>CM077023.1:110210626-120210626 GCA_039090855.1 Macrothele yani | reverse complement strand
GGGAACTGTAAATACCATGTTTGTAGAAGATAAAGAGGATACATCTTTAACATACTTCGGTGATCTTCCTAATTTTTTTTTTTTTTTGGTTTTTTTTAGGTTGAAAGTTTCTTTTGTGTGTGTGTGTGTGTGTGTGTCGAAAGTCGGGTGCAGTTTTCACCCTCAGATTTATTTTTAATTGTTTATATTTTTGATTGGAGATTTAACTATCATCGTGAGAAACTCAATGGGCTATAAGCAATCGCTCGTCTCTAATTTAGGGCCATTGGGCCGCGGGTGACCTAGTGGTCAACGTTCTTGACTGCCACGGAGAAACCTCAGGTTCGATTCTGGGTAGGTACGAACGCTCGAACCACTAAATATCCGCAGTGCGTTGGATGGGCACGTTAAGCCGTCGGGTCCCGGGTATTGCCCCCCCCCCCCGGTAATAAATAAGGGCGTCTTTCCCCTTTCTATCTCGCTTCCGCCTCACTTTCCTATCGGACACTAGCCCGAATCTCGGCTATACTTCCGTATCTGGCCTGCTACAACAGAGCAAGTGCCCATAGGTGGCGCTTCCGCTGCTTCACCTCCGAGGCTGGTAACTGCGTTACGTTACCGCCGTCTGTTCCGTGGTGAAGTCCCTTCGCTTACTTGTGTTTAAATATTCTTTGCTTGTGTTGCCCCTGATTCTGTAAGTGCTGCTTCATGTTTCTTCTGTTGTTGTTCTTTCTGCGTACGTTTTTACCATGTGGAATTGGAAGCGCTTTTTCCAGGAAGTTGCCCAGGATGAGGAGACTTGTGTTTCGTGGTGTGAGCGGCAGGGATTGAACCAGTAGAACATGTTCGAAAGGTCATTCAATGACTCGGAGTCGATAGGTCTCATCCTTATGGGCAATTCAGGTGTCAAAGGAATCACGTTTCAATGAAATCTGAGCAGTCTTTCCGTGCACTTGAGGCATGGGGCGCCTGGGTCCTTGGTATCTTTGAACGAGATACTAAGCGATTCAGGGTCGAGATCTTCCCTGGGAATGACAGATCTGCGAGCGCACTGCTGCCGCTCATACCCAAATAATGTATTTACAACCACGAACTACTGTCATGACAGATAAGTGGGCTGCATATTGTAACCTCGGAAGCTGTGGATACGAACATCTCACAGTTAACCACTCACTGAACTTTGTGGATTCTAGGACTGCCGCCCCGGTGGCGCAGTGGTCTAAGGCGTTGGCCTCTGATCATTCGTCCGAACGGGGTCCGGGTTCGAATCCCGGTGAGGCATGGATGTTGTGTTTGTCTTACGGCACTGGCTCTCTCCCTTCCCTGGAACCAGTGACCCTAAATTAGGGACGGGCGACTGCTTATAGCCCATTGAGTTGCTCACGGTGGTCGTTAAACTTCCAATCAAAAAAAAAAAAAAAAAAAAAAAAAAAAAAAAGATTCTAGGACTGGGGCTCATACCCAAGGTGTTGAGAGCAACTGGCGACCTCTCAAACGCAAACTGCCGCCCCGGTGGCGCAGTGGTCTAAGGCGCTGGCCTCTGATCATTCGTCCGTAAGGGGTCCGGGTTCGAATCCCGGTCAGGCATGGATGTTGTGTTTGTCTTACGGCACTGGCTCTCTCCCTTCCCTGGAACCAGTGACCCTAAATTAGGGACGGGCGACTGCTTATAGCCCATTGAGTTGCTCACGGTGGTCGTTAAACCTCCAATCAAAAAAAAAAAAAAAAAAAAAAACGCAAACTTAGGGATGGAACTTACAAACTTCTTTTGGTAGACCATATTCTGGAATACTTATTCCGACGGAACTGTCGTCTTCGTCACATCATTGCTTTGTGGTCATGATTCGGATCATAAAAAAGTTCTTTCCTGGGCGTAATTAATTTATTTAATAATATGCCAAAAAGACAGGTTTTAATTCTGCACGAAACCAATCTCTTCCGTCCCTGTAAATGTTTCACAATATGAACAAAAGCATTTGTCACGAAAGGTCCTTTTAAGGGTCAGTCAGAATACCTTAGAAACATTTGTATCCTGAATAAACCACACGCTGTGTTATTCATGTCGCCCAACAACGTTCGTGACTGCTATGGAAAGGACCTCAGGTTCGATCCCAGGCAGGTACGAACGCTCGATCCACTAAATATCCGCCGTGCGTCGGATGGGCACGTTAAGCCGTCGGACCATGGGTACTGGCCCCCGGTAATAAATAAGGGCGTCTTCCTCCCCCTTTCTACTTCGCTTCCATGTCACTTTCCTATCAGGCACTCTAGCCCAAATCTCCTAGCTTCCTATTTCTAAGGGTTGTTTAAGATCTGGGGTCATACACTCCCTTCCTAAAATCTTCTACATATGATCATGTCGCCCAACAGATGGTAATATCACTTGGGAAACGTCATATTACCCGTGATTCCGCGTCTATTGCAGCAGACGACGCAGTCCAGATATGGAAGTGCACCCTAAATCTCCTAGTTTCCTATTTTTAAGGTTGCTTAAAACCTGGGGCGAGACACTCCCTAAAATCCTCTACGCCGCCCCGGTGGCGCAGTGGTCTAAGTCGCTGGCCTCTGATCATTCGTCCGTAAGGGGTCCGGGTTCGAATCCCGGTGAGGCACGGTTGTTGTGTTTGTCTTACGGCACTGGCTCTCTCCCTTCACTGGAACCAGCGACCCTAAATTAGGGACGGGCGACTGCTTATAGCCCATTGAGTTGCTCACGGCGGTCGTTAAACCTTCAATCAAAAAAAAAAAAAAAAAAAAAAAAAAGGCAGTCATTAGCGGATAGCGGAAGAAGATGGTAATTCAGCTTTTCTTCTAGCTTATTTGAATTTTCTTCTCAGTACGCTGTTTACTTCTCCTCTCCCCAGCTTCCTGTTTGTTTAGGATTCACTATAGAGCTAGCATTGGAGCGGTGGTCAGGGAAGCTTCTCATTTTGCAAGGTCACCAGCTCATTGGTCAGCCTCGGGCAGTCATTCCCAAAGTCGAATTTCCACTGAAGCTGGATACGGGTTTATAGTTCTATGCAAAATTCAAAATGCCGCAGTGGTCTAAGCGATGGCCTCTGATCATTCGTCCGTAAGGGGTCCGGGTTCGAATCCCGGTGAGGCATGGATGTTGTGTTTGTTTTACGGCACCGGTTCTCTCCCTTCCCTGGAACCAGCGACCCTAAATGAGGGATGGGCGAATGCTTATAGCCCACTGAGTTGCTCACGGTGGTCGTTAAACCTCCAATAAAAAAAAAACTTCATAATATTGGTCCCTACAGCGGTAGTTTTTTTTTAGTGAATGTGAGTGGTGACCGCTACCATCTGTCCCTCATTCCCTTGTATAATTTCTTAAAATGTTATCAATTTCTGTTGTCTTAACTTAAGGTTTCAAGCTTAACTTTTCTATCGACTCGCCACCGTAAAAAGAAGGCAAGGTCATCCCTCTTAAACTAACTCTTGGTGCCCGTAGAAAACAAGCGCTAATATTTTTACTATAACTACTTTTTCGGGGAATAGTATTTAAAATAAAGGTATGGAAATTTAGAATATTTTGATATAAGGGATGAAGATACATTGAACGAATCAGGGACCAAAATTAAAATTTTCTCGATGGTAGGTTTTGTATGCATTCAGCCACGGAGGTGAGGATATGGACATTACATCATGTTCAAAATATAATAATTATCTATCGAACAATGTTTTTGGTTTGAAAATAGGACTCTTAACAATTTTTGAACACCCTCTCTTGTTCATTTCAATTTTTTGTATTGAATGTTCAAAAAATTAAACCTCGAAACGCATGTTCGACATCTAAATAGTCACATTTGGGGCCTAAGGTTTGTTTGCAATTGAAGTTTTCGAACATGGGATACTGAAAATATCAAAAACTGTGTTTCGAGACATCAGAATTTCTAAATTGTGCCTGGGAGCACTAAAAATGCAAACACAGTTCCTCGACAATCACCCTTGTAAAAAGCGACATGCTGTTCCTCCAATGTGGAAATAATAAATATATTTATTGCCTCACATTTTTTTAATTTGCTAAAAAAAACACCAGTTGGAAACTATTTGCTCCTATGAATTTAAATTTTTAATCACATTTTTTGAATAAGATTGCCCAAAACATGATGAAAAGCCTCCAAAGCTCTCTGCGTAAAGAGCTATGTATGTGTGTTTCTACCTTGTGGAAAAATTATTGCCTCAAATTTTTTTTAATTTGCTGAAAAATCACCATTTGCAAACTATTTTCTCCTATGGATTTACATTTTTAACCATTTTTTGAATAAGATTGCCCAAAACATGATAAAAGGCACCAAGGCTCTCTGCGTAAACATCTTTTATATGCTCCAGCTCTTTTGGAAAGATTACATAAATTATTACCCTACCTTTTTTTAATTTGGCGAAACACACCAGTTGGAAACTAATATGAATTATAGATTCAAAAATTGTAATCATATTTTGAATTAAATTGCTAGAAACTTGGCGAAAAAACATGCGGAAACTTTCGTCGCTTCTCTGGACAGTGTATCAACAACGTTCATTGAACATTTCAAAGTTCGTCTTCCCTCAGATGCTAGAAACACACAGCATTTGTGACCCCTGAAAGCCAATTTTATGTGACGTGCAAGATTCTTTGGTTTAATAACCCAGTAGTCCGGTTTGTAAGCCCATGTGACATGGTTATCAAATAACGCTGAGCCACTGCACAATATCAAGGTGTCCATGTGTTAACAGATAAATTTCAAATGGAAGGTGTGCTCATGTCAAATTGTCAGGTGGTCATGTAATTCTCATTTTATTTGATTACAGCTAGATGAAGTGAATTTTGTGTTGTATAACAACCAGAACAATTTCAAATCGAAGATGTACGTGTTCATGCCAAATTGTAACACAATTCTTATTTTATTCGATCACAGTTCGGGGGGGGGGAGTGACTTTTCTGTATTTTCACCCATTCAGTTTGCTGTGGTTGTGATAAACACAGCTATTCTGCATGCTTACAGCATACAATCGTTGAATACAAGGTGCCAATGGGTAACAGCTCGGCGAAGTGAATTTTGTCAAATGTTGTTACACAATCGTTGCATACAAGGTGTACGATTGAAAATAGCTCAGCACATTATCAGATTGGCTATCGAGAGAAACATCCCACAATCTCATCGGTAAAAGTTACACTCATGGGGATCGGTGTATTCCGTGCTGAGTGGGTTAAAACATCATTTGATTACAGAACAGTTTGTTGACATTGAGTTTATATTAAAGCTAGCATTTGACTAAATCATAACTGCAGGAAGAAAAACAAAGCTTGTTTATCACTATTTCAGTGCCTATCTTGCGCTGTTTTCCTTTTTGATCTTTTACAAGATAATTTTTAAAAAATGTTTATATAGTCATCAAAACAGTTCACCAGTTCACACAGGTCTGTAGTCAAAGAAAAAATAAGGTAAGAAAAGGATTTTTGTATGCATGTATCAGTTAGAGGGAGTGATGTATTAATTGTTCATTTGCTTCATAAGAACATACAGTGTTTACTGAGGCATGGCTTTCTGCGATTAATCGTATAATACAAGGCTATGCCAGTTTCTATCGCGAATGTACAAGAAAAAGTTCATATTCTTGCCCCTGCACAGAATCGGCGCTGATTCGCGACTCCGCCGATAAACAACCGATTTGCACGGAAATTATTTCTTTCGACACAGGGACGCCTCACACCTATCAGATACAATACAAAATTACGTTCTATCCGTACCAAGTCTGTCTTTCCGTCCGTCCGTCCGTCCGTCCGTCAGGAAGCATAAAAACACATAACTGGACCGAGAAACAACAGATTTGCACGCAAATGGTCTCTTTCGACTCAAGAACGAATTACCCTTCAGATACGATACAGAATTACGTTTCATCCGTCCGCCGTCTGTCCGTCCTTCCAGAAGAATAAAAAAAATATCTCCGCCGATAAACAACCGATTTGCACGGAAATTACTTTCGACTCAGCGACGCCTCATACCTACCAGATACAATACAAAATTACAATCCATTCGCCCCAAGTTCGTCTTTCCGTCCGTCCGTCCGCCCGGAAGTATAAAAGCACATCTCGACCGAGAAAAACACGATTTGCAAGGAAATTAATTCGTTCTATTGAGGTACGGCTCACACCAATAAGATATAATAAAAATAACGTTCCATCCGTCCGACTTCTGTCTGTCCGTCCAGAAGAATAAAAAAAAGTATCCGCCGATAAAGAACCGATTTGCACGGAAATAATTCCTTTTACTCAGGGACGCCTCACACCTATCAGATATGATAGCAAATTTCATTCCATCTGTCTGTTGTCTGTCTGTCCGTCCGAAAGTATGAAACACGTAACCCCACCGAGAAACAACCGATTAGCGCGGAAATTACTCCCTTCTACTCACGGAGGCCTCACACCTATCGGATATGATAAGAATTTTCTTTCCATTCGTCCGAAGTCTGTCTGTCCGTCCGTCCCTAAAAATAAAAGCCCACAATCCCACCGGGGAAAAACCGATTAGCACGGAAATTATTTCTTTCTACTCAGGGACGCCTCACACTTATGAGATATGATAAAAATAACGTTCCATCCGTCCTCCGTCTGTCCTTCCGTCCAGAAGAATAAAAAATATCTCCGTCGATAAAGAACCGACTTGCACGGAGTTTATTTTTTCGACTCAGGGACGGCTCACACCTATCAGATACAATACAAAATTACGTTCCATCCGTCGGCCGTCTGTCCGTCCGTCCAGAAGAATAAAAAAAAATTTCTCCTCAAAAGATAAAAACAAACAAAAACGATTTTGTTCGCTTTATATATATATATATGTATTTGTGGGATGTAAGGTCAGGGGATGCGTAACATGACAGCCTCTCCTTGACAAATGTCAACCACGCCTTCTCGTGGTGCATCCTGTTCCCACTAAAAGGGCTCTGACGACCGCCAATAGCGGTATAACTATACCATCGGGATTAGAGGAAATGCTATTCCACACTCACCAACCTGCTTGGCCAGCGTTGTGAGTTATGGCCAAACCCCTCACAAATGACTCCACAACTTAAATCTTGGCCTCAGTCTCCGGCAGCTGGAATGTACCTGCCCAAGGCAGCGGCCAGTGCAGCATGAAGGCAGAGGGTGCTAAGAATCACCGGAGGACAGGACTAGGCGGCCATTTGATGCTGACCTTCGCTACTTACAACAGACGCTCCCTATCTTTTAATTCAAGACTTCTTGAATTGGAAGAGGAACTGCAAAAGATCAAGTGGGACATCGTCGGGATAAGTGAGGTAAGGAGAAAAGGATCTCATTGAACTCAAAAGTGGACATATCTTCTACTATCGTGGGACAGATATTGGCAGAACTAGTGGTGTTGGATTTACAATAAACAAGAAACTGAAGGATAAAGTTGTAGAAGTTGAAAGTTCCTCTGACAGAGCTGCACGACTCGTTATCCAACTCTCGAAAAGATACCAGGCTCAGATTATTCAAACTTATGCACCCACCACAAGTCATCCTGAAGAATCGTCATCTAAATAATAAAGGTAAGCAGCACTTGAAGATAATTATGGGAGATTTCAATGCAAAAATGGGGCAACAACAACAGAATGAAACGTCAGTAGGTAAATTCGGTCACGGCAACAGAAACCAGCGTGGAAATACTCTCGTTGAGTTTGCAGAGGCAGAAGGGTTTTTCATCTTGAACTCCTTCTTCAAGAAAAAGCCACACAGGAAATGGACATGGAGACATCCAAATGGGACGACAAGTGAAATTGGTTTTATTATGTGTAACAAAAAATTCGTTATAGAAGACTGCAGTGTGCTAAACAAGTTCAACACAGATAGTGACCATAGATTGGTGAGATGTAAGATGCACCTCAACACTAAACTTGAACGTGGCAAGCTCATAAGACAAACAAAATGTATTGACATAACCAACCTTAAAAAACACCATAATACCTTCAAGTTGGAACTGAAGAACAGATTCTCTGCTTTAAAAGGCCTAACATCGGAAGAAGTGGATATTTCTGAAGTTAACAGAAAAGTAACCAAAGCTCTTACGGAAACAGCAACAAAATTAGCTGGGTCTAAAAACAAATTGCATGTGAACAAATTATCAGGAAAAACCAAAATGTTGATGCAAAAAAGAAGAAAGATGAGGACAACTAAAGAAGATGTGACTTCCAAAGTGGAATATATAGAACTATGCAAGACAGTACGAAAAAGTATCACTGAATACGTAAGGAAATTCCACTGTGAATATATATTTTTATCCTTTTGAACGAACGGACACACTTGGGACGGAAGGAACGTAATTTTGTATTGTATCTGATAGGCGTGAGACGTCGCTGAGTCGAAAGTAATAATTTCCGTGCAAATCGGTTGTTTATCGGCGGAGATATTTTTTTTATTCTTCTGGAAGGACGGACAGACGGTGGACGGATGGAACGTAATTCTGCATCGTATCTCATGGGTAATTCGTTCCTGAGTCGAAAGAGACCATTTGTGTGCAAATCTGTTGTTTCTCGGTCGTTATGTTTTTATGCTTCCTGACGGACGGACGGACGGATGAAAAGACAGACTTGGGACGGATGGAACGTAATTTTGTAATGTATCTGATAGGTGTCAGGCGTCCCTGAGTCGAAAGAAATAATTCCCGTGCAAATGGGTTGTTTATCGGCGGAGATATTTTTTTCTTTTGGACGGACGGACAGACTTAGGACGGATGGAACGTAATTTTGTATTGTATCTGATAGGTGTGAGGCGTCGCTGAGTCAAAAGTAATAATTTCAGTGCAAATCGGTTGTTTATCGGCGTAGATATTTTTTGTATTCTTCTGGAAGGACGGACAGTCGGCGGACGGATGGAACGTAATTCTGCAACGTATCTCATGGGTAGTTCGTTTCTGAGTCGAAAGAGACCATTTGCGTGCAAATCTGTTGTTTCTCGGTCCAGTTATGTGTTGTTATGCTTCCTGACGGACGGACGGAAAGACAGACCTGAGATGGATGGAACGTAATTTTGAAATGTATCTGATAGGTGTCAGGCGTCATTGAGTCGAAAGAAATAATTCCCGTTCAAATGGGTTGTTTATCGGGGGTGATAATTTTTTTATTCTTTTGGACGGACGGACGGAACGTAATTTTGTATTGTATCTGATAGGTGTGAGGCATCGCTGAGTCGAAAGTAATAATTTCAGTGCAAATCGATTGTTTATCGGCGGGGATATTTTTTTTATTCTTCTGGAAGGACGGACAGACGGCGGGCGGATGGAACGTAATTTTGTAATGTATCTGATAGGTGTCAGGCGTCCCTGAGTCGAAAGAAATAATTACCGTGCAAATGGGTTGTTTATCGGCGGAGGTATTTTTTTCTTTTGGACAGACGGACAGACTTGGGACGGATGGAACGTAATTTTGTAATGTATCTGATAGGTGTCAGGCGTCTCTGAGTCGAAAGAAATAATTTCCGTGCAAATCGGTTCTTTATCGGCGGACATTTTTTTAATTCTTCTGGACGGACAGACAGGAGGCGGACGGATGGAACGTTATTTTTTATTATATCTTATTGGTGTGAGCCATACCTGAGTAGAACGGATTCATTTCCGTGCAAATCGGGTATTTCTCGGTCGAGATGTGCTTTTATACTTCCGGGCGGACGGACGAAAATATGGACTTGGGACGAATGGAACGTAATTTTGTATTGTATCTGGTAAGTGTGAGGCGTTGCTGAGTCGAAAGTAATTTCCGTGCAAATCGGTTGTTTATCAACGGAGATATTTTTTATTCTTCTGGAAGGACGGACAGACGGCGGACGGAAAGAGCGTAATTCTGCATCGTATCTCATGGGTAATTCGTTCCTGAGTAGAAAGAGACCGTTTACGTGCAAATCTGTTGTTTCTCGGTCGATTATGTGTTTTTATGCTTCCGGACGAACGGACGGAACGTAATTTTGTATTGTATATGATAGATGTCAGGCGTCGCTGAGTCGAGAGTAATAATATTCGTGCAAATCGGTTGTTTATCGGCGGAGATTTTTTTTATTCTTCTGGAAGGACGGACAGACGGCGGACGGATGGAACGTAATTCTGCATCGTATCTGAAGGGTAATTCGTTCTTGAGTCGAAAGAGACTATTTGCGTGCAAATCTGTATTTCTTGGTCCAGTTTTGTGTTTTTATGCTTCCTGACGGACGGACGGAAAGACAGACTTGGGACGGATGAAACGTAATTTTGTATTATATCTGATAGGTGTCAGGCGTCCCTGAATCGAAAGAAATAATTTTCGTGCAAATAGGTTGTTTATCGGTGGAGATATTTTTTTTATTCTTCTGGACAGACGGACAGACGGCGGACGGATGAACGTCATTTTGTATTGTATCTGATAGAGTGAGGCGTCCCTGTGTCTAAAGAAATAATTTCCGTGCAAATCCGTTGTTTATCGACCGATAATTTTTTTTATTCTTTTAGACGGACGAACAGACGGTGGCCGGATGGAACGTAATTATGTTTCGTATCGCATGGGCAATTCGTTCCTGAGTAGAAATAGACCATTTGCCAATATCTCCAAAAACAACCCAAAAATATACTTCATCACCATCATCATTGTCAAACATTATCAATCCACTGCTGGACGAAGGTCTCCCCAAGTTTCCTCCACAACGGTTTGTCTTGTGCCAGTCTCCTATATGTCACTCCCGCATACTTTCGAATTTCATACGCCCATCTCCCATGTGGTTTTCTTCTGGGTCTTTTCCTGTCCCTTGGAATCCAATCTAACATTTCGGCTGTCCATCGATGGTCTGTCCTTCTGGCAGTATGTCCAGCCCATTGCCATTTCAGGAATTTAACTGTGATCATGATGTTTTCCACTCTTGTCATTATTCGGATCCACGAGTTCCTCTTCTTATCTCTGCTGGTTACCCCAAGCATGCACCTCTCCATGCTGCTTTGAGTTGTCTGCAGCCTTTGTATGTCTCTTTTAGTTAAGGTCCACGTCTCTGCACCATACGTAAGCACTGGAAGGATGCATTGATCAAACACTTTTCTTTTAAGACATAATGGCATATTGCTCTTGAAAGTTATGCTGTTTCTTCCAAAAGCTTTCCAGGTAAGTTTTGTACGCCGATTAATTTCTTCATCAATGTGACCCTCACTTGATATCTGCTGTCCAAGATAAACGTACGTGTCTGTTATCTCCAGCTTTTATCCATCAATCGATAAATTTTCATTTCTTGTAAAAGCTTTGAACATCACTTTTGTCTTCTGAAAGTTCATTTTTAATCCCACATCTTTACTCTTGTCAGCAAGTTCCTGGATCATACTCCGCAGCTCTGATGGGATAGTTGCAAAAATGACTGCGTCATCAGCAAAACGAAGGTGGGTTAGATAATCTCCATTAATCTTTATCCCTTTGTTTTCCCAGTTTAGTGATTGAAAGACATTTTCCAATGTGGCATTAAAGAGCTTCGGAGATATGGTGTCACCTTGCCTCACTCCCTTTCCAATTTTTATGTGTGTTGTATTTTCGAACAGCCGAATCTTTGCACTTGTATTTTCATAGATGTTATTAATAATGTTAATGTATGCATCTTCAATACCGCAGGATTTCAGAGCCATTGTAACTGCTGATGGTTTCACCGAATCATAGGCTTTTTCATAATCGATAAAAGCCATGCACAATGGAAGTTCATATTCCCTTGCTCTTTCAATTAGTTCTCTCAGTACGCGGATATGATCTATTGTGCTGTAGCCACTCCTGAATCCAGCTTGTTCTCTCGGTTGAGCCATGTCCAGTTGTACCTTCAAACGGTGTGAAAGAACTTTAGTGAAGATTTTATAAGCCACTGATAGGAGGCTGATAGGTCTGTAGTTCCTTAGATCCTCAGTGTCACCTTTGTTATGTAGCAGGATCATTGTAGTTTTGTTCCAATCCTCAGGAATCTTCCCTTCACTAAGGCATAGAGTAAAAAGTTGGGCGAGTACTGTATTGATTTCTCCACTTGCTTCTTGTATGATGTCTACAGTAATTCCATCTTCTCCTGGAGCTTTTCCCCACTTAATGTTCTTGATTGCATGTGCAACTTCTGCTGGAAGGACCGGAAGAACTCTGGTATTGGTACCTTTCACGATGTCTGGAGTACATGTATCATCCCTTTCATATAATTTGGAGTAGAAATCTTTCACTCTTGTCAAAATTTCACCCGTATTTCTTGTTACAGAACCATCTTCTTTTCTCAGTGCCATAATCTGTTTTCTTCCCTTGCAGAGATGTCTCTTTGCTATCTTTAGGCTTTGGTTGCTTTCAATTGCTTTCCTCACTAGTTCACAGTTGAATTCCCTTACGTCTTCAGTGATACTTTTTCGCACTGTCTTGCATAGCTCTATATATTCCACTTTGGAAGTCACATCTCCTTTAGTTGTCCTAATCTTTCTTCTTTTTTGCATCAACATTTTGGTTTTTCCTGATAATTTGTTCACATGCAACTTGTTTTTAGACCCAGCTAATTTTGTTGCTGTTTCCATAAGAGCTTTAGTTACTTTTCTGTTAACTTCAGAAATATCCACTTCTTCCGATGTTAGGCCTTCTAAAGCAGAGAATCTGTTCTTCAGTTCCAACTTGAAGGTATTATGGTGTTTTTTAAGGTTGGTTATGTCAATACATTTTGTTTGTCTTGTGAGCTTGCTACGTTCGAGTTTAGTGTTGAGGTGCATCTTACATCTCACCAATCTATGGTCACTACCTGTGTTGAACTTGTTTAGCACACTGCAGTCTTCTATGACGAATTTTTTGTTACACATAATAAAATCAGTTTTCCTTGTCGTCCCATTTGGATGTCTCCATGTCCATTTCCTGTGTGGCTTTTTCTTGAAAAAGGAGTTCATGATGAAAAACCCTTCTGCCTCTGCAAACTCTACGAGCGTATTTCCACGATTGTTTCTATTGCTGTGACCAAATTTACCTACTGAAGTTTCATTCTGTTGCTGTTGCCCCATTTTTGCTTTGAAATCTCCCATAATTATCTTCAAGTGCTGCTTACCTTTATTGTTTAGATGACGAATTTCCTCATAAAATTCTTCAATTTCTTCTTCAGGATGACTTGTGGTGGGTGCATAAGTTTGAATAATCTGGGCCTTGTATCTTCTCGAGAGTTGGATAACGAGTCGTACAGCTCTGTCAGAGGAACTTTCAACTTCTACAACTTTATCCTTCAGTTTCTTGTTTATTATAAATCCAACACCACTAGTTCTGCCAGTATCTGTCCCACGATAGTAGAAGAGATGTCCACTTCTCAGTTCAATGAGATCTTCCCCTTTTCTCCTTACCTAACCTAGCCCGACGATGTCCCACTTGATCCTTTGTAGTTCCTCTTCCAATTCAAGAAGCCTTGAATCAGAAGATAGGCAGCGTCCATTATACGTCGCGAAGGTCAGCATCAGATGGCAGCCTAGTCCGGTCCTCCAGGGATTCTTAGCACCCTCTGCTTTCATGTCGCACTGGCCGCTGCCTTGGCCAGGTACATTTCAGCTGCCGGAGACTGAGGGCCAAGATTTAAGTTGTGGAGTCATTTGTGAGGGGTTTGGCCATAACTCACCACGCTGGCCAAGCGGGTTGGTGAGTGTGGGATGGCATTTCCTCTAATCCCGATGGTATAGTTATACCGCTATTGGTGGTCGTCAGAGTCCCTTTAGTCGGAACAGGATGCACCACGAGAAGGCGGGGTTGACATTTGTCAAGGAGAGGCTGTGATGTTACGCATCACCTGACCTTACATCCCATATACCCATATACCTCAGGTGAAATTCACAGTGAAGATTGCTGTTTTGGGGTCGCGATTTGGCGTCCCCGTGTGACTGAAACGGCATTTTTGCTCGTACACGGAATTCCGTAGGATCGGCGAAACTGGCATAGCCTTGTATCATACGATTAATCGCAGAAAGCCATGACTGAGGCATAGAAATCAAGGAGGTTATATTACTGGAGACACCACTGGCTCTGCCGCCATAGGTCACAGCTAATCTGTGGTGTGACGTCACAAGCAGGCAAAATGAACTAAATTATACCGTTGATGAAACAGTAAGTTTGTGGAACTTTGATAAATATTATTGAATCACTCATTTTATCCGTTTATACGCTTAGAAGCTTTTGTTCCATTGGTTTCCAAACAACTTCTCTTCTGCGGCTCCGTCGTGCCTGCTCATGACGTCAATTGCATCACAGACGGTGACTTATGGCGGTCAATGGTGCGTGGATAATAGTGGTGTCTCCAGTAATATAACCACCTTGATAGAAATGCTTGGTCAGAAAATTAGATGAGATTTTTTTTTTTTTTTGATTTGAGGTTTAACGACCACCGTGAGCAACTCAATGGGCTATAAGCAGTCGCCCGTCCCTAATTTAGGGTCACTGGCTCCAGGGAAGGGAGAGAGCCAGTGCCGTAAGACAAACACAACATCCATGCCTCACCGGGATTCTAACCCGGACCCCGTTCGGACGAATGATCAGAGGCCATCGCTTAGACCACTGCGCCACCGGGGCGGCTTAGATGAGATAAAGTGCTGTGTTATTCTTTCAAATTATACGTAGCAATAGCTTTTAAAATTCGTTTACTGAGTTTGAATACAGCACTGCAATTAATAATAGATATAAAGAGCTCCTCATGTCTGAGGAAAAGCAGCGATATTTTTGTAAACATGTTATATATTCATTTTTCATGAGCACATGTGGTGAAAATATTTTTCAATAAAACAATTTGAAGAACAAAATCGGGTGATTAAAGGTAATATGAAGGAACGGTAATGCGGTATATTTAAATTCGCATTGCTGTAACTTCACCTATCAGGTGTTCGTTGTATATAGCGGGGTGTTTTCTATTTCATAGCTGCTTTTCATTTAAATTGAGAACTTGCTAATTAAATTTTGATCTAGAAATCTGTTAATTCGCACCCGAATATTTCTTTTGCGCTATTTATACGATATACGATATATTATGCGTTGAATCAAACACTGGACATACCTTTCCAATAGCTATGTATTTCTCCAAGTATTTCTCACCAAGTAATCGCGGTTAAAGATGGCGCTGCTATCTCAATTGCTGCTCGTTGCCATTAGGTTTGCCAGTCTATTCTTTTTTTTTCTTGATTGGAGGTTTAACGACCACCGTGAGCAACTCAATGGGCTATAAGCAGTCGCCCATCCCTAATTTGGGGACACTGGTTCCAGGGAAGGGAGAGAGCCAGTGCCGTAAGACAAACACAACATCTATGCCTCACCGGGATTCGGACCCGGACCCGTTACGGACGAATGATTAGAGGCCATCGCTTAGACCACTGCGCCACCGGGGCGGCCCAGTCTATTCTCTCTAAGGTCTTTGATTTTAGCGTCGATATTTTTTGTGCACAAACTTTTCCGACGGATCTCGCACTTGAATGCAAAGCATTTCAACAATGAGTAATCGTAATGAGTATGGAGAAGTGGACTTGCATACGGTGTACGATTGCAACAGTTTATCATAGAGGTCAGCGGCTTTGGTGGCGCAGTGGTCTAAGCGATGGCCTCTGATCTTTCGCCCAAAAGGGGTCCGGGTTCGAATCCCGATGACGCATGGATTTTTTTTGTCTTACGGCACTGGCTCTCTCCCTTCCTTGGAACCAGTGGCCCTAAATTAGGGACGGGCGACTGCTTATAGCCCATTGAGTTGCTCACGGTGGTCGTTAAACCTCAATTAAAAAAAAATGAGGTGAGAGAGACCTTGATCTGCAAACTCGATCTATTGCTCTGTGTTAAACAACTTTTTGTAAAAACACTTCAGTGTTTCAGAACTTCTGATTTCCATATGGATGGTTCGTGGGGCATGATCTTGGAGCCAAGGAGGTTATATTACTGGACTGGTTCTGCCGCCATAGGTTACAGCTAATCTGTGGTGTGACGTCACAAGCAGGCAAAAACGAACTAAATTGTACCGTTGATAAAACAGTAAGCTTGTGTATCATTGATAAAGATTATTGAATTACTCATTTTATGTGTTTATACGCTTAGAAGCTTTTGTTCTATTGGTTTCGAAGCAGCTTCTTTTCTGCGGCTGCGTCGTGCCTGCTCAGACGTCAATTGCAGCACGGACGGTGACTTATAGAGGCCAATGCTGCGTGGATAAGAGTGGTGTCTCCAGTAATATAACCTCCTTGCTTGAAACAGCTGATTTACGGGCGTTTCCTATTAGTCAGATCTATATATTGCGCTTTAAGTTTCTTCCTTTTTTTTTTCAGTTATGGCATGTGCTAATTATTACGTTCATTGAATCTTTTTTGTTTTTTTTATTGGAGGTTTAACGACCAGCGTCAGCAACTCAATGGGCTATAAGCAGTCGCCCATCCCTAATTTAAGGTCACTGGTTCCAGCGAAGGGAGAGATCCAGTGCCGTAAGACAAACACAACATCCATGCCTCATCGGGATTGAAACCCGGACCCCTTACGGACGAATGATCAGAGGCCATCGCTTAGACCATTGCGCCACCGGTGCAGCATATCGAATCTTTCAAGGAGAGGCTCAAAACTTCTCAGAAGAGGCCGAGTCTCACTTGGCTGCCCCCGTGTTACAGCCTAGCCATGAAATCGGATTTGTCGGCTTTTTACTTTTCCGAAGTGAAAGTAACACCTGTTAAAAGCAAGGCTTTTGCGTTGAAAGGATGTTACAAAAATGCTAGAATTCCCCAATAGCTTATGAAATTTAACCTGGGAATCGTTCAATGAAATTCACATACAAAGTATAAAATAGAAAATAAATGTAAAATAAATTTACACAGACGCTAAATATGAACACGCTAAAAGCATTTTATCAATGCATTACATACTGTTTCACGAAATCAATAAAATATATGTATCGATAAAAACATTTAATTGTTTTACACACTGACTGCATTTTAATCGTGTTCCTAAATCTGGCTTATTTGATTATTTGCTTGCATTTTTAGGTTATTGCTCTGGCGAATGTTTGGCAACACTGGTTGTTAATGGCCGATGATAACTTTATCAAACGAAGTTTAGCAGTTCTTGCAGTTGTTGTTGGATGTTTTGCCGTGCTTTGGCCAAAAGTGTTTTATCCAATGATGCTGTCTTGTGTTTATCCATCCGAAACGGAGGATGGAGGTAATCTTTCTTTTCGTAATTATGGATAGCACAGTTATTTGATCCCGGTAGTGCAGATTATTGATATCACATACACACAGGTTTACTAATTATTTTCAGTAGTTGTGTGCCGATTCTTTTAAAAGTCATCTGCTTGTCATTTGGATGAATGTTTATAAAACCGTGAGATTGTGTAAAAGGGAGTAACCCTAAAATGACTGTTGTGTATCGTTCGGATATAAACTACCATTAAACTAGTCTGTAATAACCATTTTCTAATATGATTTTTTTTATATATTAGAGGGGTGAAGGCTTCTGTGCAACCCACCCTGTTATGTGTACTGAACTCATATTTATAATAGCAGTTCAGAGTAGCAACACTCGCTAGATTTCTCTTTAGTGATTAAGAGACGTATGAAATTACGAGAAGTCACAGGATTCAAAGATCAGTACAAGCAATCTTAAAAAATTGTCTACGAACTTAGGGCAGGGCGAAGATAACATGTCCATTTAATAAGATGCTGTAAGACACGCCATCGAAAAGAAAGTAGGGGCGTTTTGATAAGTGAATTGTGTTTTGATGTTATATGTTTTTCTGGGACATGTTTATTAATCCCAATTTGTTTAACACCAGTGTGACCATTATCATATCATGGAAAAATTGAAAGCTCTCAGGTACAGTAGAACTCTGATTAGCCGCCTTATGACCATTGGTCCGAGATGGGTCCGAATCCGGGTGCAACATGGATATTTTATTTGCCTTAAAGCACTGGCTCTCTCCCTTCCCTAGAACCACTGGCCCTAAATTAGGAATGGGTGTGACTGCTTATATATAGCCCATTGAATTGCTCACAGTGGTCGTTAAACCTCCAATAAAAATAAAACAAAAAACTGGTTGTTTCAATTAATTAATGATTTAGATAATGAAAACTTCAGATAGTTGGATTGCCGCCCTGGTGGCACAGTGGTCTAAGCGATAGCTTCTGATCATTCGTCCGAAAGGGGTCCGGGTTCGAATCCCAGTGAGGCATGAATGTTGTGTTTGTCATACGGAACTGGCTCTCTCCCTTCCCTGGAACCAGTGACCTTAAATTAGGGACGGGCGACTGCTTATAGCCCATTGAGTTGCTCATGGTGGTGGTTAAACCTTCAATAAAACAAAACAAAAAACAATTCGATTAAGGTAGAAAAAGCAACAACTAAAAAACGCTCTTATCCACAAAAAATATATATATATTATTTTAAGGTATGTACTATAATATAACACTTTGAAACTGTTAAAACCTGAAAAATTTTGTCAGCCTTTTTTCAATTGTTTTTCTGCTAAAAAGTTTACCATCTCATTTTCAAAAACAAACAGATGAATTGATTCATTATTCTTTTTAATGTCAAAAATTGTGGTCAGTATGAATAAGAAAGGTGACATTGAGGATCTCGGAAACTACAGACCTATCAGCCTCCTATCAGTAGTTTATAAAATCTTCACTAAAATTCTTTCACACCGCTTGAAGGTAACACTGGACATGGCTCAACCGAGAGAACAAGCTGGATTCAGGAGTGGCTACAGCACAATAGATCATATCCATGTGCTGAGAGAACTAATTGAAAGAGCGAGGGAATATGAACTTCCATTGTGCATGGCTTTTATCGATTATGAAAAAGCCTTTGATTCGGTGAAACCATCAGCAGTTACAATGGCTCTGAAAACCTGCGGTATTGAAGATGCATACATTAATATTATTAATAACATCTATGAAAATGCAAGTGCAAAGATTAGGCTGTTTGAAAATACAACACACATAAAAATTGGAAAGGGAGTGAGACAAGGTGACACCATATCTCCGAAGCTCTTCAATGCCACATTGGAGGGTGTTTTTCAGTCACTGAGCAGGGAAAACAAGGGGATAAAGATTAATGAAGATTATCTAACCCACCTTCGTTTTGCTGATGATGTAGTCATTTTTGCAACTAGCCCATCAGAGCTGCAGAGTATGATCCAGGAACTTGTTGACAAGAGTAAAGAAGTGAGATTAAAAATGAACTTTCAGAAGACAAAAGTGATGTTCAATGCTTTTACAAGAAATGAAGATTTATCGATTGATGGAGAAAAGCTGGAGATAACAGACACGTACGTTTATCTTGGACAGCAGATATCAAGTGAGGGTCACATTGATGAAGAAATTAATCGGCGTACAAAACTTGCCTGGAGAGCTTTTGGAAGAAACAGCATAATTTTCAAGAGCAATATGCCATTATGTCTTAAAAGAAAAGTGTTTGATCAATGCATCCTTCCAGTGCTTACGTATGGTGCAGAGACGTGGACCTTAACTAAAAGAGACATACAAAGGCTGCAGACAACTCAAAGAAGCATGGAGAGGTGCATACTTGGTGTAACCAGGAGAGATAAGAAGAGGAACTCGTGGATCCGAAAAATGACAAGAGTGGAAGACATCATGATCAGAGTTAAATCCCTGAAATGGCAATGGGTTGGACATACTGCCAGAAGGACAGATCATCGATGGACAGCCGAAATTTTAGATTGGATTCCAAGGGACAGGAAAAGACCCAGAAGAAGACCACATGGGAGATGGGTGGATGAAATTCGAAAGTATGCAGGGGTGACATGGAGGAGACTGGCACAAGACAGACCGTTGTGGAGGAAACTTGGGGAGACCTTCGTCCAGCAGTGGATTGATAATGGTTGACAATGATGATGATGATGATGACACCATATTTTTCAGTTTTTTTCCTGTGATTCCTTTTTTTTTAACAAATTAATTATTTCCAATTTGTCTACCATTGTGTTCATTTACTTCACATTGCAAATTTTTTGTGTCTATGAAATTTATAAAATAAGTCTCAAAATGAAATAGAACATCACAGTGAACAATGATGTGTGACGAGTGATAGCTGGGAACAGAGTAGAATAACCACCATGTAAGCTGACTCACTGAGTGGACGGAAATTGCATCACAGACAGCTTGTATTCCTTAGTTGCAGGGATTTGGTTTACTGGCAATTTGGATAATAAAGATTTCCATAATTAGTGTTCTACTGTATAATTGCCTTGAAGTATTACAGATTTTTAAGCTTGATTACATTCCAGGGTATACACAATAATTAGTATATTTTCTTCTCCAGTAGGTTCACAGATTCTATAGTTTGCATCTTTTATGCAAAAATGTTCACCCCTTTCTGGATGTACAGTTTAGACAAATTTTTTTTTCCTTAGTGGCTGAGTGGTCTAGGGTTTGAACATCTGACATTTTACAACAATGAGTGTGAGTTTGAATCCTGGGGCAAAACATGAATGTTGTGCTTATCCTTTGTTACTCATTTTCTCCCCCTCCTTGGAACTAGTGGCTCTAAATTAAGAATGTTCTACCTGGATGACCTAGTGATCAGAGGCACTAGTTTCTGGCTAGTCATACCAGCTGGATCCTGCTTTGAGTTACGGATGGCACATAGTTTGTGCATTTATTAGCTGCCCGGTGGCGTAGTGGTCTAAGTACTGGCTTCTGACTTTTTGTGTGTCCGGGTATAAGGCACGGAGGTATTAGTTTCCTTTAGCAGCTTCATATGATTTATCCGAGTTTCTTCATAAATTTCAAGTTTTCCTGTTATTTGTGGTCTTATTATACCATATCTGTCTGCAGAGAACGCACTTTTGGCGTTAAAATTGGTCAGAGTGAAATTTGAAAATCGGTACCTACATGCTACGATGCTTCGGCAACCTCCATTTGCAGTAGCACGTAAAGTTGTTTTCATGACATAGGTGCTGCTGTCTGCTACGTAGAACTTCCGGTTGCCAACTGATTAGTAGTGGATGAGTAAAACTCTAAGCTCCATGCTGTCGTATTGCAGCCGAGCGGAGAAAGCATTCAACTACCAAACGTTGCATTCACAGGATTCTGCACTGCTTAATGGCATGAAACATATTATGTGGGAATAATCTGCACAGCAACAATTCCCGAGGCAACTGGAACTTCTGATATTTCGTTAGTAACTCCCACGCCCTCCATGCCGTTGGAAGAAAAACATTTACTGATTTTTAAAAGCATTGATCATATCTTGCTTAATCTTCGCAAGATCTATTTGGAAAGTCGAGCAGACAGTCACAAGTGGCCAAAAAAAAAAAAAAAAAAAGGAACATATAAATTAACATTCAACTGGAAGAATCACAATTGTTAGCAGACGACACATATGCAGTGAGAACAACTTTATGTGCTATTGCAAATGGTGGTTACTGAAGCATTTGGTCGAAGCAATGGCTTCTGATCATTCGTCCGTAAGGGGTCCGGGTTCGAATCCCGGTGAGGCATGGATGTTGTGTTTGTCTTATGGCACTGGCTCTCTCCCTTCCCTGGAACCAGTGGCCCTAAATTAAGGACGGGCGACTGCTTATAGCCCATTGAGTTGCTCATGGTGGTCGTTAAACCTCCAATTAAAAAAAAAAAAAACAGATGTAGGTACCGATTTTCAAATTTCCCTTGACCAATTTTATCGCCAAAAGTGTGTGCTCTGCAGACAGATAAGGTATCATAAGAACACAAATAATAGGAAAACATGAGTTTTATGAAGAAACTCGGGTAAATTATGAAGCCGCTAAAGGAAACTAATACAGGTATGGGTGGTGTATTTGTATAACTCAGTGTTAGAATTAGAAATAAATCTTCAACAGGCCCAGCGGACCATTCGAATTTCCGAATCAGTGGTCTGCCAAAATGCCTACTGGTCCGTGCAAAAAAAAACAACAAAAAAACCCATCATTTTCATTGTAGTAGTATGGTTTAAAACTCGGGTTACACGCGACAATAACACATAAACATATAAAACGAGCGAAACACACAGAGTCACGTATGATAAAAAGTTCATTTAGCGGTAGCTTTCAGTCATCCTACGACCTTGATCACCCGCGATCGACTGGATGGGCTGGTTGCCTGAACTACAATTTGAAGTTGGGGTGTTGGAAATGTTGCCAGATTTTAGAAGAGAGATACAAATAAATGGGATAATGGTGAGGGGTCTCTGAATTGTAGTTTTTGGTGAACAAAATGTCAATGCTCTCTTGGAAACGCAATCCTACATATTTTGTCCACATTTTCGGGGGATTTGCTTGTGGATGGTCGCTTTGACCTCTCGTCATCTTCCAGTGCCGTTCTGCCATTCTTGAAATGCGAGTGCCACTCAAAACACCTTGCACGACTCATTGCTTCATTGCCATAAGCCTGCCGCAACATTTCATGTGTCTCCATTCCCGATTTGCCGAGTTTACCGCAGAATCTGATGTTTGCTCCAGGGCATGAAAAATCTCGGAAATTTTACCCGTCCTCGAGTACGGTTTGTCTAAAAATGTACCCGTCCTCCTTTGAAAGTAACCCTTCAAACTCGTATAAATACCATAACTACATAGAATTTAAATATCGTCATTCTTTTTCAGTTTTCCATTGAATAGTGGTTTAACTGTTGGAACTTTTACATGCTATAGTTCCTCTGTGTGAAATGCAATTTCTCAGTTGGAAATTATTAGTATTTAATGCGAACAAATACCTCGGTAATCAAATGTAATTCAAGGAAAAACTTTTCACGTACCTCTCAGTTGTAAGTGGTCGATGTTCGAATCTTTGTATGGCTGTTTTCATCAGGCTCTTGAGTTTAGACTTTTAAGAATTTAATCGGCACATTTTCTTCACGGGTCCCGAAATTGGATAGACAAATTAATTTATTCGATGAATTTGTCTAACCAATTCCGGGACCCGTAAAGAAAATGTGCCGACTAAATTCTTAAAAGTCTAAACTCAAGACTCAAGAGCCTGATGAGAACAGCCGTACAAAGATTCGAACATCGAACACTTACAACTGAGAGGTACGTGAAAAGTTTTTCCATTAAATTGCATTTGATTACCGAGGTATTTGTTCGCAGTAAATACTAATAATTTCCAACTGAGAAATTGTAATTGCATTTCACACAAAGGAACTATAACATGTAAAAGTTCCAACAGTTAAATCACTATTGAATGGATTTAACAGAAAAAGAATAACATATATAAAACATAGTAACTTGTACAAAAAACTAGCGGATAATGCTTACCTTGGCATTCCTTTCTAGCGACGGGAACATTTCACGCACGTGTTTTCCGGTCTTTGTTGATGTTATTGTCCTAAAGTCCGTTGTATGCGATGACTGGCTTTACTTCTCACACTTTTCGCTGGGTATACTCATTGGATCTTTGCCTTAGGATTCAAACATCAATTTTTACCGTTCTTTATACTCGAAATTTTCGCCCATACTCTGGGCATCTTCAGGAGCGTGGCGACTTTACGACCGATGTTCGTGGTTAACTTAGCGCTAATGGAGTCCGATACTCCTTGTTGCCATTCGTCGGAAAAACTTTCCTGGATATATTTCGTTATCAAGCCCGGCTGGCGCCATCTATGTTTCGTTAAGAACACTTTTTTTCCGTATTTTTTTTTTATTTTTTATTTTTTTTAATTTTTTTCTCCTATCCTGGTTTTCGTCTTTTTTTGCCTGTTTTTCTTTTGTTGTTGTTTTTCTTGTCTTATTAGTTCTTTCCACAGGCCCGATAATGTGCTAGGGTCGTTCTGGTTACATACCCTTGCTCTATTAAAAAAAAAAAAAAAAAAAATACGGAAAAAAAAAGTGTTCTTAACGAAACATAGATGGCGCCAGCCGGGCTTGATAACGAAATATATCCAGGAAAGTTTTTCCGACGAATGGCAACAAGGAGTATCGGACTCCATTAGCGCGAAGTTAACCACGAACATCGGTGGTAAAGTCGCCACGCTCCTGAAGATGCCCAGAGTATGGGCAAAAATTTCGAGTATAAAGAACGGTAAAAATTGATGTTTGAATCCTAAGGCAAAGATCCAATGAGTATACCCAGCGAAAAGTGTGAGAAGTAAAGCCAGTCATCGCATACAACGGACTTTAGGACAATAACATCAACAAAGACCGGAAAACACGTTCATGAAATGTTCCCGTCGCTAGAAAGGAATGCCAAGGTAAGCATTATCCGCTAGTTTTTTGTACAAGTTACTTTGAAATATCGCACGTAAAAGAGAATAGTACAATAATTAGAGCTATATAATAGTCAGAATTAGAACTACTAAGTGGAATTTATATAAAACATGTTTTATAATCTTGATACGTCAAGAAATACATGCGTATTAAATATCGTCACTTTACTGAATTTTTTTTTTTATGTACATACAGAAAATAAATACATTTCTGCTTTTATAGCAAAAAGCTTGTTACACGGAATCTAGAATTTTCAACTACAAAATGGCAAAAGATGAGAGAATAGTGCACGTGCGGCATTAGGTACGATCGTCATCAAGGACGCCAGGAAACATGCGGAAAATGGTAATGCACGGGAAGCCAATATTACGGCGGGCATCACATGTGCGAGATGTCAAGGTCACGCGTGAAGGGAAGAAGCAACCGTTGTTTAGTTGCATTTGTTAATACTGGGTCACTCCAGTATTAACAAATGAAACTAAACAAGGGATGACTGGAGGGACGGAGATAGACGGCAGAGAAAGGAAGAAGAAAAAAACAACAACTGCGAAGTCGCTATCCTTACAGTTACACCTTCCACTTCAGGCGTAAAATTTACACGGGGAAAACTTTGAGAGGGAATGAGACAGCAGGATATTGGCTTAGTACGTTAAAATTTTGGAAGGGAGGGTGTCGCCGCAGAACTATTTTGCCAAAACAAAAAACGGCTTATCGCTTAAGAGAATGTGTAATTTTGTAAAACTGTGGCACTTGACATGCACAAATATTAAATTGCCAAAAAAAAATAAAAATGTTCTAATCACAACATACTGCAAGCTTGCGGAAAAAAGGGCCGTCCACGCGGATGTCGTGGTCGGAAAATTAATCGTCCGCCATGAATTTTGGACCGCCGCGGATGGGCGGTTTTGCACGCCCTGGTTTGCTCGCTGCTCCAGTTTGCAGTCCATACCGAAATCACAGCTCATGCTTCGCTATGGTCACCAAATATGTGGTCACCAAATATCTTGTAGCACAGCTCCCGATGTTCACAGAACACCACCACTCGGCACAATGACTCATGAAGGTCACTGCCCTCGACTGCGGTTTGCGTATCCGCGTACTGCCATCTGTTGGCTCGCTACATACCTAGTCTTAGAACATTTTGGATCGCACTATGTATTTAAAACTTTGCATACACAAACATCAAAACAGAAAACTTGCTGTAAATTCACTGTCTTTTGCATGTCACAGAGGTGTGATGGAGAGTGTAAAATGTTTTTGGCTAGTAGAGTTAGACCTCAAATTTTGAGCTCTGGTATAATATATCTTGCAGAAAAATTGTATGTGAATGAATTATGTATTTTGTTAAACTTGTTAGTTTTGTAACTATCCACTGCTACTGATACTCCTGAAATTTATAGCATTTTGTGATGAAATTGCACAAGCCAGAATGCTGAAGCAACAGGTTATGACAGGCTTTTGCAAGTACAAACATTTTCACTGCTTGCTCACTTAACAGCCAATCAGCAGCTGTCATGTTCTTCATTTACTAATTCCCCATCGTTCTCCTACTCCAGTTTGCTCTTGTCTGTTGATGAATGTTGTTCAGTTAACATAGTGAATAATTTATAATGTCTGATCATCATAGTTCTGAGAGTTAGATGTGTAGACTACATTAAAAGACACAAAAGAGTTGTGTACAAAACTAAGTGTGTTATGATATGTGGTGTTGGTGATTTAGCCGATGAAATTCAAAGGATTGTAGGCTCATCTGTCTCTGTAAATAGAAATGATAATTTGTGTAGCAATTGTGTGGCTTTTTACAAAACAGACATTTTGGAACATACAAATGAAACTAAAGAAGAAATTCCCACATCTGAGTATTTTTTCATTTCCAGGGATGAGATTGTGGATGTTTTAAATAGCAGTATTACAACTCTTGGTGTTAATATGTCACCATTCAAAGCCCCTTCACAAGTCAGGGAGGATAGGAGAGAAGGTTAATGTCAAGAGGAAGAAGTTTAAATTAGAGGAAACACTAACAACTTCAGCTGTGAAGAAATTGGAAGATGTATATGGAGTTGGTGTTTCAAGTGAGTTGTCTCTTGAAATGCCTGACTATTCTACTTGTAATCAGTGGTTTTCGAATATTAATACAGCTCTTCATACTTGTAACTACACCGAAAAAGTGCAATTGCTGACATTGCTACCAGAGACTGTTAGTAAAACTGAATTAAAGGGGAAGTTACTTGCAATATCAAAGCACCTCCTAGATAAATCAAGCAAGGTTTTCAAAGGAAAATGGATTCTATGCTCAACCTGACACATACAGTGGGCATCCATTGTATACAGAAGCTACAACTGTGGCATTGTTATACTACCTAGATGATAGTAGAGACTGTACTAGGGATATACAATAAAAAATAATGTTGTTTGGGTTAAAGATGGGTCCAAAAATGCTGTCGCCTGGTTGCCCAGAGCAGCCAAAGAAATTGTCCGGGCCACCACGGAAAACATCATTGATAAACGTGTACCATAATTTTCGTTGTATAATCTGTGGGTTATCTGCTAAAAAAGTTAAAAATTTAGGTTCTGCAGATTAAATGCTGATGCAGATAAACACCGATTAAAAACAAACAAAAAAGTTCTGTTTTGCGGCTCTTTGAAATTTTCAGGGTAATTGTGCAGGAGAAGGGGTATAATTGGAAAAGGAACTCTCAGAAAAATTTTTCTTATTTCAGGAGTTTGTACGGAGCGAAGAGGAGGGGAATAGATGACGTAATGAAAGATCGGGGAAGTTGTAGGGAAGGACGGCAGCAGTTATTTTGTCTTTGTATAGTTCAGAATGACAAAACCCTGACTGTGTGTGTGCTTGTGCCCTCTCTTTGTCGACCAGCCAATGAAAATGTATGCACAGTGCTTGTTGCATGAACCTACAATCCTACATATGCATGCCTCCTTTCAAAGTTCCATGTTCTTGTGTGCTGTGCCTTGTGTTTAGTTTGTCCTTCACCGTTTTGACCAACATCTTTGATGCTGATATTTTCCTTCATTGCTATTTATGATGTCTTCGAAAAGGAAACGTTTAAGTTACTGCCTAATTTAAACTTAAAGTGGAGGGCATAGCTGAGGATGTGATTGTGTCACTTACTTGATAAAAAAACTAGCACGCAGTGACACACAAAAAGCCAGTAAAACGTGAACAAACCTGTCTGTAAAGTCTGCTGGAGAAATCACGGAAGTCCAGCCCTCTTTTACTGACCTGTGTGTAAGCCGACTCCCCTACTTTGAAAGCAGGATTTCTTCCAAAAACTTTCGACTTACACACGAGCATATACGGTATTTCTATTAATTGTTTTGTATCAGCGTTTCATCATTAGGAATGTGTAATACAATGCTCTAGAGCTGCATCGGCGTGATTAAATTTTGTTCTCTATTGATGCGATGCCACTAAGCTTTATTGTGATATAATAATATATTAAAAAAAGTTACCTTTAAAAATGAATTTCTTTATTTAATAAGATCGTTTTTCTTACTTCTTCGGGCTCCGGGGTCTTTATGTGACCGACTTTTCTGTCAGAAATTCCGCTTCCGGATCAACATTTGTGATGTGCGGATTATACAACGAATTTTTTTTTTCTGGATGTCATGGTCTGCAAATTATATGAAGGTAAAAAAAAATCTGCAAATTCCAGGGTCTGCGGGTAATACGAGGAAAATGATGGTAATTCAAGAATTTGCGAGCCCCCCCCCAAAAAAAAACGAGTAAGTGGTTACTGTTTTTTTTTCCCCCAGGGAGAGATAAGCTAAAGACTGAAGGTAAATCATTTATCTTTTGTACAGAAGTATACATGACTTTGATATTATATATATATCCCCCTCCCCCAGCTGGTCCATGTCTGGCCACTAAAAAATTTAGCTGGCCACCAGATTTCAAATATTTTACTACCCCTGCCACCAGATTTCAGAATATTTTCTTAACCCTGGTTAAAGATGATAATGGTGAGAAAATTAAAAAAAGGTAAAAAGATTTATGGCAAGATCAATCAAAGAGGCATACAGTTTAATGAAAAAAACCCCCAAAATATAAAAATTGGTCTTTCAAAGTTTTACACTCTACATCCAAAGTGGATAAAAATTCAGTCAATACAGGCAGTATGCACTTGTATTTATTGCAGTAATCTGAAACTTATAATATGTACAGCTCTCCAAAATACACTGACGGAAAAAAATCCCAACACCACGAAAAAATAGTTGTAGAGGAATGAAATGGTGGCAATACATTTGTATAGGTAACATATTTAATCGATTAAGGTTTCAAGATCACAGCTTATTGTAAGCGCGAGAAGAGACATTTTAAATGTGAAATGCTGGTACATTAATAACCGGTGTAACCGCCAGAATGTTGAATGCAAGCGCGCAAACGTTCATGCATTGTGTCGTACAGGTGCTGGATGTCAGTTTGTGGGATGGAGTTCCATGCCTGTTGCACTTGGTCGGTCAATACAGGGACGGTTAATGCTGGTTGGGGGTGACGCTGGAGTTGTCGTCCAATGATGTCCCATACGTGCTCGATTGGTGAAATATCTGGTGATCTAGCAGGCCACGGAAACATGTCGACACTCTGTAGAGCATGTTGGGTACAACAGCGGTATGCGGGCGAGCGTTATCCTGTTGGAAAACACCTCCTGTAATGCTGTTTATGAATGGCAGCACAACAGGTTGAATCACCAGACCGACGTACAACTGTGCCATCAGGGTGCGTGGGATAACCACGAGAGTGCTCCTGCTGTCATAGGAAATTGCTCCCCAGACCATAACTCCAGGTGTAGGGCCAGTGTGTCTCGGCAGCAGACAGGTTGGTTGCAGGCGCTTACCTGGCCTCCTTCTAACCAACTCACGGCCATCACTGGCACCCAGGCAGAACCGGCTTTCATCAGAAAACACAACAGATCTCCACTCCGTCCTCTAATGAGCTCTAGCTTGACACCACTGACGTCGCAAATGGCAGTGGTTTGGAGTAAGTGGAATGCACGCTACAGGGCGTCTGGCTCGGAGCTGTCCTTCAAGTAACCGATTTGTAACAGTTTGTTGTGTCACTGTGGTGGCAACTGCAGCTCGAATTGCTGCCGCAGACGCGGTACGATGCGCCACGGCCATATGCCATACACGGCGGTCTTCCCTCTCAGTAGTGCCACGTGGCCGGCCGGAACCCGGTCTTCTTGAGGCAGTACCTTCCCTTGACCACCGCTGCCAACAATCATGCACAGTGGTTACATTATTGCCAAGTCGTTCTGCAATATTGCGGAAAGAAGATCCACCTTCTCGTAGCCCTATTACACGACCTCGTTCAAACTCCGTGAGCTGTTGATAATGGCTTCTTCGTCTTCTTAAAGGCATTCTTGACTAATATCAACACACTACGTCGAATCTCAACGATAACTAACGCTCACGAATGTTACAGCGCGTATTTACAGCAAACCTGCTTTGCATGTTCCGAGGGGCGCTACTAGCACCACATGTATGTGCCGAGCGCGAAATTTGCGTAGACGTCATCTTACAGATGTACTCTCACCGCCTACCAACTGTCGTTTATCTAACACAACCCCTTCTTGGTGTTGGGATTTTTTTTTTCCGTCAGTGTATAACAAACCTGCAAATTGAAGAAGTTCTTTTACAGAAGTGTTTATGTGACAAAATAAGCAGTGGAGATTGTTGGCTTCAAGAGTGTGGTGACTGTCCCGGCACAGAATCACTGACAGTTGAAACTCTGATTGAATGAAAAAGCTTTGCTATTTGGGAAGGTGGTGGCCTCATGAAAAAATCTGTATCTGTCCAAAAGTTCCTGGAAGATGTAAGACATTGTGTGAAGAAAGCAATTTCTCATGGCATAATCAGGAAAATCCAAAGAGAAAAGGAATAGCTAAAACAAAAATCTGTGAGAGAAAGTTCTATTCTGTTCTAGTTTTACATTTTGATTTTGCTCAGAATTGTACAGTGATACTGCCTTATTAAATCCAAAGTTACCATTGACAAAATGTTCAGATTTTACTATTTACATGTGTTGCATAGTTTGGTAAAGAGGTAAAAAGTTTAGTTGTAGTGTCTGATGATACAACTCATGCTCTCTGTGCTATAGAGATTATAAAAAAGGGAATTTTTAAGTTGTGCCAATTACAAATTATAAGATCATTTGTTTACATTTCTGATGGGGCTGCCGGACATTTATGTACTACCTAAAAATAATCAAATTGTGGGGAAAAAAAGTGAAATTTTTCAGCTATTGGGCATGGTAAAAGTGCATGGGATGAGTATAGGTGGGCTGTGTAAGCATTATGCAGCAAAGTTTAATCTCCTAAGAGGGTCTGTGCAAGCCATAAGAGATAGAGCTTCATTTGTTGCTGCACTTTTTCATCTAGTACAAAATATACTACTACTTATTCTTGAAAGTAAAACTGTTTAAGGCTATAGGTCTTGTAAGGAAGAAGAATGGGCTAATGTAAAACCTGTTGTAGGAGTACAATCAAAACATTACTGGCTGGTTAAAAATAATGAGGCTTATATGGGACGTACAATTAAACATCAAGTTGAAAAAGCTCAAACACACATCCAGCCAGGTGAAAAAATATTACTTAGGAAGTGATTTCCAAGTAGGCGAGTTTGTTAGGTGTGTTTATGACAATAATTGGTGGATGAGGCATATTACAGGTATATCTCGAGAGCTCAAGGACATTGCTGTGTCATTATGCATCCCCACGGTCCAGCTAAAGGGTTCCAGTGGCTAGAGGAATCTGGAAAGAAGAAAGATGAATGTCCAGTGCCATTAAAAAATGTGCTGCTAAAAGTAAGGAATCCTATTCTACTTAGACTATCTGCACAACTCCACACTTTTGACCAAAAGGAGCTGAGAAATATATTCCAACAGATCTACTGTGCCTAATCCTTCTATAAACCTACTGGTAATTTTACCAATATACTACTAAGGAATTGTTTATTATCTAAAAGGCTAATTGTGAAAATTAGTTTTTTTTCATGAAAGTAAAATTAATAAAAAAATGCAATAATATCAATTGTAAAAAAATTGTTATTGAAATACAGTGCTGTTATAATATAAGGTTATGTTTGAAATGTGTACAGGGTAAAGCATTAGCTAAGCATGAGGTTGCAAATAATTCACCTAAAAAATAAATTAAACCAGCAAAAATATACTGCCATGTTCTGCACATTTTTTTAGAATTTTTTATTGATGTTTTTATGCTGGACTTTAAAATATAATGTAATTGTACTAATCAAACACCAGAGTAACCAATGTTTAAACTTTGAAAACTGATTAAATGATGTTTTCTGTCAAATATGGATACTTTATTGTATTTTGTGCTGTATTACGCAACAACGCGGAAATGCTGAAAATGTGTAATTTTCAAAAATATATATAAAATTTACCAGGCAAAAACACACTATTCTACAATGAGCAATTTACTAACAACTCATAGGGCATCAAATGGACACATTTTCAAATTTTTAAAAAGTGGGGTTTTTGGGTAACTTGCCATTCAAAAATTGAGCATTTTTGAAATTCCACATAACTTAAAATTTAATTTTGTGGACTACAAGCATCCCAGGTTTATAATACATTTTACTGTAAAATTACCATAGAGGGACTTCAGATTGCCATCCTTACTTACCTGAAAAATAATTATTTAGTGTGAGAAAAAATTTCCCAAAATGCAAAAAAAAAAAAAAAAGTTTTTAATGACACAATTTTTTTTTGCTTTTTAATAATGTCACCAGGCTTATTAAACTATGCCAAGTTAAAATTCAATTCAATAACTACAAAATAAAAAAAAATAATTGAAGGGATTAAATAGTTTGGAAGCAGCGCTCGTTTTAAAATACAGCATTTCCCTCATTTTTCAAAGATAGCTAGATTTTAGCCAAACTTCAAAACGCAGTAGCAAGAGAAAATTTTTTTTTGAGGCAAATCCTTTCAGGATATTTTATGTCTCCAGTAGTCGTAACTACTGTAGTTTTTTTGGAAAACATTTAAAATGGTCACCTGATACATGTTGGTACTGTTTTCCTAAATCGAGATGGAATGACTCTTTAGTAGCAACACAGTTACTTAATTTCTAAACTTTAGTTTGCATGTAATCAAGTTTTCTCTTAGCTAAATCTACTGACCTTTATTGGCAATAAATCCAAAACTTCACAGCTGTTAGTCAATTGATCGATCAGTATCTATTGTGGATTCACTATAATCTTTATCACTGGTGATTTCCATGTTAGCAATAGGAATCTCTGACTCCTTAATTGATGAATGCAATGAAGTATGACAAGAAATGCACAGTTTTTTGCTGTGAATGAGTACTTCTGGATTTGTCATAGACAAATTCATAGAAATTGGTTTTAGTGACTTTGCTCTGATTTTGTTGGGATGTTTATTATATGGATCACAACAAGCTCTCGACCTTAGACTGTACCATTTTAGATATTCTTCCTTGTGAACTTTGCAGATACTTCCACCCACATAAACTGTTCTGTCTCGGGGTCGATCCAGGTGGCATTTGATACCGTTGGGCGGTATCTTCACAAAAATATTGTTTGCTCAAACGGTATCTTCACAAAAGCATTTTGACCTGTGATGGTATCACTTTTCAGTAAAAATCTATCTTAAAAATATTTTAGTGTTAGAGGCATCTAGAATGTTGTTCTGTTTAACTGATGCACTATTTTTTTTGTCGTCATGAACAGTTTTCAGTAAAACGTCTCTGACAGATGCTTATCAATCACTGCCTCATCAATACCTGTAACTAAGGTGATACTTACTGAAAGGAACCCCAAAGCATTATGGGAGCTCCCCCCCCATGGCAGCCTTACTTCACTTGCATTTTCCAGGGCTAACTCCTTAGTAGGGATGGGCAAATTGGTGAGAAACATCGATGTTGGACATTGGTAAATACTCATTCCTGAAACCTCCATGCATTGGTAGTATCGGTGGAAATTTTCGACGTATCAATGAAAACCTCAACGTTTTGCTAAAAAGCAAAGAACTCGTCTTTTGATTTGCAGCAGTAATGAGCACATCAATGGGTAAAATCACTGTTCAATATATCGGTGATTACTCACCCATTGAACATCGAGTAACCAATATTTGTTAAAACGCTTGATGTATCTGTGGAAATCTCGATGTTTCTTCGATGTATGGGCTCCTGTAACATCGAAGATAAGAACTCAATTTTCGGCAGCGAGACATTGAACAAAACAGCGAAAAAATTGCTATGACATAAGAATATTATATTCCCTTCTTTAAAAGAATGCAACAAAAAGAAATTCATTTACTTCGCCTAGAAAATATTCTTTTGCTGTTTCAAACATCGATTATCACTTGCAAAACAGCGATGCTCAAAAACATGATGTTTTTTTTTTTTTTTTTTTGCCCACCCATCTATTTCAGATTATGCCATATCTGCCGGGATTCCAGGAAACATATTTGCATTTATGAGGAGAGGAGCATGATTGGGAAGTGCTGACCATACGCATTATGGGGGATCACATTGTGACATATTATCAACTTTTTTTTTTATATTTTAGTTAGTAAGTTGTTTCATTTTTTTCAGCACTTAAAGATTTTTTGTCTTAGACAACTTTCCTGGTTTAATACAACTTGGAGTGACATTATTCCCCAAGATTTCAGCTGGAGTATGATCACAGTTGTATTAAAAAACAAAAACAAAAAAACTCTCATACACAGACATCAGAACAGAAAACTTATTGCAATTTAGGAAAATCATGAACCATGATTAGCAGTAATAAGTAAAAAATAACTGAATACATGATAAAACAATTACTGTCAGATTAATGATTATAAAGGATTGAAATTGCTCTAAATTTAAAAATAGGCAAAATTCACAAAAATAGTTAGCTAAACTTCACAAAAGGCAGAATTTCACAAAAATGGGTATCATCTTTAGAAACCTGGATCGACCCCTGCATCTGTAATTAGACTAATCTCCTTTTTAATAATTTCAAATCATTTGAAGACAATTTAAACACAGGAATAAACTCAGTATTCAATGATACACTGAGTTTCTTGCATACAAAACATTTCATCTCTACTGCACAAGACTAAGCAGTACTGAAATAATCATAGAACACAACACTTTGTTGACTGAACATACTTCTGTGAACACTTCAGCAAAAACAAGTTCTGAAAGGGATAGATAATTAAATCTCTCAGATAGTGTATAGTATGATGTAATAGTGCACCATGCTTTGATTTGAACCAATCACAAAACAGATGTAACACAAGCAATCATTTCACAAATTACATCTAGAGCCTTGTATGATTCATGATAATTGCTACCATCTTATGTGTATAACAGAATTGCCTGAGTATAGTAAATACCTTTTTTATATTTCTAATTAAGATACTAAAATAAAAGAGTGATAACTGTGGTTTTTAGGCAGCTTTTTATTAGCTTGAAAAGTGCTTGAATTTATTTTGCTTGGAAGAGTATGAACCATGGGTGCACAATCATGCATCTCTTCTGTGAATTAAAATAAGCGTTATTAAGAAACTAATAGTTTTGCATGTCCAACAATTGGCATAATACCATATAAATAATTGCCGATTGAATTTAAACTGCTCTGCTGAATTTTTCACTCTACTAAAACTTTTCACTTCTCACAGACAATCGCATTTTTCAAGCCCTGGGCATACAACTTCAAATAAATGTATGTGTATCACAATTCATCAAAAGGTTATGTAGTCATGTTTTTAGGATGTCAGAAGGCAAAATTAACTACTGAAAATAAACTCCACATTAACCACTGTAAAGATGTAAAGACTGTATTATTGCAAGAGTTATATGCAATCCTTTACTTCCTGCATGCTACTTCAGTAAATGTCAATATTGTCCATGATCAGATTAACTGAAAAATTACATTATTTTTCTTGTGGAAAAGAATGGCATTGATTCTGTGACATTCAAGCAGTGAGTATCTTTCAACCAAACATAAATCTTTTGTAACTTAACAAATCAGCATAAGAATTTGTTGATTTTTTTAAAGACTCAAGGCACGGCTGTATTATTATTTCTTTTATATCGTTTTTAGTTCAAGAAATGATAGCTACTAAGTGCTTACTACTTAGCATATGATGGAGATACCTTCTGACTGATGAATTCTCCCAATTTAAATTGGCAATTTAACCTTAAAACACTCACCTTTCGTTATGTCACTTTCAGGCCATTTGTGGTGAGGGTGTATTTCACTTTAATTTTTTATAAATAATGATCCATTGCAGTCCCAACTTGTAAGTTGGCTGCTAGTAAACAAAACTCTTAGGATGCCATGTAATTTTTTCCCAAAATTTTAAAAATACAGTTTTTAAAAAGATTCAAGGTCAGAGGTTATTTCCGTGACCTTGAAAAGGTCAACCAAATATTTTTCAACCCATGATATAAAAGCTCAGAATATAAAATGCTATAAAATGACACAAATTTCAATCTCCTTTTAGCCCAGTTAGGTAACAAGACACAACTACTCAAAGATTACCTAGAGGCCCATGATTTTCTAATTTTCAAGGTCATATAATTAGAAACTCCATGGGTGGACAGAAATAAAATTTAGGATTTATACATAAGTCTACATGCCTAACAGTAACACTAAATTTCAAGGAAATCAAAGTAGGTCAGGTTGTGTGCCTTGGTGATTTGATATGAAATGACCCGTAGTCATACCCTGAAAGAATAAATATATGCTTATTCACTCCCATATTACATTATTTGAGTACTTTTTTTCTGGGCTGAGTTATGTTGCTATATTTTAAACTAGGTACTTCGTATTACATGCAAGCCTACCAATATCCTCATTAAAGTACCCGATTTTTGAAACTCGGTAATAATACTTCAGGAGTTCTATGGAAATAATGTCTTTTCCATTCAGTTTTATTAAAAATATTGAAGTCTGCATTTCTATTTGTAGTTGTCTTGTTTTCATTACTAGCTTTTTGCAAAAAGTATCTGATTTTCAAAAAAAAAAAAAAATGCTTAACATATGTAGAAAGCTATATTCCTTTGTGTAGTAAATTTGTTGTTATTTTCAGACTTTTATGAAAAAGTGTCCAGTGAGAATTTGCAAAAAATGCTTCACCCACATATGTGGGAAGCCATGGGTGAGGCAAGACCGTCTGATCAAATAAGCAGAGGGAAAAGTAAGGTAAGAAAAGTTCATTTAGTGGTCTTAATTTGCATGTTTTAGCTCAGGGGTCGTCGGCCTTTTTATACCTACTGCCCACTTTTGTATCTTTGTTGATGGAAATATTTCTTTACCGCCCACCGCTGCCGCAGTAACTCAATTTAGCGCAAGTGCAAATTAATTTTTAAAGGGTTTGTAAAAAAAAATTTACTTAAATTTATCTTTTTATTTACACTTTTATGTATGTTTATACATAGATAATTTCAATTTAATGAATTTCTGCATCTCCATCGATACAGCACCTACTAGTGCGGGAGCTGCTTAAATTGAAGAAAATGAAAGTTAAATGTGAAAACAATAAAGTTTATTGAAATTACCTTTAATTAATGAGATCCTTGAGGCTGATGCTGCGAGACTAAATATTTGATATCTGGTTCCATTTTCGTAAGGAACAAACGAAGGTTTCCTCTTTCGGTGATATTCAGACGGTTTCTCTGTTTCGTGATAATATGATTAACAGCACTAAAGTCTGATTCTGCAAGATATGAGGTAGGGAAAGGTATTGATAAATTAAATATTATTTTCCACATATTTGGATATAACACAGGCATTTTTTAATTTTTCCAGAGTTTTTTGGTATCCACCACTATCACAATTATATTTGCTCTCTTGTTTAAAGTTGGTGTTGTTTTAGCTCTGCAGATAACATTCTCTGCAAGAAGAGAAAATGTTTCTTCGCATTTAATTTCTTCTTATATTATTTTGTGTGTGATCTACATCATTAATAAAACTTGTTTTGTGTTATCCTCAACACACTGTATTTGCAGATTACCTTGTTTTATTTAATTATCTATATTCAAAGTTTAGAGATGAAATTCAAAAGTAAATTGCAAAAGCATATTTTAAAAAGTCAAACTCGCAAAGTTGTTAGCATTTGTATTCAATATATGGCGGAAGAATAAAATTTGTAACAACGGACAAAACCCCCACCGCCACCGCCCACCATGAAAGTTTGAATCGCCCCACTAGTGGGCGGTAGGGACCAGGTTGACGACCACTGTTTCAGCTTGTATTTTTATGTACATAGTAAATCTAATAAATTAGTTTTGTTCCTCAGTATTATAAGGAAATTTAGTATTTGCATATTTGTTTTTTTAAAATATAATTTCCGTAATGAATAAGACACTGATGTAATCCTCAGTTTAAAAGAGGTATAAAAGAGGTATAAAAATAAAGTAAGTTCAATGAGGGGTTTTCAAATTGAAAAATAAAGTAAGTTGTAAATGAATTTATGGCACCTCTGTTCATAGTGTACTGTGGAATTAACTTTTTACGGGTCTTATAGAGGTTATTATTCAAAAAAGCTGGTGGTCAAATTTTTGAACTAAAGCCTAGTTCGTCATCAGGACTTCGTCACTGGTGTCGTTGCTTCTACTCCAGTGACAAAGTCCTGATGACGAACTAGGCTTTAGTTCGAAAATTTGACCACCAGCTTTTTTGAATAATAACCTCTATAAGACTCGTAAAAAGTTAATTCCAAAATAAAGTAAGTTTGCATTTTTGAACTTCCCTTATTGTTGGTAAAGTTCGATTAACACTTACCGCACGTGGGGCTTGGCTTTCAATTCTTATTTCCGTTATGTGGATGCGGCATGGGGGTTTTTCATTTAGTCACGGGTCCACTTCATTTTTTTCCCGTTGGTATTTATCTGGCCTCGTCACTAAATGAGTTTTTTTCCTTTGCTGCCTCCTCATTTACTTCAATAATTTTTCATAACCCTAGTACTTTCGGTAATACTCCATTACCGTCATCGAGGGACGTTTTGCTCCGACTAGCACGGACCGTGTCAGCTGGGCATTTCGGTGGTTCTCGCGGGCTGCTTCTGTCATCGGCTATCGCTTCTTCTTGGGCATTGTGGCGCCATCTCTTGTTGGTCACTGATCTCATTTTTCGAACTTTTTCATTTTTTTGCGCAATTTTAATTAAATTTCTCCAGCTGTTTCTCAAAATATTAGGGTCATTATGGTTGCAAACTTTTGCCCTATTTTTTTCAATCATTATTGACTCTGCTATTCTGAGGTGTTTTTCGGATTTACAGCTTCTAATGATTTTTATATTTTCGAATTTAGGATATTTTTGGTTATCCAGACAGTATTAAATAAGTGCTGTTTTTTCTTCTTTTTTCTGCCAATTTTTTACGTGTTGTTTTAATCTGTGTTTAAGCTTATTTTTGGTACTTCCTATATAAGCCATTGGAGGATTTTCAGTAATAGGAATTGAGTAAATACCTGCTTTTTCTAACATTTTTATTTTTTCATTATTTTTTATTACCATATTTTTGATGGTATTTACTTTTCCTCCAATTTGAATGTTATGCTTTTTACAAATATTATTAATTTCATTGGTAGTACCTTTAATGTAAGGAAAACCATTTAAATATTTGACTTCTTTTTTATTTACTACAGCATTATTTTTTATTTTATTTATTACTTCTGTGTTCCATTTTTTTTATTAAATGGTTAGAATAACCAAAGCTACCTGCAATTTTTTTTATGAATTTGATTTCTTCATTGATGAACTGACTATTTTCAGAATGCGTATATGCTCTTTTAATTAAGGTTTTTAAACTATTGCATTTTTGAGGATAAGGATGTGCCGAATTGTACGGGATTAGGACCGGAACAAATGAACTTTTCCGATAAACCCTGTATAGTAATTTATCTGTGGATTTGATAACTTGTACGTCCAAAAAGCTATTGCATTATTTTTTTCTATTTCAACAGTGAGTTCTATAGTTTAATATAAAGAACTGTAACATTTTGTTAATTTTCTTAATTCTTCTTCGTTCAGTTTTGATAGAATGAAAATATCATCCACGTATCGACAGTACACTTCTGGTTTTTCTTCCATACGATGCAGGACATTTTCTTCAATTTCGTTCATCACAACCTCAGCATACAAAGTTGATAATGGTGAGCCCATTATATTTAAATGGTTTTCCTTACATTAAAGGTACTACCAATGAAATTAATAATATTTGTAAAAAGTATAACATTCAAATTGGAGGAAAAGTAAATACCATCAAAAATATGGTAATAAAAAATAATGAAAAAATAAAAATGTTTGAAAAAGCAGGTATTTACTCAATTCCTATTACTGAAAATCCTCCAATGGCATATATAGGAAGTACCAAAAATAAGCTTAAACACAGATTAAAACAACACGTAAAAAATTGGCAGAAAAAAGAAGAAAAAACAGCACTTATTCAATACTGTCTGGATAACCAAAAATATCCTAAATTCGAAAATATAAAAATCATTAGAAGCTGTAAATCCGAAAAACACCTCAGAATAGCAGTCGGTAATGATTGAAAAAAATAGGGCAAAAGTTTGCAACCATAATGACCCTAATATTTTGAGAAACAGCTAGAGAAATTTAATTAAAATTGCGCAAAAAAATGAAAAAGTTCGAAAAATGAGATCAGTGACCTACAAGAGATGGCGCCACAACGCCCAAGAAGAAGCGATAGCCGATGACAGAAGCAGCCCGCGAGAACCACCGAAATGCCCAGCTGACACGGTCCGTGCTAGTCGGAGCAAAACGTCCCCTCGATGACGGTAATGGAGTATTACCAAAAGTACTAGGGTTATGAAAAATTATTTGAAGTAAATGAGGAGGCAGCAAAGGAAAAAAATTCATTTAGTGACGAGGCCAGATAAATACCAACGGGAAAAAAATGAAGTGGACCCGTGACTAAATGAAAAACCCCCATGCCGCATCCACATAACGGAAATAAGAATTGAAAGCCAAGCCCCACGTGCAGTAAGTGTTAATCGAACTTTACCAACAATAAGGGAAGTTCAAAAATGCAAATGCATTAATGCACGTTAAAAATATAACCTCCAATATCGGAAGTAAATTGAAATAAAGTAAGTTGATATGCTTTCTTCCTGTTTAATTAAAAAATAATAATCAGAAATTCAAGGGGGAAAGACATTAGTCAGGTGATTAGTTTAAGGTGCAAGCTTTTGGTTCCCTTACCCTAAATATAAATATCTGAATTTTGGAAGTGCCAAAAGCAAAAAGAGAAAAAAAAAAAAGGTTGAGAAATGAATTCTGATTTTTAATTATGTGCCATTGTATTTATTTGAAAGAGAAACCTTGCTCACCAACATGCTTTACTGAAATCTTGAGAACTTTTAGTGCTGAAAAATGATGGGAAAGCATATTGGGACATCTTGAAGTTTCAAAAAGAATTTCATAACTTGGTATCTGTGAAACCCAGCAGCAGTAGAAATTTCACCTAGACTTTATTCATTCCTCCTTCTGGCAAGATTTGAAACATCCACTGCATTAAATTTCCTAGGCCACATAGATGATTGTCTGAGTTGTGACTGTGGCCAATGCAGTGAACTTTTTTCAGAGACTTAGTTCAAAATTAATGCCACATTCTTTTCATAACTATACATATAAGTACCTGGTCAAAGCATCATCATGGAGGAAAAGACAATCTAGGGGTCAAGAGAAGTCTTTTATTACCACACAAACACCAAGATATAACATCACAGAATAACATCCAGTAGAACACTGGTAGTCTCGCACATTTTCTGGTGTCGTGTAGAAGGAAAATTTTGCAGACTTCTACCATTGGTGGGCATAAGCACATGACCAGGATTGGCAGGTTTTTGATGCGTGACAGTTTTTGGCGGTTTTAACCGCCACGTCGGAAACCTCTGTCAAAAACCTCAAATACTGCATTTCAATATTAAAATAGCAAACATACATTACATATAATGTTTAAAATGTTAATAATATGTGAGTAATAAATAACTAGTTATACAGGCATGAAAGACTTCTGTGAAAACGCAGAAATCCGCTTTTTTCTGTTCCGTTTTTAGTGTTACCAATATTATTCCAATAATGCAATAAAATCTTTAGGGGAGGGGGTGAATGCCTCCCTCTTGCGGAAATCAAAATCATAATGACTTCGAACGACGGAATGGCTACGGCTGGGAATGACGTCACCTCTTCCAGGGATGGAAATTCTGTGCCAAAGTGTGCCAAAACGAAAGTCTTGCGCCATCTTGCTACAAAAGGCAGGTTTTGCATCGTCGGGACTCCGATACAGTAAATTCTCCATGCACACTCTTCCGCTTAACGCTGAATAAGTCCATGCGGTGGGAAGAATGATTCAGTGACTCCAAGTACTAGGAATTTTACGTAGTTACTATGGAAATCATCGAGTATGCTATGGAAATCGTCGGTCTGCTACGGACGACGAAAAGCATCGAATATGCTATGGAAATCGTCGGTCCACCATGAACGACGGAAAACGTCAAGTATGTAACAGAAATCGAAAATCTCAGGGAAATAACGTTATTAAACATCTGTGTAAAGTTTATTTTCATGTTTTCAAGATTCTAACATTTGTTAAATATTTTCGGGAATGTTTCTTGGGTATTGTGAGAATGTCACGGCATTTTCCTGTTTCCTCATATTATATTTTTTCGACCAGGTCCCCCCTCCCCCTTTTTTTTCTCTGCTCTCTCTTTCTCTCTCTCTCTCTCTCTCTCTCTCTGCCTGATTATAATTTTATTTTTATGTTTTCTTATCATATTCCTTGTTTTTAATATCTTCGGTAATAGTGAAAAGGAGCGACTTCGTTTTTGTTTTTTTTAAGAATTTTTTCTAATGAAATGCGTGTTACCCTATTTTTAATACATACTTCTTCAAAACTAATCAATAAAGAGCAATTATTTTTGCCCTTTTCCCTTTTATTAAACGAAATAAAATTTTTAGATCGGTATTTAATCCGTCCGTGGTGGAATCCGCGCCGTTTCTGTGTCCCGTAAAATTGTTTCACGGCAAAGTGAGCAATGCAGTATCGATTTTTCACTTTCATTTTCCACAAAATTTGTGTTTTTCTATTTTTTGGTCATTTCTTACTCATACATGATATTATTTCGTAGATTTGCTGAATTCCGCTTTTTCTGTCATCATTTGGGTCAAATCCGAGATCGATGTAAAACTGAAAAGAAGCTGTTTTTTAGGGGGAAGGGAAGGGACATTTCCGCCTGGGGATGGTATTTCATCTTTCAAAACTTTCGAAAACGGAAGTTAAACGGAGTGAAGATTTCCCCCCCATAATCCTAATTTATTTTTCTCGTGATGTTTCTTCTGCCCAGTATTGTTATTAAATTTCATTTTAATGCATAAATATTTGCATTGTATTTTAAAAATGGAGGGAAAATGTCCGAAAATGGTAGTCGTACGGAGTGAAGATTTTGCCGATAATCGTAATCCCCGCTCGCGCGACGTTCCCTCTACCCTGTGTTGTTGTTAAATATCAGTAATTTTATAGTTTAGATGCAGTGATGTGCTCCAGTTTAATATTTACATAAATAAATTTCAGTGAATCCCAAAACATGCACTTTTTAAGGTAAACAAATTCAGTGCCCTCTCAAAAATAATGAAGGCATTATTGAGTTGTTTTACTGGCTCTCAAGTGGAAAATTCCTTTAGTATGATGGGGGATGTATTTGATAAAGAATTCAGCAACATGAAAATTGAAACATTTTCATCTATTCAAACCATGAAATATAAGCTACTGAATCAGGATAAGTCAGTCTTGAATTTTTTTAAGAAAAACGATTATTTGCATGACCCTGTAAATAGAGATTTATGCCAAAATATGAAATCATATTCAGAATATAAGAAAGAATTACAAGATAAGGAAGAAGAAATGAAAAGAAGATGAAAGGAGCTAAATATATCTAATAACTTATGCAGCAAATTAAAATCAAATGAATTGGTTCAAGAGAAGGAAAACTCTAGCCGGCTAATTCATAAAAGAAGGTTAGAACAAATTGTTAGACAGAAACAACTTAAGAAAATGAACTTTCATTAGTTCTGAATGACTTTTATTATTTATTTACAAAATGTCTAACGTTTTCGCAAGCATTTATCATATTTCTTCATTAATAATTTTGTGTCAAATCAAGAATGAATGAGGAATACTTTAAAGCAAGTTGGAAAATATGATATATAAGGAAACAAAAACCTGATGATTTGCTGCATCTAAAATAATCGTTTTGCTGAAATGAAATGAAAAAAATAGTCTAAATAAAAGGAGTCATAAGTTTGGCCAAGTAAGAAATAAATTACTGACATACTGAAAAGTTTTACGAAATTTCAAAAAACATGAAGTAAAATAGCGAAAATTGGGAAGCTATAATGCTATGTGAAATAAAGTAAGAAAATATTGTTTCACCAGAATTTTAACTGTGAAAGACCTGTAGAGTTCTTGAATACACAAAAAAATTACGAGAAAATAATATTACAAAGGCGAAAGACTCAGAATTAGCATGAAGTCATTTCACAAAAAATTTGTCTAAGTCCAATATTTACTGCGAACAGGAACAAAATCGTTTCTAAAGAAGCATTTCCTCGTCTCATGATCTGGAATAAAATTGAATGAAGGAAAAGAAAAGTTCCCCAGAAAACAGATATCAAGTCGTTAAGAAGCGTGTGTTGGTTTAAATCTGGGGAAAAAAAAAAAAAAAGATACTGTTTCGAACGAATGTTATGTATAGCTAGTTACTATAGATCTGTATATTTCTTGCACAAACATGAAACAGCTATATAGAAAACCAGATTCAATCATACATTAAAAGCAAGTAAGAAAAGTTGTTTGTATAGGAAACAGAAATAATAATGAAGAAACGTTTGCTTGTTTGAATCAGAAAAAATAAAGCCTCGATAAAAGTAGTTGTTAGTTTGAAAAGTTAGAAAATAAAATAATGTTGGTACATCGAGAAGTTTAACGAGTATGCAAGCATTTAGAAAAAAAAAGATTAAGATAATGCATTAAAAGGTACATTTCACTGATTAATCATGAAGAAATAAAAAAAATACGAAAAAATAAACATTTTAACTATGCATAAAAAATTGTGGCTTTGTATGGTGGAAAAAAGGTACAACGTTAAAAAATGTAACAGAAAATGCCATGAACACGTAAATACATTAATAAACAATCGTGTTTTAAGATTATGTCTGCAGCACAAAACTTTGGAAAACGTCTTTATGTTGGAACGTCCGTTGAAAATGCGTGAAGTCTCCTCAAAGAAAATAAAAAAAATCGTTACATTGAAAAATTATGGACATAAAATGGGAAATTATGAGGAAAAAATAATGAATAAATTTGTTGCAAAATGATCAAGTTATTGAAAAAAATCAGTCTTGGAGCTTAATGTGTCTAACAGAATCTCAAATGATGTCAACCGCCGACCCCGCTGAGGAGAAAACGACGTTGGCTGATGTCATGTCTGCTATCACGAATGCGTCACCCATCATAGTGACTCATCCCAAAACACTTGTCATAAAAAATTTTCTGAGTCAAAGAGAAAATGGTGACTCATCTCAAAACACATGGCTCACAAAATGACAATGTGGTGAAACTAAAATGGCGGAACATGAATTAACGGGAACGAAATCTTTTCAAACAAAGCCTTTCCTAGCCTAAATTAAAATTGGAGGGAGGACAAATATAAGAATTAAAAAATAATGCAAAATCTATAAAAATTCCTAACACCACACGGAAGTTCTAAAAATATAAGTTTAATAAAATAAATTAGAGAGAATAAATAGGACACAAAAAAAAAAATACAGAGTAAAAAAAATATTGGAAACGACAAAAAAACTTCCTTCAAAAATCTGACAAAGTCTAATAAATCTCCCGAGAAAATTAAAAAATGCAACGTCTATAAAAATTCCTAACACCTCAGGGAATTCCTGAAAATATAAATTTAATAGAACAAATTTGAAGAAATGCTTCGATTGAAAAAAACTTCCTTCAAAAATGTGTCAAAGTCCAATAAATCTCCCGAGAAAAGTTCGAAAAAGTACTGCTAGGGGGCAACGTACACATCCTCTTTCCCCCACTCGGTGTTGTTGCCATCTCTCAAAGATTCATCGAAAGTTCCAAGAAGCACTGCTAGGGGGCAGCACATCGACCCAACACACTAGCGCCATCTGCCACACCCTTTCCCCCACTCGGTCGTTGCCATTCTCTCAAAAATCCATCGAAAGTTCCAAGAAACACAGCTAGGGGGCAGCATAGACCCTACACACTAGTGCCACCTGCCACGCCCCCACCTTCTGCGCCAGGCCACGCCCCCATCTTTCTCCTAGAAGGATGCATCCTTGGCGCAGAATCAGTCCATTTGTCATATTTCTTCATTAATAATTTTGTGTCAAATCAAGAATGAACATTTATTCTTCATCAAACTTTTATTACTTATAAACAAACATGTCTGAAATTTTTCAAACCTTTAAGATTTCATTTCCATACAACAGTGTTATCTTCTAAAGGCATTTGATTAATTTCCTCATTTGATTAAAGACATTGTTCTGTACTAAGGTGAATGATTTTCTATGCATATGACCTCATCAACAATTTTCCCCCTTACATTATATTGTACTATATATTTAATTTTCTTGAAACAAAATACATACATTAAATCTATTTAGTTGGCAGGCATGTGATCAATACCTAAATGTCATGGTAGTATACATTAGAGAGTGAAATGCAAGATTCAACACTTTGCCAACCCCCCCCCCCCCCCCCCGCTTGTGGAAGTTCAGCTTTTCCTATCACTGCCCACTTTCATGCCGGAGTATAGGATTATTAATTATTAAATAATAAAATTTTCTACTTTCTAAGTATTTATATATAAATAAGCAATATGGTAAAATTTCTCTTGTTAAACCATACAGTAAATTCAAGCATATTATGAGTCAACCCATATTTTCTGGACCAAAATTTCTGTTTGTTTTAGCATGGAATGTATTTTGTTAACCAAACAAAATAGCACAAAATAGCATTCCAAGTTTGTTTCCACAACAAATCCAGGATTTGCTTGCTACTGTAACTGTAGCACACTAGTGTAGAAACAGATTGTCAATTTGAAAATAAAACAGAAGTTCTAGCATCCCGAGAAGAGATCCAGACTTTATTCATCCACACCGGTGTTTGCCTGTGCTAATTGCATATGAAGCTGATGAAACGCCCCCCCCCTTCTTATTTCAGTGCTACTGAAAGAAATACGAATCCCATGATTTGGTTGAAAGGAATTTCTAAATGATTTCTACACTCTAAGCTCAGGAATCGTTTTAGGTGTCAATAGATGTGCAAACTTAGTTGTGTGCTATCTGATGCTGCGTGGTAAAAATGAACCAGACTACTAGTTCTGCAACTCATTAGCAGTTGCATAATTTTAGATAAATGAAATCAATTCTGTACAGATCAGAAATTTTTAAGAATAAAATTTTTTGCCACTTTTCTGCTCTTAATGATTGTAATAAAATAATAATTATAAAAATAAAGACTAAAATTGCAGTTTGCTTGAAGGCAAGTTTTCTTACTATTTAGCATACTATTAATGCTAACAAATTGTTTAAAAGCATTAGTTATGAGTTTTTGACGGTTCAAACCAGTTTATGCTGCCTTAAACCAGTTTTAGATGCTCGTCACGTCAAAAACCCAACCATGCATATGACATTATACGATTGTTTTCAGCAGAAACTGATTTGTATAAATATTTACAGTGCACACAAAAACAACAATATGGCGTACCCTACCAGCATGTTGGAATCTTTATGTAACATATACACAAAGATTCCAACATGCAGGAACAATGCATATATTTACATTTTGATAACATTATTTAGAATGAAGAAAATGAAAACACTTTATTGAAAGTATGGAAACTTAAGTAAAGTGTTGAATTATGAAAAAGCGTATCAGGACATCATGAAGTTTCAAAAAGAATTTCATAACCTGATATCTGAAAGACCCTTCAAGTTCAGTAGCAGCAGTGAAAATATGTTAAAAGACTTATTTATTCCAATATGTCTTTCTTATTAGGGCACTCTTCTCCCACTTCTGATCTCTTTTACATATTTTTCTCCTCACAAGAAGTCCATTGAACTGTAGAGAAGAGGAAACTAATCCTTAATAGGGATCTTGGTCATTGTTCATTCCAGTATTTGGAACATGTTTTCTATTAACACTGCTTTAAAACTTCTAGGCTGCCCAGGTAATCTGAGCTTAAGTCAGGGTGAGGCATGGATGGTGTGTTTGTCCTATAGTGCTGGTTCTGCTGCTTTTCTGGAGCAAATGGCCTTAAATTAGGAATGTGCAACTCCTTGTAGCCTTAGATGTGTTATAAATTTAGCCATAGTGGTACAAAATTGTTAACAGTGGGAAGAGAACTGTGACTTCTTAGAGTGCCTTTAAGTTGATTAAGGTTTGCTAATAACACAACATCATTGTGGGCCATATGCTAATTGCATGTTTTAAGATTTCATTTAATTTGTACCTCCTAATAGGTTTTTTTTTTCTGTGTACTGTAGGTGTGCAAAAAAATTGAATTTAGTTTTCATTCATGATATATTTTCAATAGTTATGTTGCACATTTATAAATTATTATATAGTATTTCAAAGTTTTACATAGTCATTGTATAAATTTATATGTTGTTAATTTTTAAAATTGGCATAGTTGAAAAGTGTATTTGAATTTTTCTGTGACGAAATGCTAGGTTTTAAATTTTTGACAGGTTTTTAGCAGTTTTTGTCTCTCCTGAAAAAAATGCCAACTCTGGCTGGAAATACTTTGTGTTTTAGTGTACTAATAGTTTTATTGCTGTGCTATACGACAAGTAACTATTTTCATGTATTTGTACATTTGTTTTGGTGTTTTATATAAATTAAACATTTTTTTCTTTTGTAGGTGTCAATTCATCCATTGTTGCGTCAGTACCACAGGCCACAATCTAAAGGAGGTGGTGCTGTGAATTTAGTTGTTCCAGTATATACCGTGGGAATTTTGCTATTTTTTCTTTATACCTTTATAAAAGTAAGCATAAAAGTTGACTGGAATTATGGAAATCGCAGTTCTGAAAAATAACATTTCTGTATGGATTTTTTAAAAACTTATTCTCACAAAAGAAATAATTTTGTGCTCAAGAGGAGGTGCATAGAGAGGCTTTTGAGATATTTTTTTTAGAGAAATTACACTCTTTCAAAATAGAAAAACTTTATGTTATATGCATTTCATGTCGCTAGTAAAATAAAGGCATGAAGAAAAAGAAAATCATTTACAAGTGCAGTTTCTTTAAAAGTTAAAATTTACTTATTGCAGTGTATTATGACTTGCATGGTATCAATCTTAGGATAGTAAGGATAAATGTGTGTGTTATCAGAACGGTGACACATGAAAAATGTATAGTGCATGCATACTGCATAAAGTTCATTCTCATCAGTTTTATTATTACAAAATATGCATACTTCTTTGAAACGAAAGCAACTCTAATGGTTTTCTATTCATTGCTTTAACTAAATTTTGAGTTATCAAAAATTATATTAAGCTGCAAGACTCCAAAGAGCTGGGGATTCTGGACTAGGATATTCAGATTTTCTGTAAGCTGTTTCTTGCAGTCCTACTTGGTAAACACTGTCGTTTAACTAAAGAAAATAAAAGTGTACTAAAAAACTGTAGTGATTGCATACTTGAAAAAAGTAAGAATTTATTATATTTGTTGCATCTAGATACTTAATGCAATGTCACACAGCTGTTTTGTATGTATTTATTAAAGAAAAGCTGTTACGGATAGTGGTTTCTCTGGTTAATTTTAAATGTATGACAGCACATTTTTTCTTTTCTGTTGGTGTACACAAAACTGTTGAGATCAATACAGCTTTATGAAAATGTATTGTCAAGTGTTACATGCTAAATTAAATATATGTCTCTGCCACTAATTGTGTTGTATGTTTTACCTGTGCATGGACAAGCATAATTTTCATTGCAAAATTAGATGTCACAGAATATTCAAGTGTAGTTGGTCTCATTCATCAAGATATGCTCTTCATGATATGCTAACAATGCAAGGTAATTTGTTTCCTATAGCTCATTTCAACATTCCAGTGGCACAAAAGTCGATAAGTGTTGCATCATGTGACTTCAGTGGAATGTCACTGAAATAAAATTGATACTGAGTGGTTGCTCTGGCTTTTTTAAAGTTTTTGCCAACCCATTCATTAAATTAAAAAAAAAAAAAAATTTTGCCAAAGTGTTGTAATAGTACAAAAACGTAATCTCCAAAACTTTATCCCATCGCCAAAACAATTTTCTTTTTGCAAATTGCGAAGAATGCAATCAGCAGCACAACCTCTGGATACTTTTCTTCCCGTTTATTTTCACATACATGCAATGATGGAATATGATACCTAGCTGGATGCTTTGTTCTGGTGAACCTAGACATTTGTGGCATTGTAACTGTACACTGCAGGGATTTTCCTGGTTTGCAGCAGTGCAGGAACTTATGTACCCTGTAAAGCTTTAAGCTTTTCATTGCAGGCACAACTGGCTATCAACATGAGCCCACACCTAAAATGTTCATTGTATTCACAAGCTAAGTTGGGTAGCTCTTTGCAGAACATGGAGACCGTAAATGGCTTGAATTTAATTTGTAGTTTGACAGATACATTCATGCTTCATCAAGAGTAACCTCAAACTTCAAGCTGTTAGCAACCACGTTTACCACGAGCTTCTGAGTGATTTTCTTGTGTTTTGTAATTTGACATGGGGTTAGCTTGTGAAATTGGCCTTATGCTTCTTTTGTACCAGGTGTTTTATAAGTCCCAGGACACTGTACAAAGTGCACCAGTTCTTGCAACATATTATATCACATTCATGTTAACATAATATAACAATGGAGCAATGCCTTGTGTTTTGACATTTAGTGGATTAGTATGACGCCTGTTGTTAACACAGCACAAGATGTCTTTTCCATGTGTGACATGCAAACTGACTCAACATGCCACATGTTACAGTAGCAAATGACACCACAGTTTATTGTTTCAATTCATCAGTAAATGCAATGTTCTGCAACCCTTAGTGTTGATGTACCCCCCACAGAGCATTATCACATGTGTTTAAGACAGGACTGTGAGCTGGCCACGTGAAGACCTGCCAATCCAGCGATTAGGAAAAACTTAGTTGAAATTATTTTGTACTGCTTTTATTTTGCTGGGAATAAATTTCAGAGCAATTTGACACTGTTTAAGTTCAGGTGTAAAAAAGGTTTTCAGCGTTTGAAGATAGGACTTCTGGTTTACTGGTCCATTAAAAGAAAAAGGAACCAGTGAGGTGTTGAGCAGACAGCACTGCCCAAATCATGATGCATGGCAGATGGTCTTGTACTTTTTCTACATTATGCAGATTAGCATCACTCCAAAAGTAATTATATTGTGCAAAGATGAACTGAGATCAACAGCACACTTATCACTGAACATTACCTTTGATATTTTATGTAAAGTATTAAAGTTCTGCAGCAGTCTGTCAATTTGCTTGTATGATTATGCATCGGATAAATTACATTTAGTTTACATACTTTCACATGAAAGTCATCTCATAGTGTGCAATGTAATGATGGATAAGAAACACCCAATTCTGCAAGCTGTTTTCATAAAGATTTTGTTGGTGATCTGAGAACAGATGCTTTTGAATGCTTCGCATGCCCATATTGCAAATTTGAGGCCTTCTGCTACACTTGGCCATCCAGTACACTTCCAGTCTGAAATGGCTTCTTTTTCCCAAAAATGGAGACTCTGTTTTGATGGTGCTCGCTTTCAAAAACACCACACAAAGTTTTGCACCTGTGTTGCTGTCCTTTTTGTGAATATCTTCTTGTGGTACCAAACTGCTGCTATCAGCCTTTCTTCCACTATAAATGGGCTGATATTAGCCATTTTCATTTACTGTATTCTTTATAGCCTAAAGCAATGAAACAGTATGAATAGATAGTATGAGCAATTAATGTACAGGCAGCAACAACAGTAAAAACAGCATCATGGGACTTACAAAACACTCTGTAGGCACAGATCACATGAGATGGTGCAACTTACTGTATCATAGAATGTGCTTGTGTGTGATGCAGTGACTCATTGTGCTATCAACACTTGCCAGATGCTACTCTTTTCAAATGATCCACATAGTGCAGGTGATGTTTATAAGTAGCATGGTCCCTGCCTGTGTTCATGCAAGATTTTCCTTTGTTATGGTGTATATGCCAAAGCTTTTATTCTTACAATAATTGCTACATTGGTATATCCTTCTTTGGAAAGTTTGGTTGTATAGCCTTTGAGCCATTGGTCAGTTTGCAGAAGCATAGTTTTCACTGTCAATGTACCCATTCATATGTACAAACTTGTTGGTTATCTGGCTTTTGGCGGCCCATGCATTTTGTGTTCTTGTAGCACATAAGGCGTAATGTGTTGGGCAAATCATTTCTGTGGAGCAACCTCAGTAGCTTTGCCCTGTCTTGCATGCATTCTTTGTCGCAAACAGTGTGCATTGTTTGAAAAGTTAGTCCCTCTTTTTTTCTTCATTCCAGTAATAATAATAAGTTTTTACGTGTTCATAATGGCACATATCATCTTTAAGAGAGTAGCTTTATTGTTTCATCTTTTTCATCCATACATATACAGGTACACTGTGTGAATAAGCAGTTGTGAGGAAATATGTCCAAATATTGTGACTATATGTTTTAGTGCTATTAATTTAAAATAAATTATGATAAATAATTATTGGGATGTGAGATCAGAAGGCTCTGTAGAATCCCTGATTCAACACACATTTTTGGTTTTCCTTAACCAGAAGCAATTTTGCCATGCAGCTTGGTATGTGCATATTTTTTCTATATACAAGATAACTGTAAAAATGCTTTTGCTAGAAACAAGACTTTGCATTTAATACTTGCTATTAGAGAGTAGGAATGCTGTTGATTTGCAAATGATTACACATGACAGCATTCAATTTGAACAAAAGTTGTCAGGCAGGCCTCATGAGTGATTTGAACAAGATACCCAAAATTTTGTATTCAGGATTTAAATGCTGGTCTTCTAGTTTGACTAGTTGTAATCAGGCAGGGTTTTTGGTAGTTTCTTACTTATTTTAAAACTAATATTGACTCCCCTAGCCATTTTGATACCTATGGATAGAGGTCATTAGATTAAAAACATGGATTCCATCAAAGATGTGAATTTTATGTTGTTAATTTTGAATAAAATTTTATTGGTTTCGTACCTTTAAGAAAACTAAAGATCAGGTTAGAGACATTGTTGCTGGTCTGGAGTAGTAAATAAATAAATAAAATGGTGTGTAACATATCAGTTAATATGTTGTGTACTTATTAACAGACATGATTCTTAAGGCTAACTACCAAATAGTAAGAAAAACCAAGTGATTTTGAATAAAATTCATATAGTAGCTTTAAGTTTAGAGCAAAATGCATGAAGGTGATAGCAGGCTTTGTGTAACTTGTGGATGTGATTAATGTAAAACTCCTAAATTGTCTTACACAAAATAAAAGAAGTGGCAAGTTGCCCTTCCATATTGAACAAAATTGGTGAAGTAAATTTTTGTGTGCTGTGAAGTCTTGGTCAAGATGATGTTAAAATTCTAAATATGCAATTAAACATTTACAACAAAAGCATAGAATTAAATGAAATGACATTTGAATTTAAATAAAAAATTCCATTGGTCTTAAATGAAATGACATTTGAATTTAAATAAAAAATTCCATTGGTCTTAAATTAAATGACATTTGAATTATAATGAAAATATAATAAAAACAGTCAAAGAAGACTTTACATATGGTAACTGAAGTGATTTAAGTCAGAAACTTTGTGCTTGCAACTCGATGTTATATAAAATAATGTAACTGAAATGATTTAAGTCAGAAACTTTGTGCTTGCAACTCGATGTTAGATAAAATAATACTAATTACGGAAGAATCGGGTAGACATACACCAGTAATACTAAATACGCTGAAATCCGTTTTATTGGTGTAGTATTAGAAACACTAGTACAAACACGCTAGCTTTCACCACCACGGGTGGCTTCTTCAGGCATAAGTATTCCAATGCAAAAACAAAAACAAAAACAAACAAAAAACAGAGTTTCAGTTATGAATTAAAAAATAGAAGTTTGTTATAGTTATTATAGAACGTGCGCGTCATACTCGAGATGTGTGATTAGGAGCGCGCGTATTAATGAGCGTGCGCCATACATGTGGGAGGTCCATTGAAGTTTCCTCGTTACATATCCCGTGACTGGATAGGATTTCTATAGTTTCTCTGAGGAGGGTGGCTCTGGCGGTTGTGTATCGTGCTATTTTCTTTATTTGTCCCCAAAGAGGTGTTGCAGAGTTGTTGGCTACTTCACGCGCTAGTGCCGTAGTGAGAAGTCCTCTTTTGACATCTCTTTGATGTTCCTGGAGTCTTAGCCTCTGAGACCTCTTGGTCATGCCCACATAGTTCTTGTTTGTTCCGTCTGGGTACAAGAGGGGTATAGTGTATACTCCCACATCTTCCAGGTCCACGCCGCGTGAAGTAGCCAACAACTCTGCAACACCTCTTTGGGGACAAATAAAGAAAATAGCACGATACACAACCGCCAGAGCCACCCTCCTCAGAGAAACTATAGAAATCCTATCCAGTCACGGGATATGTAACGAGGAAACTTCAATGGACCTCCCACATGTATGGCGCACGCTCATTAATACGCGCGCTCCTAATCACACATCTCGAGTATGACGCGCACGTTCTATAATAACTATAACAAACTTCTATTTTTTAATTCATAACTGAAACTCTGTTTTTTGTTTGTTTTTGTTTTTGTTTTTGCATTGGAATACTTATGCCTGAAGAAGCCACCCGTGGTGGTGAAAGCTAGCGTGTTTGTACTAGTGTTTCTAATACTACACCAATAAAACGGATTTCAGCGTATTTAGTAATACTAATTAATTAGGAACCTGGTAATTTTCCAAATAGAGTAGCAGGAATAATTTTAAATTGAAGTTAGTCAAAGTGCATTTATCTAGAATGTTCTGGATTTAGTTGAGCTGATGTGTTTTCTACTGAACAAATGTCAAACTGCATTTCCAAATTATCTTGTGTCTAGCAACATTTCAGAATTCCTGTTCTCAGTAGTTTCTACTATACCTTCTAAAAACTCCACCCCCAATCCTCTCCATTACATTCTTATAATCCGTAGTACTGGCCGTACTTCCCAGCCGATATCTATCTGTGGAAAGAATATCACTATGGTATTTACATATTTTATATTGATAATATTTAGCATGGAATGTATTTGTTTATAATACCTAACAGGTTGATATCTGGGATGAAAAGTATATCTTATTTTTAGTTTTGTGGCTGTGTTTCTGGTAGTATAACTTAATTTTTTCAAGTTGCATTATAATCTGGAGTTATGGTTTGATGTATGACAGTGCTCAAATAGTTGGTTTATAATGGTGTAATAGCCAAAGTAATGGCGACTACAATGCTGTGGAGCTTAAAATGTATTGTTCCAGTACGCTTGTGTGTGACTGGTAGTTATGATATCCAGTATTGGCTATCACATCTGTACTTTCTTCAGGTAATTACATTTATAGTGATTTAGAAATGTATATATAGTTTGCAAAGCACATGGGAAAGCTTCCTTGGACTACCACATTCTAATCCATCATTTTTTTTTTTTTTGGGTGGTTATCAGAAACCAAAGATTTGTAGCATCTAGTTGTACAAGATATATTGATTTTCCTAACTTTAAATTGGTGTAATTTCCATGTATATGACCAGTTAATGAGAGAGTAATAGGTTATTAATGAGATTATTTTACTCTTTAAATTGGATTATTTTTAAAATATTTTATTTTTTAAAGTTTGCCTTCCCAATAAATGCCATTCCATGCAAGTTGGTTCCATTTTTCTTTGATGTAAGAAGTTCACGTTGAATATTTCTTGGCATTGAAGTAATCCATAATGCGCTTTTTCTGTTGCATTAAGTGTGTCTTACACATATGCTTTTCTGTTGTACCTGCATGTATTGTTATGGTGTTTGAAAAATGTTTACAAACAAATGGCTCTACCAGGCATGTGTGATTGGTTTAGAGTTCTGTTTCTTATCAGATTAATTTGTATGTTGATGTTCTAAACAGTGCTTAGCTTCTATTTCTATTCTTGACGCTGTTCATATGTGTATATTTATGTTTTTCTTAGTGGCTAATTCTGATTTTAATTTTTTACTGAAGCTAGTTATTTTATGATTTGACCATTTTTCTTTTCTGATTTATTTTTCTTTTGCATGCTTGCTTCTAATAGATTGCTGTTCAGTTTCTGTTCAATTTTTGTACCACTTTTTTTTCTTTGCAGACTATTTCCTATGTAAGCTGTTTAGTTTGCATATAGTTTTATTCTCAGCATAACTGCATGTTATCAAGGAAACTTGCCATGAAAGGAAATGTTGCTGAAGATGGTTCCAGGTTAGACTTTTAAAAATTCTTCAGAAACTGTTATTTTCCAGAGTTCTTGAGTTAAAATGGCGATAAGGTCGTATTCATCACATTTTCTTTTAAAGCTGTGATCCTAAAAGCAATACTGGCTAGCGTGCATGACCACGTGTATTTTGTTTTTTAGAAAAGTAAATTTAAAAAATAATATAAATAAGTTGTTTACATATTAGTATTTACTTCATGATGGAAGAAGTGTAAAATGTGTAATTTATTTTGTCATAAAAAGTTTCATAGATATTAATTTCCTTAGTACATGGAAACCTTCAAAGTGTTTACTTTGCATATCATCTCTAGTAGCTGTAACTCATGTTGATATAACTAAAAACCCCCAAATTTGCACTATTTTAAAAAGCAGAAAGATGCTAAAATCTTTTAAAGTTTTTTGGAACATCTCATATGGGGATTACAATTACTAGCGGCAAAATTATGCTGAATATAATGCTTCATTTTTTTAGATATCTAGAGCTTATTTCTTTTAGCATCTTATTTCAAGTCATTAAAACATATGTTACACATACACTTTAAATCTGCTGCCCTGGTGGCTGAATGGTTTGAGGCAGTGGCTTGTCTCTGTGTGTCCTGGTTTTAGTCCTAGATGATGCATCTGTGGGTAGTATTTGTCTGATGGCTATGGCTCTGTCTCCTCCCTGGAACCAGTGACTTTAAATTGGGGACGGGAGATTGTGTACAGCTCTTCAAGTTGCTCATGGTGGGCCTTAAACTCCGACCCCCCCCCATAAAGTCTGTTCTAAAATCACACACACAGACTTAAAATCTGTTTTGAAATCATGATATGTATAAGGGTTTGAAAATTACCATGCCCGAGATGCCCAGGGCATATAAATTATTGGCCTGGGCAGGTAAAACAATTTGGTTGCTTGGTCTGGGCAACTATATTTAAAAAAAAGAAAAAACAAATTTGGAATAGAATTTCCTACTACAAGAAAAAAGATATTCATCACGACTTGTTTCATTTCACTGCTAGTCACCGGAAGTTGTATTATTGTCACAGGGTGACAGTTATAGAAGAATATCACATCTTTTATTTTATTATGCTCTTGGTCCAGAAATTGGAACCATGTATAATTTTTTCCAAATGTTGTTTATAGCCAGAAACTGGATGCATGCCTCTGATGGAACTAGTCTCAGATCTTGATAAACAAAGGGTGAAAACTTCGACGAAAGGAACATGGCAGTATGATTGAATTTCTCAAATACCAATTTCATCATCATACCTATTTAATATCAATTTCAGCATCATCTTAAAACTTGAGATAGACTCTTTTATGCATTGCGGATTTTGAATACTGACACTTAAAACGGAAATGCAAAACACGTAAAAAAAGTTCATCATAATAAAAAGGTCATTAAAAAAGTTCCTCATATTTTTTAACTTAAAAAAATGAGGGTTCTGATTTGTTATCTTTTTTAAAAGATAAATTTTCCTGGCCATCCAGCTTTTATACTATCTGTGCAGGTAAATAATTTCTGCACATGCCCAATGGGGCTTGTAACTTTTCAGATATTTTTCAAGCTCTCTGTAGCAGTGTTCTGTACATTCTAAATTTCTGTTATAGAATGTTTCCATTTGTTACTATATCTTGTATACTGGCTTCTTGGGGTTAATATTCAGTGTCTACAAATGCTGTTTGAAAGATTCATTGATGGAATGTACCTTTGTACATTTTGATATGTGGTAATAATCTTCAGAACACTTGACAGTTTTCATCTCTACGGTGCATAACTTAAACTTAGAATCTCCATGTCTTCATCCATATTAGTTTATTTTTAGCACATTTTTTGTAAAAAAAATCATTTTTATGTTCTGACTTTGTCCATCTGTGGACACCATATCTCTGCAACTATTAGTCTGATTTGAAAAATTCTTTTTGCATTGTAAAGCTGAAATGTGAGAACGACAATCCTTGCATCCTATTATATTTCTGATGCACAACTCACCGCTAGAAGGTGTAAATGCAGATGATATCAAATTCAAAATACGTTTTATTCCACATATTTGCTTCTAAATATCCGATTGAAAAAAAAATATTTTTCCTTTCGACGCCTTTTATATCAAAGACTATTTTAGGTATAGTCTCTTTTTCCAGTAATGCATAGATTTCCCGCTAGGGGGCGTAAAGGTAAATTGCGTTTTCCCTGATTACCTCTACTTCTAAATGTCCAATTTGAAAAATTCTTCCTGCGTTGGATACAGCTCCTAATGGGAAATGTTTTGCATATAATTTCTAATTTTTGGTAAAGAATGGTTTGGCCACTAGAGGGCGTAAGTGTTTATTTCTATTTCTGATAAAAATCTGAGCTTCTGAAAACTCGATTAAATTTTTTTTTTCGTAGACCGATACCGCTCACCTCGGAAAACTTTTTGAGAATACCACCTGCTTAAAATACATAGTTTTCTCTCCAGGGGCGTAGATGCCTATCTTGTTTTTGTCGATATCTCTGCTTCTAAGAGTCCAATTTGAAAAATTCTTCTTTTGTTGGAGAGCAATTTCTGGTGGGAAATGTTTCTCACGTAATTCTTTAAATTTTTCTTAATGCTTAAGTGTGCCACTAGAGGGTGTAAGTTCCGTTTACCACAATACATTTCCATTTACCGCAATATATGTGGGACTATAACCTGATTGAAAACGTTCTTTTTCAGTCAGATACTGAAAACACTTTGTGTGTATTTTATACCCAAAACAATTAATAATTTTGCTACTAAAAGGCACAAATGTTATGTTTTTCTCAATATCTCTGCTTCTAAATGTGTGTTTTAAAAATTCTTTTAACACCAGATACACTGTTCGACATAGAAATTGCCCCACCCAGAAGAAGTGAGGATAGAGGGGGTGAAATTGAGCATGCGAATAGGAATACCTTGATGTTATATTTAGCCATGTACAGTGTCTATCAGATGAGATAATGCAGCACAATGGATACGCCTCAGTAAGTGGTTGCACCGCCACAAACGGCAATACAGGCAGCAATACGGAGTGTCAATGAGTCATACAATCGACGGATATTATCGTGAAGAATGGAATACCAAGGACAGTTGACTTGTTTCCATAATTCATCGAGATCGCGTGCAGGCCAATTCGATTGCAGACGGCGTCGAATGTGGTCCCAGAAGTTTTCGATTAGGGATAAATTGGGCGATCTTGCTGGCCATGGCTGTGTTTGAACATGTTGCAAACATTGTCGGGGGACATGAGTGGTGTGTTCACGAGCGTTATCTTGCGGGGAAATGGGGTGCTGTAGGCCATTCGGGAATGGTATCAAAATGGGCTGCAGAACCTGGCTCACGTGTCGTGCATCTGTCAGTGTGCCTGTGATGCGGACACGAGGTGACCTGTCGTGCGCAGGTTTCCTCTGTCAGGCAGACATAGCATGATGCCTGCCTGACAGGTGGTGTGGCAGTCGTGAACAAAACTGGGATCCGTCTGTTCACCAGAACGTCGCCAGACACGCATCAGTCGATCGTCAGGACCCAGACAGAAACGGGATTCATCACTGAAGATTACATTGGTTCATTCGTGACCCCAATTTACATGACTTTGGCACTAAGCCAGACGATCGCTGTGATGGCTGGCTGGCCATCAATGGTAGTCGACATAACGGTTGCCTACTGTGCAGGTTTGCCACATGCAACCTTCGGTTTACAGTTTGTGTCATTATGGCGATGTCCATGGCCGATGACACAGCACATCGAATATTGGCTGCAGTGCTTTCTGGTGATGAACGAGCATGTCGAACAATCTGCCAGTCCAGGTGTGCTGACGTCTGTCCGACTGCACCACTGCTGCTCCAACAGTTCTTGCATCCTGTTGCACATGTGCCGTGATATGATGTGTAGACCAGCCCGCTTCATACAGGCCTACAATTTTTCTCTCTGAAACACATCCAAAATGGCAATAAACCTGCTGACTGCATGTACCCAGTATTTTCGGCCTTCACTGAACAGTTTCCCAGCACAAACAACAAATCCGAAACATTTCCACTGGTGACCACACGTTACCATCCCTGTTGCTGCTGGCACCTTTATCTCATAAACGTGGGACGTCATCTGCCCCGGTTTAACATTGTTTGCATATCTCAAGTGGGTACACTCGCCCTGCAATTTGCATGTTTGTAGTTGTTTTGCACAACGGTTTGCTGAGAAGAGAGACTTCAGACTATCCGAGTCCCTCCATACTTCCGCCTTCAACAGCGTGTGAGTCAACCGCAGGCTTCTCTCATAGATTTTACATAGGAACTTTGCCACTCCACAACACCCGAACTGTTGCCCCAATCTCAATTTTCTCTTCGACTGTCCTATCTATATGGTAAGACCTTTATTTTGATACCTCAACCATATGTTTACGTTCAACCGTTCTCTCACAACTGGTCTTACAGTTAAAAACCTTATAGAATTAATATATAGATTATGTGACATTTGGGTCGGGGTGGGAGGTTGATGTTTACTAATATAAGATACCTTTTTAATGCTTAATTTCTTGATAATGGTTAAATAAGATTCCTTATTATTGCTTTATTTATAGTAAAAAAAAAACCCTCTGCTTTAGCCAATGTGACAGTGGTCTTTCCTACTAAAAGACAATCGCATTTGTCCTTAGTGTAAAGTTATAGTTCAGATTTAAAAATCATGAACTTAAGAGCTGTTCAGGGGAATATTTAGAGGGGAATCCCCCCAACTTTTTTTTTGTTCAAACACGATTTGTAAGTCACATTTTTTCTAATGTAAACATTAGAAAAAGATGCTTTAATTTAATAAAAATGCATCACTTATATTGCAAAAAATGCTTTAATTTAATTTTTTTTCTATTTTCCATTAACTTTTATTTTGTTCTGGTGATTTCAAAAACTTCCATTTTTAGCATCGCTCCGATTTGCAGTAAGCATACATATTATTTTGCAAGGCAAAATATCCCACTGTGAAAATTGGATTTTCCAAGTTTTGTGAATGAAGGCCTAAAAATTTTCTCTTGCTGGCACAAGTGGCTCTCACATCATTTGTGTAGTGCTTGCTATTCAACAAAATGCCAAATTAATGCTAATTGGATACAAAATGGAAGAGTTATCTGCCAAGAGTGATGCAGGTCAAAAATTCAAACATGTAAAGACTACACAGTGAATACTAACTGTGAATCACCTTCACCAGTTTCCTATTTAAGTGAATGTAACAAAACACCCTGGAACTGGAAAATGTGAAACTAATTTTAATGATTTGTTTTATTCTAATCTAATTGATGGTGTAACTTACAAGCAGTGAATGTCCACAAATTGTTCAACACTTACACTAACAAAAACCATTGATGATTCTGTTAATTTTTTTTTTATTGAAAAGTTTATTGTTCACTTAAGATGTTTATTTAAACAGCAGGCAGCATTTCATAATAAATTAAAAGCAAATGTGTAAGCAGGCGATTTTTAGGTAATATGTGATATTCTCTCTCTCTCTCTCTCTCTCTCTCTCTCTCTCTCTCTCTCTCTCTCTCACACACACACACACACACACACACACACACACACACAATTATTCATTTCTGTTGTAAGATTCTGCTCAAGGATTCCATTGGAATAATTCTCCCATTTGTTGCATATCACATAAAAAACAGGAAAACTGAATGCACAAATTATGGCATAATTTTGGAGAAATTGCAACACAGTGCTTGCTGTAGCAGTTAATCTTTCTCAGCACTGCTTGCAGTAAAAGTTTAAAAAAAAAACTGAAACATTTTTTGTTATTCAGATAGATCTGCAGCCCAATGTATAAGAACAGAAAAAAATTGATCAATTTCTGCTAAAATTAATAGATTTTGGAACAGTTGCTTTATGGAACTTTTATGCAACATCCCATGGTAATAGTGCTTGTGATGATGTTGGTGGCAATTTTAAAAGACTTGCAGCTAAAGCAAGTTTACAAAGGCCATATAATAATGCAGATTATGACACCCTATCAATTATATAACTGGACAACCAAACACATGCTAGCCAGCCAGCCTGTGATGTTGAATACCTCAGTGAAAGTCAGTATGAAGCTGAAAAAAAAGGTACCGTAATTTCGGGTAGATAAGCCTTGGCGCATAGTACAAAATTAAATTTTCGGCCCGCATGTCTTATATACCATGGCGGCGTATATGCCTTATGACTTTTTTTTTTTTGGCAGAGCAAAATTATGTAACAAAAAACGTTTTGGCTTTTTCCATTCTATTTCCCACGGGAAGATATCTCAATAGAGAGGGAATAGAATAACGATGTTACAGCCACGTGCAATAAATTCCACTCGGGGCGAGTGGAATTTATTGCACATAACCTATTATTGTCATGTCTCTTAAAACAAGACATGACAATAACAGGTTATAGGATTGAGGTCGGATAGGTAAGACAGAGGTGACTCCGATAAAACTCAGAAAAAAATCCGTGGCGGGGGGGGGGCGACTTCGCAGGAAATCGCCCTTGTTTCATGCTCCGAGCAACTGACTCTCTTTGAACTCATGACGTCATCAGCTTCGCTCCGAGGCTAACGCAAGGACACCACGTGCAAAATTTGTCAGTGACGCGTACTTTCGTTGCATTCAGTTCGCCAAATCGCCTTTTCTTCAGTTCGCGTAGTTCTACGTTATCATGGAAAGTAAAATGACGCAACGCAGAAGTTATACTTCTAGTTTTAAGCTAATGGTAAATAAATATGTTTTTCCGAATCCTGGAAAAACATCAGAACTTTGACGATTATTTCGGGCTTCACTGAAGCAAACATTATTTCTAAAAACTGCGGTGAAATGCCAGAAGACAGCGAAAGTGATGCGGACTACCCGAAGATTTTTTAGATGATGAGCTTTTAAAACTTCTTAATTCGGACAGTAAAGTTTCCGATTTTGATGGATTTGATTGAAAAAATATGTGTACCATATATTTTCAGAATGTTGTGCATGTATTTTTTAAATTCTTGAGGTATAAATGTTTTATAATTGGTTTAAGCGCCTTATGAATGCTTCAAGTAAATTTTAATAAAATTGGTAGTATGGTGAGTGTTATACTTAAGATTGAATCTTGTTTAACTGATATTTTTATTTATTATTTGAAAGATCAGGTGCTATATTTTTATCTACGCAATGTTTTCAAGATTCCACGGTGGTACTCCCCACCTTACTGCAAAGGTGTGGCATATACGGAAGTGCGGCGTTTCTGGTGATTTTTTTCACCCCCCCCTTTTTTATCAATGCGGCGTATACGCCAGTGATGCTTATTTACCCGAAATTACGTTATTACAGCCACATTTTGAAACATCAAGAACAGTATCCAGCACTCGTCAACTTCAGTGTTTTATCCCGGGGAACAAAAACAGAATACGAGTTTATTCAAATTCTACAGTCAGCAAGATATATTATTTCTGATAAATGTAAGACAGCACTTACAGATATATATCTTTGTGCAGAACACTTGTGGGTTGGCTGCATCTTGAATATATTTGAAGGCACTGATGAAGGGAAAATTTTGTTTCATTATCTTCATGGCCCTTCCTCATCATACATATATATCTCTTCAAAGAAGATATTTTAAACTTGCCAAGACTTGACATATTGCAAAAAGCGGATAAAAAGACAGCAACTGGACGAATTTACAAAATTTTATAAGAAGATACCGAAAAACTCGGGAACACTTGCAGTGCAAGAAATTTTAATTTTGCCAACACAGTTAAAATGACAGAGAAAACTTATGCTGATTATGGCATTTACACTAGAGTGCAATTGTTTCCTAGTTTGAAGTGAGCAGTCTAACAGTAAAACAACATAAAGCATCACACAGAAAACATTTTCATGTGATTCACTTGATGCAAACTTTGCTCTTTATTTTACATAAAAATAGTTTTCTTCAGTGGTTACAATATAAAATTGTCATCATTAAATAAGAAGATAAATTTTTGAAGATTTTAAGGTATCATTGCCAAGTTCAATGCATTAAGTCAACTCTTTTCAGCAAATAACATGTACCCTTGTTTAAAACTGAACTGCTAAGATATTAATATGAAAGTTTTCATATTTTTTTATAAACATTACATAAAATGATTTATAAACAACAATAACCCATCACCACACATTGTGCATATGTGTTCTTTTTTATGCTGCTGGTTGGCTAGATTACAAAGCTTCTCTTTTGATCAGTGGAGCATGCATATTTTAGTCATATGGTAAATTTACCAAGCATGTAAATTTGATAAATCCTTGTAACTTTTGATACCCTTCAGTTGCCACCCTCAAATTCATAACATATTATCACTGTGTCGTGTAATTTCACATCAGTTTTTTTAAATCAAAGTGTTACTTTTTGAAAAATTCAAGGTCAAATTTTAAATTGTGTGACCTTTAACTTAAATTTTTATTTTAATAATGCATTAAGTAATATATCATTTTAAAGCCAGTGAAAAAAGGTTTAAAAACAACAACAACAAAACCTCATCACTGTGATAAAAAGAACTTGAGTTATAAGTACTTTTACGACATACAAAAACGCTGAAACTTGGGAAATTTCTTGAATTTTATAACTTCCTATCTCAGGAAATTTAAAGCTATTGTGCTAAAAATTGGCATACATTCATTTCTTGTGTATGTCAACAAATCTACAAAGTTAAAAAAAAATCCAAGGGGGGGGGGAGAGGTCAGGCTGAAAATGCTAGACCCTGTTACTAAGTAAGTGTTGCTGGTGCTTGTCAAAAATATGTAGTTTACCTGGAAAAACAGAAGAAAGAAATGTATGCAGAGGAGAAAAGTAATGCTGCTCCTAGAAGACAGAACAGGATGTCTTAAATCAAAGAAGAAAAAGTCTTGATTCCTGAATTTAAAGAAATCATCTGAAGTTTATACTGATCAGGCAGGAGTAAACAGCTTGCTCACATTGCTTGCAAAATCAAATGCCCTGTGTCACAGTGTTAAAGAAAAAAAAAAACAAAAAAAAACCACTGTTGCAGAAAAACTTGTAAAGCTCATGGAACATAAGAATTGCTAAAGCAACAGGAAACATCCTATCTCTTCAAGGTATAACTGTAACTGAATTACCCTTTTTTTAATGAAATTTTTTGGTAACAAAACTTTTTGTGTTCTGTACAGTTTTACCACAGCCATTTGTTTTTGAAGACTTTTTTTTTCACGAAAACCTGTTCTAACCTTTGTTTCTGTTAAATTATATAGAGTTAAATCCAGGTGCAAAAGTAAGAAAATTGATAGAAGTATTTTTAGATGTAGTGTCTTCATCTAAAAATTAGAAATTAGTGCAGAACATTAGATGGTTAATTTCTCTAGGAAAAAAGCCCATGCCTGTTTTTTTTTTTTAAATATATATTTAGGTTATGTGGAAATGTATATAACAATTTAAAAATTTCTATTTTAGTCAAATTTTCGTGACTTTCCCCGTTTCTTAACACAATTTGACTTTATTTTGATTGGAAGTAAAGGTGTAGAGTAGAATAGGTTTTAGTGTAAAAAGAGAAAGTCACTATTCTTAAGCAAATACCCTTCATAAATACAAATGTTGATCAGAGCATATATTTTTGGGACCCCCCCATAAAAAAAAATAATGGAAGTAAAAAAATTATGTTCCGGTGTTAAGCACGAATTGTTATGATGTACGCATGTAGTAAAAATTTGAACCTCGTATGTAAATGTAGAAGAAAAAGAAACACGAGCCATTTAAAAGCAAAACTGCAATTGAAAGTGGAAACATAATTACCAGGTCAAACACTTTTGTGTATTAAATTAGCTAAAAACATAAACCTGAAACCTTTATTCATTAGTGAATTAACAAAAAGAAACAATAAATCCAGGTAGAAAAGGCAAAGTACATGTGAAAACATGTATTTAAATGTTTCTGTGGCACAAAGTAGGCAAACAGAAATATAAATATTTCACCCACTCACCCACTTTCACTAGTCATCCAATGAAAGTTTGTTATAAATCCTAAATAGAAAATTCTGAATAAACAGACCTCCCCCCCCCCATGAGTAGCTTTCAAAGCTTTTTGGGTTCTCGATTCAAATATCATGAATTATTCCTGCCTTTGAGGTTTGTAACAAAGTTCATTAAAAAAAACTAAATTTTGCAAAGCTTGCTGATCCAAGAACTTGACAGTTACATTTTGAGTTGAGCTTGTTTTCTACTTTAGGTATAATCTGCTTAAAGAATTCGACAATTTTCTGAAATTTTGGTACAATTCACTTAAAACTAAAGTATTAGGCATTTTTAAATCTGCATATATACTATATTGACAAAAGTCACCAGACACCTAGGAGAGAAACACAACATAGCATTTATTGACATATATTAGTACGGTGTCTGTCCACCTTTAGTCTTCGTGCACGCACTGACCATTTGAAACATGCTTTTGACAAGGTTTTGGAACACAGTGATAGGTATGCGCTTCCATTCAGTACATAATGCTGCCGCTAACTGTTGCTTAGTAGTAGGCCTTGTTTCCAAACTTTTTATGCGGCACTCTAATTCATCCCATAGGCGCTCTATGGGATTAGCATCAGGGCTCTGTGCTGGCCAGTCCACACACGATACGTAATTATCGTCAAACCACGCCATGTAAATCCTAGCTTTATGGCTTGGTGCGTTATCCTGCTGGTACCAACAAGGCTCGGTTCCATAGTATTGCCACAGAGTTGGTAGGGCATAATTGTCCAGAATATCAAGGTATTGGGTTGTCGGAAAAGTAACGACGTATTTTAGCCATGTTTTGCAAAGGTCATTTATTGATAGAAAGAACAAAGATCAATCAATGATATAATGTTGTTTTGTTCGATTACCTTCTGCCATCTGTCAGTGAGCTGCAGAATGCCTCGTTCATAGAAGGACCTGTCTTTCGTGGCGAAAAACTGTACAAGGTGCTGAATTACAGCCTTATCTGAATTGAGCGTTATACCATGCAAGGACTGTTGAAGAGAGCAAAACAAGTGGAAGTCTGGCGGCGCAAGGTCAGGCAAGTATGCTGGGTGTAACAACACATCCCACCCAAGCTCCAATAATTTTTGGCGGGTGATCAAACTTGTGTGTAATCTTGCGTTGTCGTGATGGAACACAACACCTTTACGATGAACGAGCTCTGGACATTTCTGGACGATGGATTTGTTCAAACTGTCCAATTGACGACAGTACACATTCGAATTGATTGTTTGGTTCCGTGGTAGGAGCTCAATAAACGTGACACCTTTAAAATCCCACCACACTGAGACCAGAACCTTCCGCTGATGAATGTATGCTTTGGATGTCGTTTGAGGCGAAGCAGCACGTCGGGACCAAGACCGTTTGCGCAGCACATTGTTGTACACAATCCACTTTTCGTCACCGGTTATCAGTCGCTTCAAAAAGGATCGTTTTCCTCACGCTTAATGAGCATATCGCAGATGTTTATACATGCCGTTAATTGAGCTTCTTTGAGTTCATGAGGAACCCACACATCGAGCTTGCTTACGTATCCCAGCTTCTTCAGGTGGTCATGAATGCTTGAATGATGGATGTGCAATGTGTCTGCAATCTCTCGTGTCGTGTAATGTGGGTTTGGCTCGATCAATGCCTTGATTTGGTCGTCATCAACCTTGGTTAGCCTCCCGGACCAAGGAGCATCGTTGAGGTCACAATCGCCAGCACGGAATTTTGCGAACCACCGCTGACACTAACGTTCTTGTAGAGCATTATCACCGTACACTTTACGCAACTTTTCACAAGCTTGACGCGTGTTCTTCCCTTTACGGAAGTAAAACAGTAAAATATGGCAAAAATGCACAGTTTGGTCTTCCATCTTCAACTTGATGTCAAATCTCTGCAAATCAACCAAATCGCTCACCATTCCTTTTAGACTGCAGCTAGAACTGGCACCTGTCGAATGCCATAGTGATAACAGAGCTGCGCATGCCTCTAGTACTACTTCCAAAACCGCCCAACCGCTATCGGGTGCCAAAATACGTCATGACTTTTCCGACAACCCAATAGATGTGCTAGTTAACAGGTTTGTACACGATAACCAATGGGCTGGGACCATACCACGGAAAACACCCCCACACGAGTACACTGCCAGCTCCAAACTTGACCGTAGGAACAGTACACTGTGGTAAATAAAGTTCCCCCGGCTGCTACCATATCCACACACGGCCATCAGACTGATGGATCATGTATCTGGATTCACCAGTCCATAGGACCCGTTTCCATTGATCTACGATCCATGATAAATGTTCTTTACACCATGCTAAACGACGAGTAGCATTCCGAGTGGAGATGAAAGGTTTATGAGCAGCAGCACGACCACGGTAACCCATGGAATGAATTTCTCTGTGAATGGTACATGTAGAATGTACATACCGAGGTTCCAGCATTTTTACTCACCTGTACACTGAGTCTTGTCCAATACTCCGTCGATTAGCTGTAATGACTCTCCTTAGGCTTCGACGTCCTCTATCACTGATTTTCTTTGGTCTGCTGGTACGTTTTGCTGCTTCAGGCACGCCATGTATCTTCCACTTATTCAGTACATCCAAAACACTTGACTTGGGTATGTTTAAATGCCTCTCGGTTTCTCTTATGGACAACCCACTAATATAACACCCAACAATCTTTCCTTTCTCAAAGTCAGTTCTCTTCCATCACGACATTTTCACTCAACCTCACAGTGCGATTTGATCGTGGTCAGCTGCAGGCTTGTTTTTATACCATTTGCAGCTGTACCGCGCATCTTAACAACACAGTGGATCTGTTCATTTGCTTTTGAAGGGGTGTCCAGTGAGTTTTGTCAACATAGTGTATAATCTGTAATGCATTTTATTTAATAATTTCCTTTATAAACAAGGCCTGAGTTATACAGGATTTTTTCGGAAGGGAATTACGATAGTATTTTTCAGTGGCTGAAGAGTTCAGCATCAAATTTGAAGTGCACTTGCCATGTGCTGTAAGAAGCTAAAATTTTATTTTAAAGTCAGTCACAGGCATTTTTTCAGATTTCCATAAACCAGCTTATAGGTGTGGTCATTACTTGTTGACTTCCATTACATAATTGACTTCTGGTGCAACTTTAAAAAAAATTCAAAGGTAAAAAATGCATTAGCGTTAGTGGCCAAAGATCTAAGTATTGTTTAACAGATTTAACGTGTATTGACATAACTGGAATTGACGTGTGGTCATTACTTGTTGACTTCTGATTCATAATTGACTTCTGGTGCAGCTTTTTAATTCAAAGGTAAAAAATGCATTAGTGTTAGTGGCCAAAGATCTAAGTATTGTTTAACAGATTTTACGTGTATTGGCATTACTGGAATTGACAGAATGTAAAACAGATATTTTGATATGAATTTAGGACCTTGCTTGTTAAGGGATTACTTATAAACTAATTTGGCTTTAAAGTTATGTCTTTGACTGGTATATCAGCTGACAATAAATTCATGTACTTTGACTGACTGGTGATAGGGATTGTGGAGAGGGAGGACGATCCTGTGTTTACTGAACTACTTACTACATATTAAGCAACTAGGATAAAACACAACCCATTGTGTTCAAATCTAGGCCTTGTTCATGCTGTGATGTTACACATGTATGTTTTGTAAAATTACTCGTACTTATGTTGTGTGATATTTTATTAATTTTTTTCTTTTTCATATATCATCTAATATCACAAGTGAATGGTGTTTTATCAAAATGGTTTTCTATTGTGCACAGGAGTCAGACAAGGTTGTGTAAAGTCACCCTGGCTGTTTAATATATTTATGGATGCATGCATGTGTGATGCCAAAATGGATAATACTAGTTTATGTCTTGGTAATATCTGTGGGTGCAGATTGCTCTATTCTGATAACACAGTCCTGTTGGCAGAGAGCAAAAGTGACTTGCAGATTCTGTTTTGGATGTATGAAGTTTGTTTGAAATTCAAACTGAGTATAAATAAGGGAAAAACCAAAGTTATGGTCACTTGTTTGTACTGAATGCAAGATAAGTCTTAATGGCACGGATATTGACTAGGTGAATGAGTTTGTATGTGAAAAGAAGTATGTTTGACAGAGAGAACCAATTAGATGGTGAAATTAGTAGGTTAGTGAATTTTTCATTGAAAGTCATAGCGAACTTGGGAGGATTTCAAAGAAATGATGGGTTCTCAAGGAAGTCCCAAATGGCTGCGTATGAAAGTGTAATTGTTCCTGCTCTGATGTACAACAGTAAAACCTGGGTACTGCAGAAAAGACATAGAAGTCATTTGCATGCTGCGGAGATGCATTACTTACGGGGAGGGGGGGGTTGTGGTATGACACGCTGATCATATGAGGAATAAAGATGTGTTGCAGACGTGTAATGTGTGGCAAATTGTTAGTAAGGTGGAGACTAATATTCTTAGGTGGTTTGGTCATGTTGAAAGAATGAGTGATGAGGTGCTTACTAAGAGAATTTATTTGGCCCAAGTGGCAGGAAAAAAAGGTAGAGGAAGGCCAAGGAAATCATGGGAGGACCAGATTCAGGAATGTCTGCATGAGAAAAAGATTATGAGTATGAAGTACACAAGGTCTTGTGATGGATGTCAGTGAAGCTCAAGCTGTGTGCCAATATTGCTGTAAACTGGGATGTTTGATACACCAACAATTAGTAAAATCTGGTTCCATCAGTTAAACGTTTGCTTGGCATATGGTCTGTCTTTGAGGAGTTAACCTCTGAATCTCAGAGAACAACTGAATGACATGTATGTATGTATCTTGTAAGATTAGAATTTTGCCAAGATGTTTGCTGAACACACAGCTGAATTTGTATTTAATCAATTTTGCTTACTGTAGTGTAATCGTTTTTTTATTTTTTTTTTTTTTTTTACAGGTAGCTGTAAGGAAGTCATCCAAGGAACAAAATTTTCTTGAATGCTGTCCTGCAAGACACAAGCTGTCTAGAATTGTTGATCAGGAGACCTTGAATAAGAAGAAAGATAATACCCTTGAGAGGAAGACTCAGCGAACGCTCGAGCAATATAATAAACATCAAGGTAACTGCAGTATTTATTACACTAACATATGGTAATAGTTGTTTTAGTAGAAGTTCAGTCTATAGATACATATATTTGAACAATAAATTATGTGGGAGATAGGCAATGTATATTAGGACAAAGTCCTCTATAATACTGTTACACACGTTGTAGTATATGAGCTCCGAAAAGACAAGTTGACTTCAATGATAATGGAATATTTATATTTGAACTTAAGAATATTTCTACATGTACAGTATATATACATTTAAATGTTGAAACCTCACATAGGTTATATCCAGTGAGACATAAAAATCAGCAATGAAGTATATGGAGCAACACATATTGTGCTCACCTTACACCGGCTCCAGTCCCTCTGGCTGGCAATCAATCGTGCTTCTTGTCAGGTGTCCACTGTTGTACCACGTCATTAAAGGTATTCCACGTTCAAAGTTCAACACAAACATGAACATCAGCACAATTCTACAAGAAGAGGGTGATGAGTTAAAATACTTTTGAGACCATTGTCAAGACTAGATTACGTTGACACAGCCAGAATTTTAGCAGTTGAAACATTTCGCTGTTCTATGCCAATCTATTATGAAGTATCAAGATTAAAAGATTTAAAAAGTCAACTAGTACCTCCTCGCTCGTCCGGACATGTTTCAGGCTACACTGTGCCCATCTTCAGCTGTAAGAGACATCCATATGCTTTTATTGTACTGATTACCTCCCTGTCACCAGTCGACTCATCGCTCATTGGTCCTGTATCCGTGCGTAGGTTAATCATGTGATTTACGACTTTTGCTATTGTTGCACCATCTGGTGTTCTTTTTCTGTAATTTCATTATTAATTGTTGTTGGATGAGGCATTTTCAACAAATTTAGTTTTTATGTGCTTTTCTTCAGTTTCTTTTTCTTTTGTTATTATGTATCGCCAGGCAAACGGCAATTCAAGTGGTGCTTGTTTATTGCAATTAAATCCTCTGGTTTTTTCTATCACAACGGACTCAGAATACAAAATTTTTTTGTGTGTGTTATGCGTAGTATATATTTTCGCATTTTCCCACATGGGGATAGAATTATTATTAATGCAATATGTAATAAGAGATGTTCGTTGCTCACCCTTTTTCCAATTTTTCTTGTGTTCTTCCATTCTTGTTTTTAGTCATCTTTTAGTACTACCTATGTAGATGTTATTAATATTACCGGTGTCATTATTCTTCGTGGGTATACCGTATAACCTGCTCTATGCATAATTGCGTTATTACTGTAATCGGCGGTAAGGAATTTGTTGTTATCGATTACAATATCGCCGAATCTTATATTCACCTTATTACATTCCTTTTTAAAATGCTGCTTAACTGTGGTATGAAAGGTAAACGTCCGCAAAACTGTGTGATGTTCTCAACGTTATTTTCGCTCTTAGGTCTGTTAATATTGGTTTTATAATTTCTATACATCTTCCAAATGTATCTTTTATCATATTTTTATCTGTTTCCCATACATCAAATAGAAGTTTAGAACAAGCAGAAATGAAATGGATCGTAGAAACAACCACAGCATTTGGATATGATAAAAGATACATTTGGAAGATGTATAGAAATTATAAAACCATTATTAACAGACCTAAGAGTGAAAATAACGTTGAGAACATCATACAGTTTTGCGGACGTTTACCCTACATACCACAGTTAAGCAGCATTTAAAAAAAGGAATGTAATAAAGTGAATATAAGATTTGCTGATATTGTAATAGATAGCAAATTCCTTACCGTCGATTACAGTAATAATGCAATTATGCATAGAGCAGGTGTATACGGTATACCCACGAAGAATAACGACACTGGTAATATTAATAACATCTACATAGGTAGTACTAAAAGATGACTAAAAACAAGAATGGAAGAACACAAGAGAAATTGGAAAAAAGGGTGAGCAATGAACATCTCTTATTACATATTGCATTAATAATAATTCTATCCCCGTGTGGGAAAATGCGAAAATATATACTATGCATAACACACATAAAAAAATTTTGTATTCTGAGTCTGTTGTGATAGAAAAAACCAGAGGATTTAATTGCAATGAACAAGCACCACTTGAATTGCCGTTCGCCTGGCGATACATAATAACAAAAGAAAAAGAAACTGAAGAAAACTACATAAAAACTAAATTTGTTGAAAATGTCTCATCCAACAACAATTAATAATGAAATTACAGAAAAAGAACACCAGATGGTGCAACAATAGCAAAAGTCGTAAATCACATGATTAATCTACGCACGGATACAGGACCAATGAGCGATGAGTTGACTGGTGACAGGGAGGTAATCAGTACAATAAAAGCATATGGATGTCTCTTACAACCCACCGCTGAAGATGGGCACAGTGTTAGCCTGAAACATGTCCGGACGAGTGAGGCGGGACTTGTTGACTTTTTAAATCTTTTAATCTTGATACTTCATAATAGCTTGGCATAGAACAGCGAAATGTTTCAACTGCTAAAATTCTGGCTGCGTCAACGTAATCTAGTCTTGACAATGGTCTCAAAATTATTTTAACTCATCACCCCTTCTTGTAGAATTGTGCTAATGTTCGTGTTTGTGTTGAACTTTGAACGTGGAATACCTTTAATGATGTGGTACAACAGTGGACACCAGACAAGAAGCATGACTGATTGCAAGCCAGAGGGACTGAAGTCGGAGTAAGGTGAGCGCAATATGTGTTGCTCCATATACTTATACTTCATTGCTTATTTTTATGTCTTATAACCTATGTGAGGTGTCAACATTTAAATGTATATATACTGTACATGTAGAAATATTCTTAAGTTCAAATATAAATATTCCATTATCATTGAAGTCAACTGTCTTTTTGGAGCTCATATACTACAACGTGTGTAACAGTTAACAGTATTATAGAGGACTTTGTCCTAATATACATATGGTCATAGGTTTTGTTAGCATATGAATGCCTGTTTCTTTGAAGCTAACTTTTCCAAACCTCATTATTATAACCCATTGTAAATATATTTTTTTTCCAACTCTGTAGGTGTTTTACAACCACAGTAATGATGAGACAGTCTACAGATACAAATTTATTTTCATTGCTTTTGCAGAACAGTGGATTTCAGTCTACAAATACAAATTTATTTTCATTGCTTTTGCAGAACAGAGCCGAGCCTGCATAATGTAGGTGTGGACTTTAAAATGTCACCAACTTAAAACATGGGTCATTAGGAAATTATTGGCTATACTGCTGCTAGTTAGTGCTGTCAGCAGCAGTTGATGAAAGCTGATTATATGCGACAGACTGATGTGTGTTGGAGGTTTTTACTGATCATTGAACGTTTCTGTTTAAGTGTCTTTTAGCGAGGTTATTTTGAGGTTGTTACCAAATACTGCCTGAGAAACATGTTGAGCAAATACCAGAACAGTGCTTCATAAGAATTCAAGTTGCCCAAGGAAAAACTGTGAAACAGTCACAGAGAGGATTGCAGAAACCTGTAATTACCTGGAACATTGTTTACAAGCCACAATATGTTGTAAGCATCCTCATGTCCTAAGGTCTGGTCCCTCTCATTAAGTTGCATGGTAGTGCTTACTGTACATAGCTAATGCAGTGATTGCTCTACTGCATAGGTAGAATTGAGGAGTTTTGGAGCACTCTCTGAACAAGAGTCCCTGTGATAAGGACCTAGTTTGTAAAATGAAGGAACCTCTGAGAGAACTATGTTTTTGAATGAGAGAAAACATCACGCCTGGACTGTAGAGCAGTCTGTGGAAGATCTATCATAAAACAGTGCTGCAGATAATGAAAGAAGTTGTCCATATGTGTGGCAATGTGTCCATGTTTTCATGAGTAATAAATGCACTATGTTTCAGTTATGGTGTTTCCACTGATTCTCATTCTCAGATGACCCATGTTGTTCTTTAAGTGTATATCTAGAAAAAATATGCATGCCTGAAAATAAACTTAATACAAGCTCTAGGGAAAATGCAGATCTTCTCTTTGTGGTTGCGTGCGTGGGTGTGCGGGGTCTCATACAAGAGTTGATCCAGGCAGCATTTGATACTGTTGGGCAGTATCTTCATAAAAATATTTTTTACTCAAGCGGTATCTTCACAGAAAAAATGTTGAACTGTGATGGTATCATCACTTTCAGTAAAAATTTATCTTAAAAATATTTTACTGTTAGATTAATCTTCAAAATTGTCTTGTTTAAGTGATGCATTTTTTTTTTTTTCGTCGTTATGAACAGTTTTCAGTAAAATGGTCTCTGGCATTGGATGCCTTTCAATAACTGCATCCTCATTTCTGGCGTGGCTATGCTTTCTGAAAGGAACTATAAAGCATTATGGGAGCATTTCCCCTCTTTGCATGTAGTTCCCGTAAAGGCTAATAAGCTTGGCATGCATTTTCCAGGGCTAACTTAGGAGTAAAGATGGGCACATCAGTGAGAAACATCGATATTGGAAATCGGTGAATATTCATTCCTGAAATATCCATGCATTGGTAGTATCGATGTATTAGTGAAAACCTCAATGTTTCACTAAAAAACTGAAGAACTCTCATTTTTTCCATTTGCTGCAGTAACGGGCACATTGATGGGTAAAATGGCTGTGCAATTTATCGGTGATTACTCAGCAATTGAACATCGAGTAATGCATATTTGTTAAAACGCTTGATGCAGCAGTGGGAATCTCGATGTTACTTCGATGTATGGGTTCCTGTGACATCGAGGATAAGAACTCTATTTTCGGCGACGAAACATCGAACAAACTAGCAAAATAATTGCTAGTTCATGACATAGGAATATTATTCCCTTCTTTAAGAGAATGCAACAAAAAGAAATTCATTTACTTCGTGTGGAAAATTTTCTTTTGCAGTGTCAAACATTGGTTATCACTTGTAAAACAATGATGCTCAAAAACATGGATGTTTTTTTTTGCCCATCCCAACTCAGATTAATTTTTGCCATACCATCCGGGATTCCAGGAAACATATTTACAGTTATGAGGAGAGGAGCATGACAGGAAAGTGCTGACTGTTGTGACGTATTATCAATTTTTTAAAATATTTTAATTAGTGAATTTTTTTTCCTCCACCACTTAAAAAAATTTTGACCTTTGATTACTTACCTGGAGTGATATTATTATTCCCCTTCCCCCAAGATCTCAGCTGGAATATCATCAGAGTTGTTTATGAAAAAAAAAAAAAAAAAAATCTGCATACGCAGTCATCAAAAAAGAAATCTTGTTGCAAACTGGGAAAGCGTGAACCATGATTAGAAGTAATAAATAACTGAAAACTTAATAAAACAATAATTACTGTCAGAATAATGATTATAGAGGATTGAAATTGCTTTAAACTCAAAAACAGGCAAAATTCACAAAAATGGGTTATGTGTTTAAAACACATAAACATATTCACCAAAGCAATTTTAATTTTTTTAACATGTTCCATTTCTGCGCTGTATTGATAATCTATTCTTTTCTTTCAATTTATGACAGTGAACACTTTAGATATTGTTGGTACTTAGCTGTTTGTCATTTTGATTCCTAGATTTTATAATTCCTGTTTCACTTCATTTTCATTGGAAAGTACCTATTGACCTTCTTATTCGTGATGCCATCAACTTCTTGTTTTAAAAGTTAATGGGCATTAAAAGTTTTCAGAAGAACCTGCTAGGCTGATTTGAAAAATTATTTTTGCATTAGGAAGCCTGAAATGTGCAAACAATAACCCTTGCTTTTTGATCTTTTTCAAAATGCATATCTTTGCCACTAGAAAGCATAAATGCAGATATTGAATTCAAATACAGTTCATTTTGTATCATTGTTTCTAAATATCTAATTGAAAAAACACAAAACCTTTTGTCAATATTTTCTGCTTGTAATAATGCACAGTCCCCCACCCCAGGGTGTAGATATATTCCTATTTTTGTCGATACCTCTAACAGTCCAATTTGTAGAAGAAAAATTGTATTTCTGACATCAATTCTGGTGAAGAATATTTTGCATATAATTCCCAATTTTTTAGTGCACACTTTTGCCACTAGAGGGTGTAATTTCATATTTCTGTTAGCAGAAATATCTGCACATCTAAAAAAAGACACTGCTAATTATAGAATTGTGTGGGTATTTACTGGTGAAAATAATGCACAGTATATACAGAAATAAATCAGGAGATGCGGGTTCAATTTCCGTTCCAGGACAATAAAATTTTCAAATTTCTTCGTGGAAAAGAACAGCTTGATTTATTTCTGTATTAATGACTTCATGTGTTTGAACTTGATAATGCACAATTTACCTGCTAGGTTTGGCAAATGTATAATCTATTTTATTTACAATTCTTTAACACTGGAAACCATTTACTCTGTGGACCATTTTGAATGTAATCTATGATTTTAATTGTGCACAAGTCCATTCCATGTTAAATCAACAAGGCTCACAACCTGATCTTTTTTTATTTCCTTGAAATTTGGTGTGATTGGGCATGTAGACTTTGCACAAATCCCAAATTTTAGCTCTGTTCAACCATGGGGTTGAAAATTAGGAAATCGCGACTTTCGGACAATATTTGAGTAGTTGCATCTTGTTACCTAATTGGGTTAGAAGGTTGAAATTTGTGTCTTTTCATTGCACTTAATATGAGCTTTTAAATCATAGGAGAAATAAAAAACAAAAACTTTTCATAGCACTTTATATGAGCTTTTAAATCACTTGATGAAAAATAAACAATTAAGTTAACATTTTGAAAGTCGCAGAGATAACCTTTGATCTTGAATATATATTCTATTAAGAAGAGACCTAAGCAAAAAAAAAAAAATATATTTTTGACTCATACCAAGTACAACATAGAAAAGGTTATGTATCTACCGGTGTGAGTAGAAGGAGAAAAGATAAAAAATAAAAAATAAAACAACTGAATGTAGAAAGTGTCGAGAATACTGAGCCTTGGCTTTATCAAGGACCAGCAAAAACTATGCATTTTCTCACTTCCACAAAGACCTAGTTGGAAATGGGTTTCTGCAAAGCCATAGATGCAAGTAATAAGCCCACCAAAAATTGTTTTAAAAAATATATATATGTCATGACCTCTGCAGAGTTGTATGACCTAGCTCTAGTTAACAATTTAGCTTGCATCTATAACTTTCATGGCCCGACCCAGGCTCTTCATCTGTTACTATTAAACAGAGAGAAGAAGATTAAAGAGAACTCAAGTTGTGAGAGTGACATACTTGAGTTCTCTTTAATCTTCTTCTCTCTGTTTAATAGTAACAGATGAAGAGCCTGGGTCGGGCCATGAAAGTTATAGATGCAAGCTAAATTGTTAACTAGAGCTAGGTCATACAACTCTGCGGAGGTCATGACATATATATATTTTTTAAAACAATTTTTGGTGGGCTTATTACTTGCATCTATGGCTTTGCAGAAACCCATTTCCAACTAGGTCTTTGTGGAAGTGAGAAAATGCAGAGTTTTTGCTAGTTCTTGATAAAGCCAAGGCTCAGTATTCTCGACACTTTCTACATTCAGTTGTTTTATTTTTTATCTTTTCTCCTTTTACTCACACCGGTAGATACATAACCTTTTCTATGTTGCACTTGGTATGAGTCAAAAATATATATTTTTTTTTTGCTTAGGTCTCTTCTTAATAGAATGTGAATTCTGAATTTTCATAACTGCTGCGTTGCGCGTTTTGATCTTCAGGTTATTTTGCAACTTTCGTTTTAAATTCTAAAGTTTTCCCTTAGTTTTCAGCTTTGCTCTTCAGTATATATATATATATATCATCATCATCATCATTGTCAACCATTATCAATCCACTGCTGGACGAAGGTCTCCCCAAGTTTCCTCCACAACGGTCTGTCTTGTGCCAGTCTCCTCCATGTCACCCCTGCATACTTTCGAATTTCATCCACCCATCTCCCATGTGGTCTTCTTCTGGGTCTTTTCCTGTCCCTTGGAATCCAATCTAAAATTTCGGCTGTCCATCGATGATCTGTCCTTCTGGCAGTATGTCCATCCAGCCCATTGCCATTTCAGGGATTTAACTCTGATCATGATGTCTTCCACTCTTGTCATTTTTCGGATCCACAAGTTCCTCTTCTTATCTCTCCTGGTTACACCAAGCATGCACCTCTCCATGCTTCTTTGAGTTGTCTGCAGCCTTTGTATGTCTCTTTTAGTTAAGGTCCACGTCTCTGCACCATACGTAAGCACTGGAAGGATGCATTGATCAAACACTTTTCTTTTAAGACATAATGGCATATTGCTCTTGAAAATTATGCTGTTTCTTCCAAAAGCTCTCCAGGCAAGTTTTGTACGCCGATTAATTTCTTCATCAATGTGACCCTCACTTGATATCTGCTGTCCAAGATAAACGTACGTGTCTGTTATCTCCAGCTTTTCTCCATCAATCGATAAATCTTCATTTCTTGTAAAAGCATTGAACATCACTTTTGTCTTCTGAAAGTTCATTTTTAATCCCACTTGTCAGCAAGTTCCTGGATCATACTCTGCAGCTCTGATGGGCTAGTTGCAAAAATGACTACGTCATCAGCAAAACGAAGGTGGGTTAGATAATCTCCATTAATCTTTATCCCCTTGTTTTCCCAGCTCAGCGACTGAAAAACACCCTCCAATGTGGCATTAAAGAGCTTCGAAGATATGGTGTCACCTTGTCTCACTCCCTTTCCAATTTTTATGTGTGTTGTATTTTCAAACAGCCTAATCTTTGCACTTGCATTTTCATTGATGTTATTAATAATATTAATGTATGCATCTTCAATACCGCAGGTTTTCAGAGCCATTGTAACTGCTGATGGTTTCACCGAATCAAAGGCTTTTTCATAATCGATAAAAGCCATGCACAATGGAAGTTCATATTCTTTCGCTCTTTCAATTAGTTCTCTCAGCACATGGATATGATCTATTGTGCTGTAGCCACTCCTGAATCCAGCTTGTTCTCTCGGTTGAGCCATGTCCAGTGTTACCTTCAAGCGGTGTGAAAGAACTTTAGTGAAGATTTTATAAACTACTGATAGGAGGCTGATAGGTCTGTAGTTTCCGAGATCCTCAATGTCACCTTTCTTATGTAGCAGGATCATTGTAGCGGTGTTCCAATCTTCAGGAATCTTTCCTTCATTAAGGCATCGAGTGAAAATTTGGGCGAGTACTGTTTCGATTTCTCCACTTGCTTCTTGTATGATGTCTACAGTAATTCCATCTTCTCCTGGAGCTTTTCCCCGCTTCATGTTCTTGATTGCATGTGCAACTTCTGCTGGAAGGACTGTAGGAACTCTGGTACTGGTATCTTTCATGATGTCTGGAGTGCATGTATCATCCCTTTCATATAATTTGGAGTAGAAATCTTTCACTCTTGTCAAAATTTCGCCTCTATTTCTTGTTACAGAACCATCTTCTTTTCTCAGTGCCATAATCTGTTTTCTTCCCTTACTGAGATGTCCCTTTGCTATCTTTAGGCTTTGGTTGTTTTCAATTGCTTTCCTCACTAGTTCACAGTTGAATTTTCTTACGTCTTCAGTGATACTTTTTCGTACTGTCTTGCATAGCTCTATATATTCCACTTTGGAAGTCACATCTTCTTTAGTTGTCCTCATCTCTCTTCTTTTTTGCATCAACATTTTCGTTTTTCCTGATAATTTATTTACATGCAACTTGTTCTTAGACCCAGCTAATTTTGTTGCTGTTTCCATAAGAGCTTTGGTTACTTTTCTGTTAACTTCAGAGATGTCAGAAAAGTAACCAAAGCTCTTATGGAAACAGCAACAAAATTAGCTGGGTCTAATATATATATGAGTCAAAATTATATATGTATTTTTTCGCTTAGGTATCTTCTTTATAGAATATATATATATATATATATATATATCATCATCATCATCATCATTGTCAACCATTATCAATCCACTGCTGGACGAAGGTCTCCCCAAGTTTCCTCCACAACGGTCTGTCTTGTGCCAGTCTCCTCCATGTCACCCCTGCATACTTTCGAATTTCATCCACCCATCTCCCATGTGGTCTTTTTCTGGGTCTTTTCCTGTCCCTTGGAATCCAATCTAAAATTTCGGCTGTCCATCGATGATCTGTCCTTCTGGCAGTATGTCCAGCCCATTGCCATTTCAGGGATTTAACTCTGATCATGATGTCTTCCACTTTTGTCATTTTTCGGATCCACGAGTTCCTCTTCTTATCTCTCCTGGTTACACCAAGTATGCACCTCTCCATGCTTCTTTGAGTTGTCTGCAGCCTTTGTATGTCTCTTTTAGTTAAGGTCCACGTCTCTGCACCATACGTAAGCACTGGAAGGATGCATTGATCAAACACTTTTCTTTTAAGACATAATGGCATATTGCTCTTGAAAATTATGCTGTTTCTTCCAAAAGCTCTCCAGGCAAGTTTTGTACGCCGATTAATTTCTTCATCAATGTGACCCTCCCTTGATATCTGCTGTCCAAGATAAACGTACGTGTCTGTTATCTCCAGCTTTTCTCCATCAATCGATAAATCTTCATTTCTTGTAAAAGCATTGAACATCACTTTTGTCTTTTGAAAGTTCATTTTTAATCCCACTTCTTTACTCTTGTCAGCAAGTTCCTGGATCATACTCTGCAGCTCTGATGGGGTAGTTGCAAAAATGACTACGTCATCAGCAAAACGAAGGTGGGTTAGATAATCTCCATTAATCTTTATCCCCTTGTTTTCCCAGCTCAGCGACTGAAAAACACCCTCCAATGTGGCATTAAAGAGCTTCGGAGATATGGTGTCACCTTGTCTCACTCCCTTTCCAATTTTTACGTGTGTTGTATTTTCAAACAGCCTAATCTTTGCACTTGCATTTTCATAGATGTTATTAATAATATTAATGTATGCATCTTCAATACCGCAGGTTTTCAGAGCCATTGTAACTGCTGATGGTTTCACCGAATCAAAGGCTTTTTCATAATCGATAAAAGCCATGCACAATGGAAGTTCATATTCCCTCGCTCTTTCAATTAGTTCTCTCAGCACGTGGATATGATCTATTGTGCTGTAGCCACTCCTGAATCCAGCTTGTTCTCTTGGTTGAGCCATGTCCAGTGTTACCTTCAAGCGGTGTGAAAGAACTTTAGTGAAGATTTTATAAACTACTGATAGGAGGCTGATAGGTCTGTAGTTTCCAAGATCCTCAATGTCACCTTTCTTATGTTGCAAGATCATTGTAGCGGTGTTCCAATCCTCAGGAATCTTTCCTTCATTAAGGCATCGAGTGAAAATTTGGGCGAGTACTGTTTCGATTTCTCCACTTGCTTCTTGTATGATGTCTACAGTAATTCCATCTTCTCCTGGAGCTTTTCCCCGCTTCATGTTCTTGATTGCATGTGCAACTTCTGCTGGAAGGACTGGAGGAACTCTGGTACTGGTATCTTTCATGATGTCTGGAGTGCATGTATCAACCCTTTCATATAATTTGGAGTAGAAATCTTTCACTCTTGTCAAAATTTCGCCTCTATTTCTTGTTACAGAACCATCTTCTTTTCTCAGTGCCATAATCTGTTTTCTTCCCTTACTGAGATGTCCCTTTGCTATCTTTAGGCTTTGGTTGTTTTCAATTGCTTTCCTCACTAGTTCACAGTTGAATTTTCTTACGTCTTCAGTGATACTTTTTCTTACTGTCTTGCATAGCTCTATATATTCCACTTTGGAAGTCACATCTTTAGTTGTCCTCATCTCTCTTCTTTTTTGCATCAACATTTTCGTTTTTCCTGATAATTTATTTACATGCAACTTGTTCTTAGACCCAGCTAATGTTGTTGCTGTTTCCATAAGAGCTTTGGTTACTTTTCTGTTAACTTCAGAGATGTCCACTTCTTCCGATGTTAGGCCTTCTAAAGCAGAGAACCTGTTCTTCAGTTCCAACTTGAAGGTATTATGGTGTTTTTTAAGGTTGGTTATGTCAATAGATTTTGTTTGTCTTATGAGCTTGCCACGTTCAAGTTTAGTGTTGAGGTGCATCTTACATCTCACCAATCTATGGTCACTACCTGTGTTGAACTTGTTTAGCACACTGCAGTCTTCTATGACGAATTTTTTGTTACACATAATAAAATCAATTTCACTTGTCGTCCCATTTGGATGTCTCCATGTCCATTTCCTGTGTGGCTTTTTCTTGAAGAAGGAGTTCAAGATGAAAAACCCTTCTGCCTCTGCAAACTCAACGAGAGTATTTCCACGCTGGTTTCTGTTGCCGTGACCGAATTTACCTACTGAAGTTTCATTCTGTTGCCGTTGCCCTATTTTTGCATTGAAATCTCCCATAATTATTTTCAAGTGCTGCTTACCTTTATTATTTAGATGACAAATTTCCTCATAAAATTCTTCAATTTCTTCTTCAGGATGACTTGTGGTGGGTGCATAAGTTTGAATAATCTGAGCCTGGTATCTTTTTGAGAGTTGGATAACAAGTCGTGCAGCTCTGTCAGAGGAACTTTCAACTTCTACAACTTTATCCTTCAGTTTCTTGTTTATTATAAATCCAACACCACTAGTTCTGCCAGTATCTGTCCCACGATAGTAGAAGAGATGTCCACTTTTCAGTTCGATGAGATCTTCTCCTTTTCTCCTTACCTCACTTAGCCCCACGATGTTCCACTTGATCCTTTGTAGTTCCTCTTCCAATTCAAGAAGCCTTGAATCAGAAGATAGGGAGCGTCCATTGTACGTAGCCAAGGTCAGCATCAGAGTGTGGGATAGAATTTCCTCTAATCCCGATGGTATAGTTATACCGCTATTGGCGGTCGTCAGAACCCCTTTAGTGGGAACAGGATGCACCACGAGAAGGCGGGGTTGACATTTGTCAAGGAGAGGCTGTGATGTTACGCATCACCTGACCTTACATCCCATGTAAGGTCAGGTGATGCGTAACATCACAGCCTCTCCTTGACAAATGTCAACCCCGCCTTCTCGTGGTGCATCCTGTTCCCACTAAAGGGGTTCTGACGACCGCCAATAGCGGTATAACTATACCATCGGGATTAGAGGAAATTCTATCCCACACTCACCAACCCGCTTGGCCAGCGTGGTGAGTTATGGCCAAACCCCTCCAAAATGATTCCACAACTTAAATCTTGGCCCTCAGTCTCCGGCAGCTGGAATGTACCTGGCCAAGGCAGCGGCCAGTGCGACATGAAGGCAGAGGGTGCTAAGAATCCCCGGAGGACCGGACTAGGCTGCCATCTGATGCTGACCTTGGCTACGTACAATGGACGCTCCCTATCTTCTGATTCAAGGCTTCTTGAATTGGAAGAGGAACTACAAAGGATCAACTGGGACATCGTGGGGCTAAGTGAGGTAAGGAGAAAAGGAAAAGATCTCATCGAACTGAAAAGTGGACATCTCTTCTACTATCGTGGGACAGATACTGGCAGAACTAGTGGGGTTGGATTTATAATAAACAAGAAACTGAAGGATAAAGTTGTAGAAGTTGAAAGTTCCTCTGACAGAGCTGCACGACTTGTTATCCAACTCTCGAAAAGATACCAGGCTCAGATTATTCAAACTTATGCACCCACCACAAGTCATCCTGAAGAAGAAATTGAAGAATTTTATGAGGAAATTTGTCATCTAAATAATAAAGGCAAGCAGCACTTGAAAATAATTATGGGAGATTTCAATGCAAAAATAGGGCAACGGCAACAGAATGAAACTTCAGTAGGTAAATTCGGTCACGGCAACAGAAACCAGCGTGGAAATACTCTCGTTGAGTTTGCAGAGGCAGAAGGGTTTTTCATCTTGAACTCCTTCTTCAAGAAAAAGCCACACAGGAAATGGACATGGAGACATCCAAACGGGACGACAAGTGAAATTGATTTTATTATGTGTAACAAAAATTCGTCATAGAAGACTGCAGTGTGCTAAACAAGTTCAACACAGGTAGTGACCATAGATTGGTGAGATGTAAGATGCACCTCAACACTAAACTTGAACGTGGCAAGCTCATAAGACAAACAAAATCTATTGACATAACCAACCTTAAAAAACACCATAATACCTTCAAGTTGGAACTGAAGAACAGGTTCTCTGCTTTAGAAGGCCTAACATCAGAAGAAGTGGACATCTCTGAAGTTAACAGAAAAGTAACCAAAGCTCTTATGGAAACAGCAACAAAATTAGCTGGGTCTAAGAACAAGTTGCATGTAAACAAATTATCAGGAAAAACGTAAATGTTGATGCAAAAAGAAGAGAGATGAGGACAACTAAAGAAGATGTGACTTCCAAAGTGGAATATATAGAGCTATGCAAGACAGTAAGAAAAAGTATCACTGAAGACGTAAGAAAATTCAACTGTGAACTAGTGAGGAAAGCAATTGAAAACAACCAAAGCCTAAAGATAGCAAAGGGACATCTCAGTAAGGGAAGAAAACAGATTATGGCACTGAGAAAAGAAGATGGTTCTGTAACAAGAAATAGAGGCGAAATTTTGACAAGAGTGAAAGATTTCTACTCCAAATTATATGAAAGGGATGATACATGCACTCCAGACATCATGAAAGATACCAGTACCAGAGTTCCTCCAGTCCTTCCAGCAGAAGTTGCACATGCAATCAAGAACATGAAGCGGGGAAAAGCTCCAGGAGAAGATGGAATTACTGTAGACATCATACAAGAAGCAAGTGGAGAAATCGAAACAGTACTCGCCCAAATTTTCACTCGATGCCTTAATGAAGGAAAGATTCCTGAGGATTGGAACACCGCTACAATGATCCTGCTACATAAGAAAAGTGACATTGAGGATCTCGGAAACTACAGACCTATCAGCCTCCTATCAGTAGTTTATAAAATCTTCACTAAAGTTCTTTCACACCGCTTGAAGGTAACACTAGACATGGCTCAACCGAGAGAACAAGCTGGATTCAGGAGTGGCTACAGCACAATAGATCATATCCACGTGCTGAGAGAACTAATTGAAAGAGCGAGGGAATATGAACTTCCATTGTGCATGGCTTTTATTGATTATGAAAAAGCCTTTGATTCGGTGAAACCATCAGCAGTTACAATGGCTCTGAAAACCTGCGGTATTGAAAATGCATACATTAATATTATTAATAACATCTATGAAAATGCAAGTGCAAAGATTAGGCTGTTTGAAAATACAACACACGTAAAAATTGGAAAGGGAGTGAGACAAGGTGACACCATATCTCCGAAGCTCTTTAATGCCACATTGGAGGGTGTTTTTCAGTCGCTGAGCTGGGAAAACAAGGGGATAAAGATTAATGGAGATTATCTAACCCACCTTCGTTTTGCTGATGATGTAGTCATTTTCGCAACTACCCCATCAGAGCTGCAGAGTATGATCCAGGAACTTGCTGACAAGAGTAAAGAAGTGGGATTAAAAATGAACTTTCAGAAGACAAAAGTGATGTTCAATGCTTTTACAAGAAATGAAGATTTATCGATTGATGGAGAAAAGCTGGAGATAACAGACACGTACGTTTATCTTGGACAGCAGATATCAAGTGAGGGTCACATTGGTGAAGAAATTAATCGGCGTACAAAACTTGCCTGGAGAGCTTTTGGAAGAAACAGCATAATTTTCAAGAGCAATATGCCATTATGTCTTAAAAGAAAAGTGTTTGATCAATGCATCCTTCCAGTGCTTACATATGGTGCAGAGACGTGGACCTTAACTAAAAGAGACATACAAAGGCTGCAGACAACTCAAAGAAGCATGGAGAGGTGCATGCTTGGTATAACCAGGAGAGATAAGAAGAGGAACTCGTGGATCCGAAAAATGACAAGAGTGGAAGACATCATGATCAGAGTTAAATCCCTGAAATGGCAATGGGCTGGACATACTGCCAGAAGGACAGATCATCGATGGACAGCCGAAATTTTAGATTGGATTCCAAGGGACAGGAAAAGACCCAGAAGAAGACCACATGGGAGATGGGTGGATGAAATTCGAAAGTATGCAGGGGTGACATGGAGGAGACTGGCACAAGACAGACCGTTGTGGAGGAAACTTGGGGAGACCTTCGTCCAGCAGTGGATTGATAATGGTTGACAATGATGATGATGATGATGATATATATATATATATATGGAGGAGACTGGCACAAGACAGACCGTTGTGGAGGAAACTTGGGGAGACCTTCGTCCAGCAGTGGATTGATAATGGTTGACAATGATGATGATGATGATGATATATATATATATTTATATATAAATCATGGCATCCTTACAGTTTTGTTTAGTAGTATGCCATGCCAACTTTCAAGTTGGGACCACAAAGAGATCATGTATAAAATAATAAAATGAAATACACCTTAACCAAAAATAACAAAATAAAAGTGATTTAGGGTTAAAAAGACAGCTTAAATTGGGAGGATTCATCTGTCAGAAGGTATCTCCATCTTATGCCAAATGTTAAACCTTTATAACTATCATTAAGCTGTTCTCTGAGATTCAGAGGTTAGCTCCTCAAAGACAGACCATCTGCCAAGTAAACATTTAACTGATGAAACTAGATTTTACTTACTTTTGGTGTAACAAACGTCTCCATTTACAATGATCTCAGCGTATAGCTTTAGTTTCATTGACATCCATCACATGTCACACACAAGACCTTTTGTTCTTCCTACTCATAATCTTTTTCTCATGCAGAAATTCCTGAATGTGGTCCTCCCATGATTTCTTTGGCCTTCTTCTACCTTTCTTTCCTGCCACTTGGGCTGAAATAATTCTCTTAGTCAACACCTCATCATTCATTCCTTCAACATGGCCAAACCACCTAAGAATATTAGTCTCCACCTTACTAACAACATTTCACCATACATTACACATGTGGAACACCTCTTCACATGATCAGCTCACAAACGACTACTATGTTTTTTCTGCAGTACATCAGAGTAGGAATAATTACACTTTCATACATTCCTGTGAAATCCTCCTAAGGTAGCTATGACTTTCAAAGAAGAATTCACTCGCCTACTAATTTCACCATCTAATTTGTTCTCTCTATAAAGGAATAATATTATAGTAGTGCATTTAGTCTTAAAAACAAACTCTTCTGCTGATTTTGACTCGCTTTTAAGAGATGTTTGGTTGACATTAGCTATTGCTTTGAATGTCACAGAATCAATGCCATTCTTTTCTACAAGATCAATATGTGATACTCATATAGTACATGTATCATTTGCTCTATCCAACAAAGATACTATTTTTTGGATGCAGCTCTTTAAACTTTGAGAAGCCAATTTTTACCTTTGTGTATGCAGTCTTAAACTGTTTCTAAGTCTATGTCAGATTGTATAACAAGAAGCTCCCCCATCTGGTTTTCAGCTAGTACTGTTACTGCAACTATCTTTTTCTCAGGCATTAGCCTGCCAACATGATCATGCCAATAAAAATCTTGCAGAAGATCAGCTGTTTCCTGTTTTAATATCTTTCTTGGCTTTACCTTTGGAGTTGATAAAATCCCCTCCCCCTGTTCTTTACAAGTGGTTTTGCCTTTCTTGCTGTGTAATTTGAAATACTGAACTCATCCTGCAAGTTTTGCAATGCAGACTCCAACTTTTTGGTAGTACATTAAGAATTTGTAGCTTTTAATTTGCCTCCTCGGGACGCTCCATGGGCAACAATGGCACACACAACAGCAACAAGGGCCTCTGTGAATCTTTGAAGGTACCAGCTAGTTCAGTGTTGGGTTATGTTCCAGAATCCTTTGGTGGAATGACCAACTGGAATCGTCAGCTGTGGGCTGATCACCTGCACTGTGTACCTCTATGATTTTTAAGACTGTGAGAAAGACTAAAAACGACTCGAGTGTGGGATATGGTGGACCTACCACACTTGAGAAGGATAGTCCACCACAGAAATGATATGGAAATGAATAATGGCATATGAGAAAAAGATCTCCACTGAGTGAGTGTAAGATTGGTGTATGGATACTAGAGGTATAAATGGAAAAATAAATGAGGTGATTGAAGAAATGAATAAGTATAGATTTGACGTGCTGCTTGTAAGTGAAACTAAAAAGAAAGAAATTGGGATAGAAGAAATGAATGGAACTGTGAGTGTGTGGTCTGGAGTGTTGGATAATGTGAGAGGGCAGGCTGGTGTAGACATGATTTTAAGTGAAAAGATGAAGAATAACTTAATTACAGCTGTATAAGTGAAATAATTATCTGGATTTGTTTGAAAGTGAAACTTCAGAGAATAGTAATTGTTGTAATGTATATGCTCCATGTGATTCAGTTCCCTCTGATAAGAAGGAAGATTTTTGGAATGAGCTAAAAGCTGTTTCGAGCCAGTTTGGTGCTAAAAAGACAGTTATTATAGCAGGGGATTTCAATGCTAGAGTAGGTATTCAGAATGGGATTTCTGATAATGTTCTGGGTAAGTTTAATGATCCTGGTGTAAATGATAATGGTGAAAGATTAATTGAACTCTGCATTGAAAATGGATTGTGGGTATCTAATATGTTTTTCAACCACAAGTATACCCACACATACACTTGGGAAAATCATACTCTGGGATTAAAGAGTTTTAATAGATTTTGTTGTTTATGATCAGTGTCAGAAACACTTAGTTGTGGATACCTGTGTGATGAGAGGTGCAGATGTTGACTCTGATCATCTCCTGTTAGTGTCACGGGTGAAACTGAATGTTGGTTGGAGAAGGAGGTATAGAAAGATGCCTGTGGTGAAAAGAATAAAGGTTGAAAGGCTGTTTGAAGAACATCAGTGTTATCCTCCTTTACTCAGTAACGTCTGAATGAGTTGAATGTGTGCGAGAGGGATGTAGAGAAGAAGTGGACATGTTTTAAAAACTGTGTTGTCACTGCTGCTGAAGAGGTCTGTGGTACTGCAACAGTGGGTAACTTTAAAGGTGATACTTGTTGGAACAGTGAGGTTAAAGAAGCAGTCAAGAGAAAGACGGAAGCATACTTGGGGATTTTGCAAGGTAGAGTTTCTGAGGATGAATATTGCTGTAAGAAGCATGAGGCAGGAAAGCTGGTTTGCCAGAGTAAGGTAAAAGATAGGAAGGAAAAGGAGGAAAGGCATAATTTGGCCTTTTGGAAAGATAAGAAAAAGAGGGGAAATAAAATTCTAAGTTGCGCCAAGAACAGGGTCGGAGAAATGATATGTTAGCCCAATGGGCTAAGTGAAAGATGGGGTGAGTAGTTCTGTGATTTATTAGATCATGAAAGCAAAATTGATTCTGAGGGAGAAGCAGATGATGTCATAGTGAGAGATGGAAACACTGGTGGGATCTCAAGAGAAGAGGTGTGTAATGCTCTAAAATCTCTTCAGAATCATAAGGCTTTGGGAGTAGATGACATATCTGCTGAGATGCTAAAATATGGTGGTGACTCTGTAGTTGACTGGTTAACTGACATTTTCCAGTTATGCTGGGAGTTAGGAATGCTATCATTGTTCCTTTGTACAAGGGAAAAGGTGATCAGACTGAATGCAAGAATTATCATGGTATCAGTTTGCTGAGGGGGCCAGGAAAAGTGTTAGGGAAGGTCGTTATTGATAAGGTACGAGGTCTTGCATCAAAGAAAGTATGGGATGTACAGAGGTGTTAAGCCTGGTAAGGGCTGCACTCATCGAATTTTTGCATTACACATGATTGAAAAGTATCTGTCTGTTGGTAAAAAAAGTGTTTGTGGCCTTCATAGATTTAGAGAAAGCTTATGACAATAAATAGGACTCTTCTGTGGAAGGTACTGAATAAATATGGTAATACTGGGGATCTACTTAATAGTGTGAAAGCCATGTACGATGCAGTAGAGTGAATGGTGTTTTATCGAAATGGTTTTCAATTGGTACAGGAGTCGGACAAGGTTGTGTAATGTCACCCTGGCTGTTTAATATATTTATGGATGCATGCATGTGTGATGTTAAAATAGATAATTCTGGTTTATGTCTTGGTAATATGCATGTGTGCAGATTGCTATATGCTGATGACACAGTCCTGTTTGCAGAGAGCAAAAGTGAGTTCCGGATGTACGAAGTTTGTATAAATAAGGGAAAAACAAAGGTTATGGTTTTTGAGCGAGAAATTGTACTGAATGTAAGATAAGTCAATGGCATGGAGATTGACCAAGTGAATGAGTTTGTATATTTAGGAAGTATGTTTGACAGAGGGAACAAATTAGATGGCAAAATTAATAGGCTAGTGAATTCTTAGCTGCCTTAGGATTTCACAGGAATGATAGGTTTTCAGGGAAGTACGGAATGGCTATGTATGAAAGGGTAATTTTACTGCAGAAAAGACAGTCATTTGTGTGCTTGGGAGATGTGTTACTTTTAGGGGGGTTGTGGTAAGACCGTGGTGATCATGTGAGGAATGAAGATGTGATGTGAGGCAAAATGTTGTTAGTAAGGTGGAGACTAATATTCGTAGGTGGTTTGGCCATGTTGAAAGAATGAGTGATGAGGTGCTGACTAAGAGAATTATTTGTGCCCAAGTGGTAGGAAAGAAAGGTAGAGGAAGGCTAAGGAAATCTTGGGAGGACCAGATTCAGGAATGTCTGCTTGAGAAAAAGATTACGAGTATGAAACACAAAAGGTCGTGTGTGCAGCATGTGATGTATGTTAATGAAGCTCGAGCTGTGTGCCAAGATAATTGTAAATGGGAGACATTTGATATACTAACAGTAAGTAAATTCTAGTTTTATCAATTAAATGTGTATTTGGCACATTGTCTTTCTTTGAGGAGCTAACCTCTGAATCTCAGAGAACAGCTTAATGATATATATGTATGCTCCTCACTTTGTGTCATTCAACATTTCTTTAAGTTGAGCAATAATTTTTGTTTTCAAAATCAGGAAAAGATAAACATACAGTAGCAAGCAAATTAAGTCAAGTTTTGGTTTTACGATGTGTAACCAAATCCTACGGTTTTTCTAGTGTGAACAAGTAGACATAAAACAGATACATCTCCAAGAAAGTGTTCAAAACCATGTACTCTTTCATAGCACACGTTCATGACTGAATGACAAATTGCCAATGAGTGTGGCATTAGTTTGGGTACTGTTAATGTGATTTTAAAGAGGTTTAGGGGGACAGGTACTTTTCTCCCAACTGAAAATCAAGATGTAGGCAAAAAAGGAAAACACGTCACATGGCCTTCATTGTGAGCTGTAGCTGAAAAATGCTAGTCTGCTTCAATTCCAAAATCATTTTCGCAGTTGCAAAGATTTAGAAAGTTCTTTTTATTTTGATATTGGGCAGCTGAACAATCCGAAAAATAGATTTTTTTCTTCAGATAATCGTTAAATTTTGATTTTAAGAAATGAAATAAATGGACAGGCATGGTGGTGTGCTCAAGGCACTTTGAGATGACAACAAAGCTACAGTATTCAACCTTGTCTTCCTTCTTGAAATAAACCACAAAGGGGTGAACAGTAGCCTGAGCACTGTTCCAATGATATGATTGTGCTTTGTCTTGTAAAACAAAATGGTAGTTTTAAAAAAAGTCACAAACTTCTGCCACCTTGGAATGAAACAAATTTTCCTTGGTATGACTCATAAAAGCACTCTGAAATTGTCGAAGAAAAGATCAACAAATTCATGAACAGGTTTCCAAGTTGCACCGATCATTTGAGATCCATTGGCGAAAAGTTACGTTTCAGTTAAGTATTTTTCAAATCCATCTTCCAAGATTTTTCTTATTTCATCAACACCAGGACAGGAATCACAATTTGAAAAGTAACAATCACTGGACTACACACCATTTTCAAAAGACAATCCTTGTAGTTTTGAATCTGCCCATCCGTGATAGAACTCATCTTGGAGTTTTCTATCATCAGTTTTATGTTTTGGTGGATGGTACACAAACAAACTGAGTGTGTACCAGTCTGGTCAGCTAGTATACAGTTTTTTGGCAGTAGCTCAGCAAATTTTGAAAAGCTAAATTTAGTATTAGGAAACTTTTCTTGGAAGAGCTTTTATGCTTCTTTCAAATTACATAGCATCAACTTTTTTGAAACTTTCACTTTCTTGCCTGCACTGTCATTCTTTGAAACACAGTCCTTAATGCCTGGCATTGGTCTACTGTTTTTGTCATTCTCGTAAAACTACTTTATAACATTGGCAGTCTGTATGGGGTAGGTTTTTCCCTGACCTATGATCTGGTGTGGACAAAATCCCCCTCTGTTGTAAGAGCTTTTTGGCTTGCCTAACCTGATAATTTGGAGCTTTGAACTCTAACAATCTTTCTTACGCTCCAACTCTCAGGCAACAAAGTCAATATCATAATATTTATATTCTGCCTTTTCCCTGTTTATTGGGGATTCACCTATTTCCATAAGAGAGGTATTAAAGGATCTTAATGACTCAGACTGATTATAAAATGAAGCATCAGTGTCAAGATCTTCCATCATTCCTAAGTTGAGGATCACACTGGCTGGTGCTGGGGAGATCCTCTGTGGTAGGCCTACTCTCATTCTTCAGCTTTGAAAGCTCCTTTCTACAGCTATCACACTTTGGAATCTTCAGGCATTCCTGTTATCAGTGAACAGATCTTAATCCCTTTCTTACATGGAAGTGATGTGGCTTTTTTAAAGGGTTAACACAATTTAAAACACCCACTGTCTTTCCACTGGGATTCATGTTGGAGATTATTATGGAATAATAAACACTCACAATTCACAGTAAAGCCACTCACAGTTCTGGATTTTAAGGGAACAAATATAGCACAGCCCAACTAAAGTGAACCTACTAGAAGAAGCTCTAATGCTGGACTGACTGAAGAACATGCTTACAAGCATGTTCCAACAGGCACAAGCAGCTTTTCAATTGTCCTCAAGCTAAGTAGAGGAGGGGTGGAAGGGGACAATTAATAAGATTTCTTCTGGTTTCTGCAATTCAAAGCATTTAAATTTAGGTAATATCTTTTCATCATAAATTTGCCATTGTATTTTAAAAATTAAATTGACGTTTTCCCTACACACAGGGGCGGCGAAAAGTGAAGTTTGTTGACCGGGCCTGAAATTTTGAATCGTGGTTCTACCTTCCCGCTTCCCGGAACAAACAGAAGAAAAACCATGCCTAAGCAGCTTTGCTGGGAATTAGGACCACCCAACCACTTACCTAGAGGAACTTTCTAAGGCACAGCACAACAATCGCACATATGCCAAATAAAAATTTTGGCTGAAATTATTGACCGGGCCCGAGCGGCTCTGCCGCCACTGCCTACGCATGTGGAAGTTGTACTCCCTGTATCACCCGATCCCATCGTGATTTCAAAATGAAACTTTTGAGGGGTGTAAGAAAATAGTACAAAGTAATTTTGTGAATTTTTTCTAAATTTTAAAATTGTCACTTTTAAAAACTTTAAATTTTAAACTGTCATGTTTAATATCAAATTATTACCCAGGTCTGTATCTCATCTGGTTCCTGAGAAAATGACAGTTAATTATTTCAGGATGCAGCAAATTTTAATTAAAATTCAATAACTTTTGAACAAAGGGATTTTTTTTTTAAAGATTTCTATTCATAACTATGTAAGGACACTTGATACACCGAGTTTCATCAAAATCTGAGAGGTCAAGGGAGAATTTAATTCCAAACTGTGTTGATCTGATATGGAATGTCCCTGTTGATGGTAAGATGTGAAAAGTGATCAATACATAAAAATATTGGAAAAAAGAATGACCCCACAGATCCAGAAAGACAAAGAACTCATCTTCCAACATGATCTCTCACCTTGCCACACTTCGAAAAAGTGAAAGAGTTCTTCAAAAATCACAACATTCAAGTACTCCAGTGGACAAGTAACTCTCCTGACATTAACCCAATAAAACATTTGTAGGCATAGTGAAAAAGAGACTTGGAAAACTTAATACAATCCATTATAAAGGTATGGTTTAGAGATAAGAAAAACATGTTCTACGTTGGTAGAGTCCATGCCTAAGCGAATTAATGAACTTATTAGGAACAGAGTAGTACATATAAATTATTAGCTAAAGTGGAAGTTTAACTTTTGTACTTATTTTCTTGCAAATATGAGTGTTTGGATTAATTTGTTTGGTACTGTAAGTTTTTTCAAATTTGTGTAAGGATGATATTTTTGTTCATGCAGACTTTTTTTTTACAGGAGTTAAACCAACTAACTGTAAAGGAACTTTCAGAAATTTCCTTAAGTTCATCTTCACCAGTGCTCAATTTAAGCGGTATCGTATCGCAAATCAGATTAACCTAAATTGCTCATCAAATCTGACTTGCTTCACATTTTATTTTGACCAGTCATTACACTGACTTTTAGTAAACTTTTATGGTGTTTGCTGTGGCTCTTATGCCGATATTACTCCCCCCCAGGAGCGTCTGTTGAGTAAATTACTTGATCACATTATTACTTCCATGGTTTAAATCTGTATCTCCTCCCAGTTGTGAGGATTTGATACATACTTGTTTATTACATACTACAGATTTATTGTTATTCCTTCTCCCCTAAATTGGGCAACTATAATTGTTATATGTTTTTCTCTTCATAAACCTTGTGAGTGTCCTTGGCACCCTTTTCCCTGCCTAACACGATAGTGGTTTTTAAACATATAGATACACTTACATACTTAATTGCAAACGAGGAGCTTCCCTTCTCTATGCTGCCAGCTATTGCTGAACTTGAAAAGTGACACGGGGTAAATTTAGGTGAAACTTACATTAATGTTTAAAAATGCAATGAATTTTAGGCATGTATTGCTGGAAAAAAAAAGGAACTAGAATATAATTCTAGTTGTTGTTGTCTAAAAAGAACTACTATCATCTCATAATACTTCAATCGTGGTGGATAAATCTACAGACAGCTGTACGAAAGAAAAACTTCTTGTTTATGCCAGATATGTTGGATTAGATAGGACAGTAAAAACCAAATTTTTGGTATTATGTGACATCCCCAGAGATAAAATTGAAGGGATACTGTCATCTCTTTTTAAAATTTGTGTGATTATGGTATATCTGAAATTTCAGAAAAACTTGTTGCCCTCTGCAGTTATGGAGCAAGTTTAAGGAAAGGATTAGAAGTAAAACTAGAAAAAAATGCCCATGACTGGCATGCATTGTCTGAATCATAGACTAGAGTTAGCTGTGAAAGACTCCATGACATAGACTTACTTTGAAACTGTGATCACTATGCAAAATTAATTTGTATGGTTTTTATAAGCGCAGCCCAAAATGTACACAAGAAGTTACTGAATTGGCATCTGTTTTTAAAGATGAGAATTCACATACTTACAGTCCAACAAATGTTCAGGGCACACGCTGGATTGACTACAAGAAAACAGCTGCAACTGCCCTTATTAAATTGTATAATATTGTAATTGCTTATATTGAAAATTCAATTGAACAACCAGATGAGGGAGAAGCTGCTGAAGATTTGAGGATTTTAATGTTAAGAAAATCTGTTTAGTTTTTTTTCTGATGGCTGAAGTATGTGATGTATTAGCCAAGCTATTGTTACCATTTATGGAATGCAAAAATCTATTAAAAAATGTTGAGAACACTACTGAAAAATTAGAGCTAAGCTTATTTAAGTGGAGCCTCACTGCTGTGCTAAAAGGTGATGATTTCTGCAATAGAAAGTTAACTCGGTTGTTGGTTGACAAAAATGTAGCAGTCACTAACCTCAAAGACTTAAAGAGAAGAGAATCGGACATGACAAGTGATGCAGTGAACGGTCTGAAGGTTTTAGATGTGGTATTATGGCCAAATGATGTTGTCAGGATAAAATTAGGCACATGATACATTTTACCTCATTGCTGCAAGCCAATAAAGTTGATACCTCAGCAAATGAAGAAGAATCGGGAGAGTTTTAAGGAATTCTAAAAAAGTCTTGTTTCTGGGACCTGAAGAAGTCATCAACCTCGTTGTCTGTCGTGAGCCGTTTCCCGGACAGGAAGTGATCCAGGCGACAGTCTGTCGGAGACAAGTCCAGGAAATAAGCAGGATGAGGAAGTGCTTCATAGCCCATAGTACTTAGTGTCAGCACCGTTCATTGTGCGACATGAGGGCGAGCGTTGTCCTGGAGCAGAAGAACATGTCTGTTGACCAAAGCCGGTTGTTTCTGCAGCAATTCCCAGTGCATCTGGTGTAATTCAGCACAATAATGTTCTGAAGTGATAGTTTGCCCTTTCGCCAAGAAACTCCGACGAATTATCCTGGCTGTGGACCACCAGACAAGGAGCATCATCTTGTTGGGGTGGCTTAGGATGCTGCCAAGCAGGCTGTGCCTTGCTTAACCATTGTGCAGATAATTTACGATTATCAAAGGACCCACTTCTCATCGCAGGTGACGATTCGATGCAGTAGAGGTTCCTGTTTATTCCTGGCAAGTAGTGACATGCCGACTTCCAAACGCCTAGTCTTGTTGGCAGTTGTCAACTCGTGTGGCAGCCACATGCCCAGCTTTTTTACCTTACCCAGTGCAGCCAAACAACTGTCGTGTGGTGGACAAATATCCACGACACAGTTTTCTGGGGTCTGCTTCAACCACACGTAACAGAACATTGTCAGGAACAGCAACAGGTTGGCGACTCTCTGCTTCGAAACCTAAACCATTGCTAAATGGTTCGTTCGTTCATTGGCTGTATTCTCCCCAAATGCTTTGTTGCTTGTTAGCGTTTCGAGCGACAATTCCTGCAGAATGGCCCAGTTTAAATTCATACAGGAAGATGAATCTCAAATCTTGCATCTGCACGTTTCCTTTGCAAGCCACATTACGTCCAAACAAATCATGCCTGAACCTGTTCTTCACACACGTGCTAGCTATTTATAGTAACTCTGTGACATAATACCCGCAACACCTGTGGGTGGTTCCATTCCGCTGTGGTGGGGGCCTGTCTGCGCTGCTCGTTCACGCTGGACATTTCATTCGTACTAACCTAATACTTCTAGTTTTGTCAGTCTCTAATGCCATTGTAGAGAGGTTTTTTTTCTACACGAGTCGCATGAAGAATATCACAGCAGTCTTGGAAAATTTAATCCAAATTTCTGTTAAAGGACCATCTGTGGAGAAATTTTCAACCAATGAGGTAGTAAATTTTTTTTCCAAATCGCATAGCCCCCCCCCCCCCCAACAAACGTCCATACGGCAAAAAAAAAAAAAAAGATGTGTGTTGAAGAGGAGTAGTAATAAATAAATAATGTATTTAAAAATTTTTTCTAGTCTGTTTTTGAGCAAGTACTGGGTACTGCGCAATGTCTTAGTGCTAATCAAAAGTTTCTCATTGAAACTTAATTTGTATAGCAAATGTTGGTACACATTTTTTTTTTTTTTTTTTTGCAAATCATTTTTGGAAAGAGAACTTTCAAGCTGTGGGCAGCCTTTTTCATATAAGGAGCTGCATTTGTTATAAACAATAGTACATTTTCATACTTTATTCCGCCAGGCCAAAGAAGAGCTAATGAAGAGGCAAAAAGCTGAGAAATTGTGCTACTATTTGTTTTTGGAAGTTCTGATGTAAGTAAGTAGATAGTTGAGGTCTGAGCAGCTTCCATTGTACCTATAACAACATTTGCCACATACCTTCCCGTGGCGTCTGTTGTCTTATCGATACTGATCCAGATATTTTTATCCCCGACATCTTCTCGTATTTCTTTCATTATACCGACGTAGCAGGAATCTAAGTATGTTTTCCGCAAAGTTACTTCGCATGGAATATTTTTCTTTGTATATTTCTCCAAAAAATTCTTCAGTGAATCATTTTCCAGCTTCCACAAAGGTATTCCAGCATCTATAAAAGCATGGCATAAATCACTTGCAAACTGTGACTGCTTGCTCGAAGTAGAAGTGAATGACGAAATCAAACATGTCTTTTATTCACCAAACTTCCGAATAACAGCAGCTTTATGTTTAGCTGTTGCCAAATGTTGTGAAATGAAGAATTTCTTTTCGTAATTCAGTTTCGTATCGCATATTTTACAAAACAACACCATACCATCAGTGGACAAGATATCACTTCCATACTCTTGAACATACCGACTTAATTTAGCACTGGTTGAAGAAGCAGTTTTCAGCATTATTGTTTCACTTGGACGCAAGGTGAGATCTATTAGGGGTAGCGAACTAACAGAATCTTCCTCCCTTGTTTTGCACTTACGTTTAACGTCTTATGTGTGTACGTGCATTCCTAGCTTGATTGGTTACAATGTTATCTGACTGGATTCGGCTACTTTCGCCATGCGCAGAAACTGTCATCTAGGATTCTAGGGAGAGCAAAACATAAAATGAGATGCCAACCATCGCAGACTCTGCGCATGCGTCTGCCACCGCTGCTTAAATTGGAGCACCTCGTTTTGAATGTACCGATTATACTCGTGTTTACTTTCAGATGTCTGCTGACTGTGATTTCGTTTTAGAAAAATTGCCACCTACCTTATGGTTTGTACACCTATACCCTAAAAAAGAGTTCTTAAAAAATTACGTGTTTACCCGGAAACACTACGTACTGCATGCTAGATTATTATCAAAACTTTGATTTTATCGCATTCTTAAGAAGAAAGCATTTTTTAATAGTGCATTTGTTGAGTATAGGCATAAAAAGGCATTTTCTTCAAATATGAGCCGAAAAGGCAAAAAAGCATTTTTAAGGCATTTTGCCTCAACTTCCGGGGTTTACTTATAAGTATCAGCTTCATCAATATGTGAGCATGACTGGCTGTCATCAGTTTCGAAGTTGACGCGCATATTTAGTCTTTGAAAGTTTTTTTCGTAATTTGTCAATGATTTTTTTATTAATGGACAGTTTAGCCATCCACTCGGAGGAGCAGGGCACATTCTTTTTCACATTATAACATCCCTTTTCTTCAAAAAAAAATGTAGCAAAATAGGCTCATTATTTTTTTTAAAATAAACTACTTTTTTACATGCAATAATCTATCTTTGGTATAATACCTTTCTAGAGCTAAATGTATTAAAGACTTTCTGTAACAAATAACAGAGCGAAACGAGAAGTGTGAGATGGCTGCAGCTGACTGTTGCATTTCAGTAATGAAAGTAAACCTGCTATTGGTCAAAACCCAAGACGGTTTTGTATCCTACCCTGTGTAAGCAACAAAATGGGGAAAACTTGTGCCCCCCCCCATAGCAAACCCTTGGGGGGGGGGGGACAAATGTTTTTGCTAAAAACCTGAAAAATCAGGGAACTTGAATTGAAATCCTGTGCTATTAAGGGGAAGAAAAAAAAATTGCCACAAAAACTCATTTTCACATTTTAATCTTCTATTCTTAGCACAGCTCTTTCATTTTTACTTGCAGCAGTCTTTCCCCCTCACACGTACCTGCAATAGAAGGATGCATTTATTGTACCATATGGTGGAAATAAATTGTCATACAGTCACTTTTGGAGAATTTTTGGTTGAGATTCTCTTTAGATAAATAATGATCCCATTGCGGTCCCAACTTGAAAGTTGGCATACTAAGGATGCATCAGTAAAAAAAAACTACTTGAAGATTGTCCAGAGGTCATGATTTCCTAATTTTCAAGGCCATGTAATTTGAAACCCTGTGAGTGCACAGCACTAAAATTTGGGATTTATGTATGCCAAATAATCACACCAAATTTCACGGAAATCAAAAGGGGCCAGGTTGAAAATGGCCATTTCGTTGGTTGATTTGACCATATTTGTAATACTAGTGTGTATTTCTGTTTGCAACTATGTCCACTTCTAAATATCATATTGAAAAAATTATCTTTGTACTGTATGCCTTGCTACTGTGCAGATTGTAAAACATAACCCTATTTAAATAAGGCAGTTTTTCATCTAGGGCACATATGTAAATATTTTTTTCTTGCTACCTTTACTTCCAGAAGTGGGATTTGAAAAATAGCTTTTGCAATGAAGAATACTTGTGTGCATATTTTCCATTACTTACAATTCTGCCAGGCCTGGGGTGTCACTGTATATTTCTATTTGAAAGAGTATTGCCGATTCTAAAAATCCTTTTTTTGGTAGGAAACTCTTCTTTATAGACCCCCTTCCCCTCCTGTCATTTGGGGTTGCTTTCTGTTTGAGAATGAAATTTCATCGGTCTAAAATGGAAGTTAGATGGAGTGAAGATTTCTCCCATAAGCGATTTTTTTTTAATTCTTGCAACATACCTTCTGCCTAGTATTGTTAAAATATCATTTTAACTTGAAAATAGGGAGAAATTTTCCGAAGTAGGACGGAGCAAAGATTTCTCCCATATACTTGTAATTTTTTTCCCTGCAATGCTCCCAATATCCTGTGTTGTTAAATGTTATTTCCCCTCAAGCTTGACAATACGTGACGAAGTGAGAAAATTTGTAAGTATTGAGGCACATATTCAAAATCGTTCCTCCTTTCGAAAGTTACACCATTTATCTAAAATACACTCGTGGACAATAAAATTTGCGCACCAACGAGGAAGCATCAGATTGGACGTAATGATACACATGATGACAAAAACAGAGCTGATGGACAATTACAGACGGATCTGTGGCACGCAGTCCGGTCATCTTCAATAGCGCGTTGCACCGCCTCGTGCTGCAATACAATCCGGTGTTAATGGCAGCGCACACAAGGGAAGGGGCGCTGGATCACAGATTCATTTCCGCAAGGTGTCAGTAAATGGTTCGTGGGCACACAGGAGCTGCTACATCTGCCTGTATAGTGGACCGGGCCCCCGTAGGATCAGTTTGTGCCTGGTGCACGATCTGTCGATCCTCTCTACCGGTGATCCTCCTGGTCCATCCGGAGCTGCTTCATTGTGTGGCAGTGCCGTCACGTGTCCACTGCTCCCAACACAGTCTGACGGTATGGTCAGAACAATCCACGTGGTGGGCTATATGGCATGCCTACCACCCTGCAGTTTTCAGTCCGATGATCAGGCCTCTCTCAAAATCCATAAATTGAAGTCTTTGGCTTCTAACCAGCATTCTTGTCATTCTGTACTCTTGCTTGCGTTGGCCGGTGCGTTTTTGCTTTCATGTGGCATCGACTACACGTCGGTTCGTGCTTGCACCACCACCACAGGGTCTGCAGTCATGCACACTCGCACGGAACGTGGATCATTTGCACTTTAGCTATTTGCAAAGTTTCGCGAGTGTACCATGTTTTCTCCTAGGTGCGCAAATTTCATTGTCCGTGAGTGTAGTTAAAGTTTTGAGATCATGTGTTGGTCCTCAAGATGAAAGTTCTTTTAGCATTATGGATTAAGTTATTGTCATCTGAGGGCATAGAAATGTGGGAAGGGGGACAGATTAAGCAATGGATGTTGTGCAACTGTCTTCGAGTCTATGAAACTTTATGTTCTAGCAAGTACAATAAAAATGCTGAGTTTTGAGCAATGTCTTTTAAATTTAGTAATTTAATATTCACATGCATAAATTAAATATTATAATGAGCAATTTTATCTTGCTCATGCTGCGTTATATTCACCCGAATAAAAAGTTCAGCTTTTTTTCTTAGTCTCACGTATGAATATTTTACACCCTTTTTCTCTAAGTAATGCACAGCTGTCTCGCTAGGAGGCATACACAGTTACATCACATTTTTGTCCATATCTCTTCTAATTGTTGAATTTAAAAATCCCTTTTGCCTCCAGTATGAGAAACGTTTTGCAACTTTTTTCCAGATACGTTTAACTCACTATGGGCATAAGTTGATATTTCTATTCTGTATTGTCGTTTCTAAATATCAGATTGAAAAAAAAAAATGTTTTTTTTCCTTTGAAGACCATTTTAGGTACAGTTTTGTTTTCTTATAATGCATGGTATTTTCACTCTGCTCTGGCAGTCATATTGGACAATAAATCCAATACAGTTTCCATATTTTTCCTACGAGAATAGAAAATATGCATCTTTCAGGAAGGAATATATATGGAGTAGGGGGTTTTTATAATCCAGTTTTTTTTCAAGAATCTGTGCTTCAGAAAAAAAATTAATATTTCCTTTTTTATTGCAATGTTTAAGCATTTGTAATACTTTTGTATTGCTATTCAGGTTTAAATTCTCTCTCAGGCAAACTTGGCATTTTGTTATTGCTGAAAATTATTTCTGCTTCATTATGTCACTCTTACAACTTGAGTTTTCTATAATCATCTTTCTGTTTAATAGTAACAGATGAAGAGCATGGGTCGGGCCAGGAAAGTTATGGATGCAAGCTATATTGTTAACTAAAGCTTGGTCATACAACTCTGCGGAGGTCATGACATATATATTTTTTTTGGTGGGCTTATTACTTGCATCTATGACTTTGCAGAAACCCATTTCCAAATAGGTCTTTGTGGAAGTGAGAAAATGCAGAGTTTTTGCTGGTCCTTGATAAAGCCAAATCTCAGTATTCTCGACACTTTCTACATTTAGTTCTATTTTTTTCTCTTTTTACTCACACGGGTCAATACATAACCTTTTCTATGTTGTACTTGGTATGAGTCAAAAATTTTTTTTGCTTCAGTCTCTTCTTAATAGAATATATATATATATTTCATGGAATGGCCCTGAGGTGCAAAAGAAAAAAAGTCTGCATGCATGTTTTGTAACGTAAAAAAAAGTATAACCTATATATGCAAGATAAGTGTACAAATATGGACAGTATGAGGATAGGAAAGATAAATGCACAAAGTTTGACAGTATGAGGATAGGAAAAGAGAACTTTGGAAAAATAAAATTAGCATAGTAGCCGCATTTTTAGAAATTGAGACATACAAGACCACTTGAACCCACAGCATGTGGTAATTTTAAAGTTTGGTGCCCACTTTGCCTTATTTATGAAAATATGCTTAGTTCAAGTATGTTATAACATTTTCATGTAGTGAGGATTCTATTCTGAGCTTCATATCTAATTTAAATGTGGCTTCCTATTGAATTTCAGTTAGAATGCTTTAGTCTATTACCATTTTATATTACCTATTCCAAACTGTTAATATGGTCTTTTTAAAATTTACTGTTCAGCTTAGCATTGCCTTAATTTTTTTTATCATCTGTTTTCAGTTCTTGCTGCACTTAAAACCATAATACTAGAAATGGAAGAATTCAAGTTACATCTCGCTGAAGCTGATAAATGTGAAGTTCATAATGATATAGATTTAAAATAATAAATGATTGTATTTGAGTGTTACAGCTTTTATGTATAAATGCATGGTATTAAAAAAGCATGTTATTTAGGATATACAGTTGCAATTAAATTTTACAATGTCTTCACTCTAAATGTTTTATTTTAATAAGAGACTTTTTCTTGTGTTACATAAAACTGCCACATTTTACGTGAAACTTAAAATGTCATATGCAAATCTTTGGTGTTCATTGTTTCATATACATCTGAATTAGCTGTTAATACCTGGTATTTTTTATGCTGATACCATATATCTGCATTCAATTTGGTCAAATGTACAGATATTTTCAGAAATGCAGCTTAATAAATACCCCTTAAAAATGCTTTGAATTTTCATATTTAATGTTATATTATCATGTAACAAATTAATGTATGATCATCATAATTCTGCTTTTTCATTTGTTGCCTAATAAAACAGATGTCACTGACTTATGTTGGCAATTTTTAGTGTACTATCAATTGTGGGCCTGAAACTGACGTTTCAAGTTATCTCATACAGTCAGTGCTGCTATACCATATGTGGAAAGGAAACTAATGGCATAATTGTCACAAGAACTGTGCAGAAAGAATTTACCTAGAATTGGTTGTAACTTACTAGGGTGATTCATAAGTACATTTGTTTTAGGAGAAACAATTATTGCAATATAAACAACAAACCTTACACAGTGAAATATGAAGCTGGTCAATAACATGCTTAGTCCTTTGCAGTTGAAAAACTCCCATTGCCTATTTTTGACACATCTTCCATTATTCTTGACCTCCTACCCAAGGGTCAGCTGGCATCTCGGGAACACATACTTCTTTCAGCAGTGAAGTGCAGAAAATGAGCCACAGAAGGGGAAAAGGTAGTTGTTGGAAGGATTTAGACACAAACTACACTGGTGTCCAAAATAAATGTGCCAAACACTAAATCCACAAAGTTTAATGGCAGAAAAGGAAGCATGCGTACGGCAGTCCAAAAGTGATGCAGCTGCTGGCATAGATTTCAAAGAGTTAATAGAGAATGTGATTACCCTCAAACAATGATACAGCTTGCACAAGCCCTCATGCTATGAATGAGAGTTTGGGGGCAATATACAGGGTGATTCCTAAGTCACCTCAATAACTTAGGAACAAAGACAGCTAGAGCTATGGAAGTAACATATGGTATAGTAAAACAACCATGCAGCGCCCCTAGTGGCAAAATGTGGAAGTTAGCACTCCTATCTCAGAAACCATGAGAGATACGGGAAAGAGATCAATTAGAAACTTGTAGAGCATCAACAAATTAGTAGGAAATGACATATGGTAGAAACGGCTGGAAATGTGAGGGAAACACAAGGTTTATTATACTCTGGCATGAATACAATGGTCATATTCAATGCAACAGCGGTACTTACATAACGTTGCGTTTAACGTAAATAGGGTTCAGTATGGCCACCATCTGCCACAATATACATTTGAATGCAAGACAGAACTTCCCGTTGTATGTTCGCCAGCATAACAGGTGTCGTGCAGTTTGAGATCGTAGAGATTCGTCGGTTCCACCCTGTACACATGATCCTTTAGGTAACCCCCAGAGGAAATCCATGGGAGTTAGATCCGGGGATCGTGGAAGCCACGCTACGAGACCACCATAACCGATGATCTGTTGCCCAAAATTGTCGAACAGGAAGAGCTGTACCGCTATGCTGAATCCATAATGAGCGTACATCTTGCAGAGACAGATCATGTGCTTTGTAACAGCTGCAGGTATCTTCGTCCATTTAATGCACCCTCATAGAACACAGGCCCAACAAGTCAGTCCTCCCAGATGTCACACCAGACATTGATTGACCAGCGCACTTGAAGCCTCATTTCCCATGCAAAAAATGGATTCTGAACTGCCCAGTAATGGGTGTTTTGTTTGTTCAGCACCCTGGAGCGTGTGAACTGCACCTTGTCAGTCCAAAGGATGTTTTATAGAAAGGCCGCATTTTTTTAAAAACGGTGTTCATTACAAAATTGCACCAATCTAGACGTCGTTGGTTATCCCCTGACATCAGTACGTTCAGCGGTACTGTATGGTACGGGTGGGCACCAAGCTGATGCAAAATGTTCCACACACGGGATTGTGATAAGCCACATTGCCATACTGACTTCCCTCATACTGGTGTGTGGGTTGGCCAAAACGTATGCCAGAACATCGACAAGTTGCACATCCCTACCCATTCTAGTGGGTCGGTCCGAACGGTACTGCCTGTCTCTCGTAGCCATCAAACCGCACTACTGATGGTCCACGCTGTCGGCGATGGATGAGTCGGAAATCGTAAGCCATACTGGCGTGATGCTTCCCTCGCGTTGTGTCCGAATTCTCCATATAGCAGTAACATCTCGCAATACTGTTTATTCGAATAGCCTGCCACGCTCGTTCTTTACCCGATACTCACGTTACAAATGACATAGCTCCTGACCAACGATCCTTTATACGGCAGGTGAGGCGTTATGTCACACCAGAATTTGCATACGGTCGCATACGCCATACATTTCTCTCTGCTAGACTGTTACGGCGACAATGACACGAACCGGCTTAGCACAAGTTCGCGTTTCCAGCCTTCTACTTACCCCAGCAGTTTCTACCATATGTCGTTTCCTACTAATTCGTTGATGCTCTACAAGTTTCTAATTGATCTCTTTCCCGTATCTCATGGTTTCCGAGATAAGAGTGCTAACTTGCACATTTTGCCACTAGGGGTGTTGCAGTCACTCTCATCCGATACCATACCTTACTTCCATAGCTCTAGCTGTCTTTGTTCCCAAGTTATTGAGATGGCTTAGGACTTTAGGAATCACCCTGTATATAAGTGCCACTCTTCTACCAAAGTGCATCAGAGTCTCAAGAAGGGGGCTGCTGGCTTGCAGTTGCTCTACCCAGGCCATCCCTGACATGCTCTATTGAGCTCGGAGGTCTCACAGAGCCACTCCATCTTGCGAATATCTTCACTCTGCAGGTATTTCAGGTTCAAAGATCACACTGGGCGCTCCATCCTGTGAATGTCCTCGCTCTCCAGGCATTCGTTGACTAGCCGATCCCAATGGGGACATGCATTATCCTCCTTTAAAAGAAAGGGGGGGGGGCAACAGCTCCTCTAAAAAAGCTGTACATAGGGCTTTAGGATGTCATCCTTTGTAGCATTGCCAGTTCAGACCACCACCACCACCACAAGAACACAAACGCATTGATCAGAGGTGCAGGGCTGATGTTGGGTCCAATTCAGATGGACCTTTCTGTGAGATGCAGCGATTGGGATACAGACCTCTCTCGTTGAGTCTTTAAACTGCTTGCTTCGACATCACAGTTCCCGTAGCAGAGGAGAGCTCCTGCAAGAGTTGCCTGGCTGTTGAATCCCTATGACGGCAGGCTGTTAGAGACAAGTACCGGTCGTCTCGACTTGTTGAAAACTTCCCCAGCACCATACCTGCTTCTGCCGATATGCTATGCTGTTTTGGGGTTGGAAAAACTTTAGCTTCCAGTTCACATTAAATTGGCTGTTGTCTCGTACACAAAATGTTGTGCCTGTTGAGTAATTGAAGATGCACAACAATATTTTTAACTTCTGACTTCAACACCTAGTTCACAAACCCAAAATTTTACAGCCTATCGATGTTTAGTTTCAATTAATTATAACATTATTTGCTTATCAATGGTTGGTTGGCTGTTCAGAAACACAAGAGCCTTTGTACATGCTATTGGTGAAAAGGTTTCATAATTAAACTATGTGCTAATTGGGTAGCAGTCCATAAGACCAGGGTATAGGTAGTGAAGGTACAAGAGGGGATAATATACTCTAGTAAGACTACGCTTTTTCGTGAACTATAAGCACTAAAATAATATTTTTTCATGTGCAACAAATTTCTGTGGTAGCACATAGTTTGATAGGGTGTTTTCCACTTAGACATGTAATAAAAGAAAACAAATTTTAACACACAAATTAATATTTCGAATGACAGAAAGTGGATGCCATTGTAAAGAGCAGCCGTGAAAATTTATAAATCAAGTGAATTTGGGCACACAGTGAATGAGCACAAGCTATCTACTTCTGTGTCTGTTACTATGTGGACTCCACAGCAGGTCTTTTGTTGTGCTATCGCTTGCGGAATTGAAGTCTGTGACACTTGTACAGCGCTGTTTTTGCTGTGAGTACAACCTTGAGTGATGACAGACACTTCTTGCTTTTAAAAGATACTTTCTGGGTTGCTACCTAATCCAAAACTGCACCAATGAATGCTTGAACATTATTACTTGCTTATGTTTTCAAAAACAGTTAAGTATTAATTCACTTAAAAGGCTTATTAGTTCACATTCTGATTTCCATAAATTAAGAAACATGAAATTTGGAAGTTTTTGTAAAAAGTCCACAGTGAAAATGGATGAACCAAGCATAATGGAAGTATTTTAACCCAGCACTGTCAAATATGATAATCAAATTAACATAAAATATATCTAAATACGAGGTTCGATCAAAAAGTTCCGAGACTAGGTCGATATACAACAAAGTACTTACGTTACTTAAGTCTGGCTATGATCTCCCTCAAAGTAGCCTCCTTGGGCAGCGATACACCTCTGCCAGCGTTTTTGCCACTGTTGTAACACTCCCTGTAAGTCTTGTTCGCGAATCGTGTCAAGCACCGCCTGCAATTCACGCTGGATCTTGTACAGTTTCAAAACGACGACCCTTGAGTTACAGCTTCAGGAACAGAAAGAAGTTGCAGGGGGCCAAATCCAGCGGGTAAGAAAGGGTAGTCGTGCTGTTGCGGCTGCAAAACTGCCGTGTTGCTAATGCTCTGTGAGCTGCTGCGTTGTCGTGATGGAGCAGAAAATCGCCCCTGCGCCACATTTCAGGTCGTTTGCTATGAATGTCCTGCCTAAGACGCCGCAGAACATCACAGTAAAAAAGGGCGGTGACGGTCTGGCCCTGGGGGACGAATTCACGGTGCACAAACCCACGAATGTCGAAGAACACGACGAGCATGCTTTTGGTTGCAATCCGGACCTGTCGGGCCTTCTTCGGTCGTGGAGATGCCGGACTCTTCCACTGCGATGACTGTAGTTTGGGTCTCCGGGTTGTAACCGTAGACCCAAGTCTTGTACCCAGTGATGACCCGCGACCTTGACAGAGTTCGACATGGAGCGCCTTCTGTCCGAGGTTCAGAATCTTTGGCACAAACTTTGCAGCAATGCGGTGCATGTTCAAAACGGACATCAGAATTTCTTGCACTGTTCCGTATGACACATTGACAATGGTAGCAATGTCTTGAATGGTTCTCCGATGATCCTCATGCACCAGTTCCCTAATTTTGTCCACATTTTCGGGGGTTTTGCTTGTGGATGGTCGCCCTGACCTCTCATCATCTTCCAGTTCCCAAACACCTCGCACGACTGATTACCATAAGCCTGCCGCAACATTTCACGCGTCTCCGTTCCCAATTTGCAGAGTTCGCTCGCTGCTCTAGTTTGCAGTCCATACCGAAATCGCACCTGTGTTCTGCACATGGTCACCAAATATCGTATAGCGCAGCTCCCGATGTTCACAGAATGACGCTACTCGGCACAACTCACGAAGGTCACAGCCCTCGACCGCTGCTCGTGCATCCGTGTACTGCCATCTGTTGGCACACTATGTACCTAGTCTCGGAACTTTTTGATCGCACTACGTATCAGAATCAGCTTTAGGTTAAAAGGAGGCAGTTCACAGCATTTTGGTCTTTTTGCTTCTAGATTGCAAGTAGAACATGGTTTAGATTCCATTAAAAAAAGAATCAAGATGGACAGCCATTGGAAGGTTCAAAGCTACCCAGTCTCAAGATGAAGTGGACAGCCCACACATGCTGTTAGTTGAGCTAGGACATGGTGACTGACAAGGTGCATATTTGTCACTGACTTGTTTAATCTCAGAAAGACTGCTGCAGAAGCACAAGCATAGATCTACTTGGACTTACAGCAAGAAAGGTATAGGTAAGTGCAAGCAGAGGCTACGAGTGGTCTGTGAACTTCAGAAGTAATGTTCGCACTGTGGAGGACAAGCAGAATAGTAGATGGCTGTAGATTTACAAGTTGTTCTGAACAAAATGCCACCCAGTTGATTACAGAACTGGCAATATGGTTAGGCATGAAGCAGACATTCATAGTTCGATGGCTGCATGACAACGTGGGAGAGATTCAAAAGTGGGTCCCACATGAACTCACCGAGTGCAAACATTGGTCAAAGGATTGCTTGCCAGACATCAGAAAAAGGATTTCCTGAAGAAAATCTTTATGCACAATGAAAAATGGGTTCAGTATGATAAACCATAACACAAAAGGTTGTGGGTAGATCACGGCTAGCTAACAGGGTCAACACCAAAGCCCAATGTGCATGGTGAGAAAATTATCTGTATCTGGCAGGACATGCAAAGTGGGGTGTATCATGAGCTCACGCCACCAAGTCTAACAGTGACTGCAGAAAGCTACAAGCCCTCAACTACTGTCTTAAATGAGGAATTATAATGGAAACTATTTTCAGGAAATGGGGGTTGGAAGGTCATTCTGTTGCATGATGGCACATGCCCCTATGTTGTTACAGTGAGTCAATACCATCATATGCAGTTGGGTGGGAGGTTCTACCTCATGCAGCTTACTACCCAGAGTTTGCCCTGTTGGACACTACTTGTTTTGCTCAATACAACACTTCTTGACCACCCAGCAGTTTGCCAAACTCCTGAAGATCTCCAAAAATCCATTGACAACTTCATAGCATCGAAACTGGCATCCTTTCATGACAGCATTTGCCAGCTACCGGATAGAGGGTGTAAGGTTATAGGCTCGGGGGGGGGGTTGACTTCAATGATGATTAAATGCAAACTGCTTGTCTAAGTACAACTGTTCGACTGTAAAATACTGGAAACTTGTGCATAAACCTAATTAATACTTGGGATGATTTTAATTAAATTGGATGTTTTCTCACTACACATGATGTCATACACACAAACAAAACCCACATACCTACATAATTTTCCACAGTTCCATAGACTACCTGAATTTTAATATTTCATGTTTATTTGAATTTGCTTCTCCATCTCTTGTTGATAATGATGTAAATTTACTAAATATTTTTATTATACAATGATAGAAACCAAGGTATATTATAAGTGAAACTCAAACCGAGACAAACTTCCCCTTTTAAAATTTCTCCCTGTGAAGTTACACATCCTCCAGACTTTTTTTTTCTTTACAATGAAGCTGTAGACAGACCTTATAAAATGTTTGACTTCAAAAAGTTTGCTACAGTTACAGAATTATCAGATTTCATTTTATTTTGCTTTTCATGAGCAACTTTGTGCCATGTATTATCACAACTCTTTCTTTTTTTTTTTTTTTGAATCGCAATGAAATGACCCTGCAGTGGGTAAGATATGCACACACAAAAGAAAAATGAGTTACAAACAAGAAGTCAGAATGATATTGAGATCAAACACGAGATGCACTTATGTAATGTTACACAATAACAAGCAAGCAATAATACACTGTTGTTAAAAATTATGCTGGATACCAGCTATTACATTAACAGGGAAATAGCAGTTGTCCCAAAATCCAAGACTAATAAATTACTGATAAGCTAATGCAGGGCTTATCTCCGTTTTTTTTTTTTTTTTTTTTTTTTTTGTACAGAAGCTAATCAGGAGGCACATGTAATACATATTTCTACATGCAGTTACATTTATGAAGAGTACATATTCATTTATTTCACCAACAAAGTACTTTCTGACAACTGATGGGAAAAAAAACCCATCTATTTTGGATTCCACCATTTTGCTCATTTTCATTCTCTTAATAAAGGAAATACCTAATATGCATTGGCATAAATGATTTATGTTAAATTCAAAACACTGAAATTAAAAAGCAAATCACACAATTCAATGTAGCAATAATAGTTAATATGTATAATTGATAAACCATTTTAACAACATACCTAAGTCAAACAACATTAAAAAAAATAACATCAAAATCTCATAGATAAACAAGATAGCATTAACATATAATTTCCATAAAATGAATGAAAAGAGCATACACAATTTTCTATAAGTTTGGTATTCTTAGAAACAGTTTAGAGTCCAGAGCAATGTTTATGCACTCTAACTGAAACGAGTTATTAGTTTTAACATGAGATGGAGCTATTAGACCAGTCATAGCCAATTGCAAGCTCACTACAAGGTATCCCAATACAGAAATTATTTAACAGTACATAAAAGTACCCGAAAAAGCAGTGCAAAGTTAGCTTCTTATATGAAGTGCTGCAGAACTTGCAAAAGTAACCTAAATTGTTATTCGAAGCAGAAACCAGAAGCCCCTCCCTATTAGTTGTGTTATTACATTTGCTTTTTGATCACTAATAATTTTAACTGGTGTGCAACATATGTGACGGTATTGTTCAGCCAGTTCAGTGGAGCCATTTCACAAAATTGGCATTTGGATGTAAAAGCACTATAATGGGTGTTTACCAGTTCAATACTAAATTTTCTTTTTTCCTTTTTGCATAGTTTCATTGTTCATCAAAACATGACTGTAATATTCTGTTCTGGAAAGCCAGGAGATTTAGCCTGTTGAAAACAAAGCAATATTCCAAACTCAGGACAGTGATCTGTTCACTTTCAGTTCTGCAGAAATAGTTCCCATAATATTTTTCCAAATTTGATGTAATTCGAGTATTTTGTTAGCAACTTGTTACCAGAGAGTTATAAGCTTGTTAAAAATGAATAAGATGGCAGGTTACATGGTAATTAGTCAGAACTTACATTAGGTAAATTAAAAGATCTTTGAGGTACTTTTGATAGCATTGACAAAACAATCTGGAGTGTCCAAGTGCATTTAATAATCAATACTTTCGATAACTGTCCTTCCCTGTTATTATTAAAATTCCACGTATAATGCATCATACACAACAATGACATTTTTTAATTAGATCAACAAATGTGACTTAACTCCCCTTCTGCAACCATCATTCATGCTCTAATCATTACAAACCGATTATCATCACTTTAGCATGTCACCCCTGAATATATATGCAATTTGGATAACACAATAAATAAAAACGTAGGGCATGTATTTTGTTATATACTCATACTTAGTAATATATATATATATTACTATATACGTATATATACCAGTGTTGTGGTATACATATATATAACTGGCAGAGGTCATTCAAATTGCACATGTTGGTAGAGTAACTTTCTCTATACAAAGGTACTACTCAACATAGTCTCCATCACAAGAGATGCATTTGTGCCATCACTGAACCCAACTATCGAATCCTCTTTGAAAAAATTCAGGTGTGGACTGTTGTACCCACTTCTTCACAGCCTCTTTCACCTTATCTGTACCATCAAATCGTTGTCCTCGGAGACTGTCCTTCATCAGACCGAAGAGCTGGAAGTTGGAGGGCGCCAGATCTGGGCTGTACAGTGGATGGGGGATCATCGACCAGCTTAATTTGCTGATTGCCTGATTTGTTGCCAAAGATGTGTCTGTCATGGTAAATATGAATCCTTTTCAGATTCTTGTTCGGTCTCTTCCTCCTTATGGCTTCTCTAAGCTTCTCGAGTGCCTCAATGTACAGCTCGCTGGTCACGGTATGGCCGCGTTCCAGAAAATCAAGGAGAATGACACCCTTGTCATCTCAAAAAAGTCACCATGACTTTCTGTGCTGATCACTGGCTCTTGAACTACTTAGGCCTTGATAAGAGGTGTGACGCCATTCCATGGATTGATTCTTCATTTCTGGATCATAAAGATACGCCCAACTCCATATCGGAAAAGAAAATGTGTCTTCATTGGCTTCAAACACTTCCAGCAGATCAGAGAAGACTTCCATCTTTCTCTCCTTCAAATTGGATGTCAACTGCTGAGGTACCCACTTTGCACACACTTTCCAATACCCTAAGTCTTCCACCATCTTCTGTATGGCATTGTGACCACAGTCCAGTTCTGTAACAAACTCGTGGATTGTGACTCGTCTCTCCACGTGAATCAGTTCATCCACTCACTGACGAATTGTGTCAGTGGTTGCAGATCATGGTCTCCCACTGCGTGGTTTGTCTTCAATGCTAGTTTCCCAGTCTTTAAACTTCATCCATCTGTGCACATTGCTCTTGTCAATGGTGTCATCTCTGTAAACATTCTGTAGCCTTCTGTGGATGTCGGACAGCCTGCACCCTTCCTTTATCAAGAACTCAATGATGGCATGTTGCTTCTTCTTGGAATCCATTATTTACCTGCAATGAAGAAGAAGGGTTACTATAGAGGAAGGGTTATTCTACCAACCTGTGCAATTTGAACGACCTCTGTCAGTTAATAAAAAAAAGTTATGCCCACTTTTGCATTACTTTTGGTAATATATGTGGGCAGTACAAAACTTAATTTCAATATAAGACTAAATGAGCACATTAGCTACTGGTTCAAGCATCAACCCAAAACATCTTTGATACAGTTTTGCATACATAACAAAACATAACCAGATTGGGAAAATGCCAAAATAATTACCACCCATCATAATCATTAACACATTTTAATGTGTGAAGCAATATTGATCAAGAAATCCATGCATTACAACTGCAAGTCACTCACCTTATGATCTCTCCTTCTCCTGGAAACACCTAATTAAAGAAATCAAATATAAAAAAAAAAATAAAAAAGCCACCAAACAGCATCATAATTAAAAATAGACCCCTTCCTGCAATAGATGACGACAATGCAGTAACATGTAGGGAAGCTAATGGTAAAGAGTTCAACGATGACTTGGCATTCCCAGAGCAGGAGGACCAGCATGGCGAAGAGAGCGTACCGTCCGAGCCACTGAGGAATCCCGCGACCAATGCAGACGAAACGCATATGGATAACAGTCGGGGATGTGTTGTTTTTTCTTGTTTTACCTTTATTGCTAGCATTTTAACTGGAATTTTTCTTTTAGTCGATATGTGTTAGTTATTTTCATGGTTTTATTCAGGTTTTTAAATTCCTTTTTCGTATTTTATCAACTTCGTTACTCACTTTTATTTCTGCTGTCGAATTTTGCTTTCTGTGCTATACGTGGGGAATGACATTTGACAGAACACTGGAAGGATTAAGCAAGTGAGTGAGGTATAACTTATTCTGTATACTATCTACAGCAGTTTTTAACATCATATGATATAGCAACCAAGTCCCTGACGCTGAACTAAAGCTATACGCGAGTAACAGAAAAAAGACGATTGCCTTAGGGCAAATTTAATAGTTTAACACGATAATGTGAAAAGACAATTGGCTTGCACTACATCCAGTTTTGCTGGGAGATGTATATGATATAAGTTTTTTTAAAAGCATCATCCTTAATCTATAACCATAATGTCATATCAAGTTGTTTTAACCACACATTTTGACACCCAATGATTAAATCTTTATGTTCATCTGTCAAAACAGGTGAGGAGACCAATCCATAATTCATTCTTGGCATTTTGGAAGAGTATTATTGATAGAAAAAATACTTTCAGTACAAAGGTGAAAGTAAAACTTGGTTAATCTGCCTGAAACAAAAGTGTGACTTAGCATTAAAGAAAGGGATTATGATGGACAGTGACTGGAATCAGAAGACTAAATACAGTATTTCAGAAACTTATCAATTTTCTGATAATAGTGTGATTGACTACTATAAAATAACTGCTACATATCAATTTATGAAGCATATGCCCCCTTCCCAAGCAAAAAAAAAAAAAAAATCCTGATAAATATGCTGCTGCTGAATGAGTGGACAAATCTAAGAAAACATCCAGACAACGACGGATATTTTAATGCACTCTCTTTCAGGTCCTCCAATGCACTCGAGGAACTGAAAGATATTTTTCACTAGCATTATTATTGTTAGAGGAAACAGAACATGAACACATTAAAAAAAATGCAAATCAAACTGGAGTAGCCAATGGTTTTTGTGAAGAAACTCACTAAAAAGTTCTCCATTATTCTTTTAAAATTTCATAACTTCAATAAGTGAGAACAGTGTTGATACACCTTCGGTATGGATGTAACATGCCCAGCTTATTAAAGCAGAACACGACTGAAATGCAATGTTTTACAAGCACGCAATACTACAAGATTCAAGATTTCATCATTTACACTTCTTTACTCACAAATAACTGCAAAATGATTTTCTTTGTAGTTGAATATATATTAGTGAATAATGGCCTTGAAAGGAAAAACAGTTGAAAAAAATATCTTTCATTTCTTTTGGCTAGTATGAACTGGATAAACAGAACCTAAACAATGAACACATTTATGGTTCATCTGAAATTAAAACGCAGCGAGGGAAAAATGCTGGAGTCTAGACTGCTGAGTATAATTTCAAAGAGTATTCCACAAAGAGAATAAATTTGGTTAATAAAACAAAGTTCTACAGAAACATCAAAATCACAAGTGCAAATCAATATTTGATTTACAAAATCAAATATTGATTTGCACTGATATACTGTATATGTCATTATGTCAAAATTTTGCTGAACTTTCCAAAACGGAGTGCATCCAATTTGAATCTGTCAAACTGACCAATTAATTAAAAATCAATAAGGTTCATGACAATATTAAAAAATTCAAATCAGCAGCACTTTTGTACATCATAAAACTAACATATAAAGTAGATACAAGTAATTTACCTCAGTTATTATCAAAGCATCAGTACTTATATACCATAAATAACCATGGTAGTTCCTAACTGCTAGATTTACAAGAAGTAACTTATTATAACCTGAGGCTAACACATTACATTAATCTTGCATTTAAAAAATCACTGAACTTGCACAGTTCAAACAACATAGAGTGTGAGTTCATAAATAAAGAACTAACAAAAGTTTGATCCAACTATCATATAATTTCTCTTACACTTGGAAAACCTTTAAATGTTAGATTTTGTACAGAGTGATTCATAATTATTGTTGGGGTTTTCGTGGCCTGGCATGGTCAAACCATAACGGACCAAATAAAACTGCCTACAGCATAAACAAATTCACTGTGGAAAGTTTTATGTGGCATTACAGTACCCACTAAATTGATATACTTTAAAATGGTGACTGTTGAGATAAAGAGATAAAGAATAGTCTGGTTCTTTGAAACAAAGTCAGTTATCACAATGCAACGTTGTTACAGAATGCAGTATGGCAGAGCTCCACCTTTCAATAATGCTCTCTGATGGTTAAAGTAGTTTCAAAAGACTGGTAGAGTGCAGCATCAAAACGGAGTGGGAAGACCGAGCACTTTGCAGGACGATGTTGATCGCATCCAGGTAGCCTTTTCTTGAAGCCCTCAGAAATCAACGAGACAAGCAGTCGCAGTTAGGTATGCCACAAATGACTATTTGGAGGGTTCTGCATAACCGCCTACAACTTCTTGCTTACAAACTGCAGATTGTAAGGCTTTACAGCGGGACGATAACTCCAGCAGTTTCCAATTTGCCCAAGACATTTTGTCTAAAGTCGAAGCTGATGAACATTACCTGCAGACATGAATATTTAGTGATGAAGCAACGTTTTTCGTCTCAGGGAGGGTACATTGGCATAACTGCAGAATATGGGGCTCCAAAAACCCTAACACCATTCGAGAAGTTGAACCAGACAGTCGGAAGGTGAAAGTCTGGTGTGCTTTGTCATGTTCGGAAGTGTTGGGGCCCTTTTTTCTTTGTGGAGAAAACAGTGACAGTGGTAACCTATCTGGACATGCTACAGCTGTATCTGTTGCCTCAGTTGGAAGATCGGCAGCCTAACGTGGTGTTCCAGGACGATGGCGCACCACCGCATTGGGCTGTTATTATCCGAGAATTTCTTGACCTGCATTTTCCTGGGCGCTGTGTTGGGCGTGGTGGACCAATTCAGTGGCCTCCGCGCTCACCCGATATTGCGTCATTGGATTTCTTCCAGTGGGGATACATGAAAAACATCATTTACCAGACCCCCGGGACCTACCTTGATGACCTGAAGACCAGAATTGGTGCTGGGATAGCAACAGTAAAGCTGCAAATGCTAGCGAACACTTGGGAGGAAATTGATTATCACTTGAATATCTTACATGCCACGAAAGGTGCGCATGTTGAAGTGGTTTAGCAATCTGATGTATCGATTCTACAGGTAATAAAACTTTTAGCAGTCATCTGTCATATTCTGTTTGAGGTTTTAGTTTGTTGTTTCCTGTTTTCTGATTATATGCCACTGAAACCCCAACAATAATTATGAATCACCCTGTACAAATACTTCACAATCACATTAGATTTAGTAATGTTAATTTGCCAAAATGTCAGCAGAATTCACATAAACTGACGAAGAAAAATCATCAATAATTATGATTTTTTGGGACCATAATTGAAATAACTTTATTCTTGGCAGGAATTAGTAATACATGAAAAGAAACACACACAAAAAGAAAAAATATATATACCTGAAGGGCAAAATTGAGATATAATCAAAATAACCAAAGACTATTTGAATCTGTCACTCAGAAGACAGCACGAAATAAAACAATGACAAGAGCAAACTGAACAGGAAAAATCCCTTCAATAGACCACTGGCCCCTCAATGGACACACTAGCTTACTATACTCCTTGTAATGATTCATATAGTGTAATCAAAAGATTATGTTAACTATGTCAGAGTAAAAAACTTTCAAGAAACATGATTTCTTAAAACAGAAAATGCCATTTAAGTTCACATTGTTAGAAAATACTTCACCAGAAATATAATAACCCATACAACAGTGTAATAACCCATTAATATAGTTTCAGAAGAAGAACAATAAAAAACAACTACAGACTTAAGAATTTCTTAAAGATTCCATGTTTTAAAGCAGCAAAGTTTCCAGCATAATACACGAGAATGCAAAGGCTAAAATGTTGAAGAAAACATAACTGAAAGAACACAAGGCGATTAAGTTCAAAGTTTGCGAGATGCATTTTCAACATAATTAGTAAGATCAGTTATTACATAAAGGAAGTGAGTTTCCCTTGAAGAAATTTGTTTCCTTTAAACTTGCTAAATTTGTTTAACAAAATTTTGACAAATCAACTATTAAGTTTGAAAATTACAAAAAGAAAAAAAATCAGGATATAAAGTGCACGGGGAGACAGTTGCGTTATTAAGTTCACATAAATTAGTATGAATACCTTAAATTATAAATAACAAACATCATCTTAAGATGTGACAATATTTTTAATGAAATGTTTCATGAAAACTACACTGAATATTGGAGCTGATAATTTTACCAACATGGTACTCAGTATTAAATAAGTTAACAATATCACCAAACATATGAAGATAAAATGCAACAGCATTAAAAAATAAACAACCATGAACTTTAAACTGAAGTCAGCACACGACCACGATGGCTAAATGTATAGAAAGAAGGCCGGTTTCCAATAGTTTCAAAAGACCTAAATGTTCAATGAGAAAAACTGAGTATCACATATATGATGGAGTAATGTTAAAGATATATGTTATCAACATCTGAATACAACAAAATCAAAGTAATTTTTTATTATCTTAATGGATTCATAAAAAGATATATTTTAGTAAGCAACATTTCAATAAGATTTCCAAATATTCACTAGATTTAGAATTATACATCCTGTTATCACAGAAAATGATGTACTGCAAAGCTTGCTACAAATACAGAAGGCTTCACTACAGTGCATGCATTGGCAAATTCACATAATACCAAAGATTGCCAAATTCCATTTTCTCCATGCAGGATGTAAAAGTAGTCTCTCAGTGATGGCAACACCGTTTTATTACTTTTCATGAACAATATACACTGAAGAGTAATTGAATTAGAGACTGCTGGCTTTATGCAAATGTGGCGCTGTGGGCGGCCCTGTAAACGGAAACGACATGACGTATGCAGCGATCCGACAATATAAGGAGTGATACGACGAGAATCAGTAAGAGTCGGACACAGTATGGGTAAAATGAAGGATCTAAGCGCATTAGATCGTGGGCAAATTGTCGGGGCCCGACGAATGGGTCACTCCATCTCGGAAGTCGTGCAGGCACTGGGATTTTCACGAACCACTGTGCCACAGGTGCACCGTGAGTACATCGAATCCGGTAAAACCATCCCTGCAAGGGCCGACTGCCGTGCACAACAGCATGTGGATGAGCGGGGTCATCATCGGCTAGCTCGCATTGTAACAGCGGATTAACGGGTCACAGTGCAAGAAATTACTCGGCAATTTAACGCTGGTGCACAAAAATGTGTAAGCAGCCACATCATTCAGAACCGTCTTCTTGCTTTGGGGTACAGAAGTCATCGTCCCACGAGGGTACCGCTGCTGACCGCACATCACAGGGTGCAAAGATTAGCATGGGCGCGGAAACATCGTCACTGGACCCTAGACATGTGGAAAAATGTTACCTGGACTAATGAGTCGAGATTCACGTTGGTACATGCAGATGGCAGGATATGAGTACGGTGCAAACCACATGAAGCGATGGATCCTTCTTGCCAGCAGGGTACTCTTCAAGCTGGTGGGGGTGGCATTCTCGTCTGGGGACTGTTTAACGTGGACTGAAATGGGACCCCTGGTACGTGTGACATCGTCCCTCACAGGTCAACGTTACCGGGATATCCTGGACGACCATTTGCTCCCGTTTGTGCGTCTTCAACATCCCACTAGGGACCTCATCCTGCAACAAGACAATGCACCATGCCATCGCTCCCGAATTATATCCAAATGGTTGGATGAATACTCCACCAACGTGACCTTGCTTCCTTGGCCAGCTACGTCACCTGACCTAAATCCCATTGAGCACATCTGGGATGCCATCAAGAGAGATGTTCGAGGCTCTGACCCCCCTCTATCAAATCTTCGTGAACTGTGGGAGCTTGTTCAGGGGTCGTGGATCTGTATGGCTTCCCAACGCTTCCGGTGTCTCGCCGAGTCCATGCCGAAAGGAATCGCTGCCGTCATCAGGCCGAAAGTTGGTGCTACACGTTACTAGACAGGTATCTCTAATTCAATTGCTCTTCAGTGTATATATCTTCATTTAAAAATGTTAAAAGCCATTTAGAAATGACACAATAAAGCATTCCCAGAATGAATGAAAAAAAAATCAATTTTTAAAAGCCCCACTGGGATTTTTTTTCAATATAAATTGTTACAAACATGTGACACAAGCCTCTCGTACTACATCTCATTGAATGCACTTCCTATTTAAATTCATTACACAATGATGCTACATATAGCACAAAATGGCTTCTTATGTATCGATCCATTAATATTTTGCAGGAACATCTTCACTCAAAAGAAAAGAAAGATCTACCTTCATGTGTAGTACAGAATTCATACATAGCTAATACTATCATCAAAGAATAAATACTATTCTTCTATTTCACACGTTATAATTTTAGCGCTTTGATGGAGGAAGGCAGTCTGCAATTTATTACTTTGAAGAAGTGGTATTATGCATTTTGTAATGACAATGCAAATGTTTGCTCACCATTTCTTTTGTTGAATATGCCGCCTGCTGCAGCTTGTGTTAAACACAGCACGTGGTATGTGAGTTTCAATAAAAGTACCTTACGAGAAGTGGAAAACACGTCATTTCACCACTTGGTCTAGAAGTTTGCTGAATGTATTGCCTTCAGTGTGGGATTAACCTGAAATGATGTCAAGACGATGTTTAAGGATTGACAACAGAAATAGGGCTGTTGATATGTTACAGGCAGGTGTACAGCAGATCAATATGGATGCTACTTTAGGACTTTCACAAAGTGTACTGAGTTGGCTACACACAAGATTTCTATGGCATGGTAATGTTGCAGATCGACTCAGGAGCAGTCACCGGAGGATAACCACTAGGAGGCAAGATTGCTACCTGACAATAAGTGTTTGGAGAAGGCCCAGTATCTTTTTTTTTTTTTTTTTTTGATTGGAGGTTTAACGACCACCATGAGCAACTCAATGGGCTATAAGCAGTCGCTCGTCCCTAATTTAGGGTCACTGGTTCCAGGGAAGGGAGAGAGCCAGTGCCGTAAGACAAACACAACATCCATGCCTCACCGGGATTCGAACCCGGACCCCTTTCGGACGAATGATCCGAGGCCATCGCCTTAGACCACTGCGCCACCGGGGCGGCAAAAAGGCCCAGTATCACCAATAGGCAACTACGGGGATCGCTTTGAGCTGCTTCTGGTGTCACAGTATATACTCGAATGGTATGAAACTGTCTTCACAAACATGGACTCAGAGCAAGGAGGCTGCTGAGAGGTATGGCATTAACATCGGCTCACCGCCATTCGTCAAAGATGTACCTGGGTTCAACAGTACATGTCATGGACTACAGAGGGGCACCACGTACTTTTCACAAGCAAATCCCATTTCACTCTTTATTCTGATATTCGACAAGGACGTGTGGAGATCTGACACACAAATGCAACCTCACTATGTGCAGTCCGTCCACCCTTACCAGTGGCAGTCAGTTCTGGTCTTGGCAAGAGTGTGTTTTAATGGCTGCACTTCCTTGTATGTTTGTCAGGGCAACATGAATGCCTCAGTGTACTGAAACGAGATCATTGTACTCGTTGTAACAGTGTTTCATGCTGCTACTGGACATGCATTCCATTTTCTTGATGACAATGCAATCAGTCACCATGCCCAGATGGTGCTTCAGGAGCTGGAAAATCTCATGGGATTGAATTGTTACAGCTGCCTCTAAAGTCTGCTGACCTTAATCCTATTGAGAACATTTGAGAGGCTGTGCAGAGACATCTGGATAACCAAGGTCTATACCCCAGTATACTAGCAGACATCCATAACTTGTTGTCTGTAATATGGAACAAGCTGCCCCAGACACTCATTAATAATGCCATTGCCAGTATGCCTCCTAGGTGTCAAGAGATTCTTCAACACAGAGGTGGTGTCACTGGGCACTGAAATCCAGAGGTACGGAAAAACTCTGAATTTACCATTTTATCTATATTGCAGTGCTACTTTGTTGTATGCAGAAATTTCAAAATAAACTGTTCTTGTAAACACACTCTTCATCATTTGTGTTAAGTAGCCTCACTGATGTTATTTCAATGTGAGTTTCTTGAGTCAGATACACACATCCTTCATTTCATGCAACAGCCCTAACTTTTTGTGATCAGTGTATATATGCACTATATTGACAAAAGTCACTGGACACACAGAAGAGAAACACAACATAGCATTTATTGACATATATTAGTACGGTGTCAATCCACCTTTGGCCTTAATGCATGCACTGACCCTTTGAGACATGCTTTCGACAAGGTTTTGGAACAGAGCGATAGGTATGTGCTTTCATTCAGTACATAATGCTGCCGCTAACTGTTGCTTAGTAGTAGGCCTTGGTTCCAAACGTCTTATGTGGTGCTCTAATTCATCCCATAGGTGTTCTATGGGATTAAGATCAGGGCTCTGTGCTGACCAGTCCACACATGATACGGAATTATCGTCAAACCACACCATAACAGTCCTTGCTTTATGGCTCGGTGCATTATCCTGCTGGTACCAACAAGGCTCGGCTCCATAGTATTGCCACAGAGTTGGTAGGGCGTAATTGTCCAGAATATTGAGGTAGACGTGCTGGTTAACAGGTTTGTCCATGATAACCAATGAGCCAGGACCGTACCACGAAAAACACCCCCACTCGAGTACACTGCCAGCTCCAAACTTGAACGTAGAAACAGTACACTGTGGTTAATAGGGTTCCCCCGGCTGCCGCCATACCCACACATGGCCATCAGACTGATGGATCATGTATCTGGATTCATGAACCCATAGGACCCGTTTCCATTGATCTACAGTCCATGATAAACGTTCTTTACACCATGCTAAACGACGAGTAGCTTTCCGAGTGGAGATGAAAGGCTTATGAGCAGCCACACTACCACGGTAACCCATGGAATGAAGTTCTTTGCGAAAGGTACGTGTACATACCGAGGTTCCAGCATTTTTACTCACCTGCACACGGAGGTCTTGTGCAGTACTCCATCGATTAGCTCTAATGACTCTCCTGAGGCTTCAACGTCCTCTATCACTAATTTTCTTTGGTCTGCCAGTACGTTTTGCTGCTTCAGGCACGCCATGTGTTTTCCACTTATTCAGTACATCCAAAACAGTTGACTTGGGTATGTTTAAATGCCTCTCGGTTTCTCTTATGGACAACCCACTAATATAACACCCAACAATCTTTTCTTTCTCAAAGTCAGTTCTCTCCTGCCACAACATTTTCACTCAACTTCACAGTGCGATATGATCGCGGTCAGCTGCAGGCTTGTTTTTATACCATTTGCAGCTGTACCGCGCATCTTAACAATGCAGCGGATCCGTTCATTTGCTTTTGAAGGGGTGACTGGTGACTTATGTCAATATAGTATATACACAGTGTGGCAAAGAATTTTTAAGACTGGGTCTGTAAAATGAAATAGAAGCAAGAAATTGTAATTTGTTTTGGTTTGTTATTCAAAATAAGTCCCTCTGGCTTCAATACACTTGTTACAGCGATTTAATAATGATTCGAATGCCTGTTCCAGTTCACTTTGCGAAATTGCCTCCAAAGCATGCGTCGAAGCTGTTTGTATGGTCGAAATATCCTCAAAATAACACCCTTTTAACGTCATTTTAAGTTTTGGGAATAAAGAAAAGTCGCAGGGTGCTAAATCAGGCAAATACGGTGGATGATTCAACACACAGACGTCATTTTTCGCCAAAAATCTATGAACAAGAAGTGAGGTGTGACTGGGTACATTATCGTGCAACAAACACCAACTGTTTTCATCCCGATATTCCGGACGAATGCGACGAATTCTGCCCATCAAACGCCTCAAAACATTTAAATAAAACTCACCAGTAATTGTTTGTCCACTTGGAACAAATTCTTTGTGGATAATACCCTTACTATCGAAGAATGTAATGAGCATTGTTTTAATTTTTGATGGAACTTTTCTTGTTTTTTTGGCTTGTGGTGAGTTTTTTGACTTCCATTCCGCACTTTGTCGCTTTGTTTTAGGATCATATTGAAAACACCATGTTTCATCACCTCTAACAATCGATTTTAAGAAGTTTGGATCATTTTCAGCAGCTGAAATGATGTCTCAGCAATGTGCACTTCTCCTTGATTTTTGTTCATTGGTTAACGTGTGTGGAACAAATTTAGCACAGACATTTGTTTTGCCCAAATCTTCATGCAGGATGGTTCGAATCGTTTCTTTGTTGATGTTTAAAGACTCTTCCATCATTTCTAGTGACGCACATCGATTGTTTGCCACGAAATCACACACTTTTTCAATAATCTCAGGTGTCCTAGATGAACTTGGTCTTTCGGTATGCTTATCATCTTCTAGCATATCTCTTCCGTCCAAAAAAAAGTTTGTGCCACAGTAAAACATTTGATCTACTTAAACAAAACTCACCGTAAACTTGTTTCATCATTTGGTACGTTTCCGAGGCACTTTTACCAAGTTTTGCGTTAAATTTAATAACAGCCCTTTGTTCCATCTTAATAATTCAACATGAAAAAAATTTTACTTCTCTAATGAACGGCCGTTTTGTTTGAGTTACTTTAAGAACTGCGCAGTACTTTTGGCAGAAAGCAAGCAGATGGTCACGGTTTATAACACATTCACGATTACACTGGTGGTGCCACCGTAGGCTGAAATCTAGCGCTAGTCTTAAAAATTCTTTGACGCACTGTGTATATACAGTATACACACATCCAAACTGGAATGACATAAAAAAACCTGTGACTGAAATGAAATCAATAACTTTAATAGAGAGATGCCTCAGCGGTAATATGAATGATCAGTTCAGCAAATAGCCTTATTAATTAGAATACAGGCAACATAAATTCTCTGATAACTTGTTTTCATGGAACCTCTCATTTCCAGTATTAACAAAACTGTTACATACTTTGCACTTACAGAATCTAAAGCTTTACTTATTTTTACACTAACAGCATCTAAAGCTTTAAATCGTAAAGTGAAACTCAACATGTAACTTACTTGCTCTCTAACTCCGTCGTTGCCCTTATTTCTTTAAAATGCCCAGCAACAGATGTAACACCACATATCGTTACAATGAGACTGAGCAGGATCTGAACGATTATCTGAAAAACAATTAGGTCAATTTTCCTATGAATTATGAAAAAGGAAAAACACAGCATGATTTCAAACAATATGATTTTTAAAGAGGTGTCAGGATATGTACTCTAGAAGTTCAATTACTCTATTGCTGAAATAGATATAACAAACTCTACCTCATCAATATAAGTTTCAAAGCATAGAATACAATGAAGTTCAGTTTCTTTGACACTGTTCAAATCTCACTGCTAATTTTCCTGTTTGCACATTTTTCTTTTGTTCCCTTGTGGAGGTTTATGTGATTATGATGAAGCATTCTTTACAAAACCAGTAATGAACAATGTCCGTATCTACTCTTCCCTGTCTTTTCCAGAATCCAACAAAGTTTTTTTTTTTTGATTGGAGGTTTAACGACCACCGTGAGCAACTCAATGGGCTATAAGCAGTCGCCCGTCCCTAATTTAGGGTCACTGGTTCCAGGGAAGGGAGAGAGCCAGAGCCGTAAGACAGACACAACATCCATGCCTCACCGGGATTCGAACCCGGACCCCTTCGGACAAATGATCAGGGGCCAACGCCTTAGACCACTGCGCCACCGGGGCGGCCCAACAAAGTTAAAGGACACTAATACAACAAGAATATATATGCTTTGCTTTAACAATTTAATGCAATAGACATTAATCTCACCTTTACATCACATGAATGGATAACACAATGTTCATTATTGGCTTTGTATGACATGATACAAGGATGAGACGGATATACCTCTAACAAAGGCATCACAATGTTACAACATATGGAGAAACGTGAGAAATTATGACATTGAGCATAGGCGCCGACTTCATGGGTTCGGGGGACTTTTGAACCCCTAGTGATTTCATTGTGGGTTCCTCAAACCCCTAATATTTTTGCATTTCATGAAAAAAATACACGTATGCACATATGCATAAATTTTGTTTTTCGTTATCAATTCTTCAAGTTTTTTATTATTCGTTTCCCATTTACTACGTGTATATATATATATATATACTTTAACCAAAACTTTAGCAATGAACAGAATTTTTTTTTTTGAAAATTTATTTTAGACAATTAAAAAATAAGAGACAATCTGAAAACCCTAGCTCTACATACGGAGACAAGAATCTATTCGAGGTCATAGTGATAAAGGCGGAAATATGTTGTACAGTCGACCCACCTTATCTTCCGACAGTCGGGGAGCAAGGAGGTTAGAAGAGAGGAGATGGATCAGACGCCGATGGCGAAGCCAAATCTGATCATCCGGTTTCTTGTGCCCTCTGGGTGGAGAGGGTTCAGTGACATGATGTCACTTCCTAAAGACCTGTGCTGGGGCACAGATTGATAGCGGCCGTCTCATACTCTCTTCTGCAGTCCCTGAAGGTCAACAAGGCTCCCATAGCTTTAGCAAGGATGCGATTGGCTACTGTGCAAGATGCACTAACGAAGCACAATTTTGTTTGATTTTTTTAGAAAATACTAAACAATATTTCTGTAATTTTTTTTTTGTAAATTATTAGTTATGTGCATGTATATTTCAGTCTTATTTTTTCCTGACTGTACATGCTGCACAAGTACCTGTAAAACCTCTTCAAAGTCGACAATTTCCCCATAGAGAAGTACAGAAGCAGCCCAAGTGGGGCATACTGGGCATACACAGCTGATATAAGTGGAGCCCACGGAAAGCACAGGGCCTGCGGCTGATGTCATGTCCTCTCCCTTCTAACCTACTATTTTAACTCAGAAATCATTTGAAAAAAATTTGTTGGCATTTTTAAAATTCGCAAAAACACCTAAAAATAAATTTTACATGTTTTTGTTACTTTTATAACAATTGAGTTGGAAATTCACACAGTATCTGCATATTGCATATAATAATGTTGCACCCACAAAAGCAAAATAAATGAAATAAATAATTATCTAGAAAAAAATATTTTTCTGTAATTAACTATAATTTGCTTCATTTTAGCATTTCAGGCCTCATATTGTGCCAGATAATCTGACTGAATGAAATTTAAATTAGACTTAAATCCTTTGAAAAATGCATGGGTAATTCGATTAAAAATTTCTGGAACCCCCAATCATTTTTCAAGTCGGCACCTATGACATTGAATACTATCAAATATACTTAGGTTGCTGATCATTTGTCAACTCTCAAATTAGCTTTGCATTTTAGTTCAATTAAATTCAGCTGAAAAAGTAACTTCAGGGGTAGTAAAAGTTAAAGCTTTAACCAGTCAAGTTACTCAGGAGGGTGAATGCTTTCCCAGAGACAAGTTAGTTTACACTTTCCTGGCAAGAGAAGGCATGAAAATATTATGCAACAATACTACTATTAATTTAAAATTTTTCATTTTGTGCTTTGTTTTCCTATCATGTTTTTTTTTTCTTCTCCCTGGGTCACTTTTTTAAAATTTAGAGTAGACAACTCCCAACATTTTTAGAAATAAAGTAAGAAAAGGCTGTTCTACTTCCAGGCCCTTGTCTGGATTAATAGACATGGGAAGGGGGCAACTGGCATTCCTCGCTGTCATATATTGAACTCAATAAATTTTAGAGCAAAAATAAAGAATATGAATTAATTTATTTTACCAAAGAACGCACAATAATAGATATTTTAATACGCCACACAATATATGACAGCGAGGAATAACTAACGGCCATTCCTACTACAACAGTTATGATACTCTCCATGTTCTCTCGTTCACTCCTCGGTTACAGTTAACCTTGTAAGGATACTAGACTTGCCATCTGGCTAAAGCAGTTTTCTTTGGACAATACTACAAAGGCTACTAGGATGCTTAAGTAGGAACCTGTACGGAAGCACAGTATGAACTTTAAGTCACTGCAGCTGGTGGACCAGTAGAAGGTACTTGTCTGAAGAAACGGATTCTTTTTTTTTTTTTTGGAAGATTTAGATATGGTAGTTAAAACCAGACAGAAGGAACTGGTTGTTCCTTGGAGATTTCAATGAAAGAACTGAAAATGCCAATTGGGGAATTGAAGACATAATGAGTAAATTTGGGAGAGAACAGCATGGAAAATACCAATAGATAAAGACTCAATGACTTATGTTAAAGAAATTAACTCTTAATCCCAACACTAACTTGTGACACAAAAACATCTACAAACTTAGTTGGTGGGAAAAGGTTAGAAACAGAAAAATTATAACTGACTATGCCATACTACAAAAATATCTAGGAAACATAATTAAGGGTACAAAATTTTTCAGGAGGTTCTTGAATAAGTAGTGATTTTTTTATTAGCACTGATTTTTTAAAGTAAATTTTCCAGTAGTAATGAAACCAACAAATATATCAAGATGCAGAACAGTTGATACACTAAAAATTGTGGAAGTGAGACCAGATTCCCAGAAATGAATTACTGAAGGTAATAGCAAATTGAAACCTCACTGAAAGCATCAAGGGTGAGAGGAATGGGTACAGAAGATAGGTTACTGAGACTGCAGCAAAAGCATATGGTCTAGCAGTATGTAAAGACTGTAAAGTTGGGACCCCCCTTGATTGGCAGCAAATGCCAGTAGCTGTCAAAAAGAAAAAGAAACTAAAAAGCTTTTATACAGTATAAGCTGTTTGTTACAGGCTAACAAGGATGATTAGAAAAAGGTATGTCAAAATGTATAGTTGTGTGTTATGAATTAAAAAAAAAAAAAAGGAATGCATTTGTAGATCCAGGGAGAGGGGTATTACTTAGGTGTCCCTAATTATTCTGAAAGTCTTTTGGAGTCTTGTTAAACATATTTGGTTGTTGCAGATGAAATGTCAGATTCTTCAGATTCTCTCAGTTGGCAGGCAATTTAGGAATTAACACATCACATGATGTGACTTGCAATATGTAAATTTAAAGCATCAAGGCTGCTGGCCATAAAGCACTGGTCATTTCATTAGTTTCAAGGAGGAGGATGGATCACAGCCAAGCCTGGGCCATTTCCTTATATGAGTTTAAACTTTGATGCAGTGCATCAGAGGCAGCTCACAACATCAATATAGCATTTGGATAAGGCACCATTAGTGAATGCAAGACATGATTGCTTGCTAAATTCTGGTCTGGCGATATGAGGTTTGAAAATGAATCACACGACAGATTGGGAGACATTGATTATGTCCATTTGGAGGCCTTGCCTGAATTCGATCCACATCAGATGGTATGAGAACTAGGCAAGAAACTTGGAGTACACTATGCAACCATTTCCTAACATTTAACAGCCACAGGCAAAGTGAAGAAGATGGATAAATGAGTCCCGCAAGAGTTGATGTAACAGCACAAAGCACAACTATTTGATGTCTACTCTTCTTAGCAAAGGAACAAATATTTTAAAACACCTTGTCACGTGTGATGAGAAATAGATGCTGTATGACAATTGTCAACATTCAATGCAATGGCTTGGCAGCAGTGAAGCTTCAAAACACACCCTAAAGCACATACTCCATCCCAGGAAGATGATACTCAGTGTTTGGTAGTCTGCAGATGGTGTGAGCCACTCCTTCTTACAACCAGGTCAAACTATCACTGAGGACCATTATTGTCAAGAACTTGATATTATGCATGGGAAACTGTCTGCCAAACAGCTGACATTAGTCAGTTGCTGTGGGCCCATACTATTTAAATGATTTAGATAATAAAGTTTATTTTGCACCCTTATTTTGGGTGTTTGATGTTTCAATCAAAATTCCAACATTTCATCTGCAACAACCTAACAGGAAAAAACCCATGGATTATTTGACGAAGATGGGAAGCTCCTCATATCACAGGCAGGACATCCTGAATAGATGGAGGAAATAATTAATTTAAAGGTCTATTGAAAATCCATACAGAAGGGGGCAAATAAATATTGATGACCAGAAGCATTGCAGAACCATAGGTGATCACAATGTAAGAGATACTATTTTATCATTTGAGAGTGGTAAAGAAGCAGGTTATGAAGTTAATCCAGAATTAATAAGCAAATTGTTTTGACAGGCGTCTTTGATTACATAAGATCATTAAAGTGGCACAGCATGGTTTGGCTCCTGATGTCTCACAGCAATTAGTCATTGTGCAAGTATAAGGAAAATAACAGGAAACATTGCAATAACTACTGGGGCATACCTTAGTGTTCTTTGCAACAAGCTTAGAAAAGATGATGGAAAACCAGCTGAGTGAAACAGTGTGGCTTCACAAAGAGTAAGAAATGGGCAATAACATTTGCCTTTAGCTTTTTGATAAGTTTTGTGAGGTGAATGATTTATGCATGGTACTCATTGATTTTGATATGGCTTTTGACTGAGAATCTAGGAATAAATTGTTCATTGTGAAAAAAAAAGTTACGAAATGAAAGGCAGACTGTTTTTAAAGAACCATATACCAGCACACAAAGAGTCTTGCAAAAGTCAGGATGGAAGGAAATACTGGCAAATGGTGTGAAACTAATTCTGGAGTAAGACAGGAAAAGTGGCAGACTGGCGATCCATAAACGGCCCTGGAATCTATTTTGTGCTGTCCCCTTTTCGGAAAAAAATTGTTAAGGTATCCCATCCCTTAAAAAATGATATTTCAGCATTGCCGCTTACTGTTTAAACATCTTTTCAACACAAGTCTATGAATCATCACAGTTTTTTTATGTTGAATCAATAATTAACAATATTTCACCCATTTTCCTGGACCACAGATCCCTAGTACAATTTAATGAAAGAACAGAATTATTGTTTACTGGGGAAATAACATCTTTACGGGTCTTATAGCTAGGTAACATCTATGAAAATGCAAGCGCAAAGATTCGGCTGTTTGAGAATACAGCACACACAAAAATTGGAAAGGGAGTGAGACAAGGTGACACCATATCTCCCAAGCTCTTTAATGCCACATTGGAAAATGTCTTTCAATCACTGAACTGGGAAAACAAAGGGATAAAGATTAATGGAGATTATCTAACTCACCGCCATTTTTTCAACTACCCCATCAAAGCTGCAGAGTATGATCCAGGAACTTGCTGACAAGAGTAAAGAAGTGGTATTAAAAATGAACTTTCAGAAGACAAAAGAGATGTACAATGCTTTTACAAGAAATGAAGATTTATCGATTGATGGAGAAAAACTGGAGATAACAGATGCATACGTTTATCTTGGACAGCAGATATCAAGTGAGGGTCAGATTGATAAAGAAATTAATTGGCGTATAAAACTTGCCTGGAGAGCTTTTGGAAGAAACAGTATAATTTTCAAGAGCAATATGCCAATATGTCTTAAAAGAAAAGTGTTTGATCAATGCATCCTTCCAGTGCTTACGTATGGTGCAGAGACGTGGACCTTAACTAAAAGAGACATATAAAGGCTGCAGACAACTCAAAGAGCATGGAGAGGTGCATGCTTGGTGTAACCAGGAGAGATAAGAGAAACTCGTGAATCCGAAAAATGACAAGAGTCGAAGACATCATGATCAGAGTAAAATCCCTGAAATGGCAATGGGCTGGACATACTGCCAGAAGGACAGACCATCGATGGACAGTCAAAATTTTAGATTGGATTCCGAGGGACAGGAAAAGACCCAGAAGAAGACCACATGGGAGATGGGTGGATGAAATTCGAAAGTATGCAGGAGTAACATGGCGGAGACTGGCACAAGAGAAGACCGTTGTGGAAGAGGCTTGGAGAGACCTTCATCCAGCAGTGAATTGATAATGGTTGACTATGATGACGATTCAAAAAAGTTGTTCAAATTTTCGAACTACAGCCTAGTTCATCATCAGGACTACGTCACTGGAGTAGTTGCTGCCACTCAGTCGAAAGTGACCAACCACAATTATCGTTAATTGTGGTACCTCTTCTTCTTGCTATTTTGATCCCTTCTTCTAGTATCCTCTTTACTAAGTTTGCCTGGTGGGCGATTATTCTTACTGAGTCCCAATTTATGAAGTGTCCACTTGCTTGTATATGTCTGTCTAGCCCTGTTTAGTTACCAATGTTCCTAATAGCTGCTTGGTGTTCTTTCATTCAGACTTTAATACTTCTTTCTGTTTCTCCTATATAGCTGAGCCTGCAGTTACAATTGTTTTAATATATTACTCCTTCTTGCAATTGGATGTCCATTTCTTTCTGATTTAGAGCTGGCAGGAATTTCTTTAATTTGTTAATTAGATCTGGAGCTCAGTAAGAATAATTGTCCACCAGTCAATCTTAGTAAAGAGGAAACCAGAAAAAGGGATCGAAATAGTGAGAAGTACCACAATTAACGATAATTGCGGTTGGACCCTTCCGACTGAGTGGCAGAAACTACTCCAGTGACGTAGTCCTGATGATGAACTGTGTGTGGGATGAAACATTATCATCTGAGTTGATGTATGCATGTAGTATCCATTAGACTGCAGTTAGTTTCAGGAACTAGTCAGAAGTGAAGAATGAACATCAGCTATCTGAACTGGGAATCTGGTTTAACAGTATTCCACAAGTTTCAATGAGATACTGAAAAAGTGATCTAATATACACAGTCAAGTCACATTACTGTGACCACCAACTGATATCTAGAGTAACCGGTGTGTGCAGTGCGGAGAGCAGCTAGACAGGCTGGGAGTGACTCAATAAGGTGCTGGAAGGTGTTCACAGGTATATGGAGCCATGCTAACTGCAGTGCATCTGACAGCTGTTTGAGGGTGCATGGTGGAGGATCCATAGAGCGAACAATACAATCGAGGTGGTCCCACAGATGCTCAATTGGGTTTAAATCTGGGGAATTAGGGGGCCAGGGAAGTACTTTGAAGTCTTTATCATGCTCTTCCAACCACTCTCTGACATCTCTAGCTGCGTGACATGTTGCATTGTCGTGCTGGAAGATCCCATCCGCCCCAGGGAAGATAATTAGCATGTATGGGTGTACGTGGTCTGCAAGGATGGATTCATAATGAATTCGGTCCACAGTGCCTTCGACAGGTATGAGTGGACCCAGGGAATGCCACAAAAACATTGCACAGACCATAACGCTGCCCCCCTCCCCCACCAGCTTGTGTTCTTCCAGCAATGGTTGAAGAGTGTTTGTTCTCCGATGTTTCTCGCCTTATACACCAACGTCTATCCATTTGGTGAACCAGAAAACGTGACTCATCGGAGAAGGCAATCCTTTGCCAATCAGCGGAGGTCCAATTCCGATATTGCCGTGCAAATGTAATTGTTTTCTGCCGATGCACCTTCGTTAGCATAGGTGCAGTGACCATCCGTTTCCATTGGAGCTACATATGCAGCAGGGTTTGCTGAACTGTTGTTTTAGACACACTTTCGGTAGACCCTGGTTTATTCGGCCAGTGAGGTGCTTGCTCCACAGTAACGTGTTGATCAGTCCTCACTTACCTTCGCAGCCAACGTTCACCTTTCACATCAATGACACGTGGTGCTCCACAGTTTCCACATCGCTTATTCGCAATGGTGCCATTTCTTTAATCACGATACACTTTAACCACAGCAGCACGCGAACAGTTCACAGACGGCGCCGTTTCAGAAATACTTCCACCCTTGGCCCAAAAGCCGATAATCATTCCTTTATGCAAATCTGATAAATCGCTTCTTTTATCCATGACAGCAATGAGTAATATATTTTCAGAATGCCTACAGCATACCTTTTACACCCTCCAAGCCAGCTCATGACACATGCCTTCTTTCATTGGCTACGTGCTGTTGACTTCAAAAGTAGGAGGTGGTTCACAATAATGTGACTCAACTGTGTATATGCCTTCATTAATAAAAAATGCATTAGAACATACACCTTTAGCAACTACTGGAATGCTAACCAGAAAGAAAACTACATAGAAAGTGACAATGTAGGATGAAGACCACATGCAAACAGGGATTTCTTTAGGTTTTGATGTCATACTTTGTTAAAAGCCTCAGTAACAAACTTGTATAACAATTTGAGTATCGCCAAACCTTTCATAATTACATTCAACACATGATTACAACAGACTTAAAAATAATTTTGGAATAAGATTCAAATTTTGGCAAGTATATAAGAATTTTATTCAATTTTTCCTAAACGAAAAATAGAATAAAAAACTTAAAAAAAAAAAAAACTTGACTAATTGGATAAAGGCCATACTGATGACCATTAATATGACCAGAAGTCTCCATATCAGACACAAGCTGTTCATGACTCCCTTTAAATGTTAATGCTTGAGTGACAGAATGTCTCCTTTTGGAATAGGTTGGACACGGGTAAGTTTCTATTCTCCATTATTATCTTGCTGAAAACAACAACTGAAACAGATGAAAGAATAGGCCAGGTACCAGTCTATTAGTTCCAAGAGCCTTGTGTATACTACATACCATATATGGTGGAACACAACTGAAGGCGTGGTTACAGAATGTTCTGGAAGAATGGGACGGGAGACCTATCTATCATTCAGGATAGAGTTTTTAGCAAAAACAGAGGAATAGAGGCAAGGAGATTAATTTTTCTGTTATGGGAAGTAAAAACAGATTCACTCACACAGATGAGAGAATAAATCAAATGGCAAAAATTTCAGCTATCAGCCTAGGCAAAAGACCGCAATGAATGGCTTTTGTTTGGACAGGATACAACTTTTATACATATTCTTCTGTCCATATCTGGTTTTGTTCAATCAACTACTTGTTATAGAGGTGTAACTAGGCATTTCTGTGGCCGGGGCAAGTTACCAATTATTGTACCCCATCTGTCTTTTTCGTTTCGGTTTTGAGGTTTAATGACCAGTGTGTGCAACTCTAAGGGTTATAAGCAGCCCTGAGTCCCTAATTTAGGGACAGTGACCTTTAGCCATGTGTTTGAGGTAGTTTTGGGTTTGAATCCCAAATGAGGCATGGATGGTGTGTTTGTCCTATGGCACTAGCTCTCTACCTTCACTGGAGTATATGGCTTAAAATTAGGGACAGGCAACTGCTTGTAGACCATTGTGGTGATCGTTAACTCCTGAGCAAAAAAATAAAATAAAATATCAAACTTTGACTGTTTGTTCAGCTTTTCCAAATAGTTTTGACCTTCTGTACAACACCAAACAGACCAAATGCAGCTTGTTGTGGCTCTCATCTGCAGTAATGATAGAATAGTCCCAGAGAATCTTCAACAATGTGAACGCTATCCTTATCTTGCAATGTATATACAAGCGCACCTTCATTTCTGAATGTGAGCAACTAACATCCCTGAATCTTTGACGAAGAAAGAGCAAATGTTAAGCTGTCAAGGATACCAAAACTGGTAATAAGCAATTTCTGTAAATCGGCAAATGACAAAGTGCAGCATGAAAAAACTGTACCAAAAACTGGTGCAAAGTTTTCAATTCCAATTTTAATAAGATTGTAAGCAGTGAGTTTTGCACTCAATCTTGAGCTGCGCACGGGGCAGCCGCCCCGCCTGCCCTGGACTAGTTACACCTCTGACTTGTTACATTTCATGATTCAACATACAACTTGTGAAAAGCACCATTTTGTTTTAGAGCCACAGCTGTTCTGCAGCTTTACTCGACCAAGACTAGTTCTCTTCCTTGTCAGAAATGTCAGAAGGGATTGAAAGTCTTTGTACCATTAAGTACTACACTTCTAATTTCCAGGGCAATAGTATCAGTAGAGGTTGATCCAAACTGTTTCACAGCAATAAGGGAACAAATTTGGAACAACCTCTATTGAGCAAACATTTTTTTATTTTTGGTTTTGAAGGTTTAATGAACACCATGAGCAATATTTTGGGCTACAAGCAGTCATCCATCCCTAACTTAGTGCCACTGGCTACAGGGAAGGGACAGAGCCAATACCTCAGACCATTCAGCCACCAGGACAGCATGAGTAGATTTGTAAGATGTTGGTCAACAGATTTAGACACCATATATGGTGATGAAGACTTCAGAAGCAAATGATCAGTTGAACCCAAACATTAAACAACAGAAAATTTATGGTTAAGAAACTTATTAGAGAAAAAGAGATCAAGATCACGAGGTTCATGCGTACTTGCATCAGGAATCCTCACCAGAGTGCCAGCCAGCTGAATTAATTATGAGACAATGCAAAACACTTACTGCTTCTCTTTTCTGGATCATCATGAATAAAATACGGAAGCAAGTATACATTACATACATAGGCATTTCCATGAATAATTACTTCTGGTTATGAAAAATCAGATTTGATAATACCAGCCTTTTGATAAGATTCAAACAGATGGTCATAGTTGACAAGATGTAGAGAGCAAGAGATGCAACATGTGAATATTATACAGGGGAGAGAGATCTTGAAAATCAGATTTACTGGAAGCATACATGTATCTTCTGGAAAAATTGAAGGGAAAAGGAATCAAAGAAACCACAATCACTTTCTTGAACACGAAAGTCTCAAAGTGCAAAATCACAGTAATTGAATTTCTCTCTTAATTACAACTATTCATGGAGATATGCGGTAGCAAAAACACATCATTTACAGAGAAAAAAATATGGTTATTTTTCTCTAAGGAGAAGCAGCAATTACTGCATATCTGAAAATAGGTATTCTTGAAACTTGCCTCTGAATTTTTATTTTTGTGTATCGTAGTTTAACTCCCACAAGAGACACCAAGGGCGGCTATAAGCAGTCACCTGTCCATAATTTAGGCCACTGGCTCCAGGGAAGGGACAGAACCAGGGTCATAAGACAGACACACACCCTATGCCTCATCTGGGACTCACATCTGCATCCAGTTTGGATGACTAACCAGAAAAACCAATGGCTCTAATCACTCATCCACCAGTGCTGCTGCATTTGTATTGTAAAGCTGCCATACATTAACATCTTTGTGCCTTGAAAGTTTAAAACAAAGTAACATCTACACCACTTTATGGTAAATTTAAATACACTAGCTCTAAAATAGCAATATGCTGGCACTCTTAGTGAGAGACAAAAGTGCCTTCAAAGGGCAGTTTAAAGGCAACAATGGCACATGTGACTCTTACCAGTCATGCGTGACAAAGACTAGCTGGAGGTGTCAGTTGTGGGCTGATACCCCATACTGATGGATTTAACTAAAATGAAAGGACCTGGGGTAGAAAATGCGAAATCTGATGAATGTATGCTTTTAAGCGAAAATGTGAAGAACAACATAACTGACCACACAACTGTGTGAGAATTTTGTGGTGGCACCTGGAAGTGAAGCTTCAGAAAACAGCAGTTGCACTAGTGTTTGCTTCTTGGGATTTTGAATCTCCTGATAATAATTTTGGATTGAGCTAAGAATTGTTTTGAGACGAGCATGGTGCTACAAGAAAAGTTATTGCAGCAGGTAATTTCAGTACTAGAGTTGTTGTTTCATATAATATCACTGGGAAAGTCCTGGGTAAGTTTAATGATTCTAGTGTGAACAAATAAGGATGTCAAATATTAACTGAAGTTTGTACGGGGAGTAGTTTTGTGTATTTAATGCAATTTTTCACAGATGTACATTATGTGAAGGACAAACATATAAACCATGGCAGAAATAGTGCAACAGATTCTGTCATTTATGATCACAGCCTGAAACATTTAGTTTTTGACACCTGTGCAATGAGCGGGGCTGATACTGGGTGTGATTATTACCCTTTAGTGTCACAAGCTAAGCTAAATGTATGATGAAGAGAAGTGACAGGAATATACAATTTAAAATGACAACAGAGAATAAAAGTTCAAAGACTTTTTGATAAACATCAAAATTGCCCTGAGTTGTTCATTGAAAGACTGAATCAGCAGAATGTGTTTGAGACTGATATGGAAAAAAGTGACCATATATTGTTTTAAAAGCTATGTCATCACTGTTGTTGGAAAGATGTGCTGCTGAGAAGGTAGGCAGCATCACAGGTAATTCTTGGTGAGACAGTAAGATTAAAAAAGCAGTGGGGTAAAAGAAAGAAGCATATCTGAGTATATTACAAGATCAGGCTTTTTTGGAGCTCTATGCTCAAACAAACTGACTGTACCATTGTTCTTTGTCACTCCCCACCATCAATTTACATCATGCAAAAAGTTTAATTGGTTCTGTTTCTCCAACTTTTTGCTTTAGTAATTAACATATTAAAAAATAAGAGAAGTGCAAGTTAAAAGTATATGATATGAAGCAAAACATTAAGTGCTTTGAAAATAAATGGGCTCAACTTGCCTGCTTCCGACTTGTAGTTTGTGACAGTCCAAAAAAGATTCTGCGTTTATCTTTTGGAAGTTAGAAGCACCAAATTTTGAGGAAATTTACCCATGAATTTCATTTATTTTTCGCATTTGCAAGTGTTTCTTGCATCAGCGACTAAGAAATTAATGCTGAAGCCAGAAGAAAAGAGCTTCATTTTGTACTAATGTTCAGGATGTTGAGACATTGAGACACTTCTGCAAAGCCATGCAACACTTTCCACCTCAGGTCAGCTTCTGCAGCAAATCCTGTTACATGCTGCACAACAGTTAGCCGCAGATCTAAAAATTTATGCCAGGGAATCACATATACTTGACACTGCTCTACAAAAATTGATCCATTTGAATTCATGATAAAGAGTGACAACTACAGACAGGACAGCAAGCGAAGCCTGCATAGAACAGCATCATCATATAATCCACATATTTGGGATGTCAGCTCTAAATATGTAAACTCCTTTCCAAAGACTACAAAATTAATTTCACAGAATTACTAATGCAAGAAGTAAAATTGACAAAATGAGAGCAATTCATTGATAAATTTAACCAACATTTGGTTCATCCAACTTCTAAATGATTACCAGTTTTGGATAAGTCTTAGTTGTTAAGACAGCAATCTTGACGAAACAAGAACTCTTATATTCAGTCAGCAAAACCAACTTGAACTCACCTTTGTAAGTTTTCATTTAGTTGCTACAAAGAAGACAGAATCATGGGCCAAATGAAAGCCAGACCTTTTCCAAAAAGCCACTGACAAGCCAGCACCACTAGATGGCTGATGTTAAGTCCATGAAAGATGGAAGAGCCACTTGGGTCTTGTGGTAGCCATGGAGGAGATAGAGCTTTCTTTACTTGAAGAAAACATCTTACTCCTTCATTGTGACTGGCTTCAGCACTAACAGCTGTAGTTGAAGCTGGAGTACCAACGCAACTATGAAATGATGAGCTGTTTACTGAACAAGGGTGAGCACGAGAAGGCAATCAAATGTAAGGCTGGGGGGGGGACTGCAGTTATGGTACCTTTGATTATCTGGCATAAAAAGGGGTTGGTCAGGAGGAAACGGTGACAAATTAATTCATTGTGCAGCAGATCGCCCAATGAGTAATTTTTCAGAATTCTTTTGATACTGTCTGCAATGTCAGCTGAAAATCTGTAATAGTTGACAGCTACAGCAGATGAATTAGTTGGTGAGTGAATTCAGTTCTGAAAGTTCATAGCTTCTTTAGAAGGATTTTAGAGGAGTGGTAGGTTACCAAAAAGGTCAAGAATGTGTGTGCATTATGAAAGTGTAATTGATCAGACTGATGTATGGCAATGAGGCCTAGGCTTAACAAAACAGAATACATTGTGTATGGTAGAGATGAGTTACTTATAGGAAGATTTGTGGCAACACTTGTTCTGACCATTTCCAGAATGTATTGTAATGTGCAAGATGAAACAATATGCTGTTAGTAGAGTGGAAACAAATATTCTGGGGGGTGGGGGCATGTTGAAAGAATGAATGGTGAATGGCACACTAAAAGCATTCAATCTAAGGGATTGGAAAAAAAAATAAGGAAGACAAAGGAAATTATAGAAAGATCAGATATAGCAATGGCTGAGGTATGTGAAACTCAAGTTGTGTAGAAAGCGATGCATATCTTGCTGGCTTTTCTGAGCTGATTTAATTCAACCTTCACATTAGATACATGATGCCTTCCCAGTTGAGATTTCTTTGGAATGCTATCTATTTATCACAAACTATCCTCAACAGCTTTTATTTCATAAACTTATGGTGGAGTATAGCATATGTTTCAGAGTTCATTACATACAGCATATTATTTAGTAAAATTTCACTGTACCAGTGTTGATTGGGTATCAACCATTTTCCTTTGCTCCTATGTGGCACACACTATTAGCATCCACATAGAAAACTCTCATTCTCTTGCTGCTCATGAAGTGACAATGTAACATAACACTGTTCTTTTCGATTTATTTGTGTGCGACATTATTTTATGCACATATTGTACTTTACAGGAATACCGAAAAGCCTTAACAATGTTTGATAGTTCAGTTTTTTTTGTACTTATTTCTGAATGAAGTACTAAAATGCTATTAAATCAGTGTCGCCTTTCTCCGGTGTTACTTGGCAGAACCAATGAGAGTTTTTCATTTGTTTCCTATCATATTTTTGCCATGATTCAGTTTTTTAATAAAGTTTTAGGGCAAACTACTTCAATTTCACAATAAAATATTCGTAAACAAATATACATTTGCAAAAAGAGTATTTTTTACTGGAATTCACTTACATCCATAGGCAGATGGTAGAAAGCTTGTTCTGTCAGCCTCAAAAATGAGCGATCTGAAAAAAGTAAGACAAATAAATACAAAATTTCTGAAAACAGGTTGTTTTATTTTATAGCAAATAAGCATAAAACACCTCACACTCATTTTATGTTTCCTGATACATAGCTGCCCACTTCTGTTTTTTTAGTAACAACAATTTGAGTGACACATAATGTGGAATAGTTATACTATGCTGATTAAACAGTCTTTTTGCATTTTGGTGAAAGATGTTGTTAGTACCAATTTTAATGGTTAATTTGCATTGCAGACACATGCTATTTACATGTTCTGAAAGGAGAGGTTCTGGCACGTCTATATGAAAGAAGTTCAGCAGGGTCAGTTCAAGTGTGTTAATTTGGAATAGGTCTGAAATTTTTAAAGCCATTTTTCTATTGTAAGGGTAAAAATGTGATGCAAACACAGAAAAAGATATGTGCTTTGTATGGTGAGGATGCTGTAAGCATTTCGCCATGTCAGTATTGGTTTGCAGAAATTACTCACTTGCTTACGACCCATGCTCTGGAAGACCTGTTGAAGTTGGCAACTACCAAATCACGGCATTAATCAAAAGCAACCTGCACAATATAATCCAAACAAGTGCACAGACTTCATCTTGCATACAGCTGTCTTGGCACGATGTATAACACTTTCATCTAATACATGCAAGCCTCAGAAGTATAAAATATTTATTGTCAAAACTGTGAAGCAATTTGGTTACCCTGCGAACTGTGTTAATAAAGTAATTCAAGACTCAACGACTGTCGTTCACATGATTACAAAGCGCGCATGTTACCAGACATTTCGTTGGCTCAGTGGATTACCACCCAACCATCATTAACACTTTAAACTGATTCTGTAACAAGCATCATATAAGTTTTGGAATATGGACATCAAACATCTTCAAAATGACAAACCAAGACTGTGATCGGGTGTGCACGGAACACAAACATGGTATATACTGTATACCATTGCAACCTGAGCTTCCCAATGACCAACCTGGGACATATATTGGTTCCACACTTTGGACGATAGGTGTACGGGTTTTGGAACACAAGTACGAAATCAAAACAGGAGCAACGACTACAGCCATTGCACATTTGGTAGCCGAAGGCAAATATACCCAACGTTGGGAAAACGTAAATCATCAGGCTTTTACCAAAAATAAACGAGATACATTTTTCATGGAATCATTATTTATCACATATGGTTTAATTATCTATGTTGCAATGAAGACCTACCCAGTAATTTACCATTACCTTGGCGTCAATATATTAGAACATTAAAACCACCGGATACTTAGATTAAATGTTGGGAAAGTTCATATGATTACAGCACATGTACACCTAGATGTTTCTGTAGTTACAGATGCATGACGGTCACTTACTTGTACATATATAGTCTTGTTCACTGCACATTGGGCATCACTTTGGCTTGATAATGAGTCTGTGAAGACTCGAAAGATCTTGCCTGTTTTTTAAAGTTGCTTTTATCTGTACATACTGGTTTTAGATGTAAATAAATATTTTATACTTCCGAGGCTTGTGTGTATTAGATGAAAGTGCTATACATTGTGCAGAGACAGCTGTATGTAAGATTAACTCTATGGTCGCACGAGATATATTATCTCTTCAAGTGCACAGACACCGTAGACATCTAACAGAATTGTGGCATTGCATTTGACATGGCTTACATATATGTGAATCACCTTGACGTTTGAGTACCGTGCAATTGAGTGGATAAAACATTTTTGACCACATATCTGTTGGTAATTCAGTGCTCAAACAGAATGAAAATGATGCATTTTTGAAACGAATGGTGACAGCCAAGAAGAAATAGATTGCACACACTAATGTGGAGCCAAAAAGATCATGAAGCAAGCAAGATGAGCCACCATTATAACCACTCCAAAGGCCAGTCTGCATTGTAAGAAAGAAATTCTCTTTGTGTACGGTGGGACTGGGGCTCTACTACAAACCATTGCCAAGCAACCAAACACTCAATTGATAGGTACTGTTCCCAATTGGACCAGCTGAAGGCCACAGTAGATGACATATGTCCAGAAATGTTAAACAAGAAGGGTGTTGTCTTTCTCCAGACTTTGTGTTTCTTTGGTCACAAAGAAAAAAATTGTTGGAGTTTGGCTGGGATTTCCTGCCTCACCTGGCCTACTCACCTGACTTTGTGTCTTCAGATTTCTATTTATTATTGTCTCTGAAGAATTCACTCAATGGAAAAAACTCTGCTTCTTTGGAGGTCTGCAAAAATCCTCTTGACCAGTTCTTTGCCCACAAATCTGAAAAGTTCTGGGCAGATGAAATCCTCAAGCTACCTGATAGATGGCGAGTTCTACTGGAAAATAATGGTGCCTACATTACTAAATAAAGTGGCAATGATATGTAAAAGTTGTCTTTCACTTTTGTCAACAAATGCGAAAACTTTTCACACAACCCAATACACCAAAGAAATGTTCAGTCTTAACTGGGCACAAAATACCTGATATTTAAAACGTTAATGTAACTCAGAATAAGTTCACATATCTGCAGCTCAACTCTTACAAAAATCCAATTTGCATTACCTGTACAGGATTCATGCACAGGACCAATGAGAGCTATTTCTGAGGTTAGTATGAAGCATATGAAAATTTTTAGGACTAAAAAATAAAATGAATTCTGATGTTTCTCCACACAAGGCATCGGTGGTGGCTCGTGGTAGGAAAAATAGGTGAAGAGCTACAAGAGCAATACGAAAAGATATCGACTGTCTTCAATTAAAATCAGTTCATGAGAACTTACCTATTTTTTTATATATTAGATCAATTCTTCTTTCCTTTAAAGCTGGAAATTTGTCGATTATGTCGTCATAAAATGGCTGTTTCTTCGTGACATCAAGAAAATTTCTTTCTGAATAGAAATATTTGCCAAAGAAGCAAGTTTATCTGGAGAAATAGTGTTTCTTGAGTAAGTTTGTATTCTTTTAAGGCAAGAAAAATTTCTTTCCACTGAAACACTTGCAGATGCAATTGTTAAAATCCAGGAAACCAATTTATAAGCTTCTGTAAAAATGCCTTTATCTCCATGAAGCACTCGAAAAAGTTCATGAGTCGATATATTCCTTAATTTTTCATCAGCATATACAAGACTCAGCTCATTTTTAAGGCTCTGGTGTTTAGTAAATATTTTTCCATAAAAATGTTGTAGATTTTCAAAAGCGTGAGAGGGAAAGCATGAATTAAATTGGTCGAATTTGGTTGTGTCAGCAAGACAGGGAAATTGAAGTTTAAGTTTCTCACTATCTTGAAATATTATATCCATTTCCATAAGAATGTGGTACAAAATTTCAAAATACAATTGTTTATAATTTTTAAAAATTGTTTCTTGTGTAAGAGCAACATATTCTCGCTTAGATTTGCTTATTTCTGTGATTTTGCTAGCTTTTCCAAACAGTGTTTCAAATACCTTATCGTTCCTTTTATGGCTCAAAATTTCATAAGTTTTTTTTTTAATTTGAGTAACACAGTATATGTCTAATGATTTTTTCTGCAAAATTTTCGAATAATAGATCGGTGAACCAAATATTTTGTTAAATACTATTTCCAAAAATGTAAATTCAAAAGTGTTCATATCATTTAAAAACCCTTGGGCAAGTTGAATTGATTTTTTGTCTGATTGGTCACTATTTGTGAGAAATTCAAATACTTCCTTCAATTTATCCCAATCTTCAACTATTACACTTACTAACTTTGAAGTGGAGGACCATCGAGTTTCTGTTATGGTTGGCATGCCTCTTGTGGTTGTTGATGTGAGTGTATTGTTTTTTCACCACTCAGTGAAGCGATGGCTTCGCTGAGTGGTGAAAAAACAAAGGAATTACACTGAGGCTTGCAAAAAATATTCGACGCTTAGAAATTTTAGAAAAACTCTGCTGTAATACAAGGTTCAAATGATGTACTAAGCAATAACAAAAACAGATTGAGAAGCTTCATACTTAATTTTTTTTGGAGCCCAGTCAAGTGTCCAGACATTACGTAGCTTGCCCCATTGTAACATTGTCCTATTGACTTGTGTTGATAATCAAACTGTTCCAAAATTTTGTCTAGCATTTTGTATAAAGCTTCTGACGTTCTATCTTCACTCACACCACGGAAACCCAAAAATTGCTCAACCAATACACCTTCCGAATCAACAGATCTTATTATTAAAGAGCACTCGGAAGTCTGGTTATGTCTTCCCATCTACTTGAATACAAAAGCATTGAACTTCATTTATTTCATTTTTGACGTGATCGTTTATATATTCAGAAATACATTCAATTAATTCGTTTTGAATAGTTTTTGAGTCACCTGTGAAGACATTTTTTATCGTTTCGTATTGATTTTGAATTTTAAAGGACTTCTTGATATCAACAGTGAAAGCAATTCCTTGAATTTCTATGATTTATCGAGTCAATGCCTTCGTCATGGTCACGGAATGCTAGTTCTTGTTTACTCAAATACAGTACTGCATCAATCATTGTCTGCAGGAAAAGTTTATTTAAACGAACGCTTTCGTTGAGATGCATTTTCAAAAGCCTAGCATTCTCCCTCAGGGCATCTGCAATGGTGTTCTGATTCTTTTCAAAATTATTTAGCATTAATTCGCATTTCAGGTGTTCGCTAGAATCACCACGTTTGTAAAGTGAACATTTTATATTTAAGAAATCTGAAAATTGTCTTTATTCCACGCCGAATTTTATTACTAAAATATAAGCAGGGCCAACAAAATAATTTTTGTAGCACAGAAGGGCTACAAAGCCATTTATATTCAGTAAACCAACAATTTTTTAAATTATTATTGTAAGATTTACCGCTCTTCTTGATTTTTTTTCTTGGCGACAATTGTCAGTGAATCCGTCAGTTGTCCTTGAAGTAAAATGTCTCTTTTATTTTCAACTTTCCACCGATTGAACGGAGTTTGCAATAAATTACAGACAATGTTGTTGTTCACAGGATACATACTGAAAACTAAAACTATCAGTATCGGCTAAACTGTACACGAAACTAAAGTAACTAATGAAGTTTTTAACAAACAATCACAAAACACGAAAAAAACATAGCTCTTTCACAAAGTATGAACCAAAACACCGCAAGAAAAAAATCCCTAGTGGATTGCAAAAAACCCTTGGTAATCCGTCCCGTTTTACTGCGATTTCTTCATAAGGTCACGACTCCAGGTGCAGAGCCTTGACGTCTCATGATAAAACACTTCACTTGCCCGGCAGATAGGGGAGGGTGATGTCACAGTTACCATGGCAACTCGGACGAAAACTGCAGACTTTCAAGCATTCTCATTTCAGCTCTTCACTTGAACTGTTTTGCGTATAAGGACTTGTTTTCCATATTGAACACGCATTGTAAAGCGATATCTAATCAAAATTTTGGGTATTTTGGCACTCAATAAAGGCAAAAAAAAAAAAGAATATATTATACAAAACTATTAAGTAAAATCTTATTTCAAATAAAATAGGTGAAGAGGCACTTCATCTACTTCACCTGAAAAGCCGCCACTGCAAGGCATTCCTCTTTATGAGGAAGAAAAAGTGATGTATCACTCGCACATGGATATAATTTCTTTTTCAGCTGCACAGGTAGTGACATGCAGCCCATGATTCAAGCTGGTTTTGTTACATACATTTTTCTCATGAAATTCGAAGCGAATAGACCACTGAAAACTAAATATATTACAATTTAGCTTTTAAACTGTTCAAATAAGTTCACTGTACACGACATCACTTGCACAGTTTCTATTTCAGGCATTTTATTAGGTTGCAAATTCACAACCACCTTCAAATTTCTTTAAGTCACAAACAAAATTAAAAGTTTCAAGTGGCTTGTGAATCAGGAAAACACTTACCTCACCCTATATAGTAAGAAAAATAGTAGTTACTAGGTCATATTCTGATTTGATTTATCCAGGCATTTAATTAATCATTACTTATCATTAGTGGTTAGCTGCTTTAGTTTACAAGTATCTCTGTGGCAAAGTAAGAACTATATGCCACCTAAAACTCAACAAATTTGTGTGTCCATGAAGCAATCTGTAATACCTACAAGTCAGTAGGGACACTTATCCCACGAAAAAAACACAGGCCCAGCGTTTCGAATTATGCAGTGGTTCGCTGGCCATTGGCCGGTAAAACTCTCGCCAGACCACTGAGCTATTGATTTTACTGGCCCAGATGTCTAGTAAGTTTTTTTTTTTTTTATTTGTCACAAGTTAAAAAATTAATTTCTACCTCTTTTACCTTTCTGTATGGTTTTCTTTTTAGGCTGCAAACTAATGGTAGGTTTAAAAACAAATATTGGAGATAATTCCATTGAAATGATATGTTATTTTCTGCATATATTGTAAATGTCTAAGATTTTTTTATTATTATTTTTTTTTTACGGACCAGTGGGCATTTTGGTAGACCAGTGGTTTGCAAATTCTAGTGGTCTGCTGGGCCAGTAGAAGATTTATTTGTAATTCTAACACTGCAGGTCTGAACCAAAGAAAGTCACATTGCAGGAAATCACAGCTCTCTGTATCTTGTACCAGTTTTATCACAGGTATTGTTCTCAAAAGCTATCAGTTCTTGCTTTACCTCCGGCAGGTTTACAGTACACTACAGGAACATGGTTACTCAGCATCCAATTTGTGCCAGAAACGTAAAAACAATACAAAGTGCAAAATATTTTTAAATTCCTTTTCTGGATATATATTTTTTTCTTAACATCATAACTTTCAGCTATTTAAATCAAGGGCTAATGAACCATTTTGAACAAATTCATATTTAAAAAAATAGCCATATTGTCATGCAATATAAAAACAGCCTTTCATGATAAATTTTCCATAAAAAAGAGTACAATTGTACCTGTAAAATAAATAAGTACACTCATAAGTTTGACACCTCTACCCCAACTGTATGTTGATACATGACTCAAGACAGGCACTCCACTGTGAGGTAGGGAGATTGCATGTGAAATTCTCTAAACTGGTAATATTACAAACATACATCACAGATTTTCTTCAGTTCCTTTTTCTGTGCGGGAATGCATGTGGTATGAATTTTTTCACAATTTTTGTTCATAAAAATTGCAACTAAACACATATAATGCTGGGATGATGAAGGGGCATGTGCCCCCCAACTTTAAGAAATTCAAATGTGAGGGCAAGCCTACAGTGGGGTAGCTAATGAGTGGAAGGTTTAATGGAGTGGATGAGAAGTTCAACCAAGAGCCTTATAATACACATTGTCATGCTCACCTTTTAGATTTGGCTGTTATGGGTTTTTGCGAGGAAGTAAAACCACTGCAAAATGTTGTCAATGTAGTGAACTCAAAACATTCATGCATCAGCAAAATATGTAATATTTCAAAAATTTGGAAGAAAAGCAAGGACTTGTTTTTAGAAAACTCAGCAGCTTGTCAAAAATATGCTCGGCTATTAGTCATCGCCATTATCAACAGTGATTGAAGAATTCCCTGAGATACCCTAGTCAACCCCGAAGGAGATCAAATGGACACCCCTGTTACTTGGATTTTACGTAATTCCTTCAGTACTCCGCAAAGAGGGATAAGATAATGACAAAGAGTATTTATTGCTAAAGGCATAATGGGTTGGATTATGGTTGGTACAGTGGTATGCTTAATGGAAAGAAAAGAGTTAAAAAGTTTAGTTCTACGTGAGGCAAGCTGCAGCTTCCATGTACGTTTTAATCGCCCATGAGGGCTGCGAGGGTGGTTTATGGGGCCTGGAATTTTGCCTGTTGAGGGCGATGCTACTTGGTTTGGTCCCTGTGGGCTCTGTTCCTGCTTTACAGCACATGGCCAGCTAACTGTGCAGTTACACTTTACTATCTAACACTTTTCTTTCTCTCCTATAGCTTACCTTAACCCTAATCTTCTAGCTTGCTATTTCAAAGGGCTGTTTAACACCAGATGTCAGACACTTTTCTTAAAATCCTCTACACCATGAATTATTTAATTATTTATTATATTAAGTTTTATTCAGCAGAGAGCATTTGTAAAAAGCATAGCAACACATACGCTTTATACATTTATTCTGCTTTTGCAGAAACGCAACAGTTTAGCAATGTTAACTTAGGCCTAACCTCCAAGCAGTCACTTTTCCCCAGTCCAAGCAGTAACCATTATTTGAGTGTTTCACTGTACAACAAAGAAAATGAGGGTACATCAATGAACACTATTTTGCATCAAAATTAAACTGAAAACATGTCAGTAAATAATGACAATCAAAGCTTTAATGATCAAATAAAATAAATATCACAAAAAAAAACCACATCACTTACTGGGGTGTGCAGAAAAACAATTGCATTTTGGCATTGTGTTCTTTCGTATCACTCACTTGCATAGTTTCAGTGGAATAAGATTGTTGAAACTGCAGATCCTATAAGAGCTTGTCATGTGGGGAACTGGTTCAAATATGGTACACATGTTCTGAAACATACACTGAATAATTATCACAATATACAAAATGTCCACGAAGTTTGAAATCTTGGTTCTGTTACACCATTACTAGAAGCAAGGGTTTAAAGCAGCTGAAGCAGTCTGAAAAATAAATGAAGTTGAAGACATCACTTGGATAGCACAAATTTGGTTCAAGAAGTTTACAGCTGGCAACATGAGCTTGGAGGGGAAGAAAAGTCTGGGAAGACACCCTGCTCATGGTTGTTGAAGCAAATCCATTAACCAGCACAAACACTACAGTCAGCTGAACTGGGAACTGATACATCCAACATTGCTGACCACCCACTCTAGCTGTGAAATATCTACCACTCGGTTCATCAAGAGGATAGTTACTAAGGATGAGAAGTGGATCTACCTAAACAATTCAGTCACCTCCAAACCAGTAGATGAGACCCAGGTGAACCGCCTTTACTTATCCTCAAAAATGGACATTTCAAGAAAAAAGTCATGGCTGCATGGCTGGTGGAAGAGGGCGTGATCCGCTTTGAGCTCGTTTCAGATGGTCGGGCTACCAATGTCTAACTATATTCAGAGCAGCTGGATCAAACGCATGATAAACTAAAAGCAATGGTACTCTCCTTTAGTTAACTGAAAGCAGGTGGTCCTTTAACAGGGCAATACCACAAGCCTCATACATCCATTTGGACAAAAGTAAGTTTCATGAATTTGATGGAAACAAGCTCCTGCCATACCCAGCATATTCTCAACCTTGTACCTTCTGATTATCACTTGTTTTTTAGTAATGGGACATTTTCTCTGTGATAGGCACTTTGCTGATTCAGATGACATTGAATGCAGGTGTCAATAGTTCTTTGTCTCTAAGCTGAAGTCATGGTACTATGCTGGAACTGAACACCTTGCAGAAAGATAAATACAAACTCTCAAAATATGATGGTGCATACTTTAAAATATAATCATCGATTGCTACATGGTTCTGGGCAAGTGCACTTCTACATCAGCAATGTATTTTTCTTTTGAACACCCCAATATTATGATCACATTTTCATAACAAAATTACAAATAATATAAACATGAGCATAAAACATAATTGGTAACCAAGTTAGAGCAACAAAATAAATTTCTGACATAATAAATTTAACTTCTGTGGTTCTACAGTAGACTCCCAATTAACTATACAGATGAAATATCCAGGAACTTCGCTTAGGAAATTAACTTTTGTGCCAAGTGCCAAAAGTCATATTTCATATGTTAATAAAAATTTTTTTTTTAAAGGAACAAATACAAAATTAAATTTTATTTCACATTTGAAATTTAGAGATGGCTTTTCCTAGGTTTTTCTTTTAACATGTAAAAATGACACAGGAGCTTCTTAGAAACTACACTCTTGTACCACAAGTGTTAAAAAACACTGCTATTTTATAATTGTCACTTTTGGTATTCTGTTGGTTTTACAACTGCATGGATACTTTTTTCATTCCTGTCCATTTTTTTTTCTTGCTAGGTTTGAAAGGATAAACACTTTTTAAACTGAATGAAAACTTTGAACTGATTAATTTGAGTGTAAAAAGGAATAATCATGAAATGATAGAAGTTTTGTTTCATATTTAAAACTCAGTATCATTAACAAGTAAAAGCAGTGCAGGAACCCATCAGAAACCAAATTCAATACCATTCCAATAATATTGCTCTTTTAATTCACTCAGTATTCTTCAGTTTTCAACTGTATGGACATATATATTCATCATCACTGTCAACCATTATCACTCCACTGCTGGATGAAGGTCTCCCAAAGTTCAAGTTTCTTCCACAATGGTCGGGCGACCACCGATGTCAGGCAGTTGATGTTCCAATTCATCTCAAAGATATTCCAGGGGTTGAGATCAATGATTCATGAAGGCCAGTCAAGTTCTTCCACACCCACTTTATTAAACCATTTCTGCACAGAATTAGCTTTGTGGATGGGGGCATTGTACTATTGATAAAGGAAAGAGCCTTCACCAAACTGTTGCCATAATGTTGCGAGCATAGAACTATTGAGAATGTAGTTATAAATCGCAGCATTAGTATTCACAGCTACTGGAATTAGAAAGCCTAGCCCAAACCATTTAAAACAGTGCAGAGCAGGGTGCCTCCTCCACAACATTTCACAGCACAGCAGGTAGCATTTAGTTGGCATCCTCCACACCCAGACTTGTCTGTTGGACTGACACATGGTGAAGCGTGATTTATCACTCCAGAGAATGTGTTTTCACTATTCCAGGGTCCACTGGCACTGAGCTTTACACCACTCCAACTGATGCTTGGTGTTGATCTTGCTGATGTTAGGCTTGTATGCAGCTGCTTAACTATGGAAACCCATTTCCTTCAACTTTTGACAAGCCATTATGGTGATGGCATTGCTTCCAGAAGCATTTTGGAACTCGGTGGTGAGAAAACAACAGAGGACAGGCACCACTTCCTTCAACACTCGATGGTCCCGCTCTGTCATTTTACATGGCCTGCCCGGTCACGATTACACTGTTGCTGCATCTAGGTGTTTCCACTTCACAATAACATCATTTACAGTAGATCAGGGAAACAGTAGATCCACTTCACAATAACATCATTTACAGTAGATCAGGGAAACAGCAGCAAGATAGAAATTTCCCAAATTCACTTTTTCCTATGATGACATCCTATGACTGTGCCATGTTAAATGCATCTTTTCATACCTGTAGGGACAAAATCCAGTACTTAACAGGGGTGTCTGGATGCTTCTGATCATATAGTGTATATACATACCTAATTTAAAAGTGCATTCCTCATTACTTTTGCAGATTACCTGGAGAAATTCATTCGCATCCCCTTTGGATTGCCAGGAGTCTACTGTACTTTCACAGCATAAAATTTAAAAAAAAGTGGCAATAATAATGAACTTCACATGACATTTTCATATGAGAGTAACAATGACCACACTAAATGATGAAATTATGCCAAATATTAAACAATCTTCACTTCTGTGATATTACATAAAGTCAGTCCTTGCATAACCCTTTACACTACAATTACACTCCCAAAAACCGACATTAAAAAAAAATGCATCAGAAATACAAGAGGAGATGTGCTAGTCAGTATCACAGTTTCACAGCATAAGTTACATAAGGCTGTGGGGGTGCAGTGGTGTCAAAAATCACATGCAAGATTAATTATCACTACTAAGAACCTTCAGAAGCTGCTTAAATAAATTTTGCCAAGCGCAATAGAATAGTAAAGTGGTCAAATATCATTTTACTGAGAAAAACTGAGCATCACATCAATGACACAATAGGTGTGATGTGTTTACACTGTGTAAAGAAATTATAAATAAACAGAAATATTCCTGCTATTTCTTGATTATCTTCTGTAGAATGATAGTTGCAACACAAAAAATCTCATATTGGGTTGGAAAGAAAGTAGTATCAGCAAATACAAGGTGACAGAAAAGTGCAAATTACTTTATATACAAGTACAAATCAGTCCAAAATGTAGTCACGATCATTTGGGCAGCTGTTGGATACCATCTCTGTACAATTGTGGCGGCTTCGACACAAAGAAGTGAGTAATCGTGTGTTCAACATTGTCTCGGTTGGTGAATCGCTGCTCATCCATAAATACTGCAATGACTGGAAAAGGAGGTAGTTGCTTGGGGCAATGTCTGAGAAATAGGCTAGGTGTGGCAGCAGCTCCCAACCCAGGTCCCTGATCTTGTGACAGGTCACCCATGCTATGTGAGGTCTCACTCCATCCTGCTGTAAGATGACGCCATTGGGATTCAGCAGTGTTGGACGCTTGGACGTGAGCGATGCGTGCAGATCATCAAGATGGCAGCTGTACACATCGGCGGTGATAGTGGTGTTGTCCGGCAGCAACTCCAAAAACACGACACTCCGCATCCCACCAAACAGACAGCAGGACCTTAAGCACATGCAAGCCAGCTTTGGGAGTCAGCATGGGCTTCTGTTTTGGGTCCAGCCACTGTTTCTGGGCACTGACATTGTCATAGAGGACCCATTTCTCATCACCTGTCACAATGTGGTCCAAGAACTGTTCAACTTGGTCACATGCAAGCAGGGAAATGTATGCACTCATGCAATTTGCTTTTTGCTCAACTGCACGTTGATGGGGTACCTAAACTCCCCTAAACATAGAAAACAAGCAAAAACACAGTCACATATAATATATGTGACTCTGATATGCGACTGTATGTTTTTTACTCGTTTTCTATGTTTATGTGTTATTGTCGCGTGAAGCTTGAGTTTTAAACCTAACTCCCCTATTGTGCACCTTCCCAAGTTGATGCAGGTGTGTGATAATGCTCATGTGGGTAGTCCCCAGCTGTTCGGTCAACTCCTGTGTGACCGAACAGCTGGGGACTACCCACATCATGTGAGTTGGACACATGATTCACGTGTGGTTACATGTGAGTTGGCCTCCACTAAGGTCTTCAAGCATGTCCATATTCACTGTTGCGTATCTTCAGGTTTTGGGACTGTCTGACAGATCAAAATTTCTCTCTCAAAACCGTTTGAACCAATGACAGCACTGATGATATGATATGGCATTGGGGTACACACTGGTAATGTTCCCTACAGCACTTGCTGGGGTGCTACCATGGTGAAACTCATACAGCATGCAATGGCGGATGTGCTCCTTGTCCACTCCCCATGTTGGCTGGCGCTTACACTCTTTGCCTTCTAATGGCTAACTGCGACTGACTCAAGCCACCTACCTGCTGATGTCATGGTGGTGGGCTGCACAATCTCAGTGGCCAATGTGTGCCATGGCCTGGGCTTTGACTTCAGATACCTCATCATCAGACATTACTTTCTTTCCAACCTAATATATGATTGATTTGTATTATAGAAGAATGTGAGGTGGCATAGTGCTTGAAGGTTTCATTACATTATTAAACATAAGTAAAAGTAAAGCTAACAAGCACATTTTGCTGTAAAGAAATTATAAATACACATCAGATATTACAAAGCAGAAAAAATATTTCCTGAATTAATAATTTGTGGCAATTCCATTTGCCTTAATTAGCAAATAAATTCTGTTTAGCATTGCTGTTATAATGTCTTGTAATGTGCAAAACGTTGATTTTGTTTTCAAAAGCGACATATTGCAACTTGCAATTCTCTAGAAGAGAAATATTGCTTGTTTGTTTCATGTACGAGCCTGACAAGTAATGACCAGCCATTTTCCATCGTGTTTAAGTAAGTCTGGGCTCCGAGAAAGCCAGTCCATTGCATCTATTTTTTCATTTGTAAACAATAGTTTTGTGGAATTAGAAGCATGGCAGGGCACATTATCTTGTTGGAAAATCCAACTGTTTCTTCCTAATAAGGGGACCAATGTAATTAAATGTTCGTACAGCATAGCCTTGTAATTCTTGGGCACTATACAGTGATCGATAAAGGCAATGTCCGATTTACCGTTTACTGCCATAGCCGAACGCAGCCCACACCATCACACCACCTCCTCAGTCCTCACACTGGTATGCTACAAAAATCATTTGGGCTTCTCCCATAAGTCATGCCAGTAGCATTTATTTCCATTGGAGCCATCAGTATTATTTTTTTTTCTCATCTGACAAGACACTTTTCCATTTTTCAGACCATGTCATTATGTTTTTGGCCCAGTCCAATTTTCTGCATTTATGTTCACCTGTTAGTAAAAGTTTTGCCTTCATTTTAATGTACACAGCATTCTTGTTTTCTTTTAGAGTTTTTGTGACTGTCACACGAGACACTTTTTCAGGCAAAGATCGAGCAGTTTGTCTTGTAGACATACTGCTCGATTAACAGTTGCTAAAAGTTGTTTACCTTTTGCACATAGTGATGGCTTTCGTCCTGTCCTTTTACTGGGGTTATCTTTATTCCTTGTAACATTTTGCTCAGCTCCTAAAGGATCTTTCGATTAACTTGGCAAATTTTCTGTAAGATTTGTTTTGGCCAAGATAAAATAACACTTTTCTGACCTCTTCCTTGTGTAACTTCAGAATATAGTAGAAGGCTGTTTACTTGCAACAAAAGGAATGAGGAGAATCTGCGTAGTATAAGTAACGTAAGCAAAATTTTCATATGTCATTCTTTAACGCTGTTTTCTGAATTGTATTTATAATTGTTTTACAGTGACTCTGGACTGAATTTTCTATTTTTAAAAAATAAGTAATTTTTTTAGAGTTGTTGAACACTTGTTTTCTAATTAAAATACAGAATACCTGCACTGCTTTTTTGCTCTATAATGACCCTTCTATTCGCCAATTGCAAAACATCATTGTATTTATAATTTCTTTACACAGTGTGTTGTGGTCAGTGTAAAACAGTCTGACTTAATGAACTAGATGTTGTAGAACATATTAACTGAACTAAGGGTCTTTCAGTGTTTGCAATCTAATACAATATGTTACACAGTATGATGTTATGCAAGAACTTCCATTTTTTATTACACAGCAACTAATAAAAAAATAAAAATGTTGAAGCAAACTTCACTTAGAAATTCTTGAAAAGAAAATGCATCACACATGATGTCATGTAACATTGCTCGTTTCTGAAAACGATGCTTCGCTGCCAAAGAAAACATTCATTTTTTTGTGGAATAACTTTTTTACGGGTCTTTTAGAGGTTATTTTTAATGAAAGTTGGTTGTCAAATTTTCGAACTAAAGCCTAGTTCGTCATCAGGACTATGTCACTGGAGTAGTTGCTGCCACTCAATTGGAAGAGACCATCCGCAATTATCGTTAATTGTGGTACTTCTTCTTCTTGCTATTTCGATCCCTTCTTCTAGTTTTCTCTTTACTAAGTTTGACTGGTGGGCGATTATTTTCACTGAGTCCCAATTTATGGAGTGTCCACTTGCTTGTACATGTCTGTCTAGCCCTGTTTTGTTCCCAATGTTCCTAATAGCTGCTTGGTGTTCTTTCATTCGGACCTTAATACTTCTCCCTGTTTCTCCTATATAGCTGAGTCCGCAGTTACAGTCGATGCAGTAAATTACTCCTTCCTGCAATTGGATGTCCAATTCTTTCTGCTTTAAAGCTGGCAAGAATTTCTTTATTTTGTTATTAAGATCTGGAGCTAGCCTGATATTATATTTTGCTCCGATCCTTTTCAGTTTCTCGAAAAGTCCCTTGTGGTACGTAATTTTGCTGGTGAATTTGAAGTTGGTTTTTTCCTGCTTCTTTTTTGGCACTTGTTTAAATATTTTCTCAACATATGGGGAGGGGTAATTGTTTTCTGCCAACATTTCCTTTAATTCTTCTTTGTGAAGATCTTTTGAGAAGCTGAAGAGACCAGGATTTCAATTTTTTTCCAAAAATTGTCTCGCTGTATTCGATTTAATATAATCAGGGTGGAATGAGCAGAAGTCTAACATCTTCCCTGTGTTGGTGGGTTTTCTAAAAAGCTGAGTGAATATTTTCCCTTCTCTTGAGGTCAAGGTTAAATCCAGGTAATTGATGCTATGGTCTTTTTCCTGTTCCAGGGTGTACTTCAAGGTATTCTCTAGTAAGTTAAATTCTTCCAGAATCTGAGAGGGTAGAGATTGGTCCACAGTATCTACTATAATTAGGACATCATCCATGTACCTTACATAGAGAGCAAACAAGGAGGGTTGTATAAGGATTTTTGCCTCTAGTTTACTTATATAATAATTTGCTAGCAGAGGTGCTAGTGGAGAACCCATTGCAAGTCCTGAAGTTTGCCTGTAATATTTCTTTCCAAACTGGAAGAAATTATTCTTGAAGGAAAATAGGAGCAGTTCATATATGCCAATTTTTTTGTTTCACCATGATGATATATTGAAATGTCACTTTAAATAAGCTCATTATATTCTTCTGCTTCCAAAATGAAAGCCACATCTTTCTTTGAATTATTCATACTTTCATAGCAAGTTACAATAAGTTAATATCTTATACTTAGTGATTTATTACAAGTGGATGGCAACTGTGGTTGTTATGAAATGAAAAGTTACAGTTCTTGATATGTAACATGAAAAGAGCTAGATTTGAGTGATTCCAGAGGGCACTTTCTACTACTACAGTCCACAAAAAGCATTTAGTGTTCAAACTGGAAGAACATGAACCATAAAATTCAGGAACAAAGTACAGAACCAGTAAAGCCAAACTATGAAGTCTAAACTTGCCTCCATGGAGTGTGCAACAGAAACTTTTAGTCGAGTACAAGACTGAGGAAGAGGAACTATCAACCTACCTTTCCAGCCAGCCAATCTGGGTCAACTTCGGACAATTCAGTTTTTCAAAAATCACATAAAATTAATGTAAACCCACATGTGCTAAGAGACCAACCAGGGCAATAAAGCTCCTTGTACATCACAGAAAGATATTCATAAAGGTACTTGAAAAAACAAACAGGAAAGCTGTGTAGTCTTTGCAGCAAATAAAGAATACAATGGCTTTAACAAATAACTATATTTGGAATAAGATTTAACTGGGATGTATCAATGTCATGACAGTCAGCAAGACAGGTTCTTTTTTTTTTTGATTGGAGGTTTAACGACCACCGTGAGCAACTCAATGGGCTATAAGCAGTCGCCCATCCCTAATTTAGGGTTACTGGTTCCAGGGAAGGGAGAGAGCCAATGTCGTAAGACAAACACAACATCCATGCCTCACCGGGATTCGAACCCAGACCTTTTACGGACGAATGATCAGAGGCCATCGCTTTGACCACTGCGCCACCGGGGCGGCCAAGACAGGTTCCCCCACTGTATACATATACATACATGTGTATATACACTCAAGTCCAAAAATTAAGGATCAACAACAAAAGGCTGAATTTGAGACTCGCAAGGCATTGGTTAGTGGTAAAAACATTCTGATGTCATTGAACCCCATAAGAGCAAGCTATGTGAGAGCATTGGGTCATATGCAAATGGTCAGGAATCACATGCCAGTTGTGTACTGCTGATCGGCAAAAAAGCTGAAGTGTGAGTGGGAAGAAATCACTTGTTTTGTAGGTACTGAAGTGTGGATCTGTTGTTTTTGTTGTTATGGCGAGTTGTAGCACATCTAAAAGAACTCATCCAGATGATTTTACCTGTGGACGAATTATTGGTAAACTTGAAGGGCAGACAATGAGAGATGTAGCAAAGGAGTTCAGAATTGCCCAGAGCGTAGTATCACAGATTTGGAAACAATTTCCTGAACATGGAATAGCTACCAGAAGTTTCAGTAGTGCTCGACCATGCAAAACAACTCCACTACAAGATGGTTATCTTGTTGTTACAGCTAAAAGATCTCGCTAAATAATTGCTGGAATCAAGCACGGGTACTAAAATATTGCATCAAACTCTATCAAAGTGTTTCAATAATTTCAGATTGTATGCCCCAAAACCTGTGCAGTGTGTTCCGTTGACTCCAGCATGCAAAATAACTTGCTATCGGTGATGTCGTGAACACTCCACATGGAGTGAAGAGCAATGGACCAATGTTCTGTTCAGTGGTCATAGACAAAAGCTGATTTTGTTTATCATCTGATTCTAGGTGGCAATACATCTGGCGAGAACCCCACACTGCCTATTCAGCCAGAAACATTGTAAAAATTGACTATTATAGGGGTGGTGGAGTAGTGGTCTGGTCTGGTCTGGTCTGGATCATGATCAACGGGCACACAGAGCTCCTAGTGTCGGAGAAAGGGTCAATGAATGCCCAGTGTTATTCTAAGGAGGTAATTTTAGAACATGGAAGGCCGTTTCGTGGTGCTGTGGGAAATTGTTTCATTTTTATGGACGATAACGCCTGTCGTCATTGATCATCATGTGTTCAAAAACTGTTGGAGAATGAGAGGATTGACTGAATTGAGTGGCCTGCAGACTCCCCCGACCTGAATCCAATCGAAAAAGCTCGGGACGCTATGGGGAGGTGCATTGCTGAATGCGATCCCTCACCTGGTACCAAAAAACACCTGGTGATGGCGATGAAAGAAAAAGAGAGAAACCTCCTTCAGGAACTTCCGGACAATCGCGTGAAAAGCATGGTCCACCGATGCCAATCATGTGTTGCTGTCAGGGGTGGGCATATACCCTATTAAAATGATCCATGATTTTTTTTTTCTTTCAATTTTAATTATTGTGAGCCAATATTATCAGAAAATGACATGTTTTGTTATTTTATTTTCTGTATTAATAAGCAGAAATTCATGCTTATTTAAGTGTGTACATGTACTTATCTTTGCTTACTCCTTATTAAAATATTTTCATCCACATCCTATTGGAATAAAAGTATGATATGAAATGAAAATACATGTATAAGATATCCTTAATTTTTGGACATGAGTGTAATACACATACATGTATATATCCTTTTTGACTACTTTTAACCAACAGCAAAATAATCTCTTCACAATCTGACTAAAAGGCCGAATTTAAATTGTATTAACTAATAAAGGGATCTAGCTAGTGAGCTGCAGAAACACAATAAGAAATGGCTGTAATTAAAGCAATATAACCAATGTAAATGCCATCATTAGTGAGGGAAAAAAAACAACAACATATCACTAAATACAGATTTGGTATGATTAACTTGGAAATAAAGAAAAATCAGGCACATTCTGTTATGTCCTTAGCTTTTGATTATGCCATGGTTTGTACACTTTTGAGCTAAAAAAATTTCAAGAATTTTTTTTTAAGTTCATGCAATCATCATGGCTTGATCAATTAGGCAACTAACTGTGATGAGATAGCCAAAGTTCAAACCTTGGTGGAGCAGTGATGCTCATGTCTGTTTTCAGCTCCAGTGACTACTTAGAATCTTAGCCAATAAATACAAGAGGCTTTGCGTGGCGACAGATTTGCAGAATGTGGTGCTCCCGAAATCACTTCACCTGTGCCATGTTTGTGAATGTATCTGGAGCCTTGACCTCCATATCCTGCTACACACCTTTTTGGCATCATGTAGTTCATGCAAGGCACCTTTACTTTAATACTAAAAACTGCTGTCTATTTCCCAGTCTAATCTTATACACTAGTTGGTTACCAAAAATTATTTCTTTAAAAAAAAAGTCCTACCAATGTCACAAACATTAACGAAGAATAAATCTTTGGAAATCCATGGCTCAGGCAGGGTTTGAAAAATACCATGCCTGAGATGCCAGAGGCATGTAAATTATTGGCTTGGGCAGGCAAACAAAAAATCTAGTTGCCTGGTCTGGGCAACTAAATTTAAAAATAAAAAAAGTTTGGAATAGAATTTCCTACTACAAGAAAAAAGACAGTCATTGCATGTCATGTTTCAACTCACTGCTAATCACCAGAAGTTGTATTATTGTTACGGAGTGCCAAGGACAGAAGCATATCACTTCTTTAATTATACTATGCTCTAGGTCCAGAAATTGGAGCCAAATGTTGTTAGTTGGCAATGGGGTGCATGCCTCTGATGAAACTAGCCTCCTGTGTTCGGTGACAAAGGACGAAAACTTTTTAATGACAGGAACATAGCAGAATCACTAAATTTCTCAAATACTAATTTCATCATCATACCATTTCATACCAATTTCAGCATCATCATCTTAAAACTTAAGATACGCACTTTCATGAATTAAACATTTTGAATACAGACCCTTAAAACAGAAATGCAAAACATGTACAAATAAGTAAAAAAAAAATAATCTATTTCTCAAGTTAAAAAAAAAAAAAAAAAAAAAAAAGGAGGGTCAGGGCCTTATTTATTTTAGTGAGCTAAAAAAATATATCACTAAATAAAAAAAGAGGCTTATATATCACTAAATAAAAAAAAGACCTCTGAGTAGGGTACCAAGGCTAAGACATTTGAGAGGGCCCCAAGAGAACTTATGACGAAGAATTGTTGAAGTCCGCTAAAACACGAAACTGTGGCAACATGCTTGTGATAATTAATAAGTGTATTGCATTCTTCAAACTAATAAATTACCTGCAGAGTTTTCATAAAAAAATCACTGTATTTTCCACTGTTCTCACACACACACGAGTTAAAAACTTTCCAAGGGAGGTGTGGGTGGATGGTAGTGAAAAAGCTGAAACTGGCTTGCCAATTCCTCTGTATACAGAGACATGAAATGTTTACCCTTAGTGAGTTGTTACCTTAATCTATCTTCTAGCCACTGTTTGTGATGGAGTGAAAATCATACAAGACAAAGCTAAAACTATTTTACCTCTCTCTATATACATGTATAAATATGTAAGCTGTGTATTATATGCGGTGTAGCGGCATGCCTCCTGGGCTCATGGTAAGGGTGGGCCCCTATGCTACAGCCCCGTCAGACCCTCTCCCCCTAATACAGTCCTGATTTGTTCTTAAAAGATAAATTTTCCTGGGCATTCAACTTTTACTACCTGGGCAGGTAAAGCACCTTTTGCGCCTTACTGCAAATACAATTGTGTCATCAAGTAAGTATTCACACAATAATTACAAACAAAATTAATGATGGATCTTTCACATCAATTACTTACTATGCATAATTTAATTTATTTCCAGTAAAATCTTTTGGCTGCACATTAGCCCTGGTCACACTGATAGCAAGATAACATGTGGTGGATCTTATTTACAAGTCTGTTCCCAGTAGATTTCCAATTAATTAGAACATTGAATGGTGTCTGAATTACAAGAGTTATCATTTAGCTTTTTCAATGCTTTGATCATGGATCACAAGCATATAATTGCTTTCATTTTGTATAGCACAAATCAATCATACTAATATTACTAAGCATTTACCAGGAAAAATTAATTTTCACCTTGTAATCTTGTCTCACAATGCCAAACATGGGCATCACTCGTGGGGAACATGAGAGATGCTTGCTTACAAAAAAATTATAATTTAGTCTCCATAGAAAAATGATGATTGCTGTCCTTGTGTAACAGCACCTTTAAAGGAACTCAAAATACACTTGAAATCAACATAAGAGGCTAACAAAGAAACATTAACATATTTTTCTAACATTACAGACTTTTTATACTTGTATATATATCATTATCTAAGTACTTCCTCAAATATTAAGTACTGTGCAACAGAAGGCAACTTGCATTTGGGCAATCTATGGATCACAAACCAGCTTTTGAATCACCACATCACTGATGCTAAGAAGAAAAATTTACACTATCTTTAGATTTACCATTGTAATCATTGCAATTTCATGAACACAACTTCATTTTCTGTACAAGCAACGCCAGAACAACCCATTTTCTATGCAAATACAATAAAAATACAGTAAAACCTCTCATTTAGGGGTAGTCTCGAGACATTTATTTTTGTTTAGCAACAATTCACAAGCTTCTGTGTAATTTTTCATAGGACCAGAATCCATTTCAGCCACATCTTGTACTTCCTCAGCTTTACTTCAATTTCCATCAGTTTTTCTTCTTCTAGCAAAATAAATAGTCTCTACCTTTTCTTCCACACCTAGACCCCCCATCAATAGCTACATAATTTGTAGTTGAGATGTCATTGTATCCAGCTTCTTTTAACAATAAATGCACGCAACCTATATACTCAGTTGCTGACATGTTTTCCTCAATGCTGTTTAGAGAATAAAATGTCTTAAAAAAAACAACCCCAAAAAACATCCTTACGGCGGATTCCATTATATTGTTCCACACAAAACTCTAACCAGAAAATGAAATTTAGAATGCCAATTGTTTTTAACAAATTGCTTGCTACATGAGACGCTATAATTTCCATTCTGCAAATTAGGTGTTTTAAAATTAAATGCCTCTACATAGCTTGAAATGAGCAAATTATGCCTTGGTCCAAAGGCTGACACACAGATATTCATGTTTAGTGGAAAGAAGCAGACTAACACTTTTCAAGTTGCAAGCCTGTATAAGAAGATGTATTATCCAACAAGTTAGCAAAATCATGCAATGCATTGATTATGATACGCTTTCCAACATACCAGAAATAGCGCGCAGACAAACCCTCCTCCCTACCCTGACTATTGATTCGGTCAGTATACCTCCGGAACACCATACTAAAGTTTTGTCGCAATAGAAGCATTTCAAGTTATGAGGATAATGGCTGTGGAATAAATATTGGTTCTGTGCCCTGACCTTTGACCCCATTTTGATCATATTAAACATAATTGGTTTAGTATACTTCTGGAACAGCATACTAAAGTTTTGTCACAATAGAAGCATTTTTAATCAAGTTATGAGGATAATGGCTGTAGAATAAATCTCGCTCTTGTGCCCTGACCTTTGACCTCATTTCGATGATATTCAACATAACCGGTTGAGTATATCTCCGAAATAACATGATAGTTTTATCGCAATCGAAGTATTTTTACATAAGTTATGATGCATAAGGGCGATAGAATGGATCCCGCTCCTATATCCTGACCTTTGACCCCATTTTGTTCATTTTCAATAGGGTTCGTCCCCAGGTTATTCCCTATTACATACTAAGATTTCATCAAAATCAAACTATTTTTATGCAAGTTATCGTGTGGACAGACAGACAGACAAAGCTGCAGCATATACACTTTTTCAACCTACGGTTGGAAAGCGTAAAAAAGAGAATTTTCTTGCCACGCATTTTTTTTTTTTTTTTAATCCAAGGTGCTTAACAATTCAGAGACAAGTCTCTCTCTTTTTTTTTTTTTTTGGTTGGAGGTTTAACGACCACCGTGAGCAACTACTCAATGGGCTATAAGCAGTCGCCCGTCCCTAATTTAGGGTCACTGGTTCCAGGGAAGGGAGAGAGCCAGTGCCGTAAGACAAACACAACATCCATGCCCCACTGGGATTCGAACCTGGACCCCCGTTCGAACAAATGATCAGAGGCCATCACTTAGACCACTGCGCCACTGGGGCGGCAGACAGACATGTCTCTAGTCATCCACGATTTGTCAGTTGAGCAAAGACACAGCTGGCGCCAAAGATGTTGCTTACAAAATCCTACTGATTCATACAGGTGAAGTCATACTTGCTATCAGTACCTGGATTCCATAACATTGCTCCATTCAAAGATTAACCATTGAGCAGGAACAAGAATGCCAACTGTTTTTGACAAATCGCTTGCCTGATGTCATAATCTCCATTTTTCAGGTGAAGCCATACTTGCTAACTGGGAGGTTCTAAATATACATTTAGGATGTTCTGATCAATATCCACATCTGTGTCGAGAAAGTCTGCAAAAGAGAGGGGGAATGTCCATTATAATGCATGCTGTTCCATAGGGGCTGTAAGCAGTTACTGTTTGGGAGGGATAGATATATGAGGCATGTTCGTTAAGGAAAGTTTTACTGTACTATCCTTATGTTTAGCAGCTTCTCACCTATAATTAGCATTTTCAATCGTATCAAAGCAAAGAACTGGTTGGTACATACACACTGCAATCTGATTTTTTTTTTTTTTTTTTTTTTACATTCTTCAAAGATCTTTGAATTTTTATATTACGTAACAATTTCAGTTTTCTACAATTTTATGATAATATATCAAGTATTTGCATAACTTTCTGATGTATCAAGTATTTGCCATAATTTTCAGAAGTATCAAAATATTTGCCAACTTTTCTGATATTTCACCAGTCTGTGATACAGAATTTAGGAAACACAGGTCTACAACAGCTTTACTGTTTGGTATTTGTTGCCTGTTTCTTGTTAATTTTGACATGCTGATTTAAAAATTATGTTTAGATTTGTTCATCACAAATTTTTCACAAAATAAAATATTTAAATGGAGGTTTTAAAAGTTATTGATCCTGTCTGATCACCTACAAAATAATGTTGCCACTCAAACTTGAGTAACATGTCTGAACATCAATCTGATAACAGTTGGTGAGGAAGAAATACTGAGGGAGGTAATGGGGACAGCAAAACATGTGGATGCAGGGGTTCAAACATGCTTGAACTGAACTTGCATTTGAGCTCATCTCCACCAGTTATAAGGCTGAAAGATTACAGTTGGAGTTACGCCTCTGCACAAAATAGTTGCTTATTATATCTGTTTTTGGGTTTAATGTGGTGAATGGTAGTTTTTGTGATAAAGGCTACATGAAAATATTAATTGCCCAGACAGTTTTTTTTTATATATTTGCGGGGGAGGTTTTTTTTTTTATTTGTGGAGTTGCATAAGTAATGATTAAAGAGGAACATTTCAGACTTTGTACAAAGAGCTCATACTTCAGAGTGAAACTTGGGAACCAGACAAATGATCTCCACGTAAGGTCAGTGTAGGGGTGGAAGCTCATTATGTTAATTAATGGCTCCTCGGCCAAACACCCACTGGCTTCCAGCGCTGATCAAAATTTCCCCACAGCCAGGAAGGAAAACCATTTGTAAGGTTCGTTGTCTAGAGACTGTCTATCAACGGTAGTTGAAGACAGCCTGGCGTTCTTTCTCTCCCAGCTTTACTATAAATCTGCTATTCAGGAGAGGGGAAGTAAAAATAATAGCAAAACAATTCCAAGCATGAATTCACTCTCAGGCTTGTTGCAAACTTAACAAAACATTTAATCAACAGTAAATTGTTTCGGCAGCTATTGCTCCTTGACCTCGAGGTTCCTGTAACTGCAGTTCCACGTGAAAATGATCAGGGTATCTAATTATTCCAGAATACCCTTTCCTGCCAATACTCTTTGCCCGTTCTTTTTCTATCACCGGCGTCACATGTTTCAATCGTCGTAACCTTCCGTTCGTCTCTCTTCCTTTGTTCCAGAAGCTATGCTTCGTGTTCCGTCCCGAACACGTGTTCTCTCCAAACGCTTTCTCCGTACGTCGTTCCAGACACAAGTGTCTGATTCCAACTACGCTGGCTTTCCCCGTGCTCTAACTGGCACGTTCTATCACAAACTTTTCTTTACCCAGTGCTAACTCCCAGCACTATACAACCGCCCACAGCACACGCTGTCGTCAACCGTTCTCCACGCTCGCTCCCCGTCGACTGTGTGTTTTTCCTTCCACTCCTACCCCAAAGTTTCCCCTAACTTCCCTAGCCTTCTGATTGGCTCCTACCTCACTCGCCTGAGGCTCCCTCTCTCTCCCTAGTCGGAGCCCTCCAAGAGCAGGCGCCCCCCCCCATACTATCTTTCTCTCCTGACACGTGTCTTCTGCCGGTGACCTTCACCTAATCCCTTCGTTGACCTCCACCTAATCCCTCCGTTGACCTCTAGCACGTGTGCCCAGCAGCTTAGATTTCCCCCTGGCCAGGAACAATAGCTGTGCCTTCTGTGAATACAATAGACCTGTCAAACAGGCACATCGAAATGTCACCTAGTCTGGTGCATTACCACGTGTTACACTCGTTTCCAAATAATACACCTGGAAATATTTATTCTGAAATGTTAATATCCGGAATGATCGATGGGATTTAAAGTCCATCACACAATTTATATAGGGGCGTAATTTCTCGCACCTACAGTCAGTGCTGTTTGTGTTGAAAAACCAAGGCCATAGACTAAAGGTAACAAAACATTAATTCATTTTGGTGTGCTGATGATCTATCAAAAATCAACAATTCATACTGATAACTTCTACTTTTGCTCTTGTAATGTATAACGATACAACATTAAAAATAATGATAGTCAACCATAATATGTTGACTGTTATAATCATCGTCTGCACTTTGTAGTAGTCAAAACAGTGCCAGAATCCCTCTAATGAGCCAATATTTCAATCAGTGTGTAATGCTGCACGAATTCTTCAAACATGGAAAAGTTGACGCTTTGTATAAAGGTCACAGATTTGGTCATCTTTAGGAAGAGTGATGGTCAGGTCATTTGGCAGTTACAAAAGTGGTCTTTGCAAATTATACAGAAATCTTGCAGACACTAGATCTGATAAAAATGTAATATTTCAGAGATGAAGATGTTACTAAAAGTGTAGGAATAAAAGTTTTGCCTTGGTACTTTCTAAACAAATTCGTGACGGAAGACCAGTTTGAAAGATGCAGTACCTGTGATAAACTTCGTTAAGAAAAAAGTGTGTGATCTGCAAACGTCAGCTGAAATGCAACACTTTCATTTAGAATATTTTAATCACGAGCCCTTGCCAAAAGACAAAGAAAAACGTGGATATGGAGAACTTTGTCATCTACGAACGTTTACCTTCGCAGTCAAATGATTCTCCGGATTCTATAACAACGGCGAACTTCTTAATGCAATTGCAAGTGTTGATGGGCTACATGCAAACAAACTGGAGTATTTTTCTTCACTAGGCATAAAAATCCCTTCTCAAGAGGAATTTACCGTAGTGAGAGTGTATCTCACTGAAAAACCAAAACAGATATGTGTATTTGAGGAGGTGTACAAACAGCGAGTTGCCTTTAGAAAAACCTATGAGCTGCTCGCAACGATTGCTACTTTTGGATCTAGCACGGCTACTTGTGAATCAACATTTTCAGTACTAACCAATATTAACAGGCTGCAGAGACACACCAGCGTATGACAAATTTGGTGTTTTTAGCTTTGGGGAAAAAACCCAATGAAAGTTTAGACTTTGAAAACTTTCTTCGCAAACTTAAATGAGAGGCGTAGCGGGAAATTACAGTTGCATTAAATAATTTCCAGCCATTGTTTTTGCTTTCTTGGAAACAGCAATCTTTCTCAAAGAAAGTAACAAATTAAAGGAGCTAATCAGTCCCATTGATCTTTTATAGTTATGTGTTTTGTTTAGTAAAATAATTGTATTTCTATAGAAATGCTATTATGTTTTCTTTGGAAGAAAATCGCCGCATGGGACAATACCATGCTACAATATAAGTAAATAACACACACAGTATATATATAGTAAAAAGGAGACAGTAAAATTTGATTTTTTATCAACCTGAATCATCAGCTGCCCATCCCAACTTCTCTGTCTGGCTATGGCCCTGCAGCAAATGTTTTTAGCTACATTTTTTCTATTTTATGTATACTCTGCCAGAAGTGCAACATCATTTAGTGAAAAAAATTATGTGAGAGATTAAAACTAAAATTGTATTTGCAATCAGCAACATAAATATGTGGAACATTTTGTAGACCTGTGTATTTTAATAAAGTTCCATATAGCCTGTTTGCAGTTGACTAAAATCAACACATTAAATGCACTTTAGAATCCAATTTTTTTCAGAAAACAGACTGCTATTCACTTATAGGCTTCACTTTTTACTTCTTAGGTACAAAGAATAAGTGTGCAACTGATCAGGAACACACATATAATATGTGTGAGACATAATGTCTATGGAATGGAATATTCACACAGCCAGTGTAACATTTTAAATAATGGTTACCTTTCAATATCTTCAGTAATATTTAAAAAATGGGGCAACTTCATAGTTTTTAATTTTTCTAATGAAGTGCATGCTTTCCTGTCTCTTCTTCAAACTCAATCAGTACAGCAATCATTTTAGTCCCATCTCCATTTTTAAAGGGAAAATTCAACTTCAATATTGGTACTTAATCTGTCTGTGATGGAATCTGAGCCATTTCTGTGACTCGTAAAATTGTTTTCATGGCAGAGCGAACAAAGCAGTACCAATTTTTTATATTTAATTTTGCTTAAAACATGTTTTTCTATTCCTAAGTATTTTTTTTTCTGTATTAGGGGGCAGAGCAAGAATTCTGTATTTTGTTTAAAGCAATATTAATGTTCTAAAACACTACTGTGTTCACACTGTGTATGCAAAGAAAATGACTCTACAAGGAATGAAAGACGGCGACAAAAAATTGGAGTTCCAATTTTGAACTTCATTTTTTTTTTTTTTTTTTTTGGTAAAAAGCAGAAAAGTTTTTTTCAGAACCTAAACAACATAACTTGTATTCCGGTCTAACCGTGTGACTGGAATACCAGTGTATTTTAATCACATTGTAATTATTTCCCAAGCATCCAATACAAACACTGCAGTACAAGACAATACAAACACTGCAATTTATAACAGCAAATAAAATAAAGGAAATGAAAGCTTTTTACTTTTGACATTCAACATTTCTCATGACAGTAGGCTAAATTTAATATACTTTTAAAAAATAAAATAAAAAGCACTAGCAAGTAATATACCATGTCTGTACTATTAACAAAAAACTTCACATCACTTATAATTCAAAGCTAACATTCTGGTTATTTGTATTTAGCATCATATATGAAAGTTCAGGCACACAAAACTGTAGAATAAATCACAGTTGAACACAAAATTTTATGGAACTGTTTTCAAATTTGAAAAAAAAAAAAAGAAGAAAAAAAGTGGGTTTAATTTACATGCATTATTTCAGTAAAAGATACATGTTTGACTTGTGTGTGAGAGTGAGTTATATACCACTTCATGTAACTTGTTATCAGAAAGACCCATTACTAATAAACTGCAAGTGGCTTTCAAAACACTGTGCCAAAACAAGTCTAGGTTAATTAAACATCTAACTTTATAGAACTAGCAAACAGTTAAACAAATGAATGAGAAAAAAATCCTAAAAATACAGCACTTAATTATGAAGAACAAATACTAAAAACAACACTCACAAATGAAGTCCACATGTGTGAATAAGTAAACAAAATCACTACAGATTCCCTAAAAACAAGACATGGAGAGATGTCTCACTCTCATAAAAAAAAAGTCTAACAGTTGTGTTTCATTAACTATTTTTCACTTAAGAAATGAAAGCTGAAAATTCAGCAAGAATGGAAAATTCTTTAGGAACTTGAACAGCTCAAGTTTTTCTGCTGCTTTAAAAACGGCGTATGTTTGGGAGAGAGAAGGAAAAACTATTTTTTTTTTCACAATTTCTCTTAATTTCTTTTTACTTTTAAATTTATCTTATATGTTTTGCCTTTCCCTAACCTAAGATATCTTTGTAGGTATCTACATACTCCTGAACAAATTCATACTTGTCACCTGTCTACAGCCAGCTTTGTTAATGTAAATCCACAGCATGTCATCTCATACCACAAACTGTTTACACCTGCTACTTTCATGTAATGTATTTCAGCTGAATGTTGCTCAGATTTTTAACCTTAAATACATATTTGCACAAAATAAGATAATCACCTAATGTTGTACAGCGTTTTTGATGAAAGGACCATATAATTTAAGTCTGAAATATATCATCACATATTTATATATCAGTTAAATACACTTATCTGTAAGTGAAAACTCTCACAGAAGGTAACAACTAATCAGATTATTATAAGTAGTACATTTAATGTACATCTTAAATTGCACTTTAAGAGATCATACCTGGATTCCGAAAATTTTATCTAGAATTTCCTGTTCTACTTTTGCCCACCAATACAAATGAATCTGATAAACCTCTTCCCAATAGATTGTACTTTCATAAATGTTATACACAATAGTACTTTGTATTTTTACCCACATAAGCAGCAAAATATGAATATCTGATTTTCCCATTGGTCACGTTGCTTACATACTAATTCATGCATGAAAACTGGTAATGAAATCCAGATAATGAGGCAGAACTTCTCTTTCTCCCTCCCCCTCCCCATGTTATTATATATTTTAAAACCAAGGATTTCTTTTCCATATCAACTTCAAAACTATTTTTTTTTTAAATACAAAACTGTTTTATGCAAAAAATGTGTTCGATTGTTTTGAGGAGTTATTTTTTGTATTAATAGAGAATGATCCCTATGTCATTATCTTTTATATTGTGCTGTCACCTGACAATGTGCTCATTAATCGAAATTGACGAGTACAATACTCAAATGTGCCCAACAGCATGACCAGCTGATTTTTTATTTTTTTTTATTTAACACTTTTAAAATATAGTTTTAAATTTATTCACATAATAAATTAGGTCAACAAATACTTACGCTGTGCAGCAGAAAAACCTGCGTGAATAAGACTCAATAATCCTACAGTAATTAAAACTTTACCACCGTTCATTTTGGCTACCTATAGGTAAATATTGCATGGACTATAATATGATCATCTGCTACACTTGTGCCTTGACTAGACTTACCACCTCTTGTCACTTGATATCACTCTGGCTACATAATTAATCTAACTTCCTTTTTTTTTTTTTAATTGGAGGATTAACGACCACCGTGAGCAACTCAAACGGCTATAAGCAGTCGCCCGTCCCTAATTTAGGGTCACTGGTTCCAGGGAAGGGAGAGAGCCAGTGCCGTAAGACAAACACAACATCCATGCCTCACCGGGATTCGAACCCGGACCCCTTTCGGAAGAATGATCAGAGGCCATCGCTTAGACCACTGCGCCTCCGGGGCGGCAAAAAAAATAATTTCACATGAAATAAATTGAATTCTACAATTTGCCAGTTAAAGAAAGCGCAACATAGTTTAACCAACAAATAGTTTTGTGAAACCATCATCACTACAAGAGAAAATGCACTAAACCGCACCGGTGGCGCAGTGGTCTAAGCGATGGCCTCTGATCATTCGTCCGAAAGGGGTCCGGGTTCGAATCCCGGTGAGGCCTGGATGTTGTGTTTTTTTTTGATTGGAGGTTTAACGACCACCGTGAGCAACTCAATGGGCTATAAGCAGTCGCCCGTCCCTAATTTAGGGTCACTGGTTCCAGGGAAGGGAGAGAGCCAGTGCCGTAAGACAAACACAACATCCATGCCTCACCGGGATTCGAACCCGGACCCCTTCGGACGAATGATCAGAGGCCAACGCCTTAGACCACTGCGCCACCGGGGGCGGCGATGTTGTGTTTATCTTACGGCACTGGCTCTCTCTCTTCCTGGAACCAGTGACCCTAAATTAGGGACGGGTGACTGCTTATTGCCCATTAAGTTGCTCACGGTGGTCGTTAAACCTCCAATAAAAAAAAAAAGTTTGCTGTTTAGGGTGAAAGAAGGTAGAAACCTTTCCTGCAAGATGTCTGAGAAAACTCCAACTCCGCTAAAGAATAACTGGTGTTAAAGAGAAAGCATATGGAATTGAACGACCCTTGGCTTTTTCACATTCTCCTGTGCGTGAAACTCTGGAACGGGCGCCGGCGATAGGAAGTGCCGAGCTGAACGACAGCGGGGGACGGGACGCAGACGCTCATTAAACCCCTTACGTGTTTTCTGAATTACACTTCCAATTCCAATATAATGTATACAATTTTTGCATCAAAAGTGAGCAATGGCTCGAGCGCAGTCACGGTGTATGATAGTCAGGTGATACGACTCTGGACACAAAAATCGCACGTTAATGTCACTTGTCACTAGATGGCGCGACGAACGTGTGGGCCGATGATTTGATACAACCTATGCTTTCTTATGGGAGGAAGCCGCAGAAATATTCGTATTTTACGAATGCTATGTTACTTGAAATTAAAAACACAATAACCTGGAACGCTTCGCAAACGTGCACTTTAGTGCCAATCACAAGGAATTCGCCAAATAAGCGTTATATATATATATATATATATATACTGCTGGCAACCCAAAATGCAACACCAAGAAGGAAGCATCCGATTGGCCTGAAATTCGCAGCATGCGTCGCACGCGAGAGGACATGTAAACGATTAGCATTGCAGGGCATATGCAAATCATGTGCGCCCGGCACGCCACCGAGAAGCACTATAAGAAGGGTGCACAGAAGGCGGGGTGTAAGTAGTGGAAGTGTGTTGTGCTGCCAGACCTGTGCGTGGGAAGCTTCCTGATACATCGTTGCAGAATACGGCAGTCATTCCAGCACGTTTCGGAGTTCGATAGAGGACGAATAATGGCTTATCACGACAGCGGTTTATGGTACCGAGACATCGGCGCCCGTGTGGGACGACATCCAGCCACAGTGAGGCGAGTATGGATTCGGTGGGTGCAGGAGAGACCAACGTGAGCGATTGCCACAGCCGCGGCACACTGCGGTTGTGCGGCGGGCATTGACGGCTCGCACCGCCACATCACGAACGTCATCGCAGGAATTAGGGTGTGTTGCGCAACAACATGTGTCAGCACGTACCGTTCGACGTCGTCTGCAAAAGCGGGGACTTGTCTCACGGCGCCCATTGCTCCGATTACCATTGATGTTACACCACCAGCGAGTGCGGCGACAGTGGGCCGTTGAACACCGCACCTGGACTACGGAATGGCACGACATTGTCTTCTCCGACTAATCCCGCTTCTGCCTGCAACACCACGATGGTCGGATCCGCGTGTGGCAGCACCGCGGCGAGAGACTGTATGACGCCTGCATTATGCATCGCCATACCGGTCCGTCACCTGGCGTTATGGTTTGGGGCGCAATTGGATATGACACCCGCACTCTCTGGTACGCATCGCTGGTACACTCCCTTACCTACAGGACCTGCCAGTGGCCACGTTTCAACAGGAAAATGCGCGCCCGCACGTGGCACGCATCGTACAACAATTCTTCACGGCTCACCAGATGTCACTGCTGCCGTGGCTCACTTGTTCTCCGCCGCCCCGGTGGCGTAGTGGTCTAAGGCGCTGGCCTCTGATCATTCGTCCGCAAGGGGTCCGGGTTCGAATCCCGGTCAGGCATGGATGTTGTGTTTGTCTTACGGCACTGGCTCTCTCCCTTCCCTGGAACCAGCGACCCTAAATTAGGGACGGGCGACTGCTTATAGCCCATTGAGTTGCTCACGGTGGTCGTTAAACCTCAAAAAAAAAAAAAAAAAAAAAAAAATCACTTGTTCTCCCGATATGTCGCCCATCAAACACGTCTGCTCGCTGATCGGCAACCGAGTGGCACGGCAAGCACACCCGCGGCTATGCATGATGAACTGTGGCAACGTGTGGAAGCAGCCTGGACCGACATACCCCAAGCCCACATCCAAAGCCACTTTCGTTCGATGCCGCGGCGTCTAGCAGCCGTTACTGCCAGCCATGGGGGCCACACGAACTATTAATGTCTGCGTGTTCCGCAAGTCGCACGGGCCTGTAAGCTCAATCGTTTCATCTTTGTATCTGCTGTTATGTGTCCAGTAAATCTGGCTTTGCTATCTCGCGTCCTTCTTGGTGTTGATTTTGCATTTTGGGTAGCCAGCAGTGTATATTGGCCACAGAGTGAGACTCTAACGTGAAGTTTTCTGAGCAGACGATGCTGAGTTTTTTACTGAGGCAATAGAGAATAGACGCTTTATCGTAACAAAAATTGTACTTCTTGTAAAATGAAATGGTGCTGTACATTCGGAAGAGCAAGTTTAATATGGAATATCAGTTTTTGCATAAGTCTTTGGAGCATCGTTAACGGAAACTGCTGATTTTGAAAACTTACCGAAATTTTCGCAAAAAATAATTTTGATTAATCTTCAGCTCGAGAAATCATTCACTATTGATGTTTTCATTTAGTAATAAACAATATATCTTACACATTTGTTTTATTTTCGTACCTAATCATACTAATGAATAAGGCTCTCCCTCCATCTGTGCTGGCGATGACGGCAGAGAAAGTGCATCGCGGCAAAATGCCTGTTTTTTCTAGGCAGAGATTACCCCGACCTGCGTGCATATAGTATGATGAACATATTTGATATCAAGGGATAAAATTCGTAATCCTACATTTAAACAACAGTTAATGCTAAAATTTTTCCACATTGTAAACGGTGGAAAAATGTATCACATCATGATGCTTGCAGTCATTTTTCCAACTCTGTTCGGTTATTAAAGGTTGATACAAGTTCTTTATATGTCGCATAACCTGTCCGATAACCGATAGTTCGGTACAAAACACTGTCGCTCATACCTAAAACAGAGTTGAACAGACTCTAGGCCGCCCCGGTGGCGCAGTGGCCTAAGGCGCTGGCCTCTGATCATTCGTCCGTAAGGGGTCCGGGTTCGAATCCCGGTCGGGCATGGATGTTGTGTTTGTCTTACGGCGCTGGCTCTCTCCCTTCCCTGGAACCAGTGACCCTAAATTAGGGACGGGCGACTGCTTATAGCCCATTGAGTTGCTCACGGTGGTCGTTAAACCTCCAATCAAAAAAAAAAAAACAGACTCTAGTACGACATTTAGCTAAACTATAAATTTATCTTCATCTCCCGTTAAGTAAAAACAGAATTGACGTACTTTACCTTCTGTACAGAAACCTCAACGTTTCTGGAACTCCATACGATATAATTACACAAAGTAATGAAAAAATGCTCAAGATAAATACCGGTTTTGCACTGATGAAATTGTAAACACCATGTATGTAATCCTATGATAGTTAGCGTGAACGATCGGCCCACAACTCCTGAACGTCCCCTGGTGAGCTGTGACATTAACAGTCCGTTTTTCAAACTGTTGACAGCACGTAGAGTAGTTTCACTTGACTTATCATACAACGTGAGCGCAGTAGTCGTAAACTTTCGTAAAATATACAGCCTTTTTACGAATAAGCTCACTGAGCTTATTCGTACAGTAAAGCAAAGGCTGCTGAGTTTATGATGCTGTAATTCTCGTACTCCGCTCTGTGGACGTGACTGCCGTGACCTTCGTATAGGAACATCGAGTTTATATTAGGTGTAGACACGACTCGTATCCACGTAGCACTGGCCGCCAAAAGTAACCCCCGTACTGCAGGTGACGTCATATCCATGCAAGAAGCTGCTTTGAAACTAATGGGACAAAAACGTCGAGGCGTATACACAGATAAAATGAGGGATTTAATAATCTCCAACAATTATACAATCTTACTGTTTTAGCAATTGTATAATTTAGTTTGTTTTTGCCTGTATGCAATTGCGACGTCACGCCAAAGATTAGCTGTGACTTATGGCGGCTGAGCCCAAAGACCTTTTAGGTGGTTCCTCCTGAAATCTCTGCCTTATGTTTCCAATGGTAAAACTTCTTTACATATTTTCTTCGCAATTAATGTATTCCCAAGGATGAAAATTTGCACATCGATAAAATAAACTTTAAGTTATAGCTTGGGATACTTAATACTTGCTAAAACATAACCATAATTAAGCAATCCAACATTTGCTTGTCTACTGACGTCTTTAATGTACAGGTCACGCCATCTATTAACAGATCTGAACATTACTCAAAGAAAAATAATTGATTTTAAATATAATTATGGTTATGTTTTTGCAAGTATTAAGTTTCCCATCTTATAACCGAGGAGGTTAGAATAATGCTTCTGGAGATGCCATGAGTCTCTTAACCGCGAAGCCACAATGTGTGGGAATTTGCCGTTGTTTACATGATATCCATGTAATTTCAGCTGTGTGTATTTTGGATTCTCTCTGGTTAGAAACCGTGTTAATATCAAACCGGAATGAATTATACTTCTTACACGAGTGAAGTTTTCAATTTTAGCGTTATGTTTTGTTTAAAATTCGCACTAATGTTCGTGTATTTCAATTTAAAATAAAAATGGGAAGGAACCTCTAAATAATTAAGAATTTTATAAATTCAGCATTTTCTCACACATCGGCAGCAAATTACGATGCAAAATTGAAAACATTTGCAACGAAAGAAGGCGATTCGGTCAACACAAAATACATTGCAATAGCCTTGAAAACCATCAGCTTTCCCGCACTTTGACCAAAGAATATCTAACTGATAAGAAGGTAAGGCTCAGCGAGACGTAACTAGCGCCACTATATTATGCGGCAAAGAATTACTACACAGAAGCCAACATTACAGGCTGATGCCGCAGGATGTTGAGCAGACTGAGTTAGACTGAGCATGCGTGTTTGTGTTCAAAGAATATAAACGCTTGTTTGTGTTGGCGTTTTGTTCAAAGGTTTTGTTGTTCTCATCTAGATCTGCGTTTATATTACAGCCATGAAATACACCCACTCCATTCCGATGAATAACAATTCATGGAATGGAGTGGATGAATAACAAGAACAAATTTGAAGCCGTTTGAAACAAATATCCTGGAAAACCATTAAAACAACGTTTGCTGAAAAAAAAAGCTATCGTTACGTTGAAAAAATTAATTTATCAATTATATGAAACTGACTTTTATGAAAAATACCTCGTAATATTGTAAAATGAAAGAGGGAAGCATTCGATTACACAATGCATACCAAACAGACAGCTTTAAGCATACACTCAATCGTGGCGAGTTAGTCCGGTCGGTAGAGAGCTCAGCTATTCACGCCAGCGGCCCAGGTTCGAACCTACTCAGATACGAACGGATGTTTTTCCGATCTGTTGAGAAAATTTCTCCAGCGCAGTGCGTTTAATTTACAAACTTCGGAAGGGTAGAAAAAAAATTGTAGCTTTGGGAAACTGCGGTTGTCTTTGCTTTTTTTTTTTTTTTATTATTATGGCTGCTACTGGGAAACCAGCCTCAGCATTTTTGACATTTAAGGTATATTGTAAATATGAAATTCATGCCAAGCAACCTGGTATTACTACGGTGCTTAAAGTGAGAATAAAACTGCTAAAATTTCCTTAAAATAATATTAATTGCTAATGTATATATTTGTTTCACCAAAAGAAGGGACAGGAGGGATACTCAGAAAAGAACAACAAAAAAAAAAAAAAAATGCTTTAGTAGACCCAATGAGACCGAAGGAAACAGTCGCAGATCAAAGCTTAGTTTCCTTTCCGTGAAATAGGCTTCCCGTCCCGTGTCTCCTACGCTTTTTGCGCCTGAATGTTAACTTTCCCGCAGAGCATCTGCTGCCGCATTACATGGTGGCGCTGCTGTCGCCTGTTTTACATTATCTCTACGAGAGTTGAGCTTCTTCACGCGAAGCGTTTATATTCTTTGCTTTGACGGTCGTTGCTCGCGATTATAGGCTTCACGCGAAGTAGTACTGCTCCATAACAAGGGCATCTCCAGATACCTTATTCTAACCTCGTTGGTGATAACCACAGATATCGTATAAGGGACTAGATTGGCTGTCTGCTCTGTTGAGCATGGGCTAGTGCTGTGAGAAGCATGGAGCCACATTGAGCGGGTCAAGATGGCGGCGGAGCATGGCACGTTACGCAGAATAGTTTGGACTTGGTTATTGTATAAATCATAATGAAAGCTTCCTCAGATAAAAATCTTACGCAGAGAGACAAAAATATAATTGCTGTTACTTATTTGCCTCTTGCCCAATGCTGAAAACAATATATATATATATATTAAAATTTAAAGCTGGTATTGTATGCAAGTATAGAAAATTATTGGAAAACATTTTTAAGAAGGTAATGCGGCAACGATTTAAAATAATGTAAACGCAAATAATAATTTATTTAAAATCAATAAGTAGCTATTAAATCCAGCAAACTATTGATTTGAACCCGAAAAAAAAAAAAAAAAGGCTTCCACATGCTTTACATAGAAAAGCTGAAATAATGTGAATCTTTTTCCTTGTTGCTATTACCTCTGTCATTCTGATTTATTTATTATGTTTGCTCAAAAAGTTTTGAATTTCACCAAAAATTTTGATATTTCATCTTGTTATGCACTAAGGAAATTTCAGTTTTTAACATTTCACATTTATTTGGGCAATATAGCAACGAAATGGTGTATTAAATGTAAGCATTCATTAACAATGAACGTCAAAATCATATCTCTCTGCAAACTAAAACCAGCGTGATATTTTTTTATATCGCAGATACCGGAATGTCTTCTCTGGAATTTAAGACCTGGCCGAATCTGAAATAATTCAATATCTTGCAAGACCCTTGGCATTCTAGTTAGCACTAAGGAATATTACTGTTTTTTACTTAAATTTTTTATAACTTCCGCCGCTAAATGGGTACTGACTGCTTTGAATCTCAATATAAATAGAAAATTACAGTACCAAACTCGTATTTCTTTGACTTAATGCAAAGTAGCCTTGCTTACATGGATCGTGATGACCCGCTGAAAATGGCGCCTACCTTCTCACGCCTCATGGGCTGGGTGTCCAATCTAGCTTCTTGTATATATCTGTGGTGATAACTAAGGAAGATGAGGTTGTAGCAGACACGTGACTTTCAGCATGGCAACGAGCCTTAGTAACGTAAGTGAAGGACAACCAGCCCTGTTGAAATGATGGCATCTTACTTTGAAAGTTGGACTTCTTTTTTTTTTTTTTGATTGGAGGTTTAACGACCACCGTGAGCAACTCAATGGGCTATAAGCAGTCGCCCGTCCCTAATTTAGGGTCACTGGTTCCAGGGAAGGGAGAGAGCCAATGCCGTAAGACAAACACAACATCCATGCCTCACCGGGATTCGAACCCGGACCCCTTACGGACGAATGATCAGAGGCCAGCGCCTTAGATCACTGCGCCACCGAGGCGGCAAAGTTGGACTTCCGAGTACAAAATACGGTTTTTGGAAAAAAAAAATGAAAGTGACTGAAGAAAAAGATCCGTAAGTGCTGAATGCAAATACCTTCGAAGATGACGCAAAAAGTTTTCCAAAAGTGCAAATAATAAATATTTTCTTTTACTTCGTCTTTGGTCGAAGCGCCTTGACCGCAGAACAGTTCGAGGCATATAAAAGTCTCGAAGCATACAACAATTTCACATCGTGGATATTCTTTTACATGATAATTTGATAATATCATTATTTAGTGAGCAATCAGTAATTTAGCGAGAAAATAGGTACGCTGCTTTAATAAGTAAGGCTCTTTACCCTCTCATCAGGTACTCACCCCTGGGTGAAAAAGGTATAGGTTATCTGCCTTTGCAGGAATCACTGATTTCTGGATAAAACTGATCCTTGAAAGATTTTCTGCCTTTTGGAGATTTGAACTCTTTAATAAAAAGTGTTTTTCTAAGCTCTGGGAAACGATTTCGAATACTTAGAAGAATTTAGGGCAAAATCTGTTTTTTCACGCAAAATTGTGGTGAAAAAACACAGTAATTTTGCGCCCTAATTTATATATCCGTAAATAAATTTAGCAGCATAATCTCGGTCTTTAAACAGACCTAGACAACAAAAATAATTTTATTTGGACAATAATTTTACCCATTAGTTGCATTTTTCCGCAAAAGTGGGCTTCAGCTTCAGATAAAAATTCAAGTGTACTAAAAATAAAATCAATTATGGTCTGGGGAGGAAATACCATATAGAACAAACTAGTAAAGTAAAACCCCCAACACCGACAGCAAAATATCCTTAAGAGTGAAAATACTAAGTGAAAAGCCGAAAACTCGCAAAAAAGTGAGTCAGTGAACGGTGTGCTGGAGCTCTCCTAAAAAAATCCAGCAGCCAAAGAGATTTATTCTGACTAAAAGTCAGGCTAGCTAACAAATTAACTTTTATTTCCATAAAAAGTTTCAACACCCCCATAGATCAACCAGAAACCTTTTGAAAAGATCAAAGTCCATGGAGGGAAAATAATCCCCGTGCAAGTGCCTATTGGGTATCGTACCGTAAATTTAAGAAAATTTTTGACTAAGAGACAAACTCTAAAAGGTGTTCTATAAGAAAATAATCTGTAGCAATAAAACCTACACAAAAAAACCGCCAACACGTTTTAAAATCAACTTGAAATCAACGAGTGAAACGCTTGGCCCAATAAGTGCAAGCACTGCACGCCAACAGCATTTGAACAAGTAAATTTCGCAGATCAAATCTTTTTTTTTTTTTTTTTTTTTTTTTTTTGATTGGAGGTTTAACGACCACCGTGAGCAACTCAATGGGCTATAAGCAGTCGCCCGTCCCTAATTTAGGGTCACTGGTTCCAGGGAAGGGAGAGAGCCAGTGCCGTAAGACAAACACAACATCCATGCCTCACCGGGATTCGAACCCGAACCCCTTTCGGACGAATGATCAGAGGCCATCGCTTAGACCACTGCGCCACCGGGGCGGCGATCAAATCTTTACACACTAACTGCAGGACAGCCAGCTATGCTTGTCCTTCAGAAATTTCCAGGCACTACATCCTCATAGAATAAGGGGGAGGTGGCATAACAAGCAAGCCCTTAAAAAGCCCTTAACAAGCAAGCCCTTAAAAAGCCCTTAACAAGCAAAATGCTTAGCTATTCCATCACAGCTCTGAAGCCGACGATCTGAGCGGTAGCCATCATCTGTTACCCTTCTGACTGTGTTCCATCGAATTACGTATCTAACAACGTAGGGCCGCCCCGGTGGCGCAGTGGTCTAAGCGATGGCCTCTGATCATTCGTCCGTTAGGGGGTCCGGGTTCGAATCCCGGTGAGGCATGGATGTTGTGTTTGTCTTACGGCACTGGCTCTTTCCCTTCCCTGGAACCAGTGGCCCTAAATTAGGGACGGGCGACTGCTTATAGCCCATTGAGTTGCTCACGGTGGTCGTTAAACCTCCAATAAAGAAAAAACCAACGTAGGCAGGTTAACACTTTTAAAGGCTGCTTGCTAAAAGAAAAATGTCATGTACATTAAGGATATAGTCTATAATATCACTACTGTTTCCTTTTCTTTCAAAGCACTGCTAGGTCACGTTTTACCGCTGTGTACGACAAAAAAACCTTTAACGCATCACACCGAAAGTACGTACACCCTGCTTAAAGTAATGCATGAAGCCGTTCACACACTCTAAAGTGAAGAATAAAACGTTGATTTATTTCATGTGATCCAGTAAATATTTCTGAAAACAGAAACGCAACGAAATATTTCCTTAGAAACGACAGTTCATGCTAAAGTTTGATAATTTGCAAAATTTTAAAGAATAATACACAAAATATGCAAAATTAAAAAGCGTTTGTAGCGGACAATAAAATCCGTTGGCGTTGATAGATTACTATGTGCTAATAATAAATGCGGTAATTTACAAATTAAAAAAACAACAACAACAGAGCACGGATTTTATTGTGCGCGAGAAACGACTGCTTTTTACAAAGTTTTAATAAAACGTTTTCAGGAATGTAATTTTTGACCAGAAGTTATTGAAAACTGGACAACTTTGTAGTTCGTACTAAAAATGTTTAGCTATTCCATCATAAGTTTTTGATCCGCAAATAAATCTCTCTTCAGCTTTTAATGTCAGTTGAGCTTCAAATAAACAATTCCATAAATCAGTTATAAGCAAACGTTCTTCTCACACGTAATAAAAATCTGAAATATTCCTTACCTTACAAAGTAAATATGAGGGACTGAGGGTAATGTAACGTGGCAGACGCACAACTCAGCTGGCTTCAACGGTGAGAGCACATGCTCCCTCCTCTTATTCTATCCTCCCGGAGCTTTCTCAGACACCCGTGCATATAACACGATGAACGCATGTTTCACATAAAGCGATAAATTCGTGATTTTACTTTTTGTGCTTTTTATGTTAATAAGTTCCAGCAGGGTACCCAGGATTTGTTTACAGGGGTGGCTCAAATTATTGAAGATGCAAATTAAAACACTGTAGAAAACATCTCCCAAAGTAATTGGAAAGCGATAAAAATACCTCCGCTATATTAAAGTGAAAATATACATTCAGAAACATAAACAAATATATTTAAAATTCCCATTGTTGGTAAAATATATATTCAAAAACACATAAAATTATATTTAAAAATAAGCAGCCAATACAAAGAACGAAGGATCAAGTGACACCTCATGGGGAGGTCCGGGCCCCTGGGTCACTCCCATTGAATTCCAGTAAACGTTTAAACGGCATTTTCATTATGAAAATTTTTAAATGCAAAAAAATGTCATTTGACTGTTTATTTTTCATTCTAAGCGCTGTAGCTCAAATTTTCTTAAGAGTTCGATTTTGCAAAGGTAGGACCCATAAACGGATAGGTAAAAATAATTCTCAGGGGGTAATTTATGCGTATCTGATGATCTGAGGAAATTGTCCACGCACACACAAAAATAATTTTAACTATAATGTTAAGTACTTGTGTCAAGAAGAACTCGTAAAAATAATGTGCTGTTGTTTATAATAGGTTCGTTAGGTTTGCGAGTAAATAGGAACTTTAAAGATCCCGTGGAATTGAGTTTCCAACAATATCAATTGATTTAGTTTGATACAGAGATTTCTGTAAAACACGATAAGTAGAAAATGTTAGGTTAGCTATTTATGACCTTGCTAACGAAAGCACATACTCTTCTGCACTTGTTAAAACACTAAAACAAAGTTCGAAAAACATCAATAAAAATGTATCACAGCCAGCTTAAAACGTTTATGATATGTTACCTAATAATCGCTAGTTTTTTTACTGGTCCACGTACTGAAATTTAAAGGCATAGATCGAAAAAGGATGTCACATCATCATTACTCAATGTGGTGTTATGATCTCAGTCGTCTCACCAACATGGCGGAGGAAGCTGTGACGCAGTGGCGGCTTTTCAGGTGAAGTAGGTTAAGTGCCTCTTCACCTATTTTACTTAAAATAAAGTTTTATTCAGTAATTTGTATAATATATTATTTTTTGTCTCTATTGTGTTACAAAATACTCAACATTTTGATTAGATATCAATTCACATAGCGCGTTCAAGACGGAAAACAAGTCCTCATACGCAAAACAGTGCAAGTGAAGTGCCGAAATGAACACCCTTGGAAGTCTGCAGCTTTCGACCGAGTTGCTATGGTAACCGTGACGTCAATCTCCCCTATCTGGCGCGCAAGTGAAGTGTTTTATCTTTCGGCGCCGAAGCTCTGCAGATGGAATCATGACCTTCGAAGGAGATCACGGTGAAACGGGATGTTTTACCCAGGGTATTTTGCAGTGTTGTGGTACATGCTTTCCGAAAGGGATTTGTTTTTTCGTGCTTTGTGATTATTTGTCAAAAAGTTTAGCTGTTACTGTAGTTCCGTGTACAGTTTAACAGTTAGTGGTAGTTTTAATTAAAGTATGTATCCTGTGAACGACATTGTTTGTAATTTATTACAAACTCCATTTAATCGGTGGAAAGATGAAGATAAAAGAGACATTTTACTTCAATTACGACCGACGGATTCACTAAAAATTGTTGCCAAAAAAGAAATCAAGAAGAGCGGTAAATCTTACAATATTAATTTTAAAAATTGTTGGTTTACTGAATATAAATGGCTTTGTAGTACTTCTGTGTTACAAAAATTATTTTGTTGGCCCTGCTTACTTTTTAGTAATAAACATTCGGCGTGGAATAAAGACGGATTCTCAGATTTATTAAATATAACACGCTCACTTCATAAACATGGTGATTCTAGCGAACACCTGAAATGCGAGTTAACGCTAAGGAATTTTGAAAAAAATCAGAACACCATTGCCGATGCCCTGAGGTAGAATGCTAGGCTTTTGAAAATGCATTTCAACGAAAACGTTCGTTTAAATAAACTTTTCCTGCAGACAGTGATTGATGCAGTATTTTATTTGAGCAAACAAGAACTAGCATTCCGTGGCCATGACGAAAGCATGGACTCGATAAATCGTGGAAATTTTAAGGAATTACTTTCATTGTTGATATCAAGAAGTCCTTTAGAAATTCAAAATCAATATGAAAAGATAAAAAATGTCTTCACAGGTGACTCAAAAACTATTCAAAATGAATTAATTGAATGTATTTTTGAATATATAAACGATCACGTTAAAAGTGAAATAAATGAAGTTCAATGCTTTTCTATTCAAGTAGATGACACCACAGACATAAATCAGACTTCTCAGTGCTCTTTAATAATACGATTTGTTGATTCGGAAGGTGTATTGGCTGAGCGATTTTTGGGTTTCCAAGACGTGAGTGGAGATCGAACGTCAGAAGCTTTATACAAAATGCTAGACAAAATTTTGGAACAATTCGATTATCAACACAAATTAATAGGACAATGTTACGATGGGGCAAGTGTAATGTCTGGACACTTGAATGGGCTCCAGAAAAAAATCAAGAATAAAGCTTTTCAAGCTGTTTTTGTTCATTGCTTAGCACATCGTTTGAACCTTGTATTACAGCAGAGTTTTTCTAAAATTTCAAAGTGTCGTATATTTTATGCAAGCCTCACTGGAATTCTTTCGTTTTTTCACCACTCAGTGAAGCGATCTTATACACTCACATCTACAACCGCAAGACGCATACCAACCATAGCAGAAACTCGATGGTCCTCCACTTCGAAGTTAATAAGTGTAATTGTTGAAGATTGGGATAAATTGAAGGAAGTATTCGAATTTCTGACAAATAGTAACCAATCAGACAAAAAATCAATTCAACTTGCCAAGGCATTTTTAAACGATATGAACACTTTTGAATTTACATTTTTGGCAATAGTATTTAATGAAATTTTTGGCCCCACCGATCTATTATTCGAAATTTTGCAGAAAAAAAACAACACTAGACATAAACTACTGTTTAACTCAAATGAAAAAAAACTCGTGAAATTTTGAGTCATAAAAGGTACGATGAAGTATTTGAAACATTGTTTGGAAAAGCTAGCGAAATCACATAAATAAGCAGATCTAAACGGGAATATGCTGCTCTTACACAAGAAACAATTTTTCAAAATTATAAGCAATTGTATTTTGAAATTTTAGACCACATTCTTATGGAAATGGATATAAGATTTCAAGACTGTGAAAAACTTCAATTTGTTTGTCTTGCTGACCCAACCAAATTCGAACAATTTAATTGAAGCTTTCCCTCTCACGCTTTTGAAAATCTACAACATTTTTACGGAAAAATATTTACTAAACTCCAGCGCCTTAAAAATGAACTGAGTCTTGTATATGCTAACGAAAAATTAAGAAATATATCGACTCGAAAAATTAAGGAATATATCGACGAGTGCTTCATGAAGATAAAGACATTTTTACAGAAGCTTATAAATTGGTTGCTCTCATTTTAACCATTCCATCTACAAGTGTGTCAGTGGAAAGAAGTTTTTCTTGCCTTAAAAGAATACAAACTTACTCAAGAAACACTATTTCTCAAGACAGACTTGCTTCTTTGGCAAATATTTCTATTCAGAAAGATATTTTATTGATGCTCACGAAGAAACAACCATTCTATGACGACATAATTGACAAATTTGCAGCTTTAAAAGACAGAAGAATTGATCTAATATACAAAAAATAGGTCAGTCCTCATATAGTGATTTTCATTGAAGACAGTAGATATCTTTTCATATTGCTCTTGTAGCTCTTCACCTATTTTTTCAACCACGAGCCGCCACTGCTGTGACGTCAGAATCGTGACGTTTCGCTGGCTTCATTTTGATCACGCGAGAGGAACGGCGTACCCTTACTCCATCTATTCTAACCTCCTTGGTCATAACCAAGGAGGTTAGAATAATACTTCTGGAGATGCCCTGAGTCCCTTAACCGTGAAGCCGCAAACGGTGAAAATTTTACGTTGTTTACACGATGCCTATGTAATTTCAACTGTGTGTATTTTGGAATAGCGTGGCTGTTGGTTGCAGAAACAGTGTTAATATCAAACCGGAATGAATTATACTTCTTATACGAGTGAAGTTTTTAATTTTAACGTTACGTTGTGCTTAGAATTTGCTCTAACATTCGTGTATTTCAATTTAGAATAAAAATTGGAAGGAGTCTCAAAATAATTAAGAATTTTATAAATTCAGCATTTTCTCACACATCGGCAGCAATTTACAATGCGAAATTGGAAACATTTGAGACGAAAGAAGGCGATTCGGCCAACACAAAATGCATTGCAATAGCATTGAAACCCATCAGCTTTCCCACACTTTGACGGCTGTCGCACACAGTTATAGGCTTCACGCAAAGTGGTACTGCTCCATTAGCAAGGGCATCTCCAGATATCTTATTCTAACCTCCTTGGTTATAACTTAAAGTTAGTTTTACCGATGTGCAAATTTTCATCCTTGGGAATACATTAATTGCGAAGAAAATATGTAAAGAAGTTTTACCATTGGAAACATAAGGTAGAGATTTTAGGTGGAACCACCTTAAGATACGTACATAGACTGGAAGTTCTTGTGTAAATGAGTGGCAGCAGTTGGGGACATTTTGATCTCAGAGCTTGTACGGCAAAAACGGCATGTGTGAGCAACGTTAATTAAGCTCTTTTACCTGCACGAAAGAAGAAATTTTACGTTGTTTATACTGCGTATTATTATTTTTCCAATGGGGTATAAATTAGACATTGCGCCTTTTAACTTACGATTAAAGAAAACATCATTATCGTAATTTTGGAGGATATGAAATAACTACAGGGAAACGTCGCTTGTCCTACGTGTAAACTATATTTCAGCTTCAGTTGCCTGCAAACTGCTTGATCTAGTTGCATGAAATTCGTATTTCACACTCTAAGGACACTGTACTCTAAGTAATGTCAAAAATCATTTTAATGTGGCCATTTGTTTATTCTTAAGAGAAGTTGCCGTGAACAAAACGTTTCATTTTGGAAGTTTTCCCGTAGTATTATGAGTTCGTAATAGCTACTCAACGGGAGAAAAAATAAGTGAAATTAAATATGATAGAAAGAAATGCCCTCTTCATATAATTTAGAGTTTAGACAATTACAAATCTCGAGGATGAAAAGTCTGGGAAAAGAAATACCAGTTAGCAAATCATGTGTAGGTTTAACCAGAAACCTTTACTTTACAGCCATATACAGTTTAACCAGACACCTTCACTTTAGAGCCGTATACAGTCTGGTGAATGACACAAGGGTCTAGTAAAAACTAAGTCGGCCACCCCGGTGGCGCAGTGGTCTAAGGCGCTGGCCTCTGATCATTCGTCCGTAAGGGGTCCGGGTTCGAATCCCGGTGAGGCATGGATGTTGTGTTTGTCTTATGGCACTGGCTCTTTCCCTTCCCTGGAACCAGTGACCCTAAATTAGGGACGGGCGACTGCTTATAGCCCATTGAGTTGCTCACGGTGGTCGTTAAACCTCCAATAAAAAAAAAACAAAAAAAACTAAGTCCCTCACCTTAATATTTAGAGATAATTAAGTAAGTGCAAAGGTTACTAGCTAACTATCTAGCACTTAAAATACTAAAACATGTCTATTATTTCAAGGGAAAGATTAGAAAGAAGGTGGGAAGCCTAGATTGAAACTGCAAGTCACGGTAAATGAGACAAGGTTCTAGTAAAAACTGAGTCCCTCAATTTAATATTTAGAGATAAAGTAAGTGCAAAAAGTTACTAGCTAACTATCCTACACTTAAAATACTAAAACACCTCTATTATTTCCAGAGAAAGATTAGAAAAGAAGGTGAGAAGCCTAAATTGAAACTGCAAGTCACGGCAACATTGCTGTGACTAGCCCTTAAATCCGGATGAAAATATGAATATGTTTCTCTTTTTTTTTTCTCACGCTTTTTTTTCTTGGGGACAACTTGGTCGTCGCACTTCTTTTTTCTATTTCCAGATAGGGGATACCGGTATAGTGAGACCGCAAAGGTGTGTGATACCCCTTTGCTAAATGGCAATCGTCAGATTTTGGCTTGGTTTCGTTTCGTTTCCAGTTAGCACGTCTTAGAGCATTTACCATGGAGGTACGAATGAGGGGAGAAAGCACTCCCCGTTGGCTCAATGCAATCCAAGTGAGGCCAGCGAAACGTCATGCTTGTGACGTCACGGCAGCCATCTTAAGCCTGGCATGAGCAGACTATGCAATAGCTGTTAGTTCTGTGCGAGGCATGAAGTTGGCAATTTGCTTTTAATATTAATAAATTTGCCCTTCTTCATTATATTAATCGTTGATATACTGTTCTTAAGGATATTATTAGTTGTTTTATCAATGTTGCGGGCGTTACGGCTACTTCCAGGTTTTTAGAATTTAGGAAACATTTCGGCTGGCTTCTGGTCTCATTCTGTCAGAAGAGCAACAACTCACGAAGAGAAAAAATAAATAAAGTCCGAGCAGCTGTGAAAACTGTTTCTGATAAAGAGCGCTGTCTCTCCGTGGGAAGCGAGAGGAGAAAAAAATCGTGTGATTTGAACTCGGAAGGGAGAAGTCGTGTGTTTTGACCACGATGGAACTAAACAGGAAAAATGCTGCCGGAGTGTTTATGTTACTTGAATCTTTTCGTGTGTGTGCGGTCGGTCATCTGTTAATTATATGTTGGATGTTCATTTGAGGCTCTTGTGAATCATTGTGTCAACTGCTGCGTTCTTTCTTATTTCCTTTGGATATATCGACCTCAACACACGGCACCCAAGAACCGTCGTTCAAAAATTGAATGGCAGGTAAGAAGTCTTTTTCTTCAATACTGTGCATTCCTGATTGATTTGAACGGCGGCAGATTACATATGGCATCCCTGCCGGGACTTTGAGTTGAGGTATTTTGAACATATAGCACAGAATTCGTAACCGAGAGAATTCTTCCGTTTGTTGACATTCTGATATATTGTTTCGAACGAAAAGATGGCCGAAGAAATTAGAGCTAGATTGAGACAGAAACGCGGCGTGATGAGAACTTCCGTTAGCAAAATTATTAAGCGATTGGAAGAGGAACTTAAACTAACTGATGTGGATATAGATAATCTTGAAGAACTTTTAGAACATATTAATGAAAAATCAACAGAACTAAAATTAATTGATTCCAAGCTGGAAAATGTTTTAGACCCAGGGGACTTGCAGTCTGAGTTAGAAAGTGCTGAAGAATATCGTGAGAAAATAACTACATGGATATATAGAGCGTCCAAACGAGTTCATATATTAAGGCACAATGTTGTGAATAACGGCGTGTCTCGAGCTACATGAATCTAAAATAGAAGAACGAGTGAGGGACTCTGTGACTATATAATTGCCGAAGCTATCTATTTCCAAGTTTTACGGAGATGTGAGTCAATGGCTTACATACGTCTGCCAACTCGGAGTATTTATTAAGTCAAATAAATCACTGTAAAGTACGGAGGGGGTTCAAATTTAACCTGGACTTTTTTTTAAATCAGATATTTATTAGCTGACGTTACATCACTTACTTTTCGGAGTAATCTTCGTCCTGGTCCATACATTTTTCCAGCGTTCTGGAAGCTTCCGGATCCAAATTTCATAGAATTCTTTACTCTGTTGTTTAAAGCATTTCAGGACGACACTTTTCACCTCTTCATTTGATCTGAACTTCTGCGCTCCCAAAAATTCCTTTAATGGACCGAACAGGTGGTAGTCACATGGTGACATATCCGGGCTGTATGGAGGGTGTGGTACAACGTCCCATCCCAATTCCTCCAATGTTTCCATAGTCACTTTAGCGGTGTGGGGCCTGGCGTTGTCTTGGAGAAGGCACACTCTACTGTTGAGGAGTCCTGGTCGCATTTTCTCAGTGCTGCCTTAAGGGAGTTCTTGAGGAGATCGCTGTAATAGGTGGCATTGATTGTTTGACAATCTTCCAGGAAATCCGTAAGAATAATACCGTTAATGTCCCAAAAAACTGTAGCCATTACCTTCGTGGATGATGCCCTAATCTTGAATTTTTTGGGTGGGGGCGAATCATTGTGTCTCCCCTCCATGCTTGCACGTTTGCTTTCCGGCGTTTGGTGATGGATCCATGTCTCGTCCACTGTCACCACAGGTCTGAGAAAGTTGTCTCCTTTTCTCTGATGTCTTCGGAACAACATGTTCGCAATTTGCAACCTGCTGGCTTTCTGATCGTCACACAGCTGCTTCGGTACCCATCTGGCATACCCTTTGCTGAAGTGCAGCTTATCTTGGATGATGATATGCACGCTTCCGAGGTTGATGTTCAGTGCATAGCTAAGATCACTTACAGTAATTCTCCTGGTGTACCGCATGAGCTGATTTACGCGTGCTTTCATGGCGTCGTTAACAGCAGTTCCCGGTCGTGCCTTGTGCGGTTCGTTGCCGACGCTTTGTCTGCCTTCCTTGAACGCTTTACACCATTTGAAGACGGATGAACGGGACAGGCACGAGTCACCAAACTGTGTTTGAAGTCTCTGGTGAATTTCACTGCCACTCGCACCTTCATTGCAAAGAAATTTGATAATTATTCTCTGCTGCTCCAAAGTCGAAACACCTTCACTCGCCTTTTCTCTTTCTGCAATGCGGGAGTTGTCATGGCAACGAAAATTAGCGAAACAAGTGGCGTTCTTGTAGCGTGAGATACCAGTGTTTCCAAACGCACAATAATAATAAACACAAATTTTCAAACTAATATATTAGAAACAAAAGTCCAGGTAAAGTTTTAACGCCCGCAATACAATTGCTCCTCAAGCGGAAAACCCTGCATTACTGGAAGAAGAAAACGCACACAAAATGGTCGGCTTGAAGAAACTGTCACATAAAAAAAATCTTTTATTCGAACTGTCAGAAGCGCAAGTATGCGAAAAATAGAGCTGCACATCTAAAATTTCTGACGGATAAGCTGTGCATCCGTTGGAGTACAAAAGGTACATAAATGTTTGTCATCGTGACTGGTATCAGAAGCAAAAAAAGTTTTTTCAGTCGATAGTTTAAAAGCGCAGCTTGAGAACATTCCGATTTCTATTAGAAGACATGGATTTAAAGAAAAATATGAATTTGTCCCTTTGGTGGCAGAACTGCGAGTTATGGAGGAAATATACGCAAAATTTCTTATATAGGAAAATAGCAGACGCAAAATGGGTTTCAAATTGGAAGAAGCAGATATAACGAAGTAAATAGAGTCTTCAGTTACATTCTTAATGGAAAATGAAAATTTTTTAATGCTGAAAGGTACCCGATAAAGAATTCCTTTTTTCCACTCGAACTTTTAGAAGTAATGATTTAGATGTGACGTATATCTCTAATTTAACCTTCCTTTTGAGTTTCTGTATTTTCATGTAAATTTGGTTTCTTTTCGTTAAACGTTTCTGTCTTAAAAACACATTATTTCCCCCGACAAGTTTGCTAAGTTGGCGGTGAGTCAAAAGTTAATATAATGATATGATGTGCACAGTTTCGGAGAGGAACTGGTGCACTAGAGGACAGCGATTTGTTGCAAAAGTGATTTCTTGTTAACGATAAGAACACAGTCGATATGCTCACGCTATAAGCAGTTTTTTTTTTGATTGAAGGTTTAACGACCACCGTGCGCAACTCAATGGGCTATAAGCAGTCGCCCGTCCCTAATTTAGGGCCACTGGTTCCATGGAAGGAAGAGAGCCAGTGCCATAAGACAAACACAACATCCATGCCTCCCGGACCCCTCTCGGACGAATGATCATAAGCCATCGCTTAGGCCACTGCGCCACCAGGGCGGCGCAGTTCTTTCGAACTATAGTTCGAAAGAACTGTACTATTTCTGACTCATTGACTCTGGACTGTTCATTTTTCGAACTATAGTTCGAAAGAACAAATCATTATAATGATTTGTTAAAAGGCAGTGTTTTTGAAGTTAAAGATTTGTTGAACGGGAAGTTGGATAACGTCTTGATATCGTATGAAATGCATGTTGATATCAGCATTTATTGTTGCAAAGTTAATTACATTCCACGTTGTGCTGCTATGATGCACCAATCAGAGAATAAAAAGGGACGTTGGAAATGCAAGTACTATTTCTGACTCATTGACTCTGGACTGTTCATTTTAAATGTATAAAGTGTTTAGTTAGAGACATTTGCAAATGCTTAGTTAAGTTTGCAGCTACTAAGAGCAACAAGTCAAAGCTAACCTTAAGCCTTCAACAAGTATATTAAATGCTCATACACCGACAGTAAACAAAACAATATATTTTTCAAGGAACAAAATATGAATCAAAGTAAATAGCCATGTGCGTTTAAGCCCACCTAGCGGTAAGATTGTGCAATGGAAGGAGACCAAATATTGGAAAAAGAATTTTTCAAATTCCATTAATGGGTGCAGAGATACGGTACTCTTAGACGCACGGCCGGGCAATTCGATATTAATAGCACGCCATACGATCTACAGAAAATCAAACGCAAGAATATAACGTTTGCTAAACCTCAAAAACATCAACTTACGTACAGTTTTTTTTTCTGTATGTTTCTGGATATAACAACCTTCTTGAGTATCTTGCAGGGAAATGTCCCGGTGGGCCAATCCGCCTCTGCTCATGGTGGTCGTTAAACCCCGAAACAAAAGAAAAGTTCAACAATTGCAAATATGATTTACTTACTGGAAACTTCCAGCAGGGTTTATATCCGGAGAAAGACTTATAACAATTTGAAATTTCGCAACTGTGAGTACTATTCGACTAAAGATATTACGAATTTAAAAAAAGGTATATGCCAATGAACTGTTTTTTTTTCTGTTTGTTTCCTTCTCTTTTAATACGAGTGTATTTCATTCTTTCTTTTTTTTTTCGTTGCCGTGGAATTCTGATCAAATGATCAGAAGTCACGAGTTTTCCACGGGTTAAAATGGAATAAAATTGACAACGATGATCTCATATATTGTGCTTAATTTGAAAAGCGTGAATCATTCGTTGCCCTTCGTAAACTCTGGGCAAGGTCTCAGGAAAACAAGGAAGTAGGCGTTGTTTAAGAATTTACGAGGTAAATTACTCCTTTTAAGAGATGAAGAGCATACGTACGGCATCAGGAAACCAGTATTTCCACTTTGCGAGAGGCCGATTTAGCAAATTGCGGTCGGAATAGAGAAAAAAGTCTGCGTGAACACTTATAGGTGGTCACAGTCACTATTCATCCAGAAAGGAAAATTTCCCCGTGTGAATCGAAACAGTCATTACCCTGTTTAGTGCGGTTTAAGCATAATCATGCCATCAAGTGGTAGCTTAAGAAATCAAAAGAAAGGATGTTTTTACATATTGCTCCACCTTTGAATGACTTTCAGACTTTTAAAGAAAGCGTGTCGTAGCGAAGTGATGGGAAGGAAGTGAGATATAAACTTAGAAAAAAGTTTCACAAAAAAAACAAACAAACAAACAAAAAACCGCTACAGACTATTTCGGCAATTTACCCAGAAGCAAATAAACTGATTTCTTTTAAAAAGATCAACGCCAATACGTTTGCCGGTGTGAAACTGTTCCTGTTTTTTTTTTTTTTTTTTTTGTTAAATTGACATTTCTCTGAAGAGGAAATCTGTTGTGCTTTTTGATTAATTACTTGTTAATACGTGAACAAGATGCAAGAAGCTGCCGCGGTGGCGCAGTGGTCAAAGCGTTGGCTTTGGATCATTCGTCCGAGAGGGTCTGGGGGGAATGCTAGTGAGGCATAAATGTTGTATTTATCTTATGGCACTGGCTCTTTCCCTTCCCTGGAACCAGTGGCCCTAAATTAACGACGGACGACTGCTTACAGCCCATCGAGTTTTTTTTTTATTGAAGGTTTAACGACCGCCGTGAGCAACTCAATGGGCTATAAGCAGTCGCCCGTCCCTAATTTAGGGTCACTGGTTCCAGGGAAGGGAGAGAGCCAGTGCCGTAAGACAAACACAACATCCATGCCTCACCGGGATTTGAACCCGGACCCCGTTCGGACGAATGATCAGAGGCCATCGCTTAGACCACTACGCCACCGGGGCGGGCCCATCGAGTTGCTCACGGTTGTCGTTAAACCTCCAAACTAACAAACAACAACAACAAAAACAAAATAAGATGCACGAAAAATACCGTTTCTGTAAAATAGGTACGTACGCTTAGTGGAGGTGTTCCTTTTTGACACTACACGCAAAATTTTCATGCTAAGCGCAAAATTACCATGCGTGACGTATACTTCTAATTAAAGCTTCCTTTTGAGTTTCTGTGTTCTTATGTAAATTTGTTTTCTGCTCGTTGAACATTTTCTAACTTAACGCCACAAAGTTTCCCCCTGTAAGCTTGTAAAAGTTGGTAGCCTGACAGTGCGTCAAAGTGTAATCAAACATAAATAAAGTGTATTCTGAGATAAGTGCAGAAGAGAGAGTGATTTTTTTCCGCATGAGCAGAGCTGTATTCTTTGAGCAGATTGTATTCCGAGTTGAGAGTGATATTGTAAGAGCTATGTTTTGGGTACATGGCGACATATTCCGGGTGTCCCATAAATTCGTAAACAGTTCAAAAATTCATAAAAGTTGAAGGAGATGAAGTATTGGAATGCGGTTTGCAACAAACTAATGCTCACGAAGGGGGATTTTTTTTTTTTTTTTGGTAGAGAAAAAAAGTTTAGTTAACATTTTCGTCGATAGAGGGCGCTTCACGCATTGAAAGCACAAAATTCCGTGGAAACCTAGACTTATTTGCATGCAGGAAAATGTTTATAAGCATATCACAGCAGTAAATGTTCTATGTGTCCGCCAACAGACAAAGATACCCTTTGCAAGCGAGTTAGAAAACCGTTAACTGCAGCATGGAGCATATCCGGATGGATGCAGGAGATTTTATTGGTTGCGAATGGCGTCCTTTAACTCCGCTAAAGACGACGGGTTACTGTGGTACACCCGGGACTTAACGTAACACCACAGCCAAAAATCAACTGGTGTCAAGTCCGGTGAGCGAGAGGGCCATTCATTTGTACAGCAACGGCTGATTAGTCGTTCCTCACCAAATGTGCTTATCAGGAACTGCTTCCCTGCAAATGAGATATAAGGAGGTGCCGCGTCTTGCATGAATGTTACTGTGTGAAGGAGATTACGTTCCACTAAGCACGGTATCACTTTCTCCTGTAGCATTTTCAAGTACCGTGCTGCAGTCGCCGAGCACGTCTTCTAGCCTGATTGTGCACAGGGCTCCTCAAAGAAAAAAGGACCCACAATAATGGACGCAGGGAAGCCACACCAAACAGTCCCACGTGGAGAATGCAGCGGCTCCTCAGTGTAATCATGTGGGTTCGCCTCTGCCCAGATTCGACAGTTATGGGTATGAACTGTCCCGTGCAATGAAAAATGAGCCTCATCTGTCCAGAAGATGTTGAGCAGCCATTGTGGATTTTCTGCGATTTTCGCGAAAGTCCACCTTGCGAATTCCTCCCGCTTAGCTGTGTCACTTGGTAAGAGCTGGTGAAGTGATTGCAACTTGTAGGGGTATAAGTTTAACACTCCATGAAGGATACGGAATACCGATGTCTTCGAATTCCAGTTACTCGTGTCACTTCTCGTGCGCTACTTACCTCACTCGTGGACTGTTCCCTTAGCGTGTCCATTTGCGAAGCCACAGCGGAGGTACGGGCCTCTGATAAACGTGGTGCACAGCTGCGAGGGCAATCACACAAACTACCCGTTTCTTCGAAACGTAGTACGAGGGAGAGCAGTCCGGCAGGAGTGATTGGACACTTACCTTTCTTCAATCTTTTTCTCTGTCAAAAACCGTCGTAGAGCTTCACCTGGCGATCCGTGGCTGAGGTAAAAGAGCATCACCAGTAGTGTTTTCTCCAACAACGTCAACATCCCAGTGCGAAAGGTACGTCTGCGCCAGTCACACGGGAATCGTGAGATATGACGTGTCAGTCGTAGACCCTGCAAATTATAGGACTCTATTTGCACATTGCATCTGTTTTCAATGCGTGACGCGCCCTCTATCGATATGAATTTGCATATTGCATGTGTTGTCAATACGTGAAGTGCCCTCTATAGATATAAATTTGCATATTGCATGTGTTGTCAATGCGTGAAGCGCCCTCTATCGATATAAATTTGCATATTGCATGTGTTGTCAATGCGTGAAGCGCACTCTACTGACGAAAATGTGAAGCCGCCCCGGTGGTGCAGTGGTCTAAACGATGGCCTCTGATCATTCGTCCGAAAGGGGTCCGGGTTCGAATCCCGGTGAGGCATGGCTGTTGTGTTTGTCTTACGGCACTGGCTCTCTCCCTTCCCTGGAACCAGTGACCCTAAATTAGGGACGGGCGACTGCTTATAGCCCATTGAGTTGCTCACGGTGATCGTTAAACCTCCAATCAAAAAAAAAAAAAAATGTGAACTAAACTTTTTTTTCTCTTCCAAAAAAAAAAAAAAAATAAAAATAAAAAAATCCCCCTTCGTGAGCATGAGTTTGTTGCAAACCGCATTCCATTATTCTATCTCCTTCAACGTTTATGAAGTTTTTAACTGTTTATGAATTTATGGGACACCCGGTAAATATCTACACTCACGGACAATGAAATTTGCGCACCAAGAAGGAAGCATCGGATTGAACAAAAAATTTATGGACATAATGATACAGATGAATGATACTCATGATGGCAAAAACAGAGCTGCAAGACAATTACAGACGGTTCTGTGGCAGCAGTCCGGTCATCTTCAATAACGTGTCGCACCGCCTCTTGCGGCGATACATGCTGCAATACAGCCCGGCATGGAGGCGAACAGACGCATGATGTTGTCCTGCGGGAGACTGGCCCACACGTGTTGAACTGTGTGCTCCAAATCCCGGATAGTGCAGTACGGTGGCTGCTGGCGTTTCAACTGGTCCCACACATGCTCGATAGGGGACATGTCTGGGGACCGGGCAGGCCATCAAGTTTCTGGACATGACGTAGACAGTCCTGAGCTTCCCAAGCCGTATGCGGACGGGCATTATCCTGCTGCTATAGCGCACCTAGAATCCCTGCCAGGAATGGGAGCACATGGGGCCGTAGGATCTCATCCACATACCGCTGGCCCCGCCAATGATCCACGTACCACTACTCGAGCTGATCGGCAATAGTAGACAATGGATCCCCAGACCACAATGCCTGCAGTGGAGCAGGTGTGGTGCTCGATTGCGAGGTTGGGATCGTGCCGCTGACCCGGGGACTTCCACACCTGGACACGATGATCATCTGCCCCCGAAACGAAGCGGCACTCATCGCTAAACACCACACGTTGCCAGTCTGGGGTGTCCCACGTTGCTCTGGCCTAGCACCACTGCGCACGGAGCCGGATATATTCCGGTGTTAACGGCAGCACATGTAAGGGGCCCTGGAATCACCGATTCACTTTCGCGAGGCGTCGGGAAATGGTTCGTGGGCACACAGGAGCCTCTGCTTCTGCCTGCATAGTGGACCGGGTCCTCGTGGAATCCGTCCGTGCCTGGTGCAGGATCCGTCGATCCTCTCCACCGGTGGTCCTCCTGGTCTGTCCGGAGCCGCTCCGCCGTGTGGCAGTGCCGTCACGTGTCCACTGCTCCCAACACAGTTGGACGGTATAGTCGGAACGATCCACGTGGCGGCCTATACGGCACGCCGACCACCCTGCGGTTTTCAGCCCGATGATCAGGCCTCTCTAAAAGTCCGTAAGGTAAGTAAATCGACGTCTCTGGCGTCTACCCGGCATTCTTTTCACTCTGTGCTCTTGCTTGCGTCAGCCGGTGCTATTCGCTTTCATGGAGCATCGACTGCACGACGGTTTATAAGGCTGCCGGTTCGTGCTTGCAGCTCCACTACAGGGTGGGCGGTCATGCGCAATCGCACCAGACGTGGATTATTTGCATACCAGTATGCACTCTAGCTATGCGCAAAGTTTCGTGGTTGTAGCATGATTTCTTCTAGGTGCGCAAATTTTATTGTCCGCGAGTGTATATATACACTATATTGACAAAAGTCACCGGACGCCCCTTCAAAAGCACATGAACGGACCAGCAGCGTTGTTACGATGCGCGGTACAGCTGCAAATGTTTAAAAACAAGCTGATCGCGATCATATGGCACTGTAAGGTTGAGTGAAAAATGTCGCGACGGGAGAGGACTGACTAGTATTTGCAAGATTTGCGCGCACATCTTACCGTATTTTCAGTAAATATACTCACTAAATCGGAAATTTTGCTTTCGCGTTCGTTACGTAATTAAGGAAAAATCCTTCTTTCATTTTAGTGAATCGAAGGCGAAGGGAATTTTTAAAAGTTTTAAGTGAAATTATTATGTTCATACAGTCCTACCAATTTGCCATTAACGCACTTAAAAAAATCGTTGTTGCAAAAATGCTTAACGTAAAATGCTGGGCTTTTCACGTTATGCGTGAAAAAACTTGTGTTTGTGCTCCTTTAGCCAAATTGCAAAGTAAAGGAAAAAATTCCTGAAATATTTAGTTTTAAGACCCTTACATGAAATCATTTCCCAAGAGCAAAACTTTGGAGTTCCCCGATTTACAGATAGCATTTCTGGAAACACAAAAAGAAATGAAAGCTAAAAATGTAATCTTTTGATGTTATCTAAAGATAAAAAATAGAGAAAAAAAATGATAGATTTATTGCTGTTTGCGCAAATTGTATAGTATCGCACTCGGTGTTTCTATGCTTAAACACCGCGGTACTTCGTCGGCGTTTTCAGGAGCAGAGAGCTCGTGGATCGAGTCGGTCGGCCCACCAGCTCTGACTTCACAGAGAAGTTCCGAGGCTTCCTTAATTTTCAGCGTTTTTTGTCTATACGCAGTTTCCTGTCCCTAATTTAGGGCCACTGGTTCCAAGCAAGGGAGAGAGCCAGTGCCTTAAGGGAAAAGATAGAGACACTGTCTCACTCAGGGTTCAAACCTTGACCCATATCGAGCGAATTGTCAGAGGCTAGAGCTTAGACAACTGCGCTAACAAGGTGGCTCAGTAAATGTTTCCCCCATTTTCTTTGGCGTATATTTTTTACTTGGTCGCTCATATTTCTTGAAAAGCTGGGATGTAAGCAAATATATATATATATATCCTCCATTTTAAAACGAGTAAACATTTTCTGAGTTATTTGTGATGAGCTGAGCTTGGAAATTCAGCCACAAATGGTTGTCTGGAGTATGTTTACACGAAACGCCTTTTTTGTGGCATTCTCATGACTTCTTTGCCTTTCTATCCTCTGTCTTTCAAATTGATATCCGTTGTACAGGACTAGCTGGGTGTCGTTCAGACATGCACTCCTAATGAAAGAAATACGCATCCAACCACCGTTAGTGTACCACACCTGACGGAATCTTGCTACCTCACCCTCTGCAGTCTTAAAATTCCAGGAACCCATTTAGTCCGTTTCCGTTTTTGTTCTCAGAACTACTGTCCAATCCATCCTGCTTTTGGTGTCTTTGAATTAATTTCGTTAACGCCTAACGAGAAGCTAAACAAAACGACATAATTGCAACATTCCAAGGCTTCGTCTTGCGCAGCAATTTTATATGAGACAGATGTTTAGTAACCCTCATCAAAGACGTAACTAGGGTTGGGCAGGTGGCTGACCCGGACGTAGCTCAAGAGAGGTCGCAAAAATCACTACTTACAACCTATATACACCGCTGGACACCCAAAATGCAACACCAAGAAGGAAGCATCCGATTGGCCTGAAATTCGCAGCATGCGTCGCCCGCGAGAGGACATGCAAACGATTAGCATTGCAGGGCATATGCAAATCATGTGCACCCGGCACGCCACCGAGAAGCACTATAAGAAGGGTGCAGAGAAGGCGGGGTGAAAGTAGTGGATGTGTGTTGTGCTGCCTGACCTGTGCGTGGAAAGCTTCCTGATGCCTCGTCGCAGAATACGGCAGTCATTCCAACACGTTTCGGAGTTCGACAGAGGACGAATAGTGGCTTATCGCGACAGCGGTTTATCGTACCGAGACGACATCGGCGCCCGTGTGGGACGACATCCAGCCACAGTGAGGCGAGTATGGATTCGGTGGATGCAGGAGGGACGGACGGACCGACGTGAGCGATTGCCGCAGGCGCGGCACTCCACCGAACCAGAGGACCCGCATGTTGTGCGGCGGGCCTTGACGTATCGCACCGCCACATCAGGAACGTTAGCGCAGGAATTAGGGTGTGCTACGCAACAACCTTTGTCAGCACGTACCGTTCGACGTCGTCTGCAGGAGCGGGGACTTGTCGCACGGCACTCATTGCTCCGATTACCATTGACGTTACACCACCAGCGAGTGCGGCAGCAGTGGGCCGTTGAACGCCGCACCTGTACAACGGAATGGCACGACATTGTCTTCTCCTACGAATCCTGCTTCTGCCTGCAACACCACGATGTTCGGATCCGCGTGTGGCGGCACCGCGGTAAGAGACTGTATGACGCCTGCATTATGCATCGGCATACCGGCTCGTCGCCTGGCGTTATGGTTTGGGGCGCAATTGGATATGACGCCCGCACCCTCTGGTACAAATCGCCGGTACACTCCACAGCCACCGCAACATCTCCGACGTTTTGGAGCCTGTAGTCTTCCCTTACCTGCAGGACCTGCCAGCGACCACGTTTCAACAGGACAATGCGCGCCCGCACGTGGCACACATGGTGCAACAATTCTTCACGGTTCACCAGGTGTCACTGCTGCCGTGGCCCGCCTGTTCTCCCGATATGTCGCCCATCGAACACGTCTGGTCGCTGATCGGCAACCGAGTGGCCCGGTAAGGACCACGCGCGGCTACGCCTGATGAACTGTGCATGGCAATGTGTGGAAGCAGCCTGGACCGACATACCCCAAGCCCACATCCAAAGCCTCTTTCGTTCGATGCCGCGGCGTGTAGCGGCCGTTATTGCCATCCATGGGGGCTATTGACGTCTGCGTGTTCCGCAAGTCGCACGGGCCTTTAAGCTCAATCGTTTCATCTTTGTATCTGTTGTTTGTCCTGTAAATCTGGCTTTGCTATCTCGTGTCCTTCTTGTTGTTGCATTTTGGGTGGCCAGCAGTGTATGAATTCCATAAGGTTTTTTACTGTGAGTCCTATTATGAGAGAACTGAAGAACGTAAAGATATGGTTGAGGTATCAAAATAAAGGTATTACCATATAGATTGGGGCAACGGTTCGGGCGTTGTGGGATGGCAAAGTCCCCATGTAAAGTCTATGGGAGAAGCATGCGGTTGACATTCGATCGCCTGCGGTTGACAAACACGCTGTTGCAGGCGGGAACATGGAGGGACTGAGATAGTCCGAAGTCTTCTTTTTCTGAGCGAACCGTTGCGCAAAGCAACGCTAGCAGGCATTCGTATAAAAGTTTTTCTCATCGGAACAGCAAACACTCTCGAAGACCTGATTGCGTTATGCCGTTGGACTGTGTGATGTATATATACAATTTAGTATTCATTCGATCTAGTTTATTCACGTAAGTAAGACGTTTCCCATTATGTAAAGATGTAAATAAACATTTCGTTGACCATTGTTAGTGAAAATATTTAGAATGTACATATTGAGTTGACCCATTTATATCTTCATTCTATAAGGTTTTTTACTGTGAGACTTATTTTGAGAGAACGGCTGAAAGTAAAAATATGGTTCAGATATCAAAATAAAGGTCTTACCACGTAGATGTGCCGGTTCGGGCGTGGCGGGGCGGCATAGTTCCCATGTAAAGTCTATGGGAGAAGTGTGCGACCCTTATCTACATCAGGCGCTCAGTTCAATGTCAGACTTGGTGTGTGCATGGTGTTCTATGATCAGTTATAAAGTAAGTAAATACTTTATTGCATACTTAACCTTAACAGAATGTCTCTCCCGCAGAAAAAAAAATAGAAAACGCAAGAGCCTTACTGGATGGCGTGAGCGATCAATGGGTCACAACTACAGTATATGTCTCGCACTAGAGAGAATGAAGAGTATTCGCAACGCGAATCTCATTCCAACAACATTTGCAAACACAGTTGTTACTGAAGATGAGAGTGAAATAGGGCGCTATCGAGTTGAATTTTTGCTCACGATCGACAAGAGTGGACTTCCGCCTTACATTCTACTACTGAAAAAGGTGCAGTCGAGATGTTCATCACGAACCTGGCCGCCCAGGTGGAGCAGTGGTCCAAGGGCTGGCTTATGATGATTCTCTCGTGAAGGGTCCGGGATCGAATTCCGGTGAGGCATGGATGTTGTGTTTGTCTTACGGCACTGGCTCTCTCTCTTCCCTGGAACCAATGACCCTAAATTAGGGACGGGCGACCCATTGAGTTGCTCACGGTGGTCGTAAAACCTTCAGTCAAAAAAGAAAAATCTCGAACCTGGACTATTGTCTTTACTGAAGTGGTTGAATGAATTTGTCAATCAAATAAAGTTTACATTTGTTTCATAAAAGTTTATTCTCCTAAAAAAAAAAAAAAAACTAACCGTCGATTCCGACCGGTTTTGTCTAGTCTGATTAAAATCGGAATTGAACCTTTTACACGAGTTTCTGGTACAATTTTTGCGCGCCATACTTTGCCATTTGCCCGTTTGCACACTTTGCTTATAATATGCTTCACCAGATCCTGTAACCGTGGCAAATTAAAATTCGCATTTTCCCCTCGAAATGTACAGGAGGTATTAATTGCTCACATACAAAAACGTAGGCACAGTTAGTTGTATACATACTTTGCAAGAGAAGAATGTCATTCACATTGTTGAAGATTCTCTGGGAGCTATTTGATCATTACTGCGACTGCGAGCCGCAACTTAAAGCTGCATTGGGTCCGTTTGTTGGGGTACCGCACTTTCGAAGTAGTTGAGAAAAACCGTACAAACAGTCAGTCTGGTTGTGCCTACTCCATAAAGATAACATTGGATATGACGTCAATTTTGTTTTTTGTTTTGTCGAGAAATGCACACACACACACACACACACACACACACACACACACACACACACACACACACACACACACACACACACACACACACACACACACACACACACACACACACATCATCATCATCATAATTGTCAACAATTATCAATTCACTGCTGGATGAAGGTCTCCCCAAGTTTCTTCCACAACTGTTTGTCTTGAGCCAGTCTCATATACACTGGCGTGCAAAAATTAAGGACGAGATGATTTTTCTAATGTAACGTCGTACAGAAGTGCTCCACATCGACTGAAGTCATACCATAAGATCCCCAAGATGTAAGAATATGGGACAAGTGAGCAAAACCGTCCAAACAAGGAATCCAAAGGATACAAAGGCACTTTATTGAAAAGGTAGCTTCGAGCACAACTGGACAGAAGACAGAAACGTCCATGTGACAGGCGGCTGCCAAGAAAAATCCAGTCTTTAGTAGGGAATATGATCCCCACTGACTGCGTTGCAGGATTTACAACGTCTGTCCATGCTAAGGACGAGGTTGTCAAGGAGCTGTTGAGGCATCACGGCCCGATTCCGCAGCTGCGATTGGCTTTACAAGAGGCGTGCCCATTCCTCTTGTAAAGCCAATCGCAGCTGCGGAATCGTTGCTAGCGGTTGGTGACGTGCTGCCAAGCGTCTCTCAAGAAGGCCCCACACGTGTTCGATCCATGCGTTGAATATCTTCACTCTCCAATAGCTCTGCGACAGCCACTGTACGATGAGGTGTAGCGCTGTCGTCCATGAAGAGGAACTCAGGACCCACAGCACCTCTAAACAGACGCACGTGAGGCAGGTGAACCTCGGTACAATAGCGGACACCAGTGACTGAACCTCCTTGGAAGATGTGGAGGTCAGTCTGGCTACCAAGCATGATACAGCCCCAAACGAGAACTCCGCCACCTCCAAACCGGTCCCTTTCGATGTTGTTGGAGGTGTGATTGCGTGTACTCTGCTCTTTCCAGACGTGTATACGTCCAGAATCACTTCGTGAGACTAAATCGGCTCTCATCCGTAAAGAGAACTCGATCCCATTACAGATGTGTCCAGTTCTTGTGTTCCCTTTCACCGCAGAAACCACCGTCTCCGATGATAAGGCGTTAATGGCGCACACCGTACTGGTCGTCGTGCAAACAGACCACCTTAGTCCAACCTCCTGGCCAACGTAAAACGCGATAACGGACTTTCAGTTGTCTGTTGCATGTGCCTTGCGATTTCTCCCGCTGTCTGCCGTCTGTCACGGCGGCGTGTGCTCGTGGTCGTCCACGAGCACCCGCCGCCGTGGGTGTTCGTGGACGACCACTGCTAAACTCTCGGACAGCTGTTCCTGTCATTTGAAATGCTCTCCAAGCTCGTGAAACGATGCTGTGAGCGATCCCGAACTCCTCGGCCACACTAGTCACACTTCGACCTTCTTCCAACTTCCCAATGACCCGACCTCGGGTAAAGTCATCCAGATGTCGTCTACTGGATTGCCTGTTGGCCATATCACACGGTGGCAGCAACTCGACGTCGTTCAAACCGATGTACACCGTGCAAAAGCTTTCGCAGAATTGCTGAGCGTACACCTCCCGTGTGCTTTATACCTTTCCGACACTCCCCCCCGCTACGGCATGCTGCATATATGCGCATGCCCTACCGTACCGGACCCTAGTCTATCTCCCGAGTGGTCTTTCGGTCCGTTCTGCCTGCTCGTTCCGCTGTTATGCTACGTCGGTCGACCAATCGCACCCTCTTGAAAATCACGTGGTCTAAAGGCCGCACTCACTTTTGGTAGGGATGGTCATAATTCAGTGTGATAACTCATACACTATATTGACAAAAGTAGCTTGACACCCTTCAAAAGCAAATGAACGGACACGCTGCGTTGTTAAGATGCGCGGTACAGCTGCAAACGGTATAAAAACAAGCCTGCAGCTGATCGCGATCATATAGTGCTGTGAGGTTGAGTGAAAATGTCGCTGAACTGACTTTGAGAAAGGAAAGATTGTTGGGTGTTATACTAGTGGGTTGGTAGAGGCGTTTAAACAAACCCAAGTCAACTGTTTTGGATGTACTGAATAAGTGGAAGACACATGGCGTGCCTGAAGCAGCAAAACGTACCGGCAGACCAAAGAAAATCAGTGATAGAGGACGTCGAAGCCTCAGGAGAGTCGTTACAGCTAATCGACGGAGTATTGCACAAGACCTCAGCGGACAGGTGAGTAAAAATGCTGGAACCTCGGTATGTACACGTACCATTCGCAGAGAACTTCATTCCATGGGTTACCGTGGTCGTGCGGCTGCTCATAAGCCTTTCATCTCCACTCGGAATGCTACTCGTCGTTTAGCATGGTGTAAAGAACATTTATCGTGGACCGTAGATCAATGAAAACGGGTCCTATGGACTGAAGAATCCAGATACACGATCCATCAGGCTGATGGCTGTGTGTGGGCATGGCAGCAGCCGGGGGAACGCTATTTACCACAGTGTAATGTTCCTACAGTTAAGTTTGGAGCTGGCAGTGTGCTCGTGTGGGGATGTTTTTCGTGGTATGGTCCCGGCCCATTGGTTATCGTGGACAAACCTGTTAACCAGCACGTCTACCTCGATATTCTGGGCAATTATGCCCTATCAACTCTGTGGCAATACTATGGATCCGAGCCTTGTTGGTACCAGTAGGATAATGCACCGCGCCGTAAAGCAAGGACTGTTACGGCCTGGTGTGACGATAATTCCGTATCGTGTGTGGACAGGCCAGCACGGAGTCCTGATCTTAATCCCACAGAACACCTATGGGATAAATGTCCGGTGACTTTTATCAATATAGTGTATATACTGTATATATGTATATAAACATCTGTTCAAGTTCAATGGTCTGGTAGATTGCAGTTTATACCAAATGAATTAATAAAACACAATTTCATTTCAAGACATCGTCCATTTACATATATATTAATTATTATTATTTTTTTTTTAATAAAACACAGATTGAAAACGTAAGAATGATGGAAATAACTCCTCAGTATATTCTAAACAGAAAAGTTACATGCAATAGTAACGGGCGTGGTATTTCATGAACTGCTAAAAGAGTTTCCTTTCGCAAATTTGGCAGTAAGCTATGAACATTTTCAAACAAATACGTCATTTCTCAACATCTGGGAATAGATAAACATAAATATGCGAAACTGTGCAAAACTCTAGCGATAAAAATGCATGTTTCATTTCATTTGCATCTATCTACTCGTGCTTCAGACAAGAGCTCAGGAGTTATGGAATGTCTCTGGAGATGCCGATAAACTCCATATATGGAAACCGGAAAATAAAAGTTGAAGGATTTTTGGATGCAAAAGAAAGTGCAAAGTGAATCGATATTATGGAAAACGTTTTTCGATTCTTAGGCTGGTGTTTTTCACATGATAAAGTAAAAATGAAAAACCAAATCTTATGAAGTAGAATTGATGAGACAAGAGACGCTGTGGAAATTTGCAGCAAGCGTTGCTATGCGTACTACGGCACCCTTTGAAGTTGCATCAGATTATAGAGGAACAACTTTAGGAAACGAATGGTTCAACACGATCTATCGGCTTTTTACTATTGCTGAGATTTTGCTTTGGCCCAACTGGATGAAAGACGGAAATACGTTGTTGTTCTTTACTAACGGAGCTTCTTGTAAGAAGAAATCAACGGTAACCATCAAAGTACGCACCTTTCTCTTAAACGATTCTTCTACAGTATTTCACTCAGAATGATTGAGAAAGTACTCGCGTATTTCCTGACCAGCCGAATGTTACCCAGTGCTGTCCGAATATAACTTTTAAAATGCATTCTGAATATTCCGATTTTTACTGTAGTGAATGATTGGGCTGTGCGTACCACTCAACCACGAAAAAATTTCGTTTCTTAAGCACTGTATGAAAGTAAATCTTGTTAACAGTGCGGTAATAATACGGGGTGATTCATCAAGAAGTATACAGTTTCCAGATGCTGTAAAACAGTAACAGTTGAAGACACGGACCACAACTGCGAACTGTTAGGTAGATGTACTCATAAAGTTTGTGTCCCGCATATGAGAAAAGTGACGTAGGCGATAGCGCGCGTGTCACGTGACTAGTCAGTCAAAATGGCAGCGTCTGCAGTGGAGAAGGCGTTTTGTGTTCTTGAATTGAACAAAACGGAATCTGTAACTGTTGTGCACCGGCATTTTCGATCACGATTCGGAAAAGAACCTTCAAACAGAAAATCTATCTACGTTTGGCATAAAAAATTTGAAACTACCGGCTGTTTGTGCAAACTTAAAAGTCCTGGACGACCGCGTGTATCGGAAGAAGTCGTCGATAGTGTTTGTATTCAACGAAGCCCGGGACAATCAACGCTGAGGGTAAGTCGTGAAGTGCAGATTTCACAGCCCACTGTCTGGAGAATTTTGAGAAAGAAGCTGAAAATGATTCCATACAAAGTGCAGATGTTGCAAAATCTCACTGACCTTGACAAGACAAATTGCTTTTAATTTTGTGCCGAAACGCAGCACCGTTTTGAAAATGACGATTTTGCCGATCACTTAGTTTTCACCGATGAAGCTACATTTCAGGTGAGTGGTCAGGTAAACAAGCACAATGTTCGCTTTTGGGGAACGGAGAATCCCAGATTTACAATGCAACACGTGCGAGATTCCTCAAAGGTAAATGTGTTCTGTGCTGTGTCCAAAAAGAAAATGTACGGCCCTTTCTTTTTTCACGAGAAAACTGTCACGGGAGGCTCTTTTCTGTATATGTTAAGTCTTTGGTTGATGCCACAGTTGCAGGACGACAGTGACAACTTTATTCTCCAATTGGACGGTGCACCACCGCACTGGTTAGGCGACGTGTGAGATTATCTCGATGAACATCTTCCTCACCGATGTATTGGACGAGCCGCGGACTACAACATGCCACTGACCCGATGGCCACCCAGAAATCCTGACTTAACACCTCGTGACATTTTCCTGTGGGGGTACGTAAAGTACAAGGTATTCGCTCCTCCCCTTCCTGTTGATCTAGCGGAGCTGAAACAGCGTATCACAGCCGCTATCACTGCACTTGATTCAGATACCTTACCTCGCGTTTGGGCGGAAATAGATTACCGGCTCGATGTGTGTCGTGTGACTAAGGGTGCACACATAGAACATATGTGACTGTCTCTAAAAAAACAACTTGAAACATTTTTTTTTCTTTTGATTGGAGGTTTAACGACCACCGTGAACAACTCAATGGGCTATAAGCAGTCGCCCGTCCCTAATTTAGGGTTACTGGTTCCAGGGAAGGGAAAGAGCCAGTGCCGTAAGACAAACACAACATCCATGCCTCACGGGATTCGAACCCGGACCCCTTTAGAACGAATGATCAGAGGTTATCGCTTAGACCACTGCGCCACCGGGGCGGCAACTTGAAACATTCCCCTACAATTTTGTTACAGCTAAAATAAAATATCTTAGATTGTTCTTGTTTTTTAGTGCGTTGAAACTGTATACTTCTTTATGAATCATCCTGTATTTTCTGAGTACATGAATACAGTAAAAATCTCAGTTGTAAGTTCTTAACACCTCTTTATAAACTGTATTTATTGTCTTTTGTGAAGTATATGTCTAATTTAACCTTCCTTTTGGGTTTCTGTGCTCTCCTGTAAATTTGGTTCCTCCTAGTTAAATATTTTCTTACTTAACGGCGCATGGATTTCCCCCGACGAGATCTTCAAAGTTGGCACCCTGACAGGGAATCGAAAGGCAATCAAAAAGTAAACAAAGCAAAGTTGGATAAAGCGATTTTTAGAATGCTATGTTCAGTTAGAGCTATGTTCTGAGTATGATAGGAAAGCTGATGCTGTGAGAGATATGCTATGAGAGGAGTATGATATGTAATGTAAGATTATATTATACAGGGTGGCGCACATAAGACCGACTCCAAATGCAGAAGACAGTTGTACAGTTTCCTTGGTCATAATGCACCACACATTTCAGTTACATTTGTTATGGTAAATAAACGTTTTTTTTAACTTAAAAAAGGCTATATTGTTACGAAATAGTAGCTTGTATTGATATTGTTACGAAATAGTAGCTTGTATTGATATTGTTACGAAATAGTAGCCTGTGTTGGAAGTGGTAGCCACTTCCCTCGATGAATTTGCTCATGAAAACGCCCCGCAATTCGGCGACTGAAATGCGGGCGATCTCTTGCCGTATGTTGGTTTTCAACTCTTCCGACGTTCGAGTGTTGTTGCGGTAGACTTTTCCTTTCAGAGAGCCACAGAAGTAAAAGTTGTACGGTGATAAGTCGGGAGAGCGGGTGGACATAGATCTTCACTGATTGTCCTCGTCTTTGTAAAATCATTGAGGATTCGCGCGAGTGAACGATCACAAGTATGGAAAGTCGCTCCATCTTGTTGGAAGGTGGCATAAGTGAGTTCATGTGGAGTCAACTGGCTTACAAACTATTCGTAGATACGTAGATATAGTTTCCAGCGGCGAACTAAGAAATATAACTTCACAACTGTAATTCAAACTGCGTTTGGGGCTGGATTTATGCGCGCCATCCCGTATCTGGTGACGGCGAGCGATAGTTGTCAAACGTATATTGTTACGAAATAGTAACTTGAAGTGTGTTTGCTGCCCCGGTGACGCAGTGGTCTAAGCGATGGCCTCTGATCATTCGTCCGAACGGGGTCGGGGTTCGAATCCCGGTGAGGCACGGATGTTGTGTGTGTCTTACGGCACTGGTTCTCTCCCTTCCCTGGAACCAGTGACCCTAAATTAGGGACGGGCGACTACTTATAGCCCATTGAGTTGCTCACGGTGGTCGTTAAACCTCCAATCAAAAAAAAAAAAAGTGTGTTTCACCCTATACTGTTATAAGCGATGCATTGACATGACGAATACTTTACGTGCTGGAAGATATACAATAAAGTGGACTTTGGATTAGTAAGTATAGTCTCATTACTTGTCTGGACCTTTTTTCTGAAAGTGTCTAATTGGAACTTATCAATGTTTAATTAAACTTGCAGCTGCTACGAACAAGCAACGAACGAATTAGAATAATAAGGGTTCATTAAATTAAGTTTAAGACAAATGACATTTAAGTTGACGTTGAAGTTAACCCTTAAACCTATAAATCTATAATCAATTTTACCGAATTATTCTATACTTTCCATCAGGTGCAAACATGCATGATTTCTCTGTCTTTTCGCTCTTTTTTCGATAGCTTCAGCCTTGAACTTCCTCTTTCTTTCCCTTTCAGTGCTTTCTGACATTCTGGGACTTAGGAAAGGAATGCAACGAAAATGAACTTTCATCCTATAATAACGGACTCTATGAAATAGCGTTTGCATTCGTAGCCAAAAAAAAAAAAAAAAAAACAAAAAAAAAACTAAAGATAAAATAAGTTGGAAAACACACCCTGTGTGAATCTTATGAATCGTCGGAAATGTTTTACCAATTTCAAAGAAAAAACCTGTGAAAGACTAGTAGCAAAGCAAAATTGTGTTTGTTTCTCCGGATGCACACGTGATTGGGACATTTTCGTAATTGCAGCTCACGCACTTCGGCGGCTTCAAAGTTACATATGCATTCTCAGCAATTTTGCTCATAACTGTGTGACGTGTCTGCCTCGCAGGACGCACAGGAGATAAAGGACAGGAGGTATAGCAGTGAGAGCACATGTCCGCGTAGCTCAGTTGGGAGAGCGACTTACTCCGGAGTGAGAGGATTCGATGCCCGGCACGGACAAACTTGTACGTTATAATAACGGTCTAATTTCCGCAGAAATAGTATGGAAAATACACTCTTGGCACAAAAAAATAAAATAAAATAAAAACGAAGCACCCGAGAAAATCGTTCGATCCTGATGAAACTCCGCGTGCAAGTACCTCAGTTTAGTCATTAATCGTTATTTTTTAATCATATGTAAATGATTAAAAAATAACGACCAATGTCTAACAGTGGTCCACCTCAGCACACGGGAACCGCGCATCGGCGAGGGTATATCAAGAGCAAAGCTCGCACGCAGGGACAACTGTGACAGCGGATTGCGGTTGTATTAACCTCCAGGGACTGTGAGGATGCCTCGACATCAGATCCCTGATAAATACGAGCAGTTGAGAGAGGACGTATATTTGGGATGAGAGAGGCCGGTTGGTCAAGTCCCCATATCTCTAGGCATTTGAGTCGGAGAGACATGGAAATCGGAAGATGTTGACGTCAATGGATCGAGGATGGCACAACCCAGCGGCATGCGGGCAGTGGTTGGCCCAGGGCAACGATAGAACGCGAGGATCCAGCGATTGTGAGAGCCACACGAACCGAACCGAATTTCTCGCGCTCAACCATTCGTGGCCATGTTGTGTCCCCTACAGGTACGGAAGGTGCCATCCGGACCGCTGCCAGAGATTTGTGACATGGGGACTACATTCGAGGAGGCCACTCCGCCCGCTATCACTGAGCAGCAAGCATCGCTGGCAACGGTTGCAGTGGTGTTGGCCCCGATCAACGTGGGATAGTGTCCAGTGAAGTCGTGTTGTCTTCAGCGATGAGTCACGGTTTTCACTTGGAGCCGATGACCAGCTCATACGTGTCTGAAGACAGACGAGCCAGCCAGCGCATGGGTCCCGCCCTTACCGTGGAACGGCACACGGCGCGCACACCGGGAGTGACTGGGGAGCCATTTCCTACGATAGCTGGACAACCTTGGTAGTCCTCCGTACCACTCTCACGGCTCAACGGTACGTCAACGACATTCTATGACCTGTTGTGATGCCATTCCTGTCGCAGCAGCACTGCGCAATTTTTCAACAGGATAATGCCCGGCCACAAACGGCACGGCTATCTCAGGCCTGCCTCTGTAATGTCGATACCCTTTCATGGCCAGCCTGATTACCCAATCTCTCACCGATCGAACATGTTTGGGACATGATAGGACGCCACCTGCGCCCATCCCGGAATATCGGCGAACTGGCCCGCAATTTGAGTACCATCTGGCATGTTATATACGGACAGTATCCGTGTATTTTATGCGTCTATGCCACGCCGGGTAACCGCTTGTGTCTGAGCCAGAGGTGGCGCTACAAAGTACTGACTTGTTCCACTCGTGTATCCGTTTTATCCGAATAAGTGGCCCAACTGCTCTGGAATTGCAATCATTTCCTTTCCTAGAATTGCACATACCAATTTTCATCTTGATTGGATGATTCCTTCTGGGTGCCTCTTTTATTTTTGTCAGAGTGTAATTTTTCTTCTAGAATGCTCCCCCTCTGTAATTTCTCTTTGAAACCAGCTACTGCATCTCTGACAACAATGAAGAATGATTTGCCAGGTTTTGAAGTGCCCACCATGATTTTCCTACAAGTTATCTGTCACACACACACACACACACACACACACACACACACACACACACACACACACACACACACATTCTCATAAATGGCATGAATTGTTGCAGAGTTACAATATCAACAAAATTTTATTATTAAAACCTGATATGAGCGTATGCATTGTTGCGTAGTTACACTGTTCCTTTTAGACGATATGCATTGTTGGGCAATGAAATAATTGCCGTTTATGCGTTCCTGTCGGAATAGCATGGTAAATATTTTTTGCTTCTACTAGCAATCACCTGAACATTTTTAAGTATTCCAACTTAAAACCGGACACTGTAACTAGAACAACAAAACGAAACATCTGACAAATTTCGAAGTGTCCACCACGATTTTTCGATGAGTTATGGCTGCCACACACACGTAGACCCAGATACAGAATATTCTCTTATGCATACTACAGATGTCGAGGCAATAGTAAATAGTGTTATGTATGCAGAATAAGTTTTTCTTGGAGTTCTCCGTTTCGAGTTCATGTGTTCAAAGAAATGTGGCCTGACTCTTCCTTTCAGTCTCAGTCTATCTGTACAAGACGTAAGAAGGGATGTCAGCTCCTGCATATTATTAGGGGTATGCAAAAGTTTCTGCCGTTTTAAGGAGAAAGGAGACAGGAACAATCGGAAAACAAGTACACATTTGTTCAACGAAATATCGGCCGTTAGCATCAGTGACCTTTTGCCATTTTTCAGGCAACAAATGAATGCCTCTGTGATAGAAGTACTCGGGTTTTGAGCTGAAGAACGCAGTGTCGAAATTTTCCACCTCTGGAACTGTGGTGAACCGCTGTTGGGCTAGGACATAGAGCAAAACAGATGAAAGTCTGAGGGTGCAATGTCCGGGGAGTAAGCCGGATGCGGTAAAACCTCCAAGGGTAACTGTTCAAGGGTTGATTTCGTGGTGGCACCGACATGTGGTCTGGCATTATCGTGTAACAGGATGACTGGGCGGCGTCCTTTACCTGTCCATGGGCGTGTTTGCTCGATTGTGGCGTTCAGTTTCATCAACTGATCGCTATATTGTTGTGCAGTGATTGTTTCTTCTTCTTCTTTTTTGATTGATTGGATGTTTAACGACCACCGTGAGCAACTCAATGGGCTATAAGCAGTCACCCGTCCCTAATTTAGGGTCACTGGTTCCAGGGAAGGGAGAGAGCCAGTGCCGTAAGACAAACACAACATCAATGCCTCACCGGGATTCGAACCCGGACCCATCTCGGACGAACGACCAGAAGCCATCGTTTAGACCGCTGCGCCACCGGAGCGGTAGTGATTGTTTCTCCCGGTTTCAACAGTTCGAAGTACAGCACTATATGCATATCCCTACACACACACACACACAGCAGCACCTTTCCCTCGTGGATATCCTGTTTTGCAGTGGATGTTGATGGCTGGCCTGGGTCGACCCAGGATCTCTTGCGTACGGGGTTGTCTCAATAAACCCATTTTTCATCCCCGGTGACAACCTTCCACAAGAAATTATTCCCTTGAAACCTCTTCAGCAACGACATGCAGATGTCCAATCATTGACCAATATTACGATCCGTTAAAAAATGCAGAACCCACTTACCAATCTTCTGGATCTTCCCAAAGGCTGGTAGACGCCGTACCACAGTCGATTGAGCCACTTTCAAGCGTTTCGCCAGTTGCATGGTCGATTGTGTGGCATCCTCTTGCAACAGCGATTCCAGCTCCTCGTCTGCGAGCTCCTGCGGTCTACCTGCACGTGGCTTGTCTTCCAAGCTTAGATCACCTTTCTTAAACCTGGCAAACCATTCTCTACACGTTTGCTCACCCATAACCGTTTCGCCATACGAACATCATGCTTCACTTGCACTTTTCCCTAAATTATAAACATGAATAACAAACAGTGCCGCAAATGAACTTTATCGACCGCCATGCTTGGCTTCATGTACGAACTGACAGCGCCGCCCTGGTGGCGCAGTGGTCTAAGCAATGGCCTCTGATCATTCGTCCGAAAGGGGTCCGGGTTCGAATCCCTGTGAGGCATGGATGTTGTGTTTGTCTTACGGCACTGGCTCTCTCCCTTCCCTGGAACCAGTGACCCTAAATTAGGGACGGGCGACTGCTTATAGCCCATTGAGTTGCTCACGCTGGTCGCTAAACCTTCAATCAAAAACAAAAAAAAAAACTGACAGCACGGGTCGCCGGCCGGTTAGGTCCCTACAACGCCCGCTAGCGGAGGCGGCGGAAACTTTTGCATACCTCTAATAGATAGACAATTTCAACAGCGCTAACACACGTGAACTTGGGTACTTGTTTATACGCAGCTAATTACAGCAGAACTGACTCATGGTTACATGGATACCAAATTCTGCTTATTGTCGAGGGTAATTTGAGCAAGAATGACACGTGGCAACTGGATACCAGTTTCTGAGTATTACGCAGGTAATTTCTGCAAGACGTGAGAAAATGGATACCTGCTGCTGTGTGCCCATTTTCCCATGCATAAATACAAATTTTAACACGATGTGGAGCAGAAATTTGAGCAACACAAATTTCAGAGAAACTATTAAGCGTTTTGATGAGCAAGAGGCTTTTTCAATAGGCATTGTCTCAAGGAATTACACGGCTGAACATAGAATCTGCCAAAAAGATGAAGGAATAAACGAAATGAGATGGAACTTACCAAACATGTAGATCAGTAGGTGGGAAAGAATTACTTACGTCCTGAGAGGTTATATTGATGCGATTGGCGAGAAGACAGTACAATGTGGCCTGAAGCAATAGGTCGTATGTCGGCCATGCACGGCTATACATTCAGCAACACGGCGTGGCATCTAGTGGAAACGTCCCAGGATGGTGTTTTGAGTGTTTCTGACTATGCATCGTTGACCTGTGTCCACAATTCATAGACATTCCATAGGGGTCATGCTGAGGCGTTAAGTCCTCTGCCAACGACGCTCCGCACGTTCTCCATTGGGGAGAAGTCTGGAAATCACGGTGGCCAGGGCAACATCTGGACACCTTGTAAGCACTATCTGCTGATGTTTGCAATGTGCGGGCGGGCGTTATCTCGTTCAAACTGGGCATTAGGGATACCATGAAGATACGGCAACTAAATGGGCTGCAGCACCACATCGACGTATCGTTGTGCTGTCATCACTATCTGTACGAGCTGTGAATTGCTGTCATAACACCAGACTGAGCAGCCGTATGACGCTTACGGATGACATCAAGATCAGCGTGGGGACCACATCGACTTCAGATTTTCAGTGAGTGATCGTCGGCCCTGGCACAGAAGCAAGACTCGTCTCTGAGTACGGCATGGATCCATTCCTTGAAAATTAAAATATCGACTGAACACGATAAAACACATACGTAGCACAGATACACTACATGTACTAAAGCTTTACTGATGAAAACACATACCACATGAGATCTTTCAAGGATCACAACGTCCCCATCCTCAGATGTTACATTCACGAGACAGACCAAGATATATATACATATATACACAACACCGTCGTCACAAACCAGCAATAACGCAACGCCATCTATGATTTACATAGTGCATTTAAAATAAATCATGAAAATGTTTAAATAAAATAGTCCATGGTTTCGATATAACTTTAGGGGCATAGTCATTACAGCAACGAGATCCGAATGATGTAATATATAGGCTCTCCATAAATAATAATAGTGAGAGCTTACATGGAGAGTTTATAATGGATGCCTCATTCCATCTTGGAGTATAGGAACCGGTTGCAACCAGACAAGACAAGGCGGTTGTTAACTTGCCATTACAAACATCATATTTATGCTCCCTGACTCTGGTACTCAAGTTCCTTTTTGTAGAACCAATATATACAGTATACTTAGTTTCTGGAACTCCGACTTGTAGAGGAATGGTGTATACGCCGTGTCTAGTATGTGGAGGCACCTTGTCCCGATCCTTCTTGATCAAGAAGTTTCTGGACAATTATGTCCTACCAACTCTGTGGCAATACTATAGGACCGAGCCTTGTTGGTACCAGCAGGATAATGCACCGAGCCATAAAGCAAGGACTGTTTCGGCGTGGTTTGACAATAATTCCGTATCGTGTGTGGACTGGCCAGCACAGAGCCCTGATCTTAATCCCATATGGGATGAATTATAGCGCCTCATAAGAAGTTTGGAACCAAGGCCTACTACTAAGCAGAAGTTTGCGGCAGCATTATGCACTGAATGGAAGCGCATACCTATCGCTGTGTTCCAAAACCCTGTCGAAAGCATGTCTCGAAGGGTCAGTGCATGCATTAAGGCCAAAGGTGGACGCACACCGTACTAATGCATGTCAATAAATGCTATGGTGTGTTTCTCTTCTAGGTGTCCGGTGACTTTGGTCAATATAGTGTGTGTGATGGATCCTGCGTATCTCATTTTCGTTCCAGTTGATTTCGCTACCGTAGTCATTATGCCATTTTTTATATTTCCATGTATTCTGTCTATGTCATCTTTTTTACCTTGACTACATATGTTCTCGATTTCCTTCGTATTTAGACCTGCGGGCTTGCATACATCGCACTTCTTCGTAAGCATTACAGTACCTTTTAAAGGCACTGTACTTTTTTTGTAGCCAGCCCATTTTCTCCCAGTTAATTCTCTCAACTTCCGGGCTACAGAGGCCATTATATTATTTATAATGTTACCTGAACAAAAGATAATTTTAATTTTCCTTTATAATTTCAAACTTTGAATTACACTGTAATTAAAAGTTTGGTTTCGTTCTTTATTTCAGGCATCATCCCGTAGTTTTACTTCAGCTTCTCTCATCGTAATGTTAAGTTAGTGAACTATCCTTAGCCGCCCCGGTGGCGCAGTGGTCTAAGGCGCTGGCCTCTGATCATTCGTCCGTAAGGGGTACGGGTTCGAATCCCGGTCAGGCATGGATGTTGTGTTTGTCTTACGGCACTGGCTCTATCCCTTCCCTGGAACCAGTGACCCTAAATTAGGGACGGGCGACTGCTTATAGCCCATTGAGTTACTCACGGTGGTCGTTAAACCTCCAATAAAAAAAAAAAAAAAAAAACTATCCTTAGTGATAACGATAAAGGCTTTGCAGCCTTTAAAGGACAAGAAATCAATATCCAGAAACTTAAACGTGCTGACTTGTAACTGCGCCTGGAGACACTTTTTAAGAAATCGAAAAAACAGCACATAGGAATAAAACTTGCTGAGGCAAAGGTTTCACTGAGAAAATCGTGTGTCTGACAAAGTCGAAAAGAAATTACAGTTTGCGTATGACTTGGCAGTTTGGGAAATTAAATGGATATTGAATCCAACGCATAAAAACATTACTCCTTTTCTGTTCCTACAAGAAGCTGAAAAACGCAAAAAGATAAACAGTATCTGTAGCGTTTGTTTCCACATGGTAAGTAAAAATGATAAACTCGGCAAAGCAAATTTTTGGAGAGTAAATAGAAAACGTTTGTTCAGAAATTGCGACGGGGCATTATTTCCCGAGACCTTTTGTGTGCGGACTTAGAGCAAAATCGCGAACCAAAGCATAGTAAATATCAGGTAGGGAAAAAGGATGTAGGGCAGATTACAGATAATGAAAATTAGTTTGTTATAATATATTCTTGAATTTGCATTTTCAAATTGCTCAAGATTGTGATGATGGGAACTTTTTCGGAAATAATTGGAGAAATGTCACAGATGGTGTTTGTTCATTAATAGCGATTTTTTTAGTGGGGGTTTAACGACCACCGTGAGCAACTCAATGGGCTATAAGCAGTCACCCGTCCCTAATTTAGGGTCACTGGTTCTAGGGAAGGGAGAGAGCCAGTGCCGTAAGACAAACACAACATCCATGCCTCACGGGATTCGAATCCGGACTCAGCTCGGACAAATAATCAGAAACCATCGCTTAGACCGCTGTACCACCAGGGCGGCTTAATAGCAATAAAGCAAAATTTTTGAGAAAAATCTTAAATGCATCGATAGAGACTAAGAAGTGAAAAATAAGAACAGTGAGTAACTGCTAGTACTTGGGTTCGACCGTTCACAAGTGAAGGATCAGTGGCCGAGGAAGCAGAAAGAAGATTCATGGTAAGAAAGAAAGTTATAATGAATAAACTCTTTCTACCAGCTAAGCTAATTATAATGAATAAAGCTTTCAACTAAGCTAAGTATAATGCTTCTGCTACTGAATTATATGCTTGTACTAAGCTTCGAATAGTGAATTCAAATGGTTGTTGTTACTAGTTAATTAAGATCATGAATAAAGTCTCCTGCTAGTAGTGTAGTAATAGTATTGAACAAACTTATAACTGGTAGTAATGTTGTAGCAGTAATTAAGATGAATAAAGTCTTATGCTGGTTGTTACTAGTAATATTAATTGAAATAAACCTAACAGCCAGACAGAGGTCTGACAGTACTATGAACTGAGAAAGACGTACTTACGTAAAACCTTTTATTATGAACTTCTACTGGTATCATCACACACAGCTACTCAAATAACACGTAGCTCCTTGCACATGAACGGAGCTCTATACTCATAAACAAACGCTCTCTTTCACATAAACCAACACTCTCCGTACAACAACAAACGCTCTCCATACAACAACAAACGCTCTCCTCGGGTATCGTTGAACGCGCCTATTTATACTGGCTACCACCACGTCATGACTTACACTCATTGCCAGATCTCATTCAGCGGGTGAAATAACATCTCGTTCAGTAAGAAGATAATTTACATAGAAAAATAAAATAACCAGAGATAGTAAAATCAAAAGGAAAGTGAATATAGAGTATACGTTACAAAGTCATTAAAAAATGGAACACATTCCACTAAGGTGACAAGGTCATTGAAACAAGAAAGATGTCATCGAATTTTCGGTTGTAATGAGCATGTCTTTTGAATCTTTTCCGACACGAAAATTATATTTCAAAGCAGATTTTTAGAAAATCCGAAAATTCAATAAAAAAGAAAATACACTTAACACCATCTAAGGAAGAAATGCGCATAATTTAAAATACGTAATGAACGTAGGGTTATTCATAGCAAATGGAACTAGTTAAAAAAATTCAACTGGGTTTCGGCAATCGATAAAATATCCGGAAATAGAAATAGCTACTTACGCACGTTATCGGCTGAAAATTATGTTACGAAAATTGACAAATTGTGCACCAAAAGTTTCTCATAGCTGATGAAAGATATCAGAGACAAAGGGGTTTTCAAACCGGATAGTTTGAAGAAGAAATATATAGGAAAACATGGTATAACTTTACGCCTCGTAGCGGGAAACCTTTGTGTTATTTAAAGAAGAAAATGGGTTCAAAATATTCTTCATAATGAAGATTACGTACAATGTTTTTTTGCTAAGGCATTCTTAAAATCGAATTAACTCTTTCAAATAAAAATGTACCCTGACGCTCTCTGGCTGCAGAATTTTGAATGATGGAAAAATGGAAAATATGCTAACGGTTATTCTTCATAGCAAACACTATGTTAAGGTAAAATAATTTTTCAAATGCGTCTCTTCGAACAAGAGATAGAGACAAAGAATTTTGACATTTACGCGACCTGGCGGGTAAACTGTGCATTTTTCAAAAAGGATAATGACCCTCAACTTTACTTTAGTGACTGTGAAATAAAAACTCCATGAGCACACGCAAAGTGTTTCACGAGGAGGCGAACGCCATTTAAGAGAACGGATTAGGGGAAACTGGTGTTCACCACATTAGAGATAGGGGTGATGGGTAATTGACATGGGCAAACCCCGCGTAGAGTAGAACAGACCCAAACCGAACGCAGGATATAAATTGGTGGACAGCAGAGCTTCTTAACAGTGTATCGCAGTCGACGAAGATGGGTAAACGTGGCGATTTGAGCAACTTTGATCGTGGACGCATTGTCGGCGCAAGACAGATGGGCTATTCTACAGCACAAGTGGTAAGAACCTTAGGGTTCCCAAGGGCAAGCGTATCAAGGGTGTACTGTGAGTATACCATCGACGGACGTACCAGCGCCCAGAGAGCAAGCGGTAGCCGACCACACGCCTTTGATGACAGGGGTAGACGTAGACTACCCAGGCTCGTACAGACCAACCGCTTGGCAATGGTGACACAAATCACATGCAGGTTAAATATCGGAGGCCCAAGCAGCGTCAGTGAGTGAACGGTATGGCACACAATGCGTACCATTGGGCGACGGGAGCCGACGCTCTACTCGTATGCCACTCTTGACTGCATGTCATCAGATATTACGTCTCGCCTAGTGCCGAGAACATCAAAACTGGACATCTTCAGAGTGGCGCCGCGTCGTGTGGTCAGATGAATCCCGTTTTCAACTGCACCAAGTTCACGGGAGGTTGCGGGTGTGGCGTCGACAGCATGAGGCCATGAGTCTCGTCGTACCAGGTCGGCTTTGTTCAAGGCAGTGGTGGCTCTTTGATAGTTTGGAGAGCCTTCTCATGGGACACATAATGTCCTTTAATATGTCTGGAGAGGACCACAACCACTGCGCGTTACCAGCATGTGCTGGCTGATCACCTGCACACTTTCATGGCCTTCGCGCATCCAGCGGCCAATGGTCAGTTTCAGCAGAGCAATGCGCCGCCTCACCAGGCTGCAACCTCTCAGGCATGGCCGAGTTTGAAACCATCCAGCCGCATCCTAGGTCCCCGGATTTAAACCCTGTGGAAGCTCTCTGGGATGCCGTGGAGCCAAACATCAGATCCACTGATCTTGAACCGACGTCTCGGGTGGAGTTGTGGAGAATGCTGCAAAAGACATGTCTGGCATTACCTTCGGAAACCCTCCAACATCTGGTGGAGTTGATGCCTCTGAGTGTACAGGCTGTTATTTGCGCTAGAGGAGGACCAACATGCTGTTAGGTAGGTATCTCTAATGTTTTGTACATTGAAGGTATATTTTTGTTTACAACATATATAACGAAGTAAATTTCTCCGTCATTTTTGGTCTACGCCGGGATTCGAACCCGAGTCCGCTTATTCCGGAACAAGTCGCTCTACCAACTGAGCTACGCAGACGTTCGTTCTGACTTCTAGGTGCCTTTATGTCGTGTGCGTCCTGCTGGCAGGTACGTCACATCTCCCCCCGAAAGAGGGCCGGGGCATGGCCCACGGGTCAGCCGTGACCATGAATCGTTGCAGGCAGCCATCCACTGTAGAACGTGCACTTGAGAACTCCCAGTCAATCCGGTGTGTGGAATGCAACGTCACACACATTTATTTTTCGAAGCGCTGGAGAAGAGATTTTCTGATTTTTCCTATCTCGCGGTGTGGAAATAACATCACACTATTGCGAGATTTTGAACGGTCGGGTCATCCGGATAGTTCGGGCGCCATTATAACGAAGTAAAGTTCTCCGTCATTTTTTGTTTTTTGGTCTACGCCGGGATTCGGACCCGAGTCCGCTTATTCCGGAACAAGTCGCTCTACCAACTGAGCTACGCAGACGTTCGTTCTGACTGCTATGTGCCTTTATGTCGTGTGCGTCCTGCTGGCAGGTACGTCACACATATTTGTAGCTGCATTTACGCGTTTAAAAACCAAATTGAAAAAATCCTTCTCGGTTAGTACAGCTCATTAGGGAAACATTTTATGTGTACTTCCTGTCCAAAATAATACACAGTTATAGCTTCTAGTGGGAGAGGCTGTACATCCTATTTTTCTCTGTATCTCTGCTTGTAAGAGCCCGATTTGAAAAAATTCTTCTGACATCGAACGTTTGGGGGTTTAACGACCACCGTGAGAAGCTCAATGGGCCGTCCGTCGTTAATTTAGGGCCACTTGTTCCAGGGAAGTGAGAAAGCCAATGCCGTAAGACAAACACAACACCCATGCCTCACCGGCGTCCCAGCCCGGTCCAATCTTGGACGAAACCAGTGTTTATACTACTGTGCCACAGCGGCGGCCTAACATCGGACGCCATTCACTTCGTGGAACATTTTGCATATACTTTTTGGTTTTTCAGATGCATTGTTCTGACGCTAAGTAGTGGTAGAGCCTATTTCTGCTTGCAAATGTATCTCTACTTCTAAAAATCACATTGGGAAATTTTTGTTTGTATTGTAGGTCATTCGCTATGGAAAAGATTGCAAACATTATTCGTTTTAAATAAAGTAAAGCTCTCCATCTAGGAAGGCATATATGTAAAAACATTTTTCTTAATACAGACACCTGACGCGGACCATCAAACAGATGTCATCGCTTTTTCCACGTTTATAAGTGAGTCACGGAAAAATTCTCATTGGCCGCCACAGGAAATCGAACCCAGGGTCTTCCAGTTACGCGCCGGATATGCTTCCACTGCACTACAGCGGCCTTGAATTCCCACAGACTCACATACACAGTCTGTCAAGCCAATCGGCAGGTTGCTTCTTGGAGCCCCGCACATTTTTCTTGCTTTTCCGACTTGTAAATGTCGTACTTGAAAACTTTGTTCGCCATTGCGTAGCTCCCGCTATGAAGACCATCAGCGCTTTCATTCTACTTTTTAATAATTCATAGTTCTACCGCCAAGGGGAGTCAGCGTATATTTTCATCTAAAATAGTATCTCCAATCCTGAAAATCCATTGGATAACATACCTTTCTCTATGAATCAGAGTTGGGCAGGAATGCATTACAAAGTAATGGAAGTACAGATTAAAATTAACTTGTAATGCAGTAACAGGTAATGCATTACAAGGTAATCCCAAATATGGTTTGCACAAGGTAATAGAATTAATCTGTAATGCATTACAATGAAGAGGATATAATTCAGTTATTTAATAATGCCATTCCAACGGAATGGAATTATTTGGCAATGATATTACACAATTTACAAATAATAATTACATACTAATAGTTTATAGAAATGTACGTGTGACAAAAGCTATGTCTAGAGAAGTCAGTCATGTAACATAGCAGACAGAGACCGAAGTGTCGTGTAGAATGTTCTAGAAGCGGCAAGAATGGGTCAGACGTTATGTTCTTTTTCTTTGTTGAAGACTAAGATGAATTGTTCTTTGTTGAAGACTAAGATGAATTGTTCTTTGTTGAAGACTAAGATGAATTGTTCTTTGTTGAAGACTAAGATGAATTGTTCTTTGTTGAAGACTAAGATCACATGCAACGGCATTGATCTTTCTTTCATTTTTGTACTATTTTCTAGCCGAAAAACATCCCATTCGTACTTACTTCATATGTATTACTGTATTTCGTTCAAATCACTTTACTTGCGGCGAAGACGGGGCAACTACTCATGTCATACACGTACAATCTCCAATACCTACATACACGCATTAGAGCTCCGAGGGGTGGAACAATTGTCAAATAACCTACACAACGTGTAAGGGTGTACCGGATGCTGGTTTATTCACGTTGTATTGTTACCCATAAGTTATTGGTTAATTACCAACATATAATTTACCATTAAGATTATAATGGGTAACTGCTACATGTCATTACAATTACCATGTAATGCTAATGACCAGTTCACCATTACCATGTAATGGTAACGCTAAGTTCTTGTTCCCATTACCATTACGCTGTAATGCATTACCGATTAATTCAATTACGATTTTGCCCAACTCTGCTATGAATAATAGTTTTCCCCCCATTTTCTTTTTCCAATAATGTCCGGCTTTGCTCCTCAGGGAGTAAAGACATATCACGTTTTTCTCCATATATATTCCAACTGTTGGATTTTGAACAATTCCCCTTGCTACAGATGTCTTCTGCTATGATGAACATTTTTTTGTGTAGTTTGCGATTTTTCGTAATGCGCATTTTGGTATCTAGCGGGAGTAAGCTATTTCGACTTCTGGATGTTTTCCCGATTCTAGAAATTCGGTTGCAAAAGTTTTTATTTTTGTAACTTGTTTCACTCACAATAAAAAAAAACTGCGTATGCTGTGCATTTAAAAAAATGTGGTTTTGCACAAGGGAGTTTAAATTCATATTCTTTCCCCCCCCCCCCCCCGACTTTTTTCTCTTGTTAAAAATTTTGCTTTGAAAAATTCTTCTCATGTCGGAAGGGATTCAAAAGATGAGCTCATTACACCCGAAAATTCGGCGTCATCTTTCACGTTTACCCCGAAGTTAATCGAAACTGAGCAAAACAAAACGCAACTTCGCAATGCTAGATTAGCGCACTAAGAACTTCAGGCCAGTTTTGTACCTGTAGAATTAATACAAAATGAACCTATTAACTGAAATCTACCGTTAACTTACCGACTGATTAATAAAAATCCATCATCCCTCAGCTTAGCAAGCAAAACGTTATTGTCTCGCTATCTCCTCCATTAAAAGAAGCATGACATAAGGCATACGTGGCTTAGAAATTCCAAACTGGTATGGAAACCGTAAACGTTTTCCTGTTTCGTAATTTTTTTCTTTTTTCTGTGTCAGTGTGTAATATCTCGCTCCGAAGCTTTCAATATTCCCTGGCACAAAGGTCTTTTTGAGATGAGAGCACAATTAATATCTAGGGACTCATCAATTCAGTTCAGTTTAATCAAAGAAAAACAACAGCTTCGCTTATAGCAGAGAAGCCGTCGCGCTCTGCATTCGAAATTCAGGGTCAAGCTGTAGCAATTGCATGCACAGCTCAAAGAGTTATCAGCCTAATTGACATGACAACCACAAATTAAAGTTTTGGTATGGTTTATATAGCCTCTTAATCACGTGTTTCATCCAGTTGTATTAGAGTCACCCTTTCTATCAACATTTATTCCGTGAAGCCATCGCCAGTTATAATGTCTTTGTATTTCTGCGGTACTGAAGATGCGTGCCTTAATATTATCGACAACATCTACTAAAATGCAAGGGCAAAGTTTTGAAGACACAGCACCTACAGTATAAAAATTGGAAAAGGATTTAGACAAGGTGACACAGTATTTTGTAATGTACTACGCAACATGACGTAGATGACGTACTACTGCGGTAAGGTATGAGTCAAATCGGTAGTGTTACAGGGATGAAACTGCCGGTGTAGTTCAGTTGGGAGAACAACCGCTCTGGAGTTCGAATCCACCACCAGAAAAAAAGTTAAGGGGGATTCTCATTTCTTTTTTGTGAAAAAAAATCGATTTTTTTACGTTATTTTGTTATTTCAGGTCCTAAGAATATGTGTACCACATTTCAAGTGAAAATTCGCAAAATTGGCCAAGTTATAATTTATTAATGTCCAGCGGGGTCACAGAGAGAAAACTCTGAGAGGATTCAATAACGAACCGCCACTTCATAAAGATGTCGAAAATGTTATGAAGCCAATTTACAACGATTTGTCATCAAGAGAGTTTCTAGAAAGGTGTTTAGATGGTGATACTCAAAACAACGAAAGTTTCAATTCTACTGTCTGGCGGTTCGCTCCCAAACATCTTCACTGTGGCTCAAAAACCATCGAAATGGCTGCTTTTGTAGCGCGCACCCATTTTTAATGAAGGGTTTTCTTCCATCCTGAAAATGATGACAACGATAGGAATCGTTATTGGCGAGCAAACGAAGATATTTGCCAACGCGCGGACCAACAGCGTCTGTAAAGATCATCGAGACGCAGCCTCGAGACTACAAAAGAGGCTCTTACAAGGCGTAGAAGCGAGAAAATGTCTTTAAACGAGTCCTACGAAGCAGAGGAAGGAACACTGTATGGCCCTGGTATAGAAGATTAGCAGAAAAATACTGTAAGTACTCGATATTCCTCCGTAAACTGTACTTGAAACTTTAAATGTGTTTTTCTCGAAACAGCTTTTTCGCGAATGGTTGGCATGATATTTCAAAAACTATTGGACTGATCGACTTCAAATGTAAAACTGCATGTTCAGCAAACATCCTTTTATCGTTTGATGAACCAGAAACACGATACGTTATGTATGTTTTTTTTAATAGCAAAAAACATTGTCAATTTTTTGAGCTAAATTGATAATTTGAGTTTGACAAGTCACCATTTCCTCAAATATGTATATATATATTTTCTGGTTCATCAAACAATAACTACTTGTGTGTAGAGTAAAACACCGTTTGAGGTTTTAGTTTCAGATCACCTGGAATGGAGAAATCATGCCAACCAGCGACCGCGGATCTTCACGCAGTGTCACGGTCGAGGGGATTTGCAGGCGTGATTCTTCAAAAAACTTATTGAAAATTGTTTTGTAAATACCTGAAACGATGATAAATAGATGTACCTACTTTGGAATCAATTGATTACACAGTTTCGTCAATAAACGCTCCAAAAAAAAAAAAGCGGTAAATTTAGCGCAAAAAATGAGCATCCCCCTCATTTTTTTTAAGTGTTATAATCTTTCAAGCTCTTCAATGCTACATTCGAGAATGCCTTTCAATAATTGAACTGGGAAGGCAAGGGTATAGAGATAAATGGAGATAGTTTAATCCATAATTTTCGTTTCGCTGGCGAGGTAGACATGTTTGCTAGTAAACTCTCAGAGTTTCAGTGGCCTCATTGCTGTGCTACATTTCCCGTACTGGGGAATCTGTTTTTGTCCATCATGTACCATGTATCGAATTAGTATTGTATCTTTGAAAATAAAAATGTGTATGGTATTATACACTATCTACCAACAAGTAATTGGACACCCCTCAATCGACGATATCTGCGGTCCTGATACACGTCACGGCCGCCGCCGTTAAATATCGTGTGGGAAACAACAACGCAACCAGTCACATGCAAGATGCCACGCAGTTCGGAGCTCTCTGATTTTGAGAAAGGTGTAATCGTCGGGTATCACAGAAATGGCCGATCCATACGTGACATATCCAGCCAGTTGAAATACCCAAAATCGACAGTGGCCTACGTGATTGGCAAGTGGAAGATGAGAGGTGACTGTCGAAATGTGCCCCGACCCGGCAGACCCAAAAAAACTGGGAGTTAGAGACCGACGGGTGCTGGCCAGAGAAATTAGGAAGAACCGCACCAAATCGATGGGCCACATCCGCGAGGAGTTTCAACAAGCATGCGGGAGTGTTCTTTCGACGAATACCATCCGTAAGGAAGCCCATCTGCTCGGTTATGATGGACGTGCTGCCGCCCACAAGCCTTTGAACACCAAGTCCAATAACGCTGCTCGGCTAACGTGGTGCAAAGAACGTCGACAGTGGACCGTTGAACAGTGGAAACAGGTTCTCTGGAGCGACGAATCAAGGTTCACCCTCTACCGTTCGGATGGCAGGGTCTGGGTTTGGCGTCTGCCTGGAGAACGCCTCCTGCCGGAATGTATTGTGCCAACTGTGAAATTCAGCGGCGGTGGAATTATGCTATGGGGGTGTTTCTTCTGGTATGGCACGGGACCCTTGGTCGCAATTCCTGGTAGACTCAACGCCGAGACCTTCTGCACCATTTTGGATGACCATGCGCTTCCTACGTTGTGGAAGTTTTACGGGGTGGACCCATGTTACTTTCAGGATGACAATGCCACCTGTCATGTTGCGAGGTCCACCATGGCTTGGTATGGTGACAATGGGGTTAATCGAATGGACTGGCCTGCGCAGAGCTCGGACCTTAACCCTATCGAGCATCTCTGGGACGAGTTGGAGCGTCGACGTAAGGGGTGCCCCCACCGTCCGAAATCGGTGAAGGAACTGACCTGTCTTCTCCAAGCCGAGTGGAAGAAAATACCGCCAGCCGTCGTACAACGCCTGGTTGAGAGTATGCCCCGGAGGGTCGCAGCTGTAATCGCCGCTCGTGGAGGCTCCACCAACTATTGAAGGTGAATAAACTTCGTTTTCCTTTGCTATCACAGGTGTCCAATTACTTGTTGGTAGATATAAGTTTTTCACGTAGTATGTTCTTGGAAATCTGTATTTATCGTTGATATGCATTGCGACTCTCGTTCTTGTGGCCCTACATGTCACTCTGGATTGTTGGATACTTTTGATTGTTGGATACTTTTAACTGTATGACTTTGCGATAGTGACCATGCATCTTGTTTCTCGTGTTTGTCTTCTTTATTGCTCTTGTGTTTTTTTCTTGCCTATTTCTCATTTTCTTTTATCCGGATTCTAGGGATGCTCCTGTCCCATAATTTCTGTGTTCCTGGTCTTTTCAATTTGGTTTTCACCATTAGCTCTGGTGATCCTGTTCTCTGTTGTCGCATTTTACTGTCTGCCCCGTTACCTTTCGTGAATCTGTGGGTTTACTTTCCGTGTTTTCTTTTTCTGCTTTTTTTTTCTTTGCATTTTTGTGCAGTTTTCTAATGTTTTGGTTTTGTACTCTTTACAAATTTGTTACCCTCGGGAGGACAGCGAGATTTTTTGACCTTTTGATTGTAAGCTAAGCAAACAAAGAGCAAACGGAAAGATAGTCGTTGGTTGCTTTACTTCCGCAGGTAAGCGCAAAGGCTAACCGGCGGCGCAGTGCATATTAGAAGGGAGAGCAGCCGGCGCTCAAACCAAACAAAACAGCTCTTTTCATAGCTTTTGCAGAGCTTTTAAATGAAAGTAATCTCGCATTGCATGTTCCCGAGCTCTGGTGACCTGGTCGCTGTCAGGGGGGGGGGGGGCTCCTTTCTAAGGGAGGGTCTAACACCGAAGCCAAACACGAGCGATTCGTTCTTCTCCCAGAGAAAGGAAGAAAAATAGAAACTTGAGGAGTGCCAGCTATTGGAAAAGTAAGCGCACTTATCTGAATAGATACCTGATATAAGCCTAGAACCAGAAAAAACTTTGAGAATTTAAAGGAAAGGACTGCCAAAAATGGGTGAAGACGTAGCAACCCCAACGAATGTAGAGAAAGAGACAATAAACCGATTGTTCTCAGAACTAGATGAAATTCTGGACCGTTCAACCTATAGGGTGAATACAACTGCAAAGGGAGCGATACGGTTAGTCACGAGCTATATCTAAGAAGCCCACATGAAACAGGTACTTGAAATCAGCTATCTGAAAAGGAGACTCGAAGAACGTGAGTCAAGACCGGCAAAAGAGCAACCGACACAAAGAACCTATGCCGAAGCTGCCAGAAAAGGTTCCAAAGCAGACACTGAGAAAAGACCGCCACAGTCTGCTAATTGGGGTCAAGAACGTAAAGAAAGTTAATAACGGAGGTGTGTTAATTGAATGTGTCAAAGCAGATAGAGTGCAGAGCTTAGAAAGTGCCTACGAAGAAAGTGAATATTTTCAAGAGACTATGGAAATCAGACGACCAGCAACAAACTGCCAAGGTTGATCGTCTATGGAACAGAAAACGAAACAGACAAGAAGCACATTGAATACGATTTGAGACGGCAGAATAACATAAAAGAGCCAGACCAGTGTGTGGTTCTTTTCCAAATAAAGGGAAAAAGAGAACAAGGTGTACTGGGTGATTGAACTTCCCAGTGGACTTTAGATTTCTTCAGAAGAAAGACAAATCCATTCCATACGCGAGTTCATTGGAGAAACTCGCTGCTTCAAGTGCAATGGGTTTGGGCACTATAAATCCAAGTGCCCGGAAATATTCGAGCGCTGTGTCTGTTGCGGCCAAGCAGGGTACAAGCACTGGAAATGCGATAATGAAGCCAACTACCCGAACTGCCATAAAGCCAACACGAAGTTTAAACTTAAACTAGACATGAAGCATTCCAGCTTAGCTGGGGACTGTCCCAGCCTCAAAAGAAAATTGGAGGTGCAGAGGAATAGAGTGAACTACCAATGAGGACTCTTAATTGGGCCCAACAGCACCTCAGAAAACAGAAAGAACTGAACTCCAATGTAAACACAAGATTGAAATGGGATATCGCCAAAAAGGTGTCTGCAAATAAACGATAAAAGCCACCGGATAGCATGATGGGAAACAAATACGAGACTGCGTTCCTGATAGAATTGATTGTATTAACGCAAAATGTGTGCATGTCTGTGTCTGTAGAAACGCAATATTCAAAAATTGTGAAATTTTGTTAGTAACTGAAATGTGTATTTGTGTTTGTACTGCGAAAGAACGTATTAAAGGCCTTGAGCTCAGGAAAAGAAAAGAAAAATGTTCGCACGAACAGGTCTCAGGTCTCTCAGTCTAACCTTGTCCGTCGCGTCCGTCCTCCGCTCGCACCACTCGTCCGCAGGTCCGAACCTGAGGCTCCCAGAACGGGGATATTACTGCAGCTGCAGCGTTTACCCCAGTGAACGTGTCGAGAGGGTTCCGTTAAATCCTGTTGAGCCTGCAATTAGGCGGTACAGGATTATGGTTTTCAGCTTACGAATTTATTACTTATCCCACTGAACTGCATTGTGTCACGTTTGTCTCTTACTATACTCTGTTTACTTTTACTGCGTGTGTCACCTTGTGACTTTCCATTTGTTTTCGTGTGCCTGTCATAATGCAGAATTTTCTTGTATCCTGTGACACGTCTTCGCATTGTTCGGTTGGTTTCTATAGATTTATCATCTTGTGTTACTTGACTTGCCTGTATGTTTTATGTTCTTTGCCTCATGACTTTACGTTGTTTGTACTAACGATCGTTCCTTTCCGACTCTGTGCGACTGCTGCTCGTATTGCGACTTTTCATCATGTTGTTATTTTTTTCTTCACATTGTTACTCTTACTACGTTTTCATGCGAATGTATCATTGTTCGACTATGACCTGATTTATTGCACGTGCTGTTGGTGTCACACTTTGAGACTGCCATTTTATTTCATGAGACTGTTAAGTTTCCCTTTGTTATCTGGATGACTTTCACTGTTTGTCACTTATGTCACATGTACAGTATGTCTTTTTGTTATTTTACTGCGGCTGAGCTCCGCTTATACATTATAGTATGTATGTAATCTTGTCATTTTCTTCGTTTATACATTAAACGCGCGCGGGGAGGGGTTTTCCCTCCCCCTCAGCATTTTAGTCCCCTCCCTGGTAGCGCAGTGGTCTAAATGCTAGCTTCTGATCATTCGTCCGAAATGGGTCTGGGTTCAAATCCCGGTGAGGCATGGATGTTGTGTTTGTTCTACGGCACTGATACTCTCCCTTTCCTGAAGCCAGTAGTCCTAAATTAGGGATGGGCGACTGCGTACAGCCCAGCGAGTTGCTCACGGTGGTTGTTTAAACCCCCAAACAAACAAACAAACAAACAAACAAACAAACAAAAATAGTGCAGTGTACGAAACCTCCTGAAAAGAGTACAGATTTGAGATTAACCCATGGAAAACAAAGCTGATGTACAATGCTTTGACAAGTATTAAAAATTTAGAGGTTGATGGGAAGTGACGCCTTCATCTACCTTGGGCATCAAACGAGGATCACATCGAAAAAATTAATAGAAGTATAAAACTTGGCCCGAGTGCATTTTGAACAAACAGCACAATTTACATACCAATTTGCCATTATGTCTTAAAAGAAAAGTGCTTCACTAAAATGCATCCTTCTAGTTCTTGCTTATAGATCAGCGACATGGATCTTAACTGAAAAGGACATAAAAAGGCTGCGAACTCTCACGAGACGAATGCTTGATGTAACACTGGACAACAAATTTTTATTTTGTGTGTGTATCTGAGATTAAACCAAGTACATTTATGTTGTTTGGGCTGCTGAATATAAAAGTGGCCGTTAAAACACCAGATTAGCTCTAGTTTTTGAAATATCTACAAAAGAAGTTTTACACATTTGCATATACACTGAAGAGCAATTGAATTAGAGATACCTGTCTAGTAACGTGTAGCACCACCTTTCGCCCTGATGACGGCGGCGATTTGTCTCGGCATGGACTCGACAAGACACCGAAAGCGTTGGGAAGATATACGGATCCACGACCCCTGAACAAGCTCCCACAGTTTACGAAGATTTGATGGAGGGGGGTCAGAGCCTCGAACATCTCTCTCGATGGCATACCAGATGTACTCGATGATATTAAGGTCAGGTGACCTAGCTGGCCAAGGAAGCGAGGTCACGTCAGTGGAGTGTTCATCCAACTATTCGGATACAATTCGGGAGCGATGGCTCGGTACATTGTCTTGTTGCAGGATGAGGTCCCCAGTTGGATGTTGAAGACGCACAAACGGGAGCAAATGGTCGTCCAGGATATCCCGGTAACGTTGACCTGTGAGGGACGATGTCACACTTACCAGGGGTCCCATTTCAGTCCACGTAAACAGTCCACCGACGAGAATGCCACCCCCACCAGCTTGAAGAGTACCCTGCTGACAAGAAGGATCCATCACTTCATGTAGTTTGCGCCGTACTCGTATCCTGCCATCCGCATGTACCAACGTGAATCTCGACTCATCAGTCCAGGAAACATTTTTCCAAATGTCTAGGGTCCAGTGGCGATGTTCCTGCGCCCATTCTAATCTTTACACCCTGTGATGTGCGGTCAGCACCGTTACCCTCGGGAGACGATGGCTTCTGTACCCCATAGCGAGGAGATGGTTCTGGATGGTGTGGTTGCTTACACGTTTTTGTGCACCAGCGTTAAATTGCCGAGTGATTTCTTACACTGTGGCCCGTCTATCCGCTGTTACAATGCGAGCTGGCCGACGATGACCCCGCTCATCCACACGCTGTTGTCCACGGCAGCTGGCCCTTGCAGGAATGGTTTTACCGGATTCGATGTACTCACGGTGCATCCGTAACACAGTGGCTTGTGAAAATCCCAGTGCCTGCACGACTTCCGAGATGGAGTGACCCATTCGTCGGGCCCCGACAATTTTTCCAGGATGAAATACGCTTAGATCCTTCGTCCTACTCATACTGCGTCCGACTCTTCCTTATTCCCGTCGCATCGCTCCTTATATTGTTGGATCGCTGCATACGTCATGTCGTTTCCGTTTTCAGGGCCGCCCACAGCGCCACATTTGCATAACGCCAGCTGTCTCTAATTCAATTGCTCTTCAGTGTACATACGCTATGATAGTCCTCATAGAGGAAATGATTCACAGAGATGCCGTTTTACCTGTCGCTTGTAATGAGTTTCTGGAGCATTTCTCACAAGGGTCCAACAATAGTCTACTAGCATTGCTGCATTCCATTTCCCTTGGTACCATTTTTCAAGGGTAGTAATGTCCTGTTGAAACCATTCCCCGTGCTCATCACTGACAGCATCACAGTTAGCAGGCAAGAAATCCAGATGAGAGTGTAATTTTATTGACATGTTGCTCCTTAGTCTCTCTAGCGCTGCAAGAGGGTTCCTACAAGCTCCTGGTAATCGCGAGGCTCATTGTTTCTTAGAAAGTTTGTGGCCATTTGCTGGAAAGCATTCCAAGCTAACTTTTCATCATGTGTGAGGTTATCATCAAAACGCTTATCTCGGAAGAGTTGACGTATCTGTGGACCGACAAATACACCTTCCTTGATTTTGGCCTCACTATGTCTTGAAAATTTATTATGAAGGTACAGAAATCCTGCCCCGTTTGGTTACAGGGTCTTTACAAAATTCTTCATTTGTCCAAGTTTGATGTGGATAGGAGGGAGCAAGATTTCTTGCTGGATTCTACAAGGGATTCGTTAAGTACATTCTTTTTCCCCGGTTCAAGGGATTGTCGTCGGGACCAATCCCTTCTCTTGTAGTGGGAAGTCCTGTCACGGCAGTCTCAGAGACAGAGGAAACAGCAAAATGTTTTGTAACCCTGCTGTATCCCCATCAAGATGGCAATGACCCTCATGTCTCCACAAATCTGCCACTTATACTTGTGTGTAGCAGTTGTTTCATGTTCTTGTACGTTTCTTTCTAGTGGTCTGCATACCCGAGTGGAACAGATGGTAAAACGTTGCCATTATGAAGCAGCACAGCCTTTAAGTTTAACTTGAACGAATCAGTGAACAGATTCCAATCGTCGTCTTTGTAGTCGATTTGTAGTGCTGCCATCAGACCCACTATATCAACACAAGCAAAGAGGTTATCTGCCATTTTAAAAAATGGAAGCAGATCTTTTCGCCGAACACAGATACATGCACATTCTTTTATAGAAGATTCTACAGCTACAGTGTGGACCCCAACAGTTCTGCTTTTCTTTTTTGGCAATTCCAGATCTCTTACTAGATCATTCAATTCATTCTGGGTAATTTTTCTTTTCGCCGAACACAGATACATGCACATTCTTTTATAGAAGATTCTACTGCTACAGTGTGGACCCCAACAGTTCTGCTTTTCTTTTTTGGCAATTCCAGATCTCTTACTAGATCATTCAATTCATTCTGGGTAATTTTTCTTTTCGCCGAACACAGATACATGCACATTCTTTTATAGAAGATTCTACTGCTACAGTGTGGACCCCAACAGTTCTGCTTTTCTTTTTTGGCAATTCCAGATCTCTTACTAGATCATTCAATTCATTCTGGGTAATTTTTCTTTTCGCCGAACACAGATACATGCACATTCTTTTATAGAAGATTATACTGCTACAGTGTGGACCCCAACAGTTCTGCTTTTCTTTTTTGGCAATTCCAGATCTCTTACTAGATCATTCAATTCATTCTGGGTAATTTTTCTTTTCGCCGAACACAGATACATGCACATTCTTTTATAGAAGATTATACTGCTACAGTGTGGACCCCAACAGTTCTGCTTTTCTTTTTTGGCAATTCCAGATCTCTTACTAGATCATTCAATTCATTCTGGGTAATTTTTCTTTTCGCCGAACACAGATACATGCACATTCTTTTATAGAAGATTATACTGCTACAGTGTGGACCCCAACAGCTCTGCTTTTCTTTTTTGGCAATTCCAGATCTCTTACTAGATCGTTCAATTCATTCTGGGTAATTTTTCTTTTCGCCGAACACAGATACATGCACATTCTTTTATAGAAGATTCTACTGCTACAGTGTGGACCCCAACAGTTCTGCTTTTCTTTTTTGGCAATTCCAGATCTCTTACTAGATCATTCAATTCATTCTGGGTAATTTTTCTTTTCGCCGAACACAGATACATGCACATTCTTTTATAGAAGATTCTACTGCTACAGTGTGGACCCCAACAGTTCTGCTTTTCTTTTTTGGCAATTCCAGATCTCTTACTAGATCATTCCATTCATTCTGGGTAATTTTATGCGACAGTGCAGACTTTTTAATAGGCACTAAATCAGGATCTCTTCATGTAGATGCTTTCACAGACGACGGATGCTCAATGGTCTTACTTCTCTTCTTCATCATCCAGAATATAAGAATCTGATGGGTCCAGAACAGGAAGTCCTTCCCAGTGAGGTACTGGGCGCATAGCAAAGGGAATATTCGGATAGGTCAAAGGCCGCTTTTTTTAGAAATACCATGTCCAATTAAAGAAATCATGCAAAAGTAACAATCATTAAGATTGTTTGTCGGTTCCCTTCACACCATTGGAACTGCACAACGCATCGATCGCTCTTTTCGGTTTAACCAGCTGTTTGGACACCGATCTGACAACCAAAATAAAGGCTGTAAGCTTTATTATCGGTGCAATGAGTCACCTTTTTGATAGCAAAGTCATTTGTCCACAAATTTAACAAAGATTATCGCACTGTTCACACATTTACGAATCTGCATTCACAGAATCCACAACGCAAATGATGACAAAAAGGAAATGGGGTTGCAATGACTGCTATGGATTGCGTCATCCAATTGGCGCTCAAGGTTATCCGTCTCGTGGGGAATCACGCGCTCGACATATCGGACTTCCGGTGAGACCATACATTACCACTGCCCCCCCCCCCCCACTTATCCTCTTATCTTGAAAACTAGAGCTAACTTGCGTTTTTTTATGTTGATGTTCGTGATCAGCATGCCCAAATTAGTTAAAAATAGCTACTTTTGTAATCAGGAATAATAGGGGAAGGAACTCCTGGATCAAAAAGATGACAAGAGTCGATAACATCATGATGAATGCAAAGACCTCAAACAAAAAGAGGCTAGACATGTTGCTAGAAGAACAGGCTAGAATTTGGCAAATGAAGTACTAGACTGAATAGCAAAGGACAGGAAAAAATCCAGAAGACCAAGTGGGAAACGGTGGACGAAATTTGAAAGTGTGCCGGAGATAAATTGAAAAAAAAAACTGCTCAAGAAAAGTCTCTTTCATGTGTCTTCCCAAGGCTCTTCCATAACTCTCTGTCTTGAGGAATTACCTTGCATGCTTTCGAATTTCATCCACCCATCTCCCACGTGGTTTTCTCCTGGATATTTTCCGCCCTTTTGTATACAGTCTAGTATTTCAGTTTTCTAACAATGGTCAGTTCTTTCAGCAATATGTCCAATTTACTGCCTTTTCAAGGATTTTAGATGATGATATCTTCTACTCTTGTCATTTTCCTGTTCGATGAGTTCCTCTTCCTGTATTTCCAGGTTACACCAAAAATACACCTTTCTATGATTTTTTCAATTGTCTGAAGCCTCTGTATGTGCTTTTTTTTTATTTAAGGTCCATGTCTCTAAACCATAAGTAAGAACTGGAATAATGCATTAGTTAAACACTTTTCTTTTAAGATATAATTAAACTGCTCTTATAAATGGCACTGTTTCTTCGAAATGTACTCCAGTCAAGTTTTGCACACCTGTTAATTTTCTATTCGATGTTACTCTCGCTTGATATCTGTTGCCCAAAGTAGATGTAGGCGTCAGTTACTTGTAAATTTTCTCCACTAACCTCTAAATCTTTAGGTCTTGTAAAAGAATTGTACATCAGTCTTGTTTTCCGTAAGTTCATGTTTAATTCCATTTCTTTCAGCAAGTTCCTGCATCATACTGCGCATCAGTAAGAGGGTTCTTGCAAAAACGACTGCTTCATGAGCTAAACGAAGGTGGGTTAAAAATATCTTAAATGAACTGAATTAATAATCACGGAGGAGGACTATTTCAATAGCTTTGATGTCCACTTGTGAGACACACACACACACACACACACACACACACACACACACACACACACACACACACATATGTCATCACAGTCCCTCACAAGTGGACATCAAAGGCTCCTTTTTTTCTTATCCGGGAAATACCGGGTAAGAAAACATATATATATATATATACATAATATAAGAAAAAAATATATATGCACTGTATATATATAATATACACTGAAGTGCCAGAAAAACTGGTACAGAAGAGCTTATGCAAAATACATAGCAACGTCACCTATGCGCATACTCGGCTGCGTCCGCCAATGCCTATATAACGCGATAGACAACCTTGCCAGCTGTCAGCGTGCAACACTCTCGCAGGTATCATCGGAATTCAATGCTGGAGCCTCAACAAGCATCAGCATCCGGACTGTGCAACGTACCCTGCACGGTATGGGCTTTGGGAGCCGACGCCCAACTCGAGTCCCCTTGATGGGTGCACGACACAGAGCTATGCGCCTCGCTTGGGCACGGCAACACCGCCACTGGACACTTGATGACTGGAAACAAGTAGCCTGGTCCGACGAGTCGCGTTTCCAACTGTATCGGGCAGATGGAAGGATTCGTGTGTGGCGCAAACCCCATGAAGCCATGATCCCGCCTGTCAACAGGGAACTGTACCGGCTGGTTGGGGTTCGTAATGGTATGGGGTGTGTTTAGCTGGACTTCACTGGGACCCCTGGTACGTCTACAAACGTCTGTGACCGGCCAAAGCTATGTGCGCATCCTTTCTGACGAGGTACACCCGTTCATGTCCTGCATTCATGCTGATGGGTTGGGCCTGTTCCAACAGGACAATGCACCTCCACACAAGTGTTGGGACGCCACATTATGGTTAGAGGAGCATTCATTTCCTGCGTTCCCGTGCGGGACCTTATTATTTAAAACATCTATGAAAATGCAAGTGCAAAGATTCGGCTATTTGAGATTACAGCACCCATAAAAATTGGAAAGGGAGTGAGACAAGTTGACACCATATCTCCCAAGCTCTTTAATGCCACTTTGGAAAATATCTTTCAATCACTGAACTGGGAAAACACAGGGAGAAAGATTAATGGAGATTATCTAACTCACCTTCGTTTTGCTGATGACGTAGTCATTTTTATAACTACCCCATCAGAGCTGCAAAGTATAATCCAAGAATTTGCTGACAAGAGTAAAGAAGTGGGATTAAAAATGAACTTTCAGAAGGCAAAAGTGATGTACAATGCTTTTACAAGGAATGAAGATTTATCGATTGATGGGGAAAAGCTGGAGATAACCAATTCCTACATTTACCTTGGGCAGCAGATATCAAGCGAAGGTCACATTGATGAAGAAATTAATCGGCGTATAAAACTTGTCTAGAGAGATTTTGGGAGAAACAGTATAATTTTCAAGAGCAATATCCATTATGTCTTAAAAGCAAAGTGTTTGATCAATGCATCCTTCGAGTGCTGACATATGCTGCAGAGACGTAGACCTTAACTAAAAGAGAGATACAAAGGCTGCAGACAACTCAAAGTAGCATGAAGAGGTGCATGCTTGGTGTAACCTGGAGAGATAAGAAGAGGAACTCGTGGATCAGAAAAATGACAAGAGTGGAAGACATCATGATCAGAGTAAAATCCCTGAAATGGCAATGGGCTGGACATATTGCCAGAAAGACAGGCCATCGATAGACAAAAGAAATTTTAGACTGGGTTCCAAGGGACAGTGAAAGACCCAGAAGAAGACAACATGGGAGATGGGTGGATGAAATTCGAAAGTATGCGGGAGTAACATGGTGGAGACTGGCACAAGACAGACCGTTGTGGAAGAAACTTGGGGAGACCATCGTCCAGAAGTGGATTGATAATGGTTGACAATGATGATGATGATGATGATGATATATATATATATATAAAGAAAAAAAAAGGAGCCTGGATGGCTGCAAATGTGCAAAATAAAAATGATTTAGTTAATTTACTTTTACGAAACAAAAAAGAAAGGAAGAGGAATGGAAATAATTATCCTTGAAGAGACATCTATAGAACTGCAGTACATCTGGCGTGCGCTTCTGAGAATCCCGCGACACTGAAATGCAATGTACCTATGTCATGTAGCGTGCATGCGACTTGACATTGATCATCCTTTTGTTTACCGTTTTGAATTTTGAATATCTGGAACTCTCTATGTACATTACACTGTGTTTCTGCCTGATGAAGCCGTCCGTTGGTGGTGAAAGCTAACGTTTATTCATTTGTGTTTTTAAGACACCATTAAATGGATATTTTTGCCCTTTATTGTTATCTACGGTCTCTAACTTAGACCGTAGATCGGGTATTGGAATGCTGAATTGTGTTGCAGTTAAAAGTAAAACATGAAATTTTTGACGAAAATTTGTATGGGGGCCCCTTGACCCCGGGCTCCGAACCTATCTACAAACCGTCTACGGTCTAAGTTAGAGTACCATGAGATAGTATACCAATTTGATGGTTCTAAATTGAAAACTGTAGATTTTACGGAAATTTTGTATGGGGGCCACTTGACACCGGGCTCCGACCCCATCCAAAAACCATCTACGGTCTAAGTTAAGGTACCATGAGATAGTATACCAAATTTGGTGGTTCAAAATTGAAGACTAGATTTTACGGAAATTTTGTATGGGGGCCACTTGACACCGGGCCCCGACCACTTCCAAAAACCGTCTACGGTCTAAGTTAAGGTACCATGAGATAGGATACCAAATTTGGTGGTTCTAAATTGAAAACTGTAGATTTTACGAAAATTTTGTATGGGGGCCACTTGACACCGGGCCCCGACCCCTTCCAAAAACCGCCTGCGGTCTAACTTAGAGTATTATGAGATAGTATACCAAATTTGGTGGTTCTAAATTGAAAACTGTAGATTTGTATAGCGGACATACAAACATTCAATTATATAGACTGTATATACCCCGGCAGCTGAACTTACTGACAGGTTTCATGTGGATGTCAATTTTTTAAAAACCCCTGCCAAAAGAATGAACTTACTGAAACCTGTCAGTAAGTTCAGCTGCTGGGTATGTCTTCCCCTGATGATTGGTGCCCGGTGACTGACTTGAGTTTAGGGTTGTCAATGTGTTTATGTGTTTTGATGTGCTTGCAAAGTTTGAGATATTCTTACATATTATATTATATTAAGTGTCACTAGCTCTTGCAGCTGAGCGCAGGGTTGTGGCATGTTAAACTGCAATTCAATGTCTTTTTTGAATATTTTATATATATATATATATATATATAATATTCAAAAAGACATTGAATTGATTGCAGAGAAAGAGAGAGAGAGAGAGAGAGATGTCTTGACTTCCTCATGCACTTGATGATAAAGTTCTACATCTGAAAGTTTCATACATAGACTGTGCCGAACATTTTTTTAAAAGAAGTTTCCTTTAAAATATTCAAGCCATTGGGAGTCACGAGTAATTTTATTTGAATGTTCATAAAAGTAAGGAGAACCATTAAAAAAACTAAATGAGAAATCGATATTTTTTCATTTTTCTCTTTTCAAGCCCCTTGAAAGCACTTAATGTCTGTACCCGAATGACGCGATGATAATTAAATCTGCAAAAGCAGGGTGTCTTATCGCTCGATTGGTTAGTTTAAAGCTGCTCGTTGTCTCAAATTTATCGAAAATGAACGAAGTGCCGGTGAATTTTTATGTCTCTCTGATAACCGTTTAAATGACTCGTGAAAAACAGCAGATAATCTATGATTTACACCTTGCTTACACTACGAAGTTTAACAAGACGGTACGGAAAAACGATTCAAAAATGTATAGTATAGCATTTGATTTCATTAAAGTGCTTATCAGAAAACGCATGAATAATTCTCACGCAATATCAGCTAAATAAGATAAATACTTGAAAAAATCTACAAGCTCGTTAAGCGTTCAAAAGTGCTAAAATCAGCGACGCCATAACGTTTAGGACAACAAAATGACATGTTGAGATGACTGGCTTTCCTATGATCTCTTTTTTGTATGCTTGTTGTTGAAAATATGTCTGCCGCTGTCCTTTTTAAATATACTAAAATCCACAGTCGATGAGATGCGACGAGATATACAGGCAGCTATGGACATTCCCGCACCTACACGGACTGTGAATCGCTGATTGGCTGAGGCAGGTTTGTACTCTAACCAGCCATTACGACGATTGTCACTCACCGCAGCACATCGTCGCGCTTGGTTACAATAGTGCCGTACCAGACATGCGTAGCGGGGCAAATATCCTATTCAGCGACAAGTCTCCCTTCTGTTTCAGCGCCGACCCTAGCCGATTGAGAGTGTGGAGACGATGTGGTCACCGATGTGATCTTGATGCCATCCGTAAACGTCACACGTATGTCCAGTTTCAACAAGATACCGCCCGCCCGCCCACACACTGCCAACATCAACAGACAGTGCCTACAAGGTGTCCAGAAGCTGCCATGCCCAGCGGGATCTCCAATAGAGAACGCGTGGGACTTTTTAGCAGACGATTAACGCCTCTGCACGACCCCTTGGAATGCCGATGAATTGTGGACACAGATCGACGACGTATGGCCAGTGATACCTCAGGACACCATCCAAGGACATTTCCACTCGTCGCCACATCTTGTCGCTGAATGTATAGCCAACATGGCAGTCATACGACCTGTTGATTCAGGCCACATTATACTACCTCCTCGCACACTACATTGATGTAATCCCTCAGAAATTAAGTCACTTCTTTCCTACCAACTTGTCTTCATGTGTGGTAAGTTTCGCCTGATTTCGGGTATTCTATCCGGGTGTAGCATTTTGTATGTAGAGCAGTGTAAAACAGTGATAACAACGACAACACGCATCAACGAAGAGAAGAAACTAAGTGCTGTTTCAGCATGCGACGAGTATTGTTTGGAATTTAAGTTTTCAAGAGGAGATTAGAAAGCTTTGTCAGTGTGTTTCCGTTTTGAATTATTCATCGTCTACTGTTTTTAAGGTTATTACATAACCTTTCACACACAAAATTTTATTGATATTAAATTCAAGCACTGCATTAAAAACTAAGAAATTTCATTCTAAATTGCCATGGTGTAACATGGCACACACACTGAAAGAAAGAATAAGTTTTATTTAGGATAACTTTACCTGTTTTTTTTTCGACGAAAAAGTACAAAGCGGTTTCAGCTGCTGTGAATCTTCTTTCAACGATCTTCGGTTTCAGATTTGAACAGGCACATTCCAGAAACCATCCAGATGTAAAGGTAGATCAAAGGTTAAATAACGTAGCCAGGACGATGCTCCGAGTTAAGTTACTTTACGAAAAAGAGAACAGGATTATCGAAGTTACTTTGAATCGGAGCACTCTTCCAGCAAAAAGAGGAAAATAAATATAAACAAACAGTAAATTCCCATTCTACAGAAATAGCAGAAATAGAAAAAGTCCCAAACCCAAGCAAGCCAAACGGAATATGTTAGCTTTCGAAACCAAAAAGAGAAGTTCCTGTCATAAGAATATATTAAACTACTAGCTCCCTATTCCTTGCTATACTGTAGAACCATATTCGTCTTACACCATTGAAAATGAGTGCTCCTAATAATGACATTCGTCTCCGTAACAAAACGATGGACAGAAAGGTGGATATTTAAAATGACGATATCCATCTCGCATTACAAAAGAATGAGCATAGAAAAACATTAAGTTACGTAAGCGTTTGGGTGCAATTTTTGATGCCACCTGTATGGTAAAATTGCGCAGTTTTCTAAAAGTAATCCATTTATATTCATCCAGTCGCTCACTGCTGATTTACTGATGCTTCAGTCATTTCTTGTCATCGGTGACTTAATGGGGCCATTAGTCACCCCAGACGTTTAGTCATTCAAGCTATCCGAGAGCTCGACGGCATATCTCACTCTGCATTGGAACAATTGCCCCCAATTTTTATATTCATATAGGCTGTATACTCACCTTTCCAGAGAAGATTCTACTTCCCGAGATCACATTGTAGCCTGTACGTTGTAACCCGAAGTTTCCGTGAGCGCGCCTGGAGACCGAACGGTGGAGCAGGTGAAGTTCACAGAGCAGTACACGTACACTAGCGTGCAAAAATTAAGAACGAGACGGTTTTTCGAATGTAACGTTGTGCAGAAGTGCTCCACATCGACTCAAATCATACCATAAGATCCCCAAGATGTAAGAATATGGAACAAGTGAACAAAACTGTCCAAACAAGGAATCCAAAGGATACAAAGGCACTTTATTGAAAAGGTAGCTTCGAGCACAACTGGACAGAAGACAGAAACGTCCTTGTGACAGGCGGCTGCCAAGAAAAATCCAGTCTTTTGTAGGGATATGTTCACCCCTGACTGCGTTGCAGGATTTACAACGTCCGTCCATGCTGAGGACGAGGTTGTCAAGGAGCTGTTGAGGCATCGCGGCCCATTCCTCTTGTAGCACCAATCGCAGCTGCGGAATCGTTGCTGGCGGCTGGTGATGTGCTGCCAAGCGTCTCCCGAGAAGGTCCCACACGTGTTCGATTGGATTTAGGTCCGGGGACCTTGCGGGCCAATCCATGCGTTGAACATCTTCACTCTCCAACAGCTCTGCGACAGCCACTGTACGATGAGGTGTAGCGTTGCCGTCCATGAAGAGGAACTCAGGACCCACAGCACCTCTAAACAGACGCACGTGAGGCAGGTGAACCTCGGTACAATAGCGGACACCAGTGACTGAACCTCCTTGGAAGATGTGGAGGTCAGTCTGGCTACCAAGCATGACACAGCCCCAAACGAGAACTCCGCCACCCCCAAACCGGTCCCTTTCGATGATGTTGGAGATGTGATTGCATGTTCCCTGCTCTCTCCAGATGTGTATACGTCCAGAATTGCTCGTCAGACTAAATCGACTCTCATCCGTAAAGAGTACTCGACCCCATTGCTGATGTGTCCAGTTCTTGTGTTCCTGGCACCACAGAAACCACCGTCTCCGATAAGCAGGCGTTAATGGCACACACCGTACTGGTCGTCGTGCAAATAGCCCACCTTTGTGCAGCCTCCTGGCCACGGTAAAACGCGATAATGGACGTCCAGTTGTCTGTTGCATGTGCCTTGCGATTTCTCCCGCTGTCTGCAGTCTGTCTCTTCTCGCCTGTAGGACAATATACCGGCCGTCCGCCGCCGTGGTTGCTCATGGATGACCACCGCTAAACTCTCGGACAGCTGTTCCTGTCGTTTGAAAGGCTCTCCAAGCTCGTGAAACGATGCTGTGAACGATCTCGAACTCCTAGGCCACACTAGTTCACACTTCGACCTTCTTCCAACTTCCCAATGACGCGACCTCGGGTAAAGTCATCCAGATGTAGTCTACTGGATTGCCTGTTGGCCATATAAAACGGTGGCAGCAACTCGACGTCGTTCAAACCAATGTACACCGTGCAATAGCTTTCACCGTTTTGCTGAGCGTACACCGCCCGTATGCTTTATACCTTTCCGACGCTCCCCCTCCCCCGCTACGGCATGCTGCATATATGCGCATGCCCTACCGTACCGGACCCTAGTCTATCTCCTGAGTGGTCTTTCGGTCCGTTCTGCCAGTTGGCTCCGCTGTTATGCTAATTTCTCCTCTTCGTCCTTAATTTTTGCACACCAGTGTATATGCAACCCGAGAATCTGCTTTTGTTTAGTAGAGTGTTCGAAGTCAGAATGGGAAAAACTGCCAATTTATCGGAGTTTGATAAAGGACAAATTGTGATGGCACGGCGCCCCGGAACTACGATCTCGGAAACGGCACGGCTTGTGGATTGTTCACGTGCCGCTGTAGTGAGTACGTATCAAAAGTGGTGCACAGGTGGCCAAATGACAAACGTTGTCCAGCTGTGTGTCGTCCGCAGTTCATTGATGCCAGAGGAGAGCGGAGACTGTCGCGCATTGTTCACAGCGACCACCGGGCCACAGTGCGACAAATCACCCGCAGCTACAACAGTGCAGATCAGGGCAATGTGTCACGACACACAGTTCATCGCAGCCTTCTGCGCATGGGTCTGCGTAGCCGAAGACCCAGCCGGGTCCCCATGCTCACTGCAAGTCATCGCCAACAACGCATGAAATGGGCCCAAGATCATCGAGATTTGACCGTGGATACTTGGAAGAAAGTGACCTAGTCTGACGAATCAAGATTCTTGGTGCATCACGTAAACGCCCGAGCGTGGATACGTCTATTACCAACAGTGGCTATGGCACCTGGATGCATTGTTGGGCGGAAACAGGCCGGCGGTGGTGGCGGTATGCTCTGGGCGATGCTTTCGTTGGACACTTTAGGCCCCATTATCCCAGTAGCACAATCCCTGACAGCTGTCAGGTGACTGAACATCGTTGCGCACTAAGTTCATCCATTCATGGCAACTGTGTTCCCAGCTGGTGATGGTTATTACCAAACGGATAATGCGCCATGCCACACTGCCAGAATCGTCAAAGAGTGGTTCGAGGAACATGTTGGTGACTTTCTGGTAATGCCCTGGCTTCCAAATTCCCCTGACATGAATCCAATCGAACACGTGTGGTACGACTTGGAAAAGCATGATCGCGCTAAATCACCACCAGCCCGAAATATACGGGAACTGGAGGAGACCTGCTGTTGCCATTATGGTACCAGATGCCCCAGGATACCTATTAACACCTCATCGAATCGATGCCTCGCCGGGTGACCGCTGTTTTGCGAGCTAAAAGGGGTCCTACAGCTTATTAGGTAGGTAGTCATAATGTAATGGCTCATCGGTTTATGTTTACTAGTTGATATGTAGGTCATCCAAAAAGTTTTCACCTTAATTTTAAAGGACAGAAAATTACCGGAAATACCTTCAATTCGGTTTTGAAAAACTCTAAGCGTTCCACGTGTTGTTAGGACGTACAGAGTCTTCAAAAATGCCCTACAGAATGGAATCTGGTTGCAAACAAATTGCTGTTTTATAGTTGTTAGAGATTAGGCAGGAAACAAATTGCTGTTATACGTATTGTTGTTTGAGGTTCGGATACGATACAATTAGCAAAAATACTACGAAGAGTTGAGAAATTTATGAGATTGTTAGAATACGTATACACAATATCGTACATATACGACCTCAAACCTTTACCACGAGCCACAGAGGAACGGTTATCCAGGCTTTGTCTTGTATGACATATACCTCTAATTTAACCATTCTTTTGAGTTTCTGTGTTCTAATGTAAATTCGGGGTCTCCTAGTTAAATATTTTTTGATTTAAAGCACATTATTGCTCTCGACGAGCTTTTAATGTTGACATCCTGACAGTGGGTCGAAATTCAGTCAAAGTTAAATAAAGCTAGGAGCAAGAGCTGTGTTCGGAGACTGATAATGCTATGCTCAGAGAATATGAGCTGGTGTTCTGAGAGACATGCTGTGAGAGAATTACTATATGTAATATTAAGTACTCATATGTGGGTTATATTTGATGATTGCGAGCGACAATTTTCAAAAGTATATTGTTAAGAAATAGTAGCTTGAAGCAGTGGTGGACTTAACAGTAATTTTCCTGTCACAGTAACAACGGTGACAGTTCCACGGAAGTAACGGTGACTTTAAACAGTGATAAAATCATTGCTTACGACAGGGATGACGGCGCTGTAACGGGATGGGGAGACACCGTCTTATCAGTATCAGGGACAAAACCACTGTTTACGACGTGGGCGACGGAGCAGTAACGGAACGGCGAGTCGATTTTTTCAAAGAAAGCTTTTGTTTACAAATATCACACGATTACAAATATCACAAAATTTTCATCAACGACGGTGAAATAATTTCACATTTCACTAGTTTTTTATACGCTTGGCGTCAGACATTCTATTATGTTGAATGCTGAATAGCACTAACACTTTGCTATCGTTCACATCCATTCCGAAAGGCTCCTCGTGAAGAGACGAGAACAAAAAACCGGTTTCTTCTGAAGAAAGCTGGCATCACTAGCGACCTCTGCGATGTTTCAACAGAAATGACATGGAGGCAGGGTAACCTTGGACTCCAAGCATTGCTCGGAAACGAATAATGGTGACATTCTTATCAGTGACTTCGGAACTGTTACTTTTTGTCACTGGTCGTAACGGTGACAGTGATTTTTCGGTAACGGTGGCAAAGTAACAGTTACGTGATTTCCGACCCATCTCTAGCTTGAAGTGTTTTTCACCTCTTTGTTACACGCGACGAATTGATGAGATTTGTTTACTTACTGGGAGATATTCACTGAGAGAATGGAAATCATAGGATTGCTCGCTAGTGGGAGAACCCACAGCTTGGCAGGTACATAGGTAAGAGGACATTACTGCGTTCACATACACTATATTGACAAAAATCACTGGACACCCCTTCAAAAGCTAATGAACGATCCGCTGCGTTGTTAAGATGCGCAGTACAGCTGCAAACTGTATAAAAACAATCCTGCAGCTGACCTCGATCATACCGCACTGTGAGGTTGAGTGAAAATGTCGCGGCGGGAGAGAACTGGGTTTGAGAATGGAAAGATTGTTGGGTGTTATATAAGTGGGTTGTCCATAAGAGAAATCGAGCAGCGTTTAAACATACCCAAGTCAACTGTTTTGGATGTACTGAATAAGTGGAAGACATATGGCGTGCCTGAAGCAGCAAAACATACCGACAGACCAAAGAAAATCAGTGGTAGAGGACGACGAAGCCTCAGGAGAGTCGTTACAGCTAATCGACGGAGTACTGCACAAGACCTCAGTGTACAGGTGAGTAAATGTACACGTACCATTCACAGAGAATTTCATTCCATGGGTTATCGTGGTAATGCGGCTGCTCATAAGCCTTTCATTTCCACTCGGAATGCTACTCGTCGTTTATCATGGTGTAAAGAACATTTATCGTGGACCGTATAACAATGGAAACGGGTCCAATGGACTGATGAATCCAGATACAGGATCCATCAGTCTGATGGCCATGTGTGGGTATGGCGACAGCCGGGGAACACTATTTACCACAGTGTACTGTCCCTACGGTCAAGTTTGGAGCTGGCAGTGTACTCGTGTGGTGGGTGTTTTTCGTGGTATGGTCCCGGCCCATTGGTTATCGTGGACTAACCTGTTAACCAGCACGTCTACCTCGATATTCTGGACAATTATGCCCTACGAACTCTGTGGAAAATACTATGGAACCGAGCCTTGTTGGTGCCAGCAGGATAATGCACAGAGCCATAAAAGCAAGGGCTGTTAGGGCGTGTAATTCCGTATCGTGTGAGGACTGGCCAGCACAGAGCCCTGATCTTAATCCCATATGCGATTAATTAGAGCGCCGCATAAGAAGTTTGAAACCAAGGCCTACTACTAAGCAACAGTTAGTGACAGCATTATGTACTGAATGGAAGCGCATACCTATTGCTGTGTTCCAAAACCTTGTCGAAAGCATGTCTCGAAGGGTCAGTGCATGCATTAAGGCCAAAGGTGGACTGTCACTGTACTAATGTTTGTCAAGAAATGCTATGTTGTGTTTCTGCTCTAGGTGTCCGGTGACTTTTGTCAATATATTGTATACTGCAGTTCGATGTCAGTATGCCTAAACGTGGTGAGTTAACAGAGTTTGAAAGAGGGATGATAGTGGGTCCCCGACACATGGGTCACTCACTCTATCGCAGAGGTGGTACAGGGATTGCAGTATCCCCGTTCGACAGTATCAAGGGTGTATCGGGAATACTCTATTTGTGGAATAAAATCGCATTGTGGACTGCGCTGTGGGTGGAGAAAGATGGTGGATACACGTGGCCGTTGACATCTGTCTCGAATAGTTGCAACCAACCGGTGAGCGACAGTGGCGCAAATCTCCGTCGACTTTAACGAGAGAGCTTCCATAAGCATTTCCACCAAGACCATCAGTCAATCATTAGTCGCAACACATCAGTGTCCCATTGCGAACGCCACATCACCGGACTGTACGCCTCAGCTGGGCGAAAGAACATCGACACTGGACCTTGGATGATTGGAGACGGGTCTCCTGGTCCGAAGAGTCGCGTCCAGTTATTTCACGCAAACGGGAGGGTACAGATCTAGCGGAAACCGCATGAAGCAATGGACTTTGCATGTCAATAAGAAACTGTTTAGGCTGCAGTAAGTTCTGTTAGGGTCTGGGGCGTATTCAACTGGTAGACGTTGGAACCTCTGGTACGTCTAGATGTATCTTTGAACGATACACGCTACGTTTCCATCTTTACAGACCATCTACATCTTTTCATGCTCATCACGCACCCACAAAGTAATGGACTCTTCCAGAAAGACAATGCTCCTCCCCACAGAGCTGTGATGACTAGAACATGGTTAGGAGAGCATACCGCAAAAGTCCCCACCCTGGAATAACCTTCCTTCCTGTTCACCAGACATAAACCCCGTGGAAAATTTTCGGGATACTATGGAAAACGGCCATTCAAGCTTTGGGTCCTCCACCCAGAAATGCTACGGAGTTATGACAACGGTGCATGGGCGGAGATACCTGTGCAACGCTTTCGTAACCTAGTGGACTCAGTGCCTCGCGTGTGACTGCCCTTATCGAGGTGAACGGTGGAGTTACCCGTTATTGGGGAGGTGTCTCATGGTTTCTATCCACTCAATGTACAATTAAGTGGACTTTGGATTTTATAACGCTCAAGGTTGTCCGCGCCGAGCATCGAAACCGGGTCCCCCTCACTCTGGAGTAAGTCGCTCTCCCAACTGAGCTACACGGACATGTGCTCTCACTGCTTTCTGCCTTTATCACATGTGCGTCCTGCGGTCACGTCACAATTTGTAAGGACTAATTCATTATTTACGCCGGACGTTTATTTGAAAATGTCAAATTAGAAATTTGTTAATATACTCGTATCATTAAGGCTGCAGGTACTACGCACAAGTAACGAATTTTAATTAGAATGATATAAGGGTTTCCTAAAATTGAGTTAAGTCAACAAGTGGTATTTTAGTTCAAGTAACGTAACGTTAAAGTTCTAAAGCCACCAAATACTTATTATTCTGTACTTGACAATCATGAACGTTCTACAGGAGGATCATTTCATTAGGGATGGATGTGTTACATACACGGACTTGTCGCTGTCCCTCCTAATCAGCGAAGTGTGTAAACAGTAATTCAGTAACTTAGTTAATCGAAAGTCTACTTACAAGTATGCATCCGTTTAATTAAGGTTTCTGGTTCGTAAATCAATTTGCAGAAAAAAAATAAATCTGAAATGTCAGTAAAGAGTACACCAAACTGTACAGGCGCAAAACGCTTACATTAAAGCAAAAGCTTAGCGATTCGTATATACTGTATTATGCCACTAAATAAACGGATTTTATAAGCGTATTGAACTTAAAAAATCTGAAATCAACTTGAGAAGGTAGTCATCTGATTAAAGATTAAACCTTACTTCAGAAGAAAACAGATAATAAGTGGTAGAACAATAAGAGGTAGACTATACATTACTTTAGACAAATATTGCCAAGCTTCAAGATCTTTTTTCATGAATAAGTGATTACTATGTTGTGGACTTTGCGTTTGCTTTTACAGTAAATTTTTATTGCAAATATGACTTTGCGTTTACTATTTAAAACGGACGTTGATGGAATTTTTATAATACGTACAATGTTCCTCTGGCGAAACACAGAATGTTGATGAAAATTTCGGGGTGGATTTAGTTCTTTTGCAGATAAGTTGTCATTTATGCTTTCCATCCATAGGTTGAGAGAACAACATTTCCGTTCCACCTGGTCTCCGGCCGCTTCCTGGTTCGCCGGCATGCCAGCGACGTTACAACTGACTGTCGGTAGTTTATAACCTCGTTGCTCCTAGTTCTGTTGAACTTCAGTTCAACTTGCATGCTCACCATTGGTTTTCGGAATCAAACTTCAACATACAGCTTATATCTTCTAACACATGTGAATATATATGCACCATACTGTACAAATGTATATAGTCTTACTTGTTTTCTCCTTAATTATAATTTGTCTACCAGTACTAAGACATCGTAATTCCGTTTGCCTTAGGTTTCACATTGTCTACTTTGTCATCTACAGTTCTCCTTTTGTACAGTGCTTCATTATAATATTCTCGTTCTGTTATTTGTCAGCACTATAATATATTTATGCTTCGAGACGAAATGTTTCGACAATCTCTCTTATTGTTCTTGTGCAAAATGTCTGTACCTCTTACCACGAGGCTCCTTTGTGAATCAATAGATCGTGCTGTATATAATGTACATAGAATTTTAGAGTTTGTATATTTTACCGTACAATATATGTACCAGGACGCCCATGTTCGCCTCCTGAACCCAACCTTGTTAATAAAATTGTGTTGAACTGAAGAAGCTTATATGCTCCAGCTTTGTCCGTCTGTCCGTCCGCATGACAACTCGCGTAAAAATGGTTCGATTTCGATGAAATTTTAGTATGTGGTAGGGGACTACCTGGGGACAAACCCAATTGAAAAGGGGCGAAATGGGGTCAAAGGTCAGGACACAGGAGCGGGATGCATTCCATTGCCCGTATGCGTCATAACTTGCGTAAATATGGTTCGATTTCAATGAAAGTTTAGTATGTGGTAGGGGACTACTGGGAACGATCCCTATTGAAAATGGGAGAAGTGGGGTCAAAGGTCAGGACACAGGAGCGGGATGCATTCCATTGCCCGTATGCGTCATAACTTGCGTAAATATGGTTCGATTTCAATGAAAGTTTAGTATGTGGTAGGGGACTACCTGGGAGCGAACCTTATTGAAAATGGGCGAAATCGGGTCAAAGGTCAGGACATAGGAGCGGGATCCATTTCATCGCCCTTATGCGTTGTAACTTACGTAAAAATTCTTCGATTGAGACACAACTTTATCATGCTGTTCCGGAAGTATGCTTTACCGGTTCTGTTGAATATCATTGAAATGGGATCAAAGGTCAGGTCATAGGAGGGAGTTTTATTCTACAGCCAATATCCTCATAACTTGAGTAATAACTTGAGTAATGATTATATCATGATCAATGCATTGCATGTTTTTACGAACTTGTTTTCACTTAAATTTTAACAATCACTATTTTGCAAATGAATATGGAATAAATTCTAAAAATATCATATTATACGTGAAACGTTGCAAAAAAATCTGCATGTTAAACATGGAACGCTGCTCAAATGCTGAAGAGAAATGCTGTTTTCTGGATGGCAAATACTAAACCTTTAAATTTTGGAACTGACAAATTCTTTCAATGGAATAACAGAACATAGCTTAAATTCTAAAGATTAATGAAAAGTTTTAGTGTTTCTTGTGGATCTTGTTTTAAATTTAGCAAATAAATGAAGCTTCCAGTAGTAGAAGAATGGATCATTGTTTAATTAATGGGGAATGAAGTTTCCTTTACGCTGAACGCAGAATGCTGAAGGCTGGTGAAATTTTCTTCATGCTAAACCTATAATATTTCTGGAAATTCAAGAAACATAATACATGTTAAACATGAAAATTTTCTGGGATTCTGAAGACCAGGGATACTATCTTAGTGATAAAGTGGGAATATTGCTCACATTTTAGATTGGTGAAACTTAGGAGATGAATACTGTTCCCTGCGCTAAACATAAACAATACATTCTGTGTCATTGAAGCTGCAGCACCCAGAAGAAGTGATCATAAGTGCATGCAAATTGGTTGATGGATGAATTGTACTATGATATGCAAATGATTAAAGTATGGGAGCAATCGTGCAGAAACTTCGTCTAATACCCACACAGATGTAAAGAGCGTGGAGCTGAAAGCAACGCCTATGTGAGGAAGTTAAGAGGGTTCTGCACCACACAGATCGACTTAGAGCTCAAAAAAGATTATAGAGAATGCCAACATGTCATGTTCGACACCAATATAAACAAATGAGCAACTTTCATAAAGGAAGGATTTCTGGTCTTCGAGAGGCGTAATGTAATGGCAGCATAATCGTGTAACAGAACGTTTGGGCCGTGACAACGTTAGCAAGAGTGGACGTAGCAAGGTCAGAGTATTCGTTGTATTGATAGTGTGTAACGTACCAGGAGATGTGACGTACCTGCCAGAAGGACGCACACGACATAAAGGCAGACAGGAATCAGAATAAATCGTCCGCGTAGCTCAATTGGTAGAGCAACTTATTCCGGAATGAGGGGACCCGGGTTCGAATCCTGGCGCGGATAAAAATGACGGAGAAATTTACTTCGTCATAAGTGAAGCATGATGGATGACCACAAAACCATTGCCGACGAACAACAAAACCACTTACGATCACTTCTTCTGGGTGCTGCAGTTTCAATGACCTAGAACGTATTATTTATGTTTAGCGCAGGGAACAGTATTCATCTCCTAAGTTTCACCAGTCTAAAATTTGAGCAACATTCCCACTTTATCACTAACTAAGATAGTATCCTTGGTCTGCAGAATTACAGCAACGTTTCATGTTTAAGGCTCTACGAGACCCACCATCTTGTATTGCTGCCTTCTCTTGTTAACCAACGGGCAAGCGTATTTCACAAATTGCTCGGGCAATTTTGCACATTTTGGAACACCGTTTGTGGCTAACGCAAGATATATGATAAATAAAGAGTTTCCTTGTTTTAGAATTTTTATTGACCTTTCCCTTCATTTTTTATCTGCAGCGAAAGTCGTACCAAGGCGTCTTCCATTGTTTTATTAATGAATAAAAAATACTTAAAAAGTCCAAAATAAAAATCTGAAAATAGGGAAGTCTTTATTTATCATATATCTTGCGTTAGCCACAAACGGTGTTCCAAAATGTGCAAAATTGCCCGAGCAATGTGTGAAATACGCTTGCCCATTGGTTAATAAGAGAAGGCACAATTCAAGATGGCTGGTCTCGTAGAGCCTTGACATGCAATATGTTTCTTGAATTTCCGAAACTTGAGGAATATTATACGTTTAGCATGAAGAAAACTTCACCAGCCTTCACCATTCTGCGTTCAGCATGAAGGAAATTTCATTCATCCTTAGCATTTAAGTAATGTTCCATTCTTCTACGGTGGATCGTCTTATCAGTCGAAAGGTTCATGCCGTACCTGTTACACGCTAGGAAACATCCAACCAGCTCTAACTTCCTTTGTCTGTCGGCGCATCTCCCGTCGAGCCATTGCATTCAGACTAGCGGAAGTGGGTCTCCATGAATACTGGCCATTTTGTCGATTACCACTGATCGCTGGCAATTGTCAACATCTGTAATGGTGCCGCACACGAGCCACCTGAGAAACAGAATGCTGTCCTATCGTCATCACCGACGAATCCTGTTTCCATTTGGGGCCCGATGATCAGCGCATGCAAGTGTAGAGACGACGTGGTGAACGCATTGAATCTTGAGCCACTGTGGGAATCAATACTGCACGTCCTCCTAGAGTTATGGTGTGGGGAGCGATCAGTTACGATTGTCGTTTATTATTGGGGTTCGTCATCGGTAATTTGAATGCATGGAACCAGTTATCCCCCCCCCTGTTTACTAGGGTGCCTGACGTCATTTTTTCAGCACTATAACGCCCGCATACATACCTCAGGGGTTTCCTCTGAATGTCTTCGTATTGTGGACTTGATGCCTCGGCCAGCCATATCTCCGAATTTCTCCCCAATCGGGAACGTGTCGGCCATGATTGAACGCCACCTATAGACCTACTCGCTTACAGCACGGACCACGGCTGTTTTGCCGAACCAGGTACAAGAGGATTGGGGGTAAATACCGCAGGAGGCTAATTGACAGCTGCGTAACTCCTTATCGTGACGTTAATCTCAGCAGTGTATCCGTATCCGCGGAGGCTTTACATCGTATTGATTTGTCCACAATAAGCATCGTGTGGTGTCAATTAATGTGTTCATTAGCACTTTCATCACGTGTTCCTTACCTCATTTGCTATCATTACTCTAAGTATCCTATCAAGTTGACGAAAGAAAATATTAAAACAAAAAGTATTGTAGCTATCGTCATGTGTTTTTTTTTGCTAGTAATAAAGCAATAATGATAATTTTCTATTAATGATGACAGATGGCGCTGCAGGTATCAGACGAACGGTAAAGTGAAGAAGAAGCTGACGAATATCTCATTTGAAATGGCGTTATTTGTGCAGGAGAAGGCTGTGTGTGATGTGGTCCATCGAAAACAAATCAGCAACGCAAATACTGATATTTTTGGTTCGAACGTATGCAGTGCATTAGGCACTATGGACACGTGACATAAAAATGGTGAAATAACGAGTAGTGTTTCGAAGAATTCCTCCTCAAGAAGTTCACGTGTTGCTAACCGGGCGGTGAAATTCATTAGGCAAGCATTTCAACGCAGCCCAGACAAATAGCCAAGACGAGAATTTCAAATGCAACATTCAACTGTCCAAAAGTGCTCCGTAAGAAGCTAAAATTGCTTGCAAAGTGCATATTTTGCAAGCACTGGAGAAACCTAAATAGATGGAATTCGCGGTAGAGCTTTTGGATAAAATTGATAACGATAGCACGTATCTGTAAGGTGTAATGTTTACGGGCTAAAAACATTTCATGCTCAGGCCATGTTAACCTCAAAAACAATCGCATATGGGGGTTTTGAACCCCCAAATACTGTGCGCGTGAATGAGAGAAGCAATGCAAAAATCAATGTCTGACGTAGTGTCATGCATGACCGGGTAATCGGGCTTTTGTTTTTCATTAAAACTACAGTGAGAGGAAATTTTTACTTTGATATGTTGGAGCAACGCGGTGGTGCTGCAACCTGACATCTTGTTCCAACAAGGCGGGGTTCCCCCCACTGATCTCTCTATATGAGAGAGCTTCTTGATAAAGAGTTTTCGAGTAGATGTACACTGAAGAGCAATTGAATGAGAGATACCTGTCTAGTAATGTAGCACCACCTTTCGCCCTGATGACGGCGGCGATTCGTCTCGGCATGGACTCGACAAGACACCGGAAGCGTTGGGAAGCCATACGGATCCACGACTCCTGAACAAGCTTCCACAGTTCACGAAGATTTGATGGAGGGGGGCAGAGCCTCAAACATCTCTCTCGACGGCATCCCAGATGTGCTCGATGGGATTGAGGTCAGGTGACCTAGCTGGCCAAGGAAGCGAGGTCACATCGGTGGGGTGTTCATCCAACCATTCGGATACAATTCGGGAGCGATGGCATGGTGCATTGTCTTGTTGCAGGATAAGGTCCCCAGTGGGATGTTGAAGACGCACAAACGGGAGCAAACGGTCATCCAGAATATCTCGGTAACGTTGACTTGTGAGGGACGATGTAACACGCACCAGGGGTTCCATTTCAGTCCACGTAAACAGTCCCCAGACGAGAATGCCACCCCCACCAGCTTGAAGAGTACCCTGCTGGCAAGAAGGATCCATCGCTTCATGTGGTTTGCGCCGTACTCGTATCCTGCCATCCGCATGTACCAACGTGAATCTTGACTCATCAGTCCAGGCAACATTTTTCCACATGTCTAGGGTCCAGTGGCGATGTTCCTGCGCCCATTCTAATCTTTACACCCTGTGATGTGCGGTCAGCACCGGTACCCTTGTGAGACGATGGCTTCTGTACCCCATAGCGAGGAGATGGTTCTGGATGGTGTGGCTGCTTACACGTTTTTGTGCACCAGCGTTAATTGCCGAGTGATTTCTTGCACTGTGTCCCGTCTATTCGCTGTTACAATGCGAGCTAACCTACGATGACCCTGCTCATCCACACGCTGTTGTCCACGGCAATTGGCCCTTGTAGGGATGGTTTTACCGGATTAGATGTACTCACGGTGCACCCGTGAGTATATCCCACTAGTCGGGCCCCGACAATTTGCCCACGATGAAATGCGCTTAGAGTCTTACCCATACTGCGTCCGACTCTTACTGATTCCCGTCGCATCACTCCTTATATTGTCGGATCGCTGCATACGTCATGTCGTTTCCGTTTACAGAGCCGCCCACAGCGCCACATTTGCATAACGCCAGCTGTCTCTAATTCAATTGCTTTTCAGTGTATTGCCTGAGGTGGGTCGATTTCTTGTCCACCTCGTTCTCCAGTTTTAACCCCACCAGATTTTTGTTGGGGTGGAATGTGAAAGACATCGTTTACTCAACTCCAGTGAAGGATCCTCTGGAACGTCGAATCAGAATCACCAATGTCATAGCCACGATTACGCCTGATTTTCTTGAACCCACTTGGAATGAACTGTTATGTCTTTCATATGTCGTTCGCGCTACTAAAGGCGCTCACATAGAAATCTACCGAGTCTGGAAAAAAGTTCCACCTGCCATCTGTATATAGCCTACAGTAAAACACAAATACAGTATATGCTTTACATTACTAGTTATTAAGTTTTCCTTTTGTGGAATTCTTTTATGTACACAGTATTTAAAAAAATATGCATATAAGTTTAACAGTAGAATGACGGAATTTTGATAAATATCTAAATAATAGTGTAATCTGATGTACAATCGTAGCCAAAAGTCCTGCACCAGTAGACCGAAAGTCAAGTTTTTGATGTTTGAAGTCAACTTATACAGCGCAATGGTAAAGTCAGGAATACATATTATATACCACTTTAAAGGAAATTTTATGCTGTATTTAAATAGTTTTAGAAGGGAAGTTACAAGCAAAAGCACAGCGTCTAGTCATAAAAAGCAACAAATAGTGGAATTTATCAAATTAGTGTAGAATGCATGTAACGTAAAATTGCTGTACAGTACATTATTGGAACTTCCAGGACACTTGAAATAACTGACCAACAAGCAAATTACGCTTTAATATTTAATTGGATAACCACGGTTTCTTAGTAACAAAGTGCACCTTCTTGGCATGGAACTAATGAGCTTCTCTAGTTGTCCATTGGTGATAACACGGTGCCATAAGACCCTAACAGACTTAATTAAAGTCTTTAATTGAGTCTGTAAGTGCCGTAGAGTCTTTAATTGAGTCTGTAAGGGTCTTATGGCACAGCACCATACGAGTCTGTAAGGGTGATAACACATTGAGTCTGTAAGGGTGATAACACATTGAGTCTGTAAGGGTGATAACACGGTGCCATACGGCCCTTAAAGGCTCAATTAAAGTCTTTAACGGAGCTTGTAAGGGCCGTAGAGTCTTTAATTAAGTCTGTAAGGGTCAAGTGTCCTGCAGGTGTCAATAATGTACTGTACAGCAATTTTACGTTATCACCAATGGACAACTAGAGAAGCTCATTAGTTCCATGCCAAGAAGGTGCACTTTGTTACTAAGAAACCGTGGTTATCCAATTAAATATTAAAGCGTATTTTGCTTGTTGGTCAGTTATTTCAAGTGTCCTGCAGGTGTCAATAATGTACTGTACAGCAATTTTACGTTATCACCAATGGACAACTAGAGAAGCTCATTAGTTCCATGCCAAGAAGGTGCACTTTGTTACTAAGAAACCGTGGTTATCCAATTAAATATTAAAGCGTATTTTGCTTGTTGGTCAGTTATTTCAAGTGTCCTGCAAGTGTCAATAATGTACTGTACAGTAATTTTACGTTATCACCAATGGGCAACTAGAGAAGCTCATTAGTTCCATGCCAAGAAGGTGCACTTTGTTACTAAGAAACCGTGGTTATCCAATTAAATATTAAAGCGTATTTTGCTTGTTGGTCAGTTATTTCAAGTGTCCTGCAAGTGTCAATAATGTACTGTACAGTTATTTTACGTTATCACCAATGGACAACTAGAGAAGCTCATTAGTTCCATGCCAAGAAGGTGCACTTTGTTACTAAGAAACCGTGGTTATCCAATCAAATATTAAAGCGTATTTTGCTTGTTGGTCAGTTATTTCAAGTGTCCTGCAAGTGTCAATAATGTACTGTACAGTAATTTTACGTTATCACCAATGGACAATTAGAGAAGCTCATTAGTTCCATGCCAAGAAGGTGCACTTTGTTACTAAGAAACCGTGGTTATCCAATTAAATATTAAAGCGTATTTTGCTTGTTGGTCAGTTATTTCAAGTGTCCTGCAGGTGTCAATAATGTACTGTACAGCAATTTTCCGTTATCACCAATGGACAACTAGAGAAGCTCATTAGTTCCATGCCAAAAAGGTGCACTTTGTTACTAAGTAACCGTGGTTATCCAATTAAATATTAAAGCGTATTTTGCTTGTTGGTCAGTTATTTCAAGTGTCCTGCAAGTGTCAATAATGTACTGTACAGCAATTTTACGTTATCACCAATGGACAACTAGAGAAGCTCATTAGTTCCATGCCAAGAAGGTGCACTTTGTTACTAAGAAACCGTGGTTATCCAATTAATTATAAAAGCGTATTTTGCTTGTTGGTAAGTTGCTTCAAGTGCTCTGGAAGTTCCGATAATGTGCTGTACAGTAATTTTACGTTAAATGCATTGTACACTAATTTCACAAATTCCACTATTTGTTCCTTTTTATGACTAGACGCTGTACTTTGGCTTGTAACTTCACTGCTATTACTGGTAATAACATTCTGTAAAAATATTTGAATTCAGCATAAAATGTCCTTTAAAATGATGTACAATATGTATTCCTGACTTTACCATTACACTATACGCTGAGTGGCCACTTTATTATGACCACCCCCTCAGTACTTCGTCGGGCCACCTTTGGCCTTTAATACTGCGTCGATTCTTCGTGACATGGACTCCACGAGATGTTGATAGGTGGTTTGTGGAATCGGAGACCATGTTTGATGAATAGAACTATCCAGGAGTGTGATATTGCAGGGTTGTGGATCCAGCTGTCTGATGGCTCGTTCAACTTCATCCCACAAATTCTCAATGGAGTTTAGATCTAGAGATTGTGGAGACCACCTAAGCAAAGTAAACTCACCGGCATGTTCCTGAAACCAATCCTCTACAATACGAGCACTATGGCAGGACGCATTATCTTGTTGAAAGTAGCCATCGCCATTAGGATAAACCATTCACATGACAGAATGCACTTGGTCCGCAAAGATGTTTAGATATGATGTGCCCGTCAGACGTTGATAAACACGAATTAAAGGGCACAAAGCGTGCCAGGAAAACATTATCCAAACCATAACGTTGCCTCCACCAGCTTGAAGGGTTGTAGCAATGCATTTGGGGTCCACGCTTTCGTGCTGTTTCCGCCAAATTCTCACTCGGCCATCGGCATGGTGCAACTGAAAACGTGATTCATCGGACCACATAATTTGTTTCCAATGATCGACTGTCCAATCCTTGTACTCCTGCGCGAACTGGAGACGTTTTCTCTTGTTAACTGCAGACAGCAAAGGTGTTCAAACAGGCCTTCGGATGCCATATCCCATCCGATGCAGTGTACGGCGAACAGTGCGTGCAGAGATCATTTGTGGGGATCCTTGATTAAGATGGTCTGTAATTTGCGGCACTGTTGCCCTTCTGTCATCTGTTACCAGTCTGGACACTCTCCGTTCCGCCCGAGCAGTCACTAGTCGATGACGACTACACGTTGCACGTTGAGAACCAGTTTTTTGGCTGACAGTCCAGTCTTTAAACACTTTAACAACAGCTGCTCTGGAACATTTCACTAATGCGGCGGTTTCGGTGATACTCGCTCCATGGTTCCGAGCTCCTACAATCATCCCACGTTGAAAGTCCGTCAAATCGCATTTTTTACCCATCTCGTCACCCAAAAATCACTTCTACTACTGTCGCAAGCACTAAGCATTCTCTTTTTATACTAGCCTCGCCCTCTGGCGGCAACAGCGTGCAGCCATAGCTCATTTGCTTAAAACTATCAGGTGGTCATAATAAAGTGGCCACTCAGTGTATAAGTTGACTTCAAACATCAAAAATTTGACTTTCAGTCTACTGGTGCAGGACTTTTGGCCACTATTGTATGTTAAATATGAAATGGCGATCACACCCTGGGAACTAGAGAAATTTTTCTGCATTTGAGCACTTCTTAAATTTCGAAGAGAGTTCTGAAAATTTGTGAAGTTTCCTGCGGGGAATATTATAATTTTGAATATCAGTGCGCACCTGTGTTTATTGCAGCTTTGCTTTTGTACAAGGTGAGGGTTTACACTGAGCCGATCTGCTTTGCGAAAAGACTCGTGAAGATCAGCCCTTCGGTTTATGAAAGCAGATAGTGTCTTCGGTACGCCCTCGACCAGTCATCTTTCTCCGCCGCTGTTGTTAGGGATTTGTCGTATTCCTCACTCTGTCTTTCATTTGTCTTCATTATGAGTGGCGTACAAAAACGTAGACAGCTGTCTAAACGGAACTGATCTTCGCTTTGCCCTAATACCTCCACATTCTTTTTCATTCTTTCTCTGCAATGGCTTTATTCATCTAAATCCGTTTCATCTTCTTTCATGCTTCTTCGGAAGAATTTTATAAAAACCTTTCTGTCATTTCACAAATTATATCCAGGTTCCTAACTTTACGGTGAATGAAATTATTAGTTTCGTGTCAGTTTTTTCTACTTCTTGTTATACGAGGTTTTTTTTATTAACAGTTTGTTTGACAGCTGCGATTTAGCTTCTGATTCATTTTGTGATTTTTCAAAGTGTATAAAACTGTGTAACTCGAAACAAACAATGCTGCTATACCCCCCCCCATTTGCCTTTAATGTAAAAGTTTCCCAAAATGCATTCGCTGAGCGTTTTCACGGAAATTCTGGTCAACAGGGCTTCATATACGCTACTTTTCACTTTTTTTTAGTTTTCATACCGTATAACGAAGTAAATTTCTCCGTCATTTTTGGTCTACGCCGGGATTCGAACCCGAGGCCGCTTATTCCGGAACAAGTCGCTCTACCAACTGAGCTACGCAGACGATTATTCTGATTCCTATCTGCCTTTATGTCGTGTGCGTCCTGCTGGCAGGTACGTCACATCTCCCCCCCCGAAAGAGGGCCGGGGGCATGGCCCACGCGTCAGCCGTGACCATGAATCGTTGCAGGCAGCCATCCACTGTAGAACGTGCACTTGAGAACTCCCAGTCAATCTGCTGTGTGGAATGCAACATCACACATTTTTATTTTTCGAAGCGCTGGAGAAGGAATTCTCTGATTTTTCCTGTCTCGCGGTGTGGAAATAACATCACACCAATGCGAGATTTTGAACGGCCGGGTCATCCGGATAATTCGGGCGCCATTATAACGAATTAGCTTTATTTTGCTTTACGCTAAGCTAATTATAATGAATAAGCTCTTTCTACCAGCTAGCTAATGATAATAATGAAGCTTTCCTACTGAGCTTCAAATAGTGAATTCAAATTGTTGTTGTTACTAGTTAATTAAGAACATGAATATAGTCTCCTGTTAGTAGTGTAGTAATTAGAATGTATAAAGTCTTAACGCTGGTTGTTAATAGTAATATTAATTGAAATAAACCTAACAGCCAGACAGAGGTCTGACAAAAACTATTAATTGAGAAAGACGTACTTACTCAAATCTTTTTATTATCAACTTCAACTGGTATCAACACACACAGCTACTCAAATAACACGTAGCTCCTCTAGTATAACAACAAAAGCTCTCCTTATAACAAACGCTCCCCGTACAATAACAAACGCTCTCCGTACAATAACAAACGCTCTCCGTACAATAACAAACGCTCTCTATACAATAATAAACTCTCTCCTTTGCTATCGATGAACGCGCCTATATATACTAGCTACCACCACGTCATGACTTACACTCATTGCCAGATCTCATTCATCGGGTGAAATAATATTTCGTTCAGTAAGAAGATAATTTACATAGTAAAATAAAATAACCAGAGATAGTAAAATCAAAAGGAAAGTGAATATAGAGTATACGTTACAACCGCCGTCTAAAGATAATAGTATAAGTTTTTTCTGTATTACTAAAGTTTCTAAGTCAGGAACAGAAGTTGTGAAGCGAACAAAAAGAGTTAAATGAGTTACTCGTTTTTTATAAAAATGAATTTAGAGCTAAAGCTCAAATGAAACAGGATTTGACAGTAATGTTATTTCAAAACGATACCATGAAACAGTGAAGAGGGTGCACATATCGCCCGTCGCCCTCCTCCAATGATGAGTTGTGTCGTAACATAGTTGGACCACCGGAAGGCGGTCCAAGAGCCAAAAAAAAACCAGTAAAGAGGGTGCACATATCGCCCGTCGCCCTCCTCCAATGATGAGGTGTGTCGTAACATAGTTGGACCACCGGAAGGCGGTCCAAGAGCCAAAAAAAAAAAAAAAACCAGTAAAGAGGGTGCGCATATCGCCCGTCGCCCTCCTCCAATGATGAGGTGTGTCGTAACATAGTTGGACCACCGGAAGGCGGTCCAAGAGCCAAAAGAAAAAAAAAGCTTTATAGCAGTTCACTTACACTGAAAAGACAGACACGAGTCTTCAATAAACCCAGTGCCAAAGTTAATTTCCTCTTTTCTATCTTTTTTACAATTTTTTAAAAACTGAGAAGGAGAGACCCTCTCTTTTAAAGAAATAGATTGCACCTTTAGTATCAGGGTTATTCAAATTAAATCTTCTTTTAGATTTTCCCGAGGGGGGGTGAGCTACTTACGAAGAATTTTATTCCCCCCTTTGTTCTTTATTAAATTCTGAGACAAGATTTCGCACTGAATTTTCTGCAAACTGAAATGATATATAACAGCACTCTCTTTTGGAAATTGGCTACGTATCTCAAGTAAATCTCTGAGGATGAATAGGGTTACAGTCAAATACACATAACAACAGCGTAGTCAAAACTGCGTGGCCACGGAGAAAAATTATTAAGGCCCCTCCCTCAACAACAAGTATTTTGTACACTTTCGATGACGAGTAGAGCCAGACAACTTTTAATCACACATATGCAATGCGTGTGAACAAGGCTTTTTTTTTCTGAATGAACGCGTCGGAACAGCGTTCGAGCGACTTATTTAACACAAAAGTTCTAGGTTATGAGTTTTAGTTTCAGTGATCTGATCTTGTGGTCGACCAGGTGCTCTAAACAGCTTTATTTTTCTGAATTTTCTGTAGCACTCGGAATGATATCGTGCTTCAACGTTGAAGAAATACTTCTAACATGTGAAGCTTTAATACTACTTTCTCGCGTGTAATTCCGCCGGCAAATCTGGTGAACCATAATAGAAGTAACATTCTCTAATTTTTCATGCAAACTGTCTTTCCTTTTCAGGCTAGAATCAGTTATCCCTTTTAAACCTTAGGGGACAGCTACTGATTCTCCCTCACAGAGATGGTTATGGCAAATCTTGCATTTGTTCATTTTTATTCAGTTAGGTAAACCAGTACGGGAATGCTTTCAGAATTTGCTTTACTTTTCAGAATCTAAAAAAAACGATCAACTTACATTTCGTTCTTTGACTCAAAGAATCTCCCGTGCGGACTCCTTACCTATCCGATAACTTAATTCCATATGCTTTGTGACATATGTGTGGACTGTGGGGGTTTTAGGAATGCATTTTATTGTCCCTATGTGTCAAATAAATAAACCAATTGCGTGAGTCAGCGCCTCTTATCTCTCTTTCTATCAGTACCATGGTATTCCCGCGACCCAATTATTCGCAACAGAAGTGTTTAAGGCAGACATGGTTTAGATACAGTGTAAGCGAAACTATACGTTGCTGTAAGACAAATAGTATATCGTTGTAAAGGTTATAAAATTTTCTACAACTTTTATTCGGAGCCATTTTCGGAAATTTTGGCTCTGTGAAGCGGTAATTGCAATTAATGGGTAAAATGTCGAGAAAAAAAGGTGCTATTTTGCGGGTTTTCGAAAATTGCAGTAAAACTATAGGAGATATAGAAAAAATGAGTGAACAAAATTTATAGATCATATCAAGAGGAATAAATTAAAAAAGTTATCACTGTACGCCAATTATTTCGGGAGTTGCGAGTGGATTAGTATTGGACCTAATTTCACCCCTTTGTGGGGGTGTAGGGGGAGGAAGCGGGGAGGGGAGGGGACTTTTGTGAAAATGCTAAGCCCAGTGAGCTCTACCAGCCTGCAAAAATTAAGCTCTTAGCTAATTTGTTCCGGGTTTGACCCAATTTTGGTCTTTATTTGCTGGACTAATGGAGTTGCACACTTAGGTCGCTAAATCTCCAATAATAATAAAAAAAATGTTTCGAATGATATCCAGTTATTGAATGCAATGCGTCAAACTTAAAAGTAATTGATGAGAGCAAATGCTAATATGTTGACAAAACTGACGAAAAGTATCTAAACGCTGTACAAAACGTAAAAATATTATTCTTTGTTTTGCATTCTTTCTTAGAAAGAGCTTATATGCACTGAGTTCGCTTTGCATTAGGAACACCTACCCAATAACGCGTTGGTCCACTTTTTTGTGAAATCACGGCACGCAGACGCCAAGGAACAGATTCTACAAGGTGTCGAACATCCTCCATGCGTCACTTGACCCATGTCCGCTGCACAGCTCCGTCAGTTCACGCTCATTCCGTAGAGGTGGATCAGCAGACACCAAGGAACAGATTCTACAAGGTGTCGAACATCCTCCATGCGTCACTTGACCCATGTCCGCTGCAGCAGCTCCGTCAGTTCACGCTCATTCCGTAGAGGTGGATCAGAAGACGCCAAGGAACAGATTCTACAAGGTGTCGAACATCCTCCATGCGTCACTTGACCCATGTCCGCTGCAGCAGCTCCGTCAGTTCACGCTCATTCCGTAGAGGTGGATCAGCAGACGCCAAGGAACAGATTCTCTAAGGTGTCGAACATCCTCCATGCGTCACTTGACCCATGTCCGCTGCAGCAGCTCCGTCAGTTCACGCTCATTCCGTAGAGGTGGATCAGCAGACGCCAAGGAACAGATTCTATAAGGTTTTCGAACATCCTCCATGCGTCACTTGACCCATGTCCACTGCAGCAGCTCCGTCAGTTCACGCTCATTCCGTAGAGGTGGATCAGCAGACGCCAAGGAACAGATTCTACGAGGTGTCGAACATCCTCCATGCGTCACTTGACCCATGTCCGCTGCAGCAGCTCCATCAGTTCACACTCATTCCGTGGAGGAGGATTAGCAGTTCTCACATCCCATTCTAGCAGCATATCCCCCAAATGTTCAATCGGGTTACAGTCAGGGGAGTTTGGGGGCCAAGGCAATGTGTCGAACTCGCTATCGTGTTCCTCCAACCAAACAATAGTTGTAGGAGCCTGATGACACGGTGCGTTGTCAGGTTGAAGATTGCACTGGGGTCCGGGTAAACCTGCTGCAGATATGGCTCGAGATGGTCAGCTAACAGGTCCCTGGAGCGTTCACCATTCGGTGTTTGTGTGATGATAACCAATGAACCGAGGGCTTGCCAGGAAAAAGCTCCCCATACCAGAACCCCACCTCCACCGGCCTGTTGAACCCCAACTGTACAACCAGGGGATAGGGCTTCATGCTGTTTACGCCATATGAGAACCCGGCCATCAGCATGGTGCAACAGGAACGCGACTCATCACTCCAGACGACCTCCTTCCATCTGTCGAGGGTCCATTGCCCAAGTTCCTTGGCCCATGAGAGGCGTTGTGTGCAATGATTGGGCGTCATCATGGGTATCCCCTTTGGTCTCCGGCTATGGAACCCTAGGCGAAGCAAGTACGGCGCATGTGGAAATAGGTCAAACTGCACCGTTGTTGTACTGGTGGGTGAGCTGGGTGACTGGTGCACGACGTTGCTGAGAGACCAGTCCAGACACCCGACGCTCACCTCTAGTCAACCGCGTGTGGCTGACCAATGTGAGTCCTTCTGCTGGATGGCTATGCATAGTTAATGCAGTCCTGGTGTATCCTTGATACAGTACTACAAGAGCAACCAACAAGTGCGGCTGTTTCCGATATACTGCCACCAGCCCTTTGGTCTTCAACTATTTGGCCGCGGTCAAATTGGCTTACCTCGCCAAGTTTTCTCAATACTGGCAAACATTTTCTGATTACCAACAGAGGATAGATGTGAACAATTTATAGACACGTGATATTGATATCACTTGGTACTTCGTTATCGCTCCCAACATGAGAAACAGAGGGTGTTCCTAATGCAAAGCTATCTCAATGTATACCGAAGAGCCAAAACATTATGACCACCTGCCGATTATGATATTGGTCCTACGTGTGCCACCAAAACAGCTCTTACGCGCAGAGGCATGGCCGTTACAAGATTTCTAAACGTGTCTTGTGGTATCTGGCGTCAACACATTACCAGCAGATCCTTGATCTCTTGTGAGTTACGTGGTTGAGCCGCAGCAGATCAGATTCGCTGTTCCAACACAAACCATAGATGCTCAATTGGATTGATGTATGAGGGATTTGGAGGCCAGGGCCATACCTGGAAGTCTTCCTCATGTTCCGAGAACCATTCTCAAAAAATACAGGCAGTGTGGCATGGCGCATTATCACGTGAAAAAAGGCACTACTAGAAGGAAATACCATTGCCATGAAAGAATATACCTGGTCTACAATAATGATTAGGTAGGTGGCAGACGTCATAGTTTCGTGTACATGAATGACTGGACCCACGGTTTCTCAGCAGAACATTGACCAAAGCATTACACTCCCTCCATCGGCTTGTTTTCGTGCCACCAGCCATCCTGGTTTCGACACTTCCCCAGGTAAACTACGCACATGTACCCGTCCGTCCACATAGTGAACAGGAGACGAGATTCATTGCACCAGACGATCTTCTTGCAATCATTCAAGGTCCAGGTTTGATGCTCGCGTGCCCATTGTATGCACTTACGACGGTGAACAGAGGCTAGCATGGGCACTCGGAGCTGCCTGCTGCTATGCCGCAGCCCTATTTTCAGCAGGGTTCGATGTACTGTGTGTTATGACACATTACTCTCGTCAACAGCAGTCAAATTACCGGCTACTTGTGTTAGAGTATCCCTTCTGTTGGCTGGTACCATACGTGATAGCTTTCGCTCACCTCTAGCATAGATGACACGTCGTCGGCCTACAGTTTGCCGGTGGTTCGTTGTTTTGCCCTCCTCGGACCACTATTTGATGGTAACAACGACGGCTGACCGGAAGCACCCCACACGCTTTGCCGTCTCAGAAATACTCTGACCCATTCGTCAGGCCCTTTCAATTTGGGTTTTGTCAAACTTGCTGAAGACCGCTGCCTTTCCAATCCGAAGAACAACAATAACGCTGATTAGCAGACCTCAGTAGCAGTTGTTTTATTTATACAGTTTCATGACTTACACACACGCCGTCGTTTACGTGCAGTTGATTCGATTTACATAAAGACGCGCTGGTCATAATGTTTTGGCTCTTTGTTGTATATGCATACGCAATGCCCTCCTAAAACTTAGACGATTCATCATCTTCATCAACAAAATTCTCAGTCCACTGCTGGATGAAGGCCTCCCCAGATCTCTTCCACAAGTCTTCGTCTTTGGCAACTCTTTTTCATGCCACTCTGGCATGCTTTCGATCTTCGTTCATCCATCTCCCGAATGATCTTTTTCTAGGTCTTTCACATCAACTTTGATCATGATGTCATCCACTTTTATAATTTTCTTAATCCGTGGGTACATTTTCGTATCTTTCTTAGTAACGTCAAACATTCATCTCTTCCTGCATTCTTGAGTTTTCCGCATCCTCTGTATGTCTCTTTTAGTAAAGGTCCATGTCTCCGATCCACAAGTATGAACCGGAAGAGTGTATTGATTAAATGATTGTCTTTTGGACGTAATGGTAAACTGCTCTTGAAAACTACTGTTTCTTCCAAATGCACTAAGACCAAGATCTTTGTGGTAATTAATTTCTTCTTCGATATGGCTCTCGCTTGATATCTGTTGTCCAAGGTAGATGTAGGCATCAGTTACATGTCAAATTTCCCCATCAATCTCTAAATCTTTCGTTCTTGTAGAAGCATTTCACATCAAACGTTGTTCCTTCTCCTTCACACTTCTCAACGAGTTACTGGATGATATTCTGTAGCTCTGAGGGCATACTTGTGAAAATTACTAAGGCATCAGCAAAACGAAGGTGGGTTAAAGTATTTATATTAATTATTTTATTTTGGCCTTCCCATTCAGTGAATGAAAGTCACTCTGCAATATGGCACTGAAGAGCTTAAGAGATAATGCGCTACCTTGTCTCAAACCCTTTTCAATTTTTATTCGAGCTGTGTCCTCAAACTGTTGAAACTTTGCACTTAGATTTCCGTAGATGTTATCAAAAATATTAACCTATGCATCTTAAATACCGCAGGATTTCACGGACATTGCAACTGCTGACGCTTTTCCTTTCCCAATCAGTAATTGCGGGGTTCAAACTCATTCAATCTTTCAATTAGTTTTCTCCGTTCACTGATATGATCCATAGTGTTGCAGCCCCTCCTAAGTCCAACTTTATATATTGGAAGAGCCACGTGCAACGCTTCCTTCACGCGATATGAACATCAACTTTGTGAAGAGTTTGCAAACAACCGATAGGAGGCTGGTAGGTCTGTAGTTCCTGGGATCCTCGAGGTCCCCTGTTTGAGTGTTCCCAAATCTACAAGCTACCTATCGCGTGAAAGTAGAAGAATGCCTCAATTATGACGTAAATGGGTTTACCAGATGTGAAAACACAAGTTTGGTCGCGACGGACATCGAAACCGTGTCCCCTCACTCCGGAGCAAGTCGCTCTCCCAACTAAGCTACGCGGACAGAATGTCTCGCTGCAGATTTGTCGCCTTGACACATGTTTTCACCTCTGTAGTACGTCACATGATCTCCCTCTTAATTTTTTTTTTCTTTGAAGTGAAGTAGGAATTTTTCATTAATTCCAAACAATGTCTGGAACAAACATCACACATTTTTCGAAGACCCAAAAGGCCAGTGGATCCATTTCCCACAATCGGGGACAAATGTGAAAACACAAACTTATCCGCGACGGCATCGAATTCGTGACCCCTCACTCCGGAGTAAGTCGCTCTCCTAACTGAGCTACGCGGACAGAATGTCTCGCTGCAGATTTGTTGTCTTGACACATGTTTTCACCTCTGTAATACGTCACACAGACTTATAACTATAGCTGTGTGGAATAATTACAAATGTGTAATGAAAAAGGCAAAAAGCACCACTGATTTCACGAGAGTAATGATTGTACTGGTCTTTGGAGTTAAAACATCATTATAAGAAGTTGAGGAGCTAACTCATTTAGGTATGCCAGAGTGTCTCGAGTTATAACCAGTAGTTGAGGCAGGACATAACTAGCAGTACGCGAAGAACAAGTGTGGCAGTAAGACGACACATAATGACAAGACACTATAGATTCACTGTATGTAATAATTTGCGGTAACATTACTGAAGATAATTAACACAGATGAAAGAGTACAAAACTCCATCAGAAAACACCATGTACAGACCTAAAAAAAAAAAAAAAACGAGCCACCCACCTTAACGTTCGAACCGTTTGTAGCATGTAAACAAGTAAGGTATCGTTGGAAAGCACTTGAAGGGGACTATCATGTGGTGTGAAAAAAATGCTAATTAAGCTAATTAACACGCTACTTATCTCTCTATCTCCGAATTTTTCCATATAAGAGGTATGTTATTTTACGCGCATTTTATTCAGCACAATAATCGGCGTTTTAGAAGCATATATATCTGGAAAAGCGTAATTTACCTTTACGCCCCCTAGAGGAAAGTTTATGAATTACTTGAAAATTTTGGAATTATATGGTAAACATTTCGCATCAGAAACTCTATGTAACAAAAAAAGAATTTTTCAATTCGGACTCTTAGAAGAAGAGATATTAACAAAAATATGATATGCATCTACGCTCCCTGACGGAGAAACCATGCATTATTTTAAGAAGAAAAAATTCCGAAAAAATTTATCGACGTGAGTGGTATCGGTCCACGAACGAACTTTTTCAATCCAGAATTTGCTGCAAATACATCAGAAGCAGAAATTAACACTTAGTGGGGGCCAAACCGTTCTTTACCAAAAATTAGAAATTATATGCAAAATATTTCCCATAAGAAGCTGTATCCACTGAAGAAAAACTTTCTTAAATCGGAGTTTTAGAAGTACAGATATCGGGGGAAACGCAATCTACTTTTACGCCCCTAGCGTAAAATCTGTGCGTAACTTGAAAAAGTGACTATATCTGAAATGCTTTTCGACATAAATGGAATCGAAAGGTAAAATATTTTTTCCATTCGGATGTTTAGAAGCAAATATATGTACAAAAATGTATTTCGAATTCGATATCATCTACGTTTACGCCCTCTAACGGTGAAATTGCACATCCTAAAAAAAAAAAAAAAAAAAAAAAAAAAAAAAAACGAAATAAAGGATCATCATTCGCACACTTCAAGCTTCACAATGCAAAAAGAATGTTTCAAATCGGACTAATAGTTGCAAAGATATGGCGTCCACAGAAGGATGTACGGACAAACCGATAACACAAATACGATCTTTTTTTGCAAAAGACGTTCTAAAATTTTGGATTTCGTGGTTCTGCTTCAATTTCCTATTATGAAACAACCTTTCAGTGATGCGCGAATACTCAGTGCCTCGAGAAAGTGTAATGATCGGAAACAAGAATATTCAAAACAAATTTCAGCTTGCATAGATTCGGGTTTTCCATTATTAGAAAAATACATACTGTTTATTCTAATATTAATTCAAGTGATTAGCACGAATAAATGAAGTTGTTATATAGGAAACGGCAAAGTAAATGGACTTCGTCGCTGGGCCTTTGCTCGTCTGTACTTTGCATTCAATTTGTCGGAGGTTCGCGCAAGAAGCAGAGTTTCTAGCATTATCACTCTTCTTGCCGGGGAGGAAACATTGTAGGTGTGTTTTCCACATGTAGATATATGGATGCCCCTCTAACTTGATTTGCAAATATCTTCGCTATTAATCATCCGATTCGGACGATAGTTAAGATTTATGAGTTTCTCCATGTGCTAAATAGAATGCGCATAAAATAACATACCCCTTATAGGGAAAAATTCGGAGATAGTGAGCTAATTAACATATTAATTATCTTAATTAGCCTTTTTCTTTACATCACGTGATAGTTCATTTTGAGTGCTTTCCAACGTACCTTACGTGTTTACCTGCGGCAAATGGTTCGAAAGTAAAAGGGGCTGGCTCGGGTTTTTTTTGAGGTCTGTACATATACGATTGTGTCTGGTATGCAATAATATTAAGATACCTCATGATATTTAAATGCTGTTCTAAAGGTATTAAGAAACCCAATGCTCACAATATAAAAACAAATTCCAAACCATTACACTACTTCTATCAGCTTGTACTGTTAATATTACTCAGCTAGGATCCATCGATTCGTGCTGTCGATGCCATGTGACACGTACATCGGCGTATCTTCACTGAAATCGGAGCAGGCGACACTTTTACAGTCGTTGAGGGTCCAGTTTTGGTGCTCTTGTGCCCACTATAGAAGAACAGACGAATGATGCACGATGTCTGCTGCTCTAGCCGATTCTTGCCAATGTGTGGCGGGCTGTGTATGGTGAACTCTTCTCGTTACCGTTGTTGTACTGAGTGGTTACTCGACGCAATGGATGTTATCTCCTGTCATAAACTCCAGCCACCATTGCCCATTGATTTTGGCACACCAATCACAAGGGAAGCCATTCAACTGTCACTCTCCAAAATTGAAGAAACGTGGCCAGGAGATAGTACTAAGGGCAAAAACCAATGGGTGTATTTCCGTTTTGGCCCAAATGAACTGACAAAGGTGAACGAGTGTTTTAACTGACAAGGGAAGCCTTTCAACTGTCACTCTCCAAAATTGAAGAAACGTGGCCAGGAGATAGTACTAAGGGCAAAAACCAATGGGTGTATTTCCGTTTTGGCCCAAATGAACTGACAAAGGTGAACGAGTGGTCTGAAAATGGCCTTAGAGCACAAGTTGGAAAAATCATCTAACATGTGTCGCGGTGCATGATATGTAACCCCAAATATCAGCTATGCCCCCATGATTCAAAATAAGCTCATGTCATAAAAAAGCAACAAAAACCTTTATTACAGGTGTAAATGAACATTTGTGGCATTGAACACATGACCGAAGCAAAGTAATTTGGAACTACGAGAGCAACGCAAGATCCCAAAGTTATCACAGTACTGAAAATTGTCACTGATATCTGAAAAACAAATACGTTGAACATCATCAAAAGAAGCGTCATTACTTTTACAGTAACCAATTTTTATTCACGGATATAACCGTATGTTTTTGAGTTTTTCTGACTGCCATTGATTGTTCATTGATACGTTCGATGATTTTCTCCACTTGGGCCGTTTTCAGACCACTCGTTCACCTTTGTCAGTTCATTTGGGCCAAAACGGAAATACACCCATTGGCTTTTGCCCTTTAGTACCTGGCCACGTTTCTTCAAATTTGGAGAGTGACAGGTGAAAGGCTTCCCTTGTCAGTAAGATCTCTGACTGATTGTTTTGTTGTTTGAGCACCAGTTATTATTCTTGCACAGCAGACAAGGTTTGCCGTTTCTGAGATGCTTGCACCTGCGTGCCTAGCGCCCGCTACCATGCAACTTTCAAAGTTGCTAAAATCACTAATCTTTCCCAAATATGTTTTCCACCTGAGAATGGTATAGATGCGATTTTGGGGAATAGATGCAATTTTCCAGCCAGAAATGAACCTAAAAATATTGGTTAAATTTTGTTGGGTGAACAGCCAGTTTTATGTAACAACATTATTCCAATGCATTCTTGTTGGCATTATGCACAGAAGTTCTCAATTTACGAAGAGAATTAAAACGTTAAAACGTATTCAATAAAAGTGGAATTAGTTTCATCAACGACTTTTTTCACGTGCGATCTGAAGTAGTATAACGAAGTAAATTTCTCCGTCATTTTTGGTCCACGCCGGGGATCGAACCCGAGCCACTTATTCCGGATCAAGTCGCTCTACCAACTGAGCTACGTAGACGTTCGTTCTTGTTGCTATCTGCCTTTATGTCGAGTGCGTGTTGTGAGGCAGACGTTCGTTCTTGCTGCTAGCCACACACTTCATTCTTGCTGCTATCTGTCTTTATGTCGTGTGCGTGCTGCGGGGCAGGCACGTCACATCTCTCCTCCCCGAAAGAGGGCCGGGGGCATGGCCCACGGGTCAGCCGTGATCATGATTTGTCACAGGCAGCCATCCGCTGTAGAACGTGCACTTGAGAACTCCCAGTCAATCTAGTGTGTGGAATGCAACATCACACACATTCATTTTTCGAAGCGCTGACGAAGGGGTTCTCTTATTTTTCCTATCTCGCGGTGAGGAAAGAACATCACACCATTGCGAGATCTTGAACGGCCAGGTCATCCGGGAAGTTCGGGCGCCATTATAACGAAGTAAATTTCTCTGTCAATTTCGGTCCACGCCGGGGATCGTATCCGAGTCCACTTATTCCGAAAGAATTCGCTCTACCAACTGAGCTACGCAGACGTTCGTTATCGCTGCTATCTGCCTTTATGTCGTGTGCGTGTTGCGAGGCAGACGTTCGTTCTTGCTGCTAGCTACAGACATTCGTTCTTGCTGCTATCTGCCTTTATGTCGTGTGCGTGCTGCGTGGCAGGCACGTCACATCGACCCCCGCCCTCCGAAAGAGGGCCGGGGGCATGGCACACGGGTCAGCCGTGACCATGAATCGTCGTAGGCAGCATCCGCTGAAGAACGTACACTTGAGAACACTCAGTCAATCTGGTGTGTGGAATGCAACATCACACACATTTTATTTTTGGAAACGCTGAAGAAGGGATTCTCTTATTTTTTCTTATCTCGCGGTGTGGAAAGAACATCACACCATTGCGAGATCTTGAACGGCCAGGTCATCCGGGAAGTTCGGGCGCCATTATAACGAAGTAAATTTCTCTGTCAATTTCGGCCCACGCCGGGGATCGTACCCGAGTCCACTTATTCCGAAAGAATTCGCTCTACCAACTGAGCTACGCAGACGTTCGTTCTTGCTGCTATCTGCCTTTATGTCGTGTGCGTGCTGCGGGACAGGCACGCCACAGTAGCTATTATCAAGTGCTCAATCAGTTTGAAATTTCCATGTGAGAAAGAATGAGTAAAGCCTTCTCTAGACATCTAAATGTGGGCAGTTCATTAAAAGAGACGTTTTTTTTTTTTCGCTTTCCAGAAACATTTCTCTGTAATAAAAAGTCATTTCGTGTTAGATATAAAAAGGAAACAAAGCTTAAAGAAAATTTAGGAAACAAACTGTTTCAGTAATGAATCGTTCAATGAATACCTCAAAGAAAGAAAATAATTAAATTGGTGTAGAATAAAAGAAACCATTCTTAAGCTTACTGAACAGACGATAAGTGGAAAATCTCATGCTAAAGAGGAAGTAAACAGACGTTAGTTTTATTAAAGTTTAGATAAGGACTACATCAATCAGAAACACTAAAAATGTCATCAGAAAAAGCAAAGAAAACACACCATATGATAAAATCTTCTAGATAAGAGACACCAATGTTTACGTGGTTAAAGACTCCTCCAATAAAAAAACAAATTAGAGAAAAGAACGATTAATAGTAGAACAGCAGAAAAACATCCAAGATCTTTAATCTTTTTGCTATTTACGACTCCCCGGGGTGAAATTCGACAAAAGAAGTTTCAATAAAGAAATGCATAGCAGAGCGACTACGAACATATTTTACCTTTATATGATTACGAATACCGCAACAGTTTAATCCAAGTGGGATTTCTAAAGACGCGGTAGGAAGCGACTAAACCATGATTTTTTACATTATTCAGCACTCCATGAGGAAATTTAACGAAAGAAGGTTAGCTAACGCAGCAGTAAAAGGAGTATAAGAAGACGTGTAATTCTTTTGTGGCTAAACAGAAGATGTATTATTAAGTAGTGTAATGATGTATTATTAAGTAGCTCAATAATATATATATTATTAAGTAGCTTAATAATACATTTTCTGTTCCCTGTAGAGAACAGAAGATGTATTATTAAGCAGTGTGAAGAACACTTTGATAACCTTTGCAGAGCTTCTGAAGCAGTAAAAAGAAATTAGTCATACATGGGTTCCAATTCTGTAACGAGGAAACCTTGTGACATACACCGATGAGCCGCTACATTATGACCACTTACCTAAGAAGATGTAGGCCCCCTTTTAGTTCGCAAAACAGCGGCCGATCGGCGAGGCATCGATTCGATGAGGTGACGATAGGTATCCTGGAGTATCTGGTATCATAATGTTAACAGCGGGTCTTCCAGCTCCCGTACATGTCGGGGTGGTGGGGATTTAGCGCGAACCCGCTTTTTCCAAGTCGAACCACAAATGTTCGATTGGGTTCATATCAGGTGAATTTGGAGGCCAAGGCATTAACAGAAAGTCACCAGTATGTTCCTCGAACCACTCCTTGACGATTCTTGCAGTTTGGTATGGCTCATTATCCTGTTGGTAATGGCCATCGCCAGCAGAGAACACAGTTGTCCTGAATGGGTGAACTTGGCCCGCAACGATGTTCAGATACCTGACAGCTGTCAGGGATTGCGCTACTGGGATAATGGGGCTTAAAGTGTCCCAAGGAAGCATCGCCCACAGCATAACACCACCGCTGCCTGCCTGTTTCCGCCCAACAGTGCATCCAAGTGCCGTAGCCTCCGTTGGTTATCGGCGTATCCGCACTCGGCCGTCTACGAGATGCACCAGGAATCTTGATTCGTCAGACCAGGCCACTTTCTTCCAATCATCCTCGGTCCAATCTCGATGTGGGCCCACTTTATGCGTTGTTAGCGATGACGTGCAGTGAGCAAGGGGAACCGGCTTGGGTCTTCGGCTATGCAGGCCCATACGCAGAAGGCTGCGACGAACTGTGTGCTGTGACTCATTGCCCTGATCACCACTGTTGTAGCTGCGGGTGATTGGTCACTGTGAACAACACGCGACAGTCTCCTCTCCCCTCTGGCATCAATGAGCTGTGGACGAGACACGGCTGGACGACGGTTCGTCGTTTGGCCATCTGTGCACCCCTTTTGATACGTGCTCACTACAGCGGCACGTGAACAATCCACAAGCATCGCCGTTTTCGTGATCGTAATTCGAGGCGCCGTACCATCACAATTTATCCTTTATCAAACTCCGATAAATCGGCAGCTTTTTCCATTCTGACTCCGAACACTCTACTAACCGATCCTCGGGTTGTGTATATACTGCTCTGTGAAATTCACCTGAGCCCCAGTAGGGTCTCCAGGCGCGCTCATTTCTCTAGGCTGGGGGTGGTCATAATGTAGTGGCTCATCGGTGAATACTCCAAATTAACTTTCTGTTTTTGTCCCTGTTGTCCATGTAAATTTCAGTTCATTCCCAATCATTTTCTGAACTTAACGCTACATTTCTGAACGCTGATCGCTTTTGTGGCAACCTGAATTAAAGTCAAAAGTCGAATGACATATTGACATACACTATCTACCAACAAGTAATTGGACACCTGTGATAGCAGGGATTGCGGAGACCCAAACTTGCCAGATGTTTTGCAGGAAGTCAGCTGAGACGACTTCCTGCAAAACATCTGGCAGCAGTTTGTGTCTCCGGAACTCTGACCAAGGCCACAAGACTGTGCCGTGCGCTACTCCAAACTCTCTGGACATATCGGTCACAGTCCGGCCTTCTTCGAGCTTGCCGATCATTCAGCTTTGGGTGAAGTCATTCATATGATGTCTGTGGTACATAATTTTGTTACCTGAAAAACGCAGTTTCTCGTTCCGTTGCTGAAACTCATGAGAAACAGAATGAACTCGTATGAGACACGATTCGGCCTACTGTCTATATGCACCCTCCGCAGCTGTCACGTGCTCACATGATATTTGCATACAGGCTGCACATCATGTATTGTCTTCATACGTCACACCGCACTCGTGTGCATATGTCAACAAGCTCTTTTAGCTCTATGACGATCTGTAATCATCAGATTCCATGTCGGTCCTTAAGTTTTGGACAGCAATGTATTAACTATCAGGTAAAAATTAAATTTTGAGCTGGCTGAAAAGGTAATTTAAAAGTATTGAGTTGATGCATAAGTTCATGCCGTTTTATTTCACGAGTGTTTTCCAGGTCAGTAGTGACGGTGCAGATGGCCTCTTGTATATCAAAATGTAGCCAGTAATATCATGTACCTAAATCATATTGCGTTGTGTGATTGTGGCTAATGGTTTTTTGATTTTCAGGCCCGGAAGTATGGAGTGTCAAGTAGAGAGGAATGAACATTTCGGACATCTGCTGCTCTACGAGTTTAACAAGATATCCACAGCCACCGAGGCCACTGGACAAATTTATGCTGTGCATGGGGAGGATGCTATTGCTCCGAGGACAGCCCGCAAATGGTTTCAGCGGTTCCGAGGTGGCAATTTTGACCTCAACGACTTTTCACGCTCAGGTCGTCCATCTCACCTTGATGAGGATCGTTTGAACCATCGCATCCACTTGGATCCACGTCAGGCCACACACGAATTGGCCACTGTGATCAGGCCACCGTGGTGCGACACCTGGAACGCATGAGAAAGGTCCAGAAATTGGGGCCTTGGGTGCTTCACACTCTCATCGAAGACAACAAGAATCAGCGTGTTGCCATATGTGGTTCCTTGCTCGCCCGTTATCGCGAATGTTCTCAGCAACACAAACCCTTTCTGTCACGTATTGTTACTGGAGATGAAAAGTGGTGCCTGTACGTGAATTTCAGGCATCGGAGAGAATGGTTTAGCCCAAACAAGACGCTCATACCACGTCCAAAACATGACCTTCATCCTGCGAAGATCATGTTGTGTGTCTGGTGGGACATGAGAGGCATTATTCACTGGGAAATTCTGCCGAGGATTCGGGCCATCAACGCTGCATTCTATTGTGAGCAACTCCGCCGTGTGGAGGGAGCAATTCAGCAGAAACGGCCATATCGGCGCCATGGTGTCCTTCTCCAACAGGACAACGCTCGCCCTCACAGTGCAAGCATGACAAAAATGCTCATTCAGGACATGAAATGGGAGATCATTCCACATCCGGCCTATTTCCCAGATGTCGCCTCTTCAGACTGTCACCTGTTCCGATCTCTGTCGAATGCACTTCGTGGCAGGACGTTGAACAATGATGTTGATCTCCAGAATTTCCTTGATGATTTCTTCGCAGCAAAACCTGCACATTTTTTCAAGAATGGCATTGCAGACCTATCCAAAGGTTGGGACACCATCGTAAACAATAGGGGGGACACATAGCTGATTGATTCAGTTTTCCCTTCTGATGTGATACATTCCTGTAGTGCGGTGAAAAAAACGGCATGAACTTCTGCATTAACTCAATACAACAAATTTAATTCTTCTTTGCCGTGGCGCAACAGCCCATTTAAGCACCTGCCTGCTCATATGAGGTTTCTAAGCCGTCAGACTGGGTGGTTAGCTCAATGATGAGGAAAGTTCAGAAATCTCAGGGGGCAACCGTGCCGTAAGAGTACCATATGTCCAGGGCCGATTTTCTGGTGTTCATCCACGCATTTGGATTGTGTTTATGGAAATACCAAGAAATGGAGAATCGGCAACGGGATTAGAACCCACAACAAATATTCGCCTATCACTCATGCATAAGCCTGGAGTTTAGACATCTGAGCCACTACGGTGGTTTCCAAATTTCACGCTGCAGGTAATTTGCAATGTCATTCACTTTTCGAAAATGGTCAGTTTTTATTTACTCTGCAAGTGTTGTTAGTAGCAAAAAAAAAAAAAAAAAAAAAAAGAAAAAAAAAAGAGTATTCACTGTAATGAAATCTTTTAAACATGCAGTCAAATATGATTTTAAGCTCTCCTAGAGGGGAAATTGAAAATGGTAAATGTAAACTAAAAGCGGAAAATCTTGCTTGCTTCTTCATTCTGTCAGACAAAAGCGTTTTTCCTCTAACTGAAACAATTTCTTCGCGTCGTCACTTAAGGTGGTTCCACCTTAATTCTCTGCCTTGTGTTTCCAATGGTAAAACTTGTTTACATATTTTCTTCGTAAATAATGTATTTTTTTTTTTTTTGATTGGAGGTTTAACGACCACCGTGATCAACTCAATGGGCTATAAGCAGTCGCCCGTCCCTAATTTAGGGTCACTGGTTCCAGGGAAGGGAGAGAGCCAGTGCCGTAAGACAAACACAACATCCATGCCTCACCGGGATTCGAACCCGGACCCCGTTCGGACGAATGATCAGAGGCCATCGCTTAGACCATTGCGCCACCGGGGCGGCCGTATAATGTATTCCCAAGGAAGAAAATTTGCAAATCGGTAAAACTAACTTTAAGTTATATAGCATGGGATGCTTAATACTTGTTAAAACATAACCATAATTAAGCAATCCAACATTTGTTTGTCTACTGACGTCATCAACGTACAGGTAGCGCCCTCTATTAACAGGTCTGAACATTACTCAAAGAAAAATGATTGTTTTTTTAATATAATTATGATTTTGTTTTAGCAATTATTAAGTATCCCATGCTGTAACTTAAAGTTAGTTTTATCGATGTGCAAATTTCCATCTTTGGGAATACATTAATTGCGAAGAAAATATGTAAAGAAGTTTTACCATTGGAAATATAAGGCAGAGATTTTAGGTGGAACCACCTTAAATTCTGAAACTTCGACTTTCAGATTTCTTAACGGAACAAATGTGAACTGTACAGGATAAATATAAATGCGTGCGATTTTTGGCATTGTATCAACACAAAAATAGTTTCTAAAATCTGGAAGAAATAACACACACCCAACAGAGTTTAATATGCCAAACAGATCGACGAGCTAGCCGGCAAAACGATTGCATTAGCACTCTTTTGCAAAATGGCCTAAGACGAGGTTATCAGTAATATAGCCACATAAATAACCCTTTTAGCGGCCGATGTACCTGAACCAAATGGTGTCCAAAATTTTCTGCGCTCCCCAAACAGAAATGTTAGCATAGCGGTCGGGTTTTACGAAAGCTACGCCAAACAATTCTCCCCCCTGTTATTTCAGCAGTACGACCATAAGCCTACAAAAAGTGCTCCCTTCTAGTCCTTTATCATCTGCTCCATGACCCAAGGTATGATGGGGAAGGGCTAGTCCTCCCCCGACATGAATAAAAACGGATGACTCAAATACACTCACAGTCGAAAAAATAGTTGCACCCAGAAGGACATGTCGGATTGCAATGCTATTCGGGAGGGAGGTAAATGTTGCCAGGAACACTAAATGATTAAACATTGAGACCGATATGGGAAATATTTATTGAGATACACGCCAATAAGTAGTGTCTTTCAGTATGGCGTCGGGCCGCCATGTTTCATCATACGGCATGCCAGACGTCTCGGCATGGAGTTGTACAGGTTCCTAATGGTATCCTGTGAGAAGCCATACCATGCAGCTTGAATCTTCTCACGCAGTTCCTGCAGATTGTGCGGTAGGGGTGGAGTGTGGATAGCGCGTCCAATAGCATCCCACAAATTATCAGTCGGCGATAGGTCTGGCGACGCGGCTGGCCATCGCAGAGTGTTAGTGCCTTGAAGGGAAGCTGTCGAGACAGCAGCAGTATGCGAACGAGCTTTGTCCTGTTGGAAAATTGCGCCGGAGTGAGCGGCCAAAACAGGTAGGGCAAATGGTTGCAGAACCTAATTAACGTAACGTTGGGCTGTCAAAGTGCCTGTAATGAACACCAAAGGTGATCTGGCATCGTAAGTAATTGTACACCACACCATGACACCAGGCCTTCTAGACGTGTGACGCTCGACAACAAACCGTTCATCTTTTCTTTATTCAAGTGAATGTTTAAAAAAACAACCACGAGAAAAGATTGAAAACATTATAACCTCTGTAGGGAACCTGCATACTTAGGTCCCTTTCAGGTTCTACCCATCAGTTTTGCCCAACTTCTGAACATTCTGTTAGGGGGAGGTAATAAATCGCTGTGAAGCAAATAAGACCAAGTCTTCATTACACATGGTCACAATTTTTGTGAATCTCACAATTTATTCGTACATAGTACGTACATGCGTCAATTCCGCTGGGTGCGTATACACGCTCTGCTTCAACGAGGTGCACCCGGTTTTCCTTTCCCTGGCGCTCCGGGAAGCGACTTCTCCCTTTTCAGGAATGCTTATGACGCAGGCCCCGCGGTCCTCACGGCGAAATCATTTCATCTCGCAAAAGTTAGCTGACATCCTGTGCTGAACGTGGATACCCGTTCCAAGGTATACAAAAAAAGCTCCTAAAACCTTTCATTTTACATTTTTACGTTGAGTCTTGTAAATAAAAAAAGAAAAGAAAATCCGTCTTGTAACGATAAAGTTCTTACAACTCTGAAATTTAGAGAGAGAGAGAGAGAGACTGAATTATATTTTCAAAAATCACGGCCGGGTACGGATGAGCTGTCTCTCAGGTTGTTTAGAAGAGAATAATTTCCGATGGGGGATTCCATTATCGCCTTTTTTGTCACTGTTAGATTTCTTTTCTATAGAGATATACAAAACAAATGATCATACAAGAGTCATCCACGCCGTCCGAATGAAATGAAAACCGAAATCCCCAACCTGGTTTTCAAAATTTTAGCTTTTCTTCGCAGGGATTTTTTATGATTATGTTCCATACCGCTGAGTCGATACTTTCATAATTTTTTGAGGCAATAATCTCGACAATGGACAGAAGTGCATTTACTTTAAAATTTCATGTTTCTAGTCATATTTTGCCAATAGTTACAATTTTGTTGGGTTCTCCTTTAAAATAACTATACCGTACGTACCTGTTCATTGATAATGGAACGTCGCTCGCGTTACTATAGCAGCTGAACTCGCATAATAAGCACAAATTACACGAATAACAAACTGAATGAAGAATATTCACGATGCCAAAGCTTGCAAGAAAAGGTATGACGTATACTCTAACTTAACTTTCATTTTTAGCTGTCTTTTTCTATGCAAATTTTGAATTCGTTCTGTTTTAGCGTTTGAACCTGTATTTTCTCACTCACTGAATGTTGGCAGCAGTCTTGAGGTCAGGTGAATGACGTGTGCGTGTTGACAAGATAAGAACGAAATATATAATATAGGGAGCTAGTAGCAAAAGGTGTGGTAGTCGTGGAAGTTATCTTAAGTTGTAAGAGGTCTTTCTGTTATCTTAAGTTGTAAGCGTCTGTCAATTTGAGTGATGTTATTATATATTTTCTTGTTAGAGTTTCGTTAATCAACTATTGTCAAATAGAAGTCATCGCTCTTTCCACGTTTATAAGTGAGCCACGGAAAAATTGTCATTGGCCGCCACCGGGAATAGAACCCAGGATATTCCAGTTACGCGCCGGACATGCTACCACTGCACCACAGCGGCCTCGAATTCCTCCAGACTCACATACGACTAACTGCCAAACCACATGGCAGGTTGCTTCTTGGAGCCCTGCACAATGCTGGGGATTCACCAAAGATGGTAAGCAGCAACTGAAAAAATAACTAGGAGGCGAATTAATAATTAATACACACAACTGACGTGGATTAGGAACATCAAACAGAAGTCATCGCTCTTTCCACGTTTATAAGTGAGTCACGGAAAAAATTATCATAGGCCGCCACCGGGAATCACTCACTTATAAACGTGGAAAGAGCGATGACTTCTATTTGATGTTCCTAATCCACGTCAATTGTCTGTATTAATCAACTATTGTGTTTGCTAAATCACGTTAATCAGATTAAGTCACTATTAAGAGTTATTTGGGTGATTATCTAGAAGTTCTTCATTAGAATTGGATGTCCGATTGAAGAACCCATTGAGTTATTGGATGAATAAAAGAGAACTGTAAGTAACTATTTCTTGAAGTTTACTTGAGTGACTTGTGTGTCGTTAAGCTATTGAGGGTCTCATCTAAAGTGAACGAGGATAATAATCTTCAGGCAGTGTTTTCTTATGTTGAATTGACATTACAGACATACTGAGATCGATTTAAATCTAAGAGCATTACTTAGAGACGAATTAATAATGCATATGCGAACTGCGAACGACAAGTGTCACAAGAAAATGTGAGGAAGGAAGAGACTCGGAGGTAATTTGCTCTAGCTAAAAAATATAATCGGAAGTTAAGAATTCATTGAAGAAAATAGAAGTGGGAGATCTCTGATAAAGCATCGGCTAAAGCGCACCTCCCTTAAAAGTAAATAATATGGTTTTAGTGGGAGATGGGGAAAACACTTTTGCATAACACTCCCATTATGACGTCACAAGCTGCAGTGTTGCGACTCTACAATTGCTACTACGTGGGTGGAGCGCAAACACGAACCAAGAATTGGTATTAATAGAGCGTCGCGTTAATTTTTTTCATGGTTCAGCATGAAATTCAGCTGAAGCGTGGCTACGTAAAATTGCTATACTTTCCACAAAGTCAAAGAATTTAAGTAAACTAAATTACGTACGACCGGGGCTTTTCTATAAACAAAGAAGTGGATAAGACAAAATTCGCCTATACCTTAGGCAGGCTTTTTTCTTTGTTTTTTTAGGGGGGGGCGTTACGCAATGAAATTCGCTAACTTTTTCAGAAAAATTAAACTCGATTTCTTCATGACGTTGCACATTAGCATGGCTTAAACTCGTAACATGAGCTACACTAGAAAAACATTATATTTATTGAAAAATATTAGGAGAACTATATTTTTTGCTGTGGTTTTTGTCAGTAAATCCCTAATTATGAGAAGGTAAAAATTAATTAGTTAACAGTAAAATTGAAAGAGCAGCGGTCAATGTAGCTTTACACAATAGTATCCCATCCTCTTTTTCGAAGGCAGTGTCGTCTCTTTTAGCTTTCAGGAACTTTTAATGGTATTGTTTAATCATATAGTTTTTCTTTCTTTCTTCTTTTTGTGTTACATAGATTTTTATCCAAGATTGAAGTTTTTGAGTCTTTAAATCCCCATTTGCCGAACTGAAAAGGATTATCACCACACTGAGAAACCGAAACTCATTGTCTATGAAAGTTTCCACGGAAGATGAATACATAATCTTTTTCTCCTTATGATCAGCAACAGAGATATTTTAAGTTATATAAAAGTCTGGAGGGATTTTAACAAAGTTCTTTAGCTTTTCGCTTGTTTTCTGAAAAACAATACAGGCTTTCGGTTTTACCCTGCCAGTCTGTAGACATGATATCTTAATTAAATTGAAAACAAAGAAGTCTCTTTGAACACGACAGTGCCAACTACGAGGGTGATGAAGCAATACAAATTTTAGCATGATGTAAAGGTAAACTTATGTTTGCCTCAATAGCGGCACTTTAAAAAGTCAGAATCGAAAAATTCTTTTTGACTTCAATAGCTTGTTCTATAAGCATAATTGCCCATGCAATGGTTGCTTTGCACGATTTACAGTAAAATAATTAGAAGAGGTAAATTTCGAACTATCTGCGAGGTGACGTAAATGATTATGTAGGTTGTTCCGCTTAAACGTACAACAAAAGGAGGTATTATAAATTCTGAACTTACACAATTTATTAGCGACACGTATTGTTCCAGATACACAAACTAAGAATTTTTTACTTGTCTAATAAACTTCCATACGAGCTCCACTGGTGGCGTGGTAAACGTCCAGCCAGTATTCTTCCTCAGCTCACGTGTTGAGAAGCATTTGCGGTATCACGCTGTTGATTTCTTTTTTTTTTATTGGAGGTTTAACGACCACCGTTAGCAACTCAATGGGCTATAAGCAGTCGCCCGTCCCTAATTTAGGGTCACTGGTTCCAGGGAAGGGAGAGAGCCATTGCCGTAAGACAACATCCATGCCTGACTGGGATTCGAACCCGGACCCCTTACGGACGAATGATCAGAAGGCAGCGCCTTAGACCACTGCGCCACCGAGGCCCCCGGCCGCCGTTGATTGCAGCACAAACTCTGTCGCGTAAGTCTTTCAGATTACGCACCGGTGTAGCGTATGCCTCGACCTTAACAAACCCTCACAGGAAAAAGTCAGATGGAGTTACGTCTGGTGATCTGGGGGTGGGGGTGGGGGGCATGCAATGAACGTCGATTCTCTCCCAATCCATTCTGTAGTGAAGTGGTCATCCATGAATGTTCGGACATCATTGTCGCGCTCCGTGTCAGACTTGGCGATTTGCAACAAGAGTAAATAAAAAATTAAAATCCAGTTTGGTGACTCGTTTACAAAAAAAACAAAACAAGCTTTCTCTCAACAACTGAGATCTGGTGAGTGAGACGAGAGGTGGGATGCCACTTAGTTGAAAAAAAAATCCACGAAGCACGTAATGAAACTTTTACCTTAAGCAAGGGGTTTATTGAAAAATGTAATTCCAACACCCAGGAATATAACACATAAATTTTCATTATAGGAGTAAAACATTATGACTACCTACCTGGTACTGTGTAGGTACTCGGTGAGTTGCCAACACTGTGGCCATGCGAGGAGGCATGGACTTTGGAAGAAGTCCACTGGTATGCCGTACCATATTCCTACATGTGCTGCCCGTAGCTCACCCAGTGTCCGTGGCGGAGGGTCCATACGCCGTAGCTTCCTACATGATCAATTGGGTTCATGTCGAGCAAACATGGGAGGCTATAGGAATACATGGAAGTTATGCTCGTGTCCTTCGAACCAACTCTGGACGTTCTTCGAAGTCATCCCCGTGTTCCCCGAACCAGTTCTGGACGTTTCTAGAAGTCATCCTTCTGTTCCTCAAACCAGTTCTGGACGACATGGTGCGTTGTTCTGTTGGATCACCTAATCTCGGTCTGGAAACACTGTTAGCTGAAACAAATGAACTTGGTTTTAAATGATGGACAGGTACGCCGTGGTGTTCAGCGAGCGATCCACTGCTATCAGGAGACTTAGGGTGTTCCAAAAAAAAAAAATACATATACCAGAGCAGCATTGCATCACCGCCATCTGCCCTCTTTTTGTGGTGTCACGGCATCTTGTACCTTCTTCTTCTTCTTGTTTCGGCTTTTTATTTTGTTTCGGGGTTTAACGTCTGCCATGAGCAACTCGGAGGGTTACAAGCAGTCGCCCGTCCCTGATTTTGAGTGACTTCTTCCCGCCAAGGAACCGTTCCAGCGCCATCCGAAGAACACATCACCTCTGCCTAAATGGAGATTAACCCGGGCCCAATTTGGACGGACGGTCAGAAGTCAGTGTCTAAGACCACTCAGCCACCGGGGCCTCAATCTTCTTCGCAACTGCTCGTCTTACCCGCCACCGCACAAGAGGCAAAAATTGCTAGAACTAACTGTTCAGCAGAGTTTCTTGTATACTGGAAGATAATGAAAACCAGCTATTTAGCGTAGTTTAAGCTTTCCCCCTAATGGACTCCACCGACATCGCTGCTGATTTCCTTTATACAGTGCAAGATTCCCTCCAAATCTATATTCAACTTTACAGCTACTTCACTGACCATTCCGCTGGACAGTTTTTCAGGGGATCATTTTCACAACGTTATGTAACGTATTCAGGCTTCTTTGGTAATGAAATGGTCTCCTTTTATCCTCACTTAGAAGCAGGGGTATAGTAATCTGTTCTTTTTAAAAGTGCCCCACTTTCCATAACTCTGCTTTAGTAATGTTTTGCCCTCGCAGTAAAACAGAGGCTGCACTTATGTCCACAGGTTAAATAAGTTTAACATTCTTTTTCGGTACAAAGGGAAAGGAAAAAGAAAAAGCACTAGCCCCTTCATTCAACTGGCTCCCATACAGCCGAATGAATTTAAATTGCATTGATCCAGACTTTCGTAACAAGGCTATTCGCTTGGCGTGTTTTCTTTTGTCTGCTTGTAGAAACGATATCTCCTTCAGACTGCAAATTTCTTTCTCTGCTGTATAAAGAAATCTGTGTTCAAGATTTGAGGTATATATCTCCTTCAGTTCATCTCTCACTCAGTCAGTCTGCGGAATTCTCCTCTGAAGAAAAATATCTCCTGTTACAAAAGTCGGATTGAAGAAATTCTTTTGTGTCTGATGAAAGAAAGCCTATAAACAGACAGAATGACTAATTGGCTGATTAACTGAAGAAAAGATGTATTAGAAAACCGCATGATCATACGTTTTTTGCGTCATGCATGGGAAGAATTCTATCAGCCCGACTTATGGAAACTGGGTTAGCGTTCTGTCTGCGAAAACAGGAATGAATGCACGGACAGGCATATCTCAAAATTTGTGCACATTTTTTTCTATTTGTAGTCCGATATTCTAAAGTCGAAATATCAGTTTTTCAGACAGAGAGGAGAAAGGACAGACATAACCAAAATCATATGGACTGCCGAACGAGATCATTATGACCTCCCCTGTCTCCAGAAGTAGACGCGTCCTACAGCACGTAGCAGTGGCGCTACCGACCGCAGCAGAATACTTCAGTCGTTCGAACATATTCTTTAGCTTACATTTCGGAAACCTGAAGTGGCAACAAAGCGATGTCTAGCGGTTGCGTAGTACGTACTTCGTGCTCAGATTCTACCGATTGGCTAGTGAAAATTGTAATAACAATGCAGCAGCTGAGACGATCAATGACGGTGGTAGAACAGTGTGTTTCTTTTTGAAGTTATGTGTCTTATTGCAGTATTCAGAGGGCATGACACAAGGTCTTCCGCGAGCATACATACATACATATCACTAAGCTGTTCTCTGAGATTCAGAGGTTAGCTCCACAAAGAAATACAGACTACCAGATAATTTTTACTTACTTTTGCCGTATCAAACTTCTCCATTTACAGCGATTTGACATACAACTCGGGCGTCACTCACATCCAGCACACGCCGTACACAAGATCTTCTATACTTCATACTCATAATCTTTTTCTCATGCAGACGCTTCTGAATCTTATCCTCCCATGACTTCCTTGACCTTCCTTTAGCTTTCCTTTCTGTCATTTGGGCTAAAATATTTTCTTAGTAAGCATCTCGTCACTCATTCTTTCAACATGGCCAAACCACCGAAGCATATTAGTCTTCACCTTGCTAACAACATTTCGCTTCACATTACACAACTGCAACACATCTTCATTCCTCACACGATCAGAACGTGTCTTGCCACAACCCCCACCCCCGAAAGTAACGCATTTCTCCAGCACACAAGCAACTCCTATGTTTTTTCTGTAGTACCCAGGTTTCACTGCCATTCATCAGAGTAGGAGTTATTACACTTTCATGCGTAGCCATCCGGGACTCTCTTGAGAACCCATCATTCCTGTGAAAACCTCCCAAAGCAGCTATGACTTTCAATGAAGAATTCACTAGCCTACTAATTTCACCATCCAATTTGTTCTCTCTGTGAAACATGCTTCCTAAATACACAAACTCATTCACCTGGTAAATCACTGTGCCATTTAGACTTATATTACATTCAGTACTACCAGTTCCTCTCTCTCAAAAACCATAACTTTGGTTTTTCCTTATTTATACTCAGTTTGAATTTCATGCAAACTTCGTACATCTGAGACAACATACTCTGCAACCCACTTTGCTCTCTGCCAACAGGACAGTGCCATCAGCATACAGCAATCTGCACATACGGATATCACCAAGACATAAACCAGTATTATTTATTTTGGCATCACGCATGCACGAATCCACAAATATATTAAACAGCCATGGTGACATTACACAACCTTGTTTGACTCCTGCACCAATAGAAAACCATTTGATAAAACACCATTCATTCGTAAACAAGCTTTACTGATAGTATACATGGCTTTTACACTATTAAGTAGATTCCCAGTAACACCATATTCATTCAATATCTTCCACAAAAGTGTCCTATTTACTCGGTCGTAAGCTTTCTCTAAATCTATAAAGGCAGCAAAAACTTTCTTACCAACAGCCAGATACTTTTCAATCATCATGCGTAATGCAAAAATTTGGTTAGTGCAGGCTTTACCAGGAATAAAACCACTCTGAACATCCCACACTTTCTCTGTTGTAAAACCCCGTACTTTTTCAATAAAGACCTTACCAAACACTTTCCCTGGCACACTCAGGAGGCTAATACCACGATAGTTCTTGCAGTCAGTCTGATTACCTTTTCTCTTATACAAGGGAACAATGATAGCATCCTTGCAATCCCGAGGGATCATTCCTAACTTCCAGCACAACAGGCAAATTTCAGTTAACCAGTCAATTACAAAGTCAGCACCATATTTCAACATCTCAGCAGTAATGCCATCAACTCCCAAAACCGAGCAGTTGGTCAAAATGCCCTTTAGAAAACGGCAGTGCACAATTAGATGAAAGGATATAAGGAATGCAGGACATTACCCAAACATGCTCCAAGATGCTGTCGATCGATTTCGGCTTCTAAACATGAAGTCAAACGATTCAATCCAAAAGGCCTTACAGCAGTCTTTTAGGGGGACTTTCCCACACAACAGGGTATTCCTCACACGACTATTTATACCGTGCTGACGGAAGATTTAGGCCTAATGAGCAAACTAGCGACGTGGATACCGCGCACACACTAACCACGACACAGGGAATTACGTTAGGAAATACAAAATTGCATGGAGTAACTTTATGTGGTATCGTCGCAATAGTAGGGTTCTCGCAAGAAATCTATGCTTAGGTGAAAGTTGGGTCGAAATTTAGGCGCCCAGGCAATATCATTAGTCACGGTCCTGGGCTGAACCAGGTACTTCCGCAGCGTCTTTTCCCCGTGCAGAGTGGCATGAGCTTAAAATCTTACTGATTGTTGGCATGGATGTTAGTGGTGTGGCTTTTTGGAAGACGTATGATAAAAACATCATGATGGCATACACGGTATAAGTCTTTTCTAGTGGAGCATATCGCTGCATGGAAACTGCGACTTCATGTACAGCTAATACTGTACATGCACGACAACGCATGACTGCACAGTGTCCGGATTGTTTAGGTGTTAGTTGAACAGAACGGTTGGGTGGAGCTGCTCCACCCACAGTATTCACCGGAAATGAAACCCTGTGATTTCAACTGTTTCGGCTATTTGAAAAGGAAGATGTCTGGTGCACTCTACAACAAGAAATAGAATTAGGATTTCCGAATCATAGACATTTTCCACAGACTTAATTAATGACACTGATACTTTTAATGGTGTTCTGAACTTCCCATAGTTTTGGAACGACTGTTAATAATGAAGGTAACTACTAATAATTACCCTCCAATTATTATTGCTTTTCTATTACAGGAATTATGGTAAGTTGAAAGTGTTCAGTTACTTCCCGAAGAACCTAATATATAAACGGTACGGGCAGGGTGTTTCAGTTCGCCAATACGAAGCCCGTTCAGGGCGGAATGGAAGGGATTGTTGGACTTTGAGTTGGGAATGATAATTGGTGCAAGGAAGTCTGGAGCTACTACCTGAGAGACAGGCATTGTTGGCTGTTCCAGGACCTCCGTAGTGAAAGTGTGACGCGAATGGTCCGAAGAAGAACACACACACCTAATGTGCTGTAAAAGGGGAAACCAGCGTTGATTGAAAGAGGAGGTGATCGCTAGTTGGTATGTGCTTTCCACGATAACAGGCAGCTCACGATTCTTCAGTTAACAGCAGACTATAACCAGGAAGCGCAGAGGAACGTTTCCAAGCACACAATTCAGCGGACGCTCATCATAATGAGCCTAAGGAGTCAGCGGCTTGTTCATTACACAGTAGTACACTCTTACGTTGACTCGGAGTGTAGTGTAGAGTATCTGACGAAAACTTCCGCCTTCAAGTGGAGTGGGTGTCACGCCAGGTGCAAGGGGTTATCGCTGCGAAAGGGTGCCCAGCATGCCATTAGGTAGTTAGTTATAATGTTATGGCTTCTGAGTGTATATTCTACGTCCGATTTGTACGCAACAGATATTAGTAAATGTGACAGGGTGATGTTGACAACGCAATGACCCGACGCAGTGTAACTATACCCAAACGATTCTGCGAATAATATCAACAAGGAATTTTTGTGTAAGCTCTGAGGTAATGTTTGCATATATAACTTACAGGCTCTGTGCATGATTCTAAACAACGAGGCTGTGAATTATCCTGCGAAATTCCTCAATCCTCTCAAACCACAGGGAGACTTCCAATAAACTCAAACTACTAGTATGGTGCACCTAGATCCTTCAACTCTCCATAAAAAACACGCAGCTTTTTTCCTCAAGACTCTTATACCGTCCTTCTCTAAAGCTTCAACAAGTTTACATCCTTCAGAATCAGTTGTCGTGCACCACTCAAATAATCCAAAAATAATCGACACCGTCACTGCGCGATTAAAATCTAATAAAACAAGATCACATTAAATGTTTATTACATTAAAATATATTATTAACAAGTTAAAATCTACGAGATCTTTCGGGCCGTCAAACGTGCCCATCTTCAAGTAAAATGCAAGGGGGTATACTGACAGCAGGGACTTATATACAGTTGGCTGTTGGTTGGTAACGTAAAATAGCCGTCAAGCCGCATGCTCAAAGAGTTGGAGTCTTAAAGGATTGAGGTGGGCAACTCCACTTCCTATGTCAATGTTGGGATATCCTCATCGTCAATTATGGTGTCTTCTAACGTTCCCTCAATGAGGGATTTCCACGGTTGTGTCACTAAATAAAGCGAATCCTCATTACAACATTTATCACCAAAGGCAGAGATGTACAAACTCTCGGCAAAAAGGGTTGAGACCTTGTTTTTTTGACTACCCAATATTGAAGATTCATTCCATATTGGCGTATATGAGCCTTCTCTTGTAAGTCGAGAGAGGGATGTAGTTGTTGAATGGTTTCTAACGTTCTGTTTATGTTCATTTATTCTTACGTCCAAAGTACGTAAAGTTGATCCAATGTTGATCCATTACACCAAATATCAGTTCAATTTAAAAGCTGGTAATTTCCCATTCAATAAAGTACAGCGATGACCATGAAAAAAAAAAGCCAAGGCCAGTCTCTGATAGTTGTTGAGCATCATTAAAACCTAAGGTTTTCACGGTCAACTTTGTTTCGGTCTTTCCAGAGTTGAAAGAGGTATTTACGTACTAGGAGCAAAAACTACAGGATGTCCCAAAAGTCTGGAACCAATGGGATTTACTCTACATATGCTTGCAAAATACGTTTTTCTTCACAGGTGAACAAAACATAAATCCTCATCAGCTCACTGGTAGCAAGGAACTGGCAGCGTACAGATTAATGATACGGTGTGGTGTGTGAGACATACATGTCATCGGACGGTTCTTCTTCGAGAAATCAGTGGATACCTGGAAATCTATCTGAAAATCTTGGGTGATGAAATACGGTACCAGAACTTGATTTAATTGGGGAACGGCACAAAATGGTTCATGCAAGACGGAGCGCTTCCGAATTACGCAAATGAAGTGAGTCATTGGCTCGATCATATGTTTCCTCATGCTGGACTGGGAGGAGAGCACCAGTGGGGTGGGCACCAGGATAACCTGACTTTAACTAGATGGACTTTGCAATTTGGAGATTCCTGAATGCACAGGCACATGCTATAAGAATCCGAGATCTTCGTCATTTTTAGGGAGAGAATTACAGAGGCTTGTGCTGCTGTCGATCCCCATATGCTGAGTAGAATCCAAACAAACATGGTACACCGACTAGCAAACTACGTGGGGCGTCAGGGTGGACACGTGGGGCACACATTTTGTAAATGAGAGTAAGCATACAGTATGTAGTGTAAATCCAATTTGTTCCAGATTTTTTTGGGCACCCTGTAGTACAATGTGAAGAACTTATTTTGAGCAATGAATGATTATTTGCTTTCTAAGAAGAGAATAGTATCCGAAATCTAATAATTATTTTTCTCTTTTGGTGTATATGGGGGGGGGGGATCTCCGGAACTGAGAGCGCTGTTATATAAGCAATTATTTGTGAATGAAATGAACACGAAACTTTCGAAATTGTAAAAAACCCAGAAAGAAGTCCGGTTCGTCAGCAAACTTCCTTAATAGAAAAGTCCGATTTATTGTTGCAGGCTGCTCAAGAAATATATTTAACCACCAAAACTGTACTCCAAAACAGGCCAATTCTGATCAAAGGCTCTACATTTCTCCCACGTTTTGGGCAATTATTGCTGAATGAGGTCTTTGCAGGACACGTAGGCGCCTCCTGACTCATGGCAGTGGCCGCCGACCTCTCTTTACCGCCTCAAGCGACCAGCTGGTCGGCGTGTTCGTTTTACGCATGCTTAATAAAATAGTTTCCCTGCTGTTCGCTGTCCGCAATGCGGACATGGGTTAATTTGGGGCTAGATTTTAATTTAGGATAATCACTTATTTACAGAAACAAAATTTCATATATTAATTTTCGTTAGGCTAATTTGGGTTTTGACAACGAATGCTTCCGAAGAGAGCAAAATCGTTGAATTAGAAGGAAAACAAAACACACGTAGTGTGGCGACAGCATTATTTCTAAAGACGGAAAAATTGCAACAGAAGCAATGAAAATGCAAATCAGCCGTAGTCAGACTTTAACGGTAGTTTTTCTTTCTTAAATTAATTCATCTGAGATAAAGTCGCTCGAATTTCAGAAATAATTCAAACGAAGAATGCTTAAGGGGCTGGAGCATTCCCTCCTCTTATGATCATCAATTCTATTGTCCAAACGGATAATAGAATTGATAATCAACAGAAAATAACGGGAAAGCTTTGCTTCCGTGGTAAATTGTAAACATAACGAAGTCATTTTTTTGTAGATTAACTCGCCCTAATAATAAAGACAGTTTTTTGTAATCTAAATTCTCCAAAGAGTGAAGTTTTTTGTAAGCAGTGAAAAAAGTTTCATTATGCAGGCATTTTGCTATTGTATACAGGGTGTCTCAAAAAAGATTAAAACAAGCTTTTATCTCTTCAACAGTTGATCAGATACATACTTTCAATTAGAAAAATACCCAAAATGACGTAAAGGCTTTAAACATGGCAGTTGCGTCGTTGTAGGTGGCATATGCATAAAAAAATGTACAGTCTTTGCAGAATAAAAAGTTTAATTAGAAAGAGTTGCGCAATGTCTTAATTAGTCTAAAACAATAAGCCCCGTTGTTCTACTAGCAAAACTCGCGGAGATATTCGCGATGAAAGTTGTAAAAAATGTATCGTCTGGAGCCCGTTTTACGGGCGAACGGTAGTTTGTTTCGCTGCATAGCTTTGTAGCATGTGACGTACTACAAAGGTGAAAACATGTGTCAAAACGACAAATCTGCAGCGAGACATTTTGTCCGCGTAGCTCAGTTGGGAGAGCGACTTACTCCGGAGTGAGGGGACGTGAGTTCGATCCCCGTCGCGGAGAAACTTGCGTTTTCACATTGGCGCCGATTGTGGAAAATGGATCCACTGGCCGTTGGGTTCTTCGAGAAATGTGTGATAGTTTGTTCCACACATTATTTGGAATTAATGAAAAATTCCTATTTCGCTTCAACGAAAATAAAATTCAGAGGGAGATGATGCGACGTACTACAGAGGTGAAAACATGTGTCAAGACGACAAATGTGCAGCGAGACATTCTGTCCGCGTAGCTCAGTTGCGAAAGCTACTTACTCCGGAGTGAGGGGACACGGACTCCGTCGCGGGCAAACTTGTGTTTTCACAAGCACTCAAAGCGAGTAACAGAAGAACTCTCCCGCGTGCAGGAAATTATCGTTCCAGACGGTACATTTTTTTTCAGTTTTCATCGCAAATATCTCCGCGAGTTTTGCAAGCAGAATGACGGGGTTTGCTCAATAAAAAAAAAAAAAAAATTGTAGTTTGCAAATACCACCTACAGGGTTGCAAGTGCCATGTCGTAAGCCTTTACGTCATTTTGAGTATTTTTCTGACTGAAAGTATGTATCTGATCAGCCGTTGAAGAGATAAAAGCTTGTTTCAATATTTTTTGAGACACCCGGGCATACCATATTACTGAGGAAGTAAAAACAAAACCTTTTGTGATTATCGTGATTTAAAGCATCCTTCCGATGATGTTTCCCTTATGGTTTACGAACAAACACGTGCCTTCCTTAACTTACAAAATGCACCGATTTCCACATTAGATGATAACACCGCACCAACACTGTTCCATTTGCATGTGAATAAATGCGATAGAGGTCTGCACCGGCCTTAATTTGGAAAGTCCGACCCTGCACTGCCGGGCCCCAAAATTTTGGAGCCCGGCCCTACTCAAAATTTTCAGTTTGCGGCCCAGCCTCAACCCGACCCGCTTCAGACTTTCATGACGCGTTATCTGCTACTTATTGTAAATAACGCAAGGCTTCCTCTAGACTAGAGCAGAGGTCCTCAACTTGTGGCCCGCGGAGTAAGTACCTTTTAATGGCCAGCGAGACCTTGTCCTAGACCTGACTACATATTTCTGTTACAAATCGAAAAGCGTTTCCTCTGATACACTTAAAAACAAACATGGCAGCCCTCGATCCCTAAATAAGCAAACAAACACTGTGTACGTCGAATTTCCTTATATCCGTTGTAGCAACGAATAAAGCCAGAAGCTCTTCTTGGTTTTGGTTTCGTGAAGCTGAAGACTTCGTTTATGTAAAGATTTCTCGGAAATGGATAAAGAAAGTCACGTGTTTTAGTCGTTGAAACCGACGAAATGAAAACGGAATTTGATTTCAACCTTTAAAGAAATAAACTGCTCCATTTCAAACTCTCGTCATACAGCTCGACAAGTCGGTCTCAGCTGTAATTAGTCAATGCATCCGACGGAGCTTGGAGTTTTTCGTTTCACTCAGTGAAGTTCGTCACCTGATTATTTAACAAGTCAGTTTTCGTTTTGTGAGACGAAACGTTTTTCTTTAATCCAGGTTCCAGTACAGGCCCTGCCTGAGTCAAGAAGTTTTCTCCTAACTGATGAAAAATAAAGCCTGGACCATGCCTGGCCCGTGAAAACCCCTAAAATACGATATACGATTATAGTAGCAGCTTTTGGTATTTAATATATTCTTGAAAAATTAAGGTAAATCTATGGATTATGATACCTTGCCATATTCTATAATCTGTGATGTGTACATCTAAATAACTTTCCTTTTGAAGTTCTGCATTTTTATGTAAATTTGAGTCCTTCTCATTTAACACTTTCTCATTGAACGATGCATTATTTCTTTCAAGTACGTGTTCATTTTGACATCACTGACAGTGAGTTGAACCATGATAGATGATAAACATTGAATGAACAAGAGAGGCTGCGACGTACTCTAATTTAACTTTCATTTTGAGTTGTGTTTCTCTATGCAAATTTTGAGTTAATTTTCTTTTTGTATTTCAACCTTAACGTTGTATTTTCTCATTCAGTGAATGTTATCTGGAAACAGTCTTAAGATCAAAGACAAGTGAAGCGTGCATAGTTGACAAACTAGATCGCTGCATATACACTATATTGACAAAAGTTACCGGACACCTAGAAGAGAAACACAGCAGAGCATTTATTGACATACATTAGTATGGTGTCGGTCCACCTTTGGCCTTAATGCATGCACTGACCCTTCGAGACATGCTTTCGACAAGGTTTTAGAACACAGCGATAAGTATGCGCTGCCATTTAGTACAAAATGCGGCCATCAAAGCGTTCGGACGCTTCGATGGCTGCATTCGACGCCTACATGTGTACAGCTACGGCGACGCACGTTACCTTCCTCCAAACAGTGCCGTCACATTCAGCCGACAATTGTTGCATACCAGTGCCTTTTTCCGCCGCGATAAGAAGCAGTGGCAAACCAGCCATACATAGGCATAGTGTTTTTCACTTGCAAATGCCATTAAGTGGAAGTGTACATTTCCTATCTGAAAGGTTCTGCAGATACTTTAAAAGCAGTTAAAATACATATTTTAACCAGAAATGCGATGTGAAATTTCATAGGAAGTAGCGATGTACGTTTGGCGTTCAAGAAGTTCTAAGCCTAACATACACAGACAATTTTTGTTTCAAAAACAAACTTTTATTTTCCCACATATAGTCTTCATTGTCTTGGATACATTTGTTGTACCGATCATAAAGTTAGCAAATGCCCGCTGCGAAAAACGTTTTATCTTTCTCCTCAAACCAACACTTCGTTGCCTCCTTCAGTTTAGAATTATCAGCAAAACACCTACTCCGTTCTCAGATATTGAAGGGGAAGAAGTCACTAGGGGCGAGTTCAGGTGAGTACGGAAAGTGGTTAAGCAGTCCAAGCCCCGTTCTGTCACAGCTTGCATGGGAACACCGGTGGTGTGGATTAGAGCATTTCCTGGAGAAGCAGAACAGCCCATTGCAATTTTCCTCGCGATTTACTCTTGATTGCTTCACAAAATTGTTGCAATAGTGCGGCATAATAAGAAGCATTCATAGTCCTTTTATGAGGCAAGTAATCAATTAACAGCAACCCTTCTGAGTCACAAACAGTGGTGGCCATAATCTTCCCTGAAGATTCTTGTGTTCTGAACTCTTTTCGTGGTGGTGATCCATGATGTTTCCGCTGCATGTTCTCTTGTTTAGTACCAGGGTCCCAATGGTAAAGCCACGTCTCATCACCAGTCACAATGCAGGGATAGACATTAGAGATGAGCTTGGGCCCGGGCTCGGACTGGCTCAGAATTCATTAACTACCGAAAAACCCGTGCCCGTGCTCGGAATTACACGTCTTGAATTTCATTACTGTAATTAATTCAACACGTGTAATCCCGAGCCCGGTTGAATTACACGTGTTGAATTTCATTGTGGATTTGTTACCATGGTGGAAGGATTTTCGATTTCCTAAACTAGCTGCCATTGCAAGACAAATTTTGCTTATCAAGACTTGCATTATGCATTGTCCAAAGCTATGGCCCAACAAGGATTAGTTTAAGGAGGTCTGGTATCGAAAAACGTGGAAAAAATCACATTCTCATTTTTTGTATTTTATTAAAAATCAAGAATCATATCTTTAAAATGATGTATTAATTTCCAAAATTGTGCAGTTAGAAGTATTGTTATTTATTTTTTAAAATTTCCTCACTCCTGCGTTTTTTGGGGCGACGTTGTTTTTAATGCAGCAGGTCGGGTTTTAGAGAAAAGAAGAACAAGTTGAAGCGCTGGGGCATTAGATGCAATTCTCTCTCTCTCTCTCTCTTTTCATGATGAACTTGATCTGGAAACTGCACACACATATGATAATATTGTGATTATTAAGCGCAAAGCTTTATTAATATTACAAAATGCAGAATAATCTGGTCTGGAATGCTTTTACGTTCTTTTTTCTTTAATTTTGGAAATTTCCCTACATGCTTTTTTTTTATAATCTACTACATCACTCTAAACTACCTTTAGCAATTAGCATATATGTGAATTATATTGCAAAGATTAGTTTTCTGGAGTCAAACTTTCAAACATTTGCAACGGTCTGTACGGCTTTGTACGTTTTATAATGCAATTTATTCAAAATAAAAGTAAATTTAGAAATCAAAAAGAAATAACGAATGGAATATTTTATTTCTAAACGATTTTCTTTTCTTCAGCTTTTACCAAAATTACTGATTCCCCTGACACGGTCGAAGGGCACGTTGATTATTTATTTATTTTTAAATCCAGATTTTAGAACATTTGGCTTTATACGTAGTATTTCTAAAAACATATTAATATTGTGAAGTGGATTAACTGAACTAAACTTTTTAAACTAATGATTTCAAAACTAATCCTTGCTTGGGCCATATCTTTGGTCAGTGTATAATGCATAAATGCAAGCCTTGATAAGCAAACGTTTCCAAGAATCTGGGGCCGGGCGGGCCCGGGCTCAGCAAACACATGTAATCAAAGAAAGCGGGCCGGGCCCGGGCTCCTAAAATTGAGCCCGAACTGATCTCTTCATCACCTGTAAAGTGGTTAATGAGGTCAGGCTGAACCCGACTCACTTCAGCACAATCATTATTCATCTGAGGTGTCAACGAACATTCGAGGAACCAATCTGGCACAGACCTTTGATATCCTTAATCTCTCATGCAAAGTGGTCCAAACACTGCCGGTATTTAAATTCAGTTCCTCAGCAATCTGCACGACAAGAATTCGCTGGAGAGTATGCAGCGAATGCACGACACATTGTTGTGATTTGAGGAATTCCGTTTATTTTAGATATTTTCCATTTCGAAGAACATCTTACGTACAGTTTGTGTTTTCATAAAGCACATTTTTTCAGCCAATGGGCGCATCTTCTATTTCTACTGCAACGTTTTACCGATTCTGGAAATCCGGTTGAAAAAAATCTTGTTCGCAATTGGTTCCATTCACAACGAACAACATTGCGCACATTCTGTATTCCAAATATGTTTTTTTCCGTTAAGAGGTAAAAATGAATTTTCTTTTACGCTGTATAACGTACAAGTTCGTCCGCGCCGGACAGCGAATCCAGTTCCCCTCACTTCGGAGTAAGTCGCTCTTCCAACTGAGGTACACGGACATGTGCACTCACTGCTATCTGCCTTCCTTTATCTCATGTGCATTCTGCGGTGCAGGCACGTCACATCCTCCTTCCCACCGAAAGAAGGCGGGGGCATGGCCAAAATCCCCTGGAGAGAAAGCCCCTGCGCGCGAACTACGAAGGGGTGTTACGTCATGGTCAAAGGGCCATCGCAATCCCTCTCTCCAGAGAGGTCAAAGGGCAAACGTAAAGGGAATGCCGATATTAGTTTCGCGTTCATGCGGCATTGATCAGTATTGAGTTTTCGGTAGTCGTGCACGCGAGTAAGCATTGTTATACAACATGCCTGGAAACATTGAGTGCATTTATATAGATCTAATTACAAAGCACATCCAAAAGCCACTGTTTTCAGCTTTCCTGAAGGTGAAAGCTTTCGAAGAAGGCGAATTTCTTCCGTACCAATGAAGAATTTTGAACCCACCGTGAATTCAAAGGTTAGTTAAGCCTAATTGTTCTCATGACAGCATTTTCTGCTTTCGTTGTACATACAATTATAATTTAGTGAATTGTTAGTCGTTTTTTTTTATTGACGGAGTAAAATTTAAGGGATATAAGCTTTTGATTATAAGCTCATTATTTATTGTCGTTTAAATAATGGTATTAATTACCATTAAAGATTTCATTTCCATAAAGTAATAGTTATTTTCCTTTACAAAATTCGTAGTTAGTAGTGTTCAAATTGAAAAAAAAAAGGAGATGTACATATATTATCAGCGCATCAAGTACTAAGGTTAACTAGGCAAAGAAACTGGCAATAAATAATCACATTACTTTTTAAACAACATTTCATTTCCGTAAAACAAATGACGTTTTTCTTCATAAGATTACTGTGTAACAGTGTCCTAATTAAAACAAGAATTCGCACGAAATGTACAGAACTACCTGATGCGCTGATAATCTGAAGGCTAGCCCAAAGAAAAGTTTATTGGAATGTCCAACAAATGTATCCGAAAGTTTGGAATTAATATATTCCATGTTTATTTGACAAATTTTTTTTGCTAAATGATACTAATTTACAATTATTTTTTTATCTTCTAAAAATAGTTGCAAGATTTGAGCACACATCTTACCGTATTTTCAGTAAATATACTAACTAAATCGGAAATTTTGCTTTCGCGTTCCTTACCTAATTACGGAAAAGTCTTTTCTTTTTTTCTTTCATTTTAATAAATCGAAAGCGAAGGAAATTTCTAAAAGTTTTAAGTGAAATGATAATGTTCATACAGTCCTACCAAATTGCCATTAACGCACTTAAAAAGATCGTAGTTGCAAAAATGCTTAACGTAAAATGCTGGGTTTTTTACGTTATGCGTGAAAAAACTTATCTTTTTTGCTCCTTTAGCCAAATTGAAAACTAACGGGAAAATTTCATGAAATCATTTCCCAGCACAAGAGCAAAACTTTGGAATTCCTCGATTTACGGATATCATTGCTGGAAACTGAAAAAGAAAAATGAAAGTTAAGGATGTATATTTTTGATGTTATTTAGTATAAGGACAAAAAATACAGAGAAAAAAAAATATGGTCGATTTTTTATTGTGTGCGCAAATTGTCTAGTATTGCACCCAAGAAATTATTTCTCTGCGTAAACACCGCGGTACTTCGTTGACGTTTTCAGGAGCGGAGAGCTCGAGGCTCGAGTCGGTCGGCCCACTAGCTTTGACATCACAGACCAGTTCGGAGGCTTTCTTAATCTTCAGGGTTTTTTGGCATGGCCCATGGGTCAGACGGCACCATGTGTCGCTGTAGGCAGTCATCCAATGAAGAACATGCATTTGAGAAATAAATCCCAGACAATTTGGTGTGTGGAAAGTAACATCACACTAATTTATTTTTCGAAGCACTGAAGAAGGGATTCTCATTTTTCCTCTCTCGCCGTATGGAAAGAACATCACATCATTACGAGAAACTTAACAGCCGGGTCATCCTGGAAGTTCGGGCGCCAATATAACGTACAAGTTCGTCCTCTTTCCGGGGGGGGGAGTGACGTGCCTGCACCGCTGGACGCACATTAGATAAAGACAGATAGCAGTGAGAGCACATGTCCGTGTAGTTCAGTTGGGAGAGCGACTTACTCCGGAGCGAGGGAACCCGGTTTCGATATCCGGCGAGGACAAATTTGTACGTTATAGCTGTTTTTCTCTTTTCTTAAAAATCCTCTCTGGAAAATTTCGGAAAGTATTCAACAGTGCTAATATTATTCATTACATCCGAGAATTGGAAGTCGCATTTCTTGTTCACTACTTCAGGTACTTCTGTTAACGGCTTCAGACAAATTTTCTCATGATGAAGGCATTTTGTGGATTTACCTGATGGGCTTAATGCAGAGTTCCAATATTATGTTTTCAAAATGTAAATTAGCTTCTTGGATTATCAACATTATGCAAGAGCATTATCAGAATGAAAAAAAAAGATTGTATGCATACGAAGAAGCTAGCTGAGTCGAAGAAAGTCAAAAAGGAAGAATACTAATATTTGGAAATGTGGTAATAAAGGGAAATGGAAAAGCAAATGAATAAGATAAATAGAAGCTATTTTCCTCCTCATAAGTATTGAACGAAGACAGTATATTTATTATTTTATTCTTCAACGAAAGATCAATGATACGAAGAGAAACTTCAGTATAGAAAAAGACCTCCGTCGATCAAACGGTAAATTGTTTCAGCGAAAACTATTACTATAGTGGATGTACAGTTCTTTTATCTTAACGCAATTGCTTAAGGATACGTATGTTTTTCCGGGTAATGAGAAATGTGTTAATATATTACTTTCGGGAATGCTTTTCAAAAGAAAAAGAAGGGGAATAGATGTTAGATTGTTTCTATTTTTGGTCACTGTGTCATTTTCTCATGAAAACAACAGTAATTTGGAGGAGGGAGGAGAATATACCAGTCTGGGGAAACAGATTAATGACCAAAGCTAAAAGTTCAAAGAAGGAATCCTTAGGGATATTCATTATTTTTGTATCAAAACCATCATGTCTGCTAGAATGGCTGTCAGCAATTTCTTCGATGTTTCTAAGAGATTTCGTAGAATGATAAAGGAAATGAAACAGAACTAGTTAGAGGTGACTTATTATGCTGTTATTAAAGAAACAGCTATTGCAATGTTTCAGGATACAGATAGCTTATCGAAGCTAAGTGAAGTTCAAGCGCTGGTCAGAAAGAATCTAGACCGAATTTATAATTATTTTTCTGTCTCTCTATATATTGTAAAAATATATTGCTTTGGTTACTCTTGAAGTCTGATTACTTAAAAGCTACTTGATGAAGGTTTGAGCTGTTGCTCGTAGTAGCTGCAAACTTTAAGGTCTCAAGCGTAAGTAAGCACTTACAAATATCTAACTAAATACTTGTTAACTAAGTAAATTGCCTCTAATTAAATACTTGTTAACTAACTAAAAATGTCTCTAACTAAACAAATGCGTCAGCAAGTAGTTCTTACATTTCAATGTCTCAGCTTTTATTATCTCTGTTATCACAATCACAGTAGCACATCGTTGATCGTAATTCACTTCACGATAACAAATGCTGATATCAACATGTCCTTCAACTTCTAAATAGGTATCTTGACAGCACACAGTATCAAGGCATTAACTAGCTTTCGTTCAACAAATCTTCAACTCAAAAGATACGGCCTTTTAACAAAACATCAGTTTGAAGAATTGCTCTTATCAAGAACATATCAACTCTGCTCTTAACGTTAACAAGAAATCTCCTCAAGTAAGATATCGCTCTCCTATCGTTCGCTTTTGTTCTTTGCTTGCACTCCTTGCTCTTTTATCGTTCCCTGAAACTGTACACAGTATATCATTATATTGACCTTTGACACTCATTGACTGTGATGCCCAGTAGTGACGTGTGTGTGTGTGTGTGTGGGGATTAATGTGTCGTTAATCCAGAAAACCCTTTAACAAGAAAAAGCCAAATAGATTTACATAAGAATACAGAAACTCAAAAGAAAGGTTAATTTAGAAGTACACGTCACTGTATACACCGAAGAATCAAAATATTATGAACAACGCGTTTTAATGCAAATCGAAGCGACCACAGATAAACGGCGCTTGTGAAGATCATGAAACGGCATAAATAACACCTATACTGAGCTCTGTTAATCGGGGTTACTTTTGTTCTTCAGATGGGAAAGTCAGCGGACTTAAGCGAGTTTGACAAAGACCAAATCTCAATGGCCAGACGACTGGGTCAGAACATTTTCCAGACTTCAAGGCTTGTGGAGTACACACGTTCAGACGTAGTTAGTACCTTCAAAAAGTTGTCTGAGAAGAGAAAAATCCCGAACCGCCGATAAGATGTGGGCCGACCACGGGTCATAGATACTATAGCATTTATTGACATACATTAGTACGGTGTCGGTCCACCTTTGGCCTTAATGCATGCACTGACCCTTCGAGACATGCTTTCGACAAGGTTTTGGAACACAGCGATAAGTATACGCTTCCATTCAGTACATAATGCTGCCGCTACCTGTTGCTAAGTAGTAGGCCTTGGTTCCAAACTTATTATGCGGCACTCTAATTCATCCCATGGGTGTTCTATGGGATTAAGTTCAGGGCTCTGTGCTGGCGAGTGCACAGACGATGTGGAGTTATCGTTAAACCACACAGTAACAGTCCTTGCTTTATGCCTCGGTGCATTATCCTGCTGGTACCAACAAGGCTCGGTTCCATAGCATTGCCACAGAGTTGGTTGAGCATAATTGTCCAGAATATCGAGATAGAAGGGTTAGGTAACAGGTCTGTCCACGATAACCAATGGGCCAGGACCATACCACGAAAAACACCCCCACATAAATACACTGTCAGCTCCAAACTTTACCCTGTGGTAAATAGCGTTCTCCCGGCTGCCGCCATACCCACAAACGGCCATCACACTGATAGATAGTGTATCTGGATTCATCAGTCCATAGAATCCATTTTCATTGATCTGCGGTCCACGATAAATGTTGTTTACACCATGCTAAACGACGAGTAGCATTCTGAGTGGAGATGAAAGGCTTATGAGCAGCTGCACGACCACGGTAACCGATGGAATGAAGTTCTCTGCGAATGGTACGTGTACATACCGAGGTTCCATCATTTTTACTCACCTGTACACTGAGGTCTTGTGCAGTACTCCTTCGATTAGCTGTAACGACTATCCTGAAGCTTCGACGTCTTCTATCACTGATTTTGTTTGGTCTGCCGGTACGTTTTGCTGCTTCAGGCACGGCATGTGTCTTCCACTTATTCAGTACATCCAAAACAGTTGACTTGGGTTTGTTTAAACGCCTCTACCAACCCACTAATATAACACCCAACAATCTTTCCTTTCTCAAAGTCAGTTCAGCGACATTTTCACTCAACTTCACAGTGCGATATGATAGCGGTCAGCTGCAGGCTTGTGTTTATATCGTTTGCAGCTGTACCGCGCATCTTAACAATGTAGCGGATCCGTTCATTTGCTTTTGAAGGGGTGTCGGGTGACTTTTGGCAATATAGTGTACATATATTCTCAATGGACAAAACATTAGATATACTTACCTAATAACGTGTTGGTCCTCCTCTAGCGCGAATAACAGCCTGTACACACCGAGGCATCGGCCCTACCAGATGCCGGACGGTTTCCGGAGGTAATGCTATCCATGCCTGTTGCAACATTGTCCATAACTCCGCCAGAGATGTCGGTCCAGGATCTATGGATCCGATGTTCTGCTGCACAACGTCTCAGAGAGCTTCAACAGGGTTTAAATCCGGGGACCTTGCGGGCCACTGGATGGTACTAAACTCAGATGAGTGTTCCTCGAGCGATGCTTGGGTGGTTGCCGCTCGGTGGGGCAGCGCATTGACCTGTTGAAACAGGCCATTGGCCTCAGGAAGCGCGAAGGCTATGAAAGTGTGTAGGTGATCAGCCAGCACATGCTGATAGCGCGCAGCGATTAAGGACCTCTTCAAACATACTAAGAGAACTAATGTGTTCATGACAAGGCTCCTCAAACCATCACAGAGCCAGCACGCCTTGAACAGAGCAGACCTGGCGTGACGAGGCTCTGGCCTTATGTGATCGACGCCACACCCGCAGTAGGGTGCGGGTCGAAGAATCACGCTCGGTTCGTATAAAATTGGTGACTAACGGTGGGAATGCCGTTTGGCTCGGCACATTACAAAATGTGTAAAATATTTTTCATAGCGAGAGCTATGAAATGGAAGAAGAGTTTTTTAAATGTGACTTTTAGAAGCCGAGAGAGAGAGAGAGAGAGAGAGAGAGAGAGAGAGAGAGAGAGAGAGAGAGAGAGAGAGAGAGAGAGAGAGAGAGAGAGAGAGAGAGAGAGAGAGAGAGAGAGAGAGAGAGAGATAAAAGTTTAACCATATACTCTCCCTCGAGGGAAAACTTTCTGTCATTTAAAGTAGATGACGTTACCAGTGCTTATCATAGCGAATAGTATGCAGTTCAGAAAAAATTTGCTCATTTAGATCTTTATAAGCACAGGTAGAGTTTTAAACAAAAATGCATATTTACGCCACCAAACGTCAGAACTGTGCATTATGAAACATTCAAAAATATGTGCAAAACTTTCCCAGAGATGAATAATATCCTATTGAAAAATAACTTTTCAGATCGGATTTTTGGAAGCAGAGATGTCGAGGAAAACAAGGAATTTTTTATTCCTAAATAGATGAAATAAACACAAATTTTTTGGAACTGTACACAGAAACCCTGTTTTCAAAATATTTTATCCATAAAGCAGAGATGTAAAAAGACTACACTTAATTTTGGTGATACGTTGCACCACTAAGTGGAACTACACCAGCTGCACCACATTTTGGAAAAGTTACACCAACAAGTGGTGCAACTTAACACCATATTATGGACTGAAGTTGCACTATAAAATGGTGCATCCTTATATTTGATGGTGTAAGATTGCACCATTTTATGGTGCAACCGTACACGATTAAATGTTAAGATTCACCATTTTATGGTACAACCTTACCCCATAAAGTGGTGTAAGGTTGCGCCATATTGTTGGGTTTTGTTTGCACCACATAATGGTTCATATTTTCTCAGAAAGGGGTGCAGCTGGTGTAGCATTACTTTTTGGTGCAACCTATCCACAAATTTTTAACAGTGTAGTGGTAACCGCTCAACAGTAACGTTGCAACCAAACCTTGTAATGAAATCTTGACGAAATTATTGTACGACATAAAATCGGAGAAAAGGAAAACAATTGCAGTGAGGATGATGAAATAGAGGAAGCAAATATAGAAACCACATCGAGAATAAAAACATATCGTTAAGCATTGCAAAATGCACTTCTCGGAGGTGACTCTGAATTGTTTCAGGTAATTAGCAGCGCATGCGCTCCTACTGAGTGTCATGGTTTTAAGTGTTTCTGCTCAAATATCAATGTTGGATTATTAAAAAAAAAGGAGATACAGGAAGGTTCAGTTCTGATTGAGCCGTCAGTTTGGAATGTACGACTTGCAAATCAAAAAGTTGAAACCAGCTAGTAGAGTATGGTTTCAAAGCGTTTATTTAAAACCCTTTAAGCGGCCGATGAATCTGAACTACATGTTGCCCAAAGCTCTCTACGCTTACCAAACAGAAATATTCACATAGCGTTCGGGTTTTACGAAAGCTGCCCCACAACAATTTCTTTTGCCGTTTCGCCTGATCAACACTGGCCATGAACCTGTTACTGTTGGTAAGCATTCCACTAAGCTACAGTGATATTCATCCCACTATTACTTGGTGATATTCTTTGATGTTTGGTATCCCACTAGTCTTTTATTGGAGGCAGGCGTTTAAAGCTCTTTATTCTCTGCACCATAACGCAAGACATGACCGGGGTATCATACCACTGGATAGTAACAAGTGACTCAAACATCTTCTCTCTCTCCTTTCTTAAGTTATTCGTCATTATTGCAGCCCTTTTAAAGGGTAATCAGTCAGAAATGTTTAGTATCAATCATCTCCCTAAATGACCACTTTGAATGACATAGCTAAAGGGGAAGCAAATCTTTCTCATGAGCAAGATGACTCGTTCCAACCGCTTTCTGTTGAATTTTTAGATGGTGAATATATCCGTGCAAGCTATTTCCACCCATTTTCCTAACCCCGAGTTAATTCGTTCTAGCCGGTTAAAGGGTTAATTTGTTATGGCCAACACAAGTCTATGATATGAAAAGTAGCTTACACAAGCTTTATAAATAATACTGGATACATTGCGAACACAAAACAGGTCGATACACGAATTGCCTAACGTGGTGCTCTGTCTACTTGGGCTTCTTACATTCCTCATCACTTGCTCTTGCATCTCGTTCTGATTTTCTCCACTTTTGCTTGCGTTCATTCTGCGAATTCCGGGACATTGTCGAAAATGCTAACCCGTCCACACGAAAACAATTTTTCAACATTTTAGTTTAAACCAGGAAAACTGTAGAATATTTGAAGAACAAATTGCGCGCAAAACACCCCTCATTGTCTGGAGTGTACGGCAAACAATTATAAATAAAGAAATTGAAGGATTTGTTTCCAGCCCGATGTTTTAAAGCGGAGAAGATACAGTTGCAAGTAGAAATGTGCACTTACTCTCCCTAGCGGCGGTTGAACTGTGCGTTATAAGAAATTAGAAAACATAAACAGAACATTCCTCCTGTTGAAATTTTGAGACAAAAAAAAATAATTTTTCAATAACGATTTTTAGAAGCAGTGACAGTAAGGAAAATAAAATATACGTATACGCCACTAGACAGAAAGCTGTGTATTATTTGAAGTGGGTAGCATAAGTAATCTTAATCAAAGCGAATGGTATGTAGAGAAAGAAAAAAAAATTATTCGGACTTTTTGAAGCAAAGTTTCAGAATCAGATAGAAATACACACCTATGCAACCTAGTGGCAAAACTGTGCATATGAAAATTTCGAGACTATGTGCGAAATGTCTTTCGTGTTGAAAGATATTCGATACAAAAGAATTTTCGAAATCGGATCCTAAAAAGTAGAAATAGCTAGGGAAATAGAAAACAGGTTTATCTCTCCAGCTGGAAAACTTTTCATTATTTTGATCAGAAAATCTGCATGGAATGTTTTTCGTAGGAAATCGTTCTGGCGGAAAAAAATAAATTTGCAGCCAGGGTTTCTAGGCGTGGAGATACATGTGGAAATATAAATACGCACTTACTTCCACTAGTAACAAAATCTTCGCCATGAAGAGTTAAAAGCACATGCAAATGTTTCTGATCTTGAGACACAAATATAATTTTTCAAATTGGACTTTTAGAATCAGTAACAGCGATAAAAACAAAGGGTACATTTACGCCCATTAGCGAGAAAAATGGATATCGTTTGAAGTAGAAATTGAGCGCGAAATGGTATTCGCCGTACGAGGCCTCCGACCAAAAACTGAGTACGTCCGGTCGCATTTTCAGAAACATTGACAAGGAATAAAATAGATTTCGAGGTCAACAGCATCTGTATTAACGCTACCCCTGTAGTAGTAACATTATGCATCGGCAAAGACCCAAACGCTACGGATCATGGTTCCCACAATTCAGGCTTCCCGCAGAATGCTTCATATTACACCAGTAGATGCAATGATATGACGGATGATATGACAGACAGATATACACTGAAGTGCCAGAAAAAGTGGTACACTAGTCTAATACTTGGTAGGTCCCCCACGGGAGCGCAGGACTGCAGAAATACGACGTGGCATGGACTCCACTAGCTTCTGGAAATATGCTGTAGGCAATGCACACCATACTTCCTGCAGAGCGTTCCACAATTCGGGTGTATTCCGAGGTCTCGGATTCCTGTGTTCGATAGCGCGTTGCATGGCATCCGAAATGTGTTCTATCACGTTCAGATATGGGGACTTGGGTGGAAATGGCAACACCCCAAACTCAGATGAATGCTCCTCTAACCATAATGTGGCCTCCCGACACTTGCATTGTCCTGTTGAAACAGGCCCAACCCATCAGCATGAATGCAGGACATGAACGGGTGTGCCTCGTCAGAAAGGATGCACACATAGTGTTGGCCTGTCACAGACGTTTGTAGACGTACCAGGGATCCCAGTGAAGTCCAGCTAAACACACCCCATACCATTACGGACCCCCCCCACTAGCCGGTAGAGTTCCCTGCTGACAGGCGGGATCCATGGCTTCATGGGGTTTGCGCCACACACGAATCCTTCCATCTGCCCGATACAGTTGGAAACGCGACTCGTCAGACCAGGCTACTTGTTTCCAGTTATCAAGTGTACAGTGGCGGTGTTGCCGTGCCCAAGCGAGCCGCATAGATCTGTGTCGTTCACCCATCAAGGGGACTCGAGTTGGGCGTCGGCTCCCAAAGCCCATATCGTGCAGGGTACGTTGCACAGTCCGGACGCTGATGCTTGTGAGGCTCCAGCATTGAATTCCGATGCTACCTGCGAGAGTGTCGCGTAAAACGATTCTTGACAGCCGACGATGGTCACGTTCATCCAATGTCTTTTTACGGCCACACTGGTATCGTAGGTTGGAAGTTTTACCGGAATTCTTGTAGTCACGGCACACCCTTGCAATGGTCGTCCGTGAAAATCCGAACTTCGTTTCTACCTCCGAAATACTATGGCCCATCTCACGAGCGCCAACTGTGACACCGCGTTGAAAATCGCTTAAATCGTTATCACTTGTCATTCTCATGCCGAAAACAGCTCTGACAGCTAGCAAGGATGTCTATCGCTTTATATACGCACTGGCGGACGCAACCGAGTACGCGCATAGGTGACGTTGCTATGTATTTTGCATAAGCTCGTCTGTACCAGTTTTTCTGGCACTTCAGTGTATATGATGCAGTGATATGAAGGACGGACAGACATAATGACGCACAAGCACGTACTTTTTTATTCCAAAGGCGTGTTGAAAATTTACGTATCCAATTCATTCCGAGACACATAGATTGTGTTAAACGAACAAAAGCAGCATTAGAAGCAAAATTTGCGCCCTTGTGTTCAAGCTTTAAAATACTTGGCTCTACTGAAATCAACCAGAGATTTATTTCCAGTATTTTAAAGGAGAAAACGATGAATTATGCTTTTACTGCAATGCATGGTGCTTGAGAAGGCTTTTCACATCTAAAAACCTATCACTTTTTGCGAAATGTTTTCCTTTTCTTATCTACGCAGTAGAAACGCGAGAAACATTCTCACCTGAAGCAAGTCTTCAATTACAGTGCATTAAACACAAATGTGCTTCACATCACCTTTTGCGCTAGGAAATCTGCCCACTGAATTGAAGCGATGAAAAGCGTAAGAAAGAATGAGACCTGAATGTGCCAGAGACGAATAACTTGTGGTTCAACATCGCTCTATTTTATTTTTTGTCTGCAAAGAAAATCCTGTGAAGATGAAGCACTTCCAATAAAGAAGCAGCTAACTACATTAAGTGATTTTATCATAGGATAAACTCCTAACTGACCTAAGGGGAATTTCGCAGAAGGAATTAAAGTGTTGTTTTTTCACCGCCGTCAAGTAAATGAGAGTATCAACTGAAACCTTTTGATTTAAATCAGCCTTAGATGCAGTAAGACATTTACCTAAACCATTGCTCTCACAAACGCGAATCTGTTCTAATTCCGAAACACTTTCTTTCGCCGTAGAGCAAAGCAGACGTATTTCGCTCAAATTGGTCGGCAAGCAGTCGATAATGTTAGAAAACCAAATTAAAGAAAACGGCTTTCGCTAGTGGGCTACTTGCATAATCCATCAAGTTTATCTTAGCAAACACTAATGCAGAATACCGGTATATAAGAGAAATAACTGCTGCCCATAGAAATAATTAGATCTCGAAATAGAGATATTCAATTAAGTTGCAAATTTTCAAGAATTAGTCTAACGTTTGGAGCAGCGTTACGAATTCAACACTAAATTTATGTTATGATTAGATAAATTCCACGGTTCAAGTTTCAATGACGGCAGAGATTGGCAGTTACAAATTGCACAGCGCATCTTCGTAAAAGTTATAAAAGAAAAAAAAATGAAATACCAGAAAACTGATTGATTACTTGGCTGATTTAGTTTTCAAGGTTTACAGGTTCTTAAATCTAGAAACGCTGTCCATTTTAAAAGTGTCGTAAATTGAAGCAAACTCCAGGTTAAAGACGCTGATCACTAGTATACTGAATACGAAACATTTGTGAAAAGAGAGACTCGACACGAGTACGCAAAAATTGTAAATTGTTTTGCAAAAAAAAAGTCTAAATTCAAAGCTGTCAGTGTATTTCAATAAAAGAAATTATGTTCTAAGTATAAGATATGAATTAGTTTACAGACCTGGGTTTTGCCGTCGATTCTCATTTCATGCATTTTGGGGTTTGTTCTTTAAAGTGACAACTAATGAAAACCCTGATTGATACGGGTAGTTTGGTGCGACAGTAATTATAGCATCCTCTTGTACATATTTGCACTGAGATCGCATAAATATCCGAACTGGATAATCTGACTTTCAAAACAAAAACTTATAAATGCTTCTCTTTGGGAAGAACTTCTTTCCAGCACAGGATGTGTTCAAGTACAGTAATATTATCCGTTAGGATTTTCAATTTTTAAAGCAATATAACAAATTTCAATCTAATTTCACAATTAAATAAAGTTAATTTTCTTTCAGCCTAGTGATAATGAATTTTCACTTTTTATAATTTCCTAGAAAACATCCCTACCTGTGGTTAAGTTAGCACACCGACTGGTACTATTCTCATACATAACGTTCGGGTAATTCCGTACGAAAATGTTGCTTAGTTGCTATGGCAACAAAAACAGGTTTTCACTGCTACTGCTATGATGTCACCCCATCCAAAGCATTTTGTTATGACGTCAGAGCTAGGTTACGATACACGATCAAAGTCTATTCAACAACTCCCGAGAAAAGGCAACACATTTCGTCACGAATTTTGGTTCTGTGTTGTTGCTGATGAGCGACCTTTGAAAGAAAAACATAAGGATTTATATGTAATCATGCCATGTTTCTTTTAACGTTTTTTTGTAGCTACAAGCGTGGGAGAGTGGGGCTCAAGAAATATGCCGAGTTAAGTACTACGTATGTTTTTACACGATCGAGTCACATTATTGTGACCACCAGCTAATATCCAGAGTAACCGCCGTGTGCAACACGGACAGCAACTAGACCAGCTGGGAGTGACTCAGTAAAGTGCTGGAAGGTGTTCACAGGTATGTGGAGCCATGCTGACTGCAGTGCATCTGACAGCTGCTGGGTGGTGCGTGGTGGAGGATCCATAGAGCGAACAATACGATCGAGGTGGTCCCACAGATGCTCAATTAGGTTTAAGTCTGGGGAATTCGGGGGCCAGGGAAGTACTTTGAAGTCTTCATCGTGCTCTTTCAACCACTCTCGGACATTTCTAGCTGTGGGACACGTCGCATTGTCGTGCTGGAAGATCCCATCCGCCCCAAGGAAGTCAATCAGCATGTATGGGTATACGTGGTCTGCAGGAATGGATTCATAACGAATTCGGTCCATAGTGTCTTCCACAGGTATGAGTGCACTCAGAGAATGCCACGAAAATATTCCCCAGGCCATAACGCTGCACCCACCAGTTTGCGTTCTTCTAGAAATGGTTGAAGAATGTTTGTTCTCAGATGTTTCTCGCCTTATACGCCAACGTCCAAAACAGAAAACGTGACTCATCGGAGAAGGAAATGCTTTGCCAATCAGCGGAGGTCCAATTCCGATACTGCAGTGCAAATGTAAGCCGTTTCTGCCGATGCACCTTGGTTAGCATGGGTGCAGGGACCTTCCGTCTGCATCGGAACCCCATACGCAGCAGGGTTCGCTGAACTGTCGTTTTAGACACACTTACGGTATTCCCCTGGTTCATTCGGCCAGTGAGTTGCTCCTCTGTAGCGTGTCGATCAGCTCTCACGCACCTTCGAAGCCGACGTTCACCTCTCACATCAATGGCGCGTGGTGCTCCGCAGTTTCCACTCGCTTATTTGCAATGGTGCCATTTCTTCGATCATGATACACTTTAACCACAGCAGCACGCGAACAGTTCTCAAACTGCGCTGTTTCAGAAATACTGCCACCCTTGGCCCTAAAGCCGATAATCATACCTTTTTTGCAAATCTGGTAAATCACTCCTTTTATCTATGACAGCAACGAGTGATATGTTTTCAGAATGCCTACAGCACAACTTATATACCCTCCAAGCCAGCTCACAGGACGTGCCTTCTTTCATTGGCTACGCGCTGTTCACATCAAAAGTAGGAGGTGGTCACAATAATGTGACTCGACTGTGTATATATAAAATATAGCATTCAATATTAGCTGCTCATCAGGAAAGCTTAAAATTTCGAGACGTCAGATTAATTTCTGTACGAAGAATGGTCTCAGTTCTTTTAATCACCTGTAAAAGAATTCGTTTCACGGTTAAAATCTTATGAATGACTACATAGCTTACACAAAAGGTAAGTTGTCCATTTTTTTCTGTCTGTATTTCAAATGAATTAATTCCAAAAAAGACAATGAGTTTTTGTAAGAAATATCCACGAAACTGGCTATGTGCTAGTTTCAGAGCTGATGCCTACAGATGATATATTTCGGCAGTTGGCTTAGGTACGACACAGATACGAGTTTTCATTTGGCGCAATAGTCAAGATATAACGTGACTCTGACTGCGCCAGTTTCGGTGGACACTCCACTTTCGGTAAAAAATAATCAGAATCGTGGGCGCCCATATAAGTGGGCAAAAGGGATCATTTGCGCTTCCGTGGAAATCGGACTATGCTTTTTCTCTCCTCGGAAGATACAACAGAGATTTTCACGGTAACACTAATTCTGATTGCTCATTTTCCTGCGAACTTCTGGGTGCCCGTTTATTCAGCAAAAGTAGGAAAAACATTGGAAATTTCTAGTAGAAAGTAATAATGAAATTTCCCATTGCATGTTGGAGAACAGCGTACATACGTAGAGTATTGGAAAGTAGGAATGGAATAAAAATGAAGAATATCAGATGTACAAATAAGTTTTAAAGCGTTTTAAGATAACGCAACATGTAATCTGAGAGAATGCGTTTACGAATCAAAATATGCACCGTCATTGACCATCACTTTCCGCCATCGCCGGGCAGCTGACGGATTCCAGCCATGAAGAAAGTTTCGTCGTGTGACGCAATGGAATCGTCAACCCATTTTTGCCCTTCGCCACATATCCAGAAACGTACAGCAGACAAACCATGTTGTATCGATCGGAACAAATGATAGTCTGAAGGGGCTATGTCGGGATGATACGCCGAGTGCTCCAAAACTTCCCAGCCAAACGTCAATAACGTTTCCTTGAACGATTTCGCGACATGCGGCCTAGCTCTGTCATGCAATAATTTCGCGGGGCAATCCTTTGCCTGTGAATAGACATTTCCGACAGATTTCCTGGTTCAGTCTCAGCAATTGTTGCTTGTAGCGATCCGAAGTAACAGTTTGACCCTGTTCCAGTATTTCATAATAGAGCACACCCTTCATATCCCACCAGATGCACAGCAGAACTTTCTTGGAGTGAACATTGCGTTTCGGTGTCAAAGTCGTTGCTTCACCGGGGTCTACCCAGTGTTTTTCGCGTTTGGGTTTGTCGTACCATATCCACTTTTCATCACCCGTAACGATTTTCTACAGGAAAGACTTTTTGTGTTAAAAGACAACAGTTTCAAACACTTCATGACACGATCATCCTTGTTCCTCTGGCTCAGGTGATGTGGCACCCATTTTCCTTACTTCTGAACCTTTCTCATTGCGCATAAACGATTGGGTTTGTTGAGTTACCCCCAGTTGTTCAGCTAGTTCTTTTGCGTTTGAGACGAATCTTCATCCAGCAATGCTTGCAGTTCCTCATGTGCAACTTTCTGCCGGGCACAGCTACATTCTCGATCGCTAACATTAAAAATCACCTGCTTTAAACTATCTAAACCAAAACCCACACGTGCTTTTCGATACAATATTCTCCCCCAGAACAGAACAGATCGATGCACATGCTTTTGCAGCACGTTTTCCTTGATGAAATTCGTAACGAATGGAGTGTCGAATAAATGCAGTATCGCTTGTCATGTTTCACCTATCGATGTGCAAGTGCGTTTGACTGTTGGACAAACTTCTGCGTCACATTTTATACTCTGGACCAGTTACGGCCACATGACAACAACGCGGGTAAATGTCGGATATGTAAATTAGCGGTATACGTCACACAAAAAACGCTTTAAAATTTATTTGTACACCTAATAGTTATTTGACTATTCAGTGTACATCATTTGAAACCAAACAAAACTTTGTTCCTAAGTTCTGGAGTTTTGAATATTTAGAATTCCCACACACAGTTTTTAAAACGGCTTACTACACTAGGGTCCCCAAATCATAAATAACCCGAAATCCACAGGACAGGGTTTAATGTCATTTGGTACGGGCATATATACCTCGATAAGGCAGCAAAACACAAAAGAAAAGCAATGCCATCACAGCATGAGAAGGAAGCTTGCGCATGATTTCGTGGCAATTCAAAAGTGATGCATCAAGTGGCATGTATTTTGAGGGATAATAAGAAGTGTGATTACCCCGAACAGCGATACAGCTTGCACAACAAACCCTCATGCTGTTTACAAGGCTGTAAATGAGATTTTGGGACAATAAGTGCCATTTCTTCCCCAAGGCGCGTCAGAGTTCCTATAGGGTTCTGGTAGGGGATGACGGCTTGCAATTGCTCTTCCCAGGGCATCCAAGACATGATCTATCGAGTTCAGGTCCGGAGATTTCGCAGGACCACCCCATTCTGTGAAATTATCCCTTTCCTGGTATTCGTTGACTAGCCGAGCCCTATGGGAACAGGTGTTATCTCCATAACAAGTTAGTAAAATCATGCAATGCATTGATTATGATACGCTTTCCAACATACCAAAAATCATTACTCAAATTATGAGGATAATGGCTGTGAAAAAAATCTCGCTCCTGTGTCCTGATCTTTGACCCCATTTCGATTATATTCAACAGAACCGGTTCAGTATACCTCCGGAACAACATGAAACAGATTTGTCGCAATGGAAGCATTTTTACGTAAGTTATGACGCATAAGGGCGATGGAATGGATCCCGCTCCTATGTCCTGACCTTTGATCCCATTTCGCCCATTTGCATCGCCTCAGGCTGTCCCCTACTACATACTAAAATTTCATCGATATCGAAGCATTTTTACGCGAGTTATCGTGCTGACAGACAGACAGACGGACAAAGATGGAGCATATACGCTTCTTCAACCTACGGTTGGAAAGCGTAAAAAAGTAACTGGGGGACAACAGCTTCCCCGAAAAGCCATACATAGGGTTCTAGGTATCAGTCCCTAGAGTGTAGCAGTTAGTGTGCCTCCTGGAAACACGTGGAGCCATGTGCGTCCATCCAACATGATGCCAGGCCAAAACAGGAGTCCCTCACCACCGTAGTGGTCAGTTCTCTTAATGCTGGAAATATGATTTTGGCTTCTAGCCTATCTCCAAATGCCCACAGGTCAAAAATCTATGTTTAGGCTCTACCGCGACTCGTCACTGAAGAGAACACAGGACCACTAACCAGGAGTCCATGGGTGATGTTGACCGTCCCAATTCAGTCGGACCCTTCTGTGCTATGCGGCGAGTGGTATACAGACCATTGGCCTTCTTGCATACATACCTCTCTCGTGAAGTCTTCTGTAAACTGTTTGCTTTGATATCGCGGTTCCCGTAGCAGAGAAGAGCTCCTGCGAGCGTAATCTAGTGTAACCTAAGCTGCCAGAAGTCCCGAATTCTTGGGGACAGTCTTCGAATTTAGTTTTGGGGACGCAAACTGTTCTCATATTTTAATGTTTGTCCTCAAATGTCCTCGAATTTACATTTCCTCATTAGCTCGTATGACTTCTAATGAAAGATGTTCATAGTTTTCGTTGTGCAAATTTTCCAACATGATTCTTGTGAAAACAAATTTTGATTTATTTTCTTTTTCCGAGTCTAACGACCACCGTGAGCATGTCCAAAGACTATAGCAGTAAAAGCAGTCACCTACCCCTAATTTGGGGACATTCGTTCTAAGAAAGGAAGAGAGCAAATGCTGTAAGAAAAATACACTACCCATGACTCATTCGGGACTGGAACCCAAACCAACTTGTACGAATGGCCAGTGGTCAGCATTAAGTGCACTGGGGAGGCCAAATTTCAACTGTACACTTTCTGAGGACCTCCAAAAACTTTGGCAAAATGAAAAATTTACCATGCGATTCGTTCATTAGTATGCAGCTTGATTTTAATTCAGCACATATATACCTAAAGTGAAGCATTTCACTTTTGCTAATATGTTCTCGCCATCATAGCTCTGCTTTATCAGTAAAAATTACCAACATTCGACAAGATACACTATACTGACAAAAGTCACCGGACACTTAGAAGAGAAACACAAGATAAAATTTATTGACATACATTAGTACGGTGTCGGTCCACCTTTGGCCTTAATGTATGCACAGACCCTTCGACAAGGTTATGGAACACAGCGATAGGTATGCGCTTCCATTCACTACATAATGCTTCCGCTAACTGTTCCTTAGTAGTAGGGCTTGGTTGCAAACTTCTTATGCAGCGCTCTAATTCATCCCATAGGTGCTCTATGGGATTAAGATCAGGGCTCTGTGCTGGGCAGTTCACACGCGATACGGAATTATCGTCAAACCACGCCGTAACAGTCCTTGCTTTATGGCACGGTGCACTATCGTGCTGGTACCAACAAGACTCAATCCCATAGTATTGGCACAGAGTTGGTAAAGCATAATTGTCCAGAATATCGGGGTAGACGTGCTGGTTAACAAGTTTGTCCATGATAACCAATGGGCCGGGACCATCCCGCGAAAAATACCCCGTACTAGTACACTGCCAGCTCCAAACTTAATCGTAGGAACAGGACAGTGCGGCAAATAGCGTTCCCCCGGCTGCCTCCATACCCACACACGGCCATCAGACTGATGGATCGTTTATCTGGATTCATCAGTCCATAGGAAGCGTTTCCTTTGATCTACGATCCACGATAAATGTTCTTTACACCATGCTAAACGACGAGTAGTATTCCGAGTGGAGATGAAAGGCTTATGAGTAGCCGCACGACCACGGTAACCGATGGAATGAAGTTCTCTGCTAATGGTACGTGTGCATACCGAGATTCCAGCATTTTTACTTACCTGTACACTGAGATCTTGTGCAGTACCCCGTGAATTAGCTGTAGCGACTCTCCTGAGGCTTCGACGTCTTCTACCACTGATGTTCTCTGGTCTGTCGGTACATTTTGCTGCTTCAGGCAATATGTCTTCCACTTATTCAGTACATCCAAAACAGTTGACTTGGGTATGTTTAAACGCCTCCCGGTTTCTCTTATGGATAACCCACTAATATAACACCCAACAATCTTTCCTTTCTCAAAGTCAGTTCTCACCCGCCGCGGCATTTTCCCTCAACCTTACAGTGCGATATGATCGCTGTCTGCTGCAGGCTTGCTTTTATACCGTTTGCAGTTATACCGCGCATCTTAACAACGCAGCGGATCCGTTCGTTTGCTTTTGAAGGGGTGTAGGGTGACTTTTGTCAATATAGGGTATATCCTTTTAAGACATAAATTTTCATATGTAATATCACACTTATAGAAACAATACAGTTTCGTGAAAAAAATATTTGCATATTTATTTTGAGTATGTATGTGTCCCCAAATCATCTGTTGCTTTGGGAACACCCCGCCATATCGTCCTCAGATCAGTGTTCCAATATCTGGTCATCTTAGTGTAACTTGGTTGTCGACTCCCGATGGCTGCGAGCTGTTGAAGGCAAATACCGGTCGTCTTGACTTGTTGAGGCACGTGGGCGTCCTTGTGAAGGTCTACTGGATACTGTTCCGGTTTCCTGGAACTGTGTCCAGAGATTGGATTCCACTTACCTAGACACATTGCACCATCTACTGCCTCAGCATGCGATTGCCCTGCTTCCAATCTACCGATCCCTCTCCACCGTAAAGGGTCTTCTAAACGATGGTGCGGAGCCATTGTTCCACTAACAGTCCAACTCAAGCTTCAGTTGCAGCACCCTGCTCAGAGCAACGTTTATCAAGTCGCGTGCCAATCAGTACGATGGCGCACAGTCGTCATTTGTATATTTCCATAGAAACTAGCACAATGCTTGGGTACGTTGACTTGCACATGTCTCTAAAAAATCTTTACAGTCGGTCGTCTTGTTTTGGACGTATTCTCGAGTTTGTATTTGTCACTTTAATTTTGGACACCAGTTTATATTACTTAGCGAAGTAGGAAATGATTTGGTAATTAGATATGTGTTCTCATCTTCAACATATGAACAGAGTGACTCATTGACCAGCTGACATTATAATGAGAAACATACGTTTTTAAAATCTATATTCACTGCAGCACGCTGCTCTTTGATTTCATGCTTAGAGTACAAAACGGAGTATAATACGTATTTTTGGATCAACGTTTAAAAAACAACAACAACTAGAATTTCACCTTCACCTAGCACAGCGTTGAATAATATTAAAGATAAAAAAAGTATTGAATCCAAGCTCCTATCCGGCAAATTAAGGTGATTAAGACCTTTCCTCCCAGTTTTGGATTCTTTCCACCGCCTATTAGTTCCAAAGATCAATATGTATTTCTTTTTTTGAATTGCAAAGCCTCCTGAATAAATGTTTTCATTAGTACCCTCTACTTTCACTCAGTCTTAATCAATTCGCAATTATTTTTAAGCGCTCAAGCAACAACGTTAAAAATTTAAAGAACTGGAATGATTTTTATGTTCTTCTCTAAATTATATATAAAGGATAGAAATAATTGTTGCATTAAATAAATTGAGATAATTAGTTTCAACGTCACTCTTCTTTAAGCGGTTTCTGCTTTAGCATTCCTGTTGCCATCGATGGCGTGCGAACTTCATTTGCCCTATACGCTGCTAGATTAAGAAGGCGGAAATGCGTGTTAAAAGACGGGAAAATGAAAAGCGTTAAAATTTCGCAGCGAGCGTATGGAACCGCCAAGCAGAGTCATCTGAGTTTTCGAATACGTGATAAAGCTCTCAACTTTAATCGGGGCAGTTTCGGAAGCTTTGCGTGATTTTTACAGTTTAGCATGCCCGGTTGCACAAATTTCCTGAACATGATTTCGCTTTACAGTTTTAAGTGTGTTACTTAATTAATAAATGAGTTATTTTACATTTTTGTAAATTAATTTTGCTCCCTAGTGTTTCTGCTTCCTTACATCTTTTGTTTGTATATGTGTGTGCTGCATAAAAATAAAAACGTTTCTATAACATAAAGTGCCATTATAAGATGTTCTTCTTGATGCATGGGTGACAAAATCAGTTTATTCGTAAAAGAGAGAAAAAGGAAAGATGGTAAACGTGATGAAGAGACAGAGATTAAAAAAGATGTAATGACAGAAAAGAGATATCGAGACAGAGAGATAAAGACAAAAAGATAGAAGCCAGATAAGAAAGAAGGGAAACGTGATAAAGAGACAGAAATTAAAAAAGATATAATGATAGAAAAGGGATATCGAGACAGAGAGATAAAGACAAAAAGATAGAAGCCAGATAAAAAAGAGAGAAACGAGAAAGAGGAAGACAGCTGAAAGGAGAAAAAAAACGATAACGAAACCGAGAGATAAGGATAAAAAGAGAGAAACGAGATGAAAGGAGAAACAGAAATTAAAATATAATAATAGTAAGAGAGACAGACAGAAAAAGCAGTAGATAGGCAAAGACAGACAGAAAAAGCAGTAGATAGGCAAAGACAGACAGAAAAAGCAGTAGATAGGCAAAGACAGACAGAAAAAGCAGTAGATAGGCAAAGACAGACAGAAAAAGCAGTAGATAGGCAAAGACAGACAAAGAGAAGTAAAGAAAAATACAGACAGCACGAAGAGGGAAAGGAGAGAGAAAGTAAGAGAGATAGAAAGACAGAGAATGCTTTAGAAAAGGCAGATATGGTTAAAATAATAGCGAGAGATAGAGATAGACAAAGAAAGACAGACAGAAATAGGGAGAGTAAGACTGACGGCTGCAACGCAGAGACATAACAGCAGAACCTGACAAAGAAAGCGAGCGAGACGGTTAGAAGATGAGATAAAGAAAAACAGTTTTCCTTTTTTGTTAGAGAAAAAGAGGTACCAGCAGACTGGAAGAGAAGACAGAGACAGCCACAAGAAGGAGAAAGATCAGAAAGGGCGAAAAGTTATTTTATCAGGTGAAAGAAAAATGCAGAAGGAAAGACGATCTGTACACCGCCGGAAAGTTAAAAAAGAACACCCAGAAGGAATGCCGGTAGGAACGTCATATTATAATATGTTAATTGTTAAGGGCAGCAGAAACTGTGATCCAAGTTGGAATGTCAAGGGTGAAATAATGACGTCACTGCAGACGACAACATGCAAATATACGCAGCGCGTATTTAAGTGCTAGGGCGTACAGAACGAAGTCATTCGTCTGGTGACGTGTTGTTCAGTGCCTGTTGAAGAAGCTATCATGCCTGGACGGCGCAGGCGCACACCATTTCTTCAGTTATCGGAGTTCAAGGGAGGCCGTATACTGGGTCTGCGGGAAGGAGGCTGGTCCTTCCGTCAAATTGTGGACCGAGCGGGACGAGAGGTATCGGCCGTGGTAAGATGGTGGCGTTGGTGGTCAAAGGAGCATTCGCCCACTCGGAGACGTGGTTCCGGGCAACACAGAGTTACAGCATATCAGGTGGGCGGCGTTGGCAGAGCGGACGGCTGCGACGTCACAAATTCGATCCTCTGTCATACCAAAGATGTTTACCAGAACGATACGGAATCGTTTATTGGAAGCAGGACTACGGGCACGCGTGCTGCTGGTACGGTTACCATTGGCCCCTGGTCAACGTCGAGCACGTTTGCGGGGGTGTCAAGAACGAGTTCATTGGTGGAAAGAATGGCGGTCAGTGGTCTTCAGTGACGAAAGCCGATTCTGTTTGTGAGCGTCTGACGGTCGTTTACGCGTTCGAAGGCAACAAGGGGAGCAACTTCTGCCATCTTGCATCCGCCAACGACACACAGGCCCCACTCCGGGCATCATGGTGAGGGAAGCGATTAGCTATCACTGTCGTGCGAGTCTGGTGTTTGTACGGGGTACACCGAATAGCAGTACGCACGTCAGCAACATTGTGCAGCCGGTTGTCCTCCCATTTTTAAGTGCGATCCCCGATGCGATATTCCAGCAGGATAACACCCAACCTGTGGCGTATATTCTAAAATAACTTTCATTTTTAGTTCCTTTTCCTATGCAAATTTGAGTTTGTTCTCCTTTATACTTCCAAATTTAACGTGATAACTTCTCTCTCACAAGAATGAGGTTGGCAACACATTTGAGGTCAGAGAAAAAATTGACGTATGAATGTGATAAAAACGATGAATAAAAAGGACGATACAACAGTTGCTCCTGTGGATGTGTGTGTAGACGTTCGATCCCTAAGATAAATGCGAAGTTTACCTGCTGTGTTATATGTTGGATCTACTGAAAGATTGCTGGAACAATAAAAAGTTATCGCAAGTTGACTTCTGTTTTATGTTTCGTCTGGTCGTAAACTATTGAATCGTATTCTTATTTAATGGCTTTAGATTTAGCGTAACGCCAATCTTGCTGACGAAAAAGGCTTACGTTATAACCCACACTCCGCCCGGTAAACTCAACATGCTCTTCAGGCTGTGCACCAACTCCCTTGGCCTGCACGCTCTCCTGACTTGTCTCTACTCGAATATGTCTGGGACTGGATCGGACAAAAACCCTTCAGCGGACCCCGGCAGGCAGTGACTATCTCTGAATTACGCGTCCAAATTGAAAGCGCATGGAATACTTTACCCCAGCGTGATATCCAGCATTTGTGCGACGGATTGCATGCCAGATTGGAAGCTTGTGTTGCTGCTGGAGGAGATGCAACACCTTATTAAAATGTGCTTTCTGTACACTGTAATACGCATCAAAAGGTAAAGACTAGCTGATGACCATTAACCTGTACCGTCCAATTGCGGACTCCACAGGGTTAAAAGAACTCTCTCGAAAATAAAAGTGACGGCGTTGCGAGTAATCCTGCCAGGATCCGACATTCCCCCATCCGGACAGAATCGGTCCGTAGACCTGCAGCTTGCTGCTACCCCCGTGGGCCGGCACTTCTCACCTCTCCGTCATGACCCGTGTGTGCGTATCATTCGAGCAGGGGTTAGAAAATTGCTCTACCCCTATCTGGGAGAATCGATTGCTAGCGCGAATTGTTTGGGGAGTCCGCCCTTTATTCAAACAAAATACATGCACAATTATACACTGAGGAACTCATCTTTATGTGGGAGGTTAATCCTTTGCTCAATGAGCCCTCTCACACTGAATAACATTGATATTTACATTTTTATTTACACTGCCACAGGACTAGGGTCAGTTCTGGGGTGATGACTCTGGGCTCGAGTCATCAGTTCCTCTTAGTCTTCGTCCATCTTCTTTCTTCTTTCTTCTGCGGTCACCCCTCAATTAGGTAGACCGTCTGCTCCTCTCTGAGGTACTTGACCATCTCGATGATCACCTGTCGCACTCTTGGGTACGCGAGCAGGATCGAGAGGTCCCTCGTCCTTTCCAATTCTGGCACCAAAGTTGTTCTCTTTCCTGTCAGAGAAGCACATTCTAGAATCATGTGTGCGACATCTGCATCTGGGTACCACACATGCACACTCGCTCCTTAACCGCAAATCTGCGGAAGTACTCCGGCGATACTCCATGCCCGGTTAGTACTTGGTTAAGGAAACCATTACTCTCCATCATCAAAAGGTAAAGACTAGCTGATGACCATTTACCTGTACCGTCCAATTGCGGACTCCACAGGGTTAAGCGAACTCTCTCGAAATTAATAGTGACGGCGTTGCGAGTAATCCTTCCAGGATCCGACATTCCCCCATCCGGACAGAATCGGTCCGTAGACCTGCAGCTTGCTGCTACCCCCGTGGGCCGGCACTTCTCACCTCTCCGTCATGACACGGGTGTGCGCGCCATTTGGGCAGGGGCTAGAAAAATTCTCTGCCCCTGACTGGGAGAATCAATTGCTGGCGCGAACTGTTTGGGGCGTCAGCCCTTTATTCAAACAGAGATACATGCACATTATTTACACTGAGGAACCCATCTCCGCGTGGGAAACAAGTCCTTTGCTCAATGGGCCCTCTCACACTAAGAAATATTAAAAAAATATTTACATTGATATCTACATTGCCACAGGACTAGGGTCGGTTCTGTGGTGATGACTCTGGGCTCGAGTCATCAGTTTCTCTTCTTCGATTCTTCATCCCTCTTCTTTCTTCTTCGGTCACCCCTCAATTATGTAGACCGCCTGTTCCTCTTTGAGGTGCTTGACCATCTCGATGAGCCCCTGTCGCGCTCTTGGGTACGCGAGCAGGATCGAGAGGTCCCTCGTTTTTGCCAATTCTGGCACTAATGTTGCTCTCTTCCCTGCAGAGAAGCACATTCAAGAATCATGTGTGCGACATCTGCAGTCTGGGCCCCGCACATGCACACTCGCTCCCTAACCGCAAATCTGAAGAAGTACTCCGGCGACACGCCGTGCCCGGTTAGTACCTGGTTGAGGAGGCCATTACTCTCAATGCGCCTTATCGAGATTCGGGGGAATATACGGTGTGTTCTTTTACCCGTGTCCCCCTCGTCCCATCTCTGCTGCCACTCCATCAATGTGGCTGTTTTCAGTTGCGTCCGCACGCTTTGCAGCGGCGTTCGCATCTGAAAATCTATGTCTTCTTTACCAGTAGCTTCCTTCGCTAGCTGGTCTGCACGTTCATTTCCAACTGTACCGACATGACTTCGGGTCCAGTGGAAGGTAACCCTCCTTCTCTCCATTGACTTGAATAGCGCTTTTATCTCTCTGACAAGAGGAGTCTTAATCCCGAACTGACCAAGCGCTTTCAGGGCCGCTTGGCTATCAGAGAATATGCTATAAGCCCCTTCGCAGTTGATGAACAGCACCCAACGCAGTGCTTCTCTGATCGCCAATAACTCTGCTTGGAAGATAGAGGAATTGGGCGATAGTTTCACTCGCTCCGCGTGCGTCTCGTTGACATCCGAGATCACGCAAAAACCTGCGCCAACACTACCATCTATTTTCGAACCGTCCGTGAACAGTTCTTTCCCCTGACCTGTGGGGAGATCTTTGTCCCAGCTCAGACAAAGCTCGTTGGCTGGGTGGCAAGTCCAGTCCATCTTCGGAATTTCCACCTCGGACGACCGGTACTGGTGTCCTAGGAAAGAAATATCGTCCCCGTAGCGGAGGGTCTGCATTACTGCTTCCCTCGCTACGACCAGGTCCGCCGGTTCACACCCAGCCAGCACTTGGAGCGCTGCTGTGGAGGTCGTGCGGAAGCACCTCGTCATGCCTAATAGCGCCCTGCGCTGAATTTGGTTGATACCATTTCTCATTCTAACGGTGTCAGACCACCAGGCGGGACACGCATATGCTAATATGCGCTCTACCCCTCGCTTATAGAGCACCACTTTAGCTGGCCCAGGCAGCCGCATTCCGTTGATCTTGTTTAGAATGCAAAATAAACATTGAATCATTTCACACGTGAGATCAATTTCCTTTCTTAACAAGTTGTTGCTACGACATAAATCTCATTGATGCAGCTGCAATTTTTAATGATGCTTTTTTTTTCAAAAAAAAAAAAAAGTGGTGTTATGAGTCACCAAACCTCAAAAATACACTATTTCCAAAAGGCTTCCACAATTTTGGCCACTACTGTACGTAAACTGACACACTTTATCTATTTTCACAGCATTCAAATCGGTCCTGTGTATTCACTAATGATTTCTTTCTGGCATACAATGCTTTTAGTTTTTTGCCCGGTTATGGTATAGTTAATAGAAGCAAAATTAATGCGTATTTGTACACGACGCGACGGTTGGCTTCACAAAGATACCTTGTTGCTTAGGAAATCTCGCACCAGTGAAAAAATCGAAAAAGGGGTGTTATAAAATAATGATTACATTTCCTGATGCGAACAATTAACTTTATGACTTGAGGCAAGGGAAACTCAAAATAAATAACAGGGAAAATATTTTTCTGAGCGGGGAAGCAATTTACCAAGTCAAATAAAAAAATCGAGTAAGATTGCTCTTGCCAGCTTTGAGAAGAGAGATAGAGGGGGGTGGGGATAGGAGAGAGAGAGAGAGAGAGAGAGAGAGAGAGAGAGAGAGAGCGGAGTTGTTGATGACACCACGAGAAAAATAGTTTGGTGCGAAAAAGATTAATGCCGCCCCCGTCCTTCAGTCGGACAGCGTGCTTCTTCGCATTGGTGTTGGAGACAGAAATTTCTTTTACGCTCACCCGGCGCAAATTATTTATTTGAAGTTATTTCGTAAATTGCTTTACTTCTCACTTTTCGGAGCTTTTAATTCGAACTTTCGCAAACCGAGTTATTTCGTTATAATCACCGAACTGCAATGTATAATGGCAATCAGCTGTGGTGATGCATAACCTGTATATTTTGTTTTTGAGGAGCTAAAAAGAAAGAAGTCAGTAATCCATTCTTTCGGCATTTTTTCTTTGTGTTTGTGGAAGAAGTTTCGGTAATCTTTTTTTTTTTTTCGGTAAATTGTAAAAGCGAAGAATTGTCTGAGAATTTCTTTTGAGTACAGACATGATAAAATGCAGATTTCAGAATATTACGCTTGGAGCTTGAGAAAGTTTCTTTGAGAAACAATTCCGTTCGGCAAATAACGTAAAGGACAATTTAAGGTAATATTGAGGTTTTGAAGCAAAAAATATTGAATAGGCTTTTGAATGAAAGCAAAGCAGCATGCATCGTCAATGGTGTAAGTCAACTTGTACATGAAAAAGGCAAGAGAATGAACGTTGTTAATTCTTGAATAAACCTGTTCTTAGGAATGCATAAAAAACAACAACAACAAAAAAAAAACAGCAATGTTTTCAGTGGTGAAAATACGCTTGTTCTTTTTTTTTTTTTTTTTGAGTGAAGGTTTAACGACCACCGTGAGCAACTCAATGGGCTATAAGCAGTCGCCCGTCCCTAATTTAGGGTCACTGGTTCCAGGGAAGGGAGAGAGAGCCAGTGCCGTAAGACAAACACAACATCCATGTCTCACCGGTATTCGAACCCGGACCCCTTTCGGACGAATGATCAGAACCCATCGCTTAGACCACTGTGCCACGGGGGCGGCCACTTGTTCACATATTGGACTTTAACGGGGTCAAAGGTATTTCGTATAAATATGAAAAATAATGTTGCCCGTGAGTTAACCCCGTAACCCGCGGGAAAGAATTAACTCGGGGTTAGCAAAATGGGCTGAAATCAGCTCCAACGAAGATATTCGCTGTCTAAGAAGTGAGGCGAACTCTGCTGAAACGAGTGGACCCGCCCATCAAAAAGTATTGCTTTCCCCTTAGCTTTGTTATTCAAAGTGGCCATTTAGAGGGATGACTGAGGCTAATCCTTTCTGACTAATTACCTGTAAAGAGGGTTACAAAGATGGTGATGTACCACAGAAAGGAGAGAATAGGTGGTTGTTTCAACCCAGTGACATGGTGTCCATGTCTAGGCAACTAGCCCTTCCCACCATGCCTTGGGTAATGGAACAGAGAATAAAAGGACTAGAAGGGAACTCTTATCATCTGTGACAGGTTTATGGTTGATACAGTTGAGATGAGAGGGTAAAGGCATTGTTTAGGCACTGTTTCGTTCTTCCCGGCCGCTGTGTGAACGTTTATGTTTAGTGAACGCAAAAAATTATTTTTGCAGCATTAGGTTTAGTTTCATTGGCCGCTTAAAGGGTTAAATAAATGTGCATACAATAACCAAGAAAAGAAAGTTCTCAGTCATTCAACGGAACTTATGTATACAAAAGACCAAAAAAATAAATAATTTTGCCAGTCGTTTGAATGAACTTCTTGCCTTCAAATTAAGGCAAAGAAAAGATACGATACGATACGTAAACTCTAACAAAGATTTGGACGATTCAATGAGGGTTTGAAAACGGAAAAAAAGAACAAAATATTAGGTGTGCAACTTAATTCTCGGCCACAGGCACTACACGTTGGCAGCAAATTATACACTGGCGGAAAGTGAAAAACGAACACCAAGAAGGAGACGTCTGATACCAACGAAATTTATACAGCATAATAACGGAATACAGAAGATAACGTGATCAAAACATTATAGCAAAATACAGCTGTATTTGCTGGTAAACTGAAATATAACATTTCCATGTAACATGGTTAGTACGAGGTTGAACCGCCATGAACAGCGTCACACTGTGCAATTTTGGCATGGAGTCTGTCGTACAGATGTTGGATGTAAGTTTGGGGTATTGAGTTCCAAGCATCCTCAACCTGGACGCGTAAATCGGGGATGGTCGTGGCTGGCCGTGGAGACCGGATAAGTCGTTGTCCCATAAACTCCCACACGTGCTCAATGGGGGAAAAATCCGGTGAACGTACAGGCCATGGAAGTCTCACATCCTGAAGTGCATGTTGTGTTGCACGTGCCGTGTGTGGGCGCGCGTTATCTTGCTGGAAAACACCACGATGGACCGACCTTACAAATGGCACAACAACGGGCTGAATGATGTTGTTGATGTAGGAGGTGCTGTTTAACGTACCCGGTACAAACACTAGTTGTGTACGGGAGTGATAGCTGATCGCTCCACAGACCAGGAGACCAGGTGTATGCCCTGTGTGTCGCTGGCGGATGCAAGAAGGGTGGAGACGCTCCCCTGTGCATCTGCGAACACGCATACGGCCATCGGAGGCTCCCTAACAGAATCTGCTTTCATCGCTGAACACGACAGATCGCCATTGCGTTCTCCAGTGCAGACGTTGGCGACACCACTGCAGCCGTTCCTGACGGCGGGCTGGAGTCAGAGGTACACATGCCAGAGGCACACGTGCACATAGTCCTGCATCCAGTAGGCGGTTGCGGATTGTTCGCACAGTCACCTCAGGTGCAACGGCAGCTCAGATTTGCGTCGCAGTGGATGTTCTGTTTGACAACGCCACTCTTCTTATGCGTCGATCGGTCCGCTCATCAGTACGTCTGTGACTCCCGGTTCCACGTCTTCTCGTGTGGGAATGTTCCTCGGACCATCTAGGCCACCATCATACCACCACCAATACTTCCCGTCCAATTCGCTCCGCAATACGACTATGCGACCAGTCGGTCTCTCGGAGTCCGACTAGAGCACCTCGCTCAAAGTCCGATAACTGCTGAAATCGTACACGTCTTCCATGTCCAGGCATTGCAGCTTCCTCAGGGTCTTTGCACGTGTCCGTACGCCGACGACTGATTACATTCACTTTGCCGTACTCCTTAAATACCACCGACGATAATTTGCATATTATGCCGTGCTGTGGCGTAAGCGCTCACTGGTTGGTCCCGAAATTAACATCACACCTACGTAAACTCGACCCCATTAACATATGTAAATTTCATGATCGTCCGCCAATTCCTTCTTGGTGTTCGTTTTTTACTTTCCGCCAGTGTAGCAAATCGAATGTGTACCTAATCAGGGAAATAATCCTCGTCGTGTTGAATACATTAGAGCCATCGGTCAGGGAGCTGCCGAATGTCACTGCGGAAAAAAGAGGGCTGTTTCGAGTTGATAAAGTCATCAATACTTGTATGGACCTCCTAGACAGAAGTGAAGTGCGTATCACTCAGGTGATGTTGCAGGGAGCAAAAAAGGTGATAATCCGACAGGGCGAAGTCTGGAGAATACGCCGGGTGGGACAAAATCTCCCAACCCAGGTCGGTGATCGTGTTTAAAGTCGTTTTCGCGGTGTGAGGACGCGCGTTATCCTGAAGCAACAGGACCGACCTTCTTCCCTTGCCAGTGTATGGCCTTTTCGCCTCCAGTGCGTCACTCACATGAATGAGTTGCTGACAATAAAGCTCAGCATTGACCGTTTCACCAGGTTTGAGCAACTCAGAATGTACGACACCGCGCTGATCCCTTCATATGCGCAACAACAACTTCCTGGCATGGATATTCGGCTTAGCGGTAGGCTGACCTGGATAAACCCACGATTTGGGCTGCTTAGGATTATCGTAGAGGATCTACTTCTCATCACAGGTCAAAATCTTGTGGAGGAAATCCTTCTTCTTGAATCTGGAGTGCAAAGACACAGCAACATCGTAGCGCCTAGACTTGTTCGCAGCTGTGAGTTGGTGGGGCATCCAGCGGCCCTCCTTGTGAAACCGTCCAAGCTTGTGCAGGCGCTTTGCAATGGCTTGCCGTGTTACTCTGAGTTCCTGGGCGAGCTATGACTGTGTGCAACAGGGATCCGCGTCCAACAGTTGTTCCAGTTCCTCATCGTCAACTTCCTGTGGCTGTCCCGGACGTTCTGCATCACAGAGATAGAAATTTCCCTGCTTAAACAGCTGGAATCACTTCTTACTCGTACTGTAGGACACAGCAGCCTCACTCCAAAGCAGCACAGATCCTTTTCTGGGTTTCCGCTGCACTTTTTTTCAGCTGAAACGCGAACAGGAGGCAGTACCTCAAACGTTGCTTCTCGAACGACATTGTTTTCACCGTCAATTTTCGTCCCTTCTGTCACTACAGCTGTGAGCGTTTACGGTTGCCTCGAAAGCTGTTGAATGGCGCTGCAATCAGCCATTATCGCACGCAGCTTTTGCATTTGCCGACGTTCTATGATCGCTTGCGGTTAGGGGCCGAGAATTAAGTTGCACACCTAATAGAAGAGGGAGCAGAATACCCTGATAGGAAAGATCCACGAAAAAGTGCAGAAAAATCAGAATTTTAGGCGTATTCTGTTTCCCTTTAAATGCGTGAAGTTCCATTCTAAGCTTCTCTACATACGTACTAGTAACTGTTAGTGGCGTCTCAAAACTTCAAACACAACGGAAGGGAAAGCCAAAGAGAACACCACAAAACGACTGAGGTAAAGAAAAGAATATGTTCAATCACTTAAATGGATATGTACATGCAAAAGCCTAATAAAAAAAATGCTGCTAGTGACTCAAATGAATTTGCTTACTCAAAAGATAAGCAAAATGATGTTGCCATACATCGAAATTAAATTGTCCATATAGGCACCGTAGAATTTAGCTTTCGATATTGCTGTCATATAAGTGATTAACTAAGTACCAAGCTAATGTTAGTTGAGAATTTCGAAGAAGATATATTCACACTTCTTGAATATCTAACTTCACAAACCGGCCGCTGAAATAGAAACCCTTAGGCAGGTGTACGAAAACATCTCTTACGCAGCGTGTATTTAAAATACGTGGTCACATGATCGTTACCACGTGATCTAGCAACTATTTAAGACTGCTGCTTGTCAGTAATTGTCAATAGTGTTGATCACAACGGGAAAAGTAAATACACTAACATCGGACCGTCTTTGCACAATTTAAACTTTCGATAAATATCCCAAAGTCAAGAAAAACACCGACAAATTAGAAGTAAATAAATTTTAAGATCTTTCGGATACACAATGGATCCATCTTCAGAAAACACTGATTGCAAATAGAAAATGTTACAATTTAAATATAAACATCGTAACGGTAATGACATACAACGTGTTAATGCACGCGCTCACGTTTTTTATAAATTAAGTTTACAGTTTCATTCAGGTTTGGGTGAAAAGTTTATGAACAACAAATAGCGACGTTGATTTGGATTTATATAGATAAGTCATTATTAAGTAATACCTTTCAAGGTTGAGGAATGCTTAATGGGCTATCTTCATTACAACATGTAGGCGCAAATTTGTGGATAAAAATACTTTCTGATAATAACATTCGTGATTTTGAAGGATGAGTAGCAAGAGTTGTTGCTTCGTCCCATATAGAGAAGTGGGTACCTCCGTGAACTAGACGAGGCAGAGCAGTAGTCATAGCACCAGTTTTAACATTATATTTATGTTCAGTCAATCTAGTTTTTAAATGCCCGAGCTGTTGAACCTATATAACATGGGTTTATATGTTCCGGGAGTACTAAAAACTAGATTGACTGAACATAAATATAATGTTAAAACTGGTGCTATGACTACTGCTCTGCCTCGTCTAGTTCACGCAGGTACCCACTTCCCTATATGGGACGAAGCAACAACTCTTGCTACTCATCCTTCAAAATCACGAATGTTATTATCAGAAAGTATTTTTATCCACAAATTTGCACATACATGTTGTAATGAAGATAGCCCATTAAGCATTCCTCAACCTTGAAAGGTATTACTTAATAATGACTTATCTATATAAATCCAAATCAACGTCGCTATTTGTTGTTCATAAACTTTTCACCCAAACCTGAATGAAACTGTAAACTTACTTTATGAAAAACGTGAGCGCGTGCATTAACACGTTGTATGTCATTACCGTTACGATGTTTATATTTAAATTGTAACATTTCCTATTTGCAATCAGTGTTTTCTGAAGATGGATCCATTGTGTATCCGAAAGATCTTAAAATTCATTTACTTTTAATTTGTCGTTGTTTTTCTTGACTTTGGGATATTTATCGCAAGTTTAAATCGTGCAAAGACGGTTCGATGTTAGTGTACACCGAAGAGCAATTGAATTAGAGACAGCTGGCGTTATGGAAATGTGGCGCTATCGGCGGCCCTGTAAACGGAAACGACATGACGTATGCTGACAATATAAGAAGTGATGCGACGGGAATCAGTAAGAGTCGGACGCAGTATGGGTAAGACGAAGAATCTTAACGCATTTGATCGTGGGCAAATTGTCGGGGCCCGAAGAATGGGTCACTCCATCTCGGAAGTCGTGCAAGCACTGGGATATTCACGAGCCACTGTGTCACGGGTGCACCGTGAGTACGTCGAATCCGGTAAAACCATCCCTGCAAGGACCCAACTGCCGTGGAAAACAGCGTGTGGATGAGCGGTGTCATCGTTGGCTAGCTCGCATTGTAACAGTGGATAGACGGGCCACAGTGCAAGAAATCACTCGGCAATTTAACACTGGTGCACAGAAACGTGTAAGCAGCCACACTATCCAGAACCATCTCCTCGCCATGGGGTACAGAAGCCATCGTCCCACGAGGGTACCGCTGCTGACCGCACATCACAGGGTGCAAAGGTTACCATGGGCGCGGGAACACCGCCACTGGACCCTAGACATGTGAAAAAATGTTGCCTGGACTGATGAGCCGAGATTCACGTTGGTACATGCGGATGGCAGGATACGAATACGGCGCAAACCACATGAAGCGATGGATCCTTCTTGCCAGCAGGATACTCTTTAAGCTGGTGGGGGTGGCATTCTCGTCTGGGGACTGTTTACGTGGACTGAAATGGGACCCCTGGTACGTGTGACATCGTCCTTCCCAGGTCAACGTTACCGCGATATCCTGGACGACCATTTGCTCTCGTTTGTGCGTCTTCAACATCGCACTGGGGACCTCATCATGCAACAAGACAATGCAGCTCCCGAATTGTATCCGAATGGTTGGATGAACACTCCACCGACGTGACCTAGCTTCCTTGGCCATCGAGCACATCTGTGATGCCATCGATAGAGATGACCCCCCTCCATGAAATCTTCGTGAACTGTGGGAGCTTGTTCAGGGATCGTGGATCCGTATGGCTTCCCAACGCTTCCTGTGTCTTGTCGAGTCCATGCCGAGACGAATCGCCGCCGTCATCAGGACGAAAAGTGGTGCTACACGTTACTAGACAGGTATCTCTAATTCAATTGCTCTTCAGTGTACTTATACTTCAGCACGATAGTAATAATCTTTTGAATTACAGTGGAAAAAACAAAGGATCTCTCGGAGTTCGACAAAGGGCTTATTCTGGGTGTCCGCCTTGCTGGATCGGCGATTTTGAAAACAACAGAACTGACCTGTTTCTCAAACAGTGAGCAATCCGGACTCTTTAATCAAGGAAAATGACCCACGTTGTTTGTCTAAGAGGCGTAACTGTGGTGCGACGATAATCTGTCAGCAACGAGATCGCCTTCTTCTGAGAAGGCTTGTATGGAGAAACAAGACTTCCTGTGTGTAGCAATTGACCGAAGCGTAAAATGAAGACTGTTTCCGACTCATACCTCAGTGTACTATAATATGTGCACGGAATTGAAGACGATTGGTATACTCAGGCGTATGCCCATACGGAAACTACTGATTTCTGCGAAGTACTGGAAGGTTTGTCTACAGTGATATCAGGAACACCATGACGGGGCACTGGAAGATTGAAAAAAAACATGTTGTCTGACAAGTCGCGGGACTACTTATTTTGTACCGATGGTACGCATAGAGTTTGGCTGGAGTCCCATGAAGCAGTGAATCCAGCTTGCCTTGTAAACACAACTCAAGGTTCTGCAGGTGGTGTGATGCTGTGGGGTACATTCTATTGATAGGGAATGGGGCCTCCGATATTTCTGGAAGGTTAGGTGTCCTCCAAGCATTGTCTGAACATTGTTGCCAATCAAGTTCAACCTGCAATGTTTACTTTTCCCCCAGCAGATGACGACTGTCTCATGGACGACAATGCTACCATTCACCGCGCAAGATGTGCTCAACAGTGGTTCAGCGAGCATGAGAGCGACTTCCATCATCTTTGCTGGCCACCACAAAGCCCGGATAAGAACCCTATTGAGAATGTGTGGGACATGTTAGAAAAACAGATCCAAAAGCAAAGTCTTCTTTCGTCAAATCTGAGCCAATTGAAGGACTGCCTGGTGAACGCCTGGTACGCTGTAGACGTATATGCACTCCACCACCTTGTGCAATCTGTACTAAACCGCATACATTCTGTAATTCGGGTTACAGGAGGCTCAACCCGGTACTGAATAAAAGTTTCTAATTCAGTGGCTGGTATGTGTAAACACTAACGTACAAGTAGAAAGAATCAGCAAGGAGACTTACGTATAAAGATAACTTTTTCTTTTAATGTTCCATTCACGGGTTGAAAAAAGGCATCAATATTATTCATTGACACAATATATCGCACTACTATCCACAGAGATCTCAGTCGTATGAAAACAATATTTATTTGTCGATCACCTACGCTATATTGACAAAAGTCACCGGACACCTAGAAGAGAAACACAACATAGCATTTGTTTTGGCTTAATGCATGCACTGACCCTTCGAGACATGCTTTCGACAAGGTTTTGGAACACAGCGATAGGCATGCGCTTCCGTTTAGTACATTGATGCTGCCACTAACTGTTGCTTAGTATTAGGACTTGGTTCCAAACTTCTTATGCGGCGCTCTAATTCATCCCATAGGTACTCTATAGTATTACGATCAGGGCTCTGTGCTGGCCAGTCCACACACGATACGGAATTACACGCCGTAACAGTCCTTGCTTTATGGCTCGGTGCATTATCCTGCTGGTACCAACAAGGCTCGGTTCCATAGTATTACCACAGAGTTGGTAGGACATAATTGTTCAGAATATCGAGGTAGACGTGCTGGTCCAGAATATCGTCCAGAATATCGAGGTAGACGGTTTGGCCACGATAACCAATGGGCCGGGATCATACCACGAAAAACACTCCCACACGAGTACACTGCCTGCTCCAAACTTGATCGTAGGAACAGTACACTGTGGTAAATAGCGTTCCCCCGGCTGCCGCCATACCCACACACGACCATCAGACTGATAGATCGTGTATCTAGAATCATCAGCCCATAGGACCCGTTTCCATTGATCTAAGGTAGTCCACGATAAATGCTCTTTAAACCATGCTAAACAACAAGTAGCATTCCGAGGGGAGGTGAGAGGTTTATGAGCAGCCGCACGACCACGGTAACCCATGGAATGAAGTTCTCTGCGAATGGTACGTGTACATACCGAGGTACCAGCATTTTTACTTAGCTGTACACTGAGGTCTTGTGCAGTACTCAGTCGATTTGCTGTAACGACTCTCCTTAGGCTTCGACGTCCTCTGTCACTGATTTTCTTTGGTCTGCCGGTACGTTTTGCTGCTTCAGGCACGCTATGTGTCTTCCACTTATTCAGTACATCCAAAAGAGTTAACTTGGGTATGTTTAAACCCCTCTCGGTTTCTCTTATGGAAAACCCACTAATATAACACCCAACAATCTTTCCTTTCTCAAAGTCAGTTCTCTTCCGCCGCAACATTTTCACTCAACCTCACAGTGCGATATGATCGCGATCAGCTGCAGGCTTTTTTTATACCGTTTGCAGCTGTACCGGACATCTTAACAACGCAGCGGATCCGTTCATTTGCTTTCGAAGGGGCGTCCGGTGACTTTTGTCTATATAGTGTATATAACAAACAAGCTGTAACCTCTTTCGGAAAATAGACGCATCACAGTTCACTCGGGATCTCTCTACATCTCGACAAAAGACTCCACACTCTCCACTTTACATTCAGTGCCATTATTTTATGTTGGTATGACTCACTGTCAGCGTTGCTATAATGAAAACGCTGTTCGACGAAGAAATGTGTCGGTCAGTGAGAAGATGTTTAACCGAGAAGTAGCAAAACGTGCATATGAAAACAAAAACTCAAAGGAAAGTGCAAGTAGAGGTATACGTCACAGCACGATTAATTTACGATTTCTTAGTTGGTCACGTGGTCCGAGACTACAGTACTATGACGCAGAACTGTGTGCATAAACATATAGTGAAAAACTCTGAAGATGAACTGCTAGATAAATTTTACCCAAAGATTTGAGCACGCTAAAAGTTCGTACCAAGGTGGTGGGGTAAGACTGTAAAACAGATATGTTAGCGTGACGGCGAAAATGATTCTAATGAGTACAATGTTTTAATGTTACTTCGTTGTTACTTGCTGTCAAATAGTTATTTAAATTTAAATGCTTAAATATTTGAGCTCTAGGAGTAATTAGCCTTCATGATACTAGAAGCTAAGTAATGTCTTACAGCTTTTACTGGTGAATCTTGTTTTATTCTTACAGCTTTTACTGGTGAATCTTGTTTTATTCTTACAACTTTTACTGGTGAATCTTGTTTTATTCTTACAGCTTTTACTGGTGAATCTTGTTTTATTCTTACAGCTTTTACTGGTGAATCTTGTTTTATTCTTACAGCTTTTACTGGTGAATCTTGTTTTATTCTTACAGCTTTTACTGGTGAATCTTGTTTTATAAGTTGGCGATTTTCACTTCACTTATCACTGAACACAGCTTCGCAATTTTTCGTAGCTGATAACAACATAACAACAGTAACAGAACGATTATCACAATCTCTCTGAGTCGTAATTAATGTTCGTTTATGCCCACTATGAGACTATACCGTTTCGACTCGTCGTCAGACCCCATCTATTTGTGTTCAGAGTTAAATTATTATCTGCAACAAGTTAGTAAAATCATGCAATGCATTGATTATGATATGCTTTCCGACATACCAGAAATCATAAGAAAATGCCTTGGTTTTGAGGGGACTAAACTATGGTATAACGTTTGAGGTTCACATATATCAAAATTAAATCTCTTTGCGCCCGTGTTACCTATTTCTATTATGAAGAGCTACCACACATAAGCCATTTTATAATAAAAAATCCCATCTAAATCGGGCAATTTTCAAGGAAGATATCGTGCAAAAATAGTGGTTAACGAATCTCACGCATGCGCGCTGACCACAATTGCTGACAAAAAACATTTTTTGGCGGAACTGCTTCCAAAGTCGTTACGGAACAACGTATTGTATTTCGTCGCAATCGAAGAGATTTTTTTTTTTGATTGGAGGTTTAACGACCACCGCGAGCAACTCAATGGGCTATAAGCAGTCGCCCGTCCCTAATTTAGGGTCACTGGTTCCAGGGAAGGGAGAGAGCCAGCGCCGAAAGACAAACACAACAACCATGCCTCACCGGGATTCGAACCCGGACCTCTTACGGACGAATGATCAGAGGCCATCGCTTAGACTACTGCGCCACCGAGGCGGCATCGAAGAGATTTTAGTCAAGTTATGAGGATAATGGCTGTGGAATTAATCTCGTGCCTGTGCCGTGACCTTTGACCCCATTTCGATGATATTCAACAGAACCGGTTCAGTATACCTCCGGAACAATATGATGAAGTTTTGTCGCAATCGAAGCATTTTTACTTAAGTTATGACGCATAAGGGCGATGGAATGGATCCCGCTCTTATGTCCTGACCTTTGATCCCATTTCGTCCATTTTCAGTAGGTTTCGTCCCCAGCTGTCCCCTACCACATACTAAAATTTTACCGAAATCGAACCATTTTTACGCGAGTTTTCGTGCGGACAGACAAACGGACAAAGCTGGAGCTTACACGCTTCTTCAACTTACGGTTGAAAAACGTAAAAAAGGTGTATATCTGCCAATGTATGTAAAATACGGCACTGAGCCAATGTATGTAAAATACTGCAAGAGAAAGACAATCCCGCATTTACTTTTGCCGCAGTTAAACCAGAATATGCAAATTAGGACTGCGTTAAAAAGACACACGAGTCTACTCGCATCTTGTAGCTGTTGTAAGCATCTCTTCCTTTCTCTTGAGCGGCACGTCGAGCTAATTATGTCACGAAGACATCGTATGGATGATTTTCAGCGGTGGAGAGCGGTTGGTGGGATGGAAGCAGATCAGTCCTAGAAGGAAGTTTCCAGAGCAGTGAATGTTCCACAGAATATCCTGTCAAGACTCTGGAGGCAATTTCAACAGACAGGAGATGCTCGCCGTCAACCAGGACAAGGCCGTCCCAGAGCTATGACTGCTGCAGATGATCACTTTATGAGTCTGAGTGCCAGACGGAACAGAGAGATGTCCGCTATGCAACTAACTCTCTTTGGAGCTTGACGCAGCTACAGGAACGAGGGTGTTAAGGCTCGTTACTGTCACGTAAAAACATTGCTCACGGAGTCTTTGTAGAAGACTTCGTGAGCAATGTATTTACGGAAGAAAACGGGTTATTTGTGTCCCTCTAATTTCCGCTTCCCGACTATCTCGTTTGAAGTCCAGACAAGTGGGCGAATGTTCTTTTCACAGATTAATCGTGATTCAGCTTAAATATTGATATGTGATGTATTCTCACCTGGAGAGAACCAGGGACCCGCAACAGTCTATCTAACATTAGAGAAAGGGACTATTCTCCTGGTGGTGTGATGGTCTGGGTAGGAATCATGACGAACGAGTGCGCAGCCATGCACATCTTTCAGAGTCGCTCAGGTACTGCTACAGAGACAAGATATTTAACCCATATGGAAGGCTATGCAGGGAAGCCGCTGGTCCAAATTTTATTCTTATGGACCTCGTCGAGCTCATTTGCTCGGCGATTTTCTCGAAGAGGAAGGTATTCGCGTAATGCAGTGGCAATCTATATCTCCTGGCTTCAATCTCATTGAGCATGTATGGCATGCTCTAGGAAGACGCATTTGGAGCTCATTAGCACCCTTGTCAGAACATTTTAAGAACTCAAAACAGCTCTTGTGGTAATTAATCCTCAAATACCTCGTCAGTACCCTGAAAAACAGCACGAGAAGTCGTTGCTTGACACACATGACTGTCAGAGCTGATCATCCTCCTTATTTATATGCAGCATAACTTCAACAAAAGACTAAATATTTTATCATGGACTGCTCTTTCATGTAAATTACAAGATTATGATATTAACACATGTAAATTATGAATAAATTATTTTATTACGCTTGAGTTACATAAGTAATGCAATAATAAACCTCTTTACCCAATTTAATTGAATTTCCTCATAAATATTTCTAGTTTTGTAGGAATTTGTAAATTATTCTTTAATTTTCATCACTAATGTCGTTGTCAATTCGTCGTCTTACCGACATCATCAATCTTTATTTGCCTTGACTAGCTGTCAGTAGTTCCCAAAACGTACAGAGAAACATAGCGGTTCAGGTGTGGCTTTCAGAATGGAACTACAATTAAGAAGTGGCATTATTTACATAAGAAACAAACTCAAAAAGTAAGGTTAAAATACCTAGAAATATACGTCACAGGAGCCTTTACAAGCAGCTCTTTTGGTGCCACAATTTTGCCATAAAACGAATAGAAGATCTGCAGCACTCACTGTACTGTCTTGATCGTTTTCCGTTAAATGTTTTCACTTTTTCGAAATTGAAACGACTTGAAGAATATTGAAACGACTTGCAAACGACTTGAAGAATATTGAAACGACTAGAAGAATATTGAAACGACTTGAAGAATATTGAAATGACTTGAAGAATATTTTAACGACTTGAAAACGACTTGAATAATATTGAAATGACTTGAAGAATATTTTAACGACTTGAAAACGACTTGAAGAATATTGAAACGACTTGAAAACGACTTGAAGAATATAGTTTTTAATCAGCTGGAGAAATCCAAAGAAATGTTCTAAAAATATGTTAATAAAATTAGTTCCAGCAACCTCTCCAAACATGAAAGTCACCTGGTCATATGGTACGAAGTCTGAGGGATCTGACATGACATAAAATAACAAGAAAGATGACACCGGTTTTTCGGGTGTAACGAGCACGTCTTTTGAATCCTTTCTGACACAAATTAAATTTGTCAAAGCTATTCAAAGTCAATGGAACCGGTATGGGAAACAATAGTATCAGACGAAACAAAGAAGTTTTTCAATCGGGTTTTTAATCCCTCAGATATTGCTGTAAACGGAATCGTGAGCTTACTAACTTTGGTTGCAGACTTGTGCGTTAACAAAAATATGAATTTATATGAAAAACATTTCGCTTCGGAAACTCTCTCCAACACAGGAAGGATTTTTCAAATCGGACTCTTAGAAACAGAGATATCGACAAAAATAAGATGTGACTTTACGCCCCCTGGTGGGAAAAGCATGAATTATTTTAGGAAGAAAGTATTTTCAAAAGGTTTTTCAATTATGAGCCGTACTGGTCCAAAAAAAAAAAAAAAAAAATTCTAGTCGAGTTTTCAGGAGCCCAGATTTTTCTGCAAATACATCAGAAGCAGAAATTAACCCTTATGCCCCCTGGTGGCCAAACCATTCTTTACCAAACATTAGAAATTATATAAAAAATATTTCCCAACAGGTGTTGTTTGCGATACAGGAAGAATTTTTTCAAATCGGAGTTTTTTATTTTTTTATTAGAGGTTTAACGACCACGGTGAGCAACTCAATGGGCTATAAGCAGTCGCCCGTCCCTAATTTAGCAACTCAATGGGCTATAAACAGTCACCCGTCCCTAATTTAGCAACTCAATGGGCTATAAGCAGTCGCCCGTCCCTAATTTAGTGTTACTGGTTCCAGGGAAGGGAGAGAGCCAGTGCTGTAAAACAAACACAACATCCATGCCCCATCGGGATTCGAACCCGGACCCCTTTTGGACGAATAATCAGAGGCCATTGCTTAGACCACTGCGCCACCGGGGCGGCAAATCGGAGTTTAAGAAGCAGAAATAACGTCGAAAACGCAATTTACCTCTGTGCCTCCTAGCGAAACGTCTATGATTTACTTGAAAATTTTTGAAATTATATGAAAAAACATTTTTGCATCGGAAACACTACCCAACAAGAAAAAAGACACCGAATTTTCGGGTGTAATAGGCACGTCTTTTTGAATCCGCTCTTACGCAAATTAAATTTATCAAAGCTATTCAAAGCCAATGGAACCGGTATGGAAAACGATAGCTCTGATGAAAGAAAGAAGATTTTCAATCGGGTTTTTAATCCCTCAGATATTGCTGTAAACGGAATCGTGAGCTTACGAACTCTTAGAAACAGAGATATCGACAAAAATAAGATGTGACTTTACGTCCCCTGGTGTGAAAACCATGCATTATTTTAGGAAGAAAGTATTCTCAAAAGGTTTATCCATATAAGTGGTATCGGTCCAAGAAAAAAATTAGTTGAGTTTTCAGGAGCCCAGATTTTGCTACAAATACATCTGAAGCAGAAATTAACACTTATGACACCAGGTGGCCAAACCATTCTTTACAAAACATTAGAAATTATGTGAAAAATATTTTCCATCAGGTCTTGTATGCGATACAGGAAGAATTTTTCAAATCGGAGCTTTAAGAGCAGAAATAACGCAGAAAACGCAATTTACTTTGCGCCCCCTAGCGGAAAGTCTATGATTTACTTGTAAATTTTGGATTTATAAGAGAAACATTTCGCATCAGAAACACATCCAACAAAGAAGGAATTTTTCAAATCGGACTCTTAGAAGTAGAGATATTGACAAAAATACGATATACATCTACGCCTCAGGCGTAGAAACCATGCATTATTCCAAGAAGAAAATGTTCCTAAAAGGTTTGTCGACATGAGTAGTATCGGTCAACAAACGAATTTTTTCAATCGCGATTTTAGACGCTCATATTTTGCTGCAAATACACCAGAAGCGGAAATTAATACTTACGCCACCTAGTGGCCAAACCATATTTTTACAAAAATTAAAAAGTACGTGCAAACGATTCCCATCAAGAGCTGTATCCGGTTAAGAAAGAATTTTTCAAATCGGAGATTTAGAAGCAGACGTATAGGGGAAACGCAATTTACATTTACGCCCCCTGGCGGAAAGTCTATGAATTACTTGAAAATTTTGAAATTATATGAAACACAAGTCACACTGGAAACACTATCCAACAAAGAAGGAATTTTTCAAATCGAACTCCTAGATGTAGAGATATTGACAAAAATAAGATATATATCTACGCCCCCTGGCCGAGAAACCATGCACTATTTTAAGAAGAAAATGTTTCTAAAATGTTTGTCGACATGAGTAGTATCGGTCAACAAACGACGTTTTTTTCAATCGAGAATTTAGAAGCTCATATTTTGCTGCAAATACATCAGAAGTGGAAATTAAGATTTACGCCCTCTGGTGGCCAAACCATTTTTTTACAAAAATTAGAAATTATGTGCAAACGATTTCTCATCAGGAGCTGTATCCGGTGCAGAAAGAGTTTTTCAAATCGGAGATATAGAAGCAGAGATATAGGGGGAAACGCAATTTACCGCTACGCCCCTAGCGGAAAGTCTATGAATTACTTGACAATTTTGAAATTATATGAAAAACATGTCACACGGAAAACACTATCCAACAAAGAAGGAATTTTTCAAATCGGACTCCTAGAAGTAGAGATATTGACAAAAATAAGATGTACATCTACGCCCCCTCCCTGGCGGAGAAACTGTAGAATATTTTAGGAAAAAAATACTCCAAAAAGGTTTATCAATGTGAGTGGCATCAGTCCACGAAAGAATTTTTTCAATCGATATTTTAGAAGCTCATATTTCATGGCAAATACGTCAGAAGCAAAACTTAGCACTTATGCCCCTGGTGGCCAAAGTATTCTTTACCAAAAATGTGAAATTATATGCAAAAGATTTTCCATCAGGAGATGTATCCGCTGAAGAAAAAAAATTTCAAATCGGGGTTTTAGAAGAAGAGTTATCGGGAAAAATGTAATTTACTTTTACGCCCCCTAGCGGAAAATCTATGCGTAATTTGAAAAAGTAACTATATCTAAAATACTCTTCGACATAAATGGAATCGAAAGATAAAATAATTTTTTCAATCGGATGTTGAGAAGCAAATATGTGGAATAAAACGTATTTTTGAATTCGACATTATCTGCATTTACGCCCTCCAGCGGCGAAATTGTACATCGTGAAAAAAACAAAACGAAATGCAGGATCATCATTCGTATATTTCAAGCTTCCCAATGCAAAAATATTTTTTCAAATCGGACTAATAGTTGCAGAGATATCGTGGGTACAGGCGGACGGACCGACGGACAAACCGATAACATAAGCACGATCTTTTTTTACAAAAGGCGTGCTAAAAAACATGCTTTCATTTGGCCCTAGTAACTCACATTTCAATATGCAGATGATCCCTTAAGAGAACCAGTCTTCGTTCCCCGGTCCCCTTAAGCCTACTAGAGTCGACGGTCGCCCACGACATGATATGCCGTCCTCGCCAGTGTTTTAAGCCGCCAAGCTCCGCTGCATGTGCCGGTGGTTTCCAAAGGTGTCTGTATATTCCAATCAGCGAGTTAAAACTCGCTTAAGGATTTTTGACTACAATTCGTATGAGTGCGAACGACAGCATATTTTTTTTATGTCATTTATTTTTCAAATAAATTACTGCACTTGCTACATAGCATTACGCGATACAGCGTTGAATGGTTACCCATAAAGTGTAACAACCGAGGCTGATGACTTGCGTTTGTAACGAAGCCGCATTTCACAATCAAGCAGGCGGGACGCTGCGAGTCCCGCCTGCCCCCCCCCTCCCCAAATATTTAAGCAGTTGGAGCCAATATTCCTTCTAAGCGGCCATGGGCAATGCGCGCCTAAACAAGTGAGTTGGGTAGGCATGAAAACCACTTGGGCAAAAAATTTTGTTTTCTCAGCTTCTCTTACTAATGTGGGAAAGATACGTAGCAGATGAGTCCAACTGGTACATGTCCGAATTTTTACGACTCAAGCGCCCCTGGTGGGTACGAAAGGAAGTATTCAGAAAGAAATCTTCCAATTTTAGACAGTTCCTCCTAAGGTAAAAATCCTGACGCCGAGCCCAGTAAGGAATCATTTTGGAAACAAACCCAGCACCACCCCCTCCTCTCTCCCCCCACACACACCGTGTGTGAAAAAGACCGAAATATAGCAAAAAAACTCCAATTTTCGGCGTGTCTTCCTTTTAAAAAATCTGCAGACTGGAATAATGACAGTCGGGAAACGACCATAAAGCCCTTGATAGAGAATCGCGTAACTAAAATATAAAAATTGCACTTCTCCGCAGCTTTCTGTTAACAAACAGAGAGAGAGAGAGAGAGAGAGAGAGACGGGAAACATTTGGAGGGTCAGTCTGGGAACAACGATAGCGCCTCTAGTGGGGAATCACGCAACTAAAAAGTAAAATTTTATGTTACGGCAACACGTACAGAGAAAAAAAGTTGCAATTCTGGAACTAGTGAAAGTGTCTGACTGGGAACAAACGATAGCGCCTCTAGTGGGGAATCACGTAATTAAAAAGTAAAATTTTATGTTACGGCTTCACGTACAGAGAAAAAAAGTTGCAATTCTGGAACTAGTGAAAGTGTCTGACTGGGAACAAACGATAGCGCCTCTAGTGGGGAATCACGTAATTAAAAAGTAAAATTTTATGTTACGGCTTCACGTACAGAGAAAAAAAGTTGCAATTCTGGAACTAGTGAAAGTGTCTGACTGGGAACAAACGATAGCGCCTCTAGTGGGGAATCACGTAATTAAAAAGTAAAATTTTATGTTACGGCTTCACGTACAGAGAAAAAAGTTGCAATTCTGGAACTAGTGAAAGTGTCTGACTGGGAACAAACGATAGCGCCTCTAGTGGGGAATCACGTAATTAAAAAGTAAAATTTTATGTTACGGCTTCACGTACAGAGAAAAAAAGTTGCAATTCTGGAACTAGTGAAAGTGTCTGACTGGGAACAAACGATAGCGCCTCTAGTGGGGAATCACGTAATTAAAAAGTAAAATTTTATGTTACGGCATCACGTACAGAGAAAAAAAGTTGCAATTCTGGAACTAGTGAAAGTGTCTGACTGGGAACAAACGATAGCGCCTCTAGTGGGGAATCACGTAATTAAAAAGTAAAATTTTATGTTACGGCATCACGTACAGAGAAAAAAAGTTGCAATTCTGGAACTAGTGAAAGTGTCTGACTGGGAACAAACGATAGCGCCTCTAGTGGGGAATCACGTAATTAAAAAGTAAAATTTTATGTTACGGCATCACGTACAGAGAAAAAAAGTTGCAATTCTGGAACTAGTGAAAGTGTCTGACTGGGAACAACGATAGCGCCTCTAGTGGGGAATCACGTAATTAAAAAGTAAAATCTTATGTTACGGCATCACGTACAGAGAAAAAAGTTGCAACTCTGGAACTAGTGAAAGTGTCTGACTGGGAACAACGATAGCGCCTCTAGTGGGGAATCACGTAATTAAAAAGTAAAATTTTATGTTACGGCATCACGTACAGAGAAAAAAGTTGAAATTCTGGAACTAGTGAAAGTGTCTGTCTGGGAACGATCACAGCTCCAATGGTGGACAATTGAGGAATTAGGAAATAAAAATTACACTATTCGGTAGCTCTTTGTGCGAAAAAAATTTGCAATTCGGGAAATCATAGGAGAAGCCTCTTCTGTTGGGACGATTACAATGCCTGTGGAGGGAAATCGCAGAACTATAAGACCAAAAAATTCAAAACTATAGCAACTCGTGCTACGAAAAAAAAAAAAAAAAAATCAAACTCTGGAAATAGTGAGAGTATCAGTCTCTGACGACTTTCACATTCCTGGTGGAGAATCGCATACCTATGAAATAAAACCACATAATATCGTACCGTAAAAGAAGAAAAATTAGAAAAACTAGAATTAGTTGGTGGTCAGTCTGGAAACGACAACAAAGCCCCTAGTGAGAATCGCGGAACTAAAAACATAAAATTCTGAATTACGAAAATAAGTACTGCGTAAAACATTTCGAAACTCTGAAAATATTGGGAGTATCCGTCTGCAAACGATTGCAGCGACCTTGGTGGAGAATTGAGGAACTAGGAAATCTAAATTTCACTATTTAACAGCTCTTTGCGCGGAAAAGCTTTGCAACTCGGGAAACAATAGGAGAAGCAGTCAAAGGAACGATTACCACGCCTTCAGAGGGAATTTGCGGAACTCAGAAATAAAATTCCAAACTACGGCAACTCGTGCAGGAAAAAAAATTGAAACACTAGAAGTAGTGAGAAAGTCAGTCTAAGAACTACTAGAGGGCGCCCTGGTGGAGAATCGAAGAACTAAGAAATAACGCATACGAAAAAAAAATGTTCTTTCATTCTGCGAGAAAAATTGGAAACTATGAAAATAGTGAGGGTGTCAACAACAGCGCACCTAGTGGAGAATTACGGAACTAAGAAATGAAATTACCATCTTTGGCAGCCCTTTGTGTGGAAAAATTTGGAACTTGTGTGGCAACACTTTGTGTGGAAAAATTTGGAAAGCGTAGTCCGGGAACGTCTACAGCGCTACCTGGTGGAGAACCGTGGGGCTAAGAAATAAAATCCCAAGTTACCGAAACTCGTACTACGAAATAACATTTGAAACACTGGAAATAGTTGGAATATCAGTCTGGGAAAAACAACAGAGACCCTGGTGTCGAATTCCGGAACTAGGAAATAAAATTATACATGCTGTGTGGGAACGATAACAACGCCGCTGGTGGTAAATCGAGGAACTAAAAATTAAAATTCCGAACTACTTCGGAAAGAAGTAGTTAAAATTGTGAAATTATATGAAAAACATGTGACACCGGTAACTCTATTTAATAAAGAAAGAATTTTTCAAATCGGACCATTAGAAGCAGAGACATTGACAAAAACAAGATACACATCTACGCCCCCTGGTGGAGAAACCATAAAATATTTTAAGAAGAAAATATTCAGAAAAGGTTTATCGACGTGAGAGGCATCGGTCCTCGAAAGAATTTTTTCAATCGAGATTTTAGAAGCTCAGATTGTATGGCAAATACATCAGAAGCAGAAATTAACACTTACGCCCCCTGGTGGCCAAAGTATTCTTTACCAAAAAATAGGTATTATATGCAAAAGATTTTTCATCGGGAGCTGTATCCTCTGAAGAAAAAAATTCAAATCGGAGTTTTAGAAGAAGAGTTATCGGTGAAAACGTAATTTACTTTTACGCCCCCTAGCGGAAAATCTATGCGTAATTTGAAAACGTAACTATGCCTAAAATACTCTTCGACATAAATGGAATCGAAAGTTAAAATAATTTTTTCAATCGGATGTTTAGAAGCACATATGTTGAATAAAACGTATTTTTGAATTCGACATCTGCGTTTACGCCCTCTAGTGGTGAAATTGTACATCGTAAAAAAAAAAAACGAAATAAAGGATCATCATTCGCATATTTCAAGCTTCCCAATGAAAAAATATTATTTTTAAATCGGACTAATAGTTGCAGAGATATTGTGTTTACAGACAGAAGGACGGACGGACGGACAGTTAGTTAGTTAATTGATTTTAGTGGCGCAAGGGCCAGGCTTGGCCAACACAAACCGATAACATAAGCACGATCTTTTTTTACAAAAGACGTGCTAAAAACGGAATGATAGTATTGTCTAACTCTCAGGGAGTTTATTAATGTTGTGACCACACCCATGAAAATGTCAAGTGATTTCAATGAAAATGTCTTTAATCACACTTGTGGTTAATACTATTATTTAAAACGGTGTTCCATTTGGGATGAGTCTATTATTTTTATACATGCGGCAATTTCAGTGAAACTTGAAAACTAATTTGCAACTTCTTATTTTGACAGCTGTATATTTACCCCAAAGCTTTTTCTCCTCTTTTTATGTATTTCCTTTTATTCTTAACAATAATATTATTAATCCTTAAGTTCTGATTTTTTCAGTGTACTCGCTTGCTTTTATAATTTTAACATTGAAATAAATCTAGTGGAATTATATTGTGTTTTCCACTCAATTCGACCATGCATAGCAGTGGTAATAATTGCGCTTCTACCTAAAATGTTTGCGACCAAATAAACATAACTGGTTTTTTCTAAACTTTTGATTAAATTCTAAATCTTATAGTCAGGAGTTCATATTTTAAGTGATGAGGATACCCTTTTCCAGTCAATTCTATTTATCCAGTAATATTTTTGTTTCTACTCATTTTTTTCTCTTTTATTTTGAATTTACGATCAGCATCAGCGAAGTCATATGGGATATTTATCACCATTTTTTTTTTACTTTTTTTCGTTAGTCCAATCTATGCACTTAAGATTTCATACTATGAAAATGTCTAAAACATTTAAACACCTAGATAACCTGTGACGTGTTCTTCCAGATTTACGTTTCCCTTTGACTTTTCTTTCCCGTAAAAGTTGGGTTATTTCTTGGCACGCTCTTCATTTCTGAACGTCATGTTCTGAAATCCAGTTCCTTTGTTACGTTTGGTAACGGTGACAGTTTGCCAGGTGAAAGGTCACGATACAGTAATGGTACAAGTGACTGTTACAAGAGTTCAAGATATTTTTTGTGGATTGTTGTCTGTTGTAAAATACGCTATGTTATTCAACATCGCTAGCTATAGGTGACGAGCTGCTACCATTTACCATTATTGTTCGCAGTTAACGCCTGCTCTGTTATTGTGGAAGTTATATCAGACTGCCCGGTTCACTAGTGCAACGGTTGAGTCTTCAGTGTGAATTTATGTGGAGAGCTGTGCGTTCTAAAGAACAAACGTTAAGTGTTCATTATTGTTTCATTCATTTGACCCTACGATCAGGTTTTCTTGTGTTTTAGGCATTAAGTAGCGTTAATACATACATAGGCGCCAACTTTTGAAAAATATTAGGTGGGCTCAAAGATTTGAGTTATGATTTTATAAAAAAATATCTTATAAACCCTCCTTTACACAGATCCTGATATTTACTTTCATATCATCGATATGACTACTGATAGTATATAATATAGAAAGCTAAAAATAACAAATTGTGAAATGTTAGTAATAACAATCACCTAAAATATAACAGTTAGTAATTAAACCGTGCAATGCATACTTTAACCCTACAATTATTTTGCATGTAAATAAAAATAAAAATAAATAAGATTACGTATTTGTATAAAAATATATTTATACTAATAATACAAGAATATAAATAACAAATAATACGAGTACTTTGAAAAAGTTTTTTGAAAATAAAATTCATGCACTGTTTTTTGTAATAAATTCATTGCATTAAATCGTCACAAAGGTGTTGTTTAGCATACTTAACATAAATTCTTGAAAGTTTATAATTATGTAAACATTTTTTTAACTTGGGGACTTCCTAAAATAAAATGGAGCGTGGACTCACCAATCACCATTATTTAGCACGGCGTGTTGCAAATGTGTTTCTCCTGACCGCACTTCTTCCTATAAATTCATCGCAAGCATCTTCTAAATCCCACTTTTCAGCGCTGTCCTTATGTACACTTAAAACAGCAATGTTTTTTCTGGGACATTGTGTTATGCAAAAATGTCTTTAGTCTTTTCAAAGTGGAAAAAGATCTTTCGGCTGTGGCTGTGGAAATTGGCATTGGCAGAGTTAGACGTAGAAATTTCATACATTCAGGCACAATGATACAAATAACATTCGACTTCAGAAATTTGCTACATCACCAAAAGTTCTTAATTCTACAAACAACATTGCAGCACTGTCACACACCATATTCCTCTGCGACCGTAAGAATCATAGTCGTGAATGTCATCATTGAAAACACACGTGACATCGTCTACTTTTCCGATAACAAAATGTTCCACTGTGTCTAGAATTTCACTCTCCTGGAAACATTTTTTAAGGGATACATTCACACAATCGATAAATTCGTAGAATTTGCACTCAAAATACTTTTTCACATCAGTAAATTCATGCCGTGTGTGTTTACGATCGTCTAGGCGGTGAGACAGCTTCCTTTGTTTGGGGACCCTAGTAGAGATGAGGATGGGCTCGGACGGGCTCAGAATTCATTAACTACCAAAAAACCCGGGCCCAGGCTCGGAATTACACGTTTCAAATTTCATTACTGTAATTAATTCAACACGTGTAATCCCGAGCCCGGTTGAATTACACGTGTTGAATTTCATTGTGGATTTGTTACCATGGTGGAAGGATTTTCGATTTCCTAAACTAGCTGCCATTGCAAGACAAATTTTGCTTATCAAGACTTGCATTATGCATTGTCCAAAGCTATGGCCCAAGCAAGGATTAGGTTAAGGAGGTCTGGTATCGAAAAACTGGGAAAAAATCACATTCCCATTTTTTGTATTTTATTAAAAATCAAGAATCTTATCTTTAAAATGATGTATTAATTTCCAAAATTTTGCAGTTAGAAGTATTGTTATTTATTTTTTTAAATTTCCTCACCGCGATTTTTGGGGTGACGTTGGTTTTTAGTGCAGCAGGTCGAGTTTTAGAGAAAAGCAGATCAAGTTGAAGCGCTGAGTCATTAGAAGAAATTCTCTCTCTCTCTTTTTTTTCATGATGAACTTGATCTGGAAACTGCATACACATATGATAATATTGTGATTATTATACTATTAAGCGCAGAGCTTTGTTAATGTTACAAAATGCAGAATAACCTGGTCGGGAATGCTTTTACGTTCTTTTTTTTTTAATTTTGGACATTTCCCTACATGCTTTTTTTTATATTCTACTACACCACTCTAAACTACCTTTACCAATTAGCATATATGTAAATTATATTGCAAAGATTAGTTTTCTAGAGTCAAAATTTCAAACATTTGCAACTATCTGTACGGCGTTGTACGTTTTATAATGCAAATTATTCAAAATAAAAATAAATTTAGAAATCAAAAAGAAATAACGAATGGAATATTTTGTTTCTAAACGATTTTCTTTTTCTTCAGCTTTTACCAAAATTACTGATTCCCCTGATACGGTCGAAGGGCACGTTGATTATTTATTTATTTTCAAATCCACATTTTAGAACATTTGGCTTTATGCGTAGTATTTCTAAAAACATATTAATATTGTGAAGTGGATTAACTGAACTAAACTTTTTAAACTAATCCTTGCTTGGGCCATATTTTTGGCTAGTGTATAATGCGTAAATGCAAGCCTTGATAAACAAAATTTTCCAAAAATCCGGGGCCGGGCGGGCTAATGGCTCCTAAAAGTGAGCCCGAACTCATCTCTAGACCCTTGGTTCTGACAGTTCAAGTTCACGAGTTCTTGTAGTTTTCTCCCGGAACATTTCAAAATTATCACGAATGGCATGAAATGTTTGTATATAATCCTGAAAACACAATTTGCTTTATGAAAGTCAAGGTTTGCACTTTGTAGTTTTACATTTGTTGCATCCAGGGGGATTAAATATGTGACAGCATATATAAACAAGCAAAATGTTCAAATGATTTTAGCACTGATAAGTAACCGGAGGCTTTAGTAGCAGCATCACTTTTATCGCTTTCAGAAAAATCTGAAAGAAACGAAATAACATCTTGATAGTTGTGTATCAGGGATTTTAAACTAAGGGCCCTGACAGTGAATCGTGTTGGACAAGAGGGTATTAAATTTTGTTCTGAATAATGTGTGTTAGTGTCTCTTATAGCATTAAACCAGTTCAACCTTTTCGGGGACTCTCTTACCATGGCGATCAAATCTTTAGTTATATTTAACACATTTTTGCAAGTTGTAATGTGCCTCACGCTGTCTTGCGCCACTAAATTTAAAGAGTGCATAAAACAATGCAAATACCTTGCTTTTTCATTAACTTGTAAAATCCTTGCCTGTACCTCCTTGTATTTCCTGCTTAAATTCGAAGCCCCGTCATGGCACTGTCTCCGACAATTCTAGATATTTTGTCCTAGTCTTAATAAAACGTCACTCACAATATTGAAGAGACTGATTGCATCTGTTGCTAACGTTTCGTAGAAGCCGATGAAGTGCTCTTGCGTCTCAAGTTCTTTAGAAATGACACGCAAACATATTGACACTTGTTCTTTCTTTGCCACATCAGTAGTTTCACCCATAAGAAGGCCAAAATAACCCGCTTCTTGGATTTCATTAGCCAACGAAAGAAGCAGTTTCATTGCCATGATTTCAAGCATTTCGTTTTCTGCGTCGTGTGACAGTGACATCCACTTATAGGATTCTCTTTTAATATATCGCTTAAGTCCTCACATCGGAGTTTCAGAAGTTGGTGAAAATTACTTGTTTTGTCCTTATGTCCCCGGATTTCCAGTCCCTGTTTTGATAAGTACAGGGTGATTCATAAAGAAATATACAGCTTCAACGCACTATAAAACAAGAACAATGTAAGATATTTTATGTTACCTGTAACAGAATTGTAGGGGAATGTTTCAAGTTTTTTTAGAGACAGTCACAGATGTTCTATCTGTGCACCCTTAGTCACACGACACACATAGAGCCGGTAATCCATTTCCTCCCAAACGCGAGGTAAGATATCTGAATTTTGAGAAAGAAGCTGAAAAATTATGGAATCATTTTCAGCTTCTTTCTCAAAATTCTCCAGACAGTGGGCTGTGAAATCTGCACTTCACGACTCACCCTCCGCGTTCATTTTCCCGGGCTTCGTTGAATGGCGGTGCTAACACTATCGACGACTTCTTCCGATACATGCGGTTGTCAAGGACTTTTAAGTTTGCACAAACAGCCCGTAGTTTTAAATTTTTTCTGCCAATCGTAGATATATTTTCTGGTTGGAGGTTCTTTTCCGAGTCGTGATCGAAAATGCCGTTGCACAACAGTTACAGATTCCGTTTTGCTCAATTCAAGAACACAAAACGCCTTCTCCACTGCAGACGCTGCCATTTTGACTGACTAGTCACGTGACACGCGCGCTATCGCCTACGTCACTTCCCTCAGTAGCGGGACACAAACTTTATGAGTACATCTACCTAACGGTTCGCAGTTTTGGTCCGTGTCTTCAACTGTTACTGTTTTACAGCATCTGGAAACTGTATACTTCTTTATGAATCACCCCGTATAACAATGATGAAAATAATTTATATAAAGCGATACGGAAATTTTGAAGGTCTTGCATCTTTGAAAAATTCAAACTAGATGCAACATTCACTCCACATTGCACTGCCGCAACTTTGGAACACGATTCTTTGTGACACTGGAAGGTTTCAGGAGAACAGAATTTTCTTAAAGCATGTTTCCAATTGGAAAAGTCACAAGAAATGAAGCAAGGATCCGCTTTGGTGGAAAAACTTAATATATTTTTATCATGAGCTTCCTTGCATGCTTTACATAATACTACATTTTTGTTTTCATCCTAAAAAATCCATGGATGTTTGCCCTGCCATGAATTTTGAAAAGTTCTACCAGCACTCTTGTGTTCACTTGATATTATAGAATCACAAACTCCGGAATTATTTGAAGACAAACTTAATAAATCAGTAATAACCGGTTTCCGAATCGAAATTAAATCTATAGTAACGGAACTCTGGGATGCGTTGTCCAGCCGGGGCCGCCTGATTACAAATTTGTATATGATCAATCTTATATCTTATAATCTTAACATGATTGACAATCACATTAAGAAAACCAACCTACAGCAATGGAATGTTAGCGCAAACACAAATTAACTTCAACTGATTCTTTCGGAGTGAATATACGGAAATTACACTGGCGGAAAGTGAAAAAAGAACACCAAGAAGGATTTGGCGGACGATCATGAAATTTACATATGTTAATGGGGTCGACTTTACGTAGGTGTGATGTTAATTTCGGGACCAACCGGTGAGCGCTTACGCCACAGCACGGCATAATATGCAAATTATCGTCGGTGGTATTTAAGGAGTACGGCGAAGTGAATGTAATCAGTCGTCGGCGTGCGGACACGTGCAAAGACCCTGAAGAAGCTGCAACGCCTGGACATGGAAGACGTGTACGATTTCAGCAGTTATCGGACTTTGAGCGAGGTCGTCTAGTTGGACTCCGCGAGGCCGGGTGGTCGTATCGTCGTATTGCTGAGCGAATTGGACGGGGAGTATCGGTGGTGGTACAATGATGGCGTAGATGGTCCGAGGAACATTCCAACACGAGAAGACGTGGAACCGGGAGTCACAGACGGACTGATGAGCGGACCGATCGACGCATAAGAAGAGCGGCGTTGTTAAGCAGAACATCCACTGCGACGCAAATCCAAGCTGCCGTTGCACCTGAGGTGACTGTGCAAACAATCCGAAACCGTCTACTGGATGCAGGACTACGTGCACGTGTGCCTCTGGCATGTGTACCTCTGACTCCAGCCCACCGTCAGGAACGGCTGCAGTGGCGTCGCCAACGTCTGCACTGGAGAACGCAATAGCGATCTGTCGTGTTCAGCGATGAAAGCAGATTCTGCTTGGGAGCCTCCGATGGCCGTATGCGTGTTCGCAGACGCACAGGGGAGCGTTTCCACCCTTCTTGCATCCGCCAGCGACACACAGGGCCTACACCTGGTCTCCTGGTGTGGGGAGCGATCAGCTATCACTCCCGTACACAACTAGTGTTTGTACCGGGTACGTTAAACAGCACCTCCTACATCAACAACATCATTCAGCCCGTTGTTGTGCCATTTGTAAGGTCGGTCCATCGTGGTGTTTTCCAGCAAGATAACGCGCGCCCACACACGGCACGTGCAACGCAACATGCACTTCAGGATGTGAGACAACTTCCACGGCCTGAACGTTCACCGGATTTGTCCCCCATTGAGACTCGTGTGGGATTTCATGGGACAACGACTTATCCGGTCTCCACGGCCAGCCACGACCTTCCCCGATTTACGCGTGCAGGTTGAGGATGCTTGGAACTCAATACCCCAAACTTACATCCAACATCTGTAAGATAGATTCCATGCCAGAATTGCACAGTGTGACGCAGTTCTAACCATGAATTGCACAGTGTGAACCTCGTACTAACCATGAAACATGGAAATGTTATTTTTCAGTTTACCAGCAAATACAGCTGTATTTTGCTATAATGTTTTGATCACGTTATCCTCTGTATTCCGTTATTATGCTGTATAAATTTCGTTGGTATCAGAGTTCTGCTACTTGGTGTTCTTTTTTCACTTTCCGCCAGTGTATATACCTGGAAAATACAAATCATTACAAGCTGCGAACCGCGAACTGTCCGCACCTGCACTCACCAAAACTCAGTGTTTCCAAATGGCTGTTCGTTCTCTTCAATTCCCACGTGTGAATCCCGGCATTGGGACTGGAATTTTCTACCCCCAGGCCCCACCCCATTCACTTCCAGACGAGTCGTCAGACTGCTTACCCATAGAATAATCTTACCCAGGGAAGCAATTAGAAGGAATATCGCTGGTATTTCTCACAACGCTGCAAGAGGATACACAAAACGAAGCACCACGTGTAAAAATAAGATATTTCTTTTAGACTTCGTTTGAGAACTCAGAGAAAGAGGTTATGTTTCGAACGAGGAGAACGGACAATGGTTCATGTTGCTTCGAATCACCTAAGTGTCGTAAATTATATGTAAATAATTATATTTGAACTCAAAAAGGATAGAATAGATATTTGAAACTCGCTTAGCCTTTTTACTTGAAACATGCATTCTATACTTAAGTTTTCCATAACATAAGATTAAAAATTTTCATAAAGTAATTTCTCTAAAAAAATTCTAGTATAATCGTACGTAATATAGCAGTAATCGTAATAAAACACGGCAAATTATTGGGTGGGCTCGGGCCCCAAGGGCCCATATAAGTTGGCGCTCATGAATACATACACACTCACGACCTAAAACCTTACAAACTATACGTCAGTGATAGGCCAAGTACACTGATGTACAAAATTAAACAAGTGCACTGGTATGACAAACACAATATTACGAATAACGCAAAACCCACACGACAGAGTTTAATGACAGTTGATGCAAACATACATATATCGATAACGCATCGACACACAACAGAAAAAGAATTCCATCACCACATGAGGAGGAAGCATGCTCACCACTGCATGACACTCCAAATGTGATGCAGCAAGTGGAGCGGATTTCAAGGGGCTAATAGGCAGTGTAATTTCCCTGAGCAGCGACATAGCTTGCACAATGAGACCTCATCCTGTTTACAAGGCTATGAATGAGATTTTGGGGTAATAAGTTCCACTCCTCCACAAAGGCGTGTCGGAGTACCGAGAGGGTCCTGGGAGGAGAATGGTGGCTTACAATTGCTCTTGCTAAGGCATTCCAGACATGCTTAATCGGGTTGAGGTCCGGAGATCTCCCTCGCCGCTCTATCCTGTGAATATCCTCTCTCCACAGGTAATCGTCGACTAACCGAGACCTATAGGGACGGGCGTTATCGTCCATAAAAAGGAACTGGGGGCCAACAGTTCCCCCAAAAAGCCGTACATAAGGTTCTAGGATGTCGTCCCTGTATCATGCAGCAGTCAGAGTGCCTCCTGGAAACACGTGCTCCGGACTGCGTCCACCCAACATGATGCCAGCCCAAACCAGGAGTCCTGCAGTACCCCACTGGTCAATTTTCCTAATGTTGGAGGAAAGATTTCAGCTTCCAGCTTCTCTCCAAATGTACACACGTCAAGAATCCGTGTTCAGCCTGTACCACGTCTCGTTACTGAAGAGAACACAGACCCATTGAGCCAGGGTCCAGAGGTAATTTTGTCGGACCCAATTTAGACGGGATACAGACCATTGGCTTTCTTGCATACAGACATTTCTCATGGAGTCTTCGGTAAACTGTTCGCCTCGATATCGGTGTTCCCATAGCAGAGAAGAATTCCTGTGAGAGTTGCCTGGTTGTCGACTTCCTAAGGCATCGAACTGTTAGAGACAAATACTGGTCATCTTGACTTGGTGTGGATCGTGGGCGGACGTTACCCGGCCTTCTGGTTATTGTCCCGGTTTCCTGGAACTATCTCCATAGATTGGAGACCACTTGTCTCGACACATTCACCCATCTTCCTACCTGAGCTTGCGATTGCCCTGCTTCCAATCTAACGACAGCTTTCCACTTGTAAGGAGTATTCTAATCGATGGTGCGGAACCATTATTCTACTGACAATCCAGCTCATGGGTTCAGTTGTCGCACCCCGCTCAGAACAACGTTTATTAAGGTCGCGTTCCTGCCAGCTCGATGACGTACGGTCGTCATTTGCATATTACTGCATGAGCTAGCACAATGTTGCTTCCGTACGTCGACGAAGCGTTTCCTGTTGCACATGTCTCTGAAAAATCTTACAGTTGGTGGTCTCATTTTGGACATATTCTCGAATTTGTATTTGTTACGTTAATTTTGGAGACTAGTTTAGTTGCCGTATGCAATATACACGAGAAACTGCCATTAACATATTTTGGTAATTCATTACGATTTCTGCTAACGGAAAGAAATTTCTAGAATTTTTTTGCTGTTTTAATGGCATAAAAATAGCATTAATTGTTTCGTACGAAGAAAGCAAGCGATAGTGTTATCACTTAGCGATATGGCTTTATTAGAATATTTTCAAACGAAGGAAATATGACAAGCTTTCTTAGCGGCTTAAGGGGAGATGAAAATACCCATTCCGGCCATGTTGAAATTACAATCTTTATGTTTCTTTTTATCAAAACAAGTGTAACGTACCAGGAGATGTGACGTACCTGCCAGAAGGACGCACACGACATAAAGACAGATAGCAATTAGAATCATTGTCCGCGTAGCTTAATTGGTAGAGCAACTTATTCCGGAATGAGTGGACCCGGGTTCGAACCCCGGCGCGGATAAAAATGACGGAGAAATTCACTTCGTTATACAAGGTACTTAACATTTAGTATGATTATTGAACGAACCTTTCTATAAAAGTTGATATTAAAAATATATGTAAAATAAAAATGTGAAGAATGTTAAAAAATCGCTATCACAATTTGAAGTAATTTTTTTTCGAGCACAGAAGGCTATATCTCAAAAATACTGTAGCTATTTATCTAACAAAATGTCAGTTTATGTAGTATTGCTTTGAAAACACACATAGAAAATTTAAATTGTATGGAGCAGTTTCTGAGAAAAAGGTATTTAAAACAAAAATGCATTTTTCTAAATAATCCCTTTTATTAAACAGAGTTTTTGAAAATCAATAATTTTCAGCAATATTTTTTTATTGGAGGTTTAACGACCCCCGTGAGCAACTCAATGGGCTATAAGCAGTCGCCCGTCCCTAATTTAGGGCCACTGGTTCCGGGGAAGGGGGAAGTCAGTGCCGTAAGACAAACACAACATCCATACCTCACAGGGATTCGAACCCGGACCCAACATGGACGAATGGTCATAAGCCACTGCTTAGACCACTGCGCCAATATGTTCAGTATTTTCAGCAGCATTGGAAATCAGTACACCACTGAAGGTTTGAGTTTTTTCATTAACGATTGATTAGAGTTTTGAGTTTTTCTTGCACCACGTGCAAGATTTCCAGGATCATCTTCTTCAACTTCTCTTTTCCTTTTTATTGTCTTTTGCGCTTAAATTTTTCTGCATTATTAGATCAGCTTTACGAACTCGTTCTTATAATGTTGTCAGGACTAATGCTAAGGTTTTCCAGTACCTTTAATTTGCTTGCATTTACCTTACTGAATTCAAAACAGCACCTTAAGGTGGATCCACCTAAAATCTTTACCTTGCATTTCCAATGGGCAGACTTCTGTAGCCATTTTCTTCACAATTAATGCGTTTCCAAATATGAAAATTTGAACATCGATAAAAATCCCTTCATATTATAACCTAGTATACTTAGTATTTTTTTAAACTTAATCATAATTATACTAAAAATCAATAACTTTTCCTTTGGTGGTATTGAGACCAGAAAATAGATGGTACGACCTGTACATTAATGACGTCAGTAGACAAACAAATGTTGGATTGCTTAATTATGGTTAAATTGTGGAAAATATTAAATTACTAGGCTATAAAATGAAGTTATTTTTATCGATGTTAAAATTTTCATTCTCGCGAACGCATGAATTGTCAAGAAAATGGCTACAGAAGTTTGCCCATTGGAAATACAAGGCAAAGATTTTAGGTGGATCCACCTGAAACACCGATCTTCAGTGTTGGGAGTGTCACAAAAACACTTTTTGGAACCCGGTTCCAAATCACTTTATTGTACGATTCATTAGAGTTTTGAGTTTTTCCATGGAAACACTTTTCAAAAATTGATGGATCTGATTGGCTGTGGAATACAGTCTTTATGTATTAGGTGCACAAATAAGTTTTAAAGCGTTTTCTGTGACGTATACTGCTAATTTACCTTTCCCACATTGCCCCGCGTTTTTGTTATGTGGTCGTAACTGGTCCAGAGTATAAAATGTGACACAGGAGTTTTCCCAACAGTTAAGGGCCGCAGGTGGCCTAGTGGTCAACGTTCGTGACTGCCACGGAGAAGACCTCGGGTTCTATCCCAAGCAGGTACGAACGCTCGAACCACTAAATATCCGACGTGCGTCGGATGGGCACGTTAAGCCGTCGGGCCCCGGGTACTGGCCCCCGGTAATAATTAAGGGCGTCTTCCTCCCCCTTTCTATTTCGCTTCCGTGTCACTTTCCTATTGGGCACTCTAACCCAAATCTCCTAGCGTCCTGTTTCTAAGGGTTGTTTAAAACCTGGGGTCAGACACTTTCTTCCTAAAATCCTGTGTATATGATCTGATCTGATCTGATCTGCCCAACAGTTAAACGCACTTGCACATCGGTAGGTGAAAAATCACAAGCGATACTGCACTTATTCGACACTGCATTCGTTACGAATTTCGTCAAGGAAAAAGTTCTACAAAAGCATGCGCATCGATCTGTTCTGTTCTGGGGGAGAATATTGTATCGAAAAGCACGTGTGAGTTTTGGTTTAGGCGGTTTAAAGCAGGTGATTTTGATGTTAGCGATCGAAAATGTAGCGGCGCCTTGCAGAAGGCTGCACATGAGGAACTGTAAGCACTGCTGGATGAAGATTCGTCTCTAACGCAAAAAGAACTAGCTGAACAACTGAGGGTAACCCAACAAACAATTTCCAATCGTTTACGTGCAATGTGAAAGATTCAGAAGGAAGGAAGATGGGTGCCACATGACCTGAGCCAGAGGAATAAGGATGAGCGTGTCATGAAGTGCTTGAATCTGTTGAATAAACAACACAGAAAGTCTTTCCTGTGGAAAATCGTAACAAGGGATGAAAAGTGGATATGGTACGACAATCCTATCTCTGAATTTCTCTATTGTAACTTTATTAATTAATCTTGTTGAATAAGTCACTGCTTTAATTTTTTTAACAAAAGAAGTGGAATGAGTTATGAAAATAGGCAAGTGGTCACTAATATCATCCAAGGCTCCTTTTCGAGACGTGCCAGTTGAAATACATAAGATTCTTAATGCTGTCGAGACACGATTAATAATGAAAATAACTGCAATTTTTAAAAGACGATACTTTATTTACAATTAAATGTAAATAAAATATCGTCTTTTAAAAATTGCAATTATTTCCATTATTAATCGTGTCTCGACAGCATTAAGAATCTTATGTACACTAATACCATATTTTAAAACACCAGAACTAACAGTTTCCTCCAGTACATTTGTGGTACATAGATCCAGCACAGAGCTAGAAGGTAGGAGTAATTCTTGTTGGCAAGGATATTGTATTATAAAATCCACATGACAGCAAAATACTTTGAAATTAGTCAATTGTGCGATTTATTTGAGAGATGTCCAAGTTAAAATCACCCAAGAGGAAAGTTTTTTTATTAACTAAATTAGCAAAGATAAGTAAATCATTGATAATGGTAAAAAATTCATAACAATCTGAGTTAGAAGGCCTGTAGCCAACAGAAATAATGTAGAATTGATTTTGTATAGTCAAAATTTCTATATTATGATTTATAAAAAGAAATGTATGGACAATGTCAAAATTCAAATTTTGATTATTTACATAAATTGCAACACCCCTACCCCTAGAGTATGTTATATTTAAGTGGAAAATATCACAGTTTGAAAATTGAAGTCAGCAGTTGGAAACCAAGTCTCCATAACACACACAAAAAAAAAAACAATCTTAAAAAAAAAAATTGAATAAAAACTTCCAAGAGTGTTTCTTTACTCAATAATGACCTTGCATTAGCATGAAAAAGTGAAATAAAGTTACGTTTAGTATTAAGCAATTTATTAAGGTTGTTAACAGAAGAATAGTTATCAGACATTATCAAGTAGCAATCGATTAGTTATTAAGTCCAAACTGTTGCAACTGTTCCAAAGAAAAGACTTTCTTTTTCTGGTGAGCCTCTGTAACCTTAATAAATATATCACCATTCCATACCCATGCATATTTTATCTTACCCTGCTTAACCAGCAATTTTGACTGCCAGTAAATGTATCTATTTTGAGGAGTTAAATTTTCATTAATATATAACTTTGTGTTATGTAATTTACTGTCCAAAGCTGAGTTAGTAACCAAATTTTTCTTTTTAGACAACCACAAATTTCTCACAGCTCTAGTAGCAAACTTAATTATAATCCTAGAATTTTTTAAATCTCCAGTACCATTAAACTTCTAAATCTCCAGATCCTGGTCCTAAAGAAACCAGGATCTCTTGATAGTTAGTAAACAGAGGGTGGGCCACATCAATGTCAGAGTCTTGATAGTTAGTAATCTGTAATTATTTTGCCAATTTGCCCAGATGAACCCTTAGGTCAGCATAACTTTTAATGTAAGACAAGTCAATGCCACGAATCTCAATATTTCTATTCCTATTGTACTGGTTCAATTCATTGAAATCTTTTTTACGACCAGGATCTCCTACTGTTGCTGTAGTCTCATTTCTTTCATATCATTCAACTCGGTCTGCAGGGATTCGTTTTTTACCTCCAACTCTTTACATTTTTGTAACACATCAGAATATATATCCTCAAGATTAAGAATAGAGAGTTTGATATCAACAAGTTCTTGTTTAAGTTCAGAAATATGGCTTAGCCCAGAGTGAACCTCTTCAAATGAACGGTTAATGAACTCCATGTCAATACTGGATGCAACAGTGACTGGAGACAAATCTTGTTTAGATTTATTTTTGCCTGAAGGAACTGGGTTATTCCTGTTTGCCATAGGTAGCAAACGAAACTCACTAAATCTACCGATACTCAGAAACAGACAGAAGTAAATGAAGTAATAAGTATATAAATTGCCCGGAGGCCACTCACTTGGGTAGCAAGGTGTACACGGTAGCTAAATCCATTCGACCGGCAACACTCTTGAAAACTTGAAAATGGCTATGTAGATGGAAAAGAAATTAGACTCTTAAACCTACAAGGCACCACAACAGCACTCCAAGTACTGTTTATTGCAGCAAAACACGATATTCCAAACTGGAAGGAAGTAGAACATCACAGATTTCACAGATGGCGACACGTAAGCAAGGCACCTACAGACTCGAAAGAAGTGTATAACAATATTCACACACTAATCAGTTGTTCGAAAAAATGAGAAGAACTAATAATGAACCAAGTCAGTGTTCGTACACTGGAATAATATCAATAGTAAGTGCACCAATTACTCATAAGAACACCAATTACTCAGATATTTGATATAGCTCAGTGAAACACACACCTTACGCTCCCGAGGCGCTTGACTGGGTATGTATAAAAGTATATGCATATTTTTATATGGTGGAGTTTTTACTCCAAAACGGATTTACCGAGGACTTCCGTCGTTCCCGAGCTCCTAGTTGTAAACAGGCGCTAATGTACTTCTTTTCAAACCCATACCTGGATTTTTGCATCGCTGCTTTGAGGTACACGCCTCACAAACATAATTCTAGATCACTGTCCTTCGTTTAATCTTTACTTTACATTTCTTCTCTAGTCTATCTTTACGTAGCTACATCTGAAAAAAAAAGACATTTATTTCACTCGTAAATGTGTAGGAATGCACAAAGAAAGCAGTCTGTATTAATACAAAAAATATTGAAGCCTTCCAGTATTTGCTCTTACTCGCAATAGTGTGAACTGTCAAATTATGTGAAAATATAGTAAAACAGTCATAGAAAAATTTCCTGCCTGTGCTTGCTAGAATAAACGATTTTTTGGCGAATCAAGGATGCCTTTGCTACGGTGAGTAAACATTCCCCGTTTCCTGAATACGTTAAATCGGAAGACAGGCAGGGTTTTAGTTGGATTTCTCCAGCTAGCGATAGGGAGTCTCTAGTGTTTTTGAACAGATACTTTACACAAGACGTCTCTGTAGAGATGGAATGTGTTAGACTGGATAAAAATCCCCGTCGATCAAACACAGGATACGGAAGTACAGCACTCTTCAAAGAGGAGAGCAGTTCCAAGCAGTGTGTTACCACGGAAATCACTCAGAAACAAAGTGCTCGCTCGCTAGACGAGGTATTCCTTTAGATTCTCTGAGAAAAACGGGGCAACTTGATGCGACGACTGCGGACATGGTTTCATTGGGAGTGTGTATTTATTCTTTTCAAATTTAGCTATTTTTCTGCGATATCATTCAATTCATGACATGTGTGAAATTCCTCTCCAGAGATGTTAAGCTTTCTGAAACAAAATAAAACCTGTTAAAAGAAAAGCACCGCATTTTTCGTCACATAATACGTATACTATCTGTTAAAAAAGTTATAAATTTAGGTTATGCGGATTACAACACCAATGCAGACAACACTGTGCAACAAAATCTGAATTATGTATTTATCTTAATATTTTGAGGTTTCTTTACTAATTTTGGTGCGAGGATTTCAAATTACCGCTATTTTTGGCATAGCAACAACAGTTTAGTCGCAACTTACACTACTACAAAATCTATACAGTTTTATAATGTACGACGTGTATTACAATGCATTAGGCAATAGGACAAGAGATGTAAGGGAATACAAATCATGAATACTATCAATACATGGAACGAACTGAAACAATTAAAGACAGGAAGTATATCTGTCCTCAAAAGTAACTTTGAATCTCCTTTTCCTCTTATGAATACTACTAGCTTGGCGCACCAAATGCCAGATGCAGTCTCCCATCTTCCTTGACATATCTTTAACATATTTTGCATGTCTTGATGAAACTTCTCACCATGTTCATCACTAGTGCACTGCTCCCAAATTTTCTCTGAAAAAATCGAGATGTGAGTGCAAGTAATGAAGTTTCACTGACATTCCACACCATATTCTTCCAAAATTATCTACTAAATTCTCCACAAGCTGCTTGTGCTCTTCCTATTTTCAAGAAATTCAGTCTCAGCAAGACGGAGTGACTGCCAGGTATCCTTTTCAACATCAGTCATTTTGCTCTTTAGTTCTTCTGAGGTCAGTGTTGCCATTATCTGTGGCCCCCACAAATATACCACCTTTTACTTTGGCATCCGAGAGCATTGGGAACATTGAACGAATGAACTTGAATGTTTGTTTATCAGGATTCGATGCTTTCACAAACTGCATCGCCAGCCCAACTTGATATGCAGCGTGGGTAATAAGATTTTCTGTACTGGGATGAGGGCATTGTGTATGGCATCCTGTGTAACAACTTGCAACTCAACTCTCGGAGGCCATTCTTTTGTTTTGTAATGTTCGCTGACTGCTCTGCCATCCCACAAGTAAGGAAACAAGGATAGTTTGTAAAGCCAGGTTGTAGGGCCCAAAAGGAACACTGTCATCTTAAAATCATCACAGACATCCCTATTGAATTCGTGATATTTGATTTTTTTAGAAGGTTGATTTTGTAGTCTCCTTTCATGTGCATGGAGTGTGCTAATGGAATTGAAGGGTATATATTTCCATTGTACAATAGCTCTGCCTTCAGAATTTTAACCAAACTGTCTATAAAGAGTCTCCATTCTTCAGGTATGTGAGGAATGACAATGTCCTCAAAGAGCCCATTTGTATCGAAGCAGTGGCAAAGAGTATGAGTTACAACGTAATATTATTGTGCAGATGTTTCATGTCTCTTTCTGTACGCGGTCGATTTGCAGCTGGGATCCAATACGAAAGTTCAAGATTCACAGTTTGGAATTTCATCCAACAGTGAAGCAATACGTTGAATAAAAATACTGTATAAGAAATAATCTTCCAATATTTCGTAATTCTTCTGTTTCTAACGTTAAATTGCTTAGAAAGTTCGACAAGACGACACATAACGCCCGGCGGTAAAATAATGTATGTTATACAACTTCATTAGGTTGAAACCACAAGTAACACAAAATAGTTTGGCTCACCTCTTAAAGTCCATTCCACCATCTATCAATATGTCAGTAGAGTACATGATTAACAGTATGTACGATGTTCACTCGTCGTTTACGCAAGGTTAGGCTGATGTAGTAAGCCCCATCATTTCCAGTCCGTTCTACCATCTGTTAATATACCAGTAGAATGCTTTGTGTACGTGAATAACTGTATGTACGACGTTAATTCGTCGTTCACATATCGTAGACATGTGAAATACGATTGCGAAAGGACTTACACCAAATCGAATGTTTCAAACAACGGAATAAACAGCTTCAAACTTGTAATTAAAAACGTACTGAAATCAAAACTTTATACGAAAGATGAAGGTGTTAAAAACTGAACAAAACTTTCATGAAAAACCAAGTGCGAAATAAAAGCAATGAAGGAGTGACAGAACGTCGTCGTTGCTGTATCGCCCGGTCGACATTCCCGACGCGTTTCGACTCGCTTCATCCGTGGCCATTCTCAAGGGTGCAGGTTATGTCGTCTCTGCGCCGAAAACTAAAGCATATCTCGTCTTTCTGTTCGTGCCAACCTTACTTCGTCAGTCATCTTGTAAGATACGTGTGCTCGAGGTGCTGCCATCTGGTGTTCTTCTGACTCCCAATTTTTGTTGACGATACACTTTTGATTGCTTAGCTAAGTGAGAACGATGTTTTTCAAGCTCGATCATATTCTTCCATGCGCTGGATAACTCAACTGGAGTATTCGAATTGCAATTGGTCATTTTAGCCTTTTCGATTAACATAGCCTCGGCAGTAAGAATCTTTCTGTTGGTTTTGTGAGAAATTAGAAGTTTTATGTTGTCCCAATCGAGCACAGCATTATTATCTTGACAGTACTGAATTAGAGATGTTCTTGTTTCATTCTTCATCCAATTACTAAGATGTTCTTTCAATCGAATACTTATATTTCTTTTTGTACTCCCAATACAAGTCAAAATATTTCAATATATTTCCCAATACACCCACTAAAATAGCAATTCAATTGATCAAAGAAAAATTACTACTGAATAACTTGCCACAACCTGAAATATCCAGTATCATTTCTACATCGAATCTTATTAATGATAATAACTTCTTGTTCTTCAACAAAACACCTACAAACAGCTTTCAGGTGCCCCCATGGGATCCCAGCTCTCTGGCCTTTTTGCCGAAGTAATCTTACAGGACATCGAGCAAAAATTACTTATTGAGAACTACTGTGATATCGAAAAACCTGATTTATTCATCCCATACGTTGACGATATCCTTATCTTTTGGAACCATACTAAGCAAGAACTTGAAAATTTCATAACCTTCTACTCCAATTTTTATCCGACTATTAAATTAACAACAGAATGGGAAAATAATAATCAATTACCCTTTCTTGATGTCTTGCTGATTAACAACCGTAAAGGTAGAATATCAAGTCAACCGTAAGCCTACATATGTACCTAATATAATACCATTTCAATCCCATCACCCTTGGAAATACAAACTTGCTGCCTTCAGATATTTTATTAGAAGAGCAGTAACAATGTCATCTAACCAGTAGGCAATAAAAAGGGAAAACATGTGGATTAGGGATTTGGCCATTGATTTTGGATATTATAGCAATTTATTGGTTGTCGGAAAAGTCATGACGTGTTTTGGCACCCGATGGCGGTTGGGCGGTTTTGGAAGTACTAGAGGCATGCGCAGCTCTGTTATCGCTATGGCATTCGACAGGTGCCAGTTCTAGCTGCAGTCTAAAAGGAATCGTGAGCGATTTGGTTGATTTGCGGAGATTTGACATCATGTTGAAGATGGAAGACCAAACTGTGCATTTTCGCCATATTTTACTGTTGTACTCACGTAAAGGGAAGAACGCGCGTCAAGCTTGTTTAAAGTTGCGTAAAGTGTACGGTGATAAGGCTCTACAAGAACGTCAGTGCCAGCGGTGGTTCACAAAATTCCGTGCTGGAGATTTTGACCTCAACGATGCTCCTCGGTCCGGGGGCCAACCGAGGTTGATGACAACCAAATCAAGGCATTGATCGAGTCAAAGCCACGTTACACGACACAAGAGATTGCAGACACATTGCACATCCATAATTCAAGCGTTCACGACCACCTGAAGAAGCTGGGATACGTAAGCAAGCTCGATGTGTGGGTTCCTCATGAACTCAAAGAAGCTCAATTGACGGTGCGTATAAACATCTGCGATATGCTCATTAAACGGGAGGAAAACGATCCTTTTTTGAAGCGACTGATAACTGGTGATGAAAAGTGGATTGTGTACAACAATGTGCTGCGCAAACGGTCTTGGTGCCGACGTGCTGCTTCGCCTCAAACGACATCCAAAGCAGCCATTCATCAACGGAAGGTTCTAGCCTCAGTGTGGTGGGATTTTAAAGGTGTCGTGTTTTTCGAGCTCCTACCACGGAACCAAACAATCAATTTGAATGTGTACTGTCGGAAATTGGACAGTTTAAACGAATCCATCATACAGAAATGTCCAGAGCTCGTTCATTGCAAAGGCTTTGTGTTCCATCATGACAACGCGAGACCACACACAAGTTTGATCACCCGCCAAAAATTATTGGAGCTTGGGTAGGATGTGTTGCCACACCCAGCATACTCACCTGATCTTACGCCGTCAGACTTCCACTTGTTTTGCTCTCTTCAACAGTCCTTGCGTGGCATAACGTTCACTTCAGATGAGGCTGTAAATCAGCACCTTGTACAGTTTTTCGCCACAAAAGACAGGTCTTTCTATGAACGAGGCATTCTGCAGCTCACTGAAAGATGGCAAAAGGTTATCGAACAAAGCGGGCATTATATCATTGATTGATGTGTTTGTTCTTTCTATCAATAAATGACCTTTGCAAAACATGGCTAAAATACGTCATGACTTTTCCGACAACCCAATAATTAACTACTTATATCATCAGTTCATCAAAAGCAGAAATAAACCAAAACAGCCTACCTCAGATACAAAAAGTTTTGTGGAAAACTTCCTTACTGTCCACCAATTACTGGAATTATTAAAAAAGAATGTAATAAAGCTAATCTGTTAATGTAATAAAGCTAATCTGTTTATTGCAGATACTGTCACCGATAATTGAAGAGTACTCCAGGGAAACCAAAACCATATAAGTATGTTTCACAGGGCAGGTGTGTACCGAATTCCAATTTTTAACAATACAGATTCATTACATAACAAAACATTATATATTGGCAGTATAAAAAAATATAAATATTCCATTGAAAGAACATCTTAGTAACTGGATGAAGAATGAAACAAGAACATCTTTAATTCAGTACTGTCAAGATAATAATGCTGTGCCCGATTGGGACAACATAAGACTTCTAGTTTCTCACAACACCCACAGAAAGATTTTTACTGCCAAGGCTATATTAATGGAAAAGACTAAAATGATCAACTGCAATTCAAATACTCCAGTTGAGTTATCCAGCGCATGGAAGAATATGATCGAGCTTGAAAAACATCGATCTCATTGAGCTAAGCAATCAAAAGTGTATCGTCAACAAAAATTGGGAGTCAGAAGAACACCAGATGGCAGCACCTCGAGCACACGTATCTTGCAAGATGACTGACAAAGTAAGGTTGGCACGAACAGAAAGACGAGATATGCTTTAGTTTTCAGCGCAGAGACAACATAACCTACACCCTTGAGAATGGCCACGGATGAAGCGAGTCGAAACGCGTCGGGAATGTCGACCGGGCGATACAGCAACGACGACGTTCTGTCACTCCTTCATTGCTTTTATTTCGCAACTGGTTTTTCATGAAAGTTTTGTTCAGTTTTTAACACCTTCATCTTTCGTATAAAGTTTTAACTTCAGTACGTTTTTAATCACAAGTTTGAAGCTGTTTATTCCGTTGTTTGAAACATTCGATTTGGTGTAAGTCCTTTCGCCATCGTGTTTCGCATGCCTATGATATGTGAACGACGAATTAACGTCGTGGATACAGCTATTCACGTACACAAAGCATTCTACTGGTATATTAACAGATGGTAGAACGGACTTGAAATGGTGGGCCTAACTATATAAGCCTAACCTTACGTAAACGACGAGTGAACATCGTACATACTGCTAATCAAGTACTCTACTGACGTATTGATAGATGGTGGAATGGACTTTAAGGTGGAATGGACTTAAGGTTTCAACCTAATGAAGTTGTATAACATACATTATTTTACCGCCGGGCGTTATGTGTCGTCTTGTCGAACTTTCTAAAAAATTTAACGTGAGAAACAGAAGCACTACGAAATATCGGAAGATTATTTCTTATACGGGGCCCAATAAGTTCCACTTTTTCAAACGATAAGTCAAAAGTTCCGCATTTGACTTATTATAAATCATCAACAGTAGTTCGTGTTGATTTGGAAAATGTGGCTGAGCACTTGAAGATCAAGATGCACCTTGGAAGTTCATATCTTTGTCGTCCTCACAATCACCACCAGACTGGACATCTTCCTCTACTGTCTCCACACGTTTTGGTGATTGTTAAATGGGAGTTCAGCGCACTGTGGAACTGGTACACTAGATGATGGTATGTTGGGATATGTAATGGCATTCCGGTCTCTCGGCTTCTTGTACTTCCATACAAAAGAAACAATAATCAAGATGACTCTACTGTTCTCTGCAAATTCGAGCAATAGCAAATGGCATTGCTGTTCTTGCACCACGAAGCAAAACTTCCAAAGCTGACCTGCAACTACCACAGCAAGAATGCGGTGCCCAAACATTGTCTGGTTCTTCATGAGCATTCGGAGATAGGTTTGATATGCAATGGAAAATCTAGTCCCTCTGGTAATTCTGTGTTTCATTTGCTTAGGACCAATATACACTGAAGAGCAATTGAATTAGAGACAGCTGGCGTTATGCAAATGTGGCGCTGTGGGCGGCCCTGTAAACGGAAACGACATGACGTATACAGGGATCCAACAATATAAGGAGTGATGCGACGGGAATCAGTAAGAATCGGACGCAATATGGGTAAGACGAAGGATCTAAGCGTATTTGATCGTGGGAAAATTGTCGGGGCCCGACGAATGGGTCACTCCATCTCGGAAGTCGTGCAGGTACTGGGATTTTCACGAGCCACTGTGCCTCGTGAAAAACCATCCCTGCAAGGGCCAAGTGCCGTGGACAACAGCGTGCGGATGAGCGGCGTCATCGTTGGCTAGCTCGCATTGTAACAGCGGATAGACGGACCACAGTGCAAGAAATCCCTCGGCAATTTAACGCTGGTGCACAAAAACGTGTAAGCAGCTACACCATCCAGAACCATCTCCTCGCTATGGGGTACAGAAGCCATCGTCCCAAGAGGGTACTGCTGCTGACCGCACATCACAGGGTGCAAAGATTAGCATGGGCGCGGGAACATCGCCACTGGACCCAAGACAGGTGGGAAAATGTTGCCTGAACTGATGAGTCGAGATTCACGTTGGTACATGCGAATGGCAGGATACGAGTACGCCGCAAACCACATGAAGCGATGAATTCTTCTTGCCAGCAGGATACTCTCCAAGCTGGTGAAGTTGGTGTTTACATGGACTGAAATGGGACCCCTGGCACGTGTAACATCGTCCCGCACAGGTCAAAGTTACCGGGATATCCTGGACGACCATTTGTTCCCGTTTGTGCGTCTTCAACATCCCACTGGGGACCTCCTCCTGCAACAAGACAATGCAGCTCCCGAATTGTATCCGAATGGTTGGATGAACACTCCACTGACGTGACCTCACTTCCTTGGCCAGCTAGGTCCCCTGACCTCAATCCCATCGAGAGATATGTTCGAGGCTCTGACCCCCTCCATCAAATCTTCGTGAACTGTGGGAGCTTGTTCAGGGGTCGTGGATTCGTATGGCTTCCCAACGCTTTCGGTATCTTGTCGAGTCCATGCCGATGCGAATCGCCGCCGTCATCAGGACGAAAGGTGGTGTTACACGTTACTAGACAGGTATATCTAATTCAATTGCTGTTCAGTGTAGTACCCACAAATATAACAGAAAGAGTCAGGGGAGAACTTACAACCTCTTGTCGTGGCCATGTTTACCCTGTAGCAAAGTCGAATGACAGTGTATTAATAAAAACACAAAATTTAAGATAACTGAAAAAGTTTTGATGATACAAAAAAAACTAAGACCACCATTAGAATCAGTGCCTCTTAATTGTATAAGAAACATTAAAAAATCAACATGAACAATTCTTATGCTACACAGTGCAATCATTAAAACAAAAACGTTCTCGTAGCACTTCGATTTAAAAAAATCTGCGTCGTAATTGTCAGCAGAGGGCGTATACTTAGAAACATGCCAGTTAATAACAGGAAAATGTAACGCAAGGTACAGATGGAGGTCCGCAAACAGCTGGAAAGAATTTATTTTTTTTCACTTACGGGCGTTTTGACAGCAAACACGATGCAGCGAAGGCGACATTAGCTCTCGTGGACGATCACGTGCTGTGGGAAGCGCAGCTTCAGTCGTTCACGTTCGTGATTGCTAGACACGGAACTGTCAGGCACAACTATGAAACTGCGATAATGCTGAAAACTCTCATAATTTTTGCTCTTTATTCACTTGAAAGTATTACAAAAGCATTTAAAAATGACAGTTACTTTTTTAAAAGGAGATGAACATTTTTATTCCTATTTCTTTGGATTGTTGGATCATTCTGTGGATCACTTTTCTGTACGAAATTACGATTCGGGATCAAAAATCGCAGGTACAGATTATACGGCAACCCCCTCCCCCCCTCCTGAATTTCATGGTCTGCAGATCATGCGCCGCCGAGGATTGTAGAAAGGATTTTTTTTTCTTTTTCTTAATTTCATGGTCTGCTGATTATAAGAAGAAAAATACGGTTGTATAAAATTATACATCTGCTTTGGCGCTGATGAACACTAAAAATTTGTAAATTAAGATTACAGAGACAAAACTCTCTCGATTATAAGAATGTAAAAAAGGAAAAATTATGGAGGAATTCCTGATATTTAGCTACAAGCTTTCTTTTTTCTTACCTAAATTATTTGGTTATTCATTTGACCAAATAATTAAAAAAATGAAGAATTATGAAAACATTTCATTACTGAAAGATAATAATGCTAAATAAACATCACAAAACAGGACAAGGCGTAATAAATTACGTCCATATCGTTACGACACATCTCATGTTCAATGACAGGCATTGGATGTTTCGGTTGTTGTAGTTCTTTTCTTTTTTTTTTTTTTTTTTTGATTGGAGGTTTAACGACCACCGTGAGCAACTCAATGGGCTATAAGCAGTCGCCCGTCCCTAATTTAGGGTCACTGGTTCCAGGGAAGGGAGAGAGCCAGTGCCGTAAGACAAACACAACATCCATGCCTCACCGGGATTCGAACCCGGACCCCTTACGGACGAATGATCAGAGGAAATCGCTTAGACCACTGCGCCACCGGGGCGGCTGTTGTAGTTCAGCAGGTTGATTTGTTTTTTCGCTCAGTAACGGTGGAGGAATTATAAATGTGATGCCACGTGCGACGAATATCTCTAATTTTACCTTCATTTTGAGTCCCTATTCTTATGCATTCTTTTCCATTTGATTTTTCTACTGAACAGTACATTTCTTCCCAAATTCTCTTGTACATTTGGCAACACTGACAGAGAATCAATGTAAAAAAAATACTACGTTATATGCAAACTAGGTTTTCAATGACCTTTATTAGTCAAAGGAGGTACAGGCGACGAGCAGACTGGCATCGTTAAAGGAACAAACGACGAAGAAGAATAATTACAAATGGTGGATGATGTTTTTAAAATAACAGAATAATTGATAAAAATAATAAAAACTGATATAATCAGTCGGTAAATACAAAGGCACATAGTATGACAGGTGCAAAGCAAATTTCATCCCTCTGGGGAAGAAAGCAAAAGTAACAGTGAAGAATGTCATATCACTAGACGTAGATCATCTGTGGGTCCAGTGAACCACCGGGAGGTGGGAGCCCAGAGTCTGAGGAAAGCGTCAAAGGTGCCACGGTCCTTCGCCTTGGCAAACTCCAAACACAGGCGAGATGTTAGCCGGGAACGGTAGAGACTGCAGAATGAGGCAGCAGCGTCTTGAAGAGCTGGAACACCTGGGGATGTACGAAGATTTTGATGAAATCGGTACACTACGTGCTTAACCATGGCGAATACGTATGCACTTGTGCGAGCGAGAGGCACAGGCGGATCAAAGTCGTGTAGGCTGTTAACGGCAGATCTGTGACACCAAGATGTCTCACGGTAGTGAAAGTGAGATGGAGTAGTGGGAGAAGTACTGGGCAGTGAACGTAGACATGATCCAAATCTGCAGGGTGATGACAGAAGGAGCAGAGATCGGAGGCAAGGAGCGTCATCTGATGTAGTATGACAGGAACTGGAAGACGCCGATGTAAAAACAGCCAATGCGTTTTGTGTTCAGGTGGTGATGAAATCGGAGAGCCTGCCGCTCGCCAGACGGTCTGAAGAGCAGAGGACGGCACTCCCGGAATCTGTCGAGGAGGAGTAGGAGAGGAAAAATAGAGAAAGCGATAGAGAAGCCGGACAGACAGAGCAGATATAGTGAGAACGGAGCCATCAAGTGAAAGAAAGAAAGAAAGGAAGAGGGAGTGAAATGCAAACTGGGTGGAGCGTACAAATTGTTAAGGTTGTTAAGTTTATGTAAGAGAGTGTTAATACTCGGACTATCGTCAGATGATTTACGGATAGATTGTTAACTGGAAGTTGCCCCAAATTAAGCATATGTGTGATTGTTGCTACATACTTTTTTCTTTTGGATTGGAGGTTTAACGACCACCGTAAGCAACTCAGTGGGCTATAAGCAGTCGCCCGTCCCTAATTTAGGGTCACTAGTTCCAGGGAAGGGAGAGAGCTAGCGCCGTAAGACAAACACAACATCCATGCGTCACGGGATACGAACCCGGACCCATCTCGGACGAATGATTAGAAGCCATCGTTTAGACCACTGCGCCACCGGGGCGGCGCTGCTACAAATTAGAGTGAATTACACTATACACTGAAGAGAAATTGAATTTAAGATACCTGTCTAGTAACGTGTAGCCCCACCTTTCGCTCTGATGACGGCGGCCATTCGTCGCGGCATGGACTCGACAAGACACCGGAAGCGTTGGGAAGCCATAAGGATCCACGACCCCTGAACAAGCTCCCACAGTTCACGAAGATTTGATGGAGGGGTCAGAGCCTTGAACATCTCCCTCGATGGCATCCCAGATGTGCTCGATGGGATCGAGGTCAGGTGACCTAGCTGGCCAAGGAAGCGAGGTCACGTCGGTGGAGTGTTCCTCCAACCATTCGGATACAATTTGGGAGCTGCATTGTCTTGCTGCAGGATGAGGTCCCCAGTGGGATGTTGAAGACGCACAAACGGGAGCAAATGGTCGTCCAAGCTATCTCGGTAACGTTGACCTTTGAGGGACGATGTCACACGTACCAGGGTTCCCATTGCAGTCCATGTAAACAGTCCCCAGATGAGAATGCAACCCCCACCAGCTTGAAGAGTACCCTGTTGGCAAGAAGGATCCATCGCTTCATGTGTTTTGCGCCGTACTCGTATCCTGCCATCCCCATGTACCAACGTGAATCTCGACTGATCAGTCCAGGCAACATTTTCCACATGTCTAGGGTCCAGTGACGATGTTCCCGCGCCCATGCTAATCTTTGCATCCTGTGATGTGCGGTCAGAAGCGGTACCCTCGTGGGACGATGGCTTCTGTACCCTATAGCGAGGAGATGGTTCTGGATGGTTTGGCTGCTTGCACGGTTTTGTGCACCAGCGTTAAATTGCCGAGTGATTTCTTCCACTGTGGCCCGTCTATCCGCTGTTACAATGCAAGCTAGCCGACGATGACCCCGTTCATCCACACGCTGTTGTCCACGGCAGTTGGCCCTTGCAGGGATGGTTTTACCGGATTCGCCGGATTCGATGTACTCACGGTGCACCCATGACACAGTGGCTCGTGAAAATCCCAGTGCCTGCACGACTTCCGAGATGGAGTGACCCATTCGTCGGGCCCCGACAATTGGCCCACTATCAAATGTGCTTAGATCCTTCGTCTTTCCCATACTGCGTCCGACTCTTACTGATTCCCGTCGCACCAGTCCTTATATTGTCGGATCGCTGCATACGTCATGTCGTTTCCGTTTACAGGGCCGCCCACAGCGCCATATTTGCATAACGCCAGCTGTCTCTAATTCAATTGCTCTTCAGTGAATATTAGTTTCAAACATTCGTGTTATTTTCAAACACAGGTTATCTTTCTATCTCGAATTTATACAAATGTCCAATAACGTTCCTAACAAAATTCAACAATATTACCCAGATTGAAAGAATGGATGATTGATATCACAATTTGGCTCGCTCCAGTCCTTTCGAGAACTTTCCAGCTGTGAGATCTCTTTAAGGAAAGGATGTTGAATTTTTTTTTTTTTTTTTTTTTTTTTTTTTTTGCGGACCGTGTGTTGTTCAATGCAGAGATCCCTAACTTTAGAGCGATCCGTAAAAATACTGTCAAACATAAATTTGAAAGAAACTTTTCTGGTTGCTTCTTCTGATAAAAAAAAGTCACGATGCAACCAATGGATAGCTTTTCAAGAATTTAAGGAATTATGTACGTCTTTGGAGTCATTAGATTTACTACATCCACTTAACATCTTCCTTGAAGAAAGAAATCGAATTAGAAATGTTGATACGCGTGCTTTTGCGCGAACAGCACACATGTATCATGAAGGAAGAAAGATGAAAAGTTGGTACCAGCTTTTAGACTAAAAGTAATTAGTTACAGAAGACAACGAAATATGAACAGCTGTTTTGCAAACACTTTAATCGCATCAGGACTTGGTTTCCCGGAAAACTAAAAGTTGCTTTATTCTAGTTAGTTTCAGTTATGACGAAAATAGCTCTGGACTTGAGAGGAATGAGAAATGATTCCACCCTTAAAAGATTTCGTAATCTAGTTTCCCCATCGTTACGTACTCTGCTTTCGGAAAATCAATGATTATTAAGAAAACAATGGGCGAAAGATTTTTGTCTGTTGAAAAATAACGTCATCAACAGTCTTATGAAAAAGTGGATTGAAAAGTGACGGAACGACTTGAAGCCGAGAAAATTGGATTTATGCGCGGCAGTGTGGCAAATAACCCAGATAAAACATTCACGAAATTAAATTGTTGAGCTGGGGGCAAAAATGTCTTTACTCGGATCATTTAATGAACTAAACTTAAAAGGAACTCATCTAAAACAGATGATTGATAGTTTTCAGCAAGAGGAGACTTCAAAATCTCAATCTTTAGCTACAGATTGGATTTCGTCCGCAATCTGCAGTGTCGCTCGATTTCTATATTTTTGCCTATTGAATTTCTATTTTTATTTCGCACCCACGCAGTTAATTTGTCTTAGGTTTTAAGAACCCGTTCTTGTCATTTCGAGTTTTTATTTTCTAACCTCTGTTTAAGCGTCATCTATATTTTGACGAAACTCTTTCATGTTTTGACAACATAGTTTTTTGCCGCCCCGGTGGCGCACTGGTTTAAGCGATGGCCTCTGATCATTCGTCCGAAAGGGGTCCGGGTTCGAGTCCCGGTGAGGCATGGATGTTGTGTTTGTCTTACGGCACTGGCTCTCTCCCTTCCCTGGAACCAGTGACCCTAAATTAGGGACGGGCGACTGCTTATAGCCCATTGAGTTGCTCACGGTGGGCGTTAAACCTCCAATAAAAAAAAACAAAAAACAACATAGTTTTTCTACCATTCAGTGTTATTTATACAAGTTTTGTCACATCTTAGTATTTTATCTGGTTCTTCAGTGCTTTTGTGTTTTAACAAGATACAGATGGACTTCTATTTAAGGAAGTTGCATGCTGACTTCCGATATATCCAACGTACACTATCTGATCAAAAGTATCCGGGCACTTGCGTAACCACAAACTCCTTGTAATAGTTAATTCAATCCCTCGACGTGGATCAGGAACACCAAACAGAAATCATCGCTCTTTCCACGTTAATAAGTGAATCTCGGAAAAATTCTCATCGGCCGCCACCGGGAATTGCACCCAGGGTCTTCCAGTTACGCGCCGTACATGCTACCACTGCACCACAGCGGCCCCGAATTCCTCCAGACTCACATCTGATTAACTGCCAAACTACATGGTAGGCTGCTTCATAGTTTCAGATCAATGAAGGAACCTGCCATGTAGTTTGGCAGTCAATCACATGTGAGTCTGGAAGAATTCGAGACCGCTGTGGTGCAGTGGTAGCATGTCCGGCCCGTAACTGGAAGACCCTGGGTTCAATTCCCGGTGGCGGCCGATGAGAATTTTTCCGAGACTCACTTATTAACGTGGAAAGAGGGATGATTTTTGTTTGGTGTTCCGGATCCACGTCGAGTGTTTGAATTAGTATTTCATGAAAAACAAAATTTCTACAGATTTTTTTTTATTGGAGGTTTAACGACCACCGTGAGCAGCTCAATGGGCTATAAGTAGTCGCTCGTCCCTAATTTAGGGCCACTGACTCCAGGGAAGGTACAAACCAACTCATGCCTCACCGGGATTCGAACCCGGACTCCTTTCGGACGAATGGTCATAAGCCATCACTTAGACCACTGCGCCACCGGGGCGACATTTCAACAGAAGATTTCACTCGGAAGGAACAATGTAAAATTGCAGTTAAAGTAGAATTCAAATTTCAAAAATTAAACTTAGAAGTATATTTTTCATTTTTCATGAATAGAACTTTTACAGATGCCCATGCTCTTAGCAGTAAACCATATGTTTTTGTGAAACGGTCAGATGTGCATATTTTAAATTCACCTGCGCGTAATTGGATTCCTTTCAGGATGTCTAGCAATAATCTCGCTCGCCACTTCCTTCTGGGTCCATCCCTGTCAACCACAGAGAAGGACGATCTCCACCCTTTAATCCAGTATGAATGCCATTTCTCACCTGTAACTGAAAAGAAAAACACAATTTTATCATTGGTTTTTCGCCTGTGAAGAAAAATATATTTTTACCGTTGGTTTTTTAAATCTAAAGAGAAACATATTTTATAGGCATATGTAGTGCAGATCCCATTGAATCCACATTTTTCGGCTCCCATTGGTTCGAAACTTTTCGGACAACCTGTACATCTGTGCATGTGCCCGAGAAAAGAAGTGGGCATGGCCAAGACTTTTCCAATGTCTCTCTGTTCTCTCAATATTCTTTCACAGGGGATATAAGTATATATTTGTATATGTCACGACCAATGCCTGATCACCGGAAAGGTGTTCAAAAGTCCAGGCTTGGGGGCCTCAGAGTTATATAGGGTAGCCCCAAGAATAACTTCAATATTAACACTTCTTTTTAATCTGGAACAGAAAATTTTCAGAATTTTTCAATTGGCACATGTAATAACATTTTCCTGTTTGAAAATGTACATGCAGAACGTTTGCTATGCTCATTGATTCTAATTTTAAAGGAACCCTTAGTCATTTCGATATGGTATCTTTTGGAGCCGTCCGGATATTGTAAAGGGAAGGCCTAAACACCTTCCTCCTTGGAAGGAAGTGGCTTGTTAATGTTTCTGTTAAGCATGGTATATAAAGATGCAGGAGATCTTATACCGACACCGTAGTTAATCTTTCTGAGTGCATTCGTGAGTTGGTAGGAAACGTATGAAATCAAAATTGGAATCAACAAGCATGAAAAAGGCGCAAAGGAAGGCAAAGAAACCACGACCTTATCCAGAGAAGTCAAATTCTAGTTCATTGCTCCTATATGGGATGATATAAAGATTTCTACTTCACCCTTTAACAGCCAATCGGAAAACTCTGGAAATCATTAACAACACTGAGGCCTGCAATGATGTATCTGTAGAGCTGCCACTAATTTGAAACCAGTTTTTCAAATAATATGCCTATTTTCTTCCAAGATACCGCGTGCCACCAACGTGACGCCTACTGTATTTGAACTAAAATTACATTTTTTTTTTTTTTTTGATTGGAGGTTTAACGACCACCGTGAGCAACTCAATGGGCTATAAGCAGTCGCCCGTCCCTAATTTAGGGTCACTGGTTCCAGGGAAGGGAGAGAGCCAGTGCCGTAAGACAAACACAACATCCATGCCTCACCGGGATTCGAACCCGGACCCCTTACGGACGAATGATCAGAGGCCATCGCTTAGACCACTGCGCCACCGGGGCGGCGACTAAAATTACATTAGCATCTATTCATTTATTGTCTAGTCAAGTAACCACGTCCAGTTTGTTCAGCGTTCTATTATTCAGATTGCAATTTTTGTGTCTACCTTCCTTGGAAAAGCCATCTAGTTGAAAAATTTGGAAACGCTTATTTCCATTTTTACGCCAATAAATCGGTTTATTAATATGGTTTTACTATTTTATGTATAGTTGGTGTACAGTTCTTTGTTATTAATTATTGATTACAGAAAGAAGGATTGCTAGGCCGCCCAGGTTGTGCAGTGATCTAAGAGATGGCTTATGACCTTTGTCCGAGATGGGTCCGGGTTTGAATCCCGTGCGGCACGGATGTTGTGTTTGTCTTACGGCACTCGCTCTCTCCCTCCCCTGGAGTCAGTGGTTTTAAATTTGGGACGGGCGACTGCTTATAGCCCATTGAGTTGCTCACGGTGGTCGTTAAACACCCTATAAAAAAATAAAAAAAGGTTTTGCTAGTACTACTTCTAGCTACGGAGATATCATTGATAAACAGATAGGCAGTGGGACAACCTGAAAGCTTGGGTGTTGGGGATACCTTCGTATACTAAAACAAGTTAGTAAAATCATGCAATGCATTGATTATGATACGCTTTCCAACATACCGGAAATCGCGCGCAGATAAACCCTCCTCCCTTCCCTTACTATTGATTCGTTCAGCATACCTCCGGAACAACATACTAGAGGTTTGTCGCAATAGAAGCATTTTTACTCAAGTTATGAGGATAATGGCTGTGGAATAAATCTTGCTCATGCGCCCTGACCTTTGACACCATTTCGATGATAATAAACAGATTGGTTCAGTATATCACCGGAACCACATACTAAAGTTTTGTCGCAATAGAAGCATTTTTAGTCACGTTATGAAGGTAATGGCTGTGGAATAAATCCCGTTCCTGTGGCCTGACCTTTGACTCCATTTCGATGATATTCAACAGAACCGGTTCAGTATAGCTCGGGAACAGCATACTAGTTTTGTCGCAATAGAAGCACTTTTAGTCACGTTATGAGGATAATGGCTGTGAAATAAATCTCGCTCCTGTGCCCTGACCTTTGACCCCATTGCGATGATATTAAACAAATTAGTTCAGTATATCTCCGGAACCACATACTAAAGTTTTGTCGCAATAGAAGCATTTTTACGTAAGTTATGAAACATAAGAGCGATGGAATGGATACCGCTCCTATGTGCTGAGCTTTGACCTCATTTCTTCCATTTTCAATAGGCTTCGTCCCCAGGTTGAGAACATACTAAAATTTCATCGAAATCGAACCATTTTTACGCGAGTTATCGTGCGGACAGGGAGACAGACAGACGGACGGACAAAGCTGGAGCATATTCGCTTCTTCAAACTACTGTTGGAAAGCGTAAATGAGTACTGAAGGAAATGATAAGAATACTTCAAACCAAAGATAAATGTTCATGTAGTACAAGGCATATTTTCAGCTTACCTTGAAAAACTGAACAAAAAGCCAGGCAAGTAATTTTACTAAATTCCAAAATTTTGAAAAGTAATTTTTTCTCTACATCTGTGGTACGGCAAATATTTTCCAGTTAAGTATACGATTCAAGATGTGTGCGTGTGTGTGTGCGTGCGCCCGGTTTACAAACACCAAAAAAAAAAAGTCGCATTTATGCTTTCAAAATACGAGTTAGAGTTCCGTTCAAAGTAACTCTCTCTGGAATCCTTCCAAACTTAGACCCGCCATTACGGTATTTGAATATGTTGAGAAATGCAATGTTCTTAGCGCTATCGAATCTGAAATGCCGCCCAATGTCTCGCCGTCATAAATAAAACATACATGACGCCGAGTGGTTTTTGGGCTTAGTAATAAAGATGAACGTACGCGAATGCTTCTTCACATTTGCCGGTGGATTTTAATATTGAATTCAGTAAATCGAACGCACCCCTTCAATAACGGTAATATTTAAATCAAGAATTCTGGCATCTTAAGTGATTTTTACGAGCACTTGTCAATTACCTATTCTGTATTCTCGCACAGCGCACCTCGATCGCCGCTGGTATTATTTAATTAGTGGATGATGAATTGGAGTGATAGAAATATGAAGTAAATATTTATGTAGAACATTTTATCTCACTTCTTTTTATGGCAGTAGAGAATAATACGATTAGTGATATTCAGCTGATATTTCAACTCACTTCGTAAAAGGGAAACATTTTACAAAGTTCTTTGAAAATAAAATGCTTATTCAGAAACCTTAAGCACATAAGGACACGCCAGTGACCATGAAATAACGCACATATTACCATCACAATATCTAAGAATGGATTCCAGTTTTTAAGCAGTATTTTTTAAACGTATATACCTTCAGCGTTGCGAATTCTGATTACTTCCGCCTTTTGAAATGCGCACGTACAATGGGGGGGGGTTAGTAATTTCTAAGACATACACTGATCTGCCAGTTTTTTAGGTACAATTACCTTCTTCACATAAATGGCTGGCTCACTTTAATGCGTAAGACAACTGAGCGCAGTGTGCGGTATAAATCAGACAGAGCAGCTCATCAAGCATCATTTAACGTTCCACTGAGTGTAGGAATGGGCAAAACGAGTGATCTGAGTGGCTTTGAATATGCTTTATGGTTGGCGCCAAGCGTGTCCGTTCAAGCATCTCCCAAACGGCCGTTCTCCTGGGCTTTTCACGCTCAACCGTAGCAAGGGTTTACCATCAATGGTGGTAAACGCAAAAACTTCCAGCAATTGGTGATCCTGTGGATGAAAACAGCTGCTAGATGAAAAAGATCGAAGATGATTAGCGATATGGTAGTTAGCTGTTGTAGCTCATTCGCGACATACGTGGTGAGTTCGAAAATGGCCCACGGCACACCAATGTTGAATTCTGCGGTGTTTTGTGGCCCGTCAGTCCACTTGCGCGATTCTCGTCAGTGTCCTTTCATCCCTCTATTCCACCAGTCGTATTCGTCCAGAGGATCGCTGATCATTGGAACTTCTCTGAGTGTCTCAAGATACACTATATTCACAAAAATCACCGGACACCTAGAAGAGAAACACAACATAGCATTTATTGACATACATTAGTACAGTGTTGGTCCACCTTTGGCCTTAATGCATGCACTGACCCTTCGAGACATGCTTTGGACAAGGTTTTGAAACACAGCGATAGGTATGCGCTTCCATTCAGTACATAATGTTTCCGCTAACTGTTGCTTAGTAGTAGGGCTTGGTTCCAAACTTCTTATGCGGCGCTCTAATTCATCCCATATGTGCTCTATGGGATTAAGACCATGGCTATGTGCTGGCTAGTCCACACACGATACGGAATTATCGTCAAACCACGCCGTAACAGTCCTTGCTTTATGGATAGGTGCATTATCCTGCTGGTGCCAACAAAGCTCGGTTCCACAGTATTGCCACAGAGTTGGTAGGGCATAATTGTCCAGAATATCGAGGTAGACGTGCTGGTTAACAGGTTTGTCCACGATAACCAATGGGCCGGGACCATACGACAAAAAATACCACCACACGAGTATACTGCCAGCTCCAAACTTGACCTTATGAACAGTACACTGTGGTAAATAGCGTTGCCCCGGCTGCCGCCATACCCACACACGGCCATCAGACTGATGAATCGTGTATCTGGATTCATCAGTCCATAGGACCAATTTCCATTGATCTACGGTCCACGATAAATGTTCTTTACACATTGCTAAACGACGAGTAGAATTTGGAGTGGAGATGAAAGGCTTATGAGCAGCCGTAGGACCATGGTAACCCATGGAATGAAGTTCTCTGCGAATGGTACGTGTTCGTACCAAGGTTCCAGCATTTTACTCACCTGTACACTGAATTTTTGTGCAGTACTTTGTCGATTAGCTCTAACGACTCTGCTGAGGCTTCGACGTCCTCTATTACTGATTTTCTTTGGTCTGTCGGTACGTTTTGCTGCTTGAAGCACGCCACGTGTCTTCCAGGTATTGAGTACATCCAAAACAGTTGACGTGGGTATGTTTAAACGCCTCTCGGTTTCTCTTATGGACAACCCCTAATATGACACCCAACAATCTTTCCTTTCTCAAAGTCAGTTCTCTCCCGCTGCTACATTTTCACTCAACCTCACAGTGCGATGTGATCGCGGTCAGCTGCAGGTTTGTTTTTATACCGTTTGCAGCTGTACCGCGCATCTTAACAACGCAGCGGATCCGTTTATTTGCTTTTGAAGTGGTGTACGGTGACCTTTGTCAATATAGTGTATATAGTAAACTTTATGACGAAGTAAATTTCTCCATCATTTTTATGCCAGGGGAAGGATTCGAACCCACAACTCTCGGCTCCGGAGCTCCGAGTGCTATCCACTGTACTACACTGGCATGTGCTCTCACTGCTATCTGCCTTTATCTCATGTGCGTCCTGCGGGGCAGGCACGTCACAACCCTTATTACAGTTGTGAGTGAAAGGCCCAGGATCATAGCTGTTTGGGAGATGCTGAAACCAGCACGTCTTGCGCCAACTACACACACACACACTGGCCACTGAATTAGAAACTTTCATGGAGATGTCCGTAAACATCACTTACGCAGTGTATATGCCAAATACGTGGTCACTTGCGTCACCACGTGCGTGATCTAGGCAACTATTCAAGACTGTTGGTCGTTAGTAATAGTCAGTAGTGTTGATCAGAATGGGAGAAACAAAGGATCTTTCGGAGTTCGATAAAGAGCTTATTGTGGGTACGATCTGGCTAGAGTGACAATTTCGGAAACAGCAAAGTTGACTGGTTTCTTAAAAGGTGAGACATCCCGGGTCTTTAATCAGTGGAAAAATAACCCACATTGTTCCTCTAAGAGGTGTAAGTGTGGCACGATGGCAATCTGTCAGGAACGAGATCGTCGTCGTTTGAGAAGGCTTGTATGGAGAAACAGGACTTCGTGTGCGAAGCAATTGACTGAAGCATCCATCGAAGGCTGCTCCCAACCCATATCTCCGCGAACTATGCGCACAGAATTGAATAGGATTGGTATTGGTAGTCGCATGCGTATACGGAAACTATTGATTTCGGCGAAGAACTGAAAAGTTAGTCTACCGGGATGTCAGGAACACAGTGACTGGATACCGGAAGACTGAAAAAAAGTCGTGCTGTCTGACCTGTCATGGTACACGTTGTTCTGCACCAACGGTAGGGACAGAGTTTGGAGGGCGCCCCATGAAGCAATCAACCAAGCTTGTCTTGTAAACACAACTCAAGGCTCTGGATGTGGTGTCATGGTGTGGGGGGTCACGTTCTGTCGGTACATAACAGGTCCCCTGACATTGCTGGGAGGTCGGGTGTCCTCTAAGTATTATCTGAACGTTGTTGCCGATCAAATCCAACCTGCGATGCTGACCTCTTATCCCATCAGGTGACGGCTGTTTTATGAATGACAATGCTTACTGTCCATCGCGTAAGATGCACTCAGCAGTGGTTCAGAGAGCATGCCACAGACATCTACCATCTTCTCTGGCTACCACAAAGCCCGGATATGAACTCTATTGAGAATGTATGGGACACATTAGAAAAACAGATCCTGGAGTGAAGTCCTCTTCCGTCAAATATGAGTCACTTAAAGGACTGTCTGGTGAACACCCGTTATGCTGTAGACGTAGATGCACTGGAGAACCTTGCGAAAGCTATGCGAAATCGCATGCGTGCAGTAATTCAGGCTAAAGGAAGTCCAACCCAGTGTTGAATTGAATAAAGGTTTCTAATTCAGTGGCCAACATGTGCATCACGCCACATTCAAAGTCGCTCGGATCAATCGTTTTGCCCATTCGTACCCTCAATAGAACCCTAAATCATGCCAAACGGGCTGGTCTGCCTGATTTGTACTTGAGACTGCGTTCACGTGCCGTCTAACGTCTTGTAGTGAGCCTTTCATGTGACGAGGGCAGGTGTACCAAATAAACTACCTCATATACAAAAAAAATGTATAACGACCTCATATACAACAAGAAAGTTAATATCGAATTTTCGGGTGTAATAAGCACGTCTTTTGAATCCGTTCTGACGCAAATTAAATTTATGAAGGCTATTCAAAGTCAATGGAACCGGTATGGAAACAATAGATCTGACGAAAGAAAGAAGATTTTCAATCGGATTTTTAATCCCTCAGATATTGCTGCAAACGGAATCGTGAGCTTACGAACTCTTAGAAACAGAGATATCGACAAAATAAGATGTGACTTTACGTCCCCTGGTGGGAAAACCATGCATTATTTTGGGAAGAAAGTATTTTCAAAAGGTTTGTCCAAATAAGCGGTATCGGTCCAAGAAAAAAAAAATTAGTCGAGTTTTCAGGAACCCAGATTTTGCAACAAATACTTCAAAAGCAGAAATGAACAATTATGACCCCTGGTGGCTAAACCATTCTTTACCAAACATTAGAAATTATGTGAAAAATATTTTCCATCAGGTCTTGTATGCGATACAAGAAGAATTTTTGAAATCAGAGTTTAGGAGCAGAAATAACGCAGAAAACGCAATTTACCTTTGTGCCCAATAGCGGAAAGTCTATGATTTACTTGAAAATTTTGAATTTACAGGAAAAACATTTCGCATCAGAAACACTATCCAACAAAGAAGGAATTTTTTAAATCGTACTCTTAGAAGGGGAAATATTGACAAAAATAAGATGTACATCTACGCCCCTGGCGTAGAAACCATGCATTATTTCAAGAAGAAAATGTTCCTAAAAGGTTTGTCGACATGAGTAGTATCGGTCAACAAACGACTTTTTTTCAATCGACATTTTAGAAGTTCATATTTTGCTGCAAATACAACAAAAGCGGAAATTGAGACTTACGCCACCTGGTGGCCAAACCATTTCTTACAAAAATTAGAAATTATGTGCAAACGATTTCCCATCAGGAGCTGTATGCGGTGCAAAAAGAATTTTTGAAATCAGAGATTTAGAAGCAGAGATATAGGGGGGAACGTAATTTACATTTACGCCCGCTAGCGGAAATTCTATGAATTACTTAAAAATTTTGAAAATATATGAACCACATGTCACACTAGGAAACACTATCCAACAAAGAAGGAATTTTTAAAATCGGACTCCTAGAAGTAGAGATATTGACAAAAAATATATACATCTACGCCCCTGGCGTAGAAACCATGCACTATTTTAAGAAGAAACTGTTTCTAAAAGATTTGTCGACAGGACTAGATTCGGTCAACAAACGACGTTTTTTTCAATCGAAAATTTAGAAGCTCATATTTTGCTGCAAATACAGCAGAAACGGAAATTAAGATTTACGCCCCCTGGTGGCCAAACTATTTTTTTTAGAAAAATTAGAAATTATGTGCAAACGATTTCCCATCAGGAGCTGTATCCGGTGCAGAAAGAATTTTTCAAATCGGAGATTTAGAAGCAGAGATATAGGGGGAAACGCAATTTACCGCTACGCCCCCTAGCGGAAAGTCTATGAACTACTTGAAAATTTTGAAATTATATGATAAACATGTCACACGGAAAACACTATCCAACAAAGAAGGAATTTTTCAAATCGGACTGCTAGAAGTAGAGATATTGACAAAAATAGGATGTACATCTGCGCCCCCTGGCAGAGAAACTATGCAATATTTTAAGAAGAAAATATTCCGAAAAGGTTTATCGATGTGAGTGGCATCAGTCCACGAAGTAATTTTTTCAATCGATATATTAGAAGCTCCGATTTTATGGCAAATACATCAGAAGCAAAAATTAACACTTACGCCCCATGGTGGCCAAAGTATTCTTTACCAAAAATGTGAAATTATATGCAAAAGATTTTCCATCAGGAGATGTATCCGCAGAAGAAAAAAGTTTTCAAATCGGAGTTTTAGAAGAAGAGTTCTTGGAAAAAAATGTAATTTACTTTTACGTCCCCTAGCGGAAAAATCTATGCGTAATTTGAAAAAGTAACTATATCTAAAATACTCTTTGACATAAATGGAATCGAAAGATGAAAAAATTTTTTCAATCGGATGTTTAGAAGCAAATATGTGGAATAAAACGTATTTTTGAGTTCGACATCATCTGCATTTACGCCCTCTACCGGCGAAATTGTACATGTTAAAAAAAAACGAAATAAAGGATCATCATTTGCATATTTCAAGCTTCCGAATGCAAAAAAAAATTTCAAATCGGACTAATACACTGCTGGACAATTGCTAAAGACGGATCATAAACGGCTATATAGCGCATAAAAAAGTAAGTGTGGTTGGATGCCAAGTGAAATAAAATGATGTAAGAATGCCAGGATATTACAAGAAAGACAATTTATTGTGCTCTGAAATCCAGAAGGCTTTGCAACGTGTTCAAGGGACAAACAGGCCATTTTGTGCAGAAAACGTAAACGTGAAAAAATACAATTACCGTCAGTAGGCGTTCCGGCGTAAGATGTCAATACGGAATATGGCCACCATGGAGGGCGATGCAAGATTCCACACGTCGTGTCATGCTTTGCACAACATTATCAAGCAGCTGTTGGGGTAATTTATCCTATTCCTCTGTCAGTGCACGGATGAGGGTGTCCTTGTCTATTGGAGGGCATTGGCGACCAGCAAGACTCCTCCCCAAAGCATCCCACACATTTTCAATGGGATTCAGATCTGGAGAACGTGCTGGCCATACGAGGCGTTGAATATCCACGCTCTCAAGACACTCCTGTACAGCGACTGTTCGATGACATGTTGCGTTGTCGTTCATGAAAATGAATCTATCACCGACAGCACCACGGAACATGCGAACATGAGGTAGCAGAACATCGTTAATGTATCGTTGGCCAGTCATAGTCCCAGTTGGAAGCACATAAAGGGACGTACGGCCATTGATCATGATGCCAGCCCATACCATGACACTACATGTCGGATATCGGTCCCTTTCCTGTATGTTTGCTGGACAATATGCAGTATCAGTTGTCGTCGACAATCAGACGATAGACTATATCTACTCTCATCTGAGAAGAGGACAGCAGACCAGTCGTTATCAGTCCAATTGCGATGTTGATGGCACCATTGCAAACGGGCGGTACGGTGACGTCTTTACAATGTGATGCACACAACAGCACGGCCGGCGTATAGTCCTCCTTCATGCAAACTTCTGGCGACAGTTTTTCGGGAGATCCGCTTGCCAGTAGCAGCCATAAACTGATTTGCTACCTCACTAGCTGTGCTGCGCCGGTGTCTTTTTGCTGATAGCACTATGTACCGATCTTCTGCAGGTGTCGTATTGCGAACACGACCTCCCCCGTGACGTTTGCTACACTCTCCATTTGTTTGAAATGATTTCCAAAGCCTTGAAATAACACTGTAGCTGACGTTGAACTCCCTGGCAACATCTGTTATTTTTCACCCTTCTTCAATCTTGCCAATAATACGACCACGCGTAACATCATCTAGGTGATGTCGGGAAGACATACTGAAAATTGCAAGTTCGTCAATTGATTCTTTCCCTTTCAACTTTGCGTTTGAACAACAACGGTCAATACGCGTCAAATCCTTTATATCTCTTATCAGCGCTATGACGCCACGAACAAGTTCGGCAATCCAAAATTTGCATACGCACAACACGTCTTACTGTATCCCGCACTTATGCTAATTTCCACATTTTCCTGCCTTCCATTTTATGGTTGCTATCGTTGCTATTGTCATCCGTCCTTAGCAATTGTCCGGCAGTGTAGTTGCAGAGATATCAGACGGACGGGCGGACGGACGGACAAACCGATAACAGAAGTACGAACTTTTTTACAAAAGACGTGCTAAAAAAGCGATGAAGTATTTTATGATATTCATATTTATTATTTACGCAGTTCGTAGTGACTTCGGTGAAGCTGACGTGATGGTAGATAGCTTTTAAAATGGACAATTTGCCTGAAATTTCTGTATCATATCTATGAATCATCTGTGGAAATTCAGTACTTTGTTTTATATACAGTGTGGCGTAATTAGTTCTCTAATTTGTGTATTAATATCTCACTTCTCAGTAAGTAATTTGATCACGGGAAACTAAGATTTTCACAGTAAAAATGCTTTTTTTATATAAGTATTTTGATAAATAAAATATCGCTGATTAATGACGAGGAACTGTACTGCCGCAGTGGTCTAAGCGATGACCTCTGATCATTCGTCCGAAAGAGGTCTGGGTTCGAATCCCGGTGAGGCATGAATGTTGTGTTTGTCTTACGGCACTGGCTCTCTCCCTTCCCTGGAACTAGTGACCCTAAATTAGGGACGGGCGACCGCTTATAGCCCATTGAGTTGCTCACGGTGGTAGTTAAACCTCCAATCAATAAAAAAAAACTGTACACCAGCTATACTTGAAATAGTAGAACTATTTATAATACTAATCCGAATTTATTGGTGTAAAATCGAAATCAAAGTTTCCAAGCTTTCACACATCAACCAGATTGTTCTTTAGGGAAGGTAGACAGACAACTGCAATCTGAGTATGAAACGTATGTTCTATTTTAACTTTCCTCTTGAGTTTCTTTTTCTATATAAATTTTAGTTCGTTCTCTTCGACGTTTTCAAACCTTAACGTTATGTCTTTTCCCTCAAACGAGAATGATGTTGGCAACACACTGAGGTCGTAACAAGAGTGACGTATGTGTGGCCGGATAAGAACGATAGATTAAAAGGCAATGCAGCAGTGTTTTGGGGGATTGATGTTATTGATGATAGACGTGCCGTTATACTGCGATTGGATGTTAAATCACTGCTACTGTATTGAGTACGCTAATAAACCGGATGTGAGTGTGGAGTACAAACCATGCAAGCAAAATAAACGTATTTGTAAGTACAAATTTTGAAGATGACAATCCAATTTTTGGTGTAAATGTGACAAGGATGGTAAGTCAGATAATATCCAAAAACTTGAAAATTCCATCGTCCTGGAGCTGGACTCGAACCCGCGTCTGCCAGATAGAGCCCGGGTATGCTAACCACTACACCACCTAGAACGACCAAGTCTCAAGTTTCCGATTAATTTGAATATAACCAGGATCTCTAAGGTTTTCAAATTAATCTGAAACTTGAGACTTGGTCGTTCTGGGTGGTGTAGTGGTTAGCATACCCGGGCTCTATCTGGGAGACGCTGGTTCGAGTCCAGCTCCAAGACGATTAAATTTTCAAGTTTTCGGATATTTTCTGACTTACCCTCCTTGCCACATTTACACCAAAAATCGGATTGTCATCTACAAAATTTGTATTACATGGTGTAATCCCGTATTTCTTTCATGATTTGTAAGTACTACAATTGGCATCTTTCTTGTAATGCGTATAGGTACCTTCAATTTTACATTGACTTTAGCACACATAACGTAATTACTGACGTAATGACTAAGTTACACCGGAAAGACAAATTACGTTATAAGTAATAGTACCGTTCAACAATTTCAACGCGATGACTTGTGTGACAATAAACGAATAGATGAGAATGTGATTATTCATTCAAAGATACGAGACGTCACATTGGTGGAATGCTGCATTTTGAAAGCGAAAAGGCTTGAAGAACTAGTTCCAAATTCGTGGCGCTGCCCCGGTGGCGCAGTGGTCTAAGGCGCTGGCCTCTGATCATTCGTCCGTAAGGGGTCCGGGTTCGAATCCCGGTCAGGCATGGATGTTGTGTTTGTCTTACGGCACTGGCTTTCTCCCTTCCCTGGAACCAGTGACCCTAAATTAGGGACGGGCGACTGCTTATAGCTCATTGAGTTGCCCACGGTGGTCGTTAAACCTCCAATAAAAAAAAAAAAATTCGTGGCAAGTCATGATACCCCGCTATCATTACAAGCCTCACTGTTGGATCTCTAAGGTTTCTCGAATGGAAGTAGAGTTAGGGGTGGAGTTGGAAGCTAATTTTTTTATATCATCCCACATAAGAGCAGTGGACTTGAACTTGCCTTCTCTGGATAGGGTGTAGTGTAACACAAATTTGTCGGTGGAGGTGGCTGAACCTGCATCCTTCTGCTCCGGAGCCGAATGCTTTCCCAATTAAGCTCCACCGACGAAGTTTGTCGCTGCAAGTTTGCCGTCTTGACGCATGTGCCACCTCTGAGGTAGGTACGTCACATATATCCTCCTTTGAAAAAGAGCTAGGACGGAATCCTAGGTTTCAGGTCCATCGCAAACCATGCTTTCGAAGTAACTCTCTGTAGAAGAAGGACTTCTGATTAATTCCAGACGATGTGTGGAAGAAGCATCACACATCTTTCAAAGAACCTAACGGACAGTAGACCTATTTTTACGTTTGGGCGCCAATGTGAAAATACGAATTTGCAGGTGGAACAGATCGACCCCCATCCTTCTGCTCCGGAGCCGAATGTTTTGCCAATTAAGCTACACCAAGAAGTTTGTTGCTGCAGCTTTGACGTCTAGACATGTGTGTTGCCTCTGACGTAGGTACGTCACAAGGGGCGTGGTTACTTTACCGTCCTTTGTGTATCTTTTACGCTCGTTGACTCTAATTCTAAACGTACTCTTGGTTATTCCGATGTTGTATCGCTTGGGGCTGTCCGGACATTGTGGAGGGATGGCACAAACACCTGTTTCGGTAGAAAGAGGTGGTATGTCAGTATTTCGTTAGGCATGGCATACACTATATTGACAAAAGTCAACGGACACCCCTTCAAAAGCAAATGAACGAATCCGCTGCGTTGTTAAGATACGCGGCACAGCTGCAAACCGTATAAAAACAAGCCTGCAGCTGACAGCGATCACATCGCACTGTGAGGTTGAGTGAAAATGTCGCGGAGAGAGAGAACTCACTTTGAGAAAGCAAAGATTGTTGGGTGTTATATTAGTGGGTTCTCCATAAGAGAAACCGAGAGGCGTTTAAACATACCTAAGTCAACTGTTTTGGATGTACTCAATACCTGGAAGACACGTGGCGTGCTTCAAGCAGCAAAACGTACCGGCAGACCAAAGAAAATCAGTGATAGAGGACGCCGAAGCCTCAGGAAAGTCGTTACAGCTAATCGACGGAGTATTGCACAAGACCTCAGTGTACAGGTGAGTAAAAATGCTGGAACCTCGGTATGCACACGTACTATTCCCAGAGAACTTTATTCCATGGGTTACCGTGGTCGTGCAGTTGCGCATAAGCCTTTCATCTCCACTCGGAATGCTACTCGTCGTTTAGCATGGTGTAAAGAACATTTATCGTGGACCGTAGATCAAGGGGAACGAGTCTTATGGATTGATGAATCCAGATACACGATCCATCAGTCTAATGGCCGTGTGTGGGTATGGCAGCAGCCGGGGAACGCTATTTACCACAGTGTACTGTTCTTACGGTCAAGTTTGAAGCGGACAGTGTACTCGTATGGGGGTGTTTTTCGTGGTATGGACCTGGCCCATTGGTTATTGTGGACAAACCTGTTAACCAGCACGTCTATCTCGATATTCTGGACAATTATGCCCTACTAACTCTGTGGCAATACTATGCAACCGAGCCTTGTTGGTACCAACAGGATAATGCACCGATCCATAAAGCAAGGACTGTTACGGCGTGTAATTCCGTATCGTGTGTCAACTGGCCAGCACAGAGCCCTGATCTTAATCCCATAGAGCACCTATGGGATGAATTAGAGCGCCACAAAAGAAGTTTGAAGCCAATGCCTTCTACTAAGCAACAGTCAGGGGCAGCATTATGTACTGAATGGAAGCGCATACCGATCGCTGTGTTCCAAAACTTTGTCGAAAGCATGCCTCAAGAGGTCAGTGCATGCATTAAGGACAAAGGTGGACCGACACCGTACGTCAGTAAATGTATGTATGCCAATAAATGCTATATTGTGTTTCTCTTCCACGTGTCCGGTGAGTTTTGTCTATATTGACAAAAGTCACCGGACAAAAGATGTCGGAGACAATATATAAATATTGTTTCAAATTAAAGATTTTATAAATTACCTTTAATGAATTTTGTGCGTTTGAATATAAGATACTCTGAAAATAGTTGAAATTTTAACGACAAGCGGGTGATATAACTTTATGAAGTCCCGTCGGGCCGCACAAAATGATGAGTAGGCTCTGACCACGGCGTTGCTGTTTTTAGGAGATTATAACAATTGTTTCTATAGGTAGGATAGACGTAAGCATGAACAAGATGTTACAGCTTGTAGATAAAAGCACAATTCGTACAATATGTCATTCAAAACAAATACCACCGTCTATGTACTGTAACGTACCAGGAGATGTGACGTACCTGCCAGAAGGACGCACACGACATAAAGACAGATAGGAACCAGAATAAAAGTCCGCGTTGCTTAATTGGTAGAGCAACTTATTCCGGAATGAGTGGACCCGGGTTCGAACCCCGGCGTAGACCGAAAATGACGGAGAAATTCACTTCGTTATAATGGCGCCCGAACTATCCGGATGACCCGGCCGTTCAAAATCTCGCATTGGTGTGATGTTATTTCCACACCGCGAGATAGGAAAAATAAGAGAATCCTTTCTCCAGCACTTCGAAAAAGAAAAATAAGGGGGAGATGATGTAACGTACCAGGAGATGTGACGTACCTGCCAGAAGGACGCACACGACATAAAGGCAGATAGCAATTAGAATCAATGTCCGCGTAGCTTAATTGGTAGAGCAACTTATTCCGGAATGAGTGGACCCGGGTTCGAACCCCGGCGCGGATAAAAATGACGGAGAAATTCACTTCGTTATAGTACGATATTTAATAAAAGATGAAAGCTATTTACAAATTAAAACCTCCACTAGCACTTTCGGTGTAACATTTACACCATCATCAGATGAAACAGAGAGGTTAATGCAGTACTCGCGTAGACCTTTATAGGAGTGCAGCAATGCACCGTGGTATAGTTCTCAAGCGTCACAAGGTTAAGGTGTTGCCATCGCAGCCGAGCAATACATACAATTTCCGAATTTAATTACACATGATAATGCAAATTGTGTTGCGCTGTATTGTGACGCTTGAGAATTATTCCATGGTGCTTTGCTGCACTCCTATAAAGGTCTACGCGTGTACTGCATTAACCTCTCAGTTCTACCTGATGATGGGGGTAAATGTTACCCCGAAAGTGCTAGTGGAGGCTTTAATTTGTAAATAGCTTTCATCTTTTATTAAGTATCGTACATAGATGGTGGTATTTTTATGTTACAGCTTTTCGTTGAACAGAAATTTCCTGTTAGTTGTGTAACGTATACTCTAGATTCAGTTTCTTTTTGATTTTACTATCTCTTGTTATTTTATTTTCCTATGCAAATTATCTTCTCACTTAACGAGATGTTGTTTCTCCCGCTGAATTATATGTGGCAACGAGTGTAAGTCATGACGTGGTGGTATGCAATATATATAGGCTCGCTCAAGTATACCAAAGAGATTCGTTTTATATGTGATAGGTTCTTCCTGATTATTGATATGCGATTTACCTACTTTTCTACGATAGTACGAAAGTTCGGGCTATCAGTAGTTGTGTTATTTTGGAGTGTGTATTTGAGTAATACCAGGAGCTCCCCAATAAAAGGTTAAAAGTGAGTACGTTTTCTTAGTTCATTTTATTGTCAGACCTCTGTCTGGCCGTTAAGTCTATTTCATTGAGTGTTTACGTTAAGTTCAGGGGATATTGTGTTTACCGCTCTAATAAGGAGCCTTCAAGGTACTAATGTACTAAAACCGAAGTTATATTACTGATATTCAAGATAATGAGGAACGCTGAGTAAAAATAAATTCCATATTCTTGGAATTTATTGCACGTGCGTGTCTTACCTAAACAAACTCTAGCACTTTGAAGATTAAGCACACTTTAGCTACGTGAAGTAACCTTTCAATAACCCTAACGTGACTTAACGTAAGCTTTCCTGCACTACACGTCCAGCCGGAGAATTTTATTCATTATAGCTGGCAGACGTTAATATAGTATGAATGAAAAACAAACACTCTTCTGCGAGCAGGAAATTTTTGTAGCAAGTGGTTTTGTAAGAAGTTCTAGGTGATTCCGGAATAATTTGAAACGTTCTAAATTTTTAATGTAATTCTTGCATCTTGAAATGCTTAATTAATCCATGTGAGAGACGAGTTTTTTGTGCCTTTTCATGTGTTCGTATGCCGGCAATATAATTATTTCCCCATTTGGCTGCGGTCATGTATTGTTTTTATTATACAGGTAAAAATGTAGCCCGTCCTTAGGTTTTGGACACCAGTGTAATATCCGATTTCTAGGTTGTGGCATTCCAGTACGAAAGTTTCAAATAACGTGTAATCCTATTTGTATTGTATCTGCTCTTTGAACAAAAGTAATAGAAGAACATCGAGAAGAATGGTAAATGCAGGGCTTGCCTGTGGATTGCATTCCCTTTTTGAGCAGAAAAGTTTCATCAGATTCGTGGGCGAAAATCCGAGTCTCTGCACTCTTATTTAATTTATTCACGTCACTATAGCTGAATTTGGAACATTTCATTCTATTCTGCATCGTACACAGAGAAGTTACTGATGTAACATCTGACTCTCTCTGCCAGCCCTATTTCTTATTAAATTTCGCTACTAGCATTTGTACTTACAGCTAACTGAGCTTGGCTTGTGATGCATATACGTATATTGTGAGATAAAGAAAGAACCAAATGGAACTGATCTACCTAAATCGTGCGAGAGGAGTGCTTACTGTCTTTTGATATTACATGCAAAGAGCTGTGGGAACACTTTGACCATGTAAAATGTGATTATGACAACCCTTTTTGACGCAGAAAGAAAGAAAGAACTGTTTTCTATCATCATACATAGAATATTGAAAGCAAAGAGAATATCAATTCTGAATTTGCGTGTAACACTTACTGTAACACAGTAAGTGTTTTAAGCAAATTCGGAATTTCTATACTGTTTGCTTTGAATATTCTATCGATTTCCCCTGTATTATGAGGAATATTTCTTCCTTCATTGATTTATTATTAATATCAGGAACACCGAGCAACGCTCGGTTAAAGGGGGGACGAGGGCACACAAAAATTTATATTTTGATATGCTACTTCCAAGTATTGTAATGCTAAGTCTAAACCATCAAGATTAATTATGACAGACGAATTAGATACAAATTAATTTAGAATAAACATCAAAACAAAGATGAATGATAATTTTTTATTTGTCAGAATAAGAAATTTTTTAAAATTGTTTTTATTATTTCCGAACATGAAACACCAAACAGTAAATGTTAACATGGGGTTCCTAATCGAATTACATTTTGTAGATATTTGGCTGAGGTGTTTAAGTCCTCCATGTTATCGGGATAACTTCCACAGCTTTCTTCATAGTCAAGTTTACCATCCACGTGACACTCTGTTAATAGTAATTAATAAAAATGCACTAATCATATTTTAGCACAGCAAATACGCTCGTCATCAAATGACTATTCAAAAACCTAACAAAAAAAATGCTGTATTAGCAGTTTCCCTTTTGAAGGGAAAAGCACACGAAATCAGCGTTCCGCTGCTTATACTGTACTACGCATCAACTCCAAGCAGCTGGCTCAACTCACTTTTTGTTCTAGAAGAAAATAGAAGTAATGCGTAATACGCACACAACGCGTGACGTAATGAGGCAGATGGTCGCGAGAGTGTGACGTTATAAAACTTTAATGGGATCCATACACAACGCGTGACGCAATGAGGCAGATGGAGTGACCGCGCGCCAACATCTCAATCGCGAGAGTGTGACGTCATAAGATTTCTAAGTATGGGAAACATTAATAGGACGACGCCATGACACTAAAAATGTGGTAACTCTGGGTGGTTATTTAACCCACTAAACGAATTTTTCCAAAGTCGAGATCAAGCTAAATCGATTTCTAGTACCAGAAAACGGTAGGTTAACGACTTTCATCAAAATCCTTAGAGCCGTTTTCGAAATAAAATTTACATAGATACAAGAATTGCTCCTTTAATAGTATGGGATACGTATTGAACACGCTCGTAAGCTTCTGAGAAATGTTAAAGAAACAATGTCTTTGTGAATTTACTGATAATGCAGGATGTACTACTGTGCAATGCAGCCAAACCGAAAGCAGATAATAAATAGGCGGACAGCAGGGCTTCCCAATAGTATATCGCAATCGACGAACATAGGTAAGCCACCCCGGTGGCTCAGTGGTTTAAGCGATGGCTTCTGATTATTCGTCCGAGATGGGTCCGGGTTCGAATTCCGGTGAGGCATGGATGCTGTATTTGCCTTTCGGCGCTGGCTCTCTCCCTTCCCTGGAACCAGTGGCCCTAAATTAGGGACGAGAGACTGCTTATAGCCCACAGAGTTGCTCACGGTGGTCGTTAAGTATCCAATAACCCCTCCCATAAAAACATAGGTAAACGTGGTGATCTAAGCGACTTTGACCGTGGTCGCATTGTCGGCGTTAGACAGATGGGTCATTCTATCACCCAAGTGGGCAGCCCCGGGGGCGCAGTCGTCTAAGCGATGGCTTCTGATCATTCGTCCCAGATGGGTCCGGGTTCGAATCCCAGTTAGGCATGGATGTTATGTTTGTCTTATGGCACTAGCTCTCTCCCTTCCCTGGAACCAGTGGCCTTAAATTAGGGATGAGCGACTGCTCGTAGCCCACTGAGTTGCTCACGGTGGTTGTTAAACCTCCAATAAAAAAAGTCGTTCAAGTGGTAGGAGCTCTCGTGTTCCCGAGGGCAACCGTATCAACGGTGCATCGCGAGTATACTATCGACAGACGTACCAGTGCCCAGAGAGCAAGCTGTTGCCGACCAGACGCCATTGAAGGCCTAATCGACGTAGTCGTTGACTATCCAGACTCGTACAGACCGATCGCTCGGCAACGGTAACAAATCACATCCAGGTTAACTGTCGGAGGCCCAAGGAGTGTCAGCGAGCGAATGATACGACGTAAGCTGCATACCCTGGCCTACGGGAGCCGACGCCTTACTCGTGTGCCACTGTTGACTGCTCGTCATCGGACATTACGCCTTGCCTGGTGCCAGGAATGTCAGAACTTAAACTCTGTAGAATGGCACAGCGTCGTGTGGTCAGATGAATCCCTTTTCCCAGTGTACCAAGCTGACGGGAGGGTGCGTGTGTGGCGTCGAAACCATGAGGCCATGTCCTCGTTGTTCCAGGTCGGCTCTGTTCAAGGCGGTGGTGGCTCTGTGGTTGCTTGGGGTGCTTTCTCATGAGAAACATTAGGTCCCTTAATGGATCTGGAGATCAACATGTGCTGGCTGATCACCTATACGCTTCCATGGCCTTCGCGAATCCTGCGACGGATTGTCTGTTTCAGAAGGACAATGCGCCGCCTCACCGGGTCGTAACCACCAGTGGTTCCCTAGGTCCCCGGATTTAAACCCTGTGGAAGCTGTCTGGAATGCCGTGGAGCGAAACATCAGATCCATGAATCCTGGATCGGGTCTCGGGGGGAGTTGTGGACAACGCTGCAACAGTCATGGCTGGCACTGACACCAGAAACCCTCCGGCATCCGGTGAAGTCGATGCCTAATCGTATACAGGCTGTTATTCGCAACAGAGGAGGACTAACATTCTATTAGGTTGGTTTCTCTAATATTTTGCCCATTGAATGTATGATGTATGATTTTTTTACGCAATATATTTCTTGAAAAAAGATAACTATGCGTCCACGAAAGTTTCTATGCATTGGAGAAAAAAAAAACTGGAGATAACTTCATTCTCTTAAAAAGCCTTTGAGCAAGCTAAATTCAACCGAGATCGAACCTAACAACAATATTGATACAACCTAAAATACAGCGAGATATTCATCCTTTCGAATTTTGTGAAAAAAAAAAAAAAAAACTGGTCTTCAAAATTAATTGAGCATAACAAAAACTAAAAGCTGCCACTTGCTTCCCATTCTATGATAAGTAACGAAAAAAAAAATAAAAAAATAAAAAATCAATTTAGCAATTCAACAAAAGCTTTTTGAAGAGATTAAATCTTCTGTTGCCTTAGGCGCTCTATTTTAATTATGTGCCTTGATGAGCGTTGTCTAAACTGATATAACGGAATAAATACATTTAAATTTTCAACTTAATATTTTATGATGCTGCTTCATGAATTTTTAATTATTATCAGGCAAAGAATGATCGTTTTCAGTTCCCGAGCACCAAACCATAAATACCAGAAAAACTGTTGCCATTATTTGCTGATCAGTAGAACAAAAAGTTGCGGAATATTAAATGAAAGAAAAGTTCTAATTGAATGACCTTTCTTTTTTTAACTTCTGGGATACACTCCATTTGAGGTCGATCGATGCGTAATAATTAGTTCTGAATAGAATTGGCTGTAAGAAGAAGAGGGAGGTGGAGCAGAGAAAATTCAGTTGGCAAATTGTACAGCTTTCCTCGATAGTACATCACGACTTTTTTCTTATTTGATGTCTGTTCCGCCAGAACTTCGACTAGCGAATAAAATACTGCTGACCCAGTAACTCGATAACGTTTTGGCACCTTTCACTGATTACGCTAATCGAATGATGGGTGGGCGAAAGCACGCTACCAGTAGTTATAGCCAGATGTTCTTTCCACGACGTCGGATTACCGGTGGAAATTCCATTTCGCTTTTTACTTCCCTGGCAGGTGATTGAATATTTCGTCTTCGTTGGCTTCAACACCGCCACAGCGTAAACTGCATTAAAGATGTCTTCACTTAATCATTATGATCCAAAATGGCTTCTCTTAGTCGGTAAAATTCGTGGACTTTTTTTTTCTTGGCGTAAACAAGATTCTGTTACAATTTAACATTAAAAAAAAAAAAAAAAAAAGGACGGTAACATGGTTTTGTGAAGTTTTCTCTGAAGAAAAAATAGTAACAAACTGAAAAATTCAATTACACGGAGTTATAGAGTTGGATGTTCTTTCTTTTTTTCTCCTTTTTTTACAGGTTCGACAACACATGAACTTCATGCACCTCCACTTCAGGAATGAGTTTCCGCTTTGTGATTTAAAGGGAAATTTTATCCGACAACCTCATCAGGACAAAGAAGATGCACACTGCATTGTAATTCGACGATAAGCAAAACAAAACGTAACTAATTAAAATAACAGCCTTTTTCCTTATTGAGCGTCATTTCTCATAAAATACCAAGCAGTTTTTTTTTCGGTGGTAGAGTTTCTGTACAATGTAAATAAAATTCAATTAAATATGTTGAACCCTAGCACATTTTCGGTTTTTGTTTCACGCCACATCTATGCAGATCTTATATAATTGGAAAGGAGAGAAAACTGAGAAAATAAAAGAATCTTAATTTAATTACATTTAAAAGAGAGGGATGATTATTTCACATATTTAAAGAAGCCAGTTTGAACATTGTAATTTGAGGAACTACAGTCGTAGAATATTTCAAATAGTTCACCACGGAAAAAATAATCGTTTTTATCTGCTGTTTGTTACTTCAACGTGCTCATTCTTACATATCTCATTCTCAAACAGTACAACCCACAAGAAGTTATGCTACAAGTCCTGAAATAGTCGGGCATGCTCACGATTAAAATTAAGAACAAAGTAGCGCGCAGCTCTTTAGAGAAAGGGCAACTTTTATTAAAAATGCTACTCCCAAGATACGATGGAAAGATCTTTTTATTGCAATATCAACCTAAATTTTAAAGAATTGTGACATATATCTCTAATTTAAGCTTTCTGTTTGAGTTTCTGTTCTCGTGGTCGTCTTAAGGGGTGGGCCAACGGGGCCGGTGCCGAGGGCCCCCACCTGAACTGGGGCTTCCCCAATGCCCCCAAGAATCTTATGGGTTTACAAAAAGTCAAACTCTTTGACCACTCACCAGCAGTTTTTTTTTAAAGGAAAGAAGAAACACCAATACAGAAAGTTGGAAGTTCTTTCGCCTTTTTTTTTTTTTTTTTTTTAAATCTTGCTCGTAGCTTCGACTACCTCAGGAGGAACAAAAAAGTGCCGCCCCGGTGGCGCAGTTTTCTAAGCGATGGCATTTGATCATTCGTCCGAACGGGGTCCGGGTTCGAATCCCGGTGAGGCATGGATGTTGTGTTTGTCTTACGGCACTGGCTCTCTCCCTTCCCTGGAACCAGTGACCCTAAATTAGGGACGGGCGACTGCTTATGCCCATTGAGTTGCTCACGGTGGTCGTTAAACCTCCAATCAAAAAAGGAAATAAAGTTAGGTGTTAGGGTGAATCTTTTGTGACAAAATAAGAAACAAAGAAAGCCGACCTCCCTTCCGATCCAGGGTGTGGGTGAGGCTTGAGCATCGAGGACCAAGCACAAATCGCATTTTCCCCTTTTAAACAGTCATTTGTGTTGTCCACAGGAAGAAGTGCACGTATGTTTATCACTGGGGTTTGCCCACCTGGGCCAGTCATGCATAAATTCTTTCAATCGTCGCTGTTTAAACAAATAACAATGACGAGTGCCCCACATCGACATTTCTGTCAAGGGCGTCATATTTACTGGAAACGACGTCGGTTGGTTTATTTCTTTCTTCTGTTTTAATTTAATTTTCGTTGAATAATTTGTAGGATGGGGAAGAAACATTATATCTTTCAGCACCCATTTTCTTGTAATTTGCTAAGCAACAAAATGTGAATGCACTTCCTACACTTCATGGAGTTCTTCAATTTCCGTCATGTACCATTTTTCATTCAAGTGGTATTTAAAAAGTTACTGGATATTCAATGTTTCTTCTCATAGGGATAACATGGTGATGGTGGTGTATATAATAATTCTCATACGTTGTATATACACTGAAGAGCCATTGAATTAGAGATACCTGTCTAGTAACGTGTAGCACCACCTTTCGCCCTGATGACGGCGGCGATTCGTCTCGGCATGGACTCGACAAGACACCGGAAGGGTTGGGAAGGCATACGGATCCACGGCCCCTGAACAAGCTCCCACAGTTCACGAAGATTTGATGGAGGGGGTCATCTCTCTCGATGGCATCCCAGATGTGCTCGATGGGATTGAGGTCAAGTCACATGACCTAGCTGGCCAAGGAAGCAAGGTCGCGTCGGCGGAGTGTTCATCCAACTATTCGGACACAATTCGGGACCGATGGCATGGTGCATTGTCTTGTTGCAGGATGAGGTCCCCAGTGGGATGTCGAAGACGCACAAACGGGAGCAAATGGTCGTCCAGGATATCCCGGTAACGTTGACCTGTGAGGTACAATGTCACACGTACCAGGCGTCCCATTTCAGTCCACGTAAACAGTCCCCAGACGAGAATGCCACCCCCACCAGCTTGAAGAGTACCCTGCTGGAAAGAAGGATCCATCGCTTCATGTGGTTTGCGCCGTACTCGTATCCTGCCATCCGCATGTAACAATGTGAATCTCGGCTCATCAGTCCAGGCAACATTTCCCCACATGTCTAGTGTCCAGTGGCGATGTTCCTGCGCCCATGCTAATCTTTACACCCTGTAATGTGCGGTCAGCAGCGGTACCCTCGTGGGACGATGGCTTCTGTACCCCATAGCGAGGAGATGGTTCTGGATGGTGTGGCTGCTTACACGTTTTTGTGCACCAGTGTTAAATTGCCGAGTGATTTCTTGCACTGTGGCCCGTCTATCCGCTGTTACAATGCGAGCTAGCCGACGATGACGCTGCTCATCCACACGCTGTTGTCTACGGCAGTTGGTCCTTGCAGGGATGGTTTTACCGTATTCGATGTACTCACGGTGCACCCGTGACACAGTGGCTCGTGAAAAACCCAGTGCCTGCAGGACTTCCGAGATGGAGTGACCCATTCGTCTGGCCCCGACAATTTGCCCACGATCAAATGCGCTTAGATCCTTCGTCTTACCCATACTGAGTCCGACTCTTACTGATTTCGGTCGCATCAACCCTTATATTGTCGGATCGCTGCATACATGTCGTTTCCGTTTACAGGGCCGCCCACAGCGCCACATTTGCATAACGCCAGCTGTATCTAATTCAGTTGCTCTTCAGTGTATATATATATATGTCGGTACTTGAACTCGTAACGTCATTTCATCGTAATTGCATGGGTTGCTGCTGGCAATACTGTTTGTTTTGTGTTATTCTTTCCATGCACTCACATTTCCTTTTGGTAATGTGATTGATTAGTCGTTTTGTTCGTGTCTTTGCTGAGTTTATGATTTTTGTCTGTTGGTTGTGCTTATGTTGTTGCTGACTCTTTGTTGGATTTCCTCGTGACCTCGGGGTCACCAGGGTTAGTTTCAATGGCTTGCACATTGTTACACTGTTCGAAAGGTCACGATGAAATAGGTGCTTCCCTAACGAGAACTATCCCTTTCTGGTTTGAATGATCTTTCTCATTCCTTTGGGATCCGGCACCCAGTGATTTTACTATTTTTTTAATCACTGAAATGGGGTTTCAACATTGGCGAGTGCAGCTTTCGATTGTCTGTTTTTCCTAGCTTTCAAAAGTTTATTTAATTTACATGTATATTTATTAAAAAACCTTTTTTTGCATTATAGATGTAGTCCGTTGCCTTGATGTCCGTGACTGAGGTTGTGTGTATATTTTGCGTTAATTTTGGAAGGTTTGTTCGGATTGATTTTTCCAATATACACTGCTGGCCATCCAAAATGCAACACCAAGAAGGACACAAGGTAGCAAAGCCAGATTTACTGGACACATAACAACAGATACAAAGATGAAACGATTGAGCTTACAGGCCCGTGCTACTTGCGGAACACGCAGAAATTAACAGTTCGTGTGGCCCCCATGGCTGGCAGTAATGACCGCTACACGCCGCGGCATCGAGCGAAGGAGGCTTTGGATGTGGGCTTGGGGTATGTCGGTCCAGGCTGCTTCCACACATTGCCACAGTTCATTAGGCGTGGCCGCGGGTGGTGCTTGCCGGGCCACTCGGTTGCCGATCAGCGGCCAGACGTGTTCGATGGGCGACATATCAGGAGAACAGGCCGGCCACGGGACCAGTGACACCTGGTGGGCCGTGAAGAATTGCTGCACGATGCGTGCCACGTGCGGGCGCGCATTGTCCTGTTGAAACGTGGCCGCTGGAAGGTCCTGCAGGTAAGGGAGTACTACAGGCTCCAAAACGTCGAAGATGTAGCGGTGGCTGTGGAGTGTACCGGCGATGCGTACCAGAGGGGTGCGGGTGTCATATCCAATTGCGGCCCAAACCATAATGCCAGGCGACGGGCCGGTATTGCGATGCATAATGCAGGGGTCATACAGTCTCTCGCCGCGGTGCCACCACACGCGGATCCGACCGTCGTGGTGTTGCAGGCAGAAGCGGGATTCGTCGGAGAAGAATATGGCGTGCCCTTCCGTAGTCCAAGGGCGGCGTTCAACGTCCCACTGCCTCTGCACTCGCCGGTGGTGTAACGTCAATGGTAATCGGAGCAATGGGCGCCGTGCGACAAGTCCCCGCTCCTGCAGACGTCGTCGAACGGTACGTGCTGACACAGGTTTTTGCGCAACACCCATAATTCCTGCGCTAACGTTCATGACGTGGCGGTGCGAGCCGTCAATGCCCGCCGCACAACATGCCGGTCCTCAAGTTCGGTAGTGTGCCACGGCTGAGGCAATCGCTCACGTCGGTCCGTCTGTCCCTCCTGCACCCACCGAATCCATACTCGCCTCACTGTGGCTGTATGTCGTCTCGCACGGGCGCCGATGTCTCGGCACGATAAACCGCTGTCGCGATGAGCCACTATTCGTCCTCTGTCGAACTCCGAAACGTGCTGGAATGACTGCCGTATTCTGCGACGAGGCAGCAGGAAGCTTCCCATGCACCAGTCCGGCAGCACAACACACTTCCACTACTTACACCCCGCCTTCTGTATACCCTTCTTATAGTGCTTCTCGGTGGCGTGCCGGGCGTACATGATTTGAATATGCCCTGCAATATCCTCTCGCGGGCGACGCATGCTGAGAATTTCAAGCCAATCAGATACTTCCTTCTTGGTGTTGCATTTTGGATGGCCAGCAGTGTATATATACAGGTGAAGAGTGATTTATATATATATATATATTCTTGATTGGGATGTAAGGTCAGGTGATGCGTAACATCACAGCCTCTTCTTGACAAACGTCAACCCCGCCTTCTCGTGGTGCATCCTGTTCAAACTAAAGGGGCTCTGACGACCGCCAATAGCGGTATAACTATACCATCAGGATTAGAGGAAATGCTATCCCACACTCACCAACCCGCTTGGCCAGCGTGGTGAGTTATGGCCAAACCCCTCCAAAATGATTCCACAACTTAAATCTTGGCCCTCAGTCTCCGGCAGCTGGAATGTACCTGGCCAAGGCAGCGGCCAGTGCGACATGAAGGCAGAGGGTGCTAAGAATCCCCGGAGGACCGGACTAGGCTGCCATCTGATGCTGACCTTGGCTACGTATAATGGACGCTCCCTATCCTCTGATTCACGGCTTCTTGAATTGGAAGAGGAACTACAAAGATCAAGTGGGACATCGTCGGGCTAAGTGAGGTAAGGAGAAAAGGAGAAGATCTCATTGAACTGAAAAGTGGACATCTCTTCTACTATGGTGGGACAGATACTGGCAGAACTAGTGGTGTTGGATTTATAATAAACAAGAAACTGAAGGATAAAGTTGTATAAGTTGAAAGTTCCTCTGACAGAGCTGCACGACTCGTTATCCAACTCTCGAGAAGATACCAGACTCAGATTATTCAAACTTATGCACACACCACAATTCATCCTGAAGAAGAAACTGAAGAATTTTATGAGGAAATTCGTCATCTAAATAATAAAGGTAAGCAGCACTTGAAGATAATTATGGGAGATTTCAATGCAAAAATAGGGCAACGGCAACAGAATGAAACTTCAGTAGGTAAATTCGGTCACGGCAACAGAAACCAGCGTGGAAATACTCTCGTTGAGTTTGCAGAGGCAGAAGGGTTTTGTATCTTGAACTCCTTTTTCAAGAAAAAGCCACACAGGAAATGGACATGGAGACATCCAAATGGGATGACAAGTGAAATTGATTTTATTATGTGTAACAAAAAATTCGTCATAGAAGACTGCAGTGTGCTAAACAAGTTCAACACAGGTAGTGACCATAGATTGGTGAGATGTAAGATGCACCTCAACACTAAACTCGAACGTGGCAAGCTCATAAGACAAACAAAATGTATTGACATAACCAACCTTAAAAAACACCATAATACCTTCAAACTGGAACTAAAGAACAGATTCTCTGCTTTAGAAGGCCTAACATCGGAAGAAGTGGATATTTCTGAAGTTAACAGAAAAGTAACCAAAGCTCTTATGGAAACAGCAACAAAATTAGCTGGGACTAAGAACAAGTTGCATGTGAACAAATTATCAGGAAAAATCAAAATGGTAATGCAAAAAAGAAGAGAGATGAGGACAGCTAAAGAAGATGTGACTTCCAAAGTGGAATATATAGAGCTATTGAAGACAGTACGAAACAGTATCACTGAAGACGTAAGGAAATTCTACTGTGAACTAGTGAGGAAAGCAATTGAAAACAACCAAAGCCTAAAGATAGCAAAGGGACATCTCAGCAAGGGAAGAAAACAGATTATGGTACTGAGAAAAGAAGATGGTTGTGTAACAAGGCATACAGGCGAAATTTTGACAAGAGTGAAAGATTTCTACTCCAAATTATATGAAAGGGATGATACATGTACTTCAGACATCATGAAAGGTACCAGTACCAGAGTTCTTCTAGTCCTCCCAGCAGAAGTTGCACATGCAATCAAAAACATAAAGCGGGGAAAAGCTCCAGGAGAAGATGGAATTACTGTAGACATTATACCAGAAGCATGTGGAGAAATCGAAGCAGTACTCGCCCAAATTTTCACTCGATGCCTTAATAAAGGGAAGATTCCTGAGGATTGGAACAACGCTACAATGATCCTGCTGCATAAAAAAGGTGACATTGAAGATCTCAAGAACTATAGACCTATCAGTCTCCTATCAGTGGTTTATAAAATCTTCACTAAAGTTCTTTCACACCGTTTGAAGGTAACAGTGGACATGGCTCAACCGAGAGAACAAGCTGGATTCAGGAGTGGCTACAGCACAATAGATCATATCCACGTACTGAGAGAACTAATTGAAAGAGCGAGGGAATATGAACTTCCATTGTACATGGCTTTTATCGATTATGAAAAAGCCTTTGATTCGGTGAAACCATCAGCAGTTACAATGGCTCTGAAATCCTGCGGTATTGAAGATGCATACATTAATATTATTAATAACATCTATGAAAATGCAAGTGCAAAGATTCGGCTGTTTGAAAATACAACACACATAAAAATTGGAAAGGGAGTGAGACAAGGTGATACCATATCGCCGAAGCTCTTTAATGCCACATTGGAAAATGTCTTTCAATCACTGAACTGGGAAAACCAAGGGATAAAGATTAATGGAGATTATCTAACCCACCTTCGTTTTGCTGATGACTTAGTCATTTTTGCAACTACCCCATCAGAGCTGCAGAGTATGATCCAGGAACTTGCTGGCAAGAGTTAAGAAGTGGGATTAAAAATGAACTTTCAGAAGACAAAAGTGATGTTCAATGCTTTTACAAGAAATGAAGATTTATCAATGGTTGGAGAAAAGCTGGAGAAAACCGACAAGTACGTTTATCTTGGACAGCAGATATCAAGTGAGGGTCACATTGATGAAGAAATTAATCGGCGTAAAAAACTTGCCTGGAGAGCTTTTGGAAAAAACAGCATAATTTTCAAGAGCAATATGCCATTATGTCCTAAAAGAAAAGTGTTTGATCAATGCATCCTTCCAGTGCTTACGTATGGTACAGAGACGTTGACTTTAACTAAAAGAGACATACAAAGGCTGCAGACAACTCAAAGTAGCATGGAGATGTGCATGCTTGGTGTAACCAGGAGAGATAAGAAGAGGAACTCGTGGATCCGAAAAATGACAAGAGTGGAAGACATCATGATCAGAGTAAAATTCCTGAAATGGCAATGTGCTGGACCTACTGCCAGAAGGACAGACCATCGATGGACAGCCGAAATTTTAGATTGGATTCCAAGGGACAGGAAAAGACCCAGAAGAAGACCACATGGGAGATGGGTGGATGAAATTCGAAAGTATGCGGGAGGACATGGAGGAGACTGGCACAAGACAGACCGTTGTGGAGGAAAGTTGGGGAGACCTTCGTCCAGCAGTGGATTGATAATGGTTGACAATGATGATGATGATGATATTCTTGAATGAGGGTTTAACGACCACAGTGAAAAATTCGATGGGCTATAAGCTGTCGCCCGTTCCTAATTAAGGGCTACTTGTTCCAGGGAGGGTGAAGAGCCTGTGCCGTATGATAAACACAACATCCATGCCTCAACGGGATCCGAATCCGGGCCGGACCCCTCTCGGTCGAACGATCAGACCACTGAGCCACGTGGGCAGCGTGAAAATGTTTAAGTTTTTCGCCCCGGCGGCTCAATAGTCTAAGCGCTGGCTTCTGACTATCCGTCCGAGATGGGTCCGAAACGGGTTCGAATCCTGGTGAGGCATGGACATTGTTTGTTTGACGGTACTGGTTCTTTCCCTTTCCTGGAACCAGCAACTATAAATTAAACGAAAAAAATGTTTAAGTTTCATGACTGTCTATTACTTAAAGTATCGTTTCAACCGGTCTCTTCTGCCCAGAAAATTTATTTAAAAAATTCATATCCTCTTTGTTATTAAGCAATAACAAGACAATAATAATAATAATAATAATAAAATAAAACAAATGAGATAAATCAGGTATATATTTCATCATGGTCTTCAGAGACTCAGCTTTTTATTTTCTCGACTACTTCTGTAAACCAGTTCTTGTTCCCGAAAAGTAAAAATAAAGGACTACCTTTATTCAGATCCAAGGAATAGCTACTGTGAATCCATACTTGTCCCGAGAAAGAAACAGAAACTACTTCTGTAACTTGGTCCAAGAAACGACTGCTGTAGATCGGTACTTGTCCCGAGAAAGAAAATGTAACGACTAATGATTGAAATACGAAAGTACCGATCTTCTGTACTCGTTACATTGTAACGGTTACGGATGTACCGACCCATCACTGGTAACCAAGGCCAAGGAACGTCTGCTGTAAATCGGTACTTGTACCGAGAAAGAAATAGTAACGAGTAACGACTGAAATATGAAAGTAACGATCTTCTGTACTCGTTACTTTCCGTACTCGTGTAACGAGTACGAAGTACCGAGCCATCACTAATTCTCACAGATTACAGTAGATAACCCAGTTTACAATAAAACTGCTTCACACTTTGGATATAAGGGTAAATGTTTTTGTTTGTACACCTTTTCGGATCTTGTTTTGATTATACACTCTCTACCAGCAAGTAATTGGACACCCCTGCAATCGACGATATCTGCGGTCCTGATACACGTCACGGCCGCCGCCGTTAAATATCGTTTGGGAAACAACAACGCAACCAGTCGCATGCAAGATGCCACGCAGTTCGGAGCTCTCTGATTTCGAGAAATGTGTGATCGTCGGGTATCACAGAAATGGCCGATCCATACGTGACATATTCAGCGAGTTGAAGTACCCCAAATCGACAGTGGCCTACGTGATTGGCAAGTGGAAGATGAGAGGTGACTGTCGGAATGTGCCCGACCCGGCAGACCCACAAAACTGGGAGTTCGAGACCGACGGGTGCTGGCCAGAGAAATTCGGAAGAACCGCACCAAATCGAGGGGCCACATCCCCGAGGAGTTTCAACAAGCATCCGAGAGTGTTCTTTCGATGAATACCATCCGTAAGGAAGCCCATCTGCTCGGTTATCATGGACGTGCTGCCGCCCACAAGCCTTTGATCACCAAGCCCAAAAGCGCTGCTCGGCTAACGTGGTGCAAAGAACGTCGACAGTGGACCATTGAATAGTGAAAACAGGTTCTCGGGAGCGACGAATCAAGGTTCACCCTCTACCGTTCGGATGGCAGGGTCTGGGTTTAGCGTCTGCCTGGAGAACGCCTCCTGCCGGAATGCATTGTGCCAACTGTGAAGTTCGGCGGCGGTGGAATTATGCTATGGGGGTGTTTCTCTTGGTATGGCACGGGACCCTTGGTCGCAATTCCTGGTAGACTCAACGCCGAGACCTACTGTGCCATTTTGGATGACCATGCGCTTCCTGTGGCAGTTTTACGGGGTGGACCCATGTTACTTTCAGGATGACAATGCCACCTGTCATCTTGCGAGGTCCACCATGCCTTGGTATGGTGACAATGGGGTTAATCAAATGGACTGGCCTGCGCAGAGCCCGGACCTTAACCCTATCGAGCACCTCTGGGACGAGTTGGAGTGTCGACTTAAGGGTTGCCCCCACCGTCTGAAATCGGTGAAGGAACTGACCTGTCTTCTCCAAGCCGAGTGTAAGAAAATACCGCTAGCCGTCGTACAACGCCTGGTTGAGAGTATGCCCCGGAGGGTCGCAGCTGTAATCGCCGCTCGTGGGGGCTGCACTAACTATTGAAGATGAATAAACTTCGTTCTCCTTTGCTATCACAGGTGTCCAATTACTTGTTGGGAGATAGTGTAGATCAAATTGCAAGAATTTTATGATTTCGTAAAATGTGTCTAACGACATGGACAAGGATTAGAGACGGTCCTCATCTGACTGACCACAAATCTTGAACTGCAATGCCTTTTGTGAAGTAGATCTCTTGTGTATGTAATATGGCAATAAGGACATGCAACTCTGACAAAAAGAGAAGCCACTTTCGTGGCTTCTCCTTTTGTCAGAGCTGTGTCGTGAAATTCGTTCTTCAATAAATAAGTTCCAGATGCTCGCTAAGCTGTGATTAGTTACGTAATGTTGTGATGCTCCCCGAGCGACTTCTCATTAAATGTTTTGTTGTAATCCTCTACCTTGAGAGGTACCTTTGCTGTCAAGTGTTTTGACGCGTTCAATGCTTTAGCGCGTGTTGATTTCGAATGCTTTAGCGAGTGTTGATATGGCGTAAACTATGCTTACGCATATTAGCACATAACAGCATTCTAAAAAATGTGCGTTAACGGTTTATTTAGTGCACCACGATGCTGTTGTGTCGAAAAGAATGCAGAACGACACATCAATGCGAAATGTCATTTAGGGTGTATCGCGACGCATTAGTGAGTTATGCAAAAAGTAATGGCTAGCACCTAAATTTTTGCTACAGTGTTTGTTGAGATTCATTAATTTGTAGAAATAGGTCACTCAAAGTCCTTCACAGCTTTCAATCTTTTAAGCGGCCCATGCACCTGAACCAAATGGTACCCCAAATTTTCGGCGCTCTCCAAACAGAAATGTTTATGTAGCTCCCGGGGTTTACGAAAGCTACAGCAACACATTTCCCTCCTCCTCTCATCTCGATAGTACCGACTATAAACCTGTCAATTTCGATAAGCGCTCCTATGATAACGAGAGATAGTTCCGCGGACACGGACATCATGTCATTGGATAGAAACAAGGTACTTAAATATCTTCTGTCTCCGTTGGTGAGCTTGCCACAATTGTTATAAAACTTTTAGAAGGTAACCAGTCAGAAAGGATTATTGTCAATCATCGCCCTAAATGACCACTTTAAGTAACATAGCTCAAAGAAAAGCAACTCTTTCTGATACGCAGGTTCACCCATTCCATACAGTTAAAGAGCTAAGAGTTCAGTCATGCGCTATAAAATAAGTCGTAACGTATCATTATTTCCACGATATGCTCCACGACATATTTTTTGTGAAATGGGCTATTCCGTGATGTGTTGCTTTAAAAATACATGTCAGAACGTGTTTTGGAATGAATTAATGTGAAAAGAGGGGCGTATGTAAGTAGAATTACTGTTAGGTATTTATGGGGTGATTATACACGGTCGAGTCACATTGTTGTGACCACCAGCGGCAGTTACTCTGGATATTAATCCAGAGTAACCGCCGCGTGCAGCGCGGACAGCAGCTGGACGGGCTGTGAGTGTCTTAATAAGGTGCTGGAAGGTGTTCGTAGGTATGTGGAGCCATGCTAACTGCAGTGAATCTGACAGCTGCTGGAGGGTGCGTGGTGGAAGACCCATAGAGCGTACAGCACGATCGAGGTGGTCCCACAGATGCTCAATCAGGTTTAAGTTTGGGGAATTAGGGGGACAGGGAAGTACTCTGAAGTTTTCATCGTGCTCTTCCAACCATTCTCGGACATTTCTAGCTGTGTGACACGTCGCATTGTCGTCCTGAAAGATCCCATCCGCCCCAGGGAAGACAATCAGCATGTATGGATGTACGTGGTCTGCAAGGATGGATTCATAACGAATTCGATCCATAGTGCTTTCCACAGGTATGAGTGGACCTAGACAATGCCACAAAAACATTCTCCAGACCATAACACTCCCCCACCAGCTTGTGTTCTTCCAGCAGTGGTTGAAGAGTGTTTGTTCTCCGATGTTTCTTGCCTTATACGCCAACATCCATCCACTCAATGAAGCAGAAAACGTGACTTGTCGGAGAAGGTAATCCTTTGCCAATCAGCGGAGGTTCAATTACGATACTGCCGTGCAAATGTAAGTCTTTTCTGCCGATGCGCCTTCGTTATCATAAGTGCAGTGACCATCCGTCTGCATCGGAGCCTCATTCGCAGCAGGGTTCGCTGAACTGTTAGTTTAGATACACTTCCGGTAGCCCCCTGGTTGATTCGGCCAGTGAGTTGCTCCACTGTAGCTTGTCGATCGGCCCTCACGCACCTTCGAAGCCGACGTTCACCGCTCACATCAGTGGGACGTGGTGCTCCTCAGTTTCTACGTCGCTTATTCGCAATGGTGCCCTTTCTGCAATCACGATACACTTTAACCACAGCAGCACGCGAACAGTTCACAAACTGCGCTGTTTCAGAAATACTGCCTCCCTTGTCCCGAAAGCCGATAATCATCCCTTTTTGTAAATCTGATAAATCGCTCCTTTTATCCATGACAGCAACGAGTGATATGTTTTCAGATTGCGCACCTTATATACCCTCCAAGCCAGCTCGTGACACGTGCCTTCTTTCATTGGCTACGCGTTGTTGACGTCAGAAGTAGGAGGTGGTCACAATAATGGGATTCGACTGTGTATGTGGCCTACTACTGAGGTGACGCATGAGTCAAATTGGTAAGTTGCAGCGATGAGCACTGCCGGCGTAGTTCAGTCGGAAGAATATCTCGCCGCGGAGTAACAAGACGTGGCTTCGAAATCCACTATCGGCAAAGAAATGGTTTGTTCGCTAAATGCTCTTATCGGCATACCCGCAACCAAACGAAGGACATGTTGAGGCGCCTCTTCACATGTGATGAGAAATGGATGCCGTAAGACGATCGTCGACGTTTCGCGCAATTTCTTGACTGTTGTAAAGTCTCGAACCACACTCCGAAGCCGCTACTCCGGGTCAAGAAGACAACGGTCAGTGTTTGGTTGTCCGCTGATGGTGTGATCCACTCCTTCTTCTTACAACCGGGTCAAACCATCAGGGTGGACAGGTAACGTCTGGAGTTTGACATATTTCATGCAAAGCTGTCCACCAAACTGGCAAGATTAGTCAATCGCCATGTTGCACGCCAGACGAACCAGGAGCTGCACCAGTTAAGATACGATACCTTACTTCATCTTCCTTATTCACCTGATCTGTCCCCTACGGAGTATCACTTCTTCAAGAACCTGAACAGCTTTCTACAGGGTAAATCGTTTCCCAATCAGTTGAAAACTCATTCCACGAGTTTGTCACATCGCATCCCGAAGCACATTTTTTGACGACGGTATACAAAAGCTTGTGTCTCGTTGTCAAAAGTGTGTTGCGGTTAGAGGTGATTATTTTGATTAATAAAGTTTATTTTGCACCACATTTTGGGTGTTTGAAGTTTCTATTAGTACCCCGACATTTCATCTGTAACAGCCTAATATATTTTTGTCCGTAAATTTTGGTTAGCTCTCACCATTCTTTCTGTCCTGAACGTCACGTATGAATTTCCAATAGTTAATTTTTCAGGTCAGGACTGGCAGCCTGCTGAGTCAAGACGGCTTAAACAGAAGAAAGATGACACCGAATGTTTGGTTGTAATGAGCAAGTCTTTTGAATCCGTTCTGACACGAATTAAATTTATCAAAGCTATTCACAGTCAATGAAACCGGTTTGGAAAACAATCAACCGGTTTCTACAATCCATAAAACATTCAGAAATATAACAACTACTTTGTTCCACCAGCGGCTAAAAAGCATATTACGAAAATTAACAAATGACACACAAAAAGTTTCTTATAGTACAAAGAAGGTTCCAGAGACAAAACGCTTTTCAAATCGAACAGTTAAAAGAAGAAATAAAGAAGGAAACGTTGTATAACCCTAAGCCTCCTAGCGGAAAAATATTTGCATAATGGAAAAGTGGAAAATAGGCGAAAAATATTCTGCATGAAAAAAACACTTAAGGAAGACGAACTTTTCAAATACGTCTCCCGAGGGCAGATATAGCGAGAAACAGGTTTCAACCTTTACGCCCCCTAACGGTAAATCTGTGCATTATTTAATGCTTCACATCTCTAGTGTAGCGAATGGCATACAGTAAAGAAGAAATTTCTCAAAAGTGCTTTTAGAAGCGGCGATAGAGTTGTAAACTGAAGTACACAAACACCATCTACCGACAGAACTATGAACCACAAAATTCCTCATATACTAACCTCAAGTGTTCTACAAGATAAACGGCATCCGGCATTAAAATAATTTTTTAAATAGCTCATGTAGACGCAGAGATATTGAGAAAAACAAATTAAGCATTTGTGCTATCTAGCGGCGAAATTTGCATTATTTTGGGGAGAAAATATACACACACAATTTGCATAATTAGTAGTATCTGACTGAAAAAAGAAGTTTTTCAGTCGGGGTTTTAATCCCACAGATATTGCTGTAAACGTTTCCATCAGATAAAAACATTTTCCATCGGAAGCTCTATCCGGTGCAGAAAGGATTTTTCAAATCGGAGTTTTAGAAGCTGAGGTATCGGGGGAATACGCAGTTTAGCTTTACGCCCCCTAGCGGAAAGTCTATGAATTTCTTGAAAACTTTGAAATTATATGAAACACATTTCGCACTGGAAATGCTATCCGACAAAGAAGGAAATTTTCAAATCGGTCTCCTAGAAGAAGACGTATCGACAAAAATAAGATATACATCTTTGTCCCCTGGCGGAGGAACCATGCATTATTTTAAGAAGAAAATATTTCTAAAGGTTTCTCGACGTGAGTGGTATCGGTCCACGAAATAATTTTTTCAATCAAGATTTTAGAAGCTCAGATTTGGCTGCAAATGCAACAGAAGCAGAAATTAACGCTTACGCCCTCTGGTGGCGAAACCGTTTTTTACCAAAAATTAGAAATTATATGCAAAAGATTTCCCATCAGAAGTTGTATCCGTTGTACAAAGAATTTTTCAAATCGGAGTTTTAGAAGCAGAGTTATCGGGGAAACGCAGTTTACTTTTCCGCCCCATACCGGAAAATCTGGGTGACTATTCCTAAAATAGTCATTGATATAAATGGAATGAAAAGGTAAACGGATTTGTTCAATCGGACGTTTAGGAGCAAATATGTGGAATAAGATATATTTTGAATTCGACATCATCTGCATTTACGCCCTTTAGCGGCAAAATTGTGCACTGTGAAAAAAAAACGAAATAAAGGATCATCGTTCACACATTTCAAGCTTCCTATTGCAAAAGGAATTTTTCTAATCGGACTAATCATCATCATCATCATCATTGTCAACCATTATCAATCCACTGCTGGAAGAAGGTCTCCCCAAGTTTCCTCCACAACGGTCTGTCTTGTGCCAGTCTCCTCCATGTCACTCCCGCATACTTTCGAATTTCATCCACCCATCTTCCATGTGGTCTTCTTCTGGGTCTTTTCCTGTCCCTTGGAATCCAATCCAAAATTTCGGCTGTCCATTGATGGTCTGTTCTTCTGGCAGTATGTCCAGCCCATTGCCATTTCAGGGATTTAACTCTGATCATGATGTCTTCCACTCTTGTCATTTTTCGGATCCACGTGTTCCTCTTCTTATCTCTCCTGGTTACACCAAGCATGCACATCTCCATGCTACTTTGAGTTGTCTGCAGCCTTTGTATGTCTCTTTTAGGTAAGGTCCACGTCTCTGCACCATACGTAAGCACTGGAAGGATGCATTGATCAAACACTTTTCTTTTAAGACATAATGGCATATTGCTCTTGAAAATTATGCTGTTTCTTCCAAAAGCTCTCCAGGCAACTTTTGTACGCCTATTAATTTCTTCACCAATGTGACCCTCACTTGATATCTGCTGTCCAAGATAAACGTATGTGTCTGTTATCTCCAGCTTTTCTCCATCAATCAATAAATCTTCATTTCTTGTAAAATCATTGAACATCACTTTTGTCTTCTGAAAGTTCATTTTTAATCCTACTTCTTTACTCTTGTCAGCAAGTTCCTGGATCATACTCTGTAGCTCTGATGGGGTAGTTGTAAAAATGACTATGTCATCAGCAAAACGAAGGTGGATTAGATAATCTCCATTAATCTTTATCCCTTTGTTTTCCCAGTTCAGTGATTGAAAGACATTTTCCAATGTGGCATTAAAGAGCTTCGGAGATATGGTGTCACCTTGTCTCACTCCTTTTCCAATTTTTATGTGTGTTGTATTTTCAAACAGCCGAATCTTTGCACTTGCATTTTCATAGATGTTACTAATAATATTAATGTATTCATCTTCAATACCGCAGGATTTCAGAGCCATTGTAACTGCTGATGGTTTCACCGAATCAAAGGCTATTTCATAATCGATAAAAGCCATGCACAATAGAAGTTCATATTCCTCGCTCTTTCAATTAGTTCTCTCAGTACGTGGATATGATCTATTGTGCTGTAGCCACTCCTGAATCCAGCTTGTTCTCTCGGTTGAGCCATGTCCAGTGTCACCTTCAAGCTGTGTGAAAGAACTTTAGTGAAGATTTTATAAACCTCTGATAGGAGGCTGATAGGTCTGTAGTTCCTGAGATCCTCAATGTCACCTTTTTTATGTAGCAAGATCATTGTAGCGTTGTTCCAATCCTCAGGAATTTTCCCTTCATTAAGGCATCGAGTGAAAATTTGGGCGAGTACTGTTTCGATTTCTCCACTTGCTTCTTGTATGATGTCTACAGTAATTCCATCTTCTCCTGGAGCTTTTCCCCGCTTCGTGTTCTTGATTGCATGTGAAACTTCTGCTGGAAGGACTGGAAGAACTCTGGTACTGGTACCTTTCATGATGTCTGGAGTACATGTATCATCCCTTTCATATAATTTGGAGTAGAAATCTTTCACTCTTGTCAAAATTTTGCCTCTATTTCTTGTTACAGAACCATCTTCTTTTCTCAGTGCCATAATCTGTTTTCTTCAATTACTGAGATGTCCCTTTGCTATCTTTAGGCTTTGGTTGTTTTCAATTGCCTTCCTTACTAGTTCACAGTTGAATTTCCTTACGTCTTCAGTGATACTTTTTCGTACTGTCTTGCATAGCTCTATATATTCCACTTTGGAAGTCACATCTTCTTTAGTTGTCCTCATCTCTCTTCTTTTTTGCAGCAACATTTTGGTTTTTCCTGATAATTTGTTCACATACTATTTGTTCTTAGACCCAGCTAATTTTGTTGCTGTTTCCATAAGAGCTTTGGTTACTTTTCTGTTAACTTCAGAAATATCCACTTCTTCCGATGTTAGGCCTTCTAAAGCAGAGAATCTGTTCTTCAGTTCCGATTTGAAGGTATTATGGTGTTTTTTAAGGTTGGTTATGTCAATACATTTTGTTTGTCTTATGAGCTTGCTACGTTCGAGTTTAGTGTTGAGGTGCATCTTACATCTCACCAATCTATGGTCACTGCCTGTGTTGAACTTGTTTAGAACACTGCAGTCTTCTATGACGAATTTTTTGTTACACATAATAAAATCAATTTCACTTGTCGTCCCATTTGGATGTCTCCATGTCCATTTCCTGTGTGGCTTTTTCTTGAAAAAGGAGTTCAAGATGAAAAACCCTTCTGCCTCTGCAAACTCTACGAGAGTATTTCCACGCTGGTTTCTGTTGCGGTGACCGAATTTACCTACTGAAGTTTCATTCTGTTGCCGTTGCCCTATTTTTGCATTGAAATCTCCCATAATTATCTTCAAGTGCTGCTTACCTTTATTATTTAGATCACGAATTTCCTCATAAAATTCTTCAATTTCTTCTTCAGCGTGACTTGTGGTGGGTGCATAAGTTTGAATAATCTGAGCCTGGTATCTTCTCGAGAGTTGGATAACGAGTCGTGCAGCTCTGTCAGAGGAACTTTCAACTTCTACAACTTTATCCTTCAGTTTCTTGTTTATTATAAATCCAACACCACTAGTTCTGCCAGTATCTGTCCCACGATAGTAGAAGAGATGACCACTTTTCAGTTCAATGAGATCTTCTCCTTTTCTCCTTACCTCACTTAGCCCGACGATGTCCCACGTGATCCTTTGTAGTTCCTCTTCCAATTGAAGAAGCCTTGAATCAGAAGATAGGGAGCGTCCGTTATACGTAGCCAAGGTCAGCATCAGATGGCAGCCTAGTCCGGTCCTCCGGGGATTCTTAGCACCCTCTGCCTTCATGTCGCACTGGCCGCTGCCTTGGGCAGGTACATTCCAGCTGCCGGAGACTGAGGGCCAAGATTTAAGTTGTGGAATCATTTTGAAGGGGTTTGGCCATAACTCACCACGCTGGCCAAGCGGGTTGGTGAGTGTGGGATAGCATTTCCTCTAATCCCGATGGTATAGTTATACCGCTATTGGCGGTCGTCAGAGCCCCTTTAGTGGGAACAGGATGTACCACGAAAAGGCGGGGTTTACATTTGTCAAGGAGAGGCTGTGATGTTGCGCGGACTAATAGTTGCAGATATATGGTGTCCAGAGACGGACGGACAAACCTATAACATAAGCACGATCTTTTTTTTATTATTATAAAAGACGTGTTAAAAATAGGGCCCTGTAGCTTAAGATATCATGTCGGTTTAGGTTAAGTTCTTTATCTCGTCGACATGCTCTATAAATAAATGATCATTTCTGTGATCAAATTAGTTCGTGGGTCGCTTGTGAAATTTACGATTGCATCGGAATGACTGTGATACAAACCTGACAGTACTATTGAAATCCGCAGATCGTTTATATGATGTGTATAGGAAATTATGACTTCCATGATGTACACAGTTTGTTTCGGGTTAAGCAGAACAAACATTTCCCAAGGATTTGATTGTAAGTGATTTATTTTTATGCTTTTTCTTAGGTGTGGACGCTTCTCATTTTTTTCTCATTGTGCTCCAATGTTTGAGCAACACTTTCCCTTAGTTGTCTTTCATCTTCCCCATTATCCTAGAATATTTGTGCAATACTTTCTCTTATTTATTTCTCATTCTTTTGTAACATTTGTGCAATACTTTTCTTTATTTTTCTTGTTATTATGGAATGTTTGAGAAATACTTTCCCTGATATGTTCCTCAATTTTCTTGAATGTTTCTTCCATGCTTTCTTTCCTTTATTTCGTTTTCATATTTTTCATTCGTCTTGAATGTTCGCCAGTTTCCTTGATTCGCCTCTTATATTTTTCGAATGTTTGCGTGGTGCTGTCCTAAACCCATTCGCGCGATATCCGTACAAGTTGAATATCGCGCTATTTCCGTACAAGTTGAATATCGCGCTATTTCCGTACAAGTAGATTAAAAATTTCTAACACGATGCAAGTTCCGTGCAGATTTCTAACAAAATGATTTGGGAGGAAGAGTGATGTTGTAAATCTAATACTGTATTAGCAGATACACAAATTAATTCATATAAGCATACTAGCTAAACAGCCGTTCTTCGAACGTGATGTTATTAAAATACAGTTGAAATACAAATAATATGTATGCTGTACAGTTGAAATTGCCATACACTGCATATTTATTCGCTTTTTTGGGAACACATGCCTGCCTGACTTATTCTGCCAGACGACACATAAGCAATTTCGTTCATAACTGTAAATTTAAAACTTCAAGCCTACACGAAACAAATCAAAATACGTCGTTACTCTTCACTTTCATCGTTAAAATATTAATAGACAACATAACAAAATATAAATAGAAAACAGAACAAAATACATTGTTACTTTCAGCATAAATGTAAAAAGAACCTTGCTTATAAACAATTTCGTTCGAAACTGTACATTTAAAAGCTAGCAAGTCAGATGTTTTTGGAAGCGTGAGCAAATTTGTGTTGCCCTTTTTTTTTTAAATTTCAATTGCTATGAAAATCTACCCGCATAATTATATTTCTTGCAGTCGCCTTAACACTTATATGACGTCACCGTTGCTTCGGTTAAAACGAATGTTGGTAATTTGATTTTGACTCAAAAAACCTTGACATTTTTTTTTTTTTTGATTGGAGGTTTAACGACCACCGTGAGCAACTCAATGGGCTATAAGCAGTCGCCCGTCCCTAATTTAGGGTCACTGGTTCCAGGGAAGGGAGAGAGCCAGTGCCGTAAGACAAACACAACATCCATGCCTGACCGGGATTCGAACCCGGACCCCTTACGGACGAATGATCAGAGGCCAACGCCTTAGACCACTGCGCCACCGGGGCGGCCCTTGACATTCGATATGTCAAACGATAATACAAATGTTTAAATGCAAAGCATATTATGATATAGCGCTTTTTGTGTGATTTTTAAGGTTTTTGTTAAATAAATTCAGAACAAATAAATGTACAACAAATAAATTTAAAACAAAATACATACTGAGCAGGTCAACTCAAGACATTCAAAACTTAGGGCGGGCCTTCAGTTGCTGGGCAACATTGGCTCGATCATTGCAAAACGTCCTAGCGTTATCAAAGCTGGGTTATTTAAAAAACCCATTTCGACCCACTTAAAGTTATCGTAGGAAAAAATCATTTCTTAGTGCGCCTCTATGTTGTAAAAGGAATATTCCTGCCAAATATGAAAGTTCTAAATTCAGTAGTTTCTGAGATTCGGTGATGAGTCAGTGAGTCAGTGAGGGCTTTCAGTTTTATAAGCACAGATTAATGTACAGTACATGTGATTGCTATTAACAGAATACACATAGAATATATTTTTACATTTTAGTGTAAGATGACAGGGTACCCTTTGCCACAATTGAAAAATATAAAAATACACTGTTCTGTTGGATCCTCACTCTACAAAACAAATGTCCAGAGATTATAAAAGACGCTTAATAATTTCACGATCTTTAAAAGATAGCTTATAAATTGGCATTTGTCTTGAATATAATGGTTAGTACAACAAATTGTTATGTTAGTGCTGATCGATATGTATATACACTGAGTGGCGAAATTATTATGACCTCCAGGTCATTTTATGCAAAGTATAGCTATCCCGCAGAAGCTACCGCCGTAAGATGGCTGAATCGGTGTAAAAAGGAACATTGAAGGCATGCAGAGACTAATGAAGTGCATTGCACAAGAAATAATTGGTAACAGATGCGATCTGGCGGACTTTGAATATGGAATGATCGTGGGTGCTAATATAGCGCTTTTGTTGCAGAATTAGCTAAATGGCTGCACTTGTGAAATGCTCGAGGGCAGCAGCGTCACTGCTCTTCAAGCTGGCGGAGGCAACGTTATGGTCTGGAGTAGGTTTTTGTGGGAGTGTTTGGGCCCTTCTATTCGTGTGGAGCAGTCCAAATGTATTTAAATATCGTGGCCGACCAAGTCCACATAGTTATGTTGATGGTTTTTCCCAATGAAGATGTATACTTCCAGCAGAGTAATGCTCCATGTCATAGTGCTCACATTATACGCGAATGGTTTGAGGAACATCCCTGAGACTTTTCCCTGCTACATTAGCCTCCTTAACTACCAGATCTCAATCCAACGGATCATTTGTGGGATGAAGTCGAAAGGGGCATCAGGCAGTTGGATCCGTTACCAACTGTGCAGTTCATCGTCTTTGGGCTGATATACCCCAAGCCACTTACCGATATTTAATGGAGTCCATACCAAGAATTCAAGCAGTATTAAGGACAAGAGGTGGCCCAACAACGTACTAACCACGTGGTCATAATAATTTGGCCACTCAGTGTATATGAGATTCATGAATTTATTACTGGTGTATGTTTGGATGTAGAGTGTGTTTTGTTGTACTAGTCAAGACAGCATTTTTTTTTCAAGACTCCCAATTCAATGTACGTAGCTTGCCAGAATAAATACGTTTCTTATTTTTGAAAAAGCAGCTTAACCTGATTTCCGATATTTAAAAATTCAGCTGGTTTCGTGTTTCAGACAACATAGTCAGATAGGTGCATAAAGATTATATTTCGTCTGTCGTTCAGTCGTTCTTCGATTATATGTCCACAGTGTATATTTTAAGAGAAGTAAAAATGAGTATTTGCCTTGAAAAGCGTGATACATACAGGATGTCCACAATGTCTTGTTACCCCCCTGTAATAAATAAGTGAGCTATATATCTGTTGTATGATGTATATGTTGAGTTATATGTTGAGGCATCCTTAAACATTCAGTGGATCCGTTTGGGCTCCGTCATTCTCGTAACAGAGAATAATTTTACGCCATGTTCTGTGGGACATTTTCCGAAGCAGTTGCTGGGTGATACGAGAGAAAGCACGTCTCACTTCTTGTTTAAGTACATCAGTGGTTTGTAGCGTTGCTGTGCAACAACCTCCTTTATGAAACCCCAAAGGGCATTATCACACGTTGAGAGATCTGGGCTTCGAGGTGGCCATTCAAGTGGAGCGGGCAGTACTGCCGAACCTCGGCTGATCCAACGATCCCGAAAGACCTCACTAAGGTATTCCCGAACAGCGATTGCGTAATGGCGGGTGCCCCATCCTGTTAGAACCATACGTCATTCAGAATGCCAAGATTTCCAAGTTGTGGCATAAACCAAGTTTGCAGCATGTCCAGATAAGTTGTCTGATTCACCGGACCATCAAAGAAATACGGTCCAAACAGATGTCGACTATTCATTGCAGCCCATATTATGACATGCGGAGGATGATGTACCAATTCTTCGGCATAATGCGGGTTTTCCTTGGACCAGAACACAACGTTCCGTGATCGACAGCTGCGGTATATCGCACATTCATCACTGAAAATGACCTTTCCACGTTTTGGGATTGTGGCAAATGTCTGAATCATCATTGCACACGCATCCCGTCTGCGGTTTAAATCAATGTCTGATAACTCCTGAACGAATATCGGGCGATATGCGTGCAAATTCAGGTCATTCTTCATGTGCTTATGCAGTGTCGATCGTGGTATTCCAAACTCCGCTGATCGTTTGCGGAGCGACTTCGTCGGGGACCTGATAACTGATTCCTCGATAGTTTGACACTGTTGCTCTCTGGTTGATGGTCTTCCCGTTCGTGGTTTATCCTTGATGTTGCCTGCCTCCAAGAGTTTGTGTTCCCACCGCAGAAGAGTCTGTTTTGGGAGGGGCCTCTTTGTCGAATCGTTCTCGGAAATCGGCACGCACGTCACGCATTATCTTCCCTGTGTGTGGACGTTCGTGTACCCAGACACTGACAACAATCCGCTGTTCCAGGGTGTATTCGCTGGTATCACACATGGTTCCGGTACCTAATCTGTAAATAAATACAATACAGACCATAACTCAACATATACATCATACAACAGATACATAGCTCACTTACATTTCTTATTACAGGGGGGGGGGTAACAAGACATTGTGGACACCCTGTACAAAAGACCCTTCGATGTATCAAGAATAGTTCTCTTCCTTTTTTTCTCCTCAGAGATTATTCTCTACCACTGCAGACGACATTTAATGGAGTTTTAGAACCCTTCATGCAAAAACCTGTACGAAACATGTACTTTATTAGAAATTTTTTATCCACTTGTAGGAAAATCGCACGAAACTCGAATTTTACGGAAATCGCACGTACGGATCTAGCACCTAATCGTTTGCAGAATGCTTTCATGGATTCTCATTTGATATGGTTGAAGCAAACATTTTGTGACCAGATGCCCTTTCTGTCGTCGACTCTCCCCTGCTTGGGACAAGATAGAAATGAACTGGTTTATCTACTCTCAGGCGGAGTGTCACATGAAGAAGTGATTGAAGCGTAAGTTGACACAAGACAGAAAAGAGTAGAGAATAAGAGGATCGGCAACTGCGACCCAACCGTGATGTAAAACGGACCAAACCTGCTGTGAAAGCGATTGAAGCATAAGTTGAGAGAGAGAGAGAGAGAGAGACACAAGAGAGAAAAGCGTAGCGAATAAGAGGATTGGCAACTGCGTTCCAAACTTTGATGTAGAATCGTATCAAGCTGCAGCGAAAGAAATTTGCGAAGCACTTTTCCTCATTCGTTTTCTACTCGTAGCACGTGTTTTGTAAAAAAAGATCGTGTTCATGTTATCGGTCTGTCCGTCCGTCCGTCTATGGACACCATATCTCTGTAACACTTAGTCCGATTTGGAAAATTCTTTTTTGCATTTAGAAGCTTGAAATGTGCGAATGATCCTTCATTTCGTTTTGTTTTTTTACGATGCACAATTTCGCTGCCAGAGGGCGTAAGTGCAGATGATATCGAATTCAAAATATATTTTATCACATATATTTGCTTCTAAACACCCGATTGAACAAATTATTTTACCTTTCGGTTTCATTTATGTGGAAAAGTATTTTAAGTATAGTCATTTTTTCAAGTTACGCATAGGTTTTCCGCTTGAGGACGTAAAAGTAAATGCGTTTTCTTTTATATCTCTTCTTTTAAAACTCCGATCTGAAAATATTTTTCTTCAGTGGATACAGCTCTTGATGGGAAATCTTTTGCATATAGTTTCTAATTTTTGGTAAAGAATGGATTGGCCACCACTGGGGCGTAAGTGTTAATTCTTGCTTCTGATGCATTTGACACAAAATCTGAGCTGAAATCTCGATTGAAAAAATTAGTTCGTGGATCGAAGCCACTCACGTCGATAAACCTTTTTGGAATATTTTCTTCTTAAAATACTTAATGGTTTCTCCGCCAGGGGGTGTAGATGTATATCTTACATTTGTCAATATCTCTGCTTCTAATGGTCCGATTTCAACTCCTTCTTTACTGGACAGAGTTTCTGGTGCGACATGTTTTTCATATTATTTCAAGTTTTTCAAGTAATCCATGGACTTTCCACTAGGGGACGTAAAGGTAAATTGCGTTCCCCCAATATCTCTGCTTCTAAAACTCCGATTTGAAATTTTTTTTCTGCACCGGATACAGCTCCTGATGGGAAGTCTTTTGCATATAATTTCTAATTTTTGGTAAAAAAATGGTGTGGCCATCAGGGGTAGCAAGTCTTAACTTCCGCTTCTGATATATTTGCAGCAAAATCAGCGCTTCTACAACCTCGACTGAAAAAATTCGCTTGTGGACCAGTACTACTCACGTCGATAAACCTTTTCGGAATATTTTCTTCATAAAATAATGCATGGTTTCTCCGCCAAGAGGCGTAGACGTATACTTTATTTTTGTCAATATCTTCAGTTCTAAGAGTCCGATTTAAAAAATTTCTTCCTTATTGGATAGCGTTTCTAGAAGGATTTTTTTCATATAATTTCAAAATTGTAAAGTAACTTATAGACTTTTCGCTAGGGTGCGTTAAGGTACATTGCGTTTTCCCTGATCTTTCTACTTCTAAAACTCCGATTTGAAAAACTGTTCCTGTATCGCATACAGCTCCTGATAGAAAATGTTTTTCATATAATTTCTAATATTTGGTAGCCTAAAGAACTGTTTGGCCACCAGGGGGCATAAACGTTAATTTCAGCTTCTGATGTGTTTGCAGCAAAATCTGAGCTTTTGAAAACTCGATTTAATTATTTTTTTTTCCGTGGACCGATCCCGCTCACATCGAAAAACTTTTGAGAATACTTTCTTCTTAAAATAATGCATTTTTTCCCGCCAGGGGGCGTAGATGCATATCTTATATCTATCGATATCTGTGCTTCTAAGAGTCTGATTTGAAAAATTCTTTCTTTGTTGGAGAGTTGTTTCCGCTGTGAAATGTTTCTCATATAATTTTGATTTTTTCTTAACGCACAAGTCTGCAACTAGAGAGCGTAAGTTGATGATTCCGTTTACAGTAATATTTGCGGGATTGAAAACCCGACTGAAAAACTTCTTTCTTCGGTCAGGTACTACTGTTTTCATACCGGTTCCATTGACTTTGAATAGCTTTGATAAATGTTATTCGCATCAGAACGGATTCAAAAGATGTGTTCATTACACGGAAAATTCGCTGTCATCTTTCTTGTTATTTTTAGCACGTCTTTTGGGAAAAAGATCGCGCTTATGTTATCGGTTTGTCCGTCCGTCCATCTGTGGACAGCATATCTCTGCAACTAATAGTCCCATTTGGAAAATTCGTTTGCATTGGGAAGTTTGAAATGTGGGAATAAGACGATCCTTTATTGCGGTTTTTTTTCACGATGCACAATTTTGCCGCTAGAGGGCGTAAATTCAAAATACATTTTATTCCTTATATTTGCTTCTAAATTTCCACCGAAAAAATTGTTTTACCTTCCGATTCTATTTATGTCGAAGACTATATTAGGTATAGTCACTTTTTCAAGTTCCGTATAGATTTTCCGCTATGGGGCGGAAAAATAAACTGTGTTTACCCCGTTATCTCTACTTCTAAAAATTTTTCTGCAGTGAATACAGTTCCTGATGGGAAATAATTTGCATAAAAGTTCTAATTTTTGATAAAAAAGGTTTGGCCACCAGGGGAGTAAAGTTTATTTCTGCTATTGTTGCATTTGCAGGTAAATCTGAGCTTCTAAAAACTCGATTGAAAAAATGCATTCGTGGACCGATACCACTCACGTCGATAAACCTTTTCGAAAAATTTACTTCTTAAGATAATGCATGGTTTCTCCGCCAGGGGACGTAGATGTATATCTCATGTTTGTCGATACCTCTGCTTCTAAGTGACCGATTTGAAAAATTCCTTCTTTGTTGGAGAGTTTCTAATGCGAAATGTTTTTCATATAATTTCAAAATTTTCAAGTAATTCATAGACTTTCCGCTAGGGGGCGTAAAGCTAAATTGCGTATTCCCCCAGTATCTCTGCTTCTAAAACTCGGATTTGAAAAATTCTTTCTGCACCGGATACAGCTTCTGATGGAAAATGCTTTGCATATTATTTCTAATATTTGGTAAAGAATAGCTTAACCACCAGGGGGCGTAAATGTTTATTTCGGCTTCTGATGTACTTGCAGAAAAGTCTGAGTTCCTGAAAACTCTATTGAAAAAATTATTCCGTGGACCGATCCCGCTCACATCAAAAAACCTTTTGAGAATACTTTTTATAATGCATGACTTTTCCTCCAGGGGGCGTAGATGCATATATGTAGTACTACTACTACTCCTTGGCATTACAGTCCATCTAGTACTTGAGCCTGCCTCAGGATAGCCCTCCATTCTTCACGATTCTGTGCCTTTTTTCTCCAGTTCTTTATTATCATTTTCTTGAAATCATCCCCGACGTCATTAAACCATCTCGTTCTTTGTCGTCCCCTGCGTATAGATCCACCGGGTCCATCCATAAAGATCTTTTTTGCTGCTCTGTCATCTTTCTTTCGCTGAACATGTCCCAGCCATCTCAGTATTCTCACCTTTATTTCAGTAATAATATCCATCTCATTGAATTTCTCCATTATTTCTTTGTTGTTCCTTACTCTCCAAAGTCCATTCTCATTCATCGGGCCAAAGATCTTTCTTAATACCTTTCTTTCCCATATTTGTAATCTGGTTTGATTTCTCTGGATCATTGTTCATGTTTTACAGCCCTATAAAAGTACGGGTTTGAGGATTACTCTATATAACTGAATTTAACTTTTTATTGAGAACAAATTAAATTTTAACAGTGGTTGAATACTGTAATATGTTCTATTTGCTGCAGCTATTATGTAAGTAATTTCAGCTGACACATCATTATTTTCTGTTATCACTTAACCGAAATATGCGAACTGCGGTACTCGCTCAAAGTTTCTTCATCGACAGTGAAATTTTGGATTTTTTCGAATTTTTGTTTATCTCGGGCAACAAATAAGTATTTGGTTTTAGTTTCGCTTGTTTGTAGTCCCATTTTCATTGCTTCCTCCTTCATTTGTCTATAACCCTTTCTGAGGCTTTTCTCAGTCCTTCCTATACAGTCCACATCATCTGCAAAGGCCAAAAGTTGTAGACCTCTGTTCATAATAGTTCCACCTATATTTAAAATTACATTTCGTATAACCCTTTCAAGACATAGGTTAAAAAGCATTGTTGATAGTTGATCCGCTTGTCGTAATCCTTTGGTAATCCTAAACTCTGGTGTGAGTTCACCCTGTATCTTCACTCTACACATGGTATTTCTGAGTGTTATTTTTACTAGTCTTATCAGTTTGGGTGGAATTTGGAATTCCTTCATGACTCTGAATAGCTTATCTCTATTAATGCTATCATACTATACCGTGCAAATTAATTGGGACAAGCTATTTTATTCTCAGAATTGTAACGTGATCGCCAGTTGATGTCGGAAACCCACGTAAACCGGTTTTATCAGCTGTGAGGTGGTGTGACTGTTAGAACTTGATAGTAAGAATGTGGTTTGACCGGTTTTAAACAGGAAATAGGCACTTCAGCTTCAGTTGTGAGCTTTCGTATTTGACAGGTGGATGTTAGTTTTTGCTCTCTGTGAGTACGTGTTGCTTTCGTGTATTGAAAAATGGATATTTCCCCAAGGAAGCGTGCAAAAATAATTGCTCTGAAGGATCACACTTCTATGATAGTAAGAGATATCGCTTCTGCAGTTGGTGTAGGCAAATCAAATGTATCAAGACTGCTTACGCGATACAAGGCGTCTGGATCATCGTCTCCAAAAAGGAGAGGTAAATTTGGAAGAAAACGAAAAACAACTTCACGAACCGATAAATATCTAATCAGAAATAGTAAAATGAATAAAAAAACAATCACCGACCTTCAAAGAGATTTATTGGCTAGTGGTTGTGATGTTCGCCATTCAACTGTACGCCGTAGGCTTCTGGAAGTTGGCCGGAAGGTTTTTTTTTTTGGTTGGAGGTTTAACGACCACCGTGAGCAACTCAATGGGCTATAAGCAGTCGCCCGTCCCTAATTTAGGGTCACTGGTTCCAGGGAAGGGAGAGAGCCAGTGCCGTAAGACAAACACAACATCCATGCCTGACCGAAATTCGAAACAGGACTCCTTACGGACGAATGATCAGAGGCCAGCGCCTTAGACCACTGCGCCACCGGGGCAGCTGGCCGGAAGGTATGAAGACCAACGAAAAAGGAATATTTGAATGCGAAAATGAAGATAAAACGTTTAGCATGGGCAAAAAATATAAATCATGGACTGCTGACGACTGGAAAAAGGAAATTTTCAGTGATGAAACTCATTTATTTGTGCAGGGTTACCAAGCAAATGTCGTTAGACGAAGCAACTGTGAACCCTTAAGGCCTAAGCATGTCAAACAAACTGTAAAACACTCTCTGCAACAGATGTTTTGGTTTTTTCACATCGAATGACACTGGAAGCTTAGTTCCTGTTCAAGGTATGATGAATTCAGCCAAGTATGTAGAAATATTACAACGTAGGATTGTTCCATTCTTGCAAACTTTTGACGGGACATTTCAACATGACTTGGCCCCATGTCACAATTCGAAATTGGTCAAAAATTTCATGCTGGAAAATCAAATTCATTTTGCTTGATTGGCCTGGAAATTCACCAGACTTAAATCCCATAGAAAACTTCTGGAATATTTTAAAGAGACGTTTAGGTAAAATGGACTGTAAAACCAAAGAACGCATGATAACGAATGCTGTAAAAGTGTGGTTCCACGATTATGAAATCAAAAATATGTGCACTCAATTAGTGGAGTTTTTGACAGGTGGATGTTAGAAGGACATACTTCATACTAATACAGGTATTTATCAGTGTATATCAAGGCATAGAATGATATAAAGGCATAGTTTTGGAAAAAAGAGCGATTTTTTACTTTGTCCTAATTAATTCGCACAGTATAGTAAGCTTGTTTAAAGTCCACAAACAAATGGCGCCGATTGATATTAAACTCGTAGCATTTCCCCATTACAGTTCGTACTGTAAAAATCTGGTCTATTGCTGATCTCCCATTTCTAAAGACACATTGGTAGTCACCCAACACCTCTTCTATGACAGGCTGAAATTTACCAGCCAATATCCCTGCAAATATTTTGTAAATCGCTGCTAACAGTGATATTCCTCTATAATTTTGGCACCGAGACTTATCAATTTTCTTATGGATGGGGAAGATGATAGGGGTATCCTATTCGGTAGGCATAGACTCTGTTTCCCATACATTTGACAGGCACTCATGAATTTTGATTAATAGTGATTGTCCACCATATTTTAATAGTTCAGCTGGCATTCCATCTTCCCCGGCAAGGCCAACTCCACCTCACATAGCCTTGGTGCTTCCTCTGTCTCAACTTTCCTTATACTTGCCTGGGGTTCATTAAGCTCATCTTCTGGAATGTTAATTTCCGAGCTTATTTTGTCATGGAGATTTTCAAAATACTCTGCCCACCTTCTCAAAATGACCTAATTTCTACCAAGCAAGTTGCCATCACGGTCTCTGCAGAAAGTTGTTCTGGGGTGAAATCCACCTTTAATTTCCTTTTTCTTATTATACATTTCCTTAATTTTTCCTGTATTTTTCAAAGTCTCACTTTCATTTAGCCTTGCCTTTTCCCGTTCACGTTTCTTTCTTCTGCACAACGTTTTGGCTTGTTTTCGTTTTTCTCTATGTTCATTCTCATTTGCACGAGTTTTCCGGTCAAGCATCTTTAGACGAGCTGTATTTCTTTCTTCAACACATTTTCAACATTCCAAGTCATACCATTCATTTCGTTTGTCGTTATTTCCGAATTCCAGAATTTCCTCAGCTACTTTGGTAATTTTATTCTTAATCCTTTCCCATTTCCTATCTACAGTCATATCATCGGTATATTCCTCATCTTTCCCATCACTTATTTCTTCTCTCAATCTTTCAACATAGTTTTTGTCTGGTTTTTCAATCTTTTAATTTTTGGATGTCGTATCTTGGTGTTTTCCTTCTTCTACCCACCTTATTAATTTTCATTCTTTGTTTATATTTAATTCTTAAAAAATAACGATCTGTATCACAATCCGCTCCTCTAAAACTTCCTACGTCAGCGATATCGATCGCATGTCATTTATCAATCGTCACATGATCTTTCTGATTTTCCGTTATTCCATCTGCTGATCTCCAGGTAACTTTATGTACTTTTTTTATGTGGAAAACAGATTGTACATATGATCATATTTTTTCCACTTGCAAAATCAACTTGTCTTGTGCCATTTTCATTATTTTCTTCATGTGCACCTTCTCTTCCAAATATTAGTCGGAAGGTCTCCTCCTTTCCTACTTTAGCATTCATGTCTCCCAGAATCATTTTAATGTTATGCTTTGGTGACTGATCATACACTAATGAGCCATTACATTATGAGCACCTACCTAATAAGCTGTAGGACCCCCATTTAGCCCGCAAAATAGCGGAAACTGGGCGAAGCATCGATTCAATGAGGTGGCGATAGGTATCCCGGAGTATCTGGTACCATAATGTCTAAAGCAGGTTCTCCAGTACCCGTATATTTCGGGGTAGTGGTGATTTAGCGCAAATCCGCTTTTCGAAGTCAAACCACAAATGTTTGTTTGGGTTCATGTCAGGTGAATTTGAAGGCTAATAACAGAAAGTCACCAGCATGTTCCTCGAACCTCTCCTTGACGATTCTGGTAGTGTGGCATGGCGCAGGGAACACAGTTGCCATGAATGGGTGAACTTGGTCCGCAAAGTTGTTCAGATACCTGGCAACTCTCAGGGATTGTACTATTGGGATAATGGGGCCTAAAGTGTCCCCCCAAATCGCACACAGCATAACACCGCCGCCGCCGCCGCCGCCGGCCTGTTTACGCCGAACAGTGCATCCAGGTACCATAGCATCTGTTGGTAATCGGCGTATCCGCGCTCGGCCGTCTACGTGATGTACCAAGAACCTTGATTCGTCAGACCAGGACACTTCCTTCCAATCATCCACGGTCCAATCTCGATGATTGTGGGCCCATTTCATGCTTTGTTGGCGATGACGTGCAGTGAGCATGGGGACCCGGCTGGGGCTACGGTTACGCAGGCCCATGTGCCGAAGGATGCGGTGAACTGTGTACTGTGACACATTGCTCTGATTGCTATTGTTGTAGCTGCGGGTGCTTTGTCGGTATGTGGCCCTGAGGTCGCCGTGAGCAGTGCGCGACATTCTCCGCTCTCCTATGGCATCAATGAGCTGCGGACGACACACAGCTGGACGACGGTTCGTAGTTTGACCATCTGTGCACCACTTTTGTTACGTACTCACTACAGCGACACGTGAACAACCCAGGAGCGGCGCCGTTTCCGAGATCGTAGTTCCGAGGCGTCGTGTCATCACGATTTGTCCTTTCTCAAACTCCGATAAATCGGCAGCTTTTCCCATTGTGTGAACACTCTACTAACCGAAAGCCAGTCCTCGGGTTGTATATATACTGCACTGTGAACTTCAGTTTCGCTGCCTTTCGGTCTCTATGCACGCTGATTTCTCTAGATGGTGGTCATAATTTAATGACTCATCGGTGTATATCCTCTCTAGTAATTCATAGAAGTGCTCCTTGTCTTCTTCACAGGAGTCCTCGGTTGGTACGTGTGCACATATGAGTGAAATATTGAATATCGTAAACTTTACTCTCAGTGCACAAAGTCGATCATTAACTGATTTGAAAATAAGCACCAAACGTTTCCGTTTTTTTTATCAACCAAGAATGCAGTACCAAAGGCTTTTTGATCTCCTCCACGATAAAAAATAGTATGTGTTCTGGTATCAAGTATGCCAGTTCCCTTCCATCGCATATCCTGCAATGCTGTTTTCCTCACTCTGTATTTCTGTATTTCCTCACACACTGTCCTCAATGCTCCTGGTCTGTCTAGTCTCAAGAAATTCCAGTTTCCATTCAGGTATTCATAATTTTTTTTCCGTTGTGCAGGTCGTTCCGTGAGTCCGCTCGGCTAATTTTCATTTTGGCTTTCTTAACAAGTTGAGTTTTTACAGGGCAGGGTTGTTAGCCCTGCGCCCAACCTTGCAAGACCTATACCCCAGGGGACTGGGTACCCATTTTGCTCGCCTTTTGCGATATGAATGGGCTGCATTGAGACTAAAAATAGTATAAATATACTAATAATCCGAATTTCTTGGCTTAGAATAGGAATCAAAGTTTCCAAGCTTTCGCATATCAACCAGATGGCTTTTTCAAGGAAGGTAAGACAGCAGCTTACCTTCCTTGAAAAAGCCATCTGGTTGATGTGCGAAAGCTTGGAAACTTTGATTCCTATTCTACGCCAAGAAATTCGGATTAGCATATTTATGCTATTTTTAGTATAGTTGGTGTACAGTTGCTATTATTTAATTACACTGAGACTATTCTTTAACCCCGGTCACCACACGGGGGAGATGCATATCTTATTTTTGTCACTATCTCTGCTTCAAAGGGTCCGATTTGAAAATTTCTTTCTTTGTTAGAGAGTGTTTCCACTGCGAAATGTTTCTCATATAATTTCAAAATTTTTAACGCACAAGTCCGCCACCAGAGGGCGTAAGTTCACGTTTACGTTTACAGCAATATCTGCGGGACTAAAAACCCGATTGAAAACCTTCTTTCTTCGGTCAGATACTACTAACTATGCAAACTCTGTGTGCGTATTTCCCCCCCCCCGAAATAATGCACTATTTCGCCGCTAGGGGGCGCAAATGCTTAATATCTTTCTCAATATCTCTGCTTCTACATGTGCGATTTAAAAATGTCTTTCAATCGGATGCCATTTATCTTCTAGAACACTTTTAGGCTAGTACATGAGGAATTTTGTAGTTCATACATAGTTCTGTCGGTATGTGGTGTTTGTGTACTTTTGTTTGCAGCTGTATCGCCGCTTCTAAAAGCACTATTGAGAAATTTCTTCTTTAGTGTATACCATTCGCTACGACAAAGATGTGGAGCTTTATCCTCTTTAAATAATGCACAGATTTCCCACCAGGGGACGTAAAGGTCGAAACATTTTCTCGCTATTTCTGCATCTGGGAGACGTAATTGAAAAGTTCTTTTGCCTTAGCATGTCTTTTTGCATGTAGAATATTTTTCGCCTGTTTTCAACTTTTCCATTATGCAAAATTCTTCCGCTAGAAGGCATAGAGTTATATAATATTTCCTTCTCCCGTATATTTCTTCTTTTAACTGTTCGATTTGAAAATCCTTTTTGTCCCTGATACCTTGTTTGTGCTGTGAGGAAATTTTTGTGCGCCATGCAGATGCTTCGGGATGTTTTATCGACTGTTGAAACCGGTTGATTGTTTTCCTAACTGGTTCCATTGACTTTGAATAGCTTTGATAAATTTGATTGGCGTCAGAACGGATCCAAAAGACGTGCTCATTACAACCGAAAATTCGGTGTCATCTTTCTTGTTATCATTCTCCTCGAATGTTTGTATACAGTCTCCCTTATTTGTTTCTATTTTATGTTTGCGTAAAAACCTTCCTTGCTTCTCATTTTCATCGATGTGACAATTATGGACTCACCAGCATTCAAAATTTTAATCACGTCTGAATCGAACCACAGCACCAGAAATTTGATTAAAAAGCTCTAAGTTTCTTCACGAGACACATTGGATTTTTTTACCTTTGCACAATTTTTTCACTTCAGCTTTGCTTCCATTTTTCTTTCACCTGCCATTTACATCTTGCCATCACTACTTCCCCCTTTTTTTTCCTGGGAACCATATATGTAAAATATCTAAAAATAAAGTTATGAACATCGAGAGATGCTGCAGTTTGATTGATGTGACGCATCGCTTCATGGCTCGTACTGAGAATTTGGTTGTGAATAAACCTACATGTAAACGTTTCAAAGAAAATTTATGGCCATGTATTGCAGCACGTTTCACCGCGATCACGCAAAAGCGAGAATAAGGAAGAGCTGGGTTATATACCGACCAGTTAGAGATAAAATGAAAAAAGAGTTCCCTCTACAATACAGCTCTCATGGATGAAGATATTCTGAGTGCTTCTTTCTTATATATGTGTGAAAAAAGGGAGCTGAAACGTTTAACACCGTTTAACACCAGTTTCTCCAGGATAGAGAGTTCTTGTTTTATTTTTGTCAAAACTGTAAAAAAAAGGTAATGCACGCACGGTTCCACATGTATTTAATCAATGCCTTTTTCCGCATTAAAAACAAATTTAGTAACAAAATATAAGAGGCAGAAACCAATATAAAATATTCAATTTCCATATTCTCGAAATGTGATTACACAAGCAATAATTAATTTGAGTGATCTATGTAGATTTCATGTAGCGCAACATACTTTAAGTGTGTTTGTTACAAAAAAGTGTTATTTACAACCTCGGTGACGCAGTGGTTTGAACGCTGGTTTATTACCGTTCGTCCAGGATAATCCCGGGTGAGTTAAGGAAGGTGTATTTGTCAGGAACCAGTGGCCCCAAATTAGGAGTGGGTGCCTACCTGTATCCCCTAGAGCTGCTCGCAGTGGTCGTTAAACGACCTCACTCCCAAAAAGTGTTATTTCAACAATTACATCATCTGTTAGTGTGCTTCTCACTAGGTACAGTGCGAATGTACACTGAAGTGTCTGAAAAACTGGTACACTAGTCTAATACTTGGTAGGTCCCCCACGGGAGCGGGGGACTGCAGAAATACGACGGAGCATGGACTCCACTAGCTTCTGGAAATATGCTGTAGGCAATGCACACCATACTTCCTGCAGAGCGTTCTACAAATCGGGTGTATTCCGAGGTCTCGGATTCCTGTCTTCGATAGCGCGTTGCATGGCATCCCAAATGTGTTCTATCACGTTCAGATCTGGGGATTTGGGTGGAAATGGCAACACCCCAAACTTAGATCAATGCTCCTCTAACCATAATGTGGCCTCCCGACACTTGCATTGTCCTGTTGGAACAGGCCCAACTCATCAGCATGAATGCAGGACATGAACGGGTGTACCTCGTCAGAAAGGATGAGCACATAGTGTTGGCCGGTCATAGACGTTTGTAGACGTACCAGGGGTCCCAGTGACGTCCAACAAAACACACCCCATACCAAAATGGACACCCCACTAGCCGGTACAGTTCCCTGTTGACAGGCGGGATCCATGACTTCATGGGGTTTGCGCCACACACGAATCCTTCCATCTGCCCGATACAGCTGGAAACGCGACTCGTCAGACCAGGCTACTTGTTTCCAGTCACCAAGTGTCCAGTGGCGGTGTTGCCGTGCACAAGCGAGGCGCATAGCTCTGTGTCGTGCACCCATCAAGGGGACTCGAGTTGGGCGTCGGCTCCCAAAGCCGATATCGTACGTCCGGACGCTGATGCTTGTGGAGGCTCCAGCATTCAATCCCGATGATACCTGCGAGAGTGTTGCACGCCAATCACGTGAAACGATTCTTGACAGCCGACGATGGTCACGTTCACCCAATGTCTTTTTACGGCCACACTGGTGTCGTAGGCTGGAGGTTTTGCCGGAATTTTTGTAGTCACGGTACACTCTTGCAATGGTCGTCCGTGAAAATCCGAACTTCGTTTCTACCACCGAAATACTATGGCCCATCTCACGAGCGCCAACTATGACACTGCGTTGAAAATCGCTTAAATCGTTATTATTTGTCATTCTCATGCCGAAAACAGCTCTGACAGCTGGCAGATCAGATCATATGTAGAGGAATTTAGGAAGGGTGTGTCTGACCCCAGGTCTTAAACAACACTTAGAAATAGGAAGCTAGGAGATTTGGGCTACAGTGCCCGATAGGAAAGTGACACGCAAGCGAAGTAGAAAGAGGGAGGAAGACGCACTAATTTATTACCGGACGGGGGGGAGGGGAGTACCCGGGGTCCGACGGCTTAACGTGCCCAGGCGACGCACGGCGGATATTTAGTGGATCGAGCGTTCGTACCTGCCTGGGATCGAACCTGAGGTCCTTTCCGTGGCAGTCACGAACGTTGCCTGCTAGGCCACCCGCGGCCCCTAACATCTGGCAAGGATGTTTATCGCTTTATATACGCACTGGCGGACGCAACCGAGTACGCGCATTGGTGACGTTTCTATGCATTTTGCATAAGCTCGTCTGTACCAGTTTTTCAGGCACTTCAGTGTATACCTAATTAAGTGAACATTCGGTGTACATCTATCGCCACATATGCCAGGTGTTACCCGGAAGTTCGAGCCTTTCACGTCGATTCATGGGTGCACGATCATCGTCAAATCTTTTCTATCTTTCTTCATTGCATAAGGCGAAGGCTATTCTTCATTCCGCCGCCAAAGACATTTCTTCGACTGGTTCATCAGTCCATGACTCGATTCCTTTGGACTTCGGTTCACTGGGTCGCTGAACATGACCTTATCCTTCCCACCTTGTACAGGGGTTAGGGTATGGCTTCCTTAAAACGCGAAGTACGTGCGTTTTATTTGGCAGCTTTAGTTAATAGTGCGCAGCAGTCCTCGTCTCTCGTACCACAGTTAGTGGATATGGTGCTTACCGCTCATAGCCCTGTTTTTACTTTCGAGATCGTACTTAAGATAAACTCTTTGCAACTGGTACCACAATATTTCGTTTTTACTACAGGAATTGCATACTCATGTGGCGTTCGTCGTACTTACGGGGTACCACTCCAACTTCATCTGAAGAAGTATTACGAGAGCCGCTCTTCTATAATTCTATAATACAGGGTGGGCATAAAGTCCTTCTCTCATATTTAATTTTCATTTAAAAAACTATAATAGTTAGAAACATACGGTTTGTAGCATGATACATACACTGATGTGCCATTACATCATGACCACCTACGTAATATGCTGTTGGACCCCCTTTTGCCCGCAAAACAGCTGCGACTCGGCGTGGCATCAATTCGATGAGGTGGCGATATGTATTGTGGGATATCTGGTACCATAATGTCAACAGCAGGTCCTCCAGTTCCCGGGGTGGTGGTGATTTAGCGTGAACCACAAATGTTCGATTGGGTTCATGTCAGGTCACTGTGGAGGCCAGAGCATTAACAGAAAGTCCCCAGCATGTTCCTCAAACCACTCCTTGACGATTCTGGTAGTGCGGCATGGCGCATTATTCTGCTGGTAATGACCATCACCAGCAGGGAACACAGTTGCTATGAATGGATGAACTTGGTCCGCAACGATGTTCAGATACCCGAAAACTGTCAGGGAGTTTGCTATTGGGATAATGGGGCCTAAAGTGTCCCCTCAAAAAATCGCACATAGCATAACACCGCCGCCGCCGGCCTGATTACGCCGAACAGTGCATCCAGGTACCATAGCCTCTGTTGGTAATCGGCGTATCCGCGGTCGGCCGTCTACGTGATGTACCAGGAATCATGATTCGTAAGACTTTCTTCCAATCATCCATGGTCCAATTTCGATGACCTTGGGCTCATTTCACGCGTTGTTGGCGATGCCGTGCAGTGAACTTTGGGACCCAGCTGGGTCTTCGGCTACGCAGGCTGATGCGCAGAAGGCTGCAATGAACTGTGTGCTGTGACACATTGCCCTGATCACCAGTGCTGCAGCTGCGGGTGACGCTCTGTGAACAATGCGCGACAGTCTCCGCTCCCCTCTGGCGTCAATGAACTGCGGACGACACACGGCTGGACGACGGTCCGTCGTTTGGCCATCTGTGCACCACTTTTGATACGTACTCACTACAGCGGCACGTGAACAACCCTCAAGCCACGCCGTTTCCGAGATCATAGTTCCGAGGCACCCTGCCATCACAATTTGTCCTTTATCAAACTCCGATAAATAGACAGCTTTTCCCATTCTGACTCCCAACACTCTACTAACCGAAAGCCGGTCCCCGGGTTGTATATATTCTGCTCTGTGAACTTCAGCTACGCTACCGTTCGCTCTCCAGGCGCGCTCATTTCTCTAGGCTGGGGGTGGTCGTAATGGCTCTTTGGTGTATACACTGATAGGACTTCTTCATTGTTGTAGGTGCATGTTGAGTAATAACTAGGTGGCGTTGCCAAAGCAAGATGTCAACATGGCGTCTCTACAGGAAAAGGTGCAATGTGTTCTGTGGTACCATGAGACCAAATTACCGATAGCATTTCAGGGTAATTTCAGAAGAAACTACGGACGCCCACCACTAGATCATAAAAGCGTAACGGATTAATATTCAAAGTTTAAAGAGAGAGGAAGTGTTGATGACCGAAAACAAACGAGTCGACCGGGTGTTATTGAAGAAACTGTTGATGCGGTGCTAACAGCTTTCGCATGCAGCCCCTCGAAATCCTGCCGCCGAGCTTCGTCTGAACTCGGAATCCCCTGCACTATACCGAAGAAAATTTTACACAAATAGCTTCGTCTGTATGCGTACAAAGTGCAGATTGTTCAAGTCTTGTAGGTGAAAGACCCCACCCCTCACCTCACAAGTCGTGCTGCTTTTGCAACTGACGATTTCACAGCATATTAATGACAGCAACAACTACCTACAGTATGTGTGTTTTTCGGATGAGGCTACTTTCCACACCTCTAGTGAAATAAACAGGCACAGTGTGCGTATATGGGGGTCGAATAATCCCCATGGTGTCTTTGAAAAACAGCGGGACAGCCCAAAAGTGAACGTTTCGTGTGGTCTCATGCACAACAGAGTCATCGAACCTTTCTTTTTGTGTGCGCACAATAACAGCATAGGTGTACGTGGATATGATGGAGGTTTTGGTTGCACCTCAGTTAGACGAATGCCAACTATGGGTAATAATTTTCCAGCAGGATGGTTCCCCACCATACTGGGGATTAATTTTTCGAAAGTTCCTCTTTACCACGAACGGATTGAGAGGGACGGTTCAACAACATGGCCGCCACGGTCACCCGATTTAACACCCCTAGACTTTTCCCTATGGGGTTATGCAAAGGATAAAGTCTATTACTGGGGACGAACCTTTTTGTCTGATATTGAAACTCTGTAGAGGTGGATTACAAATGCTATTGCCACAGTCTTCAAAGAGATGTTAGGCAAAACAGGGCAAGAAATTGAATACCGAATAGATGTGATCGAGCCCACGACCGGCGCTCATGTGGAGGTGTACTAATAATGTAGAAAAAAACAAACTCTATTAGGTTACATACACTGAAGAGCAATTGAATTAGAGATCCCTGTCTAGTAACGTGTAGCACCACCTTTCGCCTTGATGACGGCGGCCATTCGTCTCGGCATGGACTCGGCAAGACACCGGAAGCGTTGGGAAGCCATACGGATCCACGACCCCTGAACAAGCTCCCACAGTTCACGAAGATTTGATTTAGGGGGGTCATCTCTCTCGATGGCATCACAGATGTGCTCGATGGGATTAAGGTCAGGGAACCTACGAGGTCACGTCGGGGGAGTGTTCATCCAACCATTCGGATACAATTCGGGAGCTGCATTGTCTTGTTGCAGGATGAGGTCCTCAGTGGGATGTTGAAGACGCACAAACGGGAGCAAATGGTTGTCCAGGATGTCCTGGTAACGTTGACCTGTGAGGGACGATGTCACACGTACAAGGGGTCCCATTTCAGTCCACGTAAACAGTCCCCAGGCGAGAATGCCAGCCCCACCAGCTTGAAGAGTACCCTGCTGGCAAGAAGGATCCATCGCTTCATGCGGTTTGCGCCGTACTCGTATCCTGCCATCCGCATGTACCAACGTGAATCTCGACTAATCAGTCCAGGCAACATTTTTCCACATGTCTAGGGTCCAGTGGCGATGTTTCCGCGCCCATGCTAATCTTCGTACCCTGTGATGTGCAGTCAGCAGCGGTACCCTCTTGGGACGATGGCTTCTGTACCCCCATAACGAGGAGATGGTTCTGGATGGTGTGGCTGCTTACACGTTTTTGTGCACCAGCGTTAAATTGCCGAGTGATTTCTTGCACTGTGGCCTCTATCCGCTGTTACAATGCGAGATAGCCGACGATGACCCCGCTCATCCACACGCTGTTGCCCACTGCAGTTGGCCCTTGCAGGGATGGTTTTACCGGATTCGATGTACTCACGGTGAACCCGTGACACAGTGGCTCGTGAAAATCACAGTGCCTGCAGGACTTCCGAGAGGGAGTGACCCATTCGTCGGGCCCCAACAATTTGCCCACTATCAAATGCGCCTAGATCCTTCGTATTACCCATACTGCGTCCGACTCTTACTGATTCCCGTCGCATCAGTCCTTATATTGTCGGATTGCTGCATACGTCATGTCGTTTCCGTTTACAGGGCCGCCCACAGCGCCACATTTGCATAACGCCAGCTGTCTCTAATTCAATTGCTCTTTAGTGTACACCAAGCCACAAACTGCTTGTTTGTACTTACCATAGTTTTTAAATAAAAAAAATTCTTAATGAGGGAACGACTTTATGCACACCCTGTACATCCGACTCATCTGCCATACCTTACATACTCTGCGTGGATTCATGCGCGCGTGATTTTCGTGGAGCAACTTGTCGGTGACAGTCTGCAGTGGCTCTGTCTTCTGTTATTCCCACCATTCCTGCTACTGCTGCCGATGCTTCTAAACTAAACGCACTACAGAATGCCCTGCGTCTATTATTCTTACAATGGGGTGCGGAGGGATGGGATTCGTTACTGTGATGTTGCGGGATTGGAAATGCTCTTTCTTGGATGAACTGTACTAAGGACTCTTTTTTTTTTTTTTTTTGATTGGAGGTTTAACGACCACCATGAGCAACTCAATGGGCTATAAGTAGTCGCCCGTCCCTAATTTAAGGTCACTGGTTCCAGGGAAGGGAGAGAGCCAGTGCCGTAAGACAAACACAACATCCATGCCTCACCGGGATTCGAACCCGGACCCCTTTCGGACGAATGATCAGAGGCCATCGCTTAGACCACTGCGCCACCGGGGCGGCGTACTTAGGACTCGTCGTCTGTTCAGTGTGTCCCCTGCTGATTGGTGCAGAGGTCTAATATTGGAAGATTTCCAACCAAACCTTGTGATAGGTGTACCGACGTCAGAGGTGCGTGCTGTGTGCACAGATGCATACAAGACCGTCCATCGCCTGTGGGAATGCGACATTTAATGACCCTTCCTCAGGGAAAAATTGCCCGTCCAGGAACTGCTTTGTAGATTTCAGATTATAATGTCTCCGCTTTTCCTGTATTGATCTATATCTCACATGTTTGTGCATTATGTGGTGCAGGAGGGAATAATTCACGCACTGCAAGATTTACTACATCATGTTTATTCTTTTCGGCACTCTACCAAAGACTACTGTATTTTTATTACTCTTGTTTCGGAGATTTCATCGCACAACCTTTCGCATCGAATATGTAATTATCTTTATGTACTTGTTAAACACATTATTTTCTGTTATCATATTTCTCGTCGCCTTCCCGGGCGCAATTATGCGTGAGCTTGAGATCTTGTCTTCAAGAGGATTACTGGGTTGCCTGGTTAGAGAGTACTGTCCCTGTTTTTTCAAACACTAGTGGCCAAAATTGTGGAAACCTTTAGGGAAATTTGTATTTCTAAAGGCTTGATGGCTAATAACATGTCTTTTTTTAGAAAAACATCATAAAATTAATTATCATTAGAACGATACTTTAATGCGTTCTTTAATGTGTTGAATTGTCTTTATTCTATCAAAGTTATAACCAAATAACCAGAAAATGAAAACACAACTGCCTTATATAACAAGAAGTGAATTTCCATAACTCAAAACTGACCAAATGAGACTAATTATTCTGAAAGCCAGTCAGGCAGAGGCGCAACTAGGGCGCGACAGGCGTATTATCGCTCGGGTTCCGATTTGGGTTCACCCGGCGTAATATTGGGAACCATGGGGGTGTCGAGTGGATTGTGATTCTGCGATTCCCTGATTTAGGGCTGACGCAGCTTCAGGATCCACTGACGGGGCGTTGTGATTCACACAGCAGATTTTCCTTTGGGAGTCTGTGTGCCGCAATGTTTTCGTGAACGTCTAGACTTTAAAAAAAAACATAAGTGAAAGAATTTCTGAGTCCCTGCCGTAAAATATATATTATCTCCAAAAATCCAGGGTTGAGCACACAATGTGCAACTAAAGAAACACTCATGATCGTACGTAGGCAAATTAACATAGAAAACAATTTATTAGTTACGTTTTGGCATAATAATAAAGATACACACACATAATAGTTTAGGACCCCGTGCTCATTACTTCAAGTATGTAAGTTGTATATGTAGGTGTTAAACTTGCAGTCACCTTTTTATAATTTACATTTATATCAACACTTCGCTAAAATAATCGATACTAGCAAAATGATACCGACTTTCTTACAGGAACTTGTGCTTATTGACTACTCGCTTATAAAAAAACAAACATTAATTCTATCGGAAGACTTTCGCATGCACTGATCGATAAACATATATTATGAGGGGACACCAAAAGAAATAATAGGATGGATTTCCTACCTTATATTCCCAATCTTGCCTGGATGTCGCACTGCTACTCCCATACCATACGGAAGAAATGGAACCACATGAAAGTACAGTTTTCTTGTCATCACATATCGTCCGTGAAACAATTGTGACGTTGCCTGCCCCGAAGGACGCACACGGCATAAAGGCAGATAGCAGCGAGAACGAACGTCTGCGTAGCTCAGTTGATAGTGCGACTTGTTCCGGAATAGGTGGACTCGGGTTCGATCCCCGGCGTGGACCAAAAATGACGGAGAACTTTACTTCGTTATAATGGCGCCTGAACTTCTCGGATGACCTGGCCGTTAAAAGTTTTCGCAATGGTGTGATGTTCTTTCCGCACCGCGAGACAAGAAAAATAAGAGAATCCCTTTTTCAGCGATTCGAAAAATAAATGTGTGTGATGTTTCATTCCATACACCAGATTGACTGGGAGTTCTCAAGTGCACGTTCTTCAGCGGATGGCTGCATACAACGATACATGGTCCCGGCTGACCCATGGGTCATGCCCCCGGCCCTCTTTCGGGGAGGGGGTAGATGTGACGTGCCTGCTCCGCTGGACGAACACGACATAAAAGCAGATAGCAGCGAGAACGAACGTCTGCGTATCTCAGTTGGTAGAGCGACTTGTTCCGGAATAAGTGGACTCGGGTTCGATCCCCGGCGTGGACCAAAAATGACGGAGAAATTTACTTCGTTATACAATTCTATCGCTGAAGTTCCACCAAGGGTACTCGAGTGCGTTGTGTGTCCCGGTTTGTCAAAATCGGTTTGGGCCCTCATTGTCCTTAGCAGGGTCCCTTTCGTTGTGAACCTCGGTTGAGATCCTCCATCTGCGTCGGGAAACGGTACGCAGTTACGGATGCTTTAGTCCTGCCGTAATATTTGACAGCGATTAAGTTGCCAGTCTCTGATAAATCATGGCGGTGACCAAGTTTTGGGCCACGCACAAATAAAACCGAAATGTAGGCGAAGGGTAAAGATTTACATAGCAGCTCCTAAGTGACAATCATGAAGGAAAGTCACCAATATTCACGGCAAAAAAAAAAAAAAAAAAAAAAAGCCAAGTGACAAGTCACAAGGAATACAAAAGTGAAAGTGATGCACGCTGTGAAAAAAGTAAAAGTGCCCAAGTGATTCTCTTCCCTTGGAAAAGTTTCGACAACCTCCAAGAAGACCCCCATTACCTCAAAATATCCCATCATCCAATCACTAAACGGGGAACACAAGTCTCCCTGGAATTAAATCCCCAAGTCTAAATTCTACTGGTCACAGAATTAACATTTGGTTCATCTATTCGTTAGGGGGTCGAAATTGCTACCCGATCCCGTGCAGATTCTGAGAACAGCTCTTCAAGTTAGGTTAGCCGCGTGTTATATCCAACGGGACATAAATCCTAACCCAATAAAACTGTTAGTTTTAGTTCCAAAAAGTTTGACGTCTTCTTTCTTTCTTTTATTGGAGGTTTAACGACCACCGTGAGCAACTCAATGGGCTATAAGCAGTCGCCCGTCTCTAATTTAGGGTCACTGGTTCCAGGGAAGGGAGAGAGCCAGTGCCGTAAGACAAACACAACATCCATGCCTGACCGGGATTCGAACCCGGACCCCTTACGGACGAATGATCAGAGGCCAGCGCCTTAGACCACTGCGCCACCGGGGCGGCAAAAGTTTGACGTCAAACTACGCTTTGTGAAAGCCAGATAAGGAGGACAGTTTGATGGCCCCAATAAAGCATACTACAAAGTCGGTCCGTCCAGGGTGACGCCACCGCTGTCTATCTAGTCCTACGCTATGCGACGCCTTGTGCTGGGAGAGGAGGGACAAAGAAGAAAAATAAAAAGAAAGAAGAATCACCCGAAATTGGGGCTAATGGCAAAATAAAAGTAAAAGTAAAAACGTACTCTTTCCTCAAAAATTACCTCTACAACTTCGTAATTGACCTTTTGCGTCTATCTTGGTTCGCTGCCGAGTTAGATTTGCTAACTTCCACACTTTACCACTAGGGGCGCTGCAATCGCTTTTAATCGATCGGACATGTCCATTTTACTAGAGACAGACCTAACGTTTACAGTCCGGGACCGTTCCTTCAGCCATGACAGAGATGGATATCGACTTTCCTTTGGACCCTCTTCACAGGGCCACTGGTTCAATTTAATTCAATTCATTTTTTGATCTTGCTGTTACATAAGAAAGCAACAATTCAGAGCAGTTGCACATAAACCAAAAAATAACAGAAGAGAAGATCAAGGAGAAGGCCTCAGAGAAGGGACAGAGTTGGTGCCATAAGACAAGCACACCGTCCATGCCGCGGCCGAAGCTCGAACACTGGTCACTCGGACGAACAGGCAGAAAACTGAGTCACCAGGGTGGAATATATTTGTTCCATATGGCTTTATTAGGATCAGTCTTACATTGTGTTCATTAAGTGAAGACTCGTAGTCAGTGTGTAATATTTAGAATCCCGATTTCTGGCGAAGGAACGCGTTGAAAAGAAATTAAACTTGACCTAACGTACTTAAAGCACTGATATCAGTTTGGATTACCTTTTAGACTGAAAATAGTATAACGAAGTAAATGTCTCCCTCATTTTTGTCCACGCCGGGGCTCGAACCCGGGTCCCCTCATTCCGGAATAAGTCACTCTACCAATTGAGCTACGCGGACGTTCGTTCTGACTGCTATCTGCCTTTATGTCCTGCGCGTCCTGCTGGCAGGTACGTCACATCTCCCCCCCCCCCCGATAGAGGGCCGGGTGCATGGCCCGCGGGTCAGCCGTGACCATGAATCGTTGCAGGCAGCCATCCGCTGTAGAACGTGCACTTGAGAACTCCCAGTCAATCTAGTGTGTGGAATGCAACGTCACACACATTTATTTTTCGAAGCGCTGAAGGCCGCCCCGGTGGCGCAGTGGTCTAAGACGCTGGCCTCTGATCATTCGTCCGTAAGGGGTCCGGGTTCGAATCCCGGTCAGGCATGGATGTTGTGTTTGTCTTACGGCACTGGCTCTCTCCCTTCCCTGGAACCAGTGACCCTAAATTAGAAACGGGCGACTGCTTATAGCCCATTGAGTTGCTCACGGTGGTCGTTAAACCTCCAATCAAAAAAAAAAAAAAAAAAAAAAAAGAAGCGCTGAAGAAGGGATTCTCTGATTTTCCCTATCTCGCGGTGTGGAAAGAACGTCACACCATTGTGAGATTTTGAACGGCCGGGTCATCCGGAAAGTTCGGGCGCCATTATAACGAAGTAAATTTCTCCGTCATTTCTGTCCACGCCAGGATTCGAACCCGGATCCCCTCATTCCGGAATAAGTCACTCTACCAATTGAGCTACGCGGACGTTCATTCTGATTGCTATCTGCCTTTATGTCGTGTGCGTCCTGCTGGCAGGTTCGTCACATCCTCCCCCCCCGAAAGTGGGCCGGGGGCATGGCTCACGGGTCAGCCGTAACCATGAATCGTTGCAGGCAGCCATCCGCTGTGGAACGTGCACTTGAGAACTCCTAGTCAATTTTTATTTTTCGAAGCGCTGGAGAAGAGATTCTCTGATTTTTCCTCTCTCGCGGTGTGGAAATAACATCACACCATTGCGAAATTTTGAACGGCCGGGTCATCCGGGAATTTCGGGCGCCATTATAACGAAGTAAATTTTTCCGTCATTTGTGTCCACGCCTGGGCTCGAACTCGGGTCCCCTCATTCCGGAATAATTCACTCTACCAATTGAGCTACGCGGACGTTCGTTCTGACTGCTATCTGCCTTTATGTCCTGTGCGTCCTGCTGGCAGGCACGTCACAATAGTTATGAGTTTGTTGGTTCAACAACTAAAGTTAAGTGAATGGTTAAAAGATCGAACAAGAGGCGACAGAAGATAACGGACAATGTTCTAAAGGGGAGCATAACACACGAGGTCACTCGGCAAGAATGCGACATCTGCTCAGTTATTATCGCAAAGTGTCGCTTTGGCCGTATGGGCCTCACAACACAACAGCTGGAAAACCACGTCGTGCGCTGTTCCGTATCCGAAACCAGGAGACCGTAGACAGTTAGCAGGCGCCGCTCTCCAAACAACGTGACAACCAGTAGTAAATTTCATTTGGGGAAAATGACTATGTTCAAGTCGAAAATGCGAATGGTTGACAGTAATTACTACCATGAGTAGATGAAAAGCTGTTCAGTTAAATATTCTTGGTTCCTCTTCTCTCCTGTAGCTTATGGATTTAAAGCCACGAATCTGAGTTGAAATATAGTGTGAACGTTGATGCCGTTAGGTACATACTCAGTAATGTTATGCCTGAAACTGAGAAGTTTCAGCCGTTTATATATTGCACGTTTTGCAAGCTAAATTTGCTAAAGGGTATTTTAACCCACAGTCACAACAATTATCAATGTTGTTATTGCGGTATTTCAGAACAGCTAATTGCAATTTCCCAGCCGTTGTCATATTTCAGCTGTTACAGCATTAATATGGCGAATGTCTCTATAATGATACGTACACCAGAAGATAAGAAAAAATACGGGAGATCCCTTTGCAGTATTTTTATATTGAAATGGTTTAATTAATATCACATATTAATGTAGTATCCGTAAAAAGTGTGTTAGATACGTACAGTTCAACATAGCTAGTCATGAATCTTTGATTGTAATGACTAATTATCTGATGGAAATTATTTAATTATAAGCACATAGCACTCTAGTCATCTTTAAAGAAATTATTTCATTCTACAATCGTGGCCAAAAGCCCCGCACCATAGACTGAAAGCCAAATTTTTGATGTTTGAAGTCAACTTATACAGTGTAATGGTAAAGTCAGGACTTGCCGCTCAGCTGGAGCAGTGGTCTAAGCGATGGCTTCTGATCATTCGTCCGAAAGGGGTCCGGGTTCGAATACCGGTGAAGCATGGATGTTGTGTTTGTCCTACGGCACTGGCTCTCTCCCTTCCCTGAAACCAGTGGCCCTAAATTTCGGGACGGGCGACTGCTTATGGCCCATTGAGGTGCTCACGCTGGTCGTTAAACCTCCAATAATAAAGAAAAAAGTCAAGAATACATGTTATACATCATTTTAAAGGAAATTTTATGCTGAATTCAAATATTTTTACAGAATGTTATAATAGAAGTGAAGTTACAAACAAAAGTACAGTGCCTAGTCATAAAAAGAACAAATAGTGGAATTTGTGAAATTAGTGTACAATGCAGTTAACGTAAATTTGCTGTATAGTACATTATTGACACTTGCAGGACACTTGAAATAACTGACCAACAAGCAAAATACGCTTTAATATTTAATTGGATAACCACGGTTACTTAGTAACAAAGTGCACCTTCTTGCCTCGGAACTAATGAGCTCCTCTAGTAGTCCATTGGTGATAACATGGTGACATACGGCCCTTACAGACTCAATTAAAGTCTTTAATAGCCATACGTCTTTTACAGACTCAATTAAAGTCTTTAATTGCCATACGTCTTTTACAGACTCAATTAAAGTCGTCCTTAATTGGGTCTGTAAGGGCCGTATGGCAGAGTGTTATCACCAATGGACAACTGGAGAAGCTGATTAGTTCCATGCCAAGAAGGTTCACTTTGTTGCTAAGTAACCATGGTTATCCAATTAAATATTAAAGCATATTTTGCTTGTTGGTCGGTTATTTCAAGTGTCCTGCAAGTGTCAATAGTGTACTGTACAGTAATTTTACGTTAAATGCATTCTACACTAATTTAACAAATTCCACTATTTGTTCTTTTTATGACTAGGCGCTGTACCTTTGCTTGTAACATCCCTTTTATTACTAGTAACAACATTCTGTAAAAATAGTTGAATTCAGCATTAAACACCCTTTAAAATGATGTATAATATGTATGATAGCCAAACGTCCCAGTGGGTCCCGGCTCGAATCCCGCGGTGAGGCATAGATGTTTTGTTTCAGCACTGACTCTCTCCCTTTCGTAGAACCAGTTGCTCTAAATTAAGGACGGGTGACTGCTTATAGCCCAAATTTGTCTTATACTCTAAATTAACTTGCAGTTTTAGTTGCTTTCTCTATGTAAATTTGAGTTCTTTCACGTTTAGCGTTTTCAACCTTAACCTTATATCTTCTCGCTCACGGAATGAAGTTGGCAACAATTTTGAGGTCAGACAGCGTGACGTATGCATGTTGATAGATAAGAACGAGATATATAATGTTAAAACAAGCAGCAAATAGTGTAGTGGTGGAAACTGTATTAGGCTGAAACTGTGTTTACTTGAAGTCTGCGTATTCGAGTTGTGTTGTTATATATTTAGTGTTGGAGTTAAACAAGTTTTCTGCTTACTAACGTACGTTAATCCGTTTTGAAATATTAGTACTGCTGTGAATTAGCTCTTCACGAGTTTTGGAATATTAGAGTGAAGTGGTGTCGTAGTAGAGCTGCGTGGCAACAGGAATGACACCATGTAGTATTCAGCGATGGTTCTCGATTTTGCTCCGGTGTCGACTAACGTTGAGTTGGCTTCTGGTGACGAGGAGGCCACATGAAGGATTCAGCTGCTGTCAGCAAGCAGCACACTGCTCGCCAAATGGACATCCTTGTATGAAGTGCCATTAGTCATGATAGCCAATCATCTCTGATACGCATAACGCCAGGGTGACAACCCGGCGGTACGTGGATGATGTTTTTACAGCACGTGCCGTTGCCATTTTTGAGTGGTATCCCTGAGGCCGTGTTCCTGCAAGGTAATGACCTGCTGCACACCGCTAATATTTCCCGCGAGCACTTAAAAGGGGTCCGCATGCTTCCATGGCCAGCGTAACCTGTGGACCTATCACCCATTGAGCATGTACTCTCATTGTATGACGCTTGCAAGCCTCGCCTCGGCTGCTCTGGATTGTTGCTGAATTATAGAACCAGGTAAACTCTGCGTGATCCTAGATACCCCAGGACACCATTGGAGGCCTGCATCACTCCATGCTGCATTGTATGTCGTATTGCATTGCACAGCATGGTGGTCACGCAAAGTATTGACTGCTGTCACGTAATCAGGTCTTGTAGCCTGTCAAACCAATGTACTGCCTTGAAAGTTAAAAATCATTTATTGTCAACCTCATATTCTATTCTTCTGGGGATTTTCGTACGAAACGTATCGGCGTTGTATCGTGACAGGTGATGAAAAGTGGGTATTCTTACGTTTTTCTACCACTGGGAAACAGTAGTTGATTCCTCACCAGGAAACATAGCTAGTGGTGCAAAGAGGGCGGTTCGAGAAGAAAGTCACACTGTACATTTGGTTGAATTGTGAGGGTCCTGTGCATTTGGAACCCGTGACGGATGGTTATGCTGTGGATGGGAACCTGTATGTTGAACAGTTGCAGCTAGTCCATGATGTTCTGCCCCAACGCTACCCAGCACTCCTCAGTAGGAAGCGAGCGTTGTTTCAAGTGGAGAATGCCACAAGTCACACCTCATCCGACTACCACTTGTTTCGCTCCATGGCTCATTTCATACAATGACGGCATCCGTGGTGGATGTAGAATATGGCGTCAGAGAGTTTCTGCCCTCGAAACCTGCTGAGGGGTACTGCCGTGGGATATTGTCTCTGGTGGAACGTTGGCAAAGGACTGTAGAAAGCAACAGACTGTAGTTAGCAGAATGAGGTGAACGTGTATCATTAAATTGTATCACTCAAGTTTTCTGCGCTGCAAACGGGACGAAATTTTCACTCACTCTGGTATTTTTTGGGAGTCTGTCATTATAAAACAAAAGCCGAATATTGCCGAGTTTACAAAAAGGAGCTCACTGTGAATACTTTGGAGTAAAACTTGGGACTATGACAAAAAAAAGAAAAAAATCAGGGGCTCCATATTTGGTTCAGGCTGATTGTGTTGAAAAAATGAGGCAGTGGACAAAAGGTAAGAGAATTCTATTCGTTTTGGTGTGCCAATGAGAGACAGAGAGAGAGAGAGATCTAGACATGGCCAAAAATTTACAATAATGACCGCTAATTTTACTTGTAAGATCTACAAGGATACAACACTAAAAAAAGATATTTTGTATCCAAACATTCCATCTGCTGTATGATATATTATTCACGTACCAAGTACACCAGTGTCAATACCACCTGAAACCCTTCAAAATGCTACTATATACTCTGAACCAGAAATCAGTAAATAATTTGGGAGCCTTGAGTGACGAGCCAGGTCAAAGGTTTCACCAGGATATTAAAGGAGATAGAGGGAAGGTACCAGGATAACTGGAGTGCCGACATCATTGACGACTATTGCTGAACGTTACGTAGAGAGACGCCAAAAGAAATACAAAAACTTGGAAGCATAAGAAGTGCAGTTCTGAAGGCAAAAGACATAGACATTGCAAGGAATCTTAAACTCGTTAGATATAAGAACAAAAAATATGTTTTTTGTTTTTGATTGAAGGTTTAACGATCACCGTTAGCAGCTCAATGGGCTAAGGGCAGTCGCCCGTTACTAATTTAGGGTCAGTGGTTACAGGGAAGGGAGAAAGCCAGTGCCGTAATGCAAACCAAACATCCATGCCTCACCGGGATTCGAACCCGGACTCTTCTCGGACGGAAGGTCAGAAGATAGCGCTTAGACCACTGCGCCACCGGGGCGGCCAAAAAATATGTTATGAATGCTTTAAATCTGACGAGTATATTTTCGATAGTTAAAATTAGTTTTTCGATATTTTTCTTGTTTGATAACCTGATATTTTATGCATACTCCTGCCCAATTTGTTATGTTATACCGTTTTGCGAAAAACCTTTACGTGATGGAATGAAACTGAAATCGTATTTGCAGTTAGCAACGCAAATACGCATGTACATCTGCCAAAATTGTTCAAACAACTTTTAATATGTTACAATTTGTAGACCTGTGCAATCTGATAGTGCCCAGGAAATCATTTCAACTAAACAGTGACGACACGTTGTGTAATAGCTTGTATGATGAAGAGTATGAATGGATAAAAAAACGAAATGAGAACTATTTTATGAAGAAGAGTGGGATATCCATCACGTTCTCGAAGTCACTGTTAGTGTGCTACACGCAGGGACGGATTGGCCCACCGGAGCACCGGGACATTTCACGGTTGACTACTCGAGCAATGGCCCACTTTCTCGTATTCTTTTCGTCCACATTTTTTAGAACGAAATAATAATTATTTTGGTACTTATGAATGATAACAGTCTCATTTGAGATTTATTTCTGTCTGAAAAGCTATTTCCTTAACCCGTCGTTAATCGCTACACGTTGAACAACGCCACTGGTCACGCGTGAGAGGTTTCTCACACTAACTTTTTCAGAAGTAGTTTACACAATAATAACACTTCAGAATTCCTTCTTTGCAAGAAATATAATTCATATACACTATATTGAAAAAAGTCACCGGACACCTAAAAGAGAAACACAACATAGCATTTATTGACATACATTAGTACCGTGTCGGTCCACCTTTGGCCTTAATGCATGCACTGACCCTTCGAGACATGCTTTCGACAAGGCTTTGGAACACAGTGATAGGTATGCGCTTCCATTCAGTACCTAATGCTGCTGCTAACTGTTGCTTAGTAGTAGGATGTGGTTCCAAACTTCTTATGCGGCGCTCTAATTCATCCCATATGGGATTAAGGTCAGGGCTCTGTGCTGGCCAGTCCACACACGATACGGAATTACACGATGTAACAGCCCTTGCTTTATGGCTCGGTGCATTATCCTGCTAGTACCAACAAGGTTCAGTTTCGTAGTATTGCCACAGAGTTGGTAGGGCATAATTGTCCAGAATATATTTAGGGAGACGTGCTGGTTAACAGGTTTGTCCACGATAACCAATGGGCCGGGACCAAACCACGAAAAACACCCTCACACGAGTACACTGCCAGCTCCAAACTTGACCGGAGGAACAGTACACTGTGGTAAATAGCGTTGGCCCGGCTACCGCCATACCCACACACGGCCATCAGACTGATGGATCGTGCATCTGGATTCATCAGTCCATAGGACCCGTTTCCATTGTTCTACGGTCCACGATAAATGTTCGTTACACCATGCTAAACGACGAGTAGCATTACGAGTGGAGATGAAAGGCTTATGAGCAGCAGCACGACCACGGTAACCCACGGAATGAAGTTCTCTGCGAATGGTCCGTGTACATACCGAGGTTCCAGCCTTGTTACTCACCTGTACACTGAAGTCTTGTGCAGTACTCCGTCCATAAACTGTAGCGACTCTCTTGAGGCTTCGACGTCCTCCATCACTGATTTTCTTTGGTCTGCCAGTAAGTTTTGCTGCTTCAGACACACCATGTGTCTTTCACTTATTCAGTACATCCAAAACAGTTGACTTGGGTATGTTTAAACGTCTCTCGGTTTCTCTTATGGACAACCCAGTAATATAACACCCAACAATCTTTCCTTTCTCAAAGTAAGTTCTCTCCCGCAGCGACATTTTCACTGAACCTCAGATTGCGGTATGATTGCGGTCAGCTGCAGGCTTGTTTTCATACCGTTTGCTGCTCTACCGCACATCTTAACAACGCAGCGGATCCGTTCATTTGCTTTTGAAGGAGTGTCCGGTGACTTTTGTCAATATAGTGTATATACTAGGGGTGTTCAAATGAAAAGGTACGAAACGACACTGTAGGTATAAATGAAGACTTTATTCAAAGTATACACCATAGGCCGTAGCACAACGATCCCATTGATTAACGAGCCGAAGGATTCCTTGTTCCCATAATTCCTGTGGCCGTGACGAGACCCAGTCCTGCACAGCGTCCTTGAGTTCGTCGTCCGAGTGGAAGCGCTTCCCTTTCAGATGTTTTTTCAGGGGACCAAACACATGGAAATCGCAGGGCGACATGTCCGGGCTGTAGGGCGGATGGTCAAGCTGCTCCCACTGGAACTTGGCCAGTTCCACGTGTGTGACCCTGGAGACGTGTGGACGCGCGTTATCATGAAGCAGAACCACACCCTCCGTGAGCAGCCCCGGTCTTTTGTTCTTGATGTACCTGCGTAGGCTTCGGAGTGTCTCACAGTACACATCGGAGTTAATGGTTCGTCTGTGCTGGAGGAATTCAACAAGTAGTCAATTGGACGGCGCTCTTTATAAGAGCCTCTGCTCTCTCCTGCGCATGCGGGCGCCCTCGCATGCTCCGATCCACGCCGGCGACTCCAATCGCATCCCTAGATGTGTCGCTACGTTCTCCCATAGCGGCATAGGCAAATATGTTAACGGTTACGTTCTTATGATGTTTCGTACCTTTTCATTTGAACACCCCTAGTAGTTACAAATCAAATTAGGGCATAAAATGCACTCGTATCATCGCGTTATCTATAAAAATACAAAACCCAAAGGCCTAGCGGTAGTTTGATTAGAACAGCTCTCACGTGACGTAAACACCAGCGGTCGCTTGATGAGAAAAATGCTCACATGAAACACACGGAAGCAAAGAGCAGACTGTTTGAAGGATAAATACGCGCCAATCCTTATTGGAACTGATTAAAGATTGTCGAGAGGATTCTAAAAGTCAGCTAGAACGGGAGTGATGCTCCCATGGTTACTTCCAAATAAATGGCGCTCTTTATATGTCAAGCGTGAGAGAAATGCTCATAGCGCATCCAGCAACGGGTTAAAAAATAAAAGAAAACTTATCCTGCTATGCTGGACGTTTGCTCTGAAACGGCAGACCAAAGTTCTCTGTACGTGAATGAAAAAAAGTGGCGTCGGAGTAAGCACGCTATTATAAATTAATTAAGCTAAAATTAAGGACAGTTTAGCGTAACCCGTCGGACTTCTATGCCCAGGGTCATTGGTATGACCTACACCTCTTCTGTAACCCATTGTGACGGCATATCATCCCCATCTCCTTATGCACGGACTGACACAGAGCACAGAACGATTTTCCCGCAGAAATATTTCGAAATCAGTCTCTCATCTGCATTGATCTTAAAAGAAACAACGATTTATCAGAACCAGTTCATGGGCCAAAATAATAGCTAGAAATATTTTATGACTACAAAACTTGTGATGTCCAGATAGATTAAATCAGCAACGTTTATTCACAATAAACACCCAGATTAAACATTCAATGGAATGTTTACGCTCCACTTTTCCCGATGAAGCCGAGCCAAACGCTCAGCGAAACTATAGTAGATTTAAAAAAAATATTTATTGTGAATAAACGTTGCCGATTTAATCTATAATAGGTAGACTTGAAAAAGGCGTCTACTCAAGGATATGTATTATTATTGCGCAGTAGGCAATTAGTGACCAAATAAATATAAAAAAATAATTGCGTAGGGAAATTGCCATGTGGCATGAGCACATTTCAACTTAAAGAATGATCTTTATGGTGATTTAGTTGGAAATGGGGCTTCAAGGGGCTCGTGATTTAGTCAAAACCAAAATTTTCGAATAAAAATAATTATCTGGCACAACACCCCGTTTTGAACAAGGTTGAATGCAGCATTCCGCCATGAGCGCATTTTTAAAATTCTTTCAATGACAAATTGTTACAACTTGTTCACGACTGTATTCGTTTTACAATGCATATTTCCGCAGTTCTCTTTCATCCAGGATCTACCAGAAGTTTTTTCATGAAGAAATTCATGAACTATTTTTTTTTATTGGAGGTTTAACGACCACCGTGAGCAACTCAATGGGCTATAAGCAGTCGCCCGTCCCTAATTTAGGGTCACTGGTTCCAGGGAAGGGAGAGAGCCAGTGCCGTAAGACAAACACAACATCCATGCCTCACCGGGATTCGAACCCGGACCCCGTTCGGACGAATGATCAGAGGCCATCGCTTGGACCACTGCGCCATCGGGGCGGCCATGAATTATTCCTCTGTAGATACGTGGGATTTTGTAGTGAACTATAGGTCTAAATTCCCGGTCTGGTTTAGTTGTTCCAATTCGTACCTGGTTACACGACTGTGGCGAACATGGTAAAGACAGCTGTAATCTATTGCATGCAAAACTAAATATTCGTGTGTGTATGTGTGTGAGCACGCGCATGCGTTCTGTAATCACCGTGCATCCGATGAATAATTTTAAACAAAAAATAAAATGTAAAAGAGAAGATGTACTCGTAATTGCTAGTGAGTTATGATTTTTCGTTTACAACACAGCCTATGTTGGTTACATTAATTTTGACATTACCTTACAAGACGGCTCTTCATTTAAGGTGGGTCCACCTAAATTCTCTGCCTTATGTTTCCAATGATAAAACTTCTTTACATATTTTCTTCGCAATTCATGTATTCCCAAGGATGAAAATTTCCACATCGGTAAAACCAACTTTAAGCTATAGCATGGGATACTTAATGCTTGCTAAAACATAACCATAATTATATTAAAAATCAATCATTTTTATTTGAGTAATGTTCAGACCCGTTAACAGATGGCGCGACCTGTACACTGATGACGTCAGTAGACAAACAAATTGCTTAGTTTTGGTTATGTTGTAGAAAGTATCAAGTATCCCATGCTATAACTTAAAGTTAGTTTTATCGATGTGTAAATTTTCCTCCTCGGGAATACATTAATTGCGAAGAAAATATGTAAAGAAATTTTACCATTGGAAACATAAGACAGAGATTTTAGGTGGAATCACCTTAAACGAAATAGCTGCACATAATAGCAGAAATAGTTCTTTGTTTAGTTCGAAAGAGCAGAAATGGCTTTTGAAAAGCGGATGAGTTTTGGCGCAGGTTCCATGCAATGGGAAAATTTACTTTTTTCTGATTTTCGTCCGCATTCTTGGGCGAGGGCTGAATTTGTGGTTGGATTTTAAGATTAACTTGTTTGTTCAGGGAAATTTTATAGTCCAAGGATCAATAGTAAGGCATTTCACGAAGAGAACATGCCAGGAAAAAGGGGGGGGAGGTACTGTGATTAATTGTGTGGCTGTCTTGAGTCACTCTGCCATGACTTCCCCAAAACTTCAGAATCACTATTCACAGTACAGAGGCTGAATTTAAGAAAATGGAGTAAGCAATAGCACAACAAAAAAGAAAGAAAAGAAAAAAAAAGACAATTAATTAGACTGTAAGGAACGAGCAGCTCGTCCGTTCTCAATGGAACATACAAGACAATAATTGCTCAATTGGGCTGCTGACGTCAAGGAAAGTTTTCTTTCTTTTACTGATCTTCTATAGATATAGTGTTACTTCTCACTTTTTCCACGTAAAGACGGAATTCGTTCATGGAAATCAAGGAGGAAAGATTTCTTATAAATACAGGGGATTTTATTAGAATAATTATTCAAGCCACAATCAGTCATATTCTGATTTAGTTTAGTTTGCGTTCCTTATTTCAGTAAAATTCAATCGGATATATTAACCACCACGCTTATACGATGTTTGATAAAAAAAATGAGTTGAGCCTTAATCCCTGAAGTCAACAATGTTTGACTTTATAGAAGTATTTATTTTTCAAAGCTAACACAGCCGCAAGCGATGGCCTCTGATCATTCGTCCGAACGGGGTCTGGGTTCGAATCCCGGTGAGGCATGAATGTTGTGTTTGTCTTACGGCACTGGCTCTCTCCCTTCCCTGGAACCAGTGACCCTAAATTAGGGACGCGCGACTGCTTATAGCCCATTTGAGTTGCTCACGGTGGTCGTTAAACCTCCAAAAAAAAAAAAAAAAAAAAAAGCTAACACACGTATTTCACCGTTTTTCTTCATGGGAGCGCAAAAACTCCATTCGTATTAAGTTTCTCGAACATGCCAAAGTTGGTTCTTTATTTCTGTAAAATTCTATCATCATTAGCTTTAGGAAATGCGCAAATAATCACATGTAGTCATACCTGGTGAGAGTGGCGTCTGTCTTACTCAATGTTTCCCAGTTATATCTTTACAAAAACAGTCGGTCACTGGGAAATTACGTAGGCTAAACGATGAGGTGACTTGTAATGTTTTGAAAATTTGTGTTTTCTTGAAACATTACCTATCGCACATCTGTAATATTTGTAATACTTGAGCTTCTTAATTTTATGCTCCGGATAAATTGCACAAAATCCTTAATTACCCAAGGAGCAATATTAGGCTTTCTAACAGCTGGAAGATAGTAGTCTTTACTTTCGAACAAATGTCTTTATTTGGTCTTCAAGGCACGTTACTTAGATAAGTCGTGAAAGACAATATTCGGCAACCAACGGGTTACCTTAAAACAGTCAGCAGCACTACACTGCAAATAAATGCAGCTAACTGAACCTCGGTAACGTGAGGCTCACGGTGTCTCAATCCCAATACAACTTCATCAAATATACGCATATAGCTAGTCTTGAAGGTACAGTGTACAACCCAAGGCTACACTAATCTACTCACACTTAACACGGCTCTCTCTACGCATTATATACAAAGGCCGTAAAACTGGGAGTATTTTTTTTAGTTGTCAACAGTGCAAAGGAGAACAATAGCCACATGGACGACTAACGGAATTAAGGAAGTATCGATGGCAACAGTTATTAGCGGTGGCAGACGATTCTGGTTTTCTTATTGCGCAGTTGTTTAAAGTACGTCTGCATTAAGAATATGGGACAAGTGAGAAAACCAGTCCAAACAAGGAATCCAAAGGATACAAAGACACTTTATTGAAAAAGGTAGCTTCGAGCACAACTGGACAGAAGACAGAAACGTCCATGAGACAGGCGGCTGCCAAGAAAAATCCAGTCTTTAGTAGGGGATATGATCACCTCTGACTGCGTTGCAGGATTTACAACGTCTGTCCAAGCTGATGACGAGGTTGTCAAGGAGCTGTTGAGGCATCGCGGACCATTCCTCTTGTAGCGCCAATCGCAGCTGCGGAATCGTTGCTGGCGGCTGGTGACGTGCTGCAAAGCGTTTCCTGAGAAGGTCCCACACGTGTTCGATTGGATTTAGGTCCGGGGACCTTGCAGGCTAATCCATGCGTTGAATATCTTCACTCTCAAACAGCTCTGCGACAGCCACTGTACGATGAGGTGTAGCGTTGTCGTCCATGAAGAGGGACTCAGGACCCACAGCACCTCTAAACAGACGCACGTGTGGCCGGTGAACCTCGGTACAATAGCGGACACCAGTGAATGAACCTCCTTGGAAGATGTGGAGGTCAGTACGGCTACCAAGCATGATACCGCCCCAAACGAGAACTCCGCCACCTCCAAACCGGTCCCTTTCGATGATGTTGGAGGTGTGATTGCGTGTTCCCTGCTCTCTCCAGATGTGTATGCGTCCAGAATCGCTCGTCAGACTAAATCGGCTCTCATCTGTAAAGAGAACTCGACCCCATTGCTGATGTGTCTAGTTCTTGTGTTCCTGGCACCACAGAAACCGCCGTTTCCTATAAACAGGCGTTAATGGCACACACCGTTCTGGTCGTCGTGCAAATATACCACCTTTGTGCAGCCTCCTGGCCATGGTAAAACGTGACAACGGACGTCCAGTTGTCTGTTGGATGTGTCTTGCGATTTCTCCCGCTGTCTGCCGTCTGTCTCTTCTTGCCTGTAGGACAATATACCGGTCGTCCGCCGCCGTGGTTGCTCGTGGACGACCACTGCTAAACTCTCGAACAGCTGTTCCTGTCGTTTGAAATGCTCTCCAAGCTCGTGAAACGATGCTGTGAGCGATCCCAAACTCCTCGGCCACACTAGTCACTAGTCAGACTTCGACCTTCTTCCAACTTCCCAATGACGCGACCTCGGGTAAAGTCATCCAGATGTCGTCTGCTGGATTGCCTGTTGGCCATATCACACGGTGGCAGCAACTGGACGTCGTTCAAACCGATGTGCACCGTGCAATAGCTTTCACCGAATTGCTGAGCGTACACCGCCCGTGTGCTTTATACCCCCCTACGTCATGCTGCATATATGCGCATGCCCTACCATACTGGACCCTAGTCTATCGCCTGAGTGGTCTTTCGGTCGGTTCTGCCTGCTCGTTCCGCTGTTAGGCTAATTACTCCTCTTCGTCCTTAATTTTTGCACACCAGTGTAGGTGAGTGATTCAGGGGTAAGAAGTGAAATGCGTTGTGAGACAAAATTTTGCTATCGTTTGGGTGAAACGGCTCCAGAAACTGTTGATTTAATGAAAAAAGCGTACAAAGATAAATGTTTGGGTGAGTCAACAATTTTTAGATGACACCATGATTTCAAAAAAGGGCATTTGTTGGCAGAACTCGCTTCTAGGGCTGTTCGACATGAAAGTGTTGTTACGGAGCCTATTGTTAACACTGTTTGGTCAATTCTACAAGAAGACTGACGAATAACGTTTGAAGACATAGCGGAGTCAACTGATATTTCAAAAACGTCGGCATTCCGCATTCTACGCGACAAATTACTGCTGCATCGTGTATGTTCCAGATGGATACCTCATCACCTGACGAGAGAACAATTGTTGGCCAGAGTTCAGGTGTGGCATGAGTGGAAACAAATGATTGCAAAGGATCCAAACTTTCTAAGCACAGTAATAACTGTCAATGAAACATGGGTCCACTATTTCGACCTCCCTCACGAATCGCGCAACGAGTGTCTGGAAACACACAGGCTCGCCTCCTTCGAAAAACGTCTGCCAAACCAAATCAGCTGGAAAGGTGATGATGATAATTTTCTTTGATTATCATAAAGTTGTAGTCTACCATCGTGCCGTTCCTCCACAAATCACTGTCAATGCTGGGTATTACATTTCAGTCTTGAAGCGTCTGCGATGACACATATCGATTAAGCCACCGGAACTGGTGGGCAAGTGGATCCTACACCATGACAACATCGGCCCACATGTGGCTGCTTGTGTTCAATAGTTTCTCACGAAATGCAGTATTGAAATCATGCCACAGCTTGGCTACCGTCCTGACCTCGCCCCGTGCGATTTCTGGCTGTTTCCAACAATGAAGTAGAAGTCTCATGGCGCAACATTCAACTCTGATGCTGACGTTATTCAATCTGTACAGGGGTCTCTAAATCAGCTTCCACAAAATGCCTTCGCCACATGCTTTCAAAAGTGGACTGAACGATGGGACCGTTGCATATCATCCGAGGGTAAGATACTTTGAGAAGGAATAACATATATTTTGCTGCATCTATATTTCTTCATTTTGTGTGATTTGACTCTCAGGTTTCATGAAACGGCCGTTGTACATCGTTCTTATCTTGTTAAAACATAGACACGTTATTCAAACCTGTCAAGACTGTTGCCAAATAGGATTCAGTGAGCAAGAAAACATAACGTTAAGGTTGAAACTCTTAAAGACAAGGAACTCAAAATTTGCATAGGGAAAGAAACTAAAAATGAAAGTTAAATTAATTAGAATATACGTCATAAACTCGATGGTAATGTCTTTCCTGAGGATGGTACAGCATTACAGTCAACGGTCAAGAAAATCTTACTTCTAGTTTTAGTCTACGGTTTTTAAATATCTCGAAAAAGATCAACACATCTTCTTCAGTGACACTTTAGCGCTATTATTGCACTTTATTTCACGAGACATAACATTTTTATCATCTTCCTAAGAGCGCGTTGGGCGGCCTTTCGCCGCAACGATCGACTGCATGGAATCGACTTCACTAAACCGCGGAGGCTGCCAAGTATTCTGTACCAGCTGGATTAGATTGTAGTAGCAAATGTTTTGTGTAGCATATGAAATATTCTTGTAATTATTTTATTGTGTTTTTGCGACCTTCGGCAACAACTTTTAAACAGCTGCTATCCCAATGGATGAACATTTATCACTTCAGAATAAAGATTTGGATGTGCGCAAATGAGCAAAGATTTGAATGTGCGCAAGTGAGCAAAGATCTGAATGTGCATCTTAGCAGAGCTTATCCAAAATGCAGAACTTAATTCCAAACAAAATTCTTGCTAGATGATAGAACACACACACACACACACACGAGAAAGGAGAAAGATTTCGGATTACTACATTGAACAAACACGGCGCACCAGCAAACGCAGCGGACGATCAAACACTGCGCGGGAACCGAGTTCTTCTTTCACCCAGGTTGTGCGAGCTACAATCACGTGCCGCTGTTATCGCTGAGTCCAAAGTCTGAAAGAAAACTTCTTCTCCGTCTTTTTACATGACTTCCCGGAGTTCGGCGATGGAGCGAGGCACTGGCGTAGATCGGAGAATGCTATGTTCAACCGCATCCTACAAATATTCGGTTGGATTCGAGTCAGGAAAATCTGGCTACCAGGAGAGCACAGAAAGTATCTTATTCCTGCAAAACGCGGGCCTTGTGAAACGGAGAATTGTTTTTCTGAAAGATTCCAGTGCCCTCTAAAGTACTTTTACTGATATTTGTTTTTAAATGACGCTGACAAGATGAGAAGAGCTTAACTGTATTACGCCGGATCTCGCTGATTTCGAGTTTTGATGCTGACAATGTATTCTCTGTCAGGCAGAGATATTTAACAAAATCAAATGTCACATTTAAAAAAGACCCATCCAGGTACGTCTTACTATTTTTCGAAATGCATTTTCGCAGGTCTTCGTGAAAGTTCAGCACAAAATGATATTCTGCTCCGTTCCCAACGTTTTCCCGTGAGTATTGACAGGTCAAGGACTTTTTCACCAGTAAAAATAAAATGCTAGGCCTTGAAATTACCCACCTAGAAAGAGCAAGTGGATTTACCCAGAAATCACCTGAGACATAGAATATGAGGGGGTAATGCATGATTTAATTTCCAAGGTGGTGCATCAGTTTGACAGGCTACAAAAGGCATGATCAAGTTAGAACAGTAAATATCATGTGTGACCATCATGTTGTGCAATGCAATAAGACACACAGCGCGGCATGGAACAATACAACACTGATGATATCCGGGTGTATCTGGAACCAAGCAACCTTGAATTGGTGCCATAATTCAGCGGCATTCCTGGGCTGCCGAGGAGAGGCTTCCAAGCGTCATAAAATGAGGTCCATACATGCTCGATGGGTCATAGGTTCGGAGATCTCTCTGGCCGTGGAAGCATACGGACCCCTTGTAGAAACACATGGTAGACGTCAGCGGTGTGTAGCAGAGCGTTTTCTTGCTGGAACTCGGCCTCAGGACTACCACTTTGAAATAGCAACGTCACGTTCTGAAAAACATCGTGCACGTACGACTGAGCTAGCACCGTACCCGTTATGCGTATCAGAGGTGGCTAGAAATCGTAACTAATAGCACACCATAGGAGGATGTCCATTTAGTAAGCAATGTATTATTCGCTGACAACAGCTGGATGCTCCCTGTTGCCACGTCATCGTCAGATGCCGACTCGGCGATTTTCGGTACCGAGACTGAATCGGAACTCAGCTGAATACGACACAGTGCCATTCCAGTTGCCACGCAGCCCTACTATGACACCACTGCAGCCAAGCTCGGCGATGCTCGACGGTTCATGGCAGTCGACGCAATGGCTGCCGGGAGCACAGACCTGTCTACATCAATATTCAGTTCACCGTCCAAGTCGTGTCTGAGATGTCCATACTAGCCGCTACAGCCCATCGAATGCTCCCTGCAATAGTTTGCGTTCTGACGTCCGGCTGACAACACCGATCCCGGAACGACGACTGCCCTTGCCTTCTTACTGATATCAACAACGTCCAACTGTTCTGACATCCCGATGCACATGTGTCGCAATTCCGCAAACCGACCAACCAGGAACGTCGCTAGACTTCGAAATCAGGATGGGCGACAGGTGGGCGAGCATTATTTTTGGTGGGGTAAGTTTGATAGCAACTATATTTACGAAACACTGAAAGAAATAATTTTTAATGCATTTCCCTATCGGCTACAAAGGAATTCGTGCAATCCGCACCCTCTTAACCTGGACATACACCCGCATACACGGATCTGACTAGTTACACCACTGGTGTAAGATATAAGTGCTTCCAGAATGTGGCCTTCAACTTTTTGCTTGCTCTGAATGCATTACCTGAATTGCCATTCAAAATTTTGGCATTTTTGATTATGAAACTATTGGATTGTCAGAAAAGTTATGACGTATTTTGGCATCCGATGGCGGTTGGGCGGTTTTGGAAGTACTAGAGGCATGCGCAGCTCTGTTATCGCTATGGCATTCGACAGGTGCCAGCTCTAGCTGCAGTCTAAAAGGAATAGTGAGCGATTTGGTTGATTTGCGGAGATTTGACATCAAGTTGAAGATGGAAAGCCAAACTGTGCATTTTCGCCATATTTTACTGTTTTACTTCCGTAAAGGGAAGAACGCGCGTCAAGCTTGTGAAAAGTTGCGTAAAGTGTACGATGATAATGCTCTACAAGAACGTCAGTGTCAGCGGTGGTTCGCAAAATTCCGTGCTGGTGATTTTGACATCACCGATGCTCCTCGATCTGATAGGCCAACCGAGATTGATGACGACCAAATCAAGGCATTGATCGAGTCAAAGCCACGTTACACGACAAGGGAGATTGCAGACACATTGCACATCCATCATTCAAGCGATCACGTATTCCAGCTTCTTCACGACCACCTGAAGAAGCTGGAATACGTAAGCAAGCTCGATATGTGGGTTCCTCATGAACTCAAAGAAGCTCAATTGACGGCGCGTATAAACATCTGCGATATGCTGATTAAACGTGAGGAAAACGATCCTTTTTGAAGCGACTGATAACTGGCGACGAAAAGTGGATTATGTACAACAATGTGCTGCGCAAACAGTCTTGGTCCCTACGTGCTGCTTCGCCTCAAACGACATCCAAAGCAGACATTCATCAGCGGAAGGTTCTGGTCTCAGTGTGGTGGGATTTTAAAAGTGTCGTGTTTTTCGAGCTCCTATCACGGAACCAAACAATCAATTCGAATGTGTACTGTCGGCAATTGGACAGTTTGAACGAGTCCATCATCCAGTAACGTCCAGAGCTCGTTCATCGTAAAGGTGTTGTGTTCCATCACGGTAACGCGAGACCACACACAAGTTTGATAACCCGCCAAAAATTATTGGAGCTTGGGTGGGATGTGTTGCCCCACCCAGCATACTCACCTGACGTTGCGCTGTCAGACGTCCACTTGTTTCGCTCTCTTCAACAGTCCTTGCGTGGTATAACGTTCACTTCAGATGAGGCTGTAAATCAGCACCTTGTATAGTTTTTCTCCACGAAAGACAAGTCTTTCTATGAACGAGGCGTTTTGCAGCTCACTGAAAGATAGCAAAAGGTTATCGAAAAAAACGGGCATTATATCATTGTTCTTTCTATCAATAAATGACCTTTGCAAAACATGGCTAAAATACGTCATGACTTTTCCGACAACCCAATAGTACTGTACTTTAAAGGAAAACGTCTTTTTTCTTTAAGTTATATTTTAACGTTGTGCCACGCAGACACAATCATGTCCCTCCTTAATTCCTATCCTTCAAGCCAACGACTTCGCCTTACACTCCTCCCCTACAAAGCAGTTGTCAGCCACTTCCTGCGCTTTCCCTGTCTCGGGGCAGTCTTAAGAGCGCTAATGTAGCTTCAGACTTCACTTTCTGAGTTGGAATCCCCAATTTTGTAAAGAAAACAAACAGCAGAGTAATTAATAATAACTTCATTCAGTAAATTTCTATCCACCCACCTCATTCGCCATATAGCCATACAAACACGAAAAAGAGGCTTAAAGCAAGGAATTGGAAGAGTGGAGAACAACTGAATTTTCATGGTTCTGCGGATGCTATTTTGGTACGGAGTAGTAAATAAAGCACTTCCTAGGTTAAGGTTACATGAAGTAACAAAAGAAGACTTATTATTACTTGGCGAGTCCAGATCGTATTTTAAAGTTAAATATATTGAAAAATGTCACATTTTGAACTGGGTGAGAGGCAGAGTGGACAAGACAAGCCCACCCTCGCACACCCTTGACGACGTCCCTGCGACCAACCGACTGAACAGAGGCGTATGATGCGTCTCTCTCAAACGTATGATAGGATTGGAAAGGAGGCCTACAAGGCAGCTTTGGCTCTTAGATACAGCCCTCAGCACCACTTTGCGTTGTTGCGTACGACTTGGGGCACGATACACGGCATGGCTTCCATGGACCGTGTTTTTCTTTTTATTTCTTGCACATCTCACGCGATTGGTTGCATAAGCGAATGATTTGCATATCCTACTTGACTACATAAAGCTACCAATTTGCGTGCTGATACTCCTACTTTTTATGGGTGGGGCAAGTTTAATATCGCGCAATGCATTTGCTAAGTTTAGTTTTGACGAGATTGTTTTTCTGTAGGCATTCTTGCGAAGGTTGTTCTGATATATATGTTTGAAACGTCGTTTATAAAAAGAGTTTTATATACATAAATAAAGTTCTAAAATTAATTTCCTTTTCCGCTTTAAAGGCTTCCTGAGTCTTCGTGTTCAGACACACGAGACGTATCTTATTTTGCTGATAAAATCTTTTGTACTTGTAAGTCGGTTCCTCGCCACTTTCTCATGCTCTGTTTGAAAACACTGAGAAATAATTAATTCCGCTAAGAGTTTGTGACAAACCTTAAACATGAAATCAAAAATAAGTCGAGAAAACCTTCAATAATACCTACAGCAATAATAAGACTACACTCATTATATTTTTAATATTTAAAGAATGATAAATATTTTTATAGAAAACAAACCCCTTGGTCTGTCATTGCTCAGGGGAAATCATTAAGAAGAGGATAACGTATCATTTATTGCTAAAATTTTACTAAGACCTGTAGAACTGCAGTTAAAAAATACTAAGATGTAAGCGTCCGAAAACATGAGATCTTAGAATGATGAAAAGTTTCATTTGCGCTGTAAATACACTTGAAACAAAAAATGTGAAAAACAGATGATTTCCAGTTAATCCTACAGGCAAAGATTCGTGCAAGTATTGATCCAAAATATTCTTTTTATGGCTTGCGATTAAAAGACTGAATTCTCTAGTAAGAACTGTTTTTTCTAAAAAAACTATTTTCCACGAAGATAATAGCTCTCAAGGGACATTAAGTCGGAAAAGTTTTGATAGGAACGCATCTTTGTCATGAAATATGACACCGAATATGTTTCTGAAAGATGAGTTTTGCTCAGCTCCTGAGTCTACACAAGCACGCGTGCGCGCACCCACGCACACGCGCACACGTAAAAATGTTTCACCCACAATGAAACAGGAAAAATGACACCGAATTCTCGGGTGTAACGAACACGAATTTTTAGAAATGATAAAAATAATCAGAAAAGAAAATGGCTTTTCTCCCCACGATCGGAAAACTACGTATTGTTTAAAAAACAAAATGCCCGTAGTTTTCTTCATAGTGAATGGAATCAATTACAAAAACCGTTTTTCAACAGGATCCCTAGAATAGATAGAACATTTGCAAGTAAAAATAGCTACTTACTTCCACTAACGGCATACATTTGCGTTACGAGAAACCACAAACTGTACGCAAAATGTTCCTCATAATGGAAGATATCTGAAGCAAATAATTTTTTCAATTTGAACAATTAAAAGCTGAGGTGTGCAATAAAACGTTACGTAAATTTATGTCCTCCAAGGGAAAACCTGAATGTTATTTGAATAAAATAGGCGTAAAATGTTCTGTACAGTGAACGGCATCCTACCAACAAATGATTTTTTAATCGGATTTTTAGAAGCAGATATACTCTTGCAGATTAAAATATACACGGAGTACACCTAGTGGTAGAAAACTACATTATGGAAAATTAGAAAACATATGAAAAATATTTTTCTTAGCGGTCACTGTGGGAAAAGTGTTTTTTTAGTACGGCTTCTCACAACGTATATGCTGCAAACAGAAATATGAGCGCCCCCTACTGACAACACTGGAAATAATAACGAAAGTTAGAAATTATATGCAAACTATTCCTCACTACGAATGATAATGAGGAATAGTTTGCATATATACGACTCAAAAAGAATATTTCAAGTCGGTCTTCTAGAAACAGAAATTTGGGGGAATATGCATTAATATGATATTTACGCCCTCTCGCGGGAACGCTGTACATTATTTGAGAAAGAAGGTGTACGCAAACTGGTCTTCGTGAAAAATGGTATCGAAGTAAAGCAGAATTGTTGTAACGGTATTTTAGAAGCAATGCTATTCTCACAGTTCATACTTTCCAATGGAAAAAAAAATAATCAGAGTAATACAAATTTTGAAGATGACAATCCGATTTTTGGCGTAAATGTGACAAGGATGGTAAGTCAGATAATATCCGAAAACTTGAATATTTTCATCGTCCTGGAGCGGGACTCGAATCCGCGTCTCCCAGAAACCGCCCGGGTATGCTAACCACGACACCACCCAGAACGATCAAGTTTCAAGTTTCCGATCAATTTGAATATAACCATCACAGGATTCGCTAGTCGAATCAACCGGCATTCATGTTTAGCGAATCTGGACGTTAAGAATCTTATCCCGTGTTTGCCTGGAGAAGCAGATAAATCATGAAAGAAATACGGGATTACGCCATATAATACAAATTTTGAAGATGACAATCCGATTTTTGGCGTAAATGAGACAAGGATGGTAAGCCAGATAATATCCGAAAACTTGAAAATTTTCGTCGTCCTAGAGCGGGACTCGAATCCGCGTCTCCCAGAAACCGCCCGGGTATGCTAACCACTACACCACTCAGAACGATCAAGTTTCAAGTTTCCGATCAATTTGAATATAACCAATATGATGTCTTCTAACGGCGGACATATTGATGCTATAAGAAATCTTTTTTTTTTTCAAAAGATTTTCTAAAAACGGAGTACAAAAGTAATATGTAAAACGGCGAAAATTAGCTTTAAAACATTTTCCCCCGTATATACACTGATGTCAAAAATTAAGGTCACAAACACATTTTTAAAATAATTCAAAATAGCAACCAGTAAAATGTTTAAAATTGCTGTAATATGTATTTTGGGGAACGGTGAATCTATTGTAAGCATCCACTTTCTGTTAAACGGTTAACAGGGTGAGTTTGGTAAGAGAACGTGAAAGTGACCATTTTCTGCATCTGCGAATTTCGTCTTCAGAGTTGTGTTTCTTGCAAGAAAAATCACAAGATTGACTGATTTTAGTTCGAACGAGTGTTCGGAATCGTTTAGACGATAGACTGAGGTGGAGAGCCATCGGCAGGCTTGAAGCTGACCAGTCTCAAGCGGAGGTCGCTCAAAGGTTGCAGGTTTCACGAAAGGTGGCATGCAGGTTATGGCACCAATTCCGAACAACAGGTACTATCACCAGGAGGCCCGTCCAAGGGCCACGACACCTGCGGAGGATCGTTAAGTGGCTTTAATTGCCAAACGTCGTAGACTGCTGAAGGCTAGAGACCTCTCTCAGAACCTCACTGCTGTGACTGGAACGACAATTTCGAGGCAAACTGTATACAGACGTCTCGCGGAGAAGACCCTTTGCGCCCGGAGACCACTGGTGTGTGTCCCTCTCATACGCCATCCCGTCCTTCGTGGAGCCGAACACTTCTTTCGTGGACACAACAAGATTGGGGCCGTGTACATTTCTGTGATGAGTCGAGATTCAGTACACAAAGTGATTCTTGACGAGTCTTCATCTGGAGACAGCGTTGGACCTGCTATCATCCCTACAACATAAGGGAAGTCGACCACTTTGGTGGAAGTGAAATCCATGTGTGGGCAGGCATCATATTGGACGGCCGTATACCACTGCACGTCTTCGATGGGGGCACTGTGAACCCACAGCGCTATAGGAATGAAGTCATTGAACCTTATGTTAGGCTTATCCGGGGAGCTGTGGGACCGAACTTCATTTTTATTGACGATAACGCGAGGCCAACACAGAGCTCAGCTTGTCGACGATTTTCTGTAGGGAGAGGATATTCGCCGTATTGTGTGGCCAGCAAAGTCGCCGGACCTAAATCCTATAGAGCATGTTTGAGATGCTCTAGGAAGAGCCATTGCACGACGTCAACCCCCTCCCAGGACCCTCCAGTATTTAAAATCCGCGCTTTTAGAAGAATGGGATTTGTTGCCACAAGCTGTTATCAACAACCTCATTTTCAGTATCAGGGCTCGTTGTGCGACTTGTAAAGCTGTGCGGGGTGGCCACACTCCCTATTAGCCAGATCGTTCTCGAGATATGATGCATCATGTTTGGACCGTTTTTGGTCTAATTTGAATATCGCACGCAATTTACCTCACGTTCATTTTGTTATGATGCTATTGCATGTCTCATAGTATGAGGCATCTATGTACCAAATTGCATTGCAATAAACCATTTAGTTTTCAAGATATCATGTTTGTGGCCTTAATTTTGGATATCAGTGTAATATACATACATCACAGACGCCGACTACGGACATGCTCTGTTTCTTAAGCATGCCGCCGCAGAATCACGGGAAACCAAAATTATCTTTTGGTAACAATTCGTATATTGCAATAAGAACTCATGGAATGAGAAGTTTCTATCGGTTAACATCAACCATAGATTACTAAAAATCAAAATTGATATATTCAATACACTTTTTTAAAATAGTGTATGTTAAATATATTATTTTAAGTATAAAGCAATTCTGTAATAAATCAGTTATAATACTATGTATGCTGAATTCAATGCAACAAATATTTTTCAGATCCACTGAGAAATGAAGCAGTTGTTAAGGAAAATATGAAAGAAAACAAGAAGTCTGCGCTTACCGAGGGCTACGAGGCGTGACTACTAATCGTTCACTCAAAATGGGTCCGGACCCGAATTCCGGATGAGGCATGGATGATAGACTTGTCTTACGGCATTGGTTTTCTCTCTTTCCTGAAACCAGTGACTTCAACTTAGGTACGGACGACTGCTTATACACTGAGTGACCAAATGGTTAGTACGTCGTTAAGCAACCTTTAGCTCTTAATACTGCTTGAATTCGTCTTGGCATGGACTCTATTAAATGTCGGTAAGTGGCTTGGGGTATATTAGCCCAAATGCGATTAATTACACTCTCCAGTTCTTGAAAATTTGATGGTAGCGGATCCAGCTGTCTGAGTTCCTTTCGACTTCATCCCACATGTGCTCCGTTGGATTGAGATCCGGTGATGAAGGAGGCCATTGTAACAGGGAAAAGTCTTCGTAATGTTCCTCAAACCATTGGCCTACAATGTGAGCACTGTGACATGGAGCATTATTCTACTGGAAGTATCCATCTCCATTGGGATAAACTATCAACATAACTGGGTGGACTTCGTCGGCAACGATATTTAAATATCTTTGAGCTGTCAGACCTTTGCTCTACACCAGCGGTTCCCATTTGGTGGTTCGAAAAGGTGCTCCAAGGGGTTCCCGGTAAAAATTCTATAATGGCGTCTCCGTAAAATTACAGCAAAGGAATTTTACAAAACTTTAAGTTGAAACGCATTAACAGATTAATTAATTTTTGCAGATGTTTGGGACACGCGTTCTTAAATAGCCAGCGTGCATGAGACGGTGTCGGTGCTGTATTAGGTTTCAAAAACATCCGTGTGCGACGTACACCCGCAGAGCTGGAAAGACTACTTCGTGACATACACAACGTCATGGAATAGTACGTTCAAACCTTTGGTTCTACCTGACTCTGACGCAGAAAGAAACCGGTTAGTTCTTAGCTTATGAAATGACCTTGCAGAGTGCGCACGTGTTGCTGTTGTTCACCGGTACTCTCAGAACTTCGAAAGTCCGTGCGTCGTTAAGTTACACTGGCGTGCAAAAATTAAGGACGAGACGGTTTTTCGAATGTAACGTCTTGCAGAAGTGCTCCACATCGACTCAAATCATACCATAAGATCCCCAAGATGTAAGAATATGGGACAAGTGAGCAAAACCGTCCAAACAAGGAATCCAAAGTATACAAAGGCACTTTATTGAAAAAGGCAAAAATCCTCCAAATACGTGGCGTCAGTAAATAAATAAATACATCACTCTTTCCACGTTCTAGAAACACATAGCAACCGAAAAATTGTTTTTCAGGTGCCGCCGCGGAATTGAACCACGGAACTCTCGATAACTAACCGAGTGCTTTAACTTTACACCACGGTGGCTGAAATCATACCATCTTGCGGATTTATGATGCCACAAGCTGACTTACAAATACACATAGCACCGTGGATTGTTGGCCACCGTGGTGTAAAGTTAACGCGCTCGGCTAGTTATCGAGAGTTCGGAGGTTCAATTCCACGGCGGCGGCTGAAAAACAATTTTTTCGGTTGCTATGTGTTTCTGGAACGTGGAAAGAGCGATGTATTTATTTATTTACTTTATTGAAAAGGTAGCTTCGAGCACAGCTGGACGGAAGACAGAAACGTCCATGTGACAGGCGGCTGCCAAGAAAAATCCAGTCTTTAGTAGGATATATGATCACCCCTGACTGCGTTGCAGGATTTACAACGTCTGTCCATGCTGAGGACGAGGTTGTCAAGGAGCTGTTGAGGCATCGCGGCCCATTCCTCTTGTAGCGCCAATCGCAGCTGCGGAATCGTTGCTGGCGGCTGGTGACGTGCTGCCAAGCATCTCCCGAGAAGGTCCCACACGTGTTCGATTGGATTTAGGTCCGGGGACCTTGCGGGCCAATCCATGCGTTGAATATCTTCACTCTTCAACAGCTCTGCGACAGCCACTGTACGATGAGGTGTAGCGTTGTCGTCCATGAAGAGAAACTCAGGACCCACAACAGCTCTAAACAGACGCACGTGAGGCAGGAGAACATCGGTACAATAGCGGACACCAGTGACTGAACCTCACTGGAAGATGTGGAGGTCAGTACGGCTACCAAGCATGATACCGCCCCAAACGAGAACTCCGCCACCTCCAAACCGGTCCCTTCCGATGATGTTGGAGATGTGATTGCGTGTTCCCTGCTCTCTCCAGATGTGTATGCGTCCAGAATCGCTCGTCAGACTAAATTGGCTCTCATCCGTAAAGAGAACTCAACCCCATTGCTGATGTGTCCAGTTCTTGTGTTCCTGGCAACACAGAAACCGCCGTCTGCGATGGGCAGGCGTTAATGACACACACCGTACTGGTCGTGGTGCAAATAGACCACCTTTGTGCAGCCTCCTGGCTGCGGTAAAAAGCGATAAGGGACGTCCAGTTGTCTGTTGCATGTGCCTTGCGATTTCTCCCGCTGTCTGCCGTCTGTCTCTTCTCGCCTGTAGGACAATATACCGATCGTCCGCCGCCGTGGTTGCTCGTGGACGACCACTGCTAAACTCTCGGACAGCTGTTTCTGTCGTTTGAAATGTTCTCCAAGCTCGTGAAACGATGCTGTGAGCGATCCCGAACTCCTCGGCCACACTAGTCACACTTCGACCTTCTTCCAACTTCCCAATGACGCGACCTCGGGTAAAGTCATCTAGATGTCGTCTACTCGATTGCCTGTTGGCCATATCACACGGTGGCAGCAACTCGACGTCGTTCAAACCGATGTACACAGTGCAATGGCTTTCACCGAATTGCTGAGCGTACACCGCCGGTGTGCTTTATACCCTTCCGACCCCCCCCAACGTCATGCTGCATGTATGCGCATGCCTTACCGTACTGGACCCTAGTCTATCGCCTGAGTGGTCTTTCAGTCCGTTCTGCCTGCTCGTTCCGCTGTTATGATAATTTCTCCTCTTCGTCCTTAATTTTTGCACATCAGTGTAGTTTTAGGATTGTAGAAGCTTGTAAAAAACTTGGAATTTCAAGGCGGAAATACCCGCAATTAGCAATTTTTACTATGAAATCATGGATTACTGGTTGAAGACCATAACCATGGTAAAACGTGGTAATAAAGAGAAAATAATTAAATTCTTTCTTCAAATGTGCCGCAGGATGATCTTCTGAAAACCCGTAAAACGTATTCAAATGATAAAAATTCCGAAATAATGCTTAAAGATGTTCCAAACATTGACATTACATCTGGTACTAAAAAAAGGAAATGCATAGAAGATAATAATAAATTAACTTTTCATTGAAAAGAGGTGAGTACTCTCTACGCCCACAATACGTCATTTGAGAAGTACTCGCAAACAGCAGCTTGAAATCTTTACTCTTGTGTCGTCATTTAGAAACTAAGCACCAAAGTGTTGCAAATAAACCAGTTGATTTTTTCATACGGAAATCCAAGGATCTAATATTAATTCGAATAAATTTTGAAGATGATAATCCGTTTCTTGGTGTAAATATGACAAGGATGGTAAGTCAGATAATATCAGAAAACTTGAAAATTTCATCGTCCTGGAGCTGGACTCGAACCCGCGTTTCCCAGATAGCACCCGTGTATGCTAACCATTACACCACCCAGAACGACAAAGTCTCAAGTTTCCGATTAATTTGAATATAACCATCACAGGATTCACTAGTCGAAGCAGCCGGCATTCATGTTTAGCGAAGCTGGAGGTTAAGAATTCTATCCCGTGATTGCCCGGAGGAGCAGATAAAGCGAATCCTGTGATGGTTATATTCAAATTAATCGGAAACATGAGACTTGGTCGTTCCGGGTGGTGTAGTGGTTAGCATACCCGGGCGCTAGCTGGGAGACGCAGGTTCGATGCCCGCTCCAGGACGACGAATTCTTCAAGTTTTCGGATATTATCTGACTTACCATCCTTGTCAATTTACACCAAAAAAAACGGATTCACATCTTCAAAATTTGTATTGTATGATGCAATCCCGTATTCCATTTATGATAAATTCGTATATATCACTTCGTAATCAAGATAGTGAAAATGCGATTGAAGTATCATACTTGATAAGCTACCAAATAGGGGAAGCTCGTACTATTGCGGAAAATCTGATTTTACCGTGTGCGAAAGCAATATTGCCAAGTTCATGTTTGGTAATGATTAGGCAAGAAAATTGAACATGATTCCCTTTTCTAACAACACAGTGCCTCGCCGAATCCACGGTATGTCTTAGGATATCGAATCTGTTATTGTAGAACGAGTGCGGAAAAGTACTATGTACGCTCTGCAGTTAGATTAGACCACAAGCGTTTCTAAGTTAGCAATCCTAATTGTATTTGTACGATACCTGAATGATGTTGAAGTGGAGGAAAATATGCTGTTTTGCCTCCAGTTAAAAAGCGTACAACTGATGAGGACATTTTTAATATAATCAACTCGTATTTTGATGAAAAGCTAATTGAATGATCTTTTTACTATGGTATTTGCCCAGATGGTGCACAATCGATGACAGAAAAATTAGTGTGCTTTGGGTACTCGCATCAAATACACTGCTGTTAACAGAAATTGCAACACCAAGAAAGAAACAAGCAATCACAATGAAATTTATGGGAGCGATTGAGCGGAGCTCTCTTTACGAGATTCGAGACAATTAGTTGTTCGGGCATAGGTACGAGATGACTCATCCGATCACCGTGAATTTTTGCATCCGACTGGGCATCGTCCATAGTCAGGTTTGGACGACTTCCGATTCCCGAAATTCAATGTCATTGAGGAATAATCGTCCAAAACCTTGCACTTTTTAGGGTTTTTTCAGGGTTTTGAGAAGAGGTCGTTTGTTACCTATCTCCTTCAAAGATCTTCAGCCGATCGCGGTGACATTTGTCATAGAGAAAGGGAAGGACATGGTGAGTGACATGGGGTTGGTATCATAGTGATTGGTGGTGTCGTATAAAAATAATGACCATTAAAAAACTGTCCAATTTTAATAATAATTGAAAAACTCCACTCTCTATACAAGACTCGGGACAATTAGTTGTTCGGGCATAGCTACGACGATCACCGTGATTTTTGGCATGCGATTGGACAGTACAACCCTAAATCAGTTCAATAAATTGCATACGCAAAACATAAATGCTTGTATCATGGTCAGGTTTTGACGTCTTCCGATTCCCGAAATTCCGTGTCATTGAGGAATTTTGAAGAATTTCTGTTAAAAGTAGATAGCCTTTTACTTGAACCATTTCTCGAAAGTCGACTGACTAACATTAATTTAAAAAAATCGTTTGAATTGAAAAACGAAGAAATGGAAAGAATCCGTCTCTTAGCTCAACACTTGTTTAATCTACAATAATAAAAGGAAGTTTGTTTATGTGTTTCTGTCTTTCGCGATACAAAATGAAAAACGTGGTTCTCAATCTGAGTGTGTCTTTCCACTTTGTTTACATGCAACCTGATCACAACCAACGTGAAGGGTGAAGAAAAGTAGTTTATGATAAATTTTAGGTATTTGTTACTTAGAATGCTTTGTACTTTTGTTCTGGAAGTCATAAATTTTACGCGTTCGTTTTTTAGAATTTGTTATAATAGACGCCTTAATGAGCTTAGATTTTGCAATAGCTTCACTCAAAATTTGCGAACTGTACCCGAGTTATCGGTCACCGTTGACGGCTTGTCCTAGTTAGTTATGGTACATGCTGCAAACGATCACAATTACATACCGGTTCGTGATGAGGAAGACCAAAAAATTAGTAGTAAGCAAATCCACCATGGGCGGTGATGACCGACCCCACACGCCGTGGTATCGAATGAAACAGAGTCTGGATGCTCATTCTGTGTCAATCACGGCTCATATACTTTACAATTTTTACAATTTTACCACCGAAACAATGGGAACAGTTCACACAACAAAGGTCATGAATCTTCGAAACATTAAACAGTTCAACCCTAAATGACTTCAATAAATTGCATACGCAAAACATGAATGCTTGTATCAAAACAAATTAGCCGCCCCGGTAGCGCAGTGGTCTGAGCGATGGCCTCTGATCATTCATCCGAAAGGGGTCCGGGTTCGAATCCCGGTTAGGCATGGATGTTGTGTTTGTCTTACGGCACTGGCTCTCTCCCTTCCCTGGAACCAGTGACCCTAAATTAGGGACGGGCGACTGCTTATAGCCCATTGAGTTGCTCACGGTGGTCGTTAAACCTCCAACAACAACAACAAAACAAATTAATAGAAATAATTCTTTCTTCTTCTTCGGTGAAGGGTCGTAAACATTTCCTTCCCTATTCAGCAAGGTTCAGAGCATCTACTGCCCTATTCTCGTCTCTGAAGCGTCACTCATCCGTGTCTATACAAGAACCAAATCGTTCCACTCGCTGGACGTAAACATTTCTTTTTTGACAACAGCTGCTAAATTTTTCATATACGTCTACGCCAATTGTGCATGAGAACTGAGACATTCGTTTCACCGGGGAACAAATTTCGACAGTACTAGCTTCTTCTTGCGCCTTGAACAACTTACCTTTTATGAACTAAAAGAGCTTCACAGACCATTTTGCTTTCCATTGGACATCTGCTTTGTTTTTTTCTGATGTTTGTAGCAATACCTATAATTCATGAATACATCGTCTTCTTTACAACAGTTGTTGCATTATACAGGGTTATTCCTAAAGTACTAAGTCACCTCAATAACTTGGGAACAAAGACAGCTAAAGCTATGGAAGTAAGGTATGGTATAGTAGAACAACCATGCGCTATCGGACGAGAGTGACTGCAGCGCCCCTAGTGGCAAAATGTGGTAGTTAGCACTCCTATCTCGGAAACCATGAGAGATACGGGAAAGAGATCAATTAGAAACTTGTAGAGCATCAACAAATTAGTAGGAAACGACATGTGGTAGAAACAGCTGGGGTAAGTAGAAGGCTGGCAACGCGAACTTGTATGAAGTCGGTTCGTGTCGTTGTCGCGATAACAGTCTAGCAGAGAGAGAGAGAGATGTATGACGTATGCGACCGCATGCCTGTGAGTGTCGTATGCAAATTCTGGTGTGACATAACGCCTCACCTGCCGTATCAGGCGCGACGTGGCAATGTATAAAGGATCGTCGGTCAGGAGCTATGTCATTCGTAACGTGAGTATCGGGTAAAGAACGAGCATGACACTATTCAAATGAGCAGTATTGCGTGATGGTACTGCTATATGGAGAATTCGGACGCAACGCGAGGAAAACGTCACGCCAGTATGGCTTACGATTTCCGACTCATCCATCGCTGACAGCGTGGACAATTAGTCGCGTGGTTAGACGGCTACGAGAGACAGGCAGTATTGCAGCGCGTCCCCGTTCGGGCCGACCTACCGGAATGGTAGGTATGTGCAACCAGTCGATGTTCTGGCATACGTTTTGGCAAACCCACACACCAGTACGAGGGAAGTCAGTATGACATGTGGCTTATCACAATCCCATGTGTGGAACATTTTGCATCCGCATGGTGCCCAACCGTACCGTACAGTACCGTTGCACGTACTGATGCCAGGGTATAACCAACGACGTCTAGATTGGTGCAATTTTGTAATGAACACCGTAGAAGAAAATATGGCCTTTCTATCAAACATCCTTTGGGCTAATGAGGCGCAGTTCACACGCGCCGGGGTGCTGAACAAACAAAACACCCATCACTGGGCAGTTCAGAATCCATTTTTTACACGGGAAATGAGGCATCAGGTGCGCTGGTCGATCAATTTCTGGTGTGGCATCTGGTAGGACCGACTTGTTGGGCCTGCGTTCTATGAGGGCCCATTAAATGGACGAAGATAACTGAAGCTGTTACAAAGCACATTACCTGAGTGGTAAGTCGATATGTCTCTGCAAAGTGTACGCTAATTATGGATTCAGTATGACGGCGCTCCGGCACATCAACCAACAGCGGTACAGCACTTTCTGTCCGACACGTTCGGGCAACAGATCATCGGTTATGGGGGTCCCGTAGCGTGGCCTCCACGATCCCCGGATCTAACTCCCATGGATTTCTTCCTCTGGGGTTACCTAAAGGATCACGTGTACAGGGTGGAACTGACGAGTCTCCACGATCTCCGACTGTGTATCGTCGCTGCGTGTGAGAGCGTGACACCTGCTATGGTGGCGAACGTACAACGGGAAGTTCTGTCTCGCATTCAAATGTGTATTGGGGCAGATGGTGGCCATATTGAACCCTATTTACGTTAAACGCAACGTTATGTAAGTACCGCTGTTGCATTAAATACCACCAATGTACTCCATTTGTATTCATGCATGAGTATAATAAACCTTGTGTTTCCCTCAGGTTTCCAGCCTTCTACTTACCCAAACCGTTTCTACCATATGTCATTTCCTACTAATTCGTTGATGCTCTACAAGTTTTTAATTGACATCTTTCCCGTATCTCTCATGGTTTTCGAGATAGGAGTGCTAACTTCCACATTTTGCCTCTAGAAGCGCTGCAGTCACTCTCATCCGATAGCGCATGGTTGTTTTACTATACCATACCTTACTTCCATAGCTTTAGCTGTCTTTGTTCCCAAGTTATTGAGGTGACTTAGTACTTTAGGAATCACCCTATATGTAACTGTATTGTATTGTAAATTGTCATCCCGCTTAACGAAGGATGAACTTAATAAGACGAGGAGTAAAGTAATGCGTTATATACATACAGGCCACTGAATATTACGTGGTTGGACCTCTTTTAACACCAAAATACAGAGCGTATGTGGTTTGGTGTAGATTACACAAGGTGTTACAGCGCATCTACGTCTACAGCGTACCAGACGTTCATCAAACAGTTCTGGCTCGGATTTGACGGAAGAGGACTTTGCTCCCGTATTTGTTTTTGTAATATACATACGTGCGTTATATACATACAGGCCACTGAATATTACGTGGTTGGACCTCTTTTAACACCCAAATACAGAGCGTATGTGGTTTGGTGTAGATTACACAAGGTGTTGCAGCGCATCTACGTCTACAGCGTACCAGACGTTCATCAAACAGTTCTGGCTCGGATTTGACGGAAGAGGACTTTGCTCCCGTATTTGTTTTTGTAACATGTCCCATACATTCTCAATAGTGTTCAGATCTGGGCTTTGTAGTGGCCATGGAAGATGATGGAAGTCTCTGTCATGCTCGCTGAACCACTGCTGAACGCATCTTCCGCCATTGTCGTCCATAAAACAGCTGTCACCTGCTGAAAAAAAAAGTCAACATTGAAGGACTTACTTGATCGGCAACAATGTTCAGATAATCCTTGAAGGAAACCCGACCTTCCAGCAATATCAGGGGACGCGTTTCGTACCAACAGAACGTGTTCCACACCATGATACTACCTCCAGAACCTAGAATTGTGTTTACAAGGCAAGCTAGGCCCATTGATCCATGGAACTCCGGCTAAACTCTCAGCTTACCATCGGTACATAACAAGGTTTACCGTGACTCGTCGGATCACATGACTTCCCCCAGTCTTTCAGTGTCCAGTCACAGTGTTCTTCACACTACTGTGGACAAACTTTCCGGTTCTTATTAGAAATCAATGATTTCCGTATAGCCATGTGACTACCAATACCGACTCTCTTTAATTCCATGCCCACAGGACGCTGAGATATAGGTCGGAAACAGCCTTCATTGAGTGCTGCTGTCAACTACTGTACACAGGAAGTCCTGTTTCACCTCAAACAACGGCGATCTCGTCTCTAACAGATTATCATCGCGCCACAGTTACACCTCTTAGACAAACAATGTGGGTTATTTTTCCACTGATTAAAGGCGCGACATATTTCACCTTTATTTATTTATTTATTTATTTACTGTAAGCACATCCATACAGACGGTAAATCTAGTTACAGGAATTGCTATATTAATATTTACAGTTATAATTACCAAGGGATATTTACAATCTTGCAATACATGCTTTATGAAAAAAATTATTACTTACATTAAAAATATCCGGGCATTCTTCAAGTGAGTTGTGAAGCCTATACATTTTACATAACGAAGAATTTTTTCCAGCATCAGTTCTGCAAAATGGCACTGCAAATAGTTCACATTTTGTCCTCGGTAAATATGGGACACGGAAACTTAATTGGTTTACAATTTGAGTATCATCAATCTCTCCATTGATGATGCCGTACAGGAACTTGAGTTGGAGAGCCTTCCTTCTCGATCGCAGAGAGGTCATCTTGAAGAATGTCAGAAGGTCAGGAGTCGGGATGTCCGCTATGTAAACACCGGTTGATTTATAGAAAAAGGTGTCGAAGAAACTTTCTCAATATCATTTACTAGAGTTACTTGGCTAGGACTCCAAATAGTCGCCGCATATTCCAGTGAGGATCTGACCGCTGTTTTCAAAATAATCGCTCCAGCCAGACGGGCATTCACAATAAGCCATTTATCAAACTTCGAAAGATCCTTTGTTTTTCCGATTGTGATCAACACTACTGACTAGGACAAGCCGTCAACGGTAACCGATAACTCGGGTACGGTTGGCAAATTTTGAGAGAAGCTATTGCAAAATCTAAGCTGATTAAGGCGTCTATTATAACACATTCTAAAAAACGAATGCATAAAATTTATGACTTTCAGAACAAAAAAAAAGTACGAAACATTCAAAAAAATAAATGCCTAAAATGTATCATGAACTACATTCCTTCACGCCTTCACGTTAGTTGTGATCAGGATGCATGTAAACAAAGAGGAAAGAAACACTCAGATCGGGAACCACGTTTTTCATTTTGTATCGCGAAAGACACACACACACACAAACTTCCTCTTATTATTATAGATTAAGCAAGTGTTGAGCTAACAGATGGATTCTTTCAATTTCTTCGTTTTTCAATTCAAACGATTTTTTTAAATTAATGTTAGTGAGCCGACTTCCATGAAACGGTTCAAATAAAAGGCCATCTAGTTTTAATTGAAGTTTCTCAATGACACGGAATTTCGGGAATCGGAAGACGTCAAAACCTGACCATGGACGATGTCCAATCGCGTGCCAAAAATCACGGTGATCGGATGTGTCATGTCGTAGCTATGCCCGAACAACTAATTGTCCCGAGTCTCGTATAGAGAGCGGATGTTTTCAATTATTATTAAAATTGGTCAGTTTTTTAATGGTCATTATTTTTATACGACATGACCAATCACCATGATACCGACCCCATGTCACTCACAATGTCATTCCCTTTCTCTGTGGAAAGCGTCATCGCGATCGGCTGAAGATCTTTGGAGGAGATAGGTAACAAACGACCCCTTCTCAAAACCCGGAAAACCCCCTAAAAATACAAGTGTTTGGACGATTATTCCTCAATGACACGGGATTTCGGGAATCGGAAGGCGTCAAAACCTGGCCATGGACGATGTCCAATGGCATGAAAAAAATCACGCTGATCGGGTGTGTCATCTCGTACCTATGCCCGAACAACTAATTGTCTGGAGTTTCGTAAAGAGAGAGCTGTCTTCGGCTTTCGGCCTAGCTTCGCTCAACAAGAAGCAATCCTAAATAGTTGCCTAGATCTCGAGGTGACGCAAACAACCACGTATTTTGCATATACGCGACGTTTACGGACATCTCCATGAAGATTTCGAATTTATTGGCCGGTGTGTGTATTAAATAACGTGCTGTGTATGATTTGAAAGAGATATGCAAAGTTTTCGATACAGTGTAGTACTGGAAGTACAGTGCACTGCATTATTTCTGCCAAAAGGCATTTAAAAGACCTCATTCTAGCACAAAGGACATTTTGAAGTTGGAAAATGTGTCGCTACCGTGGCATTGCTCTGGAATTCTCAAAGGATCCGCTCTTTTCCCATCTTTATTTAATGAATATGTGAGCAATGTCTTCGACATATCGCCTTATCGATTCCATCAGTATGCGTACGATACAATTTTATTCTCTGTAATTCTCTTCCGCTTTATCAGAAAATGAAAAATCTGAACAATTAGCTCATACATGATTTGAAATATAAAGTTTCAAAGTCAAACGTTGACAAACGTACTGTCATATTTTATTCGAAAAACTTTACAAACCCAGTCCCCGAAGTGAGCAACAAACTGATCTATGACCGGAAATAAAGAGTACCTCGGAGTTACTCATGATCAACGACTTTCCTAGAAACTTCACAGGAAGAATGTTTTCTGGTTTCTTCTCACGCAGAGGAAGAAATGATATTCTGTCAGTTGACAATAAATCATTGATTTGTAAAGTCACTTAGGTGTTAGTAATGCATTACGACATTCCGGCTTGGATCAGTTACTTCAAAACACAGCCTAACCAATAATGCTTTCAAAATAAAATTGTCTCTGTTATTTTCTTGGAATCACAGCATAATTTATCAAGGAATTGAAATTTAACCACAAATTTCTGAGACGATTTGAAAGGCTGTTTGATGATGAATCGAATTTGCGTAACTTTTTTTTTTTTTTTTTTTTGATTGGAGGTTTAACGACCACCGTGAGCAACTCAATGGGCTATAAGCAGTCGCCCGTCCCTAATTTAGGGTCACTGGTTCCAGGGAAGGGAGAGAGCCAGTGCCGTAAGACAAACACAACATCCATGCCTCACCGGGATTCGAACCCGGACCCCGTTACGGACGAATGATCAGAGGCCATCGCTTAGACCACTGCGCCACCGGGGCGGCTTGCGTAACTTGACTTCCCTTCAAAGTTTCAAAAAAGCCGCCCCGTTGGCACAGTGGTCTAAGGCGCTGGTATTTATCATTCGTCCGTAAGGGGTCCGGGTTCGAATGCCGGTCTGACGTGGATGTTGTGTTTGTCTTACGGCACTGGCTCTCTCCCTTCCCTGGAACCAGTGACCCTAAATTAGGGACGGGCGACTGCTTATAGCCCATTGAGTTGCTCACGGTGGTCGTTAAACCTCCAATCAAAAAAGTCTTAAAAGACCACATTACGAGTTTACGAACGTGGCAATCAGATTTGTCTAGTTGACTGTTCAACGTGTGACGGCCGCCCCGGTGGCGCAGTGGTCTAAGGCGTTGGCCTCTGATCATTCGTCGGAAGGGGTCCGGGTTCGAGTCCCGGTGAGGCATGGATGTTGTGTTTGTCTTACGGCACTGGCTCTCTCCCTTCCCTGGAACCAGTGACTCTGAATTAGGGACGGGCGACTGCTTATAGCCCATTGAGTTGCTCACGGTGGTCGTTAAATCTCAAAAAAAAAAAAAAAAAAAAAAAAACGTGTGACGCCATTTCAGAAAACTTTAAAAGCACTTCCCCCTGAAGCGGAAATCGAACCAGCAGGTCCTAATTTCCTTTCAAGCATGCTATCCGTTATACCACCCAAGACAACGGGAACAAGTATCTGAAAATAAAGAATATCAACATCTTCAGATTTTTTTCGCCAGTCGAATGAATCCCATGCTTCCTCGTGGTATAGTGGCTAGAAGAGATATAGTGTGTAGTGCGCTTCTGCAGACAGGTTCTTGAAATCATAGAGGGCGCTGCACACAGCTTCGATGCTATTGCTGTAAACTATGCTCAACGATATACGTGCTTCTCTTTTCGTGCGGTAAAGGAATTTCACTAACATTTTACCAAACTCTTTTTTTTTATCCTGCAATTATACTAAAAGTGATTAATGTCATGTATGGATATTTATGATATAACTGAATATTCTCCCAGATGTCTTTTGTGGAAGCTTCGTCGACTTTATTCGGGAAATGCATCATCTTGCATTGAATCTACGTGTCACAAGGCTAGTTAGTACAAATACATTACTAGGCGCAAATTTTCTCCGTAATTATTGAGATTTTTGCCAAATCAATAATTGTATTGGATTCTTTTCCGATCCTGTTGCAACTCTTTTCTGTCTCTACGTCTCTACAAGACTCAAAATGTTTAATTGGGCGTCACATGATACTACTGTTCCTAGGCCTAATCTTCATATGATAAAGTTCACAGAACTTTGGACAAAAACAACCAAAAAAACCCAGCCAATTTCAAAAATTTTAGACAAAGTACGACGATATATAAAAGACTAAAAAAAGTAACATATTGAACTAAGTAATTATTGAGTGGCTGCCAACTTGATTTAGGACAAGTAAAAAGAAATTTTATTCGTTCCACCTTGCCTCATCTTTCGGCACGGAAAATACACTGACGGAAAAAAATCCCAACACCACGAAAAAATAGTTGTAGAGGAATGAAATGGCGGCAATACACTTGTATGGGTAACATATTTAATCGATTAAGGTTTCAAGATCACAGCCTAATGTAAGCGCGAGAAGAGCCATTTTAAATGTGAAATGCTGGTACATTAATAACCGGTGTAACCGCCAGAATGTTGAATGCAAGCACGCAAACGTTCATGCATTGTATCGTACAGGTGCTGGATGTCAGTTTGTGGGATGGAGTTCCATGCCAGTTGCACTTGGTCGGTCAATACAGAGACGGTTAATGCTGGTTGGGGGTGACGCTGGAGTTGTCGTCCAATGATGTCCCATACGTGCTCGATTGGTGAAAGATCTGGTGATCTAGCAGGCCACGGCACCATGTCGACACTCTGTAGAGCATGTTGGGTTTCAACAGCGGTATGCGGGCGAGCGTTATCCTGTTGGAAAACACCTCCTGGAATGCTGTTCATGAATGGCAGCACAACAGGTTGAATCACCAAACCGACGTACAACTGTGCCGTCAGAGTACGTGGGATAACCACGAGAGTGCTCCTGCTGTCATAGGAAATTGCTCCCCAGACCATAACTCCAGGTGTAGGTCCAGTGTGTCTCGCCCGCAGACAGGCTGGTTGCATGCGCTCACCTGGCCTCCTTCTAACCAACACACGGCCATCACTGGCACCCAGGCAGAACCGGTTTTCATCAGAAAACACAACAGATTTCCACTCCGTCCTCCAATGAGCTTTAGCTTGACACCACTGACGTCGCAAACGGCAGTGGTTTGGAGTAAGTGGAATGCACGCAACAGGGCGTCTGGCTCGGAGCTGTCCTTCAAGTAACCGATTTGTAACAGTTTGTTGTGTCACTGTGGTGGCAACTGCAGCTCGAATTCCTGCCGCAGACGCGGTACGATGCGCCACGGCCATACGCCGTACACGGCGGTCTTCCCTCTCAGTAGTGCCACGTGGCCGGCCGGAACCCGGTCTTCTTGAGGCAGTACCTTCCCTTGACCACCGCTGCCAACAATCATGCACAGTGGCTACATTCCTGCCAAGTCGTTCTGCAATATTGCGGAAAGAAAATCCACCTTCTCGTAGCCCTATTACACGACCTCGTTCAAACTCCGTGAGCTGTTGATAATGGCTTCTTCGTCTTCTTAAAGGCATTTTTGACTAACATCAACACCCTACGTCGAATCTCAACGATAACTAACGCTCACGAACGTTACAGCGCGTATTTATTTATTTTTTTTTATTGGAGCTTTAACGACCACCGTGAGCAACTCAATGGGCTATAAGCAGTCGCCCGTCCCTAATTTAGGGTCAAGCGCGTATTTACAGCAAACCTGCTTTGCATGTTCCGAGGGCGCTACTAGCGCCACACGTATGCGCCGAGCGCGAAATTTGCATAGACGTCATCTTACAGATGTACTCTCACCGCCTACCAACTGTCGTTTATCTAACACAACCCCTTCTTGGTGTTCGGATTTTTTCCGTCAGTGTAGTTACTTTTTGTTTACAGAACCTGTAACCACTGTTGCATCCAGATACCAGATACGAAACACATTCTCAACGTTACACTTATTACTACTACTTTTCATGAATTATCTAACAAATAAATCGCATTTCCAATCGCTATCCATCGAACACGCCATAGGAAAACATGCTAATGCTTAGAAATAATAGCATCGAAACTCGCAGGAGCGCCATCTCGCGGTTTCATGAAAAATGGGAACAAAAATTTAAACAGTAAGGTATTAACGCACGGCACACTATCTCTTGTAGCCACTATACTCGTAGCGTAATATCGGTGATTCAAAAGCCATTGCCGTTTTTTGACAGTTGATAAAAACGTGTACAAACGCATTTATGTAAAAGTTAAATCTTCGAAATAGAATCCATCGTGCTCGTGGGTCCTATACTATCGTGATCCCATATCTTGAATCCCCCTGCGAAATAAAATGCTTTGGTTTCGAGGGCAAAAATCTTGGACCCCAAGTTCAACATCGTGGATGTTTCGGAAGTGTTTCCCACGTAAAAATGCGCCATAGACTGGAATAAATGATAGTTTGAAGGCGTAAGTACCGGACTATGAGCAGGAAGGTGTGTGTGCATTAGCTCAATACTCTGAAATTCATATATTTTTTCCTTAGTTTACCGGGCACGATGGGCAGGATAATTATCCTGTTGGAGGATAAGTCATTTACAATTACCAAGAGCAGGGTACTTTCGGCTTAAAGCTGCATACATCCGCTCCAGCTGGCCGCAGTACAGCTGCGCATCAATACCTCGGCCGCGTGGAACCAATTCCCACTGAATGGGGCCTTCAAAGTTCCACCATAAGCATTGCATAACTTGGTGCTCAAATCGTCCTCTTTTTGAGACTGGTTCTGGTGGATTTTTGAGAGTTTAACTACAAAAGCCACCAGATTCATGTCAAGATTCCGGAACAATATCCACCTTTCATCACGTGTCACAATTTGCCTAAAGAAACTGTCGTCCTGGGGATTTTCCAGCGATTGGTAACACACATACACACGTCGCTGAGCTTGAGCAGCAGTCAGTTCATGAGGTACTTTTCGACAGCCTCTGTGAGTCCTGCCGAGTTTGTGCAGTTTGCGAACAATTGTAATCTGAAGGTATTTCCAGCTCATTTGACAATTGTCTACGGCTTGGCGAACAGCTTCAGAATTTACCGTCGAAGGTCTTCAGCACGTGCCTTGTATTCAAGGATGAAGGCCCCATTTTTAAATCGCTGAAACCAAAATCTTGACCTTCTTTCAGACACGGCTTTTTCACCTTCCACAGCACAAATTTCCCTCGTTGCATCTGCTGCGGTCAACTTTTTGTTTTTGAAGAAAAGGCGTAACAGCACTCGGATCATGTACTTCTTGTCCATACATAGCCTTTGACAGCAGAAAAATTTCCAATAAATCTCGACAGCGTGTGCTCCTATTAATGCTAACAAGACAATATCGGTTTTTCGATCATGTGTTGTTCTTGTCTGCATGACGCATGCGCTGTTTGTTAGCATAAATAAGTAGCACATAAGCAGTAATTTCTTGACACAGGGCAACTCTTCAAAACGGAAATGCCTTTTGAATCACGCTAATAAATCTCAGATATGGAAAATATTACACCTGTAATTTTTCCAAAAATACATGGAACAACTATAGGGTTGTTAAAACGGCAGTCAGAATAGCCTGAGTTGAGAAGCGTATTTCTTCCATAATTTCTGTACCTGGTTACTGATCATTTATTGCGCTACGACGAGGAAGCATCGGATTGCTTTGACTGTCAAAATATGAAATTGTTCATACGGTCCGCTACCCGTTACACCAGGTATTTTCCTAAACACCTGGTATTCACTGTAAAAAATTGCCGTGAATAGCCAGTGTTTCACCCGGATTAAGACTGTTTACAGATCGTAAGCACGCCACCTGGCGGTCAACCATAAATTTTCGGTAGATAAACTACGTGCTCACTGTGTTTAAACTGTTACTGTATTTTAACCTTGACAATCTGGCAACGTTCTTCTTAAAGTGGTTATATACCTGTTTTTTCACGTGCAATCAGTCGACTGGCAACACCTCTGTTGGCAACACGTTTCAGTATCCCGGACTGTTAATGAACATGACGGTATGGTACTGTAAAATTACGGTTTATTGACCTGCCACTCAGCTGCCGGTGTACTTACCCTAATTTGACCCTGCAATATTTTACAGTGTAACGAGAAGCATTCTTGAACGATTTCCGCTCTAGGGCGACGTAATTTTACGAAATGATATTACATGTTGAAAGGTAAATTAGGCAATTCAGGCTGTTCTGATTGCCGTGTTAATAATCCAGTACTTTTTCCATGCATTCGTAAAGATTATTTTTTCCGTAACTTTCACTACAGGTATTGGTGAAAACATGTGTCTTTTAAATAACATAAGTAGATTGGAGAGCCGGATATCAAAATCCTGTGTATCCTGATGTATTGATTTGCATGGATGTTGTTACACAGCGGATGGTGATTGGTATTCCGTAAGAGAAATAAACGATTTCCTGGAGAAGATATAAGGAAAACATATGTTAACATTTCTTCTGAAGAGGATACAACAATGAAAGAAGAAATTATCATTGCAACGAAAGAGATTGTGATCTGTAGAATCATGAAATAAATAAAATTGTAATCTCTATCTCATGATAGAAATGCAGTTCTTAAAAGCTTTGGTCATGTGCCTCACGAAAGAATCTTTTTCTGTGATAACTATCATAAATATGTTTTTTATTCATTAGTTTTACTTCCTGAAAGGAACTTCAGCATCCAGTAGTCAAATAAGACATGACGGGTTACGAAGTACGTATAATTTCTATTACCTTCCGCGCTTTAGAATCTAAATTTCTTCTTCATCCTATTTTTATCCATGTTGTAGAACCTAAAGTTTCTTCTTAAAATCCTAAATTCATGGTTTTCAGGAAAGGATCCAGCCCCGGAGTTCTCCCTTTAAAACAAATAATATGACCTTTCCAAATCTCTGATCTAAACATGGTTAAACATACAAATTTTGAAGATGACAATCCGATTTTTGGCGTAAATGTGACAAGGATGGTAAGTCAGATAATATCCGAAAACTTGAAAAAAGTTTCATCGTCCTGGAGCGGGACTCGGACCCGCGTCTCCCAGAAAACGCCCGGGTATGCTAACCACTACACCACCCAGAACGACCAAGTTTCAAGTTTCCGATTTATGATTTATCTCTCCGGGCAAACACGGGATAAGATTCTTATCCTCCAGATTCGCTAAACATGAATGCCGGTTGCTTCGACTTGCGAATTCTGTGATGGTTATATTCAAATTGATCGGAAACTTGAAACTTGGTCGTTCTGGGTGGTGTAGTGGTTAGCATACCCGGGCGTTTTCTGGGAGACGCGGGTTCGAGTCCCGCTCCAGGACGACGAAAAATAAATAAATAAAGTTTTCGGATGTTATCTGCCTTACCATCCTTGTCACATTTACGGCAAAAATCGGATTGTCATCTTCAAAATTTGTATTATATGGCGTAATCCCGTATTTCTTTCATGGTTAAACATATTGACAATGAGCAAAAGCGCCTGTATAAGACAAGGCTAATTTTTGTTGTTGTTGTTTCAGTGTTTAATAGACACAATGAGGCCGCCCTGGTGGCGCAGTGGCCTAAGCGATAGCTTCTGACCATTCGTCCGGTTTCGAATCCCGGTGAAACATGGATGTTTATGTTTGTCTTTCTGCACTGACTTTCAATGTGTTACTTGTCCAACACTGGTTATCTGTGTACATTGTTCATTTAGCATACTGTAAAATCCATGTTTGATGTATACTTGTTCTTTCTTTTTTTCATTGGAGGTTTAACGACCACCTTGAGCAAATTTGTGGGCTATAAGCAGTCGCCCGTCCCTAATTTAGGGTCACTGGTTACAGGGAGGAGAGGAAGCCAGTGCCGTAAGACAAACACTACATCCATGCCTCACCGGGATTCAAACCTGGACCCTTTTCGGACGAATGATCAGAAACCATCGCTTAGACCACTGCGCCACCGGGGGCGGCATATACTTGTTCGCAATGTGTTGCATGATCAACACTGGCTATATCTGTGTAAATTGGTCATTTGGCATGCTGTCAACCATGTATAATTATGTCTGCCTGTTTGTCATGTCTGTACCACCAGGTCCAATAAATTATAAAAAAAAAACGTTCATAAAGAAAAAAACAAAAACAAAAAAAAAACACCATGAGCAATCTTAAGGTGGTGCCTTATGTTTCCAATGGTAAAACTGCTTTACATATTTTCTTCGCAATTAATGTATTCCCAAGGATGAAAATTTGCACATCGATGAAAACAAACTTTAAGTTACAGCATTTGATACTTAATACTTGCTAAAACATAACCATAATTAAGTAATCCAACATTTGCTTGTCTACTGACGTCATCAATGTACAGGTCGCGCCACCTATTAACAGTTCTAAACATTACTTAAAGAAAAAATGACTGATTTTTAATATAATTATGGTTAGGTTTTAGCAAGTATTAAGTATCCCATGCTATAACGTAAAGTTAGTTTTATCGATGTGCACCTTTTCATTCTTGGAAAACGCCGCCCCGGTGGCGCAGTGGTCTAAGGCGTTGGCCTCTGATCATTCGTCCGTAAGGGGTCCGGGTTCGAATCCCGGTCAGGCATGGATGTTGTGTTTGTCTTACGGCACTAGCTCTCTCCCTTCCCTGGAACCAGTGACCCTAAATTAGGGACGGGCGACTGCTTATAGCCCATTGAGTTGCTCACGGTGGTCGTTAAACCTCAAAAAAAAAATTCTTGGAAATACATTAACTGCAAAGAAACTATGTAAAAGAAGTGTTACCATTGGAAACATAAGGCAGAGATTTTAGGTGGAACCACTTTAAAAGTTATTAGAATTCATTCGTCCCTAATTTGGGGCCACTATTTCCTGGAAGAAAACAAGTCCAGCGCCTTAATACAAACGCACCACTTATGCCCAATTCGGGACTAGAATTAGCTCGCAACTCCACCAACTAGCCAAAACCCTACGACTATGAAACCTCAGGCACAGGGACAGCTCAAGGCCAATACTTACCACGTCGATTACTCTGACAGAGGATCCTGTAAATGGAAGGAACATGGAATCAAGCCAAGATGGACGACATATGTTTTGAAGTTTTATCAAGGACATTTGATTAAGTCGCCGTCGTGGAGAATCATTGGTCTCAAAACTACGAGTTTTCACATGAGTGAATGTTACAAAATATCTGATGCCGTAATTCGGTATTTAGGTTATGTGTCTTGTGTGACCTACTCGAAAAAGTGTTTTTTTAAATGTTACGCTCAATGCGTGTGTTCCTTAACATGTGCATAACATAAGGTTGTACCTTATAAAGTTATGTGAGAGTGTGCGTCTCTCTCTCTCTCTCTCTGTGTGTGTGTGTGTGTGTGAAATACTTTGAACGCACACGGGCGAGTAACATTATTGTGACCACCAGCTAATATCCAGAGTAACCTCCGTGTGCAGAGCGGACAGCAGCTAAACCGGCTGGGAGTGACTCAATAAAGTGCTGGAAGGTGTTCACCATGTATGTGGAGCCATGCTGACTGCAGTGCATCTGACAGATGCTGGAGGGTGCGTGGTGGAAGATCCATATAGCGAGCAACACGATCGAGGTGGTCCGACATATGCTGAATTGGGTTTAAGTCTGGAGAATTAGGGGGTCAGGGAGGTACTTTGAAGTCTTCATCGTGCTCTTCCAACCACTCTCGGACATTGCTAGTTGTGTGACACGTCGCATGTTTCAGATAATGTTTTTACACGAAATCCACCAGCTAGTTCTGAAGAAAGAGTTTCCCCACCGACGAGGAGAACTAGAAAAGAAATTAAATATGCTCTGCACTAATCCAAAGAAGGAAATAGCTTGTTGACAGCACTCAACTGCATTAACTCCAACTAAAACTAAATTTAACGAGTGACCTGCGCATGGCACATATTCAGCTAATGGCTAATGGACACAGCTCCTTTACCTTGGCCTGTAAATCCTGAGTATTTGCCAGACATGTTGCTGGCATTGTCGTAGGACTGTCGTCTGCAATTAATTATATCTATGCCAAGTTGTTTAAACAAGAATGTCGCAGTATGAATTAGATGACTGGAATCACGGCCATAGATTGATACAAATTTCAAAAAACGCTCAACAGGATCTCCGTTTTCAGTCACGTAACGTACAGCTACTGCCAACTGGTCTACATGTACAACATCAGGAGTAGAATCCACAATTAAGGTGGACGTCAAGTAATTTTGCTTCCTATACTTCCAATGGAAAAACTTCTGTACACATTTTCTTCACAATTAATGCGTTCCCAAGGATGAAAATTTGAACATCGATTGAAATAGCTTCATTTTATAAATTGGAATACTTAATATTTTCTAAAACATAACCATAATTATGCAATCCAACATTTGTTTGTCTACTGACGTCATCAAAGTACAGATCGCGCCATCTTTTTTCTGGTTTCAACACCACCAATGGAAAAGTTATTGAGTTTTAATATAATTATGGTTATGTTTTAGAAAATATTAAATATTCCAAGTTATAATATGATGTTATTTTAATCGATGTTCAAATTTTCATCCTTGGGAACACACTAATTGTGAAGGAAATGTGTACAAAAAGTTTTCCATTGGAAGTATAGGAAGCAAAATTACTTGACGTCCACCTTAAACCAAAATATCTGGCTTTCTGAATTTCTGCAACTACTGCATTCAATACTTTTTGTGCCACAAGTTGAATTAATTCAGTCACAGTAGTAGAAGATAGGTAATTTGCATTACCCGTACCAATATTTCCGTATTTTACTAAATGGTCTACCAAGAATGGATCGAAAAGGCTTACCAGCTCCAAAGTTCCAAGGAAATAACCGTTCTGTAGGGAATGGAGTGTTTCATTTTCCCCAAACAAAACAAGTCCACGTAAAGCAAGAGACTTTATTACAGCCACAACTCTAGTCAAAACTTTCCTCCAATACTGACACTCCTGCTGATATTCCTCAATTAGCAAATTATCCGCACGTGAAGATAGTGTAACCCTCTGTGACAGACAGAGTACCGAATTTCTATGAATGATGGAGTTTTTATGTTCCTGAAGTCTCTCTGCAGTATTTTTCCAGTAGGAAAATCCATCCTTACGTAAAGCGTGATCACTGGAATTGAACAGTTTACACACACAACAAAAAGTGCACGTTTAGCTGGAGAATATACTAACCACTCTCTGTCCACCAACTCATTATTTTTCTTCTTGCGATAAAAGTTTTGCTCTGTGAGCATGCGTTCTCTTTTCAAAATAACATGTTTTGAACTAGAAATTTGGGCAATATTCTGACTTGGTCTGTTACAAATGAAATGCTATTACTCGTCTGTAATAAAATTAGGCCACAAACCGACATCTACAGGAAATAAATGTTGACATTTTGACTGATCATCATTATTACTACTATGTTGGTTTTCAATACTTGGACTGCTGAATTCACCACGTGGTGGCAAACTTGAACTTTGCAAAGACTGACATTGTGAATCTGCTGTGTTTACATTTTCTGTGAACGGAGAACTATTGCAAAACACATCTTCAGGCTCTATGCTGCCCCTTTCTTGAGTCTGGGAAGAACTTATACAAAACAGTTTGTTATTAAAATGATCTCCTACATCGAGTTCAGCACTAGAAGAGTTACCCTGTTCATCCACAGGAACATCTTTTTTGAACTTGTGATGAATTTCTCAATAGCCCCCTTATGAGATAGCAACTGAAGTCGAATATCGTTACTTCTTTTACTTTTACAAGCACCTGAAAGATATTTTCGTGAAGACATTGTAATACTAATATCTCAAAATTCTCAACTGATAAATCCGTTTAGTTTAATTTACAACTCGGAATCCTCTACCACATACGAAATACGATTACAGTTGCGATTTAACGTTAACAGAATTCAATTTGAAATCTGGCAACTACGGTTGTAGATGATAGCATGAAACAGTCATTACTCACAGGATCACGTGACTCGTCCTTAACGAATTTTCACCACTGGCAAGCCGTGATACACTTGGTGATACATTTGCAAAGCAAAAATACATCTTATTTAACTGTTCATCATTGGTTGGTTTGTTGACTGACAAGAACATGTGACTGCGTTGAGAAGACCCACGATAAATTCCATACTGCTGAAAACCGATAGACGATAGTCATACCTCAAACGATCAATGAAACCCCGTAAAATATTACTTTCACAATAATGATAAGTTCAACAATTATTATAAGTAATTTTTTCCAGAAACAATTTAACAGGGGGCCCATTAAACAGAGGGACAGGCCCGTGCAGCAATCAGGCCCTGCCTGTATGACTCCAACTTGGCATGCTGGGTCCTACGCGTCGTGTGGTTTACGCCACACACGCACCCTCCCATCGGCGTGATAGAGTTGAAACCATCGCCGTCTGCTGCTTAGGAGACTGGTTGCACACATCCTTTTGCGGCGGATTCTTTTGACCCTGAACCATGGACGCCTCAGGCTGGAATGGGCTCTCAATACAGTCAATGGCGTGCTCATTGGCAACATGTCGTGTTTTCGGACGATTCCCGATTCAACTTGGACTGTCATCAGGCCAGATGACGTGTGTCTTGTCCCTCACACTTAAGATGCGACAGACTTTTGCAAACTGCAGCCTAATCTTTCCCTGCCTTGCTGTAAACAAGGGGACATTATGTGGACGTTAACAGCCATGGCCTATTTTTACCATTCTACGACAGATAGTGTTTATGCATAAGCTTGTGGACGCGTTCTTAATAAATTCCGACGTTATCTGCTCCGCGGTAGCTGTGCTATCCCTTTTAACGATTCGAGACAGTCTGCTCTCACTCCGAGAGAAAATGGTACGTTTATGGCCCCATTTCTCCCGTTGGTTTGAAGTTTTGCTGTATTTCACGTAGTCTTGATATACACGTGTGACGGTCTGATGTGGAAATCCCAAGAGTTCAGCAGTTGCGGTTATTGAACAACCGGCCTTTCTCGCAGCTACTATCTGGCCACAGTCAACTCATTTCCGTCGCTGCCTTTATCCATGTTTATTTTTCCGCGATTGGTTTCCGATGCCGTAGAGACTTGATCTATTTATAGGCACTGCCAGTTTCAGCGTCCCACGTGACGACTAGACGCGATACTCCTGTTTTGCAAATTGTTATCGGGATGTACTGGGTCATGCAAAAGTCGCGCAAAACTTTAAAAATCAGTAACTTGCTGAGTTTTGAGAGTAGCTTAATGCGGATAGCACAGAATGACATGGAATTTATTGTGAAATTAAAATATTTATTGGGCATTTTTAATTTTCTTCATGGTCTCCAGATGGAGCCACAGCCGAATGATTATTTGTGGGTTATATAAGGTTACTTACGGTAATAAGTGCATCATTCGCGAGCACTACGTGCCGACGAGAGAAGATACCATGGACAGCATTATACAGCATATCCGTTGGTACAGCATATCCATTTTGAAAGATTCTTCGCCGCCCCGGTGGCGCAGTGGTCTAAGCGATGGCCTCTGATCATTCGTCCGAACGGGGTCCGGGTTCGAATCCCGGTGAGGCATGGATGTTGTGTTTGTCTTACGGCACTGGCTCTCTCCCTTCCATGGAACCAGTGACCCTAAATTAGGTACGGGCGACTGCTTATAGCCCATTGAGTTGCTCACGGTGGTCGTTAAACCTCCAATCAAAAAAAAAAAAAAAAAAAAGATTCTTCCAGCATATCCGTTGATAGAGTCTTTCAACATGGCCAATGAAGTAGGGCGATCTCTGTACACCAGTGACTCCAGGTAGCCCCATAAGCAAAAATCACATGATATAAGGTCTGGTGACCTGGGTGGCCATTTGTGTCCAAAATGACGGCTAATCCTACGATTTTCTCCAAACGTTGACTTCAGGAGTTGCTTAACAGGAAACGCAATGTGCGGTGGCTCTCCATCTTGCATGAATGTTACAGCATTCAGTGCATGCCTCTCTTTCTTGAAAGCTCGGAATAATACTGTTTCGTAAAAGCTCTGGCCAACACGCGCCTGTGATAGAGACAGTTTCGAAAGCATTATCATGGATTTCCTCGAACAAGAACGGGTCAATAATGAAGGACGACGTGAACCCACAGCACACTGTGACTTTTGGGTGATGGAGCGGAGTTACTGTAACAGCTTGGGGAAATTCCATTGTCCAAATGCGGCAGTTTCGTGTGTTTACTGCTCCGTTGTAAGCGAGGTGGGCTTCTCCTGCCCATAAAACATTTAACAGCCAGTTCTTGTTTCCATTCATTTGCCGAAGAACCCATGTCGCAGAATTTCCCCGCTTTAATTCATGTACTCGACGTGGATTAGGAACACCAAACAGAAATCATCGCTCTTTCCACGTTAATAAGTGAGTCTCAGAAAAATTATCATCGGCCGCCACCGGAACCGAACCCAGGGTCTTTCAGTTACACGCCGGACATGCTAGCACTGCACACAGCAGCCTCGAATTTTCCAGAGTCACATGGGATTAACTACCAAACTACATGGCAGGTTGCTTCATGGAACCCCGCACAGTGCTGGGGATTCACTAAGGATGGAAAGCAACAACATAACAAATAACTAGGAGGCGAATGGATAATTAATTCAAACACTCGATGTGGATCAGGAACACCAAACAGAAATCATCACTCTTTCCACGTTAATAAGCGAGTCTCAGAAAAATTCTCATCGGCCGCCACCGGGAATCAAACCCAGGGTCTTCCAGTTACGCGTCGGATATGATACCACCAATGATGCTACCACTGGTGGTATCATATCCGACGCGTAACTGGAAGACCCTGGGTTTGATTCCCGGTGGCGGCCGATGAGAACTTTTCTGAGACTCGCTTATTAACGTGGAAAGAACGATGATTTCTGTTTGGTGTATCTCTCCGCTTCGCGAAATCGGGAGCTTTCAGTTCCTGAAGGCGTTGAATTTTGTATGGGTATTTGCGAAGGACTAGTATTTAATGCTCTCCAAGCAGTCTCATATGAAATACCAGTTCGACGACTAACTTCAAGAGCATGTGCGGATGCCATCCAAATGTTTTCGATTTCCTGTGATACTGTAGCAGCAGCTGAAACAGACGGTGCTGGTCTTTTAATCACTGGCTTGCGACCAAAGTTCCGGTCTTCTCAAATCTCTTAATCGTCCGTTGCAGTGTCGAACAAGAGATAGGTCCTTTCGTACTTCGAACACCTCTGAGTGACCGAACACATCGCAAAGCTGCATTTGTAGATTCCGAGTTGCGATAAAACAGTTTCGTCATCAGAGCTTTATCCGGTAATGACAACATGATGACACATTACAATTTCAACTGAGCTGTTTTTATATTCGTACCTGACGCTTCTCCGATATCAGCTCTGGTAAAACGCCATCTGGCGACCATGAATAAAACTAAAAGTTCCAATAAACGTTTTAATTTCACAAACCATATCATTCTGTGTATTTCTTCTGCGCAAACCGCATTGCGCTACTGTCAAAACTCAGCGAATTATTGATTTTAAAATTTTGCGCGACTTTTGGATCACCCGGTATGTAATAATTTGTCCATTCAGTGTATATAATACGATACGTGATCAATCAAGGTTGTATTGATCCCTCCACATCCGAATTCAGCAATTAGGGTGATACACGCATGTGATTTATTTATATAGAACATTTTAATTCTGTAGCTCTGATAGTCAAATTTCGAAACGAAGTATTCACACAGAGTTGGATGTTGGACAGAAAAACGGAAGGATGGAAAGTCTGAAAGTATTCGTTTTTTTAACAAACATTCGCTAAGAAAGGAAAACTAAAGAAAAAAACATTGATGGATAATATGAACGAAGGTACTGAAAGGTGTGGAATAACGGAAGAGCTTGCTCATGATAAACGAAATAACGGGAAAAAAAGACTCGAAAAGCCAATTCCATTTTAACAGGGATAAAAGAGAGCGGGAAAAGGAATATTTCCATCGTTTGATCTTTTGTGCTTTTATTTTTCTCTCGAGTCTTTCTTTCTAAAGATTTTTAAGGAGCAAAAACAGAACAGTCGGTTTTAAAAATGGCGTACTTAATTGACAAAAAACTTCTTTAGCGTCCTATAAAAAAAAATCTATATTTTAAATGAAAAAAATATTCGGGCTTCTGTTATTGCGCGACTCGCTCTATTATTTTCTTTATTCGAATTCGAAAATTAGTTAATTGGATTACGAGAATCTTGGTTGTGTTCTCTCTTTAGCACGACCGAGCAATCAGCTCTGGATTCTTTGGAGAGAAAAAAAGCTGGTTTGAATTCAGTCTTTGTCTGCAAAATTCCGAGACTTAAATATTTTTATGCACCAACGATGCACGTATGTCAGAAAAGGTGCTGTGATATTTAACTGCATGGATAAAGAGAAAAACATAATGCAATGTGATAATGCTCAGTACTTTTGGATTCAACAACAATGGTATCAGTCGTGGTCTAAAACAATGAGTAATAAACTTCACCGGAAACTTTGGTTTCACTGCAGTGTCCATAAGGCTTCTCTGCGATATTTAGTAATGCAATCGAAAGCACAATACTGATACAGAGACAGATTTTCAACGAGTTTTTCCTTACTGAACAAGATTTTTGCGTAAGAAGCGGCCCCCGGCGTTCGCCGGAAGCCGCTTCTTACGCACACTAAGTGCTTAATTTGCGTCTAGGAGTTACCTAAGTATCAAACAAATTCGAAGTGAATGTTGGTGTCATATAGAATGAGTGTTTAAGACATTTGTTTTAGTAACAAATAATGGAGTTTTGGTTTTATATAATGCCTGGACAGAATATTATAAAAACTCAACCGAACAGGAACAGCCATTCCCGTGCCCGAGTGGTCTGAGGCCTAGCTTCTAACTATTCGACCGAGATGGGCCCCGGTTCGAGCCCCTGCTGAGACATGGATGATATTATTTTCTGATGGCGCTGGCTCTTTCTGTTCTATAAAGCCAATGGCCCTAAATTAGGGACGAGCGACTGCTGATAGAGTTAACAGAGAGTCGTTAAACCCTGAAGAAAATAATACAGGAACGCCCGCCCCCTCTAGCATCAGGAATATGCAAAACGAAGACCTGCTACAAGCGGTCACATGGCCTCACAGTCAGTAACGTTTTATAGCATGGAAGAACCCGTCGTTCGCCGGGGGCTTCGAGCTATGAAAAAGGGGTGGCCTCTGTCAAACACCGTTTGACTGAGTTGCCCAGGATATCCTGTGTTACGCTATTTTCCCCCACCCTGACTCACAGCAGAGAACACAGTACTCAAGCTTTTCATAGGTCTACTGGGTATCCCTTCCCAGTAATTAAAGATGAGCAAGAAGTGTACAGCTATTCTTGAACCTTACATTATTTTCTTCCCGCGAAACCTCTTAGCCTGAGTCATTTTATTAGGTGTACAAATAAGCTTTAAAGCAGTTTAAGGCAACGCATCATGTAACTTGAGAGAAAACAACAATACCTTTACGAATCAAAATATGCGCCATGATTATCTATCACCTTCCGCCATCGGTCGGGAAGCTGACGGATTCCAGCCATGAAGAATACTTCGTCGTGTGACGCGATGAAGTCGTCAACCCATTTTGGCACTTCGTCACATGTCCGGAACCGTACAGCAGACAAACCACGTTGCATCGATCGGAACAAATGATAGTCTGAAGGGGCTATGTCGGGACTATACGCCGGATGCTCCAAAACTTCTCAGGCAAGCGTCACTGACGTTTCCTTGACTGATTTCGCGACATGCGGCCTGGCGTTGTCATGCAGTAATTTCACGAGATTCACTCCTTTGCCTGTGAATGGACGTTTCCGATAGACTTCCTGGTTTAATCGCAGAAATTGTTACTTGTAGCGATCAGCAGTAACAGTTTGACCCTGTTCCAACAGTTCACAATAGAACACACCCTTCATGTCTCACCAGATGCACAGCAGAACTTTCTTGGATTGAATATTGCGTTTCGGTTTCGAAGTCGTTGCTTCACCGGGGTCTACCTAATGTCTTTTGCGTTTGGAATTGTCGTACCATACCCACTTTTCATCACCCGTAACGATTTTCTACAGGAAATACTTTCTGTGTTGCTTATTCAACAGATTCAAACACTTCATGACACGCTCATCCTTGTTCCTCTGGCTCAGGTCATGTGACACCCATTTTCCTTCTTTCTGAATCTTTCGCATTGCGCGTAAATGATTGCAAATGGTTTGTTCAGTTACCCCCAGTTGTTCAACTAGTTCTTTTTGCGTTTGAGACGAATCTTCATCCAGCAATGTTAGCAGTTCCTTATGTGCAACCTTCTGCAGGGCGCCGCTACGTTCTCGATCGCTAACATCAGAGTCTTTAAACCGTCTAAACCAAAACTCACACGTGCTTTTAGATACAATATTCTCCCGCGGAACAGAACAGATCGCTGCACATGCTTTTGCAGCACTTTTTCCTTGATGAAATTGGTAACGAATGCAGAGTTGAATAAATGCAGTATCGCTCGCCATCTTTCACCTACCGATGTGCAAGTGCGTTTGACTGTTGGGCGAACTTCTGTGTCACATTTTATACTCTGGAATAGTTACGGTCACATGACAACAACGCGGGGAAATGTCTGATATGTAAATTAGCGGTGCACGTCACAGAAAAACGCTTTAAAACTTATTTGTACACCTAATATTAATTATACCACCGATGTGCCGCGTACTTAAAGATGTTCAGGTATTATACTTTTACTGAGAACAATTTTCTAATGTAGTTTTACCGCCTCGGTGGCACAGTGGTCTAAGGCGCTGGCTTCGGATCATTCGTCAGAGATGGTCCTGGATTTTTTGGGTTACGGATGGGACGTGAGTGACCCGTCTGTCTTACAGCACTGGTTGTCCTCCTTTCCTCAAACCAGTGGCCCTAAATCAGGGACGGGCTACTGTCTGTAACTCTAGGAGTTGCTCATGGTAGTTGAATACACCTCAAATAAATTTTATAAATTTGTTTATTTATTGATTATTTTTATTTACAATAAGTATTTCTATTGATTTTTATCGTGAATTTCGCTGAATATAAAAAAAATGCACCCTTTCCCTTCAGTTTCGTTGATATAAACTAGGTGCTTTTATTTATTTTCCACTGTTTCAAGGTCCTGAATTAATGTTGCACATTTCTTTAGTTTTTTTCTTGTCTAATTTATACGGTAGACTTTTTACCCATCAATTGCATATGGATATGTATTACCTAAACCCACTGCAAGAAATAATTATCGCATTTTCTTGAGATGAAAAGGAAAAGATATACCAGCAATAATTTTATATTTTTGCTGATAAAAGAGACTGAAATGTGTGTGCTCGTGTGCACGTCGAGGTGGGCCTCGAGTGGTGACGTGCCGAAAGCCTCAGAGCTCCTTAAAATACCCCTGCTAACAGTCTTGAGTAGCTCCCGTTTGCTTCGAGTCCGAATAATAGATTGTTTATTTGGTTGTTTATTTACTTATAAGCACAACCCTACAGATATTAAATCAAGTTAGAGAGACTGCTATGACATCATTGTGCGTTAACATCATAGTGGATTAAAAGTAATAATTACAATCTTTCAAAACGTGCTTTACGAAAGAAATCATAACTTACATTTAAAATATCCGGACAAAATTTACGTGAGTTCTGAAGTCTATACATTTTCCATAACGGAGAATTGTTCCCAGCTTCAGTCCTGCAGAATGGCAGAACAAATACTTCACATTTTGTTCTTCGTAAACGCGGCACACGGAAATTTAATCGGTTTGCAATCAGAATACCATCTATCTCTCCATTGATGATATTGTACAGAAACTTAAGTTGGAGAGCCTTCGTTCTCGAATGTAGAGATGTCGTCTTGAAGAATAACAGAAGGTCAGTAGTCGGAATTGCCGCGATATATACTTAGTTTTGTGAAAAAGGTGTCGCAGAAATATTTTTTAGTGCTTTCTCAATTTCATTTACTTGCGTTACGAGAATAGGGTTCCAAACGATCACAACATATTCTAGTGAAGGTCTGACCGTAGTCTCAAAATGTCTCAAAAATGCGAACAAGTGTCTGAGGATTGAAAAAACACTTAGAAAGTCGCATAATGAATCCAAGACTTCTGTAGGCAGAACAAAAAAAAATCATCACAGTCTCTACCAAGAAAAGAAAATAGTTTCGTCAAAACAGATACAAAACTGATTAACCAATTTGCATACCGTAAAAGTTTAAAATGCTATTGTTACAAAATACAAATCACATTCAAAAACGCCACGACAGTCTGAATAATCTCTGACACATTAGTACACACGGATGATCTATTACATTATGACCACCTACACAATAAGCTGTAGCACCCACTTTAGCCCGCAAAACAGCGGCCACTCGGCGAGGCATCGATTCGATGAGGTGGCGATAGGTACCCTGGGGTATCTGGTAACATAATGTCAACAGCAGGTTCTCCAGTTCCAGTAGATTTCTGGGTGGTGGTGATTTAGCGCGAACCCGCTTTTCCCAGTCGAACCACAAATGTTCGATTAGTTTCATGTCAGGGGAATTTGGAGGCCACGGCATTTACTGAAAGTCACGAGCATGTTCCTCGAACCACTCCTTGACGATGCTGGTAGTGTGGTATGGCGCATTATTCTGTTGGTAATGGGCATTACCAGCAGGGAACACAATTGCCATGAATGGGTGCCTTGGTCCGCAACGATATTCAGATACCTGACAGCTCTCAGGGATTGAACTATTGGGATAATGGAGACTAAAGTATCCTAAGAAAACATCGCCCATAGCATAATACCGCCCCCGTAGGGCTGTTTCGGCCCAATAGTGCATCCAGATGCCACAGCCTCCGTTGGTAATCGGCATATCCTCTCTCGGCCGTCTGCGCGATGCACCAGGAAACTTGATTCGTCAGACCAGGCCAATTTTTTTAAGTTTCCATGGTCCAATCTCGATGCTCTTGGGCCCATTTCATGCGTTGTTGGCGATGACGTTCCGTGAGCATGGGGACCCGGTTGGGTCTTCGGCTACGCAGGCCCATGCGCAGAAGGCTGTGTGCTGTGGCACATTGCCCTAATCGCCACTGTTGTAGCTGCGGGTGATTTGTCGCACTGTGGCTCTGCTGTCGCTGTGAACAATGCGCGACAGTCTCCGCTCCCCTCTGGTATCAATGAACTGCGGACGACCCACGGCGGGACGGCGGTTAGTCGTTTGGTCATGTGTGCACCCCATTTGATACGTACTCACTACAGTGGCAACTGAACAACCCACAAGTCGCGGTTTTCGAGATCTTAGTTCCAAGGCGCCGTATCATTACAATTTGTCCTTTATCAAACTCCGATAAATCGGCAGTTTTTCCCATTCTGACTCCGAACACTCTACTAACTGAAAGCCGGTCCTCCGGTTGCATATATGCTGATATGTGAACTTCACCAGCGCCACCGTTCGTTCTCCAGGCGCGGTCATTTCACTAGGCTGGGGATGGTCATAATGGAATGGGTCATCGATGTACATCAATTGCATATGGAAATGTATTCCCTATAAACTCTGCACGAAATGTTTATCGAATTTTCTTGTTACGAAAAGGAAAAGATATACAAAAACAAAGCAATAACTTTAGATTTTAGAGATAAAATAGAATCTGGTGTGCGCATTTTCTGGTGGGCCTCGTGGCGTGATGTGCAGGGGGTTTCAGAAGTTCTTAAAACGTCCCCGTTCACAGTCTTGAATGGCTCCAATATTTTCATCTGCTTGGAATCCGGATGATAAAATACTCACAGTTTGTACCAAATAAAGGAAACAGTTTCGTCTAAACAGATGCAAAACTGATAAAATACAATTGGCATACGAAAACGCAATGGCACTCAAATTGATGTCCATAGCAAGCTCAGAGGAGAAAGTACAAACAGCCAAGCCCCAGGGCGCATATTTAAAAAAATTATGAAACAAACAACTCCAACAGCAGGTAAAGCAGACCAGTGAAAAATAAATATGATACGTTATGGATACAACAGAATAATGCACTCAAAATATTCACGGCCATGAGTACATCACTGAAAGTGATGACGTCATAACCTGAGCTTGTGAAATAACAGTATATTAAGCTTTTAAGTAAAATTCATAAAATAATATCAAATGGAACAAGTTCCAAAGAAATGAGGGAATGTTTCACTGACATACCTCTTCCCGGCAGCTAGGACGATACCAGACGTAGCGACATCTACTCTGTGTGTGTGAGCAGCCCCGGTGGCCAAGTGGTACGAAGTGCTGACTTCTAATCAAATTGTCCGAGATGGGTCTAGGAACGAATCTCGGGTGAGGAATGTACACTGACGGGAAAAAAATCCCAACACCACGAAAAAATAGTTGTAGAGGAATGAAATGGCGGCAATACATTTGTATAGGTAACATATTTAATCGATTAAGGTTTCTAGATCACAGTTTATTGTAGGCGCGAGAAGAGCCATTTTAAATGTGAAATGCTGGTACACTAATAACCGGTGTAACCGCCAGAATGTTGAATGCAAGCACGCAAACGTTCATGCATTGTGTCGTACAGGTGCTGGATGTCAGTTTGTGGGATGGAGTTCCATGCCTGTTGCACTTGGTCGGTCAATACAGGGACGGTTAATGCTGGTTGGGGGTGACGCTGGAGTTGTCGTCCAATGATGTCCCATACGTGCTCGATTGGTGAAAGATCTGGTGATCTAGCAGGCCACGGCACCATGTCGACACTCTGTAGAGCATGTTGGGTTACAACAGCGGTATGCGGGCGAGCGTTATCCTGTTGAAAAACACCCCCTGGAATGCTGTTCATGAATGGCAGCACAACAGGTTGAATCACCAAACCGACGTACAACTATGCCGTCAGGTTGCGTGGGATAACCACGGCCGCCCCGGTGGCGCAGTGGTCTAAGCGATGGCTACTGATCATTCGTCCGAAAGGGGTCCGGGTTCGAATCCCGGTGAGGCATGGATGTTGTGTTTGTCTTACGGCACTGGTTCGCTCCCTTCCCTGGAACCAGTGGCCCTAAATTAGGGACGGGCGACTGCTTATAGCCCATTGAGTTGCTCACGGTGGTCGTTAAACCTTCAATCAAAAAAAAAAAAAATAACCACGAGAGTGCTCCTGCTGTCATAGGAAATTGCTCCCCATACCATAACTCCAGGTGTAGGTCCAGTGTGTCTCGGCCGCAGACAGGTTGGTTGCAGGACCTCACCTGGCCTCCTTCTAACCAACACAAGGCCATCACTGGCACCCAGGCAGAACCGGCTTTCATTAGAAAACACAACAGATCTCCACTCCGTCCTTCAATGAGCTCTAGCTTGACACCACTGACGTCGCAAACGGCTGTGGTTTGGAGTAAGTGGAATGCACGCTACAGGGCGTCTGGCTCGGAGCTGTCCTTCAAGTAACCGATTTGTAACAGTTCGTTGTGTCTCTGTGGTGGCAACTGCAGCTCGAATTGCTGCCGCTGACGCGGTACGATGCGCCACGGCCATACGCCGTACACGGCGGTCTTCCCTCTCAGTAGTGCCACGTGGCCGGCCGGAACCCGGTCTTCTTGAGGCAGTACCTTCCCTTGACCACCGCTGCCAACAATCATGCACAGTGGCTACATTCCTGCCAAGTCGTTCTGCAATATTGCGGAAAGAAAATCCACTTTCTCGTAGCCCTATAACACGACCTCGTTCAAACTCCGTGAGCTGTTGATAATGGCTTCTTCGTCTTCTTAAAGGCATTCTTGACTAACATCAACACCCTACGTCGAATCTCAACGATAACTAACGCTCACGAACGTTACAGCGCGTATTTACAGCAAACCCGCTTTGCATGTTCCGAGGGGCGCTACTAGCGCCACACGTATGCGCCGAGCGCGTAATTTGCATAGACGTCATCTTACAGATGTATTCTCACCGCCTACCAACTGTCGTTTATCTAACACAACCCTTTCTTGGTGTTGGGATTTTTTTCCGTCAGTGTATATACGTTTGTCTTTGTGGCAATGGCTCTTTCACCTCACTAGAACCAGCGGCCTTAAATTAAGGAGAGCGACTGCTCTCCCTAATTTAAGGCCGCTGGTTCCAGGGTGGTGAAAGAGCCGTTGAGCACCTCAATGGGGTTTAGCAGCGGTGGTTGTTAAACCCCCAAAAAGAAAAACAATCTACTATGTGTTTTGGCGAACAGGTTTTTCTGACGCGCTGACATGGCGACATCTAGTGTCGTCTTTGGCGAACGGAAACATCGGGGGCTAATCTATAAATGAGCTAAACAAGATATCAGTGAATTCTCAGGTCTAAAGTTACGATAAAAAGCCTGAAAGCTAGAATACTAAAGATATTCCTTGTAAATTTTTATTCCCCATAACTCAAAATTTCATGCACCCTTCTTTTTATTTCGTTTACGGACACTGCTTCTTCCGAAATGCAAACATACAGCAACGTCAAATAGCTACGGAATTGGTTGGTTGGTTAGTGTTTAGTGGTGCAAGGGTGTCGAGATTCCAAAGAGCGCCACTAGCTGCGAAATTCGGCTTAAAGAAATACGCGTACAACGTTTGCATCTCATAGATGCCATGACAAAACAGAATGTTTTAAATATGGATTGTAGTAGATGAGATACACTGTGAAATGCAAACACATATTTAGGCCAACTAGAAAAAAGTTCACATCATCAAAATCCGAAATACAAAAGGAAAATCTTGGTGTTGATTATAGGTATCTGATGGAAAAATATTTTTTTTAGTTCGTCGCCCAGAAACGGAAATACCAGTACAAATAGAATTTTACATGTAAGCCACCTAAAGGGAAAACTTTTGCAAAGAAAAGCTGTAAAATATGTGAATGATCTTGGGCATGGTGCTTGCTATCCATTCCAGAATGAATTCACCAATCCAAATTTCAATTGTGGAGATATCGTAATAAATATAAATGCAGTAGTACGCCGTAGCAAAATAATGTGCATCTGGGAAATCAAAAACTATGTAGGTAATAGTGGCAATTGATTACTGCTGCTAGAAGCCGTGGCAAGGTTCGAAATAAAGCACTAAATTTTAGCAATTCTGTTGGAAAATTTTTGTCAGAAAAGACTAGGGATAAAGCATCGAAAATTTTGGTGACGCTTGCGGCTATCCGGTTCCGGAAGAACTTTACAACTCGGACTTTTAAAGGGCAGATATCACGCAAAATACGAATCTACTCTAACGCCACCTGGCGTGATATTCATCGTGGTAAGCGGGAAGACCATCTTAAGATAAATGTTTCCATCTATCGAACGGGGGGAGGAAGTGGGGGAGGAGAGAAAATGCTTCCAGCTATCCAGTGGGGAGCAAAAATAAGTGATAATATATTTTCCAAAGACGATCTAACAGGCAAAGTAGGGTTGTTATCACGCCACTTTTTGGTGTATAACAAAAGAAATGCTTCAGAAACTGCTCGTGGATTTTATAGTACGTTGGCCGGATTTCTTCATCATAACTAAAATGAGGCTTTTGAAAAAATCCATAAAAGCTGTGATACAAATGAGGAAGATTCCAGAGGCATCGAAGTTTTGAGTTCCCATCTCCATTTCTTCTTTCCAAAATTAATTTCAATTTAGCATTTTCCAAAGCAATAGGGTTTTTTTTCGTGTAAATTCAGTTTCATTTACTAGCAATATTTATTGATTTCTTTGAGAAACAGAACTTCCCAGTTTGCATGTCTTACCCGAACAATTTCTACTTGCTCCTTCTCACTTGTCGCAGACTTCCGTGATGATAAAATGCCCTCACTTTTTAATTGCAATGGTAGACTGAAAATTTCTTCTTCATCTTCTTCTTCTTGCTGCTGAGAATTTCGATTGTTTTCGCTCTGATGCTCATATTAATCACCTGTTTGCGTGGCCAGGTACAACAAAATTGTCCAAGTCTCCTTACGCTCGATGGCAGTTTCTTAGGAAAAGGAATTTTTTCTGAAGCAGTTCTCGGAGCTAATGAAGTTTTACCTGACGAAGGAAGAAAAATGGCATTCAAATTAGGCTATAAAGTCTCGTCAGATGCAAACGAGGCTCTAATTACTCCGCCGTTAATGGTATGGTTCCCTACGCTTGGATTCTTTCTAACACTTTATTTAAATTGAAGTTGCCATGTATTTCCAACAAGAAAGACGTACACATTCAAAACAATATCTGTAGATTCTGAATATGTGTGTGCGCATGAGAGTCCCAGAAAAAAATAATGCGAAAAATAAAAATGAAACAAATTTTATTTACCTATATTTCCTGTACACATACAGAGATACACATAAATATACACTGAAGTGCCTGAAAAACTGGTACACCAGTCTAATACTTGGTAGGTCCCCCAAAGTAGTGCAGGACTGCAGAAATATGACGGGGCATGGACTCCACTAGCTTCTGGAAATATGCTGTAGGCAATGCACACCATACGTCCTGCAGAGCGTTCCACAATTCCGGTGTATTCCGAGGTCTTGGATTCCTGTGTTCGATAGCGCGTTGCATGGCATCCCAAGTGTGTTCTATCACGCTCAGATCTGGGGACTTGGGTAGGAATGGCAACACCCCAAACTCAGATGAATGCTCCTCTAACCATAACGTGGCGTCCCGACACTTGTGTGGAGGTGCATTGTCCTGCTGGAACAGGCCCAACCCATCAGCACGAATGCAGGACATGAACAGGTGTATCTCGTCAGAAAGGATGCGCACATAGCGTTGGACGGTCACAGACGTTTGTAGACGTACCAGGAGTCCCAGTGAAGTCCAGCTAAACACACCCCATACCATTACAGACCACCCACCAGCCGGTACAGTTCCCTGTTGAGAGGCGGGATCCATGGCTTCATGGGTTTGCGCCACACACGAATCCTTCCATCTGCCCGATACAGTTGGAAACGCGACTCGTCAGACCAGGATAGTTGTTTCCAGTCATCAAGTGTCCAGTGGCGGTGTTGCCGTGCCCAAGCGAGGCGCATAGCTCTGTGTCGTGCACCCATCAAGGTGACTCGAGTTGGGAGTCGGCTCCCAAAGCCCATATTGTGCAGGGTAAGTTGCACAGTCCGGACGCTGATGCTTGTTGAGGCTCCAGCATTGAATTCCGATGATACCTGCGAGAGTGTTGCACGCCTATCGCGTGAAACGATTCTTGACAGCCGACGATGGTCACGTTCACCCAATGTCTGTTAACGGCCACACTGGTATCGTAGGTTGGAGGTTTTGCCGGAATTCTTGTAGTCACGGTACACCCTTGCAATGGTCGTCCGTGAAAATCCAAACTTCGTTTCTACCTCCGAAATACTATGGCCCATCTCACGTGCGCCAACTATGACACCGTGTTAAAAATCGCTTAAAACGTTATTACGTGTCATTCTCATGCCGGGGTTCGAATGCCGGTGAGGCATGGATATTATGTTTGTCTTACGACACTGGCTCTTTCCCTTTACTAGAACCGGTGGCCCTAAATTAGGAACGGTCAGGCTGATTGTAGCCGATTGAGTTGCTCACGGTGGTCGTGAAACCCCCAAATAAAAACAAAAACAAACAAACAAATAAAAACTCCTGCCCTCGTCACACAAATAGCTGATCCGCACGTAAGACAGCACGTGAGCGAGGTGTGTGACACAAATCAGACAGCTCGCCTCTTCGAGCATCAGTTAAAATTTTCAACGGGTGATCTGAGGGACTTTGAACGTAGCATGATGATTAGCCCCCAGCCATGCTGTTCGTGTATCTTCCAAACAGCCGTCGCCCTGGGTTTTCACGGATAACTGTATCAAGAGTTCAACGTAAAATGCGCGACACGCAAAAAACTTTCAACAATTGGCGGTCTTGTTGACGAAAACAGCTCGTGAAATAGAGGTTTAAGGAGACTGGGGAACAGAAGGGCCAGACCCAGGCAAATCACTGCAGAATGCAAGATTGGTGTGCCAAGAGTCACCTCCGAGTGCACCTTGTATCGGCCCATGTCGCGAATCTGCTACAGCATCCGACGACCGTGTTCACAATCGTATCTGACCCCTCTGATCCACCAGCTGTTTTGGTCCACAGGATCACTGACAGCTGGAGTTTTTTTTTTTTTTTTCGCATGTCGCACTATTCACGATAAATCCTTGCCATGGTTGTGTGAAAAGCCGAAGAGGACGGCCAATTGGGAGATGCTCGAACAGGCCCTCCTGGAGCCAACTATCATGCCAAGTTCAAAGTCGTTTACTCTGTCTGGCAAACCTTATAACCTACAACCTCATATCATGTACATTAGGAAGCATACATGTCCAGCTTGACACGTTAAATAACGCTTTTTCGACAAGGAATTCACAGAAGGCACCGACATAACCTAAACACGGAATTAAAGTATCAGTTATTTTGTAACATTCACGAATGTGGAATCTCAATCTTTTGAGACCAATGAGTTTTGAGACCAATGACGTTTGAGACCAATGACTGGGAAAGCCAGTGCCGTAAGACATGCGCGCACTCATGCCTCTTCTGGGGTTTGAGCTGGTGGACAGCTCAAACGATTAGCTATATTTCGATTCACCTTAACATGACACTAAAGGGGAAGGTACGTGAAACCTATCGCCGCAACTAAAAGTACACTGGCGTGAAAAATTAAGGACAAGACGGTTTTTTGAATGTAACGTTGTGCAGAAGTGCTCCACATCGACTCAAATCATACCATAAGTTCGAGGCAGTACACTGATTCTGGAAGACACAAATACTCACACATACACGCGCACTTCAGGATTCATTGGACTGGCGCCTACGTTGACCGCTGTACGGAAGGGTTTACAGCGGAAATTTCTCATCCTTCATCTCTTCCTCTCTCGCTTTTGGCACCTTGGTGTGGGGAAGAGGGGTGTCTCTCGGTTTTCTTAGAAGACGGACCGAAGTCGTTGGTACCCAGTGGAGCTCTTTTTCCCTTGTTTCTTTTTAAAGCGGTGATGCTGACCAACGGCCACAACCGGGCTCCCTACTCGTGCTTCCAATCAATTTTGTCAGGTCTGGAGTCACCCGAAACTGAGCAACTTTTTCACCATTGTCACGTGCGTGGGAGTTTCTTCTGAGAATATGCTGTTTAGCTGCCATTGAGTTACAGCTTACTCGCCACAACGTTCTCTTCAGCCGCTGTCGTCGCTAGCATGGTCAGCAGTTTTTTACTCTGTCAGTCAAATACTCTGTCCTTCTGCATATCGGATAATTTAATTTGTTTTTTTAATTGAAGGTTTAACGACCACCGTGAGCAACTCAATGGGCTATAAGCAGTCGCCCGTCACTAATTTAGGGTCACTGGTTGCAGGGAAGGGAGAGAGCCAGTGCCGTAAAACAAACACAACATCCATGCCTCAGCGGGATTCGAACCCGGACCCCTTTCGGACGAATGATCAGAGGCCATCGCTTAGACCACTGCGCCACCGGGGCGGAATCGGATAATTCCATCTACCTTTAATAGACGCAGGCCAGATGTTTCTCCTAGACTAGAAAGGGTGCTTCAAACCATTTCCTTATCCCGCCACTAAAAGACAGCACAGTCGTTAAAAATGTTTCACCAACTATTTGTCGGTCTCTCCCGGATAACCTATTTCTCCCACACACCACGCCTGACTGACCATTCTTTTTGACGTTGTATTTCAAACTTTGCTTTCGTTGCTCGGGCTCTGTTTTCTATCAGTTGTTATTTTAACAGCAAAAATCTCTGAAACACAGCATGAGAGTGACATACACTTCATTCGAAATGCCGCGTTAACTCTTTTAGGCAGCCCGGGTGGTGCAGTGGTCTAAGCGATGGCTTCTGATTATTCGTCCGAAAGGGGTCCAGGTTCGAATCCCGATGAGACATGGATGTTGTGTTTGTCTTACGGCACTGGCTCTCTCCCTTCACTGGAGCCAGTGACCCTAAATTAGGGAAGGGCGACTGCTTATAAACCGTTGAGTTACTCACTGTGGTCAAATAAAGAGAGAGGGAGGGAGAGAGAGATTGAGTTAAGTACGTGACTCTGACTGGCTGACTTGTCACGATAATTCGTACATCATAAGGTTCTGAAAATTGGAGGGGCAGCCCCGGTGGCGCAGTGGTCTAAGGCGTTGGCCTCTGATCATTCGTCCGAAAGGGGTCCGGGTTCGAATCCCGGTGAGGCATGGATGTTGTGTTTGTCTTACGGCACTGGCTCTCTCCCTTCCCTGGAACCAGTGACCCTAAATTAGGGACGGGCGACTGCTTATAGCCCATTGAGTTGCTCACGGTGGTCGTTAAACCTCCAAATAAAAAAAATTGGAGGGCCGCCCCGGTGGCTCAGTGGTCTAAGCGATGGCCTCTCTGATCATTCGTCCGAAAGGGGTCCGGGTTTGAATCCCGGCGAGGCATGGATGTTGTGTTTGTCTTACGGCACTGGCTCTCTCCCTTCCCTGGAAGCAGTGACCCTAAATTAGGGACGGGCGACTGCTTATAGACCGTTGAGTTGCTCACTGTGGTCGAATTAAAAAAAGATAGACAGAGATCGAGTTAAGTACGTGACTCTGACTGGCTGACTTGTCACGATAATTCGTACATCATGAGGTTCTGAAAAGCCGCCCCGGTGGCGCAGTGGTCTAAGCGATGGCCTCTGATCATTCGTCCGAACGGGGTCCGGGTTCGAATCCCGGTGAGGCATGGATGTTGTGTTTGTCTTACGGCACTGGCTCTCTCCCTTCCCTGGAACCAGTGACCTTAAATTAGGGACGGGCGACTGCTTATAGCCCATTGAGTTGCTCACGGTGGTCGTTAAACCTCCAACCAAAAAAAAAAAAAAAAAAAAAAAGGTTCTGAAAATTGGAGGGTGGCGCAGTGGTCTAAGCGATGGACTCTGATCATTCGTCCGAAAGGGGTCCGGGTTCGAATCCCGGTGGGGCAGGGATGTTGTGTTTGTGTTTCGGCACTGGCTCTCTCCCTTCACTGGAGCCAGTGACCCTAAAATAGGGAAGGGCGACTGCTTATAGACCGTTGAGTTGCTCACTGTGGTCGAATTAAAAAAAGATAGAGAGAGATTGAGTTAAGTACGTGACTCTGACTGGCTGACTTGTCACGATAATTCGTACATCATGAGGTTCTGAAAATTGGAGGGTGGCGCAGTGGTCTAAGCGATGGACTCTGATCATTCGTCCGAAAGGGGTCCGGGTTCGAATCCCGGTGAGGCATGGATGTTGTGTTTGTCTTACGGCACTGGCTCTCTCCCTTCCCTGGAACCAGTGACCTTAAATTAGGGACGGGCGACTGCTTATAGCCCATTGAGTTGCTCACGGTGGTCGCTAAACCTCCAAATAAAAAAAAATTGGAGGGCCGCCCCGGTGGCTCAGTGGTCTAAGCGATGGCCTCTCTGATCATTCGTCCGAAAGGGGTCCGGGTTTGAATCCCGGCGCGGCATGGATGTTGTGTTTGTCTTACGGCACTGGCTCTCTCCCTTCCCTGGAAGCAGTGACCCTAAATTAGGGACGGGCGACTGCTGATAGACCGTTGAGTTGCTCACTGTGGTCGAATTAAAAAAGATAGAGAGAGATTGAGTTAAGTACGTGACTCTGACTGGCTGACTTGTCACGATAATTCGTACATCATAAGGTTCTGAAAATTGGAGGGTGGCGCAGCGGTCTAAGCGATGGACTCTGATCATTCGTCCAAAAGGGGTTCGGGTTCGAATCCCGGTGAGGCATGGATGTTGTGTTTGTCTTAAGGCACTGGCTCTTTCCTGGAACCAGTGACCCTAAATTAGGGACGGGCGACTGCTTATAGCCCATTGAGTTGCTCACGGTGGTTGTTAAACCTCCAATTAAAAACAACACTCTTTTAGCGTTCCGAGCTTAAATCTTTTCTCATTTTCGTTTCAACTGTCATATATGCTCTCGAACAACGTCGTTAAAACTTTTCTCACTTAACAATTTTAACGGCTCCCCACATCCGAAAAATAATGCGATTCTAACACTTCGTTGGAGAGCCACCCACATGCTTGGTGCACCCAACCGTGGGGCTTTAACCCTGTGTTCCACCCCATAGCAACAAGCTGTTTCCGGTTTATTTCCCTTATCTCGGACGACTCAATAATCCCTGAAGCTGTTTAAAAAATTAATGCCCCTGCCACTTGCTTATCAAATTAATTAAGGCACCCAATATTCCTATCAATACTTAAAGGAATGAATTGTCTGTGATAGACAGAGATACCAAGCATTCTGCTAGAACGACAGCTCTGCTTTTTTTACGCTTTCCAACCGTAGGTTGAAGGAGCGTTATGCTCCAGCTTTGTCCGTCTGTCCGTCCGCACGACAACTCACGTAAAAATGGTTCGATTTCGATTAAAGTTTAGTATGTGGTAGGGAACCACCTGAGGACGAACCCTTTTGAAAATGGAAGAAATGGGGTCAAAAGTCAGGACTAAGGTGTGGGATACATTTCATTGCCCTTTCGCGTCATAACGTACGTAAAAATGCTTCGATTGCGACAAAACTTTATCATGTTGTTCCGGAGGTATACTGAACCGGTTCTGTTGAATATCATCGAAATGAGGTCAAATGTCAGGGCATAGGAGCGGGATTTATTCTACAGCCATTATCCTCATAACTTGAGTAATAACTTGAGTAGTGATTTCTGGTAGGTTGGAAAGTGTATCATAATCAATGCATTGCATGATTTTACTAACTTGTTTTAATTTTAATTCATTAATTTATGTTTCTTATTTGGTAAGGAAGAAAGTATATTTTTAATTGGGCACTATATAAGATGGGTTATATGCTATATGAAATACATCTGTGCGACTTCGATATGACGAAAAGATATTTGAGACTCAAAGGAAAGTCATTGTTCTCATGGTTGGTTCATAATAAGGCTTATTTATTTTCTCTCTAAAATAGCCGCTAGTTTAGTTTGATTTCAACATCTGTTCCAGACCGCGGCTACATCATGAGAATTTTTCTTGGGACCCGTAGTTCATAGTTATGTGGCTGCGGGAAATACTGTAATAGCATCTATCTACCTTTGCGTTACCTAACGGAATGCAGAAAAATATTTTTTCTTGTTAAGAAAAACAGATCGTTTTACGTCTCTCACAGAGGAGTGAATACATTGTAAGATGGGTAATGGTTCGTATCTTTTCGCGAAGTGAAAGCAAATATGTTACTGCACTAAAATTGGCAGACCACTGCTGAATTGTTATGGAATCCATGATGAATTCTGAACTCTGTGGCCTTTTATGTCAGTCTTATGTTTACAGATAAATCAAACAAAATATCAAGCAGTAATCTCCATTCTGCATCGAACTGTCTCGGGAGACCGCAGAGGACTTTAGATTTGACACCATTGGGTATTTTCCATATTTCAAGGAAAAGCAAAGTCGTTGTAAGAATTCCAACGTAGGACTTTGCCACCTGATAAGCTAAAAGTGCGACATGAGCTTGTGCTTCTCACGACGAATAAAAATCGCTTGCTTGGGTTTTTATGTAAAATAAATCCTCCAGTTGTTTTTTGTTTTAACTTTTGTCTTTTGCTTTCCGCGCATTTTGTTTTGGACGCTTTGCTGAATATTAAGTGCATCTTAGTACTTTCGAATATACTAATGAGCATCATTCTGTATTTTCGGAGACATATAAGTATTGCCCCTGTAACATTTCTTCTGCAGTAGAAGATATAATAAAAAATAAAAATATTCTTCCCAAGGCACGTCTCTTATTCGCACAAGACTTTGGAAACGTTAAAATAAGATTATGATTATGATTTAACATAATCATAATCTTTTTCAGGCTTTGACGACCACCATAAGCATCTAAGGCTATAGGCACTCGCCCGTCTCAGTGATCCCGAGGAAGACAAAGAGAGAATAACACAAACACAATACCTGCGCCTTATTTTATACTCGAACCAGAGCCAATATCGGAGAACTAGCCAAAAGCCGCCTTCTCTTACCATTCGGCAAGCTGTGTGGATAACCACTTTTGCGTTAAGGTGGACCTCAAGTAATTTTGCTCCCTGAACTTCCAATGTGAAAACTTCTGTTCACATTTTCTTCACAATTAATCCGAGCTATTAACTATCAAATCTGAACTGGCTGTGTGCCAAGTTTCATGATTGTGCATAAAGCGGTTCTACTAGAAAGTCTTGTTTAAATTAGTTGAGTGAAATCACCTCGTTTTGGATTCAAGTACTGTGCAAAGTGTGGCAATCAAAATTTATTTTAAATTCGAAAAAAAAAGTGCAACCGAAACAATTTGCAATGGTGCTTGCGGCTTATGCAGATGAAGCATTGTCACGATCCAACTGTTTTCGCTCGTATGGGAGATTCTGTGTAGGGAGAAAAGATGTTCAGGACGACGTATGGAGCCGTCGGCCATCCCAGTTCTTTACAGGCTGTAATATCGACAAAGTTCGGCAGTTGTTAATAGAAAAACATCGCCTGTTCCTTCGAATGATAGCAGACAAGCTTCACATCGGCAAGGATACCGTGCGTTCGATTATTGGCGAAGATCTGAACAAAAGAAAATTGTGCTCGCGCTTCGTACGGCATTTGTCAACGGCGGAGCAGAAGGAGGAGCGAGTTGCTGCGTATCGGGATTTTACTAAGATGGCAAACAGTGACACAGACTTGAGATCACGACTGGCGATGAATTCTGATGATTTGAGTACGACCCCGAAAACAAAAAGACAAATCAACTCCATGGGTTGGGGAAAATGCACCGAAGCCGAAGAAACTCCGGCTCCGAAAAGCATGCTGGCGATTTGTTTTATTTCGATTGGCAAGGAGTCGCGCTCCAAGAATTTCTACCGGAAAAACAGAGAGTTATCTGTTAACTTTACAGAGGAGTGATGGGCACATCGCTGAAAAGAATTCGGCGCGTTAGGCCGGAAGCAGCAGAAGCAGATGTGGTTCTTGCTTCACGAGAATGAGCCTGTACACAACGCGATCGTTGTCCAAACGTTTCTCCCAAGGTTGGGGGTCAAAGCGTTTCACCATCTCCCGTAGTCACCGGATTTTATACCTATTGATAATTTTCTATTCTTCAAAGCGACATACCACCAAATCGGCGCCATTTTAACAATTTTCAGAGATCTTAAACAACGTAAAGAAGGAGCTAAACATGACTCAGTTCCACAGAGCCATGAAGAAGCATTTACAGAGATGCATTGCGTTAGGAAGGATGTACTTTGAAGATTAAATAGTAATATTTTCCCCCCTTGAAACTGCGATTGTTTCTGAAAGTAGTCCTAAAATGTTTATACACACCTTGCAATCAATATACGCCGCCCGGTGGCGCAGTGGTCTAAGCGATGGACTCTGATCATTCGTCCAAAAGGGGTCCGGGTTCGAATCCCGGTGGGGCATGGATGTTGTGTTTGTCTTACGGCTCTGGCTCTCTCCCTTCCCTGGAACCAGTGGCCCTAAATCCGGGATGGGCGACTGCTTATAGCCCACTGGGTTGCTCACGGTGATCGTTAAACCTCTAATAAAAGAAATCAATATACAGCATTCATTACAAATCATCACTATCATATTAAGCACCCATTAGGAATTGTCATTATTGCTTTGAGCTAACAGCATGAGTCAATAGACATTCGCTATGATGCTAAACACCCATTAGACGTAAAAAAGACATAAACCATCTTTGGACATACACTGGTGTGCAAAAATTAAGGACGAAGAGGAGAAATTAGCATAACAGCGGAACGAGCAGGCAGAACGGAGCGAAAGACCACTCAGGAGATAGACTAGGGTCCGGAACGGTAGGGCATGCGCATATATGCAGCATGACGTAGGTGGGGGAGGGGATGTGTCGGAAGGGTATAAAGCACACGGGCGGTGTACGCTAAGCAATTCAGTGAAAGCTATTGCACGGTGTACATCGGTCTGAACGACGTCGAGCTGCTGCCAACGTATGATATGGCCAACAGGCAATCCAGTAGACGACATCTGGATGACTTTACCCGAGGTCGCGTCATTGGGTAGTTAGAAGAAGGTCGAAGTGTGACTAGTGTGGCCGAGGAATTCGGAATCGCTCACAGCATCGTTTCACGAGCTTGGAGAGCATTTTAAACGACAGGAACAGCTGTCCGAGAGTTTAGAAGTGGCCGTCCACGAGCAACCACGGCGGCGGACGAGCGGTATATTGTCCTACAGGCGAGAAGAGACAGACGACAGGAACAGCTGTCAGAGAGTTTAGCAGTGGTCGTCCGCGAGCAACCACAGCGGCGGACGACCGGTATATTGTCCTACAGGCGAGAAGAGACAGACGACAGACAGCGGGAGAAATCGCAAGGCACATGCAACAGACAACTGGACGTCCGTTATCGCGTTTTACCGTGGTCAGGAGGCTGTACAAAGGTCGTCTGTTTGCACGACGACCAGTACGGTTTGTGCCATTAACGCCTGGTCATCGGAGACGGCAGTTTCTGTGGTGCGAGGAACACAAGAACTGGACACATCAGTAATGGGGTCGAGTTCTCTTTACGGATGAGAGCCGATTTAGTCTGACGAGCGATTCTGGACGTATACACATCTGGAGAGAGCAGGGAACACGCAATCACACCTTCAACATCATCGAAAGAGACCGGGTTGGAGGTGGCGGAGTTCTCGTTTGGGGCGGTATCATGCTTGGTAGCCGTACGGACCTCCACATCTTCCAAGGAGGTTCAGTCACTGGTGTCCGCTATTGTACCGAGGTTTTCCTGCCTCACGTGCGTCTGTTTTGAGGTGCTGTTGGTCATGAGTTCCTCTTCATGGACGACAACGCTACACCTCATCGTACAGTGGCTGTCGCAGAGCTATTGGAGAGTGAAAATATTCAACGCATGGATTGGCCCGCAACGTCTCCGGACCTAAATCCAATCGAACACGTGTGGGACCTTTTCGGGAGACGCTTGGCAGCACGTCACCATACGCCAGCAACGATTCCGCAGCTGAGATTGGTGCTACAAGAGGAATGGGCCGCGATGCCTCAACAGATCCTTGACAACCTCGTTCTCAGAATGGACAGACGTTGTAAATTCTGCAACGCAGTCAGGGGTGATCATATCCCCTACTAAAGACTGGATTTTTCTTGGCAGCCGCCTGTCACATGGACGTTTCTGTCTTCTGTCCAGTTATGCTCGAAGCTACCTTTTCAATAAAGTACCTTTGTATCCTTTGGATTCCTTGTTTGGACGGTTTTGCTCACTTGTCCCATATTCTTACATCTTGGGGATCTTATGGTATGATTTGAGTCATTGTGGAGCACTTCTGCACGACGTTACATTCGAAAAACCGTCTCGTCCTTAATTTTTGCACGCCAGTGTAATTACTAATTACATATTACATTAATAACTCATTACGAACAGCCACTATTATGTGAAGCGCATATTAGTCATGATCAATGTAATGTTAAGTACTCACCAACCATAAACGTTATTACGAAAAGACGTAAGATGCTTTAAAATTCATAAGACATAGTTCGTGATGTTAAGACTTATTAGTTATTACATATTATATTCTTTCTTTGCCCCGCAGTACGCACACGACATAAAGGCAGATAGCAGCAAGAACGAACGTCTACGTAGCTCAGTTGGTAGAGCGACTTGTTCCGGAATAAGTGGACTCGGATTCGATCCCCGGCGTGGACCAAAAATGACGGAGAAATTTACTTCGTTATAATGGCGCCCAAACTTCCCGGATTACCCGGCCGTTAAAGATATCGCAATGGTGTGACGTTCTTTTCGCACCGGGAGATCAGAAAAATAAGAGAATCCCTTCTTCAGCGCTTCGAAAAATAAATGTGTGTGACGTTGCATTCCACACACCAGATTGACTGGGAGTTCTCAAGTGCACGTTCTACAGCGGATGGCTGCCTGCAACGATTCATGGTCACGGCTGACCCGTGGGCCAAGCCAACGGCTCTCTTTCGGGGGGAGATGTGACGTGCCCGCCCCGCAGGACGCACACGGCATAAAGGCAGATAGCAGCAAGGATGAACGTCTGCGTAGCTCAGTTGGAAGAGCGACTTGTTCCGGAATAAGTGGACTGGGGTTCGATCCCCGGCGTGGACTAAAAATGACGGAGAAATTTACTTCGTTATGCTACAATACTGTGTAAAGTACTCACCAGACAGAATTATTTTTACCTTAGATATTCATTAGATGTGCACATGATTACGCTAAGAACTCGTTAGATAACAGCATTATGATGTTCCTTGCTCATTAGGTGTAGCAACTATTACGCTAGAGCATCAAAAGAGTTGTTTTCTTTTCTTTAGTACTAGACATGATAAACAATAAGGCAATAGAAGGAAGGAATATTCAGTGTGTGTGTGTGTGTGTGTGTGTGTGTGTGCCATAACGGAAGGATGCTCAGATTTGCAGCAGAATATCTTAGGTTTCACTGATTATTTTCAGGCATTTTGCAGGGTCTAATATTACAAGACACCATTAAGCAAAACGGACAAGAATAACAAAGATTGTTTATTTGGAACAGACTTCAAATACTAAAATAAATTTCAAGATACTTTAGGGCAAAAACCCCCATCTATGTTTGTAATAACACCGCTTCTTTTTAAGTTGTATAAAGGAAATATTTTGATGACATTTTTGTGGCAGGGATCAAGATGATAGGAAAACTAAAAAAAACAAACTTTACATATTATACGTGGCGATGTGCGTTTTGCAAGCGATCAATACTTCAACCGTGGATTATTAAAAACAGTACACACAAATGCGGAAGAGGACAGGTTTTATTTAAATTAAAAAAAAATCTGCTATGATTATATGAACAATATCAGGTATTCGTGTCAAAAAGTTGGAGCAAATTATAACTTACAAAAATCTGCGATGCTTCATTACTGAAAACGGTCGGTGCGACAGATATATCGGAATAATAGCATGAAAAATGTCTTGACCTCTAAAGACATACTCCATAGCTGCTAGCCAAATTTTCCAAAAAAAAAAAAAAAAAATATATTTTTGCCTACATTTAAATGATTAATATTCCTTTTCGCGAGATTGACTGTGATGAAATGCAGAAACATCCCGTCAAATATTTAACAACTTTTTTTACTTGAGGAAAAACTATTGGGTTAGTGAGAATGAAATGTCCGGCGCGAACGAGCAGTGGAGACAGTCCCCCCACCACAGCTGAATGAAACCACCCACAGGTATTGCGGGTATTACGTCACAGAGTTACTATAAATAGCTAGCACGTGTGTGAAGAGCGAGGCTCAGCCGTGGTTTGTTTGGACGTAACGTGTCTTGCAAAAGAAACATGCAGACGCCGTATTTGAGAGCCATCTTCCTGTTTGAATTTAAACTGGGCAGCCCCGATGGCGCAGTGGTCTGAGCGCAGGCTTATGACCATTCGTACTAGTTGGGTCCGGGTTCGAATCTCGGTGAGGCATGGATGTTTGTGTTTTTCTTTCGGCACTGGCTCTCAATGTGTTACTTGATGAACACTGGCTCTCTGTGTACATTGGTCAATTAGCATACTGTAAAAACCTTGTTTGATATGTACTTGTTGACGTGAAACATCTGTACCCGGTCGATGCTTGCCTGTTTGTCATGCCTCTGTACCACCAGGTCCAATAAAAAAAAAAAAGAAACCTACAAATAAACTGGGCCATTCTGCAGAAATTGCCGCTCGAAACGTTAACAATGTATTTGGGGAGAAATCTGTCAACGAACGAACCATTCGGCGATGGTTTGTGAATTTTCGAAGCGGAGATACGGACCTGCAAAACGAAGCACGTGGTCGCCAACCTGTTGCTGTTTCTGACGATGTTCTGTTACGTGTGGTTGAAGCGGACCCCGAAAAACGTGTCGTGAGATAGCGGCAGAGGTAGGTGTCCACCTCACGACAGTTGTTCGACGTCTGGTTGCGCTGGGTAAGGTCAAAAAGCTGTACATGTGGATGCCGCATGTGTTGACAACTGCCAAACAAGACTAGGTGTTTGGAAGTCTACACATCGCTGCTTCCCAAGAATAAACATGAACCTCTACTGCATCGAATCGTCACCTGCGACAAGAAGTGGGTCCTTTATGATAATGGGAAACGATCTGCACAATGGTTAAAAAAGGCACAGCCTACTGGACGGCATCCTAAGCTACCTTTACACACCAAGAAGATGATACTCCTTGTTTGCTGGTACACAGCCGGGATAGTTCATCGGAGGTTCTTCGCAAGAGGCCAAACTACCCAGCAAAAAACAGTATTGCTGGCCCAGCACTCTGTTGCCGCTACCGAACCGTCAATCAAATGTCCGGGCGGCCAACAGAAGGGTCAACAGTTCAGGCATACAGCTGCCCAACAGTTGGCACCCCATCAGTTGTCATATGCCACAACAGGGCCATCAGTTGTCCATCACAGGCAGTAGCTGCCACAAGTGGCCCTTCAGTGGCCCTGCAAGCACGTGCCAGAAATGATGGGTAGCCTAATGTGGTCCGCTAGTTTGCCGGCAGTGGCAGCCGGCAATCACGTGACGTAACTGGTGGCTTGCCGAATCTTGTCCGCCAATTTCCCAGTAGTAGCCATAATAACAATAAAAAAAAAATCAAGGATAACCGCAGTTTCCCTAACCTACAATTTTATTTTTTCTACCCTTACGAAACTTGTGAATTATTGCACTGCGCTGGGAAAATTTTCTCAACAGACCGGAAAAACGCCCGCTTGCATCAGTTACCACGGCCGCTGGCGTGGTAACTCAGCTCTTTACCGATCGGACTAATTTGCCACGCTCGAGCGTATGCTTGAAGCTGTCTGTTTCGTATGCAATGTGTAATCGAATGCTTCTCTCTTTCATTTTACAATAATGCGAGGCATTTTTCATAAAAGTCAGTTTCATATAATTCATAAATTAATTTTTTCAACGTAACGATAGTTTTTTTTTACCTTAAGGGAACTTCACTCATTTTCAAGGAGTGTACATACTTAGAGTCGCTTTCCAAAGTTTTGTACTGTCCTTGTCGTCTTGAAGAGATTGTCGAATAAATATATATTTACCCGGGTTCATGTCACATTCTGTTACATTTTTAACGTTGTGTCTTTCCTTTCCGTTGTCCGAAGCTACATCTGTTTTAAAGAGGAAAGATATTTTATTTTACTTCTCGTTATTTTTAGAAGCGAATTCCTCCCAGTCTTGTGTATTCAACCCATGGATGAGTACACCACATAGCGTTGCGGTTTTTTTCTTTTAAATAATTAATACATTTTGTACGCGTATAATTCTTTTTTTTTCCAACAAACGTTGTTTTAATGGTTTTTCAGGACATTTGTTTCAAGCGGTTTCAAATTTTTTCTTGTTATTCATCCACTCCATTCCATGAATTGTTATTCATGGGAATGGAGTGGGTGTATTTCACGGCTTAATCTGATATCTTCGTCGACGTAAAATTTCATTAGGAAATTAATTCGCCTCTCTACATATGGATTTTCCCCCTTAACATCCACTAAAATAACACGATGGCGATAGCGTCGTCTTCAACTAACTGGTAGCATGAGAGACACAGCAAGTGTTGCTTCTGCGTATGCGCAGTCCCGTTGCTTCCACCTGGTGTTGGGGTTGCTTTATTTGCCAGCAATGGGCAACTAATGGCACTTGCTTGGAGGCCCACAATTCACGGCGATGCTGCAGGGCCATCAATGGCTCGCCAACTGATAGCGCTGCCACCAACAGACCACTACCGGGCCGTGAGCGGCAGATTTCAGCCAGAAGTGATCCATCACCACCAGCTTGGGTCACTGCTTGATGAAATCAGTCGCTCATGGCACGGCAGCGGTCCCTTGGCGGCAGCGCCATCAGTTAGCAACCATTCATGGCCTTGCAGCATCGCCATGAATTGCATCGGTTGGTCCGTAGCTGACAACCGATGCAACTTCAACACGAGTTTGGAAGCAACGGAACTGGGCATGCGCAGACCCAACACGTGATGTGTCTTTCGTAGTAGCAGTTAGTTGAAGACGACGCTATCGCCATCGTGTTTTTCTAGTGGATGTTAAGAAAAAAAGCCATATGTAGAGAGGCGAATTAATTTCCTGATGGAATGCCGCGTCGACGAAGATTACCGCCGAAAGAAAAATATATAAATAATTATTAATGAACTGCAAAAAATAGTCAATTACTCTCGTGTATTTATAGAAACTCATTTTGTAGCAAAATTCCTGCAATGACACACAGAGAATCGAGAATACAGACAACAATGAAACACACCCACTCCAGTCCCATGAATAACAAGAAATAATTTAATTCCTGTGTAATCTTTCGTTTTAACTTACACTGAACCGCTTCAAACAAAATTCGTGGAAAAACATAAAAAAACGCTATGCTGAAAAAAAAATAAGAACTATACGCGTACAAAATTTATCAATAATTGAAAAAAACAACCGCTATGTGGACATGATGTACTCATCCATGGGTTGAATACACAAGACTGTATAACGAAGTAAATTTCTCCGTCATTTCTGTCCACGCCAGGATTCGAACCCGGATCCCCTCATTCCGGAATAAGTCACTCTACCAATTGAGCTACGCGGACGTTTGTTCTGACAACTATCTGTCTTTATGTCGTGTACGTCCTGCTGGCAGGTACGTCACATCTCCTGGTATACGTTACATCATCTCCCCTTTATTTTTTTTTATTAATTTTTTTTTTTTATTTATTTATTTATTTATTTATTTTTTTTTTGAAGGGCTGGAGAAGGGATTCTCTGATTTTTCCTATCTCGCGGTGTGGAAATAACATCACACCAATGCGAGATATTGAACGGCCAGGTCATCCGGATAGTTCGGGCGCCATTATAACGAAGTAAATTTCTTCGTCATTTTTATCCGCGCCAGGATTCGAACCCGGGTCCTCTCATTCCGGAATAAGTCACTCTACCAATTGAGCTACGCGGACGTTTGTTCTGACTACTATCTGTCTTTATGTCGTGTGCGTCCTGCTGGCAGGTACGTCACATCTCCTGGTATACGTTACAACTGGAGGAAATAATTCGCTGCTAAAAATAACGAGAAGTAAAATAAAATATCTTTCCTCTTTAAAACAAACGTTGCTTCGGATCGCGGAAAGGAAAGATACAACGTTAAAAATGTAACAGAATGTGACAAGAACGGGTAAATACATTAATTAAACAATCGCCTTTCAAGACCACAAGGCCAGCACAAAACTTTGGAAAGCGCCTTTAAGTTGGTACACTCGTTGAAAATGAATGAAGTTCCCTTAAATTAAATAAAAATAATCGTTACGTTAAAAAAATAAATTTATGAATTGTATAAAACTGGCATTTATGAAAAACACCTCGCGCTATTGTAAAATTAAAAAAAGGACCCTTAGTTTCCCATCGCGCAGGAACGAGGCTCATCTTCAAGCACAGCCTTGTGCGTGGCAAACCAATATGGTAGATAGAGCGTTCGATTCGCACGCAGACGGACGTTGGTTCGTTTCCATCCAGATCCAAATGGGCAGTTTTCAGGACCGGTTGAGAAAATTTCCGCAGCGCGGTCTCATCATGCAGACGTTTCGTAAGGGGGTGGGGGAATGTAGTTGTGGCTTTGAGAAACTGTGGTTGTGTCTTTTTTTATTGCTACTACTGGGAAATTGGCGGACAAGATTCGGCAAGCCATCAGTTACCTCATGTAATTGCCGGCTGCCACTACCGGGAAACCAACGGACCACATTAGGGTAGCCATCATACATGGCACGTGCTTTTAGGGCCGTTGAAGGGCCACTTGTGGCAGCCACTGCTTGTGATGGATAACTGATGGCCCTATTCTGGCATATGACAACCGATGGGGTGTCAACTGTTGGCCCGTGTGGTGGCCGTCGGGACATTTTATTGACGGTTGGGCGGCGGTAACATAGTGCTGGGCCACTGCTGGTATTGCAGGCTGCCAGTACTGGCTTGAGTGCTGGCCCAGCAACACGGTTTTTGTTGGGTGCAGAACGTTATTGTGCTGAATTACACCAGATGCACCGGAAATTGCTGCAGAAACAACCGGCTTTAGTCAACAGACATGGTGTTCTTCTGCTCCAGGACAGCGGCCGCCCTCATTTCGCACAACGAACGATGCTGACACTAAGTGCCTTGGGCTATGAAGGACCGTCTCATCTGGTGGTGGTAGCGTTATGATCTGGGGAATGTTTTTGTGGCATTCTCAGGGTCTACTCATACCTGTGGCAGGCACTGCAAACCGAATTCGTTATGAATCCATCTTTGCAGACCACGTACACCCATACATGCCGATTACCTTTCCTGGTGCAGATGGGATGTTTCACCATGAAAATGCGACGTGTCACACAGCTAGAAATGTCCGAAAGTGGTTGGAAGAGCACGATGAAGACTTCAAAGTAGATCCTAGCCCCCTAATTCCACAGACATAAACCCGATTGAGCATCTGTGGGACCGTCTCGATCGTGTTGTTAGCTCTATGGATCCTCTACCACGTACCCCCAGCAGCTGTCAGATGCAATGCAGTCAGCATGGCTCCACATACCTGTGAACACCTTTCAGCACGTTATTGAGTCACTCTCAGCCCGTCTAGCTGCTGTCCGCGCTGCACACGGCGGTTACTCTGGATATTAGCTGGTGGTCACAATAATGTGACTCGATCGTGTATATTAGAAAATCAATGATCTCCAATGGAATTTAAAGGTGAGGAGAATGTCGAAAACAGAAAAACGAAACATTTTTCGGTTCTATTGTTTTACGTGGACTCATTATCTGGTGCCAGTACAGCAGACGAAATTTCATTTTCCTGACGCAGAACTTTTCAAGCAGACACATTAGCGAATAAATAATTACTAAGGTTATTTCATAGGTGGAATGTGAGAAATATAAGCTCCACGAAGAGTTCGTTGCTTAAGATGGCATAAGGCTATAAATAATTTTAGCTCTATGAGAAAAACTCTCATGGTTATTTATCGGAACATTTAAGCCCACGTGAATGTGAATATTTTTCAGAAAACCAATCATGAGACAAAAAGATAAAGGATTTTAAAAGTCAGGAATATTTGGAAATGCAGACATCATTCCTTTTTATTCTTCTTGATAAAGGTAGAATCATCAGCTCCTTTGTCTAGCTTAAAGCTTTTAAAGAGTTTTTCATAGCTCACCGAGGAGTTGGTGTAAAATTTCAAGGAGGAGTCTCTATGATCACCCTGCTCAAGAATCAGAATCGTGGAACCATTTCTGTCCTAAGTCGTTAGCACATAAAACAGAAAAGTAAATGTTGTTTTCTCTATTACGACACGCACCTCGCGTGCTTAAGGGCTTTTGTTTTCAGGAAATGGAACCAAGTGGAAATCTGCTGTGGCTTGTGGATGATGGACTATAATAATCAGCTTATTCATAGTTTCTTTTCATTTCAGGCAGAAAGAGGCACTCGTTCGCATGAGTTGTGTTCGTGGTATTTGAAGACTTTAGTTGTAACCATATCAACGACTTCCACATCATTTTGCCCTTTTCCAGAAGTCTGACTTCACTTAAAGAAATTTCTTCAGCAACGCTGGCAGCAGACCCAAAAGTCAATTTATAGCAGTGACGTAAAACATACATATCTTTGCCGTATTTCCTCTATTCATTCCTCATTCTTAGTTGAGACAAAAATGTTCTGTAGAACCTGGCTTAATATTGAACTAATGAAATATATATTTAAATATCAAACAGAAGTCATCGCTCTTTCCACGTTTATAAGTGAGTCACGGAAAAAATTCTCATCGGCCACCACCGGGAATCGAACCCAGGGTCTTCCAGTTACGCGCCGGCCGATGAGAAATTTTCCGTGACTCACTTATAAACGTGGAAAGAGCGATGACTTCTGTTTGATGTTCCTAATCCACGTCAATAGTGTGTATTAATTATTCATTTGCCTCGTAGTTATTTGTTCAGTTGCTGCATTCCACCTTTGGTGAATCCCCAGCATTGTGCGGGGCTCCAAGAAGCAACCTGTCATGTAGTTTGGCAGTATGTGAGTCTAGAAAATTCGAGGCCGCTGTGGTGCAGTGGTAGCATGTCCGGCGCGTAACTGGAAGACCCTGGGTTCGATTCCCGGTGGCAGTCGATGAGAATGTTTCCCCCACTCACTTATAAACGCGGAAAGAGCGATGACTTCTGTTTGATGTTCCTAATCCACGTCATTTGTGTGTATTATATATTTAAATGGCTTCGTTTCTTGTGCGTCATTCACCCCGCAACTAGGTTGTATTTTTAATAAAAAAATTGGCTGTAATTTAGGTGATGCTTGAAAATTAACGGTAACTGTTAAAAGCGTTTTGCTATAATGTTTTAAATTTCCAATCTGTGAGTAAAAATCTTTGTTTTTCTAATAAACTTTTCGAAACTTTCATTTTGCGAATTGGCCTGCTTTCATAGCTTTTATTAAATTTGCACTTAGCACTATGCATCCATCATGCAAGCATGGCGCATCCATTTTTTTTTTTGGCTCTTGCCTTCCGCATTCAATCAAATTTATCCAAATATTTGATACACCAGCTGTTATCTTCTGCCTGTTTTCAGACGTCCTAGTAAGATCATTAACATCATTTTGTGACAGCTAACGTTTTTCCTCCCCTTAGTTCATTATTACTACGTTGGTTTTTCACTTATTCAGCGTTTAATTAAACAGATTTCCTTATCTTTCCTTATTTTCTGGTCCTGTTAGCAACGCAAATGATCTTTTTTTCACCGTTCGTTCAATCCCCGCGGAGCTTTCACCATTGCGTGGCGGACGTTCGATGTAAATATTTCTTGGCACTTCGAAGAAACTAGGCATTATTTTTACAGCAATAGAACGTCATATTAAAAATTCTGCCTTACACAAACCGTTATTACATTTGCCCTTAAATTTCAGTTTGAGGGCAAATGTGCCTATCAAATAAGTTTCTAAAAGAAAATAATGAAATTGACAAATAATACGATTGATCTTTCACCCGGTTGATCATGATAATAATGCAGAAATTCTTCTGCCGCATTCGTGTTGTTCTACTGCTAAACATAGCCATGACAGATACATTATTATTCCACTGCTAAACAGCACTTTGGCTGCCGTATAGTTTCGTTGTTATACTCTCTCTCTCTCTCTCTCTCTCTCTCTCTCTCTCTCTCTCTCTTCCTTTTTAACTCCAATGCCTCGTCTTGTGGCAAATTACACTGCCGGTAAGTGAAAAAAGAACACCAAGAAGGAATTGGCGGACGATCATGAAATTTACATATGTTAATGGGGTCGAGTTGACGTAGGTATGATGTTAATTTCGAGACCAACCGGTGAGCGCTTACGCCACAGCACGGCATAATATGAAAATTATCGTCGGTGGTATTTAAGCAGTACGGCGAAGTGAATGTAATCAGTCGTCGGCGTACGGACACGTGCGAAGACCCGGAAGAAACTGCAATGCCTGGACATGGAAGACGTGTACGATTTGAGCAGTTATCAGACTTTGAGCGAGGTCGCCTAGTCGGACTCCGCGAGGCCGAGTGGTCGTATCGTCGTATTGCGGAGCGAATTGGACGGGAAGTATCGGTGGTGGTACGATGGTGGCGTAGATGGTCCGAGGAACATTCCCACACGAGAAGACGTGGAACCGGGAGTCACAGACGGACGGATGAGCGGACCGATCGACGCATAAGAAGAGCGGCGTTGTCAAGCAGAACATCCACTGCGACGCAAATCCGAGCTGTCGTTGCACCTGAGGTGAATGTGCGAACAATCCGCAACCGTCTACTGGATGCAGGACTACGTGCACGTGTGCCTCTGGCATATGTACCTCTGACTCCAGCCCACCGTCAGGAACGGCTGCAGTGGTGTCGCCAACGTCTGCACTGGAGAACGCGATGACAATCTGTCGTGTTCAGCGATGAAAGCAGATTCTGCTTGGGAGCCTCCGATAGCCGTATGCGTGTTTGCAGACGCACAGGGGAGCGTCGCAACCCTTCTTGCATCCGCCAGCGACACAGAGGGCCTACACCTGGTCTTTTGGTGTGGGGAGCGATCAGCTATCACTCCCGTACACAACTAGTGTTTGTACCGGGTACGTTAAACAGCACCTCCTACATCAACAACATCATTCAGCCCGTTGTTGTGCCATTTGTAAGGTCGGTCCATCGTGGTGTTTTCCAGCAAGATAACGCACGCCCACACACGGTACGTGCAACGCAACATGCACTTCAGGGTGTGAGACAACTTCCATGGCCTGCACGTTCACCGGATGTGTCCCCCATTGAGCACGTGTGGGTTTTATGGGACAACGACTTATCCGGTCTCCACGGCCAGCCACGACCATCCCCGATTTACGCGTCCAGGTTGAGGATGCTTGGAACTCAATACCCCAAACTTACAGCCAACATCTGTACGACAGACTCCATGCCAGAATTGCACAGTGTGACCCAGTTCATACCGGTTCAACCTCGTACTAACCATGTTACATGGAAATGTTATTTTTCAGTTTACCAGCAAATACAGCTGCATTTTGCCATAATGTTTTGATCACGTTATCCTCTGTATTCCGTTATTATGCTGTACAAATTTCGTTGGTATCAGACGTCTCCTTCTTGGTGTTCTTTTTTCACTTTCCGCCAGTGTATTTCATCTCAAAACATACTGTTGTTGTTATGTTATTTCACTGCACCACAGATACCACAAAGTTCCACTACTCCATAGCATTCCAGTGAACCCACTGTTCCATTTTCAACATATACAGTAGTGGCCAAAAGTTGCGGAAACCTTTTGGAAAAAGTGTAAATTTGAGGTTTGGTGGCTCATAACACTTCAGTTTGAGAGCAAATGTGCCATAAAATTATATCAATGGAAAGATAATTTCATCAAGAATGTAACGCAACAAAGGTTGTTCAGTTATCTGTATTCTATGAAAAGGTATAGCCAAACAACCAGAAAAAAGAAGCACAACTTGCTTAGGTTGATATGAAGTAGCTTTGCTTCATTTGAATGTAGCCAATGAGCATGAGTGTTTAGAGAGCCAATCAGGTGTCATATTGTTTTGGCAATGAGCCAATCAGGTCACAGTAGGATTCATCTATTGATGTCATGTATTGCAGCTGAGAGGAGGACATTTGTCAGTGTGTTATGTGATTGCTATCAAGTTGGTGGGGTTTTTTGTGTGTGTGTGTTCCTTCATTTAGTGAGCTTGTAAAACGTAATAAAATTAAAGAAGTGGCACAAAGCGTAGACTGGTCACCTAGAAAGAGATGTAAAATAGTACTATTAAGTGAACAAGGCTTCATTTATGAGGAAATGAAAAGAAAAATTGGTGGAAATTTAACCAAAGGTGGCATTTCAAAATTTTTTAAGAGGTATAAGAAGACTCAGTCACTACAAAACCAGACTGGTGAAGGCAGGAAAAGGTGCACAACAGCAAGTGATGATAGAAGAATTAAGAGACTGTGCCTAGGTGACAGAAGAAAATCATCTGGGTGTATACAAGATGAGATGGCGCAATGCAATGTGAAGTTGAGTGCAAGGACTGTTCGGCGCAGACTGCAGGAATTTGGTCTAAAAGCTACAATTCTACGAAAAAAGCCATTTTTATCTCTCAAACAAATGTTGAAAAGATTAAACTGGGCTAAAACCCATGTTAATTGGACAGCGGAACAATGGGACAGTGTTATTTGGAGTAATGAGACCAAAATCTCCCTGTTTGGTAGTGATGGCATAAAATACGTAAGGAGAGGAATCGGAGAAGAGTTGCATCCTGATTGCATTACATGTGCCTTGAAACACCCAGTTAGTATTATGATCTGCGGTTGTATGACACCAAAAGGTGTGGGCAGAATTTGCGTGATTAACGAAAATATAAATGACCAAAAATACATTAATGAAATACACTGCTGGACACCCAAAATGCAACACCAAGAAGGACACGATATAGCAAAGCCAGATTTACTGGATACATAACAACAGATACAAAGATGAAACGATTGAGCTTACAGACCCGTGCGACTTGCGGAACACGCAGACATCAATAGTTCGTGTGGCCTCCATGGCTGGCAATAACGGCCGCTACACGCCGCGGCATCGAACGAAAGAGGCTTTAGATGTGAACTTGGGGTATATTGGTCCGGGCTGCTTCCACACGTTGCCACAGTTCATCAGGCGTAGCCGCGGGTGAGGCTTGCTGGGCCACTCGGTTGCCGATCAGCGACCAGACGTATTCGATGGGCGACATATCGGGAGAACAGGCGGGCCACGGCAGCAGTGACACCTGGTGGGCCGTGAAGAATTGTTGCACGATGCGTGTCACGTGCGGGCGCGCATTGTCCTTTTGAAACGTGGCCGCTGGCAGGTCCTGCAGGTAAGGGAGGACTACAGGCTTCATAACGTCGGAGATGTAGCGGTGGCTGTTGAATGTACCGGCGATGCGTACCAGAGGGGTGCGGGTGTCATATCCAATTGCGCCCCAAACCACAACGCCAGGCGACGGACCGGTATGGCGATGCATAATGCAGGCGTCATACAGTCTCTCGCCGCGATGCCGCCACACGTGGATCCGACCATCGTGGTGTTGCAGGCAGAAGCGGGATTCGTTGGAAAAGACAATTTCGTGCCGTTCCGTAGTCCAGGTGCGGCGTTAAACGGCCCACGGCCGCCGCACTCGCCGGTGGTGTAACGTCAATGGTAATCGGAGCAATGGGCGCCGTGCGACAAGCCCCGTTCTTGCAGACAACATCGAACGGAACGTGCTGACACAGGTTGTTGCGCAACACACCCTAATTCCTGTGCTAACGTTCGTGATGTGTCGGTGCGAGCCGTCAATGCCCGCCGCACAACATGCCGGTCCTCTCGCTTGGTGGTGTGCCGCGGATGCGGCAATCGCTCACGTCAGTCCGTCTGTCCCTCCTGCACTCACCGAATCCATACTCGCCTCACTGTGGCTGGATGTGGTCCCACACGGGCGCCGATGCCTCGGTACGATAAACCGCTGTCGCGATAAGCCACTATTCGTCCTCTGTCGAACTCCGAAACGTGTTGGAATGACTGCCGTATTCTGCGACGAGGCATCAGGAAGCTTTCCACCCACAGGTCCGACAGCACAACACACTTCCACTGCTTACACTCCGCCTTCTGTGCACCTTTCTTATAGCGCCTCTCGGTAGCTTGCCGGGCGCATATGATTTGCATATGCCCTGCAATGCTAATCGTTTGCATGTACTTTCACGGGCGACGCATGCTGCGAATTTCAGGCCAATTGGATGCTTCCTTCTTGGTGTTGCATTTTGGGTGGCCAGCAGTGTACTTGAGCCCAAACTGAAGATTTCCGCACGTGATCGTTTCCAAGATAATGAATGATTCTCCCTGTATAACTGGATTGAGCTCCATGTCATATTGCTTCTGTGTGCAAAAAGGGGTTTCAAGATAATCATTTTCCACTGCTGGAATGGCCTGGGAATAGCCCAGACCTTAACCCCATCGAAAATCTATGGAGCTGACGAAAGAAACTTCTTAGTCAGAAGCAACCCAGTAATAAAACCCAATTAATAGAAGCAATAATTCAATCTTGGTTTCATATTATAACAGCTGCAGAACTAAAAAACTTGCTTCACTCCATGGGAGGCGTTGTTAGGCCGTTATTAACGCTAAAGGTTACCCAACTAAGTACTAACTGACATGGTGAGAATTTTTGTTTATCTAATTATTTCTATGTGTTTCACTTTTCTTCTTTATAACTGCTCTTCTGGTACAAAATCCTTCATAAAAGTTATTGCATTACATTCATGATGAAATTATCTTTCCATTGGTATATATGATATTACTCCAAAACAAAGTAGTGTTATGAGCCATTAAACCTCAAACATACACTGTTTCCAAAAGTTTCCACAATTTTGGCCACTACTGTACCTCCTGCAGTCAAAACAGTCCACTGAAAGAACTTCAGTAAATTCGTTTTTCCGTGGAAACCCAGCGCCACGGTGACATCGCCATTTTGGCGCTACCCACATAGTCACTCAGCAGATACATAATGTTACACACAACCGTCATAGCCACATTATTCCACAACATCACTGTAGGTACACTGTTTTCAAGCTATGCTCCACCTTCGTATCCAAACCGTTGCACAGCTTGATAGAACAACAGAGGTGACACTGTTTCGTCGATATACACAGTCGTATCAGAATAACATAACCACCCACCTAATAATGGAAATAACCACCCTTGGCCCGGATGACAGCAGCGAGACGGCCTGGCATGAACGCAATGAGGCCCTGGAAGGTTTCCCGAGGCATACGTGCCCATTCGAACTGCAGCAGAGCATGGAGGTCCCGAAGATGACGTAGTTGTGGGTCGGCACGTCGAACCTGTCGATCCAAATTGTCCCACAAGTACTCTATGGGATGGAGGTCGGGCAATTTCACCGGCCAAGGGAGAACGGAGACATGGCTGTCGTGTTCCTGGAAACAGTCACACACCCTTTAGCGACGTGGAAGGGCGCATTGTCCTGTTGGTAGACACTATCCCCACTAGGGTAAACACGTCCAACATGCAGAGATGCATGTGCTCAGCCATGATGGACAGGTAACCATTCGTGTTCATGGACCCATCCAGTGGTACTAGTGCTCCCAGGTCACAGCAGGAAAACATCCCCCAGACTTGAACACTGCCACCGCCGGCCTGTACTGAGAAGGCAACCTTTTTGCACTTTTCCACTGTCCAACGACGGTGTCCTATGCGAACTGCAGGCGTCGTTGCCGATGGACCTGTGTTAACATGGGTGCCATGACGCAGCGTCGACTCCGGAGACCCATGCGTAACAGGGTTTGCTCTACTACTATCGGGCACACGTACCCGGGTGCCTCCGCGTTCATTTGCGTGGTCAGTTGCTGCACTGTTGCACGTTGATTGCGTTTTCAAAATCGACGGAGGCGACGTTCTTCTCTGGGGTCGATGGCCTTTGGGGCTCCACAGTTATGACGCCAGGAGGTACTCGGTGTGCCAGTGCTTCATTCTTGGTGCACCTACACTACAGCACTTCGCAAACAGCCCACGAAGTCTGCTGCTGCTGAGATGCTTCCACCCTTGGCGTGGTAGCCGATGATCATTCCTTTTTGAACGTCCATCAAATAACTATCTCTGCCTATTGTGCTCACGTAATTCACTATAGCTCATTCTGTCCTGGCCGGCCGCTTATACCTCCGTGTGGTAAACTATGTCTCGTGCACTCTGTGACGCGCCAGGGCGGGTACACTGTTATTCCTGGGGTGGTCATATTATTCTGATACGACCGTGTACATTACGACTGTAGCAATACTGCTTTGCTGCCAAATAACCTGTGAGAAACACTATTCCATTAATTCAGTGCACCACAAAACAACGGTGTTCCACTGTCTCGCCTCAGAAGCACGTCATGTACGTCATGGCACTTAGTACCTCACATATGTCAAGCTTAAACGCACAGTTGAACAACATTAGGTAGTAACAGTCCAGAGCCAAGAAACAACAGAAAGGAATACTCACTGTTTCACTGTCCAACTTTTATTCAGTAGAAAGGAACGTGAAGGAAGACGACAATGAAGGTACTTCACTTCGTAATAACAAAAGGATGATATACACAGTCGAGTTACATTATTGTGACCACCTCCTACTTTTGACGTCAACATCGCTTAGCCAACGAAAGAAGGCACGTGTCGTAAGATGGCTTGGAGGGTATATAAGGTGTGCTGTAGGCATTCTGAAAACATATCACTCGTTGCTGTCATGGATAAAATGAGCGATTTATAAGATTTGCAAAAAGGGATAATTATTGGCTTTCGGGTCAAGGGTGACAGTATTTCTGAAACAGAGCAGTTTGTGAACTGTTCGCGTGCTGCTGTGGTTAAAGCGTATCCTGATTGGAGAAATAGCACCATTGCGAATAAGCGACGTGGAAACTGTGGAGCACCACGTGCCATTGATGTGAGAGGTGAACGTCGGCTCCGAAGGTGCGTGAGGGCCGATCGACACGCTACGGTGGAGCAACTCACTGGCCGAATGAACCAGGGCCTACTGGAAGTGTTTCTAAACTGACAGTTCAGCCAAAACCTGCTACGTATGGGCTCCGATGCAGACGGATGGTCACTGGACCTATGCTAACGAAGGTGCATCAGCAGAAAAGGCTTACATTAGCACGGCAGTATCGGAATTGGACCTCCGCCGATTGGCGAAGGATTGCCTTCTCCAATGAGTCACGTTTTCTGCTTCATCGAACGGATGGGCCTTGGCGTATAAGGCGAGAAATATCGGAGAACAAACACTCTTCAACCATTGCTGGAAGAACACTAACTGGTGGGGGCAGCGTTATGGTCTGGGGAATGTTTTTGTGGCATTCTCTGGGTCCACTGATACCTGTGGAAGGCACCATGGACCGAATTCGTTATGAATCCATCCGTGCAGACCACGCACATCCATACATGCTGATCTTCCCTGGGGTAGATGGGATCTGCCAGAACGACAATGCGACGTGTGACACAGCTAGAAATTTCCGAGAGGGGTTAGAAGGCTCCATAATTCCCAGACTTAAACACAATTGAGTATCTGTGGGACCATCTCGATCGTGTTGTTTGTTCTGTGGAACTTCCACCACGCACCCTCCAGCAGTTGTCAGATGCAGAGCAGTCAGCATGGCTCTACATACCTGTGAAGACCTTGCAGCACCTAATTGAGGCACTCCCGGCCCGTCTAGCTGCTGTCCGCACTGCACACGGCGGCTACCTGTGGATTAGCTGGAGGTCACAATAATGTGACTCGACAGTGTATAAATAAAGCACTTCAAACTACTAACTAGTTACAAATTTTGAAGATGACAATCCGATTTTTGGCGTAAATGTGACAAGGATGGTAAGTCATATTATATCCGAAAACCCGAAACCTTTCATCGTCCTGGAACGGGACTCGAACCCGCGTCTCTCAGAAAACGCCCGGGTATGCTAACCACTACACCATCCAGAACGACCAAGTTTCAAGTTTCCGATCAATTTGAATATAACCATCAGAGGATTCTCTAGTCGAAGCAACCGGCATCAATGTTTTAGCGAATCTGGAGGTTAAGAATCTTATCCCGTGTTTGCCCGGAGAAGCTGTGATGGTTATATTCAAATTTATCGGAAACTTGAAACTTGGTCGTTCTGGGTGGTGTAGTGGTTAGCATACCCGGGCGTTTTCTGAGAGACGCGGGTTCGAGTCCCGTTCCAGGACGATGAAAGGTTTCGGGTTTTCGGATATAATCTGACCTACCATCCTTGTCACATTTACGCCAAAAATCGGATTGTCATCTTCAAAATTTGTATTATATGGCGTAATCCCGTATTTCTTTCATGATACTAACTTGTTAATTCTAAAATACACAATTATCAAGACCAGCTAAACAAGGCGTGATCAACATACATGGTATGTGTTCCTAACTTTTCACTATCAATCTGTAGGTAAATCAGCTTTATTATCTTATCGTTCGCTCTTAGCTCTTTCTTATTTCTTCTATTATTACATTTCGTACACCGCTCTATGCACTCTTAAAACTGCACTTACCCATCGTTTTATTGCAGTATGACACGCTTACAGTATTGGCAACTGTTAAAGCTCGTCAGAAGAAATATAATGTGGGGTTAAGTGAGAAAAAAGTTAACGAGAAAAAACGAAATTTACATAAGAATGCAGGAACTCAGTAGGAAGGTTAAATTACAGAGAGGTATACATCATAACGCTATGGACGTACTGTTACACAGCAACTTCTTGATCGCACTATATCACTACCATGCATCACACCTCCGTAGGCATACAGCTCCAAAAGAATGCTGGTTCTGTTTCACTACATATACACTATATTATCAAAAGTATTTTTATCATACAATGTTTTACGACAAATGGCTTTATTATGGCAGTTCGTATTTAGTCTGCCCACCTTTACTTTGTATGACAGCGGCAACGCGTCGAGTATCTGCCATTTTCTTGTAGGACTTCCGTCCACAGTGAGTAGAGTTTAGGTCCCAGCCACCTACAGCGAGATCGCCTTTTGGGCAGGACACAGAAACGGAAGGAATGAGAACAAGTCTAGCGACTTTGACAGAACAGTTTGTAGTGAGATTAGAGTACAGTAGATGGCGCCACCGTACACGTACGATATTGCACATAGATGGGTGAGAGAATTTCAGGGGGGCATAGGAAAGGATACCCATTTAACCAGTGAGTCCAGCCTGCAGGCCGTCACTTAACGTGCTCGTCCGATGCACGGCGGATATTCAGCAATTGTTAGTAAATCACACCATCTCTGAAAGATCAGCCCAGGTTCGAACCTGGGGACTTTGCATCGATAGTCTGAACTGCTAACCACTAAGCCATCAGCGGCTCGGCAACGCGTCGAGGCATACTATCAACCAATTAACGGTAGGTAAAAAAAAAAGATGGGGACTGTATTTTCAAGTACCCAGTGTGTATGGAAAGAGATGTGAACAAAGTAATTTTATTCGGGTAGTTCTGTTCAGAAAAGAAAAGCTAAAGGAGCTGAGCCACGTATCAGACATAATAAGTATTTTAGGGAACGAAGTGCGCTTCAAAAAATAAACGCGTGGAGAAGAAACAGGCTTTATTTGATGGAGAAACGCATACCTTGGCGGCGAAAAACGTGCTGTATCATTGTATATTGATCCATTTTCGTATCTCAAGCATTTTATTCCCAGAAAATGACAAGAATGACGTATTTAGGAAACATTAATATTTGAAATTTAGCTAAACATGAGGAAACGCGAGCACATTTGGGAATTCAAATGTAACGTTTTGATGTCGTCCGCTTTCAGAAGTGAGCCATGGTTAACAATTCATTCAAAAGATTCTGTGATGCGTGTTGGAGTGTCAGCAACTGCGTTACTGACGGAAGTAATGTTGCGTCGGAAGTCGTATAGCATCACATTGCTGGAGCCAGCGGTCCTCACAGATCGCTTTTAAAGTTCTTCCACCCAAACTGCTTTGTCTTTTGGAAAACCCATTGCTGTTCATCCAAGCTGCTATTTAAAGAGCGTGAGATAAAAGGGTGTTTCGATCTGTGTGGTGAAGACACCACTTGTTGGGATGTAGATTAGAGAGTTTTCATCATGCTTTGCTTTCACTAAAAGTTTTCGAATATCAGCTTTTCTGCATATAAACACTGATTTTAAATAAAATTGACAACCAACTAGCTCCGAACGTGATAATTTCGACTCTACTGTATATAATAAAATGAGCATCTGAATCATACATATAAGTGGGAAACGAATTTCCCAGAAGAAATATAAGTAACTCCCCGCAAATACGTGGGGGCAATACAAATGTAATTGTTGGCAAAAATGTACCGTATTTTAACTGTTTCCATGCAGCAGCTTCTTCAGAAAACTTGAAAATTACATTGTATAACGTAACCCTTTTTCGTGTGCGAGATTGGTGTTACGCTATGTCTAAAACCATGACTAAGGAATTGTTGAACTAAATGAGAATACGATGCAATAGTTGCACGGGATAGTTCCAATTAAGGTTTTACTGCCAGACGAAACATAAACAGAAGTCAAACTTGCGATAACCTTTTATTGGTCCAGCAACGATTGATGAAATCCACAATATAGCACTCCGTGTTTTACACTTCACATATAATACCTTAACTATCTATCGTATAAACTACACTGACGGAAAAAAAAATCCCAACACCAAGAAGGGGTTGTGTTAGATAAACGACAGTTGGTAGGCAGTGAGAGTACATCTGTAAGATGACGTCTATGCAAATTTCGCGCTCGGCGCCTACTTGTGGCGCTGGTAGGGCCCTCGGAACATGCAAAGCAGGTTTGCTGTAAATACGCGCTGTAACGTTCGTGAGCGTTAGTTATCGTTGAGATTCGACGTAGGGTGTTGATGTTAGTCAAGAATGCCTTTAAGAAGACGAAGAAGCCATTATCAACAGCTCACGGAGTTTGAACGAGGTCGTGTAATAGGGCTACGAGAAGGTGGATTTTCTTTCCGCAATATTGCAGAACGACTTGGCAGGAATGTAGCCACTGTGCATGATTGTTGGCAGCGGTGGTCAAGGGAAGGTACTGTCTCAAGAAGACCGGGTTCCGGCCGGCCACGTGGCACTACTGAGAGGGAAGACCGCCGTGTACGGCGTATGGCGGTGGCACATCGTACCGCGTCAGCGTCAGCAATTCGAGCTGCAGTTGCCACCACAGTGACACAACAAACTGTTACAAATCGGTTACTTGAAGGACAGCTCCGAGCCAGACGCCCTGTAGCGTGCATTCCACTTACTCCAAACCACTGCCGTTTGCGACGTCAGTGGTGTCAAGCTAGAGCTCATTGGAGGGCGGAGTGGAGATCTGTTGTGTTTTCTGATGAAAGCCGGTTCTGCCTGGGTGCCAGTGATGGCCGTGTGTTGGTTAGAAGGAGGCCAGGTGAGCGCCTGCAACCAACCTGTCTGCGGCCGAGACACACTGGACCTACACCTGGAGTTATGGTCTCGGGAGCAATTTCCTATGACAGCAGGAGCACTCTCGTGGTTATCCCACGCACCCTGACGGCACAGTTGTACGTCGGTCTGGTGATTCAACCTGTTGTGCTGCCATTCATGAACAGCATTCCAGGGGGTGTTTCCAACAGGATAACGCTCGCCAGCATACCGCTGTTGTAACCCAACATGCTCTTCAGAGTGTCGACATGTTGCCGTGGCCTGCTAGATCACCAGATCTTTCACCAATCGAGCACGTATGGGACATCATTGGACGACAACTCCAGCGTCACCCCCAACCAGCATTAACCGTCCCTGTATTGACCGACCAAGTGCAACAGGCATGGAACTCCATCCCAAAAACTGACATCCAGCACCTGTACGACACAATGCATGAACGTTTGCGTGCTTGCATTCAACATTCTGGCGGTTACACCGGTTATTAATGTACCAGCATTTCACATTTAAAATGGCTCTTCTCGCGCTTACAATAAGCTGTGATTTTGAAACCTTAATCGATTAAATATGTTACCTATACAAATGCATTGCCGCCATTTCATTCCTCTACAACTATTTTTTCGTGGTGTTGGGATTTTTTTTCCGTCAGTGTATCTAAACAGCGTTCGTACATCTCCAAACACACACACACACACACACACACACACATACCCTAAGCAACTGCTGTATCGTCCTTTTATCTAACTCTCTCTGACCTCAAAAGTGTTGCCAACCTCATTCATGTGAGTGAGAAGATATCATGTTAAGTTTGGAAAGTGCAAAAGAGAACAAACTCAAATTTACATAAGAAAAGGAACTAAAAATGAAAGATAAATTAGAATATACGTCACACCATTACCATGGAGCGGAATAGAATCCACACCTCACAGGCAAACTCAAGTTTGTCGGTGACATCAAACAGAAGTCATCACTCTTTCCCCGTTTATAAGTGACTTTTCACGTTTATAAATAACTTATAAACGTGGACAGAGCGATGACTTCTGTTTGATGTTTCTGGTCCACGTCAAATGTCTGTATTTATTATTCATTCGCCTTCTAATTATATATTTGTTCAGTTGCTGCTTACCATCTTTGGTGAACCCCCAGTATTGTGCGGGGCTCCAAGAAGCAACCTGACAAGTAGCTTGGTAGTTAGTGTATGTGAGTCTGGAGGAATTCGAAGCCGCTGTGGAACAGTAGAAGCATATCCGGCGCGTAACTGGAAGACCCTGGGTTCGATTCCCGGTGGCGGCCAACGAGAAGTTTTCCGTGGGTGTCCTATAAACGTGGAAAGAGCGATTACTTCTGTTTGATGTTCCTGGTCCACGTCCAATGGCTGTATTTATTTGCATGTGACGAAGATCGAAATCGCGCCCCTCACTCCGGAGAAAGTTGCTCTCCCAACTAAGCTACACAGACAGAATGTATCGCTGCATATTTGTCGTCTTGACACGTGATTCACCTCTGTAGTACGCCACACATGCTATCAGGTACATCACCCAGAAAAGAGAATTTCTACGCAACTGGAGCTAAGCAGATATAGCATAGGAATCTGAGAAACGCTCAGATTTGTAGCGGACAGCGAGCTCGAAAAAAAATGGGGAGATACGGGTTCGATTTCCGCTTCAGGGCAATGTAATTTTCAAATTTTCTGAATAAGTTGCTACAGGGAAACAGTAAAAATACGACACATTTGTGCCAACAATTACATGAGCATCTGCGTATTTCGCCGATATGATGGTCGATATAAAATCCAGAACTTTCGACGTAATACTTAAAGATGAATTTGACAAAATATGTTTAAGTCCTCGGAACTTTGAGTTATTTTTCAAAAAGAAAGATTATGAAAACTCATCATGAAGACCACTAGGATAAACAGTGGCAATTTCGTGATAATTTCAGAAATTTCCATTTTGACCACAAAAATTTATCGCCCATGTTTATCAAACCCCAGTACTCCATACGCAGCATATTTGTACATAATACCACCCAGCAAAAACAGTGTTGTTCAAGCCAGCACTGTCAGCCAGCAGTGGCCCAGCACAATGTTGCCGCTGCCCAACCGTCAATAAAATGTCCCGGTGGCCACCACTTGGACCAGTAATTCAGGCCAGCAGCTGGTTAACGGTGGGTACCCCATCACTTGTCATATGCCAGAACAGGGCCATCAGTTATCCATCACAAGCAGTGGCTGCCACAAGTGGCACTTCAGCGGCCCTAAAAGCACGTGCCATAAATAATGGCTACCCTAATGTGGTCCCTTTGGTTTCCCGGTAGTGGCAGCCGGCAATTACGTGACGTAACTGATGGCTTGCCGAATCTTGTCCGCCAATTTCCCTGTAGTAGCCATAAAAAAATATAACCGAAGTTTCCCAAAAGCACAACACTTTTTTCCCCCTACGGAACATTTGCATGACGGAACGGCAATGGAGAATTTTTTCAACAAGTCCTGAAAAACGCCCGCCCGTTTAGTTCGGGGTGGAAATAAACAACGACAGCCTGCATGCAAAGCGGGCGCTCTATCCACCATAATGGTTTGCCACGCACAAGTCTGTGCTTGAGGATGAGCCTCGTTCCTGCGCGATGTGAAACTAAGGGTTCTCTTTATAATATTACAATATTGCGAGGTATTTTTCATAAATGTCCGTTTCATGTAATTCATAAATTTATTTGTTCAATGTAACGATTGTTTTTATTTACTTTAAGGGATTTTTACTCATTTTCAACGAGTGTACCAAATTAAAGACGTTTTCCAAAGTTCGGTGCTGTCCTTGTGATGTTGAAAGGCAATTGTTTAATTAATATAATTACCCGTTTATGTCACATTCTGTTGCATTTTTCACGTTGTATCTTTCCTTTCCGCTGTCCGAAGCTACATTTGCTCTGAAGATGAAATATATTTTATTTTACTTGTCGTTATTTTTAGCAGCGAATTCCTCCAATCTTGTGTATTGAACCCATGGATGGGTACCTTATATCCACATAGCGTCGCTTTTTTTTTTATTTTTTCAAATAATTGATAAATTTTGTACGCGTATAATTCTTATTTTTTTACAACATAACGATTTTTTAATGTCTTTCCGGGACTTTCGTTTGAAGTGGCTTAGTGTATGTTAAAACGAAAGATTTACACAGAAATTAGTTCTTGTTATTCATGGAAATGGAGTGGGTGTATTTCATGGCTGCCTGTATTCTCGGTTCTTTGTGTGTTAGTGCTGGAATTTTGCTACGAAATGTTTCTATAAATACATGAGAGTAATTGACTATTTCTTAAAGTTCATTAATAATTATTTATATAATTTTCTTCCGACGGTAATCTTCGTCTACGTGGCATTTCATTAGGAAATTAATTCGCTTCTCTACAAATGGCTTTTTTTCTTAACATTCACTAAAATAACACGATGGCGATAGTGTTAGTGTCGTCTTCAACTAACTGGTACCACGAGAGACACAGGACGCGTTGCTTCTGCGCGTGCGCAGTTCCGTTGCTTCCACCTCGGGTTGAGGTTGCTTCGGTTGCCAGCTACGGGCCACTAGTGGCACTTGCTTCGAGGCTCGCAATTCACGGCGATGCTGCAGGGCCATCAATGGCTGCCAATTGATGGTGCTGCCACCAACGGACCGCTTCCGGGCTGTGAGCGGCAGATTTCAGCCAGCAGTGACCCATCACTGCCAGCTGGTGGCCAGCAGTTTCCCAACACTTGTGTTTTTGCTGGGCAGTAATTTGGAGAAGAATGGGACTGTATGTTTGTGTTCCACAACACATGCTTTCGCATAATGTTTACCAGTGGTTATTTTATGATAACAATGGTAACTTCGTGATAATACCTTGCTAAGTTCGTGATAGCGAACAAGTTGCCCATTTGTACGCACAGCATTGCTTGAATGTAAAGAAATATAGAAATACTCCTGTCTTTTCCTCTCCTGTCTTTTCCTCTCCTGTCTTTTCCTCTCCCCTTATCATCCCCCTCTCCCTTACTGCTTGTATATAGTTAGTAACCTGCCTTTGCAGAAACTAACCGATCACCATTTGATTTCGCAGAAGGAGAATCCGAATTCGTCTCGTACACATCATATATTGCACAGTTTACTCTAGTCAAACATGGAAGAAGTACATATTTTTCAGTATTATAAATATTTAACGGAAATTATCGAGGACAAATTTATTCAGGTACATTACCTCTCAAATTTTCGATCTATACACTAGATTACCGTCAGGTGTCCTTGCGTCCTACTACTTCCACAGGTCTGGCGACCAAGCCTGATGGATTTTCCATCCAGCATGGTCATTGATGTTACCACCTTGTGTCTTGTAGATTTTCAGGGATTCCTCTAATTTCCGGATAATTACGTGGGATTGATGTTTGATCACTTTTAAGGAGTCCCAGTCAATTTTGTGGCCAGTTTGTTGAATGTGCCTGTCTAATCTTGTTTTATTTAAGATGTTCCTTATTTCTGCTTTGTGTTCTTTAATTCCGGTGGTTAACCTTCGTCCTGTTTCTCTTATATACGGTAATCCATATGAACACTCGATTTTATAAATGACTCCTTCCTGGAGTAAAGTATTCTCTTCTTTTTGTTTTAGGGATGGCAAGTATTTTTTTATTTTGTTATTTAAACCTGTAGCTAACCTAATTTTATATTTAGTGCTGATTTTCTTTAGGTTTTCAAACAGTTCCTTGTGGTAAGTGACTTTTCTTGGGAATAATTATACAATTTTCTCTTTATTTTTGTCTGTAGTGCCAGTTCTGTTCCTAATAGGATTTTCTTCCAATAGTTCAAGAATTTCTTTGAAAGGTAATCATTTTCTAATAAGATTGATTTTAACTTATTTTTATGATTTTCCTTAGCTTCTGAAGATGAATTCAACTTTTCAACTTTTTCTTTAAATTGTAAAGCTACATTTTTCTCTAGATAATTAGGGTGATCTGACTTATAATGTAAAAATTTTCCTGTATTTGTAGGCTTCTTGTACAATTCTGAGGTAATATATTTTCCTTCCCACTTCAAAGTAATATCTAGGTAATTTTGCTTATTTTCGTTTTGCTCTTCTAAAGAGAATTTTAGGGATTTATCTTGGGAATTAAAACCTTCTAGAATTTTTGATGAGTATCCACTGGAATCTTGATCTATGATGAAAAGGATATCTATCATCCATGTATCTAGTATACATGCAGAAAATTGAAGGTTTAAATAGGAAGACCTCTTCTATAATTTGCTAGGAGAGGTGCTAATGAAGAACCCAATGCTAGCCAACATCTTTGCTTATAGAAGCAGCATTGGAATTGAAAAAAAGTGTTATTTAGAGCAGACACTGTAAGTTCATAAAGGCCTATTGCTTCTTCTTTATTATATTCATGAAACACTACTAGGTCAGATAGGTCATCTGATATGTAAGCTATGAGTTTGTCCAGGCTAATATTCGTATTCATAGACACAACATCCAAACTTGCCATGGAAGGGTTTTCTAATTCTGTAAGTTCTTCTATTTTCTTCAATAGCTCTTCAGTGTTCTTTATCAGTGCCTTAGGTTTAGTAAGCAACTTTGATAGATGAAACAATAAATAATAATGCAAACTGGACTGAGGAGAATACTTTTCAGTCAATAATAGGCCTGATAGGTTTTCCTTCTTTATGCAGTTTTAGCAAACCATACATCTGCGGAGTACGATGGGTAATCTTTGAATAATTTTTGAAGTTGTCACAAATCATATTTTTCTTTTTAAGTGAAAAGAGTAATTTCCTATAATTTGCGATCGTCGTTTCTAGCGGATAGCTATCCAATTTTTCATATATCAGACATTATCCGCCGCTTTCAGTGGCGTCGCACACGAACACATCTTCATTTTCATCGTAAGAGTTTTGGCATTTCATGCAAAAGCTACATTGAAACCAGTCAGCTCCACTTTTTTTTAATATCCTCGTTATACTCTGAAGAGCAATTGAATTAGAGATACCTGTCTAATAACGTGTAGCACCACCTTTCGCCCTGATGACGGCGGCGATTCGTCTCGGCATGGACTCGACAACACACCGAGAGCGTTGGGAAGCCATACGGATCCACGACCCCTGAACAAGCTCCCACAGTTCACGAAGATTTGATGGAGGGGGGGGGGGGTCAGAGCCTTGAACATCTCTCTCGATGGCATCCCAGATGTTCTCGATGGGACTGAGGTCAGGTGACCTAGCTGGCCAAGGAAGCGAGGTCACGTCGGTGGAGTGTTCCTCCAACCATTCGGATACAATTCGGGAGCTGCATTGTCTTGTTGCAGGATGAGGTCCCCAGTGGGATGTTGAAGACGCACAAACGGGAGCAAATGGTCGTCCAGGCTATCTCGGTAACGTTGACCTTTGAGGGACTATGTCACACGTACCAGGGGCCCCATTTCAGTCCACGTAAACAGTACCCAGACGAGAATGCCACCCCCACAAGCTTAAAGAGTACTTCTTGCCCTGCTGGCAAGAAGGATCCATCGCTTCATGTGGTTTGCGCCGTACTCGTATCCTGCCATCCGCATGTACCAACGTGAATCTCGACTCATCAGTCAAGGCAACATTTTTCCACATATCTAGGGTCCAGTGGCGATGTTACCGCGCCCATACTGATCTTTACACCCTGTGATGTGCGTTCAGCAGCGGTACCCTCGTAGGACGATGGCTTCTGTACCCCATAGCGAGGAGATGGGTCTGGATGGTGTGCCTGCTTACACGTTTTTGTGCAACAGCGTTAAATTGCCGAGTGATTTCTTGCACTGTGGCACGTCTATCCGCTGTTACAATGCGAGCTACCTGACGATGACCCCGCTCATCCACACGCTGTTGTCCACCGCAGTAGACCCTTGCAGGGATGGTTTTACCGGATTCGATGTACTCACGGTGCACCCGTGACACAGTGGCTCGTGAAAATCCCAGTGCCTGCACGACTTCCGAGATGGAGTGACCCATTCGTCGGGCCCCGACAATTTGCCCACGATTAAATGCGCTTAGATCCTTCGTCTTACCCATACTGCGTCCTACTCTTACTGATTCCCGTCGCATCACTCCTTATATTGTCGGATCGCTGCATACGTCTTCTTGTTTCCGTTTACAGGGCCGCCCACAGCGCCACATTTGCATTACGCCAGCTGTCTCTAATTCAATTGCTCTTCAGTGTATGTATGTCCATGCCAGCTGTCATTAAACTCTGTCCTGTGGATTTTGCATTTTTCATGATTTTTTGTTTGTCATGTTAATGTTGGAGACCAATGTAGTTTGAACACTACCATTCGTCCTAATGAAGAACAGCGAAACTGCAGTAAACCAAGAATTTTTTTTATGTGGGGGTTTAACGACCACCATGAGCAACTCAGTGGGGTATAAGCAGACGCCCGTCCTTAAGTTAGAGCCACTGGTTTCAGGAAAGGAAGAGAACTAATGCCGTTAGGAAAACACAACTCTACGCCTCTCCGAGATTTGAACCTAGACACATCTTCGACGAATGGTCAGAAACCAGCTCTTAGACCACAGCGCCACTTGGGTGCCTAAAGCAGGAAAATAAAATGTTCATTGTGACGAAACGTTCACTTCTTTATTCTTATTTAACTTCTCAATGTCTGCAGTCTACGATTTAGAATACTGCGTAAAAATTTCTGTTTAATAAAACAATTTTAATGCCCCAATTGTCCAAACAGATCAACCGCAAAATTTGTGCGTCTAGCTAAATGAAGCGTTTTAAAATCTCTTACAAACAACATCGATGACGGCAGAGGTTGTCAGACTAGTTACTAAGCCAAGTATTGTACACATATTTCCTTAACTAGTCTATTTCTGAGTTAATTCTCCGTGATACTACTCCGTTGTGTCAAGCGATTTGGATAAAGTATAACTACATAATTTAAATAGCTAATTTAATGGGGAATAATATCCTGTGTTGTTTAATTTAGCTTACGACTAATGCACAAGCGGCTGCTTCTCAACAACACAGCAGACATGGAGAAACAAAATTTTGACTCAGTTCACCGTCATTTATTTGAAGAAAAAATGTTTCGCCCTCTTACATTTGAATGCCTGGAATAAAAGAGCGAATAAATCTGTACAATGGAACAACGCCATTCTTCTTTCGCCTCTGGAAGAAAGAGATTTGTTTTCTGAAATATTTTCTGCGCTGCTTGCATTCTTCCACGTCTTTCACAATGAATACGTTTTTCTTGCAATTTTTTTATTCATTTTTATTAGGGTTTGAAAATGCAGACACCATAGACTCCTTTTATGACCTGGCGCGGTGTCAAGCAAAGTAGAAATAAAAGATGAAATTCTCTTGTCTTTTTTGACTGCCTTTTGTGGAGAAGAAAATTTCTAGCATTGCCGTGCTTTGGAATTGAATTAGATTTTCTCACTCGCCTTCTTAAACAACTTAAATATTTATATTTATTCACTTCCCATCTCTATTTCACTCATTTTAAAGTCTCGCGTGTTTCATTAAACACATATACGCACAAAAGGTACCCGACAGTAAACATTTAAATTATAAAAAGCTTAAATAAATTAGTCTGTGCAGAAATTTCTAATTAAAAATAGGTAGCAAAAGTCGCTGGGGAAATCTACGACAAAATGCCTGCATGGTTTTAAACCACAAGCCAATATTGGCTTGCAGAAATCATCTTAAGGTATCCCCACTACGTTGAAAAGGTCGTTTTGGGCCAAATTTCACATTTTGTAAAAAATGAGTTCATTTTAAAGCCCCATTGTTTAGGATTCCAAAACTGCCTTTGTTTCTTGTCTACGATAAATAGATACAGAGTTATAGCAATCGGAATATCTAAACCCAGGGGTCAAACGAACTGGAAGTGACACTTGAAAGGCGGGAAGTTGGAAAATAATTAGGTAAGTCTTACTATTCGTGCATAAAATTGTAGTAGAAAATATTTTATACAAAGTTTTACGGATCTGACAATACATTGGATAAAATTATTATGATGGGTGGCAAACATAAACATACTTTTCATCCCATCAAAACTGTGTCTTTTAAACTTTAATCGCGTTTTTTGCAGGATGAGATTTTCGTCCCGAACTCTTTACGGAAAACCTGATAACTGCAAAAGTTATGCAAAGAAATTGATGAAACTTGGTATACATCTTTCTTACAATGTTGTGCATGCAATGAACTAAACGTTTTGCTGTTTGTCAATTCAAAGTTAGATAATAGCTATTTACATTCGACATAGTGAAGAAATTTGTCGAAAATGCACACTAATGCATGTAGGAATAAGTGTATATCAGCAGGGTTTAGAAACATTACTTACCCTGAAGTTTTTTTTTATTGGAGGTTTAACGACCACCGTGAGCAACTCAATGGGCTATAAGCAGTCGCCCGTCCCTAATTTTGGGTCACTTGTTCCAGGGAAGGGAGAGAACCAGTACCGTAAGACAAGCACAACATCCATGCCTCACCGGGATTCGAACCCGGACCCCCTTATGGACGAATGATCAGAGGCCATCGCTTAGACCACTGCGCCACCGGGGCGGCACCCTAAAGTTCACTGCATAGATAACAGCTAACAACTTCACGAGTTTCACTTTTTAAAATATACTTTTGCAATTTACTTTTGAATTCCATCTCTAAACTGTGAATATAGATAATAATTAAAACAAGGTAATCCGTATATTGTGTTGAGAATAACACAAAACACGTTTTATTAATAATGTAGATCACGCACAAAATAATATAAGAAGAAATTAAATGCAAAAAAAACTTTTTCTCTTCTTGCAGAGAATGTTATCTGCAGAGCTAAAACAACACAACTTAAAGGTCGACGACATAAACGCCTGTGTGAAAGCACTTAAGGTGGACGTCTAGTGATTTTGCTTCCTATACTTCCAATGGAAAAACTTCTGTACACATTTTCTTCACAATTAATGCGTTCCCAAGGATGAAAATTTGAACGTCGATTAAAATAGCTTCATATTATAACTTGGAATACTTAATATTTTCTAAAACATAACCATAATTATATTAAAAATTAATAACTTTTCCTTTGGTGGTGTTGAAAGCAGAAAAAAGATGACGCGATCTGTACTTTGATGACGTCAGTAGACAAACAAATGTTGGATTGCATAATTACGGTTATATTTTAGAAAATATCAAGTATTCCAAGTTATAAAATGAAGCTATTTTAATCGATGTTCAAATTTTCATTTTTGTGAGCGCATTAACTGTGAAGAAAATGGGTATAGAAGTTTTTCCATTGGAAGTATAGGAAGCAAAATTACTTGACGTCCACCTTAAAAGTAACGCATAATAATTCCTGTGCGATTTTTATCGCTACAGAAGAGCAACAACATAAAAGTGTTTTCCCTTTGACAAAGTAGTATACGTGTATAAAAAAAATGCCTGCGTAATAAAATAAAAAAATGCCTGAGTTATATCCAAATATGTGGAAAATGATATTTAATTTATTGATACCTTTCCCTACCTCATATCTTGTAGAATCAGGCAGTAGTGCTGTTAATCATATTATCACCAAACAGAGAAATCGTCGGAATATCACCGAAAGAGGAGACTCTCTTTTGTTCTTTACGGAAATTGAACCACATATAAAATATTTAGTGTCGCAGCCTCAGCCTCAAGGATTTCATTAATTAAAGGTAATTTCAATAAGGTTTATTGCTTTCATATATAACTTTCATTTTCTTCAATTTAAGCAGCTCCCGCACTAGTAGGCGCTGTATCAATGGAGATGCAAAAATTCGTTAAATTGAAATTATCTATGTATAAACATACATAAAGTATAAATAAAAAGGTAAATTTAAGTACATATTTTTCACAAATCCTCCTCTAAAACTTACTTCGCACTTGCTCTAAATTGAGTTCCTGTGGCACCGGTGGGCTGTAAGGAAATTTTACCATCAACGAAGATACAAAAGTGGGCGGTAAGTATTAAAAGGTTGATGACCTCTGATCTAGAGCGTTTACTCTAAACGACATGTTTCCTTAACTTCTTTCACAAATTTCCCAATTTCTTGAAAATTAATATTGATATCATTTTTTTAACGTTTATGTGTTTTTGCGTGTTAGCCTTCCAAAAAAAAAAAAAAATCCCCTTCCTTGCATTTTTCGAAAAAACGTGGCCCCAACGTAGTGGGATACCTTAGAGAAAGACTAATTTAATTTCCATCTGTCTACACTGAAGAGCAATTGAATTGGAGACAGTTGACGTTATGCAAATGTCGCGCTGTGGGCGGCCCTGTAAACGGAAACGACATGACGTATGCAGCGATCCGACAATATAAGGAGTGATACGACGGGAATTATTAAGAGTCGGACGCAGTATGGGTAAGACGAAGGATCTAAGCGCATTTGATCGTGGGCAAATTGTCGGGGCCCGACGAATGGGTCACTCCATCTCGGAAGTCGTGCAGCACTGGGATTTTCACGAGCCACTGTGTCACGGGTGCACCGTGAGTACATCGAATCCGGTAAAACCATCCCTGCAAGGGCCAACTGCCATGGACAACAGCGTGTGGATGAGCGGGGTCATCGTCGGCTAGCTCGCATTGTAACAGCGGATAGACGGGCCACAGTGCAAGAAATCACTCGGCAATTTAACGCTGGTGCACAAAAACATGTAAGCAGCCACACACTCCAGAACCTCTCCTCGCTATGGGGTACAGAAGCCATCGTCCCACGAGGGTACCGCTACTGACCGCACATCAGAGGGTGCAAAGATTAGCATGGGCGCGGTAACATCGCCACTGGACCCTAGACATGTGGAAAAATGTTGCCTGGACTGATGAGTCGAGATTAACGTTGGTACATGTGGATGGCAGGATACGAGTACGGCGCAAACCACATGAAGCGATGCATCCTTCTTGCCAGCAGGGTACTCTTCAAGCTGGTGGGGGTGGTATTCTCGTCTGGGGACTGTGTACGTGGACTAAAATGGGACCCCTGGTACGTGAGACATCGTCCCCCTCTCAGGTCAACGTTACCGGGATATCCTGGACGACCATTTGCTCCCGTTTGAGCGTCTTCAACATTCCACTGGGGACCTCATCATGCAAAAAGAGAATGCACCGTGCCATCGCTCCCGAATTGTATCCGAATGGTTGGATGAATACTCCACCGACGTGACCTCGCTTCCTTGGCCAGCTAGGTCACCTGACCTCAATCCCATCGAGCACATCTGGGATGCCATCGAGAGAGATGTTCAAGGCTCTGACACCCCCCCCCCCCCATCAAATCTTGGTGAAATGTGGGAGCTCGTTTAGGGGTCGTTGATCCGTATGGCTTCCCAACGCTTCCGGTGTCTTGTCGAGTCCATGCCGAGACGAATCGCCACCGTCATCAAGATGAAAGGTGGTGCTACACGTTACTAGACAGGTATATCTAATTCAATTGCTCTTCAGTGTATATCGTTTTCATTCAGCATTGATTACGCCTATGGGGCCGAATGATCAGGGAGCGGGTTTCAGGTAAATCAGCTGAGCTGAGTACGGTCTCAAGCTCCTGATGAGGCATGGGTAGTAGACTTGTCGCACGGTGTGCCTGTATCCCTCTTTAAGGTCACACACGCATTTTCAGCTATCTGTCTGCTTTCCGTATACACAGCACTGTAAATATTTTTGTTTCTAGAAGGTCCCTCCCGTTTGGAATTTCGACTTGAAACTCACCACTGCGATTCGGAAAACATGTAGTGCTTTTATTAGTTGAAATTTGCTTTGAGTTGAAGATAATGAGTGTCTTTAACTAATTTTGCTGACGTATGAATGAAACTTATGCCCTTAATTAATTCGTTGAAACGATGTTGTATCACGCTCTAGAAATAAGTACCCAAATAAAACAGACACGGTGAAAGGATAAGCAAAAACTTTCGTAACGTCAACTGTTGAACTATTTATTCATCACGCACTGTGAGTTTGCGTCACCGATACGCGATAATCATCAAGTCGTACCCCGCTGACACTTAATAACAAGCTCGTTCTTGTACCAACATATAAATCTCATTCAGATAGCTACAACACTTGTTCATCGATTCACATGAATCTACCTCTTTCGCTATTCGAAAGTATATTGCCAACATATCCATTATATTTACCATCTCCCCACTTTTTTATTTAATATTATCTATTTATATTTTCTTGACTTACTGTCAGGGTTGCTAACATATACAAGTTGATCTGGGAAATAATGTGCCGTTCAGTGAGAAAAATTTAACCGAGAAATAACGAAATTTACATAAGGAAACAAAAGCTCAAAAAGGAAGTTAAATTAGAGGCATATGTTACAAACAATAATGAAAACAATATGCCAAATTTTGAAGAGTCTATTGTGATTTCCAGATGAATTTTGGCCCACACAGACTCTCGTTATATCTCTCTCTCTCTCTCTCACACACACATGGACCTTTTGTTTTATTACTGTAGATGTACAGACGCACTTGTGAGAGGATGTAAGCAAGTGTTTCTGACATGTTTCTTTCACGGAAGAGAAAATGTTTCGAATGTGGCTGCCACTGACTTTGTATGTTTACTTGCAATGCGCTGAAGGAAAGTTTAACATCAAGAAATATGTCAAAATCACTCCATTTTAACTTCACCTTCACCATTTGTTTCTATTTCTAAAGATAATTTCTTTAAGACTAAAAGAATTTTCACGATATTAAGCTTGATAATCTTATTCGCCGTCCAACTGCGTAAGATAATCGATTTCCTGCGTTTTAATGATTTTTGAAAATGAGCTTTGCCTCAGGGAGGAGATGACATAATCCCTTCTGCTTGAACTCCCGCATTCCTACATTCGAATGACGCTTGCGACAGATCAAATTGATTTTATTTTCCGGACAGTTCACCCGCAAAATATCATTTTCGAAGCTGTGGAATTTTCCACGCTACTTTACCAAGGCAGATATAATACCTCAGTGGAACGTGGACTACATCACAGCTTCGTATGTTGCAAATCTCTGAAATTTTCTTAACTACCGTCAGACTTTCCCTTTGTTAAAATAATTCAGAGTGAGTTTTTTCATATGCTTTTAATTTTCATTTATATACAGAAGACCACCGGTTATACGTTTTTCTACGACACGTTTTTAGCATTTATACGTTAAACTCCTGCAGTCCCGGCATACTCCGATATGCGAGCTGATGTTAATTTATTTTCCAGCAAAAATGAAAAATTTCCCGTTTCGAGCCTTTGGAGAGAAACCATTTGCTTTTTTGACTGTAAACGTCCCTTCTTTTCCCTTAATTGCTGCCATAGACATCTAGTGCGATCAGAGATCAGTCGTGGGATTATTTGAAGAAGGTAAATTGGTGAAATCGAAAATTGGTGCTTTGAAAACTACGAACTTTGTAGCCATGGCTTGGCAAAAGGTTTTACCGTAGATGGTGAAGAACTGTTTGATCATGCTGTATTAAATTCAAACGAAGGTCCTTCGCAACAGGAAAATTCGGAAACAGTATTAATGCCACCAGTCGAAATTTAGTCGAAGTTAAGTACAAGAACTTTTGTGGATTATGCCAGATGTGATTTCGAAGTTCCAAAACCATCACTTCTGACAACTGATGAACTGACTGAAATTAAAGATGGTGGCAGTGACAGTGATGATGAGGAAAGTGGTTTCAATCTGTTGACACCAAACTTTCTCCAAGCTCTTGCTGCCTATGATGTGACGAAAATATTTCTCATTAATTGTGATATAAACGAAATGCTCAAAATGCTCTGCGTACAATAAACTTTTTGCATTACGTTTATAGACTTTATCACAGGTCCAACTGACACAGTATTTTAACACTGAAATTGGAAAATATTGCCCACGAACCTGCTATTTTAATCGGAAGTTACGCTATGTATAGATAAAAATACGATACAGTTCACATCTATTCCAGAAAACGTTTGCATGAAAATGAAAGTTGACTGATAAGGGAATAATGTTCCATTAGATTAAGTGCATCAAACATTTGCTCTCTACGTTAAATACTGCATTTTTAAAGCGTAGAGGTTCGTATTTTCTATAGCAATGTCGTTAAATTTTTAAGTTTCGCTTATACGTTTTTCACAGTAATACGTTTTTACGCTTTCCAACCGTAGGTTGAAGAAACGTTTATGCTCCATCTTTGTCCGTCTGCCCGTCCACACGATAACTCGCGTAAAAATAGTTCGATTTTAATGAAAATTTAGTATGTGGTAAGGGACTAACTGGGGACGAAACGTATTGAAAATGGGCGAAATAGGGTCAAAGGTCAGGACATAGGAGTGGGATCAATTCCATCGCCCTTATGCGTCATAACTTGCGTAAAAACAGTTCGATTTCGATCAAATTTTAGCATGTGGTAGGGGATTACTTGGGGACGAACCCTGTTGAAAACGTGTGAAATGGGGTCAAAGCTCAGGACATAGGAGCGGGATCCATTCCATTGCTCTTATGCGTCATAACTTACGTAAAAACGCTTCGATTGCGACAAAACTTTAGAATGCTGTTCTGGAGGTATACTGAACCAATTCTGTTTAATATAATCGAAATGGGGTCAAAGGTCAGGACACAGGAGCGAGAATTAGTCCACAGCCGTTATCCTCATAACTTGAGTAATGATTTCTGGTATGTTGGAAAGCATATCATAATCAATGCATTGCATGATTTTACTAACTTGTTTACTTTTGTCACAATTCCAAATTGGGTAAGAATTTCATGCTGAAAAATCAAATTCATTTGCTTGATTGGCCTGGAAATTCATCAGACTTAAATCCCATAGAAAACTTGTAGAATATTTTGAAGAGACGTTTAGGTAAAATGGAATGTACAACCAAAGAACGCATGATAACGAATGCTATAAAAGTGTGGTTCCACGATTATGAAGTCAAAAAATATGTGCACTCAATTAGTGGAGTCAATGCCAAAACGAATTCAAGAGGTCATTTCTGCTAAACGAGGACATACTTCATACTAATACAGGCATTTATCAGTGTATATCAAGGCATAGAATGATATAAAGGCATAGTTTTGGAAAAAAGAGTGATTTTTTACTTTGTCCCAATTAATTTGCACAGAATAGTATGTTTATGCTGCAGTCTCGCTGCTGGCACATCGCCGAGCTGTGCACATGGATGCTTGGCGATGATGAAACAAAACCATAAATCTTTACAGACTCATTTATCGCGGAGCAGTGATGCTCCTGTGGATATATCATTACCACAGCGATGATATATTCACAACGATGATATCAAACTGGTTTGTTTTTCGAGCCTCGACCATCGCCAGGCATCCTCAAACTTACGCTGCGATTGGTTCCTTCAAGGCCACTCTTCCCGTCCATTAACCCACTTTCCCAACCAAGTGTGAAACTACGCAGTCATCTGTCTCGTATCTTTAAAAACGGTGTTGTGTTTTTATAGAAGCAAGTTTTATTTGTGGAGTTTTCCTGTGATTTGAACTTTTATTTTTTTTTGAACCTCTCCTTGGATTGATCAAGAGTTTCCCTAGCATAAGGCTTCGTCATGTATCTCAGTAAGGGATAGACTTCATCACCTATGAACACAAAGGGTGCTTGGATGTCAGTATTTCGTAGGAAATTATTATATCTTCAGGAACGTTAAGCACACCCTTTTTCATTCTGTCATACAAGGCAGACTTTATAAAAGTGCCCCCGTCACTTTGTTTTCCATAGGATCCAACTTCAATGAAAATAAATTTACAGTGTGCATCACTGACGGCCTGCAGAACTATTGAAAAGTAGCTTTTATAATTCAAGAACATGGAGCCTGACCATTGAGGGCGAAGTATTCGGATGTGTTTTCTATCGATAGAACCTAGACAGTTAGGGAATCCCCATTTCTTGTAATACATATCAGCGATTTCTTTGAATTCTTCTTTAGTTGGTGACTTCATATGCAGTGGTTGTAAAACTTGCCATAACACTGGTAAAGTCTGTTTGACAATAAGAGATGCAGTCGTGATTCCTATAATAATAAAAGCGATGTGAACAGCTGCAGGATAAATGATCCATGGCGAGCATCGCAGCTACATGCAAGCAGCGAGGTGCCTGAGCGAGCATCTATGTGCTAGCAGCGAGGCTGCAGCATAAACGTACACTTAGATGAATTTTTTCTGTCCTTCAGATGTGTTTTTATTCTTCTGTTACCAACAGCTTTTGTGCACTTTTTTGGCCTTTTCCTGGTTTGTTTTTCAGTGACTTTGTTTCCTGATAACGTAAACAGCACTCTTGTACACCAGATGTTGTCACTGACCCACCTACTTGCCTTGCAATTTCAGCATAAGAAAGACCCGATTCACGTAATAAAGCAATCCTGGTCCTTTTCGTGGGTGACCAATCAAATATTTTCTGTGGTTCCATTGCTGTACTTATTATCTACACGTTAAATTTAAAGAAATACTAAAAATATTCACACAATTTACAATTACGCTTAATTTTTGCCCTTACGCCAATAAACACAAATCAACCAAATCAAAACTGCCTATCTTCCTTGAAAAAGCGTCTGGTTGATGTGCGAAAGTTTATTTCTAGTTTTACATGAATAAATCGGGTTACTAATATAGTTTTACTATTTTACTTGGATATTATTACGATGATGTGGTAAAATACAGGAGTTGTGGCGTTCTGCAAAAGATCGAGCAAAAGGAATTTTTCTTTTGAATTAACGAAACGCACTAGAGGATAGCAACTTTTATTTTCCCATTATACGCTTTGCTGCTATTTTCGGCATGAAGAACGTTTCCTTTTAGTTATACATTCTGTCATAAAATAGATAGGAAAAAAAAAGCAAATGCAACACCAGGAAGTAGTGATGCGATTTGCATGCAAATTGAGAGGCAAGATTTTAACCTGCTGATGTGCAAAAATCCCACTATCCAACCTATCGGGGTAAAGTTAAAGCTGTTACAAAAGGGGTAAAGTAAGTAACATAAAGACGAATCCTTCCGAGCAACATTGGCACATGTTGTTGAAAAGTGACTCCTAGGGAAAATCATCACAGGTAGAAGGCCGAGAACCCGTCAGTACCGTGGTTCTCATCAGCTAACGGACTTTAAAAGAAAACGCATTATTCGTCTGTATGAAGCCCGCTGGTTGACTCGGTTTATTGTGTCACGTGTTGGCCACCACAATGTAGCTGTCCATCATTACTGTACACGGTGGACGAGAGAAGGTACAGTATATACAGCCACCCGTTTGGAAGCGATCGATCTAGAGTGTCTACAGGACGAGAAGATCGTTTGATCCGGCCATAGGGGCTTACACAACCGACAGCCTTGCTTTCAGCCATGAGAAGAGCTGGGTATCCGAGCATCAGTCACACGACAAACCATTTCAACACGCCTACTGGAAGCAGGCCTGTACGCATGACGTTCACTGCGTCGCCTACTGGTGCCTCCCCCAAGTAACCTGGGTTGAAGAACGGCGTCGCGTAGTGTACAGCGATGAGGCTCGTTTCTGCCATTAACGAGATAGTCACGAGACACATGCGTAGTGCTGATGTTGTCAACGCAACAATTCAGAGAATATCAACAAACGATACATCGCCGGACAGCGAGCATCAATGTTTAGCAAGCTATCTCTTATAAATCGCACTAGAGTTATTACAGGAACTTTGACGGCTTGTCGGTATGTCGAAGAAATCTTCGAACCCGTTGCGATATCGTTCGTGGCAAGGTTAAACAACGCTTTGATTCAGCAAGACAATATGCTCCCTCACACTGCAAATGCACATAGTGTCTGCGTGGTGCCAGAGTGCTACCTTGGCCAACCAGATCCCCAGATTTGTCGCCGATAGAGCATGTCAAAGACATGCTGAGGCGATGCCTCAAGACTCTGGGTCAACCATTTTTGCCAACAGATGCCCTGCGACAGTCTTTTTTTTTTTTTTTTTTTTTTTTATTGGAGGTTTAACTACTATCGCGCCCGTCCCTAAATTAGTCACTGGTTTCAGGGAAGGGAGAGAGCCAGTGCCGTAAGACAAACACAACATCCATGCCTCACCGGGATTCGAACGCGGATCCTTTTTGGACGAATGATCAGAGTCCATTGCTTAGACCACAGCGCCACCGGGGCGGCGCGACAGTGTTTAGACAAAGTGTAGTGGTCAGTGACTTATAAAACTTCCATAGCCGCCCTGGTGATGCAGTGATCTAAGCGCTGACTTCTGACCATTCGTCGGAAATGGGTCCGTTTTCGAATCTCAGTGAGGCATGGCGAGGCATGGCGGTTGTGTTTGTGTTTCGGCACTGCCTCTCTCCCTTCCCTGGAACCAGTGGCATTAAATGTGGAACGGGAGACTGCTTTATAGTCCATCAAGTTGCTAGCGGTGGTGGTTAAGTTCGCAAAGAAATAAAACGTCTGTACAACCTTATCCGCGGAGGGTGGCCGAATATATTGCTGAACAAGGACGATTTGCCCTATACTAGCATGGACCTGTAAGTCGTCCTTCCCAGCATTACATTTTGTTTTCTTTCTATTTTAGCACGTCTTTTGTAAAAAAAAGATCCTGCTTATGTTATCGGTTTGTCCGTCCGTCGGTACCCACGAAATCTGTGCAACTATTAGTCCGATTTGAAAAACTCTTTTTTGCATTAGGAAGCTTGAAATGATGCGAATGATGATCCTTTATTTTTTTTACTTTTTTTTTACGATGTGCAATTTCGCCGCTAGAGGGCGTAAATGCAGATGATGTCGAATTTAAAAATACGTTTTTTTCCACATATTTGGTTCTAAACATCCGATTGAAATTCTTTTATCTTTCGATTCCATTTATATCGAAGAGTATTTTAGATATAGTTACATTTTTAAATTACGCATAGATTTTCCGCTAGTGGGCGTAAAAGTAAATTACATTTTTCCTGATAACTCTTCTTCTAAAACTCCGATTTCAATTTTTTTTTCTTCAGCGGATACACCTCCTGATGGAAAATATTTTGCATATAATTTCTAATTTTTGGTGAAGCATACTTTGGCCACCAGGGGGCGTAAGCGTTAATTTTTGCTTCTGATGTATTTGCCATAAAATATGAGCTTCTAAAATATCGATTGAAAAAATTATTTCGTAGACTGATGCCACTCACATCGATAAACCTTTTCCGAACATTTTCTTCTAAAAATATTCTACAGTTTCTTTTTTTTTTTTTTTTTTTTTGATTGGAGGTTTAACGACCACAGTGAGCAACTCAATGGGCTATAAGCAGTCGCCCGTCCCTAATTTAGAGTCACTGGTTCCAGGGAAGGGAGAGAGCCAGTGCCGTAAGACAAACACAACATCCATGCCTCACGGGATTCGAACCCGGACCCCGCTCGGACGAATGATCAGAGGCCATCGCTTAGACCACTGCGCCACCGGGGCGGCACAGTTTCTTCGCCAGGGGGCGTAGATGTATATCTTATTTTTGTGAATATCTCTACGTCTAAGAGTCCGATTTGAAAAATTCCTTCTTTGTTGGATAGTGTTTTCAGCGTGACAGGTTTTTCATATAATTTCAAAATTTTCAAGTAATTCATAGACTTTCCGCTAGGGGCGTGGAGGTAAATTGTGTTTCCCCCTATATCTCTGCTTGTAAATCTCCGATTCGAAAAAGTCTTTTTGCACCGGATACAGCTCCTGATGGGAAATCGTTTGAACATAATTTCTAATGTTTGTAAAAAAAATGGTTTGGCCACCAGGGGCGTAAATCTTAATTTCCGCTTCTGATGTATTTGCAGCAAAATATGAGCTTCTAAAATCTCGATTGCAAAAAAAGTCGTTTGTAGAACGATACTACTCATGTCGACAAACCTTTAAGAAACATTTTCTTCTTGAAATAATGCATGGTTTCTACGCCAGGGGGCATAGATGTATATCTTACTTTTGTCAATATCTCTACTTCGAAGAGTCCGATTTGAAAAATTCCTTATTTGTTGGATAGTGTATCCAGTGTAACATGTTTTTCATATAACTGCAAAATTTTCAAGTAATTCATAGACTTTCCGCTAGTGGGCGTAAAGGTAAATTGCTTTCCCCTATATCTCTGCTTCTAAATCTCCGATTTGAAAAAATATTTCTGCACTGGATACAGCTCCTGATGGGAAGTCCTTTGCACATAATTTCTAATTTTTGTAAAAATCGTTTGGCCACCAGGTGGCGTAAGTCTTAATTTCCGCTTTTGATGTATTTGCAGCAAAATATGAGCTTCTAAAATCTCGATTGCAAAAAAAAGTCGTTTGTTGACCGATACTACTCATGTCGACAAACCTTTTAGGAACATTTTCTTCTTGAAATAATGCATGATTTCTACTCAAGGGGGCGTAGATGTATATCTTATTTTTGTCAATATCGCTACTTCTAAGAGTCCGATTTGAAAAATTCCTCCTTTGTTGGATAGTGTTTCCGATGCGAAATGCTTTTCCTATAAATTCAAAATTTTCAAGTAAATAATAGACTTTCCGCTAGGGGGCACAAAGGTAAATTGCGTTTTCTGCGTTATTTCTGCTTCTAAAACTCCGATTTGAAAAATTCTTCCTCTATCGCATACAAGACCTGATGGATATTTTTTCACATAATTTCTAATGTTTGGTAAAGAATCGTTTGGCCACCACGGGGCATGAGTGTTAATTTCTGCTTCTGATGTATTTGTAGTAAAATCTGGGCTCCTGAAAACTCGACTAAATTTTTTTTTCTTGGACCGATACCGCGCATATGGAAAAACCTTTTGAGAATACTTTCTTTCTAAAATAATGCATGGTTTTTCCACCAGGGGACGTAAAGTCACATCTTATTTTTGTCGATATCTCTGTTTCTAAGAGTTCGTAAGCTCACGATTCCGTTTACAGCAATATCTGAGGGATTAAAAACCCGATTGAAAAACTTCTTTCTTCCGTCAGATACTGTTGTTTTCCATACCGGTTCCATTGACTTTGAATAGCTTTGATAAATTTAATTTGCGTCAGAACGGATTAAAAAGACGTGCTTATTGCACCCGAAAATTCGGTGTCATCTTTCTTGCTTGAAAATGTGATCATTTCGCTTGTATCTACTATGAGTTTCGAAGCATTTGCACCATCACTTCCTGATGGTGCAATCTTTTTTGTTCCGACATAGTGTAAATATTTATGTTCTCTTGGGATGCATTGTATGAAGATTTTATTGAACATTTCTCGTAAGTAAATAAGGCTCGGAGTTCCAACGCTGTAATTCATTTCATAATTTCTTTTTTAAAAAGAATCGTTTTAACAGCATTTAATGGCAAAATATCGTGTTGAATATTTTCTGTAATTTTTGAATGGCATTTAAAGAAAGGGCGATGACGCACGTAGCTATTTAAAAATATTCAGATATATTCTGAAAATAAGTTAAATGCATATGACGTGTGTATTCGTGAATAAAGTTGTAACGGAAAGGTGACTTAATGATATAGGAGGCATTTCAACATTTTATCTGGCAGTAATATGAGAACAAATTGTTGCTTCTGGTGACAGCAATTCACTGCTTCATTTCTAGCCGTCCTTTTCCGCATCATCAAGGCCAAATAATTTTTAGAAACATGTTCGAACTCTGCTCTCTTGAGATTTGTTGAATGTGTTCCGTCAATTCATAATTTTTATACTTTGTTCAAAATATCTGTTTTAATAACACGCAATTATTTCGGTGTTAAGGATGAATTCTGTAAGCACTACCGGAGTTGCGAGTCTAAGCGTGTTTTAGAAATGTTGAAATTAAATGTCATTTACATAACATCGGTTTGAAAATTAAAGTTGCGTAAATGACGGAAAGAGCTCAATTGCACAAAAGTTAACGCAAATGAAAACGTACATCTGAATTTAAAAGTATTATACTACTATATTGTTATACTACTGAGGATACAACTAACGATCGCTAGAAATTGATCAGATTACATGCAGAGAGTTTTAGGAAAGGAATGTCTGACCCCAGGTCTTAAACAACCCTTAGAAACAGGAAGCTAGGCGATTTGGGCTAGAGTGCCCGATAGGAAAGTGACACGGAAGCGAGGTAGAAAGGCGCCCATGTTTGTTACAGTGGTTCGAGCGTTCGTACCTGCCTGGGATCAAACCCGAGGTCTTTTTTCTTTTTTTTTTTTTTTTTTTTTAATTCGAGGATTAACGACCACCGTCAGCAACTCAATGAGCTATAAGCAGTCACCCGTCCCTAATTTAGGGCCTCTGGTTCCAGGGAAGGGAGAGAGCTAGCGCCATAAGACAAACACAACATCCATGCCTCGCCGGGATTCGAACCAGGACCCATCTTGGACGAATGATCAGAAGCCATCGCTTAAACCAATGCGCCACCGGGGTGGCCCCGAGGTCTTCTCTTTGGCAGTCACGAAGGTTGACCCCTAGGCCACCCGCGGCCCGATCGCAAGAAATAATCGATGCCTGTGATTTATCACTTGGTGTCAAAATGCCATTAGCGTATGTATAGCTATGCTAATCTATCACAAGGACATGGCACCCTGCTATTATTAAAGTCATTTTAGGAAGCCCGGTTAAAAAGTATCGAGACGGTATCGGTAAAAGTGAGCATGCTTTGACTGGGATTAAAAGTTGATAATTTTCAAAGTAAGCCATTTCAGCAGTACAAACCTTTGTGGAACAGCCTACTTTGCCCCCCAGATCAACAAAACTTCAATCCAGTCGAAATTTTACCATGGGGTTACAACCCAGAAACACCAGAGTATACTGTTTCAAAATATTAAAGCCATTAGTTAGGTTACTTGTACATAAGTTACGTGCATCAAGTCTGATTGTCTTAATGAGCGAGCCTAGCGTACGTGAATATTATTTGTTAAATTACATAACTTTCATGCATGAATCATATAACATGGGCTTACTATCTTATAGAGTTAGCCTAACACTCCGTGAATATTGTTAGTTAAGTTATGTAAAGACAGGGTTGTTGTCTTAATAGGTTAGCCATTACTATTTTGAACACTGTTGGTTAAATTGCATACTTACGTGAATGCAGGCTTACTGTCTAAGTTGGTTAGCCTGGAAGGCTGGAAAAACTCCATGAATTTGCTTGTGAAAATCTTCCAAATATCTGGAGACAATGTAAATAGAGAAAGTCATCGCTCTTTCCACGTTTTTCTTTAATTAACACACAGCAACCGAAAAATTGTTTTCCGGACACCACTGGGATCGAACCCAAGATCTCTCGATAACTAGCCGAGTGGGTTCGTCTTACGCTACGGTGGCCAACAATCCACTGCGCTATGAGTGTTTATCTGTCAGCGATGACTTTGTCTATTTACATTGTCTTCACGTATTTGGAAGATTTTCACCATTTCTCTCGCCTTTTGGATTTATTAGCTATAATTAAATGGCTTGTGCTGTTAAGCCCGACCAGATGGAGAGGTCTCAGTTGCTGAGCCCTTCCCTATGGATTTGTGAAGTCAGATGCTGACAGATAAACACACATAGCGCCGTGTATTGTTGGCCACCGTTGCGTAAAAAGAACGCACTCGGCTTGTTGTCGAAAGATCTGGGATTCGATTCCAAAGGTGTCCAGAAAACAATTTTTCAGTTGCTGTGTGTTAATTAAAGAAAAACATGAAAAGAGCGATAACTTTGTCTATTTAATTTGTTTGTGTTTCTTTGCCGTGAGCTAGGACTTCGTGTTTGTTCGTTTTTCCCTTCCTTCCCTAGTGACCATCGCCTGGTGCCACACAGACATTTAACCATTTCCCTGCAAAAGTATGTCGGCGTGTTGAAACGGTGAACGCGCCTGTCACCACATCATGTGTGTGCAACTCTGTAACCTTATACATAGGGACAACGGCAGATACACCACGAGGAAACAAATGGCGCTAACAAATTTCTTCAGTTGACTTAACTAATGACCTGAAAGACTCATAGTCTCTGTCTGTAAGTATGTTAAGCCGTACATGCTTGATCTGACACACTGTGCGCCATGTGTATCTCAGAAAAATAAACTTTTTACGGCATGTCACCCAAAAAAAAAGGTTCAAGTTAAAACGAATGTTTTGGAAATGAGTTTCAGTAATTGTAAATTATCCTTTTGACTTTAATATCATACTGCAGTGATATAACTTTTTTCCTTTGTTGGCGAGTGAATTCAGAAATTAAATCGAGTTATAACGAAGTAAATTTCTCTGTCATTTTTGGTCCACGTCGGGAATCGAACCGGAGTCCACTTATTCCGGAACAAGTCGCTCTACCAACTGAGCTACGCAGACGTTCGTTCTTGCTGCTATCTGCTTTTATGTTGTGTGCGTCCTGAGGGGCAGGCACGGTGAATGCGCCTGTCTCCCCTCCCCACCCGAAAGAGGGCCGGGGGCATGGCCCACGTGTAAGCCGTGACCATGAATCGTCGTAGGCAGTCATCCGCTGTAGAACGTGCGCTTGCGAACTCCCAGTCAATCTGGTGTGTGGAATGCAACGTCACACACATTTATTTCTCGATGCGCTGAAGAAGGGATTCTCTTATTTTTCTACTCTCACGGTGTGGAAAGAACATCACACCATTGCGAGGTCTTGAACGGCCGGGTCATCCGGGAAATTCGGGTGCCATTATAACGAAGTAAATGTCTCCGTCATTTTTGGTCCACGCGAATCGAACCCGAGTCCACTTATTCCGGAACAAGTCGCTCTACCAACTGAGCTACGCAGACGTTCGTCTTGCTGCTATCTGCCTTTATGTCGTGTGCGTCCTGCGGGGCAGGCACGTCACAGGGTATGGAGAAACACGACGGATCCTTGAACACTGCTCGGTGAAAATCCTCCAAATACGTGGCGTCAGCAAATAAATAAATACATCGCTCTTTCCACGTTCCAGAAACACATAGCAACCGAACACGGCACGCTTATTACAGATAAGTGTTTTTCTCAAAAGTTTATTTTTAGAGTTGTAGGATGTATACTTTCTAACCGCGAAATTAGTTCCACTTCCTAAGCAGTGTTACCAGAAATCCAGCTGACGTACACTAGTTACTGTTTGTGAAAATTGCAATGTCATGGAGGACTGCTGGTATTAGACTGAAACAGGATATGCATTACAGGTTCGGACATGCAAATTATTAGAATGTCAGATAAAATGCGCATGCGGTGTCGGAGTACAGCGCCCTCTGAACTGTCCGGTCTTGGGTATAAAGGACTGACTCAATCGAGATGTTGCAATCAGTGAAGAGCCGACATTGAATCGAAAGGGTGTTTGCTGTGTCTCACTCAGTCGCAGAAGAAGGTCGCATCATGAACACCTGACCGAGCAAGAAAGGACTATTGGGATGAGAGAAGCTGGATTTTCCTACCGCGAAATTGCCACTTACGAAACGTCAGTAACAGAGATGCAAACGTGTCGTCACTGCATGGACGAGGCTCGGACGCACAGAAATCCGGGAAACAGACCGCAAAATCGCACGACTGCACTGGATGAAAAACTCCGCATGGCAGTGACCGATCGCACAGAGACATCCATGGTGTTAGTGCAGCAGTGGAGCACTCTCACAGCTCAGGCTTTGTCATCCAGCACAGTTATACGTCGTCTGCTTAACAGAGGACTGGTCGCAAGCGTGTCATTACTACGTATTCCTTTGACCCTCAGCCACAGAAGCTTCAGGCTGCAATGGGGTCTCGAACACAGACACTGATGTGCTGATTGGCAATAGGTGGTGTTTTCTGGTGAGTCACGATTCAACTTGATACACCATTTTGGTCGTATACGTGCGCGAAGTCATCGTGGTGAACGGCACCTTGCCGCCTGCATTTTGCAGCGTCACACGAGCCCAATGCCAAGCGTCAGGGTTTGGGGCTCCATTGGGTTCAATTCGCGATCTTGCCTGATGCGAATTGAGGGAACCCTCAATAGCCAGCGATACATCAGGAATGTTTTAGAGGCAGAGATGATACCCTTCCTTCAGAGTTAGTCCTGGCGCTATATTCCAGCAGGAGAATGCTCGACCACATGTGGCCAGGAATATCCAAGACCTCTTCCATGCACGGCAGATAGCGCTTCCTCCCTGGCCTGCGCGTTGGCAGGATATGTCCCCGATAGGACATGTCTGGGACATGGTAGCTAGCTAGGCGACTGGCCCGTCAAGAGCTTTCGTCAGTCACACAATTGAACTCTGGTCTCGCATAGAAGCAGCCTGGCGGGCTAGTCCCCAGGACAATATCAAAATCCTGTTTCATTCAACGCCACGCAGTGTAGAGACTGTTATTGTTGCTCGAGATGGCTTCACCCGATACCGAGTTTTGAAGCGAAAAAATCTTGTACAGCTCTACAAATGAATTCAGTTATCTCTTGTAACATGAGGAATCTGTGATATAAATTTCATTTGAATAGCGCGATTCTTTCCTGGTGTTGCAATTTTCACAAACTGTAGTGTACATGCCATATCTGTCAGAAGTCTACGTTAATTATGTACACTATATTGACAAAAGTCACCGGACACCTAGAAGAGGAACGCAACAGAGCATTTATTGACATACATTAGTACGATGTCGGTCCGTCTTTGGCCTTAATGCAGGCACTGACCCTTCGAGACATGCTTTCGACAAGGTTTTGTAACACAGCGATAGGTATGCGCTTCCATTCTGCCGCTAACTGTTGCTTAGTAGTAGGCGTTCGTTCCAAACTTCTTATGTGGAGCTCTAATTTATCTCGTAGGCGCTCTATGGGATTAAGATCAGGGCTCTGTGCTGACCATGCCACACACGATACAAAATTATCATCAAATCACGCCGTAACAGTCCTTGCTTTATGGCTCGATGCATTATCCTGCTAGTACCAACAAGGCTCGGTCCTATAGTATTGCCACAGAGTTGGTAGGACATAATTGTCCTGAATATTGAGGTAGATGAGCTGCTTAATAGGTTTGTCCAGGATAATCAATGAGCCGGGACCATACCACAAAAAACACCCCCACACGAGTACACTGCCAGCTTCAAACTTGAGTGTAGGAACAGTTTACTGTGATAAATAGCGTTCTCCCGGTTGCCGCCATACCCACACACGACCCATCGGACTGATGGATCGTGTATCTGGATTCATCAGTCCATAGGACCCGTTTCCATTGATCTACGGTCCACGACAAATGTTCTTTACACCATGCTAAACGATGAGTAGCATTCCGTGTGGAGATGAAAGGCTTATGAGCAGCCGCACGACCACGGTAACCCATGGAATGAAGTTCTCTGCGAATGGTACGTGTATATACTACGGTTCCAGCATTTTTACTCACCTGTACACTGAGGTCTTGTGCAGTACTCCGTCGATTAACTGTAACGACTCTCCTGAGGCTTCGACGTCCTCTATCACTGATTTTCTTTGGTCTGCCGGTACGTTTTGCTAATTCAGGCACGCCATGTGTCTTACACTCATTCAGTGCGTCCAAAACAGTTGACTTGGGTAAGTTTAAACGTCTCTCGGTTTCTCTTATGGACAACCCACTAATGTAACACCCAACAATCTTTCCTTTCTCAAAGTCAGTTCAGCGACATTTTCACTCGACCTCACTGTGCGGTATGAATGCGGTTAGCTGCAGGCTTGTTTCTATACCGTTTGTAGCTGGACTGCACATCTTAACAACGCAGCGGATCCGTTCATTTGCTTTTGAAGGGGGTGTCCGGTGACGTTTGTCAATATGGTGTATATTGCAGCTGAAGTATTTAGATAAATTCCTTATTTTGTCTTTCCAATAAATGCTCTCAGTTAATCTACTGAACATAGTTTACATTTTCTGTAAAGACTGATAAGACTTTCATGATATGTATTAAAATTTCTGCATAAAATAGTGTTCAAACATAAAATTAGAGGTCTATGCATAAGTTTCCAGGATCTTATGATCGAAGAGATGTACTTGCACAAGTAGATCGTATTTAATCATCATCGAAGTATATGCCTCAGTGAGCTATAATCTGTCGCCATCTCTCTGGTGGTTGACGAACACCGTCTTGAAAGAACGACGCCGGTTTCAATGCGATGAAGTCGTCGATGCGATTTTGGACATCCCCGCGTTTGGAGAACCGTTGGGCGCGCAAAAAGTGTTGCATCAAGCGAAACTAATAGAAGTTCGTCGGGGCAAAGTTTGGGGAGTAATCCACATGAAGGAGAATCTTCCACCGCAGCTGCATGATGGTTTCCTATCGTCGTGCTTTATCATGCAACAGAATGACCTTCCGACGCCGATGTCCCGGAAATGGTTGATTTCGTTGCGGTTCCTGTTTCAAAAGCAGTAGTTGACAACTGTAGGGTTCCGCAGTCATTGTTAGACATGGTGGCATGAGCTCGTGATACACGACTCCTAGTATGTCCCACCAGATATAGAGAACGTTTTTAGCGCGGATGTGTAGAATTTTAGTGGTAAATTGATGTAGGTATTGTTAATTGTTTATGGCACGAATTAAACCCTAACATAACTTCACTGTAAGTCACTCTTCTTACTGAAGCGTAAATCTACCGCATTAACTGGCTTCACTGTAAATCTTACTGAAATGCTCCATAAAGCTTAACGTCGTGTTCCGGATAGCTTCATTATACATGACAGAGTTAATTAGGCACTGAATAAAGATACCGGTCAGTTGAAATGAAATTGCCTTACTTATGAAGTCCACTTTGTGTTGTTGGTCCTTCGCAGGTACGCAAAGGTCACCAAAACATCATATGCAGAACATTATTCCAATTCGTAATCAATCAACAATCTCGTGACTCAGAATAATCATCAGGTCTCGCTAAATTCGACAATCATTTGAGACTTATAGAGCAATAAAGAGTAATTTTCAGCGTGTCTCAAATCAAAAGCTCGTTATAAAAAACTCGCATTCCGTGCAAAATCGATTCATGTCAAAACTCCAGTCTCATCACTAATCCCACTGGTATAATTCAAAACAACACTCTTATCATCCTCGTTTGCATACCTCATTCTTTTGACTTGTCGGCAGGTTGCCAAAACACATTCGCTGAGAGAGGAAAGGTAGCGTTAAGACAAAAAACATACTTAACGAGAATAGACCGAAATATATGTAACAGTTCAGGAACCAAAAAGGAAATTTTAATTCGAGTATACGTTATAGATGTTGCGTTTAGTGTTGATGTCATTGCCTGGACGGGGTCAATCCATGATCTTTTGCGTTGCTGGTTATCATAGTAAACCAATTTTTGCTCAATTGTTAATTTTCCTTAGGAAGTCCTTTACTGATGTCAAGCAAACAATGAAACACATATGTTCAACCTCTGATCAATGTTGCTGTCAGTGAGTTTGTGTGGGACTCACCTTCTTACTTCTTGAATCTTCCGCATGGTATGCAACCGTCGAACCACCGTCAAATGATTCACGCCTAACTATTTTGCAAGTTCTGTGGTCGACTGGGAAACATCTTCGTCCATGAAAGCTTGCAAATGTGCGCTCTGCTCTTCCTTCGGCCGTCGGCTACGCTGCTTGTCCTCCATGCTGCAATCACCACTTCTGAACTTCACAGTTGCCGCTCCGGTGACCTGGTGGTACGAAGCGTTGGCTTATAATCATTCGTCTGAGACGTGTTCGGGCTCGAATTCCACGTGAGGCATCGATGGTGCGTTTGTGGCGCAATCTTTCTTCATTTCCTGGAACAAGTGGCCCTAAATTATCAACGGGCCAATGCTTATAGAATTTAGAGTTGCTCACAGTGGTCACTAAACCCCTAAACAAACAAACAAAAAGAACTTCACGAACCATTCACGACACGTGCTTGCACCCACAAATTTCTCGCCGTATACCGAACGAATCCACTCTCCTGATCCTGCAGTGGTACTTTCAAGATTAAACACGAACAGGCAGTGACAAATAGGCACCTTGTCTGTCACCATATCCTAGCTGTTGACACGTGCCTTTCGACTCAGAGTTGCCGCTTTGCACAAACAGCACGGAGTTCTGAGAAAAAATTCAGTCGTTTCGCTTTTACATCCCGCTACGTGGAGCGCCAGAAAGTTGTGCATAGATCTAATAGATTAAGTTTTCGGAGCAGTTTATAACATATAGTGTTTTGATCTGATGGCTTTATAAGCCACATCTTTCTTCTCCGGAGCGCCTGTTCCTGCAGTTGAACTACCCTGGCAAGTTTATGCCTCCTTCATTGTTGATTTGACCCATGCGTCAACTCAGTAATGTGTCATCTACGTCCTGTCACGTAGTATATTACCCCCCGTCCGACAAGCCAAGGGCACAAAATCGAGGATTTCGGGTCAGCCGACTACCATGCTCAAAGGACCACCTCATTGTAGAATTAATTAATTACGTACGTTATGTGGAAAGATCATCATACAAATATTACCAGCCTAACGGTGAAGATATTCATTTTCCTCCGAACGCCAGTGTAACCTTTCTTTACTGGTTGTGGTCTCGAATATACGTTTTCCTACCCCGGAGCTGCTGTTCTCCCAACTGAACGACTCCGGCAGTTGTATCCCTGCAACATTGCCGATTTGACTCATGCTTCACTGCAGGAGTACGTCATCAACGTCATGTCATGTAATACGTTACAACAGAAGTTTGGCCATAGTTAAGAAAAGGATCCGCTCTCAACGACTCTGGAAGAGTCTCACACACCTACTATGTCGACTCCTGAGTATTCTGGAGGTAGTGTAACAGTATCTTTTCGGTCTATTTAAAATCATGCTGTCGTTTGACGAACAGGACCAGGGGCGGATTGGCCCATCGGGAAGCCGGGATATTTTCCGGTTGACTATTCGAGAAATGGCCTACTTACTCGTTGTTGTTTTTGTTGTTGTTTTCGCTTCTTGAGGGCGGGGGTCTTCGTCTGGATTTTCTTGGAACGAACGAATACTTTTTTGATATTTATAAATAATAATCGTTAACTTTGTTTGAGCTTTATTTCTGTCAAAAGTTACTTAATATAAAAAAAAAGTTTCAAAAGTACCTTTGTATCTATACACTGAAGAGCAATTGAATTAGAGACAGCTGGCGTTATGCAAATGTGGCGCTGTGGGCGGCCCTGTAAACGGAAACGACATGACGTACGCAGCGATCCGACAATATAAGGAGTTATGCGACGGGAATCAGTAAGAGTCGGACGCAGTATACGAAGGATCTAAGCGCATTTGATCGTAGGCAAATTGTCGGGGCCCGACGAATGGGTCACTCCATCTCGGAAGTCGTGCAGGCACTGTGATTTTCACGAGCCACTGTGTCACGGGTGCACCGTGAGTAAGTACATAGAATCCGGTAAAACCATTCCTGCAAGGGCCAACTGCCGTGGACAACAGCGTGTGGATGAGCGGGGTAATCGTCGGCTAGCTCGCATTGTAACAGCGGATAGACGGGCCACAATGCAAGAAATCACTCGGCAATTTGACGCTGGTGCATAAAACCGTGTGAGGAGCCACACCATCCAGAACCATCTCCTCGCTATGGGGTACAGAAGCCATCGTCCCACAAGGGTACCGCTGCTGACCGCATATCACAGGGTGCGAAGATTAGCATGGGCGCGGGAACATCGCCACTGGACTCTAGACATGTAGAATAATGTTGCCTAGACTAATGAGTCGAGATTCACGTTGGTACATGCGGATAGCAGGATACGAGTACGGCGCAAACCACATGAAACGATGGATCCTTCTTGCCAGCAGGGTACTCTTCAAGCTGGTGGGGCTGGCATTCTCGTCTGGGGACTGTTTACGTGGACTGAAATGGGACCCCTGGTACGTGTGACATCGTCTCTCACAGGTCAACGTTACCGGGATATTCTGGACGACCATTTGCTCCCGTTTGTGCATCTTCAACATCCCACTGGGGTCCTCATCCTTCAACAAGACAATGCACCGTGCTATCGCTCCCGAATTGTATCCGAATGGTTGGATGAACACTCCAGCGACGTGACCTTGCTTCTTCGGCCAGCTAGGTCACCTGACCTCAATCCCATGGAGCACATCTGTGATGCCATCAAGAGAGATGAACCCCTCCATCAAATCTCCGTGAACTGTGGGAGCTTGTTCAGGGGTCGTGGATCCGTAAGGCTTCCCAACGCTTCCGGTGTCTTGTCGAGTCCATGCCGAGACGAATCGCCGCCGTCATCAGTGCGAAAGGGGGTGCTACACGTTACTAGACAGGTATCTCTAATTCAATTGCTCTTCAGTGTATGTTGGGCTTTTTCTCTGATATAACGTATCGAAATTATCTGCAGTTATGTAAGTATAGATCACCCAGGGCAAGTATGCTGTTGTAAATTAATTACACTAAAGCTAATTGCAGTTAGACTTAGGTCGTTGTACTTGGAGCCAAGAGTCAGTGGTATGCCCTACCTTCCTTTGGTAATCTTGAAAGAAACACTTGTATCCATTGTGAGGCCCATGATCCCAATTCCCTTACCCACAGACTGACACAGAGCTCAAAGTGATTGTCCGACACAGGTGTTCTGAAGTCCGTGTCCCATCCACATGTATCTTAAAAGAAACAACAATTTACCAATGTTGGTTCATGGGTCAAAATGGTGGTTCATAGGTAATAATGGTGGTTTATGCATCAAAATAATGGATAGACTTAAAAAAACCGTCTACTCAAGGAGGGGATAGCAATACCATTATTTGATCACTGATCACGTGCACATTTCAACTTTCGTAGTGGTTTAATTGGAAATGGATCTTCCAGAGACTCGTGATTTTTTTCTTTAGTCGCCTTTGTTATTTTTACTTAAAATAAATTTTTTCAAAGGAAATATTGGTCTGGTTCTGTGTTACAGGGTGTCTCACTCGCTGCTAAACCCGGCATTTCTTTAATAATATTAACACCAATGAAGATATTGCAACGAAACTTGAAGTGGACTTGCCACATTTCGTGCGAAATGTGATGACATCACAACATGCGCTGGAAGTGGCCACCACTTACGTCCAGACAGCACTGAACCCGGAGCTGTGCGCCAGCTAACCGGAGTGCTCCTTAGCGGCAGACACATTCCTAAGTGTGGCGCCACTAAGTCTAAGTCCGCCAGCCAGTCGGACGCGCCTCTCTGCAGCTTTGTTATGCCATTTCGCTGAGCGTGTCTACACAGTGCGGTTGTTGATAGTAAGCGCTCGTGGCTGTTCACGTACGTGTGAAAATGTATCGGTATACTCTGGAGGAGCGAGTGTTTATTGTTCGCAATTATTGGAAAACAGAATCGATAAAGTCTTCTCAACAGGAATTCCAGCAATTCCTGGAATTTTCATCAATTGGACAAAGAACTATCCACTGAAAATTACCAGCAGGATGGAGCGATATCACACACCAGTATGACTGAAACTCAGTCCTTTTTCGGCGACCGCGTCATTTCGAAGGGTCTATGGCCACCGCGCTAGCCCGATCTGACGACTCCTGATTGTTTTTTATGGGGATATCTAAAAGGGGAGAGTTTAACAAATGAAACCGCGAACCATAGATGCCTTGAAAGCAAACATCACCGAAGAAGTTCAGGCAGTGACGGCGGACATACTGGTAAGGACTTTCCACAATATGGTGCTCCGGGTTCAATGCTGTCCGGACGCAAATGGTGGCCACTTCCAGCACATGTTGCGATGTCATCATATTTCGCACGAAATGAGATAAGACCACTTCAAATTTCGTTGCAATATCTTCATTGGTGTTAATATTGCGTGACGTACCTGCCAGCAGGACGCACACGACATAAAGGCAGATAGCAGTCAGAACGAACGTCCGCGTAGCTCAATTGGTAGAGTGACTTATTCCGGAATGAGGGGACCCGGGTTTGAGCCCCGGCGCGGTGTGGACAAAAATGACGGTCAAATTTACTTCGTTATAATGGTGCCCAAACTTTCCGGATGAGCCGGCAGTTCAAAATCTCGCAATGGTGTGATGTTCTTTCCACACCGCGAGATAGGCAAAATAAGAGAATCCCTTCTCCAGCGCTTCGAAAAAAAAATGTGTGTGACGTTGCATTCCACTCACCAGATTGACTGGGAGTTCTCAAGTGCACGTTCTACAGCGGATGGCTGCCTGCAACGATTCATGGTCACGGCTGACCCGTGGGCCATGCCCCGGCACTCCTTCGGGGGAGGGGGAGATGTGACGTACCTGCCAGCACGACGCACACGACATAAAGGCAGATAGCAGTCATAACGAACGTCCGCGTAGCTCAGTTGGTAGAGTGATTTATTCCGGAATGTGGGGACCCGGCGTGGACAAAAATGACGGAGAAATTTACTTCGTTATAATTGTTAAAGAAATGCCGGGTTCGTTAGCGAGTGGGATACCCTGTACATTCAGTCATAAGCAGTTTTTTTTAAAGTTCTTTCAACATTAAATGTTTAATATTTATTCGCGACTGAATTCGGTTTTACAATGCCTGTTTATCAGTTCTCTTTCATTTAGTATCTAACAGAATTTTTTATGAAATAATTTATGAGGTACTCCGTTGTAAGTGTGTTTTATAGTTAACCACGAGACTAAATCTCCTGGCCTGGTCTGGCCGACTTAATCCGCCCCTTGACATGACTTTTGTTTTTAAGGCAGCTGCCTGTGAGGTGTATTTTCTGTGTGATCAAGAAACACTTTTTACGTGAAGGAAATAAATCTCTGCTTGTAGAAGCCTCGAATTATTTCAATAGATTCGAAATCGCGATTATCAGATCTTCGGCATAGAAATAAATACATTTTTTAAATATGAATAAATTATTTCAGCAACTTTAGGTTTGAACCAATTATTCTCAGAAAAGAAAATAGAAATTTTAAATTCACTTTAACAAAGAATTTTTGAATTGGTAAATTGCATAGTATTGAAAACTATACACCTGAACGAATGAATAATTATGCTTGTTTACTCCTAGATTAAATGACATTTTTCTTTGTTATCATATTTTTTGGCGATAGAGAAAGAAACACGAAATTTCCAACTGGATGTTATTAGAAACAAAGCTTCTTTTCTTTGAGATGATAAAGATAGAGATGAACAATATTAATGGAGGAGTTCGAAAAGATAAAGAAGCGAAGTTTTATTTAAGTTGTCTCTGATTCTGAGGTGCTCATGACACACACAAAAAAGGCACTTTTACTTCGGGAAATGTGTGAGGGGGGGGGGGGGTGACAGGCGTAATAATAAGTTGTAAGTGAGCGATGGGACAATATCTTAACTTCAACAATGTAATTTTTTATAGCCACAGAATAAGATTAAACTGCCATTTTTTATTTATTGCGAACATCGCAATCGATTCGTGCACTTCCGCGGATGAAACTCAGTGAGGAACTCAACACAAGTGAAGACAGATGGCAAACATGTCCAAGGATCACTGCTGGTCTGTTCTTGCTTGGAGACCTTAAACAGCGCATGCGCTACGTCAGATGTTGTCATTCCGAGCATTTTTCTAACCTTCAAGCGACAGTTTTCGATTTACGTGCCTCAGCTAAGCCAGCACAGAAGTCACTAACATCTAATAATTACTTTTGATCCCCTGAAAGTATGCGAATTTCAGTGCGGCATAAAATGTTATTGAAGCTTAAAATCTGAAAGAAGTTAATAGCTTAGGTTTGAGTATTTTCTGGATTACCGTCTGTTTCTCTGAATTTGTTAAAAAATGGAGTTTTGTTTTTGAAACAATCCGATTATAAGACACGCAGATCAACTATTTCGAAAAAAATTCATCATGATTTATACTTAGTGAATTAATTATATTTACAGCAGAGATTAAATTCCGCAAGGGAGCTTATCGTAAAAGCCACTGCTGCTAAAATTACACACAACGAAGAGCTAATTTCTGAGAATTTTCATAGTAACTTTGAAGTTTCGAGAGGAAAATAAAGGAATATCTGCAATGCTACGTCAATTACGGATGAAAGTTTTGTTTTTAAATAAAATCTTCTTGAAAAACTGCCTTTTTTGTCCCGGTCGCCGAGAGGTCAGATGAGTAAGTTTTGGCTAGTTGACCAAGCTTGGCACCAGTTCGAATCCCTATGAGGCACGGGCCATGTATATACTTGTTTTAAGGCGTTAGCCCTCTCCCTTTCCTGGAAATAGTGGCCCTGAATTAGGGACACGCGACTTCTTGGAGCCCATTCATTTGCTCATGGTTGTCGTTAAACACACTAAAAGAAAATTGCCCTGAGAAGAGTTGCAAAACACGATAAAATCCACCCAAAACAGCCATTTCAATTATCTGCAGATGTAATTAACCTTTCAACCGGCTGGAACGATTTAACTCGGGTTAACAAAATTGGTCGATATCAGCTGGATCGAACACATTCGTTGTTTAAGAAGTTGGTTGGTTGGTTGATTGATTTTTATGGCGTAAGGGCCATGTTTGGCCAAAGAGCGCCAGTCTAAGAAGTTGGATGAACAGGGCTGGAACGAGTGAACCAGCGCATCAGAAAGCGCTGCTCTGCCTTTAGCTTTGTTATTCAAAGTAGTCATTCAGGGGGTGACTGACATAATCCTTTCTGACTAGTATAACGTAGAAGTCTTTTCGTACTTCTACGTTATTTTAAAAACATAACCATAAGATGAAATAGTTCCTAAATTAAACCTTAACGGCCAGACGAAACATGTAAACAACAGAAGTCAAACTTACGGAAAAGATGCTTTATTGAAGGTTTTCTCCATCACATAGCACTTCGCATTAAACGCTCCACACACCACACAGCTCCACACAGCCCACAACACAACGCTCAACAAGCAACAGTTTACTCGTAGTTGATTTCTCTCGTTCTTATCAATTCAGGCATAGGTCACGTTCATTCAACCTCAATTATGTTGCCAACAGTATTCGTTTGAAAGAAAAGATATCACGTTAAGTGCGAAGTACAACTGAGAATAAACTCAAGATTTACACAGGGAAAGACACTAAAAAGGAAAGTTAATTTAGAATATACGTCACACTAGCTATTTGCTGAAAGGTTATAAAAATGTCGAAGTACCTAAGAATGGAGAGAGAAGATGTTTGAGTCACTTGTGGTATGATGTCTGTGCCAGGGGGACTAACCCTTCCCTATCATGCCTTGTCATGGAGCAGAGAATAAGGGACTAGAAGGCCGCACGTATCGCTTGTGATAGGTTTATTGTAAATGCTGCGGAGATAAGAGGGGGAAAGGAATTGTTTTGCCGGAGCTTCTGCAAAATCAGCTCCCTATATGATCTTTTCTGTTTGGGGAGCGCAGGAAATTTTTGGCACCATTTGGTTCAGATACATCGTCCGCTTAAAGGGTTAACAGTGTTATATGAAACACACTTTCCAAGTGCGGTTTTCCACTGGAAAAGAATTTCTCTTCCCAAATTGGATCTAACTCAAAATCTTAACAGCTAATTAATAACAAGGAACTGTACATCAGTTGTACTTTAAATACAGGGTGTTTCACTCGCTACTTTACCCGGCAGTTTTGTAATAACTGGAAGAAGAATGAAGATATCGTAACGAAATTTGAACTGGACTTATCTTAGGCTGTGAAAAAGGAGATGGTCATCATAACATGTGTTGGAAATAGTCACCATTTGCGTCTAGGCAGAGCTGAACACGACGCTCGATATTTTGGAAGGTTCAGATCAGCATGCCCCCCAGGAATTGCCTGAATTTCTTGAATGATGTTGGATTTCAATGCGGCAATGGATAGGGGATTATTGCCGTAAACTCTACCTTTCAGATAGCTCCAGAGAAAGAAAACGAGCGGCGTCAGATCTGGCGACCGCGGAGGACCTGTCACAGCTCTGTAACAAGTGCTTGTGGATAAGCCGGTTTCCTGAGACAGACGTCGTAGGGACGTTTTAGGAGACAGCAATAACCGTTGTGCCGACGTTCCAGCATTTGTCGTCGACCTCCTCCATGCGCGTCACACAAACTTCCTGTTGTTTCCAATTTCCGTGACATGGCCAAAATGTAGGGTTTTGATGGTGGTTTCGGATCTCCAAACCTCTTAACGAATTCATTTTGACACGACTTCAACGATTTAGTCTGCCAGTACTTCCGCACAATATACACTAGCTCCTCTAGAATATACCGGTTCATTCCAACGTCTTCTGTTCTCCTGCAACACACAAACAACCGTACTGTTCCACGAGCGGCAAAAACAACGACCGTACTGTGTCGGCAGATTCAGTAAACTGACAACCGCCCGCTCGTCCGGCAGGCGATGAGGAGTCGCGATACACTAGAGCCGCCATTTCTCTCTGACCACGCCCACGACGCCGGCGCAACTACAAGTCGCTTCCGTTTGCTTTCTCACAGCCTAAGGTAAGTCGCCACGCGTTGGAGAAACACCGTTCAAGAGAAAAAGGCGGGTCTGCAAAACTAACAAACAAACACACGCACACAGCACAGGGGATACTGATAACAGTTTTGACATTGACAATGACAAATAGATTTTATGGAACTCCGAAGCTTTACAGACGCAGCATTTTTATATATGAAAACAGAGGAATATGATGCCATCTTCTGACGTATATCGCCTACATACATTGAAGCCACTGATTAGTCATTGAGGGTTGTGCTTATTTAATTATTTTAGCTTTAACTTGATATTGGGGATGAGCTCTTCTCTTTGCCTTCCATGCTTATGGATTCCTGACTCTTCCGGTAGAAGGTCCAGTATAAATTGAAAGAAAAAACCTTATGAAAATGTTTCAGTAAAAAGAAATGAAAATAAAAAGAAGAAATATAAAAACAGAAAAACTTCCTATTTTGGAAAAGTGGTTCAGAACTAAATCGGCTAGATCGGGGTATTCTCGAACTCAAAAACTGAAGCGTAAGGGCTTATCATCTTGTACATGCTGTTTCACTACTAGGTTGACCCTGTAGATGAATCTTTACTGAAATGCTTTTTATCGTAGGAAGATTAAACTGTGGCATAACGTACCTGAATTAATAGGAAAGAGAATGCCACCAGGCGCCGTGTTGTCGCATTCTCCAGACGGATGACGTAACGTCTGGCGCCGAGCCAACTCCACGGGCGAACTGGCGCTGCTGCCACTCGTCAGTTGAGACAATGCTGATGATAGAGCAACGTGTTTTTCTCTTGCGCTCATACTGGGTAACAGGATCGTTTAAGTCGTGCCGAAAAGCGTTTCAAGAAAAGTATAACGAAATTGCACCTTCAAAACAGGCGATGCACAAAATGGTGACGAAATCGGAGAACACGGGCACGTTGGTGCCGATTCGTACATAAGGTCGACCAAAATTGTCCGCGGATACGGTAAGGGAAGTGCATGCCCGGTTTGAGCAGTCACCGACGAAATCTCTACGGCGTTTATCACAGGAGATGGGAATTTCAACGTCATCATGTCACTGAGCGGCAAAATAAGCAAAAATGCATCGCGTCACCGTGCTGCATGAATTGCGTCCGCCTGATTTGGAAAAAACGCGTTGTTACTGCCAATGATTTAAAGGCTTCATTGAAGGAATGAGGACATTTTGACTTAACATGGTTTACCGACGAAGCCTGGTTTCCCCATTAGGGATATGTAAATTAACAGAATATGCGCATCTGGGCTGCACATCATCGGCATGCCATCTACGAGCAGCCCCTTCATCCACAGAAAATTGTAATATGGTGCGCGTTGTCTCGTACACGCATAGTGGGTCCGATTTTCTTCGACAGAAATGTGAACAGCGATGTGCACATGGAAATTTTGGAGAAGTTCATCAACTTGTTGGACGACTGGGAGCTGTCTCTTGGTTATTTACAACAAGACGGGGCAACCTGTCACACTTCTGAAAAATCCATTCGGTTCAGCAGCTCCTTCGAGAACAGAATCATTTCTAAAGGACTCTGGCCGCCTCGCTCAGGGTGTACAGAAACAATCCACACACGTAAGACGAATTAAAGCGCAACATCACCTTCGAAATTGCTCTCATTATAACTGCTATGCCTGCTTCAACCTTTGCCAGTATGAAAAGACGTGTCACAATGTGTTTGCAACAGAAAGGCGGCCACTTTCAGCATTTGCTGTAATGACTCTTATTCAGGAATGTTTAATCTTCCCGAAAAAAATATTTATATAATAATTAATTTACCAGGTCAACCTTGTTAATCTTCCTACAACAAATACACTGTCTACCAACAAGTAATTGGACACCCCTGCAATCGACGATATCTGCGGTCCTGATACACGTCACGTCCGCCGCTGTTAAATATCGTGTGGGAAACAACTACGCAACCAGTCGCATGCAAGATGCCACGCAGTTCGGAGCTCTCTGATTTCGAGAGAGGTGTAATCGTCGGGTATCACAGAAATGGCCGACCCATACGTGATATATCCAGCTAGTTGAAGTACCCAAAATCGACAGTGGCCGACGTGATTGGCAAGTGGAAGATGAAAGGTGACTGTCGGAATGTGCCCTGACCCGGCAGAGCCACAAAACTGGGAGTTAGAGACCAACGGGTGCTGGCCAGAGAAATTCGGAAGAACCACACCAAATCGATAGGCCACATCCGCGAGGAGTTTCAACAGGCATCCGGGAGTGTTCTTTCGATGAATACCATCCGTAAGGACGCCCATCTGCTCGATTATCATGGACGTGCAGCCGCGCACAAGCCTTTGATCACCAAGTCCAATAGCGCTGCTTGGCTAACGTGGTGCAAAGAACGTCAACAATGGACCGTTGAACAGTGGAAACAGGTTCTCTGGAGCGACGAATCAAGGTTCACCCTCTACCGTTCGGATGGCAGGGTCTGGGTTTGGCGTCTACCTGGAGAACGCCTCCTGCCGGAATGTATTGTGCCAACTGTGAAGTTCGGCGGCGGTGGAATTATGCTATGGTGGTGTTTCTCCTGGTATGGCACGGAACCCTTGGTCACATTCCTGGTAGACTCAACGCCGAGACCTACTGCACCATTTTGGATGACCATGCGCTTCCTACGTTGTGGCAGTTTTACGGGGTGGACCCATGTTACTTTCAGGATGACAATGCCCCTGTAATGTTGCGAAGTCCACCATGACTTGTTATGGTGACAATGGGGTTAATCGAATGGACTGGCCTGCGCAGAGCCCGGACCTTAACCCTATCGAGCACCTCTGGGATGAGTTGGAGCGTCGACTTAAGGGGTGCCCCCACCGTCCGAAATCGGTGAAGGAACTGACCTGTCTTCTCCAAGCCGAGTGGAAGAAAATACCACTAGCCGTCGTTCAACGCCTGGTTGAGAGTATGCCCCGGAGGGTCGCAGCTATAATCGCCGCTCGTGGAGGCTCCACCAACTATTGAAGGTGAATAAGCTTCGTTTTCCTTTGCTATCACAGGCGCCCAATTACTTGTTGGTAGATAGTGTAGCATTTGTGCAATAATTCACTTACCGGGTCAACCTAGTAGTGAGACACCCTGTACAAACCACATGAGTATTAGTGTCACGAGAGAGATACATCGACTAATGAGAGACTGTTCTGGAAAGTGACCGTGCGATACTCCCGTGAGTCTTTGCAGTGATTTGTTCAGGGTAGTTACGGTATATCCAATCGTATCGGTGCAGACATTTATGCAAAATATCACTTGATTCTAGAAATTCGATATGTCGAACGAATGGCATTCATAACTCATTGAGACTTCTTAATGTGATCCCTTGTAAATAATGCTTTATTGACAAGGAGCATTGTATTCAGAAAGTGAGTAAGAATTTGCTTTCTTTAAGGGAGAGGGAGGAGTCAACGACCACCATTAGCAACTCTAATGGCTATAAGCAATCAGAAGCCAGCCCTTAGACCACTGCACCACCGCCTTTGGTCTAAGCGCTGGTTTCTGACCATTCATCCAAGATGGGTCCGGGTTCGAACCCCGGTGAGGCATGAATGTTGTGTTTGTCTTGTGGCACTGGTGCTGTCTCTTCCCTGGAGCCAGTGACTTTAAATTAGGGATGGGCGATTGCTTATATAGCCCATCGAGTTGCTCACGGTGGTCGTTTAACCTCTGAATATAAAAAAAAATTAAAAAAGTAGTCGCCCGTCCCTAATTTAGGGCAACTAGTTCGACAGAAGGGAGAGAGTCGGTGCCGTAAGCCAAACACACCACCCATGCTTTATGGAACTCGAATCCTGGCTCACTCGGAGGAAGAGCGGTCAGAATCCAGTGCTTAAACCACTGCAATACCGGGGCAGTTGAGTGAGAGTTAAATGTTGTCATTGTCAGAATTCCTGTGAACTGGGAGAGGGGTGGAGCTGCCTGAACTGTCAGAAGGAAGATCCATGCCTCTTGGTCTTCTTCTTCCGATCCATAACCTTGTCGTTAGGGAACGTAAAGGAAAAAAATATCCTGTTGAATTTAAAACATTTTGATTCCATGCCACTATTTTCAAAGATCCGCTCGAAACAATTCTTTTTTTTTTTGGTACCTTTAGCAATGAAAGCCATTTTGCATACAGCTTGTCCTTCAAATAATTCACAGATTTTCCACTAGGGGACAAACACTTGTATTGAATTTTTCCCGATATCTCTGCATTTGAAGTCCGATTTGATTTTTTTTTTTTTTTTTTTTTACGTTGGATGTGTTCATGGTGAAAAATACTGTATTTTGCATATAATTTAAAAAATTTCCACTAGGAGCTGTAAGTGTTTATTTCTGTTGGCTATACGTTTGTAGCGGTAACAAAGCTTCTAAAAACTTCATCATCATCATCATCATCATCATATTCACTAATCTGTTCTCTGAGATTCAGAGGTTAGCTCCAAAAAGGAATACAAACTTCCAGATATTTTTACTTATTGTTGTCGTATCAAACTTCTCCATTTACAGCGATCTTGACATACAACTCGTGCTTCACTGATATCCATTACACGCCGTACACAAGATCTTTTATACTTTATACTCATAATCTTTTTTCTCATGCAGACACTTCTGAATCTGATCCACCCATGTCTTCCTTGGCCTTCCTCTGCCTTTCCTTCCTGCCACGTGGGCTGAAAAGATTTTCTTAGTAAGCATTTTATCACTCATTCTTTCAACATGGACAAACCACCGAAGCATATTGGTCTCCACCTTGCTAACAACATTTTGCTTCACATCACACAACTGCAATACATCTTCATTTCTCACACAATCATATCGTGTCTTGCCACAAACCCCACGTAAGTAACGCATTTCTCCAGCACACAAACGACTCCTATGTTTCTTCTGCTGTACCCAGGTTTCACTGCCATACATCAAAGTAGGAGCAATTACAGTTTCATACACAGCCATGCGGGACTCTCTAGAGAACCCATCATTCCTGTGAAAACCCACAAAAGTGTCCTATTCACTCGGTCGTAAGCTTTCTCTAAATCTATGAAGGCAGTAAAAACTTTCTTCCCAACAGCCAGATACTTTTCAATTATCGTGCGTAATGCAAAAATCTGGTTAGTGCAGCCTTTACCAGACATAAAACCACTCTGAACATCCCACACTTTCACTAAAAACTTGATTCGAAAAATGTGTTTTTGGTCAGACACCACTGACCAGGAAATCATTCCATGCGCATATTTCCATTAAAAAATAATTCACTGTTTTCCCGCTAGGGGGACTCATTTGGAACATTCTTTGTGAATTGGATCGAAATCATTGGAAGCAGTAGAATATTCAAAGCAAACAGAATATAAATTCTGAATTTCCTTCTAATATTTACTGGTCATCCATGTAACATCTCTTAGGAAACTTGAAAATTTCATCGCCTTGGAGCGGGAATCGAACCCGCACTCCCGATTTCCGTTCGAGAATGCTAACCGTTACATCACCCAGGACAGTGAAGTTCCAAGAAAGTGAGACTAAAACAACAAATAACGACGAATCGTCATAGTCCACGAATTGACGCTGACGATGAATTGACGCGACAACCCCACTTCGTGCATGGCAGGTACTTCAATAACCAAGCTGAAGTGGAAGCAGGGATCCAGGAATTCTTCGCTTCAAATGACAAGGCATGATACCTATCCGGAATGACAAGTTTGGCAGAACGTTGGCTGCCGACCATCGAACATAATTGCGTTTATTTCGAGGACTGATACACACTGTGTCAGGTCCCACTGAGTTTGATCTGAAACCAGGCCTTACTGAATCCGAATCTCTTAAACGGGCCTGACGTAGGTTCTTTTGAGTGCCGTCGAGTTGAACTCGTTCGTTGAAACACTGGAACGTGTAGTCAGCAATTAATCAAGATCTACGACAATGAGTAACTCCAATAACAAGTCCTTGGTTAGACAAAACAACATTTCATAGATGAAAGAATAAGTTCCGTTCGATTGGCTATCTCCACGTGCGAACAGGTTTCCAGCTAGCGAACACTTCACTATCTCACCGATATCACGGAAGACCCTCAGCCACGGGGACTTGAGTCGTTCTGTCTACAACCCGGCCGATCTCTTATCGCCAAAAAATCCTGACTATTCAGTGAAAACGTAAAACCCAGAAAGGTCTAACCGACACTCTCTGCGTAAAACACGACGTCCAACTCCGTGAAAGGTGAAACGCGAAAAGCATCGCCAGCAGTATTTGTCATTTTCTTGTAGGACTTCCGTCCACAGTGAGTAGAGTTTAGGTCCCAGCCACCTACAGCGAGATCGCCTTTTGGGCAGGACACAGAAACGGAAGGAATGAGAGCAAGTCTAGCGACTTTGACAGAACAGTTTTGTAGTGAGATTAGAGTACAGTACATGTCGCCACCATACAAGTACGATGTTGCACATAGAGGGGTGACAGAATTTCAGGGGGGGGGGCATAGGAAAGGATACCCTTTTAACCAGTGGGTCCATCCTGGGGACCGTCACTTAACGTGCTCGTCCGATGCACGGCGGATATTCAGCGATTGTTAGTAAATCACACCATCTCTGAAAGATCAGCCCAGGATCGAACCTGAGGAGCATGCATTGACAGTCTGACTCGCTAACCACTAAGTCATCCGCGGCTCCAGCATCTCCAGCAAACGAGTCGCTTCCTTTTATATCCTTATACTTCTCCCCCCCCTTCTTTCCGCCTCTGGAAATCCTATTGGTGTGGAGTTAGCCGTTCTCTGGAAGTGGTGACCTTTGACCTATACGTCAGACCCTGTCGACCAGGTCAAGGTCAATCCTCTAGTCACATGCCTCGTTCGGCGTTACGTAATCCGGCATACAAAGGAAATGTGCCACGTGCTTACACGTGCGCTTGAATTTACATTACATTGCCTTTGAAATGAGAAATAATTACAGAAAACATTACTACATGAAAATAATTAGTGGGGGCCCGACTCCTTCACTTTACACACTTTATTTTGTGTTAGCACTGATCCAAATGCATGTATCTCTCTGTATCAATATTTACGATTCACCCTCTGTGCTTTAAGTAATGCTCAGTTTTTCTGATAGCAGCGTATTCTTATAAACTGATTTCTTACTATCTCTGCTTCTAAAAGTTGTATTTGTTAAATTCTCTTTTTGTTGCATAGCTCCCACTATGAAGTATCTTTTGCACATATTTTCTACCTTTTCATAGTGCACGGTTTTGGTTCTGGGCGACATCAGTGTATATTTCTATTTGAAGGAGTATCTCTGCACTTCTAAAAATCCATTTGAAAAGATATTTCCTTGCTCGGATACCGTTGACTATGAAGTACATTTTGGACGATATTCTGCTTCAAATAACTGGCAGTTTTACCATTAGGAGTCTGTAGTTTTATTACTTTTTCTTCCACATGTTCCCTTTTAAATTCTGGGTTTGAGAAATTCCTATCATTCCGAATCATCCACTACGGGAAACATTTTGTGCGCAATCTGTGATTTTTTGTAACGCGCATTTGGGCGTAAGTAGCTATTTCTACTTGCAAATGTTTTGTTGATTCCAGAAAAGTCCAACTGGAAAAAAATATTTTTGTAAGTGGTTCCATTCATCGTAAAGATCACTGCGCACGTTATGCATCTTAAAAAGGGCGAAAAGTTTCCGCTAGTAGCGCAAAAACATTTTCCTTTTCGCTGATATTTTCCCTTTTCTAAATCTCCGCTTTGAAATTTTTTCCTTTTGTGTCAGAAATGATTCCAGACACGTGCTCATTGCGCCTGAGAATTAGATGTCATTTTTCTTGTTTTTTATTTTGTCCATCGGAATGGTTTGTTTTATCAATCAGAATGTTTTATTTTATCAGTTGGAATATTTTATTTTGTGAATCAAGTGATGCCCAACTTCAAATTACTCTTGATTTCTCATGTTAAACGTTAGTATTTGAGAGGAACTGGAATTTTCACTAGGGCTATGTAAAAGTAGTTGGCTGCCGTTTCGTTGGTCAAGGATCCGATTCTAGCTTGACTGCACCATCCACTAAAGACCCGGCCTTCTTCAGAAGGCACGTTACGTCGGCGGTCTCAGAGTATTGGACTCCCCATTAAAAATATGGTCATCTACTCCTTTCCTGTTGAAGGGCGTAATCTGTTGTGGTATCATCTGGCATTTTGCCACGATATCAGTCCGCTCTTCCCTGATTAGCACTCTTAACTATTTCTACCTGTTTACCCATTTTCCTATTAGGGGCTCTATACCCACGTTCCCTCACTCCCGCTTTAAGTATACGGCATATAGCTCCTGGGGCCAAGGTATCAGCTGCTCCTTTTTTAGCTAAATAACCTACGAGAAATTGTTGCCTACTGATTTTGGTGTTCACTAGACTTTCAAAACGATTACTATTTTACTTAATGGAACGGAAGCTTTTTAATTTTCTGTTTCCTAAAATTGAGTTATTTCCTGTTTGTTTCTGTGAAAGTGTCGTTTTCATCAGAAAAGTATAAGATATACACTGCTGGCCACCCAAAATGCAACACCAAGAAAGAAGCATCCGATTGGCCTGAAATTCGAAGCATGTGTCGCCCGCGAGAGGACATGCAAACGATTAGCATTGCAGGACATATGCAAATCACATACGCTCGGCACGCCACCGAGAAGCACTATAAAAAGGGTGAACAGAAGGCGGGGTGTAAGTAGTGGAAGTGTGTTGTGCTGCCGGACCTGTGCGTGGGAAGCTTCCTGATGCCTCGTCGCAGAATACGGCAGTCATTCCAGCACGTTTCAGAGTTCAACAGAGGACGAATAGTGGCTTACCGGGACAGCGGTTTATCGTACCGAGACATCCAGCCACAGTGAGGCGACTATGAATTCGGTGGATGCAGGAGGGACGGACGGACCGACGTGAGTGATTGCCGCAGCCGCGGCACACCACCGAACGAGAGGATCGGCATGTTGTGCGGCGGGCATTGACGGCTTGCACGGACCGACGTGAGCGATTGCGCAGCCGCGGCACACCACCGAACGAGAGGATCAGCATGTTGTGCGGTGGGCATTGACGGCTCGCACCACCACATCACGAACGTTAGCGCAGGAATTAGGGTGTGTTGCGCAACAACCTGTGTCAGCACGTACCGTTCGACGTCGTCTGTAGGAGCGGGGACTTCTCGCACGGCGCTCATTGCTCCGATTACCATTGACGTTACACCACCGGTGATTGCGGCGGCAGTGGTACGTTTAACGTCGCACCTGGATTACGGAATGGCACGACATTGTCTTCTCCGATGAATCCCGTTTCTGCCTACAACACCACGATGGTCGGATCCGCGTGTGGCGGCACCGCGGCGAGAGACTGTATGACGCCTGCATTATGCTTCGCCATACCGGTCCGTCGCCTGGCGTTATGGTTTGGAGCGCAATTGGATATGGCACCCGCACCCCTCTGATACACATCGCCGGTACACTCAACATCCACCGCTACATCTTCGACGTTTTGGAGCCTGTAATCCTCCCTTACCTGCAGGACCTGCCAGCGGCCACGTTTTAACAGGACAATGCGCTCCCGCATGTGGCACGCATCGTGCAACAATTCTTCACGGCCCACCAGGTGTCACTGCTGCCGTGGTCTGCCTGTTCTCCCGATATGTCGCCCATCGAACACGTCTGGTCGCTGATCGGCAACCGAGTGGCCCGAAAAACACCACCCGCAGCTACGCCTGATGAACTGTGGCAACGTGTGGAAGCAGCCTGGACCGATATACCCCAAGCCCACATCCAAAGCCTCTTTCATTCGATGCCGTGGCGTGTAGCAACCGTTGTTGCCAGCCATGGGGGCCACACGAACTATTGATGTCTGCGTGTTCCGCAAGTCGCACAGGACTGTAAGCTCAATCGTTTCATCTTTGTATCTGTTTTTATGTGTCCAGTAAATCTGGCTTTGCTATCTCGTGTCCTTCTTGGTGTTGCTTTTTGGGTGGCCAGCAGTGTTTATTCACGTATTCAAGAATTAACTAGACAAATTTCTCGTTTCTTTGTTTACTTCCAATAGCGTTCCACATGGCTGTCGTTTAGGAAAAGAAATTATTATTTTTTACCAAAACTCATTGTGCTGAACATTAGACGTTGATGTAAACAAGCCATGGCACAGGGGGGTTACACCGTTCAAGTGAAGAGTTATCTGACTCGTTTTGTTTTCCGGAGGTATACCGAACAAATTCTGTTTAATATTATCGAAATGGGCTCAAAGGTCAAGGCACAGGAGCGAGATTTATTACACAACCATTATCCTCATAATGTGAGTGATGATTTCTGGTATGTTGGAAAGCGTATCATAATCAATGCATTGCATGATTTTACTAACTTTTCATTTTCATTTATAGTTTATTTCAGATGCAAAGGTATAAGGGATATATATCACCTCCGACAATCTTCGAACAAAAAGATTTCGCTGACACCGACGTTTGCATTCGCTGATGAACATCATCACAACACTGCTGCATTATCAATTGCGGGCCAGAAGTTTTAAGAAGTAGGAAAGAGCTCCGTTTTGTTGCGAAATCGCCGGTCTGTAAGCTGTCGTTCTTCCACTCCAACTTAAAGATCTTTCTAGAATACTCTCGAAGATCTACTCGACAAGCGTAAACGAGCATTTTCGGTTTACATGTTCACCTAGGCTCCGGGACATTTCTACTGTTCTAAATCACTGGGAAGTTTTTTCGCGAGTAGTGGTGGCTAACATATTAGCTCACGTGAAATGAAGTCTTATAATGAATTAGCTTTGTTTATCTTTTGCTAAGCTAATTATTATGAATGAATAATGCTCTAAGCTTCAAAATGATGAATTCCCAAAAAGGGTGTTGTTACTCGTTAATTATGAACTTAAACAAAGTCTCAACGCTGGTTATTTATATTAAGTAATCAAAGTCATAAACCTAACAGCCAGACAGAGGTCTGACAAAACTAAGAATTGAGAAAGACTGAACTTACAGAACAACTTGTTTATTATGAAGACTCCTGGTCAACTAAGGCACTCATATATCACTACTACATAACAACACACTGCAACGCAACACCAACCACGCTCAACTCCAACGCAACAACACAACTACAACGCAATAACACCGCAACACACACTTCTCGATGAACGCGCCTATATACGAGCTACCACCACGTCATGACTTACACTCATTGCCAGATCTCATTCAGCGGGTGAAACAACATTTCGTTCAGTAGGAAGATAATTTACATAGTAAAATAAAATAACCAGAGATAGTAAAATCAAAAGGAAAGTGAATATAGAGTATACGTTACAGTCTCATTGCTGTCCTGGCCTCTTCATGAAATGCGCTGCGTAAACTTCAGCTTTATGACGTCTGTTGTGGATGTAACACACACGATGCTACAGATAGGATCGTATAAAATACAATACAAAACTGTTCAAAATAGTATAACTATACTAAGTAATAATCCGAAATTTCTTGGCGTAGAATAGAAATAAAACTTCTCAGTGAGCAAATCGCATGACAACCGCCTTCATACGAAAGTCTATTATAAGCCCACCTCCGTTCCCAACATAATGCTCCGCAGTTCATTCTGCCCTGATGGTTACAAGACGGCCTTCTTCCGTTCTCGAATTAGAAGAACCTTCGATGCCTCATTAGATGTTCGTTCTAGACAATCCGAACTGAAACATATCGTCGAATTTGCCACTGAGGCAGGATATACGTCGAATCAGACGCACAGCTTTATCGAAAAAGTCAGAACCAGCCGTGTTAATATTTCTATTGCGCAGCTTCGCTACCTAAGCTCTATTCCCTACATAGCAAATGTTTCCTATCAACTCAAAAACGCGCTGAAGAGGATGAACTTCGGTGTCGGCATAAGGTCTCCGGCATCTTTATATACCATGCTGAAGAGAAATATTGACAAGCACCATCTTCTCAATGAGGTAGGTGTTTATGCCATCCCACTACAATATCCGGACGGCTCCAGGCGATACTACATCGGAATGACCAAACGTTCATTTTGAATTAGAATCGGCGAACATAAAAGATATACAAAAGACGGAAAAATAACCACTGCCCTATGAAGAGAAGTCAAGTTCAAGTTCGCCGATCCTATGTGGAGTGATGTAAAGATTTTAGCTTCGTACTCCACACCCAAATCTATTGCCGTTCGCGAAACCTTGGAAATCTTGACCAACAGCGAGGCTTGCAATGATAGCGTCTCTCTGTAGTTGCCACGTATTTGGAATCAATTCTTCAAATAATGCTGCGTTTTCTACCATGGTACCGCGTGTCCAACCAACGTGACCTCGTTTCTTCGAATTATTACGTTTGCGCCTATTCCTTTATTGTCTAGTCAAGTCACCGCGTTCAAATTATTGGAACGTGCCATTATCCAGTTTGCAGTTAGCTGTCTACCTGTCTTAAAAAAGCCATCTGGTTGATGTGCGAAAGCTTGGAAAGTTTTATCTCTATTGTACGCCAAGAAATTTCGAATTATTAGTATAGTTATACTATTTTGAGTATAATTAGTGTACAGTTCCTACTTATTAATTACAAAGCTGTTGTTCAGTGTACGTAAAGTTCGCATAATAGTGCTTTCATTTAAATTTATTGGCAGATTTGTTTTTCTTGTTTTACGGTTTGTTCAGTAGCTTCAGAAATTCATGGACGATCGAGAGGCATTTTATGAGACATTACTTTTCCTTTTAAAGTAACACAACTGGATACAGAAAAAATGTCACACCATGAAGGAATGCACGAAACGAGAGGACGCTTACCACATATGTAGGCAAGTAAGTGGGAAAAAAAGTGATTTAATTTATTTCTCATGGATTATATGAATGCGATGACCGAGAAGTCAGTATAATGAGGCCTAAGTCAGTAGGTCGTATGACCGCCAGGCTGGGCTATACGTTCGGCAACACGGCGTGGATCGAGTGGAAAAGTTCCCGGATGGTGTTCTGAGGTGTCGCTGACCATGCGTCGTTTGCCAATGACGTTCCAAACGTTCTTTATTGGACAGGAGTCTGGGGATTGCGCTGGCCAGTGCAGCACTTGGACATCTTGTATAAACACTATCTGCTAATCTGCGGAGCGTTATCTTGTTCAAACACGGCATCACGGTTACCATGAAAACCACGGAGATACGGCAGAAGAACTGGCTACAGTAGGTTATCGACGTGTTGGCATTGTTCCCACTATGCGTACGCGCAGCGAACGGTTGCTGAAACTGATAGCGCCCAAAACCATGACACCAGGCTGAGAATGCTTATGACGCTCACGGATGGCAGCATGATCAGTCCGTTAGCCACGTCGTCTACAGACTCTCAATTGACGATCATCGGTACTGCGACGGAAGTGAGACTCGTCACTGAATACGACATAATTCCATTTGCTCCCATCACGGATGTCTGGTACGGTACCACTGAACCTTGCACGACGATGTGCTACAGTGAGTGGCAGTCGTCGCAATGGCTGGCGAAAGCACAAACCTGCCTCATGCAATCTGCGATCCACAGTCCGAGACGAAAGGGGGATATCCATCCCAATGATGAAGCTTCTGGTAAAGGTGTCCGTGTGATGGTAAGATTTCCGATGACGTCGAACTCTTTACTTTCGTCACCGAGATCACTCCGATGCAGTTTTTCACACTACCAGACGAGGACGACGAAACAAGCCGTTTGTACCCTTCATCTTCTATCACGTGATTAGTTAGCAACTGCTGACACATACCCAGCAGTTTGCATGGTGCTCCGAGAAATACTTCCTGGCGTGGCATTTTCCATGTAGAGTAGCGTATTTGCCACAGACGAGTGTTAACATTCGACCTCGTTTTTGGGGTTTGCGAAGTGTAAGAGTTTCGCGAAACTTGCCGTAGCATTTTGTTGTTGAAATAAGGTATTTGTTTTGATTATCTGCCGGACGGTCAGTATTAGATTGACTCCTGAAGCGGAAATTAAAAGCATTTTACAATTTTCAGTAATTTTTAGCATGTCTTTTGTAAAAAAAGATCGTGCTTATGTTATCGGTTTGTCCGTCCGTCCATTCGTCCGTCTGTACCCACGGTATCTCTGCAAATATTAGTCCGATTTGAAAAATTCTTTTTGCATTCGAAAGCTTGAAATATGCAAATGATGATCCTTTATCTCGTTTTTTTACGATGTACAATTTTGCCGCTAGAGGGCGTAAATGCAGATGATGTCGAAGTCAAAAATACGTTTTATTCCACATATTTGCTTCTAAACATCCGATTGAAAAAAATCTTTTATCTTTCTATTTTATTTATGTCGATGAGTATTTTGGATATAGTTTCTATTTCAAATTACGCATGGATTTTCCGCTAGGGGGTGTAAAAGTAAATTGCATTTTTTCCGATAACTCTTCTTTTAAACCTCCGATTTGAAATTTATTTTTTCAGCGGATACATCTCCAGATGCACAATCTTTTGCGTATAATTTCGAATTTTTGGTAAAGAATACTTTGGCCACCAGGGGCCGTAAGTGTTAATTTTGCCGCCCCGGTGGCGCAGTGGTCTAAGGCGCTGGCCTATGATCATTCGTCCGTAAGGGGTCCGGGTTCGAATCCCGGTCAGGCATGGATGTTGTGTTTGTCTTACGGCACTGGCTCTCTCCCTTCCCTATAACCAGTGACCCTAAATTAGGGACGGGCGACTGCTTATAGCCCATTGAGTTGCTCACGGTGGTCGTTAAACCTCCAATCAAAAAAAAAAAGTGTTAATTTTCGCTTCTGATGTATTTGCCATAAAATCTGAGCTTCTAAAACATCGATTAAAAAATTTATTCGTGGATCGATAAACCGATCCACGAATAAATTTTCGGAATATTTTCTTCCTAAAATATTCCTCAGTTTCTCCGCCAGGGGGCGTAGATATATATCTTATTTTTGTCAATATCTCGACTTCTAGGAGTCCGATTTGAAAAAATCTTTCTTTGTTGGATAGTGTTTTCCGTGTGACATGTTTTTCATATAATTTCAAAATTTGCAAGTAATTCATAGACTTTCCGCTAGGGGGCGTAAAGGTAAATTGCGTTTCCCCCTATAGCTCTGCTTCTAAATCTCCAATCTGAAAAATTCTTTCTGTACCGGATACAGCTCCTGATGGGAAATCATTTGCAGATAATTTCTAATTTTTGTAAAAAAATGGTTTGGCCACCGGGGGCGTAAACCTTAATTTCCGCTTCTGATGTATTTGCAGCAAAAATGAGCTTCTAAATTCTCGTTTGAAAATAACATCGTTTGTAGGCCGATACTACTCATGTCGATAAACCTTTTAGAAACATTTTCTTCTTAAAATAGTGCACGGTTTCTACGCCAGGGGCGTAGATGTATATCTTATTTTTGTCAATATCTCGACTTCTAAAAGTCCGATTTAAAAATTCCTTCTTTGTTGGATAGTGTTTCTAGTGTGACATGTTTTTCCTATAAATTCAAAATTTTCAAGTAATTCATAGACTTTCCGCTAGGGGCTTAAAGGTAAATTGCGTTTTCCTCTATATCTCTGCTTCTAAACCTCCGATCTGAAAAAAAAATTTCTTCACAGGATACAGCTCTGGATGGGAAATCGTTTGGTCGTAATTTCAAAATTTTGTAAAAAATTGTTTGGCCACCAGGTTGCGTAAGTCTTAATTTGCGCTTCTGATGTATTTGCAGCAAAATATGAGCTTCTAAAATCTCGATTGAAAAAAGTCTTTTGTTGACCGATACTAATCATGTCGACAAACATTTTAGGAACATTTTCTTCTTGAAATAATGCATGGTTTCTACGCCAGGGGCGTAGATGTATATCTTATTTTTGTCAATTACTTAAGAGCAAAACTGAAGACTAAGGAAAATCTTTAGAATTTAAAACGAAGGTTGCAAAATAACCTGAAAATCAAAACGCGCAACGCAGCAGTTTTGAAAATTCAGAATTCACATTCTATAAAGAAGATACCTAAGCAAAAACATACATATATAATTTTGACTCTCACCTAGTACAACATAGAAAAGGTTATGTATCTACCTGTGTGAGTAAAAGGAGAAAAGATAAAAAAATAAAATAAAACAACTGAATGTAGAAGGTGTCGAGAATACTGAGCCTTGGCTTTATCAAGGACCGGCAAAAACTCTGCATTTTCTCACTTCCACAAAGACCTAGTTGGAAATGGGTTTCTGCAAGGCCATAGATGCAAGTAACATTCCCACCTAAAATAGTTTAACAAATATATATATGTCATGTCCTCCGTAGAGTTGCATGACCTAGCACTAGTTAACAATTTCGCTTGCATCCATTAACCTTCCTGGCCCGACCCATGCTCTTCATCTGTTACTATTAAACAGAGAGAAGAAGATTAAAGAGAACTCAAGCTGTGAGAGTGACATAATAATTAGAAATATCTCTACTTCTAAAAGTCCGATTTGAAAAATTCCTTTTTGTTGGATAGTGTTTCCGATGCGGAATGTTTTTCCTATAAATTCAAAATTTTCAAGTAAATCATAGACTTTCCGCTGGGGCGCACATTGGTTAATTGCGTTTTCTGCTCCTAAAACTCCGATTTGAAAAATTCTTCCTGTATCGCATACAAGACCTGACGGAAAATCTTTTTCACGTAATTTCTAATGTTTGGTAAAGAATGGTTTGGCCACCAGGGGTCATAAGTGTTAAGTTCTACTTCTGATGTATTTGTAGCAAAATCTGGGCTCCTGAAAAATCGACTAAATTTTTTTCTTGGACCGATAACGCTCATATGGATAAACCTTTTGTGAATACTTTGTTGCTAAAATAATGCATAGTTTTCCCACCAAGGGACGTAAAGTCACATCTTATTTTTGTCGATAACTCTGTTTGTAAGAGTTCGTAAGCTCACGATTCCATTTACAGCAATATCTGAGGGATTAAAGACCCGATTGAAGAACTTCTTTCTTCCGTCAGAAACTATTGTTTTCCATACCGGTTCCATTGACTTTGAATTGCTTTGATAAATTTAATTTGCGTCAGAACGGATTCAAAAGACGTGCTTATTACACCCGAAAATTTGGTGTCATCTTTCTTGTTAAATATAGTTGAGGTTTTGTACCTCACCAGATTAAGGCTATTGTTCATTTCCCTTTTAGTTTGCAGAATCTCATAGCAATAAATCATTTCGGTCTCTTGTTCCATCCAACTAGCACCGATCCCCACAAACAGAATCTTACACCCGATATTCAACTTCATTTTCCCTTTTAAACTTCTTTCCTTTCTTTTAAATGCCTAATATTTTCACGAAATATCACGTTCAGCTATCATATGAACTTATTGAAACAAATCAGTTAGCGTTTAAACTCTGTTTGAAAAAGTTCTTCGGTAAATTAGGTTTTTAAACTTATTATTTGGCTTCATTTTCATCGTTTCCTTGAGCTTCGTCGAAGTAATCCTGTCTTTTTCATTTCACTGATGAAAACCCAGCACTTGTGCAGGGGCGATTTCTTTTCACATCGTCCTCTGCCCCTGAATGATTAGATTTGTTCGAAATCAACTCCCTCTTTCGATCGAATGTGAAGTGGCAGTATAGCGGTGGTCCTCCCCTTCTTCTTCCTTCCTTGTCATTCCACGAGGTCATTAGCGAGAGTCATGATCTTTCAAAAGGGTTAAGAAGAATGCCTGGTTTTTCTCTGAGTGATCAGCCTGATGATAGCAGCAGGCTCGATGAGTAGCTCTTCTTTCCCAAAGGATCCGGATCTCGGTACAAATGATCCGATGTGCGAATACATGAATAATTTTTGATGAATATTTTCCGGCCAATATCTTAACATTTGAAATTCTTCCATTCAGTCAGTGACTGATGAAGCGTCGGTTTTCTTATTAATGCTTTTCATACAGCTTAGTTTTGTCCTTAAATTTGCTTACGATGTTTGGAATTAATATCTGGAAAGGAAATACAAATCAGTGATATTTTTACTTTTGCGATTAATTGTCTTCGTATCGTCCTGACAAGTGCGAAATACAGTAACTATTCGATATCTCAGTCGAAGATTGTTTTCCCTGGGATAGATTTCTTTTTTGGATTTGTAAAACTTGTGACGTGCCTGCCCAGCAGGACGCACACGACATAAAGGCAGATAGCAGCGATAACGAACGTCCGCGTAGCTCAATTGGTAGAGTGACTTATTCCGGAATGAGGGGACCCGGCTTCGAGCCACGGCGTGGATAAAAATGACGGAGAAATTTACTTCGTTATAATGGCGCCCGAACTTTCCGGATGACCCGGCCGTTCGAAATCTCGCAATAGTGTGAAGTTATTTTCCACACCGCGAGATAGGGAAAATAAGAGAATCCCTTTTCCAGTGCTTCGAAAAATATATGTGTGTGACGTTGCATTCCACACACCAGGTTGACTGGGAGTTCTCAAGTGCACATTCTACAGAGGATGGCTGCCTACAACGATTCATGGTCACACATAAACGCAGATAGCAGCAATAACGAACGTCCACGTAGCTCAATTGGTAGAGCGACTTATTCCGGAATGAGGGGACCCGGGTTCGAGCCCCGGCGTGGATAAAAATGACGAAGAAATTTACTTCGTTATAATGGCGCCCGAACTTTCCGGATGCCCCGGCCGTTCGAAATCTCGCAATGGTGAGAAGTTATTTTCGACACCGCGAGATAGGGAAAATAAGAGAATCCCTTTTCCAGCGCTTCGAAAAATATATGTGTGTGACGTTGCATTCCACACCCCAGATTGACTGGGAGTTCTCAAGTGCGCATTCTACAGAGGATGGCTGCCTACAACGATTCATGGTCACACATAAACGCAGATAGCAGCAATAACGAACGTCCGCGTAGCTCAATTGGTAGAGCAACTTATTCCGGAATGAAGGGACCCGAGTTCGAGCCCCGGCGGGGACAAAAATGACGGAGAAATTTACTTCATAATAAACTCTTTATTCACTTACATGAGAAATATTTTTAACTAATGTAATAATAACTACAGTCATTTGCAAAAGTTTAAGACCACCTGTTGGCATTAAGAGATTTCTGCCGATTGCGTCAGCTACTGTCTGTATTACTCAACTTCCTGTCGCTGTTGCATCATCCTACTGCGGCAGCTGTTGATAGAGTTGGGGGAAGCGTGAAAGCGTCAGTTGGCATCTGGTTTTCAAGCTGAGAGGTGTTGTACGTATTTTCTACATCGCGAAAAATGGGCAAAAAAGCGTCATTAAGTGTTACTCAGAGGGCACAAATAGTGACTTTATATCATGCAGTATAGTCCGAACGTGACATAAGCAGAAAGGCGAATGTGAGCAAGACTGCTATTTGTAATACAATCATGAAATATCCAGATACAGGTGAATTTAGCGACCGAAAGAGAAGTAGACGTCCAAGGAAAACAACCCCACGTGATCACAATACCATAAGGCGAATAGTTATGCCTTCTCCGAGGAGTTCGTGCAAGAAACTCAAGGCCTTTTTACATTCAAAAGGGTCTGACACTAATATTTCCCGACGTCTTAGCAAAGATTTTGGATTAAAGTCTTATAAACCTGCACATAAACCTAGAATAACCTCTGTCATGAGAAAGGAGAGACTCCAGTTTGCGAGCGTCATCAATTGTGGACTGCTGAAAATTGGAGCCAAGTTCGTTTTTCCGATGAATCAACTGTGCGTCAATTTGAATCACGTGAAGCACATGTTCGACGACCAAAAGGCAAAAGGTTTGATGAAAAATACACCGTTAGCACCGTGAGACATCCGCCTAGTCAGATGATATGGGGTGCTATGTCAGCATCCGGTACTGCTTCATTATCTTTTTTGCCGACAGACGCTACCATGACTGGTCCTTTTTATGTGGAAATGTTACCAGAAGCGGTTAACTCATATGCAAGTGCACAGATGCACAATCTTTATGCATGATGGTGTTTTATGCCACAGATCAAAGACAGTAAAAGACTACCTGCAGAGGAAAAACATAATCGTGCTTGACTGGCCCGGTAATAGTCCCGACCTTAACCCCATTGGAAACTTGTGGACCACTTTAAAAGACATCAAAGAGCTATAAGAGGAAGAAATTTTGTACACTGGTGTCCAAATTTAAAGTCCGGAAGGCAATAGTGAGCAAATAATCCAAAGCGCTCAAAGAAATATAACGATATTCATAGGACATATGCAAATGGACATGACAATCAAATGTCCGCAGTGAGATTTGCACATGAGTGAGCAAAATGCTACCCAATATGTAAATTGAGTTATATACCTAAATCCAAAGGGGAACTGCAGTGGTATTTCTCTTGAGAGCGCTAGTAAGAAGCGTTCCGGTGGCTGAAAGTTCTTTCCTCATGCCTCGGACACGTATATCTTACGCTGTACGGTGGCGAGTGATAAGACGACTAGAAGGAAGCCAGTCTTAGGCTGAGGTCGCAATGGACTGAAATGTACACCCCTAAGTATTTTTACGGTTATAGAAGCATTGAAAGAGCCCCGGTGGGTTATCACAAAGGCCTAGCCTGACGTACGATATCTCTGGAGGACCATTTTGTCACTTTCACCGGACTGCTTCATAGGTCCTATACAGCTCGGCAGTTGTCTTCGGAGCTTTGCTCTGACACTAGGACTACGGTATCAAGGCAAACTACATATCGAAGGTTTAACGCAGTTGGCCTTTATGCCAGAAGACCGATGGTTTTCGTTCTGCTAACCGCATCTCACAGGAGAGCTCGCTTGAACTAGTGCAGGTAACGCCATTCCTGGTGTCCAGACCAGTGTACCGGTCTTTCATTTACAGATAAAGTCGCGATTCAGTCTACAAACGGATTCTCGTAGGGATTTCATCTGGAGGGAACAGGGAAGCCTTAATGATCCTGTAAACGTTCACAAACGAGACTCCTTCTTATGTGGTGGTCTGCTCCTTTGGGGTGTCATTATGTTCAACGACTGCACCTACTACACATGTTCGCAGGAGGCAACGTGAATGCTGAGCGCTATAGGGACGAGATTCTTGAGCCATATGTCGGACTTTTTCGTGGAGCTGCTGGCCCACAGTACCTTTTAATGGATGATGACGTTTGCTCGCACAGGGCTCAACTTATCAATGATTTCCTGCAGAGCAAGGATATTCGGCGTGTGGACTGGCCAGCAAGGTCTTCTATAAAGAATGCCTAGGATGCCCTGGAACGATGCGTAGCAGCTCGTCAGTCCGCCCCCCCAAACCCCGTTTCCGAGCTACTTATCACCCTCATCGAGGAAGGAAATATGGAAGTCTTTGACTCCAGAGTTCATCAGCAACCGGTGATGAGTATGTATAATCGTTGGTAGAGTTAGCTATCCATACGAGGTGATCACATTCCTTTTTTACGCTTTCCAGCCGTAGATTGAAGAAGCGTATATGCTCCAGCTTTTTCCGCCCGTCTGTCAACACGATAACACGCGTAAAAATTGTTCAATATCGATGAAATTTTAGTATGTGGTAGGGGACCACCTGCGGACGAACCCTATTGAAAATGGGACACATGGGGTCAAAGGTCACGACATAGGAGAGGGATCCATTCCATTGCCATTATGCCTCATAACTTGCGTAAATGCAGTTCGATTTCAATGAAACTTTAGTATGTGTTAGGGGACCACCTGGGGACGAACCCTCTTGAAAATGGGTAAAGTGGGGTCAAACGTCAGGACATAGAAGCGGGATGCATTCCATTGCCCTTATGCGTCATAACTCGCTTAAAAATGGTTCGATTTCGATGAAATTTTAGTATGTGGTAGGAGACCACTTCGGGACGAACGCTATTGAAAATGGGTTAAGTGGGGTCAAAGGTCAGGACATAGGAGCGTGATGCATTCCATTGCCCTTATGCTTCATAACTTGCAAAAATATAGTTTGATTTCAATCAAAATTTAGTATGTCTTAGGGGACCACCTGGGGACGAACCCTCTTGAAAATGAGTGAAGTGGGGTCAAAGTTCAGGACATAGGAGCGGGATGCATTCCATTGCCCTTATGCGTCATAACGCGCTTAACAATCGTTCGATTTCGATGACATTTTAGTATGTGGTAGGGGACCACCTCGGGACGAACCCTATTGAAAGTGGGTTAAGTGGGATCAAAGGTCAGGGTATAGGATGGGGATCCATTCCATTGCCCTTATGCGTTATAACTTAGGTAAAAAAATTTCGATTGAGACTAAACTTCATCATGTTGTTCCGGAAGTATACTTTACCGGTTCTGTTGAATATCATCGAAATGGGGTCAAAGGTCAGGACACAGGAGCGAGATTTGTTCTACAGTTATTATCTTCATAACTTGAGTAATAACTTGAGTAATGATTTCCGGTATGTTGGAAAGCGTATCATAATCAATGCATTGCCTGATTTTACTAACTTGTTAAGATATTTTTGGGTTACATTCTTACATCTCACATTGGTGACATTTGGGGATGTGACCTTATATGCACAAAATGTGTACATATTAAATATTGAACATATAAATATTGCAATATTTACACAAAACGCGTACATATTTGTGTGTTATAAAATGTGTATTACCCTTATGATTGTGTCTCTTCACATGCCAGACGTCTCTATCTGATGTTACGTGTTTTTCGTGGGTGATTAGCAAGTTTTGTGTCGAATTACTCTGAGCTCAATAAGTTATGATTAGAACAAGATGAAAACAAAGAAAGAATTGCAGATAATATCAAAAACAAGAGTTAATTTCTTTTTCTTTGAACGATACACCACGAAGTTGAGTTCACTGACGATTCCTGATAGCAATCTTGAGTTAATCATATTATAGGTAGTAGACAAGTTACAATACATACTTTTAATATTCCGCAAACGTCCCGTATAATAACATAAATTAAGAACAAATGATCAAGCCAATTGTGAAGCTTAACGACAAAATTATAATTTTTCTGCCTCATCAATAAGTTAATAGCGCCCAGAACTTCTCCTAAATCTATACATGCGGACGTACACTGAAGTGCCAGAAAAACTGGTACACCAGTCTAATACTTGGTAGGCCTGCCACGGGAGCGCAGGACTGCAGAAATACGACGGGACATGGACTCCACTAGCTTCTGGAAATATGCTGTAGGCAATGCACACCATACTTCCTGCAGAGCGTTCCACAATTTGGGTATATTTCGAGGTCTCGGATTCCTGTGTTCGATAGCGCGTTGCATGGCATCCCAAATGTGTTCTATCACGCTCAGATCTGGGGACTTGGGTGGAAATGGCAACACCCCAAACTCAGATGAATGCTCCTCTAACCATAATGTGGCGTCCCGACACTTGTGTGGAGGTGCATTGTGCTGTTGAAACAGGCCCAACCCATCAGCACGAATGCAGGACATGAACGGGTGTGCCTCGTCAGAAAGGATGCGCACATAGTGTTGGCCTGTCACAGACGTTTTTAGACGTACCAGGGGTCCCAGTGAAGTCCAGCTAAACACACCCCATACCATTACGGACCCCCCCCCTACCAGCCGGCAGAGTTCCCTGCTGACAGGCGGGATCCATGGCTTCATGGGGTTTGCGCCACACACGAATCCTTCCATCTGCCCGATACAGTTGGAAACGCGAGTCGTCAGACCAGGCTACTTGTTTCCAGTCATCAAGTGTCCAGTGGTGGTGTTGCCGTGCCCAAGCGAGGCGCATAGCTCTGTGTCGTGCACCCATCAAGGGGAATCGAGTTGTGCGTCGGCTCCCAAAGCCCATATCGTGCAGGGTACGTTGCACAGTCCGGACGCTGATGCTTGTCGAGGCTCCAGCATTGAATTCTGCTGATACCTGCGAGAGTGTTGCACGCCTATCGCGTGAAACTATTCTTGACAGCCGACGATGGTCACGTTCACCCAATGCCTTTTTACGGCCACACTGGTATCGTAGATTGGAGGTTTTGCCGGAATTCATTTAGTCACGGCACACCCTTGCAATGGTCGTCCGTGAAAATCCGAACTTCGTTTCTACCTCCGAAATACTATGGCCCATCTCACGAGCGCCAACTATGACACCGCGTTGAAAATCGCTTAAATCGTTATTACTTGTCATTTTCATGCCGAAAACAGCTATGACAGCTGGAAAGGATGTCTATCGCTTTATATACGCACTGGCGGACGCAACCGAGTACGCGCATAGGTGACGTTGCTATGTATTTTGCATAAGCTCGTCTGTACCAGTTTTCTGGCACTTTAGTGTATATATACACGGCCAAGTCACATTATTGTGACCACCAGCTAATATCCAGAGAAACCACCGTGTGCAGTGCGGACGGGCTGGGAGTGATTCAATAAGGTGCTGGAAGACGTTCACAGGTATGTGAAGCCAAGCTGATTGCAGTGCATCTGACAGCTGCTGGAGGATGCGTGGTGGAGGATCCTTAGAGAGAACAACACGATCGAGGTGGTCCCACAGTTGCTCAATTGGGTTTAAGTCTGGAAAATTAGGGGCCAGAGAAGTACTTTGAAGTCATCATCGCGCTTTTCCAACCATTCTCTGACAATTCTAGCTGTGTGACACGTCGCATTGTCGTGTGAAAGATCCCATCCGCCCCAGGGAAGAAAATCAGCATGTATGGCTGTACGTGGTCTGCAAGGATTGAATCATAACGAATTCGGTCCATAGTGCCTCCCCCAGGTAGGAGTGGACCCAGAGAATTCCACGAAAACATTCCCCAGCCCATAACGCTGCCCCCACCAGCTTTAGTTCTTCCAGCAATGGTTGAAGAGTGGTTGTTCTCCGATGTTTCTCGCCTTTTACGCCATCGGTTCGGTGAAGCAGAAAACCTGAATCATCGGAGAAGGCAATCCTTTGCCAATCAGAGGAGGTCCAATTCCGATACTGCCGTGCAAATGTAAGCCTTTTCTGCCTATGCACCTTCGTTAGCATAAGTGCAGTGACCATCCGTCTGCATCGGAGCCCGATACGCAGCAGAGTTCACTGAACTGTCGCTTTAGACACATTTCCGGTAGCCCCTGGTTCATTCGGCCAGTGAGTTGCTCCACCGTAGTGTGTCGATCGGCCCTCACGCACCTTCGCAGCCAACGTTCATCTATCAAATCGGTGGTACGTGGTGTTCCACAGTTTCCACGTCGCTTATTCACAATAATGCCATTTCTCAAATCACGGTACACTTTAACCACAGCAACATGCAAAGAGTTCACACACTGCGCTGTTTCAGAAATACTGCCACCCTTGGCACGAAAACCGATAATCATCCCTTTTTGCAAATGTGATAAATCGCTCCTTTTATCCATGACAGCAACGAGTGATATGTTTTTAGAATGCCTACAGCATGGCTTATATACCCTCCAAGCCAGATGACACGTGCCCTTCATTGGCTACGCGCTGTTGACGTCAAAAGTAGGAGGTGGTCACAATAATGTGACTCGACTGTGTGTATATATATAGATCTGGGGGATAGCTCACAGATCTGTATATGTATATTAATGAAGTAGTATATGTTACAGGGATGTAAGGTCAGGTGATGCGTAACATCACAGCCTCTCCTTGACAAATGTCAACCCCGCCTTCTCGTGGTGCATCCTGTTCCCACTAAAGGGGCTCTGACGACCGCCAATAGCGGTATAACTATACCATCGGGATCAGAGGAAATGCTATCCCACACTCACCAACCCGCTTGGCCAGCGTGGTGAGTTATGGCCAAACCCCTCCAAAATGACTCCACAACTTAAATCTTGGCCCTCAGTCTCCGGCAGCTGGAATGTACCTGGCCAAGGCAGCGGCCAGTGCGACATGAAGGCAGAGGGTGCTAAGAATCCCCGGAGGACCGGACTAGGCTGCCATCTGATGCTGACCTTGGCAACGTACAATGGACGCTCCCTATCTTCTGATTCAAGGCTTCTTGAATTCGAAGAGGAACTACAAAGGATCAAGTGGGACATTGTGGGGCTAAGTGAGGTAAGGAGAAAAGGAGAAGATCTCATCGAACTGAAAAGTGGACATCTCTTCTACTATCGTGGGACAGATACTGGCAGAACTAGTGGTGTTGGATTTATAATAAACAAGAAACTGAAGGATAAAGTTGTAGAAGTTGAAAGTTCCTCTGACAGAGCTGCACGACTCGTTATCCAACTATCGAGAAGATACCAGGCTCAGATTATTCAAACTTATGCACCCACCACAAGTCATCCTGAAGAAGAAATTGAAGAATTTTATGAGGAAATTTGTCATCTAAATAATAAAGGTAAGCAGCACTTGAAAATAATTATGGGAGATTTCAATGCAAAAATAGGGCAGCGGCAACAGAATGAAACTTCAGTAGGTAAATTCGGTCACGGCAACAGAAACCAGCGTGGAAATACTCTCGTTGAGTTTGCAGAGGCAGAAGGGTTTTTCATCTTGAACTCCTTCTTCAAGAAAAAGCCACACAGGAAATGGACATGGAGACATCCAAATGGGATGACAAGTGAAATTGATTTTATTATGTGTAACAAAAAATTCGTCATAGAAGACTGCAGTGTGCTAAACAAGTTCAACACAGGTAGTGACAGTAGAGGAAAAGGGAGACTTCTGGCACAGGGACAGCCCTCCATAGACTTAACATTGGCTGTCCACGAGGCTGTCCCTGGCTGCCCTCGAGGCTGTCCCTGGCTGCCCAGGAGGCTGTCCCAAGGCTGTCCCCGAGTCAGAATTTTTGTCACGTGATCGTCCCCATGATGTGCTGCCCCCTAGCGGTGCTTCTTGGAACTTTCAATGGAACTTTGTTTTTGAGGGATGGCAACGACCGAGAGGGAAAGGGGGTGGATATAGGGGGATGTCAACTCGATGTGCTGCCCCCGAGTCAGAATTTTTGTCACGCGATCGCATCCATGATGTGCTGCCCCCTAGCGGTGCTTCTTGGAACTTTCAATGAATCTTTGTTTTTATGGCAACGACCGAGTGGGGAAGGGGGTGGATATAGGGGGGTGTCAACTCGATGTGCTGCCCCTAGCGGTGCTTCTTGGAACTTTCAATGGATCTTTGTTTTTGAGGGATGGCAACGACCGAGTGGGGAAGGGGGTGGATATAGGGGGATGTCAACTCGATGTGCTGCCCCCGAGTCAGAATTTTGTCACGCGATCGTCCCCATGATGTGCTGCCCCCTAGCGGTGCTTCTTGGAACTTTCAATGGAACTTTGTTTTTGAGGGATGGCAACGACCGAGAGGTAAAGGGGGTGGATATAGGGGGATGTCAACTCGATGTGCTGCCCCCGAGTCAGAATTTTTGTCACGCGATCGCACCCATGATGTGCTGCCCCCTAGCGGTGCTTCTTGTAACTTTCAATGAATATTTGTTTTTGAGGGATGGCAACGATCGAGTGGGAAAGGGGGTGGATATAGGGGGATGTCAACTCGATGTGCTGCCTCCTAGCGGTGCTTTTTGGAACTTTCGATGGATCTTTGATTTTGAGGGATGGCAACAACCGAGTGGGTCCGTTGGGATTTTTTGCATTTATTCCAGTGGTTTTCAAGCGGGATTTTTCCTCCTCTTCGATGTTATTTTTCACCGGAGGAAATTTTTACGTAACGATGCTGGGGAATTTTCTTTCCAATGGAGTAAAAATGCTCTAATGGTCTTAGCAAGGTCCTAACTCACGATGATTTGGTTTCAAAAAATTGGTCAGGTGGTCTCGTGTACTACGTATTCACTCTATTTTTTTAATTACTTTTACATTATTTCTTCATGGTTTTTTTATATAATTTTTGTATGTTTTGAGGGAGTTTTTTCGTGGGAACTTTTCTTTTTCATACATTTCATTTTATTTCAGACCATGAGACGGGGAAGTGCTTCTTTAGAAACGATTTCGTTCCTGTTCGCAGTAACTATTGGACTTTGACAAAATTTTTGGGAAATCAAGCGGAAATGTAGACATGTTAATTCTGAGTCTTTCGCCATTCCAATATTTTTTTCTTCTAGTCGTAATGTTTTCATGTACTATGTATTCCCGCTCTTTTCTTTTTTATAACTTTTACGTTATTTCATCATGAATTTTTTATATTTTTTGTATGTTTTGAGGGAGTTTTTTCGTGTAGATGTAATGAGTTTTCTGGGGAACTTTTCTTTTTCCTTTATTCAATTTTATTACAGATCATGAGACGAGAAAATGCTTCTTTAGAAACGATTTCGTTCCTGTTCGCAGTAATTATTGGACTTTGCCATTTTTTTTTTTTTTTTTTGTTAAATGACTTCATGCTAATTCTGAGTCTTTCGCCTTTGCCATATTATTTTCTCGTAATTTTTTCGTATGTTGAAGAACTCTACAGGTCTTTCACAGTTAAAATTCTGATGAAACAATATTTTCTTACTTTATTTCGCATATCATTATAGCTTCCCAATTTCGCTATTTTACTTCATCTTTTTTTTTTTTTGAAATTTCGTAAAACTTTTCAGTATGTCAGTAATTGTTTTCTTACTTGGTCAAACTTGTGACTCCATTTATTTGGACTCTTTTTTTTTTTTCCATTTCATTTCAACAAAACGATTATTTTAGATGTAGTAAGTCATCAGATTTTTGCTTCCTTATATAGCATATTTTCAAACTTGCTTAAAAATATTCCTCAAAGCTTTGCATGTAATCAAATATGCATTTTTTTATTCTTTCCTAGTTTGCTATACTTTTCGTGGACTGTCCCAATAAGAAAGCATTCATTGTCAAGACATACAATCTAAAACCTTTTTTCTTACGATAAAATTTGTATTCTTTGGGCTGTATATTTTTCTGTCTCGTCCGAAAAAACATTCATTCTAGAGGCAAAGCTAGTGATTCCGTTCATCCCATAAACATTATTTTTTTTTAACGTTTTACTAACTCATCAGAAAAGCAGTTATTCCCCACCCCCATAGCGAAAATAATGAAATTCTTACTTCTTTTCTATACATATCGACTCAATCTATTTCTTTTCGAAATGCTGGTCATGACATTTCAACTAAAATTTCCTACTTTCACCAAAAACCATATTCTTAAACGAGCTATTTTTTTTTTACTTTATTTCATGTATAACTAAATTTTTATTGTTTCCTCACTTCATCAAAGCTAATAAGAACTTCCCCAATCTCATTCCTTTCCCTCATTTAGTTCGCTTTAAATTGAGATGTTTCAAAACTTCGCGTATATTTCTTCCACTAAATATCCAGTTCTCCCGTATCGATCCCATCATTTTTAACTTCTGTGCCTGCCGCATTTTTCTTTAGACGTTTAGTTTCATTGAACTTTTCTTTCGTTTCAATTAATTTTTCATTATCGTATTTTTTATTCATTGTCTCAGCAGAAAAAGCTTTCATTCTGGAGACATTGCGACTAAGTCCATACTTCCTCTAAACATTTTTATTTCACGTTTTACTAATTCGTAAGAAAAGCAGATGTTTCCAAACTCTCATAGTGAAAATATCGTATTCCCCTTATTTTACTTATTATGTTTTTCCTTCTATTCAGTGTTGTATGATTCTTAAAACTTCGGTTTATTTTTATGAAACTTCTTTTTTCTTAGTTTTTTTTTTCTGATTCAACCTGTCAATCTTTTCCTATCGATTTAATTGCTGTTATTTTTCCATTAGACTTTACTTTTGAACAGAAATGTGTCTAAAATCTTCAGATGTATTTTAGTCTGTATGGCCGATTCTTCACTATTTCAAATAAAGTCATTGTAGGATTTTAGTGTAAATGCCCCTAAATCTTTAGAACTTCCTTTTCATAGTTAGATACTAATTCCTCGAGGTTTAAATTAAAACATGAAAGAAGAGTGTTTTACGCTCTATCCAGTGAAAGAAGAGTGTTTTTACGCTCTCTCCAGTGAACGAAGAGTGTTTTTACGCTTTCCCCCAAGAAATTAACTTTGGAATCTCCCTTCTTCTACCGGAAAATGACTATCTTGTGCGACTGTTTTCACGCGTCTACTGCTTTGCTGGAAAACCTCATGACATGAAATCCCTTTGCTTGGTAGATTAAACTAAATTCTGGTTTTGAACTTTGAACGCAAACTCAAGCTTGCAAAAGCATAGTTTTCTGAGCGAACTTAAACTGTCTAAGATGACAAAAATCTAAAACTGGTGACTCAATGGGATAGAGCGTTTGAACTTTACCGTTCATTCAAGATTTAAGAGATCAGTCGTGAACCACTACAAGGGAAATAAGCAGACCCTGATTTAGTCCACTGTTTCCAAGGAAGGTAGAAAGCTAGTGTCGTAATTCAAAAGCTCATAACTCAAGCCTCTCCAGGATTTAATTTCGGACGGGCGATTAGTCAGATGTCAATGCTTAGACATTGAAAAATTACTTCAAACAAATATTTTCTTACTTAAAAGTGCTTCAAGTCAGAATTTGTATTACTCAAGATTTCCCTTAGTCAATATTTTTTCTATCTTAAAAACTTCTAAAGGGTTGACTTTGAAAAAAAAAAAAACGAGTTCTCCCCAAAACGTAAAATTTCCCCAGAACCAAATAAATTGACGAAGCTTGAATGTTAAGTCTTTCAACCCATTTCTTTCTCTTCATGTTTCATTCCATAAACTTTCTTCAAATTCCTATATACCTAAGAATTTTGTAAAATGTCCAAGTTTGACTCCACCAGAAATTTTCTGAAAATGATAGTTTCTCTTTTTAAAAAAATTCCAAAATAAGAATCCCTTCAATGAAACAAGAAATTCCTATTCAAAGCATTCCATCACTCTTTCTACTTCAAATACTCTCTTTGTAAATCTAAGGAGGTGTTTTTGTTTTAGGTTTTTTTTTTTAAATATTCATATATTTTTCCCTCTAAATTTAGAAGATATTTTACCGAAATGTATGTACATATACGATAGTAAAACATCATACAACTGATTGATGTTCAATTCACTTCACGCTGTTTTAAGGATATTCTTTCATTTTCTCATAACACATAGACATGTTATTTTTCTTCCCATTCACTTCAAAGACTTGAGATCAACTTAATCGAGTCCTTTGAGAAAAACTTTCATAGAAAAGCATAAATGTAATGAAAATGTCAGTTTTCTTAAAGAAATCATAAGAATAAGAATTTTTTTTTTTACTGAAACAAGTTTCCCCTGTTCAAAGCATTAAGTGGCTCTTTCCGCATCAAATTCTGTATATCCTCATGTAAACTTTATTCTTTTTCTACTTCATATCGTCGTTCGTTTCTTGTTTTTCCCTATGTAACTCAAAACTTCTTTTCTTGATCTATTTTTCATAAAGTATCATTCTTTTGAGTTGATTCTCTCTCTCTCTCTCTCTCTCTCTCTCTCTCTCTTTTTGAAATGCATTCCTAAGTTCATATTGAGAAGGGTTTAAATTTTGATTGCATAGATCGTTTTAGGAAAAGTTGAAAACTGATAAGGTTCGTTTCGGGAAAATTGAAAACAGAGAATGTTCGTTTCGGAAAAGTACATTCCCTTATAGGGCTAAAAATGGAACACTTCATATTTTCTTAGGGGCGGTTTTGATGAAACACGTTTCAGTAAAAACAGTGAAATTCCCATTGAATGACATGGGGAACTATGAAATTTAAGAAGCACGTTTTCGTTCAAGGAAAATATTTTAAAAGGTCTATTTTCGATTCAGTTGAAAACGATTCAGGTAGAAAACAGAATGCAGTGAAAACAGTCACAGCAAGTTCCTGAAAGTTGGAAATAGATGAGGTTGAAATTTGAAAAAATGTCTAAGGAAAGAAATTGTTATAAAACACAGACTGTTTAGTTTTTCCAGGCTAGCGGGGTCTTCAGTGAGAGCACTTCTTCTTTTTCAACCCAAAGAATGAAGCGAGTCAGTTTGAAACATTTCAAACTCCCCGAAAATAAGCCGTGTACTCTGGTTTCGACTCAATACTGTAAAGCATTGCTCTCAGACCAGTTGGAATTCCGCCTCAATTGGTTGCCTAATGGAAAACCTTAGACCCCTTTCGAATAACAATTCCCAAATATCCTTAAGAAAAGTCTAGCAAAAAAAGCACTAGTCCCCCATTAAATCAATGGCATTCATTCTGTTACTGTTTTAAACATTTCAAAAAAGAAGTTTACATTCTCCCTTTTACTTTAAAAATCTTGAAAGCTTAAATTTTGACCCATTTCAAAAAAAAAATCACTTAAAATTTAATTTAAAAAAATAATAATTACTCTCTAAATTTATGTCTTAAAACTAAAAAAATATTTACGCTTAATATTTCAATAAATAATAAATATTCACAAACTCACCTTCTACCTTGTCCATTTAAAAAAAAATTCTGAATTTATATAATCGAAATCATTACTTCTCCAAGTAGTTCTTTTCCCCTGATTGTAGAGAGGAACTCTTCTGAAATCTTCACTTTTCCACATATGTTCATAAAAGCTTGAGCTACTTCCTTAGGATTCAACAAGGCCACAGCGTTCACGAAACTTGAAATCGCTTTCCTGTTCCACTCAGTAGTTAGGCATGGAGGATGCATCTGAATAGGTGGAAGTACTTCAGAAATGCATTCGCGCCGTCTACATATGTGTTTAAGTTCACACTCCTCAATCGATGTATTTTGAAACTTTCGGGATTCTCCGAGCACGATTTTCTAGAATTCTGAAATCATTAACAATTCCAGGATGCTGTCCCACACGCCATCCAAAATAATTTGGAGTTTCTTACACTGTTTTTTGGTTAATGCAACTCCTGTTGTTAAGTGAAAAATCCTGAAACAGAATTTGAAAGACTTGAAGACTTCTTACTTTATTTAAACTTAGAACAGAACTAAAATTCACTAAGCGTTTCCTTTGCATACTGTGACTAATGCATGACCCTTATCACAACACGTGTTGGTGTGTCACCATGCGTCAGCGCTTCACGGTGACTGTTTCCTTATCTGTTGATCTCTCAACGAACATGCTATCGACTCTAATCAGACAAAGCTTATTTTCAGGTAAATTCTTAGAGAAAAACGAAAGGACTTCATTATAATTAATTTTCATATCCAGAGAGAATAAAACTAAAATGTATTCGGTAAGAAATTCTTCATGGTTGAATTTTCCACAAAAGGAATACGGAAAGCGAAAGAATTTAATCAGACACCCTGAAAGAATTCATCTCGGAATTAAAACCGCTTTTGAAAAAAAAAAAAAAACCCAGTAAACTATAGAATACTTTGTTCTTCACATAAAGAAAACACAGTGTACGATTTCAATATTCCCTTTTTTCTTAAAATTTCTCACACTAAGATCAACTGAGTCCAGAAATGCTTCGTCTACTTTAGTATTTCGATTCCGAGGAAGTTCTTCCCGATACTGTTAAGATATTTTCTCAAAATCCAGTTGTAAAATAATTTTGGTCATGTTTATTTGATTGTCGTTGTCGGAGATTTCCAATCCGTTCATATCCACCATGTCATACACTGTGTCCCCGAGAGTTTCTTCAAGCAGAAAAGAGCCATCATTCCACAGAAATTCTTCTTTTGGTGTTTGTAATGTTTCCAAAGTCAAATTATTTTTTTTTTCAATGCTTTCTTAATTAAAGCTGAAAACGAAATGGATCGAAGAAACGTCTGTTGTATGACTCTTAACATAGTAGATTTCTTATCACCCACTTTAGTCCAATGTTCGCCGCACAGAGAAATTTCAGATTTCAAAATTTCACCATCCTGATCCACTTTTTCTGAGTGAAATCCAATACATGGTGAAAATCTCGACTTATGCATTCCTTTGAGTGAGGAATCGCTCTCATGAAAGGGGCAACGGTTAAAATCGACATTGATTAAAATTGGAGAGAGTAAAAATATGAGAATTGAATAAATAATGCATAGACGGGATTCCCGAAAACATAAAAAATATAAATTTTATATATAAAAAAAAATTCCATGAAAAATATTGGAGGGCGAATGATATCTCACATCGTTATCCATTCCACCCAAAATTAAACAAATACGTGTACTGACAACAGAGATTTAATGGACTTCGTTAAATTTTGGGAGGAGTGGAAGACCGATGTGAGATATCATTCACCCTCCAATATTTTTTATGGAATTTTTTTTATATAAAACTTATATATTTTATGCTTTCGGGAATCCCGTCTATGCATTATTTATTCAATTCTCATATTTTTACTCTCTCCAATTTTAATCAATGTCGATTTTAACCGTTGCCCCCTTTCATGAGAGCGATTCCTCACTCAAAGGAATGCATAAGTCGAGATTTTCACCATGTATTGGATTTCACTCAGAAAAAAGTGGATCAGGATGGTGAAATTTTGAAATCTGAAATTTCTCTGTGCGGCGAACATTGGACTAAAGTGGGTGATAAGAAATCTACTATGTTAAGAGTCATACAACAGACGTTTCTTCGATCCATTTCGTTTTCAGCTTTAATTAAGAAAGCATTGAAAAAAAAATAATTTGACTTTGGAAACATTACAAACACCAAAAGAAGAATTTCTGTGGAATGATGGCTCTTTTCTGCTTGAAGAAACTCTCGGGGACACAGTGTATGACATGGTGGATATGAACGGATTGGAAATCTCCGACAACGACAATCAAATAAACATGACCAAAATTATTTTACAACTGGATTTTGAGAAAATATCTTAACAGTATCGGGAAGAACTTCCTCGGAATCGAAATACTAAAGTAGACGAAGCATTTCTGGACTCAGTTGATCTTAGTGTGAGAAATTTTAAGAAAAAAGGGAATATTGAAATCGTACACTGTGTTTTCTTTATGTGAAGAACAAAGTATTCTATAGTTTACTGGGTTTTTTTTTTTTCAAAAGCGGTTTTAATTCCGAGATGAATTCTTTCAATGTGTCTGATTAAATTCTTTCGCTTTCCGTATTCCTTTTGCGGAAAATTCAACCATGAAGAATTTCTTACCGAATACATTTTAGTTTTATTCTCTCTGGATATGAAAATTAATTATAATGAAGTCCTTTCGTTTTTCTCTAAGAATTTACCTGAAAATAAGCTTTGTCTGATTAGAGTCGATAGCATGTTCGTTGAGAGATCAACAGATAAGGAAACAGTCACCGTGAAGCGCTGACGCATGGTGACACACCAACACGTGTTGTGATAAGGGTCATGCATTAGTCACAGTATGCAAAGGAAACGCTTAGTGAATTTTAGTTCTGTTCTAAGTTTAAATAAAGTAAGAAGTCTTCAAGTCTTTCAAATTCTGTTTCAGGATTTTTCACTTAACAACAGGAGTTGCATTAACCAAAAAACAGTGTAAGAAACTCCAAATTATTTTGGATGGAATGTGGGACAGCATCCTGGAATTGTTAATGATTTCAGAATTCTAGAAAATCGTGCTCGGAGAATCCCGAAAGTTTCAAAATACATCGATTGAGGAGTGTGAACTTAGACACATATGTAGACGGCGCGAATGCATTTCTGAAGTACTTCCACCTATTCAGATGCATCCTCCATGCCTAACTACTGAGTGGAACAGGAAAGCGATTTCAAGTTTCGTGAACGCTGTGGCCTTGTTGAATCCTAAGGAATTAGCTCAAGCTTATGAACATATGTGGAAAAGTGAAGATTTCAGAAGAATTCCTCTCTACAATCAGGGGAAAAGAACTACTTGGAGAAGTAATGATTTCGATTATATAAATTCAGAATTTTTTTTAAATGGACAAGGTAGAAGGTGAGTTTGTGAATATTTATTATTTATTGAAATATTAAGCGTAAATATTTTTTTAGTTTTAAGACATAAATTTAGAGAGTAATTATTATTTTTTTAAATTAAATTTTAAGTGATTTTTTTTTGAAATGGGTCAAAATTTAAGCTTTCAAGATTTTTAAAGTAAAAGGAAGAATGTAAACTTCTTTTTTGAAATGTTTAAAACAGTAACAGAATGAATGCCATTGATTTAATGGGGGACTAGTGCTTTTTTTGCTAGACTTTTCTTAAGGATATTTGGGAATTGTTATTCGAAAGGGGTCTAAGGTTTTCCATTAGGCAACCAATTGAGGCGGAATTCCAACTGGTCTGAGAGCAATGCTTTACAGTATTGAGTCGAAACCAGAGTACACGGCTTATTTTCGGGGAGTTTGAAATGTTTCAAACTGACTCGCTTCATTCTTTGGGTTGAAAAAGAAGAAGTGCTCTCACTGAAGACCCCGCTAGCCTGGAAAAACTAAACAGTCTGTGTTTTATAACAATTTCTTTCCTTAGACATTTTTTCAAATTTCAACCTCATCTATTTCCAACTTTCAGGAACTTGCTGTGACTGTTTTCACTGCATTCTGTTTTCTACCTGAATCGTTTTCAACTGAATCGAAAATAGACCTTTTAAAATATTTTCCTTGAACGAAAACGTGCTTCTTAAATTTCATAGTTCCCCATGTCATTCAATGGGAATTTCACTGTTTTTACTGAAACGTGTTTCATCAAAACCGCCCCTAAGAAAATATGAAGTGTTCCATTTTTAGCCCTATAAGGGAATGTACTTTTCCGAAACGAACATTCTCTGTTTTCAATTTTCCCGAAACGAACCTTATCAGTTTTCAACTTTTCCTAAAACGATCTATGCAATCAAAATTTAAACCCTTCTCAATATGAACTTAGGAATGCATTTCAAAAAGAGAGAGAGAGAGAGAGAGAGAGAGAGAGAGAGAGAGAGAGAGAGAGAGAGAGAGAGAGAGAGAGAGAGAGAATCAACTCAAAAGAATGATACTTTATGAAAAATAGATCAAGAAAAGAAGTTTTGAGTTACATAGGGAAAAACAAGAAACGAACGACGATATGAAGTAGAAAAAGAATAAAGTTTACATGAGGATATACAGAATTTGATGCGGAAAGAGCCACTTAATGCTTTGAACAGGGGAAACTTGTTTCAGTAAAAAAAAATTCTTATTCTTATGATTTCTTTAAGAAAACTGACATTTTCATTACATTTATGCTTTTCTATGAAAGTTTTTCTCAAAGGACTCGATTAAGTTGATCTCAAGTCTTTGAAGTGAATGGGAAGAAAAATAACATGTCTATGTGTTATGAGAAAATGAAAGAATATCCTTAAAACAGCGTGAAGTGAATTGAACATCAATCAGTTGTATGATGTTTTACTATCGTATATGTACATACATTTCGGTAAAATATCTTCTAAATTTAGAGGGAAAAATATATGAATATTTAAAAAAAAAACCTAAAACAAAAACACCTCCTTAGATTTACAAAGAGAGTATTTGAAGTAGAAAGAGTGATGGAATGCTTTGAATAGGAATTTCTTGTTTCATTGAAGGGATTCTTATTTTGGAATTTTTTTAAAAAGAGAAACTATCATTTTCAGAAAATTTCTGGTGGAGTCAAACTTGGACATTTTACAAAATTCTTAGGTATATAGGAATTTGAAGAAAGTTTATGGAATGAAACATGAAGAGAAAGAAATGGGTTGAAAGACTTAACATTCAAGCTTCGTCAATTTATTTGGTTCTGGGGAAATTTTACGTTTTGGGGAGAACTCGTTTTTTTTTTTTTCAAAGTCAACCCTTTAGAAGTTTTTAAGATAGAAAAAATATTGACTAAGGGAAATCTTGAGTAATACAAATTCTGACTTGAAGCACTTTTAAGTAAGAAAATATTTGTTTGAAGTAATTTTTCAATGTCTAAGCATTGACATCTGACTAATCGCCCGTCCGAAATTAAATCCTGGAGAGGCTTGAGTTATGAGCTTTTGAATTACGACACTAGCTTTCTACCTTCCTTGGAAACAGTGGACTAAATCAGGGTCTGCTTATTTCCCTTGTAGTGGTTCACGACTGATCTCTTAAATCTTGAATGAACGGTAAAGTTCAAACGCTCTATCCCATTGAGTCACCAGTTTTAGATTTTTGTCATCTTAGACAGTTTAAGTTCGCTCAGAAAACTATGCTTTTGCAAGCTTGAGTTTGCGTTCAAAGTTCAAAACCAGAATTTAGTTTAATCTACCAAGCAAAGGGATTTCATGTCATGAGGTTTTCCAGCAAAGCAGTAGACGCGTGAAAACAGTCGCACAAGATAGTCATTTTCCGGTAGAAGAAGGGAGATTCCAAAGTTAATTTCTTGGGGAAAGCGTAAAAACACTCTTCGTTCACTGGAGAGAGCGTAAAAACACTCTTCTTTCACTGGATAGAGCGTAAAACACTCTTCTTTCATGTTTTAATTTAAACCTCGAGGAATTAGTATCTAACTATGAAAAGGAAGTTCTAAAGATTTAGGGGCATTTACACTAAAATCCTACAATGACTTTATTTGAAATAGTGAAGAATCGGCCATACAGACTAAAATACATCTGAAGATTTTAGACACATTTCTGTTCAAAAGTAAAGTCTAATGGAAAAATAACAGCAATTAAATCGATAGGAAAAGATTGACAGGTTGAATCAGAAAAAAAAACTAAGAAAAAAAAAGAAGTTTCATAAAAATAAACCGAAGTTTTAAGAATCATACAACACTGAATAGAAGGAAAAACATAATAAGTAAAATAAGGGGAATACGATATTTTCACTATGAGAGTTTGGAAACATCTGCTTTTCTTACGAATTAGTAAAACGTGAAATAAAAATGTTTAGAGGAAGTATGGACTTAGTCGCAATGTCTCCAGAATGAAAGCTTTTTCTGCTGAGACAATGAATAAAAAATACGATAATGAAAAATTAATTGAAACGAAAGAAAAGTTCAATGAAACTAAACGTCTAAAGAAAAAATGCGGCAGGCACAGAAGTTAAAAATGATGGGATCGATACGGGAGAACTGGATATTTAGTGGAAGAAATATACGCGAAGTTTTGAAACATCTCAATTTAAAGCGAACTAAATGAGGGAAAGGAATGAGATTGGGGAAGTTCTTATTAGCTTTGATGAAGTGAGGAAACAATAAAAATTTAGTTATACATGAAATAAAGTAAAAAAAAAAAATAGCTCGTTTAAGAATATGGTTTTTGGTGAAAGTAGGAAATTTTAGTTGAAATGTCATGACCAGCATTTCGAAAAGAAATAGATTGAGTCGATATGTATAGAAAAGAAGTAAGAATTTCATTATTTTCGCTATGGGGGTGGGGAATAACTGCTTTTCTGATGAGTTAGTAAAACGTTAAAAAAAAATAATGTTTATGGGATGAACGGAATCACTAGCTTTGCCTCTAGAATGAATGTTTTTTCGGACGAGACAGAAAAATATACAGCCCAAAGAATACAAATTTTATCGTAAGAAAAAAGGTTTTAGATTGTATGTCTTGACAATGAATGCTTTCTTATTGGGACAGTCCACGAAAAGTATAGCAAACTAGGAAAGAATAAAAAAATGCATATTTGATTACATGCAAAGCTTTGAGGAATATTTTTAAGCAAGTTTGAAAATATGCTATATAAGGAAGCAAAAATCTGATGACTTACTACATCTAAAATAATCGTTTTGTTGAAATGAAATGGAAAAAAAAAGAGTCCAAATAAATGGAGTCACAAGTTTGACCAAGTAAGAAAACAATTACTGACATACTGAAAAGTTTTACGAAATTTCAAAAAAAAAAAGATGAAGTAAAATAGCGAAATTGGGAAGCTATAATGATATGCGAAATAAAGTAAGAAAATATTGTTTCATCAGAATTTTAACTGTGAAAGACCTGTAGAGTTCTTCAACATACGAAAAAATTACGAGAAAATAATATGGCAAAGGCGAAAGACTCAGAATTAGCATGAAGTCATTTAACAAAAAAAAAAAAAATGGCAAAGTCCAATAATTACTGCGAACAGGAACGAAATCGTTTCTAAAGAAGCATTTTCTCGTCTCATGATCTGTAATAAAATTGAATAAAGGAAAAAGAAAAGTTCCCCAGAAAACTCATTACATCTACACGAAAAAACTCCCTCAAAACATACAAAAAATATAAAAAATTCATGATGAAATAACGTAAAAGTTATAAAAAAGAAAAGAGCGGGAATACATAGTACATGAAAACATTACGACTAGAAGAAAAAAATATTGGAATGGCGAAAGACTCAGAATTAACATGTCTACATTTCCGCTTGATTTCCCAAAAATTTTGTCAAAGTCCAATAGTTACTGCGAACAGGAACGAAATCGTTTCTAAAGAAGCACTTCCCCGTCTCATGGTCTGAAATAAAATGAAATGTATGAAAAAGAAAAGTTCCCACGAAAAAACTCCCTCAAAACATACAAAAATTATATAAAAAAAAACCATGAAGAAATAATGTAAAAGTAATTAAAAAAATAGAGTGAATACGTAGTACACGAGACCACCTGACCAATTTTTTGAAACCAAATCATCGTGAGTTAGGACCTTGCTAAGACCATTAGAGCATTTTTACTCCATTGGAAAGAAAATTCCCCAGCATCGTTACGTAAAAATTTCCTCCGGTGAAAAATAACATCGAAGAGGAGGAAAAATCCCGCTTGAAAACCACTGGAATAAATGCAAAAAATCCCAACGGACCCACTCGGTTGTTGCCATCCCTCAAAATCAAAGATCCATCGAAAGTTCCAAAAAGCACCGCTAGAGGCAGCACATCGAGTTGACATCCCCCTATATCCACCCCCTTTCCCACTCGATCGTTGCCATCCCTCAAAAACAAATATTCATTGAAAGTTACAAGAAGCACCGCTAGGGGCAGCACATCATGGGTGCGATCGCGTGACAAAAATTCTGACTCGGGGGCAGCACATCGAGTTGACATCCCCCTATATCCACCCCCTTTACCTCTCGGTCGTTGCCATCCCTCAAAAACAAAGTTCCATTGAAAGTTCCAAGAAGCACCGCTAGGGGCAGCACATCATGGGGACGATCGCGTGACAAAAATTCTGACTCGGGGGCAGCACATCGAGTTGACATCCCCTATATCCACCCCTTCCCCACTCGGTCGTTGCCATCCCTCAAAAACAAAGATCCATTGAAAGTTCCAAGAAGCACCGCTAGGGGCAGCACATCGAGTTGACACCCCCCTATATCCACCCCCTTCCCCACTCGGTCGTTGCCATAAAAACAAAGATTCATTGAAAGTTCCAAGAAGCACCGCTAGGGAGGCAGCACATCATGGGGACGATCACGTGACAAAAATTCTGACTCGGGGACAGCCTTGGGACAGCCTCCTGGGCAGCCAGGGACAGCCTCGAGGGCAGCCAGGGACAGCCTCGTGGACAGCCAATGTTAAGTCTATGGAGGGCTGTCCCTGTGCCAGAAGTCTCCCTTTTCCTCTACTAGTGACCATAGATTGGTGAGATGTAAGATGCACCTCAACACTAAACTTGAACGTGGCAAGCTCATAAGACAAACAAAATCTATTGACATAACCAACCTTAAAAAACACCATAATACCTTCAAGTTGGAACTGAAGAACAGGTTCTCTGCTTTAGAATGCCTAACATCGGAAGAAGTGGACATCTCTGAAGTTAACAGAAAAGTAACCAAAGCTCTTATGGAAACAGCAACAAAATTAGCTGGGTCTAAGAACAAGTTGCATGTAAATAAATTATCAGGAAAAACGAAAATGTTGATGCAAAAAAGAAGAGAGATGAGGACAACTAAAGAAGATGTGACTTCCAAAGTGGAATATATAGAGCTATGCAAGACAGTACGAAAAAGTATCACTGAAGACGTAAGAAAATTCAACTGTGAACTAGTGAGGAAAGCAATTGAAAACAACCAAAGCCTAAAGATAGCAAAGGGATATCTCAGTAAGGGAAGAAAACAGATTATGGCACTGAGAAAAGAAGATGGTTCTGTAACAAGAAATAGAGGCGAAATTTTGACAAGAGTGAAAGATTTCTACTCCAAATTATATGAAAGGGATGATACATGCACTCCAGACATCATGAAAGATACCAGTACCAGAGTTCCTCCAATCCTTCCAGCAGAAGTTGCACATGCAATCAAGAACAGGAAGCGGGGGAAAGCTTCAGGAGAAGATGGAATTACTGTAGACATCATACAAGAAGCAAGTGGAGAAATCGAAACAGTACTCGCCCAAATTTTCAGTCGATGCCTTAATGAAGGAAAGATTCCTGAAGATTGGAACACCGCTACAATGATCCTGCTACATAAGAAAGGTGACATTGAGGATCTCGGAAACTACAGACCTATCAGCCTCCTATCAGTAGTTTATAAAATCTTCACTAAAGTTCTTTCACATCGCTTGAAGGTAGCACTGGACATGGCTCAACCGAGAGAACAAGCTGGATTCAGGAGTGGCTACAGCACAATAGATCATATCCATGTGCTGAGAGAACTAATAGAAAGAGCAAAAGAATATGAACTTCCATTGTGCATGGCTTTTATCGATTATGAAAAAGCCTTTGATTCGGTGAAACCATCAGCAGTTACAATGGCTCTGAAAACCTGCGGTATTGAAGATGCATACATTAATATTATTAATAACATCTATGAAAATGCAAGTGCAAAGATTAGGCTGTTTGAAAATACAACACACATAAAAATTGGAAAGGGAGTGAGACAAGGTGACACCATATCTCCGAAGCTCTTTAATGCCACATTGGAGGGTGTTTTTCAGTCGCTGAGCTGGGAAAACAAGGGGATAAAGATTAATGGAGATTATCTAACCCACCTTCGTTTTGCTGATGACGTAGTCATTTTTGCAACTAGCCCATCAGAGCTGCAGAGTATGATCCAGGAACTTGCTGACAAGAGTAAAGAAGTGGGATTAAAAATGAACTTTCAGAAGACAAAAGTGATGTTCAATGCTTTTACAAGAAATGAAGATTTATCGATTGATGGAGAAAAGCTGGAGATAACAGACACGTACGTTTATCTTGGACAGCAGATATCAAGTGAGGGTCACATTGATGAAGAAATTAATCGGCGTACAAAACTTGCCTGGAGAGCTTTTGGAAGAAACAGCATAATTTCCAAGAGCAATATGTCATTATGTCTTAAAAGAAAAGTGTTTGATCAATGCATCCTTCCAGTGCTTACGTATGGTGCAGAGACGTGGACCTTAACTAAAAGAGACATACAAAGGCTGCAGACAACTCAAAGAAGCATGGAGAGGTGCATACTTGGTGTAACCAGGAGAGATAAGAAGAGGAACTCGTGGATCCGAAAAATGACAAGAGTGGAAGACATCATGATCAGAGTTAAATCCCTGAAATGGCAATGGGCTGGACATACTGCCAGAAGGACAGATCATCGATGGACAGCCGAAATTTTAGATTGGATTCCAAGGGACAGGAAAAGACCCAGAAGAAGACCACATGGGAGATGGGTGGATGAAATTCGAAAGTATGCAGGGGTGACATGGAGGAGACTGGCACAAGACAGACCGTTGTGGAGGAAACTTGGGGAGACCTTCGTCCAGCAGTGGATTGATAATGGTTGACAATGATGATGATGATGATGATATGTTACAATTTTTAGAAACTTGTATGTTTAAACTAAAAGAGGAGATTGAAAGTTCTGCCGATCACTGAAATCCATTTGCTGCTGTGTTTAGAGAAATCGTAGTGTCCTGAATCGAATATTTTGATAAGATTTAGCTATTGAAAAAAATACAACTGGTGCCATTCGAAACGCATTGTTTCAACAAAGCTTTGATTAGATGATGTGCTTTCATGTAAAGTTTAACTATGCTCTTGTTTAACTAAGCGATTAACGGGGAAGAAAAGTAAAAGAATTTCGCGGGACAATGAAGTTCTCAAACCATGCATAAGAATACTTCGAAAGAGGGAACGGATGAAGCACGACGAAGTAAATGAAGTGTAAAGCGTGAGAGGAAACGAATCGTAGTCACAGCAGCATTACGTGTGAATAAAACTTCCCGAGTCATTAGGAATATACTAACAGACTTCTACTACAGTGCCAAAGAATCTCGTAGTCGCCATATACCACTGAAGGCGAAATGGGATAGAAAAAAATATACAATTTAGTTTCTGCACAAGCACTTTGCGAATTCTTAGTGGAAGCAGAAATGAAAGTTTTTCTTCTTCTGTCAGATTTAAAGGGAAGTACAAAATGTTCAAATTTTCATCGCCTATTTGATTAATTTTAAATACACTTCTGTACTAGAAAGATAGCACAAAAAGAATCAGAGCAAACGACCTGTTAAAAATCAGCAGTGACTTTCGGTATACAGACATATATATAACGAAGACTGAATCTGTCTTATGCAAGATAAACACGCTGTTGTGGATTTTTGTTTGTTTCGGAGTTTTTTATTATTATTACTTTACAACTAAGCTAGTTACATGTTAGATACACAAGACATAGCGTGAGAATAACAGAAAAGCTGAACAAAACTACATGCTGTGAAAAAAAAAACAACTTCATGATACCGAGGAAAGCTAGGTGCACAGATAGCTAAAACCAAAACACTATTTATAACTTTATCATGAGAGGCACATTGCAAGCAATCAAGGTAATACAAACTGCATGCAAAAGAAGAAAAACTACAAAAAGTTACCATCTAAAAAAACATATTTACTACGTTCAGAAAGTTCCGGAACTTTTTGAATATTTTCCAAATGTCAGTGAATTGCGTCATTCCCCACTGAGCAATCGAAGAGCATTATGTGGCCGATCAGCCAGAACCGGTTTGATCCAGATCCAACACGTACAGCTTATGTGCGTAGTTCGTGATTATAGGTATTCAAGGCTCTCCGTCGTGAGGACAACGATGTCGAATTTTGAACAGCGCTCAAGTGTAAAATTTTGTGTTCTGCTCGGAAAATCTTTCTCTGAGACTTTTCAAATGATTAAGTCAGCGTACGGTGAGAGTGCAATGAGTCGAACTAGAGTTTATGAGTGGCATCGACGATTCGAAAACGGGCGACAGAGTATCGAGGATGATGAGAGGTCAGGACGACTTTCAACATCCACAACGGATGAACATATCGCCATTGTCAAAGAAATTGTGAAAAATGACCGTCAAAAAACTGTTGCAGCGATTGCAGAAGTTGCCATGCCATTTTAACAGAGAAACTGGGCATGCATCACGTGTGCCAACAAATTGTTCCCACAACCTGACACAAGAAAAAATGGATGAGCGCATGCAAGTTTGCGGGGATAACATCGATGCAGTGTGGATTCAGATCCCAATCTGTTGAATCGATTGATCACTGGCGATGAGACTTGATGCTTTCTGTACGACCCCCAATCCAACAGACAGTCAAAAGTGTGGAAATCACCGACGTCACCACGACCAAAAACGTTCAAGGCTGACCGCTCCAAAGGAAAGGCCTTGTTAACAGTTTTCTTAGATTGCAAGGAGGTCGTACACAAGGAATTCCTTCAATACGGCCGTATAGTCACTAAAGAAGAGCACGTCAACGTCCTTAAACGTCTCCGAAAATCAGTGAGACGCAATCGACCTGATCTTTGGAAGACCAACTCGTGGGTGTTCCATCACGATAATGCGCCGGCTCACAGATCCCTTCTCGTGTCCGATTACTTGTCCAAACATCACATTCCCGTTCTTGCATAACCAGCTTATTCCCCTGATCTCGCCCAGCGTGAGTTTTCTTTATTTCCCCGGATGAAGAATTTGCATAAGGGGCGACGCTTCTCAAGTTCCGAAGAGTTGCGACGGAGGCACTGGAGGATGTGGCAAAATAAGGCTTGCAATCTGCATTTAAATCTTTGTATGAGCGCTGGCAAAAGTGCATAGTTGCGCAGGGTAACTACTTCGAAGGAAACACCGCATAAACAGGTATGGCCTGTACTCATTCTTTTTTAATATAAAAAGTTCCGGAACTTTTTGAACGTACGGTGCGACAAAGACGCACCGCAATAAAAGAAGTGACATTCTTAGAAACCAGCAATAAAATATTTAATGTACAACAGCAAGATGAAGTCACATAGTTAAGATAGAAAGGGTAACCCCGGTATCCCGTATGTCAAATCAGTCATCATTAGGTGACCACATCTCAAAGAATCGTGGAATAGAATTTGTGAGCTGGGCATCCTTATACTCCTCCTGTAGTCTAGACAGCAGATGGATCACAAACTGCGCTTTAAGCGACTGCTGAGCAAAATGAACTCTTGGACTGGCCGCCGGAAGGTGATGCGTAAGATAAGAGTAATAGATAACATGCTTCAGTAACATAAAAGTGAAATTGCAAACATTACGAGATGAGTGATTTATATGTAGAAAACAGTAATAAAAAACTGAATGATCATGTGAAAACACAATGTGATCGAACGCGCCCACGCCCCATCAAATTCGCGCCCCCTCACTCCGGAGTAAGTTGCTCTCCCAACTAAGTTACGCGGACAGAATGTGGTGCTTCAGATTTGTCTTCTTGACACGGGCTTTACCTCTGTAATAAGTCAGAATGTCGACAAACACTTCAAAGAATCTCTTGAAGCACTTCAAACAATGGCTGAAGACAGGGCATAGAACGTAAACATGGACAACACTGCCAACATCCGGGCAGTACAGACATCCTGGGGAAGAAAGCATGCCGAACAGGTGCAGCAAAGCGCCAGTGGAGGAAACGCAATTGAATGTCACATTCGTGGCGGCGTCTGTAAATAGTGCCAAAACAGCTCGCCAAAGGGGTTGCTGTGAGTGTGAGGGAACATTTGTGATAGGAAGCGCCGAGCGATTCTCCAGAAGGAATGCTCTGTACCAGGAGGACGTAGTCACATTGGGCAGTCTGCAAGTCCGGAAGAAGCGGTCACACAGAAATGGCACATCAGGTAATACAGAAGTGGTTGTTGTGAGTCCATCTATGGTGATCCACTGCAGAAAGAGAGGTCAAAGGGCCGTCTTCATTGTGTAGTACTTATGGTATTTGTTATCAGACATAAGAAGCACGTCAGAGAGATTGGAAAGAGGTTTCCAGCGAAAATGAACGGTGAATAGTTGAGAGACCACTGCAATCTCTGCAGTAAGCCACGTGCAATAGGCGAAGAAGCAGAGATGGGGGGGATGGAGGACACAGTTGTAAAACAGAGGTTCCAACAATAATTCTGTGGGTGAGGAGGGAGGTACACGTGTTGGAGAAAGTATCCTCCAAACTTTCAAACACTGTTTATTGTACATGGAGAGATCAGATGGTATGAGCTGATAATGATCCATCTTCACTAAAGTAGAGAAAGTAAGCTGGGGATTGTGTTATGCAATCTCTTTATTAACTAATACGGGGACAGATTATTCATGTTCTGCCAACAGGCGCACCAGGGCAGCAAGACAAAAAGCATTGGATTTAAGCTCTACGGATACTAAAGCTTTTCCATCACAATCTAGAGGCAACGTGAGATTCGTGGCAGCCTTCCAATGTGTAGACTTCCATATACATTGAAGAGCAATTGAGTTAGAGACAGCTAGCGTTATGCAAATGTGGCGCTGTGAGCGGCCCTGTAAACAAAATCAACATGACGTATGCAGCGATCCGACAATATAAGGAGTGATGCGACTGGAATCAGTACTAATCGGACGCAGTATGTGTAAGACGAAGGATCTAAGAGCATTTGATCGTGGGCGAATTGTCGGGGCCCGACGAATGGGTCACTCTATCTCGGAAGCGTGCAGGCACTGGGATTTTCACGAGCCACTGTGTTACGGGTGCACCGTGAGTACATCGAATCCGGTAAAACCATCCCTGCAAGGGCCAACTGCCGTGGACAACAGCGTGTGGATGAGCGGGGTCATCGTCAGGTAGCTCGCCTTGTAACAGCGGATAGACGGGCCACAGTGTAAGAAATCACTCGGCAATTTAACGCTGGTGCACACAAACGTATAAGCAGCCACACCATCCAGAACCATCTCCTCGCTATGGGTTACAGAAGCCATCGTCCCACGAGGGTACCACTGCTGACCGCACATCACAGGGTGCAAAGATTAGTATGGGCGCATCGCCACTGGACCCTATACATGTGGGAAAATGTTGCCTGGACTGATGAGTCGAGATTCACGTTGGTACATGCCGATGGGAGGATACGAGTACGGCGCAAACCACATGAAGCGATGAATCCTTCTTGCTAGCAGGGTACTCTTCATGCTGGTGGGGGTGGCATTCTCGTCTGGGGACTGTTTACGTCGACTGAAATGAGACCCCTGGTACGTGTGACATCGTCACTCACAGGTCAACGTTACCGGGATATCCTGGACGACCATTTGCTCCCGTTTGTGTGTCTTCAACATCCCACTGGGGACCTCATCCTGCAACAAGACAATGCTCCGTACCATCGTTCTCGAATTGTATCCGAATAGTTGGATGAACACTCCACTGACGTGACCTCGCTTCCTTGGCCAGCTAGGTCACCTGACCTCAATTCCATCGAGCACATGTCGGATGCCATCGAGAGAGATGTTCGAGGCTCTGACCCCATTCCATCAAATCTTCGTGAACTGTGGGAGCTTGTTCAGGGGTCGTGGATCCGTATGTCTTCCCAACGCTTCCGGTGTCTTGTCGAGTCCATGCCGAGACGAATCGCCGCCGTCATCAGGACGAAAGGTGGTGCTACACGTTACTAAACAGGTATCTCTAATTTAATTGCCCTTCAGTGTAGTATTATTCCCTGCTTGTTTCTCGATTTTGTTGTTTTTAAGGCAGAACCAAAGTGACTCATCAGTTTGTCGACTAACTTTTGAGTAGAATACATAAGACCTTCAATACGTTCTTCAGAAAGGTAAACACAATGTCGGGAATGAACCGAAGTCAGTTTTTGGACCTTATGTGATGTAATTATGTATTCATTGACATAGTCTACTATTTACTAAATGCTCTGTCGTGTTTTTCTTGATAAATTTTTCTAGATGTTTCAATGGTTTACCTTTTATTCCCTGTCTCTCGAGACAGGGAATAAAAGGGAAACCGACAGGGAATTAAGGTACTGTTTGCGGTAGGAGTGGTGGTATCATGCCTCCTTTGCTACGAAATTTTTGTCACTAAGTTTTAACAATAAATTCTGATCTTGAAGAAATTTTGCTGCATTTTTGGTACTATTCTAGACGTCCTTAGTTTGGCATTTGCTCAGCGCTTCTTCTTTCCCTTTACATTTTTTCCCTTATAATTCCACAAAAAATAAAAAAAATTTCAACAACACCCGTGTTTGCTGCTATGTTCACAGAAACGTCAGCTAGATCGTTTGATCGCAAAGGGTATCCTGAAGTTTTTGCTTGTGGAGTTTCAATATCTCCTGTCTCATGGACTGCGGTGAAATATTTGTAGCAAGCTCGGTGATAGCCATGTTTGCTTAGATCAAACTCTTTTGAAAGGAATTTACAAATATTATTGTAGTCCATGGAGTCTTTATAAGTTCTTAATCTTGCAAAAGATGCATATAATATTTTCTCCCATCTCGGATCAGTTAATCCGAAGATGGGTAATTGAATATTTCCTGTGTAGATGATACAAGACTTTTCCTCCGCAGTCATTTTGAATTTCAACTACAAATGCGCTAACTTGAAACAAAACAGAAAAAAAAATGTGTAATTACAGAAAGCATTTCTCATGAAATCTGAAACATTTCGTTAAAAAAATTCATCTCTGTAGCATAAATGGGTGATAAGATTTGCATATTTAAATAAGGCAACTAGATAATGGCGCGGGAGCCATATTGAGGAGAAAGTGGACTTATAACGAGTTATCACTCATAATTTTCTAAGGGTTGAGGTAAACCCCATGTTTTTATAGATTTTCGGAATACTCATTAAAAAATGCAACATTTTTGTTCCGGAGCATTTTAAAGAAAGTCGTACAGTTTTTGAGTAAATCATGGTTAAATGTCACACATAGCCAATGTGAACACTGATTTTACACGTTCGAATGCAATTATCTCAAAAACTAATGGAGTAAACAAAAATGTGTAACTACAAAAAATACTTTTCATTAAATTTGAAACATTTCAGAAAAAAATTCATTCCTGTGACATAAACGGGTGAGAAGTTATGCATATTTAAATGTGGCAATAAAGTAATAGCCGGCAGCCATATTGATGACATCATCACGCAGCATCCTACCACTATAATTTTGCAAGACTCACTTTTCTGAGACTCTTATGTCATATATAAACAAAAAAATATTCACATAGCTTTTGCACTGGCTGGGGTAAATAAATCCTTCCTGGCTCTCGGACTATTTGGTATGATAGTTTTGGAAACAAGCGTTTTTGCACAGACCCACACCACAGTTAGAACACATGACACTTGTTTCTTTTTGCATTCCGTGGGGCGAACACACTCTACACTTTCTCATTGCATCACCCTTCTCCCTTTTACTGCAGGGCACATGGACCATTTGATGATCCTTCAGACTACCCTGTAGTAGCCTTCAGACTACCCTGTAGTTGATGTACAGAGTTCGTCTTTGGTGGACTCAGGGATAGTGGGTGGACTCCTCAGTGGTGGCGGTGTGGGCGCGCTGGATGTGGACGCCAGCAACTTGTCCTCATCGACATGTGTCCAAACGTCTAAACACGACGATGCCAGTTAATTGTTTTATTTGTCTTGACGTGATATCGCGCCCACGCCGGGGATAGAGTTAATAAAGTCCACGCCTAACAAGCATATGCATTGTGGATATGTATGAGTAAAAAATTATGAGTTAACTCAAATTTAGCAAAAATTTCACTGGTAAAGTTACAGCACTAGAAACTGGAAAAGTGTCATTTGTAATGCTGCGTAGACTGTGAGATACATATTCAATTGATACATTATTAAATGATACATTATAGAAAGCAGAACAACAGTTATGGCAATTATGTCAGAACTACAGTAGTATCGAATTTCACGCACACTATTACGTTTCTCAATGTAAGAAGTTCATCTGGCAACCCCGAAGCTTTCGCTGTAATCAAGAGTCTCGAAGGTCAGTAGTAAAGGGGAAGGGGTATGAAGCGGGCCTTGCACTTAGCCTCGACTGTAGTTTAAATTATCATCAATGCTTTGATTGGTGTGCACAGTGGTGTTGTACCCCTTAATCATGGGATGATAACTAGTCTCCTGGTACTTGGAAATGTTATTCCTTGAAGGGCCACTATTTTTAAATCTAGAATTACTGTTATTAACGTTACGTTGTTGAAACACGGATTCACCTCTAAAACTTAAAGTATCATTATTGCGTTATCTTCCAGTATTGTGAGCAGTATTGAAATTGTTATATTAAATCCTTGGTCCCAGGTGCCGACGATCTCTGGGACGAGAAGAAAATGTTGCCTCGTGCGAGAGAGTAGTCCCATGAACCCTTGAACTGGTTGGAACGAATTAACTCGGGATTAGCAAAACCGGCAGAAATCAGGTTGAACGAAAATATTAGCTGTCTTAGAATTTGGAGGAACGCTGTTGCAACGAGAGAACCTGCACATCAGAACGCTTTACTTTCCCCCTTATACTTTGTTATTCAAAGAGGTCATTTAGGGGGATTATTGACACTAATCCTTTCTCACTCTTACCTGCAAAAAGAAGAACGAGAAGATGTTTGAGTTATTTTTGTCTACCCAGTGGCAGGATATCTGTGTCAAGGAGACCAACTTCTCCGAAACGCCTTAGGTACTAAATCGGAAAAAGTTTTTGATGCAAGCACTTATCACAAATGACAGGTTTATAGTTAATAGTGTATTTAGGAAACAGCAAAATTTGGCCATTATTTGATTCAGGTACACCGACCGCTCAAACGGCTACTCTGCCACTGAGGTGGTCGCTAACTTGTATAGGCACATCTTGACGATATGGAGGAATATACACTGCCTGACTGAGAAAATGCCACACCATGAGGGAATGCTCGAAAACAGACCAAACTGCACACACAGATAGCCAAGTAAGTCCTGAACAAATGATTTAATTGTCTCATACAGACTAGGCTCTAGTGGTGGAATATACAGGATAATCAATAAGGAATGTGGCCCCCATTTTGGGCGATACAGAGTGGAATCCGACGTGGCATTGAGGCGATGAGTGTCCGAAAGGAGTCCTGCGGTATCGTGCATCATGTTGTGTTGATCAGAGTACACAGTTCTCTTTCATTTTGCGGGGGTTGGAGGGTGCTCAACCGACATCCAATAGTGTCCCACAGATGCTCGATGGGCGAGAGGTAGGCGGATCGTAATGGCCACGGAAGAATCCACACACCGTGTAAAGCATTCAGGCTAATGCGAGCGGTATGCGGCCGGGCGTTATCCTGTTGAAAAACGGCGTTTGGAATGCCCTGCAGATACGGTAGTGTCACGGGTTGCAGCACCTCGTCAACATAGCGGCGTGCCGTCAATGTGCCCGTAATGCGTACCAGCGGTGAGCGGCTGTTGGCGCTGATAGCACCCCACACCATGATTCCTCGTTGCCAGTGGGTGTGGCGCTCCACAATGGCTGAGGGATCCGCCTGTTGGCCACGTCGCCTCTAGACTCTCACACGGCGATCAGTCGTGGTGAGACAAAAACGCGAGTCGTCTCTGAACACTGTTCCATTCGGCACCCCACGCAGCTCTGGAGCGACACCATGCTAAGCGGTGACGACGATGGCTCGCTGTTAAGGGTAGCCTTCGCAACGGACAGCTGGACAGCAAACCAGACGTGACCAATCGGAGCGACACTGTCCGCATCGATATCGAAGCATACAAGCCTCTCCGCACACTCCGCAAAATGTCGCCCGTTGTGGTCTGTGTGTCCGCTACGGCATGACGTCGAATGCGACGATCAGTGCGCTCGGACGCCCGTCTCCGTGCTCCGGCCCCTCTACGACGCTGCACAGATCTTGCCTGGCACCACTGTCTCTAAATGCGACTGACCGTTGTGCCATCACGTTGCGTTTCTTCCGCAATACGACGCAAGGACCATCCGGTGGTACTACGAAGGCCTACGATGACGCCTTTCGTGAACTCATCCGTTTGACGAAATCGCGTACGACGGCGTCTTAACGGCATTGGCTCCCCTTGTTCGTTCTCCAGACACGGTTACAGCAGAACCACTCACTTCTTGCGACCGTGGCGACGTCTCGACTGATGGCCTCACGGGCTAGTTCTCCGCTTATATCCCGCGCGCCGTTCGTGCTATTGGCCTGCAAATGCAATCATTTGCATAACTTGTACGTGTGCACGCATCCTGCAATTTGCATGGCTTTGCGCTTACGTCTTCATGGTGTGGCAGTTTCTCTGTCAGGCAGTGTTTATGAAGCCTGGAATCGTCATCGCGCTCCTCGTAGACTCGTACGAGTCTTAGTCTCTCATGAATGCTGTCCGGGTGCCTGACATCCAAACAACCTGCAGGAGGGGATCTAATTGTTAGAGTGCAGTATCGAGAATGTCCATATTAGTAGCACTTGCATCCAAGACCTATGCAGTCTTGCTGCCTCCAGTGTAAAGCCTACTGGACATTCAACTGATTTCTGTTTCCTTGAAAAAATCTTGGCCCTAGTTAATCAATACAGAAATAATTTAAGAAATTCTTGCTCGGAAAGTATTGCACGTAACCCCGCGATTTTTTTTTATTGGAGGTTTAACGACCACCGTGAGCAACTCAATGTGCTATAAGCAGTCGCCCGTCCCTAATTTAGGGTCACTGGTTCCAGGGAAGGGAGAGAGGCAGTGTCGTAAGACAAACACAACATCCATGCCTCACCGGGATTCGAACCCGGACCCCGTTGGACGAATGATCAGAGGCCATCGCTTAGACCACTGCGCCACCGGGGCGGACCCGCGATTTCTTTGACGTCATTAGAGATACCAAGATTTAGCAGTCCTTCAGCCAGATGACTGCAATCTGGCATATTACTCGGATATGTTGTAGAGGTCAAATTTATCCTACAAACCTTCGAAAGACTTTAAGGAGCATCCTGCCCCGTTGAAGGTAATAGTGTCAGCTTGTGGCACGCAGTGACTCAAAAGTGAATTTCTGGAAGATGACATGGACCCTGTAACGGAATGCTGACCCTCAAGCACTGAAGAGTAATCGTTCGAAGCAGACTCTTGCAACGGAGAATCAGTTACTTCATCCAACGAGCGGCTGAGTTAGCTCATATTCTATTTGTGAGTTTTGAATAGTATATTCGCGGTGTTTCGTCTTCTGGCATTTAAGAAACAAAACTCTCATTTTCACATCGATTAAATTTCTGAAGAAAAAACTTTATGTCCTGCTATGGGCATCTCTGTCATCCAATCTGTATCCAGTCAAGGCCGCATAACAGCGGGCAACTCAAACACCCGAAACAATTTTTTTTTTTTTTTGGTCGGAGGTTTAATGACCACCGTGAGCAACTGAGTGGGCTATAAGCAGAGTCCCGTCCCCGATTTACGGCCACTGGTTCAAGGGAAGGGAGAGAACCATAGCCGTTAGACAGACACAACGCCAATTCCTCACCGGGATTCGAACCCGGACACCATCTCGGACAAATGGTCAGAAGCCATCGCTTAGACCACTGCGCCACCAGGGCGGCAACGAAATTTAATTTAAGTAATAGAAATAATTTGGCCGCCCCGGTGGCGCAGTGGTCTAAGCGATGGCCTCTGATCGTTCGTCCGAACGGGGTCCGGTTTGGAATCCTGGTGAGGCATGGATGTTGTGTTTGTCTTATGGCACTGGCTCTCTCCCTTCCCTGGAACCAGTGACACTAAATTAGGGACGGACGACTGCTTATAGCCCATTGAGTTGCTCACGGTGGTCATTAAACCTCCAGTAAAAGAAAAAATTATTTGAAAGTAATATTGAAGCCAGTGCTAGGAACTAAACGGAACGTTATTATGTTCTTTTCACTAATGTCATGCTGTTTAAGTATTGTACTGATATGGGTTTCTTTGGTTTATCTACAGATTTAGCTTTTTTATAAAGATCGATATACCGATGTTTATAAGCAAAGTCAGGTGGTATTGATCTATCCCTACGTTTGATTTCTCATATAGACCTATGTGTAAAGTACGGTAGCTACCTACCGTTAAACAGGTGGATAGAGAATAAAGCGTACTGGTGTCCATGTTCTTCTGTGATTTAATGGTGCATGTCGAAAAGAGGCGAAACATTCATTTAAAGTCTATCGCAGTTACCTACAATATACTGCAATTTAAGAAATTTCTCCAACGGGAATTACAGTCAATAATCTTCCCACTGAGTCATTCTAATCAGTATTCGAAGATAATCTAATAACGGAGACAATGAGGGATGAATTAGAATTCCAAATAAACTTTTCTGCTGGCCGTTGATATTCTCAAAGATTAACAGCATAGCTAAAATTGGTTACTTGCGCCAAAAGACTTCCGAACTACTAATTAGTATTCGGCACACAGTTAACTTACATGGAATGCAAAGCATTAGTAGGTTTTATTTAACGAACAAAACTTTCCAGGATTGTTGAAGCAGATATAGCATGATCACGACATGCTTAGAATGTTTGACCCTTGTTCAAGAAAAATAACATTAATGCAGGAAGGGCTATTTAAACAACTTGATTCCAAGATTTGTTGAGTAGGTTTGCAGAAAGATAAATACCACTATCACGAGTATGATGCAATTTAGAGCAGATTTAAACACGCAGAAACGAACCAATTCAACGATACCTAGGTGAAAGAGCTTTACCAAAATTACGCAGAATAAAAATACGTTCAACGATGCCCTTGCTCCATACGGGGGATATACACTACTGTTTGTGAAAATTGCTACGCCACGAAAGAATCGTGCAGTTGGGGTAGCATCACTTTTTGGTGGAACCTACGACAAAATTTTCAACAGTGACTAAAGTTCTCAGCGCCAAAAAATCAAGAATTATACGTTCAACTCAATGAAAATAGGCATACATACAATTTGCTTTTCATAACGCCCATTCATTTGTTGAATTACCATCCACAAAGAGAGTTGACATTTTGCATTAGTGATTTAAATTAAACACACAAGAGAAACATGCAAGATGATTTTTTTTCCAAGCTCTAACAGAATTGCATTATACAGGGTGTTTCAAAACTAATGGAACAAACTTTAAGCGGTGACAGAACACACCGAAACAAGTACTTTTTATCATAGAATGCATGGTCGTAAGTTACGCGGTTAGGCGCTGGAGGGCGCTTTCCGTTTCCCCACACACGCCGTCTTTTGTAAAGCAAAGACAGGAATGACACAACAAATCAAAGCAAAGCTTTATTGCAGACGAAATTTTCTTTGAGTTTAATCGTAATTTTGGCACGTGTTTTATAAAGAAAAGTACGTGCTTATAGTATCATTTTTAAAACAAAACGTGGCATCACAAAATTACATCAAATTTGCAAACATTTACAATGAATTACATTTACAAAAGCTGCTCAAAAGGGCAACAGCCACTCCTGATACACGCTTCGCATCGTCGACGTAAAGATGCCCGTATGTTGTGGAAAATACCAGGCACTTCCCGGACAGCTGCAGCAGCGACTGAAAGTCTGGCGACTAGTTCCTCATTGGAATCAATGGGAGTGTCGTACATTACGGACTTAAGATGTCCCCATAAAAAGAAATCCAGAGGGGACAGATCTGGTGATCGTGAGGGCCAAGTGATGGGTCCACCTCAGCCAATCCATTGGCCTGGAAATGCGGCGTTCAAGTAATCACGCACCTGAGTGTTGAAATGAGCTGGCGCTCCATCATGCTGGAATCACATTTTACGGTGGACGGCTGTTAGTACATGCTGGATTAATTCAGGCAAGACTTGTTGAAGGAAAATAAGGTACGTCATCCCATCCAGACATTCCGGTAGAAGATATGGGTCTTTGCGTTGCGAAACACGGCGTGTGAGGGGAAACGGAAAGCGCCCTGCAGGGCCTAACCGCGTAACTTGCGACCATGCATTCTATGACGAAAAGTGCTTGTTTCGGTGTGTTCTATCCCCTTTTAAAGTTTGTTCCATTAGTTTTGAAACACCCTGTATACTTGAAAAGCTGCTGGATGAATTTACATGAAGTTACCGTGTCCATATTGGAAAGAGAATTCTGCGCTACAGTTTGCCTCACTATGAGCTTATACATAAAGACATCTCCTGGTCATGGGCGTCACTGTTTTAGAATGCAGTACCTAACATTTCACACGGGAGCTCCACATGTGCAAAAGAGAAACCACTATACAGAAAATTTAGGCTCTGTCAAGAGTTATGCACTTAGAAAAAATGGCAACTACGTATTCACAGGGATCTTTGATTAATAAATCCCCGAGCCTAAAAATCGAGGTATTACTTCTTAGTTAGGAATCTATCAGAATTGCTAGATCGGTGTAGTTTACGCCGGTTTAACTAAACTCGTCACTTGAAACTATAAACAAAGCATTTTCCCCACGAAGCATCATTATTTTCGATTCAGAGGACACAAGTCTGCTGCAGGCAGTGAGAATCAATGTTTTTAAGCAGCGTTTTAAACAAGGGCATCTGACGTCTTAATTTTATCACCATTCCTTCAAACAACAGTACTGCGCTTCATATGAGCTACAGGACTATGCGTTTACTAGTACCGAGAGACGCTTGGAAATTTCACCTATGGAGATAAGATTACAGCAGGGAAATCAAACGATATGATTTACGCGGAGATAAGGCGGTATGGCAGACTAGTATGGAAGAGGATTTGTTTGATGAACTGCTGGCCCTAGCGGAATGTTAACGATCCAAACATTTAACAATGACACCGTGAACAAGTGCTAATGCATCGTCTTTGCATAAGAGATCGACGGTAGATTTCATCTTATAATTCAACAAGGCTTAATCTGCATTATCATTCACTTATGAAACAGGTTTCCCGGTATCTAGTACTGAAGGCATGGGAAGCATCTGCATCCATTTAATTTTGAGTGCAAATTGCAATCGAGCCACTAAAATGCTTAGCCTGTCTTTTGGCCATTACCTCTGCAATGATCTGTATCTCAGCTATTTTCAATTTTACACACCTGAGATTCGGACTAACTGTGGTGTTCACAAGTCCCATGCAAAAATTTAAATTACTGGCAGGAAAAATTCAGGACCAACATAATTTAAACTTCATTTCTTCATGAGAGTTTTTGGATATATGGATCTTAATAATCATCTATGTCTTGCTTCATAGTTATAAGTATGAAAATTCAATTCAATGATATCTGTGTATAAATTTTGTTTTATTCATTGGAACATTAGTTTACCGATTTTGAAATCAAATAATTATTTAACAGGTAAAATTCCATAATTGTTGGGGTTGACATGAATATAGTGAGAAGTGAAAAGTGGGAAGTTGGTATGAGAAGCAGAATTTGTTTTTAAGCCTAATAACCTTATGTATTTATTCTGTAATATTTGTTGTTTATTGATATTGGTTTCAGTTGTTTATTAGTAGAATTTTCCAGGATTCTCAGTTTTGTTTGTAGATAAAGTTGTGATACTCATGGCATGATCTTGAGGTCTGTGAAAGTACCGGATTGTTAGAAATTAGGTATCCCTTTCTTGAGTTTCTAGAAAAACGAGAAATGGAGATATCGCGATATGATAAATTGTTGTTAAGGGCATGGAATTGCGGGAGATCGAGAAAGTGCCCTGCTACTCTTTGTAGATAATTTATGCTATTTATCTTTTGCATGCCAAAGTCTTTGTGAGTGTGAAATAAAACGAGTGATTCGAGAGCATACATTTATTTACTTACAACACATTGAATTTACACGCGTCCGGTGTACATACTATTAGGTGGAATTAAATCATAACAACAAACAATGAGGTTTACTACTTCCTGACATTAAGCGGTACTTAGGTAGGTGGAGTAAGAACGATATTGTCGTAAAACCAATTAAAAAAGACACGTGAGTCATAAAAGTAAATATTTACTAAACTATGGAGGCCGCAAGAGTAAGTATTTCGACTGTTTAAATTTTCAGAAACAACATTTATTATTATTATTAATAGGGTGATTACTAAAGTCCTAAGTCACCTCAGTAACATGGGAACAAAGACAGCTAGAGCTATGGAAGTAAGGTATGGTATAGTAAAACAACCATGCGATATCGGATGAGAGTGATTGCAGCGCCCCTAGTGGCAAAATGTGTAAGTTAGCACTCCTATCTCGGAAACCATGAGAGATACGGGAAAGAGATCAACTAGAAACGTGTAGAGCATCAACGAATTAGTAGGAAACGACATATGGTAGAAACAGCTGGGGTAAGTAGAAGGCTGGAAACGTGAGGGAAACACAAGGTTTATTATTCTCAGGCATGAATACAATAGGAGTACGTTGGTCGTATTTAATGCAACAGCGGTACTTACATAACGTTACGTTTAACGTAAATAGGGTTCAATATGGCCACCATCTGCCCCAATACACATTTGAATGCGATACAGAACTTCCCGTTGTACGTTCGCCAGCATAACAGGTGTCACGCTCTCACACGCAGCGACGATACGCAGTCGGAGATCGTGGAGACTCGTCGGTTCCACCCTGTACACGTGATCCTTTAGGTAACCCCAGAGGAAGAAATCCGTGGGAATTAGATCAGGAGATCATGGAGGCCACGCTGCAGGACCACCCTAACCGATGATCTGTTGCCGGAAAGTGTCGGACACGAAGTGCTGTACCGCTGTTGGTTGATGTGCAGGAGCGCCGTCATGCTAAATCCATAATGAGCGTATATCTTGCAGAGACAGATCATCTAACCACTCAGGTAATGTGCTTTGTAACAGCTGCAGGTATATTCGTTCATTTAATACGCCCTCATAGAACACAGGCCCAACAAGTCGGTCCTTCCAGATGCCACACTAGACATTGATCGACCAGCGCACCTGATGCCTCATTTCCCGTGTAAAAAATGGGTTCTGAACTGCCCAGTAATGGGTGTTTTGTTTGTTCAGCACCCCGGCGCGTGTGAACAGCGCCTCGTCAGCCCAAAGGACGTTTGATAGAAAGGCCACATTTTCTTCTACGGTGTTCATTACAAAATTTCACCAATCTAGACGTCGTTGGTTATCCCCTGGCATCAGTACGTGCAGCGGTACTGTACGGTACGGGTGGGCACCATGCTATTGCAAAATGTTCCACACACGGGATTGTGATAAGCTACGTGCCATACTGACTTCCCTCGTACTGGTGTGTGAGTTGGCCAAAACGTATGCCAGAACATCGACTGGTTGCACATCCCTACCCATTCCGGTGGGTCGGCCAAAACGGGGACGCGCTGCAATACTGCCTGTCTCTCGTAGCCGTCGAACCACGCGACTGATGGTCCACGCTGTCGGCGATGGATGAGTCGGAAATCGTAAGCCATACTGGCGTGACGTTTCCCTCGCGTTGCGTCCGAATTCTCCTTATAGCAGTACCATCTCGCAATACTGTTCATTCGAATAGCCTGCCATGCTCGTTCTTTACCCGATACTCACGTTACGAATGACATAGCTCCTGACCGACGATCCTTTATACATTGCCACGCCGCGCCTTATACGGCAAGCGAGGCGTTATGTCACACCAGAATTTGCATACGACACTCACAGGCGTGCGGTTGCATACGTCATACATTTCTCTCTGTTAGACTGCTACCGCGACAACGACACGAACCGCCTTCGCACAAGTTCGCGTTTCCAGCCTTCTATTTACCCCAGCCGTTTCTACCATATGTCGTTTCCTACTAAGTCGTTGATGCTCTACAAGTTTCCATTTGATTTCTTTCCTGTATCTTGCATGGTTTCCGAGATAGTAGTGCTAACTTCCACATTTTGCCACTAAGGGCGCTGTAGTCACTCTCATCCGATAGCGCATGGTTGTTTTGCTGTACCATACCTAACTTCCATAGCTCTAGCTGCCTTTGTTTCCAAGTTATTGAGGTGAGGAATCACCCTGTATACATTATTCAGATTTAGACGAACGTAAAAAGCTACCTTGACACCGATGAAATGTGATGCAGCTAAGAAAGCTCATCTGCGCGTGCGCAAACTGAAATCTTGCCTGAAGATAGAAAGCTGAATCGCAAGCGTGTTTAGTGAGCGGGATTGGTAAATTTTAGTCTAGAATATCTACAGATTACACCTCATCGTGTTATACATTATTTTAAAGCTCTCGTAAATAGGAGGTAACTCCTCCTGGGGGGTCAAGAGGAAGGCAAATTTCGCTACGAATAATGGTTTTGACTACTTCCGTTACCTATTTTTGTTACATTGAAAATTTTAGCTTGGGATTTACTTTACTACTGTCGAGAACAATGCACAGCATGAAATAATTAGTTCAAAATTTCGCTGCTAAGAGAACGATGGCGCTGCGGACGCAAGAAAGAACAGACGCATGAGTGAGTTTACTGGTCTTTGACAGCACAAATGTTTAAAGATAAAATCTGCTTGATATGTTGACCAACACAATAATAATAATAAATTTTATTCTTGCTGTTACATGTAGGATTTATGAATATACATCAATATTTTTGTATTATAGAGAACAGCAAGGGAGAATCAGTGAAAGGCTTCAGAGAGTCCTGACAAATGCTCTGATTTCCCAAATATATAGACAAGTAAAAGCACAGGTTCATTAAACACAGCAGTAATGTTAAGTGTTAGTTATATTATAAGTAATTTGTTTTTATTTTTAAGTTTTTTTTTATTTAACTTAACAAGTATTTTTTTAAGTTTATTTTTGAATAAGATTAGGTTATTTATTATAGTCAACTTGACAGGCAGTGCATTCTAAAATTCAGGACCAACATAATTTAAACTCCGTTTCTTCATGAGAGTTTTTGGATATATGGATCTTAATAATGATCTATGTCTCGCTTCATAGTTATAAGTATGAAAATTCAATTCAATGATATCTGTGTATAAATTTTGTTTTATTCATTGGAACATTAGTTTACCGATTTTGAAATCAAATAATTATTTAACAGGTAAAATTCCATAATTGTTGGGGTTGACATGAATATGGTGAGAAGTGAAAAGTGGGAAGTTGGAATGAGACGCAAAATTTGTTTTTTAGGCTCGACGAGACCCGCCATCTTTTATTGTGCCTTCTCTTGTTAACCAACGGGCAAGCGTATTTCACAAATTGCTCGAGCAATTTTGCACATTTTGGAACACCGTTTGTGGCTAACGCAAGATATATGATAAATAAAGAGTTCCCTGGTTTCAGATTTTCATTTTGGACTCTTTAAGTATTTTTAATAAAACTATGGAAGACGCCTTGGTACGACTTTCGCTGCAGATAAAAAATGAAGGGAAAGGTTTAGGCAGTTATGACCAGCTCCCTCATCTGACCTTAGTTTTAGTGAATTCTAATATTGGGGATACCTTAAGGACGAAGTTTATCAGGACAGCACACGCTGTCTTTCATATCTGAAACGAGTATCAGACGTCAAGTGGCCAATATCGACTGCGATATGCTGTGCGCTGATGCATCAGATGCTATTCTTCGTTTGCAGCATGTAATCTTGCAATGGCCAGAATAATGAGCAGATTTTATTCTGAAACGTTTGTGATGTCCATAACTAGTAAATGTACGCACGTATCAGCTTTTTTCTTGCATCTGTAGCGCCATTGTTCCCCTAGGGCGCAATTTTGAGCAATTTTCGTTTCTGCTAAATCATTTTTTCATGACCTTAATAAACTACCTATACCAAGTGTCGTCGCATTATACCCAATAATCGCTTTTCTAGAAACCCGGAAATATAGATAGAGTAGATTCCGGTTAATTGGAATCCATCGGGGTGAGAACACTTTGGCCCAATTAAGCGGCTGTCCCAATTATGCGAAGGTTTATCCCAGAGAGCTAATTTGGGATGTTCTTCAAGAGTTGTCCCAAATAAGCGGCTGTCCGGATTAACCGGACTCTACTGTACTTATTTTATAACCACCGGGTATATTTCTAATTTAACCTTCCTTTTGAGTTTCTATTTCCTATGTAAATTTCGCTACTTCTCAGATTTTTTCCTACTGAATAGCACATTACTTCCCTGAATTTCTTTGCACATTTGGAAACGTTGACAGTAAGTCAAAAGTAAATAAAAATGTACGACGAATGCATACGATGTGCAGTGGATCGTATAAAGGTTGATAAGATTGTAAGAGCAGGTTGATACTACACTGCTGGCCACCCAAAATGCTACACCAAGAAGGACACGAGATAGCAAAGCCAGATTTACTAGACACATAACAACAGATACAAAGATGAAACGATTGAGTTTACAGGCCCGTGCGACTTGCTGAACACGGAGACATCAATAGTTCGTGTAGCCCCCACGGCTGGCAATAACGGCCGCTACACGCCGCGGCATTGAACGAAAGAGGCTTTGGATGTGGGCTTGGGGTATGTCGGTCCAGGCTGCTTCCACACGTTGCCACAGTTCATCAGGCCTAGCCGCGGGTGGTGCTTGCCGGGCCACTCGGTCGCCGATCAGCGACCAGACGTGTTCGATGGGCGACATATCGGGAGAAACAGGCGAGCCACGGCAGCAGTGACACCTGGTGAGCCGTGAAGAATTGTTGCACGACGCGTGCCATTTGCGGGCGCGCATTGTCTTGTTGAAACGTGGCCGCTGGCAGGTCCTTTAATTAAAGGAGGACTACAGGCTCCAATACGTCGGAGATGGTACGGTGGCTGTTGAGTGTACCGGCGATGCGTACCAGAGGGGTGCGGGTGTCATATCCAATTGCGCCCCAAACCATAACGCCAGGCGACGGACCGGTATGACGATGCATAATGCAGGCGTCATACAGTCTCTCGCGGCGGTGCCGCCACACACGGATCCGACCATCGTGGTGTTGCAGGCAGAAGCGGAATTCGTCGGAGAAAACAATGTCGTGCCATTCCGTAGTCCAGGTGCAGCGTTCAACGGCCCACTGCCGCCGCACTCGCCGGTGGTGTAACGTCAATGGTAATCGGAGCAATGGGAGCCGTGCGACAAGTCCCCGCTCCTGCAGACGACGTTGAGCGGTACGTGCTGACACAGGTTGTTGCGCAACACACCCTAATTCTTGCGCTAACGTTCGTGATGTGGCGGTGCGAGACGTAAATGCCTGCCGCACAACATGCCGGCCCTCTAGTTCGGTGGTGTGCCGCGGCTGCGGCAATCACTCACGTCGGTCCGTCCGTCCCTCCTGCACCCACCGAATCCATACTCACCTCACTGTGGCTGGATGTGGTCCCACACGGGCGCCGATGTCTCGGTACGATAAACTGCTGTCGCGATAAGCCACTATTCGCCCTCTGTCGAACTCCGAAACGTGTTGGAATGACTTCCGTATTCTGCGACGAGGCATCAGGAAGCTTCCCATGCACAGGTCCGGCAGCACAACTCACTTCCACTACTCACACCCCGCCTTCTGTGCACCCTTCTTATAGTGCTTCTCGGTGGCGTGCCGGGCGCACGTGATTTGCATATGCCCTGCAATGCTAATCGTTTTGCATATCCTTTCGCGGGCGACGTATGTTGCGAATTTCAGGCCAATCGGATGCTTCCTTCTTGGTGTTGCATTTCGGGTGGCCAGCAGTGTATTTGCAGAAGATTTATTAATTAATATTTTCAACTAGAAACTACGCAGTTGTAAAGAGTGTTTATGATCACTATTTGTGTGACGTCTAGAATTAGAGAAATAACATATTGGATTTTAATGTAAGTTGCTCACTCTTTATGATCTTTGGTCGTATTCCATTTTGTCAGACTAAAGTGTTTATATTATGCATGCTAAGTTCAAAAAGTTCTTGAAAATTCCTTTTCATATAGAAAGCAATAACATTACTGTTATTTACAGAGCATTTCCTTCGAAATAGTTTCTTTCGGCAGCTACACACTTTTGTCAATGTCCATAAAGCTGTTTGAAGCATTCCTGGGATCCATTCTTTGAAACCTCTTTCTGTTTGTTCCTTTGTCGCGTTTTCGATAAGGTCCTCAGCACTTGTGAATCCTCGTCCTATTAGGGAAGCTTTCAAATGCGGAATTTTATTAAACAGACAAACAACAGCTGAAATGAAGACGTACGTTAAAGTTACTGGGCACCCAGTCTAAAAGCAAAGGTACAGTACTGCCAGAATAGAAAGCGAACAGAATGTTGGGATTAGAACTTAATTAACATCTTTTGTATGACAAGTAAATTACTTTTCAATTAACAGTTCGTGATGCAATAATATTTACGAACAGTGAATTTTCCTTTGATTCATCTTTTTCAGAAAAATGATGGTTCACGCATTTTCATAATGACGAAATTAACTAAACAGATGCTCACACTTACAAGAGAACAATATTTTAGGCTCCAAGGCTGGGCTGCATTAAGTGAAGAAGCCACCCACCAGAATTTTCCGAAGTTTGGGTTGGATATACACTGCTGGACAATTGCTAAGGACGGATCATAAACGGCTACATAGCGTATAAAAAAGTAAGTGTGGTTGGATGCCAAGTGAAATAAAATAATGTCAGAATGCCAGGACATTACAAGAAAGACAATTTATTATGCTCTGAAATCCAGAAGGCTTTGGAACGTGTTCAAGGGACAAACAGGCCATTTTGTGCAGAATACGTAAACGTGAAAAAAATGCAACTACCGTCCGCAGGCGTTCCGGCGTAAGATGTCAATACGGGATATGGCCACCATGGAGGGCGATGCAAGTTTCCACACGTCGTGTCATGCTTTGCACAACATTATCAAGCAGCTGTTGGGGTAATTTATCCAATTCCTCTGTCAGTGCCCGGATGAGGGTGTCATTGTTTATTGGAGGACATTGGCGACCAGCAAGACTCCTCCCCAAAGCATCCCACACGTTTTCAATGGGATTCAGATCAGGAGAACGTGCTGGCCATACGAGGCGTTGAATATCCTCGCTCTCAAGACACTCCTGGACAGCGACTGTTCGATGACATGTTGCGTTGTCGTCCATGGAAATGAATCTATCACCGACAGCATCACGGAACATGCGAACATGAGGTAGCAGAACATCATTAATGTATCGTTGGCCAGTCATAGTCCCAGTTGGAGGCACATAGAGGGACGTACGGCCATTGATCATGATGCCAGCCCATACCATGACACTACATGTCGGATATCGGTCCCTTTCCTGTATGTTTGCTGGACAATATGCAGTACCACTATCACGCCAGATCAGTTGTCGTCGACAATCAGACGATAGACTGTATCTACTCTCATCTGAGAAGAGGGCAGCAGACCAGTTGTTATCCGTCCAACTGCGATGTTGATGGCACCATTGCAAACGGGCGGTACGGTGACGTCTGGACAATGGGATGCACACAACAGGATGGCGGGCGTATAGTCCTCCTTCATGCAAACGTCTGGCGACAGTTTTTCGGGAGATCCGCTTGCCAGTAGCAGCCATAAACTGATTTACTACCTCACTAGCTGTGCTGCGCCGGTGTCTTTTTGTTGATAGCACTATGTACCGATCTTCCGCAGGTGTCGTACTGCGAACACGACCTCCGCCGTGACGTTTGCTACACTCTCCATTTGTTTGAAATGATTTCCAAAGCGTTGAAACAACACTGTGGCTGACGTCGAACTCACTGGCAACATCTGTTATTTTTCACCCTTCTTCAATCTTGCCAATAATACAGCCACGCGTAAAATCATCTAGGTGATGTCGGGAAGACATACTGAAAATTGCAAGTTCGTCAATTGATTCTTTCCTTTTCAACTTTGCGTTTGAACAACAACGGTCAATACGCGTCAAATCCTTTATATCTCTTATCAGCGCTATGACGTCACGAACAAGTTCGGCAATCCAAAATTTGCATACGCACAACACGTCTTACTGTATCCCGCACTTATGCTAATGTCCACATTTTCCTGCCTTCCATTTTATGGTTGCTATCGTTGCTATTGTCGTCCGTCCTTAGCAATTGTCCGGCAGTGTACTTTAATGATTGGAGAAATAAATGGAAGAAGGTAAACCATACTGAGGCACAAGTTGAAGTGTGTTAGAACAATTCCATCAGAATTTTTTCTTGAGAGACGCATGCGTTCCTAAAGCATCTAAGTAGAATTTGGTACTTTTGCAGATATACTGTGATGTTTAGTAAAGAAACGAAATCGGCCAATAGGAGTAGTACGTGGGATTTTATCTGATTACATTTGTGAGAATATCTTCTGTTGTAAACGCTTTTAGTTCATAAAAACATTTCTTTTGGGAATTTAACCCTTTAACGTCCATGACTCTACAATCTAGTAACACTCTAAATACCATAACTCCCGGAACTGTTGTTTCACTTCTTTGTTTAGTACCAACAATGGTGGCTGACGGTGACTCCAGCTGATCCCTCATAGGTCGAGCAAATTGTGACGTACCTGCCAGCAGGACGCACACGACATAAAGGCAGATAGGAGTCAAAATGAACGTCTGCGTAGCTCAGTTGGTAGAGCGACTTGTTCCGGAATAAGCGGACTCGGGTTCAAATCCCGGCGTAGACCAAAAATGACCGAGAAATTTCCTTCGTTATAATGGCGCCCAAATTATCCGGATGACCGTTCAAAATCTCGCATTGGTGTGATGTTATTTCCACACCCCACACCACGAGATAGGAAAAATCAGAGAATCCCTTCTCCAGCGCTTCGAAAAATAAATGTGTGTGACGTTGCATTCCACACACCAGATTGACTGGGAGTTCTCAAGTGCACGTTCTACAGCGGATGGCAGCCTGCAACGATTCATGGTCACGGCTGACCCGTGGGCCATTCGCCCGGCCCTCTTTCGGGGGGGGGGGGGAGATGTGACGTACCTGACAGAAGGACGCACACGACATAAAGGCAGATAGCAATCAGAATGAACGTCTGCGTAGCTCAGTTGGTAGAGCGACTTGTTCCGGAATAAGCGGACTCGGGTTCGATTCCCGGCGTAGACCAGAAATGACGGAGAAATTTACTTCGTTATAAAATTTAAAGAACAGGTAAGGGTAGGAAATTTGACTCACTCTATACAGGTGTTTCAGGCGGCTATGGTCCTTTGTTTGTACGGGCGTTAAAGGGTTAACAGAGCGCTGTTAATCTGTTTTCCACAGAAGATGCAAGACAACTTAAAATGTATTCTCAATGAATGAATGAGGGTGAACTGGTGATACATGAATGATTAATGGTTGAAAATGTAGAATAACGCAACTAAAATATTTTGTAAGTTCCATTAGGTTTGTATGTTTCACTGAGAAAGAAGCATTTTATTTTGAAGCATTTTTACAGTACTGTATTAATTTTACAGTACTTATGAAATAAATGTGACGAGAGTAAATTAAACAAGTCCGAAAACCTTGATAATGATGCTAAGTTTGATGAATATATAAAGCTAAAATAAAATATATAAGTTGTTTTGGGTGATTTGTTATCCCTCTCAAAGGATACAAAGTTCGAAGTCTGCGTTTTTCCAGTTTTGAAAAACATTTTAATCTCTTCTGTTCTCAAACGTACGATGCTATGGACAATTTCTGCCATAACGTGCCTTACCAAATCAGAATTCGTCCCAATCAATTAGCTGCGATGCTTTGATTTCCTGGATATTTGAATTGCGGAATCCAACAATATGAATACGATAATTGGAATGCCAATTATGGAAAAACTTGAATCAGAAATTTTCAGATACTTTCCTCTGTTTCTGACTATTAGAGATTTTAATATTAATAGTAAAGTATATACTATACCAGGTCCAAAGCAAGACCACATGCGACGCATTCACGGGTAACACACGAATTCGACTTTAGCAGTAATGAAATTAAAAAATGCAAAATCTTAGCAGTTGTAATGGATGGCATAGAGAATGCCACAGCAGAAAGTACACTCACGGAATTTCATAACTTTTGTCTTGACTTTCCAGGTACAATGAACCGAAAACTTCAGAAGATATAGAAAATTGGTTCAAGTTCCTTACTAAAATTTTTCGGGGGTCGATCGCAAAAAAAAAAAAAAAAAAAAAAGAACTGCGCATCATTCTCCTTTTTTTTTTTTTCATCTTGTCCCGAAAGGAATCAAGATGCGTGATGGGAGCTTATTTTCCTTTCCGAAAATGAGATGGCCAGTCTCCTTTTGAGAAGCTGGAAAATGGCGACACATCACGGACAATGAAATTTGCGCACCTAGAAGAAAACATGCTACAACCGCGAAACTTTGCAAATAGCTAGAGTGCGTGCTGGTATACAAATGATCCACGTTTGGTGCGAGTGCACATGACCGCACACCCTGTGGTGGCGCTGCAAGCACGAACCGGCAGGCTTATAAACCAGCGTGTAGTCGATGCCCAATGAAAGCGAAAAGCACCTGCCGACACAAGCAAAAGTACAGAGAGACAGGAATGCCGGGTAGACGCCAGAGAAGTCGATTTACGCAACTTACAGACTTTGAGAGAGGCCTGATCATTGGGCTGAAAACCACAGGGTGGTCGGCGCGCCGTATAGCCCGCCACGTGGATCGTTCTGATCGTACCGTCAGACTGTGTTGGGATCAGTGGACACGTGACGGTACTGCCACACGGCGGAGCTGCTCCGGACGGACCAAGAAGACCACCGGTAGAGAGAATCGACAGATCGTGCGCCAGGCACGAACGGATCCCACGGGGACACGACCTACTATACAGGCAGATGAAGTGGCTCCTGTGTGCCCACGAAACGTTTCCCGACGCCTCGCGGAAGCGAATCTGCGATCCCAGAGACCCTAACGTGTGCTACCATTTATATCGGAATATCGCTAGCTCGGTGTGCAGTGGTGCCAGGACAGAGCGACGTGGAACGCCACAGACTGACAACGTGTGGTGTTTAGAAATGAGGGCCGCTTCGTTTTTGGGACAGATGATCATCGTGTTCGGGTGTGGAGCTCCCCGGGTCAACAGCATAATCCCAACCTCGCTATCGAGGACCATACCTCCCACACTGCAGGCATTATATGGTCTATGGCACCATTGCCTACGATAGCCGATCAGCTCTAGTAGTGGTACGTAGATTATTGACGGACCAGCGGTATGTGGATGAGATCCTATGGCCCCATGTTCTCCCATTCTTGGCTGGGATTCCAGGTGCTCTATACCAGCAGGATAATGCCCACCCGCACACGGCTCGGGTTGCCCAGGACTGCTTACGTCATGTCCAGACACTTCCACGGCCTGCCCGCTACCCGGACATTTCCCTATTGAGCATGTGCGGGATCAGTCGAAACGCCGGCTGCCCCCGTCACACGACTTGCTGACTCAGGCCACATTATAAAAGAAACTAAATTCCTTCCCACCTACCTGCATTCCTTAGGTGCATTCGTTCATGGTGTGACATTTTCCATGACGAACAGTATACATCATATTCTGGGTTATGTTTGAAAATTTTTTTATCACAGCGATACCAGACTTTTTAATCACCCAAAATATATTCTAGGCAACAAAGATCGATGACACATTTAAAAATAGTAAGATGTTAAACCGCGAGGCCAAAGTTCGCTGAACTGATATCTCCTGCCCCGTTGGCGCAGTGGTCTAAGTTCTGGCTTATGATCATTCGTCCGTAATGTATCCGGATTCGAATGCCGGTGAGACATGGATGTTGTGTTTGTCTTACAGCTCTGGCTCTCTCCCTTTCCTGGAACCAGTGGCCCTAAATTACAGACGGGCTACTGTTTATAGCCCATCGAGTTGCTCACAATGGTCGTTAAACCTTCAATAAAAAAATGAGATAGAGAGAACTGACATCTTTGTGGACGTAATAAGGGTAGTGGAATCTTATCTACATTAGGCAGATCGCAGTGTTCATCGTTACCTGATAGACGCGTGTGTTACCGTATTTACTCGAATCTAACGCACACTTTTTGTCCAAAAAACTTTGTGGTAAAAACAAGGTGCGCGTTAGAATCGAGTACGAGCATTTGAAAATACGTAAGGTTGACGAATTTTTCCATTCCTACAAGTATGCAGCGCAAATGCGTCTCGGCAGGTGCTTAAAGTGAAAGCTAAAGTAATTCATTGTCAGCTACAAGGAACATTTGAAGCATCCCGTGGTTGAAAACGCGGTTCATGAAGAGAAAGGGATTTTCTCTTGTGGGGCGGCGGACATCCATCTGCCAAAAGCTGCCGTCTGACTTCAAAGAAAAGTTGAATGCTTTCAAAAAACATTTGATCGCAATTCCAAAGCAAGGGCAACAAGACTTGGGGCAGATCGGCATGCTGATCAGACGCTGATCTACACTGGCGGAAAGTGAAAAAGAACACCAAGAAGGAATTGGCGGACGATCATGAAATTTACATATGTTAATTGGGTCAAGTTGACGCAGGTGTGATGTTAATTTCGGGACCAACCGGTGAGCGCTTACGCCACAGCACGGCATAATATGCAAATTATCGTAGGTGGTATTGAAGGAGTACGGCAAAGTGAATGTAATCAGTCGTCGGCGTACGGACACGTGCAAAGGCCCTGAAGAAACTGCAATGCCTGGACATGGAAGACGTGTACGATTTCAGCAGTTATCAGACTTTGAGCGAGGTCGTCTAGTCGTACTCCGCGAGGCCGAGTGCTCGTATCGTCGTATTGCGGAGCGAATTGGACGGGAAGTATCGGTGGTGGTACGATGGTGGCGTAGATGGTCCGAGGAACATTCCCACACGAGAAGACGTGGAACCGGGAGTTACAGACGGACGGATGAGCGGACCGATCGACGCATAAGAAGAGCGGCGTTGTCAAGCAGAACATCCACTGCGACGCAAATCCGAGCTGCCGTTGCACCTGAGGTGATTGTGCGAACAATCCGCAACCGTCTACTGGATGCAGGACTACGTGCACGTGTGCCTCTGGCATGTGTACCTCTGACTCCAGCCCACCGTCAGGAACGGCTGCAGTGGTGTTGCCAACGTCTGCACTGGAGAACGCAATTGCGATCTGTCGTGTTCAGCGATGGAAGCAGATTCTGCTTGGGAGCCTCCGATGGCCGTATGCGTGTTCGCAGACGCACAGGGAAGCGTCTCCACCCTTCTTGCATCCGCCAGCGACACACAGGGCCTACACCTGGTCTCCTGGTGTGGGGAGCGATCAGCTATCACTCCCGTACACAACTAGTGTTTGTACCGGGTACGTTAAACAGCACCTCCTACATCAACAACATCATTCCGGCCGTTGTTGTGCCATTTGTAAGGTCGGTCCATCGTGGTGTTTTCCAGGTAGATAACGCAAGTCCACACACGGCACGTGCAACGCAACATGCACTTCAGGGCGTGAGGCAACTTCCATGGCCTGCACGTTCACCGGATTTGTCCCCCATCGAGCACGTGGGTGTTTTCATGGGGCAACGACTTATCCGGTCTCCATGGCCAGCCACGACCATCCCCGATTTACGCGTCCAGGTTGAGCATGCTTAGAACTCAATACCCCAAACTTACATCCAACATCTATACGACAGACTCCATGCCAGAATTGCACAGTGTGACGCAGTTCATGGCGGTTCAACCTCGTACTAACCATGTTACATGGAAATGTTATTTTTCAGTTTACCAGCAAATACAGCTGTATTTTGCCATAATGTTTTGATCACGTTATCCTCTGTATTCCGTTATTCTGCTGTATACATTTCCTTGGTATCAGACGTCTCCTTCTTGGTGTTCTTTTTTCACCCTCCGCCAGTGTATTTCGATATGCCTTCAAACTGCACAGTGGACAATGTTGGAGCAAAACAAGTGAAATTACTGATAACGAGTGATGATAAAATCAGAATGGCAATAATTCTCTGTGTTACTGCAGATGGAAATAAACTTCCACCCTATGTTGTTTTCAAAAGGAAAACTTTCCCAAAAAAGCGACTTTTCCAAGATTAATCTATGTTGCAGTGCAGGAAAATGGCTGGATGTCTGCAAATTTGGTTTTAGACTGGGTAAAGAAAAGTTTGGCTACGGCGACCTCGATGCCTTCTTAAGTTGCAGTCCCTGCTAGTGCTAGACGCACTTAAAGGACATGTGGCAGATGCAGTAAAGAAAAAAAATGAAAGAAAACCAGAGCGATCTCGACATTATTCCTGGAGGGAAGACGTCACTACTCCAGCCTCTTGGTGTTTGCAACACCCTCCCATAAGACTGCCGTTCGTCGACTTTACGTATAATGCCTGGCTTTCATCGGGAGAAACGGAACTAACAAAGACTGGCCGCGTTAAAAGAGCACCCCTGTCGACTGTGTGCGAATGGATCATTGCTGGTAGGGAATCCGTTCTAAATGAACTTGTGCGGAAATCCTTTCTTCAGTGCCAAATTTCCAATACTTTGGACGGAACACAAAATGACGCATTGTCTGAAGTGAGCTCGGACAATGAACAATCGGAAGTAGAAAGCCATGTTGGTGACAGTGACTGATCTAGACTGCTGGCCACCCAAAATGCAACACCAAGAAGGAAGCATCCGATTGGCCTGAAATTCGCAGCATGCGTCGCTCGCGAGAGGACATGCAAACGATTAGCATTGCATGGTATATGTAAATCATGTGCGCCCGCACGCCACCGAGAAGCACTATAAGAAAGGTGCACAGAAGGCGGGGTGTAAGCAGTGGAAGTGAGTTGTGCTGCCGGACCTGTGCGTGGGAGGCTTCCTGATGCCTCGTCGCAGAATACGGCAGTCATTCCAGCACGTTTCGGAGTTCGACAGAGGACGAATAGTGGCTTATCGCGACAGCGGTTTATCGTACCGAAACATCGGCGCTCATGTGGGACGACATCCAGCCACAATGAGACGATTATGGATTCGGTGGGTGCAGGAGGGACGGAGCGACCGACGTGAGTGATTGCCGCAGCCGCGGCACACCACCGAACGAGGGGACCGGCATGTTGTGCGGCGGGCATTGACGGATCGCACCGCCACATGACGTACGTTAGCGCAGGAATAAGGGTGTGTTGCGTAACAACCTGTGCCAGCACGTACCGTTCGACGTCGACTGCAGGAGCGGGGACTTGTCGCACGGCGCCCATTGCTCCGATTGCCATTGACGTTACCCCACCGGCGAGTGTGGTGGCAGTGGGCCATTGAACGCCGCACCTGGACTATGGAATGGCTCAACATTGTCTTCTCCGACAAATCCCGCTTCTGCTTGCAACACCACGATGGTCGGATCCGCGTGTGGCGGCACCGCGCGAGAGACTGTATGACGCCTGCATTATGATTCGATATACAGGTCCGTCGCCTGGCGTTATGGTTTGGGACACAATTGGATATGACACCCGCACCCAACTGGTACGCATCGCCGGTACACTCAACAGCCACCGCTACATCTCTGACGTTTTGGAGCCTGTAGTCCTGCCTTACCTGCAGGACCTGCCAGCGGCCACGTTTCAACCGGACAATGCGCGCCCGCACGTGGCACGCATCGTGCAGCAATTCTTCACGGCCCACCAGGTGTCACTGCTGCCGTGGCCCGCCTGTTATCTCAATATGTAGCCCATCGGCAACCGAGTGGCCCGGCAAGCACCACCCGCGGCTAAGCCTGTTGAACTGTGGCAATGTGTGGGAGCAGCCTGGACCGACATACCCCAAGCCCACATCCAAAGCCTCTTTCGTTCGATGCCGCGGCGTGTAGCGGCCGTTATTGCCAGCCATGGGGGCCACACGAACTATTGATGTCTGCGTGTTCCGCAAGTCGCACGGGCCTGTAAGCTCAATCGTTTCATCTTTGTATCTGTTGTTATGTGTCCAGTAAATCTGACTTTGCTATATCGTGTCCTTCTTGGTGTTGCATTTTGGGTGGCCAGCAGTGTATATTTAACAGTTTAGCTTCAGCAAATTTCAGACTTATGTTTCAGCGCCAGTCTGTCGTATGACAGTTGTCAATCTTATGACGTGAAATTGGAAATTGAGAAGCTATTTTAATGTCCATTAACAGTTATTCAGTCATTTCTTTGTATGCAATGTCTCGCGCAAAGTGACAACAACAGTTACGGTGGTTTCTCTGCGACGAAGTTAGCTGAATCAATATTCTGATATATGCGGAAATTTTGATTTCGGCAAACCACGTAAAGATGACCGTGACAAAAACCGGTTCGTTAAGTTTCACATCCTCGAATGCTTGTCTATGCAATTTTCTTATTGCCACAGCAAAGGCGGGAGTGACGAGAAATTGTCTACGTTTCAGAATAAATGAATCATCCCACTTGCTGCTACATTGGTTTTCGGAAGAACTCCTCAGTGAGACGTGAAAACAGTTCCTTTCTGCTAACATCTTTTTGAAGCTGTCTCTGGAGCCTTTGGCTTCCGGTGTTTCGAAGTTTCATGGTATTTTCGTGAACGCTGATGCTTGCGTCTTTTCCTACCCAGTCTCAACTTTCTCCTTCTAGGAATCTCTTTATTGATCTTGAAATTATAAAAGCAGATCAACAATTGTCCCAAATTGCACAACTCGAAACTGCGTGTAAATTTTAAACCTCGCCGACAGAATTAAGAAATCGGTACCCTGGGGATCACAACTGATTTATTTAGAGATACGGCTAACTAAGCGTTTATTTAAATTTTATATGAAATTTTCTTTTCTTATCTCAAAACGTGCTGCTGATAATTGTTGATTAAGATACACACTTGAAAAAAAATTATTTAATGAATTTTGATCTCAAATTTTAATCGAAAGGAAACCGGTACGGGAATTAATTTATTTTGACGTACGAATATATCTGTGTCGCTTAAATATATGCATTTTATAATTTCAAGTTGAACGATTACAAATGAATTTCTTTCCTCGTAGCTCGTACATTAAAAAAGGCTCGTGCGAATCACGCTGTACGATCAAATTACGTTCTTTCTTCGCATTGATTTCCATCCTTTCGAACAGACGTAATGATAGAAAGATCTAACAATTCTTGTGTGCTGCTTATAGCTTACGTTTGTTTATCACTAGGAAAATAATGAATTGATAAAATATGTGTTAGAGAATAAGTATTACCATGTTCTCTTCTGAGCAGTTTTCTCGATTTCGCATGGCTGGGAAGATGTCGAACGTTACTTATGGAACCAGACGAAAAAATGGCTTAAATTCCGGAATCGATAAAAAAAAAACGTTTTTGTCGCAAAATATTGGAAAGACTGATGATAATTAAGCGATTGAGAACACAGTTTCGGCAGAAAGGCAATTCATTTTGATGAATACAACACCTCATTCTGCGATGATTATGAAAAACGCTATGGCGAAGCGCAGTATTTTGGCACCCGTTTCCTTACTCGCCGGTGCAGACACCGTCAGATTTCTTCATGTTTACCAGAATGCAACCTACGGAGCAAATAGGGATAACTTAAAAAAGCTCGAAACACGTCTCCAAAGATGGCACGAATATACAAGTATTTATGACACTTATATAGGAGCTTACTTTCTGAGAAATTAAATGCATGTTTGGTTCATACTGGAGTTATTTTTATAGCTTCGAATTTTTGTCACTTAACAATAACTTTTACAATATTTATATTATTGAATCAAATATTTCAGATCAGTATTTTATTGTAACAGTAAAATATTGGCATGAGCTATCAGTGGCTAGCAAAGTAATATTTTTCGTGCTCTTTACTCGGTGAGCAACAAAAGGAAATGAAATGCCGACATGGTTATTTGCATTTCTTTTATTAATTAATGACAGCGAATTTTTAAGATTTAAAAATAAACTGAACAAATCCTCATAGCAAAATTTAATTTTAGATACCAGTAACATTAAAAAAAATATTATCTTCTCTAAAACATTGATTTTCTGAATTGTGATAGCAGAGGTTCTTATACTGTATGTTTATTTATTTTTAATGTTAAGATATATTAAAAGACTTATGTTTCATGCGTTCCGTGAAGTGCATATTTACGCCTTCACTATTTTTGCAACTTCATTTCGTAATTTTTCTAATTAAAAAAGTTTCAACAACATTTACTCTCTGAATCATATTAATAGAGGTGAAAGTAAAAGGGAATAAATAAGGTGTGTAACGTACCAGGAGATGTGACGTACCTGCCAGAAGGAGGCACACAACATAAAGGCAGATAGGAATCAGAATAAAACGTCCGCGTTGCTCAATTGGTAGAGTGACTTATTCTGGAATGAGGGGATCCAGGTTCCAATCCTTTGCGTGGATAAAAATGACGGAGAAATTTACTTCGTTATAATGGCGCCCGAACTATCCGGATGACCCGACCGTTCAAAATCTCGCAATGGTGTGATGTTCTTTCCACACCGCGAGATAGGAAAAATAAGAGAATCCCTTCTCCAGCACTTCGAAAAAAAAATAAATAAGGGTGAGATGATGTAACGTACCTCTCAGAAGGACGCACACGACATAAAGGCAGATAGGAATCATAATAAAACGTCCGCGTAGCTCAATTGGTAGAGTGACTTATTCCGGAATGAGGGGATCCAGGTTCGAATCCTGGCGTGGATAAAAATGACGGAGAAATTTACTTCGTTATAGGTGCTTCCAAATATAGCGACGCTGTTATTCATGTTTTCTGTTACTTGAGAGTTCTCCCCCTCTCTCTATGCAAATAGAGACATAGTTCACTGCTGCTGAAATCATCTGAGTAACGTTCCACGGTTTCCACGCTATTCAGAACTGTGATCATAATCTGGTCTGCAATCAAACCGCTTAACTCTTATAACAGCATTTAGTCTTGGTAACAGAAAACGAGTAGTATGTTCGAATGAATCCTCACTTACTGAGATTTATTTCTCTTCCTCAATACTGCTTTATATTGTCTGAAACGGAAATTCGTGTTCTACCTCCACGTTGTCATGGTGAAAATTCACAGAGTGAAGTATTGAAGGTTTTATTTTGGTCTCCAGCCATAAGATACTTTCAACGATCTACGTATTTTAGTAAAAGGAGCCAATTAAATTCTGTGCGCTATTTTCTCTGAAAAGGTACTGTTCTATGCCAATTTGATTTTTTTCAACATTTATTGTTCATCGGCGCATCATAAATACACTGTATTAACAAAAGTCACCAGACACCCCTTCAAAAGCAAATGAACGGATCCGCTGCGTTGTTAAGATGCGCGGTACAGCTGCAAACGGTATAAAAACAAGCCTGCAGCTGACCGCGATCATATCGCACTGTGAGGTTGAGTGAAAATGTTGCGACGGGCGGGAAAGAACTGACTTTGAGAAAGTAAAGATTGTTGGGTGTTATATCATTGGATTGTCCATAAGGGCAACAGAGAGGCGTTTAAACATACCCAAGTCAACTGTTTTGGATGTACTGAATAAGTGGAAGACACATGGCCTGCCTGAAGCAGCCAAACGCACCGGCACACCAAAGAAAATCAGTGATGGAGGACGTTGAAGCATCAGGAGAGTCGTTACAGCTAATCAACGGAGTACTGCACAAGACCTCAGTGTACAGGTGAGTAAAAATGCTGGAACCTCGGTATGTACACGTACCATTCTCAGAAAACTTCATTCCATGGGTTACCGTGGTCGTGTGGCTGCTCATAAGTCTTTCAGCTGCACTCGGAATGCTACTCGTCGTTTAGTATGGTGTAAAGAACATTTTTCGTGGACCGTATATCAATGGAAACGGATCCTATGGACTGATTAATCCAAATACACGATCCATCAGTCTGATGGACGCGTGTGGGTATATCGGAAGCCGGGGGAATGCTATTTACGACAGTGTACTGTTCCTACGGTCAAGTTTGGAGCTGGCAGTGTACTCGCATGAGGGTGTATTTCGTGGTATGGTCCCGGCCCATTTGTTACCGTGGACAACCATGTTAACACGTCTATCTCAATATTCTGGGCAATTATGCCTTACCAACTATGTGGCAATACTATGGAACCGAGCCTTGTTGCTACCAGCAGCATAATGCCCCGAACCATAAAGCAAGGACTGTTACGGCGTGGTTTGACGATAATTCCATATCGTGTGTGGACTGGCCAGCACAGAGTCCTGATCTTAATCCCATAGAGCACCCATGGGATGAATTAAGGCGCCGCATAAGAAGTTTGGAACGAAGGCCTACTACTAAGCAACAGTTAGCGGCAGCATTATGTACTGAATGAAAGCGCATACCTATCGCTGTGTTCCAAAACCTTGTCGAAAGCATGTCTCGAAGGGTCAGTGCATGCATTAAGGCCAAAGGTGGACCGACACCGTGCTAATGTATGTCAATAAATGCTATGTTGTGTTTTTCTTCTAGGTGTCCAGTGTATGTCAATAAATGCGCACACTGAATGCATTTATTTACATATAATGTACGCATTTATTCACATACACTGTATGTCAATAAATGCATACATTGACTAATGTATGTCAATAAATGCTATGTTGTGTTTCTCTTCTAGATGTCCGGTAACTTTTGTCAATGTAGTGTATATTAACCAATTTACTAGGTACTTCACAAACCAATCACAATATTTGATATACTCGTACAAGGTGTATCAATAAAGTTCAGTGAATGCACTGTAGAAAATGTGAAAACTTGACTGGCCTTTAAAGTAATTTTCCCGGGTACAATACACTTTTGGCATCATTCGTATAATTGCTGGAAGCTGGGCTGGATGCTCTTTGTTATCGCATGCAGCTGATCCGCACGTTTTCTTGGATGACCGAAATATTCACAAATCTCTCGTTTTAGCGCTAATTTTAGTCGGGGAAACAAAAAGCAATCAGTCTGTGCCAGATCAGTTGAACGCGGTGAGTGATTTAACGCAGCAACGGCTCGTGGTTAGAAATTATTGAACAAATCTTGCACTTCCCCAAACTCTTTTAAAATCGCACTGACTTCTCCATGATAAATAACCAGTGCCTCAACGATCATTAGCTATGAGCTTACGCACGTTTTCAATATTTTCAGAATTTTTGGAGGTCGCAGACCTTCAACACTGTTGGGAGTCTTCAACAGTGTCCCTTCCTTCGCGTAAATGCTTCACCCAGTCAAAACACACTTTAAGGTTACTGCTTCCTCCCCGTAAGCTTCCTTTAGCATTGCACACGCTTCCGAAGTGGATATTCTTAATTTGAAGCAGAATTATTGTTGTTGTTTTCCTTTGCTCCATTTTTGCCGACTTGCAGTGTACAGCTACATTAGCTGCTGCGACAAGGTCTCTGTGCCAAACCCTCTCTCAGAGTTCCATGACGTTTACGGACATGTTCGCTCATGTATTGGACTGTATCGTGCAAGTTACCGCACTTTTCACAAGCTTTCTTTTTTTCTATTTACGACATCACTCACCGAACTTTATTGATGCACCTTGTATACGGGTTATCAGTTTTGTACAGGGTGAAGGAAATTTCGTTAACCTTAAACTCGCGGTTTACGGGTGAAAACTGTTTAAAGCATCGATTTCATGGCATGATTTCTGTATCCATGTCGTTTAATTTATTCAAGCTAGTTATTGTCCAAATTCGAAAATGGAAAACTAATATGAAATTGGCGTTTTACAAGGTTTCCTATTCTTCGCACTACCTGTCTCAAACCGCGCTCTTCAGTTTATATGAAAGTATGATTCACTCTATCATGCTTCCCTATGAAGCGGCAGTTCCCTTTTAAAAAGTTCTCTGAAGGATGACTTGACATAAGACATACTTTTGAGGTTCTGTGCTTGTCTTACGTGAACCCGAATTCTAGAAAGCAAAACGTTTTTGATGAAGAGCTTGTGTCAACCATGTTTGCTGGTATACTGATTGACTGTTTGAACTCCAATGGCTGGAGACTCATGAGTGTTGAGATCAAAAAAAGACTTAAAACAAATTTGACAGGCCGAGAATATTCTCAGGAAATTGATGAGCCGTCACGTATGCAATAACATGTTCAAAAGGAGTAGGTACAGTGCATGGTCATGTGTGCAATAACGTGTTCAGAAGTAATAGGTACAGTGCATGATCACGCATGCAATAACGTGTTCAGAAGCAATGCACGGTAAGTGTTGAGATGAAGGTAATGACTGAGAATAAATCAGGCACTTCGAGGACATCCTTAAATTGTTATTGAGCTGAAAGTTACACAACGGGTTGCATTGGCAAAGGAAAAATTTTATGTTGGCACGTAGCATACAGTACCGTCCCTTGTGTGGGCGATTATTTAAACCACACCATGATATAAATAAATACATAGCGACAGCTGCTTCATTTGGCGATAAAGAGATATTTTCGAATTTTGAATGATCCTGGATAAATCCTGCATACATGCCTGCTTGAGGATAACTTAAGATTGCCGCACATGGAAGAGAAACGCCAGAAAAAAAATTGGTAACCATTATTTCCAACGGAAGCCCACACATTACATAGGAAAAGCTTCGGAAACAAAATTTTGGATATCGCTCGCTGAGAACATTTCTACCGAAGCATGTGCACATGCGTCAAGTCAAGAACATCTGTCTCAGCTTTTAATTTTATTGAATCAGAAGACAAGCAAGCTCTTAGCGCGACCTTCTCTGTCCTGTTTTTTTCTGGCAGTTGTTTTTGATTATTCTTCGAAAAGTGTCTTTTCAAGAAAAATTAATCAACGCTGTTCAAATAAATCTAATTTTGTACATTGCTCAAATATTATTACAATAATGTAATGAAAGAAAATGTCTAGGACGAAGTATCAGGAAATCTCACTAAATCTGTTAAGTATTATTCTGTCCGCATTTAATGAAAAATATTGTTTAATTTTTAAAAAGTGCACATACAACAAAAATAGCGCCCGTAGGTTATTTGCATATCGCTGCTATAGGATAATCTTATTATACATATTCCATGTTTTTTCTGTTGTCGTTTATTTGCCTTTGTAGAATTTAATTACATTGATCAACAAGAAACTTTTCCCAGGGAAAATGTAACTAATTTCAATAAGCATACCCTCGGGGATATCGAAAGTAATCATAAAAAAGTAAAGTTGGATATCATTTCGGAGATATTCATGTTTGAATTTATCGCTGTGACCTTATTTTATTGCCTTTTTAAGTGCTTTTTGAATGCAGACAAACGACACCGGAAGTGGGTGATGCAATAAGTATAGGCGCCAATGAGGCAGATTACGTCAGACAATTAGACGCATTGCTGAAAAGTTTCCTTCATTTAGATATAAGAGCGATCCGTGTAGCACGTAATGAGCTCACGAACAGAGACTTATAGCAATCATTATGTCTCGTACATGCGTGAATTTCAGTAATAGTATTTGTTATACATTGAGCTGCTACTTTATTATGACTACCTGACAGTTTTAAGCAAATGAGCTATGGCTGCACGCTATTGCCGCCAGAGGGCGAGGCTAGTATAAAAACGGAAAGCCTAGTGCTTGCGACAGTAGTAGAAGTGATTTTTGGGTGACGAGATGGGTAAAAAATGCGATTTGACGGACTTTCAACGTGGGATGATTGTAGGAGCTCGGAGCCATGGAGCTAGTATCACCGAAACCGCCGCATTCGTGAAATGTTCCAGAGCAGCTGTTGTTAAAGTGTTTAAAGACTTGACTGTCAGCCAAAAAACTGGGTCTCTACGTGCAACGTGTGGTCGTCATCGACTAGTGACTGCTCGGGCGGAACGGAGAGTGTCCAGACTGGTAACAGACAACAGAAGGGCAAAAGTGCAGCAAATTACAGACCATCTTAATCAAGAATCCCCTCAAATGATCTCTGCACGCACTATTCGTCGTATACTGCATCGGATGGGATATGGCAGCCGAAGGCCTGTTCGAACACCTTTGCTGTCTGCAGTTAACAAGAGAAAACGTGTCCAGTTCGCAGAGGAGCACCAGGATTGGACAGTCGATAATTGGAAACAAATTATGTGGTCCGATGAATCACGTTTTCAGTTGCACCATGCCGATGGCCGAGTGAGAATTTGGCGGAAACAGCACGAAAGCATGGACCCCAAATGCATTGCTACAACCCTTTAAGCTGGTGGAGTCAAAGTTATGGTTTGGGGAATGTTTTCCTGGCATGCGTTGGGCCCTTTAATTCGTGTTGATTAACGTCTGACTGGCACATCATATCTAAACAACGTTGCGGACCAAGTGTATCCTGTCATGTGGATGGTTTATTTCAATGGCGATGACTACTTTCAACAAGATAATGCGTCCTGCTATACTGCTCGTATTGTACAGGATTGATTTGAGGAACATGCCGGTGAGTTTACTTTGCTTAGGTGGCCCCCACAATCTCCAGATCTCAACCTCATTGAGAATTTGTGGGATGAAGTTGAACGAGCCATCAGACAGCTGGATCCACAACCCTGCAATCTCACACTCCTGGAAAGGGCTATTCATCAAGCATGGTCTCAGATTCCACAAACTACCTATCAACATCACGTGGAGTCCATGCCAGGAAGAATCGACGCAGTATTAAAGGCAAAAGGTGGCCCAACGAAGTACTGAGGGGGTAGTCATAATAAAGTGGCCACTCAGTGTATATGTGGCGAAATTGTTAGTGTTAAACGTCGGAGACATATTACCCCTCTAATTAGAACAGCCTATAAATATTATTTTGGATGCCATATTGGCGAGCATGATAAGACATGGGTGGCGCACTTCTGCTGTATAAGCTGTTCGATTCGGCTTCGATAGTGGATTAGAGGAATGGGAACACCGATGTCGTTCGCCATACCGATTATCTGGAGGGAACCCAGAGATCGGGTAACACATTTTTACTTTTGTATGATTCCAGCAGTAAAAGGAATTAATTTTAAGAAGCAAAAGCATGGGCAGTATCCCAGCATCGATTCCGCAATACGGCCAGTACCTCACGGTGATGCGCATCCTGTACCACAGCCACCTGTAAACTGTCCTTTAGATGAAGAGGAATGCATTTCATCAACAAGTAACGAAAACAGAAAAGACGAGGATTATATTCTATCAGAGAAAGGTTCAACGCCTCATATGATAATCCAAAAAGAGCACAATGACCTCGTTCGTGATCTGGGATTAAGCAAAAATAAAGCTGAATTGCGTGGATCAAGGCTTAAGGTGGTTCCACCTAAAATATTTGCCTTATGTTTCCAATGGTAAAACTTGTTTATATATTTTCTTCGCAATTAATGTATTCCCAAGGATGAAAATTTGCACATCGATAAAACTAACTTTAATTTAACGCATGGGATACTTAATACATGCTAAAACATAACCATAACTAAGCAATCCAACATTTGTTTGTCTATAAATAAATACATCGCTCCTAACCACGTTCTAGAAACACACAGCAACTGAAAAATTGTTTTTCAGCCGCCGCTGTGGAAATGAACCAACAGAACTCTCGATATCTAGCCGAGTGCGTTACATTTAACGCACTCGGCTAGATATCGAGAGTTCTGTTGGTTCATTTCCACAGCGGCGGCTGAAAAACAATTTTTCAGTTGCTGTGTGTTTCTAGAACGTGGTTAAGAGCGATGTATTTATTTATTTACTGTCGCCACGTATTTGGAGTATTTTAAATTTGTTTGTCTACTGACGTCATCAATGTACAGGTCGCGCCATCTATTAACAGGTCTGAACATTACTCAAAGAAAAATGATTGATTTTTAATACAATTATGATTATGTTTTAGCAAATATTAAGTATCCCATGCTGTAACTTAAAGTTAGTTTTATCGATGTGAAAATTTTCATCCCTGGGGATACATTAATTGCGAATAAAATATGTAAAGAAGTTTTACCATTGGAAACATAAGGCAGAGATTTTAGGTGGAGCCACTTTAAGGAGTGGGCCATATTGGATAATGATGTACGTATTTCCGTGCATCGTGACCGACACAAAGACTATTAGTTTTTATGCAAAAGATGGCGAGATACGCTTTTGTAACGACATTCCCAGCCTCTTGTCATCTTTAAATTTGTATCACAAGCCAGAGCAATGGCGACTGTTTATTGATGCTTCGAAATTGAGTTTAAAAGCAGTACAGTTTCACATTGGAAAGAAATATAATTCAATTCCTATTGAATATGCTTCACAAGGGAAGGAAACCTATCATACCTTGAAAAAGCTATTACATGTGCTGAAGTACAATGATTTTCATTGGAAAATTTGTGGTGACTTGAAAGTCATTTCTCTTTTACTAGGAATGTAACTGGGATATAATAAATATTCATGTTTCCTTTGCGAATGGGACAGTCTCGCTGAAAAGAAACACTACCATGTAAGAAAGTGTCCTTCACGGCAGTCTCTGAAGCCCGGTGCTAAGAATGTAGTGAACGAACCTCTTGTAGCAGCAGCGGATATACTTCTCCCACTACTGCACATCAAACTCTGATTGATTAAATTTTTTGTTAAAGCTTTGGACCGGGACAGTGAGGCATTTAGGTTTATCCGAGATTTTTCCTTTTCATATCGGATGCTGAAATAAAAGAGGGGGTATTTATTGGTCCTAACATTCGGAAGCTCATGCAAAATGACCGTGCCGCACCGGTGGCGCAGTGGTCTAAGGCGTTGACCTCTGATCATTCGTCCGTAAGGGGTCCGGGTTCGAATCCCGGTCAGGCATGGATGTTGTGTTTGTCTTACGGCACTGGCTCTCTCCCTTCCCTGGAACCAGTGACCCTAAATTAGGGACGGGCGACTGCTTATAGCCCATTGAGTTGCTCACGGTGGTCGTTAAACCTCCAATCAAAAAAGAAAAAAATGACCGTTTTGAAAGCGTTCTTCAAAAACTAGAAAACGAAGCATGGCTGGCATTCAAGGATGTTGTGCAAAATTTCCTTGGAAATACTACAGCTGCAAACTACAAGAGCATAGCTCAAAAAGCTGGTGACATTTTTTCAAAAGTTGCTTTGCCACATGTCTTTAAAACTGCATTTCCTTCATTCTCACCTAGACTTTTTTCACGATAATATGGGAGTAGTTAGTGATAAACATGGTGAACGATTTCACCATCTGTCATGGAGAACCATTACCGTGCACAGTAGAATGAAGCGATGCTTGCTGACTACTGTTGGTCCATCAAGAGAGATGCTCCTGAACAACAGTATAAACGGAAAAGCATGTGATGCAAAAACTTTCCTAATATAGCACATTAATACACTTAAAATGTGTTCCCATTGTAAAATGTAAGTTAATTGTAATGTAACGTATGCAAATATATTGTAATAACGTATAAAATGCTATTATATTATAGTAACGTTTAAAAACAAATACCCTGTTCATGAAATAAATACGGGTTTACGCCATATAATACAAATCTTGAAGATGACAATCCGATTTTTGGCGTAAATGTGACAAGAATGGTGAGTCAGATAATATTCGAAAACTTGAAAATTTTCATCGTCCTGGAGCGGGACTCCCAGAAAACGCCCGGGTATGTTAACCACTACACCACGCAGAACGACCAAGTTTCAAGTTTTCGATCAATTTGAATATAACCATGATTTATCTGCTTCTCCGGGCAAACACGGGATAAGATTCTTAACCTCCAGATTAGCTAAACATTAATGCCGGTTGCTTCGACTAGCGAATCCTGTGATGGTTTTATTCAAATTGATCGGAAACTTGAAACTTGGTCATTCTGGGTGGTGTAGTGGTTTGCATACCTGGGCGTTTTCGGGAGACGCGGGTTCGAGTCCCGCTCCAGGACGATGAAAATTTTCAAGTTTTCGAATATTATCTGACTCACCATCCTTGTCACATTTACGCCAAAAATCGGATTGTCATCTTCAAGATTTGTAAATACTCTGTTATATATTTTATATATCCTATTGAAGAATAAACTTATGCATGCACAGTAATAGTGCATTGTGACAATGTATTATTTTGCAGTAACGGATAAAAACAAATCTTCCATTGAAAAGAATAAAATCCAAGTCGAGATTTTTTTCATCCTTTTTGTGTACTGTGCACCCTATGTAATTGAAATATCAACTTCAAGTCTAAGGGAAAATTACAATGTTGAATTTTGTTGATCAGTAAATAATTATGACTACTACGCTTGTGGTGTTATAGCAACGTTCCTCACAATAAAATGTTTATTATATACCGACTATAGTTTCGCAGAGCGTTTGACTCGGCATCATCAGGACGAGTGGAGCATAAACAATCAAATCATTGAGACATCAGAATTCTGGTGGTCACGGATTTTGGTGACTTGTTTCCACGCGCTTGAAAGAAACGGAGTTGACGTCATGTCGTTGACAAGCCGTGACGAGTTCCGGTATATGTGGAAAGCTTTTAATAGCTTGATAGTCGAATCAGGCTCATCAATAAGCGTGGCGTTTCCAAAAAAAAAAAAAATTATGGTTATTTTCGTGACAATGTTGGGCTATAGACGACTTATTCAGTTCATATTTTCGTACGTAGGTCTTGTGTTCCTTCACACCGAAACTTAACGCCCTGCGGGTCTGTCCTACATACGAAAGTCCACATTCACAAGGTATCTTATAAATGTTGAGGTCGAACTGTATAACCAACACATTTTACTGGCTAAAATGTTACCAGATTTGTCTTACCTGGACGGCAAATCTGGGTCTAGGAGTTCCAATATGTCGTTTACTCATAAAGTGACATCAGGACGAAAATTTGAAAAACTATCAAATAACAGCAGCAATAAAGAAAATTCTACTTCACAAATTGAGGATATCTTTACGGATAATGAAGTACTATCGAACCTGTCTAGTTTTAACCCGAGCGAAATTCAAAAACGGACTTTACGTTAAAATTCGAATTTTGCGATTTCGAAAAAGGTACCAATATCCAATATCGTTGCATCGGTTGAGGAGTCCCTGATAAAAAGCAATCTAAACACCGATCAAAAAGAAACCATTAGACATTGTGTCAGCCAGACAATAACGTCCAAGTCCTTTCCACCATTTAAATCGAATTTCAACAAGGAAGAATATATAATACTCTAAGCGAATTACAGTTAAATCGTGATATAATCATTACTAAAGCTGATAGAGGAGGGCAAGTTGTTATTCTGGACAAAAAACATTATGAGGCAGAGGTCAAAAAACTTATTTTCTAGAGACCCTATAAAGGAATAAAAAATGATTCACCGGAGAAACAATTAAAAGAAGTTCGGAAAGTGGTAACAAGTTGTGGAACTCAAGACTAAACCTCAAAAATCATCTAAAGCCCTCACATTCCCGTTGTCCACGTTTCTATGCACTTTCGAAGATACACAAGATTGGTGTCTCCTTCCGTCCCATAGTTAGCAATATCGGGCCAGCTACACATAAGTAGACCAAATTTCTATGTTCGAAACTATCCACCTTAACGACTTCTTCGAACAAAACAGAAGCAAAAATTCCATTGAGTTTGTCAATCGGCTAAAACGTCATCCATACAACGATCAGTTCATGTTATCCTTCGATGTGAAATCGATGTTCACAAGTATCCCACTGAATGGAGCCCTCGAATGATTGAAAGCAAGTCTCACTGAACATCATTTCAGTCAACCGGAAGTAAATGAAACTTTGAGATTAGTCGAAATTTCGATAAGACAAAACAGTTTCCTTTTTCGTGCTAGATTTTTCCAACAGACGGACGGAAGGCCTTGCAATGGGTGTCTACTCTCACCTACACTGATGGCGCCCCAAAACGCAACACCAAGAAGGAAGCATCCGATTGGCCTGAAATTCGCAGCATGCTTCGCCCGCGATAGGACATGCAAACGATTAGCATTGCAGGGCATATGCAAATCATGTACGCCCTGCACGCCACCGAGAAGCACTAAAAGAAGGGTGCACAGAAGTCGGGGTGTAAGTAGTGGAAGTGTGTTGTGCTGCCGGACCTGTGCGTGGGAAGCTTCCTGATGCCTCGTCGCAGAATACGGCAGTCATTCCAGCACATTTCGGAGTTCGACAGAGGACGAATAGTGGCTCATCACGACAGCGGTTTATCGTACCGAGACATCGGCGCCCGTGTGGGACGACATCCATCCACAGTGAGGCGAGTATGGATTCGGTGGGTGCAGGAGGGACGGACGGACCGACATAAGCGATTGCCGCAGCCGTGGCACACCACCGAACAAGAGGACCGGCATGTTGGTAGGCGGACATTGCCGGCTAGCACCGCCACATCACGACCGTTAGCGCAGGAATTACGGTGTGTTGCGCAACAACCTGTGTCAGCACGTACCGTTCGACGTCGCCTGCAGGAGCGGGGACTTGTCGCACGATGCCCATTGCTCCGATTACCATTGACGTTACACCACCGGCGAGTGTAGTGGCAGTGGGCCGTTGAACGCCGCACCTGCACTACGGAATGGCACGTTATTGTCTTCTCCGACGAATCCCGCTTCTGCCTGCAACACCACGATGGTCGGATCCGCGTGTGGCGGCACCGCGGCGAGAGACTGTATGACGCCTGCATTATGCATCGTCATACAGGTCCGTCGCCTGGCGTTACGGTTTGGGGCGCAATTGGATATGACACCCGCACCCCTCTGGTACGCATCGCCGATACATTCAACAGCCACAGCTATATGTCCGACGTTTTGGAGCCTGTAGTCCTCCATTACCTACAGGACCTACCAGCGGCCATGTTTCAAGAGGACAATGCGCGCCCGCACGTGGCACGCATCGTGCAACAATTCTTCACTGCCTACCAGGTGTCACTGCTGCCGTGGCCCGCCTGTTCTTCCGATATGTCGCCCATCGAACACGTCTGGTCGCTGATCGGCAACCGAGTGGCCCGGTAAGCATCACCCGCGGCTACGCCTGATGAGCTGTGGCAACGTGTGGAAGCAGCCTCGACCGACATACCCCAAGCCCACATCCAAAGCCTCTTTCGTTCGATGCCGCGGCGTGTAGCGGCCGCTATTGTCAGCCATGGGTGCCACACGAACTATTGATGTTTGCGCGTTCCGCAAGTCGCACGGGCCTGTAAGCTCTATCGTTTCATCTTTGTATCTGTTGTTACATGTCCAGTAAATCTGGCTTTGCTATCTCGTGTCCTGACTTGGTGTTGCATTTTGGATGGCCAGCAGTGTATTTTATGCGAAGTCTGCTTGCGTCATTTTGAGGACGAACTCTTTCAGCTCTTTACATTCGTCCTGTGGATTCGATATGTAGCTGAAAAGTATGTTCTCTGGAATGGTATGAATTCGGAAATACCTAAATTACACTGCTGGCCACCCAAAATGCAACACCAAGAAGGGCACGACACAGCAAAGCCAGATTTACTGGACACATAACAACAGATACAAAGATGAAACGATTGAGTTTACAGGCCCGTGCGATTTGCGGAACACGCAGACATCAATAGTTCGTGTGGCCCCCATGGCTGGCAATAACGGCCGCTACACGACGCGACATTGAACGAAAGAGGCTTTGGATGTGGGCTGGGGTTATGTCGGTCCGGGCTGCTTCCACCCGTTGCCACAGTTCATCAGGCGTAGCCGCGGGTGGTGCTTGCCGGGCCACTCGGTTGTCGATCAACGACCAGACGTGTTCGATGGGCGACATATCAGGAAAACAGGCGGGCCACGGCAGCAGTGACACCTGGTGGGCCGTGAAGAATTGTTGCACGATGCGTGCCATGTGCGGGCGCGCATTGTCTGTTGAAACGTGGTCGCTGGCAGGTCCTGCAGGGAAGCGAGGACTACAGGCTGCAAAACGTCGGAGATGTAGCGGTGGTTGTTGAGTGTACCGGTGACGCGTACCAGAGGAGTGCGGGTGTCATATCCAATTTCGCCCCAAACCATAACGCCAGGCGACGGACCGGCATGGCGATACATAATGCAGGCGTCATACAGTCTCTCGCCGCATTGCCGCCACACGCGGATCTGACCATCGTGGTGTTGTAGGCAGAATCGGGATTCGTCGGAGAAGACAATGTCGTGCCATTCCGTAGTCCAGGTGCGGTGTTAAAAGTACCACTGCCGTCGAACTCACCGGTGGTGTAACGTCAATGGTAATCGGAGCAATGAGCGCCGTGCGAGAAGTCCCCGTTTTTGCAGACGTTGTCGAACGGTACGTGCTGACATAGGTTGTTGCGCAACACACCCTAATTCCGGCGCTAATGTTCGTGATGTGATGGTGCGAGCCGTCAATGCCCGCCGCACAACATGCCGTTCCTCTCGTTCGGTGGTGTGCCACGGCGGCGGCAATCGCTCACGTCCGTCCGTCCCTCCTGCACCCGCCGAATGCATACTCTCCTCACTGTAACTGGATGTCGTCCTACACGGGCGCCGATGTCTCGGTACGATAAACCGCTGTCGTGATAAGCCACTATTCGTCCTCTGTCGAACTCCGAAACGTGCTGGAATGACTGCCGTATTCTGCGACGATGCATCAGGAAGCTCCCCACGCACAGGTCTGGCAGCGCAACACACTTCCACTACTTACACCCTGCCTTCTGTTCACCCTTATAGTGCTTCCCGGTGGCGTGCAGGGCGCACATGATTTGCATATGCCCTGCAATGCTAATTGTTTGCATGTCCTCTCGCGGGCGACGCAGTTTCCGTGTGAAGGAACACAAGACCTATGTACGGAATTATGAACTGAAGAAGTCGTCTATAGCCCAACATTGTCACGAAAATAACCATACACTTTTGTTTGGTAACGCTACGCTTATTGATGAGCCTGATTGACTATCAAGCTTATTAGAAGCTTTCCACATATACCGGAACACGCCACGGCTTGTCAACGTCATGACGTCGACTCTATTTCTTTCAAGCGCATGGAAACAAGTCACCAAAATCCGTGACCGCCAGAATTCTGATGATGTCACAATGATTTGAATGTTTACGCTCCATTCGTCCCGATGATGCTGAGCCGAACGCTCTGCGAAACTATAGTCGATATATAACAAACATTTTAGTGCGAAAAACGTTGCTATTTTTATTCTGTTTGTTAATCAGTGTTATCAGTGTCATTTTATGCTGCTTTCATTCGGGTGTAGTGCTATTATTAAGTCCACGGTTTTTTTTCTGCCAACAAAGAAAACAGATGTTTCCTCATCATATGTCTACTTAATTTCACTTAATTCTGTTCTTCGCCTTCCTCTGTTTAACATACATTGCATCTTCTCAGACTATGGCTCGTGTGGCCTAGTGGTACGAAGCAGTTGTTTCTAATCATTCGTCCGAAATCGCTCCTGGTCCGAATCCCGGGTGAAGTATGAATGGTGCGTTTGTCTTACAGCAGTGGCTCTCTCCCTTGCCTGGAACCAATGGCCCCAAATTCTTGAAGGGCGCCTGCATTTATAGAGGTGGTCGTGAATCTCCTAAATTTCTTTTTTATTTTACCTGAATACCTTGCAGTCTGGTGAATTGATGAACGCTTTGAAATGGTCCTTTATGTGAAGTCTTTGAGTGCGGCATTACCGCTCAGCCTACGCAGGCATTGCAAAGTGGGTCTTGGCATTTTTGTAGTTCTCCGGGGTGGCGCAAGTTTCCATTGTCTCCTCGTAGGAAATTATGCCAAACAGGTTGTTACTAAGATCAGGTTGTTTGTTAAATAACCAACCTATATTTATATCAGCTAAGTTAAAAAGATAATATAACACCTGCAGTTAGAGCACGAACAATATTACTTCCAGCGCGGTCGACGTCTTCCAAATAAGTTATTGGGATTCAGATTGTGTTTTCCAACTTAACGAGTGAACAAACTTAGTTTCCGTTCCGACACGAAAGGTTCGGTTCCTTCCGTTCAGAAACCTTCCGTTGTGACATAGTGTGTGTGTTACGACCTTCAGGGAATTTAAGGAAGGGCTGAGAAAGGGGATCTATTTCAGCTTAATGAATGTTCGGAGGGAAATGTCTCAAAAGTGTGCCTTTAGCCAGTCAGAGAGTAGATGACAGTTCGTGGGTTCCTCTATTAAGAAACGCAAAAGGATTCTTGCTGGCAGTAACTTTACTTAAGAAAAGCAAAAGGATTCTTGCTGGCAGTAACTTTACTTAAGAAAAGCAAAAGGATTCTCGCTGGCCTCGGACATTAGTGGACCAGCGAAGAGCAAAAAGTTCAACGACCACGGTAGCATCCCCTTTCACCTCTCTCCAGAGCAGAAGGAAGGGAAACCTGCTGTTTAATGCCCCGCTCTTTTTTGAGAGCCGAAAAGAGCAGAGGGAAGTGGTCACAAGAGACCTCGCACGCCGGGTGGGCGATTGAGAGAAGTAACTTCGTATGAGACGAATGTAATCTACACTGCCGGACAATTGCTAAGGACGGATGACAATAGCAACGATAGCAACCATAAAATGGAAGGCAGGAAAATGTGGACATTAGCATAAGTGCGGGATACAGTAAGACGTGTTGTGCGTATGCAAATTTTGGATTGCCGAACTTGTTCGTGACGTCATAGCGCTGATAAGAGATATAAAGGATTTGACGCGTATTGACCGTTGTTGTTCAAACGCAAAGTTGAAAGGGAAAGAATCAATTGACGAACTTGCAATTTTCAGTATGTCTTCCCGACATCACCTAGATGATTTTACGCGTGGCAGTATTATTGGCAAGATTGAAGAAGGGCAAAAAATAACAGATGTTGCCAGTGAGTTCGACGTCAGCCACAGTGTTGTTTCAAGGCTTTGGAAATCATTTCGAACAAAGCAAACTTCACGGGGGAGGTCGTGTTCGCAGTACGACACCTGCAGAAGATCGGTACATAGTGCTATCAACAAAAAGACACCGGCGCAGCACAGCTAGTGACGTAGCAAATCAGTTTATGGCTGCTACTGGAAAGCGGATCTCCCGAAAAACTGTCGCCAGACGTTTGCATGAAGGAGCACTATACGCCCGCCGTCCTGTTGTGTGCATCCCATTGTCCAGACGTCACCGTACCGCCCGTTTGCAATGGTGCCATCAACATCGCAATTGGACTGATAACGACTGGTCTGCTGTCCTCTTCTCAGATGAGAGTAGATACAGTCTATCGTCTGATTGTCGACGACAACTGATCTGGCGTGATAGTGGTACTGCATATTGTCCAGCAAACATACAGGAAAGGGACCGATATATATGACATGTAGTGTCATGGTATGGGCTGGCATCATGATTAATGGCCGTACGTCCCTCTATGTGCTTCCAACTAGGGCTATGACTGGCCAACGATACATTAATGATGTTCTGCTACCTCATGTTCGCATGTTCCGTGATGCTGTCGGTGATAGATTCATTTTAATGGACGACAACGCAACATGTCATCGAACAGTCGTTGTCCAGGAATGTCTTGAGAGCGAGGATATTCAACGCCTCGTATGGCCAGCACGTTCTCCAGATCTGAATCCCATTGAAAATGTGTGGGATGCTTTGGGGAGGAGTCTTGCTGGTCGCCAATGCCCTCCAATAAACAAGGACGCCCTCATCCGTGCACTGACAGAGGAATGGGATAAATTACCCCAACAGCTGCTTGATGATGTTGTGCAAAGCATGACACGACGTGTGGAATCTTGCATCTCCCTCCATGGTGGCCATATCCCGTATTGACATCTTACGCCGGAACGCCTGCGGACGGCAATTGCATTTTTTCACGTTTACGTATTCTGCACAAAATGGCCTGTTTGTCCCTTGAACACGTTCCAAAGCCTTCTGGATTTCAGAGCACAATAAATTGTCTTTCTTGTAATGTCCTGGCATTCTGACATTATTTTATTTCACTTGGCATCCAACCACACTTACTTTTTTATGCGCTATATAGCCGTTTATGATCCGTCCTTAGTAGCAATTGTCCAGCAGTGTATAAACCTACAAGTGTTTTCGCGCCGGACATCGAATTCGGGTCCTCTCTCTCAGGGGTAAGTCGCTCTCCCAACTGGGCTACGCGGACATGTGCTCTCACTGCTATCTGCCTTTATCTTATGCGAGTCCTGCGGGGCATGTACGTCACACCTCCACGCCCCCCCCCCCGAAAGAGTGCCGGGGGTATGGCCCACGGGTCAGCCTGGACCATGTGTCGCTGTAGGCAGCCATCCCATGAAGAACGTGCATTTGAGAAATCCCAGACAATTTGGTGTGTGGAACGTAACATCACACACATTTATTTTTTTCGAAGCAGTGAAGAAGGGATTCTCATTTTTCCTGACTCGCCGTGTGGAAAGAACATCACATCATTGCGAGGAACGTAACTGCCGGGTCATCGTGGAAGTTCGGGCACCAATATAACGTACAAGTTTGTCCGCGCCGGGCATCGAAGCTGGAGCCCCTTCACTCCGGAGTAAGTCGCTCTCCCAACTTAGCTACGCGGATATGGGCTCTCACTACCATCTGCCTTTATCTCATGTGCGTCCTGCGGTACAGGCACGTCACAAATCATTATGAGACGGTTTGAAATCCTCGAAGATCCAGTGTGAGCATCAGTATTTGGCTAATAATGGAAGTAAACGGTTGGTATCGGCTTTGCGCAGCTTATATTTTCCTTCTGTTGTACGTGAGTAAACAATAGATAAGTAATAAATGATAATCTTTTGCCTAAAATTCGCATGGACATGCGAGAGAATATTTTAGGTTGTCGCTGATTAGGGCACATACTATCAAAAAGGTTCCCCACCGCTGAGTTAGACAATTCTGGGAAAATAGAACTTTTCGCCCACCTTTTACAATTCCAGAACACTGAATTTAGGATGTTTGGAACATGCTGGCAAAGCATAATGGAACAAAGTTATTGAGGTGATAATTCTCACATTTTCCGTGGAAAATTTGACAAAAGCTGATGACAGAAAGCCTAAACGACCGTGAGATTGCACCAGATCTCGCCGTCGAACGAGCACGCGGAGTGTCTTTCTCTCAAATGCGCTATTTATATCTGCTTGCGTCATAAATTATCAGAACAGAAGAAACTCAACTGATAGCACACGCATTTAATGAGGTTCTACAAATGTACAGTCGGTTTTACCTGGCCACAAATTGTCACATTAACCATTTTAGTTCCGAGCTTACCGTAAATGGCACGTAAAATAACTTCTAAGTAACTTCAGGATGTATCAAATTAAATAAGAAAGTGAATCCCAGAAATTCCCCTACTTATCATTTAGGAACTCTTATGAGCACGGAAATATGATAAGATGTACTACTTTTATCTAGAGAACGAACGGGTGCTGAAATTTTCCAAGCTCAATGTTGCGTTGTTTAGGAACATACTGAAGTCAGCCAGCGCATTCTTGACTTAACAACATATTTACGATACTCACGTTTCCTGCATTATGTGGGAAAAATACAACCTTACGGAATTCAAAAGTATCATTTAGCCTACACCTCCACAAGCTTAATAGCAACAGCGGGCATAGTTCGAAAGTCTTCAAATTCCTATTTCTGGCATGTACACTGCCTGACAGAGAAAATGCCACACCATGAAGGAATGCTCGAAAACAGACCAAACTGCACACACAGATAGCCAAGTAGGTCTTGAAGAAATGATTTAATTGTCACATACAGACTACACTCCAGTGGCCGAATATACAGGATGATCAATAACGAGTGCGGCCCCTCTTTTTGGGCAATACAGAGTTGAATCCGACGTGGTATCGAGGCAATGAGTGTCCGAATAGAATCCTGGGTTATCGTGGACCATGTGGTATTGATCCGAGTCTACAGTTCATCTTCATTTTGCGGGGCTGGGCTGGTACTCAACCGAAATTGGTACTCAAAATTCTTTCGTGGACTGAAACCTTTCACAAAGAAAAACCTTTTGAGATTACCTTCTGCCCAAAATAGTTCACAGTGTTTTTCGCCAGGAGGGCGTAAATATATATCTTATTTTTGTCGATGTATCTGCTTCCAATATCCCGATTTGAAAAATTCTTTATCGGAAAGCGTTTCTAATGCAGAATGCTTCGCATATAATATAAAACTTTTCTTAACGCACAAGTGCACCACTAGAGGACGTAAGTTCACGTTTCTCTTTTTACAGCATATTGCAGTAGTGTTTGCGGGATTAATAACCCAAATAACCCAAATCGAACAATTGTTTTCCGGCCTAACTATGAAAACATTTTTTGTATATTTTCTTCCCAAAATAATGCACATTTTCCCCGCTAGGGGGCGCAAATATTTAACCTGTTTTTCTCGTCATTTCTCCTAAATGTCCGGTTTAGAAAGAGCTTTTAACACCAGGTACGATTTACCTATTGGGACATTTTGCTTCTACCTGTGAAGTTTTTTTATAATTCACAGTCATGTCTATAGGTAGTATTTTTGCCCCTTTGTTTGCAGCTGTATTTCCGCTTCTAAAAATCCCATTGAATATTTTTTGGACTGTATGCCATTCGCTACAATAAAGATGGATTTTTTTTTTGATTGGAATTTTAACGACCACTGTGAGCAACTCAAAGCAGTCGCCCGTCCCTAACGTAGGGTCACTGGTTCCAGGGAAGAGAGAGAGAGCCAGTGCCGTAAGACAAACACAACATCCATACCTCACCGCGGGATTCGAACCCGGCCCCTCCCCCACCACTGCGCCACCGGGGCGGCACAATAAAATGGGGAACATTATCCTCAAATAATGCACAACTTTCCGAATAGGAGTGTAAATGTTGAAACCTTTTTCTCGCTGTCTCTGCCGGCAGGAGACATGTTTGAAAACCTCTTTTTCCTTAGCATAGCTTTTGCTATGAAGAATACTTTTGGCATATTTTAAACTTTTTCATTATGCAAAATTCTTCCGCTAGGGAGGGGAAGAGTAAGTTTATATCACGTTTCCTCTACATTTCTTCTAACTGTTCAATTTGAAAATTCCTTTAGCACTGCTATCTATCTTCCTTCTGCTTTGGCCGCCCCGGTGGCGCAGTGGTCTAAGGCGCTGGCCTCTGATCATTCGTCCGTAAGGGGTCCGGGTTCGAATCCCGGTCAGGCATGGATGTTGTGTTTGTCTTTCGGCACTGGCTCTCTCCCTTCCCTGGAACCAGTGACCCTAAATTAGGGACGGGCGACTGCTTATAGCCCATTGAGTTGCTCACGGTGGTCGTTAAACCTCCAATTAACCAAAAAAAACCTTCTGCTTTGAGGAAAATTTCGTGCACAATTTGTTAATTTTCGTAACATACGTCTAAGCCATCAGTGGGAGTGAGGTGTTTTTATTTTTGGATGTTTTATCGATTAAAAATGTTGATTGTTTTTCTAACCGGTTCAATGGACTATGAATAATTAATATACAAAATTGACGTGGATTAGGATCATTAAACAGAAGTCATCGCTCCACGTTTATAAGTGAGTCACGGAAAAATTCTCATCGGCCGCCACCGGGAATCAATCCCAGGGTCTTCCAGTTACGCGCAGGACATGATGTTCCTAATCCACGTCATCGACTGTTTGATGCTCCTAATCCACGTCAATTGTGTGTATTAAATGTGCATTCCCCTCTTAGTTATTTGTTCTGTTGCTGCTTACCATCTTTGGTGTATCCCCAGCATTGTGCGGGGCTCCAAGAATCAAACTGCCATGTGGTTTGGCAGTTAGTCGTACGTCAGTCTGGAAAATTCGAGGCCGCTGTGGTACAGTGGTAGCATGTCCGGCGCGTAACTGGAAGACCCCGGGTTCGATTCCCGGTAGCGGCCGATGAGAATTTTTCCGTGACTCACTTATAAACGTGGAAAGAGCGATGATTTCAGTTTGGTGACCATGAATAACTGACAAATTTCATTCGCATAGACAAAGATTCAAAAGACGTACTCACTACAATCGAAAATTTGGTGTCATCCTTCTTGTTTATTTATGTACATACACTGGTGGAAAGTGAAAAAAGAACACCAAGAAGGAATTGGCGGACGATCATGAAATTTACATATGTTAATGGGGTCGAGTTTACGTAGCTGTGATGTTAATTTTGGGACCAACCGGTGAGCGCTTACGCCACAGCACGGCATAATATGCAAATTATCGTCGGTGGTATTTAAGGAGTACGGCAAAGTGAATGTAATCAGTCGTCGGCGTACGGACACGTGCCAAGACCCTGAGGAAGCTGCAATGCCTGGACTTGGAAGACGTGTACGATTTCAGCAGTTATCAGACTTTGAGCGAGGTCGTCTAGTCGGACTCCGCGAGGCCGGGTGGTCGTATCGTCGTAATGCAGAGCGAATTGGACGGGAAATATCGGTGGTGGTACGATGGTAGCGTAGATGGTCCGAAGAACATTCCCACACGAGAAGACGTGGAACCGAGAGTCACAGACGGACTGATGAGCGGACTGATCGACGCATAAGAAGAGCGCCGTTGTCAAGCAGAACATCCACTGCGACGAAAATCCGAGCTGCCGTTGCACCTGAGGTGACTGTGCGAACAATCCGCAACCGTCTACTGGATGCAGGACTACGTGCACGTGTGCCTCTGGCATGTGTACCTCTGACTCCAGCCCACCGTCAGGAACGGCTGCAGTGGTGTCGCCAACGACTGCACTGGAGAACGCAATGGCGATCTGTCGTGTTCAGCGATGAAAGCAGATTCTGCTTGGGAGCCTCCGATGGCCGTATGCGTGTTCACAGACGCACAGGTGAGCGTCTCCACCCTTCTTGCATCCGCCAGCGACACACGGGGCCTACACCTGGTCTCCTGGTGTGGGAAGCGATCAGCTATCACTCCCGTACACAACTAGTGTTTGTACAGGATACGTTAGACAGCACCTCCTACATCAACAACATCATTCAGCCCGTTGTTGTGCCATTTGTAAGGTCGGTCCATCGTGGTGTTTTCCAGCAAGATAACGCACGCCCACACACGGCACGTGCAACGTAACATGCACTTCAGGGTGTGAGACAACTTCCATGGCCTGCACGTTCACCGGATTTGTCCCCCATTGAGCACGTGTGGGATATCATGGGACAACGACTTATCCGGTCTCCACGGCCAGCCACGACCATCCCCGATTTACGCGTCCAGGTTGAGGATGCTTGGAACTCAATACCCCAAACTTACATCCAATATCTGTACGACAGACTCCATACCAGAATTGCACAGTGTGACGCAGTTCATGGTGGTTCAACCTCGTACTAACCATGTTACATAGAAATTTTATTTTTCAGTTTACCAGCAAAATGCAGCCGTATTTTGCCATAATGTTTTGATCACGTTATCCTCTGTATTCCGTTATTATGTTATATAAATTTCGTTGGTATCAGACGTCTCCTTCTTGGTGTTCTTTTTTCACTTTCCGTCAGTGTATATTCAGAGACTAAGTATGACTAATGCTATGAAGTAAGTATTTAAGCGGCGACAGGAGATATATAAAAAAATAAATGATTTCCCATGTTTAGTCGCATAAAGTTTCATTGAGGAATATTTAGTTGCTTCTTTCAAGGAAAGATTGTTTTTAATGTGATTTCTTTTATTTTACGGTAAAATATTGGATTACTAGAACTGAAGTGTACAAAATTAGCACAGGTCTATTGGCAAGCCGCCAAAATATCCGATTTTAAAGCCGTGGTAACTTTAAGCAGAAAGTTCTGATGTTCGTATTTCTCATTTGTGCACCACTCTGATATTGTAATTAGGAATGGCCATCATTTCACACAGCAGTAGTCGTTTAAGATCCGCCACTCGCTGTTTCCACCATGCAACATGTCTCCGAAGAGAATGCTTCATCCTGCACGTCTTAATGGCGACGTGTGGCTACAACCATGGCCAGCGATGCAAGATAACGATCTTACTTGCGTAAAGGGATAGTGACATAATGCAACCATATTGCATTTAACTTGCGTCCAAAGCTGACATGCGTTTATCTTCACAGTATTTTTGTGGTTAACTCAGTCTCATGTTAGAAAAAGTGACAATACTTTGAGTTTAGTTTTCGTTAAAAAAATTGGCTTTTCCTACTTTTAGTAAATACCATTCACGCTACAGCTACATAGCAAGCTTAATTAAACTTGTGTTCCTTAGACGATTCATTTATAATACTGTAAAACATTTTGTCACTGCCAGCGGTTTCCGGTCACGTCCGAAAATTACTGAGGTGAATTGTTTCTGTGCTCCGATTTAGATATTCCATCTTAAGGTGGACGTCAAGTAATTTTGCAGGAACTTTCAATGGAAAAACTTTTGTACACATTTCCTTCACAATTAGTGTGTTCCCAAGGATGAAAATTTTAACATCGATTAAAATAACATCATATTATAACTTGGAATACTTAATATTTTCTAAAACATAACCATAATTATATTAAAAATCAATAACGTTTCCTTTGGTGGTGTTAAAACCAGAAAAAAAAATGGCGCGACCTGTACTTTGATGACGTCAGTAGACAAACAAATGTTGGATTGCATAATTATGGTTATGTTTTAGAAAATATTAGGTATTCCAAGTTATAAAATGAAGCTATTTTAATCGATGTTAAAATGTTCATTCTTGGGAACGCATTAATTGTGAAGAAAATGTGTACAGAAATTTTTCTATTGGAAGTATAGGAAGCAAAATTACTTGACGTCCACCTTAAAATTTAGTGCTGACACAAACCACAATGATAAAATTGCCGTGTCTGTCAGTCGCCTATAGGAAAAACTGCTGAACGCAGAAGTCTGAAATTCTGCAGAAACCTTCCGAACCTTATAGGGGGGTTCTCCTCGGAGCTCCGCACCCTCCCCTTTTTTTATTTTCGAATTTGCAAATTTTAAAGCTATTTCTCCGGGAAAATTTTGACTTGATTTCTTTACCTATTGCTTCGAATTTGACATAAAGCACGTGATTTACAATTTAAAATTTGATCTCGCTATGATAAGTTCACGCAACAATGTTTTTTTTACACTTTTGCGTAATTTTGATGGAAATGGACTGTGAGATCCTCACGCCAAGCGTAACAGAAGCAACATCAATGGCTCCCGCCAAAATGAATTTTTTATGGAGAACTCCCTAAATGATACATGCATCCTTCCCGCCGCAGTTGTCGAGGTGCTTGTTTACGTTTCGTTTCGGAACCCGGCCCTACGCATGTTACTACGCTGATCTACGCATGTTACTACGCTCTGACGTACTAACGACGTGAAAACATGTGTCTAGACAACAAATCTGCAACGACACATTCTGTCCGCGTAGCTCAGTTGGGAGAGCGACTTACTCCGGAGTGAGGGGACAAACTTGTGTTTTCACATTGGCGTCTGATTGTGGGAAATGGATTTACTGGCCTTTGGGTTCTTCGAAAAATGTGTGATGTTTGTTCCACACATTGTTTGGAATTAATGAAAAATTCCTACTTTGCTTCACAGAAAAAGAAAATTAAGAGGGAGATGATGTGACGTACTACAGAGGTGAAAACATGTGTCAAGACGACAAATCTACAGCGAGACATTCTGTCCGCGTAGCTCATTTGGAAGAGCGAGTTACTCCGGAGTGAGGGGACACGGACAAAACTTGTGTTTTCACAAAGCACTATAAATAAACCGAATAGTCACACCTTTATGACCAGTGGGTCTTTATTCAAATCGAAATAACTACTGGTAAACGATGGCGCATGTGCTTGAAAAAGGCCAAACTGGAATAGCTAGACGACTAGGTCAGAGGATTTCTGAGACAGCCAGGCTTGTGGAGTGTTCACGATCAGCCGTGATTAGTAGCTTCAAAAAATTGTCCGAAAAGGGAAAAACACGAACCGTCGGCAAGGTATGGGTCTATTACGGCTCACTGATGCTGGAAGTGTGCGTAGGCTATCTCATATGGTACAAACTAACAGAAAGGATACTGTGACGCAACTCGTCGGTAATTCGGATGCTGGAGACGGGTGTAATGCGTCACAACACACAGTGCGCCGAACCCTGCTGGCCACCCCGGTGGCGTAGTGGTCTAAGCGATGGCCTTTGATCATTCGTCCGAAAGGGGTCCGGGTTCGAATCCCGGTGAGCCATGGGTGTTGTGTTTGTCTTACGGCACTGGCTCTCTCACTTCCCTGGAACCAGTGACCCTAAATTAGGGACGGGTTCCTGCTTATAGCCCGTTGAGTTTATAACGAAGTAAATTTATCCGTCATTTCTGTCCACGCCAGGATTCGAACCCGGATCCCCTCATTCCGGAATAAGTCACTCTACCAATTGAGCTACGCGGACGTTTGTTCTGACTACTATCTGCCTTTATGTCATGTGCGTCCTGCTGGCAGGCACGTCACAAGTTGCTCATGGGGGTCGTTAAACCTTAAATCAAAGAAAAAAAGAACCCTGCTGAAAATGGCGTGTGCGTTGCCGCAGGCCACTTCGGCCCAAGCTAACCTCGATTCACCGTCAAAAGCGCCTACAATGGGCACACGAGAATCAAAACTGATCCTCGAATGATTGGTAAAAGATAGTCTGGTCCGATGAATCTCGTTTCGTGTTGCACCATGGGAACTTCAGTGTAGTTACGCGGGAGAAATATTTTTCCGCGCGAGAAGTATTGTTTAGCTCCAACGAAAACGTTTAGCTTCCTCGAAGTAGATTCATAGCGGAAACAGAGTGATTATACGACGCCAAATTGAAAGAAATATTCGTATTTCAATCAGAGAGGGACTCTTGATAAAGATTTACTTGGCATGGAAACAAGGAGACAATTTTGTCTCTTTCTGTGATTAACCCTTTAACGACCATAACGCTCAAAACGGCGGTACATGCAAACAACCATAACCGCCCGAAACGCCTCTCTAGAGTGAATCAGATTTCCTACCTTTAACTTTTCTTTAAATTTGCACGACCTATGGGGGATCATCAGGGGTCAGATTCAGTCATCATTATTGCTACTAAACAAAGAAACGAACCAACAGACAGTTTTGGGTGTTATGGTATTTAGAGTGATACAAAATTTAAGGGTCATGGTCGTTAAAGGGTTAAGGGATGAGTTTTATGTAAATTAAACACAACGAATTCACCTTTCCTCCAGATGCAATGTTTTTTTTTATAACTACTGCACTTTGAATACGTGTCAAATGTGGATGTTTAAATAGGTTTTGTCCGATTAAAATCGTCTTCCACGGAATTTCTCATGAAACCGCAGTTTCTGAAATTACTAGACCCGAAGTACTACAATTTGTTCATCGTAGATATAACATCAGAATATCATGTAAGTTTGGGAGGCCACTGTCTTGCTACATATTAAAATATGTCCATGGAGTCACATTAGTAACGTGAGAGATGTTTTAAGAACATATTACTAAAGTTGAATTTACAGGTAAGATGGGTAAGAAAGCTTTTATAATATAACGAAGTGAAAGATATGACGAATATGTACTCAAATTAATCTCAGTAATAAAACAAATAGCTTTCTTTTACAGCAGCATCATTTTGTAGGACACTTCTGGGGAAAGAGCCAAGTAATTCCAAGGTAACGGAAAAGGCAATTAATAAGAAACTAATGTCTTCTCTGGAGACTTCCAGACTTATTAATGAGAGTAAGTAAGGCTTCCATAAAAATCGATCAACAAGTGATGTTCTAGCTTATGTTAACCAAGTCTGGAATACGGCTACAGAGAAGTTCTGTAAAGCTCAAGTAGGAGCACTTGATATCTCAAAGGTACTATTTGATAAAGCCTGACTTTGAAGACTCATAACACACTTCGGAAATACGGCATTGATCTTTAGTATCTTTAGCTCTCAAGTTACCTTTCTGATTGCAATTCATTTGTTGTTTGCTGAAGATGAATAACCCGAAATATTTTCCACAAATGCAAGTGTATTTCAAGAATTAATTCTGTTACATAATCTTCCTCCAGAATATGAGAGAATCAAAATGCCTTTTCCACATTTCTGTTCGTCGTATTGTATTGTTATGAACATAACAGAATATACGAACACAATGTTGAAATACTTTTCCACGTAACTTTACAATTTGTTACATTTGTCCCATCGTTCCATAATATTTTAACCCCTCTGTCAATTGACATGTTCGGTTGCACAAAAAAAAAGCAAACTACATACAGTCATTTTATAATCAATCGTCCTGTTCTCGTGCGTGGGCAGTAGGCAAATGTTGGCTAGAAAGTCCTTTCTTCAACGTGTCAATTAATGGGAATTACTTGGAGCTCTCCAAGTAACTCCCATTTGATGAGCTGTTTAGCAGTACAAGGTGTGATCAAAAAGCATCTAGACTGGATTTTCTAAAATATATAAGTAGACTTAATCGCCTTCGAAGTAGTCCACTCCCGAAGCCACACACTTAGCCCAGCGCTGTTTCTATTGCTCAAAGCAATTTTTCAGGTTATCTTCTGAAATAGCGAACAGCTGCTTCGTTGCATTATCTTGTATCTTACTCGAAATCTTCTTCAAGTGGTATTTGATTTTTGGAAAGAGAAAAAAATCGCAGGGATCGAGGTCTGGCGAATAGTGTGGTGATGCGGTGATCTAGCAATGCGCTGATCTAGCAATGAGATCTGGCAATGCGGTGCTTAGCAAGAAACTGCTGTACAAGTTGCGATGCATGAGTAGATGCGTTGCCATGATGGAGTTGCCACTCGCCACTCTCATCCAATGCCGGCCTTTTGCGACGAACTGCGTCCCTCAAACGCCGCAAAACTTGACAGTTGTACTCCTTGTTGATTGTCCGGCCTGATGGAGCGTAGTCATGATGCACAGTTCCCTCATGATAGAAAAAACAGTCAGCATCGTCTGTCTTGATATTGCTTTGTCGTGCTTTTATTGTTTTGGATCTGAGAGAGCTTGTGGTCTTTCACAGTGATAACTGACACTTAGTTTCGGGATCCTACTCATAAGCCCACGACTCATCACTAATAGTTTTTAAAAACTTTTAGTCGTTTTCACTGAGATAACGCAGAAAACGCAATTTACCTTTGTGCCCCATAGCGGAAAGTCTATGAAATACTTGAAAATTTTGAAATTATATGAAAAACATGTCACACTGGAAACACTTTCCAAAAAGAAGGAATTTTTCAAATCGCACTCCTGGAAGTAGAGATATTGACAAATATAAGATATACATCTACGCCCTCTGGCGTAGAAACCATGCATTATTTTAAGAAGAAAATGTTTCTAAAAGGTTTGTCGACAGGAGTACTATCGGTTTACAAACGACGATTTTTTTCAATCGAGAATTTAGAAGCTCATATTTTGCTGCAAATACATCAGAAGCGGAAATTAAGATTTACGCCCCCTGGTGGTAAAACCATTTTTTTTACAAAAATTAGAAATTATGTGCAAACGATTTCCCACCGCTGTATCCGGTGCAGAAAGAATTTTTCAAATCGGAGATTTAGAAGCATAGATATAGGGGGAAACGCAGTTTACGTCTACACCCCTAGCGGAAAGTCCATGAATTACTTGAAAATTTTAAAATTATATGAAAAACATGTCATACTGGAGACACTATCCAACAAAGAAGGAATTTTTCAAATCGGACTCCTAGAAGTAGAGATATTGACAAAAATAAGATATACATCTAAGTCACCTGGCGGAGAAACTGGAATATTTTAAGAAGAAAACATTCCGAAAATGTTTATCGATGTGAGTGGCATCAGTCCACGAAAGAACTTTTTCAATAGATATTTTAGAAGCTCAGATTTTATGGCAAATACATCAGAAGCAAAAATTAACACTTACGTCCCCTGGTGGTTAAAGTATTCTTTACCAAAAATTTGAAACTATATGCAAAATATTTTCCATCAGGAGGTGTATCCGCTGAAGAAAAAAATTTCAAATCGGAGTTTTAGAAGAAGAGTTATCGGGTAAAATTTAATTTACTTTTACGCCCTGAGCGGAAAATCTATGCATAATTTGAAAAAGTAATTATATCTAAAATAGTCTTCGACATAAATGGAATCGAAAGATAAAAGAAATTTTTCCATCGGATGTTTAGAAGCAAATGTGTGGAATAAAACGTATTTTTAAATTCGACATCATGTGCATTTACGCCCCCTAGCGGGGAAATTGTACAAAAAAAAACGAAATAAAGGATCATCATTCGCCTATTTCAAGCTTCCCAATGCAAAAAGAATTTTTCAAATCGGACTAATAGTTGCAGAGATATCGTGGGTACAGGGGACGGACGGACGGACAAACCGGTAACATAAGCACGATCTTTTTTTACAAAAGACGTGCTAAAAATGATTGTACGATAATAGGCCACAAGTATAGGAATAGGATTCTTGAAAACGCAGCAACGAGTTATGGAAATTTCCACTCTCTGCTTACCAAAATAGTAGTAAAATCCATTTATACCTCATAAACTATGCGCTGAGCTTTACTAAGTGCATGGGCGTACTTTAGTAACGCTAAGGGCATAGTTAAGTAACGTTAGTTTCTAATTTCTGTATTTCAGAAAGCAAATTTATTTACTATGGGGCATTACATAAACGTATCCGGATTTATATACATTTTCCAGGTACATCTATCGTATCATTTTTTAATCTTCTTAATTGTTAAGAAATGAGCCATAAAATTGTTATTTATTGCTTTAACTAGGAGTGTAAATAATATAAAATTCTATAACATTCAGTAGATTTGAATTTATCCGCATACAGAAATTTATAAGAAACAAACTCTGGTTAGCGGATCAAAACATCTCTCAGTATTTCGAAAATAAGCTAAGCAAAATTTCCGAATATTTTGTGCTAAATAAATTAAGCAATGCATTTCAAATTAAATTTTCGTGGTTACGTGAAGAAACTATTCTATCAAGGTAAAGGTATATCATCTGGATGATTTACAACATAAGAGATCAAGAGCAGATGAGTGCATAAATCGTGAGTCTGATAGAGCGTTTTAGGGGTGATGGATAATATTTGCTGAAGGATTGCTTTTAATCGAATTATGCAGACCAAACGACCAATTCCTCCCTGTACTGAAATCTGCTTCAGATTACTTCGCTATCAACATAACACTTGAGTGATAGTCCTTTCCGTTCACACAGAGCTCTTAAGAACCGAATCCATTTGGAGATTTTCCACTGCTTTCAAAATCTATAAAGCTATGTCCAATTAAATGCTGACGAACACAGACTATCAGAAGATTTGTTCAACAAAACCTTTTCAAAATACGATATCCTACACAAATAACTCATTCGTGTTGGTAGAAGATAATTCAGAGTTCTTATGTGTCTGTAATAACAAAGCTATGCAAATAAATTACATATACACTACCTTGCGAAGAGTATCCCAATATATGCAAGTTTTAGATAGATGTCACTTCAACAGAATGTCGCTGGTATAACACACTCCATTCTCCTGTGTAGGCTTTCCACTTAACAAACGATAAACTGCAGCGTTTATAATCCACTGTTCCATCTGCAAAATAGTGATCTCTTCAATGATGGAATGCCTTGTTTTGGTCTTCAAGGACATTCCACATCATCCGATACTCGTTTCATTGGATTCAAATGAAACAAATATCAACACTCTACTCAGTTCAACTTACGCGCACTAATGTCCACGAACCTTGTGGTGTACATAGGATTCAGTAAATTATTACTAGAATATTTTTAACAGCATATGACTGTGGTACAAAGTACTAATATTATCTCGTTGAAACAACATGGATCTACACTAAAGGACTGCTATATCGTAGGAAGCGAGAAAATGTACAGAACATTAAGGATGACTTCGATATTCATGTTTCTCGTCACAAAACACCTTAGATCTGAGGCTGTACCATGAATATATCATAATCATTATCCATATCATCATATCACCATGTCCAAAATTCACTTTTGGTACATCGCATTTCAACATCAAACGTACTAGAGGCATTCGCTACACAAACCCATTTGATATAAGGATCGTTCACGCTGATTCTTGACACCATAGGACAGATTTTCACGGCTCTTTGGACCAATGATGCTTTGCACAGTGCAAGATGAGACCTGCACGGTGTTGCAGCCAGGCTTCCTTCCGCTGTCTTCTCATGATAACCGAAGCTCGCGTGGCTTGTAGTGTATTCGTATATACGCTATTTGGACAAAAGTGAATGAACACTGTAAGTAAATATAAAAACAGTTTTGTGTTTACATCAGTAGCAGGTAGGTCCACCATTTGCAGAGATTACAGCACACATCCGTCGAGGTAAACTGTCCACAAGTCCATAGAGTATGGAGAGCGGTATGTTTCTCCATTCCGCCTTGTATATGGACCAACTCTGTCAGTGAAGAAGGTTGTGTTGGTATAGACCTCACGCGTCGTTCAAGTTCATCTCATGGGTGTTCAATGGGATTGAGGTCCAGGCTGTGAACAGGCCAGTCCATCCGTGAGACTTGATTTTCCTCATACCACTCCATTGTAACCCTGGAAACATGACAAGGGGTATTGTCGTCCTGAAAGAAACAATCGTCGTGTCCGTAGAACTACCACAACGTTGAGAGCATTGAATTATCTAGGATATCTCTATACAGCACAGAGTTCATGTTGCCATGAATAACAACCAGTAGACCACACCGTACCAACTGAAACAGTCCCATACCATAACTCCACCTCCTCCGTTCTTCCCAGACGGCACTGTACACTCCGGAAGCAGAAGTTCTCCGGGCAACCTCCAAAACCAGACACGTCCATCTGATCGGAATAATGTGAAACGGGAATCGTCGCTCCATAACACCTGCCGCCATTAATCCAATATCCAATTTTTGTGCTGTTGACACCATCGTAGCCGCGTGGCTTCGTTGGTCTTTGTGATGAGAGGTGTGTGAGCGGCTGCTGGACCATGATACCCGAGTGAATGGGTCTTTCTTCAAAGTATCTTGGTGGAGGCCATGACATCTATGGCGATCTGGAACTGATGTGCTATGGCGTTGATTGGTCGGGACCTAGTTTCCCTGATCTCTTTCTGCAACACCCTCCAGTCCCTGGGTTGCAGTTCAGTGGGTCTTTCAGGAAGAGAAGAATTCGCAAATCCCGTCTTCTTCCACTTGTTGATGACAAAGTGTAACGTATATTCTATTTTAACTTTCCTTTTGAGTTTCTTTTTCTATGTAAATTTGAATTCGTTCGCTTAGACATTTTGAAACCTTAACGTTATGTTTTTTCCCTCAAACGAGAATGACGTTGGCAACAAATCTGAGGTCGGAACGAGAGTGACGTATGTGTGTACTGATAAAAACGTTAGATAAAAATGTGATGCAGCGGTTGCTTGAGGAGATGGGCCGCGGGTGGCCTAGTGGTCAGCGTTCGCGACCACTAGGCCACCTTTGTCTATGCGAATGAAATTTGTCAGTAGGCCAATCTTTGTCTATGCGAATGAAATTTGTCAGTTATTCATGGTCACCAAACAGAAATCATCGCTCTTTCCACGTTTATAAGTGAGTCACGGAAAAATTCTCATCGGCCGCTACCGGGAATTGAACCCGGGGTCTTCCAGTTACGCGCCGGACATGCTACCACTGTACCACAGCGGCCTCGAATTCTCCAGACTGACGTACGACTAACTGCCAAACCACATGGCAGTTTGATAGCTCTAATTATATGAAATCTTAGTCACATATGATCAGACAATGTGAATATACACTATATTGACAAAAGTTACCGTACACCCCTTCAAAAGCAAATGAATGGATCCGCTGCGTTGTTAAAATGCGCGGTACAGCTGCAAACGGTATAAAAACAAGCCTGCAGCTGACCGCGATCATATCGCACTGTGAGGTTCAGTGAAATTGTCGCGGCGGGACCGAACTGATTTTGAAAAAGGAAAGATTGTTGGCTGTTATATTAGTGGGTTGTCCATAAGAGAAACCGAGAGACGTTTAAACATACCCAAGTCAACTGTTTTGGATATATTGAATAAGTGGATGACACGTGGCGTGCCTGAAGCAGCAAAATATACCAGCAGACGAAAGAAAATCAGTGATAGAGGACGTCGAAACCTCAGGCGAGTCGTTACAGCTAATCGACGGAGTACTGCACAAGACCTCAGTGTACAGGTGAGTAAAAATGCTGGAACCTCGGTATGTACACGCACCACTCGCAGAGAACTTCATTCCATCGGTTACCGTGGTCGTGCGGCTGCTCATAAGCCTTTCATCTCCACTCGGAATGCTATTCGTCGTTTACCATGGTATAAAGAACATTTATAGTGGACCCTAGATCAATGGAAACGGGTCCTAGAGACTGATGAATCCAGATACACGATCCATCAGTCTGATGGCCGTGTGTAGTTATGGCGGCAGCTGGAGGAACGCTATTTACCATAGTGTACCGTTCCTACGGTCAAGTTTGGCGCTGGAAGTTTACTCGTGTGGGGGTGTTTTTCGTGGTATGGTTCCTTCCCATTGGTTATCGTGGACAAACCTGTTAACCAGCACGTCAACCTCGATATTCTGCATAATTATGCTCTACCAACTCTGTGGCAATACTATGGAACCGAGCCTTGTTGGTACCAGAAGGATAATGCACCGAGCCATAAAGCAAGGTTTCAAAATCGCTTTATTCTAATTTATCATAAGAAAACATAAGAGGGAGACGTACAGTATTGGGCATCTCACTGGGAAATAATACAAAGCTGTTAAAAACATGATGGTATATACACTGCAATGACAATGGGGATGAATAACAAATGCTGCAAGCAAAGCTTATTGAATAAAAAATTGCAGAAGTGACAAAGAGAAACACATCGTGTCACATGACATTGGCTGGGCATGATTTACAGGATAACACAGGCGAAACAATAGTACACAATTAAAAAAACGAACAGCACAAACACCGCCGTGAAGGTAAAACATTACATACATGAGATAAAAACACAGCGTGCACAATTGTGCAAGTTATTTAACGAGGGCACCAAAGCAACATAATACAGGCGGGGTGAAAGTAAGTAATGTACACGAGTAAGCATGAAAATACATGAGATGGCATTAGCATTCACAATTCAACGGTAGTGTGGATTGCACGAGTCGTAGAGTGGAGGAGGGCCACCAGGGTGCCAAGGAACTCAGCAAAGGAGGTGTAGAATGTCCTAGGGTTCTGATAGGTGTAGCAGTCCAGAATCAATCGCAAACCATGGAGCGGCCGGCGCCCAGGTAGCATAGAAGGTGGCTTCTCGACGACTGGAAGAAGCCGACTGGTACTCCAGGCGGAGTCGAGAAAGCAATCGATCTTGAAAATGGCACAAAAGTGCTGCGCTGGCCTGGTGTAAAGAGACCGGCGAGGAAATGCTGCGGAGTTGTTGAAGGTATACGTAAATAACGTGTTTAACCAGCACGAAAAGATAGGCACATACTGAAGGAAGAGTTGTAGGTGGATGAGCCCGCAGAAGAAGATGTCTGTAGGCAGTGAACGGAAGATCTTGAGAACAAGAGCGACTGGCAATCCGGAAAGCCTGGTGGAGGAGAGGCATCAGGATGGGACAGTAAAGGTAGACGTGAGAAACGTCTGCCTCCTGTGCGCAGAAGGAGCAGAGAGGGGAGGAGAGAAGAGACATGCGAAAGAGAAAATACGGAACAGGGAGGCGATTATGCAAAAAGAGCCAGTGGGTATTAATTTCAAGAGGGGCAGATAAGGGTGAGCGGGCAGCGGCCCAGACAAGAGGAAGAGAAGCAGGGGGAACCTCCAGAATAGAAAGCGGTGAAGGGGTGGCAAGGTGCACTAGAAAACGATAAAGAGATTTAGAGGAGAGAGAGGAGAGAGGAAGAACCGAGTTTGTGAGTCGGAGGAAAAACGGCAGCGGAAGAGGGGCAGAAAAGACAGAGACGAGACCGGTGGGGGAGACAAGATCAGGGAAAAGCAGAAAGAAGTGCAGTTAGCAGAGAGTCATAGACCAAATGGGCGGATGGGGACGAGAGAATTGCAGGGGGAGGCCAGAGAGAGGGCGCCAGGATAGATCCGAGTTAGTGAGGTCTTGTACAGTTACTACACCTGCTCGGAGCCAAGAGGGGAATGAAAAACAGGGGAGATGGGGGGATGAACAAGGGAGTTGAAGAAGAGGGGTTCAGAAAGAAGCTCTAGAGTTGAAGAGGGAGGGGAGCGAATGAGGGGAGAGAGCGAAGGTGAATGAGGGCTTCAGAATATGCAGGTGGGAGTTTGGAGGGGGAAAGGACAGCAATCCATGAGAACTAAGGAAAGAAAGGAAAAATGTGGGTTACGCAAGGAGGCAAGAACGTCACGTACCTGAACTGCGGAAGCCACTGGAGCCGTGAAAAGGTGAATGAAGTTGATCACTCGGCTTGCTTTGTAGCACAGCGGGACATCAGGTAGGCCAGCACCACCATAGGAGGGAGGAGCACAGAGCTTGTGGACGTTAATCCAGTGATGACCCGCCCACATTACTCGAGTAAGGCAGCGTGTAACCTCCTGGAGACAGAAAAGCGGGGTCGTAGATGCAATCCAAGAATGCTTGCAGATGGACAGAAGGTATGTCCTGGTGAGATTTGCACGCTGGTAGTAGGACGTACAGAACTGCGCACGACACCAGAATGCAGCTGTGCGGAGGAGGCGAGGATGGAGTTCCGAGCGAGTTGCACTGGATGTAGCTTGTGGTGCGCCTAAGTGCACACCCAGGAAGCGTTGGGTAGAGGATGACCATATGGCCCCCCATGGAGCATCCAAGCGATTGGACCACGACCCGCACCACAATCCAGTGCTCTTAGACGTATTCAGTTCAGCTGCAGAACATGAAGCATATGCGGAGAACAAACGACGAAGCAGTTGGAACTGTGAGTCGCTACGAATGCAGACGGTGATGTCATCTGCATAAGCAGAGTAAATGACTGAGTGATGCCGTGAGCTGGCAACTGGTGGTGGAAGTTGTGCTAGAAGAGATGTTTGCAGAGAGCGTAGAAAAGGCTCGACGGCAATCGCAAACAGTTGACCAGAAAGCGGGCAGCCCTGACGAACTCCCCGCTTGAAGGGAACATGTGATGTGAGAAAAGATGCCGTCTTGACATGGAAAACGGCGTCCCGGTAGAAGGAGACGAGAACGGAGACAAATTGTGGAGGAAAGCCAAAGTGTAGCAGGGTTTGTGTTAAATAGGCGTGTGAGATATTATCGAAAGCGGAACGGAGGTCTAAGGAAAGGAGAGCAAGAGGTTCAGAATGAGTCTTGGCAAGATGAATGAGATCGCGAAGAAGTTGAACATTGGAGGAAAGAGAACGGCCAGGAACAGTATAGGTTTGAGAGTCAGCAAGGATGTGAGGGAGGATAGAGTTTAGTCGACGGGAAAGAAGCTTAGTATAGAGTTTATAATCTTGATTGAGAAGAGAAATGGGGCGCCAATTTCCCAAGTCAAGAGGGTCACCCTTCTTGGGAAATAGGACCACATGTGCGTCCGTGAAACTCCTCGGGAGGGGGAGCAGTTAAATGCAGCAGAAAAAGCGGAGAGGAGAAAAGGCAACAAAAGAGGCAAGAACGCACGGTAAAAAGGAAAAGAGAGGCCGTCCGGACCCGGAGCGGCATGGGTGTTAAGGGAAGAGAAGGTGTCGGACACCTCCGTGGATGTGGGTGCAAGAGACAGGGTGGGAGCAAGATGAGACGGAACTTGAGGTAGGTTATTGAGAAGATGGGGTAGAGCAGAGGGAGAAGGGGAGGAGTTTCACTGAACTTGGTGGTATAGAACTGACGAACGTGAGAGCAAATCGCTGCTGAATCGGATGTGATTTCGCCAGAGGGGAGGCGAAGATGACGAAGCGAGGTAGAAGACTTACGTGCAGATTCCATTGATGTTAGAAAATCATAGGTGCATTCCTCCGGATTGAGATGTTTAATGCGCAGACGTAAAAGTGCTTGCTGCGCAAGAGGTTTCAGCAAAGCCTGGAGCTCCGCCTGAAATACTGGAAAAAGCGGATCTGATAACCCAATCAGTGTGAGCATCTGCCTGGCGTGATCGAGGCGCATCTGACTAGAAGTCTTCATGGTGAAGGAAAGTTGCTTGATATGTAAGAGGAGCTGATGCTTGACACGAAGCCAATACGTCAAGGTACAGGGTGCGGAATGCAACCCTGCGCGACGAGCAGCGAGAAAAGAACGGACAGAGGCACAAAATTCAGGATCAGTGAGGAGATTGGAGTCAAATGTCCACGGACGAACAGTCCGAGGGAGTGACGCCGCAACAAACACTGTGAGGGTGACCGTGCAGTGGTCTGAGGAAGCAGTAGGTTGATGTTGCAACTCGGTAATAGACGCAAGAAGCGGTGTGGAAACGTAAACCCGATCCAAGCGTGCAGTTGATGGAAGCTGACTCCCAGACGAGCGCCACGTGTGTGAGGTCTCTTGTGGATGAAGGCGCCTATAAGCATCGGTGAAGGAGAAATCAGCAACAAGGTCATGGAGTAGTGCGACGAGATCCGTCCGACGCTCTCGTGACGAAGGAGAGCGATCCAGAGCTGGGTCAAGGGTGCAATTGAAGTCTCCACCCAAGAGCACACGATCCGAAGGTGAGACTTTCGAGAGAGCTTTACGGAGTTTGGTGAACAAGATGGATAAATGAATAGAGGTGCATGGAATATACACATTAAAGATGTGAAATCGAGCTCCGCCAACTGTGAAGGAGACTTGCTGGAGTAAATCTCGGCATAAGTTCTGCACTGAGAGTGCAGTGAGGGTGGATCGGAAATGTTGATGTATTCCGATAGCAAGTCCACCATGAGATGAGTAGCGGAAAGCATGATGGAACACATAATCGCTAGCACGCCAGCGAGTAAACAGAGTGGAGGAATGGCAGTTTGTTTCTTGTAGTAGTAACAGATCGGCCCCGAGGGGCGAGAGGTCTTCCATTACAAGAGCATTCGCTAGGGGGCTAGCGAACCCTCTGCAATTAAGGGTCGTGACCTTGAATGGACTGGTCAGTCGTTGGTTGGAGGAGTCGCGGAGCAACTTTCAGGAGCTGTTGTAATCGGTTTACGCAGCCAAGGGTCCATGAGTGGTGCAGGGGGTCATGAACAAACCCACGAAGGTACTTAGCAATGCATCCGGCTTGCAGGAGCAGCGCGGGAAGAATGTCTTCGCGCTCTCGGAGGTAGTCATACGTCGACTCCAGGTTCGTGGTGTGGGTGCAAAACTGATAGTAATCTCCAAGATTGAGAGGTTCTGAAGGAGCACCACATTTGGAGAGAACACTTGAAAAGACCTCAAACGAAGGCGGAGACCCATTATCATCAGTGTCCCTTTCAATTTCTGTTGGCGCAGGAGAGGGAGAGATATCTCCTGAAGATTTGGTAGTACGGAACGGTTGCCCATCCGCAGAGGAAGATTTCTTCTTCTTCCTCTTACGTCGGGTACCTGTACGAGTGCCAGAAATTCGTTTTCCAGGGAGCGACGATGCTCGGGAAGCTGACGCAGAGTCAGAGGAGTTATCGGCACCGCCGTCACACTCGGAGACACCAACAGTGAAGACTGGTGGGAAACCAGCGGCGAAGTCTCCCGATGTTGCCACGGGATGAGGAGTAATAGGTGAGGTGAGCACTGGAAATTGAAGGTGGGAGGTGAGATCAGCATCAAAAGACGCTCGTGGACGAGAGGCTGTAGATATACTTTTTGTGTAACTCGGCCCTGGGGCAGTTGGCACATTTGAAGACGGTGCAGGTCGAGAGCGAGATGTAGCAGGAGGCTGCTTAGAGGCGGTAGGCACTGTAGAAGCCGTGGGAGCTGGATACTGGTTGTTGGGGCATCGAGCACGCTGATGCCCAAGTTCTTTGCAATTAGCACAGTGTTCTGATGTTAGCATGTCAATTCTGTAGGACAGCTGCCCACATCGGACGTTTAGGATCCGTGGGAACTTACGGAGATGCTCTTCTGATGGAAAGATGAGTCGAACACTCCGGCGAAAACTACGAACATTCTTATTTGCAGGATCCTTGGGCGCAGCTGAATGTGTGATAACAGGACCAACAATCTTACCACACTTACTAAGTGCAGTACATATCATCGCATCCGAGATTTCGGGGGGCACCGGATGCAAGGAGACCTGAACAGGGCGCCTGGAAATCGGTTCAGCTTCCAGGTGGTGGTCTCCCAGGTCAAGACCAAAGTTTAGAAGCGTGTCTGCATGCTCTTTGGATGTGAAATAAACAATCACCGTCCGCGGCCGGCGGGTGAGGTGAGTAATGGCTCCGGCTGGAAGAAAAGCAAGGAGCGTATCACAATAGACTTTCAGCGGTGTATTCGGAAGAGCATCTAGGCACACTCCCAACTCGCGGGTGGAGTGAAGTTCCTGCGCAGCGGGTGAGAAGTGCGGAACGTCCAATTGAAGTGAGTCACCATGTATCTGGACATGGGCATCTGCAAGGGGAAGGCGAGTCGATTGCGTCGATAGGGACGCACCTGAGGCAACGCTAGAATAAGAGCGGGAAGGCAATCCTCCATTGGAAGGCAGAGGTGCAGCGCTGGATGAAGGAGCTGACACAACGCTGGGCACGGCTACCGAGGGCAGAGAAGCAACGCCCTCAGAGATATCCATTACGTCATCGGTAGCATCAGGAACGAACGTCATAGCCTCACCACCAGGAGGGGTGGTGGAGTCAGAGAGTTGAAGCGTAGAAGAAGAAGAGCAATAGGCATCAGGAGGAGGACGATATTCCCTATCATCAAGGACGGACGCTGATTGGTTTGCTCCGTCAGAGATAAGGATCGACGTAGTAGGAGAAGCTGTGACGAGAGCGGGAATTCTGCTCTTATCAGCAGTCGCCATCGCCGATGGCGAGGCCTAACTTAGTAAAAACGACCAACTGGTCGAGAAAATAAAGTGCTGATAGCTAATTGAAAATAGTACTCACCGACTCGGGAGATGTCTTAAATGAAAGATACAACCTTCGTCTTGAAGGCACGCACAAAAGTTAAACGACAGAGCACACAAAACACACTCAGTAGACGGCGAAACACGGAGCTCAAAACAGACACGACTTACGTCCCATACAGCAAGGACTGCTACGGCGTGTAATTCTGTATCGTGTATGGACTGGCCAGCACAGAGCCTTTATCTTAATGCCATAGAGCACCTATGGGATGAATTAGAGAGCCGCATAAGGAGTTTGGAACCAAGGCCTACTGCTAAGCAACAGTTAGCGGCAGCATTATGTACTGAATGGAAGCGCATACCTATCGCTGTGTTCCAAAACCTTGTCGACAGCATGTCTCGAAGGGTCAGTGCATGCATTAATGCCAAAGGTGGAACAACACCGTACTAATGTATGTCAATAAATGTTATGTTGTGTTTCTCTTCCAGGTGTCCGATGACTTTTATTAATATAGTGTATTTTCATGAAAAACTGGATATGCACGGATCGGGAGATAAAATATATATGTACATCTTTTGGGGTCAGGGGGAGTTAAAGATTACAATGAGCAACTCAATGAACTGTAAGCTGTCGCTCGTTTCAGATTTGGAGCTACTGATTCCAGAAAAGGGAGCGATCCAGTGCTGTATGAAAAACACATCATCCATGGCTCACCTGGAATTCGAGCACAGAACAAATTCGGACGAATGACTAGAAGCCACCTCTCCGCACCACTCGGCTGCAAGGCTTCAAAAACCAGATTAGAATTGCTATCTTAACTGCCAACATGATAAATTTTAATAATTTTTAAGATTTGATGGACGATGAAAGGTACTGGAAAGCACATGCTTTATGTGAATAGATGTTTTTAAAACAGATTTCGAAAAAACGCGATTTTAAAAACTTGATGTGCTTATGGCATAATTGTTATCACTCATTTCATGTCAGTTGGTAAACCAATACAGGGTCCATTTTAAAGCTTTTACACTTAAAATTCCCCGTTAGTGACACCTGAAACGCTATCCTGAACAAAAATTTAAAAAGAAATTCATTTGTCGACAAACGTTGAATCAAATGATCATATGTAGAGGATTTTAGGAAGGGAGTGTCTGACCCAAGTTTTAAACAATCCTTAGAAATAGGAAGCTAGGAGATTTGAGCTAGAGTGCCCGATAGGAAAGTGAAACGGAAGCGAGGTAGAAAGGGGGAGGAAGACGCCGTTATTTATTACCGGGGGACAGTACCCGGGGTCCGACGGCTTAGCGTGCCCATCCGACGCACGGCGGATATTTAGTGGATCGAGCGTTCGTACCTGCCTGGGATCGAACCTGAGGTCCTTTCCGTGGCAGTCACGAAAGTTGCCCACTAGGCCACCCGCCGCCCATAAACGTTGAATCATTAATCCATAAAGGTAAGTTTCATTTACCATTAATCGATACACCAGTGAATTTCACTTTTGAATCTACGAACTCAACTCTGGAATTAATAACATCTGGAAAACTCTGCATGAGTGTTTGTCAAGCTAGCTTTAGGGAACGTAAATGCGTATTCTAATATTCCAAATATCCAGCATATTTCTCAGTCATCATCAGTAACCATTATCAATCCACTGCTGGATGAAGGTCTCCCCAAATTTCTTCCACAATTATCTGTCTTGGGCCTGTCTCCTCGGCGTCACTCCAGCATACTTTCGAATTTCATCCTTCCATCTCCCATGGGGTCTTCTTCTGGGTTTTTTCCGGTCCCTCGAAATCCAGTCTAAAATTTCAGTTGTCCATCGGTGGTCCGTTCTTCTGGCAACATGTCCAGCCTATTGCCATTTCAGTGATTTCACTCTGGTCATAATGTCGTCCACTCCTGTCATTTTCCTTATCCACAAGTTCCTCTTCTTATCTTTCCTGACTACACCAAGCATGCATCTCTCCATGCCTCTTTGAGTTGTCTGCAGTCTTTTTATGTCTTTTTTAGCTAAGGTCCATGTCTCTGCACCATACGTAAGCACTGGCAGGATGCATTGATTAAACACTTTTCTTTTGAGACATACTGGCATACTGCTCTTAAAAATTGTACTCTTTCTTCCAAAAGCTCTCCATCCAAGTTTTATACGCCGATTAATTTCTTCATCAATGTGACACTCACTCGACATCTGTTTCCCAAGATAAATGTAGGAATTGGTTGTCTCAAGCTTTTCTCCATCAATCGACAAATCTTCGCTTCTTGTAAAAGCGAAGATTTAAAATCGGAAAAGCTCCTTACTTTCGTTGTGGAATTTTTAAAGGGAAGAAATATATTGTTACTAAATAAGTATTTGATTCCTTGTTTTTTCACCATTTTTCTTCATTTTGTTTCGACCCTATAAGCATACAAGGTTAAATGGAGGAGACAGCCCGCAATTCGGGACCACTGGTTCCATGGCGAGACGGTCCATCTACGTGAGGCAAGCGTACCACAAATGACTTCATCTTGGGCTTGAGCCAAAGTTCGGCACCTTTGACCAGTCGGCCACCAGGGCTGCAATATCGTATAAGTTCCAGTTTGTTTGATCTCACGAATCGTGTTTGCCATATGATGGGCGCTGAAACGTAAGTTTCATTTATTTGATTTTTCAGTTTTATGAATCCAAAGTTTCATGATCTGAGACGTCATTAAGCGGTTTGCCCAGCTTGTTTTCTACTGGAAATTTTGAGTATTTGCTTCCTTAACATTGTGTTTCTTTTTTTTTTTTTTTTTTTTTTTTTTGATTGGAGGTTTAACGACCACCGTGAGCAACTCATTGGGCTATAAGCAGTCGCCCGTCTCTAATTTAGGGTCACTGGTTCCAGGGAAGGGAGAGAACCAGTGCCGTAAGACAAACACAGCATCCATGCCTCACCGGGATTCGAACCCGGACCCCGTTCGGACGAATGATCAGAGGCCATCGCTTAGACCACTGCGCCACCGGGGCGGCTAACATTGTGTTGAGAAGACGTTCTAAATCTGCCATATTTGCTTAAGAGCGCTTCGGAAATAATGAGCCCACGTTGCGCAAAACTTGAAGTCATCCAAACTAAATATTAGTCACTTCCGAATTACAAGAAACTGGAGGGCAAGATGAATAACCGATGCACTGCCTTTAATATTCCATGCCCATGTATTCAACTATTGGGTGTGTGCATAAGCTCTACCCGTTTTTGTAGACTACAAACAAAGGAGGAGAACACAAAAAATAATATGGCTAGGATTTCATATAATTGGCATCATTCTGTATGATCTTTTGTCTATGAGTAAGTGAATCCCACGCCGGAAAAACTCCTGTGTTTTAGAGTGAAAAAAAATGATGTAACGCCGTTTTCACATCGTCTACATCATCAAAGGTTTGGAGAGCGAAGGAGTTCTGTAATGTTGGAAAAAGATGATAGTCTGTAGGTGCCAGGTCAGGGGAATACGCCCGGTGAGATAACACTTCCCAACCAAAGTCCCGTTGTTTTTGCCGAGTGATTAAAGCAGCACGAGGTCTGGCGTTATCATGATGAATGATCACGCCTTTGTGACCGACGAGTGCTGGCCGCTTCGATGTTAGTTGTTCTCGCAATCTTTTCAACTGTTGGCAGTAGAGGTCAGCATTTATCGTTCGGTTAGGTGTCAACACCTTCCAGTGGATTATTCCCTGGACATCCCACCAAACACTCAACAAAACCTTTTGGGATGCAGTCTTCCTTTTGAGGTCGATGAAGCAGTCTCCACATCTTGCCACACAGTTCGTCGACGCTTTAAATTATGGTACAGTACCCATTTCTCATCACCCGTTACAATTCGTCCCCAAAACAGTTCATTTCTGTGACGAGAAAGCAAAGAAACGCAGGTACGGATTTTCTCCTCTCGTTGCTTTGCAGAAAGCTGGTGCGGAACCCAGTTATCGAACTTGGTGATGAACCCAAGCGCATGCATCCGTCTTTCGACTGTTGTTCTGTGTACCGACAACGTTTCCGCTAATTCCTGAACGGCTGAATATGAGTCATTTGTTATGGCCTGGTCCACATCCTTGTATGAAACCATGGATGGACGTAGGACGTGATTGATCTTTACACCTTCTGTCTAGGTTCCGGAATTTCTGAAACCAACGGAGACGTGTGCTATCATCAACTGCATCCTCCCCATACACTTGACAGATGTTGCGGCAGGCCGCGGCTGCAGTACTGCCGTTATCGAACTCATACAGTAAACAATGTCTAATGTGCTCTTTATCTCATGCTATGTTACACGGTCGGTGATTTCCATTACGAATGACTTACTGGGACAAACTTAGTGCCTCTATATGCTCTACTACTCCACGCTTTGTTGGCCAAAAATTCGGCATCGCAGCGTCATCTGTGACGAAACTACTCCTATCGCAATTTGCATCTATTACGAAAACGGGTAGAACTTTCGCACACTCCCAATAATTAATTTCCGCATATCTTCTCCAGTTTGGGTAAAATGAAAATAAAACGACACACTTGGACTTCATTTAGTACCGAATGTTTACCAAATGCAAGACGAATTCATTCATTATTCAAATAAGGGTGCTTGACCATTTCTAATATTTTTATTTTATTCGAACTGGGAGATTAATTACATTTGTTCGAGATATTGAATGTGATTTGATTTTGTGAAATTCGATTTGCGTTCAGCGCAAAATTTTAACGTGATAGGTATTTCGAAAGCAATCAAGTTTGAATAAGCCTTCTCGTAGGCGAATGGAGGTAGAAATTCCGAACTGACGTTAGCTTTTGTAATGAACAATAATCGATCCATTACCAGACGGAAGTCTTGCAAAAGTCTCTTCTGAAGCGATCTGTCTTGAGCAGTTCTCTTCCATATTTATCCGGATGCTTTCGAGTGACATTTGCGTCATCACTTTGATGGTTTTTCTTCGAACGTTTGGTATCCTGTTAAATTATTTTGCTTTTTATCGCCAGTGTTGATGTATGTTCTCTCAGCAACATGTGATATTGCCATTTAAGTAGCTTTGTACTGATGATGGAGTCTGGAACACTTGTGCGTTTCCCCCGATTAACACACCCGTCTCAAAGCTTCAACGGCGTATGTCGTGCAATACCACTGTTACTCACGTTGATTTATGCCTGGGTCGATAATGACCAGCCGATTAAGTATCGTATTATTTCATTATTTATTCTTGGTATTCCAATATATAATATCATTTATATCGATTCTATTTATCATATAATGAAAAAGCTGTATTATAGGTCCCTATAATCCATTATCAGAGTTCTACATTGATATTAAAAAAATTGTCCGCAGCAAACATAGTGTATGACAACACTAAGACCCAATATCTTTAAAGACGGTCACACTATTTCATCAAAGTCTGACTAAGGCAATGTTTCAAAGTTATTATACTGCATATATAGTCATTAATTGTTCATTATATAATGAGTTCAACCGTAGTTTGCATTCACAATTTCACTTCCTGATAATAAGTTGAGATGTAGACACAATGCAAGTAGTATTTCACCAAAACTGATTCCAAACAGTAAAACAGTTCTAAGGGATAAAAAATATGTACACATTTAAAATGTCTTATGATACAATATTCATTTTCTGAATCAAACCTTGTCGACCAGTTACCATTCCCCACAGTCTTCCGTACATGTTTCGGAGCACTTATCTGTGTCCATTTTCAACGGATTACTCACCCCTTTGTTGTGAAGTTCCCGACTGTAACTGAAGTAACCACTGGATGTTCTTCATGAAGGTCTTTACTAGCACCAGAAGGCGTAGACACTTGTCCGGTTCCTGCTATTGCAGTGCCATCTTGTGAATAGAAGTCGTACTCAAGGCTCAAATTATGATTATAATTTCCAGTTGATTTCTGCACGCCTTTTGAATCATAGTAATCTTTTTCTTTAGCTATTAAGAAATGCTGTGCATAGGGTAGTTCTAGAGGGGCTTGTTCATTACAGTTATAGCTTTTTTGATTTCTCGATCAGCACATTTTCGGACAACAAAATCTTCTTATGTGAACTGTGTGAAGTAAACATCTTAGCTTCGAATTTTAATTTAAACAGTATCTAATGAGTGATGTCTTCTGATTAGCTTGCCTCCAGTTTCTTTGATGTTCCTCAATCCTGGCTTGCAATCGCCTCTTTGTACTTCCTATATATATGCTAGTTTTATTTTTAGTGATAATATTCACTGTTGGTATCCCATAGGTTCCTGCTGTTTGACTATATGGCGTTTTATCATAACCAGAAGCAAGAAAACGACTATTATCTGTCACTATATCTGCAAATCTTTTATTTATTTAATTGCATTCTTTTCGTAAAATGTTAGTCAGTGGTGGTATGTAAGGAAAATTTCCACAATATTGCGTATCTCTTTTTATTGTATTAGTATTTCTAGGTTTATTAATGCTAACTTTATAATTTTTATACATCTTTCATATCTCATTTTTTTATATCTAAAGTCAGTAGCAATGTTCATTATTAATTTTATATGAACTTGTTCGAATGTTTCATTAGAGGTGGGAAATACTGCTCTTCTAATAAAATATCTGAAGGCGGCATATCTATAATGTTTGGGATGGTTTGAATGGAACGGTATAATAACTGGGATATATGCCTGCTTCCTGCAAACTGTATACTCCAGAGAATCGTGCTTTTTTATCAATAGAATATCAAGGTAACCCGTTTGTCTCTCAACTTCTCGCTCACAGGTAACTTGTAATGTAGGATAATATCCATTATATTTCGTCATAAATTGTTGTAAACAATTTTCGGAATGCTGCCATATGAGTAAAATGTCACCAACATACTTCAAAAAACCCTATATGTTGGTTCTGTGAATGTATCGTAAGCAACCGATTCTGAGGTGATCTTGCAAGATATTGAGAATCGGTTGCTTACAATACATTCACAGAACCAACCTAGGGTTATAGCTAGAAAATCTTTAACGGGAAGTAACGAAATTTACATAAAAAAAATATACTCAAAAGGAAGGTTTCATACAAGTATGCGACATAAATGATTTTCTGAGTGTTTTCTCGTTAACGTATAGAACTTAGATGACTGATTGAAAACAAAATTTAAGATTTGCCAATTTTGTTTCATCTCCTTGTTGCCTGAACTGGAAAGTTTAGAGGTAACTGCCAGTATTGTACGTTTTAACAGATTTATAAACGGAATAACTTTTGACGGGTGAATTTTTTTTCAAAAGCAGTCGTGATTTTCCAGTTATGTAGACGGAAATTTTCAAATTAAGTGAAAAAATATTTTTTACCCTGTCATCACTTAGATAAGTGCCTTAGTCTCATTGACCAGTTTCATTTAACTGACGTATTTGGTCTGCGAGACAAAACAAGTTAGTAAAATCATGCAATGCATTAATTATGATACGCTTTCCAACATACCAGAAATCATTACTCAAGTTATGAGGATAATGACTGTGTAATGAAACTCGATCCTGTGCTCTGACCTTTGACCCCATTTCGATGATATTAAACAGATTGGTTCAGTATAACCAATCTGTTTAATATCATCGAAATGGGGTCAAAGGTCTTAAAATAATGCATAGTTTTTCCACCAGAAAGCGTAGACGCATATCATACTATTGTCGATGTCTCAGCTACTAAGAATCCGATTTGAAAAATTCTTTCTTTGTTGGAGAGCGTTCCGGCTGCGAAATGTTTCTCATATAATTTAATATTTTTCTTGGAGCACAAGTTTGCAACTAGTTCACGTTTCCGTTTACTGCAATATCTGCGGAACTAATAACCCGATTGAAAAATCCTTTTTCAGTCAGGTACTATAACTATAAAATAATGCACAATTTCTCCGCTAAGGGGCGCCGATAACTATTCTGTTTTTCTCAATATATCTGCTTCTACATGTGTCATTTAAAAATTTCTTTCAACACCGGATGTCATTTACCTTGTGGAACAATTTAGGTTAGTATTTGAGGAGTTTTATATTTCACAGTTCTGTCGCTTGGTGCTGTTTTTGTACTTCTGTTTGCAGATGTATCTCCGCTTTAAAAACCCTATTGAGAAATTTCTTTTTTACTGCATGCCGTTCGCTACAATAGAGATGTGGAACATTATCCTCTTTAAATAATGCACAGATTTCCTGATAGGGGGCGTAAAGGTCACAACTTTTTTCTCTCTATTTCTGCTTCCAGGAGACGTGTTTCAAAAGTTCTTTTTCTTTAGCACAGCTTTTCCCATGAAGAATGTTTTTCGCCTATTTTTAACTTCGCATTATTTAAAATTCTTCCGCTAGAAGGCGTAGAATTATATGAGTTTAACTTTTCGATTTGGAAGTAATTTTGTCTCCGATATCTTCCTTCTGATATGAGAAACTTTTTGTGCGCCATTTGTTAATTTTCGTAACATACTTCTTAGCCGCTGTTGTAAGTAAGGAGATGCTTCTATTTCTGGATGCTTCCACGATCGTAGAAATCTGGTTGAATTTTTTCTAACCGGTTGCACTGACTTTGAGTAATTTTGATAAATTTAATTCGCGTCATGAGGGATTCGAAAGACGCGCTCACTACAACCGAAAATTCGGTGACATCTTTCTTGTTTTCATTTCCAATCAAATTCCCGTTTTTTATCAACTTTTTCCACCATTACTTTCTTTTCATAAGAAAAAAAAAGAAATAGAAAGGAAAGAGATTGTAGAGAGAAAAAACTGTTAGAACCAGACAAAGAGAGACAGAGATGAAGACAAAAATATGGACTGAGGAAAGAAAGAATTGCATTTTGTTTCGGAGTTTAACAACAATCGTGAGCAACTTTAAGGGCTATAAGCAGTAAGTAGTTTATCCATTCCAGCAAAAAGAGTTTTGCGGGGCCAGCACTGGCCCAGCACTATGTTGCCGCTGCCGAACCGTCAATAAAATGTCCGGGCGGCCAACAGAATGGCCAGAAGTTCAGGCCAGCAGCTGGCCAACAGTTGCCACTCCCATCAGTAGTCATATGCCACAACAGGGATATCAGTTATCCATCACAGGAAGTAGCCGCCACAAGTGGCCCTTCAGCGGCTCTGCAAGCACGTGCCATAAATGATGGCTAGCCTAATGTGGTCCGCTAGTTTCCCGGCACTGGCAGCCGGCAATCACGTGACGTAACTGATGGCTTGCCGAATCTTGTCCGCCAATTCCCTAGTAGTAGCCATAAAAAAATATATATATATAGGATAACCGCAGTTTCCCAAAGCTACAACTACTTTTTTCTCTCCTTACGAAACTTCTGAATTATAGCACTGCGATGCGGAAATTTTCTCAACAGGTCAGGAAAAACGCCCGTTTGGATCTGGTTGGAAAGGGACCGAGGGATGTCGGCGTGGGAAGCGAGCGCTCTACCAACTGGACTGATTTGGCACGCACGAGAATGGCTTGAAGCTGACCCTCTTTTCTGCGGAATGTGTAACGAATGGTTCGCTATTTAATTTTACAATATTGCGAGGTATTTTTCATAAATGTCAGTTTCATATAATTCATAAATTTATTTTTTCAACGTACGATTGTTTTTCTTTTCTTACCTTAATGGAACTTCACTTTTTCAACCAGTGTACCAACTTAAAGGCGCTTTCCAAAGTTTCGAGCTGTCCTTGTTGTCTTGAAAGGCGATTGTTGAATTAGTACATTTACCCGTTCATGTCACATTCTGTTACATTTCTAACGTTGTATCTTTCCTTTCCGCTGTCCGAAGCTACATTTGTTTTAGAGAGGAAAGATATTTTATTTTACTTCTCGTTGTTTTTAGAAGTGAAATCCTCCAGTCTTGTGTATTAAACCCATGGATGAGTACATTATATCCAAATAGTGTTGCTTTTTTTTTCAAATAATTGATGAATTTTGTACGCGTATAATTCCTTTTTTTTTTTTTTTTTCAACATAACGCTTTTTTAATGTTTTTCCAGGACTTTTGTTTCAAGCAGTTTAGTGAATGTTAAAACAAAAGATTACGTACAAATTATTTCTTGTTATTCATGGGAATGGAGTGAGTGGATTTTATGGCTGTAATCTGGTATTTCATGGCTTAATCTGATATTTTCGTCGACGTGGCATTTCATTAGGAAATTAATTCGCTTCTCTACATTGGCTTTTTTTTTCTTAACTTCCACTAAAATGACACAATGGTGATAGCGTCGTCTTCAACTAACTGGTACCACGGAAGACACAACACGTGTTGCTTCTGCGCATGCGCAGTTCTGTTGCTTCCACTTGGTGTTGGGGTTTCATCTGTTGCCAGCTACAGGCCACTAGTGGCACTTGCTTGGTGGCCCGCAATTCATGCTGTAGGGCCATCAATGGCTGCCACCAACAGACCGCAACCGGGCCGTGAGCGGCAGATTTTAGCCAGCAGTGACCCATCACTGCCAGCTGGTGGCCAGCAGTTTCTTGTGTTTTTGCTGGGATAATTCAGAGACACTATTTCCAGGAAAGGGACAGAGTGAAAGTCATCGAACAAAAACACCCCCCATGCCTTCTCTGCCTTTTGAAGTTCGGCCTAATCTCGGACGAATGGTCGCAAACAAGTACCTCAGACCATTCGGCCAGAATCTCTTTTCTTCCATATTATTCCATGTTTTAGTTTCTTATTTGTTTGTGACCCCCATTCTTTTTTTCTTTCTTTCAAACCTTTTAAGCCGATTTCTTTATTAACATCTCTCTTCTTTTCCACTCTAATGTTTCTCTCACTATCCTACGCTATTAATTATTGTTGCTGATTCTTTTCACACCATTATTATCTTTTCCTGCGTTCTCTAAATGAAACAATAATAGATATATGTATAATAGGAAGAACAAACAGATAAAGAAGATAGAACAATTCCGACAGAAAAGAGATAGAGATGGCGAGATAGAAAACAGATGGAGAGAGATAGATGGAAAGGAAGGTAGGAAAACGTGAAACACAGAAATGGATAGAAAAGGCAAGAATAAAGGAAATTAATCATTATCCTTCAATTCTTTTTTTTTTTCTGGTCTTGCTGCAATCTCTTGCTTTCCCTTTACATGTTCAGATGTTTATTAGTTATGTTTCTTTTTTTTTTCTTTCTAAAGTGATGGTGAAATTTACTTCTCTTAGTATTTCCTTATTTAATATTTCCTTCACTCCCACAATATTTTTCTTAGTTTGGCCATCCATCATTTATTTTCTTGATTTCTTTAAAGCAGTTAAAAACAGCAACAGTGAAAGGATCTGAGACAAGAAAAGAAGGATTAAAAAAAAGAAAAGATAAGGAGGATTTTTTTTTGTTCGTTCCTACTTTCTTTTGTCTGTTTCAAACGGAGATCATGTGGAAATGACAACAGTCGATTTTTACTGAAACTAATGTATTGTAGCCTGAGAAAGAAGAAAAATGTTTCGTGGAACAAATAGTTAGGAAAGCGATACCTGACTTTAAACATTTGAGCTTCGAAATTACAAAAACGTATTTGTGAACTTTAAAAAGAAAATGCCTGTTGTGACTATTAGTTAAATAATTAAGTGATTCCAAGAGCATAACGTAGCTCAGCTGGTGAAGCATTCACATAACTCAGATGCATTCATTAGCTCAGCTTGTGAAGTATTATTTCCTGAGATTATTTGAATTTATTTAGATCAAGCTAAAGAAACAAGTAACATTTCCTGCATGTACCTAACACCCTGCTGAAAAATACTAATCACACGAAGGAGCCAATTTTTATTTTTATTTTTACTCTCTTTTTTTGTGAATTTATTCACTCAAGAAATAAATGAAATTTCAGATGAAATCAACAAGATATCGAATGGAGTGGTTCTTTTCAAAGATATTGAAGGTGTGGTTTTTTATATACATATACTACACTGGCGGAAAGTGAAAAAAGAACAACAAGAAGAAATCGGCGGACGATCATGAAATTTACATATGTTAATGGGGTCGAGCTTACGTAGGTGTGATGTTAATTTCGGGACAAACTGGTGAGCGCATACGCCACAGCACGGCATAATATGCAAATTATCGTCGGTGGTATTTAAGGAGTACGGCGAAGTGAGTGTAATCAGTCGTCGCCGTACGGACACGTGCGAAGACCCTGAAGAAGCTGCAATGCCTGGACATGGAAGACGTGTACGATTTCAGCAGTTATCGGACTTTGAGTGAGGTCTTCTAGTCGGACTCCGCGAGGCCGGGTAGTCGTATCGTCGTATTGCGGAGCGAATTGGACGGGAAGTATCGGTGGTGGTACGATGGTGGCGTAGATGGTCCGAGGAACATTCCCACACGAGAAGACGTGGAACCGGGAGTCACAGACGGACTGATGAGCGGACCAATCGACGCATAAGAAGAGCGGCGTTGTCAAGCAGAACAAATCCGAGCTGCCGTTGCACCTGAGGTGACTGTGCAAACAATCCGCAACCGTCTACTGGATGCCGGACTACGTGCACGTGTGCCTCTGGCATGTGTACCTCTGACTCCAGCCCAACGTCTGCACTGGAGAACGCAATGGCGATCTGTCGTGTTCAGCGATCAAAGCAGATTCTGCTTGGGAGCCTCCGATGGCCGTATGTGTGTTCGCAGACGCACAGGGGAGCGTCTCCACCCTTCTTGCATCAGCCAGCGACACACAGGGCCTACACCTGGTCTCCTGGTGTGGGGAGCGATCAGCTATCAACTAGTGTTTGTACCGGGTACGTTAAACAGCACCTCCTACATCAACAACATCATTCAGCCCGCTGTTGTGCCATTTCTAAGGTCGGTCCATTGTGGTGTTTTCCAGCAAGATAACGCACGCCCACACACGGCACGTGCAACGCAACATGAACTTCAGGGTGTTAGACAACTTCCATGGTCTGCACGTTCACCGGATTTCTCCCCCATTGATCACGTGTGAGATTTTATGGGACAACGACTTATCCGGTCTCCACGGCCAGCCACGACCATCTCCGATTTACGCGTCCAGGTTGAGGATGCTTGGAACTCAATACCCCAAACTTACATCCAACATCTGTACGACAGACTCCATGCCAGAATTGCACAGTGTGACGCAGTTCATGGTGGTTCAACCTCGTACTGACCATGTTACATGGAAATGTTATTTTTCAGTTTACCAGCAAATACAGCTGTATTTTGCCATAATGTTTTGATCACGTTATCTTCTGTATTCCGTTATTATGCTGTATAAATTTCGTTGGTATCAGACGTCTCCTTTTTGGTGTTCGTTTTTCTTTTTCCGCTAGTGTATATTGGTTTATAAAATCTTTACTATAGTTTTTTCATGTCGCTTAAACGTAACACTGGACATGGTTCAACGGAGAGAGCAAGCTGGATTCAGAAGTGGCTACAGCACTGTAGATCCTATCCATGTACTGAGAGAAATAATTGAAAGAACGAGGAAATATGAGTTCCCACTATGTATGGCTTTCTTTTATAGATAATGAAAAAGCCGTTGATTCCGTGAAACCATCAGCAATTACGATGGTTTTGAAATCCCGCAGTATTGAAGATGCATACATTAAAATTACTACCATCTATGAAAATGCAAGTGCAAAGGTTCGGCTATTTCAGGATACAGCACTAATAAAAATTGGAAAGGGAGTGAGACAAGGTGACACCATATCTCCCAAACTATTCAATGCTACATTGCAAAATGTCTTTCAATCATTGAACTGGAAAAACAAAGGGGATAACGATTAATGGAAATTATTTAACTCACTTTGATTTGCTGATGACATAGTCATTTTTGCAAGTACCCCTTCAGAGATTTATTGTATGATGCAGGAACTTGCTGACAAGAGTAAAGAAGTGGGATTAAAAATGAACTTTCGGAAAACAAAATTGATGTACAAGAAATTGAAGGTTTATCGATTGATGGAGGAAATGTGGAGGTAACCCATACCTACGTTTAACTTGGGTAACAGATATCAAGCGAGGATCACATTGATGAAGAAATTAATCAGCGTATAAAACTTGGTTGGAGAGCTTTTGGAAAAAAAGTACAATCTTCAAGAGCAATATACTATTATGTCTTAAGAGAAAAGTGTTTAATCAACGGATCCATCCAGTTCTTTCGTATGGAACAGAGGCATGAACATTGACTAAAAGAGACACACAAAGGCTGCAGACAACTGAAAGAAGCATAGAGATGCACGCTTGGTGAAACCGGGAAAGATAAGAGGAACTCGTGGATGAGAAAAAATGACAAGAGTGGAAGACATTATGTTCAGAGTAAACTCCCTGAAATGGCAATGGGATGGACATAGTACTAGAAAACTTGACCTCCGATGAATAACTGAAGCATTAGACAAAACACCTAGGGGTACAAAAAGACCCAGAAGAATACCACGAGTTCGATTGGTGGATGAAATTCGCGAAAGCATGATGTGACATGGAGGAGACTTGCTTAAGACAGGCAGTTGTGGAAGAAATTTGGAGAGACCTTCACTAGTCGTGGATTGAAAATGATTGGTGATCATATACACTCTTTGCCAAATAAATAAATAAAAAAATAAAATAAAAGAAGCACCCAGACGGAATCATCCAATCCAGATGAAAATTGGTATGTGCAATGTACATGTACAGAAAAGGAAAAATTGTGATTCCAGAGCAGTTGGGACATTCATTCGGATAAAACAGCTACACGAGTAGAACAAGTCAGTACGTTGTAGCATCACCTCTGCCTCGGATACAAGCGGTTACCTCGGTGGCATAGATTCATACAATTCACAGATACAGTCCTGAGGTGTAGCATGCCAGATGATGTCCAAGTTGCCGGCCAGTTCGACCACATTCCAGAATGGACGTAGGTGGCGTCCTATTATGTCCCAAACATGTTCGATCGGTGAGAGGTCGGGCGATCAGGCTGGCCATAAAAAGGTGTCTATATTACGGAGGCAGGACTGGGAGAGCCTTGCCGCATGTGGTCGGGCATTATCCTGTTGAAAAATTGCTCGGTGCTGCTGGGACAGGAATGGCCACACAAAAGGTCGTAGAATGTCGTTGAGCCGTGAGGATGGTACGGAGGACTACCAGGTGTGTCCAGCTATCGTAGGAAGCGGCTCCCCAGACAGTCACTCCCGGTGTGCGAGTCGTGTGCCATTCCACGGTATAGGCAGGATCCATGTGCTAGTCGGTTCGTCTTCAGACACGCATGTGTTGGTCATCGGCGCCAAGTGCAAATCGTGACACATTACTGAAGACAACACGACGCCACCGGACACTATCTCACGTTGATTGGGCCCGACACCACCGCAACCTGTGCCGGCAATGCTCGCTGGTCAGTGGTAGGTGGCAGAGTCATGCCACTGACCAACGAGAAATGCTGTAGTCCCCGTGCGGCAAGTCGTCTATCAACGGTTCGAATGGCCACTACCATACCTGTAGACGACGGAACATGGCCATTGATGGTTGAGAGCGAGAAATACGGTCCTGTTCGTGTGGCTTCCGCAATCACTCGATCTTTGCGCTGTGTCGTTGCCCTCGGCTGCCCACTACCCGCCTACCTCTCGGCTGTGCCTTCAATTGTTGCGTCGCTTTGATCCAAATGCCTGGTGATAGGGCAACTTGACCAACCAGCCTCTCTCAGCCCAATTATACACCCTCTCTCAAACTCGCTCAACTGCTCGTGTTGTACACGTTTCCCAGGTTGAGGCATCCTCACAGTTCGTGGAGGGTAATGCAAACGCAGTCCACTGTCACAATTGCCCCTGCGTACAAGCTTTGCTCTTGATATACCCTCCTCGATGCGCGGTTCCCATTTGCTGTGGCAGGCCACTATTTAGTCATTGGTCGTTATTTTTTAATCATTTGCATATTCGGCCCTGCTGTACTTGCATGCGGAGTTTCACGAGGATCGAACGACTTTCTCGGGTTGCTTCCTTTTTTTTGTTAGCAAAGAGTGTATGTGTTAAATAACACGAAGGCAATACTCTAAACCTTCTTAAAATGTATACTGCTGGGCAAACCGATTTCAGTGTAAACGAACAGCTCAAAACCAAAGGGTCACTATGAACAATTGCTCTGTAAACGTATTTCAATACAAACAGGTTGGCCGCCCTAGTGGCGCAGTGGTCTAAGCGATGGCTACTGATCATTCGTCCGAGAAGGGTCCAGGCTCGAATCCCGGTAAGGCATGAATGTTGTGTTTGTCTTACAGCACTGGCTCTCTCCTTTCCCTGGAACCAGTGGCCCTAAATTTCGGACGGGCGACTGCTTATAGCCCACTGAGTTGTTCACGGTGGTCGTTAAACCTACAATCAAAGCAAAAAACAAACAGGTTGCTCCTTAGGAAGATTCCATTATGAATAAACTGTTCTTTTAAAACTTTATCTGTAAATAGGACCCACACTAAGCGATTGCTTTATAAACAAATTACTGTGTAAACAGATTTTATACAAGTTGGTTGTTCGAGAATATAAACTGATTGTATTGGGTGTGCAACTTAATTCTCGGCCACAGGCACGACACGTTGACAGCAAATTATAGCAAGTCGAATACGTACCTAATGAGGAAAATAATCCCCGTCGTGTTGGATACGTCTTAGCCATCGGTCAGGGAGCTGCCGAATGCCACTGCGGAAAAAAGAGGGCTGTTTCGAGTTGATAAAGTCATCAATACTTGTGTGGACCTCCTCGACAGAAGTGAAGTGCGTATCACTCAAGTCATGTTACAGGGAGCGAAAGATGTGATAATCCGACGGTGCGAAGTCTTGAGAATACGCCGGGTGGGACAAAATCTCCCAACCCAGGTCGGTGATCGTGTGTCAAGTCGTTTTCGCGGTGTGAGGACGCGCGTTATCCTGAAGCAACAGGACCGACCTTCTGCCCTTGCCGGTGTATGGCTTTTTTGCCTCCATTGCGTCACTCACACGAATGAGTTGCTGAGAATAACGCTCAGCATTGACCGTTTCACCAGGTTTGAGCAACTCATAGTGCACGACACCGCGCACATTCCACCATATGCACAGCAACAACTTCCTGGCATTGATATTCTGTTTGGCGGTACTGGTGGTAGACTGACCTGGATAAGCCCACGATTTGCGCCGCTTAGGATTATCGTAGAGGATCTACTTCTCATCACAGTTCAAAATCTTGTGGAGGAAATCCTTCTTCTTGAATCTGGAGAGCAAGGACACAGCAACATCGTAGCGCCTAGACTTGTTCGCAGCTGTGAGTTGGTGGGGCACCTAACGGCCCTCCTTGTGAATCCGTCTAAGCTTGTGCAGGCTTTTGCAATGGCTTGCCGTGTTACTCCGAATTTCTGAGCGAGCTCTGACTGTGTGCGACAGGGATCCGCGTCCAACATTTGTTCCAGTTCCTCATCGTCAACTTTCTGTGGCTGTCCCGGACGTTCTGCATCACGGAGATCGACATTTCCTTGCTTAAACTGCTGGAACCACTTCTTAGACGTACTGTAGGACACAGCAGCCTCACCCAAAGCAGCACAGATCATTTGCTGGGCACTTTTGTTTCAGCTGAAACGCGAACAGGAGGCAGTGACTCAAATGTTGCTTCTCGAACGAAATTGCTTTCACCGTCAACTTTCTTCTCTTCTGTCACTACAGCTGTGAGCGGTTACGGTTCCCTGGAAAGCTGTTGGATGGCGCTGCAATCAGCCATTATCGCACACAGCTATTTGCATTTGCCGACGTTCTATGATCGCTTGCGGTTAGGGGCCGAGAATTAAGTTGCGCACATACAAAAAAATTATTCACTGGCATATTCCGCAGTGACAAATTTTTGCATAAGCTAACGACTCTGTAAAGGAATTTCTGTAAAAAGGCGTTTTATTTGTTTGTTTCAAAAAATTCTGTGCTCAAGGTTCATAAGAAGCCAAAGAGCGCCATAAAAGAAGATATGTATATGCAAAGCGGGCGGCTCTAGCCGTAGAGATAAGCACATTGCTCAAATTGATATTATTATTATTATTATTATTATTATCATTATTTTGGCGTTTAACGACCACCGTAAACAACTCAATAGGCTATGAGCAGTCGCCTGTCTCTTCTTTATCGTCAATGGTTACAGGAAGGGAAGCGAGCCTGTAGCGTGAAATAAAAAACACACACATGTCGATCATACCTCAACCAGGATTCAAGATAGGACCTATCTCGGAGAAATGGTTACAAGCCAGGGTCTGGTACTTCTCTACCACCGAGGCGGCTCATTTTGATCTCGGCGTAGGTGTACACAGACTGTGCGGGAATTAAACGATCGATAAACAGAACCATAAGAAACAAATGCAAATCTTTTCACAGCTTAGGACGAGAAATATAGAATGTCACTAGTTTCGTTGAAGAACCTATTTACATATCAATGATTAAATGCATGAACATTTGTAGTGAATTACCTTTTCTCAGGTGATTAGACTCGAATCACATCTTCCTGCTCCGGAGTGGCTGCTCTACTGACTGAACTACGCCGACAAGGCTTATGGCTGCAACTTGCCGTTCTGTCATGCGCGTCACTTCTGAGGAAAGTACGTTACATACACTATATTGACAAAAGTCACTGGACACCTAGAAGAGAAACACAACATAGCATTTATTGACATACATTAGTATGGTGTCGGTCCACCTTTAGCCTTAATGCATACACTGACCCTTCGAGAGATGCTTTCGACAAGGTTTTGGAACAAATCGATAGGTATGCGCTTCCATTCAGTACATAATGCTGCCGCTAACTGCTGCTTAGTAGTAGGCCTTAGTTCCAAACTTATTATGCGGCACTCTAAATTCATCCCATAGGTGCTCTATGGGATTAAGATCAGGGCTCTGTGCTGGCCAGTCCACACACGATACAGAATTACTCGCCGTAACAGTCCTTGATTTACGGCTCGGTGCATTATCCTTCTGGTACCAACAAAGCTCGGTTACATAGTATTCCCACAGAATTGGAAGTGCATAATTGCCCAGAATATCGAGGTCGACGTGCTGGTTAACAGGTTTTTCCACGATAACCAATAGACCGGGATCATACCACGAAAAACAACCCCACACGAGTACACTGCCAGTTCCAAACTTGACCGTAGGATCAGTACGCTGTGGTAAATAGCCTTCCCCCGCCTGCCACCATACCCACACACGGCCATCAGACTGATGGATCGTGTATCTGGATTCATCAGTCCACATGACCCATTTCCATTGATCTACGGTCCACGATAAATGTTCTTTTCACCATGCTAAACGAGGAGTATCACTCCGAGTGGAGATGAAAGGCTTATGAGCAGCCGCACGACCACGGTAACCCATGGAATGAAGTTCTCTGCGCATGGTACGTATACATACAGAGGTTCCAGCAGTTTTACTCACCTGTACACTAAAGTCTTGTGCAGTACTCCGTCGATTAGCTGTAACGACTCTCCTGAGCCTTCGACATCTTCTATCACTGGTTTCCTTTGGTCTGCAGGTACGTTTTGCTGCTTCAGGCACGCCATGTGTCTTTCACTCATTCAGTACATCCAAAACAGTTGACTTCGGTTTGTTTAAACGCCTCTCGGTTTCTGTTATGGACAACCCACTAATATAACACCCAACAATTTTTCCTTTCTCAAAGTGAGTTCTTTTCCGCCGCGACGTTTTCACTCAACCTCACAGTGCGATATCAGCACGGTCAGCTGCATGCTTATTTTTATACCGTTTGCGGCTGTACCGCGCATCTGAACAACGCAGCGGATGCGTTCATTTGCTTTTGAATTGGTGTCCGGTGACGTTTGTCAATATAGTGTATTTACCTCCCCTGTTGAAAAAGTCGGGTGCACGAAATAGCAGGTTTCGTGTCAGCCGACAAACCATGCTTGAAGGAGCTCTCAGTAGAAGATAGAATGCTGATAAATTCCAGACGATGTGTGGAAGAAGCATCACATGTTTTTCTAACCTCACAGCCAGGAGATTCAATTTACGTTTGGTCCCAAATATAGCGAATTGCCTTTCTTGCGGGTGGTGAACTTCGAACTCACATCTTCCTACTACGGAGAGGCTGTTCAACCGATTGAACCACGCAGGCAAGGCTTATATCTCCAATTTGCTGTTTTGACATGAGCGTCACTTTTGAGGTAAGTATGTGACACATTCAATCATCGATGTACAAGCGGTTAAAAACATGTCTCTGGTTTTAGAGCCCGAAGCTATCTTCTATCTTTCTTCATTTTAAGAGAAAAGCATAAAACGAAGGAAACTTCATGAAATGAAAATGAACATTATAGCTACGAGTTACGGGAGAGACACATCGGGCTCACAAAACCCTTTAAAACAGATTCGAAGGTAAACTTATCAAAATAACAAATAACAAGGACAAGTCGCCAACTGTATCCGATAACTCGGGTACAGTTGGCAAATTTTAAGCGAAGCTACAGCAAAATATAAGCTCATTAAGGCTAAATTATAACAAATTCTGAAAAACGAACGAGTAAAATTTATGACCCAGAATAAAAGTACGGAACATTCTAAAAACGAAATGCCTAAAATTTATCATGAACTACTTTCCTTCATGCCTTCACGTTGGCTGTGATCAGGTTGCATGTAAACAAAGCGGAAAGACACACTCAGATCGGGAACCACGTTCTTCATTCTGTATCGCGAGGGACTGACACACACACACTTCCTTTTATTATTATACACTGCTGGCCACCTAAAATGCACCACCAAGAAGGAAGCATCCGATTGGCCTGAAATTCGCAGCATGCTTCGCGCGCGAGAGGACATGCAAACGATTAGCATTGCAGGGCATATGCAAATCATGTGCGCCCAGCACGCCACGGAGAAGCGCTATAAGAAGGGTGCACAGAATGCGGGGTGTAAGTAGTGGAAGTGTGTTGTGCTGCCGGACCTGTGCGTGGGAAGCTTCCTGATGCTTCGTCGCAGAATACGGCAGTCATTCCAGCACGTTTCGGAGTTCGACAGAGGACAAATAGTGGCTTACCACGACAGCGGTTTATCGTACCGAGACATCGGCGTCCGTGTGGGACGACATCCAGCCATAGTGAGGTGAGTATGGATTCGGTGGGTGCAGGAGGGACGGACGGACCGACGTGAGCGATTGCCGCAGCCGCGGCACACCACCGAACGAGAGGACCGGCATGTTGTGCAGCGGGCATTGACGGCTTGCACCGCCACATCACGAACGTTAGCGCAGGAATTAGGGTGTGTTGCGCAACAACCTGTGTCAGCACGTACCGTTCGACGTCGTCTGCAGGAGCGGGGACTTGTCGCACGGCGCCCATTGCTCCGATTACCATTGACGTTACACCACCGGCGAGTGCGGTGGCAGTGGGCCGTTGAACGCCGTACCTGGACTACAGAATGGCACGACATTGTCTTTTCCAACGAATCCCGCTTCTGCCTGCAACACCACAATGGTCGGATCCGCGTGTTGCGGCACCGCGGCGAGAGACTGTATGACGCCTGCATTATGCATCGCCATACCGGTCTTTCGCCTGGCGTTATGGTTTGGAACGCAATTGGATATGACACCCGCACCCCTCTGGTACGCATCGCCGGTACACTCAACAGCAACCGCACCATCTCCGACGTTTTGGAGCCTGTAGTCCTCCCTTACCTGCAGGACCTGCCAGCGGCCACGTTTGAACAGGACAATGAGCGCCGCACGTGGCACGCATCGTGGAACAATTATTCATGGCCCACCAGGTGTCACTGCTGCCGTGGCCTACTTGTTCTCCCGATATGTCGCCCATCGAACACGTCTGGTCGCTGATCGGCAACCGAGTGGCTTGGCAAGCACCACCCGCGGCTACGCCTGATGAATTGTGGCAACGTGTGGAAGCAGCCTGGACCGACGTACCCCAAGCCCACATCCAAAGCCTCTTTCGTTCGATGCCGCGGCGTGTAGCCGCCGTTATTGCCAGCCATGGGGGGCCACACGAACTATTGATCTATGCGTGTTCCGCAAGTCGCATGGGCCTGTAAGCTCAATCGTTTCATCTTTGTATCTGTTGCTATGTGTCCAGTAAATCTGGCTTTGCTATCTCGTGTCCTTCTTGGTGTTGCATTATGGGTGGCCAGCAGTGTAGATTAAGCAAGTGCTGAGCTAACAGACGCAGTGTTTCCATTTCGTCGTTTTTCAATTCAAACAATTTTTTTAAATTAATGTTAGTGAACCGACTTTCGTGAAACGGTTCAAGCAAAAGGCCATGTAGTTTTAATTGAAATTCCTCAATGACACGGAGTTTCGGGAATTGGAAGGCGTCAAAACCTGACCATGGACGATGTCCATTTGCATGCCAAAAATCGCGGTGATCGGATGCGTCATGTCGCAGCTATGCCCAAACAACTAATTGTCACGAGTCTTGTATAGAGAGCAGAGTTTTTCAATTATTATTAAAATTGGTCAGTTTTTTTAATGGTCATTATTTTTATACGACATGACCAATCACCATGATACCGACCCCATGTCCTTCCTTTTCTCTGTGGAAAGTGTCACCGCGATCGGCTGAAAATCTTTGGAGGAGATAGGTAACAAACGACCCTTTCTCAAAACCCGGAAAAACCCCTAAAAATGCATTTTTTTGGACGATTATTCTTCAATGACACGGAATATCGGGAATCGGAAGGCGTCAAAACCTGACCATGGACGATGTCCATTTGCATGCCAAAAATCGCGGTGATCGGATGCGTCATGTCGCAGCTATGCCCAAACAACTAATTGTCACGAGTCTTGTATAGAGAGCAGAGTTTTTCAATTATTATTAAAATTGGTCAGTTTTTTTAATGGTCATTATTTTTATACGACATGACCAATCACCATGATACCGACCCCATGTCCTTCCTTTTCTCTGTGGAAAGTGTCACCGCGATCGGCTGAAAATCTTTGGAGGAGATAGGTAACAAACGACCCTTTCTTAAAACCCGGAAAAACCCCTAAAAATGCATTTTTTGGACGATTATTCTTCAATGACACGGAATTTCGGGAATCGGAAGGCGTCAAAACCTGACCATGGACGATGTCCATTTGCATGCCAAAACTCGCGGTGATCGGATGCGTCATGTCGCAGCTATGCCCAAACAACTAATTGTCACGAGTCTTGTATAGAGAGCAGAGTTTTTCAATTATTATTAAAATTGGTCAGTTTTTTTAATGGTCATTATTTTTATACGACATGACCAATCACCATGATACCGACCCCATGTCCTTCCTTTTCTCTGTGGAAAGTGTCACCGCGATCGGCTGAAAATCTTTGGAGGAGATAGGTAACAAACGACCCTTTCTCAAAACCCGGAAAAACCCCTAAAAATGCATTTTTTGGACGATTATTCTTCAATGACACGGAATTTCGGGAATCGGAAGGCGTCAAAACCTGACCATGGACGATGTCCATTTGCATGCCAAAAATCGCGGTGATCGGATGCGTCAAAACCTGACCATGGACGATGTCCATTTGCATGCCAAAAATCGCGGTGATCGGATGCGTCATGTCGCAGCTATGCCCAAACAACTAATTGTCACGAGTCTTGTATAGAGAGCAGAGTTTTTCAATTATTATTAAAATTGGTCAGTTTTTTTAATGGTCATTATTTTTATACGACATGACCAATCACCATGATACCGACCCCATGTCCTTCCTTTTCTCTGTGGAAAGTGTCACCGCGATCGGCTGAAAATCTTTGGAGGAGATAGGTAACAAACGACCCTTTCTCAAAACCCGGAAAAACCCCTAAAAATGCATTTTTTTGGACGATTATTCTTCAATGACACGGAATTTCGGGAATCGGAAGGCGTCAAAACCTGACCATGGACGATGTCCATTTGCATGCCAAAAATCGCGGTGATCGGATGCGTCATGTCGCAGCTATGCCCAAACAACTAATTGTCACGAGTCTCGTATAGAGAGCAGAGTTTTTCGATTATTATTAAAATTGGTCAGTTTTTTTAATGGTCATTATTTTTATACGACATGACCAATCACCATGATACCGACCCCATGTCCTTCCTTTTCTCTGTGGAAAGTGTCACCGCGATCGGCTGAAAATCTTTGGAGGAGATAGGTAACAAACGACTCTTTCTCAAAACCCGGAAACCCCCTAAAAATGCATTTTTTTGGACGATTATTCTTCAATGACACGGAATTTCGGGAATCGGAAGGCGTCAAAACCTGACCATGGACGATGTCCAGTCGCATGCAAAAAATCACGGTGATCAGCTGTGTCATCTCGTACTTACGCCCGAACAACTAATTGTCTCGAGTCTCGTATAGAGAGCTCCGCTCGGCCTCGCTTTGCTTAACCAGGGATGGGACATTCGAATCTTCGAATCCCACGAATCTTGAAAAAGGTTCGAGATTCGAAAACTCGAATTCTCGCGCTTTTTTTAGTCATTCGAATAATTTGAACCTTAACTTAAAAAAATTGGCGTTTGGTGCTTGCTTTAGAGCGATATTTGTTCGAATGTCTGTCAGCATTACGAGTTCTGACATTAGAAAACAATCGAAGAAGATCGTCTACAGTTTGTACACAGCTCTTTGAAATAGCTCGTTACTTTCTAAATTTAAGCTAACTCTCTAAAAAGTTCTTAATCACACAACTATCTACAGTAATGTCAGAAAGATTAATCAGCACATCAGGTAATAAAAAACGAAGTAGGCGAGACCCAGAGCCAGTTCGAATGCTAGTGTTTTAAAATAAAAATCTGCATTAAAGGTTTCTGTTTGGTTTTACATTGCCCTGAAAGAGTTCAGTGTTTAGTGTTTTTATTAACTCTTAAAACAAACATGTTTTTAATTTTTCTTAATTTTCTGGAAAGAATTTACTCAATTTAGTGTTCCATGTTTAGTGTTTATCTACATTAACTCTTGAAACAATCCTCCCTATCTGTACACTTGCTTTGATTTAAAAAGGTTTGGGAACTTTTGTTATTAAAGAAAAATGTCAAAAATGTGAATTGTTACTCAAATATGTTTTTGTAAAATTATGCTCAGAAAGTGAAAATGAACATCAAGACTCCAGAGTTATGTACTTCATTTAGTAAATGTAAATTATAAATTTCATTTGTATCTTCTTAATAAGTATGGGTATATTTTTTGAAAACTGTATTCTTTAATTTGTTTTTCATTAAACACAGATTTCAATTTTTTCTTCAATTGAAAACTTTTAAGTAGAAGCCTTTTCTTTCCGGTTTTTTCTGATAATTATTCTTATGTGAAGGATTCGAGAGATTCGAGATTCAGGAGATTCGCGGGATTCGAGAACCTTTTATGATTCGGATTCGAGAAAATTTAGGATTCGTCCCTACTGTGCAAATAACCAATGTAGTGAATACCAGAACATAAAAATATCAAAAAGAATATCAAGTATGGTGTGGCTCCTGTTCGGATGGACGGAACAGATTAAAGTAGGAAATGTCTCAGAAACGATGACAAAAAATATTTCGGATGGTGGTAATTCATACTTTTAGGAGGTTGTGCGTTTTTCGACAACTGTTTAAAAGGATAAAATAATTACCTGGATAATAGATACCTGTTTATTTTCACAACTCAGCGGGTTCCAAAATCCACTTACAGAGATTAGGTATAACTGAAACAAAGAGACATATTAAAGGTAAAAACTGGAAACTGTAAAAACTTCTCTCGTGTACTTACAATAAAACTAATACAGCATTTGAGGACATTGCTGCGAATAGTTTCAGTTTGTTTCAGATGCACAGCATGGTAGGAATTCCAAACAAGAAAAGCATTTTCTAAGGACGTCTAACGTACGAAAAGTAGACTTTTCCGGAGTGCCGACGTTACAAAAACTGCCAATGTTCTGAATACTGATATCCAAATTTTTCATTGCAGTAGAAGTAATTATGTTGAGATGTTCAGCAGATGGAGCGTGAAAACACATGTTTGTCCGTGACGGAATCGATCCCACGCTCCCTCACTCCGGAGTAAGTCGCTCTCCCAACTAAGCTACACGGACAGAATGTCTCGCTGAAGATTTGTCATCTTGACACATGTTTGCACCTCTGTAGTACGTCACATCAACATTTTCTTCTTCTTTGAAGCGAAGTAGGAATTTTTTATTAATTCCAAACAATGTGTGGAACAAACATCACACATTTTTCGAAGAACCCAACGGGCAGTTGATCTATTTTCCACAATCGGGGGCCAATGTGAAAAAACAAGTTTGTCCGCGACACGCATCGAATCCGCGTTCCCCTCACTCCGGAGTAACTCGCTCTCCCAACTGAGCTACGCGGACAGAATGTCTCGCTGCAGGTTTGTCGTCTTGACACATGTTTTCACCTCTGTAGTAAGCCACAGGAGAACCTATTATATATGACACCCAAGTCTTTTATGTGATTTGATTTCAGTTGCAAATAATCGTTTTCCATAGCCAACGTTTTAAAACAACGATTTTTTTTTATTTTGCATAAGAAAATAAAAACGGCATTTGAAATTATTCCAGAAAAGTAGGTTGCGGTTGCACCAATGAATTAAACTACCTGGGCCACACACAAACTTTGTAATGCTTCTCATTCTTCAGCACAACGAATGGGCCTGAAAAGTGTGACATCATAATCGATCATCAAGCGCAGTGTGGTCGTCAAGATAGGGCCCGACCCGACCTTGAATCCCAGATGAGGCATGGGTAGTGCGTCTGTTCGATTGCGCTAGCCCCGTTCTCTCCCTGAAACCAGCCACCCAAAGTTAGCCAATGGAGACTCCCTATAATCTTAGATCCTAATGGTGGTCGTTAAACTAAATAAAAAAAGGCATTACCAGACCTTTTATAAACAAAGAAGCAGCAACAATCCGGATTGGAGTCTTGAGGAAGTCTTAAAGTGTGCAATTCCTAAAATATAGATATAGCCACTTACTGCGTAAAACCATTTACCGGTGGAGTGATTCAAACTCAGCACCTCTTACTCCGGATGATGCTGCTCTCTCAACCGAACTACGCCGGCAAGGCTTATCGCTGCAAATTTACTGATTTGTGGCATGCGTCACAGCAGTAATACGTCATCTGCGTCATGTTATGCAGTACGTTGCATCATCTCCCCACTTGACAAAGGCGGGGGAACCAAATCGCAGGGCCGCCACGGTGGCGCAGTGGTCTAAGGCGCTGGCCTCTGATCATTCATCCGTCTGTGGTCCGGGTTCGAATCCCGGTGAGGCATAGATGTTGTGTTTGTCTTACGGCACTGGCTCTCTCCCTTCCCTGGAACCAGTGACCCTAAATTAGGGACGGGCGACTGCTTATAGCCCATTGAGTTGCTCACGGTGGTCGTTAAAACCTCCAAACAAAAAAAAAACAAAAAAAAAATCGCAGGTTTTCGGGCCCGCCAAAAAGACAAACTTGAAGGGCCAGCACATTGTTTAAGAAGGAATCTTTATTAATTCCATACGATGGGGGGGGGGGATCATCACACATACTTTCAAACCTCACTGCCAGGAGATTTATTTACGTTGGGGCGGCAATCTAGCGCAAAACCCTTTGCCGGTGATGGGATTCGAAACATGTCTTCTTACTCCGGAGGCGGTTATTCTCCCAACTGGAATACGCCAGCAAAGCTTTTCGCTGCAGCTTTGCCGATTTGACTCATACGTCACCGCAGTAGTACGTCGCCCTACGTCATGTTACGAAGCATACTACGCTACAAACTCAGTAAAACATCCTGTGGTCTTTCAATGAGTTAGGACAGAACGCATTGCTCCGTCCCAGTGGCGCAGTGGTCTAGGCTCTGGCTTCTGACCGTTTATCAGATCAGAAATGGGCCCTGGTTCGAGTCCCGGATGAGGCATGGGTGGTTTACCTGTCTTACGGTATCAGTCCTTTTCCCTCCCTAAAGACAGTGACCCAAAATTAGAGACGGACGACTGCTTATAAACCACAAAGTTGCTCAAGACTTTCGTTGAATCCCAAAAACCAAACAAACAGAGTAAAAAAAAATCGACATAGATAATGTCGATTCTTTTCTTATCTATGTCGATTTTATCTTATCTATATCTACTGTATTTTATCTCATCTATATTTATTTTATCTTTTCTTATGTATGTCGATTTTATAGAATCGTAAAATCGACATAGATAATGTCGACTTAATAATTTTTTTATTGGAAGTTTAACGACCACCGTGAGCAACTCAATGGGCTATAAGCAGTTGCCCGCCCCTAATTTAGGGTCAGTGGTTTCAGGGAAGGGAGAGGCTCAGTGTCGTGAGAGAAACACAACATCCATGCCTCACCGGGATTCGAACCCGGACCCCTTTCGGACGAATGATCAAAGGCCATCGCTTAGACTACTGCGCCACCTGGGCGGCCGATTTGATTATGATCAACTGATCGATCAGTACGATTGTTGAGTCAAATAATATTACTATTGGTAAATGAACAGTATTTCGAGTGCACCGATACAAAGTACTGTAGATACTACGTACATAGTGTCGCAAAATTTAGAATGCGCTAGTAGATGATTGATCAAAAATTTTAGCGGAAGCTAATATGAATATTATCAATTTATAAAGTTATAAATTATTGCTCTGTGACTTTTCTTGTGCAAAGGAGTCACCAAATATTCTTTCTACAGAGCAAAAAAAAAAAAAGTGCTAGTAACCAGAAAAATATCAAACAAATAAATTGTACAGCAAGTCTGTGCAGCACTTGTATAACAGAAGATGATACGCCATCAAAGCCAGTGGACAAACGATCGGTAGCAAACAAAAGCAACAAATCACGCAGACTGATGGGATTTATGCAAATGTATCAGTAGTGAAATAAATATAGTGTAACATAAGAGTTTGAAACCTGATCCTTTGGCACGAAAACCTGACTTAAAGAAAAATTGGGGAAGGCCTCTGATATGACACGCAGACAGGTTGAAGGATATTCATTCGTACTTACAAATAATATACTTATTTCGTGGTAAGCAACAGTGCTTACAATGAAGTTATAATTATTTATCTTTTCAGATGATGTTAATGCGATTTAACTGATCGTGGGCGATGGAAGTGAGCCTCGCCATTACTGTGCAAACGGGTCAAATCGTTCATTTTAGAAGCTCTCTGAACAGGTTTGACAAGCTTTTTTAACATTCAGTTTTTATGTGAAATAAACATATATAAAGAAAAAACGACAAATCTGATTAATTTTTTTCACTATACACTTTCAGCGTTCTTTTCTGATGCTTGTCATGTGGTATGCGAAGCAAACACAACCTCATTATGATCACCTGCCTAAAATGATGTTGTACCTCCACGTGCCGCCAAAACAGATCTTACCCGGTAGGGCGTAGAAGCTACAAGATTTCTAAAGGCGTGTAGTATCGGGCACAAACACGTTACCAGAAGATCCTTTAGCTTTTTGTAAGTTACGTGACTGAGCCGCCGCAGATAGGATTTGCAATTCCAACACAAACCATTGATGTCTGGGGAATTTGGAGGACAGGGCAATATATGGAAGTCTTCCTCACATTCCACGACCCATTCTCGAACAATCTGGTCAGTATGGAATGGTGCATTATTCTTCTGAAAGAAAGCACTATTAGAGGGTAATACCGCTGCCATGAAAGGATGTACCTAGTCTGCCATGATGTTTAGGCAGGTGGTAGACGCCATACTTTCCTGTACATAAATGACACCCCAAGATTTCCAAACAGAACATTGACCAATGCATTACACTCCTCCATCGGCTTGTTTTCGTCCCACGGTGCATCTTGGGGCCAACACTTCCCCAAGTAAGCGACGCACACGTACCCAGCCGTCTACATGTTGCAACAGGAAACAAGATTCGTCGTATCAGACGACCAACTTCCAATCATTCAAGGTCTAGTTTTGATGCTCACGTGCCCATTGTAAGCACTTTCGACGGTGAACTGAGGTTAGCATGGGCACTCGGGACAGCATGTGGTTACACAGCCCAATTTTCAGCAAGGTTCAATGTACTGTGTGTTGTGACACATTACGTCCATCACTAGTATTCAAATTATTGGCGAGTATCTCCCACAGTATCCCTTGGGTATCGTTTACTTGATCGAAAGATCACTTGACCGAAAATCAGTTCGCCGAAAATTACTTGATCGAAAGGTACACTTCACCGAAGGGTCACTTAACCAAAAATTTCATTTCACCGAAAGGTCCCTTTACCTAGAAATTCATTTAATCGAAAGGTCATTTGATCGAAAAGTTCACTTCACCGAAGGATTTTTTTTTTTTTTTGATTGGAGGTTTAACGACCACCGTGAGCAACTCAATGGGCTATAAGCAGTCACCCGTCCCTAATTTTGGTCACTGGTTCCAGGGAAGGGAGAGAGCCAGTGCCGTAAGACAACACAACATCCATGCCTGACCGGGATTCGAACCCGGACCCCTTACGGACGAATGATCAGAGGCTTAGACCACTGCGCCACCGGGGCGGCTCACCGAAGGATTACTTCACCTAAAAGTTCATTAGATTGAAAGATCATTTCACCGAATGGTGGATTTATCGAAACACAGTATCCGTTTCTTCGCATAGTCGTGCAAATATTTAAATAAATAAATATTGCCAATAAACGGATATTGTATTGCTATTTCTTACTGACTTCTTTTTTTGCGTAATCTACCCGAAGTTTCATTTTATGACTTAGAATTTTGTTGTTAGAGATTTGTTGAAGTGTGGTGCGGGTTTCTGAAAAATTGGCCACCTAAACGCTATGGGATTGTATAAAAAATGTACTTTCGATTTCTGCAAAACACCTCGCCGTAGGTAGATCTTTTGAAATATAACATTAATTATAAGGCCTAGGTCTGGGACTTTTTAGTAAATTTTAATCGTCCGAGCTCATATTCATAAGGTTTACATAGCAAATCAAGAAAATAATGTTCCACTTTTACTCAACATAAAACATTACTTTTTTGACCATAGACCTTTTAGCAGATATAAAACTTTTTTGACCATATTGACCTTTTTAGCAGATTTTCAACCCTCGGAATTCATATTCATAAGCGTTACATAAAATTTAGAGTAAAATATGTTGCACTTTTACTCAAGCCAAAACCATTAATTTTAATTTGTTAAAATTGACTTGGGCATTTTTAACAAATTTTAGTCCTCCGTGCTCATATATATAAGGTTTCCTTAAGGAGTCAAGTTAACAATGTTCCACTATTACTCAATCAAAAAAGTGACTTTTTAGGCCCTAGGCCTAGATATAGGCTTTGTAGAAATTTTAATCCTCCATGTTCATGTTCATCGCTGATTTTGAAGCTGATTTTTTGTGTCCGAGTAAATGTACAGTAGTATAAACTTGACTTATTATGTAAACCTTATGATTATGATCCTGGATTGGGGACCCTACGTGCTGATGCACGGATGATTTAAAATAGCTGAAAAGGCCTAAACCAACGCCTAGGGACTTAAATTAAATTATTTTGTTTTAAAAATAATTATTTTTGTTTTAAAATTAATTCCTTGCGATCCTCGTGACACGGAGAAACCAAAAGTGCAATTTGAGTATGATCCCTAAAGTTTCAGTGGTCTGTCTTCCGAACTGGCACCACACTTCAACAGATCCTGTAATGAAATTTAAAGTTTTCGATAAACTGACCCTTCGGTGAAATGACCTTTTAGGTGACATGAACTTTTCGATCAAGTGACCCTTCGGTGAAATTTACCTTTTGATCAAGTGATCTTTCGGTGAAACAATTCTTTCGATGAAGTGATTTTCGGTCAAGTAACCCTTCGGTGAAGTAATCGTCGGGCAAATGAACCAGACCCGTATCTCTTCTGTTTGCTCGTACCGTACGGGATAACGTTCGCTCACCTCTAGTATCAATGAGCCGTGGTCGGTCCACACATTGCAGGTGGTTGGGGGTTTCCCTCCTCTGGATACTTTTTGAAGGTATTAAATACGGCTGACAGACCGTAAGCATATCCCAAGCCTTACCGTCTCGAAATGCTCTGACACTGGCGATTACAATCTGGCCTTTGTGAAATTCGTTTAAGTCATCTGACTTTCTCATCTAAAGAACAAGATAACACTGAATAATACACTGAAGACCAATTGAATTAGAGACAGCTGGCTTTATGCAAATATGGCGCTGTGAGCGGCCCTGTAAACGGAAATGACATGATGTATGCAGCTATCCGACAATATAAGGAGTGATGCGACGGGAATCAGTAAGAGTCGGACGCAGTATACGAAGGATCTAAGCGCATTTGATCGTAGGCAAATTGTCGGGGCCCGACGAATGGGTCACTCCATCTCGGAAGTCGTGCAGGCACTGGGATTTTCACGAGCCACTATGTCACGGGTGTACCGTGAGTACATCGAATCCGGTAAAACCATCCTTGCAAGGGCCAACTTCCGTGGACAACAACGTGTGGATGAGCGGAGTCATCGTCGGCTAGCTTGCATTGTAACAGCGGATAGACGGGCCACAGTGCAAGAAATCACTCGGCAATTTAACGCTGGTGCACCAAAACGTGTAAGCAGCCACACCATCCGGACCCATCTCCTCGCTATGGGGTACAGAAGCCATCGTCCCACGAGGGTACCGCTGCTGACCGCACATCACAGGGTGCAAAGATTAGCATGGGCGCGGGAACATTGCCACTGGACCCTAGACATGTGGAAAAATGTTGCCTGGGCTGATGAGTCGAGATTCAAGTTGCTACATGCGGATGGCAGGATACGAGTACGGCGCAAACCACATGAAGCAACGGATCCTTCTTGCCAGCTGGGTACTCTTCAAGCTGGTGGGGGTGGCATTCTTGTCTGGGGACTGTGCACGTTGAGTGAAATGGGACCCCTGGTACGTGTGACATCGTCCCTAACAAATCAACGTTACCGGGATATACTGGACGTCCATTTGCTCCCGTTTGTGCGTCTTCAACATCCCACTGGGGACCTCATCCTGCAACAAGACAATGCACCGCGCCATCGCTCCCGAATTGTGTCCGAATAGTTGGATGAACACTCCACCGACGTGACCTCGCTTCCTTGGCGAGCTAGGTCACCTGACCTAAATCCCATCGAGCACATCTGGGATGCCATCGAGAGAGATGTTCGATTCTCTGACCCTCCTCCATCAAATCTTAGTGAACTGTGGGAGCTTGTTCAGGGGTCGTGGATCAGTATGGCTTCCCAACGCTTCCGGTGTCTTGCCGAAACCATGCCGAGACGAATCGCCGCCGTCATCAAGGCGAAAGGTGGTGCTACACGTTACTAGACAGGTATCTTTAATTCAATTGCTCTTCAGTGTATATATGTCAGCAGTTATAATGGCTTTCAAATCCTTCGGTATTGAAGATGCATACATTAATATTATTAATAACATCTATGAAAATACAAGTGCAAAGATTCGGCTATTTGAGAACACAGCACCCATAAAAATTGGAAAGGAAGTGAGACGAGGTGACACTATATCCCCCAAACTTTTTAATGCCGCATTGTAAAATGTCTTTCAATCATTAAACTGGGAAAACATAGGGATAAAAATTAATGGAGATTATCTCATTCACCTTCGTTTTGCTGATGACAGTCATTTTTGTAACTACCTCGTCAGAGCTGCGGAGTATGATCCAGGAACTTGCTGACAAGAGTAAAGAAGTGGGATTAAAAATGAACTTTCAGAAGACGATGTACAATGCTTTTACAAGAAATGAAGATTTATCGATTGATGGGGAAAAGCTGGAGATAACCGATACCTACATTTACCTTAGACAGCAGCTATCAAGAGAGGGTCACATTGATGAAGAAATTAATCGGCGTATAAAACTTGCCTGGAGAGCTTTTAGAAGAAACAGCATAATTTTCAAGAGCAATATGTCATTATGTCTTAAAAGAAAAGCGTTTGATCAATGCATCCATCCAGGGCTTACGTATGGTGCAGAGACGTGGACCTTAAGTAAAATAGACGTACAACGAATGCAGACAACTCAAAGTAGCATGGAGAGGTGCATGCTTGGTGTAACCAGGAGAGATAAGAAGAGGAACTCGTGGATCAGAAAAACGACAAGAGTGGAAGACATCATGATCAGAGTAAAATCCCTGAAATGGCAATGGGCTGGACATATTGCCAGAAGGACAGACCATCGATGGACAACCGAAATTTCAGACTGGATTCCAAGGGACAGGAAAAGACCCAGAAGAAGACCACAAGGGAGATGGGTGGATGAAATTCGAAAGTATGCGGGAGTAACATGGAGGAGACTGGCACAAGACAGACCGTTGTGTAAGAAACTTGGGGAGACCTTCATCCAGCAGTGGATTGATAATGGTTGACAATGATGATATATGTACACACATTGGATACTTCTGTACATGTATATATATAGCCCCCTCCAACAGGAATTTCTGTGTGCGCCACGATCTGAGATGGAAGCTGCACGACAAACAGAACAGTTGAAGACCGAGGATAAGATGGAAGATTTTTTTGTGAAGGAAAATATTTTAAAGAATGGGATGACACAGCACAGGACTGAGTGTTGGAGGAACAACCGTAACAACAGCAGCTTCAATTAAATACGGGACTCATAATGCAGCTAAAAAAAAAATGGGGATTGAAATTCGACAGAAAAATTAATATTACTGTTTAATGATAAAGCTTAGATACAAAGCAACTACAGTTTCATTTTACTCTATTATTTAATGTGTGAGTTATAAACTGAGGATGTCGCATACGAAATCATTAACACATATGGAGTCAAGAAAATAGCATTTCATTAGTACAAAACCTCGGATATTTTATTTTCAACATAATAAAGGTCTACCAGAATTGTCTAGCATGAAAGCAAAAAATTCCACCGCTTTGGATAATTTTACATTACATTTATAAAGTGTACTACGAAAGTACTGAATAATAAAGTTACTGGTAATTATTATTTAAAAGTAATTTGGCTTTTATTTTCAAACAAATTTTTTGCAATTTTTTTTTCACTTTCCGTTATCTCTGTTTCCGGCTTCGTACAGCATATTTGCTCAATAAATAAGAATCTTTTAAAATTCAGATCGCATTTCTGATGCATCTCATGATTCTCAGCAGGGCTTTTTCCCCCACCTGTGGGCTCTATTTTCAAAACAGTTATGATTTTAAAACCCTTATTTCCAGTGTTTAAATCAGCAGAATTATTTTTCATATTGACTACCATAGTTTAGCTACGTGTTCCGCATGCTATTGTTCCAAAATGTTAGATGCAGAGATATATAAGTTCTAGAGTCTGCTTTTGTTCTACAACTAGACACTCAGCCAATGGCGAAAGTGACTGTTTCCAATGACATCTGCATAGCCCCAGTTTAGTCTTTTAAGTTTTTTTTGGGGGGGGGGGAGGGAGTATTATGTCTACTCCCTGTCTTTTCTTCGCTGGTTTCAGAGCTATGCGTTTTATTAACGATCATTAGTTTTTTTTTAAATTCCTGCAATTATTGAAAGAAATGGAGTCTGTCTGCTCCTGGGGTTTTACTTCATTTATGATTTTAAAAATAACCGATGTTGAACTTTTCTTCTTTTAGACAGCTGTGGGTCTTTTATTCCAGGAGTTAATGTGCGTCTTACTTGAGCCATGACACGAAACGCTACTTTAATTTTGCTCACCAGGGTAATACAGAAAGCTTTTTGTCGTTATTCCGGTGAAAAGATATTTTCATTTATCTTTTTCTGTTTTTGCTCACATGCCCGAAATTAAAACAAATGCTTCTTTTTTCTTTAGTGGATTCCGAAAATTTAATTAAGCAGCTCTGTTATTATTATTATTATTTTTCTTGTCAGAAGTTCTTGTGTAGTTGCAAAGGAATCTGAAATATATTTATTCCTCTGACTCGTGATTGCCGAAACTCATTTGTGGCCCTCTGAGGGTCGCGACCCTAAGTTTGAGAATTATCGCCTGAGCAGAAAATTCGCTATTCAGTCAGTGAGTACGAGTTGATTGTGATGAGAGATTTTCTTCTGCCTTAGTTGCGGAGAATTTTCCCCAAGAGGTTTCCATTGTTTCGCCCAAGCTGTATTTTCCAATTGTGTGACCCGGTAAGCAGCAGCAACAGAGAGGAAGCAAGGCCGTAGTTGCATCGCTTGAGCTTCCTTCTCTTGTAGTTGTCCTCCCCTCAGCTCGGAGTGGAGGGCGTCCCCAGTGAGAGTGAAAGGAACTACGACAGGCCGGCACAGAGCGTGTGTGATTCGGGCTGTCTGTTTGTAGTCTGTCTGCTTAGGCGTTTGGTCGTATGTGATGGGTGTAAGCTAGGGGGAAAACTGGATAAGTTCTCCGGAATAATCTCGACCGTGAGTATTTTGAACCCTTGTGTAGTTCTTGCTTATTGTGTTTTGAGTATTTTCGGGTGCTCAGCGCTTCGAGTTGAGGTGAGTGCCTAGCGACCATCGCATGAATTCAGCAACATGGCAGCCTTGACGGGCTCGGCGATCTCCTTCTGCGGAGTTGTATTGTTGGCTTTGGCGCTGTACACCATGCAACCTGTTCTCGCCGCCGAAAACTTTGAAGCTGCATTTCAAGGTAAGGTTCCTTCCTCTCTTTACTCTTTCTTCTTCTTAATGCTCAGTGTCATTGTTATGCTGTTGTGATGCTCCTGTGCGTTGCAGCCCGCCTCAGTCTAACAGCTATTTTTTTCCCGAATTCGAATTAAAACAGAAGATCGATCAACTACCGGGAGGTATTCAAGGGGTGGTTTCAATCCCCTCCAATATTGATATCTGTCATGTTTTGGGTGATGTTCTTCAATTTTGTTCTAGTACCGACTGCTCCGCGGCGCCGTATTGAGAAGATGCCTTGGACAGGTATCATTCATTTCCGTAAAACAACTAATAATTAAATTCGTGTGATTCATCAAATGTTATGTACTCTTCAAGTTTCATTTCGTTCCCGTTTAATAAATTAAAGAATACTTCGGCATCTTAAACGTAAAATATCCGTACTACATTGAAGAGAAGAGAGAGACCCCGCCCACTAACAGAGAACTATTCTGCGCTAGCTTTAAAGGATATGTGTGCAAATTTATTTCATCTTTATCAGTGGTTTAGAGAACATTTTTACGTCCGTTTAAGCACAGTTGTGAATTCTGAATTCATAAATGTGCTTAAATTTTTCGCCTCGAGAGATTTTTTTTCCCACTTTATTAAATTCAGCTACTCCAAAACGCGTTTGCGTTCGATATGGATTTAAAAACGTATTCTTAGCCGAGTGCTTATTATTTATTTAGATTTAGTTAAGTTCTGTTTCTGAGTTTCTGTGAAATGTTCATTCGCGCCGTGGTTGGCTACGAAAGTAATTCCTTAATTTTAGACTTGGAGATGTGAATAAAACACTTTGCTACCTTTTTAAATATATGAAAATATATATATGAGCTAAAAATTGGGAATTGAACTGAAAATATATTGGAGGATAATATTCAGGAAAATTTAACACTTCAAAACGTCACGTACGGAATATATTAATAATTTAAAGAACAATGTCACAAAACAACGGCGTTTGAGATGCATGCAATTTTCTAAAAGCCTCCTAAAGAAGTAAGATTTAACACTTAACAAATTATTACAGTTCTTAAAGTTGAAAAATATGAAACTGTGCTCCATTTTGCAGTTTGTATCCCTGTACGATGTTCGAAAGGGAAAAGAACAATTTCAGTTACAATCCGGATAACTTAATCTTTAAATGATCGTGATCTCATTTAATTCATACTTGAAACGGATTTTGTTTTTCAAAATGATTAAGTGTGTATATTCGTTCGATCAGGGATATTCTCACTTACCGGCGGACCCGCCGGAATAAGGAGACCTCAACTTATTAATAGGGAGCTTCACCGGCCGTATATTAATGTAAGGAAACTGACAGATACAAGGACACATTCTCAATATGTTGGTGCTCCAAAGATCATACGTTAAACTGCTCTGCATTCTGTGAATGATTATAATCTTAAATATTTGCAGCGTACATTTATTCATAAAATTATTTCAGTAGTTAATTGGATTGGATTTCGCATTTGCCTTCCCGTGAGCACATGAGGTAGTGTCATTTAAATTTTGTCCAGCAGTGTGCTTATAAAGTACCGCCTCCACAGAAACTCCTTATTAAAGTTTGCGTTTGGTTAAAATAACTATACACCTCCATAGGCGCCGACAAGGGGGAGGGGAGCAAGGTTAATCTTTCCAGTCCAATAATTTTGTTGAAGGGACAGTACCCACCTAATATCATTCGTCCTGTTTAATTAAATAATAGCTTTGGCCTCATAAAATGGACCAAGCTCCACCTTATGAGGCCAAAACGATTTATTTCCAAAAAAAAAAAAATTAATAAAAAACAGAATAAGTAATAACGTTTTTCTCATATTGAACATTTGCTCATTTGATAAAAAACTGGATTGCCAGCCCCGTATTGTGTTTGACATGCGATCGTGATATGTGCTAAATGTTTAAAACAAATATCAAAAACAAAATAGATAAAAATACGGAGACATATGATCTCTCACGCCTTTATTTATCTATTATATAATCCCTAAAGCGTTTGTTTATTTAAAATATACGTCCAAACTCGTAATTTATCTTTCTGCCTGTTTTTTTATTTTCCTCGTGATAATGGAAGAGACGTGCCTCTCCCACGTCTGATCTCTTCACGCCTGCCCCCCCCTCCAATAATTTGGTGAAGTCGGCGCCCCTTCACACCACTCCGTTTATAAGTCTATTTTAGGTTTTTCCATGCCCGTTTTGATTACGATCTTATATAGGAAACAAACTCATCAACCGTTATGTTTTAGGAGCTTCCCCATAAATCTGTTACTTTGTGATGAGGTACTTACAGAATCCTGTTGGACGCAATAGGTCACAGTTCCTCACAGTGAAATCAGTGTGCCTTCCAGTATAGCTTACGTACAACATGAGTGAGAGGGGGCGGATTCGGCTCTCGAACCCCGTGCTTTCTCGGGGGAGGGGGGGAGGCGTTTCGTTCATACATCCGCGAGAACGGGAATATTTCACGAGCAAGTATTCCTTGTTAAGTACCGCCTTTTCCTTGTTAATTCCGCTGCATCTTCCAGCTCTCCGCTCACTGTGTTAAGTATTTATTCCCGTTAAGGAAAAACCTACTACGGAACTTTATACAGGCTGCATAAGACTGGATTTGCTCCGATAATCTTTTCTTTTACTGAACATTCAAATTGTAATTCCGCCTAGATTTATTGGTTAATCTTCTAGTAATTATTCATTTTGATATTTATTGTGTGGTACTACAAAAAATAGTTGATATTAGATAACTGGGAAATTTGTATTTGAAAGAACAGAAGGTTTCAGATATGATTTTCTCTAAGAAGCCGAAGAGGTACATGTGATATTGAAATACCGCACCGATGGCCGAGTAGACAGTGACGCGAGCTTCGGGCTAAATGTTCTTGTTGGGGCTGGGTTCGAGTCCTAGATTCGATATTGGTGGTATATTTGACTTACGGCCCTGGTTCTTTCCTTTCGCTGGAACCAGTGACACTACATCAGCAACTAGCTACTCCATATAGCCTTAGATGCTCTTGTGGGCCGACAAGCCCTCACAAAAATATGTCGAACAAAAAATTCAACAGGGATACACAAAGCTATGAATCCTTTTCCAAAGTAGTGATTATTGAGCAAGAATGCCGTATAAAATTTAAACCTTATTCTTCAAACTGTGCCGCATGTTATCAAATATAAATAGCGTTTGAAATAAACTTCTATTCAAGAAACCGCGCTGAAGAAAAGCTGAACCTTACGAATTCTGTCGAAAACACCCCAGTTTAATGTCATGGGCGTTCACACATGTAGAAATCAGTTTCTCCATGCGATAGTGAAACATTTTTAAAAGAACTCAAAACACCGTAGTGAGTAAACTCTTGAACATCGAATGAATTTCAATTCCACTTTCATTCGATTTAAGGTTGATTTCACAACTTTAAATTTCCTCGTCCACATCACTGGCAAATATATGATGCTAAATCATAATTTTTGTTTCAAGTAGATTTTGCCCACTTCAGTGTTGTCAAAATGCAGGTTTCTCGTCAAAGCGCTATTTCAAAGACTTTTAATGAGCAATGAACCCATTATAAGAAAGAAAAACGAACGATTACTTTCTATTCAAGGAAAAATCACTGCAGAAAAGTTGAAATTCTGATATAATTTTTTTCATGTAGTCGTCCTTTCAGTTGTACATTACCATCCTGAAATCAAGGCACAAAAAAGTATACCGTTCGAGATTTTCATTTCATTTTACTTTCATTTCTCATCGTTAATACGTAAGAGAGAAATACTCTTAATTCTCTGAGGTAATCAGGAAACCATTAAATTTCACTCTTCAATTATCTGATAAGAAAACTGCTAACTGCAGTTTGTTTTGTTAACACTGACGAGTATTCGTTTCCTATTTTAGAAATGTGCATTCTATTGCAACAGTTGTATCGAATTGCGTTGTATATCTGATGATATGTCTTTTCGCATCTGTCAAATTTCCGATTAGTTTGTTTTTTTTCAAATCATAAGTAAATGAGAAAATGATACTTTAAAAAGTATTGGAACGCATATTCTATGAAAAGGCACTCTCACTATTTAGACAGCTGCGTCGTGGGAAAACTGCTTAAAAATTAGTTGCGAAATTCACTAAAGCTCCCTAGCACTTCTATCACTAGATAAATGTGGACCTATAAAATACTTCGGTGCAATGCGTTTTTTCCTGCTATTCTTAAATTACCATCTTCCAGTGTCCTAATCGTTACTGGTAGTTTTTTCAGAGACTTCCAAATGCATAACTGTAATACTGTGTTAGTTCTTAATTAGTGTTTTCTTGTGTAGACACGTTCAAAGACAATTACTTGAGTGTAGAATAGATAACATACCCTTCCCTTTAAAGACCTTTTTACCATTTTAAAGTCCATGCTCTTTTAGTTTGGCAAATGAGAAAAGTGAAATCTGAGGAATGATGATAAATATCTCTGCCTTTGTGCCATACTCGTATCGTCAAAAAACTTATTAAGTTTTGAATGTACTTTTTTATTGTCAGTACGTGGAGCAGTATTTTAAAAGTATGTGGCAGGTTAATGCATCTTGTATTCTATTGACTGTGCGTCAAAATTTCATCTGAAATGTGAAGAAAGAAATAAAGTTCGAAGCAAGGGTAGAAAAATCCAAAGCTCCCAGTCTCCATGGCGCCCGAAGATTTTTACCTGGCACCTGTGTTTTTAAAATCAATTCTGATTTCTATTCTGAAGCTTCCGTCTCAATTAAAACAACGAACGAGTATTGCATACGGTTTTTTTTATTTGCCGCTTTTTTTGTGTACTACGTACCACAAAATCAGAATAATGCCGATGCTAATATAAAGTTTTGACACTATCGCCTGCAGAGTTACGCATTCTACAGTGGTATTGGCTGGCAGTAGCAAATTAGGCTAAAGTTGCGCGGTGCAACCCAAGAGAGATACGTGTGCCCATCAGAAATGTTCGCAGAGGTGGCATTGATTTCGCGTGGCGTGCTTACAAGGTATTTATTTGTTCGTTAATATTTTTTAATTTGAATGTAACTAAGATGAACTTTCTGAAACGAAAAACTATTTTGAAATGCAACTATTAATACAAATCTGGAATATGATTCCTAGTTTTGGTTGTGGATTTTGCCCTGAATAATTGAACAATATCTTAGAAATAATACATGAATTTTGACTGTTGAAATTGGACTGTTGTATGTGTTTTTGTTTAGATAGATCGTGGGTTCCTTCTTGTATCTCTTGAAAAACTTTGCTGGCTCCTTAAAAAAAAGGAGATGGCGCCTGAAAATTTTTGGGTTTTGTGTATCTTTGGTTTGAAGTAATTCGTCTTGTTAACACATATGAATGAAACGACTGTGTTCAAACGAAAGTGCGGAATTTTTAAATGGAGGAGTGGCTGACAATTTGGTTCCAACGGGAAGATTCATTCCTTTGACTAATTAATTTATTTAAAACCTAGTAACATAGCTCGCTTCCTGTTAAGCCATAATGAAATAAACACGAGACTTGCAACTCTCATGAGGAAACGAATTCTACTATCTTTCTACGTTTCCGTAATTTTAAAACATGTTGAATGAAGTATTTCAGGTAAAAGCACTTCCAATTTATTCCATTGAGTTCGTTTCACAGCTGGTATTTTACGAAAATATCGTTTCAAGATATTAGATACATAAACGCAAAAGTAGCATCTAAGTACTTCATCTGTAAATAAACGATGTTAAAAAAATGCTCAGTATAGAAACAATGCTGTAGAAAAATGATGTCCACAAAATTTACTCTTGATATCGGCATTTAGTATACGACTTTACTGTCTATATACACTATACTGACAAAAGTCACAGGAAACCCCTTCAAAAGCAAATGAACGGATCCGCAGCGCTGTTAAGCTGCACGGTACATCTGCAAACGGTATAAAAACGAGCGTGCAGCTGACTGCGATCATATCGCACTGTGAGGGTGAGTGAAAATGTCGCAGCGGGAAAGAACTGACTTTGAGAAAGGAAAAATTGTTGGGTGTTATATTAGTGGGTTGCCCATAAGAGAAACCGAGAGGCGTTTAAATATATCCAAGTCAACTGTTTTGGATGTACTGAATACGTGGAAGTCACATGGCATGCCTGAAGCAGCAAAACGTACCGGCAGACCAAAGGAAACCAGTGATAGAAGATGTCGAAGCCTCAGGAGAGTCGTTACAGCTAATAGACGGAGTACTGCACAAGACATCAGTGTACAGGTGAGTAAAAATGCTGGATCCTCGGTATGTACACGTACCATTCGCAGATAACTTCATTTCATATGTTACCGTGGTCGTGCGGCTGCTCATAAGCCTTTCATCTCCACTTGGGATGCTATTCGTCGTTTAGCATGGTGTAAAGAACATTTATTGTGGACGGTAGATCAACGGAAACGGGCCCTATGGGCTGATGAATCCAGATACACAATCCATCAGTCTGATGGCCGTGTGTGGGTATGGCGGCAGCCGGTGGAACGCTATTTACCACAGTGTACTGTTCCTACGGTCAAGTTTTGAGCTGGCAGTATACTCGTGTGGGTTTTTTTTTTTTTCGTGGTATCGTCCCGGCCCATTGGTTATCGTGAACAAACCTGTAAACCAGCACGTCTACCTCGATATTCTGGACATTTATGCCCTACGAACTCTGTGGCATTACTATGGAACCTAGCCTTGTTGGTAGCAGCAGGATAATGCACAGAGCCATAAAGCAAGGACCATTACGGCGTGGTTTGACGATAATTCCGTATCGTGTGTGGACTGGCCAGCACAGAGCCCTGATCTTAATCCTATAGAGCACCTATGGGATGAATTAGAGCATCGCATAAGAAGTTTGGAACCAAGGCCTACTACTAAGTAACAGTTAGCGGCAGCATTATGTACAGAATGTAAGTGCATAACTATCGCTGTGTTCCAAAACCTTGTCGAAAGCATGTCTTGAAGGGCCAGTGCATGCATTAAGGCCAAAGGTGGACCGACACCGTACTAATGTATGTCAAAAAATGCTATGCCGTGTTTCTCTTCTAGGTGTCCGGGGACTTTTGTCAATATAGTGTATGTATGCAGATTCTGTATGGTGACTCTGCACAAGAGGAATGGCAAATGACACGTTAATGAATTCGGAGAACGTGAACTTCGACCGCTTCTCGTTAGTCCTTGTTTCAGTTTGTTTGGAAATAGTATCATGTATTTCCTTTTTGGAATATATTATGTCGCTAAGATATCGCGCATAATTTCAAGTTATGACTGCCAAAACCGATATTCATATCAGGTGACATTAGAACAATTTAAAAGCATTTTTTTTTCTGCTATAATGTAATAAAACTCGATACAGTGCCTTGTACTGAGACTAGGGGTCGCGCTGCTGATCGCCATCTTCGCAATTTGCGAAAAAATCGTTTTGGCGATGGAAAAAGAGCTTTGGCGATTATCTTTTTATACTGTTACAACACTTTGGCGATACAAAATCGAATTTAGAGAATAAATTGGCGAAAACTTTAAAAGAGCCAGCGTGACCCCTGACTGAGACTTTTTTCATCTCATTGCGGTATATAATTTACTTAAACTGTTCCTTCTGAGAAAAACTTTTGCGTTATTAACAGCCAGTAGAGAAGATCGGACTACCCCGTCAGAAGTTTTCAGCACAATTTCCTAATAATAAGCGTGTTCGGAGACGATTCTGATAAAAATAATTCATCTAGAATGATTTCATTTACCAGCGGTTTCGTAGAATTTTTCTTCTTCTTCTTTTTTTTTTTTTCTTTAGAACATGCCTTACCAAAAATGTGTATCATTTAGAAAGCACAGCTTCTATTGAGCTGGCGCGCGCAAAACGGCGAACACAGACAGACCAGGTGCAGTGATTGTCTAGACGTAGTGAGCAGACGCGGGATGAACAGTGGAGCTAAGACTTTAATCCAGTAATATTTAATGTCGCATTTAATAAAATGATGGTAGAAAATGCCTAAGAACAAGCAATTAGCAGTTTCTGTTCTAACGGGTACAGTAATTCTTCACATAACGATGGGGCATTTCTGAAACATTTAGGATAAAGCGAAAACGCGTAATGCCGCAATGATGTCGTTGTTAGAAATGTGAAACGTGGAATTTACATTTTTTGCTGACATTTCACAGTTCTATTTCGATTTTGTTGTTTGCCCGTTTGCATGTGGGTAAAAACATTATATGTTTACAAATTTTGAAGTGGTCTAAGCAATGGCTTCTAAACATTCGTCCGAAAGAGGGCAGGGTTCGAATCCCGGTGAGGCATGCATGTTGTGTTTGTCTTACGGCACTGGCTCTCTCCCTTCTCTGGAACCAGTGACCCTAAATTAGAGACGGGCGACTACTTATAGCCCATTGAGTTGCTCACGGTGGTCGTTAAACCTCCAATCAAAAAAAAAAAAAAAAAAAAAGAAGATGACCATCCGTTTTTTAGTGTAAATATGGCAAGGATGGTAAGTCAGATAATTCCAAAAACTTGAAGATTTCGTCGTCCTGGAGCGGGAATGAAACCTGCGTCTCCCAGATAGCGCCCGGGTATGCTAACAACTACACCACACAGAACGACCAAGTCCCCAGTTTCTAATTAATTGGAATATAACTATCACAGGATCATAGGTTTGCATGCGGGTAAAACCATGTTATGATGTGCCAATATGATATTTCACAAATATACGCTATTTTTACATAAATATATATACTATATATATGTGTGTGTGTGTGTGTGTGAATATCATTTAGTTTGTATGCACATAAACCAGCTCTTTAAACATCTTGCGCCTAGCTAAGATGACCTGACTTAAGCGTACTGGCATAACATTAAAGAACGAAAAAAATAATAGAATTCCAGTTTGTTACCATATTTCATGAAGCCCCATGTTTTTCATGGTGAACGGCTACATTAAAGAAACTCTGTGTACACTGTACATTAAAGAAACTGTCTACATTGTACACTGCGTTACTGAGAGAATAGTTCGCTTAGTATGAAAAATATTCACAAAAAAACACGAGATAACTGCATTGTGCGAGGACTTACAACAATGAAATTATTATTATTAGTAGTAGTAAGTCTGCCTCTTCGTATCCAAATAGGTGGACAAGCGTAACAGAGTACGGGGAAATCGTCCATGTTATCTTATTAAGGTTGCATTGTGTGACGTTTGAGTCAAAGGGACAATGCAGTAGCGATAAGCCTGCCGGTGTAGTTCAATTGGGAGAACAGCCACTCCGGAGTAGAAAAATGTGCGATCGAATTCCATTGTCGGCAAGAGAAAGGTTGTGACTGTAGCTAGATAATCTCTTCTGGGAAAGTATTCTTTTTAGTTTCCTCAAAATGCCATGAACCTAATTTTATACCCTGAAAGAAAACGTCGGTACAGCAACTGCCTTGAGTGTGAAGATAATGTATCGGCATTATTTTTATCACGAAGTACAAAGATCGCCTTTTTAATCTTCACATAGTCATATCATTTAATAAATATTTGATATTAAGTTAAGTATTAAAAATTAAATATTGTCAACAGAAAAACGAAAAGTTGTTAAAATAAGCGTGACGTGCCTGCCCAGCAGGACGTACAAGATATAAAGGCAGATAGCAGCGATAACGAACGTCCGCGTAGCTCAATTGGTAGAACGACTTATTCCGGAATGAGGGGACCCGGGTTCGAGCCCGGCGTGGACAAAAGTAACGGAGAAATTTACTTCGTTATAATGGCTCCCGGATGACCCGGCCGTTCAAGATCTCACAATGGTGAGATGTTCTTTCCACACCGCGAGATACGAAAAATGAGAGAATCCCCTCTACAGCGCTTCGAAAAATAAATGTGTGTGACGTTGCATTCCGCACACCAGATTGACTGGGAGTTCTCAAGTGCACGTTCTACAGCGGATGACGGCCTATGGTAATTCATGGTCACGGCTGACCCGTGGGCCATGCCCCCGGCCCTCTTTCGGGGGGAGGTGTGACGTGCCTGCCCAGCAGGACGCACACGATATAAAGGCAGATAGCAGCGATAACAAACGTTAGCGTAGCTAAATTGGTAGAACGACTTATTCCGGAATGAGGGGATCGGGTTCGAACCCCGGCGTGGACAAAAATGACGGAGAAATTTACTTCGTTATATAAGGTTTTCTCCAGTTCACCTTTACAGTGAAATAGTTGTTCCGACGGCTCTCGTATGGAACGTTCTAGAGCGACATGAATGTTATTTTACTGTGCGTGAAAGGATTACTGTGGAATGGTTTAATAATGTGCTTCAGTTGTACTACTGTCTAGCTTAATAAATCATGTAAATACTTTTTGGATTATATTGTTCGGATATTACACATAATTCTTTGCTGCAATGGAAAAAAATTTGATGCATTACCTTGTATTAAGACTATTGCCATTACATTTCGGCATTTAATTTATTTTAAGCTGATTTAAACGTTTTTTTCAGTTCTATTGAAATAATTCTTCATGAAGATTAAAATTTTCCTTCTGTTTCCGTGCTGAGAAGTTCGTCATTAGGGCTACAATACTTCTCTGCAGTGGTGTAGTCTTAGCGCCGTTCTCTCTTTTTTTTTTTTTCTAGGCTTAGTGAAACTAGTGCACGTTTCATGGTTAGATGATAAAAGAAGCTGGGTAAAGGAATATTTGCAGATGGTTACGTATGCAAAAATAAGGAGTATTGTGTTTTATATGCAAGCATACTCGTATCTTAAACGAATGTTCGTGTTGAAAGAATGAGACTAAACAGTCGCATCACGCAGCTGAGCACCTCACGAATCATTAAAGGTTTTAACGTAAAGAGAATGGGAATTCCATTGTCAAGAAGGCAGTCCTCCAAAAATAAAAAAATCGTCAGAGGTGATTTTTCCGTTGGTTAAGATTTCACTGTTAGGAGGAAAAATGGCAAAGAAAAATTATACAAGCATAAAAGCCGAGTGATAAGTATTATGTAGTTGCGAAGGGCATTTCTAATAAACAACTCGCCACCAGCGACCTGCTACGATAAAAGTACTTCCCTGAGCTCTTTGTCTGATTTTGTATGGGTAACGAAAGGAATTTCTTACAGCAATCTCATAATCTTCTGGAAAAGGCGAGCTAATCACACTGAATGTTTGGCATTGTAAGGAAAAACAGAGCAGTATTTAAAGAAAAACACAATAATGCCAACATGTGAATCACAAGTGACAATCTTTAACTTACTGAAAATTGCCAGATTAAACAGTTAAGCAGAAAGAAATGATAAATGAGATCAGTAATGAATTTCAAAGTAAAACTAGCAAATAAAAGAAAAAATCAAATTTCAAATTGCTTTTTGAACATTTTAGGGTGTTTTTTCCCATTTTTTTTTTTTTTGCTTAATACTTTCACCTTAGGGCACTTTTTACGCTTTCCAACCGTAGGTTGAAGAAGCGTATATGCTCCAGCTTTGTCAGTCTGTCCGTCCGCACGATAACTTGCGTAAAAATGGTTCGATTTCGATGAAATTTGAGTATGTGGTAGGGGGACCACCTGGGGACGAACCCTATTGAAAATGAACGAAATAGGGTCAAAGGTCATGACATAGGAGCGAGATCCATTCCAATGCCCTTGTGCGTCATAACTTGCGTAAAAATGCTTCGATTTCGATTAAATTTTAGTATGTGGTAGGGGACCACCTGGGGACGAACCCTATTGGAAATGGGGTCAAAGTTCACGACATAGGAGCGAGATCCATTCCATTGTCCTTATGCGTCATAACTTACGTTTTTATGCTTCCATTGCGACAAAACTTTAGTATGTTGTTTCTGAGGTATACCGAACCGGTTCTGTTGAATATCATCGAAATGGGGTCAAAGGTCAGGGCACAGGAGCTAGATTTATTCCACAGCTATTATCCTCATAACTTGAGTAATGACTTCTGGTATGTTGGAGAGCGTATCATAATCAATGCATTGCATGATTTTACTAACTTGTTTAAATTTAAAGCTTATTTCTGCTACCCTGTTTGACTTGAATTTGAATTTTTCCGCCGACTTCTCATGGCATGGCCACGTTTTAACCATTACCAAATCTACATAAAAAATGAAGTTGAGATTCCTCTTTCGAGCTAAACATTTTTTTCTTTGTATGAATCGCAAGTTCGTGTACCATGGCAAATTAAGGGTGGATTTAGTTGTCTTACCCTAGATGTTAAGTACTTTTTATATTCAGCATAGTGCACTCAACTCAAATTAAATGCCTTGATGTTGTACAAATTAGAACAGCTGACGAAATTAACACTCACTAATTCTCTTTTTAAAACCCTTTTTTCGTAGGCGGGAATTGGGAGCTGTGTGTGTAATTTAACTGGTACTACTATAAACTGAGGCGTTGGCTTATGGCAGGTGATCCGAACTTGGACTGGGTTCGAGACCTCCCGCGCGAGGCATTTGTATGTGTTTGTCTTACTGCGAGCTCTCTGCCTTTTCTAGAACCAATGGCCCTAAATTTGAGACGGGAGACTGCTTTCAGCCCTTAGAATTGCTCACGGTGGTCGGTAGTTAAACCCCGATTAAAAAAAAAAAAAAAAAGAAGAAAATTCTGTGGACCGTGTTTTCGAAATTTTTCAGTCTTTACCTCACCTCCTGCAGGTTCCATATAGCATTATCGGAACAATGAGTTACCCGCAGTGCCGGATTTAAGGCTTTTGAAGCACTAGGCTAAATTTTCTATGCGCCCCCCCCCCCCGGCCTGCTATATTTGAATTTGCTCCTATAAGATTTTCTAATTATCTTTAAGTTAAGAACATAATAATTGGTAGTATAATTTTATTGTTAAATAACTATTATTTAAATAAAAAATATTTCGATTTAACTTGTTATTAAATTAAAGGGAAACTGCGATTATATAGCTTTGGGAAACTGCGGTTATCCTTGATTTTTTTTTTCTTATATGGCAACTACTGAGAAATTGGCGGACAAGATTCAGCAAGCCATCAGTTACGTCACGTGATTGCCGGCTGCCACTGCCGGGAAACTAGCGGACCACATTAGGTTAGCCATCATTTATGGCACGTGCTTGCAGGGCCGCTGAAGGGCCACTTGTGGCAGCTACTGCCTGTGATGGGTAACTGATGGCCTTGTTGTGGCACATGACAACTGATGGGGGTGCCAACTGTTGGTCTGAACTGCTGGCCCTTCTGTTGGCCGCCCGGACATTTTATTGACGGTTCGGCAACGACAACATAGTACTGGCCTAGCAAGACTGTTTTTGCTGGGGGGCTACATTCCCTCTGAACATCATGACTTTCAATCACATGAAATCTAGGGAGCGAATTACTTCTTAGAGAAAACAGAATTGCGAAGAAATAATAGTGATATGATGATGAAAAATCTTCCCGAACTCTACGAGATTTCTAATGTGTCAGTGAGGAAGGGACAGTGACTTCATTATAAGTTACATGTCAGAAAAATTAATAAATAAATTTTGCAGAAGTTACATTTTCAAACTATGTAATACCTAAAAAATGAAAATCTACGGCACGTTGATGAGAGTTTAGGTAGCTTGCTTTCCCCACGGGCGTTTGAGCCCTGTTTTAAGCATGGGATAACGTATTTTTTAGTCTTTTCTGGTGTAATTTCCTTGTAGTCAGTAACTCGAAGTTAGAAATCAGTAGCTTCACTTTTTCAGTGCGTATTATAATCATCAGCAGGCCAAAGATACTTAGTTTTATTAATGTAGCATGTTGGTTTGATGTTATAATTCTTGTGGATGCCAAATATCTAAAGATTAAGTATTCTTAGTGTAATGGGAAAAGAAGTAGCGTACGAAAGGGCATTCAGTAAAATGTAAACACATCCTGTGATTTATAAAACTGTACCTTTAACCCTTTAACGACCATGACCCAAACATCTTGTATCACTCTAAATACCAGAACGCTACCGAAACTGTATGATGTTTCACTTCTTTGTTTAATTACAACAATAGTGACTGAGGGTGACTCCTGTTGATCACTCATAGGTCGAGAAAATTTGAAGAAAAAGTAAGGGTAGAAAATCTTACTTACTCTAGACAGGCGTTTCGGGCGGCTATGGCCGTTTGTACGCACGGGCGTTTTTGGGCGTTATGGTCGTTAAAGGGTTAATTTTTGTTGTAGTCCTCGGAAACTCTGATGCGCTTGGCACAGATTCGTTGCAGTTTAGTTAATCGATGGTATTGCAATTCTTTGTAATGCCTTGCAAAACACGCAGCCTTTTCTGGCTTCTTTGGACTTTTTCTTCGTCGTCTGTGGAACGCGTTCCGCGAAGGTGCTTTTTCAAATTCCAAAAGAGGGAAAATTCAATAGGACTAGATAAAAACTCAAGACTCATAAACCGGATCACCCACTAAGATTGCTGGTCTCAGGGCACGCAAGCCCAACTCGTCCATTAGAGGCAACCCTGGCTTCATACTTGAAACCCCTCATAATGAATTCCTCAATATCTATCAAAAGTACTACACAGACTCTCGACCGTATTAAGGCTTTTAACTCTTTTGGAACTCATTTTATTATGGCATCTGTTGATGTAGTGTCTTTATTTCCAAATGTACCCCTTTCTTCTGTCCATTCTATTATTTTTGAAAAATTAACTCAAGACAACTGTATCTCCCCACTTGAAATTGATGCTGTCTTATCCGCCCTTAAACTTCTTGCAAAACGTTCGTATTTTAAATTCAAAGACCAGTTTTTTCATCAAACAGAAGGTGCTCCTATGGGGTCCCCCCTTATCCCCCATTTTAGCCGAGATCCTGTTGCAGTCTATAGAGGAGACTGTCTTAGCAAGTTTTTCTGTCCAACCTTTACTTCTTATGAGGTATGTGGATGACATGTTGGTGTTCTGGCCTTATTCTCTCTCTCCCTCTCTTGAATCAATTTACTGAATGTCTGTCTTCTCAATATCCAACCATCTCCTTTACCCAGGAACTTGAAGTTGAGGGAAAACTCCCTTTTCTTGATATCTTATTAACAAGGCATTTAACCTCGAATCAACTTCAGTACTCAGTTTACAGAAAACCAACGTTTATTCCCTGTATTATTCCTTTTGCTTCTGCTCACCCTCCGGAACATAAATCTTCTGCTCTTCGTTTTTTGATTAAAAGAGCCTTTACCCATTCTTCATCCCGCAAGATTCGCATTGACGAATTAAATAAGATTCAAGCTCTAACCCAGGAGTTCGGATTCCCGGCCTCTCTCTTTCACAGGTTACTCAGTAAGTTTACGAAACTACGATTTACCACTTTGGTTAATGAAGCTCCTCTGTCTAAATTTGTTGGTAAATTGGATTTTATTCCCCATATTGTTTCTTACCTGAAAAAAGTCTGTCAGCGTCATAATTTATTTTTTGGAATCTGTACCCGAAATATCTTCTCACTAGTCCGTAGAGACCGGGATAATATCAATATGCTTAACAAACCGTGTGTCTACTCCATACCCCTGAACTCAGAACACCCGAACCGTGACTCCAAGGTTTACATCGGTTTGACACTTCGATCGTTACATATAAGACTGAAGGAGCACCAATTTCCTCTACGAAGTGGAAACATCACCACAGCCCTCACCGTTGCAGTCAAACAGGAAGGCTACAAACCAGACTGGCAAAATGCTAAAGTTTTAAACTCCTCTGTTAACAAGAATACCACTTTTCTCTCGGAAAGCCTGTTTATTCTTAAATATTACGATGTCTGCTGTAATACGGACTTTCCCACTTCAGTCCCAAAACCTTGGAGACGGATGATCGCTCTCCCCATGACACACTTAGAAGGTGAGACTCTTACTTAAACATGTTCTGTATTTGTTTTTGGACTTTAATTTCCTCTTTTTTCTTAATGTAAATGGCATCACCTGTATTATTTTTATGACGTATATCAGCTTAGTCACGAATAACTATAGTATATAGTCGTTGCCTCTATGTGTTCCGGGGCTTTTGGGCTTGAAAATCGGGCCATGTAAGCCCCGAAAGTGGCTCACATGGCCTAAGGGGCTAAATAAATAGGTTTTTAAAATTGTAAATAAATTGAGTTTTATTCGGCAGTTTTAGGGATTTGTTTTAACTTATCGTACTACAGAGAGCACACTTGTGTTCCTCATTTTCATCTATCAAGTACGAAATCTTCATATTCAGAGGACTGCCGCCCCGGTGGCGCAGTGGTCTAAGCGATGGCCTTTGATCATTCGTCCGAAAGGGGTCTGGGTTCGAATCCCGGTGAGGCATGGATGTCGTGTTTGTCTTACGGCACTGGCTCTCTCCCTTCCCTGGAACCAGTGACCCTAAATTAGGGACGGGCGACCGCTTATAGCCCATTGAGTTGCTCATGGTGGTCGTTAAACCTCCAATAAAAAAAATATATATATATTCAGAGGACTTGATAATTCTTTCAGAAGTGAGCAGCTAGAGAATCATCATCTGTGTGTACTGGGGCGTTGTGTTAGTGAAGTTATTCCACCTTGAACCCACGTTGATGTTCCGAAATGTCTTTGCTATTATTTTGCGAGCCTTGGCCAAACAGAAATGACCTAGATCTTGCATTGCATACTTACTTACTTGCTTCGTTTCTGGATTCCAGTTTACTTACTTGCTTCGATACTTACTTGCTTCGTTTCTGGATTCCAGTTTACTTACTTGCTTCGATACTTACTTGCTTCGTTTCTAGGATTTCGTTTCTGGATCCCAGTTTACTTACTTGCTTCGTTTCTAGGATACCGTTACTGGATTCCAGTTTACTTACTTGCTTCGATACTTACTTGCTTCGTTTCTAGGATTCCGTTTCTTGATTCTAGTTTACTTACTTGCTTCGTTTCTAGGATTCCGTTTCTTGATTCTAGTTTACTTACTTGCTTCGTTTCTAGGATTCCGTTTCTTGATTCTAGTTTACTTACTTGCTTCGTTTCTAGGATTCCGTTTCTGGATTCCAGTCCCATCTGCTGCTATCATGTGCTCAAAAACGCTTTTTCTGACATTCAGCACACGATAAAAGCAGTCGACTGTAATCCACTCACCTTTTTCTTTTTTTTTCGTTTCTGTACCAAAATTCGTATGATACACATTTCAGACAGCATGAGTTTTTCATGTAAAACTGTTTCTAGTGTTCCAGTACTCAATCTCTTTAGTAATATGTGCACAGCCATGTGACGATTTTCCTTAACAAATTCCTCGCTGTTAATCTTTGGTGCAGACAATAAATGTAAAACAGGCGTTTCTGTGGAAAACAGCTGTTTATGCTTGCACATTAATATATTTAATCAGTGCTTTCCAATCTTTTGATGGTCCTGACTCGCCTTATGTTCAAAAGAGAAAAGGATAACCAAGGTGTCCATTTTACACTACTCACTAAGTACAAATATGTATACCTACCAGTTATTACGAACTTTAAATTACTAGTGTTTCATTAGAATGAACGTTTTTAATACTTAATAATATAGATTTAATTAAAAAGGTCAGTTCAAGTAGCAAAAATTAAAATGTATATTTTTACCGAAAATGTTTATCTCACAAGGAAAGCCTTTCAATTGTCACTCTCCAAAATTGAAGAAACGTGGCCAGGAGATAGTACTAAGGGCAAAAAACCAATGGGTGTATTTCCGTTTTGGCCCAAATGAACTGACTAAGGTGAACGAGTGTTTTAACTGACAAGGGAAGCCTTTCAACTGTCACTCTCCAAAATTGAAGAAACGTGGCCAGGAGATAGTACTAAGGGCTAAAACCAATGGGTGTATTTCCGTTTTGGCCCAAATGAACTGACAAAGGTGAACTTTTACTGACAAGGGAAGCCTTTCAACTGTCACTCTCCAAAATTGAAGAATCGTGGCCAGGAGATAGTACTAAGGGCAAAAACCAATCGGTGTATTTCCGTTTTGGCCCAAATGCACTGACAAAGGTGAACGAGTGGTCTGAAAATGGCCCAAGTGGAGAAAATCATCGAACGTATCAATGAACAAACAATGGCACTCAGAAAAATTCAACATGTTGTTATATCCGTGGATAAAATTTGGATACTGTGAAAGTGATGTCGCTTCTTTTGAAAATTTTCAACGTATTTGTTTTTCAGATATCAATGACAATTTTCAGTACTGTGCTAACTTTGGGATCTTGCGTTGTTCTCATTGTTCTCAATTACTTTGCTTCGGTCATGTATTCAATGCCACAAATGTTTATTTACACCTGTAATAAAGGTTTTTGTTGCTTTTTGTGTGACATGAGCTTATTTTGAATCATGGGGGCATAGCTGATATTTGGAGTTACCTATCATGCACCGAAACACATGATGATTTTTCCAACTTGTGCTCTAAGGCCATTTTCAGACCAATCGTTCACCTTTGTCACTTCATTTGGGCCAAAACGGAAATACACCCAATGGTTTTTGCCCTTAGTACTATCTCCTGGCCACGTTTCTTCAATTTTGGAGAGTGAAAGTTGAAAGGCTTCCTTGTTAGTAATTTTAATTCTAGTGCAGAGCGCTAAGTAAAAGAATTACTACACATAGACATAACAAGAGGTTTTAGTGCTGCGATCAGCCACATAGCAAGAGTGAGAGCTTAAATTATTACCTGAAAATAAACAGATTGGATATTTTACTTTAATGAAGCAAAAGACACTGAAAATTGTCATGAATGTTTCCATACGTTTTTAATATTTTCATATAACTAAATTTAAATGATTTCATATTTAACAAGCATATTTCTGCTTACAAAAATAAAACATTATTTGCTAGTGGAGCTTTTCTGCTGTTCCTGATATCGTTTCACATGAACTTCGTAGATCGTTGCGCCAAACTGTTTGGAAATCATTGTTTTCAATGTTAAAGAAGCTTGCAAAGCGTAATTTTTACCTGAAAGAACAGCAAATTGATAATAGTGAATTTCGAATTTGAGTTAGGAGTTTCATGAAGTCAAGGCTATATATGACCATAGAGGACTAAATACGGGGCGGATTATGTTAGCAGCAAACCCGGATCATAGGACTTCATCACCAGGACAAAATACGAGGCAGATTTGGCCTAATGAAATCACCTGGCGTGCATTCCCACACCGCACGGGACTTACAACTAAAACGCACTTACTGATGACAAGAATTTAACATTAATTTTATTCCGAGTGTACCTGCTTTCTTCTGATCTTCAAAAAGTATGTAATATTTGCAAAATATAATGATAGTTTTTTTTAGTAAAGAACTGGTAATAAAATGACAAATCGTCTCTATGGCCATTTCTTTTAAATGTTGAAAATGTTGCTTTTGTTTTTAATAAACGAATGTTGTAAATAATGGCATAGAAATACCTAACAACTAGCAGAGGCACACAGGAGTCATCGCTCTTTCCACGCTTATAAGTGAGTGACGGAAAAATTCTCATCGGCCGCCACCGGGAATCGAAACCAGGGTCTCCCAAGTTACGCGCCGGATATACTGCCACTGCATCACAGCGGTCTCGCATTCTCCAGACTCACAAACGACTAACTGCCAAACCACATGGCAGGTTGCTTCTTGGAGCCCTGCACAATGCTGGGGATTCACCAGTGATGGTAAGCAGTAACTGAATTGTCAAATTGTGTATTAATTGTTTGTATTAACTAGCAATTGTGTCAATTGTATGTATTAACTAGCAGAGGATTCCTAAATTTCTGTATTGTGGAAGAGATGAGTTGACAGTTCTTTTGATGCCTTATTTACTCAGGCTTCGAGGGGTTAAAATGTGTCAGGATGAATGTGCTTCTTGTAGCCAGATGGATAATTGCAGGTACTGAGACATGTACTGAAAGCTTTTGAGCGCAGCTACCACGGTAGTATTAATGACAGATACACAGAGCTTCTAATGTTCACCTGTGTGAAAGAAAAAGGTTGCTTGGATATAAAAAGAAGCTGTAACGTATACTCTATATTCACTTTCCTTTTGATTTTACTATCTCTGGTTATTTTATTTTACTATGTAAATTATCTTCTTACTGAACGAAATATTATTTCACCCGATGAGTCATGAAGTCATGACGTGGTGGTAGCTAGTATATAGGCGCGTTCATCGAGACTTAGGGAGAGCTTTTGTTGTTGTTATGAGAGAGCGTTGTTGTTTACGGAGAGCGTTTGTAATACGAGGAGAGATTGTGTTGTTATGAGGAGAGATTCTTCATTATTGTAAAAACAAGTTGTGTGTGTGCTTTAGTTGACCAAGAGTCTTATAATAAAGAAATTGCAGTAAGTACGTCTTTCTCAATTAATAGTTTTTGTCAGACCTCTGTCTGGCTGTTAGGTTTATATCGTTAGTTTATTACCATTAACAACCAGCGTTAAGACTTTGTTTACGTTCATAATTAACTAACAACAACCTTTTTGAATTCACTATTTTGAAGCTTAGTACAAGTATATCATTAGCTAGCTGGTAGGAAGAGCATTATTCATTCATAATAATTAGCTTAGCGAAAAGAAAATAAAGCTAATTCATTATAAAGCTTTTAATTGGAAAAAGAAATCCCAAATTGTTTTCAGGTAGGTTTAGGAAAGAGGAAATGTGTCTATAAAAATAATGTTTCAATCCAGAAAAGTAACATGTGTGTTGCATTTATTTTTCGATTCCGGTTGCTTACATCCCATGTTGCCGGATACTCTGGTTTAGAGATGGGCCACATCTCCTCTCATTTAATCCTTTAAAAGCTGTAAAATCGTAGACGAAAACAAAATTAACTACACTTCTTTTCGATTGATTTGCAACTTTCTGAAATAATTAAGGATTTGCTTATCAAAAAAATAAGAAAGGTCGTTTTAGTAAATTATATTGTTTTTTTAAGATGATGTTACCCTCGGTTATTTATATTAGTCCCTTTGAGTTCATTTTATGTAGAAGAAAAACACGTTTCTTAAATGTCATTTCTGCTTCACAAACATTGCTTTCTTCAACACCCATACGTAACACGGAAAACTACAGCGAAATATACAAATTGTGATGGTGTCCTTAACGCCGTACAGCTAAAATTTTCAGTCATCAATAAATATTTATTTACGCTCTCTGGTAATTGAAACAAATGACGCAGGAATGCGAAAGTCATAATATTTCAGGTGTAAATTTAACCATAAACATTTTTTTAAACACATGATCATATGTAGAGGATTTCAGGAAGGGAGGGACTGACCCCAGGTCTTAAACAGCCCTTAGAAAGGGGAAACTAGGAGATTTGGACTAGAGCGCCCGATAGGAAAGTGACACGGAAGCGAAGTATGAAGGGAGAGGAAGACGCCATTATTTGTTACCGGGGGCCAGTACTCGGGGTCCGACGGCTTAACGTGCCCATCCGACGGACGGCGGATATTTAGTGGATCGAGCGTTCGTACCTGCCTGGGATCGAACATGAGGCCCTTTCCGTGGCAGTCACGAACGTTGCCCACTAGGCCACCCGCGGCCCAACCATAAACATTGCAACGCCAACAGCTAGAAGTATTTCTTTTTTCTAGGCAAAGTCATCATCATCATCATCATTGTCAACCATTATCTATCCACTGCTGGACGAAAGTCTCCCCAAGTTTCCTCCACAACGGTCTGTCTTGTGCCAGTCTCCTCCATGTCACTCCCGCACACTTTCGAATTTCATCCACCCATCTCCCATGTGGTCTTATTCTGGGTCTTTTCCTGTCCCTTGGAATCCATTCTAAAATTTTGGTTTTCCATCGATGGCCTGTCCTTCTGGCAGTATGTCCAGCCCATTGCCATTTCAGGGATTTAACTCTGATCATGATGTCTTCCACTCTTGTCATTTTTCTGATCCACGAGTTCCTCTTCTTATCTCTCCTGGTTACACCAAGCATGCACCTCTCCATGCTACTTTGAGTTGTCTGCAGCCTTTGTATGTCGCTTTTAGTTAAGGTCCACGTCTCTGCACCATACGTAAGCACTGGAAGGATGCATTGATCAAACACTTTTCTTTTAAGACATAATGGCATATTGCTCTTGAAAATTATGCTGTTTCTTCCAAAAGCTCTCCAGGCAAGTTTTGTACGCCGATTAATTTCTTCATCAATGTGACCCTCACTTGATATCTGCTGTCCAAGATAAACGTACGTGTCTGTTATCTTCAGCTTTTCTCTATCAATCAATAAATCTTCATTTCTTGTAAAAGCATTGAACATCACTTTTGTCTTCTGAAAGTTCATTTTTAATCCCACTTCTTTACTCTTGTCAGCAAGTTGCAGCTCCGATGGAGTAGTTGCAAAAATGACTACGTCATCAGCAAAACGAAGGTGAGTTAGATAATCTCCATTAATCTTTATCCCTTTGTTTTCCCAGTTCAGTGATTGAAAGACATTTTCCAATGTGGCATTAAAGAGCTTCGGAGATATGGTGTCACCTTGTCTCACTCCCTTTCCAATTTTTATATGTGTTGTATTTTAAAACAGCCGAATCTTTGCACTTGCATTTTCATCGATGTTATCAATAATATTAATGTATGCATCTTCAATACCGCAGGATTTCAGAGCATTGCAACTGCTGATGGTTTCACCGAATCAAAGGCTTTTTCATAATCGATAAAAGCCATGCACAATGCAAGTTTATATTCCCTCGCTCTTTCAATTAGTTCTCTCAGTACGTGTATATGATCTATTGTGCTGTAGCCACTCCTGAATCCAGCTTGTTCTCTCGGTTGAGCCATGTCCAGTGTTACCTTCAAACGATGTGGAAAGAGAATGGTTACGAACGGGTGTAGATGGACGACGAGGATGTTCCTATTCCTTATGCTTGTGAGAGAGGTCTCAACAGGTACGAGAGGCCCCAAGGAAGCCCATGTAAACGCACCCCAAACTGTTACACCGCCTCCACTTGGCCTGTTCGACCCCATCTTGGCATGCTGGGTCCATCGCTTCTTGAGGTTTACTCCACACACGCACCCTCTCATCGGCGTGTTAGAGTTGAAACCGTGATTCGTCAGACCAGTGTTTCCAGTTCTCTGCACTCAGTTGTGTTAGGGTTTTGCAAATTGCAGCCTAATCTTTCTGCGGCTTGCAATCAACAAGGGGACACGATGTTGACTGTGACTGCCATAGCCTATTTTTTCCATGGTGCGACGGATAGTCTTTGTGCAAAAGCTTGTGGACGTGCCCTCATTTAACTCCGATATTACTTGATCCGCAGTAGTCGTGCGTTTCCTAAACGATGCGGCACAGTCTGCGCTCACCTCGAGAGTCAGTTGCAAGTTTACGGCCACATTTCTTCCTTTGGTTGGACGTTTTGACGTATTTCACTAAGTTTTGCTGTACACGTGTGGCTATCTGATGTGGAGATCCCAATAGTTCAGCTGTTGCGTTGATTGAACAGCCGACCTTCCTCACAGCTACTATCTGACCACGGTCAAACTCATTTACGTCGCTGTCTTTACCCATAATTACTTTTCTGTTACTGGTTTCGAATGTGTAGACACCTGCTCTTTTTGTAGGCTTTGCTTGTTTCAGTGTCCCACTGGACTGGACTCCATTCTTCTGCTTTTCATATTGTTGTCGGGATGTATATGATAATTAGTTCATTCAGTGTACAGGAGATGCAAGGAAATCTGCTCGTAATATTTTTTTAACTTACTTTCGCGTTATTCTATCAAAAAAACCAAAAACAAACAGCATGTAAAAGACTTACTGTATTATATTCCCGGTCTTGCGCGGTAGGCACACCCCATCCTTGTGTAACCCGAAGTTCGAGCCTCGGCCCAGATGCACTGCCCTAAATATTAGCAAACACCTGTTCATACCACCTTGTTACTGAAGTCAAAATCAGGATGAAGTACTGAAATTTAATGCTAATTATTTACAAAATTGCAGGCCGCCCCGGTGGCGCAGTAGTCTAAGCGATGGCCTCTGATCATTCGTCCGAACGGGGTCCGGGTTCGAATCCCGGTGAGGCATGGATGTTGTGTTTGTCTTAAGGCACTCGCTTTCTCCCTTCCCTGGAACCAGTGACCCTAAATTAGGGACGAGCGACTGCTTATAGCCCATTGAGTTGCTCATGGTGGTCGTTAAACCTCCAATCAAAAAAAAATTGCAGTATGTGATTATCCAGAATAATGGTGTTATTTTGTCATCAACCGAAGCTTTCTGCCCGAGTTCAAACAAGCCTTCCTCTCCCTCCCTCCCTCCCCCTTTCCCCCAAAAATCACAAGCACGCTTTTGAGCTTTGTATGAATTCACCCAGACTGTGTACATTTCTTTTTTGTTTCTGCTTTTAAAATAACCCAGTATAATTTAATAAGTAAAAAAAAATCATAAATTGAGAGTTAAATTTGGTTGTTTTAAACATATTTAGTGGAATTCTGTGGCGCCTGCACCGTGAGACTTGGAACTTTGTGACTTCAAGGAAACTGTTGGAGGGCGTTACCCCAACAGGATTTCCAAGAAAAATCAAAGATCTGTGAATTCCTTCTTGAGAAAAGGTGAAATAAATCTGGAAACAATTACATTCTCAGGTTGGTGCCCCACTCAAGAATTTTCGCGCCCCGACATCTCTGGTGGAATTCATCTCCTGGTCAGTGAGACTTCCTTTCATAACCAATATTTCTAAGATACTGGGTGATTTTGAAAGCGAGTTCCTGTTAGATATGTTACTTTATGTGCTTCACAAATGTTGTTTCTACATTCTTATTTTCTTTATTGCTTAACTCCTCCCGACGAGTACCTAATATTAAAGGAGTTATCTGTGGCTGCTTGCTTTAGGCTTCATTGCTTTGTGGAAGGAGGAGATCCTAAACTGAAGAACAAACTCAACGCAAATCCGTGTTTCAAAGCAGGCCGCACTGGCCCAAACATAGCATCTTAATGTGTATTTCGTCTTCGCTACCAAGTGTTTTTAAGGATTTGTGCATTGACAGATGTTTTACACTAACTGTTAGAAAATGCAACTAACAGTTCCAGAAACTGAAGATCATTCAGACAGACAGATAAATGATCATAAGTGTGATTGCAGTAAAGTAGCGAAGCTGTCCGGAGTTAAGAAACCAGTTTTTTTAACTGTTTAGAAATGGCAAAAATTGTGCAAGCATATCAAAATCGAGAATCTGATCCTGATTAGGGAGCGTTTCTGTCATTTTATCATCCAGGATTTTCAGATTCTGGTTCCCGCATTTCAAGCAGCAAACTCCTCATGAAGTTTTATTCCCACACCTTTGCCTATTAATTACGAATGTAAAGCAATTTACCACTGCCTTGACGCTGTTAGCTAATCCCTGGTCTCGTGTCTGTGTGGTAGAGGACTGTTGAGGGTTCTAATACTGCTGCGAACCATCCAGTTCGCGATTCTCCAAGGCTTTCGCAAATACGTGGATGGAATTTTCAGATCGGCCGTGCTCATATTGCACCATTTCTGGCGGCTGACACTTGATGGGGAAGGCAACGAGAAACCACTTCATCGTGATCTGCATTCCCTAGAATAATCGTCACCATGACTGTGTGAAGCTAACGGTGATGAATCGCCGAAGTTCTTGTGTGGATATGGCATCTGAAGAAATATATAAATTGAAGTTAATGATATTTTGTTGTGTTTTGCAACAGACTTAAGGTTAGCAATTACACTGATGAGTCATTACATTATGACCATCTACCTAATAAGCTGTAAGACCCCCTTTAGCCCGCAAAACAGCGGCCACTCAGCGAGACATCGATTCGATGAGGTGGCGATAGGCATCCTGGGGTATCTGGTACTATAATGTGAACAGCAGGTCCTCTAGTTTCCGTACATTTCGGGTTGGTGGTGATTGAGCGCAAACCCGCTTTTCCAAGTCGAACCACAAATGTTCGATTGGGTTCATGTCAGGTGAATTTGGAGGCCAGGACATTAAACAGAAAGTCACCACTAGCATATTCTCCGAACCACTCCTTGACGATTCAGGCAGTGTAGCGTGGCACATTATCCTGTTGGTAATGGCCATCACCAGCAGGGAACACAGTTGCCATGAATGGGCGAACTTGGTCCGCAGCGATGTTCAGATACCAGACAGCTGCCAGGGATTGTGCTTTTGGGATAATGGCGCCAAACGTGTCCCAAGAAAACATCGCCCACAGCATAACACCACCGCCGCCGGCCTGTTTCCGCCCAACAGTGCATCCAGGTGCCATAGCTTCCGTTGTTAACCGGCGTATCCACGCTCTGCCGTATACGCGATGCACCAGGAATCTTGATTTGTCAGACCAGGCCACTTTCTTCCAATCATCCACGGTCCAATCTCGATGATCTTAGGCCCATTTCATGCGTTGTTGGCGATGACGTGCAGTAAGCATGAGGAACCGCCTGGGTCTTCGACTACGCAGGTCCATGCGCAGAAGGCTGCAATGAACTGTGTGCTGTGACACATTGCCCTAAATACCACTGATGTAGCTGCGGGTGATTTGTTGCACTGTGGTCGCTGTGAACAATGCGCGACAGTCTCGGCTCCCCTCTGGCATCAATCAACCGCGGACGACACAGGGCTGGACGACGGTCCGTCGTTTGGCCATCTGTGCACCACTTTTGATACGCACTCACTACAGCGGCACGTGAACAACCCAGAAGCCGCGCCGTTTCCAATATCGTGGTTCCGAGGCGCCGTGGCATCACAATTTGTCCTTTATCAAACTCCGATAAATCGGCAGCTTTTCCCATTCTGACTCCGAACACTCTACTAACCGGAAGCCAGTCCTCGGGTTGCAAATATACTGCTTTGTGAACTTCACCTGCGCCACCGTTCGGTATCCAGGCGCGCTCATTTCTGTAGGCTGGGGATGGTCATAATGCTCATCAGTGTATATACACACTGGTGGAAAGTGATAAAAGAACACCAAGAAGGAATTGGCGGACGATCATGAAATTTACATATGTTATAAGGGTCGTGTTTACGTAGGTGTGATGTTAATTTCGGGGCCAACCGGTGAGCACTTACGCCACAGCACGGCATAATATGAAAATTATCGTCGGTGGTATTTAAGGAGTACGGCGAAGGGAATGTAACCAGTCGTCGGCGTACGGACACGTGCGAAGACCCTGAAGAAGCTGCAATGCCTGGACATGGAAGACGTGTACGATTTCAGCAGTTATCGGGCTTTGAGCGAGGTCGTCTAGTCGGACTCCGCGAGGCCGGGTGGTCGTATCGTCGTATTGCGGAGCGAATTGGACGGGAAGTATCGGTGGTGGTACGATGGTGGCGTAGATGGTCCGAGGAACATTCCCACACGAGAAGACGTGGAACCGGGAGTCACAGACGGACTGATGAGCGGACCGATCGACGCATAAGAAGAGCGGCGTTGTCAAGCAGAACATCCACTGCGACGCAAATCCGAGCTGCCGTAGTACCTGAGGTGACTGTGCGAACAATCCGCAACCGTCTACTGGATGCAGGACTACGTGCACGTGTGCCTCTAGCATGTGTACCTCTGACTCCAGCTCACCGTCAAGAACGGCTGCAGTGGTGTCGCCAACGTCTGCACTGGAGAACGAAATGGCGATCTGTCGTGTTCAGCGATGAAAGCAGATTCTGCTTGGGAGCCTCCGATGGCCGTATGCGTGTTCGCAGACGCACAGGGGAGCATCTCCATCCTTGTTGCATCCGCCAGCGACACACAGGGCCTACACCTGATCTCCTGGTGTGAAGAGCGATCAGCTATCACTCCCGCACACAACTAGTGTTTGTACCGGGCACGTTAAACAGCACCTTCTACGTCAACAACATCATTCAGCCCGTTGTTGTGCCATTTGTAAGGTCGGTCCATCGTGGTGTTTTCGAGCAAGATAACGCACGCCCACACACGGTACGTGCAACGCAACATGCATTTCAGGGTGTGAGACAACTTCCATGGCCTGCACGTTCACCGGTTTTTTCCCCCATTGAGCACGTGTGGGATTTTATGGGACAACGACTTATCCGGTCTCCACGGCCAGCCACGACCATCCCCGATTTACGCGTCCAGGTTGAGGATGTTTGGAACTCAATACCCCAAACTTACATCCATTATCTGTACGACAGACTCCATCCCAGAATTGCGCTGTGTGACGCAGTTCATGGCGGTTCAACTTCGTACTAACCATGTTACATGGAAATGTTATTTTTCAGTTTACCAGCAAATACAGCTGTATTTTGGCATAATGTTTTGATCACGTTATCCTCTGTATTCCGTTATTTTGCTGTATACATTTCGTTGGTATCAGACGTCTCCTTCTTGGTGTTCTTTTTTCACTTTCCGCCAGTGTATTACAACCATGCCCACAGTGACAAGTGTCCTGCAAAAATATTCGTAAAAGTACGTAGGGGTGCTGATAAGTCTTTGGCGTTTCCTATTTCACATAGGCTGATAATGCTCTTGTCTTATGAAAATTGATTTTTATGTATGTGTCTGACTAAATATCATAATTGTAGCCTGATTATTTAGTTTTTTTTTTTTTGCAGGTCTGATGTGAGAGTGATGCAAAACCACACAGATTTCACTGCAAAAGAGCGCCGAGCAGTGATGAAATATCTTTTTCTAAAAAGGAACTCGGCCAAACAAATTTATGATGAAATGTCGGTTACATTAGGTGATAAGTGCCCTTCTTACTCCAATAGTCAAGAACTAGGTTGCTAGGTTTAGAACAGGACATTTGAGCACTGAAGACGAATAGCTTTCTGGGAGACCAACTCAAGTGATAATTCCAGAAAACGTAGATTCCATTCATTCCATGATCCTGAATGATCGACGAATATCTACTAAAAAGATAGCAGATACCCTGACGATATCCCGCGAGCGATTAGGCTGTATTACTGACGAGATTTTAGACATGAGAATGCTCTCAGCCAAATGGGTTCCCAAATGCCTCAATGCTTTCCAGAAGCGTGATCGGGTGATTGTTTCACAAGCCATTTTGGATAGATTTCGACGGGATACTGTGGGATTGTTGAACCGTCTCGTAACTATGCATAAAACGTGGATCCATATACACTCACGGGCAATGAAATTTCCGTACCAAGAAGGAAGCATCGGATTGAACTGAACTTTTATGGACGTAATGATACAGTGAATTATAAACATGATGGCAAAAACAGAGCTGCAGGACAATTAGAAAGATCTGTGGCACGCAGTCCGGTCATCTTCAGTAGCGCGTCGCACCACCTCGTGCGGCGATACATGCTGCAATACAGCCCGGCATGGAGGCGAACAGGCGCCTGGTGGTATCTTGCGGCAGAGTGGCCACACGTGTTGGACTGTGTGCTCCAAATCCCGGATAGTGCAGCACGGCGGCTGCTGGCGTTTCAACTGGTCCCACACATGCTCGATAGGGGACATGTCCGGGGAGCGGGCAGGCCATGGAAGTGTCTGGACATGACGTAGGCAGTCCTGGCCGTGTGAGTGCGAGCATTATTCTGCTGGTATAACGAACCTGGAATCCCGGCCAGGAATGGCAGCACATGGGGCCGTAGGATCTCATCCACATACCGCTGGCCCGTCACCTGTCCACTACTTCCAACACAGTCGGACGGTATGGTCAGAACGATCCAAGTGGCTGGTTATACGGCGCGCCGACTACCCTGAGGTTTTCAGCCCGAAGATCGGGCCTCTCTCTCAAAGTCCGTAAGTTGCGTAAATCGGCGTCTCTGCGGTCTACCCGGCATTCTTGTCACTCTGTACTTTTGCTTGCGTCGGCCGGCATGGGGAATCGACTACACGCCGGTTTATAAGACTGCCAGTTCGTGCTTGCAGCGCCACCACAGGTTGTGCGGCCATGCGCAATCGCACCAAATGTGGGTTATTCGCATACCAGCACGCATTCTAGCTATTTGCAAAGTTTCGCGGTTGTAGCATGTTTTCTTCTAGGTGCGCAAATTTCATTTTCCGTGAGTGTATATATTATCCACAGACCAAAGAACAATCAAAGGAATGGAGACACAGTGGTTTCTCGCGTCCAAAGAAGTTCAAGACACAGAAGTCATCAAGAAAAGTGTTAGCGCCTGTCTTCTGGGTCAACGATGGAATTTTGCTTGTAGATTATCTGGAAAAGGGTGCAACCATCAAGGCAAAGTAGTACGTTGCACTTTTCGACAAACTGCAGCAGCGACTGGTCTCTAAACGCAGTGGCACGCTTTTGAAAGGGATCTTGTTTCTTCAAGACAATGCTTCTCCTCACAAAGCGTCTATTACGGAGCAGAAATGGCTGATCTTCATTTTGAAATTCTGAAACACTCGAACTACTCACCTGATCTGACCCCTTCGGACTACTGCCTCCTTTCTAACCAGACAAAACACCTCAACAGAAAAAAATGTTCAAGCATTGAGGAGGCCATAGCAGCTGCGTACGAGTGGTTTGCCGCATAACTGAAATAATGTTTTTTTTTTTTGATGGGTCAAATAAATTGGAACAACGAAGTCATAAATGTATGGAGCTCATGGAAGAAGAATATGTAGATTAAATATTTTTTTTCAATCCCGAAGATTGTTGTTTTCTTTACAAAGCCAAAGATTTATCATCACTCCATCGTATATCTTAAAACAAATTTAGTATCAGTTATTTATAAAAGTCGTTACGTTATGAAAATACAAGTAGGTAGAATATTCAAGCAAAGCAAACTGAATTTGCTTCTACCACTTACTGGTCATCCATGTAAATGTATGACCAGTAACTGGTAGAAGCAATTCAGTTTGTGTTACATGGATGACCAGTAAGTGGTAGAAGCAAATTCAGTTTGCTTTGCTTGAATATTCTGTAAATTTTCCATGTATTATGAAATGAAGAATATTTCTTCCTTCATTGATTTATCTGGGTACTGCTGACCTCCGACCTACACCTGTCCGGATGGGAATTGGGTCAAAGCGCTATGAGGAAGCATGGATGCTTCGACTAGCGAAAATCTGAGGACTTTCAGATTCCTATGTCTCAGTTGCTTGGAACTTCACTCTCCTGGGTTGTGTAATGGTTAGCATATTCGACCGGTAATCATATTGCGGGGTTCGATTCCTGCTCCAGGACGTTGAGATTTTCAAGTTTTCTGAGAAGTGTTACATGAATGACCAGTAAGTGGAAGGAGCAAATTCAGTTTGCTTTGCTTGAATATTCTGTGAATTTTCCATGTATTATGAAGAATATTTCTTCCTTCATTGATGCAAATAGGTAATTTCTGAAACCGAAACATATTTTCAGGAACCTCTTTGTTCTCACATAAGCTTGAACTTTTTGTGAATTCATCTAAGTTGCATACTGTTTTTTGTTTTCTTTTCTTTTTTTTTTCTTTTTCTTTTAGTGTAAACCTAATTGAGTGAGTAATCTATAAAAGTGTTTCACAGTTTTTCAGTCTTCGCAACACGTTTACAATTCTAATTTCTTAGCGGCACACTGCTGAAAAAAGTAGTATTTCAAATGTATTGCGAAATAAATGAGAAAATCACGTTTATTTTTACATTATGTTATATGTTATTTACCTGACCGCAAAGACACAAAATATGTTTGTTTTGTTTTGTTTTCATATTTGCAAGTGAGTGTTGCTTTTTATTTCATCAATTCGCGAAGTAACTGTAATTAGCAGACCCTCATTTTATTTTCGATGCAGCTAGGCCTCTTCCTCTTTTCCCACTCATTGTTTGTAAGCGTTGAAAACCCAAACGCACACATGTAGGATGCAAAAAAAAAAACTTATCTAAAGTGCAAACAGTTTTTTCTCTTGATTTTAGGACGGCTCTTTTACAAAAATACGAAATATACAGACATGTTGCTCGGCGTATTTAATTTTAGGAGTCGTGCTTGCTGAAAAATGAGATTTCTATTCTCCGGAGAGTGCATAGAAACATCAGATTAGTTTCTAATTATGGTACGTACCTTATTCAGTCGTTTCTTTTGTTAATACGATTGAAATATGTGCAAATGTTCTATCAAGAGAATTCCATAGATAATATTGGTACATTTTGCAGTCAAAAGAACTATGTCACGATTGCCTCATTTAGCAATGAGCTTTCTGCTTAACGTTATTAAATGTCCGTTAAATTAATATTTACTTTTAACTTGGTTTGACTATATCAAGCACTGAATTTTAAGATAACAAATTCATTTATTTTGCACAGTTTGTTTTATGAAATCAAATCTTTTCTCCAACACCAGTTGAGAATCACTGATCTGTTAATTAGAGAACAAATCACCTTTGTGTGAGCTTAAATATTCTTAAAAGTTGATAAATGTTTTATGCAAAATTCGCTTTTTGCACGCAGAATTTGTTGAGTTCACTGTTCATTCAGGTTGATTTTTCCATGAAATTATTCCCAAAGTTAAGCTAGTTAACAGGCATAGAACGAGAGTGTTTTTTTTATTCTCTTTATGTCTGCTACCTGTAGATTTTATCGCAGGACAGTGAAATATACTTTATTTTTACAAATGCAGGAATTATTCCAGCTGCCTGCGATTTGTAATGAAGCAATTAATTTTTTTTTACGTTTCGATGACGTTTTCGTAGAAACATCATTAACTGAGTTACATACGCTATTGATAAACAAACTGAATCTAATTAGATTCGCTGTGTGATGTCTTCAGCAAATGGCATACTTTTTATGGGCATTGCATTTGGTATTGATGTTCTGTATCCTTCCTTCCGCCGCTGGAGAAAAACTTCGGTTGCTGCACATGCGCCGTACAGGCAACTCGCTCAGTTCTTTTATTGGGGCCTGATGAGCTGTTAATGCATGGCGTCTGGAACGCTGCTGTATGGACGTGGGGAAAAGAAAAAGCCCCTACTGATTATTGATTCGTGGTCTGGAGAGGCATCTTTATCAAAAGCCACAAAGATCTCGAGAGGTTTTTATCATTTTGTGCCATGCCGAAGTGTAGCAAAACGTACTGACTGCACTGTAATCTGCTTTTATCTTACTTCTGTCTATGAAATCTTCAAAAGTGAAAGATTAAGCTTGGTTATTTGACCCTAACCTTCTCCCAGTTCAAAATAAATTTTGGTAAAAAAATAGAAGTTTTCAACTTTCGTCGGGCTGCGAAGAGAACTACGGACATGTTCTGGTAAAGAGTTTATGGACATGTTGAATAGTTTATGGACATGCTCGGGTAGAGAGCTTACGGACATGTTGAATAGTTTATGGACATGCTCCGGTAGAGAGCTTACGGACATGTTCTTTTTTTATATATATAACCCATTCATCATTTTCTAAGCAGTTAGGATTTAAAGTTCTCGTGCTGCGGGAAGGGACGGGAAAACACGTCATTCATGTATTACCGAAGATCGAACCAAAGTCCAACAGACACGAGGGATTCGTTAGTTGGTTATCAATTTACGACGGAATACTACATATGCTTCGCAAGAGGCTAAATCTCCGACGAGAACACTCTACCAAACGAGAAGATTACCTCTAACCCGGGCCAATGGCTTTGCTTGACTTCCGAGCTACTGCGGGTGGGTTACGATCCGGAGGCCCTCCGGACCCCAGTCGCGAACAATAACAGCTAGGCCATCCGCAGGCCACGTGCAAGTTTACGCTAAAATCACTCAAACGTTGACGCGTTACGACATTACTAAACAAGAGGCTCTAATCAGAGAGAATGAATTTCACGTGTGTTCACCATGTAGATGTACAGTAGTTTTCAGATTTCTAAATCCATGATACCTTTTCCGTTATTATGTCGGAATTATGTAAGAATTTCTTCGGATAATAGCAAAACATGAAGGCGCAGGAAAAGTTTAAGGCAAACCCGTGCGTTTTGTCTGTGGAAGAGCATTTGTAAATTTCAGCAGCTTCTGTTTTCGCTACTTGATTTTTTTTTATATGTATATGTAACAAACGTTTTCTTAAAAAATGGTACCCTTGGTTTGTGCAACCCTTTAACTAAATAATAAGTAGAAGAGACGAAAACTCGTGCATATGGGGCTATTTTGTGCAATGGAGAGTATTTCTGTCAATTTTGAATAAATTGTCCAAATTAAAAATCTCTATGTGCACTCATGCATCCATTACATAATTAATTCGTGCAAACGAAAGCAGTGATTGTCGGTTTTATTTAAGCGCAATCGTTGTACACAATATTTTCCATTTCAGCTGTATCTAATAGATATGTGCCGCCTGCCACGTTATAGACGCGCTATAATTATGGTAATTCTTGGCGATTCTAGCGATTTCTTATAGTTCTGCTATTTCTTCGAGTTATGTACGAGGCCCGCGTCGCCTCCCCGGTGGCGCGGGCCTCGTACATAAGCGATGGCTTATGACATTCGTCCGAGTTGGGTCCGGGTTCGAATGGTTGGGTTCGAATCCCCGGAATGGTCATAAGCGATGGCTTATGACCATTCGTCCGAGTTGGGTCCGGGTTCAAATCCTCTTCTTAATATTATATGCGACGGCTTATGACCATTCGTCCGAGTTGGGTCCGGGTTCAAATCTAGGTGAGGCGTTGATGTTGTGTTTGTCTTACGGCTCTCTCCCTTCCGTGGAACCAGTCGCCCTAAATTAGGGACAGGCGACTGCTTATACCCCATTGAGTTGTTTATGGTGGTCGTTAAACCTTCAATCAAAATAAAAAAAAATAAAAATAGGCCCGCGTCTTAAACTTTTCTGCAACGTGATTGATGCTTTATTCCTGTTTTTATTATGTGCAGTGACGGTTAATTCTCATTCCTTTTAATCAATTGCAATAACTGCACTTGCTCATTCTTGTTGCTATATGCAACAGCTGTTGGTTCTTCCCGATTTAATTGTGTGCTGTACATGTTACAGCACTTCTCTTTTCTTAACTGTATGCAATAATCTAACTGTTTTTTCTTAATATTATATGCTTAATATTACAATGATGATGCCTTCGGATTTTACTTTATGCTAAAACCTTTGAATAACGGTCACCTCCGACAGGAAATCAAAGCGACCGTTGTTAGGACGTGTCGGTTCTTCGGAGGTTAGGCCTAATATTGTTTGTCGTTTGTGTTTGGGCTGAGAAAACCCCGGAAGTCAGGGGGGAATTACAGACATGCGTGGTCAGCGATGGTACCGATGCGAAGATCAGAAAGCAGACTATTAGCCTACAGCAGTGTTCCGCAACCTTTTTCTACTCGCGGCACACCATAAATTATCCATGACTCAGCGCTGCACACCAAAATGCTAATCCCCTCAAAAACGTATATGTCACTATTAATATAAATACGTAATGTAATCAACCTATTATTATTATTAGGACGGAACACTCCGTACAAGGAACTTGTCCATCTTGAAACATTAAAATAGTTTAATAGTAATAGAAAATAGCAAGACTGACTACCAATCACAATTTTCGAACTACTTCAGAGCACAGCTGTGATAGAACTGAAATGATTGTAAAAACAAGAAGGGACACATATACCGACTTATTTAAAATAAAATCTAACAATGGATGGGTGCATCGGTACAGGAGAAAAGTAATAAAGTTGAAGACGCACTAACAAACAGGGACAAATGCCAAAACAATGTAATAAAACAAGTTAGTAAAATCATGCAATGCATTGATTATAATACGCTTTCCAACATACCAGAAATCATTACTCAAGTTATCACTCAAGTTATGAGGATAATGGCTGTGGAATAAATCTCGGTCCTGTGCCCTGACCTTTGATCCCATTTCGATGATATTCAACAGAACCTGTTCAGCATACCTCCGAAATAATATGATAAAGTTTTGTCGCAATCGAAGCATTTTTACGTAAGTTATGATGCATAAGGGCTATGGAATAGATCCCGCTCCTGTGTCCTAACCTTCGACCCCATTTCGCCCATTTTTAACAGGATACGTTCCCAAGCAGGCCCTTACGACATACTAACATTTTATCTAAATCGAAGAATTTTTACGTAAGTTATGACGCATAATGGCGATGGAAGTGATTCCGCTCCAATGTCCTGACCTTTGACCCCATTTCGTTCACTTTCAATAGGGTTCCTTTCCAGGTGTTCCCCTTCCACATACTAAAATTTAATCAAAATCGAAAGATTTTTACGCGAGTTATCGTGCGGACGGACATACGCACACAACGCGTGACGTAATGAGGCAGATGGGAATCGCGACCATCTGCTCGAAAGAGTGTGACGTCATAAAACGTTAAGAGGATCCACGCAAAACGCGTGATGTAATGAGACAGATGGCGTGACCGCGCGCCAGCATTTCAATCGCGACATTGTGACGTCATAAGATTTCTAAGCATGGGTTACATTAAAAGGACGCCATAACACTAAAACGTGGTAATTCGGGGTGGTTATTTAACGCACTAAACAAATTTTCCTAAAGTCGACATCAAGCTAAATCGATTTCTAGTACCAGCAAACGGTAGGTTAACGACTTTCATCAAAATCCTTAAAGCCGTTTTCAAAATAAAATTTACATACATACAAGAATTGTTCCTTTAATAGTTTAGGATAAGGGCGATGGAATGGATCCCGATCCTATATCCTGACCTTTGATCCCATTTCATCCATTTTCAATAGGGTTCGTTCCCAGTGTTCCCCTACCACATACTAAACTTTCATCGAAATCGAACCAATTCTACGTACGTTATGACGCATAAAGGCAATGGAATGCATACCGCTCCTATGTCCTGACCTTTGACCCCTCTTCACCCATTTTCAATAGGGTTCATTCCCAGTTGGTCCCCTTCAATGTACTAAATTTTCATCGACATCGAACCATATTTACGCAAGTTATGACGCAACAGAGGAATGGAATGGATCCAGCTCCTATGCCGTGAACTTTGACCCCATTTCGTCCATTTTCAATAGGGTTCGTCCCCAGATGACCCCTACCACACACTAAAATTTCATCGAAATCGAACCACTTTTACGCGAGTTATTGTGCCGACAGACGGACGGAAAAAGCTGGAGTATATACGCTTCTTCAACCTACGGTTGGAAAGCGTAAATAATAAAAGACAGGAGAAATTTTGCTAATCCCTGCACTTTTAGGGAAAAGCGTACACAGAACATGCGGCAAATGTAACAAAGAAGCCGAATAGCGCAGCGGGAAAGGCGAGAAATACAAGTATATCAATAAGCAAAACTACGATACAACAACAACTGTGAGTAAATAATTTACATATTAATTTCTTAGGATACATAAAAATTCGCGGCATGTAATAAAGAATAAACAAGCATCATCTTATTTAATCAGTGCAGCGGCAGAGAATGAAATATAAGCATATGAAACGCAGTAACTGGTATAAAATTTAAACATAAAACTCGACAATTTATTCTTACAATAGGATTATAGGTAAAAGTTCGCGTCACACCTTTCACCTTGTGGGGGCACACCGGTTGCGGAACACTGGCCTACAGAACCGTGAGCTGAGTTCATGAGAGGAAATTTTGAAATTTAGAACTGTAAATGCTAGTGATTGTTTGCAGCTGAATGTTTTAACGAGAAAAAAAAAAGAGTTTAAATGCAAGAATTTTTCCGTTATCTCCATCTATTGTTTACCAGAACTGGATGGCCTACAGCTAAACTTTAACAGAAATTCATGGTGTAGGGGATTTTAGGAAGCCAGTGTCTGACCCGGGGTCTTAAACAGCCCTTAGAAATAGCAAGCTAGGAGATTAGGGCTAGGATACCGTGTAGGTAACAAAAACAGAACAGTTTTAATGGCAATGAAGTGTAATAGGATGCCGTGTGGGTAGGCCGAAACAGAACCCACAGGGACCAAACCAAGAACAGGCAGTACTGACCACTATAGACCTCAATTTCAGGATTTCTTGACCGCCTTTCCTTGGTAGTAAACAAGCGGGCTACAGAAAGTGTGGGATCGCAGTAAGCAGCCCTCTTAGTATTACAGGAACCAGCTTCCATCCTCTATAGCATCGGTGTGGGACTGAGACATGCATGGGAGCTAGAGGTCGCCTCACGCACACGTAGAACTAAACTTCAACTTCTTTCTTTTTACTTAATCACGCCAGTCTGGACGCCGTAATGTTATCCATCCTGCCTAAGGCACAGGAGCTTTAGCAACTTTTTTGACCTCACCTTACTCAGCCGGCAAAGTACCGAAGGATCTAACTAAAATCCTAAGGGACATGGTGTCCGTTAGTCCTTCTTTTGGACTGACTGTGGTGTCCGTTGACTGCTGTTAAGAGGTTTCGTTGTTCGGAGATTATCGCTAATGTAAATCCTACTGCAGCTGTTCGATTATTATCAAAACTTGGCGTTGTATGAATGTTATCCTCAAAATAGTATAACTATGCAGTGATCCGAATTTCTTGGCATAGAATAGAAATCAAAGCTTTCAGGCTTTCGCACATCAACCAGATGGCTTTTTCAAGTCTTTTTTTTCAGGTTGAAAAAGCCGATGTGCGAAAGCTTGGCAACTTTTATTTCTATTCTACGCCAAGAAATTCGAATCACTAGTATAGTTATATTATTTCTATTGTAGAAATCAAAGTTTCCAAGCTTTCGCACATCAACCACTTTTTCAGGTTGAAAAGGCCATCTGGTTGACGAGCAAAAGATTGAAAACTTTTGATTTCTATTCTACGCCAAGAAATACAGATCACTAGTAATACTATTTTGAGTATAGTTGGTATACAGTTTTCTGTCCTTCGTCCAGCAGTGGATTGATAATGGTTGACAATGATGATGATGATATACTGTGTTCTACTTGTTTTTACAGTCTGTAATACCGTCATTTCTGTTGCGTTTAGTTGCAGTGAATGGATTTTGTCGAGTGCACCTTTATTTGAGCGCACGTTTTTTCATAAGAGTGTCCTTGTTTCAAAATTGCGAGTCTGTATGTGCCTTCTCAAAAATAATACTGGATGTTAGCGTCCTTTGCTTGTTTCTTTTATTTTCGTCGCACACCTGCTGCAAATTTATGTTTGTGAGTTCCAGTTGCGTGGTTGCAGCCACGCCAAGGAGGTTAGAAGAAGAGGAGGTGAAGGGACCCGTTTTGAGTGAAGCCAAAACAGATCAGCTGTTTCTGCTCTCTCTCTAAGGTGGTGGGAGTCTGCGCTGCGAGAGTTCGGGAACGTGACGTCACTTCCCGTGGCTTAAGCAGTTTTGCTTAGCGCATTCAAACCAAGGATGGAAAGAAGGAATATTTCGGACTTCTTATTTCTTAACATTAGGGTTTTGGTTATATTTTAAACATGGTTACTTGCACATGGGCAGTATGCATGGTTACTTGCACATGGACAGTAAGTAACCATGCGCACTATGCACTTCCGCTCGAAAAGTCATTATTTTGTTCAATTTTTTAAAGAAATACCAACACATATTTTCCGTTTTTTCTGGAATTTTTTTATTATGGGAACGAATATTTCAGCCTCAATTTTTTTCATGCCTGTATGGGTAGAGTAAGGGTCTGAAAAACCCGCTCAAAATCCCGATTTCCCCATAGAGATATACAGGAGATTCTTAGGTTGGGCGCATTGGCGTAGTCAGCTGATAAAAAGTGACGTCACGCTAGAAGCACAGGGAGATGGGCTGTTGCCACATCCTCTCACTTCTAACATCCTTGGTTGCAGCCAGCCAGCGGTTCGTTGCAGAGAATTACGGGATCACGACCCTGGACAATTGGGAAGAGATGGCGTCGCTTTGATGTGTGTGAACATGTTATTTGTTGTTCTTACAAAAGTGCTCTAAAAGAGTGATGATAATAGGACTATCGCTGGAATAAACTGTTTTTGTGTCAAAAGCCAAAGAAATAATAATTTACGGTAAGACTGTTTAAAACAGACTAAATAGAAGGCAAAGTTCGTTGTTGTTTAATAACTCATTCGTTTTATGTTTAGTATTATTAGTCAACTTTCATTAGCGTTTTAGTTGTGTGTTTAGTCAAGAATAAATAACGATTAATATATTTTCAGGAGTCTGTCGATTATGAACATAGTTATCGTTGCAAATCATTTCTTAGTTTTTAACTTAACATCATCAGATAATGTAAGCTTTTTTTTCCTTTTCTTTTTTCAAATTATTTGTTCAGATCGAAGCTGATGGTAAGTTTTATACGTTCTAGTCAAATTGTGTCATTAATTTTCGGGAAGATCCCACCAGACTCTAAAGCCAGAAGTTGTCGTTGATCCCTAATTTTGGGACACTTGTTCTCAGGGACAGGAGATAATCAGAACAAAATAAGGGCAGTTGCAACATCCGTGTCTTACCGTGGACTCGGACTCTCGCCCAGCTGTTTAAGAAGCTACCACACTACTATTCAATCATCTTGTTACGGCTGTTTTTCATCATAAAATCGAATCGTGTTATTTTGAACAAGAAATATGATACCTAATTTTTGGTTCTATTGAGCGCATATTTTAAATCATTTCCTACACGAAGAAAATATTTCAAAGCAGATTTTTAGCAAATCTAAAAATTCAGCAAAAAAGGGAACAGACTTACATTACAATACCTAGGGGGAAACAATGCATAAATTAGAATACGTAACGTGCGCGAGGTTACTCATAGTGAATGGAACCAGTTACAAAAGAAAAAAATCAATCGGATTTATACTATCAATAAAGCATCCACAAATAGAGAAATAGCCACCAACTTCTCTGAAGAGTGTTTTACGAAAATCAACAAATTGTGCACAAAACAATTCTCATAGCGGAATGTACCAGAGGCAAAAGGACTTTTTAAATCGAAAAATTAGAAAAAAATATAAAAGAAAACGTGGTATATAACCTCAGGCACCTAGCGGAAAAGCTGTGCGCTACTTAAAGAAGAAAATGGGTGAAAATGCTCTTTATAATGAAGAGTATATACGCATAAATGAATTAGCCAGTATTATAAGGATTGCTACCAGAAAAGGATTTTTGGAATCGAAATATACTGTGACGCTCCCTGACAGAAGAAATTTGGATAATGGAAAAATAGAAAATACGCGAAAAGTATTCTTCATAGACAACTATGCTGAGGAAAAATATTTTTTCAAATAATTTTTTTTTTATATTTACGCCTCCTGCAGCTAAGAAAAAAATAGAATTTTTAGAAGGGGAGATACAGTTTCAAACAGAAATACAGACTAACACCAGTTAGCGTCAGAATTATATACTACAGAAAAGTCGCGAGTACATGCTAAATTTTCTGTAGGGTGAATGGCATCCGGTTTTAAAAGAATTTTTTTAAATCACAGTTTCAGAAGGATGGATATCAAATAGAAAATTCAACATTTGTGCCGCTAGCAGGGAATCTGTGTTTTATTTTGGGCAGGAAATGCTAGTAAAATGCTTTCTTAGTTAGTAGTATCTGACTGAAAATGGATATTTTCAAGCGTTTTTTTTTTTTTAGGTGCGCAGGTGTTACCGCAAATATGCTGTCAACGGAAACGCTAGCTTATGCCCTCTAGCGGTATACTTGTGATTTGAAAATAAAATAAAATTATCAGCATAAATGCATTTGCCAGTAATTCATCGCTCGATGAAATGAGTTTTATGTGGGTACAATGTTCACACTATCAGTAACAAACGTTACGCGAACTTCTGTTCTTCACGTTATTAAGTACTTTAATTGTTGAGAGGAGCTCAATTATACAGTCATACCAAAATATTATTTTATAAATTAAAACTGAATAACACAGATTTCAAGAGTTTCGCATGTTCAAAGTTCCTACCTTGTTGATGTGTTGTCCTGGAAGACTTATATTGCTGTTATCCTTTCACCCAGCGATATTACGACTTGGCCTTGAGTGCACCTGCACTAGGTTTTATCCACTTACGAATATGTTGGCCAGCACTGCTTGAATGTTAAAATCCTCTCAGAACTATTTTGAACGTAGTGCCGACACAATCTTGAAGGTTTAGACTTTTAAGTTATAAGGATTGCTCATTAAATAATAATAAAAAAGAAATAAACTCAAAGTTAGCTATGATGAGTCACTAAGTACGACACCAAAGATCCATCGGGTGATACTTGAGCTTCCCCCACGTCCATTCCAGTCCGAAGTCTCAAACTCTGTACTTGTTTCACTCGGGAAATAGCCCGGCATCCTCAGCAGAAGAAATATAACTGAAATGATATCGACGTAATCTCATCCCAGTCGGTGTGCTCGTGCACATAATGGTTACATATACATGCCACCGGCTTCAGTTTGGCGGCATCTATCGGCTGTAATTTCATTCTACGAGAAAATATCCAGCAACACTTGACCTAAGAGAATGAAATTACATCCGATAGATACCGCCAGACTGAAGCTGATGGCATGTACACGTAACCTTTATGTGCAGAATGACACCGACTGGGATGAGATTACGTTGATATCATTTCAGCTGTATTTCTTCGCCTGAGGATGACGGGCTATTTCCCGTGTGAAACGCGTACAGAGTTTGAAGCCTCGGACTGGAATGGAAGTGGTGCGAGCTCAGGTATCACCCGGTGGATCTTTGGTGTCGTACTTAGTAACTCATCATCGTAATACACTCATCATAGCTAACTTTGAGTTTGATATTTCTTTTTTATTATTATTTAATTAGCAATCCTTATAACTTAAAGTCTAATTCAGTATACCTTCAAGATTGTGTCGTCATTACGTTCAAAACTGTTCTGAGAGGATTTTAACATTCAAGCAGTGCTGGCCAATATATTCGTAAGTGGATAAAACCTAGTGCAGGTGCACTCAAGGCCGAGTCGTAATATCGCTGGGTGAAAGGATAACGGCAAATATAGTCTTCCAGGACAACACACCAACAAGGTAGGAACTTTGAACATGCAGAACTCTTGAAATACAGGTGTTATTCAGTTTTTATTTATAAATTAATATTTTGCCATGACTGTATAATTGAGCTCCTCTCAACAATCATAGTCCTTAATAACGTGAAGAACAGAAGTTTGCGTAACGTTTGTTACTAATAGTGTGATCAAATTATACAAACACATTCTCGATCATTAATACTGTCCGACAAAAAATGTTTTTCAAATTTGACAGTTAAAAGCAAAGATATCGAAAAAAATATACATCTCTGTCCCTGTGCGAAAACTGTGCATTTTTTAAAACAGAAAATATGTGCAAAAGGTATCCAGTGATAAGCGGTAACTGACAGCAAAGATTTTTGTTTTTTTAATCGAGCTGTCGGAAGTGAAGATAATGCTGCAAATATGTTGAAAGTTCTTCAAGTTAAAATAGAATTAAGTATATTAAAAACAGAAATGTATACTTACGCCTCCTCGTGGCAAAACAGTCCTTTTCATAAAATTATAAATTATATGCGGCTCATCTTGCACGAATGGTCAGATGCCAGCGCCTCAGGCCACTGGGCTGGCTGATTAATGGGTATCGACTGTCCCTCAACTATACAGTCGTAAAGCATTAACCGTACAACAACCAATGGTTTCCGAATATGAGATTCATTTAGGGAGATATCCTACCCAACTCTCAAGATCATGAGTCAAGTGAATCAGCATCTATCAATATATCTTCTAATTCAAGTCTACCGTAAAACTTAAAAGATAGGCGAATGCTCATAACCAAATATTTCTTACTGAAGGTACCCCTATTGTGCCGCCCCGGTGGCGCAGTGGTCTAAGCGATGGCCTCTGATCATTCGTCCGAACGGGGTCCGGGTTCGAATCCCGGTGAGGCATGGATGTTGTGTTTGTCTTACGGCACTGGCTCTTTCCCTTCCCTGGAACCAGTGACCCTAAATTAGGGACGGGCGACTGCTTATAGCCCATTGAGTTGCTCACGGTGGTCGTTAAACCTCCAACCAAAAAAAAAAAAAAATACCCCTATTGTGATAGGGATTTTACGCCGCTCTCAAGACCACAATCTTGACACACTCTTTTTTTCTAGACAAAATGCTTAGCAACCTTGCTAGATTCAGATCGTAGTGCAGTAGTAAGAAATGATGACGGGACCAGATTTGCATAAAAATGCAATGTATTTGCGTACACAACTATTGAAACAGAAATCTTGCTGCCAACCCGCGAAGCACGAACCACGATAAAAATAGAATAAGATAATTTAAAGAAAAATTAATGAAACAATAAATAATTATTCCAATGAGTACATTACAATTAAATGTGCAGCAATGTGTGTGAAATGTGCAGCAATGTGCGTGAACTATGAAGCTCATAAAACAAGAGACTAATTAAAGAAAATTTTTATATCCAGAAAGGCAGTTCCATGAATGAACCTTCTCAAATTAAAGATAGTATTTTCAACAAGTTAATTCAAAAATACTGGAATGACCAAATACATAAGAAAATTATTTTAATTCAATTACTGGCAACTGCGGAACTTGGCAATAAAATTTAAATCCTGTGTAAACGAAAATTTGGATACACTTCCTTAAGAACAGGCCTTGATAAAATCTAAAGGCCAGAAATGCCTGTAAAAACAAAAGAACTCGGAAGATGTGAAAAATAATTGAAACTTCTTCAAGTTAAAATAGAATTAAGTATATTAATCTAAGCAAAGCCTTGAGTAAGTGTTTTATTTGCTGTAAATAACACACACATACACATACACTATATTGACAAAAGTCACCGGACACCTAGAAGAGAAACACAACATAGCATTTATTGACATACATTAGTACGGTGTCGGTCCACCTTTGGCCTCAATGCATGCACTGACCCTTCGAGACATGCTTTCGACAATGTTAGAACACAGCGATAGGTATGCGCTTCCATTCATTACCATAATGCTGCCGCTAACTGTTGCTTAGTAGTAGGACTTGGTTCAAAATGTCTTATGCAGCGCTCTAATTCATCCCATAGGTGCTCTATGGGATTAAGATCAGGGCTCTGGGCTGGCCAGTCCACACACGATACGGAGTTATCGTCAAATCACGCCGTAACAGTAATTGCTTTATGGCTCAAGCCTTATCCTGCTGGTACCAACAAGGCTCGGTTCCATAGGATTGTCACAGAGTTGGTAGGGCATAATTGTCCAGAATAGCGAAGTAGACGTGCTGGTTAACAGGTTTGTCCACGATAACCAATGGGCCGGGACCATATACCACAAAAAAACCCACACGAGTACACTGCCAGCTCCAAACTTAACCGTAGGAACAGTACACTTTGGTAAAGAGCGTTCCCCCGGCTGCTGCCATACCCACACACGGCCATCAGACCGACGGATCGTGTATCTGGATTCATCAGTCCATAGGACCCGCTTCCATTGATCTACGGTCCACGATAAATGTTCTTTACGCCATGCTAAGGACGATTTGCATTTCGAGTTGGAGATGAGATATTCGCAGAGAACTTCATTCCATGGGTTACCGTGGTCGAGCAGCCGCACGACCACGGTAACCCATGGAATGAAGTTCTCTGCGAATGGTACGTGTACATACCGAAGTTCCAGCATTTTTACTCACCTGTACACTGAGATCTTATGCAGTACTCCGTCAATTAGTTGTAACGACTCTCCTGAGGCTTCGACGTCCTCTATCATTGATTTTCTTTGGTCTGCCGGTACGTTTTGCTGCTTCAGGCATGCCATGTGTCTTCCACTTATTCAGTACATCCAAAACAATTGACTTGGGCGTGTTTAAACGCCTCTCGGTTTCTTTTATGGACAACCCACTAATATAACACCCAACAATCTTTCCTTTCTCAAAGTCAGTTCTCTCCCGCCGCGACATTTTCCCTCAAGCTCACAGTGCGATATGATCACGGTCAGCTGCAGGCTTGTTTTCATACCGTTTGCAGCTGTACCGCGCATCTTAACAAAGCAGTGGATCCGTTCCTTTGCTTGTAAAGGGGTGTCCGGTGACCTTTGTCGATATAGTGTATATATATATATATATAGCAAAAACTATTTGCAAAACCTGCTATAATAATTTGGAAATTATCTGCGTACAGCGTACTTCTACATTCTGCTACTCTGACTGTGCCGATGCCATTTATAAACTATCGTCATACAGTCTGTAACAATGAATTTGCAACACCTTGAAAGGATGACCGGAAGAACATTCTAATCAGTAGGCGGATTAGATGAGCTTAGATAATTAAAGATAGGTATCAGCCTGATTGCGGTGTTTGCAGATGTAAGTCAGAGAATGCCTCTAACTTAACATCACAACTAAGACTGGTTTCTTCATAAGAAGAGTCGTGCGGCTTCGAGCTGCGATTTCTAGGAAGAAGCGAACTTCATGCAGAATGCCAAGGCATCAAATTCCCCTATCATATGAGTGCATTTGAGAGGAAGTGGATTATTGGTGTACATTGATGTGGGTGGATGGACTTGCCGTATTACTCAGTATTTGGGCTATGGCAGTGCAACAGTGCATCAATGCTGGCGGCAGTGATGCCCTTGAGAGAAGGTACAACCTCTCGCCATATTGCAACGAGAGCACGCAGGATGATCATACCACGGGAAGACAACCGGTTTGATCCGCCGACAGTCATTCTCTCTAAAGTCAGAAGAGCAGTGAATGTTTCTACCGTCACAAGACATACCCTACTGAAAGAGATTGGCAGAGGCAAGATTTCACTCCCGGCGTACTTTGCCTCTATCCGTTTATCATAGTCTCTAATATTTGGAGTGGATTCGTGCTGGAGTGAACTAGCAGACAGAAAAGCGTCACGTGACCTTCCTGACAAATTTCGCTTTTATTTGGGTCCGATAATCGCTGGGTTCACGTATGAAGACGACGGGGAAAACGAACCAGTGCAAGAGTAATTGTCTAGCGTCATTTAGCCCGAACGGCAGGGATCATGGTGGTGGGGCCAATCAGCTATGACAACCGAACATTTTTAGTATTCCTCAGACACAATTTGACAGCTCGGCTGCACGTGGAGAATATTCTTGATGCTGTTGCTATCCCTTTCGTAAAGGGAACACGTGGGAGTATGGACGCGCAAGATAATGCGCGTCCGCATTTTGAAAACATCTCCAGGGAACGTCTGCTCGCAGTCAACGTCCTGAAATAGGCAGCAAAATCTTTGGATCTGTCCTTAATAGAACATGTATAGAGCATGGTTGAACGAGATCTCAACACCCACCCTCAACCAACGTAGACTACTGTCGTCCTGCAAGACCATGCTGGACGGTGCCGTAGGTGGCCACTTTACGTCTTTTACGACTAAATGCCACGAAGCATTGCTGAATGCATTGCCAACATATCTGGTTGTCCTCTTATTGATGTCCCTTATTTTTCAGGGAATGAAACTCCCTATTAGTTTTTAGAAATTAATCATGTCTTTCTTGTTTCCCATACTGCTCCATCCGTCAACATCAGACGAATTTTTGCACCGCATGTGGGTGTTACAATTTCAATGTTACTGCGGTGTTCCGAAAACATAGATCAAGACTTCAAGCATAATAGTAGGACACAATAGCCAGCAACATTTCTATTTCGATAAAACCAGGAAACATTTGGACCTGAAATTAGATATGTTTCGTAAATATGTACAATCTAAGCAATTTGCACACAAAACTTAAATTATTCGAATGAAAGAATTGCTTTCATGCACATCATGATGAAGTTCTTGGTAAATAAAAAGTCCATCCAGTACAAATAGTGTTGATCGTTCAGATTTGGTACCATTTAAAATATTTATTAGTAAAATTGTACACAGTTGTGTAGTAATATTGAACATTCGTTAATTCATTATTTATAATAATTTGGGCTTTCGGTGATTGTAGTTCATAGTTCTGAACAATGATGTAGTAGCTTGTGTTCGTTCTTGAACCTCGGACTTTATTTGAAGCACGAATTGTTTTGTACAATATTTGTCTAGATATTGTTTGCGTTGATCCACTGTGAGAAAATTAAGTAAAATGAAATGGGAAGTTCCGTAATTATGCAAGGTGCCATTAACTGTCCGTTGTTGCAAATCCCAAAATGAGATATATTATTTCTGATATACACTCATGTTTTTTATCGTATAGGTCAGGGTCTCACGAAGTACTGTAATATGATCCTAAAATAGCGCATGAAATGACCCTCATCATTAAAGATACCGACTTTTGTAACTCGGTAGGCTATCAAAAAAGCGTTATTGTCTTTTGCGTGTTAACCATTTAAGCGGCTGATATACCTGAACCAAATGGTGCCCAAAATTTTCTGCGCTCCTCAAACAGAAATGTTCCTTTAGCTCCGGAATTTACGAAAGCTATGACGAAACAATTCCTTTTCCCCTCTCATTTCAGCAGTACCGACCACAAAACTATCACAAGTGATAAGTACTCCCTTCTAGTCACAAGACTCAAGTCAAGGCACGATAAAAAAGGTCTAGTCCCCCTGACACGAACACCATGCCGCTGGTCAGAAACAAGTGCCTCAAACATCTTTTCTCTCCTTTCTTTGGTTCGTCGCCATTGGTATAGCCCTTTTGGTAGGTAATCAGTCAGAAAGGATGAGGGTAAATCATTCCTCTGAATGATCATAACAAAGCTAAGGGGAAAGCAACTATTTCTGATACGCTGATTCACTCTCTTCGGCCGCGTGATATCTTCGGCCATAAGTGATAAGAACTCCCTTCTAGTCACAAGACTCAAGTCAAGGCACGATAAAAAAAGGTCTAGTCTGACACGGACACCATGCCACTGAAACAAGTGACTCAAACATCTCTCTCCTTTCTTTGGTTCGTCGCCATTGTTATAGCTCTTTTGGTTGGTAATCAGTCTGAAAGGATGAAGGTAAATCATTCCTCTGAATGATCATAACAAAGCTAAGGGAAAGCAACCTTTTCTGATACGCTGTTTCACTCGCTTCGGCCGCGTTCTGCCCACTTCTTAGACAGCGAATATATTCGTTCGAGCTAATTTTAGCCCATTTTGTGAAACCGGAGTTAGTTCATTCCAGCCGATTAAAGGGTTAAATATAATGCCTATGCGAAAAACACCAGCCACATTGTGGAGTTTAAGCTTCTGATAGTTGTATTTTAAGTGATTAATTAAGTAGCTAGCTAATGTTCGTAGAGAACTTTGTGAGACTTGTATCCACACGTCTTGAAGGTCTAATATGCTAAAGGTCAGAGAAAGAATCAACAAAAAGAGTTATTTACAATGATAACTTCTTCCTTTATTTGCTACACACACGAAGAGTTCAAAGGAGCATCAATATAATCCACTGACACAATATAACTCGCTTGTATCAGCATAGATCTTATTCGTATGACATCAGTGCCTATTTGTCGATCACATGTATATCAAACAATCTTTAATATAGTTCTCAATATCAACGCTTCACAATCTACTCGCAATCATCCAAAATGTACAAAACTCCACATCCTATTCATTCAATCTCATCATTTTATTTTGTCATGACTCACTGTCAGTGTTGCGAAAGTGCACAAGCTGTTTGGTGCCTTAAGTTAGAAAATGTTTAACCAAGAAGTAACTAAATTTTACATAAGAACATAGAAAGTCAAAAGAAAGGTTAAATTACAGGTATACGTCACAACACGTTTAAGAAATTTAAAACTTTAATGGAAAAGGACAGTTAAATTCGAAGTTGTAGACAATTTTGGTGAAAATATTATTGATATTACTCACCCTACTTGTCACACTTCCTGCTTTTTTAAAGAGACTTCCAGGCTGAACATTTATTTATGATCAGTTACGCGGTTTTTACTCGCCAGCTGCTGAAATTTTCATTAACACGACTTATTTTTTTTTCTTTTCATTAACACTAAATTTTTCATTAGCATGACATTGCAAAGAATATTAGTATTTTTTTGCTTTTCATACCTTCTTTACTTCCATCGATGAACTTTATCTTCGCCGTAATAAGAAATTCAGACATTATTCGGACCTGTAACTTTTCGGGTTACACCGTTACCAGACCAGGAAGAAAATTTCCTTAATATTTCTAGCCAAGAAAATTATTCTCAGAGGAAGGTTTTAGCAATGACTTCGGGTACAAATTTTCACACTTAGGTTGATTCCTGATGAGTCACCGCTATTTTTCGTGATTTTCTTGCTAATGGCCTTCTGTTTCTTAAACAAAGTACTTGAAAAAACTTTGCAATCTTCTTTAAAGCGTATCATGACCATTGAGATTCACAGGCAGGGAACTTTTTTGGGGAGGGATTGGGGGTTTAACGACCACCGTGAGCAACTCAATGGGCTATAAGCAGTCTCTGTCTCTAATTTAAGGCCGCTGACTCCAGGGAGGAGAGACAGCCAGTTCCGTAAGACAGACATAATATTCATGCCTTACAAGTTTCGAACCCAGACCCATCTCAGACGAATGGGCATATGCTAACGCTTAGAATACTGCGCCACCGGGGGCGGTACAGAAGGGAATAGGTCAATAGATTTTGTGCTTGATTTCATATTAAGAATTTTTTTTTTTTTTTTACGAAAGAATGGCAGTGAGTCACTGTGTCATTTAAGGAAAGATATTAATCAGGATCGCAACACACACACACACAGACACACACATGAATTTCAATTAATATTACAGCGTGTGAAATGAGCAAAGAAAATGTTCGAGAATGCAAACACGTGCCAAAGACTGAATAATTAGGTAGTTTTAAAATTTCGTATAATTTGAGCATTGTGAAAATATTACAGGGCAGACCACACCATTCCTTTGTCTTTGTTTCCTTCGGCGGTTAGAACAGCGGACAGCTAATAATTACAATAATCAGCCCTTTAATAAATGGCGAAACAATGAAAGAAGGACGGATTAACCACTTTCTTTTGTGGCCTTCCGTGCGTCGATATAATCGATGAAGTATGAACGACAATAAAAAGTGCTGAAACATGATGAAGAATGGGAGGCTGCTGGAAAAAAGTGTTAAGTACTTTCCGATTATGTTTCTAAAAAAGATTACTCTTCTTTGTTCTTTAGCATGCAGCTGGTAGTAGGGTGCGGTAATGTTTGTAAAACGATCCAGTGGAAAAAAAATTACGGTGGGGGACCTGCTGTTGTCAGCATTATGAAAGTGGAAGAAATATTTTGCTACTTTCTCTGTGATGAAACTGCTGTGAAGACTGACAACCTGTCTCCCTCAGAATCGCAGCCTCGATGAATCAGGCGATGATCTACTAATGTTACTCTGTGTATTGTATCTTATACTGTGAATTATTCATTATTCTGTTATCCAATACTGAACTGCGACTAAGAAAAATATCAGGGAATGTATCTAATTTCAGTTTCTTAATGACAAGTATTTGCTAATTTCACTAGAACCATTGTTTGGTTAATATGTACACTTATGTTCATAAAAAACAGAAGGAGTCGAGCCACGTCTTTGAATTTTGCAGGATATGTTCATTAAGGCTCTACGAGACCTGCCATCTTGTAATGCTGCTTTCTCTTGTTAACCAACGGGCAAGCGTATTTCACTAATTGCTCGGGAAATTTTGCACATTTTGGAACACCGTTTGTGGCTAACGCAAGATATATGATAAATAAAGAGTTTCTGGTTTCAGAATTTTTATTGACCTTTCCCTTCATTTTTTATCTGCAGCGAAAGTCGTACCAATGCGTATTCCATAGTTTTATTAATTAATAAAAAATACTTAAAGAGTCCAAAATGAAAATCTGAAACCAGGGAACTTTTTATTTATCATATATCTTGCGTTAGTTTCAAACGGTGTTTCAAAATGTGCAAAATTGCTCGAGCAATATGTGAAATACGCTTGCCCGTTGGTTAACAAGAGAAGGCAGCAATACAAGATGGCGGGTCTCGTAGAGCCTTAAGAAATACAAAACAAATGATTAGCATCTCGGTGCCATACGTACCAGGTGCGTCGATGTAGCTAATAATTGGTGTGCTCACCTCTGACTTGTATCACTTACTGTACGTGCTGTGGCATGGAATCAAGCAACGCGTGAATGGTGTCCTGTGAATTAGTCATCCAGGCTGCATTTTCCCGCGTCCAAAGTTCATCAAGAGTTGCTGGCGGACGGTCGTACTTGTCGTTTGAACATGTCCCAGAGATTTTCCGTGGGTGATAAATCTGGCTATATAGCTGGCCACAGCAGAAGTGGAACATTGTTATCCCTGTAGAAGGCACGTATTGTCATTGCAACATGCGATGTGGCAGTGTCCTGCTGAAATATGGCCCTGGGGACGTCCTGCACGTAAGGGAATGGCGACCGGCCGTAGAATATCATTGACGTAACGGGCATTCGTTATGGTGGTACGGACTCTCACGAGAGGGGATCTCCTTTCGTACCTACACCCCAGGTTATAATGCCTCATGTTGGTGCAAATACACTCTTCCCGACGCCTCTCCCCCTGTTGACGGCGAGCACAGATACGGCCATCGTTTTTGCCTAAACAGAAGCGTGTTTCGTCAGAGAACACAATACTGTGTCACTCATCGCGCAATTTCCTTCGCTCGATGCACCACTGCTGCCTAGCAGTCCGCTGCTGCGGGGTCAAAGGTAGTCTGAAGAGGGGCCGACGAGCTAGTAGTCCGAACTGTAGTTACCGGCGAAGTACTGTTACAGCTGACGTGGGAGAATGCATCAAAGTTCGCCACTGCTACGCCAATGCTGTTGATGATACAGAAATGTCACTCAAAGACATTCCCATGAGATGACGGTTGTCCCTAGGCGTTGTCTGTGTACGGCGTGCAAGAAGTTCTCTTCGTATTCTACGCCCTTCTTCGTACCTTTCCCTGCACACTCTTGTCACGGAGGGCACACTGTGCCTCTCACGACCGACAATCTTCCGCAAGGAAACATTACAATCTCTCATGTCGATAATACGACCTCTGTCGAACTCGCTGATGTGACTGTACGAGACTGTCTTACCTGACAACGAAGTATCCTTATCCACTCCTGACCAAGCACTGACATGCCGACCGAGCCACGGGGCACTTATAACAAAAAAATAGCCGGTTTCCGGTCTGTGACGTTGCTCGATCTGATTTACCTGGACACGGTACGCATGTACCTATGACGCTGAAATGCTTCCAATTTCTGCGATAGTGCCTGATTAGCATATCCTGTAAAAATCAAAGTCGTAGATCGACACTTTGCAGGTGTGCTGGTTTTTATAGACATGAGTGTATTAACGTAAGAGACACATTTGAATTTACAAAAATGTAGCCTGCCCTTTTCGATCGGAATTGTAGAAGCACTCATCTTCAGGAAAGTAATGCATTAGAAAATTCCATAAATAATATCATTAAAAATTAATGAAATAGCAAGTTATTGACAACACCTTTCTAATAACATGTTGTGCCGCCTTTGTCCTTCAAAACACATAACATGTTGTGCCGCCTTTGTACTGATAGCATTCTACATGTATGTTCAGCCAAGCAGATATGATGTCGTTCGTCGCTTTCCAAATGTTTGCTGGAGAAGGATCCCTGTTACGAATGTCTCTCTCAATTTCATCCCACAGGTGTTCGATTGGGTTGCGATCTGGGGACTGTGGGCCTTTCTATCACTTTGAAGTCACTGTCGTGCACCTGGAACCAGTATGTGACGATCCTAGCCTTGTGGCATGGAGCATTACTCTGCCGGAAGTAGCTCTCTCCTTCAGGAAATACCATGCACATCTACGGATCTTCCAGATCCCCAGAGATGTTAAGATACCTCTTGATGCTGTTCCAAAGGTATTAAGGAGCTCAGTTACCGCCAGGAAAAGAGACGGAAACCATTACAACGCCTCCACCAGCTTGTACGGTTAACACTAAGCACCTAGAATTCATTGAATCGTGCTGTTGACGCCATTGTCTGGTCCGCCCGTCGGCGCGTATTAAGGTGAAACTGGAATTATCGAACCACGCGACCTTTTTCCAGACCTCGAGGTTCCAGTTTTTGTATTCGCGTGCCCACTGCAGACGAATTTGTAGAATTTTAACTGAGACGAGTGGTACACGAAGAGGACGTCTGCAGATATGTGACCCATTCGTGCCAAAGTGCGGCGAGCTATGTGTGCTGAAATTCCCTTCTCTATACCGTTGTTGTACTGCGCAGTTACTTGACTCAATGGATATCGTCTGTTACTTCGTACAATCCTCTCCAACATGCCGTTGCGCTCGAGCATGGACAGATGTTTCCGCCCACAGGAAGACTGCTGACTGCTTATTTTGTTGTTTGTGCACCACACACTGTACACCTTCAGTACAGTTGTTCTTGTATAGCCGAGAAGGTTTGTCGTTTCTGAGATGCTTGCACCTGCTCGCCTAGCACTCATTATCGGGCCTTTTTCAAAGTCTTAAATACTTTTGAAAAGACAAGTTGGTACACGAAGGAGCCCATTCGTGCCAATGGGAGGAGGGCTGTGTATGCTGAAATTCTCCTCTCGATACCGGTGTTGTACTGCGTGGTTATTTAACTCAATGGATCTCGTCTGTTACCCCAGCCGCCGTTGCCCTCGAGCATGGACAGATGCTTTCACTCACAGGAAGACCTCTGACCGCTTGTTTTGTTTTTTGGGCACCATTCATTGTACACACTCGGTATACACCGAATGATCACCGAATTATGACCACCCCTATCACAAGTGGATACGACCCGTTGACCACGTGTTTTCCGAGTTTCCGGGAGGTCGCGATTAATCAATAGACGTAACATATATAAGGTGTCGAGTGGAGCAGTTGGTAGTAAAATTCGGAGCGTGATGGGTAAACGGAAGGATTTATCGGACTTCGATAAAGGACAGATTGTGGGAGCCCGGAGAGCGGGTGCCTCGATTTCACAAACGGCTGAACTGGTGGGCTGTTTGCGAGCCACCATAGTTAAAGTGTATTAGGACTGGTGTGAAAATGGTCAAACAACGACCAGGAGGCAAAACTGCACAGGACAGCGAAAGGTTGGTGTGAGAGGTGAGCGCCGGGCCAGACGACTCGTACAGGCCAACAGAAGCAACACTGTTTACTATTTGACCCCCCCCCCCCCCAATACAAAAAAGGTCAACCCGGAACGGACATGCGTCGCACGGCCGCACGTATGGGCTATAACAGCACACAACCCTGACAACATCTTGTCCTAACCACGGTCCATCGGCGCAAAAGTCTCCCCTGGTGCAAAGATCATGCAAGTTGGACGTCGAATGACTAGAAAATAGTGTGCTGGTCTGACGAGACGCGGATTTTACTCCACTCCCTATATGGTCGTTCGCCTATTTGGCGTAAACAACGTGAGTCACTCAATCCATCCTGCATGGTCTCCACAGTGCATGGCGGTGGAGGAAATTATATGATACTAGATGAAAGCCCGTCAATAATGACGGGGAAAAATAAAATTTATGATACAGAAGTTTTTGAGTTAAAATTTATGATATTGAGTTCCACGTCAATAGATGGCGACGTTGGCTCACAGCTTTCTGAAAATTTCCCGAGCAGTCCGTTATGGAATTTGATACGACGGGCTGTCTGTTTATTACGTGTTTTGTAAAACCTTTAGTCCCTATTTCGTCAACACTTCCCTGTACCCAACATTTTTCGTATACACTGACTGTGAACCCTGTATCAATTTCCCTGTTCTTTTCCGTGAACTATTTTTATCTTGACGTCGTCAGATCGTCGTACTCTTGACGTTGCCACATATAGATGACTAAACACCGGTTCAGGTAGTGAACCAAAATCCCTGATGTAAAGTTTTCGTGTCTCTAAAGAGTTGACCGTGTGACGTAACGCATCTCTGACGTCATGTGAGAATGATTTGGATTAGATGACGTCACACCAGCAGCTGTGTTCTTTGTTGCTATGACAACAGAACAAAGGGATATCTGTGCGCGTGTAGGTGTGTAGGTGATGACACGAAAAGCTAAGCGTGACGTCACAAACATTTGTTTCTCGGTTGTTGCTATAACGACTTAAAAAGTGACACGGAGGAGGAGGACTCTAGCAAATTATATATTAGGATGGCGCATTTTTACCTGGTAGGATCTTGGACCCTTGGTGCATGTTGAACAACGTTTGACTGATGCCTACTATCGTGAATTGTTTGCTGACTCTGTACACCCAGCAATGTTTCACTTCTTCCCGTATGGCAACGGTGTCTTTCAAGGTGACAATGCGCCTAGCGTAGGTTTAGTGTACAGGAATGGCTTGAGGAACACAGTTCAGCCTTCCAGCATATCGATTGGCCTCCAAACTCCCGTGATATTAATTCCATAGAGCACTTGTTGGACACTGTGGAACGGGATATGAGGCGCCTTGATACACCAATCACCTCCATACCTACACCGAAGGCCGCATGACAGACAGCTTGGTTGGCCATACCTCTCAACTGCTTCCGGCATCTTATTGAATCGATTCCACGTCGGATAACTGCTGTACTGAGAGCGAAAGGGGTACCTACGAAGTATTAGGTTAGTGGTCATAATTTAGTGACCACTGAGTGTAGTTAGATGTACTTGCATAGCCGTGAGCGGTTACTGCTGCTGATACCTTTGCACCTGCCGCCTCGTGTCTACTGTCATACCTCTTCCAAAGCCGCTGAAATCACGAGTCTGTCCCATATTGTCGCCATCTACGCTTTGCACACGCCTGAAGCCTTTGCAGTGATATTTTCATAAAGCCATCTCAACGTCACAGTTACGTACGTAAGTCAAGAGGCACCTGTCTGAATTATTTTTTTATTGAAGGTTTAAAAAATTATTTATTTGATCTGGTGGTACTGATACAGTGGCAGGATAAACAGACGTAGTTGTACAGTACTGTTAGGCAGACATAGACAGTATATATTTATTTTCCATCAACAATGTACATAGTATACATGGTATACAGCGTGCCTGCAAATGATCAGGTAACGCATAGACATAGCGAACATGGTATATAATATGCCAAATGATCAAGTAACACATTGAAAGCCAGTGCCGAAAGACAAACACAAACACGAACATCCATGCATTACCCGAGATTGGAACCCAGACCTCTCCCTGGGCGCATGATCAAAAGCCATCGCTTAGACCACTGCGCCAATTGCTGTTGGATGTTCCTAATAATTTGCTTCTTCACGGGAGATTTCAGTGCAGGTCGGAAATATAAGGGAGGCTGAAATAAATAATTTCAAGTTCCGTTGAAGTGAGAAATTTTACCAAAAGCAATAAAATAGATAGAATGATATATAAAAGTTTTCTTATCAGGGCAAACACTTTTTTGGGTTTAGGATAACGGATTTAATTAGTACGCGCTTAGCGTCCAGTCAAGTTTTAGCTGAAAAACACGCTTTTCTGTCTGTCTGTTTTTCCCTTCGATATGCAATTACTCTGAAACGACTAAGCTGGTATCTTTATATTGTTGTTATTCCAGCGGTACTGATTAAGAAGTTTGTTGCTTTTGGAAGGTCACTTCCCGGTCAGGTTCCCGAGGGAACAATTTCTGTATTCGTTGTTAGCGTTCACAATAAGCTTGTAACAACAGGGGTAGTCTGCCATGGTATTAAATCCAACACAATTTGTCATTCTGTTTGCTTTGAAGCAGTAATGAGATTTCTAACTGCAAAAAAGTTCGCCCTCGTAGACTGTGGTAATAGCAGTGCTGACGAAAATGAAGTAATTAAGTACAAGTTATAACGTTTCTGCATTTATTCCGAACAAGTCCTGTAATCCCCATTTAGAAAACAGAACTTCCACTGCAAATTCATGTGATTAACACTCCGTATTCAACGTTTTTTGTTTCAAACTTGTGAAGCAACGAACGGTGAGAGAGTATTTGGTTTCAGTGTTCTTCTTTGATAAGCATGTTACAGTACAAAAAATTAGCCTTGATTCATTGATAAAATCATCTTAAGTTGAACATTATCTTCTCTTAGCAGTTTTCAAGAGATGTAGAAATGAGCAACCGAGTGAATTTGGAGTTCTATTTCAAAGGGCCAAGTTTGGCGCCGAGGACAAAGTGGATTAAACCCAATCATCATGTGAACCAATAGACGGCATGGGGAAAATATATTAAATTTAAATATCGAGCGACTTCTATGATTTAATACAGTGAAGGTGTAAATCAGAGGAGAAACCGTGAAGTCTACCGTCGAGGATCCAGCTCAGACGAACAAACGAATAGCCAGTTTAAAAAGTGCTGTTTGACAGAAGCTTTTGTTTACTCTTTACCCACGAACTGCAGCCGGAAATTGTCACCTGTTTAAAAACACTGTTAAGAAGACGCATGTAGGTCTTAAAACATTGGACTGTGGCGTCTGAGCAATCTCAAATTGATGCGGCTGGATGGTTTAACTTAAGAGGCAGTTTCAAGGTTCTGGTGATCAGTCCAAAAGGCCATGCCAATCACTCCCAACATTGACATCACAAATACTCAATTTTTTTCTACGTGGAGTCGTAAAACAATAACAAATCTCGAGTTTTCTTTCTCCACGGAATGAGAATGTTTAGTGGGCGATTTCTAGAATGCGTCAAGGGACAGACGATGTTCATTAAGAAAATACAAGTAGTGTTATAACGAAGTGAATTTCTCCGTCATTTTTATCCGCGCCGGGGTTCGAACCCGGGTCCACTCATTCCGGAATAAGTTGCTCTACCAATTAAGCTACGCGGACGATTATTCTGATTCCTATCTGCCTTTATGTCGTGTGCGTCCTTCTGGCAGGTACGTCACATCTCCTGCTACGTTACATCATCTCCCCCTTATTTTTCTTTTTTCTTTCGAAGTGCTGCTCATATTTTTCCTATCTCGCGGTGTGGAAATAACATCACACCAATGCGAGATTTTGAACGGTCGGGTCATCCGGGTAGTTCGGGCGCCATTATAACGAAGTAAATTTCTCCGTCATTTTTGGTCTACGGCGGGATTCGAACCCGAGGCCGCTTATTCCGGAACAAGTTGCTCTACCAATTAAGCTACGCAGACGATTATTCTGATTCCTATCTGCCTTTATGTCGTGTGCGTCCTTCTGGCAGGTACGTCACATCTCCTGCTACGTTACAGTGTGTTTCTTCAACACCTTCCCTTTGTCTAAATTGGTCTTAGTGTCGTGTACGTGGTGTTTCACAAGGGATCATAAATTCAGGTTACAAACTTTTTTGTCGAAGAACATTCACCGGAAGGAAACACGCGATACGTTACCAGCCCTTTGGATATGGAAGATAGGGACTAGTGTGGCAGAAATACTGATGTTCCATGTTTTCTTCTTAGCAGGTGTTTTGAAAAAAAGAAGGACGTATTTATGTTATCTCAATATCTGTCCGGCTGTCTGTGGACACAATATCTCTGCACCTGTTAGTTCAGTTTGAAAAATTTCTTTTGCATTGGGAAATGTGAAACGAGAGAACTATGATTCAGTGCGTTTTGATCTTTTTCTTGCTTTCTAATCTCACTGGTAGAGGGCGTAAAAGCAGATGCTATCAATTTCAAAATGCATTTTTTCCCATTATATTACTTCTGAACATCCGACAGAAAAAATTCTTCCTTCTTCTTCGATGCCATTTAAAACGAGGACTATCTTTGGGACAATTTCTTTTTCAAACGATGCACAGTTTTTCCGTATCACTTTGCGAGGAGATAGTCTGTCGAAACTGAAGAACAAATGTTTCATCAATATGTGCAGTAATCCTTCGTTATCAGCGGGGGTTACGTTCCGCCAACATTCTGCGGATAATACATAAGACTATGCATCTATCTGTACAAAGACATGGATTGTGTGTACAAACTGTCCTAATTAACCTATAAATAGTAGAATTTTTTAAATACTTTTATGGGTTATACGGTACATTATAAACGAAACTCAACTTAGACATTTATTAACATATGAAGGCAACATTTAATTATAAAGCGTGTTTTAGGAAGACACTTTACCGGAGTACGCAGGTTCAACCTGCAAACGAGGCAAAAAAAACCCAACTTATGATTGATCTTTGTTTCTTCTTCTTTTCAAGCTCTTTCGGAATTTCTTGATAAGGCTCAAAGCTTTCTACACCTCTTTTAAATTCTAATAAAAGAGTCTAAATCTAAAACTTTACCAGTTAATTGACGAGCCAATGAAAACATTTTATTCAACTTTTCCATACGAAAATCCGGCTTAAGATTTTCCATTTCTGTTTCATCTTCCAAATGTTTCTATGGTCGGTAATCAATTCTTCCAACTCTACCGACGTTAGTTCTTCACATTCATTTCCTGTGACATTTTCTTCTACGTCGTATTAATAACATCGAAGCCTTCACACTCTACGTTTTGTGTGATAGTTAGGATTTGGTCCACTGTCACATTCATATCTAGAGTTCTGGAATCTCTGACAACTTCTGGCCACCATTTCCGCCAACATGCGCTAATTTTAATTTCATCGAGGCATTCTTTGATGTTCAGAAGGCAGTCAGACTGATGACTGTGGCCCGCCCATCTGGCCGCTTTGAGCGCAATGTCGAAATCAACCAGACAGGGAATCAAGATGTGGAATAATTATGCGTGCTACTTTTCATACCTATGTTATTTTTCAATAACTTTTTAAAAATATTTTTCGTTATTTCAGAAATGCGTATAACCAAAACCGCGGATAAAAAATATGTGGGTGATGACGAGGTATTACTGTAGTTAAAAACTTTTAAATTGCAAAAGATTTGTGAGTTTAAACTTACGACGTTGGGAAGTTTGAAAACATGTAACGTATTCTTGAACGGAATAACAGAACGCATCTGTCATTATCTGTGTTATATGAAACAAGCTTAAATTTAAGAAAAATATTTTTAATAAAATATCTTAGTAGAACCACAAAAGTTTGTTTCGGGTCCACGTTGATAACTCACACCGAAAGTTCATAGTAACAATTATATATACACTAATAGATTAAGTACTATTACGTACCTCTAATCCTCAGTGACATAACTCACATTGTTGGTGTGTCATTTTTCTTACTTGTGGATTCATTGACGATTCTCAACACATGTCGTGATATTTCCAGGATAATTCCTTAGTAGATGAGACTTTTTTGGTTTTAAATTTCTTTTATGTACACTATTGCACACACACACACTATTGCACTATGGTTGCAGCTCTTTTAATGTTAAAATCACTATACACATGTTGATAAAATACTCATTCCATCGATGTGCCCTGTACTTATTGCACCAGTAATTTAATTTGAAGTTTAAAAATTCATCAATTAAAATTCACATTCCATCGATGTTTACTTGCACCACTAGTTTAAAATATTTCACTATTAAAATCCGTTAAGAAGTTTAAAATCGCGGCATGCCTGAGATCACCATCACTCCACTGAACTCTAGTTGAAGCTTTTCAACCTCTAAGAGGCCATCTTCAGAACACTTGTCCTAACCATATGTTGCAAACCGACCATGTGCACCAGATTCCCTACAGGGTCTCTTTACTTGTGTGAAAGGGCCAAGGATCACGTGCTCTTCCCTGCATTTCTGAGTTTTATGTTTTTCTCTTGATACTGTGCTGCCATCTATATTTCATTCGCTGTTCGATTCTCCTATGTTTCCGACATTCCCTTTTTTCCCACCCTTCCTTCTCCATTGCTGTTCTTTATATTCTTTTTCTCTCTTTATTAAGGCCTTCCAAGGTTCTGCTATTATGATTGTTCGTTCATTATTATTATAGGCTCTGTGTTTATTTTTTTTCTATGGTGAGAGCCTCTTGAGTACCTCAACTCCCATTCATTCTTATATCCACTTTTTATTTGAATATCTTCAAATTTCGGTTTTGCATTTTCTTCAATACAGTACTGCACCATTGCTGTAACATTCTCTCTCTTTTCCCAATAAAAATAAACAAAAAACAGAGCAATACTTATCGTGACATTATGGGCCATGTCATACATAGATGTTTTTCTTGGGGGGGGGGGGGGGGCGTTTTTCAAAAGCACGGGAAAAGAATCCCACCAAGCTATTTCTGTATTGTCAACATAATAAAAAGCTCAGTGGTTCTCGGTTTTAGCGTGGGAAGTTTCCGATAAAGTGATAGGCTCCATGAAAACGACTGCGAAATTTTTGTCGCCATTTACTTCAATCAAACAGAAACAGTGGCTTTCACTTTAATAAACGAGGCCCTTGATGAAAAATAGTTCAGAAGTCGTTCATCCGAGAATTCTAAGTTTTTAATTTATTCTGCTGTGTATCTCTTTTTTTTTTTTTTTTTTTTTTTTGGTAGAGCAAGTGAATGAACAGGAGGAGATTTTCGACTTCTTTGAAGCAGTGACTTCTGGAACATATTGCTGTGGCTTTCAGGTAATCGATTACTTTTCAGCTTAGTAAAAGAACGGCACGTATGGAGATTTGTGTTTTCATTAAAAGTGGCTTTAGTAAGCATTTTTGTTGGAAATATTCTGAGTAACGATTTCAAAACAAATGTTTGCAAAGTACAGCAGTTTTTGAACACGGTCGTGGCTGAAATGAAAATGGTAGCAGTGAATTATTTTTGCTGTGCTTCGTTCAAAATATTAGAGAAAGTTTTGTTGCGTCTAGTTGATAACCATGAACAATTCCCACACACACTAAGTAAGTATTAAAGCAGTAAAATTCAAATGGCTACGCTAGGCAGAAGTTGCACGTGAGATTGTGAGTAAACCATGAAAATTTCTTAAACATTCTCTCCTGAAGACTGCGTGACTAAAGAGTGACACAAATATCTGACATTTGTTGATATTATTATGCAGAATTCATTAAAAGCCCTGAAATACATAAAAACAGTTACTCTTTTCTGTGAACACGCGGCAGTCACAGGAGAAAACAAATGAGTAGGTCTTTATAGCAAAATGGTTTTACGATTTTTGAATGCAGACCGAAGTGAAACGAGTAGAAGAGCATTGCAGGACTATCACAGTCTAAAAGGAAAATTTATTTCATTAAGGAAAATGTATGAATTTACAAAAGATGTGCACCAACAATGAGACGAGCGTAACCGCGATACTTAAATATGAAAAGAATTCAGAATAATGCAGCACATTGCAGAAATCTGTGCATAACGAAATTCCTCGGAATGATTCAAACTCCGTACGCGTTTGAATGCAGCAAATATTATTCCTTTCGTAAATTAACGAAGCATATTCCTGATGCAACCTTTTCCTTGAAATGACGAGGAAAAATTGAATTTCAAGGATGTATGTATTAAGCTCATAATACAGCATTAAGATGTTCTTAATGCTGTATTACGTGGAAATAAACGCTAGGGTTATGACGAATAAAAATTCGTCGCATTTCTGTTTCACACGTTTGTCCAATATAAAGAAGTGACACTCTGGAGTACTTTTTTTGTGCTACACACATCCGCGACGAATGACGCATTAAGCCTTACGCCAAATGAAACACCCCGAAATTAAACCTAATGAAATACAGCCATTATACCAAACATAGGTATTAAACGATTTAATCAAAAAACATGACCTAGATTACAATTGAATATATATATATTAAATACATCACATAAGAACCAAGAATAATAAACCTGATGAAGACATGAACAATAGTTGTGTGACGTACTACAGAGGTGAAAACATGTGTCAAGACGACTAATTTGCAGCGAGATATTCTGTCCGCGTAGCTCAGTTGGGAGTGAAGCGACTCGGCTGCAATGTCCGTCGCGGACAAACTTGTGTTTTCACAGTTGAGATGGTGAACAGTTACTAACAGTCCTACTCAAAAGTCACTTATAGTCGCATCTAATATGCGGAAACATTTGATGTATCTCAATATTCGCAAGCATCCCACTTATTAACTAGCTTGCAATAAATATAAAGTACTCCATAAAGTCCAGAACAAAACAATTGTGCAACACAAGTAACCACAATATAGTCCATGCACACACGATGACAGAAATGTTCAATGATCATTTTTTGGTATTCGCTACGTTGGTTAAAATATTATTGATAGTTAAAACTGGTGTGTGACGTGCCTGTCCCGCAGGACTCACATGAGATAAAGGCAGTTAGCAGTGCGAGCACATGCCAGTGTAGTATAGTGGATAGCACTCGGAGCTCCGGAGCCGAGAGTTGTATGTTCGAATCCGGCCCCTGGCATAAAAATGGAGAAATTTACTTCGTCATATTGGCGCCCGAACATCAAGGATGGTCTGGCTGTTTGATTTCTCAGAATGGTGGGATTTTCTTACCCCACCGCGAGATAGGAAAAATGAGAATCCCTTCTTCAATGTTTAAAAAATAAATCGGTGTGATGATACGTTCCACACACCAAATTGTCTGTGATTTCTGAAATGCACGTTCTTCATGGGATGACTGCCTAAAACGACACATGGTCCCGGCTAATCCGAGGGCCATGCCCCCGGCACCCTTTCGGGGGGGGATGTGACGTGCCTGCCCGCAGGACGCACATGAAATAAAGGCAGATAGCAGTGAGAGCACATGGCAGTATAGTATAGTGGATAGCACTCGGAGCTCCGAAGCCGAGAGTTGGGGTTTTGCATCCCTCCCCTGGCATAAAAATGGGCCTTCCCCGCAGGACGCACATGAGATAAAGGCAAATAGCAGTGAGAGCACATGACAGTATAGTGTAGTGGATAGCACTCGGGGCTCCGGAGCCGAGAGTTGAGGGTTCGAATCCCTCCTGGCATATAAAGGGAGAAATTCACTTCGTCATAGGTGATAGATTAAAACATGAAGATTAAAATCCACTATAATTCCATACTATAGTGTCTAGGTTGTATGGCCGGATAACTGACAACGGCTACATTAGTCCAGAATGTCCATTTGGTCCTGAAGGAATATACAGGGACGGTCTTCACAAACATGAAATAACGCAAACATTTACATCGCAAACATTGTGTGCTCCCAGCCAGACGCGTTTCATCCTCCTTGTCGAGGATACCTTCGGTGGCCGTAAATTGTAAAGAACCTGCACTAGCCCCAACCAAATCCCTATTTTTATATCTCGTGTCACGGATTTTTCGTTCGTCAGAGATATTCTGAATTTTCAGAAACCTTTCCACAATTCCTTTCGTATGTTAACGAAAAATTCTGTTCTCACATTTTCCGTACGGAAAATTCCCAGTAATAGCAATGATTCGTGGGAATATATACTTGAGATCTGATTAACTATTAAATTTCAATGGCCTGTCGATGGACCTGATTTTGAAGTTCTTTTAGCGATATCAGATATTTTCGATAGCATATTGCATGAAATTTTGGTTATTGTGGCACAATATTTCTTCCCCTCTTTCCCATTCTGTGCACCAACCATTGTATATTGTGTTACGGTAAGACACCTGGTAATTACATTATTGTACACGTGATTTTGTGATATATACACTATGCTGACAAAAGTCACCGGACACCTAAAAGAGAAACACAACATAGCATTTATTGACATATATTAGTACATTTTCCGTCCACCTTTGGCCTTAAAGCATGCACTGGCCCTTCCAGACATGCTTTCGAAAAAGTTTTGGAACACAGCGATAGGTATGCGCTTCCATTCATTACCATAATGCTGCCTCTAACTGTTGCTTAGTAGTAGGCCTTGGTTCCAAACTTCTTATGCAGCGCTCTAATTCATCCCATAAGTGCTCTATGGAATTAAGATCAGGGCTCTGGGCTGGCCAGCCCACACACGATACGGAATTATCGTCAAACCACGCCGTAACAGTCCTTGCTTTATGGCTCGGTGCATTATCCAGCTGGTACCAACAAGGCTCGGTTCCATAGGATTGTCACAGAGTTGGTAGGGCATAATTATCCAGAATATCAAGGTAGACGTGCTGGTTAACAGGTTTGTCCACGATAACCAATGGGCCGGAACCATACCACGAAAAACACCCTCACGCGAGTACACTGCCAGCTCCAAACTTAACCGTAGGAACAGTACACTGTGGTAAATAGCATTCCCCCGGCTTCCGCCATACCCACACGCGTCCATCAGACTGATGGATCGTGTATTTGGATTAATCAGTCCATAGGACCCGTTTCCATTGATATACGGTCCACGAAAAATGTTCTTTACACCATACTAAACGACGAGTAGCATTCCGAGTGCAGCTGAAAGACTTATGAGCAGCCACACGACCACGGTAACATATGGAATGAAGTTTTCTGAGAATGGTACGTGTACATACCGAGGTTCCAGCATTTTTACTCACCTGTACACTGAGGTCTTGTGCAGTACTCCGTCGATTAGCTGTAACGACTCGCCTGAGGTTTCGACGTCCTGTATCACTGATTTTCTTTCGTCTGCTGGTATATTTTGCTGCTTCAGGCACGCCACGTGTCATCCACTTATTCAATACATCCAAAACAGTTGACTTGGGTATGTTTGAACGTCTCTCGGTTTATCTCATGGACAACCCACTAATATAACACCCAACAATCTTTCCTTTCCTCAAAGTCAGTTCTCTCCCGCCGCGACATTTTCACTCAACCTCACAGTGCGATATGATCGCTGTCAGCTGCAGGCTTGTTTTTTTACCTTTTACAGCTGTACCGCGCATCTTAACAACGCTGCAGATCCGTTTAGTTGCTTCTGAAGGGGTGTCTGGTGACTTTTGTCAATATAGTGTATGTATCAGTCTGTGAACCCTTATGAAAAAGCTATTATAGCTATTAAGAGTAAATTTCATATTTAGGAGTTTTGTAAAATAATACTATAAAGCGGTACATTTCATTTTTCTCTTAAAAATAATTAAAAGTCATTGTCAGTTTAATAAGAACTCAAGTTCCAAAGCATTCTGCTGCATCGAAAAATCGCAATGGGAAAAAAAATCGTAATTTGTAATAAGTCCTCCTATAGAAAAAATAAAATTTTTAAAAATCTGTTCAGAAAAATAATTAGCCCGATCAGAAAATAAAACGCCTAATTAACCCACACTAATAATAAAAACATTTCATCATCCCGCGATTAGAGTTCCACCTTATTGTAGTGTACATTACTTCTCTGTTTGGGCCAACGGTAGCATGCGAGGTTCCAGTAGAAAAGCTCCCTGGTTGGTGACCCACCAGGGGCTAAGGAAAAGAATTCATAAAGTCAAAATAGAAGATTTTGTGAAATTTCTGTATAAATAGGGAAAACCCTGAAACCGACGTTTTTGAAATAAACGGAATTACTGACTTCGGCAGTTCTGTTGAAATTCACGTCTCAGGGTTGTATTGAAGTTAGAAAAAACAGAAACTTTTGAAAACGGAAATTTCGAAAAAAGATGGACACCTACTGGCAACTTTGCTGCACTTTAATTTTAGGAAATTTCCGTGAATTCACACCATTTATTGTTTTTACAGTATAGAGCAAGCACATCGCCCATGTCTCGCCGAAGTTTGGAACCCAGCCCTCGTTACGAAAAGTTAGCATCATAGCCTCTAGGTCAGCGCACGACGAGCTGAGTTTTGTAAAATTTACGTCTCATGGTTGTTATGTCACCCCAGTGGCCGGGTGGGTGGTCAGAGGTATAGTTTCTGACTAGTTGTCCGAGTTGGGTCCGCGCTTGAGCCCCGGATGAGGAAATAGGTGGTGTGCTTGTCTTACGGCGCTGGCTCTCTCCCTTTCCTGGAAACAGTGGCCCTAAATTAGGGGTGAGCGACTGCTTATAGCCCTTAGAGTTGCTCATGGAGGTCGAAAACAACAACAGAAGGTTAGTTCGCGTGTGCAAAGAGGAATGTGTATCACAACTAGGACATACGAAAAGGCCAGAAACTTTGAATGTATAGTCCTGATCTTTTAAAGATGTATCCTGTAGTTGCAAAATAAATCGCGTAGGAATGGTATCCAACATTCTCTGCTATTGGAAGACACATTAGGAAAAACTAGATGATATTTCTGACTTCATGTGACAACAAGTTAGTAAAATCATGCAATGCATTGATTACGATACGCTTTCCAACATACCAGAAATCATTACTCAAGTTATGAGGATAATGGCTGTGGAATAAATCTCGCTCCTGTGTCCTGACCTTTGACCCCATTTCGATGATATTCAACAGAACCGGTTCAGTATACCTGCGGAACAACATACTAAAGTTTTGTCGTAATAGAAGCATTTTTACTCAAGTTATGAGGATAATGGCTGTGGAATAAATCTCGCTCCTGTGCCCTGACCTTTGATAATATTTCGATAATATTAAACAGAACCGGTCCAGCTTATCACCGGAACAACATGATAAAGTTTTGTCGCAATCCAAGCATTTTTACATAAGTTATGATGCATAAGGGCGATGGAATGAATCCCGCTCCTATGTCTTGACCTTTGACCCCATTTCGCCCATTTTCAATAGGGTTCGTCCTTAGGTTGTCCCCTACCACATACTATAATTTTATCGAAATCGAACCATTTCTACGCTAGTTATCGTGCGGAACGACAGACAGACGGACAAAGCTGGAACATATACGCTTCTTCAACCTAAGGTTGGAAAGCGTAAAAAAGGCATAATTACGCGGAAAGAAAAGGCGTAATTAAGTGGAAAGGAAAGGCATTATTAAATGGAAAGAATTTTCACTCTGATGACGAGAATCGAACATTCGGTTTATAAATGCCTGAGAAAATAACCAATTGAATTCCCGCAATGGAAGACACGGGAAGAGCAGCAGCATACAATGCTGAGAAAGTGGAGAAACTTAATTAGCCTATGTTTCAGTAAATAAAATTTTGTTTGTGCCTCGAGTTCTTTTCATTTTGATCATTCGTGGGCAAAAACAGAAAGTTATTGAAATACATGTATATACAAAACCTCATCTTCACTTTTTCTGTCGAATGTATGGATAAATTTATCTCAACACAAAAATCTATATATTAAGTCGAACTATTCAAGACATAAGTACGCACTTCGAAAATCCATTAATTATGCACTCTCGGAATCTCATTCACTTTGAATGCTTTTTATTTAGCACGAAAACTAAATATAAGAACATCCATTTCCGAAATGTCATTTCCGTTCAGTGCTTCAGTTATTTGCTGATGAGTTAACAGTTCGATTAGCAGATACACGTTCCCATGGAGAAAGGCGTAAAATGACTCGAAATCCGTTTACGTCTGCTTGATAAAGGATGATGCTCGCTCAGAGCTTGAACTCATCGAATTGCAAGCTACAACAATCTTGAAAACTAAATTCATGTACTGAAGTTGTAATGTGCTCGTGTTCTGTAATGCTTTTCCTGTTGAATATTTTTGAATATAATGAGCCATTCTATAAGGCATGTCCACATTATTCGCTTCGACAACTTCACTTTTATGGAATCGGACAAATCTAAATTAGAAATAGGATACAGATAATTGTATTAGCTGTTCAAATCGAATTAGTGCCGCGTCTTCGTAACCTAATCTGCAAATCTGATGGCCACCTCGGTGGCGGAGTGGTCTTAGGCGCTGGCTTCTTATTATTTATCCGAAATGGGCCCGGGTCCGAGTCCCGATATAAGGCATGGGTGGTGCGTTTGGTGGCTTAGTCCCTTCTGTATTACCAGTGGTCCCAAATTAATGGAGGGCTGCTGCTTTTTACTCTTAAGACCTAGCCGCTCATGGTGGTGTATACCCCCTCCCCTCCTCCCCAAAAATCATCTTTCGCTAAACGAATCTATAATGTATGTTTATTGCTAGATAAATTCGATAACTTACATCTATATCAGTGTTTCTCAAACTTTGGTCGCTCATGGACCACTCCCCCCCCAATTGAAATTTAATTTTTAACTAATTTTAGCTTTTTTCGGTAAATTTTCAGCTTTTTCTAGCAAATATTCAGCTGTTTTTTAATTGAAAATAATACCGTCCCCAAATAGGGTAGGTAAGCAATTTCCACCGGCCTTAGGCAGAAAATCGCCAAAAATTTCGACCAGCTGCTTTAAAATACCGGTCGGCTGCCAACTCTATCTGAAACAAAGTAATTTTTAGAGTGCCTATATTTCATAAAGAAAGAAAGGAGTTTGGTGGGTTATGATTTTATTTTGTCAGTTCTATAACGAAAAAGAGATCATTCGCTTAATTAAATGATTGGCAATGTATTCACAGCATGGGCGTAGTCAGGGGAGGGAGTTTTGGGGGTTCAAACCTTCCTCGAAACGTCAAAAAGTAAGATTTATAACAGGTAATATTTATGGGAAATTACTTAAACCTTCTCCGAAAATCGCAACCCCCTCAACCTAAATTCGAGCCGCGACAAAAAAATCTCCATACAATTCAAGCTACATCATATGCAAAATGTGATATAGACAATTATACTTTGATTTTCTCTTTTGATTTTAATACTTTTCTGAAAGTCCACATATAAATACAGTAATTAATAACAAAAATAATAAAACAATAATCATACCACCTGTGAGAGGGATGCTGCTGCTTGTGATCTTTTATCAAGCTATCTATATGCGGTTGGATGACCGATAGTTTGAGTAGTAGAATAGCTTCCACATGTAATCTATTTCTTTTCTTGCTCTTAATTTCAATTAAATCCGAAAATCCAAACTCACAGTTGTAAGGAAAATGATTAATGGCTCTATCTGATACTTATAGCTCTGGATGTTCGGGTCAAGCATACACTCAAAGTTTAAGAGGAGGGATTCTCACATTCTTCATTAATTTTTCTTCTGATCTGATCTGATCATATGTAGAGGATTTTAGGAAGGGAGTGTCTGACCCCAGGTCTTAAACAACCCTTAGAAATAGGAAGCTAGAAGATTTGGGCTAGAGTGCCCGATAGAAAAGTGACACGGAATCGAGGTAGAAGACGCCATTATTTACTACTATTTCCTGTAATTCTACTGGAAGTTAGATATCCAACCGCTATAAAAGGACGGGGCAGAAATTCAGTGGCTTTTTTAGCTTTGAGTTTCACCCTTATTTTTGTATACTGGCTTTGAGCACAAGTACAGCAGTTGTTGTTGATCATCTGAGTACTGTACAGATTTAGCAATTGCTATCTCCCATGTGGCCGAGCGGTCGAAGGCGTTGGCTTCGGGTCATTCATCCGAGTTGGGCTCGAGTCCCGGAGAAGGCATGGGTTGTGTGTTCTAGATGTCTACACTGTTAAAAATTGGTACTTCGAAATAAGCAAAATGTACTCGTTTTTGAGTACATTCTGGGCTTATAATAGCTCGGAGTACTCATTTTTGAGAACATACCGGGGATCAATTGTGAGTATATCTAGTATTTATAATTTGAAATATATGAACTCATTTTTGAGTACATATATTTCAAATATATGTACTAAAAAAAAAAATCCATATATTTCAAATATATGTGCTCTAACTTAATTCAGTTTCTGTGCAGGAATCTAGTTATTCTGACAGGATAAATTGTAAGTAAGAGAGAGCACGCTAGATGGCGCCACCGTACGATTTTGTAGAGAGAAATTAGGGGGGGGGGGGCTTAGGAACTTTAGCCGACGGATTCCTACCCGGGGGCCGTTACTTAACGAGCTTGTCCAATGCTCAGCGATTGTTAGAAGTTCACACCACCACGGAGAGCCCCCAGGTTCAAGCCTATTAGGCTAGGTTTGAACCTGGGGTCTCTCCATCAGTAGTCTGAATCTCTAACCACTAAGCCATCCGCGGCTCGATTTCCAATTTGGAATACGTGTACTCCATACATACTCATTTATTCATAGAATCAACTTGAAGTATATTATTAGATGGCACATCTGGGATGATAGATATACTCGTTGTCACATGCTGTGCAAATGGACCGCACAATTTTATGACAAATATAGTGATGAAGCGACAATATATTATTTATGAGATTGACACTTAATGTAAAAACGTACACAAAGATACTTTATGCATAATTAAATTACTTGTGATTAGTGACTTTGTTGTACTAATTATTTATGTGTGTCACTTTACACACTTATTAAACAATTTCTCTTGAAATCTATAATATCTAAAATGAAGTAATACGAGATTATATTCATATTTTTTGACGCAGCTATTTGTAAGTACGTATGGTTACTTATATTTGAGCATGTCATGCACTCGTTTACAATACGATTGTACTTAAAAATAAAACCGAGTAGGTTCAGGTTCTCATTTTTAAGTAGATTTTTTTTAACATTGTACCGTACCTGGAGCCAGTGGTCCCAAATTAAGCACGGGCGGGTGTTTATGGCCCAGCGAGTTGCTCACGGTGGCCGTTAAAAATAGCTCTTGTACAGCTGTTGATTTTCAATTTTCAAAGCACAAATATGTATTTGTAATGTAGCGGACCACGCACGAAAGGGGTCGAACAATATTTAAATTTAATATCCTTTGGGTGAGCACGAGATCCAGCGGATTATGGGCTTAGTTTTTTGGCTGTTTTGCCCTTCATCCGCATGAGGGTGCATTATTCACTCTGTGATCAGCCGCTCGTAGTGGTGACGGCTCTTCTCATGTATTTTCTTTGTTTTTAATCACCTGAGGATATTACAAGACGAGGTCTGTCTGCCCCGTGATGCTATATTCTGATGCTACAGTGGTTGACATCAGGAAAGTTGAACGAAATAAGACATTTGTGCATAAATGTCAGTGCTGGTACCATTCCCACAGTGACACATCTTGCATCCTCAAAGACTATTGTTATTTAAAGAACATCTCAAACCAGGCCATGAGGTATTAGTGACTGAGATACCGTCATTTATGATGTATTGATAGCTGCTGAAAAAAACAGAACAAAAACAAAACAAAGTTAGTGGTAAGATCATGCCGTGGGCTTCCAGTCGGAGGGGATCAATCCATCTTTGAATTATGGTTACCTATTCCAACGACTTTAGAGCAACAAAACCGAAGATAAAATGTATACTCGTACTAGTATCTCATCTGGAACCCGAACCCTGACTCACACAGTAATAAGAAAGTATTCCACACATTTATTCCACTTGGAAGGTTAACCAGTGTTACGCGAAAAGGGAAAAAGTTTCCTAATAGTAGTAGATATCTTAATCATAAGCAAATTTTGTACACATTTTTGTTGTTGTCCTTTTATTTATTGAGCACACGTTGTGACCAGAAATGTTGTTGAAATCCACTGATAATAATGGTGTAGAAGTCAAACATCAAACAGTAGTCATCGCTCTTTCCACGTTTATAAGGGAGTCACGGAAAAATTCTCATGGGCAGCCAACGGGAATCGAACCCAGGGTCTTCCAGTTACGCGCCGGACATGCCACCTCTGCACCACAGCGGCCTCGAATTCCTCCAGACTCACGTACTACTAACTGCCAAGCCACTTGGCAGGTTGCTTCTTGGAGCCCCGCACAATGCTGGGGAGTCACAAAAGATTGTCAGCACCAACTGAGCAAATAACTAGGAGGCGAATAAATGATTAATACACACAATTGACGTGGATTAGGAACATAAAACAGTAGTCATCGCTCTTTCCACGTTTATAAGTGAGTCACGGAAAAATGATCATAGGCAGCCACCGGGAATCAAACCCAGGGTCTTCCAGTTACGCGCCGGACATGCTACCACTGCACCACAGCGGCCTCGAATTCCTCCAGACTCACGTACAATTAACTGCCAAGCCCCTTGGCAGGTTGCTTCTTGGAGCCCCGCACAATGCTGGGGAGTCACAAAAGATTGTCAGCAGAAACTGAACAAATAATTAGGAGGCGAATGAATAATTAATACAGACAATTGACGTGGATTAGGAACATAAAACAGTAGTCATCGCTCTTTCCACGTTTATGAGTGAGTCACGGAAAAAGTCACGGAAAATTTCTCAATGTAGAAGTATTCTTTCAAGATGTTTGCACAAGAAATAGTACTTTTTAAACACGTATGATGTTTCATTTATTTCGTTACACAAAAAGTGTTTGCCTGTCAGGTGAATCAGTAAGTTAAGCCTTAATAAAAAACTTGTTTTTTCACTCCTCAACAAAGAGAAAAAAGTTATCAATCCGAAGAAGACATGAAACAGATGTAATCAGAATTTATAATGAGATCTAATTAAGCATACACAATATACATATATTTGTTGTTGTTGTTTAGTTTTCTCTATATGTTTCACAGTTTTTCTCCTTCTGAAAAAAGTGATTGCTTCGTCTCTTAAAAGACTAGTGTCAGATGGCGTGACGGAGTGCTATTATGAAAATGTACGATGGAAGAGCATGTGAATTAACTTTTTTAAAACAACAGTGCAGACAGCCACTGTTCTTTTTTTCCCCGAAAAAAAAATTCTTTCGGCTTTAGAAGTATGCTTTCCATATTTTTTTACGCTTCGTTTCTGGAAGACGTTTGCTGTTTGTTTGAATTCATCCGACTAGATCTGAGTCGGCTGTGCTGCATTCAGCTCTTGCGGTCGCGAAGTGTAAATGTGTTACGAAGTACCTCAATAAACGACTGATGTTTTTATTTGTTTTCTTTTTGACGTGACTTGTTTAAAATTGGCATAGTTCGGAGAAACTCTTTATTTCTTTGAAACAAACAAGAATGGTTTGGAATGTTTTCGACGCATTAAAGAGCGCTTCGGGCTTTCTTAATGCATACATGATAGTCATTTCGGAATAATATGGTAAGGATGAGCTCTGACTTAATGGCTTGAGCTCAAACAGAGCAGCAGCGCTGTGTCGAATGACCTAATTCCACGAAGGCAAAAGTGCCGTGTTATTTGAGTGCATCTCTTAATTTTTAAAACATTAATAATTTAGTTTAATCCATCAAATGTAAAATTCTTTGTTGATAAAAAAGCGTTATCTGCGAGAAAGACTTTCTGCTCCGAAAATGGTAAACTTCATTGAATATAATAAGAGATAGACTTTTGCCATCTTCAGAAAATAAATGAATAAACTTCCGCAGATGAACGAGGTAGAGTTTTGCTTTGACAGATTCTAGCTGACAGATTTAATGTTATTTATCGGAAATCATAAATAACATTGAACCTGTCAGTGTCAGCTAAAAGTTCCTCCCTTCCCCGAAAATGATAAATAATAATGTATCTACAGGGTACAGATTTCTTCCTTCTCTGAAAACTATGAACTGTAATGTATCTGTGGGCGATATGCAAAGGAGATTTTGCCTACCTTGAAAATGGTAAACTTCAGTGAATCTGCGAGGTGAAGTCTTTTTCCCGAAAATGGTAAATTGCGATAGACCCACATAAGAAACCATACCCTCTCCCGAAAAGGATAAGCTTAAAGTGAATCTTCGACGTTGAATCTTCTAAAAACTGACTATCTGCGAGGAAGATTTCACCTAATTCGGAAATGATAACCTCCAGTGAATCTGCGAGGTACACTTTGCTTCCACCATAGATGAAAGCTGCAATAGATATATTGCATTATTAGAATATGTAGAATTTTCTCCTACGAAAACTGCAAGTTATAATGGATCTACTTGGTGAAAATTCTATCCCTCGAAAATGAAAATGACAAATTAAAATAGGTTTGCGGTTAGACTCGTCTTTCCCGAAAATGACGAATCACAATGGATTTGCGAGGTAGACTACCTCCTTCCACACCAGACAATGTGTTACGTGTCACCGGCCAAAGAGATCAAGGCAAGATTATATTGACTGCTTTGACTCAATTTTATTTGCGTCTTTTTTAAGTAATGAAATCTCTGCACAAAAAAAATATAAACCCCTGCATGATGTCTTATACAACTTTAGCATTTCAAGCTTCAGAAGTTTCCCTTGGGGGCATCCGCAGAAATTAACGGAACGTATGTTTCCGTTACTTAATGACATCGCAACGACACAGTTCGGTTTGCAAATGAGAAAATAATCCTTTTTGTATTTAAAATATATTTTGTATAAATTATAAATGAAGTATATTACTTTAGTTTGGAGTCTGCTTTTAATTTGTTTTTTGCTTGAACTGAATAATTTGCTACTTAAGTTACTGAATATCTACGCTACAACCCTGCATCTATCTATCTATTATATATAGATAGGTTATATTCATATTGCAAATATATCAGATTATAAAATTGTGTCCATTTGCATATATGCATATATTGTAAATGTTCATACGCAGATGGAAAACATCGTGTTATTTGTAGACAGTGATGTAGTTCTAAATAAAAAAGGGCCTTAGCGGTGAACGGACTAGAAAAAAAAATACCTTCGAAATTTTCAAAATCTGATTTGTTGTTTTTTATTTTTTATTTTTAAATTTTCATTACTAATTACCAATATCAATTGATATTAAAACTTCTTAAAACTGTGTAATCTGAGCAATTTTAAATAACAGGAAGAAAGTAACGTGAAAGTCATATGCAACGATTATAAAATTTTTGTTTACGGCTCTGTGTCGTTTTATAAGATTTCAAATATGCTTTGGGAATATTTGTGAACTAAGATAGTAACATCAATTCAATATGACTAATGAGCCGTTTTTACTAAGATTATGTCGCACATGTGGAAGATTTTTGTATTGCCCTAGGAAGATTTTTGGAGTCAGAGAGTGAGCTCAGGGGATTACTTTTACTGGAGTCGATACCAGTGGTGAGTTGTTTTAATATAAATGTCCATCACTACCGTTTTCTTTCTGAGCACTGCAATCTTAGCCCTACGGAGTAGCCATCTCCTACAGATTTATTTTGACTGTCTTGACAAAGGAGTTCACATTCTCTTTGTGACAGAATCTTATGATTTGTGAGACGCCCTATTGCGTTATCCAGCTATATAGATCAATCTATAGAGTATGTTTTGTTTGTTTGTGTTTGACAACTACCATGGGCAACTCTTATGGTTATAAGCAGTCGCCGGTTTCCAATTTCGGATCACTTTTTCCAACGAAAAGGCAAATCCAGCACCTTTGTGGCCATGCACAACACCCATGTCTCATCCAGAGTTGGGACTAGTCTTAGCTCGGAAGGATGGTGTGAGGCCTGTGCCTCAGACCACTCTACCACCAGGGCAGCCATTTCTGAAGTATGAACATTCGGTTAAGATACAAGTATGTTTGTATACAGAACACAGTTTTACCTATTATTGCATACACGATCATTTAAAAAAGTTCCTTTGCCCATATTCTATTACCGTTTAACCACGAAAAGTGTCTTAGCGCACCTAAGGCGCTTCTACATCACTGTTTGTAGATTAAGACAGTTGAGAGGTGTACTTTTTCGCACATTACAGAGAAAACGTCGGAAGAGTTTACCTGAAGCTGTATGGTGCATGAAATTGGGTAGAGGTATGTCGTTTTTCTCTTCATAGACTGAGTTCATTGGAAAAATAAAACTTGCTAATAAGCGGTCAAAGCCGGAACAGAAGTACTTTTACTTGACCCGTTTAATCTGGTAGTCCATTTCTATCACTGATTCCAGTTAATCTGTGATGTGATCAGATAAGTCACAAGTCCAAGTTTGTAGTGAAATACACTTTACGTCAACAAAATTGTTGCACCCATAAGGACGTGTCGGATTGAAATGCTGTTCGGGAGGAAGGTAGGTTACCAGGAACAATAAATGATTAAACATTGAGCTTGATATGGGCAATATTTATTGAGCTACACGCCAATAAGTAGTGTCTCTCAGTATGGCGTCGAGCCGCCATGTTTGCTTACACAGCATGCCAGACGTCTTGGCATGGAGTTGTACTGGTTTCAAATGGTGTCCTGCGATAAGCCATCACATGCAGCTTGAATCTTCTTACGCAGTTCCTGCAGATTGTGCGGTAGGGGTGGAGTGTGGATAGCGCGTCCAATAGCATCCCACACATTTTAAATCGGCGATAGGTCTGGCGATGCGGCTGGCCATAGCACAGTGTCAATGCTTTGAAAGCAAGTTCCCAAGACAGCAGCTGTAAGCGGACGATCGTTGTCCTATTGGAAAATCGCACAGGAGTGGGCGTTCAGAAAAGGAAGGGTCACTGGTTGCAGGACCTTATTTATGTAATGCTGTGCTGTCAAAGTGCCTGTAATGAACACCAAAGGTAATCTGGCATCGTAGGCAGTTGCACCTCACACCATGACACCAGGCCTTCTGGACGTGTAACGCTCGACAACAAACCGTTCATCTTGGTGCTGACCACGGTGCCCTCCACACACGGATTCGTTCGTCGTCTCCTCCAAGACAAAAGCGGGACTCGTCACTGCAGATCACCCGCTGCCATTATGAGTGTCTCCATGACAATCTGGCATGACACCATTGCCGTCTTTGGCGACGATGCAATGGTGTTGAGGGCAGTCGTCGTAACGGTCTGCGTGCGTGTAGTCCTATGTCGTGCAGCCGTCTGCCAATGGTGCTGACACTAATCGGACATTGCATGGATGACACCACTGCTCGCTGAATATCAGCAGTCGTAGCTGTTGGGTCACTGCGCACATTTCGGGCAACCCGTCCGTCCTCTCTCTCCGTGATTCGTCTAGATCTCCCAGACGCTTCCTGTCGCTGCTGCGTGCTTTGTTCTATCCACTGCAGCCATCAGTGTGCTATGGTGATATCCGTACGACCGGTGTAGCGCACAATACGGCGATAAGACCATCCCGCTTCCCTGAGCACGACGATGCGGCCCTTGTCGAAATCCTCCAACTTGTGAAAACACAGTTTTGTCCACGCCGGGCATCGAAGCCGTGTCCCCTCCCTCTGTAGTAAGTCGTCCTCCCAACTGAATTACGCGGACATGTGCTCTCATTGCTATCTGCCTTTATCTCATGTGCGTCCTGCAGGGCAGGCACGTCACCCCCGCCCCGAAAGAGGGCCGGTGGGCATGGCTTTCTGGTCAGCCGGGACCATGTGTCGCTGTAGGCAGTCATCCCATGAAGAGCGTGCATTTGAGAAATCCCAGACAATTTGGTGTTATAATGAAGTAAATTTCTCCGTCATTTTTGGTCTACGCCGGGATTCGAACCCGAGGCCGCTTATTCCGGAACAAGTCGCTCTACCAACTGAGCTACGCAGACGATTATTCTGATTCCTATCTGCCTTTATGTCGTGTGCGTCCTGCTGGCAGGTACGTCACATCTCCCCCCCGAAAGAGGGCCGGGGGCATGTCCCACGGGTCAGCCGTGACCATGAATCGTTGCAGGCAGCCATCCACTGTAGAACGTGCACTTGAGAACTCCCAGTCAATCTGCTGTGTGGAATGCAACATCACACATTTCTATTTTTCGAAGCGCTGGAGAAGGAATTCTCTGATTTTTCCTGTCTCGCGGTGTGGAAATAACAACACACCAATGCGAGATTTTGAACGGCCGGGTCATCCGGATAGTTCGGGCGCCATTATAACGAAGTAAATTTCTCCGTCATTTTTGGTCTACGCCGGGATTCGAACCCGAAGCCGCTTATTCCGGAACAAGTCGCTCTACCAACTGAGCTACGCAGACGATTATTCTGATTCCTATCTGCCTTTATGTCGTGTGCGTCCTGCTGGCAGGTACGTCACAGTGTGTGTGGAACGTAACATCACACACATTTATTTTTTCTAAGCACTGAAGAAGGGATTCTCATTTTTTCTATCTCGCGGTGTGGAAAGAACATCACACCATTGCGAAAAATCTGTCACCCGGGTCATCCTGGAAGTTCGGGCGCCAGTATAGCGAACAAGTTTGTCCGCGCCAGGCATCGAAGTCGGGTCGCCTCACTCCGGAGTAAGTTGCTCTCCCAACTGAGCTACGCGGACATGTGCTCTCATTGCTATCTGCCTTTTCTCATGTTCGTCCTGCGGGGCAGGCACGTCACAAACTGCTCGAATTGCTTCCGAACTTTCTTCCGAGGCATGCGTCACTTGCTAAGGATGCAAGAAACACAACAGCACGAGTCAGAGTGGCAAGCACACACAATGGGACGACCTCATGTAGCCGGTCAGGCACAGCGATACGACCCCTCCTTGCTTGCGTCACATACACGGCCGGGCGTGATACTTGAATCATTTGCACCTCTCACGATGTCAAACCTACTCACCAAGTTTCATTCCTGTCAGTTGCTCCTTCTGGGTGCAACTATTTTTTGGGCGTAGAGTGTATATATGTAACCCCCCCCCCCCCCCATTAAAATAACAGGAATTTGTTGTAATCATTAACTTAGTCGGTTAAGTTAATGATTTTACAACAATACTGACTAAGTTAACAGTGGTAACTGTTAATTTAGGCAGTATCACATTCAGGATTCTTTGAAGCGGCATCTTCCATAGAAGTTGGTGGGTTTATAAGTACCACTGTTTTCACTGTAAAAACAGTTCATACGGTAAACACATCGTGTCCTCTTCATAAATTGCATTATGTTGTTTTCGAGCACTATTTTGTTGAATTTTTATGCCAAATTCAGAACTGTTTAAATAATAAATTTCTTTGCACATATCCGTGTTTTCTTGTACTAACTAACAAATGGAGTACGACAGGTTAAACCATGGAAATAATTAAAGAAGTACATCCGTTTCTTAAATTTATTGATAATTATTTCTGTAGGACTGAATTTAAAAAATAATAATAATAAATGCGCACGTTTGTTATAAACGTAAGTCTGCACTTGCAACAGTTCATGTAGTTCATGAAATGCAACAGTTCATGTAGCCTCTCCAGTGGCGCAGTGGTTTAAGCGCTGGCTTATGACCGTTCGTCCGAGAAGGGTCCGTGTTCGAATCCCAGTGAGGCATGGATATTGTGTTTTTCTTACCGCACTGACTGTCTCCCTTCCCTGGAACCACTGGCCGTAAATTAGGGACGGGCGACTGCTTATAGCGCATTGAGTTGCTCACGGTGATAATTAAACTTTCAATCAAAAAATAAAAAGAAAGTTCACTTACATTGATTGAAATTCCATATACGTGTCATAGATAAATGAATAACTTTACCTAAATTACTGGTGAATAACTATCACAAAATCTAATAGTGGCTGGAATTCGAATGGATAAGAATTTTTAATTTTTAATCGCGTTATCGAAGACAGAGAAGGAGTATGAAACAAATTCGTTAGTTGCACATGATAATGTCAATAAAATTTCAAACGTTTTGATCCATGTATGTGTTGAACGATAGGTTTCATTTTAGTAAAATGGATGAAGTTCAAAATTTAAATTTTGAGCTAACGGATGTACTTTTTTGGAAATGCCAAGATTTATGATGTATCTGGAAGGAATGTTGTGATTGACCAATCAAGTAACGGGATTTGTTTGTGGTCGACGTGTTTGATTGGATAATTTTCAAAATTTACTTGGTCACAGGTTATAATGGTATTTGTTTCTACATTGGTATCCTTTACTTGATATAAGAAATTTTGCACTGTTTCTGAAACTACCGGTCCCGAATCTATTATGTAAAATAATCGTACGCCATCAACCAAACAACTTAAAAAATCCTTCAAGATTCCGTAAACAAATGCAAATCACTTTCTTAGGAATGATAATTTTATATAGTGTTAGGGCAGTTTTACGTATCGGAATTCTTTCCAAGATAATCCGAAATAATATCTTCTTTGTGGAATATTCAGGACGAATGTAAAACTCACTTAATCTGCACTAAGCGGCCAGATTGCGTTGCTCCAACTTGTTAAAATCAGACGTTTTTATTTTCTATATGTTTTCCGATATATCCAAGTTCCGTCGCTGAATGTGTGATCGCGTGTTTTCCCATTTTCGGGGTGGTAGCTGATTTGCGCGTGTTTTCTTGCTACCAGATTTGTGACGGCGCGGCGCTGACTGGCTGGCTGGAGTAGCCTTTTATGGTTCGATGTGTCATGGCATCTGCCGAGGAAATTTTCTGCCATTCTTCTTTCTTCTTCTACAAACAATGATAAGAAAGGACAACAAATTGGCGACGGGCAAATAACCAGTTTTTTGCGTTGGTTGCATGAATGGTTCTCGGAAGACGTGAGAAAGTGCTTCCAAAGGGAAGAGAATCTCGCATAAAAGAAGAAAGAGCGAGAGACGGAGTGGAGATGGATTTTTGGGAATCCTTCTTCAATAAAGGAAACGGGCGTATGAATTTTCTATATCTTTCCATGGAAATGGTTATGATATACATCTCATCATAAAAGCTGAATAATACAGTGTAAGAATAGATCTGTGGATCTGTCTACGAATTTATTTTGCAAATATAAAAGTTGAACTTCTGTAACTTTCTTTCTAATAGAAAATCACAAAAGTGACGACTGCGGTTAGTCTGTAAAGACTTTTAACATGCCAGATAAATCACCCCTAGTACGGGATTACGCTGTTCTCCTTCGTCAATGGCCAACAAAGGTCACAGTTACCCTACATATATCTGCAATTCCGTTATAGAGGACAGATGGTTGAAATATTTGAGGTTTAAGTCATTTGTAGTATAACGTAATTTCTTTTCATGCTGAAATATTGTCGTTCTTACGTTACGTTTAAACTACTAGATAAGAATACGGTACAATAGTTCGTAACTGAATTTATTACGGCCAGATGAATCATAAAACAGAAGTCAATTTACGGGAATACTTTTTATTCCAGCAATTAGTCATAGAACATCTCACATGGCACTTTCACATTTTGCTTAACAATCAAGGTCTATCATATCCACCACATATCCACACCAGCAACTGTTATCTCGTCCTTTTATCTATCGTTCTTATCTCATACATTCATACGTCACGTTCACTCTGACATCAATTGTGTTGCCAACCATATTCTCGTGTGAGAGAAGATGTCACGTTAAGTTTGGAAGTATAACGGAGAACCAACTCAAAATTTACATAGGGAAAGAAACTAAAAATGAAAGTTAATTTAGAATATACGTCACTGTAGGGAAAGTTATTCAAACATCAGTTGCCAAGCTATGGCAATCTTGTCTGTTACTAATTTCTTTTTGTTCAAAATGGCGAGAGTGTTTCTGTTACTAAATAAAATCACTGTTATTAGCTCCACTGTTATATCCATGATTGTGGGAAAATATCGTTACTGCGGGACAACAGCCTCATCAATCTAATTTCTCATATTTTTATGAGGTGCGAGTGATCGTGCTTGTACAATAAAATATCACTGATCACTCTATCATCTAGTACTCGGATTTGTGCATAATATTTAGCTCCTAGCCGTAAAAAGTTTAAAGAAAAGCAGTGTTAAAAATCCCACCGTTATCGAAAAAGCCGTAATGGCACTTTTATGTGACAGTGCGTGATATATATTGTTACCAAGGCCGATATTATCTGGCATTTGGTGATGCTGTTACTGATTGCACGGTTTTGAGCGTGATTCAGTTCTTAAATATAATCGTGGCCAAGGGTCCTGCACCAGTAGACCGAAAGTCAAATTTTTGATCCTTGAGGTCAACGTATACAGCGTAATGGTAAAGTCAGGAATACATATTACACATCATTTTAAAAGGAAATTGTATTCTGAATTCAAATGTTTTTACAGATTTTTATTACCAGTAATAGAAGTGAAGTTACAAACAAAAGTACAGCGTCTAGTCATAAAAAGCAACAAATAGTGGAATTTGTGAAATTAGTGTACAATGCATTTAACGTAAAGTTACTGTACAGTACATTATTGACACTTGCAGGACAATTGAAATAACTGACCAACAAGCAAAATGCGTATGCTTTAATATTTAATGGGATAGCCACGGTTTCTTAGTAACAAAGTGCACCTTATTGGCATGGAACTAAATGAGCTCCTCTAGTTGTCCATTGGGGATAACACTGTGAGATCTAAACGTTGTTTTTGCTCTCTGGTTGTATACTACACTGGTCGACATAGAAAATGCCACACAGGGAAGTATTTGTTAGAGTGCCATAAATTGGTGGGTCGACAGTTGGCTGATGCAAATGATTGCAATTGGGAACTAATTACGTGATATGTGAGCGAGACAAAAGAGCAAAATGGCTGAACTTAGCTAAGTTTGGTCGTCCCCACCTAGGCGTGTGGACCACTGTAAAGGAGTAACAGGCGACGTCAACGGAAATCGTACCATCCCAAACTTGAACCAAAGGGTTCATCCAGTGGCGTGCCAAGAATATTTTTTCGGAAGGGGAGGGGAGGGGGGCTGTTACATTTTTTTTTTCATACAACTAAATGTGTTATGAGTGCATTTCTAAAATGTATGCAACATCTGCGCAAAAATATTCAAATAAATATTGCTGGAAATTATTAATATTCTTGTTACCTACATTCTTATCGCCCCATAATGGTTGACCACTTATATTTTGCTATTTATCTGTGCAGAAAACAAGAATATTACACTACTTACTGTTAAATCTTTAAAAGATACAAGTGATTCCAGAACGAAATTTGAATTTACTTTCTAGTGAAACATTCTCTATTTGTATAATGGCGCTTTTTTTTTCATTGTACAGTAAGACTAACAATCCTCGACGCTGACGACACACATTTCGACAATTTTTTTTTATATGATTCAACTGTTATGTTACTTACTATTACTTACATTATGGCCACCACCAACCTAGAGAAAAGCGCGCGCCTGGAGACCGAACTGTGGCGCTGGTGAAGTTCACAGAGCACTACTATATATACAACCGGAGGACCAGCTTTCGGTTAGAAGATTGCTTGGAGTCAGAATGGGAAAAGCTGCCGATTTATCGGAGTTTGATAAAGGACAAATTGTGATGGCACGGAGCTTCGAAACTACGATCTCGGAAATGGCGTGGTTTGTGGGTTGTTCACGTGCCGTTGTAGTGAGTACGTATCAAAAGTGGTGCACAGGTTACCATCAAACGAGTTTTTTATTACCTGGACGGGAATCCCGACATGCGTTACATTAGTTCTACGTCTAGGACATTAAAAACTCGTTTGTCGGAACACCGGTACGACCTACTGAACAGATCTATTTCTACTGCTTTAGCTCGTTTTGTCACTAGAGGAACACATGTTCCCGTTTGGGAAGAACCTAGGACTCTTACTGCTTCTCCTGTCAAATCGCACGTATTACTCACAGAAAGCCTTTTCATGGAGAAATATTCTGGCTCTTGTTGTAACGATGAACAACCAAGGACTGACTATTCCCCAACCATGGAAGTCCTTGCTCATAAATTGACTGTAGTGTTCCTCTTTCTTCTCTGTGATGTTAGCCTTGTATTTCGGTTGGACATGCGCTGTACAGTAGTACGTGAGTATTGACTATACGCCATCCCTTTTTTGTTTGCTACTGTGTTTATAAGCTGCCTCTGCCATGTGGTCGTCTCATTAGGTCTGAAGATGGGTACCTGCTGGCGGGACCCGAAAGATCTTACGTTTGTCGATGTATTTTATCTGTAATTAAAGTTTTATTTTCATCGTGATTTTTAATGTGTATCGTGCTTAGACGGTTATGTTTCAACGCTTCTTAAGATATTTTATGCACGAGTTATTATCTCTTCTGTAATTAGTAACTCCGAGGTGAGAGTGCGGTAGCCTGTGTGTGTTCACGAGTAAACTGAGATGAGAATTGAAAGAGCCGTGAATTGTGCTTATACACTGAGTGGTCACTTTATTATGACCACCTGCCACCTGACAGTTTTAAGCAAATGAGCTATGGCTGCACGCTGTGGCCGCCAGAGGGCGAGGCTAGTATAAAAAGGGAAAGCATAGTGCTTGCGACAGTAGTAGAGTGTTTTTTGGGTGACGAGATGGGTAAAAAATGCGATTTGACTGTCTTTCAACGTGGGATGATTGTAGGAGCTCGGAGCCATGGAGCGAGTATCACCGAAACCGCCACATTCGTGAAATGTTCTAGAGCAGCTGTTGTTAAAGTTTTTAAAGACTGAACTGTCAGCCAAAAAACTGGGTCTCTACGTGCAACGTGTGGTCGTCATCGACTAGTGACTGCTCAGGTGAAAGGGGAGTGTCCAGACTGGTAACAGACGACAGAAGGGCAACAGTGCAGCAAATTACAGACCATCTTAATCACGGATCCCCGCAAATGAACTCTGCACGCATTGTTCGTCGTATACTGCATCTGATGGGATATGGCAGCCGAAGGCCCTGTTCGAACACCTTTGCTGTCTGCAGTTAAGAAGAGAAAACGTCTCTAGTTCACACTGGAACACAAGGATTGGACAGTCGATACTTGGAAACAAATTATGTGGTCCGATGAATCACGTTTTCAGTCGCACCATGCCGATGGCCGAGTTAGAATTTGGCGGAAACAGCACGAAAGCATGGACCCCAAATGAATTGCTACAACCCTTCAAGCTGGTGGAGGCAACGTTATGGTTTGAGGAATGTTTTGCTGGCATGCTTTGGGCCCTTTAATTCGTGTTGATCAACGTCTGACTGGCATATCATACCTAAACATCGTTGCTGACCAAGTGCATCCTGTCATGTGGATGGTTTATCCCAATAGCGATGGCTACTTTCAACAAGATAATGCGTCCTGCCATAGTGCTTGTATTGTACAGGATTGGTTTCAGGAAACATGCCGGTGAGTTTACTTTGCTTAGGAGGCCCCACAATCTCCAGATCTCAGGCCCATTGAGAATTTGTGGGATAAAGTTGAACGAGCCATCAGACAGCTGGATCCACAACCGTGCAATCTCACACTTCTGGAAAGTGCTATTCATCAAGCATGAACTCAGATTCCACAAACCACCTATCAACATCTCGTGAAGTCCATGCCACGAAGAATCGACGCAGTATTAAAGGAAAAAGGTTGCCCAACGAAGTGCGGAGGAGGTGGTCATAATGAAATGGCCACTCAGTGTATAATGCTTCAAACATCTCGCACTAGTCGATCCCACTAGTATGCCATTTTTGCAGATAGTGTAATGTGGCTTTTTGCCGGTAGTTTATTGTTAAAGACATATTTCTGTTCGACACAATAACAGTTTTCATTATAGAACGCATTTTTACTTTCAGTTTCTTTTGCTTTCGACGGTTTCCATTTTTTTTGTCTTGAAGTCATGATCAACTACCATGAACAACTCTTAAGAGCTATAATCAGTCGCTTGTCCCTAATTTAGAGCCACTGGTTCCTGGGAAGAGGAGAAAACCAGCGTCGTAGAATAAACACACCACGCGTGCCTCACCCAGGAGTCAAACAACGACTTAGCTCGGACGACTGGTCAGAAACCTACGCCTCTGGCCATCCGGCCATCTGGGTTGCTGTCTTTTCATCGTTTGTGAGTGGGCGGATGATTGTCGTATCGTTCTTTGCAAATGCGTCGTCTGGTAGATATGCTTTCGCAAATCTTCACGTAGTAGACTCAATCGTAAAGCCAGAATTCCTTCTCCTGAAGCACCGTAGCAACAAAAGATAAAAATAAATAAATATTTCCTCATATCTTCGGATAAGCATAGCATGTTTTAGCCCGCGATCTAATATTTCTTTAATCCAGTTTTATCTCCTTTTTATCGGTATGATATCTTGCCTCTCTTCTTTCTTGGTTTCATTGTTTGCGAACATAGACCCTTGTCCTCATACGAAACTGTCTCTTACAATTTTGCCTGTGTCTTCTGCATGATCTTTCTTTCGCCACACCATCGGAATCCCTCCCCTCAGTTGTCCGTGGTGCATTCAAAATGTGTCTCCAACAGGAAAGTTGTTGCGCCCCGCGAAAGAAGCTGCTACTTCCCTCCTTAAAAGGAGCGCTTTTTATCACTCGCTGCATTCCGTCCTTTTGTGCTCAGGGTGTTCTTTTGTGGGAAACCGTTCAAGTTTACAGCCGCGACTCGTTACCAATTCAAGGTCTTCTGTGAAATATGGCCACAGCGTGTATGTTTAAATATGTGTGCAGTACGAGCATCATTGGTCGAATTATTCCTGTCAAAAATTTAATCTCACCCCTGCATATTTTCTCGTGGCCAAAAATAGATCGCCGTTTTCCTTTAAATGCTTAGGGGGTTGCCATTATTGAAGAACTCCCTTTGTAGAAGTTTTTGCTCAGCGTTTCTATTGAATTTTTTCTCTTTATTCTGAGAACGTTAAATTTTCAGTGCTTAAAATGTTGGAAACAGAAAGTTGTGAACTTTTCTCAAAAAAATTCTGCGGATTTCTTCTCGAACGACTTTTATTTATTTGCGGAATTTCTTTTAAAAAAATGCCAGCTTGGGATTTTGTATTGAAAGGTTTTATATGGTCGACCATGCCACAAAGTTTTGAAGAAGAAGAAAAAGTTATAACGAAAAACAAATTGCAGTTCTAATCATTTGATCCAATTCTCGATCATTCACTGGCTTGTATTACTTTGTCCGCAGTAACAGAATTAAGAGAGGACGCGTGGAAGGCGTTTCGCTATCACTAGAGAAATTCAATTATTTATGTGATATTCAGTAAAACTATGAATAAAGATTTTCATTTTAGGTAATAAATGTATCATTTGTATTATCATCATCAAACATCTTCAATCCACTGCAGAGATGGAAGCGAGTCAACGGGTCGACAATTTCTTGTGGGTCCAACGGGTCGGGTCAAGGTGTTCCTGACCCGATTTTGACCAGGTTTTATTCCCGTTTTATTTTTGAAAAGAGAAAAAAATATTCCAAAGAAAAATGCGCGTTGTGGAATTCTGTAGTCGATACTGGTGCCCACGGAGTAAATAATGATTTGCCATGCAAAAATATTGTCGTCTCTTTCTTGAAGCAACGAATATTTCCACCGACCGACGTCAAACACACCGACACCATATCGTAAAAAGATACTTCCTTTGCGTTCTTTTACAGTGCGATTGTCCAGAGCAAGGCTCAGGCAAACGCCATTCGCCTGCTTCTCAGCTGATTCACTCTCTCCGTGCGAAGTTCACTATATGATTAAGAGTTACTTTTCACATCGCATCTTTTACATTGAGCATTCAAAGGTTTTCGATTAATGTGCTAACATCCCGTTCCCGTGACATGCCATGTCGAAATTAAGTCCTTTTTTGTTAATATGGATGGATTTCATATTAATGAGGTTGAGAAAGGCGTCGAGGCCAACAAATACGTGCTTGTTCAAAACCACAAAGGGAAGAGTGAATGCTAGAAATTGTTTCGTCTCATTAAGGAACCGAACCGGTGAATAATTCCGTGTTGTTTGGTCTTGCTTGTTGTTCAAAATGTGGAAAGTGTATAATTACAAAGAGAGATGTCGACGGTACAATAAAAGATTATGGAACCAAAAATCTAACGGAACCTATGAAAGTATGCGCACCTCCATCAAAGCGTGGAAAGAGTGAACAATCTAAATACATTTAAAAAGATACATTTGTGTAATCGTAAATAATGATTCCCATTTGTAATATACTCCATGGTCACGGTCATAATCAGCCTTTACTTCTGGATTACGCAAAATAGTGGCACTAAATATGGCACTAAAATTTAGCAAGTAACCAAATTTTATTATTAAAAAAGGATTTCAGTTATTAAATATCAAGCAGTTATTGGGATGAATATATATATATATATATATATATATATCATCATCATCATTGTCAACCATTATCAATCCACTGCTGGACGAAGGTCTCCCCAAGTTTCCTCCACAACGGTCTGTCTTGTGCCAGTCTCCTCCATGTCACTCCCGCATACTTTCGAATTTCATCCACCCATCTTCCATGTGGTCTTCTTCTGGGTCTTTTCCTGTCCCTTGGAATCCAATCTAAAATTTCAGCTGTCCATCGATGGTCTGTTCTTCTGGCAGTATGTCCAGCCCGTTGCCATTTCAGGGATCTAACTCTGATCATGATGTCTTCCACTCGTGTCATTTTACGGATCCACGTGTTTCTCTTCTTATCTCTCCTGGCTACACCAAGCATGCACCTCTCCATGCTTTTTTGAGTTGTCTGCAGCCTTTGTATGTCTCTTTTAGCTAAGGTCCACGTCTCTGCACCATACGTAAGCACTGGAAGGATGCATTGATCAAACACTTTTCTTTTAAGACATAATGGCATATTGCTCTTGAAAATTATGCTGTTTCTTCCAAAAGCTCTCCAGGCAAGTTTTGTACGCCGATTAATTTCTTCACCAATGTGACCCTCACTTGATATCTGCTGTCCAAGATAAACGTACGTGTCTGTTATCTTCAGCTTTTCTCCATCAATCGATAAATCTTCATTTCTTGTAAAAGCATTGTACATCACTTTTGTCTTCTGAAAGTTCATTTTTAATCCCACTTCTTTACTCTTGTCAGCAAGTTCCTGGATCATACTCTGTAGCTCTGATGGGGTAGATACAAAAATGACTATGTCATCAGCAAAACAAAGGTGGGTTAGATAATCTCCATTAATCTTTATCCCTTTGTTTTCCAAGTTCAGTGATTGAAAGACATTTTCCAATGTGGCATTAAAGAGCTTCGGAGATATGGTGTCACCTTGTCTCACTCCTTTTCAATTTTTATGTGTGTTGTATTTTCAAACAGCCGAATCTTTGCACTTGCATTTTCATAGATGTTATTAATAATGTATATATATATAAATTGAGTTTTTAATTTATAGTTCAAAGCAGATTAGTCCGGGTCAGTCACGGGTCCGGATCCGAAATGTTTGACCATTTTCCAACTCTGATCCACTGCTGGATGAAGGTTTTCCCAAGTCGCTTCCATAACTTTCTGTTTTTAACAATTCTCTTCCATGTCACCCCGGCATGCTTTCGAATTCCATCCACTCATTTCCTACATGGACTAGAAATTAATTATCCTCTCCCTTGGTATTCAGTCTAGTATTTAAGTTGTCCAACATGAGGGGCTTTACTTTGATCATGATGTCATCAGCTCTTGTCATTTTCGTGATTCATGAAGTTCTTCTTCCTATATATTTCATGGATACACCAAGCATGTATCTCTCCATGCCTTTTTAAGTTGTCTGCAGCCTCTGTATGTCTCTTTAGGTAAGGTCCTCTTTTGTCCACTAGTAAGGACTGGAAGGATGCACTTTAATTATATTCGGACGTTATAACATATGTATAATAACCGTTTGCCGGTGGTGAAACTTGAACTCACATCATCCTAACCCGGAGCGTCTGTTCTCCCAACTGAACTACGACGCTAGGCTTATTGCTGCTGCATTGCTGAGTTGACTCATGCCTCACCGCAGAAGTACGTCATCTACGTCATATCACGTAGTACGTTTTTTGCCTGTGGGGGGATTCGAACGTTTTCTACTCCGGTGCGGCTGTTCTCCCAACTGAACTGCGCCGGCAGTCTTGTCGCTGCTTCATTGTCGATTTGACTCATGCGTCACTTTAGTACGTCATTTAGGTTCATCTCACGTAGTACGTTACAACGTAAATTAGAACATTAGGCTTAGATTCCAGCAGAGGGACAGCATAATTTTAATTTGCCTGAGAAGTTATAAAGATGGATGTCAGTACTGAGGACCTTTTAATGCCAAATATGTTTTTTGACTTCAATGGTTTAATAATTTCATTCATGTTCGTTGCCACGACGAATTTTGGTTTATTATATTACAAAAGTGCCTGAGTAAAGTTTAAGGATGACTGTTACTAACATTTTATCTCTTACTACGATTTGGATTTACATAATCTTCCATGCAGTAGTGTATTTAATTAAAGCCGTCTAGAAGACTCAAGGCCATGACATTAGAGATGAGTTCCCTCTTTTAGTGACGTCATGCGGATACCAAGGCTTCCGATTGGTTTCCAATGCTGCCGTCTTTGACGTCAAACACGTCACCGACGTATCAGACCGTGTAGCATGAGAATAACGTCAGAAACGGAGGGAACTCATCTCTCTAATGTCATAGACTTGCGCTTTTTTCTTTTTTGATTTGAGGTTTAACGACCACCATGAGCAACTCAATGGGCTATAAGCAGTCGCCCGTCCCTAATTTAGGGCCACTGGTTCCAGAGAAGGGTGAGAGCCAGTGCCGTATGACAAACACAACATCCATGCCTCACCGGGATTCAAACCATTGACGACCCCTTTCGGTTGAATGATCAGAAGCCATCGCTTAGACCATTGCGCCACCGCGGCCTTGCGCTTTCTATTTTCTAGACAACATTGATTTAACACGCAGGCACACTGAGAACATACATCAGTCAACCGGATGTTTTAAGAGTTTCAAAAAAGAGGGGGGGAGGATACACGAAAACCTAACAAGTAGCAAAAAATATTTTTTTTTTATTGAAATCCATTGGTTTTTATTAAAAAAAATATAGATAGAAATCAGTTCTCTGCCCTAAATTTCAGATGGGTAGGAGGACGGCATTTTGAACAAGCGTAGCTAAGACCTTTAAGATGTGTGTGTGTGTGTGTTAATCTTTTTTTCAATCAAGGGTTCTGAAACACGACTTTCGGGCCTTGGAGGGAAATTTGTGAACGCGAAATACAAAGGCACGAATAGTAAGAAAATTTTGTGCTGGGTGAAGGTAGCAAAAGAATTTTTGAAACAGGCTGGAAAAGCATTTTAGCCGGGTAATTTTAAAGTGTTTAAATATTTCGATTTAAGTGCGACCAAAATTTGAAGCATGAAATGACTATTTCTTGAAACCCAATGAGAAAAAGAAAATGAAAATCTGGGGGAAGGGGGGGGGGACGTTACACGTATGCGAACAGATGGAGAGATAAAACAATTACATTGACATTTTTTTTACATAACGCGCTAAAGAGAGGTTAGGAATCAAATAAACGCATAATTCAAATCTAAATTATCTTGGCATTATTTTGTAAGGCTACACATTTGAAAAAAAAATTATTTCTGAAAAAAATGGAGAGTGGCAAAACATTTAAATTCGTTTGTGCAATTTTATTCACGGAAAAGTTGGTGAAATTCTAAACTGTACATTTGGATACCGAAGATCATGAGGTGAAAGAATGAAAAAAAGTAGCTTAGTATCTGTGAATTTTAAATTGAACATTCCATAATAGAGTTAAAAGAGCGCGTCGCGGATGATGTACACCACATATTTGTAAAGGAATGCTGAAACTAAAACTACCGATCACAAACTTTTCTCGTGGTGTGACCAAACCATTGAAACACTTCCATTAAAAAAAACTTCGGCGAAGCTGAAACTGTTAATTGAGGCATTACTTACTTTTTTTGTCGGTTTCGAGGCTTTGTCAAAAAAATGAAAAAAAAACTCCTTCCCTCAACGGGGTTGTTAAAGAAGGAAACATCCTTGAGACGTCATAACGTCAAGAATTTTATCCAGGAGTTACGTACGTATGAAGAGCTGGAGAAAAATCTAGCAACAGCGCGAAGTGTGGCATATGTTTTCATTTCCCATGATTTATGCGTATGCACTAGAGCTGAGTTCGGGCTCAATTTTCGGAGCCCGAGCCCGTGGTATATCAGCCCGAGCCCACCCGAGCCCACCCGAGCCCGTGGTATATCAGCCCGAGCCCACCCGAGCCCACCCGAGCCTGAATTTTATATTGCAAGATAGAGCCCGGGCCCGAACGAGCCCGAAAACTGGCTAACCTATTCAACCATCAATAAAAAAACATCTCCTTTTCCACAATTCCATTCTCTCCTCCTCCTGCAATTAACCAATATATTTCTCATTGACCGTTCGTTAACCTGAAGCGCTTCGGGATTTTCTTTGACCGTTCGTTTCCACCTGAAGCGCTTCGGGAGGCCGACAATCCAAAATAATCGGGCAGTGCTGCAATTGTTTGTTGCTCGAATAATGCTAACAATATTTCGCCATAATGTGCTGCAATATATACATTGCTAAATATAATTAGCAGGAAGCTACTGCGTGGTGATAACGGGGTGAATTATTGTCGGCATGCTATCAACTATCCAATATTTATAGTTCTTGAAAAAGCTTTTTCTTCTCTGCAGAAACACACTAATGCGCGGCCTATGGCATTTTCTATACCCAAGCCCAGAATTAGTTTAACCATCTCGAATGCCCGCTCCCCAACCAGAACCAGTGGCCGAAGAATTCCCTTTACCAACTATAAACTGTCTGATTTGCTAAATCATATAAAATCACATTTAAATATAAAAAAACATTTCTCGCTCTCTCCCTCTCTAAGAGCCCGAGCCCGTCCGAGCCCAAACAGCAGTAAATATTCTACAGCCCGAGGCCGATTCGGGCTTTCGGGCTCAGCCCGTCTCAGCTCTAGTGTGCACTGCTCGACATAAAAAATGCCACACCAGAAAGCATTTGTCGGAGCGCAATGCAAATTGGTGGGGGGGGGCGCCCCGGTGGCGCAGTGGTCTAAGGCGCTGGCCTTTGATCATATGTCCGAAAGGGTCCGGGTTCGATTCCCGGTCAGGCATGGATGTTGTGTTTGTCTTACGGCACTGGCTCTCTCCCTTCCCTGGAACCAGTGACCCTAAATTAGGGACGGGCGACTGCTTATAGCCCATTGAGTTGCTCACGGTGGTCGTTAAACCTCCAATAAAAAAAATTAGTGGGTGTGTGTCGGCAGTTCGGTTATGTTATTGATTACAGAAAGCGAACCAATCACATGATAGGTGAGGGAGATAAAAGGGCAAAACTACTTGGCGTAGCTAAATTTGGTCATACTCACCTGGGCTTGTAAACCATTGTATCGAAGTGACCACATGTAAGGAGTGAGAATGTCTGGGCGATGTCATCGGTAATCCTACCTTCACACGGACATCGTAGCTAGAGGGTTCATCATACGCCACATTCGGCTGGTCGGTCTCGCCATCGCAACGAGATGCAGCAACTGTCGCATGTGGCGGCAATGGATGGAGGAAGATAATGTGCGTCGCCGTAGTGGTACTGGTGCACGTAGGCGGACGTCCAAACACCTCTATCGTTGCATTGGACGACAAGCTGTAGCAGCCTCTCTGTCCACAGCGAACGACATTCGACGAGATGTGCAGGCTTCGTATCGACATGAACAGGTATCGCAGATTGGCTGAGGCAGGTTTGCGCTTCTCCAGCCATTGCGACGACGGCCACTGAATGAAGCACATCGTGGCGCAACGGTTTTTTTTTTTTTGATTGGAGGTTTAACGACCACCGTGAGCCACTCAACGGGCTATAAGCAGTCGCCCATCCCTAATTTAGGGCCACTGGTTCCAGGGAAGAGAGAGAGAGAGAGAGAGCCAGCGCCGTAAGACAAACACAACATCCATGCCTCACCGGGATTCGAACACGCACCCATCTCGGACGAATGATCAGAAGCCATAGCTTAGACCACTGCGCCACCGGGGCGGCAGGCGCAGGGTTGCAGTGGTGCCGTAGTAGACAAGCGTGGCGGGACGAATGGGACCATGTCGTATTCCGCTACGAGCCATGCTTCTCTCTCAGTGCCAACGATCGCTGATTGAGGATCCGAAGACCATCTTGCTGCCATCCGTGAGTGGATGATCTTGCTGCCATCCGTGAGTGTCATATCGCTCCTCAGCCTGAAGCCATGATTCTGGACGCTACCAGGTTCAACAGTCGTTCACCGCTCGTGTGCATAGTGGATACAATGACAGTACGACGATATGTCGATAAGATGCTGTAGCCAATTTTGTTGCCGTATCTCCATGGTATCCCTGATGTCCAGTTTCAACAAGACAACGCGTGCCCGTAAATTACCAACATCAGCAGCTAGCCTACAAGGTGTTCAACTGCTGCCCTGGCTAGCGCGATTCCCAGATTTCTCGCCAGTTGATAGCGTGGGATGTCATTGACAGACTACTTAACGCCTCTGCACGACCCAAAGCCGATGAATTGTGGACATAGGTCAACGATGCATGATTAGCGATATCCCCAGGACGCTATCCGGCGTCTTTTCCACTAGATGTCACGCCGTGCTGCCGAATATATTGCCCAGCATGGCAGGCATACGTCCTAATAACTCAGGCCACATTGTAATTGTCTCCTCGCCCATCGCATTCATATAATCCCGCAGAAATTACACTTCCTTCCCACCTACGTGCCTGAATCTGTAGTAATTGCCTTATTTCGTGCGTTCCTTCATGGTGTGGCATTTTCTTTTTCGAGCAGTGTATTAAAAAGTCAGAGTTTCGGAAGGATACTTATGCAGCATTTTTTTTAATGTTTCAGTCGATTATACTGAACTTACGGTACAAATAACTAAACAGGCTGTGATAGTTAAGCTAGGTAGTAGCCTCAGGTTTTCATGCAGTTAAAGTTATGGTTTTCATGCAGTTAAAGTTATGGTTTTCATATGCAAATGATTATCATAGAGAATCCAAGAAGGCAACATTTTCCCAACTGCATAATTAATGGAAATTCACAAATCATGTCGAACCGTAAGATGCACCTCCATTTGAGCAATTTGGTTCTAACGAACCAAACGAGCTGAGAGCACACGGAAGAGTCGAATGAGCTGTAATTCTGCGTGTTCGCAGCTGCTCATATTATTCCCAAAATTGTCCTCAGTTTAAAGTGGATTTGACCGTGGCAACAGCTGCTTTATTCGTTATTTATTCCTTATTGAAAAAGAAGTTGAAGTCTATGAAATTAATTAATATAAACTCTAATTATACTTTATTACCACGCAATGGTTCGAAAGTAGTACGTTGCCATAAAAATAGTAGTAGCTCCAACTAAACGATTTTATTCATTTATTTATAATTTTTGTAATGTACAAATATGTTGCTTTCCTCCGTGAATATTTTAATAATTATGGTATGTACTTTCTACTTCTTTAAAATTAATTAGCAGGTACAAAATGTTTACTCTAGTTTGCGTTTAGTAATAAAACATTTGTGAAAATAAGTCCATTTTCCTGACGGTGGTGGCATCCGAACCCACTTCCCTCACTCCGGAGCCAGTTATTCTCCCGACTGAGCTACACTGACTTTGGCTTATCGCTGCAATTTCGCGTTTTGACTTTTGCGTCAACTTAGTGGTACGTCACACATCCCTACTCTCTTCTTGAAAAAAGGGCTGGGACGGAATCGCAGGTTTCCGGTGCTGCCAGCAAATCAGGTTTGAAGTAGCTTGCTGTTGAAGAAGGAATTCTGATTAATTCCAGACGGTGTATGGAAGAAGCGTCACACATTACTCGACACCTCACGGCCAGGAGATTCATTTTTATATTCGGGCGCCAATGTGAAAATTAAGCCACAATTTTCTGCCGTTAGTGGGATTCTAACCCACATCTCCTCACTCCGGAGCCAGTTATCCTCCGATTGAGCTACACCGACCTTTGTTTATCACTGCTATTTACCGTTTCGAGTCTTGCATCACCTCAGTGGTACGTGAATCATATCGAAATATTTAGTGTATTGACGACTCTGTTATCTTACTGCATTCACACTAAGCAACTTTTGTATTTTGCCGAATTCCGTCATCATGCTTGTTTTGAAACGTTTTAGTGACTGCAATAAAAACGTTTCTCTCTGTCTCACTTTGTTATTATCTCACATTTAACTCTTTAACTGGCTGCAACGAAATAACTCGTGGTTAACAAAATAGGCTGAAATCAGCTCGAACGAATATACTTATTTGCTGTCTTTTAAGTATGCCGAACGCGACAGAATCGAGTGAACCTACGTGTCCAAAAGCGTTGCTTTTACCATAGGTTTGTCATTCTATGTGGTCATTTGGGGGTATGATTATCTCTTCCGCTAAGAATGCTATAGAAAGGGCGCAGAACCTAAGAAAGAAGAGAAAATATGTTTGAGTAACTTTTTTTCTATCCTGTGCAATGATTTCCATGTCCGGGGCACTACTTCTTCAGAACAATTCCTTGGGTGATGGAACAGAGAATAAAGGACTATAAGAAAATCAGACTGCATACTGTACGACTAAGGGCTGCGAGGGAGCACTCACAACCAGTGACAGATTTATAGTCTATACTCCTGAGATGATAGAGACAAATGAATTGGGCAGCCCCGGTGGTGCAGTGGTCAGAAGCGATGGCTTCTGACCATTTGTTCGAGATGGGTCCGGGTTCGAATCCCGGTGAGGCATGGATGTTGTGTTTGTCTTACAGCGCTGGCTCTCTCCCTTCCCTGGAAGCAGTGGTCCTAAATTAGGGACGGGTGACTGCTTATAGCCCACTGAGTTGCTCACGGTGGTCGTTAAATCTCCAACCAAAAAAAAACAAAAAAAACAATTGTTTTGCCGTTGCTTTGGTATAACCCGGTCACTATGAGGACACTTCTGACTGTTTGAGGAGCGCAGGAAAATTCGGGCAACTTTTGGTTCAGGTACATCTGCCGGTTAAAGGGTTAATGCACCGAATAGTGGAAACATCCGAACGCCTGCCCTTGCTGCTCACCTACGAGTAACTAAACGCTCTTGAGCGGGAACTATTTATCTAGAAGAGAGGAATAATGTTTGCAGCGGTCGGCTGGGCTTCGATAATGTGTACTCACTACCCGAACTCGGCCCGGCCCGCTAGACTCGTTTGCGGTAAAATGATCATGAGAAAACGCACCCTCAGATAATGGCTTCAAGAATTAAAAAGTATTAAACAAAATAAAAATGAATTTCATAGTTCTTGAAATTCCGGACTCGCAGCCATTTTGATGGCATGCATCTTTCCCTACTGTAGTAAACCAAATTCCAAGTAAAAAAATCGATGTAACGAAAATGGATAATGGAAGTAGACAAAACCATTCTTGAAATCTGATCCTGCCGCATGTGTCCCATGAAGTGACGCAACTATAATTAATTCATTGTTACTCAACAATATACACTATATTGACAAAAGTCACCGTACACCTAGAAGAGAAGCACAACTTAAAATTTATTGACATACATTAGTATGGTGTCAGTCCACCTTTGGCCTTAATGCATGCACTGACCCTTCGAGGCATGCTTTCGACAAGGTTTTGGAATTTACCGATAGGTATGCGCTTCCATTCAGTACATAACACTGCCGCCAACTGTTGCTTAGTAGTAGACCTTGGTTCCAAACTTCTTATGCGGCGCTCTGATTCATCCCAAGGTGTTCTATGGGATTAAGATCAGGGCTCTGTGCTGGCCAGTCCACACACGATACGGAATTATCGTCAAACCACGCCGTAACAGTACTTGCTTTATGGCTCCCCAGCAAAAACAGTCTTGCTGGCCCAGCACTATGTTGCCGCTGCCTAACCGTCAATAAAATGTCCGGGCGGCCAACAGAAGGGCCAGCAGTTGGCACCCCATCAGTTGTCATATGCCACAACAGGGCCATCACAGGCAGTACCTGCCACAAGTGGCCCTTCAGTAGCCCTGCAAGCACGTACCAGAAATGATGGCTAGCCTAATGTGCCGTTAGTGGCAGCCAGCAACCACGTGACGTTACTGGTGGCTTGCCGAATCTTGTCCGCCAATTTCCCAGTAGTAGCCATAATAATAAAACAAGGATGACCGCAGTTTCCCAAATACAATTTTTTTTCCTACCCTTATGAAGCTTGTGAATTAACGAACTGCGCTGGGGAGATTTTCTCAACAGACCGGAAAAACGCCCGTTTGCAACTGACTGGATTTGAACCAGGGCCGTTGTCGTGGCAGCTGAGCTCTCTACCGACCGGACTAATTTGCCACGCTCAAGCATATGCTTAAAGTTATCTGTTTGGTATGCAATGTGTAATCGAATGCTTCCCTCTTTCATTTTACAATATTGCGAGGTATTTTTCATAAAAGTCAGTTTCATATAATTGATAAATTAATTTTTTCAACGTAACGATAGTTTTTTTTTTTGTTTACCTTAAGGGAACTTCACTCATTTTCAAGGCGTGTACATACGTAGAGTCGCTTTGCAAAGTTTTGTACTGTCCTTGCCGTCTTGAATAGAGATTGTTGAATAAATATATATTTACCCGGGTTCATGTCACATTCTGTTACATTTTTAACGTTGTGTCTTTCCTTTCCGTTGTTCGAACTACATTTGTTTTAAAGAGGAAAGATATTTTATTTTACTTCTCTTTATTTTTAAAAGCGAATTCCTCGCAGTCTTCTGTATTCAACCCATGGATGAGTACATTATATCCACATAGCGTTGCTTCTTTTTTTTCTTTCAAATAATTAATAAATTTTGTATACGTATAATTCTTTTTTTTTTCCAACAAAAGTTTTTTTAGTGGTTTTTCAGGACATTTGTTTCAAGCGGTTTGTTATTCATGGGAATGGAGTGGGTGTATTTCATGGCTGTAATGTAGTATTTCATGGCTGTAATGTAGTATTTCATGGCTGTAATGTAGTATTTCATGGCTTAATCTGATATCTTCGTCGACGTGTAATTTCATTAGGAAATTAATTCGCCTCTCAACATATGAATTGTTTTTCTTAACATCCACTAAAATAACACGTTGGCGATAGCGTCGTCTTCAACTAACTGGTACCATGAGAGACACAGCAAGTGTTGCTTCTGCGCACGCGTAGTTCCATTGCTTCCACCTGGTGTTGGGGTTGCACTGGTTGCCAGCAACAGGCCACTAGTGGCACATGCCTGGAGGCCCACAATTCACGGCGATGCTGCAGTGCCATCAATGGCTCGCCAACTGATAGCGCTGCCATGCACCAACGAACCGCTACCGGGCCGTGTGCGGCAGATTTCAGCCAGCAGTGACCCATCACTGCCAGCTGGTGGCCAGCAGTTTCCCAGCACTTGTGTTTTTGCTGGGTATAGCCGTACATGTTCCCACCCTCTTCGAAAAACGTGCTAAAAATAAAAAGTGCGTGCTTATTCAGAAGCTCGGTCGACATCTTTCCCCCTAAGGAATCCGAACTGGAAAAAAAAAATTGTGAATGCAATTTCTTATTAACACAGACGAAGTAAGTGTTTTGAAACCCCTTTTTTCTTTCGGTCCACACTCTATGCGCAGTTACGAGTAGGTACTTATACAACAATAGTTCAAACATTTAACCGTGAGGACAAATACATAGATGCTGCATAGCATATCGCCTTGCATTGCTGAAATGCGTGCGTGAACTTAGTGCATATTCCAGAGAGATCAGTATAGCACAATGTGATTGTTGGCAGTTGCTGCTCGATTGGTAATTACGCATGACGAATACGAGGAGGATTTTCGTTGCTTGTTGTTCATCTGTGTGCTCTAGATTCGGCATTTCGCGTGCGTGCGATAACTCAATAAGCTGTTGGCTCAAACATCGATTCACTGTGGAGGGATTTCGACCAACACACAACAGTCAATTTTCCCAGCTGACGTTCCATGATGAACGAAGAATCAGCCACTGCAGCACTGATATTAAATGAATTAACTCTGGGGCATTACAAAGTAGCAAATGTACTACTAAAAGTTACTTTTGACAGAACTATGTAGCATATTATTTGGTCGCCTAGTAAATCAGATCATTTGTTTACTTTGAATCGTTAATACCTTTTCCAAATTATAATGGCGTTAATGTAATTTTGCAAAGAGTTTTCATGCTATTGCTACGTACTGCCTATGTGGTTTGGCCGTGAGATTAGATGGGATTCAAGTTTCACGTGGCTAATGCTTGAATTCGAACTTCGAGGGATTTATGGGTGGAATGTTTCTCTAAGGATTGTGTGTGAGGTCATTGCTTGCATATATACCTTACCAATAGTATTCTAACACCTCTCTCTAAAAGAATGAGTTGGCATGTCTTTAATATGCCACATATTGGCAAGTTCTGTTATGATACGCTTTCCAACATACTAGAAATCATTACTCAAGTTATCACTTACGTTATGAGGATAATGGCTGTGGAATAAATCTCGCTCTATGTCCTGACCTTTGACACCATTCCAATGATATTAAACAGAATTGGTTCAGTATACCTCCGGAACAGCATACTAAAGTTTTGTCGCAATACAAGCATGTTTAGTCAAGTTATGAGGTTAATGGCTCTGGAATAAATCTCGCTCCTGTGTCCTGACCTTTGACCCCATTTCGATGATATTCAACAGAACCGGTTCAGTGTACCCCCGGAACAACATACTAAAGTTTTGTCTCAATCGAAGCATTTTTACGTAAGTTATGACGCATAAGGGCAATGGAATGGATATCCTTCCTATGTCGTGACCTTTGACCTCATTTCTCCCATTTCAACATGGTTCGTTCCCAGGTGGTCCCCTACAACATACTAAAATTTCGTCAAAATCGAACCATTTTTACGCAAGTTATGTAGCATAAGGGCAATGAAATGAATCCCGCTCCTATGTCGTGACCTTTGACCCCATTTCGTCCATTTTTAATAGGGTTCGTCCCCAGGTGGTCCCTTGCCACATACTAAACTTTCATCGAAATGGAACCATTTTTACGTGAGTGATCGTGCTGACGGTCTGACGTACAGACGGACAAAGCTGGAGCATATGCGCTTCTTCAACGTACGGTTGGAAAGCGTAAATAAAAGGGTCATCGACTTTAGTCTTAACTCTTTGTATCGTCGTAAAGGAAAATTTATTTGACAGATTGGATCTAAATGACCTCCACAACCGTTTTGAACTTTTCAAACTAAAGAGTAGATGATGTAGCGAACAAATTGCCTCTAAATGAAGGTGCAACTAGAGTTAATAATAATTATAATAATAAGGTTAAACAAATTGAATGAAATATATTAAGCGATACTGAATATTGAAGAGAATCGTACCAGCAACAAACGGAGAGCAATACCTAGAAGTCCTCAGCGCATCAATTTTGAAAAGTCAACACGCTTGCCTTTTTGTTGGCAGCGCTCCAACTGGTGGGTATGGTTTTGAACTCTGAGCAAGATGTGGATGTTGTATTTGTCCTCTTTCGGTGCTGGTTCTTTCTTTTGCTTAGAAGTAGTCGTTCTATATTAGGAATGAGCGATTCATTATAGCGTTAGGTGTTTTGGGGTTTATTAAACTCCTCCTCTCAAAAAGCAGTTCAAACACACAAGTCCTACATGACTCCAATGGACTGTCAGCGCTATTTGGAGCACTGTCCATCGTTCTTGGATTCCCAGATCAAAGCATGAAAGTACGATGACCTCCCTTTGGCCGATTGCTTAGAGCTAGGCTCGAGTCCCGATGAAGCATAGATGATGTTGTGTTTGTCCTACAGCGCTGACTCCCTTTTTCCCCTGGTACCAATGGAACCAAATTAAGGACGGACGAAAGTTCATTACCCTAAGATTTGCTCATGGTGATCGACAAACCCAGACAAAAAATACGGCAGAGCGGCGAATCACGCTGCGCATTATCAAAGTCAGGTGGTCGAATGTGGACGTGGCAAATGTAAATTGAACGTAACGCAGTCTACCTGAGTGCACAGTAGTGAAATCTGAACAAAGAAGTATGGTAGTATGGAGGTTTTTTTTATTGTTTGAGCTGGAGCATTTGGTCCTGGTGCCTCTTGGAATTCATGGCCATACAAGTTTAGACAACTCTACGCTACCTGCACTTCGGCAGTTCTTGGGAGATGGGCCAGAACACGTTTCAGAACGATAATGCTGCCACTAAGAATGCAGGATTTGTAAAAACATCGTTTCTGGAAAATTATTCTTCCACATTGGACAAAGTCGTGATATGAATCCTATCTAACAGTCTTACGATTGAGCTGTAGTTGCAGTAGAGTATAACAGCAGAATGTCCTATTGCTGTTATTTTGATAGAGGTTGCTGTGAAGAAGAAATAGAATGAAATACAAATGATAAAAAAGTTTTCCTATACAAGGACCGCTGATGTATCAAAGACTGACTGACTCATCCTATCCTGTTTCTGGAAGTACACAATGTCTTTTCCTCAACGACACGGAAGTTTGAAAGCTTCTGAGAGGGTAATGTCTGTACTTTAAGAGTTTCTTCACACTGCTTTGTACTTCCGTTAATACCCAGACGTAGTTATGGCACAAACAAGTAAATATATAACATTTCCTAAAATTGAAATTTTCAGTTGCTTAGTTTTAATACCTGTACTCCAGTGTTCCTTCTAAATCGATATAAACTTTGTTTATGCCATCATCTGCCGTACGTTAGTAGTCCTAGGTAATATCGTATTTCAAGAGTTACTGGAGTAGGATGTGTAAAGTGTAAATACACTGACGGAAAAAAAAATCCCACCACAAAGAAGGGGTTGTGTTACATAAACGACAGTTAGTAGGCGGTGAGAGTACGTCTGTAAGATGACGTCTATGCAAATTTCGCGCTCGGGCATACGTGTGGCGCTAGTAGCGCCCCTCGGAACATGCAAAGCAGGTTTGCTGTAAATACGCGCTGTAACGTTCGTGAGCGTTAGTTATCGTTGAGATTCGACGTAGGGTGTTGATGTTAGTCAAGAATGTCTTTACGAAGACGAAGAGGCCATTATCAACAGCTCGCGGAGTTTGAACGAGGTCGTGTAATAGGGCTACGAGAAGGTGGATTTTCGTTCCGCAATATTGCAGACCGACTTGGCATGAATGTAGCCACTGTGCATGATTGTTGGCAGCGGTGGTCAAGGGAAGGTACTGCCTCAAGAAGACCGGGTTCCGGCAGGCCACGTGGCACTACTGAGAGGGAAGACCGCCGTGTACGGCGTATGGCCGTGGCGCATCGTACCGCGTCTGCGGCAGCAATTCGAGCTGCAGTTGCCACCACAGTGACACAACGTACTGTTACAAATCGGTTACTTGAAGGACAGCTCCAAGCCAGACGCCCTGTAGAGTGCATTGCACTTACTCCAAACCACTGCCGTTTGCGACGTCAGTGGTGTCAAGCTAGAGCTCATTGGCGGACGGAGTGGAGATCTGTTGTGTTTTCTGATGAAAGCCGGTTCTGCCTGGGTGTCAGTGATGGCCGTGTGTTGGTTAGAAGGAGGCCAGGTGAGCGCCTGCAACCAACCTGTCTGCGGCCGAGACACACTGGACCTACACCTGGAGTTATGGTCTGGGGAGCAATTTCCTTTGACAGCAGGAGCACTCTCGTGGTTATCCCACGCACCCTGACGGCACAGTTGTACGTCGGTCTGGTGATTCAACCTGTTGTGCTGCCATTCATGAACAGCATTCCAGGGGGTGTTTTCCAACAGGATAACGCTCGCCCGCATACCGCTGTTGTAACCCAACATGCTCTACAGAGTGTCGACATGTTGCCATGGCCTGCTGGATCACCAGATCTTTCACCAATCGAGAACGTATGGGACATCATTGGACGACAACTCCAGCGTCACCCCAACCAGCATTAACCGTCCCTGTATTGACCGACCAAGTGCAACAGGCATGGAACTCCATCCCACAAACTGACATCCAGCACCTGTACGACACAATGCATGAACGTTTGCGTGCTTGCATTCAACATTCTGGCGGTTACACCGGTTATTAATGTACCAGCATTTCACATTTAAAATGGCTCTTCTCGCGCTTACAATAAGCTGTGATCTTGAAACCTTAATCGATTAAATATGATACCTATACAAATGTATTGCCGCCATTTCATTCCTCTACAACTATTTTTTCGTGGTATTGGGATTTTTTTTCCGTCAGTGTAAAAGCGATTAAAAATTTCAGTTTTATTGAATTCTTTTGGACATTAAGGCACATTTTGACTGTCAAGCAACAGTCAGGATACCTCTTTACTGCCGATGCCAGCAAGTTTTAAAATGAAGGAGTTTTATCTCAAGACATTCTGCAGGAACAGCAATTCAGAGAACGTTCTCCCCGAGTTCTTTTCTTTAGTAGCAGCGGCATTTTGTCTCTTAATCTGCTTCTAAATGGTGCATTTTCACTACACCGTTGTATGCGTCTTTCCTGTAAGAGGCTCTTTTCACACCAACTACAGGTTTTCTTTCCTCCAACTGCAGGTTTTTCTGAGCGCACTATACGAGTTTTCTTCAGCTGAAATAGAACAACGCTAACGGGCTGGCACCGGCGTTTTGTTGTTTCTCACGGTAAGCTCATTTACGGATAGACAAATCCAAGGTATATGGATGTCCTTGATAGGACAAATCCAAGTATATGGATGTCCCTGGTAGGACAAATCCAAGGTATATGGATGTCCCCGATAGGACAGACCCAAGTATATGGATGTCCCTGACAGGACAAATCCAAGGTATATGGATGTCCCCGATAGGACAAATCCAAGTATATGGATGTCCCGGATAGGACAAATCCAAGGTATATGGATATCCCCGATAGGACAAAACCAAATATATGGATGTCCCCGATAGGACAAACCCAAGTATATGGATGTCCCTGACAGGACAAATCCAAGTATATGGATGTCCCTGATAGGACAAATCCAAGTATATGGATGTCCCTGATAGGACAAATCCACGTATATGGATGTCCCTGGTAGGACAAATCCAAGGTATATGGATGTCCCCGATAGGACAGACCCAAGTATATGGATGTCCCTGACAGGACAAATCCAAGGTATATGGATGTCCCCGATAGGACAAATCCAAGTATATGGATGTCCCGGATAGGACAAATCCAAGGTATATGGATATCCCCGATAGGACAAAACCAAATATATGGATGTCCCCGATAGGACAAACCCAAGTATATGGATGTCCCTGACAGGACAAATCCAAGTATATGGATGTCCCTGATAGGACAAATCCAAGTATATGGATGTCCCTGATAGGACAAATCCACGTATATGGATGTCCCTGGTAGGACAAATCCAAGGTATATGGATGTCCCCGATAGGACAGACCCAAGTATATGGATGTCCCTGACAGGACAAATCCAAGGTATATGGATGTCCCTGATAGGACAAATCCAAGTATATGGATGTCCCGGATAGGACAAATCCAAGGTATATGGATATCCCCGATAGGACAAAACCAAATATATGGATGTCCCCGATAGGACAAACCCAAGTATATGGATGTCCCTGACAGGACAAATCCAAGTATATGGATGTCCCTGATAGGACAAATCCAAGTATATGGATGTCCCTGATAGGACAAATCCACGTATATGGATGTCCCTGGTAGGACAAATCCAAGGTATATGGATGTCCCCGATAGGACAGACCCAAGTATATGGATGTCCCTGACAGGACAAATCCAAGGTATATGGATGTCCCCGATAGGACAAATCCAAGTATATGGATGTCCCGGATAGGACAAATCCAAGGTATATGGATATCCCCGATAGGACAAAACCAAATATATGGATGTCCCCGATAGGACAAACCCAAGTATATGGATGTCCCTGACAGGACAAATCCAAGTATATGGATGTCCCTGATAGGACAAATCCAAGTATATGGATGTCCCTGATAGGACAAATCCACGTATATGGATGTCCTTGATAGAATAAATCCAAATATATGGATGTCCCTGCTAAGGACAAATTTTATGAAGTTTTTTCTGCTTAATGTCTGAGTTATTTCAGAATGTATGCATTACACATCAAATAGGTACTTTTTTGTAGACTCATTCTGTAGAGCGTAGGGCAAAGAATTTCATACGCAAGTTAGCCATCCCATTTTAAAGGAACGATTTTTATGCTCTAAAAAAATGAGTGTGGCCAATCATTGCACGTCATGGGACATGTGAAATGTCGTTGGGGCGAAAAATATAGGTATCTGTCTTTGAGGTAGGCATATTTGCAGGATAAAATATGTAGTATGTAGCGAAAGAGTTTTACTGAATTGGCAAATCCCGTAGATAGTTGGAAAAAAAATGGTTTGGGAAACATTTTGTTTTCTCTCTTTTTCGCAAATGCAAGATTGACGGCTGCGTGACAATAACGCTAGACTTTAAATTTAAAGCCTCGGGTTTAAGGGATGTGTAAAGTGTTCTGTAACGTACGGCGATGAAGATGTAAGAGGGAGAGCAAAAGTCTTCATTCCGAAGTTTGTTTTAATAGATGAGCATTTATGAAAACAGCAAGCAAATATTCGCCGTAGCGATACTGCGATACCTTCAATATTTTGCACAGTATTACGTGATTTCTGGTAATTGAAGTGCGCGCGTTCAAATATTTTCCAACAATAAATTTACATGTTGACTAATTTGAGAGTTATCTCACGAGTTATGGTTCCTAAGGACCGTCGGTCGAGAGAATGAAAGCACATGTAGTTTAATGCCTTTTCCTTTAAGCTATTGCAGGTACTCCTACGAAACTACTGAATATCGGAACAGTTTCAATATTTAAAATGAAAAATAAAGCTCAAAAATAGTGGCTAGTAAGTTCTGTAGTTGAGAACTTACCTTTAACACATGATCTGTTCTGACGCTACCTCTGTTGCGCTGCTGCAGAAGCCTAAAACCACAAGGCAGTTTCTCCATAGCTAAGATAATTTGCATAAACTTGAAGGGAAAAAATAAAGACATCCGAGCAATTATTGTCTGCCGTCCCAGTGACTGAGTGTTCAGAGACGTGCGCTTCAGGCCAATTCTTTGAGATGGGCGTGGACTTTCAGCCTCAGATGACGCATAGGTCAGGAGTCTACCCGACGGCACTGGTTCGGACCCTTTCTTAAAACTGGTGGCTCTAAATAAGGGATGGGCTATATAGTCTTTATAGCTTTAGGTGCATAGAGGGTCGTTAAATCCCCAAACCCATAATTTTGTGAGAATGGATTTGTTTTTCTGCTGAAGTACATATTGTATATGCAATGCTTTCTCCAAGCTGTGCGAGTGCGGGGCCGCGCTGCGGCTTCACTTCGTCCTTGCAGTAAGCACGTTAATTAAAATTCCCAAATTCCTAATTAATTTTCATAAATCGAAATTCAATTACCGGCGAAAATAATAATAAATAAATAAAATTCGGGCTTTCAAAAGTTGAAACACTTTTCCTAAATGCCGTTCGCCTCCTTCTAAGTTCGTCTCATTGTCCTCTTCATTCTCAAAGGCTTCTTGCAAAGTAGCCTCGTGCGACCAGATAGTGAACTGAAGAATGCGGATTAGTGATTTTCCCACATCGAGAAAGAGGCAGATATTGAGTCGTTTCTAAAAACAACACATCAGCCGACAACTTCCTCATAAATGATAAACAATATTTTCCGAGTACTCTCAAAGATGGTCGGGTCCTGAATTCCCACGGTCGAGTCTTCGGTTTGGGGGAAAAATTGAGAAGCGATTTATTCCTTGAAAGGATTGTCAGATCAGAAGGACTTTGCACTTGTTCTATTTGAAGTAATTATTTTGTATTTACGGTAGTTGTTATTTTGTTTCTTATTCTACTTGGTATTTTGACATGCAAAGAAGCTGTGCATCATACGTAAAAGATGCTTTTCGTATTTTCCAGTGTTTTTATTGCGGAAGTAAGTTTGAGCTCCTCATGTTTTATAAAATAAAAATTGTAATTAAGAAATGTTTATAATATTTTTCTTAATTTAAAATCAATTGCGGAAAGATCGGTGATAAAAATAGGGTGATTAGAAAAAATAAGGGTTCCAATTCAAGTTCCAACTTCTACTGCATTATTAGTAAGAGAAGCTGAGAAAATAATTTTTTTTGCCCAAGTGGTTTTGATGCCCACCCTGCTCATTGGATTAGGCGTGCATTATCCATGGCCGCTTAGAGGGAATATTGCATATATGGAGGAAGTGGTTTCGGTACGGTAGTCTGTAATGTTGTACCTTCGATAAACTTGTAATCTGATAAGTTTTTTATTCTAAATTGTGGTTCTTATCGATTTCATGACGTTGTAAAAACTGCTTCAGAGCAATGTTCTGTGAAAAGTAAGCTCACCTTTAAATTGTCTCTTTGCATATTTAACACGAGGTTATATTCTAACTTTTCGAGCACATATTCTGTCGCTGCTTTTCACGCGGAAGTCTTGAGTTCAAGTGTATGGGGTTCTATGAATGGTTGTGTTTCAATCTTTGGCTTTTTATCTATCCATTTCGTTGAACTAAATTAAGGCAATTCCTCATAGCCTTCAACTAAATCGAAAAAGAGTTGTTGAGCGGAGCTCTCTTTACGAGGCTCGAGACATTTATTTGTTCGGGCATAGGTACGAGAGGACACATCCGATCACCGTGATTTTTTGCATGCGTTTGGACATCGTCCATGGTCAGGTGTTGGCGCCTTTCGATTCCCGAAATTTTGTGTCATTGAGGAATAACCGTCCAAAAACTTGCATTTTTAGGGGTTTTCCGGGTTATGTTTATAACCCGGAAAAGAAGGGGTCGTTTGTTCTTCAGCCGATCGCGGTGACACTTGCCATACAGAAAGGGAAGGACATGGTGAGTGACATGGGGTTAGTATCATGGTGATTGGGCGTGTCGTATAAAAATAATGACCATTAAAAAAACTGACTAATTTTAATAATAATTGAAAAAATCCGCTCTCTATACGAGACTCGGGACAATTAGTAGTTCGGGCAAAGTTACCACATGACATATCCGATGACCGTGATTTTTTGCCATGCGATTGGACATCGTCCATGGTCAGGTTTTGACGCCTTCCGATTCCCAAAATTCAGTGTCATTGAGGAATTTCAATTAAAATAATTAAAATTGGTCAGTTTTTTTAATGGTCATTATTCCTATAGGACACGACCAACCACCATGACGCCAACCCCATGTCACTAATGATTGATTTTGTCAATGATATTATGAATTCGCTCTCGGCTTGACATATGTAAAGTTGTCGAGAGTAAAAAAAAACTAGATGGCCTTTTACTTGAACCGTTTTAAGAAAGTCGGCTGACTAAGCTAGCTGGCTAGTCGGCTCGTTTTTCAATTCAAACGATTTTTTCAATTAATATTTAAAAAAATCGTTTGAATTGAAAAACGAAGAAATCGAAAGACTCCGTCTGTTATCTCAACACTTGCTCAATCTATAATAATGAAAGAAAGTTTGTGTGTGTGTGGGGGGGGGGGTCTGTCTTTCGCGATGCAAAAGGAAAAACGTTGTTCCCGATCTGAGTGTGTCTTTCCGCTTTGTTTACATGCAGCCTGATCACAACCAACGTGAAGACGTGAAGAAAAGTAGTTCATGATAAATTTTAGGCATTTCTTTTTTAGAATGTTTGGTACTTTTGTTCTGGAAGCCATAAATTTTACGCGTTCGTTTTTTAGAATTTGTTATAATAGACGCCATTATGAGCTTAGATTCTGCAATAGCTTCGCTCAAAATTTGCCAACTGTACCCGAGTTATCGGTTACCGTTGGCGGCTTGTCCAAGTTTAAATTTGAGATTTATTTGCTCGTAATATTACTGTAAATAAAACGAGCGAAGCTCCATTCTCACTACTGGGATGATCATCCCATAAAAACGGGGTAAAATAATCTTTAAGTTTCCGCTTTTTGCTTCATAAAAGTGATTTAATCAGACACTTACACAAAAATATCATTATAAAGCCGTTTTCGTATTCAAGTCAGAAACTCCTTTCTTTAATTCGATTTTCCAGACATGACTTATTGGTAACTGTATGCTTTCAATAAAAGCGTTGGGGGTCTTTCTTCGGGTATTGTTTTTGCTTACGATAGGTAGGATGCGATGATAAACGAAATCAAATGCTTCCTAGCCTCGTGGATCACGTAGGTGGGGGAGGGAAGGCAAGGTGATTCAATCGACCAAAGGGCTATAATTAAAAATCGATAGCCGCCATCGTTGAGCACTTGGTTCCGAGTCGCGGATCGATTCGTGCTGTAAGACTACTGACCCCGGAGCCCTGGTAGTGTGCTGCGCGCTTAAGCTTTTGCGGGTGAATCATGTTTGCCCAAAATATGATAGCCACACATGGCAGAAACTGCATTGGTTTCGCAGGAGAAGATGCTCTGGAAACCACTTCACGTTTCGGAATCAGACGGACGGGATGAGGTTTCCTGAAGTTGGGAGGGAACAATCGACGAGGGATCTAAAAGGACTCGATATGAAAAGGATCTTGAACGATCAGATACGGGTTATATGAGTTTTGTTAAAAGGTGGAGAAAGTTGGACTTCCCTGTGAGCCGTATACCGTAGGCCGAACCAAAAAAGGATCTAAACAGAAACAAAATTCAGCTCCCTTACCAATAAAATAGATCGTTTTGAAATGAAAAAGTTCACAATGGAATAATTATGAGCCCTATCGTATATCACACCAATATAGCAGCTGTGTGGAAAATTGACAGGCTGATCCAAAGTTCCTGAAACGCCGTTTGAACCTACACAATATTGACAAAAAACTCCGGACCCCTCTTCAAAAGCAAATTGACGGATCCGCTGCGTTGTTAAGATGCGCGGTACAGCTGCAAACGGTATAAAAACAAGCTTGCGGCTGACTGCGATCATATTGCACTGTGAGGTTGAGTGAAAATGTCGCTGAACTGACTTTGAGAAAGGAAAGATTGTTTGGTGTTATAGTAGTGGGTTGTCCGTAAGAGAAACCGAGAGACGTTTAAACATATCCAAGTCAACTGTTTTGGATGCACTGAATAAGTGGAAGACACATGGCGTGCCTGAAGCAGCAAAACGTGCCTTCAGACCAAAGAAAATCGGTGACAGAGGACGTCGAAGCCTCAGGAGAGTCGATACAGCTAATCGACGGACTGTTGCACAAGACCTCAGTGTACAGGCGAGTAAAAATGCTGGAACCTTGGTATGTACACGTACCATACGCAGAGAACTTCATTCCATGGGTTACCGTAGTCGTGCGGCTGGGCATAAGCCTTTCATCTCTACTCGGAATGCTACTCGTCGTTTAGCATGGTGTAAAGAACATTTATCGTGGACCGTAGATCAATGGAAACTGGTCCTATGGACTGATTAATCCAGATACACGATCTATCAGTCTGGTGGCCGTGTGTGGGTATGGCAGCATCCGGGGAAACGCTATTTACCACAGTGTACTGTTCCTACGGTCAGTTTGGAGCTGGCTGTGTACTCGTGTGGGGGTGTTTTGCGTGGTATGGTCCCGGCCCATTGGTTATCGTGAACAACCTGTTAACCAGCACGTCTACCTCGATATTCTGGACAATTATGCCTTACCAACTCTGTGGCAATACTGTGTAACCGAGCCTTGTTGGTACCAGCAGGGTAATCGAAATCATTTTGTTATTTGCTCTCATATACTAAATATGCTTCCTGTGTTTCTCTAGTTGTAATTCACGTATTATGAGGCTGCACGTGACCCCAGATTCCTGTACCATTACGATACTCATAGAATGCTTGCCTGCATTCGTGTTTTTATTATTTTAATCTGGGTAGTTTTACCCTCTGTCATGTGTACATATCATTATAAACGTCATGTGTATTTTTATGTTTTTGATGGGCGCGAATGATGTAACAGCCTTTTTTTCTTAAATAAAATTTGTTGAAAACCAGCAGGGTAATGCACCGAGCCATAAAGCAAGGACTGTTACGGCGTGGTTTGACGATAATTCCGTATCGTGTGTGGACTGGCTAGCACAGAGTCCTGATCTTAATACCATATAGCACTTATGGGATTAATTAGAGCGCTGCATAAGAAGTTTGGAACCAAGGCCTACTACTAAGCAACAGTTAGCGGCAGCATTATGTACTGAAGTGAAGCGCATACCTGTCGTTGTGTTCCAAAACCTTGTCGAAAGCCTGCCTGAAGGGTCAGTGTATGCATTAAGGCCAAAGGTGTACTGCCACCGTACTAATGTATGTCAATAAATGCTATGTTGTGTTTCTCTTCTAGGTATCCGGTGACTTTTGTCAATATATTGTATATATGATACGAACAGATGCCAGGTTACGATTTCAAAATAGTTTCAAAACTTATTATTGTCATTGGCGACTAGATTATCATGTATTACTCTCTGCTACTTACGACATTTTTTTTTTTTTTTTTTTTTTTGATTGGAGGTTTAACGACCACCGTGAGCAACTCAATGGGCTGTAAGCAGTCGCCCGTCCCTAATTTAGGGTCACTGGTTCCAGGGAAGGGAGAGAGCCAGTGCCGTAAGACAAACACAACATCCATGCCTCACCGGGATTCGAACCCGGACCCCTTTCGGACGAATGATCAGAGGCCATCGCTTAGACCACTGCGCCACCGGGGCGGCACTTACGACATGCTGCAGTATATCTCCAATTGGTGCAGAGGTTTTTTTGCGTTGTTTACGAAAGACTAATTTCACTGATCCTCGGGTAACTGTCATTGTTTTCAGAACCTGAATCGGGTCATAAGAATTAAAAGCAAAGTTTATAAATACGCTCTTTAAGCATCCGAAATATGAAAATCTCAAATTCTGTAGCTATCGTCGAGCTTGTTTAGGTCTCGCTTCCTTTAGAATGCTGTTTCTTCTCTTCGTACACTTAAGCGAAATCTGGGAAATCTGACATAGTGATTCCTGGTATTTTTATGTTTTAATACTTCATATTAAAACGAATTTAAAGCTATTTTTCTATTCTTTTGATATTTCGTATTAACGACTTTAAATTGTTTCCGACTTATTTTATTGGAATTGTGTTAATTTCTGTGCCTGTTTTTGAGTGTTTACATGGCTGATCAATCGTGCGTTTCTCACGTGCTTGTCGTTCATACTGTTGTCTAATTTCGCTTGCCATGTGCTTTATGTCGCTTTCGTATTTGGTGTTTCACGAACGATGATTTTGTGCTTTTTGTTGTTACGGTCAGTAAACAAAGCTTGTCTTGTGCTTTTGATCGTTAAGTTGCCTGTCAGCTAGCATTCTTACTTTTTATCGATATTACGGCTGTTTAATAACCATTGTACTCTGTTTTTGCCCTCTATAAGACTAATTGTTCTCACTTTGTGCTTCATGGCACCAATATGTCGACGTTTAGGGTTAGTCTTATGCTTGCCGCCCCGGTGGCGCAGTGGTCTAAGCGATGGCCTCTGATCATTCGTCCGAACGGGGTCCGGATTCGAATACCGGTGAGGCATGGATGTTGTGTTTTTCTTACGGCACTGGCTCTCTCCCTTCCCTGGATCCAGTGACCCTAAATTAGGGACGGGCGACTGCTTATAGCCCATTGAGTTGCTCACGGTGGTCGTTAAACCTCCAATCAAAATAAAAAGTCTTATGCTTACAAGATGTATTTAAAAAGTACCGTAAGTACAGAAGTAGTTATTGTGCCGAGTATGCGGCAGTGGAGTTCTGTGTTTATAAACATGACGGCGGCAGAGTTGCTAATGGTCATACAGAGTTTCAGGTCTGTTGAGTTTTAGTGGTTTGGCGGATTTCACAATGGCCAGCGTGAACGAATTGCAAGCATGAATTAAGTTTTGCCTAACACTTGGGGGAAATGCGCCGTCAACACTTGAAATGTTGTAAACAGCATTTGAAAAAGGAGCTCAAAGCCGTTCAAAAACGTTTGAATGGTTTGAGATGTAAAGAAAGTCGAACATCCATTGAAGATGTCCCTCGCTGTTGACTCCCATTGAATTGAAGAGCTGACGATTCTATTGCCCGTGTGAATGAAATAATCAGAAGTGACAGACGAGTGAGAGTTAGGTGTCTGGCGAAACTTGCATCGCGATTGGGTCACGTCATGCGATTTTGACATAAGATTTAACACGTGATTAGATTGAATATGATCAAAACAATCACTATGTTGAAGTTTGTCAATATCTTAAGAATTATGCAGCAAAGAACCCGTATTGTATAGAAATATATATGTACTAGATGAAAGCCCGTCAATGATGACGGGGAAAACAAAATTTACGGTACAGAAATTATTGACATTTATTTAGAGTTTTCGAGTTCCACGTCAATAGATGGCGACGTTGGCTCACAGCTTTCTGAAAATTCCTAAGCAGTCGGTTATGGAACTTGATACGACGGGTTGTCTGTTATGTGTTTTGTAAAACCTTTAGTCCCTATTTCGTCAACACTTCCTGGAACACAACATTTTTCGTATACACTGACTGTGAACCCTGTATCAATTTCCCCTGTTCTTTTCCGTGAACTATTTTTGCCGGCTTAACGCCATGCAGAGCGGCATCATTAATGCTTTCTTGTTCAACTTCATAAAGCATTTTGCATGCGTCAGCTAAAGGATTATTTTGAGAAATGAAAGTGCTTAACTCTTGCATCAGACTTGGATTGCACTGGGCGTTTTCCCTAATCCTCATTCTTTGATCACCAGCCTCTTCCGGGTCCAATATATACAGTTGAGCAAACTTTCTCTGGTCCCCATTTGCTGGGTGCAAAGCTCCTGCTCGATGTTAAATTTGTTCGTCAATTCGGAAACAACAGGGACCGTATCCAGGAGGCGGAGCAATGTTAGCACCCATAGACGCAAACGCCAAAGCGCTATTTATTGATCTTATGTTGTCCATGAAATTTTTCGAATATTGATGCTGTTCTTTCGTTAACTGCTGAATAACAGGGGCTGATCTTATAGCATCTAATTTTACTTTGCCTTTATGACAGCATTGCGTAAAAAGTTTGTCAGATGGCTGTTCTGCCGCAAAATGTTTTGCATGATAAAATTCGCAAATACTGTTCATGGAAGCACAGTTATGATCGTCTACATTTGGTTCTACTGCGTTAACTGCGTCAAGAACAGCTTGGTTTCTAGTTCGGGGATTTTGTCGGCAGATTGTAACACCACGTCTCTGGCTTAACATTTGCGATGCGACATGTCTGCAATCTGATGTCGTTCGCAACCTTGTGCGATTTGTTCTGACGTCATGTTTGCAATTCGGTGTCGTTCCCGACTTCGTTCAATTTGCTTAAGAGTTATATTTGCTACGGGATGACGATTCCAATCGCATTCTCTTTGGACAGCAGACATACTTTCCCGACGGGCCCTTTCTTGCTCCGCCTTTCGTCTTTTCGCTGCTTCCTTCTGGAAAGCTACTTCCTCAGCAGATTTTTTCCGTTTAAGAGGCATATTTGCAGTGTTGCTGTTAAAACTCACGCAAAACAAAGGCGATATTTTGAGACAAATGAACCATAATATGAATTAAATGACTTCGAATCGCACACACCCGAAAAAAAAAACTCTTAACTTCGAACGAAAGAAAAAAAGATGTAAACAAAACATCAAACATGAACGGTTACGGATAACACAGTTTGAACACCGGAATATAAATGTTCGTCTTTTTCTGTTAAACAGCGTAATAAAGCATATCAAGGATATATATAAATAATAATAATGAATTTTATTTTTTCCTGTTACATTGTAGGCTGCAAAAAATAAAGTTTATTATTATTTATATACCCTATATGAAATAGAACCAAAATACCTGACGTAAAGTGTTCGTATCTGTAAAGAGTTGATCGTGTGACGTAACGCATCTGTGACGTCATGTTAGAATGATTTTGATTAGATAACGTCACACCAGCAGCTGTGTTCTTTGTTGCTATGACAACAAAACAAAGTGATGTACGCGTAGACTGTGTGCGTGTAAGTGATGACGTCACCAACACGAAAAGCATAGCGTGACGTCACAAACATTTGTTTCTCGGTTGTTGCTATGAGGACTTAAAAAGTGGCACTAAGGAGGAGGACTCAAGCAAATTATATATTAGGATTTCTTTTTTTCTTCTTCGGTACATGACTGATGTTTATCTTACGCCACATTCAAGGCAGGTAAATATGGCGGCAGATTTCAGGGGAAACGAATTTTTTTTTACTATTTTGAAAAACTAGTACACGGAGAAGCTTAAAACAAAAAAAGGAACATGTTAATACGTAGCAAAATAAATTTTATAGCAAAATCCATCATTTTAAATTTATTTAAAATTATGTCACGTCTAAAAAATAGAAACTGTAACTGATGCTATTTTCAGGTGGGCGAAGAGCATTTGGGTGCACGAGTTTTCAAGAAAGTTATAGAAACCAAGAAGATTGGGTTGTTACTTGGATTGCTGCTTCAACAGGACCATTTCGACTCGGCTTAATCTCCTTTACCAGAGTTCTTAGATTTGCGCGTTCTCTCGGGAAATTTATGAACGGAAAACAGAAGGGTGCGAAATTAAACATATTTTACGAACAATCAGATAGCGAAACAATTTTAGAGCTATCTTTATTTAAAAACCTCTTAACAAATTAATTTCAAAATGTAATTAATGTTTTCCTTCTACAGCACTCACAGTGGGAAATCCCCAAAGTAAATAAAAATTTGCTTTCAAAAATATCCAGTTTTTATTTTCTTTAGGTACTAGAAAAGGTTTCATAGTTATTAACGCAGTCAAAAATATTCATTACTCGAGGCACTCCTAGCGGGAAGTTTGAGAAATAACTGGAAAATAGAAAGCGTAAATACTCACCTTTTCGCATGAAGTGTCACACAATTTTTTTCGACTTTCACAACTCCTGGTGGAAAAATGATGAACTATAATTTAAAGAATGCGTAAGATTTATTTTTTTTTGATTGGAGGTTTAACGACCACCGTGAGCAACTCAATGGGCTATAAGCAGTCGCCCGTCCCTAATTTAGGGTCACTGGTTCCAGGGAAGGGAGAGAGCCAGTGCCGTAAGACAAACACAACATCCATGCCTTACCGGGATTCGAACCCGGACCCCTTTTCGGACGAATGATCAGAGGCCATCGCTTAGACCACTGCGCCACCGGGGCGGCGTTAGATTTTTGACGTATTTAAACTATGAATGTATGTATGCCTCATTCGTTTGAAACGGAATTTTTGAAAATTAAAAAAAAAAAAGAAAAAAAGAATAGTTCAATGTGCGCCGAAGTGATTACATCAGCCCTTTTCCCGAAAAGCAATAAAAACCAGAGGTTTGTCAAAAAAATAAAAAATCCCCATAACTGAAAGAAATAATCTACGCATTTTTGTTGGTAAGGCTATAAGTTTTGCAAAAATAATGATGGAAGTGGAGGGCAGGGCAGCTAGGCTGGAGAAAACGTCAAATTCGTCCAACCCGGACTAGCGCGTTTTTTTGGTTTGTTTTAATCACTTTTTACGGCCGCAAGAAATTCTCGTATCACTTCTTCTGGGTGTGTAACTTACGTATGGTGAGTCATGTCTGTCTTGTTTCCAATCTGGCCGATAGATGACGAGTCGTAATCATACATTGGCCACATATGTATATATATGTGTGTGCAATATATTGTTTTTGCTAATTCCATGAACGCATAGAAAAAGAGCTATTCCTACACGCCTTTTAAAAGTTGTTTGTAATTTTACAAAACGACTTCTTGCTTTTAATAGTAACCAATCATTAGGTATAAATTTTGTGCACTACTTATCTACTTACGGGTAATACAATTAATATTAATATTTTTGTACAAGACAATTTTATACAAAAACAAACATTCTTCCTTCTGACGATGCAGTGTCTGTCGAACATACCACACTAATATTACAGCTAATACTTAGGGAATATGGAGGTAAATAAATAAATACATCGCTCTTTCCACGTTCCAGAAACGCATAGCAACCGAAAAAATGTAACATATTGATATACACTATCTACCAACAAGTAATTGTACACCTGTGATAGCAAAGGAAAACGAAGTTTATTCACCTTCAATAGTTGGTGGAGCCTCCACGAGCGGCGATTACAGCTGCGACCCTCCGGGGTATACTCTCAACCAAGCGTTGTACGACGGCTAACGGTATTTTCTTCCACTCGGCTTGGAGAAGACAGGTCAGTTCCTTCACCGATTTCGGACGGGGGGGGCACCTCTTAAGTCGACGCTCCAACTCGTCCCAGAGGTGCTCGATAGGGTTAAGGTCCGGGCTCTGCGCAGGCCAGTCCATTTGATTAACCCCATTGTCACCATACCAAGCCATGGTGGACCTCGCAACACGACAGGTGTCATTGTCATCCTGAAAGTAACATGGGTCCACCCCGTAAAACTGCCACAACGTAGGAAACGCATGGTCATCCAAAATAATGCAGTAGGTCTCCGCGTTGAGTCTACCAGGAATTGCGACCAAGGGTTCCGCGCAATACCAGAAGAAACACCCCCATAGCATAATTCCACCGCCGCCGAACTTCACAGTTGGCACAATACATTCCGACAGGAGGCGTTCTCCAGGCAGAGGCCAAACCCAGACCCTGCCATCCGAACGGTAGAGGGTGAACCTTGATTCGTCGCACCAGAGAACCTGTTTTCACTGTTCAGCGGTCCACTATCGACGTTCTTTGCACCACGTTAGCCTAGCAGCGCTATTGGACTTGGTGATCAGAGGCTTGTGGGCGGCAGCGCGTCCATGATAACCGAGCAGATGGGCTTTCTTACGGATGGTATTCATCTAAAGAACACTCCCGGATGCCCGTTGAAACTCCTCGCGGATGTGGCCCATTGATTTCGTGCGGTTCTTCCGAATTTCTCTGGCCAGCACCCGTCGGTCTCTAACTCTCAGTTTTGTGGGTCTGCCGGGTCGGGGCACAGTCCGACAGTCACCTCTCATCTTCCACTTGCCAATCACGTAGGCCACTGTCGATTTTGGGTACTTCCACTCGCTGGATATGTCACGTATGGTTCGGCCATTTCTGTGATGCCCGACGATTACACCTTTCTCGAAATCAGAGAGCTCCGAACTGCGTGGCATCTTGCATGCGACTGGTTGCGTTGTTGTTTCCCACACGAAATTTAACGGCGGCGGCCGTGACGTGTATCAGGACCGCAGATATCGTCGATTGTAGGGGTGTCCAATTACTTGTTGGTAGATAGTGTATATTGGTACGTGCCTGCTGCGGAACGTGGAAAGAGCGATGCATTTATTTATTTACTGACGCCACGTATTTGGAGGATTTCCACCTTGAATAGGGAGGTGTAATGTAAAGCTTTCAGTTCTGTCCTGCAGAGCGACTGGTAAAGCACTGTAGTTAGGAATTTCATGCTGGAGTGTCAGCTGTCAGGAGTTGGCTAGACGCAATGGTTCCTTGGACACTAAAATAGGTGTTTCGTAAGGCAATTCCTCACCAGAAATGTCTCGTTTACCCATTCCCTATCTCTCCATAAAGATTCAATGAGGAAATCTTCCTCTTCCTGGATGTCTTCTGTCAAATAATGGAGAACAAGTAACCAGAAATGTACCGCTAATTGCTCACACAAATTACTAACTGGTCTCCAATATCGAGCGGGTGGGGCTACTGAAAATGTAGCTGGACTTTGAAGAAGAAACAGCAACAACACACACACACACACAGTGAGATTTTAAAAAAATCCTGTTAAGGCACGATTTTTAGCGTAACGTAGTTAAAAACTGCTCCGTTAAACTACTTTCCATCTTCTACCCCGGTTCATTATGCATACATGTTTAACTCAATAGTTTGCAAAAGTTCATGTCTAAATGCATTGCGTTTGCGATTATTCAAGAGTAATGTTTGTGCTACCGCAAAAACCATCTATCTATAAGATGCAGGTTTTAAAAAATTGGGGAAGGGGGGTCCAAATTCCCAGGTCCCTCCCCATTGATACGTGCCTGCTCATCATGATCTAGGAGTGATTTTCACTTTGGTTTGTGTTTGATTAAGAGTTGTTGAAGCGGCCCCTAGGGGGCTGCATTCCTTTCCAAAAGATTCTGAGCGTCAGAAATTGAATCGCATCCGTATCGATTTTGGTGTAGTTCTGTAGCCTTGAAAAACATCTCTTGCGTTCAGAATTAAGCAGCCGTGATTTAAGGTTGAAGGTAAGCGGAGCTACAAACACAACGTGTATTTCTTCCGAGGTGTTCGAACCTGACCCATGCTCACAGAGACATGGGTCATTATGACGTGATCTTCGTATTCACGAGGCTTCGCCGCCGTCGTGGCAGAGTGGTCAGAAGCGCGGAATTCCGGCTAATCATCGGAGTTGGACCCAGGTCCTTTTTTTTTTTTCAAGGTTTAACGACCGCCATGAGCAACTCTTAGGACTAGCCTCCCCTTCTAACTTAAAATTATTGGTTCCAGGGAAGGGGCATAATCAGCGCCGTCAGACAGACACACTATTCCTTCCGGACTCGAACCGAGACCCAGTTCCAACGACTAGCCAGAAACGCACGCCTCTAACTACTCTGCTCTCGGCCATCGGAGCGGAGACACGGATTCGAGTCCCAGATGTGGGATTATCTGTACACGGCTCTGGCTCCGTCGCATTTCCGGTACCAGCGGCCAGGCAGCACGGACGAGCGGCTCCTTATAGCTCTCGATGCTCACAGGGGAATGTTAAACCAGCTCCCCAGAAGTCGCGGGATATGATTATTAATATCCGTGACGCTGTGAAAAATGTTTCTGAGTAACAACTCTTGCTTACTAAGTACGCATCAAGGAGTTGCCGTGTAGTCATGTATTGCTTACCTTGCAATGAATTGTGATTTAATGAGAACAAACCAAACGTTTTCACTGTGGTTATGAGTAAATAAAATTCTAATTCCGAACAGTTATTCTTCTGAAGTTGGAAGCACTTCACACTTTTTAATTACCATGATATACCAAATTGAAATGATATCCTAACCGGAGACGGCTTCCGAAATCTGGGAAACGGGAATCAGTTGGCACGCTAGTGGATTCAACAGTAGTTACACTCACGGACGATGAAATTTGCGCACCTAGAAGAAAACATGCTACAACCGCGAAAATTTGCAGATAGATAGAGTGCGTACTAGTATGCAAATGATCCACGTTTGGTGCGATCGCGCATGACCGCACATCCTGTGGTGGCGCTGCAAGCACAAACCGGCAGCCTTATAAACCGCCGTGTAGTCAATGCCCCATGAAAGCGAAAAGCACCGGCCGACGCAGGCAAGAGCACAGAGGGACAAGAATGCTGGGTAGACGCCAGACACGTCGATTTACGCAACTTACTGACTTTGAGAAAGGCCGAATCATCGGGGTGAAAACCGCAGGATAGTCGACGCGCCGTATACCCCGCCACGTGGATCGTTCTGACCATACCGCCCGACTGTGTTGGAAGCAGTGGACTCGTGACGGCATTGCCACACGGCAGAGCGGCTCCGGACGGACTAGAAGGACCACCGGTAGAGAGGGTCGACGGATCATGCGCCAGGCACGAACGCATCCCACGGAGAGTCGTTCCACTATACAGGCAGATGAAGCGGCTCCTTTGCGCCCACGAACCATTTCCCTATGCCTTGCGTGAGCGAAAGAGAGATACCAGCGCCCCTTACGTGTGCTGCCATTAACACCGGAACATCACCGGCTCCGTGTGCAGTGGTGCCAGGCCAGAGCGACGTGGAACGCTACAGACTGGCGACGTGTGGTGTTTAGCGATGAATGCCGCTTCGTTTTGTGGACAGATGATCATCGTGTCCGGGTGTGGAGATCTACGGAGCAACGGCACAATCCCAAACTCACTATCGAGGGCCCCACCTCCTCCACTGCAGGCATTTTGGTCTGGGGAGGCATTGCCTACGATAACCGATCAACTCTAGTAGTGGTACGTGGTTCATTGACGGACCAGCGGTATGTGGATGAGATCCTACGGCCCCATGTGCTCCCATTTCTGGCCGGGATTCTAGGTGCGCTATACCAGCAGGATAATGCCCGTCCGAATACGGCTCGGGAAGCTCAGGACTGCCTACGTCATGTCCAGACACTTTCATGGCTTGCCCGGTCCCCGGACATGTCCCCTATGCAGCATGTGTGGAACCAGTTGAAACGCCGGCTGCCGCCGTGCCGCAGTATCCGGGATTTGGAGTGCACCGTCCAACACGTGTGGGCCAGTCTGCCGCAGGACAACATCAGGCGTCTGTTCGCCTCCATGCCGGACAGTATTGCAGCATGTATCACCGCACGAGGCGGTGCGACGCGCTATTGAAGATGACCGGACTGCGTGCCACAGATCCCTCTGTAATTGTCCTGCAGCTCTGTTTTTGCCATCATGTGTATCATTCATCTGTATCATTACGTCCATAAAATTTCAGTTCAATCCGATGCTTCCTTCTTTGTGCGCAAATTTCATTTTCCGTGAGTGTAGTTGTTTATTTCTCTAATGAGCGGTAAGAAAATCTGCATTGGATGATAATCATTGATATTATGAAGATACAGATTTTTTATTCTCCCTTTCCGGGTTGTTTAACGACCTCGATAATTAACTTAGGCGATAAAGAACCGCCGTCTCTAATTTAAAGGCAGTGGTTCCATAAAAAGAGACAAATCCACAGCCGTATGTCAGGCACATCACCAGTGTCTCTTCCGACACTCGAGCTCTGCCCTAAATCGGACTATGCGCCAGAAGCTCGTGAATCTGCCCACTCTGTCCCCGAAGAATATCAGCGTAAACGCTGTAATAATTATCTAAGGCATATTATATGATGGGGATGTTTTCTCTTTCCCGATTGAAAGTTAATTTAAAGTTTAATGAATTAAGATGTTCAGCATTTGTGATTTGCTGCAATTTGGGCTCCGTTCGATTCCTTTGTATGAATGTATTTTTAGCTTTTCCGATTATCGATTGCCTTGGGAGTTCCATTCTCTCTTCGCTTCTATTTTTTGGGACGAACTTCTCGCTCTTCTAATTATTAAGTGTTCAGGAGTTTCGTTCCGGATTGATATTTGATGAGTCGCGTTATCAGCGGCTCGTCGGAATATGGTGTTCTCTAGAGTTTCATTAGCTATCGCTTGTCTTGTATTCTCTGCATTTAACGATCGAATCCCATCCCGAGTGTCTTGACACTTACATTTTCGCTATCGTACTTGGCGTTCTTGAGGTACTCGTCGCTGTCTCTCAGGAGGAATCTGCGGATTTTTATGTAGCAGAACGATTAAAAATAATGTATTAACTTTTTCGAAGGGTCTAATGAATAATACACTGTCTACCAAGAAGTAATTGGACACCTGTGATAGCAAAGAAAAATGAAGTTTATTCACCTTCAATAGTTGGTGGAGCCTCCACGAGCGGCGACTACAGCTGCGACCTTCCGGGGCATACTCTCAACCAGGCGTTGTACGACGGCTAGCGGTATTTTCTTCCACTCGGCTTGGAGACGACAGGTCAGTTCCTTCACCGATTTCGGACGGTGGGGGCACCCCTTAAGTCGACGCTCCAACTCGTCCCAGAGGTGCTCGATAGGGCTAAGGTCCGAACTCTGCGCAGACCAGTCCATTCGATTAACCCCATTGTCACCATACCAAGCCATGGTTCACCTCGCAACATGACAGGTGGCATTGTCATCTGAAAGTAACATGGGTCCACCCCGTAAAACTACCACAACGTAGGAAGCGCATGGTCATCCAAAATGGTGCAGTAGGTCTCGGCGTTGAGTCTACCAGGAATTGTGACCAAGGGTCCCGTGCCATACCAGGAGAAACACCCCCATAGCATAATTCCACCGCCGCCGAACTTCACAGTTGGCACAGCACATTCCGTCAGGAGGCGTTCTCCAGGCAGACGCCAAACCCAGACCCTGCCATCCGAACGGTAGAGGGTGAACCTTGATTCGTCGCTCCAGAGAACCTGTTTCCACTGTTCAGCGGACCACTGTCGACGTTCTTTGCACCACGTTAGCCGAGCAGCGCTATTGGACTTGGTGATCAAAGGCTTGTGGGCGGCAGCACGTCCATCATAACCGAGCAGATGGGCTTCCTTGCGGAGGGTATTCATCTAAAGAACACTCCCGGATGCCCGTTGAAACTCCTCGCGGATGTGGCCCATTGATTTCGTGCGGTTCTTCCGAATTTCTCTGGCCAGCACCCGTTGGTCTCTAACTCCCAGTTTTGTGGGTCTGCCGGGTCGGGGCACATTCCGACAGTCACCTCTCATCTTCCACTTGCCAATCACGTAAGCCACTGTTGATTTTGGGTACTTCAACTCGATGGATATGTCACGTATGGATCGGCCATTTCTGTGATACCCGAAGATTACACCTTTCTCGAAATCAGGGAGCTCCGAGCTGCGTGGCATCTTGCATGCGACTGGTTGCGTTGTTGTTTCCCACACGATATTTAACGGCGGCGGCCGTGACGTGTTTCAGAACCGCAGATATCGTCGATTGCAGGGGTGTCCAATTACTTGTGGGTAGATAGTGTATAATCAGTCATCTGGGCAGAAATGATCTCCATTGCGAAGTAATGGATATACACTCATTGTCCAGTTTATTAGGTACACCTACTCTCGTCACATAAATGGCTCACTCCAACACGTAAGACGGCTCTGCCCTAAAGCTAAAGCGGTATAAATCAAGCGAAGCAGCTCGCCTAATGTCTGTTAGCTTTCGATTGAGGGTAAAAATGGGAAAAACGTTGGACCTAAGCAACTATGAACGTCGCATGGTAGTTGACTCTGGGCTTGCTGATTCGAGAATCTTCCAAACGGCCGTCCTTCTGGATTTTTTCACGAACAACCGTAGCAAGTGTTTTACGTGAATGCTGCGGTACGTAGTAAGCTGCCTTCAGCACGTGATCACGTGAATGTGGATCCGAGGGGTTAAAGGAAACTGTCGAGAATCCCGCAAGCGAACAGACAGGCCACAACTCGGCAAATCATTGCACAATTCAACATTGCTGTGCCGAGGGTCCTCTCCGAACCATGACGTGAATAGCACAGAATAGCCGACGACCGTATCGAGTGACAATATTTTCACCGCAGAACATGAAACCGCGGCTTCAGTGGAAGCAGGAGCATCGGCACTGGGTCATCGATTGAAACAAGGTTCCTTCTGCATGCGAATCAAGTTTCTTCTGCGTCATGTGGATCGAGGTTCTTTTGCATCATCACGAGCGAATCAAGGTTCTTAATCTTCTGCATCATGCGGATAGCAGAATCAGAATTTGGCGCAAGCAACATGAAGCAATGGAGCCATGCTGTCAATTGTCAGCAGTAGAGGCTGGTGGTGGCGGTTTGGTGGTGTTAGGAATGCTCTTTCGGCACGCATTAGGCTTTCTGACACTCATTGAAGGACTTCTGAAAGCCATAGCGTATCTGAACATCGTTGCCGACCACAATTCATCCCTTCACGGCTGTAGTTTATCCTCGAGCTGGTGGACACCTCCAGCGAGGTAACTCACCGGCTCACAAGGCTCGAATCGTCACTAAATGGTCCCAAGAGCATGCTAACATGTTTTCCTTGTTGCAGTGGCCTGCACAGTGCCAGGAAAAAAACCCTGTCGAGCATCTCTGGGATGAAGTGGAACGGGATGTTCGCTGCGAGACTGTGCAGCCGTTCAAATTGCGGCAGCTGTGATGCTCGATCATTTCTGCAGTGTGCAACATTCCTGCACGTTGCTTCGAGCACCATTTTCGTTCCATGCTCCGCCGAATTAGAGCTGTAGGCCAAGGGTAGAGTATCTCGCTGCCCTTGGCCTGGTAGGTATACCTAATAATAGTCATAACATTAGGCCCAAAACTTTAATAGCGCTTGGCACAACCCTTGGCAGAGAAAACCGATTGTAGCCTAGCTGGCATCGACTCCTCCCAAACCGCGAAACGTGGCCTCTGGTATTCTGTACCATCTGAAGAGAAGTGCAGCAAGGGAACGAGGCACTGGCGTGGACCGGACAAGGCTGCGTTCGATGCATCCCGCAAATGTTCGATGGGATTCAATTCGGCGAACAGGGGAGCATTTGAAGTGCTTGGACATGATCATAGAGCCATTCGTGTTTAATGCTGGCCGTGTGACACGAGATATTGTCTTGCTAAAAGAGTTCAGTGTCATCCGGGTACACGCTCGCTATGTGAGACAACACTTTGTCCAAAAATTGCGTAAGTAGGATTTGGCCGTGAGGGTAAATTCAACGGAGATAATGAGACCCAGTGGTGTCCATCACAATAATCTTCACATCATGATACCACCATTGCCGGCCTGTTTTTGTCCAGCTGGGCGGTCTGTTGTTAACCAAGGTATCGTCGAATATATGGGCCAGGAAACTCTTTTTTAGTCATTCAATGTCAAGTCACGGTGGTACTGTGCCCTTTGTAGATGGAGCTGTCATAACAGTTGGTTAACATAGGTACACGAAGGGATCTACGACTCCTTTAGGTTCATTGGACCAAGCGACTCTTTTTCAATCGTCCACTTTCCAGCAACTGTGTTCCCGTTTCTAGTACAATCTGAGCTGTCGGTGACTGTCGGTCAACATGAGCAAATGTACGGACCGTCGATTCCTTGGAACTCATCCGCAAGGTGTTTCGTGAAAATCATGTGCTCTGAAAAGTTTTGCTGTGCGCTCTGATTGTAGTTTGCTATTATATAACGAAGTAAATTTCTCCGTCATTTCTATCCACGCCGGGGCTCGAACCCGGATCCCCTCATTCCGGAATAAGTCTCTGTACCAATTGAGCTACGCGGACGTTTGTTCTGACTACAATCTGCCTTTATGTCGTGTGCGTCCTGCTGGCAGGTACGTCACATCCCCCCCCCGAAAGAGGGCCGGGGGGCATGGCCCACGGGTCAGCCGTGGCCATGCCCACGGCTGACCCGTGAATCGTTGCAGGCAGCCATCCACTGTAGAACGTGCACTTGAGAACTCCCAGTCAATCTGGTGTGTGGAATGCATCATCACACATTTTTATTTTTCGAAGCGCTGGAGATGGGATTCTCTGATTTTTCCTATCTCGCGGCGTGGAAATAACATCACACCATTGCGAGATTTTGAACGGTCGGGTCATCCGGATAGTTCGGGCGCCATTATAACGAAGTAAATTTCTCCGTCATTTTTGGTCTGCGCCGGGGATTCGAACCCGGATCCCCTCATTCCGGAATAAGTCACTCTACCAATTGAGCTACGCGGACGTTTTATTCTGATTGCTATGTGCCTTTATGTCGTGTGCGTCCTTCTGGCAGGTACGTCACATCTCCTGGTACGTTACATCATCTCCCCCTTATTTTTTTTGTTTATTTATTTTTTTTTTTTTTGAAGTGCTGGAGAAGGGATTCTCTTATTTTTCCTATCTCGCGGTGTGGAAATAACATCACACCAATGCGAGATTTTGAACGGTCGGGTCATCCGGATAGTTCGGGCGCCATTATAACGAAGTAAATTTCTCCGTCATTTCTGTCCACGCCAGAATTCGAACCCGGATCCGCTTATTCCGGAATAAGTCACTCTACCAATTGAGCTACGCGGATGTTTTGTTCTGATTCCTATCTGCCTTTATGTCGTGTGCGTCCTTCTGGCAGGTACGTCACATCTCCTGGTACGTTACAATTAATTGACGGATCATCAGTGATCTGTTGTCCCTGACAGCATGTGCCAACCGATGTTCACCTCGACTGTTAAGCAGTTGTGGTCTCCCCTTTGCGGCATGTAGGATGGATATATGTTCTTCTTCGCGCCATTCCCGTCACACATCGCTACGGCGGCCCTTTAACAGCCAACCATGCATGCAGCTGCTGAAATGCTGATCCCAATTTTCCACCCGCCGATAATCATTCCTCGTTCAACCTCCGATAAATATGCCCTTTTTTTCCTTACCTATTTCACGGGCTTCGTACTGGCGAACTAGCACAACATACTAGTGCCGTTCATATACAGTATATTCCGCGCCGATCGGTGACGTCACTGCTGCCTGTTTTGTGACGCATCCATTCATGGATATAGGGCTGGTCATAATGATCTGATCTATGAGTGTATGTACATTGAATGCGCGATTTATTATACACTCCGCATCCATCCACAAACTTTGACTACCTCGCCGCAACATTGCAGCCAGCAGAAACCCATGATGGATATGATCACGTCAGATACATATCTGCTGTATATCGTGCCTGTGACTCTGATTATTGGTAAACATGGCGATCTAAGTGAGTTCGATCGTGGGTAGATAAACGGTGAGAAGAAAGTAGCCTGCTTCAAATCAGCCACTGCGAAAGGCCTGGGATTTCGGTGTGCGATCGTCAACACCAGTGATCGAAAATATCGCGCTACTTTTACAATAGCGTGACATGTAGCATCGCTACAAATAGAAAACTGCAGTTGTTGCAGTAGAACCCTACTACAAAATAAAGTAGCTTATAGTGGAAAATTGCACTAGAAATTGCGCTACTTAAAAAATGATGAAAACTATTCTTCAAATCACGTGATATTTCCAGATTTCCTGATGCGTAATTAGCTAGGACAGAGCGGGCTGAGTGAGTTTTACCTACAGCCGCCATGTTCTGCCATTTTCGGTGTTGCATCATGTGCACTGTTGAGTGCGGCATGCTTCTACTAAACTTAATAAAATTTTGAGTGTGTATACTTACTGTATAAAAAATTTTTTCATAATTATTCATTTGAAAATAGTGAATGTATTTGTAGAATCATGTTTGTCTTCCAATTATTATTATTATTTTTATTGAAGGTTTAACGACCACCGTGAGCAACTCAGTGGGCTATAAGCAGTCAGGCGTCCCTAATTTAGGGCCACTGGTTCCAGGAAAGGGAGAGAGTCAGTGCCGTAAGACAAACACAACATCCATGCCTCATCGGGATACGAACCCGGACCCTTTCACGGGCAAATGGCCCGCGCTTAGACCACTGCGCCATTGGGGCAGCAATTTTTTTTTTCGTACTGCAACATACACCTGTTATTTTGATTATTCGTGATAAATTACCATTTCTGGAACACATCTCCGTAAAGACTGTCTCCGTATGGCGCTGATTCATTTACCGCTCCAATTTTCAGGAACGCATCCCCCGCGCTAAAATGCATTTACAATGCAATGATGATCAGTGGTGGTTATACGTTCTCTTCAATTCACATGAAGTTGAGAGATGCCTTCGACTGTAGCTCCTTCCAGCTAATGTCCATTCAATCACTGGTCACTTCTCCGCAGGCTGTATGTAGTGATGTTTATGATGCACTTTATAATACCAAAAAGACTTGTACCACAATCCCTAATTGACTGCCAATTTTTACCACGTGTTTCCTCATCCAGTTACTGGAAGGCGCGTCGCAGGTGGTAGAGTTTCAAGTCTGTGCCGATCGTCTAAATCACTGACAGCATGAATAACGTCCATTCCTTGCCGACTGTTTGAATCCAATGTGACGTGCCTGCCCCGCAGGACGTACATGAGATAAAGGCAGTGAGAGCACATGTCCGCGTAGCTCAGTTGGGAGAGCGACTTACTCCAGAGTGAGGAGACCCAGGTAGGTTGCCCGGCGCAGACAACCTTGTACGTTATATTGGCGCCCGAACTTCCTGGATGGCCCGGCTGTTACGTTTCTCGCAGTGATGTGATGTTCTTTCCACACGGCGACACAGGAAAAATGAGAATCACTTCTTCACTGCTTCGAAAAAAATAAATGTGTGTGATGTTACGTTCCACACACCAAATTGTCTGGGATTTCTCAAATGCACGTTCTTCATGGGATGACTGCCTACAGCGACACATGGTCCCGGCTGACCAGTGGGCCATGCCCGCGGCCCTCTGGCAAATAATAAATTAGAAAATTGTAAAGGTACCGAAAATAACCAGAATGCAGAAAAAAAAATGTATGCTTTGTTTTAAATTAGTTTATTTTTGAGAAAAGAAAACCGTCAGAAAGAGGTACATGCATTATGGAAACTAAAGTTTAGAAGTAGTAATTGACAGTGACTGCGCCTCAGTAGATATTAATAATCCTGAAACTGAAATTAATTAGCGGAGCTTCAGTGTTTGACGGGACACTATCTGGAAATCATAACTACATCCGTTCGACATTTGTCATGAAAAATGGAGGTGCAGACGAATAAGTAAATCATGCCAAAAAATGCTAAACTGTCCTCGTGTCTGGAATTTGCGTGACATTCTCTTAGTCTATGTAAAGATCAGTTGAAAACAGTAATTAAAATCAGATCTGTGTCAAAAGATAAAAGTTCCGGGTTGTCAAGGCAACTTCGTTAGCACGTATTGTTATGGTTCTGGGGTGAACGTGTTGACTTTGAAGGTATTGTCAATTGGCTTGGCATCGCAGTTCGTTGTTCAAGGTCATCTACTTTGTAGTGAAAGAAGTTATTTTGTTTCACCTGTTTGGGTGAGTCATAGACAAGACAGACAGGGAAGGACCAAGATTCTGAGAGAGAGAAAAAGGGGAACACACGAAAAAAAAAAAATGGATCCTGTCTCAAACAATAGTCTCTCACTTATTAGAAAAACAGCCTGTTTTGATTGGATCTAGGGTCCAAATTCCATATTAGACTGATGAGTTTATCACTTCTTTTTTTATTATTATCATTTTAAAGCTTTTAATCTCCGTCAAAATCCTTCCGGAAACACGTGCCACTTCTTTTGGTCATGCTTGAGTCACTGAATGTTCATGACCCCAGCTAATCACGAGACCACTATTGTCTGCTTTTGGTGTTTGACTCATTTTACATTTATGTATAGCAAAAAAAGTGACATGCTTTTTTTTATCGTTTTTTCGTGTCTGTTTGAAGGCGTCTTCGTGAAACTGTACATACAGTTTCACGACTGCGAAATTCATTTTGCACAGGACAAATAGTTTTCGTGAGTTCTCGGCAGTGACTTTCCCTCCAAGTGATATAAATGCGTATTTTTAACGATATCTTTGTTTTCGGAAGATAGGATAGGCAAAAATTATGTTTAAATCGAAGGGACATAAGAGTGATTAATATTTTCTTCATATATTTTTTTGCATTCTCATTTGGGCCGTTCTAACATTTGGTGACATAGCCCAGCAAAAACAGTCTTGTTCGGCCACCACTGATCCAGCACTATGTTGCCGTTACATGAACCGTCAATAAAATGTCCCGAAGGCCACCAAATTGGTCAGCAGTTCAGGCCAGTAGCTGGCACCCCATCGGTTATCCATCACAGGCTGTGGCTGCCACAAGTGGTCCTTAAGAGGCCCTGCAAATACTTGCCAGAAATGATATCTGGCCTAATTTGGTTCGTCAGTGTCCCGGCAGTGGCAGCCGGCAATCACGTGACGTAACGAATGGCTTGCCGAATCTTGTTCGTCAATTTCCCAGTAGTAGTAAAAAAAAAACACACAGATAATCATAGTCCACCAAAGGCACGCACAGCTTTTTTTTGCCAACGAAACTTCTACATGATGTCACCGCGCTGAGGAAATTTGAGCTGTCATATCGCCCGATGGACCTGACTGGCATCGAACCAAGGACTGCTTGTGTGCGAAGCGAATGCTCTAAGCACAACACCAGTTTACCACGCGTAACCGTCCGCTCGGAGATGAGCCCCTCTCCTGCACGATGTGAAACGAAGGGTTCTTTTTTTAATTTCGCAATATTGCGAGTTCGTTTTCGTAAATGTACGTTTCATATAATTCATAAATTTATTTTTTCAACGTAACGATTTTTTTATTTACTTTAAGAGAGCTTCACTCACTTTCAACGAGTGTACCAACTTAAAGACGTTTTCCAAAGTTTTGTGCTGTCATTGTGGCCTTGGAAGGCGATTGTTTAATTAATATATTTGCACATTCAAGTCACATTCTGTTACATTTTTAATGTTGTATCTTTGTTTTCTACGGTCCGACGCTACATTTGTCCTGAATAGGAATGATATTTTATTTTACTTCCGGTTATTTTTAGCAGCGAATTCCTCCAATCTTGTGTATTCAACGTATGGATGAGTACATTATATTCACATAGCGTTTTCTTTTTTTAAATACTAGATAATTTTGTAACGAAAATATTCATTTTGTACGCTTATAATTCTTATTTTTTTCCAACACAAAGATTTGTTAATATCTTTTCGGGACTTCTGTTTGAATCGGTTTAGTGTATGAAGATTATACAAATTATTTTTTGTTTATTCATGGGAATGGAGTGAGTGTGTTTCATGGCTGTTTGTATTCTCGATTCTTCGTGTGTTAGTGAAGAAATTTTGCTACGAAATGAGTTTCTATAAATACATGCGATTAATTGATTATTTCTTACAGTTCATTAATTATTTATATAATTTTCCTCCGACGGTAATCTTCGTCGACGCGGCATTTCATTAGGAAATTAATCCGTCTCTCTATATATGGCTTTTTTTTTTAACATCAGCTAAAGTAACACGATGGGAAGGGCGTCGTGTTCAACTAACTGGTACCACGAAAGACTGTGCACGTCTTGCTTCAGCGCATGCGCAGTCCCGATGCTTCCACCTCCTGTTGGGGTTGCTTCTGTTGCCAGCTACGGGTCACTAGTGGCACTTGTGTGGAGGCCCGTAGTTCACGGCGATGCTTCAGGGCCATCAATGGCTGCCAACTGATGGCGTTGCCACAAACAGATCGCTACCGTGCCGTGAGTGGCATATTTCAGCCAGCAGTGACCCACCACTGCCAGCTTGTGGCCAGCAGTTTGCCAACACTTGTGTTTTTTGTTGGGAAGTGTGTGTTCTTACTGAGAATTCTCTGTTCCCACTTGATGAATTAGGAAAATTCTTTTTGGATCGAACTGACCTAAGCCTGAGCATAAGTCTCCATGAATTTTCCACCGTAGATTTTTATTTGTATTTGCCATGATGAATGTGTTCCCGAAGAAAAATCCTTCTTGGATTGAAAGAGGAAACGTTATCAAGATATTGCACTTTACCTTAATTAATTGAATGTTGAATTTTCCTATAATGTGGCAGTAAAGCAAAACAACATTAGACACATATGCGCTGATCTGACGATTCAAGATTCCTGGTGCATCATGTAGACAGCCAAGCGCGGATACGCCGATTACCAACGGAAGATGTGGCAACTGGATACACTGTTGGGAGGAAACAGACTGGCGGCGGCGGTGTTATGCTCTGGGCGATGTTTCCTTGGGACACATTAGGCCCCATTATCCCAATGGCACAATCCCTGACAGCTGTCAGGAATCCGAACATCGTTGCGGACTAAGTTCACCCATTCATGGCAACTGTGTTCCCTGCTGGTGATGGCCATGGCCAACAGGATAATGCGCCATGTCACACTGCATGAATCGTCAAGGAGTAGTTCAAGGGACATGCTGGTGACTTTCTGTTAATGCCCTGGCCTCCAAATTCACCTGACACGAACTCCATCGAACATTTGTGGCTCGACTTAGAAAAGCTAGTTCGCGCTAAATTACCACCACCCCGAAATGTACGGGAACGGGAGGACCTGATGTTGACATTATGGTACCAGATACCCGAGGATACCTATCGCCACCTCATCGAATCAATGCCTTGACGAGTGGCCGCTGTTTTCGGGCTAAAGGGGTTCCTACAGCTTATTAGATTGGTGGTCATAATGTAATGGCTTATCGGTGTAGAGCGATGTAATGTAGTTTTACCTTTTTAAGTAATTTTTGGAACAGATAGTACGTAATGCAAATGTCTGCTTCTAAATTTTGCACAGTTGACGTGCTAAACAAATCATCATTCTTTTAATCATTCCTTTCATCAGGAACGGCATTTGAGCTGCGAAAAAAGGAAATTGTCAAAATTTGGAAGGTCCTTTTTTTTTCGTTCACCGATACTGTGCCCCACTTGGACACTTTTGTGGCATTTTGCAAATGAATGTCGTTCGCTTGCATATTGAAGTTTCCACACAGTGAATAAGATAGACATAATTACTATAAGGAAGAACTAAAGCAATAGCAACGTGTAATCGTTTTGTCCAAAACTAGAATAAATCACTGGAAGAAATCATCCACTTATACATCGCAGATCTGCGGCTGCTGTGAATAAATGTTGGCACCTGTTGTGTATGTAATCCGAGGTGACATCCTCCACTGGGAATAGCCATGTGGCCTCGCACTTGGGATCATCAGCGCAGAGAGAGGGCAATTGGAGAACGATCGTATTGCGACACGGAGCCAAAGGGCCGAATAGCTTCAATCTGTAGGACATTCAGTGCTATAAAAGTGTAACTTGACATTTATTTAGGCAAAGATAAATATATCTTAGAAAAATATGACTCTTTGGATTAATAATTTGTTTGTTTGTTTTTTATGCGTGTTTGGATTTTTTCATAAAACTATAATTGGCAGCTGCAGTACACCCCTTCGTTACTGCGTCCCTCTTCTCCCCCAACTACGGGGGTTGCAGGGCTGGTAGTTATGCCACTGCATATGTGACACGATATCTGAAAGGTTCTGCATAATCGCTGAAAAAAAGTGGGGGTGTGGGAAATTTGTGAAGGCGAAATACAATGGCTCGATATAAAGAATATTTTTCGCTCGGTGAGGTATAAAATGAATTTTTGAATTGACTAGAAAAGTCTCCTAACAAGGTCTTTTCAAATAGTTGAAATTTTTTTATTTAAATTTGTTCAAATGTGAAGCATTTGAAAGACTATTTTGAAAAAAATTAAATCTTTTTCTAAACCTCCAAATATGAATTTTTGAAAATCTCAAAAAACTGTAAGAAAACGATGTGGCCAGATCGAGAGATAAAGCAGTTAATTAGCATTTCTTTTACAGAAAGCGGTAAATAAAGGTTACGAATCAAATAGCCGCATAATTGAAATCTAAATTATCTTGGTATTATCATCCCATTGACACTGGAGGGTTTTACATTGATCATGATGTCAACCAGTATGGTCATTTTCATAATGTATTGGTTCCTTTCCCTATTTCTATTGGCTACGGCAAGCGTGCATGTATCTGTGCTCCTCTGAGTTGTCCGCGGTCTCTGTATGTTCTATTTAATTAAGGTCATGGGCTTCCGCAGAATTTTTTCCAGGGGGGGGGGGGATGGGGGTCAAAGCAAAGTTCCAGCACCCAAGATTTTTCTAAGCTCTAAGTCATTCAGGATTAATGTCAGAAATACAGTCTCAGTCTAACAGCCTAAAGAAAAATATATTTATATTTCAACACAAAGAAAAAGATTTTGCTACAGAGTATTTAGTGACAATTTAAGTAAAAAATAATTGAGTAAAGGTTGTGAAACCTACTTAGCTAGCAAAAAAACAACTTCTTACGATAATTAAATTGGATTATGATTGTGTCACTTGTGGTTGGAAGAAAATAAAAATTATAATCTATTGCTTTGCCTGAATCCTTTAACGATCTTTCTTATAATACCTGCATTTCTGTACACCCAGTTTTGATGGACATTTATTATACATAGAGACCATCTAGTCTCTCCTCGTTAATGGTTGTTCTCATCGAACACTTCACCCTGCGCGGGGCACTGAAAGGTCTTACAATGATACATGTTGTTGCGGGAAGTACGTGAAAACACAAATTTGCCGGTGACGAAGATTGAACGCGCATTCTTCGGCTACGGAGCCGATTCTTTCCAGTTCAGCTACACCGACGGAATTTATCGCTGCCACTTTCCGTGTTGACATGTGCCTCTGTAGTATGTCACATGTGTGGCTGAGATTTGTAGTGCCTTTGAAACTGCCGGGTAAAATTCCTTCGCTCCCTGCACAGGGACGTCGCTAGAGTTCGAAATCAGGATGGGCGACGGGTGGGCGAGCATTATTTTTGGTGGCGCAAGCTTGATAGCAACTTTTTTTTTTTTTTTACGAAACAATGAAAGAATGAATTTTTAATGCTGTTTTTTTTTTAAGGTTTAAAAGGTCACCGTGAGCAACTCAATGCGCTATAGGCTGTCGCTGTCCCTAATTTAAGGTAGCTGGTTCCACAGAAGAGAGAGAGAGCTCGTGCCGTACGACAAACACAACATCCATTCCTTACCGGGATTCGAACCCGGACTCTTCTCGGACGAATGGTCATAAACCAACGCTTAGATCACTGCGCCACTGGTGTGGCTTTAATGCTTTCCTCTACCGGGTACAAAGGAATTCGTGCAATCCTCACCCCCTCTACCAGGGCACATACATTCACGGATCTGATTAGTTAAGCCACTGGTGTAAGATAGAAGTGTTGAGAGAATGTCACCTTCAACTTTTTTGTTTGCTATGAATGCATTGTCTTAAACTGCTTTTCAAAATTTTGCATTTTTGCTTGCAAAAGTAGTACAGTACTTAAACAATTTAAAAGAAAATGCCGTTTTTGTTTATCTAATTGTGCCATACAATACCTCCTCCCTCCGTAACTCCTTTCCTTCAAGCCTACGACGTTGCCTTGCAGTCCTCTCCTACAAAGCAGTCGTCAGCCACTTTCTGCCCTTTCACTGTCCCGGAGCAGTCGTAAGAGCGCTAGTGTAGCTTTAGACTCCACTTTAAGGGTCGGAATCCCCGATTTTGTGAAGAAAACAAACATAGCAAATAGTGACACCCCCCCCCCCCTCAGTGAATTAATATTCACCCTCCTCAATAATCCCCTGGCCATACAAATATGAAGTAGGGGATTAAACTAAGGAATTGAAAGAGTGGAGAACAATTGAATTTTCATGGCCATGCGAATGCTTTTTTGATAACTTTTTTTCGTCGACGTAAACAACGGACTTCCTAGGGAGAAATGCGTAGGGCTACATGAAATAAAACACAAAACTTATTACTTGGCAAAGTACAAATTATATTTTAAAGTTAAATATACTGGAAAATGGCTAATTTTGAACTGGGTGGGCGGCGGAGTGGGCATGATAAATTTCCGGGTGGGCTCAAGCTCACCTTCGCACCCACTTGGCGACGTCCCTGTCCCTGCATATAGGGAAATCTTTTCTGTTTCCGCTACAGACTTGTCTCTCTAAAAGTGGTGGTTCCACGACCTTTATTCTGCGTCTAAATTATCAAGATGAACACCGTACGTTACCGAAATGTCAGCACAATCTTTTCAGTTGTAATCCAGTTTCCAGAACGGGGAGAATCGCCTGTCCCTCATTGACCCTCGTTACGGGCGCCCATGGTTGAGGTCCATGTCTTTGATCCATAAGAAAGAACTGAAAGGATGTGTTGATTAACCAGTTTATTTTTAAGACATAATAATAAATTGCTCTTTAAAATTGTATTACTTCTCCCAAATGCACTCCAACCAAGTTTTATACGCCTATTAATTTCTTCTTCGATGTGATCCCAATATACACTGAAGTGCCAGAAAAAAAAAAAAAAAAAACTGGGATACCTCTCTAATACCGCGTTGGTACTCCTCGAGATTGAATAAGAGCAGCAAACCGACGGGGCATAGACTCCACAAGCTCTTCGTAGTACTGTGGAGACAGTGCACACCATGCTTCTTGAACAGCGTCCCGCAATTCCGTAATATTCGCCGGTGGAGGATTCCTGGCATTGAAGGCACGTTGAACAGCAATTCCGGCGAACGAGGGGGCCAAGTCAGGATGCCAATCTTCGTGGAATGTTCCTCCAGCCACAATCAGGCGTCTGTGGACGTCGTGTCGCATCCGTCGGATTGGTTTCATAACATGGACAGGTGCAAATGATCCCCAAGATGGTTGCGTAGCCTCCACCGATCAGAAAGGTCTGCAGACGTGGCTCTGTTATGGTGTAGGGTGTTTTTGCCAGCTAAAAACACCCTACACCATAACAGAGCCACAGCCAGGCTGCACTTTCCCTTGTAGGCATGCGGGATCCATTGCCTCGTGGGGTTGCCGCCGTACCGGAGTCGGCCATGTGCCCAAAACAGTTGGTATCGCGATTCGTCGGACCAAGCTACACGTTTCCAGTCATCTTGCGTCCAATGGCGGTGTTCCCGAACCCAGGCGAGATGCAGAGTCATATGTGTCGTCAGCTCAGCAATAGCACCCGGGTGGGCCGTCGGCTCCGAAATCCCATTGAACACAGGAAACGTTGCATTGTCCGAACGCTGATCCTACTACTGACACCAGCATTCATTTGCGCTATGATTTACGGCAATGTTACACGCCTGGCGGATGTTATGATACGTGCAGGTCGTCCGGAGATTTTCTACGGCCACACCTGTCTTGCACTCTCGATGTTTTACCTGAGTATATGTAGTCCAGGTACACACTTGAAATTGTTGACCGTGTAAATCCGAATTTCATGGTATTTTCCGAGATGGAATGCCCCATCTCCCGGTCGCCAACTATCATACCACGTTCGAAATCGCTTAAATCCTGTAAAGCAGCCATCTGAACTGCGAATGCTATTACTTGAGCTTGCGGAGATATTTGCCTCTATATACACTATATTGACAAAAGTCACCAGACACCTAGAAGAGAAACACAACATAGCATTTATTAACATACATTAGTACGGTGTCGGTCCACCTTTGGCCTTTAAGCATGCACTAACCCTTCGGGACATGCTTTCGACAAGGTTTTGAAACACAGCGATAGGTATGCGCTTTCATTAAGTACATAATGCTGCCGCTAACTGTTGATTAGTAGTAGGCCTTGGTTCCAAACTTCTTATGCGGCGCTCTAACATCCCATATGGAATTAAGATCAGGGCTCTGTGCTGGCCAGTCCACACACGATACGGAATTACACGCCGTAACAGTCCTTGCTTTATGGCTCGGTGCATTATCCTGCTGGTGCCAACAAAGCTCGGTTTCATAGTATTGCCACAGAGTTCGTAGGGCATACTTGTTCAGAATATCGAGGTAGACGCGCTGGTTAACAGGTTTGCCACGATGACCAATGAGCCGGGACTATACCACGAAAAACACCCCCACACGAGTACAATGCCAGCTCCAAACTTGACCGTGGGAACAGTACACTTTGGTAAATAGCGTTCCCCCGGCTACTGCCATACGCACACACGGCCATCAGACGGATGAATCGTGTATCTGAATTCATCAGTCCATAGCACCCAATTCCATTGATCTGCGGTCCACGATAAATGTTCTTTACACCATGCTAAACGACGAGTAGCATTCCGAGTGGAGATGAAAGGCTAATGAGCAGCCGCACGACCACGGTAACCCATGGAATGAAGTTCTCTGCTTATGGTACATGTACATACCAAGGTTCCAGAATTTTTACTCACATGTACACTGAGGTCTTGTGCAGTACGCCGTCGATTAGCTGTAACGACTGTCCTGAGGCTTCGACGTCCTCTATCACTGATTTTCTTTGGTGTGCCGGTAGGTTTTGCTGCTTCAGGCACGCCACGTGCCTTCCACTTATTCAGTACATCCAAAACAGTTGACTTGGGTATGTTTAAACGCCTCTCGGTTTCTCTTATGGATAACGCACTAATATAACACCCAACAATCTTTCCTTTCTCAAAGTCAGTTCAGCGACATTTTCACTCAACCTCACAGTGCAATATGATCGCAGTCAGCAGCAAGCTTGTTTTTATACCGTTTGAAGCTGTATCATGCATCTTAACAACGCAGCGGATCCGTTCATTTGCTTTTGAAGGCGTGTCCGGTGACTTTTGTCAATATAGTGTATACGTCGTTTGCGAACGACACCATTTACCGCATGGGTGTAGTGGCATGTTATAGATATGTTAACGCCCTTCCCAGTTTTTTTTTGGCACCTCTGTGTATTTAAATCTCTAACCTGGAATCCTCGGATGCTTATTCGCTTCAAACTGCATGCATAGTGAAGTAAAGTGTTCTCTGCTCTTTCTGTAATTATTTAGTTCATGGTGAGTGCCACAGTTATATTACACTTACGCCGTTCTTAAAGAAAAGGCATCTTACACTAGTGCTTTTTTTCATTTTCTGAACCGTGGGTGTTTGTGCGTGACTTAGTGACTCAATGTATGACTCGTCACGTTACCAAATCCGAAATGCGGTAAGTGTTGATGGGCTCTGCCACAAAACGTTTCCAGAATTAATGCGCTGTGACGTCGTCACCCATGCAACGTTCTAAGTTTGTAGAAGTCCAAAAAAAAAAAAAATATGCTTGTATGAATTAGAAATTATCACCGCGAGAACTTCAACATTTTAACTATGTCTCAATGCCTGGATTCTCAGAACTTTCCTGCTGAAATATTTTGACGTTCCAAATTTGCCCAAAGCACAGTTGATAGTTTTATTTTTCCACGTATACATTTTTTTTTATTCTGGAAGTACTGAGCTATAGAGAATAAAGAAAAAGCAAAATGAAACATTAACATCACGTTATCTGGAAAATGCATGCACAATACATCCTGGTAGTAACTATTATTTGAAAAAAATCAAGACAAGCAGTCACTACGAAAAGAAACGTAGCTCATAGAAATTTAAAGTTAATTCTTTAATACAGAAGTGGCAATTAAAATTCACATCAAATTTAATTTATATTAACATGGTACTCGAAGAAATTTTACTGCATTCTCTAGCTTTTCTTAGCAAGTCTTTTGTAAAAAAAAATGTACGTGATTATAGTATCATTTTGTCTGCACATGGACACCATACCTCTGCAGCTATTAGTCTGACTTGAATGTTTGTTTTTATAATGCAAAGCCTGAAAAGTGAAAACGATTATTTTTGATCTCTGGTCCTTTTCGGGGACATAACTTCGCTGCTACAAGGCGTAAATGGAGACGTTATGGAATTCTGAATTCATGTTGTTCCATATTATTTGCTTCTGAATATCCGATTGAAAAAAATTGTTTCCTTCCTTCGATACCATTTAGCACAAAGACTGTTTTGGGTAGCCCTTCTTTTCAAGTTATGCACAGTTTTTCGTTAGCGGGCGTATATGTAAACTGTCATTTCTCCATAATCTCTGCTTCTAAAAATCCAATTTGAAAAATCTTTTCTGCGTCGGATGTATTAGATGTACAAATACGTTTTTAAGCGTTTTTTTGTGACGTATACCGCTAATTTACATATCCGACATTCCCCCAGTGTTGTTGCGAAATTTCTCGCATGTAATGTGAATTTTTCCTTAACACGCAAGTTTGCCATTGGAGGGCGTAAAGTGATGTTTCCGTTTACAGCATATTTGCAGCAATATCTGTGCGTCTAAAAACCCGATCCAAAAACTTTGTTTTTGATCAGATGTAACTAACTGCGAAAACATTTCATGCATAATTTCTGCATTAAATAATGCACAGCTTTTCCTTAAGGAGCGCAAATGTTTAATTAGTTTTTGTCGATATCTCTGTTTCTAAAACTCCTATTTAAAATATTTTTTCAACACCGGATACCATTCATCTTGTGGAACATTTTGTATTTACTTGTGGGTTTTTGTAGCATGTAATTGTGACTGTCGGTGGTGTTTACGCGTATTTCTGTTTGCAAATGTGTCTCCGTTTCTAAAATAACCTTTTGAAGAATTTAGTTGTTTAATTTATGCCATTCGCTACAGTAAATTGCAAACATTGTCTTTTTTAAATAATGCACATTTTTCCCGCTAGGCGTGTAAATGTCAAAATTTTATTCTCGCTATCCCTGCTTCGAGAGAACGAATTTGAAAATTTATCTTCCTTTGCCATGAAGAATAACTTACGTATATTTTCTATTTTTCCGTTATTCAAAATTCTGCCGTCGGGACACGTCAGCATGTATTTCTTTTTGAAAGACTATATTCAATTCTAAAAATCCTTTAGAAAAATCCGTGTTTGGTAGGATACACTTCATTATGAAGAATATTTTGCGTCCATTTCCTTTAAGTAACCCACAGCCAGAAAGGAGAAGATGCAGAGGTTCAACTCTCGCTTTCTTAACAGCGCCCCAGTGGTCGGGCATAAAACTACGTTAACGCTGTCACGTGATACAGTCATCATCATCATCATTGTCAACCATTATCAATCCACTGCTGGACGAAGGTCTCCCCAAGTTTCCTCCACAACGATCTGTCTTGTGCCAGTCTCCTCCATGTCACTCCCGCATACTTTCGAATTTCATCCACCCATCTTCCATGTGGTCTTCTTCTGGGTCTTTTCCTGTCCCTTGGAATCCAATCTAAAATTTCGGCTGTCCATCGTTGGTCTGTCCTTCTGGCAGTATGTCCAGCCCATTGCCATTTCAGGGATTTAACTCTGATCATGATGTCTTCCACTCTTGTCATTTTTCGGATTCACGAGTTCCTCTTCTTATCTCTCCTGGTTACACCAAGCATGCACCTCTCCATGCTGCTTTGAGTTGTCTGCAGCCTTTGTATGTCTCTTTTAGTTAAGGTCCACGTCTCTGCACCATACGTAAGCACTGGAAGGATACATTGATCAAACACTTTTCTTTTAAGACATAATAGCATATTGCTCTTGAAAATTATGCTGTTTCTTCCAAAAGCTCTCCAGGCAAGTTTTGTACGCCGATTAATCTCTTCATCAATGTGACCCTCACTTGATATCTGCTGTCCAAGATAAACGTACGTGTCTGTTATCTCCAGCTTTTCTCCATCAATCGATAAATCTTCATTTCTTGTAAAAGCATTGAACACCACTTTTGTCTTCTGAAAGTTCATTTTTAATCTTACTTCATTACTCTTGTCAGCAAGTTCCTGGATCATACTCTGCAGCTCTGATGGGGTAGTTGCAAAAATGACTATGTCATCAGCAAAACGAAGGTGGGTTAGATAATCTCCATTAATCTTTATCCCTTTGTTTTCCCAGTTCAGTGATTGAAAGACATTTTGCAATGTGGCATTAAAGAGCTTCGGAGATATGGTGTCACCTTGTCTCACTCCTTTTCCAATTTTTATGTGTGTTGTATTTTCAAACAGCCGAATCTTTGCACTTGCATTTTCATAGATGTTATTAATAATATTAATGTACGCATCTTCAATACCGCAGGATTTCAGAGTCATTGTAACTGCTGATGGTTTCACCGAATCAAAGGCTTTTTCATAATCGATAAAAGCCATGCACAATGGAAGTTCATATTCCCTCGCTCTTTCAATTAGTTCTCTCGGTACATGGATATGATCTATTGTGCTGTTGCCACTCCTGAATCCAGCTTGTTCTCTCGGTTGAGCCATGTCCAGTGTCACCTTCAAGCGGTGTGAAAGAACTTTAGTGAAGATTTTATAAACCACTGATAGGAGGCTGATAGGTCTGTAGTTCCTGAAATCCTCAATGTCACCTTTCTTATGTAGCAGGATCATTGTAGCGTTGTTCCAATCCTCAGGAATTTTACCTTCATTAAGGCATCGAGTGAAAACTTGGGCGAGTACTGTTTCGATTTCTCCACTTGCTTCTTGTATGATGTCTACAGTAATTCCATCTTCTCCTGGAGCTTTTTCCCCGCTTCATGTTCTTGATTGCATGTGCAACTTCTGCTGGAAGGACTGGAGGAACTCTGGTACTGGTACCTTTCATGATGTCTGGAGTACATGTATCATCCCTTTCATATAATTTGGAGTAGAAATCTTTCACTCTTGTCAAAATTTCGCCTGTATGCCTTGTTACACAACCATCTTCTTTTCTCAGTGCCATAATCTGTTTTCTTCCCTTACTGAGATGTCCCTTTGCTATCTTGATACAGTACCAGTAGCTATATAAGTAGCACCGCGGGCCGCGGGTGTCCTAGTGGTCAACGTTCGTGACTGCCACGGAGGAGACCCCAGGTTCGATCTCAGGCAGGTACGAACGCTCGAATCACTAAACACCCACCGTACGTCGGATGGGCACGTTAAGCCGTCGGACCCGGTTACTGCCTCCCCCTGGTAGTAAATAAGGGCTTCTTCTACCTCGCTTCCGTGTGACTTTCCTATCGGGCACTCAAACCCAAATCTCCTAGCTTCCTATTTCTAAGGGTTGTTTATGACTTGGGGTCAGACACTCCCTCCCTAAAATCCTCTACTTATGATCTGAGTAATGCCGCGGGTGGCCTAGTGGTTAACGTTCGTGACTGCCACGGAGGAACCTCAGGTTCGATCCCAGGGAGGTACGATCGCTCGAACCACTAAATCCCCGCCGTGCGTCGGATGGGCACGTTAAGCCGTCGGACCCCGGGTACTGGCCACCCGGTAATAAAACATACAGCTTATGAAACGTTATCCCTAGCAAATATAACTGACAGCTTTTTAACACTTTCCAACCGTAGGTTGAAGAAGCGCATATGCTCCACCTTTTCTGTCTGTCTGTCTGCCTGTCCGCACAATGACTCGCGTAAAAATGGTTCGATTTCGATGAAAGTTTAGTATGTTCACTGTAAAACATTGCTGTGAATAGTCAGTGTTTCACCCGGCTTAAGACAGTTTACAGATCGTAAGCACGCCATCTGGCGGTCAACCATAAATTTTTGGTAGATAAACTACATGTTCACAATGTTTAAACTGTTACCGTATTTGACAATCTGGCAAAGTTCTTTTTAAAGTGCTTTATACCTGTTTCTTCATGTACAATCAGTCGACTGGCAACACCTCTATGGGCAGCACGTTTTTATTTCCCGGTCAGCAGACATATAATTTATTTCCGGTCATTAGACATGATAATGAACATTACGGCATTAGGCGTTTTTATTTCCCATTAGACATGTTAATGAACACAGCATGTATTATTATTTATTTGTCATTAGGCAGGTTAATGAACATATTATGGTCATTAGACGTTTTTATTTCCCCGCCATTAGATATGTTAATGAACATTACGGTATGGTACTGTAAAATTACGGTTTATTGACTGGTCACTTAGCTGCCATGTGTATCTATCGTAATTTGACCTGCAATTTTTTACAGTGTGGTAGGGAACAACCAGGGGACAAACGCTACTGAAAATGGAAGAAATGGGGTCAAAAGTCAGGACACAGGAGCGGGATCCATTCCATCGCCCTTATGCGTCATAACTTACGTAAAAATGCTTCGATTACGACAAAACTTTATTATGTTATTCCGGAGGTATACTTTACCGGTTCTGTTGAATATCATCGAAATGGGGTCAAAGGTCAGGGCACAGGAGCGAGATTTATTCCACAGCCATTATCCTTATAACTTGAATAATGATTTCTGGTATGTTGGAAAGCGTATCATAATCAATGCATTGCATGATTTTACTAACTTGTAATTTTGTTAATTTCACCAGAAAGCTTGAGAATGTTGTTAAAGATTGTGTTGGTTTTTACATAAATGATACACCCTTCTTAATACCGGAATATTGTACGTAATTTCAAAAACTGCATAGAATTAGACAAAATTTCTCGAAAGGTAAAGTAAGACAAAAGAAAAAAAAGTAAGTTTTTTTTTTGTACTTAATTTCGAAGCCGAGTCACCAGTTTACTTATTTATTTACCTTTCCAGATCGGAAAAGTGGGCTTGGTTTAATTATCATCGTAGGATGAGGAATTAATACGCTTATACTTCTACTATTGCTATAGGTGAATCTCACTTCCTCTCCTTTTTTATCACGATTTCTTGTGCAACGTATTTCAACGAAAGCTTGGCGTTGCTGGGGTAAAACTTATGCAATTTATTGCAAGTATAATCCATAGCTCTTCGTGATCAATTAGTCAGCACGTCACTTGCAATAAATAGGGACGGTACAGTAGGACGCCGATTATCCGGTTTCCCAATTACGCGGACTACTTCTTTTAATACTGTATTCGGCGCTATATAGCATTTTTTCGTGACATCTTCACCCTTCCATTTAAAAGCATTTTTCTGTCTCATTCTTTAGCCCAAGCCCAACCACATTTCCGTTGGAGGTATTCACCTGCTCGGCATGCCCCGACCACATGATGAGAATATTTTGCATGCAGATTTTACGCCCTGCTGTCTTTGCTAGAGAGTCTAATTTTCGGACCCGCGCGGTCTCTGTTGATTCGGATAATCCTCTATAATGGGCGTTCTTCTGCAATAAGAAATTTTCAACTTCTCGTACGGCGCAAAGAGAGTCGTGCTGACTTCTGATAAAATCTGCTATGAAGTACGAGCACCGTCAAGGAAATCGCGAACTCTAAAAATAGTTGCATAATTGAATAAACCTAATTTTCGAAAAGGAAATTGCAATCATGAGTTTAGTTTCAGAAGAAAAGGTTGAATTCGGCGATATTTAGGGTTTCCATTTTCTGCTGTGCAATGTGAAATCAAATCTTCGCTAAATGAAATATTGTGGGATACACACGACAATTAATTCTTGTTAACAGAGTTCGAATTAAGAATAGCTAGTGTTAAGGATTTTGTCTATTGTGTTTTCTTTAAATCAGGACTGTTTTGTCGAATGGCAAAAACGTACCGAAACGCAGTTTATTTATTTCTCTTCATGATTTAAACGTTCATAGTTTGCCGTTTGGCCAATACTGATTAGAACAAAAGGCCGTTAATTAAGTTTGCTACAAGATGATGTTGACCGATATTAGTAGCGAATGAATTCAACATCCTTTATCCAATATGTGGTACTATATATATATATATAGATATCGTAACTGTATCCACTTACCGTTGCAGATTGTTCCGATAGCAGTTGGAAGTTCTCCGCAAACATATATTAGAATACGTTGCCCCAAAGATGAATCAATAATGGTGTAATTTCCATGGAATTCTTCAGTCATGCTGTAGGCGAATCTATTGATATGAGCATTTGTAACTGCGGCGACACATACTATTGTTAGATTTATATTGATTTCTCGTGACAGGGGAGTCTCAGATTAGATTTGCCAAACCAATAATGCTGTATTTGTTCTTACTTTATCGGGTAAAAAAGTAATTGAAGTTTCCCGAAGAAAAATCAATTTCGAAACTTCTTTTTAAGGACACGTCTTTTAATGTTCCTAAATCACAGTTTCTTTTTACGATGTTGTTTTCTCCAGTGCCTAAATATTTGGCCGAGTTGATATTTGTTACGTGCGAGCACTACCCCAAAATAATACCGCCCGTTATTTTTAAAATATTTTTTTCCCCGCTTTTGCACAGAGCGAAATTTGGGCACTTCGTCTGTTGTTCACTGTCTCTTTAAAAAGTCGGGGACTTCATTAAATGCCCTGGGTGCAGTTACGACTTTATAGCTTTCTGCAGTATTGTGTCAAAATGATTTAATTTCTTTAGGCTGCATGGACCGGAGTCCCCCAGAACATCCAACCTTGAATAACGAAATTGGTTGACCGCTCTTTGCATAGCGCTTCTTCATACTCAGCCTGGATATTCTTCAATTCACCAGCGCTAATTTACACTAATTTTGTGCGTAATTTTATTGACCTTTTTTTCTTTCACGATAGTCGCAAGTCGCCCTGCGTTATATGTCTCTCAAATCCTTATAAGCTCCCGTAATGAGCGTCATCCAATACCTCACTATGTATATGAGGGTACACACACAACAAAAAAATTTCTTTCTGAAAAATTAGTAAATCTCTATTATTAATAACTTAATAATTTATCCGTCAAACTACCGATTTAATGCTTTTTGTTAAGACTTTTACTTCTAAACTATATGAAAGCCCGTCAATAATGACGGGGAAAAATTAAATTTATGATACAGAAATTATTGACATTTATTTATTGAGTTTTAGAGTTGCACGTCAATAGATGGCGAAGTTGGCTCACAGCTTTCTGAAAATTTCCCGAGCAGTCTTTTATGGAATTTCATACGACGGGCTGTCTGTTTGTTATGTGTTTTGTGAAACCTTTAGTCCCTATTTCGTCAACACTTCCTTGTACACAACATTTTTCGTATACACTGACTGTGAACCCTGTATCAATTTCCCCTGTTCTTTTCCGTGAACTATTTTTATCTTGACGTCGTCAGATCATCGTACCCTTGACGTTGCCACATATAGATAGATGGCTAAACACCGGTTCAGGTAGTGAACCAAAATTCCTGATGTAAAGTTTTCGTATTTCTAAAGAGTTGACCGTGTGACGTAACGCATCTCTGACGTCATGTGAGAATGATTTGGATTAAATGACGTCGTACCAGCAGCTGTATTCTTTGTTGCTATGACAACAAAACAAATTAATATACGCGTGTAGGGGATGACGTCACCTACACGAAAACAGGAAAAGCTAAGCGTGACGTCACAAACATTTGTTTCTCGGTTGTTGCTATGACTACTTAAAAAGTGGCACGGAGGAAGAGGAGGGTTCTAGCAAATTATATATTAGGATAATCAAGTTTGGTCATCTTTCCGGCACGAGTTTGTGGCCACTCCGAGCGCCAGTCCGGACACAGATTATTCAAACGGTAATAGAGAGAGAGAGAGAGGAAAAGTCAGTAACATGCAGTTATCCAGTACTCACATCGATTTCTTTTCTTTCTGATTTGCTTTTTAGGGGCGTAACTCCTCTATGAGCATTAAGACTACAGGAGTCGAAATCTCTAATTTAGGGTCAGTGGTTTCCAGGAAAGGGACAGAACCAGCTCCTCAAGGCAAACACACTGATCATGCCTTATCCGGGGTCCCAAATCGGACTCGACTCGGACCATTGGACAGAACCCCGCGCCTCTGGACACTCATATCGATATCATCTGGCAGGAGGTGTTGCAATGAACTAGCCAGATTAGTAAGCATACCTGACCAACCCCCGGTGTGGATTAAAAATAGTTTCACGTAAAGAAAGTGTATTAGTAGCTCGGCGGCTTCACAAAACAACACGCGCTGCTATTTTTTTTTTTTTTTGATTGGAGATTCAATGGGCTATAAGCAGTCGCCCGTCCCTAATTTAGGGTCACTGGTTCCAGGGAACGGAGAGAGCCAGTGCCGTAAGACAAAGACAACATCCATGCCTCTCTGAGATTCGAACCCAGATCCCTTTCGGACGAATGATCAGAAGCCATCGCTTAGACCACTGCGCCACCGGGGCGGTGCGCTTCTATTTACCGCAGTTGCAAGCACTCGACTGATCTAGCGACTGTCAGAAGTGCAATTGTCGCATGTTTAAACAAGTTCTGATGTGTATCCACCAGGAACACTCCTTTTCTGTTTCCACAAGAAGTATGCAAATGTCAACCACTTTATATTAACCCCTCGTATAAAGTTTGCAGTCAGGGTTACTTTTTTTATGTTCCAGGAGCTTTAAGGAAGATTAGCAAACATCACCTAGCTAAATATCTTTTTTTCCCTTTAGGTTTTAAAACAGGGGGAAACACCGGAGTCGTTACCTTAGAAGCCATTGTTGTATCTATATACATTCTTACTGTGTGTATTTCGGCATAAGGTAAAAAAAGTGACTAAATCGTTTAGAGCATTTAAAGCATTAAACAAAAATAAAATATTTTAATTGTAAATATATACACTGGCGTGCAAAAATTAAGGACGAGACGGTTTTTCGAATGTAACGTCGTGCAGAAGTGCTCCACATCGACTCAAATCATACTATAAGATCCCCAAGATGTAAGAATATGGGACAAGTGAGCAAAACCGTCCAAACAAGGAATCCAAAGGATACAAAGGCACTTTATTGAAAAGGTAGCTTCGAGCACAACTGGACAGAAGATATAAACGTCCATGTGACAGGCGGCTGCCTAGAAAAATCCAGTCTTTAGTGGGGTATATGATCACCCCTGACTGCGTTGTAGGATTTACAACGTCTGTCCATGCTGAGGACGAGATTGTCAAGGAGCTGTTGAGCATCGCGGCACATTCCTCTTGTAGCGCCAATCGCAGCTGCGGAATCGTTGTTGGCGGCTGGGGACGTGCTGCCAAGCGTCACCCGAGAAGGTCCCACACGTGTTCGATTGGATTTAGGTCCGGGGACCTTGCGGGCCAATACATGCGTTGAATATCTTCACTCTCCAACAGCTCTGCGACAGCCACTGTACGATGAGGTGTAGCGTTGTCGTCCATGAAGAGGAACTCAGGACCCACAGCACCTCTAAACAGACGCACGTGAAACAGGAGAACCTCGGTACAATAGCGGACACCAGTGACTGAACCTCCTTGGAAGATGTGGAGGTCAGTACGGCTACCAAGCATGATACCTACCTAAACGAGAACTCCGCCACCTCCAAACCGGTCCCTTTCGATGATGTTGGAGGTGTGATTGCGTGTTCCCTGCTCTCTCCAGATGTGTATACGTTCAGAATCGCTCGTCAGACTAAATCGGCTCTCATCCGTAAAGAGAACTCGACCCCATTGCTGATGTGGCCAGTTCTTGTGCTCCTGGCACCACAGAAACCGCCGTCTCCGATGAGGAGGCGTTAATGGCACATACCGTACTGGTCGTCGTGCAAATAGACCACCTTTGCGCAGCCTCCTGGCCACGGTAAAACGCGATAACGGACGTCCAATTGTCTGTTGCATGAGCCTTGCAATTTTCCCCGCTGTCTGCCGTCTGTCTCTTCTCGCCTGTAGGAAAATATACCGGTCGTCCGCCGCCGTGGTTGTTCGTGGACGACCACTGCTAAACTCTCGGACAGCTGTTCCTGTCGTTTGAAATGCTCTCCGAGCTCGTGAAACGATGCTGTGAGCGATCCCGAACTCCTCGGCCACACTAGTCACACTTCGACCTTGTTCCAACTTCCCAATGACGCGACCTCGGGTAAAGTCATCCAGATGTCGTCTACTGGATTGCCTGTTGGCCATATCACACGGTGGCAGCAACTCGACGTGGTTCAAACCGATGTACACCGTGCAATAGCTTTCACCGAATTGCTGAGCGTACACAGCTCGTGTGCTTTATACCCTTCCGACACCCCCACACACTACGTCATGCTGCATATATGCGCATGCCCTACCGTACCGGACCCTAATCTATCTCCTGAGTGGTCTTTCGGCCCGTTCTGCCTGCTCGTTCCGATGTTATGCTAATTTCCCTCTTCGTCCTTAATTTTTGCACACCAGTGTACTAAGTGATCACATAATTATGACCACATACCTAATACTTGCCCACAGTACAGCAGCTGTCCGACGTGGCATCGATTCAGGTAGATACCGGAAGCAGTTGAGAGGTGTGGCCGAACAAGCTGTGTGTAATGCAGCCTTCAATGCTGGCATGAAGGTGTTTGGTGTATCTAGATACCTGATATGCCGTTCTATAGTATCCCACAAGTGTTCTGTGGTATTGATATCGGGGGAGTTCCAAGGACAATCGATATGCTGGAAGTCTGAACTGTGTTTCTCAAACCATTCCTGCACAACATTGTACCTGTGGCTAGGCGTATTGTCATCTAGGAAGACATTGTCGCCATTCGGTAATAAATGCAACATTGCAGAGTGTACAGACTCAGCAAGCAATTAACGATAGTGGGCACCAGTCATACGTTGTTCCACATGCACCAGGAATCCAAGTTCCTGTCAGGTAAACATGCCCTACACCATACAACTGCGCCCACTGGCTTGCACTGTTGATGCCATGCAGAATGGATCGAGTGACTCATGTTGTTTGCGCCAAATACGTATACGACAATCCGAGGAGTGGAGTAAAAAACGCTACTCGTCCGACCAGCACACTTCTTTGAAGTTATCCAACGTCCAACTACCATGATCATTGCACCAGGCGAGTCTTTTGTGACGATGAGCCGTGGTTAGGAGAGGATGTCGTCGGGGTCGTCTGCTGTTATAGCCCATACGTACGAGATTGCGACGCATGGTCATGACAGATACCGTTCCGGGCTGGCCTCTGTTTTATTGGGTAATCACCTGTTGAACAGTGATGCGTCTGCTGGCCTGTACGAGTCCTCGTACCCGGAGCTCACCTCTCACACCAACCTTTCGCTGTCCTGTGGGGTTTTGCGTCTGGGTCGTTGTTTGACCATTTTCACACCAATCCTGATACACTTTAACTTCGGCGGCTCACGAACAACACACCAGTTCAGCCGTTTGGGAAATTGAGGCAACCGCTCTCCGACCTCCCGCAATCTGTCCTTTTTCAAAGTCCGACAAATCTTTCTCTTTACCATCACGCTCGGAAGTACGATACGATGTTTGAAGAATTTATAGGGAGGGAGTGTCTGACCCCTGGTCTAAAACTACCTTTAGAAATAGGAAGCTAGGAGATCTGAGTAAGTGAACTCAATAGGAAAGATAAACAGAAAAATGAGTGAAAGGAGAGGGTGACATATCTTTCAAACTGTGAACCGTGACACCGGTCCGGGGGGAAGGGGGCAAGTTGAAGCACGCTCGGAAGTTTCCCACCTCACACCTTATATATGTTAGGTCGGTCGACTAATCGTGCCCTCTAGGAAACCACGTGGTCAACGGGCCGCATCCACTTTTGATAGGTCATAATTCAGTGGTCATTAGGTTGTAAGTGTATACAAGTACAGTGTAACTTGGATAATTCGAAGCTGAAGGGACCAATAAAATAATTCGAATTAGGCAAGTTTGAATATGGGCATATTCAAGTACTGTAAAAACAACATATTTATTCATAACATACAAAAGAAAAGAACAGTACGGTAAATTTACAAATTTTTTTGTAAAAAAACCGTGAAATTTTGGCCTGCTTCTTAGAATTTGTTATGGGTAAGTGTAAATTCCTCAAGTTTATCGAGTGAATGAAATGGAAAGTCACTTACGTTCTGCTGTCCCTCAACAAATTTCCTTAACTGTTGGAGGTGAACCAAGGTCTCTACTGAATTTGGAAGGCTCCCTTCAGGAAATTCTGGCCATTCCAGTTCTTCATCTGAAGATATACAGCAGGTCTTCTTATTCATAACATCAGCCAAGATCTCATCATCTGTGAGCTAACCGCAGACAGCTAAATTGTCATGAACTCAAAGCCTCATACGGTACATCACGGCCTACGTCTTCCCAGTACTTCACAGTGGGTATGATCTCCTCGCCACCATTACACTGATGTAGTTGAAAGTAATCATCGGGGTGCTGGAAGCCTGCTTTTCCGAAGCAGTCTGCTGTAGTTTAAGGTTTAACTTGTTGCTTCATCCAGAACTCGGAACTTCATCCAGAACAGTACGTACCCATTTTAAAAGGTAATTGTTGAAAATACGAAAACGGGGTTTTCTTCGAATTAAACAAAAAAATAAATGTTCGAATTAAAGTTTTTTTTAACATTATTTATATAGAAAATTCAAGGTAACCAATGAAAAATTCGAATTAACCAAGAATTCGAATTAAAAACGTTCGAATTAGACAAGTTACACTGTATGTACTAAATCATTTTATGCACAACTTAATAATAAATAAATAAAGTGACACACACACACACACACACACACGCGCGCGCGCGCTCTGCTATTAACTCTATGTATGTATATTTCATAATTTTAATGTTGCTCATATAATCATATTTGATATTGTCTGAATGGCTTTTTGGACAGTTTCAAGCCAAAAACTAAGAATAAGAAACACAGTAAATTTTATTAATTTTACACTCAGATTAAGTGATTAAAATACGGTACATTTTTTTTCTAAAAAATCGCGAATTTTAGTCATGAAAGTTACGAATTTCTGTCCGATTAAACTGCTGTAATTTTCGCGGATAAAGAATTTGGAAATTTCATTGTGAATTCTTATCTGTCACCCAGGTGGCCGAGTGATACGAAGCTCTAATCATTCGTCACCGAGATGGGTCCGCGTTTGAATCCTGGGTGAGATACGGATGGTGTGTTTTTCTTACGGCACTGGCTCTTTTGCCTCCCTGGAACTAATGGCCATAATTAGGGATGGGAGACTGCTTGTTGCTCATGGTGGCTGCTTAAACTCCACAAACAAAAACAAAAAAAGAATTCTTTTAGCAGTGTTTTCCAAAATTTAAACCCAAGACATTTCATTCCATTTCCATTTGTTTTCCCTCAAATATGAGCACAATTTTAGACATTAATACCCTTGATTTCTTTATATGAACAGATTCTACACTAAAATACCTGTTAGAAACCTCTAGATTATCGTTTTCAAAGAGAATCGATTTCTGATTCTTTTAAAAAGGAAGTAAAAGGAATTCGTAATCAGAACTTCTTCAGTGAGATCAAATTTCTACTATAGGATTCCTGGAAAGGGAGATGGAGCAGTACTGCATTATTTGTCTAGCAGTAAGTTATAAAGTACTCAGTTGTTTTCTCATAGTGAGAATTAAATTTCCATTAGGTATTTTCTTATAACGCCAATTCGTGAGTGCCGCTCCATCTTGCATTGAATTAGTAATCTAGATCCTCGAAAATTTGTAAAACGGCGCATATCGCAAATCAGCGCTTGTCCCGCCAAGAAGTGTTATTTCGGGGAAAAAAGGGTTTGTGTTTCTTTTTTTTTTTTTGCCGCGGTTGGGGAAAAAAGAGGAAGAATATAAAAAGCGGAATGATCTTAATAAGTACCCAAATTTCGAATCGAGTTTTCAAAATGCGTGCTTTTTAAAAGCAAGTCTTTTGTGAAAAGATCGTGCTACGTTACCGGTTTGTCCGTCCGTCCGCCTATGGACACCATATCACTGCAACTATTAGTCCGATTTAAAAATTGTATTTACATTGGGAAGCTTGAAATATGCGAATGATGATCTTTCATTTCGTTTTTCTTTTTTTTTTTTTTTTTTTTTACGATGCACAATTTCATTATATCGAATTAAAAATACATTTTATTACATTTATTTGCTTTTACAGATCCGATTGAAAAACTTTTTTGACCTTTCGATTCCATTTATGTCGAAGACTATTTCAGGTATAGTCACTTTTACAAATTACGCATAGATTTTTCGCCAGAGGACGTAAAAGTAAATTGCATTTCCCCGATAACTCTGTTTTTAAAACTCTGATTTGAAAAATTCTTTCTGCTCCGCATACGGCTCCTTGTGGCAAATGTTTTACATATAATTTCTAATTTTTTTGTAAAGAGTGGTTTGGCCACCAGAGGGCGTAAAGCGTTAATTTCTGCTTCTGATGTATTTGCAGCAAAATCTGAGCTTCTTAAATCTCGATTGAAAAACTTCTTTCGTCAGCCTATATACCACTCACGTCGATAAACCTTTCCGGAATATTTTCTTCTTAAAATAATGCATGGTTTCTCCGCCAGGAGGGCGTAGATGTATGTCTTATTTTTGTAAATATCTCTGTTTTTAAGAGTCCGATTTGAAAAATTCCTTCTTTGTTGGATAGCGTTTCCGGTGCAAAATGTTTTTCATATAATTTCAAAATTTTCAAGTAATTCATATACTTTCCGCTAGGACGCGTTAAAGTAAATTGCGTTTTCCCCGATATCTTTGCTTCTAAAACTCCGATTTGAAAAATTCTTTCTACATCGGACACACTTCCTAATGGGAAATGCTTTGCATATAATTTCTGATATTTGGTAAACAATGGTTTGACCACCAGGAGCGTAAGTGTTAGAGTCTGCTTCTGATGCATTTGTAGCAAAATTTGTTCTTCTGAAAACTCGATTGAAAACATTCTTTCGTGGACCGATGCCACTCACATCGAAAACCTGTTTGAAAATACTTTCTTCTTAAAATTGCGCATGGTTCTTTCGCCAGGGGCGTAAATGTATATCTTATTTTTGTCGATATCTCTGCTTCTAAGAGTCGGGTTTGAAATTTTTTTTAATTGTTGGGGTGCGTTTCCGCTGCGAAATGGTTCTCATATAACTTCAAAATTTTCTTAACGCACAAGTCTGCCACCAGAGGGCGTAAGTTCACGTTTCCGTTTACAGCAATATCTGCGGGATTAAAAAACCGATTGAAAACTCCTTTTTCGGTCAGATATTACCAACTATTCAAACTCTGTGTGCGTATTTTCTTCCCAAAATAATGCACAATTTCGCTCCTAGTGAACACAAATTCTTAATCTGTTTTTTTAAGTATCTCTGCTTCCACATGTGCGATTTAAAAAATTATTTCAACACCGGATGCCATTTACCTTGTAGAACACTTTAGGCTAGTAGCAGTTCACTGTTCTGTCGGTAGGTGGCGTTTGCGTACTTCACTTTGCAGCTGTATCACCGCTTCTAAAAACACTATTGAGAAATTCCTTCTTTAATGTATGCCATTCGCTACAATAGAGATGTGGAGCATTATCGTCTTTAAATAATGCACAGATTTCCTGTTATGGGGGTATATGTCGAAACCTTTTTTTTTTTTTCGCTATCTCTGCTTCCGTGAAACGTATTCGAAAAGCTCTTTTTCCTTAGCATAGCTTTTTCCATGAAGAATATTTTTCGCCTAATTTCAAATTTTCCATTATGCGAAATTCTTCCCTTAGCAGCCGTAGACTTGCATCATGTTTCCTTCTATATTTCTTCTTTTAACTGTTCGATTTGAAAATCTCTTTGTCTCCGATAATTTCCTTGTGCTATGATAAACTTTTTGTGCCCCATTTGTTAATTTTCGTAGCATGCTTTTTAGCCGCTGGTGGAACTAACTAGCTGTTTCTATTTCTGGATGTTTTATCGATGGTAGAAACCGGTTGATTGTTTTCAAAACCGGTTCCATTGACTTTGAATAGTTTTGATAATTTAATTTGCGTCAGAACGGATTCAAAAGACGTTCAGTGTCATTTTTCTTGTTTGACTAGTGTATTGACATGCATATGAACCAACAAGAAGGAAGTGCTTGTGTTACCGAATCTATTTGCTTGTTGTTGCCTAGACACAATATCATTCCTTCTAGAAATTGGATTACTATTTTAGGGAGGGGGGTGAGAGTTCAACGTCCATCATGAGTGATTCTTACCCGTTCCTAATTTGGTGCCACTAGTTCCAAGGAAAGGACAGTGCCAACGCCGTGGGACAGGCGTGAGAGCCTTGGGGTTCGAACCCGGACCTAGCTCCGATGACTAGCCAGAAAACAGCACCTCTGACCACTCGGCCACCAAATCGGCGAAGTCAGATTAGAAAAATTATTTTCGTATCGGATGAATATATGTATACTGAGGAATTTCCATCATTTTTTCAGTTTATTCTGATGAAGAATTTTCTCTCTAAATGGCGTAGATGCAAATTTTGCATTTTGATTCCAAATTAGAGTTTCTATTCCCAGGGGGTGGGTAGAGGTGTTGAGACACGTGCTGACCACATGCAAAGCATCTCTGTGGCATCACTCTCCTCTGTCGATTCTCCGCCACGCAGGAAGAGTCGAGTTGAACCGGGAACCGGATATATCTTTTCGTTGGACCAACAGACGTGTTATGGCTTAAGCTTAGACTCTGTTGTAAAGCGTAACAGCGGCATAAAAGTTTCGACAATGTATAAATTCAGTGCCATTTTCTGTCATTGTCATCATAAAAGTTTGACTGAATTCTTTTAAAAACTAGTTTTTGGCCGTAACGGTCATTTTCTGCGGTGTTGTCGTGGAATATTGCCAAATTCTTGGGAGCGAATTCTCTTAAAGTTGGTCTCTATAGCAGCTCTTTCCAAATACATGTAGCTGCGTGGTGGGAGGGGTTGGGTTGAGAGATAAACTGAGTATAGTGCTCGCCGTTGGATGGAATAGAGGTTTAAAAATGGCAGTTGACGGCACTGAGCCAAGGCTAGAGAAACAGCACTTGTCTATCGATGGGCTCTGGGTGTAAAATAACCGTTTTAGCTGAATTTGAAGATATACAATATTGCATTTTTTTAAAAAGAACTATAATAATACAGTAATAAGCGCAATATCTCATTGATTTCATCATAGTGGAATGCAGTAAGTCCTGGGTGTTCATAATGCTTGTCAATATTACATCTTTCTTTGGCAATATAAAAACGACGAGGCAGTGACTGGGTGTCTCAGTTGTTGGAATTTGGTAAGTTGATTTTTCACTTCACTTAGTAGTAATGGCAAGTGAAGAAATGTGTAAATGCGAAGCTCCGGGAAATGATTGATTAAATTTTATGTAAATACGAAGCTCCGGATTCAGCCGTGCCAGTATTCTCGAGCGTATGATTAGAGTTTATGGAGATTCTGCAATATCCTTAGACCCCCTTGTATTTTCATTATTGTCTCTAAAAACATTGAAACATGGAACGCGTTTCATAGATTTTGAAGAACTCTAGTGAGCCACAAAAGGAAGCATGATTTGCATTACATAAGTTTTTCTTTCTTCTTTTGTTATGAAAGATGAAACGCCTAGAAAAGAGATGTGCTAAGCGCTTTGCACCTGAAGAGAACGATGGCTAATAAAAAAAACGAGAAACAAGAAAGGAGATAGTACCATATTTATAATAAACAAGGCATAGACATGTTTACTCGTAGATTAGAACTAACTGAATGCCCTATATATATATATCTATATCTATATATATATCTATATCATCATCATCATCATCATTGTCAACCATTATCAATCCACTGCTGGACGAAGGTCTCCCCAAGTTTCCTCCACAACGGTCTGTCTTGTGCCAGTCTCCTCCATGTCACTCCTGCATATTTACGAATTTCATCCACCCATCTCCCATGTGGTCTTTTTCTGGGTCTTTTCCTGTCCCTTGGAATCCAATCTAAAATTTCAGCTGTCCATCTATGGTCTGTCCTTCTGGCAGTATGTCCAGCCCATTGCCATTTCAGGGATTTAACTCTGATCATGATGTCTTCCACTCTCGTCATTTTTCGGATCCATGAGTTCCTCTTCTTATCTCTCCTGGTTATACCAAGCATGCACCTCTCCATGCTTCTTTGAGTTGTCTGCAGCCTTTGTATGTCTCTTTTAGTTAAGGTCCACGTCTCTGCACCATACGTAAGCACTGGAAGGATGCATTGATCAAACACTTTTCTTTTAAGACATAATGGCATATTGCTCTTGAAAATTATGCTGTTTCTTCCAAAAGCTCTCCAGGCAAGTTTTGTACGCCGATTAATTTCTTCATCAATGTGACCCTCACTTGATATCTGCTGTCCAAGATAAACATACGTATCTGTTATCTCCAGTTTTTCTCCATCAATCGATAAATCTTCATTTCTTGTAAAAGCATTGAACATCACTTTTGTCTTCTGAAAGTTCATTTTTAATCCCACTTCTTTACTCTTGTCAGCAAGTTCCTGGATCATACTCTGCAGCTCTGATGGGGTAGTTGCAAAAATGACTACGTCATCAGCAAAACGAAGGTGGGTTAGATAATCTCCATTAATCTTTATCCCTTTGTTTTCCCAGTTCAGTGATTGAAAGACATTTTCCAATGTGGCATTAAAGAGCTTCGGAGATATGGTGTCACCTTGTCTCACTCCCTTTCCAATTTTTATGTGTGTTGTATTTTCAAACAGCCGAATCTTTGCACTTGCATTTTCATAGATGTTATTAATAATATTAATGTATGCATCTTCAATACCGCAGGATTTCAGAGCCGTGGTAACTGCTGATGGTTTCACCGAATCAAAGGCTTTTTCATAATCGATAAAAGCCATGCACAATGGAAGTTCATATTCCCTCGCTCTTTCAATTAGTTCTCTCAGTACGTGGATATGATCTATTGTGCTGTAGCCACTCCTGAATCCAGCTTGTTCTCTCGGTTGAGCCATGTCCAGTGTTACCTTCAAGCGGTGTGAAAGAACTTTTAGTGAAGATTTTATAAACCACTGATAGGAGGCTGATAGGTCTGTAGTTCCTGAGATCCTCAATGTCACCTTTTTTATGTAGCAGGATCATTGTAGCATTGTTCCAATCCTCAGGAATCTTCCCTTCATTAAGGCATCGAGTGAAAATTTGGGCGAGTACTGTTTCAATTTCTCCACTTGCTTCTTGTATGATGTCTATAGTAATTCCATCTTCTCCTGGAGCTTTCCCCGCTTCATGTTCTTGATTGCATGAGCAACTTCTGCTGGGAGGACTGGAAGAACTCTGGTACCTTTCATGATGTCTGGAGTACATGTATCATCCCTTTCATATAATTTGGAGTAGAAATCTTTCACTCTTGTCAAAATTTCGCCTCTATTTCTTGTTATAGAACCATCTTCTTTTCTCAGAGCCATAATCTGTTTTCTTCCCTTACTGAGATGTCCCTTTGCTATCTTTAGGCTTTGGTTGTTTTCAATTGCTTTCCTCACTAGCTCACAGTTGAATTTCCTTACGTCTTCAGTGATACTTTTTCGTGCTGTCTTGCATAGCTCTATATATTCCACTTTGGAAGTCACATCTTCTTTAGTTGTCCTCATCTCTCTTCTTTTTTGCATCAACATTTTGGTTTTTCCTGATAATTTGTTTACATGCAACTTGTTCTTAGACCCAGCTAATTTTGTTGCTGTTTCCATAAGAGCTTTGGTTACTTTTCTGTTAACTTCCGAAATATCCACTTCTTCCGATGTTAGGCCTTCTAAAGCAGAGAATCTGTTCTTCAGTTCCAACTTGAAAGTATTATGGTGTTTTTTAAGGTTGGTTATGTCAATACATTTTGTTTGTCTTATGAGCTTGCCACGTTCCAGTTTAGTGTTGAGGTGCATCTTACATCTCACCAATCTATGGTCACTACCTGTGTTGAACTTGTTCAGCACACTGCAGTCTTCGATGACGAATTTTTTGTTACACATAATAAAATCAATTTCACTTGTCGTCCCAATTGGATGTCTCCATGTCCATTTCCTGTGTGGCTTTTTCTTGAAAAAGGAATTCAAGATGAAAAATCCTTCTGCCTCTGCAAACTCAACAAGAGTATTTCCACGCTGGTTTCTGTTGCCGTGACCGAATTTACCTACTGAAGTTTCATTCTGTTGCCGGTGCCCTATTTTTGCATTGAAATCTCCCATAATTATCTTCAAGTGCTGCTTACCTTTATTATTTAGATGACGAATTTCCTCATAAAATTCTTCAATTTCTTCTTCAGGATGACTTGTGGTGGGTGCATAAGTTTGAATAATCTGAGCCTGGTATCTTCTCGATAGTTGGATAACGAGTCGCGCAGCTCTGTCAGAGGAACTTTCAACTTCTACCACTTTATCCTTCAGTTTCTTGTTTATTATAAATCCAACACCACTAGTTCTGCCAGTATCTGTCCCACGATAATAGAAGAGATGTCCACTTTTCAGTTCAATGAGATCTTCTCCTTTTCTCCTTACCTCACTTAGCCCGACGATGTCCCACTTGATCCTTTGTAGTTCCTCTTCCAATTCAAGAAGCCTTGAATCAGAAGATAGGGAGCGTCCGTTGTAGGTAGCCAAGGTCAGCATCAAATGGCAGCCTAGTCCGGTCCTCCGGGGATTCTTAGCACCCTCTGCCTTCATGTCGCACTGGCCGCTGCCTTGGCCAGGTACATTCCAGCTGCCGGAGACTGAGGGCCAAGATTTAAGTTGTAGAGTCATTTTGGAGGTGTTTGGCCATAACTCACCACGCTGGCCAAGCGGGTTGGTGAGTGTGGGATAGCATTTCCTCTGATCCCGATGGTATAGTTATACCGCTATTTGCGGTCGTCAGAGCCCCTTTAGTGGGAACAGGATGCACCACGAGAAGGCGGGGTTGACATTTGTCAAGGAGAGGCTGTGATGTTACGCATCACCATAACGGGTCGTTATCCCTGTTCTCGTGTGGCTAGAAAAGCGAGAAATGGAGATACTGTGACGGAAATTGGTAGGTAGCTTACTGAGGCCGCGGAAAAGTGATTTAGCGGTAAAACAAATAGTTTGCCGCCCTGGTGGCGCAGTGGTCTAAGGCGCTGGCCTTTGATCATTCGTCCGTAAGGGGTCCGGGTTCGAATCCCGGTCAGGCATGGATGTTGTGTTTGTCTTACGGCACTGGCTCTCTCCTTTCCCTGGAACCAGTGACCCTAAATTTTTAGGGACGGGCGACTGCTTATAGCCCATTGAGTTGCTCACGGTGGTCGTTAAACCTCCAATCAAAAAAAAAAAAAAAAAAATAGTTCAAAATTTCCCGCTAGGGGAAAATGGAGCTGAAGGCGCAAGAAAAGAACAGACTCGTTTGTGAATTTGCTGTTTATTGGCAGCACAAACGTTTTAGAACAAAATAAAAAAAAAATTAGCTTACTATGCTGGCCATCACAAGAGATGGCTTGCTTCAAACAAAAGAACTGTAAATGACACTGCTGCTTGCACCTTGTCGTGGTCCATGTTGGCCACTCACGTCTGATACCCGTTTTCAGATCTCAAAGAGAGCGTATTCTATCCCGATGTTCTTTCAGGTATTCCCAAAGCTAGGAATCACACAGAGTAAGTTTCGGTGCGAGGGTTTGCTAGGCCTGCGAAAACCCTCGAGTATTTATGTGTTCATTGCCGAATGTTCGACCTTAGCAATTCCTCGGGCGCTGCTGTGTGATTGCGTTCCGGCTTGCTCTGTTGGCAGTGGCAACAGCAACTTCATCCACATTTTCGGAAACTGGCGGACATCATCTCTATACCCAACTCTCCCGTGCCTTCGAACTTCCGTATCATCCTCCTCAGTGCCGCTTTGGTAAGGCGTCCTCTCCGTAAGACTTTGATTCGTCGATATTGGCGTATAATACCAATGCTCTGATTTTGATAACTCTCCGTGTCTTCGAACTTCCGTATCATCCTCCTCAGTGCCGCTTTGGTAAGGCGTCCTCTCCGTAAGCCTTTGATTCGTCGATATTGGCGTATAATACCAATGCTCTGATTTTGATAAGTCTCCCGTGTCTAATAGGAACGCTCGGTATAAATAGGGAACGCTGAAGGCATGCAGAGACTAAGAAGTGCATTGCGGAGGAAATAATGGGTAAAAAATGCAATCTGATTGACTTTGAACGTGGAATGATATATAGTAGGTGCTCGTAGCAAAACGGAAAGTGTGTAACGTATACTCTCGATTCACTTTCCTTTTGATTTTACTATCTCTGGTTATTTTATTTTACTATGTAAATTATCTTCTTACTGAACGAGATGTTATTTCACCCGCTGAATGAGATCTGGCAATGAGTGTAAATCATGACGTGGTGGTAGCCAGTATAAATAGGCGCGTTCAGCGATACGTAGGGAGAGCGTTTGTTGTTGTAGGGAGAACGTTTGTTGTTGTACGGAGAGCGTTGGTTTATGTGAAGGAGAGAGTTTGTTGTGGTTGTATTGAGAGCTTCGTTCTATGTGATTAGTTTGATTCTTCATTATTGTGAAACGAGTTGTGTGTGTGCGTTGGATGATTCCAGAGTTATATAATAAAAGAGCTTTTTCGTAAGTACGTCTTTCTCAATTCATAGTTTTTGTCAGATCTCTGTCTGGCTGTTAGGTTTATGTCATTAGTTTATTATTATTAACAACCAGCGTTAAGACTTTATTCATCCTAATTACTGCTACAACATTACTACCAGTTATAAGTTTGTTCAATACTATTACTACACGACTAGCAGGAGACTTTATTCATGATCTTAATTAACTAGTAACAACAACCATTTAAATTCACTATTAGAAGCTTAGTACAAGCATATAATTCAGTAGCAAAAGCATTATACTTAGCTTAGTTGAAAGCTTTATTCATTATAATTAGCTTAGCTGGTAGAAGAGTTTATTCATTATAAGTGAAATGTTCGAGGGGCAGCAGTTGTTAAAGTTTACAGAGATTATAGCACCAGTCCAAAAACGGGTCTGAGCGCAAGGCGTGTGATAGTCAACAGCTTCTGGATTCTCGAGCTGAGCAGAGGGTAGGCAGACCTATTCAGTCTTACAGATAATCTGAATCAGAGACCCAGTTTGATAGCCTCTCAACGTACCGTTCGCCGCACATTACATCGTATGGGCTACGAGAGCAGACTGCCTCCTGTCCGTAAGCCATTGCTATCAGCCGCGAACTAGAAGAAACGCCTCCAGTTCCCTCAGAAGCACAAGAATTGGACAGTAAATCAGTGGGAAAGGGTAATGTTCGACGAATCGCGTTTTTAACTACTGCATGCAGATGGAAGGGTGAATACAGCAGCACTTAAGCGTGGTCCCCTCTTGTAGCGTAACTACTCCACTACTCTCCAAGCTGACGGAGGCAACGTTATGGTCTAGTAGTCCAGTCAACGAAGGCTGAAAATGGGCAAATATATGAAATAAATATGAAAATTTTGAAACTTGGCACACATGTTTATAGGTATCTAGTGAAGATTATATCAAAAGCCCTGACGAATCAGAGGTGAGCTCTAGCCGCCATCTTGAAAAATAGGTACGTTTGTTTAGTTTTTCGTGTATACCTCGAAAACGGTTGGTCGCAGCCTAAATATACTGTTTACAAAATTGAAGCCTATGAAATTTCCTACAAAAAAGGTTCTATTTACTTTTTTGTATCTCTAATAGTTTCCGAGATAATCGGGTGTCAATGTTGTACTGTGTCGCTGATCGCTACGTTATCACTACGGTTTTTCATACAAATAAGCTATAGTGATAACGTGGCGATCAGCGAAATAGTACAACATTGGCACCCGATTATCTCAGAAACTATTAGAGATACAAAAAAAGTGAATAGACGCTTTTTTTGTAGGAAATTTTGTAAGCTGCAATTTTGTAACTAGTATTCTTGGGCTACGACCAACCGTTTTTGAGATATTCACGAAAAACTGAAAAAACGTACTTATTTTTTAAGATGGCGGCTAGAGCTCACCTCTGATTTGTCAGCACTTTTGATATAATCTTCACTAGATACCTATAAACAAGTGTGCCAAGTTTCAAAACTTTCATATTTATTTCATCTGAAACCCCCATTTTGACGGGATTATAGGGCATGTTTTCGTTTGAGTGTTTCGGCCCTTTGTTTCGTGTAGAGCAAACGTCTGACGGCTCAAAGGTATTTAAATATCGTTGTCGACCAAGTTTACCCAGTTATATTGATGGTTTACCCCAATGGAGATGGATACTTCCAGTCGGAAAATGCTCCATCTCATAGTGCTCACATTGTACGCGAATGGTTTGAGGAGCATCACGGAGACTTTTCCCTGCTACATTGGCCTTCTCAGTCACCGAAACTCAATCCAATGGAACATCTGTGGGACGAAGTCGAAAGGGGAATCAGACAGCTGGATCTGCTACCATCAAATCTTCAAGAGCTGGGGAGTGCAATTATTCGCATTTGGGCTAATATACCCCTAGCTATGTACCGACTTTTAATAGAGTCGATACCGAAACGAATTCAAGCAGTATTAAGGGCAAAACAGGTGGTCAAAATAATTTGGGCAGCCCCGGTGGCGCAGTGGTCTATAGGATGGCCTCTGATCATTCGTCCAAAAGGGGTCCGGGTTCGAATCCCGGTGAGGCATGGATGTTGTGCTTGTCTTCCGGCACTGGCTCTCTCTCCCTTCCGTGGAACCAGTGAATCTAAATTAGGGACGGGCGACTACTTATAGCCCGTTGAATTGCTCACGGTGGTCGTTAAACGTCCAATCCCCCCCCCCCCCCCCAATAATAATTTGGCCACTTAATGTAAAATCGCGTGCTTGTTCTCGTTTCGCAAGGAAATCGTTTGAAAAAACTTTTCTTTATAAAAGTTTTGTTTCATTTTATTAAGATTAAATTCACTCGAAAGTTTTAATAAAAATAAAAATAAAAAATAAATAAAAAGTGCTGACACTGTGTCGTGAAGCTCCCTGGACCTACTAAACCGGAAAGATAAACTTGACCTTCCTTTGCTCATTAATTTGGTGACTCCTTTTCATTTCTGCCTATGATACAAATATTCAATGTTCAATATTTGAGAACGGAAATGTAACATGGTAATTTTTATCATGCTGCGTGGTAATTTATATCGCATGTACAGTACTGTCGAGTGATTCACCTGGTACAGTTTTTCATGTAAGTGTATAGCTTTTCTTGTTTTTCTATAGGAATGAAAAAAACAACATACATTGTGTTTTTCACTGCAGTATGAAGAACGCCTATAAAAGTATGTTGAATTCTTCCGACAAATTAAAACTGTCTTTTACATAACCTATACAGTAACAATAAAGCTCGACTCGTTTCCGAGAAATTAAAATTGTGTTATTCCTAATTCTGAGTAGCGCACAAGTAAATTATTTTTTTCAAGACTGGGAACTGAAAAAAATCCAGACAGTATAAACCCTGATGCTGTTTGTAGATAATTTATGCTGTGCACCTTTCGCATGCCAAGATTTTTGTGGGTGTGAGATAAAAGTAGTGGTTAGAGAGTATACATTCATTTACATACAACACACTGCATTTATTCGCGTCATTCACGATCACACTGTGCCACAGTCCAGTATATAATATGTGGAATTAAATCATAACAGCACACTGAAGTTTACTAATTACTGACATTGCGCAGTACTTATTAGGTAGGTGGATTAATGTATGTTACTGTCGTAAAACTAATGAAAGAAGGTATGTAAGTCATAAAAGTAAATATAAAAAAATTTACTGAATTATGGCGGCAGCAATTTAAAAAACTAAACAGTCTTTCGACTGTTTAGTTTTTTAAAAACAATTTTTATTACTACATATTATTCAGATTTAACGAACGCAAGAAACAACCCTGATACCGTTGAAATGTGATGTAGCTACGAAAGTCCATCTGCGCGTGCGCAAACTAAAATCTGGCCTCAAGATAGAAAAGCAAAGCTGAATCGCCAGTGTGTTAGTGAGGGGGATTGGTAACTTTCGGTCTGGAACGGGTTACCAAATTACGGCCCGCCAGGAAATTTCTGCTTTTACAATTTTAAAATTCATTTTACATATTTTAATTTTTTTCTGACTGAAAAAGGGAGTTGCTATATGTCACACTTGGCCGGATATCATAACAACGTTTGATTGACGCTTCGCTTTTAAAACTGTTTATTATTACTACTAAAGTGCCTTTCAGAAGAGTGAGGGAGGATTTTCAGTCCTGTGACTGAGAGCCCACCCGCCGCCAGCAGCAGCATCTGCTGACCCACACACACACATTTTCCTCTCTTTGGCGCGCGGAGGCTAACCTTAGTAACCCCACCCTGTTCTAAAAATAGACTAGAACTCAGGGACACAACTACTTACTCCCACACCTGCTCCCACACAGGCTTATGTTCCCAGCAGTATTCGAGTCGGACGGCATCTTAACTACAGAAACTAAGCGCCGCTGTGCTAATTTTTACTTGACCCGATACACGTGTTTTTTCTAGATTTTTTTTTTTCGTTATTTGAATTCGATTGTTGAATTTTGATATGTCCCTACCTAAAAAGAGAAAAGCGGACACTCTAGACTCTAGAATATCTACGGATTACACCTCATTGTGTTATACATCGTTTTAAAGCTCTAGTCGGTAGCAGTAACCTTCCGTCTCTTGGGGGGTCAAGAGGAAGCCAAATTTCAGTAACGCACTGTTTTCATAGCGTCAAAAATGCATTTTTTGCGGCTTTTGTCCTATTTCGCATCAGGTTCTCGTAATTTGCGCAGATTGCAATGGGATATTGCTACGTATATGTAAAACGTGATGAACTAATGTTCGGCGATAGTTTAGCAAAATGTATTGTTGAGTGACAGTGAAATCAGCCGTTATTTTTTCACATCATAGGACAGCATTCCCGTTTCCATTTTACTTGGAGGGAGTGGTTAATGACCACCGTGAGCCACTCAGTAGGCTATAATCAGTCGTCCGCCCTTGATTCCACGGAAGGGAGAAATCCAGTGCCATAAGACAAACACAGCATCTATGCCTCACCGAGATTCGAAACCGCACCCATCTCGGAAGAGAGGTCATAAGCAACCGCTTAGCTCATTGCGTCACCGGGACTGCGAGGGACCGCACTGAAAAACCAGATTTCAACAATGGTTGTGACTACTTCCGTTACCCATTTTCGTTACATTGAATTTTTTTACTTCGTATTTACCTTACTGCTGTCGGGAAAGATGCGTAGCATCAAAATAATTAATTGCTTGCCAAACTCATCCACATGGAAATTTTGAATAGATGGAATCGCCCCTCTATTTTGTTAAAATAGAAGTAAATGTACTGAGATGTTGGATATTATTTGTAACAGTATGTTTGATTTGATCTAATAATTATATGTTTTCCGAATTTCTTGCTACGCATAAGATTTTATTTTAAATCCTGTTTTCTTTTCCAAGGAACTGATGAAACAGTCGGTCTGCACAATATTTTAAATCATGGCGACATCGTCTTTGAAACTGAATCATTGTTTCGAAAGTCACCTTCTCACCCACCTTCGAAGATAAATTAGCAAATGCTATAACATTTATCCGCAGAACTTTTTTTATCATGTACCAGAATGTTTTCTATTTACTGTCCTATTACAAATGCTCGAGCTCCTTACTTCTTTCATATACTCGCCAAACAATACATTTGAGTGCCATTAGCTAACACAAGTCCGCAGTATTTCTGTAACAAATTGTGAATGCTGAGGGAAGCTTGAAGTAACGACGTCTAGGCGCCATTTTCTTTTCTTCGGTGTCTGCTGACATTGTTAATAGGAATCAATTCGAGTAACAGCAGTCTCTCTCGCCTAGAGTTATCGTTATACCATTTCTGAAGGCAGTGAAGAACATTTGAAGACAATCATTAGTGTTTCACAGTTGCTTCAGTGAAGACGCATTAAAAAAATATTTCGGCTTAACTGAATCCTGCTTTTGAATACTGATGAAATCAAAAATTTTAATTTAACGAAGGGTCAAGATATGTGTTTCAGGAGCAATTGTTTAGCAGAAAATAAAATAAAAAAAAATCATTAAAAAGAACCTAAATACATGCACGCAGATGGAACCAAGTTGCCAGTTTTCTTCTTATGCCTTTATCGCAATTTGCAAACATTATTTTATTCCCCAGGGAATGCTTAAATGATAGTTTACCATGCATTGTTTTTAGTGTATTTGTTTGCAGATATCATTTAGTATTCTATGTTACACCAAAACACTAGCATTACTTTAATGTAAATACTCTTCTTACTCAAACGTTCCGTAAGACTCTCTTGCTCCGGATATCTCCAGATACGCATGTAACACATAACTAAGTAAGCACTGGATAGCACTAACGGCCAAGTAAGTAAAAATAAAGTCTTGTATTGACATTTCAATTGATAACTTATTTAATTAGAACGAGCTGTACACCAACTATACTTAAAATAGTATAACTATATTAGTAATCCAAATGTATTGGCGTAGAATAAAAATCAAAGTGTTCCAAGCTTTCGAACATCAACCAGATCGCATTTTCAAGGAAAGCAGACAGAAACTGTCTACCTACCTTGATGGCTCTTGCTACTGATCAGTCAACACAACGTCACAGAATAGAATTCACTTCGTGTTAAATTAATTGTTGCTTCAATAGCTGGATAATCCAGTACTCGAAATACCAAATAATTTCCAAGTCACATTTAACTTGATAGCACTAAGTTTTCAATATCAATGAAGCGTCACACTCATCGTGAAAGTATTAATCATTAACAGGTAAGGCTAAGATCTTTTAATTAACATCTCTCTCCAAAGCAATTACAAAGATCTCACAATCTAGCCAACTTCTAATGAAAGCCCTGATAATCGGAAACATCACATTTATCAGTCTCGTTATCATACGTCATTCAACATTTGACCTCAAGTCAGATTGCCAAAAAAACATACAGCGAGAGAGAAAATGTAGCGTTAAGATCAAAAAATGCTTAAAGAAAATGAGCCAAAATTTATATAGGGTAACACGAACCAAAAAATAAAGTTAAATTAAAGTATACGTTACAACCATTTCGATTCGAAATGAATAAAATGTTAGTTTGCCTAAATAAATGCCTAGTTTCACTTTTATAACACTGAATGTCCTGCAGATTGAAAGTGTTCAGCTCTTTGACTTCGGGTTGTAATACGATTGCTCTGTAATGGGTTGTAAATAATACGATTGCTCTGTAATGTGATGTAAATAATACGATCGCTCTCCAATCGCCCTCTCTCTGTGCGCTGCTGAGGAAAAGCGCGAGGCCACGGTGGCATTCCCCGTGGAGGATGTGGGAAAACAGTCAGTTACCTAGGATTACGTGCACAACAGGCGTCAACATTTATTCACAGTAGCCGCAGATCTTCCAGGTGTAAGAGGGTGATTTCTTCAAGTGATTTATTTTAGTTTGGGACAAAGCAATAGCGCGTATTTTTAATTCTATTACTTAAAAAGTTAAAACTACAGGACTGTAGGTATCACCATCACTTTTGCAGACACTCTCCCTAACTTCCTAACGCCCCCCCCCCCTCGTCCAACCACCACACACACGCCGCGAGAAATGCATCCTCCCTCGTGTTCGAAATCCTGGGAAAATTACTGTTATTAGGGGTGCTAAAGTAAATCTTGGGGGGGGACGTTGTGCTAGTTCCGCCACTGGACAGGGGATATGATTTCAAAATCGTGGCTCCAGCCAGACTGGGGTATCCACAATAAGCTATTTTTCGAACTGCGGAAGGTTCTTTGTATTTCCCATTGTGACGAGCAGCAGTCTCAATTAGTTTGCTTAAATCACGTGGTAACGCACGTGACCACATATTTTGCACATGCGCTGCGCATAAAAGTGACGTTTCCGTAGATCTCCATAAAGTTTTCTAGTTCAGTGACCGGTATGTGTAGTTTCCATCATTAACCGTTATTATAGAGATGACTCTCCATTTGCGTAATTTAATTGGAATCCGCTTTGATAGCATGTCTCCATTTATTTTGTAATTCTGATCGCTTACAAAATAATGTGACCACTCAAATCTGTTGTGTAACAGGTATGAAAATAAATAGGGTAACACTTGGGGACGGCAGGAAGTACTGAGAGGAGGTAACAGGGTAGCGGAAACAGATAGAATATTCAAAGCATTTTATTCAATTTCCATGTATTATGAGGTATATTTCTTCCTTCATTGATTTATTGTGGAAACAGGGTTCGAACATGTTTCAACTTGTACTAGAGCTCATCTGGACCTCTCTATAAGGCTGAAAGTTGCCAGATTGTCTGTGCACTGAACAGCAGTCCTTTAAAGCCATGTCCTTGGTCCACGTTAAATGTCTGTATTAATTATTCATTCGCCTTTTAATTATTTCTTCAGTTGCTGCTTACCATCTTTGGTGAATCCCCAGCATTGTGCGGGGCTCCAAGAAGCAACCTGCCAAATCGGCTTGGCAGTTAGCGTGTGTGAGTCCGGAGGAATTTGAGGCCGCTGTGGTGTAGCGGAAGCATATCCGGCGCGTAACTGGAAGACCCTGGGTTCGACTCCCGGTGGCGGCCAATGAGAATTTTTCCGTGACTCTCTTATAAACATGGAAAGAGCGAAGATCTTTGTTTGATATATAGCAGTCCTTTAGCTGCCTACTGCATTTTTGTTTGGTTTTAATGTAGTGAATGACAGTTTTTGTGACAGTGGCTTTACGAAGGTGAGTTCTTGTGTTACATCTGTGAGGAGCTTGTCGTTAAAAAGGAACATAGGAATATTACAGACGTTATAAGAAAAAGCTTATCGTGCATACATTTGAGCGAAATTTGGGGATCAGGACAAATCATGGGCTCCAAATGAGGTGTGTGCTGTTTGTGTTGAAGAATTGAAGCAATGAACAAAAGGTGAGAAAAATTCCATTCGTTTTGGCTTGCCAACGATCTGGCTTTGATAGGGGTGGTTACAATTAAGTTATCTGGCTTTGATAGGGGTGGTTACAATTAAGTTATCTGGCTTTGATAGGGGTGGTCCACTTTTGATATGGGTGGTCACAATTAAGTTATCTGGCTTTGATAGGGGTGGTCCACTTTTGATAGGGGTGGTCACAATTAAGTTATCACTGGGTGTACATCCACACACGAACATCAGCACGAAAAACAAATTTGAAAAAAATATTCCAGAAAAAAGGTAGTTCCGAAACTACTGGAGATAGCAAAACAACTACTTCAGCCAATATCTGCTTGAGAACGCGTGTGTAGCAAATTAGTGGGCAAGGGACATGATTCTTTGTGGCTTACTAATTTTCGAGAGTTTCTGCCGATACAGATACAATATGAACTATCAGGCTCTTAAGCTGCAAAACATGGGGCGCAGAAATTTTTCTTTGCATATTCTGCCTACTGTCGTTTCGAAATCGTCGTCAGTTGGATGTGGGTTTGTACAAATTGCCCAATTAAATTCCTGGAATTCCAGAAAACTTGGAGCCATTGAATTCTTGAAGACATTTTTTCTTCGGGTTCGAGAGCTTCACTTGGTAGCACGTTAATACATGTATACTACAACTAAATTTTAATACTTTTCTTCCAAACACATCATAGTTCCCCTTCCAATAATTCCTTATTAATGAATTTCGGGTAGCAAAAGCTATGTAAAACTGCCATTGTCTCCTTGGAGCTTAATGCAACTTAGAAGCGATATGAATGCCTCGGTTCGCGTGGATCGATCGGGTAAGAGACGCAACAGTTCTTCTGCCCTAAATGCTGTCTCTCTACCTCACGGAGATATTGCGCCTCCTCGAGATAAATGACTGCAATAAAGGATGACTGTATGGGCTTCGGTATCTGACACAAGCGGTGATATCTTCCGTAATGAACCCTCCACTGAGCGTGGCCAACTTCCATCGCTCGATACATCCTTAACGGAGGGTACGGATTGAACTTTGGAATCCATATTGAAATCGCACTTTATCACGAAATTCGCCCGAGTTCTCTAATTTGAAGTGGGAATACCCATTGTTGAAACGTGTTGCAACACAGTAAGCTTGAAAAAACTTTTAGGGCTTTCGTTGCTTAATAAGTTCGTCAATCTTTATTGTTTTTCATGAGCGCAATTTCACACATTCTTGAGCATGACAAAAGGATGGGAAGCTTTATTTCGATTTTCTCTATCAGTAAAAGGCAATCGTCCGTCCGTTAACAAACACAGGGTATTACAGAAGTCAGTGAATTTAAAGCTCAGTTTTTTTGTTTTTTTTTTGTTCCACACTGCTGAAATAAAAGGCTACGTTGTTTCAGCGACAACATGATGGACAGCAGTGAACTTCCAGGCAAAAGTGAACTGTAAGTAAATGTGGTCTCGCGCACGCGTTGTATCTAGCCACATATGACCACAGCTTGTCATCATTGAGTTAAACATAAATATGGAAACAAACTCAGTGAGTTTTGAGAATCACATTGAGCAGTAACTTCTCAGAAACTTTCTCATCACCCTGTATATTTACTTTTGACACTCTATGAATCGATACTTAGGTTCTGACAAATTTTTCAGAAAAAAATCATTTAAAAAATGAAACTGCGAAATTAGATAAAATCCATAGAAAGTACAAAAACCGCGGATTTCATAATTATTCAGTGAAATACATCACCTCAAATATGAAAGGATTCTTCTCCATTCTGGCGAAAATAAACATTATGTAAATTATTTTGCAATTTCGTAATGAATAGAGAATCGAACTTTTACGAAAATCATGAACTGTAGGAGGATCGTCCTAAAACTAATGCCTTTTTACAAGTAACTCCTGTGTCAGTTGAGATGTCATCATGAATTTGGTTTAAAAGTACTGTGACGTGCCTGCCCCGCAGGACGCACACGACATAAAGGCAGATAGCAGAGAGAACGAACGTCTGCGTGGCTCAGTTGGTAAAGCGACTTGTTCCGGAATAAGTGGACTCGGGTTCGATCCCCGGCGTGGACTAAAAATGACGGAGAAATTTACTTCGTTATAATGGCGCCCAAACTTCCCGGATGACCTGGCCGTTAAAGATCTCCCAATGGTGTGATGTTCTTTCCACACCGCGAAACGGGAAAAATAATAGAATCTCTTCTTCAGCGCTTCGAAAAATAAATGTGTGTGATGTTGCATTCCACACACCAGATTGACTGGGAGTTCTCAAGTGCACGTTCTACAGCAGCTGACTGCCTCCACCGATTCATGGTCACAGCTGACCAGTGGGCTATGCCCCCTCAGCCCTCTTTCGGGGGGGGGGAGATGTGAAGTGCCTGCCCCGCAGGACGCACACAACATAAAGGCAGATAGCTGCGAGAACGAACGTCTGCGTAGCTCAGTTGGTAGAACAACTTGTTCCGGAATAAGTGGACTCGGGTTCGATCCCCGGCGTGGACTAAAAATTACGGAGAAATTTACTTCGTTATAGTACACATTGAAATGTGCTGAATAGTGCTACTTAAAATAGTCCCCCGCGGAAATCAGGCATTTACGCCATCGTTCAACCCAACATGTGTTATCAGTTCGGAAAAATTCCGCGGAGTGTTGTTTCTACCAGGATCTCACAATCTGTTTAACTTCATCTGTATACTTGAAACGTTGAATACAGATACTTGGCTTCATGGGACCGAACAAGTGTATGAAGTATTTGTCATTTTCTTGTAGGACTCCCGTCCACAGTGAGTAGAGTTTAGGTCCCAGCCACCTACAACGAGATCGCCTTTTGGGCACGACATAGAAACGGAAGGAATGAGAGCAAGTCTAGCGACTTTGACAGAACAGTTTGCAGTGGGATTAGAGTACAGTAGATGGCGCCACCGTACAAGTACGATGTTGCACATAGAAGGGTGAGAGAATTTCAGGGGGGGGGGGGCATAGGAAAAGATACCCATTTAACCAGTGGGTCTAGCCTGGGGGCCGTCACTTAACGTGCTCCTCCGATGCACGGCGGATATTCAGCGATTGTTAGTAAATCACACCATCTCTGAAATATCAGCCCAGGCTCGAACCTGAGGACCTTGCATTGATAGTCTGACTCGCTAACCACTAAGCCATCCGCGGCTCAGAGCGAACAAGTGAAAGCCAGAAGGTGCAAATCAGGGATGTGTGGCGGATGTGGAGTTACTATCCAGAACATTTTGGCAATGGACCGAGATGTTTCGTTGCCGTGGTGTAGAAGGGCAGAACGAAGTGTCATGTCTGGTGTTTTTTTGCCGATAGCTTCCCTGAACTTCTTTAGTTTGTGTCTCAAAATAGTGAGAACTGGTGACGTTGCCACCATGTTCCAGAAATTCAACAAGAACGTACCTCTGGCGTCCCAAAAAATTGTTACCATTACTTTTTAATGCTACGCATCTTTCTCGATAGTAGTAAAGTAAAACTCAAGTAAAAAATTTCTATGTAACGAAAATGGGTAACGGAATTAGTCAAAACCATAGGTGAAATCTGATCGTACTGCACGTTGCCTAATGAAGTAATGCACCAATAATTAATTTCATTTTTACTCAGCACTATATTTACTAACATTGCCGAACATTATTTTATCATGTTTTACATAAACGTAACAATATCGCATTGCAATCTGCGTAAATTACGAGAACCTGATGCTAAACGTGATGAAGGCCGTTATAAAATTGCATTTTTGATGCTATTGAAATGGTGCGTCCTAGCGAATTTGGCTACCTCTCGACCCGATAGAGGGGAAGATGTTACCTGCTATTGACGAGAGCTTTAAAATGATGTATAACACGATGGGGTATAATAACCTGTTGGTATCCTAGACCAAAAGTTACCAATCCTCCTCAGTAACACACTTGCGATTCAGTTTTTTTTTTCTATCTTGAGATCAGATTTTAGCTTGCGCAGATTGAATTTTAAAGGAAATGCGTTGTACGTAAATAAATGTATACTCTCGAATCACTCGTTCTGTTTCAAACCAACAACAATCTGTAAATTTATCTTGCAAAAGATGTATGGCATAAACTTACAGTACCAGGCTACTCTCTAGTTTTTTGTTGTTGTTGTTGTTGAATGCTCTGTTTTAAATTTCTCATGAGGTCTTGTGCCGCCATTCCATAGACTGTGCTTTCGTCTCTGGGTCATAAATGAGTGACGAGATTTCATCTCCAGTTACCACAATGGAAAGTAATGTGTCCTGGTTCATCTCAGACATCTTCAACAAATCCAGCGAACTTGGCACACACTTTCCTACATACCAGGTCATGAATCATTGTTTCCACAGCACTATGAAAACAAAATGAGTGCATCCCAGATCTCCCGATTGGTGACACGTCGATCACTCCGAATGAGTTCATTAACTTGCCATTGGCTCTCGTCGATGACTGCAGATGAAGGCCTTTCGCTGTGTAACGTACCAGGAGATGTGACCTACCTGCCAGAAGGACGCACACGACATAAAAGGCAGATAGGAATCAGAATAAAATATCCGCGTAGCTCAATTGGTAGAGCAACTTATTCCGGAATGAGTGGACCCGGGTTCGAATCCTGGCGCGGATAAAAATGACGGAGAAATTCAGTTCGTTATAATGGCGCCCGAACTATCCGGATGACCCGACCGTTCACAATCTCGCATTGGTGTGATGTTATTTCCACACCGCGAGATAGGAAAAATATGAGCAGCACTTCGAAAGAAAAAAAAAAAAAAAAGAACAATAAGGGGGAGATGATGTAACGTACCAGGAGATGTGACCTACCTGCCAGAAGGACGCACACGACATAAAAGGCAGATAGGAATCAGAATAAAACGTCCGCGTAGCTCAATTGGTAGAGCAACTTATTCCGGAATGAGTGGACCCGGGTTCGAATCCTGGCGCGGATAAAAATGACGGAGAAATTCACTTCGTTATAGCTGTGTTATTTGTCGGACACTGAGATTCCTCCTGCTTGGAACTTTTTTGTCCGTTTTCTCACATTTCTGATGTCGTTTGTTGCATTTCCATAATCCTTTTCGAGTTCATATGGATCTTCGTTGCCTTGAACCTTCCATTTCCTAAAACTCAGTAACAAACAACTCTTTGCTTTAGGAGAATATCCATCTTTTGCGTCGACCAATCTAAACAGAAACAGGTGTATATATTTACTGAAGAACAATTTACATTTATACAAACTTTCATATAAATATTTCCAAAATTACAAGAGTAATTAACTAATACGCATTACGTTTAGGGCGTATGTCTTATGTTCTATTATGTTACCGCTTCGGGAAAATCCAAAATTTAAAATTTTTTGAGGGATTCTTCTAGAATTCTTCTATTCTGAGTGCTTAATTTAGGTACTCATTAAGACAACTGTAATATAAACCGAACACTATGAACAGCCGATTCAGAGAAACGGCACGTAATGGGGTTGAGGCTGCTCAGGGAGTCCCTCATTAACACAAAGTTAATGAGGGACTCCCTGAGCAGCCTGTGAAAAGGGACCAATACTCTCAAGAACTGACGGAAAAGGGAAATGATTTTAACTTATAAGATGATATTAAAGATGGTTATTAATGTTTATTTTTGCTGTAATTAATGACCAGACTGTTACAGATCCCCTCGAACATCAGGACCCCGATTACGGCCTCATTTTCCCTGGCTGGAGGCTTCCGGTTTTGTCAGCTTTGTAGTCCTACTACACACGTGCGATAGTCCCTAGACGTTCTGCAATCGTAGAGATGGAGCACCACATCTTTCTCGTTCCGACTATCTGGCCACGACCGAACTGATCTTTTCATCCATCATAACAGTTGCAGGTACAGTACTCAGAAACGATTAAAAGAGAAGTAGTTTTAGGAAGAGAGTGTCTGACCCTAGGTCTAAAACTGTCCTTAGGGAAATCGGAAGTTAAGAGATTGGAGTAAGTGAATTCGATTGGAAAGAAAAACAGAAGGTTAGAGACAAACCTTCAGAGGCCACCGTGCCCTCAGGACTAGTCGAAAGGAGGCAAAGCACCCGTCAAGGGGGAAACCGCAACATCCAGGAACCACAAGAACCATCCACCGCCACCAGCCCTCGGAGGGTAATGAAACTCGTGGAAACCTCCGGTGCCGGAGGGGCAGCCAGTGCCACCATCACACGGCAACCTGAAAAATAAAAAAAAAAAAAAAAAAAAGATCAACCAACTGGTCATGACACTTGTCTGGTGGTCTGGCTAACACCCACCTGGCAACTTCACAGGAACTCATCACTCCATCTGATCCAAGGCCTCCAGCACAGCCAGTACTCAACAGAGTTGCTTTACTTTTTTCTATCAAAGAGAGGACAGTTACTGCCGCCTTATTTCTCGAGTGCCCAAGGACTGCGCTGGTGTCATTGTCAACAGCACCCCCAATAAGTTCATTAAGATCATCCACAGCTTTCTTGAAAAACTTCTTGACATTTCTAATGGCAAACTCTCTTACCGTCTCGACACGGAGTCGGTCCCTCAAATTCCGAGTTGGGGTCCACGGCGAAGCCCTGGTCATCATTCGGAATGTTCTGTTTTGTACCATTTCGAATTTTTTTTTCTCTGGACCTTAATCTTAACCAGATGGGGGCAGCATATGTGAACAGTGGCCTAACGATCGTCTTATACAGCAAAACTTTGTGGCGTGAAGTCAGCTAGCTCCTCTCCTCTAAAGGAGAAGCTTCTCCTTTAGAGGAGAGGAGCTAGCTGCCAGAGGCTTTGTCTTGCTCTTTTCGTGAGGCAGTTTTTGTTGGCTACCCACGACAAGTCGACGATCTATTTGCTGCCCCCAGGTACTTAGCAGAAGTGACCCAAGGGATTGATTATGACGAGTTGCGGTACTCCTTGGAGATATCTATAGAACAACAACATGACGAGTTGCGGTACTCGAAACATGACGAGTTGCGGTACTCCTTGGAGATATCTATAGAACAACAACGCACACTGCTTTTTGACGGACTGATTTTGATCCTCCAGTCAGTGCGGTAAGTAAGTGTTCAGCTTAGAAAGAAAGTTCCGGAGAAACGTCACTGATCTGAGTTTCTTCAGGGACCTCATGATGACCGCTGTATGATCTGCGTACATTATGACCTGCCGGTAACACTTCTCAGAAGTAATCGCAGTCGAAAATTGAGATTTAAGAAAAATCAGAGAAAATCTAAAAATCTCCCCTTTCCCACAAAAATAAAACTAAAAAATCTCCATAAATGAATAACAAAAAATCAAAATCAAAGGAAGCATGCAAAAAAAAAAAAGACGTTAGTACAGGGCTCTTTGTACCAGAAAAGGAAAAATTTAGATGGTGAGCTCAGAAAGTCTCAAATAAAGAGGAAAACCTAACGAAATGCGAACAAAAGTACTAGAAACCTGAAAGAATTTTGATGAAATATTGACCTAAGCAAGAAAATAGGGCCCCACCCCCACGAAAAGCACCAAGGAATGACAGTAAGTGAAGGACTAACGCCATACTACTCAGAAGATAGCTGACCTATTTATAGTTCTTAAGAGTTTTCGGCTGGCGGCGGTATTATGGAGGGGTAAGGCAGGTTTGCAGTTGGGTGCGGTGTGCATAATAAATTGTGCTTTCAACGTACCTTACGATCGAAATTGCAAGGTGGGGCGACAAATAAACCTTTTAAGGACAGAGTTCTGTATGTGCTCTTTTTATTTTATTGCTCAACGTAGGTGAAACACACAAGAACTGAACCGTTCTTGTTAACAAAGATGTTTTTTTTTTTTATCTTTTTTCTCCACGGGAGTTTGAAAAAACCAATAAAAATTCATTACTGAATTTTTTCCGTCCGGTCTCGTGCACTATTTCATTTTCCTGACCGTTTCATAGCGTCTTTTTAGAAAATTTACATCCACGGAAAGTACTCATTTCCAAAATTTTATTTTTCTATTTAGCAACAACAAGGCAGTTTTCCACCACACTGTGCCATTTGGCAACTGTTTCTAATTTTTTGTTTCGTTAAAAACACACATTTTGCGGTTTTTTACTCTTTGCTACAATTGTTCACATACCTATCAACCAATATTTCAAGTTTGTTAACCCTAAATTTGGAAAATTTAGGTTTCCATTAAACGCATTTTTTAGAAAGAAAGAAAATGTTTTTTTTAAATGTTTTTCTCAGTTTTTAAACCAGTGAATGCTGTGATTTTATTTAAGCTTTAGAAATGCACTCCAAATAAAGTTCCCTCCCTCCCTGGAGTCAAAATGGTTCTTCAGTTCTAAAGCAAGGTAAGATAATTTTTTTTTATTCTTCTGCTTCCCATTTCGCTGTGTAAAATTTCAATGTACCTGTAACAAGGTATTCTGAATTTTTACAAGTGATGTCATATTAGAGTGGACACCCTAAGTTGCAGTTTTAAATACTTTTTTTTTAATTTTAAGACTCCCTCACGAGCATCGAATGTTAGGAGGAGTTTGCCATCCCTAATTGGTGGTTACAGATTTCGGTAACGCGCAATTGCATACTACTGGGTTTCAGTGATGTTTGCATACTTGTCAGCAAACCGTAAGGCGCGCTAAGAACACGCTGGCATTTATGTACAGCAGGTTTTATCCGTTTCAAAGTAAAAAAAATCTTTAAGGTATTATAAATATTAGCATCAAATCGCATATTTTGAAACACGACATTTGCGTACTTCTTACGTGGGAACTAGTGTACGCACATTTGTCTATATTTATTGATTACAAAATAACAAGGATTTTGTTAAGGCAAATAATGAACATTCAAACAAACATTATGTAATTAATTTTTATTGCATTTCTTCAACATTCGGTTTCACGCTATCAGGCTGAAGACTAAGATTTCATGCTGTTATTAGGTGTACAAATTAGTTTTAAAGCATTTTAAGACAACGCATCATGTAATTTGAGAGAAAACAACAATACCTTACGAATCAAAATATGCGCCGTCATGATCTATCACCTTCCGCCATCTGTCAAGCAGCTAACGCATTCGAGCCATGATGAATACTTCGCCGTGTGACGCGATTAAGTGGTCAACCCATTTTTGCACTTCGTCACATGTCCGGAACCGTACAGCAGGCAAACGATGTTACATCAGTCGGAACAAATGATATTCTGAAGGGGGCTATGCCGGGACTATACGTCAGGTGCCCCAAAACTTCCCAGCCAAGCGTCAATAACGTTTCCTTGAGCAAATTCGCGACATGCGGCCTAGCGTTGTCACGCAGTAATTTCACGGGACACAATCCTTTGCCTATAAATGGGCGTTTCCGACAGATTTCCTGGTTCAATCGCAGCAATTGTTGCTTGTAGCGTTCAGCAGCAACAGTTTGACCCCGTTTCAATAGTTCATAATACAGCACACCCTTCATATCCCACCAGATGAACTTTCTTGGAGTGAATATTGCGTTTCGGTGTCAAAGTCGTTGCTTCACAGTGGTTTACCCATGTTTTTTACGTTTGGGATTGTCGTACCATATCCACTTTTCATCACCCGTAACGATTTTCCACAGGAAAGACTTTCTGTGTTGTGTGTTCAACAGATTCAAAAACTTCACGACACGTTCATCCTTGTTCCTCTGGCTCAGGTCATGTGGTACACATTTTCCTTCCGTCTGAATCTTTCCCATTGCGCGTAAACGATTGGAAATAATTTGTTGAGTTACCCCCAATTGTTCAGCGAGTTCTTTTGCGTTCGAGGCGAATCTTTATCCAGAAATGCTTTCAGTTCCTCATGTGCAGCCTTCTGCGGAGCGCCGCTACGTTCTCGATCGCTAACATCAAAATCACCTGCTTTAAACCGTCTGAACCAAAATTCACACTTGCTTTCCGATACAATATTCTCCACCAGAACAGACCAGATCGATGCACATGCTTTTGCAGCACTTTTTCCTTGATGAAATTCGTAACGAATGCAGTATCTCTTGCCATCTTTCACCTACCGATGTGCAAGTGCGTATAACTGTTGGGCAAACTTCTGTGTCACATTTTATACTCTGGACCAGTTAGTCACATGACAGCAACGCGGGGGAATGTCGGATATGTACGTTAGCGGTATAGGTCACACAAAAAACACTTTAAAACTTATTTGTACACCTAATATTTACCTATTACTATGTTTTACACTTTAATTCTTAATCGTAAGTTGCAAATTTTAAACACATCTGGAGGTCATGTGGTGTTGTATAATGACACAAAACTGGAGATTCGGTAGTCTGACCTTTTTTTATGTTTTACGTTTTTCAACCATAGGTTGAAGAAGCGTATATGCTCCAGATTTGTCCGTCTATCTGTCCGTCCGCACGATAACTTGCGTAAAAATGGTTCGATTTCAATGAAATTTTAATACGTGGTAGCGGAGCACTTGGGGACGAAACCTATTGAAAATGAACGAAATGGGGTCAAAGGTCAGGACACAGGAGCGGGATTCATTCCATCGCCCTTATGCGTCATAACTTATGTAAAAATGCTTCTATTGAGACAAAACTTTAGTATGTTGTTCCGGAGGTATACTAAACCAGTTCTATTTAATATAATCGAAATGGGGTCAAAGGTCACGGTACAGGAGCGAGATTTATTCCACAGCCATTATCCTCATAACTTGAGTAATGATTTCTGGTATGTTGGAGAGCGTATCATAATCAATGCATTGCATGATTTTATTAACCTGTTATTATTTATTGTTCTCCAGCTGGGAGAGTGGGGCTTAGACTTCTGACACCCCGGATTGCTGAACCTGAGTTCATGTCCCGGGTAAGACATTGATTTTTTTTTAGCCTTTAGGGCGTTAATTCTTCCCCTTTCCTGAAACCAGTTGTCCAAAATTAGAGATGGTCCACTCATCCTAGCTTTACATGCTCATGGAGTTTGTTAAATACCTAAAAGAAAGAAAAATACATGTTTTCTTTTTCGACATTTTTTTTTTCGAGATAGCTTAGAGAAGTGAAAACCGAGGTTCCTGTTTCAAACGATGGGTGAGTATACTAATTTTAGATTATGACATAATACAAGTTTATAAACTTTGGTAACAAATTTAACATTTTGTTGTAACTCCTCATCCATCAGCTACAGCAATGAAACCCACATTAATGCATATATTATGTATTTCTTCAAGTTAGTTTGGTTGCTATTTTTCGTGCTTAGGCCACGCGGTGGCAGCATACTTCTTACGTAGGAACTCGTTAGTCGAATAAGTAAAATGCCTGATTTCAGAGGGGCGGAGAATTCACAGTGCGTGTTATGGCTTAACGGGATTGTGTATCTGAACATCTTAGAAAACATACATATTCCACAGTTAGACGTTGACATGGAGCCTGTTATGCAGTTCGAACAAGATGGCGCGCCGCCACACTTCTTGAAAGATGTCTGCAACTTTCAGGACTTATAACTTCTGGATCTCACTCTACGGAGCAATGTTGAAGATACTGTCTACGTGCTTCCGATGCCCAACAGCGTTGCTGAGTTGAAAGCCCGGATTTCAGAAGGCATATTGCAAGTAGACCAGGCAGTGTTGTACAGGATCGGAAAAGAATTGGATTATCGTTGGGATATGTGTTACCAAAGGAGCTCATATTGAACACATGTAAAAATATTAATATGTACTTCTGTATATTGTATATGTTTCAAGTTCACAAAAATAAAGTTTAATATGGGCTGTGAAGTTTTCAAGTTGTTATGGAAGTTTGTAATTATCCTGTATTTAAAATATGAAATTTTGTATATTAATGTATTTTAATATACGTACATGAAATTTGTGGTTCCGTCTGCCTATTACATTGTTCAATTTGTACCGTTTTTCTTGACAGTTCCACGTGTTAGGTACATAATTACGGCATTCTGAAGTTACTTCTGTGCGAAAAATCAAATTGCTCAAGCTTGAGTAATCCGATGAACATTATGTATTGATAACGCTTCCCCGTGGACGTCCGTAACTGATTGGTAAAATAATTCCTCACGACACATACAAATATGCAGTCGTAATTTCTTCATGGTCTTTACACACATTGAGAAATCCTGATTCATGAACACACTGCCATAGATATTGATTAAGTAGTATGTAAGTACCCTGTGATGTCCACAGGTACAAATGAAATTTCCAGCGTAAGGATGGTGTAACGACTCTCGCTTCTTTTTAGCTCTTCCTCAACATAGCCGCGATCCAGCGAGAGCCGTCACACAATTTTGTTTTGGTTCGTTTCCAAAAGTTAAATCACGCACTCGAAGAAAAATAGAGTTCAGGCCCTTTTTTAACAATAAAAAAGACAAACAGTTTATTTCGCTAAAACTATGTGCCTTGGGACCTCTCGAAGGGTAGGTTAATGGGATGTTTGATGGACTGGGTCTCCGTCTGTGCTATCGATACTAGACCCGAAATTCGTGTTTCCCGTAACCTTCGCTGTAACTACGCGACGCAATACCAATCGCTCTCCGGAAACAAATCGTCCCCGCCGCCAACGACCCGACCTCTCTCTCCAAAACTAAGGTCCCGTTTCCGTTCCACATCTAAAGTGTCTTCCCTCTTACAACTTCAGAAAATTACCACTCCCCATTTAATCAGATTTAACTCTCGCCTGCTTTGGGCTACCTGCTAACACCGTTAAGCTTGCGTTTCTGTCATTAACTGTATATTGAGATAATCTCATGGTCACACAAGACAGGTATAATACACTTCAAATACTTATGTATTAAGCTGATATTAATGCAGCTAATCGCGTATACCTGACTGCAACAGCCTTAAACATGCGGATTTAGTCCTCTCTGCCCCAAAATGGCGCGAACAAAGAAATTCCACGTCGGAATGTACATAGGCATACACATTTACAATTATGTTTTATGACTTGGGGCTAGCGAATTTTAAAGATGGTTTCATGCACGGCCGGGGAAAGCTTTTCTTATGGGGCGAGGGGGCGAGACTTGAAATTACGTCCCTTCGCGTTCAAAAGTTGCCAACACATTTCCACACAAAGAGCAAGCAGTTTTTGATGCTACGCATCTTTCCCAACAGCAATAAAGTAACATACATGAGATTCTTCCGCGAATTTGCGGAATTCCGCTTGTCCCGTCATCATTTGGATCATTTTTGAGATCGATGCAGAACTGAAGAGAAATTTTTTGGGAGTACGGAGGAGTCGTTTTCAGTCTCGGGACGATATCTCGTTTTTCAAAACTTTGCAAAAATGGACGATAAACGCAATAAAGATTTTTCCCCTAATCGTAATTTCTTTTTACTTACGATGTTGTCTGTGCCCAGTATTGTTAAATATCATTTCAGTGCATAAGTGTTTGTATTTCATCATGAAATTGTGGGCAACGATTTTCGAATACGGAAGTTAAGGGCGGCGCGAAGATTTCCCTATAGTCTTTTCAGGCATGAGTTTCTTAGCCGTTGATTCGAAGAATTCCGCCACTTCCGTTATCATTTTGGGTATTCTCGAGATGAATGCACTACTGAACGTCAATTTTTTGAGGGGGAGATAGTGGGGGAGGGGGATTCGTTTTCCGTTTGAGGAAGGAATTTCGCTCTTCAAAATTTTTTAAAACGGAAGTTAGACGGAGCGAAGATTCCTCCCGTAATCTTTTTTTTTTTTTTTTTTGCTATGTTCCTTCTGCCCAGTATTGTTTTTATATATGGTTTTATTCCAAAAATACTGCATTTCAGCTTAAAAATGCAGGGAAAAGTTTCCGAAAACGGAAGTCGGTCGAAGTGAAGATTTCTCCCCGTAATCGTATCTTTTTTTCTTCCCGCGATGTTCTCACTATCCAGTGTTGTTTTTAAATGATACTTTCCCCCATAAATGTTTGCACTTAAGCTTGAAAAGGGAAATTTTCCAAAAACGGAAGTGACGAAGTTTGAAAATTTCTTCGAATCAATGCATGGTGTTCGAATGCATTCATATTCTGTAAGTTACACCATTTATTTAGAGTAGTGAAAGCTTTAATATCATGCGTTCATGGTCCTCAGGCTAAAAGTTCTTTCAGCATGATGGCTAAATTATTGTCATCTGAGGGAATAAAAAGAAATATGTAATAAGAAGAAAAGTGATGAAGAAATGGGAAGGGAATTATATCAGCATAAAGGAAAATAAAGCAAAGATTGCAGTGCAGCTGCAGAGTCAACAAAAGACAAATATGGCCATGGAACTTGCTGAGAAGAAAGCAACACAAGAGAAAAATCGAGCTGATGTTCTAGCAAGTACAGAAAAAAAAAAAAAAAAAAAAAACCAGTGGTGTGCTCTAAATATCTACATTAATAAGATAGAGTGAACAACTCCATCTTGGTCATGCTGTGTTATACACTCAGTGGCCACTTTATTATGACCACCTGACAGTTTTAAGCAAATGAGCTATGGCTGCACGCTGTTGCCGCCAGAGGGCGAGGCTAGTATAAAAAGGGAAAGCTTAGTGCTTCCGACAGTAAAGAGGCCGCGGTTGGCCGAGTGGGCAGCGTTCGTGACTGCCACGGGAAGGGCCTCAGGTTCGATCCCAGGTAGGTACGAACGCTCGATCCACTAAATACCAGCCGTACGTCGGATGGGCACGTTAAGCCGTCGGACCCCGGGCACTGGCCCCCTGGTAATAAATAAGGGCGTCTTCCTCCCCCTTTCTACTTCGCTTCCGTGTCACTTTCCTATCGGGTGCTGTAGCCCTAGTTTCCTATTTCTAAGGGTTGTTTTAGACCTAGGGCCAGACACTCCCTTCCTAAAAATCCTCTACATGTGATTATGATCATGATCTTCCGACAGTAATAGAAGTGATTTTTGGGTGACGAGATGGGTAAAAAATGCGATTTGACGGACTTTCAACGTGGGATGATTGTAGGATTTTTTTATTTGATTTGATTGGAGGTTTAACGACCACCGTGAGCAACTCAATGGGCTATAAGTAGTCGCCCGTCCCTAATTTAGGGTCACTGGTTCCAGGGAAGGGAGAGAGCCAGTGCCGTAAGACAAACACAACATCCATGCCTCACCGGGATTCGAACCCAGGCCCCTTACGGACGAATGATTAGAGGCCATCGCTTAGACCACTGCGCCACCGGGCGGCTGTTTGTAGGAGCTCGGAGCCATGGAGCGAGTATCACCGAAACCGCCGTATTCGTGAAATGTTCCAAAGCAGCTGTTGTTAAAGTGCTTAAAGACTGGACTGTGCCGCCCCGGTGGCGCAGTGGTCTAAGGGATGGCCTCTGATCATTCGTCCGAAAAGGGTCCGGGTTCGAATCCCGGTGAGGCATGGATGTTGTGTTTGTCTTACGGCACTGGATATTTTCTCCTTTCCCCTATTTGGTGTACCAGCTACTTAATATGTATTGTGTTACTGTAAGAAACCGGATACTTATTGTACAGATGATTGATTATACGATGTCTGTGTATCAGTCTTTGGACAACTTAATACAAAAGCTATTATAGCTGTCAAGAGTAAACTTTACATTTAGTTTTTTTGTGTGTGTGAAATAATAGTATATAAAAGTACATTTCACTTTTTTAAAGATAACTGAAAGTCATTGTCAGTTTAAAAAAACCAAGTTGCAAAGCATTTTGTTGATTACAAACCTATTCAGAAAAATAATAAGTTACAACAGAAAATAAAATGACTAAATCACTGACATTAATGACAAAAAACAAAATTTCATCGTCGCCGAATTCGTTTTAGATGTACGTGAGTCAGGTTGCCAAGCATTTGTGGTTCAGTAGTTAAAGACGCGAATTTCTTGTTGAGCCAACCTGAACGTTGGGGGTTCGATCCTGACCTCAGCGGAAGGATTATCTGGGTAAGGTCTGAAAAGTACAGGGCAGTCGGTTTTGCGGAATTTCAGTTTAAATACGGAAAAAACCTGCAATGGATTTTTTCCTGAAATAAACGGAATTTCTGTCTACGGAAAATCTGTGAAAATACGGAGGTTACAATAAACGGGTACTTTTAAAAACGGAAATTTCTGAAAAAGACGGATACCTACCGGCAACTTTGCTGCACGTTATTTTCAGAAATTTTCCGTGAATTCACACCACTTATTTTTTACAGTGCAGTGTGAAATTTTCCGCTAGGTGGCAGTAACGTATAATAGAGCTGAAAATTCTATGTCTGCCGTAGAATTTTCCAGAATGTTCTTCACGCTTCTGGAATACAGAGGAGAATTTGAAATTTAGTATCTCTGTCCCTTTCCCCCTGTTTTATGGTATCTCTCCTGTTCATCCTTTTTAATAAAAAAGAATATGAAGAACAATCAATGCAGCTCAACTGGTATTAGTGGAATAAGAAATAAAGAAATGTTGGAAATTGCAGTTATTTTGAAGATTTCACCTCATGACAGTTCTGACTTCAATAAATTAAAACTGAACTGTAAAGACGTGCGCTGTAAAGTTAACTTTGGAAAATTGCCAGAGAGGGAAGCAATCCCGGTTTCCCTTTTATATTTTCCCGTCCTGGCGAATCCACAGTTGATGATTCCCTCCCTGATATGCAAATGAAGGGGATCGAGTTATATTGTGACAACTAAACCCAAGGAAACTATGCTAGGCAAAGTGACAGAACCCCTCGCTGTGCACCTCGGTTATTAGATTATTTCGCAAGTCTGATTTAAGCAGTGGCTGCGTAATTCGATCCTCCTCATCTGAATATCAACTCAGTGTTTCGGAAAGTTTATTCACTTATGTTCAGTGCAAACGTATTTGCAGATTGCTTCCGTTTTATTTGTGATGAGTTATGCCTGCAGCTGACTTTTGAACCACCTGCATTTGTTAGCAAATAATTCTGTGAGATAGTTAATCAAAATAATGTATTTCTGAGCTCATATCGTGTTACGATGCATTGTTGTCTTCCACTCTTTGCAATAGAAGTTTTTAAGGCTTGATCCAGCCGAACTAGTAGTACCAAACTAGTATACTTAAACTCAGTTTAATTAAGATATTAGCTGAAGTGATAACTGCCAGGTTCACTTGAATGCTACTGAAGTGATAGGGATAATAACATCGAGTAATGATAAATGTCTGAAATTATAATCTTGTGAGTTATGATCTCTCATAAAAACACACTTTGCGTATGATCAATATTACATCTTTTTACTAGTGTGAAACACCAAGTGATACATGTACTTTCACCAAGAGCTCACCGTTGCAAAATAACACATTTTAATTAAAGTGTGACCAAGTTTTAGGAGGTCCCATCCCACTTCACTCAAAAAACTTATGCTTTGCCTGTTCACATATTATAGAGTGTATGGTATGCCGACGCACCGCAAAGGAGCCGCTTCCATGTCAAAGGTCGCCGCCGCCGAGTACACCCGCACGAAAGATAAAATTGCCATTTCACATCAAAGTTTCATAAACTGGCGTTAAGTTTTCGTTCGAGTTACGAGCACAAAAATTGTGTTAATATGAATATGCTTGCTCCGATTAAAAGAGGCTTCAGAGGTTGCCAGAGTCAGAGATCGATTTATAAAATTTCCTATTTCATTAAATAAAATTATTGTGTTGCCTTCGGGTGTACAGAGCTTTTATGTGGATCGACAAATGATAAGGGTGGCGCTCAAACGTATTGTTATCTACAGAAAAATATTTTTTAAAAAATTTATTTGGGTAATTTATACTTTAAAAAAAATTTTGGCGGTCCAGTTTTTGACCTTCCGCGGTCCGCCAGTTGCCGACCGTGGTTATAGACTATACGTTTGTATTTAGTCCTATCTCACAATTACATCATGTACTTCCAAAGATATCTAAAACCCTTTTAATGATACAATTTTTTACAATATCTTATTTTTCTCTTAAAATGCACATATTTTAAATACACTGACAAACACGTACGAATTAATTGTTTTTTTTTTTTTTTTTTGGTAACACTTTGTCTATGTTATATGTTATCAAGTACAGTAAAAATTCACATACTCTACTGTAATGATATGTATTGCTGAAAAATAGTTAAAATTTAGTTATATACATACAGTTTCCTTGCAAAGTCCTTAGGAAATTCTATACTCTTGTCACGGACTTGTCCTTCGTTAGTCAGTTTCTATTTACACATGCAGCTGAAAAAAACCGTTCAATTCTATGTTCACTCACACCATGTGTATCCATGTAATCCTTGAGTGAGACAAATGAGCACTGTCCAAATTACACATATAACTTCCTATATTACTGTCTATTTAAAGTTTTAGCATTCTGTCAAAATACAGCACAGGTTCAGTGTGCTATTATAACCGATAAGTGTGTGTCAGAAGATGAACATGGTTATGTTCTAAAACGTTAACGAATACATACGTTGTTTGGAGTGCTTCGACTACTTTGCTCGGAAGACTTTGTGCTATACATAAACTTTAAATCGACAGTAATATAGGAAGTTAAATGTGTAATTTGGACAGTGCTCATTTGTGTCACTTAAGGATTACATGAATACACATGGTGTGAGTGAACATCGAATTGTGCGGTTTTTTTCAGCTGCATGTGTACATAGAAACTGACTAAAGAAGGACAAGTCCGTGACAAGAGTGTGAGATTTCCTATGGACTTTGCAAGGAAACTGTATGTATATAACTAAATTTTAACTATTTTCCAGCAATAGATATAGTTACAGTAGATTATGTGAATTTTTACTGTACTTGATAACATAACATAGACAAAGTGTTACCAAAAAAACCCAATTCATTCGTACGTGTTTGTCAGTGTATTAAAATATGTGCATTTTAAGAGAAAAATAAGATATTGTAAAAAATTGTATCATCAAAAGGGTTTTAGATATCTTTGGAAGTTATAACGAAGTAAATTTCTCCGTCATTTTTGTCCACGCCGGGGCTCGAACCCGGATCCTCTCATTCCGGAATAAGTAACTCTACCAATTGAGCTACGCGGACGTTCGTTCTGACTGCTATCTGCCTTTATGTCGTGTGCGTCCTGCTGGCAGGTACGTCACAAAGTACATGGTGTAATTGTGAGATAGGACTAAATACAAACGTATAGTCTAGAATATGTGAACTGGAAAAGCATAGGTTTTTGAGTGAAGTGGGATGGGACCTCCAAAAACTTGGTCAGACTAATTAAAATGTGTTATTTTGCAACGGTGAGCTCTTGGTGACAGTACATGTATCACTTGGTGTTTCACACTAGCAAAAAGATGTAATATTGATCTAGTAATGAGTGCAGTTTGAGTTTGTGGGAGGTATCTGTTAAATGTTGAGACCCCTTAGGTTGCATATTGTTTGCGGAGAGGGGTTTTGACAGTCCCAGTTAGGGCTGTGGTTTAGAATGGTTAAGGCAATCGACTGCTAACTTGATGGTTGCGAGCTCGGAAACACATGATTCTGTGTTAACCCCGGAATACCTAAAGCGCGTCGAAGAGCACGTCAACCCGACGAACCCGTGATAAAGGCCCCGTTAAAAACAAGGTCACCAATTCATTATTCCCTCCCTTCCTGCTGCGTCCCAGCTATCTCATGACCTTCAAATCAGTGTGCTCTAACCCGAACCCGCCTCTCCATCATTTCAGCTCCCATGCCTAACGCAACCGTTTTAGAACACAGACGAGAAATCAAAAACTGAGTGAGTCTATAATACATAACTTTCGGTGAGAGTGAAGAAAATATCTGCGTTTGTGACATCAAAGATGCTTTTTGAATTTGTTTGTTTGTTTGTTTGCCGTGTTTGGTGTTTTGTAGTTGTTCATGGGTGCAATATCATGATAAAACCCTCTTTGTTCAGATAAGAGCAAATCCAACCTTGTGACATAGTACGTGAGATTACGTTGATGACGTACTACTGAGATAACGCATGAGTCAAATCGGCAGTATTCCAGCAATAAGCCTGCCGGTGTAGTTCGGTTGGGTAAACAGCCACTCCGGAGTATGCTGCCGCTGTTTCGAAATCCACGACCGGCAGAATGGTTACATTGGCGCCCGAACGAAAGTGAATCTCCTGGACGTTAGGTTTAAAAAAATTATATACGTTCTTTTCTAATTTTTATTTAATTACGGACGTTGTGTCTTCCACACAACGTCCGTAATTAAATAAAAATTCATTCTTCTACGATGAGATGGTCCTCCTAGAATAGTAGTCGGCTGACACGAAACTTGGAATTTTGTACCCCCTGATTCTAAAGAGGGGGTGATTTAACGTACTATTGAAGTATCGCGTAAGTCTAATTGGCAATGTTGCTGTAATATGCCTGCCGGCATATTTCAGTTGGGAGAACAGTCGTTCTCTCACTTTCCTGGAACCAGTGACACTAAATTAGAGACGGGCGAATTCTTATAGCCCATCGAGTAGCTCACAGCGGTCGTTAAACACCCCTTTCCCCACCACTAAAAAAATCGTTATTCGGTTGATATGTGTTTCTGGAACGTGGAAAGAGCGATGTATTTGTTTATTTACTGACACCACGTATTTGGAGGATTTTCACTCACAAAAGTCCTTGTTGATATACGCGTTGGAAGAGTTCAGTCTTCTTTGCTGATTTTAAGAGGCTTTCTCCCTGGAACCGTGCCATAAATTCCTGCAGATCGGATAACGCTTCTTACTGTCTCCGGGTATTACAGTCTTACCGGTTGAGTTTTCAATGTCTGCCACTAATTTTGGAGCACTTGACTTTCGCATGCCAGAATTTTTCAGCATCTCGATTATTTAACATTCTGAGAGGATTAGATCGAGCTCTTTTCAAACCACTTCCGGTTGACTTAAATTTCCTTAATACACACAATTGACGTGGATTAGGAACATAAAAAAAAATCGAACACCAGACTCACCCTGGGTTCGATTCTCGGTGGCGGCCGATGAGAATTTTTCCGTGACTCACTTATAAACGTTTAAAGTGCGATGACTTCTGTTTGATGTTCCTAATCCACGTCAATTGTGTGTATTAATTATTCATTCGCCTGCTAGTTATTTGTTCAGTTGCTGCTTTCCAACTTTGGTGAATCCCCAGCATTGTGCGGGGCTCCAAGAAGCAACCTGCCATGTGGTTTGGCAGTTAGTCGTATGCGAGTCTGGAGGATTCGAGGACGCCGTGGTGCAGTGATAGCATGTCCGGCGCGTAACTGGAAGACCCTGTGTTCGATTCCCGGTAGCGGCCGATGAGAATTTTCCCGTGACTCACTTATAAACGTGGAAAGTGCGATGACTTCTGTTTAAATTTCCTCACAACAGTTTACATACTTGCCTAGCTTTTCCCAACAATTTTTTTTAATTTCACCGTATGATTTGTTGTCTTTTCATAGCTTTAGAATCAAATTTTTATTCTACAAAAATTTCCTTCTTCAGATCCATCTTCGCTAACGCACCGAAAAGATATTTACGAACATGCAATAAGTCTCATGACTTCGCTGAGATGGTGCAATCCTCTCTAGCAATTGTAGACTAAGCAGTGAGTTCAGAGTGTCTAAGAACTTGTGACGTATATCTCTGATTTATCTTTTTTTTTTTTTATTGAAGGTTTAACGACCGCCGTGAGCAACTCAATGGGCTATAAGCAGTCGCCCGTCCCTAATTTAGGTTCACTGGTTCCAGGGAAGGGAGAGAGCCAGTGCCGTAAGACAAACACAACATCCATGCCTGACCGGGATTCGAACCCGCACCTCTTACGGACGAATGATCAGAGGCCAGCGCCTTAGACCACTGCGCCACCGGGGCGGCTGATTTATCTTTCCTGTTGAGTTTCTATTCTTATGTATCTTTTGTTACTTCTCAGATGTTTCCTACTGAACGACAATTACGAGTTGTGACATACTACAGAGGTGAAAGCATGTGTCAAGACGACAAATCTGCAGCGAGACATTCTGTCCGCGTAGCCCATTTGGGAGAGCGACTTACTCCGGAGTGAGGGGATATGGATTCGATTCTCGCGGACAAACTTGTGTTTTCACAGAGTATTTCTCCTAATTTCCTTAAACGTTTGGTAACTCTGACGGCGGGTCAAAGTGTACATAAAAAAACCCGAGAGAGTCGCCTGGTACTCTTTGTAGATAATATAATTTATGCTATGCGTCTTTCACATGCAAATACCTTTGAGGGTGTGGAATAAAGTGAGTGATTCGAGAGTATACATTTATTTACCTACAACACATTGCATTTATTCGCGTCACTCACGACCACACCGAGCCACAGTCCGGTACATTCTAATTGGAGTTTGATCATAACAACAAACAACAACGTTTGCTAATTTCTGACATTGAGCGGTACTTATTAGGTAGGTGGTTTAATGAATGTTACTGTCGTAAAACCAATGACAGAAGATATGTGAGGCATAAAAGTAAATATAGATAATTTTACTAAACTATGGTGGCAGCAATAGTAAGTCTTTTGACTGTTTAGTTTTTCAAACACAATTTTTATTATTATATGTATATTATTCAGATTTAGATGAACGTAAAAAACGACCCTGACGCCGATGAAAAGTGGTGTAGATACGGAAGTCCATCTGCGCTTGCGGAAGCTAAAATCCGACCTCGAAAGCTAAATCGCAAGTGAGGGTATTTTTTTTTTTATTGGAAGTTTAATAACCACCGTGAGCAACTCAGTGGGCTATAAGCGGTCTCGCCCGTCCCTAATTTAGGACAACTTGTTCAAGGGAAGGGAGTGAGCCCAGGGCCCTAAAAAAACATGACATCCATGCCTCACCGGGTTCGAACCCTGACCCCTACTCGGATGAATGTTCACTTGGACCACTGTGACGCGAAGTGAGGGGACTGGTAACTTTTAGTCTAGGATATTTACGGGTTGCACCCAACGGCGCCCATGAGGGGATCGAGCCCCCACCCCCATCCATTGGTAAAGCCACATTTTTTATAAATTCAAAACACTAAAATAGACGAAACCTTTTTTTAAAGCATTTTTAAAAATAATATGATATTAATAATTGATTGCATCAATTCTTTTTGTTGTGTTTAGTGTGTTGTACATTTACTAAAATGTTTGACAGCCTTGAAAGAGGTAAGGATTTTTCTTAGAACCCCCCCCCCCTAAAAGTACTCATATGGGCGCCACTGGTTGCACCCCATCCTGTTATACACAGTGCGTCAAAGAATTTTTAAGACTGGGTCTGTAAAATGAAATAGAAACAAGAAATTATAATTTGTTTTGGTTTGTTATTCAAAATAAGTCCCTCCGGCTTCAATACACTTTGTACAGCGATTTAATAATGATTCGAATGCCTGTTCCAGTTCACTTTGTGGAATTGCCTCCAAAGCACGCGTCGAAGCTGTTTGTATGGTCGAAATATCATCAAAATAACACCCTTTTAACGTCATTTTAAGTTTTGGAAACAAAGAAAATTCGCAGTGGGCTAAATCAGGCGAATACGGTGGATTATTCAACACACAGACGTTATTTTTCGCCAAAAATCTACGAACACGAAGTGAGGTGTGACTGGGTGCATTATCGTGCAACAAACACCAACTGTTTACATCTCGATATTCTGGACGAATGCGACGAATTCTGCCCATCAAACGCCTCAAAACATTTAAATAAAAGTCACCAGTAATTGTTTGTCCACTTGGAACAAATTCTTTGTGGATAATACCCTTACTATCGAAGAATGTAATGAGCATTGTTTTGATTTTCGATGGAACTTTTCTTGTTTTTTTGGCTTGTGGAGAGTTTTTTTACTTCTATTTCGCACTTCGTCGCTTTGTTTTAGGATCATATTGAAAACACCATGTTTCATCACCAGTAACAATCGATTTTAAGAAGTTTGGATCATTTTCAGCGTCTGAAATGATGTCTCTGCAATGTGCACTTCTCCTTGTTTTTTGTTCATTGGTTAACGTGCGTGGAACAAATTTAGCACAGACTTTTGTTTTGCCCAAATCTTCATGCAGGATGGTTCGAATCATTTCTTCGTTGATGTTTAAAGACTCTCCCATCATTCTTAGTGACGCACATCGATTGTTTGCCACGAAATCACGCACTTTTTCAATAATCTCAGGTGTCCTAGATGAACTTGGTCTTCCGGTATGCTTATCATCTTCTAGCGTCTCTCTTCCGTCTAAAAACCGTTTGTGCCACAGGAAAACATTTGATCTACTTAAACAAAACTCACCGTAAACTTGTTTCATCATTTGGTACGTTTCCGAGGCACTTTTACTAAGTTTTGCGTTAAATTTAATAACAGCCCTTTGTTCCATCTTAATAATTCAACATGAAAAACATTTTACTTCTCTAATGAACTCCCGTTTCTTTTGAGTTACTTTAACAACTGCGCAGTACTTTTGGCAGAAAGCAAGAAGATGGTCACTATTTATAACGCATTCGCGATTACACTGGTGGCGCCACCGTAGGCTGAAATCTAGCGCCAGTCTTAAAAATTCTTTGACGCAGTGTGTACATCATTTTGAACCTCTCGTCAATAGCAGGTAACCCTCCTCTTGGTGGAGGAGGAGGAGATCGAGAGGAAGCCAAATTTCGCTGCGACGCATACTTTACTACTATCGGAAGAGATCCCTTGCATCAAGATGCATTTTTGTAATGGTTTTCTCGTATCCCATTTACCATCGGGTTCTCGTAATTTACGCTGATTGTAATGAGATATTGTTACGTTTATGTAAAACGCGATGGAATAAGTGTTCGTAGATAGTTTCGCGAAATACTGTATATTGTTGAATAACAATGAAATTAACTACTGCTGTGCCACTTCATCGGACAACAGGTGCACGATCAGATTTCAACAATGATTTTGACTACTTCCGTTACCCATTTTCATTACATCGAAATTTTTTACTTGGGATTTTTACTTTACCACTGTTGGGAAAGATGCATAGTATCAAAACCTACGTCAAAAGAAGACAATGTGCGGGGAGAGTAGAGTTTGTTAAGATGGTAAAAGCGTGTTGATACTGTCATCAGAGGATTTTACGGATTATCATGAACTGGAAACTAAGAAAGTATAAAGCGCATATATTATTGCTGCTGCATATTCCTCTGACTTCGACAGCTGGAGAGAAAATAAGACGTTTGGACTTGTTACGTAAATTGCTCATTCTTATGATCAATAGTCATTTTCTATTTTGTCAGACTTAAGTGACTGTGTCATTTATTCAATAAATAATTTTCGTAAAGACAAATAACTGCAAAATTCCTAAAACATTACGTACAGTTTGTAGTGTTCCGATAGTAGTACACTACAAACTGTATGTAATGTTTTCTGAAGTATGTTTCAAAATATTTTGCAGATTCCTGTGAATTACTTTTGCAGCCGACTTTACTCCCAAACAAAAAAACAACAAATAAAAAAAAAAGAAGAAAAGCTAAACTATTACAAATTCTGAATTCAGTTATCGCAATAAAATTCGTAAGAAAGGAATAAAGTCTTCGATAGTCTCTCTCAGGGAACGTGCCTTGTCTGTTGCTTCTCAGCAACCAATAATTTTGTTCTTACATTAAATTTTACTGGGAATCTGTGGTCCAAGAAAATGGGTGAAGTGTTAATCAGTGCCTCAAAAATAAATAAATAAATAAATAACTGTAATGGTTCTTAGGCTTGTGTTGAAAAAATGTGGACCTCATCAAAGTGAGATGCACGACCTGAGCGTAGAGAGTTGTTGAGGTCAAAATTTCCACCTCGGAACCACTCAAACCATTTGCGGGCTGTCCTCGGAGCAATACACAGCACAAATTCGAATAGCCTCGGCGGCTGTGGATCCCTTGTTAAACTCATAAAGGAGCAGATGTCGGAAATGTTCATTTTTCTGTACTTGACACTCCATACTTCCGGACTTGAAAACCAAAAAAACCATTAGCTACAATCACACAACGCAATATGATTTAGATACACAATATTGCTGGCTACATTTTAATATACAACTGGCCATCTGCGCCGTCACTACTGATCTGGGAAACAGTCGTGAAATAAAACGGCATGAACTTATGCATCAACCCAATAGCTTCCAGGGCCGTTTATGGACAGTCAGTCCGCCACTGCCTTTAAAGAATTAGTGACCGCCAATCAGATTTAAGGTAGTCGCTAAAATGTCCCTTAACAAATAAAAAATAGTACAAAAGATATATCTTCTGCTCCCACCCATAATCTTAGCAAAAGCAGCCTTCGTATGAGTCACATGTATTCAGCGTGTTTGGAGTTTAACGACCACTATGAGCAACTCGATGGGCTATAAGCAGTCGCCCGTCCCTAATTTAGGGCCACTGTTTTCAGAAAAAGAAGAGAGCCGGTGCCTTAAGGCAGACGCACCGCACCGTTTATACTTTACCCGGGATTCGAATTCGGACCCATATCGGACCAATGGACAGAAGCCAGCGCTTAGACCACTGCGCCACTGGGATGATTGGAATTGCATAGAATGGTATTTAAAAGAGAAAATTCAATATTCTTGGTATCTGACTCCCTGGTAAAATCATTTCTTCTATTTAAAATTTCCCAAATTAAGCAACTGTGATGAAAATTGTTAAAAAAATTAATAATAAATATTTAATAAAAAATTCTGAAGGATAAAGAAAAGAAATTGAGTTTTAAAATGATTCCAAAATTTTGATGGCCCTTTTCCGGGCTGTTTTTACCTAACACACTCACCACTATCACACTTTTTTTCTTAGAACTACATAACTGATTAACCGGGACTTCTTTAAGGTTTCAGCAGTTTTTACTCCCAAATATTATGAGTACATACATCGTCTTATGGGCAACTCACACAATTTGATTTAATGTTGCCTAAATTTGGAGTTAGTCTATAACGTTTGAGATTCGTCTGTCTTGCATATTGCTTGCTGAAACAACAGTTATACTTAAATAAACTATAGCACTTAATTATACGGCCAGAGATCGTTTGAGAAAGAACATTTACGAAGTAATCAATTTCTTCTTTTATTTCCTTGCCGTCAGTAGAAGCATACAGCTTCATGAAAACATCAATACAATTTTTCTTTGAATAATCACAAGAGCTTGCAGACTAAATGACATTAGTAATCCCGTAAATTAAACTTATGTAGCTTACAGATCATCAAAATAACATGATTTCCAAATTTAATCAGTAAATTATATTTCTTCATGCTTCCACATCCCACTTTACGCTCGGCGTGGCCTTTTACTTACCTTCGACTCACTGTCAGTCTGTTGCCGCGAAAATTCTTCTAATTTCGGGCACATTGCTTTCGGTATAGAAATGCTCAAATTCGGGATTCAATTACCCAATTAATTGTTTTAATTATGTTAATTAATGCCGGGAAATATAAGAAAATACCTTTCGCTTCGTTTGCGAAATTTTGCACCTGGCCTGGCTTTTGCGATCTTAATTAACATAATTAATTATGTAACTGCTTAATTGGAGAACTTCGTAATTAGGCGCAAGAAATATTATCCCAACCCAGGCCGCATATGGATTCGCTGGGTTCTTTTCTCTTTTTTTTTCTTTGCTTTCCTTTCGCGGGGGAAGGAGATCGAAATCGCAAAAGCCAGGCCAGGTGCAAAATTTCGCAAACGAAGCGAAAGGTATTTTCTTCTATTTCCCGGCATTTGAGAAGCAACAGCATTGCGAATTACATAATGCTTCCTTAACTAACTATGGCGCAGTGGTGGCTATACGGCGGAAATTTAAGAAAGAATCTCAAAGCTGGTAAGAAGGTAAGGCTAGACAATAAATGTCACCCAAGCTCGGTGTCGGAGAACATATTTCAGTCGGGCATACGTGCCTTCGGGCAGTCTTCAAGTTTTAAAAGGGTTTTATCGGATGCTCCGATAATAGAACTCAACAACGGGGTGACAGTTACGGCCAAATAAATTTTTAAAGGGCTTAGCTCAGCAGATGGTCAGCAGGTCCGGAAAACATCTGCTCAAAGTAGCCACTGGCCGGCAGCAACTGGACGGCGGTCCACTTACGAACGAGAGGGGAAATCCGGAAACCAATGAAGGGGCAAGGGACGTCCTCTCGAGGTAAGGACACGCCTCGCAGCAGGGCTGTAAGGAAAGCGAAAACTAAAATAAAATGAGAAACTTGGAAGAAGTTTTTATTTGGACGTCGGTCGGTCGCAGTATTTTGGTTAGAGTGGTTTGTTGGCATTTTGTTGGAAGTCGCAGCTCGACGGCAGCGGTAGGCAAGAAATGCCTAACTGTGCGGGGTTCAAGAAGTCGGTCGTCACTGAGGCAGGAGGTTAGACACCCCAGAAAATTAGAGGAAAAATCTTAGAAATCTACCGGCTGTGTTTTATCCACAGAGTATACCAGCCAAAGACTACGGCCACCAGACGACAAGCGCCTTCCTCAACCGCCGGATCGGTGCAGCACAGCAGAAGTTCTTTTAGGGTAAGACATTATCCAATTATTTCAATCTTTTACATGCTGAGTATTCATTGAAAGTTTAGAAATGAAATGTTATTGCTCACCTCGCACTAGTTGGATTGTTAGGGACGTTTGTAATTCTATAATACGCAGACTAAATCATAACTTCTTTTTGTAGAGATGGCGTATTATAACTTAAACTGGTCCCACCATTAAATTGTACCTAAATTAAGTACTATACACAAAATAATTTCTATATTTGTTTCTTTAAACAACGTGTTTTTCCTCTCGCTGCTCTGCAAATGAGTACGAGTGTCTGTGTACTGGTTTAATTTAAAGTAATAGTTTTCTTTCTTCACAGATACCCCCAATTCAAGCATAAAACTGAAATGTTAGCTTTTAAATTTAATTTATTTGCGGCATATGAGTTCTTGCGACAACCTCGTGCGAGCTCATATGAAATACAACGCTTTCAAGTCCCAACGATGAGACTGGGTCGCCTTTACTAGGAAACCCAATGTCATTGTTGCCCTCTAGACGATCGAAAATCGTTAACAAAATTTTTGCCCTCAAGTTCTCCAACGGGGCTTGGCGTAGTGACAAGTCGTTGCCTAAAAGTATTAGGAAATTTGGAGAAGGTGAAGTGCCGTTCAGAAAGAAAATCTAATGAAGACGAAACATAACTTACGTAATGACAGGAACTCAAAAAAAGAAGGTTAAAATAGAAATGTACGTTTTAACTCACCATGTGAAGTTTCTTAATGGATAAAAGCATTAGGGCTTTGCTGTGAATGGAAGATAGTAGGAACAATTTTCGAGTTGATTGTGCCCTCAGTTTATCTGTAGTTTTCTGAGAACACAGATATGAAAGCTAAAGCAATTATACGTAACCTGGTGTGTTACAACTACCAACTACTTACCTATTCCAAATGGAACGGAAACATAGATTTAGATCTGCAGACGTAAAAAAAAAAAAAAAAAAAAGACGCTTTAAGAGAATTCGAGTAAATTACCGATACCTTCGTCTTTTACACTTATATTATGGAGATAAAATCTGATTGCTTGTTTCTTTGCAAAGAATTTACTTTTGTCTTTATTGAGTATAAATCAACGTGAATGCCTGGGAGTTACGATATGTTGTTTTATATGTTGTATAGGTAATGTCAAAAAAGGGTTATTGAAACAATGCCTGCACGTTCTGCCAAATTCTCTTACGTAATGCCTTTTATGACGATGCTCGTATACTATTTTGCGTGTTTCCGAGATAACGCGCAAGTTTTATGGTTCTTAGAGGTAGCACGTAGCTTACAAAGTGTTCAAAAGAAATGCTGAGAGTCAACTGAAGTATTGATTAGCCGTGGCATGAGCAACAGAACTACAGCTCTAAATAATGTAACCTTGGCAACAGTCAACAACATTTTTTTTTTCTAACGACCGTTCCTCTTTTTTCGTTGTTCGAGAAAAAAATCCCCCTGTGTTTTTTTAGCTAATCGACGTTTACGTGAGCGAAAATTTTCGATTCACAGTGAAAGGACTGCATCATTGCTATGCATCAGGAACTAGGCCAAACAGATTAATGTTATAGTGGGATAAAATGTACCTTGTTTCGCTGTGAATGTATTATATTAAAGACCACTCGTCACTAAATTCTGCCAGTCATTTACTAGGACGACAGAAACATTCATTAGGAGGGAATTCTAAGATTTTTTCTTAGCCTTCATGAATAAATTGCAAATTATGTGGTTTATTTCAGCGGTCCTAAATGATTTGTGTCACGTATTAACAAATACAGTGCAACCTCGCTTATACGTGTTTCACTTTTTATTGTACTTTCTATTACTTTTTCAACTCAGTTATATGTAATTCATTTATACGCTTTTGAAATTTGTGACGCACATGAGATAAAGGCAGATAGCAGGGAGAGTACATGTCAGTGTTGTATAGTGGATAACGCTCCGGAGCCGAGAGTAGCAGGTTCGAATCCTTCCACGGCATAAAAATGATGGAGAAATTTACTTTGTCATACTGGCGCCCGAACTTCAAGGATGACCTGACCAGAGATGGAAACGGGTCACGGGTAGACAATTTCTTGCGGGTCCAACGGGTCGGTTCAAGGTGTTTTTGACCCGGTTTTATTTTTGAAAAGAGAAAAATATATTCCAAAGGAAAATGCGCGTTGTGGGATTCTGTAGTCGATACTGGTGTCCACGGAGTGAATAATGATTTGCCATGAAAAAATATTGTCGTCTCTTCCTTAAAGCAACGAAGATTTCCACCGAACGACGTCAGACAACACACCGACTCCATATCGTAAAAAGATCCTTCTTTTGCGTTATTTTACAGTGAGATTGTCCAAGGCAAGGTACAGGCAAATGTCATTCGCCTGCTTCTCAGCTGATTCAATCTCTACGTGCGAAGTTCACTGTATGACTAAGAGTTACTTTTCACATCACATATTTTACATTGAGCATTCAGAGGTTTTTGATTGATGTGCTAACATCCCGTTCCCATGACATGTCATGTCGAAATTAACTCCTTATTTGTTAATATGGATGAATTTAATATTAAGGAGGTTGAGAAAGATGTTGAGGCCAACAAATTCGTGCTTGTTGAAAAGCACTAGGGGAGGAGTGAAAACTGGAAATTGTTTCGTCTCATTAAGCAACCGGTGAATAATTCTGTGTTGTTTGGTGTTCCTTGTTGTTCAAAATGTGGGAAGTGTATAATTACAAAGAAAGATGCCAACGGTGTAATAAAAGATTATGGAACCAAAAATCTAACGGGCCATATGAAAGTATGCGCACCTCCATCAAAGCGTGGAAAGAGTGAACAATCTAAATACATGTAAAAAAATGCATTTGTGTAATCGTAAAGAATGACTCCCATTTGTAATATACTCCATGGTCACGGTCATAGTCAACCTTTACTTCTGGATTACTAAAAATGGCACTAAAATTTAGCAAGTAGCCAAATTTTTTTATTAAAAAAGGATTTCAGTTATTAAATATCAAGCAGTTATTGGGATGAATACATATATTACGTTTATATGTACATATATATATATATAAATTGAGTTTCGAATTTATAGTTCAAAGCAGATTTGTCCGGGTCAGTCACGGGTCCGGGTCGGGTCCGAATCTTTTACCCGTTTCCAACTCTGGACCTGGCTCATAGGTTTTATCGCAATGGTGTGATGTTCTTTCCACACGGCGAGATAGGAAAAATGAGAATCCCTTCTTCAGTGCTTCGGAAAAAAAAGAAAAAAAAAGTCAGTGTGATGTTACGTTCCACACACCAAGTTGTCTGGGATTTCTCAAATGCACGCTCTTCAGCGGATGACCTACAGCGACACATGGTCCCGGCTGACCCAAGGGCCATGCCCCAGGGCCCTTTTTTTAGGGGGGGGGAGAATGTGACGTGCCTGCCCCGCAGGATGCACATGAGATAAAGGCAGATAGCAATGAGAGTACATGCCAGTGTTGTATAGTGGATAACACTCGGAGCTCTGGAGCCGAGAGTAGCAAGTTTGAATCCTGCCCCGGCATAAAAATGTTGGCGATATTTACTTCGTCATAGATTATACGTTAAATTTTGGATTTTATATCATAAAAAGCATACGATTCTTTTATACGTAACCTTTTATGTTACAACTTAGCGGCAATCAAGACAACATAGCATTGCTGTGTTCCTTCTTGGTGCAGCCAAAGTTGAACCTTGATCCAATCAGAGAAGGGTATGTCGCTTAATTTCGATTTGGATGAAAAATTGTTTTCGCATTTCATGACTCACACACATATGCGATATTTAAAAATTGATTAATCACTGAAACCTAACTTTGGGGCTCCACCGTTTCGTGGCATGTAAAAATAGAACCCTAGATGCATCATTAGTATCTATGATTCGAGTTTCAATGGACGTACCGAGTATCCGCAGAATAAAAATCTATCTGTTGCATATTGAAGCACTGATTCTTAGTTCTGAGGATTTCACTTAATCTAGAATCAGGAATTGTATAGGCAGATAGAGCTGCGGAAACAGAAGTTTGATTTTTGTAGGCTTTGTGGTTTATTGCAATGTGATAAAATATATAGATTGTAATGGGGTTTTTTTTCCTTTTTTTTTCGCTGCCAAGGGGCCGTCCATAAAGTACGTCCGTGATTTTTTACTACTTTCGACTCCCCCCCCCCATGTCACAGTTTGTCCGATTGTTGGCACTCCTCCCCCTAAAAATTACGTCCTAATTCCCGCAACCCCCTTTATTTTTGACGACCGCTTTTAGAAGTCCGTTGAGAAACAGAAAGGAAACATGTAATTATTTAAAGGAATCTGCCGTATATTTACATGTTTTCTTCAGAAAATATTTATTATTTAGGCATTAATTTATTCGCAAATGGTACCCAAACTTCATCTTTCTGAAATAAAGATCTACAAATGAACGCACGCATTCAATGTTGCAACACTCCCGATTATACCATCTACATAACACGATAGATTTGGTAGTACAAATACGAGAACTTAATATTAATATTCTGATTTAGCTAAATATAATCAGAAATCTGGAGTATTTCATACCTTTTTTTTACCTATTAAAAGAAGAAAAAAGGAGAAAACAAAACGAAGAAATACCATCCCCCCCCATGTCACATTTGGTCCAGTTATCAGGAACCCCTCCTCCCCTGTAACCTCGGACGTACTTTATGGACTGCCCCCCAAGTCGACTTTAAACAAATCCTTATTAAGGAATATCTTGTACTCCTTCAAAGCATCAATTTTTCAACAGTATTTAACATTTTGAAATTTCTTTTATACGTTTTAATTCCATCCCCCGAAAAACCGTATAACTGAGGTTGCACTGTATATATATTGGCGAAGGGGGACACTGGATATAGCTGAACCAAGGAACATTGCTGAATTCAAGAGTGGCTACAACACTATAGATCATATTCATGTACTGAGACTACTATAATTCAAAGAGCGAATTAATATGAACTCTCACTATATATGTATGAACTTTTATTGATTATGAAAACGATTTTGATTCCGTGAAACCATCAGCAATTGTAATGTCTTTGAAATCCTACAGTACTGAAGATGCATACGTTAATATTAACATTTATGAAAATGTAAGGGCAAAGGTACGACTGATCGAGGGCACAGCACGTATAAAAATTGCATATGACACCATATTTTCCAAACTCTTCAGTGCTACATTCCAGAACGTATTTTAATCACTGAGCTGGCAAGACAATGGGATAATGATTAATGGAGGCCCACCTTCCTTCTGCTGACGGCAACTCATTTTTGCAATTACCACCTGAGAGCTGCAAAGTATCATCCAAGAACTTTTTGAAAAAAGTAAAGAAGTGAGATTAAAAGTAAGCCAAATTGATGTACACGCTTTCACAATAGTGGAAGGTGTGTACATTGATATATTGATGGCGGAAATTTCGAAGTAACTAATACGGACATCTCCACCTTGGACAATTGATATGAAGCGAGGACCGGCCACTTCGAAGAAGAAATTAATAGGTGTTTAAAACTTTGTTAGAGTGCACTTGGGAGAAACTACAATTAAAAAAATGAGCAATTTACCATTATGTATTAAAAGAAAGTGTTTAATCAATGCATTTATCCGCAGTTCGTACGGATCAGAAACATGAACCTTAACGAAAAAAAAGACTTACAGAGGCTCTGGTCAGCTTAAAGTAGACTGGGCATTTTTCTAAATCTGACCAGTGTTGGACAACTGAAATACTAGACTGAATATCAAGGGACGCGAAAAGACCCAGGAAAAAAAAAAGACAACGCGAAAGACGGGTGGATAAAATTGGAAAGCATCTTAAGGTCACATGGAAAAGAATTTCTCAATACACACGATTGTGGAACCGAAATATGGAGACCTTCATCCAGCAGTGGATTCAGAATGGTTGATTATATATTGTATATATATAAACTGCCTTGTGGTATCCTTCTCGTATCTACGAAATTGTTTTTTGCTGCCTAGAGTGTTACTTTTAATGCAAAACATTGAAGGAAGCGGAGTGAGCGAAGTACAACAATTTTAATTTTCCGTAAAATGAGAAAAATTTTTTCTAGCTTTTCAGACGTACACCTGCATTTCTTGTACTCGATCGAGGAACAATGAGTTTCATTGAAAAACTGAAATTACTGTTATTAAAGAGATAAATTTACGAACTCCTGTGGCTTTTGCAAAATATTTTCTGCGCTGCACACTTCGTCCTTTTATTCAAAACTAACAAAACAAAAAGGCCCGGCGTTACCATGGTAAAGGTAAAAGAAAGAAAGAAAGAAAGTAAAACATGAATCTGGTTCTGCGTTAGCGTTGTCCAGTTTCCCTGAAATTATGAATAGGATATATTGCACGGAAACATTTAATTGAAATATGTTCTAGTAATTCCAAAGAAAGTAATTAAGAGAAGAATAAAACATATATTTGTAATTAAATCAGCGCTAAGAAACACCCACAATTTGAGGCGACCAATCACCACATACGTCAAGATGAGGTATGAAAATGAACGAACGAAGGAATAGCAATGTTAAGCTTTGAAGAAATTAATTCGAGAAAAATTTGAATTTTCTCGCATTTCAATTCTTGTGTTCTATTTGCATTTCTTTGGAATATACAGAGTCGTATCAGAATAATATGACCACCTACCTAATAATTGGAATAACCACCCTTGGCCCGGGTGACAGCCGCGAGACTGCGTAATTTGGACGCAATAAGGCCCTGGGAGGTGGCCCGAGGCACAAATACCCATATGGACTGCAAAAGAGCACGGAGGTCCCGGAGATCACCTGGTTGTGGGTCGGCACGTCGAACCTGTCAATCCAAATTGTCCCACAAGTGCTCCATGGGATTGAGATCGGGCGATTTCGCCCGCCAAGGGAGAACGGAGACATCGCTGTCGTGTTCCTGGAACTAGTAACGCACCCCCTTAGCGACATGGCATGGCGGATTGTCCTTTTGGTAGACGCCATCAGCGCGAGGGTACACACGTCTAACATTGAGGGATGCATGTGGTCAGCGAGGATGGGCAGGTAACCATTGGCGTTCAGGGACTCGTCCAGTAGAACCAGCGGTCCCAGATCATACCAGAAAAACATCCCCCAGACATGCACACTGTCACCGCTAGCTCGTACTTGACGGACAAGCGTGTCTAGGTGTTGGTTCTCGTGTGTCTGACGCCACATCCGCCACCGCTCGTCTCTTCTGTGGAGTAGAAACCTCGATTCGCGGAGAAAGCAACCTTTTTCCACTCTTTCACTGTCCAGTGACGGTCGTACCATGCAAACTGCAGGCGTCGTTGCCAATAATGGACCTGGGTTAACATGGGCGCCTTGAAGCAGCGTCGACTCCGGAGACCCATCCGTAACAGGGTTCGCTATACTGTGATATGGAACACGTACCTGCCTGTGTGCCCCAGCGTTCATTTGCGTGGTCAATTGCGGCACTGTTGCGCGTCGATTGCCCTTTACCAGTCGACGGAGGCGACATTCTCTTCTGGGGTCAATGGCCTTTGGGACCCCACAGTTATGACGTCGTGAGGTACTCGGTGTGCCAGCGGTCCATCCTTGGTACACCCTTACTACAGCACCTCGCAAATAGCCCACAAAGTCTGCTGTTTCTGAGATGCCATCACCCTTGGCGCGGTAGCCGATGATCATTCCTTTATGCACGTCCGTCAAATCACTACCTCTGCCCATTGTGCTCACGTAACGCACTATGGCTCAACTGTCCCGGCCGGCCGCTTATATCTCCGTATGGTTGACCTTGTCGCGTGCACTCTGTGACGCGCATGGGCGGGTTTACTGTGATTCCTGGGGTGGCCATATTATTCTGATACGACTGTGTATTCCTTATCTGAAAGTATCGTGGAACTATTTATAGTACGTAGTAACGCACGCAGAGCCGGGGGCCTCAGATGAAACGTAAACAAACCTGTCAGCAACTGCGGCGGAAGGATACACGTAACAGTTCGAAAAGTCCAACCCAAAATTTTGACACAACCTCTAAATATTGTGGTTTCTATCATGTTTGGCATCAAGTTCCCTTAGTTTGTTTCCCTCAAAATTACGCAAAAGTGTAACGAAACATTGTTGCGTGAGATATAACCCAGTAAAGAGCAAGATCAAATTCAAAGTTGTAAATCGCGTTTAATGTAAAATTATTAATGATTGAACATACAACAGCTGCAGTCTAAAACGTAAACAATGCCGCCTGCAAGCAACTGCCGAGGAAGGGTACTCGTAATACTTCGGAAGTCCAGCCAAAACATGTTCGTACAACCTATTAATACTGTAGCTTCTATCCGTTTCGCGTGAGGTTCTTGTAGTTTACGCAAATATGTAATGAAATGAAATTACGCAAAATGTGTGATGTAATATTACTGTGTAAAAGTGTAATGTAATAGCCTCCCCGGTGGCGCAGGTGTCTAAGCGATGGCTTCTGATCATTCGTCCGACATGGGTCCGGGTTCGAATCCCGGTGAGACGTGGGTGTTGTGTTTGTCTTACGGCACTGGCTCTCTCCCTTCCATGGAACCAGTGGCCCTAAATTAGGGACGGGCGACTGCTTATAGCCCATCGAGTTGCTGACGGTGGTCGTTAAACCCTCAATCAAAAAAAAAAATGTAATAGTGTTGCCTGAGCTTGCAGCATAATAAACATCAAGATCAAATTTCGGCAATGGTTTCTTCAGCAATAAATAAAGTTTAAGAATACGTAAATTAAAATTTTTCCGAATTTCAATTTCATAAAAACGGCTCCGAGGAGTATGCATTCATGTGCGTCGGCAGGTTTCTACCAAATTTTAAGGCTCTGTTGTGGCTTAGTAGTTTCTTGTGGTTCGGTGACTCGGTACTTTCGAGTTTAGATGTGGCTCGGTAGTGGCTCTGCAGTTTCTTCTGTAGGTGACGGACAGACAATAATTTTATTATTACGGATGAATTTCTCAATGGCCGTCCCGGTGGCGCAGTGGTCTAAGCGCTGGCTTATGACCATTCGTCCGAGAAGGGTCCGAGTTCGAATCCCGGTCGGGCATGGATGTTGGGCTTGTCTTACGGCACTGGCTCTATCCCCTCCGTGGAACCAGCGACCCTAAATTAGGGGCGGGCGACTGCTTATAGCCCATTGAGTTGCTCACAGTGGTCGTTAAACCTTCAATAAAAAAAATTGTCAGTGAATCCATGCATAACGCCGTTGACTTCTTTCTGTGCTTCCACCCAGGGTATTAAAATACACAGTATGTACGGTTTTAATGATTTGCCAATGTTATAAGAGAGCGCTCGTTGATTTAATCATATTCTCCTGGATACTGAACGACACAGCTCCCCTTTTGTTAAGAACACAATGACTGCCGACCAGTGCTTCGTAGTGAAAGCTTTCCTCTCCATTGCTGATTGACGTAGAGCAAGTACACCTGAAAGCTGTTAAGCGCCGCCCCGGTGGCGCAGTGGTCTAAGCGATGGCCTCTGATCATTCGTCCGTAAGGGGCCCGGGTTCGAATCCCGGTGAGGCATGGATGTTGTGTTTGTCTTACGGCACTGGCTCTCACCCTTCCCTGGAACCAGTGACCCTAAATTAGGGACGGGCGACTGCTTATAGCCCATTGAGTTGCTCACGGTGGTCGTTAAACCTCAAAAAAAAAAAAAAAAAAAAAAAGCTGTTAAGCCGCCCCGGTGGCGCAGTGGTCTAAGCGATGGCCTCTGATCATTCGTCCGAACGAGGTCCGGGTTCGAATCCCGGTGAGGCATGGATGTTGTGTTTGTCTTACGGCACTGGCTCTCTCCCTTCCCTGGAACCAGTGACCCTAAATTAGGGACGGGCGACTGCTTATAGCTCACTGAGTTGCTCACGGTGGTCGTTAAACCTCCAATCAAAAAAAAAAAGAAAAAAAAAAGAAAGCTGTTAATCGTTTGACTTCGGGATGGCATAGTATGGAACAGAATCTTCATGTTTTTTTTTATTGTTGGTTTAACGACCACCGTGAGCAACTCAATGGACTATAACCAGTCGCCCGTCCCTAATTTAGGGCCACTGACTCCAGGGAAGGGAGAGAGAGCCAGTGCCGTAAGACAAACACAACATCCATGCCACACCGGGATTCGAAACCGGATCCATCTTGGACGAATGATCAGAAGTCATCGCTTAGACAACTGCGCCACCGGGGCTTCATGGGTTTCAATAATACGCTTGTGTGAACGTTTGGCAGCTGGATTCCTTCTTTCGTCAAAAATTTTAAACGCTGCCCGTTGATGATGTTATGTTGGTCTTATGGTATTGGCTCTCTCCCTTCCCTGGAACCAATGGCTCTAAATTAGGGATAGGCGACTACTTATAGCACATCGAGTTGCTCACGGTGGTCGTTAAAAAAGAAAAAAAAATCTGTATTCAGCTTGAATCACTTTCGCCTCACGATCTCCTTGTATTTGTGTGCACAATTTCATGGAATCCCCCTTATAAATTTCATAGTGTTGTATAGTGTTTTACTATTACACGCTGTGCAGACTTAAGAAGTGGAAGTACAGTGGTAACAGTTAGTCCACTAAGGAGTTATTCTCTGTGTCAGTTTTTGAGACGTAAAAATTCAACTTCCTGAACTATAAAAACGGATACGTCTAGTGATTGTCTTGTCTTTTTCAGAATGCCAAAGGATGGTTCAGTACTGACGAGTACATTTAGTATCTATGCATTATGGTATCATGTAATGTTCCTGGGTTTAAAAGGGTGTAAAAAATGACGTAAGAATTCAACTTCCTGAACTCCATAAATGGATAAGTCTAGTGATTTTCTCGTCTTTTGCAGAATGCCTTAAGTTGGTTCAGTACTGACTAGTACTTTTAGTATACATGCTTATAACGAAGTAAATTTCTCCGTCATTTTTGTCCACGCCGGGGCTCGAACCCGGGTCCCCTCATTCCGGAATAAGTCACTCTACCAATTGAGCTATGCGGACGTTCGTTATCGCTGCTATCTGCCTTTATAACGTGTGCGGCCTGCTGGGCAGGCACGTCACATGCTTTATAGCATCATGTCATGTTCCTGGGTTTAAAAGGGTGTCAATATGTGTGCAAAGTCAATTCAACCTCAGAAACCCTAGATAAAGTTATTGTACTTCAGTTTAAATGAAACCGTGGATAGCTTAGGCATAAAAAAATCACTCAAACATCTTCAAAGAAGTAGTTACTCACAGTTCATCGTTTATTCAGCCAATACTATGTAGGCACTTCACTAATAAAGAAGTTCTAGATAATCTCTTAAGTAACTCTTAACAGCAATATTGTAACCTAATCTGATTAACGTGAGTTAGTAAACACAATAGTAGATTTACGAAATTCTAACACGAAATATATAATAATACCACTCAAATTGACAGACGCTAATTACATGCACCGCCCCGGTGGCGCATTGGTCTAAGCGTTGGCTTATGACCATTTCTCCGAGAAGGGTACGGGTTCGAATCCCGGGGAGGCATGGATGTTGTGTTTGTTTTACGGCACTGACTCTCTCCCTCACCTGAAACCAGTGGCCCTAAATTAGGGACGGGCGACTGCTTGTAGCCCATTGAATTGCTCAAGGTGGTCGTTAAACCTTCAATCAAAAAAATGCGTGAAAAAGACCGCCTACAACAAAAGACAGCTTCCCAACTACCGCACCTTTCCATATATTGTATCTCGTTCTTAGCTTGTCAAACATGTACACGTCATTCACTCTTGACCTCAAGACTGTTGCCATATAACATTCAGTGAGCGAGAAAATATAACGTTAAGGTTGAAACGCAAAAAGAGAACGAACTCCAAATTTGCATAAAGAAAGACAAGTAAAAATGAAAGTTAAATTAGAGTATACATAGTCACACTCGAAATTAAAACTCACTGAACACTGTTACGTACTAAATTCACTATGTATTCCTTAAACATAGTTTCATTTTCATTATTATCATATTATTTTTCCGTAGTTATTGACTTGCCATGAACGTTTCTGCAAAATATCTGAAGTGTGGCTAGATTCTGTTTGGCTCGGCTTCATTTTAAAATGGCATCGTAAAATTGTAGAACGTGTTGGTCCACGAGCTGTAATAATGGAACGGCTGCCGGAGTTTGAGGACATCAACTTTGAAAGGGTGACGAGACAATTCTTTTTCATCACAGCCGGTTATTCCCCACATGGAGTTCGAGGAATACGTTTAATTTTTTATTTCCCTGCGTGTCGGTGAAGGTCTTCATCTCACTAAAAGCCCCGGGTCAGTAGTCTAGGGACGCATTTTGAAGTCTCAAAACACTGACTGGGTATAAAGTGTATTTACGGTGACGATATAAAATATGCACTCTGCTTTCATACCCGTGAAATGGAGACGACGCCGTGCTGCGAGATGGCAAAGAGATTCTGAATGCATTCCTACAAGACCCGCGCAGAATTTTTATAGAAGAAATCATTTTTATATTTGATATTATTTTTGCACAGGGTTCCACGTCAAGAGGTAAGCAGAGATGTAATAATCAGGTGATTCGGATTTTGATTTTGTGAACATGACACATTGATCGATCTGTAGACTAGTTTTCAAAATTTGTGACGTATATTCTAATTTAACTTTTAATTTTAGTTCTTTTTCCTATGTAAATTTGAGTTTGTTCTCTTTTACGCTTTCCAAACTTAACGTGATATCTTCTCTCTCACATGAATTAGGTTGGCCACACTTTTGAGGTCAGAGAGAGTGACGTATGAATGTGATAAGAACGATAGATAAAAAGGACGGTACAGCAGTTGCTTAGTGTATGTGTATGTGTGTGTGTGTCTGTAGAGATGTTCAATCTGTGTAAAAGCTAGATGATAAGGTATTATATGTGGCTATATTGAGGATTTCTTCAATTTGCTGGACCAATAAAAGGTTATCGCAAGTTGACTTCCGTTTATGTTTCGTCTGGCCGTAAACTAACTAGTGCATCATGTTCTCATTTAGTTAAACATTTCCTTAGTCATGGTTTTAGATATAGTGTAACACCAATCTCGCCCACGAAAACGGCTTACATTATAAATTCCTTGTGTTAATGTAAGAGTGACTAAGCTGCATTTTTATAGGAAACATAACTCCTTCAAGTTACACAAAATGCCTGTTCTTTTTATTTCGATATGCTTCGTGTCATGCTTTAAAGTTATATTGCAAAATATCACTGAAAAATGCATTTAATCTGACATCTTATACTCTAAATTTTATTACTATCCCTGTGAAATTTTTTACGCTTTCCAACCGTAGGTTGAAGAAACGTATATGCTCCAGCTTTGTCCGACCGCACAATAACTCGCGTAAAAATGGTCCGATTTCGATGACATTTTAGTATGTGGTAGGAGACAACCTGGGGACGAACCCTATTGAAAATGGCCAGAATGGGGTCAGAGGTCAGGACATAGGAGTGGGATCCATTGCATTGCCCTTATGCGTCATAACTTGCGTAAAAATGCTTGGATTTCGATTAAATTTTAGTATGTAGTAGGGGACGAACTCGGGACGAACCCTATTGAAAATAGGCAAAATGGGGTCAAAGGTCACGACATAGGAGCGGGATCCATTCCATTGCTTTTATGCTTCATAACTTACGTAAAACTGATTCGATTGTGACACAACTTTAACATGTTATTCCGGAGGCATATTAAATTGGTTCTGTGGAATAACATCGAAATGGGGTCAAAGGTCAGGGCACAGGAGCGAGATTTATTCCACAGCCATTATCCTCATAACTTGAGTGATGGTTTATGGCATGTGGGAAAGCGTATCATAATAAATGCATTGCATGATTTTACTAGCTGGTCTTATTAGAAAAGATTAATTTAATTTGCCATGTTAACTTCGGTTGACTGTCGAAAGCGCCCGCAACGGGCATGCGAATATTAAAACTGGGCCTTAAATGATTTGAAAAAGGTCGTCTGGTCCGATGAATCTCGTTTCCTATTGCAACATATGGACGGCAGTGTACGTGTTCGTCATTTACCTGGAGAAGGGTTGGCACCGAGAGGAACCCTGGGGCGAAAACTAGTCGGTGGATGAAGTTTAATGCTTTGGGTAATGTTGTGCTGGGAAACCCTAAGTCTAGTCATTCATGTGCAGGAAATTATGTCTTCTCGCACCTACCTAAACATCACCGCAGACCAGGTATATCCTTTCATGGCAGCGGTATTCCCCTCTAGTAGTGCCTTCTTTCAGCCGGATAATGCGACATGCCACACTGCCAGATTGTTCGGGAATTGTTCGTGGAAGATGAGGAAGACTTCCAGGTATTGCCCTGGCCTCCACATTCCCCAGGCATCAATCCAATCGAGCATCTGTGCTTTGTGTTGGAACAGCAAATCCGATTTGCGACGGCTCAACCACGTAACTAACAAGATTTAAGAAGTTAGTAAAATCATGTAATGCATTGATTATGATACGCTTTCCAACATACCAGAAATCATTACTCAAGTTATGAGGATATTGGCTCTGGAATAAATCTCGCTCCCGTGCCCTGACCTTTGACCTCATTTTGAAGATATTAAACAGAATTGGTTCAGTTTGCCCACGGAAAAACGTACTAAAGCTTTGTCGCAATAGAAGCATTTTTAGTCAAGTTATTTGGATAATGGCTGTGGAATAAATCTCGCTCCTGTGCCCTGACCTTTGAACCCATTTCGATGATATTCAACAGAACCGGTTCAGTATACCTTCAGAACAACATGATAACGTTTTGCCGCAATCGAATCATTTTTATGTATGTTATGACGCATAAAGGCGATGGAATGGTTCCAGCTCCTATGTCCTGACCTTTGACCACATTTTGTCCATTTTCAATAGGGTTGATTCCCAGATTGTCCCCTAGCACATACTAAAATTTTATCGAAATCGAACTATTTTTACGCGAGTTATCGTGCGGACGGACAGACAGACAGACGGACAAAGCTGGAGCATATACGCTTCTTCAACCTACGGTTGGAAAGCGTAAAAAAGATATGCTGGTAACGTGTTGATACTAGATACCACAAAACACCATTAGAAATCTTATAGCGTCCATGCCTCGCGGTTAGACCTGTTTTGGCGTCACGTGGAGGACCAACATCATATTAGGCAGGTGGTCATAATGTTTTGGAAGTCGGTGTACCGCATGCGAGATAATCTGGGAAGCCACAGAAACCAGCGTGGAAATACTCTCATTGAGTTTGCAGAAGCAGAAGAGTTTTTCATTTTGAACTCCTTTTTCAAGAAAAAACCACACGGGGAATGGACATGGAGACATCCAAATGGGACGACAAGTGAAATTGATTTTCTTATGTGTAACAAAAACTCCGTCATAGAAGACTGCAGTGTGCTAAACAAGTTCAACACAGGTAGTGACCATAGATTGGTGAGATGTAAGATGCACCTCAACACTAAACTCGAACGTGGCAAGCTCATAAGACAAACAAAATGTATTGACATAACCAACCTTAAAAAACACCATAATACCTTCAAGTTGGAACTGAAGAACAGATTCTCTGCTTTAGAAGGCCTAACATCGGAAGAAGTTGATATTTCTGAAGTTAACAGAAAAGTAACCAAAGCTCTTATGGAAACAGCAACAAAATTAGCTGGGTCTAAGAACAAGTTGCATGTGAACAAATTATCAGGAAAAACCAAAATGTTGATGCAAAAAAGAAGAGAGATGAGGACAACTAAAGAAGATGTGACTTCCAAAGTGGAATATATAGAGCTGCGCAAGACAGTACGAAAAAGTATCACTGAAGACGTAAGGAAATTCAACTGTGAACTAGTAAGGAAAGCAATTGAAAACAACCAAAGCCTAAAGATAGCAAGGGGACATCTCAGTAAGGGAGGAAAACAAATTATGGCACTGAGAAAAGAAGATGGTTCTGTAACAAGAAATAGAAGCGGAATTTTGACAAGAGTGAAAGATTTCTACTCCAAATTATATGAAAGGGATTATACATGTACTCCAGACATCATGAAAGGTACCAGTACCAGAGTTCTTCCAGTCCTCCCAGCAGAAGTTGCACATGCAATCAAGAACATGAAGCGGGGAAAAGCTCCAGGAGAAGATGGAATTACTGTAGACATCATACAAGAAGCAAGTGGAGAAATCGAAACAGTATTCGCCCAAATTTTCACTCGATGCCTTAATGAAGGGAAGATTCCTGAGGATTGGAACAACGCTATAATGATCCTGCTACATAAAAAAGGAGACGTTGAGGATCTCAGGAACTACAGACCTATCAGCCTCCTATCAGTGGTTAATAAAATCTTCACTAAAGTTCTTTCACACCGCTTGAAGGTGACACTAGACATGGCTCAACGGAGAGAACAATCTGGATTCAGGAGTGGCTACAGCACAATAGATCATATCCACGTACTGAGAGAACTAATTGAAAGAGCGAGGGAATATGAACTTCCATTGTGCATGGCTTTTATCGATTATGAAAAAGCCTTTGATTCGGTGAAATCATTAGCAGTTACAATGGCTCTGAAATCCTGCGGTGTTGAAGATGCGTACATTAATATTATTAATAACATCTATGAAAATGCAAGTGCAAAGATTCAGCTGTTTGAAAATACAACACACATAAAAATTGGAAAAGGAGTGAGACAAGGTGACACCATATCTCCGAAGCTCTTTAATGCCACATTGGAAAATGTTTTTCAATCACTGAACTGGGAAAACAAAGGGATAAAGATTAATGGAGATTATCTAACCCACCTTCGTTTTGCTGATGACGTAGTCATTTTTGCAACTATCCCATCAGAGCTGCAGAGTGTGATCCAGGAACTTGCTGACAAGAGTAAATAAGTGGGAATAAAAATGAACTTTCAGAAGACAAAAGTGATGTTCAATGCTTTTACAAGAAATGAAGATTTATCGATTGATGGAGAAAAGCTGGAGATAACAGACACGTACGTTTATCTTGGACAGCAGATATCAAGTGAGGGTCACATTGGTGAAGAAATTAATCGGCGTACAAAACTTGCCTGGAGAGCTTTTGGAAGAAACAGCATAATTTTCAAGAGCAATATGCCATTATGTCTTAAAAGAAAAGTGTGTGATCAATGCATCCTTCCAGTGCTTACGTATGGCGCAGAGACGTGGACCTTAACTAAAAGAGACATACAAAGGCTGCAGACAACTCAAACAGCCATGGAGAGGTGCATGCTTGGTGTAACCAGGAGAGATAAGAAAAGGAACTCGTGGATCTGAAAAATGACAAGAGTGGAAGACATTATGATCAGAGTTAAATCCGTGAAATGGCAATGGGCTGGACATACTGCCAGAAGGACAGACCATCGATGGACAGCCGAAATTTTAGATTGGATTCCAAGGGACAGGAAAAGACCCAGAAGAAGACCACATGGAAGATGAGTGGATGAAATTCGAAAGTATGCGGGAGTGACATGGAGGAGACTGGCACAAGACAGACTGTTGTGGAGGAAACTTGGGGTGACCTTCGTCCAGCAGTGGATTGATAATGGTTGACAATGATGATGATGGTGACATATAGTACCTTACTTTTTAAACGTACTCAGTTGAAAATATGAGATTTGTGTCTTAAATGAATATGAAACGCAAATGCATATTAAATAATTGAGCAAAAATGAAACTTGCTGAAAGGGTTGGTGTTGTGTTGGCAGGGTGCCAAGAAGCTCCAGCGAAACTTTCTGATCTGAAGGGAGTTAAGTTGCCTGAGTTTCTGCAATGTTCACTTGAGATTAAAGTGTTGGTTTTCTACGACCTTATTTGATAGCCAAGTAATTATATCGTAGCACACTAATTAGCAGCAAATTGCTTAAGGAGTTCTTGCAGAGAATAGTTTCTTGTCAAAGATGTTCCTGCGAATTTCGTTGAAGCAGACATACGACCCTCGATGGCGCAGTTGTCTAAGCGCTGGTTTCTGACCGGTCATTCTTCCGATTGGGCCCGGTTTCCAGTTCTGGATGAGGCATGGGTGGTGTGTTTGTCTTCCGGCACTGATTCTCTCCCTTCCCTGAAACCAGTGACCCTACATTTGGGACGGGGGATTGCTTATAGCCCATCGAGTTGCTCATGGTGGTCTCTAACCCCGATACTTAAAAAAAAAAAAAAGAATAGCAGATATGCTTAGGTATCTTTGAAGATGGGACAGTTCAGAAAACTGAGAAGATACTTCCGCGAGGATCAGGGAAGGGAAGCAGAAAAATTGTCTGAAAAATGTTCACCCTTTTTCATAGATTTTTTTATGTGCTGGATTCAGGAAAAATAATAAATATATTCTGTCACGTACCAATTTCCCACAAAATAAAAATTTCATTTTGCTATCTATTAATTGGCCTTCTCTTACGTATGTAATAATTATTTTAATTTTAACTTCTTTGTTTACTGAATTTACTATCATTTGACAAATGTACTGTAAAATGATTATGTTTGTAACAAAAAGAAAATGTTAGAGTCCGTACACCTTGTTCACACTGCAAAAAGTAAACTTGTTCAAGCAAAGAAAATTATGAAAATATAGCCTTAGTTCGCACGAAGCTCAACTACAACGATCATAGATGGATGATATATGTGGTGATCTCAAAACGCCATCCTGCTCCATAAACAACATGCAGGATACACAAAATAACCATGCTTTTTGAACGAATGGGACAGCTGAGTGAATGGCCAACACTGGATCAAAGACAATAGCCAAGCATGGGTGCTTTAAAACCAGAAACAAAAACATTATCCGAGAAAGTTCGGTTGATCCCAAAAAAGTCGTCTTATGTCCTTCCTCTTCATATTAAACTTTGACTTATAAAGTATATGCATTGTAAGTACCAGTGCTAAAAGTGCCCGGAACTGTCAGTTGCCAAATTGTTAAAGAGTATTTTGGTCGGACTAGACATTTGAAAACTCCTAAAAGAAAACGAGTTGGAAACAGAAATGGAAACTGTTGAAAGAGAAGCTTGGAATGCTTCTAATAAAAATTTAAAGAAGTTCTTGGGGAACTGCACTGAAGAGCAATTGAATTAGAGATACCTGTCTAGTAACGTGTAGCACCACCTTTCGTCCTGATGACGGCGGCGATTCGTCTCGGCATGGAATCGACAAGACGCCGGAAGCGTTGGGAAGCCATACGGATCCACGACCCCTAAACAAGCTCTCACAGTTCACGAAGATTTGATGGTGGTGGGTCAGAGCCTCGAACATCTCTCTCGATGGCATCCCAGATGTCCTTGATGGGATTGAGGTCAGGTGACCTAGCTGGCCAAGGAAGCGAGATCACGTAGGTGGAGTGTTTATCCAACCATTCGGATACAATTCGGGAGAGATGGCACGGTGCATTGTCTTGTTGCAGGATGAGGTCCCCAGTGGGATGTTGAAGACGCAGAAACTGGAGCAAATGGTCGTCCAGGATATCCCGGTAACGTTGACTTGTGAGGACGATGTCACACGTACCAGGAGTCCCATTTCAGTCCACGTAAACAGTCCCCAGACGAGAATGCCACCCCCACCAAATTGAAGAGTACCTTGCTGGCAAGAAGGATCCATCGCTTCATGTAGTTTGCGCCGTACTCGTATCCTGCCATCCGCATGTACCAACGTGAATCTCGACTCGTCAGTCCAGGCAACATTTTTCCACGTGTCTAGGGTCCAGTGGCGATGTTCCCGCGCCCATACTAACCTTTGCACCCTGTGATGTGCGGTCAGCAGCGGTATCCACGTGGGACGGTGGCTTCTGTACCCCAAACCCATAGCGAGGAGATGGTTCTGGATGGTGTGGCTGCTTACACGTTTTTGTGCACCAGCGTTAAATTGCCGAGTGATTTCTTGCCCTGTGGCCCGTCTATCCGCTGTTACAATGCGAGCTAGCCGACGATGACCCCGCTCATCCACACGCTGTTGTCCACGGCAGTTGGCCCTTTCAGGGATGGTTTTACCGGATTCGATGTACTCACGGTGCACCCGTGACAGAGTGGCTCGTGAAAATCCCAGTGCCTGCACGACTTCCGAGATTGAGTGACCCATTCGTCGGGCCCCGACAATTTGCCCACGATCAAATGCGCTTAGATCCTTCGTATACTGCGTCCGACTCTTACTGATTCTCGTCGCATCACTCCTTATGTTGTCGGATCGCTGGATACGTCATGTCGTTCCCGTTTACAGGGCCGCCCACAGCGCCACATTTGCATAACGCCAGCTGTCTCTAATTGAAGTGCTCTTCAATGTACAAAGATTTCAACTGCAAACAAATAATAAATATGCTGGAAAATTTCAAAACATAATGTTGTTCAATGAGCTTGAAGGTGCACTTCCTAAACGCTAACTTGGACTACTTTCCTAAAAACTTTGAAGCAGTTGGTGTGAAACAGGGAGAAGGATTTCACTAAGACATAAATGAGATGGAACGACGATACTATGGAAGATGGAACTTCAACCTGATGAAAGACTCTTGTTTGATGCTGCGCAGAGAAGACCCGAAAACTGTGTGCAGAAGAAGAAGTACCAAACGAAGCTTTGAAGTCAAAAGACAAAGACAATAAAAAAACTTGTAAATATACACTGAGTTAGCTTTTCATTAGGAAAACCTACCTAATAACGCTTTGGTTCACCTTTCTGTGCAGTCACGGCTCTCAGACGCCTAGGAACAGATTCTACAAGGTATCGAACGTCCTCTATGCGTTATTTTACGCATGTCCGCTGCAGCAGCTCCGTCAATTCACGCTTATTCCATGTAGAAGGATCAGCAGTTATCGCACCTCGTTCTTGCATGTCCCACCAATGTTCAACTGAATTACAGTCAGGGAAGTTTGGGGGAGAAGGCAATGTGGCGAATTCGTTGTCGTGTTCCTCCAATCACTCAGTAGTTATTCGAGCCCGATAACACGGTGCGTTGTCCTGTTGAAAGATGGCACTGTGGTCCAGGTAAATCTCCTGCATTATGGATGGAGATAGTCGGCTAATAGGTTCCTGTAGCGTCCACCATTCAGTGTTTGTAGGATGATAACCAACGGCTTGCCAGGGAAAAGCTCCGCAGACCAGAAACCCACCTCTACCGGCCTGTTGACCCCCAGCTGTGCAACCAGGGGATAGGGATTCATGCTGTGTACGCCATATGCGAACCCGGACATCAGCATAGTGCAGCAAGAAACGGGACTCATCGCTTCAGACGACCTACTTCCATCTGTCAGAGTCCATTGCCGACGTCCTTTGGTCCATGCGAGGCGTCATCATGGGTACCCTCGTTGGTCTCCAGCTCTGAAAATCCAGGCGAAGTAGTGAACAGCGGAGCAGGGTGAATGTGGAAACAGGTCGAACTGCACCGCTGTTGTACTGGTGGGTGAGTTAGGTGACTGTTGCATGTTGTTGCTGAGATACCAGTCCTGAAACCCGACGCTGACCTTTGGGATCAACCGCGAGTGACTGACCAATGTGAGCCCTTCTGCTGGACGTCTGTGCATGGTTACTCCAGTCCTGGTACACCCTTGATACAATAATATGGGAGCAGCCAACACGTGCTGCTGTTTACGAAATATTGGCCCCTGTCCTCCGGGCCCCATTTATCTGGCCGCGGTCAAATTGCCTTAAGTCGCCATTTTTCCCTATTACTGGCAAACGTTTACTGATTACATACAGAGGATAAGTTTGCACAATTTATAGTTGCCGCACGTGACGTTGATATCCCGTGGTACTTCGTTTTTGTCCCGAATACGTAAAACGGGGGTATTTTTAAAGCGAAGTTAACTCAGTGTACATAACATTTTAAAATGTTTTTTTTTGTTACAGTTTTTGTACATAAAAATATATATATTTTTTTTTACATTTTATCATAATAAACTTTTCTTCAGAATGCAGGTGAATAGGCTATTTTCGAATATTTTCATATCCATTTCGTGAAAAATCCTGACGTCTAAGTGAAGAAACGTAGTCATTTTTTTTTTTTTTTTTTTTTTGTGATTGGAGGTTTAACGACCGCCGTGAGCAACTCAATGGGCTATAAGCAGTCGCCCGTCCCTAATTTAGGGTCACTGGTTCCAGGGAAGGGAGAGAACCAGTGTCGTAAGACAAACACAACATCCATGCCTCACCGGGATTCGAACCCGGACCCCTTACGGACGAATGATCAGAGACCAACGCCTTAGACCACTGCGCCACCGGGGCGGCGTAGTCATTTTTGAAAACGGCACACTAAATACCTTACCAGCCAAAACGTTGCTCATAATTTTCAGTGACTCGAATTTTCAAGCCTATTGTATCTGTCACTAAATCAAAGTTTACTAAAAATTAAATATTTCGAGATATCTAGATACTCATTTATAGTGTCGATAGCATAATACATTTAATATATCAAAGTGTTGATCGCTCAAAAAATAGAGTTAAACTAGGGGTAACGACGATAAGTAGCGTCATTATCACCTGATTTCAACTTTGCATGTCTACATGGAAAGTCACGAAGCAGCGAAAATGCTAATTTGTCTCGAGTAGTCAGTGTGACTACTCTTCAGAGAGAATTATTTATGTCCCCACTCAGCCATTTTTGTTTTTACATTTCTGTTATAGAAGTGCATTATTTTGAAAGGGGTCACGTATGCTCCAACACAACCATTTAAGATTTTTTATAGAGCCATTACTCATGTTGAACAATAAGTGCGGCTCTTTAAAAGGAAAGCAACAATCTTTACTTGAAAAACAGTTAAGTTATTACGAAATCTGACAGATGTTTTATTGCCAAAAATATTTGCTGTGCGGTGAACCTTTCAGAAGTTTTTTTTTTTATTTTACCCGCTTCCGACATGACTGGGGAAAGGAAATTTTACGGGTAGTCAAATAAAAGATTGAAATGTTATTGGAATTGTGAACTAAGATTGGGAACTCCACCAACTGAATCATGGGTAAGTTTAAAATCGATAAGAATACCAGCTCTTAATTTGCAAATAATGCGGAAGTGAGAGTTACGGAAGAAGTAACTCCAATACGCAAATTATACCCCGCCGTCTGATACATCGGCAAGAATGATTACAGCTGCTGAGAATATAAATGGTGGCACCAGCAGTAAAATACTGAATTGGATTGCAGATAAAGCATAAAAAGATCAATAAAACTACTCCAAAAGACAGGCTTCAGTGATTGAAATAATCCCTTTTAGTATGCTAAAATAAATAGATAATTCAGGCTCACATATGACATCAACAACAACACGAATAGGAAGTGGATGAAAGAAAATCGAAAGGCTACTGAGCTAAAAGCAGCAGTTACATTCGAAGATAATTTCACAGCATTGCAGATTACAGAACGTAGTTTCAGAAATGGCTGTTTACCTTGGTACGTTAATTTTATATTCGACTTACATTTCCTATAACCTTTAGGGAAATAAGATATGAATTTTTTTCAGTAGATATGACTATACCGCTAAATAACCTTCTTTTTGAGTTATTTTGTCTTAAGTAAATTCAATTATGGTTAAATGCAGAGGTAGACAAATTCAAAGCTCTCAGTCGCCATGGCGATAGAGTTTTTAAACCCAGTTCTGAAAATTTTATTTTTCATATGTTGGATTTCCATTATGAAGCTTCCGTCTCTCTCGCTAAGAAAACAACGAGCAAGTACAGCATAAGGACTTTTTCCTGTTTGCGTCTTTTTTGTAGACCACGTACCATAAAATTAGAATAATGATGTAAATATGAAGTTTTGCCTCTATCGCTAGCAGAGTTACGCATTCTAATACTAAATTAGGCAAAAGTAGCGCGATGCAACCTAAGAGAGATACGTGCGCCCATCAGAGGTGTTCGTAGTCATTGCATTTTTTTTTTATTGGATGTTTAACGACCACCGCGAGCAACTAAATGGGCTATAAGCAATCACCCATCCCTAGTTTAGGGCCACTGGTTCCAGGGCAGGGAGAGCGGCAGTGTCGTAAGACAAACACAACATCCATGCCTCACCGGGATTCGAACCCAGACCCCTTCCGGACAAATGATCAGTAACCATCGCAGTGATTTCGCGTGGAATGCTTACAAGTTATTTATTGTTTAATCGTTTTATTGAATGTTATACACCAAAAGAAAGAGCTGAACCTTCTGAAATGAAAAACTATTTTGAAATGCAACTGTAAATGCAAGTCGGAATAGGTTCCCTAGTTTTGGTTGAGGCATTTGTCCTGGCTTATTGAACAACGTGCTCGATGGTATTGAGGTCTGGTGACCTAGCTGGCCAAGGAAGCGAGGTCACGTCGGTGGAGTATTCATACAACCATTCGGATACACTTCGGCAGCAATGGCACGGTGCATTGCCTTGTTGCAGGATGAGGTCCCCAGTGGGATGTTGAAGACGCACAAACGGGAGCAAATGGTCGTCCAGGATATCCCGGTAACGTTGACCTGTGAGGGACGATTTTACACGTACCAGAGGTCCGCATTTCAGTCCAGGTAAACAGTCCCCAGACGAGAATGCCACCCCACCAGCTTGAAGAGTACCCTGCTAGCAAGAAGGATCCATCGCTTCATGTGGTTTGCGTCGTACTCGTATCCTGCCATCCGCATGTACCAACGTGAATCTCGACTCATCAGTCCAGGCAACATTTTTCCACATGTCTAGGGCCCAGTGGCGATGTTCCCGCGCCCATGCTAATCTTTGCACCCTGTGATGTGCGGTCAGCAGCGGTACCCACGTGGGACGATGGCTTCTGTACCCCAAACCCATAGCGAGGAGATGGTTCTGGATGGTATGACTGCTTACACGTTTTTGTGCACCAGCTTTAAATTGCTGAGTGATTTCTTGCACTGTGGCTCGTCTATCCGCTGTTACAAAGCGAGCTAGCCGACGATGTCCCCGCTCATCCACACGCTGTTGTCCACGGCAGTTAACCCTTGCAGGGATGGTTTCACCGGATTCTATGTACTCACGGTGCACCCGTGTCACAGTGGCTAGTGAAAATATCAGTGCCTGCACGACTTCCGAGATGGAGTGACCCATTCGTCGGGCCCGACAATTTGCCCACAATCAAATGCACTTAGTCTTACCCATACTGCGTCTGACTCTTACTGATTCTCGTCGCATCGCTCCTTATATTGTCAAATCGCTGCATACGTTATGTCGTTTCCGTTTACATAGCCATCCGCAGCGCTACATTTGCATAACGCCAGCTGTCTTTAATTCAATTGCTCTTCAGTGTATGACAGATAGTATTAACAAAAATTTATGGTGGCGCCGCGGCCTAAACACTGGTATCTAACCTTTCGTCCGCGGTTGGTCCGGGTTCGACACATCGTGGACGAAAGATCAGTGGTTTATTACTGGCGAACTGACGCGCCCTGTCTATGGCGTCTATACAGGGTGCATAGGAAAGTCCCTTTAGCTTGGAATAACTTGCGAGCGGAGAGAGGTACAGTTATACAAAAGAAATAACGGTACAGTAAAGCGACTACGCCCGATCGAATGCAACCGATAGCAGCGCCCTTAGTGGCGAAATGCGGAAGTTAGCCATTGCGAATCGTAAACGAAAAGAGATAGAGCACAATATCCAATTACAAAGTTGTAGAGCATCCATTAATTAGTACAAAACGACATTTGTTTCACACCGATAAGATACATTTTTGCCTGAATACCCTATAATGTCCGAAATAGATGCGCGACCTTTTGTGTGAACGTTTGAAGGGAACAGGCATAGGTATGAGCAAATACACACATTTTATTGCATAAATGCGTACTTATGTCAATACAGTTTGATAACGTCAGACAAAACAAAAACAAAAAGGCAAACTGGCGCACAGTGATAAAAGTTAATGTTCGCCATAGCCCACGATACAAATTTGTATTCGTGAAAGTAACTCTGCATGCACATTCCTAAGCATGGAAGGTGTCACACTATTGCAAGCATCTGTAACACGACGACGTAGATCCAGCAGACTTGTAGACGCTGTTGCATACACCTAAATTTTTACGTAACCCCAGAAATCCAAGCTCGCCATTTTCACACAGCGTACGTAGAGCTAAACTTCTGATCAAGGTACATCCTGCTACTGGTTTTTATATCGTAGGTACGGTACAACGTCACAATCTGAATTTGCATACGGCTACATTTGCGAAATGTGGATATGCAGATTCGAATCGTCGTACATCGATTTCGGACATTTTAGGGTATTCAGGCGACAATTTATCTTATACGTGTGAAACAAATGTCGTTTTGTACTAATTAATTGATGCTCTACAACTTTGTAGATGGTGATTTTGCTCTATCTCTTTTCGTTTTGGATTTGCAATGGCTAACTTCCGCATTGCGCCATTAGGGGCGCTGTTATCGGTTGCATTAAATTGGGCGTTGTCGCTTTACTATACCTTTATCTCACTTGCATAACTGTACCTCTCTCCGTTCGTAAGTTATTGCAGGCTAAACGGACTTTCCTATGCACCCTGTATAAATCTTTCGCTCCCGTCAGCGACGCCACTTCCACGTACTCACTCTGACAAATCCTTTCTTTTCCCCATTGCATGGGTTATATATTGGCAAAGTAACACAGCCTGCGCAGAAAATATCATTACCAGGTGCCTCCAGAATCGGCGGTCTTGTTGCTGACGAATTCACTTGTTGTGTCGAAATACGACTGTGTACACAGGCTTCATAGTCCAGGCATAAGAATGCCTCTCGGCTGTTCGTCGATCTGCTGAGAAGGAGAGCGCTTACGGCCGTATATTGTTTTTCCGCTTTTACGTTGAAGTGACCGCCAAAGGCGAATATATAGAGCCTTGACTACCTGTGTCACAAATACGATTGTTAGGTCAGGTGAAATACGAAGGGACATTAGATTGAACCTAGTGGCTCAAATGGGACAGAGAGGTAAGAGTGCCAGATTATTAGTGCTAGTGGACATAACTGCGAATGCCGGATTACGGAAACTCTAGGAGTGCACCAAGTGGAGAGATAAAAGAGAATATATGACCATTTTGGCAGTATTTGTTAAGGCGAGTCCAATGTCTTAGCGTGCCCATCCGATGGACGGCGGGTATTCAGTGATTCAGAGCAGCACAACCTATTTGGGATCGAACCCGCGACTGACTGGCCGGAAGGCGGTTGGTCTAGCCACTAGGTCACTTGCGTCGTTCGGTGACGTCATTCATGGAGACAGCGTTTTTCATAAAGGATCTGTCGCGCGAATGAATGTCTCTAACGCAATTTGTCAAATGCGTATGCTAGTGTTACATTTAATCCTAACATAATGCATGTGCTTGCACCTTCGGTATAGTTGCTATCAAAAACGTGGTTGTCGAAAAATCATGGCAAAGAAATAGAAAGCGAGAGAAAAAAATGTTTGCACTAAACACATAAATTGAAGAAATAAACCGGAGTTTTGTATGTTCTGTTTACGTACATTCCTCACTCCTTCAGAATAATTAGACCTGCGCTAGCACTGTCGTTAAAAACTGCACGAGAAGATTGTACCATTGCCGAACTTTTATTCGAAAACATTCAAAGAAATTGTATGCATCGCCGCAAGAAGAGCAAGAAAGACAAGTAAAAGCGCATGGCGCGGTTATTATCCTCTCTGTTGAAATACCCCTTGATCGATTGTCTTTGAAATTCAGAACGACCATGGGGAAATTCTCTGCGTGGGCAGGTGATTAGGAATAACGATTTTCCTTCTTTTTTGGAAACTGGCTTGTTATGTTCCCCGAATGGAAGATGTCTTCTGCTTCGTGAGGCCCCGATAGCATAAAAGAACTAGTAATTTGACGAGACATTTCTGTTGATCTTTGAAATTTCACTTCCGCGCACTTTTTAAGTGTACGGTAGCGCGAATACGTTTAATTATCGGAGATCGTGAAATCACAAATAACATCCTTTGCCGATAGAAAAAAAATGCGCGTAATTGGGAAGTACGATTTTATTTTTCACTTAGTTTGTTGGGTGCAGCTATCGCATAATCAGAAAGAAACAAGGAATTTCGAAGCTTTTTATTTATTTATTTTTTTCGTGATAAACCAAAATACCGATAAACAATTTGTTTTCCACTCTCAAAAAAATGATGAAACCTAAAAAAATCCGCTTTCCCCAAAAAATGCTACCCTTCATGTGTAACTCAACCTTTACTGCACTACTTATTGTACCTAAAAAACATTAATTGGTTTCTGCTGGTTTCACTTACCACTTACCAATAAAAGCACTTGATAACAGAAAGAAATCAGTCGAACCCACATATAACGAGCTCGCATTATACGACGTTCGGTACAAACCGAAATATTTATAGATCCCTTGAACGTCGTAATATACACTACATAGACAAAAGTCACCAGACACCTATAAGAGAAACACAACATAGCATTTATTGACATACAATAGTAGGGTGTCAATCCACCTTTGGCCTTAATACATGCACTGACCCTTCGAGACAGGCTTTCGAGAAGATTTTGGAACACAGCGATAGGTTATAACGAAGTAAATTTCTCCGTCATTTTTATTCTGATTCCTATCTGCCTTTATGTCGTGTGCGTCCTTCGGGCAGGTACGTCACATCTCCTGGTACGTTACATCCTCTCCCCCCCCTTTTTTTTTTTTGAAGTGCTGGAGAAGGGATTCTCTTATTTTTCCTATCTCGCGGTGTGGAAATAACATCACACCAATGCGAGATTTTGAACGGTCGGGTCATCCGGATAGTTCGGGCGCCATTATAACGAAGTAAATTTCTTCGTCATTTCTGTCCACGCCAGGATTCGAACCCGAATCCCCTCATTCCGGAATAAGTCACTCTACCAATTGAGCTACGCGGACGTTTTATTCTGATTCCTATCTGCCTTTATGTCGTGTGCGTCCTTCTGGCAGGTACGTCACATCTCCTGGTACGTTACAAGGTATGCGCTTCCATTCAGTACATAATGCTGCCACTAACTGTTGCTTGGTAGTAGGCCTTGGTTACAAACTTCTTATGCGGCGCTCCAATTCATTCCATAGGTGCTCTATGGAATTACGATCAGGACTCTGTGCTGGCCAGACCACACACGATACGGAATTACACGCCGTAACAGTCCTTGCTTTATAGCTCGGTGCATTATCCTGCTGGTACCAAGATGGCTCGGTTCCATAGTATTGCCACAGAGTAGGTTGGGCATAATTGTCCAGAATATCGAGGTAGGCGTCTGCTTAACAGTTTTGTCCACGATAACTAATAAGCCAGGACCATACCACGAAAAACACCCCCACACGAGTACACTGCCAGCTCCACACTTGACCGTAGGAACAGTACACTGTGGTAAATAGCGTTCCCCCGGCTGCCGCCATACCCACACACGGCCATCAGACTGTTGGATCGTGTATCTGGAATCATCAGTCCATAGGACCCGTTTCCATTGATCTACGGTCCACGATAAATGTTCTTTACTCCATGCTAAACGACGAGTAGCATTCCGAGTGGAGATGAAAAGCTTATGAGCAGCCGCTCGACCAAGGTAACCCATGGAATGAAGTTCTCTGCGAATGGTACGTGTACATACCGAAATTCCAGCATTTTTACTCACCTGTAGCATTTTTACTCACTGAGGTCTTGTGCAGTACTCCGTCGATTAGCTGTAACGACTCTCCTGAGGCTTCGCCGTCCTCTATCACTGATTTCCTTTGGTCTGCCGGTACGTTTTGCTGCTTCAGGCACGCCATGTGTCTTCCACTTATTCAGTACATCCAAAACAGTTGTCTTGGGTATGTTTAAACTTCTCTCGGTTTCTCTTATGGACAACCGACTAATATAACACCCAACAATCTTTCCTTTCTCAAAGTCAGTTCTCTCCTGCCGCGACATTTTAACTCAACCTGACAGTGCGATATGATCGCGGTCAGCTGCAGGCTTGTTTTTATACCGTTTACATCTGTGCCGCGCATCTTAACAACACAGCGGATCCGTTCATTTGCTTTTGAAGGGGTGTCCGGTGACTTCTATCAATAAGTGTATATACTTCCTTTTTATTTTAACCCCAATTTTTTTTTTTAAAACATCGCACATACCGAAGTTGTGCACTGTTATCAGCAAACAAAAAAAGTGGCATTCACCCAGTTTTACCTCTTCCTGTTTCACTAGAAAACTAGGGATTACGGGCCATTTACAACACTGCGTGGTTCCCTTTACAGCACGTTAATGTGCATGAGCTGCCCCCGATGGCGCAGTGGTTTTAAGCGATGGTTTCTGACTATTCGTCCTAGATGGGTCTGGATTCGAATCCCCGTGACGCGTGGATGTTGTGTTTGTCTTACGACACTGGCTCTCTCTCTTAACTGGAACCAGTGACCTTAAATTAAGGACGGGCGACTGCCTATAGCTCATTGAGTTGCTCACAGTGGTTATTAAACCCTCAATAAAATAAGAAATGTGCATGAAGACAAGAGTGTCTCAGTACATGCTTTAGCTACTTCCCGCTTCCCCCCCCCCTCTCCCTCGCCACGAGTGTCTCTACGGCAACGGTTGTCTTTCATCCAAAAAGCTCGACAAATCCGTAGCGCCAGGCGCGTAGAAATTGGATTCTGGCGCCCTTTTTTTTTTTTCCAGATTTCGTAATTTGCAGTAAATACCGTAATTTCTGCTGTATAATCTGTAGATTATATGTTGAAAAGCTGTAAATTTAGTTAGTGCAGATACCGTAAAGAAAAAAAAGCGCTGGTAGAAGCGCTTTAAAAAATTGCACTAATAGAAAAAATGTACCACAAGACGGAGATAGAGGACCGCAAAGAGATTTTTTTTTTACTTACGAGCGTTCTGACGGAAAATATGACGCAACGAAAGCGATATTATATTCGCGCGGCTGCGGAAGCCTACGTGCTGTGAGAAATCCGCAGTGCTGTATTCCATCTCACGTAACGGTTTTGCGAATCGCATTCGTTAGTTTCGCAGCGCTAATCGTATTGTTTATTGAGTTTTTATTTTCGCTATTCAGCTGAAGCATATTCAGAAAAGAGACAAATACTACGGATTGTCCGTAATTTCTACGGATTTTTTAGGTCGAACTAATGAACTACGGTAATGCTGCAAAAGCTAGAGAATTTAGTTCTTTATTTACTTAAAAGTACCACAAAAGTACTTAAAAATGACAGTTACTTTTTTAATAAGACGATCGTATCTTTCTTACATCTTTGGACTTCTGAGTCAGTAATTTTGTGAATCACGGCCTTTCTTTCGAAAATTCCGGTTCACCATAATATGGTGCGGTATTATACGACAATTTTTTTTTTTTTTTTCCGAATTTCATGGTCCGCGACACGCCATCGAAGATTATGCGAAGGGAAAACTGATTTTCTTTCACGATCTACGGATTATATGTCGGATTTTTTTTTCACGGCCTGCTGATTATAAGCCGCTCGGTTCTTTGGAAGAATTTTTCTTTGTGAATTTTATGGTTTGCGGATTATACGAAGGGAAAAATACAATACTTTGAATTAATATGTACAAAATGTGGCTTCCTCAAATAGTATTTTATTAAAATCAAAATCTAAAATTTTTATTTTTTGAGGTCAGCAACTGTGTGGAAGAATGGGTAAAAAAAAATTATTAAACAAATTGGAAAGCTATTTTGCAATAAGTGGGTTTGGGTAAAAAAAAAAAAAAAAAATGACAACCACTTTTCTTTCTAGCACCATCACTAGAATTTTTTTTTTATGCATTGTTCTCTGAAATTTGACGTCGTATCGCCTGGCTCCTAGATCTGTCCATAATGCCCTTCTCTCGCCAGGTCTCAGTCACTTCATCTGTGCTTGGATTTGCCGCTAAACTGTTTGTACGAAGGTCATAACAGAAGTTCTGCACACGTTATTCTAAAACAGAAGCCGATGATGCAATCCGGAAAATGATTGCGTCATGTCAAGGTCCGATTCTCAGCAACGCAGTGGTGTCAGAACGACGCGCTATCATTTGCTGTGTGGACGTGAGAGGGTTTGGAAACGGAAGCGTGCAGCACCTGAGGTTAAGTCACAGCGTTAGACCGGCGCACGTACGTGAAAATAGAAACTCTGCGGGGAAAAACTCCGACACAGATCCACAATGCCTATACCGTCACCAGGGTTGGGAAGTCACGCGTAAAGAAATATTTTCTATGTGACGCGTAAAATAGGCGTAAAAATTCGTAATTTATGTCATAAATGTAAAAAGTGTAATAAATTCAAAACTTGATTCAAATATAATAAAAAAAAAAGAAGTGTTACCATGTTACTCGAGTTCCCAGGCTAACTGCAACACGTGCGTGGGTTGCCAGCGGCAAATCAAACGAACTCTCCATATTACGTTTTTCATTTCTTCTTTCCTTTCCAACGACACCACACATTGGGTTCTCTGTGTTGCTTTGCTACTCACCGACACAGACCATTGTGTAAGATATACAACGTTATTGCTAATCATCAAAGGTTGCAGACAATTTTCATCATGTGGATTTTGTCACTTTGTGTTTCCCACCAGAAGCAGGCATCTTTTGTCTTTTTATTTTATGCCCAAATCAATATTTTCGCATTGCGGCAGTTTTTATAAATGAATGTAGCGTCTTTGGACGTAATTCCGACTTCGTTTATTTTCCTTTATTCCGATGACCGATGAAGTCGTCCTGTTCACAGCGGCAACTTAAAAGCGAAAACACAAAATTTAATGTTTACTTATGAGAACTCTTTGTGGATACTTTCCCAGAGGCTGCATCTTTAGACGTATATTACACTCTAAAACTGAAAAGTGAAAAATGTGATGATTATGAAAAACTACTAAGGAAAAATAAGAATGTCTGTCGGTAGATGGCGTTCAAGAGTTTTCTGAGAAAACTCTTTTCTCGAAAGGGAGGATTCGAGGGTTTGTTTACAGAGGGGAGAATATGAAAAATTATCCACCGCAAAAAAAAGATTGAAGAGCTGCAACCGGTCGGGTTGTCGGGAAGTAGGGGAATGGTGAATGGGGAAGGTAGGTGAGGAAACGGAAATATGGATTATGTGGTTAGTGGAGGAGCCGAGGTGGGGGTGGCCCGGAGATTTTATTGCACTGGGGCCCGAGCTCGCTCTCCACGGTCTTGACGATGGTCTCTGATTGAGTGCCGGTAGGGCAAAATGTCAACGCACAATCTTATCGTGACTTTCTGAGTACAAAGTTGAGACCGAAAATTCGTTAAAATCGCCCCAGCGGTCTTGCTGCATGACAACGCATTGTGTCATGGTACAGCGTCGGTACGGGGACTTTTGTCGAAATATGGATAAGAAACTTTATCCCACCCATCATACAGCCCTGATCTCAGTCCACCCGACTTTGATCTTTTCCCAAAGTCAAAAAATTGGCTTCGTGGCATCCGCTACGAATCGCAGGACGAACTGTCATTGTTGAACTTTTCTCGAAATATGGATAAGAAACTTTATCCCACCCACCATACAGCCCTGATCTCAGTCCACCCGACTTTGATCTTTTCCCAAAGTCAAAAAATCGGCTCCGTGGCATCCGCTACGAATCGCAGGACGAACTGTCATTGTCGAAATTTTGAACTGTCATTGTTGAACTTTTCTCGAAATATGGAAAATAAACTTTATCCCACCCACCATACAGCCCTGATCTCAGTCCACCCGACCTGACCCAAGTAATACGACAGTTTAATAAAGATGGCGTACTACGGGGCATTCAGGACCTACCTCACCGCTGGCAAGCTGTCATTAGTATAGCGGAGGAGAGTTCATTGAACGACAATAAGGTACGTTTTCTCAGTTACCTCATATTTTTTTCAAAAGTGGGCAGTGTGCAGAACTTTTGTTAGAACCCCCGTTTGAGACCAGACACTGTATTAATGACGTCACGCAAGGGTTGGGATTCCCGACTGAGATTCTATATCTCTTCAGAGATAACGATTTAAGCGATTTTCAACGCGGTGTCATAGTTGGCGCTCGTGAGATGGGCCATAGTATTTCGGAGGTAGAAACGAAGTTCGGATTTTCACGGACGACCATCGCAAGGGTGTACCGTGACTACAAGAATTCCGGCAAAATCTCCAACCTACTATACCAGTGTGGCCGTATTAAGATATTGGGTAAACGTGACCATCGTCGGCTCTCAAGAATCGTTTCACGCGATAGGCGTACAACAGTCTCGCAGGTATCTTCGGAATTCAATGCTGGAGCCTCAACAAGCATCAGCGTCCTGACTGTGCAACGTATCATGCACGATATGGGCTTTGGGAGCCGACGACCAACTCGAGTCCCCTTGATGGGTGCACGACACAGAGTTATGCGCCTCGCTTGGGCACGGCAACACCGCCACTGGACACTTGATGACTAGAAACAAGTAGCCTGGTCTGACGAGTCGCGTTTCCCACTGTATCGGGCAGATGGAAGGATTCGTGTGTGGCGCAAACCCCATGAAGCCATGGACCCCGCCAGTGAACAGGGAACTGTACCGGCTGGTGGGGGTCCGTAATGGTATGGGGTATGTTTAGCTGGACTTCACTGGGACTCCTGGTACGTCTACAAACGTCTGTGACCGGCCAACGCTATGTGCGCATCCTTTCTGATGAGGTACATCCGTTCACGCCCTGCATTCATGCTAATGGGTTAGGCCTGTTTCAACAGAACAATGCACCTCCACACAAGTGTCGGGACGCCACATTATGGTTAGAGGAGCATTCATCTGAGTTTGGTATGTTGCCATTTCCACCCAAGTCCCCAGATCTGAACGTGATAGAACACATTTGGGATGCCATGCAACGCGCTGTCGAACTCAGGAATCCGAGACCGCGGAAAACACCCGAATTGTGGAACGCTCTGCAGGAAGAATGGTGTGCATTGCCTACAGCATATTTTCAGAAGCTAGTGGTGCCCATGCCCCGTCGTATTTCTGCAGTCCTGCGCTCCCGTGGGGGACCTACCAAGTACTAGAGTGGTGTACCAGTTTTTCTGGCACTTCAGTGTATATCTTTTTTGCGTTATTAGGGTATACTAACGGTATAGCATACACACGCGCGTTTTCTTTCTCACATTGTCTCCCTTTGCAACTTGATATTGTATGTGATAAAGGGGTCGGTGCTTTTATCGCTACTGTGATGTTGTATGTACGTTCTAAATTTTTCAACTAGTATGCAAATCCTGGGGCATATGTGATGGATCCTGCGTACCTCACTATCGTATCTGTTGGTTTTGTTATCGCACACAACATTCCATTCTGCAAGGTAGCACACCGCATAATTGCGTGATAAATACACGTAATACTGCGTGTGATGTCTTCCACGTTATTTTTAAAATCATCGTACGCGTTTTAATTCCCTGCAATAAAATATGCTACTGCTTCGAAAAAAGCCTCCCAGTGGAGAGCGAAAGCTTGGCAATTCTATATATTTTTTACGCCAGTAAATAAACGATTTTTTACTAGGCTGTAATCGTATTTTATTGTACCAAAATTATTTTTAATCCGTATGCAAATTAAGCGTAAGCAAGACAAGTGCAAGGTAGAGAACTTTTTTTAAGGATATCAGTGGACGCCCCAACCGGGTTTGCACCCCGGGGCTTCAGTCACTTAAACTCCCTTCTTAATCCGGCCCTGACTGTGCCCTGCCTAGTTCAATATAACTAATACAGTGTGCATATTAAATTCGTTAATATTTGTGGCATTTGTGAACTAATAAAAAATCGCAGCTGACGATCAACATCTGGTATGCACCGGTTGCAGAACTAGGGAAGGTTTTTTTTCCAAAGTTCTACCACTACAGAATGTTTGGTACCGGAAAATCGAGCTGTCTCTGCGACTGATTGCGCTGTCTTTAACCTCTCAGGGTCTTGAATCGTTGTGAATTATCTACACATCTTTTTTTATTTTTTATTTTTTTGTGCCATGACGACGAAAATGGCTGTTTCCGATTTATCCTGAAGCATTCGACGTTTGTACGATAGCGTCGTCTTGAAAGTACTCTCCTATCGGGAGATCCGATTTCCCTATCACTCCCGAAGCAAATCACTATCCAACACGTGTTTTGACGTTTTCATGTTACGCACCTTTTCCGACAACAGTAAAGTAAATCCCCAGTAAAAAATTTCGGTGTAACAAAAATGAGTAACGGAAGGAGTCAAAGCCATTTTTGAAATCTGATCGTGCCGCATTCTGTCCCGTGAAGTGACGCAACCATAATTAATTTCATTGTTACTTAACAATATACTGTATTTTCCTAAATTATCGCCAGGCATTATTTCATCATGTTAGTTAATTTGGCGTACACGTTTGCTTTATTATATGTATGCTATACACTGAGTGGCCACTTTATTATGACCACCCCTTAGTATTTCGTTGGGCCACCTTTTGCCTTTAATACTGCGTCGATTCTTCGCGGCATGGACTCCACGAGATGTTGATAGGTATTTTGTGGAACCTTAGAATACGCTTGATGAATAGCACTTCCCAGGAGTGTGAGATTACAGGGTTGTGGATCCAGCTGTATGATGGCTCGTTCGATTTCATCCCACAAATTCTCAACGGGGTTGAGATCTGAAGATTGTGGGGGCCACATAAGCAAAGTAAACTCACCGGCATGTTCCTGAAACCAATCCTGCACAATACAAGCGCTATGGCAGGACGCATTATCTTGTTGCAAGTAGCCATCGCCATTGGGATAAACCATCCACATGACAGGATGCACTTGGTCCGCAACGATGTTTAGATGTGATGTGCCAGTCAGACACGAATTAAAGGGCCCAAAGCATGCCAGGAAAACATTCTCCAAACCATAACTTTGCCTTCACCAGCTTGAAGGGTTGTAGCAATGCATTTGGGGTCCATGCTTTCGTGCTGTTTCCGCCAAATTCTCACTCGGCCATCGGCATGGTGCAACTGAAAACGTGATTCATCGGACCACATAATTTGTTTCCAATTATCGACTGTCCAATCCTTGTGCTGCTGTGCGAACTGGAGACGTTTTCTCTTGTTAACTGCAGACAGCAAAGGTATTCGAACAGGCCTTCGGCTGCCATATCTCATCCGATGCAGTGTACGGCGAACAGTGCGTACAGAGATCATTTGAAGGGATCCTTGATTAAGATGGTCTGATATTTGCTGCACTGTTGTCCTTCTGTTGTTTGTTACCAGTCTGGAAACTCTCCGTTCCGCCCGAGTAGTCACCAGTCGATGACGACCACACGTTGCACGTAGAGACCCAGTTTTTTGGCTGACAGTCCAGTCTTTAAACACTTTAACAACAGCTGCTCTGGAATATTTCACGAATGCGACGGTTTCGTTGATACTCGCTCCATGGCTCCGAGCTCCTACAATCATCCCATGTTGAAAGTCCGTCAAATCGCATTTTTTACCCATCTCGTCACCCAAAAATCACTTCTTCTACTGTCACAAGCACTAAGCTTTCCCTTTTTATACTAGCTTCGCCCTCTGGCGGTAACAGCGTGCAGCCATAGCGCATTTGCTTAAAACTATCAGGTGGTCAAAATAAAGTGGCCACTCGGTGTATATGGGAATATGGATAGGATTAATTAGTTTAAGTACAGCTGCTTGGTTTCAATTATGACGTCACATGACGTCATGTGATACGCTTTTCCTTCCATAAATAAGGAAAACCACAGCTCTGAATGTGGAAATACGTGCATTGATTTTTTTTTCTGATTGGAGGGTTTTTTTTAATGATTTATTGGACCTGGTGGTACAGACATGACGAACAGGCAGACATAAACGGGAAACAGATAGTTCACAGCAACAAGTACAAATGATACATGGTTTACAACATGTCAAATGATCAATTTACACAGATATAGCCAGTGTTGATCATGTAATACAGTATGAACAAGTATGCATCAATCATGGATTTAACAGTATGCTAAATGATAGTGTACACAGATAACCAGTGTTGGACAAGTAACACATTGAGAGCCACTGCCAAAAGACAAACACAAACATCCATGTCGTACCTGCCGCCCCGGTGGCGCAGTGGTCTAAGCGATGGCCTCTGATCATTCGTCCGAAAGGGGTCCGGGTTCGAATCCCGGTGAGGCATGGATGTTGTGTTTGTCTTACGGCACTGGCTCTTTCCCTTCCCTGGAACCAGTGACCCTAAATTAGGGACGGGCGACTGCTTATAGCCCATTGAGTTGCTCACGGTGGTCGTTAAACCTCCAATCGGTGGCGCAGTGGTCTAAGGCTCTGGCCTCTGATCATTCGTCCGTAAGGGGTCCGGGTTCGAATCCCGGTCAGGCATGGATGTTGTGTTTGTCTTATGGCACTGGCTCTCTCCCTTCCCTGGAACCAGTGACCCTAAATTAGGGACGGGCGACTGCTTATAGCCCATTGAGTTGCTCACGGCGGTCGTTAAACCTCCAATCAAAAAAAAAAAAAAAAAAAACCAACCTCCAATCAAAAAAAAAAAAAAAAAAAAAAAAAGGCGTACCGAGATTCGAACCTGGACCCAACTAGCGCGTATGGTCAGAAGCTAGTGCTTTAGACCACTGCGCCACCGGGCAGTACATTGATTTGATTAAAAAATCCTCATGACTTCTGGGAATATTTTTCTTATTTTTTTTTATTGTAGGTTTAACGACCACCGTGAGCAACTCAATGGGCTATAAGCAGTCGCCCGTCCCTAATTTAGGGTCACTGGTTCCAGGGAAGGGAGAGAGCCAGTGCCGTAAGACAAACACAACATCCATGCCTCACCGGGATTCGAACCCGGACACCTTTCGGACGAATGATCAGAGGCCAACGCCTTAGACCACTGCGCCACCGGGGCGGCATATTTTTCTTAAAAACTTTGGCGATCTTCAGGTTGCAGAAACTAATCGGGTAAAGAATCAGTGCAACAGCCTAAGTGTAAATAGAAAATCGTGGGTCACCTGACCGGATAATATACTCAACTGTTTCGGCTCATATACCTCAACTGTTTCGTTCATTATTGTCTGATTGTTTCCTTCATCATGATTTCGTGGAAGATGTTTAAGAAAAACATTTCCACAAGTCATGATGCATTTTTTTAAATATATCAATGCACTGAGTTCCACATTATCAACGGTGGTTCTCATTAGTCACAAAAGTATGTCTGATGACGTAATGTGACATCACACTTGAAACCAAACAGCTATTTTTTTATTTTTTTTTGTTGGAGGTTTTTTTTTTTTTTGATTGGAGGTTTAACGACCACCGTGAGCAACTCAATGGGCTATAAGCAGTCGCCCGTCCCTAATTTAGGGTCACTGGTTCCAAGGAAGGGAGAGAGCCAGCGCCGTAAGACAAACAGAACATCCATGCCTGACCGGGATTCGAACCCGGACCCCTTACGGACGAATGATCAGAGGCCAACGCCTTAGACCACGGCTTATTGGAGGTTTAACGACCACCGTGATCCACTCAATGGGCTATAAGCAGTTGCCTGTCCCTAATTTAAGGCCACTGGTTCCAGGGAAGGGAGAGAGCCAGTGCCGAAAAAAAAACATCCATGCCTCACCGGGATTCGAACCCGGACCCCTTTCGGACGAATGATCAGAAGCCATCGCTTAGGCCACTGCGCCACCGGGGCGGCACCAAACAGCTATAAGACGATTAATAAAATAGACTTATGTCAATTGCTGGTATCCGTATTCCTTCGATAAATGCTTGCCACGTGTACCAACTTTTTAAACCATACTTTTACTGGAAAACAAGTAACATTCCTATGACCCTCTGCTATGACCTCGCCCTTGAGGATTGGTTTGGTCAGCGGAGAAAGGAATGAAGCAAACTTGAGCCTACCCTCCAGTCACGTGACCCACGACCTTCTACTTACAGAGAGCTTTGTTTAATTCCACTTAGTGTGTACCGGATTGTGCTCAGTGTGCTAGTGAGTGACGCGAATAAGTCAATGCGTTGTACATAAATGCAAACTCCCGAATCTCTCGTTTTACTCGAATCTCAATGTATACTCTCGAACCACTCGTTTTATGTCACGCCCACAAGTATCGTGGCATGCGAAAGATGCATGGCATAAATATCAGCAAAGATTACCAAGTTACTCTCTCGATCTTTTTTTCACAGCAGAAGAGTGCAAAATTTTGCATACGTCTCCACTGCTTCATATGTTAATCCACTTTTTCCTTACGTGCTTAACTTTTGACTAGCAGTATATGTAAATCGCTAAAATTTCATATAAATCGGTCATAGAAAAAGCACGATTTTTTCTTTCAACCTTGTAAGTAGAATTCAGGTGGTTTGACTCCATTAGATTTTAGTCGCTGCAAGAATAACATCTAGGCTTCTGTTTAAAAAAAAACGTATCTGAAAGTTCTAAATATAAAGCACACTGAACATTTTCCCACATACCTTTAACGTTTTCTCCACCACATTTCCAATTCATATCACATCCCATTTTTCAAAGAGAGCAAAGAGAAAAACATCATATCGTCAAAGAAAATTTTCTACCCTTGTCTTCGAAAACCCCGCTTCATGACAATTCAGCCGAGAATTCCATGAATTTTTTAAGCAGATATCAACAAAGCCGACAACGCTAATGTGTAAGAAAACGTACTTTTTAGCGTGTGAACTTTTTTTATGCCATTCGACCTTACCATAAAGGTTTTATTTTTTCGTGGTGTCTAGGAAATAAGTCTTATACATTATTTAATAGCAGGATGAGAGATTTCTTGTTTTTGCCGAAACGCTTGTTTCGAAAATTCACGCTTCGCTGTTTGTCTTCAACTGAACATAAAAGTGAAAGGAGTGTGCGCTAGAAGCCTTCTAAAATTGTTGTGTACGTTTTGTAAGAAGATATTTTGCCAATTAATGTAGTAGTTGTTGTACCTAAACCGTGGAGTGAAGTGTCTGTTAATTTTTATTTTTTTTTTATTGGAGGTTTAACGTCCACCGTGATCAACTCAATGGGCTATAAGCAGTTGCCCGTCCCTAATTTAGGGTCACTGGTTCCAGGGAAGGGAGAGAGCCAGTGCCGTAAGACAAACACAACATCCATGCCTGACAGGGATTCGAACCCGGACCCTTTACGAACGAATGATCAGAGGCCAGCGCCTTAGACCACTGCGCCACCGGGGCGGCGTCTTTTTTTTTTTTTTTTTTTTGATTGGAGGTTTAACGACTACCGTGAGCAACTCAATGGGCTATAAGCAGTCGCCCGTCCCTAATTTAGGGTCACTGGTTCCAGGGAAGGGAGAGAATCAGTGCCGTAAGACAAACACAACATCCATGCCTCACCGGGATTTTTTTTTTTTTTTGATTGAAGGTTTAACGACCACCGTGAGCAACTCAATGGGCTATAAGCAGTCGCCCGTCCCTAATTTAGGGTCACTGGCTCTAGGGAAGGGAGAGAGCCAGTGCCGTAAGACAAACACAACATCCATGCCTCACCGGGATTCGAACCCGGACCCCTTTCGGACGAATGATCAGAGGCCATCGCTTAGACCACTGCGCCACCGGGGCGGCCACCGGGATTCGAACCCGGACCCCGTTCGGACGAATGATCAGAGGCCATCGCTTAGACCACTGCGCCACCGGGGCGGCGGGCGGCGTCTGTTAATTGCAAAATAGATTTTTGTACATTTGCTACTTTGTGTTAGCATTACCATGTTTGTGTGAAAGCATTTTCGCCTCTCCGGTGGCGCAGTGGTCTAAGCGATGGCTTATGACCATTCGTCCGTAAAGGGTCCGGGTTCGAATCCCGGTGAGGCATGGATGTTGCGTTTGTCTTACGGCACTGGCTCTCTGCCTTCCCTGGAACCAGTGACCCTAAATGAGGGACGGGTGACTGCTTATAAGCCACTGAGTTGCTCACGGTGGTCGTTAAACCTCCAATTAAAAAAAATAGCTGTTTGGTTTCAAGTGTGGCGTCACATTACGTCATTAGACATACTTTTGTGACTAATAAGAATCTCTATTGGGAATGTGGTAGTCGTTTAAACGGTAGTCGTTAAACTTTCGATCAAAAAAAAGAAGCATTTTCAGGGATCAAGTATTTTGAAATAGCATTTTCACGTGAAACATACCCTCAAGTTAATCAGGAAAGAGGAAATTTAAAACAGATTATTTATTAAGTTACTTGAATCTGTGGTTCTATTCACAATACCTTACGTCTCTCCTGAAGCAGCATCTGTCTTTGATTTAGACACAAACTCCATTGAATACTTTGCTTCTGTCATTTCTGTCTCGTGGCAACTCACTTGTTAAACTCGTTTTTTCATGATAGTGTTTGAGCTTTGCACCCATCGTATCGGTGATTTTCCTCTTCTCCGTTTTCCTGCTGCTTTTTATTCAGAATTTTACGTGCGACGCACCCATCTTCTCGTCCGTATTATGAATTCTACCTTCGTCAATAAATCCCTTATTATCTTAACTATTGCAATTATTTTTTTTTCTCGGGGTTTAACGACTATTATGAGCAACTCTAAGGGCTGTAAGTAATTACCATCCTTATCTTACAACCCGTGGTTCCAGGAAATGGACAGAGCTAGTGCCTTCAAACAAACACTCCATCTGTGCCTGCTTGAACCCGAGACCATCGCCGACGGGTGATAAGAAATCAGCGCCTCAGACCACTAGGTCACCGAGATGACGCACTTGCTTTCATTCTCCTAATTGTACTGTATTTATCTGCTCTTGTGGTACTGCATGTCCCCAGCAGCACGTTTATTTCTGCAACGTTTAGCATGTTCTCCATGGTAATCAATAATCTTCATCTTAGTGTCTTGAAAGCTTCTGTTCTCGACCGTTGGCAACTTTCCATTAGAGAGTACACCTGCTGATTTTCCTCTAATTATTTCATTCCGCCTTGCACTGTTGTACTGAGCTCTACTTTCATTCAGCTTCTTGCTTAAATAGAATTCATGTATTACCTTTGAAACTTCGGTAACTACGTGCCGCTAAGAACACTGTGAGTCACCACTTGATCAGGGTCACTTACCTAATAATGTGTTGTACTGTCTTTGGTTGCAAAACAGCAGCACGTTTCTTTGCCATTGAATTGACTAAGTATTGTTAACGTCCCGGTGAAATATTAATGAATCATCCACCGCAGATTGGATGACAGTAGATCTAAACGCCTTCCGTTATGTTAAGGTGGTTCCACCTAAAATCTCTGCCTTGTGTTTCCAATGGTAAAACTTCTTTGCGTGTTTTCTTCTCAATTAATGTATTCCCAAAGATGAACATTTTCACATCGATAAAACTAACTTTACGCTATAGCATGGGATACTTAATACTTGCTAAAACATAACCGTAATTATATTAAAAATCAATCATTTTTCTTTGAGTAATGTTCAGACCTGTTAATAGATGGCGCGACCTGCACATTGATGACATCAGTAGACAAACAAATGTTGGATTGCTTAATTATGATTATATTTTAGCAAGTATTAAGTATCCCATGCTATAACGTAGGTTAGTTTTATCGATGTGCAAATTTTCATCCAAGGAAATACATTAATTGCGAAGAAAATATGTAAGAAGTTTTATCATTGGAAACATAAGGCCTAGATTTTAGGTGGAACTATCTTAAATCTTTTTTTTTTTTTTTTTTTTTTTTTGATTGGAGGTTTAACGACCACCGGAAGCAACTCAATGGGCTACAAGCAGTCGCCCGTCCCTAATTTAGGGTCACTGGTTCCCGGGAAGGGAGAGAGCCAGTGCCTTAAGACAAACACAACATCCATGCCTCACCGGGATTCGTGCCCGGACCCCTTTCTGACGAATGATCGGAGGCCATCGCTTAGACCACTGCGCCACCGGGCGGCCTTAAATCTTCATTCCACGAATGCACCACGAATCTGGGAACTGAGGTAGCCAATGAAGTAGGGGAAAATCTCCATCCTGTTCCTGAAACCCCTTCAAGACAATGTGGGCATTGAGCCTTTTGCTGCTGGAAGTATCCACCATCACGGAGGTGGAGAGTAGTCTGTTCATAATTTCCGGATATTTTGAAATTTTGACGCTTCACTATCCGAAAAGTTAGGATATTCAGATTTCAAACATCAAACAGAAGTCATCGCTCTTTCCACGTTTATGAGTGAGTCACCGAAAAATTCTCATTGGTCGCCACCGGGAATCGAGGTTTCGCACCGGATATGCTTCCACTGCACTGGTGCAGTGGAAGCATATCCGGCGCGAAACTGGAAGACCTGGGTTCGATTCCCGGTGGCGGCCAATGAGAATTTTTCGGTGATTCACTCATAAACGTGGAAAGAGCAATGACTTCTGTCTAGATTCATTCGAGGCCGCTGTGGTGCAATGGAAGCATATCCGGCGCGAAACTAGAAGACCTGGGTTCAATTCCCGGTGGCGGCCAATGAGAATTTTTCGGTGACTAAATCATAAACGTGGAAAGAGAAATGACTTCTGTCTAGAGTCATTCGAGGCCGCTGTAGTGCAATGGAAGCATATCCGGCGTGAAACTGGAAGACCCTGGGTTCGATTCCCGGTGGCGGCCAATGAGAATTTTTCGGTGACTCACTATGAACGTGGAAAAAGCGATGACTTCTATTTGATGTTCCTAGTCCACGTCAAAATGTCAGTATTTATCAGATTTCAAAGCCGAATATCCAAACTTCCAGATGTAATCCGGATTTTAAGTATAGGAAGTGTTCGCACAGTGTCAATGCCGAGTATCCGAATATCCAGGTGAAGTCCGGATTTCCAATATCCGATTACCCATGTGTCGGAAATTCGAATACCTAAAATCAGAATATTCATGGCTGAAATTGGAATATAGAAATTCGGATTTTCAAACCGAACTAATATTCGGATCACAAAAATCGAAAACCGAGAATTCTTATTTCAGTACCGCATGTCAGAAGCAGAAGCTATCTCTTCTTACCTTGACAGTTAGTGTGATTTCCCTCACTTGTTAGATGTTATGTACGTAGAAAATGAAAACAATTGTTTTCAAGCTCACGTCATGGGCGTCAATCTGTGATGAACGAGAAACACAGTAGTGAAAAGAGAAACATGTGTTCAAAGTGAACGAAACCGTATGTACCACAACCTTTCTCCTAACGGAAGTTGCGCAGATGGGAAAAAATGTCTGTGTAACGAAGCACAGTGCCAGTGAAAAATGAAGACATCGATAACCAAATACTGTACTATACTGTGCAAATTAATTGGGACAAAGCAAAAAATCACTCTTTTTTTCCAAAACTATGCCTTTATATCATTCTATGCCTTGAAATACACTGATAAATACCTGTATTAGTATGAAGTATGTCCTCCTTTAGCAGAAATGACCTCTTGAATTCGTTTTGGCATTGACTCCACTAATTGAGTGCACATATTTTTGCCTTCATAATCGTGGAACCACACTTTTATAGCATTCGTTATCATGCGTTCTTTGGTTGTACAGTCCATTTTACCTAAACATCTCTTCAAAATATTCCACAAGTTTTCTATGGGATTTAAGTCTGGTGAATTTCCAGGCCCATCAAGCAAATGAATTTGATTTTACAGCATGAAATTCTTGACCAATTTCGAATTGTGACATGGGGCCAAGTCATGTTGAAATGTCCCGTCAAAAGTTTGCAAGAATGGAACAATCCTACGTTGTAATATTTCTACGTACTTGGCTGAATTCATCATACCTTGAACAGGAACTAAGCTTCCAGTGCCATTTGATGTGAAAAAACCCCAAAACATCTGTTTCAGAGGGTGTTTTACAGTTTGTTTGACATGCTCAGATCTTAAGGGTTCACAGTTGCTTCGTCTAACGACATTTGCTTGGTAACCCTGCACAAATAAATGAGTTTCATCACTGAAAATTAGCTTTTTTCAGTTGTCAGCAATCCATGATTTTTATATTTTTTGGCCCATGCTAAACATTTTATCTTCATTTTTGCATTCAAATATTGTTTTTTCGTTGGTCTTCTTGCCTTCCGGCCAACTTCCAGAAGCCTACGGCGTACAGTTGAATCACTAACATCACAACCACTAGCCAATAAATTTCTTTGAAGGTCGGCGCTTGTTTTTTTTGGATTCATTTTATTATTTCTGATTAGATATTTATTGGTTCGTGGCGTTGTTTTTCGTTTTCTTCCACATTTACCTCTCCTTTTTGGAGACGGTGATCCAGATGCATTGTATCGCGTAAGCAGTCTTGATACACTTGTTGATTTGCCTACACCAACTGCAGAAGCGATATCTCTCACTGTCATAGAAGTGTGATCCTTCAGAGCAATTATTTTTGTACGCTTCCTTGGGGAAATATCCATTTGTCAATACACGAAAGCAACACGTACTCACAAAGAGCAAAAACTAACATCCACCTGTCACACACGAAAGCTCACAACTGAAGCTGAAGTGCCTATTTCCTGTTTAAAACCGGTCAAACCACATTCTTACTATCACGTTCTAACAGTCACACCACCTCACAGCTGATAGAACCGGTTTACGTGGGTTTCCCATATCAACTGGCGATCACATTCTGAGAATAAAATACACTGCTGGACAATTGCTAAGGACGGATCATAAACGGCTCTATAGCGCATAAAAAAGTAAGTGTGGTTGGATGCCAAGTAAAATAAAATAATGTCAGAATGCCAGGACATTACAAGAAAGACAATTTATTGTGCTCTGAAATCCAGAAGGCTTTGGAACGTGTTCAAGGGACAAACAGGCCATTTTGTGCAGAATACGTAAACGTGAAAAAAATGCAATTACCGTCCGCAGGCGTTCCGGCGTAATATGTCAATACGGGATATAGCCACCATGGAGGGCGATGCAAGATTCCACACGTCGTGCCACGCTTTGCACAACATTATCAAGCAGCTGTTGGGATAATTTATCCCATTCCTCTGTCAGTGCACGGATGAGCGTGTCCTTGTTTATTGGAGGGCATTAGCGACCAGCAAGACTCCTCCCCAAAGCATCCCACACATTTTCAATGGGATTCATATATTGAAAACGTGCTGGCCATAAGAGGCGTTGAATATCCTCGCTCTCAAGACACTCCTGGACAGCGACTGTTCGATGACATGTTGCGTCGTCGTCCATGAAAATGAATCTATCACCGACAGCACCACGGAGCATGCAAACATGAGGTAGCAGAACATCATTAATGTATCGTTGGACAGTCATAGTCCCAGTTGGAAGCATATAGAGGGACGTACGGCCATTGATCATGATGCCAGCCCATACCATGACACTACATGTCGGATATCGGTCCCTTTCCTGTATGTTTGCTTGACAATATGCAGTACCACTATCACGCCAGATCAGTTGTCGTCGACAATCAGACGATAGACTGTATCTACTCTCATCTGAGAAGAGGACAGCAGACCAGTCGTTATCAGTCCAATTGCGATGTTGATGGCACCATTGCAAACGGGCGGTACGGTGACGTCTGGACAATGGGATGCACACAACAGGACGGTGGGCGTATAGTCCTCCTTCATGCAAACATCTGGCGGCCAGTAGCAACCATAAACTGATTTGCTACCTCACTAGCTGTGCTGCGTCGGTGTCTTTTTGTTGATAGCACTATGTACTGATCTTCTGCAGGTGTCGTACTACGAACACGACCTCCCCCGTGACGTTTGCTACACTCTCCATTTCTTTGAAATGATTTCCAAAGCCTTGAAACAACACTGTGGCTGACGTCGAGCTCCCTGGCAACATCTGTTGTTTTCCGCCCTTCTTCAATCTTGCCAATAATACGGCCACGCGTAAAATCATCTAGGTGATGTCGGGAAGACATACTGAAAATTGCAAGTTCGTCAATTGATTCTTTCCTTTTCAACTTTGCGTTTGAACAACAACGGTCAATACGCGTCAAATCCTTTATATCTCTTATCAGCGCTATGACGTCACGAACAAGTTTGGCAATCCAAAATTTGCATACGCACAACACGTCTTACTGTATCCCGCACTTATGCTAATTTCCACATTTTCCTGCCTTCCATTTTATGGTTGCTATCGTTGCTATTGTCAATCTTGCATCACCCTCCATGGTGGTCATATCCCGTATTGACATCTTACGCCGGAACGCCCGCGGACGGTAATTGCATTTTTTTCACGTTTACGTATTCTGCACAAAATGGCCTGTTTGTCCCTTGAACACGTTCCAAAGCCTTCTGGATTTCAGAGCACAATAAATTGTCTTTCTTGTAATGTCCTGGCATTTTGACATTATTTTATTTCACTTGGCATCCAACCACACTTACTTTTTTTATGCGCTATATAGCCATTTATGATCCATCCTTAGCAATTGTCCAGCAGTGTATTATTATTATAATTAATCAAATTAAGATAAATGTAATACAATATTATCATTGTCTCCAACAGACATTTGTAAATTAAACAGCATGTAAATCATTCACTATCATCATCTGAGCTTGTCTTTGGCTTCTACTGTTTGGTTTAGGCAAGCGTTATTACTGTCATCGTCATCTGCATTCACGCAGTTGCAGGGGTCAGGCCTTGGAAAACTGCTACGTGTACATTTGCAAAGATGTGATGCGCATCTACTCTTTTTACTCATGAGTACTTTACTATACCGCGATTCACCCTAAGATGACACTGCAGTTTAAGGTACACGAGCCTACGCACTCACTGAACTTTCGGGACGGCCAAGAGTTATGTTCATCCGCGTAACTCCCCAGTGTGTCCGTTAGCAGTTGTCAATCACTTCCCCCATCAACTCAGTGGCATTCTCGTGTCCCAAACACTGCATATCTGCGCATGCGTGTGCTGGTCTAATTCTAAAATTTAATTTCTGAAAATAGATCTTTTTTAGATTTGTATAAAATAGCACTATGTGCCTATAAGTAAACAGCTAGGACAATATATAGTAGGATTCTGGGCAATAAATGCGTTGGTTTTCACGGAAAATGTTGGAAACTACTTTTAGTCGTGGCGATAGGTTTCACGTACCTTCCCTTTCAGTGTCATCTTAGGGTGAATCGAAATATAGTTCCAGAACAGTTTGAGGAGCTGGCTGCATTGAAGTCGTTTGGGGCACAAACCTATTTACGGGAATCCCCACCCATAATCCTGTGGAGGTGGAATTTCCGGATTTGGTACAATATCATTTCGCCACACCATGGATTGATAATGTGCCCGCATAATTGCAAGTCGAAGCGCAGATTGTGTTGGTGGCATTTTTTCCGATTCTGCAATCTACTTTTGAAATAGATCCAAATGGACATCACCAACAGTAATTTTCACATCGTTCGGCAAATACCGCATACATGTGAAGCGTTCTAATTCATCCATTACAGTATCCGACGGAATTGTTTCTAAACCTAGGTCAGCAAATGCTTGTACAATATCTGAATTACAATGCTGAAAAGTCACCGAACGTGTAAGTTTGCCTTTTCCGACAAAACAACCAGTGGAGTCACAGCCAGTGAAGGCATGTAAAGCATGCAAAGCACTCACGTTATCTGGTCCTAGGGCATCATATATAAGCTTCAAAGGAATGAGTCTCTTCTTCTGACCAACACCAACAGTACATGCCGAGTCTGGACATAGCATACACTGTAAAAAATTGACTGTAGATTTTATGGTTTTAAACCGTTTTCCAGGGTGCCAACACAAACCCGTAAAATCAACAGTTTTATGCAGTGTTGGAGCAAAGCTATAGCTTTGCTCCAACACTGCATTTAATGAAGAAAACAGCACAGAATTTGGCTGGAGCGAGTCACAGTCTAAATTATCACGAGCACACAAAAATTTGGCTGGAACGAATGTGTTGATCAACCCTGCATAAAACTGTAGATTTTACGGTTTTGTGTTGGCACCCTGAAAAACGGTTTAAAACCGTAAATTCTACAGTCAATTTTTTACAGTGTAGGTTACCGCCGAAGTGCGAGTATCACAACATCTGTATCTGGTGAATGAATGCAAATCGTTGTTGCTCCTCTATTGGTTGCATCAACAGCATGAAGTATCATTTTTGTATTGTTCACTAGCTAGATGTTGCACAGAACAGTTAGTTGCTGCCGCTTCAATTCCCAAAACCACAACCACAAAGAGATTATGTTGATGAGAAAACCTGTTAATAATCTTCTTTGGTAGACAGACTGTTAATTCCGACTTGGTTTGTGTATGTGATAGCAGCATTTTCATTTACACATTCTTGATCATAGTACTATCTGTGATTTTATATGCTACTGCCTCACCGCCAGTTAGCTTCTTCGAACGTGTTTCATTTTTAAGTGACATTGGTAGGTCATATCTATCAAATACAATTTGTATTTCGGTGTAGGAGCTGTACTTGGCCTGAAGTCGGTCCAGGAAATGATCAGCCAGCTCTGCACATGTACGGATTCAAGGTGGTTTATCTAAGCTTTGTAGAAGTACCATACCATCTAAGATTTCAACCTTCATCATGTTCTCCTGGTGTGTTTCTTCTGTATCCATGTGTAACTGGTCTTCCACCAGAGTCTCAAGAATTGCAAGAAATGAACTCTTGTTTTTGGTTAAGACAAGACGACCTTTTGGTATGAAGAGCGAGCGAGGAACCACAGAAAGCTCGTAATTCCTGAGAGCCTCTTTGAAATCGACAGTTGGTCTAGACTTAGCAATTAGAAGCAGTCTTACGAATAAGGCACAGTCTTCCTTTAGTTCCAATATTTTGGATTTCAGTGTTACAGCTACAGTTTTTCCATTACACCTCCACATGTTCAGCTTTAACATCTTCATGGGTGACCATAAGTTTATGGAATTAGTTTTTATTCTAGTTTCTACAAACTCTTCATATGCTGTCTACCCTGCAACATTTATGCGACAAACGTCATTCTCTTTCTGCCATGCGTTACAGCCTTTGTAACACAGTTCAATAAATCTTATGATGTTTCTGTGAACACACTTCCTTGTTGCTGAAAAGTATTAACAAGTCGGGCAACATTTGGCTCTTGAAGTTTGGTAAAGGTCATCGTGTCTTCATGATGGCTACTTCTATACGTGGAGCCAACACCTGCCATCGCTTTACATTCTGCAGCTAGAGCAGCCATTGCTGGTACAATAAGAAAAAAACAATGTACGGGCAGATGTAATTCTTGTGAGACATACTAAACCACCGCTGACCTTCGTGCTTAGGTTAAAATGTTCCAACGCATAGGCTGGCCCTATATATAGCACAAAAGGGTGCTATGTTTCGATTAACGACCCGATTACCTTGTGTTAATTCGCTGAATACGCCTGGACTTGAAACCGGTAAGCTCTGCATCTCTGCCAGGTATAATGGAATCATACGGGCATAGTGATGTTTATCATAGGCAAAGAAGTCCTTCACAAGTGTGTCAAGAGATGAAAGACGAAGTTCGCAATTTCCTGTTCTTACTGCTTGAATAAGTCCAACACCATTTGCATTGTAAATCAGCTCTATTTCGGCACGCCGCCCCGGTGGCGCAGTGGTCTAAGCGATGGCCTCTGATCATTTCGTCCGAAAAGGGTCTGGGTTCGAATCCCGGTGAGGCATGGATGTTGTGTTTGTCTTACGGCACTGGCTCTCTCCCTTCCCTGGAACCAGTGACCCTAAATTAGGGACGGGCGACTGCTTATAGCCCATTGAGTTGCTCACGGTGGTCGTTAAACCTCCAATTAAAATTAAAAATTTCGGCACTGGGAATATTTTTCAAAGTTGCATCAAAAGAGTTTATTTCTGCAAACACTCTATGGACGTTTACAAATTCAACAAGTTTATTATGTGTTGCAATAACTGCACCTGTCTCCTTTTTAAGAAAGGCGTTTTCCAAGTTATTCATGGCTTCATGTAGAAAGGCTGTAAAATCATGTCATTCAAAAATATTCATACAAAAATAAATAATAATGTACGTTGCTGGTTTTTCTAAATAACTACCTTCAGTTTCAATTATAAAAACATTAAAAATACTAAGAGTACAATATTGCTTCTAGTATATTAAAATACTTACAGTATATATATACTATTAATATTATATACAATTTATATATATATTAGTACATACATGTATTTAACTTAATTCTTCCAGTTATTGTGTTATTTTTCCACTAGCGGCTTTACGCCCGTGCATTTTTAAGCATTACCTAACTGCATGATGTAGAATGTGTAATTACTTTCAATTTGTGGTATAAATGGTCAGTACATGACTATAAATGAGGAAGATACAGCATGTTTTGTGGGATGTGTCGGTGGCTGCTCTGCCCACTTGAACCCCCTCCCCTCCCCTGCCCCCTGTCGCATTTCCCGAAGTGGCAACATGTGATTTACTGTTCTTCATGTGCATAGCTTTCTGAAAATTCCAACCGGAAAGCTATACCACAAAAAGCCCACGGAAGTCAAATTTCACACACATTGCTCCCCCACTATATTTGGTGTGCAGGCCATCAACTACACTAAACAATCTGGCGTTGGTAGAAAGCCTGGTTAAAAATAGGTCGAGGTGTGTAAACAATGCATTTGTCTCTATTTATATGATGCCCATTAGGTAGTAGAAGTGATCTTTTGTGGCATTTTTATTGTGGCCAGTGAAGGAATAGCAAATAGAGTTGCAGAAGGTTTTACTCTCTGACAAACGTTCGCAAATAGAACCAATTCCGTGGAATAAATAAAATCAATTGACCGAATTTGAAAATACTCCCGTGCGGAGTCAAAATATGTTAGATCCGATTTCGGGTCAAAAATAAATATCGGCATAGTTTCGTTCCCGAGACAATTTTCATCCGTCTAAGTGGAGAAAATGTAATATTTTTCTGTTACGTAAGAAACTTTGGAGTCCAAGTGTACTGGATGAAGGATTTTTTTCTCTTAAAATGATTGGTTTTAAAGTGATTTTGTCTTACCATGGCAGCTTAGAACCAATTAATTAATTCAGATTTATTTCCTTTTTTCGGGGTAAGGGTTCAGTATTTAGGGGGCACTGATTTCTAGTTTAACAGTTAGGAATATTTTTCTTATTATTTGATATTTAATTGTTTATAGGAATATACAATTGTACCAATTTTGCAGTGCTAAGCACATGTACCAATTCTCGTACTTAAAAAAAAAAAATCAGTGATGTACTGGAGCTGGTTTGCGCGCGCTAACCAGTATTTAAAATGTCAAAAATAAAAATAAATGTTGGTTTCTTTTTCTTTTCTTTCTTACGCTTTCCAACCGTAGGTTGGCCGCCCCAGTGGCGCAGTGGTCTAAGGCGATGGCCTCTGATCATTCGTCCGAAAGGGGTCCGGGTTCGAATCCCGGTGAGGCATGGATGTTGTGTTTGTCTTACGGCACTGGCTCTCTCCCTTCCCTGGAACCAGTGACCCTAAATTAGGGACGGGCGACTGCTTATAGCCCATTGAGTTGCTCACGGTGGTCGTTAAACCTCCAATCCAAAAAAAAAAAAAACCGTAGGTTGAAGAAGCGTATATGCTCCAGCTTTGTCCGTCTGTCTGTCCGTCCGCACGATAACTCGCGTAAATGTGTTTCGATTTTGATGAAATTTTAGTATGTGGTAGGAGACCACCTGTGGACGAACCTTATTGAAAATGGGCGAAATGGAGTCAAAGGTCAGGACATAGAAGTGAGATCCATTCCATCGCCCTTATACGTCATAACTTACGTAAAAATGCTTCTATTGCGACAAAACTTTAGTATGTTGTTCCGGAGGTATACTGAACCGGTTCTGTTGAATATCATCGAAATGGGGTCGAAAGTCAGGGCACAGGAGCGAGATTTATTCCACAGCCATTATCCTCATAGCTTGAGTAATGATGTCTGGTATGTTGGAAAGCGTATCATAATCAATGCATTGCATGATTTTACTAACTTGTTTTCGTTTCTTAGTTTAACGACCACCATGAGCAGCTCAGTGTGCTGTAAGCAGCCTCCCGTCCCTAATGTGGGGACTCTGGTTTCAGGAAAGGTGGATAGCCAGTGCCACCGGACAAACACTCAGCCCATTCTCAAACCCAGGAGCATCTCGGACGAATGGACAGAGTCAAGCGCCTCAGACCATTCGGCCACCGGGGTGGCTTACTATAGGCCTCAACCAGACGCTATTTATGCTACATTTAAGATAAATGTTCCGGTTGAAAAGCCCATTAAATGTGGAGGGAGTGCGTGCACAGTCGACTTCTAAAGAAAAGTACTATAACGTAACCCTTCTTCGTGTGCGAGATTGATGTCACGCTATGTCTAAAACCAAGACTAAGGAAATGTTAAACTAAATGAGAATACGATGCAATAGTTCCTAATTAAGCTTTTACGGCTACACGAAACATATACAGAAGTCAAACCTACGATAACTTTTTAGTGGTCTGGCAATATTTGAAGAACTCCACAATATGGCACTACAAGTTGTAAATTTCACATTTATCTTAACAGCGATCGAACATCTCTACACACCCACACATACACATAGCAACTCCTATATCGTCGTTTTTATCTATCGTTCTCATCACATTCATACGTCACTCACTCTGACCTCAGTTGTGTTGCCAACCTTATTCTTGTGAGAGAGTGTGACGTACCTGCCAGCAGGACGCACATGACATAAAGGCAGATAGGATTCAGAACACATGTCTGCGTAGCTCAGTTGGTAGAGCGGCTTGTTCCGGAATAAGCGTACTCGGGTTCGAATCCCGGCGTAGGCCAAAAATGACGGAGAAATTTACTTCGTTATAATGGCGCCCAAACTACCCGGATGACCCGACCGTTCAAAATCTCGCATTGGTGTGATGTTATTTCCACACCGCGAGATAGGAAAAATCAGAGAATCCCTTCTCCAGTGCTTCGAAAAATAAATGGGTGTGACTTTGCATTCCACACACCAGATTGACGGGGAGTTCTCAGGTGCAAGTTCTACAGTGGATGGCTGCCTGGATGGCTGCCTGCAGCGATTCATGGTCAGGGCTGACCCGTGGGCCATGCCCCCGGCCCTCTTTCGGGGGGGGGGGGGTGACGTGACGTACCTGCCAGCAGGACATAAAGGCAGATAGGATTCAGAACAAATGTCTGCGTAGCTCCGTTGGTAGAGCGGCTTGTTCCGGAATAAGCGTACTCGGGTTCGAATCCCGGCGTAGGCCAAAAATGACGGAGAAATTTACTTCGTTATAAGAGAAGATATCACGTTAAGTTTGGAAAGTGTAAGGGAGAACAAACTCAAATTTACATAGGAAAAGGAACTAAAAATGAAAGTTATTTTAGAATATACGTCACAGTACGTACTTCTCTGTTTACATAAGGGACGCTAGGAGCCCCAATAAAATCAAACACAAGCTGTGTGATTTTATCTGTGGTATGCAGACATGACAAAAATTTGGATGAGGAAAACAATACCTTAAAAAAAGAACAAAAAAGAATGAAAGTGAAACAAAGCAAAGAAAGAAAAGAGAAAGAAAAGGTATATATAAAAAAAGGATCAACTGAAGAAGGGCAGAGCAAAATAAGTAAAGGAAAAAAGAATAAGTAGTAAAAAGAAAATCGCATATTACGTACGTGCCAAGTCTTACCGTTTACCCGTAAAATGTAAAGAAATTCTACTTATTTTACGGTTATATTATGGACGACATATTTTACATATTGTTGTTTTTTTACTTTTCTCAAGGTTGGTACAATGTCGAGGGGGAAATAAGTGGCGTCAAAAGCCACCGCCTCTCTGTATTATGATTTATCTAATTCCAATTTCACCCCAACACTTTTTACCCATCGCCTAGCGAGAAAGACTTCGTAAAAACAATGTACGATTAGGATTCTCGATAACTGCTGAAAGAGAGAGAGAGAGAAAAGAAAACTGAAAATATCAGCCTCATATAAGACCTAAAATTGCGTTTCTTAAACGAATTCTTGCATGTTGTCCTGAAAATTTAAGGTGAAAACATTATTACGTTAAAGTAAAACGTTTCGGCGTTACATTGCAATAACTTCGTGGTTACAAATGAAACTTGTGTGTGTATGTGCCGTAAAGGTAGCATACTAATGAGATGATTATGTTCGCTGTAAGCGTGAAGTAGTGACAGATATTTTAAATGTAACACACGAAATCACTAAAACAGACAAAGCATCTGCATAATGTATCGACGTTTAATCGGCATGTTCAAAACGTTTAATCGCTACAGTTCACGTACGAGTCTCTGGAACATATCGATTAAACGTTCGCTGATTTTTTTTTACGGATTCCAATTCTTGAAAGTTAGCAGGTCTGAGAAATATCCCGTTCAATTCGGATATTCGAATATGTTTGGATCTCGAATATCCGTATGGCAATCCGGAGTTAGGTTTTACAGCGTATAATGTTCTAAAGTTATTTTGTTGTTATTAGCTTGATATTAAACAGGCACTTAGAATACTGAATATACACTTGAGTACTAAAGTTAGCAATTACTCTAACGGACAGAGTTCGTGAGTCTGAGAAAAAATCCACTTACTGAATTTCACAACTATATTAGTAGTAGTCAGTTGCTCTGATAAATAATTCGACTACCTACATTTTCGTGTAAACACACTTCTCTTAAAAACTACCTGTCGTATCGAATGATAACAAGCCAGCAGAGTAGGGTAAACATTGATAATTTCACGGCATAGGTACATTCGTGATAGAGCGTAAGCGGCTATTGTTAGAGTAACTAATGCTTAGTTAGTTAATACAGACTTTCCACATTTATAAGTGAGTTCCGTAACTCACTTATAAACGTGGAAAGAGCGACGACTTCTGTTTGGTGTCTTAGCTAGTTTCAACTTTTTATCATAAATGGCAGCAGATGTCCAGTTTCTAAAATCGGAAGGAGATCGTCAGTAAGTTGTTTTGTTCGTATCACAGAGAAAGTTATTCCACGTGTGGTTGCCGTCCCGGTGGCGTAGTGTACTAAGCGATGGCTTATGACCATTCGTCCGAGAAGGGTCCGGGTTCGAATCCCGGTAAGGCAAGGATGTTGTGTTTGTCTTAGGGCGTTGGTTCTCTCCCTTCCGTTGAACCAGTGACACTAAATTAGGGACTGGCGACTGCTTATAACCCGTTAAGTTGCTCACGGTGGCCGTTAAACCTCCAATCAGTCGCCCCGGTTGCGCAGTGGTCTAAGCGCTGGCTTCTGACATTTCGTTTGAGATGGGTCCGCGTTCGAATCCCGGTTGAGGCATGGATGTTGTGTTTGTCTTACAGCACTGACTCTCTCCCTTCCCTAAAACCAATGACCCTAAATTAGGGACGGGTGACTGCTTATAGCCCACTGCGTTGCTCACGGGGGTCGCTAAACCTCCAATGAGCCGCCCCGGTGTCGCAGTGGTCTAAGCGCTGGCTTCTGACATTTCGCCCGAGATTGGTCCGGGTTCGAATCCCGATTGAGGCATTTGTGTTGTGTTTGTCTTAGGGCGTTGGTTCTCTCCCTTCCGTTGAACCAGTGACACTAAATTAGGGACGGGCGACTGCTTATAACCCGTTAAGTTGCTCACGGTGGCCGTTAAACCTCCAATCAGTCGCCCCGGTTGCGCAGTGGTCTAAGCGCTGGCTTCTGACATTTTGTTTGAGATGGGTCCGCGTTCGAATCCCGGTTGAGGCATGGATGTTGTGTTTGTCTTACAGCACTGACTCTCTCCCTTCCCTGGAACCAATGGCTCTAAATTAGGGACAGGCGACTCCTTATAACCCACCGAGTTGCTCACGGTGGTCGTTAAACCTTCAATAAAAAAAAAAAAAAAAAAAAAAAACTTGTGGTGGGATTTGAATAGTCTTTTGTTTTGTTTTGTGATGGCGTTTAATATACATGGTAGAAGAGCGGATTCAAAGAAGGAAAATAGAGGTAAGCAAACAATATTTAATCCAGTTATTGATTAGATTCTTGTGTAATTTAAAAATGCACTTGCAAGTCATTTACCAGCATTCTATACCGTGTAAAGGCTCAGCCACGGACGCATGATCCTTAGCTTTGGGAAGTTAATTTTCTCAGGCATTAAAGTTGATTTAAAAAATAACTTTTTTCCATAATTTAAACTACAATATCTGATTTCTGAATCGTAATCATGATAGTTGGGGATCAAATAGGCACTTCGGTTCCGTCCGTTTTTTAATTAATTTTAGCCTGTCACGAAGTAACCATGGTGTCACGAATTTATCGCCTCCAGGTGATGATAACTACGTGATCGTAATAGTTGATGTAATTGAAATGTAACAAGATACAGCTCATATACACAGTTTTTATGAACAGGCCCATGCAAAGAGAAAACGATAACTGGGATGGCGAATTTTGTGGGCACAACTATAACCAGGATGCTAAAACAAAGTGGAGCTCAGTGGTTTCAATGTATTAGGTGCTTGAATTAATTCCCGCTGTTTTTTGCCACAGAAGCACCTGAGTGTTGCCACAGAACGGTACGTGATAGTCTATTCAAAGTAGTGTCCCTTGGCAGCTACAACCTTTTCCATCCGTTGGGGTAACAAATGGATTCCGCGGTGGAAAAATTCAGATATTTTCGAGGCGAACCATTCATCGAGCCATTTTTGGATATCCGCAACAGAAAAGAAGTGCTGTTCTGACAGCCCATGTTGTAGCGACCGGAACAAATGGAAGTCCGGGGGAGCGATGTCCGGGGAATAAGGTGGGTGGGATAGGAAGTCCCAGCCAAGTGCCTCCAAGAGTTTCTTCACGGATTTGGCGACATGAGGTCTAGCGTTGTCGTGGAGAAGAATAACCTTGTCATGTGGAATCCAGTTTCCGAGCTTCTGGATCATTCCCATTGCCTTTAAACGTTTGCTAACCGTTGACTCATCGACCCGTACCGTTTCAGACAACTCGTGGAGCGTCTGACATGAATCCTCGTCCAATAAGGCCTCCAATGAGCCATCTTCGAACTTTTTCGGCTGCCCAGGGCGCTCTTTGTCCTTCACGTCTAATTCGTTGTCTTTGAAGCGTCGGAATCACTCTCTGCATGTTGTTTCCGATAGGGCATGTTACCCATAGGCCTGCACTAGCAAATGATGACTTTCCGCTGCAGATTTCTTGAGATGAAAGCAGAAGAGTAATGCTTCCCGCAAATGCTCCTCTTTTGGTGCTAAACTCGTCGTCGTGAATGCGATACAAACTCGTGTTCTGTGTCCTCCCATCGCGTGTCACACACTGCTTCGCCCAGACTACGGACGATACGTGCGTGCGGGTCACAGCGCACCACTGCTGCGCTCTATTGGGCAACAGCGGGAATTAATTCAAGCACCTACAGCTTTTACATGATATGGTACCACATGAAGTGCCAAAACTCTTACAATGAAAATGAAGATGTATTCATGTGCGACGACGGTGAAAGTTGCTGATAATGTTTGAAATTAAAATGGGAAAATGGCACTCTATGGAAAAAGAAACCATTTTATTAATAAAAATATGCATTTCTTCCATGTTTGACTAGAGTAAACTGTGCAATATCTGATGTGTACTATAATTTCTATATATTCAAGTAATGATGTGAATACAAATGGACAACTTGTTCGCTATCACGAACGTAGCAAGGTATTATCACAAAGTTATCGAGGTTATCATAGAATAACCACTGGTAAGCATTATGCGAAAACATCTGGTGGAGCACAAAAGTACAATCCTACTGTTTTCCAAGTTACTGGTATTATGTACAAATGTGTTGCGTATGGGTACTGGAGTTTGATAAACATAGTATAACGAAGTAACTTTCTCCGTCAGTTTTGTCCACGCCGGGGCTCGAACCCGGGTACCCTCATTCCGGAATAAGTCACTCTACCAATTGAGCTACGCGGACATTCGTTCTGACTGCTATCTGCCTTTATGTCGTGTGCGTCCTGCTGGGCAGGCACGTCACATCCCCCCCCACCCTGAAAGAGGGCCGGGGGGCATGGCTCACGGGTCAGCCGTGACCATGAATCGTCGCAGGCAGCCATCCGCTGTAGAGCGTGCACATGAGAACTCCCAGTCAATCTGGTGTGTGGAATGCAACATCACACATTTATTTTTCGAAGCGCTGAAGAAGGGATTCTCTGATTTTTCCTATCTCGCGGTGTGGAAAGAACATCACACTATTGCGAGATCTTGAACGGCCGAGTCATCCGGAAAGTTCGGGCGCCATTACAACGAAGTAAATTTCTCCGTCATTTTTGTCCACGCCGGGGCTCGAACCCGGGTCCCCTCATTCCGGAATAAGTCACTCTACCAATTGAGCTACGCGGACATTCGTTCTGACTGCTATCTGCCTTTATGTCGTGTGCGTCCTGCTGGGCAGGCACGTCACATCCCCCCCCACCCTGAAAGAGGGCCGGGGGGGCATGGCTCACGGGTCAGCCGTGACCATGAATCGTCGCAGGCAGCCATCCGCTGTAGAGCGTGCACATGAGAACTCCCAGTCAATCTGGTGTGTGGAATGCAACATCACACATTTATTTTTCGAAGCGCTGAAGAAGGGATTCTCTGATTTTTCCTATCTCGCGGTGTGGAAAGAACATCACACTATTACGAGATCTTGAACGGCCGAGTCATCCGGAAAGTTCGGGCGCCATTACAACGAAGTAAATTTCTCCGTCATTTTTGTCCACGCCGGGGCTCGAACCCGGGTCCCCTCATTCCGGAATAAGTCACTCTAACAATTGAGCTACGCGGACGTTTGTTCTGACTGCTATCTGCGTTTACGTCGTGTGCGTCCTGCTGTGCAGGCACGTCACAATAGACGATAAATTCTTGTGGTCAAAATTGAAATTTCTCGAATTATCAGAAAATTGCCACTGTTTACCCTATCACACATCCCGGAATCGCAGTTAACATACGTTTGTCACCGTGTTCGAATCTTATGGAAGCCGTTAAACTATTTAAAAGAATTAATATTCTGTTTAAATAATCAGTCCATAAAGTCTTGTGTGGCGTCTTTATTGCATTGGAAAGAGAAAAATCTTGCTTTAATACCGCTAAACATCTGCGGTTATTTGTCTTCTTTTTACCTTCTCCTGTTGTTTGTCTTTCATTATTGACAGACTGGAATTACTAGAGGTCGTACAGATTCCCCAGAAATTTCGTCGAGTTTCGTATGAAGCTTGTGTGAGTTACGCTTTACTCGCAGTTCTTCGGTTTTGTGACGTTTTTATTCAATCTGCTTTCTTCATCTTTTTATTTCGCCTTATATTATTTTCTCTTCCCATTGTATTCGTGAGCGTCTTTCTATCTCCATTCCTTCTGTACATCCATCAATGTACAGTTTCATCAGACATCCAATTATTTTTATGGGTACATTTTCTTTCTTTCTTCTTCGCCTCCCCTTCCCCGCTTTTTGTCTCAATTCTTTTCTCCAGTAATACCCATTTCATTGTAACTTTTCACTACTGCGTTCTCTACTTCTGAGTTGTTATTATAACAATAGTAATTCCAACGTATTTGCCTTCCGCTTCCTGCTTCTTCTGCATTATGGGTCACAGTAATTTATCGCTGTTTCTAATGCCATTTGATGTCTACAGACGAAATATTTTTGGAAAATAATACTTTATCGTAAAGTGAAAGAAAGAAAAAGAAAGCTTTCGATATGAAAAACAAAATCGAGGAGTACCCTGGTACTCGATTTAATGAAGTGATCTCGTGCTGAATCCAATAAAAATGACATCAAAAGGAGGCAGCCACCACCTTGTACGGTAATAGTACTATCCTTAAAAATGATGGTATGAAAGCTTAAAAATTAAAAATTTTCGCATTACGCTCAAAGGATATTTATTGATAAAACTAAAAGTTTAAAAACATACATTAGACCTTTCGGGCAACCCAGTTGCCCATCATCAGATGATTAAAAACTTGACATGATCATGATCATATGTAGAGGATCTTAGGAATTGAGTGTCTGATCCCAGGTCTTAAACAACCCTTAGAAACATGAAGCTAGGAGATTTGGGCTAGAGTGCCCGATAGGAAAGTGGCACGGAAGCGAAGTAGAAGACGCCCTTATTTACTAACGGAGGGCCAGTACCCGGGGTCCGACGGCTTAACGTGCCCATCCGACGCACGGCGGATATTTAGTGGATCGAGCGTTCGTACCTGCCTGGGATCGAACCTAGATCTTTCCGTGGCAGTCACGAACGTTGCCCACTAGGCCACCCGCGGCCCTAAAAACTTGACAACTATGTGGATGGCTACTATATACACTGTGAACATGTGATGAATGATGTCATAAAGGACCTTGTGACCAGTGGTGCGCAGATTGCACTCCACGGATTTTGGTTTCTAATGTTATGGTTTCTAATGTTATGATTTCTAATGTTTTTATGTGAAGAAACGACCGACTTGGTTAAAATACACCCCCCCCTTTTCTTTTTGTCATATTGTAGCAATGTGCTTAGTTTAAGTTTTGGCATATTATGCCTTAACACGTATTAATTGTATTAATGTATCATACTGCCTTTTTTTTACAATTTGATCTTCCACTTATCATTGGCTAACATTAATCCGTGGAGTGCAATCTACTCACCACTGGTCACGAGGTCCTTTATGACATCATTCATCACATGTTCACAGTGTATATATTAGCCATCCACATAGTTGTCAAGTTTTTAATCATCTGAAGATGGGCAACTGGGTTGCCCGAAAGGTCTAATGTATGTTTTTAAACTTTTAGTTTTATCAGTAAATATCCTTTGAGCGGAATGGGAAAGTTTTTAATTTTTAAGCTTTCATACCATCATTTTCAAGGATTGTATTACCGTGCAAGATGGTGGCTGCCTCCTTTTGATATCATTTTTTACCCTGGTACTCTTTGTAGATAATTAATGCTATGCATCATTCGCATGCCAAGATCTTTGTGGGTGTGAAATAAAACGAGTCATTCGGGATTACACACTTTTTTACGTACAATACACTGTAAAAAAAATTCCGTTATTCCTTTCGTGAATTAACGAAGTCATTCCACTTTCCTGTTATTCCTACCACTTTCCTGTCATTCCTTTCGTGAATTAAATAAGTCATTCCACTTTCCGTCATTCCTTTCGTGAATTAACGAAGTCATTCCACTTTCCTGTCATTCCTTTCGTGAATTAAATAAGTCATTCCTTTCGTGAATTAACGAAACATATTTCTGACATAACCTTTTTTGTGAAATGACGGAAAGAAACCTTAATTTCACAGATTTTTACGTACGTCAGGAAAATTCTGAATTTTCAGAAAGCTTTCCCCAATTCCTTTCCTTTATTGACGATGAACTGCCGTTTTTAAGATGCCTTAATGGAAAATTCTAAATTTCCAGAAACCTTTCCGCTGTTCCTTTCGTATATTAACGGAAAAGCTCCGTCTTCACTGTTTCCGTATCCACATGACGAAAACTTTCCGGTAATAGAAGCGATTCACGAAAATATTGGGGGGGGGGGGCAGAAAGTAATGTCGTTTTTCGAGGAGCTAAGTTTGGGGAGCAGTTGTGAGGTGTTTATATAAGTTCAACGTAAAGTAAGTGTATGTACAAGGGAATAAGCTATTCCCCGTTAACTTATATAGGTGTTTTTATCTTCCAGATTTGCAGAAGAAATTGAGTGACATAAATTCCGAGGAGAGTCATGTTCGTCATTGTATGCTGTATGAATTTCACAAGGGGGAAAATGCAACCGTGGCCACCAATAATATTTGCGCTGTTTATCCGAATGCGTTAAATGTCCACAAGTGCCAGCGTTGTTTCGCCCAATTCCGGTCGGACAATTTTGACCTCTCTGATGTCCCGCCCCTCGTGCAGGAAGGTGGTCCATGGAGCTGGACAACGACCTGCTGCGTGCTGCCGTTGAGGCTGATCCTCGTCTGACCATTGAGGAATTATCCCAATATGCATCACGGTCCACTGTTCAAGAGCACCTGCAACAGATAGGGAAGGTCTATAGACAAGGAGTTTGGATCCCACACCAACTTTCACCTGACAACAAAGCCCAGCGTTCCACCATCTGCAGCTCTTTTCTCAGCCGACTGGAAAAGGATCCATTTCATCATCGAACTGTCACCGGAGATGAAAAGTGGGTTCTTTACGTGAACAAGAAATGCAAAAACCAGTGGCTTTCTCCAGGTCAGGCACCAGTTCCAGCGCCAAACCCAGGCCTACACCCCAAAAAGGTTTTGCTCTGTGTTTGGTGGACTACCGCTGGCATAGCTCACTTGGAGCTCTTGGAACCCGGACAGACCGTAAGAGCAGACATATATTGTCCACAACTGGACCGTTTGAAACAAGCTTTTACTGTAAAACATCCAGCACTTGTCAACAGAAAACGTGTCATCATCCAGCATGACAACGCGAGACCTCACACGGCGAGACGGACCCAGCAGACGATCAAAGATTTTGGCAGGGAAGTTCTGCCCCATCCCCTTATTCTCCTGACATTGCACCATCTGATTACCATTTGTTGAGATCTATGCAGCATTTTCTTAGTGGGGAAAAATTCCACAATATTGATGATGTCAAAAGGGGGCTCCCTGACTTCTTTGCATCACAGACAACGTCTTTTTATGAAGATGGCATTGAAAGTTTGGTTTCACGATTGGCAAGTGTGCTCGATAATGATAGCGATTATACATATAATTTTTTTTTTTTTTTTTTTTTTTTTTTTATTGTAGGTTTAACGACCACCGTGAGCAACTCAATGGGCTATAAGCAGTCGCCCGTCCCTAATTTAGGGTCACTGGTTCCAGGGAAGGGAGAGAGCCAGTGCCGTAAGACAAACACAACATCCATGCCTGACCGGGATTCGAACCCGGACCCCTTACGGACATACATATAATTGATTAACCCTTTAAGGACCATGACCTGGCCTCTGATCATTCGTACGTAAAGGGTCCGGGTTCGAATCCCGGTGAGGCATGGATGTTGTGTTTGTCTTACGGCACTGGCTCTCTCCCTTCCCTGGAACCAGTGACCCTAAATTAGGGACGGGCGACTGCTTATAGCCCATTGAGTTGCTCACGGTGGTCGTTAAACCTCCAATCAAAAAAAAAAAGGACCATGACCCCAAAATCTTGTATCACTTTGAATACTACACTGGCGTGCAAAAATTAAGGACGAGACGGTTTTTCTAATGTAATGTCGTGCAGAAGTGCTCCACATCGACTCAAATCATACCATAAGATCCCCAAGATGTAAGAATATAGGACAAGTGAGCAAAACCGTCCAAACAAGGAATCCAAAGGATACAAAGACACTTTATTGAAAAGGTAGCTTCGAGCACAACTGGATAGAAGACTGAAACGTCCATGTGACAGGCGGCTGCCAAGAAAATCCAGTCTTTAGTAGGGGATATGATCACCCCTGACTGCGTTGCAGGATTTACAACGTCTGTTCATGATGAGGACGAGGTTGTCTAGGAGCTGTTGAAGCATCGCGGCCCATTCCTCTTGTAGCGGCAATCGCAGCTGCGGAATCGTTGCTGGCGGCTGGTGACGTATTGCCAAGCGTCTCCCGAGAAGGTCCCACACGTGTTCGATTGGATTTAGGTCCGGGAACCTTGCGGGCCAATCCATGCGTTGAATATCTTCACTCTCCAACAGCTCTGCGACAGCCACTGTACGATGAGGTGTAGCGTTGTCGTCCATGAAGAGGAACTCAGGACCCACAGCACCTCTAAACAGACGCACGTGAGGCAGGAGAACCTCGGTACAATAGCAGACACCAGTGACTGAACCTCCTTGGAAGATGTGGAGGTCAGTACGGCTACCAAGAATGATACTGCCCCAAACGAGAACTCCGCCACCTCCAAGCCGGTCCCTTTCGATGATGTTGGAGGTGTGATTTCGTGTTCCCTGCTCTCTCCAGATGTGTATACGTCCAGAATCGCTCGTCAGACTAAATCGGCTCTCATCCGTAAAGAGAACTCGACCCCATTGCTGATGTGTCCAGTTCTTGTGTTCCTGGCACCACATAAACCGCCGTCTCCGATTAGAAGGCGTTAATGGCACACACCGTACGGTTCGTCGTGCAAATGGACCACCTTTGCGCAGCCTCATGGCCACGGTAAAACGCTATAACGGACGTCCAGTTGTCTGTCGGATGTGCCTTGCGATTTCTCCTGCTGTCTGCCGCCTGTCTCTTCTCGCCTGTAGGACAATATACCGGTCGTCCGCCGCCGTGGTTGCTCGTGAAACGATGCTGTGAGCGATCCCGAACTCCTCGGCCACACTAGTCACACTTCGACCTTCTTCCAACTTCCCAATGACGCGACCTCGGGTAAAGTCCTCCAGATGTCGTCTACTGGACTGTCTGTTGGCCATATCACACGGTGGCAGCGACTCGACGTCGTTCATACCGATGTACACCGTGCAATAGCTTTCACTGAATTGCTGAGCGTACATCGCCCGTGTGCTTTATACACTTCCGACACTCCCCCTCCCCCTACGTCATGCTGCATATATGCGCATGCCCTACCGTACCGGACCCTAGTCTATCTCCTGAGTGGTCTTTCGGTCCGTTCTGCCTGCTTGTTCCGCTGTTATGCTAATTTCTCCTCTTCGTCCTTAATTTTTGCACACCAGTGTATAACATCCGAAATTGTCGGTTGTTTCACTTCTTTGTTTAACAACAATAATTGTGACCGAGGGTGACTCCTGCTGATCCCTCATAGGTCGAGAAAATTTGAAGAACAAGTAAGGGTAGGAAATTTGACTCACCTTGGACAGTCGTTTCGGGTGTCTATGGTCGTTTGTACGTACGGGCGTTTTGGGCGTTATGGTCGTTAAAGGGTTAAGAAATTAAATTCTTCTGTTACAAAAAGTGTTTCTCTTCTTTTCCAAAAACGACATTACTTTCCGGTCCCCCAATACTTGAGGTTTGATTAATTGTTAAATGTCCACAGTCTGTCGAAGAATATGATTTTGAAGTTCTGTAGCAAGATTGGATATTCTGGGTAGCATATCGCATGGATTTTGGGTATTGTGACACAGAAGATTTCTTTTCCTCTTCGCCATTTTGTGCACCAGCTATTATATATTGTGCTACTGTAAGAAACCGGGTACTTAAATTATTGTAGAGGTGATTTGAACGATTTCTATGTAACAGCCTTTGGAGCGCGTAAGACAAAAACTATTGTATGTAGCTATCAAGAGTAAATTTTATGTTTAAAAGTTTTGTGAAATAATACTACCTTTTCACCTAAAACCTTTTAGGTGAGGTGATATATAACCTTTATAATAATATAAAACCTCTTCACCTGTTCTTAAAGATAACCGGCAGCCCCAGTGGCGCAGTGGTCTAAGCGATTGCCTCTGCTCATTCGTCCGAATGGGGTCCGGGTTCGAATCCCGGTGAGGCATCGATGTTGGGTTTGTCTTACGGCGCTGGCTCTCTCCTGGAGTCAGTAGTTCTAAATTAGGGACGGGCGACTGCTTATAGCCCATTGAGTTGCTTACGGCGGTTGTTAAACGTCCAATCAAAAAAAGAAAAAAAAAAGAAAAACTATAATTGAAGTTATTGTCAGTTAAAAAAAGATATCTCAAGTTCCAAAGCTTCCTATTGCTTCGAAAGATCACGATGAAAAACAATATTTAATCTGTGATAAGTCCTGCAACAGAAAGCATAAGATTATTACAACCGTATTCCAAAAAGATAATGAGCTCCAACAGAAAATAAAATGATTAAATCAATCACATCTGTGGGTTCATCATCACACAATTAAGTTTTACCTTGAACGTGAGTGCGATTCGGAAGACATTCTTCCGGCTCAGTGTATAAGACGTGCGGTTTGTTACCCAAATGACTTCAGTTCCATTCCGGCCGGCGTGAAGGGGCTCTCAGGCGTGAGAGCTGAAAAATTGAGAATGTTCGGTTTTGCGAAATATCTGTATGAATACGGAAAAACTTGAAACGGACTTTTCTGAAATAAATGGAATTACTAACTACCGAAAATGTGTGAAAATACGGAAGTTAGAGAAAACGGGAACTCTTAAAAATGGAAATTATGTTAAAAGACGGACACTTACCAGCAACTTCGTTGCACGTTATTTTCAGAAATTTTCCATGAATTCCCAGCACTTCCTTTTTACAGTGCACATTGCATTTATTCACGTAACTCACGACCACATCGAGTCACGGTCCGGTACATACTAGGTGGAATTAAATCATAACAACAAACAGTAAGGTTTACTAATTTCTGAGCGGTACTTAGTAGGTGGATTAATGAATGTTATTGTCGGAAAACCCATAAAAGAAGATATGAGTCATGAAAGTAAATGTTTACTGAACTATGGTGGCGGCAATAGTAAGTATTTCGACTGTTTAGAATTTCAAAAACAATATTTGTTTGAATTATTGTTATTATATATCATTCAGATTTAGACGAACGTAAGATACGACCCTGACACCAATGAAATGTGATGTAGTTACGACAGTCCATCTGCGCATGCGCACGCTCAGGATAAAAGAAATGCTGAATCAGAAATGTGTTAATGAGAGGAATTGGTAACTTTTGTTCTAGAATATCTACAGGTTACACCCCATCGTGTTATCCATCGTTTTAAAGCTCTCGTGAACAGCAGGTAACCCTCTCTCTCTTTTGGGGGAGAGAGAAGGGGGTCAGGCAAAATTTCGCTACGATACACCGTTTCCGAGATATTTGAGAAATTCAACCTAGGTGGCTCACCGACTACCGCACCAAAATGCATTTTTGTGATGGCTTTTATCACATTTAACAAGAGGTTCTCGTAAAAAAAAAAAAGAAAATTAAAAAAAAAGTGGTATTTCAGACATCGTGTTCTGCTAATTAATGACGGCCTCATGAATTTCCGGTTCTTGAAAAATAACATGAATTCGGGAAATTATGTTTTTCATTCAATTTATATCTTTAAGGAAAACATCGCTTCTTTGAAAAAACTTGTAAGTTATATTTTAATATATATTTGATATACACTATATTGACAAAAGTCACCGGACACCTAGAAGAGAAACACAGCATAGCATTTATTGGCATACATTAATACGGTCTCGGTCCACCTTTGGCCTTAATGTATGCACTGATCCTTCGAAGCTCGAAGTGGTTGGGTTTTGAGCTCCGTGATTTTCGTTGCTATAAGGTGTTTATTGAGTGCTTTAGTTTCTGTGGTTGCGTGTATCTTCAAGTTGAAGTTCTACACTTTACGTTCGTGTATCTCCCAGGTTGGTGAGTGCCATATTTTCTCATTATTCACTGTTTTATTTTTCAACCAAGCTGGTCTTTTTTCGTTAAAGTCTCGCCATTGCTTCGATGGCGGAGGCAGACAAGGGTGACGCCCACATCCTTATCTTGGCAGATCAGCCAGCCTCCTCTTCTTCTTCTACCGCGGTAGCTCCTGCTCAGCTTAATGAGGTGGTTCCCGAGCGTCATTGCGACGTCATGGACACTTCTTCTCCAGCTATAACTCCCACCAAGTGCGGTAGTGCCAAGTCTCCTATCTACATCTCAGCAGATGATAACGTATCCGTTATCAGCAATACTAAGCTCACAGCTTCTACTTCTCATCAACTTTCTGATCCGCCCTCATTGCTAGGGGCCGCTTCATCGAATTCTCGACCCATGTCTGCCCAAGCGTCCTATGCTTCTGCAACTTCTGGGGTCCTCACACCCCCAGTTTCATCTGCTATGCCTTTTCCTGAATCCTATGTCACTGTCGTCGGTTCTACTGCTACAATTGACATACCAGAGGTATTTCTTTTTCCTCCACTATGGAACGGGGCGTCTATTTTGACGCGCTTCCCGACACTAAGCTGTGGCAATATAGCCGAGCCCTCAAAACTATCTTACCAAAGGATGCAATAGACTTTGTAGCTCGAAAACCCAGATCTGTCTTGGTCTATTTTAAGGATAAAGCGCAGGCTGACCAGGTCCTTACGGAAGGTCTAACCATCAATGACGTGCATCTGTTAGCACAACCGGTTGCGCACCGCCCGGTGCAGGTGACCTTCTACCCCGTACCACCAGAAGTATCCGACGCTGCACTCTGCACCTTGCTCAGCAGGTACGGTAGAGTTGTTAGCTCCATAACAACTCTCTCTGCGGCTCCCAGAGATCCTGAAGACAAATCGATTCGGGGTTTCCGCCGCACTGCTCGAGTCCTCTTTTCATCTGGTGCGCAGCTGAAAGCGGTTCCGAATGTTTTGCACATCCGCTGTGGACAGCAACGCCGAAGAGTTGAGATAATCACTTCACAGTATTGCACTATCTGTCAGAGCGAAAGTCACATAAGGGCTCAGTGCCCACGTGCCTCCCTGAAAACAGCTCCACACACTACATCTTCTACTTTGTCCATCAACGCTTCACAGACTTCTTCCTATTCGAGGAAAGTATCGGAATCAAGATCTTCCAAAAGTCAGCTTACTGCCATTGGTCAACAAACGACTTTGATGCCTCCACCTCCTGCTGATCCTAAGAATTTTCCCAGGCTTCCAAAATCGACTTCTAGTACTTTTACAACCACTGCTGATGTACATGTTGACCACTCCTCAGCTTTTACCGTTGGCTCCATGACACGAGTCACAGGTAACGCTTCGGGTTCAAACTCTCCAGACGATCATGAAGCTTTAGTGGTTGCTGGAAAACGCAGTGGTGCTACTCGCCCCAAGACAAAGAAGTCAAAGACTCTGGCGTCCCGAAGATCATCTCGCTCTTCTACCCGCTCATCCACTCGCTCCGTCAGCTCTCGACGACCGTTCTCCAGGTCGCCTCTCCACACTTCCTCTGAGACAGCATGTGAGAGTGCCTTTCCCTCACTAGATGAATTCACAACTTTTCTTGCTGAAAATGCTTTCCCTGCTGAGCCTCTGCCATACGAGGACGTGCTGGATTGCCTTTTAGGGTCCTCTAGCCCTTCCTCAGCACGCACTTCCATTCAGCAGTATGAAGCAGCTCTTCCACAAGTGCTGGTTCAATTACACTCACTTGAAAACACTCTTCGGCGCACTGCGTACGAGGTCCCGTGGAGTGTTTGTTTTCTCCGTCGCCTCCACTCCATCACTACAGCCAGTCAATTCCTTCTGCATCCCACAACTAACCTAGACATTCAAGGTGGTGTCACTTAATTGTTGTGGTTTTGCGACACCTCTTGCGAATGCGCTGGTACGAGAGGATCTTGCTCCGCTGAATGCTGATATATTACTTCTGCAGGAAACAAACTGTACTTCCACCACCTCTGACAAACCAATATATATAAATTGTAACTTCTCATTGTACAGAATCATGTATATAGGTCGTTTCACGAACCACAGACATCTGTAAACTTTGTCGTTTTTACAGTATATTCTTATCTTTAATTCCTGATTCAAATGTGTAATTTTACTTTTCAACTGTGTAAATTTGTGTTCTCCAATACTCACTGTGATGAGTTGTGTCTTCTCTCTGTATTTTCAGAGATTATTTTTTCTTTTGTATTCTCAGGAAAATTATTGTATATAACTATTTTTCATATCACCGTTGTATGTAACATGTAGTACCGCGAGCCACATTCATCTGTAAATTTTTCATCATCTGTCTTTCGAACTTTTGATTTCATGTTTGTCTCCTTGATCACCTGCAACCTCCTGGTTTTCCAGGTCACCCACAATGTATCACCTTTCGGTCAGAACTTTTTTTCATCAATATTGTGTAAAATTTATACTCTATAGTGCTCATCATTCTGGATTGATTTTACTCTCTGTTTTACTAGAGATTCATGTTGCCTCGCCATATTTCTACTGCACTTAACTGTTGTCATGCAAACGTTGCACCGAATCCTGTAATTAACGTAGCGCAAGCTGCACATTCTGTTAATTTCTCATCACCTGTCTTTTGAATCTATGTCTGCAAGCTCGAATTCTGTTTTATACCTTGCTTCAATACTGTGCAAAAGTAATATTGTATAACGCTCTTCAAGCTGAATTGGTCCTATTCTTTGCTTTGTCAGAGATTTTTGTTGCCTCACCAGACACTCGAGTGTAATTAACTGTTGTTTTTTTTACTATCATCAATGTACAAAACCGTCTAAATAAGCAGTAGCGTAAGCTACAAGCATCTGTAAATATTTTTTTTGTCATACATCATTTGAGATGATTTATTCAAGCACAGCTCCTGTATCTTTCTTCTAATAAATACTGTGTGAAAACTGATCCTTCGAGATATGCTTTCGACAAGGTTTTGGAAAACAGCGATAGGTATGCGTTTCCATTCAGTACATGATGCTGCCGCTAACTGTTGCTTAGTAATAGACCTTGGTTCCAAACTTCTTATGCGCCGCTCTAATTCGTCCCATATGTGCTCTATGAGATTGAGTTCACGGCTCTGTGCTGGCCAGTCCACACACGATACGGAATTATCGTTCAAACCATGCCGTACCAGTCCTTGCTTTATGGCTCGGTGCATTATCCTGCTGGTACCAAAAAGGCTCGGTTCCATAGTATTGCCACAGAGTTGGTAGGGCAAAGTTGTCCAGAATATCGTGGTAGACGTGATAGTTAACAGGTTTGTCCACGATAACCAATGGGCCGAGACGATACCACGAAACACACCCACACAAGAGTACATTGCCAGCTCCAAACTTGACCGTAGGAACAGTACACTGTGGCAAATAGCGTTCCCCCGGCTGCCGCCATGCCCACACACGGCTATCAGACTGATGGTTCGTGTATCTGGATTTATCAGTCCATAGGACCCGTTTCCATTGATCTACGGTCCACGATAAATGTTGTTTACACCATGCTAAACGACGAGTAGCATTCCGAGTGGAGATGAAAGGCTTATGAGCAGCAGCACGACCACAGTAACCCATGGAATGAAGTTCTCTGCGAATGGTACGTGTACACACCGAGGTTCCAGCATTTTTAATCACCTGTACATTGAGGTCTTGTGCAGTACTCCGTTGATTAGCTGTAACGACTCTCCTGAGGCTCCGACGTCCTCTATCACTGATTTTCTTTGGTCTGCCGGTACGTTTTGCTGCTTCAGGCACGCCATGTGACTTCCACTTATTCGGGATATCCAAACTTGGGTATGTTTGAACGCCTCTCGGTCTCCTTTATGGACAACCCACTGATATAACACCCAACAATCATTTCTTTCTGAAAGTCAGTTCAGCGACATTTTCACTCAACCTCACCGTGCGATATGATTGCGGCCAGCTGTAGGCTTGCTTTTGTACCGTTTGTATCTGTACCGCGCATCTTAACAACGCACAGGATCCGTTCATTTGCTTTTGAAGGGGTGTCCGGTGACTTTTGTCAATATAGTGCATATTGGGTTGCCCAAAAAGTCATTGCGTTTTTTACACATAGATGGCGAAACATGTCTTAAAATGTAACGAACGTCATTTGAAACCGCAAGTTCATTATGTAACATGACAGCTGACAGTTCAAACTTGTTTTAGGAACAGAAACTGCACGATGTCGTTTAGAAGTGTTTGTCTGGCGTCGATTTCAAAATGAACAATCAAAAGGAACATTTTCGTCATGTTTTACTGTATTACTTCCGAAAAAAACGCTGTGCAAGCTCATAAAAAGTTATGTGATGTGTATGTTTGGTGAAGATGCCTTAAAACTTCGGCAGTGTCAGAATTGGTTTGCGAAACTGTGGTCCTGAGATTTTGATGTGAAAGATGCACCACGCTCAGGAAGGCCAATCAAAGTTCATGAGGACAAAATAAAGGCAATGATCGAATCCAATTGGCGTTTAACGACACGAAAGATTGCTGAGAATCTGAACATATCGGAATTGAGCGTTGAAAACCCTTTAAAGCAGCTAGGATACGTTAGTAAGATCTATATGTGAGTACCACATGAGCTCAAAGAAATTCATCTCACTAAGCGCGTTGAAATCTGCGATTCGCTCTTGAAACGTGAAGGACACGATCCATTTTTGAAACGTATGATAACAGGCAATGAAAAATGGATCGTCTACAACAAATTCGAACGAAAAAGATCGTGCAGCAAGCGTGATGAACCTGCTCAAAGCACTTCAAAAGCAGGTATGCACCAAAGGAAGGTTATGCTGGCAGTCTGATGGGATTTCAAAAGTATTGTGTATTTCGAATTGCTTCCAAGGAACCAAACCATTAATTCGGACGTGTACTTTCGTCATCTGGATAAATTAAGTGATGCAGTCAAACAGAAGCGTCCATAATTGGTGAATCTTATAAGTGTTGTGGTTCACCATGATAACGCAAGACCACATACAAGTTTGATCACTCGTCAAAAATTGTTGCAGCTTGGAGGGTATGTGTTACCACATCCACCATATTCACCAGACCTGGCACCATCAGACTGCCATTTTTTTTTTCGTTCGCTGCAAAACGCCTTGAATGATAAAATCTTCACTGCTGATGAGGCTATAAAATCGTTCTTGGAACTGTTTTTTGCCGAAAAATATTTACAATAATTTTCTTATGCTCCGGGGCTAGCGAATCTTACACAGCTTTTCCTTCTTCTGACTTGTCACCTCATTCCCGTTCACCGACCCACATTGGATGAATTCGTGTCGCGCGTATCGCCAAACAAAAACTTATTTGAGCTCGGAATCATGAGCCTGCGAGACGGTAAAAGGTCATCGAACAAAATGGACAATATGTTGTTGACTAAAGTTTTTGTTTCCCATTCAGAATTCGCCTTTCATTTACACAGGGAAAAAATGCAATTACTTTTTGTCCAACCCAATAGTTATAGAAATGAAATAAATCTTTTGCTTGCATGCCTGAAACGTTTCTCTCTTTCTTACATATGCGCTATTGTGCAAAAGCTTTGGGGAAACGTTGGATTGGATGTAAGGTTTGGAGAAGGTGAATTACGAATTTATAGTTAGTGGCGAGCTTCCCTCATCCACTTTCCCTCTCCCACAATGTCTTTTCCTCGTCTTTATTGACTGAAGGATTTTTCTCAAATCTGCCTCAGACTCCCATCCCTCCCTTTTTTTCCACACCCAGCACCGCTTGACACTCATGTTGAAGCTTTTCTTCTCACAGAAACAAACAAAACACCCTGCAACGACCCTTGCTTCTTTCTAGCTCTTACTCAGCATAGCCCCGATCCAGCGAGAGCCGTTACATAGTTTTGTTTTGGCTCGTTTCTAAGAGTAGAATTACGCACTCGAAGAAAAATAGAATTCAGGTCTGTGACGTGCCTACCAGCAGGACGCACACGACATAAATGCAGATAGCAGTCAGAACGAACGTCCGCACGACTTATTCCGGAATGAGGGTACCCGTGTTCGAGCCCCGGCTTGGACAAAAATGACGGAGAAATTTACTTCGTTATAATGGCGCCCGAACAGTGACCCGGGTTCAAGCCCCGGCGAGGACATAAATGACTGAGAAATTTGCTTCGTTATAATGGCGCCCGAACTTTCCGGATGACCCGGCCGTTCAAAATCTCGCAATGGTGTGTTATTCTTTTCACACCGCGGGATAGGAAAAATAAAAGAATCCCTTCTCCAGCGCTTCGAAAAATAAATGTGTGTGACGTTGCATTCCACACACCGAATTGACTGGGAGTTTTCAAGTACGTGCTTCAGCGGATGGCTGCCTACGACGATTCATGGTCACGGCTGACCTGTGAGCCATGCTACCGGCCCTCTTTGGGGGGGGGTGACGTACCTGCCAACAGGACGCACACGACATAAAGGCAGATAGCAGTCAGAACGAACGTCCGCGTAGCTCAATTGGTAGAGCGACTTATTCCAAAATGAGGGGACCCGGGTTCGAGCCTCGGCGTGGACAAAAATGACGGAGAAATTTACTTCGTTATAGGTCCTTTTTAATACTAACAAAGACGAACAGTTTAAAACTATGTGGCTTGGGACTTCTCTAGTGCTGGTAAATAGGATGCAATGTTGATGGACTGCGTTCCCGTCTGTGCAATCGACACTAAACCCGAACTTCGTATTTTCCGTAAACCGTCGTTGCTACTACGCCACCCGATATTGATGTCTTTCCGGAAAACAAATCGTCTCTGATATCAACTCCCAGATCCGACCGTTATCTCCAAAACTCCGATCCCGTCTCTCTCGCTTCCACCACCAAAGTCAAAAGAGTCTCCGTTCTCTCTCCAAACTTTAGGAAAGCTCCATTATCGGATTTCCGAGTTCATCTCCCCTACCTGGAGCTACCTGCAAACACCCTTAATCTTGGGTTTCACTCCTTAACGCCCCCTCGAGATAATCCCATCGCCACACAAGACCGGTACAATACACTCAGATACTTATGTATTAAGCCGATTGTAATACGGCTAATCGCGTGTATCTGACAGCATTAGCCTTATACCTGCTGATTTCGTCCGCTCTCTGCCGGAAAATGGTGCCAACAAAGAAATTCTCCGTTGGGATATACATAGGCATACATATTTACAATAATTTTCTTATGCCCCGGGGCTAGCGAATCTTACACAGCCTTTCCTTCGTCTGACTTGTCACCTCATTCCCGTCCTCCGACCCACATTGGATGAATTCGTGTCGCGCGTGTCGCCAAGCACGCATTCCTGAGTGTTCGCTATGATATCACCTTGTGTAATATCGCGTCGATCAGACAACGCGCTAACACGTCCTGCGTACTTACCTGTAGCTATTTTTATAAAGCATTTCACTCTTTCTCTTACAATCATTATTATTAAGAAAAAACTCCCGCAATATTTACACAGTCGCAAATTTGCCCATGTTCATAAACTTCTTGGCGCAGATTAGTCTCATTTTGCGCCTTGTGGCCCACTAATGATCAAATGATCATATGTAGAGGATTTTAGGAAGGGAGTGTCTGAGTCTTAAACAACCCTTAGAAATAGGAAGCTAGAAGGTTTGGGCTAGAGTGCTCGATAGGAAAGTGACATGGAAGCGAGGTAGAAAGAGGGAGGAAGACGCCCTTATTGATTACCGGGAGGCCAGTACCTGGGGGTCCGACGGCTTAACGTGCCCATCCGAAGCACGGCGGATATTTAGTGGATCGAACGTTCGTACCTGGTATGATCGAATCTGATGTCCTTTACGTGGCAGTCACGAACGCTGCCCACTAGGCCACCCGCAGCCTTGTGGCCCACTAATTTCTCACCCTGCGTAGTGTATGTAAAATAATTCATTGAAGAATGGTTTGTATCCCAGAGACTTGCGTCTAAGTGTTGAAAATTGTTTTCGTTTGCTTCACTTCATTTGCTCCAGGTTGGAGAGCGGAATGAGTTGGGAGTTATTATTATTACTGCTGTTATTCTTTGTGTGTGTGTTTTTTTTTCTCAAGTTATTTGTTGCTAAAAGAATAAATAATGGCGGAACATAGAAGCATGTTTTGAGTAATTTATTGAACCGTTAGTTCAACGGATATTATACTCGAAAGATTTAGCGATTTTTGCAGTAAAATCAATCCCAGTTCTTAGGGCACATCATTGTCTCCATAGAATACAGCTATCCAGCCGCAAACGTTACCAGACAAACAAATGATAACAGAGGTATCAGCTTTATCACGCGCTGCAGCATTTTCCGACACAACGCCTATAGTTACTCGCTTGAAGTATCCTACGAGAGTGGAGACCCATGAAATTATCAGTATTACAAAAGAGATGCATGCTAGAACAGAAGACTTACATCACGCTCTGACTCACCAGAATCCATGGAGAAGCCATTTATCTCCGCTAAGAACCGTCCGTGCAGACTGTTTGTTCTCCCGAGAAAGAGGAGATAAACCGCTGATTTTATCATGAGAACGCCTGTTGAATAATGCCGCAATTGGTGTCACACTCGAGTTCTGTCGTATTTCTCGCTATTTGTCACAGATGGAGAAGCTAGTGCTTCCTGATTAAATTTGGATGCAGGTGGCATTAAGAGTTGATTTGGGGTAAAATATTATTTTTGTAGATTTTCGAAACGTCACAGGTACCGAAGTTTGGTGTTTGTTTTTTTAACAAAAACAATTCAGTCCGAAAATTTTCACTATTATAAGAAAAAATTTATCATCTTGTTTACAAATTTCTAGTTCCCTGACTACGGAAAAGGATTAGCTGAGGAAGAACTTTCAATTGTTTAAGTATTTTCGAATATCTTTGGAAGACGTGTTGTATAGATATGGATCAACGGTAATTTTTTGGAGCAAAAATGGATAGGTATGGGAGTTATGAGCATCTTTTGAAAACTTTGGGATAAAAATTTGAAGATTTGCCCCATCAACCTCTAAATTTCAGTTCTTATATATATATATATATGTTACCGCTAAAGTGCAGAAATCAGTTATTCTACAGATTATCTAGGTAATGTGCAGATTAACTAGGGTGATCCGTTAAAGTGCCGAAAATTGTTTCATTGCTCAAATTACCTAGCTAATCTGCAAATTACCTAGATAATCTGCACATTACCTACTAGGCACTCGTTAAAGTGAAAATAAGATCTTTGCTGGAACAACAGCAACGTTTCTGTACGCTTAAATTAACATAATGTTATTTATTTATTTTTCGATATATAAAGAATCAAGTTAATACAATCAAACAATCAACAAAGTAGTTGATAGAATCAATCATCAATCAGAAAGAATCAAACGGTTTAAAATATTATTATAATTACGGAAATGAATTTGCAAAACATATGATAAAATTATGCTTACTTATTAGTACAATCTAAAGATTGGTGACACTTTGAATTACATAGCAATTGGTTTTTGCGACAAGCACGTCTATTTGTGGTACATTTAGATTTGCAGTCACATTTTCTGAAACCCTTCCCAGTACCAAGGGATTGTTTTATTGCTGTTTGACGTAAAGATATTTCAACAGCAGGGACATCTTCTATCGTTCAAAATCTCTCTTTGCAAACACTGAATTCAGATTTTGCATACAATTGTTTTAAAATACCGGTTTTAGTATCAAGTTTATAAAAGCCTTCCTCTGTTTTACTAAGAACCACAGCTAAAATCGAGCGGGCATCAGTTTTTGCTCTGTTTACTTCGGATACTTTTTTTTTCATTGGAGGTTTAACGACCGCCGTGAGCAACTCAATGGGCTATAAGCAGTCGCCCGTCCCTAATTTAGGGTCACTGGTTCCAGGGAAGGGAGAGAGCCAGTGCCATAAGGCAAACACAACATCCATGCCTGACCGGGATTCGAACCCGGACCCCTTACGGACGAATGATCAGAGGCCAACGCCTTAGACCACTGCGCCACCGGGGCGGCCTTCGGATACTTTAATTCTCACAGTGACACCTTCATCGACATTTGGGTGCTTTGCATTAGAAACTGCTAACATTTTCTTTGCTTGCTTTTCTAAACCTTTTTTGGCTTCATCACGAATTTGAAAACAGAATTAGCTATGCTACGCACTGGCAGCCGACGCCAATTATGAGAAATAAAAACAACCGGCGACGACTAGACGCTGGCGAAACGAAACTAAAAGTGGAGGTAGAGGGGGAAGGTGTAGGGAAAGGAAATGAGAGAAACAAACTTTTAAACTTTAACGATACGGAAGCCGTTAATGTGCACATTACCTAGGTAAAATGCGGAAAACTCTTGATTCTGCACGTTAACGGAGCAAATCAGTTAATCTGCAGATTAGCTAGGTAATGTGCACATTAACGGCTTTCGAGCTTTAGCGGTAACATATACACCAAATTATTATGACCACCAGACCATCTTATGCAAAGTAGCTATTCCGCATATTCTGCGGACGCAAGATGGCTGAATCGGTGTAAAAAGAGAACGCCGAAGGCATGCAGAGACTAATGAAGTGCATTGACCAAGAAATGATGCCTAAAAGACGCGGTCTGACGGACTTTGATCGTGGGTGCTCGTAGCGTTGATGCGATCATTAGTAAAACGGCTGCACTTGTGAAACGTTCGAGGACAACAGTTGTTAAAGTTTGCAGAGAATGGACCACCGGTCAAAAAACTGGGTCTCAGCACAAGGCGTGTGGTCGTCAACGGCTACCGGATGCCCGAGCTGAGCGGAGAGTTGGCAGATTTGTTCACTTCAACAGACCGGCAGCACTTCGTCATTTACAGATAATCTGAATCACGGACCAAGTTCGATGGCCTCTCAACGTACAGTTCATCCGGCATTACACCGTATGAGCTACAGAAGCAGACGCCAGGTCCGTAAGCCATTGCGATCTTCAGCGAAGAAGAAGAAACGCCTCTAGTTTGATCAGGAACACAGGAATTGGACACTGAGGGAGTGGAGAAGGGTAATGTGGTCTGGCTAATTACGCTTTCAAGTACACCATGCAGATGAAAGAGTGATGATATGGAGACAGCGGCACGAAAGCATGGACCCATCTTGCATCGTCATTACTCTTTAAGCTATCAGCGGCAACGTTATGGTCTGGGTCATGCTTTCGTGGAAGTTTTTGGGATTTTTGATTCGTGTGGAGCAACATCTCACCGCCCAAAGGTATTTAAATATCGTTGCCAACCAAGTCCACCCAGTTATGTCGATGGTTTATCCCAATGGAGATGGATACTTCCATCAAGACAATGCTCCATGGCATAGTGCTCTCATTGTGCGCGAATAGTTTAAGAAGCACCACGGAGAGTTTTCCCTGCTATATTGCCTTCCTCAATCACTGGATCTCAATGCAATGGGGCATTTGTGGGATGAAGTCGAAAGGGGAATCAGAAAGCTGGAACAGCCACCATCAAATCTTCGAGAGCAGGGTCGTGCAATTCATCGCATTTGGGCTAATATACCCTAAGCCACTTTCTGAAATTTAATGCAGGCCATACCAAAGCAAATTCAAGAATTATTGAGAGCAAAACGTGGCTCAACAACGAACTAACCAGGTGGCCATAATACTTGGCCATTCAGGATATATATGTATATATACACTGAAGTGCCAGAAAAACTGGTACAGACGAGCTTATGCAAAATACATAGCAACGTCACCTATGCACGTACTCGGTTGCGTCCGCCAGTGCGTATATAAAGCAATAGACATATTTGCCAGCTGTCAGAGCTGTTTTCGGAATAAGAATGACAAGTAAAAACCATTTAAGCGATTTTCAACGCGGTGTCATAGTTGGCGCTCGTGAGATGGGCCATAGTATTTCGGAGGTAGAAACGAAGTTCGGATTTTCACGGACGACCATTGCAAGGGTGTACCGTGACTACAAGAATTCCGGCAAAACCTCCAACCTACGATACCAGTGTGGCCATAAAAAGACATTGAATTAACGTGGCCATCGTCGGCTGTCAAGAATCGTTTGACGCCATAGGCGTGCAACATTCTCGCAGGTATCATCGAAATTCAATGCTGGAGCCTCAACAAGCATCAGCGTCCCGACTGTGAAACGTACCCTGCACGGTATGGGCTTTGGGAGCCGACGGCCAACACGAGTCCCCTTGATGGGTGCACGAAAAAGACCTATGTGGCTCGCTTGGGCACGGCAATACCGCCACTGGACACTTGATGACTGAAAACAAGTAGCCTGGTCGGACGAGTCGCGTTTCCAACTGTATCGGGCAGATGGAAAGATTCGTGTGTGGCGCAAATCCCCTGAAGCCATGGATCCCGCCTGTCAACAGGTAACTGTACCGGCTGGTGGGGGTCCGTAATGGTATGGGGTGTGTTTAGCTGGACTTCACTGGGACCTCTGGTACGTCTACAAACGTCTGTGACCGGCCAACGCTATGTGCGTATCCTTTCTGACGAGGTACACCCGTTCATGTCCTGCATTCATGCTGATGGGTTGGGCCTGTTCCAACAGGACAATGCACCTGCACACAAGTGCACCGGACAATGCACCGCCACATTATGGATGGAGGAGCATTCATCTGAGTTTGGGGTGTTGCTATTCCCACCCAAGTCCCCAGATCTGAACGTGGTAGAACACATTTGGGATGCCATGCAACGCGCGATCGAACACAGGAATCCGAAACCTGGGCATATTTCCAGAAGCTAGTAGAGTCCATGCCCCGTCGTATTTCTGCAGTCCTGCGCTCCCGTGGGGGCCTACCAAGTATTAGACTGGTGTACCAGTTTTTCTGGCACTTCAGTGTATACCTACTACAGGAAGAAGCAATTTCAACAGGAGCCAAACACGAGAAAAAAACACCAATGCAAACGAGCAGGGAAATACATGCACGAATGCAGAATTTTTTGAAAATGCTGAGCTTTGGCTTTATCAAATACCAGCAAAACACAGCATTAACTCATCTCTAGAAAGAACTAGTAGAATATCGGTTTCTGCTATGTCATAAATGTATTTCAGATAAATGACCTCACAAATCAAAAACACCTTCTAAGCCACGGAAAAGTGAAAATTAAGAATAAATGTAGCAATACATTTGTGACATGTCCCAACCTACAACGACTCATCGTCCACAAATCCAGGAAAACCTAGTACAGAGTTCCGTTCTAGGTTTTTCTGGATTTGTGGACGATGAGTCGTTGTGGGTTGGGCCATGTATGTCATAAATGTATGGCTAAATTTGTTCTTAATTTTTACCTTTCCGTGGCTTAGAAGGTGTTTTTGATTTGTGGGGTCATTTATCTTGTAACGTACCAGGAGATGTGACGTACCTGCCAGAAGGACACACACGACATAAAGGCAGATAGGAATCAGAATAAAATGTCCGCGTTGCTTAATTGGTAGAGCAACTTATTCCGGAGTGAGTGGACCCGGGTTCGAACCCCGGCGCGGATAAAAATGACGGAGAAATTTACTTCGTTATAATGGCGCCCGAACTATCCGGATGACCCGACCGTTCAAAATCTCGCCATGGTGTGATGTTATTTCCACACCGCGAGACAGGAAAAATAAGAGAATCCTTTCTCCAGCACTTCGAAAAAAATAAAATAAAAATAAAAATAAGGGGGAGATGATGTAACGTACCAGGAGATGTGACGTACCTGCCAGAAGGACACACACGACATAAAGGCAGATAGGAATCAGAATAAAATGTCCGCGTAGCTTAATTGGTAGAGCAACTTATTCCGGAGTGAGTGGACCCGGGTTCGAACCCCGGCGCGGATAAAAATGACGGAGAAATTTACTTCGTTATAATCTGAAATACATTTATGACAGCGGAAACCCATATTCAACTAGGTCTTTCCAGAGATTAGTTAATGCTGTTTTGCTGTTCCTTGACAAAGCCAAAGCTCAGCATTTTCAAAACTTTGTGCATGTATTTCCCTGCTCGTTTGCATCAGTGTGTTTTTCTCCTGTGTTTGGCTCCTGTTGAAATTGCTTCTTCCTGTAACAGGTGTTGTTTCTGATGATTCTTCTCTGTTGCTTTTGCGCGTTTGGGCTTTCAGAAAATCTTTTTTAAAATATACTTTTTTTTTTTTTTAATTTAAAGAAAAATTGTTCGTTCTTGAAGTTTGGTTAAAATTATATATACAGTATATACACTGGCGGAAAGTTAAAAAGAACACCAAGAAGGAATTGGCGGACGATCATGAAATTTACATATGTTAATGGGGTCGAGTTTACGTAGGTGTGATGTTCATTTTGGGACCAACCGGTGAGCGCTTACGCCACAGCACTGCATAATATGCAAATTATCGTCGGTGGTATTTAAGGAGTACGGCGAAGTGAATGTAATCAGTCGTCGGCGTACGGACACGTGCAAAGACCCTGAAGAAGCTGCAATGCCTGGACATGGAAGACGTGTACGATTTCAGCAGTTATCGGACTTTGAGCGAGGTCGTCTAGTCGGAGTCCGCGAGGCCGGGTGGTCGTATCGTCGTATTGCGGAGCGAATTGGACGGGAAGTATCGGTGGTAGTACGAGGTGGCGTAGATGGTCCGAGGAACATTCCCACACGAGAAGACGTGGAACCGGGAGTCACAGACGGACTGATGAGCGGACCGATCAAGGCATGGGAAGAGCGGCGTTGTCAAACAGAACATCCACTGCCACGCAAATCCGAGCTGCCGTTGCACCTGAGATGACTGTGCGAATAATCCGCAGCCGTTTACTGGATGCAGGACTACGTGCACATGTGCCTCTGGCATGTCTACCTCTGACTCTAGCCCACCGTCAGGAACGGCTGCAGTGGTGTCGCCAACGTCTGCACTGGAGAACACAATGGCGATCTGTCGTGTTCAGCGATGAAAGCAGATTCTGCTTGGGAGCATCCGATGGCCGTATGCGTGTTCGCAGACGCACAGGGAAGCGTCTCCACCCTTCTTGCATCCGCCAGCGACACCCAGGGCCTACACCTGGTCTCCTGGTGTGGGGAGCGATCAGCTATCACTCCCGTACACAACTAGTGTTTGTACCGGGTACGTTAAACAGCACCTCCTACATCAACAACACAATTCAGCCCGTTGTTGTGCCATTTGTAAGGTCGGTCCATCGTGGTGCTTTCCAGAAAGATAACGCACGCCCACACACGGCACGTGCAACGCAATATGCACTTCAGGGTGTGAGACCACTTCCATGGCCTGCACGTTCACCGGATTTGTCCCCCATTAAGCACGTGTGGGATTTTATGGGACAACGACTTATCCGGTCTCCACGGCCAGCCACGACCATCCCCGATTTACGCGTGCAGGTTGAGGATGCTTGGAACTCAATACCCCAAACTTACATCCAACATCTGTACGACAGATTCCATGCCAGAATTGCACAGTGTGACGCAGTTCATGGCGGTTCAACCTCGTACTAACCATGTTACATGGAAATGTTATTTCTTCAGTTTACCAGCAAATACAGCTGTATTTTGCCATAATGTTTTGATCACGTTATCCTCTGTATTCCGTTATTATGCTGTATAAATTTCGTTGGTATCAGACGTCTCCTTCTTGCTGTTCTTTTTTCACTTTCCGCCAGTGTACATACAGCGTGTCCGTAAATGAAGTATACAACTTCAGTATGCTATTGAAAAAAAACTGCAATGAATACCAACTTACTTTTAATGGCAAAACACATGGTAACTGTGAAAGTTTTTTTTTAATGTCAGTAGATCTCCACGTGTGCTCCGTTTGTTACTCGCAGGATGTCTAAACGATAGTCCAATTCCACGCACGTACGTTGCAGAATGACAGGTGTAACAAGGAGGAAGGCTGCAGTAATGCGTGTTTTGAGCTCAGTGATAGATGTAACCTTTTTCTTATCCACAATGCCCTTAATAAAGCCCCATAGAAAAAATCGCATGGTGTAATATCAGGAGAACGAGTTACCCATGTCGTCGGACTCCCACGTCCCATCCAACATCCAACCCCTGGAAAATGGTGGCCTAAAGATCTGCGTACATCCAAAGACCAATGCGGAGGCGCTCCATCTTGCTGGTAAATGATGTCTTGAATATCCTGGAGTTGTGAATTGTTCTAACATGTCCATATACGTTATGCCAGTAACGGTTGATTCAGCAAAGATAAAGGGCCCTATGACTTTGTCTTCTATTAGGCCAGCCCAGACATTAACCTTCGGGCTGTCTCTCTCGTGTGCTACGACCACATGGGAATTTCCCGTACTCCAGATTCGGCAGTTATACAGTATAACTCTGCCAGAAACATGGAATCTCGACTCATCGCTGAAACAGATCCGTGAAAGGAGTGTAGGGTCTTCGTCAGTGCGGTTAAGCATGTCTACAGCAAATGCTTTTTGACGTGGTTGATCATTTGGTTGAAGTTTTTACACTAACTGCGCTTTATATGCATATAGGCATAGACGTTTATGCATAACCTTGTGAACCGTTGCTTGCGGTATTTAGAGTTCACGACTGGCGAAGCGGAGGGACTTCTTCGGGCTCCTTAGATAATCTTTACGCACCACCTTTTCGTCCGAAATGGAAGGTCTTTCAGTGCTTTTGCCTTTCAAGACACTTCCTGTTGCTTTTAATTTATTTACCCATTGTTCGATGCTCCTTCGTGTCGGTGGCTGTCTCTTCTACTCCGTTCTGAACTTACGTTGAACTGTTGTTAGCGATTTTGACTCCGCAAGCCAGAACACGCACGCTGCTTTTTTTCCACTGGAGAAGCCATTTCTGTTGTATTCCGTGTTTGACGAGATTTTTCATTACATGAGACACCTGGCGCCATCTATCATATGACTTAACAAACTTTAGCACTTGCCGCGTCTCTTAACGTTTAGAGTAAGTTTTTTCTATCGTATTTTTTTAACAGCATACTGAAGTTGTATACTTCATTTATAGGCACCCTGTATATATATTTCCGGAGATTTTACTTTTAACATCCCTGATATGTTTTTTGTGGGTGTTTGTGTTTTTCAGAGCCGTCGTTAAACAAACAAGCTAGCTAATAATAGCCTTTGAATAAATAAAGGTGCGCATCTAACATAAAAAATCCGTTAGTGAAGAGTGAATTAAAGTCCTCAAAGAATGTACATTTTTTCTGCTCAAAATGAGACTGTAAAACCACTTTGCTTGATTTGCGGCGCGATAGTGGCGGTGGCAAGGAAATTTAATTTGGAGCGGCATTTTAAACAAATGCATGGGAATTCCGACCCAAAATATCTCTTCGAATCGGTGAAACGAGCAGATTGTATGTCGGAGGGAAAAGAAAGCATGTGCGTCCCTTCATCTAACAGTTTACTTTTTACAGTTGCAAATGAAGTTCCCCGTAAGGGAATATTTTTTTATCAAAAAAGAACTGAAGAAAACAGCGAAAGCCTTAAATGTGACGAAAAGAATATTGCCCTGGAAAATTACTTTACTCCTGAAGATCTGTTTGCTTTAAGTTGTTTTTGCTTCATGTCGTGGTGGATTGACAAAGTGCCACGCTTTATATTTTTGAGCAGCCTGGTTTGCCAAAAGCTGCGATTTTTCCGTACTTAATTAAAAAGTTTAGACATACACTGATACTGAAGGTGATATTAAATATGAACTTTCAATAATTTTCTGAAAGTACGTATTTAAATAATTGTACCCAGCGGAAGCCACAGATACAGTGATTCGAACAGATTGCACTGCTGGACTACTATGTATCACTAATTTATTTGTTTCAAGCAACGGAAAGCGTTAGTGGACTTTCGAAGATTAACCGCAGCGCGAGCGGGCGCGCACTCCCACACAAAACATTTTCCAGATTCGCATGAAGAAATAAGGAAATTACGTAAAATGCTTTAGTTAATGTGACGTATCTGAACAATGAGCATCGTGCAACAGCCATGTGTGTGTCAATGCAAGGCCATATGAAAATTACAAGGCCATGATATTAGAGAGATGAGTTTCCTCTTGTAGTGACGTCACGCAAAAACCAAAGCTTCCGATTGGTTTCCATCACTGCCGTGTAGGATATCAAACACGACACTGACGTATCAGTCCGTGTAACATAAGAGTAACGTCACAAACGGGGGGAACTCATCTCTGTAATGTCATGGCCTTGTACATTCTAGACGGCCTTGGTCAATGCCAATAAAATTGCTTCGCTATTCCTAAATTATAGAAGATTCACTTCTCTTGAATTTCTTACTAGGACAGTAGACATTTCTGAACAAACCACGTTTAACAAAACTATCTGTGGGCAATAGTGAACATGTATGTTCAATTTGAGTCCGCAGAAGAAACAACAATAGTAGAGTAGTCTCTAATGTCGCTGTTGGGTATTACCCTGACTTAACATTTTCACAGTTTCAAGTGTTTGGTCTTTGAAAGAGGACATTACACATTCCATGGGAACATGAATGATGATAGTCAATTTATTCAAATTTGTCTGCGCAAATTCAGGAAAGTTTATCCATTAAATGAAAAAATTAACAGAGTGTTTTGGTATGCTCCTCGTTATAATGTACTGAGTGTTCGTTGAATTACGACCACCCCTATGCAAAGACAGTTACCCCCAATAGCTGCAAAGAGTTACGAGGAGGAGGGCGTGGCCTGTATGCTAAAAGGGTGTGTATAAGAAGTTGGTGGCTCAATTGAAGGTAGAGTTACAGACGTGATGAGAATCAAAGTTTTATCGTAGTTTAAAAACAGCCAAATTGCGGACGCAATTGTAGACGTGCGTACATTTTAGAAACTGCGACACTTGTGGGTTTTTCGAAGACTTCCATTGTTAAAGTGTACCAGAAGTGGTGTCAAAATTAAGAAACAATTAAGCTGCAACTAAACTCTAAAGGTCGGCGAAAGGTGAATTCCAGAGGTGAACGACGGGTGCGTGGCACAGGGTAATTGGAGCAGTATAGTTTCGCAGTTGACGACCCAATACAATATGGATATGTAGACATGGGTGCGTAACTCTTCTTTAGGGGTTCTTCTGATATCTATTTAGGATGTCCTTTATTTTTGCACTTTGATGAAACATGTAACTTCCATCAAGAAGGAAACGACACAAGGCTTGTGAATATTAACGAGTTGCTTTTCTCACCAGGTCCAGGAGACTAACCACGTCATACCGGGGTCAGCACTCAAACGCGGTTAACGCAGAGCAGTTAGAAAAAATAAACAACTTTTTCCCCGCTTGAGAAAACAATGTGTGAGACTTCGTGAGACGTTTCTATGACTTAATTTTCAACATGATAAATCAGAAACAATATCCCACCGGGCCCTGCGTCGCACACTGGCACAGATCTCCTACAAGAGCAGGCAACCTGTACGCCATCTTACCTTAAGAACAATCCATCGACTCTTCTGGTGACAACTGCATGCGGATTGGACGATAGGAGATTGGAAGCAGCTGTGTTGGTCTTATAAATCACAATATGTGCTCCATTTTACCGATGTTCGAGTCTGTATTTGACGTCGTATTGCGCCCGTATGGGCTCAATACGACTTAGACACACCCGAATATGGACTCAATGCGACTTAGAAATACCAAACTATGACTTAGATACACCTGAATGTGGACTCAATACGACTTAGATGCACCTGAATACGGACTCAGTACGACTTAGATACACCCGAATATAGACTCAATACGGCTTCAAATACGGACAAATTCGGATTCAACAGGCGAATAGGGACTCAGTAGAACTCAGATACATCTTACGGTGTTGTACCTCCACCCAGAGGAGAATTTCTCCACAACAATGTCCCTTGTCATCGGGTCCGACTTTTTCCCGAATGGTTCGACAAAACACAATGATGGTTCGAGACTTCTCGAATGGCTCTCAAACTCCCCTGATCAAAAACCATTTAAACATCTGTGGAATGTTGTAGAACCCCAGGTAAAGCAGATGAACATACCACCCCGCTCCATACAGGAACTGTGGATAGCAATACAAACAGCTTGGTTGCAGATCTCCACGCAATTGTACACTCACCTCGTGGAGATCACGCTGGATGGCGGCCGCTCTACGGTCGAAAGAAGGACTCGCGAAATATTAGGAAGCGCGACGTAATTCTGTAAACGCCCAGGGTACGCTATACTTAAAACAAGAGTTACTGAAAATGTAAGCACACATACACACATGTTGTGCTTAAATTTTCATCTTCATCATACACACACATCACCATAATCATCAACCATTATGAATCCACTGCTGGATCCAATGGTCAAGCTCTTAGATGCACCGGAAACACCAGTGGATGATATCATGACCCAAGTAAAGAGCCTCACGTAGCAATGGCCTGGACCACCGTTAGACGGTGTAGCAGTGACTGAGTATGCTTGATGATGATTTCAGTATAAAAAAAGAACAGATGTTTCAGAACTTCAGGATGATTCTTCCCTGAAGAACCAGAATTTTGTTTAGTAGTGTCACTACTTTTGCCCTAATTGTGTTGAGATATTTTACCCTTACATATGGGACCTTGTGAAACTCACCTACCCCTAACTTCCGTTTCGTGGAAGTTCATTAAAGAGCTTTATCTTGTTTGTTGCTCCATGGAGATGTACGCAGTCAATGAACGTGCGTTTCATTTCTGCACATTCTGGCAAAAGGAATCATTTAAGGCTACTCAAAAGGCATTTTTGAAACACACGTTTGGAAGAAGAAGCACATCGAAAAGCTACATCCTGAATTTTTTTTTTTTATTTGACAAAGCTGCAGACAATGCTAATCCTCATCGGTCGACATATAGAAAGCCTGGAGCTGTTTGAACGGACAATCCAGGATGTCAAGGAACGATTGTAAGCTTCAACATCCAAATCATTACGTAGACTCTCTCAAGAGATTATCAGACCGTGTTCCACGTGTCAATGAGCTGCCAAAAAAAGAGTAAAACTGCGCTCTTATCTTGTTGCGGTGGTTCGAGAATTGCTTCCGATTGATTACAAAAGACTCAATGGTTTTTGTATATGGTTTCTAAAGTTTGCGGCGGAATATCCTGTCATTTTGTACCTTATGGTTTACAAGTGAACCATCGTTTGATATAAACCGCTGTAAGAACTTGCAGAACACACGTGTATGGGTACAAGAAAATCCGCATGCAATATATGCGTAAACTTTTCATGCAGAGATTATTGGTGCGTGTTGTGCATAGCACATAGACGAGGATTTTTTAAGAGCATTGAAACCAGGAAAGTTTATCACAAAATTTTTAATGAATCAGGGGAGACATATGAAAAACTTACCGCTGGATATTTTCAAAAAGACGGTACAAGATGTCATTCATCAAAGCGAGAATGCGGTGTCATCTTTCTCATTTAACATTTTTTTTTCACAATTAAGCGAGAGAAAACGCAAAGTTTTAAAGAAGATAGATGAACTTGTTGATTAGTGTCGACTTCTGCAACACAGAGCTTAACTTTGCGACCTTGCATCTCTGTGCATTTCCTTGAACATTTTAATAATTTCTACAGACGACCACAAAAAAGAGAAAAACTCTTTCCCAATGTTATTTACTTTCATCTCATCTTTCAAGAAGAAACTCAAAACCTTTTTGTTCGGTGATGCTCTTCTTTGCAAAAGTCTTGATCACTTCAAGCGTCTGCAGCAGTTAAAGAACGGAAACGGCAAGATCGAAAAAATTATCGATTTCCAGAAACGTGAAAGCGCTATTTCTTTGCTCCCTAATTCGTTTTATGTTTTTTTTTTAAGAATCCCGTGGAAATAGAAAAAACCCCGTGATGTTGTTCAGTGTTTCTTTTTTCGTACTTGTACACTGGCGGTGAGAACTACCCTTCGGAATTTCAAATGGAAATGTGAGAGCTTAAAAATCATTTAGGCTTCTGATCGAAATTCCCCGAACTTTTTTCACTCGACTACTAATCAAGGTCTGAAACCGTTCGGGAAGTTTTCGAACAAAATTTAATTCTCTGGGTGGAATCATTTCTCTCGTCGTTATGCATTTATAATTTCAAACCATTCTTATGTTTCACAAAAGCATCCGTACATTGCTGCGATCAACAGAATTAGGGGATGTTTTCTGCACTCAGAATTGGTGAGAATATTATTATATACTCTGTTACAGAAATATTTTTTTCATGAACACAGGAAGATTCATTATGAGCTATAAGACTAAAAGTTTTCTCTCGGATGGAATCCACTTCACACTGTTTCGCCTTTCTTTCTCAATTCTTCGTCAGTTTTAGCTCTAGAGAACCCTGGGATTTGCCGCTTGAACAATGGTGTACTATTACTGTCTTGTGCAGCCTCTGTTTTTGCTTTGAGTTCCTTCAGGTCCTTTTTTATCCTTTGTTCCCGTCATCTTTCTCTTGGTCTTCGTATTAATCCAATTTCGCAGCACGACCTTTCCCATTGTTTTTGGAATTCGGTTCTCATTTTCTCTTCTCCAGGCACGTCCGACACATCTAAACCGAACTCCTTTCAATTTTTCTAATACCAAGCTCTTTCCTATTGCTCTCATTTCTTCCGTGTTCTTACTTTCAGATTCCTTTCATCCATCTAAGCATCCTCATTTCTGTTACTTCCAGATGTTCTTTGCCGCCCCGGTGGCGCAATGGTCTAAGCGATGGCCTCTGATCATTCGTCCGAAAGGGGCCCGGGTTCAAATCACGGAGAGGCGTGGATATTGTGTATGTCTTACTGCAATAGCTCTCTCCCTTTCCTGGAACCATTGACCCAAAATTAGGGACGGGCGACTGCTTATAGCCCATTGAGTTGCTCAGGGTGGTCGTTAAACCTCCAATAAAAAAAACGATGTTCTTTTTTCTTGGTCGCCCAAATTTCTAATCTACACTAAAGTAGCAAATTATTAGAAACAGCCAATAGCAATCAGACGCGTACCATCCTCTCTTATGTACGTAACTATGACGTTGAGATTGTTTTATAAACAGCTCACTACAAAGGATTGAGATGTATACGAGGCATAGATAGCGGCAATATGGGAAAGACTGATGATTTAAGCGACTTTGGAAGATGAAAGAGAGTGAGGTCTAAGCAGGAAGGTGCAAGCACCTCAGAAACGGCAAACCTTCTCGCCTATGTAAGAATAACTGTATCAAGGCTCTACAATGAGTGGTTGACAAGCAACAAAACAAGAAAGGAGCGGTCTTCCTGTGGGACTGGTTCAGATTGTATATTTAGCTGTAGACATCTGGGGTTCATCGATTTGTAGTGCTGACGCCATATAATCGGCCCGTTCTTAGTCGGGGTGTATTAACGGTAAGCGTGATTCAGGGGACCTCTTTTCAATCCTTTTGGTGTTCCCGAGCCCATTGCCGGTTTTCATTGGGTGTGTTCATAAGTTCTACCAGTTTTTGTAGGCTACAAAGAAAGGAGGAGAACACAACAAATAACGTATCTAGGATTTCACGTAATTGCCATCATTCTGTATGACCTCTTGCCATCTATCTATGAGTAGGTGAATCCTACGCCGGAAAAACTCCTGTGTTTTAATCAACAAAAGTCATGTAATGCCGTTTTCACATCATCCACATCATCGAAGGTTTGGAGAGCGAAGGTGTTATGTAATGATCGAAAAAAATGGTAGTACGTAGGTGCCAGGTCAGGGGAATACGCCGGGTGAGGTCACACTTCCCAACCAAAGTTCAGTAATTTTTTGCCGAGTGATTAAAACAGCATCAGGTCTGGCGTTATCATAATGAAAGATCATGCATTTGCGACTGACAAGTACTGGCCGCTTCGATGTCAGTTGTTCTCGCAATCTGTCCAACTGTTGGCAGTAGAGGTCAGCATTTATGGTTCGGTTAGGTGCCAACACCTCCCAGTGGATTATTCCCTAGACATCTTACCAAACACTCAGCAAAACCTTTTTGGGATGCAATCCTCCTTTTGAAGTCGATGGAGCAGGCTCCGCACCTTGGCACACAGTCCGTGGAAGTTTTACATTACGGTACACTACCCGTTTCTCATCACCCGTTACAATTCGTCCCAAAAACAGTTCATTTCTGTGACGAGAAACACAGGTACGGATTCTGTCCTCTCGTTGCTTTGCAGAAAGCTGGTGCGGAACCCAGTTATCGAACTTGGTCATGAACCCAAGCGCATGCATCCGTCTTTCAACTGTTGTTCTGTGTACCAACAACGTTTCCGCTAATTCCTGAACCGTTGGATGTGGGTCATTTGTTATGGCTTGGTCCACATTCTCGTCAGAAATCACGGATGGACGTCCAGGACGTGGTTGATCTTTACAGCTTCTGTCTCCCTCCCGGAATTTCCGAAACCAACGGCGACATGTGCTATCATTAACTGTATCTTCCCCATACCCTTGACAGATGTTGCGGCAAGCCACGGCTGCAGTACTGCCTTTATCGAACTCGTACAGTAAACAATGTCTAATGTTCTCCGTATCGCATGCCATTTACACCGTCCGTGATTTCTGTTGCGAATGACTTACTCGAACAAACCCAGTGCCTCTATATGCTATACTGCTCCACGCTTTACTGGCAGAAAGTTGGGTATCGCAGCGTCCTCTGTGACGTAACTACTCTGATCGCAATTTGCATCTATTACAAAAACGGGTAGAACTTTTGCACACACCCAGTAGTAGAAATGAGTACTGTAGAGACCATACGCGCCAATGTGTGGCGAGTTGTATGTAATGTTCCTCTCGACACGCTGTTGTTGTACGCCACTACTTGACCAAATGGAGCTCTTATTGTAACTTGATTATGATCATGTCTGTAAACTCCAAAGACGTTTTTTTTTTATGCTTCATTTTTTCTCCTACACCTCACCTGTAATATATTTATACTGTAAATATTCATCATACATCATCCGTATACAGGATGTCTCAAAAATACACGGCAAATCTTCAGGAATGAGTTCCTCATAGGTAGATAAGAAAAAACGTTTATATGAACATAGGTCCAGAAATGCTTGGTTTCCAAGTTATGAAGGTCTGTCTATAACACTTAACTGCTCACGTTACCTTATAGTAATTGCTCAAAATTTTCACCTTCTGCCTCACATCGATGTCTCACGGACTCGCGAACACGCTGCCAAATTTCTGGCATGTGTCTTATTGTTTCATAACCTGCCACAATTCGATTGCGGAGAGTTTCCACATCTGCTACTGGAGTCGAATAGGCCAATGATTTTAAATGGCCCCACAAGTAGAAATCTAGAGGGTTTAAATCTGGTGAGCGTGGAGGCCAGGCAGTTCATCCACCTCTACCTATCTACCGGCTAGGAAACTTTCGATTCAAGTAATTGCGAGCTAGGTGGCTAAGATGTGCGGGAGCGCCATTGTGCATAAAGCGTGCTTGTCGACGAATGATCAGTGGCGTGTGGTCCAAGAAATCAGGCATGTTGTTTTCCAGAAAGGTGTGGTATGCATGCCCGCCCCGTGAGTTTGTTGGAAAGTACATGGGGCCCAAATAACTTATCACCCAAAACACCCGCCCAGATGTTTAGGCTGAACCGCTGTTGGTGACGTGATGGAAGAATTGAATGTGGGTTTTTCTCAGCCCATACATGCTGATTGGGACAGTTTAGGATTCCGTCGCGTGTGAACTGGGCTTCATCGGTGAATATCACTAAGGCAGGAAAGTTAGGAGTTGTACCGCACTGCTGCAAGAACCACTGGCCGAACAGAACTCGCGCAGGGTAATCTGCTGGTGACAAGGCCTGTGCCCGTTGCAGGTGGTACGGATACAGACAGGTGTTGTTCTCGCAACACTCTTCAAATAGTCGAGCGTTGAATAGGCAGTTGCATTGCTAATCTGCGTGGGCTGATTCCAGGAGTTGCATGCACAGTATCCAAAATCTTCGCCTCTACTTCAGGAGTCGTAGATCTTGGTCGTCATCTTTCGGCAGTACGAGATGTAAAGGTCCCATGTTCACAAAGGCGGCGATGGATACTTTAAAACGTTTTCCTGTCTAGACATCTTCGTCATGGGAACCTTTCGTGGTACAAACAACTAGCCTCCAGAGCATTGCCATCCGCCAAACCGTACATAAAGTGAATATCCCCTTGCTCGTGAATTGAGTACATGGTCGGAAAGGAAAACCACCAGATTCTGTCCGTACTTTGTGATGCAGGAATTCACCTGCGGGAGATAATACATTCCGGTGAATAACTGGGAAACCAAGACAAACCTGAGTCAGGTAATCATCATCATCATCATCAACAACCATTTACAATCCACTGCTGGACGAAGGTCTCAAATTTCTTCCACAACGGTCTGTCTTGTTCCAGTCTCATCCATGTTACTCCCGCATACTTTAGAATTTCATCCACCCATCTCCCATGTGGTCTTCTTCTGGGTCTTTTCCTGTCCCTTGGAATCCAGTCTAAAATTTCAGCTGTCCATCTATGGTCTGTCCTTCTGGCAATATGTCCAGCCCATTGCCATTTCAGGGATTTAACTCTGATCATGATGTCTTCCACTCTTGTCATTTTTCTGATCCACGAGTTCTTCTTCTTATCTCTCCTGGTTACACCAAGCATGCATCTCTCCATGCTGCTTTAAGTTAACTGCAGTCTTTGTATGTCTCTTTTAGTTAAGGTCCATGTCTCTGCACCATATGTAAACACGGGAAGGATGCATTGATCAAACACTTGTCTTTTAAGACATAATGGCATATTGCTGTTGAAAATTATACTGTTTCTTCCAAAAGCTCTCTAGGCAAGTTTTATAAGCCGATTAATTTCTTCATCAGCCTAGTCCGGTCCTCTCTTCAGTCACTATCCACAATACTTACCTAAATTATCTTCAGCACCTTTCCTTCATGCTTGACGATAAAGCATATCATATTTTCAATATTTATATTCCTTGCGATGATTCTCGAATTGAACATCTCTTAATCTCCCTCAGTAATGCTCTTCTAAAAATTTCGGAATCCTCTAATGTAATCTTGGGAGGAGACTTCAACTGCACTACTGATCCTCAGATGGACCGAGCTCCGAATCAACAAGAACATCATGCTCGCCTTATCCAAGGTCTACAGTGTTTGCAAGCTGACTTCACTCTCATGAACGCCTTTCGTTTGCTTCACCCAAACCATCGCTCTTATACTTGACGTTCCAGCAAACCTGCTTCATCATCAGTAGCAAGATTAGAAAGGTTTTGTCTCCTCTGTTCTCGTGCCGGCACTCCAAGGAAGTCACCATCCTTTTCCGATCACTGTGCGGTGACTCTCTAAATTGGAGCAAGAATTTCTCGTCCTTCTCGACACCGACGTTGGACGTTTGACAGTACCTTCTTGCATGATTCCACCTTCTGCAGCATCGTTCGCAGTTTCTTATAATCTAAAATCGACAACATCGATCCCACCCAGAGGACGCTCCAATATTGGTTTGATACGAAACATCAACTTTTCACTCTCGTCTGCCAATTCAGTTGCTCCGCTAAGCGAAACATAAAGTTGCAAAATATTCGGCCCGAGCTGGCTGATCTCATGCTAAATGATCCGATGTTCCCGGTTATAAAAGCTGAGTTAATAACCCTCCTCACTCCCATGGCTGCTCAGGCGATCCAACGATTACGTCTTCTTCATCTTACTCCTATTAACAACTCGTATGAGTACCTCCACTCTTTCGAAAAAACTCGTCGGGAATCCACCACGATTCGGAATGTACGACTCTCTTCTGGGGGGGGGGGATATCACCTCATATCCTAACGTCATGTGTTCCTTAGTACACGATTTTTGTAAGCAAAACTACGGGGCCACTGACGTTAACGGCGCAACTTCTGACTCCCCACTTCTTACGTCTCTTCCTCAAGTTCCAAATCATCCACAAAACAATCTCACGAATCCTTTCACCTTGCCGAAACTCCAAACCTCATTTAAATTTCTCAATCGGAATGCTGTACCGGGACCTAATGGCTTTCCCTATGCATTGTTTGATGTCTTCACTTCACACCTACTCCAGCTCCTGCTCCCGGCTTTCAACAATGCGTTCACCTCCTCCAGTCTTCCACAATGCTTTACTCAAGCTTACATTGCTTTATTCCCAAAACAAGGAGACCTCCTGGATCTTGCACACTGACGCCCAATTTCATTATTAAACCTCGACTACAAGCTCTACATAAAGCTGCTTTCACACCGCCTTATTACCATTGTACCTCATATCGTTCCCCCTCAACAATCTTATACTGTGCCTGGACGTTCGATCACTGACAATCTTACACTCCTACGTGACTTAATCTTCCTTGCTGATACTCAGTCCTAGCCATTGGCTCTCCTTAATATTGATCAAAAAGCAGCATTTGACAATATATCCCACGTCTATCTTTCTGCAACACTTCAAGCATTTGGTTTCCCTATCTCCTTCATCACCTCACTCCTTTCTCTCTATCAAAGAGCGACTCTACAAGTTCAGACCGCTGCCTTCTTGAAAGCTCTAATAGCGTTCTCCAGAGGAATTCGTCACGGATGCCCTCTATCTGGACAATTATTTGCCATAGTTTTTGAATCGTTCTTGCGCCTGACGCTCAGAGAGTTTGTGACGTACCTGCCAGCAGGACGCACACGACATAAAGGCAGATAGGAATCAGAATAAAATGTCTGCGTAGCTCAGTTGGTAGAGCTACTTGTTCCGGAATAAGCAGCCTCGGGTTCGAATCCCGGCGTAGACCAAAAATGACGGAGAAATTTACTTCGTTATAATGGCGCCCGAACTATCCGGATGACCCGACCGTTCAAAATCTCGCATTGGTGTGATGTTCTTTCCACATCGCGTGATAGGAAAAATCAGAGAATTCCTTCTCCAGCGCTTCGAAAAATAAAAATGTGTGATGTTGCATTCCACACAGCAGATTGACTGGGAGTTCTCAAGTGCACGTTCTACAGTGGATGGCTGCCTGCAACGATTCATGGTCACGGCTGACCCGTGGGCCATGCCCCCGGCCCTCTTTCGGGGGGGGAGATGTGACGTACCTGCCAGCAGGACGCACACGACATAAAGGCAGATAGGAATCAGAATAAAATGTCTGCGTAGCTCAGTTGGTAGAGCGACTTGTTCCGGAATAAGCGGCCTCGGGTTCGAATCCCGGCGTAGACCAAAAATGACGGAGAAATTTACTTCGTTATAAGTTTATACATCGGCTCCCTCCAGCAGCAGCCAGCACGAGACATCATAAAATTACCTACTCAGATGATCCAACTTTCTGCATACGTCATGACACCTAATTTTCCACCCTTCTTCTCTGCTACCAAGAGTATGCTACCGCAGCATCATCCTCACTCAAGCTTGAGAAAAGCATGCACAGGCCTCTGGAGCGGTGCTTGGAAACACCGCCACGACTCTCCCTGGGGAGCCAAATGGTCAATTACCACCCAAAATTTCTTAGGAATTCATCTCAGAACCCCATCGGATTCCGTACAAACGAATTGGTCCTCTCTATCTCTCCCTTCTTAAAGCAGCAGGCTTCTGGAGAAGAGCGCAATTTTGCACCTCCTTCCTTCAAAGAGCTCACATTGCTCACACATACATCTTATCAAAGTGTTACTATTCCTGGCAAATGGATACCGCTCCTGGCTACACACTCCGTCAAGTTCAAGCATGCCTTACATCAGTTGTATGGTCAAAGCATCATTGGGTCAGCTCCTCTACTCTCTGCCTCTCACCTTCACAGGGAGGAATTGGTCTTCCTGCAGTAGATTTCGTTTACCGTGCCGCACGGCTTCACTGGTTCTTTCATGCGCTCAATAGCTCCAACCCAGATATATGCACAGTACGTAATGTTCTTGCCTCATTGAAAAATCTTTCATTAACGTTCGCCGTCTTTCTTCGAATGGATGGTTTCCCAGCTTTGCGACAAAGCCTCCCGGCCGTTTACTGGGAGGCCATAGAAATCCTGAGGTCTCTCCCATTACAGAGAGCACCCCCTCATCCACTACGGATATTCTAAATGAACAACTCTTCTACTCATCAGCTCTTCATCCCTCTGACAGACCATTCTTTGTCTCTCCAGAATGGATGCGTACAGACATTATTACTATACGAGACATTGTGAACCTCAACCTTACATGGAAAGACTTCTCTTGCCTATCTATTCATCTTCGTGATTCCGTCTCCTTTCGGACACTCTACACGTCGATAAAATCGTCTATCATCCGTTTATACCCATCTTTGGCCTCTCCTAAAGGAATTCTACACGTTGCAGCAGCACCGCGACTCTTCCCGTTTTTTGTGCAACTCCGTATGAAATATTTTACGCTTGAGGCATGCTCACAGAAGATCTTGAGGGAAATTCTTCGCACATGTGCACCTCAGCAACCAATACCTATCCCTATTGTTCCGTCTGCCTCCTTGACAGCTGTTTAGATGCTCTCTTTGCTGCATCTCATGAGAAGAATGTTCATGGCTGTTTCTGCATCGCCGTCTCCCCGTTCCTCAATTATTACACCGAATGACTCTTGTTGTCTCTCCACAATGTGTCTACTGTGATGTATCGGCAGACATTGAACATGTCTATTGGTATTGTCCAGTCTTGCTACCTGTGTTAAATCTCATGTTCCGTATTGCACACCATCTTTGCCCAGGAAATCTGAGTGCTGTCTCATATATTACCCTACTTCAAGATATTCTTCCTGCTTCTCCTCTTCCATCAGTGTGTGTTTATATTTTCACGCTTGTAAAAATAGTCATTTATTCCCATCAACTGACGCATCAGGAAAACTCTACTGTACCTACTCTTACAGAGGCAAGCGAGAAGCTTGTCCATCACTTCACAGCTTGACTAAAGTTCCGTCTACAGTTAGCGCATGAACACGCTGTCAATACAGAAACTTTCAACTTCTACAAACTCTGGAGACCATACCTCAGCTGGTTCCAAATTGATGGCCTTAGAGTTTCCTTTACAGTTTGAACTATTATGAATACTCTATCCTTTTATTGACACTTACATCGTTATTTAACCTGTTTAATTTCCCCTTCTATCTTACCCTCAGGAAGTGTATATAGTTTTATTTCTTTGCCTACTTGTTCTGGCGCTCATTTGTACATAATCATTCCATGACTCACATTCTCATTCTGTACTCCAAGTGTTTAATAAATGCATATTTAAACCTGAAAATCCTCTTTTTCCGCTGTTGACATCGCCCAGAGAAAGACCTCTTATTGTTTGTTTATGTTGTTTGTGCACTACTCATCATTCTACGACTTACCCGGCTGTCGCTCAATATCATGCCATTTTCAAAGCCGCTTCAATAACGAGTCTTGCCCATATTGCCGCTATTTACGCTTCGTACACGTCTGACTCCTTAACAGTGTAAACTGTTTATATAGCCATCTCAAAGTCACAATTGCATACGTAAGTGAAAATGCCACGTGACTGATTGCTATGGGGTGTTCCTAATCATATATTATATAGCGAACGAGCTCTTTTCGGCTGCTGGTGGAATTCGAATCTTCCTACTTCGAAGCGGGATATTCTCCCGATTAAGGTACGCCGGCAAGACTTATCGCTGCAACTTGCCATTTTGACTTATGTGCTACCTCAGTGGCACGTCACGTATATCCACCTCTTGAGAAAAGTGGAAGCACGAATTTGCAGGTTTCAGGACCGCCGACAAACCATGTTTGAAAGAGCTAACTGTAGTAGAAGGGATTTTATTAATTCCAGACGATGTGTGGGAAGAAGTATTATACACTTGTTTTTCGACCCTCATTTTTACTTTCGGGCGCGAATATAGAGAACGATCCCTCTTCCGCCGGTGGGGATTCCTGCTCCAGAATGGGTTATTCACATCTTTCTTCTCCGGAATGGGATATTCTCCCGTTTGAACTACGCCGACATGGCGTATCGCTGCAACTTTCCTCTTTTATCTAATGCGTCACCTCAGTGGTACGTCACAGCTACTTTATTGTAGAAACTGTGACGTACCTGCCTCGCAGGACGTACATGAGATAAAGGCAGATAGCAATGAGAGCACATGTCAGTTGGGAGAGCGACTTACTCCGGAGTCAGGGGACCCGTATACGATGCCCGGCGCGGACAAACCTGTGTTTTCACATTGGCGTCCGAACTTCAAGGATGATCCAGCCGTTAAGTTTCTAGCAATGGTGTGATTTTCTTTCCACACGGCGAAACAGGAAAAATGATAATCCCTTCTTCAGTGCTTCGAAAAAATAAATGTGTGTGATGTTATGTTCCACACACCAAATTGTCTGACATTTCTCAAATGCACGTTCTTCATAGGATGACTGCCTAAAGCGACACATGGTCCCGTCTAACCCGAGGGCCATGCCCCCGGCCATCTTTAAGGGGGGGATGTGACACACATGAGATAAAGGCAGATAGCAATGAGAGCACATGTCCGCATAGCTCAGTTGGAAGAGCGACTTACTCCGGAGTGAGGGGGACCGGCTTCTATGCCCGACGTTGGACAAACCTGTGTTTGCACAAAATGAAATGCTGTACCAAGAAAAACTTGAAAATCTTGCTCATTCTTACCGTTACACAATCCAAAAGGATTTATTCCAATGGGTCTGTGGGTAACAATTATTACGAGCACAAATACAGATACACGATTACGCTACAGTGCTGAAAAAGGAAATGGAAAATATGTGAAGAAGAATTATGGTAATGCACAAAGGAATCGTATACAAAAAAAAATTCCGGTCCATTGTCTGCAAACCGGGATGTCCTGACGAATGCAAATACACATATTTTGAAATATTTGGTCTTGCCTATATTAAAATAGAGAATATATTAATATATTAAAAGAGAATTGTTTCAGTACAACTTGTAGGAGAGGAAATGCCGTGTCCTCGAACACACTGTCCGACAAAACTATATAAGTAAGCCATTATTTTCTGTGCATATATTTTGATGATGACGTAATCATTTTTGCAAATACCCGCTCAGAGCTGCAGAGTATTATCCAAGAACTTGTTGACAACAGTTAAAAAGTGGAATTGAAGATGAACTTACAGAATACAAAATTGATCATGAAAGAAATGCGGGATTACACCATATAATACAAATTTTGAAGATGACAATACGATTTTTGGCATAAATGTGATAAGGATGGTTAGTCAGATAATATCCGAAAACTTGAAAATTTTTCAGCGTCCCTGAGCGGGACTCCAAGCCGCGTCGCCCAGATAGCTCCCGGGTATGCTAACCACTACATTACCCAGAACGACCAAGTTTCAAGTTTCCGATTAATTTGAATATAACCATCACAGGATTCGTTCGAAATTTGTACAAAATTGATGTCCAATTCTTCTAAAATAGCTCAATGGTTTTAGGTTGATGTGGCAAATATAGAAGTAACAAGTGCCTATATTTAACTTGGACAATCGATATCAAGCGAAGACCACATCAAACAAGAAATTAATAGGTGCATAAGACTTGCCTGAAGTGCATTTGAACGAAACAGTAGACATTTTAACAGCAGTTTTCCATTCTGTCTTAAAAGAAAAGCATTTAATCATTGCATACTTCAAGTTTTTATTTATGGAAGAGAGACATGGATCTTAATTAAAGCAGAAGACATACAGCTCAAAGAAGTACGGAGAGATGCATGCTTGGTGTAACCAACAACGATAGGAAAAGGAACTCGTGGATCAGGAAAATGACAAGAGTTGATAACATCATGATCAAAGCAAAGACTGTCAAGTAACAGTAGGCTGGGCATATTTCTAAAAAATTACCACCGTTAGGCAACTGGAATACAAGATTTGATACCAAAGGATAGGTAAAAACCCAGACCATGTTTGAGATGAGTGGATGAAATTCGAAAGCATGCCAGAGTGACATGGGAGAGAAATGCAAAAGACAGAGAGTTGTGGAAGAAACCTGGGGAGACCTTCACCCAGCAGTGGATTGAGAATAGTTTATGATGATGATGCTGTATCAAAAGACGAGATGAAAGTTGTCGCTGGTGGCTGATAAGTTAGAATGCCTACCGGTACCACAGGATGGAGTCCCATGTGTTGCATTGATTAGTGTTGTATTTGTTCTTAGGTTCTGATTCTCTCCCTTTCCTAGGAAGAACCAAAACCGAAGAACACCTGTTGGAATTCATTTCTCTTTAGGCGCTCGTAGTGATTGGTAAACTGAAGGAAACGACAAACATTTCCAAATTCCGAAGATTGTCGACCGAAATTTCGGACACTTGCCGATAAATCTTTGTCCATAAGTAATCAAGCAGAGAATGCTAACATATGAGCACTTTTTTTTTTTTTTTTTTTTTTGGCATATGAAAAAATTGTAAAAGGATGAAAATTTGAAATCTTTCAGACAGAGATGGAAAGGGTGATGATTTTAAATCTTCCAGACTTTTGGGAAGCAATAACACATTTTTAAGAGAGAAAAAAAGTTGCTTCCTATGTCTTAAGTAATCTCATTCAGTGCAAAACAGAAAACACGCCACTCACCTTTAGTTTTTTTTTATTTTGTATTTTATCATTTTAAAACATTTCTGTTTTATTCAAGCTGACATTTTGCGCATCTTCGGTTTTCTGAGATGTATGATCTGAGACAACCAAGTTGGCATTTCAATTTTACCAATAAATTTCTCTGTTTTTATCTTCGCTGACGTTTGCAGTTGATGGATGTGCAGTCTTCAGGGAGAATTCGTAACTTCATCTATTATCATGATAATTTAACAGATTTTATGATATTCCAGTTTTAGTCAAAGTTTTCTCCTTGATTTGCATGCCAGTCGTATGGGAGGCTTTTAACAACTTCTCGTCTTTTTTCTTATGTTCGGGATTAAATGGGATGCGTAGAATAATTCACGTTAATTTACGTCGAGTTTGGTTTCTGCAGTTCATCATACTTCAGCGCTAAGAACAATTCTCGCTTTTCTTTTCCTCTTAAACGCTCCTTTTCAGTGAAATTTTAAGTAATTACTTTGCCTCATACTAGAGTAACTGGTACAAGTCTTGGAAGATCTGTGCGTGTGTAACATTGTGAGGGAGGGGGGGTGCTGGGCATCATTCGAAATAAATTGAAAAGAAAAATGTACATTTAAGCAACTCTCGTATCCACTGCGAAACGCTGTGTTTAACATAATTCTATTTGATTAACGGAACTGTAATTTTGCCAGTATGACATTTGGATTCCTAGTAGGAAATCTGAATGAACTACAAAACTAGTAGATAGCCTGACAGATTAGCAGACTTTTTCCTAAGCACGTAATTTTTTAACGTGCATATGCTGCTGTTCTCCAATTTATTTGTGGACACGATATCTCCGCTTCTAGAAGTCTCACTGGGAAAATTATTTCCGCGTCGGATGAATGGCAGCATAAGAAACATTTTCCATGTATATTTTTCACTTTACCGGAAGCTCAGTATATTCATTGGGTTGTGTAAATGTGTATTTGTGCTTCGCTCAAGATATCTGTTTCTGGGAGCCTTGATGAAAATATCTTCCATGTGGGATAGGCGTATGCACAACCAGCATTTTTTCATATATTCACCTATTTTCGTGATGCACAATTTTTGAGCTTGGTGAAATAAATGGGTATTTGTTATTTTCACGACCAGAGATGGAATCTGGTCTAGATTTTGTTTCCCGAATACTTCAATTCATTCAGGGCCCGCCCCCGTGGCGCAGTGGTCTAAGCGATGGCTTCTGATCATTCGTCCGAGAGGGCTCCGGGTTCGAATCCCGGTGAGGCATGGATGTTGTGTTTGTCTTACGGCACTGGATCACTCCCTTCCCTGGAACCGTTGGCCCAAAATTAGGGACGGGCAACTGCTTATAGCCCATTGAGTTGCTCACAGTGGTCGTTAAACCTCCATTCAAAAAAAAAAAAAAAATAAATCCTCCAGGCCCGACCCCCAAATCGATCAGACACCAAACTGACCTGACCTAACCCTGACCTGACTGCAGAAGAACCCCGTTTATATGTTTCTCACTTACACGTTTTTCTCATTTATACGTAAAATGTCGGCGGTCCAAAATTTCTGAAGTATAAAATTCTGAATATTAAATTTTAGCAATTATACATTGATCGAATTAGCGTTCTTTTTATTATGCGTTAAATTGCAGTGTTGTAATGACATGAATTAGAAATTTAAACTACTCGAATGCCGTTTATCAAACTCTTCCCAACCTTCCTCTTTACCGCTTATTCCGTTTTCCAAGCTGCCCCTCCGCCTTTTGGTTCTCTTACCTGTCATCCACCAGCTCTGTGACTCATTCTAAGGAATGCGCGCGCTCCTCTTCAGCTACCATTGGTCAACTAATTTGCCGCCTAAACCTGCTCTTGATTGACGTCGTCATATTCGACTGTTCCCTTGAGACCTTAGTTTCCAGTAGCTTTCTTGCATTGGAGAAATGGCTTCACTCTTCCGTAAGGCCTTACCTTTAAAACACAAAATGAATATTTTGAAGAAAGTTGGTGAAAATCACATGCTGATGAAAACGGCTTTAGTTGCAAAATTAAAAATTCCAGTTTTGACTCCTACGATGAGTGTGATGAATACTTTAACCAAATTATCAGACTGCCACTTCAGCAGAATTTTTACCTTGATTTTGTAATCCACAGAGTCTTCGTGAAATGTTTGATAGCTGCCACCAGTCTAGGGTGACGTTAAGGCCTGGATAACGTTATCCAGTTTCTGTTCTTCAGAGGCATGTTCAAGGATTCTTCCTAGTTTTAACAGAACTGATACTATTTGACAACAATAACAGAACTTTATTCCTAGTGCATGATATGGTATGCCACTTAAATTAATGGGTATGTTGAACAATTTATGGTTAGGTAAACAGTTGCACAGTTGAACAGTTCATGGTTAGGTGAACAGTTGCACAGTTCTTTTTCAGGTACGATAACACAGTCAGTCCGGTCAATAGAAGTTATACACTGGGAGACAGGACGGTGCATACTTATACGTGGTCCACTCTGATAAAATACCCTCAAATAAATGTCCAGATCGCTGCCTGACTACTACTTATAACTATTGGAGAACTAATCGCAGTTAGTTACCAACGCATACGCTACGAAGCCGCATCTGAGAGCACTTAGAAGTCCCTGATGCCGTCTTCTGGTGATCTAACCTCCCTCTAACTCTCTGATAGCCGGAAAGCGCCCGATTATTCCTCATGTGCTTGCGTCCCTTCAAGTTTCATTGAGCCTGGACTCTGCACAGCCAGCCAGAAGCGTGTACGCTGCATGCCTTGTCCTGGGCCTCTCTCTGCTTCCTACATTCCTACCCTACTACATGAGTGCGCCACATGCCAGAGGCATAACTAGGGTGAGGCTGGTGGGGCTGCTGTCCCGGGCGCAGTTCAAGAGAGAGCGTAAAAAACACTGCTTACAGTCTGATTAAAATTGGAACTGAAACTTTTGCTTTAGTTTCCTGTACATCATACTTTGTCATTTGTCTATTTACAGAATTTGCACAGTCAGCTGGCCGCACACTGTGAAGCAGGAACAGAGACCACATGGACCAAACCAAGAAACATCACCCTCAAAGGGAAAACTTCCAGGCCCCATCCCCCCCTCCTCCTCGTAGCCCTCAGGGGCGATTGAAACATACATGGAAGCTGCAGCTCACCTCATGTAAAACTAAACTTTTAACTCCTTTCTTTTCATTAAGCATACCACTGTACCAGCCGTAATCCAACCCATTATGCTTTTTGCAATAAATATTCTTTGTTCCTATGTTATCCCTCTTGAGAAAGTAATGAAGGAACTACATAAAATCCAAGGAACAGGGTGCCCATTAGTTCTCCTTCAGGGCCAACTGGGGTACCCATTGACGGCTGTTAAAAGGTTTCATTGTTTGGAGGTTATTGTTAATGTTAATCATATGGAAGCTGTTCGGTACCAACCAAAACTCTCTGTTGCTCGGAGGTTACCGTTGTTTGGAGGTGTCCGTTAGTGGAAGTTTCATTGTATATATACATAATTGTACTGTATATACTCGCATGTGAGCAGATCTCATGTATAACCCCCCTCCCCTACTTCAAGAGCTGAAATCGTTGTGAAAAATCTTAACCCATGTGTAAGACGACTTTAAATTTCAAGATTTAAGGTCATGCGTGTCTACACTCTGCCATGCCAGAGTGCATACACGCATGCCCACACTTGCTGTGAAAACATGGGAGAAGAGAGATACCTGATGGTCTGTGGCCCACCCCATCAGCTAACTGATTTACATGGTGTCGATGGTGTCCTGCGATAGTACACGGAAGGAATGAGGTATCCCATGTTTAAGAAGCAAGAAATTTGGGGGTCTCAATTTGAAATGGGATAAGGATTTACACTTATCGTATTTGTGGCACCTATTCCCATAAGAATTCTACTCTAGGTGGAAAAGTATTCAATAATTTTAAAACATAATTCAGAAGGTTGGAAAACTATCACGTGCAAAGACGCGGTCTAAAACATAAACAACATAAACAAATCCGGCAATAAATTCCGTGGGAGAAATCACAAGAGCTAAGCCCTAATTTTTGATTAAGATTAATGGAGATTACTTAACTCACCTTCGTTTTGCTGATGACGTAGTCATCTTTGCAACTACCCTTTCAGAGCTGCAGAGTATGATCCAAGAACTTGCTGACAAGAGTAAAGAAGTGGGATTAAAAATGAACTTTCAGAAGACAAAAGGGATGCACAATGCTTTTACAAGAAGCGAAGATTTGTCGAATGATGGAGAAAAGCTTGAGACAACCGATTCCTGCATTTATCTTGGGCAGCAGATATCAAGTGAGGGTCGCATTGATGAAGAAATTAGTCGGCGTATAAAACTTGGATGGAGATCTTTTGGAAGAAACAGTACAATTTTTAAGAGCAGTATGCCATTATGTCTCAAAAGAAAAGTGTTTATCAAAGCATCCTGCCAGTGCTTACGTATGGAGCAGAGACATGGACCTTAACTAAAAAAGACATACAAAGACTGCAGACTACTCAAAGTAGCATGGAGAGATGCATGCTTTGTGTAACCAGGAAAGATAAGAAGAGGAACTTGTGGATAAGGAAAATGACAGGAGCGGACGACATCATGACCAGAGTGAAATCACTGAAATGGCAATGGACCACCGATGGACAACCGAAATTTTAGACTGGATTCCAGGAAAAGACCCAGAAGAAGACCCCATGGGAGATGGAAGGATGAAATTCGAAAGTAGGCTGAAGTGACAGGCAAGACAGACAATTGTGGAAGAAATTTGGGGAGAGCTTCATCCAGCACTGGATTGATAATGGTTGATGATGATGATATATGTATACGTGTGATCGGACCCCCCCCCTCCCAGATTTCGAAACATGGTTACGCCACTGGTAAGAGAGTAATTGCAGAAAGGTTTCTGATAATTACAGAATTTTCCTGGCATTCGAAAATCCGTGAAATTCAGGGTTTTTCCATCATTTCATGGGAAAGATTATATTTGGAATATGCTTGATTAATTTGCAAATGGAATCACGAAAAATGGCTCCTGAATTTCAGAAATAGTTTCACAGTGATGATATTCTGCAACCGACGGTATGATGAAGGTTGTTTGGAAAAATATACACCTGTTTTTGTCGGAAGCGGAGACTGAGCTCGTACGTTAATTAATTAGTGCGTGAATTCATGTTCTTTATGGCGCGAAGGCGATATGTTGTCATGATGTGCTTAACACAGTAAGGATGAGAAAAAGATGGGAACTTGGTCAATCATTCCCCAGAACTAGAACAAAATGACAGAAACTCAATGCTTCTGTTAAATAAAGTAGTTTTATAATGTTTCCAAATTAGTAGTCTCAAAAAGGGAGTGTGGTGTTTCTTTCCAACGCTGATCATAAATCTTCAAATTGCGAGGAGAAAAAAAATATATATGTAGTTATACTTTTTCGCTTGTGTGTATAACGTCTTTCAGTTAAATGAGTTGCAGGTGTTAAAGTGTGGCAGAATAACTTATTCTTAATACAGATGACGCTTCTTCTAGAAGCTGCTAATAAATGACGTGGGCTTTCTGCGTTTGACAATATTCATTTATCTTTCGCAATTTCACTCTGGGCTGTCACCTGGATGCTGGAGTGCGCAAAAAATAAGGATTTTGTGTTTAAGAAAGCAAATGAAAACATGTGACATGTTTTAAAGGCAACGCTTGTCGTCGACTTACCTTTGCCAAAGAATTGGCTTTCTTAACGTAATTTAGGGATCTATGGAAAATTCCTTGAAAGCCAATCAATATATTGAACGTGCGACTACGCCCCGCTGCTGACCCCGCCCTCCATCTACGTCTCCTGAAAATGGCGAACATTCTGCAGCCACACGACAGGTGCAGCGATGGTCCAATCGATGCAGCGGAACTCAGATTACCTGCTGAACCTTGACCCGAGTGCGTGCATCGCAGTCACGTGTACATTCTCATCTGCGTGCATCCATTCCCATATCCGTAATGCTACACACCCGCACCGAGAGATGAGCAAGCCAGGAAACTCACTCATCTGTTTTTGGTGACAAGGTGGGCAATCTTGCTGTGAGCGCAAAGAGACGGTTCCTTTTATTATCGTAGTCGTAATTTTCCTGCTTGCTCAGATCGAAAATTTCTTTTCCTCCACGATACAACTAACCAACATTATTGTTTCCCCGTCTCTTTTTTTTTTTTTTATCTTCAGAAAAAAGGCGAAACTACTTTCAGTATCAGTCACAGTGCGGCACACCCATAACGAAAGTGGAATGGATATTTGCACAAAATCCTGCTTTACATCTTTCGTAGTTTTCACAGATCACCTTTCACAAGTGTCTTGCTTCCACAGTCGTACTTTATTCTTTCCGCAGCACTGAGCAAGTCGTTAAATTAAAAAAGCGAATTATCCAGTGTAGTTACATCTTTTAAAAAGTTCCACGTAGCGGCGACATCGGGAGAGAGGTTAGAGAAATAGGAAAATACATACATACACATATATCACTAAGCTGTTCTCTGAGAATCAGAGGTTAGCTGCACAAAGAAATACAAACTACCAGATAAATTTTTAACTCATTATTTACTTACTGTTGCCGTATCAAACTTCTCCATTTACAGCGATCTTGACGCACAACTCGGGTTTTTACAGTTCGCCTTTCACTAACGTCTTGTTTCCACAGTCGTACTTTATTCTTTCTGCAGAACTGAGCAAGTCGTTAAATTAAAAAAGCGAATTATCCAGTGTAGTTACATCTTTTAAAAAGTTCCACATAGCGGCGAGATCGGGAGGGGGTTAGAGAAATAGGAAAATGCATACATACATACATACATACATGCATATCACTAAGCTCTTCTCTGAGAATCAGAGGCTAGCTCCACAAAGAAATACAATCTACCAGATAAATTTTTAACTGATTATTTACGTACTGTTGCCGTATCAAACTTCTCCATTTACAGCGATCTTGACACACAACTCGGGCTTCACTGACATCCATCACACGACGTATACAAGACCTTCTATACTTCATACTCATAATTTTTTTCTCAGGCAGACACTCCTGAAGCTGATCCTCCCATGGCTTCCTTGGCTTTTTCTTCCTGCCACTTAGGCGGAAAAAATTTCTGAGTAAGCATCTCATCACTCATTCTTTCAACATGGCCGAACCACCGAAGCATATTAGTCTCCACCTTGCTAACTACATTTTGCTTCACATTACACAACTGCAATACATCTTCATCCCTCCCACGATCAGAACGTATAAATGATTACATTAATTAGAGTTTCAACTATCCAGCAAGAAAAGTAGTTTTTCCAACCGGATTACAAGCGAAAATGCCGGGCCCAAAATTTACGTACACTTGTGAGCTGTAAATTTATAATCACCTACCTAATAGCGTGCTGGGCAGACTTTCCCCGCGATTACCGCTTGCATCTGGCGTGACATCGATTACACTTGACCGCCGAAGGTATTCTGTACCAACTGGACAGAATAACGTCTTGGAGTTAGTTTACGGAGTGAGGCACTGGCATGAATCACCGAATGATGTGCTCTCAGGAATTCCACAAGTGTTCTATGGGATTCAAGTCGGGGGATTTGGCTGCCAGAGGAGCACGCAAAGCGCTTAGTCAAAATCCGTGAAACGTTGCTGCACAGTGCTGGCCTTGTGCGTTGCCCTTCTGAAAGAGCCCAGGACCACTCGGATGCACAGTGATCATGTAGGGAAGCTCTTGGTCCAAAATAATGCCTATGTAGGATCTGGCAATGAAGGTGCGTTCAACGGGGATAAAGAAACCAAGTGATGCTCATAAGAAGAATCCACCGCGCCGCCGCTGGCCTATTTCCATCCAACCATGCTGTCTGGTTGCAGCTGTTCACTCGTGCGGCGTCGAATATGGACTCGTCCATCGGCATGTTTGAAGCTGGAACCTGGACTCATCGGACCCCGCGACTTTTTTCCAGTCGTCCGGTGGCCAGTCACGGTGCTCCTGTGCCTATTGTTGACATAGCTGTCGATGACGGCTGCTAGTGCGCTCGGAAAAAAGAAAAACATTTTTTTTTTTTTGCGCCGTTATTGTCACATACCTTTAATTGAGAGATAGTAAGGCGTCTGATGTCTCGAACAGCATTCCCCAATCGGCATTCACCGAACCTGTCAATCAGTGGTGGCCTCCCTTCTGTCACCCTTCGACAATCATCAAACAGGCAACAATGTTTGCAGTTGCTGAGATGTCGGTTTCCGCCTTTTTCGCGCCGATAATCGATCACCCTTCAAACTCCGGCAAATTCCCCATTGTACGGACTTCTTACCGGCACTCCCCCCCACACACACTATAACGAAGTAAATTTCTCCGTCATTTCTGTCCGCGCCAGGATTCGAACCCGGGTCCCCTCATTCCGGAATAAGTTGCTCTACCAATTGAGCTACGCTGACGTTTTTTTATTCTGATTCCTATCTGCCTTTATGTCGTGTGCGTCCTTCTGGCAGGTACGTCACATCTCCTGGTACGTTACATCATCTCCCCCTTATTTTTTTTTTTTTTTTTCGAAGTGCTGGAGAAGGGATTCTCTTATTTTTCTTATCTCGCGGTGTGGAAATAACATCACACCATTGCGAGATTTTGAACGGTCGGGTCATCCAGATAGTTCGGGCGCCATTATAACGAAGTAAATTTCTTCGTCATTTCTATCCGCGCCAGGATTCGAACCCGGGTCCACTCATTCCGGAATAAGTTGCTCTACCAATTGAGCTACGCGGACATTTTATTCTGATTGCTATGTGCCTTTATGTCGTGTGCGTCCTTCTGGCAGGTACGTCCCATCTCCTGGTACCTTACAACACACAGTATTTGTCATTTTCTTGTAGGACGTCCGTCCACAGCGAGTAGAGTTTAGGTCCCAGCTACCTACAGCGAGATCTCCTTTGGGCAGGACACGGAAACGGAAGGAATGAGAGCAAGTCTAGCGACTTTGACAGAACAGTTTGTAGTGAGATTAGAGTACAGTAGATGGCGCCACCGTACAAGTACGATGTTGCACACAAAGGGGTGAGAGAATTTCAGGGGGGGGGCATAGGAAAGGATACCCATTTAACCAGTGGGTCCAGCGTGGGGGCCGTCACTTAACGTGCTCGTCCGATGCACGGCGGATATTCAGCGATTGTTAGTAAATCACACCATCTCTGAAAGATCAGCCCAGGTTCGAAGCTGAGAACCTTGCATCGATAGTCTGACACGCTAACCACTAAGCCATCCGCGGCTTTAACGGCACTCCCTGCCCATGGCGTCTATATATATATATATATATATATATATATATATCATCATCATCATCATTGTCAACCATTATCAATCCGCTGCTGGACGAAGGTCTCCCCAAGTTTCCTCCACAACGGTCTGTCTTGTGCCAGTCTCCTCCATGTCACCCCTGCATACTTTCGAATTTCATCCACCCATCTCCCATGTGGTCTTCTTCTGGGTCTTTTCCTGTCCCTTGGAATCCAATCTAAAATTTCGGCTGTCCATCGATGATCTGTCCTTCTGGCAGTATGTCCAGCCCATTGCCATTTCAGGGATTTAACTCTGATCATGATGTCTTCCACTCCTGTCATTTTTCTGATCCACGAGTTCCTCTTCTTATCTCTCCTGGTTACACCAAGTATGCACCTCTCCATGCTTCTTTGAGTTGTCTGCAGCCTTTGTATGTCTCTTTTAGTTAAGGTCCACGTCTCTGCACCATACGTAAGCACTGGAAGGATGCATTGATCAAACACTTTTCTTTTAAGACATAATGGCATATTGCTCTTGAAAATTATGCTGTTTCTTCCAAAAGCTCTCCAGGCAAGTTTTGTACGCCGATTAATTTCTTCATCAATGTGACCCTCACTTGATATCTGCTGTCCAAGATAAACGTACGTATCTGTTATCTCCAGCTTTTCTCCATCAATCGATAAATCTTCATTTCTTGTAAAAGCATTGAACATCACTTTTGTCTTCTGAAAGTTCATTTTTAATCCCACTTCTTTACTCTTGTCAGCAAGTTCCTGGATCATACTCTGCAGCTCTGATGGGGTAGTTGCAAAAATGACTACGTCATCAGCAAAACGAAGGTGGGTTAGATAATCTCCATTAATCTTAATCCCCTTGTTTTCCCAGCTCAGCGACTGAAAAACACCCTCCAATGTGGCATTAAAGAGCTTCGGAGATATGGTGTCACCTTGTCTCACTCCCTTTCCAATTTTTACGTGTGTTGTATTTTCAAACAGCCTAATCTTTGCACTTGCATTTTCATAGATGTTATTAATAATATTAATGTATGCATCTTCATACATTAATATTATTAATATTAATGTATGAAAATGCATACATCTTCATACATTAATATACCGCTCTGGCGACCGCCAATAGCGGTATAACTATACCATCGGGATTAGAGGAAATTCTATCCCACACTCACCAACCCGCTTGGCCAGCGTGGTGAGTTATGGCCAAACCCCTCCAAAATGATTCCACAACTTAAATCTTGGCCCTCAGTCTCCGGCAGCTGGAATGTACCTGGCCAAGGCAGCGGCCAGTGCGACATGAAGGCAGAGGGTGCTCAGAATCCCCGGAGGACCGGACTAGGCTGCCATCTGATGCTGACCTTGGCTACGTACAACGGACGCTCCCTATCTTCTGATTCAAGGCTTCTTGAATTGGAAGAGGAACTACAAAGGATCAAGTGGGACATCGTGGGGCTAAGTGAGGTAAGGAGAAAAGGAGAAGATCTCATCGAACTGAAAAGTGGACATCTCTTCTACTATCGTGGGACAGATACTGGCAGAACTAGTGGTGTTGGATTTATAATAAACAAGAAACTGAAGGATAAAGTTCTAGAAGTTGAAAGTTCCTCTGACAGAGCTGCACGACTTGTTATCCAACTCTCGAAAAGATACCAGGCTCAGATTATTCAAACTTATGCACCCACCACAAGTCATCCTGAAGAAGAAATTGAAGAATTTTATGAGGAAATTTGTCATCTAAATAATAAAGGTAAGCAGCACTTGAAAATAATTATGGGAGATTTCAATGCAAAAATAGGGCAACGGCAACAGAATGAAACTTCAGTAGGTAAATTCGGTCACGGCAACAGAAACCAGCGTGGAAATACTCTCGTAGAGTTTGCAGAGGCAGAAGGGTTTTTCATCTTGAACTCCTTCTTCAAGAAAAAGCCACACAGGAAATGGACATGGAGACATCCAAATGGGACGACAAGTGAAATTGATTTTATTATGTGTAACAAAAAATTCGTCATAGAAGACTGCAGTATGCTAAACAAGTTCAACACAGGTAGTGACCATAGATTGGTGAGATGTAAGATGCACCTCAACACCAAACTTGAACGTGGCAAGCTCATAAGACAAACAAAATCTATTGACATAACCAACCTTAAAAAACACCATAATACCTTCAAGTTGGAACTGAAGAACAGGTTCTCTGCTTTAGAAGGCCTAACATCGAAAGAAGTGGACATCTCTGAAGTTAACAGAAAAGTAACCAAAGCTCTTATGGAAACAGCAACAAAATTAGCTGGGTCTAAGAACAAGTTGCATGTAAACAAATTATCAGGAAAAACGAAAATGTTGATGCAAAAAAGAAGAGAGATGAGGACAACTAAAGAAGATGTGACTTCCAAAGTGGAATATATAGAGCTATGCAAGACAGTAAGAAAAAGTATCACTGAAGACGTAAGAAAATTCAACTGTGAACTAGTGAGGAAAGCAATTGAAAACAACCAAAGCCTAAAGATAGCAAAGGGACATCTCAGTAAGGGAAGAAAACAGATTATGGCACTGAGAAAAGAAGATGGTTCTGTAACAAGAAATAGAGGCGAAATTTTGACAAGAGTGAAAGATTTCTACTCCAAGTTATATGAAAGGGATGATACATGCACTCCAGACATCATGAAAGATACCAGTACCAGAGTTCCTCCAGTCCTTCCAGCAGAAGTTGCACATGCAATCAAGAACATGAAGCGGGGAAAAGCTCCAGGAGAAGATGGAATTACTGTAGACATCATACAAGAAGCAAGTGGAGAAATTGAAACAATACTCGCCCAAATTTTCACTCGATGCCTTAATGAAGGAAAGATTCCTGAGGATTGGAACACCGCTACAATGATCCTGCTACATAAGAAAGGTGACATTGAGGATCTCGGAAACTACAGACGTATCAGCCTCCTATCAGTAGTTTATAAAATCTTCACTAAAGTTCTTTCACACCGCTTGAAAGTGACACTGGACATGGCTCAACCGAGAGAACAAGCTGGATTCAGGAGTGGCTACAGCACAATAGATCATATCCACGTACTGAGAGAACTAATTGAAAGAGCGAGGGAATATGAACTTCCATTGTGCATGGCTTTTATCGATTATGAAAAAGCCTTTGATTCGGTGAAACCATCAGCAGTTACAATGGCTCTGAAAACCTGCGGTATTGAAGATGCATACATTAATATTATTAATAACATCTATGAAAATGCAAGTGCAAAGATTCGGCTGTTTGAAAATACAACACACATAAAAATTGGAAAGGGAGTGAGACAAGGTGACACCATATCTCCGAAGCTCTTTAATGCCACATTGGAGGGTGTTTTTCAGTCGCTGAGCTGGGAAAACAAAGGGATAAAGATTAATGGAGATTATCTAACCCACCTTCGTTTTGCTGATGACGTAGTCATTTTTGCAACTACCCCATCAGAGCTGCAGAGTATGATCCAGGAACTTGCTGACAAGAGTAAAGAAGTGGGATTAAAAATGAACTTTCAGAAGACAAAAGTGATGTTCAATGCTTTTACAAGAAATGAAGATTTATTGGTTGATGGAGAAAAGCTGGAGATAACAGACACGTACGTTTATCTTGGACAGCAGATATCAAGTGAGGGTCACATTGATGAAGAAATTAATCGGCGTACAAAACTTGCCTGGAGAGCTTTTGGAAGAAACAGCATAATTTTCAAGAGCAATATGCCATTATGTCTTAAAAGAAAAGTGTTTGATCAATGCATCCTTCCAGTGCTTACGTATGGTGCAGAGACGTGGACCTTAACTAAAAGAGATATACAAAGACTGCAGACAACTCAAAGAAGCATGGAGAGGTGCATGCTTCGTGTAACCAGGAGAGATAAGAAGAGGAACTCGTGGATCCGAAAAATGACAAGAGTGGAAGACATCATGATCAGAGTTAAATCCCTGAAATGGCAATGGGCTGGACATACTGCCAGAAGGACAGATCATCGATGGACAGCCGAAATTTTAGATTGGATTCCAAGGGACAGGAAAAGACCCAGAAGAAGACCACATGGGAGATGGGTGGATGAAATTCGAAAGTATGCAGGGGTGACATGGAGGACTCTGGCACAAGACAGACCGTTGTGGAGGAAACTTGGGGAGACCTTCGTCCAGCAGTGGATTGATAATGGTTGACAATGATGATGATGATGATGATGATGCATCTTCAATACCGCAGGTTTTCAGAGCCATTGTAACTGCTGATGGTTTCACTGAATCAAAGGCTTTTTCATAATCGATAAAAGCCATGCACAATGGAAGTTCATATTCCCTCGCTCTTTCAATAAGTTCTCTCAGCACATGGATATGATCTATTGTGCTGTAGCCACTCCTGAATCCAGCTTGTTCTTTCGGTTGAGCCATGTCCAGTGTTACCTTCAAGCGGTGTGAAAGAACTTTAGTGAAGATTTTATAAACTACTGATAGGAGGCTGATAGGTCTGTAGTTTCCGAGATCCTCAATGTCACCTTTCTTATGTAGCAGGATCATTGTAGCGGTGTTCCAATCCTCAGGAATCTTTCCTTCATTAAGGCATCGAGTGAAAATTTGGGCGAGTACTGTTTCGATTTCTCCACTTGCTTCTTGTATGATGTCTACAGTAATTCCATCTTCTCCTGGAGCTTTTCCCCGCTTCATGTTCTTGATTGCATGTGCAACTTCTGCTGGAAGGACTGGAGGAACTCTGGTACTGGTATCTTTCATGATGTCTGGAGTGCATGTATCATCCCTTTCATATAATTTGGAGTAGAAATCTTGCACTCTTGTCAAAATTTCGCCTCTATTTCTTGTTACAGAACCATCTTCTTTTCTCAGTGCCATAATCTGTTTTCTTCCCTTACTGAGATGTCCCTTTGCTATCTTTAGGCTTTGGTTGTTTTCAATTGCTTTCCTCACTAGTTCACAGTTGAATTTTCTTACGTCTTCAGTGATACTTTTTCGTACTGTCTTGCATAGCTCTATATATTCCACTTTGGAAGTCACATCTTCTTTAGTTGTCCTCATCTCTCTTCTTTTTTGCATCAACATTTTCGTTTTTCCTGATAATTTATTTACATGCAACTTGTTCTTAGACCCAGCTAATTTTGTTGCTGTTTCCATAAGAGCTTTGGTTATTTTTCTGTTAACTTCAGAGATGTCCACTTCTTCCGATGTTAGGCCTTCTAAAGCAGAGAACCTGTTCTTCAGTTCCAACTTGAAGGTATTATGGTGTTTTTTAAGGTTGGTTATGTCAATAGATTTTGTTTGTCTTATGAGCTTGCCACGTTCAAGTTTAGTGTTGAGGTGCATCTTACATCTCACCAATCTATGGTCACTACCTGTGTTGAACTTGTTTAGCACACTGCAGTCTTCTATGACGAATTTTTTGTTACACATAATAAAATCAATTTCACTTGTCGTCCCATTTGGATGTCTCCATGTCCATTTCCTGTGTGGCTTTTTCTTGAAAAAGGAGTTCAAAATGAAAAACCCTTCTGCCTCTGCAAACTCTACGAGAGTATTTCCACGCTGGTTTCTGTTGCCGTGACCGAATTTACCTACTGAAGTTTCATTCTGTTGCCGTTGCCCTATTTTTGCATTGAAATCTCCCATAATTATTTTCAAGTGCTGCTTACCTTTATTATTTAGATGACAAATTTCCTCATAAAATTCTTCAGATTCTTCTTCAGGATGACTTGCGGTGGGTGCATAAGTTTGAATAATCTGAGCCTGGTATCTTCTCGATAGTTGGATAACGAGTCGTGCAGCTCTGTCAGAGGAACTTTCAACTTCTACCACTTTATCCTTCAGTTTCTTGTTTATTATAAATCCAACACCACTAGTTCTGCCAGTATCTGTCCCACGATAGTAGAAGAGATGTCCACTTTTCAGTTCGATGAGATCTTCTCCTTTTCTCCTTACCTCACTTAGCCCCACGATGTCCCACTTGATCCTTTGTAGTTCCTCTTCCAATTCAAGAAGCCTTGAATCAGAAGATAGGGAGCGTCCATTGTACGTTGCCAAGGTCAGCATCAGATGGTAGCCTAGTCCGGTCCTCCGGGGATTCTTAGCACCCTCTGCCTTCATGTCGCACTGGCCGCTGCCTTGGCCATGTACATTCCAGCTGCCGGAGACTGAGGGCCAAGATTTAAGTAGTGGAGTCATTTTGGAGGGGTTTGGCCATAACTCACCACGCTGGCCAAGCGGGTTGGTGAGTGTGGGATAGAATTTCCTCTAATCCCGATGGTATAGTTATACCGCTATTGGCGGTCGTCAGAGCCCCTTTAGTGGGAACAGGATGCACCACGAGAAGGCGGGGTTGACATTTGTCTAGGAGAGGCTGTGATGTTACGCATCACCTGACCTTACATCCCATATATATATATATATATATATATATATATTCCGCGCGGGTTGATGACGTCCCTGTTGCGTGCTATGGAAAACATCCACTCACGGAGACGGAGGTGGTGGTCATGATGATCTTACGATTGAGTGTGCGTTGTAATTGGAAAGCAAACAACATGTAGGTAATTTTGCTTCTGTTCACATGTTTCCTATGGAAAAACGTTTTTTTTTAATCCATCCGTAACTGCAGGAATATCATGCAAAATGAAAATATAGGTTTACGCTCATCCCCAAAGCTAATTTTCTGTTGTTTTTTTTTCATCAAAAATGTTGTGGAGTGGTTTGAAAGTCTTGCTAATGGTTAAAGCTGTCCTGCGAAGTCAGAATTTTTCCAATCCGTCATCCACAAGCGGGGATATCTTTCCAAATGCAAATGCAGTAATCTCTTACCAACCGAACTGGGGTATAATCCAAAAAATATTATGCGTGTACCCTCTAACTTAACACGACCTCAGTACTTTGAGTCGGCAACTTCCAAACCTCACCGTAACATCCGTAACCTTTAAATGCAGCACTCGGATTTCACCTAAGCAGCTCTGGAAGCTGGATTTGATTTTAGAATGATCAAATTCATTGTGCTTTCCATCATTAAATACATATCTTGTGCGTGTATGTGTGTTACTTGAACAATTCACGATAAAATGCTCAAATGAAAAGCATTTCTCTATTATTTCTGGGGAGAATAGCAGGAACATGCAGTATGCAGAAAAAGAAAAAGAAAAAGCATAATATGAAGATTTTGTATAAATCGATAATTTAACGAATGAAAATCAGCTAGTGTACCTTTACTAGCATTTTTGAGCCTATTTCTTACGCAGTACCTAGTACGCTACTTAGTACTAGGTACTAAGTGAATACTTTATGTTCTAGTGTACTAATATTTTCAGTTATCCTTTTTTTCACAGCTTTTTTTGTTTGAAATTTTACTGATTTCAATCACACTGCATAAAGTTGCAGCACTTGTAAATACAGTACGTAGTACATACAGATACATGTATAATTGTATATTGTACGTACATAGTACACAAAACTTTACTACTAATTCATTTAGGACATATTTTTTTCACAAAGAGATACAATGTGGTATATTAATATGTAAACACTAACATGGTTTTAAAATTCACCAATTCTTTACTGTTACTTTTAAATAGAAACATTGCATTTGAAAGCCTATTGAGAGAGAGAGAGAGAGAGAGAGAGAGAGCCTGCATTGTTTTTTCATCAGTATGATGAGCATAAAAGATATGGCCATAAACAATTTGAGTGTATCGGTAAATTTGGGTGCTGATGCACTTAGATGGGAATCATCACCACCCTTGTGACTGGAGACGTTCTCATTGCACTTTTTGTACCCAATCATTTCATCTATAGTCATAAGTGATGACGTTGTCAAATCCGTATCGCAATTGACGTAACCTTGGTAGCTAAACACGTCTTCCTCTGCAATTATAGCATTCCCGTCAGATGTCGAAACGACATCGTCTTGTGATGATTATTCGTCTGGAAAGCGAATGCAAACGAAAGTTTTTAGGAAAGAGCCCGATATGACGACGTTAAGTGAGAGCAGGAGTCTACTGCAGGTGCCAACAGAGCCTGACTATTGATACCTCAGGAAAAAGGTGAGCATTCCGCAGAATAAATTATAAAACAGGTTTATGACAGGAAATAGGGAGAGCGAAAGGTGGAGCGGGGGGAGGATTGGAAAATGGGAATCGGAATTCGCGGCGAATGAGGAAGGGCAAGAGGAGAGGTTGGTAAACGTAATTCGTGTGGTTTGAATTTCTAATTCACTATACCGTAACACCACAATTTAACTTATAAACAGTGTGTCATTAAGCCGGTTCGCACAGGTTCAGGCGAACCGTTTGTTAAAAATAGACCAGTTCGGTCGAACTGGTTGTTGACGTAAACGCCGGAAGTATTTTCTTCCTCCCATTTTTCTCCATCTTCGTTTGCTTCCTTGTCTGCGTTATACATTCTTTGCTTCGATAGTAGCAATTTTATACACGTCGTGAGTTTTCAGTGTGCAGTAAACTTGATTTGATTTTATGGTGCTACAAATGGGCGGAGCTTTGCCTATCGTTCTTGTCAACCTCTGTCGCGGGGTTGCTAGCCTGTGGGAGAAATTTCTTGTCGACGCGTTTTTTTGTCTTTGTTTGCGAGTTTAGCGACCACCGTAAGAAACTCGATGTGCTATAATCAGTCATCCGTCCTTAATTAGTGCCACTGGTTCGAGGGAAGCAGAGAGCCAATGCGTAAGTCAAACACAACATCAATGCATCACCAGCATTCGACCCCGGATCTATCTCGTACGAATGATCAGAAACCAACGCTTAGACCACTGCGCTACCTCACCTATTGGCCTCCAGTCTTCCGATTATCAAGCTAATTAACAGTAAAGTTGAAAGCAATAGTATATCTACTGTTTAACGTCTGCTAATAGCCAGTATATTCTTACACAGTGATTGACGCTAAAGTGAAAACATAAGCCAACTAAGAACACTCCAAAAAAACTAAATTGCCATTTGGAGCCTGTTGTGAGAAATACACCTGTATGATTTACAAGACACAAACTTCTCCATAAACGATACTACTGTATTATGCAAGTATTTGACTTCTCTGCACCTCAGCAACAATAATAAAAATAAATTAAAAAAAAAATTAAAAATATTAAAATTAATGTAATAATAATATTTTAATATACTGGTTTACGTGTAAATGAGAAAAACCTATGAGTGAGAAACGTATAAACGGGTTTCTAACAGCAGTTAGCTTTTGGTATTTTTCTATTTCTGAAATTTTCTTTCACGTGTTATGTGCGGTTTTTTTGTTTTGTTTTTTTTGCTGCTTCCCAACTAGTTCTTCTTACATACTCACGCTAGACGTAAATTACTGTCTTAATACAAAGCAATACTTTGTTCTTCATTCATTTTCTTTATCTAAGCAAAATATCAAAAATGTACAAATATTCAACAGATTTCGGACATCTTTCTACACACGTGCAAATTTGTTCTCCTTCATTACTACTGTCTCCCATTTCATGATGAGTGTGTGTGTTCAGTGCTTCATTTCATTTCATTAGAGTGTCACTGTGCTTATATCAGTCCCTTACTTTTAACTCCTAAGGAAGCTGTAAAAGACTGTCGTTCACTGTTTCTGAAGAGCTAAAAGGTTGTTCTTAAAATGCGTTCGGGGCATATCTTCTGAGTGAACGAATGATAAAATATTACCAGATTTCTGAATCTAAATATCTGAAACAGACTCCCAAGCGTAACATTCAACCACACAAACTAACATACTGACTCACTTTCTCCCCAGCAATTTTGACGAGCACATAAGAACTGCGAGAAAAGGAAATAAAGGGAATAACACTGTTGAATTTTCCTTTCCTTCTTCGACGATGGTTCTTTACTTTAACAATATTTCCATCTATTAAATACTGCGACGTTTATGTTTTGCATTTCAAATAAATATCAAAACTTGGTTTATTAAACGCAGGTATGCCTCTCTTAAGAAGACAGATGCGCTCTTCGAAGTCCGTTCGTAAAGTAAATTCGCATTAAACGAGAAAGAAATTCTCCATAAAAAGATAACGTAAGGGAAGGATCCATTAGTTGATTTATTTTATATTCTTTTATTTTGACTGTTTTTTTTTTTTTTTTTTTTTTGCATAATCCTTATTTGCTTAATGTATTTTTACTGCATAAACGCACAGAAATGAAATATTAAGCGCAAAGCACGAAAAGATAAAATTAAATTTCCAAGTGCGGGGGGATCTGGTTATTAATGACGGATATGGAATTCTTATAGCAGGCTTTTACCCTAAAGCCATTGCATCGTTAATTATAGCACAAAAGCTTCAATAAAGTGAACGATAGCTAATGGAGCAACGTACTTGCGAGTGTAAGCAGCAAAGACAGAGAGGGAAGCTGTATCTTACACGCGAGAGATGTATCAGGTTTACCTCGGATTTAACCTTCTTTTTGAGTTTCTGTGTTCTCGTGTAAATTTGGCTTATCCTCGTCATTTTTTTTTTTTGACTTAACGGTACAAAGTTCCTTCCGACGAGCTTGAAGTTGGCAACCTGGCTGTAGGTCAAACTTCAATGAAACATAGATACGAAATATTGAATGTTCTGCGCTACATAAGTGCAGTGTTAGGTGCAATGTAAGAGCAATGTTGCAGTTATGCAGGGCGTTCAACTAGCTACCGAACCCGGTATTTCTTTAATAATATTAACACCAATGAAGATATTGCAACGAAATTTGAAGTGGACATACCTCATTTCGTGCGAAATTTGATGACATCACAACATGTGCTGGAAGTGGCCACCATTTGCGTCCAGACAGCATTGAACCTAGCGCACTTTATTGTGGAAAGTCCTTGCCAGTACGTCCGCCGTCACTGCTTGAATTTCTTCGGTGATGTTTGCTTTCAAGGCATCTATGGTTCGCGGTTTCTTTTGGTAAACTCTCTTTTTAGATATCCCCATAAAAGGTAATCAGGAGGCGTCAGATCGGGCGAGCGCGGTGGCCATAGAGACCCTTCGAAATGACGCGGTCACCGAAAAAGACTGAATTTCGGCCATACTGGTGTGTGATGTGTTTGATGTGTGTGATGTCGCTCCATCATGCTGGTAATATCCAATGGAGAGTTCGTCGTCGTCCAATTGATTTACAAAGGTGTTGAAGATTTCCACACATGTAGTATACCGATACATTTTCACACGTACGCGAACAGCCACGAGCACGAGCACGCACTATCAACAACCGTATTGTGTAGACACGCTCAGCAAAATGACATAACAAAGAAGCAGAGAGGCGCGTACGGCTGGCTGGCGGACAGCACCGGGTTCAATGCTGTCTGGACGTAAATTGTGGCCACTTACAGCACATGTTGTGATATCATCACATTTCGCACGAAATGAGGTACGTGCACTTCAAATTTCGTTGCAATATCTTCATTGGTGTTAATATTATTAAAGAAATGCCGGGTTCGGTAGCGAGTGGGACACCCTGTATAAGAGATATTCAATGTACAGAGACTAAAGCGATTTTTGTATAAGCAGAGCTCTGCATACGTTGAGCAGATTGCATTCAGAGTTAAGAGCGATATTATACACCGAAGAGCCAAAACATTATGACCACCTGCGTAATATGATGTTGGTCCTTCACGTACCTCCAAAACAGCTCATACCCGGCGAAGTATTGACCATACAAGATTTCGAAAGGTGTCTTGTGGTATTTGTTACCAACACGTTACCAGCAGATCCTTTAACTTTTGTAAGTTAAGTGCTTGACCCCTCAGATCGTATTTGTTGTTCCAACACACACCACAGATGCTCGATTTAATTGATGTCTGGGCAATTTGGAAGACAGGGCCAAGCCTGTAAGTCTCATGTTCCGCGAACCATTCTTGAATAATCCCAGCAGTGTGCTTTGGCGCATTATCCTGATGAAAGAAGACACTACTAAAGAGGAATACTGCTGCCATGAAAGGATGTTCCTGGTCTGTAATGACGTTTAGGTAGGTGGTAAACATCATATATTCCTGAACATGACTGACTGGACCCAGGGTTTCCCAGCAGAACATTGCCCAAAGCATTACACTTCCTCCACCAGCTTGTTTTCTCCTACGGTGCATCCTAGTGCCAACACTTCCCCAGATAGACGACGCACACCTACCTGGCCGTCTATGTAGGGCATTAGGAAACGAGATTCATCGGACCAAACGACCTTCCTTGAATCATTCAGTGTCCAGTTTTGATGCTCGCGTGCCCATTGTAGGCTCTTTCGACGGTGAACAGGGGTTAGCATGAGCACTCTAGGCGACCTGCAGTTACGCATCCTCGTTTTTAATAGGGTTCGGTGTACTGTGTGTTGTGACACATTACACCCGTCACCAGCATTTACATTACCCACGAATTGCGCCACAGTATAGCTTATGTTGGCGCACACCATACAGAATATCCTTCACTCAGCTCTAGCGTCTCTTTTTTTATTTTTTTATTAGTACCTTCAAAAGTGGTCCCTCCTCGGACCACTTTTTGAAGGTACTAACCACGGCTCATCCTGAGCACCACACAGGCCTTTCCGTTTCGGAAATGACCCAGTCGTCTGGCCATCACAATTTGGGCCTGTGTCAAACTCGCTGCCTTTCGCATCTGAAGGACAAGAATAACACTGATTAACAGAGCTCACTATCAGGTGTTATTTAAACCGTTTCATGACCTTTACACGTGCCGTCGTTTACTAGCTGTTGCTTCGGTTTGCATAAAGACGTGCTATTCATAATGTTTTGGCTCTTCGGTGATGTTGAGAGCGATGTTGTAAGAACTACGTTTTCAGTACGTGGAATTATACGATATGCGTAGTGTATTCGCTTATTGTTGAGAACGAAGTAATTCTTGTCAGCTTCTTGACATGCTGGATTATTGAATTAAGAGTGCAGTTGTGTGTGGGGGGAAGGGGTCGTAAGTATTGTTTAAGAATTCACTCTGTCCGTTTTCTTGAAGTGCTTACTTAGAAATTTCCACGCTTAATTAAAATTCCAGCCATTACGAACGAATGGGAATAATCCAGGTAGCAAAGTAAAATAAGTCATCGAATGACACTTACAATGCAGTTGAAATAACCTTAAAAATAATAGTTCTATGCAATCAGTTAAAGGCTATTGCTTTACAGATAATAGGGGGGGGGGAATAATAATACTTGGGTATGAGCATCGTCTTCAAATATGCTTTTTTCTGTTGTGAATTTCTCAGTATCTTTCTTAAATCGTGTTGAAGCGGTGAACTCAAACAGGACCTTGTCTAACTCTCTAAACCGTGTTAAATTGAGTTCGTTTTAAGAGAAGCAATGTTAAATGAGGCCCATCTGTTCTTTAAGCCTTTAACTAATAATAATTGACGGTATTAAATGTTGGATTAATATTGTAAATATGGTTGAAAAAGAATCATTTACTGGGTTTTATGGCAGACAAGACACATCTATATCAGCTAGTGATATTTATGATACGTTTTTGTTTTTCAATATTTAAGCATTTACGGTGTATTTCAACTAATATGACACATAATACATGAAGTATACATAAGTACAATAAATCTTCCGGGATAATTCCGGGAGTTAACTGAGAAGCGTGTAACAATAAAACAACAAATTTGCTTCATAGTAAAAAATATGTAAACTTTCTACATACAATAAATGAAGAAGAAAGTTCAAGTATAATATTTTCGTGAAAGAGCAAGCAGAAGCAGCATCGCCGTGAATTGTGGGCCTCCAAGCAAGTGCCACCAGTGGACCGTTGCTGGCAACCAATGCAACCCCAACAGCAGGTGGAAGCAACGGGACTGCGCATGCGCAGAAGCAACACTTGCTGTGTCTCTCATGGTACCAGTTAGCTGAAGACGACGCTATCGCCAACGTGTTATTTTAGTGGATGTTAATAAAAAAAAAATCCATATGTAGAGAGGCGAATTAATTTCCTAATGAAATTCCACGTCGACGAAGATATCAGATTAAGCCATGAAATACTAGATTACAGCCATGAAATACGCCCACTCTATTCCCATGAATAACAATTCATGGAATGGAGTGGGTGAATAACAAGAAAAAAACTGAAACCGCTTGAAACGAATGTCTTGGAAAACCATTAAAAAAAACGTTTGTTGAAAAAAAAAAAAGAATTATACGCGTACAAAATTTATTAATTATTTGAAAGAAAAAAAAAAGCAACGCTATGTGGATATAATGTACTCATCCATGGGTTGAATACACAAGACTGGGAAGATTTCGCTTCTAAAAATAGCGAGAAGTAAAATAAAATATCTTTCCTCTTTAAAACAAATGTAGCTTCGGACAACGGAAAGGAAAGATACAACGTTAAAAATGTAACAGAATGTGACATGAACCCGGGTAAATATATATTAATTCAACAATCTCCTTTCAAGACGACAAGGACAGTACAAAACTTTGGAAAGCGACTCTAAGTATGTATACTCCTTGAAAATGAGTGAAGTTCCCTTAATTTAAAAAAAAACTATCGTTACGTTGCAAAAATAAATTTATGAATTATATGAAACTTATGAAAAATACCTTGCAATATTATAAAATGTAAGAGGGAAAAATTCGATTACATATTCCAAACAAAACAGACAGCTTCAAGCACGCGCGAGTGCGTGGCAAATTAGTCCGGTTGGTAGAGAGCTCAGCTCCCACACGAACAGCCCTGGTTCGTATCCACCCAGATTCAAACGGGCGTTTTTCCGGTCTGTTGAGAAAATTTCCCCAGCGCCGTGCTAAAATTCGCAAGTTTTATAAGGGTAGAAAAAAAACGTTATAGCTTTGGGGAACTGCGGTTATCCTTGATTTTTTTTTTTATGGCTACTATTGGAAATTGGCGGACAAGATTCGGCAAGCCACCAGTTACGACACGTGGTTGCCGGCTGCCACTATCGGCACACTAGCGGACCACATTAGGCTAGCCATCATTTCTGGCAGTGCTTGCAGGGCCGCTGAAGGGCCACTTGTGGTAGCTACTGCCTGTGATGGACAACTGATGGCCCTGTTCTGGCATATGACAAGTGATGGGGTGCCAACTGTTGACCAGCTGTTGGCCTGAAGTGCTGGCCCTTCTGTTGGCCGCCCGGACATTTTATTGACGGTTCGGCAGCGGCAACATAGTGATGGGCCATTGCTGGCAGTGCTGGATGCCAGCAGTGGCCCAGTGCTGGCCCAGTGCTGGCCCAGACAGACTGTTTTTGCTGGGCTAACTAGGCGGATGGCTCACGGTGCCAACGGTGTATTTTTCATCAAATCTTTTGCCTTTTGGTCGTCGAACATATGCTTCACGTGATTCAGATTGACGTACAATTTATTTATCGAAAAACAGAACTTGTCTCCAATTTTCAGCAGTCCACAAGTGATGACGCTCGCAAAGTGGAGTCTTCGTTTTTATGACAAAGGTTAGTCTAGGTTTATGTGCAGGTTTATGTGCAGGTTTATAAGAATTTAATCCATAATCTTTGCTAAGACGTCGGGAAACAGTGCTGATACTAATATAAGACCCCTTTTGAATGTAGAAAGGCCTTGAGTTTCTTGCACGAACCCCTCGGAGAACGTATAACTGTTGGCCTTATGATACTGTCATCACGCGAAATTGTTTTCTTTGGACGTCCACTTCTCTTTCGGTCGCTAAATTCACCTGTATCTCGATGTTTCATGATCCTATTATGGATAGCAGGCTCACATTAACCTTTCTGCTCATGTCATGAGTATCCTTCATGATATAAAGTCACTATTTGTGCCCTCTGAGTAACAGTTAATGACGCTTTTTTGCCTATTTTTCGCTATATAGAAAATACGTACAAAACATCTCAGCATGATAATCAGAAACAAACTGACGCTCGCACGCTTCCCACAATTCTATCAACAACTGACAGTGAAGGATGATGCAACACCGACAGGAAGTTGAGTAATACAGACAGTAGTAGCTGACGCAATCGGCAGAAATCTCCTAATACCAACAAGTGGTCTTAAACTTTTGCAAGTTACTGTTTGTGTGTGTGTTGTGGTCCAGCACTGCAACCATTATTTAGCACAATCAATAATGTCGACGTCAGAGGTGTTTGGTAGCTTGCAAGAAGGTCGAAACCTTCCGTACTAGATGTAGCGTGATTTTTTAGCCATATTTTTTGAAAAACGGTCTGTCTCATATGCCGTAAATGGCGTCCATAAAGTATATTAATTTTGATGTTATCTATGTGCACTTACTTGAAACGTCGCATGTGTCTTCCGATGTACGTTGCAGAAAACATATGTTATCTTCCTTCTAATACATAGGCGGACGTAAGTATTTTGAAATGCTGTGGTGTTTGTTCTATGTGCATCTAAAAGAATGTTAAACCCTAAACCTTATTTTCGTAACCAATAAATCTTTCCGGGAAATATTAGTAAGCACTGCTAACAGGATTTCAAGTTTGTTGTCCCATGTATTAAACATAAGCATGTAACTTGGTGTTTGGATACCGGAGCAAATGGATTAACTGCCTCTCCGAAACGCTGCGAATATGTTTCCCTTCTTTATACGCCATCCGTCCTCACTGGAATGCTTAAAATTTGCAGCAACTTCAATTTCTTTCTGCCGCAGCGAACTGTTGGTCGCAGTAGTTTTGGGCTCTCTTTTATCTCGTAGTTCACTGTTCAGCCTGGAAGGATAAATTGAAAGCTAATCCCACAGCCCTTTTACTTAAATCTTTTCGTATGTTTGTGGAACTGAACCGGAAAGTGAGGTAAATAGATTGTGGCTCGGTGGGAGAAAATTGTTAACTTCATTTTATTTTCCCTGGAAACTAGGAGAATCATTAAACTTTAAACAGCATTATATCTTCCTAGATCGATAGAATACGGAAGCGACGGACGCTAATTGGGAAATAAACATGGCATCGATGTTATTGGTTTCCGTATCAAGAGCCCGAAAAAAATAATTAAGCAAAAAAACTGGTAATTTTAATTTATGAACGTAAAGGACATCCGTATTAGTGGCACTAAAGAGAGAATGAAAGACGAAATAAACTCCTGCGTTATGAAAAATATAAATTGAAAAGAAAAAAAGAGGCGTATCACCATACAGGGCAATTTTCGTGCGTGGTGTTGTCGAAGAAGCGTTATCATGAATTAAAATGAAAAATAAAATAAAATAAACTTTCTCAACAAATATGAATTAACAAAGGAGGAAAGTTACTCAAGAAACATTCAAGGAAAGGGATTAAATGGGAAAGTCTTTTTACTGGTGCATGCTAGAAGGCAAAGAATGTAAAAAGTATTTTCAAACAGCATGTTACGGAAAAAGTAAATAGTGGAGAAACCTTTTGTATTTTCTATTTCCTCAACATGATGTTCGGGAATAGTTTTGCATTTTTTAAAGGATGTGCAAGAAAAGAAAAAGAAAAATTCCTTCCAGGAACTCGTCAGAAATAAAAAAGAAGAAAAAGAATGACGAGACTGTGTTCAGGGAATCATGTTAGAAGAACGAAAATAAGCTTAGCCTAGTAAGAATGTTAAACGAAAAGGAAGAATGTGGAAATCTTTGTCAGGAGTCATGCTAAAAAAAAAAATGGAGACAGCATCTCTTGAGTAATTCTATAAAACTATAGAAAGAACAGTGATAGGTGTCTCAAGGTGCACCTTAAATTAGATATTCTGGAGATATAAAGAATCAGAACTTTATCGAGAAAGTTAGAAACTGTCTACAGGAATAAAAATAGCACAGAACCCCCCCCTCCCCTCCCCGAAAAAAAGAAGAGAAAGAGAGAATAAGAAAAACTCTTTTAAAGAAATATCTTAGAGAGTGAGAAAGACTAAAATATTTGTCTCTTGAAATGCATTTGGTAAACAGCAACCTTCTAAAGTTAAGAAAAAAACAAAAAACAAATGAAATCTTCAGCTGTAGGGTTTTCTTCTGCGAGCAAAGTAAAAATAAAGGTATTGGCACTTGTGCTAAAGAAAGATGCGGAATAACTTTTTTTAAAGATAAAATTGAAAGGTATCTAATTAATTTCGTGGAATAGAGAAAAAAGGTTAAAGAAAATTGTACTTCTGTTCAGAATGCGAAATAACGGCATCATGTGAAAATATCTCGAGTAAGGGAGAAAAAGTAGGTTTCTCGCGTGGGTAAAGAATTGAAAGTTTGTTTGAGATGTGAACAGGGGAGATAGATTGAATTTTCTCTTGTGGTACTGGAAACTATTTTTCTTCTTTGTGGGCGAAAATGAAAACTGAAGAAGGCTTGTTACTTCATTCTAAATCGAACGAAAACAACAATAACTTCATTCTAAATCGAACGAAAACAACAGCTTTCGATTTTCACTACAGTTTCAAAAAAAATAGAATTTTATGTTTTCGCCATTTTGCCATGGCAGAAGGGAAAGACGTCTTTCGTAGTCCACCATCTATAAGCCGTTTTGCTGATGTATAAGCAAACGGTAAAATGTCACATTAAATTTTTTGCACAAGAACCTGCACAGCTAAGAAACGAGTGATGCACAGTACAAAAACAAGAAAGATGACACCGAACTCTCTGGTGTAATGAACACATCTTTTGAATTATTTTCTACACCAAATGAATGTTTCAAATATAATTTTAGGAAGGAAGACAATCATAGAAAATAGAGTGCATCTATGCATTCCAGTGAAAAAACTGCGCATTATTTTAAAACACACAGTAAATGGGAACAGTTCTAAACAAGAAAGATGACACCGAATTATCGGTTGTAAAGAACGCGTCTTTTGAATCCTTTCCGACACACACACAAAAACAAAGCCCTTTCAAAGCAAATTTTTAGAAAATCTTAAAAATTCAGCAAAAACGAGAACACAGTTACGCCACCTAGGGGAAAACTATACGCGTAATGTAAAACACGTAGTGTGAGAGAGTTTTTTCAATTGAATTTTTGGATGGGGAGTTACACCTACAAACAGAAATACACATTAACACCACCTTACGCCACAACTTTAAACAACAAAATAACCACATGTGCATGCAGTATGTTCCACAAGATGAATAGTATTCTTTGTTATTTTTTTTTCAGTCGGACTTTTAGAAGAGGAGAAATAAAGGAAAACAGATAAATATTTTGCGGCCCCTAGCGTGGAAATTGTATAATATTTTGGGCAGGAAGATCCCATAAAATGTTTTCGTATTTAGAAGTATCTAACAGGAAAAGGATTTTTCCATCAGAATTTTAGATGCACAGATATATAGCCGTAAACATGCTGTAAACGGAAACATGAACTTATGCTGTCTAGCGGCGAACTTGTGTGTTAAGAAAATTACGAAATTATACGCAAAATATGCCGCACTAGAAACATTGTCCGACAAAGAAAGAATTTTTCAAATCGGATCATTAGAAACAGAGATTGCGAGAAAAGACAATACATGTCTACGCCCCCGGCGGAGAAACCATGCGTTATTTTAAGGGGAAAATATGCGCTAAATGTTTTCTTTGTTGAGCGGTAGCTGACGGCAGTAGAACTTTTGCAATCTAGTTTTCAGAAGTATAGATATTGTTTCAAAAGCACCGAAAAGAGAAATATACGCTTACGACTGTAGGACAGCACTTTACCAAAAATTAGAAATTATGTTCAGAACATTTCCCAACCTGAACGACGCAAAAGGCACTTTTCAAATCGGACTTTTGGAAGCAGAGATGTCTAGGAAATTTCAATTTACCTTTGCGTCTCCTAGAGGAAAAACTGTGCATTACTTTAAAAAGAGACTGTACCCAAAATACTCTTCATTATAAATGGTATCGAGGGGAGGAAATAACTTTTTTAAATTGGATATTTAGAAGCAATTACAGTATATGAAATACAATTTATTTTGAATTACATAACATCTGCATTTACGCCCTCTAGCGGCGAAGTTATGCATCGGTAAAAGACAGGACAGCAAGGATCATCGCACCGTTGTCATATTTCGGGCTTCCCAACGTAAAACAAATTTTTCAAATCGGACTAATAGTTGCAGAGATATGGGGCCGACAGACGGACAGATTAACAAAGTATAATGCCATAAGCTCCTACTTCTTTTTTTACAAAAGACATGCTGAAAAGTGCGAAGCCGAAACTAAACATTACAACCGCTCTGCTTTGCTCTGCAGACGCTACTTCGAAACAAGTCAGGAGGTGTTATATTTGATCAATTTATTGTTTTGGTTTATATGATGCCATATAGGTTATAGCAAGACAAAGACTGAAAATATTTATTTATTTCTTTGTTTTTGTTGTTCCAGCTTGAGAATTTGTGACGTTTTCTTCTTCTCTTTTAGGATGCGATTAGTACACATGCAGTAAGTTTGCGTAATCAAAGCTGCAAATGGTTGTTCCGTTCAGCCTTTGTGCGAATCCAAATAATAGGCATTCAATTAATGAGTCGTTAATCCTTTTCATTCAATTTACGTGTCGTTGATCCTTTTCGTTCAGTTTACGAGTCGCTGATCCTTTTCGTTCAGTTTACCGGTCGTTGATCCTTTTCGTTCAGTTTACGAGTCATTGATCTTTTTCGTTCAATTTACGAGTCGTTAATCCTTTTCATTCAATTTACGTGTCGTTTATCCTTTTCGTTCAATTTACATGTCGTTGATCCTTTTCGTTCAATTTACGAGTCGTTGATCACGATCAGTTTTCGTCATATTGTTTGCAAGACGTTTCCAATGCAGTCATGTTTAGGGACGAATAAGAGGATGTTTCATTTCGTGGAAAAAAGTTATGTGACGATTCATGCATCATTTTCTTTAGATTTAAATACTCCCATGAGTCACTAAAGATGAGAAACGTTGCCCTTTTTTACGCTTTCCAACCGTAGGTTGAAGAAGCGTATATGCTCCAGCTTTGTCCGTCTGTCCGCACGATAACTCACGTAAAAATGGTTCGATTTCCATGAAATTTTAGTATGTCGCAGGGGACCACCTGGGGACGAACCCTATTGAAAATGGGTGAAGTGGGGTCAAAGGTCAGGACGTAGGAGCGGGATGCATTCCATTGCCCTTATGCGTCATACCTTGCGTAAACATGATTCGATTAAGACAAAACCTTATCATGTTGTTCCGGAAGTACACTTTACCGGTTCTGTTTAATATCATCGAAATGGGGTCAAAGGTCAGGTCATAGGAACGAGATTTATTCCACGGCCATTGTCCTCATAATTTAAGTAATAACTTGAGTAATGATTTCTGGTATGTTTTTTTTTTTTTTTTTTTTTTTTTTTTTTGATTGGAGGTTTAACGACCACCGTGAGCAACTCAATGGGCTATAAGCAGTCGCCCGTCCCTAATTTAGGGTCACTGGTTCCAGGGAAGGGAGAGAGCCAGTGCCGCAAGACAAACACAACATCCATGCCTCACCAGGACTCGAACCCGGACCCCTTCGGACGAATGACCAGAGGCCAACGCCTTAGACCACTGCGCCACCGAGGCGGCTCTGGTATGTTGGAAAGCGTATCATAATCAATGCATTACATGATTTTACTAACTTGTTTAAACTTAAAGCCACTGGTTCCAAAGGACGGAGGGGAGCGGTACAGCAAAAATATTACAGCATTCATATCTTACCCGTGGTTCGAACCCAAGTCTAGTAGCAGGCTTCATCCGACCTTAATCATTTAAATAAGAGACCCTAAAATCTTGTGTCGCTCAGAATATCATAATACCCAAAACTATTTGTTCATGATTTCCGAATTTCTATCCCCTCTTTTTACAGGTTAAAGAAAGAAAGGTTAGTGTTTGGTCACCGCACGGAACTTCTAACCTGTAGCCTTGATATACGTTGACCTTTAGACGTTTCAGGGGCCAATGCGTGCATTCCTCCATGGTGAATAGATGCGATGTCATGAGAGTGAATAATATCTCCCTAGAAACACCAAATTCTGCTTCACTTCTTTATTTAGTGACAACAGTAGTGACTGAGGGTGACTGCTGCTAATCCCACAGAGGCCGTGCAAATTCAAAACACAGGTAATGGTAAAAAATCCTATTCACTCCGGACGAGCGTTTCGAGCGGCCATGGTCGTCTGCATGCAGGGGCGCTTTGGGTGTTATGGTCGTGAATGGGTTACACATAATGGTTTAAGGCTTTACAACATAACAGTTTAAAATTTTCTTCTTTTCTCCCTCTCTGCACAAGTAACATATCAGGGTGCGAACATTTCGCTTGATATATGAATTTTCCTTGTCGACGGGAATTACTATTATTCTCTTAATATGTACAATTTACTGTACAATTGTTCATTTAGCACTTTTAAACGTACTTTTACTTGTGCACAGAGAGAGAAAGAGAGAGAGCCGCCCCGATGGAACAGTGGTCTAAGCGATGGCCTCTGATCATTCGTCCAAACGGGTCCGGGTTCGAATCCCGGTGAGGCATGGATGTTGTGTTTGTCTTACGGCACTGGCTCTCTCCGTTCCCTGGAACCACTGACCCAAAATTACGGACGGGCGACTGCTTATAGCCCATAGAGTTGCTCACGGTGGTCGTTAAATCTCCAATTAAAAAAAAGAAGAGAGAGAGAGCGAGAGAAGAATAAGAAATGAAAAAGAAAATATTAAACCGTTATGTTTTAAAATCTTAAACCGTTATGTTTTAAAATCTTAAACCGCTATGTGCAACTCTTTAACAGCCATAACGCCCAAAGCACCCGTCCATGCAGACGACCACGGCCGCCCGAAACGCTTGTCCAGAGTGAATGCGAGTTCTCATTCCTACCTGTGCTTTGAACTTTCACGGCCTCTGCCGAATTAGCAGAAATCACCCTCAGTCACCGTTGTTGCCACTAAACAAACAAGTGCAGCAGGAGTTGGTTTCTTCCGGGAGGATATCATTAAATCTCATGACATCGTATCTCTTCACCGTGGAGGAATACAGGTATTGCCCTCGTAAACGTCAAAAATCAATGTACATATAGCCTACATATAATAAGTTCCGTCCAGTGACCACACATTAACCTTTCTTTCTTTTAACCTGTAAAAAGAAGGGAGAGATATTCGGGAAGTATCGACCGACAGTTTTAATGTCATGAGAGTGAGTGATATCCTCCCAGGAGAAACCAACTCCTGCTTCACTTATTTGTTTAGTGACAAGGTGACTAGGGGTGACTTTTGCTAATCCCGCAGAGGCCGTGCAAATTCAAAACACAGGTAGGGGTAAAAAATCCTACTCACTCTAGACAAGCGTTTCGGGCGGCCGTGGTCGTCTGCATGTACGGGCGCTTTGAGCGTTATGGTGCATAAAGGGTTACATAGAACTGTTTAAGATTTTAAAACATAACGGTTCAAGATTTTTTCTTAATGTCTTCTTTTCTTTTCCTCTACACAAGAAATATACCAGAGGCCGAACATTTCCTTCGACAAGTAAACTTTCCTTATCGGCAGGAGTTACTATTATTCTCCAAACATGTACAATTTACTGTACATTAGCAAACATTTCACGAGCGGGTCTGGTGGTTGATTGGAACAACTTGGAGCTGGAGTGTTTCTAGTTCGCGTTCGGCCGCCGCGAACACCCGCCTAGGCTTGGAATTCACACTGAACCATTGATCTCGTAGTATAGGCCCATTGTTATTAACAATGGAGTCTCTTGTGCAAGAAAGAGATAATATCCTGGGCTCACGGTGGGTTTGCGGCAGCCGAACGCGAACTAGGAACACTCCAGCTCCAAGTTGTTCCAACCAACCACCAGACCCACTGAGAATTATTATTAGTTAAATATGTGCCGCAAAAAAAGAATTTCAATGATGTACGGTTGTCTTGCTCGCTGAATAGAAACATAATTTGCAGTGCTCTGATGTTTTCTCTCTTTGCACAAGTAACTTAATGGTTTAAGATTTTCTTCATTTCCTTTTTTATCAGCTTTTATGTCTTGTGTTGCCGTAAAAAAAAGGAAGAGGTATTTCAGAATAGAGAAATATCACCTAAAATGTTTTCTAAGAAGTGATAGTAGCTGAAGTAGTGTTTAATATGCGAAACAATTGTTATGCTTCAATTTTTAGCTTGCTGACTAGATTTACAAAATTTCGCGTGCAGTCTCTTTTGCAAGAAAGAGATAAGACCCCCCCCCTCTCTGAAAGCAATTTGAATTATAACAATGTCGCAAAAATTGCTTTTTTTGTGCTTTTATTTTTAACAAAAATACTTATCTTCTTCGTATTTTCCCCGTCATTTAGGTATACATACGTGTTTTATTCACGCATTCAGCGTCTCGCGCTTCTACGAACCCCGAAATGAAATTTATAGATTTTTCTGCTTTATGTTACACACTTACAGACTCAGATTCACACACCGTTCGGAACATCGCCATGAATGAACTCAGCTGCGAAAAAAAGAAAAAAGGAGGGGCGTGGGGGAAAGTAAAGGTGTAAATGTAGCAGAAAACCCAAAGCAATTTTCGAAAGCGTAAAAAGTAGATTGGGAACTCCACGTTCTTTATGAATAAATGTATCTTCTGGGGTAAAATTGAGAGAATAGTGGAAAATGGGTAAGAAAAGATAAAACACATTTTACCAGATAAAGGAAAAACTTAGTCTTTATGGTAGTTTCTCTTTATTGACCAAGGGGATAGGCTGCACACGGCGATGTTGAAAGCTTCGAATGAAAGGCCGGATAGCTGAGACGAGAAACAGAATGTGTTGGTAGCTATTATACAACAATAAAAGATGTAAATAAATGTGAAATAAAAAATCGTAAATGCATTTTGTAACATTAAGCTGTTAACCGTTACTGCAATGCGTTAAATTTAGTAGCGTTTGTGCTTGTGTGATATTGGAACAGTGCCAAGACGGAACAAAGGGGTATTCGAAAAGAAAAAAAAAAGTGTGCCCCGTAGTTACTGGCAGGTTTCAAACTAACCACCCAGGGTTGATCAAAACATAGTGGCATTAATGCTCTTTTGTTACCAGCCGCATTAGCTCTTACTTTTTCCATCTTTTCATCAGCATGTGCTCGTCAAATTTTAGCATTTTATAATGAATTCAACTTCTTCTACTAAGCTTCTTCTAATGCTTGTTGTTTGTTAATTATATCATGAATAAACTTGCCTGCTAGTAGTGTAGTAATAATAATGAACAAGCTTTTAACTGCTAGTAATGTTGTAGTAGTAATTAAGATGAATAAAGTCTTAATGCTGGTTGTTAATAATAACAACTAATGAAATAAACCTAACAGCCAGACAGAGATCTGACAAAACTATGAACTGAGAAAAACGTACTTACAACAAAAGCTTTATTCATCGAAAGTCCTGGTATCCTCTCACATAAACGAAGATCTCTTTACACATAAAAGCTCTCTCACGTAACACAAACAAAAGCTCTCCTCCACATAAACAAACGCTCTCTGGCACATAAACAACAGCTCTCCCTACGCACATCAACAAAAAGCTCTCTTAGGTATCGTTGAACGCGCCTATTTACACTGGCTACCACCACGTCATGACTTACACTCATTGCCAGATCTCATTCAGCGGGAGAAATAACATCTCGTTCAGTAAGAAGAAAATTTAAATAGTAAAATAAAATAACCAGAGATAGTAAAAATCAAAAGGAAAGTGAATCTAGCGTATACGTTACAATTTCGCTTATCGCAAGAGCACAAAATCATTGCGATGCTAACTACTAGGCTTTGGATTAATGACGTCACACCTTTTCTTTTTACTGAATTATCTTTCAGGGGTGAAATAGCATTTATTTAATAACGGATTAACACGTTCGCTGCGGCGACGTTTTTCGGCGATTTTTTTGTAGTACGTTACGACCCACCGGTGGTGTCGTAAATGTTTCAGTACAGTGCTGTACGACACACCGGTGGATCGTTTAAAGATGTACACATAAAGTGACTGATATCCACTACAGATTTATGTATATAAACTTTTCCCCCCTGAAAAATGTAGAAGTTAACGCGTTACGACACACCGGTGGGTCGTAACTGTTTCAATACAGTGCTGTACGACACACCGGTGGGTCGTTTAAAGATATATACATAAAGTGACTGATATCCACTACAGATTTATGTATAGAAACTTTTTTTCTCCTCTGAAAAATGTAGAAGCTAACGCGTTACGACTCACGGGTGGGTCGTAACGCGTTAACGTGTTAAATGTGGTCAGTGCCGTGCTGGGCTTGTTTCTGTAGGCCATCTTCGAATTATTGTAACAAATGAAGGCCTTGAAGCTAATATTTTACATATTTTTTAATTTAACGCCACAAAGTTTCTCCTCACGAGCTTGTAAAAGTTGGCAGTCTGACAGTGGGTTAAAGTTCAATCACACGGAAATAAAAGGTATTGAGTGCAGTGTTCAGATGTGCAATGCTAAGATAAACGAAAGGCAGATGTTAGAGCGAATGTGCAGAATGAAAGATTCGTTCAGTAGATCGCATTCAGAGTTAAAGGCGATGCATGTCAAGAACGCTATTGTAAAAATAATCTACTGAGGAATGTTATGCAAGCCATGTTCTAAGACAAGGGTGGTCAACGGCTCGCCACGTGTCACTTTTGATGTAGATAATCTTGAACGTGCCATCGCACCTTAATCTAACCCTGCCCCCCCCTCCACGGTTGCCAGAAAGGATACAAAAATTATGTATCTCTGTATACTTCTAATAAACTAGTACTGAAGAAGAGAAAAATATTGCTAAACCAATTCTATTGTAACAGAACGCTAATAATCATTCAAGAACTAGTTTACTAGTATATTAAAAACGCAAATTACTTGCAAAGAAAGAAACATATTCCAACATTGTATGATTACATTTCCATTCACATAAACACAAACCCGGCTTAGTTCTTAGTGAGGCTTTCTGATGTCTTTCCTCTTCATCAGTTCTTCAATGTTGGGATTCAGAGATAAAGTAACAAGTACTAGCACATTTTTGAGATGCTGATCAGTGAGTGCTGAACGGTACTTATTTTTCACCAAAATGATGGAAAAAGTATTTTCACATATGCATGTCGACCCGAATTTGCCACAATACCACATCGAAAGACCAGGTCTCGGATAGCAAGACCCTGCGGTATTGATGATATTACTCCCGCAGAGCAATATCATCTTCGTACTTCCTTTTGAACAACACGGCTTGCTCATAGATGGTATTACTATACATTGATGATATTACTATCACACGGTTTGCTCATAGATGGTATTACTATATATTGATGATATTACTATCACACGGTTTGCTCATAGATGATATACACTATCTACCAACAAGTAATTGGACACCCCTGCAATCGACGATATCTGCGGTCCTGATACACGCCACGGCCGCCGTCGTTAAATATCGTGTGGGAAACAACAACGTAACCAGTCGCATGCAAGATGCCACGCAGTTCGGAGCTCTCTGATTTCGAGAAAGGTGTAATCGTCGGGTATCACAGAAATGGCCGATCCATACGTGACATATCCAGCGAGTTGAAGTACCCAAAATCGACAGTGGCCTACGTGATTGGCAAGTGGAAGATGAGAGGGGACTGTCGGAATGTGCCCCGACCCGGCAGACCCACAAAACTGGGAGTTAGAGACCGACGGGTGCTGGCCTGAGAAATTCGGAAGAACCGCACCAAATCGATGGGCCACATCCGCGAGAAGTTTCAGCAGGCATCCGGGAGTGTTCTTTCGATGAATACCATCCGTCAGGAAGCCCATCTGCTCGGTTATCATGGACGTGCTGCCGCCCACAAGCCTTTGATCACCAAGTCCAATAGCGCTGCTCGGCTAACGTGGTGCAAAGAGCGTCGACAGTGGACCGTTGAACAGTGGAAACAGGTTCTCTGGTGCGACGAATCAAGGTTCACCCTCTACCGTTCGGATGGCAGGGTCTGGGTTTGGCGTCTGCCTGGAGAACGCCTCCTGCCGGAATGTATTGTGCCAACTGTGAAGGATATTCCCCGGGGGGATATCCAGCATTTTTACGACCGATTGCATGCCAAATTGGAAGCTTGTACTGCAGCTCGAGGAGGAGCAACACCTTATTAAAATGTGCCTTCTGTACCCTGTAATACGCATTAAAAGGTAAAATAAACATTGAATCACTTCACACGTGAGATCACTTTCCTTTCTTAACAAGTTGTTGCTACGACATAAATTTCATAGAGGCAGCTGCAATATTTAATGGTGTTCTTTTTTCACTTTGCGGTTGTGCAGTTCTTCTACCATAGTAGGGCTTCTGTTTTCCTGCAGAAATCCTAACCTTTTAAAAGTGAAAATGTGTCCGGCCTTATTTCTTTTAGCACTTCGAGCATCTCATCCTTTGCACGATTTTATATCGAAGCCTTTTCAAAACCACCACTGTTCAAGGATTAGCTTGGATCTTTTGGTAGTTTTCAATGAGATCTGTGATAAAATCTTTGCTGACTTTTGAGAAGAAGAATGGTGGAAGTAAAATAATTAAGACACGTCCTGTTCAGATATACATACACAGACCAGTTAAAAATTTTATGACCACTTGTTAGTGTGAGGTATGACCTCTCCTTGCCGCCAAATGACATACGCGTGGCATTGATTCAATGAGGCCTCTGGACGTTTCTGTAGGGATGTATACCATGCAGACACCAGAGATTCTCGCAGATCATCAAGAATCATCGGTGGTGGATCCATACGCCGAACCTGTTGGTCAAGATTTACGGCGTTGCATTGATTCAATGAGGCCTCTGAACATTTCTGTAGGGATGCTATACCATGCAGACACCAGAGATTCACGCAGATCATCAAGAGTCATCGGTGGTGGATCCATACGTCGAACCTGTTGGTCAAGATATACGGCATTGCATTGATTCAATGAGGCCTCTGAACGTTTCTGTAGGGATGCTATACCATGCAGACACCAGAGATTCTCGCAGATCAAGAGTCTTTATTCTATATTTCTTTTTTTTAACTGTTCGATTTGAAAATCTCTTTGTCTCTGATACCTTCCTTGTGCAATGAAGACAATGGATCCAAAGCAAGCAAAAAGTTGAAGGCGACATTCCACCAACGCTTGTATCTTACACCAGTGGCGTAACTAGTCAGGTACATGTATGTATGTGTGTCCAGGTGGAGGGGATCAGAAGTGCACGAATTCTTTTGTAGCCGGTATTGAAAAGCATTGAAACCGCCCGGTGGCGCAGTGGCTTATGACCATTCCTCCGAGAAGGGTTCGGGTTCGAATCCCGGTGAGTCATGGATGTTGTGTTTGTCTTTTCCCTGGAACCAGTGACCCTGAATTAGAGACGGGTGATTGCTTATAGCCCAATGAGTTGCTCACGGTGGTTGTTTAACCTTCAATTAAAAGAAAAAAAGCATTAAGAATTTGTTCTTTCATTCTTTGTTAAAAAAAGAAGTTCGTATGAAGCTTGCCCCACCAAAAATAATGGTCGCCCATCTTGATTTCGAAGTCTAGCGAAGTATACATTGCGGGTGAATTTAAACCTCCAATAAAAACAAAAAGTACCGGGTGTAAATTGTCTCTTCAGCATGACAGCTATATTTGTCGTACACGGAGAAAAGTAGGTAAATATCAAATTGAACAATGCTTTTCATGATTTTTGCCATTTAAAAAGTTGCGTGAAGTATTTTCAGGCTACCGGCTTGAGGAACGCAAAGTTTGAAGGGTTCCACTCCCCCATTGAGCAGCGTTATAGTAATAAGGCTTTCTTCTTATTATTATTTTTGGGCGGAATTCCTTTGGAAGAATGAGGTCTTCAGTGAATAGCATCGCAATTATTTTTTTAAAACTAGGAAATGCTCAAAATATTTTTTATTCTTAATTTACTAATAATTAATTGACTGAAAATTGTGATGTTCAAGGAAACTGTGTCCTGGAAAAAAATAACAGCGCTTTGGTGTTACTAAAAATGAATCGAATTAGTAAAGCGATCAATGCAAAAGTTATTCAGCGGGATACATTGTAAGTATCGGGTGAATTTATTTGAAATTCTGAAGACAAAGCGACAGGTGCAAAACTTACTCAATTCAACACAATACAAGTATTGAGATACTGTTTATATGAGGTGTATTGGGGAACTGTGAATGGTGAATGGTAGTACAAGCGTTCGCGCGCCAGTCCCTGAGGTAGGGATATCATCTGCAAAATATACATTGCAATCTTAAGAGAAAGAAACTGAGGCAAATTAGTGAAAAAAGGTTGTTAATCAGAAAAGTTTCTCTTTTCTGTCTAGCATCTGCAAGTTTGAAGTTTGTTTCGGGTGAACCACAAGAAGTGTGGGAGATTTACTCCTTCGCGATGGTCAAGCAACGCATTAATGCTTATGTAGGACAAATACCTCTTTGGAAGAAAAGTATCTTCTAAATCTGAAAGAAATCGTCGCTTCTCCGAAGCAAAGATTTTGCAATGTAAGCAAAGAAATTTTTTCTGACAAGACAGAAAACCATACCCTAACCAAGTACAGGCAAGATATCTTTTCCTGATTATATGTCCTATAATGATAATTGGCATATTATTTTGATTACCTACGAAATGTAACAGCGTAATCAAAATGGGGTTGCTACGAGGAAAAGCTGCTGCATCCTCTCTGCGACCGTCATCATCATTATTAGTTGACTGTGCTTTGATGTTAGGTGATCATCGAACGAAATGTACATTTTTGGTCACCAATCAGTACTGTCATTTTCTGAATCCACTCTCAAGCATTGTCCATTTCGATATCATGTTCTTTCGTCGGGTTTATCCACCCTGATTCGAAAGATCCTGAGAGCTTTTGAGAAATCAGATCATTTTTTCTGAAGGATGTCGTACATGCAGCTCTTACTTCAGGTCAGAAGAGATTTGTACTCTTACTTTATTTGGTGTTGTTTGATGTTCTTGCTTCTATCACCATCTGTATCCATCTTCTGGAAATCTGAACCATGAAATCTGTAAACCACTGTTTTCTCGTGTTTATTTCGGAGGCAGACATTTCAGCATAACATGATGAATAAAGATACTCACCGATTATGTTTTACGAAGGAAGATCAAAGGGTATAATGTCTTGTATAAAATAAAATTTCTCATGTATCAGCGGTTCAGAACATCTTGAAGCCAAACACCAGTACCAATGTAGACTCAGGTGCAAAACCTAAGTTTTATCTTAATAATTTTTAGAACAAGTAGCATTAAAAATAAAAAAATAAGTTATTTATTTTATTTGATACAGTGGATTTTTCAGTTAGCACTAAAACCTCTTACAGCTGGCTAACCGTCAATACAAAACGTGGTCTGTAGTTGAACGAGCAGTACAAAGGGTACTCTGAAAATGAACCGTTAGTAAAAGACAGTGTTCTCCAAATGGATCGCCAGTCAAAAGTTGCTTTTAAAATTAGCCGTCAGCACAAAACAGGCTCTGTAAACGTTCTGTGAGTTGTTTGGCCTCGAGTTACTTACATTCTTTATTATTTGCTCAGAAATTGCAAATTATAGATTGCTACTTCTTTTTAAATGTTTTAGACACTTTGTTTAGATGGTATGCCCTTGTGAGAATTGCTGCTGTTGATTCTCAAGTTCATATACCGGAGAGCACTGTATCTTCAGCAATGGTGCTAGGGATGCGGTGGCGATTTCTTCTTGTGGAAGATGTGTGAATCAAGGCACAGAGTATACAGTTAGCAAACCATAGAAAAGTCGTCTAGGAGTCACGAGATCTCCAGATTACACTGAACAGCGAATTAGAATTTTTTTCCTTGCCCAGAAGCAAAAGTAGGTGATTTTGACTAATTAGTATGCCCTGATTTCGAATCTGAAATCCAAAATGCTCTATCACCTACCAATATTTTGAGAACTCAAGTCGAAATGTTAAGGAAGGAATTGAAAAATATTTAAAATACAATTTTATTGCAGTTTTTTACAAGTTTCTTACCATATTAAGGTTCGAATCTAAAAATGAAGTCAGGGAAGGTTTTTAAATACAAGAGATTGCTGCAAAATGCCAAAAATATGAACAAATTAAGTGTTTTACTCTCATTTTTAAAACGTTGATTTCCGCTTGTAACTGTACTCTGAAACGTCTGTAAAAGGAAACCAGCAACATTCAGCAAGCACATGTTTCGACCACTTCCCCGTATATCGCATTCCCATTTGAGATATATCCTTGTGGAATCTTTCTCCATGCTCGTCGCTCACCGCGCCTAGGTTTGGCCAAAAAAAGGTGCGAGTGGAGAAAGTGGATTTTAAGGGACATATTGCACCCCATAACTTTGTAAGCCTTTATTACAAATTCCACTGGTTCACAACAGTTTTCCGCCCTAACATTTCCTAGAGAGTTCGTGCAAACAGCTTTGAATGCAAACCACGCTGTTTTGTTGGTTTCAGTGAGTTTTGCCGCGAACACAGGTCCTCCATGATACTCCGGATTTGTGGTCCAATAAAAATATCTTCTTTTTATTTTGCTTTACTCAATCTAGGGAACTGTTCCTTTAAATATTGAAATCCACTGCCCCCTTTATCCATAGCTTTAACAAAACTTTTAATCTAGCCCAACTTGATGCGGAGTGGGGGCAATGAAATTTTGTCGGAATCAACGAGCGATTTGTATTTCATACTCTTTTCCTCAGGCACTAAACTTTCCTTCAAAGGCCACTCTGTGACCTCATAATGATGTTCCGTATCCTGACTGTCCCACTAGCACAAAAAACAATAAAATTTGGTATACCCTGGTTGCATTCCTGTTAGAAGTCCAATTACTTTGAGGTCCTCACATGTTTATCTCGTGCGTTCGGAGTAATTCATAGATTTAAGGAAAATAACCATATTCTGATGAGTTTCCTTCACGTGCATATCATAGGCCAGTGGTACCGACCGCTAAATGTTTCCATTGTGTAATAACACCGCCTTTAAACTAAATGTGGAAGAATCAATGAAGAGACGCCATTCTTCAGGAGTATGATCCCTCCCTAACTCGGCAAACAGTCCATTAACATCATTGCAAAAAACAAGATCGCCACACTTGGAGAAAAGAAACGACCGACGCTTATGACGTTTTCAATAGGTTGTGACTTTAGTACCAGGCTGAAGAAGATGCCACCCTTGTAGCCGAGAACCTAACAGTTCATCTTGGTTTTTCGTAAGGTTCAGGTCTCTCACTAGGTCGTTCAGCTCGTAGTGTGAAATTAAATGAGGCTCTTCCAATTCAGGCAGGTATTCGCGATCAGAAGAATAGGATGGTCCAGCTTCTAAGGAGGAGTTTGATGTTTCGTCATGCAGGGTCCTTTTTTTCCGGCGGTTTGGGATTTGGTAGGAAATCATTGTGTTTAACAGGTCTCGCGGCTGAAGGCAAATTCGGGTGATTTATGTGTGGTTATTTTTCGAGGTAAAGCCAGATACGTTGTTTAAACAGGAGTAGCAGTCGGAAACGTGATCCTTTGGTTCTCTCCAAATCACTGGGATTTGGAGAGAGCCAAAGTACCATGGAGAGAACAAGGGCCATGGTATCATGGCATTGAAGGGTGCGTACCGTTTAACCAACCTCTTAATTATCGCGGATATTTGCTGCAACTTACATGAGGTGCCCAAATCTTATCTTGATCACCAAGTTTGCCACCAAAGTAACACTGATATGTCTTCTTAATCACTGGAGAAATTATTTTACTTTAGGATTTCGTAGTAAATTCACTGCACACGTAACAAAAGAGATTCGTATTGTTTACACGTTGACGCTTTCGCGATATTGTAACTACACAGGAGTAATACATAAAATTTTCAGAACGATTCCACAAGGAAAGAAAAGTAACTGCTTTTATTTCTGACAAACCAAGTGAAAGCTCTGACCGACAGGAAATGAGTCGTACAATGGAAGAAGTGCATTCGACGTTTAATACCAGGCGTTTTATCCTCACGGGCGTGCCAGATGTTTCCGTTTCGCAAGGGATGACACCCAGCCTATCACAACAGCGTTAGGTGCTAGGGGGAAATTAAATCATTTTCGCTTTTAGCCCATCCTAAAACGTAATATTCGTAATATTTTGAGTCGGAGCAAATTACAGTGTTTTACAGTGTTACCGGCACCTGATTCGAATTGTGCTAGTCATCTTAAGAGTGTTGAAAATTCCACGAGTTGCTTTTTTTTTATTGGAGGTTTAACGTCCACCGTGAGCAACTCAATTGTCTATAAGCAGTCGCCCGTCCCTAATTTAGGGCCGCTGAGTCCAGGGAAGAGAGAGAGAGAGAGAGAGAGAGCCAGTGCCGTAAGACAAACACAACATCCATACCTAACCGGGATTCGAACCTGGACCCATCTCGGGCGAATGATCAGTAGCCATCGCTTAAGCCACTGCGCCTCCGGGGCGGCCAGGTTGCTTTGGAACTTACACAGAAGGAAAGATTTCGGGGTGGACAATTGGCTTCAGGGCAAGCAGATCTGTCCAAGGCGAAGAATGGCATGTGCCCTTTCCTATAACTCCCTCTTGCAGAAGAATACATTCGAATTGGTGTCAGCCGTATGTGTACAATTCTCAGAAAGTGTGGGTAGATGATTTCTTCATAGATGCATCGAGATTCATCTTACAGACTTTTTCTTGAACGACATTTATCTGGAGAGAACAATGGCCATGGTATCAGCCCATAACTTTAGAGTCTGGTATCAGTATGATGGTGGTGGTTTGAGAGCCTTAATGAGCATCAGCTTCAACAGTCTCATCTACCTAAGATGTCCATGAGGATACATAAATTTGAGTTTCATTTTCTAGAACCTTTTACTGTATTTACCCGTTTGTAATCGCATCTGGATCAGGATTTATTTAATGTCCTCGCACCTAGAGTTCTTCTAGTGGACTAGTATGGTGAAAGTGAGGGTACTTTCATAGGTACCTTCATGTATGGACTCATCTGCAGGGTCCCCGATCTCAGTCCATCTGTTCTTGTTTGGACAGGCAGTCTTCCAGCCTAAGCCTGCCTCCTAGAAATATTTGTAATCTTAGGGCATACGTTTTGCAACGGGATATAACGAAGTATATTTCTCCGTCATTTTTATCCGCGCCGGGGTTCGAACCCGGGTCCCCTCATTCCGGAATAAGTTGCTCTACCAGTTGAGCTACGCGGACATTTTGTTCTGATTCCTATTTGCCTTTATGTCGTGTGCGTCCTTCTGGCAGGTACGTCACATCTCCTGGTACGTTACATCATCTCCCCCTTATTTTTTTTTTTTCGAAGTGCTGGAGAAATGATTCTCTTATTTTTCCTATCTCGCGGTGTGGAAATAACATCACACCATTGCGAGATTTTGAACGGTCGGGTCATCCGGATAGTTCGGGCGCCATTATAACGAAGTATATTTCTCCGTCATTTTTATCCGCGCCGGGGTTCGAACCCGGGTCCCCTCATTCCGGAATAAGTTGCTCTACCAGTTGAGCTACGCGGACATTTTGTTCTGATTCCTATTTGCCTTTATGTCGTGTGCGTCCTTCTGGCAGGTACGTCACATCTCCTGGTACGTTACAGGGAGACTTGACTTCTTTCAGAATTAGATGGAGACATTATTGATTGTATGAAGAGGCATTGTTACTTCTTTCATTCTGTTAGTGATGATAACACCACCTGATTAACATCAAGCTATGTTCACCTTCAGGTTATCATAATACTTTATCATTCAATTGTCAGTCCTTCCAACTTTCAGACGAAAGAATATTATTCAGATAAGTTTATTTTCTAGCGTTGAAAAGCTTGTACTGCGAGTTATTAATTTTATATCCTTCTGATGAAGCATCTTAGTGTTCACAGATTTAGTTTAAATACTATTTGTTTTCGGAGTTTTCAGCACTTTTGTGTTCTTGTACGAGGACTTTTCATATTTTTAATTCAGAGAAGTGTATCCACTGAATTCTCTTATAAAAGCCCCCACACTTAGCTGATTAAAAAACTGAGTATGCAGTATTTTAAAAATAATGATGGTTTTCCTCGATAATTAAAAAGGTCTGGTTTGTTTGCTAATAATAAGCAAAAAAGTAAACACTTTGAAGAAAGCTTTATAGTCTGCGTTTACATCCTCCCTGGTTACACGGAGTATCATAATCGAGATTAATGGCATCCAAATTTCGTCACTTTCTAAGTCAAGTATGAACAGGCTCATACTTTAGTGCCATTAATTTCCAATTATTCTGTGTTGACGTGTGGGGCACAGGCAAAAATTCCTTAATGTGCTAGTGTTATTTTAATCTAAATTTTAAGTTAATTAGTTACTTCTTGTAATTTTTCTATTGCTAACTGATGTGTCACATGAAAACAGCCACAACGTCGAATTTTGAGCACTAATTTTATTAAAATGCAAACGTTACATGTGCATGTTTCATTACTGATGATATGATGCTTGGAGCATTTGAAAAAATGCATTTCCGACCAAGCGATCATTAATTTCAGATCAGATCAGATCATATGTAGAGGATTTTAGGAAGGGAGTGTCTGACCCCAGGTCTTAAACAACCCTTAGAAATAGGAAGCTAGGAGATTTGGGCTAGAGTGCCCGATAGGAAAGTGACACGGAAGCGAGGTAGAAAGGGGGAGGAAGACGCCTTTATTTGTTACCAGGGGTTCAACGGCTTAACGTGCCCATCCGACGCACGGCGGGTATTTAGTGGTTCAAACGTTCGTACCTGCCCAGGATCGAACCTGAGGTTATCTCCATGGCAGTCACGAAAGCTGATCATTAGGCCACCCGCGGCCCATCGATCAGTAATTTCCTCCAATAAGAAACATTTATATGAATCCCTCTCTGGTTCACTTTTTGAGTTCAAATACAACTTCAGTCATTGTTATTTATTTTTGTTACGTCTTTTGAAGAACGTTCTTTCAGCATCGGTATGCCCGTTTGTGGCTACCATATCCGTGCAACTACTAGTCCAATTTGTAAAATTCTTCTTGTAGTCGAATGCCTGAGTTGTGAGAACGGCGGTCCATACGTTTTCATCGTTCCCTCATAAATAACCTCGTCGTTAAGGGGAGTAAATCAGTATGCTGTTAAGTTCAAAATATATTTTACTTGTACAATTACTTGAAAAAAAAAGATTCAAAATTATTTTTACGTTCTGATGCCTTTACCACGAAGGCCATTGTACGTGCAGTTTCTATTTGAAGAAATACACGTTGTCACCGCTAGGGAGCGTAAATGAATATTGTGTTTTTCTTGAAATCTGTGCTTCTAAAATTCGGATTTCGAAAATTATTTCTTCGTTAGTAGACGTCAAAAGGATGAATGTTTTGCATGCATTTAAAAATACATATTTTGTGACAAAATGCTTTGCCACTAAGAGGCGTAAGCGCATATTTCCGTTTTTGATATACACTGGCGGAAAGTGAAAAAAGAACACCAAGAAGGAGACGTCTGATACCAACGAAATTTATGCAGCATAATAACGGAATACAGAGGATAACGTGATCAAAACATTATGGCAAAATACAGCTGTATTTGCTGGTAAACTGAAAAATAACATTTCCATGTAACATGGTTAGTACGAGGTTGAACCGCCATGAACTGCGTCACACTGTGCAATTCTGGCATGGAGTCTGTCGTACAGATGTTGGATGTAAGTTTGGGGTATTGAGTTCCAAGCATCCTCAACCTGGACGCGTAAATCGGGAATGGTCGTGGCTGGCCGTGGAGACCGGATAAGTCGTTGTCCCATAAAATCCCACACGTGCTCAACGGGGGACGAATCCGGTGAACGTGCAGGCCATGGAAGTTGTCTCACACACTTAAGTGCATGTTGAGTTGCACGTGCCGTGTGTGGGCGTGCGTTATCTTGCTGGAAAACACCACGATGGACCGACCTTACAAATGGCACAACAACGGGCTGAATGATGTTGTTGATGTAGGAGGTGCTGTTTAACGTAGCCGGTACAAACACTAGTTGTGTACGGGAGAGATAGCTGATCGCTCCCCACACCAGGAGACCAGGTGTAGGCCCTGTGTGTCGCTGGCGGATGCAAGAAGGGTGGAGACGCTCCCTTGTGCGTCTGCGAACGCGCATACAGCCATCGGAGGCTCCCAAGCGGAATCTGCTTTCATCGCTGAACACGACAGATCGCCATTGCGTTCTCCAGTGCAGACGTTGGCTACACCACTGCAGCCGTTCCTGACGGTGGGCTGGAGTCAGAGGTACACATGCCACAGGCACACGTGTACGTAGTCCTGCATCCAGTAGACGGTTGCGGATTGTTCGACTCAGGTGCAACGGCAGCTCGGATTTGCGTCGCAGTGGATGTTCTTCTTGACAACGCCGCTCTTCTTATGCGTCGATCGGTCCGCTCATCAGTCCGTCTGTGACTCCCGGTTCCACGTCTTCTCGTGTGGGAATGTTCCTCGGACCATCTACGCTACCATCGTACCACCACCGATACTTCCCGTCCAATTCGCTCCGCAATACGACGATACGACCACCCGGCCTCGCGGAGTCCGACTAGACGACCTCTCTCAAAGTCCGATAACTGCTGAAATTGTACACGTCTTCCATGTCCAGGCATTGCAGCTTCTTTAGGGTCTTCGCACGTGTCCGTACGCCGACGACTGATTACATTCACTTCGCCGTACTCCTTAAATACCACCGACGATAATTTGCATATTATGCCGTGCTGTGGCGTAAGCGCTCACCGGTTGGTCCCGAAATGAACATCACACTTACGTAAACTCGACCCCATTAACATATGTAAATTTCATGATCCTCCGCCAATTCCTTCTTGGTGTTCTTTTTCACTTTCCGCCAGTGTATTTGCAATTGTATCTCCGCTTCTAAAAATCTAACCTCCGCCCCGGTGGCGCAGTGGTCTGAGCACTGGCTTGTGGCCATTCGTCAAAGAAGGATCCGTGTTTAAATTCCGGAAGGCATGGATGTTGTATTTGTCTTACGGCACTGGTTCTCTCCCTTCCCTAAAACCAATGGTCCTGAAGTAGGGACGGGCGACGACTTATAGCCCATCAAGTTTCTCACGCTGGTCATTTAACCTTCAATCAAAAAAAGTCTAACCGAAAAATTCTTTTTCCAGTCAGACGCCACTCACCCAGGAAAATATTTTTGTACCTTTTTTCTCAAAATATTTTTCAGTTTTCCAGATATGAGGCATTAATGTGAATCCCTTTCATGATGATATCACCACTTCTGAATGTCCGATTTAAAAAAATTATTCTTGCTGCTGCTGGCGTCTGCGGTGAGGAATATTTTTCATATATTTGCCAATTTTTGTACCAGAGTATTTTGCCACTAGAGGGTATAAGAGTTCATTTCAAATTGTACCCTACTTTGAACCGTATCTCCGTTTTTAAAAGCCCGATTTGAAAAGTCCCCATTTGCGTTGGATAACTTCCGTTATAAAAAATGCTTTGTGCATAATTCGTAATTTTTCGTAGCACACATTTTAACCTCTAGTGGCAAAAAGTAGCTGTTCCCCTTTGTGGATGTTTTACAGATTGTGTGGAAATCCGGTTGATATATACACTGCTGGCCACCCAAAATGCAACACCAAGAAGGACACGAGATAGCAAAGCCAGATTTACTGGAGACATAACAACAGATACAAAGAGGAAACGATTGAGCTTACATGCCCGTGCGACTTGCGGAACACGCAGACATCAGTAGTACGTGTGGCCCCCCATGGCTGCCAATAACGGCCGCTACACGCCACGGCATCGAACGAAAGAGGCTTTGGATGTGGGCTTGGGGTATGTCGGTCCACGCTGCTTCCACACGTTGCCACAGTTCATCAGGCAAAGCCGCGGGTGGTGCTTGCCGGGCCACTCGGTTGCCGATCAGCTACCAGACGTGTTCGATGGGCGACATATCGGGAAAACAGGCGGGCCACGGCAGCAGTGACATCAGCTGGGCCGTGAAGAATTGTTGCACGATGCGTGCCACGTGCGGGCGCGCATTGTCCTGTTGAAATGTGGCCGCTGGCAGGTCCTGCAGGTAAAGGAGGACTACAGGCTCCAAAACGTAGGAGATGGTGCGGTGGCTGTTGAGTGTACCGGCGATGCGTACCAGAGAGGTGCGGGTGAGATATCCAATTGCGCCCCAAACCATAACGCCAGGCCACGGACCGCTATGGCGATGCATAATGTAGGCGTCATACAGTCTCTCGCCGCGGTGCCGCCACACGCGGATCCGACCATCGTGGGGTTTCGGGCAGAAGCGGGATTCGTCGGAGAAGACAATGTCGTGCCATTCCATAGTACAGGTGCAGCGTTCAACGGCCCACTGCCGCCGAACTGGCCAGTGGTGTTTCAGGCAGAAGCGGGATTTGTCGGAGAAGGCAATGCCGTGCCATTCCGTAGTCCAGGTGCGGCGTTCAACGGCCCACTGCCGCCGCACTCGCCGGTGGTGTAACGTCAATGGAAATCGGAGCAATAGGTGCCGTGCGACAAGTCCCCACTCCTGCACACGACGTCCAACGGTACATGCTAACACAGGTTGTTGCGCAACACTCCCTAGTTCCTGCGCTAACGTTCGTGATGTGGCGGTGCGAACCGTCAATGCACGCCGCACAAAACGCCGGTCCTCTCGTTCGGTGGTGTGCCGTGGCTGCGGCAATCGCTCACGTCGGTCCATCCGCCCCTCCTGCACCCACCGAATCTATACTCGCTTCGCTGTGGCTGGATGTCGTCCCACACGGGTGCCGATGTCTCGGTACAATAAACTTCTGTCGCGATAAACCACTATTCGTCCTCTGTCGAACTCCGAAACGTGCTGGATTGACTTCCGTATTCTGCGACGAGGCATCAGGAAGCTTCCCACGCACAGGTCCGGCAGCACAATACACTTCCACTGCTTACACTCCGCCTTCTGTGCACCCTTCTTATAGTGCTTCTCGGTGGCATGCCGGGCGCACATGATTTGCATATGCCCTGCAATGCTAATCGTTTGCATGTCCTCTCGCGGGCAACGCATGCTGCGAATTTCAGGCCAATCGGATGCTTCCTTCTTGGTGTTGCATTTTGGGTGGCCAGCAGTGTATATATATATTTTTTATGTGTAACGGTTTAACGCAGTATTAAGAGTATAGCAAAAGAGGAGTGTAGGAGTATTGCCAAATGCTGTCCCAATTAAGCTACATCGACAAAGTTTATCGCTGCAATTTTGTTATCTTTCCATGTGCGTCACCTTTGAGGTAGGTAAATCACATATACCCCCCCCCCCCACCTTTTCCCCCGGAGAAAAGGCTGGAACGGAATCATAGATTTCCATGTCAGCCGGCTGAACCACGCTTGCAGGAGAGCTCACTGTAGAAAAAGGAATTCTAACACAAATTCCAGACGATGTATGGAATGAACATCACACATTGTTCAAAGAACCCAACGGCCAAGAGATTCATTTTACGCTCAGGCGCCAAACTAACGTTACACAAATTTACCGGTTGCAAAGCCGCATCCTTCTGCACTGGAGTCGAATGCTTTCCCAGTTAAGCTACACCAACGGCGTTTGTTGCTGCAACTTTGCCGTCTTGACATGTGCGTCAACACTGATGTATACGTACGTCACAGAAGTACTGCTTACATTGCGCATTTTAAATTATGCGCAAATTTTCTATAGGAGGCGTCAATGCATCTTCTTTTTCGCTGATTTTTTTCTAAAGATATGGATATGCCAGTCAGCTCCATACTTACATTGAAGGCTGCATTGCACACAGCTTGGTTGGCCGTACCTCCCAACTGCTTCCGCCATCTTACTGAATTGATGCTGCGTCGGATACTGCTGTACTGACGGCGAAATGAGGACCTACGAAGTACACTGGTGTACAAAAATTAAGGACGAAGAGGAGAAATTAGCATAACAGCGGAACGAGCAGGCAGGACGGACAGAAAGGCCACTCAGGAGATAGACTAGGGTCCGGTACGGTAGGGCATGAGCATATATGCAGCATGACGTAGGGGGAGTGTCGGAAGGGTATAAAGCACACGGGCGGTGTACGCTCAGCAATTAAGTGAAAGCTATTGCACGATGTACATCGGTTTGAACGACGTCGAGTTGCTGCCACCGTGTGATATGGCCAACAGGCAATCCAGTAGACGACATCTGGATGACTTTACCCGAGGTCGCGTCATTGGGAAGTTGGAAGAAGGTCGAAGTGTGACTAGTGTGGCCGAGGAGTTCGGAATCGCTCACAGCATCGTTTCACGAGCTTGGAGAGCATTTCAAACGACAGGAATAGATCTCCAGGAGTTTAGCAGTGGTCGTCCACGAGCAACCACGGCGGCGAACGACCGGTATATTGTCCTACAGGCGAGAAGAGACAGACGGCAGACAGCGGGAGAAATCGCAAGGCACATGCAATAGACAACTGGACGTCCGTTATCGCGTTTTACCGTGGCCAGGAGGCTGCACAAAGGTGGTCTATTTGCACGACGACCAGTACGGTGTATGCCATTAACGCCTGCTCATCGGAGACGGCGGTTTCTGTGGTGCCAGAAACACAAGAACTGGACACATAAGCAATGGGGTCGAGTTCTCTTTACGGATGAGAGCCGATTTAGTCTGACGAGCGATTCTGGATGTATAAACATCTGGAGAGCAGGGAACACGCAATCACACCTCCAACATCATCGAAAGGGACCGGGTTGGAGGTGGCGGAGTTCTCGTTTGGGGCGATATCATGCTTGGTAGCCGTACTGACCTCCACATCTTCCAAGGAGGTTCGGTCACTAATGTCCGCTATTGTACCGAGGTTCTCCTGCCTCACGTGCGTCTGTTTAGAGGTGCTATGGGTCCTGAGTTCCTCTTCATGGACGACAACGCTACACCTCATCGTACAGTGGCTGTCGCAGAGCTGTTGGAGAGTGAAGATATTCAACGCATGGATTGGCCCGCAAGGTCCCCGGACCTAAATCCAATCGAACGCTTGTGGGACCCTCTCGGGAGACGCTTGGCAGCACGTCACCAGTAGCCAGCAACGATTCCGCAGCTGCGATTGGCGCTACAAAAGAAATGGGCCTCGATGCCTCAACAGCTTCTTGACAACCTCGTCTTCAGCATGGATAGACGTTGTAAATCCTGCAACGCAGTCAGTGGTGATCATATCCCCTACTAAAGACTGGATTTTTCTTGGCAGCCGCCTGTGACATGGACGTTTCTGTCTTCTGTCCAGTCGTGCTCGAAGCTACCTTTTCAATAAAGTGCCTTTGTATCCTTTGGATTCCTTGTTTGGACGGTTTTGCTCACTTGTCCCATATTCTTACATCTTGGGGATCTTATGGTATGATTTGACTCGATGTGGAGCACTTCTGCATGACGTTACATTCGAAAAACTGTCTCGTCTTTAATTTTTGTACGCCAGTGTATTAGGTAGGTGGTCATAACTTAGTGATCACTCAAGGTGTACGGACTTTGTTTATCATCCTATGCCATCCATGAGCTTTCTTTCCACTGTACTCTCTGAAATATTGAACACCGTTTCAGAGGAAGACGATGAAGTTCATGAAGCTACAGAAATAGGCGGGGTTCGCAGGGCATGATAAAAACTACAGTATTATTACGAAAGCCTAACAAAGAAAGATATGCCAAGTTCATTGAAATCACTATGGCGAAAGTTAACGATGCACGATCACCATAAAACAAGGCACATGTATATTACCCTCAAACAATACTGGGCGCCCTCTTGGCGCAGTTGTCTAAGCGATGGCTTCTGATCTCTCGTCCGAGATGGGTCCGGGTTCGAATCCCGTGAGGCTTGGATGTTGTGTTTGTCTAACGGAACTGGCTCTCTCCTTTCCCTGGAGTCAGTGGTCCTAAATTAGGGACGGGCAACTGCTTATAGCCTATTGAGTTGCTCACAGTGGTCGTTAAACCATCAATCAAAAAAAAAAAAAAAACTATACTGAATGCCTCTCGTGGTGTGTGTGCGCGTGTATACACGATACCCAATTAAGTTTTTATGCTATACAAATTTCGACAAGTTGGAGTTCTTTCAGCATTGTACTAACATGAGTGAAAATCCTATTAACTTATTGTACTATCACTTATCGGTATTCTGGAAAGAAAGTAGCCTTACATCCGGAGTAATCGTCTCCACGGTGCTCCTAATTAAAAGCCCAATTAAGTGAAAAATGCTCAAAAGATATCGACCAAATTGGATTTCTTTCTCCACTGCGACTACAAATCTTTTTCGCGGAAGAGCTGATTAAAAAGACAACCTGTCTTATTCAAGGCGTATTGTGCGCTTCTTTAACTTGATGGCATGTTAAACTGGAATAAACAGTCGTCGTGCCATTAAAGTTTGTTGTCGTTTTGATAACTATGCACAAGGATTTTATAATTACAAGTGTGCTAAAAATTGAACGGATGGTGAGTGAGTAATTTTAAACTTAACACGCTCTAATGCAAACAAATTTCACGAGGCATCTGATAATTTTTGTGGTCATTCGGTGTTAGATATTAAGAGAGGTCATTGGCTGATGACGCACCCATAGACTACGCTTAATTCATCCACATAACCTTTTTAGCACGTCTTTTGTAAAAAAAGATCGTGCTTATGTTACCGGTTTGTCCGTCCGTCGGTCCGTCTGTACCTACACGATATCTTTGCAACTATTAGTCCGATTTGAAAAATTATTTTTGCGTTCGGAAGTTTGAAATATGCGAATGATGATCCTCTATTTCGTTTGGTTTTTTTTTACGATGTACAATTTTGCCGCTAGAGGGCGAAAATGCAGATGATGTCGAATTCAAAAATACCTTTTATTCCACATATTTGTTTCTAAACGTCCGATTGAAAAAATTATTTTATCTTTCGATTCCACTTATATCGAAGAGTATTTTAGAGATAGTTACTTTTTCAAATTACGCATAGATTTTCCGCTAGGGGGCGAAAAGTAAATTACATTTTTCCCGATGACTCTTCTTCTAAAACTCCGATTTGAAAAATGTTTTCTTCAGCGGATACACCTCCTGATGGAAAATATTTTGCATATAATTTCAAATTTTTGGTAAAGAATACTTTGGCCACCAGGGGGCGTAAGTGTTCATTTTTGCTTCTGATGTATTTGCCATAAAATCTGAGCTTCTAAAATATCGATTGAAAAACTTCCTTCGTGGACTAATGCCACTCACATCGATAAACCTTTTCAGAATATTTTCTTCTTAAATTATTCCACAGTTTCTCCACCAGGGGCGTAGATGTATGTCTTTTTTTTGTCAATATCTCTACTTCTAGGAGTTCGATTTGAAAAATTCCTTCTTTGTTGGATAGTGTTTTCAGTGTGACATGGTTTTCATATAATTTCAAACTTTCCAAGTAATTCATAGACTTTCCGCTAGGTGGCGTAGAGGTAAATTGCGTTTCCCCCTATATCTCTGCTTCTAAATCTCTGATTTGAAAAATTCTTTCTGCACCGGATACAGCTCCTGATCGAAAATCCTTTGCACACAATTTCTAATTTTTGTAAAAAATTGTTTGGCCACCAGGTGGCGTAAGTCTTAATTTCCGCTTCTGATGTATTTGCAGCAAAATATGAGCTTCTAAAATCTCGACTGAAAAAAGTCTTTCGTAGACCGATACTACTCATGTCTACAAACCTTTTAGAAACATCTTCTTATTAAAATAATGCATGGTTTCTACGCCAGGGGGCGTAGATGTATATCTTATTTTTGTCAATATCTCTACTTCTAGGAGTCCGATTTGAAAAATTCCTTCTTTGTTGGATAGTGTTTCCGATGCGAAATGTTTTTCCTATAAATTCAAAATTTTCAAGTAAACCATAGTCTTTCCGCTAGGAGGTGCAAAGGTAAATTGCGTTTTCTGCGTTATTTCTGCTTCTAAAACTCCGATTGGAAAAATTATTCCTGTATCGCATACACCAGATGGAAAATATTTTTCATATAATTTGTAATGTTTGGTAAAGAATGGTTTGGCCACCAGGAGGCATAAGTGTTAATTTCTGCTTCTGATGTATTTTCAGCAAAATCTGGGCTCGTGAAAACTAGAATATTTTTTTTTCTTGGATTGATACCGCTCATATTGAAAAACCTTTTGAGAATACTTTCTTCCCTAAAAGAATTCAATGATTTTCCACCAGGGGGCTTAAAGTCACATCTTATTTTTGTCGATATCTCTGTTTCTAAGAGTCCGATTTGAAAAATTATTTCTGTGTTGGAGAGCGTTTCCGGTGCGAAATGTTTCTCATATAAATTCATGTTTTTCTTAACGCACAAGTCTGCAACCAAAGGGCGTAAGCTCACGATTCCGTTTACAGCAATATCTGAGGGATTAAAAACCCAATTGAAAAACTTCTTTCTTCCGTCAGATACTATTTTGTTTCCATACCGGTTCCATTGACTTTGAATAGCTCTGATATATTTAATTTGCGTCGAACGGATTCAACTGACGTGCTTATTACACCCGGAAATTCGGTGTCATCTTTCTTGTTGTTTTTTTATCATTCCCAAATCCACCTGTGTTTAATACTCTATAGAAGACCGTCACATCAGGCCTTTAAATTTCACAGGGTTCTTTTTTTTAGGCGTATCATAAGGAAAAATATTCAAACTATTTGTTGCTCATTTTTTCTTTTTTTACAAAAGTAAAATATAAATCCGAAGTTTTATTGAAGAACAGATGATTAAAGTTAAATAGAAGTATGAACAATAAACTGCAGACATGGAAGTTAGTAAATTCTTCTTATGTTCTTTCGCTCGGTATCTTTTAAAATTAAGGTTGTGCTACGAGATGAAGAGCAAGATCAATTTAATTTTCTTACTGTCATAGCCCGAAATGTTGCTTCACATCAATCTGTAATTATAAATCTTAACAAAACATTGTTTTTTAGTGAAGAACTGGTTATTTTATTATGGCTTACTTTACACAAAATTAAGTTTCATTCATCGAAATATACTGTGAATCTAATTCCAAAATTGAAATCAAATGTATTAGTTTTCTTCTTGGATGCTACCGTTCTGATATTTCACAATTAGATCAGTAATCCGAAAATTTCTTAATATTTCTCACTCTGGTTGAGTGTAATCAATGAACATTTTGGAAACTGCTTCCATGTCTTCAGCAATGCTGACTATGAAGTTTCTCAAATTTCGAATTTGATAAGTTTGTCAAGTAGGAAAAGGAAATTAATATTTCACATTAAAACTCAGGTGTGTGTGCATGTGTTTTACTAGTTTCTTACAAGGGAAGCCTTTCAACTGTCACTCTCCAAAATTGAAGAAACGTGGCCAGGAGATAGTACTAAGGGCAAAAACCAATGGGTGTATTTCCGTTTTGGCCTAAATGAACTGACAAAGGTGAACGAGTGTTTTAACTGACAAGGGAAGCCTTTCAACTGTCACTCTCCAAAATTGAAGAAACGTGGCCAGGAGATAGTACTAAGGGCAAAAACCAATGGGTGTATTTCCGTTCTGGCCCAAATGAACTGACAAAGGTGAACGAGTGTTTTATCTGACAAGGGAAGCCTTTCAACTGTCACTCTCCAAAATTGAAGAAACGTGGCCAGGAGATAGTACTAAGGGCAAAAACCAATAGGTGTATTTCCGTTTTGGCCTAAATGAACTGACAAAGGTGAACGAGTGTTTTAACTGACAAGGGAAGCCTTTCAACTGTCACTCTCCAAAATTGAAGAAACGTGGCCAGGAGATAGTACTAAGGGCAAAAACCAATAGGTGTATTTCCGTTTTGGCCTAAATGAACTGACAAAGGTGAACGAGTGTTTTAACTGACAAGGGAAGCCTTTCAACTGTCACTCTCCAAAATTGAAGAAACGTGGCCAGGAGATAGTACTAAGGGCAAAAACCAATGGGTGTATTTCCGTTTTGGCCTAAATGAACTGACAAAGGTGAACGAGTGTTTTAACTGACAAGGGAAGCCTTTCAACTGTCACTCTCCAAAATTGAAGAAACGTGGCCAGGAGATAGTTCTAAGGGCAAAAACCAATGGGTGTATTTCCGTTCTGGCCCAAATGAACTGACAAAGGTGAACGAGTGTTTTAACTGACAAGGGAAGCCTTTCAACTGTCACTCTCCAAAATTGAAGAAATGTGGCCAGGAGATAGTACTAAGGGCAAAAACCAATGGGTGTATTTCCGTTTTGGCCCAAATGAACTGACAAAGGTGAAAGAGTGTTTTAACTGACAAGGGAAGCCTTTCAACTGTCACTCTCCAAAATTGAGGAAACGTGGCCAGGAAATAATACTAAGGGCAAAAACCCGTAAAAATCACTTAATAAAACATAGATAACATAACTCTGATAATATCGCTCTGCTGATATACTATACCGTGCAAATTAATTGGTACAAGCTATTTTATTCTCAGAATTGTAATGTGATCGCCAGTTGGTGTCGGAAACCCACGTAAACCGGTTTTATCAGCTGTGAGGTGGTGTGACTGTTAGAACTTGTTAGTAAGAATGTGGTTTGACCGGTTTTAAATAGGAAATAGGCACTTCAGCTTCAGTTGTGAGCTTTCGTGTGTGACAGGTGGATGTTAGTTTTTGCTCTTTGTGAGTACGTGTTGCTTTCATGTATTGACAAATGGATATTTCCCCAAGGAAGCGTACAAAAATAATTGCTCTGAAGGATCACACTTCTATGACACTGAGAGATATCGCTTCTGCAGTTGGTGTAGGCAAATCAAGTGTATCAAGACTGCTTACGCGATACAATGCATCTGGATCACCGTCTCCAAAAAGGAGAGGTAAATGTGGAAGAAAACGAAAAACAACGCCACGAACCAATAAATATCTAATCAGAAATAGTAAAATGAATCCAAAAAAACAAGCACCGACCTTCAAAGAGATTGATTGGCTAGTTGTTGTGATGTTAGTGATTGAACTGTACGCCGTAGGCTTCTGGAAGTTGGCTGGAAGGCAAGAAGACCAACGAAAAAACAATATTTGAATGCGAAAATGAAGATAAAATGTTTAGCATGGGCCAAGAAATATAAATCATGGACTGCTGACGACTGGAAAAAGGTTATTTTTAGTGATGAAACTCATTTATTTGTGCAGGGTTACCAAGCAAATGTCGTTAGACGAAGCAACTGTGAACCCTTAAGACCTGAGCATGTCAAACAAACTGTAAAACACCCTCTGAAATAGATGTTTTGGGGTTTTTTCACATCAAATGGCACTGGAAGCTTAGTTCCTGTTCAAGGTATGATGAATTCAGCCAAGTACGTAGAAATATTACAACGTAGGATTGTTCCATTCTCGCAAACTTTTGACGGGACATTTCAACATGACTTGGCCCCATGTCACAATTCGAAATTGGTCAAGAATTTCATGCTGGAAAAGCAAATTCATTTGCTTGATTGGCCTGGAAATTCACCAAACTTAAATCCCATAGAAAACTTGTGGAATATTTTGAAGAGATGTTTAGGTAAAATGGACTGTACAACCAAAGAACGCATGATAACGAATGCTATAAAAGTGTGGTTCCACGATTATGAAGTCAAAAATTTGTGCACTCAATTAGTGGAGTCAATGCCAAAACGAATTCAAGAGGTCAGTTCTGCTAAAGGAGGACATACTTCATACTAATACAGGTATTTATCAGTGTATATCAAGGCATAGAATGATAAAAAGCATAAATTTGGAAAAAAAGAGTGATTTTTTACTTTGTCCCAATTATATTGCGCAATAAAGTAAATCTTTTTGCTCTCTCTCTGCCTGCTCGTATAATCTGCACATACAGACGCATGATGTGCCTGAATGATATATTCAGTGTTTCCTCAGTTTTCACATTAGATTGTAATAAATGAGTAATCGTGTTTGACTTCGAGTTCCAGAAGACGGATCCAAAAAATTTGTTTCGAATCAGTTTGTGACAAGTACATTTTTCCCTGATTGGGAAATATTCCTCTTGGTAGCAGTACCGTATCCCGCAATTGAATGAAAACATACGACTTGTTTTAAAATAAGTGCCATGTCATCCCTGTCTTTAAATCACCTAGAAAGTGTAATGTGATTTCAAAACATCCTGAAATATTCAAATTTCGATTCCTTTTCATCAAAGTAGCCGTTAATCTTACACGTGGCTTTTGGAGCTCAGTTCTAGGATTTAAATGTTACCCGGTGGCCAGACAGATAGGATGACAGATCATTGCTCCCAAAGTCCAAGTTCGAGCCGCGGTTCAGATATGAGTCAGCAAATAGAAGTCATCACTCTTTCCACGTTTGTGTGTATTGTGACGTACCTGCCCAGCAGGACGCACTCGACATAAAGGCAGCTAGCAGCGATAACGAACGTCCGCGTAGCTCAATTGGTAGAGCGACTTATTCCGGAATGAAGGGATCCGGGTTCGAGCACCGGCGTGGACAAAAATGACGGAGAAATTTACTTCGTAATAGTATTATTTATTCAGATATGAGTGCTGTTGTTTTTATTCAGTATTAGCGTATTCCTTTCCATTGAGTCAGCAGCCGTAAATTATGCATCAGTGGTATTACCTTGCTTTCGTTGCTAACTGGGGACACCAAACTAACTCAAAATCTATCTTAATGCAATATTTCGATATGTGCGAACTAAAAGCTTAACATGGACTATGTGTAAACATTGTACCTTAAATATTCGAATTGTTTAGTTAGTATGGATTTCGTTTTGCTTCTTTCAAATGTGAATTTGAAGCAAATTAATAAAAATAATTAATTTCCAAGGATAATGAACTGACACACGGGAGACACTCACGATAGAAATTTGAGTGGGAAGATAATTATTTGGACTGTGTTAACAATTCATCGAAATCGATCTTTCCCAACCTGTCCTTAAGGCATGCAATTTTGATAGATTGGAAATGTCAGAGATTACTAGGGACAATCGGTGAGAATGAATACTAATGAGTTCTAATTATTCGCCTATTAATTTGCCGTTAGAACTTCGTTCTCTTTCACAATCTGCCATTGTAACTTGAAACTATGGTAATCAGACGCTTTGTTCTAGAGGTTTTATCTAACAACCTTTCCGACGTGTAGAATTCAAAACGACGCTTCTGTCTGTGACAGTTCATGATTCGAAGCGGGTACTTATATAACGCAAGATCACCTGAAAGAGCGTTTCTCTGAGAACTTCGAGCAAATTACGTACAATTTCCAGCAAACTGGATGATAAAAGAGTTCAAATTGACCGTTTAGCATAACAAAGGGCCATTCGTGTTGAAACGGCAATGTCCTTATCCCCCAAACACCTTCGGTTGCATTCTTGCTACCTGTAGTACAACACGCAGTTCTACGGAGCTACCGTATATACTGGCATGACTATTGTTGTTTGAGTTATCTGCATTTTTAGCCGTTAAAAGAAACTGTTCTAGTGTGGGAAACAACGACTTGTTTGATTGCGTTGGATTTTCATTCTTTCAAATACGAATTTATACTCACCTTCATGGCTGGAATATAAAAAAACAATCACACACACACACACACACACACACACACACTGAAGTGCCAGAAAAACTGGTACACCAGTCGAATACTTGGTAGGTCCCCCACGGGAGCGCAGGACTGCAGAAATACAACTGGGCATGGACTCTCCTAGCTTCTGGAAATATGCTGTAGGCAATGCACACCATACTTCCTGCTGAGCGTTCCACAATTCGGGTGTATTCCGATGTCTTGGATGCCTGTGTTCGATAGCGCGTTTCATGGCATCCCAAATGTATTCTATCACATTTAGATCTGGGGACTTGGGTGGGAATGGCAACACCCCACACTCAGATAAATGCTACTCTAACCATAATGTGGCGTCCCGACACTCCTGTGGAGGTGCATTGTCCTGTTGGAACAGGCCCAACCCATCAGCATGAATGCAGGACATGAACGGGTGTACCTCGTCAGAAAGGATGCGCATATAGCGTTGGCCGGTCACAGACGTTTGTAGACGTACCAGGGGTCCCAGTGAAGTCCAGCTAAACACACCCCATACCATTACGGACCCCCCACCTGTCGGTACAGTTCTCTGTTGACAGGCGGGATCCATGCCTTCATTGGGTTTGCGCCACACACGAATCTTTCCATCTGCCCGATACAGTTGGAAACGCGACTCGTCAGACCAGGCTGCTTGTTTCCAGTCATCAAGTGTCCAGTGGCGGTGTTGCCGTGCCCAAGCGAGGCGCATAGCTCTGTGTCGTGCACCCACCAATGGGACTCGAGTTGGGCGTCGACTCCCAAAGCCCATATCGTGCAGGTTACGTTGCTCCGGACGCTGATGCTTATTGAGGCTCCAGCATTGAATTCCGATGCTACCTGCGAGAGTGTCGCTTGAAAGGATTCTTGGCAGCCGACGATGGTCACGTTCACCCAATGTCTTTTTACGGCCACACTGGTATCGTAGGTTGAAGGTTTTGCCGGAATTCTTGTAGTCACGGTACACTCTTGCAATGGTCGTCCGAACTTCGTTTCTACCTCCGAAATACTATGGCCCATCTCACGAGCGCCAACTATGACACCGCGTTGAAGATCGCTTAAATGGTTTTTACTTGTCATTCTCATTCCGAAAACAGCTCTGACAGCTGGAAAGGATGTCCATCGCTTTATATACGCACTGGCGGACGCAACCGAGTACGTGCATAGGTGGCGTTGCTATGTATTTTGCATAAGCTCGTCTGTACAAGTTTTTCTGGCACTTCAATGTATACTCATTTAGTTATTTATTTATTTGTGTGTATGCATTACACACTACCTGGGAGTGAGTGCTGTGGCGTTTTTTTTTTTTTGATTGGAGGTTTAACAACCACCGTGAGCAACTCAATGGGCTATAAGCAGTCGCCCGTCCCTAATTTAGGGTCACTGGTTCCAGGGAAGGGAGAGAGCCAGTGCCGTAAGACAAACACAACATCCATGCCTCACCGGGATTCGAACCCGGACCCCTTACGGACGAATGATCAGAGGCCAACGCCTTAGACCACTGCGCCACCGGGGCGGCACTGTGGCGTTCACAATACTTGTTCATGCATACGACAACTGCGATGGCGATGGAATATAATTTCTTTTTTGTCTGCGGTAGCTTTTCCTAATAACAACGAAGAAGTTTTAATGAGAAGTAATATCAGACGTAGCGTTCCACTCGGACATACACCGATGAGCCATTACATAATGACCACCACCCCTAGCCTAAAGAAATGAGCTCGCCTGGAAACCGAACGGTAACGCAGGTTAAGTTCACAGAGCAGTATACATATACAACGCGAGGAGGGGCTTTCCGTTAGTAGAGTGTTCGAGTGTCGAAAAAGCTGCCGATTTATCGGAGTTTGATGAAGGACAAATTGTGATGGCACGGTGCCTCGGAACTACGCTCTCAGAAACGGCGTGGCTTGTGGGTTGTTGACGTGCCGCTGTAGTGAGTACGTATCAAAAGTGGAGCACAGATGGCCAAACGAAGGACCGTCGTCCAGCTGTGTGTCGTCCGCAGCTCACTGATGCCCGAGGGAGAGGAGACTTGTCGCGCATTGTTCACAGCGACCGCAGAGCCACAGTGCGACAAATCACCCTCAACTACAACAGTGGTGATCAGGGCAATGTGTCTCAGCACACAGTTCTTCGGAGCCTTCTGCGCATGCGCATGCGTAGCCGAAGACCCTGCCGGGTCCCCATGCTCACTGCACGTCATCGCCAACACCGCATGAAATGGACCCAAGATCATCGAGATTGGACCGTGATTGATTGGAACAAAGTGGCTTGGTCTGACGAATGAAGATTACTGGTGAATCACGTAGATCCTCGTAGATGGCCGAGCGCGGATATGCCCATTTCCAACGGATGCTATGCTACCGGGATGCGGCGGTGTTATGCTGTGGGCGATGTTTTCTTAGGACACTTTAGGCCCCATTATCTCAATAGCACAATCCCTGACAGCTTTTAGGTATCTGAACATCGTTGCAGACCAGGTTCACCCATTCATGGCAACTGTGTTCCCTGCTGGTGAAGGCCATTACCAACAGGATAATGCCCCATGCCACTCTGTCAGAATCGTCAAGGAGTGGTTCGAGGAACATGTTGGTGACTTTTTGTTAATGCCCTGGCCTCCAAATTCACCTGACATGGACCCAATCGAACATTTGTAGTCCAACTTGGAGAAGCGAGTTAGCGCTAAATCATCACCACCCCGAAATGTACGGGACTTGGAGGACCTCTTGTTGACATTATGGTACCAGAGACCCTAGGATACCTATCACCACATCATCGAATCGATGCATTGCCGAGTGGCCGCTGTTTTGCGCGCTAAATTGTGTCCTACAGCTTATTAAGTAAGTGGTCATAATGTAATGGTCATCGGTGTATATGTAACTGGCAAGAATTTGACGTGTAAGTTTGCCTTGACGTTTTAAGCTTACACGGATAGTACGTGAGAAGTGAATGTTTCCCATTCTTCCCGAGTATGTTTCTGTTTTAACGTTCTGATGATATTCGAACATTTTTGCTCCTATATATGATTTAATGTATGTATACATCTTATGGGATGTAAGGTCAGGTGATGCGTAACATCACAGCCTCTCCTTGACAAATGTCAACCCCGCCTTCTCGTGGTGCATCCTGTTTCCACTAAAGGGGCTCTGACGACCGCCCATAGCGGTATAACTATACCATCGGGATTAGAGGAAATTCTATCCCACACTCACCAACCCGCTTGGCCAGCGTGGTGAGTTATGGCCAAACCCCTCCAAAATGATTCCACAACTTAAATCTTGGCCCTCAGTCTCCGGCAGCTGGAATGTACCTGGCCAAGGCAGCGGCCAGTGCGACATGAAGGCAGAGGGTGCTAAGAATCCCCGGAGGACCGGACTAGGCTGCCATCTGATGCTGACCTTGGCTACTTACAATGGACGCTCCTTATCTTCTGATTCAAGGCTTCTTGAATTGGAAGAGGAACTACAAAGGATCAAGTGGGACATCGTGGGGCTAAGTGAGGTAAGGAGAAAACGAGAAGATCTCATCGAACTGAAAAGTGGACATCTCTTCTACTATCGTGGGACAGATACTGGCAGAACTAGTGGTGTTGGATTTATAATAAACAAGAAACTGAAGGATAAAGTTGTAGAAGTTGAAAGTTCCTCTGACAGAGCTGCACGACTTGTTATCCAACTCTCGAAAAGATACCAGGCTCAGATTATTCAAACTTATGCACCCACCACAAGTCATCCTGAAGAAGAAATTGAAGAATTTTATGAGGAAATTTGTCATCTAAATAATAAAGGTAAGCAGCACTTGAAAATAATTATGGGAGATTTCAATGCAAAAATAGGGCAACGGCAACAGAATGAAACTTCAGTAGGTAAATTCGGTCATGGCAACAGAAACCAGCGTGGAAATACTCTCGTTGAGTTTGCAGAGGCAGAAGGGTTTTTCATCTTGAACTCCTTCTTCAAGAAAAAGCCACACAGGAAATGGACATGGAGACATCCAAATGGGACGACAAGTGAAATTGATTTTATTATGTGTAACAAAAAATTCGTCATAGAAGACTGCAGTGTGCTAAACAAGTTCAACACAGGTAGTGACCATAGATTGGTGAGATGTAAGATGCACCTCAACACTAAACTCGAACGTGGCAAGCTCATAAGACAAACAAAATCTATTGACATAACCAACCTTAAAAAACACCATAATACCTTCAAGTTGGAACTGAAGAACAGGTTCTCTGCTTTAGAAGGCCTAACATCGGAAGAAGTGGACATCTCTGAAGTTAACAGAAAAGTAACCAAAGCTATTATGGAAACAGCAACAAAATTAGCTGGGTCTAAGAACAAGTTGCATGTGAACAAATTATCAGGAAAAACCAAAATGTTGATGCAAAAAAGAAGAGAGATGAGGACAACTAAAGAAGATGTGACTTCCAAAGTGGAATATATAGAGCTATGCAAGACAGTAAGAAAAAGTATCACTGAAGACGTAAGGAAATTCAACTGTGAACTAGTGAGGAAAGCAATTGAAAACAACCAAAGCCTAAAGATAGCAAAGGGACATCTCAGTAAGGGAAGAAAACAGATTATGGCACTGAGAAAAGAAGATGGTTCTGTAACAAGAAATAGAGGCGAAATTTTGACAAGAGTGAAAGATTTCTACTCCAAATTATATGAAAGGGATGATATATGCACTCCAGACATCATGAAAGATACCAGTACCAGAGTTCCTCCAGTCCTTCCAGCAGAAGTTGCACATGCAATCAAGAACATGAAGCGAGGAAAAGCTCCAGGAGAAGATGGAATTACTGTAGACATCATACAAGAAGCAAGTGGAGAAATCGAAACAGTACTCGCCCAAATTTTCACTCGATGCCTTAATGAAGGAAAGATTCCTGAGGGTTGGAACACCGCTACAATGATCCTGCTACATAAGAAAGGTGACATTGAGGATCTCGGAAACTACAGACCTATCAGCCTCCTATCAGTAGTTTATAAAGTCTTCACTAAAGTTCTTTCACACCGCTTGAAGGTAACACTGGACATGGCTCAACCGAGAGAACAAGCTGGATTCAGGAGTGGCTACAGCACAATAGATCATATCCACGTGCTGAGAGAACTAATTGAAAGAACGAGGGAATATGAACTTCCATTGTGCATGGCTTTTATCGATTATGAAAAAGCCTTTGATTCGGTGAAACCATCAGCAGTTACAATGGCTCTGAAAACCTGCGGTATTGAAGATGCATACATTAATATTATTAATAACATCTATGAAAATGCAAGTGCAAAGATTAGGCTGTTTGAAAATACAACACACGTAAAAATTGGAAAGGGAGTGAGACAAGGTGACACCATATCTCCGAAGCTCTTTAATGCCACATTGGAGGGTGTTTTTCAGTCGCTGAGCTGGGAAAACAAGGGGATAAAGATTAATGGAGATTATCTAACCCACCTTCGTTTTGCTGATGACGTAGTCATTTTTGCAACTAGCCCATCAGAGCTGCAGAGTATGATCCAGGAACTTGCTGACAAGAGTAAAGAAGTGGGATTAAAAATGAACTTTCAGAAGACAAAAGTGATGTTCAATGCTTTTACAAGAAATGAAGATTTATCGATTGATGGAGAAAGCTGGAGATAACGGACACGTACGTTTATCTTGGACAGCAGATATCAAGTGAGGGTCACATTGATGAAGAAATTAATCGGCGTACAAAACTTGCCTGGAGAGCTTTTGGAAGAAACAGCATAATTTTCAAGAGCAATATGCCATTATGTCTTAAAAGAAAAGTGTTTGATCAATGCATCCTTCCAGTGCTTACGTATGGTGCAGAGACGTGGACCTTAACTAAAAGAGACATACAAAGACTGCAGACAACTCAAAGAAGCATGGAGAGGTGCATGCTTGGTGTAACCAGGAGAGATAGGAAGAGGAACTCGTGGATCCGAAAAATGACAAGAGTGGAAGACATCATGATCAGAGTTAAATCCCTGAAATGGCAATGGGCTGGACATACTGCCAGAAGGACAGATCATCGATGGACAGCAGAAATTTTAGATTGGATTCCAAGGGACAGGAAAAGACCCAGAAGAAGACCACATGGGAGATGGGTGGATGAAATTCGAAAGTATGCAGGGGTGACATGGAGGAGACTGGCACAAGACAGACCGTTGTGGAGGAAACTTGGGAGACCTTCGTCCAGCAGTGGATTGATAATGGTTGACAATGATGATGATGATACATCTTATTGAAAGCGAAAATGATATACTAACCCACCCTACGTTAAACCAATTTTCTTACGACAGCTGCGCTTTAACGCAAGGAGGTTTCGTTTCTTTGTTTTTGTTTCGGGGCTTAACGACCTTCCCATGAGCATCTTGGGCTTTCCCGAATAGCTCGTCTCGCACTTTGGGTGGTTCGGAACTGGCGAACTAGTAGCTCACACAGATAAGATTATTATTTTCTGTGGGATGTAGCAATGCGTCGATAGGAACCGTCGCCGTAGAACAATCACACCACGCATGCCCCATCCGGGACTCAAACACATACGACTAGCCAGACGTCTGCGCCTCTTATCACTCGGCCTCAGGGGCGGCGAAATAACGCTACTTTTATGGGTCCCAGCATGATATACACTGGCGTGCAAAATTAAGGACGAGAGGATTTTTCGAATGTAACGTCGTGCAGAAGTGCTCCACATCGACTCGAATCACACCATAAAATCCCCAAGATGTAAGAATATGGGACAAGTGAGCAAACCCGTCCAAACAAGGAATCCAAAGGATACAAAAGCATTTTATTGAAAAAGGTAGCTTCGAGCACAACTGGACAGAAGACAGAACCGTCCATTTGACAGGCGGCTGCCAAGAAAAATCCAGTCTTTAGTAGGGGATAGGATCATCCCTGACTGCGTTGCAGAATTTACAACGTCTGTCCATGCTGAGGACGAGGTTGTCAATGAGCTGTTGAGGCATCGAGGCCCATTCCTCTTGTAGCGCCAATCGCAGCTGCGGAATCGTTGCTGGCGGCTGGTGACGTGTGCTGCCAAGCGTCTCCCGAGAAGGTCCCACACGTGTTTGATTGGATTTAGGTCCGGGGTCCTTCCATGCGTTGAATATCTTCACTCTCCAACAGCCCTGCGACAGCCACTGTACGATGAGATGTAGCGTTGTCGTCCATGAAGAGGAACTCAGGACCCACAGCACCTCTAAACAGACGCACGTGGGGCAGGAGAACCTCGGTACAGTAGCGGACACCAGTGACTGAACCTCCTTGGAAGATGTGGAGGTCAGTACGGCTACCAAGCATGATACCACCCAAAACGAGAACTCCGCCACCTCCAAACCGGTCCCTTTCGATGATGTTGGAGGTGTGACTGCGTGTTCCCTGCTCTCTCCAGATGTGTATACGTCCAGAATCGCTCGTCAGACTAAATCGGCTCTCATCCGTAAAGAGAACTCGACCCCATCGCTGATGTGTCCAGTTCTTGTGTTCCTGGCACCACAGAAACCGCCGTCTCCGATGACCAGGCGTTAATGGTACACACCGTACTGGTCGCCATGCAAATAGACCACCTTTGTGCAGCCTCCTGGCCACGGTAAAACACGATAAAGGACGTCCAGTTGTCTGTTGCATGTGCCTTGCGATTTCTCCCGCTGTCTGCCGTCTGTCTCTTCTCGCCTGTAGGACAATATACCATCGTCCACCGCCGTGGTTGCTCGTGGACGACCACTGCTAAACTCTCGGACAGCTGTTCCTGTCGTTTGAAATGCTCTCCAAGCTCGTGAAACGATGCTGTGAGCGATTCCGAACTCCTCGGCCACACTAGTCACACTTCGACCTTCTTCCAACTTCCCAATGACGCGACTTCGGGTAAAGTCATCCAGATGTCGTCTACTGGATTGCCTGTTGGCCATATCACACGGTGGCAGCAACTCGACGTCGTTCAAACCGATGTACACCGTGCAATAGCGTTCACCGAATTGCTGAGCGTACACCGCCCGTGTGCTTTATACCCTTCCGACCCCCCTCCCCCTACGTCATGCTGCATATATGCGCATGCTCTACCGTACCGAACCCTAGTCTATCTCCTGAGTGGTCTTTCGGGCCGTTCTGCCTGCTCGTTCCGCTGTTATGCTGATTTCGCTCTTCGTCCTTAATTTTTGCACACCAGTGTAGTTAAAAGGAAATTTTCTGCGTTTCGTTTTTTTTTTCGTTTATTAGTTACACCATTCTTTCCATAAGTCGCCGTAAGGCGATTATTTTAAATCATCTTAACTTATCACCAGCGAGATTCGAAATCAAAACCTTGTTGCTTATGCGAGATTGATTGGTTGTTGACCCTTGACCGCGCACTGCTTATGCTACACAATGGGATGAGCGGCGCAGGCCCCAAGGAGAGGAAGCAGACATGTTCATAACGAGAATCTCATTCTTTGGACCAGTTGCTTAGCGTCCCTTCTGAGCCGCGATGTTTTTTTATTTTTTATTTTTTTTTTTATTTGGAGGTTTAACGACCACCATGAGCAACTCGTTTGGCTATAAGCAGTCACCCGTCCTTAATTTTAGGGTAATTGGTTCCAGGGAAGGAGAAAGAGCTAGTACCGTAAAACACACACATCATCCGTGCCTCACCGAGGTTCGAACCCAGACCCATCATGGACTAATAATTAGAAGCCATCGCTTGCACCAACCACTGCGCCTCCGCGGCGGCGTTTTGAGTCCCAAAGACCACTGGTAATAACTCTTAGGACTCTAAGCAGTCTTCCCTCCCTAATTTGGGGCCACTAGTTCTAAGGAAGGTGGAGATCCAAAGCCGTATTGCAACCGCACCACGCATGACGCTACGGGATTCGAACCCGATCGCAGCTCGGACGACGACCAATCGAAAACCAGCGCCTCCGACCACTTGACCACGGGGATGAGCCCATGATGTTGGACCAGCTGGATACCATACGGTCCTAGTTATTAGAGCTTGTTCTACAACACATGCATGTACGTATATACGTTGCTCACATTATTGTCGGCCGCCCCGTTGGCGCTGTGGTCTTAGTATACGTTGCTCACATTATTGTTGGCCGCCCCGTTGGCGCTGTGGTCTTAGTATACGTTGCTCACATTATTGTTGGCCGCCTCGTTGGTGCTGTGGTCTTTGGCGCCGTGGTCTTAGTTCAGTTGGGAGAACAGCCGCTACGGAGTACGTCTTCGTACTTCGTAGCGGCTGTTCTCCCAACTGAACTAAGCCAGCAGGCTTGTCGCTGCTTCATTGTCGATTTGACACACCGTCGTCCACTTTGTAGACGACAGTGAACGGCTATGAGAATAACCACAAGAATGAGTATGCGGCTGTGGAGTCCCATATCCAAGCGCGTATGATGACTTCTGTGTTCGTACACATTGGCCCTTCACCACAATTAAAATTACGGGCAATGTCTGCCACTGTAGCCCTCCTGTTGCTGCGGACAAGACGAGATAGCCTGCGCTGACCTCTGGCATCAATGAGGCATGTTGTGCCCACGCCTTGTCGACGGCTCGAAGTGTCACCTGTTTCGGACCATCTTTGATAGGTACTAACTTACTACATAGTGTGAACAGCCTACCAGCGTCGCTGTTTCAGAGATGCTCTTACAAGGCATCTTGCGATAACGTTCTGGCCTTTGTCGAAATCAGATAAATCCTTTGCTTTTCCCATGTTGAGACAAAACGAAATACTGACTGAGAAAGCTCCGACCCAGGTATTATATATACACTATATTGACAAAAGTCACCGGACACCCCTTCGAAAGTAAATCAACAGATCCGTTGCGTTCTTAAGATGCGCAGTACAACTGCAAACGGTATAAAACAAGCCTGCAGCTGAGCGCGATCATATCACATTGTGAGGTTGAGTGCAAAGGTCGCGGCGGGAGAGAACTGACTTTGAGAAAGGAAAGATTGTTGCGTGTTATATTAGTGGGTTGCCCATAAGAGAAACCGAGAGGCGTTTGAACATACCCACGTCAACTGTTTTGGATGTACTGAATAAGTGGAAGACACATGGCGTGCCTGAAGCAGCAAAACCTACCGGCAGACCAAAGAAAATCAGTGATAGAGGACGACGAAGCCTGAGGAGAGTCGTTACAGCTAATCGAGGGAAACAAGATCTCAGTGTACAGGTGAGTAAAAATGCTGGAACCTCGGTATGTACACGTATCATTCGCAGAGAACTTCATACCATGGGTTACCGTGGTCGTGAGCCTGCTCATAAGCCCTTCATCTCAACTCGAAATGCTACTCGTCGTTTAGCATGGTGCAAAGAACATTTATCGTGGACCGTAGATTAATGGAAACGTGTCCTATGGACTGATGAATCCAGATACACGATCCATCAGTCTGATGGCCGTGTGTGGGTATGGCGGCAACCGGAGGAACGCTATTTACCAAAGTGTACTGTTCCTACGGTCAATTTTGGAGCTGGCAGTGTACACGTGTGGGGGTGTTTTTCGTGGTATGGTCCCTGTCCATTGGATATCGTGGACAAAACTGTTAACCAGCACGTCTACCTCGATATTCTGGACAATTATGCCCTACCAAGTTTGTGGCAATTCTATGGAACCGAGCCTTGTTGGTACCATCAGGATAAAGCACTGAGCCATAAAGCAAGGACTGTTACGGCGTTGTTTGACGATAGTTCCGTATCGTGTGTGGACTGGCCAGCACACAGTCCTGACCTTAATTCCATAGAACACCTATGGGATTAATTAGAGCGCCGCATAAGAAGTTTGGAACCAAGGCCTATTACTAAGCAGTAGTTAGAGGCAGCATTATGTTCTGAATGGAAGCGTATATCTATCGCTGTGGCACAAAACCTTGTCGAAAGCATGTCTCGAAGGGTCAGTGCATGCATTAAGGCCAAAGGTGGACCGACACCGTACTAATGTATGTCAATAAATGCTATGTTGTGTTTCTCTTCTAGGTGTCCGGTGACTTGTCAATATAGTGTATATCATCCGTGACCTTGGCACGTGACGCTAATTGGCTGCACCCACTCTTATTTGCATAACGCATTGATGGTTTTAATGTTTTCACTGATCGGTGTGTGTAACCAAAAGAGACAGGAAAAAAGACTCGTGGATTAGAAAGATGACAAGAGTTGATAACATCATGATCCAAATAAAGACCATTCAGTGGCAGTGGGTTGGACATACTGTTAAAGCAACTGACCATTGCTATACAATTGAAATACTAGACTGGATACTAAGGGACTGGAAAATACCCAGAAGAAGACCACGTGGTGGATGAAATTCAAAAGCATGCTGGAATGATATGAAAGAGAACTGCTCAAGACGAAGAGCTGTGGAAGAGATTTGGCTAGACCTTCATCCAGCAATTATAGCGTAAACGCCATTTGCTGGTGGCGAAAATCGAATCGGTATCCTTCTACTCTGGAGCCGAATGGTTTTTTCCCAATTAAGTTACACCTACAAAGTTTGTTGGTGCAGTAACTTATCCGTCTTGACATGTGCGTCACCTCTGAGGTTAGTACGTCACGTATATCCCCACCACCACCATCATCACTTGAGAAAAGGCTGGGACAGAATCGCAGGTTTCCAGGTCAGCCGGCAAACCACGCTTGAAGGAAAGCTCGCTGTAGAAGAGGGAGATGTAATTAATTGACTATGTGTGGAAAGAACATCACACATTTTTCGAAGAACCCAACGGCGGCCCCAAGAGATTCATTTTACTTTCTGGCGCCAATATAGAGAAACACAAATTTGCCGCTGGCGAGAATGGAAAACGCATCCTTCTGCTCCGGAGCCGAATGCTTTTCCAATTCAGCTACACCGACGGAGTTTGCCGCTGCAACTTTGACGTCTTGACATATGCGTCACATAGTGGATTGAGAGTGGTTGATGATGTACTTCCTTCATGTGAATACTCATATTTAAAGATATCAAGCCTGTCAAGTAATTGAAATAAACAGTACTTTCAAAATTCAATTCAGCCGAAGTCAAGAGTTCAGTTGATATACCATTGTTAAATTCAAGCAGCGGCTTTTAAATAAATATAATATATCTTTCATATTTCCCCACTTACTGAGTTGCATTCCACCCGGAGCTATTTTGCTTTGCTCACCCCATGCGTAAAAGCACTTTCATTTCTCATGCGATGCAATCGGGTTTTATATCACAACCACTCCCCGGAGAACGACGCATTTCCTCACCGGGCGATCGAATCTTGTTCTCATTCTATGATCTATGGCACTTTCTCTACCATACATCATAGTTGGTGCTGTTATTCAACTTCCATAAATAGCTTCTTAGACAGCACATTCTCCTGTGCAGTCCCTTCAAGGGAAACATCCCCTTAATGCTTCATTCACTGAATTGATGTTTTCACCATCTTTTTCATGGCTCTGGTCGCTTTGCCTGTTGTTTTCTCCGTCTGTTTGTCAAGTATGACAGACTAAAGAACTCATTCAAGTGATAGACTTCTGTCCATGTATGATTCGAATGGATTTTGCATTGTATACTAAGGATTCGTTCGCGCTGCTAACTTGTTGTGTATTTTTTTAATATACATTTCTGTTTTCGAAGCAATTTTATTCCGTTATAGCGAAATGTTTGGTAATCTACACAGTGCGGCAATTAAGCAAAGAGACTGATTTTCTTAATAAAATCCACACGGGACGGGAAGGCATGGTTTTTTTTATAAGTCATTTATCAGCTAAGCGGTGGCAGCAGCGTTTTCGCGAGAATTGCGCAGATGTTTCTTTACGCTGTGCATGACGTCATTCGGTGGAAGAACACTGTCACCGCTCTGTCATGAAGCAGAGAGCAAATCTCCGGTTCTGTTTGAAAGACGGAAAAACTGCATCTGAAACTGTTGAATTGTTGCGTGACGTGTATGGGGCGAATTTGCTATCTCGTGCACATATACACAGTCGAGTCACATTATTGTGACCACCTCCTACTTTTGACGTCAACAGCGCGTAGCCAATGGAAGAAGGCATGTGTCGTGAGATTTTTTTTTTTTTTTTTTTTTTTTTTTGATTGGAGGTTTAACGACCACCGTGAGCAACTCAATGGGCTATAAGCAGTCGCCCGTCCCTAATTTAGGGTCACTGGTTCCAGGGAAGGGAGAGAGCCAGTGCCGTAAGACAAACACAACACCCATGCCTCACCGGGATTCGAACCCGGACACCAGACGGACGAATGATCAGAGGCCAGCGCCTTAGACCACTGCGCCACCGGGGCGGCATATAAGGTCTGCTGTAGGCATTCTGAAAACATATCACTCGTTTCTGTCATGGATAAAAGGAGCGATTTATCAGATTTACAAAAATTATCGGCTTTCCGGCCAAGGGCAGTTGTGAACTGTTCGCGTGCTGCTGTGGTTAAAGTGCATCATGGTTATGGAAATGGCACCATCAACGTGCAAACTGCGGAGCACCACGTGCCATTGCACGCTACAGGGGAGCAACTCACTGGCCGAATGAACCACGGGTCTACCGGAAGTGTTTCTAAAACGACAGTTCAGCTACGCCTACTGCATATGGCGCTCCGATGCAGACGGAGGTCACTGCACCTATGCTAACAAAGGCGCATCGGCGGAAAAGGCTTACATTTGCTCAGCAGTATCGGAATTGGACCTCCGCTGATTGGCCAAGGATTGCCTTCTCCGATGAGTCACGTTTGTTTTCTGCTTCATCAAACGGATGGACGTTGCCGTATAATGCGAGAAACATCGGAGAACAAACACTCTTGAACCATTGCTGGAAGAACACAAGCTCGTGGGGGCAGAGTTATGGTCTGGGAAATGTTTTCGTGGAATTCTCTGAGTCCACTCATATCTGTGAAAAGCACTATCGACCGAATTCGTTATGAATCCATCCTTGCAGACCACGTACACCCGTGCATGCTGATTGTCTTTCCTGAGGCGGATGGGATCTTCCACAAGGACAATGTGACGTGTCGCACAGCTAGAAATGTCCGACAGTGGTTGGAAGAGCACGATGAAGACTTCAAAGTACTTCCCTGGCCCCGTAATTCCCCAGACTTAAACCCAATTGAGCATCTGTGTGACCACCTTGATCGTGTTGCTCTCTCTATGAATCCTCCACCACACACCTCCCAGCAGCTGTCAGATGCACTGCAGTCAGCATGGCTCCACATACCTGTGAACACCTTCCAGCACCTTATTGAATCACTCCCAGACCGTCTAGCTGCTGTCCGCGCTACACACGGCGGTTGCTCTGGATATTAGCTGGTGGTCACAATAATGTGATTCGACAGTGGTGTAAACAATAATGTGACTTCCGATGGTATACACGTATCAAGGATGGGCGGGAAAATTTGGAAAATGATGAAAGGCTCAAAAGCTCTACGTCAGTGCGCACGTTTGAACCCATTGAGAATGTTCGTGAAAGGATAAAAAGTGGTCGTTGTGTGACTTTACGATGATGGAATGTAAGCTCAGTGTTAATAAGGAGGCGATTCGTCAGATTTTAATGCAAGATTGGTGTGGAAGGGAGCGAAGTTTGTGCTCGTTTTATTCCACATGTGTTTTGTCAGACAACCAGAAATATGAACGAATGGGGTACACGAAATACATCCTGGAGACTGCAAAAAGAATGCAAAATTTTCTCGAAAGCATTGTGACAGGTGACGAGACAAGACATGGTGCTGAAACGAAGCGTCAAGAGTGCTCAGTGGAAGATATCCAGTTTCTAAAATCGGAAGGAGATCGTCAGTAAGTTGTTTTGTTCGTATCCCAGAGAAAGTTATTCAACGTGTGGTTGCCGTCCCGGTGGCGCAGTGGACTAAGCGATGGCTTATGACCATTTGTTCGGGTTCGAATCCCGGTGAGGCATGGATGTTGTGTTTGTCTTACGGCACGGGCTCTCTCCCTTCCCTGGAACCAGTGATCCTAAATTAGGGACGGGCGACTGCTTATAGCCCATTGAGTTGCTCACGGTGGTCGTTAAACTCCCTATAAAAAAAAATATTGAAATGGGTACCTCAATTGAAGTGCGCAATATTTTAGTCAACCAATTTTATCATTAACGTATAATAAAATTGAAAAACGTATACGATATCTCCTGTGCTTTACTATGTTATACACTTACTAAATCCGAGTTTTTTTTCTTCCTTTTTTTATTTCGAACGACGTGCTTAAAGTATTCAATATTTGACTGATATACCGTATTTTTTGGAATATAAGACGCACTTTTTTACCCAAATATTTGGTGTCAAAATCCGAATGCGTCTTATATATTCAGGGTCAGGGGCCAATTGGCCCACCGGGACACCGGGATATTTTCCGTTGGACCACACGAAAAATGGCCCACTTTCTTGTATGCTCTTTGTCTGAACTGTTTGGAAAGAACAAATAATTATTTTGGTACTTGTGAATAGGAATCGTTAACTTCATTTGAGCTTCATATTATCTGCCTGAAAGGTTATTATCTTATTATAGTGCTATAGGATTATTATTATTATGTTCTCTTGTCTTATTATAGGGCTATTGTTTTATTATAGTGCTATAGGCATGTGCATCTGTGCCCGTGTGCATACCCTTGCCTTCGTGAGTTAATGATGTAAAATGCAGTTTAAGTACAGACCACCTGTGTTGTACGTAGGTACCTAAAACGGGCATAAAAGGATTATTATTCCTTTAAAAAAAGCAGTGATAAAAAAGAAAGGAAGGAACCACATCTCAGGACGAAACATCGCAATAGACTTGTAATACATCCACCAGCAAACCGGGGGTGCAAACATATTAGTGCCGGCTTCATTCTTGCTTCTGCAAATTATTCGACTTACGCAGAATTTTCGTAGACAAAACACAAAACTTTTATTCATTCACAATAACATAAATACTGTGGAGGTAATTTTGAAGTAATTTTTCGGAAAATGTATTCATGAAACGGGCACATTTTGCTTGAATTTTAACTCGGGGAATGTACTTTTTATTTGCGGTTTACGAGGGAAGTTGCCGCCACATTTGATTATCTAGCTTCTTTGTTGTTCGCCAGCAAAGTGCAGAGGCTAGCACATTTGCGATATTTTTTTTATTTTGAACGGTTCTTGGGGAGCTATAGATTAAAAAAATATCCCCATTCCTAGAAATTGTTTGTATGCCACAGAATGACCATAGACTTCGACCAAGGCCATCTTACTTTGACACATCAGTCATGCGGTCAGCATGATTGGGCCGCGGGTGGCCTAGTGGGCAACATTCGTGACTGCCACGTAACGGACCTCAGGTTCGATCCCAGGCAGGTACAAACGCTCGATCCACTAAATGTGCGTCGGACGGACACGTTAAGCCGTCGGACCCCGGGTACTGGCCCCCGGTAGTAAATAAGGGTGTCTTCTACCTCGCTTCCGTGTGACTTTCCTATCGGGCACTCTATCCCAAATCTCTTAGCTTCCTATTTCCAAGGGTTGTTTAAGACCTAGGGTCAGACACTCCCTTCCTAAAATCCTCTACATATGATCTGATCTGATCTGATGGGCACATTAAGCCGTCGGACCCCGGGTACTGGCCCCCCGGTAGTAAATAAGGGTGTCTTCTACCTCGCTTCCGTGTGACTTTCCTATCGGGCACTCTAGCCCAAATCTCCTAGTTTCCTATTTCTAAGGGTTGTTTAAGACCTGGAGCCAGACACTCCCTTCCTAAAATCCTCTACATATGATCTGATCTGATCTGATGGGCACATTAAGCCGTCGGACCCCGGGTACTGGCCCCCCGGTAGTAAATAAGGGTGTCTTCTACCTCGCTTCCGTGTGACTTTCCTATCGGGCACTCTAGCCCAAATCTCCTAGCTTCCTATTTCTAAGGGTTGTTTAAGACCTGAGGTCAGACACTCCCTTCCTAAAATCCTCTACATATGATCTGATGGGCACATTAAGCCGTCGGACCCCGGGTACTGGTCCCCCGGTAGTAAATAAGGGCGTCTTCTACCTCGCTTCCGTGTGACTTTCCTATCGGGCACTCTAGCCCAAATCTCCTAGCTTCCTATTTCTAAGGGTTGTTTAAGACCTGGGATCAGACACTCCCTTCCTAAAATCCTCTACGTATGATCTGATCTGATCTGATGGGCACATTAAGCCGTCGGACCCCGGGTACTGGTCCCCCGGTAGTAAATAAGGGCGTCTTCTACCTCGCTTCCGTGTCACTTTCCTATCGGGCACTCTAGCCCAAATGTCCTATTTCTAAGGGTTGTTTAAGACCTGGGGTCAGACACTCCCTTCCTAAAATCCTCTACATATGATCTGATCTAAGTAGGGCCGCGGGTGGCCTAGTGGTCGACTGCCACGGAGATGACCTCAGGTTTGATCCCAGGCAGGTACGAACGTTCGAACCACTAAATACCCGCCGTGCGTCGGGTAGGCACGTTAAGGCGTCGGACCCCGGGTGCTGGCCCCTCGGTAGTAAATAAGTGCGTCTTCTACCTCACTTCCGTGTGACTTTCCTATCGGGCACTCTATCCCAAATCTCCTAGCTTCCTATTTCCAAGGGTTGTTTAAGACCTGGGGTCAGACACTCCCTTCCTAAAATCCTCTACATATGATCTGATCTAAGTAGGGCCGCGGGTGGCCTAGTGGTCGACTGCCACGGAGATGACCTCAGGTTTGATCCCAGGCAGGTACGAACGTTCGAACCACTAAATACCCGCCGTGCGTCGGGTAGGCACGTTAAGGCGTCGGACCCCGGGTGCTGGCCCCTCGGTAATAAATAAGTGCGTCTTCTACCTCACTTCCGTGTGACTTTCCTATCGGACACTCTAGCCCAAATCTCCTAGCTTCCTATTTCTAAGGGTTGTTTAAGACCTGGGGTCAGACACTCCCTTCCTAAAATCCTCTACATATGATCTGATCTAAGTAGGGCCGCGGGTGGTCTAGTGGTCGACTGCTACGGAGATGACCTCAGGTTTGATCCCAGGCAGGTACGAACGTTCGAACCACTAAATACCCGCCGTGCGTCGGGTAGGCACGTTAAGGCGTCGGACCCCGGGTGCTGGCCCCTCGGTAGTAAATAAGTGCGTCTTCTACCTCACTTCCGTGTGACTTTCCTATCGGACACTCTAGCCCAAATCTCCTAGCTTCCTATTTCTAAGGGTTGTTTAAGACCTGGGGTCAGACACTCCCTTCCTAAAATCCTCTACATAAGATCTGATCTGATTGGTTCAGGATGATTATCCGAACCAATGACGAAGGCCATTCATTGGCTGTACGAAGATGTGACATCGCGGGCAAATCCTGCAGCTCACGTACGCCATAGCGGCATTTCTCTACGTTGTTTTTATCAGCGCTATCGCTCATTGCTAATTTCGCAAATCGCTAGGATTCAGCGATTCATACGCTGCTGGTTTCACACGTAAAATTTACTTTTTTTTTAAAATAAAATTCTTTAAAATACCATCTAATTTTCTTTCTTAAATTTTTTCTCAAAAAATAAGGGTGCGTCATATTTACCGATACGTCGTGTGTTCCCAAAAGTACCATACTTCGTATCTGAATGTGCAGTAAAAGATTTTCCTGGCACCGCAGCTGCAAATATTTCACTACGCGAAAGGAAAATAGTTGCTTCACAATTAGAAACCTTGTCATCATCGTGCCTCGGCGTGCATTGTTTTTATTTATTTTGCAGCGGTATGTGTAGAACATATAAGCATCAATGGCCCTTAATTTACAGTCTAATGAAAATCGATAACGAACTCCCTGCAGAAACCGCTGAAAAGTCAATAGCCTTCGTAAAGTTATTAGCTGTGCCCCAAGGTAATTAGCAATTACTGGCACCGTGCGACCAAGTATTGTAACGTTATTTAGTGGCTTTTGTGTTTAATTAGTTATTTTGATTTCCTGATTGTTTTCGCAAACCATTGCTCACAAAATATCTTTTGAGCAAGAAGTACGCTTGAAATTTTCTGAATCGCTACGCGAAAGGATTTAGCGAGTATGTGTTTCCGTAGCGAAAGACAATTACACTGGTTTATTTCGCTTGTATGGTAAGTTGTACTCCTTGCGGTTTAAATATAATTTATTTCCAAGCCTGTTCGGAGATGGCAAAAGTTGATATTGTTTAGGAAATAAATAGACTCTAATATCATAATTTAAAGCAAGCTGAGTGTAGGAAAATGTGATGGATGTCAGCGGTAATATTATGTTCAGATTGTGCTAGTTTTAATTGAAACAAGTTAGTAACATCATGAATGCATTGATTATGATACGCTTTCCAACATAGCAGAAATCATTACTCAAGTTATGAGGATAATGGCTGTGGGATAAATCTCGCTCCTCTGACCTGACCTTTGACCCCATTTCGATGATATTAAACAGAACCGGTTCAATATACCTCCGGAACGACATACTAACGTTTTGTCGCAATAGAAGCATTTTTAGTCAAGTTATGAGGATAATGGCTGTGGAATAAATCTCGCTCCTGTGCCGTGACCTTTGACCCCATTTCGATGATATTCAACGGAATTGATTCAGTATACCTGCGGAACAACATACTAAAGTTTTGTCGCAATAGCTGCATTTTTATTCAAGTTATGAGGATAATGGCTGCGGAATACATCTCGCTCCTGTGCTCTGACCTTCGACCCCATTTCAATGATATTGAACGGAATTGGTTCAGTATACCTGCGGAACAACATACTACAGTTTTGCCGCAATAGAAGCATTTTTAGTCAAATTATGAAAACAATGGCTGTGGAATAAATCTCGCTTCTGTGCCCTGACCTTTGACCCATTTCGATGATTTTGAACGGAATTGGTTCAGTATACCTCCGGAACAACATACTAAAGTTTTGCCGCAATAGCAGCATCTTTAGTCAAGTTATGAGCATAATGGCTGTGAAATTAATCTCGCTCCTGTGCCCTGACCTTTGACCCCATTTCAACGATATTGAACAGAATTGGTTCAGTATACCTATTTTTCAGTATACCTATTTATCTTTAGTCAAGTCTATAACTTGACTAAAGATGCAACGATATTGAACAGAATTGGTTCAGTATACCTCCGGAACAACATACTAAAGTTTTGCCGCAATAGCAGCATCTTTAGTCAAGTTATGAGCATAATGGCTGCGGAATAAATCTCGTTCCTGTGCTCTGACCTATGACCCCATTTCAATGATATTGAACGGAATTGGTTCAGTATACCTCCGGAACAACATACTAAAGTTTTGCCGCAATAGCAGCATTTTTAGTCAAGTTATTAGGATAATGGCTGCGGAATAAATCTCGTTCCTGTGCTCTGACCTTTGATCCCATTTCAATGATATTCAACAGAACCGGTTCAGTATACCTGCGGAACAACATGGTGAAGTTTTGTCGCAATCGAAGCATTCTTACGTAAGTTATGACGCATAAGGACGATGGAATGGATCCCGCTCCTATGTCCTGACCTTTGACCGCATTTTGCCTATTTTCAATAGGGTTCGTCCCTAGGTTGTCCGCTACCCCATACTAAAATTTCATCGAAATCAAACCATTTTTGCGCGAGTTATCGTGCGGACAGACAGACAGATGGACAAAGCTGGAGCATATACGCTTGTTCAACCTACAGCTGGAAAGCGTAAACAAGAGCCATGCCACCAAACTGTGTGAAGCAATATGCACGCCTTTTGGCATATGACGTGCTTATTACATCACACAATTATTATAATACATCCTGCATTTTTCCCTTCAACTATTCTTCCCGATATTTACATTTAACGGAAAAATCCTTAATTACATAAATGAAGAAAGAGCAACATTTTTTTTTTTACTTACTTGGCTTCTATCTGAAACAAATATAATTTTCTCAACCCGTTTTCTAAAAACACTTAGCGACTACCGTGAGCAGCACTCTAAAAGCCATAAGCAATCGCTCGTCCCTAATTTGTGGGGCTACTGGTTCCATAGAAGCAAGACAGCCAGTGCCGTAAGACGAGCACACCAATCTTGTATCATCGTGGACTCGAACCCAATCGGAACAGAACCTAGCGCTTAGACCACTGTGCCGGCCAATTCTTTTCGCTATCCCATGTGAAAAGAATTTTTCCAAAAGCGCTTCTTGAAGCGGCGATATCATACCCACAGGTGGCAGGATAGGAAGACGGCAGGCATGGTGGAGGCATACTTTATTCCTGTCAGATAAAAAATAATTTTTGGAATTTATCTTCCAAGAAATAAAATGTACTCATGTGGTACTCGCTTGGTATCTGTTGCCCAAGGTAAATTTATGTATCAGTTACCTCTAGATTTTCCCCATCTAATCTTCATTTCTCGGAAAAGCATTATACTTCAATTTTGTTTTCTGAAAGTTCATTTTTAATCCCACTTTACTCTTGTCAGCAAGTTCCTATATCATACTCTGAAGGGGTAGTTTAAAAAGATTACTAATGTCATCAGCAGAACGAAGGTGAGTTAAATAATCTTCATTAATCTTTATCACCTTATCTTCCCAGTTCAATGATTGAAAGACATTCTGCAATGTGGCATTGTAAAGTTTGGGAGATATGGCATTACCTCACCATATCTCCCAAACTTTTCAATGTCACATTGCAAAATGTATAAATAAGCTTTATGCTCTTGTCTTCTCAGTTCAATGATTGTATTCATGTGTTCGCAAATTGTTTTGCTTTTTATTTCGTTTACAGATATTTTAAACAACTGATTTTGAAATTTAAATGCCGCCAGGTCTAATGGTTTACGTATTAAAGGCATTTTTAATCCTTGACCCTACAAATTTAAACGGTCAGGCAACTCTAAGTGCCGTTTGATGGGTTACTAACAGCTGAAGTATATGACTAACACCAATATAGGTTTTACACGTAGCAATAACGTGACATTCCTTCTAGGTCTTGCCGTCTATGGTTTACTGTTTGTGTTAACCGTGACCGTTTGCTTCACCTTTGGAACACAGATACGTGTCTGTCAATCATGTTTGATCACCAAGTCGTCTTTGGGAAGTAGTTTTTGAATTTCCTGTGGTCTCGTGGCTTCAAGGACGCATTCAGCGAAGCTTTTGGCTTCGACCAGCTTATTTTGCTGATATAAAAAAGCCACTTCGCCCAACCAGCGTTCTCCTGAAGCTAATGGTTGGTCTCGTGTCGACTACTTTCAAAGGTTTAAATACATTGATTTGTTTCCTGATAAGTTAACGTGTGTTGTTGCGTTTTCCTTGGTTATTTTACTGCTTGCGTAGTAGGAGTTTAAGCTTGACGGTACATTTTCTATGAGGATTTCAGGGTTCTTTTTTGGTATTCAGCTCCTATATATATATACACACTATATTGACAAAAGTTACCTGACACCCCTTCAAAAGCAAATAAACGGATCCACTGTGTTGTTAAGATGCGCGGTACAGCTGCAAACGCCGCCCCGGTGGCGCAGTGGTCTTAGGCGCTGGCCTCTGATCATTCGTCCGTAAGGGGTCCGGGTTCGAATCTCGGTCAGGCATGGGTGTTGTGTTTGTCTTACGGAACTGGCTCTCTCCCTTCCCTGGAACCAGTGACCCTAAATTAGGGACGGGCGACTGCTTATAGCCCATTGAGTTGCTCACGGGGGTCGTCAAACCTCCAATCAAAAAAAAAAAAAAAAAAAAAAAACAGCTGCAAACGGTATAAAAGCAAGCCTGCAGCTGACCGCGATCATATCGCACTGTGAGGCTGAGTGAAAATGTCGCACCGGGAAAGAACTGACTTTGAGAAAGGAAAGATTGTTGGGTGTTATATTGGAGGGTTTTCCATAAGAGAAACAGAGAGACATTTAAACATACCCAAGTCAACTGTTTTGGATGTACTGAATAAGTGGAAGGCACATGGTGTGCCTGAAGCAGCAAAACGTACCGACAGACCAAAGAAAATCTGTGATAGGGAACGTCGAAGCCTCAGGAGAGTCATTACAGCTAATCGACGGAAAACTGCACAAGACCTCAGTGTACAGGTGAGTAAAAATGCTGGAACCTCGGTATATGCACGTACCATTCGCATAGAACTTCATTCCATGGGTTACTGTGGTCGTGCGGCTGCTTTCATCTACACTCGGAATGCTACTCGTCGTTTAACATGGTGTGAAGAACATTTATCGTGGTCCGTAGATCAATGCAAACGGGTCATATGGACTGATGAATCCAGATACACGATCCATCAGTCTGATGGGCGTGTGTGGGTATGGCGGCACTCGGGGGAACGCTATTTACCACAGTGTGCTGTTCCTACGGTCAAGTTTGGAGTTGGCAGTGTACTCGTGGGGGGTGTTTTTCGTAGTATGGTTCCGGCCCATTGGTTATCTTGGACAAACCTGTTAACCAGCACGTCTGCCTCGATATTCCGGACAATTATGCCCTACCAACTCGATGGCAATACTATGGAACCGAGCCTTGTTGGTATTAGCAAGATAATTCACCGATCATCATTCCATGGGTGACCGTGGCTGTGCGGCTGCTCATAAGCCTTTCATCTCCACTCGGTATGCTACTCGTCGTTAACATGGTGACTGTTACGGCGTGGTTTGACGATAATTCCGTATCGTGTGTGGACTGGCCAACACAGAGCTCTGATCTTAATCCCATAGAGCACTTATGGGATGATTTAAAGCGCCTCGTAAGAAGTTTGGAATCAAGGCCTACTACTACGCAACAGTTAGAGGCAGCATTATGTACTGAATGGAAGCGCATACCTATCGCTGTGTTCCAAAACCTTGTCGAAAGCATGTCTCGAAGGGTCAGTGAATGTGTAATATATTTAAATGCATTTGTAATAGCTACAGCTAACCTGATTAATCTTACAAACTTGAGGGAAAAGACGATGTACAAACTGTATACAATTTGCGTATTTTGAAATGACTGTATGAAAAATAAAATACTACAGATTAAAAATTTGTGGTTGGAGCCGGAACCTTCTGTTGATTCACCATTGCTACCTCGCCGTATATCCCTGGTGTGACAGATGAGCAAGTCAGATATACTTATTTAATTTAGATGCTATGGAAATTCATTGATATTTTATCTCTTAACCTCGTGGACATTTGCCAAAGAGCATTCTTTCAGGCATAAAGCTACTGATAGCAATTGAGTTTCCTCTGTAGATCTCCCCCAAACAAGGTGAAAATCTCATCGATTTGAAGAGGATATCGCACCCGTGTTTTTGTCCGAAAAGAGGCAAATTGTATACGATCACTGAAAGGTGCTTGTGCCCTAATAGTCACAACATATGCTTTCCGACCATCTGGCTGGGCGCTTGATTTTAGGCAGGCTGCAATGCCATGGTCCACCAAACACCCGACAGGCGCTGGATGTGCACCCCAAGCCTTTGGACCAAGTGCTTCCTAGTCTAGTTCCTCGTGTCGACTCGTGCTAACCATGTGAATTTATCTATGAGAGAGTGCTAACCATGTGAATTTATCTGTCAGAGATTGCTGATCATGTGAATTTATCTGCCAGAGATTGCTAACCATGTGAATTTATCTGTCAGAGAGTACTAACCATGTGAATTTATCTGTCAGAGAGTGTTAACCATGTGAATTTATTTGTCAGAGAGTGCTATCGAACTCTTTGATGATGCAAATTTTCCAGTTCAATTGGCAACTGTAGGTTTCACCCAAGGAAGGTTTAGGCGCAGCTACCTAGGCCGCGTGCTAGAAGCAGAAGAGGGAGGTTCTGGAGACCCGGTAGGAAAGTGGGCAGATAGGTGGACATACCTAAGAGTGCCAGACAGGGAAGAGCGAACTGATATTGTGGCAGAATTAGAGACGATACCAGAGCAGCGTGCACGCTTCGAGATGGGAGGAGCAGATGACCTTGTTTTTAACTGCGGTTAAGTATCCCTGGGCCGCTAGCTTAACGTTTCCTCCGAAGCATGGCGATCTTTGGTGATCGTTATGGTCAGACTGGGATCGAACCCTCATCGACCAACGGAACAACAGCCGACTGCTCCAACCACAGGTCTATCGCTGCCTTGGAAATTTAAAACATGTTATTGATGATGTTTGTGAACCAGAAACAAATGGGGCTTGGATTATTATACGCTACGGGAAATGTATTTTGATATCTTTTTTTTTTCAGTCTGACCTACATATCTAACATCAGCGCAGATCACTCACGCCACAGTGAGACGAATGCCTTCATTGTACTTTTTCGTTGATGAATACGTAATGTAAGCTCAAAAATAATTCATCTTGTTCCTGTTGTGTAAGTTTCTGTACGGGTGTGCTATAGCATACCCGTGCAGAAACTTGCGCAGTGAAGTTTCAGTTTTCTTTCCAAGGTTTGTGAGTCGTGGAGATGCTCTCTGCTGTTACATGTCACCACACGATCATGGAAGTCGATGCCTCACCTAATTCTTTCTGACGGAAATGCAGTCTAGAACTTTTTGGTCGGTTGTACCGCGGATGCAAAAATGAGCTTTCCGAGAATGGGAATTAAAATTTGTTATATAAATCTGCTTCAAAAAGCCGCCAAGAAGCAAAACAAGAAATATATCACCCGTGCTTATCTCTTTCTCTATCACTACAGTTTTCTAAAGTGATAATTTTCCACATAATGATTATAGGTGCATTTCAGATCGTAGAAACAAACTCTGTTTAAAAAATAGAAATTTGGAAGTTTTTCCAGTGCGATTCTGTAAGCGGTGACAAAATCATAATTGTGGAAGCCGTCTTTCGAACTGTTTGCGATGTTAACTTTAGTTTTTTTTTCTTTCGCTGTTAGGTGTAGCGGAAATTAGTTTAATTAATGCAGTTTGGTACCAGCTGAGAAAATCCTTCAGGCGTGAAAATATTTGTTTTTTGTGGACAGGAAAATGGCTTGATAAATTCGTTGTCATTTACTGAATTTAATAATATTTAACACGTATCTACAACACATTAATTGTTTTATCTTTTTTAATTTTTTTCTCTTGTTAATCAGTTCGTTCTGGGAGTGAAATGTTTCGCGTTTTGTTTTTCATTCGAAGGAAAAAAAAGCATATTTTCTTCCTTTCCTGATATCTGGCATAATAGAAAAAATCTCGTTTCTTGGGCCTAAAAGCATTCTCCCTTTTCCCTCTTTCTATTTCCCAACGAAAGACTTGCCTCTTCTATTTATTTTTTATTTTTTTTTATTTTTATTTTTAAGTCAAAGCTCGCTTGTTGGGGTTTTTTTTAAGTCAAAGATTGATTTCTTTTCTTCCTACTTTAAAAAAAGAATGTATAACAATCTGTTTTTTTTTCTTAATTCATTTTTTGTTATTTTTTGGAAGGCAAACTTGCTTATTGGGTTTACTTTTTGAATTTAAATGATTGATTCTTTTCTCCTTGCCTTAGAAGAATAGTATGTGCTGCTATTTTTCTGTTTTTAGAAAAGTCTTTTCCTTCCTCTTTATTCATTGTTTTTTCGTGTTAATAAGATATTTAGTTTATATTCCTTTCTGACGAATCAAATTTAAAAAATTGGTTAGAACAAAATGTATATTCTTTTTAGTACTTATCCCAAATTTCATGGTCTGGAAAGTGTTAAGTAGTTTGATATCAAAATAGTAGTTTTGAAATACTTCGTATAATTATTTTCAAAGAAGGAAGGAAAGTAGTGTTGTTATACTGCCTTTTGAATGCCTTTCCTATTTTATTTTATTTTTTGAAACCGAAGCGTTTTTATTTTTTTAATTCTTCCAAAGATAAAAGGAAACCGTCAAAAAATATCAAAAGTAAACAAAAAGAACGGAAGCTAAATGGTACTGGGAGACATAAGCGAATAGAAAGTGCAGAAAGGAAAATGAAAGAGGAGACGATAGAAGAAAAAGGTTATAATGATTAATTGCATTCGTGCTTCAAAAGAGTTGTAATAACTGAAGTTATTTGGACTTAAGAACCTGTTTCATGAAATCTAAGAAAATCCTCTCCGGTGACTGAGTGGTCTGAGGCGCTGGTTTCTGACTATTCGTATGAAATGGGCCCGGGTTCGAGTCCTATTTGAAGTATGGGTGGTGTGTATAGCATACAGTACTGGCTGTCGCCCTTCCCTGGAAGCAGTGGAAAATCTAAAATGAAACAAAGGAAATTCTAAAACTAAAAAACGAAAAAAATATCCTTTCGAAATGGAGAAATAAAAACCAACCACAAAATTTTAAATCTATCTCCAACGGTTAGCAAGATATTTTTCAAAAACTGGCGGACGTACAGACAGGCGGTTAAAAACTTCTAACGCGGTGTTAGGTGTAAGAGTTGCTTTCTGACCTTAAAATCATCCTGTAAATTACAAGTCTCCAACCAAGGAGGTTCAACGTAGTATTAGTCCAATCCATGATAATATTTCTAGTGTTAGTCTTTATCTGTACGAGGTCGACACACACAAACACACATTTCTTTTCCACGAGAAGATATTTTTGGACCCCCGCCGTCAAAATCCTGGGTGCGCCACTGGTCCCAAAAGCCCATCTTAAGCCCGTCTTTTCCGTTGCAGCTGTAATTTATCAATGCATGCGGTGGCGGCTGGGATTTTCCGTTTTATTCAGTGAAGTTCGCCATCTGATTATTGTTTAACAAGTCAGTCTTCGTTCCGTGTGACGAAAAGATATTATTTTAATGCAGGAGTAAAATGATAAACCAAATGATAGGAGCAAAATATACAAGGCGAGCCCGACCAGAGCCTGGAGATTTTCATTTAAGGCTGTCTTTGTTGAGAGTTAGGCTTCATCTGCTGCGATAGATGGCGCAAAATATCACTCCTTGGGCGTGGCTTTTACGTCTTGACGGATTGTCCCAGAAGTCGGCGTCAGCGAATGACTAAAGACTTTACCATATTCAGAATGGGAGCGGTCTCTCGTTGGCTCCACAATGAAAAGACAAAATACGCGCTGTTACGTTTCAAACAATGACATTGTTTGGGGGTGGAGCTTAGCTGGTAGACGTAGTTTCTGACTCAAATTCAAGTGTTTTCTGGTAATGTACACATTTTCTCTTCAAAAAATGAACGTACAGTAGAATTTAAGATGATCTATAGAAGACAAGATTCCAATCTCACTTCAGTGCCCATTTTTTGATTCCTATTTGACCTAGATAATTAAAAAAATCCGACAGAAATGAGAGATTTCGTTTCTTCCACACAGAAACACTGCCAAGCTAACTTCTGGCGCCATCTAGAGCCAAATTGGAATACTTTCGATTCAGATAAATTGAATTTTAAAAAAATTCCAACACATTTTTCGGAAAAATAACTGCGACACGTATTAGCTATGGGTCGTTTTTATTTGTGCTCAAAATTTCAAATTCTACAAAGTAATAGTTTTCGAGAAAATATGTGCAAAAGAATTTGCATTACAGATATAGGATAGAATTTCTGTTACACTCATTCAAAGACAGCCTTAACTGATGAAAAAGAAAAGCCCGAGCCATACAGACCTCTAGGCGTAGCCTTCTAATTTTATTTAAGATTTCGTTAAATGTTCCTGAACCTCCTTTATGTAATCGAGAATCACGTATTTGTGTAATAAAGAAAGAAATAAAGAAGCAAATAGCCTTATTTCCAGTTAAAAAGGACAAACTTTGAATTTCGCTCCTATCTAAATAAATACCAAATGGAGGCTTCTGATTTACTCATACCCGTTATTCATGAGGATTTCATTTTATCAGCAAATATGTTTTCTCAGGTATGTAGCTGTTAAGAACATTTCTTTACTTTTGTTGATGTGAGACATTTAGCCTCAATGCATAATATTTTTATAGGTCGGGCAACTTCATTCCCAGTAGTGTGTATGTATATATATTCTAGCCCTCTTTTTTCCCTTAAGGAGGTAAGTAAACATCAGCTGCAGAAACCTTTTGATGTGACCGAAAAGTGGAAAACGGTAGGTGTGAAATTTTAGTATTATTTTCATTTTATCATTTACTTGGAAGTCTCTTGAAGCAGTCATTTGAATGTGTACGAGACAGAAAATATTCAGAACTAGCTGCTGGGCTTTGATTTCTCGTGTCGTGGGGTTTTCGCTTGATGCAGCCTTTCAGCCTGTAGGCAATGTCAGTGTTGTAATTCGACTTCTGTCTGTTCTTCCTGTCTTTCTTCATCCCCACACACGCACGGAAAAAAAAAAAAAAGGAAGGAGAAAGTGAGATATGCCTCAGAAGAAGAAAATGAGGAGACGCGGCATCTGTGTGCTGCATTCGCGGGTTTATGTAAATGCGCTATGGTGAAGATAGATCCGTGGATACCCCGGTGGTTTTCCAGACTCGGGCGCTTTACAAAAATTGCTTCTTCGTCTGCCAATCGATCAAACAGAGATTTGCACCTTCCAAATTTAAGGAAATTTATGCGGCATGCTACTCAAAGCAGATGGCAAGAGGTAATTTATAGAATATCGATATGGTTGCTGATGCAAGGCCTTTTGTGCTTTAATCGGGATTTCTACATTGGAAATAAACTGATTCTTATTCTTCAATCATTAAATGTAAATCCTACGATGCCCTGTTCGATTTCTGAGTTTGTGCACCACGACAGACCGTTGATTTCTCAAAAATCTTTAGGATTCCTGAACCTATGGTTTTGGCTTTAACCTATATTAAAAAAAAACTTGTGTTATTTTTAATAATATAATTTTTATTTAAACTTATGAAGAATTATTTGAAAATATTAGTATGCTTCTTTAAATGTCGTAAGAAGCACTGCGCTTTTATGAATCGCTTTATATATATATATAGAGAGAGAGAGATCAAAATTATAAATCAAAGAATTATATCAATCAACTATTACTTACCCTCTACAGTATTGAACATCTTTTGCGCCTATAGCTGCTAAAAAAGAACATTGAAAACCACCATACTCAAAAAGGAAAGAATAATAAACAAAAAACGAATTTACAACCCAAAAAAAATCTTTAAAAAAAAGAAAAAGATTTATTCACAAAATTTAAGCAAAGTAACTCAACTAGGAGAACGGAAGGAAGGATTACAGGACAAGAATCTTTTTCTTTTTTAAGATAATTTTTTGGGATTTGTAAATTTGTTTTTTGTTTATTATTCTTTCCTTTTTGAGTATTTATATACCTACATAGAGAGAGAGAGAGAGAGAAGCGAGAGTCAATAAAATAACTAAATATTAATGCTACATTAAGCTGATATGTATTTGTAGTTATACGTAGAAGAAAATCAAGTTATGCTGAAAAGGTAAAGTTTACTTACCTTTACCGGCTTCGAAAAGTAGAAAAACAGCTTATGTAGAAATTTTTCTGTTGAGCCAAACACTGTTGTTCCTTTTGGGTTTGTAAATTTGTTTTTTGTTTATTATTCTTTCCTTTTTGAGTATTTATATACCTACATAGAGAGAGAGAGAGAGAGAAGCGAGAGTCAATAAAATAACTAAATATTAATGCTACCTTAAGCTGATATGTATTTGTAGTTATACGTAGAAGAAAATCAAGTTATGCTGAAAAGGTAAAGTTTGCTTACCTTTACCGGCTTCGAAAAGTAGAAAAACAGCTTATACAGAAATTTTTCTGTTGAGCCAAACACTGTTGTTCATGCGACCGCCCCCCCCCCCCCCCCCAATCCTTTGACTTTCAAGCTTAAGCTTCATATTTTTCGGCTAAATTCACGTATCTCATACGCTTTCGCTAATCGCAATTGAATAATCAATATAACAGCACGAGATCAACTCCGTATATACACTGTCGGAAAGTGTAAAAAGAACACCAAGAAGGAGACGTCTGATACCAACGAAATTTATACAGCATAATAACGGAATACAGAGGATAACGTGGTCAAAATATTATGGCAAAATACAGCTGTATTTGCTGGTAAACTGAAAAATAACATTTCCACGTAACATGGTTAGTACGAGGTTGAACTGCGTCACACTGTGCATTTCTGGCATGGAGTCTGTCGTACAGATGTTGGATGTAAGTCTGGGGTATTGAGTTCCAAGCATCCTGAACCTGGACGCGTAAATCGGGGATGGTCGTGGCTGGCCATGGAGACCGGATAAGTCGTTGTCCCATAAAATCCCACACGCGTTCAATGGGGAACAAATCCGGTGAACGTGCAGGCCATGGAAGTTGTCTCACACCCTGAAGTGCATGTTGCGTTGCACGTGCCGTGTGTGGGCGTGCGTTATCTTGCTGAAAAACACCACGATGGACCGGCCTTACAAATGGCACAACAACGGGCTGAATGATGTTGTTGATGTAGGAGGTGGTGTTTAACGTACCCGGTACAAACACTAGTTGATAGCTGATCGCTCCCCACACCAGGAGACCAGGTGTAGGCCCTGTGTGTCGCTGGCGGATGCAAGAAGGGTGGCGACGCTCCCCTGTGCGTCTGCGAACACACATACGGCCATCGGAGGCTCCCAAGCAGGATCTGCTTTCATCGCTGAACGCGACAGATCGCCATTGCGTTCTCCAGTGCAGACGTTGGCGACACCACTGCAGCCGTTCCTGACAATGGGCTGGAGTCATAGGTACACATGCCAGAGGCACACGTGCACGTAGTCCTGCATCCAGTAGACGGTTGTGGATTGTTCGCACAGTCACCTCAGGTGCAACGGCAGCTCGGATTTGCGTCGCAGTGGATGTGTTCTGATTGACAACGCGGCTCTTCTTATGCGTCGATCGGTCCGCTCATCAGTCCGTCTGTGACTCCCGGTTCCACGTCTCCTCGTGTGGGAATGTTCCTCGAACCATCTGCGCCACCATCGTACCACCGCCGATACTTCCCGTCCAATTCGCTCCGCAATACGACGATACGACCACCCGGCCTCGCGGAGTCCGACTAGACGACCTCGCTCAAAGTCCGATAAGTGCTGAAATCGTACACGTCTTCTATGTCCAGGCATTGCAGCTTCTTCAGGGTCTTCGCACGTGTCCGTACGCCGACGACTGATTACATTCAGTTCGCCGTACTCCTTAAATATCACCGACGATAATTTGCATATTATGCCGTGCTGTGGCGTAAGCGCTCACCGGTTGGTCCCGAAATTAACATCACACCTACGTAAACTGGACCCCATTAGCAAGTGTGTAAATTTCATGATCGTCCGCCAATTTCTTCTTGGTGTTCTTTTTTCACTTTCCGCCAGTGTATATACTATTCGATCAAAAGTGCCCGGACACTTGCCTATCCACAAACTCCCTATAGTAGGAAAGAAATTAATATCGAGTTGGTCCACCCTTTATAGCTACCACAGCCTCCATTGTGCTAGGAAAGCTTTCCACTGGATTTTGGTACGTTGCTGCGGGAATTTCTCTCCATTCTGGCACATGAGCATTATTAGTCAGGTCGGTCACCGATGTAGGGAGGTTCGGCCTAGCTCGCAGTCGGCGTTCCAATTCACCCCAAAGGTCTTCCATAGTCTGAGATGCGGGCTCTGTGCAGTAGAGCTTAGTTCGGGCTCAATTTTCGGAGCCCGAGGCCGTCCGAGCCCGTGGTATATCAGCCCGAGCCCACCCAAGCCCGAATTTTATATTGAAAGATAGAGCCCGGGCCCGAACGACCCCGAAAATTGGCTAACCTGTTCAACCATTAATAAAAAACATCTCATTTTCCACACTTCCATTCTCTCCTCCTCCTGAAATTTACCGATATATTTCTCAAATAGCGAGTGGGGAAGGGACCTCTATCTATTTTTATAGTGTAACTGTACGATTTTCTTTTACCATTCCTTTCTACCTGCAGGGCTTCGGGCGGCCAGCCATCCAAAATGTTTCTGCGGTGCTACAATTGTATGTTGTTCAAATAAAGCTAATATTATAGGGCCATAATGAGCTGAAATATGTACGTTGCTAAATAGAATTAGCAGGGAGCTACTGCATGGAGATAGGGGTAAATTATCGTCGGCAAGGTATCAACTATCCAATACCTGTAGTTCTTGAAAAGCTTTTTCTTCCCTGCAGAAACGCATTAATGCGCGGCCTATGTCATTTTCTCTACCCAAGCCCGGAATAAATAGCCATATCGAATGCGTGCTCCCCAGTCAGAACCAGTTCCCGAAGAATTCCCTTTACCAACTATAAAGTGTCTCATTTGCTAAATCATATAAAATTACATTTATACATAAATAAAAAATTCTCTCGCTCTCCCTCTCTGTAAGAGCCCGAGCCCGCCCAGCCCGAACCGCAGTAAATATTCTACAGCCCGAGCCCGATTCGGGCCCGGGCTCTGCTTCGGGTCTTCGGTCTCAGCTCTATTGTCAGGCCAGTAAAGTTCTTCCATGCCGATCTCATCAAACCATTCCTGCACGGACCTATTTTTGTGGACAGGGGCATTGGTCGATTGGTAAAGGAAAACGCCTTCACTGAACTGTTGCTATTATGTTGGGAGCACCGAATTGTCGAAAATACCATTCACAGTTCAATAAGTAGCAACTATACACTAATTATACTCAAAATAGTATAACTATACTAATAATCCGAAATTTCTTGGCGTACAATAGAAATAAAACTTTCCAAGCTTATGCACATTAACCAGATAGCTTTTTCAAGGAAATTAGACAGCTAACTGCAAACTGGATAATGGCACGTTTCAACAATTCGAACGCGTTGACTTGACTAGACAATAAATGAATAGGCGCAAACGTGATAATTCGAAGAAACGAGGTCACGTTGGTTGGGCACGCCGTACCATGGTAGAAAACGCAGCATTCTTTGAAGAATTGATTCCAAATACGTGGCAACTCTAGAGAGACGTTATCATTGCAAGCCTCGCTGCTGGTCAAGATTTCCAAGGTTTCCGCGAAAGGCAGTAGATTTGGGTGTAGAGTATGACGCTAATTTCTTTACATCACTCCACATAGGTTCGGCAAACTTGAACTTGACTTCTCTTGATAGGGGCAGTGGCTATTTTTCCGTCTCTTGTATCCCTTTTATGTTCGCTGATTATAATTCCAAATGACCAAGCGATACTACATCGGAATGACCAAACGTTCATTTGGAATTAGAATCAGCGAACATAAAAGGGATACAAGAGACGGAAAAATAACCACTTCCCTATCAAGAGAAGTCAAGTTCAAGTCCGCCGATCCTATCTGGAGTGAGGTAAAGATATTAGCTTCATACTCCACACCCAAATCTACTGCCATTCGTGAAACCTTGGAAATCTTGACCAGCAGAGAAGTTTGAAATGATGGAGTCTCTTCGGAGTTGCGACGTATTTGGAATCAATTCTTCAAATAATGCTGCGTTTTCTACCACGGTGCCGCGTGCCCAACCAACGTGGCTTCGTTTCTTCGAACTATCAGGTTTGCGCCTATTCATTTATTGTCTAGTCAAGTCACCGCGTTCAAATTGTTGAAACGTTCTATTATTCAGTTTGCATTTAGCTGTCTACCTTCCTTGAAAAAGTCATCTGGTTGATGTGCGAAAGCTTGAAAAGTTTTATTTCTATTCTACGCCAAGGAATTTCGGATTATTAATATAGTTATACAATTTTGAGAATGTCATTCTAAGCCGCAGCTTTAAGATTCTCGTGCACTGGAACTAGGTGCACAGCCTAAACCTTGAAAAACAGCCCCAGAGCGTGATGTCTCATCCACCAAACATCACAGCTAGCACAGCACAGTTGGGAAGGTAGTGTTCACCTGGCATCCTCCACGTCGAGGCTTCGTTCGTCGGAGCGCTAGCAAACAAAACATCTTTGTCTTTCTTAATCGGGAACAAAATCCAGATTTTTGTCTAACCACGAAAATACAGTGCTAGCGACCATTTGTTGTAATCAGTTAAAGAATTAAGGTGTGTTGAAAACTATCTGGCGTTTTGTGCAACAAATTCTTTGCAACTGTTTCCATCGCCTTTTAAGACCTCCTCACGCAATAAGTTCTAACACTTTCACAACCAATTTTTCTCACGCTTTTCCCCTGTTTGTTTTCTTCAAAACAAGAAGATTTACGTGATATTTCTGTTGAGTGGCTGACATGATGATGGCGGAGGAAACTTCATCTACTCAGGGGTACATGTGTCTTTATCTGAATCGTTTCCTCAACCAATTACTGCAAATTGTGCGGTACTTTAAGTTTAAGCGCTAGAAGTCATGATCAGTCAGCCAGTCCGAGTTACATTTGAACTCAGTCTTTCACTCTCTTTATTTATTTCCCTTTTTTTTTCTCGCTCACGCACTGGTTTAACGACCTCCATTTTTTTTATTGGAAGGTTTAGCGACCACCGTGAGCAACTCAATGGGCTATAAGCGGTCACCCGTCCCTAATTTAGGGTCACTGCTTCCAGCGAAGGGAGAGAGCCAGTGCCGTAAGACAAACACAACATCCATGCCTCGGCGGGATTCCAAACCGGACCTCTTTCGGACGAATGATCAGAGGCCATCGCTTAGACCACTGCCCCACCGGGGCGGCCCTCCAATTTTCAGAACCTTATGATGTACGAATTATCGTGATAAGTTAACCAGTCAGAGTCACGTACTTAACTCAATCTCTCTCTCTCTCTCTCTCTCTCTTTTTTATTCGATCACAGTGAGCAACTCAACGGTCTATAAACAGTCGTCCTTCCCTAATTTAGGGTCGCTGGCTCCAGGGAACGGAGAGAGCCAGTGCCGTAAGACAAACACAATATCCATGTGTCACCAGGGTTTCGAACCCAAGCTCATCTCGGACGAATGAATGGTCAGAAGCCAACGCTTAGACGACTGCTCCACCGGGGCGGCCAAAAGAAGATACTTACAAACATGGTAATCTCCTTCTTTTTTTTTTTTTTACTGGAGGATTAAAAAATTCTTTATTGGACTTGCTTTACAAATACATTGACATACATATTGAACTTGGTTGACAGATATATACAGTAGAGACATTCTGTGTTTCAACGACAGCAATGTACATAGATGAACAAGGAACTCAGCTAATAAAACCCCGAAAGACAAACAAGCATGCCTTTCCCGGGATTCGAACCCAGACCCCTCCGTTGGGCGAATGATCAGAAGCCATTGCTTAGATCACTGCATTACCGGTGCTGCCGTAAGACAAACACAACATCCATGCCTTACCCGGGATTCGAACCCAAACCCCTAATGCATACATTTGTTGGATTTCCACATAACCTGAGATACCCACTGTAAAGAAACTAGATACCCACTGTAGGGAGACTTTTGTACAAATGTATAAAGCAGATTTGTACAGCTCGGGTCCGGGGCAGTTACAGATCCGGGTCGGGTCCAAGTATGTGACGTCCGGGTCGGGTGCGGGTCTGAAATTTGTGACCTGTTTTCAACTCTGGTATGTACCTAACAAATCGTTCTCACAAATACACGCACATTACATTCCGTGTCGACGTTATATTGACCTCTAACCCACTGACAGTGATGTCAAACTTATAAAGCGCTTCTGGGAAAATAATGTTTCGCTAAGTCAGAAAGTTTACCAAAAGAAACTAAATACCTAAGAACACAAAAATGCAAAGAGAAGTGTGACGTATATTCTAAATTAACTTTCCTTTTTAGTTTCTTTTTTTATTTAAATCTTGAGTTTATTCTCAGTTATATTTCACTCTTAATGTGGTATCTTTTCTCTCAAACGAATACGTTTGGTAACAATTGAGGTTGAATGCACGTGACGTATGCCTGATATAAGACAAGAACGAGAGATAAAAACGACGACTAAACTGTTGTTTGGCGAGCGTTGTTAAAGAGAGCGTTGCTTGGCGAGCATTGTTAAAGAGAGCGTTGCTTGGCGAGCGTTGTTAAAGAGAGCTTTGCTTGGCGAGCGTTGCTGGAGAGCGTTGTGAAGAGAGCGTTGTGTTGTAGAGCGTTGTGTTAAGAGCTGTGTGGAGCGTTCAATGAAATATACTATACTATGTTACGATGTGTTGGCTACACCCTTGAATAAAGCATTTTTTCCGTAAGTTTGACTTCTGTTGTTTACATATTTCGTCTGGCCGTTAAGGTTTAATTTAGGAACTATTTCATCTTATGGTTATGTTTTTAAAATAACGTAGAAGTACAAAAAGACTTCTACGTCATAGAAGGTTAGATTACACTGATCTTCAATTTTTCAACTTTTTTCTGTTGTTTTCAAATGAATAGGTGTATCTGAATGGTTTTTTTACGCAGATTCCGAAAATGACCTTAAAAATTCCGTATCACGTCAGGTTTTTTCACAAATGACGGAAATGTGAAAATTTAAAAAACCGTTATTTTTTAATGACATTGCCATATGGCAACGTTTGTAACGTGTGAAAATGTTCTCTGGAGGGGCGGAATGATTGTTTAAGTAATAGATAAACATAGATACATATTCAAAAGCAAACATACCTAACATTCGCCACTGAGCTCCCCTTCAAACTTCCTCTTTTTGGATCGTCTTCGGTGTGCGTCCGTATAGTCTCTCTTCAACATCCAACAATAGTCGGCCATCATGTGTACAGTCCACTTTCCTTGGTATCTCTTTTCCATCACTTTAATATCCTGATGGAAGCGCTCGCCATGTTCTTCCGAAGAGCATGAAGAAAGTGAACTTTGACGCTCATGTTGCAACCAAGCACTTCATAGAATTCCAGCATGTCCTCGACTAAAGTGGTGTAATTTGAAGCCTTCGTGTTCTCGAAAACGTTGTGTACCACATTTCTGAATGCAGTCCATGCTCGCAATTCGCACTCACTCATGGTTTTCTCGAATATGTTGTCTGCCATTAATTTTCGTATTTGAGGGCCTATGAAAATGCCAGCTTTAATTTTTTCAGACGTGATTGATGGAACCTTACCACCAAGATACTGAAAGCATTTACTGTCCCTGCTTAAAGCTGTCACGAATTGCTTCATTAAGCCAAGTTTGATGTGTAAAGGTGGCAACAGTATTTTCGAGGGATCAACCAGTGGAAGTGAAGCAATGTTTTTTTCGCCAAGTGTGAATGTAGTTCTGACTGGCCACTGCTGCCGAACCCAATGTTCCGTCCTTGCTCTGGAGTCCCATTCACACAAAAAGCAAAGAAATTTATTGTAGCCTGCTTGTTGGCCTAGCAATATTCCAATCACCTTGAAATCCCCGCACAAAGACCATTCATGAAACTTGTACTTCACACTTTCCAGCAGTAATTTAAGGTTCTCGTATGTCTCTTTCAAAGTCACACAATGTGCTACTGGAATGGATGGATGGATGTTAATATTGTGTAATAAAACACCTTCTAAACTGGATTTGCTGGCATCTATGAACAACCTCCACTGTCCTGAATTGTAATTAATGTTGAAGTATTTCATGACTGCCTGAATGTCTCGACAATACACCAAACCGCCTTCCTCAGCAAAAAACGGAACCAATTCTGCTTCTCGGTGTCTGTACCAGGAGAATCTCGTATTAGGACATAGTAAATTCTTTTCCTGAAGTCGTGATCCTAAAAGCTCTGCTGCGTCTTTAGGTAAATTCAGATCACGAACCAAATCATTCAGTTCATGCTGGGTAAATGGCACTGGGGTTTCATCCTCCATGCTGTCCGGTTGGTACATCTCATCACTTGTATCACCGTCTGAATCGGTGTCTGTTGGGGGCTTGATATTGGACGGGGATGGCACAGGGATGGATTCATTATGAGGCACTGATCTTATGGCAGATGGGATATTGGGATACACGATGTTACGCTTACTGGTTCTGGTATGGCCCACGATATTCACTCTGCAGAAGTAGCAGTCGTCACTGTGATGTTTTGGCTCACGCCACACCATGGGTACACCGAACGGCACTGATGCGCTTTTTCCACTTTTCCAGTTCCTCAACCCCTCCTCACATGCACGGCACACATTGTGAGGAGACCAAACTTTGTCCTGATCTGCTAGTTTAGTGCCGAAGTATTGAAAATAAGCATTTTCCACGAAAGGCGTAATATTTTGCGTCTGTTTTTTTTTCCTGTCGTATAACAGCCATATATGTAGCAAAATATGTCTGGATGATTTACACAACCACGTGAAGCCATTGCACACGCCACAAAGAAACAACCGAACGGGATCTATCTGTCCCTTCTTTGCACTGACTAGTGTAACACGATCTGCCCCGAATGGCGCCACATGTGACCAATAGAAAGAATGGAGCAGTGGCGTGAGGTATGAGTCATACTGCCTTGCCAAGATAACATTCTCTCATGTTCCGCTTTTGTTAGTGGCGCAAATCGTGACGTCATACAGGTAAAACAGTTGCATTTCCATTATCAGCTATATATTTATGTTTATCTATTCCTTAAACAATCATTCTGCCCCTCCAGAGAACATTTTCACACGTCACAAACGTTGCCATATAACAATGTCATTAAAAAATAATGTATTTTTAAATTTTCACATTTCCGTCATTTGTGAAAAAACTTGACGTGATACGGAATTTTGAAGGTCATTTTCGGAATCTGCGCAAGAAATCCATTCACATACACTTATTCATTTCAAAACAACAAAACCTTGCATATTAGTGTTAGAGATATATACACTGAAGGAAAATAAAATCCCAACACCACGAAAAAATTGTTGTAGAGGAAGGAAATGGCGGCAATACATTTGTATAGGTAACATATTTAATCGATTAAGGTTTCAAGATCACAGCTTATTGTAAGCGCGAGAAGAGCCATTTTAAATGTGAAATGCAGGTACATTAATAACCGGTGTAACCGCCAGAATGTTGAATGCAAGCACGCAAACGTTCATGCATTGTGTCGTACAGGTGCTGGATGTCAGTTTGTGGGATGGAGTTCCATGCCTGTTGCACTTGGTCGGTCAATACATGGACGGTTAATGCTGGTTGGGGGTGACGCTGGAGTTGTCGTCCAATGATGTCCCATACGTGCTCGATTGGTGAAAGATCTGGTGATCTAGCAGGCCACGGCAACATGTCGACACTCTGTAGAGCATGTTGGGTTACAACAGCGGTATGCGGGCGAGCGTTATCCTGTTGGAAAACACCCCCTGGAATGCTGTTCATGAATGGCAGCACAACAGGTTGAATCACCAGACCGACGTACAACTGTGCCGTTAGGGTGCGTGGGATAACCACGATAGTGCTCCTGCTGTCATAGGAAATTGCTCCCCAGACCATAACTCCAGGTGTAGGTCCAGTGTGTCTCGGCCGCAGACAGGTTGGTTGCAGGCGCTCACCTAGCCTCCTTCTAACCAACACCCGGCCATCACTGGCACCCAGGCAGAACCGGCTTTCATCAGAAAACACAACAGATCTCCACTCCGTCCTCCAATGAGCTCTAGCTTGACACCACTGACGTCGCAAACGGCAGTGGTTTGGAGTAAGTGGAATGCACGCTACAGAGCGTCTGGCTCGGAGCTGTCCTTCAAGTAACCGATTTGCAACAGTTCGTTGTGTAACTGTGGTGGCAACTGCAGCTCGAATTGCTGCCGCAGACGCGGTACGCTGCGCCACAGCCATACGCCGTATACGGCGGTCTTCCCTCTCAGTAGTGCCTCGTGGCCTGCCGGAACCCGGTCTTCTTGAGGCAGTACCTTCCCTTGACCACCGCTGCCAACAATCATGCACAGTGGCTACATCCCTGCCAAGTCGTTCTGCAATATTGCGGAAAGGAAATCCACCTTCTCGTAGCCCTATTACACGACCTCGTTCAAACTCCGTGAGCTGTTGATAATGGCTTCTTCGTCTTCTTCAAGGCATTCTTGCCTAGCATCAACACCCTACGTCGAATCTCAACGATAACTAACGCTCACGAACGTTACGGCGCGTATTTACAGCAAACCTGCTTTGCATGTTCCGAGGGGCGCTACTAGCGCCACACGTATGCGCCGAGCGCGAAATTTGCATAGACGTCATCTTACAGATGTACTCTCACCGCCTACCGACTGTCGTTTATCTAACACAACCCTTTCTTGGTGTTGGGATTTTTTTCCATCAGTGTATAAGTATTAGTCGATCTAGTGTCGCTGGTTGTACATTGTTCCTCAATATTAACATGACGTCTTTTTTTTTTTTTTTTTTTATTGGAGGTTTAACGACCACCGTGAGCAACTCAATGGGCTATAAGCAGTCGCCCGTCCCTAATTTAGGGTCACTGGTTCCAGCGAAGGGAGAGAGCCAGTGTCGTAAGAGAAACACAACATCCATGCCTCACCGGGATTCGAACCCGGACCCCTTAAGGACGAATGATCAGAGGCCATCGCTTAGACCACTGCGCCACCGGGGCGGCCATGACGTCTTCATAGAAAACAAAATACTTTAGTTCCGTTGCATGCGTCAGAAGATTAATATCATTTCTCTCGTCTTAGAAAGAAACAAAAATAGTATTACTACACATCTGTCTCTTTCCACAGATATGATGTGTTTTGATGCTGGTAAACATAACTGAGTAAAACTCTTTAGCACCACTACGTTTCCTCTCTTTAAATATTTTCAGCATTTTATCATGCAGTGATAGTGTTCTGGCCATGCACAAAATTCGTACATATAGTATATCACACCTAAATATCTAATGTAATTGTTCTGTTGGAAAATGAACCCATCATCAATTTTGAAAAGATCCTACAATAAGCTTTGTATGTACAGAAAAAGTTTTCTCGTGCAAACTTAAATATTCGCAAAAAAGACTTCTTGAAAGAAGATGAACTTTTATATTGTATAGCCACATTTAACATTCTTTTTCGCATCACCTCAAAAACAGCCGGAAGTTAGTTGGGACAGGTGAGATCATTCAAAGCGTTCTTGGGGCATTGTGTTCCACCTCACGGAAATGCCTCCATCAATCGCATATTAGGTAGCATTTTTCGTTCAGAAGAATGTAAGTGGTCTTACCATCGAAAAACAAAAAAAATAAAAACCTTTTCGTGAAGCGTACTTAAACACGTTCATGCGGTTGGCGCCTCCTCAGTGTGAGCTATAAATAAATGCGGCAAAACTCATCTCCGTTTCACTAACGCGTCAATCGTGCAGAACTGAGTGAGATATTAGAAGGTTGAATTTTTGCTGGGTTCGAATAGTAAATCAGACATAGGAATTTTATTTATTGAGCTATTTCAGTTCCCAAGAACCATCTTGGTGTCTATTAGGAGACCGTAGAAACTCAAAAACATCAAAACGTTAATAAAATAAATAAAATCAGTGCACATAATGAGTAAAAGGAATTAATCAGTACACGTGACCTTGTTCAGCTCTAGCACTGTTGTATACCCGCCAAAATTTAGGCGGGGGAGTAACGAAATTTATGAACATCTAAGGCTATAAGGAGCCCCAGTCCCTAATTTAGGGTCATTAACCCCGGGGAAGGGGAAAGCTCACCACCCATGTAATAGCTGAGGCTCGACACCAACTGGTATGATTAGATAGAAGCTCTTGCTTCTGACAACTCGCCTGCCCACTTTTAGTAAAGAATGTTTTTTCTAAACACACGAGTGAACAAAAACGACTTACATACACTACATTGACAAAAATCACCAAACACCCCTTCAAAAGCAAATGAACGGATCCGCTGCATTGTTAAGATGCGCGGTACAGCTGCAAACGGTATAAAAACAAGCCTGTAGCTGACCGCGATCATATCGCACTGTGAGGTTGAATGATCGCGGCGGGAGAGAACTGACTTTGAGAAAGGAAAGATTGTTCGGTGTTATATTAGTGGGTTGTCCATAAGAGAATCCGAGAGGCGTTTAAACATACCCAAGTCAACTGTTTTGGATGTACTGAATGTGTGGAAGACACGTGGCATGCCTGAAGCAGCAAAACGTACCGGCAGACCAAAGAAAATCAGTGATAGAGGACGTCGAAGCCTCAGGAGAGTCGTTACAGCTAATTGAGGGAAACAAGATCTCAGTGTACAGGTGAGTAAAAAAGGCTATAACCTCGATATGTACACGTACCATTCGCAGAGAACTTCATACCATGGGTTACCGTGGTCGTGAGCCTGATCATAAGCCTTTGATCTCCACTCGGAATTCTACATGTCGTTTAGCATGGTGTAAAGAACATTTATCGTGGACCGTAGATCAGTCGAAACGGGTCCTATAGACCGATGAATCCAGATACACGATCCATCAGTCTGATGGCTGTGTGTGAGTATGGCTGCAGCCGGGGGAACGCTATTTACCACAGTGTACTGTTTCTACGGTCAAGTTTGGAGCTGGAAGTGTACTCGTGTAGGGGTGTTTTTCATGGTATGGTCCCGGCCCATTGGTTATCGTGGACAAACCTGTTAACCAGCATGTCTACCTTGATATTCTGGACAATTATGCCCTACCAACTTTGTGGCAATGCTATGGAACCGAGCCGTGGTGGTACTAAATGGATGATGCACCGAGCCCAAAAGCAAAGACCATTACGGCGTGGTTTGACGATAATTCCGTATCGTGTGTGGACTGGCCAGCCCAGAGCCCTGATCTTAATCCCATAGAGCACCTATGGGATGAATTAGAGCTCCGCATAAGAAGTTTGGAACCAAGGCCTAACACTGAGCAACAGTTAGCAGCAGCATTATGTACTGAATGGAAGCGCATTCCTATCGTTGTGTTCCAAAACCTTGTCGAAAGCATGTCTCGAAGGGTCAGTGCGTGCATTAAGGCCAAAACTGGGTCGACACCGTACTAATGTATGTCAATAAATGCTGTATTGTGTTTTTCTTTTAGGTATCCGGTGACTTTTGTCAATATAGTGTATATCATATTTCACGCATTGGAAGGGACATTTGAAATCTCGCTATTCGTGAAATAGCATTTTCATGAAAAAAACACTGCTCTAAACTGAAATAGATGAAGTCGATCAAAGGCTCTGAAATTTAATGAATTTACTTATTAAATTACGCGATTTTAATGAAGTTTAAAGTTGAATACCTTAGGTTAGATTTAATGTTTTCAGATTTTGTCTCTTAAATTTGATTAAAATGGGAAACAAATAATATAATTGCTGTCTGGAAAAATCCATTCAGTAGCTTAATTTATTGTCCGTCCAAGTGAAGAAAAACGATGATTTGCATTCACATGTGAAAACACAAATTTGCCTGTGATGAGATCGGCATCGCATCCTCGTGCTCCGGAACCGGATGCTTTCCCAATTAAGCTACACTGGTGGAATTTATCCCTGCAGCTTTGCCGTCTTGATACTTTCTTCAGTAGTACGTCACATATATCCCCGACCCCCCTTTGAGAAAGGCGGGAGGTTCGAAATCTCGGATTTAGGATCCGCCGCAGCCCATACTTTAAGTAACTCTCTGTAAAAGAAGGAATTATAATTCATTTCAGACAATGTGTGGAAGAATCATCACACGAAGCGAAGAAGGAATTTTCAATTATTTCAGGTGATGTGTGGAAGGAACATTACACATTTTTTGAAGAACCCAATGGACAGTATATCTGTTTCCACAATCAATAGCCAATGTGAAAAAACAAATTTGCCAGTGATGGATATCGAATGCTTGTGCTCCGGAGCCGAATGCTTTCCCTATTCCCAATTAAGATACTCCGACGGAATGTATCGATGCATCTTTGCCTTCTTGACATGTGCATCACCTCTGTAGTAAGTCACACGCGTGAGTGAGATTTGTGAATCTTCCCTAGTTGGACAGAATATTTACATCCCCACCCCTGCGCGGCGCAGTGTGCTAATCGCTAGCCTCGTGTCCCCATCCTCAACGCGAATACGTGGATGGAGCCCCGAAAATCGACCCTTTATGTCTGACCGCTTCCAGGCCGTCCCCGCCACTTGAAACCCTCGTCCAGCATCGGACGTGACACCCAATCTGGTGTATTGACCGATGGAAATCCTAGTAGCGGTCGAAACTCCAAATGAATCTTGACGATCTGTAATGTTATATATGAAGACGAACTGCATATGGTAACTTTTAAACTGAAATCCCAGTTCCCTGCAAAAGTAGTGTCAAGAACTGAAGGCCCCATGTTTTACTAATTAAACAAGCAATAATTAACTTAGATTATTTCGACGCATTTCATGGACTTTCGTTCAGTTTAGTTTTTCCACGAAGGTACTATTTTGCGAAATATTAGCCCTTGAATGTGCCTTTCATTAGGCCGGACGTGGAGCGTGCGTTAAATTTATCCCAGTGTTGCGTGCTTCATGCCATTTTAGCCTTACAGCGAGACATATTAAATGCAACGACAGTTTCTATTCAAAATGCTCACCATTAAAGCGTAGGGTCAATCACTATTTTTCCATGTTGTAACCATGTTTTCCATCGCACTTGGTCCAACCATGAATAACATTGTGATAATGGCTACTTAGCGTTTCATGTAACGGTTTCGTTACAACTGGTCTCTGTCGTCGTTAAAATGCTGCACACGCAGTGCATTCATTGAATAACCAAACAATCGTAGGTCCCAGCGGTCCTTCAGAATTGGCGGCTGTTCCCTTGTGCAAAATCCTTCAAATTGCGGGCATGTAGTATCCAAACGTGCGTTTAGAATTGATTAATGGTTTTTCTTCACAAAAATCCTGATAATGCTTTGCACGTTGTTTAGTGAGTGTCCTAACATATCGACCAGCATTCGTTTGTGGTCCTCTTTACTAAACGTCTTGTGCATGTAATTTACACGGTGTCTCAACGTACATTATGTGACGTATACCTCTATTTAAACTTCCTTTTGGGTTTTGGTTCTTTTATTTAAATTTAGTTACTTCTCGTTAAATGTTTTCTCACTGAATGAAACATTACTGCCCATCAGAGCTTTTACAATTTAACAACACTGATATGTGAGTTAGAGTAACATATAATGATTAGATTGAATGTATATAGTGGTAGTTTTATAGTAGTTGATATGGAGTTGTCAAGATTTATGTACGATAAAGATATATATAGATTTATGTACGAGAATTGTTGTTGTTGGAGGGTATATTGTGAAACGTTGATATTAGGATGTACTATGTGATCGTCAAACGAATATACGCATTTTGAGATTGATGTCTGAATTGATCCTCCCCGTTGCCACAGTGGTCTAATCTCTGGCTTCCTACCGTTTCTCTGAGTTAGGTCCGTGTTCGAGTCCGGGTGAGACATGGGTACTGTGCTTGTCTTACGGTTCTCTCCGTTCCCTGGAACCAGTGGCCTTAAATTAGGGACGGGCGACTGCTTATATCCCATAGATTAGCTCACGATGTTTTGTTAAACCCCGAATCAATGTATGTGTGTGTGTGTGTGTGTGTGTGTGTGGATAACCAATTGTTCCCGTGAGTGGAACAATAAAAAGAAATAGTTCGTTAAACAGTGAGTGCTGACTGTTTTATTCTGACCGTTGTGATCCTTACTGAAGTTCACGAAGTTCAGTGCGAACATTAGCAGAGATATACATAACTAAGCACTTAAACTTACTGCACTTTAAAGTTATTCATCATAATTAAGAATTGATTAGTAATTTCCCTTTTTACACTTAAGGTAAAAAATTCATAACGTATCTTTCAGAGCCAACTGGTGGTTCCCCTTCACACACACACACACACACAAAGCATTTCTAGCGGCTGCAAATCACGTTCTCCTAAACGCCATCCATAGAAAGAAATTTAACATGACTGTCACATTTTTTTTTTCATTTTCTGCCGCTGTATTTGTGTAGTCATGCTGGATGCACCTTATAAGCAGTCACTACTTTATAAAAAAATCAGATCTGAAAGCCACTATATGCGACTTATAACCGAACTTCTTAATCAGAAAAGTTTGGAAACAGAATGCGTTCACGAATTGAGAGCAATGTAACGACACCAGTTAATGATTTTCTTTTTCCGTCTTTCATCTCAATCATAAAGGTTTAAGGTAGCAGTCTTAAAAACACGATAATTAAAACACTACGCAAGCTTCCCATGAAGTGAAGAACTTATTTAATGTATAAGTTAAAAGATTAAAAATAATACCATAAGAACTTTCGGTCTTCCTAAAGACCATCATCAGATGGAAGTATTAAAAGGCCTATGTATTAAACGGCCTTTTAATACTTTATCTGATGTGTAGTATTAAAGGCCTTAATACAATATGTATTAAAAGGCCTTTTAATACTTCCATCTGATGATGGTTTTTAGGAAGACCGAAATTTCTTATGGTTTTATTTTTAATATTTTAACTTATACATTAAATAAGTTCTTCACTTCATCGGAAGCTTGCATATTGTTTTAATTATCGTGTTTTAAGACTGCTACCTTAAACTTTTATGATTGACTCATTCCGCACGAGAACCTGATATCTTGAGATCAGAAATCTGACATTTCCAGAGAGTGAACATGCAAGTTAATGGTACTTAGACTTTGAGACTATAGTGTATGATATTACATAAACGGGCTGTTGCTTTGTATATTTATCGTTAACTTCACTGCCAAACACTACAAGTTTGCTGCGTAGGTTTAGCTTCTAACTTAACTTAAAGCGTATTAAATTAGCTTTTCGTTAAACCCGGATTACGTTTCAGTCGGTTTATAACGAAGTAAATTTCTCCGTCATTTTTATCAGCGCCGGGGTTCGAACCCGGATCCCCTCATTCCGGAATAAGTCACTCTACCAATTGAGCTACGCGGACGTTTTATTCTGATTCCTATCTGCCTTTATGTCGTGTGCGTCCTTCTGGCAGGTACGTCACATCTCCTGGTACGTTACATCATCTCCCCCTTATTATTTTTTTTTTCGAAGTGCTGAAGAAGGGATTCCCTTATTTTTCCTATCTCACGGTGTGGAAATAACATCACACCATTGCGAGATTTCGAACGGTCGGGTCATCCGGATAGTTCGGGCGCCATTATAACGAAGTAAATTTCTCCGTCATTTTTATCTGCGCCAGGGTTCGAACCCGGATCCCCTCAGTCCGGAATAAGTCACTCTACCAATTGAGCTACGCGGACGTTTTATTCTGATTCCTATCTGCCTTTATGTCGTGTGCGTCCTTCTGGCAGGTACGTCACATCTCCTGGTACGTTACAGGTTGTAGGCGAAAATCTTAACTAAAATATAGAAATGTCACTACAATATTACGGGCAGAAATTCAGTGAATACTAAGCCTGCTTACAACTTTCCACTTTATCTCAGTCATAATCAATCATCCACAAGTCGTTCGAAATACAGCAAGTAGCTTTGAATATCCCTTCAATCAAAATATACGTGAATATTTACTCAATACAGGAATCTTATAGCTCTGCTCTCTCGTAACATTGAATATCGCACACAAATCATTCGTGAAAGAATACATATAGCTCATTTCACAACAATCGCTCCTCTCAGACTGCCTATCTAACATTGTCTTTCGAACATTGTACGCACAGTTCTTATCTTAGCAGTGGTGCGTAGGTTGCTCTTTGACTCGCTGTCAGGTGTTGCCAACTTCAAATTCTTCGAGAAGAACTCTGTGGTGTTAAGTTAGAAAATATTTACCGATAATAAACCAAATTTACATAAAAACACAGGAACTCAAGTGGAAGGTTAAATTAGAGCTAAGGGTCTTGTTTAACATTTGGCGACAAATGGGGAAATCTTTGGTCAAGAATTGTTGAAGATGATAAATTCGGTAGAGATTTTTTGCAATAGCTAAAAATATTTTTATGACTAAATATTTGCAGTGCTTTCATTAGAGCAATTACTTGAAACCATGTTCATAACAAATAGAGCAACTTTAACCCTTTAACGACCAGGACACAAAATCCAGTATCGCCCAGATTACCTTAGCGCCCGAAACTGGCTGTTGTTACTTTTGGAATTTCTGTTCTCCCTTTTACAGGTTAGCAAAAAGAGGATTAGTGCTAGGTCACTACACCAAATCTCCAATCTCTAGGCCTGATACGCATTGACCTTCAAATATTTCCTGGGAACAATTACTGCTTTCTTTCACGGAAAAGCGAGCGCCGGGGAAGAAACCAACTCCTAGCAACAACGATGACTGAGAGTGACCTCTTCTAATCCTGCAGATGCCTCTCAAATTGAAAGCCACAGACTGGTGAAGGCAGAAAATCCAACTAACTGTAGAAGGGCGATTTGGGCGTCCGTGGTCGTCTGCATGTACCGGAATTTTAGGCGCTATGGTCGTTAAAGGGTTAAAGTGGTTGTGGAATTTCCTGGTGTATTGGAAAACAAAAAGTCATCACTGTAAATTTGCAGAAGTCAATTTTAATTGATTTAGAATAGTGACAATGTGAACATTTCCAGTTTCAGTCACTTTTCTCACTTAAATTCTGCTTTGAAAGTTATTTTCTTTACCGGGAAATCGAAAATTATAACTGCTAATATTAGGGTATTTTTTCACACACCGAGTTGAAAAGAACTTTTCTCCTAAGATAAGCAATTTCTTGATATCGCTTCTCCTATTTCCCTCAAAATTTAATATTCGACAGGGTCTCATGAATTTTGGATTAGTGTTCCAGGCAAGTTCAGGAATTCAATGCTGAATGCTACACAAATGCTGATTTTTTTTGCTGTTGTTGTAGAATCATACTTGTGTGTATCAGAATATTTATTCGTTGCTATTTAACGACATCGCTAAACCACCAGCCCTCTCGGTCACCAGGTTTGTGTACAGTCGTCCATCGATTTTCTCCGTGTTTTCCGCTTTTTTATTCCTTCGTAGCGTTCATGTCTAATTATGTTTGTTATGATATATAATCTTCTAAATGAAAGGAAATGGGATATGTGTTTTGTAACATATAAAATTTGCATGACCCAGTTTTGCATACTTGCCAACTTTTACGGATTTCTGCTTAATTTTACTGATTTACTGATAGAAGTCTTTTTTTACAGATTTTTTAATATTTCGATTGCTCAATCGAAATATTTCAACCCACTGCAACCATCCACTTAGATTTTCTACCGGACCTTACCAGCGCTATGTTACGCGATGACGTCATCTTTGGCTCGCCGGCTTCGTGCGGAGCCATCAAGTATAACGATGGCTCCGCTTCGTGACGTCGTGCAACGGTTAAGCTCTCTCTCCACTGGAGTGCTCAAGTGACGTGCCGACCAGAGTTTTTTTGTTTTGTTTTTTTATTGGAATTTTAACGACCACCGTGAGCAACTCAATGGGCTATAAGCAGTCGCCCGTCCCTAATTTAGGGTCGCTGGTTCCAGGGAAGGGAGAGAGCCAGTGCCGTACGACAAACACAACATCCATGCCTCACCGGGATTCGAACCCGGACCCCTTTCGGACGAATGATCAGAGGCCATCGCTTAGACCACTGCGCCACCGAGGCGGCCTGACCAGAGTTCTCCAAAATGCGTAATTACACGTCTAGTATACGCATGTAAGGTCAGGTGATGCGTAACATCACAGCCTCTCCTTGACAAATGTCAACCCCGCCTTCTCGTGGTGCATCCTGTTCCCACTAAAGGGGCTCTGACGACCGCCAATAGCGGTATAACTATACCATCGGGATCAGAGGAAATGCTATCCCACACTCACCAACCCGCTTGGCCAGCGTGGTGAGTTATGGCCAAACACCTCCAAAATGACTCTACAACTTAAATCTTGGCCCTCAGTCTCCGGCAGCTGGAATGTACCTGGCCAAGGCAGCGGCCAGTGCGACATGAAGGCAGAGGGTGCTAAGAATCCCCGGAGGACCGGACTAGGCTGCCATTTGATGCTGACCTTGGCTACCTATAACGGACGCTCCCTATCTTCTGATTCAAGGCTTCTTGAATTGGAAGAGGAACTACAAAGGATCAAGTGGGACATCGTCGGGCTAAGTGAGGTAAGGAGAAAAGGAGAAGATCTCATTGAACTGAAAAGTGGACATCTCTTCTATTATCGTGGGACAGATACTGGCAGAACTAGTGGTGTTGGATTTATAATAAACAAGAAATTGAAGGATAAAGCGGTAGAAGTTGAAAGTTCCTCTGACAGAGCTGCACGACTCGTTATCCAACTATCGAGAAGATACCAGGCTCAGATTATTCAAACTTATGCACCCACCACAAGTCATCCTGAAGAAGAAATTGAAGAATTTTATGAGGAAATTCGTCATCTAAATAATAAAGGTAAGCAGCACTTGAAGATAATTATGGGAGATTTCAATGCAAAAATAGGGCAACGGCAACAGAATGAAACTTCAGTAGGTAAATTCGGTCACGGCAACAGAAACCAGCGTGGAAATACTCTCGTTGAGTTTGCAGAGGCAGAAGGATTTTCATCTTGAACTCCTTTTTCAAGAAAAGCCACACAGGAAATGGACATGGAGACATCCAAATGGGACGACAAGTGAAATTGATTTTATTATGTGTAACAAAAAATTCGTCATAGAAGACTGCAGTGTGCTAAACAAGTTCAACACAGGTAGTGACCATAGATTGGTGAGATGTAAGATGCACCTCAACACTAAACTGGAACGTGGCAAGCTCATAAGACAAACAAAATGTATTGACATAACCAACCTTAAAAAACACCATAATACTTTCAAGTTGGAACTGAAGAACAGATTCTCTGCTTTAGAAGGCCTAACATCGGAAGAAGTGGATATTTCGGAAGTTAACAGAAAAGTAACCAAAGCTCTAATGGAAACAGCAACAAAATTAGCTGGGTCTAAGAACAAGTTGCATGTGAACAAATTATCAGGAAAAACCAAAATGTTGATGCAAAAAAGAAGAGAGATGAGGACAACTAAAGAAGATGTGACTTCCAAAGTGGAATATATAGAGCTATGCAAGACAACACGAAAAAGTATCACTGAAGACGTAAGGAAATTCAACTGTGAGCTAGTGAGGAAAGCAATTGAAAACAACCAAAGCCTTAAGATAGCAAAGGGACATCTCAGTAAGGGAAGAAAACAGATTATGGCTCTGAGAAAAGAAGATGGTTCTATAACAAGAAATAGAGGCGAAAAATTTTGACAAGTGAAAGATTTCTACTCCAAATTATATGAAAGGGATTATACATGTACTCCAGACATCATGAAAGGTACCAGAGTTCTTCAGTCCTCCCAGCAGAAGTTGCTCATGCAATCAAGAACATGAAGCGGGGGAAAGCTCCAGGAGAAGATGGAATTACTATAGACATCATACAAGAAGCAAGTGGAGAAATCGAAACAGTACTCGCCCAAATTTTCACTCGATGCCTTAATGAAGGGAAGATTCCTGAGGATTGGAACAATGCTACAATGATCCTGCTACATAAAAAAGGTGACATTGAGGATCTCAGGAACTACAGACCTATCAGCCTCCTATCAGTGGTTTATAAAATCTTCACTAAAGTTCTTTCACACCGCTTGAAGGTAACACTGGACATGGCTCAACCGAGAGAACAAGCTGGATTCAGGAGTGGCTACAGCACAATAGATCATATCCACGTACTGAGAGAACTAATTGAAAGAGCGAGGGAATATGAACTTCCATTGTGCATGGCTTTTATCGATTATGAAAAAGCCTTTGATTCGGTGAAACCATCAGCAGTTACCACGGCTCTGAAATCCTGCGGTATTGAAGATGCATACATTAATATTATTAATAACATCTATGAAAATGCAAGTGCAAAGATTCGGCTGTTTGAAAATACAACACACATAAAAATTGGAAAGGGAGTGAGACAAAAGGTGACACCATATCTCCGAAGCTCTTTAATGCCACATTGGAAAATGTCTTTCAATCACTGAACTGGGAAAACAAAGGGATAAAGATTAATGGAGATTATCTAACCCACCTTCGTTTTGCTGATGACGTAGTCATTTTTGCAACTACCCCATCAGAGCTGCAGAGTATGATCCAGGAACTTGCTGACAAGAGTAAAAAAGTGGGATTAAAAATGAACTTTCAGAAGACAAAAGTGATGTTCAATGCTTTTACAAGAAATGAAGATTTATCGATTGATGGAGAAAAACTGGAGATAACAGATACGTATGTTTATCTTGGACAGCAAATATCAAGTGAGGGTCACATTGATGAAGAAATTAATCGGCGTACAAAACTTGCCTGGAGAGCTTTTGGAAGAAACAGCATAATTTTCAAGAGCAATATGCCATTATGTCTTAAAAGAAAAGTGTTTGATCAATGCATCCTTCCAGTGCTTACGTATGGTGCAGAGACGTGGACCTTAACTAAAAGAGACATACAAAGGCTGCAGACAACTCAAAGAAGCATGGAGAGGTGCATGCTTGGTATAACCAGGAGAGATAAGAAGAGAAACTCGTGGATCCGAAAAATGACGAGAGTGGAAGACATCATGATCAGGGTTAAATCCCTGAAATGGCAATGGGCTGGACATACTGCCAGAAGGACAGACCATAGATGGACAGCCGAAATTTTAGATTGGATTCCAAGGGACAGGAAAAGACCCAGAAAAAGACCACATGGGAGATGGGTGGATGAAATTCGTAAATATGCGGGAGTGACATGGAGGAGACTGGCACAAGACAGACCGTTGTGGAGGAAACTTGGGGAGACCTTCGTCCAGCAGTGGATTGATAATGGTTGACAATGATGATGATGATGATACGCATCAAAGTGTGGTTTACGCACCGAAATTTTACCAACGCATAAAAATACGCATCGGGATTTTTTTCTCGAAGTGTAAAAATACGCATCTTGAATTTTTCTCGGCGCGTAAAACTCCGCATCGAAGAATTTTACCAATTCGTAAAAATACGCATCGGGACGGTCTTTCGTCTTTCAGAGACGGAAGTAAACGAAATAAAGTTTTTTTCCGTAATCGTAATTTCTTTCTCCTGTGATGTTTCCTGCGTCCAGTGTTGTTGATATATATCATTTTATTCCATAAATATTTGTATTTTAGTTTGAAAATGGAGGAAAATTTTCCGAAAACGGAAATTCGACTGCGAAAATGTTTCGCTGTAATCTTTAGGCATGAGAGTGCGACAGCTTCGAAAAATTTCTCCTTTTCCGTCATAATTTGGGTCATCCTCGAGATCGATGCATAACCGAACATAAATTTTGGGGCAATTAGTAGTGGTGGAGGATGTTTTCCACCTGCAACTTTTTAAACTTTTGAAAGAGGAAGTTTTGTCTTTCAAAACTTTCGAAAACCGAAGTTAGACGCAGTGAAGATTTCTCCCGTAATCGTAATTTTATTTTTCACGTGATGTTTCCTCTGCCTAGTATTGTTGTTAAATATCAATTTATTTCATAAATATTTGTATTTCAACTTGAAAATGGAGGGAAAATGTCCGAAAACGGAAATCGGACGTAGCAAAGACTTCCCCCGTTACTGTAATTTTTTTCCCCAACGATGATCAGAACATGTACCCTGTATTTTTAAATACCCCCCCTCCCCAAAAAAGTTTTGCATTTTAGTTTGATAAACGGTGGTGGTGATGGGAGGGGGGTCGAAAACGAAAGTGACGAAGCTGAAGAATTTGAAAAAATTGATGCATGGTGTTCAAAAGTATTTATATTTTCAAAGTTGCACTATTAATCTTTTATCTAAAATAGTGAAAGCTGTCATGCATTCATGATGGATAAAATTGTCATCCAAGGGCATTAAAAAAACAACAATAAAGAAATGGGAAGGGAAACAAAAATATCAGCAAATGAAAATTTTAGTTTAGTATTGAAACACCACAGGTTTGCGAGGCTAACACTGAACAAAATTAAGATTTTACTTTATGGTTTTTAAAATTATTATTTTAAACACATATAATACCAGTTATTGTGGCATATGCATAGATTTTTACTGCATATTTATTAATATAATTATGTTTTGTTTTGTGGTAAAGGGCGTTCGCGCAAAAGTTTTACTCATGTACGTTTTCTAAAGTTTTCAAGTATGGTTTTGAATATTATGTCGACCGGGAAGTACACTAGCACTTTCATTGGCGTACATTTCGGAAACCTGAAATGGCAACACAGGCGGTGTCTGGCTGTTGCGTAAGTACGTACTTCGGGTTCAGTTCGTGCCTACCACTCGGCTAGTGAAAAGTGTAATAACGATGGAGCAGCTGAGACGATTAGTGACAGTAGAAGAACAGCGTGTTTTCTTGAATTGTGCTTTATTGCAGTATTCAAAGGGTGTGGCACAAACTATTCTGCGGACAGCAGTAGATCAAACTTCCCTTAACAAAATGGCGGCGCTCAATTGGATGAATGGATATAAAGTAGGCGGGACATCATGAAATCGTACTGGTCGTTGGCATGGATGTTTGTGGCATGGATTTTTGGTAGACCAATGACGAAAACATCACCACGACATCGGAGGGGTATAAATCATTTCTAGAGAAGCATATCCTGGTGTAAGCACTGCAACATCATGCACAGCGACCTGTCCTCGTACACGACAACGCCCGGCCGCACAAAGCCTTGATTGTTCTTTTGTTCATTGAACAGAACGGTTGGGTGGAGCTGCCCCACCCGCAGTGTTAACCAGATATGAAGCTTTGTGATTTCATCTGCTTTTGCCATTTGAAAAGAGAGTTATCCAATACTTGCTACAAAAACGAACAGAGTTTGTTGGATATCCGAATCACAGATATTCTCCACAGATTTAATGACACTGGCACTTTCAAGGATGTCCGTGAACTACCCACAGTTTGCAGACGTGTTATTGATAATGAGGGAAATTACTAATAATTACTCTCAAATATTGTGATCATTGCTTTGCTATTACAGGAATTATGGTAAGTTGAAAGCTTTCACTTACTTCCCGAACGAACTAATATTGGTTTACCGCTTTTCCTTGTGAAACATTTGTCCTCCTGGTAGCGTAAAAATGTGTTCCTATTTCTCTGTTGCGAGAAAACGTGTTGAAAAATTCAGTTTAAAACGTATATCGGAAAGCACGAACACGATTTTCTAGTCCTTGTAAGTGTAAAAATTTCATTTTAGGTGTTGTAGAAGTTTCCATACAAATTTCCGTCTAGGTTGTAGAAGTTCGCATGATATTTCCCATACCTAGACAGGCGTCGGGATTTTTTAGAATGTTCTACCTGATTCTAAAATACGGTCAAAAAGACTAAATTAAAAGATGTTGTGACAACTTTTGTTTCGTCTGCATTGCTTTGTTTTGGATTTCATCTCATGCTTTAATTCGAAGAAGCGTATATGCTACAGCTTTGTCCGTCAGTCTTTCTGTCTGTCCGTCCGCACGATAACTCGCGTAAAAATGGCTCGATTTCAATTGAATTTTAGTATGTGGTAGGGGACCACCTGTGGACGAACATTATTGAAAATGGGCGAAATGAAGTCAAAGGTCAGAGCATAGGAGCGAGATCCATTCCATTGCCCTTATGCGTTATAACTTGCGTAGAAACGGGCCGATTTCGATTGAATTTTAGTATATGGTAGGGAACAACCTGGGGACGAAACCTATTGAAAATGGGCGAAATGGGGTCAAAGGTCATAGGAGCGGGATCCATTCAATTGCCCTTATGCGTTATAACTTGCTTAGAAATTGGCCGATTCCGATTGAATTTTAGTAGGGATCAACCTGGGGACGAAACCTATTGAAAATGGGCAAAATGGGGTCAATGGTCATAGGAGCGGGATTCATTCAATTGCCCTTATGCGTCATAACTTACGTAAAAATGCCTCGATTGCGACAAAACTTTATCATGTTGTTTCGGAGGCATACTGAACCTGTTCTGTTGAATATTATCTAAATGGGGTCAAAGGTCAGGACACAGGAGCGAGATTTATTCCACAGCCATTATCCTCATAACTTGAGTAATAACTTGACTAAAAATGTTTCCATTGCGACAAAACTTTATCATGTTGTTCCGGAGGTATACTGAACTGGTTCTGTTGAATATCATCGAAATGGGGTCAAAGGTCAGGGCATAGGAGCGAGATTTATTCTACAGTCATTATCCTCATAACTTCAGTAATAACTTGAGTAAAGATTTCTGGTATGTTGGAAAGCGTATCATAATCAATGCATTGCATGATTTTACTAACTTGTTTTTTACTACATTATTATTAATGCCCGTATGGATATTTTATAAATGTATGCTCCTCCGTTTCTGGAACTGGCTATAGGCCTATTGTGAGTAGGCTATGAGAGCAGTACCCAGATTAACATAACATGTGCAGTGTGCACCCTTATGTGACTATCCTTGAGTTTTTCTCCATGGTCTTGAGATATGCAAAGGGCATTAGAAACTGCAGTAACTCTTCTTTCATAAAAAATCAATTGTGTGTCTGATACGAAGAGTTTACAGTAGCAGTTTAAGCAATTAAATATTCTTTCTGTGTAATTAAGTTATCAAAATTTCGGCCATCTTCGCAAGTATTCTTACCAGGCGTAGACGCATATCTTTCATCGAATAAAATTCTTTTTATTATGGCCTTATCCTTTGTAGGAGACTCAGCAGGAGGATCTCTAATAGATGTCTCGTAAATGTGGTCCACCATCATGCACGTATGCTATTAAGCTTCTGAATAAACTGCAAACGCAGCCTTCCTATTGGACTACTACTGTTATTAAAGCTTCTTTTACGTCCTTTTAAGTATCTGTTTTCAGCGTCTTTGTTTTCCGGAAGTTTTTCCTCTCTTTCTCAGGAATGTGTTTTCGGAATTCTCTTTCCCATTTCAGGTTTTCTAAGAGTTAGATCGAAATATCTGATTCCTTAATGTATCAGGAAAACGTGCCAATGGCTTTCACCCATCTCTTTGATATTTTCGTTTTATTTTTTTCTTCTTTATGTTTCTAGTTTCTTTTCTTCCTTTCACAATTCCGCTGTTCCTTCCGTATTTATATATACTTTTAGGAAAAACATTTTTTTATCTCTTGCACTAGTTTTATTTCTTATTTTTTCTCAGTTTGTTTGAATCAATATTTGTTAGAATGGTTGAAGTAGAAGAACTAACTGTCCAACAGTATTTGCTATTATCATTTCTTCTTTGAAGTGTACGTAAATTCTTCCAGATTTTAGCAGTAAAGTCTTCTTCCGAAGCTCATCTCTGCTTAGCGTTTTTCATGCATTTAATTTTCAGTATCTTACATTCAGGCAGTTATAAAATGATAGGATTTAGTTGCTTGTAGACTTATCGGTTAGAGGTTTACTTTACTAAAGTGCCATTTGTCTTAAACTTAAATTTGATAAACACTTAATATTTCATACGCACATAAATCAAGCTGTTCTTCCATGTAACGTAACCGCAGAAATTTGAAAATTTCATCATCCTGTAACGGGAATCGAACCCGCATCTCCTGATTTGCTTTCGAATATGCTAACTATTACACCACCCAGGACAATGAAGTCCAAACAACTGAGGTTTCTCTGAGATGTCGGACTTTCACTGCACTTGTCCAAACAAACGTGTCCCATCGTAGCGCTAAGTTTTAGGTATGCAACTTAATTCTCGGCCACAGGCACGACAAGTTGACAGCAAATTATAGCAAATCGAATACGTACCTAATCAGGGAAATAATCCCCGTAGTGTAGGATACATTTGAGCCATCGGTCAGGGAGCTGCCAAATGCCACTGCCGGAAAAAGAAGGCTATTTCGAGTTGATAAAGTCATCAATACTTGTGTGTGAACCTCCTCGACAGAAGTGAAGTGCGTATCACTCAGGTGATATTGCAAGGAGCGAAACTGGTGATAATCCGAAGGGGCGAAGTCTGGAGATTACGCCTGGTGGGACAAAATCTCCCATCCCAGGTCGGTGATCGTGTTTAAAGTCGTTTTCGCGGTGTGAGGACGCACGTTATTCTGAAGCAACAGGATCGACATTCTGCCCTTGCCGGTGTATGGCCTTTTCTCCTCCATTGCGTCACTCACACGAATGAATTGCTGACAATAACGCTCAGCATTGACCGTTTCACCAGGTTTGAGCAACTCATAGTGTACGACACCGCGCTGATCCCACCATATGCACAGCAACAACTCCCTGGCATGGATATTCGGTTTGACGGTACTGGTGGTATGCTGACCTGGATAAACCCTCGGTTTGGCGGTACTGGTGGTATGCTGGCCTGGATAAATTCACGGTTTGTGCCACTTAGGATTATCGTAGAGGATCCACTTCTCGTCACAGGTCCAAATCTTGTGGAGGAAATCCTTCTTCTTGAATCTGGAGAGAAAGGACACTGCAACATCATAGCGCCTAGACTTGTTCGCAGCTGTGAGTTGGTGGGGCACCCAACGGCCTTCCTTGTGAATCCGTTCAAGCTTGTGCAGGCGCTTTGCAATGGCTTGCCGTGTTACTCCAAATTTCTGGGCGAGCTCTGACTGTGTGTGACAGGGATTCGCGTCCAACAGTTGTTCCAGTTCCTGATCGTCAGCTTTGGCTGTCCCGGACGTTCTGCATCACGGATATCGAAATTTCCCTGCTTAAACCGCTGGAACCACTTCTTACACGTACTGTAGGACGCAGCATCCTCACCCAAAGCAGCACAGATCATTTGCTGGGCTTCCGCGGCACTTTTTTTCAGCTGAAACGCAAGCAGGAGGCAGTGCCTCAAATGTTGCTTCTCGAACGACACTGCTTTCACCGTCAACTTTCGTCCTTTCTGTCACTACAGCTGTGAGCTGATACTGTTGCCTGGAAAGCTGTTGGATGGCGCTGCGATCAGTCATTATCTCACCCAGGTGTTTGCATTTGCCGGCGTTCTATGATCGCTTGCGGTTAGAGGCCGAGAATTAAGTTGCACACCTAATAATATCACCAGCAAATGAGTTTATATCGAGTTAAAAACACATGGAATGATTAATACGCACATAATTCAAGCTGTTCTTCCATGTACCGTAACCGCAGAAATTTGAAAATTTCATCGTCCTGGAACGGGATTTGAAGCCGCATCTCCCGATTTGTGCTCCGGTATGCTAACCATTACACCACCCGGGACAATGAAATCCAAACAACTGAGGTTTATCTGAGACGTACCACATTTTATCTTATCAAATCGGGAGATGCGGGTTCGATTCAGAGGCGTAACTAACATAACGTGCCCCCCCCCCGCGCAAGATTTGTTGCAGCACCCCTAAACATAGTAATTTCTCAAGGATTTTGAACACGAGGGAAGATGTATTATTCCCGGTGTGTGTAGGAGGAGGATCAGGAACTTGTAGATACTGTCTGGAAAAATAAGGGGGGGGGGGGGGCTACCTAAAGCCCTGCAGTTTGAGGTTTTAAGTAATTTTTGGAACATAAGTATTCAATGCAAGGTTATCAATCAGCCAATTAGGATTAACACGGTGCGCAGACTGATGCATGAATATGAATATACCTTTTATCGCAACAAACGAATTCCTTAAAATGTATTTAAATGTTTAAGGTTAATAACCATAAGACTTTAGTGATCGTTACTAGATTATATTTGTATACAAATAGACAATTCAGGGTAAATATACGATGTCATCGCTCTGTCCACGCTATTTTATAAACAACGAATAGCATTGAATGCCACTAGATGGCGACACATCAGTTACTGAGCCCATCAATATGGATTTGTGTAGTCAGATGCTGACTGATAAACCACGAATAGCGCTGCGAATTGTTGGCACCGTAGCGTAAAGCCAACGCACTCGGCTAGTTATCGAGAGATCTGGGGTTCGATCCCAGCGGTGTCGGTGAACAATTTTTCATGTTGCTTTTCGTTGTTTATAAAATAGCGTGGACAGAGCGATGACATCGTATATTTATATTATCTCCACGTATTTGAAATTTATTGGCAATTCAGGGTTCTACTCCGTAAGAATGCATTATGGTCTTACGTAGCTACAGGTATTTATTTGTATGTACGACATAGTTTTAGCAGTGCAAGCAAGGGAAAAATGGTGAATGTGGAAATACAATGTGTATGTACAATCGTGGCCAAAAGTCCTGCACCAGTAGACCGAAAGTCAATTTTTGATGTTTGAAGTCAACTTATACAGCGTAATGGTAACGTCAAGAATACATATTATACATCACTTTAAAGGAAATTTTATGCTGAATTTAAATATTCCGGAGTGAGGGGACACGGCTTCGATGTCGTCGCGGACAAGCTTGTGTTTTCACAGAAGGTATGAGAGACAGAGATTTTCAAATCAAAGAGTTAGAAGAAATACAAAAGGAAACATGGTATAACTCTAGGCCTTTTAGCGGAAAAATTTTGCGTAATGGAAAAGTTGAAAATAGGCGAAATTTATTCTTCATGGAAAAAGCTATGCTAAGGAAAATAACTTTTCAAATACATCTCCCGAAAGCAGAGAGAGCCAAAAAAATAAGTTTTGGCCTTTACGCCTCTACCGGGAAGTTTGTGCATTATTTAAAGAAAATAATGCTCCCCATCTTTAATGTAGCAACTGGCAAACAGTAAAACAGAAATTTCTCAATAGGGTTTTCAGAAGCGGCGATACAGCTGCAAGCTGAAGTACGCAAACATCACCTACCAACAGAATTGTGAACTATAAAACTCCTTATACACTAGCCTAAAGTATTCTACAAAATATATGTTGAAAGAATTTTTAAATCGCACATGTACAAGCACAGATATTAAAACAAAGAGACTAAGCATTTGAACTATAAAGCTCCGTATACACTGAAGAGCAATTGAATTAGAGATACCTGTCTAGTAACGTGTAGCACCACCTTTCGCCCTGATGACGGCGGCGATTCGTCTCGGCATGGACTCGACAAGACACCGGAAGCGTTGGATCCACGACCCCTGAACAAGCTCCCACAGTTCACAAAGATTTCATGGAGGGGGGAGGTATCTCTCTCGATGGCATCACAGATGTGCTCGATGGGATTGAGGTCAGATGACCTAGCTGGCCAAGGAAGCGAGGTCACGTCGGTGGAGTTGTTCATCCAACCATTCGGATACAATCCGGGAGCGATGGCACGGTGCATTGTCTTGTTGCCGGATGAGGTCCCAAGTGGGATGTTGAAGACGCACAAACGGGAGCAAATGGTCGTCCAGGATATCCCGGTAACGTTGACCTGTGAGGGACGATGTCACACGTACCAGGGGTCCCATTTCAGTCCACGTTAACAGTCCCCAGACAAGAATGCCACCCCCACCAGCTTAAAAAGTACCCTGCTGGCAAGAAGGATCAATCGTTTCATGTGGTCCTGCCATCCGCATGTACCAACGTGAATCTCGACTAATCAGTCCAGGCAACATTTTCCACATGTCTAGGGTCCAGTGGCGATGTTCCCGCGCCCATGCTAATCTTTGCACCCTGTGATGTGCGGTCAGCAGCGGTACCCTCGTGGGTCGATGGCTTCTGTACCCCATAGCGAGAAGATGGTTCTGGATGGTGTGGTTGCTTACACGTTTTTGTGCACCAGCGTTAAATTGCCGAGTGATTTCTTGTACTGTGACCCGTCTATCCGCTGCTACAACGCGAGCTAGCCGACGATGACCCCGCTCATCCACACGCTGTTGTCCACGGCAGTTGGCCCTTTGCAGGGATGGTTTTACCGGATTCGATGTACTCACGGTGCACCCGTGACACAGTGGCTCGTGAAAATCCCAGTGCTTGCACGACTTCCGAGATGGAGTGACCCATTCGTCGGGCCCCGACAATTTGCCCACAATCAAATGCGCTTAGATCCTTCGCCTTACCCATACTGCTCCCGACTCTTACTGATTCCCGTCGTATCACTCCTTATATCCGCCAGTTACTATCTTTACTTGTGACACGTTGATCTTTCTGTTCTCACTAAACTTGAAACGTCTTACTGCCTTGTTAGATTTGGTTGCCATGTTATAGGAACTGAAATTTACTTTTGATTTCGAAGGCAGGCAGGCTACTTCTAAATAAGGGAATGTGTGCGGATTTATAACAACATTTCCATGCCACTTAAGCTGCAATGCTGTTTGGCTCTATGCACATTTGAGAAGTATCCTTTCAGTTGCATTAAATTGATTCCGTGAGAACTGATTCACTTGTAATACACATTTATCAAAGAAACGTTTTGCACAAGAGCAAAAGAAGTTATCCTTGAAATGCACTGGATTTTTTTTTTTTGTTATAACAGCAAGACGTTTGCAGTGGTAGAAAATTTCTGTAGTGAAAATAGGCACAACAAATAGCAATGCTGTGTGTACTAACTGGGTTAGCTGAATATATTGTGCAACATCAGCAAGATTTTGTAGCAAACAGTTCTTCCTGACCTAACAAGATATCTAGTTTCTGTGGCAAGCTGTCCTTGCTCACTTGAAAGATTTCAGGTTTATGTGGCAAACAGTTATCGCTGTCGTAGCAACAGTTTTGCTGCGTCTATTACAGCAAATTTTCTGCCACAGGCAACTTTCCTGAAAATAAACTTTACTATTTTAGCAAAGGTCATCAGCTATTTTAAAATACAATGGTATAAAAAGAAAGCTAAAAAAAAAGAAAAAACAACATTCATTTAGGTCCTAATACCTTGTAGCAAGGTTAAATACTTTTCATGTTCTGGTGATTGTTATTAATTCGATTAGTTTTAAGCTGGAAATTTTCAAAATCACGGGAAGTACCTCATTTTAGTGAAACATGAAGTATGTATAGACATAAACGTAACCATTTTCAGAAACACTCAAAACGACATTGCAACAAATTTTAAAATTTGTTGGAAAACCTCGTTTTGGTGAAACGTGAAATATGTACAGGCATAGGCTTAATCATTTCCTGTAACTCCGAACAAGATATTGCAACAAATATTCGAATTTGCTTCGAAAAATCACCACAAAAATGCATTTGGACTTACTTACCTACCTTCGAATCTTTAAATAATCTCACTTGGCAGGTCCAAGTTCTGTGTTTCTGTTAAATTTGACGTAGCATGTTCCTGTTACCTCAAATTTAACAGGAACCAAGCTCTATGTTCCTGTTAAATTTGACGTATTTGAAAAATCCATAATTCTTGAAATCATACGAACTTACAGAACGAACTATCTCTAGCGCAACCTACAAATCAAATATGGATACCGCGATGGGCTTTTACTGCTCGAGGGAAATGGAATAGCAATTCTCAGCAGCTATAAAGTATAGTTTGTGCATTTAAATGTACTTTGCTATAAAAAGAAGAAATTCGTGCTTCTTATGGAAATTAAAGAATTGCTCAATGTGCAAAAATTAATACAGCAATATCTTTCTTACTGATGCAGCAAGAGTGTTTACTCTTTCAGTGTGTGTTTCACGTTTAGTATGGACTGAAAACATTTTGATTTAATCAAAGAGAAAAGAGCGCACCCACTGGAGACAAAATTGGCAAGTAAGAAAACCGCACACGTTCTCAAAGAATTCTTTTTACAGCATTTATGCTGTATTCTAGCCATTTCTCTGTTCCAATTCTTGTTGTGTTCATCTGCCATCTTATTTGGTTTAACAGAGTAATTTTCCATATATTGTGTACAGGCATTTCCAGTAAACAAGGTATCGTAAAATGTTCTACAAATTGTGAAGCGCTCTTCGGATCAGCAGAGGTTGAAAATTTCTCTATCTGTATGCACAGGCCATGTTTTTTGCAAACTTAACCAAGATCCAGATTCAGTCATGGCTCTGATTTATTGCCGCTGTTCTGTCTGAACATTCGTGATAAGTAGGTGTATTGTTGATCAACTTAATTATTGAAGTCGCAAGTTCACCAATGCATTCTTTCATTAAAAGCGTGGGTCCCGTTTTACGCAGCGGGTTTTAGAAACTTAGTCCTGGCGTGTAAAATAATTCCGTAATATCATACTGTTTTTGAACTCCAATTTTAGTCACGCTTCCTTCATTGTTTGCATGAAAGTGCTGCGTCTAAAGTTCTCTGGCTTTGAATAATAGTTGTCCATTTTGTGTGCATCCGCAGAATGTCATCTGCGTTACCACAGTTCAGGGCCTGGTTTCCCTTTTGGTACTGTAGTAACAGTGCCTACGAAGGAAGGAAAAAATTTAAAAAAAAAGGGAGGCAGGAAAAGCTATTACAACTAAAACTTAAGATTATATTTAAAAAAAGTAATTCACCGTCCATTATTTATTAATAAAGAAAATTTCTGTTTCGGCTTTACGTTGCAAACAAAATCTTTAATAGCGTCCTCGAAGTCCACATTACGAGTAATATCGCTGTCAGTGCACAGAAGTTCCAAAAAACGATGGGGCCGCCCCAGTGGCGGAGTGTTCCAAGCGATGACTTCCGACCACTCGTCCGAGATTGGTCCGGGTTCGAACGAATCCCGGTGAGGCATGGATGTTGTATTGGTCTTACGGCACTGGCTCTCTCCCTTCCCTTTAGCCAGTGACACCAAATTAGGTACGGACGACTGCTTATTGCCCATTGAGTTGCTCACGGTGGTCGTTAAACCCCCAATAAAAAAAAATAAAAAAAGATGGCCCATCTTGGCTCCTATGTTCTTGATTCGCTTAAGTTTAGAAAATTAGAAAATGATCTTCCTCCTTCTTTATTTGATCCTATTATCGATAACAAATCCTCAGAGCGTTATGTACATTTGGAACGAGTTTAATTAGTTGGTATGTTTTTAGTTCTATTACTGATATTTTGTCCTAATATATAAAGCAGAAAACATCACCGCCGCCCCGGTGGTGCAGAGGTCTAAGCGCTGGCTTCTGACTGTTCGTCCGAGATGGGTCTGGGTTCGAATCCCTGTTAGGCATGGACGTTATGTTTGTTTTACGGCATTGGATCTCTCCCTTCGCTAAAGCCAATGGCCCTAAATTAGGGGACGGCGACTGCTTATAGCCCATTGAGTTGATCTCGGTAGTCGGCACCCCGGCCCCCATTAAGAAATCACAAATCCATCAATTAAGTCTTTGAAGTATGACGAATAGGTGTTTACTAACTCTCTGTGAACTTCATTTTTTGATAGAGATTTGTGCGCAAGAAAACCGTAGGTAGCGTCCGCCATGCAGCACGCCGTTTTGTGAATTGTGACGTATATTCTAAATTAACTTTCCTTTTTAGTTTCTTTCCGTATGTAAATCTTGAGTTTTTTCTCAGTTATACTTCACACTTAACGTGATATCTTTTCTCTCAAACGAATACTGTTGGCAACATAATTGGGGTTGAATGAACGTGACGTATGCCTGTTATGAGATAAGAACGAGAGATATAAACTACGATACTTACAGTTGCTTGTGGTGGTGGTGGAAAGGGAAATGTGGAGCGTGGAGGGTTGATTTGTGTTATGTGATTTCTATACTATCCTGAAGTGCTATAACCTGCGCTGGAGAAATAAAAGCCAATTTCCGTAAGTTTGACTTCTGTTTTAAATGTTTCGTCTGGCCGTTAAGGTTTAATTTAGGAACTATTTCATCTCATGGTTATGTTTTTAAAATAACGTATCAGTACGAAAAGACATTTACGTTATAGAATTCCGTGTCTCGTACGTGTACAAAATACGATAAAAAACCTGAATTCAAAATATATCTTTTGCACTTCGTTCTGATACCAACTCCTCTGATATTTTATGAAATGGCCTCTTACTTTTCCGCATCCATGTGCTCGTATTGTCTGTAATCAGAATTTGGAACAATGTTTTTTGCAATTTTTCTTTTTCAAAATCATCGAATTTGTCTTCGTTTCTAAAACCGACCAAATAATCCAGACGGGCACCATATAATGTCGCAATTACGCACGGCTAATTCCAGGTTCTTTATATACTATATCAATATTTTTCAGAAGATCATTCCAACATTACTCTCTTTAATGCCAGCACGTTTTGGAATGATGAGAGTGCCTACCTAGGGCCTACGAAGCCAAACCCCAGCCCTTGCCGTATTGCGGTTTACCACCTTGCTTTTTCCCCCAACAGAGAATGTGTAGTGCAGTTCTCATTGTACATGGTGCCCAGCATTACGCCATTAAAGGTTAAACAAAATTAATGGCGCAGATATAAAGGAACCAACCAGGCAAAATGTTTCATGGTCTGTTGCTTAAGGTAAGGTTTTAGTACTGTTCTTTCTGCAACGCAAGATATGTACTTGGCGTGTGATGGCCGGGCTTTTCTTTGTTTTCTTGTTTCTCCCTTCTGATCTTAATCACTGAAGCAAGCAGCTTGGGCGATTTTCTGCTGATTCTAGCGCTTTCATGATGGACCCCATCCTTTCCGTCTTTCTCCTGATATTTCCGTTTGCGGTTCTTCTCATTCTCTCCTGCGTGACGTAATTTGGAAAGCCATCTGCCGTTAGTTGCTGTTAGTCATCCGGACTCTCTTCGTTCAATGAGTGTCCCGAAACACGTGATCACCCAAGAGGTACTTGGTCCGGAAGTGGTGAATCACACGCGGAAACAATTTTCGCCATCCTGAGGTCTCTTCTCCTCTCTCCCTTCCCCACTAGCGGAGATCAATAAAATGAGACTCAATTTTCCTTCCAGTGACGCTGCTACCTTTTCTCAATTTTGACGAAATGAAAAATTTTAAGCTGATTATTTTTTTTTTCAATCACGATCTTTATTTCGCTGTCATTTTCGCATGAGATTAACTGCGGCACAAAATCATTTCCGCAAAGTATCTGTGTCCCCGATCTAATCCCTCGTTTTAATCTTTTTTTCGCGTATGTTCCTTTTTGTTTCTCGTGTGAGAAACACTGAGTAACATGAAGTTCTGAATGCATAAAAGCCAAGAGCGGGGAAGATACAAATCCGTGCAAAGATTTTATGTGTTGCTATATATCTGTGGCAAAATAAATCACTGAACCAAATAAGGGATGCATAAAATAAACTGAAAATTATTTATTCAATGGCCCTTTTCTTGGTACTCTCACAAGGTTAATTATTATTTAGCAAAGCATAGGTACCTGAGTCTTGCGATATTTTTTTATTTTCATTTGCTGAACGACCTCCAGGAGTGTACGATTAGCAGCATTCACCTCCGCTTAATTTACAATTAGAAGATAATTAAAAAACAATCACAACCGAACAATGAACACAACCCTAAGCGATCATTCAACATCTTAACCAGTTTTGTTAAATAGTTACACCCTCCGGAAGTGCAATTCTTAACACATCTCCCAACATATATTTAATAATCCATTAATTAATTAAAATACTGATTAATTTGCAAAAGGGCGAGAGAAACTAGTTGATTAAGGGAATTGAAAAAAATATATTGCCTTTGTTATTTCTGTTCATTAACTCATTTTTTGGGTCAAGCTAAAAGGACAGGATTCCTCTCTTTTCTTTTATGGGAAACGGTTTTAGGTCTCCAAATAAATAAATAAACAAGAATTTACAGTTTCCATAAATGATTCTACTGATTTACGCATGTTATGACCTTTGAATGATCATCGGTAATTATACACAGTTTTATACAGAAGCAGGTAAACATACAAAGATTTGATACGTACTTAGTCCTTAACTGGCGTTGTGCGGTCCCATAGAGCACATTAGTTATACCCTAGGTAGATGCATTCGTTTTTGGTCTATACCATGTGCAATAGACCTAATAGCTTGTACCTTCCAGTATGCTACTAATTAAGCAGTCTGCATGCATGCTTTCTTTCGATAACCATTGGTAGTATATTTTTTATTGATGCATCGGTCCCGTGGACCGCACGACGCTACTTACGCACCTCAAAATGTTGCGTTCGAAGTGGTCCCGTACGTGGCTTCGTGCAGTCCAATGAAGCGTGTCACATTATTGACGAGTGAAAAGGAACTTGACTTTCTTTCAGATTTTAGTGGTCTTGGTTTTGGAGGAATCATCCGTCATTTCAGATCACTTGTTGCATTACTGTGTGAACTTTAGACTGTTATTTGCTGTGTCATCTTCGTTCGTCTTGCTGAGGAGCAGAATAAAAAGGACGAAAAGGATGAAATGTTAGCTACAGAAAAAAAAACGTGCTTTCTATGTTCAACAGCAAAGAAGCTCAAAATTGCTTATTTGTGTTCTTCCTGCAACATAGTAAGTAACATGCTTTCATTTCTTCACGAAAAAAGAAAAAGAAGGAAAACAAAGAAGAAAATGCCTCGAGTGTACAAACTCAGATTCCGAAAGCTGAACCTGATGTCAGTTGAACGCCTGCAATTTTCTAGATGTTCTAGCTGGAGGATCTTAAGACTTACTTTTTATGAAGGACACTTCACCGACATCATATATTTAGAGCCTTAGAAGTGTGCGTATTTTAGTATTTTTCGAAGAGTTTGGAACAAATTTTCATCACATTTGGGTACAAGGATGCTATGAAAACCCAAAAACAATTGTTAATATCGTGCTTTCTTCAATAGGTCTTTATGTAGGGTGCAGTTCATACAGCGGTGCTCCGGGACACACCACAATCTATATGTATCAAATATGCACGACGCCACTTACGGGTTAATGAACTTATAATGAATTAGCTTTATTTTCTTTCCGCTAAGCTAATTAATATGAATGATGCTCTTCCTACCAGCTAGCTAATGATATACTTGTACTAAGCTTCAAAATAGTGAACTCAAAATGGTTGTTACTAGTTAATTACGAACGAGAATAAAGTCTTAACGCTGGTTATTTATGGTAAGAAAACTAATGTTATAAACCTAACAGCCAGACAGAGGTCTGACAAAAACTATGAATTGAGAAAGACTAACTTACGGTAACTTCTTTATTATAAGACTCTTGGTCAACTAAAGCACACACACAACTTGTTTTACAATAATGAAGAATCTCTCCTCAAAAGAACACAATCTCTCCTCGTATTACAAACGCTTTCCGTAAACAACAACGCTCTCTCATAACAACAACAAAAGCTCTCTCTAAGTCTCGATGAACGCGCCTATATACTAGCTACCACCACGTCATGACTTACACTCATTGCCAGATCTCATTCATCGGGTGAAATAATATTTCGTTCAGTAAGAAGATAATTTACATAGTAAAATAAAATAACCAGAGATAGTAAAATCAAAAGGAAAGTGAATATAGAGTATACGTTACAAACTCAATAAACTTCTACATGTACACACCTAGTGGCTCGTTAAATTTCTGAACTACTGTATATTCACACTCGGTCCACGTGTTTTCCATTTGTGCAGCAACTGTTGCTATTGCACCTGTAATGCGTTCTCGCGGGTAAGTCCTGAAGTCCAGCTCCATACTATCACTCTGCCTCAACCAAACTTCATTGTCGGGACAACATACTGCAGTCCAAAAAGGACTCTTTCTTCCAATATCCACCACACCCAGGAACGACAATCAGTCTGGTAGATTGCGCACCGCTACTCACCAGTCCAAAGCACATTTTTCCATTGATCTACAGCCCAAGATTGAAGTTTCTTACACCACGCTAGTCATCGTGTAGCATTAGTCGAAGTGATTAGGGTCTTGTGGATGGCTTCTCAACCGTGGTAACCCATGTCGTTCCGCGTCCTAGTGCTATCATCAGTCCTAATAGTCTCATACATGGTTTGGGGAACTTGAGTCAATGTCGAATTGCGTTCTGAGCGGTCAGTCCTTTGCAGTGTTCTTCTGTCCCATTCCGTTAGATTCGGAGGTTTATCGTGTAGTTTCTTGACAGATTCAGCACCTGTCCACTACAGTCTGGATATATCACCAGCCATAAACCTAGATATCTTCAGTGCTGCTCAAAAAGTCATGTACGGAGCGTTTTGCTTATGTGGCACAGTATTATCAATCCACGCTGGAAATGAGTTAACTCGGTCGATCCAGGCATCTTGTATTCACAGTCGTACTAATTGTTTCGTCATTAGTCCTACCAGCGTATTCACAATAGGGTCTATGACGTGGCGCTTGCGCACTACTAATTGAGGGGTGTCCGGATATTAATGGTACGACAGTGAACATACATGCATAGCACTAAGCTCCTCTCTAAAATTCAGAGGTTAGCTCCACAAAGCAAGACCATCTCCCAAGCCAAAGTTACTGACAGTGTTAGATAATATACCTAACTTCTCCATTTAAAAGCGATCCCGGCACTCAATTCGAGCTTCACTAATATTCTCAGAGGTCTCACACAAGACCCCTTTTATGCTTTATACTCATTACCTTTTTGTCTTGCATGGGCTTCTGAATCTGGTCCTCTGATGATTTGCTTAGACCTCCTCTACCTTTCTTTCCTGCCAACTGGGCTGAAAAAATTCATTTAGTACTATATCACTCAGTCTTTCAACATGATCAAGCCACCTAAAAATGTTTGACTAAATCCTACTAACAAGATTTTAGTTCATATTACACATATTCGTCCTGCACATGCTCAGAATGAGTCTTTTAAAACGCACACGCACACCCCGTAAGTAACGTATTTACCGAGCACACAAATGACTCATAACACTCTTCTGCAGTACCCAGGGGTAGTGTTTTAAGTTAAATACCTGAGCACTACAGAAAGCTTTAAACCTATAACTTCTACTTTGATACTTAAACCTAACGGTCCAAGAACTTCCAGAGAAGGTAATAGGAAAAGGAAAACATTTGATTGTAGACTAGTTTATTCCTTTTCTTGCGGGAGTACACGATTGAATGCACGGTAACAGAACCATACATTGGACACGACGTGTCCAATGCATGGTTCTGTTACCGTGGATTTTGCATACCACCAATTAATGATTAAAGAAGGCTTGACAACGCATATATTAAATAAGGAAAACGCACGTTAACGTTTTTCAATGCAGATTAATAAGGACTAATCGCTACTTGTGACAACCCGACTATCGTAATGTTATAACCTTCAAAACAGTAAGTGAGCTGTACTCTGATAAGAATCTCACCTGATCTCACCCTACCACACAGCCCACACAGTGACTCGTGCTTTTATCTTTCTTGTTTCATCTTTGATACGCTGCCAGACTTGCCGCATAGCGAAAGCACTTTTAGGGAGTTGAGGTATGACATAAGTTTGAAAAGTGTAATCCAGAGATAATGAAAATTTACATAAAGGACAGAAACAAAAACAGAGAGTTAAAACAGATCATTACGTCTCACAGATTCCGCTACCCCACATCAGTGAGAAGGAAGTTACGCTTTCGTGCACAGTCATCCAGGATCATTCTGACAACTCATCAATCCTGTGAAATCCTCCTAAAGCAGCTATGACTTACAAAGCTGAATTCACTCGCCTATATTTTGTCTGGTAAACATGCTACTAAATACACAAAATCATTCACTTAGTCTAATTGTGTAATATTTAGACTGATCTTCAACTGAGTTCCAACAGTTCCTCGCTCGCCAACTATGACTTTGGTTTTTTCCTTATTTACACTCACTTTGTATTGCATGCATAACACTGCTCAACATGAGGAACTGCACGAAATGAGATGAAACTTACCACACATGTGGACAAGCAGGTGGGAAAAAAGTCATTTAATTTCTGAGGGAGCACACGAATATGATGGGCGAGGGAACAATATAATGTGGCCTGAGCCAGTAGGTCGTATGACCGCCATGCGGAGCTGTACAAGGTGGCATCGAATATAAAGTCCCCGTACGGTGTCCTGAGGTATCGCTGACCATGCATCGTTGACCTGTGTCTACAATTCATCGACACTGTGAGGAGAATCGTGCAGCGGCGTTAGGTTGTCTGCCAATGACGCCCCAGACGTTCTCTACCGCTGGCCAGGACAGCCCCTGGACACCTTGTAGGCACAGTCTGCTGATTTTGGCAGTGTGCAGACGCACGTTATCTTGTTGGAACTGGGCATCAGGAATACCACGGAGACGCGGCAACATAAAAACGGGCTGCAGCACCTCGTCGACTTATATCGTGCTGTCATTGTACCTTTTGTGAGTACGAGTGGTGAATGGCTATTGAAACTGATGGCGCCTCAAGCTATTACTCCAGGCCGAGGAGCCGAATGACCATCACGGATGGCAGCAAAATCAAACCGGTGACCATCTCGTCTCTGTACTCTCAATCAGCGATCGTCGGCGATGTGACAGAAGCGCGACTCGTCGCTGAATACGACATGGTTCCATTCATCTGCTACGGCACCTTTGCAGTCTTGTGCGCCGATGCGCTGCAGTGAGTGGCAATCGTCTACGCTGATACAGAAAGGAGACTCGTCGCTAAATATGACATGGTTCCATTCGTCCAGCCACGCATGTCTGCTACGGCACCTTTGCAGTCTTGTGCGACGATGTGCTGCAGTGAGTGGCAATCGTATGCGCTGATACAGAAGAGAGGCCCGTCGTGGGAAAATGAGATGGTCCCATTTGTCACGCCAACGCATGCCTGATACGTTACCGTTTCAGCCTTGCGCGACGATGTGCTGCGGTGAGTGGCATTGTTGCAGTGGCTGGCGAGAGCGTAAACCTGCCTCGGCCAATCTGCGTTGCAGTCCGTGTCGATGTGGGATGTCCATTGCTTCCTGTACTTACACCTTGTGGAATGTCGTCCGCTATGGATTGTGGGCCTAGTTTGTCGTCGAATGAGGCGTACCATGCCTACGTACACTGAAATCACTACGGCGCCGAACTTACTTTCCTCTAGTCCCTGTCGCCACTTCAGAACGGCAGGTGTTGCATCCCGATGCGTTTCCACCACGATGCGATGTAAGGACCACCAACCAGCCGTACGTAGCCCTATGATGACGTATTCGGTAAAGGTGCCTGTGTGATGGTAGGACTCTGGATGACGTCGTCCAGGCACTCTCACTCTTTACACGTGCTTTCGCCACCAAGATCACTCCGGTGCAGTGATCAGCACGCCCAGGGGAGGAAGGCCAAACTTAGCCACGCCGAGCCATTTTTGCTCTTTTGTATCTCTAATTTACCACGTGATTGCTTCTCAACTGCGATCATTTTTTTACCCCAACTGTCGACACATGCCCAACAATTTCATAGCGCTTTGACAAACACTTTCTGGTGGGACATTTTGTATGTCAAGCAGTGTGCTTCGTTCATCCTCGTTAACAAACTATGCAACTCTTTTTTGCTATCGGGCTACAGGAATTACAAGGGCTTCTAGGAATCTGGAAACAGATATAAAATTAGGCTTCGGTGTAATCAAAGTTGAGATCCCAGTCAATTTTGTATGACTTCAGTCAAAATACTCCGACTCTGAACACAAAGAATAACTAACTAGATTTGTCGGTTATGGGCAGAGTTAGGAACGGGTCAAAAATTTTGGGCCTGGCAGTCACATAATTGGACCCGACGGGCCTGACCCGGACAAATCTGATTGGAACTATAAACTCAATTATATCGTCGTCGTCGTTGTCATTCATTATCAATCTACTGCTGGATGAAGGTCTCCCCAAGTTTCTTCAACAACAGACGGTCTTGGGCCAGTCTCTTCCATCCACCCATCTCCTACGTGGTTTTCTGGGTCTTTTCCTGTCCCTTGCAATTCAGTCTAAAATTTCGGTTGTTCATCGGTGGGCCGTTCTCCTGGCAATATGTCCAGCCCATTGCCATTTCAGGAATTTTACTCTGATCATGGTGTCTTCCACTCTTGACATTTTTCTTATCCACGATTTCCTCTTTTTATCTTTCTTGATGACATCTCTTTTTATATTTCTTGTAAACGTCACTACTGAAAGAAGCATGCATGTACCCATGCGTATTTCAGTTGTCTGCACTCTTTGTATGTCTTTCTTAGTTAAGGTCCACGTCTCTGCTCCGTACATAAGCACTGGAAGAATTGATTAAACACTTATCTTCTAAGACATAATCGCATATTGCTCTTAAAAATTATACTGTTTCTTCCTAAAGCTCTCCAATGAAGTTTTATACGGCAATTAATTTCTCCATCAATGTGTCCCTTGCTTGATATCTGCTGTCCGAGGTAAAAGTAGGTATCGGATATCTCCAGCTTTTCCCAATCAAGTGATAAATCATCAATCCGTCTAATTGTCGTGCAAATGTAAGACATTGAAGAAGATTAAAAAGTCCGTCGATGCACGATATTAAACTCATAAAATCACTAAAAGCTAAGTTCAATTAAAACCTTTAATTACATACTTATCATAGTTAAAAGTATAGTTAACACTAAAACACGTTAAATAAATTTCATTTTTTTGTAAAAGCATTGTACATCAGTTTTGTCTTCTGAAAGTTCAATTTTTAATCCCATTTTTTTACCCTTCTCAGAAAGTTCCTGGATCATACTCTGCAGCTCATAAGTATTATTTCAAAGACCTCTGAAGGGTTCTTTAAAATATTTTGTTTCTTTTCAAAAATAAAACTGAAATAAAATCGGGTCGAAATCGGGTCGGGAACACCTTGACCCGACCCGTATGACTCGCAAGAAATTGTCGACCCACTGACCCGTGACCCGTTTCCATCTCTGGTTATAGGCTGATACCCAACACTGATGTATTTTGTGATTTTCTAGAATCAAAGCAAAATAAAATTGAATAATTTTATTTTGGTACATTAAATGGAGCTGTTAATCTTTGCCAATTATATGTCAGTTCTTTTTTTCTGCTTTTTAAATTGGAAATGCCTTGGAGCATGGCCCTATGAAAATGCATTTTTGAATCCTCTACGGAATTCCTTAGAATGTATTGTTCCTATAAGCCTTATTATCGCTGCATTTCTTCGTTTTAATTCCCCTTTATATTTTAAACAGGCATGCGTTTTCAGAAGAAAGGGAAAGGTGCTTGCCTTTTTTCTTCTCGGTTGCTAAAAAGAGACAACGTGGAAACAGAATGAATTTTTAAACTACTTTGAACAAAGCACCTGAAACAACGTAAGCATCTGACAAAGGTAATTAAATAATAATAAAATCTTGGATAATCTAATTTATTTATTTCTTAATAAGTTTTTTTCCTGTTAGAAACAAAACACTTGATCAGTGGTTTTCATCTTGCTAGAAATGCTTCGTAATGCGAGATAACCGCTTTTTGTTTTGTAAATGTGGAAAATGTTGTGGCTCTCAAGCTCATTTATAATTTCTTTTAAAAGTAAATTATAAGAGACTATACTCCTAAAATACTTTGTTAACAAACTTTATTGAATTTTTTTCGCTTTAGCTGGACAGCTTGCGTAAATGGCGAGTATTATAGCGAATATATTCCTAAAATACCTTTTTCCTAGCAAAATTTATTTCATTTTTTTCGCTTTAACTAGAAAGCTTGCGCAAATTCTAAACTGCCTTACTGGTATATTATCTCATAATAAGAAATCGAGTCCGGTTTTTATTAAGTGGATTTAGTTTTGAAACTGTTTCCATTGTTCGAAATGACTTTACACACGTTAGTAATACGTAAAAAGTCACATTTTAGGAGGCAAATTTCTCTTGAAAACTTGTGGATTTTCATTGCAGTTCTGTTTTCAATGTGCTGATTAAATGATGGCGTCCCCTGGCCGCGTGGTTACAAAACTAACATCTGGTCAATCACGCACCCAGGAATTCTTTTAGGGAGGGGATGAGCAGGGTCGGATTGGCACATCGGGACACCGGGACATTTCCCGGTGGACCACTCGAGAGATGGCCCACATTCTCGTATCCTCTTGATCTCGATTTTGTGGATAGAACAAATAATTATTTTGGTACTTATGCATAAGAATGGTTAACTTCATTTGAGCTTGATATTATCTGTCTAAAACATTAATTGTCTTAAAAGAAATTGAAGCTACCTTCTACCTAATATACACTGAAGTGCCAGAAAAACTGGTACACCAGTCTAATACTTGGTAGGTCCCCCACGGGAGAGCAGGACTGCGGAAATACGACGGGGTATGAACTCCACTAGTTTCTGGAAATATGCTGTAGGCAATGCACACCAAACTTCCTGCAGAACGTTCCACAATGCGGGTGTATTCCGAGGTCGCGGATTCCTGTGTTCGATAGCGCGTTGCATGGCATCCCAAATGTGTTCTATCACGTTCAGATCTGGGGACTTGGGTGGGAATTGCAACACCCCAAACTCAGATGAATGCTCCTCTAACCATAATGTGGCGTCCCGACACTTGTGTTGAGGTGCATTGGCCTGTTGGAACAGGGCCAACCCATCAGCATGAATACAGGACATGAACGAGTGTACCTCGTCAGAAAGGATGCGCACATAGCGTTGGCCGATCACAGACGTTTGTAGGCGTACCAGGGGTCCCAGTGAAGTCCAGCTAAACACACTGTGACGTTCCTGCCCAGCAGGACGCACACGACATAAAGGCAGATAGCAGTCGTAACGAACGTCCGCGTAGCTCAATTGGTAGAGCGACTTATTCCGGAATAAGGGGACCCGGGTTCGAGCCCCGGCGTGGACAAAAATGACGGAGAAATTTACTTCGTTATAACACCCCATACCATTTCGGACCCCCCACCAGCCAGTACAGTTCCTTGTTGACAGGCGAACTGTACTGGCTGGTGAACTGTAGTTGCGGTTTTGCCGTGCCCACGTGACACGCATAGCTCTGTGTCGTGCACCCATTAAGGGGACTCGAGTTGGGCGTCGGCTCCCAAAGCCCATATCGTGCAGGGTACGTTGCACAGTCCGGACGCTGATGCTTGTTGAGGTTCCATCATTTAATTCCGATGCCACCTGCGAGAGTGTCGCGTGAAACGATTCTTGACAACCAACGATGGTCAAGTTTACCCAATGTCTTTTTAAGGCCACACTGGTATCGTAGGTTGGAGGTTTTGCCGGAATTCTTGTAGTCACGGTACACCCTTGCAATGGTCGTCCGTGAAAATCCAAACTTCGTTTCTACCTCCGAAATACTATGGCCCATCTCACGAGCGCCAACTGTGACACCGCGTTGAAAATCGCTTAAATCGTTGTTACTTGTCATTTTCATGCCGAAAACAGCTTTGACAGCTGGCAAGGATGTCTAACGCTTTATATACGCACTGGCGGATGCAACCGAATACGCTCATAGGTGACGTTGCTATGTATTTTGCATAAGCTCGTCTGTACCAGTTTTTCTGGCCCTTCAGTTTACATGTTGGGCGTTTGCTCTAAAATAACAAAGCAAAATTATCTCTACTTCAGTAAAACATTTGTCGCCGGACCAAGTATGCTGTTATAAATAAATTAAGCCAACTACGGTTAAGCGTATAGGTCGTTGGATTTGGAGTAGAAAGGTCATTGGTAGGCCCTACTCTCCTTCTGTAATCTCAAAGAAGGCACAAGTAACTATTTTGATGGTCCATCATTCCTACAAATTTATCCACCTACAGACATAGAAGCGATTTGCCGGTAGCGATGTACCGAAATCCGTGACCTACACACATTTATCTTAAAAGAAACAACGATTTGTCGGTACTGGTTCATGGATCAAAATGGTATGCCATGTGTCAAAAAAATGGATGCCGTTCCGGTGGCGCAGTGGTCTAAGCGATGGCTTCTGATCATTCGTATGGAAGGGGTCCGAGTTCGAATCCCGCTGAGGCATGGATGTTGTGTTTGTCTTACGGCACTGGCTCTCTCTCCCTTCCCTGGAATCAGTGGCCCTAAATTAGGAACGAGTGACTGCTTATAGCCCATTGAGTTGCTCACGGTGGTCGTTAAACCTTTAATAAAAAAAATGGATAGACTTAAAAAAACAAGTCTGTTCAAAGAGGTGGTACGAATACCCTTGCGCAGTAGATGGTCACTGATCGAATAAACGTAATTATCTGGTACAACACCCCGTTTTGAGCATAGTTTGATATGTTACGTTCAGCATGAGCGGATTTTTTAAATTCTTACACCCTTAAATTGCTATTAAATTTTATTCACGACTGAAATGCATATTTCAACAGTTTCTCTTTCATCCAGTAGTTAACAGAATTTTTTTTCAAGAGGGAATTTGTGGGGTGTTCCCCTGTGGGCACGTGTGTTTCTGTAGTTGACCACATGACTAAAATTCCCAGCCTGGTTTCGTCGACCCAATCCGCCCCTGGGGATGAGGGATTAAACAATATTTTTTTTTTTTTTTTTGCCTTTCGATAAGAGCACTTGGCTCCCGAAAGTTTTACTGAAGAAAATAAAAACACCGTTTCTTATGTGGAAAAAAATAATAAAGCAAATTTAAAAAATGAATGAAATTCATTTATTTATGTATGAAGTTAATTTACTGCCAGACATTGTTTTCTGAAAATAAAATTGCAAATAGTCTTTTTTCTATCCCGAATTCATTGGTTACCTTTTCAACAATCTGATCTTTCATGTTATTCACCTTCTCTCTGTAAATTCTTAGCATTCAAAATTCAGTACGACGATTTTTCGACATTGTAGAGATCAAACACATCTTTACCTTCCTCAAAGTGTTGAAAGACCTGTCAATTAGACAGAAAGTTGGAAGTAATGAAAGCAATATTATTAGGCCACTAAACTAGAGGGAAAATGCAGTGACGAAGAAATTCACAAATTGATAAGTCCTCTAGCTCTACACTCAATTGGTTTTCTCCTTCCAAAATTCTTCTTTAAGGTGGACGTCAAGTAATTTTGCTTCCTATACCAGAAGAGAAACACAACATAGCATTTATTGACATACATTAGTACGGTGTCAGTCCACCTTTGGCCTTAATGCATGTACTGACCCTTCGAGACATGTTTTCGACAAGGTTTTGGAACACAGTGATAGGTATACGCTTCCATTCAGTACATAATGCTGCCGCTAACTGTTGCTTAGTAGTAGGCCTTCGTTCCAAACTTCTTATGCGGCGCTCTAATTCATCCCATAGGTTCTCTATGGGATTAAGATCAGGGCTCTGTACTGGCCAGTCCACACACGATAAGGAATTATCGTCAAACCACGCCGTAACAGTCCTTGCTTCATGGCTCGGTGCATTATCCTACTGGTACCAACAAGGCTCGGTTCCATAGTATTACCACAGAGTTGGTAGGGCATAATTGTCCAGAATATCCAGGTAGACAATCTGGTTAACAGGTTTGTCCACGATAACCAATGGGCCGGGACCATAGCACGAAAAACACCCACACACGAGTACACTGCCAGCTCCAAACTTGACCGTAGGAACAGTACACTGTGGTAAATAGCGTTCTCCTGGCTACCGCCATTACCCACACACTGCCATCAGACTGATGGATCGTGTATCTGGATTCATCACTCCATAGGACTCGTTTCCATTGATCTACGGTCCACGATAGATGTTCTTCACACCATGCTAAACGACGAGTAGCATTCCGAGTGGAGATGAAAGGCTTATGAGCAGCCCCACGACCACGGTAACCCATGGAATGAAGTTCTCTACGAACGGTACGTGTACATACCGAAGTTTCAGTATTTTTACTCACCTGTACACTGAGGTCTTGTGCAGTACTCCGTCGATTTGCTGTAACGACTCTCCTGAGGCTTCGACGTCTTCTATCACTGATTTTCTTTGGTCTGCCGGTACGTTTTGCTGCTTCCACTTATTCAGTACATTTAAAACAGTTGACTTGGTTATGTTTAAACGCCTCTCGGTTTCTCTTATGGACAACCCTCTAATATAAAACCCAATAATATTTTCTTTCTCAAAGTCAGTTCTCTCCCGCCGCGACATTTTTACTCAACCTCTCATTGCGATATGATCGCGGTCAGCTGCAGACTTGTTGTTGTACCGTTTGCAGCTGTACCGCGCATCTTAACAACGCAGCGGATCCGTTCATTTTCTTTTGAAGGAAGGGGTGTCCGGTGACTTTTGTCAATATAGTGTATATCGCACAAACGAATTGTTGAGAAGTTTAGAGGCTGTCATGACAAATATCGAAACGTGAACCGAAATTTCAAGAAAAAAATGGAAAAATTTCGCAATGAAATGGCTTCTCGCCTTTTTGATATCGCTTCTTGCAAATCCGAAGATTTTGATTCATGCAAATGTGAGAGAAATGTGAAAATCCGAACGGTTATTCATGAAGGATCAACGGTCGGAAAGAAAAATGAAGATTGGCGGGGTTGATGTAATTATGACAAAAGAGATAAAAAAAAAGTGGAGAAAAGAAAGCAGAAGGAAGGAGAAAGACTTAAAAATAAAATGTTCAAACAAGACGACGTGATTCAACTTTTATCACCAGCTAGTGAAAATTCAGAAACGGCTGAATGTGAGGGACCCGAGCCCGAGAGTCCTTCTATGCCTTCGTTTTCTACAAGTAAAGGTTCGTCTTTGCAACAAACACAAAATCGTTTAAGTTTCCCTATTTTAGCAATGGAATGCGATAGGCACGGAGTTTCCGACCGATGTGCTGCTTCAATTGCCAATGCTGTACTACGAAACGTTGGAATTCTGCACGAAGGAGACATTTCATGCGTAATAGATCGCAGTAAGGTTTGAAAAGAGCGTAAGAAAGTTCGAAATGAAGAGGCGGTCAATTTACCAGTGTCTGTTCTAACAGCGTTGTATTTTGACGGAAGAATAAATGACACTACAGTGCAAGCCAAGAAACGATCAAAGTATTATCCAAGCTTTAAGAAGGAAGAGCATTTTATTCTCGTCCGAGAGCCTGGCTCGCAATACATCGGACACGTTACTGTTTCCAATGGAGAAGCCAAAACCATAAAGAAATCCATAGTCGGATTTCTTGAGGCATGTGGGATAGAACTGAATGACTTAACTGTAATTGGATGCGCCAGCAGAAACGTCAATACTGGGCACAAAGCAGGAGTGATTCGGCTGCTGGGTACCGAGCTCGGGAGACCGTTGCAGTGGTGCATTTGTTTGCTCCATGCAAACGAATTATCGTTGCGACACCTCCTATATGGATTAGGCGGTGCAACCAGTTCTCCCAATGCCTTTTCTGGACCAACTGGCAAAGCAATTAAAACTTGCGAAGAGCTATCTGTAGCACAATTTACTCCAATCGATCTGCAGAATATGCCGGATAGTGTAGATAGAGAGTATCTGAGTAATTACCAGAAATATTTATACGACATTTGTCTAGCTGGTGTGTGTATGATGAGTTGGTGTGTGTTCTTCCGACCTAGCAGCAAAGAAACCCGGACCCGTTGCACACTCAAGGTGGCTAACAACTGCTAGCCGTATTTTGAGGTTGTATGTAGCTACAGAAAATCAGTCTGAGAATCTTACAATCCTTGCCACCTACATCATGAAAGGATATGCCCCATTATGGTTCCATGTCAAGACGAAGAGCAATTTTGCAATTTTACTGAAGGGAAGGAGCGCGCCACATTTGGAGACTAATCTCATTTTCCAGGTACTTGGCACCTAATCTAAGAGCGATAGTAGATGGTGCTATTCAAAGAAACACTCTCTTCTGCCATCCTGAGAATCTGTTAGTGTCGAAGCTGACAGATGATAGAGAGCATATCAGGTCCCTCGCTAATCAAAGAATACAACTTGCAAGAAGCGAGAGCACGGAAAATTAAGAAGTTAGAACTTTTAAAGTGCCCAAACTGAACTTCAAAGCAAAGGAATATACAAAACTTATTAAATGGCAACAAGTTGGCCGCTTTGAGCTACCTGTTATGAGGAATGTACAAATGGAAGACATTGAGGCTATGGTGAGGGACGGAACAAATGGAGAATGGTCCAAATATCCGTGTCACACCCAGTCAGTGGAACGATGTGTTCGTCTCGTCTCTGAAGCGTCGGAGAATGTGTGTGGGGAACAGCAGCGACATGGTTCTATTTTGACCAGACTGAAATCGCGATGTAATAGAAAAACTTTCGATATTAAGTCAGAATATAAGATATAAAATTTCTTCTAATACCGTTTATCCGAACTGGATAGTGGTTACTCTATTTCAGTAATAGAAACGAATAGTGAACAATTGAACATAATGAGATTGAAAATGTAGATACTGTAAACAACTGAAGAATAATTAGGTAAGATTACTTTTCATATAAGTTTTTCAGGTTTATTTCTTTAATTTCGAAAGGCGTTGTTTTCTTTAAAAATTGATTTTTATTCACATTTTTAGGGGTCTTGGGGCACCGGACGTTGTGAATCGACAATTAAATAATTTTGCAAATATTTTAGTAAACTTCATACGCTAACATGTGAAACACTATGCCAAATCTGTAACACCTTTTTTTAATTTTTTATTTTTTTAAGTCAAATTTTCATAAAAACCAATTTTTAGCAAATTTCAAGGGTATTGGGGCGCCGGAAGATATGAATGAATCAATTTTGAAAAACAAAAAACGTGTGTGACCTAACAAACCGAAAAGACAACTTTTCCACCCCATCCTAAGTAGAATTTCAAAAAAAATAAAAAATAAAAATTCCTATACTTTTCGCTCCACCCTAACGGGTATAGGTGGTGTGTCTGTCCGATACAGATGGTGCTGCCCCTTTCCTAGAAGTCGTGTCCCCCAATTTCGAATGGCCGATCCCACAGAGCTGCTCATGGTGGTTGTTAACACCCCCCCGGACAAAGTAATAAGAGTATTGTTTTCCTGAACACTGTATTTCAGTTTGGCAAAATGAGACGTGCATTTTTATTATCGCTTTGTTATATTATATAGCGAGCCAGTTTTTTTTTTCTTGCTATTATTGACATATTTTCATTGTATTCCATGTAACCACTCCCTTCAGAAAACTTGAAAATTTTCATCGTCCTGGTGCGGGAATCGAACTCGCACCTCGCAATTACCGGTCGAGCATGCTAGTTTCCCGATTGTATATGACGTGCCTTCATCACTGGAATTTGTGGCCGCCGCCCCGGTGGCGCAGTGGTCTAAGCGATGGCCTCTGATCATTCGTCCGAAAGGAGTCCGGGTTCGAATCCCGTTAGGCATGGATGTTATGTTCGTCTAACGGCACTGGCTCTCTCCCTTCCCTGGAACCAATGGCTCAAAATTAGGGGTGGGCGACTGCTTATAGCACTTTTTTTTTTTTTTGATTGGAGGGTTAACGACCACCGTGAGCAACTCAATGGGCTATAAGCAGTCGCCCGTCCCTAATTTAGGGTCACTGGTTGCAGGGAACGGAGAGAGCCAGTGCCGTAAGACAAGCACGACATCCATGCCTCACCGGGATTCGAACCCGGACCCCTTTCGGACGAATGATCAGAGGCCATCGCTTAGACCACTGCGCCACCGGGGCGGCTTATAGCCCATTGAGTTGCTCACGGTGGTCATTAAACCTCCAATAAAAAAATTGTGACCTACAGCCTGTTAGAAATTCTAAGTAGGTTCGCGCGTTGATCTCAAATGACGGATTCAACAAACGAAAGAGAATTCTTGAATTCACTGAACGAATGGTTGAAAGCATAAAGAGTACTTACCACCTTTAAATAGATAATCCTTTATTAACAACACATCACTGAAACACTGAACATCTAAAAAAACACACGCTATCCAATTTTATATTGGTTTTTGGAACAACATCACATACGCAGTACCTTCACACATAACTAAATCGTTTTTGTAGTTTCGATTCTCAAGGGAACAGCCTTTTTTTTTTTTCTCATGTCGAAGGTCAGGTAAGCACTTCACTTCTTTTTGCGTTTGAATGAGAATGAGAGTTTTCTTTTATTATTTACAAATAAGTTCGCTTAACGCAGCAACGCCATCTATTGCTCTTTTGTGTGGAACTTTGAACGGACGCATAGCAAGCACTCTTTCCAACACATCCGACCCTGGATGTGAGAAAAGGTTGTGAGACGCTATGATGGGGCAGGAGTAGCTTCGACTAGCGCATATCTGAAAGTTCTCAGATATCTGTGTTTAGTGGCTTGGAATTTTCCTTGTCCTGGGTAGTGTATTGCCTAGCATGCTCGACCGGAAATCGGGAGGTGCGGGTTCGATTACCGCTCCAGGACGATGTAAATTTTCAAGTTTTCTTAAGGAAGTGGTTACATGGAATACAGTGAAAATATGCCAATAATAGCATTACAATGCCTACCATGTACACGGGCGGAAAGTGAAAAAAGAACACCAAGAAGGAGACGTCTGATACCAACGAAATTTATACGGCATAATAACGGAATACAGAGGATAACGTGATCAAAACATTATGGCAAAATACAGCTGTATTTGCTGGTAAACTGAAAAATAACATTTCAATGTAACATGGTTAGTACGAGGTTGAACCGCGATGAACTGCGTCACACTGTGCAATTCTGGCATGGAGTCTGTCGTACAGATGTTGGACGTAAGTTTGGGGTATTGAGTTCCAAGCATCCTCAACCTGCACGCGTAAATCGGGGATGGTCGTGGCTGGCCGTGGAGACCGGATAAGTCGTTGTCTCATAAAATCCCACACGTGCTCAATGGGGGACAAATCCGGTGAACGTGCAGGCCATGGAAGTTGTCTCACATCCTGAAGTGCATGTTGCGTTGCACGTACACCACGATGGACCGACCTTACAAATGGCACAAAAACGGACTGAATGATGTTGTTGATGTAGGAGGTGCTGTTTAACGTACCCGGTACAAACTAGTTGTGTACGGGAGTGATAGCTGATTGCTCCCCACACCAGGAGACCAGGTGTAGGCCCTGTGTGTCGCTGGCGGATGCAAGAAGGGTGGAGACGCTCCTCTGTGCGTCTGTGAACACGCATACGGCCATCGGAAGCTCCCAAGCAGGATCTGCTTTCATCGCTGAACACGACAGATCGCCATTGCGTTCTCCAGTGCAGACGTTGACGACACCACTCCAGCCGTTCCTGACGGTGGGCTGGAGTCAGAGGTACACATGCCAGAGGCACACGTGCACGTAGTCCTGCATCCAGTAGACGGTTGCGGATTGTTCACACAGTCACCTCACGTGCAACGGCAGCTCGGAATTGTGTCGCAGTGGATGTTCTGCTTGACAACGCCGCTCTTCTTATGCGTCGATCTGTCTGCTCATCAGTCCGTCTGTGACTCCCGGTTCCACGTCTTGTGTGGGAATGTTCCTGGGACCATCTACGCCACCATCGTACCACCACCGATACTTCCCGTCCAATTCGCTCCGCAATACGACGATACGACCACCCGGCCTCGCGGAGTCCGACTAGACGACCTCGCTCAAAGTCCGATAACTGCTGAAATCGTACACGTCTTCCATGTCCAGGCATTGCAGCTTCTTCGGGGTCTTCGCACGTGTCCGTACGCCGACGACTGGTTACGTTCACTTCGCCATACTCCTTAAATACCACCGACGATAATTTGCATATTATGCCGTGCTGTGGCGTAAGCGCTCACCGGTTGGTCCCGAAATTAACATCACACCTACGTAAACTCGACCCCATTTAACATATGTAAATTTCATGATCGTCCGCCAATTCCTTCTTGGTGTTCTTTTTCACTTTCCGCCAGGGTATTTATGAAGAATTATTTCTTCGGGAAATTCGTTTCCCAATTGTATATTTTTTTCTTTTTCTTTTCTTTTTGTTTTCAGATCCTGTAGGTAGAGATGTCTGTAATGGCTTCGCTTTAAACCATCTGCCATTCGTTTAAAACATCTGAATGTATATTTACGCTTTATTTTAATCTGTTAATCCGATAGTTCTTCAGAAATACATAGGTATGTTTGAATCCTCAAAAAACGTAGCATTACAGTTGAAGTATTTTATAGGGACCAACATCATAGTAAGGTACGGCCGCGTTTAAAAAAAATGCATATAAAGCATTTTTATGTCAAAACATTAAAGGACCTGCATTCATAGTCACCTTCTGAAATAAAGCGCTTACTAAATTTGAAGCTTACATGCAAAATGTAAAACCCTGAAATTAGCGTTTGCCTTTATTCAAAAATATTTCCTCTGATGAGTTTTTAGATAAACTTTGAGTACTTAAATTTTGAAATATTAGTCAATTTACAGAAGTCTTCGTAGCGTAGTTCCCAGAAATTAAATTTTCTGTGGCTTTTTATTTTGTCTGCAGCGTTAAGCGTTATGCTGAGTTTTATACTATTCAGGTGACGGCGTTTCATTCGTAAGAAAATGCAGTCGGTAAAAAATATCATTGGGAAAGGCTCTGGAAAAGTGTCAGTGAATTCATACAAAAAAAAAAACAATTTAGTGCTTTTCCATTAAAGTTTCATAGTGACAGAACATACATCGATGAGCGATTACATTATGTCCACCTACCTTATAAACTGTAAGACCCCCTTTAGCCCGCGGAACAGCGGCCACTCGGCGAGGCATCGATTCGATGAGGTGGCGATAGGTATCCTGGGGTATCTGGTACCATAATGTCAACAGCAAGTCCTCCAGTTCCCGTACATTTCGGGGAGGTGGTGATTTAGCGCGAACCCTCTTTTCCAAGTCGTACCACAAATGTTCGATTGGGTTCATGTCAGGTGAATTTGGAGGCCACAAAAAGTCACCAGCATGTTCCTCGGACCACTCCTTGACGATTCTGGTAGTGTGGCATGACGCATTATCCTGTTGGCAATGGCTATCACTAGCAGGGAGCACAGTTGCCATGAGTGGGTGAACTTGGTCCGCAACGATGTTAACATACCTGACAGCTATCAGAGATTGTGCTATTGGGATAACGTGGCGTAAAGTGTCCCAAGAAAACATCGCCTACAGCATAACACCACCGCGGCCGGCCTGTTTCCGCCTAACAGTGAATCCAGGTGCCATAGCCTCCGTTGGTAATCGGCATATCCGCTCTCGGCCGTCTACGTGATGCACCAGGAATCTTGATTCGTCAGACCTGGTAACTTCCTTCCAGTCATCCACGGCCTAATCTCGATGATCTTGGGCCCATTTCATGCGTTGTTGGCGATGACGTGTAGTGAGTGTGAGGACCCGGCTGGGTCTTCGGCTACGCAGGCCCATGCGCAGAAGGCTACGATGGACTATGTGCTGTGACACATTACTTTGATCACCACTGTTGTAGCTGCGGGTGATTTGTCGCACTGTAGCTGTGCGGTCGCTGTGAACAATGCGCGACATTCTCCGCTCCCCTCTGGCATCAATGAGCTGCGGACTACACACGGCTGGACGACAGTTCGTCGTGCACCACTTTTGATACGTACTCACTACAGCGGCGCGCGAACACGCAGCGCCGTTTCCGAGATCGTAGTCCCGAGGCTCCGTGCCATCACAATTTGTCCTTTGTCAAACTCCAATAAATCGGCAGCTTTTCCTATTCTCAGTTCGAACACTCCACTAACAGAAAGCCGGCCCTCGGGTAGTATATATATATATACTCCTCTGTGAACTTCACCTGCGTCACCGTTTGGTCTCCAGGTGCGCTCATTTCTGTAGGCTGGGGGTGGTCAAAATGTAATGGATCATCGGTGTATTCGTGAATACCCTGTGTGAGTTATATCTAAAGAATTCGAAGATCCACGTTTTGCGATTCTTTTATCTAAAGTTGTCAATATTTAAGAAATTCCAACTAAGGACAAGTAAATGGGCGATTTGAATACAATGGTATTAGCGTGCTGTTAAACACTCTTTCAGTTTGTAAACGGGGAGAAATTCAAAATTTGGTTAAATTGATCAGGCACGTTACGCGTTTGAGCAGAATTCGGATACGAATACATAAATGAGGTACAGTATATATGAAAGATGTTCAAAATTTGTCTCACTTTTCTAGACTTTTATCTTTTGTCGTAAACCACAGATCTCCTGTTTTAGTTTTCCTCTAAACTTCGTGGCTGTTGTGTTTTAGGAATACTCTATATACATTAATTCTTTTGGAATTTTATTATTGTAGAAATAACTTTTTTTTAAAAAGAGCTTACGTTTATCTCTTTTTCATTTTTATAATAATAATATGCGTGAATTTTAATGAAAAAAAAATGTACAGTCGATCTCGTATGTTACGACGTTGAAGGCAGAGTTAGCCGTCCCGGTGGCGCAGTGGTCTAAGCGATGGTCTCTGATCATTCGTCCGAAAGGGGTCCGGGTTCGAAGCCCGGTGAGGCATGGATGTTGTGTTTGTCTTACGGCACTGGCTCTCTCCCTTCCGTGGACCCAGTGACCCTAAATTAGGGACGGGCGACTGCTTATAGCCCATTAAGTTGCTCACGGTGGTCGTTAAACCTTTAATAAAAAAAAAAAGAAGGCAGAGTTAAAAATATTCGATGTATGTGCAAACTTCGTTATAACCCAGTAGTTCAGAAAAGAGAATTTTTTTCATGTTACTGTGTGTGAGGTTAAAAGTAGCCAACATATATTGTTTACTAAGTAATCGAAGGTAAATAATACTTGTTAATTAAAAACTACAGCTAACAATTAAAATACGAATAAGATCCGTGATAAGCAAACCAATTAGCGTAACAAAAAAAGTAACTGCAAATATTTTAAATTTACTATGTGACATTCACTTCACTGTTTACACGTTATGCCGGAAACATGAGTCTTTTTTTTATTTCTTCTTTCTGTGGTAATTTCTTCTTCGCTTGATTGATCATCATTCTCGCCCTGAATGTGCTCCATATGTCAACATCTGTGTGAATTCCCTCTCCAAAAAGTTTAGTTTCAATTTATCCTTGTTTTTGTTAAATTGTAAAAAGAGAATTTGGCAGAAAAAAGAACTTTTTCTCAACATCAGTTTTTTTTAACTCTGTTACAGGGCTTGGTACTGAGTTCTATTACAGCGCCCTGTGTGGAGGGTTCGCTTGATGTTTGCTCTGCAGTAAGTTCTGCATCTGGGGTTTAACGAAAAAAACCTGAAGATTAAGAAAGCCCCCGAACTGATCTGTGAAGTCAGAGCTAGTGGGCCGACCGACTCGAGCATTGAGCTCTCCGCTCCTGAAAACTCCGACGAAGTTTCTCGAGTGCGATACTAGACAATTTGCGCACACAGCAATAAATCGAACGTGGTTTTTTTTCTCTGTATTTTTTATTCTTAGATAACATCGAAAGATTACATCCTTAGCTTTCATTTTTTTCTCTCAGTTTTCAGCAATGATATCTGTAAATCGGGGAATTCCAAGTTTTGCTCTTGTGCTGGGAAATGATTTCATGTACGGGTCTTAAAACTAAATATTTCAGGAAATTTTTTCTTTAGTTTGCAATTTGGCTAAAGGAGCATCAAACAAGTTTTTTCACGCATAACGTGAAAAGCCCAGCATTTTACGTTGAGCATTTTTTGCAACTACGATTTTTTTAAGTGCGTTAATGGCAAATTGGTAGGACTGCATGAACAAAATCATTTCACTTTAAACTTTTAGAAATTCCCTTCGCGTTCGATTCACTAAAATGAAAGAAAAAAAAACAAATTTTTCCTTAACTACGTAACGAACGCGAAAGCAAAATTTCCGATTTAGTGAGTATATTTACTGAAAATACGGTAAGATTATACGGTATTAATTTGGATCTCTTCGAATTTATGCACATAACACTGCAAATTTTATGCTGGAAAATCTGAATGTCACATCTTTTTTTTCCATTTTTCAATATCTGTAAAGATATTGAAGATATCAATTAACACATTAACAGACTCCCTAAAAAGCGGAAAACACATGCATCAACAAATGTGTTCCTTCATTATTCATAAGTACTTTCTTTTTTGCACGATGTGCTTCTTGCAGGGAGAAATGTTTCACTGCTAATATTTCTGAAACTACCCTTATACATGTGACTATGAATGTAACTACGAATTAAAGTGCTGCTTTGCAAAAGAGTTCAATGTGGACAATTCAAGTTCCGAGTTCTCTAATCCGAACCTCAATCTCTACCACAACTTAATTTAAATTAAATTGTACATTCACTAAATTAATTGTAAGCCCATGAATATATGCACATACATACATTTTAACTTATCAGCCAGTAAACTTCAGGGATCGTGCTGCAGTTTAACGATATAAGTGAATTCTTTCGGACACATTCCAAACTTTCGGATATATTTGTTGGACATTCCAATAAACTTTTCTTTAAGCTAGCCTTCAGATCATCAGCGCATCAAGTAATTCTGTATATTTCGTGCGAATTCTTGTTTTAATTAGGACACTGATACACAGCAATTTTGTGAAGAAAAACGACATTTGTTTTACGGAAATGATATGTTGATTAATAAATAACGTATTTATTTACCTTTTCCTCACTATTGCGATTCGATCAAAAATATTTCGCTACTTTCGACCCATCCTACTAAGGATTTCTTTTGCTGTCTTCCCTTTCCGCAACGTAATTACCACTCTGCTTTCCTCCGCTGTGGACTCTACTTTTTTTTTTTTTTTTTTTTTTTGATTGGAGGTTTAACGACCACCGTGAGCAACTCAATGGGCTATAAGCAGTCGCCCGTCCCTAATTTAGGGTCACTGGTTCCAGGGAAGGGAGAGAGCCAGTGCCGGAAGACAAACACAACATCCATGACTGACCGGGATTCGAACCCGGACCCCTTACGGACGAATGATCAGAGGCCAACGCCTTAGACCACTGCGCCACCGGGGCGGCGGACTCTACTTGAGAGGCCATATTTACTTCAAAAATAAAAATGAAATGCTTTTTCGTGTCACAATGGGAACAAAATTGATCAAACATATTACACGATATGTACTTTCATATATGGCATACGTTTCATTTGTCAGATAAAAGAGATAGATGTGAAAGCCAAAGACATATTTACTTTCTCTCGTTTTAACCCACACAGCCCCCGTGAGGAATCTTGGGAAAATCCCAACATAACATCATGCCTCGCTTGGGTCCACTTCGGCGGATTAACCACAAGCTCCCCACTTGTCACATTCATTGTTTGCAAATACACGGTCGAGTCACATTATTGTGACCACCTGCCAATATCCAGAGTAACCGCCGTGTGCAGCAGCGCAGACAGCAGCGTGAGGGGCTGGGAGTGACCCAAAAAGGTGCTGGAAGGTGTTCACAGGTATGTGGAGCCATGCTGACTGCAGTGCATCTGACAGCTGCTGGAGGGTACATAGTGGAGGATTCATACAGCGAACAGCACGATCGAGGTAATCCCACAGATGCTCAATTGGGTTTAAGTCTTGGGAATTAGGGGACCAGGGAAGTACTTTGAAGTCTTCATCGTGCTCTTCCAACCACTATCGGACATTTCTAGCTGTGCGACAAGTCGCATTGTCCTTGTGGAAGATCCCATCCGCCCCAGGGAAGACAATCAGCATGTATGGGTGTGCGTGGTCTGCAAGGAAGGATTCATAACGAATTCGGTCCATAGTGCCTTCCACAGGTACGAGTGGACCCAGGGAATGGCACGAAAGCATTCCGCAGACCACCAGCTTGTGTTCTTCCAGCAGTGGTTGAAGAGTGTTTGTCCTCCGATGTCTCTCGCCTTATACGCCAACGTCCATCCGTTCGACGAAGCAGAAAACGTGACTCATCGGAAAGGCCATCCCTTTGCCAATCAGCAGAAGCCCAATTCTGATACTGCCGTGCAAATGTAAGCCTTTTCTGCTGATGCACCTTCGTTAGCATAGGGGCAGTGACCGTCCGTCTGCATCGGAGCCCTATACGCAGCATGGTTCGCTTAACTGTCGTTTTAGACACACTTCCGGTAGCCCCCTGGTTCATTCGGCCAGTGAGTTGCTCCACTGTAGTGTGTCGATCTGCCCTCACGCATTTTCGCAGCCGACGTTCACCTCTCACATCAATGGCACGTGGTGCTCCTCAGTTTTTACATCACTTATTCGCAATGGTGCCATTTCTCCAATCACGATACACTTTAACCACGGCAGAACGCGAACAGTTCACAAACTGCGCTGTTTCAGAAATACTGCCACCCTTGGGCCCGAAAGCCGATAAGCATCCCTTTTTGAAAATCTGATAAATCGGTCCTTTTATCCATGACAGCAACGAGTGATATCGTTTTCAGAATGCCTACAACACACCCTGTATACCCTCCAAACCAGCTCACGACACGTGCCTTGTTTCATTGGCAACGCGCTGTTGATGTCAAAAGTAGGATATGGTCACAATAATGTGACTCGACTGTATATAAATTTATGAAGAACGAGTCTTTGAAATTGCTAGTCTCCTTCTGGCTGAGTGGTAGCGCGATTTTTCGAGTTCCATTGAGAGAAGAATACTATCTGCTCCTTGGTCTTGGTTCTATCACTATCTTGGCGCCAGTATCCCAGAACTTCGTTTGCCTCGGGGTTTAACAAGCCTCGGAAGCATTCAAATTTCTAAGTTGTCTCTAGCTGAGGGCCACTGTTTCTAGGAAAGGACGAGAGCTCTGTAGAGAACAAACACACCACCCATGTCTGATCCAAAATTCGAATCTGAGCTTAACTCAAACAATTTTCCAGAAGAAGCCATCGTGTTCTAAACTATGGCTTCTGATCATTTGTCCGAAAGAGGTCCGGGTTCGAATCCCGGTGAGGCATGGATGTTGTTTTTGTCTTACGGCCCTTCCCTGGAACCAGTGGCTCTAAATTAGGGACGAGCGACTGCGTATGGCCCATTGAGTTGCTCACGGTGGTCGTTAAACCTCCAGTCAAAAAAAACAAAAAAAAACTCGCGTCTCTGATCACTCGGCCACCGGAAGGACAATCCTGGAATAAGGGTGAATGGCCTTTCTTAGCATTTAGTTTTAATAGAAACCGCTAGACTACTTGAAATTAATTTGGTAGTTTCTGTGATTTGTTTTCACATACTTTGATGCGTCTCGTAAACCGCAAAACTAAAACTTATGTGATTCGTAAAAACAGCGACCTGCCTTCTCCCTTTCGGGTACGGCGAGCTACTGAGTTTGCACACCATCGATATGAACGACACTGATCGTTTTATCAGATATGACGGACTAGTCGTGTAAATTAAACATTCGCGCAAATGTGAAACATGATACACCGGTTTAATTATATGTGCGGTTAATTGTCAAGTTTAAATGGAAGTCTTGTAATATTTGCACATGTTTAGTCATCCCCTCTCCACGAACCACTGTTGCGTTTCATTTCTAAGTGTTGTTGCTGTCGTTATCGTGTGAATATTTAAATACGTCTAGCAGGAAAATGAAGTTTGACAGTTTATCGTGCTGTTCTGTCTCGTGTACGTCTGTCAGGTTACTGAGTCCTGAAGGAAGGCTCGTTAAACTAGCAAAATCAATCTCTCTACACCCTCGATTAGAAAATTTTCAAGTATTTTAACTCCCGCTTTGATAAATTAAAATTTCGCCCTTTCACGCGGAATTCTTTGCTGTTGTGAATGAAACCCCTGGTCTTACCGAATGCAAATCAGTTCTGTCAGCGGGAATCTCTCACGACGTCTAATCTAGTTTTAAACTGAAAGGGGTGTGAACGTAATAACTTTTGTGAACACACCTTGTCAATCAGTTCCAGAATCAGTGTCATCGCACGCATTTGTTTAACTCTTATTAGAACTGAGCAAAGGCCCCGTTATCGAGGAGTTCCTTAACACTCTGTCTGTCATCTGATAAAAGTGGCGTTGCTACGAAGAAATGACGCCTCTAGAAAATGCAATAAGTATGCATTTGGTGAACTAGAATTCGATAGCGTGGATGTCTTTTCTGTCACAGCATCATGACTCAATAATTAGGAGAAAACTTTTCACAAGAAATTTTTTTATCTTTTATGCTATCACCGAAGTCAGCTGAATTAAAGATCTATAAGCTTTAAAGGAGCAACGATATGTTGCTTGGTAAACGAAGCGCGTTTTTTGGGGTTTTTTTTTCTGATAAACTGATAGAATTTTTTTTTTTTTTGATTGGAGGTTTAACAACCACCGTGAGCAACTCAATGGGCTATAAGCAGTCGCCCGTCCCTAATTTAGGGTCACTGGTTCCAGGGAAGGGAGAGAGCCAGTGCCGGAAGACAAACACAACATCCATGCCTGACCGGGATTCGAACCCGGACCCATTTCGGACGAATGATCAGAGGCCATCGCTTAGACCACTGCGCCACCGGGGCGGCACTGATAGAATTGGTTGCTTTGTTTTATATACGTGTTTTTTTAACTTGAAAAAAATATTCTGTGATTCGGACTTGACAGAAAAGCCAACGAGACGCCTTGTGGCCGAGTGGTTAGAACATTAGCTTCTAGTGTGGAGGATAGAGCTTCAAATCTATGATGATACACTCACGGACAATGAAATTTGCGCACGTAGAAGAAATCATGCTGCAACCACAAAACTATGCAATAGCTAGAGTGCGTGCTGGTATGCAAATGATCCACATTTGGTGCGATTGCGCATGACCACACACCCTATGGTGGCGCTGCAAGCACGAACCGGCAGCCTTATAAACGGGCGTCTAGTCGATGCCCCATGAAAGCGAAAAGCACGGGCAGACGCAAGCAAGAGTACAAAGTGACCTGTTCGACTAATTATAAATCTCTCTTCTTCGTAAGTCGTAATATACTCTGCGGGCCACCCAAAATGCAACACCAAAAAGGAAGCATCGGATTGGCCTGAAATTCGCAGCATACGTCGCCCGCGAGATGACGTGCAAACGATTAGCATCGCATGGCATATCAAAGCATGTGCGCCCGGCACGCCACCGAGAAGCACTATAAGAAGGGTGCACAGAAGGCGGGGTGTAAGTAGTGGAAGTGTGTTGTGCTGCCGGACCTGTGCGTGGGAAGTTTCCTGATGCCTCATCGCAGAATACGGCAGTCATTCCAGCACGTTTCGGAGTTCGACAGAGGGCGAATAGTGGCTTATCGCGACAGCGCTTTATCGTATCGAGACATTGGCTCCCGTGTGGGACGACATCCAGCCACAGTGAGGCGAGTATGGATTCGGTGGGTGCAGGAGGGACGGACGGACCGACGTGAGCGATTTCCGCAGCGGCGGCACACCACCGAACGAGAGGACCGGCATGTTGTGCGGCGGGCATTGATTGACGGCTCGCACCGCCACATCACGAACGTTAGCGCGGGAACTAGGGTGTGTTGCGCAACAACCTGTGTCAGGACGTACCGTTTGACGTCGTCTGCAGGAGCGGGGACTTGTCGCACGGCGCTCATTGCTCCGATTACCATCGACGTTACACCAGCGGCTTGTGCTGCCGCAGTGGGCCGTTGAACGCCGCACCTAGACTATGGAATGGCACGACATTGTCTTCTCCGACGAATCCCGCTTCTGCCTGCAACATCACTATAGTCGGATCCGCGTGCGGCGGCACCGCGGCGAGAGACTGTATGACGCGTGCATTATGCATCGCCATACCGGTCCGTCGCCTGGCGTTATGGTTTGGGGCGCAATTGGATATGACAACTGCACCCCTCTGGTACGCATCGCCGGTACACTCAACAGCCACCGCACCATCTCCGACGTTTTGGAGTCTGTAGTCCTCCCTTACCTGCAGGACCTGCCAGCGGCCACGTTTCAACAGGCGCGCCCGCACGTGGCACGCATCGTACAACAATTTTTCACGGCCCACCAGGTGTCACTGCTTCCGTGGCCCGCCGGTTCTCCCGATATGTCGCCCATCGAACACGTCTGGTCGCTGATCGGCAACGGAGTGGCCTGGAAGGTACCATCCGCGGTTACGCCTGATGAACTGTGGCAACGTGTGGAAGCAGCCTGGACCGACACACCCCAAGCCCACATCCAAAGCCTTTTTCGTTCGATGCCGCGGCGTGTAGCGGCCGTTATTGCCAGCCATGGGGGTCACACGAACTATTGATGTCTGCGTGTTCCGCAAGTCGCACGGGCCTGTAAGCTCAATCGTTTCATCTTTGTATCTGTTGTTATGTGTCCATTAAATCTGGCTTTGCTATATCGTGTCCTTCTTGGTGTTGCATTTTGGGTGGCCAGCAGTGTAAATAAATGCCATTGTAATATCTGCAACTCCTCATCTATACATTTTTAGTGGAAACGGGAATACGAGGGTTGGAATTTTAATAGTGGCAACTGCATAATTACTACAAATACAAAACGTATACCTGTTTCAAAATTTTACAGTCCTTCAATGTTGTCACCAGCATTGTGTTAAACCCGTTGCCAGCGATGAGGAAGTCGTAAGATGCCGTTGGCAGTGCCTGTTTGGTTGATCGTTCGTATAGAGCGGTTTACTGCGCGAAGAATGTCTGGAATAGTTCTGAATCGAATGTCCCGAAGTGGTTCCTTAATTTTGTGAATCAATTCGAAGTTACAGGGGCTTAAGTCAGGAGAGTACGGCGGGTATTAGAGCACTTCTTAGCCCCATCGAGTGAACACTGATCCACATCATATGCAACATGCGCTCGAGTATTGCCATGCAAAATGATGGGTGGGTTCTGCAAAAAGTGTATCCGCTTCTTCCTCAAAGTTGGTGGCAGATTTTGTTCCCAAAATATAGAGTAATGCTGCGCGGTGACGGTCTGGCGTCGGGGTACGGCATGCCTCAGGGTACTGCATGCCTCAGGATAACACCATCGCAGTCGTACACGAGAATAACCATAGCCTTCACATTGCTGGGGTTCCGACGAAATTTAGATTTGCGCTGTGACCCGTAATGACGTCGCTCGTTAGTTTGGCGTTTCATTTCTGGCTGATATGATGTAGCCCATGTCTCATTCAGTGTGATGATGCGGCGAAGGAAAGCTTCTCCCCGCTCGTAGTGTTCCAAGTGGATATGAGACGCCTCGTATCGTTGCCATTTCTGGATCTCAGTCAGAGCTTGCGGAACCCATCGCGATGCAATTTTCTCATTCCCAGGCGTTTTTTCACTATGTGTAGCACAGTTGTATGCGACTCTCCTGTCTGATTGGCTAACTAACGAATCGTAAAACGCCGATCTGTCTCCAGTAACGCCGAAACAGCATTCACCTGTTCTTCACTTGCACTGGGACGACCTGGCTGAGGCTCATCTTTCACATTTTGGCGTCCATCATTGAAGGCTTTTGTCCATCTTGCAACTGTTCTTTATGGTAATGCAGATTCCCCAAAAATCTCTAAAAGTCCTTGATGACACTGTCGTGTAGTACGACCTCTAGCACTCTGAATTTTTATCGAACACCGCTGCTCCAATTTCGAAAACATCGTGACTAGACCGACGGGCAGCGACAGCTCATGTTCTTCTCGTTACTGCGCAGGCGCATGCTGTTGGGAGAGCGAGTTCATTTCACAATGAGGTGTCCTAGGTATCCAACTAACGTGTGGCGTAAGCAGAATAAACTTGTTACGTTCCGCTTCGATTCTACAGATGTGTTGCCACTATTAAAATTTCAACCCTCGTAATTAGCAGACCAAAATATACTGGACTGGAATTATAAACCCCCTTGATTAGGGAATTTTCGTTAGTCTTTGAAATTTATTTCGAATTTTTCGATATTCAAATGCGACTAAATAGTTTGAAAATGTTTACAACCTATGGGGATTAAGAGATATCACAGAACGACGTAGAAGTGTAAAACATACACTGAAAGGCCAAAAAAAAAGGAATACCTCTCCAATACCGCGTTGGTCCTCCCCGCGGTCAGATAACGGCAGTAAGGCAACGGGACGTGGACTCCATGAGCTTTCTGTAGTATTGTGGAGACAGTGCGCATCATGCTCCTGAAGAGCGTCCCACTATTCCATTATATTCGTCGGTGGAGGATTCCTGGCATTGGCGGCACATTGAACAACATCCCAAATGTGTTCTATGGCGTTTAAATCCGGCGAAGAAGGAGCCCAAGTTACGATATCAAACTCCGTAAAATCTTCCTCCGACCGTAATCGTGCGACTGTGGACGTGTGCGGTGGTGCATTATCGTGTTGAATGAGTTCGCAACCATCGGATTGGCTGCATTACATGAACGGGTGCAAATGATTCCCAAGGATAGTTACATAGCCTCAACCGATCTGAGAGGTCTGTAGACGTATGTGGGGTCCTCGCGCGTGCTAGCTAAAAACACCCCACACCGTAACAGAGCCACAGCCAGCCTACACTGTCCCTTTTAGACATGCGGGATCCATTGCCTCGTGGGATTGTCGCCGTACCCGGAGTCTGCCATGTGCATGGAACAGTTGGTACCGCGATTCGTCGGACCAGGATACTCGTTTCCAGTCATCTTACGTCCAATGGCGATGCTAACTGCCACCGACTTAAGCTACCTCTATCTGCTAATGACATGCCGGTGTGCTGCGCAATCTCAGTGGCCTGTGCTTCGACTCCGGGTACATCATCATTGGACACTACTTTCTTTCCAAGCCAATACATAAAAACTTTCTGTTAACTAAAGAACATCATATATAGAAACGTGAGTTGGATGGAACAGGCTATCTGATAAAGGGTGCGCCAGCGAATGTTTGACACATTCTTGCCTAAGTAGTTAACGTGCTTAGTGAAAATATAGTGTTTGGCCACTTCCTGTGCATATCGTTGCTTAGTCTAAAGCTGTGTGTGTTTTGAATAAAAAACAAAACACACGCTTTACTCTTTACAACCAGTTATCGAACGTTCGCTGGTGATTAGTTGGTTGAAGAGTTCTTTTTTCGTTTTGTGTGTGTGCGTGCGTGCGTGTGTGTGTCGGATTTTATCGAACACGATGAGCAAATCCAAAAACTATATAAGCAGTCGCCCGTCTCTAATTTAGTGTCACTAGCTCCAGGGAAGGGAGAGAGCCAGCGCCGAAAGACAATATAAAGTGAGCAGATATTCGCAGGTGGAGAAAAGTGCCGAAAGATAAGCACCCCACCCATGCCTAATCTGGGAGTTGAACTCGGGACCATCTCAGACGACAAGCCAGAAACTTGCGCTTAGATCAAAGTTTACTGGGGCAATTTCCTCAATGGGACAAAGTGAGCAGCCGCCCCGGTGGCGCAGTGGTCTAAGGCGCTGGCCTCTGATCATTCGTCCGTAAGGGTCTGGGTTCGAATCCCGGTCAGGCATGGATGTTGTGTTTGTCTTACGGCACTGGCTCTCTCCCTTCCCTGGAGCCAGTGGCCCTAAATTAGGGACGGGCGACTGCTTATAGCCCATTGAGTTGCTCACGGTGGTCGTTAAACCTACAATAAAAAAAAGTGAGCAGATATTCGCAAGTGTTGGAGATAAGTGTTTCATGTGTATTTGGGCGGTTTCCTACACATGCTGAATGGAAATATGTTCTAGAGGCTGAGGTTACTCAGATACGGTATCAATAGCTTTGCACTTTAAGGCACCTTGATTGAGAGCCGCTCTGTGGGCGGCATGCACATCTAAAATAATCAAGCCCATCTACACTTTGTGATGTACTTACCTCAGGGTGGCGCACATGTCAAGATGGCAAAGTTACAGCGACAAACTTCGTCGGTGTAGCCTAATTGGGAAAGCATTCGGATCCAGAACAGAAGGAAGGCCGCCCCGGTGGCGCAGTGGTCTAAGCGATGGCCTTCGATCATTCGTCCGAAAGGGGTCCGGGTTCGAATTCCGGTGAGGCATGGATGTTGTGTTTGTCTTATGGCACTGGCTGTCTCCCTTCCCTGGATCCAGTGACCCTAAATTAGGGACGGGCGACTGCTTATAGCCCATTGAGTTGCTCACGGTGGTCGTTAAACCTCCAATCAAAAAAAAAAAGAACAGAAGGATTCGATTTCCGCCACCTACAAAATGGCTATAACCTGCTCACATAAGCACTCAAGAACAGATTCAGATTAATGGAGTCCGCTCACCTTCTGCCCGAGAGCGTTTCTTTAATTAAAACGTGGTCAGTTTCTCATCCGAGAAGAATATTTCTTCTAGTGATAAGTGAACCGTTTAAAGCCGCCCCGGTGGCGCAGTGGTCTAAGCGATGGCCTCTGATCATTCGTCCGAAAAGGGTCCGGGTTCGAATCCCGGTGAGGCATGGATGTTGTGTTTGTCTTAAGGCACTGACTCTCTCTTTTCCCTGGAACCAGTGACCCTAAATTAGGGACAGGTGACTGCTTATAGCCCATTGAGTTGCTCACGGTGGTCGTTAAACCTCCAATTAAAAAAAAGAACCGTTTAAATGTGCAGTGTGAGTTGCAGTTGTTTAAGAACGCTAGTTTACGTATCATCCGTGAAATTCATTAAGTCTGGTATCGTTCCATTCACAAAATCTGGTACGTGATCAGTAGTCCAGAACAGGCTTCTGTGTCGAACAGTCCACGTTTTTTGACGTCTCTGGTTAATTCCAACAGTAAAACGCAGTTTTGATTGTCTCTGGCTAATTCTAAGTAGGATAGAAATTTCCATCTCGCTGAAGATGAGTATCTTCAAAAGTTGGCAAGAACTCAGATGTGATGCAGATGATTTCGGTTTGCCTGGTCACTGATCACGAAAGTAATACAAGCCGTACTAAACAGAAAGAAATTCTGTAACGATGTGGTATGTATGATCATTGTGTCCAAAATGAAGTATCCGATCTTCTTCCAGGGTAGTCGCCCGTCTGCGATTATTGATTCTGTCACGAAGACTTCTGTGCTGTTATAACTCCGACATCACGTTTTATGACATGTCTTGACTTGGTTGGTTGATGGCTTTAGGAATTTTGTAGCGCAAGGGCCAGGGTTAGCCGTGCAGTGAGTCAGGGTTAGAGAGCCAGGGTTATCCGTGGAGTGCTAAGCGCAAGACCAAACCTAATAGCTGAAGCCTTAGGAATGCAACCTTCAAATCCTCCTGTAATCCAACTAATTCCGTGCTTGAGAAGGTCTTTAGTAATCGGGAAACATCCACATGCTGCATCTCCGAATTTAAGAGCAATGGCATAGCTACCATAGGGCGAGGTTACAGTTACACTAGGGCCCAGCCGCTTGAGGGGCCCATTGCCAGCTGACGGTAAGCTACGGAAAAGACGAAAAGTACCAATGAAAAATGGATAATAATAACCTTTCAACTGAAGACCTTACGGCAATAGTGGTCTAACCTACAGTCAGTCACAAAAGTCAACATACACCCTTCAAAATGTAACCTTTTAAGGAATTCTGACCGTTTGGCAAACCTCGCATTTTAATAACCTTATATTTTACTAGTACAACAATATTGCAAAATAATAAATGATTAAAACAAAATAAATTCACAAGGATATGCAAATAACTTCGAAAACCCGTCACAAAAGTCTGCATACAGCACGTGCAGTATTGTTTCGCTATTGTTTCGCCATACGAACCCGTTCCTATTTAAGCAATCAAGAAACCGAAGTGCATCACACTGCTGAAACGTAGTCTTGTGTGTGTTAGTGAAGCTCTTTTTTAGTGTTCCAGTTAAAATTGCTCCACGCGAAGAGAAATTTCTCTGCACATGAGAACTGTGACAACACAGTCGTGAAAGAAAAAAATCTTAAGGTGATATTTCAAAAATTGTTGGAACAAGCCGTTCAAGTGTCCAAACTGTTATTAAGAAGTCAGTCGAAAATGTGTTCAACAAATCTCGAAGTGGTCGCCCCAGAGTATTAAGTGATCGAGATGCTCGAACAGTTCTAAAAGGAATGAAGTCAATTCCGAAAAATCTCCTCCGAAGTTCACGGAATGCATTGCAACAATGACTGGTAAGAAGACTGCATGTCGAACGAAAAAATTTTCCGTTTAGAAGATTTAATGGTAGAGTTCTCAGAAGAAAGCCTCTTATAACGAAGTAAATTTCTCCGTCATTTTTATCCGCGCCAGGATTCGAACCCGAGGCCGCTTATTCCGGAACAAGTTGCTCTACCAATTGAGCTACGCGGACATTTTATTCTGATTCCTATCTGCCTTTATGTCGTGTGCGTCCTTCTGGCAGGTACGTCACATCTCCTGGTACGTTACATCATCTCCCTCGTGTGCGTCCTTCTGGCAGGTACGTCACATCTCCTGTTACGTTACACTCTAACCTCAACAAATCAGACAAAAAGACTTAACTTTGCCAAAAAGTATGTCAACAAAGACTCTGATTTGTGGAAAACAGTCCTACTTACCGACGAAAGCAAATATAATATTTTTGGATCGAATGGTCGTGGGAAAATTGGGCGACGGAAAAATGAAGAAATGAAACCCCAAAACAGGGTTTCCACAGCCAAGCGTAGTGGAAGCAATTAATGGTTTGGGGATCTATGGCGGCGGTTGAAAATGTAGCTTTCATCGAAGATGCAATGGACCGCCTACAATACTGGAAGATATTGCAGGCCAATTTGTAGACATCTGTCGACAGCATAGGACTTGGAAGCCAGTGGGTCTTTCACCACTATAATGATCCTAAGCCCACAGCCAAGATTGTTAAGCAGTGGCTTCTTTATAAGGTACCTGAACAGATCCATTTACCTTCCCACTCACCGATCTTAAATCCAATTGAATAGCTATCGGATGAACTCAGGAGAAAAGTTCGAAAACACACTATGATCGGGAATCCTTGAGGGAAGCATTAACGCGGGCAGGGTCTCAAATTACACCGGCTATCCCCAAATCTCTTGTGCTGTCAGTGCCCAGGGATTGGTTCAAAAGGAGGGCCTATATGATATTTTATTTTCCAGAGGTCTGAATCGTGCACATTTTTAATCGTTTTTTCTTTTGTGTGCAGACTTTTGTGACATACATCGATGAGCCATTTCATCATGACCACCTCCCAGCCAAAAGAAATGAGCGCGCCTGGAAACCGAACGATGGCGCAAGTGAAGTTCACAGAGCTGTTTATATACAATTCAAGGACCGGCTTTCGGTTAGTAGAGTTGTGACGTACCAGGAGATGTGAGGTACCTGCCCGAAGGACGCACACGACATAAAGGCAGATGGGAATCAGAATAAATGTCCACGTAGCTCAATTGGTAGAGCAACTTATTCCGGAATGAGGGGACCCGGGTTCGAATCCTGGCGCGGATAAAAATGACGGAGAAATTTACTTCGTTATAGAGTGTTCGAAGTCGAAAAAGCTGCCGATTTATCGGAGTTTGATAAAGGACAAATTGTGATTGCACGGCGCCTCGGAACTACGATCTCGGAAACGGCGAAGCTTGTGGGTTGCTCACGTGCCGCTGTATTGAGTACGTATCAAAAGTGGTGCACGGATGGCCAAACGAAGAACCGTCGTCTAGCCGTGTGTCGTCCGCAGCTCATTGATGCCAGAGGGGAGAGGAGACAGTGCGACAAATCACCCGCAGCTACAACTGTGGTGATCAGGGCAATGCGTCACAGCACACACTTCATCGCAGCCTTCTGCGCATGGGCCTGCGTAGACGGAGACCCAGCCGGGTCCCCATGCTCACTGTACGTTATCGCCAACAAAGCATGAAATGGGCCTAAGATAATCGAGATTGAACCGTTGATGATTGGAAGAAAGTGGCCTTGTCTGACGAATCAAGATTCCTGCTGCATCACGTAGACGGCCGAGCGCAGATACGCCGATAGCCAACGAAGGCTGTGGCAACCTGGATGCACTGTTGGGAAGAAACAGGCCGGCTGCGGCGGTGTTGTGCTGTGGGTGATGTTTTATTGGAACACTTTAGGCCACATTATCCTAATAGCACCATCCCTGATAGCTGTCAGGTATCTGAACATCGTTGTGGGCCAAGTTCACCCATTCATGGCAACTGTGTTCCCTGCTGGTGATGGCCATTACCAACAGGACAATGCGCGCCATGCCACACAGCCAGAATCGTCAAGGAGTGGTTTCAAGAACATGCTGAGGACTTTCTGTTAATGTCCTGGCCTCCAAATTCACCTGATATTAGCCTAATCGAACATCTATGGTTCGACTTGGAAAAGCAGGGTTTGCGCCAAATCACCATCACCCGGAAATGTGCGGGAACTGGAGGACCTGCTGTTGATATTATGGTACCAAATACCCCAGGATAGCTATCGTCACCTCATCGAATCGATGCCCTGCCGAGTGGCCGCTGTTTTGCGGGCTAAAGGGGGTCCTATAGCTTGTTAGATAGGTGGTCATAATGTAATTGCTCATCGGTGTACATATATTCATTAAAAATATATTTCTTGTACATTTGGTGGATATTGTATCTTTTCCTTAGATAAACACATCTGTATATACTTAATCTTTTACTGTAACAAATATTTAATTTCTCATATTCTTATAGTTTTTCTAATAATATTGTTTTAAAGGTTGTATGTAGACTTTTGTGACAGACTGTACACTTTGTAAAAACACTGTGGCAGTCACCGGGGACACATTTAGAGATATACCGGATGGTAACATATTCCAATAGATACCTAAGGATAACAGTGGGTTATCCGAACCTCTGGGACAAGCAGAGCGCGCGGTCACTCATCCATTTCCACCATTATCACATGTTCTGCTACGTTCTTGGTAAACCCATTGTTGCAGTAAGGACTTTTTGTTTGATTGCAGAAAGACTTTTGTACGACATTCCGAAAGGTGAAACACACAATTCGTCCCACAATTAGCCAATGGAATATAATGTTAATATAATTATGGCACATTATTGCGCTTATTGAACAGTCGCCGATCGTCAGGTTAAATCAGTTATGTTTATTATTACGAAAATAGCATGTCTTGCCTAAGCAACTCAATGGGCTATAAGCAGTCGCCCGTCCCTAATGTATGGTCACTAATTTCCAGGAAAGGGAGAGAGCCAGTGCCGTAAGACAAATGCGACATCTATGCCTCACGGGGATTCAAACCCGGCCCCTTCTCGGACGAAAGGTCATAAGCCAGCTCTTAGACCACGGCGTTCCCTCGTTTGAGCCGCATTCTACGATAAGGCTCTCTATATGTGCGATACCGCGGTTTTAATCTTGCCAGACTGTCGGAGACGATGCTTCGTTCTCACGTTCTGTTCCGTCGATCCTTCACATACCGCTCTACGTTGTAGGCGGCAGCATAAATCAGTGGGCTGTTGCCGTATTGGTAACACATATCGGTGTATCTATGTGTCGTTCAGTGTTGAGAAAACAAGGAAGAGATCCTTCCTTTAGTGTTGATCCGAACATCGGTGAGTACACTGCAGAGCAATTGAATTAGAGACAGCTGGCGTTATGCAAATGTAGCGCTGTGGGCGACCCTGCAAACGGAAACGACATGACGTATGCAGCGATCCGACAATATAAGGACTGATGCGACGGGAATCAGTAAGAGTCGGATGCAGTATATCTAAGCGCATTTGATCGTGGGCGAATTGTTGGGGCCCGACAAATGGGTCACTCCATCTCGGAAGTCGTGCAGGCACTGGGATTTTCACGAGCCACTGTGTCACGGGTGCACCGTGAGTACATCGAATCCGGTAAAACCATCCCTGCAAGGGCTAACTGCCGTGGACAACAGCGTGTGGATGAGCGGGGTCATCATCGGCTAGCTCGCATTGTAACAGCGGATAGACGGGCCACAGTGCAAGAAACCACTCGGCAATTTAACGCTGGTTCACAAAAACGTGTAAGCAGCCACACCATCCTCGCTATGGGTTACAGAAGCCATCGTCCCACGAGGGTGCCGCTGCTGACCTCACATCACAGGGTGCAAAGATTAGCATGGGCGCGGGAACATCGCCACGGGACATGTGGAAAAATCTTGCCCGGACTGATGAGTCGAGATTCACGTTGGTACATGCAGATGGCAGGATACGAGTACGGCGCAAACCACATGAAGCGATGGATCCTTCTTGCCAGCAGGGTACTCTTCAAGCTGGTGGGGGTGGCATTCTCGTCTGGGTACTGTTTACGTGGACTGAAATGGGAACCCTGGTACGTGTGACATCGTCCCTCACAGGTCAACGTTACCGAGATATCCTGGACGACCATTTGCTCCCGTTTGTGCGTCTTCAACATTCCACTGGGGACCTCAACCTGCAACAAGACAATGCACCGTGCCATCGCTCTCGAACTGTATCCGAATGGTTGGATGAACACTCCACCTACGTGACCTCGCTTCCTTTGCCAGCTAGGTCACCTGACCTCAATCTCATGGATCACATCTGGGATGCCATCGTGAGAGGTGTTCGAGGCTCTGACCCCCTCTATCAAATCTTCGTGAACTGTGGGAGCTTGTTCAGGGGTCGTGGATCCGTATGGCTTCCCAACGCTTCCGGTGTCTTGTCGAGTCCATGCCGAGACGAATCGCCGCCGTCATTAGGGCGAAAGGTGGTGCTACACGTTACTAGACAGGTATCTCTAATTCAATTGCTCTACAGTGTAGACAGCCTTGTATTATGTAATCTATACTTCGAATTGCATGATGTGTATCCAGTAGCATGTAAGAAAATAGCGTATGCAAAATGATGTTCGCGGCAATACGTTTGAGCACATCTGACATAACTGTACGGTATTTCTACGGAACAACGGGACCCCACAGCATGCTTCTGCCCCTGGGCCCCAAGCTATGCTACTGTAAAAGGGCAAGTGATGCTGGGATAGTTTTCAAATTGTGATCAACACAGGTCTAAAACTAATCCTAAGCCTTTTACTTACGAGTAAAAGAGGTTTCTTTGCCAGTCGCAACCGTAGGTTGTTCTTAGGTTTCCCGATTTAGCCGCCCCGGCGGCCAAGTGGGAAGAGGCGTTAACTTCTGGCTGAGCGCGGGCTATATCCACGGATGAGGCATGGGTGGTTCGCTTGGCTTCCTCCCTGGGACCAGTGGCCCCAAATCAGGGACCAACAACTTCCTAGAGCTCTTAGAGCGGCTCGTGATGGTCTTTAAATGCCGAAACCAAAAACTTCCTAAATTGCTCATACTTTTTACAGCTCCTTTACGCGACATCATACTGATTGATATCCATTGCATTAGCAGACGGGGAGTTCTGTTTGACAGTACGTCCTTTCCACGTAAAAATCTCTTAGAATAAATTGAATAATTCAAATACAAAATGGGACAAACATTACTTAGCAACCTATGCGTCAGATAGTATAACGTATTCATCGCATTTTGAAAATTGTGTGTACCTGTTTTTGTATCAAAAACAATTCTCTGCAATCAGTACTTCATTAGTATTGTCGTGGATTTTAAATTCCCATGAGTAACTACATTAGGGTTGTTACGCCATAACAATGATTTTAATATTTAAAAACCTTTTCAATCATATTAGTCTAATTTTGATGTATTCGCAGCTACGAGGACTTGTGTTAAACATGGCGAGCGAAATCTATCGGTGAATTTTATTTTACTTTGATTTTTACGTGGATCAGTATTCTTCTTTGCAATGTTCCGTTCGAATATTGAATTAAGGTTCTGTGTTTTACTCTTTTGGAACAGTGCCCTCTCTCTAGAATTGTCGTTGTATATTGTGCAAACATTGGCATTAGGAGCATCAGAACGCATAACACTTTTTTACTTTATGTACTCAGGGTTGCATTGCGTTATGTGGTAACCATTTTTTTCGTGTTTAAACTGAATTAAACAGATTATGCTTAATACTTTTCCTTGGACGGCTTCCATACATAATATTTGATTGCTATTTTTAAACCCATACATTAACAATATGTTAGCTTTCTTAACTGCTGTTTGTGCGTAACAACTACAGAAAAGAAATCTGATGAGGATATCGTGGGGTTGAGAAATTACCATTTACTGTAAATTTGTGGTTTCTGCCTTACCGAATATAGGTCAAATATTTGTAATTTTGCTGCTTTCAGTTAAGGTTAGTGATTGTATCATTATATACTCATACGGATTAGCACTGTTAGAAAAACAGATTTATGCATATTTTAGTAGTGTTGAAAAGTGCTAACATTGTTTTATAATTATTTAATAACATGTGTTGCTAGCTTTTTACAACTCTTCAGATTTGCCAAGTAAAGCTGATATCTTGAGGAGTTTCAGGGGGTTCGTGATATCCCTGTGGTCAGAGGGGTCGGCTGCCATTCTGTTGGTCGAAGATTCGATCCCAACCTGACGTCTCCAAACACTGAAGACCCGCCGTGCTTCGGAAGACACGTTAAGCCAGCTATCCCGAGGTATTGAACCCCCGTTAAAAATAATGTCATCTGTTCCTTTCCTCTCGAAGTGCACATTCTGTATTGGTATCGGCAGACATTTTCTCTCGATGTCAGTTCGCTTTTACCTGTCTCGCAAGCTTCACCATTTCTACCTGTCTACCTACTTTCGTATCAGAATCGCTCGGCCTTCACTTCTTCTTCTAGTACGCGGCGTATTGCTCGTACTGCCAAGGTAGCTCCGTCTCAACCTTCCTTTGGTAGAGACCCCATGAGAAACAGTAGACGTCTTGAACTTGACGACGCGACGTTCAGGCCACCCGCACACGGTCCATTACTTTAGGCGAAGTGCGTCGATTAAGTTTCAGGACTGAGCGCAAAAAAGAAAATGCGAATGTTATGAAAAACATCTTTAATCTTCATCAAAGTAGTGTGTATTAATTTAAATGCTATACACTGAGTGGCCACTTTTTTATGACCACCCCTTCAGCACTTTGCTGGGTCACCTTTTGCCTTTAATACTGCGTCGATTCTTCGTGGCATAGACTCCACCAGATGTTGATAGGTGGTTTGTGGAATCTGACACCATGCTTGATGAATAGCACTTTCCAGGAGTGTGATATTGCAGGGTTGTGGATCCAGCTGTCTGATGGCTCGTTCAACTTCATCCCACAAATTCTCAATGGGGTTGAGATCTGGAGATTGTGGGGGCCACCTAAGCAAAGTAAACCCACCGGCATGTTCCTGAAACCAATCCTGTACAATACGAGCACTATGGCAGGATGCATTATCTTGTTGAAAGTAGCCATCGCCATTGGGATAAACCATCCACATGACAGGATGCACTTGGTCCGCAACGATGTTTAGATATGATGTGCCATTCAGACGTTGATCAACACGAATTAAAGGGCCCAAAGCATGCCAAGAAAACATTCCCCAAACCATAACGTTGCCTCCACCAGCCTGGAGGGTTGTAGCAATGCATTTGGGGTCCATGATTTCGCGCTGTTTCCGCCAAATTCTCACTCGGCCATCGGCATGGTGCAACTGAAAACATGATTCATCGGACCACATAATTTATTTCTAATTATCAACTGTCCAATCCTTGTGTTCCTGTGCGAACTGGAGACGTTTTCTCTTGTTAACTGCAGACAGCAAAGGTGTTCAAACAGGCCTTCGGCTGCCATATCCCATCCGAGGCAGTGTACGGCGAACAATGCGTACAGAGATCATTTGAAGTGATCCTTGATTGAGATGGTCTCTAATTTGCTGCACTGTTGCACTTCTGTTGTCTGTTACCAGTCTGGACACCACTCTCCGTTCCGCCCGAGCAGTCACTAGTCGATGACGACCACACGTTGCACGTAGAGACCCAGTTTTTTGGCTGACAGTCCAGTATTTAAACACTTTAACAACAGCTGCTCTGGAACACTTCACGAATGCGGCGGTTTCGGTGATACTCGTTCCATGGCTCCGAGCTCCTACAGTCATCCTATGTTCAAAGTCCGTTAAATCACATTTTTTACCCATCTCGTCACCCAAAAATCACTTCTACTACTGTTGCAAGCACTAATCTTTCCCTTTTTATACTAGCCTCGCCCTCTGGCGGCAACAGTGTGCAGCCATAGCTCATTTGCTTAAAACTGTCAGGTGGTCATAATAAAGTGGCCACTCAGTGTATATACTAACATATCATTCATCCAACATGTTTCCAAATTTTGGAGTTAGTATGCTGAATTTTGTTGCCCTTTCTTTTAAAGGCAACAGCATCGTCAAGTCTTTTGGCTTTGAGAAAGAGAAATAAGTCGGATAGAAGCAGATTAGGTGAACAGGACGAGGATGTGTGAACTTCACAATTCCTTCTCAGCGCAAAACTATTCTGCAATTACTGTGAAATGCTTTAGCGCGCAGTGCTGCAGGTAAAGGATTCTTTCCCTGGGACTGTGATTTAATTCGTGTTATTCTCTTGGTCTGCTGAGCGAAAATAATTATTTGGTAACGGATGGTAGGGAATCATCCGGAGAACAATGTAAATAGTTTCAAGTTTCGCAACAGTATTTTGTCGCATACTTGGGGCTCTTTCTCAGCCTCCTCCCAAACATTCCAGAATCGTGTTTAAAATGTCAGTCTATGAACTTTTTATGCCACTCTTCATATCTTCTCGCGTACGAATTGTTGCAAGCAGTATCAGTATATTTCTTTTGTCGGGGTAAAATACTCCATCGACGGAATTTGGGAGACATTTCCACAAGTTAGTATGAGTGTTTAGTAATTCTGAATCTTTTTCCATGGTGGAGAAGAAAATATCAGCGAACATTTTCGCATTCGTAGTTCCCAGTGCGAGCTTTTACTTTAAAGAATATTCCTCTGATTGACGTTATTTGCGTTCTAGTGTGAGCAGAGAATTGCGTAAAGATTAATCAACAGAATATCCAACGATGGTGTGAGAATTTGTAGATTTTCCAAGCCTTTCCACGCGATCAATAGGTTGCCGGGTTATTACGTCAGGGTTCTTTTTTTTTTTTTTTTTTTTTTTTTTTTTGATTGGAGGTTTTAACGACCACCGTGAGCAACTCAATGGGCTATAAGCAGTCGCCCGTCCCTAAATTAGGGTCACTGGTTCCAGGGAAGGGAGAGAGCCAGTGCCGTAAGACAAGCACAACATCCATGCCTGACCGGGATTCGAACCCGGACCCCTTACGGACGAATGATCAGAGGCCAGCGCCTTAGACCACTGCGCCACCGGGGCGGCCGTCAGGGTTCTGTCTACCACATATATTTTGAGATGCCATTTTTAGGATTAGTTTGTGTATCATACTGTCGTTCTACATATACACTGCTGGACAATTGCTAAGGACGGATCATAAACGGCTATATAGCGCATAAAAAAGTAAGTGTGGTTGGATGCCAAGTGAAATAAAATTATGTCAGAATGCCAGGACATTACAAGAAAGACAATTTATTGTGCTCTGAAATCCAGAAGGCTTTGGAACGTGTTCAAGGGACAAACAGGCCATTTTGTGCAGAATACGTAAACGTGAAAAAAATGCAATTATCGTCCGCAGGCGTTCCGGCGTAAGATGTCAATACGGGATATGGCCGCCATGGAGGGTGATGCAAGATTCCACACGTCGTGTTATGCTTTGCACAACATTATCAAGCATCTGTTGGGGTAATTTATCCCATTCCTCTGTCAGTGCACAGATGAGGGTGTCCTTGTTTGTTGGAGGGCACTAGCGACCAGCAAGACTCCTCCCCAAAGCATCCCACATGTTTTCAATGGGATTGAGATCTGGAGAACGTGCTGGCCATACGAGGCGTTGAATATGTTTGCTCTCAAGACACTCCTGGACAGCGACTGTTCGATGACATGTGCGTTGTCGTCCATGAAAATGAATCTATCACCGACAGCACCACGGAACATGCAAACTTGAGGTAGCAGAACATCCTTAATGTATCGTTGGCCAGTAATAGTACCAGTTGGAAGCACATAGAGGGACGTACGGCCATTGATCATGATGACAGCCCATACCATGACGCTACATGTCGGATATCGGCCCCTTTCCTGTATGTTTGCTGGACAATATGCAGTACCACTATCACGCCAGATCAGTTGTCGTCGACAATGAGACGATAGACTGTATTTACTCTCATCTGAGAAGAGGACAGCAGACCAATCGTTATCAGTCCAATTGCGATATTGATGGCACCATTGCAAACGGGCGGTACGGTGACGTCTGGACAATGGGATGCACACAACAGGACGGCGGGCGTATAGTTCTCCTTCATGCAAACGTCTGGCGACAGTTTTTCGGGAGATCCGCTTGCCAGTAGCAGCCATAAACTGATTTGCTACCTCACTAGCTGTGCTGCGCCGGTGTATTTTTGTTGATAGCACTATGTGCCGATCTTCTGCAGGTGTCGTACTGCGAACACCACCTCCCCCGTGACGTTTGCTGCACTCTCCATTTGTTTGAAATGATTTCCAAAGCCTTGAAACAACACTATGGCTGACGTCGAACTCCCTGGCAACATCTGTTATTTTTCGCCCTTCTACAATCTTGCCAATAATACGGCCACGCATAAATTCATGTAGGTGATGGCGGGAAGACATACTGAAAATTGCAAGTTCGTCAATTGATTGTTTTCCTTTCAAATTTGCGTTTGAACAACAAAGGTCAATACGCGTGAAATCCTTTATATCTCTTATCAGCGCTATGACGTCAGGAACAAGTTCGGCGATCCAAAATTTGCATACGCACAACACGTCTTGCTGTATCCCGCACTTATGCTAATTTCCACATTTTCCTGCCTTCCCTTTTATGGTTGCTATCTTTGCTATTGTCATCCGTCCTTAGCAATTGTCCGGCAGTGTATTAAATATTTTTTCAGCCTGATCGAAGCTCATGATTTAATTCTTTTTCTGGTATGTGTACCTCAAAGACTTGTAATTCATTCGCCATTTTGGGGGTTTGAATTTAGACAGTAAATATGAATTCCTTTTTCAAGTTTTTTTTTATTTCTGACTTTGCTATGTGATCCTTGCGTGTCTACGTCGTTAATTCAAACATCTCACCTAAAGAACTTAAATGAACTTTATGACGTTTCCTCCCTTTGTCAACGACACCGAAGGATGTTTTCATCATTCAGATGCATCAGTTCAAGACCCAATTGATGTTAAATGCTTTATTTATCTTAATAAGGACCAAATTAAAGGTAACAAGTGCAACAGCATATTTTAAAAATCAAATTGGTTCAATTCAACTGTTTGGAATCGAGATATATCGTGGTCACTGTATCACCAAAATAATGAAGAGCTCTATACCCTGATCTGCGTTATGAAAAGACTTCTAAGTAAAACGGAGGATCTTGGATCCTATTATTTTCTACACCGATACGAAGGATGGAATCTGTAATAAAGTGCCCCGAATAAATTTTCTGCAATAATTGGATTTAGTTTCAAGTCTAAAAAAACAAGTAACTGAGTGCTCAGGAAGACCGAAACGCCATCATCCAAACGTCAGCAAAAAGAACATTTCAGTAATTTAGAGGAATGTAAAATAAACAGAAGGTTGTTAGCAAAAACAATATTGAAGAGTGTTTTTCTCGAAGGGAAGGGACTAAACACACAATTTCGAAGAGCATGTAAGGCTGTATCTGTGGTTGTCAGGGAAGTTGCGAAACTACGGCACTGTGGAAGGACAAACACGATGCAAAACTCACACCGGGCTCATTTCGGACGATCCGCAGCCCGTGCCTCTCGCCACTGTACGGGACAGCATACTAAAAAAATACTGAGGTGAAGGACGACCATCAGCCGGATGGAACAAAGATTTCCTGGTCGTAACAGTATCTAATACTTCTCACAAATTGGAAGAAGTTTCATCATGGCGGCTACAAATATTTACGTGCTAAGAATAAGTAAATGGAAGTGACCGAAATACTGAAAAAAACGTGTGCGTAAAATGCATTTGCTGTTTATCTGTGACCAGCAAGAAATGTTTGTGTGTTGGAGGTGGGAAGTTTAGGAACCACGATGAGCAACTTAATGGTAAACAAGCAGTCTCGCGTCCTTAATTTGGGGCCACTGGTTCCCGCAAAGGGGGAGAGCCGGTGTGCAAGACAAGCTCACCATCTTTATCTCGCTCGGGATTCGTGCCTGGACCCATCTCACACGAAGGATTTTTTTTTGTTGGAGGTTTAACGACCACCGTGAGCAACTCAGTGGGCTATAAGCAGTCACCCGTCCCTAATTTAGGGTCACTGGTTCCAGGGAAGGGAGAGAGCCAGTGCCGTAAGACAAACAACATCCGTGCCTCACCGGGATTCGAACCCGGACCCTTTTCGGACGAACGATCAGAGGCCATCGCTTAGACTTATGCTCCACCTGGGCGGCACACGAAGGATTGGAAGCCAGCACCTTGTACCACTCGATCACCGGGGCGGCACACGAAGATTTGGAAGCCAGTACCTTGTACCACTCGACCACTGGGGCGGCACACGAAAGATTGAAAGCCAGAACCTTGTACCACTCGATCACCGGGGCGGCACACGAAGATTTGGAAGCCAGTACCTTGTACCACTCGACCACTGGGGCGGCACACGAAAGATTGGAAACCAGCACCTTGTACCACTCGACACCGGGCCGGCACACGAAGGATTGGAAGCCAGCACTTTGTACCACTCGACCACTGGGGCGGCACACGAAGGATTGGAAACCAGCACCTTGTACCACTCGACCACTGGGGCGGCACACGAAGGATTGGAAGCCAGCACCTTGTACCACTCGACCACTGGGGCGACAAGTACCTTCAGTTGTTATCCAGGTCTACAAAATGTTACATGTTAAAAGTTGTTACAGTTGTTTTGCCAGATTTTGGAGATATTTGCGGGGATGTTTTTTGGCGGGTTGTGGATGTTTCACGACTACGGGATGAGAAACTGAAAGGGCTGTAGGCAGTCGCCCGTCCCTAATTTTAGACCACTACTTACCAGTAGGGGGAAAGAGCCATCGCGACAAGGGAAACGCCCTACCCATGCCGCATCCAGGACTCGAACCTGAGCCCACTCGGTCGACTAGCCAGAAACCAGCGCCTCTAACCACTCGGTCACAGGGGCGGCGTGGTGATTACAAATACGATTCTAATTTCACTGTTATGTAAGGTTTTTACACAAAATGCTGTAGCACTTTAGGCCTAGTATGCGTGCAACAGTAGGTTATGAAATAGAAAAATGTCGAAAATAATTTTATTTATTGAAGGTACACTTCTCACATTTAAAAACATTTATAGATATCGCTTGCTTTTGCATTCAAACTCCTAAACCCACTGTCTTGATACTTCTGAACAGCGCTTCTTGTACTTCAGTTTACGTGCCTCTTGTAGCGTCTCTTTTTGCAGCATCCCACAGTAGTCACACTTTATTATTTTTAGTGTCGTATCCCTGTACATTACAAAAGCAAAAGTAGCAGCAGTCACCAATGTGACGGTTTGATTCCCTCCAGATCACTGGCACACCAGAACAAACGGAATTTTTCTTGCGTTTCGTCCACTGTCTCATTTCTTCAACAGCACTGATCTTATTTAGAGCCGAGGATTTGTCCTGGTCCTCAGATTTCACTCCAAAGTATCCATAGCGAGTTTTCTCTTTTTACAAAGTCTGTAATACTTTTCTGTTGCTTTTGAATGACAAAATCCAAACAAATATAACAGAAAACAACTAAACACGTAAACACAACAGACAACGGTTCAGTGCAGTAGCAAAATTCCAGCTTTCAACCTTATACAGAGAGGTGGAGGTGAGCTTAAGTACAAGTTCAGACATGTTTCATCTGTTTTTACAAGATTCCGTATCCTACTACAAAGGGCATGATTTATGCACGGGTCTACTGGGCCGAAGCCTTGGATTCCCAGTTTCAGAGAGCTCCAAAATGTCTTCAAAGCGCATTGTGTCGAACTAAAACATACTGTTCTATGTGGTTTCGTAAAATCTAAGGGGCCCGATTTGCAGGTAGGCCCAGGGGCTGCCCATATCTAAGTCGGGCCCTGCTGCTACGCCCTTTTCTCCCTCAGGACTTCTTCCTCTCGTTCTCTAACGTTGCCGAATTCATGTCCTGACTCAACAAGTTTGAGTGACAACTTTATTTTGTGAGGAAAGTAGTTGGTAGGTAGATGGTTTTAATTCAGTAAGCTCTCAGGGTTTATTACAATTGCACTTGTGACCTCCCTTGCTCATTACCTCCCAGCTTTTCTGTATAAATGAATGAACAAACACGCAGTCAAGGATTCAGCGTATATCCGTCTCAATCTTTTCCAGATCATACTTCCACTCCCTTTGCGTACGTGTCCTTGAATTTTCGAGGCCTCCCCACACCGGTGGCCTCGAGCACTGGTTTCTAATCATTTGTGTGAGATGTGTCCGGGTTCGAATCCGGGTAACGCATGAATAGTGTGTATGTGTGCACCTGTCTATACGATTTGAAAATTTTATCTTGCATTGGAAAGCCTGAACTATGGAAATGATGATCCTTGCCGCTCGGTCTTTTCCCGATCTGTAATTTCACCTCTAGGGTAAAAGGCAGATGCAATCGAATTGAAAATATATTTTATTCTGTATCATTGGTGTCCTGCTCCAGTGGCCCAGTGATCCAAGAGCTGGCTTCTGACCATTCGTCAGAAATGGATCCCAGGTCGAATCACGGTGCGGCATGGATGTTGTGTTCGTCTTACAGCACTAGCTGACTCCCTTCGCTGGAACCAGAGGCCCTAAATTAGGGACGGGTTACTGTTTATAGCCCATCGAGACAATTCTTTTTCCTTTCGTTATTCTGTAGAAAGGCCATTTTGCATACAACTTCTTTGTCAAATAATCTACAGTTGTTATACACTGAAGAGCAACTGAATTAGAGATACCTGTCTAGTAACGTGTAGCACCACCTTTCGCCCTGATGACGGCGTCGATTCGTCTCGGCATTGTAACGTACCAGGAGATGTGACGTACCTGCCAGAAGGACGCACACGACATAAAGGCAGATAAGAATCAGAATAAAACGTCCGCGTAGCTCAATTGGTAGAGCAACTCATTCCGGAATGAGGGGACCCGGGTTCGAATCCTGGCGCGGATAAAAATGACGGAGAAATTTACTTCGTCATAATGGCGAAGTAAATTTCTATGGTGTGATGTTATTTCCACACCGCGAGATAGGAAAAATAAGAGAATCCCTTCTCCAGCACTTCGAATAAAAAAAATAATAATAATAAGGGGGAGATGATGTAACGTACCAGGAGATGTGACGTACCTGCCAGAAGGACGCACACGACATAAAGGCAGATAGGAATCAGAATAAAACGTCCGCGTAGCTCAATTGGTAGAGTGACTTATTCCGGAATGAGGGGATCCGGGTTCGAATCCTGGCGTGGACAGAAATGACGGAGAAATTTACTTCGTTATAGTATGGACTCGACAAGACTTGGGAAGCCATACGGATCCACGACCCCTGAACAAGCTCCCACAGTTCACGAAGATTTGATGGAGGAGGATCAGAGCCTCGAACCTCTCTCTCGATGGGATTGAGGTCAGGTGACCTAGCTGGCCAAGAAAGCGAGGTTACGTCGGTGGAGTGTTCATCCAACCGTTCGGATACAATTCCGGAGTGATGACACGGTGCAATGTTTGCTGCAGGATGAGGTCCGCAGTGGGATGTTGAAGACGTACAAACGGGAGAAATGGTCGTCCAGAATATCCCGGTAACGTTGACCTGTGAGGGACGATGTCACACGTACCAGGGGTCCCATTTCAGTCCACGTAAACAGTCCCCAGACGAGAATGCCATCCCCACCAGCTTGAAGAGTACCCTGCTGGCAAAAAGGATCCATCGCTTCATGTGGTTTGCGCCGTACTCGTATCCTGCCATCCGCATGTACCAACGTGAATCTCGACTCATCAGTCCAGGCAACATTTTTTGCACATGGCTAGAGTCCAGTGGCAATGTTCCCGCACCCATGCTATTATTTGCACCCTGTGATGTGCGGTCAGCAGCGGTACCCTCGTGTGACGATGGCTTCTGTACCCCATAGCGAGGAGATGGTTCTGGATGGTGTGGCTGCTTACACGTTTTTGTGCGCCAGCGTTAAATTGCCGAGTGATTTTTTGCACTGTGGCCCGTCTATCCGCTGTTACAAAGCGAGCTAGCCGACGATGACCCCGCTCATCCACACGCTGTTGTCCACGGCAGTTGGCCCATGCAGGGATGGTTTTACCGGATTCGATGTACTCACGGTGTACCCGTAACACAGTGGCTCGTGAAAATCCCAGTGCCTGCGCGACTTTCGAGATGGAGTGACCCATTCGTAGTGCCCCCGACAATTTGCCCACGATCAAATGCGTTTATATCCTTCGTCTTACCCGTGCTGCGTCCGACTCTTACTGATTCCCGTCGCATCACTCCTTATATTGTCGGATCGCTGCATACGTCATGTCGTTTCCATTTACAGGGCCGCCCACGCATAACGCCAGCTGTCTCTAATTCAATTGCTCTTCAGTGTATATATCTGCTTCTAAAAGTTCGATTGCGCATAGTGTGTTTCGCCGTCATATTTTCCACTTTATTAAAATGTGGAATTGCTGAAAGCCAGTTCGTAAGTTCATGATTTTATGTCTGCATGTTTCCCCCTTATTAACTTATTAACCCTTTAAGTGGCCGATATACCCGAACCAAAAGACGTCCAAAATTTTCTGCGCTCCCCGAACAGAAATGTTCACATAGCCAGGTTTTACGGAAGTTACGGCAAAACAGTTCCTTTGCTCATCTCATCTCTACAGTACAGACCATAAATCTGATTGGAGTGATAACAACATCTTTCTAGTATTTTATTCTCTGCTTCATGACCCAGAGCATGAAGGGGAAGGACTAGTTTTCCTGACACGAACATCATGCCGCTGGGTAGACATACGTTGCTAAAACATGTCTCTCCTTTATTAGGTTCTGGATATTATTATAGCCTTTTTAGCAAGTAATCTGTCAGAAAGTGTTAGTGTCAATTTTCCCCCTAAATTACCACTTTGAATAACAAAGCTAAAGGGAATTCAACGCTTTCTGATGCGTAGTTCCATTTCTCGTTCCATCCGGGTTCATCCCACTTCTTAGACAGCGAATATATTCGTTCGAGCTGATTTCAGCCCATTTTTCAAACCCCGAGTAAATCCATTCCAACCGGTTAAAGAGTTAAAATGTGAACCTGCTGAAAGGCAGTTTTGTCTGTTCTTGATTTAATATCTGAATGTTTTCTCCTTTGCAAAATGTGGAACTGTTGAAAGGCAGTTTGTCTGGTCTTGATTTACCAGCTGAATTCTTTTCCCTCTTATTAAAAGATGGAGCTTCTGAAATGCAATTTGTATGTTCTTGATTTAACAACTGAACGTTATAACTTTCAAGGAAACTGTAACGAAGTGATGAATTCAAAAGTTTCTATGCAGAAGGAATGAAAGAATTGTCAAAGCGATTGACGCGACAATTATTCTGAAAGGGGAGTTTAGTGACTGTGCTACTTTGACATGGTGAGGAATTCCATGAATCAGAACAAAGGCTGACAGCTCTTGAATATAATGATCATGAAAGTATACTTGCAAAAAAATGCGCAGTAGGACCGCTACTTGCCTGTTGCGAAGGAACTGAAGAAAACGATGTTCAGTTGAGAGCTTATTTTTTCCATTTTTTTTTTTATCCAACGTTTAATAAAAGCTGAAGAGGCGTACATACCTGAAAATAACAGTTGCTGTTTAATGCGTTATGTATAAAGATGCGTATTTTAAAATAAAATTACATATTCCTGTCCTTCACTCGAAATAATCTCTGCGATCCCTAGGGATGTAAATATCCCTTAAAGGAACTCTTTCGCAATTTCTCTTAATACGGTATACTTATTACTTGTGATTTCAGTTACTTGCTTTTCCAACTGCGGAATCAAGATTTTTTTTAAAGCATACTCTGCTTTCTCTGTGTTAACTTAATTCATTCCGAAGATTTAAAGGAGAAAGTAAAAATAAAATACCTGTTTTCCGTGTAACTGTTTACGATGCATTCTTGAGGCCTGGAAAACATGTCTTAATGTAAATTATTTGTAAAATAATTTAAAAGTATAAATGCTAAAAAACATGGCATTTAAGAAAATTTTTTAAGGAAGTTACCCTTAGGAATTATTGTCCTGTGCATGTACCAAAACATTAATTTCGATCAGAAATGTGTAAAATTAAATCTTGCATGACATCGACACCGTGCACAAGAAATATGAAACATAAATTCCAAATAAAACATCTTTTTTCAGATTTTGCAATGTACTGTTGTGTCTACTTTTTAAGCAACTGTTAACCGGCTTTTAATTTTCTTGTTTTCGTTTACAGCAGTATCTTACACCTAATGTTCTATTGCACAGATTATGACGTTAACAGATAAAAATAAACTTGAGATCAATAAACGGAAATAATGCAAGCAGAAAAAGTGACGCGGCTGCAGTATAAACCAGTATTTGTGAAGTTACGAGATTTAGCTATCTTCTATCTGTAGTGATATTGAGCTTTGGTAAATCCAAAGCTGTCAGCTTTGATACATTGCTAAGTAAAATCTGAAGCAAATACCCGATGAGTGATTACGCGACGTAAGCGACAGTTCGTACAAGTACACTGAAGAGCAATTGAATTAGAGACAGCTGGCGTTATGCAAATGTGGCGCTGTGGGCGGCCCTGTAAAAGGAAACGACATGACGTATGCAGCGATTCGACAATATAAGGAGATATGCGAAAGGAATCAGTAAGAGTCGGATGCAGTATGGGTAAGACGAAGGATCTAAGCGCATTTGATCGTGAGCAAATTGTCAGGGCCCGACGAATAGGTCACTACATCTCGGAGGTCGTGCAGACACTGGGATTTTCACGAGCCACAGTGTCACGAGTGCACCGTGAGTACATCAAATCCGGTAAAACCATCCCTGCAAGGGCCAACTGTCGTGGACAACAGCGTGTGGATGTGCGGGGTCATCGTAGGCTAGCTCGCATTGTAACAGCGGATAGACGGGCCGCAGTGCAAGAAATCACTCGGCAATTTAACGGTGGTGCACAAAAACGTGTAAGCAGCCACACCATCTAGAACCATCTCCTCGCTATGGGGTACAGAAGCCATCGCCCCACGAGGGTACCGCTGCTGACCGCACATCACAGGGTGCAAAGATTAGCATGGGCGCAGGAACATCGCCACTGGACACTAGACATGTGGGAAAATGTTGCCTGGACTAATGAGTCGAGATTCACGTTGGTACATGCGGATGGCAGGATACGAGTACGGCGCAAACCACATGAAGCGATGGATCCTTCTTGCCAACAGGTTACTCTTCAAGCTGATGGGGTGGCATTCTCGTCTGGGGACTGTTTACGTGGACTGAAACGGGACCCCTGGTACGTGTGACATCGTCCCTCACAGGTCAACGTTACCGGGATATCCTGGACGACCATTTGCTCTCGTTTGTGCGTCTTCAACATTCCACTGGAGACCTCATCCTGCAACAAGACAATGCACCTCGCCATCGCTCCCGAATTGCATCCGAATGGTTGGATGAACACTCCACCGACGTGACCTCGCTTCCTTGGCCAGCTATGTCACATCTGTGATGCCATCAAGAGAAATGCTTCCGGTGTCTTGTCGAGTCCATGCCGTGACGAATCGCCGCCGTCATCAGGGCGAAAGGTGGTGCTATACGTTACTAGACAGGTATCTCTAATTCAATAGCTCTTCAGTGTATATTATTCGTAGGAGGGTGTGATGCCGTACTAAAGCTGAACAGGTTGTGGCTAATTTATTGTGACATAGAACATGCGAGCGATACGATCCTTAATATACACACACCTGCCACTGAATTAATAACCTTTATGCAGATGTACGTAAACGTGACTTTCGCAGCCTACATATATGCAAAATACGTGAACACATGCGTCAGTACATAATCTAGGCGCCTGTTTAATACCGCAGCTCGTCAGCAATGTTGATCTCAATGGGAATAACAAAGCATCTTTCGGAGGTCAATAAAGGGCTTATTGTGAGTTCCCGTCTGGCTGAAACTAAGATTTTTAAAACAGCAGAGCTGTCTGGTTTCTCAAAAGGTGAGATATCCCGGGTCTTTAATCAGTGGATAAATAACGCACATTTCTTATCTAAGAGGCGTAACTGTGGTGCGACGACAATCTATCAGAAACGGGATCATCGTCGTCTGACAATGCTTGTACAGAGAAACAGGACTTCCTGTCTTTAACAGTTGACCAAAGCATTCAGTGAAGGCTGTTCCCGAAAGACATGTTGTCCGACGAGTCGCGGCCCACCATGTTCTGTACCAACGGTAGGTAGAGAGTTTCGCGGGAACCCCATGAAGCAATGGACCCAACTTGCCTTGTTAATACAGCTCAAGGTTCTGGAGGTACTGTCATGTTAAGGGGCACGTTCTGTTGATACGAAACAGTTCCCCTGTGGTTGCTGGAAAGTCGGATGTCTTCTAATAATTATCTAAACATTGTTGCCGATCAAGTCCATCCTGCGATGTTGAATTTTTATCCAGCAGGTGGCGGCTTTTCACGGACGACAATGCTACTCTCCATCGCGCAAGATGTATTCAGTAGCGGTTCAGCGAGCATGGCAGCGACTTCCACCATCTTCTCTGGTCACCATAAAGTCCGAACCTGAACCCCATTGAGAATGTATGGGACATATTAGAAAAGCAGATCCTGAAGCAAAGTTCTCTTCCGTCAAATCTGAACAAGTTAAAAGACTGTCTGGTGAACGCCTGGTATGCTGTAGACGTAGATGCATTCCAACATCTTGTGGAATGTATGCCGAACAACATACGTGGTGTCATTCGGGCAAAAAGAGGTCCAATCCAGTATTGAATTAAAGTTTCTAATTCAGTGGCCGGTGTGTGTAAATCTTTTCTTTGAGAGAGGCCTTCCTGAAGATGTTACTCGTAAATTCAGGTAGCAAAAGTAGAATCTTAAGTACATGGCAACAGAATGCTTCAGATTGTAAAACCTGCGTGTCGGTATGTTTCAAGGTTAATACCAAACTGATGTTCCTGTCCAATTACGCCTCTGGTGATGAGCTTCAAGAGTTAATGCCTTTTAGATAACTCCATTAGTTTTACGGATTTTGTCGCGGATCTCCACGAAATCTCATCGAATTATGTCAGTTACGTTACAGCGTGTCTCCCATTACTGAGCTGTAGCTTTGTTTTTGGTTTACGGTGGAAAACATATTTCTCGTGGTAAATCAATGGCACTACCTCACTCTGAGAATCTGGAAAGATTGCTACAACTTCAAGTTTCCGGCGTTAAGCCGATGCTATCCCACAATTTTGGCCAGGGATCAGCCTTTTTTTGGAATAATTCAATGCTTAATTGCAAGCATAGCTCGGCTCCACAACAAAGTTTGTTTTCAGTAGGACCCAGTTCTTAATTTCAGCAGGATCCCTGTGGGGAATTTCAGCGGTTTTCATTTTAGTATTGTCAATGAAACGCATTTGTCGTTTTCTAAGGCTGATATAAAATACGCGTACTTAGAATTTATTGGTTTTAGCTCGGAAGCTTTTGCCCATACAGAATGAGCAAACGATCGAGTAGCAAAATAGGAACTTCCACTGTTCAAGCTTACAATCGATTTTAAAGAAATAAAACAATAACGTCGCTTAAATTGTGAATGAAACACAGTGTCCTTGTAGTCGAATAGCCTAAAGCTCGTGATTTTGTTATTCTAGAGCATAGTTCATTAGTCCCCTCGAGGTCGTACCTCTCATAACAAACTAGAGTCACGCTTGTGGTGCACACTCATTAGACTCAAGAATATAAGAACAACAAAATGCAGGTCTGGCTAAATTGTTGATGGAATTGGACTTGGCAATTCTATCCACTTAGCACTAAAGATAATACGCGTCAGAAAACACGGATAGCATATTTTTCACGTGATAGCATCTGGATATTTTGGGACATAACAAACTTAATGATTTCCGTGGGGTCTGTGCCTTTAAATGTTTATGCATATGATTAGCACTTGTTTCCAAATGTATATATATATTTGAAATAGTGCGAAGTTTCTCCATCCCAGATCACCTACAGGGACGTTATCAAGAAGGTGGTACAACGCATATGGACCTGTCCTTGAAATTTTGCACCTGCGGTATTTTTTAAATTGTTTTCCGTCATTCCAAAATGCGCGTACTTTTTACGACATAATTACACAGTCGAGTCACATTATTGTGACCACCCGCTACTTTGACGTCAACAGCGCATAGCCAATGAAAGAAGGCACGTGTCGTGAGCTAGCTTGGAGGGTATATATGGTCTGCTGTAGGCATTCTGAAAACATATCACTCGTTGCTGTCATGGATAAAAAGAGCGATTTATCATATTTGCAAAGCGTGCTGCTGTGGTTAAAGAGTATCGTGATTGGAGAAATGGCACCATTGCGAATAAGCGACGCGAAAACTGTGGAGCACCACGTGCCATTGATGTGAGAGGTGAACGTCGGCTTCGAAGGTGCGTGAGGGCAAATCGACACGCTACAGTGGAGCAAATCACTGGCCGAATGAACCAGGGTGCTACCGGAAATGTGTCTAAAACGACAGTTCTGCGAACCCTGCTGCGTATGGGGCTTCGATGAAGACTGATGGTCACTGCACCTATGCTAACGAAGGTACATTGGCAGAAAAGGCTTACATTTGCACGGTAGTATCGGAATCGGTCCTCCGCTGATTGGCAAAGAATTGCCTTCTCCAATGAGTCACGTTTTCTGGTTCACCGAACGGATAGACGTTGGCGTATAAGGCGAGAGAAACTTCGGAGAAGAAACAACACTCTTCAACCATTACTTGCAGAACACAAGCTGGTGGGGGCAACGTTATGGTCTGGGGAATGTTTTCGTGGCATTCTCTGTGTCCACTCATACCTGTGGAAGGCACTATGGGCCGAATTCGTTATAAATCCATCCTTGCAGACCACGGACACCATGTATACCCATACATGCTTATTGCCTTCCCTGGGGCGGATGGGATCTTTCAGCACGACAATGCGACGTGTCACACAGCTAGAAATGTCTGAGAGTGGTTTGAAAAGCACGATGAAGACTTCAAAGTACTTCCCTGGCCCCCTAATTCCCCGGACTTTAAACCCAATTGAGCATCTGTGGAACCACCCTGATCGTGTTGTTCGCTCTATGGATCCTCCACCACGCACCCTCCAGAAGTTGTCAGATGCACTGCAGTCAGCATGGCTCCACATACCTGTGAACACCTTCCAGCACTTTATTGAGTCACTTCCAGCCCGTCTAGCTGCTGTCCGCGCTGCACACGGCGGTTACTCTGGATATTAGCTGGTGGTCAGAATAATGTGACTCGACCGTGTATATGCAGTTTGTGCATTGTTTTTCCCCTCAACTTTGTAAGATTAATCAAGTTAGCTGCAGTTATCACACAAATGAATTTGAATATACCTTGTTACACGTTCCCGATTTTTTCTTTTTATCATTACTTTTTATGTGTATTGTCTTTTGATTCTGTACTTGTGCAAGAACACAGCGTTCTCGGTGCAGTAGGGACTATAAAGTATTATCCAGACAAATTTAATTTATTACTTTACTTAGGCCTTTATTTTGAAAATCTATGGTTCATACAACAGTGAGGAATCCGAATATCTTATGTTATGTGAGAAATGAAAAAAAAACGCAGAAAAAGTAACATCCGCGGACGTTGCTACAGCTCATGTTACCTGTGAACATGGATTCTACCCAAGTATTTGGAGGGTATTAAAAGTTCTCGGTAGCTCCCAGTCTCAAAGGGAAATAAGCCGCCCCGAAAGGGAGACAACTTGGGCGGAGAAGAATTATATGTAAGACTTCGTCTGCTTTAAGAACAGACAATGTTCTTATGGACTCATGTTTCTTGAGCATTGACAATTTTCTTATGAGTCCATAAGAACATTGTCAATGTTCTTGACAATGTTCTTATGGACTCATGTTTCTTGAGCATTGACAATTTTCTTATGAGTCCATAAGAACATTGTCAATGTTCTTGACAATGTTCTTATGGACTCATGTTTCTTGAGCATTGACAATTTTCTTATGAGTCCATAAGAACATTGTCAATGTTCTTGACAATGTTCTTATGGACTCATGTTCATCATTCATTATTCATGATCGGCGCAATAGTTTTAAGCACTGGCTTATAACGATTCGTCCGAGATGGATCCGAGTTCGCATCCCGGTGTAGGCATGGACGTTGTGTTTGTCTTACGTCACTGGTTCTATCCCTTCCATGGAATCAGAGGCCCTAAATTAGGAATGGGCGACTGCTTATAGCCCATTGAGTTGCTCACTGTTATCGATAAACCTCTAATTAAAAAAAGGCAAATAAGCGATCCTTTTCCATGACAAAGAGGGTTAAATCCATTTTAAGTAAGAAAGCTGGACAGCAATATTTGAATATTTTAACTCTTCGTTGAATGAATTCAAATGTTCTTAGTGCAGACGAAGTCTTATATGTACTTCTTCTCCGCCCAAGTTGTTTCTCTTTTGTTTTCCAATAAAATACTTTTAAAGTGATGAATAGTAATTACAGAATAAAATACGAATCAATGAACATGCTCTTTTGTAAACTGAAGATTTTGATGAGGCAGGTCTGAGTCAAATTCGTTCAACTAGCTCTGAAGAGCAGGGCATAAACAAAAGTGTAATTTATTTCATTTTTTTTTTTTAGAAACACATGAAAAGTTCATTTAAATACAGCAAATCAGGGCGTGATGATTTTGTTTCCAACAGGAAAACCGCTTAAGTTAAAAGGCGGGTGAAGTAGAAGTAATTAAAGGAAATTTTAAAAATTATTGGGTTGGGGCGAATGAAATGTCCGGAACGAACGAGCAGTGGAGAGAGGCCCCACCACAGCAGAATGGAACCACCCACAGGTGTTACGGGTATTACGTCACAGAGTTCTTATAAATAGGTAGCACGTGTGTGAAGAACAAGGTTCTGGGCTGCGGGTGGCCTAGTGGTTAACTTTTGTGACTGCCACGGAGGCCTCGGGTTCGATCCCAGGCAAGTACGAACGCTCGAACCACTAAATATCTGCCGTGCGTCGGATGGGCATGTTAAACCGTCGGGCCCCGGGTACTGGTCCCCCGGTAATAAATAAGGGCGTCTTCCTCCCCCTTTCTACCTCGCTTCCGTGTCATTTTCCTATCTGGCACTCTAACCCAAATCTCCTAGCTTCCTATTTCTAAGGGTTGTTTAAGACTTGGGGTCAGGCACTCCCTTCCTAAAATCCTCTACATATGATCAGATCTGAAGAACAAGGTATGCCGCCCCGGTGGCGCAGTGGTCTAAGCGATGGCCTCTGATTATTCGTCCGAACGGGGTCCGGGTTCGAATTCCGGTGAGGCATGGATGTTGTGTTTGTCTTACGGCACTGGCTCTCTCCCTTCCCTGGAACTAGTGACCCTAAATTAGGGACGGGCGACTGCTTATAGCCCATTGAGTTGCTCACGATGGTCGTTAAACCTCCAACCAACCAAAAAAAGAACAAGGTATAACGAAGTAAATTTCTCCGTCATTTTTTGTCCACGCCGGGCATCGAACCCGGGTATCCTCATTCCGGAATAAGTCGCTCTCCCAACTGAGCTGCGCGGACGTATGCTCTCGCTGCTATCTGCCCTTATCTCATGTGCGTCCTGCGGTGCAGGCACGTCATATCGCTCCGTTCCCCCGAAAGAGGGCCGGGACCATGTGTTGCTGTAGGCAGTCATTCGCTGAAGAACGTACATTGGAGAAATCCCAGTCGATTTTGTGTGTGGAACGTAACATCACACACATTTATATTTCGAAGCGCTGAAGAAGGGACTGTCATATTTTTCCTGTCTCGCGGTGTGGAAAGAACATCACACCATTGCGAGAACTTTAATGGGCCAGGTCATTCTTGAAGTTCGGGCGCCAATATAACGAAGTAAATTTCTCCGTCATTTTTTGTCCACGCCGGGCATCGAACCCGGGTCCCCTCACTCCGGAATTAGTCGCTCGCCCAAGGGAGCTACGCGGGCGTATGCTCTCGCTGATATCTGCCTTTATCTCATGTGCGTCCTGCGGTGCAGGCACGTCACAAAGGTTCAGGCATGGTTTGTTTGGACGTAACGTGGCTTTGCAAGGGAAACATGCAGACGCCGAATTTGAGACTAATCTTCTTGTATAAATTTAAACAACACTATTCTGCGGGAATTGCAGCTCGAAACGTTAACAAAGCGTTTGGGGAGGATACACCCAACGCACGAACCATTCGGCGATGGTTTGTGAAGTTTCGAAGCGGAGATACGGACCTGCAAAACGAAGCACGTGGTCACTGACCTGTTGCCGCTTCTGAGGATGTTCTGTTACGCGTATTTGAAGCAGACCCCCGAAAAAGTGCCGTGAGATAGCGCCAGTGGTAGGTGTTCACCACCTACCGTTACAAGGTAACGTTACAAATCTGGACATGTGGCTACCGCATTAGTTGACAACTGCCAACAAGACTAGGCGTTTGGAAGTCTGAAAGGTCACTGCTTGCCAGGAATAAACAAGAACCTCTACTGCATCGTAACGTCACGTGCGACGAGAAGTGGGTCCTTTATGATAATCGGAAAGGATCTGTACAATGGTTAAGCAAGGCACAGCGTGCTGGACTGTATCTTAAGCCACCCCTACACACCAAGGAGATGATGCTCCTTACCTGGTGGCCCACGGCCGGGATAATTCATCGGAGTTTCTTGGCAAGAGCCCAAACCATCACTTCAGAACGTTATTGTGCTGAATTACACCAGATGCCCCAGAAATTAATGCAGAAACAACCACCTTTTGGTCAACAGACATGGTGTTCTTCTGCTCCAGGACAACGTCCGCCCTCATGTAGCGCAACGAACAATGCTGAAACTAAGTGCCTTGGGCTATGAAGCACTGCCTCATTTTGCCTATTCCCCTGACTTGTCTCCGACAGACTATCATCTGTTTTGTCGCCTGGATCACTTCCTGTCCGGAAAATAGTTCACGACAGACAACGAGGTTCAACGTGCAGTTGATGACTTCTTCGGGTCCCAGCCACAAGACTTTTTTTCGTTCCGCAATCATGGCCTTGCCGGACAGATGGCAAATATGTGTCGATGCCGAGGTGGATTATTTTGCCTAGGTAAGATGTCCTACTTTTCCGTTCTCGCCGTCCACGTGTGCTGGTCTTTTGCCGGACATTTCATCATTCGCACCAACCCAATAATTCGAGATATGCTTGAAGTGCGCACTAATGGAAAGCAGTGAAACAACAACTCGTAACTATGAGGGACCCTACCTTTTAAATGTGGAATTAACCTCATATTTGTGAGAGGGAAAGGTCTCATCTTTTTTATATGTAGTGCCACCGTTGTTTTTGATCAGTGCTCTTTTATATAGGTAATAGGGTTGGAATGCAAACTACTAAGAGTTTTTATTTTCTGTCTAACGCGTAGGTATTTTGTTAAACAGCCATTAAAGTTATCAGACCATTACTGATTTGTTTCCCACTAATTATGTAACAAAGTGTGAACTGTGATGATTTTGTGGTTCTCCTGAACGCACCTGAAATTCGTATCTGATCTTTTCTTCTTTCGCATTGCCATCATTCATGATCGGATAAAATGTCAACACTTGATCCGTTGCTTAAATATTGACCACTCATTCTGGTCTCTTGCCAAAGCTGTTGATCGTAATTTGTGCTCGCGACGGAGTAATTCGTAGTAACAGACTGTTGCAAATACTTTAATGATGATTAATGTTAATGCAAAAATCCATGTCTTTTCTGTGGAAAGTAAAATTCAAAGCCCATTAACTTTTGTAATATGTCTCACATAAACAGCGTGATCAGAGGGGTATACAAAGCGATAAAAACTATCAAAAGTGAGAAATTTTATGCTTTCCGTATACCATTCAAAACTAAGGAGGCTTAAAGGTGTTTAATCAAATCTCCAGAAGCGCGAGAGTTGACCAAAGGGCAGTACCTCACCATTTTTTCGCACGATTTTTAACATATGTATGTGGAACGTGCTTTAGCTAAAGTTTTATGTGTTCGCATTTTATCTGGTCATCTATGGACGGACGCAGTGTTGTGTTTTGACGGATTTAAAAAAACTCTGCCTGCGCTTGATAAAGGTAAGTATGATCGCCATTTTCCGTAAGTCTTTCAGTCTTTTTTTTTTTTTTTTTTTTTTTTGGTGCACAGTTCTACTGCTATGTCACATACGTGTGCATTTATATTTATCACGATTTATTTCGTTTTGGACTAGACGTTAATACACTGACGGAAAAAAAATCCCAACACCACGAAAACATAGTTGTAGAGGAATGAAATGGCGGCAATACATTTGTATAGGTAACATATTTAATCGATTAAGGTTTCAAGATCACAGCTTACTGTAAGCGCGAGAAGAGCCTTTTTAAATGTGAAATGCTGGTACATTAATAACCGGTGTAACCGCCAGAATGTTGAATGCAAGCACGCAAACGTTCATTCATTGTGTCGTACAGGTGCTGGATGTCAGTTTGTGGGATAGAGTTCCATGCCTGTTGGCCTTGGTCGGTCAATACAGGGACGGTTAATGCTGGTTGGGGGTGACGCTGGAGTTGTCGTCCAATGATGTCTCATACGTGCTCGATTGGTGAAAGATCTGGTGATCTAGCAGGCCACGGCAACATGTCGACACTCTGAAGAGCATGTTGGGTTACAACAGCGTATGCGGGCGAGCGTTATCCTGTTGGAAAACACCCCCTGGAATGCTGTTCATGAATGGCAGCACAACAGAATGAATCACTAGACCGACGTACAACTGTGCCGTCAGGGTGCGTGTGATAACCACGAGAGTGCTCCTGCTGTCATAGGAAATTGCTCCCCAGACCATAACTCCAGGTGTAGGTCCAGTGTGTCTCGGCCGCAGACAGGTTGGTTGCAGGCGCTCACCTGGCCTCCTTCTAACCAACACATGGCCATCACTGGCACCCAGGCAGAACCGGCTTTCATCAGAAAACACAACAGATCTCCACTCCGTCCTCCCATGAGCTCTAGCTTGACACCACTGACATCGCAAACGGCAGTGGTTTGGAGTAAGTGGAATGCACGCTACAGGGCGTCTGGCTCGGAGCTGTCCTTCAAGTAACCGATTTGTAACAGTTCATTGTGTCACTGTGGTGGCAACTGCAGCTCGAATTGCTGCCGCACGATGCGCCACGGCCATACGCCGTACACGGCGGTCTTCCCTCTCAGTAGTGCCACGTGGCCGGCCAAAACCCGGTCTTCTTGAAGCAGTACCTTCCCTTGACCACCGCTGCCAACAATCATGCACGGTGGCTACATACCTGCCAAGTCGGTCTGCAATATTGCGGAAAGAAAATCCACTTTCTCGTAGTCCTATTACACGACTTCGTTCAAACTCCGTGAGCTGTTGATAATGGCTTCTTCGTCTTTTTAAAGGCATTCTTGACTAACATCAACACCCTACGCCGAATCTCAACGATAACTAATGCTCACGAACGTTACAGCGCGTATTTACAGCAAACCTGCTTTGCATGTTCCGAGGGCGCTACTAGCGCCGCGCGTATGCGCCGAGCGCGAAATTTGCATAGTCGTCATCTTACAGATGTACTCTCACCGCCTACCAACTGTCGTTTATCTAACACAACCCCTTCTTGGTGTTGGGATTTTTTTTTCCGTCAGTGTAATATCATAGCTGTCATCTTTCAACTGAAATCAGTTTTTGAAGCGACAGCACATCCGCTCTTAGTAGACGATTTCTTTCTTTTTTTTTTTTTTTTTTTTGCGCATCAGTAATGGTTCTATCCGTCTTCCGTCTGTGACCTTTAATTACTTTCCTTACTAACTATCGAGAAACTAAATGCGTTAACTTACCCTTTTCGGAAACCCTGCGTATTCTCACTTTGGGAGTTGTGCAAAAAGATGTGTTTAGGTCTACTAGCAGAAAAATTGTACTTATGGAATATAACAGAAAACACACTGAAACAGCAAATTATTAGTAACACCAACATAATAACATGTTGGGCCGCTCTTGCCATTCAAAACTGCTTGGATTCATCTGGAATTGATTCAGCGAGGTGCTGATATTGCTCTACAGGTATGTTCAGCCAAGCTGATGTAATCGCGCCCGTCATTTGCCGATTATTCGCCGAAAGAGGATCTCTGTTATAAACGCCTTTACCAATCTCATCCCGCAGGTGTTAGTGGTTTAAGTTCTGGCTTTTCGTAAAATAGAGAGTTTGCTAGGGAACTAGAAAATCCCCTGCAATTAATGGTCGTAAGAAGTAAATTCTGCGTCATTATGAGAATCTAGTTGCAAAGATTCTGCATAACGATGATGAGATTTGATCCGAGCCTTGTAACGACCCAGAGCTGGTTTTAATCTGACATACTTAGACACCTGGCTACAAAGCCAGTTGTATATATTGGTAATCTTCGGAAACCAAAGACTGGCGGGAAAACATGACAGTGAAATGCAGGGCCTAAGTGTCCCAAGAAAACATGCTGTGGGCGATGTTTTCTTGGGACATTTTAGACCCCGTTATCCCAATAGCACAATCTCTAACAGCTGTTAGGTATCTGAACATCTTTGCGAACCAGGTTCACCCATTCGTGGCAACTGTGTTCCCTGCTGGTGATGGCCGTTACCAACAGGATAATGTGCCATGCCACACTATCAGAATCGTCAAGGAGTGATTCGACGATCATGCTGGTGACTTTGTATTAATGCCCTGACCTCCAAACACACCTAACATGAATCCAAAGGAACATTTGTGGTTCGACTTGTAAAAGCGGGTTCGCGCTAAATCACTACCACCCCGAAATGTACGGGAACTGGAGGACCTGCTGTTGACATTATAGTACCAGGTACTCCAGGATACCTATCGCCACCTAATCGAATTGATGCCTCGCCGAGTGGCGGGCTCAAGGGGTCCTACAGCTTATTAGGTAATACATACTAGCTGATGACTTTACCTGCACCGTCTAAGTGAAGACTTCGCAGGGAAATGTTGAACTCTCTCGAAAGTTTGGGATTAATAGGATCCCTGACGGCGCTGCGATAGCTAGCCCGTCAGTCACCGGAAACCACAGTCTTTCACTCGGATCGGTCCAGAGACCTGTGGGGATCTGCCTCCCCCACGGGACCGGTACCTTACACCCTTCTATCATAACCCGTGTGTGCGACGTGCTATGGGCAGTTGGGGCAAGCAACTTTTCAATAAGGAATTATCTCATCTCGTGGCCGGGTGATCGACCGCCAACGCGAGTTTATGGGACAAAAGTCCTTTATTCGGTATCTTATCAAAAAATTATTACATCCACATCAAACTATGAGGGTCTCATGCACCCCTCTCACAATATTCACACTGAAACACATTATTCACACATTGAAAATATTTACATGGTCCACAGCGCTAGGGCCAGTGCTGTGCTGATGACCCCGGGCCAGGGTCATCAGAATCGCCTTGGTCAATAGACCAAAAAGCTCAATGTCGAGAGCTACGTACCTCTCAGGGTACAACCATGTGTCAACCATAGTTGACCCGGCTTTTCCTTTGCTCAAGTTCCCTAATAAGACTAGGGCATGTCTTACTGAAGCTGGAGTGAGAGACGTCCAGCTTCAGGCGGAACTTAGCATTCGCAGCATTGCAGTTGCTGCACTTCGGTGCGGCTGCACACTGGTGGTGCTGGTGCCCAACTTCACCGCAATTGCCGCACCTTGCTTCTTACTCGGGGCAGTTGCCTCGGAAATAGCCGAAGCCATTGCACCGAAAGCACCAGACTTCCCGCAAAAATTCCTTTAGGCGGAGCACTGACCAACCCAAGTTCAGTGTCTTCCGCCTCATCAAGAGTTCGAAGGCTTTGGGCTCCACGTCTGCCACCCACTGGACCCTACCTCCCTTGCCCTTGATGGGGAAACAGGCGGATAGAGGGTCATAATGTAATGGCTCATCGGGGTATAGCCTTCTCCACGCATAGTTGCGTAGGTAAGAAATGATGGCACGTGTCTCGTTGCAATTGAGTGTTCCTATTAATTTGCTACTTCAGTGTATATATCAAAAATTTTGAGTGTCCATGTCGTTATAGATCCAGAAATTATTTTTGACCCTACTAATAGAAATATGTTGCTATGATAAATGCGTTATATACATACGGAAAATACACTGCTGGCCACCCAAAATGCAAAACCAAAAGGGAAGCATCCGATTGGCCTGAAATTCGCAGCATGCGTCTACCGCGAGAGCACATGCACACAATAAGCATTGCAAGGCATATGCAAATCATGTGCGCCCGGCACGCCACCGAGAAGCACTATTAGAAGGGTGCACAGATGGCGGGATGTAAGTAGTGGAAGTATGTTGTGCAGCCGGACCTGTGCGTGGGAAGCTTCCTGATGCCTCGTCGCAGAATACGGCAGTCATTCCAGCACGTTTCGGAGTTCGACAGAGGACGAATAGTGGCTCATCGCGACAGCGATTTATCGTACCGAGACATCGGCGCCCGTGTGAGACGACATCCAGCCACAGTGAGGCGAGTATGGATTCGGTGAGTGCAGGTGAGACTGACGGACCGACGTGAGCGATTGCCGCAGCCACGGCACACCACCGAACGAGAGGACCGCCATGTTGTGCGGCGGGCATTGACGACTCGCACCACCACATCACGAACGTTAGCGCAAAAATTAGGGTGTGTTGCGCAACGACCTGTGTCAGCACGTACCGTTCGACGTCGTCTGAAGGAGCGGGGACTTGTCACACGGCGCCCATTGCTCCACTTACCATTGACGTTACACCACCGGCGAGTGCGGAGGCAGTGGGCCGTTGAACGCCGCACCTGGACTACGGAATGGCACGACATTGACTTCTCCGACGAATCCCGCTTCTGCCTGTAACACCACGATGGTTGGATCCGCGTGTGGCAGCACCGCGGTGAGAGACTGTATGACGCCTGCATTATGCATCGCCATACCGGTCCGTCGCCTGGCGTTATGGTTTGGGCCGCAATTGGATATGACACTCGCACCCCTCTGGTACGCATCGCCGGTACACTCAACAGCCACCGCACCATCTCAGATGTTTTGGAGCCTGTAGTCCTCCCTTACCTGCAGGACCTTCCAGCGTCCACATTTCAACAGGACAATTCGCGCCCTCGCGTGGCACGCATCGTGCAACAATTCGTCACGGCTCACCAGGTGTTACAGCTGCCGTGGCCCGCCTGTTCTCCCGATATGTCACCCATCAAACACGTCTGGTCGCTGATCGGCAACCAAATGGTCCGGCAAGCACCACCCACGGCTACGCGTGATGAACTGTGGCAACGTGTGGAAGCAGCCTGGACCGACATACCCTAATCCCACATTCAAAGCCCTTTTCGATCGATGCCGCGGCGTGTAGCGGTCGTTATTGCCAGCCATTAAGGCCACAGGAACTATTGATGTCTGCGTGTTCCGCAAGTCGCACGGGCCTGTAAGCTCAATCGTTTCATCTTTGTATCTGTTGTTATGTGTCCAGTAAATCTGGCTTTGCTATCTCGTGTCCTTCTTGGTGTTGCATTTTGGGTGGCCAGCAGTGTAGTTAGAAAATTTTGACCTAGCGTACGTACATGATTTCCGAAATTAATTTTTCGAATCCTTGTAGAATTAAGATTTAACAGCTATGAAGGTACACTTGAAGGAAAGCTGTTCATCAAGAGAATATGTGGGTAATCTTCACCGTGGTTGGTTCCGTTCGATAAGAAAAAGTGTTTTGAATATACACTACTGGCCACCCAAACTGCAACACCAAGAAGGACACGAGATAACAAAGCCAGATTTACTGCACACATAACAACAGATACGAAGATGGGACGATTCAGCTTACAGGCCCGTGCGACTTGCGGAACACGCATACATCAACAGTTCTGGTGGCCCCCATGGCTGGCAATAACGGCCGCTACACGCCACGGCATCGAACGAAAGAGGCTTTGGATGTGGGCTTGGGGTATGTCGGTCGTGGCTGCTTCCACACGTTGCCACAGTTCATCAGGCGTATCCGCGGGTGGTGTTTGCGGGCCACTCGGTTGCCGATCAGCGACCAGACGTGTTTGATGGGCGACATATCAGTAGAACAGGCGGGCCACGGCAGCAGTGACACCTAGTGGGCCGTGACGAATTGTTGCACGATGCGTGCCACGTGCGGGCACGCATTGTCCTGTTGAAACGTGGCCGCTGGCAGGTCCTGCAGGTAAGGGAGTGCTACAGGCTTCAAAACGTCGGAGATGTAGCGGTGGCTGTTGAGTTTACCGGCGATGCGGGTATCATATCCAATTGCGCCCCAAACCATAACGGCAGGCGACGGACCGGTATGGCGGTGCATAATGCAGGCGTCATACAGTCTCTCGCCGCGGTGCAGCCACTCGCAGATCCGACCACCGTGGTGTTGCAGGCAGAAGCGGGATTCGTTGGAGAAGACATTGTCATGCCATTCCGTAGGCCAGGTGCGGCGTTCAACGGCCCACTGCCGCCGCACTCGCCGGTGGTGTAACGTCAATGGTAATCAGAGCAATGGGCGCCCTGCGGCAAGTCCCCGCTCCTGCAGACGACGTCGAACGGTACGTGCTGACACAGGTTGTTGCGCAACACACCCTAATTCCTGCGCTAACGTTCGTGATGTGGCCGTGCGAGTCGTCAATGCCCGCCGCACAACATGCCGGTCCTCTCGTTTGGTGGAGTGTGCCGCGGCTGCGGCAATCGCTCACGTCGGGCCGTCCGTCCCTCGTGCACCCACCGAGTCTATACTCGCCTCACTGTGGCTGGATGTCGTCCCACACGAGCGCCGATGTCTGGGTACGATAAACCACTGTCGCGATAAGCCAGTATTCGTCCTCTGTCGAACTCCGAAACGTGCTGGAATGACTGCCGTATTCTGCGACGAGGCATCAGGAAGCTTCCCACGCACAGGTCCGGCTGCACAACATACTTCCACTACTTACACCCCGCCTTCTGTGCACCCTTCTTATAGTGCTTCTCGGTGGTGTGCCGGGCGCACATGATTTGCATATGCCTTGCAATGCTAATCGTTTGCATGTACTCTCGCGGGCGACGCATGCTGCGAATTTCAGGCCAATCGGATGCTTCCTTCTTGGTGTTGCATTTTGGGTGGGCAGTAGTGTATTTCCTATCAGAATAAATTCTTGTGTTTTCACGCTAGCTATCAAAGAACTGCTTACCAAGACAAATGGTAAACGATTAAATTTTAAACGATGTCTCCCCGGGGGGGCGTCTTCAACGACGCAGTGCTGCCGAATTGTCCCCTGAATGAAATTAAACACTGAATATGAAGTTTGTTTTTTGAAGAGACTGATAATCAAAGAGCTTGTTAATTTGGCAGTTAAATTCTAAAAGTGTTAATATTTTACTGTTGGAATTTCAGAAATATTCTTCGATTTCGCAATCACGTGTCAAGCTCCATGAAGTCAATTTAACTGTCAGATTTTAAAATTTGTTTACCCAGGAATCGTGGGCTGTTGACTATCTTATTTTTTGTTTCGTATGCCCACGGTGTTTCTACTTTTTTATGGTTAATTGTCCAATTAAGGGCATCTCCTCACTCATTTTGTTCTTTTTTTCTGCTATTAATTTACCAATTGAAAGCACTTCTTCACTGGATATTTATTTGTCGTTAATTGGCCAATCAAAAGCATTTTTTTTTTCACGCGGTTTTATTTTTTTTGCCATTAACTGGAAAATCCAAGACATTTTTTTCTCATTTTCTTCGCCAATAATTAACCGATCAATAGCATTCTCTTACGTGTTATTGTTTTCCTTCTTATATTTTCCGCCGTGTAATTTGAAAAGAGAACGAACATAATAAGTCGTATAACGGTAACGTGAAAGTAATAAGAAACAGTCTGTGTTCAGGGGGGGGGGGGGACTGTGTAATCCGAGCTGAATCCAGTAAAAAAATTGTATGTCGGAAGTTTGGAAATCATCGTTGGCAACGAAAAAAAAAGCTGTATCGTTGCTTCCGAAGAAGCGAAAGCTTTTTTAAAAAGGCTCATTATCATCTCCATGAAATAGACGCAGACAAACTAATGTTGTACCTCATTAGTAGCGCCATTAGTAGCTTCTGTATTGACAGACGAATAAAAATGTATCCTCAGATTTCCAACACTTCTTTTAATAAAATATGTTTACAGCTGGAAGACGGAACTCTATCTTTGTGTGTATTATTAGTTCTAATACTGCTAAAATGAGCTTGTTTATTGACTTCGTTCTTGGTACCTAGTGCCTCCCTATTTTTGTATAAAAAATATTATTCGAGAATACACGTACCGATACGAATTAGCGCTACTCCTCAGTTCATTATTAATAATGGTTGATCAAAATATAACCCTGATTTCAAAATAAAATATTTGTATTTTCATACGCCAGCTAGGCCGCTCTTAGAATCATTCTTTAGGTAAATCATTTCGAACGCTTAACAGGTTTTACAAAATTCGCCAGTAACACGAAACGATGTACGATTAATTAGTGTGCAGTCGTGAGTAAGCTCATGATATTTTGGAAAAATGTTTACTTTTTAGATGATGGGTTTTTTTTTTTTATTCTTGTACATAGGTTTATCAGGAAAAGCAAAGTCGCACGGTCTCTCTTTCGTACTCGTTTACAAGTAGATTAGGGATATGTAAATCTGTGTCTCTCAACGTAATTTTGTTCTCCTGAGTAGAGGGTGTTGCTTGGAAGAAGAGTTTGAATAAAACGCCGACGTGCTAGATAACAGAATCAAGTGAAAATGACGATCCGCCTGGAAATATGGTCTTTAGTTAAACGATGTAACGGCCAATACCGAAAGTAGCATTTGCAACCGTCTTACGTTAAGTAACCCGTCTGTCTTCTTGCATTACATCCCTCACACACGCCACGATGCTGTCGGTCGTTAATGTCAAGGAGGTTATATTACTAAAGACACCACTCCTATCCACGCAGCATTGGCCGCCATAAGTCACCGTCCGTGCTTTAAATGACGTCATGAGCAGGCACGACGCAGCCGCAGAAGAGAAGCTCCTTTGAAACCAATGGAACGAAAGCTTCTAAGCGTATAAACAGATAAAATGAGTAATTCAAATATCTTTATCAATGATACACAAGCTTACTGTTTTATCAACGGTGTAATTTAGTTACTTTTTGCCTGCTTGTGACGTCACACCACAGATTAGCTGTGACCTATGGCGGCAGAGCCACTGGTGTCTCCAGTAATATAACCTCCTTGGTTAATGATGAAGGCCTACCACTGCGTTTCTCATCCTCCAACTCATCGCTCTCGTGCGTGAATTTTGAACACCATTCTGATACTCTCCGAACGCTTTGGAAGTTTGATAAAAAAAGGTGACTTTAAAAATCGTAGGCTTCTTACAGTTGGCTATGGATCTCCACTGCTGGCGTTTTTCGTGCCTCTCTCTCGGATGTACGAGTGGTGATTGTTTCCATGCGAGTGGTCATTTTCTCTTGAATCAAGTAACCAACATCTTGCCATCTTATTCAAACTCCTGTACCAAACAATGCTCTCTGGACAAAGAGTGCAATAGTGTTGAGAGACACCAATTTACATATCCCTAATCCGCCGCCAAAGATCATCGGAATTTGATTATTATTCAGCCTACGTATTAAATTCCTTGAATGGGTTGCACACACTATGTTTCAACTTAGTCACCTAAAACGTCCAGGCACTTGTCGTTACGTGTGTACTTATTCCCTTTACGTAAACTTCTTTTCCCTGTTGCTGGATCCATCCTTCGACAGCTTTTCTTCATCTGCGACATTCTTTAAAATGCAATGCGTCCAAAAGTTGCATGCATATCGTCCATAATCATTCCTACAATTCTTGCTGTGTTTGCTTCCATTGAACAATTGTTTGGTCCCCCCGCTGCAATTGTCGTCGGTTACAGTATCCCCGCCAGCTGCAGATTTTTGAAACCATTCAGCAATATGTTGATGCGACATTGCAGTTTCCCCATACAGTAAGCTTGACGTTGGATATTAACCGGCGAAATTCTTTGCCCACAAAAATTGAATTACACCTCGGACCTTGTAGCGAGATCAACGACACCGCCTAATTTCCATTTTGAACTGCCACAATGCAGCTGTAATGTACTAATGCGTCTTTATTCTGTGCAGGGTTGCCGTCTATTATTTGTACTCACTGTTGTATTTTCTACACGTGTGCCTGTCGAATGATCGAATTTGTAACCTTTTTTTTTTTTTTTTGGTCAACCGTTATATTAATCTGAACAGTAACTCCGGAATCCGTTCCTCACGCCGCCGATGGCCTGAGTTCGAGTTTTTGCAAAACATGGGAGTTTGTTCACAGAAATCGATGAAGAAATAATCTTCCCAAATCCATAGGAAACATGACATGCTTATAAAAGATCATCCTAAACGCTGCAGTTTAGTGTCCTGTTTGTAGAACTTGCTGATTTTTTTCTTTTACAACTTATTTTAAGCTTTCTAAGAGTTGGCTATACAAAGAAGAGTAAATGTGTCTTGTATTTGCCCTTCAATTCTGTTTCGTTCTTCTTCAAGGAAACGGTAACCCTAAATGAGCGGTAACGATAAATTAGGATTAAGATATCTTTATTCCCTCTACTTTTCGTAACTCTACCCACAGGTGTAACGTTTATACCAATGGTACCCAGACAGTGCGATGATTTTCCGTTTTGGTCTCAATTGGAAATCATCGTCATCCACTCTCAATTCATTGCAGGACGATGGTCTCCCCAAGTCTCTTTCACAACTCTGTCTTGAACAGTTCTCTTTCCAAGTCATTCCGGCAAGCTTTCAAGTTTAAACGATCCATCTCCCACATGGTCTTCTTCCAGGTCTTTGTACTTTAGTTGTGCAGTGGTTGCAAGTCCTTCTAGCAATATGTCCAGTTCATGTCCACATGAGGGTTGTGATGTATACCTGTACACTGAAGAGCAATTGAATTAGAGATACCTCTCTAGTAACGTGTAGCATCACCTTTAGCCCTGATGGCGGCGATTCGTCTCGGCATGGACTCGATAAGACACCAGAAGCGTTGGGAAGCCATACGGATCCACGATCCTTGAACAAGCTCCCACAGTTTACGAAGATTTGATAGAGGGAGTCAGAGCCTCGAACATCTCTCTCGATGGCATCCCAGATGTGCTTGATGGGATTGAGATCAAGTGACCTAACTGGCCAAGGAAGCCCGGTCACGTCGGTGGAGTGTTCATCCAACCCTTCGGATACAATTCGAGAGCGATGGCACGGTGCATTGTCTTGTTTCAGGATGAAGTCCCCAGTGGGTTGCTGAAGACGCACAAACGGGAGCAAATGGTCGTCCAGGATATCCCGGTAACGTTGACCTGTGAGGGACGATGTCACACGTACCAGGGGTCCCATTTCAGTCCACGTAAACAGTCCCCAGACGAGAATGCCATCCCCACCAGCTTGAAGAGTACCCTGCTGGCAAGAAGGATCCATCGCTTCATGTGGTTTGCACTGCACTCGTATCCTGCCATCCGCATGTACCAACGTGAATCTCGACTCATCAGTCCAGCCAACATTTTCCACATGTCTAGGGTCCAGTGCCGATGTTCCCACGCCCATGCTAATCTTTGCACCCTGTGTTGTGCGGTCAGCAGCGGTAGCGATGGCAATTCGAGAGCGATGGCACGGTGCATTGTCTTGTTTCAGGATGAAGTCCCCAGTGGGTTGCTGAAGACGCACAAACGGGAGCAAATGGTCGTCCAGGATATCCCGGTAACGTTGACCTGTGAGGGACGATGTCACACGTACCAGGGGTCCCATTTCAGTCCACGTAAACAGTCCCCAGACGAGAATGCCATCCCCACCAGCTTGAAGAGTACCCTGCTGGCAAGAAGGATCAATCGCTTCATGTGGTTTGCACCGCACTCGTATCCTGCCATCCGCATGTACCAACGTGAATCTCGACTCATCAGTCCAGCCAACATTTTCCACATGTCTAGGGTCCAGTGCCGATGTTCCCACGCCCATGCTAATCTTTGCACCCTGTGTTGTGCGGTCAGCAGCGGTAGCGATGGCAATTCGAGAGCGATGGCACGGTGCATTGTCTTGTTTCAGGATGAAGTCCCCAGTGGGTTGCTGAAGACGCACAAACGGGAGCAAATGGTCGTCCAGGATATCCCGGTAACGTTGACCTGTGAGGGACGATGTCACACGTACCAGGGGTCCCATTTCAGTCCACGTAAACAGTCCCCAGACGAGAATGCCATCCCCACCAGCTTGAAGAGTACCCTGCTGGCAAGAAGGATCCATCGCTTCATGTGGTTTGCACCGCACTCGTATCCTGCCATCCGCATGTACCAACGTGAATCTCGACTCATCAGTCCAGCCAACATTTTCCACATGTCTAGGGTCCAGTGCCGATGTTCCCACGCCCATGCTAATCTTTGCACCCTGTGTTGTGCGGTCAGCAGCGGTACCCTCGTGGGACGATGGCTTCTGTACCCCATAGCGAGGAGATGGTTCTGGATGGTGTGGCTGCTTACACGTTTTTGTGCACCAGCGTTAAATTGCCGAGTGATTTCTTGCACTGTGGCCCGTCTATCCGCTGTTACAATGCGAGCTAGCCGACGATGACCCCACTCATCCACACGCTGTTGTCCACGACAGTTCGCCCTTGCAGGGATGGTTTTACCGGATTCGATGTACTCACGGTGCACCCGTGACATAGTGGCTCGTGAAAATCCCAGTGCCTGCACGACTTCCGAGATGGAGTGACACATTCGTCGGGCCCCGATAATTTGCCAACGATCAAATGCGCTTAGATCCTTCGTCTTGCCCATACTGCGTCCGACTCTTACTGATTCCCGTCGCATCACTCCTTATATTGTCGGATCGATGGATACGTCATGTCGTTTTCCGTTTACAGGGCCGGCCACAGCGCCACATTTGCATAACGCCAGCTGTCTCTAATTCAATTGCTCTCTAGTGTACAATGACATATACAGGGTGGAAAGAAACGACCGTATGAACACCGCAGGGGGTGATTTCTTGGGTCAGTTCAAGCATAAAATGTTCAATAACATTTTTTTATTTAGGGCTGTTTTCCAGAAATAAGCCCCAAAGGTGCGTGACGTCACGTCCGGAATCGCCTGTTTTTGATGCTTCAAGCGCAACCCGAGTGTCATGCAGAGAAGCGCGTGGCGGATGCCTCATGCTGCAATCGCAGTACAACAACAGTCATCCAGCCTGTTTCCGGAGTCGTGTTACGTCCGCCATAGTCGAGACGAACGGAATTGGTCGCCTTTTTGCATGACATACGGCCTCGGAGAGCACTGCGATATGTAAATCAGTCGTAATGACTGCCGAGGAACTGGGCTTGCAGAATCAGGTATCCGCCACGAGCTTTCCTGCTTGACATTCGGGTTGTGCTTGAGGCTTCAAAAATAGACGACTCCGGACGTGACGTCACACACCTTTCGGGGCTTATATCTGGAAAACTATGCTCGTAATCCAAAAATGTCAGAGAACATTTTACGCTTGAATTGACCCAATGAATCACTCCCTGGGGTGTTTATCTGGTCGCTTTTTTCCACCCTGTATGTTGAACATATATTGGACTTGGTTGACAGATGAATACAGTACAGATATTTTTTTATTTAACGCCAGCAATGTACATAAGTGAGCAATGAACTCAGCGAAAAGACAAACACAAACAACCTGTGACGTGCCTGCCCAGCAGGACGCACACGACATAAAGGCAGATAGCAGCTATCCGAACGTCCGGGTAGCTCAATTGGTAGATCGACTTATTCCGGAATGAGGGGACCCGGGTTCGAGCCCCGGCGTGGACAAAAATGACGGAGAAATTTACTTTGTTATAATGGCGCCCGAACTTTCCGGATGACCCGGCCGTTCAAGATCTCGCAATGGTGTGATGTTCTTTTCACACCGCGAGATAGGAAAAATCAGAGAATCCCTTCTCCAGCGCTTCGAAAAATATATGTGTGTGACGTTGCATTCCACACACCAGATTGACTGGGAGTTCTCAAATACGTTCTACAGCGGATGGCTGCCTGCGACGATTCATGGTCACGGCTGACCCTTGGGACATGCCCCTGGCCCTCTTTCGGGGGGAGATGTGACGTGCCTGCCTAGCAGGACGCACACGACATAAAGGCAGACAGCAGCGATGACGAACGTCCGCGTAGCTCTATTCCGGAATGAGGGGATCCGGGTTCGAGCCCCGGCGTGGACAAAAATGACGGAGAAATTTACTTCGTTATAAACCCGAAAGACAAACACAAACAACCATGCCTTACCTGGGATTCGAACCCAACCCCTTCCGTTGGGAGAATGATCAGAAGCCATCGCTTAGACAACTGCGCCACAGGACCGGCTTGCCGCCCCGGTGGCGCAGTGGTCTAAGCGATGGCCTCTGATCATTCGTCCGAACGGGGTCCGGGTTCGAATCCCGGTGAGACATGGATGTTGTGTTTGTCTTACGGCACTGGTTCTCTCCCTTCCCTGGAACCAGTGACCCTAAATTAGGGACGGGCGACTGCTTATAGCCCGTTGAGTTGCTCACGGTGGTCGTTAAACCTCAAAAAAAAAAAAAAAGGACCGGCTTATCAGTTTCTGAGATTTGATGTTAACGGAAAATAAAATATATTAATTATATATGCTTACAAGTAGTTTTAGATGTATAAATTGCAAGTCGGCCATATTCTACCGATTGCGCGAAAAGTCGAGTTGGTTTTAAATGGAAACAATTACTTAAGTCCGTCTGCGTACTAACAGAGACTTCAACTAGATCCCTAGTGGTTTCTTGATACTGCTGAATATGACGCTATTCAGTTTATCTTGTTCTCTAGTATCTACAAAGTTACAAATCTGAACGTTGCAAGTACGACATTCTTTGCTTCTTACACATCCCATTTAAATGTTGCTGCTGACTTGACTTGGGTGAAGTCTGAAAAGTAATGCGAAGTCTAAAGTAATTCAAAAAAACTGTCTACTGATAGTTATTGACTCATTTTGATGAAAATTGATGAAAAGCACTCTTGCGTGAGTAACAAACAGTCCAACAAAATAGTATGTAGTGAAGCAGTGTAAGAAGAACCCCTTGCGTGTACTCATACGCAGGTCTGAAATTATGTTTAGAATAGTACCAAGGTACGTATACTGTATATTGGTGGTGCAATGCATGTATGACTATAACTTCAGTGCATGCGAAAGATCTCTAACCGTTTTTAGAGAACCGCACGTAAGTTAAACAAAAACTGTACTTTTTAATTCAGTCAGCCAGTACACTGCAGTAAGCACGAACAAAGTTCAAGGTGCAAACAGAAAATTAGTGAAGGCACTTTGATAAATCTTTAGATGGGAAACGTTACTCGAAAAAAACAGTAAAAATAGTATCAGGGCTTGAAAAATATAATGTCCGAGATGTCCCGGGTCATGTTAATTACTGGTTGGGCAGGTAAAAAAACTAGTTGCCTGGTCGGTAACTAAAGTCAATATAAACAACACTTGCCGTTTCTACACGAAAAGATAAAAGTCGACGGTGGTGACATTAAAAATTTTATTTAAAAGGTTAAAAGTTTAAAATACATAAGCACTTTCGGGTCTACTATAGACCCATCATCAGATTTGAATTAACCCGTACTCAGAGATTACACAGGGTTATATATCATGAACGATGCCAGATTACAACTTAAAATTTGAGAACCAAAGACACATAAGTGACGTAGTCAATCACAAAACCTGTACACGAGAGTCAACGCCTTGTGGGAATGGGTACTGTTTGTTCACAATAAGGGTCTTCCAAACCTCAGGAATGTAATTAAGGAAATGATCATTGCAACAAATGTCAAAGTTCTTAAGTATAAATAAACTTTCTGTAAATAACAAAGTTGATTTACATGACGGAGAAGCCAGTATTTTCATATTGTCCCAATCTGGAAAAAACTTACCACTGCTGACTGCTCTTGCCAAGGTAGTCGTTTGTGACCCGTTCCGAACATTGTATTTGTGTTCCATAAGTCTGGTATGAAACTTCCTAGATGTTGAGCCGAAATATACACAATCGTGAGTTCCTGGGTCGTTCGATCGCAACGGTATACCGTAAACACCCCATTTATCAAGGCTTGGCATAGGACCACGATCGCAACGGTATACCGTAAACACCCCATTTATCAAGGCTTGGCATAGGACCACGATCGCTACGGATCGATGACAAGATATTCATGGTTTTGACTCCAAAGTCAACTTGATATCTGTGGCAGGCATTCTTCAGAGCATGAACAATAGGTGGAACATATTGTACTGACCTCACAAATCTTGACCTCTGGTTCTCTTTAGACAAGGAAGTTAGTGTCTTATTTGCAACTTTCTCAATTATACGCTGAACTGAGTTATCAGGGTACCCATATATTCGAGCTAAGTCGGTAATTTTCTTGAACTCCTGATTACGAGCAATTGAAGAAGAAGAAGGCGCGATTAAGAACAACATCGTCGGCTAGCTCGCATTGTAACAGCAGATAGACTGGCCACAGTGCAGGAAATCACTCGGCAATTTAACGCTGGTGCACAAAAACGTGTAAGCAGCCACACCATCCAGAACCATCTCCTCGCTATGGGGTACAGAAGCCATCGTCCCACGAGGGTACCACTGCTGACCGCACATCACAGGGTGCAAAGATTAGCATGGGCGCGGAAACATCGCCACTGGACCCTAGACATGTGGAAAAATGTTGCCTGGACTGATGAGTCCAGTTTCACGTAGGTACATGCGGATGGCAGGATACGAGTACGGCATAAACCACATGAAGCGATGGATCCTTCTTGCCAGCAGGGTACTCTTCAAGCTGATGGGGGTGGCATTCTCGTCTGGGGACTATTTACGTGGACTGAAATGGGACCCCTGGTACGTGTGACATCGTCCCTCACAGGTCAACGTTACTGGGATATCCTGGACGACCATTTGCTTCCGTTTGTGCATCTTCAACATCCCACTGGGGACCTCGTCTTTCGACAAAACAATGCACTGTGCCATCGCTCCTGAATTGTATCCGAATGGTTGGATGAACACTCCACCGACGTGACCTCGCTTCCTTGGCCACCTAGGTCACCTGACCTCAATCCCATCGAGCACATCCGGGATGCCATCGAGAGAGATGTTCGAGGCTCTGACCCCCTCCATCAAATCTTCGTGAACTGTTGGAGCTTGTTCAGGGGTCGTGGATCCGTATGGCTTCCCAACGCTTTCGGTGTCTTGTCGAGTCCATGCCGAGACGAATCGCCGCCGTCATTAGGACGAAAGATGGTTCTACACGTTACTAGACAGGTATCTCTAATTCAATTGCTCTTCAGTGTAGTTTTGCTCCAAATATTTTCTGTTAGCGATGGGACAGGGGTGGGGGGAGTGGACAACAACGGGATATATCGCACAGCCCCTGGAGAATTTGGGTCTCTGGTATAACTTCGGAGAGTGAGAAAGATGCACGTCTTTATGTATTGAACATTTGAAATGCAGAACCTTAAAATGGCAATGCAAAAGATGAATAAAAAGTTTATCATATTTTAAAACTTAAATGACGCTCCTAATTTTGTTAACTTAAAAGATAAATTTTCCTGTGCATCCAGTATAACGTAATGTCTTTATCGTGAGCAATATTGACGTTACGCTAAGTCTAAACCCATTAAATAATAATACGATGCAATAGCTTACTGCCAGACGAAACATAAACAGAAGTTAACTTATGATAACTTTTTATTGGTCCAGCAATACTTCAGTAGATCCAACATATGGCTCAGCAGATAGACTTCACATTATTCTTAGCGATCGAACGTCTACACACACACACACACACACACACACACACACACACACACACATCCGCATGAGCAACTGTTGTATTGTCCTCTTTATCCATCGTTCTTATCACATTCATTCGTCACTTTCTCTCTGACCTCAAATGTGTTGCCAACCTCATTCTTGTGAAAGAGAGAAAGATATCACGTTAAATTTGGAAGTATAAAGGAGAACAAACTCAAATTTACATAGGAAAAGGAGCTAAAAATGAAAGTTATATTAGAATATACGTCGCACCAGCTTTTACTACCTGGGCAGGTAAACAATTTCTGCACATGCCCAGTCGGGCATGTAAATTTTCAGATATTTTTCAAGCCCTGAATATGAAGTATGTCGTGCCAAGTGCATGTCTGGTATATTGTGTGTGTAAGTAGAACAACAGAATACATACAGCAGTTTTAAAGGAATGTAGAATCTTAATCCCATACATCACTGCATGTCCAACTTAGTACTTCAGAAAGTTCGAGTGTTCGAATGCATGCTGCAGATCGGAGCAAATGAAATAGCTGCAGTGTCAGTTGTACGACATGTCCCTTTTCATACAGAAAGAAAATTGTGCTTCAATGCCTTTGTGTGTCTGTGAATCTCTGCAACCTTGTGCTGTTGTATTAGCCACGTAAAAGAAAGTTAAATTCGAATAATTAATAAAAATGAGACAGTGGAATGGAGATTGTAATTAAAATAGTATTTACTTGTGGTAATTTGGTGGCTGCTAACATCGTAGAAACAGTTGTAGGCATTAAAAGTATTCGCGAATCATGTATTTATGTAATTTTACAGAGGAAAGGTCTAATCGTGTGTCCTCCCGAATGTGTTCAAACTAAAATGCATTTTTCAGTAATCTTTGGTAAGAGATTTGCTTAGCACCTAAAGTTTATATCGTGAAAAACTTTAGCTAGCGATTCTCGATCTAAAGGGAAGATGGGGTACTTTCTGTTTTAACAAAGAGCCATTTCTTTGTTTCTGAAATAAAAATGTGCTTCCGGGCAAATGGAAGCAACTCTTGGTTCATGAAGGCAAATTAGAGTGCTCTCGAGCTTTTTAGAACACACCTACGGATTTATACTCGTAAATTATTCTTCATGGGTGGGTACTGTAAGTTGGAAAGATCGAAAATGAAATTGAGATATCGCAGGAATGAAGGTAAAAGTTTCACCGAAAGGTATGAAAGCTCCTAGTAGACGAGTGTCAAGTAATTTGCCCAAATCTATTATCTACGGAGTGAGAAGTACCACACCTAAAACAAATAAATGGCTTGGGTTTCTGCAGGGGTGAAGAATTTGACTTTAATTTAGTTAATTTTCACTTTCAAAAATAATTTTTCATATGCTTCACAGTACCGTCAAAAAATAGTCTGAATCCTTTTGTTCCTCAAACAGTCGTTAAAAAAGACTTGCACATACAATATTTCGTTAAACTACTGTCTAGGAAAATTACTTTTCACGAATAAAGAAGGAAATATTTCACTATAATTGGGAGTGGCTGATAAAATAAACATTCTGCTGTTTGAAGAAGGGATGCAAGGTAATTACTGGTTTTCAACTTTCATCGTCGCGAAAAAGAAAAGAAAAGAAACTGAAAGCAGTACAGTTACCGTTTCTGCCCACCGTTTTCTGCCCTAATTCGAATTACGACCCATTCTGAGCAATTTCCTGTGCTCTTCGTCGACGTTTGTTGCCAACTAGAAAGAACACACACTTTCGCAGATGGCAATATCCCCGATGCTTTGAATTTTCCACCCAGCTATGTAACTGGTTTTCCTCCCTGTAATCGAACAGAACAACCCGCACTTCCTGTACCAAGGCTAATCAAAAGGTTCTCCAAACATCCCAGCGGTGCAATTGAAGATCTTCATTTCTTTGTAAATATCATGTTCTTCGTGAAATTCTCGTTAAGATAATATTAAACCATATCTCTTACTTTAAAAGCAATACGAGAACGACAAACTAAGTTCTTCGTGTTTCTATTCTTAAATATTCCGAGCCTGTTGAGAAAAATTTGTGTACCGCCTGATATCTGCCGCCTGGGCTTACCTTTAAATAAACTGTGATTTCTTCTTTACAAATATACGCTAGGAATAGCGGTAACCCCTTTGATATTGACGCCAGTCGTGGTGCAACTTCCATGGGAGTAACGATTACATTTTAAATTCTTTTTCAAGTTCTATTTTTAACAAGCATTTTGCTACAGCCATTTGGTCCGTCTTGCCTTTGAAGTTGGAATAATGGAACTCGATGTTTGCTTGTACTCGTGAAGTTAAGGAAATAGAAGCTAATGTTCCAACAGAAATTTTACATCTTCATGGAGGAGCAGACTGATTATTTCTAATATAAACGAAACATTAAACATTCCTTCTTCGTTTGCATGTCATTTCTGCTGGCATCAGAATTTCAAATTATGCCAAGCATCCTCTCGTGTTTCAGTCATCACTGTGGAATAATCAACCAGATTGGATACGTATATACACGGTCGAGTCACATTATTGTGACCACCAGCTAATATCCAGAGTAAGCGCCGTGTGCAGCGCGGACAGCAACTATACGGGCTGGGAAGGACTCAGTAAGGTGCGGGAAGGTGTTCACAGGTATGTGGAGCCATGCTGACTGCACTGCATCTGACAGCTGCTGGAGGGCGCGTGGTGGAGGATCCGTAGAGCGAACAACACGATCCAGGTGGTCTCACAGATGCTCAATTGCGTTTAAGTCTGGGGAATTAGGAAGCCAGGGGTGTACTTTGAAGTCTTCATCGTGCTCTTCCAACCGCTTTCGGACATTTCTAGCTGTCTGACACGTCGCATTATCGTGCTGGAAGATCCCATCCGCCCCAGGGAAGCTAATCAGCATATATGTGTGTACGTGGTCCGCAAGGATGGAGGCCGTCCACAGGTGTGAATGGACCCCAAAAATGCAACGAAAACATTCCCCAGAACAAAACGCTGACCCCCCCCCCCACCCCCACCAGCAGCAGCTTGTGTGCTTCCAGCAATGGTTTAAGTGTTTGTTCTCCGATGTTTCTCGCCTTATAAGCCAACGTCCATCCTCATCGGAGAAGGCAATCCTTTGCCAATCAGCGGAGGTCCAATTCCGATATTGCCGTGTAAATGTTAGCCTTTTCTGCCGATGCACCTTCGTTAGCATAGGTGCAGTCCCCATCCGTCTTCATGGGAGCCCCGTACGCAGCAAGGTTCTCAGAACTGTCGTTTTAGATACACTTCCGGTAGCCGCCTGGTTCTTCGACCAGTGAGTTGCTCCACTGTAGCGTGCTAATCGGCCCTCGCGCACCTTCGAAGCCGACGTTCACCTCTCATATCAATGGCACGTGGTGTTCTGCAGTTTCTACGTCACTTATTCGCAATGGTGCCATTTCTTCAATCACGATACACTTTAACCACAGCAGCACGCGAACAGTCCACAGACTGCACGTTTTCAGAAATACTGCCACCCTTGGCCCGAAAGCCGATAATCATCCCTTCTTGCAAATCTGATAAATCGTTCCTTTTATCCATTAAAACAACGAGTGATATGTTTTCAGAATGCCTACAGCACACCTTGTATACCCTCCAAGTCAGCTCACGACACATGCCTTCTTTCATTGGCTACGAGCTCTTGACGTCAAAAATAGGAGGTGGTCACAATAATGTGACTCGACTGTATATATATATATATCATCATCATCATCATTGTCAACCATTATCAATCCACTGCTGGACGAAGGTCTCCCCAAGTTTCCTCCACAACAGTCTGTCTTGTGCCAGTCTCCTCCATGTCACCCCTGCATACTTTCGAATTTCATCCACCCATCTCCCATGTGGTCTTCTTCTGGGTCTTTTCCTGTCCCTTGGAATCCAATCTAAAATTTCGGCTGTCCATCGATGATCTGTCCTTCTGGCAGTATGTCCAGCCCATTGCCATTTCAGGGATTTAACTCTGATCATGATGTCTTCCACTCTTGTCATTTTTCGGATCCACGAGTTCCTCTTCTTATCTCTCCTGGTTACACCAAGCATGCACCTCTCCATGCTTCTTTGAGTTGTCTGCAGCCTTTGTATGTCTCTTTTAGTTAAGGTCCACGTCTCCGCACCATACGTAAGCACTGGAAGGATGCATTGATCAAACACTTTTCTTTTAAGACATAATGGCATATTGCTCTTGAAAATTATGCTGTTTCTTCCAAAAGCTCTCCAGGCAAGTTTTGTACGCCGATTAATTTCTTCATCAATGTGACCCTCACTTGATATCTGCTGTCCAAGATAAACGTACGTGTCTGTTATCTCCAGCTTTTCTCCATCAATCGATAAATCTTCATTTCTTGTAAAAGCATTGAACATCACTTTTGTCTTCTGAAAGTTCATTTTTAATCCCACTTCTTTACTCTTGTCATCAAGTTCCTGGATCATACTCTGCAGCTCTGATGGGGTAGTTGCAAAAATGACTACGTCATCAGCAAAACGAAGGTGGGTTAGATAATCTCCATTAATCTTTATCCCCTTGTTTTCCCAGCTCAGTGACTGAAAAACACCCTCCAATGTGGCATTAAAGAGCTTCGGAGATATGGTGTCACCTTGTCTCACTCCCTTTCCAATTTTTACGTGTGTTGTATTTTCAAACAGCCTAATCTTTGCACTTGCATTTTCATAGATGTTATTAATAATATTAATGTATGCATCTTCAATACCGCAGGTTTTCAGAGCCATTGTAACTGCTGATGGTTTCACCGAATCAAAGGCTTTTTCATAATCGATAAAAGCCATGCACAATGGAAGTTCATATTCCCTCGCTCTTTCAATTAGTTCTCTCAGCACGTGGATATGATCTATTGTGCTATAGCCACTCCTGAATCCAGCCTGTTCTCTCGGTTGAGCCATGTCCAGTGTTACCTTCAAGCGGTGTGAAAGAAAGGTGACATTGAGGATCTCGGAAACTACAGACCTATCAGCCTCCTATCGGTAGTTTATAAAATATATATATATATATATATATATATATATATGTGTGTGTGTGTGTGTGTGTGTGTGTGTGTATACACACACACACACACACACACACACACTTTGTTTTTGCAAAAAACGTTTTTACCGCTTCCGGAAATTCTACATCATTCTTCCTGTGTTCATTATTTTCATGGAAAAAGTTTTATAACTTTGAAAAGTTCCGATTGTTGGGTTTTTGATCGAAGACTCGGTGTTAGCCATTCCCGACTACAAGAATGCAGTTCACTCAGTTTTTTACATGTCAGGCTGCTTGCTCCCATAGAGTCTGAAAGGAGTATTTTCGGGGTTTGTGATGTACTCTTATAATAAAGTCTTTAACCGATCCGTCGGAAAATTCGCTATTGGTATTACCACAGATCAAGCCAACCCATGGAGGGCAATTCGGCTGTTTCGTATTCTTGGCTTGACAACATGCTTTCTGCACGTGGTTGTTTAACTTCATAAAGCTTTCGATTTGTGTTTGGCGTGAGTTTCTCTCATGTAGCAACAAAAAAGAAAAGTGCGTAATTTTATTTCTTGTACTATTTGGACATATGTCAATCCTTCGAATAGCAATGATGGATTTTGTGTTTCGCCGTCTCCAACAACAGAGCACCATTTCGTCAAGAGTGGCATGTGAATGGGATGCGAGTGGTTTACACCAAGACATTTCTTTTGTATTAGAACTCAATTCCCAATAAAACACACTGTGACGTGCCTGCACCGCAGGACGCACACGAGATAAAGGCAGATAGCAGCGGGACATCATGTTCGCGTAGCTTAGTTTTGAGAGCGACTTAATCCGGAGTGAGAGGACCCGACTTCGATGCCCGGCGCGGACACACTTGTACGTTATATTGGCGCCCGAACTTCCAGGATAACCCGGCTGTTAAGTTTCTCGCAAAGATGTGATGTTCTTTCCACACGGCGACACAGGAAAAATTAGAATCCCTTCTTCAGTGCTTCGGGAAAATAAATCAGTGTGATGTGACGTTCCACACACACCAAATTGTCTGGGATTTCTCAAATGCATGTTCTTCATGGGATGACTGCCTACAGCGATACATGGTCCCGGAGTACCCGTGGCATGCCCCCGACCCTCTTTCGGGGGGAGAGTTGTGAGATGCCTGCACCGCAGGAGGCACATGAGATAAAGCCAGATATCAGTGAGAGCACATGTCGCCCGTAGCTCAGTTGGGGAAGCAGCTTACTCCGGAGTGAGGGACCCCGGAATTGATGTGCGGCGCGGATAAACTTGTACGTTATAACACTTTATTTTGTCCATTAAAAATCTCAAGTTCATATTGCTTAATAGGATGGGCTATATCTACAGAATATTGTATTTAGTCGAGGACAGCTGCTATAAGTAGCTGTCCTATTCGAAAGTTAGTTCGAATAGGGCCGCGGGTGGCCTAGTGGGCAACGTTCGTAACTGCCTCGTTAATGACCGCAGGTTTGATCCCAGGCAGGTACGAACGCTCAATCCACTAAATATCCGCCGTGCGTCGGATGGTCACGTTAAGCCGTCGGACCCCGGGTACGGGCTCCCCGGTAATAAATAAGGGCGTCTTCCTCTCCCTTTCTGCTTCGCTTCTGTGTCACTTTCCTATCGGGCACTCTAGCCCAAATCTCCTAGCTTCCTATTTCTAAGGATAAACCTGGGTTCTTTTTTTTTTTTTTTTTTTTTTTGATTGGAGGTTTAACGACTACCGTGAGCAACTCAATGGGGTATAAGCAGTCGCCCGTCCCTAATTTAGGGTCGCTGGTTCCAGGGAAGGGAGAGAGCCAGTACCGTAAGACAAACACAACATCCATGCCTCACCGGGATTCGAACCCGGACCCCTTTCGGACGAATGATCATAGGCCATCGCTTAGACCACTGCGCCACCGTGGCGGCACCTGGAGTCCGACACCCCTTTCCTAAAATCCTCTACATGTGATCATGTGATCATGATCAAGTTAGTTCGAGTGTCCTGTTCGAAAGTTAGGCGGTGGGACGATTTTAAAGATATTGAAAGCCGCCCCGGTGGCGCAGTGGTCTAAGCGATGGCTTCTGATCATTCGTCCGAAAGGGGTCCGGGTTCGAATCCCGTGAGGCATGGATGTTGTGTTTGTCTTACGGCACTGGCTCTCTCCCTTCCCTGGAACCAGTGATTCTAAATTAGGGACGGGGAACTGCTTATATCCCATTGAGTTGCTCGCGGTGGTCGTTAAACCTCCAATCCATCAAAAAAAAAAAAAAAAAGATATTGAAAACACCCAGAAGGACAATCAAGAGAAATCAGTATTTATAAAGAACACGATCTTCTAAAATGAAATTTTTAAAAACTCCTCCGTTTTATGGTGTGCAGCTTAATCGATAGAAAATTTCAAGTTGTTGACAAAAGGGGCGCTGGCTAATGAGAAACGTTTTGCGCAAATCTTCCCATTTATTCCATCGTGCTGGAAAGGTTTCCAAATCGTATATTTTTTTTTTTTTTTTTTTTTTTTTGGTTGGAGGTTTAACGACCACCGTGAGCAACTCAATGGGCTATAAGCAGTCGCCCGTCCCTAATTTAGGGTCACTGGTTCCAGGGAAGGGAGAGAGCCAGTGCCGTAAGACAAACACAACATCCATGCCTGACCGGGATTCGAACCCGGACCCCTTACGGACGAATGATCAGAGGCCAGCGCCTTAGACCACTGCGCCACCGGGGCGGCTCGTATATTTTCGTTTCTCTTTTGTGATGTGGGAATAAATGTGTTGACTGAAACTAGAAATAAATGCAGTGGGAATAACTCAAGTTTTTTATTTTAATCGCGCACTCCAGCGTGACGAAAACGAGTTGACATGATTTCAGATATATAAAGTGTTTTAGCCCTCTTTGACGGGAAATAACCCTTGTCTCTCCCAAATCTACCTACTCGGATTACAGACTCTATGAATATTTTATTCACACGTGAGAAGCAAAATTCCATTCTGATGACGGTAACCAAAGCAAGAGAATCAGATAATGTTAAATTAACTTAAGAAAGGGGGGTCAAAGTTACGAAATTGAAGCAAACAGTATACGTGCTAGAATAGTAACTCAAGTCATGAAGGTAACACAGTTCTGTATAAATTTCGCACAGTCCAACACAGCTCCGTTGCGCAACACAGTCCTGTATCACTCTAAAGCCAAGGACTCGCAAATGCAATTTTAAATATGCAAACAGTTTGATAGTTAAAATGTTTAAAAGATCACGCCTAAAAATATTTGGTGCAGCAGTATAAAACAGATGAAATATAAAAAGAAGAATTCTTTACTTGGTTAAAAACGTCGGAACTCCGCTTCTTCACAAAGTACAACAAACATGCGTGCCATACTCAAGCACACGCTATGCATTTCGGTACATGTTCATACTATTATCAAGCTATATATTTTAATTTTTTTTGGATTGAAGGTTTAACGACCACCGTGAGCAACTCAGTGGGCTATAAGCTGTCGCCCGTCCCTAATTTAGGGTCACTGGTTCCAGAGAAGGGAGCCATCGCCGTAAGACAAACACAACATCCATGCCTGACCGGGATTCGAACCCGGACCCATCTCGGACGAATGATCAGGAGCCATCGCTCAGACCACTGCATCACCGGGGAGGCAAGCTGTAATTTGATAGTTTCACTGGTGGATAGGGTAGATATACCTGGAAACTACCCATCTGTGGCCGTTATGCTACTGTCTACGTCATCATTGGGGTCACATGTTGAACTCGCGGCATCAAGCATTTCGTTAGCGAATTACTGTAAGCCGACATGTAGATTCGGATCCGGGTTATCAAACGGGGCTTGAGATCTGCCAAATCGAACATTATGTTGGCCAGATTTATATCTTTCTCTCTATTTACAATCTGCTTCATCTTTCATAACTTGCTTCCAGGGATATGGACATGTCGATAGGGCCCATGTCTTTTCAGACTTTCAGGGATATGGGACATGTCGATTCTCCCATGTCTTTTCAGTCATCAAGGCCTCAGAGAATCTTATCATTTGTTCCGAATTCTGGTCTGTAATAATTTTGACATTTTCAAAATCTGGAATACATTTATTATCGATACAATATTCAATGCAATAATTTAGTTGAATATTGTATATTCGATACAATACTTTAGTGGAATATTATATCGATAATAAATGTACACCCCCCCCCCCCCCCGTACACCCCGCAAAAGGTGAATGCTGACTCTGTTTCATAGGACATTAATTGCTTACGTCAATAGTATGTTGAACCTTAATCAGCCGCCATGGTGGCGCAGTGGTCTAAGGCGCTGGCCTATGATCATTCGTCCGTAAGGGATCCGGGTTCGAATCCCGGTCTGGCATGGATGTTGTGTTTGTCTTACGGCACTGGCTCTCTCCCTTCCCTGGAACCAGTGACCCTAAATTAGGGACGGGCGACTGCTTATAGCCCATTGAGTTGCTCACGGTGGTCGTTAAACCTCCACTCAAAAAAAAAAAAACCTTAATCATGCGGTAATCTGGCAATATGTATTTTATATTAACCTGTGTGATCTCTTGGTTGTGTTCATTTCCTCTAAGGATGGTCCTAAAGTAAGATTCAAAGTACTAATGAAACTGGTTTTAACTTATCATTAAAGGTTTTCAAATGTCATTTTCGTCATTTGTATCGTGTATAAAACGGCATGTTCATAGTTTGGTGTAGGACGGTGGTCGTTACTTCTAGAAATATGGCCTGCACTTTGCCACGTGAGGATCTTTTCTTTGATCATTTAGTCATCAACTCTTGTCAATTTCCTGATCCCTGAGTTCCTCTTCTTATCTTTCCTAGTTACACCAAGAATTCTCTTTGCCATTGCTCTTTCAGTTGCTGCAGCCTCTGTATGTTTTTGTTAGTTCATGTCTCTGATTCATAAACAAGTAGCGAAAAGGTGCATTTATTAAGTGCCTATTCCCTCATTACAAAATAACTGTCTGTTTGTTCATATTTCCAAATAAAGTAAACATTGCATCCCCGTAATGACCATCGCAAGTTAACGAGTTTCTGTTGTTGTATTTACAATTGTAAACCTCGTTCTGTTGTACGGGTTTTAATTTAACGTACTTTGACAAAGTCTTCCGTTGGCAGGCGAAATCATGGTGCATTAAACTACTCTTTCTTACTACACTAATTGCGGATTTATGTGACATTGTCTACTCGGTTATTGTGGTGTATTTAGTAACTTTTGTACATTTCCTTAAAATCTTTCTCTAAGTGTTTCTTATTAATTTCTTAAGATTCAGAATTTGATGGCAAAGAAATGTTCATCTGCATTCCGACTTGCATTGTACAATTGTAAATAATTTGCAAAATAGTTATATATATATTATTCCTATGTTTCATTCAACTCTGTGTGATACTGTATATACACTATATTAACAAAAGTCACCGGACACCTAAAACAGAAGCACAACATAGCATTTATTGACATACATTACTACGGTGTCTGTCCACCTTTGGCCTTAATGCATGCACTAAGCCTTCGAGACATGCTTTCGACAAGGTTTTGGAACACAGCGATAGGTATGCGCTTCCATTCAGTACATAATCCTGCCGCTAACTGTTGCTAAGTAGTAGTCATTGGTTCTAAACTTCTTATGCGGTGCTCTAATTCATCCCATAGGTGCTCTATGGGATTAAGATCAGGTCTCTGTGCTGGCCAGTCCACACACGATATGGAATTACACGCCGTAACAGTCCTTGCTTTATGGCTCGGTGCATTATCCTGCTGGTACCAACAAGGCTCGGTTCCATAGTATTGCCACAGAGTTGGTAGAGCATAATTGTCCAGAATATCGAGGTAGACGTGCTGATTAACAGGTTTGACCACGATAACCAATGGACCACGACCATGCCACGAAAAACACCCCCACACGAGTACACTGCCAGCTCCAAACTTGATCGTAGGAACAGTACACTGTGGTAAATAGCGTTCCCCCGGCTGCCGCCATACCCACACACGGTCATCAGACTGATGAATCGTGTATCTCGATTCATCAGTCCATAGGACCAATTTCCATTGATCTACGGTCCACGATATATGTTCTTTATACCATGCCAAACGAGGAGTAACATTCCGAGTGAAGATGAAAGGCTTATGAGCAGCCGCACGACCACGGTAACCCATGGAATGAAGTTCTCTGCGAATGTAACGTGTACATACCGAGGTTCCAGCATTTTTACTGACCTGTACACTGAGGTCTTGTCCAGTACTCCGTCGATTAGCTGTAACGACTCTCCTGAGGCTTCGACGTCTTCCATCACTGATTTTTTTGGTCTGCCGGTACGTTTTGCTGCTTCAGGCACGCCATGTGTTTTCCACTTATTCAGTACATACAAAACAGTTGACTTGGGTATGTATAAACGCCTCTAGGTTTCCCTTACGGACAACCCACTAATATAACACCCAACAATCTTTAAAAGTCAGTTCTCTCCCGTCACGACATTTTCCTTTCTCAAAGTCAATTCATTCCCGCCGCGACATTTTCACTTAACCTCACAGTGCAAAATGATCGCGGTTAACTGCAGGTTTGTTTTTATACCATTTGCAGCTGTACCGCGTATGTTAACAATGCCGCGGATCCGTTCATTTGCTTTTGAAGGGGTGTCCGATGACTTTTGTCAATATATTGTACACTGTATATGCATGTCTTTTATTCATAGAACTGAGAAAACAGTGGGATAAAGATTAATGGAGATTATCTAACTCACCTTCGTTTCGTGGGTGGCTGTCATTTTTGCAACTACCCGTTCAGAGCTGCGGAATATGATCCAGGAATTTGCTGATAAGAGTAAAAAAGTGGGATTAAAAATGAACTCTCAGAAAACTTCAGCACCCTATAAAAACGATATTGTTTTCTGTGCTTTTTGTGGCCTTTTCTAAAACAACCGAAGATATTTCGTATTCCACAGTTCTTTTGACACTATTGAATAATTTACGGTGTTCGGAGTAGCGGTTTTACTGGAATGGATAATGTTTTCATGTTGTGGTGCGTGTTTAGGATTTTGTATTAATTGGGCGTACGTTGGTACGTGTTGTAAATTAGCCAGAGAAGTCAATCGTCGGTAGCTTTGAAGGTTTCAGTTTCGACCTATTTTTTTGCTCTTAATGGTTTTTGTCATGATACTCTATAATTTTGACGCCTTGCGTTCGCAAATACATAATTGATAGATATATTTTTCAGTTTAACTTAACTAGCCGGGGTTATCATTTCATGAAGTAAACATTTAATTATCGCAAATGGATTACCATAATGTAGATTTCCGCCTTTTTGAGTAATTTTGTCGTCTTAATAATCGTATAGGGATCTGTGACTCGAACGTTACTGAAATAAAATAAGAACGCGTGATTGTTACTATGAATTTCATTGAACACTGATGTCAACAGCAAATTGAGGCAATAATGTTTTCCTGTAATTACTAGAGTGCAGTTATCTGCTTTATGGTATATACACTACCGTTTAGGATTTTTGTAAACGTTTTTTACGCTTTCCAACCGTAGGTTGAAGAAGCGCATATATGCTCCAGCTTTGTCCGTCCGTCCGCACGATAACTCGCGTGAAAATGGTTCGATTTCAATGAAATTTTAGTAAGTGGTAGGGCTCCACCTGGGGACGAACCTTATTGGAAATGGGGTGAAAGGTCATCGACATAGGAGCTGGATCCGTTCCATTGCCCTTATGCGACATACCTGGCGTAAAAGTGTTTCGATTTCAATGAAATTTTAGTATGTGGTAGGGGACCACCTGTGGACGAACCCTATTAAAAATGGACGAAATGGGGTCAAAGGTCACGACATAGAAGCGGGATCCATTCCATTGCCCTTATGCGACATAACTCGTGTAAAAGTGTTTCGATTGCAATAAAATTTTAGTATGGCGTAGGGAACCACCTGGGGACAAATCCTGTTGAAAATGGGTAAAATGGGGTCAAAGGTCACGAGATAGGAGCGGGATCCATTCCATCGCCCTCATGCTTTTTAACTTGCGTAAAAATGGGTCGATTGAGACAAACCTTTATCATGTTGTTCCGGAAGTATACTTTAATGGTTCTCTTGAATATCATCGAAATGGGGTCAAAGGTCAGGTCACAGAAGCGAGATTTATTCCACAGCCATTATCCTCATAACTTGAGTAATGATTTCTGGTATGTTGGAAAGCGTATCATAATCAATGCATTGCATGATTTTACTAACTTGTTTCTTGGTTTTGCCTGCTTGTAAACATGGCAAGACCAAGAAAAAATCGCGCTATTCAAATGAAATTCATGTCACAGTCATCATGTTACACGAGATAACTGATTATAATTGTACAGCTGTACTAGATTTTTCACTTCAAAACCCAGTATCGTGTGAAGCCACCTCGAACAATAATACGTCTCTACACGGTGTAGCATTGAATGGTAGTGATTTTTGATATCGTCTTGGGGAATAGCCTGCCAGGCTGCTTCTATGCGAGACCATAGTTCATTTGTGGTGACTGGCGGAGAAGCAGTATCTGCCTGCCGTGCATGGAAGAGGTCTTAGACATTCCGGGGTACATGTGGCAAAACATTGTTCTGCACGAATGTAGCGCCAGGACAACTTTGAAGGAAGGGTATCTATCACCTCTGCCTCTAAAACATCCCTGTAACGTATACTCTATATTCACTTTCCTTTTGATTTTTTACTATCTCTGGTTATTTTATTTTACTATGTAAATTATCTTCTTACTGAACGAGATGTTATTTCACCCGCTGAATGAGATCTGGCAATGAGTGTAAGTCATGACGTGGTGGTAGCCAGTATAAATAGGCGCGTTCAACGATACCAAGGGAGAGCTTTTTGTTGATGTGCGTAGGGTGAGCTGTTGTTTATGTGTCAGAGAGCTGTTGTTTATGTGAGTAGAGCTTCGTTCATGTGCAAGGAGCTACGTGTTATTTGAGTAGCTGTGTGCGAAGTGGGTGTGATGATACCGGTAGAAGTTCATAATAAAAGGTTTTAAGTAAGTACGTTTTTCTCAGTTCATAGTACTGTAAGACCTCTGTCTGGCTGTTAGGTTTATTTCATTGGTTGTTATTTTTAACAACCAGCATAAGACTTTATTCATCTTAATTACTACTACAACATTACTACCAGTTATAAGCTTGTTCATTATTATTACTACACTACTAGCAGGAAACTTTATTCATGATATAATTAACAAAACAACAACCATTACTAGAAGAAACTAGTAACAACAACCATTTGAACAAGCATTAGTACAAGCATTGAATTCATTATAATATTAGTGAAAGCTATATTCACGATAATTAATTAGCAATTTAGAAGAAGCATTTTATTCATTATATCCCTTATGTATTGTTGGCTGCTGTGTTTTTGTTTTTTTCATTGGAAGTTTAACGACCACCGTGAGCACCTCAATGGGCTATAAGCAGTCGTCCGTCCCTAATTTAAGGTCACTGGTTCCAGGGAAGAGAGAGAGAGCCAGTGCCGTGAGACAAACACAACATCCCTGCCTCACCGGGATTCGAACCCGGACCCCTTTCGGACGAATGATCAGAAGCCATCGCTTAGACCACTGCGCCACCGGGGCGGCCTGATGAGAGTTCCCTCAATTCGCATTAAGCTAGATCGCGAATTGAACCTAATGGCGCTCCAAAACATTACGCTTGGCGTTGGGCCACTATGAAGCTACAAAATGCACGCTGCAAGATGCCGTTCTCCGCGATGTCTTACAACGCCTATGCGACCATCATGCTGCATCAAGTTGAATCGTGACTCGTCAGAAAACACGACCTGTTGCCAATCAGCACGTGTTCGAGACCCCATTGCAGCCTGAGGCGTCTGTAGCTCAGGGTCAAAGGAATGCGCAGCAGTGAGCTGTTAGTGACCAGTCGTCTGTTAAGCAGATGACGTCGAACTGTGCTGGAGGACAAGGCGTGATCTGAGACAGTGCTGATTGCCAGCGCTTAGTAACAAGGGCTGGCCTGCGCCGTCAGTGGCGTCACGGGGATGCATGTCACTTACTCGCTTGTCTGTGCGCGATGTACATTATACAGCGCTCGGTGGACGCTATTATCCCACGTTTGTTGCATTCGCATTAGTTATCTGCTGTTTGTTTCTTTGTATTTCTGACATCGATTTTTTTTTATTTAATATCTTTAGTACATCGTTTTCGTACAATGTCTTGTTGCGCTGTTGCTACGTGCCGAAATACCAGCAGGAATACGAAAGGGCGAAACATAATTTTCCACTGTTTCTTTTGAAACGACCCAGTAGTTTTAAAAGACTGGGTTAACAGGTGGTGCAGAGGCGATTCTTTTAATAAGAAAATGCTAGGATTTACAGTGAGCACTTTTTAAATAGTAAGTACGAAGACGATATGATGAATTGCCTGCTTGGTTTACCAATGAAAAAGATATTTAAATCGTCGGCTATACCAAGTCAATTTACCGAGATCAAACGTTGAAAATGTCACTGCAAGAGGTGAAAGACACAGAAAGAGAATAATATTTCATGATGCTTTTGATAGACTTAAAAATCTTAGTCCCCAAAAAAAGGTATTTTGAAGAAAACGTGGCCGCTATTCAACCTGCATCAGATGAAGACAGTTTTCTACGTGAAATGTGATGTTCGAAAAAAAAAAAAATTTATGACAATTAATAACGGAAGAAGTGCTAAACTTTCTGAAAACAGGAAAAAAAGGATATTTTAAAGAGCTTTTCTCGCAAAGCCAGAAGATTGAATCCTTCGCGCCGGCTTTTATTGAAACAAATCAGAGAACAGAAAATTAAGGTAAAAACCAAAATACAAAAAATCAAAAATTGAAAAAAAAAAAAAAAAAAAAAGACATGCTTTCGGAACATACGAAAACACAGGTGAACTCGCTTGTAGAGGGTAAAAGTCGAATTAAATGGGCACCTGAATATCGGAAACGTTTCACAAAAATTACAGTAGCCGAGGTTTTGTTATTAACAAAAACCGCATTATTTTCGCGTTTGATGGAAGTAATAATACACATGTACATTGTGACGTATATTCTAAATTAACTTTCCTTTTTAGTTTATTTCCCTATGTAAATCTTGAGTTTATTCTCAGTTATACTTCGCACTTAACGTAATATCTTTTCTCTCAAACGAATGCTGTTGGCAACATAATTGAGGTTGAATGAACGTGACGTATGCCTGATTTGATAAGAACGAGAGATAAAAACTACGAGTAAACTGTTGCTTGTGGAGCGTTGTGTTGAGAGCTGTGTGGAACGTAGCGTTGTTGGTGTGTGGTGTGTTTAATGTTGATACCGTTTTGTTATGGAAGTGCTACATCCTGAATAAAGCATCGTTTCCATAAGTTTTACTTCTGTTGTTTACATGTTTCGTCTGGCCGTTAAGGTTTAATTTAGGAACTATTTCATCTTATGGTTATGTTTTTTAAAATAACGTAGAAGTACGAAAAGACTTCTACGTCATAACATATAAAAGAGGAAACAATCAATGATATATTGTGCTTCACTCCTTTTGTTTCTTTAATTCATTTCACCATTTTGTTTCATACTCGGTAGTTCCATAGTTTTGTATTTATCATCAGAGTTCCCCGCACAGAGTAAAGCAAACGCGATTCCTAACGCTCAGCGATGCATCCCAGCTACGTTACCAGCCGCAACTTCCGAGGACAACTGAAATCTGCCGTATGAACCAGCCCTTGTATCTAGAACCCCGGCTGATTGCTGCGCTAACACCGTGGATGTTGCTGTTCGGTCGATCACTGCCATACGGAAGAGGTGTCTGTCATCCCGTGAGGTCGTGCGATTTTAAAGTGCGTTTCCCGGATTTCTGTTTGTCGGAGCCTTATCTGTCCAGTGACGTCACGTCGCGTCACTGTACTGGCGTTTCGTCCCGTTCGAGTGTCAATTTCGCGGTAGGAAAAAATCCAGCTGCTCTCATCCCAACATTCATCATTCCTCACTCAAAATCCTTCAGGTATTTATATTGCAACCTTCTTCGGCGACGGGGCATAGTGAGATACAAGAAACACTCTTTCGGCTTAGTGTCAGCTCTTCACTGATTGCAACGTCTCGTTTGAGCCAGCTATTTATTCCCAAGCCTTGACAGTTCAGAGGGGCTGCTCTGAAACTGCGTGCGCATTTTCACTGACATTTTAATCATTTGCATGTCCCAACCTGTTGTACATATCCTGTAAGTTTCAAGCTAATACCAGCAGTCTTTCATGGTGTTCACAAACAGTAGTGTAATTTGACACAATTATGTTTATTATGTTGTTGTTTTTGTGTGTGTATATGAAACTGAAGTGTACAGTGTTTTATGGAGAAACATAGATAAAAGTTCTGTTTTTGTATCTCAACAGTTTTCTTGTAAAAACAGTATTTCTTTATTTTCTGTCTAGATGTGTTAATGTATGGGTAGTGTAGTTATGATTTTCAAACGACATATTAATGAGTGATGTACGTTACCTCATAACGCAAAATTGATTCTGTATGTACATTTTTATAGATTTACACTACTTGGCTCTGTCAGAAAAAAGAATGTTGTAGTGCACACAGTTGCCTACTTATATGTTCGGAAAACGTATGAGATATAAATGTTCGTTTTACAGAAGTGTTAAAAAATGTTTGCTAACAGAAACACGAATTCTGAGAATTCTACGAAAATGCATCAGTAGCTCTGGTACGTGTTTGAAAAACTTTTCACTTTCAATTTTACTTTGAATCAAATTAATGTATTGTTGGCAACACACGAAGTTTTTAATTTAAATTTATATTGAAATGACTTATTTTTGGCTCTCAAAAGAGTCTTCTCAGCGTTAGATTTAGTCGTAATTAATAAATTTCTCGTTCTTATGATATTTTTACTGGAAGGACATCGTCTTAGTTTCTTTCTCGGTTATAGAAAATAAATTAACTCTGCATTTTAACATTATGCAATTAGATCATATTGAACTTCATTTAAATGGCCATAAAATCCAAACAACACTTCCGTCTCTATCGGGATCCCTAACTCAGTCTTTTGTGAGGTAGGCTGGCTTCTCAGCCACTCGATCACAGCGCAAGGCCTATGAATTTCGTATAGAAGGTACTTAAAAACTAATTGGCAAGGTCATTTATTTCCGCCTCCCATTATTCAGTGATGTGGTTCTTCTAATTACTAAACTCAATGTGAATTCATCATTCGACGAACGTTGACCGGTTTGTAGCATTCCTAAAAAGGCATAGTAGAACTGACAACAGCCATTAAATACAATGCCGGACAATTGCTAAGGATGGATGGCAATAGCAACGATAGCAACTATGAAATGGAAGGCAGAAAAATGTGGAAATTAGCATAAGTGCGGGATACAGTAAGACGTGTTGTGCGTATGCAAATTTTAGATTGCCGAACTTGTTCGTGACGTCATAGCGCTGATAAGAGATATAAAGGATTTGACGCGTATTGACCGTTGTTGTTCAAACGCAAAGTTGAAAGGAAAAGAATCAATTGACAAACTTCCAATTTTCAGTATGTCTTCCCGACATCACCTAGATGATTTTACGCGCGGCCGTATTATTGGCAAGATTGAAGAAGGGCGAAAGATAACAGATGTTGCCAGGGAGTTCGACGTCAGCCACAGTGTTGTTTCAAGGCTTTGGAAATCATTTCAAACAAATGGAGAGTGTAGCAAACATCACGGGGAGGTCGTGTTCGCAGTACGACACCTGCAGAAGATCGGTACATAGTGCTATCAACAAAAAGACACCGGCGCAGCACAGCTAGTGAGGTAGCAAATCAGTTTATGGCTGCTACTGGCAAGCGGATCTCCCAAAAAACTGTCGCCAGACGTTTGCATGAAGGAGGACTATACGCCCGACGTCCTGTTGTGTGCATCCCATTGTCCAGACGTCACCGTACCGCCCGTTTACAATGGTGCCATCAACATCGCAATTGGACTGATAACGACTGGTCTGCTGTCCTCTTCTCACATGAAAGTAGATACAGTCTATCGTCTGATTGTCGACGACAACTGATCTGGCGTGATAGTGGTACTGCATATTGTCCAGCAAACATACAGGAAAGGGACCGATATCCGACATGTAGTGTCATGGTATGGGCTGGCATCATGATCAATGGCCGTACGTCCCTCTATGTGCTTCCAACGGGGACTATGACTGGCCAACGATACATTAATGATGTTCTGCTACCTCATGTGCGCATGTTCCGTGGTGCTGTCGGTGATAGATTCATTTTCATGGACGACAACGCAACATGTCATCGAACAGTCGCTGTCCAGGAGTGTCTTGAGATCGAGGATATTCAACACCTCGTATGGCCAGCACGTTCTCCAGATCTGAATTCCATTGAAAATGTGTGGGATGCTTCGGGGAGGAGTCTGGCTGGTCGCCAATGCCCTCCAATAAACAAGGACACCCTCATCCGTGCACTGACAGAGGAATGGGATAAATTACCCTAACAGCTGCTTGATAATGTTGTGCAAAGCATGAAACGACGTGTGGAATCTTGCATCGCCCTCCATGGTGGCCATATCCCGTATTGACATCTTACGCCGGAACGCCTGCGGACGGTAATTGCATTTTTTCACGTTTACGTACTCTGCACAAAATGGCCTGTTTGTCCCTTGAACACGTTCCAAAGCCTTCTGGATTTCAGAGCACAATAAATTGTCTTTCTTGTAATGTCCTGGCATTCTGACATTATTTTATTTCACTTGGCATTCAAATCCAACCACACTTACTTTTTTATGCGCTATATAGCCGTTTACGATCCGCCCTTAGCAATTGTCCAGCAGTGTATATCTCTTTCCATGTCTGCTGCAACATGTCATCTATGATGGTCGCAAACGCTTGTTATTCTTCCCTTCAAAGTGCTAATATCTGCAACTGGTGTTGCATAAACTTGATCCTTAATGTAGTCCCATAGAAAGAAGTCAAGAGACGTAATGTCTGGGGATCTTGGTGGCCAGGGTATGGGGCCATCTCTGCCTATTCATCTGTTAGGGAATTTGTCATCTAAGAATTGACGGACAGGTACACTCCAGTGCGGGGGCGCAGCTTCCTGCTGGAACATTACCTTAGGTTGCGGCTTTTCCTACTGCGGTGCAACATACATGTCGAGGTAAATACCCAATGTAATGGTGGGCTCAATAAAAAAAACGGTCCAATTACTTTGTTGTGCATTAGTCAGCACCAAACATTGATTATAGGGCTATCCCTCTGTTTCTCCAAAGCCACATGGTTTCTCTGAACCCAGATACGGGCATTATGCGTGTTCACTTTACCTGAGGTATGAAAAGTTGATTCGGCTGACAAAAGAATCCGCTTCAGGTAATTATTAACTTCGTCTATTCGTTCAAGGATATCCATAGCGAATATCACACGTCTGGGCCTATCATTAGGTTCCAAATCTTGAACAATTTGCAATTTGTACGCAAAAAAACGAAGCCGCTTTCTTAAAATGCCGTGCACTGTCTTCGTAGATTATTCCCTGTTGTTCACCAGGGGCATGACGAATTGATTTCCTCGGGCTTCGTACGAATACATCACGCACGGCGTCGACAGTTTCCTCACTAGTGGAAGGTTTTCCACTTCTTGCACGGTCACCGACATTACCCGTCTGTTTAAACTGTTGATACCAGTTCCTAATGCTCTTCACATCAGGCGGAGCTCTATCATACTCACGCCTAAACTTCCGCTGAATTGAAATTGCAGATTTGGTTTCGTGAAACCAGAGAACATAGTTAACCTTCTCCTGCATAGACGCCATTTCGCCGACTGACGCTTCCAACAACAAACTACGCTGCAGACGTTCAACGTCATCTATTGTTCCAAAAGTACAACGAACAAAACATTTGAGAATATGACCCAATCAATGCAACAAACCACGTACGTCTAACTAGCTCGGTTTATTTTATACGATTTATCGTAATCAAGGAAAGACTTTAGACACACCTTGTATAACCTATGCGTTGTAAAGGCCTGTTTAGAAATTATGATTCAATATCTGAACGAGTGAGAGAATTGAAGCTCAGTGATATAAATAGTGTCAGTCACCATGTTATCAATTTATTACTCTTATTCCCGTGCAAGTTATTAAATCCAACTTCCGTACACTCCCATCAATGCTCTGACAAAGTGAGCATAAAATGCAACATCCGTAATGTAGGAAAATGAATTGAGGTCAGTTGCTCTGAGTTTTAAGCTCTTGTACTTCCTTATTTTCAATATCAGATTAGAACAAACCACAGTACACAGAGTAGCTACCAGAGCTAGGATTGTAACTCTACCAAACCGAATATAATTCTCAGAATAAATAGCAACTTTTGCGATGAAGTGATTTTGTTTACATCACACGCACACAGACACACACACACCTCCTTCTTCTATAGTGTTGGAGTCACCAAGGTTTTAGTTGCGGATAGCACCCTCTGTCACTCCATTCTATCCTGTACTTCCTTCTACCTAGGATTCATAGTTTTATAGTTCTTGGATGTTTTTTGATCATTTTCTTTCCAACGTCTGCTGCCTTCCCGATGGACGAGTCGCCCAGAGGGTAGATTTCTGGCTGGTCTTCTGATTCTGGCTCGGGCTCAAATCCCGGATTAGACATGCTGCTTGTCTAACGGCTCTGGCTCTTTCAACTCTCTGGAACCTGTGGCTCCAACTTCGAGATGGTTGCCTGTTTATGGCCATTGCTCATTGTGGCCGTAAATTCCTGAAACAAAGAAAATAAGTCTACGTGGTCTTTCCTGTAGGTCCTCTTCCAATTGCCATCTCTCTGAATTTCTGTCTACGCTCTCTATCGTCCCTTGTTCATTGAATGTGCGCACGTCATCCCATTGTAAATTATTTAATTTCATCGATTAATAATGGTGGTATAAACAAATAACATACACTGGCAGAAAGTGAAAAAAGAACACCAAGAAGGAGACGTCTGATACCAACGAAATTTATACAGCACAATAACGAAATACAGAGGATAACGTGATCAAAACATTGTGGCAAAATACAGCTGTATTTGCTGGTAAACTGACAAATAACATTTCCATGTAACACGGTTAGTACGAGGTTGAACTGCGTCACACTGTGCAATTCTGGCATGGAGTCTGTCGTACAGACGTTGGATGTAAGTTTGGAGTATTGAGTTCCAAGCATCCTCAACCTGGACGCGTAAATCGGGGATGGTCGTGGCTGGCCGTGGAGACCGGATAAGTCGTTGTCCCTTAAAATCCCACACGTGCTCAATGGGGGACAAATCCGGTGAACGTGCAGGCCATGGAAGTTGTCTCACATCCTTAAGTGCATGTTGCGTTGCACGTGCCGTGTGTGGGCGTGCGTTATCTTGCTAGAAAACACCACGACGGACCGACGTTACAAATGGCACAACAACGGGCTGAATGATGTTGTTGATTTTGCAGGTGCTGTTTAACGTACCCGATACAAACACTAGTTGTGTACGGGAGTGATAGCTGATCGCTCCCCACACCCGGAGACCAGGTGTAGGCCCTGTGTGTCGCTGGCGGATACAAGAACGGTGGAGACGCTCCCCTGTGCGTCTGCGAACACGCATACGGCCATCGGGGACTCCCAAGCAGAACCTGCTTTCATCGCTGAACACGACAGATCGCCATTGTGTTCTCCAGTGCAGACGTTGGCGACACCACTGCATTCGTTCTTGACGGTGATCTGGAGTCAGAGGTACACATGCCAGAGGTTCACGTGCACGTAGTCCTGCATCCAGCAGACGGTTGCGGATTGTTCGCACAGTCACCTCAGGTGCAACGGCAGCTCGGATTTGCGTTGCAGTGGATGTTCTGCTTGACAACGCCGGCTCGGATTTGCGTTGCAGTGGATGTTCTGCTTGACAACGCCGCTCTTTTTATGCGTCGATCGGTCCGCTCATCAGTCCGTCTGTGACTCCCAGTTCCACGTCTTCTCATGTGGGAATGTTCCTCGGACCATCTACGGCACCATCGTACCACCACCGATACTTCCCGTCCAATTCGCTCCGCAATACGATGATACGACCACCCGGCCTCGCGGAGTCCGACTAGACGACCTCTCTCAAAGTCCGATAACTGCTGAAATCGTACCCGTCTTCCATGTCCCGGCATTGCAGCTTCTTCAGAGTCTTCGCACGTGTCCGTACGCCGACGTCTGATTACATTCACTTTGCCGTACTCCTTAAATACCACCGACGATAATTTGCATATTATGCCGTGCTGTGGCGTAAACGCTCACGGGTTGGTCCCGACATTAACATCACACCTACGTAAACTGGACCCCATTAACATATGTAAATTTCATGATCGTTCGCCAATTCCTTCTTGGTGTTTTTTTCACTTTCCGCCAATGTATTTCATGATTACATCTTCATCTCTGGTCTGTTTTGATGTGTGTTATGTGTCCAAATGCAGTATTTGCTTAAGAGTTCCTTTTTCGAAGTTCTAAGACTTTCATATTATGGACCGTTGTGCTCCAAGTTATACAAAAGAAATTGAACGATGTGCAGTTTGGAATGCTAACAGACAGAGACTCAAAAGCCTTTCGTCTCCCTATGTAACTGAGTAGAGTGGCCCCGATGGTTCAAGAAGTGAAGTAACTGGAAGCTGGAGAAATGAAATTGTTAAATGAATCGTGTGGTTTGATCAATGGCATTAGGCACAGGTTAAAAAAGATGGGAACCATAGCGTGTGGAAACCACTCCTTAATGCCATGAATTTCCTCATGTACAGCCCACACTGTTCAAGGCCCTCGAGACAGTACGCTTTATCCGATATTATAACGAAGTAAATTTCTCCGTCATTTTTGTCCACGCCGGGGCTCGAACCCGGGTCCCCTCATTCCGGAATAAGTCTCTCTGCCAATTGAGCTACGCGGACGTTCGTTCTGACTGCTATCTGCCTTTATGTCGCGTGCGTCCTTCTGGGCAGGCACGTCACATATCCCCCCCCCCCGAAAGAGGGCCGGGGCATGGCCTACGGGTCAGCCGTGACCATGAATCGTTGTAGGCAGCCATCCGCTGTAGAACGTGCACTTGAGAACTCCCAATCAATCTGGTGTGTGGAATGCAACGTCACACACATTTATTTTTGAAGCGCTGGAGAAGGGATTCTCTTATTTTTCCTATCTCGCGGTGTGGAAAGAGCATCACACCATTGCGAGATTTTGAACGGCCGGGTCATATGGAAAGTTCGGGCGCCATTATAACGAAGTAAATTTCTCCGTCATTTTTGTCCACGCCGGGGCTCGAACCCGGGTCCCTTCATTCCGGAATAAGTCACTCTACCAATTGAGCAACGCGTATGTTCGTTCTGACTGCTATCTGCCGTTATGTCGTGTGCGTCCTGCTGGGCAGGCACGTCACAATATGTACTTACATACCATGAACTGGGTCCTAATTTCTTGCCTCAGCAAGGGCTTCTCACTTACCGGGTGTAAGTATACCTCCTCAACGACCATGTGCTCTGATTCATCATGTTGATTCTCGAGGATTTTGCATATTCTAGAACGACAACGGAGCCACTTTTAAGTCTTGGATTACGTATTAGTTCAAGAAACATCATCCAACTTCCAGCACCTTCCCTGGACTTCCCACTTATCATATCTCAACCCGATTTCAAAAACTTCGAGATAAGATTCAAGATGATTCGTGAGTTTAGTAGTTACCTTCTCTGACTTCACTCGCACATAAAGATCGACTGGATCAAATTCAATCCAGGTTTCAGAAGGTATGTGGAAAGTATACCATGCCGTATTCTGTCTGTGATGGATATGCGTTGAATCTTAAAAAAATATTGTTATTAGATATTAATAGTAAATTGTCCGGAGAGTGTGCATGAAGCATATAGTAAAGGCAGAATCTTTCAAGGAAATGAAAGCTTGTAATGAAGAACATATAAAGTAGCATAGTGAATGAAGGAAAATGCGTGAAGCATAATAAGTTGTAAATGGAAGACCATACATAAAAATAATGCGCAGTAAATGAGGGAACATACACTATATTGACAAAAGTCACCGAACACCTAGAAGGGAAACGCAACATAGCATTTATTGACATACATTAGTACGGTGTTGATCCACCTTTGGCCTTAATGCATGCACTGACCCTTCGAGACATGCTTTCGACAAGTTTTTGGAACACAGCGATAGGTATGCGCTTATAGTCAATACATCATGCTGCCGCTAACTGTTGCTTAGTAGTAGGCCTTGGTTCCAAACTTCTTATGCGGCGCTCTAATTCATTACATAGGTGCTCTATGGGATTAAGATCAGGGCTCCGTGCTGGTCAGTCCGCATACGATACAGAATTATCGTCAAACCACGCCGTAACAGTCCTTGCTTTATAGCTCGGTACATTATCCTGCTGGTACCAACAAGGCTCGGTTCCATAGCATTGCCACATAGTTGGTAGGGTATAATTGTCCAGAATATCGAGGTAGACGTGCTGGTTAACAGGTTTGTCGACGATAACCAATGGGCCGGGGCCATACCACAAAAACACCCCCACACGAGTACACTGCCAGCTCCAAACTTGACAGTAGGTACAGTACACTGTGGTAAATAGCGTTCCCCGGCTGCCGCCATGCCCACACACGACCATCAGATTGATGGATCGTGTATCTGGAATCTGGATTCATCAGTCTATATGACCTATTTCCATTGATCTACGGTCCACGATAAATGTTGTTTACACGATGCTAAACGGCAAGTAGCATTCCTTGTGGAGATAAAAGGCTCATGAGCAGCCGCACGACAACGGTAACCCATGAAATGAAGTTCTGTGCGAATGGTACGTGTACATACCGAGGTTCCAGCGTTTTTACTCACCTGTACACTGAGGTCTTGTGCAGTACTCCGTCGATTAGCTGTAACGACTCTCCTGAGTCTTCGACTTCCTCTGTCAGTGATTTTCTTTGTTCTGCCTGTACGTTTTGCTGCTTTAGGCACGCCATGTGTCTTCCACTTATTCAGTACATCCAAAACAGTTGACTTGGGTATGTTTAAACGCCTCCCGGTTTCTCTTATGGGCAACCCACTAATATAACACCCAACAATCTTTTCTTTCTCAAAGTCAGTTCTCTCCTGCCGCGACATTTTCACTCAACCTCACAGTGCGATACGATCGCGGTCAGCTGTAAGCTTGCTTTTATACCGTTTGCAGCTGTACCACGCATCTTAACAACGCAGCGGATCCGTTCATTTGCTTTTAAAGGGGTGTCTGGTGTCTTTTGTCAATATAGTGTATGAAACATACTAAATACTAGAGGAATATGCATGAAACGTATTAGATGAAAGAACATACCTAAGAATTTGTAAGGAGAAAACATGCAGGGAAACTCAGAAATGTTAATGAATCATAGTAAATAGAGGAAACTTCATGAAATTCACAAACAGTTAATCGAGGAATATACAAAGAGGCATGTAGAATAACAGAATGAACTCGGGGTAGTAAATATGAATATGTAGAAGGACACTCATGAAGCATAGCAGATGGAGGAATGTATTATACGTGTACAAATACATGCGAAACAGAGATACGCACAGAAAACGGTAGTGGATGGAGAAACAAAAATGAATCATAAGAGATGAAGGAACATGCAGTGAAACACTGTAAATAGAGGAACATTCAAGGAAATACAGTAAATGGAGGAACATCGAGGGAATCATGGCAAATGAGGGAGCATACATGAAACGTAACAAATAGTCGTTCGTGCATGAAAGCATAGTAAATTGAAAAGCACACAGAAGCGCAGAAAATAATGGAACATGAAGAATGAAAGAACATATCAATATCCATAGTAAATGGTGAAATATGCTGCCACAGTTTGTGCTCCGATTGTTCGATCTGCGATTTTATAATTTAGATTAATTAGGGCTAATATGAGTAATCTAATCCTAAATTAGTGACATTCAGAGGCAAAACTGGACCATCGTCTTTGAAGAAAGGGCAGAACAGAGACCTAATAAGTACAGGATCGAATAGGTTGGATATACGTTAGCTGTCCAATAAAACAAACAAACTTTGTAAAATTCACCACCTGCCTGCCACGTACGCATTTTTAACTCTATAATTTCACACTGCATTTTTTTTAATCAGTTACTCAGTATACTTATGGTCAGAATGGCTGAATAAAAATAAACCAGAGAAATAGTTTCTATCCATTTTGGCCCCAGATATCTTTATCATCATTTGCGGTTATTTTCAGTCTGAGTTTTAAATGATTGCAGTCAGCAGGAAAAGTAAAGCAGCGACGCGGAAGAAATGCGATGATTATCTGAATTAGCATATTAAATTGAATCTTCAAGAAGTAATTCTGATTGACTTTCTTATGCTGCACAATTGGGAAGGATTGAAAAAAAAGCTAATGAAATCAAGGTTTAAGAGTTTTCAAAGTACACAGAACAGACTGAGTCTTTATGCTGCATTGGACTCATTTCTTTTTAGTGAAACAATTAAAAAACGCAGTAATGTAATGCTCCTCACGTGCTTTGAATCTATAACAGAGCAAAAGAACTTCTCTTCCAATTAAACATCGATATTCTAAAGATGCTGGCTGTCCATTCACTTATACATTTAATTTGTCTTACTGGTTTCATGAACAAGTTCAGCACTATGCTGGCGCAGCAAGGAGGTAAACAGGCAAAAATTACTGACATATTCAGATTCATATGTATTTGTATAACATAGTTTTATGGGTCTGTAATACGCACACCGGCCACTGAACTAAGACCCTTTATGCAGATGTATACAGTATAAATGTCACGTATGCAGCGTATATGCAAAATACCTGGTCACGTGCGTCACCACGTGATCTAGGCAACAATGAAAGCTGCTACTCGTCGGTAATCGTCTGTAGTGTTGATCACAATGGGGAAAACAAAGGAACTTTCGGAGTTTGACAAAGGGCTTCTTGTGGGTGCCCGTCTGGCTGGAACTACGATTTTGAAAACAACAGAGCTGACTGGTTTCTCAAAAGGTGAGATATCCCAGACCTTAAATCAGTGGGAAACTAACTCACATTTCTTGTCTAAGGAGCGTAACTGTGGCGCTAGGTCAATCTGTCAGGAACGAGATCGTCATCTTCTGAGAAGGCTTGTACGGAGAAACAGGACTTCTTGTGAGCAGCAATTGACCGAAACATTCAGTGAAGACTGTTCGCAACCCATATCTCAGCGAACTATTCGCTGTGAATTGGAGGGGATTCGTATTAGCAGTCACATGACGACAAATCCAGCAAACTGTCCTCTTTTCGCTGTATGACTGGAGACTCCCTTTCTTTTGGGGCACTTTCCTCCAAAGACGCATTAAGCTGAAATAAATCCTCTTCCAAAGCCCTTACTGAAATTCTTTAAGATATCCCCAACACATTCAAAACCTAAAATGTCCTTTAGTAACAGCTGCTTCAGTTGGCAGGAATGCTAATCATTATATTTTTATTTTTACTCACAAACTTTTGGAGCAAACTTTTGCAGCGTGCCAACAAATTTTTTTCGCGTGCCACCTTGAGCACGGGTGCCATAGGTTCTCCATCCCTGTTCTAGAACTTTAAAACACTTCGATTTTCGTCTTTGAGATAATAAGAAAACAATGCGCGTCTTTGTAGGAGCACACGATTTCGTTTTCTGCTACACCACAATTTGAATTACGTAACAAGAAAGATGACACTGAATTTTCGGTTGTAATGAGCACGTCTGACGCGACTAAATTTATCAAAGCTATTCGAAGTCAATGAAACCGGTTAAAGAAATAATCAACCGGTTTCTACAATCGATAAAACTTCCAGAAATAGAAACATCTACTTAGTTACACCAGCGGCTAAAATGCAAGTTACAAAAATTAACAAATGGCGCACAAAAAAATTCTCATAGCGCAAGGAAGGTATCAGAGATTTTCAAATCAAACAGTTAAAAGAAGAAATATAGAATGAACATGATATAAGTCTACGTCTGCTAGCAGAATAATTTTGCATAATGGAAAAGTTGAAAATAGGCGAAATATATTCTTCATGGAATAAGCTATGCTAAGGAAAAAGAACTTTTCAGATATGTGTCCCTGAAGCAGAGATGGTGAAAAGAAAAGGTTTTGACCTTTTCGGCCCCTAGCGGGAAATATTTGCATTATTTAGGAATAACTTTCTCTGATCTTATTTCATAGAAAAAACTACTTCTCAGTTTTGGAAAGTGCGCTTTCGAAAGCATAACTTATGAAAGAAAGGTCGAAATGTGCAAATTTCTTTTAATTGTACACAAAAAATGAAAGAGTTGAACAATGCGCTAAAGAAAGGAAGTCCTCCCAAAATGCACAAAAATGATGCTGTGAAATGTCTTGAAAAACTCTAAGAAATGCCCCAAAGAGGGAAAAAATCACAAAATGCAAAAGTCATCAAAGTCCGGGCCTTAATAGCAATGTAAGAATTCATTTAAAGAATTTTAAAATGAAAAACTTAACTTTTAATAACTGCGCTTATCTTGAATTGAATAAGTACACAAGCACAAATGCGAGTATGTCAGTTGCCACTGTGATTTACAGACACTAGCGCGCCTAGAGTATGTTTAGTTTTTTTTTCTTTTCGCAAATATTGCTACTTTGGATCTAATTCTAAATTTTCGTGGATCTCCTAAGCAAAATTATAAGATTGTAGATCCCGATGAAAATAAAAAGTAATCGGAGAAACATTTCATTTTCTTTGTTACCAGTGCGATTTATTTAAACAGGTGCGCACAGTGCGGCATTCATTATTTTTTCTGACAGAATCCAGTAGTGTGTGTAATTAGCCTTCTCTTCTGACGCAATCTGCCATCAGTGAGGAGGGAAAAAAATTACGTATTAAAATATCCGGTAAGTATTTAATATTAGCTACTTTCTCTAGTTTCCTTTTTTCAGTAAATAAGGAAGGATAGCATTGGTTGTTGCATAATTTCAGGAAACTTTTATTCATGCTTAAAGATGAAAGGTAAGTAATGTACGATGGTAAGTAATAATTCTTGGGTTTATAGAGTTATGATAAAAAGTCTGAAATTAAACGAATAGCAATGAAACAATCCATAAACAGAATTATGCTGTCGCAAAGTAAACGGAATGGACAAAATATTACCTACACCTACCTAGTTATGATGTTATCCATTCAGTCGAATCCGACTCCTGGCGATTCTGTAAGCTGAGACTCTCCGTGCCTCACGATCTTGGACTCTCTATTTCAGCTGTTCCATGTCCAGCCCAACGTTCATTTTGATTGTATCTAGCCAACGTGTTCTTGGTTGCTCTCGTCTTCTTGTTCCTTCCACCATTCCATGCATCATTACTTTCTCCACTAAGTTCGATCGCATCACATGACTAAAGTAAGTGAGCTGTAGTCTGGTAATATTTTCCTGAAGTGACATCTCTGGTTTGATTCGGTCTACAACCTCTTTGTTGCTAATCCGTGCTGTCCATGGTATCCTTAACAATCTTCTCCAACACTAAAGATCAATCATCTGCGGTCAGCTTTTTTAAGGTCCAGGTTTCACACCCATATGTCGCTATGGGAAAAACAATAGAATGAATCAGTCTACATTTGGTGGTGAGACTGGTATCCTTGCTCTTCCAAATTTGGTGTAAATTCATCATCGCGCAAATGCCTAATGCAGTCCACCGTTTGATCTCACGGCCACAATCTCCTGTATGGCCAATCGTACCTAATAAGGTGTGGAAAACAAGGAAGTGGTATAGCCACTCATGAGGCGAGGATCGTCTGTCGTAGAGCATCCACATTTGCTGATGGGGATTGACTGGCTCAAAAAGATGTTTTTTATTCACCCCACAAATTTTCAGTAGGGTTGAGGTCCGGTAATCGTAAGAGCATTCGAGTGTTGTCAGCTCGCTTATATGCACCTGAAGCTAATTGGTCGTCACTCGAGAAGTATGTGGTGTGGCGCTGTCCTGTTGAGGGATGGCGTCACGGTGCGGAAAGAGAATCGTTACGAAGGAGTGTAGATGGTCGGCGAGGATATTCATATGCCTTGTGCTGGTGACAGAGGTCTCAACGGGTACGAGAGGCCCCAAGGAAGACCAAACTGTTACACCGCCTCCACTTGCATGTTTGACCCCAGCAAGGAAAGCTGGTGCCCATCGCTTCGTGTAGTTTACTCCGCACACGCACCCTCTCATTGGCGTGATAGGCTGAAATTGTGATTCGTCAGACCAGATGACGTATTTCCAGTTCTCTGCACTCCAATTGAGATAGGCTTTTGCAAATTGCAGCCTAATCTTTCGGTGGCTTGCACTCAACAAGGGGACGCGATGTAGCCGTGACTGCCATTGCCTATTTTTCCCATGCTACGCCAATTTTTTCCATTGTGTATAGTAGCCTAATTTTTCGATTGTGCGTAAGCTTGTGGATGCGCCCTCATTACATTCCCACGCTATTTGCTCTGTGGTAGCCATGCGTGTCCGTTTAACGATGCGAGACCGTCTGCGCTCACCTGGAGAGTCGATTGCACCTTTACGGCCGCATTTATCTCGTTGATTGAAAGATTTGTTGTATTTCACGTAGTCTTGGTATACACGTGAGACGGTCTAACATGTCTAGAAAATACAAGGCTATGACATTAGAGAGATGAGTTCCCTCTTTTAGTGACACTACTCGGAAACCAAGGCTTCCGATTGGTTTACAACGCTGTCGTGTATGACGTCAAACGCGACGCCCCGGTCTCAGCCGTGAAACATGAGAGTGATGTCACAAGCGGAGGGAACTCGTCTCTCTAATGTCACGCGTTGTGTTTTCTAGACGGCCTTGGTCTAACGTGCAAATCCCAATATTTTACCAGTTGCGGTGACTGACAACCGGCCTTCCTCGCTGCAACTACCTGGCCACGATCAAACTTACATCATTGCCTTTACCCATGATTACTTTTCCGTGCCTGATTTTCAATACGAAGAGACCTGCTTTATATGTAGGCATTGCTAGTTTCATCGTCCCACGTGACTGAACGCGATACTTCTGCCGTGCATGTTGTTATCGTGGTGTATATAACAATTTGTCCATTCAGTGTTCATTTATAGGTTTCAGTATAGTTTTACATCCAATGAAAAACAAGAAAAATGACACCGAATTTTCTGTTGCAATGAGCACGTCTTTTGAATCCGTTCTAACGCGAATTAAATTAATCAGAGGTATACAAAGTCAGTGGAACTGGGTAGGAAAACGAGCAACTGGTATTTACAATCGATAAAACATCCAAAAATAGAAACATCTCCTTAGGTCCACCAGCGGCTGAAAAGCATGCTACGAAAATTAAAAAATGGCGCACAAAAAGTTTCTCATAGCACAAAGAAAGTATCAGAGACAAAGAGATTTTCAAATCTAACAGTTAAAAAGAAGAAACATAGAAAAGGAATCATGATATAAGTCTACGTATGCTACCGGAGGAATTTTGCGCAATGGAAAAGTTGAAAATATGCGAAAAATATCCTGCATGGAAAAAGCTATGCTGCGGAAAAATATCTTTTCAAAAACGTCTCCCGGAAACAGAGATAGCGAAAAAATAAGTTTTCATCTTTACGCACCTACCGGGAAACCTTTGCATTATTTAAAGACCACATCTGTGTTGTAGCGAATGGCGTACAATAAAAAAGAAACTTCTCAATAGTGTTTTCAGAAGCTGCGATACAGCTGCAAACTGAAGCACAAAAACATCCCCTACCGACAGAAATGTGAACTACAAAATTCCTTATATACTAGCTTAAAGTGTTCTGCAAGGTAAATGACATCCAGTGTTGAAAGATCTTTTTTTTTTTTAATCGGACATGTAGAAGCAGACATATTGAGAAAAACAGATTAAGCATTTGCTCACCCTAGCGGCGAAATTGCGCATTATTTCAAGAAGAAAATATGCACAAAGAGTCTGCTTAGTCAGTAGTATTTGACCAAAAAAGAAGTTTCTAATCGGGTTTTTAGTCCCGAAGATACTGTTGTCTCCAAGCAAGCTCAGATACACACGTGTGGTTTGTGCTCAGCCGAGAATAGAAAGTGTTTCATTTGGCTTCTCGGTGTTAACCTGTTTTAAATCACAACGCAAGAATTTAAATTAAAGCAATTCAATAAAGAACCCCATTTGCTACGAACTTTATACATTTCGGATGTAAAGCATATGCGTGAAACGAAAACACTGGAATTTTTCAGTTTACCCGTTTTTTTTTGTTTTTTTTTCGGTGGCATTTTTGAGCAAACTTCTGACTTCCAAAACTTTGATAGAATGTTATGTCATTTGCCTTAGTCACACGATTCATTTATGTTCATTTCTCTTGAAAATTTTTCTTTTTTTTTTTTTAATATTTCATGTGACTATCTCAAGTAGCATGTGTTTCGTCTTTCGAGTCACTCGCACATTTCGTACGTATTCGTTGCGTAATCGTGGAATCAATTAAAAATATCGACCAGCCGGTATGACGTGCATTAAGAATTTTTGTGACAAAGGTGCTGCATTTCTAGTATATTCGAATTACATTCCTTCCCAAACACAAACACCAACACACATACTATGTTGCCAAAAATATAGGTACACTCTCAGGAGAATCGTGCTTGATGCAAAGAATATGCAAATAGAGGGCAGTCAAGTGAGGTAGACAACGTTCTATACACCTATGTATACACTGGCTATTAGAGGTTTAGCACGAAACAGAAAAACGTGAATAACAATCTAAGCGGTAGAGAAATATGCTAAATTTTCACTGTATTAACGTAGGTGTCAAAACAATTATTGAATGACGATTCGTATAGAGATTATACACGGTCGAGTCACATTATTGTAACCACCAGCTAATATCCAAAGTAACTGCCATGTGCAGCGCGGACAGCAGCTAGACGGGCTGGGAGTGACTCAATAAGGTGCTGGAATGTGTTCACAGGTATGTGGAGTCATGCTGACTGCAGTACATCTGACACCTGCTGGAGGGTGCGTAGTGGAGGATCCGTAGAGCGAACAACACGATCGAGGTGGTCACGCAGATGCTCAATTATGTTTAAGTCTGGGGAATTAGGAGGCCCGGGAAGTACTTTGAAGTCTTCATCGTGCTCTTCCAACCACTCTCCAACATTTCTAGCTGATTGACACGTCGCATTGTTGTGCTGGAAGATCCCAGCTCCCCAGAGAAGACAATCAGCATGTATGGGTCTACGTGGTTTGCAAGGTTGGATTCATAACGAATTCGGTCCATAGTGCCTTCCACAGGTATGAGTGGACCCAGGGAATGCCACGAAAACATTCCATAACGCTGCCCCCACCAGCTTGTGTTCTTCCAGCAGTGGTTGAAATGTGTTTGTTCTCCGATGTTTCTCGCATTATACGCCAACGTCCATCCGTTCGATGAAGCAGAAAACATGACTCATCGGAGAAGGCAATCCTTTGCCAATCAGCGAAGGCCCAATTCCGATACTGCCGTGCAAATGTAAGCCTTTTCTGCTGATGCACCTTCGTTAGCATAGGTGCAGTTCCCATCCGTCTTCATCGAAGCTCCATACGCAGCAGGTTTCGCAGAACTGTCGTTTTAGACACACTTCCGGTAGCCCCCTGGTTCATTCGGCCAGTGAGTTGCTCCACTGTAGCGTGTCAATCGGCCCTCACGCACCTTCGAAGCCGACGTTCACCTCTCATATCAATGGCACGTGGTGCTCCGCAGTTTCTACGTCGCTTATTCGCAATGGTGCCATTTCTTCAATCACGATACACTTTAACCACAGCAGCACGCGAACAGTTCACAAACTGCGCTGTTTCAGAAATACTTCCACCCTTTGCCCGAAAGCCGATCACCATCCCTTTTTGCAAATCGGATAAATCGCTCCTTTTATCCATGATAGCAACGAGTGATATGTTTTCAGAATGCCTATAGCACACCTTATATACCCTCCAAGCCAGCTCACGACATGTGTATTCTTTCATTGGCTACGCGTTGTTGACGTCAAAAGTAGGAGGTGGTCACAATAATGTGACTCGACTGTGTATATAAGCATTCATTTTATCTGGGAACGCCTGATAAAAATGAATGCTTTCCATCATAGACAGTCAGTAAATCAAGGAATGTTTCAGTGTTTATTGGGAATGGTAATTTTTCTTATGTTACAAAGAAGACGTCTAGAATGTTCATAATGATGGGGAAGCAGTCGAGAGGCAAAAGGCAGGCCAATCATTCAATGATATATCTCGACTATTTGTTGTCATACAGTTCCACTTGCTTGATATTGGTTTCTGAGTCTATATCAAGGCTCTGAAACCAATATCAAGCAAGTGGAACTGTGGTTCGAAGACCTATTGTGGATCATCCAAGGATGACAGCTTCACAGGATGACCACTATATTGTATTATTGGCCAGACGGTATCGCAGAGGAACAGTGCCCAGTTTGCTTTCATACCTCTGGAAGCCACAAGAAGCTAGATATATCTTTTGCTACGGTGACAGAAGGCACCATGACTGTGGCCTCTATCCTCGTAGACGTGTTGTACGGTTGTCGTGACGTGCCAACCACAAGCGCACCCGCTTAAGATGGTACCATGGTCATGTCAACTCAACATTGGAAAAGTCTCGTTCACTGATGAGTTGCATTTCCGTCTGGAATCCGACAAAATACGTGTATTAGTTTGGAGAGAAGCATGAACTAGTTACACGTCTCGTAACGTCATCGAACGAAAAGTGATTTTGTGGTGGTTGGTAGTTTGACTGTGTGAGCTGGTTTTTTATTGGGTGACAGTACCGACCTCCTTTCTTTTCCCAAAGGTATGAAGTATACTCTAGTTTAACCTTCATATTTAGTTTCTGTTTCTACGTAAATTTTGAGTTCGTTCTCTTTAAGCGTTTCAAACATAACGTTACATTTTCCTCACTTAATAAATGTTGTGTGGCAGCAATCTTGTGGTCAGCATGAATGACGTGTGTGTGTGTTGGACAAGATACAGTATTCAGCACATAAAGTATTCAGCATATTACGGTATTCAGCACATAAAGTATGCAGCATATTATGGTATTCAGCACATAAAGTATTCAGCATATTTCAGTATTCAGCATATTACGGTATTCAGCACATAAAGTATTCAGCATATTACGGTATTCAGCACTAAAGTATTCAGCATATTACGGTATTCAGCGCATAAAGTGGCCTATACTTGGTTTACGGTATTCAGCACATAAAAGTGGCCTCGACGCGATTGCGGGACAACAGATTGATTTGCGTACCAGTCGCTGTACACTTATCATGCAAATTGTTACCACCTTCTGTACACATTTTGCAGATGGCCAGTGTGAAGTCGAGAGTTATTTGTAGGGTCGAAAATATAACATTGTGAGACAGTTGGAAAGTGTAAAAAGGTGAATGCTTCGAATCTAACAAAAATTCAGAAAAAGCAGCAGGAAGATAAAAAAAAAAAAAAAAAAATAAGATCAATGCAATCATGGAAAGATCGAAATTAAGAATGTCTGAAAGAGAAGTAAGGATAAGATGATACAAAATATTGTGTGTGCCTACGAAGCTTTGGTAATGTGTCAAAATCGCTTCGTATGGAGACGTTTGGCATGTCAGCATTAATTGAAATGTGGTTATTATCTTCCTTTGAGAGGCTGAGCTCTGATTATTTATAAGAGCACAACGTAAAGAACTGCGTTTAAGTTTTTATTGCATTAGGTCATTCAGAAAGTCCGCGAACACTTTTATTGCCATACGTTTCTGAAACATGAAGCGGCAACACAGGCGATGTTCGCCAGTTGCGTAATACGAACCTCGGACTCAGTTTGTGCCTATCAGTTGGTTAGTGAAAGTTGTCGTAATGACGGAAGCAGTTGAGACGATCACACACACACACACACACACACAGTGACAATGGAAGAACAGCACGTTTTTTTTTGTTTTTTTTTTTTTTTGTCTTTTTTTAAGCTTTGTGTCATATTGCAGAGGGCGTGTCACAAGGTCATCTGTGGACAGAAGTCAAAATGCTCTCAAGAAAACGACGGTGCACAATGGGCGAAAAGATTTAAAGAAGGCAGGATATAACCCAAAGATACTCAAGATGCGTTTGAGCGATTTCGACTTCTAGACAAGAAACCAAGTGAGGGATCCAATAGGCCTCGCGGAAGTCGTGCAGGGTGAATGTCATTGAAATTTCCACCCAAGTAGGTGTTTCTCACTCTACGGTTTATCCTATGCTGAGGGAAAATTTAGGCCTAACTAGCATTGTGGGTAATCCCCATACTGACAACAATACAGAAGGAATTCCGCTACAAAACTACGCAGTGTGGTATCGTCACAAAGGTACGGCGTTCACTAGGCTCCTCTGCTTAGGTGAGGTGGAATTTTACGCATTCAGACAACGACATTGGTCGCGGTCCTGGGCTGAATCCGGTACTTCTTCGGCGCCTTTACCCTGTACAGATTTGCACGAGCCTAAAATCTTACTGGTAGTTGGCATCAATGTTCACGGCGTGGCGTTTTGGAAGGCATATGATGTGAGCATCACCATGACGTTGGGGCGTTACGGGTCATTTCTAGGGGAGCTTATCCCGGCATAGAAACTGCAACATCATGTGCAGCGACCAGTCCTCATACGACATTGCACGGCCGCACAATGCCCGGACTGTTCATTGAGAAGAATGGTTGGGTGGAGCTGCCTCACCCACCGTATCCACCGGAAATGAAACCCTGTGATTTAAACTGCTTTCGCTGTTTTAAAAGTGTCTGGTACTCATTACAACCGTAAACAAGATTTGGATCTCCGAATTTCAGAGTTTTTCCGCAGACTTAAATGACACTGGTACTTGTAATGGTGTTCGTGAACGTACTATAGATAATGAGGGTAACTACTAAAATTAATGGTGTTCGTGAACGCACTATAGATAATGAGGATGTCCTCAAAGATTGTTATCATTCCTTTACGATTACAGGAATTATGGTAAGAAGTTCTCTTACTTCCCAAACAACCTGATACATTTTACGGTAACATTGGTTCAGTAGATGAAGCCCTATTTTGGACGTTACAGTAGTACTTCTGACCACTTTAGGCTTCAGTAAAAAAATTATTTGTTATGAGATCACGGGTTCTCGTAGACTACTTGATGCCGAGCAAAAATTATTTTCTCATATATTTTGCTTTCCTGTGATATGATTATAAATTCTCATATTTCATTCCAATTATTCAATATTTTTTTCTTAATATCTGTATCTCCCGTTACGACATTAACGAGCAGTTGCTGTTTTATTAAAGGAAGCGGGCTGCAACCACGGTTAAATTGCTCACAAGCCTCATAACTGAAGTGAATTTCAAACTTTACTGTTTTATTTCTTTTCACAAACTTTTTTATGCCCTTTTTGTGTGTGTAAATTTATATTTATAGCAACGCCAAACAAAACTTTGTGGAAAAGATGTTTTTACTTTAAAGGTCTATATCGATTTACTGTGTTACTGTTATTTTATTTTTAAAAATCCATACATTAATTTTCATGAAATCAGATGATTTTACATCACCTTAAGTTCATAACTGATACGAAATAAATGTAACAAACTCGAGGAGATGGTATGAAAGTTCTTGCACAAATTTAAAGAAAAATATGGAGCGACACACTCTTTTCATCAAACAGAAGTCATCGCTCTTTCCACGTTTATAAGTGAATTATCCAGACTCACATACGGCTAACTACGAAACCACATGGCAGGTTGCTTCCTGGAAGCCCCGCACAATGCTGGGGATTCACCAAAGATGGTAAGCAGCAACTGAACAAATAACTAGGAGGCGAATGAATAATTAATACAGACAATTGACGTGGATTAGAAACATCAAACAGAAGTCATCGCTCTTTCCACGTTTATAAGTGAGTCTGAGAATTTTTGCGTGACTCACTTATAAACGTGGAAAGAGCGATGACTTCTGTTCGATGTTCCTAATCCACGTCAATTGTCTGTATTAACACTCTTTTCATCTAGAGAAAAGCGCACACTAACTCCATTGTCTTTTATAATAATGGTTTCTGAAGAAAAAATAAGCTGAAGTGTAGTTGAACTTGACCAAACCTGCCCAAGGCAGATAAATTTAATAGCTGTGATATGTTATATCACATGGCAACAAATCAATGACATGAAATATTTTCCTTCTCTAGACAAAATCTATGTCTGTTTTTAATTTCTGGCAATATAACAAACACCATGGGCTTCTAAGAGTAGAATTCGTCGTCTCTAAGGAAAGAAGACAACTCAAACTGTTGAAGAAAGTAGTGCATCTATCCTTTTCTTCTGTGAAAAACAATCACCACGACAAGTATGACATAAACTATGGATCCCCAGGGAACAACTTTTAGACTCAATTTAACCCTTTAACCGGCTGGAACGAATTAACTCGGGGTTAACAAAATGGTTTGAAAGCAGCTCGATCGAATATATATATTTGCTGTCTAAGAAGTGGGCCGAACTCGACAGAAACTGGTGAACGTGCACATCAGAAAGTGTTGCTTTTCCTTTAGGTTTGTCATTCAAAGTGGGCATTTACGGGGAATGATTTTCTTTAATCCTTCCTATTATATTACTTTTTCTCCCGAAAATACTGCAAAAATGGCGAAGAACCTAAGAAAGGAAAGAAAATACATTTGAGCAATTTGCTTCTATTCAGTGGCGTGAGGTTCGTGTCAGCGGAACCAGCCCTTTCCAATCATTCCTTTGGTCATCGCGCAGAGAATAAAAGCACTATAAGGGAATCAGACTATAGACTATAAGACTAAAGATCATATGGGAGCACAGGCTGTTCTGGTGGCGTAGTGGTCTAAGCGATGGCCTTTGATCATTCGTCCGAAAGGGGTCCGGGTTCGAATCCCGGTGAGGCATGGATGTTGTGTTTGTCTTACGACACTGGCTCTCTCTCTCTCTCTCTTCCTTCCCTGGAACCAGTGACCCTCAATTACGGACGTTCGACTGCTTACAGCCCATTGAGTTGCTCACGGTTGTCGTCAAACCTCCAATCAAAAAAAAAAAAAAGAGGAAGCGCTTGTTACCAGCGACGGATATATAATCGATTCTGCTGAGATGAGAGAGGGAAAGGAATAGTTTTGCCATACCTTTCGTATAACCCTGCCACTATATCAACAGTTCTTTTTGAGGAGGGCAGGAAATTTTGTGCACCGTATGGTTCAGATACATCGGCCGCTTAAAGGGTTAAATTTGAAATTAGTTAGGTAGAGAATTTTCAAGACACATTTTTAACTTTTACGCAGCAGCCCAGTACGTGTGTTAGAAACAGTGTTATTCCTGGAGAATGACACTCTTTGGCATATTCATGTGAAACGTTCCAGTGCCGTGCCATCCCTTCCTTGCCTTTTATAGCAGTCTATATAGAGACAGGGATGTAAGGTCAGGTGATGCGTAACATCACAGCCTCTCCTTGACAAATGTCAACCCCGCCTTCTCGTGGTGCATCCTGTTCCCACTAAAGGGGCTCTGACGACCGCCAATAGCGGTATAACTATACCATCGGGATCAGAGGAAATGCTATCCCACACTCACCAACCCGCTTGGCCAGCGTTTTGAGTTATGGCCAAACACCTCCAAAATGACTCTACAACTTAAATCTTGGCCCTCAGTCTCCGGCAGCTGGAATGTACCTGGCCAAGGCAGCGGCCAGTGCGACATGAAGGCAGAGGGTGCTAAGAATCCCCGGAGGACCGGACTAGGCTGCCATTTGATGCTGACCTTGGCTACCTATAACGGACGCTCCCTATCTTCTGATTCAAGGCTTCTTGAATTGGAAGAGGAACTACAAAGGATCAAGTGGGACATCGTCGGGCTAAGTGAGGTAAGGAGAAAAGGAGAAGATCTCATTGAACTGAAAAGTGGACATCTCTTCTATTATCGTGGGACAGATACTGGCAGAACTAGTGGTGTTGGATTTATAATAAACAAGAAACTGAAGGATAAAGTGGTAGAAGTTGAAAGTTCCTCTGACAGAGCTGCACGACTCGTTATCCAACTATCGAGAAGATACCAGGCTCAGATTATTCAAACTTATGCACCCACCACAAGTCATCCTGAAGAAGAAATTGAAGAATTTTATGAGGAAATTCGTCATCTAAATAATAAAGGTAAGCAGCACTTGAAGATAATTATGGGAGATTTCAATGCAAAAATAGGGCAACGGCAACAGAATGAAACTTCAGTAGGTAAATTCGGTCACGGCAACAGAAACCAGCGTGGAAATACTCTCGTTGAGTTTGCAGAGGCAGAAGGATTTTTCATCTTGAACTCCTTTTTCAAGAAAAAGCCACACAGGAAATGGACATGGAGACATCCAATTGGGACGACAAGTGAAATTGATTTTATTATGTGTAACAAAAAATTCGTCATCGAAGACTGCAGTGTGCTGAACAAGTTCAACACAGGTAGTGACCATAGATTGGTGAGATGTAAGATGCACCTCAACACTAAACTGGAACGTGGCAAGCTCATAAGACAAACAAAATGTATTGACATAACCAACCTTAAAAAACACCATAATACTTTCAAGTTGGAACTGAAGAACAGATTCTCTGCTTTAGAAGGCCTAACATCGGAAGAAGTGGATATTTCGGAAGTTAACAGAAAAGTAACCAAAGCTCTTATGGAAACAGCAACAAAATTAGCTGGGTCTAAGAACAAGTTGCATGTAAACAAATTATCAGGAAAAACCAAAATGTTTATGCAAAAAGAAGAGAGATGAGGACAACTAAAGAAGATGTGACTTCCAAAGTGGAATATATAGAGCTATGCAAGACAACACGAAAAAGTATCACTGAAGACGTAAGGAAATTCAACTGTGAGCTAGTGAGGAAAGCAATTGAAAACAACCAAAGCCTTAAGATAGCAAAGGGACATCTCAGTAAGGGAAGAAAACAGATTATGGCTCTGAGAAAAGAAAATGGTTCTATAACAAGAAATAGAGGCGAAATTTTGACAAGAGTGAAAGATTTCTACTCCAAATTATATGAAAGGGATGATACATGTACTCCAGACATCATGAAAGGTACCAGAGTTCTTCCAGTCCTCCCAGCAGAAGTTGCTCATGCAATCAAGAACATGAAGCGGGGGAAAGCTCCAGGAGAAGATGGAATTACTATAGACATCATACAAGAAGCAAGTGGAGAAATTGAAACAGTACTCGCCCAAATTTTCACTCGATGCCTTAATGAAGGGAAGATTCCTGAGGATTGGAACAACGCTACAATGATCCTGCTACATAAAAAAGGTGACATTGAGGATCTCAGGAACTACAGACCTATCAGCCTCCTATCAGTGGTTTATAAAATCTTCACTAAAGTTCTTTCACACCGCTTGAAGGTAACACTGGACATGGCTCAACCGAGAGAACAAGCTGGATTCAGGAGTGGCTACAGCACAATAGATCATATCCACGTACTGAGAGAACTAATTGAAAGAGCGAGGGAATATGAACTTCCATTGTGCATGGCTTTTATCGATTATGAAAAAGCCTTTGATTCGGTGAAACCATCAGCAGTTACCACGGCTCTGAAATCCTGCGGTATTGAAGATGCATACATTAATATTATTAATAACATCTATGAAAATGCAAGTGCAAAGATTCGGCTGTTTGAAAATACAACACACATAAAAATTGGAAAGGGAGTGAGACAAGGTGACACCATATCTCCGAAGCTCTTTAATGCCACATTGGAAAATGTCTTTCAATCACTGAACTGGGAAAACAAAGGGATAAAGATTAATGGAGATTATCTAACCCACCTTCGTTTTGCTGATGACGTAGTCATTTTTGCAACTACCCCATCAGAGCTGCAGAGTATGATCCAGGAACTTGCTGACAAGAGTAAAGAAGTGGGATTAAAAATGAACTTTCAGAAGACAAAAGTGATGTTCAATGCTTTTACAAGAAATGAAGATTTATCAATTGATGGAGAAAAACTGGAGATAACAGATACATATGTTTATCTTGGACAGCAGATATCAAGTGAGGGTCACATTGATGAAGAAATTAATCGGCGTACAAAACTTGCCTGGAGAGCTTTTGGAAGAAACAGCATAATTTTCAAGAGCAATATGCCATTATGTCTTAAAAGAAAAGTGTTTGATCAATGCATCCTTCCAGTGCTTACGTATGGTGCAGAGACGTGGACCTTAACTAAAAGAGACATACAAAGGCTGCAGGCAACTCAAAGAAGCATGGAGAGGTGCATGCTTGGTATAACCAGGAGAGATAAGAAGAGGAACTCGTGGATCCGAAAAATGACGAGAGTGGAAGACATCATGATCAGAGTTAAATCCCTGAAATGGCAATGGGCTGGACATACTGCCAGAAGGACAGACCATAGATGGACAGCCGAAATTTTAGATTGGATTCCAAGGGACAGGAAAAGACCCAGAAAAAGACCACATGGGAGATGGGTGGATGAAATTCGTAAATATGCGGGAGTGACATGGAGGAGACTGGCACAAGACAGACCGTTGTGGAGGAAACTTGGGGAGACCTTCGTCCAGCAGTGGATTGATAATGGTTGACAATGATGATGATGATATAGAGACAGCTCAAGATTTTGCGTGCATTTTGTGTTGTATGCTTGCTGGTGTACGAGATGTGATCAAAAAGCATCCAGATTGGTTACATACGTTCGGAATCGCACGACACAGCAGGAAGCGATCTGGCACAGGTTGACCTTGGAACCTACTACAGGCATGTGCAGTGAGTCACGTCTCCCTTGCTCGTCCGGTTTTTTTTTTTACAGTAGTCTTTGATCTTACGTGTTTGAAGCTGTTCGTCGCATTTGTTATGTCGGGAAAAGTTGATGAACGAATTTGCATCAGATTTTGTCAAAAACTTGGCGAAACTTGCAAGGACACATGCTTAAAGTTACAGAAAGTCTGGGGAGGATTCTATGAGTCGTGCACAAGTTTATAGGTGGTGTAAACGTTTTGAAGATGGTCGTGAAAGTGTTGAGAGCGATGAACGCTCGGTGAGGCCCACAATCAGCAAATGTGAAAACTATGTTGAACTTGTGCGCACAGCTGTGCGGGAAAATCGCCGAATCACTATTCGTGAATTATCTGAAGACTTCAGCATTAGTTTGGATTCAGTTCAGTCGATTCTTATGGACGATTTAAGTATGAGACGCGTCTCAGTCAAATTTGTGTCAAAATTGCTCTCAGCTGAGAAGTTTTATATGCTATTGACCTGCTTGAGTGAGTCGAAAACGATGAAAACTTTTTAAAAGCTATCAAAATTTATGATGAATCGTGGGTTTATGGGTATGACCCCGAAACTAAGGCCCAGTCTTCGCAGTGGAAGACACTAAACTCTCCCTGACCCAAAAATGCACGACAGAGCCTCAGCAATGTGAAGAGGTGGAGTGGTCTAATGACCATTCTTTCGAAATGGGTCTGGGTTCGAATTCCGGAGATTGCGTGGATGTTGTGTTTGTCTTACGGCACTGGCTCTTTTCTATCCCTGGAACTAGTAACCCTAAGTTAAGAATGGGCGGCTGCTTATAGGCAACTGAGTTGCTCACGGTTTTCATTAGACCCCCAAGCAAAAGAAAACAAAAAACAATGTGAAGACGATGCTGACCTTTTTTTTTTCAATTATGAGGGAATTGTGCATCATGAATACGCTCCATCAGGCCAGACAATCAACAGGGAGTACTATTGTCAGGTTTTGCGACGTTTGAGAGGCGAAATTCATCGCTGAATGCCGGCATTGCATAAGAGTGGCGAGTGACAACTCCACCATGGCAACGCGTCTGCCCATCTATGCATCGCAACTTGTACAGCAGTTTCTCGCTAAACGCCGCATTGCACAGGTCCGGCAGCCACCCTATTCACCAGAGCTCGCTTTTCTTCCTAAAAATCTAATACCACTTGAAAGGAAAATGATTTCAAGATATTGAGGAGGTACAATGGAGAATGCGACGAAGCAGTTGTACGCTATTTCAGATAACTTCAAAAAATGCTTCGAACGATGGAAACAGGCTTAAGTGTGTATCTTCGGAAAGGAACTACTTCGAAGGCGATTAAGTTTCAAATCTCTAAGTCTTGTACTTGTTTTTTAATAAGTCCAATCTGGATACTTTTTTATGACAGCTTGTATATGTAACACAAAATGTTGGTGTACAGTAGGAAGTATTTTTTCATAAACACGCTTTTGTATTTTGACAGAGTTATACATTCTTGCGTTTTGACGGAAAACGTCTTACCCCGCGGGTCCGGTATGTGGGAAAACTATGCGAAAGTCGATGTTACGATGATTTTGTGTATACCAGACAAATCTTAATAACTTTAAAATTACAACGCATATCGAAATAAGCAATACACGGTTTAGAAGAGCGAGGATGAAAGAATGTCACGCGACATTAGCCTTGAGCGCGTGACGTCACACGCCTCCACAAGATGGTTGCCAAGTTGGAGGGAAAAATTACCGGTTCGCCGCGCGGAGAAATTAGTATAGCTCAAGAACGCGTACGTGTAGGACGTTGTGTGGAATGCAGTTTAACAGAGCACGACGAGTACTATAAAATAAAACACTCATAGTGACAATAGTGAAAGAACTTGGCCACCCCGGTGGCGCAGTGGTCTAAGGCGTTGGCCTCTGATCATTCGTCCGAAGGGGTCCGGGTTCGAATCCCGGTGAGGCATGGATGTTGTGTCTGTCTTACGGCACTGGCTCTCTCCCTTCCCTGGAACCAGTGACCCTAAATTAGGGACGGGCGACTGCTTATAGCCCATTGAGTTGCTCACGGTGGTCGTTAAACCTCCAATCAAAAAAAAAAAAAAAAAAAAAAAGAACTTGAAAACATATACAGTGACAAAGTGTTGAACTTGGACAAATTGTCGTTAAAATTTCAAAAATGTCGAAATATCTTCAAAACAAGAAGGTAAATGCCTATCGTAAACACATACAAATTGAAATAAGAATAAATGAGGAATCCAAAAAAGCCCCTATGACAGCAGCAGAAGGAATGCGGAGGATGAGACAAGTTGAGGCAAGTACCAGTCGCGCAGACGCCGCAACGCCGCAACGCCTAACGCCAGTTCACAGGCAATGGATGTCGACAGTGAGATAGAACCGATGGAATGCGACGAAATACAAGCAGATGAGACGGTTGAGAACCAAGATTTAGCGTTTATAACTCATTGTCGTCTGGCGACAAAGCACTTTGAAAAGTCGTTCTGTGGTAACAAGTTGGGTTTTGTTTGTGGAGTTTGTGATTGCATATGGTTCCAAAATAATTTAAAACGGCCCAATGCAGCTATGCTGAAATTCTTACAACAGGAATTCACATATGAAGACGTTCAACAGTTTATGTTGTGCTCAAAATGCTGGAAATCAGTAAAGCAAGGAAAATTGCCGACGTTGAGTAAGAGTAACGGCTTCATGTATCACGCTCCGACTACTTGGCACTCACGAAGACTTGGATGGATAAAGACAAGACCGTCGACATAGCCGGCTTCAAACACATTGAGTCCAAAGAGTGCGACAGACACGGCGATGACGACGACCAACAGCCCAGTACGAGTCGTGTCACTGACAAGAAGAAGCGTAGTGGACTCTACGGTGGCACGGCAGTCTTCAAGAATCAGAAAACGTGCAGGGCTCATGTCACTAGACCCGTTCCACGACGGCCAGTACCCAAGTATTCTAGATTCAATTGTCTACAGGATATTCATGTCGGCGAAGGCGTACTACTGGAAGTTGAGATACCCAACCAATTCAAATTCGTTCTAGTGTCAGTCTATATTCATACACGGACACCACTCAACTACATCGAGATGTATCTCTTTCAACTAATGCTTTACTACACAGAGCATGTCAGAACAATAGTTAGCGACTGGCCCTGCGATCGCAACATGCAGCTTCTGCTCCCCGGTGACTTTAACATTGAGACGTCGAACCATCGTCTGAAACAGTTTCTGAACAAGTTCAGATTGGTGCTGGCCACGAATCCAACTGACTTCACAACTTTTAAGAATATCACGATAGACTTAACGTTCTCTAGAGATATAAGAGTAGTATGTAAGTCTTACATATCGTACTACTCGTACCATTGTCCTGTCTTCAACAAAATTTTACAAATTAGTCACCATTGTGAGAAATAAAATAAAAGACATGCAAGTTCGTAGCGCTTATTTCTTTTTTACCAACCCTACAAACATCCCGCCCCGACAACACCGCCTGGGTAAGACGTTTTCCGCCAAAAACCTCAGTGGTAGTGACCCCGACACTACCTACCCCGATTTTTTTTTTATGAATGAACCCACAAAGGAATTTGTGTGCAATCATTTGCTCGGAGAAACTTGTAACAATTTTCAATCGCGTCACATTTTTAAAATGTAGGTTTCCCTGTTTCTAATAAAACGTAATTCTTCTTCTCTTTGCTGTCCCATTTTTACCGAGTCTTAAAAAAGTTTGCCATATCTGACGTAGAGCACCGTATCATACCTCGTTTAATATGTTAATTGTAGATCATAATTTCTTAAATTTATGATCTGCAACTTTTCGATAGAAATTTTTCTTTATTTTACTCAGGAAATCAAAATTGACATTTTCAGTAAGCAGCATATTTTGCAGATAATCCGAGAAGTGCTGTACGGTGTAAGTGAGTAAGTTTATTAACAAAATGATCGAAAAACACTAAGCAAGCGAACAGTGCAACACTTTTTCAGTTGAACACAAAATGGGGATTTTCATTTCAGTGAAATGCTGCAGACAGTGTAAGTAGCTCAGCTGCATAAAAATTCAGAGCTACGATAGGAAGCTCTTGCAAGACGGTTATTCAATTTTTTCTCTGGTTATTTAGCGGGACTCTTCAGATGAGGTATAAAATGGGGAGAATTTCTAATTTGTGGTTACTGACACTAAGAAACAGAGAATTTATAATACAGAGCAGGTGGCGCAGTGGTCTGAGCGATGGCTTCTGATCATTCGGCCGGAAGGGGTCCGGGTTCGAATCCCGGTCAGGCATGGATGTTGTGTTTGTCTTACGGCACTGGCTCTCTCCCTAACCTGGAACCAGTGGCCCTAAATTAGGGAGGGGTGACTGCTTATAGCCCATTAAGTTGCTCACGGTGGTCGTTAAACCTCCAATCAAAAAAAAAAAAAAATACACAGTAGTTAGACTCAACCTTAATCATTAGCATGAAAAATAACATCCTGATTATACGCCCATCTGCTGCTTTTCACCCATTGCTTAAAAAATAAGTCTATGGGCAAACTTACTCGGTCTCTGAGTAAAATCATCCGTACTATTTATCTGAAGTGAAAATCCTCTGTGAATAAACAAATACATCGCTCTTTCCACGTTTCTAGCAATACACTACAACAAAAAAATTGTTATCCGATCACCGCCGATGAATTAAATCCCGGATCTCCCGATATCTAGCCGAGCGCGTTAGCCTTACACCAAGGTAGCCAACAATCCACGGCGCTGCGTGTGTCTTTCTGTCAGCTTCTGACATCATAAATCCGTAAGATGGGCTCAGCTACTGAGACGTCTCCATCTGGTGGGCATTAACGGCACTGGCTATATATTAATTATAGCAGTTAAATCCAAAGGGCAAGATCCAAAGTGAAAATCCTCCAAATACGTGGCGTCAGTGAATAAACAAATACATCTCTCTTTCCACATTTTTAGCAACACACTGCAACCAAAAAATTGTTATTCGATCACCGCCGGAGAATTGAACCACATAGAGACGTCTCAGTAGCTGAGCCCATCTTACGGATTTATGATATCAGAAGCTGACAATAAAACACACATAGCGCCGTGGATTGTTGGCCACCGTGGTGCAAGGCTAACGCGCTCGGCTAGATATCGACAGATCTGGCATTCAATTCCCCCGCGGTGACCAAATAACAATTTTTTCGGTTGCAGTATGTTGCTAAAAACGTGGAACGAGCGATGTATTTGTTTATTCACTATTTGTCTGTTCGTTGATTTTTAACCTGTGAGGTCGAAACTAGGATTCGCATCATATAGTTTACATAATTTTTGTAAATGTAAACCATACTATAGTTTGACTAACAGAATTTTCTCAAGCTAATTTTATTTCCAGAAGTTTTTATGAAGCTTTTGTGTTCTTTCTCTTTGACGGCACATGTAATTGGGTTTGTTCGTTCTCATTGTCGGTAACAAAAAGGAAATTAATTGAAAATTGTTTCCTACAATAAACTTTCCTTGAAATAAGTTGAAATTCTTTCAGGCTATCAACGTGCAGACGATAAACTATTTAACTGCAGCTCTTATGGAATAGCTGCCTTAATGAAAACTTCAGTTAAAGAATGTCTCGGATAAGAGAAATAAAGTTTCAGTGATTATTTTCTATAAACAGCAGTTAAAAATTTCTACCGTGTTTCCTCTTTCGCTTAATACAGTAAACGTAACAAATAAAAAACAAACAAAACTGATTGGTTGTTTCGAATAAATGCAAATAAAGAAAACATTGATAAGTTTTACATGAAGCGAGAAGGATACTGGAAAGTGGGCAGTTCATTTAACGTTTGAATTTGCAATGAAATTTGTTTTGTTAAGTTACAACCGGTCTAAAATGAAAACAGACTAAAATTAAAGAACGTGAAATTTACATATAAACATGAGGAACAAATTTGCATGCATTATGTCTTGCTTTCAGAGAAGATGAACTGCTGATTTGCGTAAATACATAAATTTTACCTCTAGTTTCAGTAATTGTTTCACAATTTACACTATTGAGTAGAAAAAGGAAATAGATAAAGAAAATTTACGGCGAAACTTTTCACTGTAAATGTGTTACTGTCTGAAATTACGTAATTGGTGCTTCATCGACCTGTTAAAACCCTCTAAGGAGAGATTACGGGAATACAGATTTATTTTCTTTCACACACATGGTGTGCTGCAGTTCCCGATAAAAGGTACGCCTGCCTGATTACATCGTTAAATAAAAAAGGGTTTCTCATTAAGTTGCTACTACGAGGGTGAGATTTTATTTTCCTGGGTTATTAAGATTTCAGTCGGCCATTTTTGAGTGTAGCTGTCACAGTAGGAGATATGTTTCATGAAGAAATTGAAATTAAGAACAGTGTACTGATTTCCAAGGTGTTTATAGCTTACAACGAGAGGAGAAAGATTGACTAAAGTTGACTAATTCATAAGTGATTACTAGATCTCTGGAGGATTGGTAAGAAATTGAAACAAGATTGTTCACTCCATCTTGAAAGGGAACAGTGAAGATGTGACGACACGGGTCGCATGATTAGGAATCTAACTTTCAGTGGACTTTCTCTATTCTGTGAGAAAAAGTTGCCAGCTGTGTGGATAATGAATGGTAGGAGTATGTATAGTGAAAAGTGTAGTACACTGCTGGATAATTGCTAAGGACGGATCATAAACGGCTATATAGCGCATAAAAAAGTAAGTGTGGTTAGATGCCAAGTGAAATAAAATAATGTCAGAATGCCAGGACGTTACAAGAAAGACAATTTATTGTGCTCTGAAATCCAGAAGGCTTTGGAACGTGTTCAAGGGACGAACAGGCCATTTTATGCAGAATACGTAAACGTGAAAAATGCAATTACCGTCCGCAAGCGTTCCGGCGTAAGATGTCAATACGGGATATGGCCACCATGGAGGGCGATGCAAGATTCCACACGTCGTGTCATGCTTTGCACAACATTATCAAGCAGCTGTTGGGGTAATTTATCCCATTCCTCTGTCAGTGCACGGATGAGGGTGTCCTTGTTTATTGGAGGGCATTGGCGACCAGCAAGACTCCTCCCCAAAGTATCCCACACATTTTCAATGGGATTCAGATCTGGAGAACGTGCTGGCCATACGAGGCGTTGAATATCCTCGCTCTCAAGACACTCCTGGACAGCGACTGTTCGATGACATGTTGCGTTATCGTCCATGAAATTGAATCTATCACCGACAGCACCAAGGAACATGCGAACATGAGGTAGCAGAACATCATTAATGTATCGTTGGCCAGTCATAGTCCCAGTTGGAAGCACATAGAGGGACGTACGGCAATTGATCATGATGCCAGCCCATACCATGACACTACATGTCGGATATCGGTCCCTTTCCTGTATGTTTGCTGGACAATATGCAGTACCACTGCATATTGTCCAGCATATCGCCAGATCAGTTGTCGTCGACAATCAGACAATAGACTGTATCTACTCTCATCTGAGAAGAGGACAGCAGACCTGTCGTTATCAGTCCAATTGCGATGTTGATGGCACGATTGCAAACGGGCGGTACAGTGACGTCTGGACAATGGGATGCACACAACAGGACGGCGGGCGTATAGTCCTCCTTCATGCAAACGTCTGGCAACAGTTTTTTGGGAGATCCGCTTGCCAGTAGCATCCATAAACTGATTTGCTGCCTCACTAGCTGTGCTGCGCCGGTGTCTTTTTGTTGATAGCACTATGTACCGATCTTCTGCAGGTGTCGTACTGCGAACACGACCTCCCCGTGACGTTTGCTACACTCTCCATTTGTTTGAAATGATTTCCAAGGCCTTGAAACAACACTGTGGCTGACGTCGAACTCCCTGGCAACATCTGTTATCTTTCGCCCTTTTTCAATCTTGCCAATAATACGGCCACGCGTAAAATCATCTAGGTGATGTCGGGAAGACATACTGAAAATTGCAAGTTCGTCAATTGATTCTTTCCCTTTCAACTTTGCGTTTGAACAACAACGGTCAATACCCGTCAAATCCTTTATATCTCTTATCAGCGCTATGACGTCACGAACAAGTTCGGCAATCCAAAATTTGCATACGCACAACACGACTTACTGTATCCCGCACTTATGCTAATTTCCACATTTTCCTACCTTCCATTTTATGGTTGCTATCGTTGCTATTGTCATCCGTCCTTAGCAATTGTCGGGCAGTGTATATTGCAACCATGGTAATTGGGTGGTTTAGGGCGTTATCCTGATGATACAGCACCCCTTTGAGCTTTCCTAGGCGTTTACCCTTCAAGTGATGTCAGAGTTTCCGTAGTAGGTTATCGTAATATGCTGCTGTGATAGTTTGGCTCTTCGGAAGCTAATCCACCTGACCACCTTCTCGTCTTTGGAGTGGGTGAGCACCGTGCTTCCATTGTTTTGACTCTAGGATATACTGATGTGCCTACGTTTCATCCACTGTTATAACTCGTTGCAGAAATTATCCTGGATTGGTTTCAAACAGTCCCTCTGATCAGCTTTTATTCAGGTGTCATGAATTTTGGTTCCCAACGGGCAGCAGCCGTTGTTATTGCCAGACGTTCTGTTACAATGCGATCAGCTGTGGTTTTTTACATGTGCAATACCTCATTAATCTGCCACACTGTTAAGAGTTTATCTTGCAGTACTGCTTCTTTCAGCTTGTTCACATTTTCTTGAATGATGGCCTCAGAGTGTCTGCCTGACTCTAGGAAATATTGATGTGCCTACGTTTCATCCACTGTTATAAATCGTTGCAGAATTATCCTGGATTCGTTTCAAACAGTCCCTCTGATCGGCTTTTATTCAGGTGTCAGGAGTTTTGGTTCCCAACGGGCAGCAGCCTTTGTTATTGCCAGACGTTCTGTTACAATGCGATCAGCTGTGGTTTTTGACATGTGCAATGCCTCACTAATCTGCCACACTGTTGAGCGTTTATCTTGCAGCTTGTTCACATTTTCTTGAATGATGGCCTCAGAGTGTCTGCCTGGCGAGTGTCATCTTCCACATTCGTTCATCCTCGCTTGAATTCAGTTGCCCACTTCTTTATATTAGCATATGAAGGTGCATTTACCTCCACGTTTTGTCACCATATCTTCCTGGATGTCTTTTGGATCCAACTACTCCTTTTATGCCGATACTTTAAAACAGCTTTGAGCTGTTGCTTCTGCATTTTACCTTCCTTGGGCCATTTAGTCACCCTCTAGGTCTTGAAAAACATAACACTGAAGCTGATAACTGGTCTCTAGTTACGAAAAGACTTGTATGATTACGTAAAAATCGCAAACCTACGATTTTTGTACGATTACGTTCGAGAATTCGCAAACCTACGATTGTTCCTTCATGGTCAGGCTGACAACTTTTTTAACACCTTACGTAAGCTTCACGATTGCCTTTAAAATTTGTTAAATGATAACTTACGTTACTGTCTAACATTTGTGAGCTGTAAAAGGATTGTGAATCGTCTACCACCTAATCCACATTGTGTTTATTCCACGTTCATTACTGATAATTTCGAGTTCACCATCGTGGTGTAACTTTCAAGGAGGAAGGAAATAAATCTTGCCTCGGATAAACTGTAAATCGTTTCATGGATGGAATACGGGATTACACCATACAGCACAAATTTTGAAGATGTAAATCCGTTTTTGGTGTAAATATGACATGGATCGTAAGCCTGATAATATCCGAAATTTCGTCGTCCTGGAGCGGGAATCGAACTCGCGTCTCCAGGGTAGCACCCGAGTATGCAACCCACTACATCACCCAGAACGACCAGTTTCCGATTAATTTGAATATAACCATCACAGGATTCGCTAGTCGAAGCAACCGGCATTCATGTTTAGTTAATCTGGATCCTGTGATGGTTATATTCAAATTAATCCAAAACTTGAAACTTGGTCGTTCTGGGTGGTGTAGTAAGTAGCATACTCAGGCGCTATCCCAGTGACGCGGGTTCGATTCCCGCTCCAGGACGACGAAGTTTTCACGTTTTCGGATATTATCTGACTTACCATCCATGTCATATTTACACCAAAAAAGCGGGCCGCCCCGGTGGCGCAGTGGTCTAAATGATGGCTTCTGATCATTCGTCCGAAAAGGGGTCCGGGTTCGAATCTCGTTGAGGCATGGATGTTGTGTTTGTCTTACAGCACTGGTTCTCTCTCTCTCTCTCTCTTCCCTGGAGCCAGTGGCCCTAAATTAGGGACGGGAGACTGTTTATAGCCCACTGAGTTGCTCACGGTGGTCGGTTAAACCTCCAATAGCAGCCCCGGTGGCGCAGTGGTCTAAGGCGCTGGCCTCTGATCATTCGTCCGTAAGGGGTCCGGGTTCGAATCCCGGTCAGGCATGGATGTTGTGTTTGTCTTACGGCACTGGCTCTCGCCCTTCCCTGGAACCAGTGACCCTAAATTAGGGACGGGCTACTGCTTATAGCCCATTGAGTTGCTCACGGTGGTCGTTAAACCTCCAGTCAAAAAATAAATAAATAAATAAATAAACCTCCAATGAAAAAAAAAAACGGATTCACATCTTCAAAATTTGGAAATCGTTTTTTGTCATTACTTGGCTCGCGTAATAGTTATTTGAACCCTGAATAACCTTACACAGGGGTGCAGAGAGTTAACTGCAAACCTTTCAGAGATATGGCGAAAAGTTCAGACCACCGTGAACAACTCAACGGGCTATAAGCAGTCGCCCGTCACCAATTTTGGGCCACTTGTTCACAGGAAGGAAGAGAGCCAGTGCCGTAAAACAAAAACAAAATCCATGTCGCACTGGGAGTCGAACCCGGACCCATCTCGGACGAATGGTCACAAGCCAGCGCGGGCAGCAGTGATTTGCTTCCTCTGACCACTGTGAATGATCATTGAATTCGCCATTACCGCCACACACTGAAGTCGCAACACGTTTAATTTTCTACCGCCCGCAAGAGTTCAGATCCCAATAAGAAAAATAATTTCGAGGAGTAACGAGTGCCAACCGTTAGTTATGTGAGTGAGCAATCAGTAGTCATCTAGGAAAAGGATGGTGGCTGCCCCGGTGGCGCAGTGGTCTAAGCGATGGCTTATGACCATTCGTCCATGAAGGGTCCGGGTTTGAGTCCCGGTGAGGCATGTATGTTGTGTTTGTCTTACGGCACTGGCTCTCTCCCTTCCTTGGAACCAGTGGCCCTAAATTAGGGACGGGCGACTACTTATAGCCTATTGAGTTGATCACGGTGGTCGTTAAAACTTCGATCAAAAAAAAAATAATAATAATGTTGAAACTTAAGAATGGGAATGATACGTGAATACCATTCATTTGAATTATTTTCGTGGCAAATAATTCCTCGTGAATGGTTCAAGAGTTCACTCACTTTTGAACAGTTTTTTTACCCGTCCCTGCTCCAGTGAAGGGAAAAAGCCAGTTCCGTAAGACAAACACAACATCCATGCCTCACCGGGATTCGAACCCGGACCCATCTTGGACGAATAATTAGAAGTCATCGCTTAGACCACTGCTCCACCGGGGACGGCTTTGAGCAGTTTGCCAAAAACAGCTGTGGCCTTGAAAGCGCAACACCGGATTCCTGCAACGAATGGTTTACTCAGTGAGTGTAGTGACAACCTGTAAATTGGATCATTTGAGTGATCATTCGTGAATGACTCTTGCGTGGTGTAAATCTCCCAAACACGTGGAGACAATGTAAATAGACAAAGTCATCGCTCTTTCCACGTTTTTCTTTAATTAACACACACCAATCGAAAAATTGTATTTTAAAACCGCTGGAATCGAAACCCAGATCTCTCGATAACTAGCCGAGTGCGTTCGCTTTACGTTACGGTGCCAACAATCCGCGGCGCTATGTGTGTTTATCTGTCAGCATCTGACTTGCTTGAATGATGAATGACCTCCCAAGAAAGAATGATATATTCCATCAGTAAATGCTAGTTCGTTGCTTCATGGTGCTACTGCCAAACTCTCTGCCTATCATAACTAGATGCTAGTTGTGTGAACTGCTGTAGGAAATGTGAAGTTGGATGGCGAAGCATATCTCGCGACGTCTCACACAGTTCAGCTGGTGTTAGTTACGTGAAATAAGGGCTCGAAAATGTTGTCCTATGTTCGTCCGTCACTAATTTAGGCACGACGTTTTACAAGTACGACGTCACACACGCAACTCTTTGCCAAACATGTGACTAAAACTGCCTCGGGCATTTTAGTGCATTTTATGTATCTAGACGCTTGTGTTTCCTAATGAATTTTTACTCTAATGCTAGAGTAGTGTATTCCCTGCTCTTCTAAATGTTTCGGCGATTAAATTACTCTAGGTACTCTGAATTTATGCTTCAGCATCCTTTGTGGTGTTGGTACAAAAAAGTAACTAAAGGAAACTGTTCTAGCGTATTAAGCTTTAGAAAGCCTGACGCTTTTCGGTTTTCGCGTTGTTGTTCGATAAATGAACGTTAGAGGATTAAAGACTGAGGAGCGGAAGAACATTAAAGATGACACCATCATCGTACCTCAACAAACATGATTTTCTGAAAGGATAATTATATTTGCATGATCAAAAGGTTGTGACTGACGTAATATCGTCTGAAGTAAATAAAACGTTTATTTACGACATGCTTTTAACTCTAATTCCAAAAACTGATTCAATTACTCAAATGTGAGCCGACAAGTGTCAGAATATTAGACAGCGTCATCAGAAGAAAATGAAGTTCAGGTTACGTGAGAGCAACACAGAAAAAACCAGTACTTTGCTTTTGTTAATGTTTTTATTCAGTAATAACTGTTTGCACTTAATCTCATTTATCGATGAGCAACTGGAGGAGGCCGGTAGTCTCTAATTTGGGGTCGTTTGCTCTTGGAAAAGAGTCAACCAGTGCCGTAAGACAAGCTCGCCACCCATGCCTCATGCGGGACTCGAACCCGAGCCCAGATACGGATGACTATCCAGAACCGTACGCCTCTGACTACTTGGCAACCTGGATGGATTCGACGTGTTATATAATGTTAATATAGTTTTATTTTCATCATATGTTAGCAGTATGTTCGAGGGCATAATTTCGGCCACGCAGTCGGATATGTAGCTTTTCCCCCGATGTCTTGTATTGAATGGAAAGTGAAATCAGAGTTTTGTGTTCGTTCTTTATCTCTGGTTTATTTCCTGTTCTGGAGGCAGAAACTAAATTTCAGTTGGTAGAAAAGTAACTAAATTAAGCAGCAGAAGTGACACGTAAACTTTTGAAAATACACTCATTGTCAAAAAAATAGTTGCACCCATAAGGACGTGTCGGATTGAAATGCTGTTCGGGAGGAAGGTAGGTTACCAGGAACAATAAATGATTAAACATTGAGCTTGATATGGGCAATATCTATTGAGCTACATGCCAATAAGTAGTGTCTCTCAGTATGGCGTCGAGCCGCCATGTTTGCTTACACAGCATGCCAGACGTCTTGGCATGGAGTTGTACTGGTTTCTAATGGTGTCCTGCGATAAGCCATCACATGCAGCTTGAATCTTCTTACGCAGTTCCTGCAGATTGTGCGGTAGGGGTGGAGTGTGGATAGCGCGTCCAATAGCATCCCACACATTTTAAATCGGCGATAGGTCTGGCGATGCGGCTGGCCATGGCAGAGTGTCAGTGCCTTGAAGGCAAGCTCTCGAGACAGCAGCAGTATGAGGACGAGCGTTATCCTGTTGGAAAATTGCATCGGAGTGAACGTTTAGAAAAGGTAGGGCCACTGGCTGCAGGACCTCATTAACGTAACGTTGGGCTGTCAAAGTGCCTGTAATGAACACCAAAAGTGATCTGGTATCGTAAGCAATTGCACCTCACACCGTGAACCAGGCCTTCTGCACGTGTGACGCTCGACAACAAACCCTTCATCTTGGCGTTGATCACGGTTCCTCTACACACGGATTCGGTGGTAGTCTCCTCCAAGACAAAAGCGGGTCTCGTCCCTGAAAATCACCCGCTGCCATTCTGAGTAGCTCCATTACAGTCTGGTACGACACCATTGTAGTCTTTGGCGATGATGCAGTGGTGTTAAAGGCCGTCATCGTAACGGTCTGCGTGCTTGTAGTCCTACGTCGTGTAGCCGTCTGCCAATGGTGCTGGCACTAATCGGACGATGCATGGAGGGCACCACTACTCGCTGAATATCTGCAATCGTGGCTGTGGGGTCACTCCGCGCATGTCGGACAACCCGGCGGTCCTCTCTCCGTGGTTTGTCTAGGTCTCCCAGGCCCTTCCTGTCGCTGCTGTGTGCCTTGTTCTATTCACTGCCGCCAACAGCGTGCAATGGTGATATCCACACGACCGGTATGGCGCGCAATACAACCATCCCGCTTCCCGGAGCCCGACGATGCTGCCCCTCTGGAACTCCTCCAACTGCTCGAATTGCTTCCAAACTTTTCTCCGAGGCATACTTCACTTGCAAAGGATACAACCAACGCAACAGCACGAGTCAGAATGGCACGTTAGCGCAACGGGACGACATTATATAGACGGTCAGACACAGCGCTTCGACCCCTCCTTGTTTGCGTCACATGCGCGGCTGTGTGTGATACTTTGCATGTCTCATGATGTCAAACCTACACACCAAGTTTCATTCCTGTCGGTTCCTTCCTTCTGGGTGCAACTATTTTTTTTTTTGACGATAAGTGTATTTGGTTGTACTTCATAGGTTTGCTTGTGTTTATAACACATACCTGCCAATGGATTGAAAACTTTTATTCAGTACCGGGTTGGACCTCTCTCAGTCTGAATTACGCGGTTTGGCATTGAGTCCACAATGATTTGGAATGCATCTACGTCTACAGCACACCAGGCGTTCCACCAGACAGTCCTTAAACTGGCTCAGATTTGACGGTAAAAGACTTTGCTCCCTGATCTGTTTTCCTAACATGCCTCATGCATTCTTGATGGGGTTCCGATCCGGGCTTTATGGTGGACAGAGAAGATGGTGGAAGTCGCTGCCATGCTTACTGAACTACCCCTGAACACATCTTGCGCGATGAACTGTAGCATTGTCGTCTATGAAACAGCCGTCCCCTGCTGGATAAAAGTCTTTGTAGGACTTGATAGGCAACAATGTTCTGATAATCCTTGGAGGACACTCGACGTTCCATCAATATCAGAAGACCCGTTCCGTAAGCACCAGAACGTGTTCCACACCATGACACCACCTCCAGAACCTTGAGTTGTGTTTACAAGGCAAACTGGGTCCATTGCTTCATGGGAATCGCACCAAACTCTGCCTACCATCTGTACAGAACAAGGTGTACCGAGACTCGTCGGACCACATGACTTTTTTACAGTGTCCAGTGACGGTGTTCCTGACGCCACTGTAGACAAAATGTTCGGTTCCTCGCAGAAATCAGTGGTTTCCGTATATGCATGAGTCTGCCAATACAGATCTTCTTCAACTCTCTGCGCACAGTTCACTGCGATTATGGGTCGAAAACAACCTACGTCGAATGTTTTGGTCAATTGCAGCACACAAGAAGTCCTGTTTCTCCGTACAAGCTTTTCTCAGACGACGCGGGCGATCTCGTTCTTGACAGATTGTTGTTGCTCCACAGTTATGCCTCTTAGACAAGCAATGCGGGTTATTTCCCCATTGATTAAAGATCCGGGATATCTCACCTTTCGAGAAACCAGTCAGCTCTGCGGTTTTCAAAATCGTCGCGCCAACAAGATGGGCACCCACAGTAAACCCTTTAATGAACTCCGAATTATCATTTGTTTTTCCCATTGTGATTAACGTTATTGACGATTACTGACGAGCAGTCTTAAATATTCGGGGTATGCAAAAGTTTCCGCCGTCTTAAGGAGAAAGGAGACAGGAACAATCAGGAAACCAGTACACATTTATTCAACGAAATATTGGCCGTTAGGATCAATGACCTTTTCCAATTTTTCAGGTAACAAATGAATGCCCCTGTTATAGAAGGACTCCGGTTTTGAGCTGAAGAACCCAGTGATAAAATTTTCCACCTCTGGAACTGTGGTGAACCGCTGTTGAGCTAAGGGCATGTTGCATAGAGCGAAACAGATGCAAGTCTGTGAATGCAATGTCCGGGGAGTAAGCCGGGTGCAGTTAAACTCCTAGAGTAACTGTTCAAGGGTTGATTTCGTGATGGCACCGACATGTGGTCTGGCATTATCGTGTAACAGGATGACTGGGCGGCGTCCTTTACCTGTCCATGGGCGTTTTTGCTCGATTGCGCCGTTCAATTTCATCAACTCATCGCTATAACGTTGTGCAGTGATTGTTTCCTCCGGTTTCAACAGTTCGAAGTACAGCACTCCATGCATATCCCACCACACACACAACAGGACCCTTTTCCCCTTGGATATCCTGTTTTGCAGTGGATGTTGATGGCTGGCCTGGGTCAACCCAGGATCGTTTGCGTACGGGGTTGTCGCAATAGACCCATTTTTCATCCCCGGTGGCAACCTTCCACAGGAAATTCTTCCATTGAAACCTCTTCAGCAACGACATGCAGATGCCCAATCGTTGACAAATATTACTCTCCGTTAAAGTACGCGGAACGCACTTACCAACTTTCTGGATTTTCCCCAAGTCCTGTAGACGCCGTACCACCGTCGATTGAGCCACTTTCAAAAGTTTCGCCAGTTGCGTGGTCGATTGTGTGGCATCGTCTTGCAACAGCGATTCCAGCTCCTCGTCTGTGAGTTCCTGGGGTCTACCTGCACGTGGCTTGCCTTCCAAGCTTAGATCACCTTTCTTAAATCTGGCAAACTATTCTCGACACGTCCGCTCAAACATAACCGTTTCGCCATACGCCTGACATATTGAACCGTATGCCTCACTCGCACTTTTCCCTAAATTAAACATTAATAACAAACGGTGCCGCAAATGAACTTTATCAACCGCCATGTTTGGCTTCATGTGCGAACTGACAGCACGGGTCGCCGGCCGGTTAGACCCCCTACAGCGCCCGCTAGCGGGGGCGGGGGAAACTTTTCTCTACCCCTAATAGTTGCCTAGATTACGTGGTAAAGCACGTGACCACGTTTTACATATACGCTGCTAAAGTGAAGTCTACGTACATCTGCATAGAGGCTTCTAATTCATTGGCCTGTGTGTTGTGTATTTTCTACCTGTGGATGTAGTAGAAGGCTGCGATGTTTGCACACTGACTCGTCGAGAAAACAAAAATTGCAAAATTTGAATATTTTCGAGTTAGTGTTCCCTCATTCTTCTTTTTATACATGTCGATTTTTTACAACGGTCTTGCTTAAGCATTATCGGCTAAAAAAAATAATAACGCTAATATTTTCTTCTCGGTATCCTAGGAAGATAGAAATCTGTACGTAGGTCGTTCACAAAATGACAAGACTGACGTCATAGTGCCTAAACAAACCCACGCAAAAAATGCAGCTGCCTGTATTGGAACACCGGCAAGGTCAGTCACGTGATGACGCGTGGGGACAGCGCTCCGCTAGTTCATTCTTTTAGTAGACAGCGTAGAGTTCAGACGTGTTTCTGTAACCCAGTACGGATTTAAAATTGGAGCAAAAGGCAGCTATCAAATTTTGCGTGCGTTTGAATAAAGTCGCCACAGTAACGCACGAAATGATTAAAACAGCCTATAAAGATGACGCTTTGTCCCGTTCGTAAGTTTTTGAATGGCACAAGATTCCTGAAAGATGCGTCACGCTCCGATAGACCTTCGATATCGACTACGGAGGTTAATGTCGATACCGTCAAGGCACTCCTGCACGAAGACCGCCGAATGACCATCGAGGAGTTTCCTAATATTAAGCAGATGTCCGTTGGTTCCGTCGATGACATTGTCAGAAATCGGCTGATGTACGAAAAGTCGCTGCAAAGTGTATTTCCCACTTGCTCACGGATGAACAAAAGGCAAATCGTGTTATCACTTGTCGCCAATGAAAGTGCCGGCTACGACATGAGCCACACTTTTTGGATCGAGTGGTTACATGTGATGAAACAATTTTTCACCATTTCGATCCAGAAACAAAACAACAGGAAACACCCCAGAGTCACCGATCCAGGAAAGCAAAGGTTCAAGCAAGGGAGGTCACGCACTTGGCTTTCTTCGATAAAAAGAGAACTGAGTATGATCATGTTGTTTCACAAGGGAAAACTGTTACCGGTGCCTATTATTCTGAAGTTCTCAAAGGTCCTCTAAAGAAAGGAATTTCCCCAAAACGCCCAGAATATGCACAAACTGGTTGGATAATGCCCGTGTACATCGCGCTTTGCTTACCCAGCAGGTTATACAAGATCTAGTCATCGAAATGATGACGCATCCTCCGTATTCACCGGACCTGGCGCCTTTTTGCCGTGCTGAAACATAGTTTCTATACAGCAGGAGTAGTTAAAGCGGTTGCCATGAATATATTGTGAATTGGGAAACATTTAGCTGTAGTTAGTCATAAACAGGACATCAAAAAGAGTTAAATCATGCTTCTTCAACAACAATTCTCACTGTCAGTCCACTGCTGAATGAATGTCTCCCCAAGTCTCTTCTACAACTCTGTTTTGAGCAATTTATAACGAAGTAAATTTCTCCGTCATTTTTGTCCACGCCAAGCATCGAACCCGGGTCCGCTGAAGAACTACATTGTCACATCTCACCCCCGCCCCCGAAAGACGGCCGCGGATATGGGCCACAGATCAGCCGGGACCAAATGATCATATGTAGAGGATTTTAGGAAGAGAGTGTCTGACTCCAGGTCTTAAACAACCCTTAGAAATAGGAAGCTGGGAGATTTGGGCTAGAGTGCCCGATAGGAAAGTGACACGGAAGCAAAGTAGAAAGGGGGAGGAAGACGCCCTTATTTATTACCGGGGGCCAGTACCCGGGGACCGACGGCTTAACGTGCCCATCCGACGCACGGCGGATATTTAGTGGATCGAGCGTTCGTACCTGCTGGGATCGAACCTGAGGTCCTTTCCGTGGCAGTCACGAACGTTGCCCATTAGGCCACCCGCGGATCGCTGTTGGCAGTCACCCGCTGAAGAACGTACATTGGAGAAATCCCAGTCAATTTGGTGTGTGGAACGTAACATCACATTTATTTTTCGAACCGCTGAAGAAGGGATTGTCTTATTTTCCTGTCTCGCCGTGTGGAAAGAACATCACACCATTGCGAGAACTTTAACGGCCAGGTCATTCTTGAATTTCGGGCGCCAATATAACGAAGTAAATTTCTCCGTCATTTTTGTCCACGCCGGGCACTGAACCCGGGTCCCCTCATTCCATAATAAGTCGCTCTCCCAACTGAGCTACGCGGACGTATGCTCTCGCTGCTATCTGCCTTTATCCCATGTGCGTCCTGCGTAGCAGGCACGTCACAAATTTTCTTCCATGGCACTCTGGCTGGCGTGCTTTCGAATTTCATCCACCAATTTCCCACGTGGTCGTCTTCTGGATCTTTTCCTGCCCCTTTGACTTTAGTTTAGTATTTCAGTTGTACGACAGTGTGCTCAGTTCTTGTATCAGTGTGTACAGCCCATTGCCACTTGTGGGTCTTTACTTTGATCATGGTATCATCAACGCATGCTATTTTAGGAGTTCCTTTTGTTATTTTCCTTGGTTACACCAATCATGCTTAATGTTAATAAGCTGTTTCCACTGAGCAAAAATAAAAGAGTAAGATATGTTAACATACACTGATTTATCCAAAAATATTGCAACACTTTGAATTTATCTGGTGTCCAATTTTACGAAACAGGTATTTAGGGAGAAATTTTAGTATATCTCACTGAATGAGCAAATTTTGATGATTTCATATTTTTACAGTATGTACGAACTAAGATGACAAACACTTGAGCCATTTTATGAACTGCGGGCGGATTTACTGCAAATCGTGTTAATTTTTTTTTAATTTAATTTGATACATTGTTTCGTATTATGCAGTACCACAAAATTAAAAACGATTCTCAATTGAAAAGAAATCTATCATCAAACAAAGACATTCGCTCTTTCCACGTTTATAAGTGAGTCACGGAAAAATTATCATTGGCCGCCACCGGGCGTCGAACCCAGGGTCTTCCAGTTACGCACCGGATATGCTTCCGCTACACCACAGCGGCCTCGAATTCCTCCAGACTCACGCACGCTAACTGCCAAGCCAAATTTGGCAGCCCCCCCCCACCCCCGGTGGCGGCCAATGAGAATTTTTCCGTGACTCACTTATAAACGTGGAAAGAGCGAATGTCTTTGTTTGATGTTCCTGGTCCACGTTAGGTGTCTTTATTTAACTCTATCTTTTCTTTTCCATGACTAAAGTTTTTTTTTTTACAACTCTCTCTTATTTGTTTGTTTGGTAATTTCGAGAACCTATAAACCTATGAAAACGAGGAGTAAACATCTGAACCTTTCATGAAAATTATTTTTTTAGGTCTTTGTTTTGCCAACATCGGTATCATTAGAATTCTTGTTGTAGTGACGTGACCTTCAACATAAATCAACGGCCTGTTAAAAATATATTTCTTTTTCTATTGGAAATATATTTTGAGGACCACTTGTGATATTACATCTGCTTATCTCATATAAATGTTATTTTTCCATGTAGAATATCTGATTTAAATTTGGGTTCTCAAAAGAAACCATATTAGCAATTTTTTTCGAATTAATAAAACGTAGCGAAAAACAGTAATGAATGACTTTTCTACTTTAAATTACTATTTGTACAGGTGCCTAATTATTTTAGGGAACCATTTCTTAGAGTTAAGGGACAATCACGATTATGTAGATTAAATCAGTTCACGGCATGCTATTTTATTTGAAGAAATCGTATTAATTCGTGTCCATCGTAAAGATTAAAATGAATGTTTGGTGTTAGTAATCTTCGTAGATAATCTACTAGATGAAAACCATTATTTTTCATGTTTCCTCATTCACTTTGACATTGACAGTCTGGTTGTCAGCCACAACATAACTACGACAATGTAATGTCATCGATGTTCTTTCGCCCATTTGAGGCGTACAGTCCGATGATATGGCGTTAGCAATGGGAATCTGGTGGGTCGGCGCTCCCATGATCAATTGCGGCCAATGATCTCCTGATGGCCTTGATGGAGACGTTTCTGGCACCGCTTTCGTTGAAGTTGGCGGTGATTTGTGCCACTGTCCCTCTCCGGTTGGTTGCAACTATGCGAGGCATACGTGGATGGCCCTGTTCATCAACCACCTTTCCCTGACCATCATGCCTTGTTACACTGCTGGCCACCCAAAATGCAATACCAAGAAGAACACGAGATAGCAAAGCCAGATTTACTGGGTGCATAGCAACAGATACAAAGATGAAACGATTGAGCTTACAGGCCCGTGCGACTTGCGGAACACGCAGACATCAATAGTTCGTGTGGCCCCCATGGCTGGCAATAACGGCCGCTACACGCCGCGGCATCGAACGAAAGAGGCTTTGGATGTGCGCTTGGGGTATGTCGGTCCAGTCTGCTTCCACACGTTGCCACTGTTCATCAGGCGTAGCCGCGGGTGGTGCTTGCCGGGCCACTCGGTTGCCGATCAGCGACCAGACGTGTTCGATGGACGACATATCGGGAGAACAGGCGGGCCACGGCTGCAGTGGCACCTGCTGGGCCGTGAAAAATTGTTGCACGATGCGTGCCACGTGCGCGTGCGCATTGTCCTATTGAAACGTGGCCGCTGGAAGGTCCTGCAGGTAAGGGAGGAGTACAGGCTCCAAAACGTCGGAGATGGTGCGGTGGCTGTTGAGTGTACCGGCGATGCGTACCAGAGGGGTGCGGGTGTCATATCCAATTGCGCCCCAAACCATAACGCCAGGCGACGGACCGGTATGGTGATTCGTTATGCAGGCGTCATACAGTCTCTCGCCGCGGTGCTGCCACACGCGGATCCGACCATCGTGGTGTTGCAGGCAGAAGCGGGATTCGTCGGAGAAGACAATGTCGTGCCATTCCGTAGTCCAAGTGCGGCGTTCAACGGCCCACTGCCTCCGCACTCGCCGGTGGTGTAACGTCAATGGTAATCAGAGCAATGAGTGCCGTGCCACAAGTCCCCCCTCCTACAGACGACGTCGAACGGTACGTGCTGACACAGTTTGTTGCGCAACACACCTTAATTCTTGCGCTAACGTTCGTGATGTGGCGGTGCGAGCCGTCAATGCCCGCCGCACATCATGCCGGTCCTCTCGTTTGGTGGGGTGTGCCGCGGCTGCGGCAATCGGTCACGTCGGTCCGTCCGTCCCTCCTGCACCCACCGAATCCATACTCGCTTCGCTGTGGCTGGATGTCGTCCCACACGGGCGCCGATATCTCAGTACGATAAACCGCTGTCGCGATAAGCCACTATTCGTCCTCTGTCGAACTCCGAAACGTGCTGGAATGACTGCCGTATTCTGGGACGAGGCATCAGGAAGCTTCCCACGCACAGGTCCGGCAGCACAACACACTTCCACTACTTACACCCCGCCTTCTGTGCACCCTTCTTATAGTGCTTCTCGGTGGCGTCCCGGGCGCACATGATTTGTGTATGCCCTGCAATGCTAATCGTTTGCATGTCCTCTTGCGGGCGACGCATGCTGCGAATTTCAGGCCAATCGGATGCTTTCTTCTTGTTGTTGCATTTTAGGTGGCCAGCAGTGTATTTTTGAAATGGCCTGTTCTCGATGCACACTTGATATAGTCGAACGAGGATACTGCAAATTCTGTAGCACTTCCGCGATATAGTTACCCATGCTTCCGGCACCCACTATCGGTGGGTTCTAGAGATGAGTTCGGGCTCAAATTTAGGAGCCCGGGCCCGGCCCGCTTTTTTTGATTACATGTGTTTTCTGAGCCCGGACCCGGCCCGCTCTCTTTGATTACAAGTGTTTTCTGAGGCCGGGCCCCGATTCTTCGAAAATTTTGCTTGTCAAGGCTTGCATTTATGCATTATACACTGGCCAAAGATATGGCCCAAGCAAGGATTAGTTTAAAAATCATTAGTTTAAAAAGTTTAGTTCAGTTAATCCATTTCACAATATTAATATATTTTTAGAAATACTACGCATGAAGCCAAATGTTCTAAAATGTGGATTTGAAAATAAATAAATAATCAACGTGCTCTTCGACCGTATCAGGCGAATCAGTAATTTTGGTAAAAGCTGAAGAAAAGAAAATCGTTTAGAAATAAAATATTCCATTCGTTATTTCTTATAGATTTCTAAATTTACTTTTATTTTGAATAAATTGCATTATAAAACGTACAACGCCGTACAGACAGTTGCAAGTGTTTGAAATTTTGACTCTAGAAAACTAATCTTTGCAATATAATTTACATATATGCTAATTTGTAAAGGTAGTTTAGAGTGATGTAATAGAATATGAAAAAAAACATGTAGGAAAATTTCCAAAATTAAGAAAAAAAAGAACGTAGAAGCATTCCAGACCAGATTATTCTGCATTTTGTAACATTAACAAAGCTTTGCGCTTAATAGTATAATTATCACAATATTATCATATATGTGTGCAGTTTCCAGATCAAGTTCATCATGAAAAAAGAGAGATCTAATGCCTCAGCGCTTCAACTTGATCTTCTTTTCTCTAAAACTCGACCTGCTGCACTAAAAACCAACGTCACCCCAAAAATCGCGGGAGTGAGGAAATTTAAAAAATAAATAACAATACTTCTAACTGCACAATTTTGGAAATTAATACATCATTATAAAGATAAGATTCTTGATTTTTAATAAAATACAAAAAATGGGAATGTGATTTTTTCCCAGTTTTTCGATACCAGACCTCCTTAAACTAATCTTTGCTTGGGCCATAGCTTTAGACAATGCATAATGCAAGTCTTGCTAAGCAAAATTTGTCTTGCAATGGCAGCTCGCTTAAGAAATCGAAAATCCTTCCACCATGGTAACAAATCCACAATGAAATTCAACACGTGTAATTCAACCGGGCTCGGAATTACACGTGTTGAATTAATTACAGTAATGAAATTCAAGACGTGTAATTCCAAACTCAAGTCCGGTTTTTTTCTGTAGTTAATGAATTCTGAGCCCGTCCGAGCTCATCCTCCACCAGCGAGCGGGTGACAGATTCGCGTTTCCGAGGTACCAGGTATCTCATGATTTCTGTCCTCTCAGTGTTTATATCATGTGGACGGGTGCAATTAAATAAACTGCGTCCAAAAGAAGAACATTATAATTTAAATAAATATATTTTACCAAGTAACATATAAGAAAATAGTAACTAGAAAATAAAATTTAAATAAAGCATGTCCCAACAAGAAATACTCAACAGACACATTGCTGTGAGATAAAACAGTAAAGCTTTGTTAATTTATTCTTTAGGTAGTGTTTTGTCATATTGACTATGGTGTATACTGTTCTGTCCGGGCTTACGAAAAGGTTCAGCTGGGTGGCTTAAATGTATTTACCGTAAAAACATCCATTTGCCGTTCGGATATAAAGTTTCCATATTATAATTTTGATCGTCTGTAGACACGATATCTGGACTTGGAAAAAAAGGGCTTTCCCGGCAGATAAATGTAATCGCAAGTATACACTGATGTCCAAAATTCTGATCCGAAAGTCATTTTTGGAAAAAGAGAAGACCACGAAATAGAATGAAGAAAAATTTAGTATGTAAGTACGCATAATCATAAAGTTCATAAACAGTTTGTTGAAAGATGAGAATATGTACAAATTTTGATTATGCATAATCACAAGCATATGCGTCTCCTTAGTGAGATGTTAGATTTCATCTATAAGATGGTCAATTGGTAATAGATATGATCGGCTTTTTCGGGCAGACAACGTTCCCACCGACAAGTCATGCTAATGACAAGGTTGTTGATGAAATCTGGACACAATGAATACCTTTCCTCAATGAGGGGTGTACGTAGCTCATGGAGGGTTCAGGGAAGGCAGTTAAGGAGCTTCAACTTGTCTTCTTAAAGCATTCGAGGCATGCTTTATATGTTTCATGACTAGAGACTTAGCTGGCCAATCCATACTTCGAATATCCTTGCTCCCAAAGAAATCATCGACAAGCTGAGCCCTATTTGAGCAAACGTTAACGCCCATAAAAAGCAATACAGGACAAACAGCACCTTAGAAAATCTTGATATAGTGTTCGAGTATCTCTACTTGTAGTGTTCCAAGTGTCTGAAGGTGGCAATCTCACATGCGTTCGAAATCTGCACCTTATTGGTCAGTGAGATTGCAGTCTCCGAACACATGGAGTGTACGGCCGTTAAGCATTATACCACACCAGACTAGCAAATCATCACCCCAAAAGTGTCTCGTTCTCTGATGTTGGAGGGATCTTTAATGTTGTTAGGTTTTTATTTTTTTTTGAGGTTTAACGACCACCGTGAGCAACTCAATGGGCTATAAGCAGTCGCCCGTCCCTAATTTAGAGTCACTGGTTCCAGGGAAGGGAGAGAGCCAGTGCCGTAAGACAAACACAACATCCATGCCTCACCGGGATTCGAACCCGGACCCCTTCCAACGAATGATCAGAGGCCAACGCCTTAGACCACTGCGCCACCGTGGCGGCGTTGTTAGGTTCTTGGTTCCCTCCAGATGAAATAACTCCAGTTTGAAAACTGAATATGTACTCATCAGTGAAACGAACACTGGCCCATTGGTGTTGGCTACAAGAATAAAGTTGCTTGCACTAGTTCAAACAAGCCCTCCTGTGAGATCAGGTAACAGGAACAAAAACCATGGGTCTTCTTGCATAAAGGCCACTTTCATTAAGCAGTCGATATATGGTTTGTCTTGACACAGTTGTCCCTGTGACTGGTGATAGCTGTGCAGACAGTTGCTTAACTGTATACATCGTGTACGACATCTCCCTGCTAAAGCAAGATAATGGTCGTCACGAGGTGTGGTGATCCTTCAGCGACCCTGGCCACGTCACCGGTGTCTTCGTGGCACGTCACCGGTGTCATTAAATTGCTGTCATAATCTTAATCACTCTTGGGTGGACACTCAAGTCTCTTGCCATATGGGCCTGCGACTAGTTTGCTTCCAATCTTTCTATGGCTCTCCACCTCATTGAGTCAGGTAAATGTGTATGAGACTTTGGAAATTCTATATTCGTTCAAACAGACACTGTTGCTATCCCTGTGGCGCATTGGTCCGAGCTCTGGCTTCTGACCGAGTGAACCCACGTTCGAGTCCCGGCATGGATGGCATGTTTGTCTTACTGCGCTGGATCTCTCCCTTCCCTGGAATCAGTGTCTCTAAATTAGAAACGAGCGGCTGTTTATATCCCTTAGAATTGCTCATAGGGATCGTTATACCCCAAAATAAAAAAAACGCTGTCGACGAGAACTGATGATTTCGCTCCCCAGTTAAGAAGGCCACTTTATTTCTATGTGGGACTGTTTTATGCACTACAATATGCAAATTGAACTGCTTAAACGAACTTCTCATGTTCAATCTATCATGTAGCATAATTGTCTTTATATTTCATTCAGTGAAACTATTTTTTTCCTGAAAATGCTTTTCGGAAAGATATTCCTGGACCACAAGTTGTGTGTCGCAAATATTATACCTGTTTCTCACGATATATTGATTTCTCAAAATCGGTCTGGGAAAGTTCGCTTTTCTTTAGGCAGATATGACAACAATCTAAATTATTCATATGTTTTCGATTTTCTTTTCTAATATTTCCGCGCTACTTACAGGTGGCTCTGTATGTCGCGATCTGTGTTTCTAGAAAAGGAAACAAAAAGTTCTTTGCTTTCAAATTAACGTAGCTTTATACCTTTTCTGCTTTTCATTGTGCTCAGTTTTCCAGCTAGGTGGCATTAACAAACGTTTGCGTGCAATTTTGATTTCATAGTAGTAAGCATAAACTAAATTTTCTGCGCAGCTAAGTGCACAAATATGCATTTTATTAATGGCCGCTTGAAAATTTCTTTTTTGGAGCGTATACATACATGCACGACCAAGTTTTCCAGCTATTCGTTGTGTAAAATCTTATATTGGGTAGTAAAGAGTAGTTACAACAAGTTAGTAAAATCATGCAATGCATTGATTATGATACGCTTTCCAACATATCAGAAATCATTATTCAAGTTATGAGGATAATGGCTGTGGAATAAGTCTTGCTCCTGTGCCCTGACCTTTGATCTAATTTAGATGATATTAAACAGAACCGGTTCAGTATATCCCCGGAACAACATACTAAAGTTTTGTCGCAATAGAAGCATTTTTAGTCAAGTTATGAGGATAATGGCTGTGGAATAAATATCGCTCCTGTTCCCTGACCTTTGACCCCATTTCGATGATATTCAACAGAACCGGTTCAGTATATCTCCGGAACAACATACTAAAGTTTTGTCGCAATCGAAGGATTTTTACGCAAGTTATGACACATAAGGGCAATGGAATGGATCCCGTCCTGTGTCTTAACCTTTGAATCCATTTCGATGATATTCAACAGAACCGGTTCAGTACATCTCCGGAACAACATACTAAAGTTTTGTCGCAATCGAAGGATTTTTACGCAAGTTATGACACATAAGGGCAATGGAATGGATCCCGTCCTGTGTCTTAACCTTTGACCCCATTTCGATTATATTCAACAGAACCGGTTCAGTATATCTCCGGAACAACATACTAAAGTTTTGTCGCAATCGAAGGACTTTTACGGAAGTTATGACGCATAAGGGCAATGGAATGGATCCCGTCCTGTGTCTTAACCTTTGACCCCATTCCGCCCATTTTCAATCGGGTTCGTCCCGACGTAGTCTCCTACCACATACTAAAATTTCATCGAAATCGAACCATGTTTACGAAGTTATGACGCATAAGGGCAATGGAATGGATCCCACTCCTATGTCCTGACCTTTGACCCCATTTCGCCCATTTTTAATAGGGTTCGTCCCCAGCTGGTCCCCTACTACATACTAAACTTTTATCGAAATCGAACCATTTTTACGCGAATTATCGTGCCGACAGACTGACAGACGGACAAAGCTGGAGCATATACGTTTCTTCAACCTAAGGTTGGAAAGCGTAAAAAACACATTATGTTGCCGTGTGTCTGCTTTCGTAAGATCATTTTAAAACTCTTTTTTAACCTAGAAGTGTTTTTACACATCTACAATCTACATTGTTTTCAAAGAGTGTTTCATCTTTCTGTTTTATACTTACTTTTGATCAAAAGTTTGGGGAATAAACGCCGTATTCCATGATGTGAAAGAAAAAGAAAAAGTTTTGACATTTGTATTAATTTCATCTTGAAAGGATATCTTTAAACCACTAACAACTGTGCCGGAGCAAGCAAGAGAGAAAAAGAATGAAAGTCAATTTCCGTTCACTTCTGCGTTAAGTAAGATTGATTGATTAATAAAGTTGTATGGCGCTAGGGGTAACCATGGATGACCATATCTCCTCATGCATTGGACCAGATCAGAGAGGGAAAAGGCATGGATTACGTATCTGAAAAAAATTGTATTAATTGATAGCTACCAATTCCTTCTTTGTCGTAAAGCTCCTTCTTAGCTCTTTCCCTTGCGACACAGTTTTTATCAAATTAACACGAATCTCTAAACTGGTGGATTTATCTTTGTTCTTTGACGAAATCAAAAGTGATATCTTTTTTGCCTGGAAACCAAGCTGTTACACGTCTTCTTATATCTGTTCTTGTACCAACTATTTGCTCATGTTTACCTAACGATATCTCCCGTTTCAGAAGTCGCAGCGGAAAATTTTATTTTGCATCAAATAGACACCGGCATGATTATAAGATTTTTCATTTATTATCCGGTTTTCCTGATGCTACGTCTCCCACAAGGTGACGTACAAACAATAAACTGAAAGAACAGCTTATTACACACTTCGCACTCACCAACGAACCTGGCTTACTCCACAGCAATAATGTAGCCAGCCGAAATTCCCTGAAACCTATAAATAGGCCAGATACATATTTGCTGTATAGCGTATCTGTAACTGTTATGATGGGTAAACACGATGACCTGAGCCATTTCTATTGTGGGGGCGGGTTGTTGTTACCAGGAAGACTTGGTGTTCCATCTCCGAGACTGCAGAATGTCTGGAATTTCCTCGTGCGACTATATCCCGTGTGTACCAGGACTACATCAATATCTGCAAAACCGGAAGGTGCGGGAAAATGCGGCAGTAAATAGGTGACTGATGTCAGAGATGAGCGATACCTCTTTTTGTGTGTGTGTGTGTGTGTGGGTTAAACGACCACCGTGAGCACCTCAGTGGGCTATAAGCAGTCTCCCGTCCCTAATTTGAGGCCACCGGTTCCAAGGAAAGGATAAATACAGTGCCGTAAGAAAACACAACATCCATTTCTCACCAGGATTCGAACCCGCCTTGGAAGAATGGTCATGAGCCAGCGCTTATCCGCCTCTTCTACGCTGGTGTCCAAAATTAAAGTCCAGAAAGCATTTGATAACAACAGGTAAAGACGTTTAGTATGTAGAGAGACACAGTCATGAGGGCCATAAACATTTTATAACAACAGACAAATCTGTACACATTTTGCGCGTACAGGGTTACATCTGCAAATGTCTCTAAGGTGAAATTTAAAAATGTAACCTAAAAATGTCTTAATAAGGAATATGATCACGTCGTACGGGCAACCAACTCTCACAATCACGATACATACGCCAGATAACAAAATCTTGAGCCAGTTCAGCAACAGCACCAGTGTCCGAGTTCCGCGGGCTGCTATCCAATCGCCAGAACTGGATCGGGCTGAAATCCTCAGTGAGGCATGTGTTGCCTGTTTGACGGTGCTGTCGTCCTTTGGATACGGTGTCCCCAAATTAAGGGAGGACGACTGCCTGTAGCTCTAGATGCGCACGGCTTTGCTATTGTTAAACCTGTCCGCCATAAAAAGAAACGATCGCTGTTGTTTTGTATGGTTTGGTTTTAAGTGACTCAATTCACCATGGTTTGAACCTTAGTTATTCTGGAGAAAACCTCTAAAAATCTCGTTGAGTTTCTAATCGAGAAAACCTGGCCTCTCGCTATTTTAAAATTTGTAAAAAGAAGCCGATTTTATGTCTTCTTCTACCAACTGCGTCGCGAAGAATAAGATGTTATCTGTTATTCAGATATTATTATTCAGTTATTATCTGGTGTAAAAACTGGAAAACTGTACTCTGTGAACTTGAACAGTCTTGGTGGGTTAGTTAATTAATTTCAAAATCAACAGTATTCTTACAGCTTGGTAAGTGAATTCCAGAACCCGAATATCAACAGCCTACTCAACCTGTTACTTAAATGCTCATGAAAGCTGCTCAGTCGATTTCATTTTAAATCGCCTTTAGCTCCATTGATTTCCTTTTAAAATAGCAGTGTTAGGTGTCTTCAGTAGTAAATTTTGAATTCATAATTTAAGTCAGAAATTCATTTCGGTCTGAAATCATAGGCCGCGGGTGGCCGAGTGGGCAACGTTCGTGACTGCCACGGAAAGGACCTCAGGTTCGATCCCAGGCAGGTAAGAACGCTCGATCCACTAAATATCCGCCTTGCGTCGGATGGGCACGTTAAGCCATCAGACCCCGGGTACTGGTCCCCCGGTAGTAAATAAGGGCGTCTTCTACCTCGCTTCTGTGTGAATTTCCTATCGGACACTCTAGCCCAAAATTCCTAGCTTCCTACTTCTAAGGGTTGTTTAAGACCTGGGGTTAGACACTCTCTTCCTAAAATCCTCTACATATGATCTGATCTGATCGGATGGGCACATTAAGCCGTCGGACCCCGGGTACTGGCCCCCCGGTAGTAAATAAGGGCGTCTTCTACCTCGCTTCCGTGTGACTTTCCTATCGGGCAATCTAGCCCGAATCTCCTAGCTTCCTATTTCTAAGGGTTGTTTAAGACCTGGGGTCAGACACTCCCTTCCTAAAATCCTCTACGTATGATCTGATCTGATGGGCACATTAAGCCGTCGGACCCCGGGTACTGGCCCCCTGTAGTAAATAAGGGCGTCTTCTACCTCGCTTCCGTGTGACTTTCCTATCGGGCACTCTATCCCAAATCTCCTAGCTTCCTATTTCTAAGGGTTGTTCAAGACCTGGGGTCAGACACTCCCTTCCTAAAATCCTCTACATATGATCTGATCTGATCTGATGGGCACATTAAGCCGTCGGACCCCGGGTACTGGCCCCCCGGTAGTAAATAAGGGCGTCTTCTACCTCGCTTCCGTGTGACTTTCCTATCGGGCACTCTAGCCCGAATCTCCTAGCTTCCTATTTCTAAGGGTTGTTTAAGACCTGGGGTCAGACACTCCTTCCTAAAATCCTCTACGTATGATCTGATCTGATCTGATGGGCACATTAAGCCGTCGGACCCCGGGTACTGGCCCCCGGTAGTAAATAAGGGCGTCTTCTACCTCGCTTCCGTGTGACTTTCCTATCGGGCAATCTAGCCCAAATCTCCTAGCTTCCTATTTCTAAGGGTTGTTCAAGACCTGGGGTCAGACACTCCCTTCCTAAAATCCTCTACATATGATCTGATCTGATCTGATGGGCACATTAAGCCGTCGGACCCCGGGTACTGGCCCCCGGTAGTAAATAAGGGCGTCTTCTACCTCGCTTCCGTGTGACTTTGCTATCGGGCACTCTAGCCCAAATCTCCTAGCTTCCTATTTCTAAGGGTTGTTCAAGACCTGGGGTCAGACACTCCCTTCCTAAAATCCTCTACATATGATCTGATCTGATCTGATGGGCACATTAAGCCGTCGGACCCCGGGTACTGGCCCCCGGTAGTAAATAAGGGCGTCTTCTACCTCGCTTCCGTGTGACTTTCCTATCGGGCAATCTAGCCCGAATCTCCTAGCTTCCTATTTCTAAGGGTTGTTTAAGACCTGGGGTCAGACACTCCCTTCCTAAAATCCTCTACGTATGATCTGATCTGATGGGCACATTAAGCCGTCGGACCCCGGGTACTGGCCCCCGGTAGTAAATAAGGGCGTCTTCTACCTCGCTTCCGTGTGACTTTCCTATCTGGCACTCTAGCCCAAATCTCCTAGCTTCCTATTTCTAAGGGTTGTTTAAGACCTGGGGTCAGACACTCCCTTCCTAAAATCCTCTACATATGATCTGATCTGATCTGATGGGCACATTAAGCCGTCGGACCCCGGGTAGTAAATAAGGGCGTCTTCTACCTCGCTTCCGTGTGACTTTGCTATCGGGCACTCTAGCCCAAATCTCCTAGCTTCCTATTTCTAAGGGTTGTTCAAGACCTGGGGTCAGACACTCCCTTCCTAAAATCCTCTACATATGATCTGATCTGATCTGATGGGCACATTAAGCCGTCGGACCCCGGGTACTGGCCCCCCGGTAGTAAATAAGGGCGTCTTCTACCTCGCTTCCGTGTGACTTTCCTATCGGGCAATCTAGCCCGAATCTCCTAGCTTCCTATTTCTAAGGGTTGTTTAAGACCTGGGGTCAGACACTCCCTTCCTAAAATCCTCTACGTATGATCTGATCTGATGGGCACATTAAGCCGTCGGACCCCGGGTACTGGCCCCCCGGTAGTAAATAAGGGCGTCTTCTACCTTGCTTCCGTGTGACTTTCCTATCGGGCACTCTATCCCAAATCTCCTAGCTTCCTATTTCTAAGGGTTGTTCAAGACCTGGGGTCAGACACTCCCTTCCTAAAATCCTCTACATATGATCTGATCTGATCTGATGGGCACATTAAGCCGTCGGACCCCGGGTACTGGCCCCCGGTAGTAAATAAGGGCGTCTTCTACCTCGCTTCCGTGTGACTTTGCTATCGGGCACTCTAGCCCAAATCTCCTAGCTTCCTATTTTTAAGGGTTGTTCAAGACCTGGGGTCAGACACTCCCTTCCTAAAATCCTCTACATATGATCTGATCTGATCTGATGGGCACATTAAGCCGTCGGACCCCGGGTACTGGCCCCCGGTAGTAAATAAGGGCGTCTTCTACCTCGCTTCCGTGTGACTTTCCTATCGGGCAATCTAGCCCGAATCTCCTAGCTTCCTATTTCTAAGGGTTGTTTAAGACCTGGGGTCAGACACTCCCTTCCTAAAATCCTCTACGTATGATCTGATCTGATGGGCACATTAAGCCGTCGGACCCCGGGTACTGGCCCCCCGGTAGTAAATAAGGGCGTCTTCTACCTCGCTTCCGTGTGACTTTCCTATCTGGCACTCTAGCCCAAATCTCCTAGCTTCCTATTTCTAAGGGTTGTTTAAGACCTGGGGTCAGACACTCCCTTCCTAAAATCCTCTACGTATGATCTGATCTGATCTGATGGGCACATTAAGCCGTCGGACCCCGGGTACTGGCCCCCGGTAGTAAATAAGGGCGTCTTCTACCTCGCTTCCGTGTGACTTTCCTATCGGGCAATCTAGCCCGAATCTCCTAGCTTCCTATTTCTAAGGGTTGTTTAAGACCTGGGGTCAGACACTCCCTTCCTAAAATCCTCTACGTATGATCTGATCTGATGGGCACATTAAGCCGTCGGACCCCGGGTACTGGCCCCCGGTAGTAAATAAGGGCGTCTTCTACCTCGCTTCCGTGTGACTTTCCTATCTGGCACTCTAGCCCAAATCTCCTAGCTTCCTATTTCTAAGGGTTGTTTAAGACCTGGGGTCAGACACTCCCTTCCTAAAATCCTCTACGTATGATCTGATCTGATGGGCACATTAAGCCGTCGGACCCCGGGTACTGGCTCCCCGGTAGTAAATAAGGGCGTCTTCTACCTGGCTTCCGTGTGACTTTCCTATCGGGCACTCTAGACCAAATCTCCTAGCTTCCTATTTCTAAGGGTTGTTTAAGACCTGAGGTCAGACACTCCCTTCCTAAAATCCTCTACATATGATCATGCTCTGAAATCATCACCTATGGAATCTTTTTGATACTCCTTTTCATCTGTTCGACCTATCTCTTCCAGTATGTTAAAGATTTTCAAAAATGCAAAGTTTCATGTTTCCTACGTTCGGGCGATATTTTGAAAGTATACTGGATTAATTCTATTCAGTATCGTAACGAGTATTTTCCTTTTCATTTAAGTAGCAAATTAGAAGTATTTAATTAAATCCTTTCGAGAATTATCCTCAAAAAATGGATGCCTTAGCCTATTCATTCTAAATTCCAACCCTGTTCAACCGATTTCTTTCCAAATCAGCAGAATCTAACGTTGCTGCAGTTGGAGTTGAACTGGCTGAAGATTTTGTTATCTGGATCTGTATTTTACTTTATCGGGACCATATTTGCTTTAGACTGCTTTGAACTGTAAATGCCCTAAATCAGATCGTAACATCACATGACTTATGTGCTTTGAGGATTACTGCTTTAGTGGGTTACTTGATTTTGAGTTACGATTCTGTTGCATTTTATATACCTTATACTTTTGGGCACTTGTCTAATAGAAATTGTTATACGTAACACAGTTTAGGCGTATATGGATATCCCATTTTATTTAGTGGGCTTAATATTATTAGTACGTCCATGGAAGGAAACACTCATACCCAGCGTAACGTTTTAAATGATAGTTTCTCCCGAAAGAATGCACTGGAGAGAAAATGCACTTGACATTACCTACATAAAGTAAGAAATTATAAATTAATAAAGAACGTGTGTTAAATACACTGGCGTGCAAAAATTAAGGACGAGACGGTTTTTCGAATGTAACGTCGTGCAGAAGTGCTCCACATTGACCCAAACCATACCATAAAATCCCCAAGATGTAAGAATATGGGACAAGTGAACAAAACAGTCCAAACAAGGAATCCAAAGGATACAAAGGCACTTTATTGAAAAGGTAGCTTCGAGCACAACTGGACAGAAGACAGAAACGTCCATGTGACAGGCGGTTGCCAAGAAAAATCCAGTCTTTAGTAGGGGATATGATCACCCCTGACTGCGTTGCAGGATTTACAACGTCTGTCCATGCTGAGGACGAGGTTGTCAAGGAGCTGTTCAGGCATCGCGGCCCATTCCTCCTATAGCGCCAATCGCAGCTGCGGAATCGTTGCTGGCGGCTGGTGACGTGCTGCCAAGCGTCTCCCGAGAAGGTCCCACACGTGTTCGATTGGATTTAGGTCCGGGGACCTTGCGAGCCAATCCATGCGTTGAATATCTTCACTCTCCAACAGCTCTGCGACAGCCACTGTACGATGAGGTGTAGCGTTGTCGTCCATGATGAGGAACTCAGAACCCACAGCACCTCTAAACAGACGCACGTGAGGCAGGAGAACCTCGGTACAATAGCAGACACCAGTGACTGAACCTCCTTGGAAGATGTGGAGGTCCGTACGGCTACCAAGCATGATACCGCCCCAAACGAGAACTCCGCCACCTCGAAACCGGTCCCTTTCGATGATGTTGGAGGTGTGATTGCGTGTTCCCTGCTCTCTCCAGATGTGTATACGTCCAGAATCGCTCGTTATACTAACTCGGCTCTCATCCGTAAATAGAACTCGATCCCATTGCTGATGTATCCAGATCTTATGTTCCTGGCACCACAGAAACCACCGTTTCCGATGAGCAGGCGTTAATGGCACACACGGTACTGGTCGTCGTGCAAATTGACCACCTTTGTGCAGTATCCTGGCCACGGTAAAACGCGATAACGGACGTCCAGTTGTCTGTTGCATGTGCCTTGCGATTTCTCTCGATGTCTGCCGTCTGTCTCTTCTCGCCTGTAGGACAATATACCGGTCGTCCGCCACCGTGGTTGCTCGTGGACGACCACTGCTAAACTCCTGGAGATCTATTCCTGTTGTTTAAAATGCTCTCCAAGCTCGTGAAACGATGCTGTGAGCGATCCGGAACTCCTCGGCCACACTAGTCACACTTCGACCTTCTTCCCAATAACGCGACCTCGGGTAAAGTCATACAGATGTCGTCTACTGGATTGCCTATTGGCCATATCACACGGTGGCAGCAACTCGACGTCTTTCAAACCGATGTACACGGTGCAATAGCTTTCACCGAATTGCTGAACATGATCATGATCATATGTAGAGGATTTTAGGAAGGAGTGTCTGATCCCAGGTCTTAAACAACCTTTAGAAATAGGAAGCTAGGAGATTTGGGCTAGAGTGCCCGATAGGAAAGTGACACGGAAGCGAAATAGAAAGGGGGAGGAAGACGCCCTTATTTATTACCGGGGTCCGATTAACGTGCCCATCCGACGCACGGCGGATATTTAGTGGATCGAGCGTTCGTACCAGCTGGGATTGAACCTGAGGTCCTTTCCGTGGCAGTCACGAACGTTGCCCACTAGACCACCCGCGGCCTCGAATTGCTAAGCGTACACCGCCCGTGTGCTTTATACCCTTCCGACACGCCCTTCCCTACGTCATGCTGCGTATATGCGCATGCCCTACCGTACCGGACCCTAGTCTATCTCTTGAGTGGTCTTTCGGTCCGTTCTGCGTGCTCGTTCCGCTGTTATGTTAATTTCTCCTCTTCGTCCTTAATTTTTGCACACCAGTGTAAGAGCCTTTAACCACTACAAAAAATATTTGATTTTTACTTGGTTGTAGAATGATAGTTAAGTTTAACGTTAAATCACTGAAACTTAAACTTAGTTTAAAGCTTGTGTACTTAGTTTCACTTTAATACCCGGATTATTCTCAGTCGTTCGTTTGTATCGTTGCTGAAATCTTAATTAATCATCAATATTACTTTCAATATACTGCCAGAGTTTAACAAAACAGAATGGCACTTACAGAAAACCACTTTTACTCTATTTGTATCTTAGCACGTCACCAGTTGATCATCATGAAGTCGTTCGTAAGGCAATACGCTGAATAGAATTCAGTCGGTGATGTCTCACAATATGCGTGACACTCATCAGTCTTCTAATGCAATCTGCTCACTCAATACGATCGCTCAGCTCGTCGTTCATCTTTACCTTGCATACCGAGCTATCTCAGAAGCTATTATTTACTCTGCTTGCCCTTTGACCCGCTGTCAGAATGCCAACTTCAGCCAACTCGTCGGGAGGAACCTTGTGACGTTAAGTTAGAAAATTATTTTCCGGGGAGAAAACAAATTTACACAAGAACGCAAACTCAAAAGGAAGGTTAAATTAAAGGTATACAACACAAGTGGGGGTTCGCATTTTTGAGACAAGTTTCTTCAGGATAGGGATTCGTCTTCTAGCTTTGAATAACATTTTAGAACCATGTCGTTCAACCACCCTTTGAGATGTATTGAATGCATAAAATCAACACTTTTTCCTCTGTTACCAAATCTAGGAGCGGAATTTATATGAGACGAAGAACTGACTTGCTTATTTAACCCTTAACCGGCTAGTACGAATTAACTCGGGGTCAGCAAAATGGGCCGAAATCAGCACTAACAAATATATTCGCTGTCTAAGAAGTAGGACGAACGCCGTTGGAACAAGTGGATCAAAAAACGATGCTTTTACACACAGTCGAGTCACATTATTGTGACCACCTCCTACTTTTGACGTCAACAGCGCGTAGCCAATTGAAGGTACGTGTCATGACCTGGCTTGAAGGGTATATGAGGTATGCTGTAGGCATTCTAAAAACATATCACTGGTATAAATAAAAGGAGCTATTTATCAGATTTGCAAAAAGTGATGATTATCGGTTTTCAGGCCAAGGGTGGCAGTATTTCTGAAACAGCGCAGTTTATGAACTGTTTGCGTGCTGCCGTGGGGTAAAGTGTATTGTGATTGGAGAAATGGCACCATTGCAAATAAGCGATGTGGAAACTGCGCAGTACCACGTAGCATTGATGTGAGAGGTGAACGTCGGTATCGAAGGTGCGTGAGGGCCGCTCGACATGCTACAGTAGAGCAAATCACTGGCCGAATGAACCAAGGGGCTACCAGAAGTGTGTCTAAAACGACAGTTCGGCGAACCCTGCTGCGTATCGGGCTCCGATGCAGACAGTTGGTCACTGCACCTATGCTAACGAAGATGTATCTGCAGAAAAGGCTTACATTTACACGGCAGTATCGGAATTGGACCTCCACTGATTGGCAAAGGATTGCCTACTCGATGAGGCACGTTTTCTGCTTCAGCGGACGGATGGACGTATAAGGCGAGAAACATCGGAGAACAAACACTCTTCAACCTTTGCTGGAAGAACACAAGCTGGTGGGGGCAGCGTTATGGTCCGGGAAATGTTTTCGTGGCAATCTCTGGGTCCACTCATGCCTGTGGAAGGCACTATGGACTGAATTTGTTATGAATCCATCCTTGCAGACCACGTACATCCATACATGATGATTGTCTTCCCTGGGGTGGATGGGATCTTCCAGCACCACAATGCGACGTGTCACAAAGCTAGAAATGTCCGAGAGTGGTTGGAAGAGCACGATGAAGACATCAATGTACTTCCCTGGCCCTCTAATTCCCCAGACTTAAACCCAATTTAGCATCTGTCGATCGTGTTGTTCACTCTATGGGTCTTCCACCACGCACCCTCCAGCAGCTGTCAGATGCACTGCAGTCAGCATGGGTCCACATACCTGTGAACACCTTCCAGCACCTTATTGAGTCACTCCCAGCCTGTCCAGCTGCTCTCCGCGCTGCACATGGCCGTTACTCTGGATATTAGCTGGTGCTCACAATAATGTGACTCGACCGTGTATATATCTTAGCTTTGTTATTCAAAGTGGTCATTTAGGAAAATAATTCACAGTAAACTTTTCTTACTGGTTACCTGCTAAAAGGGCTATAACAATAGCAATGGACCTAAGAAAGAAGAGAGATGTTTGAGTCACTTGTTTCTACCCAATAGCAAAATTTCTGTGACATGAGGACTAGCCATTTCCTACCATGCCTTGGGTCACGGAGAGACTGATGGAGTACTAGAAGCAAACCCTCATCACTAGGAACAGGTTTATGGTCGGTAAAGCAGAAAAGAGAGGGGAAAAGGAATGGTTTTGCAGTAGCTATCGTAAAACCCGTCCGCTATGTAAGTATTTATGTTTGGGGATCGTAAAAAACTTTGGGCACCATTTGGTTCAGTTACATCGGCAGCTTAAGGCTCTACGAGACCCGCCAACTTGTATTGCTGCTTTCTCTTGTTAACCAACGGGCAAGCGTATTTTACAAATTACTCGGGCAATTTTGCACATTTTGGAACACCGTTTGTGGCTAACGCAAGATATATGATAAATAAAGAGTTCCCTGGTTTCAGAATTTTTATTGACCTTTCCCTTCATTTTTTATCTGCAGCGAAAGTTGTGCCAAGGCGTCTTCCATAGTTTTATTAATTAATAAAAAATACTTAAAGAGTCCAAAATGAAAATCTGAAACCAGGGAACTCTTTATTTATCATATATCTTGCGTTAGCCACAAACGGTGTTCCAAAATGTGCAAATTTGCCCGAGCAATTTGTGAAATACGCTTGCCCGTTGGTTAACAAGAGAAGGCACAATACAAGATGGCGGGTGTCGTAGAGCCTTAAAGGGTTTTTTTTTTTTTTTGATTGGAGGTTTAACGACCACCGTGAGCAACTCAATGGGCTATAAGCAGTCACCCGTCCCTAATTTAGGGTCACTGGTTCCAGGGAAGGGAGAGGGCCAGTGCCGTAAGACAAACACAACATCCATGCCTCACCGGGATTCGAACCCGGACCCCTTACGGACGAATGATCAGAGGCCATCGCTTAGACCACTGCGCCACCGGGGCGGCCTTAAAGGGTTAAGATATCATATTGTTGAAATGCAATACAAAAGTGACCATAAATTTGAGTGTTTTACGAAGATTACTCATAAGTGTTCTTCATCTCTGTCGACAAAACATGAAAACTACCTAAGTGGCTATAAAGTGGCTAACTAAACCAGTTCATATTTAAATAACTTTTTTTGGTAGGTGCTAGATTGCTAAAGTAAAAGTCGTACAGTAACTAAAAGTAGAAGATTGTACCAATTCACATAAACAAATACACTAACGGATATGAAATCGGGAACGCCTCCCCTGTTGCCCGGTGATCCGATTTGGTTATGGGTTCGAGCGCTGGTGAAGCATGTGCGGTGTATTTGTCTTACGGCGCTGACTCTATCCTTACCCTGTAACCAGCGCTCTCGACTGAAGGGCAATCGACTGTTTAAAGCTCTTGGAATTGCTCATGGTGCTGGTTAAACTGCCAAAATACAACATTCAGGACATGGTTTTCCTGTGCCTTTGGGAATGGTCAATTCTGGCGACATTTGGTGCAATATTAAAAGAAATTATAAGAATAAGTTATGTTTTCAGGGAATTTGATTTAATATCCAAAGAGATACAACATTGATGGTCAGCTTGCCATTCAATGTGAACGAAGAGTGTCCTCAGAAGGAAAAGTGTCTCTTCCTTCTGAGCTGCAATGATGAAAACAACATTCACATTTTGGAAACTTTCAACTCATCATAAACTTCCGAAACTTGGTGTTCCTGTGAAACATATTCCGATGTTTGTTATGTTAACAAGAAAGCAGCAAAAACTGAAAGTAAACATTCAAAAATGCTTAATTCCCGAAAATTTTTATTGTAGTGCCATCAAAATTAGGTGGAACAGCCTTGACATTACTACGGAGCAGAGTTGCGCAGGAATGCATTACAAAGTAATGGAAGTACAGATTACAATTAACGTGTAACGCATTACAAGGTAATGCAGTAACAGGTAATGCACTACAAGGTAATCCCAAGTATGGTTTGCACAAGGTAATGGAATTAATCTGTAATGCATAACAATGAAGAGGATATAATTCAATTATTTAATAATGCCATTCCAACGCAATGGAATTATTTGGTAATGAAATTACACAATTTGCAAATAATAATTACATACTAATAGTTTATAGATATGTACGTGTGCCAAAAGCTATGTCTAGAAAAGTCGGCCATGTAACAGAGCAGACAGAGACCGAAGTGTCGTGTAGAATGTTATAGAAGCGGCAAGAATGGGTAAGACGTTTGCAGAATGTTCCAGAATGATCGCCCAGTGGGAAGTTGGAGAGCTTTATGTAAATCAAGAATATCCCAGAAGGTTCAGGACCTGTCATGAAGTATATGTAAAGGAGTCAGTCGCTCGCTAGCCCAGTGTTAGTATCGGACAAGTAATGGACAACAACACTTTCGAAGTACGGCAAAAATGTCAAGAGTTCGCAAATTTCTGTAATATTCGGCAGTGCACCTTGAGTTGCTGAACTGTGAGTGTAGTGCTAATACGTGCTTGTGGCTATAGTGAGGTAATTATTTTGGACATTGAAACGTATGTAATGGACAAGAATACTGTACTGGAGATGGACGGAATGAGTATTTCGGCAACTGATTGTAGCAGTCAGACCTTTCATTCCTTCCATTTCAAGTAATGTAGTGTCTCAGAGTGGTTTCCATTGGCGTTTAATGCACAATTTGTTATTTCCTGACTGTTTTTTTGTGTGCTTCAGTGAGTTGTTCTTTGTTGAAGACTAAGATCACACGCAACGGCATTCATCTTTCCTACATTTTTGTACTATTCTCTAACCGAAATAAACATCCCATTCATACTTACTTCATATGTATTATTTCCTTCAAATCACTTTACTTGCGCCGAAGACGGGGCAACTACTCATGTCATACACGTATAATCTCCAATACCTACATACACGTATTTGAGGTCCGAGGCGTGGAACAATTGTCAAATAGCCTACACAACGTGTAAGTGTGTACTGGTTTATTCACGTTGTATTGTTACCCATAAGTTATTAGTTAATTACCAACATATACACTGCCGGACAATTGCTAAGGACGGATGACAATAGCAACGATAGCAACCATAAAATGGAAGGCAGGAAAATATGGAAATTAGCATAAGAGCGGGATACAGTAAGACGTGTTGTGCGTATGCAAATTTTGGATTGCCGAACTTGTTCGTGACGTCATAGCGCTGATAAGAGATATAACGGATTTGACGCGTATTGACCGGTGTTGTTCAAACGCAAAGTTGAAAGGGAAAGAATCAATTGACGAACTTGCAATTTTCAGTATGTCTTCCCAACATCACCTGGATGATTTTACGCGTGGCAGTTTTATTGGCAAGATTAAAGAAGGGCGAAAAATAACATTAGTTGCCAGGGAGTTCGACGTCAGCCACAGTGTTGTTTCAAGGTTTTGGAAATCATTTCAAACAAATGGAGAGTGCTGGAAACGTCACGGGGGAGGTCGTGTTCGCAGTACGACACCTGCAGAAGATCGGTACATAGTGCTATCAACAAAAAGACACCGGCGCAGCACAGCTAGTGAGGTAGCAAATCAGTTTATGGCTGCTACTGGCAAGCGGATCTCCCGAAAAACTGTCGCCAGACGTTTCATGAAGGAGGACCATACGCCCGCCGTCCTGTTGTGTGCATCCCATTGTCCAGACGTCACCGTACCGCCCGTTTGCAATGGTGCCATCAACATCGCAATTGGATTGATAACGACTGGTCTGCTGTCCTCTTCTCAGATGAGAGTAGATAAAGTCTATCGTCTGATTGTCGACGACAACTGATCTGGCGTGATAGTGGTACTGCATATTGTCCAGCAAACATACAGGAAAGGGACCGATATCCGACATGTATTGTCATGGTATGGGCTGGCATCATGATCAATGGTCGTACGTCCCTCTATGTGCTTCCAACTGGGACTATGACTGGCCAACGATACATTAATGGTGATCTGCTACCTCATGTTCGCATGTTCCGTGGTGCTGTCGGTGATAGATTCATTTTCATGGGCGACAACGCAACATGTCATCGAACAGTCGCTGTCCAGGAGTGTCTTGAAAGCGAGGATATTCAACGCCTCGTATGGCCAGCAAGTTCTCCAGATCTGAATCCCATTGAAAATGTGTGGGATGCTTTGGGGAGGAGTCTTACTGGTCGCCAATGCCCTCCAATAAACAAGGACACCCTCATCCGTGCACTGACAGAGGAATGGAATAAATTACCCCAACAGCTGCTTGATAATGTTGTGCAAAGCATGACACGACGTGTGGAATCTTGCATCGCCCTCCATGGTGGCCATATCCCGTACTGACATCTTACGCCGGAACGCCTGCGGACGGTAATTGCATTTTTTTCACGTTTACGTATTCTGCACAAAATGGCCTGTTTGTCCCTTGAACACGTTGCAAAGCCTTCTGGATTTCAGAGCACAATAAATTGTCTTTCTTGTAATGTCCTGGCATTCTGACATTATTTTATTTCACTTGGCATCCAACCACACTTACTTTTTTATGCGCTATATAGCCGTTTATAATCCGTCCTTAGCAATTGTCCAGCAGTGTATTAATAGTTAACGGTTAACCATTACGATTATAATGGGTAACCGATAAATGTCATTGCAATTACCATGTAATTCCAATGACCAGTTCACCATTACCATGTAATGGTAACGCTAAGTTCTTGTTCCCATTACCATTACGCTGTAATGCATTACGGAATAATTCAATTACGATTTTGCCCAACTCTGCTACGGAGGGATTTTTTGACTCTCGCAGATATGTTTGAAATCATGTGTAAAACAGTTAGGTTATGTCTTGCAAATTAAGGACGACAATTTCAATACTTCCTGTAAGTGAGTATATTATACGTTCCTATAATACATTTGTTTGATTTCCATATAACCTAAGATACCCACTGCGGAGTGACTTTTTGAACGCCTGTATATATATTATAGTTCAAAGCAGATTTGTCCAGGTCGGGTCCGGGTCAATTACGATGCGGGTCGAGTTCGGGTCAGTTACTGATGCGGGTCGGGTTCGGGTCAGTTACTGAAGCGGGTCGGGCCCTTGTCGGGTCTAATTATGTGACATCCGAGTCTAAACTATGATCCAACTATGATTGCGACATTCAAACCTTTAACTCTTTCGTTGCTCCCCTGTCCCTGAAACATGATCTGTTCCTATGAGACTAAAAAATATTGTGTGAGTGAATACCCCGAAGTCGCTAATGGCAGAACGTGAGACTGGCAATAAAAATTAGTGCATATTATGTGCATAAGTTCAAAGAAAAAAGTACAGACACGCATGTACTGACTTTTATTTCACGCCCACGAATTAGAAAAAATGTTTCGCTATTCGACAAAACGCTGATATTATTCGAGGTATGAAGAAAATATTCGAAGTCTGAAAAAACCTGTATCATCATTTGCAGTTTTTAGTTCATGAAACAACAAAGAAGCTATATTTAAGGTGGACGTCAAATAATTTTGCTTCCTATACTTCCAATGGAAAAATTTCTGTACACATTTTCTTCACAATTAATGCGTTCCCAAGGATGAAAATTTGAACATCGATTAAAATAGCTTCATATTATAACTTGGAATACTTAATATTTTCTAAAACATAACCATAATTATATTAAAAATCAATAACTTATCCTTTGGTGGTGTTTAAACCAGAAAAAAGGTGGCGCGGCCTGTACTTTGATGACGTCAGTAGACAAACAAATGTTGGATTGCATAATTATGGTTATGTTTTAGAAAATATTAAGTATTCCAAGTTATAAAATGAAGCTATTTTAATCGATGTTCAAATTTTCATCCTTGTGAACGCATTAATTGTCCAGAAAAAAGATGACGCGACCTGTACTTTCATGACGTCAGTAGACAAACAAATGTTGGATTGCATAATTATGGTTATGTTTTAGAAAATATTAAGTATTCCAAGTTATAAAATGAAGCTATTTTAATCGATGTTCAAATTTTCATCCTTGGGAACGCATTAATTGTCCAGAAAAAAGATGACGCGACCTGTACTTTCATGACGTCAGTAGACAAACAAATGTTGGATTGCATAATTATGGTTATGTTTTAGAAAATATTAAGTATTCCAAGTTATAAAATGAAGCTATTTTAATCGATGTTCAAATTTTCATCCTTGTGAACGCATTAATTGTCCAGAAAAAGATGACGCGACCTGTACTTTCATGACGTCAGTAGACAAACAAATGTTGGATTGCATAATTATGGTTATGTTTTAGAAAATATTAAGTATTCCAAGTTATAAAATGAAGCTATTTTAATCGATGTTCAAATTTTCATCCTTGTGAACGCATTAATTGTCCAGAAAAAAGATGACGCGACCTGTACTTTCATGACGTCAGTAGACAAACAAATGTTGGATTGCATAATTATGGTTATGTTTTAAAAAATATTAAGTATTCCAAGTTATAAAATGAAGCTATTTTAATCGATGTTCAAATTTTCATCCTTGGGAACGCATTAATTGTCCAGAAAAAAGATGACGCGACCTGTACTTTCATGACGTCAGTAGACAAACAAATGTTGGATTGCATAATTATGGTTATGTTTTAGAAAATATTAAGTATTCCAAGTTATAAAATGAAGCTATTTTAATCGATGTTCAAATTTTCATCCTTGGGAACGCATTAATTGCCCAGAAAAAAGATGACGCGACCTGTACTTTCATGACGTCAGTAGACAAACAAATGTTGGATTGCATAATTATGGTTATGTTTTAGAAAATATTAAGTATTCCAAGTTATAAAATGAAGCTATTTTAATCGATGTTCAAATTTTCATCCTTGGGAACGCATTAATTGTGAAGAAAATGTGTACAGAAGTTTTTCCATTGGAAGTATAGGAAGCAAAATTACTTGACGTCCACCTTAGTGCTCAAAAGTGCAAATAAAAGAAGGTCGTAGGGACATCAAACTTAAACGAATTGCAAGGGAACGATTTTAAATTATCTGTGAAGTAGAAAAGGTAAGCGCTGAATTTCTGTAAGTCATTTCTGTTTTTTGTTTGACAAAAAATTTCCTTGTCTGTTTATTTTATCTTGTGTTTTTATAAACACGAGAAGCGTACTTTTTGTGAATGCTTTCTACTTTTCTAACAACGCTATTTGTGCTTCAGTTAGGAGGGAACGCTGTTGTAAATCTTCTCTTTTAAATTGTTTCCCCGCAGCTTATTGTTTAAACAATTCCTCCATCTCATGAGAAGTTACTCCTTCTTCGCTTTCCCGGTGGCTCCGTGTTCACAAATCCAAATCAAAGTACTACTTGTTCCTTCTCATTACATATACTTACCATCGCATCGCAGTCTTGCATCTTGAGCCTCCTTCGAAATCATTGTCACTTTAACTTCGTTGTGCTCTAATCCTCTTATTTCTAATTCTATCCTTTCATGGTGACATCGCACGTCCATCTCAGCGTCTTTATTTCTGCAACTTCTTTTCCTTACACTCTCACCATTGCACATCATTGCGGCTGTTACTGATAAACCAAACTTTTTCACCCTCAGTGGCGGTGCTTTGCTACAATACATTATCCTCCAGTTATTCCATTCGCGCCTGAACTCTGCTGCTCAGTTCTCTTTTCAAATCTGCGTCACTGTTCCCAAGTATTTAAATGTTTTGCCAGGAATTTAATTTACGAAAACTTGTCAGTTAATATTACACTCACGGACAATGAAATTCGCGCACCAAGAAGGAAGCATGGGATTGAATTGAAATTTTATAGACTTAATGATACACATAATGGCAAAAACAGAGCTGCAGGAAAATTACAGAGGAATCTGTGGCACGCAGTCCGGTCATCTTCAAAATCGCGTCTCACCGCCTCGTGCGGCGATACATGCTGCAATACGGTCAGGCATGGAGGCGGACAGACGCCTGATGTTGTCCTGCGGCAGACTGACCCACACGTGTTGGACGGTGTGCTCCAAATCCCAGATAGTGTGGCACGGCGACAGCAGGCGTTTCACCTGGTCCCACACATGCTCGATAGGGGGCATGTCAGGAGAGCGGGCAGGCCATGGAAGTGTCTGGACATGACGTAGGCAGTCCTGGGCAACCCAAGCCATGTGCGAGCGGGCATTATCCTGCTGGTATAGCGCACCTGGAATCCCGGCCAGGAATGGGAGCACATGGTGCCATAGGATCTCATCCACATACCGCTGGCCAGTCAACGATCCACGTACCACTACTAGAGCTGATTGGCTATCGTAGGCAATGGCTCCCCAGATCATAATGCCTGCAGTGGGTAAGGTGTGGCGCTCTATAGCAAGGTTGCTATTGTGCCGTTGACCCGGGGACCTCCAAACCCGGACACGATGATCATCTGTCCCCAAAACGAAGCGGCACTCATCGCTGAACACCATCCGTTGCTCTGGCCTTGCACCACTGCACACGGAGCTGGCGATTTTCTGGTGTTAATGGCAAGACATGTGAAAGGCGCTGGGATCGCAAATTCGCTTCCTCGAGGCATCGGTAAATGGTTCGTGGACACACAGGAGCCGTTACATCTGCCTGTATAATGGACCGTGTCCCCATGAGATACGTTCGTCCTTGGCGTACGATCCGTCGATCCTCTCTACCGGTGGTCTTCCTGATCCGTCCGGAGCTGCTCCACCGTATGGCAGTACCATTACGTGTCCACTGCTCCCAACACAGTCGGACGGTTTGGTCAGAACGATCCACGTGGCTTGCTATACGGCACTCTGATTACCCTGCGGTTTTCAACCCGATAAACAGGCCTCTCTCAAAGTTCGTAAGTTGCGTAAATCGGCGTCTCTGGCGTCTAGCCGGCATTCTTGTCACTCTGTACTATTGCTTGCGTCTGTCGGTACTTTTCGCTTTCATGGGGAATCGACTAAACGTGGATTTATAAGGCTGCCGGTTCGTGCTTGCAGTGCCACCACAGGATGTGCAGTCATGAGCAGTCGCACCAAACGTGGATTATTTGCATACCAGCACGCATTCTAGCTATTTGCAAAGTTTCGCTGTTGTAGCATGTTTTCTTCTAGGTGAGAAAATTTCATTTTCAGTGAGGGGTTCTTCAAAAATTATTGTGCATGCTCTATGTAGATAAAAGTATTCGGAAACCTAGGTCAAACGAAAACGAGAGCATTTATTAGACTAAATGAGTAAATAGTCGGCCTGCCTTTGGGGGTTATGACTGTTGCGACACTTCTATGCATGCTTCCCACGAAATGCTGTTATGTGTGTCCTAGAAATTTCCATTTCTCCTGCGAAGCTTCAGCCAGAGCTACCGTAGAGGATGATCATTTTTTTTTTTTTTTTGGATTTTTAAAGACCACCGTGAGCAACTCAATGGGCTATAAGCAGTCGCCCGTCCCTAATTTAGGGTCACTGGTTCCAGGGAAGGGAGAGAGCCAGTGCCGTAAGACAAACACCACATCCATGCCTCACCGGGATTCGAACCCGGACCCCGTTCGGACGAATGATCAGAGGCCATCGCTTAGACCACTGCGCCACCGGGGCGGCGGATGATCATAGTGGTTGAGATCTGCTTCTGCGTTCCATCTCGCTCCACTTATGTTCTATTAGATTTCCATCGGGACTTTGAGCCGGCTGTTCAAACACTTAGTCGTCCTGCTCCATAAACCAGGCCTGGACATACCTTGAAGTGTTGCAAGATGCTCGATCTTGCTAAAACAGGCAGTGATCTGTGCCTAAGTAATGCCACAGCGTAGGTATGAATTTTTTCAGATTGTCTTCGTGCCTGGCGGCATTTAGGAAGGAAGGCACCACAACTATAAATCCGAGTCTTTTCCAGCAGAAGCAGCCCCACACCATCACAGATCTCCCTCCAAACTTGACTGTATGGGAAATGCCGTCCACTTGGCAGCGTTCCTCGAGCGAACGCCATTTCCAAATACATCCATCTGAACGAATGAGTAAGTAGCGTGATTCTTCACTACACTCGACCTTCTTTCATTTTTTAGCTGTCCACAAGCGATGGGCGAGGCACCACTACAGTCGTCGTCTGGCATTGCCTGGGGCATGCCAACCGTGGGAGTGCAGTTCTCTAAGGGTTGTTCTGTGCAAATAGGTGTTTCAGTGGCTTGTGCGACGTCCCCGGCCTCGTCTCTGGGGGAGAACATGCATTCCTTTTTCGCATTCGCAATAAGCTTCGTTTGTTACGATCATCCAGTTGGTACGGCCTCGCAGAGCGCTTTTTGTTGTAGTTACACCATCTGCTTTCCATCGATGAAAAACATCAGCGATAGTAAATTTTTGGAATCTTAGAAGAGCGCTAATGCTTCGCACTAATTGCTTACTCAGGCGGAATCCAACCACCATGGTCCTTTCAAAGTCTGTCAGTTTTATTCCCTCGAGGCATAGTCGTTTCCCATACGCTCTGACAGAAAAGCTGACGCTCTCCTTCATATACAACACCCAGCACACCACGTGGGTGCGCATCTGATTCTGCAAATGTACATTTACTAGCATATGTGGACGTGTCCGATTACTTTTGTCACATAGTTTAATTTTATATTTACGTTTTGATGTTATGCCCCTTTTATGACAAAAGTAAAGTAAATCCCATGTAAAAGATGTCGATGTAACAACAATGTGTAACGGTAGTAGTCAAAGCCATTGTTGAAATCTGATCGTTCCGAAAGGACTCCCACGAAGTGACACAACAGCAGTTAATTTCATTGTTACTCAACAATGTATTTTTCATCACGTTTTACATAAACATCATTGTAATCTGCGAAACTTCCCCTCGAACCCCCGAGAGTTTTATAATGTTATATAACACGATGGGGTGTAACCTGTAGATAACCTAGACCAAAAGTTACCTATCACCCTCACTAACACACATGCGATTCAGCTTTTCTTTCTATCTTAAGGTCAGATTTTAGCCTGCACATGCGCAGTTGGACTTTCGTAACTACATCACATTTCATCGGTGCCAGGGTCGTTCCTTACGTTCGTCTAAATCTGAATAATATAGTTATAAATAATAATATAAATAAATATTGTTTCAGAAAAACTAAGTCCAAATACTATTTTCCTGGCATAGTTTAGTAAATATTTAATTTACGACTCATATCTTCTTACATTGGTTTTATGACAATAACATTCATTAAGGGGACTATGGAGGTTTGACATTTCAAAAAGGGACTTGCGTTTAATTGTTTATAATAAGGCCGCGAATAAATATAAAATGTTTTGTCTGCGTAGGGGTATTTAGTATAAAATGATAAAAAAATAAAATGTCGCGATATTTATGCCCAGGCGCTCCAACGTAATGAGGCATATAACGAAGTAAATATCTCCGTCATTTTTATCCGCGCCAGGATTCGAACCCGGGTCCCCTCATTCCGGAATAAGTCACTCTACCAATTGAGCTACGCGGACGTTTTATTCTGATTCCTATCTGCCTTTATGTCGTGTGCGTCCTTCTGGCAGGTACGTCACATCTCCTGGTACGTTACAGGCAAACTATGTAAAATCCGATTTTACCACGATTACAGTCGAATGGATGAAGATTTCGGAAAATCCCAGGAATATTTCTTCTTCTTAGGCTTCCCTTTATTGATTATACCTGAAAAATTGAAAATGAAATCAAAATGCCAAAAATGGCGTCCAGATAACAAAACATATGTGACAATGCGAGCTATTCGTTATAATAAAATGGTGAAAACATTTTTATTCAATCAGATGTTGGGTATACCTAATGGCCAGTCCACACACGATACGGAATTATCGTCAAACCACGCCGTAACAGTCCTTGTTTTATGGCTCGGTGCATTATCCTGCTGGTACCAACAAGGCTCAATTCCATAATATTGCCACAGAGTTGGTAGTGCATAATTGTCCAGAATATCGAGTAGACGTGCTGGTTAACAGGTTTGTCCTCGATAACCAATAGGCTGGGACCATACCACGTAAAATACCCCCACACGAGTACACTGCCAGCTCCAAACTTGACCGTAGGAACAGTACACTGTGGTAAATAGCGTTCGCCCGGCTGACGCCATACCCACATACGGCCATCAGACTGATGAATCGTGTATCTCGATTCATCAGTCCATAGGACCCGTTTCCATTGATCTACGGTAGTCCACGATAAATGCTCTTTTCACCATCCTAAACGACGAATAGCATTCCAAGTGGAGATGAAAGGCTTATGAGCAGCCGCACGACCACGGTAACCCATGAAATGAAGTTATCTGCGAATGGTACGTGTACATACCGAGGATCCAGCATTTTTACTCACCTGTACACTGATGTCTTGTGCAGTACTCCGTCTATTAGCTGTAACGACTCTCCTGAGGCTTCGACATCTTCTATCACTGGTTTCCTTTGGTCTGCCGGTACGTCTTGCTGCTTCAGGCAAGCCATGTGACTTCCACGTATTCAGTACATCCAAAACAGTTGACTTGGATATATTTAAACGCCTCTCGGTTTCTCTTATGGGCAACCCACTAATATAACACCCGACAATCTTTCCTTTCTCGAAGTCAGTTCAGCGACATTTTCACTCAACCTCACAGAGCGATATGATCGTGGTCAGCCGGAGGCTTGTTTGTATACCGTTTGCAGCTGTACCGCGCATCTTAACAACGCAGTGGATCCGTTCATTTGCTTTTGAATGGGTGTCCGGTGACTTTTGTCAATATAGTGTATGTTCATTTTTCCACTCATCTCTTTGCAATATGTCATCTGAGTCTTGAATTGTTCGCCTTCTTATTGTCGTTTAAACAATCTCCTCATAGTAGGTCTTCTTGTTCAGCTCGTTACTGTTCGTTTTTTTCCGGCAGAAGTGTCCAGCAGCATACTTCGGCGGATTGAAGGAGCTTTAAGGAAGCACTAAGTCAGGGTAAAAGCAACTGGAGTGGCCAATTCCCTTTCTGTAAGGAGGAACGGGACAAATAAGGCCATCCACATCTTACTCGGGATTTGAACGGGTGATTAAAAGCAGATTATCTAGACTTTACGACCATCAGAGCGACTGCTTCCTGATACCTCCATGATTAAAAACTCCACATCATGAATTGCCTTTCTTCTTTTTTAATGCATCTCCGTACTACCACGATCTTCGTTTTCTTTCTTTATACCCTAGAAGTCTTTGTCACTTTAACAGCTGTCCTCTTAGTTCTAATTTCTTTTTTGATTGATATATACTATACATCCACCCAACCACCTTCATTTCTGTACCGTTACCTTATTTTCTATTTTTTTTCAGTGGCAAAGTACTGCACAGTACTCACTCAGTGCCTCACACCTGAAAACCTCTGCTTAATGTCTAGTTGTTACGGTATTGCACTAATTTCTTGCCAATTCATTTGTTGGACCTTTTTTTGTACCAGGTTTAACGACCACCGTTAGCGACTAATTTAGGGCCAGTGGTTCCAGAGATCCAGTGCCATAAGTCAAACTCACCACCCATGCGTCATCAGGGGTTCTAACCAGGCCCAGTCGGTCGGTGACTACTAAACCAGTAATTTAACCACTGCGCCACCAGGTCGGCTTATTTGTACTGCATCAAAATTCGGAAATTCAATATCTGATTGCGTCTTCCCAGAAAACTTAAACCTTCAGTTGCTGAAATCCAGGGTAAATAAGTTACTTTTTGAGACATTCAATAATTTTAAAATGGGGAACAAAACCGCTTGGTTTTTGTTTTTTGTTTTGTTTTTTTTCAGACAAAGAAGTTGCTAAAGAAGCAAACTGATCAGAACTGCAACTGAGACACCACGTCAGTGGTGACCATTCTAACGTGACACAGTAAATGCTGCATGAGATGCTGTAGAGTATTTACGATGGCAATAGCGCACCAGCACTTCCTGTTATGGTGCTGTTTCCGTCTTCCTGAATATATCCGTGTATGTTGCTCATATAGGTAACTAGATGAAAGCCCGTCAATAATGACAATTTATGATACAGAAATTATTGACATTTATTTATTGAGTTTTTGAGTTCCACGTCAATAGATGGCGACATTGGCTCACAGCTTTCTGAAAATTTCCCGAGAAGTCGCGTAGCCTACGGGGATCGTGAAAGAAGCCTGATATTTCTGCTTTCAAAACCAGAAGCACTTATGCCGGAAAGCTCACCAGGTGGCGCTTTTACCGAGGAAAACAACAACGATTAGCCGCTGATGGTGGCGGGTGGGTGTGCTGACTTGTAGAATTAAAACACATAATTTTCCCCCATAATCGCTTGATTTCTTTTATTTTTTCTTACGAAAACGGTTTAAAATAATACGATTTGACTAATAAATAACATTGATGGTAGAGCTTATCAGTTTTCTCCCATAATCTAGCATTCTGGTATGTTCTGCATCAATGAAGTTACGCATTTCGGGACACATTACTTAGACACATCGATGGCCTGCTATGTAGAATTTTAATATATATACACTGACGGAAAAAAAATCCCAACACCAACAGATGTACTCTCACCGCTTACCAACTGTCGACAGTTGGTAAGCGGTGAGAGTTGGTACAGTTGGTAAGCGGTGAGAGTACATCTGTAAGATGACGTCTATGCAAATTTCGCGTTCGGCGCATACGTGTGGCGCTAGTAGCGCCCCTCGGAACATGCAAAGCAGGTTTGCTGTAAATACGCGCTGTAACGTTCGTGAGCGTTAGTTATCGTTGAGATTCGACGTAGGGTGTTGATGTTAGTCAAGAATGTCTTTACGAAGACGAAGAAGCCATTATCAACAGCTCACGGAGTTTGAACGAGATCGTGGAATAGGGCTACGAGAAGGTGGATTTTCTTTCCGCAATATTGCAGAACGACTTGGCAATAATGTAGCCACTGTGCATGATTGTTGGCAGCGGTGATCAAGGGAAGGTACTGCCTCAAGAAGACCGGGTTCCGGCCGGCCACGTGGCACTACTGAGAGGGAAGGCCGCCGTGTACGGCGTATGGCCGTGGCGCATCGTACCGCGTCTGCGGCAGCAATTCGAGCTGCATTTGCCACCACAGTGACACAACGAACTGTTACAAATCGGTTACTTGAAGGACAGCTCCGAATCAGACGCCCTGTAGCGTGCATTCCACTTACTCCAAACCACTGCCGTTTGCGACGTCAGTGGTGTCAAGCTAGAGCTCAATGGCGGACGGAGTGGAGATCTGTTGTGTTTTCTGATGAAAGCCGGTTCTGCCTGGGTGCCAGTGATGACCGTGTGTTGGTTAGGAGGCCAGGTGAGCTCCTGCAACCAACCTGTCTGCGGCCGAGACACACTGGACCTACACCTGGAGTTATGATCTGGGGAGCAATTTCCTATGACAGCAGGAGCACTCTCGTGGTTATCCCACGCACCCTGACGGCACAGTTGTACGTCGGTCTGGTGATTCAACCTGTTGTGCTGCCATTCATGAACAGCATTCCAGGGGGTGTTTTCCAACAGGATAACGCTCGCCCGCATACGCTGTTGTAACCCAACATGCTCTTCAGAGTGTCGACATGTTGCCGTGGCCTGCTAGATCACCAGATCTTTCACCAATCGAGCACGTATGGGACATCATTGGACGACAAATCCAGCGTCACCCCCAACCAGCATTAACCGTCCTTGTATTGACCGACCAAGTGCAACAGGCATGGAACTCCATCCCACAAACTGACATCCAGCACCTGTACGACACAATGCATGAACGTTTGCGTGCTTGCATTCAACATTCTTGCGGTTACACCGGTTATTAATGTACCAGCATTTCATATTTAAAATGGCTCTTCTCGCGCTTACAATAAGCTGTGATCTTGAAACCTTAATCGATTAAATATGTTACCTATACAAATGTATTGCCGCCATTTCATTCCCCTACAACTATTTTTTCGTGGTGTTGGGATTTTTTTCTCGTCAGTGTATTTTTAGTAATTCGCTGTTCCCATATCATTTTGAAAGGTGACCCTACATTAGGAACGGGCGATTGCTTATAGCCCATTGAGTTGCTCACGGTGGTCGTTAAACCTTCAATAACAACAACAACAAATTTCAGATGATTACAATTAATTGTACTTGGGGTACCAAAGGAAAAGGTTTGTATTTCTGGATATTATTGTCGAATGTGAACCTGCCTGTCATTTTCTGTCACTCACTTCGAGACAGAAATGTCTGTCATCACTAAATTGTATTGAAACGCATTCCGGTCTCCAACAGATCCATGAGCGACACACGCGAAGACATTTGTGACAGTGAGTGCGTAGAGTGAGAAGCAGATAGTTCACCTGAACTGGTGATCTCAGCTCCGCTTCCAGGAAGTGATTGTCACGAGGTTTGCAACGCTTCGAATATGTGAGCAGAAGTGGCTCACGGACTCACGAAAGCAATCCGTTAGATACACCGGTCGTGCGTTTTGTTAGTACTTCTGAAAACTACGTGCCTGGTTTCTGAACATGTGTACTTTTTTTATCTCCTTTGTTCTCTGGCATGATGAACTGTAGAAACCTCTCGGCCTACTTGTTGAACAATATCGCGGAACGGCTGTCTCTGCCATTCCGTGGCATTGTGGTCTCAGCGCTTGCTTCTGATCGATGGTTCAAGTGGGGCCGGGCTCGACCACCGGAGCAGGCATGCATGGGGTTTTTGTCTTACGGCACTGAATCCCTCCCGCAGGCAGAGACACTAACGTAGGGACGGGCGACTGCCCATTGAATTGCTCATGGTGGTCGCTAAACCCCCCGAACTAAGTAAAAATAAGAGAGAGGTTAGCTGTTCGTCTTTTCTGTACAGCTGGGTATAACAGAAAATTTGTTTTCTGCTAGGCAATTTGCTTTAAAATCAATAAATGTTAGTAAAGAAAGTTTTAAACGACTTAAAATTTTTGATATAAACGACAGTCAGGGCCGGCCTTTAGCATAAAGGCAGCTGCCTCAGGCCGCCATTTCTAAAGACGGCAATTAATCACATGCCGATTTTTTTATTTTAATCTTTATTATCTCCACACAAATGTGAAATTACTAAAAACATAAATATCTCAAGCATTCAATAACTCTTGTGCATTGTTTATAAATTTAGTTTTGTGTTACTGAAGGAAAATTATGTGCCGCCCCGGTGGCGCAGTGGTCTAAGGCGCTGGCCTCTGATCATTCGTCCGTAAGGGGTCCGGGTTCAAATCCCGGTCAGGCATGGATGTTGTGTTTGTCTTACGGCACTGGCTCTCTCCCTTCCCTGGAACCAGTGACCCTAAAATTAGGGACGGGCGACTGCTTATAGCCCATTGAGTTGCTCACGGTGGTCGTTAAACCTCCAATCAAAAAAAAAAAAAATTATGTTCTGATTGAAATCTGATGTTTTAACGATTAAGGACTATGCACAAAAACACTCTTAGGGGTTGCCAAGTCAATATTTGCCTATTGCCACCTAAGTGCTAGGCCCGGGTCTGAAGACAATAATCTGAACTCAATGGTTTATTCACAAACAGCGTTATACACGGTCGAGTCACTTTATTGTGACATGCCAGCTAATATCCAGATTAACCGTCGTGTTCAACGCGGACAGCAGCTGGACGGGCTGGGAGTGACTCAATAAGGTGCTGGAAGGTGTTCACAGGTATGTGGACCCATGCTGACTGCAATGTATCAGACAGCTGCTGGAGGGTGCTTGGTGGAGGATCCATAGACTGAACAACACGATCGAGTTGATCCACAGATGCTCAATTGGGTTTTAGTCTGGGGAATTAGAGGGCTAGGAAAGTACATTGAAGTCTTTATCGTGCTCTTCCAACCACTCTCGGACATTTCTAGCTGTGTGACACGTCGCATTGTCGTGCTGGAAGATCCCATCCGCCCCAGAGAAGACAATCAGCATGTATGGGTGTACGTGGTGTGCAAAGATGGATTCATAGTGAATTCGGTCCGTAGTGCCTTCCACAGGTATAAGTGGACCCAGAGAATGTTACGAAAACATTCCCTGGACCATAACGCTGCCCCCACCAGCTTGTGTTATTCTAGCAATGGTTGAAGAGTGTTTGTTCTCCAATGTTTCTCGCCTTATACGCCAACGTCCATCCGACCGCTGAAGCAGAAAACGTGATTCATCGGAGAAGGCAATCCTTTGCTAATCAGCGAAGGTCCAATTCCGATACTTCCGTGCAAATGTAAGCCTTTTCTGCCAATGCACTTTCGTGAGCATAGGTGCAGTGACTATCCGTCTGCATCGGAGCTCCATACGCAGCAGGGTTCGCTGAACTGTCGTTTTAGCCACACTTCCGGTAGCTCCCTGGTTCATTCGGCCAGTGGTTTGCTCCACTGTAGCGTGTCGATCGGCCCTCACGCACTTTCGCAGCCGACGTTCACCTCTCACATCAATGGCACGTGGTGCTCCACAGTTTCAAGTTGCTTATTCGCAGTGGCGCCATTTCTCCAATAACGATACACTTTAACCACAGCAGCACGCGAACAGTTCACAAACTGCGCTGTTTCAGAAATACTGCCAGCCTTGGCCCGAAAGCCAATAATCATCCTTTTTTGCAAATATGATAAATCGCTCCTTTGTTTTCAGAATGCCTACAGCACAGCTTATGTACTCTCCAAGCCTACTCACGACACGTGCCTTCTTTCATTAGCTACGCGCTGTTGACGTCAAAAGTAGGAGGTGGTCACAATAATGTTACTCGATTGTGTATATATCCCTTTTAATAATGAATCAAATTTCCCGAAAATTTGATCATTTATTCCTATTTTATTTTTCAAGAGATCATCAGACTTAATCTGCAGAATCGAACTGCTCTTTGATGGTGTATCTTCCATTCCGATTGGGATACGTAAATGCAATTGAAATTTTGATAATGAAATAAATCTGATTGGTGTGAATTAAAAGGAACCCCAGTCCGGAAGTGTTAATCTTAAAGTTGCATAATTCACATTAATTTTTTATATTGTCCCCACTTACGTGAATGTAACTATATATTATAACAATGAATGAGAAATCATCTGATACCACCAAAGAGTTGAGGTTTTATTTTTTGTGTGGGTTTTTGATCTCCGGATGATACATTGTGGCGGAAGAACTATGCATTATTTTAAGAAGAAAGTATTCTCAAAAGGTTTTCCGAGATTATCGGAATGGGTCCACGAAAGAATTATTTCAATCGAGTTTTCAGAAGCTTCGATTTTGCTGCAAATACATCAGAAATAGGCAGTTACGCCCCTGGTGACCAAACCATTTGTTACCAAAAATTAGAAAGTATATGCAAAACATTTCGCATAAAGAGCTGTTTCCGATGTAGGAAAAATTTTCAAATCAGACTTTTAGGACCAGAGATATCGGGAAAAACGCATCTTACCTTTACGCCCCCTAGCGGAAAGTCTACGAATTACGTGAAAAGGAAACTATGCCTCAAATAGTCTTCGTTATAAATGGCATCGAAAGAAAGAAAGAAATTTCCAATCGGGTGTTTAGAATCAAATATATGGGGTAAAATTCATTTTGAGTTCCATATCTTCTTCATTTACGCCCACTAGCGGCGAAGTTGTGCAACAGAAAAAGACAAACTACAATAATCATCATTCTCACATTTCAGGCTTCCCAATGCAAAAAGAATTTCTCAAACGGAGTAATAAGTGCAGAGATGTGGTGTCCACAGACGTACAGACGAACAAACAGATGGCATAAGCACGATCTTTTCTTTCCAAAAGACGTGCTAAAAAAAACAGTAAATCTCAGTTAATGCGTCAAACATTAATAAGTTCAAATTTAATTATATGTAGACGGTCCTTCTTTGTATATATCGTCTTCTTCAAAAATAATCAGAATTTTTTTGTTAAGTAAAGATCTTTCGGTAATACCATTTCATAACATCGTTCTTCGATTCCTTTATCGAGTAAAAATATTTTTTGAATTCCTCGGCATAATTCACAAATTTAACAATATAGTATCGGGTCATCGTTTGGTTTCTTGAGTTATTACTTTTCTTCTTCACATTCTTTTTTTCTGTTCTTCCCCTTTCACTTTCCTCTTAATGTAAATCTGTGAGGAAGCATTTTCTCTCGGACAGATTTTTTTTGTATGATCATGAAAATAATAACCGACACGGGTCAATTTTCCGAAAAAAAATTCACAAAAATAATCGTCATTTTCCTAAACCTTTGCTTCTAAATATCGTATTTTAAAAGGTTTTTGTGCGTTAGAGGTCACGACGATGAATATTTTGCATGCATTTAACAAAATTTTGAGAAAAAATGTTTTCTACTAGTGGGCGTGAGAGCATGTTTCTGTTTTTAGAATGTTCGGAATTGTATCATCTCTTCTAAAAATCTAACTGAAAAAATTCTTTTTCAGTCAGACGCCACTCAACCCAGAAAGCATTTAAGCATACTTTTTCTTTCAAAGTAATGTCTATTTTCCCTGCTAAGGGGCGTTACGGTGAAGCTCTGAGTGATGATATCTCAGCTTCCAAAAGTCTGATTTAAAAAATTGTATGTGATTTTGTATGTGATTTTTTGTAGCACACATTTCATCTGGTAGTGGCTAAAAGTAGCTATTTCTATTTGTGCATGTCTTGCCGATTGTGTAGAAATACCTGTTGATGTACACTGAATGGACAAAACATTAGAGATACCTACCTAATAGCGTGTTGGTCATCCTCTAGCGCGAATAACAGCCTGTACACGCCGAGGCATCGACTCCACCAAATGTCGGAGGTTTTCTGTGCCAGCCATGTCTGGTGCAGCATTGTCCACAACTCTACCCGAGTCGCCGGTCCAGGATCCATGGGTCTGACGCTCCGCTCCACGGAATCCCAGAGAGCTTCCACAGGGTTCAAATCCGGGACCTAGGGGGCCACTGGATGGTTTCAAACACAGACTAGTGTTCCTCCGGCCATGCCTGAGAGGTTGCTTCCCGAAGGGCGGCGCATTGCTCTGCCAAAGCAGACCATCGGCCGCAGGATACGCAAAGACCATGAAAGCGTGTAGGTGATCAGCCAGTGCACATGTTGGTAGCGTGCAGCGGTTAAGGACCTTTCCAGAGACTCTAAGAGACCTAATGTGTCCCATGAAGAGGCTCTCCATACCATCACAGAGTCACCATCGCCTTGAACAAAGCCGATCTGTCACGACGGGGACATGGCCTCATGCAATCGACTCCACACCCGCACGCTCCTGTCAGCTTGGTACATCTTGAAACGGGATTCATCTGACTACACGAAGTGGCGCCACACTGCAGAAGTCGAGTTTTGATGTTCTCGGCACCAGGCGAGACGTAATGTCCGATGACGAGCAGTCAAGAGTGGCACACGAGTAGGGCGTCGGCTCCCGTAGCCCATGATATTGAGCGTGCGCCATACTGTTCGCTCGCTGACGCTGCTTGAGTCTCCGACATTTAACCTGGATGTGATTTACTTCGCCGTTTCCAACAGGTTGGTCTGTAGCAGCCTGGATAGTCTACGTCGACCCTAGTTATCATCAGTGGCGTGTGTTCGGCCACCGCTTTCTCTCTGGACGCTGGTACATCCATCGATGGTGTGCTTGTGATACACTCTTGATACGGTTGCCCTCGGGAAACCTAGTGATCTTACCATTTGGGCGTGTTGTTACCGCCGACATTGCGTCCATGATCAAAGTCGCAGCGCGTTTACCCACGTTCGTCGATTGCGATGTACTGTTGACAAGCGCTGCTGTCGCCTATTTATCGCCTACGTTCTGTTTCGATCTGTTCCACTCTGCGCGGGAAATGCTCATGTCAACAGCCCATTGCTCTTATCTCTAATGTTCTGTCTACTGAGTGTATATACACTATATTGACAAAAACCACCGGACACCTAGAACAGGAACGCAACATAGCATTTATTGGCATACATAGTACGGTGTCGGTCCATTGGCCTTAATGCATGCACTGACCCTTCGAGACATGCTTTTGACAAAGTTTTGAAACACAGCGATAGGTATGCGCTTCCATTCAGTACATAATGCTGCCGTTAGCTGTTGCTTAGTAGTAGGCCTTGGTTCCAAACTTCTTATGCGGCGCTCTAATTCTTCCCATAGATGCTCTAGGGGATTAAGATCATGGCTGTGTACAGGCCAGTCCACACACGATGCTGAATTGTCGTCAAACCACGCCGTAACAGTCCTTGCTTTATGTATCGTGCATTATCCTGCTGGTACCAACAAAGCTCGGTTCGATAGTATTGCCACAGATTTGGTAGGGCGCAATTGTCCAGAATATGGAGGTAAATGTGGTGGTTAACAGGTTTGTCCACGATAAGAAATGGGCCGAGACCATGCCACGAAAAGCGGTCCCACACGAGTACACTGCCAGCTCCAAACTTGACAATAGGAACAGTACACTGTGGTAAATAGCGTTCCCCGGCAGCCGCCATATCCACACACTGCCATCAGACTAATGGATCGTGTATATGGATTCCTCATTCCATAGGTCCCGTTTCCATTGATCTACGGTCCACGATAAATGTTCTTTATACCATGCCAAACGAGGAGTAGCATTCTGAGTGGAGATGAAAAGCTTATGAGCAGCCGCACGACCACGGTAACCCATGGTATGCAGTTCTCTACGAATGTTACGAGTGCATACCGAGGTTCAAGCATTTTTACTCACCTGTACACTGAGGTCTTGTGCAGTAGTCCGTCGATTAGCTGTAACGACTCTCCTGAGGCTTCGGCGTCCTCTATCACTGATTTTCTTTGGTCTGCCGGTACGTTTTGCTGTTTCAGACACGCCATGTGTCTTCCACTTATTCAGTACATCCAAAACAGTTGACTTGGGTATGTTTAAACGCCTCTCGGTTTCTCACTAATGTAACCCCCAACAATCTTTCCTTTCTCAAAGTCAGTTCTCGTCCGCCGCGACATTTTCACTCAACTTCACAGTGCGATATGGTCGCGATCAGCTGCAGACTTGTTTTTATACTGCTTGCAGCTGTACCGCGCATCTTAACAACACAGCGGATCCGTTCATTTGCTTTTGAAGGGGTGTCCGGTGACTTTTGTCAATGTAGCGTATATATATTTTTTAATCGGTTCAATACACTATAAAGAACACTGCTTACATTACGCATTTTAAATTATGCTGAGATTTCCTCTAGGAAGCGTAAATGCGTTCTCTTTCTCGTTGAATTTTTTCTTTTAAAAATCTTCTTTGAAATATTTTTTTTTTGTGTCGGATAGAATTCAAAACATTTGCTTGTTAACCCCGAGAATTCGGTGTGATCTCTCTTGTTGCTGCCGAAGTCTATAAGGAGTCATCCATTTTCTTATTTAGGGCCATTACTTCCTGCGATTGGACAAAACCAGAGCGATACGACAACCAAAACACCCAGGTCTTAGGCGGAACTCGATCCCGGGTTCAGCTGATGCGCTTAACCGGAATCCCGCGCGTCTGACCACTTGGGCGCCAAGACTGACGCTACTGGCGATAATGAAATGCTGTGAACGATTCTAACTGTTTGTGTCTTTTCGCGAATAGCCTTTTTGCAAAGCTCAATATTCGAGGACATCAGTTTTGTTTGCAGTTTTGCACTTTTAAAATTGTATTTTATAACGCGAGCAATATGTTCTGTTTTGGAAATACTTTAGGTTATTTTGATGTGCTACATACGACTTCCACACATAATTCATACCAGCAAGGCTATATTGTACTGTTGTATGAATAACTAACTATTTGAGATGAAACTCTTGTCTGTGATCATATGAAATACACAACGATGTTGATTTTATCGAAGTTACCCACTAAATACATCGCTTTCAAACTCAAGGTGTTTTTTTTTCTTTCTAAGCAGCTACGCTGCCATCTCGATCGATCTCCTCTGTGTTTGAGGATCAATGCCATGTGAATCGCAGAGAGTCAAATACACCTAAAACCTCACAAGGGATGAACAAACCAAATTACGATTCTCTTTGTGGTACGCAGAATTTCTTTTCCAGTCGCAAGGTGTAATGCTATCGTCAAGTTTTTATTTCAGGGTATTTTCACTTTGCTGGCGTGAACAGAAAGTAAAAGTCCTGCTTTAGAAAATCGAATAGTTTTTCAGTAGACCAACATTTTTTTTTTTTTTTTTTTTTTTTTGGAAAAACTATAAAAAAGTGATGCCCGTGGTATTCATACACTGCTGGACAATTGCTAAGGACGGATCATAAACGGCTATATAGCGCATAAAAAAGTAGGTGTGGTTGGATGCCAAGTGAAATAAAATAATGTCAGAATGCCAGGACATTACAAGAAAGACAGTTTATTGTGCTCTGAAATCCAGAAGGTTTTGGAACGTGTTCAAGGGACAAACAGGCCATTTTGTACAGAATACGTAAACGTGAAAAAAATGCAATTACCGTCCGCAGGCGTTCCGGCGTAAGATGTCAATACGGGATATGGCCACCATGGAGGGCGATGCAAGATTCCACACATCGTGTCATCCTTTGCACAACATTATCAAGCAGCTGTTGGGGTAATTTATCCCATTCCTCTGTCAGTGCACGGCTGAGGGTGTCCTTGCTTATTGGAGGTCATTGGCGACCAGCAAGACTCCTCCCCAAAGTATCCCACACATTTTCAATGGGATTCAGATCTGGAGAACGTGCTGGCCATACGAGGCGTTGAATATCCTCGCTCTCAAGGCACTCGTGGACAGCGACTGTTCGATGACATGTTACGTTGTCGTCCATGAAAATGAATCTATCACCGACAGCACCACGGAACATGCAAACATGAGGTAGCAGAACATCATAAATGTATCGTTGGCCAGTCATAGTCACAGTTGGAAGCACATAGAGGGACGTATGGCGATTTATCATGATGCCAGCCCATACCATGACACTAGGTGTCTGATATCGGTCCCTTTCCTGTATGTTTGCTGGACAATATGCAGTACCACAATCACGCCAGATCAGTTGTCGTCGACAATCAGACGATAGACTGTATCTACTCTCATCTGAGAAGAGGACAGCAGACCAGTCGTTATCAGTCCAATTGCGATGTTGATGGCACCCTTGCAAACGGACGGTACGGTGACGTCTGGACAATGGGATGCACACAACAAGACGGCGGGCGTATAGTCCTCCTTCGTGCAAACGTCTGGCGACAGTTTTTCGGAAGATCCGCTTGCCAGTAGCAGCCATAAACTGATTTGCTACCTCACTAGCTGTGCTGCGCCGGTGTCTTTTTGTTGATAGCACTATGTACCGATCTTCTGCAGGTGTCGTACTGCGAACACGACCTCCCCCGTGACGTTTGCTACACTCTCCATTTGTTTGAAATGATTTCCAAAGCCTTGAAATAACACTGTGGCTGACGTCGAACTCTATGGCAACATCTGTTATTTTTCGCCCTTCTTCAATCTTGCCAATAATACGGCCACGCGTAAAATCATCTAGGTGATGTCGGGAAGACATACGGAAAATTGCAAGTTCGTCAATTGATTCTTTCCCTTTCAGCTTTGCGTTTGAACAACAACGGTCAATACGCGTCAAATCCTTTATATCTCTTATCACCGCTATGACGTCACGAACAAGTTCGGCAATCCAAAATTTGCATGCGCACAACACGTCTTACTGTATCCCGCAATTATGCTAATTTCCACATTTTCCTGCCTTCCATTTTATGGTTGCTATCGTTGCTATTGTCATCCGTCCTTAGCAATTGTCCGGCAGTGTATTATCCGAATGAGCATTAGCAACTGGGTTGCAGAGATTCCAGTTTCGTGAGAATTTTTGACTTTGGATCGCGAATAACCTGTCCCACTTTGTTTTTAGTTTCTCTTTTCAGCTTACAACTCGGAGGTTCTAAAACACTTCCCTATAAGATGCGCAATTATTCTTACTGGGGAAATGTGAAGGCCGTACACAACAAAATAATGTCCGATATGGGAATGAAACGTAAATCCTGTGGTAAGAGTCGCATGTGCTGTCAAATGACGGATGCCCGATTAACCTCCTTGAAAACTCTATCGATCGTCGCAAATAATAAAAGTAGTAAAAATTTTCTTTCAACTTGTCTTAACATTATTCGGTTTTTTCCATAGCTTCTCTCTTTCGACTTCTGTGGCATTTTTTCCGTGAAGAACGTTTCACACAAAACCACCCAACCTCAGAGTATTATTGCTCTGGCACTGCATCCAAATCGATTAAAACTTCTTGAAGCAGTGCAGGAATGTTCGACTAATAAACAACCCAAAGCTCCGTGAATCTTCAATTTTTCCCTAAAAACTAGCAGTGGCAGTTCTTTTTTTTTTTTTTTTTTTTTTTTTGATTGGAGGTTTAACGACCACCGTGAGCAACTCAATGGGCTATAAGCAGTCGCCCGTCCCTAATTTAGGGTCACTGGTTCCAGGGAAGGGAGAGAGCCAGTGCCGTAAGACAAACACAACATCCATGCCTGACCGGGATTCGAACCCGGACCCCTTACGGACGAATGATCAGAGGCCAGCGCCTTAGACCACTGCGCCACCGGGGCGGCATGGCAGTTCTGTGAGTCATATTTTTTATATTTACTAATATGGGCGTTGCTCTTCAGAACGTTAGGTCTTATCCCATCTTCAGCAGTTTCCCGTCGCTCTACAAATACACTGACGGGGAATAAAATCGTAGAGGGATGAAATGGCGGCAATACATTTGTATAGGTAACATATATAATCGAGTAAGGTTTCAAGATCACAGCGTAATGTAAGCGCGAGAAGAGCTATTTTAAATGTGAAATGCTGGTACATTAATAACCGGTGTAACCGCCAGAATGTTGAAAGCAAACACGCAAACGTTCATGCATTGTGTCGTACAGGTGCTGGATGTCAGTTTGTGGGATGGAGTTCCATGCCTGTTGCACTTGGTCGGTCAATACAGGGACGGTTAATGCTGGTTGAGGGTGACGCTGGAGTTGTTGTCCAATGATGTCCCATACGTGCTCGATTGGAGAAAGATCTGGTGATCTAGCAGGCTACGGCAATATCGAAACTCTGTAGAGCATGTTGGGTTACAACAGCAGTATGCGGGCGAGCGTTATCCTGTTGGAAAACACCCCCTGGAATGCTGTTCATGAATGGCAGCACAACAGGTTGAATCACCAGACCGACGTACAACTGTGCCGTCAAGGTGCGTGGGATAACCACGAGAGTGCTCCTGCTGTCATAGGAAATTGCTCCCCAGACCATAACTTCAGGTGTAGGTCCAGTGTGTCTCGGCCGCAGACAGGTTGGTTGCAGGCGCTCACCTGGCCTCCTTCTAACCAACACACGGCCATCACTAGCACCCAGGCTGAACCGGCTTTCATCAGAAAACACAACAGATCTCCACTCCGTCCTCCAATGAGCTCTAGCTTGACACCACTGACGTCGGAAACGGCAGTGGTTTGGAGTAAGTGGAATGCACGCTACAGGGCGTCTGGCTCGGAGCTGTCCTTCAAGTAACCGATTTGTAACAGTTCGTTGTGTCACTGTGGTGGCAACTGCAGCTCGAATTGCTGCCGCAGACGCAGTACGATGCGCCACGGCCATACGCCGTACACGGCGGTCTTCCCTCTCAGTAGTGCCACGTGGCCGGCCGGAACCCGGTCTTCTTGAGGCAGTACCTTCCCTTGACCACCGCTGCCAACAATCATGCACAGTGGCTACATTCCTGCCAAGTCGTTCTGCAATATTGCGAAAAGAAAATCCACCTTCTCGTAGCCCTATTACACGACCTCGTTCAAACTCCATAAGCTGTTGATAATGGCTTCTTCTTCTTCTTAAAGGCATTCTTGACTAACATCAACACACTACGTCGAATCTCAACGATAACTAACGCTCACGAGCGTTACAGCGCGTATTTACAGCAAACCTGCTTTGCATGTTCCGAGGGGCGCTACTAGCGCCACACGTATGCGCCGAGCGCGAAATTTGCATAGACATCATCTTACAGATGTACTCTCACCGCCTACCAACTGTCGTTTATCTAACACAACTCCTTCTTGGTGTTGGGATTTTTTTCCGTCAGTGTATATTGGCCATCCGACATTCATTTTGTATCATCTTAGTAAGTGCCGCAAGGATCGATGCTGCCGCCCATTCTTTCATGCTGTAACAAAACTTATAATTATAACGAAGTAAATTTCTCCGTCATTTCTATCCACGCCAGGATTCGAACCCGGATCCCCTCATTCCGGAATAAGTTGTTCTACCAATTGAGCTACGCGGACGTTTTATTCTGATTCCTATCTGCCTTTATGTAGTGTGCGTCCTTCTGGCAGGTACGTCACATCTCCTGGACCGTTACATCATCTCCCCCATATTTTTTTTTTTTTTTTTTTTTTTTTTTTGAAGTGCTGAAGAAGGATTCTCTTATTTTTCCTATCTCGCGGTGTGGAAATAACATCACACCATTGCGAGATTTTGAACGGTCGGGTCATCCGGATAGTTCGGGCGCCATTATAACGAAGTAAATTTCTCCGTCATTTTTGGTCTACGCCGGGATTCGAACCCGGATCCCCTCCTTCCGGAATAAGTCACTCTACCAATTGAGCTACGCGGACGTTTTATTCTGATTCCTATCTGCCTTTATGTCGTGTGCGTCCTGCTGGCAGGTACGTCACATCTCCTGGTACGTTACATAATTTAGTCCCATTTTTTCTGAAATTTACAACTTTCAGCTATTTAAATATCAAGCAAAAGAAAACATATGTAGTTCTACTAGCAGGGATACCCGGTATTTCCCGGGTAAATATTCGTGGAATCACCAAGTTCAGCAGGTGAACTTGACATTGACATTGATCATCCTTTTGTTATCGTTTTGAATTTGAATAGCCTGTTGGTGGTGAAGGCTAGCGTAAAACTAAAAAATGGAACTTTTTATGAAAATTTTGTATGGGGGCTCCTTGACCCCGGGCTCCGACCCCTTCCGAAAACTGTCTACGGTCAAAGTACGATGACATAGTATACCAAATTTGTTGGTTCTAAAATGAAAACTGTCGATTTTACGAAAACATAGTGTGAGAACCCCTTGACCCCGGGCTCCGACTCCTTCTAAAAACCGTATACGGTCTACGTTAGAGTATCATGAGATAGTATACCGAATTTGGTGGTTCTAAATTGAAAACTGTAGAAATTTTCTGAAAAATTTGGTATGGGGGTCCCTTGACCTCGCCGAGCTCCGACCCCTTCCAAAAAACGGTGTACTGTCTAAGTTAGAGTACCATGAGATAATGTAGCAAATTTGGTTGTTCTAAATTGAAAACTGTAGAACTTTTTACGAAAAGTTTGTATGGGGGCCCATTGACACCCGGCTCCGACCTCTTCCAAAAACTATCTACGGTCTAAGTCAGAGTATCATGAGATAATATACCAAATTTGGTGGTTGTAAATTGAAATCTGTAGAACTTTTTACGAACATTTTGTATGGGGGCCCTTTGACCCCCGGGCTCCGACCCCTTCCCAAAACCGTCTACGGTCTAAGTCTAAAACCGTCTACGGTCTAAACCTGTAGAAATGTTAACTAAAATAACGAAAATTTTGTATGGGGGTCCCCTTGACCCCCGGCTCCGACCCGTTCCCAAAACTTTTTACGGTCTAAGTCAGAGTATCATGAGATAATATACCAAATTTGGTGGCTGTAAATTGAAAACTGTAGAACTCTTTACGAAAATTTTGTATGGGGCCCTTTGACCCCCGGGCTACGACCCTTTCCCAAAACCATCTACTGTCTAAATCAGAGTGCCATGAGATAGTATACTAAATTTGGTGGTTCTAAATTTAAAATTGTAGAAATTTTACCTAAAGTAACGAAAGTTTTGTATGAGGGCTCCCTTAACCCCCCCCGGCATCGATCACTTCCAAAACCCTTCTACGGTCTAAGTTAGAGTATCATGAGATAGTATATCAAATTTGGTGGTTCTAAGTTGAAAACTGTAGATTTGTACAACGGACAAACAAACAAATATACAAACTTTCACTTATATATATATATAGATGTTTCAAACAAGAGGGATGTCATCAAATTTTGAGTTGTACTGAGCACGTGTTTTGACTCAAAAAATGTATAATAATATAAAATGTAATTATCCTTTTTTTTTTTTTTTGTAATTAAACGACCACCGTGAGCAACTTTATGAGCCGCAAGCCGTCGACTGTTCCTCATTTACGTCAACTGGCTCCAGGAAAGGGATACAGTCAGCGCCGTATTACAAACATACCACCCATGCCTCATCCGGGACGCGAACAAGAGCCCAGCATGAACGGCTAGTCATAAACCTGAGCCTCTCACCGCTAGGCGACCGGGGCGGCAAAATACAATAATCATTGAGCATTTCTCGACATAAGAAACTTTATACCTAAGGTTTATGATAACTAACAGCAAAATGTGTTGGTCATGGAGAATGCAGTCCGATGCAAAAAGAATTCCTACATCGGTCTTTTACGAGAGAAGAATATGGAAATATTCATTTGCATACCAACCGGTACACTGACTTACGGTAAAAGAAAATTGGCGGAAAACATTTTTCTCAAACAAATTGATCTGAAGGGGGGGGGAGAAACTAGGTCGAACTTTCTGAACGGAGATGGATGTGGTAGCAAACAAAGATCATCAATAGTTGTCATAGTGAAATATCATCGTTAAAACAATCAAATCGTTGTCATAGTGACTAGTACCTTGTAGAAGTTTAGTGTTTCGTGGATTGAATGTTATTTTTGCTAATTGTTTATGGTATTCTTTGTTAACTGTTGTTGCACGACTAAAACCGCAACTTAACTTCACTATAAACATTTTTCGTACTTACGCGTATCCAGCTGCAGTAAAATAGTATCACTGTAAAGCCCACAGAAATGTTCCTGATAGCTGAATTGCACATACAAGGGCTAATTTGGCACTGAATAAAAATACGCAGGTGAATTGAAATGGCTTATTTACGATGTCTGCTGACTTTTTTATTGTTCCTTTGTAAGCCCACGTAGGTCAGCAAACATCAAATGCAGAATATAACTCCAATTCTCAATCAATCACTCTCTTTTCAACATCAGAATAATCAAGTGTTCCTGATTATTCTGATGACGCCAACTAGAGCCCAGCATGGGCGGCTAGTCGGCGCTAAATGTATATTTTAGGATTGACACAGAATAATCGTAAAGTATCGTCAGCACCCGACAAACAGTTGAGACTTATCGAGAAACGCAGCGTAACGTTCAGCGCGAGTACTCGAACAAATCAATTCTTACCAATCCCACCGGTACAATTCAAAACAGTACTCTTATTCTTATCGTTCGCATACGTCATTCTCTTGACCTGTCGTCAGGTTGGCGCAACAGAAATTAACCAAAAGAGAAAATGTAGCGTTAAGACTAGAAAATGATTTACGAGAATAAATCAAGGTTTTCCTAAGAAAGCTTTAATCAAAAAGGAAGGTTGTATTAGAGCATACATTACAACCTATGCAGAAGAAATTCCTTTAGTTAATATTTTAAAAGTGGAGTTGTAACTTCAAATGCAGATGTGCACTCCCCCTCCTGGTAAGGGCAGAACTGTGAATTGTGAAATATCTCAAATGTGCAAGCAAAACATTTCCCATAATACACCCTTCAAAGAATTTCTAAATCGGGTTTTTCACTCTCGCACAAAGACCAGAAAATCAGGAAAAACAGGTATGTGTTTACGCTCTCCTGCTGGAAAATTGCGCATTTTTGAAATCCTCACCAAAAAGTCAAGAAGATGTGGATCATCGTTTCCATAATTCAAGCTTTTCAGCGGAAAAATAATTTTTCAAATTGGGCTGATTTACACCAAAAACCAACGGATGGAAATGTAGATAAAATGATGCGATAGAAACGCACTTGTTTTTTTAAAAAACGAGTGCGTGTATTCGTGAAAATCCTCCAAATACATGGCAAAAAACACGTGAAAATCCTCCAAATACGTGGCAGTAAATAAACTAAGACATCGCTCTTTCCACAGGTTTTTTTTTAGCAGCACATAGCAACCGAAAAATTGTTATTCGGTAACTGCTGGGGATCCGAACCCCAGATCTCTCGATATCTAGCCGAGCACGTTAGCCTTACACCACGGTGGCCAACAATCCATGGCGCTATGTGTGTTTTTCTGTCAGTTTCTGACATCCTAAATCCGTAAGATGGGCTCAGCTTCTGAGACGTCTCCATCTGGTGGGCATTAACGGCACTGGCTATATATTAATTATACCAGTTAAATCCAAAGGGGCGAGATCCAAAGTGAAAATCCTCCAAATACGTGGCGTCAGTGAATATACAGAGACATCGCTCTTTCCACGTTTTTTGTTAGCAACACATGGCAACCGAAAACTTGTTATTCGGTCATCGCTGGAGATTTGAATCCAGATCTCTCGATATCTAGCCGAGCGCGTTAGCCTTACACCACAGTGGCCAACAATCCACGGCGCCATGTGTGTTTTTCTGTCAGTTTCTGACATCGTAAATCCGTAAGATGGGCTCAGCTACTGAGACGCCTCCATCTGGTGGGCATTAACGGCACTGGCTATATATTAATTATAGCAGTTAAATCCAAAGGGGCGAGATCCAAAGGGAAAATCCTCCAAATACGTGGCGTCAGTGAATATACTGAGACATCGCTCTTTCCACGTTTTTTGTTAGCAACACATGGCAACCGAAAAATTGTTATTCGGTCACCGCTGGGGATCTGAATCCCAGATCTCTCGATATCTAGCCGAGCACGTTAGCCTTACACCACAGTGGCCAGCAATCCACGGCGCTATGTGTGTTTTTCTGTCAGCTTTAACTGCTATAATTAACATGAATTAACTGCTTGTCAGCTTTAACTGCTATAATTAATATATAGCCAGTGCCGTTAATGCCCACCAGATGGAGACGTCTCAGTAGCTGAGCCCATCTTACGGATTTATGATGTCAGAAGCTGACAGAAAAACACACATAGCGCCGTGGATTGTTGGCCACCGTGGTGTAAGGTTAACGCGCTCGGCTGGATATCGAGAGATCTATGATTCGATTCCCCAGCAGTGGCCGAATAACAATTTTTCGATTGCTGTGTTTTAACGTGGAAAGAGTCTTTGTTTATTTAAAAAATTCGTCTTTTGAAAAAAAGAGAAAGAAAGAAAAGAACGAGTTTATGTTATTGATATATCCGTCCGTTCCCCTGTATACACACTACCTCTGTATCTACACTGCTGGACAATTGCTAAGGACGGATCATAAACGGCTACATAGCGCATTAAAAAGTAAGTGTGTTTGGATGCCAAGTGAAATAAAATAATGTCAGAATGCCAGGACATTACAAGAAAGACAATTTATTGTGCTCTGAAATCCAGAAAGCTTTTGAACGTGTTCAAGGGACAAACAGGCCATTTTGTGCAGAATACGTAAACGTGAAAAAAATGAAATTACCGTCCGCAGGCGTTCCGGCGTAAGATGTCAATACGGGATATGGCCACCATGGAGGGCGATGCAAGATTCAACACGTCGTGTAATGCTTTGCACAACATTATCAAGCAGCTGTTGGGGTAATTTATCCCATTCCTCTGTCAGAGCAAGGATGAGGGTGTCCTTGTTTATTGGAGAGCATTGGCGACCAGCAAGATTCCTCCCCAAAGCATCCCACACATTTTCAATGGCATTCAGATCTGGAGAACGTGCTGGCCATACGAGGCGTTGAATATCCTCGCTCTCAAGACACTCCTGGACAGCGACTGTTCGATGACATGTTGCGTTGTCGTCCATGAAAATGAATCTATCACCGACAGCACCATGGAACATGCCAGCATGAGGTAGCAGAACATTATTAATGTATCGTTGGACAATCATAGTCCCGGTTGGAAGCACATAGAGGGACGTACGGCCATTGATCATGATGCCAGCCCATACCATGACACTACATGTCGGATATCGGTCCCTTTCCTATATGTTTGCTGGACAATATGCAGTACCACTATCACGCCAGATCAGTTGCCGTCGACAATCAGACGATAGACTGTATCTACTCTCATCTGAAAAGAGGACAGCAGACCAGTCGTTATCAGTCCAATTGCGATGTTGATGGCACCATTGCAAACGGGCGGTACCGTGACGTCTGGACAATGGGATGCACACAACAGGACGGCGGGCGTATAGTCCTCCTTCATGCAAACGTCTGGCGACAGTTTTTCGGGAGATCCGCTTGCCAGTAGCAGCCATAAACTGATTTGCTACCTCACTAGCTGTGCTGCGCCGGTGTCTTTTTGTTGATAGCACTATGTACCGATCTTCTGCAGGTGTCGTACTGCAAACACGACCTCCCCCGTGACGTTTGCTACACTCTCCATTTGTTTGAAATGATTTCCAAAGCCTTGAAACAACACTGTGGCTGACGTCAAACTCCCTGGCAACATCTGTTATTTTTCGCCCTTTTTCAATCTTGCCAATAATACGGCCATGCGTAAAATCATCTAGGTGATGTCGGGAAGACATACTGAAAATTGCAAGTTCGTCAATTGATTCTTTCCCGTTCAACTTTGCGTTTGAACAACAACGGTCAATACGCGTCAAATCCCTTATATCTCTTATCAGCGCTGTGACGTCACGAACAAGTTCGGCAATCCAAAATTTGCATACGCACAACACGTCTTACTGTATCCCGCACTTATGCTAATTTCCACATTTTCCTGCCTTCCATTTTATGGTTGCTATCTTTGCTATTGTCATCCGTCCTTAGCAATTGTCCTGCAGTGTATAAGTCCGATGGGAAAAATTCTTCTTACATTGGAAAGAGTAAAATGTGAGAACGATGATCGTTCTCTTCTTTGGATGCATAACTTCTCTGCTAGGGGGGCATAAGAGCAGATGTTATTGAATTCAAAATATATTTTATTCCATATAAATGCTTCTAACAATCAGATTGAAACAATTCTTGTTTTCTTCGATACCTTTTAAAACGAAGATTGCTTATTAGCGTACAATGTTTTCTTTAAAAATTAGTTTTTCCTTTAGGGAAGCATAAATGCGTCTTATATTTTCTCCGACATCTCTGCTTCTAAAAGTCGGATTTCGCAGAAAGAATATGCTTCATGTAAGTTTTCAATTTTCGTGACCAGTAGTTTTGCCACGGGAGGGGGCATATTTCCCCCAATATATCCGTAGCAGTATCTGCGCACCTAAAAACTCGATTGAAAGCTTTTTTTTTGGACAAATTCCGCTCGCAATGAAAGTTTTTCGCGAATATTTCCTGCTCATAATAATGCAATTTTTCCGTCAAGAGTTTTTTTTTTTTTTTTGATTGGAGGTTTAACGACCACCGTGAGCAACTCAATGGGCTATAAGCAGTCGCCCGTCCCTAATTTAGGGTCACTGGTTCCAGGGAAGGGAGAGAACCAGTGCCGTAAGACAAACACAACATCCATGCCTCTCCGGGATTCGAACCCGGACCCCGTTCGGACGAATGATCAGAGGCCATCGCTTAGACCACTGCGCCACCGGGGCGGCCCGTCAAGAGTCGTAGATGTTGTTTTCCATATCGCTGCTTCTAACAATTGGATTTTAAAAAAAAGATCCTTTTGTCGGCTAGCATTTCTGATGGAGAGTATTTTGCATATGATTTCAAATTCTTCTTAATGCACACTTTTTTCGCTTGAGGACGAAAGTGCAGTTTCTGTTTGTAACCTATTTGCAGCCGTATCTGCACGTCTAAAAACCTGATTGAAAAAAAACTCCTTTTCGGTCGTATATCGCGTATTACGAAAACGTTTTGTGCACGTTTCCTTCCCAGAATAATACTTCATTTTCCCACTAGAGGCACAAACTTAAAATCCATTTTTCCCGATATCTCTGCTTCTGAAAGGTCGACTGCAGAAATTTCTTAACGTCAGATACAATTTATTTCGTGGAACATTTTGCATATACTGTTGGAATTTTTATGTGGCGCAGTTCTTGCGGTAGGTGGCGTTAGCGCGCATTTATGGCTGCAACTGCATGTCAGCTTGTAAAAATTATATTGAAAAAATTATTCTTGTAGCGTATGTGTGCCCTTCGCAACGGAGAAAATTACGAACATTATCCTTTTTTGACAGTGTGCAGCTCTCCTGATAGGGGATGTATATGTAAAAACGTTTTTCTTGCTTTGTCTGCATCTGGAAGTCGTATTTGAAAAATTATTTTTCCATCGATCGCATGGCTTTTAGAAAAAATAATGTTTTGCCCATATTTTCTCATTGTTCATGACTCTGGTGCTAGGTAGCATCTGCATGTACATCCCATTGAAAGCAGGTGTAAACAGTTTGTGGATCAGAGGGGTCGAAGGAGACTAGTGAGAATCGTGCAAGTTAAGACATGAGCTACAACCCAGCAGAATTCAGCAGTGGTATGCCGAGGGTCATCTACGGACACACCACGTACAGGGCCATGTCGGAAATGGGCTACAACAGCCAACTACCATATCACTGATCTCCTTTAACCCCTCTCATCCACCAGCTGTTTTCATCCACAGAATCGCCGGTTGCTTGAAATTTTTTGTGTGCTGCACCATTCACGGTTATCCCTTGCTACAATTGTGCGTGAAAATACAGTAGCATGGCCTTTAAGGTGATGCTCAACCCAACACGCAGCGTTCAAAGTCGCTCAGGTCCCTCGTTCTGCCCATTCCTACCCTCAATCGAATGCTAACTGGTGCTCGACGAGCTGGTGTGCCTGCTTTATACCGGACACTGCGCTCACGTGACGTCTTACGTGTTGCTATTTGTGTGACGAGGGCAGGTGTACCTAATAAACTGGCATCGTGACTTACACGTGTGTGTCAAAAGAACGCAGAGAAAATGGATGCGGTTCTGATGAGCAAGTCCCAAAAAAAATCTCATAATATGAAATTCACAGAGGATGTTCACATACACTATATTGACAAAAGTCACCGGGCACCTAGAAGAGAAACACAACATAGCTTTTATTGACATACATTAGTATGGTATCGGTCCACCTTTGGCCTTAATGCATACACTGACCCTTCGAGACATGCTTTCGACAAGGTTTTGGAACACAGCAATAGGTATGCGCTTCCATTCAGTACATAATGCTACGGCTAACGGTTGCTTAGTAGTAGGTCTTGGTTCCAAAATTTTTATGCGGCGCTCTAATTCATCCCATAGGTTCTCTATGGAATTAAGATCAGGGCTCTGTGCTTGCTAATTCACACACGACACGGAATTATCGTCAAACCACGCCGTAACAGTCCTTGCTTTATGGCTCGATGCATTATCCTGCTGGTACCAACAAGGCTCGGTTCCATAGTATTGCCGCAGAGTTGGTAGTGCATAATTGTCCAGAATATCGAGGTAGACGTGCTGGTTAACAGGTTTGTCAACGATAACCAAGAGGACGGAACCATACCAAGAAAAATACTCCCACACGAGTACACTACCACCTCCAAACTTGACCGTAGGAACATTACACTGTGGTAGATAGCATTTCCCCAGCTGCCGCCATACCCACACTCGCCCATCAGACGGGTGGATCGTGTATCTGGATTCATCAGTCCATAGAACCCGTTTCCATTGATCTACGGTCCACGATAAACGTTCTTTACACCATGCTAAACGACGAGTAGCATTCCGAGTAGAGATAAAAGGCTTATGAGCAGCCGCACGACCACGGTAGCCCATGGAATGAAGTTCTCTGGGAATGGTACGTGTGCATACCGAGGTTCCAGCATTTTTACTCACCTGTACACTGAGGTCTTGTGCAGGACTCCGTCGATTAGCTGTAACGACTCTCCTGAGGCTTCGACGTCCTCTATCCCTGATTTTCTTTGGTCTGCCGGTACGTTTTGCTGCTTCAGGCACACCATGTGTCTTCCACATATTCAATACATTCAGAACAGTTCACTTGGGTATGTTTAAACACCTCTCGGTTTTTCTTATGGACAACCCACTAATATAATAACACCCAACAATCGTTCCTTTCTCAAAGTCAGTTCTCACCCGCCGCGACATGTTCACTTAGCCTCCCATTGCGATATGATCGGGATCAGCTGCAGGCTTGTTTTTATACCGTTTGGAGCTGTACCATGCATTTTAACAACACAGTGAATCCGTTCATTTGCTTTTGAAAGGGTGTCCGGGGACTTTTGTCAATATAGTGTATTTTAGAACGATTTTCAAGCAGTATAATAAATGTTTAAAATAAAATTATTTCTTTCTTAAATGTTCTATCTGATAGCCCTTCCTCTGGACTATGAACCTACATCTAGATTTCCAAGTTAACAAGGCATTTCTTAAGATTGGTAGTGGTATTTTATTCCACTCCTCTTCCACTGCTTTCCACAGTTCAATCGTGTTAGATCTGCGTTTAGAAAGCATTGTTTTTGGAAGTCCGAAGGCACAATACTCCATTCGTGACACATCAAGAGATTTTGAAGGAATATAAGCAAAAGGTATAGACTTGATTTGATACCCGTCTCTTTTTTCATTTTTTCTAGAAATAAAGTGGTAGATTTGGATGTATGACTGGTAGCCTTATCCTAATAGAGTTCTACTCTTTGAAGGCTCTGTGGATAAAGGAATGGTATTTCTTCCTTAAATATACGAGTTAAAACATTATTTTGTTTATATGTAGAATTGAGTTTAATCTTCTTCTCAACTTTTCTTAATTTTAATTTCTCATTGTACGAGAAACCAGCGATAATCAGGAATCCTTTACTGAAACTTTCTTTGGATTCTTGCAACCACGTTTGTAGGTCTTCCTCCGCTCTTTTGCGATTGTAAATCGACCTTTTTTTGTTGCAATCGTTTAGGTACATCCATGCTTCATCAATAGTCACAATAAATTTCCATCTGTCTCCGGCTAAGTGAGTTTCATAAAGAAGTCTACGCCGTCCTCTGCGCTCAGCCATGTGCCTAAGCAAAAAGTGGTGAACATTATGCTTTTTTTTTCCTTTCTTTTTTTCAGATTCAAATCTTTGTTACCTTGTTTGGAGTTGATACAGAGATTTTGAGCGACTTAGCGATTGCTCTCTTTGTCGGTGGATTTTCTTTTAAAACTAAAGACCTTACTATTAAAACAGTCGTAAAAGTACGTACCTTCTTTGGATATTCGTTTGGTGTTCTTTTTTATTCTCTCTATTATTAATAATATTGCTTATTTTACATTTAGAAATGCTAATTTCATGATTTTCACAGCGTTTTTAAAAAATCGATTTACTATCGCAAAAGGGCAGAAAAAGACCTACAAACTTGGTTACAAAGTACCGATACCGAATATCGATTTACTATCGCAAAAGAGCAGAAAAAGACCTACACAAACTTGGTTACAAAATACGAATATTTCTTTTCTTAAAGAGCGAAAACATAACCTTCTATGCACAGCTTGTTTACGTGCGCCATTTTCTTAGCAGACGATATTGAACTGCAGCAGATGTTTCTCTCATGTTCATCTAACACGCTGTTGCCAGTTTCAATTCTTTTAACTTCTTTTATTTTTTGTAATTTCTTATCAAAAACGCTCTAAAAATGTGTGAACATCTTCTGTAGTACCTATAAAACATTTATTCTCATATGAAATATTATTATTAAGAGTTTACAGCTACTAAATGCTTGTCGTAAAGAATGCCGTCCGATTGAAGAAGAATTTTTGCCCGTCCGTCTTTTAGTAAAGCCAGACATGGTCTCTAATGTTAATATACGTGTGTACAGTATAACAGAAAAGTGTAGATCATTCGAAACAAAAAATGGGCGCAAATGTTTGCCATGGTGACTGGTATCCGACATAAAGGAAATGTTTTTAATCGAGGGTTTAATCGCAAAGCTATGGCTCTAAGAAGGAAATACGCGCTTTCGCTCCTGAACAGCAGAAATACGCTTTATGGAAATGTAGAAAGTGTACACGAAATGTTACCATATCATACGCTGGCACAATTACTTAAATCGTTTTAGAAATTATGTACAGGAATAAGTAAGCTTGCTACTGTGTACTTGTTGCTATGTACGATTATTTTATTGGAATACAATTTCTGTTTGTGTGGGCGAGTGAACCGTACTTTCATAACGGCCTTCTTAGTTCCAAAAAGTATCATTTTTTTCTTCTGACATATCTGACGTGAAAAGGAAAAAAAATATTCAATCGAATTTTTCGAAGCAGTGATGGGAAATAAAATAATTAACGAGGTAAATACCTACACCACAGTTGGAAACGGTTCAAAAATTTTGGACCCTGACCCCACCGTCTCATAGTTGTACCGGGTCTGGTTCATTTGCCCGACGTTTACTTCACCGAAGGGTCACTTGACCGAAAATCACTTCACCGAAATGATTGTTTAACCGAAAGATCACTTGATCAAAACATTCATTTCACCGAACGGTCACTTGATCGAAAGGTACATTTCACCGAATGGTCACTTGAGCGAAAAGTTCATTTCACCGAATGGTCACTTGACCGAAAAGTTCATTTCACCGAATGGTCCCTTGACCGAAAAGTTCATTTCACCGAAAGGTCTCTTTACCTAAAAGTTCATTTGATCGAAATGGTCATTTCACCGAAGGGTGAGTTTATCGAAAACTTTGTATTTCATTACAGGATCTGTTGAAGCATGGTTCCAGTTCGGAAGACAGACCACCGAAACGTTAAGGGATCATACTCAAATTGCACTTTTGATTTCTCCGTGCCACAAATAGCGCAAAGATTTAGTTTTAAGACAAAAATAATTAAATTTAAGTCCCTACGCCTCGGCTTAGACATTTAAAAACAATTTTAATCCTGTGAGCTCATGTTCACAAGGTTTACATAAAAAGTAAACTTAATAATGTTGCTCACTTCTTCAGGCAAAAAAGAATCAATTTTAGGACCCTAGGCCTCAGCTTAGGCCTATTAGCACATCTTAATCGTGCGTGCTCATGTTAATAAGGTTTACATAAAATTCTTATGAACATTAAAAATTTCCCAGATCAAGTCCTAAGGCCTAAAAATTAATGTTTTAGGCTCCAGCAAATATTTTACTTTAAATATTATGCAATGTTTATGAATATGAGTAAGGTTAAAATCTATTAAAACGGCCTGTATCTAGGCCTACGGTCAAAAAATTAATGTTTTGTGGTTGAGTAAAAGTGGAACATTATTTACTTGCTTTGCTATGTAACTCTTATGAATATGAGCTCGGAGGATTAAAATTTGATAAAAAGGCCCAGATCTAGGCTTTATATTACGAAAGCCTACTTATGGAGAGGTGTTTCATAGGAATTAAAAGTGCATTTTTTATACAATCCCATAAGCTTTAGGTGGCCAGTATTTCAAAAACCCGCACCACACTCACTCCAACAGATCTCTAACAACAAAATTCTAAGTTTTCGATAAACTGACCATTCGGTGAAATGATCTTTCGATATAATGAACTTTTTAGGTGAAGTAATCCTTCGGTGAAATGAACTTTTCGATGAAATGAACTTTTAGGTGAAGTGACCCTTTGGTGAAATGAACTTTTCGGTCAAGTGACCCTTCGGTGAAATGTACCTTTCGATCAAGTGATTTTCGGTGAACTCATTTGCGGTCAAGTGATCTTTCGATTAAGTGAACGATACCCAATTCTACCCGACCTGGATAAAACTGCTTTGAACTATAAATTCGAACATATCATCATTGTCAATCATTATCAATCCTCACGGCTGGAAGAAGGTCTTTCGAAGTTTCTTCAACAACGGATTGTCTTGGGCCAGTCTCCTACATCCACCCATCTCCCACGCGGTGTTCTGGGTCTTTTCCTGTCCCTTGGAATCCAGCCTAAAATTTCGGATGTTCATCGGTGGTCCGTTCTCCTGGCAATATATCCAGCCCATTGCCATTTCAGGGATTTTACTCTGATCACGATGTCTTCCACTCTTGTCATTTTTTTTATTAACGAGTTCCTTTTTTTATCTTTCTTCGTTACACCAAGCATACATCTCTCTATGCATCTTTCAGCTGTCTGCAGTCTTTGTATGTCTATACGCTTTCCAACCGTAGGTTGAAGAAGCGTATATGCTCCAGCTTTGTCCGTCCGTCCGCACGATAACTCACGTGAAAATGGTTCGATTTCGACGAAATTTTAGTATGTGGTAGGGGACCACATGGGGATGGACTCTATTGAAAATGGGCGAAGCAAGATCAAAAGTCAGGACATAGGAGCGGGATCCATTCCATTGCTCTAAGCGTCATAACTTGCGTAAAACTTGTTCGATTTCGATGAAATTTCAGTATGTGGTAGGGAACCACTTGGGGACGATCCCTATTGAAAATGGGTGAAATTGGGTCACAGGTCACGACATAGGAGCTGGATCCATTCCATTGCCATTATGCGTCATAACTTGCGTCGTAAAAATGGTTCGATTTCGATGAAATTTTAGTATGTGGTAGGGAACCACCTGGGGACAACCCCTATTGGAAATGGGTGAAATAGGGTCAAAGGTCAGGACATAGGATCTGGATCTATTACATTGCCTTTATGTGTCATAACTTGCGTAAAAATGGTTCGATTTCGATGAAATTTTTGTATGTGGTAGGGAACCACCTGGGGACAAACCCTATTGAAAATGGGCGGAATGGGGTCAAAGGTCAGGACATAAAAGCGGGATCCATTCCATTGCCTTTATGCGTCATAACATGCGTAAATATGGTTCGATTGCGATGACATTTTAGTATGTGGTAGGGAACCACCTGGGCACAAACCCTATTGAAAATGGGCGAAATGGGGTCAAAGGTCAGGCAGGGCATAAGAGCGGGGTATATTCCATTGCCCTTATGCGTCATAACTTGCGTAAAAATGGTTCGATTTCGATGAAATTTTAGTATGTGGTAGGGAGCCACTGGGGACGAGCCCTATTGAAAATGGGCGAAATAGGGTCAAAGGTTAGGACACTGGAGTGGGATCCATTCCATTGCCCTTGTGCATCATAACTTACCTAAAATGCTTGGATTGCGGCAAAACTTTATCATGTTGTTCCGGAGGTATAGTGAACCGGTTCTGTTGAATATCAACGAAATGGGGTCAAAGGTCATTGCACAAAAGCCAGATTTATTCCACAGCCATTATTCTCATAACTTGCGTAAAACTGCTTCTATTGCAACAAAACTTTATCATGTTGTTCCGGAGGTATAGTGAACCGGTTCTGTTGAATATCATTGAAATGGGGTCAAAGGTCAGGACACAGGAGCGAGATTTATTCCATAGCCATTATCCACATAACTTGAGTAATAATTTCTGGTATGTTGGAAAGCGTATCACAATCAATGCATTGCATGATTTTACGAACTTGTTTAGTTAAGGTCCACGTCTCTGTTTCGTACATAACAACAGGAGGGGTGCATTGATTATACACTTTTTTTTAAACATAATGGCATATTGTTCTTAAAAATTGCACTGTTTTTTCCAAAAAGCTCTCCCACCAAGTTTTATACGTCGATTAATTTCTTCATCAATGTGACATTTGCTTGATATCTGCTGTCCAAGGTAAATGTAGGTATCGGTTATCTCCAGCTTTTCCACATCAATCGATAAATCTCCATTTCTTGTAAAAGCATTGTACTTCAGTTTTGTCTTCTAAAAATTCATTTTTAATCCCATTTCTTTACCCTTCTCAGCAAGTTCCTTGATCATACTCTGCAGCTCTGAAGTATTATTTTAAAGACCTCTGAAAGGTTCTTTGAAATATTTTTTTTTCTTTTCAATAATGAAAGGGAAATAAAAGCGGGTCGAAATCAGGTCAGGAACACCTTGACCCGACCCGTTTGACCTGCAAGAAATTGCCGACCCGTTGATCCTTCGACCTGTGACCCGTTTCCATCTTTGACTTACGCATGCATCTGGAATTAATGAGAATTCCGTCTTCGCTTCGAAAAATGTGTGATTCTTCTTCCACACGCCTGGAATTAGTGAGAATTCCTTCTTCTAGAGAGAATTACTTCAGGCATAGTTTGCAGCTGACCCAAAACCTGCGATTTCTTGCCCCCACCTTTCTCCGGAGGGGGGGGGGGGTATATGTGACCCAGAGGTGTCTCACATGTCGAGACGGAAAATTTGTGTTTAGCTATACAGTCACAAACAATAATCACCGATATATGCAAATGTAACAGTCACATAGTTTGATGGCGTTTTGCGTTCTCCTTTATGAAGAGTGAACAAGTTATTCTGCTGTAGTAACTCATGCAAACATAGGTAAAACCTAGAGCACTGAAAAGGTTTAATCGTAGGTCCACGTTTAGGAGAAGTCACGATTAACATAACAAAAAAAATTACTGGTTTCTCAAAAGCCACCATTTCAGACATGTTTAGCGACTGGAAGACAAGCGTATCTTTCATATCCAAAAGGCACGAATGTGACCGGAAAACTAGACTTAAAGAACGTGTCTGTCGTGCTGTGAGGAGAGAGAATTCTACGGAAGAACAGGGCTTCCGGTGAGCAGCTACTGACTTCTGAATTCAACCAAGGCGAGAAGCAGACCTTTTTTACGCTTTCCAACTGTAGGTTGAAGAAGCGTATATGCTCCAGCTTTGTCCGTCCGTCTACCTGTCGGCACGATAACTCGCGTAAAAATAGTTCGATTTCGATGAAATTTGAGTATGTGGTAGGGGACCACCTGGGGACGAACCCTATTGATTATGGACAAAATGGGGTCAAAGGTCGCGACATAGGAGCGGGATCCATTCCATTGCCCTTATGCGTCATAACTTGCGTAAATATGGTTCGATGTCGATGAAATTTTTATATGTGGTAGGAGACCACCTGGGAAGGAACCCTATTCAAAATGGGTGAAGTAGGGTTAAAGGTCAGGACAGGAGAGCGGGATGCATTCCATTGCTCTTATGCGTCATAACTTGCGTAAATATGGTTCGATTTCGATGAAATTGTAGCATGTCGTAGGGGACCACCTAGGGACGAACCCTATTGAAAATGGACGAAATGGGGTCAAAGGTCAGTACATAGGATTGGGATCCATTCCATCGCCCTTATCCCATACTATTAAAGGAGCACTTCTTGTATGTATGTAAATTGTATTTTGAAAACGGCTCTAAGAATTTTGATGAAAGTCGTTAACCTACCGTTTTCTGGTACTAGAAATCGATTTAGCTTGATCTCGACTTGAGGAAAATTCGTTTAGTGGGTTAAATAAATACCCCGAATTATAACGTTTTTAGTGTCGTGACGTCGTCCCATTAATGTTACCCATGCTTAGAAATCTTATGACGTCCCATTCTCGCGTTTGCGAATGTTGGCGCGCGGTCACGCCATCTGTCTCATTACGTCACGCGTTGTGTGTGGATCCTATTAAAGTTTTATGACGTCACACTCTTGCAAGCAGATGGTCGCGATTCCCATCTACCTCATTACGTCACGCGTTGTCTGCGTATGTCCGCCCGAACGATAACTCGCGTAAAAATCGTTCGATTTCGATGAAATTTTAGTATGTGGTAGAGGAATACCTAGAAAGGAACCCTAATGAAAGTGAACGAAATGGGGTCAAAGGTCAGGACATAGGAGCGGGATCCATTCCACTGCTTTTATGCGTCATAACTAACGTAAAAATGCTTCGATTTGAATGAAATGTTAGTATGTTGTAGGGGCCTGTCTGAGAACGAATCATATTGAAAATGGGCGAAATGGGGTCAAAGGTTCGGACACATGAGCAGGATCTATTCCATGCATCATAACTTACGTAAAAATGCTTCGATTGCGACAAAACTTTATCATGTTATTTCGGAGATATACTGAACGAGTTCTATTTAATATCATCGAAATGGGGTCAAAGGTCACGACGCAGGAGCGACATTTATTTCACAGCCATTATCCTCATAACTTGAGTAATGATTTCTGGTATGTTGGAAAGCGTATTATAATCAATGCATTGCATAATTTTACTAACTTGGTTTACCTTAACCATGCCTAGGGAGTAAAAGAAATTGGGTTTGGGAAATCGTCTTCCCATTCGGAAGCCACTTGTCTAAGAAACATCCTCTTGCAGTTGTGCCAAGAAACGCTGTGAAAGGACAGTAGAGCAATGTAATAAAATGAAGTCCCATGAATCAACGAGAACCTCATAAAGGAATGGACCCGGCATACCTTGTGAACGTCATCCAAGCATCTGGAGGTGGCATCATGCTATAGGGGATGTGCTGTTGGTACGGACTGGGTCCGCTGATAATAGTGGAAGGTAAGATGACATCTAGGGAATGCCTGAGTATTATAGCGAACTAAGTGCACCCTGGACGGTTACATTTTAACCTGCGTATGATAACATCTTCATGGATGACAATGCAGCCGCTTAGCGTTCCAGAGCCATGAAGGAAAGGTTTGATGAGCGCGAGAAGGACTTCCATCTTCGCCCCTGGCCTCCAGAGTTCCCTGATCTCAATTCCTGCTGGAAAGAGCTGTTTCGTCGTCGATGTACTCTTCCTTCAACACTGGCAGAGTTGTGCGATATTTTGCGGCAGGAATGTTTATCTTTGGTGGACAGAAATGCACTGAAGCACCTCTTCAAATTCATGTCGCGTCTGATCTTTGCTGTCATTCTCAACAGAGTTGGCCCCATTCGATATTAAATAACTATTTTTTTTCGCCAGTGTGTGTAGTTCAAGCTGCCCAGCGGAAACGATATTTTTTAAGTCATGCTAATGGTTGCAGTATATGGTGTCAAACGGAGAGACAGGCGGACATTTCGGTAGTATAATCATGAATTTTTCAGTACTTTCCATAGCTTAAAGGCCTGCTAAAATGTAACCGAGAGAATGTGTATTCAGTGCAATCCAAAGACGAAGCTATTTAGATTTGGATGGAGCGAAGCAGCTAGCGATGCTATTTGTAATGTCCGTTTATAAGACAAATGAATGGTATTAGCCTTCAGTTATATGCGGAGGAAACGTGAACTTTATGTGTAAGAAATTGAAGCTTACTAATAGTGAGTGACGCCATGCAACATTCGTGTGAAGTATTGGATTCCATAATTCATGTGGGAGTGAAATAGAAGTTATTACATAAAGTCTGAGTTATGTCTCGCCACTGAGAACCTTCTAAGCATACGTGAATCGAGAAATATTCGACCACTTCAGCTTTAAAATTTTGATGAGGCTGAAGCCTTGAATATAAATTTATTAAGTTCTAACACGTAGTACCAGGATAAGTAATGCTATGTAACTAGGAATTAATTTCCATTTTGGGAACAGCAGATGACAATTTTCTCGAAGATCTTACTGAAATTCCGTGAGAAGCAAAGGGAAGGTGAGCTCAAAACAGAATCTTATGATTTTAATATCGCGTAACATCAGAAATGTTTTGTTGCTGTAAAGCTGTGGAATAGACGATTTGTGACCAAATGGCTAGTATATTTTTCATTATCAAAGCAAGAATAGTTTTGTTATGAATAACGGATGAGAGATGCAGTGATATCTTGGTATGTCGTCGTATCTGTGAGGGAAACTAACGTGTCTAGGACGCGTGCCTCTTACCTATCAGAACACAGTGTGACGTATATTCTAAAATTACTTTTATTTTTAGTTCCTTTTCTTATGTAAATTTGATTTTGTTCTCCTTTACACTTTCCAAACTTAACGTGATATCTTCTCTCTCACAAGAATGCGGTTGGCAACACAATTGAGGTCAGAGTGAGTGACGTATGAATGTGATAAGAACGACAGATAAAAAGGACGGTATAGCAGTTGCTATGTTTATGTGTGAGTGTGGAGTTGTTCGCTGTATATAAAACTAGATCATATGTGGCTCTACTGAAATATTGCTGTACCAATAAAAGGTTATCGTAAGTTGACTTCTGTTTATGTTTCGTCTGGCCGTAAACTATTGCATCGTATTCTTATTTAGTTCAACATTCCTTAGTCATGGTTTTAGACATAGCGTAACACCAATCTTGCTCACGAAAAAGGCTTACGAGCGAGAGTATGACGTCATGGAATGATCTGACCACTACCACGGCTTCTCTCTCTTCGCTGGAGTACGGCTAACGTTCAGTGGAATTCTGGTAAACCGGTTCTGCTGTCTGTCGCTCTTTGAAGTGGCGTAGAGATACTTTTGCAGTGGATGTGAATAGGTCGCCGTAGCGTATCTCCTGTTATCAGGTTACGTGTGCAGGGACTATAGGCTGATTTATTTATCTGTTCGATAAACGAGCATTAAACAATAACAATGAAAGCGATGTATATGTAGCAGAAGAGTATGTGCTAAAGTTGAAAAGTTCATAGCAGGTGATACCTTTTTCTGCGAATATATGAGGATGAATCAATAATTATCTGCAAAAAATGCAACTATAAAAATTATTTCAATAAAAATAGGGATCTTACAATAACAACATTTTTCAACGTAGTCTCCTTTCTTTTCAGCGCACTTGTTCCATCATTGCATAAGCTTCTTTATGCCCTAAAGAAAAACGTTTTCGGCTGAGCAGCAAGCCACGCATGCACTGCTTCTTTCAGTTCTTGGTCCGAGGTTAATCGACGGCCCCTTAAAGCCACTTTTTTTTTTTTTTTTTTTGATTGGGGGTTTAGCGACCACCATGAGCAAACCCGTGGGCTATAAGTAGTCGTCCGTCCCTAATTTGGGGCCACTGGTTCGAGGGAAGGGAGAGAGCCAGTGCCGTAAGAAAAATACAACATTCATGCCTCACCGGGATTCGAACCCGGACCCATCTCGGACGAATGATCAGAGGCCATCGCTTAGACCACTGCGCCACCGAGGCGGCTAAGGCCTCTTTTAGTGGACCAAATAGGAGACAAAACCATGACAAATTTGTAAACGATTTGCCATTTCATCAATAGTCACTCTTCTGTCTAACAGAACCATGTCATGTACGCGCTCAGTGTTGTCGTCAGTTGTGGCCGTGGACGGGCGTCCAGCTCATTCTTCGTTCCTAACACTTGTACGACCATTTTCAAACTTTCCAATAAATTCGTACACACTCCGTTGCGGCAAAATATTGTCCCCGTACTGTGCTAAAAGTCTTCAATGTATTTCGGCGCGCCGCTGCGGTGGCGTAGTGGTCTAAGCGATGGTTTTTGATCATTCGTCCGAAAGTGGTCCGGATTCGAATCCCGGTGAGACATGGATGTTGTGTTTGTCCTACGGCACTGGCTCTCTCCCTTCCCTGGAACCAGTGGCCCTAAATTAGCAACGGACGACTGCTTATAACCCACTGAGTTGCTCACGGTGGTCGTTAAACCTCCAACAAAAAGAATCGGCGCCTGATACACCTTCAGACCATAAGACATGGATCCCTGAACGCTGCTCTTCTTTGGGTCAAATGGAAAGCGGAGCGGCCATGTGAACGTCACGTCAGGAACAATGGCCTAGCAACTTCAAACCTGGGCAGGCTTCCCCGATGGCGCAGTGGTCTAAGCGATGGCTTCCGACCGTTCGTCCGAGATGGGTCCGGGTTCGAGCCTCGGTGAGGCATGGATATTGTGTTGGTCTTTCGGCACTGGCTCTCTCCTTTGCCTGAAACCAGTGACCCTAAATTAGGGACGGGAGACTGCTTGTAACCCATTGAGTTGCTTACGGTGGTCGTTAAACCTTCAATAAAAATAAAAAAAAGTCACTGGTCACCCCTCCAGCATCACAGTACGTAGTAAGCCTCATAACGATATGCAAATTATTGTAGGATGGTATAAATGGAAGTTACTTTTTTGATCATTCGTCCGAAAGGGGTCCGGCTTCGGATCCCGGTGAGGCATGGATGTTGTGTTTGTCTTAAGGCACTGGCTCTCTTCCTTACCTGGAACCAGTTTCCCTAAATTAGGGACAGGCGACTACTTATAGCCCATTGAGTTACTCACGGTGGTCGTAAAACCCCGATAGAAAAAAAAAAAAAAAAAAAAAACTTGGGCAGCAGTGATGAGACGCCAACCTCGCCCAGCGATGCACGCGAAAACGACACTGCTGCCAACGGAAACACAAATACAACTGCATTGCGAATAATTATTGACTCACCCTCGTCCATTTAACTATCTGACAATATAAAACAGAAACCTTCCTGAGCTCCTATTGAAGTGTAGTTAATTACGATGTTCTTAGAAAAAAAGTACGCTCGAGTATGATTTTTTAACATCTGTTTCAAACCTTTATGAAATTTTGCTGCCCTTTGTATTTGTGGACACCATACCTTTCCCTCTAGAGATCGCATTGGAAAAATTCATATATCCAGTGGCTGGAAGTCTGACCAAGACATCTTCTTTACACTGAAGAGCAATTGAATTAGAGACAGCTGGCGCTATGCAAATGTGGCGCTGTGCGCGGCCCTGTAAACGGAAACGACATGACGTATGCAGCGATCCGACAACATAAGGAGTGATGCAACGGGAATCAGTAAGAGTCGGATGCAGTATGGGTAAGACGAAGGATCTAAGCGCATTAGATCGTGGGCAAATTGTCGGGGCCCGACGAATGGGTCACTCCATCTCGGAAGTCGTGCAGGCACTGGGATTTTCACGAGCCACTGTGTCACGGGTGCACCGTGAGTACATCGAATCCGGTAAAACCATCCTTGCAAGGGCCAACTGTGCGTGTGGATGAGCGGGGTCATCGTCAGCTAGCTCGCATTGTAACAGCGGATAGACGGGCCGCAGTGCAAAAAATCACTCGGCAATTTAACGCTGGTGCACAAAAACGTGTATGCAGCCACACCATTCAGAACCATCTCCTCGCTATGGGGTACAGAAACCATCGTCCCACGAGGGTACCGCAGCTGACCGCACATCACAGGGTGCAAAGATTAGCACGGGCGCGGGAACATCACCACTGAACCCTAGACATGTGGGAAAATTTTGCCTGGACTGATGAGTCGAGATTCACGTTAGTACATGCGGATAACAGGATACGAGTACGGCGCAAACCAAATGAAGTGATGGATCCTTCTTGCCAGCAGGGTACTCTTTAAGCTGGTGGGGGTGGCATTCTCGTCTGGGGACTGTTTACGTTAACTGAAATGGGACCCCTAGTACGTGTGACATCGTCCCTCATAGGTTAACGTTACCGAAATATCCTGGACGACCATTTGCTCCCGTTTGTGCGTCTTCAACATCCCACTGGGGACCTCATCCTGCAACAAGACAATGCAGCTCCCGCATTGTATCCGAATGGTTGGATGAACACTCCACCGACGTGACCTCGCTTCCTTGGCCAGCTAGGTCACCTGACCTCAATCCCATCAAGTACATCTGTGATACCATCGAGAGAGATGACTCCCCTCCATCAAATCTTCGTGAACTGTGGGAGCTTGTTCAGGGGTCGTGGATCCGTATGGCTTCCCAACGCTTCCGGTGTCTAGTCGAGTCCATGCTGAGACGAATCGGAGCCGTCATCAGGGCGAAAGGTGGTGCTACACGTTACTAGACAGGTATCTCTAATTCAATTGCTCTTCAGTGTATATTCTCTCTGCAAATAGGGTTTCATCGCCGTGGAGTTTTGTAGAAGGTTTAATTCTGTGATTCAATGCCGTGAAGAATTTTGAATATCTTTACATTTCATCCCCCTCCCCTTTTTCTTTCCTTTCAAGACGTTTGCATAAGATTCGAGTCTTCCATTCATCACTCTTGTTTGTTTTGTTTTAGTTATTTATGGAGTTAAACGGTGTCAAGGTTTCAACCTTTGTTTTGTTTTAGTTATTTGGAAGTTAAACGGTGTCAAGGTTTCAACCTTTGTTTTTGGTTTTAGGTAATTTAAGACCTCAATAAACTGCCTGTTTTCTTACTATAGAATTTTGGAAGTCTAGCGATTTCCATCAGAAGCAAAGGCTTAGATCATTATTTTTGATATATGATGGTTTAATGACCTCCATGAGAATCAAAGATCCGTCCCGGTGGCCGTGTGGTCTGAGGCGCTGGTTTCTGACAATTCGTCCGAAATAGGACGTGGGTTATAGTCCCGGATGAGGCATTGGTGGAGCGTGTGTGTGCCCAATGGCGCTTGCTGTGTCCCTTTCCTGGAACCAGTAGCCTCAAATTAGGGACCGGCGATTACTTATAATCCTTAAAATTGCTCATGATTGTCGTTTACCCCTACCTCTCCCTCCCCTCCTCCCCCCAAAAAAAAGAAATTAAAGATTTTGAAGAGCATCACCTCTCTACGTTAAAGGTATTGGTTCCGGGGAAGGAACTACTATTGGGGAACATAAACAACATCGATGTCTCAGTCGGACTCGAACCCTCCAACAAGTTAGCATCATAAGCCCTAGACCACGGAGCGACTGGCTGTTTGATGGAGTTGATGACAAGCGGTCATCATCTCTACCTTTAAGGCAAGTATGATGACCGCTTTATTAAACGGAATACTGCGTGCGGATTCCTGTGAAGAACACCTAATTTTAGATGATTAAGTTTAACAGCAAAGTTTTAGCTTAATTTGCTAGAGTAAGAGGAAAATTCACTGCTTTTAAGAATATACATTCCTCCCATTACGTGTGACATTAAGCAAAGGCATAAACAAAATCACATCCTCATTTGCCATTTAATTTAAGCCAGATCCGTGGCTAAGCAACCCGCAGCCTCTATTTCCTTATTCATAAATCGTAGCGCATTCTGTCCGGTGCGTCTCCTCAGTAAATCACGTTGTTTAAGTTCATTCCGGATTCACCGAGGTAAGGGTTAAACATGATAATAGCCATGTAAGATAATTGTAGTAATTATATTAAATTTTATACATTAGCTTTTATAATATCCTTAGCAGAATATTGAAGAAATACGCTGATGGCTTTAAGTAAGGGAGATTCCCTAAAGGAAACACACATGTGGGAAATTCAAAGGTAAGTAAGTCCTTTATGTTCTGTGGTTAAGTCGCGTTGTAAGAGGAATAAGCAGGTAAGAGCTTTGTTTAATCAAGTGTGATGCAGTTCTGTTACGAGGCTTATTCATGCATAATAAATCATGTAAATATATTGAAAAGATCGCTCATGTACAAATGCAGTTCCACTGAAAATGCTGAGCACGGGAAAGTTGTTTGAAGAAATAACCTCTATCTGTGATTCCGTTTTGTTTCTTGTTGGTCTTTGAATGATGTTAGCTTTCTTTATTTTGAATATATGCCGTAAATCTTAAGGCTGTTTATTGAACGCCACATTGGGTTTCGTATTACTTTTTGAATGAACTTTGGCAAACAATATCTTGGAATACATCGCAAAGAGAGCTCGGTAAACAAAAATTCCCGGTGTTGGAAAGCTGTGCGAACGTGGAAATTTTACAGCAGCGTTTTTCATTTTATAGAAACTTGTTTTTTCTATGAAATGAAAGCAAAACGAGTTTTTGTTTTTTATTTACTCAGTGTTTATTTAATATTTTCAGATTTTGAAGAAATAATGAGGAAAAGTCTCTTTAAATCAAAATCCGCTTCTTTTCATCCTGCTTTGAATTGTGATATGTCGAAAGTAGTTTCTCGTATATTCTTTCAACGAAAGAAAGTATTGAGCCATCGAGCCTTAGAAATGATAGTGATGTAAAACCTTCAGTGTATTTCCGTTTGCTCCAGGTGCTTCTCAGAATTAGATTCGTCTCTTGACTTTTTCGCGACTGGATTCTTTTCTCTAGACTCTAGTGGGAGTCAGTCCTTTCAAATCAACACGAAGCGCGAAAATGTTTGAACCTAAATGCTTGTTTCCTTAACCCTTTCAGTCCTGAATTAATTGAGGCTGTGAATTTTGGAAACTTATGGTTTGGTACATAGCTTTGGAGCTGTAATAACGGTTTTGGCTTTCATGGAATTAATTATATAATATGTCATAGTGTTTTGACTAGTGGTACGCAGAAGTACCGTTAGGACCGTAGGGAAAAGAAAATAAGAAATGATATCTTATTATTTATTTTGCTTTGAGTGTAGTTCTACAAAACAATTATTTTTCTCATTATAATAATTCGTCGGTATGTATGTCTACGTCCTGGCGCTACTTCTGAGCACCACAGAGTTTTATTAGTGTCACAAAGCGTATTATAAAATAAAATACCAATATGTAACATTACGTAAGTGTATACAATCGAACCGAAAATTCCTAGACCATGAAACCGCAATACACAGAAACACAAACTTACGGGCACTACTTAGATTCCAGTATGTCCGTCGCCACATGCAGGCATCCATTATAAACGGTTTCGCGTGTGAACGAGGCTAGTTTGTATGCCGAACCATTTGGTAACCTAAGTACAAACTTCCTTATATCGTTACTGGGACATTTCGTCCGGCAGTAATGATGTTTTCAGTCTGTAAAGGTAAAAAGACCAACGTGGTACTCTTAAGTACCACCACGGAAGAAAGGGTTAAGTAGACGGAGAGATGGTAAATGAAAATATAAAACTAGTGAAAACATTATGTAATGCTGTAGCGGCTGATACACCTGAACCAAATGGTGTCCAAAGTTTTCTGCGGGACTCATACAGAAATGTTTACATATAGCGGCTGTGTTTCACAAAAGCTACGGCAAACCAATTCCTGCCGCCCCGGTGGCACAGTGGTCTAAGCGATGGCCTCTCATCATTCGTCCGTAAGGGTCCGCGTTCGAATCCCGGTGGGGCATGGATGTTGTATTTGTCTTACGGCACTGGCTCTCTCCCTTCCCTGGAACTAGTGACCCTAAATTAGGGACGGGCGACTGCTTATAGCCCATTGAGTTGCTCACGGTGGTCGTTAAACCTCCAAACAAACAAACAAAAAACCAATTCCTCTCTCCTCTCGTCTCAGCTTTACCGATCATAAACCTGTGACTGGTGACATGATCATGATCATATGTACAGGATTCTAGGAAGGGAGTGTCTGACCCCAGGTCTTAAACAACCCTTAGAAATAGGAAACTAGGAGATTTGGGCTAAAGCGCCTGATAGGAAAGTGACACAGAAGCGAAGTAGAAAGGGGGAGGAAGACGCCCTTATTTATTACTGGGGGGCCAGTACCCGGGGTCCGACGGCTTAACGTGCCCATCCGACGCACGGCGGATATTTAGTGGATCGAGCGTTCGTACCTGCCTGGGATCGAACCTGAGGCCCTTTCTGTGGCAGTCACGAACGTTGCCCACTAGGCCAACCGCGGCCTGATTGGTGACATGAGCTCCCTTCTAGCCATTTATTCTTTGTTCCACGATCCAACGCATGGTGAGGAAGGGCTAGTCCCCTGACACGACACTAGGGGTAACAAGTGACTGAAAAATCAATCTCCTTTCTTAGGTTCATCACCACTGTTGTAGCCCTTTTGGCAGGAAATCAGACAGAAAGGATTAGTGTCAATTATCCTCCTAAATGACCACTTTGAATAACAAAGCTCAGGGGAAGGCAACGCTTTCTAATATACAGGATCACTCTTTCCATCCGCGTTCGGCCCACTTCTTATGACAGCAAATACCTTCGTTCGAGCTGATTTCAGCCCATTTTGCTAACCCCGAGTTAATTCGTTCTAACCGGCTAAAGGATTAAATCAGGCTTCGGTACCTCAATTAGATGGGCGAGTGGTCTGAGACTCTGAGCTCTGACAGTTCTCACTGTTGAATCTGAGTTCCAGTTCGTACTGTGATATGTCTTTTCATCTTCGCAGCATGTGAATTCCTGTAGAGCTCTCATGCTGCGAAGAATTATACTCCCTTAGGATTCTCATGATGAGAAGAGGTATACTTCCTTAGGACACTCTTTTGCCAGCTTGCACTTTTCACCGTACTGTAAAGTCGACCCAACGGCTCGGCGGAGCTACGAAACAAAAGTGTATATGGCATTAGATTCCTTTTATTCAGCAAAGAAATACTCATATGCCTTGTTAATGGGGTTCATATGTTTGATTGGTGGATTCTGGCGCAAGATGTGGTACGAGTCCGATATAAATAGCACATGTTGAGGTAAGTAGGTGGGTTTAATGGTTCTATTGTAAAACATTGGAAACATACCACAGTTATGGCGAAACTATGTTTGAATTACAGTTGAATTGCCGTATGAAGTATTATGAACTTTGAGCAAATAATATGGAGTTCACGCAGTACTCTCAGCTGAACTTCGACCAGCAGTTATCATCTTGAAAACAGCCATTTTCTGACATTAGCATGACTGTCTACTTATTGTCAGTTGAATATTTGCTGCTGTTTGAACGACTTTCGTTTAGTTGTAAAACGTTTGTGTGTTGACTATCATATTTTAGTTACAGTGTGCATCTACGTCTTGGGACGCTAGTTGCATTGTTTTCTTTTGTCTTTTAAATGTATATCTGCTAGCCTTGTAGAGGCTGTGTAACGACCATCGAGCACTTACTTGTCTTTAGACTTTCATCTGATTGTCTGCCAGTATTCAGACTGAGGTCGATAATGCAAAAGTCGAAACGGCAAGTTGCAACAATAAGCCAAAGTCGGTGTAGTTCAGTCGGGAGAATAACTGGCTCCGCAGCGAGGAGACGTGGTTTATTTATAATCCACCACCGACAATTTAGGCTTGTTTTCATATGCAGTCGAAGAGTCGAAAGACACCTTCTTCGTAATGTGAGCACCTGCGACAACATGTATGTTAGATATTAACTTGTTGTCCAGTGTCGATCAGATTAATGAAACTCAAATAACATGCTTGCTAACGGAGCCTATTGCTGAGCGAACTGCAGTGTGCTATGTTTCAAGCAGATGTCATAATTGTATTCAAGCGAAAACTACAGAAGAATCACGGTATGATGCTAGTCAAACATTGGTTGAGAAGCTTGGAAAAGCAAAGGTCTAGTAACAAACAAATAAATATCGAACCATGACACGTAATAAAACTAAGATCAAATAAATGTCGATTGAACTGCTGTGTTGAAAGATAAAATAGTCAGTCGTCAGTGATACACAATGGTCGAACAGCGGTGAAATCTGACAAAAGTGTATTTAATTTAATTTAATTTAATTTAATTTAATATCAATTTTTTTGCCACACTACACCATTCACCGCGCAATCAAATCACAGATACAATTTCTGTACCAAAAAAATATGGACCAATTACAAATCGCACCATATTCAAACACAAAAGAAATACAGTAGATATACATAAAAAAAAAGAATTAATACAACACATAAATGCAAAAATATGAATGATAATACAACTAATACAAACACATAAAACATCAAACATGCAAATACAAATATTATACAATAATATTATACATGTATTGAAAAGTATAAATGAAGTAATAGGAAATACAAAAACACGTATGATAATATGAGTAATTTTGTTTTTAGTTTTAGTTTAAGTAAATTGAAGCACCACTACAGGTTCTTAAAAACAAATCAGTGCGATGCATTGTGATTGTGGCAAGGGAACCAGGGAAAAAGGCTAACAATAGCCTGACGGGCCGGGCCTCTAGTCCCCCCCCCAAAAGAATCTAAATAGTCAAGCCAAAGAACAATTTAACCATTATGCAGTTAATTAAAGTAATAATACGTAATATATAACCAAACGTTAATCAGCCATTAATTTTGAAAGTCTTTAGTTGTTTTTTTAATACCGTAAAGTGTGTAATCGTCTTGATTCGAAGCGGCAACCCATTCCAGGACCTAGGGCAGGTCAAGTTAATATTATTAAATAATAAATTAGTACGCGCTCTAGGTATTAAAAACCTAGTATTTCCACGAGTGTCATGATAATGGGAACGGAAATGCAAGGTGATTATATCTGAATATTTATTAGCATATACGTTCATGCATAAACAGTAACAATCGAAAACTGTATAATTTATCAAATGACATTATCTGGTAACTGAGAAAACGAGAATGTACCTGTAAAGACGGATTCACCAAACGTAAAAAACATTTTTGTAAAACATAAATTCTATTAACATTCCCAATAGTTGTGCGACCCCAACCCAAGAGACAATAAGATGGAAATGGATAAATAAATGAAAAATACAATAGCAACTTAACCCTGGCAGGCAACAAACTTGAAATCCTATAAATGACCCCAATGCGGGATCTGAGCCCAACCGAAATTTCACTAACATGTGCATCCCATCTCAAATTATCTTGTAAATATACACCCAAGAACTTTACAACAGCCTGAAAGTCAAAGGGCACTCCATTAAATAATATCCCATTTGCAATATCCACTCTTCACCTACATCGCAAAAATAGTACACTAGTAGTTTAGGAAACATTTATTGTTAAGGAATTACAGCAAAACCAACGAAAGTAATCCTGAAGTTCTAGATTTACACGTGGGATCAACTCAGAGTGTCCCCGGAAAAAAATAGGCTTGTGTCATCAGCATATAAAATAGGAGTAACACTTGAAGTAATAGTAAATAAATCATTAACATAAATTAAAAATAATAACGGGCCCAAAACCGATCCCTGAGGAACACCATGACGAACCATAAGAGCAGAAGATCGAACACCCTGTATTTGTACAAATTGCTTCCGGCCAGTTAAATAATTTTGGAATAAAGTCTTAACAACCCCCCTGATGCCAATATTTTCTAACTTAGATAACGATGTGTCGTGACATATGTTATCTAAGTTAGAACAAGGTATCAAGAGCGCCAGAAAATCACAAAAGACCCCCACCGCACTAGAGCCATTATCAAGACTAAAATGTAAATAGTTTAATACATCCAAAATAGTAGTTTCAGGTATATCGTCAATCTCAAAACCATGGGCTAGGCTGTGCGCTACTGCTTGAACTAGTAAGCAATCCAGATGCTTTAAACAGATCGAGGCTGACTAGTCAACTGACCCATGGAGACACTATCTCTAAAATCCAATTGTTTGGTTTCGAAGGCTCTATTCCTACAGAAATTTCTGTTAGTGCAATGTGCTACTCCATCCATGTATTCATACGAAGTAAACTCAGTTAAGCCCATTGCACATTCCTAAAAACTCCCATTTCAGTCTTCTACACTGAAGAGCAATTCAATTAGGGATACCTGTCTAGTAACGTGTAGCACCACCTTTCGCCCTGATGACGGCGGCGATTCGTCTCGGCATGGACTCGACAAAACACCGGAAGCGTTAAGAAGTCATACGGATCCACGACCCCTGAACAAGCTCCCACAGTTCACGAAGATTTGATGGAGGGGGTCAGAGCCTCAAACATCTCTCTCGATGACATCCCAGATGTGCTCGATGGGATTGAGGTCAGGTGACTTAGCTGGCCAAGGAAGCGAGGTCGCGTCGGTGGAGTGTTCATCCAACCATTCGGATACAATTCGGGAGCGATGGCACGGTGCATTGTCTTGTTGCAGGATGAGGTCCCCAGTGGGATGTTGAAGACGCACAAACGGGAGCAAATGGTCGTCCAGGATATCCTGGTAACGTTGACCTGTTAGGGACAATGTCACACGTACCAGGGGTCCCATTTCAGTCCACGTAAACATTCCCCAGACGAGAATGCTACCCCACCAGCTTGAAGAGTACCCTGCTGGCAAGAAGGATCCATCGCTTCATGTGGTCCTGGCATCCGCATGTACCAACGTGAATCTCGACTCGTCAGTCCAGGCAACATTTTTCCACGTGTCTAGGGTCCAGTGGCGATGTTCCCGCGCCCGTGCTAATCTTTGCACCCTGTGATGTGCGGTTAGCAGCGGTACCCTCGTGGGACGATGGCTTCTGTACCCCATAGCGAGGAGATGGCTCTGGATGGTGTGGCGGCTTACACGTTTTTGTGCACCAGCGTTAAATTGCCGAGTGATTTCTTGAACTGTGGCCCGTCTATCAACTGTTACAATGCGAGCTAGCCGACGATGACCCCGCTCATATACACGCTGTTGTCCACGGCAGTTGGCCCTTGCAGGGATGGTTTTACCGGATTCGATGTACTCACGGTGCACCCGTGACACAGTGGCTCGTAAAAATCCCAGTGCCTGCACGACTTCCGAGATGGAGTGACCCATTCGTCGGGACCCGACAATTTGCCCTCGATTAAATGCGCTTAGAGCCTTCGTCTTACCCATACTGCGTCCGAATCTTACTGATTCCTGTTGCATCACTCCTTATATTGTCGGATCACTGCATACGTCATGTCGTTTCCGTTTACAGGGCCGCCCACAGCGCCACATTTGCATAACGCCAGCTGTCTCTAATTCAATTGCTCTTCAGTGTATAAGCATGATTTTCAATCTGCTGGAGCTCGTCGTTTTTGATGCTATGCATCTTTTCCGACAGTAGTAAAGTAAATCCCAAATAAAACAGTAACGAAAATGGGTACCGGAAGTATTCGAAACCATTGTTGAAATCTGATTTTCTAATGCTGTCCCATGAAGTGACGCAAAAAAAGTTAATTTAATTATTACTCAACAATATATTTTACTAAACTATCGCCCAACATCATTTTCTCGTGTTTTACATGAACGTAACAATATGTTATTGCTGTCAGCGTAAAGTACAAAAATCTCATTCTAAATGTACTAAAAGCCATTACAAAAATGCCTCTTTGATGCTATGAAATTTGGCTTCCTCTCGATATTCCCAAGAGGGAGAGGGCTACCTGCTATTGACGAGAGCTTTAAAATCATGTATAACACGATGGAATGTAACCTGTAGATGTTCTAGACCAGTGGTCGCAAACTCAGACTCTTGGAAGGGCCACTTTCTAGTTTTGAAGGAACTTAGAGGACCGCATGAATATTAAAAAAAATTCTTATGAATAAATATCAACTTTACAAAACTACACCAATGGCTTTGCACTAGAGTTGAATATTATTTCTAACTAAAGCCCGTCAATAATGACGGGGGAAATAAAATTTATGATACAGAAATTATTCACATTTACTTATTGAGTTTTATAGTTCCACGTCAATAGATGGCGACGTTGGCTCACAGCTTTCTAAAAATTTCCCGAGCAGTCGGTTATGGAATTTCATACGACGGGCTGTCTGTTTGTTATATGTTTTGCATAAAACCTTTAGTCCCTATTTCGTCAACACTTTCTGGTACACAACATTTTTCGTATACACTGACTGTGAACCCTGTATCAATTTCCCCTGTTCTTTTCCGTGAACTATTTTTATCTTGACGTCGTTAGATCGTCGTACCCTTGACGTTGCCACATATAGATAGATGGCTAAACACCGGTTCAGGTAGTGAACCAAAATTCCTGATGTAAAGTTTTTCGTAGCCGCCCCTGTGGCGCAGTGGTCTAAGCGATGGCCTCTGATCATTCGTCCGAAAGGGGTCCGGGTTCGAATCCCGGTGAGGCATGGATGTTGTGTTTGTCTTACGTCACTGGCTTTCTCCCTTCCCTGGAACCAGTGACCCTAAATTAGGGACGGGCGACTGCTTACAGCCCACTGAGTTGCTCACGGTGGTCGTTAAACCCCCAACCAAAAAAAAAATAAGTTTTCGTACCTCTACAGTTGACCGTGCTGTGACATAACGCATCTCTGACGTCATGCGATGGTGATTTGTATTATATGACGTCACACCAGCAGCTGTGTTCTTTGTTATACGCGTGGACTGTGCGCGTGTAGGTGCTGACGTCACCTACACGAAAAGCTAAGCGTGACGTCACAAACATTTGTTTTTCGGTTGTTGCTATGACGACTTAAAAAGTGACACGGAGGAGGGCTCTAGCAGATTATATGTTAGGATTATCGGTAAATAGTAAAAACAAATGATTCATCAATCACTGAAAACAATCACTTTTATGTAACAATTATTTTCGTTTAAATCTTAAAACAATCACATTTTACCAACTGAACACGGTACACGGTACAGAAAATATTACATATTCTGACCAGAAACTTGGGCTCGCTTTTCTCTCATTAACGTATCGACAGTTGGAATAATGTCCTTTAAACATGCTACTTTTAAAAGTGAGCATAAATGACTGTCACTTAACCTCTTCCTTTCAAGACATTTTACTTGGTTCTTTCTTGAAAACAACTGTTCACATGTGTATGTTGTTCCGATCATAGATAGAACCCGTGTAGCTAGGTTATGAATGTTTACGTACTTGTCCTTTGAAACTAACTGCTAAAACTCTGTTAGATTTCAGTTGTGGAATTTTTCCTTTAGGAAAGAATCACACTGAAAGTCTCTTAATTCCAGCTGAAGTTCTTCAGGTGCGTTGTTAGCATTATAGGAAAATGGAGACTTGAATATATTGAAAAACATTTGCTTAATATAGTCATATTCTTCGTAAATAAACTTGTTACTTATAAAGAGGATGCCTTTGCTAAGGATTACTATGTTTATATTATATTTAATATATTATAATATACTTGAAAAAAGGGTGATTTATTTTTGTTTTCTAATCACTCATGCGGGCCGCAAAACAGTTGGGGCAGGGCCGCGAGTTTGAGACCACTGTTCTAGACCAAAAGTTATCAATCCCCCTCACTAACACACTTGCAGCTTTTCTTTCCATCTTGAGGTCAGATTTTAGCTTGCGCATGTGCAGATGGACACTCGTAGCTACATCACATTTCATTGGTGTCAGGGTCCTTTCTTACGTTCGTCTAAATCTGAATAATAATAATAAATATTGTTTACGAAAAACTAAACAGTCGAAATATTATTGCCGCCGTCATAGTTTAGTAAATATTTTTTTACGTTGATGACTCACATATCTTGTCCGTTGGTTTTACAATAGCATTCATTAATTCACCTACCTAAGTACCACTTACTGTCAGGAAGTAGTAAACCTTATCGTTTGTTATTATGATTTTATTTAGGATATACCGGACTGCGGCTCGGTGTGGTCGTGAGTGAGGCGAATGAGTTGTTATGATTTAATTCCACTTAGTATGTACCAGACTGTCGCTCGGTGTTGTCGTGAGTGAGGCGAATGTGTTGTTATTGTTTGTTGTTATGATTTAATTCCACTTAGTATGTACCGGACTGTGGCTCGGTGTGGTTGTGAGTGAGGCGAATGTGTTGTTATGATTTAATTCCACTTAGTATGTACCGGACTGTGGCTCGGTGTGGTCGCGAGTGAAGTGAATGTGTTGTTATGATTTAATTCCACTTAGTATGTACCGGACTGTGGCTCGGTGTGGTCGTGAGTGAGGCGAATGTGTTGTTATTGTTTGTTGTTATGATTTAATTCCACTTAGTATGTACCGGACTGTGGCTCGGTGCGGTCGTGAGTGACGCGAATAAATGAGATATGTTGTACGTTAAATGTATACTTTCGAATCACTCATTTTATTTCACACCCACAAAGATCCTGCCATGCGAAAGATGCATGGCATAAAGTATATACAAAGAGTACCAAGGTACTCTCCCGAATTTTTGGCAGCACCAGTTTTCCAGGTAGGTTCGGGTTGCTTAAAACAGCGTTCAACCATGGTTTTTTTTTTCTAGAAAAAAGTACGTTTTTTCTCCAGCTTTATTTTTACCTAAGCCTTTATTCGATTGTACATGTCCTTTCCCATTGGTGTTTTACCACCACTATAATTTTTAGCAGTCGGTTTACAACGAACGATATGTTCCAGAACGACTTGTGTTCGACAATAGTTTTGCTGTTTATTGTGGTAGTGTCTTTTCTAGCTGGTAGTAACACAAAGATGATATCAGATTTTTTTTATAGAACGTCTTTTGTAAAAAAGCACGTGCTTCGTGCTTATTGGTATCACCTTGTCCGGCCATCAGTCTGTTGACACCATATCTCTGTAACTATTCGTCCGACTTGAAAAATCCTTTTTGATTGAAATGTTTAAATGATGATCTTTTTCAGGTTTTTTGTGGTGCATAACTTCGCCGCATGATGGCGTAACCGCAGATGCTATCGAATTCAAACTACATTTTATTCCATATCATTGCTTCGAAATATCCGATTGAAAAAAAAAAATCTTTTCTTCGACGAAGGAAATAAATTTTAATTTTCTTCGCTTCGTGGAAGAGAAGCTTTTTTTATTATTATTGACTCAGATTATTTCGTGTACAGTTTCTTTTTCAAGTAATGAATAGTTTTCCGCTTGGTGCGTAAAATTAGATTGCAATTTCCCTGATATCTCTGCTTCTAAATGTCCGATTTGAAAAGCTCTTGGTGAGAAATGTTCTGCATATAATTTCTGATTTATGGTGCAAGGGGCGTAATGGTATATTTTTGTTTCTGATGTACTTGCAGCAATATCCGCGCTTGTGAAAACTCGATTTAAAAAAGTCGTTTGCGGTCAGATATCGCTCACCACAACAAACCTTTTGAGAATAACTTCTGCTTAAAATAATGCATAGCTTTTCCACCAAGTGGCGGAGGTGTATATCTTGTTTTTGTCTATATCTCTGCATTTAACAGTCCGATTTGAAAAATTTTGTCTTTGTCGGAGAGCGTTTCTGGTGCAAACGGTTTTGCATTTAATTTAAAATTTTTCTTAAGGCATAAATGCGCTGCTAGAGGGTTTAAGTTCACGTTTCCGTTTCCAGCATAGCAGCAACAATATCTGCTCGTCTAAAAACCCGATTGAACAATTTTTTTTTTGGTCAAATACTACTAACTACCAAAATATTTTTTGTGCATTTCGTGCCTAAAATATCGCAGAGTTTCCTTGCCGGGGGCGCAAATGTGTAACCTGTTTTTGTCGATATCTCTGCTTCTAAAAAATCGATCAAAAAAAATTGATACCATTTACCTTGTGGAACATTTTGTGTGTTATTGTGGCTTTCATGCAGTTCACAGTTCTTGCGCTAGGTGGTATTAATGTGTATTTCTGTTTGTAGCTGTATCTCTGTTTCTGAAAACACTACTGAAAATTTTCTTCTTTTTCTGTATGCCATTCATTGCAGTAAATATGTGAAATATCATCCTCTTTAAATAATGCACCGTTTTGCAGCTAGGGGCGTAAGTGTCAAAACTTTATTCTCGGCTTCTAGGCGACGTATTTGAAAAATTCTTCTTCCTTTTCATAGCTTTTGCTATGAAGAATACTTTTGCGAAAAGTATTCTTCATATCGATTGTATAAATCCGGGGTTGATTTCTTTCTAACCGGTTCCATTGACTATGAATAACTTCGATGAATTTTATTCGTGTCGGAAAGGATTCAAAAGACGTGCTCATTACAATCGAAAATTTCGTGTCATCTTCCCTGTGTCTTATTACTACCATAAACTTTTACATTATGCAAGGATGTTAATTGGAATTGCATTCATCATCGTAAAAACATACCAGTTGTTTATTTCTACCTAATTTTTGATCCTTCATGATTATGAGACTCTGATATTACAAACTGGTAAAGTACTGTAAATTGTATAACGAAGTAAATTTCTCCGTCATTTTTGGTTTCACGCCGGGGATCGAACCCGAGTCTACTTATTCCGGAACAAGTCGCTCTACCAACTGACGTTCGTTCTAGCTGCTATCTGCCTTTATGTCGTGTGCGTCCTGAGGGGCAGGCACGTCACAATTGTATTACTACCATAGAGAGAGCTATATCGCGCAAATTGTCAACGTTCGTTTGCTTTTAAGGTATTACAGTGAAGCGCTTTGGATATGGCGGTAAAATCGGTTTGTCAGGTTCTACATGGCACGTTATTTTTAATTTCTCAGTTATCACTCAGTGTGTCATTGCATCTCCTTCAAAGCTGTCATTGCATCTCCTACAGACCATTCCCCGGTGGGGAATGGTCTGATGCGCTGGTTTCTGACCATTCGTTCGAGACGGTGAGTCCAAGTCCCGGATGAGGAATGGATGATGCGTTTGTTCCACGGCACTAGCTCTCTCTCTCTCTCTCTCTCTCTCTCTCTCTCTCTCTCTCTCTCTCTCCCCTCTCTCTTTCTCCCTCTCTCTCCCCCTCTCCCACTCCCCCTCTCCCACTCCCTCTCTCTCTCTCTCCCTTTCCCTTTCTCTCTCACTTGGAACCAGTGGAGCCAAATTAGGAACAGGAGACTGTCTGCAGCCCTACTAGCTGCTTGTGGCTGTCGTCAAAACCCCGAAATGAAAAAAAAAAAAACGGAAATTCCTCCGAAGACTTCTAATGATGCTAAAGCGTAGAACCACAAGACACAGAATTCCATCAATTCTTAGTCGCTGAGAATGGTGTGTAGTTTTCTAAAATTAGCATACTAAAGGCAGATGCATTCTAGTACTATATGTTTGCACTACGTTTGTGTAAATACAAAAGGTATTGAAAAATAATATTTTCCCGAACTCTTAAGCTCTCAGCTTTCCTTCAGAAAAGATCACTCGAGAAAACACTGTCTATTGGCAAAATCACTTGTCAAAAAAATCCTTGTCAGTTAAATACCTGTTGGGAAATGACATCTGTCGTGAAATCACTCTGTCAAGAAAACAGACCTTTAGGCAATCTAGCTTGAGCTAAAAATATATCTGTCGTCAAACCGATGTCAGAGAAATGAGGAAAAAATGATCTTTCGACAAATACAGTACAGCGAAGCCCAAGCGTGTTTGCCGAGTGCTTAATGAATCGCCCACGAATATTGATTTACTACGTTTTAATTTCAATAGTGGACGAACACGGTTTTCTTGCTAAATGTCGGAAACACTTTTATGATGCAAGAACATCATATACAGCTGTAATTGTCAAAATGTAGGCCTATCCGCGCATGTTTTTTTTTTTTTTTTTTTTTTTGTCATTCAATGTAGTTTGTTTTGTTAAAAGTCTGGCGAAAGCTTATATTTCTGTTAGGGTAAAGTACATTGGAGGATCTTTGCATTTTTTGTTTTTTATTTGGAAAGGAGGGGCTTTCAAATCAGCATTTCGTGGGAGAACTGCAGTGAAAAAGAGATAAACTTGACAAAACTGTATATCTAAAGTACCCAAAATCTATCATCAGTTGTGTACAAAAGATTTATTTCATACCTTGAAGCTTTTTCACCCGGAACGCAAAAAGGTTAAAATTTAGGAGCAGATTTTTTTTGTACCTTGGACTTAAATCACAGATGGAATATGGGTTTCGTGTTTATCTATCAGCTTGAGTTCTCTCTCTTCTTTGGAACCATTTACCCAGAATTAGAGACCCTTCGTTGCTCACGGAAATAGTAAAATTAAAAACAAACAAACAAAAAAACTTTTTGTTTTATAAGAACAATCTCATATGCAGTTCCGTTAAAAGCGATGGCTTCTGATCACTCGTCCGAGATGGGTCCGGGTTCGATTCCCGGTGAGGCATAGATGTTGGGTTTGTCTTACGGCACTGGCTCTCTCCCTTTCCTGGAATCAGTGGCCCAAAATTAGGGACGGGCGACTGCTTATAGCCCATTGAGTTGCTCACGGTGGTCGTTAAAAGTCCAATCAAGAAAAAAATGTCCGTTAAAATTCCGTGCTGAAATGTTATGTTTTGTCTCCATAGCAACGAAAACTGGTTTTCCACGGCTCACAGTGGGCAAAAGGACCTCCGTGAAATCGTGGTGTGACGTCATATCACAAAGTATTCTGATATCAGGCCCCAGCTGCGTCACACGATCAAAGTCGTCTCAACAATCCCTTTGAAACAAGAAAACTTTACGTTATGAATATTCGTTCTATTTTGTCGCTCATAAACGACCTCTGAAGAACAAATACATGGATTTATAAACAATTAAACGACGTATTTGCTTTTTCTTCTCTTGTACAGCTGCACCCAGGCAAGAGTGGGGTCAATAAATACACTGAATGAAGATCATCTCTACGCATGCTTTTAATAACGTTATTTTGGAATCATACTACTCTCTCATTTACTGCGGAACTGAATATTTAAAAGTATTTTGATGCAAGGCTAAACCATGTTTTCCGGTGTTTATGTGTGCATTGATTCATTAAATTAAAGAGTGTATTAATTTAATTATAAGATGCCAACCTATGCCTTCCTGTATTTGTTATTTATGTGTGTACTAATTTATTGTAAATACATTGACTAAATCGTAAATAAGATTTATTTAATTTAATTATAACCCCTGATAACACTGGACTAGAAATTTTTACTTTTTGTGTGTATGTGAGATTAAACCAAGTTACCTTTATGTTGTTTGGGCTGCTGAATATGAAAATGGTCGTTAAAACACCAGATTAGCTCTAGTTTTTGAAATACTTATAGAACAAGTTTTATTTTTTTATTATTGGAGGTTTAACGACCACCGTGAGCAACTCAATGGACTATAACCAGTCGCCTACCCTAATTTAGGGCCACTGATTCCAGGGAAGGGAGAGAGCCAGTGCCGTAAGACAAACACAACATCCATGCCTCATCGGGATTCGAACCCGGACCTCTTTCGGACGAATGATCAGAAGCCATCGCTTAGACCACTGCGCCACCGCGGTGGCAAAAGTTTTGCACATTTATAAGTACATATAAATGCCCTATGGTAATCCTCGTAGAAGAAATGATTCGCAGCGACGCCGCTTTCACTGTCGCTTGTAATGTGTTTCTGGAGCATCTCTCACAAGGGTCCAACAATAGCCTGCTGTATGACGAAGTAAATTTCTCCATCATTTATATACCAGGGGTGGGATTCGAAGCCGCAACTCTCGGCTCCAGAGCTCCGAGTGTTACCCACTATACAACTCTGGCGAGTGCTCTCACTGCTATCGGCCTTTATCTCATGTGCGTCCTGCGGGGCAGAGGCATGTCAAGAGGGCTGGAGGCATGTCCCACGTGTCAGCTGGGACTATGTGTCGCTGTAAGTAGCCATCCAATGAAGAATGTGCATTTGAGAAATGCAAGACAATTTGGTATGTGGAACGTAACATCACACTGACTTATTTTTTTCCAAGCACTGAAGAAAGGATTCTCATTTGTCCTGTCTCGCGGTGTGGAAACAACATCACACCCTTGCGAGAAACTTAAAGGTCAGGTCATCCTGGAAGTTCGGGCGCCAATATGACGAAGAAAATTTCTCCATCATTTTTATGCCAGGGGCGGAGTTCGAGCCCATAACTCTCGGCTTCGGAGCTCCGAGTGCTATCCACTATACTACACTGGCATGGTGCTCTTACTGCTATCTGCCTTTATCTCATGTGATTGCTGCGGGGCAGGCCCATCACAGCTTCTGGCATTGCTGCATTCCATTTCCCTTGGTACCTTTTTTCGAGGGTAGTAATGTTCTGACGAAATCGTTCCCCGTATTCATCACTGACAGCACCGCAGTTAGCCGGGAAGAAATTCAGATGAGAATGTAAAAAGTATAATTTCATTGATATGCCAACTTTTACCAGCTCGTCGGGGGTACTTTTTGTGGCGTTAAGTTGAAAAATACACTCAATGGACAAATCATTAGATATAACGACCTAACAGCGTTTTGACCTTCCTCTAGAGCGAATAACTGCCTGTGCATGCCGAGGCATTGACTCCACCACATGCCGGAGGGATTTCGGAGGTAATGCAAGCCAAGCCTGTTGCAGCATTGTCCACAACTCCACCCAAGGCGTCGGTCCAGGATACATGGATTTGATGTTACTCTCCACGTCATCCAAGAGAGCCTCCACAGGGTTTAAATCCTAGGACATTGGGGGCCACTGGATGTTTCCAAACTCCGATATGTGTTCTTCTAGCCATGCCTGAGGGGTTGAGGTCCGGTGGAGCGGCGCATTGTTTTTCTGAAACAGACCATCGACCACATGATTCTCGAAGGCTATGAAAGCATGTACGTGATCAGCCAGTATATTCTGGTAGCGCGTAGCGGTTAAGGTCCTCTCCAGGCACTCTAAGGGACCTAATGTGCCCTATGAAGAGGCTCTCTAAACCATCACAGCGCCACTACCGCCTTGAACAGAGCCATCCTGTCACGACGGAGCTACGGCATGATGCTGTCGACGCCACACCCGCACCCTCCTGTCAGCTCGGTACAGCTGAAAGCGGGATTCATCGGACCACACGATGCAGTGCCACTCTGCAGATGTGTGTCCGATGACGAGCAGTCAGCAGTGGAACACAAGTAGGGCGTCGGCTTGCGTAACCCATGGTATCCAGCTTGCGCCATGCAGTTCGCTCGCTGATGCTGCTTAAGCCTCCGACGTTTTAGGTGGACGTGATTTACGCCACCGTTGCCAAATGGTCGGTTTGTGCAAGACTGGATAGTCTACGTCGACTATCAATGGCATGTGGACGACCATATGCCATTGAGAGTCGACGTAGACTATGGCATGTAGTCGACCACCGCTTAACCTCTGGGCGCTGGTACGTCCGTCGTTGGTATACTCGCGGTACACCTTTGATATGGTTGCCCTCAGGAACTCTTGGTTTCTTATCACTTGGGCGAAAGAATGACGCATCTGTCTTGCACCGACAATGCGTCCATCGTCAAAGTCGCTCAGATCACCACGTTTCCATGTTCGTCTATTGCGATACACTATTGGGACGCCCTGCTGTCCGCCTATTTATCGCCTGTATTCGGTTTGGGTCTGTTGCACTCTGCGCGGGGTATGTCCATGTCAACAGCCCGTCACCCCTTATCTCAAATATTTTGTCTGTTGAGTGTGTTTAACAAGGAGAAACTAAATTCTCATAAGAACACAGAAACTCAAAAGAAAGGATTCTAAGCATGCGTCACAACTCCGAGCAACGTTGTTAGAACAATCAGCATGCAGAAAAAACAAAAACATCTTCACTTTATATCTATAGAAAGGCATTTAGTTGCATTTTGAACTTTTGCAGTAACGTTTTAGTAGTAAACTGCTTTTGTAGTTGTAATGAAAACAGTGCGTCCATGCTAAAGTTTGCATCTGTTTTTTATGAAATTTTAAGTGTGTCAAAGTTTAAAGATATCAATTCATCATTTACGCTTTTCGACAGTAGGTTGAAGAAACGTATATGCTCCAGCTTTCTCCGTCTGTCTGCCTGTCCGCACGATAACTCGCGTAAAAATGGTTCGATTTCGACGAAATTTCAGTATGTGGTAAGGGACAACTGGGGACGAACCCCATTTAAAATGGGCGAAATGGGGTCAAAGGTTAGGACACAGGAGCGGGATCCATTCCATCGCCCTTTTGCGTCATAACGTACGTAGAAATGCTTCGATTGCGACAAACCTTCATCATGTTGTTCCGGGGGTATACTGAACCGGTTCTGTTGAATATCATCGAAATGGAGTCAAAGGTCAGGGCACAGGAGCGAGATTTGTTCCACAGCCATTATCCTCATAACTTGAGTAATAACTTGAGTAATGATTTCTGTTATGTTGGAAAGCGTATCATATTCAGTGCATTGTACGAGTTTACTAACTTGTTTTAAAATTGTATTGTACCCGAGGGAAAAACCGCACCCTTTGTGTTTAGAAAAATGTAAGTGAACATAAAAATGCCGTTTAGTTTTCATTTAACTCAGAAAATGAAACTACTGTTTGTGATTTTGTTTTGTTTCTTGCTAACCTCATAAATTTTAATTTAAAATTGCTAATTTATTTTAGGGGAAGGGGTGTTGTACTGATTTTTTCGAGTTTAGGTTTCTGTTAGACAGCTTTTCTTATGAAAATGTTGTATCCTAAATCACTAATTATTTTGAGCGTGCCTTGACGTAAAAAATAAGGTCAGAATGTTTCCATCTTTATGCCGTCTCATACATGTATGGACAAATTATTACCAATACTTACAATGTAGTGAGAGATGTGGTTTCGAAGTTGTCACTAGTGAAATCGCATCTTAAAAAGATCAGTTCTATCGGCATATTTTAGAAAGGTACTAAAAGGTGTTCGGAACTCGCTCCTCTCGTTTGTCGCTAGGTGGCGCATTTGTGCTTTACGGCTAAAAGCGTGACTGTCGCCCACTAATGGCATTAAAGCAAACAGAGCACTTCACTTTGTAATACGTATGTTGTCATCCTTCGTTTGTCTAACATGACATGATAATTGACTGTTGGAACTGAACTCAGAGACTGCATTTAAATTTAAGCGTATCAAACGCAGTGAAAGGCGCGGAACGTAATGGGTTAATAGCAGATAAGCTCTCCGATACTACAAAAAATTTTATTCTCAAGATCCTGTGAGATAGATTGTAGCGTAATCTCACGGGCAACAAACCAAATGCGGTGGAATGTCGTGTCAAAACCCGGTGACTGATGAGTTTAATGGCGTCCTTCTTTGTTATTTTAAGTTGTTATTTTTACTTAAAATGATAGCGCCTTTTCCACAGTTGCCGCTAAAAGTAATTTCACTGATGTAACCACAGCGAAGGTAACTGCAGAAGAATTAGCAAAATTGTCCCATTATGAAACTCGTTTGATTAAAATGTACACAATTCTTCCCTCCTTTTTAAAGAAGTGTAGAATTTTGATTGTTCTTTGTGGACGAAGTCAGCCGATCGATTCGCTTTCGAAAAGTCCCTGGAATCTCTAACAGGAATATAATTTCACCGATTTTCTTGCTTCCCAACGGCATTGGTGATTTTGCTAAAATCCGTTCATGGTTTTACAGGGAGGGGAACGCCAAGTACATCATTTCATCTTCGTTGGCCTATCATTCAAGAATCTGAACACGATCCAGTGGCGCGAAGAATATAAAGTCCAAGATTTTATCCAATCGACTCTTACAGCAACTTGCGAAGTATTACCCAGCAGTTTCCAGCATTCCTTGCCAATTCATCCCTCCTTCTCATCCTTGGTCTTCCTCTCCTTTTACCTGCGCTGGGTTTTCATATAGTTGATCAATGGGTTCATCTCTATTCAGTCATTTCAGGAGTGTGTCCTCCTGTCCCCATATTGTACGCTTTCCAACTGTGGGTTGAAGAAGCGTATATGCTCCAGCTTTGTCCGTCTGTCTGTCTGTCCGCACGATAACTTGCGTTAAAATGGTTCGATTTCGATGAAATTTTAGTATGTGGTAGGGGACCACCTGGGGATGAACCCTATCGAAAATGGGCGAAATGGGGTCAAAGGTCAGGACATAAGAGCGGAATTCATTCCATTGCCCTTATGCGTCATAACTTGCGTAAAAATGCTTCGATTGCGACAAAACGTTAGCATGTTGTTCCGGATGTATACCGAACCGGTTCTCTTTAATATCATCGAAATGGGGTCAAAGGTCAGGGCACAAGAGCGAGATTTATTCCACGGCCATTATCCTCATAACTTGACTAAAAATGCTTCTATTGCGACAAAACTTTAGCATGTTATTCCGTAGGTATACTGAACCAGCTCTGATTAATATCATCGAAATGGAGTCAAAGCTCAGGGCACAGGAGCGAGATTTATTCCACAGCCATTATCCTCATAACTTGACTAAAACTGCTTCTATTGAGACAAAACTTTAGTATGTTGTTCCGGAAGTACACTGAATCGGTTCTGTTGATTATCATCGAAATGGGGTCAAAGGTCAGGGCACAGGAACGAGATTTATTCCACAGCCATTATCCTCATAACTTGAGTAATTATTTCTGGTATGTTGGAAAGCGTATCATAATCAATGTATTGCATGCTTTTGCTAAATTATTTTTTTTTTCAAATTAGTCCGGTGCAGCTCTAATCTATTCTCCCGTCCAGGTATTTCGTTTACGATCATTTTTTTAGTACGTTGGTTTTCCTGAAAAAAAAAAAAAGAAAGAAAATAAAGAACGTCTTATAGTGTCACTTTTTTCGTCCGTGTACCTGTGTGTGGACATCATATCTCTGCAACTATTACTCCAAAATTGTTTTTGCATTGGGAAGCCCAAAATGTGAGAACGATGATCCTTGCTTTCCGGTCCTCTTCCGATGCATAAGAGGGCGTAAATGCAGATGGTATTGAATTCAAAATACATTTTATTCCATATCATTGCCTCTAAATGCCCGATTTAAAATACGCCTTCTTTCTTTCGATGCCATTTATAACGAAAACTATTGTGGGGAGAGTTTCTTTTTCAAGTAAAGCACAGTTTTTCCGCTAAGGGGCGTAAAAGTAAATAACGATTTTCCCGATATGACTGTTGGAACTGAACTCAACTGTGCTTCTTCAATTTCCCTTTAAGAACTCTATCCATCGCAAAATCCTTTTTGCTGTGGATAGTGTTCCTAGGGGGTAAATGTTCTGCATATAATCTCCAATTTACGGTGAAAACTTGTTTTGCCACTTTGGGGCGAAAAGGAGAACTTATTGTGAGCCTCAGAGAAAGCACACAAGTCGCGACTGTTTTATTTTCCCTTCTGACATTAGTCAAATCGGACTAATAGTTGCAAAGATATGATGGCTACAGTTGGACAGCCGGACATAGTGATGTTATAAATACTTAGTCTGTTTTCAAAAGACATGCTAAAAAACGCTTCATTACTGGAACTGAAATCTTCTGAACGAAAAGTTCTGAATTAGATTATATGTTAAAACGTTTCCAATCAGGCACATCTGGGATATAATCAATTTTTGTTGAATTAATAACATGGTTTTCAGAAAATAACTTCCTTCACCAATAGTGGATGACATACTGTAAAATTCCTTTCCTTTTTTCCTTCCTGTGGGTTATTGATTTCCTCTAATGAATTAAGATTGTCGTTATTTTTTCATTTAGTTATTGATCTTTAATTATCTCTTCTCACGAAACAAAAAAATTTAGAAATAAAATTCTACAAGTTTTACAATTAATTCGTTAAGAAAAAAAAGTGAGACATGTTGAGAACTATTTCAAAGCCCAAGGAACATCACTGTTTGTTCGCACAGAAGAACTAATTAATGTACAAAACTCCAATTCCATCTGAACAATGGTGGTTGAGATTTGGAAGAGATCCTCTTCGACAGATTGCTCTCTGATACCGTAAATTAAGTAGGACTTTTTTCTGTTAATTAATTCCCTTACCTGTTCTCAAGATGAACACTTCTGCGTATGAAAATAACCTTAAAGGCATATTTTATTTTATTTAGTAAAATGTTCGTTGTTAAGCAAAAAATCTACATTTCTTATGCCCGTCTCTCTCGCTCTTTTTCTGTCTAGCTACGTATATCATTTCCTACCTTTCTCTCTTTTATGTCTCTTTCTCATTCCTCTTAATCTGTCTTGATCTTTCTCTTTTTCTTAATATCGGTTGTGATCTCCCTCGTTTGCCATTTCTCTCTCTCTCTCTCTCTCTCTCTCTCTCTCTCTCTCTCTCTCTCTCTCTCTCTCTCTCTCTCTCTCTCTCTCCTGTGCCTCTCTTCCCACTTTTGTTTGCCTTACACTTTCTTTTCCTCTTTCACTATATCTCATTTTTCTCGTTTTCTCTCGTCTTTTCATTATATATCTTTTTTTCTCACTTTCTTGATCATCTATATTTCTTGTTTTTCCTCGTTGTGTATCCATCTTTAGCGTTCATCATTCTTTCCGTCTGTCACTTTCCGAAATCTTCTCGTTTTACGCATCTTCTTCGGGATCACGTCACTCCATCCTCCCTCTCTCTCTCTCTCTCTCTCTCTCTCTCTCTCTCTCTCTCTCTCTCTCTCTCTCTCTCTCTCTCTCTCTGTATGCTTCTCCTTTAATGCGTACTTCTCTGTTTCTTACTCTCTCTCTCTCTCTCGTTTTATCTTTTTCTTTTCACCATTCTGTCTCCGTCTTTCCTTTTCTGCATAATTCACACTCCATTTCTCTTTCTCCAACCTTTTGATACATTCTGTCCACTTCGTCCTTTTTTTTTATCCGCACATTGTTTCACTTTTTGCCTCTCTGTTATGCCATCTGTCTCTTGTTATTCTCTCTTTTGCCTTCAGCCTCTTTTTCTCACACCGTTTTTATTTATTCTTTCCTTGCTACTTCTTTGACTCACCTGTATCCTTCGTTCCATACCCTATTTCACTTTGTCTCTCTCTTCCGATGTCTCTCTTTCTCACTTTTTCTAAATATTTCTCTGTGCCCCTACTGTATTTCTGTCTTCTTTCTTTTTCTCGTCGTCTCATCAGTCTGTCTTTCCCTTTGTCTCTTCCCTTCGCTTTCTCTCCCTTTCTCAATCTCACTACTTCTTTTCTACTCTTTCTTTCATTGATTCTTTTTCTGTAGCGCTGTACAGATCAAAAAAAAAAGAGAAGGGAGAAATCTCAAGACAGAAAGAAAGAAAGCAGAGATATCCCCCCCTCCAGAAAAATAAAAAATAAAAGGAAGCAAAGTAGGAAAAGGAAATTGATAGAAGAAAATAAAACTAAATTATGTTTTCCTTGGGCATACTTTGCTCATAATTTTACTCACATTGTCGTCAGCTGACGGCAGTTTTAGAGACCTTTAAACTTAGCTGGCATGTTTACACACTGCTAAATGTCTTATGACGCATTTTACGATCCATAAAGTTCATCACAGAGCATACAGGGGCCATAAACGTTCTTATGAACACATTAGAAATGGAAAACCACGTGACATGAAAATAAAACTAACAGCTCTAAAACAAACGTTTTCGATGAGAATCAGCTGCTTGCCTTTCATGATATCGCCGTATATGACTTAATATGGATGTAAATGTTATATCATGATATGATGTGTCTGCATAGCTTTTCGATAATCTGCGGAGTGTAAATGTTTATCGTCGTTTTTTGCATTGTGTTCACTAGAAATCTTCTGGACAAGGTAACCTTTGGAACAGTAATTTCGTGAAAAATCCACAACTATATTGAAAGAAAGTTGAACCTGATGAAGGCTGTTTTAACTACCCACAAGGAAAGTTGAAGCTGTTTCGAAAATGCTACACTTAGGAAAAATAATATACATATTTGAAAACAAACAGTTTTGCAGTTTAGTAATAGTATTTGCTGAATTTGATAGCTTTAGGCAGATTACATGACATTTCACTTTTCACCAGTGCTTTAACTATTTCATGAAAATATACACTGCTCAAACAAATTTGGTGAGCAGGTGATTTATCAAGAACAGACAACTGCTGGTAAATATGCAGCACAATTTAAAAAAATTATTTATGAAAAGGACCAGAAAATAAGGGATTGAACAGGTGAAAAATCATGTTTTACTGTAACAAAGCTCATTTTTGCAGGAAACACACCTGGTGCCATAAAAAAATCATTATTCCCTATATTTTTTGGAGAAGAAAAAATAAGCATCGACGAACTTTGTCATCTGTCTAATAAGGTCTGTGGTCACCTCGAACGTGCAAGACAGCTTCACACCTGTGGGACATTGATTTGACCAGGCTGTCGAGGAGATTTTGGAGGATTCTTCCCCACTCTTCAAGAAGGGCATTTGTTGTCAACTGAAGGCGAGTCAACGGAAGTTGTAGTCTAGCAGCAATGCGTCTGCCTAATGTGTCCCAAGCATGTTCGATCGGATTCAAATCTGGGGAGCATGCGCGCCACTCCATACGCTCTATTGTTTCCTCTTCAAGCATCTAATTCACTAAGCACGCTCAATGAGGTCGGGCGTTGTCATCCATAAAAATGGCTGAATCGCCGATGGCAGCAATATAAGGCACGACCAAGGGTCTAAGAATTTCGTCCCTGTACCTTTGAGCAGTCAGGGACCCATTCCGAATGACGTACAGGTCAGTACGACCACCTACGCTTATCCCTGCCCAAACAAGCACACCGCCTCCACCAAAATGCGATCTTTCTTGGACATGCGCTGAATTGTATCGGGTGCCACGTTTTCTCCAGATCAGAAGTCGTCGATTATCCGGCTGTAGACTGAATCTGGACTCGTCGCAGAAGAGAACTTGGCTCCACTCGTGTCCCCAATCACAGTGTTCTTCAGCCCAGTTTCTTCGAGTCATACGATGTCGGGAGGTCAGTGGGACACACACAACTGGCCTACGTGCATACAATCCACGTGCGTGAAGGCGTCTACGAATTGTTTTTGTCGATACGCTTCTTCCGGTTGCCATTAAAAGTTGTCTTTGCAGCTAGGTGGCATTTTGACCCCTGTTCCGAAGGACTGTTAATGACAAATAATGGTCATCATTTGAGGTGGTAACTCGTGGACGACCTTGACCAGGACGTCTTCGAACACTTCCCGTCTCTTGGAACCGACTCCACAAGCGTGCAATTACACTACGGCTCACTCCAATGGCGGAAGCTACTATCCGTTGACTTTGACCGGCTTCCAACCTTCCTGTGGCTCGCCACGCGGTGCTTCCTGGCAAATCGTGTTAATTCGGCATGATAACATGAGATAACGCAACAAACTGCTTCTCCCGCGACCAGCGGTACAAGAATACAGTTCCCAAAGAACCACCCGTTTTATGTGATTGTCGCATCGACGTCACTTTTGAAGTCATTGTTGCTAATTTGCATGTCTAACTGCTTTCTACAGCTGTTTTTCATTATTCGGAGGGAATCTTTTGACAGTTCAATAATATTTTACCCAACTGCTTTGAATAAAATCGTTTTAAAAGGGTGCTCCCTAATTTTGTTGAGCAGTGTAGTTTTCAAAGGTAACTAACTGGACTTTGGAAAGTACAAGTCAGAAACACGTCACACAATGTTTAATTTTGGATACCGTTATGTGTGACTTATAATGAATACGGCATCCATACTGTAGCATATTAAGCCTTCGCTACACATTTGCATATAAAAGAAGGGGTTTTCTATTCTATGCCATCCTAATTTTTTTTAACATTTTGTACTCCCTTTTGTAATTCATATAATTTTTGCGTTACATATAAAGATTTTTAATTAAATTTAATTTTTTCAAATTCCGTAGATAAAATTATCAATTCACGTACTTGGAATGCAGGTAATTCTATCTCTGATGAGAACTGAGACTTTCTGGTCTGGACATATGAGCGCGAAATACGGTTGGGCACTCACACATGGGTCTATTCGAATCAAGGATCCTAAAGTCTATCATGGAAACATGGCCACTACATTACAGTCTTTTCGCCATTCTGGAGAATATTGACCGTAAAAGATGGATCCATGTTCTCGTGCTGTTGTCTCTACCATGGCATCGTGCAGTTGAAAACGTGATTTCCAACTGCACGATGCCGCATGAAACTTTTCTAATCATTTTCGGTCCATCTTCGGTGCTCCCGAGTCCATTGGAAACTTGTTCAGTGCAGACATCAATGGCGTTGAAACGCAAATGGTACTTGGCATCGTACTCTGGAATGCTGAGCGGCACTGCCCCTGCTTCAAAGCCTTAGTTATTTGACTCTTTGTTGATTTCCGACAGCAAGTAATGTTCTCACTACCGGTTTTATTGCCGCGACAACAACTCTTTGTACGGGTATACTCTTGCTGCTATAGTTCTTCCGCATTTCACAAATGCGGTAGTTTTGCTGCTAGTCTCACTGCTCCTCCAAGCACCTAAAGCCTCTTAGATCACATAGCTCTGCCAGTAGACCTTCAGTAACGTATTCCGAACTACTGCTGGGAGTGTTCCCGTCCGTTTCGTTATGTAACATTAGTGACTGACTACATCGGATGATTTATTTGCATAAAATGGTCTGCTGATCCTGGTAAATTGGACACTTAGTGTGTATCATACACTAAGATGCCAGTTTATTAGGTATGCCGGCCCTCTCACATAAATGGCTCACTCCAACAAAGAAGACAACATGTGAGCGCTGTGTGCGGTATAAATCAGACAGACTATCTCATAGAGCATCAGTTAACGTTCGATTGAGGGTCAGAATGGGTAGACCTAGTAATCTGAGCGACTTCGAATGCGACATGATAACTGGGTCTAGGCGTGGTGGTTCGATCATCTCCCAAACGGCCGTCATCGTGCCATTACAGGGCTTTCGTGTGAATGGTGCAACACGCAGGAAACTTCCACTCCTCAGCTATCCTATGAACGAAAACAGTTAGTGGATCAGAGGAATCAAAGGGGACTGGCAATAACCGTGCAAGCCATCAGACGGGCCATAATCGTGCAAATCACCGCAGAATTCAACATTGCAAGGGTCATCTCAAAACGCACCACGACCATGTCGAGAATGGGCTACAACAGCCGACGACCCTGTTGAGTGCCGATGTTGTCGTTGCAAAATACGAAAGCGCGCCTCCCTTGGACCCCGAAGCATCGACACCGGACTGTTGAGAACTGAGAAAAGGTCGCCCGTGGACAATAGTGGAAAAGCACAATCGAATCAAGGTTCGTTCTGCGTCTTCTGGATGGCAGAATCCGAATTTGGCCATCGTGTCAGGTGTCCACATTGCAGACAGTGGCGGCGGAACGCTGGTGCAGGGAATGTTTGTCTGGCACGTATTAGGCCCCCGTGATGCCCATTGGAGGACATCTTAACTCCACAACGTATCTGAACATTGTTGCCGAACAAATTCATTCACTCATAACTGCCTTTTATCCTCAAGCAGATGGACACATCCAGCGCACCTGTTTACAAGACGCGTATCATCACCGAACTGTTCCAGAAACATGCCGACGAGTTTTCCTTTCTGCAGTGGCCTGAACATTCCCGGATATAAACCCCATCGAGTATCTCTGGGATGAGGTGGAACCGGCTATTGGCTATGAGATTGTTGCAGCAATTTTCAGTAATTGTGCTACTCGATTATTTTCTCATGGTTCAACATTCGTGCTCGACGTTTTCAGGATCTCGTATGTTTCATGCCCCGACGAATTCGGGCTGTTCTAAAGGCCAAGGGTGGCGCAATATACTAGTAGATAGGTATAACTAATACAAGACTGGCGTCTCATTGTATAGGCGTACAACTGTGTATTCGGCCGTTTTAAAATCGAATGTTTTTGCTAAATACTTTACCAATGTTTATTAACCGGTCGCAAAACATATCAGTAAGTTTATATTTTCGAGATATATATTTTCTAGTAACTTAAAGTTTGGGGGAGGGGCTCTTAAATAGAGTATCATGCAAAAGAAAAAAATAACGATGCTTAAACACGAGTTCAATTTTTCAGTTTCTAGTTTTTTTTTTTATATAATTATAGAATAATCGTGGATTGGCTAGATTTCATTGTCTGACGTGAGGAGGGTATTCCTCGGGATTTATAACGAGAACACCAGTCTGCTTTTGCTCATTAAGCGGTATTTGTTGTTGCTACGAAAACAGAAATAGGTTTGCGTTTTCAGGTTTGTCATGTTTTAGTTTGAGTGGCATTTAAATTATATTTATTGCTCGTCATAATGTCCTTACCAATACCGGAAAGTCTCTTCGAAACTGTAAATCTATGTGTATTATAAATGCTCGCCGCGTGTGTTTTGTATCGTGTTCTCTGAGAAATGTTTTCGGGAAAATTTAAGGCATCTATCTGAATAACAAGGGGCGGCTTAAACGTTTCACAGGAATCATGGTCAGCGCAAATGGGAAATGGCGCCAATGAAAGACACGCTCACTGTGTGGAAAGATCTGGGAACTTCCCAGTGCAGTAACCCGTTCTTGGCTCCAGCGTTGGCCTATTCATGGGGTTAGGGTTGCTTTGGTGTTCAAAAGGAAAAAATAAATTCACAAAGAAAAGTAAAACTATGAGATACTTTTTATACCTTCGGAGCATATGCAGTAGCTCGCAGTTTCTATCTGGTCTTAACGTCGTGTTTCTTGATTTTTGTTTTACTGGTACACCGGTATCTTTTTTTTTTTTTTTTTTTCTTTTTGGTGTATGTGGCATGTACGTTGCCACACTGAAGTCCTTGAAATAATCGATAAAGTAAGACATTTCAACACCAACCAGTTACAAGATTTTTATACAGATCAAATTTTTTTATTTGGACCTTCAAGGAACTGCGATTTCTTAGTCTACTGAAATAAAAAAATTCATATTCATATCCTGTTAAAATTCTGTGTATTACCTGCTTAGAAATAATTATAACTCCAAGCAATTTAGCTGAATTTAATGCCTTTTGTTTTCTTTGTATGATTGGACCACTAATTGGGCTGTTTCTTGCCCCAACATCTTGATACCAAAGAAAAGCAGTTTTGTGTCTCGGTATAATGCACTACGAGCTAATTGCTGTTCGCCGACCCGGTGGCGCAGTGGTTTGAGCGCTGGCTTATGATCATTCGTCCGTGAATGATCGGGGTTCGAATCCCGGTGAGGCATGGATGTTGTGTTTGTCTTACGGCTCTGGCTCTCTCCCTTCCCTGGAACCAGTGGCCCTAAATTAGGGATGGGCTACTGCTTTATAACCCATTGAGTTGTTCACGGTGGTCGTTAAACCTCCAATCAAAAAAAAATTACAGCCTTTATAACTGCTGCCTTGTCTTCATTTCATGCGCGATCATATGAGATCCTTTACAATGTTGAATAATTTTTTCCGAATTGGTCCGTAACATCGATTTTCTAGAATGTACACTCTCTGGGATTTTCTTTTTAAATTCCAACGTGAAATATTGTCGTTTTCTGCTTTTTGTCCAATTTCTGAATTAAATAAAGATTATAAAATTAAATATAATTTCTTGCAAATGACAGTAGGCCAGACAGAGGCGATATTGTTTCCAGCATAACTCTGGAGATTTTGTAAAACAGTCATACGGATATGGCCAGACAAATACGTAATGCCGTAGTCAGCGATAGATGGCGCTCCAAACATAACCTTGAGCGGTTGTGGAACGAAAGCTCTGCGTTTGAGAGCGGTAGAAGTACAGATGAGTCCTGAAACCACCTGCTGTTGACGTATTCAGGTTTCACCTGTACTTCCATCTTTTTGTAAGAGTCACTTGAGAAACCGATCAAAAAGTAATACATAGCTCTTTTGTTTGAGCATTTCTGAAATCGTGAACGCTTTGTTGTTTCGTAAAGCAAACTGATCACAGTGTTCATCATGCTGATGATTTCTTGAGATTTTTTCTTAAAGCTAATCTATTATTAACAAGTTAGTAAAATCATGCAATGCATTGATTATGATACGCTTTCCAACATACCAGAAATCATTACTCAAGTTATGAGGATAATGGCTGTGGAATAAATCTCGCTCCTGTGCTCTGACTTTTGACCCCATTTCGATGATATTAAATAGAATTGGTTCAGTATATACCTCCGAAACAACACACTAAAGTTTTGCCGCGATAGAAATATTTTTAATCAAGTTATGAGGATAACGGCTGTGGAATAAATCTCGCTCCTGTGTCCTGAATTTTGACCCCATTTCGATGATATTCAACAGAACTGGTTCGATATACCTCCGGAACAACATGATAAAGTGTTGTCGCAATCGAAGCATTTTTACGCAAGTTATGACGCATAAGGGAAATGGAATGGATCCCGCTCATATGTTCAGACCTTTGACCCCATTTCGCCCATTTTGAATAAGATTCGTCCCCAAGTGGTCTCATATCACATACTAAAATGTCATCGAAATCGAACCATTTTTACGCGCGTTATGACGCATAAGGGCAGTGGAATGGGTCCCGCTCATATGTTGTGACCTTTGACCCCATTTGTCCCATTTTCAATAACGTTCGTCCCCGGGTGGTCCCCTACCACATACGAAACTTTCATCGAAATCGAACCATTTCTACGCGAGTTATCGTGCGGACAGACGGACGGACGGATTGACAAAGCTGGGGCATATACGCTTCTTCAACCTACGGTTGGAATGCGTAAATAATGAATGAAAAAAAAATGTTATATATTTCAAAATTCGTTATAACGAGATTCCGTCTGTATAAATCCCAATGCAGCAAACATTTCTTTGCCTTAAAAGAAGACATGTGTGCTGTACCAACAAAACAGCACTTCGGAAAGGGGCAATTTTCATCGACTTCTTTTAACCACTGAAAATAAGAGAAATCATTTGAGAGAAAACATTGTGTTATAATCCGTTGATTTTATTGAAAGCTTTTTCTATTTCGTTTCTCCGCTATCTCTGTCTTGTGAATTTTTAAATAGTCCGTTCGTATCCTCAGACGACATGATATCCCCGCAAAATGCAGTGTTATTTCATCACAGGACGTCGCTTAAGCACATGGCGTAACTTCTAAAGATGATGCAAATATTGATGATGTAAAAAATTTCTTCGACAAATTTTTGGGGCATTTAAATTTGGAATTTTCTAAATTTTTCCTTTCTTCGCCGAACAGAAACAGTCAGAATTCAAAATTTTACTTGAACTGCTCATCGAGAATTAGGCAATGATTTCGGTTAAATAAAAGCGATTATACCGGTTTTCGATGGGGTCATCCAAAAGCGAGATGAACTCAAAAACTATTTTCATTTTCCACGCAACTTTTTTCAAACAACTTGTTAAGCAACCATTTGCGTTACATTTTAATACTAGTATGGTTGGTCTCAGAAAGTCAGGGATGTTGCATGACATGAAGGATGTACGTATCTGACTTAAGTAACACGCACTGAAATGACATCAGCAAGGTTACGTTGCACAAACGATAAAGTGTGCGTTTACAAAACCAATTTATTGGGCAATTTCTGCCCACACAACAGAGTAGCTCTGCAATATAGGCAAAATGGTAAATTCGGAGAAGGTCTATACCTCTGGATTTCAGTACCCGGTAACACCACCTCTGTGTCTTGACACCTTCGAGAACGTCTTGACACCTTCGAGGCATACTTACTTATGTCATTATTGATGAGTGTCTGAGGCAGCTCGTCCCATATTACAGGCAACACGTTACGGAGGTCTGCCAGTGTACTGGGGTATGGAGCGTGGTTATCCACAAGTCACGGCACAGCGTCCAAGATGTTCTCAATGGGATTAAGGTCAGGAGACCTCGGAGACAGCTGTGACGATTAATTCCCATGATTTCCCAGCTCCTGAAGCATGCATGCTCCAGGCACGGTGACTGGTTAAATTGTCATCGAGAGAAAGGAATGCATCAACAATAGCAGCGTGAAACAGTGTCACAATAAGCACAATGATCTCGTTTCGGTTAACTGAGGCATTCGTGTTGCCTTGACAAACATACAAGAAAGTGCGGCCTAATAAATACACTCCAGTCCAGACCAGAACTGACTGCCGCTGGTAATGATAGACGAAGTTTGGCAAAGTGTAATTGCGTTCGTATGCCGGATGTCTCTACACGTGTTCTCGTTGAGTATCAGGATAAAGAGCGAAACGGGATTCGTCTGTGAAAAGTACATGGTGCCACTCTGTATTTCATGACATGTACTGTCGGACCTAGGTATATCTTTGACGACGGTGAGTTGATGCCAATGCTCTCAGTGGCCTCCTTGCTCTGAGTCCGTACTGATGAAGACGGTTCCGTTCCGTTTGAGTACACTCTGTGACACCAGAAGCAGCTCGAAGTGATTCCCGGAGTTGGCTACTGGTGATTCTATATGCCTTCTCCGAGCACTTGCTGTCAGGTAGCGATCTCGCCTCCTGGTGGTTATCCTCGGGCGACCAAACCTGGGTCGATCTGCAACATTTCCATGCCGTAGAAGTCTTGTATGTAGATGACTTACTACACTTTGAAAATTCCTAAAGCAGCAGCCACGTCGATTTTCCGTACACCTGCCTACAGCACTATTTCTGTTGTCAATGCTTGAACATCATTTTAGGTTAATCCCACAGTAAAGGCAATACATTCAGTGAACTTCTAGACTAAGCACTGAAACGACCCGTTTTGCGCTTCTCGCATGGTACTTTTATCGGAGCTGGAACGCTACGTGTTGTGTTGTCATGATGCTAATTTGCATATGACGTAGCTACCCACGCTGCTAACTGATCTCCAGTAGCGCTAAATTTGCAGCATATCACCGCGCTTTCCCTTCGAAACCGCACAAAACCTAACTTTTTGTGACCGTTGTATAATATAAGGAGGAAAAGGATATACCAACAATTAACAACGTTTTTTTTTTTTTTTTTTTTACTTTTCAACCTGGAAGCTACTACGAGAAAAGAGGTTAATTGCTGAGAAAGGGAAAATTTAATGAGATCGTTTTTGCTACTTTGAACCACAGTACTGACTGAAGTAACAATTCTTAAGATACTTCGAATCAAGATTACCTTGTGGTTTTTATTTTCCCAAGTAACATTTCCAAAAAGTCACTTTTTTTTAAAAAGTTGTCATACTTTATTTTATGCCCATTTCAGTCACAGAAGGGCCCTCCCTCCCTGCATGGAAAGACTGATTTCCTTCAAATGAGAGAAAATGTCTGCCATATACGCTACAGAACTGAAGAATTCTCGATTTCAGGAACCTCCCAAAGGTCGCTATATCTGTTTACAAGAACGGGAATTTGTTTTCCGTTTAGGTTTCCTTTCTTTTTTTACCAAAGAGGCCCCGTTCTTGTGCATACTTTAGTGCTCATTTCTGCAACCCGTTTAGTATAGCAGTCTTATAAATACTCTCGGGTAAGAAAGGGCGGTTTTGCCATATTTTCCAACTCTTGAAGTGGCAAAGTTTTAATATCGTTTGAACGTACATGGAATTTTTCCGTTTGTGTTTCTTTTTTTTTTAGTTCTGCTAATTTTTTAAAGTAACTTAGAAATACTATTGATGTCTCCACATAAGTTCATATTATTTCGCAAGGATGATTAATCATATTAAATATTTCAAATTAAAATGAAATAATGTATTTTTGTAACTCCCTTTTGGAGAGTTTTTTATTCTGACTCATCAAAACTTGTCTTTTTTTCCCTTTATAGGTGAATGCCGTGACGATAATAGCCCTTGTCAACATTTTTGTTTTGATCTTCATGATGGAACCTTTGAGTGCTCTTGCAAAGAAGGCTTTACCTTAGCGGTTAATGGCTATAGCTGTATAGGTAAGTTTTTTCATACTTTTTTCTCTTTTACATTTCTTATTTAGTGCATTTTTTTCTCATCAGGAAAAAAGGCGATTTTAGTATTTCTTCTTCTCACTTTTCTGTGTCTGTCTGTGTATGTGTTTATTCCAGTGTTCAGTATTCTTCTCGCGAATCTTGGGAAGAAAATAACGCTGTATAAATAACAGTCCACCAAAATGAGGTACTTCAATCTCCTTAAAAAGTCATCCTTTCAGGTTATCTATGTCCGACCTAGAAACACTTCCTCTTAGTTGGTGGTCAAAGTATACATTTACGGGCTAGATCACTAGATCATTATGACCCCTCCCCCTTTGTTTCCATAAGTAGAAGCGTCCCACAGTTAGAAGAAGTAACGTCACCGACCGGCACAATATACACTTTGAAGAGCAATTGAATTAGAGACAGCTGGCGTTACGCAAATGTGGCGCTGTGGGCGCCCGTGTAAACGGAAACGACATGACGTATGCAGTGATCCAAGAATATAAGGAATGATGCGACGGGAATCAGTAAGACTCGGACGCAGTATGGGTAAGACGAAGGATCTAAGCGCATTTGATCGTAGGCAAATTGTCGTGGCCCGACGAATGGGTCACTCCATCTCGGAAGTCGTGCAGGCACTGGGATTTTCACGAGCCACTGTGTCACGGGTGCACCGTGAGTACATTGAATCCGGTAAAACCATCCCTGCAAGGGCCAACTGCCGTGGACAACAGCGTGTGAATGAGCGGGGTCATCGTTGGCTAACTCGCATTGTAACAGCGGATAGACGGGCCACAGTTCAAGAAATCACACGGCAATTTAACGCTGGTGCACAAAAACGTGTAAGCAGCCACACCATCCAGAACCATCTCCTCGCTATGGGGTACAGCAGCCATCGTGCCACGAGGGTACCGCTGCTGACCGCTCGTCACAGGGTGCAAAGATTAGCGTGGCCGCAAGAACATCGCCACTGGACCCCAGACATGTGGGAAAATGTTGCCTGAACTAATGAGTCGAGATTCACGTTGGTACATGCGGATGGCAGAACCACATGAAGCGATGGATCCTTCTTGCCAGCAGGGTACTCTTCAAGCTGGTGGGGGTGGCATTCTCGTCTGGGGACTGTTTACGTGGACAGAAATGGGACCCCTGGTACGTGTGACATCGTCCCTCACAGGTCAACGTTACCAGGATATCCTGGACGACCATTTGCTCCCGTTTGTGCGTCTTCAACATCCCACTGGGGACCTCATTCTGCAACAAGACAATGCAGCTCCCGAATTGTATCCGAATGGTTGTATGAACACTCCACCGACGTGACCTCGCTTCCTTGGCCATAGAGCACATCTGTGATGCCATTGAGAGAGATGACCCCCCCATCCCCACCATCAAATGTTCGTGAACTGTGGGAGCTTGTTCAGGAGTCGTGGATCCGTATGGCTTCCCAACGCTTCCGGTGTTTTGTCGAGTCCATGCCGAGACGAATCGCCGCCGTCATCAGGGCGAAAGGTGGTGCTACACGTTATTAGACAGGTATCTCTAATTCAATTGCTATTCAGTGTATATACACTCATCGCCAAAACCAATAGTTGTACCCAGAAGGAAGCAATCGACAGGAATGAAACTTGGTGGGTGGGTTTGACCTCGTGAGACATGAAAATGATTCAAGTATCACGCTCGGCCACGCATGTAACGCCATTTAGGAGTTGCCGTAGAGCTGTGCCTGACCGGCTATATAAGGGGGTCCCATTTCACGTACTTGCCATTTTGACTCGTGCTGTTGTGTTGGTTGCACCCATGCAAGTGAAGTATGCCTCGGAGAAAATTTCGGAAGCAATTCGAGCAGTTGGAAGAGTTCGAGAGGGGCCTCATCCTCAGGCTCCGGGAAGAGGGAAGGTCTGATCGCCGTATTGCGTGCCATACCAGTCGTGCGGATATCACCATAGCACGCTGTTTGCGGCAGTGGATATAACAAAGCACGCAGCAGCAACAGGAAGGTCTGGAAGACCTAGACGAATCACGGAGAAAGAGGACCGACGTGTTGTCCGACATGCGCGGAGTGACCCAACAGCCACGACTTCGGATATTCAGCGAGCCGTGGCGCCCTCCATACATCGTCTGATTAGTGCCAGTACCATTGGCAGACGGCTGCACGACGTAGGACTACACGTACGCAGACAGTTTCGACGACTGCCCTTAACATCAGTGCATCTTCGTCAAAGACTGCAATGTTGTCGTCCCAAACTATCAAGAAGTCACTCTGAATGGCAGCGGGTGGTCTTCAATGACGAGTCCCGCTTTTGTCTTAGAGGAGACGACCAACGAATCCGTGTGTGGAGAACCCGTGGCCAGCGCCAAGATGAACGGTTTGTTGTCGAGGGTCACACGTTCAGAAGGCCAGGTGTCATGGTGTGGGGTGCAACTGTCTACAATGCCAGATCACCTTTGGTGTTGTGACATACCTGCCAGCAGGACGTACACGACATAAAGGCAGATAGTAGTCAGAACAAACGTCCGCGTAGCTCAATTGGTAGAGTGACTTATTCCGGAATGAGGGATTTTTCTCGTTTATATTACTGGGTTGCCTCGTTTCCGTTGAGCACCCTCTCACCGCCAAATGCTACCTAGGCATTATTTTGGACCAAGTGTTTTCTCCCCATGGTAACCGTGTACCTGGAAGGCACTGGACTCTTTCAGAAAGATAATGCCCAGTGTCACTAAGTTATCATACTACAGGAATGGTTCAAGGACCATTTCCAACCATTTCGTGTCCTTTCCTGACCTCTAAATTCTCCCGACTGGAATGCTTCTCTCCGTCGCCGATTTCAGGGACATCATTGTGTCCAGTGTGTACAGAATACCTGAGGACACCTTTCGCGGTCTAATGGAATCGATGTCACGCCAGGTGCAAGCGGTTTTCGCGGCTCAACAGACTATTAGGTAGATGGTCATTACTTTACTGCTCATGAATATGTATTAGATAACGCATCTCGTCAAGTCTGTCATGTACTGGTTACGAAGTAGTCAACGTGCATTCTACCACCTTTCTGTGACAGTTACTCAAAGAAACATCTCTATCTCTAAAAAGTAACTGTAAGCAGCTTTACATTCCTGGAAGGCTTCTCTCCACTCTCAGTACAGTACCCTGAAATTCAGCATGCCTGACCCAAAGAAGGGGAATTAAATTTGACTGTTAATCCACCGTATTGGCGAATTGAACCACAACATCGACTATTTTAAGAATAAGGTCACTAAATGTGATTACCCTGTGCAGTATGTTGTTTTTTGTTTTACTGTTTTTCCAATATTTTTTATGTATGCTGCCGGCATGAACGGGTAGGTATTTTTCTAAGATACCACATACAACTCTATATGGTAAGGGAAAACTGGTGAGTATTAAAGTCAAAGGATGTATCTATCAGGTCGTTCCAGAAGTTAGTGAACACTTTCAACTTTCCGTAATCCCTGTAATAGCAAAGCAATGATCCCAATATTTGAAGGTAATTAGTAGTAGTACTTCCTCTCACTATTAATTATATGTTCCCGAATCATGGGGAGTTCATGAACACCATTAAATGTGCAGGTGTCATTAAGTCTGTGGAAAATGTCTGTGATTCGGAGATCCATATGCTGCTCATTGTTGTAGCGTCTACCAGAGATCTCGCTTTCAAATGGGCAAAACAGTTAAAACACAGGGGTCCGTATCTGGTGAATACCTTGAGTAGCACAGCTCCATCTATCCGTTCTGTTCAATGAAGAGCCGAACGATACGGACCTTATGCGGCCAAATGTTGTCGTGTACAAAGACAGGTCGCTGTACACTATATCGCAGTGCCCATGCTGGAATAAGCTCCTCTAGAAATTATAATGAATTAGCTTTATATTCTTTTTACTAAGCTAATTATTATGAATGAATAATGCTCTAAGCTTCAAAATAATGAATTCCCAAAAGGGTGTTGTTACTCGTTAATTATGAACTTAAACAAAGTCTCAACGCTGGTTATTTATATTAAGTAATCAAAGTCATAAACCTAACAGCCAGACAGAGGTCTGACAAAACTAAGGATTGAGAAAGACTGAACTTACTGAACAACTGTTTATTTCCCAGACTCTTGGTCAACTAAGGCACTCATATATCTTGTACATAATAATGAATAAACTTTCCTCTTATAGTACGCACACAACCAACACAACTCCAACACAACACCAACCTCCAACAACAACTCAACCCCTACCACTCAACTCCGATGAACGCGCCTATATACTAGCTACCACCACGTCATGACTTACACTCATTGCCAGATCTCATTCAGCGGGTGAAATAATATTTCGTTCAGTAGGAAGATAATTTACATAGTAAAATAAAATAACCAGAGATAGTAAAATCAAAAGGAAAGTGAATATAGAGTATACGTTACATCATCTCCCCCTTAATTTTTCTTTTTTTTTTTTTTTTTTTTTTTTTTCCGAAAAACCTATCAATTTTGGAGTGTAAGTCTTACATTTCGATGATTGACGTTTCTCGATCTTTTTTTGATTTGTTGTTTGGTGGTAGCCGTATTTACATTATCAACTTGGCATGACAATTTACGAATCTGTATTCGACTGTGAAATTTGTAGTGTAGAACAAACCAAACCTGCATCGGCATACTTTCCTTTTATTCTGCCTAGCAGGAATCACTTTTTTAATTTCAAATTACGTGCGCCTCATTCGTTGAAATACATAACAACTGTATCAGCAGCGAAGATTGCCTGAAGCTGCCTAACAGTAACAATTTTATTATTTTCATTTCAAATTACGTTCGCCTCATTCGTTGAAATACAGAACAACTGTATCAGCAGCGAAATTTACCTGGAGCTGCCTAACAGTAACAATTTTATTATTTTCATTTCAAATTACGTTCGCCTCATTCGTTGAAATACAGAACAACTGTATCAGCAGCGAAATTTACCTGGAGCTGCCTAACAGTAACAATTTTATTATTTTACCCCTAAGCACATAGATATATACAAAAAAAAGTGGATTAGTAGATGGACATAGAAGGAAATATAAAAAAAAAAAACACACATATATACACAAAAAAGAATGCATAGGCCCACACGAAAAAAAGAAATTCTGACACGCCAACTGGTCGTGCAGGAAAAACAACAAACTGAGAAAAGAACCTGTCCACGAGAACTTACTTATCTCGAGGACGCATAAAAAATTCTAGTGCGGTAACGTTTTCCAGGCCTAATGGGACTGGTGAAATCAGGTGGCTTGGATCTCTTCCGGGACGGTAATGGAACTTCGGTCTGTTGTCGGTCAGGAGTCTGGCGGTCTGGAAATCCCTGCGGCTGAGAAGAACGGTCAGAAGTCTGGCGGTCCGGAATCCCTTGCGGCTGAGAAGAACGGTCAGGAGTCTGGCGGTCTGGAAATCCCTGCGGCTGAGAAGAACGGTCAGGAACGTCAGAAGTCTGGCGGTCTGGAAATCCCTGCGGCTGAGAAGAACGGTCAGGAACGTCCGAAGTCTGGCGGTCCGGAAATCCCTGCTGCGGCTGATAGGAACGGGCTCCCCAGGCTTTGGATATGAAGTCCCTTGGTGCTGGGGCCCGTTGTGTCCTTCCAGTATCTTTTTGGACGGACGTGTCTCCGGCCACATCGCTTGCTTTCGTTTACGCCCACGGGGCATGACAGTAGTAGCAGGCATCGGCCCTGTTTGCCCTGAACGGAGGTTCCAGGGGCGAAACCCGGGTGGATGCAAAGATTTCTGCCTTCGTCGCTGTTGCGGCGAAGCAGATTGGGGAGACAAGTCACGTTTGCGCCCAGCTTTTGGTGGTGCTGGACGGTGTGGAATATGAAATGTTGGATTCATAACTTACAAATCCGAAATGTCCGACGCCTCTGAGTCGCTGCTGTAATTCAGCGGTCGTGCAGGGCGATGTTTAGATTTGCCTATAGGAATACTTTCCGACGAGGTATTCAAAGAAGAAGTATCCCGCGTTGGTGCAGAGTTAGCCGGAAACGGCGCAGCAATAGTCTTGGCAATGGTTGGAGGGAAAGGAACGATACTAGTATTCGACGAACTCGATTCGAGCCTTGGTCTCATGGGAGAATCAGGTTGCGGTTGTAGAAACTCGTCTGGAGGGGAGGGTGAAGGAAAAATCACTGGTGATTCTTCAAAAATGTTCGGTGGTTCGTCCACAATTTCCGGCGGTTGAACATGAGATATAGATTCTTGAGTCTGTGGAACAGAAGGTTGAGTAGGATTGATAATGAAATCGATATTCCGTTCGTGATACTTGCGACATTGATCAACATGTACATATTGAAAATTGTTGTTCGGTTTCTCCAGAACAATATTATTTTCAAAGACATTTGCCACCCGATATGGACCTTCGTAGCTGGGTGCAAATTTCTTCACTAAAGTATGCGAAACAGAAGACTGGAAGTGCGTTTCCACGAGAGTGAGATCTCCAACGACAAGATCTGGTTCCCTACGCCTAGAATTATAATATCGTGCTTGAGCCGCTTGTGCTCCTAGCATTGCAACACGAGCTTTTTCTGCCATGATTCGTACTGATTGCGGAGTTGGTCGCTGGTTTAATTCGTCGATAATCCCCGTTAAATTTTCAAAAGGGGTTTTAATTTTGCGACCCAGAAAAAGTTCTGCAGGAGTAATTTTAGTAGACTCGTGGACAGACGAGCGGAGGGCGAACGCAAAAAGTTCTAAATGGTCATCCCATCTTTCATGGTGGTCCATTACGAAAGTCGCAATCATTTTCACTAACGTTCGGTTAACGCGTTCTGCAGGATTACTCTGGGGATGATATGGGGAAATGAATTTATGTTTAATGTGTAATCTCGCACACATTCTTTCAAAAATGTCAGAAATAAATTGAGGACCATTATCCGAAACTACTTTATTAGGTGCACCATATCTAGAAAATACTTCATTAACTAAGACATTACAAATAACTTCAGCCGTAGCGGCTTTAATGGGAAAAACTTCAACCCATTTAGAAAAATTATCAGTTAGTACTAAAACATAACGAGCTTTATTTTTAACAGATAATGGATAAGGTCCCAATAAATCTATGGAAATAATATCAAACACATGAGAACTTGAACTAGATTTCAAGTGACCGGCCGGTCTTACATTACGATAATTATTAATCTGACACAAGTGACATGATTGAACGTATGCGAGCACACTTTGGTACATTCCAGGCCAATAGGCAACATCCCGCAATTTACAACGGGTCTTGCGAATACCTAAATGGCCTGCAAGAGGTTTGTCATGAAATTCATTTAAAAGAGCCATTCTAAGGGTTCGCGGAATACATGGGCGAAACTCTGCCCTAGTAGTCCGAGACTTTGTATAACAAAGAAGACCCTCTATTACTTCAAAATGTTGTGACCTTCCAGCCAGAGAAGGATCACTTTGTGGGGGCGAACCCGCAAGCAAAAGATTGTAAATATCCCCAAAATCTGGATCATTTATTAATTCTGCCATTATCTGCTCTCTGGATGTGATATCAGCTATCAGAAGTAAAGGCTGACATCCAGGAGTAGTTTCTGTGGGGACCCCACTAATCGGAACGCGAGATAATGCGTCCGGTAATTGATTCTTGTGACCTGGCTGATATGAAATTTTGATATTGCTCTCTTGTAACTTCAGAGCCCACTTCATAAGTCTTTGAGATAGGTGCTTAGCAGAATTTAAATACTGAAGGGCAGAATGATCCGTAATTATGTTAACTGTCAATTCGTTAAGATAACATTGAAATTTATTCAGTGCATACACAACAGCAAGACATTCACGTTCCGTAGCTGAATAATTGCGTTCAGCTTTGGCTAAAGTACGAGACGCAAAAGCTATTGGATGCCCAGCTTGTGACAAAACGCAACCAAGACCAACTCCGGATGCATCAGTATAAATATCAAATTCTTTAGTATGATCCGGGAAAGCCAACACCGGAGGCTGAGTCAATGCAGACTTCAGTGTTTCGAATGCAGCGTTAGCTTCAGGTGTCCAAATAAACTTCTTGTATTTACGCTTTAAAGCATACAACGGCTCACATATTGTAGCATAAGCGGGGACGAACTGCTGATACCAACCGGTCATTCCCAGAAAGCGGGATAGTTCTTTTGCTGTTTTAGGCCGAGGAAAGTCAATAATAGGCCTAATTTTTTCATTATCAGTGAATAAGCCGTGGGGAGTAATTTTCAACCCCAGATATACAATCTCGTCCCGCGCTATCTGGCATTTACTAGGTTTTAACGTCAAGCCAGCATTGTATATAAGTTGGAACACCTGTTTGAGCAGAGAAAGGTGCTCGTCAAAAGTCTCTGATGTTATAATAATATCATCCAAATAGACATGCACATGGGGACCCAGGACAGGTCTGAGAACTGTGTCCATAAGCTTTTGGAAAGTAGCAGGTGCAGAAGCTAAACCAAAAGGCATACGTAAATATTCATAGGCCCCAAAAGGAGTCACAAAGCCTGTTTTATCGACAGAGTCCGGATGTACTGCCACCTGCCAATATCCACTCGCCAAATCCAAAGTTGACATCCATTTGGTTGACGACAAGTCATTTAGAATATGTGACATGACAGGTAGCGGATAATTGATCGTTTTTGTGACTTGGTTGAGCTTGCGAAAATCTGTCACGAAACGAAATTCATTTGGTTGTTTCTTTGGAACCAAGAAGGCAGGGGCCGCCCAGGCGCTTGTTGATTCCCTGATTATGCCTTGCTTAATCATTTCCGCAATTTGACGTTGCATTTCCTGTTTTTTATGTGGAGCACAAGGGTAAGGTTTCGTCGCAATGGGTTTCGAACCATCAGTGTCAATAACATGATAAACCACCTGTGTGAAACCAGGTTGATCCGAAAATAAACCAGGGCTTTCCTGTAAAAGGAGAGAAAGCTGGTCTCGTTGCCCCTCATTCAATTGGTCACTCAACAATAAGCTCGTAATATCTACAGGAACCGTCGGAATCATTTCGACAGGTTCCGGAAAAGGAAATCACATGTTGTACAAAATTCAAAGTTATTTGAAACTTGTTAATAAAGTCCATACCCATGAGACATTTCACGGGTAGCTCGTCTATAAGCAGGAAAGAATGTGTAAAACGAGCTTTTCCCAGCCCTAAAGATAATGTGACAGTTCCTGCGATACTGAAGATTTCATTATTGGCACCTCGCAAATACTGCGTTGCAGGCTGAACGTGTATTGCAGAAAAAACGTCATTGCAAAACTTTGTATTTAGGGCTGATATCTCAGACCCAGTGTCGAACTTTGTCTCGACAATAACGTCTTCAAGTGTCAAGAATACATCAGGCAACTGAGGAGTTTGAACAGTCACTAATACTGTTTTAGGGTCAGAATGTTTGGTATCAGGAAGCAGGACCGACCCTTCGTCTACTTCCTGTGGAAGTTTAAAGGAATTCTGGTGGTGTTATCATGTGGTCGGAAACCTCGACCCTGCCGGGTATCGGGAAAATTTTCACGATAAGGAAAATTGCGTGAACCCTGCGTCGGGAACTCCGCGTGTCTGTTGACATTTTCATATTCGTTACGTCTGCCCTCAGCACGGGCAGAAAAATTATTATTGCCCTGGGCATGAGAACGTTCCGAATGCTGCTGAGTGAAACGGGGTCGAGCATACTGTGCATTATGACGATATCCCGAAGCTTGCTCAGAAACTCGCTGTTGGTTCGCCACTCTTCTGTGTGGTGGAACGTATGAAGCTTGGGTGGGCACTTGTGTATGCTCGCGCTGAAAGTTTTGTCTATTATGCCGCTGAGGGTTTTCGGAATAAGCCTCGCGGGGTGCCCGAGCATGGTGAGTTGAAGCATGTTTGCCATGTCGCTCTTCATACGTGCGTATGAGGCGAAGGCATTCATGAATAGTGGTAGGGTGTCGAACCTCAAGAAAATCTTGTAAGAATGGGTCGAGCTGCTGTACGAGGGTATCCAACATGTCAACATGACTGGCATGTGGATCCCATAGATTATATAGGCGTGTAGTTTCCAACGCAAATGCAACAGGGCTATCATTGGGACCTTGTTGACGCGAAAAAAGCTGTTGAGCAAGGCTAGCTCGACTGAGGCCGAAAGGAAAGACCTCCAAGAATTCTGCACGGAAATTCTCATAATGAGAATCCGGGTTCGACCCTCGCCACTGCCGATACCAGGTCTTGGCGGTATCCCTCAAGCAAGTGCCGGCAATTTGGACCTTGCAGTCTTCCGGAATATTATAGAGATCAAAATGATCTTCCAGATCTTCGAGGAACTTTAAAGACCCCTCCAAACCATTGAAATAAATTGTTCCTGCATGCGGCACGAAATGAGCAAGCATTCTGCTTCGCTGAGAGGATTGAATTCCCTCAGGTACGACCCGCGACTCAGAGTAATAAGAAGCTGGTGCATTACGAGATGGTGAAGAATGCTTGGGTATGTGTAGATCATTCATATCAAAGTCAGAGCCACAGGCTTCGTACAAATTGTCCAAACAAACACCATTACCCTCGAGACTTGCCGGAAGGTGGAAATTTGCAGTTGTCTCAGGTAAGGAAGCCATGGGTAATAATAGTCAGGATCTCGTGTTCGAGAAAAGTTCGGGCGCCAATTATAATGAATTAGCTTTATATTCTTTTTACTAAGCTAATTATTATGAATGAATAATGCTCTAAGCTTCAAAATAATGAATTCCCAAAAGGGTGTTGTTACTCGTTAATTATGAACTTAAACAAAGTCTCAACGCTGGTTATTTATATTAAGTAATCAAAGTCATAAACCTAACAGCCAGACAGAGGTCTGACAAAACTAAGAATTGAGAAAGACTGAACTTACTGAACAACTGTTTATTTCCCAGACTCTTGGTCAACTAAGGCACTCATATATCTTGTACATAATAATGAATAAACTTTCCTCTTATAGTACGCACACAACCAACACAACACCAACCTCCAACAACAACTCAACCCCTACCACTCAACTCCGATGAACGCGCCTATATACTAGCTACCACCACGTCATGACTTACACTCATTGCCAGATCTCATTCAGCGGGTGAAATAATATTTCGTTCAGTAGGAAGATAATTTACATAGTAAAATAAAATAACCAGAGATAGTAAAATCAAAAGGAAAGTGAATATAGAGTATACGTTACAAAATGACTTAGCTGCCTACCTGGCGCAGGGCTTTAAGCGCTGGCTTCTGACCATTCGTCCGAAATGGGTCCTGGTTCGAATTCCTGTGAGACGTAGATGCTGTGTTTGTCGTACCGCACTGGCTCTCTCCCTTTCCTGGAGCCAGTGGCCCTAAATTAGGGATGGGCGACTGCTCATAGCGCATGGAGTTGCTCGCGGTGGTCGTTAAACCCCAAACAAACAAACAAATGACCTCCACTCCGATGTCATGGCGATGTTCTCATCGTACATCTTACAAAAAGCCACATCGCGAACATCAGTGCCAATGACGAGTAAGATTTTACGCTCATGCAACTCTGCACCAAGTAAAGAAGCCGCAAAAGTGCCTTGTTCAACCCAGGACTATGACTGATGTCGTTGTCCTGGTGCGTAAATCCCATCCAACTTTCATCTAAGCAGAGGAACCATGTGAGCATCCTAATATTGAGACGATAGCATGAAGGACTACAATTTCTCAGCGGAATTGTTTCTGTGTCGTTATTAGTTTGTTCAGTGCCGACGTCGCCGTTTTGCTCCTTATGCCTAAATATTCCGTTAGTACGTAATAAACCGTTGTGGGAGGGGATACCCAGTTGTGTGGGAACGTCATTGACACTCCACCTACAAGACCATTGTAATTCCTCTTGGATGCGTAATTTGTCTTCTTCTGTGGAAGTCGAAATCGGTCGACCGCATTGGAGCATCTTTGGGTGATGTCCTGCCTTCTTTATAAATTCTCATCCAATTGTGCTCAGCCATTTACTTAAGGACATTTGGACTTACTGCTGTTAGCAGATGACTTTGTGCCACACCCAAAACTTAAAAAAAAATGTCACTGTTCTTCGACAGATTCGCGTACATCCCGAACGACCTAATATTTGACATATTCCTTAAGGAACAGAATGTTCGTCGCTCTTTTATGAGTTATCATGTTATTTTGTGAACAATAAAACATTTTTGGTCATCATATGAACAGCAGATTATTATGGGTTACTGCATGAACAATAGAGATCTCCAAGTTAGCTGACTAATGTATTGTCTACTGACTATAGTGACTGACCTATATAATCTGTTTAACTTTCCGTTTCTGTTTACATCTCTTATGTAAATTGTGTTTATTCCTCAATTGGAGACTTTCTGAACTTACTGGGACGTCTGAAATCCCAAACGTTTCTTTTGATGTGACAAGCACTGACGGCAGGTGAAGGGATAAATAAAATCAAGAATCTCTATGTATTTTATCCGATCAGCGTTAGGCTCACTTGCTATTTGATTGTTATGATGATATTCTCCCTATTACATGTTCGTAATTAGTCTTTTATAAGCTGCACTAATATTTGTGTAAGTCCATTTTCCTAGGTTAATTTAGGTTTTATGAAGTTTTCAACATGATATTTTGTGTGTTGTGCAAATTTAAGCGTTGTGTTAAATAACTGTTCTTGCCGCCGTGTGTGTGTACTTCTTGCAACGAGTGGTATAAAGAGTAGTTGCCTACGAGAAACTGTTAATTTCGTTTACACTTTCTAGTCCTCGAGTTCTTGGACTGCTAAGTTTAAAGTGTGTAGCTATAATTATTTAACTAAACCATCACCCTGTTCCACATCATTCTGTGAGCAACAGTTTCCTTAGAAGTGATTCTATGGATAGGAAATTATTTTATGATGTACCACAATCAGCAGCTGTTCTCAACATCCCATGTCATTCTAAAAGCACCACGTTGTCCTTCGTATTATGTATGTTTCTTTGAGTTACGATGAATTCCAATTAATTGTATGAGTGCAAGAGTATACAGGATTTTTCTGGGAGCAATTAAGTAACGTAAAGTGTTTCTGCCAAATGGAAAATACTTTAGTTGCCATTTCTCTAAAGGCATTTTCAAACACTGTATTTTTCAGTCAATGTGTATTTTACATACAAACAATTTGGTTCGTTTCACACGTACTCCAATACTGACAAGGGAAGCCTTTCAACTGTCACTCTCCAAAATTGAAGAAACGTGGCGAGGAGATAGTACTAAGGGCAAAAACCAATGGGTGTATTTCCGTTTTGGCGCAAATGAACTGACAAAGGTGAACGAGTGTTTTAACTGACAAGGGAAGCCTTTCAACTGTCACTCTCCAAAATTGAAGAAACGTGGCCAGTAGATAGTACTAAGGGCAAACACCAATGGGTGTATTTTCGTTTTGGCCCAAATGAACTGACAAAGGTGAACGAGTGTTTTAACTGACAAGGGAAACCTTTCAACTGTCACTCTCCAAAATTGAAGAAACGTGGCGAGGAGATAGTACTAAGGGCAAAAACCAATGGGTGTATTTCCGTTTTGGCCCAAATGAACTGACAAAGGTGAACGAGTGTTTTAACTGACAAGGGAAACCTTTCAACTGTCACTCTCCAAAATTGAAGAAACGTGGCGAGGAGATAGTACTAAGGGCAAAAACCAATGGGTGTATTTCCGTTTTGGCCCAAATGAACTGAGAAAGGTGAACGAGTGTTTTAACTGACAAGGGAAGCCTTTCAACTGTCACTCTCCAAAATTGAAGAAACGTGGCCAGGAGATAGTACTAAAGGCAAAAACCAATGGGTGTATTTCCGTTTTGGCCCAAATGAACTGACAAAGATGAACGAGTGTTTTAACTGACAAGGGAAGCCTTTTAACTGTCACTCTCCAACATTGAAGAAACGTGGCCAGGAGATAGTACTAAAGGCAAAAACCAGTAGGTGTATTTCCGTTTTGGCTCAAATGAACTGACAAAGTGAACGAGTGTTTTAACTGACAAGGGAAGCCTTTCAACTGTCACTCTCCAAAATTGAAGAAACGTGGCCAGTAGATAGTACTAAGGGCAAACACCAATGGGTGTATTTTCGTTTTGGCCCAAATGAACTGACAAAGTGAACGAGTGTTTTAACTGACAAGGGAAGCCATTCAACTGTCACTCTCCAACATTGAAGAAACGTGGCCAGGAGATAGTACTAAGGGCAAAAACCAGTAGGTGTATTTCCGTTTTGGCTCAAATGAACTGACAAAGTGAACGAGTGTTTTAACTGACAAGGGAAGCCTTTCAACTGTCACTCTCCAAAATTGAAGAAACGTGGCCAGTAGATAGTACTAAGGGCAAACACCAATGGGTGTATTTTCGTTTTGGCCCAAATGAACTGACAAAGGTGAACGAGTGTTTTAACTGACAAGGGAAGCCTTTCAGCTGTCACTCTCCAAAATTGAAGAAACGTGGCGAGGAGATAGTACTAAGGGCAAAAACCAATGGGTGTATTTCCGTTTTGGCCCAAATGAACTGACAAAGGTGAACGAGTGTTTTAACTGACAAGGGAAGCCATTCAACTGTCACTCTCCAACATTGAAGAAACGTGGCCAGGAGATAGTACTAAGGGCAAAAACCAGTAGGTGTATTTCCGTTTTGGCTCAAATGAACTGACAAAGTGAACGAGTGTTTTAACTGACAAGGGAAGCCTTTCAACTGTCACTCTCCAAAATTGAAGAAACGTGGCCAGTAGATAGTACTAAGGGCAAACACCAATGGGTGTATTTTCGTTTTGGCCCAAATGAACTGACAAAGGTGAACGAGTGTTTTAACTGACAAGGGAAGCCTTTCAGCTGTCACTCTCCAAAATTGAAGAAACGTGGCGAGGAGATAGTACTAAGGGCAAAAACCAATGGGTGTATTTCCGTTTTGGCCCAAATGAACTGACAAAGGTGAACGAGTGTTTTAACTGACAAGGGAAGCCATTCAACTGTCACTCTCCAACATTGAAGAAACGTGGCCAGGAGATAGTACTAAGGGCAAAAACCAGTAGGTGTATTTCCGTTTTGGCTCAAATGAACTGACAAAGTGAACGAGTGGTCTGAAAATGGTCCAAGTGGAGAAAATCATAGAACGTATCAATGAACAATCAATGGCACTCAGAAAAATTCAACAACATGTTATATCCGTGGATAAAAATTGGATACTGTGAAAGTGATGACGCTTCTTTTGATAATGTCCAACGTATTTGTTTTTCAGATATCAATGACAATTTTCAGTATTGTGATAACTTTGGGATCTTGCGTTGTTCTCTTTGTTCCAAATTACTTTGCTTCGGTCATGTGTTCAATGCCACAAATGTTCATTTACACCTGTAATAAAGGTTTTTGTTGCTTTTTGTATGACATGAGCTTATTTTGAATCATGGGGACATAGCTGATATTTGGGGTTACATATCACGCACCACAACACATGTTAGATGATTTTCGCCACTTGTGCTCTAAGGCCATTTTCAGACCACTCGTTCACCTTTGTCAGTTCATTTGGGCCAAAACGAAAATGCACTAATTAGTTTTTGCCCTTAGTACTATCTCCTGGCTACGTTTCTTCGATTTTGGAGAGTGACAGTTGAAAGACTTCTCTTGTGAGTAGTACACTGTCAAGAAGTATCTGCCAGAGCACCACGCAAGTTGATGGGTATTTGTTGACGGTTGGGTTATATAAGTGGTCGCAGTTGCAAACCAGTCACGTGATAGGTAAGGGATAGAAAGTTCAAAACGGCGTGGCGCATCTAAGTTTGATCGTCCTCACCTGGGAATGTGGACTATCTCGGCGGCGAAAGCACCTATAAGGAGTAAAAATGCCTGGGTAATGTCATCGGAAATCCTATCATCAAACGAACACCTTTATCAGAAGCTTTACCATAGGGCTACGTACTGACTGATTAGTCCCTACGTCGAATCGCGGCGGAAACGCATCGCGATGAAACAGTTGCCGGCCGAATGGGGTGACAGTGTTGGTGGAAGGTAACGTGGTTCGCTCTAATAGGACTGGTGCAAGTAGGCGGACATCCGAAAGCTTCGATTGCCGCGTTCGACGACGAGCCGTAGCAGCCCCGCAATCCACAGCGGACGACATTCGACGAGGTGTACAGGTAGCTATAGACATCCCCGTACGGATTCGAACTGTGAATCGCAGATTAGCTGAGGCGGTTTTGCGCTCTCGCCAGCCATTGAGACAACTGCCACGCACCGCGACACGTCGTCGTGCAAGGTTACTGTGCAGCACTACCAAACAGGCGAGGTGGGACGAATGGAATCATACGACGAGTCTCGCTTCTGTCTCCACCCCAATGATCGCCTATTGGGAGTCTTGAAACGATGATGGCACTGGTCTGATCTCTCTACCATGCGTGAGCGTCATACGGCAACACAACCTGGTGTCATGTTTTGTGACGCCATCAGTTTTGCCTGTCGTTCACCTCTCGTACGCATGGTGGGTATAATGATAGCACGTTGGTTGGTGACGTGCTGCAGTCCGATTTATTGCTGTATCTCCGTGGTATCCCCGACGCCCAGTTTCAACAAGATAACGCCCGCCCGCACACTGCCAACACAGCAAACATTGCGTACAAGGTGCTCAGGTGCTTCCCTCGCCATCGCGATTCCCACACTTCTTCCCAATATAGAACGTGTGGGACGTCATTTGCAGACGACTTAAAGCCTCTGCACGACCCCCTCGCAATGCCGATGAATTGTGGACGCAGGTCCACGACGCATGGTTAGCAATACCTCAGGACACCATCCGAGGATTTTTCCACTCGCTACCACCCTATGCTGCCGAATATATATCCCAGAATGGCGGTCATACACCTGCGGACTCAGGCCACATTGTGCTGTCTTCTCGTCCATCGCCTTCATGTAATTCCTCAGAAATTCAATCACTTTCTTTCCCATCTCTTGTCGTGTCGTACATTCCTTCATAGTGTAGCATTTTCTACGTCGAGCAGCGTCTTTGTAAATTTTTTTTCGTTGAATTTCGAAAGAAAAAGTACTTACAAGTTAGATCATCTCTATAGGCACTTGCAAAACTTCCCATGGTAATTATTCCTTTCCAATTCATGCTGAAAAAGTTAAGAAATTTGTAATTGTAGTGTATTTGTCGGAAGAAGAACAACTCCCGAAGAAGAAAAAAAATCCGAGCAGCTGCTTCAACGATTTGATAGAGGGCGCTGTCAGTCAGTGTGTGAAGAGAGACAAAAGTCGTGCGAAATGAACTTGGAGAAAAAAATGGAACATCACTTGTAACGAACGCCGGTGTTTTTATATAAACGGATATATCTAGTGTGTGTGTGGTCATGTGAGTGTATTAAAATATATGTTAGATGTTCTTATGGTTCGGTGAGGGATTCAGTGTGTCGACTTCGGATTTACTCGCTGAATTAAGGTGCTGTTGTCAGCTGATTACATCGTCCTCGACCCCCGGGATATACACGGGTCGTTGTTCAAAAATGGATGGCAGGTAAGAAGACTTTTTTCTTCAACACTGTGTGGGCCTAATTTACTTTGATCGACGACACATAACATATGTATTCCTGTTCTCCTTTCCATTTATACTGAAGAAGTTAAGAAATTTGTAATTTGTACTGAAAAAGTTAAGAAACTTCTAAACTTTACTGCTTTTTCAAGCATCTAAATTTTATACGAAGTTTGTTAAAGGTTTTATTTTCTTGTCATAGCCTGTTCACATCCACAATTTTTCGTCTTTTGGGCTGTTCATATCAATCACAATAATAATGCCGCATTTCCTGTCTCTCGACGGTATGAAAAGTAGCTCGTCATCAAGCTTTAAAGACATTATATACGATAATTCAATCCGTTGCATATGTAAGCCTTCTGGAAACAAGAGAAAGTGTGCATGTTAAATGCATAGCAGTGGGTATGCGTCGCTTCGAAACGAAACTTGAGGTCCCGAGCTTGAAAAGAAATCACGAATACATTACGCCCAGTGAAAGGGATCATCTCCCACCTAACGTCGTCAGTGGATAAGGAATTCAGACTTCATTAAGCGCGCAAATGATGTTTTCATTGAAAATTCTTTTGCGGATAATTTGATTTAGGTAAATGAGTCGCAATTCGGGAACTAAAGTTCTTCCAACAACCATTCCTCAAGCTAATTTTTCCAGAGCCTAAAGTCAACTTGTTTTTCGTTTGTTTGTGTCGCGCGATCTCATAAATGTCCAGCTGTTGTTTTTTATTCAGTGACGTTTTGTTTGCAAAAACGTTTCTTTTATTTTTAGATTCTTTTGTGCTCGATATACACTATATTGACGAAAGTCACCAGACACCTAGAAGAGAAACACAACATAGCATTTATTGACATACATTAGTACGGTGTCGGTCCACCTTTGGTCTTAATGCATGCACTGACCCTTCGAGACATGCTTTCGACAAGGTTTTGGAACACAGCGATAGGTATGCGCTTCCATTCAGTACATAATGCTGACGCCAATTGTTGCTTAGTAGTAGGCCTTGGTTCCAAATTTCTTATGCGGCGCTCTAATTCATCCCATAGGTGCTCTATAGGATTAAAATCAGGGTTCTGTGCTGGCCAGTCCACACACGATACGGAATTATCGTCAGACTACACCGTAACAGTCCTTGCTTTATGGCTCAGTGCATTATTCGGCTGGTACCAACAAGGCTCGGTTCCATAGTATTGCCACAGAGTTGTTAGGGTATAATTGTCCAGAATATCGAGGTAGACGTGCTGGTTAACAGGTCTGTCCATGATAACCAATGGGCCAAACCATACTACGAAAAACACCCCCACACGAATACACTGCTAGCTCCAAACTTGACCGTTGGAACAGTACACTGTGGGAAATAGCGTTCCCCATGCTGCCGCCATACCCACACACGCCCATCAGACTGATGGATCGTGTGTCTCGATTCACCAGTCCATAGGACCCGTTTACATTGATCTATGGTCCACGATAAATGTTTTTTACACCATGCTAAACGACGAGTAGCATTCCGAGTGGAGATGAAAGGCTTATGAGAAGCCGCACGACCACGGTAACCCATGGAATGAAGTTCTCTGCAAATGGTACGTGTACACACCGAGGTTCCAGCATTTGTATTCAACTGTACACTAAGGTCTTGTGCAGTACTCCGTCGATTAGCTGTAATGACTCTCCTGAGACTTGGATGTCCTCTATCACTGATTTTCTTTGGTCTGCCGGTACGTTTTGCTGCTTCAGGCACGCCGTGTGTCTTCTACTTATTCAGTACATCCAAAACAGTTGACTTGGGTATGTTTAAACGCCTCTCGGTTTCTCTTATGGACAACCCACTAATATAATACCCAACAATCTTTCCTTTCTCAAAGTCAATTCAGCGACATTTTCACTCAACCTCACAGTGCGATATGATCGCGGTCAGCTGCAGGCTTGTTTTTATACCGTTGCAGCTGTACCGCGCATCTTACCAACGCAGCGGATCCGTTCATTTGCTTTTGAAGGGGTGTCCAGTGACTTTTGTCAATACAGTGTATATTAATCTAAAGTTTATATAGTGCTATGAATATTAATTAACTGTGTAACGTTTACCTCTAAATTAGGCTTCCTCAAAACCTCCAAGATTCGTAATACCTTTTGGCAACGGCTGTCAGTGAGCCAGAGGACAATAAAAAGCCACGCTTAGCATAACGTGTGTGTGGGTGTTTGTGCACGTAAGACGGCATAATCTTTCAAATAGGACCGCATGTTACCTTGAAAAAGTCAAAAATGAACTGTACTTTTATAAGTGTTAATGTGATATATCGTGATAACAGACACGTTGTTTGTGTTATCGTGGATTTGTATCTACAAGCTCTAGTTCGATAAATAACGAATAATAAAGGAGGAATTGGGTTTTTTTCAAGTAAATACTTCTTAGTCGAATGAACTCTGGCAGTTTGATTATTTGTCCAAGTGCTTAATATTTAAGTTACTGCTACAAAAAACATCATGCAAACAAGCAAAGGCTAAAAATTTAAAACATTGTAAATATGAGAAAGAACAAAATGCCAGCATTAAGATAGTGTTTAAAAATATCACAACATATCATTAAGATCACAACACGTACGTGGCTGGGGGATGAGGAAGAATGACTTCATATCGTTTTAGCGTTCAGTGATCATAAACACCGAGTGATCCCTGAATTATGACCACCCCTATCAAAAGTGGATGCGGCCCGTTGACAACGTGATTTCCGAGAAGGCGCGATTAGTCGACCGACGTAGAATATACACTCACGGAAAATGAAATTTTCCGTGATTTAACTGACATTTTATGGACGTAATGATACAAATGAATGATACACATCATGGCAAAACCGAGCTGCAGGACAATTACAGAGGGATCTGTGACACGCAGTCCGGTCATCTTCAATAGCTCGTCGCACTGCCTCGTGCGGTGATACATGCTGCAATACTGTCCGTTATAAAGGCAAACCAACATCTGATTTTGTCCTGCGGCAGACTGGCCCACACGTGTTGGATGCTGTGCTCCAAATCCCGTATAGTGCGGCACAGCGGTAGCTGGCGTTCCAACTGGTCCCACACATGATCGATATGGGACATGTCCGTGCAGCGGACAGGCCATCGAAGTGTCTGGACATGACGTAGGCAGTTCAGGACAACCCGAGCAGTGTGCGGGCGGGCATCATCCTGTTGGTATAGCTCACCTGGAATCCCCGCCAGGAATTGGAGCACATGGGGGCGTAGGATCTCATCTACATACCGCCGGCCCGTCAATGATCCACGTACAACTACTAGAGCTGATCGGCTATCGTAGGCAATGACTCCCAGACCATAATCCTTGCAGTGGGGGAGGTGTAACGCTCGATAGCGAGGTTGGAATCGTGCCGTTGCCCCAGGGACCTCCGTACCCGGACACGATGATCATCTGTCTTCAAAACCAAGCGGCACTCATCGCTAAACACCACACGTCGCCAGTCTATGGCGTTCCACGTCGCCCTGGCCTGGCACCACTACACACGGAGCCAGCGATGTTCCGGTGTTAATGGCAGTACACGTACGGGGCGCTGCGATCGCAGATTCGCTTCCGCGAGGTTCGGAAAATGGTTCGTGGGCACACAGGAGCCGCGAAATCAGCCTGTATAGTAGGCCTGGCCCCTGTGGGATCCGTTCGTGCCTGGCTCACGATCCCTCGATCCTCTCTACCGGTGGTCCTCCTGGTCGGTCCGCAGCCCCTCCTCCGTGTGGCAGTGCCGTCACGTGTCCACTGCTCACAACACAGTCAGACGGTATGGTCAGAACGATCCACGTGGCGGGCTGTACTGGGCGCCGACCACCCTGCGTTTTTCAGCCCGATGCTCCGGCCTTTTTCAAAGTTCGTACGTTGCGTAAATCGACGTCTCTGGCGTCTACCCTGCATTCTTGTCACTCTGTACTCTTGCTTGCGTCGGCCGGTACCTTTAGCTTCAAACGTGGGTCATTTGTATACCAGCACGCACTCTAGTTATTTGCAATGTTTCGCGGTTGTAGCATGTTTTCTTCAGCTCTGGTGTCCGCGCTTTCTTGTAAAGCGTGGACTCTTCTGCAGGGGACGCTGTTTTTTTTTTTTTGGGGGGGGGGAGTGATTTCTCAGAAGCAGAAGGTTTTTCACTCTTCTACCGAGGATGATGCTTCTCTTTCTGCAGGGAGTTTGGACTGAAAGGCGACAGAGAGAGGAGGTGGTGATTTTCTCTCTGCTAGGTGTGAAGGGAGATAAGCAAAAAGGCAATGAGGCTGATATTTAGGAAGTCGGACTGCTGAACGCGCGAGATAAGGGGATTCGACGTGTTAATAAGATAATGAAAGAATGGAATTAAGGACAGTGCTTTGAGACATTCCCCGTGACATCTGAATAAACGCCTTCCTCACTGCCAGATCGAGCTCATACTTCGATTGACATTTTGTTTATATTTTATTTATTTGCTCACGTTGGGTAAAATACGGGTTAAGGTTCAGAAACAAAATTCTTGAAGCAAAGCATCGAACGAATCCTTCACACAGGGCGCTGTAATATAACTCAGCACCAAGCCCTGTAACACTAATATGAAAAGTTTGTGTTTCACCTTTTGGTAAATGTGATTAATACGAAAAATATGTACGCCTAGAAATATGTTTAATGTAGAATGATGATATCAAAACTGAACAGCCTTAGAAATGTATCTCATTTTGTAAATTTATAGGTTATTGTAAATCAGAGCATTAACAATATTTTTGTTAGCGTTGGTTACAAAACGTTTTTGCTTTTAATTTCTTAAATACTATACGTTTTCCTTATACAGTACCTAAATGATTTTTTTTTATTTTGTTACTTTATTATGCACTGCACAGTTTTAAGTTTCAATAAAATATATATTTGAAAAGAAACTGGAAATTCAGGTAAGTTTTAATTTGAGAATTCTAGCGTAGTTTCATCACATGGAAAAACGTTTGAACTCCGAATTCTGAAAATTTTGCTTTCGTAGGTAAATATCAAAGAAATTTAGTAGAAACATTAAACATTTCCGTGTCTCGCTTTCAGTTGACTAGCTTTTTTCTGCGTTATTTTTCTACAGAAGATTTATTTTCAAAATTCAGAGAGCAAGCATTTCTTCGGATCTTCGTTATTGTAATAATGTACAAGTTCCTTTACTTTCAGCACCTGAAATCATGTGCTTGGTTGATGGTATGAACAAGTTGTTAGTATAATAAACGAATGTACATTATCTTCCAAGAAGTAACAAACATTTTTTGTAACATCTCGGAATACTGGTAAGATTGGGTGTATTTGAGCAAATAATTCCATGACTCAATAATTTTTCTGCAGAAATTTTTAGCATTTAATACACCCAATTAAGATAGTTTTTACCATCTTTCAAAAATGATTAATAATACCAAAAAAAAAATCTACTTTGTTTTTTTATTTATTTTTTTGTAAAACTAGGCGAAATGCTACAGCAAGTTCATGGAGAGGGAATTATGTGTAAAACACTGATTTTTGTGCGGCTGAAGTGCTTCGAGCTTGAAACATGATGGATTATCTATCTGATCGTCTGACAGCTTCGCAAATTCATTCAAATGTGGAAAGAAGTTACTAAACCAATCATAAATTTTTGTCGGAAATAGTAACACTTATACTATTGATCCGATTGTTTGGCGTAGAAAAAGACACATAAGCGTTTCCAAGCTTTCGCACATCAATCACATGGCTTTTTCAAGGAAGTTAGACAGAAACTGTTTCTGTCTAAGCCTTTTTCCTACGCCAATAAATCGAATCACTAGTATAGTGCTACTATTTCCTGCATAAGTGGTGTACTGTTCCTCGTTATCAATAAATTATTGTCATCCACAATTCGGAATTAGGCAAAAAAATGTCATTTGTTGAAGAGAAACTTAGGACAGTGAGTTCCATCACATAGCTCTTTCAGTGTAACAGTGGACCGTACACTGTTGTAACCATATATATAAACGCTATAGGATTTTTAACGACACAGATGTTGGGATCCACGGATATGTATAATCCATATATTCGCTTTAAAAAAAGATCCACGCACCCCGAGAAAATCATCCGCGAACCGTGAAAGCCGGTACGCAAATACCTTTTGGTTAAGCACGCAAATGCCAAAATTTCACCGCCAAGAACGTGCAGTTCGTTCCCAGAGCGCACTGTTATAACCATATAAAAACGCTATATGATTTTTCACGACACAGATGTTGGGATCCACGGATATGTATAATCCATATATACGCTTAAAAAAAAGATCTACGCACCCTGAGAAAATCATCCGCGAACCGTGAAAACCGATAAGCAAATACCTTTTGGCTAGGCACGCAAATGCCAAAATTTCACCACCAATGAACGTGGAGTTCGTTCCCAGAGCGCATATGCATCGCGTGGCATATGATAAAGGCTGTATAACGAAGTAAATTTCTCCGTCATTTTTGTCCACGCCGGGCATCGAACCCGAGTCCCCTTATTCCGGAATAAGTCGCTCTACCAACTGAGCTACGCAGACGTACGTTCTCGCTGCTATTTGCCTTTATCTCATGTGTGTCCTGCAGCGCAGGCACGTCACTGCAGGACACACATGAGACAAAGGCACATGAGAAAATAGGGTGGCTGTCACTGACAGCCACCCTATTCGCCAGATCTCGCTCTCTGCGATTTCTTCCTCTCCCCCAAAATCAAATACCACTTGAAAGGAAAAAGATTTCAAGATGTTGAGAAGATACATCAGAATGCGACGAAGCAGCAGTTCGCTATTTCAGGACAAAAAATGCTTCAAGCAGCGGAAACAGCGCTGGGCTAGCTGTATGGCTTCGGAAGGGGTTACTTCGAGGGCGATTAAGTATCAAATCTGTAAGTTTTTTTTTTGTTTTTTTCTAATTAATCCAGTCAAGAAATTCTTTGATCACACCTTGTATAATCGCGCAGCACTGCTAGAAGACATGCGCAAGTAGGACTCAATTCTCGTCGTCCCTTCCGACATCTTTCATTAACCACACTGTACATGGTCGGCCCCTTCTATGGTGTCACCGAGAATCACGATCAGCCTCCGACTGGCGTCGCTACGTTGTTAGTGGCGAATCCTTCTTTTGTGTTTCAGCGTATGACCACCGCAGTCTCATGTGGATACATTCAAGAGATTTTGCGAACAGTCACCTTGCCTTTCATATCGCGTTTGCTAGGGGCCATTTACTAGCAAGATAATGCCCGGCCACACGCGGCACACCTCTTCTAGGAGTGCTTCCGTAGAGTTGTAACCCTCCCTAGGCCAGGCGGGTACCCGGATCTTTCCAGTAAACGTCCCAGCATGTCGTAGACATGCTGGGACGTTTGCTGCGGCCATCCCGGAATGTCTAAGATCATCTACGGAATGTCTAAGATCGAATATTTGCCATTTTGTTTTTTTACATGGCATCAAAAATCATAATACTTTAATTTAAAAAAATAGGAATGGTTGATTATTATTTTCGTAAGAAATAATATTTATTATTACCGGACCACTTATCAGATATTTCTATTTTCTTTTTTTTTTTTTTTTTCTTTTTTTTTTCTCCAAAATCAAATGACTTTTTATTTATTTCACTAAAGTTGTTAAAAAACATCTTCAAGCATCAAACTAACTTGATCGTCTGTGAGCCTGGTTATTTTCCAGATGCCCGGACATGAATGAGTAGTATTTCATCCTCAGCAATTAATGATTATGATTTATGATTCTGAAGCACGAGGTTAATTCCTGACATTTAATCATTGATTGTTGATGCCTGTTAAACCTCAGGCATCAACATCAGTCTCAATAATGAGCAGGCGGTGAGTTCCAAGCAGTTTAATGCCCATACATTCATCATCGATTCTGCCTCGGAAATACTCATTACAAACATTTTTCTTCATAAAACTTGAGATCTTAGGCAAAAGGGTATTGTTTGCTCATCTGTAATTTATTATGTGATTTCCAAAATACTAAACATCCACGATCAAATATACCCATGCCGAATTAATGACATCACAGTCAGTGTGGCAAAATGGGAATACATGTTGTTTTCCTATTTGCGGTTATTATTGTTTTTTATTTTGTTTTCTTTTGTTTTTGATCGCCACGACTTTGCGTATAACAGATTTCTTTTGGCGTTGAGCCACACCTCCAATACACTTTTTTTTTCATAACAGTGGTTTTCCGTAGATATTTGTGATCGTAGTTATATACTTATTTACACTGCTGGCCAACCAAAATGCAACACCAAGAAGGACACGAGATAGCAAAGTCAGATTTACTGGACACATAACAACAGATACAAAACTGAAACGATTGAGCTTACAGGCCCGTGCGACTTGCGGAACACGCAGGCATCAATAGCATGGAACGAAAGAGGCTTTGGATGTGGGCTTGGCGGGTTTGGTCCATTTCACCGAAAATCACTTGACCGAAGGGTCATTTCATCGAAAGGTCGTTTCATCGAAAAGTTCATTTCACCGAAAGTTTATTTCACCGAAACGTTCATTTCACCGAAAGGTCGTTTCACCGAAAAGTTCACTTCATCGAAAGTTTATTTCATCGAAAAGTTCATTTCGCCGAAAGGTCGTTTTGCCGAAAAGTTCACTTCACCGAATGATCACTTTGTCGAATGTTCACTTCATCGAAAGATCGTTTTAACCACCTGCAAATTTCGATCGAAAGGTAATATTCTTCGAATTTGAAACTCATATTTATTTATTTATTTTCGTGAGATGCAACCTAATGTCGATCTCATCCACAGATTTCCTAATACCTCAAATATTAGTACTACTCTATAAACGTGTATTTCAGTAAAATCTCACGTGTGGAACATTTGCCCATATTTAATCTTATGAAGACTAAATTACATAGGTTTTTATATATATTGAACTAATTTAGCGCACTAAGTCTAAAGTCTAATAAACCGAAGTCTATAGGTAGAGTCTCACATTGAACCTTTAGATGATATGGACCGTTATTAAACTAGCCTTTTTTTTTTTAAATTGAAGTTTTAACGACCACCGTGAACAACTTAATGGGATATAAGCAGTCATCCGTTCCTAATTTAGCGTCACTGGTTCCAGGAAAGGGAGAGAGCCAGTGCCGTAAGACAAACACAACATCCACGCCTAACGGGATTCGAACCCGGACCACTTCACAGACTAATGATCATTAGCCTGCGCTTAGACCACTGCGCCACCTGTGAGGCGAACTCCCTTTACACTAAGATGTGATATTATTTGTTTTCATTATTACCATGTCCCTACGGGGTGTAAGAGAAGCGGCCACAAGAATTTAAAGGGGACGTATAAAAATTGCGTTTTTGACTGCTTCGGGGCCACGAACCCCAGAGGTTGGTTATTTGAGTCATATAAAGTTTCCGTAATTTCGTCTTTTTTTAATTGCGATAATTAATGTAATTCTTTATGAAAAATGTTTATGATCTACAACTCAACAAAATATTTCAGGGTTTACAATCTTGCAAACTACAAGTCTGCAAATTATCTGAGGGCATGTGCTGACTCAGTAAACCTGTCCGGGGGTGGGGGGGATTCCAAAGGTTTAAAATACGAAACATATCTGGGGTCCGATGGGTAGATTTTCAGCATTTACAAGCTACAACTCGACACATTATCTGAGGGCATGTGCCTACTGAGCAAACGTGTCGGGGAGGAGGAGGGGGGTAACAGCAAATGTGCAAAATATAAAGAATTTCTCGTCCGATCGGGAGATCTTCAGCATTTACAAGCTGCAACTCAACAAATTTTCTGAGGGCATATGCCTACTCAGCAAACGTGGTTGTGCAGGGGGGCGTAACCCCAAAAGTGCAAAATATAATGAATTTCTCGTCCGAACGGGAGATCTTCAGCATTTACAGGATACAACTCGACAAATTTTCTGAGGGCATGTGCCTAACTGAGGCACATTATCTGAGGGCATGTGCCTACTGAGCAAACACCTGTCAGGGGGAGGCGATACCTAAAATATAAAGTACTTCTGGTCCGATAGGGAGATTTTGAGCATTTAAAATGCTGCAACTCAACAAAATATCTGAGGGCATGTACCTACTCAGGAAACCTATCGGGGGGGGGGGGGTAAATACCAAAGGTGAATAGGTAAAGAATTTAATTTCTTGTCCGATTGGGAGATTTTCAGCATTTACAACCTACAAGTCAACAAATTATCTGAGGGCATGTGCTGCCTCAGGAAACCTATCGGGGGGGGGTATACCTAAGTTGTAAAATATAAAGAATTTCTTGTTGTGCTGCCTCAGGAAACCTGTCGGGGGGGGGGGGGGGTTATACCTAAATTGTAAAATATAAAGAATTTCTTGTTCGATCGGGAGGTTTTCAGCATTTACAAGCTCTAACTCTATACATTATCTGAGGGCACGTGCCTACTCGGCAAACGTCGTGTACGTGTGTGTGGGGGGGGGGGGCGATACCCAAAATATAAAATATAAAGTATTTCTGGTCCGATCGGGAGATTTTCAGCATTTTCAACCTACATCTCAACAAACTCCATGCGCGCATGTACTAACTCATCAAACCTGTCGGGGAGGGGGAAGGGGGGGATGTTAAATGACAAAAGTGTAAAATATAAAGGATTTCTGGTCAGATCGGAAGATTTTGACCGTTTACAAACTGCATGCCAACAAACTCTCTGCGAACATGTGCTAGCTCAGGAAACCTCTGTGTGGGATGGGGGACACCAAAAGTGTAAAATTTAAAGAATTTCTGGTCCGATCAGGAGATTTTCAGCATTTACAAGCTATAACTCAACACGATTATCTATCTGAGGGCATGTGCCTACTCAGAAAACCTGTCGTAAAAGAAAAATATTACAAATTTAACATGTTATGTAATTATTTAGTGCCTAAGTAAAAGTGCAGCGTTATTAAAAAATCCCACCTTATTGTTCTTTCCTGAACGCTTGGCGCTTAAATAGAACGTTTTCTCGAAATTTGTTTGGAGTTCCCAATTCAATTCTCAATGTAGGCAAAGAAACGGCATTCTTTATACCCCCTTCCCCCTCGAACTTCTGTGGCCAGTTGCCGTAAGTATGAACCGACATGAAAATTCAGGCAAACAAAAGAGCTCCTTCCCATCGTTAGGCACCTTGGGAAACTGCCACACATAATTCGGAAACTTGGAAAACTGCCACACCAGAAAACTGCCACACATTCAAAGTGTTCCTCGAAGGAATAGCAATTTGTGCCCGGCCCCTTAATGAAAAGCGTGTGGCAGTTTTCCTGTGTGGCGGTTTACAGTGAACCTGTCAAATCGACTTGTTAGCATGCCCATGATGACAATCAAAACGCCCATCTCGGACTTTTTTTCCTGGAATTTTTTTCCTCGGACTTTTTTCCCTCGAACTTTATTTCCTCCGACTTTTTTTCCTGGACTTTTTCCCCGGACTTTTTTCCACGTTTATCAAGAGTCTCGGACTTTTTTCCACGTTTATCAACAGTCTCGGACTTTTTTTCCTAGATTTAATATTTATATATACAGGGCCGGCCCTACGAGTGGGCAACGTGGGCCCAAGGCCACGCTGGCGGTCATATAGCTTTTTCATATAAAAATATATGTTATGTTTATGTAATGATCTGAAATTTACTGTTTCATAAAATACATATTATTTGACCTTTTTTCTTTGTGAATTAATCGCGCTTGTTTCATCCGTAAGCGAATTCCTAATTGCAATATTTTATCAGTTCTCATTCTCTGCCGTTCTTCCAAGCCAGTATATTTAGCCTTTCTATTTTTGAAGTCTGTATCTTTGTGTCTCTTCCTGGACCTGAGACAACATTACTCGCCTTGAGGCTACAGTCATGAAAATGTCTCCATTAAGTACGATTGTCACTAGCTTCTTGACCAACCAATTGTTTTGCAAAGCCGGAGGCCAGGAGCAGGACGGAAAGAACCCTAGGCGCCGCCACCCCCCCCCCCCCCCCCTCGTTACATTAACCACTACAGCACGGTATCATTTTCAAAGTGACCGCATCCGCAATTTAAACTAATTACACCATAAAAGGGAGGACGGTATGACCACTCCGATGGGAAAATGTCATCCTAGGACCGATTAGGAAATCGGCATGTTTGGTTGGTACAACAAAATGTGATTTAGCGATTCTGATTTTACCCGTATGAGGTGAAGAGACTGAATACAGGAAAAATGCTCTAATTATTTAGAGGAAAAAAACAAATTGGGATTTCAGTGGGGAAGGAAACAACTTTTTCCCCCATTTTCGAAAGATTTTGAATTATTTGTTTTAACCTAATTGCTAATGAAATCCAGATTGCTAATATAATAAAAAGAGAAAATAAATAAAAATGCGTACACTACAAAATTCAGGTAACTCCTCAACCCCTGTTTTTCTTTAGATACCTTCGTACATACAGTCGCTATCTTAATGGGTTGGTCTCGAGCCTCGCATTAATCAAGGGACTCTAACTTAATGTAACTTAATGTTTGAATCGAAAGGAAAAAGGAAATTTCCTGAGAACTTTGAAGTGTAAAATCAGTATTTGGAAATTTTCCATGTAAGTTAGTTTGACCCCCTCCCCGGCTGTATGAAGGAAACATACCCCGTTGTCATTTCTGATATACGTTCCACAGTCAGTTTTCAATATTTCATTTTTCTGTTGTCTGTTCTGAAAGTTTTTGGAAGTATTCCCATAGGAAGTAGTTTTTCGTGATGTGTATTCTTACAGGATTCTCCCTCGAAATACAAACTGGCAATTTGTGCAGATTTTCACAGAATTTTCGGAAGATAATTCCATAAATAATACTATCACTATGTGGACTGCGTACCTCAAGAAATATGTGTAGGGGGGAGGGGGGGTATGTGTGTAACAAAACATCTTAATTTCATCTAAAGGCAGCCAAACCTCCACCATGCCCACGCATGAACAATATCACAGGCCGGCCCTGTATATATAGACTACAGAGAGAGAGAGAATGCTGTTAAAATGTCCAAGAAACTCCTCCCCCCTACCTAAACACACACATTTTTGTATTATTTGAAAAGTTTGGAGGTGTAGTAATCTTTTTCATTGAGCAAAGCCGTATTTCTCAAGGCAAGCCAACAAAACCGTCAGCGTTTTGGAGCAATTTTTGTTTTAAAAATATGGTAGCCCTATTTTAGCCCCGTATGATATTATAGTAATTCTGCATACACAGTAATTGCTACCGGTAAAAATAAGTTTAATTGAGAGTTCAGTTGTTCTCTTGATGTTATACACTTTCTATATTGTACTACATGTCATTGAACGATTTTATTTTTCATTTCAATGTCATCCCAAATTACAGAAATTTTAATACTTCCTTAATACTACTTATGAGATTCAAAATACATCTGGCAACAGTAATCACCCAAGTCGTACATTTATAAGTCTTAAAATTCGACCTGGAGTTCAAATTTCTGCATACTTATATTGCATACAAGTTACGATGCAAAAGTAGTTTTCATATAAACATTCAAAAACAATTGCACGGTTTGTGTGTAGTAAGAATTTCAGTCACTATATAAAAAAAAATCAAATTTAAGGTCACTCTTTCATCATGGAGCTTTTCGAAGAATGTGCAGTTTTATTATAGCGATCGACTCTTTTCTGGTTGGATGCTTTTTATATTTTTGTATTTTCTTTTCCTCTCTCCTTTTGACCGGAATCACCGACTGATAACAATTAATGATTCTGTAAGTGATAAATTCAGGGCATTGTGGACCCCGATTAAACATCTAAGAAGTTCCTGACATCGCATAGGGAACAGACTACAATGGGGATGTTACGTTTCGGTGAAGTGATCTTTCGGTGAAACGACCTTTCGGTGAAATGAACCTTTAGGTGAAACGACCTTTCGGTGAAATGAACTTTTCGATGAAATGACCCTTCGGTGAAGTGAACTTTTCGGTAAAACAACCTTTCGGTGAAATGAACTTTTCGATGAAATGACCCTTCGGTGAAGTGAACTTTTCGGTGAAACAACCTTTCGGTGAAATGAACTTTTCGATGAAATGACCCTTCGGTGAAGTGAACCTTTCGATGAAATGACCTTTCGGCGAAATGAACTTTTCGGTGAAGTGATTTTCGGTGAAGTGACCTTCGGGGAAGTGATCTTTAGGTGAAATGAGCGATACCCGGGCTTAGCGTATGTCGGTCCAGACTGCTTCCACACGTTGCCACAGTTCATCAGGAGAAGCCGTGGGTGGTGCTTGCCGGGCCACTCGGTTGCCGATCAGCGACCAGACGTGTTCAATTGGCGCCATATCGGGAGAACAGGCGGGCCACGGCAGCAGTGACACCTAATGGGCCGTGAAGAATGGTTGCACGATGCGTGCAACGTGCGGGCGTGCATTGTCCTATTGAAACGTGGCCGCTGGCAGGTCCTGCATGTAAGGGAGGACTACAAGCTTCAAAACGTCGGAGATGGTGCGGTGGCTGTTGAGTGTACCGGCGATGCGTACCAGAGGGGTGCGGGTGTCATATCCAATTGCGCACCAAATCATAACGCCCGGCGACGGGGCGGTATGGCGATGCATAATGCAGGCGTCATGCAGTCTCTCGCCGTGGTGCCGCCACACGCGTATCCGACCATCGTGGTGTTGCAGGCAGAAGCGGGATTCATCGGAGAAGACAATATCGTGCCATTCCGTAGGCCAGGTGCGGCGTTCAACGGCCCACTGCCACCGCATTCGCCGGTGGTGTAACGTCAATGGTAATCGGAGCAATGGGCACCGTGCGACAAGTCCCCGCTCCTGCAGACGACGTCGAACGGTACGTGCTGACACAAGTTGTTGCGCAACACACCCTAATTCCTGCACTCCCGTTCGTGATGTGGCGGTGCGAGCCGTCAATGCCCGCCGCACAACACGCCGGTCCTCTCGTTCGGTGGTGTGCCGCGGCTGCGGCAATCGCTCACGTCGGTCCGTCCATCCCTCCTGCACCCACCGAATCCATACTCGCCTCACTGTGGCTGGATGTCGTCCCACACAGGTGCCGATGTCTCGGTACGATAAACCGCTGTCGCGATAAGCCACTATTCGTCCTCTGTCGAACTCCGAAACGTGCTGGAATGACTGCCGTATTCTGCGACGAGACATCAGGAAACTTCCCACGCACAGGTCCGGCAGCAGAACACACTTCCACTACTTACACCCCGGCTTCTGTGCACCCTTCTTATAGTGCTGTTCAGTGGCGTGCCGGGCGCACATGATTTGCATATGCCCTGCAATGCTAATCGTTTGCATGTCCTCTCGCGGGCGACGCATGCTGCGAATTTCAGGCCAATCGGATGCTTCCTTCTTGGTGTTGCATTTTGGGTGGCCAGCAGTGTAATAGAAGGGAAAAGGCATCATTGACTTGTAGTCACCTCCAGAGTAATGTGACATTCTGTTTTGCGTACAGTGTCAAATAGAAACACTCCACTTGTTTCATCAGTGCACGTAAAAAAAGCGCGAGGAATTTTTGTAATCATGATAATTCATTCTGCATGCCTTTTCTGCGATGCAGAAGGTGTGATCAGGCTTGATTTTCTGGAACAAAGTGCCACTATCAAACCAGAGTATTATTCTAACTTGTTGAGACGTTTCCGCAAGGAATTCAAGTGCAGGGATATTGGCCAAGTCATCTTCCGTCAAGAAACTGCACCAGAATACGTGACTCGGGTTCCGACTATATTACGCCATTTGCCCTACTCATCACATTTGGTTCCATCGGACTATTTCCTATTTCTAAATCTCAAAAGCAACTTGAAAAGGCAGAAACAAATGGTTTGAGACAAAATCTTATAAAATGTATTTCTTAGGATAACGGAAGCTAGTGGATCGTGCGGGAAAGTGTGTAAACTTAAGAGCGAAACGCAGTAGAACCCACTTATAACGAGAAGCTCGGGACCGACGAAAATCTCCGCTAAATTCAGGCGCTCGTAATGTCCGTTTTGGGGTGGATCATCCCACAATGAAAAAATATGCATACGCGATAAAATTCATGTACGTTTATGTTATATATCCATGACAGCTAGATATATTTGAAATATTAAATCAACCCAGAGGTACAAATTAAAATACTGTAAAATACCCTGAAGAGACCAAACATTATGACTACCTGCGCCATATAAGATGTTGGTCCTCTACGTGCCGCCAAAACAGCTCTTCCCCGGACGGTACAAGGTTTCTAAAGCTGTCTTGTGGAATCCTGTACCAACACGTTAGCAGCAGATTCTTTAACTTTTGTAAGTTACGTGGTTGCACCGCAGAAGATCTGATTTACTGTTCCACCACAAACCACACATGCTAGATTGGAATGATGTCTGGCGACTTTCGTGGCCAGGGCAATAGCTGGAAGTCTTCCTCGTGTTCCACGAACCATTCTCGAACAATCCGGGTAGTGTAGCATGGCGCTGTTCCAACACAAACCAAAGATACTCGATTGGATCGACGTCTTGAAAATGTGGAGGCCAAAGCAATACCTGGAAGTCTTGCTCATGTTCCTCGAACCATTCTCGAACAATCCTGGCAGTGTTGCATGGCGCTGTTCCAACACAAACCAAAGATACTCGATTGGATCGACGTCTTGGAAATGTGGAGGCCAGGGCAATACCTGGAAGTCTTCCTCGTGTTCCTCGAACCAGTCTCGAACAATCCGGGCAATGTAGCATGGCGCTGTTCCAACACAAACCGAAGATACTCGATTGGATCGACGTCTGGGAAATGTGGAGGCCAGGGCAATACCTGGAAGTCTTGCTCATTTTCCTCGAAAAATTCTGGAACAATCCGGGTAGTGTAGGATGGCGCTGTTCCAACACAAACCAAAGATACTCGATTAGATCGAAGTCTGGGAAATGTGGACGGCAGAACAATACCTGGAAGTCTTGCTCATGTTCCTCGAACCATTGTCGAACAATCCGGTTAGTGTAGCATGGCGCATCATACTTCTGAAAGTGGCAGGATCATTGTTGTTACTAGAGGAGGACGCAGTTGCCATGAAAGGATGTACCTGGTCCGCAATGATGTTTAGGTAGGTAGTAGACGTCATACACTATATTGACAAAATTCACCCGACACCTCTTGAAAAGCAAATAAACGGATCCGGTGCGTTGTTGAGGTGCGCAGTACAGCTGCAAACGGTATACAAACAAGCCTGAAGCTGACCGCGATCATATCGCACTGTGGGGTTGTGTGAAAATGTCGCGGCGGGAGAGAACTGACTTTGAAAAAGGAAAGATTGTTGGGCGTTATATTAGTAGGTTGTCCATAAAAGAAACGAAGAGACGTTTAAACATACGCAAGTCAACTGTTTTGGATGTACTGAATAAGTGGAAGACACATGGCGTGCCTGAAGAAGCAAAACGTACCGGCAGACCGAAGAAAATCAGCGATAGAGGACGTCGAAACCTCAGGAGAGTCGTTACAGCTAATCGACGGAGTACTGCACAAGACCTCAGTGTACAGGTGAGTAAAGTTGCTGGAACCTCGGTGCGTACACGTACCATTCGCAGAAAACTTGATTCCATGAGTTACCGTGGTCGTGCAGCTGCTCATAAGCCTTTCATCTCCACTCGGAATGCTACTCGTCGTTTAGCATTATGTAAAGAACATTTATCATGGAGCGTAGACCAATGGAAACGGGTCCTATGGACTGATGAATCCAGATACACGATCCATCAGTCTGATGGCCGTGTGTGGGTATGGCGGCAGCCGGGGGACCGCTATTTACCACAGTGTATTGTTCCTACGGTCACGTTTGGAGCTGGCAGTGTATTCGCGTGTGGGTGTTTTTCGTGGTATGGTCCCGGCCCATTGGTTGTCGCGGACAAACCTGTTATCCAGCACGTCTACCTCGATATTCTGGACAATTATGCCCTACCGACTCTGTGGCAATACTATGGAACAGAGCCTTGTTTGTACCAGCAGATAATGCACCGAGCCATAAAGCAAGGACTGTTACGGCGTGTAATTCCATATCGTGTGTGGACTGGCCAGCACAGAGACCTGATCGTAATCCCATAGAGCACCTATGGGATGAATTAGAGCGCCGCATAAGAAGTTTGAAACCAAAGCCTACTACTAAGCAACAGTTAGCTGCAGCATTATGTACTGAATGGAAGCGCATACCTATCGCTGTGTTCCAAAACCTTGTCGAAAGCATGTCTCGAAGGGTCAGTGCATGCATTAAGGCCAAAGGTGGACCGACACCGTACTAATGTATGTCAATAAATACTGTGTTGTGTTTCTCTTCTGGGTGTCCGGTGACTTTTGTCAATATAGTGTAGTTTGCTGCTCATGAAATACTGGACGCGGTGTTTTCCAGAAAAAACATTGCTCAAAGCATTACACTTCCTCTAATGGCATGTTTTCGTCCCACGGTGCATCCTGGTTCCAACACTTCTCCCGGTAAACGACGCACAGGTACCACACCGTCCACATGATACAACAGGAAACAAGATTCATCAGTGCAGACGACCTTATTCCAATCATTTAAGATTTAGTTACGATGCTCGTGTGCCACTTGTAGGCTCCTTCGACGGCTAACCAAGGTTAGCATGGGCAGTCGGAGCGGCTTGCAGCTATGCAGCACCATTTTCAGCATAGTTCGATGCACTGTGTGTTGTGACACATTACACTCGCATTCAAACTACCGGCGAGTTCGTTCTGTTGGCTCGTACCATACAGGATGTCCTTCGCTCACCTGTAGCATGGATGAGCCGTGGTTGGGCCACACCTGTCGACGGTTCGAGGTTAATCCATCCTCAGATCACTTCTTGAAGGTACTAACCACGGTTGCCTTTGAGCACCGCACAAGCGTTGCCGTCTCGGAAATGCTCTGACCTAGTCGTCTGGCCATTACAGTTTGGCCTTTGTCAAACTCGTTTAAGTCTACTTCCTTTTCCATCTGAAGAACAAGAATAACACTGATTAACAGAGCTCAGTATCAGGTTCAAAAAGTAGGAACTGTACACCAAATTATGCTCAAAATAGTATAACTATACTAAAAATTCGAAATTTCTTGGCGTAGAATAAAGATAAAATTTTCCAAGCTTTCGCACATCAACCAGATGGCTTTCTCAAGGAAGGTAGACAACTAACTGCAAACTGGATAATAGAACGTTTCAACACTTTAAACGCAGTGACTTGACTAGACAATAAATGATTAAGAGCAAACGTGATATTTCGAAGAAACGAGGTCACGTTGGTTGGGCACGCGGTACAATGGTAGAGAACTCAGTATTATTTGAAGAATTGATTCCAAACACGTGGCAACCCCAGAGAAACGCTATCATTGCAAGCCTTGCAGCTGGTCAAGATTTCCAAGGTTTCGCGAATGGCGGTAGATTTGGGTGTATAGTATAAAGCTAATTTCTTTACATCACTCCATATAGGATCAGCGGACTTGAACTTGACTTCTCTTGATAGGGCAGTGGTCTCTTGTACCCCTTTTATGTTTGCTGATTCTAATTCCAAACGAACGTTTGGTCATTCCGATGTAGTATCGCCTGGAGCCGTCCGGATATTTTAGTGGGATGACATAAACACCTGCCTCATTGAGAAAAGAGGGCTTGTCAGTATTTCTCTTAAGCGTCGTGTAAAGATACCGGAGGCCGCCCCGGTGGCGCAGTGGTCTAAGGCGCTGGCCTCTGATCATTCGTCCGTAAGGGGTCCGGGTTCGAATCCCGGTCAGGCATGGATGTTGTGTTTGTCTTACGGCACTGGCTCTCTCCCTTCCCTGGAACCAGTGACCCTAAATTAGGGACGGGCGACTGCTTATAGCCCATTGAGTTGCTCACGGTGGTCGTTAAACCTCCAATCAAAAAAAAAAAAAAAAAAAAAAAAAAGATACCGGAGACCTTATGCCGACACCGAAGTTCATCCTCCTGAGCGAGTTTTTGAGTTGATAGGAAACATTTGGTATGTAGGGAATAGAGCCCAGGTAGCGAAGTTGCGGCATAGAAATATTATTGTTATTATACCGTTATTTATATCAGGGGTTATTTATACCGTTTCATGACCTTCACACGTGTCGTTGTTTGTCAGCAGTTCCTTCGATTTGCATAAAGACGCACTGGTCATAATGTTTTGGCTCTTCGATGTCAGCACTTACATGAATACATAGTAGCTGCCATAGTAGCAGAATGTAGACCTACGCGCGTACTCTGTACGCGGATAGTTTCCAAATTATTAGCAGGTTTTTCAGATAGTTTTTGCTTCTAGATTTAAATATACGTATATACACTATATTGACAAAAGTCACCGGACATCCCTTCGAATGTGTGTGTGTGTGTGTTATTTACAGCAATTAAAACATTTACTCAAGGCTTTACTCAGATTAATATACTTAATTCTATTTTAACTTGAAGATGTTTCAATTATTTTTCACATCTTCCGAGTTCTTTTGTTTTTACAGGCATTTCTGGCCTTTAGATTTTATGAAACCCTGTTCTTAAGGAAGTGTATCAAAATTTTCGTTTACACAGAATTAAAATTTTATTACCAAATTCCGCAGTTGCCAGTTGTTAAATTAAAATAATGTTCTTATGTATTTTCTCATTTCAGTATTTTTGAATTAACTTGTTGAAAATACTATCTTTAATTTTTGAATATTCATTGATGGAACTGTCTTTCTGGATATAAAAATTTTCTTTAATTAGTCTCTTGTTTTTATGAGCTTCATAGTTCAATAGTTTTATATTTTGCCATAAAAGTCCATTTCATACACATTGCTGCCCATTCATTTGTAATGTACTCATTGGAATCTGTAATGTTCTAGTAATTATTCATTGTTTTATTAATTTTTCTTTAAATTATCTTATTCTGATGTCATCGTGGTTCGCGCTTCGCGTGTTTGCAGCAAGATTTCTGTTTGAGTTCTTGTGTACGCAGATACATTTCATTTTTATGCAACTCTGGTAGCTTGCGAATCCTGAAGCAGACATAATGTGAAACATTTGAAAAACAAAAATCTAATATCGTTTTTTTTTTTTTTAATATTTATCTTCTCTTCATTTCCGCCGAATAAAACTTAGGGCATTAAACACCTCGTTATCGCCGTATTCTGTTACTTCAAAGAAACATTGGAGATTTTCCGCCCTGTCAGTGGCTGTTGCATACGACGATAGCAATGTGCTCAGCATATTTACCCTGCCTCGTTAAATGTGGAATTTTAATAAATGTTGCTACTTTGCTTGTTAAAAGTGAACTTAGCTTTTCTCTCCCTCGTTAAATCCCGGGATTTTATTAAATTTGGTTCGTTTTAAAGGATCAGATTCACTTTGAATTAACAATGTACCAAACAAAAGTTCCTGTTTTGCTTATTATAGCCTGTATCTCGCAAAATGCAGGTTGGTGAGTTCTACTGTAGCACAGAAAAATGAATAAAGATCAAAAGTAGAAAAAAGCGGCAAATAAAAAAACCATATGTGTTGCACATGGGTTAAATAAAGTGGTTTCTCTCGGTTCCATAGCTTGAAAGAGTAAGCGTTCATCGCTTTTCTCAGTTAAAAAATTTATAAATAGCGACATTCGCAATCGTCATCATCTAATCTACTGTATTTCAATTTTTCTTTTACATTTCTTCATACGGCTAACAAAACTTCACTTTCGTTTTTAGCAGCTTAACAACTTTCATGAGCATCGCCGGATAAGAGGTATCACCCAACTTAAATTTGGGTTTGCTGGTTAACGCGCAGGAGGGAAACCAGAAGCTGCCGTGGTGACCGCTTGGTGATAGGCATTGTCTTCTGGCCTATCGTCCGAACCATTCTCACCTCTATCCCCAACCGCTGAAACAAGTTAGTAAAACATGCAATGCATTGAATATGCTAATTTTCCAACATACCAGAAATCATTACTCAAGTTATGAGGATAATGGCTGTGGGATAAATCTCGCTCTTGTGCTCTGACCTTTGACCCCGTTTCGATTATATTAAACAGAATTGGTTCAGTATAGCTCCGGAACAACATACTACAGTTTTGTCGCAATAGAAGCATTTTTAATCAAGGTATGAGGATAATGGCTGTGGAATAAATCTCGCTCCTGTGTCCTAACCTTTGACCCCATTTCAATGATATTAAACAGAATTGGTTTAGTATACCACCGAAACAACATACTAAGGTTTTGTTGTAATCGAAGCATTTTTACATAAGTTATGACGCATAAGGGCGATGGAAGGGATCCCGCTCCTATGTCTTCACCTTTGACCCCATTTCTCCCATTTTCAATAGGGTTCGTCCCCGGGTTGTCCCCTAACACATACTAAAATGTCATCGAAATCGAACCATTTTTATGCGAGTTATCATGCGGACAGACAGACAGACGGACGGACAAAGCTCGAGCATATACGTTTCTTCAACCTACGGTTGGAAAGCGTAAAAAACGGAAGCAAACAGAACTCAAGGTTAATAAGAAACACCCATGTCTCGAACCCTGGCCTGCAGCTTGAACACGAAAGATAACACCAAATCTTGGATTGTAATATGAGTACATCTTTTGAATCCTTTCTGGACCGCCTCGGTGGTGCAGGGGTCTAAGCGATGGCTTCTGATCATTCGGCCGAGATGCGTCCGGGTGCGAATCCAGTTGAGGCATTGATGTTGTGCTTGTCTTACGGCGCTTGCTCTCTCCCCTTTCCTGGAACCAGTGGCCCTAAATTAGGAACGGGCTACTGCTTATAGCCCATTGAGTTGCTCACGGTGGTAGTTAAACCTCCAATAAAAAAAATCCTTTCCGACGCGAATAAATTTTATCAAAGTTATTCAAAGTCAATGGAACCGGTTAGAAAGGAAAAGCAACCGGATTTCTACAATCAATGAAACATCCAGAAATAGAAACAGCGATTTACTTCTACCAGCGGCTAAAAAGTACATACATACATCATGCATATCACTAAGCTGTTCTCTGAGATTCAGAGGTTAGCTCCAAAAAGAAATACGGACTACCAGATAATTTTTACTTACTATTGCCGTATCAAACCACCCCATTTACAGCGATCTTGACATACAACTCGAGATCTTCTATACTTCATACTCATAATCTTTTTCTCATGCAGACACTTCTGAATCTGATCCTCCCATGACTTCCTTGGCCTTCCTCTGCCTTTCCTTCCTGCCACTTGGACTAAACCGATTTTCTTAGTAATCATCTCATCACTCATTCTTTCAACATGGCCAAACCACCGAAGCATATTAGTCTCCACCTTGCTAACAACATTTTGCTTCACATTATACAACTGCAACACATCTTCATTCCTCACACAATCAGAACGTGTATTGCCACAACCCCCCACCCCCACCCCCGTAAGTAACGCATTTCTCTAGCCCACAAACTACTTCTATGTTTCTTCTGTAGTAACCAGGTTTTACTGCCATACATCAGAGTAGGAACAACCACACTGTCATACACAGCCATGCGGGATTCTCTTGAGAACTCATCATTCCTGTGAAAACCTCCCAGAGCAGCTGTGACTTTCAATGAAGAATTCACTCGCCTACTAATTTCACCATCCAATTTGTTCTCTCTGTCAAACATGCTTACTAAGTACACAAACTCATCCACCTGGTCAATCACTGTGCCATTTAGACTTACATTACATTCAGTACTACCAGTTCCTCTCTCAAAAGCCATAACTTTGGTTTTTCCCTTATTTATACTCTTTGAATTTCATGCAAACTTCGTACATCCGGGACAACATACCCTGCAACTCACTTTTGCTCTCTGCCAACAAGACAGTGTCATCAGCATACAGCAATCTGCACACACGGATATCACCAAGACATAACCCAGTGTCATCTATTTTGGATCACGCATGCACGTATCCATAAATATTTTGCTACGCCCCGGGGCGCCAGATTATCGAATAAAAAAATAGCTTTAAGAATTTAGATGTCAGGATGTCAGGCATTGGCTGACGACCCGGAGGTAGACATTAGAATTTAGACTAAATATTTGTGAGCTCTTTTATCGCCGAAATCTTATGTACTGGTGAAAAAATTTATCCTGCAATTTTGCCAATCAAAACTAAGAAATTCTGACACTCATTAATTATTTATGCAACTTCAGGACTGGCAGGAGGCAACAGACATTTAAAAATAAAACATAAATATAATGATGAAGGCGTCTATATACAGAGGATGGTGAAGGAGGGGCGTCAAGTAGACTCGGCTCTTTCGGGATAGCTCATGGGCTGAATTTATCATTAAATTTCAATGATTACTCATTGGCCTATACAGTCCGGCTTTAAACAGTTCTCAGTGGACGAAAGTTTATTGGCTGACTGGAGCCAATTATTTCAGAACTGGCACGCATACATAAATTCAGTACTTACAGATATTCAGCTTTTCCTCGGGTATTCATGTATGGTGCACTCACTTATGTTTGATGCACTCACAAATATTTGATGTACTCGGCTATTGTGGCTTTGGAAGCGTACCTGTGTGATGATACGCCCATTCCAGAGCGCGCACTATGACCGATGTAGAGGGAGGCGAACCCCATCTCCCATTTACTCTCGTGCACATATCTTTGTCCATTCACCTGTATGAATCCAAGTACGCATCTATGCGCACCAATGTCGAGGTGGAACGAGGCCGCTGACGTGATAGCAGGATCCGTCCGTCTGTTCGTCCCAGCTGATCCGTCCGTCTGTTCAAAGGTGATTCGCCCTACATCACCGGTTGTGCCATCAGTCACTCGGGGCTGCAATTCCATCACTTCGTGTGACCTCCGGGATGCTGCTGGCTTTCTCTGTACATACTTAACGTCCAGCAATTACGTGCAATCTGGCACCAGGAAAAGAGGCGTCTTCCTCTCTCCTATTTCCTCACGGTAACGTCAACCGCCCGGCCGCTCTTCGCTTAGCTAGCCGACTTCTTCTGGCAGAAGCTTTTCTTCCGCCGCTAACACTGAGCTGGATCAATCCAGATCCAGATCCCTGAGTCTAGCTTCCTTCACGGCTTTGAACCAGACTAATCTTTTTCTTTTGTTCACATTTCGTCAACAAATTCTTTGCTTTATCGTTAGGGGTCTGTTTTAACTCTCTTGTCAGTCTGATTGCTTCCTAAAAGCAGTCGGCACGATGAAGAGGTAAGAAATGCACGTCTCTGCATTCAAAATATGTGAGCGAACACATAACTTAACTAACAGTTCTTTGTCCTGCCAAGTTTCGGATTATCAAACGCTATAAGTTTTCCGAGCTGGTGACACTCTAACGGTTTCTCCAAACATCCCACCATCTCACACTTACACGGCCGCCCAACTTGACCTCCGCGCGGGGGGGGGGCAAGGCATTGCGTTCTCCACACCGAACGACCCATGTTTCACTTCAGATTTCTCCCTTCCAAGGAAATGGGCTCTTATCTCTTTTCTTCTTTCACAATGGGGGAAACCACTAGCTGTTAATTTTTCAACCAACAATTAGCGCTGCACCGGCCTCTTCTGCTAATCGAATTAATTACTGTACCCCAAAGTCGTAACAATATTAAACATACATGGTGACATTACACAACCTTGTCTAAGTCCTGAACCAATAGAGAACCATTTTAATAAAACACCATTCACTCGTATACAAGCTCTACTGGCTAAAAAGTATATTACAAAAATTAACAAATAGCGTGCAAAAAGTTTTCAAATCGAACAGTTAAAAGAAAAAATATAGAAGGAAACATGATATCATTCTATGCCTTCTAGCGGAAAAATTTTGCATAATGGGAAAGTTGAAAATAGGCAAAACATATTCTTCATGACAAAAGTTATGCTGAGAAAAAAGAACTTTTCAAATACGTCTCCCTGAAGCAGAGGAAGCGAGAAAAAGGTTTTGACCTTTACTCTCCCCAGCGGAAAATCTGTACATTATTTAAAGAGGATAATGCTCCCCATTTTTATTGTAGCAAATGTCATACTGTAATAAAAGTAATTTCTCAATAGGGTTTTAAAAGCTGAGATACAGCTGCAAACAGAAGTACACAAACACTACCTAGCGACAGAATTGTAAACTACAAAACTCCTCAAATACAAACCTAAAATGTTCCTCAAGGTAAATTGCATCCGGTGTTGAAATAATTTTGTAAATCGCACATGTAGAAACAGAGATATTTAGAAAAACAAATTAAACGTTTGCGCCCCCTTGCGGCGAAATTGTGCATTATTTAGGGAAGAAAATAAACTCAAAAAGTTTTCATAGTTAGCAGTATCTAGCCGAAAAAGAATATTTTTCAGTCGGGTATTTAGTCCTTCAGATGTTGCTGTGAACAGAAGAGTGAACTTACGCCCTATGGTGGCATACTTTTGCGTTAAGAAAAAATGAAATTATATGAGAAATATTTTGCACTGAAAACGCTCTCCAACAAAGAAAGAATTTTTCAAAGCGGACTCTTAGAAGCAGAGATATCGAAAAAAATAAGATATGCATCTGCCTGGCAAAAAAAAACTATGCACTATTTTAAGCAGGAGTTATTCTTAAAAGGTTTCCCGAGGTGAGCGGTATCGGTCTGCGAAATGTTTTTTTCTATCAGTTTTCAGAAACTCAGATTTTGCTGCAAATACATCTGAAACGGAAATAAACATTTAAGCTCCCTGGTGGCCAAGCCATTCTTTACCAATATTAGAAATCCCATGCAAAACGTTTCCCATCGGGAGCTGTGTCCTATGCAGAAAGAATTTTTGAAATCGGACTTTTAGAAGCGGAGATATCGAGAAAAACGCAATTTAAGTTAACGCGCACTGGTGGAATATCGATGTATTAATTAAAAAGAGACTGTACCTAAAATAATCTTCGATATAAATGGCATCAAAAGGAAAAATTATTTTTTCAATCGGTATTTAGAAACAAAAATGTGGAATGAAATGTATTTTGAATTCGATATCATCTGCACTTACGCCTTCCAGCGGCAAAGTTGTGCATCAGAAGGGAACCGGAATGCAAGGATCATCATTCTCGCATTTCGTGTTTCCCAGTGCAAAAAGGTTTTGTTTTTTCAAATCGGACTAATAGTTGCAGGAATATGGTGTCCACAGACGGACGGACGGACAAAGTGATATCATAAGTACGATCTTTTTCTACAAAAGACGTACTAAAAAAAAAGAAGCCTTCGTCAACACTCTGCTACCCAGACCTCAATTCTAATTTAGGGATGAGGACCTAATAGACTTCAGTGCATGCGGAGTTCCGTAAACTGCAAAAAAAAGCCACGTTACTTGTTCTTATCCCAACATTTCAGACGGTGTTCCTAATATAGGGAATAGAGCTTACTTAATTAAAACGCGCATGAGGTTCTTTAAACTGCCAAAACCTGCACTTCTTGTTCTTACCCAATTTCAGACGGCAACGCTAACTTTGGGATGACGACCTACTAACTTTCAATGTGTTTTCAGAAGCTCAGATTTTGCTGCAAATACATCAGAAACGGAAATAAACATTTAAGCTCTCTGGTGGCCAAACCATTCTTTACCAAAATTAGAAATCGCGTGCAAAACGTTTCCCATCGGGAGCTATGTTATAACGAAGTGAATTTCTCCGTCATTTTTGGTCTACGCCGGGATTCGAACCCGAGGCCGCTTATTCCGGAACAAGTTGCTCTACCAATTAAGCTACGCGGACATTTTTATTCTGATTCCTATCTGCCTTTACGTCGTGTGCGTCCTTCTGGAAGGTACGTCACATCTCCTGGTACGTTACATCATCTCCCCCTTATTTTTTTTTTTTTTTTTTTTCGAAGTGCTACTCTTATTTTTCCTATCTCGCGGTGTGGAAATAACATCACACCAATGCGAGATTTTGAACGGTCGGGTCATCCGGATAGTTCGGGCGCCAATTATAACGAAGTGAATTTCTCCGTCATTTTTATCCGTGCCGGGGTTCGAACCCGGGTCCACTCATTCCGGAATAAGTTGCTCTACCAATTGAGCTACGCGGACATTGATTCTAATTGCTATCTGCCTTTATGTCGTGTGCGTCCTTCTGGCAGGTACGTCACATCTCCTGGTACGTTACAATGTCCGATGCAGAAAAAATTTTGAAATCGGACTTTTATAAGCGGAGATATCGAGGTAAACGCAATTTACCTTCACGCCCACTGGCGGAAAATCGATGCAGTAATTAAAAAAGATTATGCCTAAAATAGTCTTCGATATAAATGGCATCGAAAGGAAAAGTCATTTTTTCAATCGGTATTTAGAAGCAGATATGTGAAATGAAATGTATTTTGAATTCGATATCATCTGCACTTACGCTTTCCAGCGGCGAAGGTGTAAATCAGAAAGAAACCGGAATAAATTACTGCAACAAAATCTGTATTTCTTGCCTATCATGTCGAAGACAATTAGAGGTGGAGACTTTGTAACCATCAAGGCGTATGGCTGTTGGTTAATGTATAAAATCTATCTGAAACATCTGACCTCACTGATTCTCCTAGTTTCAAACTCATCATCCCAAGTACGAACTCGATGGTAATCTTGCACTGTAATGTTTATTCCATTTCCTTTTCACTAAAACTTTTCTTTTAAATGAAATACCACTTGCAAATTGCTTATACAAAGCGTAGAATCAATTAGAAATAGGTTGTTCTCAATTTCAATAAATAAATTAAGACTATTCAATATTTATGTAATTTCTGACAGTAAACGAGCAGTCTGGATATGTTCTCCAAGTCATGTAATTAAGACCAGAGTTATTCATCAAAGACGGCAGGGGGGTGAAGCAGTCACTTTCTAAGAATGTGTTAATGGGCTTTTGTGTTTATATTCTTGGTTTACGTTATGTTTTTAGTTTTATGTGTTACTGTCTTACGAACAGGAGGGTATGTTCTAAATCCCCCACCTGTACTCGTTTTGCAGTCATTTCCGGAGTGTGTAAAATTATGAAAAGTTTTTGCTGTTAATTTTATAAACAGAGAAAACTGTGCTGACCTTGAAGTGTTCCATCATTTACCATAATTAAGAGGACGTCGGCTCTTTAATTAAAGCTATAATATAACCGTGTGTATTAAGATGCCAAATTATAAACAAACGTGGAGAAAGATTGCCAGTGTTTTATTATATGGTCCATATTGCCATCTAATTAATTTCAGTGTTCTTCAAAACATCTAGCTTGTCCTCCTGTTTGGGGAATTTAATCTCCACTGAGATGTCGTTTGCTTGACTTTAATGTCTTGCCTGTTTTTTTCTTCGTAATGCGTTTTTTTTTTTTTTTTTTTTGGCTGATGTTCTTTAAAATCTTGAACTCCGTAAATAATTTAAAAGCTCAACACTGGAATTTATTTTAAGAAAATAGGACGTTTCGCACGAAAAAAGTAGTTTTTTATGGAAACCTTTACATAACTCAACTAATTTCAGATGTGTGCACTAATTTCACTAATCAAATAGTAAAACGCCATTCACTTAACTGTTTGTACAATTTTAACGCATCCATTTCCATTTACTCTTCTATTTAATAATAAAAATTGTGGTCCAATTGTAGAAAAAAATGAAAATTAAAAAGAATGAAAATCCTCACATCACCCTCAGCAGTTTCATTTCCCCCAATGTTTGATTACTCTTTCCTACATCTTATTGTTGCTCAAATCTCAGCAGTGCACATTTTTCAATCTAAAAAAGTTCGATAACCACCTAAAAGATTTTTGACAACCTATTAATTTTTACTTTTCAGTCTGAATGGCAGTCTTCTATCACATAGTACAACAGATATATTACACTGGTTATTCCATCCCACCAAATTTCAATCTCCAGTCATTAACGTATTTCTGGTAATTTTCCAAATATATGACGTCTGACAATTACGACGCGAATATTTTTAAAAAATGAAGTGCCGCAAGAGCGATATTTTTAGACGGCGAATAATCCGCATGATTTAAATTTATAACTTTTTAACAGATAACCCGCGGATTATATGACAAAAAATACGGTAATTATTTAATCAATTAATTTTTCTCTCTTTGATTTTTAGTTTGAACTTTGCGTTTTATCGATATCTGACATAAGGAAAATATTTTTGTTCTAGATGAAGAGACTGTTTAACGTGCATTCAATTTGCCCATGAATGAAAGCTCTGTTAAGTATATTAATTTACTAGGTAATTAATTCATCAGTTTTTCGTTTTTGTTTCAGTTTTTCCTTTTTATTGATCCCTGTTAATCTTCAGCTATATATATATATATATATTTTTTTTTTGATAATGTGCTGTGCCAGATCGATATTCTCACAGAATAAGCATTATATCGTTTCCTCGCTTAAGCAGTTATGTAGATAAAATTCATTGAATTGCAGTGTCGACGAATCTTAAATAAACTTTTTAATCATTCATGATTACCATATGGGAATATTCGAGTAACAATACTACTGTAAATGCTTCATTTTAATTATACACTACTGGAGATGATTTAAAAACAACGCGTTTTATTCCCTTGTGTATTATGGAATTGTTGTTATACTCAGCGCTTCCTAGTTTATTATTAATTAAATATCTTAAATATTCGGAATTTTGAATTGCTGGATTTCTAGAGCTTTGGAGTAGATATCGTATGTTAATTTCTTTTCTTTGTTTAAGTAGAATCTTGTTGTTTTGGTATTTTAGTCGAATATCGTCATTTTTATATCTTTGAGAAACACATTATTTCGGAAAAGACGTTTCCTTTTTCTTTTCTTTTTGCATGCACGGGAGAAAGCTGTCTGAGATTCACCGTGTGACAAAAGAACTCGTACATAGATTGATATCGACTGTGGCATTGCGTAAAAAGGAAACAGGAAGTTAGAGCAGAAAAAAATCTTGATTTCTCGTTATTGCAAGAATCCCGAAACCGACAACGACGTTGAACAAGAGCGACGAACGAAAAATCCCCCTCTTAAGTAATTGTTTTCCATCGAGACCGCAAGACTCGAAGAGAAGAACTGAGTTTATTCTTTTTCAATACCTGTGCTTCTCGATGCGTAAATATAATTTAAAGATTTTTATGTATATAATTCTTATAAGCGTAAAACTTGCGTTCATGAAGCAACAGGCCCAAAGCTTCGGAACTTTATTTATTTTTCTCTGATATCTGGCAATATCCTGGGTATTTCCAGAAATATTCAGAACTAAAAATCTTTCCTAAAGTCCTTTGCAGTAGGCATTCTATATAAAAACAAAAAAAGGGGGAACGTTTTGCAAACTAAGAGGTCTCACGAATGGTTTGTTTTAACTTTTCCGTACACAAGCCCAATTCTCATCCCGTTTTGAGCTAACAGAAGTGGCATCCGCACAATACATTCTTCATCTGAGCTGATGAATTACATTTTCCCAAGTTACAAACAAATATTTAATTCCTTCGAAATAATGTTTTGTTTTTGTTGTTTTTTTTCGAGGAGAAAAGCAAGCAGATGCTATCTTGAGGTTCAAACTCTTTCTGAGAATCTTGATAATTTCGATACTTGTGAAAACTAGGAAAAAATTAAATTGGATTAAAAAAAGTGCTGGCAGAAAGAGTAAATGCAGTATTATCTGCTGGACAAAGTCCTTGGTTTATTTATGTGTTTTGTTGTTGTTGTTGTTGTTGTTGTGTTTCTGTGTAGGCCTTCCTTACAGTAAAACACGAAACCGTTAGCCCAGTGAAACTTAACTTCATTGATCATTTGAAGGAGCTGCTGCAGTACAGGGGTTGAAGCAGCTGGCTGCCTTTCCATTGGTCATCGATTCGGTCCCAGCCTGACTGCTCTAACCACTAAAGTCCCACAGTGCTTCGGAGGGCACGTTAAGCCTGCGGTTCATGACATTGAAATAACGCAAGGCGGTCTAGAAAACAAAAGGTCATGTCATTAGAGAGGTGAGTTCCCTCTTTAATGACGTCATGCGGAAACCAAGGCTTCCGTTTGGTTTCCAGCGCTATCGTATGTGATGTCAAACACGGCACCGACGTATCAGTTAGTGTAACGTGAGAGTGACGTCACAAATGGAAATAACTGATCACTCTAATATCATAGCTTTGTACTTTCTAGACGGCCTTGACCAATGCCCCTAGTTAGTAAAAGCCTAACACTGGTTTATAACGTCATCATAGGTGGACCACATTTTCATTTCCTGTGTTTTTCTATCGACAACAATATGCAGAGCCTAGACAGTAGGAACATCAGATGTTTACATATAGTCGTTGCTTATGGTATTTTACGTCACAAAACTAATTGGGTTAGCGATAGAAACATAATTGTCTTGACTAATGACATAACGTTCCTTATTGTCGTGCTAATCACAAACTCAATCGGTTTTGCTACAAAAAATACTACAAATAACGACTACATTTGTACATCTGCTATTATGCCTGTTCAAACTAGAAGCAAGCCGCGATATTGGTAAAAAGACTTAAATCCTAACACCTCATTCATTACATCATCTTTTTGGCTGATGAGCACTGATAATAAGCCTTCGGTCCACTTACGGTGACGTAATGAATGAGTTGTTAGGCTTTCAGTTTCAGGCGCGTTGATTGGACCCCCGTTAAAAATAAGGTCATCTGTTTTTCCCTCTCGAAGTACATCCCATGTTCTGGTATTCTTTTTGTCACTGTGTCAGTCTTGCCCCCATAATTATGTTTACCTGTTACCAACATTTCCTTATAAGCGTCTGTTGACTCGACTTCCGCCTCTCGTCCGTGTGTAGACCCAGGAGGTTAGAATAAGATATCTGGAGATGCCCTTGTTAATGGAGCAGTGAGACTTTCCGTGAAGCTTATAACGTCAAAGTGTGGGAAAACTCAGGATTTTCAAGGCTATTGCAGTGTATTTTGTGTTGGCCGAATCGCCTTCTTTCGTCGCAAATGTTTCCAATTTCGCATCGTAACTTGCTGCCGATGTATGAGAAAATGCTGGATTTATAAAATTCTTAATTATTTTGAGGCTCCTTCCCATTTTTATTTTAAATTGAAATACATGAACGTTAGTGCGAATTTTAAACAAAACACAACCTTAAAATTGGAAACTTCACTCGTGTAAGAAGTATACTTTATTCCGGTTTGATATTAACACCGTTTCTGCATCCAGAAACCACGCAATTCCAAATTACACGCAGTTGAAATTGCATGGGTATCATGTACACAACGTCAAATTCCCACACCTTGCGGCTTCACGGTTAAGAGACACAGGGCATCTCCAGAAGTATTGTTCTAACCTTCTTGGTGTAGACACGAATACTCCACATTACAGCTCCCATTCGAAAAACTATTTTTGCATTAGATAGGACAATACAGGAAGAAGAACATTCATACACTATCAAATTTTATGATGCACAGTTTTCCAGCTATATGGAGGGGAAATACATCTACACTTCCAAAAGTCGGTTTGAAAAAAAAACCGTTTCTTGCATTTGGTAGCTGCAACTACACTGCTGGCCACCCAAAATGCAACACCAGAAAGGACAGATTTACAGGACACATAACAACGGATACAAAGATGAAACGGTTGAGCTTACAGGCCCGTGCAACTTTCGGAACACGCAGACATCAATAGTTCGTGTGGCCCCCATGGCTGGCAATAACGGCCGCTACACGCCGCGGCATTGAACGAAAAAGGCTTTGGATGTGGGCTTGGGGTATGTCGGTCCAGGCTGCTTCCACACGTTGCCACTGTTCATCAGGCGTAGCCGCGGGTGGTGCTTGCCGGGCCACTCGGTTGCCGATCAGCGACCAGACGTGTTCGATGGGCGACATATCGCGAGAACAGGTGGGCCACGGCAGCAGTGACACCTGGTGGGCCATGAAGAATTGTTGCACTATGCGTGCCACGTGCGGGCGCGCATTGTCCTGTTGAAACGTGGCCGCTGGAAGGTCCTGCAGGTAAGGGAATACTACAGGCTCCAAAATGTCGGAGATGTAGTGGTGGCTGTTAAGTGTACCGGCGATGCGTACCAGAGGGGTGCGGGTGTCATATGCAATTGCGCCCCAAACCATAACGGCAGGCGACGGTCCGGTATGGCGATGCATAATGCAGGCGTCATACAGACTCTCGCCGCGGTGCCGCCACACTCAGATCCGACCATCGTGGTGTTGCAGGAAGAAGCGGGATTCATCAGAGAAGACAATGTCGTGCCATTCCGTAGTCCAGGTGCGACGTTCAACGGCCCACTGCCGCCGCACTCGCCGGTGGTGTAACGTCAATGGTAATCGAAGCAATGGGCGCCGTGCGAGAAGTCCTCGCTCCTGCAGACGACGTCGAACGGTACGTGCTGACACAGGTTGTTGCGCAACGCACCCTAATTCCTGCGCTAACGTTCGTGATGTGGCGGTGCGAGCCGTCAATGCCCGCCGCACAACATCCCGGTCCTCTTGTTCGGTGGTGTGCCGTGGCTGCGGCAATCGCTCGCGTCGGTCCGTCCGTCCCTCGTGCACCCCCCGAATCCATACTCGCCTCACTGTGACTGGATGTCGTCCCACACGGGCGCCGATGTCTCGGTACGATAAACCGCTGTCGCGATAAGCCACTATCCGTCCTCTGTTGAGCTCCGAAATATGCTGGAATGCCTGCCGTATTCTGCAACGAGGCATCAAGAAGCTTCTCACGCACAGGTCTGGCAGCACAACACACTTCCACTACTTACACCCCGCATTCTGTGCACCCTTTATATAGTGCTTGTCGGGGGTGTGCCGGGCGCACATGATTTGCATATGTCCTGCAATGCTAATCGTTTGCATGTCCTCTTGCGGCCGACGCATGCTGCGAATCTCAGGCCAATCGGATGCTTCCTTCTTGGTGTTGCATTTTGGGTGGCCAGCAGTGTATATGTAAAACCTTTCGTGCATTTTTTGAGACTCACGGTGCTGAATTTTGGCTCTAGAGGTGCATGTGTATATTTCTACAACGTTGCGCAAGTATAGACTGAGTGGCTAATTTATTAGGACCAGTGGACCATTTCATGCAAATTGGTTGAACTGTCACTGGTGTCGTCATGTCACTACGATTACAAAATCAAGTGAATAGGAACACTCCCAGCTGAAATATTGTGAACTTTACGAAGGATCTAATGGGAAAGGTACGAGGCGTAACGGACTTAGATAGTGTGATGGTTGCGAACACCGGAGGAGTGGTTAGAGCATCATCAAAGCTGCTGCACTTGTGGAATTCAATTCCAAATGGCACCCAGACGTACACTGCTTCGTCTGTGTTGCAGAAATGTGGAGTGCGTTATAGGTGCAATGGGAGAGATGCGTGATGTAACAGACTGAGCGTGATACGTGATGTAACAGACTTAAACAAACATGAAGGAGTGGTTCGAGTATCATCAAAGCTATTGCATTTGTGGAATATAGAAGAGCCACAGCAGTAAAAGTATAAAAGGAGTGCATAATGCGGCAAAAACTGGTAGCGAGAGCATGGCCTGTGGTCGAAAACGGATAGACTACCCCCGAAGTGAATGGTAAAAGGCCAGCCAGATTTGTATGGCGCAATAGTGGATTTGAACCAGGAATAAATAGAAGATGGATTTGAACCAGGAATAAATAGAAAATAGATTTGAACCAGGAATAAATAGAAGATAGATTTGAACCAGGAATAAATAGAAGATAGATTTGAACCAGGAACAACGTTGCAAAGTTGTTTAAATAGAATTTTACGTTGAATTGGAACTTAAATGTTAAGTTAGCTTTACTGTTACACTAAAGGGTTTGAGCTCATTAGTTTTTGCTTCACTGTAACGCCGCATTCAAGGCTCAGCTTAACGTTGAACCTTATTTGTATTAACTTTCGCTGAATCCGGATAGCTGCAATGCTAGTTGTATCTGAAAGTCTTAATTAAGCATAAATTTCCTAATTATGCATTTCGATAAATAATTACCAGGATTGAGCAGCAAGACTGTGCTTACGCACAAAATCCACTTCTTTATTTTGAGGTGTTTGTGTCTTGACTCTTGAGCCTCTTCGGACATCTGTCATATTGGTAATAATGCAGCTGAGATGATGGAAGAGTCATGTATTAATACACTCACGAACAATGAAACTTGCGTACCTAGAAGAAAACATGCTACAACCGCGAAACATTGCAAATAGCTAGAGTGCGTCCTGGTTTGGTGCAAGTGCGCATGACCGCATACCCTGTGATGGCGATGCAAGGACGAACGGGCAGCCTTATAAACCGGCGTGTAGTTGATACCCCATGAAAGCGAAAGGCACCGGCCGACGCAAGCAAGAGTACAGAGCGACAAGAATGCCGGGTAGACGCCAGACACGTCGATTTACGCAACTTACGGACTTTGAGAGAGGCCGGATCATCGGGCTGAAAATCGCAGGGTGATCGGCGCGCCGTATAGCCCGCCACGTGGATCGTTCTGACAATACCGTCCGACTGTGTTGGGAGAAGTGGACACGTTCTGGCACTACTACACGGCGGAGCGCCTCCGAACGGACCAGGATGACCACCGATAGATATGATCGACGGATCGTGCGCCGGGCACGAACGGATCCCGCGGGTACCCGGTCCACTATACAATCAGATGTAGCGGCTCCTGTGTACCCACGAACCATTTCCAGACGCTTCGAGGAAGCGAATCTGCGATCCCAGTGTCTCTTACGTGTGCTGCCATTAACACCGGAACATCGCCGGCTCCGTGTGCTCTGGTGCCAGGCCAGAGCGACGTGGAACGCCACAGACTGGCGACGTATGGTGTTTAGCGATGAGTGCCGCTTCGTTTTGGGGAAGATGATCATCGTGTCCGGGTCTGGAAGTCCCCGGGTCAACGGCACAATCCCAACCTCGCTATCGAGCGCCACACCTCCCCCACTGCAGGCATTAGGGTCTGGGGAGCATTGCCTACGATAGTCGGTCAGCTCTAGAAGTGGTACGTGGATCATTGACGGGTCAGCGGTATGTGGATGAGAACCTACGGCCCCATGTGCTCCCATTTTTGGCAGGGATTCCAGGTGCGCTATACCAGCAGGATAATATCCCGCCCGCATACGGCTCGGGTTGTCCGGGACTGCCTACGTCATGTCCAGACACTTCGATGGCCTGCCCGTTCCCTGGACATGTCCCCTATCGAGCATGTCTGGTACCAGTTGAAAAGCCAGCTGCTGCCGTGCCACACTATCCGGGATTTTAGCACACCGTCCAACACGTGTGGGCCAGTCTGCCGCAGAACAACATCAGGCGTCTGTTCGCCACCATACCGGACCGTATTGCAGCATGTATCGCCGCACGAGGCGGTGCGACGCGCTATTGAAGATGACCGGATTGCGTGCCACAGATCCCTCTGTAGTTGTTCTGCAGCTCTGTTTTTGCCATCATGTTTATCATTACATCCATAAAATTTCAGTTCAATCCGATACTTCCTTCTTGGGGCGCAAATTTCATTGTCCGTGAGTGTATTTATGAACTAAGGCCGGCATGTAAAGCCAGGAGTAATATAACCTTGCTGTGTCATGTGCGTACTTGTCGAATGCCTCTATATGAAGGTGACCAGACGTCCTCATATTCTGGGATTTACTTTCCAAGGCAGTGCATAATGGGATTTACTTTCTAAGGCAGTGCATAATGGGATTTACTTTCCAAGGCAGTGCATGATTTACTTTCCCAGGCAGTGCATCAGTTTGACAGGCTATATAAGACAGGATCACGTGACAGCAGTCAGTGCCTAGTATGACGATCATGTTGTGCAATGCAATCAAACATACGGCACAGCGGATGTGATCTAATACAGTCCTCTAAAGGCGTCCTGGGGTATCTGGAACTATGAAACGTTTACCTGGTCCCGTTATTCAACGGCATTCCGAGGCGGCCAAGGAAAGGCTTTCAAGCGTCGTCCAATGAGGTCCCAAACACGTTCGATGGGTGATAGGTCCATAAATCCCACTGGCCACAGAAACATATGGACCTCCTTGCCGGCAAGCTATGGTTATGTTATTAGTGTGTGACCGAGCGTTATCTTGCTGTAAAATGGCCTTCGGAATATTACTCAGAAATGGGAACAGCACGAACTGTAAAACGTCGTTCTCTTAGTCCCGGGCTGTCACTATTATGCGTAACAGAGGTAACCGGGTACCAAAACTAATGACACCCTTTACGATGGTGGCAGTGTGCTGCGCGTATAACAGCTAAATCCTTCCAATGACCACCTCATTGCCAAACGCTAACCGACTACTGTTGGTACCGAGGTATAATCGGGAACTCGTCGTTGACCACGACATTGTTCCATACCTATCGCCTCGCAGTTCTACTAGGGCAGTACTCCAACGAAGCTTAGATATGCCCTACGGTCAACGGCAGTAGACACAATGGCTTCTCGGAGCGCAACCCTGCCTCCGCCAATCTTCCTGTCACTCTGAGTCGTAACGGGAATGTTTATAGTTGCTACTACTACCAGTCGATCTCTGCAGTAGTTCATGGCTCTGAGATTACCTGACGACGCGTACACTGACTGTTTCGTGTCGTGCGTCTGACACGAATCAGTGAAACGTTTTGCAACCGTCCCTGTACGATGACTGGCGGTGCCTTTTTGCAACCACTTTTGCGATCAGCATCCAACTCCTTTGGCATCCCGATGCACATGGACTGCAATTTCACGAATTGACCAAAGAGCTTCAGAGAAGCCTAGGATCCTTCGTGTCTCAAACACGTCCAGCTGTTGATAGGATTGGCCACGAGGTCTACGATGCGTCTTCGGTTCTTGGATATTATGAAGCAGCCCTCAACACTCCGTGGCTTTGTCCCGTAATACCTAGAATACGGAACACGGCATGGCTTTGGTAGCCCGTGTTATTATCTCACGCGATTGTTGCGTACTGAAATGATTTGTGTAGCCCGTGTTATTATCTTACGCGATTGTTGCGTACTGAAATGATTTGTGTAGCCCGTGTTATTATCTTACGCGATTGTTGCGTACTGAAATGATTTGTGTAGCCCGTGTTATTATCTTACGCGATTGTTGCGTACTGAAATGATTTGTGTAGCCCTTGTTATTATCTTACGCGATTGTTGCGTACTGAAATGATTTGTGTAGCCCTTTTTATTATCTTACGCGATTGTTGCGTACTGAAATGATTTGTGTAGCCCGTGTTATTATCTTACGCGATTGTTGCGTACTGAAATGATTTGTGTATCGCCCATTTCTGCACACACATATCAATTTGATTGTCTATACGCCCACTCCTTCTGGGTGGGGCAATTTCACTGTCAAGCAATGTGTTTCCAAACAGATGGCCACGTGACGCAAGTAATCGTGTAAGTGCAAAGAGCCAATATCTTATTTCCCAAAGCAAGATAAGAAAAAGTGTTTTAATATGTGCCATTTAAAACCTCACTCAAATTACTAACGCTTTGTTTTTCGTTTTTTTTTATATTGTTGTTCAACCTCGACATATTTAAAACTAAATATATAGGAATGAGTTTTCCTGATCATCTTCATGTTCTCAAGGGATCGCCATCATATCACCCCAGGTGAACACTGTCAGTATTCACTGTTAGCTGTTGTTTGCTTCTGGGACTCATTATACACCTCGAGAAGTCCCCGCAGTGAAGAGTCAAAAGTTCGTAAATTTGGGTGTTGTGTCTCTTCTTGGAAACTGATAACTGTAAGTGATTAAATCCCCAACCAAACTTCAAGAGACACCTGTCTTAAATATGGAGATTAAAAAACGGTATTCAATGCAATTTTAGTCTTCAGAAAGATTTTATAGTTGAAGCTTTGTATGATTGATTACTACTTCTAATTTATCCTGCGAAAACAAAAACAAGATGCCAGTAAAGCGCACATAGAAAAGAATTCGAAATACTATCCAGTTTCAAAGTTTTGCGGGAGACGGGAGTAGTTTACATATTACTAACCGCGAGACGTTTACACATGAAACACAGGTGACACCAGGGAATAAAAGCCGGTACAAAGTTGCACAAAATAAAAAAAGAGGTTCCCAGGTTAAAAACATAATTGTCGAATTGCTACAGCACTGCTACTTCATCACATGTTCGACGCATGCACACTTTATGTCCAGGTGATGGGAAAAACCTCATCGAGCTCTTTCTTCAGAAACCCAGACTTCCAGAAATTTACTTATCCTTACCTCTGACCTCCTGGAGAGCTCAGGTGGCTTGGAGAAATGATGGAAAAAATCCGCCCATCTCATACCCTTTGCTCAAACGAATAAGCAAGAAAAACAAAACAAAAGACTCTCTCACTTAGAAATAAGAAGAACGCAGATCCGAAAAAATGACGCCATTAAAACAGCCCAGCAGTAATAATCTTGCCTGATGGAACTTTAGACATTAGAATATTCAGTCATGGTCACAAACGTTGTTGCCTTGATTCATCAAAAGTTGCATTTTTCAGTGCAGTCCTGCAGTCATCATGTTTTCGCTTTCAAGACATAAATGGGCCTCGGAATTTCTTAATGAAGATCCCAGTAGTGTTGCTCTTCTAAGGAACTTCCCCGTCAGATAATTTTTCGGCCGTTATTTCTGCTTTCTTAATGCGCTGTGTGCTGTGTGAAAGACGGACGTTTCTGCCGGGTGTTCGAACCATGTCTTCCGGCCACCCGGTCTGCAGTTTTTCAGGAGATTTCCACAGACTATATGGGTGTAGGGACGCGAATGTGTGAATGATTCCCTGTGAAGTTGGCCCCGGACGCACTTTGCATTTGCCCCCCTCCACAGCTTTGAGCTGGCCACCCAAACTGGATATCTACTGGCTTTAATACCTGTATCTTCGATGAGGGCGATAATGCATAGGAATCAGTCCGAATGCCACTGAAGTAAGAGCGAGTAATTTTTGCTGTCGAATAAGGGTTTGCTACGCACATCTCACACCACTGATAGTTTAAATATGATTGACCGTTGAGACTCTCTGCTGTCTTAACTTTCTCAAAGTGTTCAATCAACCCACTGGACAGAAAAGCAATTGATTATACTGCAGCAAGTCCTAGTGGTAATATGAATCCCACTTCTGACACCAAATCGTAACGTGGGCACCACTCGACAGACCCCAGTGAGAACAGGTGTTCCATTACTTTATGCCAAACTTGGCGAAAACTTGGGCCCTTTAGGAGCCGACAACCTGATAACAATTTCCAAGGCACTGATTCGTATTGTGAACCCACAGGTACCTAAAAGCAATCAAATCCCACAGTACAATGTAATTACTCAGGTGCGCAGTATACAACAGAGTAATAATTTAATACCAAATTCACACACAAGAGGATAAACTTTCTAAAACCAATGGCTGGACTTTTGCACGCCTAACTTAATTTCAGGGGTCGTTCACCAGTCAACAATGCCCTCAAGCAAGTAAAAGTTCCTAAAAAGAATAGCAGTCTTATTCTGTAAAGTCCCAATTAGTAAAGCTTTAATACCTTGGTCGAGGTGGATTCGTACAGCCTACTTAGGTTCGACAAACATAGAGTACTTACATCATTGAAGGGAGATCCACGATTATCCAACACCGTGCGAACTTGTTAAGCTTCAGATTGGGCAATTGCCCATCACCTGTATGAAACGCACCTTAGCAGTCGTCATGTGGAACGTTGCACTCCTAAGGACAAGATGCTCCCGTTCTCCGGTCTTCCGGACTTAACTCGTTTACGGACGGGGTTGCGCGAACACGCACACACGCACGCCCGCACACTCGGTCCGGCGGAGATGCTTATGCCACCTTCTTGGGTCAAAAGGGGTTTGTCTTCCCTCTTTCCGCTGGCTTCGGACGCTCTGCTTCTAGTGCCCATCTCAGCTGGCTTTCGTCGAGCGCTCAAATGGGTGGGGTGTGTTCAGAGCTTAGTTTCTCCTCGGGTGTTCAGCCTCGCTTATGCGAATGCCCATTTCTTACTTTTCCGGTATTTAACTGGATGCATTTTGTGTCTAACCTGTCATTACGCAGCTGACTGGTGCTCAACCTGGAATCAGGACGTCGCGATTTTTTTTGTTTGAACAAGCCGAGTCACTTTTGGGGGATGCTCAATATTATCCAGGCCCCTGGTTTACCGAGTTGCGATTCTTCCAGGAATAGTGTATCCTCTATTTCTTCACGTCTTTTTCGTTCGACGGTGGACACACAACTCTCTAACATTTCTTCCCTTTGTGTTCCTTCTTCTCCGGGCTGTCAATGACAAGCCTCTTAACTTTGATGAACGACTGTCTGGTCCCCAAATTTTGCTCGTGATCCAGACTGTTTACATCTAACTCTGCATTCCCAGACGACGACTTCGCGTCTCAGCAAACAATCTTAGAGGGGCCATTTTGGGGGTTCTTACCCTGCGTCCACTTTCGCTGCCGAAATTGCTTCCGTTGCAGTCTCCCAAAAACGCCTTTTCCAGTCAACAGTCCTAAAACGAATTTCATCTTCGTAACAATCCGAACAAAACAGCACTTCCAGAACTTTAAATTCATGTCTCATGTTTAGATACGTCACAGTCTAAATTGCGTACTGTTTTCATTAAGATTGTATAAAGAAATGAATCGACAAATTTTATTCATTGCAGCTTTTTCACAGGAACGAGATCTCGCAAGTTACAGCAGCATAAGTACACTTTTGCATAGATGTAACCGCAGAGCGACCCAAATATTAAGGTATCTCACTACGTTGGGGGCACTTTTTTTGAAAAAATGCAAGAATGGGTAATTATTTTTTTTAGGAAGGCTAACACATGAAACAACACATAAACGTTGAAAAAAATTATATCAATATTAATTTTCAAGAAATTGGGAAATTTGTAAAAGAATTTAAGGAAATATGTCGTTTACGGTAAACGCTCAAAATAAAAAAGGTTACAGATATATGATGGCATTTCTTGCATCAGTATATGCGCATGACTGTTATCTATGCTGTGAACTAAAAGGTAAGTCATGTTCCTTAACACTGCTGAGATACATTCATTCCTACATGCATTAGTATGAATTTTCAACAAATTTCTTCACTATGTTGAATGTAAATAACTATAACCTAACTTTGAACTGAAAAACAGGAAACCTTTTAGTTCATTTCTTGCACAACATTGTAAGAAATATGTATACCAAGTTTTATCAATTTATCTACATACCTTTTGCAGTTATCAGGTTTTCCATAAAGAGTTCGGGACGAAAATCTCATCCTGCAGAAAACGCGATTTAAGTTTCAAAGACACAGTTTTAATGGTATGAAAAGTATATTTATCTTTGGCACCCTTGCAAACATAAATTGCATCACATAATTGTATCCAAAGTAGTGGCAGATCCGTAAAACCTTGTACAAAATATTTTCTACTACAATTTTATGCACAAATAGTAAGACTAACCTAATTATTTCTCAACTTCCAGCCTTTCAAGTGTCACTTCCCGTTCGTTTGACACCTGGGTTTAGATATTCCGATTGTTATAACTCTGTATCTATTCATCGTAGACAGGAAACAAAGGCAGTTTTGGAATCCTAAAGAATGGGGCTTTAAAATGAACGCATTTTTTACGAAATGTGAAATTTGGCCCAAAACAACATTTTCAACGTAGTGGGATACCTTAAACTATACGTGTGATATCAATTTGAAGACCCGTATATGTTGAATAAAGATATCGTGTCAGATACTTGATTGTAGCGTTTTAGGTTCGTGTGTTTTCCGGATTGCTTGCTGAAGCAGAAGTCACTTAAATAAACAATAGCAATTTAAACGGCCTCAATTCCTTTGAAAAAGGACACTTATGTACCAATCTAATTATTCATTCATTTCTTTGTCGTCAGTCGAAACACAGACATCTTCACGAAAATTTCAACACAGTTTCTTTTTGAATAACTATAAGAGCTTGTAGACTAAATGATATTATCAATATACTAGACTTATGTAGCGTGCATCAACACAATTTTTTTGCATAACATCAACATAATTTCTCTTTTAATAACTACCAGGGTTTGCTGACTGAATGACATTATCAATCTTGTAGGTTAAATTTATGCACCGTACATCATCACAATTTCTCTTTAAATAACATCAACACAATTTCTCTTTGAATAACATCAACACAATTTGTCTTTGAATAAAATCAACACAATTTCCTTTTTAATAACTACCAGGATCTGCTGACTGAATGACATTATCAATCTCGTAGATTACATTTATGCAGCGTACATCAACACAATTTCTCTTTGAATAACATCAACACAATTTCTTTTTGAATTACATCAACACAATTTCTCTTTGAATAACATCAATACAATTTCTCTTTTAATAACTACCAGGGTTTACTGAATGAATGACATTATCAATCTCGTAGAATACATTTATGCAGCATACATCAACACAATTTCTCTTTTAATAACTACCAGGGTTTACTGAATGAATGACATTATCAATCTCGCAAAATACATTTATGCAGCGTACATCAACACAATTTCTCTTTGAATACGTACAAGAGCTTGTAGACTGAATCCCATTACTAATCTCGCAGATTAAGCTTACGCAACGTACAAGTCACCAAGATAACGTTCTTTCCAAATTCAAACTGTAAATCATCTCTCGTCGTACCACCGCGCCTCATCTTTACACTCGGCATGGCTTTTTATTTACCTTTGACGCACTATCAGTCTTTACCAAAAAGTGCAGGAAAATTCGGAGAAGTTGACATGTCGTACAGAAAGCAAATCTAAGGAGACGTAACATAATTTACATAAGAATAGAACCTCAAAAGGGATGGATAATAATTAGTCATATACGCCTCGTGTTCGTTCGCTCGAATTCTGGCGAAATATGGATAAATAGAGCCATTAGTGCGGCAAAGTTGATACTGGCAGAAAATTCTGCAAACTTGGCTAATTTAAGCGGTGGACCTTATTACCAGTTGTTTACATATGCTTGAGCCTTCGCTCATTATCTTTCTGTGTAAGAATTCTTTGTACAGGAATTTGCTAGAACACTCATTTATTTATAATCTAATTTAAGTTTGGGTGCTCATAGAAGTGCCGTTTGACGGGAAATTAAAATGCGCAACAGAGATACGATTTTTTATTGTGTGCTGATATAATCAAACACTCAAAAAAGGATGAAATGTTATTTCACCAAACAGGAAACTTTCTGCTCCGAAATCCATCACTACAAATAACGCAACCACTTCGCGGCTTTAAATTAAAGTAAGTTTCGGAGTTACTCTATTAGGCGCGTGAGATAAAAAACATCTGCTTTTTATTTAACTAATTGGTATAAAAAAAGTCTGTATCAAGAAAAATGGCAAAATTAACGCCAAGAAAATCTGCCGGGGAAAAGCAGCTCTGCTATCATCAGAACATTTCCTTGGTTTTCCGCGTTTAAGAAATCATTAAGCAAATTTTTCACTTGCGGATACGACATAAAAAATGGGTAAAAAAAACAAAAAGGGAAAAATACTCCAAGATGACGAAAATCCATTCGTCATTCTAAATGTAATTGTTAAGACATCAATGCTGATTTTCCTAAACACAGACACGTACTGAAAAACAGAATACCCGTCATCACGCGTGTTGATTAAGAACATGTCACTAAAGGAATTCCAAACTTTCATTTCCGGTATACGCTTTCACGTTTTTGAGAGATGCCGGTAGGTAGGATCAAAAAATCATATATAAAAATAAAAACTGGAGAAAATGGTTTTTCTTTAGAATAAGTACACGATATACAATTTAATGTACTGAATAAGAAATATTTTAGTTAATACAAGTAATTTGAATAATTGAATTTTCAGGAAAAAACGAAATTTTTGCATTCCTGTTGCATCCGACAGGTCACACGAATTATAAGAATTCTCAACAGTCAGTCAGCACTCTGCGTTATGCCTCTGTACTTTAACCTTCCTTTTGACTTTCTGTGTTCTTATGTATATTTGGTTTCTCCTCATTAAATACACTCATGTTCATAAACCAGAACACCTGAAAGGAGTCGAGCTACGACTTCGATTTTTTCAGGATATGTTCGTTAGATAATACAGAACAAATAATTAGCATATCTATGTGACATACATACCAGGTGCGTCGATGTAACTAATAATTCGTGTGGCCACCTCTGGTTGTATCACTTACTGTACGCACTGAGGCATCGCATCAAATAATGTGTGAATGATCTGCTGTGGAATAGCCATCCAGGCTGTATTGACCTGCGTCCAAAGTTCATCAAGAGTTGCTGGCGGACGGTCGTACGCTCTGAGGTATTGAATCAAATAATGTGTGAATGGTGTCCTGTGGAATAGCCATCCAGGCTGTATTGACCTGCGTCCAAAGTTCATCAAGAGTTGCTGGCGGACGGTCGTACGCTCTGAGGTATTGAATCAAATAATGTGTGAATGGTGTCCTGTGGAATAGCCATCCAGGCTGTATTGACCTGCGTCCAAAGTTCATCAAGAGTTGCTGGCGGATGGTCGTACGCTCTTAGGTATTGAATCAAATAATGTGTGAATGGTGTCCTGTGGAATAGCCATCCAGGCTGTATTGACCTGCGTCCAAAGTTCAGTTCATCAAGACCTGCTAGCGGACAGTCGTACCGCTGTACCTGTCGTTTTAACATATCCCATAGATTTTTATGGGTGATAAATCCTGCGATTTAGCCGGCTACGGCAGAAGTGGAACGTTGTTGAAGAAGGCACGTGCTGTCGCTGCTACACGCGGTGTGGTATTGCCCTGCTGAAATATTGCCCCGGGAACGTCCTGTAAGTACAGAAGTGCGACTGGCAGTAGAATGCAATTTACGTAACGGTCATCATTCGTTATGGTGGTACGGACTCTCACGAGAGGTGATCTGTTTTCGTACCCAATAGCACCCCAGGTTATAATGCCTCTCGTGTTGGTGCAGTATGCCTGGTGCGTATACAGTCTTCCCGGCGCCTCTCTCCTTGTCCTCAGCGGACACAGATGCGGGCCTCATTTTTGCCTAAACAAAAGCGTGTTTCATCCGAGAACACTATATTGTACCATTAGTCACGCCACGCTTTTCATTCGATGTACCATTGCAGTCTAGCAGTCCTTTACTGCAGTGTCAAAGGTAGACTGAGGAAGGGACAACGAACCTGCACTGCAGCGAAAACGCCGTTGATGATGCAGAACGGTAACTCAAAAACATCCTCAGAAGATGACGGTTGTCACTCGACGTTGTCTGGGTACAACATTCCAGAGGCGTCTCTTCGTGTTCTACGCCCTTCTTCGTACCATTCCCTTCACATTCTTGCCAACACTGCGCCCCACACGACCCACAATCTTCCGGAGGGAAGCATTGCAGTTTTTCATGCCGATAATGCGACCTCTGTTTGAACTCGCTGATGTGACCGTACGACGACGAGGCATCCTTGTACCCACTGCTGACCAAGCACTAACATGCCGACCGAGCCACGCGGCGCTTATGATAGAAAAACGGCCGGTTTCAGGGATTGGACGTTACGCCATCTGATTTGCCTAGATGCCCAATGACCAACCTATGACGCCGAAACGCAAATGATTTCTGCGATATTGCCTGATCAGTATATCCTGATTAATCTAAGTCGCAGCTCGACTCCTTTCAGGTGTTCTTTTTTTATGAACATGAGTGTACATGAAAGGCGATACAAATGTCAGTATCGGAACAAAGATCCCGCATTTCCATTGTTTCTCCACTTATCCACCTCTTCAAAAAACTTGAAAATTACCTTTGTAGCCTGCTCGAACTGAAATCGAGAGGACCCTTAGCTCTCGATTTCAGTTCCAGCATGCTACCGTTAAATCACCCAGGACAACGACGTTCCAACGCCCCCCTCCCCTCCCTATCCTCCCCCGGTGAACCTGTGATTTAAGCCCTGGCTTCTGACCATTCGTCCGAGATGGGTCCTTTTCCATATCCCGGTGATGCATAGATGTTGTGTTTTTTCTCCCTTTCCTGGAAACGTTTCCCTAAATTTCTGACAGGAGACTACTTACAACCCTTCGAGTTGCTCACGGTGATCGTCAAACCCCTTAATAAAACAAGTTAGTAAAAACATGCAATGCATTGATTATGATACGCTTTCCAACATACCCGGAATCATTACTCAACTTATTACTCAAGTTATGAGGATAATGGCTGTGAAATAAATCTCGCTCATGTGTTCTGACCTTTGACCCCATTTCGATTAAATTCAACAGAACCGGTTCAGTATACCTGCGGAACAACATGATAAAAGCTTTGTCACAACCAAAGCATTTTTACGTATGTTATGATGAATAAGGGCAATGGAATGGATTCCGCTCCTATGTCCTGACCTTCGTCCATTTTCGATAGAGTTCATCCCCAGGTGGTCCCCTACCATATACTAAAATTTCATCGAAATAGAAACACTTTTACGCGAGTTATTGTGCGGAAGGACGGACGGATAGACAGACGGACAAAGCTGGAGCATATACGCTTCTTCAACCTACAGTTGGAAAGCGTAACAAAAAGTTCAAGCAACTGAAGCAAAGCAGATGTAGCTTTTAAATCTGTTTCCCATTGATATCTAAGATGTTCCGTGAAGCACTGGAACTTGTGACCTATGTCCGTACCTGTATGTGAGAAATGGTCGTTGACGCTACAATAAAGCATCAGATTGCTTCGACTAGCGCAAACATAAACGGTGTTCATAATTCTAAGCTACAGCTGCTTGGAACTTCATTGTTCTGGGTGACATAACTGTACCATTCTCGAACGGAAATCGGGAAATGCGGGTTCGATTTCCGCTCCAGACTGATGTGATTTTTAAGTTTTCTGAAGTAGTAGCTACATGAGAAACAGTGAAAATACGGCACCTTTGTGCCGGTAATGACGTTTATAATGAAAATTTGGTGACTCCCCTAAATTCAGGAGGTAATTGCACTAGTTTAGTCTCTGTTCCACATCACCGTCCTGTAAGGCATGCTGCAAAAGACCCCGTACGGCCAAACGTAATACCGATGGTGGATGCAAAGGACTACCGCATGACTTAGCCCACCCACTGGCGATGGTCACTTTCTGTGTTCCGATGTGAGAATACGCCAGCACATAGGTAATGTTATCTACTTTCTCACGACATGATCTATCCTATCTCCGACGCTTCGCTGTGCTTCTCGTATTACGAAGACGAGCGACGATGTTGAGGATGGCCTTATGAGTGGACCAACGACGCTGAAGAAATCAATTGGTATAAATTAAAGCCTTGCAGCAGCACAGGCGTCCCGCTTGCATCAATCGTACAGAAAAACCATTTCGCACTATTCTGCGTGTTTTCTGCTTCTGAAACAGTTGTTAAAATCGCATTGTACCACATACACGTCTTGCGTTGTTTATCAATTTCGACCGCATACCGGCAGTGCTTCGCATATCGGTACTTTGCATGCACAGTACTTTGTGCTTCTGGGTGGTAAACAACCTCGTAGAACCACCTGCTAACCATGGATACGCTAGCAATGTCCCTTCACGCAATCATATTCTATTGCACTCCTTACCCTTCACTTTTCATTTGGGGAAGTTGTAACCGCAATTTTCTACGTAATACTTTCTGCTCTACGACTTTGTGATTGGTACTTTTCCGATATCTCCGATATTTCACGATTTATGTTTTACATGTTTCGTGCTTATCGGAAGCGCATACCCACTTTCCTGTACGACTGCTTTACTCCCGTGTCAGTTGGAATACCTATTTTCGAGTAATTGTGTTGAGTAAGAACTTTGCATAAAATCCTGCATATCTAGTCTATCATACACTTCACGTTTATATAATATACACCAGTGAGCCATTACCTTATGACCACCTACCTAATAAGCTGTAGGACCCCCTTTAGCTCGGAAAAGAGCAGCCGGAATCGATTTGATGAGGTGGCGATAGATATCCTGGGGTATCAGGTACCATAATGTCAACAGCAGGTCCTCCACTTGCCGTACACTTCGGGGTGGTGGTGGTTTAGCGCGAGCCCGCTTTTCCAAGTTGAACCACAAATGTTCGATTGGGTTCACGTCAGGTGAATTTGGAGACCAGGACATTAACAGAAAGTCAGCAGCATGCTCCTCGAACCACTCCTTGACGATTCTGGCAGTGTGGCATGGCGCATTATCCTGTTGGTAATGGCCATCACCAGCAGGGAGCACAGTTGCCATGAATAGGTGAACTTGGTCCGCAAAGATGTTCATATACCTGACAGCTGTCGGGAGTTGTGCTATTGGGATAATGGGGCCGAATGTGACCCCAAAAAAACATCGCCCACAGCATAACACCGCCGCCGCTGGCCTGTTTCCTCCCATCAGTGTATCCAGGTGCCATAGCCTCCGTTGGTAGTCGGTGTATCCGCGCACGGCCGTCTACGTGATACAACAGGAATCTTGATTCGTCAGACCAGGCTACTTTCTTCCACACACTTCGTGCGTTATTGGCGATGACGTGCAGGATCCGGCTGGGTCTTCGGCTACGCAGGTCCAAGCGTAGAAGGCTGCGATGAACTGTGTGCTGTGACACATTGTGTCATGGCGAAAATTTTAACCTCTGGTGAATTTCAGAGAGACCTGATCAATCTTTCTGTTGGTTTATCAGAGATTAATTAATGCAAAAATTTTCTTCCATGACATACGTTAGAAGAAAATTCCTGGTTGAAAGGCAGGGGAATTCATGCGCAAAATTCGCTTGTCTTAATCACTACCAGGAAAACAAAATTTCATGTTGGAGAAAAAAAAAAAAAAAAAGAATAATGTTTGATTTAACTGACTTTGGGGTTTTGAAAATAATTATTTTATCTGTTCTTTTATCGCGATAGGAAAAGGCGAGTAGGTGTGCAGCTCAGAGAATCAAAATTAATTTTAGTTTAACATCACGGAACGGGGGAAAAAAAAAAGAAAATTAAAACTAGTGATTTTCTGCAAAGCAAGAATTCGCCATTTTTTTTTTGCGTTCCTGTTTCCAAGGAGAAGTCGCCCAAAAGTGTAACATCTTTTCGTCTTTTGGGGTAGGGAATTCAGCAACGAAATCTATTTTTAGACCCCAGGGTCAAGAAGAGCCTGGGTCTGCACGTGTGAAGGTCAGAGGTCACTCGAGGCGTGGGAGTGAAGATTCCGTTGGAGAGTCGTGAGTTGCTAGGCTGAAGTTTCGACCAATGAGAGGGGTCAGCGGTTTCAAGCACCCCCAGAGTTTTTATCCGTTGAGAGTCACTTTTGCTCTTGTCTTGCTGCTGGACGTCAGAGAAAGAGGGGACGGCGGAGTTTTTTTTTTCTCCTCGCCTTTTGGCGGGAGAGAACCACAGAGAAAAAAAAAAGAGTTTTTTCCATGGCAGCATCTTGTTGACCACCAGTCCACCACAAGGGGACACTCTGGATCTGGGCTGCCTATTAAAAAATTTTTGACGATGTAGAACGCAGTTAAAGCGGCATTCCGCCGGCCGGGAACCTCGCCCTGAGGAACAAAATGGCGGCAGGCTGGCACAATGTCGCTAAGGAAAAGAAGGGGGACATGCCTTCTCCCTTATGGAAATTCCGGAAAGAATGGGCCCAGCCTCTACAGCTTCACCCTCGGCTGATACTCCGAAAAGGAGGCCTGCCTCAAAGGTTCCATCTCATCCCGAGGTTTCGAAAATGGTTACCTCGGCTATTAACCGTTTAAGGAAGGGAACTGGAGAGGAAGAAAACAGAGAAAAGAAATTCTAACGAGAATGTGGTAGTGCCAGGACTGTAAACTGTGGTGAAAACAGAAAGGAAAAAAAGAACGCCAGCTCGAAGGTAATGTTTTAGTTCATATCTTTTTGTATTGATATATAACATCCCACGCATAGGGTACCTAAACTTCGAGCTGAGCATAAGAAACAAAAAGAAAAAGAGCAAGTTTTTTTTTTTTTCCCTCTGATTTTGGCTGTGTCGTCGTTCAGCTTTCAAAATTAAAATGTATTAGTTACTCAGGTACGAATTCAGAAAAAAAGAAAAAAAAAAAAGAGAGGGAGTTGAAAATGCTTTCATTTATGTTTTTTTTTTTTTTGTGCTGTCATGACTGGTATTTTAGCAACTTCCCAGGCCAGTAAATTTTGATGTATCGGAAAAATTTAGTTTAATAGTTGGGCACAGTGAATTTTGGTGCATCGATAATAGTTTAGTTGGGCATGTGATAATTGAAAAGCAGTGTTATTGTGATGTCGTGGGTGATAAAATAATTGTAAAAAATTTTTCTCTAGCCTTTTAATAAATAACAATCAATTCAATATAATCAATATATACCCAAAACAAAGTAAATTCACGTTTTTTTTTCCACCAAAACATTTGGTGCCGTGACCATAGGATACATGCCTTGTCATGGAATTCAACCTGTACTGCACAGTAGTTACGAAAATCTTGAGTATGGTTTCATATGTGAATTATTTTCTCGTAGTGATAAGTTCTGGTAGTCTCTCTCTCTCAGTGACCAAAGTAACGAAAGTGCATATTTTTTTATTTTAGCTGAATTTCTGTGTATAAGTATTATTATATTTCAGTAGCAGTGTTTGTAATAATTGAATAATTTTGGGCTTAACATAAAAGCCAGTTAGGGCTTGACACACATAAAAAGATTTTTTTTTTGTGTTGGTGTAATATTTTCAGTGATATATGAGTAATTTCAGTAATTTTGTGCTTGACACACATACAATTTTTTTTTGGGTGTTTACCTACATGAGTTTTCACACAAATAATTTCTCAAGCGTACCTGCATAATGTATAATTTGGTATTTCGAATATAACTAGTGCTAATTAATAGTTTGCAGTGTGTCACATATATATATGCAATTTCACACTTTTCCAAATACTGAACTTCTAGGTGTATTTTTCATGTGTTGCAAAATTTTTTTACCTCTACAGTCCGAGTGTTGAATTAAGTGTAATTTTAATGTGTTGCATTCAGACAATTTATCATATTCTGTTGAACTAAGCGAAGAAAGTGTATTGTAAAGTAATGTTGTCATTCGAAAATGCCTGTTGTTGGTGATGTCAAATTGGTGAAAGCATAATGCAAAAATTGTAAGAGGCGTAACTTCTCTTCTCTCCTCACGCTGGTTAATTTAGTGCCTAGGTGCACTGGTTAGTTATTTTAAGTTAGGTTGTTTACTATTGGAGTGAAGTGTAGGTTCAGTGTTGGGTAGGATTAGTATTACTGTAGTAATAGCCAGTGAGTTAGGAATTTAATAATCAGTTAAATTTCTTTAATTTAATTTTCTCAGTGTAGTTAAAAGGTTAGTATTTGAGCCGGTGCAGAATTTTTGTTCCTTCGTTCCGTGAAAATTTTTTTTGGCTTGAAAAAATTCTTTCACCTCTGTAATTAAGGTCAGGTGATAAGTAGCTCCGCTTCGGAACATTTGTTTTCCTAGTTCAGTGGTAGCCATGTTGGAACGGAAGTCAGCTCACCGGAGGTAGGTGGCGCTGCAGGTTTGTTTACATTCATCGGTTTGTTGACATGGTCGGAGCACGTGTGTGTTGAGTAGTAGGTAGAAGCGAATTTTCTGAGATTTTATTTTATGTTTCGACTCGCTTTGCTCGTCTTTTTCGCAGGGGGAATGTATTTGTCATGGCGAAAATTTTAACCTCTGGTGAATTTCAGAGAGACCTGATCAATCTTTCTGTTGGTTTATCAGAGATTAATTAATGCAAAAATTTTCTTCCATGACATACGTTAGAAGAAAATTCCTGGTTGAAAGGCAGGGGAATTCATGCGCAAAATTCGCTTGTCTTAATCACTACCAGGAAAACAAAATTTCATGTTGGAGAAAAAAAAAAAAAAAAAGAATAATGTTTGATTTAACTGACTTTGGGGTTTTGAAAATAATTATTTTATCTGTTCTTTTATCGCGATAGGAAAAGGCGAGTAGGTGTGCAGCTCAGAGAATCAAAATTAATTTTAGTTTAACATCACGGAACGGGGAAAAAAAAAAGAAAATTAAAACTAGTGATTTTCTGCAAAGCAAGAATTCGCCATTTTTTTTTTTTTTTGCGTTCCTGTTTCCAAGCGAGAAGTCGCCCAAAAGTGTAACATCTTTTCGTCTTTTGGGGTAGGGAATTCAGCAACGAAATCTATTTTTAGACCCCAGGGTCAAGAAGAGCCTGGGTCTGCACGTGTGAAGGTCAGAGGTCACTCGAGGCGTGGGAGTGAAGATTCCGTTGGAGAGTCGTGAGTTGCTAGGCTGAAGTTTCGACCAATGAGAGGGGTCAGCGGTTTCAAGCACCCCCAGAGTTTTTATCCGTTGAGAGTCACTTTTGCTCTTGTCTTGCTGCTGGACGTCAGAGAAAGAGGGGACGGCGGAGTTGTTTTTTCTCCTCGCCTTTTGGCGGGAGAGAACCACAGAGAAAAAAAGAGTTTTTTCCATGGCAGCATCTTGCTGACCACCAGTCCACCACAAGGGGACACTCTGGATCTGGGCTGCCTATTAAAAAATTTTTGACGATGTAGAACGCAGTTAAAGCGGCATTCCGCCGGCCGGGAACCTCGCCCTGAGGAACAAAATGGCGGCAGGCTGGCACAATGTCGCTAAGGAAAAGAAGGGGGACATGCCTTCTCCCTTATGGAAATTCCGGAAAGAATGGGCCCAGCCTCTACAGCTTCACCCTCGGCTGATACTCCGAAAAGGAGGCCTGCCTCAAAGGTTCCATCTCATCCCGAGGTTTCGAAAATGGTTACCTCGGCTATTAACCGTTTAAGGAAGGGAACTGAGAGGAAGAAAACAGAGAAAAGAAATTCTAACGAGAATGTGGTTGTGCCAGGACTGTAAACTGTGGTGAAAACAGAAAGGAAAAAAAAGAACGCCAGCTCGAAGGTAATGTTTTAGTTCATATCTTTTTGTATTGATATATAACATCCCAATGCAGGGTACCTAAACTTCGAGCTGAGCATAAGAAACAAAAAGAAAAAGAGCAAGTTTTTTTTTCCCCCTCTGATTTTGGCTGTGTCGTCGTTCAGCTTTCAAAATTAAAATGTATTAGTTACTCAGGTACGAATTCAGAAAAAAAAAAAAAAAAAAGAGAGGGGAGTTGAAAATGCTTTCATTTATGTTTTTTTTTTTTGTGCTGTCATGACTGGTATTTTAGCAACTTCCCAGGCCAGTAAATTTTGATGTATCGGAAAAATTTAGTTTAATAGTTGGGCACAGTGAATTTTGGTGCATCGATAATAGTTTAGTTGGGCATGTGATAATTGAAAAGCAGTGTTATTGTGATGTCGTGGGTGATAAAATAATTGTAAAAATTTTTCTCTAGCCTTTTAATAAATAACAATCAATTCAATATAATCAATATATACCCAAAACAAAGTAAATTCAATGTTTTTTTTTCCACCAAAACATTTACCAAATGTTTTGGTGAAAAAAAAAATTTGAATTTAATTCATTTTGAGACTATATTTATTATATTGAATTGATTGTTATTTATTAAAAGGATTACTATATTTATGCTTGTATTGAAATTCATATGGAAATTATAGAAAAGTTAAATTTGGGAGATGGGTGGATGCATTTCGAAACAAAAATATTTTCTAAGTACTAGAAAAGGCCATGAACATCCTAAACAAAAATGCATCTGAAAATTTACATTCCACAAGAAGTTATTGGAAAGTTTGCGTTGTTTGTGTTCAAGCAGAGTTGAGTCACCTGAAAGTGCAAAAATAAGTGGATATTGTGACACATTGCCTTGATGATCACTGTTGTAACTGCGGGTGATTTGTCGCACTAATGCCCTGCTGTCGCTGTGAACAATGCGCGACAGTTTCAGCTCCCCTCTGGCATCAATGAGCTGCGGACGACACACAGCTGGACGACGGTGGGTCGTTTGGCCATCTGTGCACCACTTTTGATACGTACTCACTACAGCGGCACGTGATCAACCCACAAGCCGCGCCGTTTCCGAGATCGAAGTTCCGAGGCGCCGTGTCATCCAAATTTGTCCTTTGTCAAACTCCTATAAATCGGCAGCTTTTCCCATTCTGACTCCGAACACTCTACTAACCGGAAGCCGGTCCTCGGGTTTTATATCATCATCATCATCATCATCATTGTCAACCATTATCAATCCACTGCTGGACAAAGGTCTCCCCAAGTTTCCTCCACAACGGTCTGTCTTGTGCCAGTCTCCTCCATGTCACTCCCGCATACTTTCGAATTTCATCCACCCATCTCCCATGTGGTCTTCTTCAGGGTCTTTTCGTATCCCTTGGAATCCAATCTAAAATTTCGGCTGTCCATCGATGGTCTGTCCTTTTGGCAGTATGTCCAGCCCATTGCCATTTCAGGGATTTAACTCTGATCATGATGTCTTCCACTCTTGTCATTTTTCGGATCCACGAGTTCCTCTTCTTATCTCTCCTGGTTACACACAGCGTGCACCTCTCCATGCTTGTTTGAGTTGTCTGCAGCCTTTGTATGTCTCTTTTAGTTAAGGTCCACGTCTCTGCACCATACGTAAGCACTGGAAGGATGCATTGATCAAACACTTTTCTTTTAAGACATAATGGCATATTGCTCTTGAAAATTATGCTGTTTCTTCCAAAAGCTCTCCAGGCAAGTTTTGTACTCCGATTAATTTCTTCATCAATGTGACCCTCACTTGATATCTGCTGTCCAAGATAAACGTACGTGTCTGTTATCTCCAGCTTTTCTCCATCAATCGATAAATCTTCATTTCTTGTAAAAGCATTGAACATCACTTTTGTCTTCAGAAAGTTCATTTTTAATCCCAACTTCTTTACTCTTGTCAGCAAGTTCCTGGATCATACTCTGCAGCTCTGATGGGGTATTTGCAAAAATGACTACGTCATCAGCAAAACGAAGGTGGGTTAGATAATCTCCATTAATCTTTATCCCTTTGTTTTCCCAGTTCAGTGATTGAAAGACATTTTCCAATGTGGCATTAAAGAGCTTCGGAGATATGGTGTCACCTTGTCTCACTCCTTTTCCAATTTTTATGTGTGTTGTATTTTCAAACAGCCGAATCTTTGCACTTGCATTTTCATAGATGTTATTAATAATATTAATGTATGCATCTTCAATACCGCAGGATTTCAGAGCCGTGGTAACTGATGATGGTTTCACCGAATCAAAGGCTTTTTCATAATCGATAAAAGCCATGCACAATAGAAGTTCATATTCCCTCGCTCTTTCGATTAGTTCTCTCAGTACGTGGATATGATCTATTGTGCTGTAGCCACTCCTGAACGGGTTATATATATATACTGCTCTGTGAACTTCACCTGTGCCACCGTTCGGTCTCCAGACGCGCTCATTTCTCTAGGCTGGGGGTGGTCATAATGGAATGACTCATCAGTGTACTCCGTCCTACCATTGATATGCGGATACCCGTTTATTGATAGTCAATACGGTCCTATGCAAACACCACGCCACAGATCTAACTTACAGGTATACTCGTAGAACTATGGTGAGACACTAGCACACATCTGTGAATGCATGATGCCGCGATCGACAGAGTTAACTGATTTCCAGCGCGGATTGATAATACGGTGCCACAAGCATTCGCGCCGTACGAATATTTCAAAGGCATTGAAGATCCCTAGGTCGACAGGTGGTGATGTGATATGCAGAATGAAGTAAACTGAGGCTGAATTTGCTAAAATACGAACCGGTAAACCTTCGAAAGTTACACAACGTAACAGGAGACCTCTGCAAAAGACTGTCCACTGAGTGCGCAAGTCAGCATCGTCTCAAACAGCGCAAACCTTACGTCAGACTATTGGAACTGATTTTAGCAGTAGTACAGTGTGCAGGACGCTGCAGGACATTGATTACAATGGTCGAGAACCAATCACTTCAACTATTGCCTCGCACTGATAGAAACCCCTGATCACTTCAACTAATTCCTCGTACCGATTAGCGTGGTGTAAGGAACGTCGATCTTGGACTGTAGACCAATGGAAAACTGTGCTTTGGGCTGAAGAGTCATGGTACACAGTATACCAGTCTTATAGTTGTTCCTACGTTTAGCGGATTGTGGAATAAAGTATCTTCCGGGCAATGAAATTTTGGTGATGGCAGCTGGATGGTATGGAGCTGATTTTCGTGATTGGGATTGGGCTCATTGATAGTTTTGGACAGAACCAGGAATTCTGAGCTCTACTTAGACGTCCTGGACAATTATTCACGACCAACGTTGTGGCAGTACTTTGAGGAAGACTATACCTGTATTAGTAGGACAATGTCATACTGCTGGCGTTGTTATAGACTGCTTTGGCAGCTCAGGTTGTGCAGTGGTTTACGCGCTGACTTCGAATCTCCGTGAGGCATGGATATCGCGTTTGTCTCACGGCACTGGCTCTCTCGCGTTCCTGTAACAAGTGGCCCTAAATTAAGAACAGGCGACTACTTATAGCTCATCGAGTTACTTACGGTAACCGTTAAACCTCCAAAAATGCTCGGTTTAAGGACATTATCTTCGAAAAGTTGGACTAGCCATGACCTGAGTCCCATAGAGAATTTCTGGAGGGAAATGTATCGTCGCCCGGTAAACAAAGATGAACTTATCACTGCTTTGAAGGTCTAATAGTGGAACATTTTGGCGGACATTTACAGAAAACTGGTGAATTATACCATGAAAACTAGGATCCGTCATAAGGACCAAAGGCTTGAGCACACAGTGTTAAATTTTCTGTAAATGACGATTGTTTGTAGACATGCTGGTGTCCAGATATTTATGATAGGGCAGTGTAGAAGTAGACTCTAGAATATTGGTCGAATGAACAGGAAAGTGTGGGATTTACTAAAATGAAAACAACTGAAGAATCTTTCGTTGAACTTGTTTCACAAATTTCTAATCGGGGAAGTGCGTGGTGTCGTTTTCGAACAGTTTGCTTCAAAAAAGGAAAATTGTTGTTTTTAATTTTCTGGTTTACACAGGATATACTTAGATACTATTCAATTACCTGAAACACGATCGCCGCTTCTGGCACTCAAAATCCCCCGGTCAAGTAGGGGGGAAGGGGAGTATTCACATTATACAGTATAAAGCACTCGGGATGTGTGTGGGGTTTTTTTATTTACCCTAAGCAACGAATTAGAAAAAATGACCTGCATTTGCATACAACTATGAAAATAGATGATTTTAATTTGCATACCCTCATTTCAAAAGTGACATTCAGAATTTTCTATTACTCGGAGTTTGTTACTGCGCACGCTTATACTGCAACATGTTAGAGATAGTGAATAAGTGGATTTTGAATTACAGATTTTAAAGTCAAGCGATTGCTGGATATACTTTTGGTAAAAAATCATGAAAACCAAATAATAGAAACAGTACCTTTTATGACACGTGACACGTTTGTAGATATATTACACGCAATCAAAGTAGAGAATCAGAAATACAGGTAAATTACATACACTCATCGTCAAAAAATTAGTTGCACCCAGAAGGAAGCAACCTACAAGAATGGAACTTGGTGGGTACGTTTGACATCGTAAGACATGCAAAGGATTCAAGTATCACGCACGGCCGCGCATCTGACACCAGCAAGGAGGGGTCGTAGCGCTACGCCTGACCGGCTATATAAGGTCGCCCCGTTGCGTGTGCTTGCCATTCTGACTCGTGCTGTTACGTTGATTGCATCCTTCGCAAGTGAAGTATGCTTTGGAGAAAAGTTCGGAAGCAATTCGAGCCCTTGGAGAAGTTCGAGAGGGGCCGCATCGTCGGGCTCCGGAAAGCGGGATGGTCTTATAGCCGTATTGCGCGCCATACCGGTCGCGCGGATATCACTATAGCACGCTGTTAGCGTCAGTGGATAGAACAAGGCACGCCGGCAGCCACAGAAAGGGTCTGCAAGACCTAGACGAACCACGCAAGGAGAGGACCGACGGGTTGTCCGACATGCGCAGATTGACCCAACAACCACGATTGCGATATTCGGCGAGCAGTAGTGCCCTCCATTCATCGTCCGATCAGTGCGAGCACCATTGGCAGACGGCTCCACGACGTAAGACTACACGCATGCAGACCGTTACGACGACTGCACTTAACACCACTGCATCGTCGCCAAAGACTGCAATGGTGTCATGCCAGACTGTCAAGGGACCACTCAGAATGGCAGCGGGTGATCTTCAGTGACGAGTCCCGCTTTTATTTAGGAGGAGACGACCAACGAATCCGTGTATGGAGGCACCGTGGTCAGCGCCAAGACGAAGGATTTGTTGTCGAGCGTCACACGTCCAGAAGGCCAGGTGTCATGGTATGGGGTGCAATTGCCTACGATGTTAGATCACCTTTGGTGTTCGTTACAGGCATTTTGACAGCCCAATATAACGTTAATGAGGTCCTGCAACCGGTGGCCCTAACTTTTCTGAAAGCTCACTGCGGTGCAATTTTTCAACAGGACAACGCTGGCCCGCATACTGCTGCTGTCTCGAGAGCTTGCGTTCAAGGCACTGACACTCTGCCATGGCCAGCCGCATCGCCAGACCTATCACCGATTGAAAATGTGTGGGATGCTATTGAACGCGCTATCCACACTCCACCCCTACCGCACAATCTACAGGAACTGCGTGAGAAGATTCAAGCTGCATGGGATGGCTTATCGCAGGACACCATTAGGAACCAGTACAACTCCATGCCGAGATGTCTGGCATGCTGTGTGAACAAACATGGCGGCTTGACGCCATACTGAGAGACACTACTTATTGGCCTGTAGCTCAATACATATTGTCCACATCAGTCTCAATGTTTAATAGTTCATTGTTCCTGTTAACTTTTACCTTCCTCCTAAATAGCATTGCAATCCGACACGTCCTTCTGGGTGCAACTATTGTTTTGACGATGAGTGTATTTCAAGGTAGAATCACTAAACCATAAGCATATGCCTTAGGCATAGGGTTTCGATAGAAATTGTAAAAATCTTAAAATAGTACGTACTCTTTCTGTCAGGCCTGATACACTCCACTCACATTTTTGTTTGCAAGTAGTATTACTTTACTCTTTCGGAAATCAAAACAATCATAGAAGGATCGCCGATCTATTGATAACGTTGTTGTGCTGTTTAAATATCCTGGTGGGTACCTTAATAAGACAGCATTTGAAGCAGCATAATACATGTGTGTATGTGTTCTTAAGAAATAGAAGTATATTTGCCGAACAACAAAATGCCCTTTTATGAAGTCTTTGAAAATATTTGGATGAGTTCCTCTGAGTTTCAAACAATTTTCAAGGCAAATACTTCCTCATTTGGAATAGTTAATTTTGCCAAAACCGAAAAATATAGGAAATGCTCTGCGAAGTGAAGAAACATTGCCTTCCCTTTCCAAACGAATGAGCTCGCTTGTGTGGAACGTGTTCCTATACCTGAGCAGTTTCATTCCTTGAATCTTTACTGTAAAAATTGAGTTGAAGTCTTCATTAATATAATCAATATGACCCTCGATAATTGAGAAATTTCAAGTACACGAGAGATAGGACTTACATTTCCTAAACCCTTTTACGGAGATTTTAATCTTTCAAAAAACACAGCATACTCCTTTTGATATCTTTTTTTGAAGAACTGCTGCCATTGCAAAACCTTCCGCGATAAGCGAACACACAACGTCATCTTCTGTAAAGCAAGAATATCTTCAGAGCAATCGGTGGTACCACATTTTTGAAGATTAGCCAGTTCTAAATCTATCTTCGCAGAACAAGATGGTGAATATTTGTCTTTTTTTTTTTTTTTTTTGGAGGTTTTAACGACCACCGTGAGCAACTCAATGGGCTATAAGCAGTCGCCCGTCCCTAATTTAGGGTCACTGGTTCCAGGGAAGGGAGAGAACCAGTGCCGTAAGACAAACACAACATCCATGCCTGACCGGGATTCGAACCCGGACCCCTTACGGACGAATGAGCAGAGGCCAACGCCTTAGACCACTGCGCCACCGGGGCGGCATATTTGTCTTGTGTCACTGACGAAAAACTGCCTGAAGACTTCCAAATTCCAGGCAAGTGCAAGAAATGCGCACGAGACTCCCTCCTTTTGTACATACCGTAGCAGCATGATTTTGTGCACCAAATTCTGTGAAATTTGGCGCACAAAATCATGCTCCAAATTTAATATACATTAAACTGAAATTTTAGCTTTGGCCAAAAAAAAAAAAAAAAACAAGCAATCAGAAGGCATCATTCATTTGTGATGAAAATTGATATGTGCAATGTACATGAATAGGAAAGGAAATGCGTGCAATTCCAAAGCAGCTGGGCCATTTATTTGAATAAAACAGCTTATAACGTAACCCTTTTTAGTGTGCGATATTGGTGTTACGCTATGTCTAAAACCATGACTTAGGAAATGTTGAACTAAATGAGAATACGATGCAATAGTTGCACGGGGTAGTGTGACGTACCTGCCAGCAGGACGCACACGACATAAAGGCAGATAGCAGTCAGCACGAACGTCCGCGTAGCTCAATTAGTAGAGTGACTTATTCCGGAATGAAGGGACCCGGGTTCGAGCCCCGGCGTGGATAAAAATGACGGAGAAATTGACTTCGTCATAATGGCGCCCGAACTTTCCGGATGACCCGGCCGGTCAAAATCTCGCAATGGTGTGATGTTCTTTCCACACCGCGAGATACGAAAAATGAGAGAATCTCTTCTCCAGCGCTTCGAAAAATAAATGTGTGTGACGTTGCATTCCACACACCAGATTGACTGGGAGTTCTCAAGTGCACGTTCTACAGTGGATGGCTGCCTGCAACGATTCATGGTCACGGCTGACCCGTGGGCCCTTCCCTCTTTCGAGGGGGGGGGGAGATGTGACGTACCTGCCAGCAGGACACACACGACATAAAGGCAGATAGCATTCAGAACGAACGTCCGCGTAGCTCAATTGGTAGAGTGACTTATTCCGGAATGAGGGGACCCGGGTTCGAGCCCCGGCGTGGATAAAAACGACAGAGAAATTGACTTCGTTATAGTAGTTCAAGTTAAGGTTTTACAGCCAGACGAAATATTTACCGAAGTCAAACCTACGATAACCTTTTATTGGTCCAGCAATACTTGATGAAATCCAAAATATAGCACTGAGGGTTTTACACTTCACACATAATACCTTAATTATCTGTCGTATAATCTAGCTTAACAACGATTGAACATCTCCACACACACACACACACACACACACACACACACAGTAAGCAACTGCTGTATCGTCCTTTTTATCTAACGTTCTTATCACATTCAAACGTCACTCTCACTGACTTCAAAAGTATTGCCAACCTCATTCATGTGAGAGAGAAGATATAGCGTTAAGTTTGGAAAGTGGAAAAGAGAACAAACTCAAATTTACATAGGAAAAGGAACTAAAAATGAAAGTTAAATCAAAATATACGTCACAAGCTCCTCGAGTGGAACAAGTCAGTACGATTTAGCGCCACCTCTGGCTCGGATACAAGAGGTTACCCGACGTGGCATACAGTTCACGGATACTGTCCTGATTTATAGCCTGCTAGATGGTGTCCAAATTGCAAGCCACTTGGTTGACATTCTGAGATGATCGTCGTAGGTGGCGTCCCATCATGTCGCAAACATTTTCGATCGGTGAGAGGTCGGGCGATCGGGCTGGCCGTGGAAGGGTGTCGACATTGCGGAGGCAGGCCTGGGAGAGCCGTGCTGTGTGTGTCCGGGTATTATTACCCTATTGAAAAATTGCTCGGTGATGCTGCGGCGACAGGAATGGCAACACAACAGGTCGTAGAATGTCGTCGACATACCGTTGAGCCATGAGAGTGGTACGGAGGACTACTAAAGGTATCCTGATATCGTAGGATATGGCTCTCCGGACAGTCACTCTCAGTGTGCGAGACGTGGACCGTTCCACGGCAAAGACAGGATCCACCCGCTGATCGGCTCGTCTCCAGACATGTATGCGCTGGTCATCGGGCCAAGTGTAAATCGTGACTCGTTACTGACGATAACATGACGCCACTGCACACTGTCCCACGTGGATCTGGCCCAACACCACTTCAATTGGTGCCGGCGATGCTCGCTGGTCAGTGATAGGCGGCGGAGTGGCCTCCTCGAATGTAGTCCCCGTGCCGCAAGTTCTTTGGCAACGGTCCGGATGGCCACTTCCGTACCTGTAGACGACGCAACATGGCCACGCATGGTTGATAGCGACGAATTCGGTTCTGTTTGTGCGGCTCTCACAATTGCTCGATACTAGCGTTATGTCGTTGCCCTCGGCCATCCTCTGCCCGCGTGCGGCTAGGTTGTGTCCTCTTCGATCCATTGGCGCCAACATCGTCCAATTGCCACGCCGCTCCGGCTCAAATGCTTGCCGATAGAGCAGCTGAACCAACCGGCCTCTCTCAGTCCAATTATACGTCCTCTCACAAACTTGCTGAACTACTCGTATTGTGCACGGATCCGACGACGAGGCATCCTCACAGTCCATGGAGGTTAATGCAACGGCAATCTGCCGTCACAATTGTCCCTTCTTGCGAGCTTTGCTCTTGATATCCCTCCTCGATGCGCGGTTCCCATGCGCTGTGGCGGGTCACTATTTAGCCGTTGGTCGTTATTATTTAATCATTCGAATATTCAGCACTAAGGTACTTGCATGCGGAGTTTCATCAGGATCGGACAACTTCCTTGGGGTGCTTTTTTTCCGCAAGGGGTGTATTTGTGCTGGATAGTGGTATCTGAATAAAACTTGTTTGTTTGTTGTGTACATCAGTCATTGTTAATTAGTAAACCACAATTTTTTTTTTTTTTTTTTTTTTTTTTTTTTTTTTTGATTGAAGGTTTAACGACCACCGTGAGCAACTCAATGGGCTATAAGCAGTCGCCCGTCCCTAATTTAGGGTCACTGGTTCCAGGGAAGGGAGAGAGCCAGTGCCGTAAGACAAACACAACATCCATGCCTCACCGGGATTCGAACCCGGACCCCTTTCGGACGAATGATCAGAAGCCATCGCTTAGACCACTGCGCCACCGGAGCGGCACCACAAATTTGCAGGCTTTCTCTTAAAAATGTTAACCCCAGGTGAATAGCTATAATTAGGCTACTAAAATTGTTCAGGTTAATCTGAGGAAGAATACTGTAATAACAATCATCTCCGTAAAGTCAACAGCCGCCCCCGGTGGCGTAGTGGTCTAAGCGATGGCTTCTGATCATTTGTCCCAGATGGGTTCGAATCCCGTGAGGCATGGATGTTGTGTTTGTCTTACGGCGCGCTGGCTCTCTCCCTTCCCTGGAACCAGTGGCCCTAAATTAGGGACGGGCGACTGCTTATATCCCATTCAGTTGCTTACGGTGGTCGTTAAATCTCCAATCAAAAAAAAAAAGTCAATAGTTTTTGTGATAATGCCAGATTTCTGGAGACGTGAGTACAGCGACCGTGCCGTTCCTTGGTGGCTATGTTGGAAAAACACTGACAGGATCAAGTTCATGTGACCAAGCCGAATTTGTCCTCCACCATCTTAGAACATCGGATGACCGGAAAAATGTGTGTTGGTCTGGCGCGTCGCGTTTTTTACGCTTTCCAACCGTAGGTTGAAGAAGCGTATATGCTACAGCTTTGTCCGTCTGTCTGTCTGTGTGTCCGCACGATAACTCGCGTAAAAATAGTTCGATTTCGATGAAATTTTAGTATGTGGCAGGGAACCACCTGGGAACGAACACTATCGAAAATGGGCGAAATGGGGTCAAAGGTCAGGAGCGGGATCCATTTCATCGCCGTTATGCGTCATAACTTGACTAAAAAAGGTTCGATTTCGATGAAATTTTAGTATATGGTAGGGGACCACTTGTTGACAAACTTTATTGAAAATGGGCGAAATGGAGTCAAAGGTCGGGACATAGGAGCTGGGTCCATTACACTGCGTCATAACTTGCGTAAAAATGGTTCGATTTCGATGAAATTTTAGTACGTGGTAGGGAACCAACTGGAGACGAACTCTATTGAAAATGGACGAAATGGGGTCAAAGGTCAGGACATAGGAGCGGGATCCATTCGATTGCTCTTATGCGTCGTAACTCGATGAAATTTTAGTAAGTGGTAGGGAACCACCTGGGGACAAACCCTATTGAAAATGGATCCATTCCATCGCCCTTATGCTTCATACCTTGACTAACAATGCTTCTATTGCGACAAAACTTTAGTATGTTGTTCCGGAGGTATAATGAACCGGTTCTGTTTAATATCATCGCAATGGGGTCAAAGGTCAGGGCACAGGAACGAGAGTTATTCCACAGCCATTATCCTCACAACTTGAGTAATAACCGGAGTAATGATTTCTGGTATGTTGTAAACCGTATCATAATCAAAGTATTGCATGAGTTTACTAACTTGTTTACTCTACTCCGTGTGTAGTCGTGTACGTATTTGTCGCAAACATCATGAGCACTCGATCCATCCTCATGGTCTTCACAGTGCAATCCGGTGGAGACCGTTGTATGATATGTCCCCTATCGAGCATGTGTGGGACCAGTTGAAACGCCGGCTACCACCGTGCCGCGCTATCCGGGATTTGTAGCACACCGTCCTACACGTGTGGGCCAGTCTACCGTAGGACAACATCAGGCGTCTGTTCGCCTCCATGCCGTACCGTATTGCAGCATGTATCGTCGCACGAAGCGGTGCTACGCGCTATTGAAGATGAACGGATTGCGTGCCACAGATCCATCTGTAATTATCCTGCTGCTCTGTTTTTCCATCATGTGTATCATTCATCTGTATCATTACGTCCATAAAATTTCACTTCAATCCGATGCTTCCTTCTTGGTGCGCAAATTTTATTTTCCGTGAGTGTATATATACTCGTAAACCCTTGCCATATATGTGTATACATGATATGTTACTCTGAGATCCCCGTTTATCAGGTACGTTTGCCTTGTTCACATAAATGGCTCACTTCGACACGTAAGATAGCACACGTATGCGCGATATGCGGTATTAACCGAGCAGACGAGCCCGAGAAGTATCAGTTAGCGTTTCATTGCGGGTTGTTTTGGGCAAAACAAGTGATCTGAGCGTCTTCGAACGTGGCATGATAGTTGGCGCCAAAAGCGCCTGTTTGAGCATCATCAAAATGGCCTCCTTCTTGAGCTGTTCAAGCACAACCGTAGCATCGGTGTAGCCTGAATGGTACGACACCCAAGAAATTTCAACAATTGATGTTCCTGTGGACAAAAACAGCTGGTGGATCATAGGAGTTATAGGAGATAGGCAAGAATTGTGTATGCGAACAGATGAGCCACAACCCAGCAAATCACTGCAGAATTTTACTTTGATGTGCCGAGGGTCATCTCCAAAGGCACCACGTACCGGACAGCCGACGATCGTGTCGCCTGTCTGTTTTGACCCCTCTGATCCGCCAGCTATTTTCGTCCCCCTGATCACCGTTTGCTGAAAGTCTTTTGCGTCTTTCGCAACATTCACGTAAACCCTTACTACTGTAGTGCGTGAAAGGTCCGGGAGGACAGCCGTTTAGAAGATGATTGAACCAGCATGTTTACGCCAACTATCCTGTTGCATTCAAAGTCGCTCATGTCACTTGTTTTGCGTATTCAGACACAGTTGGACTCATGCTCTAGAAGCTGTTTTGCTTGATTTATACCGCACACCATGCTTACATGCTTTCTTACGTGTTCGAGTGAGCCATTTATGTGACGATGACAGGTCTACCTAATAAACTGGAATCGCAGTGTATATGTATATATATAAGTCGCAGGGTTTGAGATAAATTCACAATTGACTTTAAAACGTGTTAATCATCGTCCCCGTAAATTATGTTCTCATACAGTGAAGTAGCTGGTCAAGAGTTCGGCGGCTGCTCCAATGGCCAAGTGGTCAGAGAAGCAGGCTTCTGACGAATAGCCCGGATTCGAAACCAGGATGAAGCATGTGGATGCTGCGTTTGTCCTACGACGATGGGTCCATCTATTTTCTAGCAACAGTGGCCCTGAATTAAGGACCCGCGACTTCTTATAGCCTGAAATGTTCGTCGAAGTCGTTAAACCCAGGAAAACAAAAATGAACAATAACAGTTAGTCGATCCACTTAACACCATTTGAATTAGACTGCAAAGTTATAACTTTACTCCGCGCGCGCGATTTCTTACCGTTATCGGTAACAGGGAAATTAATCGCGCATGCTTTCGTGGTCTTCTGTACTTCTGTTACATCAAAGTTTTGATTTGAAGTTGTTACCGTTTATAGATTTCGTACTATCGCCAGCAGAACCAGCATGACTTGTGTGTGTGTGTGTGTGTGTGTGTGTGTGCGCGCGCGCACTCACACACGCAGTGACTATTACACGACTAATACTGATTTATTTTTTATTAGGGGTTCAACTACCACCGTGAACAACTCAGTGGGCTGTAAGCAGTCGCCCGTCCCTAATTTTAGGTCCACTGGTTTCAGGGAAGGGAGAGAGCCAATGTCGTAAGACAAACACAACATCCATGCCTCACCGGGATTCGAAACTGTGCCCATCTCGGACGAATGATCAGAAGCTGTCGCTTAGACAGCTACGCCGCCGGGCGGCAATACTGAATTTTCAAAAGCCGTTGTACGAGTACTATGTAATATAATATGAAAACTTAACTGCGATAATTCAAGGAATTTACCTCGGTTGCCGGGTGGTCAGCGGCGTTAGCTTCTTGCTAGTCGTTCGAGGTGAGATTGGATTCGAGTCCCGATGAGGCATAAGTGATGGTGTGGTTATTCTACAGTGCTCTCTCTCTCTCTCTCTCTCTCTCTCTCTCTCTCTCCTCTCCGGAACCAGTGGCCCTAAGTTAGGAACGGGCAACTGCTTGTATGCCTTAGAGATGCGCATGGTGATCGTTAACGCCCTCTCTCGAAAACAAAATAATGCAGGAGTCAACCACCAAAGGTCTTAATATCGTTGTACCTTGTTTGATGATGTTGTTCTTACTTTTCGCGTTTCAATTCAATTTAGGTACTTAGAGGTATTAAAATTTGACTTCTTACCTCTTCCGTGAGTCCGTGCTAGGGATGTCCTGCATCTTCTTTTGTTTCTGTTCACTGGGTCGGATACACAATAACATTCACATATTCCAATGAGGGTCGCACACATCCAAGGTATTTGATGAGCATAATTTATTGGAAATAATATTATGTGAATTAGATTAAAAAAGACACACACATACACACACACACACACACACACACGCGGAATATTCGTAATGAGTCTTCCGTCATAATTCACATTAGTTCTCATATCAAATCAGCCGTCAGTTCTCACGCGTCTTCACAGGTCCACACTTTCCTCACGTCTGGCTTTGGCCCCCTCCGCTGCGCCCCCTGTCGGCGTAGTTCCAACAGATGTGAACACGACTTCGCCGCCCCGTTGGAGCAGTGGTCTAAGCGATAGCTTCTGATTATTCGCTCAATGGAGGGGTCTGGGTTCGAATCCCGGTGAGGCATGGATGTTGTGTTTGTCTTACGGCCGCCCCGGTAGTTCAGTGATCTACGCGATGGCTTCTGATCATTAACCCAACGGAGAGGTCCGGGTTCGAATCCCAGGTAAAGCATGGTTGTTTGTGTTTGTCTTTCGGGGGTTTATTTGCTGAGTTCCTTGTTCACCTATGTGCATTGCTGGCGTTGAAACAAATAATATCTGTACTGTATTTCTCTATTAATACACACAACTGACGTGGATTAGGAACATCAAACAGAAGCCATCGCTCTTTCCACGTTTTATAAGTGAGTCACGGAAAAATTCTCATCCGCCGCCACCGGGAATCGAACCCAGGTCTTCCAGTTACGCGCCGGACATGCTACCACTGCACCACTTCGGCCTCGAATTCTCCAGACTCACATACGACTAACTGCCATACCACATGACAGGTTGCTTTATGGAGCTCCGCACAATGCTGGGGATTCACCAAAGATGGTGAGCAGCAACTGAACAAATAAAGGAGGCGAATGAATAATTAATACACGCAATTGATGTGGATTAGGAACATCAAACAGAAGTCATCGCACTTTCCACGTTTCATAAGTGAGTCACGGAAAAATTCTCATCGGTTGTGTGTATTAATTATTCATTCGCCTCCTAGTTATTATTTGTTCAGTTGCTGCTTTCCAACTTTGGTGAATTCCCAACATTGTGAGGGGCTCCAAGAAGCAACCTGTTAGTTTGGCAGTTAGTCGTACGCGAGTCTGGAGAATTCGAGGCCGCTGTGGTGCAGTGGTAGCATGTTCGGCGCGTAACTGGAAGACCCTGGGTACGATTCCCGACGGCGGTCGATGAGAATTTTTCCGTGACTTACTTATAAAACGTGGAAAGAGCGATGACTTGTGTTTGCTCTATTTATCTGTCAACCAAATCCAATATATGTTCAATATATATATACCATTGTATCTCAGTCAGTCAAGTCCAATAAATAATTTATAACGCCCTCTCTCGAAAACAAAATAATGCAGGAGTCGACCACCAAAGGTCTTAACATCGCTGTACATTGTTTGATGATGTGAACACGACTTCCCCGCCCAGGTGGGGCAAGTGGTCTAAGCACCAGCTTCTGACCGTTCGTCCGAATGGGCTCAGGTTCGAGTCCCGATTGCGCATAGGTGGTGTACTTGTCTTGTGGAACTGGCTTTTTCGCCTTCCCTGGAGAACCAGTGAACCTAAATTAGGTACGGTAGGCCTTACGAAATTGCTTACGGTGGTCGTCAAACCTCCCAAACGAAACAAAACAAAAATAAAAGAAAAGAAAACACGACTTCCAAGAGGGCTGTCTTACCTGCTGACTTTCAGTATCTTTCAGAAATCATATTGGCCTCCCCTGTAGGCTAGCGGTACGAGGCGCTGATTTCTAATCATTCATCCGTGAGACATAAATGTTGTGCTTGTCTTGCGGCACTCCCTTCCCCCGAAAAAATTGGGGACGGACGACTGCTCCCACCCCATTGAGTTATCATATTATAACAATTTTATGTTAACAGGAACCGATTTTAGAAAGATGTATGTGTGCGAAATTAAAGAAGAATCAACTGTCTCACTATTTAAAATCATTTAGCTTTTACAAAATGCAGAAGATGCATTTATTGTATGAGTATCCTGAATCTTCTTAACATTTCACTGCACACTTCATCATAATCATTAGCTTTTCCATCATTGTTCGTGGCTTAAGGCAGTATTCAGGTGTGACGAAGCGTTTGCACAAAGTTCAGATCGATCTAGAAATATGACGTCATTACAGTGGTCTTCCTTCTAATGACGCCGAATTTTGCAACCATTTTCCAAATGCGCACATTACACCTGAATGACCTGCTCATTTCAAGCGAGAGAATATAATGAACTCCAAAAGACGTGGCTCTCATTAACCCCTTATTATTCCAAGTGGCTCTTTTGTTCACTAGTTTCTGTTCCTTTTTACAAACATAAGTCTTTTTAATTACCATTGGTCAATAAAATATAAGAGTATACTTATCCTAAAAACTTCGCGATATTTAGCAATCGTTATTCAATTATTTTATACAAAAAAGTAGTTACATGGGCATTGCCGAGGCAATTCAGATACATCGGCCTCCTTACTTCTGTGAAAAGTTTCATTCGAAATTTATGATGCGGCAGGAGATGGTTATATTACCCGTATGTGAATTCCTAACGACATTCATTAAATACACTGGCGGAAAGTGAAAAAAGAACACCAAGAAGGAATTGGCGGACGATCATGAAATTTACATATGTTAATGGGGTCGAGATTACGTAGGTGTGATGTTAACTTCGGGACCAACCGGTGAGCGCTTACGCCACAGCACGGCATAATATGCAAATTATCGTCGGTGGTATTTAAGGAGTACGGCGAAGTGAATGTAATCAGTCGTCGGCGTACGGACACGTGCGAAGACCCTGAAGAAGCTGCAATGCCTGGACATGGAACACGTGTACGATTTCAGCAGTTATCGGACTTTGAGCGAGGTCGTCTAGTCGGACTCCGCGAGGCCGGGTGGTCGTATCGTCGTATTGCGGAGCGAATTGGATTGGAAGTATCGGTGGTGGTACGATGGTGGCGTAGATGGTCCGAGGAACATTCCCACCCGAGAAGATGTGGAACCGAGAGGCACAGACGGACTGATGAGCGGACCGATCTACGCATAAGAAGAGCGGCGTTGTCAAGCGGAACATCCACTGCGACGCAAATCCGAGCTGCCGTTGCACCTGAGGTGACTGTGAGAACAATCCGCAACCGTCTACTGGATGCAGGACTAGGTGCACGTGTGCCTCTGGCATGTGTACCTCTGACTCCAGCCCGCCGTCAGGAACGTCTGCAGTGGTGTCGCCAACGTCTGCACTGGAGAACGCAATGGCGATCTGTCGTGTTCAGCGATGAAAGCAGATTCTGCTTGGGAGCCTCCGATGGCCGTATGCGTGTTCGCAGACGCACAGGGGAGCGTCTTCACCCTTCTTGCATCCGCCAGCGACACACAGGGCCTACACCTGGTCTCCTAGTGTGGGGAGCGATCAGCTATCACTCCCGTACACAACTAGTGTTTGTACCGGGTACGTTAAACAGCACCTCCTACATCAACAACATCATTCAGCCCGTTGTTGAGCCATTTGTAAGGTCGGTCCATCGTGGTGTTTTCCAGCAAGATAACGCACGCCCACCCACGGCACGTGCAACGCAACATGCACTTCAGGGTGTGAGACAACTTCCATGGCCTGCACGTTCACCGGATTTGTCCCCCATTGAGCACGTGTGGGATTTTATGGGACAACGACATATCCGGTCTCCACGGCCAGCCACGACCATCCCCGATTTACGCGTCCAGGTTGAGGATGCTTGGAACTCAATACCCCAAACTTACATCCAACATCTGTACGACAGACTCCATGCCAGAATTGCACAGTGTGATGCAGTTCATGGCGGTTCAACCTCGTACTAACCATGTTACACGAAAATGTTATTTTTTTTGTTTACCAGCAAATACAGCTGTTTTTTGCAATAATGTTTTGATCACGTTATCCTCTGTATTCCGTTATTATGCTGTATAAATTTCGTTGGTATCAGACGTCCCCTTCTTGGTGTTCTTTTTTCACTTTCCGGCTGTGTATTTGCTTATGTAGACCAAAAACTGTTCCTAGATTCATGACCCGCTTAACAAGTCATCCCCTAACTTTATCACTTAAGAAATGGAACTCTATATTGAACTAACGCGTAGTATTTCCTAGTTCACGCATTCATCTAAACTCAGTACAGAAACAAATTGAACGTTGAGCCAGAAATGTGCTTTTTGTTGTCACTTAGCATGTGTAACTTTGAGCGTACATCTTCTCTCAGCCTGTCAGTTTCATTTGTAACATGAAACTTGATAAGGAGGCTTATTTTTTAGCACGTCTTTGAAACAAAATACGTGCTTATGTTTGTCCATCTGCCTGCGGACACCATATTTCTGCAAATATTAGTCACATTAGAGAAATGCATAGTACAGTCGAAAGTAGAGACCTACACGCGTCGGGCCAATCGCGATAAACCCATGCCAAGCCCGATATCGGGACGGACTCTGGCTCGATGTCAGGATGATCTCGGGTAACTCGGACCAAGCCACTTAAGTTGTTTCTTCGAGTCACGTCGGGCGATTTTAATTGTCTCAATTAAAATTTGGGCCCTGATACCATTTTTTTTTTTTTTTTTGCGCAACTACTTTTCTTTGTTGAAGTTGGTTTTTAGAAATTTAGAAATAAGTCTCAAAACCCGGCACTGATTACTGATGCGCGTCTCATATATTAGTTAAGGACTGTTGAGAGCAATTATTAACCCTCTTTCTGACAGCTGAGAATGTTGTCACTTGAAGTGAAGTCCTTCCCGAAAGACAGACTAAGTGCAAAAAAAAAATCCACCAGGAATCTGTACAACAACCACTCGACAAAGCCGTCCATCCCAAATTTAGTGACATTGGTTCTGGGAAGTATTGGGCAGAGCAATGCCGTATGACTGAAGACTCCCGCCCATGTTCCATCCGAGACCCGAACCCAGCTCTGATGATTAGCTAGAGGTCCGCGCCTCTGACCCCTTGTCCACCGGGGAGGCACGTTGGTGCGTCCAGATATTCCACAGAAAGCGCCATGAGGCCCAGATATCCCATGATGTAAAAACGTGTGGAAGATACTGCAATGTTCAAGTAGACGTGCCTCAGAAAACTTGAAAATTGCATCGTCCTAGAACGGAAATCGAAACCGCATCTCCCGATTTACGTTTTAGTATGTTACCGTTACACCACCCAGAGCAAGGAATCTTCAAGCAACTGTGGATGTGTTCTGAAACTCAGATGAAACGCTCCGCCGAGCGCAAATCGAAGCATATACACGGTCGAGTCACATTATTGTGACCACCAGCTAATATCTGGAGTAACCGCCGTGTGCAGCGCGGACAGCAGCTAGACAGGCTGCGGTGCGGTGACTCAATAAGATTCTGGAAGGTGTTCACAGGCTTGTGGAGCCATGTTGACTGCAGTGCATCTGACAGCTTCTGGAGGGGGTGCGTAGTGGAGGATCCACAGAGCGAACAACACGATCGACAGATGCTCAATTGGGTTTAAATCTGGGGACTTAGGGGGCCAGGAAAGTACTTTGAAGTCTTAATCGTGCTTTTCCAACCACTCTCGGACATTTCTAGCTGTGTGACACGTCGCATTGTCGTTCTGGAAGACCCCATCCGCCCCAGGGAACACAATCAGCATGTATGGGTGTACGTGATCTGCAAGGATGGATTCATAACGAATTCGGTCCATAGTTCCTTCCACAGGTATGAGTGGACCCAGAGAAAGGCGCGAAAACATTCCCCAGACCATAACGCTGTCCCCACCAGCTTGTGTTCTTCCAGCGATGGTTGAAGAGTGTTTGTGCTCCGATGTTTCTCGCCGTATATACCCCAACGTCCATCCGTTCGATGAAGCAGAAAACGTGAATCATCGGGGAAGGCAATCTGCCATTCAGCGGAGGTCCAATTCCAATACTGCCGTGCAAATGTCAGCCTTTTCTGCCGATGCACCTTCGTTAGCATAGATGCAGTGACCATCCGTCGGCATCGGAGCCCCATATGCAGCAGGGTTCGCTTAACTGTCGTTTTAGACACATTTCCGGTACCCCCCTGGTTCATTCGGCCAGTGAGTTGCTCCACTGTAGCGTGTCGATCGGCCCTCACGCCCCTTCGAAGTCGACGTTCACCTCTCACATCAATGGCACATGGTGCTCCGCAGTTTCCACAACGCTTATTCGCAGTGGTGCCATTTCTCCAATCATGATACACTTTAACCATAACAGCACGCGAACAGTTCAGAAACTACGCTGTTTCAGAAATACTGCCACCCTTTGCCCGAAAGCCGATAATCATCCCTTTTTGCAAGTCTGATAAATCGCTCTTTTTATCCATGAGAGCAACGAGTGATATGTTTTCAGAATGCCTACAGCACATCTTATATACCCTCCAAGCCAGCTCACGACACGTGCTTTCTTTCATTGGCTACGCGCTGTTGACGTCAAAAGTAGGAGTGGTCACAATAATGTGACTCGACTGTGTATGACCCTTCATCTTAGCGGCACGGGAGCAGAAAACGTGTCCCTTGAAGAAATAAATTATGGTAAAATAGATGTTACGGACGGATGCATGCCAAATTAATCATCTGAGTTCAATAGCAAAACCATCTGAGTCCCAAAACACATCCTCAGTTGCGTGGAGATTTCTTGTTCTAGGTGGTGTAATGGTAGCATACTCGAACTTAAATCGGGAGATGCGGTTTTGATTCTCGTTCCAGGACGATGTAAATTTTTAGTTTTCTGAGGCATGTCTACTTGCATGATTAATTTGGCATCCATCTGCCCGTAACATCCATTTGAATACTTGTAGCGTAAAAGTCTTTTCTACTTCCACGCTGTTTTAACACATCAACATACTAAGAAATAGTTCCTAAATGAAAGAAACCTTAACGGCCAGACGAACCATGTAAATAACAGAAGTCAACTTACGGAGTTCATAGCTTTATTCAGGCTGTAGTAGCACTTCCATAACTGAACGATAACATCATACTCCACACATTATCACAACACTCCTATTAATAATAATCAGTTTACAATCCAACGCTCGTAATAATCGCTCTCTTACAACGCTCTCGAGCAACCCTCTCGACGGTACAACGCTCTCTCTTACAACGCTCTCGAGCAACCCTCTCGACGGTACAACGCTCTCTCTTACAACGCTCTCGAGCAACCCTCTCGACGGTACAACGCTCTCTCTTACAACGCTCTCGACGGTACCACGCTCTCTAGCAATAGATCAGTCGTCGTTTTTATCTCTTGCTCTTATCAAGATCAGGCATACGTCACGCGCATTCAACCCCAATTGTGTTGCCAAACGTATTCGTTTGAGAGAAAAGATTTGTTTTTTTTTTTTTTTTTTTTTTGATTGGAGGTTTAATGACCACCGTGAGCAACTCAATGGGCTATAAGCAGTCGCCCGTCCCTAATTTAGGGTCACTGGTTCCAGGGAAGAGAGAGAGCCTGTGCCGTAAGACAAACACAACATCCATGCCTCACCGGGATTCGAACCCGGACCTCTTTTTCGGACGAATGATCAGAGGCCATCGCTTAGACCACTGCGCCACCGGGGCGGCAAAGATATTTCGTTAAGCGTGAAGAATACTGAGAATAAACTCAAGCTTTACATAGGGAAAGAAACTAAAAAAGGAAAGTTAATCTAGAATATACGTCACATACTGTAATGTTTCATCGGAAGAGACACGCATAAGTTTTCCTTACTTGTTGTTAACCAGATTATGTGCGACGAATGCCTGATTTCGGCATCTGTTACGCAATGCTGAAAAATATTAGAGTTCTAGTGCATGTTTCATTATAAATTTCAGAGATCGTACCTTGCACAGTAATATTGTTGGGATGTATTTGTTGATCATTGGTTAAGTTTTGTATTTTTTTCCGTATAGATTTCTATATTTTATTCAATGCCATTTATTTTTCTATATTGGTGTTTATTGCTGCGGTGAAGCCCCTCTTTTGGAGTATAAACGCACCATCTTTCCTCTCTATGTACAAACCTTTCCGAAGAAACAATCCATAATTAATTTCTTGAGAAAGCTGTGAACGTAAATTCATTTTTCGATATTTTCAGACATTTTACCTGTGTGTACTTTCACGAGGGTCGTTCATAAATGAATGGGACTATTGACAGCACTGCTGGAGAGTCCTAGGTTAGTACAGTATTAATCCACAAGATGACAGCTGAGGCTCGATTACGTCACGTACAGTGCAGGTCAGTAGCACACTAGGGCAGACAACGACATAGAAGACGATTACAACGGATAACTTTTGAGGCGGGGAGTTAACTACCACCGTGATCAACTCAGTGGGCTATAAGCAGTCGCCCGTCCCTAAATTTGAGGGCACTTGTTCCATGGAAGGGAGGGACTCAGTGCCCTAATACAAACACAACATCCATACCTCACCAGGATTCGAACCCGGACCCATCTCGAACGAAATGTTAGAAGCCAGCGCTTAGACCACCGCGCCACCGGGGCGGCACGTACAACTTTGGACCGCGTGATTCCTCTGGAAGGAAGGTATGTGACCCGCTGACATTCATTGTCGGTTAAGCGCTGTGCGTGTATAAGTAGGGCTTGGCCGTAGCATTAATTTCCGATGAGTGGAAGCCTTCAACCACGGAAAGGAAACCGTAACGAAAGAAGTGAGCCCAGATGGACTGGGAACAGCCCGCACGCCAGCAAATGTGCAGCGTGTTTCCCAGATCATCATGGGCAACAGACGCGTAACTGTTAAGGAATTGCAGCAAGCAGCAGGTCCCTGTGCCGTGCAATACTTCATTCAATAATCCATGAGGAACTGAAAATGAAGAAAGCGTGTGCAAATCGGTGCCACACGAACTGGCTCCTCAACAAAAGGAGAGTAGGGTTCACACGTGTCGTAATCTGCTCGTGATTCTCAATCAGGACCCCGAAGGTTTCTTTGCCAGAATGTTAACAGGTGATGAGTCGCTGTTTCACTACCACACTCCTGAAAAGAAACGGCAGTCCATTTTGTGGAAACGTAACGAAGAAATTTCGAGCAGCTCCCTGCTGGCAAGAATTTTCAGGGATGCGGAGAGAATCCCAATGGTGGAGTGGCTTCAATAGATGGCAGTAATAAGCAGTGAACATATACTGCATCACCTTCAAAAGCATCCGGCGCAAAGGGAAATGGGCACGGTAAGTCCTGTTGCAGTATGACAATGAACATCACTTGGTTTCATAATCTTACCGCATCCACCATATTTACCTGTTTTGTTCCCTTAGGATTATAGCCTGTTTGACAGGATTAGAGAACCATTGTCAAGCCGACGATTCTAGAACAATGACGACTTTCATAGAAGTGTTCGCGAGTCGGTGTGTGCTCACCCCAAAGAGTGGTTTGCTACAACCGTCAGGAAGTTACCATAAAAATGGCAACAGCGCATTCACCTTGGTGGGGACTATGTGGAATACGTTACAATATGACAGTGTGGCTGTCGTTGTCTTGAGTGTTTCATTGCAGGTGAATCCCAACCATTTATAGACGACCCTTGTACTTTTTTTCATATACATTTTTATAATAATTGAGAAAACTGCTTTCATATTTTGACTGTGAAGAACACATACACTATATTCACAAAACTCACCAGACACCTAGAAGAGAAACACAACATAGCATTTATTGACATACATTAGTACGGTGTCTGTTTACCTTTGGCCTTAATTCATGCACTGACCCTTCGAGACATGCTTTCGACAAGGTTTTGGAACATAGCTATAGGTACGCGCTTCTATTCAGTACATAATGCTGCCGCTAACTGGTGCTTAGTAGTAGGCCTTTGTTCCAAACTCCTTATGCAGTGCTCTAATTCATCCCATAGGTGCTCTATGGGATTACGATTAGGGCTCTGTGCTGGCCAGTCCGCACACGATACGGAATTACACGCCGTAGCAGTTCTTGCTTTATGGCTTGGTGATTTATCCTGCTGGTACCAACAAGGCTCGGTTCCATGGTATTGCCACAGAGTTGGTAGGGCATAATTGTCTAGAATATCGAGATAGACGTGCTGGTTAACAGGTTTGTCCACAATAACCAATGGGCCAGGACCATACCACGAAAAACACCCCCACACGAGTACACTGTCAGCTTCAAACTTGACCGTAGGAACAGTACACTGTGGTAAATAGCGTTCCCCCGGCTACTGCCATACCCACACACGGCCATCAGACTGATGGGTCGTGTATCTGGATTCATCAGTCCATAGAACCCGTTTCCATTGATCTACGGTCCACGATAAATATTCTTTACACCATGCTAAGACGAGTAGCATTCCGAGTGGAGATGAAAGGCTTATGAGCAGCCGCACGACCACGGTAACCCATGGAATGAAGTTCTGTGCGAATGGTTCGTGTACATACCAAGGTTCTAGCATTTTTACTCACCTGTACACTGAGGTCTTGTGCAGTACTCCGTCGATTAGCTGTAACGACTCTCGCGAGACTTTGACGTCCTCTATCACTGATTTTCTTTGGTCTGCCGGTACGTTTTGCTGCTTCAGGCACGCCATGTGTCTTCCACTTATTCGGTACATCCAAAACAGTTGATTTGGGTATATTTAAACGCCTCTCGGTTTCTCTTATGGACAACCCACTAATATAACACCCAAAAATCTTTCCTTTCTCAAAGTCAGTTCTCTCCCGCCGCGACATTTTCACTCAACCTTACAGTGCGATATGATCGCGGTCAGCTGCAGGCTTGTGTTTTATACCGTTTGCAGCTGTACCGCGCATCTTAACAGCGCAGCGGAGCCGTTCATTTGCTCTTGAAGGGATGTCCGTTGACTTTTTTAATATAGTGTATTTCTTAACATAGTTTGCAAACGTCTACGGGATTGTTACATTTTCTTCAATGTCTAGCGTTAATACATGTGCCAAGGGGCTGAAAAGTTCGTTTAAATTTCAGAACTTTGTAACAAAAGAACAAATGTGTGTGTGTGTGTGTGTGTGTGTGTGTGTGTGTATTACAGTGCGGTTTCCACGAAAAGCATCATCTAGTAGGGGGATTTTGTTTGGCAACGGAAAAGCTTTTAGTTCGAAAAATGCGAAAAGAAGGGGGCGCTTTACACCCATGCAAACGATGAAAGATAAGCAAATATGATGCCTTTAAAAGCACTAAGTGATAAGCTGCATATACTAATCTTCTGTGAATTGCCTTCATCCTTCTTGTTATTGAAAACGGTGTTCAAGAAGAATGTTGCCACAATGTTAACATTGCCAGATAAAGCCTTATTAATAAAACTTTTTCATGTAAAGTGGAGGATCGGCAACAGAAGCTTTGCGAAAGCTCTGAACACAGAAAGGGCTAAAGAAGGGCCTAGATCCTATCACTTGTGCCGGTATCCGGTATCTGGTGAGACAATCTGAAGTAACTGGATGTTTGCTTGATCGCCGAAGACGCGGAAGACCAGGGTTAAGGGAGTCCCGTTCAAATGATATGGCATCCAAAATGGACGATCTAGTATCGGGTGTTTCACTGGGTAGTGGCAACTTTCCTGTGGAATAAATCGTTAAAGAATAACGAGATGGCGCTGTAAGTCCGAGATGTCGATCAGAAACGACAGGCATTCTTGCGGAAGTAGTGGGACGATGGATACGCGATTTAGGACATGCAGCGATATACCCTGAAAGAAAGTTTTCTTGGTGAAAAATTGGTATGCGGAGGGCGGAAATCCCACAAAGGTGTTACGAAAGTGAGGTACAGCGTTTAAGAATCGTCGTAAGCTATCCCGTGCGTACCTGACGAAATTGGTAGTGAAATTTGAACGAACCGGTAGTGTCACAGATGACGTGGCAAGCATGGCGACGAAGAGACGAACAGCGCGGACGGAAAAACTGGATTCACAATCCGCTGCAGTCTAGAAAAACTGGATTCACAACTACACGTTTCAACAGGACGAAGCACCGCCACACTCCACAAATGCTGCTCTTGATTTGCTTCTCTAGAAGTATGGCCCACGGGTCTTCGCCAGACGATTCCCCCAACGTTTTCCAGCCGGTCTGTCTTGGTCTCCGTACAGCTCCGATTTAACGCCGCTTGACTTCTTGTGGGGCTATCTGAAAGATCGGGTGTACCAGGACAACCCGCGAACACTGCCTGACCTCCGACGTGCTATCCAACAGGAAATTGCACGGATCCCGTCGAACATCTTCCCGTCGGTATTGCAGCACTTCAAAGCACGTATTTGCCACGTCGTGACAGCGGATGGTCATCATGTGGAACATATTATCCATTGGTTACCTTTTGCCTACTCTTACTCCTGTAAACGTCTTTTTCCGCTGCCAATAAAGTAAGTTAACTTTATTGTCTCTTTCTTTTGTCACTACCCAGTGAAACACCAGGTATCTCAGGCACTAAGTGGAACAAATGATGCTTGTGAAACGGCTAGATGTTCGTCATACCCAGAGCATCGGTAAGTCGTATGCTTCATGGTGTGTTAAATCTGTACCCATACAAACTACAAACTTTACACTAGCTGTTACAGGCGGATACCGCACAGCGGGAAGAATTTGCCAAGTTTGCTCTGGCAAAGATAACTGAGGATCTCCAGGGTTTTTAAATGTGTTGTGGAAAGACTCATTTTTCGTTACATGGGTCCGTCTGCAAGCATAATTGCCGAATATGGCCACAGAATAATCCACATGCGTACGCAGAGGAACCACTGCATTCACTACGAGTTACGGTGTGGGGTGAATTCACTGCATCATTCCTTGTTGAGCCTTTTTTTTTCTTTCTTTAGAAACCGTGCCCCAGAAACGGCTGGAAAACTTGCTCAGTAAATGTTGAACGCTGCTTTGAACTTCTGCGCGTGAAAACGTGATGCCATGTTCGCAAGAACAAAATCTCTAGAATACAGTCGCGTTTATGCATGATTGTGCACCAATAAAGAACTTTCTTTCACCACATTTGGTGCAGAAAGACTAATCAGCAAACAGTGCAGCATCCCGGGGCCACCTCGGTCTCCAGATCTGACACCCGTGGATTTTTGTAAGCAATTCGATGGCCCATAAGAAGTCGTCTATCCCTTATTTAGCGCCACTAGATCCAGGGGAGGGACAGAACGAGTGCAGTAAGGCAAACCCAACATCCATGCCTCACCGGGATTCGAACCCGGACCCATCTCGGACGAATGATCAGAAACCAGCGCGTAGACCTCTGCGCCATCGAGGCGGCATAGCGTTAAGTTTAGAAACTGCTTAAAGATGATGAAGCAAAATTTACATAGGAAAACAGGAAGCAAAAAGAAAGCAAAATTTAAATTAGAGTTAACGTCACACCCACTTAAAAACCCAAAGTTGTTGGGGTTTTTGTGTGTGTGTGTGTGATTTTGAACTATTGTTGGGTAAATTCCAAAATCGGTTTTATCCTACAGTTTTTGTCCTCAGAAAACTACAGAAAAAAAGAGCTGAAATTTCCTGTCATGTGATTATTTCCCTAACACTCTCAATTTTAGAGTCCGCATATTTCTGTGTTGCTGGATTTTCTTCTGAAATAGCGTTTTAGTGCACGAGAGACTTTTAGGAGGAGAGCTCTGAATAACAGGAAGCTCCAAAGCTTTTGAACTGTTATGCATCAACTTCAGCTGAAGCTGTAAAACGCGTAAGGTCTCCCCAGTAAATGCATTTAGAAAACTCTCGATGCTGCATGCTGGTAAGCCTGTCTTTTTAAGCAAACAAAGCTGAATATGACGTTCGTTGTGAATATGGGCGAGGGAGAAATCAATTTCCTGTTGATATGCGTTCCCTTTTTTAAGGTCAAAGCTGTGCAGTATGAGTGTCATTCTATGGAAGGCTACTTGGCTCTTTGTCTCCACCGCCAGCGATCAGTGGCACTTAAAAGGGGTTTGCCTTAGTTCTCGTGCATTACGCCAGACGTTTCCGCTTTTTCCACGTCAAAGAGCTCCTTGGTAGGATCATTACCGAGTCAAATAGCACTAGTAACAAACATGATCCTCAAGACTGTTCAGCAACGAATCAGTGTTCCGCATTGGGAGTTATCAGCCTGCGTGTAGGTATCATAGAAATGGTCTCGAAATAGACACATCAATTCTTTATCAAAAAGCAACACGGTGGAAAGATTCTATTCTGGGTTCCATTAGTTCGTCTGGTGCTGGATTCCCAGTAAGTACGTCCAAAGCACTCTTAAGAGCCCACTCGCAGTGGTGTTCTTATCAGTTTATTTACTTTTTGCTTATTATTTTTGTTAGGTTAGTTTTTCCGCGGCACATAACTGGAATCATCTGGACGCAGTACATTCATGTTTCGTTGATTCCAAATGTTTCTTCTGCTGCAGATGGAGCTCGTGTTTGAGAAGATGAGAGCTGAACGTCACAGGATTTATATATTCCTTCAATTCCTGTTCCTCGGCCCGAAAATATGAACTGCAATGCACAACTCTCCGGGAAGAATTCGAAGAAACAGATATAAAAACCATGCCAACAGCGTAAATAAATGTGGTATTGTGGAAATATTGTCAATGCAGCAGTTGCGAAAGAAATGATAAAATAAGTAACCGATACGCTAGGAAGAAGTGAAAAAAAAAACAAAAAAACTACAATAGGAAAAACAGGAGAAGAATCAATAAAGAACATAGGAACTAGTCAAAAAAGAACAAAGGCCTGCAGTGAATTTACCAAATAAACGAAATAGTAGCACGCAGATTATACTTTTTCAAATACTACAGAATGGGAAGATAAAATTAGCAAAATAAACTCGATTGCAGTTATTTAAATACAGTGAATCCGTCAATATTGCATGCTAGCTTATCTTAAAAAGTGTAGCGTTCATCAGTGTTTAAAATGTGTATATTTAGCTTAGGGAACACGACATAAAGTATGTTGTTCTTATTCACTCACTTTTAGTGAAACAGGAATCACTCAAATAAAGTTCAAAAAAGAGTTACTTACAGTTCGTCTTTTATTCAGCTGAAACTCTCTACACTGTTAAAAATTCTGTGGTATGTTGCACCAAAAAGTGGTGCTACACCAGCTGCACCACTTTCTCAGAAAGGACACATCCTTGTGTGGTGCACAAAAAACCCAACAACGTAGTGCACCTTTGCGCCACGTTATGATACAAAGTTGCACCACATGCTGCTGCAATGTTTCACCATGTTTTTGGGTTTTGTTTGCACCATACAATGGTGTATCTTTTCTCAGAAAGTGGTGCAGCTGGTGTAGCACCACTTTTTGGTGCAACCTACCTCAAATTTTTTAACAGTGTAGGCACTTCCCTCATGAAGGACTTTTAGGTAAGTTGGCACTGAGAAAAGAAGATGGTTCTGTAACAAGAAATAGAGGCGAAATTTTGACAAGAGTGAAAGATTTCTACTCCAAATTATATGAAAGGGATGATACATGTACTCCAGACATCATGAAAGGTACCAGAGTTCTTCCAGTCCTCCCAGCAGAAGTTGCTCATGCAATCAAGAACATGAAGCGGGGGAAAGCTCCAGGAGAAGATGGAATTACTATAGACATCATACAAGAAGCAAGTGGAGAAATTGAAACAGTACTCGCCCAAATTTTCACTCGATGCCTTAATGAAGGGAAGATTCCTGAGGATTGGAACAATGCTACAATGATCCTGCTACATAAAAAAGGTGACATTGAGGATCTCAGGAACTACAGACCTATCAGCCTCCTATCAGTGGTTTATAAAATCTTCACTAAAGTTCTTTCACACCGCTTGAAGGTAACACTGGACATGGCTCAACCGAGAGAACAAGCTGGATTCAGGAGTGGCTACAGCACAATAGATCATATCCACGTACTGAGAGAACTAATTGAAAGAGCGAGGGAATATGAACTTCCATTGTGCATGGCTTTTATCGATTATGAAAAAGCCTTTGATTCGGTGAAACCATCAGCAGTTGCAATGGCTCTGAAATCCTGCGGTATTGAAGATGCATACATTAATATTATTAATAACATCTATGAAAATGCAAGTGCAAAGATTCGGCTGTTTGAAAATACAACACACATAAAAATTGGAAAGGGAGTGAGACAAGGTGACACCATATCTCCGAAGCTCTTTAATGCCACATTGGAAAATGTCTTTCAATCACTGGACTGGGAAAACAAAGGGATAAAGATTAATGGAGATTATCTAACCCACCTTCGTTTTGCTGATGACGTAGTCATTTTTGCAACTACCCCATCAGAGCTGCAGAGTATGATCCAGGAACTTGCTGACAAGAGTAAAGAAGTGGGATTAAAAATGAACTTTCAGAAGACAAAAGTGATGTTCAATGCTTTTACAAGAAATGAAGATTTATCGATTGATGGAGAAAAACTGGAGATAACAGATACGTATGTTTATCTTGGACAGCAGATATCAAGTGAGGGTCACATTGATGAAGAAATTAATAGGCGTACAAAACTTGCCTGGAGAGCTTTTGGAAGAAACAGCATAATTTTCAAGAGCAATATGCCATTATGTCTTAAAAGAAAAGTGTTTGATCAATGCATCCTTCCAGTGCTTACGTATGGTGCAGAGACGTGGACCTTAACTAAAAGAGACATACAAAGGCTTCAGACAACTCAAAGAAGCATGGAGAGGTGCATGCTTGGTATAACCAGGAGAGATAAGAAGAGGAACTCGTGGATCCGAAAAATGACGAGAGTGGAAGACATCATGATCAGAGTTAAATCCCTGAAATGGCAATGGGCTGGACATACTGCCAGAAGGACAGACCATAGATGGACAGCCGAAATTTTAGATTGGATTCCAAGGGACAGGAAAAGACCCAGAAGAAGACCACATGGGAGATGGGTGGATGAAATTCGTAAATATGCGGGAGTGACATGGAGGAGACTGGCACAAGACAGACCGTTGTGGAGGAAACTTGGGGAGACCTTCGTCCAGCAGTGGATTGATAATGGTTGACAATGATGATGATGATGATTCCAACAACCGCTTATTAACGTGAGTTAGTTAACACAATAGTTGATTAACGAACTCTAACGCGGAATTTACACTGAAGTGCCAAAAGTCATGAAATAGCAGTATGCAAATTTTTAACTGGCGCTGCCGTTATATAAAGGCTTCCACGCTTTTTATCAGCTGCGAGGTGTAATCTCGTGAGTCAGGTTGAACAACCGCCAGTAGGATTACGGCAAGGCGACGTGAATTATCGGAGTGAACGAGGCATGGTAGTGGCAGCCAGACAGATGGGACATTCAGTTTCCGAAGTTGTGGGAACATTCAACATTCCTCGATCCACGTTGTCACGTGTGTAGCGAGAATACCAAATATCGTGAAAGGAAAAATCTAAACATGCACGGTCTATCTGCAAAATGTTGGAAAATTTTGGTCATTGTTGCAGCAATAGGATGCTGGAAGATTTTCACATATAGAGCTTTTAGAAGCGCAGATGTAGTTCCAAGTGTAAATATACACCGACATTCCCCAGCAGAAAAACACCTAGAATATCAGATTTTGTGTGTGCGCGATGAGAAGTTTTTAGCTCAATATACATAGATCGCGAAGTTTTTTGTAAAAGGCTATGAGAAGTTTGACAGTCAACTCACTTTAATTCGAACAGTCGTAGTGCGAACTAGCTCCGCAATTCGAATTTGCATCCGGTCCCAACACTCTACGTAGAGGCAATTCGAATTTACATCCGGTCCCAACACTCTACGTAGAGGCAATTCAAATTTCTGTTCGCTAATTCGAAAAACTTCTCTCACCAAAATTCCCTAACTCGAACAATGCTTCCTATTCCAAACCGGTTTTCTGCTTTCCCCGATTGACACTCAGCTTCGGCTCCGCCTTTCTCCTCACCAGTTGAAGCCATTGCGTCGACGGCTGGCAGGCGTGTCATCTCTCTTGTAAATGTTACATTACATCGTCGTGTTTCATGGTTTGTTTAGCAAAATGGCTAAAGCAAAAACTCAATACCGTGCGTGGACTGTTGCCGTTAAGTTTGATATTCTTAAAAAAGTCGACAGCAAAAGAAAAATCGAAAAGTGTAATAGCGCTTCAGTTTGGAATCCCTAAAATCACTTTATCAACAATAATCAAGGACAGGAAAAAGACAGAAGCTGCAAAGGTGAAGGGAATCGGCGTTTCGTTGAAAAGAGTGCGTGCAGCTGCATTCCCGGATTTGAAAGAAGCATTAACCATGTGGCTGGCTGAGGAAGATGCTGGCTAAGAACATTCCAGTGGACGACAACATGCTGAGAACAAAAGGCGAGGAGTTCGCTGTGCAAATGGGCATAGAGGACAAGATCAAGTTACCTGATGGTTGGATACATAAATTCAAAAAAAGGCATGACTTGACGTTTAAGAAGATCTGCGGTGAGAGTGCTGATACGGATTCGGTGGCAGCGAAAAAGTGGAGTGGCACAGTATTGAGAGATACTCGAACACAATACCGACCAGAGGACATTTATAACTGCAATGAGACAGGACTATTCTATAAGATGCTACCAAATAGATCCCTTGCTTTCAACAAAATGAGCTGCAGCGATAGAAATCATTCAAAGCTTCTCGTCACCATCTTGCTTTGTGGAAACATGAGTGGAACAGATAAACAGAAACTGTTCCTGATCAGAAAAGCTGCCAAGCCCCGATGTTTTAAGGGAATGCAGTCCCTTCTCCTGAAGTATGCCGCCAGTTCAACTGCTTGGATGATAAGAGACCTGTTTGAAAGTTGGCTGCAAAAATTTGACCGACGCATGGCAGCACAAAACAGGAACGTCCTTTTAGTGTAGGATAACTGCACAGCTCATTCAGCGATCAATGGTCTCAGTAACATCAAAGTTGAATTCCTGCCCCCAAATGTTACCTCACTACAACAGCCTCTTGACCAGGGTGTCATTCAGTCCTTCAAACGTGCCTATAGAAAAATGCTTCTGGACAGGATGATTCTCAACGTTGAAAATGACAAGGAATGTGTCGTGGATTTGCTGAGAGAAGTATGCATGGCTGCTGCTACTTGGGATTCGGTCACAGCTAAAACAATTGCCAACTGCTTCCATCCTGCTGGTTTTTACAACGCTGAATCAGTGCCAGAAGTCCAAGTTTAGACTTCAGAAGAAATGGAATTTACAACTGGAGAGCATTTGCTGGCTGAGCTGAAAAAGGAAAATGCAGACATTCCTAAAGGAGTATGCAGACATTTGAGGAGTATGCACATATGGACAACGACTTGCAATGCAACGAGGAACTGACTGACAAAGTAATTCTGCAACCATCAATGGGAATCAGCAGGTCAGATACTTCAGACTCTGAAGAAGATGACGAACAAGTTCAAATTTTCCAACCCATGACTATAGATATCCATAAACTCACCCTAAAAGCTGCAGCTGATGCAATTGAAGTAATTCGTCGTTACCTAGAGGAGGAAAACGGGACCGACAAGTTTTTAGAAATGACAGTGAAGCGTGGAAAAAAGATTATTTCAATGGCTTCTGAAAAGCTAGTACAAAGGAAGATCTTGGATTTTATGAGAGTATGAACATATTTAGAGGTATAAACTGATTTTTCATGCACTTTTGAATGCGATATAAAAATCTGAAATTTGAGTGCGCTTGTAAATTACTGTTATGCTGAATTATTCATGTGCATTGTAATTTTGACCATTTTCAAATTAAAGAATTCCAAACTTTCCATAATTCGAACTTTCTCTAAAACGAACGGATTTTGAGTTCCCTAGGAATTCGAATTACAGTGAGTTGACTGAATTGCTAATCCGTGCTGTGACTCTTTCTGTGTATTCGCAGAAAATTTCAAGTTTGCAACTACAGCAGACCGCTGGCCTATAGAAACCCTCGCTAAATTCCTTTTTTGAGTGAAAATTCCCACCATATAAAAATATGCATACTTGATAATGGGCATGTATTATGTATCCATAACAATTGGATACGCTTGTAAGATTTAATTAATTAACTACATCAGCACAATAGTTATTCAATTAAATCGTTCAGGTGTATTCTACTAGACGATCAGGTGAGACTGACTCCTGTTTAACACCCAGTGCAACGCTGGTTTGGAGGGTTAAAGACGCATTGGACACAATTCCAAAATTTCTTATCTCCTGTTTTCCCTCCGGCAACATCCTCATTTCATTACTCTCCTATCCCACTCTACTATTATTCCTCAGAAATCCACTTACATCTGCGTGAGCTTTACCCATCTTGATTTTGCGTTAGAAGGTGACATGCTTTCAACTCTGCTGAAGCGATACATCCAATTGCTGGCCGAAAGAGTTATAACGAAGTAAATTTCTCCGTCATTTTTGGTCCACGCCGGGGATCGAACCCGAGTCCTCTTATTCCGGAACAAGTCGCTCTACCAACTGAGCTACGCAAACGTTCGTTCTCGCTGCTATCTGCCTTTATGTCGTGTACGTCCTGAGGGGCAAGCACGTCCCCCCGAAAGAGGGCCGGGGGCATGGCCCACGGGTCAGCCGTGACCATGAATCGTTGCAGGCAGCCATCCGCTGTAAAACGTGCACTTGAGAACTTCCAGTCAATCTGGTGTGTAGAATGCAACGTCACACACATTTATTTTTCGAAGCGCTGAAGAAGGGATTCTCTTATTTTTCTTGTCTCGCGGTGTGGAAAGAACATCACGCCATTGCGAGATCTTGAACGGCCGGGTCATCCGGGAAGTTCGGGTGCCATTATAACGAAGTAAATTTCTCCGTCATTTTTGGTCCACGCGGGAGGGGGGGGGTCGAACCCGAGTCCACTTATTCCGGAACAAGTCGCTCTACCAACTCAGCTAAGCAGACGTTCGTTCTTGCTGCTATCTGCCTTTATATCGTGTCCGTCCTGCGGGGCAGGCACGTCACAGAGTCTCTTGCACAACTTGTTTGTTGAGCATTTGCCTCCCCATTGCTTTTCCATCAACATTCTTCCTTTTGCACACAAGGATTCCGCTGCGCTGTTGCAATTTTGCCCGTGTATACCACCGTTTCCATTCCTCCATTGCAGGACAGTGCGCAGGAACTTTTCTTTTACTCGTTAATGAATATGGAATTTCATTACATTTTGTAACTTCGCTTATTAAAAGTGATCGTCTTAGCTGTTCTCTCCCTCGTTAAATCCTGGAACTTCATTATATTGTTTGTTGAAAACGATCAAATTAGCTTTGAATTAACATTATACCAAACAAAAGTTCCTGTTTTCTTCGTTAAATCCGAGATCTCGCTAAATACGGGCTCGTTGTATGCGGGTTCTACTGTATTTTCTTTTCCTTTTCAGAGGGAGCTGAAGTGAAGAAGGTGAATTAAGATGGTGATTGTTGAGGGAATCAGGCACGGTGCAATCATTGAGTACGGGAATGTCTCCAAAAGAAATACATGACATGAAGCAAACATTAAAAGGATCTTGTCTTTCATGTACCACGCACGGTCCAAAACTGGGTTGCAGAATTTAACCTAGAAGGAACAGTGTTGAAGATGCACCACGCAGCGGGAGGCCTGTTGCCGCTTCAACACCGGCACTGTGGATATTACTCATGACCTGATCGTGCAAGAGAATAACGTTGAAACAATGTTCAGCTTCTTCCACGAACGAGCTCACGATATTGTGGTGAATGTTCTAAGAATGACGAACGTTTCTTCGAAGTGGCTCCCTGAAGCATTGAATGCATCACAGAGAGGAAAGGAGTGAAGTGTTGTCATGAGATTGGGCAGCATTCTGAAGCTATATAGCTTTGTTTTGAAGGAAGTATGACACTGTGGACGAAACATGGGTATATCACTTCGACCCTGGAGCAAACAATAAAAAGGCAATCATAACACTGGGTGCGTTTCTCTTCTCTCCCTTCTAAAACGTTTCGAGCGCAAAAGTCTTCTGGTTAAACCATGGCCTCCATCTTCTGGGATGCACAAGGAGAGATCATGGTTGATTTCCTGGAACGAGGTGCCACTATCAAAGCAGAGTACTATTCTAACTTCCTGAGACGTTTCCGGAAGGAATTCAGGCCCGAGAAATTGGCCAAGTCACATTCCGTCAAGAAACTGCACCAGCATACGTGACTGCGGGTTCAGACTGTTACGTCACTCGCCCTGCTCATCGGATTTGATTCCATCAGACTGTTTCCTATTTCCAAATCTCAAGAACGACTTGAAATGGCAGAAACAAATTGTTTGAGTCAAAATCTTATGAAATTTATTTGTGAGGATTACGGAAGCTAGTGGATCGTGCAAAAGAAAATGTGTAGGCTTAAGTGGGAAACGCAGTAGAACCCGTTTATAGCGAGAAGCTCGGGACCGACGGAAATCTTCGCTAAATCCAGGCGCTCACAATAACCGATTTGGGGTGGATCATCCCACAATGCAAAAATATGCATACGTGATAAAATGCATATAAGTTTATGTTATATATCCGTGACAACTGGATATACACTTGAAATATTTAATTAACCACACTAGTACAAACTGAAATAAAATAAGCACTTGCGTGAATACATAGTAGCAGCGAATCTTGAAGCAAACATAATGTTGAAAACTTTTTTAAAAAGTTACTACCATGGGGTATCCTTTTTTAAAATATCTTTGCATGAATACATAGTATTGGTAGCAGCGAATCTTGAATCAGACCTCATGTGGAAACCTTTTTAAAAAAACAGTACTCCCTAGGAGTAGGTGGTGGAGAGGGTCTGTTGCACAACTCACTTGTTGAACATTTGATGTACCCCCGTTGCTTTTCTACCGACATTCTTCCACTAGCACACCGATATTTCCCTGCACTGTTGCTGTTTCGTCTTGCATGCCACCATTTCTATTCCTCCATTCCAGGATAGTGCACGGCATATTTTCTTTGTCTGGTTAAATATGGAATTTCATTATTTTTTTTTTTTGCTTCGCTTGTTAAATGTGATCATATTAGGGTGGCCCCGACGGCGCAGTGGTCTAGGTGCTGGCTTCTGATTATTCGTCTGAGATAGGTCCGGGTTCGAATCCCGGTGAGGCATGAATGTTCTGTTTGTCTTACGGCACCAGCTCTCTCTCCCTTCCCTAGAACCAGTAGCCCTAAATTAGGGACGGGCGACTGCTTATAACCCGTCGAATTGCTCGCCGTAGTCGTTAAACACCCAAACTAAAAGAAAAAAAAAGCAAGAAAGATGACACCGAATTTTCGGTTGTAATGAGCGCGACTTTTGAACCTTTTCCGCCGCGAATACAATTTATCAAAGTTATTCACAATCAATGGAACTGGTTTAAAAAAATCAAACGGATCCCTACAATCGATAAAGCATCCAAAAATAGGAACAGCTACTTACTTCCACTAGCGGCAAAAAAGTATGTTACGAAAATTAACAAATGGCGCACAGAAATTTTCTCGTAGCAGAAGGAAGGTATCAGAGATAGAGATTTTAAAATCGAAGAGTTAGATGAAGAAATATAGAACGAAACATGAAATTACTCTAAGCTTTCTACAGGAAGAATGTAAAAGTTGAAAATAAGCGAATATTCTTCGCGGAAAAAACTATGCTAAGGAAAAAGAACTTTTCAAATACGTCTCCCCGAAGCAGAGGTAGCGAGAAAAAGGTTTTTATCTTTACGCCCCTAGCGGGAAATTCGTGCTTTATTTAAAGAAGATAATGTTCCCCGTATTTATTTATTGTAGCGAAATGACATACAATAAAAATGAAATTTCTCAATTGGGTTTTTAGAAGCGGAGATACAGCTGCAAACAAAAGTACAGAAACACCACCTAGAGACAGAACTGTGAACTACAAAACTCCTCAAATACAAACCTAAAATGTTCCGCTGGGTAAACGGCATCCGGTGTGAAAAGATTTTTAAATCACACATTTAGAAGCACATATATCGATAAAAACAGATTAAACATGGCGCCTCCTAGCGACTCAATTGTGTGTTATTTTGGGGAAAAAGCACACAGAGTTTTCACAGTTTGTAGTATTTGACCGAAAAAGAATTTTTTTCACCCGGATTTTTAGTCCAGCAGATACTGCTCTAAACGGAAAGGTGAACTTGCGCCCTCTGGTAGCACACTTGTGCGTTAAGAAAAATTCGAAATTATACGAGAAACATTTCTCACCGGAAGTGATCGTACTCTTAGAAGTAGAGATATCGACAAAAATAAGATATACATCTGAGCTCCTAGCGGAAAAACCATTCATTATTTTAAGAATTTATTTGGAAAAGATTTTCCTTGGCGAGTGTTATCGGTCCACGAAAGAATTTTTTCAATGGAATTTTCCGAAGCTCAGATTTTCCTCCAAATACTTCAGAAGCAGAAATAAACACTTACGCCCTTTGGTGGCCAAACCATTCTTTACCAAACATTAGAAATTATATGAATAACATCCGATGCAAAATTAGAAATTATATAGACATCCGATGCAGGAAGAATTTTTCAAATCGGAGTTTTTAGAAACCCAGATTTCGGGAAAAACGAAATTTACCTTTACGCCCCCTAGCGGAAGGTCTATGCATTATTTGAAAATTTTGAAATTATATGAGAAACTTTTAACAGCGGAAACTCTCTCTCACAAAGAAAGAATTTTTCAAATCGGTCTCTTAGAAGCAGATGTATCCTCAGAAATAAGATATACATCTACGGCCCCTAGCGGAGAAACCATGCATTATTTTAAGAAAGTATTCCGAAAAGGATTTTGGACGTGAGCGGTACCTGGTCCACGAAAGAATTTTTTCAGTCGAGTTTTCAGAAGCTCAGATTTTGCTGCAAATACATCAGAAGCAGAAATAAACGCTTACGCCCCCTGGTGGCTAAATCATTCTTCACCAAAAATTTAAAATTATATGCTAAACATTTCTCATCAAGAGCTGTATCCGGTGCAGGAAGAACTTTTCCAATCGCAATTTTAGAATCAGAGATATCGGCGAAAGCACAATTTGCCTTTACGCCCCCTAACCGAAAATGTGTGCATTACCTGAAAAAGTGACTGTACCTAAAATAGTCATCGATATAAATGACATCGGAAGGTAAAAGAAGTTTTTCAATCCGATATTTAGAAGCAAATATACAAAATAAAATTAATTTTGAATTCGATATCATCTGCATTTACGCCCTGTAGCGGAGAAATCATGCATCTTAAAAAAAACCGCAATGCAAGGGTCATCATTCGCACATTTCACGCTTCCTAGTGCAAAACGAATTTTTCAAATCGGACTGTTAGTTGCATAGATATGGTGTCCACAGACGGGCGGTCAAAGTGATCACATAAACACGAACGAAAACACTGCCGAAAACCTTGAGTAGTACATTGTAGTTAAAGAAAAAAAAACTTAAGACATTTACAGACAGCACTTACAAACACGTGTGGCGTACGTAAACCGATTCCCCGCGCAACGAGCTTTTACATGATCTGCAACATCAGTAATCTGCTGAAACTATGCAAAATTTCCGTGTATGTTTATATCTGTTTTATTTTATTTTTTTATATCATCATCATCATTGTCAACCATTATCAATCCACTGCTGGACGAAGGTCTCCCCAAGTTTCCTCCACAACGGTCTGTCTTGTGCCAGTCTCCTCCATGTCACTCCCGCATACTTTCGAATTTCATCCACCCATCTTCCATGTGGTCTTCTTCTGGGTCTTTTCCTGTCCCTTGGAATCCAATCTAAAATTTCGGCTGTCCATCGATGGTCTGTTCTTCTGGCAGTATGTCCAGCCCATTGCCATTTCAGGGATTTAACTCTGATCATGATGTCTTCCACTCTTGTCATTTTTCGGATCCACGTGTTCCTCTTCTTATCTCTCCTGGTTACACCAAGCATGCACCTCTCCATGCTTTTTTGAGTTGTCTGCAGCCTTTGTATGTCTCTTTTAGCTAAGGTCCACGTCTCTGCACCATACGTAAGCACTGGAAGGATGCATTGATCAAACACTTTTCTTTTAAGACATAATGGCATATTGCTCTTGAAAATTATGCTGTTTCTTCCAAAAGCTCTCCAGGCAAGTTTTGTACGCCGATTAATTTCTTCACCAATGTGACCCTCACTTGATATCTGCTGTCCAAGATAAACGTACGTGTCTGTTATCTCCAGCTTTTCTCCATCAATCGATAAATCTTCATTTCTTGTAAAAGCATTGTACATCACTTTTGTCTTCTGAAAGTTCATTTTTAATCCCACTTCTTTACTCTTGTCAGCAAGTTCCTGTATCATACTCTGTAGCTCTGATGGTGTAGTTGCAAAAATGACTATGTCATCAGCAAAACGATGGTGGGTTAGATAATCTCCATTAATCTTTATCCCTTTGTTTTCCCAGTTCAGTGATTGAAAGACATTTTCCAATGTTGCATTAAAGAGCTTCGGAGATATGGTGTCACCTTGTCTCACTCCTTTTCCAATTTTTATGTGTGTTGTATTTTCAAACAGACGAATCTTTGCACTTGCATTTTCATAGATGTTATTAATAATATTAATGTATGCATCTTCAATACCGCAGGATTTCAGAGCCATTGCAACTGCTGATGGTTTCACCGAATCAAAGGCTTTTTCATAATCGATAAAAGCCATGCACAATGGAAGCTCATATTCCTTCGCTCTTTCAATTAGTTCTCTCAGTACGTGGATATGATCTATTGTGCTGTAGCCACTCCTGAATCCAGCTTGTTCTCTCGGTTGAGTCATGTCCAGTGTCACCTTCAAGCGGTGTGAAAGAACTTTAGTGAAGATTTTATAAACCACTGATAGGAGGCTGATAGGTCTGTAGTTCCTGAGATCCTCAATGTCACCTTTTTTATGTAGCAGGATCATTGTAGCGTTGTTCCAATCCTCAGGAATTTTCCCTTCATTAAGGCATCGAGTGAAAATTTGGGCGAGTACTGTTTCGATTTCTCCACTTGCTTCTTGTATGATGTCTACAGTAATTCCATCTTCTCCTGGAGCTTTTCCCCGCTTCATGTTCTTGATTGCATGTGCAACTTCTGCTGGAAGGACTGGAAGAACTCTGGTACTGGTACCTTTCATGATGTCTGGAGTACATGTATCATCCCTTTCATATAATTTGGAGTAAAAATCTTTCACTCTTGTCAAAATTTCGCCTCTATTTCTTGTTACAGAACCATCTTCTTTTCTCAGTGCCATAATCTGTTTTTTCCCCTTACTGAGATGTCCCTTTGCTATCTTTAGGCTTTGGTTGTTTTCAATTGCTTTCCTTATTAGTTCACAGTTGAATTTCCTTACGTCTTCAGTGATACTTTTTCGTACTGTCTTGCACAGCTCTATATATTCCACTTTGGAAGTCACATCTTCTTTAGTTGTCCTCATCACTCTTCTTCTTTGCATCAACGTTTTGGTTTTTCCTGATAATTTGTTCACATGCAATTTGTTCTTAGACCCAGCTAATTTTGTTGCTGTTTCCATAAGAGCTTTGGTTACTTTTTTGTTAACTTCAGAAATATCCACTTCTTCCGATGTTAGGCCTTCCAAAGCAGAAAATCTGTTCTTCAGTTCCAATTTGAAGGTATTATGGTGTTTTTTAAGGTTGGTTATGTCAATACATTTTGTTTGTCTTATGAGCTTGCTACGTTCGAGTTTAGTGTTGAGGTGCATCTTACATCTCACCAATCTATGGTCACTGCCTGTGTTGAACTTGTTTAGCACACTGCAGTCTTCTATGGCGAATTTTTTGTTACACATAATAAAATCAATTTCACTTGTCGTCCCATTTGGATGCCTCCATGTCCATTTCCTGTGTGGCTTTTTCTTGAAAAAGGAGTTCAAGATGAAAAACCCTTCTGCCTCTGCAAACTCTACAAGAGTATTTCCACGCTGGTTTCTGTTGCCGTGACCGAATTTACCTACTGAAGTTTCATTCTGTTGCGGTTGCCCTATTTTTGCATTGAAATCTCCCATAATTATCTTCAAGTGCTGCTTACCTTTATTATTTAGATGACGAATTTCCTCATAAAATTCTTCAATTTCTTCTTCAGCATGACTTGTGGTGGGTGCATAAGTTTGAATAATCTGAGCCTGGTATCTTCTCGAGAGTTGGATAACGAGTCGTGCAGCTTTGTCAGAGGAACTTTCAACTTCTACAACTTTATCCTTCAGTTTCTTGTTTATTATAAATCCAACACCACTAGTTCTGCCAGTATCTGTCCCACGATAGTAGAAGAGATGTCCACTTTTCAGTTCAATGAGATCTTCTCCTTTTCTCCTTACCTCACTTATTCCGACGATGTCCCACTTGATCCTTTGTAGTTCCTCTTCCAATTCAAGAAGCCTTGAATCAGAAGATAGGGAGCGTCCGTTGTACGTAGTTAAGGTCAGCATCAGATGGCAGCCTAGTCCGGTCCTCCGGGGATTCTTAGCACCCTCTGCCTTCATGTCGCACTGGCCGCTGCCTTGGCCAGGTACATTCCAGCTGCCGGAGACTGAGGGCCAAGATTTAAGTTGTGGAGTCATTTTGGAGGGGTTTGGCCATAACTCACCACGCTGGCCAAGCGGGTTGGTGAGTGTTGGATAGCATTTCCTCTAATCCCGATGGTATAGTTATCCCGCTATTGGCGGTCGTCAGAGCCCCTTTAGTGGGAACAGGATGTACCACGAGAAGGCGGGGTTGACATTTGTCAAGGAGAGGCTGTGATGTTACGCATCACCTGACCTTACAACTAGCTAAATACCCGTTCTTGGAACGTGATGATATTAAGATACAGTTGAAATTCAGATGATATATATGATATACAGTTGAAATGGCCATACACTGCATATTTCTTCGCTCTTTTGGGAAACACGTCTGCCTGACTTATTCTGACAGACGACACATAAGCAATTTCGTTCATAACTGTAAATTTAAAACTTCAAACCTACACGAAACAAATAAAAATACGTCGTTACTCTTCACTTTCATCGTTAAAATATTAATAGGGAACAGAACAAAATAATAATAGAAAACAGAACAAAATACGTTGTTACTTTCAGCATAAATGTAAAGCGAACCTTGCTTATAAACAATTTCTTTCGAAACTGTACATTTAAAAGCTAGCAAGTCAGATTTTTTTTAAAGCGCGAGCAAAATTGTGTTGCCATCGCTAATATCTCAAGGGGGAAACTTTTTGTTTTTTCAAATTTCAATTACTATGAATATTTACCCGCGTATTTATATTTATTACAGTCACCTTACCACTTCGCCGTTGCTTCGGTTAAAACGAATGTTGGTAATTTGATTTTGCCACAAAAAAACCTTGACATTCGATATGTCAAACGATAACATAAATGTTTAAATGCAAAGCATATTATGATATAGGGCTTTTCACGTGATAGTTTTAAAAGGGTTTTTTTTGTTTTTGTTTTTGTTGTTGTTGAATAAATTTAGAACAAATCAAAAAACCTTGACATTTTATATGTCAAACGATAATAATAAATGTTTAAATGCAAAGCATATTATGATATAGCGCTTTTTACGTGATTTTTAAGGTTTTTTGTTAAATAAATTCAGAACAAAATATATACTCAGCAGGTCAACTCAAATCATTCAAAACTTAGGGCGGGGCTTCAGTTACTGGGCAACAATGGCTGGATCATTGCAAAACGTCCTAGCGTTATCAAAGCTCGGTTATTTAAAAAACCCATTTCGACCCACTTAAAGTAATCGTAGGAAAAAATATTTTCTTAGTGCGCCTCTAAGTTGTAAAAGGAACATACCTGCCAAATATGAAAGTTCTAAATTCAGTAGTTTCTGAGGTTCGGTGATGAGTCAGTGAGGGATTTCAGTTTTATATGTACAGATTGAGAATCGAATTTCCCCGAAGAAATATTTCTTCACGGATACATGGTTGGCATTGTAATGCTATTATTGACATATTTTCAATGTATTCCATGTAACCACTTCCTTCAGAAAACTTGAAAATTTTCATCGTCCTGGAGAGGGAATCGAACCCGCATGTCCCGATTTCCGGTCGAGCATGCTAGTCATTACACTACCCAAGACAACGAAATTCAAAGCAACTGATATCTGAGAACCTTGAGATTTTGCGCTAGTCGAAGCTATTCTTGCCCCATTGTAGCATCTCACGACCTTTTCTCACATCCAGGGTCGGATGTAGGTCACAAATTCCAGTGATGAAAGTACGTCATATACAATTGGGAAACAAATTAAAGAAATAAAGTTATTTGTTTGTAACTCGTTCCTGTTTCGTGGTGCATTTTGATGTTTATATTAATTTTAAATATTTGCAAGTGATAGTATAAAGTAAACTCTTTGTGCAGCATCTTTGTAATTCCTCGTGGACATTTGTTCAAAGAATTAAATATACTGTACTCTTATTACGGTAAGGTGTGAGGCATGAGAATAACCAGCCTTTATATAATCATATGTGATGCCGTTATATTTGTAGTGGAATTTGATTCATTAAGTTTTCTAAGAGTGGCGTGATTTTCCTTAAACCCCTAAGTTCCCTTTAATATTTCTCGACGCACTCCAGATGCTCGAGCAGTTGTTGCCCGTGATAGCCACTCCTCGTAATCAGCATAAAGCAGTGGAAATAAACTGCCAACTTACATCAGCGTAGTCATATTACGAGAACGCGAAATTAAAATGAAATATTAACCAGTCGCCATGTTGCTGAGAAGATCCCCCGCAGATGTACGTCATATTTAAACGCAACCAGTTAGTTGCTGTCAGCTGTCAGAAAAGCGTTGAAGCGTGGTGAACGCTGATAACTGATTATTCCTTAGAATTCACTTTCCATTGTGTTCCTTATAAGTTTTAATCCTCCAGATATCGCTTGTCACGTCCAAGCGCGTTTTAAAGTGATAGATTGAAAAATAATGAGTTGACCAGGCAGATCGACACCCGTTTAAAATAAAATAAATTAATTACTGAATCTGACCCGGTGTCGAGTTGTGTGGGTGGCTGGATGCTGTGTTAGTTAAATCTCTAATTAGGGCCGTCTTCTCCCCTGAAAACGTGGCCCTAAATTAGAGACGGACGGCTCCTCCTAGCCTTGTACAACATGAACCAAAGAACAGAAGGCAACAGCATAATACGCGGTCTGACACTGACAGTTAAGTTAGCTGACTAGCCTTGCAGACGGTGGAATGTACCTTAATGTTGATGAACGGTGTGGCTTCTTTTAAAGTACGTCAAACCCCTATTTAACGGACTGCGATTGTAAGTGCATTTTTTATGGTCCCAACGGAATCACAATGAAATTAATGCATGGCGTTTCCCGATTTAACGAACACATTTCCTCACTTTAGCGAACGTTTTTTTTTTTTTTTTTTAAACCACAAAACTATGTTAACCAGCATTTTCACGTTAAAAGTCAGCCCAAATTCAATCCCTTGATAATGTTTTCGATGAACAGATTGGACTAAATGCATCAGATTCTTATGAAGAAGATGAAGCAGAACTGAAAGCTAACTGTTTTAGTAATGCTGGTAACAGTATAGAATGTGCTAAAAGTGCTTGATGCCCTTCGATATTAATCATGCACTTCATAAAATTAAAGCTGCAATTTATAAAGCTAAACGTTCATCAAAAACATAAGCGATCTTCTCTAAAGCATTTCTTTTCTACAATGTAACAAGTTAGTAAAATCATGCAATGCATTGATTATGATACGCTTTCCAACATACTAGAAATCATTACTCAAGTATTTACTCAAGTTATGAGGATAATGGCTGGAGAATAAATCTCGCTCCTATGACCTGGCCTTTGACCCCATTTCGATGATATTCAACAGAGCCGGTAAAGTATACTTCCGGAACATGATAAAGTTTTGTCTCAATCGAAGCATTTTTACGTAAGTTATAACGCATAAGGGCGATGGAATAGATCGCGCTCCTGTGTCCTGACCTTTGACCCCATTTCTCCCATTTTCAAAAGGGTTCGTCCCCAGGTAGTTCCCTACCACATATTAAAATTTGATCGAAATTGAAACATTTTTGCGCAAGTCATGACGCATAAGGGCAATGGAATGCACCTCGCTCTTATGCCCTGACCTTTTACCCCACCTCGCCCATTTTCAATAGGTTCCGTCCCCAGGTGATCCCCTACCACATATTAAAATTTCATCGAAATCGAACCACTTTTGCGTAAGTCATGACGCATAAGGGCAATGGAATGCACCCCGCTCCTATGTCCTGACCTTTGACCCCACCTCTCCCATTTTCAATAGGGTTCGTCCCCAGCTGGTCCCCTACCACATACTAAATTTTCATCGAAATCGAACAATTTTTACTCGAGTTATCGTGCGGACAGACAGACGGACAAAGCTGGATCATATACGCTTCTTCAACCTACGTTTGGAAAGCGTAAAAAAGGTAATTAACACATATTCTGTTTTTACAAGTTAATTAGTGCTAATTGATGTTCTGTTTCATGCAGTTTAGGATACTGAAATCATTATTTAAGAAGCTAAATGCTTGGGAAAAAATAAACTATCATATTTTTCTTGCAATTTTAAAGTACGCTTAAATTTTGATGCTACACATTGAAGTCTAATATCTATGAATTATGAGTTTAATATGCAAACTAAATGTGTACGTATTATAACATTTTTTATAATAAATTCGTAATTAAAAGTACTATACATAATTTAAATGTCACTGAAAGAAAGAAAACATAACTGCTTACGTATTCTATTGTGAACACTAGGTTATTTGAATGTTTCATTCTAAAGGCTTCCTCGATTTAGCGAATTCCGCGATTTTACGTACAAGAATGTTCGTCCCCTGAAGTTTGTTAAATCGAGGTTTGATTGTATTAGGTGTGTGCAAAAGTTCTACCCGTTTTTCATGATGCAAATTCCAAGAAAAAAAATTAAGTAACAAGTGCAATAACAGATGGCGCGTGCGATGGCCAAAATGCTTCAAGGAGTTAAATTCTGAATTTGTTGTAACACTTACTCAATTGGTTTTATACAGATTATTACTTCATTGTTTGTATTCAAATTTATAAACAGAAACTGTGAGACAAAGAATTGATTCGTTTTTAAGTTCCCATTGTTCGTGAAGTATGACAAAAATACACTGCCGGACAATTGCTAAGGACGGATGACAATAGCAACGATAGCAACCATAAAATGGAAGGCAGGAAAATGTGGAAATTAGCATAAGTGCGGGATACAGTAAGACGTGCTGTGCGTATGCAAATTTTGGATTGCCGAACTTGTTCGTGACGTCATAGCGCTGATAAGAGATATAAAGGATTTGACGCGTATTGACCGTTGTTGTTCAAACGCAAAGTTGAAAGGGAAAGAATCAATTGACGAACTTGCAATTTTCAGTATGTCTTCCCGACATCACCTAGATGATTTTACGCGTGGCCGTATTATTGGCAAGATTGAAGAAGGGCGAAAAATAACAGATGTTGCCAGGGAGTTCGACGCCAGCTACAGTGTTGTTTCAAGGCTTTGGAAATCATTTCAAACAAATGGAGAGTGTAGCAAACGTCACGGGGAAGGTCGTGTTCGCAGTACGACACCTGCAGAAGATCGGTACATAGTGCTATCAACAAAAAGACACCGACGCAGCACAGCTAGTGAGGTAGCAAATCAGTTTATTTCTGCTACTGGCAAGCGGATCTCCCGAAAAACTGTCGCCAGACGTTTGCATGAAGGAGGACTATACGCCAGCCGTCCTGTTGTGTGCATCCCATTGTCCAGACGTCACCGTACCGCCCGTTTGCAATGGTGCCATCAACATCGCAATTGGACTGATAACGACTGGTCTGCTGTCCTCTTCTCAGATGAGAGTAGATACAGTCTATCGTCTGATTGTCGACGACAACTGATCTGGCGTGATATTGGTACTGCATATTGTCCAGCAAACATATAGGAAAGGGACCGATATCCGACATGTAGTGTCATGGTATGGGCTGGCATCATGATCAATGGCCGTACGTCTCTCTATGTGCTTCCAACTGAGACTATGACTGGCCAACGATACATTAAGGATGTTCTGCTACCTCATGTTCGCATGTTCCGTGGTGCTGTCGGTGATAGATTCATTTTCATGGACGACAACGCAACATGTCATCGAACAGTCGCTGTCCAGGAGTGTCTTGAGAGCGAGGATATTCAACGCCTCGTATGGCCAGCACGTTCTCCAGATCTGAATCCCATTGAAAATGTGTGGGATGCTTTGGGGAGGAGTCACAATACCCTCCAATAAACAAGGACACCCTCATCCGTGCACTGACAGAGGAATGGGATAAATTACCCCAACAGCTGCTTGATAATGTTGTGCAAAGCATGACACGACGTGTGGAATCTTGCATCGCCCTCCATGGTGGCCATATCCCGTACTGACATCTTACGCCGGAACGCCTGCGGACGGTAATTGCATTTTTTTCACGTTTACGTATTCTGCACAAAATGGCCTGTTTGTCCCTTGAACACGTTCCAAAGCCTTCTGGATTTCAGAGCACAATAAATTGTCTTTCTTGTAATGTCCTGGCATTCTGACATAATTTTATTTCACTTGGCATCCAACCACACTTACTTTTTTATGCGCTATATAGCCGTTAATGATCCGCCCTTAGCAATTGTCCAGCAGTGTATAAGTGATGATTACAGGTGCTATACGTACATTTTATCTGCTTCAACATTCTTTAAGCACAGTTCTTTACAGAAGTTACAAAAAACATGGGTGTTATTTTTTCATAGACACGATATGAAGGTGGTCAAAAATGTAGCACGCAGAGGGCAGTGTGTTGTACAAACAAATAGGAAGAAGTCTTCCTCAAACCTGTTTAGAAACAACTGGAAGATTTGTCTGTCGAATGAAATAGAATTCTACTTTCTATCACATGAATAAAAATAAAATTTCAATAAATTTTATTTAATTCATTTCTTGTTTTCCGTTGTGTGGTGATATGCAAGTAAAAGACCATGAAAATGGAACGCAGCATAAATTTTTACGTAGTAATTTTCCCAATAGCTTTAACAAAGAAGTGCACCCAATTTATGTGATGAAAATGTTTTTTTCGTAAACACATACACTATATTGACAAAAGTCACCGGACACCTCTTCAAAAGCAAATGAACGGATCCCCTGCGTTGTTAAGATGCGCGGTACAGCTGCAAACGGTATAAAAACAAGCCTACAGCTAACCGTGATCATATCGCACTGTGAGGTTGAGGGGAAATGTCGCGGCGGGAGAGAACTGACTTTGAGAAAGGAAAGATTGTTGGGTGTTATATTAGTGGGTTGTCCATAAGAGAAACCGAGAGGCGTTTAAACATACCCAAGTCAACTGTTTTGGAAGTATTGAATAAGTGGAAAACACATGGCGTGCCTGAAGCAGCAAAACGTACCGGCAGACCAAAAAAATCAGTGATAGAGGACGTCGAAGCCTCAGGAGAGTCGTTACAACTAATCGACGGAGTTACTGCACACGACCTCGGTGTAAAGGTGAGTAAAAATGCTGGAACCTTGGTATGTACACGAACCATTCGCAGAGAACTTCATTCCATGGGTTACCGTGGTCGTGCGGCTGCTCATAAGCCTTTCATCTCCACTCGGAATGCTACTCGTCGTTTAGCATGGTGTAAAGAACATTTATCGTGGACCGTAGATCAATGGAAACTGGTCCTATGGACTGATAAATACAGATACACGATCCATCAGTCTGCTGGCCGTGTGTGGGTATGGCGGCAGTCGGGGTAACGCTATTTACCACAGTGTACTGATCCTACGGTTAAGTTTGGAGCTGGAAGTGTACTCGTGTGGGGGTGTTTTTCTTGGTATGGTCCCGACCCATTGGTTATCGTGGACAAATCTGTTAACCAGCACGTTTACCTCGATATTCTGGACAATAATGGCCTACCAACTCTGTGGCAATACTACGGAACCAAGCCTTGTTTGTACCAGCAGGATAAATCACCGAGCCATAAAGTAAGGACTGTAAACGGCGTGTAATTCCGTATCGTGTGTGGACTAGCCAGCACAGAGCCGTGATCTTAATCCCATAGAGCACCTATGGGATGAAATAGAGTGCTGCATAAGAAGTTTGAAACCAAAGCCTACTACTAAGCAACAGTTAGCGGCAGCATTAGGTACTGAATGGAAGCGCATACCTATTGCTGTGTTCCAAAACCTTGTCGAAAGCATGTCTCGAAGGGTCAGTGCATGCATTAAAGCCAAAGGTGGACCGACACCGTTCTAGTGTATGTCAATAAATGCTATGTTGTGTTTCTCTTCTAAATGTACGGTGACTTTTGTCAATATGGTGTATATTCGTATTTCGAGAAATCCACTAAAGCGAACAAAACACGAAAATCTGAAATTTGTTATGGGAAAAATATTGTAAATTTCGTATCAAGAACACGTTTACTTGAAGCATATGTAATGCATTACTAGTAGAATCGTACCCGGCGCTACATGGGTATAACGTTTAAGATGCAATCCGTTTATTCTTATTTCTGCTGCAGTGAGTGATTGTAATGTGAATACCGTATCCTGAACTCCAAACCACAAACAATTTCGTTTTTTATTCACTCTGTATGTATGATCTGTGTTATCAGTTCAGTAATAATATTTTGGAGTACATGAATATAGAAAAATTCTGAAGTATGTGTTCATAATACCTCTTCATAATCTGCGTTAATCGTCCTTCTGTGAGGTGTTAAGGTGTCTCTTTTCTCGGCCTTTTCGCTTCTTTTGTCTTCATAGCGGTATCTGCAGCCATGAGTTTCCTCTTTCAAAAAGGCCTGTAATGAAAATCAAATTGACAAATACACTCTGTGTAATCCTTTATGAACTGTAGATAAAATGATTTACTCACCTTATAACCGGTAGCAAAGCGCTGCATGCATCAACAGTTACAAATATTCGTCGCCAGGAAACATCACAACCACCGATGGAATAACAGTGCCCAAATAAGGTATGTTGTATTGCTTTTTGTAACGCTTACTTTCCAGGAATAGCCAGCGGAAGCGCATGCACGCAAGTTCAGGGTCGCTTGGTGTTGTCAGATGTCTCGTTCATGACTTCCTAGTTCCCATAAATAGCATGGTAAATATGTTTGCTTCTAGCAGTCCTCCCCATTTGTAATTTCGGTTTGAAACCAGCCACTGCAACTTGGACAACAAAAAGAGGTAATCTTCCAGATTTGGAAGTGTCTACTACGGACACACAGACACTCACGCCCACAGACGTTCTCTTACATCACTGTAGATTTGTTAAAATAATAACGATTGGGCTTTTTCTTACCCTTACTTACATAACCCATAAGGCAACGTACATGTTTCAAACTTCTGAATCATTTGGATTGAACTTGGCCAGATTATTTAGGGACTGGTAAGTACACTTCGATCATGCTATTCCTTGCGTGTGTGTGTGTGTGTGTGTGTGTGTGTGTGTGTGTGTAGCTGGTTTTGTGTTACTGCTGTTACGTTTTCTTCTACTCTCAAATCTTTGAAAACTTTTCAGCATATTACCATCTCGTTGTAAAGACACACAGCTAGGAAATCGTGTCTACCGATTACAAGTTTTGTGAACAGGTTAACGCGGTATTTCCGATCTTTCCACAGTCCTCGTACATTAAACATAACCTGAGAACAAATGAATCTCCTTTACATACTAGCGTTTTGACGAGACTAACCAAGAGTAAAACTCTGCTTGTTTCATTTGTGACAATTACCAGGCACGTGACTAAACTGACCGTGAGCAACCTGACACGTGATCGAGTAGCTGTCCTTAGCGATACTTGGAACGCTGCCACGAGGAAAGCAAAGCACGTTCGTGCTTTGCTTGCTTAAGAACGAATACAGCGCGAACAGGAGCTCAGTTGTGAAATGAATAAAAATGAAGCTCCCCGGAGGCGAGACACTTCTTTAATTCGCTTTTGTTTTTAACGAAGGGAATAGAAGTGCGGATAGGTGTGTATCCGGATCTTCCAGTGGCGTAACGCAAAACCTCTACCCCCCCCCCCCCCCCCCGAAATTTACCTTACAGACCCCCAACATAGTAAAAATTGAGGGTAAATATTTAACTTCGCCGTAGTAAAATTATATTTTCCAGATATTGATTCTATGATTACTCACGTATTGCTTTTAATTATGTGAGCACTTAGTCCGGTAAGTATCATTGATAAATGTATTACTCAGAGAAAAAAGTGCAAGATCTTCAAATGACAAATGTTCACGATATCAAATCAAGTAAAAACACATACTGATTTTCGAGTGTCTGGTTTCGAACTTCCTTTAAAACTCTTTAATTCCTTAATACAATAATTTCTGAGAAGAGGAAAAACAAGTGTGTTTACATTTTTCTACTTTTAAATACTTCAGCGATATTGTTTCTTTTTAGTGTCTTGTCTTTTAAATTCAAGAAGCAAGCATACTTTACAAAATAAAGAAAACTTACGTTACTAAAATCTGGATTCCCTTCTAACGCTCTTCTGGCTCTGTCATTTTCAATGCTTATCATTGCAAGTCCATCAAGCCTACTTTGAGTGTGCGATGACCGAAGGTAGAAACCTCAGGTTCGATCCCAGGCAGGTACGAACGCGCTCGAACCATTAATATCCGCCGTGCGTCGGCTGGGTACGTTAAGCCGTCGGAGCCCGGGTACTGGCCCCCCGGTAATAAATAAGGGCGTCTTTCTACCTCGCTTCCGTGTGACTTTCCTATCGAGCACTCGAGCCCAAATCTCCTAGCTTCCTATTTCTAAGAGTTGTTTAAGACCTGGGATCAGACACTCCCTTCCTAAAATCCTCTACATATGATCTGATCTGATCTCTAATCGGCGCGCAGATAAAAGTCCGTGTCAATGAGGCCCTTTAGTTCAAAAACTTTCGTATCCAAAAGACAGAAAACTTTTTAGAGCAAGCAGAAAACATCTTGTCTAATATTAAATTGTTAAATAAAAAAATACATACGTAGATCTGGGGCCCCTAAAATTCACGCCCCCCCCCCCCCTCGCGACGTGGGGTTTTCGGGGGCTATCTTTTACGCCCCTAGGATCCTCATAAACTAGAAATTTGTTTATGACATTTGCAACAGCTGTAAAATTTTGATAGACTGTACATAATACACTGGCGGAAAGTGAAAAAAGAACACCAAGAAGGAGACGTCTGATACCAACGAAGTTTATACAGCATAATAACGGAATACAGAGGATAACGTGATCAAAACATTATGGCAAAATATAGCTGTATTTGCTGGTAAACTGAAAAATAACATTTCCATGTTACATGGTTAGTACGAGGTTGAACCGCCATGAACTGCATCACACTGTGCAATTCTGGCATGGAGTCTGTCGTACAGATGTTGGATGTAAGTTTGGGGTATTGAGTTCCAAGCATCCTCAACCTGGACGCGTAAATCGGGGATGTTCGTGGCTGGCCGCGGAAACCGGATAAGTCGTTGTCCCATAAAATCCCACACGTGCTCAATGGGGGACAAATCCGGTGAACGTGCAGGCCATGGAAGTTGTCTCACACCCTGAAGTGCATGTTGCGTTGCACGTGCCGTGTGTGGGCGTGCGTTATCTTGCTGGAAAACACCACGATGGACCGACCTTACAAATGGCACAACAACGGGCTGAATGATGTTGTTGATGTAAGAGGTGCTGTTTAACGTATCCGGTACAAACACTAGTTGTGTACGGGAGTGATAGCTGATCGCTCCCCATACCAGGAGACCAGGTATAGGCCCTGTGTGTCGCTGGCGGATGCAAGAAGGGTGAAGACGCTCCCCTGTGCGTCTGCGAACATGCATACGGCCATCGGAGTCTCCCAAGCAGAATCTGCTTTCATCGCTGAACACGACAGATCGCCATTGCGTTCTCCAGTGCACGCGTTGGCGACACCACTGCAGCCGTTCCTGACAGTGGGCTGGAGTCATAGGTACACATGCCAGAGGCACACGTGCACGCAGTCCTGCATCCAGTAGACGGTTGCGGATTGTTTGCACAGTCACCTCGGGTGCAACGGCAGCTCGGATTTGCGTCGCAGTGGATGTTCTGCTTGACAACGCGGCTCTTCTTATGCGTCGATCGGTCCACTCATCAGTCCGTCTGTGACTCCCGGTTCCACGTCTTCTCGTGTGGGAATGTTCCTCGGACCATCTACGCCACCATCGTACCACCACCGATACTTCCCGTCCAATTCGCTCCGCAATACGACGATACGACCACCCGGCCTCGCGGAGTCCGACTAGACGACCTCGCTCAAAATCCGATAACTGCTGAAATCGTACACGTCTTCCATGTCCAGGCATTGCAGCTTCTTCAGGGTCTTCACACGTGTCCGTACGCCGACGACTGATTACATTCACTTCGCCGTACTCCTTAAATACCACCGACGATAATTTGCATATTATGCCGTGCTGTGGCGTAAGCGCTCACCGGTTGGTGCCGAAATTGACATCACACCTACGTAAACTCGACCCCATTAACATATGTAAGTTTCATGATCGTCCGCCAATTCCTTCTTGGTGTTCTTTTTTCACTTTCCGCCAGTGTAGTTAACGTATGCTTCAGATTAACGTACTGTTTAACAGTTACCTGAAAAAGGTAGTGGAAGAACATGTTTTTTTTTTAATAATTGATACACTTATTGTTTGTGGAGAATTTTTTATTAATAAGCTGTAGGCCCACCTCGGGCTTTTAGGACAAGAGCAATTCGACTTGGAATGCACTGCTACAAGTCATGCACATATGATAATGGAATTTGTGGCCATTCTTCCTGCAAAATGTGTCCCAACTGTGGCAGGGATGTAGAAGGGGGAAAGTGGGATCTGATCTTTCGTCCAGATATTCCCACAAATATTCAACAATATTGAGGTCTAGTGATTGAGCTGGCCAGGGTAGCTGCTGTACCTCATCCTCATGCTCTGGAAACGTTGCACGGGTGCGTTAGCTGCTTGAAACCAGGGACGGTCATTAGGGAACAATGCCTGCAACATTGAGTGCTGTTGGTCTCCAAGAATGAATTCGTTCGTTACAAATGTGACACGACCCTACAGAATAATCAATGGTTCTACGAAATACCATGATGTGTCACTCCAGAGCATCATGGATCCGCTTCCATAGTCGGGGCGGTACGTCTCTGCAGGTTTTTGCCAGACGTGCACTCTACCACTATTGAAAAACCATGTGAAGTACGATTTATCAGACCAGATGATACGTAGCCAGTCATTAGCATCCTAGTTCTTAGTTTTTATGTGCATCTTGCACGTTTTATTGCATTGATGTTGGAAATCAGAGGTTTGTGGATTGAAGCACGGCCATAAATACGGGCACGGTGGAGTTTCCGACGAACTGTTATGACATGACAGAAACGGGATCATTCCGACTGGTGTTCAACTCTGCTGTTATTTGGGGTGCCTTGGTCTTGGGCTTCCGTTGTATGCAAACGTTCGTCTATCCCTATTTGACATCTTCGTAATGCGTCCATAATTTGCACGTTTCGAAGCAACGCCGTGTCTTTTTTACGCTTTCCAACCGTAGGTTGAAGAAACGTATATGCTCCAGCTTTGTCCGTTTGTCTGTGTATTTGTCCGCGCGATAACTCGGGTAAAAATGGTTCGATTTCGATGAAATTTTTGTATGTGGTAGGGGACAACCTGGGGATGAACCCTATTGAAAATAGACGGAATGGGGTCAAAGGTCAAGACATAGGAGCGGAATCCATTCCATCACCCTTATGCGTCATAACTTAGGTAAAACTCCTTCGATTGAGACAAAACTTTATCATGTTCTTCCGGAGGTATACTGAGCCGGTTCTGTTGAACACCATCGAAATGGGGTCAAAGGTCAGGGCACAGGAGCGATATTTTTCCTCAGCCATTATCCTCATAACTTGAGTAATAACTTGAGTACAAATGCTTCTATTGCGGCAAAACGTATGTTGTTCCGAGGTATACTGAATGAATCAAAACTCAGGGTAGGGAGGAGGGTTTGTCTGCGCGCAATTTCTGGTATGTTGAAAAGCGTATCATAATCAATGCATTGCATGATTTTACTAACTTGTTTGATAGGTAGTCATACTTTTCGATACAGTTACTCGTGTTTTATCTACTATTTCTGCCGTTCTAGTCACTGAAACTCCTTCAAGACGCCCACTGATGACCATGCTTTTTTTGAGGTCACTGAGATCTGGCATTGTCGACAATTACTCCACAACAGATGTTTCACCTAGGACTGTAGTACTGCTACGTGATAGCCGGCATCTGCTGCACCTCTTTATGTACCTCACATCGCGGATGACGTCATATGCATACGGCGCATTGTGTATGTACTCCAGCCGCAGTCGGTCTTTCCATTATTTTGATAAGCCCCTGTATATCAAGAAATGTGTTTCAACGTAATAGAACTCTTCAGTTATAAACATGAATTTCAGAAGCTGAGGCAAAAGATTTTTGTGGCTGTAGTGCGTACTTTTAGCTGCAAATGAATCGTGTGTAAACAGTTCATGCATATTCGTGCTTTTAACATAAATTTAATTGTTTTTACGAAACTGCTTGGGAAAAATTGATAAATCCTTGAAAGTGGAGATTTTCGAACAACAAATTTCGAAAGCCCGGGTTGATTGCCCTGTGTTTTACAAAGGTATAACTGTAAAATCTCAAGCTTATATCTCGTTTAACCTCCTTCCTGTTACTGAGGCACGGTTGAATTTATATTGCGAAATCTTTCCCATTCTTTCCAGCTTAGCAGTAAAAACCTTAAAGTGTCGTTTTAAACAGTCTTTATGCCCTCTGAAGATCAGAAAATTAAGTGAATTGCCATATTCTATAAAATGAGGAAGCATATTTCTTGGGCATTTTTTCTATCCCTTTCATATTACACTGAAAAGCAATTCAATTAGAGACAGCTGGCGTTATGCAAATGTGGCGCTGAGGGCGGCCCTGTAAACGGAAACGACATGACGTATGCAGCGATCCGACAATATAAGAAGTGATGCGACGGGAATCAGTAACAGTCGGACGCAGTATGGATAAGACGAAGGATCTAAGCGCATTTGATCGTGGCCAAATTGTCGGGGCCCGACGACAAATGCGTCACTCCATCTCGGAAGTCGTGCAAGCACTGGGATTTTCACGAGCCATTGTGTCACGGGTGCACCGTGAGTACATCGAATCCGGTAAAACCATCTCTGCAAGGGCCAACTGCCGTGGACAACAGCGTGTAAATGAGCGGGGTCATCGTCGGCTAGCTCGCATTGTAACAGCGGATAGACGGGCCACAGTGCAAGAAATCACTGGGCAATTTAACGCTGGTGCACAAAAACGTGTAAGCAGCCACACCATCCAGAACCATCTCCTCGCTATGAGGTACAGAAGCCATCGTCCCACTAGGGTACAGCTGCTGACCGCACATCACGGGGTGCAAAGATTAGCATAGGCGCGGGAACATCGTCACTGGACCCTAGACATGTGGAAAAATGTTGCCTGGACTGATGAGTCAAGATTCATGTTGGTACATGCGGTTGGAAGGAAACGAATACGGCGCAAACCACATGAAGCGATGGATCCTTCTTGCCAACAGGATACTCTTCAAGCTGGTGGGAGTGGCATTCTCGTCTGGGGACTGTTTACGTGGACTGAAATGGGACCCCTGGTAAGTGTGACATCGTCCCTCACAGGTCAACGTTACCGGGATATCCTGGACGACCATTTGCTCCCGTTTGTGCGTCTTCAACATCCCACTGGGGACCTTATCCTGCAACAAGACAATGCACCGTGCCATCGCTCCCGAATTGTATCCGAATTGTTGGATGAACACTCCACCGACGTGCCATCGCTCCCGAATTGTATCCGAGTGGTTGGATGAACACTCCACCGACGTGCCATCGCTCCCGAATTGTATCCGAGTGGTTGGATGAACACTCCACCGACGTGCCATCGCTCCCGAATGGTTGGATGAAAATTGCACCGACGTGCCATCGCTACCGAATTGTATCCGAATAGTTGGATGAACACTCCACCGACGTGACCTCGCTTCCTTGGTCACCTGACCTCAATCCCATCGAGCACATCTGGGATGCCATCGAGAGAGATGTTCGAGGCTCTGACCCCCTCCATCAAATCTTCGTGAACTGTGGAAGCTTGTTTTGGGGTCGTGAATCCGTATGGCTTCCCAACGCTTCCAGTGGCTTGTCGAGTCCATGCCGAGACGAATCGCCGCAGTCATCAGCTCGTAAGGTGGTGCTACACGTTACTAGACAGGTATCTCTAATTCAATTGCTCTTCAGTGTATATTTCTTATAGTCATTTTCATTATAATATACTTTCCCCAAAAATATTTATGCTTCGTAATGGTGCAATGTACCAAGGTATCATTGTATTTCGCAAATTATTTGAACCAAACTTCCAGAGATGGCATCAATGAGATTTATTACATGACTTTATAACCTAACAAGATTTTAATCCCCTGCAGCGTCTAAAGTGACCATGAATGCAAAAACGTTTTATGTGGACAGTGGGCATTTCAAAATAAAAAAATCTTTAAAATCGTTTCATTCATATATTACGACTTACGAAGAAGAGAGATTTATAATTAGTCGAAGTGAATCTCCACCTGGAGTTTCTGGTTAGCCATGCGCCAATTTACGTAAGTACATATATCTTACAACAGCAGATCTAAGTACACCTGATATCGTTTGATTCACTACGTACATCTATCTACGTATGATACCTATTAGATTTAATGGTAGTGACAATGTTGCTAAATATACCGTTCACAAAAACTATTAACCAGTCCATGTAGTTAAGCAGTTCCCGATTTTTTTTTCATTTTAAGTTAGAGTCGCATATCCTTTGTAGAATGAACTATTTCAATTCTTGCGCAGTCACAGACAAACGGAACAAAATTGTAGCTTCGATATCGTGTGTGTGTGTGTGTGTTTTGCCAGGGTTACAATTTCCTGTGTTTCATTAAATGACAGATATTCTACAAAGAAGTTCTTATTATGTATTTATTCTAATTAATTAGGGTAATGTCTATAGTTAGCCGCAGAGCGCTGAAACGTGATTATGTGCACAAACGGCAAACTCTTGTATAGAAAACAGAAACTTGCATTGCAATTTTTATACATCGATATATGTTAGATGGAACAGTATCAAGTTTCGTGAATTAACCGGATCAAAGACTTGCCTTTATAAAACATGCTAACGTTTCATCAGTGTAAGTGATAATATATCTAGTGATTAGACAAAGAGCTGTTATGAAAAACACAGCGCAGTATTCATTTGGTAGCGAAGGATATTAATTTCCTAATGAAGAATCCTGTAAAAACTGTTATACAGTAAAATTTCGTTTATCCGAGAAACTCGTGAGGAAATTGGAGTTTGCCGGTGAGCCGATTCTGTCATTAGCAAAATTGATGATCCGTGGTACGCAATTTTAATCTGGGCTATGATGTTAAAATGTACCAAACAATTGGAGCTGTAACGGATAAAAAATTATCATATATCTAGATACATCATTCTCCAAAATACTATATTATTATGCGAAAACCACCTTTACAAGATGCATAAACCTCAAGAGCAGTAGCATTGGTAATCTTCCACCGTCCTAAATTATTTGGCAAGAATTCGCGGAAAGGGAACTATCCTTACCTTTTCAGATATATAAATTTTCATAAAATGCTGGGTAATAAAATGTTTCTTAGAAATTTTTCGCGCAAATTTTACGTGCAGTCGCGCCGATGTCAGCAGCGTGCCTCTCTGAAGTTTCGGACCGATCGCACCCACCACAAGCATCTTTTACCACTTCAAAGTGCATTATAACGTAATGTCTTTTTCGTGAGCAAGATTGGTGTTACGCTTTGTCTGAAACTATGATTAAGGAATGTTGAACTAAATACGAATACGATGCAGTAGTTCCTAATTAAGCTTTTATGGTCAGACGAAACATAAACAGAAGTCAACTTACGATAAATTTTTATTGGTCCAGCAATCTTTCAGTCGATCCAACATATAGCCCAGCAGATAAACTTCACATTTATCTTAGCGATCGAACGTCTACACACACACACGTCCACATGAGCCATCCTTTTTATCTATCGTTCTTATCACATTCATACGTCAGTTTCTCTCTGACCTCAAATGTGTTGCCAACCTCATTCTTTTGAGAGAGATAAGATATCACGTTACGTTTGGAAGTATAAAGGAGAACAAACTCAAATTTACATAGGAAAAGGAATTAAAAATGAAAGTTATATAAGAATATACACTGTACAGCAATTGAATTAGAGATACCTGTCTAGTAACGTGTAGCACCACCTTTCGCCCTGATGATGGCGGCGATTCGTCTCGGCATGGACTCGGCAAGACACCGAAAGCGTTCGGAAGCCATACGGATCCACGACCCCTGAACAAGCTCCCACAGTTCACGAAGATTAGATGGAGGGGGTCAGAGCCTGGAACATCTCTCTCGATGGCATCCCAGATGTGCTCGATGGGATTGAGATCAGGTGACCTAGCTGGCCAAGAAAGCGAGGTCACGTCGGTGAAGTGTTCATCCAACCATTCGGATACAATTCGGGAGTGATATCACGGTGCATTGTCTTGTTGCATGATGAGGTTCCCAGTGGGATGTTGAAGACGCACAAACGGTCGTCCAGTATACCGGGAACGTTGACCTGAGAGGGACGATATCACACGTACCAGGGGTCCCATTTCAGTCCACGTAAACAGTCCCCAGACGAGAATGCCATCCCCACCAGCTTGAAGAGTACCCTGCTGGCAAGAAGGATCCATCGCTTCTTGTGGTTTGCGCCGTACTCATATCCTGCCAACCGCATGTACCAACGTGAATCTCGACTCATCAGTCCAGGCAACATTTTTCCACATGTCTAGGGTCCAGTGGCGATGTTCCCGCGCCCATGCTAATGTTTGCACCCCATGATGTGCGGTCAGAAGCGGTACCCTCGTGGGACGATGGCTTCTGTACACCATAGCGAGGAGATGGTTCTGGATGGTATGGCTACTTACACGTTTTTGTGCACCAGCGTTAAATTGCCGAGTGATTTCTTGAACTGTGGCCCGTCTATCCACTGTTACAATGCGAGCTAGCCGACGATGACCCCGCTCATCCACACGCTGATGTCCACGGCAGTTGGCCCTTGCAGGGATGGTTTTACCGGATTCGATGTACTCACGGTGCACCCGTGACACAATGGCTCGTGAAAATCCCAGTGCCTGCACGACTTCCGAGATAGAGTGACCCATTCGTTGGGCCCCGAGAATTTGCCCACGATCAAATGCGCTTAGATATAATGCGGCCGACTCTTACTGATTCCCGTCGCATCACTCCTTATATTGTCGGATCGCTGCATACGTCATGTCGTTTCCGTTTACAGGGCCGCCCACAGCGCCACATTTGCATAACGCCAGCTGTCTCTAATTCAATTGCTCTTCAGTTTACGTCACAGCATATTTTAAAAGAACGTAGTATATTTGCTCAGTGGTATTTAATTTTTATCGTTTCTTCACAGCTAAGTGACTGTAATTCGTTAACAACCAATACTGCATATAATTTACTCCCTAATTTCAATTGAAATGACACACGTTTATAGGTAAACAAATCTAGCCGTACCTGCGATGTCATTAAATCGGGTTCGACTGCATTAAAAAGAAGCAATGTAGAAAGAAACATTGTGAAATCATATGAATTTATTGGAAATTCTCAAATATGTTTCTAGCTTGAAGCATACACTATCTGATCAAACGTATTTGGACACTTTCCTATCCACAAACTCACTGTAATAGGAAAGGAATTAGTATTGAGTTGGTCCTTCCTTTGTTGCTATCACAGCCCCACTCTGCTGAGAAGGCTTTCCACTTGGTTTTTGTAAGTTGCTGCGGGAATTGCTTTCCATTCTGCCTCAAGAGCATTAGTCCGTTCGGTCACCAATGTCGGGCGATTCGGCCTGGCTCACAGTCAGCGTTCCATTTCATCCCAGAGGTGTTCCATGAGGTTGAGATCTGGGGTCTGTACAGGTTGGTCAAGTTTTTCCACATCCATCTCATCAGGCCATTCCTGCACAGACCTCTGTTTGTGTACGTTAGCATTATCCTGTTGGTAAAAGAAGTTGCCTTCATAGAACTGCTGCCATAATGTTGGCAGCACAGAATTGTCGAGAATGCCATTATAGGCCGCAGTGATTCCCAGGCACTGGAACTACGGATCCCACGGAAAAACTGTCCCACAGCATAATGTTTCCTTCACCGAACTTCACAGTTGGGCAAGAAGCTTTCACCTGGCATCCTTCGCACCCAGACTCGGCCGTCGGACTGCCAGATACTGAAGAGTGACTCATCGCTCCAGAGAAAGCGTTTCCACTGCTCTACAGTCCACTTACGCCGAGCTTTACACCACTTAAACCGACGCTTGGCGTTGATCTCGATGTCAGGTTTGTGTGCGGCTGCTCGGCCATGGAAACCCATTCACTTCAGTTGTCGACGGACGACCGTTGTGGTGCTGGCGTTGCTTCCAGAGGCATTTTAGAACTCGGTGGTGAGTGTCGGAACCATGTACAGACGATTTTGTCTCAGCACCGTGTCAGCACTCGGTTGTCACTTTCTGTCATGTCACTTCCTGTCATGTCACTTTCTGTCATGTCACTTCCTGTCATGTCACTTTCTGTCATGTCACTTCCTGTCGTGTCACTTTCTGTCATTTTATGTAGCGTAACAGGTCGTAACTACTCTGTTCTTGCTCGTAGGCGTCTCCACTTTACAATAACATCAACTATACACAGTCGAGTCACATTATTGTGACCACCAGCTAATATCCAGAGTAACCACCGTGTGCAGCGCAGACAGCAGCTAGACGGGCTAGGAGTGACTCAATAAGGTGCTGGAAAGTGTCCACAGGTATGTGGAGCCATACTGACTTCAATGCATCTGAAAGCTGCTGGAGGGTGTGTGGTGGATGATCCATGGAGCGAACAACACGATCGAGGTGGTCCCACAGATGCTCAATTGGGTTTAAGTCTGAGGAATTAGGGGGCCAGTGAAGTACTTTGAAGTCTTAATCGTGCTCTTCCAACCACTCTCGGATATTTCTAGCTGTGTGACACGTCGCATTGTCGTTCTGGCCGATCCCACCCACCCCAGGAAGACAAGCAGCATGTATGGATATACGTGGTCTGCAAGGATGGATTCATAACGAATTCTGTCCACAGTGCCTTCCACAGGTATGAGGGGATACCACGAAAACATTCCTCAGACCATAATGCTGCGCCCACCAGCTTGTGTTCTTCCAGTAATGGTTGAAGAGTGTTTGTTCTCCGATGTTTCTCGCCTTATACGACAACGTCCATCTGTTCGATGAAGCAGGAAACGTGACTCATCGGAGAAGGAAATCCTTTGCTAATCAGTGGAAGTCCAATTCCGATAGTGCCGTGCAAATGTAAGCTTTTTCTACCGATGCACCTTCGTTGGCATACGTGCAGTGACCATCCGTTTGCATCGGAGCCCCATACGCAACAGAGTTTGCTGAATTGTCGTTTTAGACACATTTCCAGTAGCTCCCTGGTTTATTCGGCCAGTGAGTTGCTCCACTGTAGCGTGTCGATCGGCCCTCACTCACCTTCGAAGCCGACGTTCACCTCTCACATCAACGGCACGTGGTGCTCCGCAGTTTCTACGTCGCTTATTCGCAATGGTGCCATTTCTCCAGTCAAGATACACTTTAACCACAGCAGTACGCGAACAGTTCACAAACTGCGCTGTTTCAGAAATACTGCCACCCTTGACACGAAAGCCGATAATCATCCCTTTTTGCAAGTCTGATAAATCGCTCCTTTTATCCATGACAGCAACGAGTGATGTGTTTTCAGAATGCCTACAGCACACCTTATATGCCCTCCAAGCCAGATCACGACACGTGCCTTATTCTATTGGCCACACGCTGTTGAAGTCAAAAGTAGGAGGTGGTCACGATATTGTGACTCGACTGTGCAGTTGATCGCGGCAGTTTTAGCAAGGCAGAAATTTCCGGAACTGACTTGATTCTAAGAAGGCGACCTATGACCGCGCCAAGTGGAAAGTCATATTCTCTGGTTCATGCATATCGAGGATGGTTTGCCATGCTATGTGCGTCTTTTAATATCTGTATGGGTCATGGCTGTGACGTATCTAGGCAAATCCACTAATCAGAAGGAGTGTCCAGATACTTTTGATCATAAAGTATATGTGACGTACAGTATATTATTACCTATTTAAATTTCCGTTTGCTGTTTCTTTTGTAAATTTCTTGGTTATTACTCTTTATATTTAATGAACTTAATGTCATACCTTAGCTCCTAAGAGTTTTTTTTTTGGCCGCCCGGTGGCGCAGTGGTCTAAGCGATGGCCTCTGATCATTCGTCCGAAAGGGGTACGGGTTCGAATCCCGGTGAGGCATGGATGTTGTGTTTGTCTTACGTTACTGGTTCTCTCACTTCTCTGGAACCAGTGACCCTAAATTAGGGACGGGCGACTGCTTATAGCCCATTGAGTTGCTCACGGTGGTCGTTAAACCTCCAAAAAAAAAAAAAAGAGTTTTTGTTCCATGTGGCATCGCTGCCACTCAGTCAAGTCAAGGAACGCAGATAAAAACAAAGAGCACGATGATTTAGATTGTTAGGTGCGCTAGGTCTTCGATGTTTTGGCCGGCCAGCGACTCGTAGGCTAAACGAAGTATTGCTAAAAACTACGTTTTGTTTTTCATTTTTGTCCTCTGGAAATCATAACATCTATTAATGTGTTTTCGTTTGAAGTTGAATTGTATTCAACGAATGATGTACTTATTCATCTTGTGTGTCCTTCTAATTTGTGGTGTCTTCAGTTCCAATTCATCATATCTGTGTACGATCCTCGAAAGAACAATTAAACGACGTTTGATGAAAATGATTTATTTACTGTCATTTACTCTAGTGAACTAGTGATTACACTCTAAAACATTGTACATGGTTCCCACTCAACCTGGAAAACAGGGAAAACCTGGAATTCTCAAGGAATTTGAAAATGGTTCCAAAAATCAGGGAAAATTATCCTTTTTTGTAAAAATCAGGGAAAATTACCCTTTTTTTTTTTTTTTTTTTGTAAAAATCAATGGATACTTTATTTTGCCAAAAAAACTTATTTTTTCAAGATTTCAAACGTTTGCTTGCAATTACTGCCTGCCTAGAATTTGGTAGATCTTACTTTCAGTTATGTTAAGTATTTCCTTCATTCTTTAAAAAAAAATGCAAAATTGAATTTTTTAAATTGCCAGTTATTAAGCTTTTGTTCAATTTCTGCTTGCAGTTGTTATAACATGGAACAATTAGGCACAATGGCTCCTGCTTGAAGAAACACTTCACATGAGAACCAACCAAATGATGGTTCAAAGTCCTTTGTCTGTTGGTTCTCTTGAAACATGTTTCTTTGAACAGAGCCATTCCATCATTAAGCTTAGCTGCATTGTGTTATAGAAAAACTGAAACTATTTAACTGACAGATTTCTTCTTACATATGACCTGTATCTATGGGGATGTATTTACAAATTCCGTGTGGGTAGTATTCACAAAAGTTCACGGAACTTTGGTACAGAAAATAATGTGCACAGAGAGTTGTTATTAATGAAAAGCAGGTAATTTTATAAAGACAAATTATGTAAATAATTCACAAGTGTGTGCTTTGGTGAGAAAAATGAATGGAATGGAATGAAATGTAACAATTCTTTGCAACATGCCACTCTGGAAAACTTTAAAAACCACCTGGAGAACCTGGAAAAGTCAGGGAATTTTTTTATTACTTTTGAGTGGGAACCCTGTTGTAGATATTAGAATATTTGGTAATTAGCTCATTAGCTGGCTGAGTTTATTTTCTTTCTTTATAGTTTTCTCATTCTAAAAATTCTTGAAGAAAAGGAGGCACTGGAAACAGCCGTTTTATCAGAATAAAAGTGGCTAAATCCTTCGTTTCTCCAGTTGAAAATCACTCCCTGTTTCCAATTTAAAAAAGTAATCAGTCTTCCGAGTTGAAATGTTTAATGTCTGACTAATCGTGAAAGATAATTCCAACCATTAGACCCATGTCTTCTTTCGTATCTCGACCTTTTTTTATGCTATGCATCTTTCCCAATAGTAGTAAAGTAAATCCCAACTAAAAAACTTCGATGTGACAAAAATGGGTAACGGAAGTATTCAAAACCATTGTCGAAATCTGATCGTGCCGCATGCTGTCCCATGATGCGACGCAACAAAACACTGTAAAAAATAAGTGGTGTGAATTCACGGAAAATTCCTGAAAACAACGTGCAGCAAAGTTGCCGGTAGGTATCCATCTTTTTCAGATAATTCCGTTTTTAAAAATCCCGATTTATTTCAACTTCCGTATTTAAACTGAAATTCCGCAAAATCGACGACCCTGTACTTTCCAACCCCTACCTCAGAAATTCTTGCCGCCGCGATTAGGATCGAACCCCCCAACGATGGAGCTAGTTCAACAGGCATCGCGCGCCTTTAACAACTGTGCCACGAACGCTCGGAAATCCGACTCACGTACATCGTAAAACGAATTTCGCGGTGATGAAATTTTGTTTTTTGTCATTAATGCGAGTGATTTAGTCATTTTATTTTCTATTGGAGCTTATTATTTTTCTGAATAGATTTGTAATTTTTTTTCTGTAGGAGGACTTTTCACAAATTAAGCATTTTTTCATCCTGATTTTTCGAAGCAACAAAGTGCTTTGCAACTTGATTTTTTAAACTTAGATTGACTTTCAGTTATCTTTAAAAAAAGTGAAATGTACTTCTTTTATAATATTATTTCACAAAACAAAAAAAAATTAACATAAAATTTAGTCTTGATCGCTATAATAGCTTTCGTCTTAAGTTGACCAAAGACTAATACATAGACATCGTATAATCATGTATCATCATCATCATTGTCAACCATTATCAATCCACTGCTGGACGAAGGTCTCCCCAAGTTTCCTCCACAACGGTCTGTCTTGTGCCAGTCTCCTCCATGTCACTCCCGCATACTTTCGAATTTCATCCACCCATCTTCCATGTGGTCTTCTTCTGGGTCTTTTCCTGTCCCTTGGAATCCAATCTAAAATTTCGGCTGTCCATCGATGGTCTGTTCTTCTGGCAGTATGTCCAGCCCATTGCCATTTCAGGGATTTAACTCTGATCATGATGTCTTCCACTCTTGTCATTTTTCGGATCCACGTGTTCCTCTTCTTATCTCTCCTGGTTACACCAAGCATGCACCTCTCCATGCTTTTTTGAGTTGTCTGCAGCCTTTGTATGTATATAATAAGTTAAGTACCCGGTTTCTTACAGTAACACAATGTATAATAAATAACCCCGTGCGCCAAATAGGGGAGAAGAGAAGAAACATCCTGTGCCACAATAAACAAAATCCATGAGATATGCGGTATGCTATCTACAGGGTTCGATCTCGCTACGGCAAAATTCGACAGACGATTGAAATTTAAAAGTTTAATCAAACCCCGAGTATTCTCACCAATCGCTCCTATTATCGTTATTTTCTCATCATACGGGTAGCCGCCCCTATGGCGCAGTGGTCTAAGCGATGGCTTCTGGTCATTCGTCCGAGTTAGGTCCGGGTTCGAATCCCGTGAGGCATGGATGTTGTGTTTGTCTTGCGGTACTGGCTCTCTCTCTCTCTCTTTTCCTTGAAACCAGTGACACTAAATTAAGGAAGGGCGACTGCTTATAGCCCATTGAGTTGCTCACGGTGGTCGTTAAACCTTAAAACAAAAATCACGAACTTGGACTAGTGTCTTTACTGAAGTGGTTGAATGAATTTGTCAAACAATGAAGAGCATTCGCAACGCGAATCTCATTCCAACAACATTTACAAACACAGTTGTGACTGAAGATGAGAGTGAAAGAGTGCGCTATCCAGTTGAATTTTTGCACACGATGGAGATGAATGGACTTCCGCCTCACATTTTACGGCTGAAAAGGGTGCAATCGTGATGCTCATCACGAACCTGGCCGCCCCGGTGGCGCAGTGGTCTAAACGCTGGCTTATGATGATTTGTTCGTGAAGGGGTCCGGGTTCGAATCCCGGTGAGGCATGGATGTTGTGTTTGTCTTACGGCACTGGCTCTCTCCCTTCCCTGGAACCAGTGACCCTAAATTAGGGACGGGCGACTGCTTATAGCCCATTGAGTTGCTCACGGTGGTCTTTAAACCTTCAATAAAAAAAAAAAAAAAATACCAGTACTCCACAAATTGCTATTAAACATGTGACGTTCTGGTAGGTCACTTACCGGAGTTATGTACTGCCTTAAAATGGATAGATTATTAGTTTAAAGTAACATTAAAAATTAGTTAAACTTAAATTTGGGAATTTATTTTATGAGAGGTAAATTCTAAGTACTTTTCTTTATGGTAACACTCACGTGCTGGCGTTTCGGAAGTGCGATTGTATAATTTATATTCTTCAAATGTGTTTTTGCTGGAAGTTAAAATTGTTGTTATATATTTTTCTTTGCTATGTAAATATTATTTACGTTGTGTGTCGTAAAAGAGTTCTGGGGTGAAGTTATGTAAATGAGTGATGCGATGACGTCTGTTGAAGACGAGATGTGAAGTCGTCGGGGTCCGAGGCTTGCTTCACTATTTATATCGACTTTCACGGATCTTGGGCGCTTGGCCTTTTGGCTTGGTTCTTCCGTTTAGTTTAGTTTTTTTTTTTTTCTTGCTTTGTTGCTGCCTTCCGGGGTAACCTGGGTGTGGTTTCCGGTGGCTTTGAGTGCTGAGGATTACCGTTCTCGGCGAGGTCGTGATGGAACGATGCGAGCAGTGATATTGGCCTGATTGGGGTTTGTAGTTTTTTTTTTTTTTTGTATGCCGTCTTAAAAGTCACGTAGCCGTTAAGCCTCAGAGGTTAATCGATTGGATACCTGCTGCGTTATGCTAGAATTACTTGAGGATATTTTACTGTTGGCGTCTTCATGGAGGGAACGTGGTTCCTGGGATACTTGGATTGAGACTGAGTACGTTCTGGTCGAGAAACTCTTTTGGGAACTTTGGCTGTACCGTTGTTTTTTGCTTGAAAGGTGCTCTTCTGATTGGAACTGATTCTTGACGTATTGTGCCTGGATTATGTGCTGGTTAATTCTGTTGCATGGAATTGGATTAAGAAGTTCTATGAAGAAACCTTCTGGATTGCAGTGCGTGAGTTATGATTTATTTTCATTTCAATAATCCTTAATAGTTTACTGACAGAGGATATTGAGTATGATTAGAGAAATCTTTTTTTTTTTTTTTTTTTTTTGATTGGAGGTTTAACGACCACCGTGAGCAACTCAATGGGCTATAGGCAGTCGCCCGTCCCTAATTTAGGGTCACTGGTTCCAGGGAAGGGAGAGAGCCAGTGCCTTAGAGAAATCTAGGGTAGGACAGCAATTAGAAAGCTGAGCATTTGTTAAAGTAAATTTTCTTGTTCTTGTTGTGTTATTGTTACATTCTCTTGTTGTGTGATAGTATGTTACAAATATTAAGTGCTTACCGAACTTGAGTCCGTTAGATGATTTGAGAAATTATGTGGAGTTATGTATAAATTGTTAATAATAACTCAATAGGTGGTGCAAGATGTCAAGTGCTTGCTGAGTTGTTCTGCAATAATGTTGCAAATTTTTACCTAATCTGACTATTGAAGTATTTCATTTCATAAAGAGTTACAAATTTCTGTGTATGAGCACTTTTTGAGTCGGATTTCTGTGTACGAGTACTTTGTGAGTTGGTTATTTGAAGAGCCTGTCTAACCGCGTCTTACGTCCTAACCTGATTTGAATCCAAAAAGGCAGGTGGAAGCCGAGATATTAGCCGGGCAACATAACCTCATTCTGAGGAGAGGGTGGGACAAGAGCGGTTCTAGAGTTGCAGTCTGGGGGGGGGGGTAATAATATTTGAAAAGCTTATGTAAACTATTAACTATAGCATGTAATAATAACTAATATTTCATGAAATTTAGCTATTTAAATTAAAATTGTTTAATATATATTCTAATTGAATGATATTAATTAAATTGACATTCATTAATTCAATTATTAAAAACATTACTGTTTATTCACACAAATAAAATCAAATGACGAACTCCAGTCTTCGGTGCTTCATATTTGCAAATCTGCCAATAACATTGTCCACTGATATGAAGGCATCTCGGCCGCCCCGGTGGCGCAGTGGTCTAAGGCGCTGGCCTCTGATCATTCGTCCGAACGGGGTCCGGGTTCGAATCCCGGTGAGGCATGGATGTTGTGTTTGCCTTACGGCACTGGCTCTCTCCCTTTCCTGGAACCAGTGACCCTAAATTAGGGACGGGCGACTGCTAATAGCCCATTGAGTTGCTAACGGTGGTCGTTGAACCTCCAATCAAAAAAAAAAAAAAAAAAAAAGATATCTCGATGAACATGAAGAAGAGCAAGGCCAACCAATCTCTTTTGCGTCATTGTTGTTCTTAGCGACGTTTTCAACCTTTTTAATGCTGAAAAACTCCTTTCACTTGAAGTCTGGGGGGTAATACCCCTATTAACCCCCCCCCCCGTAAAACCGCCATTGGGGTGGGAGGGGAGGTGGCTGGAAGCCTTGCCAACACCGGAATGAAATTCAAACCAATACAATCCCGACTCGCTTTTCTATAAGATATTACTGATGATCAGCTTTATAAAATAAAGCTCATCCTTAAAATTAATGTCGGTGTAAATTATCATGCCATTTGCCTTTTAATGTAAGTGCAGTTGGATCGGTCCAACTAGTTGTTTTCCTAAAAACAAAGAGTTGTATACGGACACTTCGTACTAAACGATACTCAGATGTTCCCAAAGTATGTGAAATGAGTGCTATACAAAAAAAATCATATCATTAACACAAATATTGTACTGTAGCCGTTTTCCTATAGTCTGCATTTTAACAAAACTAGGGGAAATCTTCGTATAACAGACTACTTAGTTATTAGAATGAAAGAATATTTCATGGCAACCACTATGAATTGAAAAAATAATAGGTAGCAGGTGTAGAATAATTTTTGTCTTGGTCAAAATTTCCTCTGCAGACCAGTTCTGGGGTGAGCCTTATCGACTGGATTAGTAAATGGTGGGTACTAAAAGAATGCAGACATTCTTAGACAGGAGTGTGTAGGTTGTCTTAAAACACAAACAAATCAGTAAATTACGAAAATCTATCAGTAGACTGGAGGCCGCCCGGTGCCGCAGTGGTCTAAGCGATGGCTTCTGATCATTCGTCTGAAAGGAATGCGGATGAGGCATGGATGTTTTGTTTGTCTTACGGCGTTGGCTCTCTCTCCCTTCCCTGAAACCAGTGATCCTGAATTAGGGACGGACGACTGCTTATAGCCCATTGAGTTGCTCACGGTGGTCGTTAAACACCGAATCAAAATAAAAAAAAACCTTACGGATACAGAAAAAGTGAGAACGGATATTTTCCGTTAATATACGAAGAGAATTGCCGGCTGAAAATTCAGAATTTTCCGTTAACACATCTCTAATGCTTCGTTAATTCACGAAAGAAATGACTGAAAGTTGCCCGTGAATTTCAGAAAATGTTTTACAGTGTAGTTAACTTCTTTGTTACTCAACAATACTTGTATTTTACTAAACTATCGCAGTCGCCCCGATGGCACAGTGGTCTAAGCGATGGCCTCTGATCATTCGTCCGAAAGGGGTCCGAATCCGAATCCCAGTGAAGCATGGATGTTGTGTTTGTTTTACGGCACTGGCTCTCTCCCTTCCCTGGAACCAGTGACCCTAAATTAGGAACGGGCGACTGTTTATAGCCCATTGAGTTGCTCACGGTGGTCGTTAAACCTCCAATCAAAAAAAAAAAAAACTATCACAGAATATTATTTCATCACGTTTTACATAAACGCAACAATATCTCACTGCAATCTGCGTAAATTACGAGAACCTGGTGCTAAATGTGATAAAAGCAATTACGCAAATGCATTTTTGATGCTATGAAAACGGTGCGTCGTAGTGAACTTTGGCTTCCTCTCGACCCGGGCTATTTCTTAGTGACGAGAGCTTTAAAAGGACGTATAACACGATGGGGTGTAACCTGTAGAAATCCTGTACCAGACGTTACTAGTCCCTTTTGCCGACACAATCGCGATTCAGCTTTTCTCTGTTTTGAGGTCAGATTGTAGCTTGTACATACACAGATGGATTTTCGTAGCTAAACATTTCATCTGCACTCGCGGACAATGAAATTTGCGCACCAAGAAGGAAGCGTCGGGTTGAACTGAAATTTTATAGACGTAATGATACACATGAATGATACACATGATGGCAAAAACACAGCTGCAGGACAGTTACACAGGACTCTGTGGCACGCAGTCCGGTCATCTTCAGTAGCCCGTCGCACCGCCTCGTGCGGCGATACATGCTGCAATACGGTCCGGCATGGAGGCGAACAGACGCCTGACGTTGTCCAGCGGCAGACTGGCTCACACGTGTTGGACGGTGTGCTCCAAATCCCGGAGCGTGCGGCACGGCGACAGCCGGCGTTTCAACTGGTCCCACACATGCTCGATAGGGGATATGTCCGGGGAGCGGGCAGGCCATGGAAGTGTCTGGACATCACTTAGGTAGTCATGAGCAACCCGAGCCGTGTGCGGGCGGGTATTATCCTGCTGGTATAGCGCACCTGGAATCCCGGCCAAGAATGAGAGCACATTGGGCCGTAGGATCTCGTCCACATACCGCTGGCCCGTCAATGATCCACGTACCACTACTAGAGCTGATCGGCTATCGTAGGCAATGGCTCCCCAGACCATAATGCCTGCAGTGGGGGGGTGGCACTCGATAACAAGGTCGGGATTGTGCCGTTGACACGGGGACCTCCACACCCGGACACGATTATCATCTGTCCCGAAACCAAAGCGACACTCATCGCTAGACACCACACGTCGCCAGTCTGTGGCGTTTCACGTCGCTCTGGCCTGGCACCACTGCACACGGAGCCGGCGATGTTCCGGTGTTAATGGCAGCACACGTTAGGGGCGCTGGGATTGCAGATTTGCTTCCGCGAGGCGTCAGGAAATAGTTCGTGGCCACACAGGAGCCGCTGCATCTGCTTGTATAGTGGACCGGGTCCTTATGGGATCCGTTCGTGCCTGGCGAACGATCCGTCGATCCTCTCTACCGGTGGTCCTCCTGGTCCATCCGGAGCCGCTCCGCCGTGTGGCAGTGCCGTCACGTGTCCTCTGCTTCCAACACTGTAGGTCAGTATGGTCAGAACGATCCACGTGGCGGGCGATATGGCTCGCCGATCACCCTGAGGTTTTCAGCCCGATGATCAGGCCTCTCTCAAAGTCCGTAAGTTGCTTAAATCGACGTCTCTGGTGTCTATCCGGCATTCTTGTCACTCTGTACTCTTGCTTGCGTTGGCTGGTGCTTTTTGCTTTCATGGGGCATCTACTACACTCCGGTTTATAAGGCTTCCGGTTCGTGCTTGAAGCGCCACCACAGGGTGTGTGGTCATGCACACTCCCACCAAACGTGGATCATTTGCACACCAGCACGCACTCTTGCTATTTGCAAAGTTTCGTGGTTGTAGCATGTTTCTTCTTGGTGCGCAAATTTCATTATCCGTGAGTGCATGTCAGGGGTCGTTTCTTACGTTCTAAATCTAAATAATATATAATAATAAATGTTTTTGAGAAACTAAACAGTCGAAATACTTTGTATTGCCACCCCCACTGTTAAGTAAATATTTGCTTTTATGACTCACTATCTTCTTTGATTTTGAGATAAAGTACCACTCAATGTCAGGAATTAGTAAACTTTATTGTTTGTTGTTAGGATTTAATTCCACTTAGTATGTACCAGAATGTGGCTCGCTGTGGCTGTGGGTGACGCGAAAAAATGCAGTGTGTTGTACATAAATAAATACGTATATATTCTCGAATCACTCGTTTTATTTCACACTTACAAAGATCTTGGCATGCGAAAGGTGCATAGCATAAATTATCTATAAAGTGTACCAGGATACTCTCTCGGTTTTTATTTTTTCAAAATTGTGTAACATCAGATTCCAGAGAAGGTCAGAGTTTCCGATCAGCAAATGCCTTAAAAGCGAGAGAAGTCATTAGGCTCTTCCACTCATTTCAAAAGAATAAACAACATCGATGATTGCTAACTTCGCTAATCTTATGTCTGCCTATTGTTGTCATTCCTTTGTGCCATTAAGCCGTAAAATTCACTCAGTCAAACGAAACTGGAGCTGAATGCCTCTTTAGGAAAAAGTAAACCATCTTACCCCTTATTCAATGACTGGCTGCCCTAGCCTCCAAACTAGTCAACCCGAAATACATAGCTCAAGGTGGATTTCGCATCGTTTGATTGCTCTTGTACCTAAAACAAACGTTGTTTTTATTCAAGTATTTTACTATTTTACATCAGGTGCGCAATTTACAAATTTAAATCTTTAATTTTAAAGATCAGAGTGTGACTATTTCTGAAATGTAATGAACATAAACAAATGTTTGCTAAAGATTTTTTACACTGGTTGAACGATGGAAGTTGCTAATGTTTTTCTTTTTTTTTTTTTTTTTTTTTTTGTATTCGATACATTGTATTGTTAGGACTATTTCAGACTTTTTTTTTTATTATTTCGGGGTTTACGATCATATGGGCATCTAAAGTCTCCTGTCCCAGACAGCACATCATTCATGCCTTATTCGGGACTCGGACGATTAGCCAGAGGCCCGCACTTCTGACCACTGGTCCGGCCATTCCAGTATATACAAATGAAAGACGAATCTAACTCGTTTTCGTTTCTTTTTCCGGCACGTGCAGCTCTTGTGGCATTTCTGCTATGGCGTCTCTCCATTTGGTGTCCACTTTAGAGGCACGACAAGCGGTTATACCAGAGGTTCCCAATCTGTGCGTCGCGACGCCTCAGGACGTCGCCAGTGTTGGTCGGGGGCGTCGCAACAATTATAAGGAAAAACTAAAACTTATAATTTATAGTGAAACGCAGCATGCAAATTTTCAAGACTTGTACATATTTTAAAGAATGAATTGTAAGAATGTTAAATAAAAAAAAAAGGCACATAATTGTTCTTGTTGTGAAAGCGCTCTCTTCATCTGAGTTCCGGACTGACTCTAATGCTCTTTGAAAACTTGGCGTGACGTCGTGCGGATCTCGTTCGAGTCCTGCAGTCTGAAAATGGATGATCCGGGCAACGTCATGCGATAACGTTCTGACGCCGCATTGTTCGGCGCTTAGTTTACTACGCAGTCTTCATTCGATGCATATGTAGCATATACACTGAGTGGCCACTTTATTATGACCACCCCTTCAGTACTTCGTTGGGCCACCTTTTGCCTTTAATACTGCGTCGATTCTTCGTGGCATGGACTCCACGAGATGTCGATAGGTGGTTTGTGGAATCTGAGACCATAGCATGCTTGATGAATAGCACTTTCCAGGAGTGTGAGATTGCAGGGTTGTGGATCCAGCTGTCTCATGGCTCGTTCAACTTCATCCCACAAATTCTCAATGGGGATTATGGGGGTCACCTAAGCAAAGTAAACTCACCGGCATGTTCCTGAAACCAATCCTGTACAATACGAGCACTATGGCAGGACGCATTATCTTGTTGAAAGTAGCCATCGCCATTGGGATAAACCATCCACATGACAGGATGCACTTGGTCCGCAACGATGTTTAGATATGATGTGCCAGTCAGACGTTGATCAACACGAATTAAAGGGCCCAAAGCATGCCAGGAAGACATTCCCCAAACTATAACGTTGCCTCCACCAGCTTGAAGGGTTGTAGCAATGCATTTGGGGTCCATGCTTTCGTGCTGTTTCCGCCAAATTCTCACTCGGCCATCGGCATGGTGCAACTGAAAACGTGATTCATCGGACCATATAATTTGCTTCCAATTATAGACTGTCCAATCCTTGTGCTCCTGTGCGAACTGGAGACGTTTTCTCTTGTTAACTGCAGACAGCAAAGGTGTTCGAACAGGCTTTCGGCTGCCATATCCCATCCGATGCAGTGTACGGCGAACAGTGCGTGCAGAGATCATTTGAGGGGACCCTTGATTAAGATTGTCCGTAATTTGCTGCACTGTTGCCCTTCTGTTGTCTGTTACTAGTCTGAACACTCTCCATTCCGCCCGAGCAGTCACTAGTCGATGACAACCACACGTTGCACATAGAGACCCAGTTTTTTGGCTGACAGTCCAGTCTTTAAACACTTTAACAGCAGCTTCTCTGGAACATTTCATGAATGTGGCGGTTTCGGTGATACTCGCTCCATGGCTCTGAGCTCCTACAATCATCCCACATTGAAAGTCCGTCAAATCGCATTTTTTACCCATCTCGTCACCCAAAAATCACTTCTACTACTGTCGCAAGCACCAAGCTTTCCCTTTTTATACTAGCCTTGCCCTCTGGCGGCAACAGCGTGCAGCCATAGCTCATTTGCTTAGAACTGTCAGGTGGTCATAAAGTGGCCTCTCAGTGTATAAACATTCGTTAGAACTGAGCTGCTGTATTTTAATAATTGTGAATGTATTTATTTCCTTGTGAGCGTGTGTTGGTTTATGAAAAATGGAGAAGTTTTTAAGTAAAAAACTTCTCCATTATCATAAACCGTAATGAGAAGTTGCAAGTAGATCTAAACAGGCGAGGAGGAACAAGTCCAGAAATTATTATGACACCTACTTGGATTTCGGTTTCACGTGCGCTGTTGTTAAGGACGAAGAACGTCCTCAGAGTGTAATCTGTGTGTAATCTGCCTGAATACAAGCTAGTAATATAAATGACTATTTTGTTTCTAAAAAAAATACCACAAACTCGAATTTGGGTACTTTTTTTTATTTAGAGTACAAGGGCGTCGCATGGTAAAAGTGACATCTGAAGGGCGGCACGGTCTCGAAAAGTTTGGGATCCCCTGGGTTATATGATGTGTTTTGCACCTGAATGGTCTATTGTTTTTCCCGCTTTTTTTTTTATGTTGAATTTTAACGACCGCTGTAGAAAACCCAATGGGCTATAAGCAGTAAACCGTCCCTAATTTAGGACTACTGGTTCCGGGAAAGGGGCAGAGCCAATTCTGTAAGACAAACACGCCGTCCATACCTCACCGGAATTCGAACCGGGACCCACTGGGACGAATTGTAAGAAGCCAGCGCGTAGACCACTGCGGCACTGGGACGGCTGATTGATCTTCAGTGGGTTAAAATTATTGAAGTAATTGCAATTATCATCGTCATGGACAGGAGCACTGAAGAGACAAGGCATTAACAACAAATGCCATGTTACCGAAAATAATTATCAAAAACATATTATTTTTGTATGGAAATCATGGAACAAATATTCTTCATAAATACAAAGAAACACTACAAGGTTATTAACCCAGCAATCAGAATGCCTGAATTGCCTAGTTTCACTGTTCAACATGTAACAACACATCAGAAAACTTGCAAATTACACCGATCTGGAGAGGGAATCGAACCCATCTCCCGTTCGAGTATCCGTTGCACCACCCAGGACAACAAAGTTCCGAGTATCTGAGCATGAACAATCTCAACAACTTCAGATTTCCTCCAGTCGAAGCCAATTATGTTTCTTCATTGCGTAATTAAGTAAATCAACAGTATCTCAGTTATGAAAAAAATATTCTTCAACGGAAATTGCGAGGTACGTGTTCGATTCCCTTCCAGGGCGACTTAATTTTCAAGTTTTTTGAAGTAATGTTGCACGTTGAACAATAAAACTTGGCAATTCTGGTATTCTGATTGTTGCACTGTTAAAAAAATTTACTTAAAAATGAGAGCCTGAACCTGCTCGTTTTTATTTTTTAAGTATAATCGTATCGTAAACGAGCACGTGACATGCTCAAATATAAGTAACCATACGTACTTACAAATAACTGCGTCAATAAATATAAATATAATCTCTTATTTCTTCATTTTAGATATATTATAGATTTCACGAGAAATTGTTTAATAAATTTGTAAAGTGACACACAAATAATTAGTACAACAGAGTCACTGATCACAAGTACTTTAATTATGCATTAAGTATATTTGTGTTTGTTTTTACATTAAGTGTCAATCTCATAAATAATATATTGTCGCTTCATCACTATATTTGTCATGAAATTGTGCGGTCAGCATGTGACAACGAGTGTATCTATTATCCCAGATGTTCCATCGAATAATATACTTCCAGTTGATTCTATGAATAAATGAGTATGTATGGAGTACACGTATTCCAAATTTGAAATCGAGCCACGGATGGCTTAGTGGTTAGAGACTCAGACTACTGATGGAGGGACCCCAGGTTCAAACCTAGCTTGGTAGTGTAAATTTCTAACAATCGCTGAATATCGGACGCGCACGTTAAGTGACGGTCTCCGGGTAGGAATCCCTCCCCTTAATTTCTTTCTGCAAAATCGTACGGGGGCGCTATCTAGTGTGCTCTCACTTACAAACTAGCCTGTCTAAATCGCTAGATTGATTTTTGAATACATATGTTTCAAATATATATACTCAAAAATTAGTATATATATTTCAATTTAGAAATGCCAGATATACTCACAATTGATTCCCTGTATGTACTCAAAAATGAGTACGTGTCTTTTTCAAAAATGAGACACAAGTACTCGGAGTTATTATAAGACCAGAATGTACTCAAAAACGAGTACATTTTGCTTATTTTTAAGTAACATTTTTTAACAGTGTGAGTTAATAATCCTGTAATTGTTCCATGTATTTGTGAAGGATATTTCTTCCACAACTGAGATGGTGATGGTTTATTACGCTACGAGAAAGCATAATTGGCGTCGACTGGGCGAAATCTGATTGTTCAGATTTCGGCCGGACCATGCTCAGATATTTGAGCCTTTGTTATTCTGAGTGGTATAACGCGTGACATGTTCAATCGGGAGACTCTGTCGGTTCGATCCCACGGCGGTGAAGTTTTGAAGTTTTCTGATTTGCTGTTGAACAATAAACAGTAAAACTAGGCAATTCCGGCATTCTACTTTCTGTGTTAGTAATTATATATATTTTTTTCTTTGGAGTTGAACAATATATCCCTGAGCAACTCTGAGAACTATAAGCAGTCTCCCGTCCCAAATTAGGGGCCAATGGTTCCGAGGAGGATACACAGCCGGCACCGTCCGACAGGTGCACCACCCATGCGTCATCTGGGACTGTAGTCCGGACTGGTCTCGGACGACTGATCCGAAGCCCACGCCTCAGACCCCCGGCCATCTTTTAGTTATATACACTCATTGTCATAAAAATTCGCACACCAATCAAAAAAACGTGAGATTCCGCATGCCCGCGCATCCAAAACCTGCGCTGCAATCCTTGGGGCATATAACGCGCCGCGCAAGGGATTCCACATTCATGCCGAAGTGCACGGTAAGAGTCAGGTGAGATCTCTGAGCGGTAGACATGCCGAGGAGCCGCAGTAGATGTGCGTACGGGCAACTGACGGAGTTTGAACGAGGCCGTTTCGTCGGGACGAGAGAGGCAGGGTGGCCAGTTCGCCATTTGGGGACGGTCGAACAGTACGGTGCGATCTTGTTGGGAGCAATGGACACGGGAAGGCACCTAGACACGCGGATTCGCTCTGGTCGACCCAGACACACCACCAGCATAGAGGACCTTGGGATCGTGAGAGCCGCACGCACAAATGTAACGACATCCTTGTCCAATATCCAGAGACGGGTGGCGGCTGTACAAGTCACTCCTGTGTCCGCCAGAATCATTTCCAGACGCCTAGCAAAGGCGAATCAGCACTCTCGACGGACTTTACGTTTTCTGCCACAACACCTGACCATCGTCGGCGTCGATTGCAGTGGTGTCGGCAGCGAGCAACGTGGAATGCTACGGACTGGCGACGTATACTGTTCAGCGACGAATCCCGCTTCTGTATGGGAACGAACGACTACCGTGCCAGAGTGTGGAGGACCGCAGGTGAGCGCTACAGTCCCAACTTCACTCTACAGCGGCACACGTCCCAAACTGCAGGCGTAATGGTCTGGGAAGCTATTGCGTATGGCAGTCGGGCTTCCCTCGCAGTGATCCGAGGGACTTTGACAGCCCATCGCTACGTACAGAAGATCCTGCGGCCCCATGTGCAGCCTTTCCTGGCGGGGCGCCCAGAGCCATATTCCAACAAGATGATGCCCGTCCGCACACGGCTCGGGTTTCCCAGGACTGTCTACGTCATGCTTCGATGCATCCGTGGCCTGCCAGATTGCCTGATCTCTCGCCCATCGAGCACGTGTGGGACCAGATAGGACGCCAGCTTCCTCCATGTCCCAGTGTTCGTAATTTAGAGCGTCAATTGCAAGAAGTGTGGGCCAATCTGTCCCAGGATAACATACGGCGTCTCTTTGACTCCATGCCGGATCGTATCACTGCATGTATCCGAGCACAAGGCAGTCTGACGCGAGATTAACGCTGACCGGAATGTGTACTGTATGTTCACAGGAAATCGTTCTGCTGCTGTGATATTGTAATCACTTCTGTCCTTATTATGTACCATGTCACTACTAAAATCTCATTTCAATCCGACGCCTCCTTCTTGGTGCGCGGATTTTTATGACAATGAGTGTAATTTGAGCTGCTTAATGAGTAAAACGTGTTGGCAAAGATTATTGATTTAGTTTCGTATATGTCGTTAATTTCTGTTGTTGTTTTTTTTTTTTTTGTTTTTTTTTTTTTTTTAGTCAATCTAAAGTTAAAAACTTATCTCCCCCATTACATCTTCCAACGAATGAGTGAAATCATGCGGAGATTAGGCCGGAATACGCTCATCTGTAAATCCTGTCCCCGTTAGAACGAAAAAGCATGATAACCGAAACGCCATAGCCAAGATCATTGGTGCCGTCCCGGTGGTCGAGTGGTACGAGGCGCTGACCACTGATCTTTCGTCCGGACTCGAATCCCGGGTGAGGTACGCATGGATGGTGCGGCTGCATCACGGCACCGGCCCTCCCCGTGACCAGAGATCAGGAAAGAGCGACTACCCATGAGGGGCTCACGGCGGTCTCTAGCCCCCCATTAAAAAACGCTTTTCTGGGCAATCGCTTTATGGTAAGCTCTTGAATAATAGATTCCTCTGTTGTTTTACCACAGACACGAAAGGTTGTACACCTCCCTTGGAGAAGTGCGAAAGAGTGAATTCACTACCAACTTACGAAACAAACACAGGAATCGAAGGAGTGTGTTTACTTTCTTACTGTTCTTGTTTGCTTTGTGTGTCTATAAATTAATTAGTCTTTTTTTTTTATCGCTTAGCTTATGGTTGCGACAGGATCCATCCACTATTGATGAATTAAATAACGTTAACATACCTTCTGTAAATATGATTAATTTACGGAGTACTGCACACAATTGTTTAATTATTTCTATTTAGATTATGCCAGGATATCCGGAAAGTAATCGTTCTCCAAACAGTAAATTTAGTTTACGAAATTTTTTGTCACTTCGCGTTGCATGATTAGGATACGGCAAAGTGATCTTCAATTAGTTTACAGTCCAGTAATGATTAAACTTAATCAAAGAGTTATGTGCGTGCTGTAGGTGCTTAAAACTCGGAGCCTTTAGCTAGTTTCTTTTTTAGTTTTTTTTTTGTTTTTCGGTTGCTAAGAGTAAGATGGTTGCTTTCATCTAAGTACCGTCCCCAAGATCTTTTGCAGTCTTTCAAGCAGTTACCACGCGTTGTGGCTTAGCGCATGCGCAAAAGGTAGTTCTCTTCAGATCGATGGGTATTTCGAGGGAGCGATGTCTTGCCTCAAAGACCACGATGCATCCCCCCTCCCGATTCCACTGTACTTCTCACAAAATCCTATATGAAGTTCATTTAAGTTCCTTAGCAAGTAAACAACCTACGTATTTAATCGTCTTGTTTGTTTTGTTTCAATTAAAATCTGTGGAAGTGGTTTGTTGCTTAACTGCGCCTGAAGATGTATGGCGCTTAAAAACTACTTGATTTTTCTTAAAGCGCCTTAAATAAATCTACCAACTAAAGAAATTAAAGTAATGCTACACGGGTTCGACAGACGAAGTGGTATTTTTAGATTTCAACTGCTTGAGAAGTGGGAAGGAACAGATGAACCTGCGTGGCAGAACGGGTACGGGTGCGAAAATATCAAGTTACGAAACTTTCTCAGTGGATTTTTATAAAACCCACAACTTCATTTAATTCTTGTTAAAGTTTTCTGGAAATTGGTGAATCGATTTTTTCTGATGTAAGTAAAGTTTTTTTGAGATAATCTGCTTGAAGTACCTTATATATATATATTTATTTTTATTTGAGGTTTAACGACCACCGTGAGCAACTCAATGAGCTATAAGCAGTCGCCCGTTCCTATATATGTATATATACATACATGTACAATGTGACTCGACTGTATGTATATATATATATATATATATATATACACACAGTCGAGTCACATTATTGTGACCACTTCCTACTTTTGACGTCAACAGCGCGTAGCCAAAAGTTGAAGCCACGTGTGGTGAGCTGGATTGGAGGGTATGTAAGGTGTATTGTAGGCATTCTAAAAATATATCACTCGTTGCTGTCATGGATAAAAGGAGCGATTTATCAGATTTGTAAAAAGGGATGATTATCGGCTTTTGGGCAAACGGAGGCAGTATTTCTGAAACTGCGCAGTTTGTGGACTCTCCGCGTGCTGCTATGGTTAAAGTGTATCGTGATTGGAGAAATGGCACCACTGCGAATAAGCGACGTGGAACTACGGAGTCATTGCACCTATGCTAACGAAGGTGCATCGGCAGAAAAGGCTTACATTTGTAAGGTAGTATCGGAATGGGGCGTCCGCTGATTGGCAAAGGATTGCCTTCTCCGATGAGTTACGTTTTCTGCTTCATCGAACGGGTGGACGCTGGCGTATAAGGTGGGAAACATCAGAGAACACTCTTCAACCAATGCTGGAAGAACACTCTTCAGCCAATGCTGGAAGAACACCAGCTTGTAGAAGCAGCGTTATGGTCTGGGGAATGTTTTCGTGGCATTCCTTGGGTCCATTCATACCTGTGGAAGGCACTGTGGACCGAATTCGTTATGAATCCATCCTTGCATACCATGTGCACCCATACAGGCTCATTCTCTTCCCTCGGGCGGATGGAATCTTCCAGCACGACAATGCGACTTGTCGCACAGCTAGAAATGTCCGAGAGTGGTTGGAAGAGCACGATAAAGACTTCAAAGTACTTCCGTGGCACCCTAATTCCCCAGACTTAAACCCAATTAAGCATGTGTGGAGCCACCTCGATCGTGTTGTTCGCTCTATGGATCCTCCACCACGCACCCTCCAGTAGTTGTCAGATGCACTGCGGTAAGCATGGCTCCACATACCTGTGAACACCTTCAGCACCTTATTGAATCACTCCCAGCCCGTTTAGTTGCTGTCCGCGCTGCACACGGCGGTTACTTTGGATATTAGCTGGTGGTCACAATAATGTAACTCGACATTGTATATACCTACACTCTTTGCAAAAAAAAACAAAAAAAAACGAAGCACCTAGAAGGAATCATCCAATCGAGCTGAAAATCGGTATGTACGATGTAAATGTGTAGGAAAGTAAATGCGTGCAATTCCCAAGGAGCTGGACTATTTATTCGGATAAAACATAAAACAGTTACACGAATGGAACAAGTCAGTACGTTGTAGCGCCACCTCTGACTGGGATACAAGCGGTTAACCGACGTGGCAAATAGTTCACGGATACTTTCCTATGGTATAGCGTGCTAAATAGTGTCCAAATCGCTAGCCACTTCGCCGACATTCCGGAATGCGCGTAGGTGGCGTCCCATCATGTCTCAAACATATTCGATCGGTGAAAGGTCGGGTGATCGAGTTGTCCATGGAAGGGTGTCGACATTACGGAGGCAGGCTTGAGAGAGCGGTGCCGTGTGTAGCCGGGCATTATCCTGTTGGAAAATTTATAGGTGATCCACGTACCGTTCAGCCGTGAGGGTTTTACGGAGGACTACCGAGGGTGTCCGGGTATCGTAGGAAATGGCTCCCCAAACAGTCACTCCGGGTGTGTGAGCTATGTGCCGTTCTACGGTAAAGACTGGATCCGTGCACTAACCGGGTCGTTTCCAGACACGCATGCGCTGGTCATCGGCGCCATGTGTAAACAAACCGTGACTCATCACTGGAGACACATGAAGCCAATGGACACTGTCCCACGTTGATCGAGCTCGACGCCACTGCAACCTGTGCCTACAATGCTCGTTAGTCAGTGGTGGGTGGCGGACTGGCCTCCTCGAATGTAGTTCCCATACCGCAAGTCGTCTGGCAACTGTCCGGATAGCCACTTCCGTACCTGTAGATGATGCAACAGAGCCACGGATGGTTGAGAGTGACTAATTCGTTTCTGTTCGTGCGACTCTCATAATCGCTCGATACTCACGTTCTGTCGTTGCTCTCGGCCGTCCACTGCTCGTGTGCTGCTGGGTTGTGCCCTCCTCGACCCATTGGTGCCCACATCGTACGATTGCCGCGTCGCTCCGATCCAAATGCGTGGCGATACGGCTACTTGATCAATCAGTCTCCCTCAGCCCAATTATACGTCCTCTCTCAAACTCAACTGCTCGTAGTGGGCACGGATCCGACGTCGAGGCATCCTCAGTCCGTGGAGGTTAATGCAACGGCAATCCGCCGTCACAACCCTTCTTGCGAGCTTTGCTCTTGATATACCCTCCTCGGTGCACGGTTCCCATGCGCTGTGGCGCGCCACTATTTAGTCATTGGTCGTTAATTTTTAATCATTTGTATATTCGATGGGAAGATACTTGTATGCGGAATTTCATCAGGATCAAACGACTTTCTTGGGGTGCTCCGTATTCTTTTTTTTTTTTTTTTTTTTTTTTGCGAAGTGTGCATCCGTTGAAAGTGAGGAAAGCTCTTGGATGACCCTCAGCTTAAGGTGGTTCCACCTAAAATCTCTGCCTTATGTTTCCAGTGGTAAAACTTCTTCACATATTTTCTTTCCAATTAATGTATTCCCAAGGATGAACATTTGCACATCGATAAAACCAACTTTAAGTTATAGCATGGAATACTTAATATTTGCTAAAACATAACCATAATTATATTAAAAATCAATCATTTTTCTTTGAGTAATGTTCAGACCTGTTAATAGATGGCGCGACCTGCACATTGATGACCTCAGTAGCCAAACAAATTTTGGATTGCTTAATTAGGGTTATGTTTTAACAATTATTAAGTATCCCATGCTATAACTTTAAGTTAGTTTTACCGATGTGCAAATTTTCATCTCTGGAGATACATTAATTGCGAAGAAAATATATAAAGAAGTTTTACCATTGGAAACATAAGGCAGAGATTTTAGGTGGAACCACCTTAATGGAGACCCTAATCGGTAGTTTTTACGTGCAATTAAGAAAACTGAAGATTTGCCTCTCGTGAAATTGCTAAATGGTTTACAGTTTGGATCTCATGCCGGGCTAGTTTGGGAGTGAAATGCTTTTCATCCAAATTTTTTGTGCTTATTGTTGAGTAATACGGAGGAACAACCCCGTTTGTTTCTTATTTCTGATTGCTTTAATGTGCAAAAAAAAATTGATGAAAACTTACGAAATGTTATAGTAAAATAGATGGTGAATTCCTACGTTTCGCTTTTTCCTGAAAAAAAAAATTTAAGCTTGGAAAGGAAGAGGATTTAGGGATGTGAAAGTAATGAAACGAAACGCAACGGAGCAGGTGCTGCGTACTTCAAAAAACGTATATTTGAGACTATGTTCTAGCGAGCACTAACAAACTGGGAGACGAGTGTTTGCTACATATTGCTGTACAAACCTGCTTTGAACGATATTAACTCCCCCCCCCTTAATATCTAAATACAATCACGTTCATAAAAAAACTGAACACTTGAAAGAAGTCGAGCTACGACTTTGAATTTTACAGGATATGCTAGTCGGGCAGTGTCAGAGAAATGATTAGCATTTCGGCGTCTCAGGTGCATGCGTACCGCGTCTAGGCAAATCAGATCGCACAACCTCACAGACCAGAAACCGGCCGTTTTGCTGTAAAAAGCGCCACATGGCTTAGTCGGCATGTCAGTGCTTAGTCCTCAGTGGGTAAGAATGCTTCGTCGTCGTATAAAACAGTCTAACAGTCACATCAGCGAGTTCGACAGAGGTCACATTATTGGCATGAGACACTGCAGTGCTTTCCTACTGGAGATTGCCGGTAGTGTGGGGCGCTGTGTGTCCGTCGAGGCAAAAGTGTGCAGGGAATGGTACGAAGAAGGGCGTAGGACCCGAAAAGACGTCTCTGGAATGTCGTACACAGACAACGCCGAGTGACAACCGTCCTCTCATGAGGATGCCTTTGTGTGACCTTTCGGCATGATCAACGGCGTTGGCGCCGCAGTGGCGGACTGTGATGCATTCTCCCATGTCAGCTGTAACTGTACGTCGCCGGTTATTACAGTTCGGACTGTAGGCTCATTGGCCTCTCCTCAGTCTACCTTTGACACCGCCGCGTAACAAATAGCACAGTATCGTGTTCTCGGACGGTCACGTAACAAATAGCACAGTATCGTTTTCTCGGACGGTCGCGTAACAAAAAACACAGTATCGTGTTCTCGGACGAGACGCGCTTCTGTTAAGGCGAAAATAATGTCTGTGTCAGACGACGACAGGGGGCAGACGTTGAGAAGAGTGTATTCGCAGCAGGCATACCGCACCGACAAGAGGCATTATAGCCTGGGGTGTCATCGGGTACGAAAGCAGATCTACTTTCTTTACAGTCCATACCACCATAACGAGTACCTGTTACGTAAATGACATTCTACGGCCGGTCGCCCTTCCCTACCTGCAGTACGTCCGAGGAGCCATATTTCAGCAGGACAATGCCACACCGCATGTTGCAGCGGCAACACGTGCCTTCTTCAGTAATAACAGCGTTCCACTTCTGCATTTTTCTTCTCCAGTGTCACCAATTTTGAGAATTTTGATCTTTTGGCACTAAAAGTCCCAAAAACTCGACCAAGGCTTTTCAAATAAGCAATGAACACACAATTGACGCGGATTAGGAACATCAAACAGAAGTCATCGCTCTTTCCACGTTTATAAGTGAGTCACGGAAAAATTTTCATCGGCCGCCAGCGGGAATCGAACCCAGGGTCTTCCAGTTACGGTTTAATGGTCTTCCAGTTACGTTTAATGGTCTTCCAGTTACGGTAGAATCGAGCCCAGGGTACTTCCAGTTATGTGGTTTGGCAGTTAGTCGTATGTGAGTCTAGAGAATTCGAGGCCGATGTGGTGCAGTGGTAGCATACCCGGTGCGTAACTGGAAGACTTGGGTTTGATTCCCGGTGGCGGCCGATGAGAATTTTCCCGTGAATCACTTATAATCACTTATATGGAAAGAGCGATGACTTCTGTTTGAAGCAGTGAACGTCTGTATCGGCTTTGCATTTGCGGCCAGTGCTCCGCCTCCTCCCACAACGTCTTGTCTTCTCCCTCAAAGTAGTGGCAAAACAAAATATCTCTATCTCAAAACCCAGGGAAGCGTTTCGAACGAAATTTCATCTAATTATTAAGGCGTGATAGACACGTCGTTTACAAAATTTGAAAACTATTCATGTACTCGTTCTAAATTTATTAAATACCGAAGCTCTGTACTTAGCATTGCGCGTTTTTTTTTCAGCTCTACTAACGATAACTTATTGAATGTCCCTTACATCCTATGCGGAAATGAGCACTTTCTTTTGAAATTTAAGTTTAATCGAAATCGCTTTGTACAGGCATTTTGTTTCGATTGCAGAACTAGTTATTTTTCATTTTCCTGGAAGGACCCAAATTCTTTATCTAAATACATAGGCTTGTTTAATACATATTGTAATTGCGTTCTGGAGATATATCGCGTTGAGAGGAACCATCGTGTTGACAAAGTACAGATAATCCCACCCCCACCCCCACCCCTCCATGAAAATCTCCCTTTTTGGTGCCCGAAGAAAGCTCAGGAAACGTGAAATTTCAGTGTCTGCAGGAAAAACATGTTACTATCTCGAGATAAACATTTCGAACAATATTTTGTCATGTTTGTGTAATATATAACATACGAGGGAGGGTAGCAGTTGAGTGAAATTTCGTACTTGTAGCGTCAAAATTCTTCTTCCTAACTTTTGTTTTTAACATGGAATAGAAATCCCCAGCTGTTCGGAATACTTGTTTTAGAACCCATAAAAATGCAGATTAAATTCAATTATGAAAACCGATTTTTATCTTCAGTGTTTTGTATTCTCATGTGCACTTGGTCCCTTAGGTGGAATACATCTTTCAAATTGATAAACCAAGTGGTAATTACCGATGAGTGCAGATAATTTGTTCTAATGACTCTGAAATGAAGAAATGTGTTGACATGTTGATTCATCTTTCCCGTTTACTAAGGAACTTTATTTCCCAGTTTTTCTTTCTTTCCTATCTCAGGAGACGGTACACGTGCTTGGAGATGGGTTTTTTTTTTACATGCAGCATAATCCACGAACTTGTTACTCACGTGAAATACGTGTACAAGGAACGATTTACATTCTATCTCACAACGGAATGAATATTTATGACTTTGTTGTTTTATGAATGGGTAACGACAGGCTGTTCAGTTATGATCTTTTGAGGAAAATATTTAACGCGAAGGTTAAGAATTGATGTGCAAGGAAAATACTAAGCTGCGAAGAGAAGCAAACAAGTTTTGCAAGACACCAGAGCTACCAAGTGAACTGTGTTTGAAAGTTGTGTGAGGTAGTCATTTTTAACAACCTTTTCGAAAAGTTCATCAAGTAATTGAAAGTTATGCATTTTAAAAATCACTCGCTATGAATAATATTATTTACGAAATACCAGGGTTTATGTTGCGATTACAGCTTGAATCTTAAAGGCTTTTTGATGGGTCACAAACAGCTGCAGTAATAAGACGATCATTATTGGCTAAAATCATTTTAAGTACGCTCTTAGAGGTGTGCAATTCTAGCATAAACTAATCTGCACTTTTGACTATTGATGTAGCTTTAAGTTTGTCGAACTGTAAAGGTATGTCACTGTAGAAACACGTATAAGGTTTAGGCTTTGCATTTACGATGATTTAGCTTGTCTCTTACTGAAACCTGAATGTAATGTCTTGAACCCTTAAAGTTCAGTTTTACTTGCTCCTCGTAGAATTTGTAAGCTGCAGTGTTTCAGGCTTAACTATACACTTGAATAGAATTAGAAGAAACCGATCTGGAGTCAAGGAATAAACAGATTACGTACTATTTCAATTTCCCAGCTTTTATTCCGTAGATTGGCACATTGATAAAGAACAACGATGAAGGTAATTCACTTCCCAATAACAAAATGGCGATATCAACAAGCACTTTAAACTACTAACTTGTTAATTCGACACGCCGCAGTTATCAAGGCATCAGCTCGCTCTCGCTTAACAGTTCGTGATCAACATATCTCTGCTCATAATATTTCACAATCGTTAACAATCAAGCTGCACATAAATCTGCTCTTACAATCTGCACATAAATCTGCACATCGTAACCTTTATCGTTCGCTCTTTGCTCGCTCTAAACTGCACTTAAACATTGTTATATTGACCTCTGACTCACTGCCACTTATTCCAACTTAAAAACTCGTTGGGAGAAATAATGTGTCGTTAAGTAAAAAACGTACGGTACACTCCGTTATTTCCAAACTGTGATTCTTACTTCATTGAGGAAAATGTTGAGTGAGTCCCCATCAGACGTACCTATCGGGATTACGGAATGATAATTCTCAAGACACTGAGGAAGGAGATTCATAGTCAGACATTACGCACTTGCATGATTGTCATTTGCCGTGGGTTAAAGAAAATAAGCTCTCCCAACAAAACAATACGAGCGATGTTCCTCAAAAACAATGTTCTCCGCTCGAGGGGAAAGGTTTTCATCGGGTATTTCATACTCTGTTTCCAGATCGTAATTCATAATATGTTTAGAAAGACGAGTCTCCATCAAACGTAAAACAGTATACATGCATTTCATAACCGCATTTCTCACTGAGTTAAGAAAAAACAGTGTTTCTGACGTTGCACTCTGTATCTTTCACAATAGTTTCCTCTGCGTTAAGAAGAAAGATGGTTTTCTGCCAAACGTTATCAGGTCGTAAGTTCAAGCGGGAAGAGAAAGAGTGAAATACTGCGAAATGTTTCCCAGAATATTGGCTGATTTTTCATTTCGTCAAAAATATTTGAAAATGAAATCCCAAGTGTTGGTGTTTATTCCGTGGATACTGTGTGATCCAAATACTACGGGTCATTAGGAAACAAAAGTGTAACAAAATTAATGTAGCGTTACATGGAAACAGATCGATTTCTTTTGCAAACGAGAATCATAAAGTAAGAAAAGCAACAATAATGCAGAACGTGACGATTAATAGGCCGCCAGTGAACCATCATTACTTTTACGAATCTGGGTAAAAAGTTTCGATTCGTCATTTAACACAAGCAGTCCCCAAATCGAGAAAATAATTTATCATCATAGATCGATACGTTTTGCAATAAATGGAAAATATGGGAAACTGTACTACAGTTACTGGTGAAACATTTGAAACAGTGCTATAAATTTTAAAGCTCAAACTAAACTTAAAACCAGAAAGGTAACACAGAATTCTTAGGTGTAAAAAGCACGTCTTTTAAATCCTGTCGAAATAAATTTTGCAAAGCGGATTTCAGAAAAGGAGAAAGCCAGCGGGAACGTAAATGCATTTAAGTCCCGTCCCCTAGAGTAAATAATGTGCCTTACAAATTTTGAAGATGACAATCCGATTTTTGGCGTAAATGTGACAAAGATGGTAAGTCAGAAAATATCCGAAAACTTGAAAATTTTCATCGTCCTGGAGCGGGACTCGAACCCACGTCTCCCAGAAAACGCTCGGGTATGCTAACCACTACACCACCCAGAACGACCACGTTTCAAGTTTCCGATCAATTTGAATTTAACCATCACAGGATTCGCTAGTCGAAGCAACCGGCATTCATGTTTAGCGAATCTGGAGGCTGAGAATCTTATCCCGTGTTTGCCCGGAGAAGCAGATAAATCATGAAAGAAATACGGGATTACGCCATATAATACAAATTTTGAAGATGACAATCCGATTTTTGGCGTAAATGTGACAAGGATGGTAAGCCAGATAATATCCGAAAACTTGAAAATTTTCATCGTCCTGGAGCGGGACTCGAACCCACGTCTTCCAGAAAACGCTCGGGTATGCTAACCACTACACCACCCAGAACGACCACGTTTCAAGTTTCCGATCAATTTGAATTTAACCATCACAGGATTCGCTAGTCGAAGCAACCGGCATTCATGTTTAGCGAATCTGGAGGCTGAGAATCTTATCCCGTGTTTGCCCGGAGAAGCAGATAAATCATGAAAGAAATACGGGATTACGCCATATAATACAAATTTTGAAGATGACAATCCGATTTTTGGCGTAAATGTGACAAGGATGGTAAGCCAGATAATATCCGAAAACTTGAAAATTTTCATCGTCCTGGAGCGGGACTCGAACCCACGTCTCCCAGAAAACGCTCGGGTATGCTAACCACTACACCACCCAGAACGACCACGTTTCAAGTTTCCGATCAATTTGAATTTAACCATCACAGGATTCGCTAGTCGAAGCAACCGGCATTCATGTTTAGCGAATCTGGATCCTGAGAATCTTATCCCGTGTTTGCCCGGAGAAGCAGATAAATCATGAAAGAAATACGGGATTACGCCATATAATACAAATTTTGAAGATGACAATCCGATTTTTGGCGTAAATGTGACAAGGATGGTAAGCCAGATAATATCCGAAAACTTAAAAATTTTCATCGTCCTGGAGCGGGACTCGAACCCACGTCTCCCAGAAAACGCCTGGGTAATGCCGGTTGCTTCGACTAGCGAATCCTGCGATGGTTAAATTCAAATTGATCGGAAACTTGAAACTTGGTCGTTCTGGGTGGTGTCGTGGTTAGATACCCGGGCGTTTTCTGGGCGACGTGGGTTCGAGTCCCGCTCCAGGACAATGAAAATTTTCAAGTTTTTGGATATTATCTGACTTACCATCTTTGTCACATTTACGCCAAAAATCGGATTGTCATCTTCAAAATTTGTATTATATGGCGTAACCCGTATTTCTTTCATGATAATGTGCCTTAATTATTAGGTGTACAAATAAGTTTTAAAGCGGTTTTTTAGTGACATATACCGCTAATTTACATATCCGACATTCCCCCACGTTGTTGTGATGTGACCGTAGTTGGTCCAGAGCATAATGTAGTACAGAAGTTTGCCCAACAGTCAAACGCACTTGCACATCGGTAGGTGAAAGATGGCAAGCGATACTGCATTCGTTACGAATTTCATCAAGGAAAAAGTGCTGCAAAAGCATGTGCATTGATCTGTTCTGTTCAGGGGAAGAATATTGTATCGAAAAGCACGTATGAGTTTTGGTTTAGAAGGTTTAAAGCAGGTGATTTTGATGTTAGCGATCGAGAACGTGGCGGCGCCCCGCAAAAAGTTGCACATGAGAAACTGCAAACATTGCTGGATGAAGATTCGTCCCAAACGCAAAAAGAACTAGCTGAACAACTGGGGGTAACTCAACAAACCATTTTCAATCGTTTACGCGCAATGGGAAAGATTCAGAAGAAAAGGAAATGGGTGCCACATGACCTGAGCCAGAGGAACAAGGATGAGCGTGTCATGAAGTGTTTGAATATGTTAAATAAACAACACAGAAAGTCTTTCCTGTAAAAAATCGCTACGGATGATGAAAAGTGGATATGGTACGACAATCCTAAACGCAAAAACTACTGGGTAGACCCCGGTGAAGCAACGACTTCGACACCGAAACGCAATGTTCACTCCAAGAAAGTTCTGCTGTGCATCTGGTGGGATATGAAGGGTATGCTCTATTATGAACTATTGGAAAGGGTCAGACTGTTACTGCTGATCACTACAAGCAACAATTGCTGCGATTGAACCAGTAAATCTGTCAGAAACTTCCATTCACATGCAAAGGATTGCGATGACGTTTGTTAATATAGTGTTTACCCCCCCCCCGCCCTTCTCAAGGGGGTGGGGGTATACACTATATTAACAAACGTCACCGGACACCTAGAAGAGAAACACGACATAGCATTTATTGACATATATTAGTACGGTGTCGGCCCACCGTTGGCCTTAATGCACGCACTGACCCTTCGAGACATGCTTTCGACAAGGTTTTGGAGCGCAGCGATAGGTATGCGCTCCCATTCAGTACATAATGCTGCCGCTAACTGGTGCTTAGTACACTGCCGGACAATTGCTAAGGACGGATGACAATAGCAACGATAGCAACCATAAAATGGAAGGCAGGAAAATGTGGAAATTAGCATAAGTGCGGGATACAGTAAGACGTGTTGTGCGCATGCAAATCTTGGATTGCCGAACTTGTTCGTGACGTCATAGCGCTGATAAGAGATATAAAGGATTTGACGTGTATTGACCGTTGTTGTTCAAACGCAAAGTTGAAAGAGAAAGAATCAATTGACGAACTTGCAATTTGCAGTATGTCTTCCCGACATCACCTAGATGATTTTACGCGTGGCCGTATTATTGGCAAGATTGAAGAAGGGCGAAAAATAACAGATGTTGCCAGGGAGTTCGACGTCAGCCACAGTGTTGTTTCAAGGCTTTGGAAATCATTTCAAACAAATGGATAGTGTAGCAAACGTCACGGGGGAGGTCGTGTTCGCAGTACGACACCTGCAGAAGATCGGTACATAGTGCTATCAACAAAAAGACACCGGCGCAGCATAACTAGTGAGGTAGCAAATCAGTTTACGGCTGCTACTGGCAAGCGGATCTCCCGAAAAACTGTCGCCAGACGTTTGCATGAAGGAGGACTATACGCCCGCAGTCCTGTTGTGTGCATCCCATTGTCCAGACGTCACCGTACCGCCCGTTTGCAATGGTGCCATCAACATCGCATTTGGACTGATAACGACTGGTCTGCTGTCCTCTTCTCAGATGAGAGTAGATACAGTCTATCGTCTGATTGTCGACGAAAACTGATCTGGCGTGATAGTGGTACTGCACATTGTCCAGCAAACATACAGGAAAGGGACCGATATCCGACATGTAGTGTCATGGTATGGGCTGGCATCATGATCAATGGCCGTACGTCCCTCTATGTACTTCCAACTGGGACTATGACTGGCCAACGATACATTAATGATGTTCTGCTACCTCATGTTCGCATGTTCCGTGGTGCTGTCGGTGATAGATTCATTTTCATGGACGACAACGCAACATGTCATCGAACAGTCGCTGTCTAGGAGAGTCTTGAGAGCTAGGATATTCAACACCTCGTATGGCCAGCACGTTCTCCAGATCTGAATCCTATTGAAAATGTATGGGATGCTTTGGGGAGGAGTCTTGCTGGTCGCCAATGCCCTCCAATAAACAAGGACACCCTCATCCGTGCACTGACAGAGGAATGGGATAAATTACCCCAACAGCTGCTTGATAGTGTTGTGCAAAGCATGACACGACGTGTGGAATCTTGCATCGCCCTCCATGGTGGCCATATCCCGTATTGACATCTTACGCCGGAACGCCTGCGGACGGTAATTGCTTTTTTCACGTTTACGTATTCTGCACAAAATGACCTGTTTGTCCCTTGAACACGTTCCAAAGCCTTCTGGATTTCAGAACACAATAAATTGTCTTTCTTGTAATGTCCTGGCATTCTGACATTATTTTATTTCACTTGGCATCCAACCACACTTACTTTTTTATGCGCTATATAGCCGTTTATGATCCGTCCTTAGCAATTGTCCAGCAGTGTAGTAGGCCTTGGTTCCAAACTTCTTATGCGGCGCTCTAATTCATCCCATAGGTGCTCTATGGGATTAAGATCAGGGATCTGTGCTGGCCAGTCCACACACGATACGGAATTATCGTCAAACCACGCCGTAACAGTCCTTGCTTTATGGCTCTGTGCATTATCCTGCTGGTACCAACAAGGCTCGGTTCCATAGTATTGCCACAGAGTTGGCAGGGCATAATTGTCCAGAATATCGAGGTAGACTTGCTGGTTAACAGGTTTGTCCACAATAACCAATGGGCGGGGACCATACTACGAAAAACACCCCCACACGAGTACACTGACAGCTCCAAACTTGACCGTAGGAACGGTAAAATGTGGTGAATAGCGTTCCTCCGGCTGCCACCCTACCCACACACTGCCATCAGACTGATGGATCGCGTATCTGTATTTATCAGTCCATAGGACGAGTTTCCATTGATCTACGGTCCACGATAAATGTTCTTCACACCATGCTAAACGACGAGTAGCATTCCAAGTGGAGATGAAAGGCTTATGAGCAGCCGCACGACCACGGTAACCCATGGAATGAAATATCTGCGAATGGTACGTGTACATACCGAGGTTCCAGCATTTTTACTCACCTGTACACTGAGGTCGTGCGCAGTACTCCGTCGATTACCTGTAACGACTCCCCTGAGGCTTCGACATCCTCGATCACTGATTTTCTTTGGTCCGCCAGTACGTTTTGCTCCTTCAGGCACGCCATGTGTCTTCCACTTATTCAGTACATCCAAAACAATTGACTTGGGTATGTTTAAACGCTTCTCGGTTTATCTTATGGACAACCCACTAATATAACACCCAATAATCTTTCCTTTCTCAATATCAGTTCTCTCCCGCCGCGACATTTTCACTCAACCTCACACTGCGATATGATTGCGGTGAGCTGCAGGCTTGTTTTTATACCGTTTGCAGCTGTACCGCGCATCTTAACAACGCAGCCGATCCGTTCATTTGCTTTTGAAGGGGCGTCTGGTGATTTTTGTCAATACACTGTATGTGACGTAAACTACAGAGGTGGCACACATATCAAGACGGCAAGTAGAAGTGATAGGCACATGTTGGTGTAGCTTAATTGGGAAAGCATTCGGCTCCAGAGCAGAAGAATGTTGATTCTAGTCGCGCCACCGGCAAATTTGAGCTTTCACAGCCGTCGGCTGGTATAATGCGTTCGCGACATGACCCTTGGAACACCAGTTCTGAATTCTGCTGTGTGTTGCAGGGTTGTGGCCATTTTTTTTTTTTTTTTTTGCTTGCATGATTCTCGCCAGTGTCCTTTGACCCCCCCCTGATCTCCCAGCTGTTTTCGTCCACAGCATCGCCGATTGCTGTAAGTTGTTTGCGTGTGGCATCGTTCACAGTGAGCCCTTGCTACGACTTTGAGTGAAAAACCATAAGCACGGCCGTTTGAGAGATACTCGAACCGGCACCAGGGGCTTACTGCCAGCCCTCGCAACCCCCGCAGTGCGGGGGGTGGCCTCATGGTTAAAAGGGCCTCTAGCCTGAGCAAACAGATTTTACAAATTTTTTTGCGGAAACTTCGTATGAAAGTTGTTAAAGAATTGGCCAACAATTAAGGCAGCTTTGAATGAAAAAAAAATTTTTTCAGTAAATACGTACAGTATAATCTTTAGAAAGCATTTTCGTTGCTTTAATTCATAAAAACTGGATGACGGGAAAACAGCTATTCAATAACTTGAGGCCCCTAGTAATAGCCCTTGCTGTTAGAAGGGGCCTCAAGTTCACAGCCCTTGCAATAGTTTCTATGCAGGTATGTTAACAAGTGAATGTAAGAAAAAAATTATCAGTTCAATGAGTGGAATTTTTATACCAGTGAAGATAAGGTGTTAGTATTACAGTTGTTTGCACGTAACTATGCATCCTTCTGAATATAATGAACTAAAAGGTGTTTTTCGCGGGAGCGAAAAATCAGAGACCTGTGTCGTTTTTTATAACAGAGTCAAAAGATTTTTTTATTATGTGCAAAACATTGTGGCATTATGTTACGGTGGTTTCACCTAAAATCTCTGCCTTATGTTTCCAATGGTAAAACTTCTTTGCATATTTTCTTCGCAATTAATGTATTCCCAAGGATGAAAATTTGCACATCGATAAAACTAACTTTTTTTTTTTTGATTGGAGGTTTAATGACCACCGTGAGCAACTCAATGGGCTATAAGCAGTCACCCGTCCCTAATTTAGGGTCACTGGTTCCAGGGAAAGGAGAGAGCCAGTGCCGTAAGACAAACACAACATCCATGCCTGACCGGGATTCGAACCCGGACCCCTTATGGACGAATGATCAGAGGCCAGCGCTTAGACCACTGCGCCACCGGGGCGGCAAAAGTAACTTTAAGTTATAACATGGGATACTTAATGCTTGCTAAAACGTAACCATAATTAAGCAATCCAACATTTGTTTGTCTACTGACGTCATCAATGTACAGGTCGCGCCATCTATTAACAGGTCTGAACATTACTGAAAGGAAAATGATAGATTTTTAATATAATTATGGTTATGTTTTAGCAAGTATTAAGTATCCCATGCTATAACTTAGAGTTAGTTTTATCGATGTGAAAATTTTCGTCCTTGGGAATACATTAATTGCGAAGAAAATATGTAAAGAAGTTTTACCATTAGAAACATAAGGCTGAGATTTTAGGTGGAACCACCTTAAGTGTGATTTTTATATTCCGGAGTAAATAATTTAAGTAGTTTTGCGTTTTTTGCGCTACAGTTCTTAATCGTTATTTAGTTATTTGCTTACTTATGTTGTGGCATTTCGTATAAATCGGAAAAGTCATTAGTCACTACCACACGGCAGTTGCGTGAAGCATTTCAAAAAGCAGGCCTTAGTTCTTTAAAATAATAAATTTTGCATATGATTAAGTTTGACGTAAGTATTTTGTCTAGTAATTTGTATCGGTAACTAGGTCAGTCATTTTAATTATGACGTACACGTTTGTGTTTCACGCAATAAAGTGAAAAAAATTGTTTAACGAAAAATACTCGTAGGTTCCAAAGAATTTGATTTATTGAAACACCCGTAAAGCCAAGTTAATAAATAATATGGAAGTTAAAATTTTGAGTGATTGGAATCTAATGGATTTTCGCAAAAGCGGCTCGAAAACATTTTTTGCTGGGGGCCTTGAGTTTTTCCTGTACGCCACTCACCGGAGCCTTGCGCCAATTACATTATCACGTTCAATGTCGCTGAGATCATTCGTTTTGCCCATTCCGATCCTCAGTCGAACGTTAACTGATACTCGGTGAGCTGATCCGCCTGATTTATACCACACACTGCGCTCACATGTGTCGGAGTGAGCCATTTATGCGACGAGGGAAGGTGTACCTAATAAACTGGCATCTCAGTATAAATTAAAAAAGAGTACGGAAAAAGGCACAAACAACTTGCGTGATTACACTTTGAGGGGTGGGGAGTGCGTGGATTGCGTTAAATAATTAGTATCGCGTTACTAAACAAAAGAAATTAATTGAAATCGTCCTTTGGTGTTATTTACTTGTGAACTACAGAGGATGTTCAGAAAGTAATGCCTCCATATTTTATACAAGCACAATGGCAAGGTATCAAATTGAAACAAAACAAGAACAAAGCTTAGAATTTCTACTTTAATTCACATATTTGATTTTCTACATATTTTCCCTCACGCTCGATACAGATACGCCAACTTTTAACAAGTGTTTTAAACCCGACTCTATAAAAATCTTCAGGTTGTACTGGGAACCATTTCCTCGTAGTGGCTTGAACATCTTCGTCACAGGTGGGCTGAATTCCTTTCTGGTGTCTCTTGAAACCCGTCTCTGCAAAAATCTTCAGTTTGTTCTCCGAGCCATTTCTTTGTAGCAGCTTGAATGTCTTTGTCACAGGTGAACTGAATTCCTTTCAGATGTCTCTTGAGAGCAGAAAACAACCACAAGTCGGAATGGGCCAAATCTGGGCTGTAGGAAGGGTGTTCAAGAACTTTAAACCCGATTTTCTGTATGGCCTCTGAAGTGAAAGCACTGGCGTGGGGTTTGGCGTTGTCGTGTTGAGGAATCATTGGCTTTTTTTTCCCTACGCACGCAGTTTTATTTTTGGCTTTAACTTTTTTAAGTTATGCACGTAACTCTCAGAGTTGGTAGTCGTACCTTTTGACCATGTGTTCCTGATGAAAAATGCATCTGTAGTCTCAGAACACACTGAGAATGCACTTACCGGCAGAAATTTGAGTTTTTAATTTTTTCGCTCGAGGAGAAGATGGGTGTTCGTATTCCAGCGATTGATTTTTCACTTCTAGGTCATGATAGTGAACCCAGCTCTCCTCACCAGTCACAACGCTTTGGAGAAAATCGCTTCCATATTTTTCATAGCGAGCAAGAAACCGTTGGCATGTTTCAAGTCTTGATTTCTTCATTTCAGTCGTTAGGTGACGCGGTATTCAACAAGCACACACTTCGTTGTATTCTAAAACATTAGCAATTCCATTGGCACTCTCAAAACTAATATTCAGCTTACCGTATGCCATGGTTTTCTGAGTTATTCTTCGATTTTCCCTGATGAGCTCATCGACTTTTTGCCTGTTCAAATCGCAAATTGCGATTACGGGCCACCCATTCCGCGGTTGATCCTTTATGGTCAACATTCCTGTACTGTCCATTGATTTTCTTACCCAATGACAAACAGCGCTTATGTTCAAAGTTCATGGACGATAAAAGTCCATTGATATAGCGCGGATTTCTTTGGGAGGAAACATTTTCATGAGTTAAAACGATATAACATCGTTTTTTGACACCCGTCGACACAGTTGAAAAAAATCATCCATTTTAAACACAATTAAATACAAACAAACAGATGTACAGTGTTCTATTATGCAGTAAAATTAAGCTAATGTCACAAAGAAACGTTTGCCGTCTGAATGGTTGCTAGGCAACAAGTCATGCGCCAGACACTTGCGCGGAGGCATTGGTTATTGAACACGCCTCGTACATTCAAAAGTAATGTCTTTGTTCGTGCTATAATTTTCGACTGTACTATCTTTATGTCATCATCAACAACAACAACCATTGGACAGATGGCAGCAGATTACAATCGTCTTGTATTTTTACTACCAGCGCATCGACACTCATCTGGTAAACTCTGTCAGGGAAGCGAGACCAGGGACTGAGTGCATCCGGGGTCGACTTCAGAAGGAACCATCCACGCATTCGCGTCCCCACACCCGGGGAGTCTGGGGAAAACCTATCTTTATATGGAATTTTCATAAATACCAAGTACCAAGAAAGTCGACAGTGTCTTTTAAACGCTAGCTGATGGTCGCGACAAACAGAGGAACATCCTTAAAAATACGTAGACAAGAAAATAAGAACAAAAGATAGCCGAAAGTAATCGACAAATTCGTAAGTAAGTAGTAAAAAATTCTATTGAATGCAGATGGCTGAAATTGTTTAACGCTAAGCTTAGATATGAAAATGTTGTGTATTGTGGCACGAATTTTAATATTCTTTGGATTCTTTCCTGCATAATTTTTTTCCGAAGAAGCCAAAAGGAGAAAAAATGCACTCTACAAGCTTACGTTGTTATGATGTGAAAATATTTTGATTTCCGAAGAACAGGAAAAAGGTTTCAAAAAATAAGGTTAAAAAAACTGAGTGGGCGTGTTAAGAAGATCAAGCTTTTTATCTTAAATATAGATTCAAGAAAAAATGTTCCTTAGAAACGAATAATCTGTGCTATATAATAAGAACGTTGTTCATTTTCACAAACAGGATCACTGTTTCAAAACTACGCCTTCTTTGAACTCTGATATTTTGCATATTCTCCTTGGAGAACTCATATTTTTATTAAATTTATCTCTTTAAGACGCAGCCGAACTTTCTAAGAGAAGATGAAGAATATTCCATTTCGTTTTGTATCCATGTGCGTCGACTGCTGTAAAAATAAGGCTAAAAATAAGGCTTATATTTTATTTTTTTTTTTGTGATATATATCATCATCATCATCGTCAACCATTATCAATCCACTGCTGGACGAAGGTCTCCCCAAGTTTCCTCCACAACGGTCTGTCTTGTGCCAGTCTCCTCCATGTCACCCCTGCATACTTTCGAATTTCATCCACCCATCTCCCATGTGGTCTTCTTCTGGGTCTTTTCCTGTCCCTTGGAATCCAATCTAAAATTTCGGCTGTCCATCGATGATCTGTCCTTCTGGCAGTATGTCCAGCCCATTGCCATTTCAGGGATTTAACTCTGATCATGATGTCTTCCACTCTTGTCATTTTTCGGATCCACGAGTTCCTCTTCTTATCTCTCCTGGTTACACCAAGTATGCACCTCTCCATGCTTCTTTGAGTTGTCTGCAGCCTTTGTATGTCTCTTTTAGTTAAGGTCCACGTCTCTGCACCATACGTAAGCACTGGAAGGATGCATTGATCAAACACTTTTCTTTTAAGACATAATGGCATATTGCTCTTGAAAATTATGCTGTTTCTTCCAAAAGCTCTCCAGGCAAGTTTTGTACGCCGATTAATTTCTTCATCAATGTGACCCTCACTTGATATCTGCTGTCCAAGATAAACGTACGTGTCTGTTATCTCCAGCTTTTCTCCATCAATCGATAAATCTTCATTTCTTGTAAAAGCATTGAACATCACTTTTGTCTTCTGAAAGTTCATTTTTAATCCCACTTCTTTACTCTTGTCAGCAAGTTCCTGGATCATACTCTGCAGCTCTGATGGGCTAGTTGCAAAAATGACTACGTCATCAGCAAAACGAAGGTGGGTTAGATAATCTCCATTAATCTTTATCCCCTTGTTTTCCCAGCTCAGTGACTGAAAAACACCCTCCAATGTGGCATTAAAAGAGCTTCGGAGATATGGTGTCACCTTGTCTCACTCCCTTTCCAATTTTTATGTGTTGTATTTTCAAACAGCCTAATCTTTGCACTTGCATTTTCATAGATGTTATTAATAATATTAATGTATGCATCTTCAATACCGCAGGTTTTCAGAGCCATTGTAACTGCTGATGGTTTCACCGAATCAAAGGCTTTTTCATAATCGATAAAAGCCATGCACAATGGAAGTTCATATTCCCTCGCTCTTCCAATTAGCTCTCTCAGCACATGGATATGATCTATTGTGCTGTAGCCACTCCTGAATCCAGCTTGTTCTCTCGGTTGAGCCATGTCCAGTGTTACCTTCAAGCGGTGTGAAAGAACTTTAGTGAAGATTTTATAAACTACTGATAGGAGGCTGATAGGTCTGTAGTTTCCGAGATCCTCAATGTCACCTTTCTTATGTAGCAGGATCATTGTAGCGGTGTTCCAATCCTCAGGAATCTTTCCTTCATTAAGGCATCGAGTGAAAATTTGGGCGAGTACTGTTTCGATTTCTCCACTTGCTTCTTGTATGATGTCTACAGTAATTCCATCTTCTCCTGGAGCTTTTCCTCGCTTCATGTTCTTGATTGCATGTGCAACTTCTGCTGGAAGGACTGGAGGAACTCTAGTACTGGTATCTTTCATGATGTCTGGAGTGCATGTATCATCCCTTTCATATAATTTGGAGTAGAAATCTTTCACTCTTGTCAAAATTTCGCCTCTATTTCTTGTTACAGAACCATCTTCTTTTCTCAGTGCCATAATCTGCTTTCTTCCCTTACTGAGATGTCCCTTTGCTATCTTTAGGCTTTGGTTGTTTTCAATTGCTTTCCTCACTAGTTCACAGTTGAATTTTCTTACGTCTTCAGTGATACTTTTTCGTACTGTCTTGCATAGCTCTATATATTCCACTTTGGAAGTCACATCTTCTTTAGTTGTCCTCATCTCTCTTCTTTTTTGCATCAACATTTTCGTATTTCCTGATAATTTATTTACATGCAACTTGTTCTTAGACCCAGCTAATTTTGTTGCTGTTTCCATAAGAGCTTTGGTTACTTTTCTGTTAACTTCAGAGATGTCCACTTCTTCCGATGTTAGGCCTTCTAAAGCAGAGAACCTGTTCTTCAGTTCCAACTTGAAGGTATTATGGTGTTTTTTGAGGTTGGTTATGTCAATAGATTTTGTTTGTCTTATGAGCTTGCCACGTTCAAGTTTAGTGTTGAGGTGCATCTTACATCTCACCAATCTATGGTCACTACCAGTGTTGAACTTGTTTAGCACACTGCAGTCTTCTATGACGAATTTTTTGTTACACATAATAAAATCAATTTCACTTGTCGTCCCATTTGGATGTCTCCATGTCCATTTCCTGTGTGGCTTTTTCTTGAAGAAGGAGTTCATGATGAAAAACCCTTCTGCCTCTGCAAACTCAACGAGAGTATTTCCACGCTGGTTTCTGTTGCCGTGACCGAATTTACCTACTGAAGTTTCATTCTGTTGCCGTTGCCCTATTTTTGCATTGAAATCTCCCATAATTATTTTCAAGTGCTGCTTACCTTTATTATTTAGATGACAAATTTCCTCATAAAAATTCTTCAATTTCTTCTTCAGGATGACTTGTGGTGGGTGCATAAGTTTGAATAATCTGAGCCTGGTATCTTTTCGAGAGTTGGATAACAAGCCGTGCAGCTCTGTCAGAGGAACTTTCAACTTCTACAACTTTATCCTTCAGTTTCTTGTTTATTATAAATCCAACACCACTAGTTCTGCCAGTATCTGTCCCACGATAGTAGAAGAGATGTCCACTTTTCAGTTCGATGAGATCTTCTCCTTTTCTCCTTACCTCACTTAGCCCCACGATGTCCCACTTGATCCTTTGTAGTTCCTCTTCCAATTCAAGAAGCCTTGAATCAGAAGATAGGGAGCGTCCATTGTACGTTGCCAAGGTCAGCATCAGATGGCAGCCTAGTCCGGTCCTCCGGGGATTCTTAGCACCCTCTGCCTTCATGTCGCACTGGCCGCTGCCTTGGCCAGGTACATTCCAGCTGCCGGAGACTGAGGGCCAAGATTTAAGTTGTGGAGTCATTTTGGAGGGGTTTGATATATATATATATATATATATATATATATACAAAGTGAGCGTGTGATGTTTTTGATCACTTGTTATTAGTCAATTGCTTTATGTAATCAAATTATTTCGGTAATGGATTCAAACTATCAAAATGCATCCTGTTTCATCATCTACTGAAATATCGTTTCGTCGTCTATTGTTAGGTTGTAACGATGAATAAGGCAGGAATTCTTGTTTTTAAAACATAATCAACGTTCTATGTAAAAATGTCATTGAAGTTTAAGAAATAAAGATGGGCATAGATCATTATCTGCAAATTAATACAGTCTTATGAAGTCAAGCAGTTGCGACCCTTTAGTTCATTCAACGTGAGAAGAGGACGAGTAAAATGATGATGAACGTGAACGAATTCTGTTTTTAAAAGGTCAAACTAGTGGAACTTTCGCCATTCGGAAGCGAACTTAGGAAGAATGTGAGTGGGGGTACGCATTTAAAGTATGTCACACAGCATTAAAAACTCCGCTACTGATATACTTTATTGTAGCGATTCAAAGCGAGCTCAAAAGTAACTGTTATTACAGTCCTCTCTACAAATGTATGAATGTTTTCTTGTTTTGTACACAACTGAGAATCCTGTTCTGTTTGCAAATTTACGAATATTTTTTTTGTCCGCTTTTATTGCAGCAAGCTAATTATTTGCTGTAAGTTATCTCAAAACAGTGTTGATCGAGATGCTCGTAATGAGCTACTCAGCATTATAACTGGTGAGAAAGATGATGCACTTTTCATCATAGGCTTGTTCAATGGAGATTTTGGTCCAATTACTTTCAAAGAAATCAAAAAAATCCCTGCATTTTCGTCTGAATTTAATCACGTCAGATTCCTTTTCACCTTCGCATGAAGCTTTGACTCCAAACCCAATATCAACAAATGCAACATTCATTTGATTGTCCGTGTTTTTTTTTTTACACTTTCCAACCGTAGGTTGAAGAAGTATATATGCTCCAGCTTTGTCCGTCTGTCTGTCTGTCCGCACGATAACTCGCGTAAAAATGGTTCGATTTCTTTGAAATTTTAGCATGCATGTGGTAGGGGACAACCTGGGGACGAACCCTATTGTAAATGGGGTCAAAGGTCAGGGCACAGGACCGGGATCCATTCCATCGCCCTTATGCGTCATAACTTACGTAAAAATGCTCCGATTGCGACAAAACTTTATCATGTTGTTCCGGAGGTATACTGAACTGGTTCTGTTGAATATCATCAAAATGGGATCAAAGGTCAGGGCACAGGAGTGAGATTTATTCCACAGCTATTATCCTCATAACTTGAGTAATAACTTGAGTAATGATTTCTGGTATGTTGGAAAGCGTATCATAATCAATGCATTGCATGATTTTACTAACTTGTTTACATCTGTAGCAAAACGTGAGCTTCCAGTCCCATTAATTACGCACTTTTTTTAGAGAAAAAAAAACTTGAGTGACCTTCAGCAGCAAATTCGTGACTTTTTATGACTTTCCTGACCTTTTTGCCAATTCCTAACGTTTGCATGACATTTATGATCTTTTTGTCGATTTATGACTTTTTTCATGACCTTTTTGCCCATTCGTGACTTTTCATGACTTTCATAACGTTTTGCTAATTTGAGAGTTTTTCATTACTTTCATGACCTTTTTGCCAATTTGTGACTTTCTTTACCTTTTTACCAGTTCACGTCGTTTTCATGACTTTCTTTACCTTTTTGCCAATTCGTAACTTTTTTTCAAAAATTTCATAACCTTCTTGACAGTTTGAGATTTTTATGACCTTGTTGACATCCTAATTTTGTGTAATTGTTATTTTCAACCTTACAGAGGATATTTTTATGATGTGTGATTATTCGAATCGCTGTTCAGAATAATCTTAAAGCTCTACGAGACCCGCCATCTTGTATTGCTGCCTTCTCTTATTAACCAATGGGCAAGCGTATTTCACAAATAGCTCGGGCAATTTTGCAAATTTTGGAACACCGTTTGTGGCTAACGCAAGATATATGATAAATAAAGAGTTCCCTGGTTTCGGATTTTCATTTTGGACCCTTTAAGTATTTTTATTAATTAATAAAACTATGGAAGACGCCTTGGTACGACTTTCGCTGCAGATAAAAAATGAAGGGAAAGGTCAATAAAAATTCTGAAACCAGGGAACTCTTTATTTATCATATATCTCGCGTCAGCCACAAACGGTGTTCCAAAATGTGCAAAATTGCCCGAGCAATTTGTGAAATACGCTTGCCCGTTGGTTAATAAGAGAAGGCAGCATACAAGATGGCGGGTCTCGTAGAGCCTTAAGCACAATTTCCCTAACACAATAATATTTCCCTAACACAATCTTTTTCATACTACTGTATATAGTTCCAGTGTCTTGCAGACAAGCTTGAATGCATATACCATGGTTCTACGCTTTTCCAATAATCACCGCATTCTTTTTAATGAAATTTGTCTTCTGAATATCAGTTAGCACGCTCTTCTGCTTCGTATTAGCTAAGTACATATGGCGCTTTATGCAATAGCTCTCTTCATATTGCTTGCAAGTACTGCCCTTGCGATGCGCTGTATTCTTAAAAGGAACAACTCATGGAATTCTCCATATGGGTTGTTGCGTTTCACTGTTCACAGTTAAAAACAAAGATGAAATTGAATTTTCGATTGTAATAAGCACATCTTTCGAATCATTTCCGACTCGAATAAAATGTGTTATTCAAAGTCAGTGGAACCGGTTATAAGAAAAAAATCAACCGAATTCCTTTTTTTTTTTTTTTTTTTTTTTTTTTTGAGGGTTTCACGACCACCATGGGGAACTCAATGGGCTATACGCAGTCGCCGGTCCCTAATTTAGAGCCACTGATTCCAGGGAAGGGAGATAGCCAATGCCGTACAACAAACACAACATCCATCATCTATGCCTCGCCGGGATTCGAACCCGAACCCATCTCGGACGAATGACCAGAAGCCGTGGCTTAGACCTTAGCGCCACCAACCGGATTTCTACAATTGATATAACATCCAGAAATAGAAACAGCTAGTTACTTTCACCAGCGGCTAAAAAGTATGTTAGAAAAAATAACAAATGGCGCACAGAAAGTTTCTCAGAGCATAGACAAGGTATCAGAGACAGCGATTTTCAAATCGAACTGTTAAAAAAAGAAATATAGAAGGAAACTTGATATAACTCTACGCCTTCTAGCGTAAGAATTGTGCACAATAGAAAAGTTGAAAATAGACTAAAAACATTCTTCATGGAAAAAGCTATTCTAAGAAGAAATAACTTTTCAAATACGTCTCCCGGAAGCAGAGATAGCGATAAAAAGGTTTTGACCTTTACGCCCCCTAGCAGAAAAGCTGGGCATTATTTAAAGTGAATAATGCTCTCCATCTTTATTGTAGCGAATGGTATACAGTTAAAGTTTTTCAATAGGGTTTTTAGAAACGGAAATACAGCTGTAAACAGAAGTACACAAACACCACCTAGCGGCAGCACTGTGAATTACAAAATTCCTCAAATACAAACATAAAGTGTTCCACAAGGTAAATGACAACCGGTGTTGAAAGTATTTTTTAAATTGCAGAAGCAGAGATATTGAAAAAACTGATTAAACCTTGGCGCCCTGAGCGGCGAAACTGTGCATTATTTTGGGAAGAAAATGCTCACAAAGGGTTTTCATAGCTATTAGTATCTGAGCGAAAAATAATTTTTCAGTCAGGTTTTCTGTGCTGCAGATATTGCTGTAAACAGCAACGTGAACTTACGCCCACTAGTGGCACTCTTTTGCATTAAGAAAAACTGAAATTATATGAGAAAAAAATCGCATCGGAAACGCTTCCCAACAAAGAAAGAATTTTCAAATCTGGCTCTTAGAAGCAGAGATATCGACAAAAAATAAGATACACATCAACGTACCCTGGCGGAAAACCTGTGCACTATTTTAAGAAAAAAGTATTCTGAAAAGGTTTTCCGAGGTGAGCGGTATGGATCCACGAAAGAATATCTTTAATCGAGTTATCAGAAGCTTAGAGTTTGCTGAAAATACATCAGAAGCAGAAATAAATGCTTACGCTCCGTGGTGGTCATGCCATTCTTTAGAAAAAATAGAAATTAATAGGTAAAACATTTCCAATCAAAATCTATATCCGATGCGGAAAGATTTCAAATCGGAGTTTCAGGAGCATAGATATCGGAAAAAACTCCGTTTACCTTTACGCCCCCTAGCGGAAAATCTGAAAATCTATTCATTACTTGAAAAAGAGGCTGTACCTAAAGTAGTTTCGATATAAATCGCATCGAAAGAAAAAATATTTTTTTCGGTAGGATATTTAGAGGCGTATTTATATATATGGAATAAAATGTATGTTGAATTCGATATCATCTGGCGGTGAAGTTGTGCATCGAAACAAAGCGGAATGCCAGGATCGTCATTCTTCTTTTTCTTGCTTCCCAATTAAAAAAGAATTTTTCAAATCGGAGTAAAAGTTGCAGAAATAAGGTGTCCAAAGACGGACGGACGGACAAAGTGATAACATATGCACCATCTTTTTTTACAAAAGATGTGTTGAAAAAGAAGTATTAAAGTGTGCGATGTATCTCTCTAATTTAGTTTTCCTTTGGGTTTCTATTGTGTAAATTTTATTACTTCTCTATTTGTTTTTTGTTCTGAACGGCACGTTACTTCCTTGAATTTCCTTATACGTTTTGGCAAAACCAACAGTGAGTCAAACGTAAATAAAAACTTCGTCGACAGTTTAGGGAGGAAGAGAGAGAGAGAGAGAGAGAGAGAGAGAGAGGTGATAAGATCGTGAGAGATTCAGTTATTGATATTTTGCATATTATTGATGACATAGCAGTTTCTGCAATTGTGTGACTTCGACAGCCTGGAAGGAATGAAGTTTACTTGGATTTTAACGTAAGTTGTTCCCATTCATACAAACTCTGCTTGTACTTTATTTGTGAAGGTTAAAGTAATTGTGTTTATTTAAAAATGCAATCTCAACCCTAAAGCATTAAAATATCATAAATGAATAACTTACAAGTAAATCCTTGTGACATGTAGTTTATTTGTTCTATCAGCAACCCAAGCATCCAAACACTAAACTTTTGCATCAGCATCATATCCGTAATTGCAGAACTGTCAAACTCGTTGAGCAATATAATAATACTCATACAGGAACCACTAACAGCACGTTGAATCCTCGTAGTGTGACAACGTAAGTTAACATCAAACTTCACAATTAATGGCTTTCAAACAACTTCGTAACAATATTTTCCTATCTCATCGGTATGTTGATAGTTCGCATATTTCTGACACCTAACACACTTGTTCAGTCTTCTTGGCTTAACTGGCTGCCAGTCTGACCTAAAAAATAAACTCTTGAGAGTTCGGAGGTGACGTTCAGAACAGAAAACAAGCCGCCTCGGTGGCGCAGTGGTCTAAGCGATGGCTTCTGATCATTCGTCCGAAATGGGTCTGGGTTCGAATCCCGGTGAGGCATGGATGTTGTGTTTGTCGTACGGCACTGGCTCTCTCCCTTCCCTGGAACCAGTGACCCTAAATTAGGGACGGGCGACTGCTTATAGCCCATTGAGTTGCTCACGGTGGTCGTTAAACCTCCAATAAAAAAAAAAACATAACAAGAGGCAACCAATATTCACACGAGAGAAAGTAAAGAAAAACGGAAAGTTAAACAGTAGTGTATGTAACAAGGTTGTGGCAGTCTAGTACATCCCACACCTTTTGGGTTCTTTTGTTTGTAAGCTAGGGATTGCAGTATCTTGCTGGAGAAAGGTGCCTTACTGAAACATAACCGAGTGAATTATACAAATACGGTTCCAATTTTCACAGTATATCAGCGTACCGTCTAAAACTGGTAGTAACTCTGCTCGCCAAGACAAAGAAAACATGTCTTTCTTTGCAGATTGTTAGGTCTTAAATATCCGATTTCTCCATGTGGTATCATTCCGTGAACTGACGCTTTGCTTCGTGCTAAAAGTGATAACTTCGCACATTTCATCTCTGCAAAGCGTAGTTTTCATTGCCGTAATACAAAAAATCAGCGCAGCACAGGGGGACTTTCTTGTGGACATTCGTGACAGCCGTGGAGTACGAGGGTCATAACAAAAAGTTTTGCACACGTTAATCTAAAACGGAAACGGGTGATACAATCGGGAAAATGATTGCGTCGTGTCAAGGCCAGACTCTCAGCAACGCAGTGATGTCAGAACGACGCGCTATCATTTGCTGTGTGGACGTGGGAGGGTTTGGAAATGGAAGCGTGCAAGTCCTGAGGTTGAGTCATAGCGTTAGACTAGCGCTCGTACGTGCAAATAGAAACTCTGCGGGGAAAAACTCCGACACAGATCCACAATGCCTTGCAAGACGTTTGTGGGGAAGGAATTCTTGATCGAAGCACAATTTCTTGCTGGGCATCGCGCTTTTTGAGAGGGCCGAAGCAGCATCGAAGATGATCACCGCTCAGGCCGACCTCAAACGGCGACAGGCAAAACGTCTGTCACCATTGTTGCAACGCTTTTCGAAGAGAATTGCCGTTTGACAGTCGAGGCGATTGCTCATCAGTCAAATTTGTCCACCATGTCTGTTCACCGGATTCTGACAGACTCACTTGGAAAAAAATCGCCGTGCGTTGGGTGCCCCATCAACTCACGCCTGAGCAGAAGGCAGCCACGGTGAGCATCGCACAGGATCACCTCTTCGAAAGGGAGGGCGACACCTTCCTCAAGAGAATTGTTGCAGTTGATGAGACTTGGACCCGCGATTTTGAGCCGGATATGAAGTCACGATCAGCGGAATGGAGGCATCCAAGTTCCCCACGCCCTTTCAAAGTGTCGTCGGCAACAATCCAAAGGGAAGGAAATAGTGATTTTTGCGTACGATGCCCAGGGTTGTGTTGTGGTCTCTGATCGAATGCCGGTAGGGCAAAATGTCAACGCACAATATTATCGTGACTTTCTAAGGACAAAGTTGAGACCGAAAATTGGTCAAAATCGCCCCAACTTGTTGGAAGCGGGAGCGATCTTGCTACATTACAGCGCACCGCGTCATGGTGCAGCGTCGATACGGGAACTTTTGTCAAAATATGGCTGGGAAACTTTATCCCACCCACCGTACAGCCCTGATCTCAGTCCACCCGACTTATGGCTTGGCTCCGTGGCATCCGCTACGAATCGCTGGATGAACTGCCATTGGACGCAACCCGAGTAATACATACAGCTGAACAAAGATGGCGTACTACGGGGCATCCAGGGCCTACCTCACCGCTGGCAAGCTGTCATTTGAAGCGCAGGGGGAGTACGTTGAACGGCAATATGGTAAGTTTTCTCCGTTATTTCACACTTTTCTCAAAAATGGACTGTGTGCAGAACTTTTATTAGGATTCCCGTACAAGAAATAAGTTCGTGAAAAGTGTTTCTTCAACCCCAATTTTTCTAGCCCCAGAGTTAATACGAAGAGATCTGCCAATCATTTGAGATCGCCGCGTCAGGTTTTCTCAAATTGTCACACTTGGGTTTCTGCACGAGATTTATCATTCAGATCCGGGCTCCATTTCACGTAGCCTAAGTATCACTCTGCTAACGCGGACACATGCATATTTGGAAAAGCATTCTTGAAAGACTGTGAATCTCAGAAGACTTAATATCTTCCTTAGAAAAAAATTCAATGACTCATCACTAGGTAAAATGTCATCGGCCATTTAAAATGTCTGAATTTTGTTAACTACTCAGATCATCACGGCAAGATCAAGCCTTAGTATCTACTTTAATAGTAATGCATGCATCTAAAACAAAGATATCGAGGGGCATTACTTCTGGGTGCAGTCCAGTTAAAGTGCACTCCCACCCTGGCGCAGCTGATATCGTACATCGCTTTGGGCTGTGATTGGAAATCTGACAAACTTTTAACAGTGCAGTTGGCCAGCTATACCCTACATTTTTATTGTTTTTATACATGAAGTAGTATATATGGCCCGTCATTCTAGGAGAACAACATTGCTAACAGAATGTAAATGAAATGTATATCAATAATTACTCCTTTGTAATATCGAAAAACAAAACGGGATTTATCATGGTTCGTTAATTTTTTAAGTTCTGTGGAAATGCCAGTGGATTACTAATATTTGAATTCCGTAGAATTAAAGCCCAGGAGGTTACAATTCAAAATGAACAATGCCAAGCTACGTACCCTCAGGTTTGAGAACAGAATTCTAAGTGTAATTGGTTTTGGAGAAGACCGTAAGAGTGTTGTGCATGAAGCCAGAGTGTTACATGTAGTATATTGTAAGAGTTCCAGAAGTTAATTCTATTAGATCTGGAGACACGAGACTAGGTATTAGTTTGAACATATGGACTGTGACAAATACTTTATTGCTATTACTTGTTAGTCGTGCTTCTATTCCGTACAAAGAGTAATTAGAAACCTTAATTCTGGGTGAAAGGACAATACTCCTGTGGTATTTTATCGTTACGCAGTGTTGATTGGTTTTTACATGTATGTTAGTTAAATAAAAAAAAGCGCGGCAAAGTGCGTAGATCGTAAAACACTGTAGTCGTTAGTTATCCGTAGAACTGTGAGATACAAAAGGTTTAGCTGCGTTTCTCTGGCGTCAAAAAATATATTCTAGAGCAGAACGTACCAGTATCTTAGGAAGCTACTGAGAAAAAAGATACATGATAAAATGTTACTATTACCAATTTTTACGATTTGCTTTTTTCAAGAAAAAAAAATCGAATCTAGGCTCAAAGTGCAATATGTAGTATGATTGGGGGAAACGCAGTTTCAAGTTCAAATGGACCTATGCGTATCAAAAGCAAGCAATTAGCTGCACAAAAAATAGGATCAGAAAAACACCGTGCACCATTTTCCTGAAAACAAAGCAAATACTGAGAACACTTGCAAAATCCTGCAATTAAGACAATGAATTGGGGAGCAGACAACGTGAGCAGAATAGTTCCAAAATGAAAGCATTGGGTTGGTGCGAACGAAATGTCCGGCGCGAACGAGCAGTGGAGACTGGCCCCCACCACAGCGGAATGGAACCACCCACAGGTGTTGCGGGTATTACGTCACAGAGTTGCTATAAATAGCTAGCACGTGTGTGAAGAACAAGGTACTGAGAGACCTCAGGTTCGATCCCACGCAGGTACGAACGCTCGAGCTACTAAATATCCGCCGTGCGTCGGATGGGCATGTTAAGCCGTCGGACTCCGGGTACTAGCAATAAATAATGGCGTCCTCCTCCCACTTTCTACCTCGCTTCCGTGTCTCTTTCCTATCGGGCACCCTAGCCTAAATCTCCTAACTTCCTATATCTAAGCGTTGTTTAAGACCTGGGGTCAGACACTCCCTTCCTAAAATCCTCTACATTATCATATGATCTGATCTGAAGAACAAGGTTCAGGCGTGGTTTGTTTGGACGTAACGTGACTTGCAAAGGAAACGTGCAGATGCCAGATTTGAGAGTATTCTTCCTGTGTAAGTTCAAACTGGGCCATTCTGCAGGAATTGCCACTCGAAACGGTAACAAAGCGTTTGGGGAGAATGCAGATAATGAACGAATTATTCGACGATGGTTTGTGAAGTTTCGAAGCGAAAATACGGACCTGCAAAACGAAGCACGTGGTCACAGACCTGTTTCTGACGATGTTCTGTTACGTGTGGTTGCAGCGGACCCCGAAAACCGTGTCTTGAGATAGCGGCAGAGGTAGGTGTCCACCTCACGACAGTTGTTCAACGTCTGGTTGAGCTGGGTAAGGTCAAACAGCTGGACATGTGGTTGCGGCATGAGTTGACAACTGCCAACAATATTAGGCGTTTGGAAGTCTGCACGTCGCTGCTTTCCAGGAATAAACGGGAACCTCTACTGCATCGAATCGTCACCTGCGACGAGAAGTGGGTCCTTTATGATAATCGGAAACGGTCTGCACAATGGCAAGGCACAGCCTGCTGTGCGGCATCCTAAGCCACTCCTACACACCAAGAAGATGATGCTCTTGTCTGGTGGCCCACAGCTGGGGTAATTCATCGAGTTTGTTGGCAAGAGGCCAAACAATCACTGCAGAACGTTATTGTGCTGAATTACACCAGATGCACCGGAAATTGCTCCAGAAACAACCGGCTTTGGTCAACAGACATGGTGTTCTTCTGCTCCAAGAGAACGCTCGCCTGCCTATTTCCCGGACTTGTCTCGGACAGATTATCATGTGTTTCGTTGCCTGGATCACTTCCTGTCCGGGGAAACAGTTCACGACAGACAACGAGGTTCAACGTGCAGTTGATGACTTTTTCGAGTCCCAGCCACAAGACTTTTTTCGTTCCGGGATCATGGCCTTGCCGGACAGATGGCAACTATGTGTCGATGTCGAGGGGGATTATTTTGCCTAGGTAAGTTGTCCTATTTTTCCGTTCTCGCCGTCCGCGTGTACTGGTCCTTTGCCGGACATTTCATTCGGACCAACCCAATATACGGAATGAATATCAGGAGCCAGTTGTGGCTCGTGATATGAAGCTGCTGATCTTTTCTGTAAAATGACGCCCCACTGCAGATGTAAATGAAGTTTCACGACCACCATTTTAACGCAATTTGCTAGGAGCTTAGACCAATGCAGCCCAAAATCTACTTACCGGAGCCAACTCATGTGGGAGCCCCTGCCTCAAGTACCGAGATTGTCGCATGAATTGACTGTGTTTTTTCGTTTCCGAGGAGTAACATATCACTGCACAGGGGCTGCACGCCCAATAGCCCCTTGACACAAAACTTGTTTCATTAGCCACCGTGGAAGCGACGAAATCGTCTGAGGCTAATCGGGACATAGAGCGTATCTTGATATCTCGCTCTGAGAGCCTGCTTGTATTACCTGCTCACCATATGATATTTGTTTCAGTTTTAAAACCGATCAACTGCCTAGAGGCCAAGGTAAAGTGCAGCTTCTGTGAATCTTGTTCCTTTCTTAAGCGACAATGTTTCTCCCAATTCGTAGGCGAAAATCTGGGTCCCTTCGTCATTAAGAATTACTAAGTTCTGAGGCTAAAAAAGACCCCACAGTTCGAATTTTTTCAGAGGCGGTTGAGAAATTTCAACTGCGGTACTTAATCGGAGACTGATGAATGAACGGACTGGGGACAGTGAGCGTGCCTCTGTCCCAATTACTGCGGAAATATCGCTTAAATAAGAGCTTTGCGTTAAAACTGACAGAATTTTCCAGGTTAACTTTTATTGCTGTAAAAATTTGCCCAAGATAGCAAAGTTTCAAAGCATAATAATATTCAGCAACGGACTGCAAACATGGACAAAGAATGAGTGTCTGCTATTCAGAATAAGTGCGAACAGTCCATTTTGTTGATGAAAGTGCCGCACGTAAAAAAAGAGATGAGTTATCCATGGAATCGAGCAAACACCGATATCAGTAGTGCTTTACAACTCAAATGTTTTACATCACGATCTTTTTTTATTTATTAATTTCTCTGTTGCTTTCAACTCCGTCACTTCAAAACTCAACAATAAATATATACGAACGATGAAGAAACGATTTTCTGTACGCCAAATGAATGAGAAAAACGATAGAAAGTGAACTCCGTTTATTAGGCGTATAAACGCAGTTCACTTTTTATCGTCTTTCTCAACAATAAAACTTCACTGTTTGTATTTGCAACAATACATAAGCTTCAAAAAGTTCTAATACCTCCCCGATGAACGAGTGGTCAGAGGCGTAGGTTTCTGACTTGTCATCCAGGCTGGGCCCTTGTTCGGGTGCCGGGTGGTTCATGGGTAGCGCATTAATCCTACAGCGCTAGCTGTCTCCATTCCCCAGAACCAGTGACCCTAAATTAGAGACGGGCAACTGCTTATAGAGTTCAAAGTTGCAATGATGGTCGTCAAATCCCGAAACCGCTCTGGTGGCGCAGTGGTCTAAGCGACGGCTTCTGATCATTCGTCCGAGATGGGTCCGTGTTCGATTCGAATCCCGGTGAGGTATGGATGTTGTGTTTGTCTTGCGGCAATGGCTCACTCTCTCTTTCCTGGAACCAGTGGCTCTAAATTATTGACGAGTGACTGCTTATAGCCCATTGAGTTGCTCACGTTGGTCGTTAACTTCCCCTCCCCCCCCCACACACACAAAATAAAAAATAGCTCGAGCAGAGGCACATAATAATCTATACATAGTATAAAATAAAGTCCCCGGTAGGCGTCTGTTTGTTCGGACTAATCTCGAGAATCGCTGGACGGATTTTGATGCGGTTTTCACCATTCCATAGAGCATTTGTCGAGGAAGGTTTAGGTGTATGAAACATTAATCTATGACAAAAGGGAGCCAAGCAGTAACGATTTTAGTGATAAAGTCAAAGAAAAAAACCGCCGTTCGCATTCTTTCGTGGCTTCCACTGCCTATGAGGATGCAGCAGACACGTGACTTTCTTCATGGCAACGAGCCTTAGTAACGTAAGTGAAGGACAACCAATCCCCGTTGAAATGATGGTGTCTTACTTTGAAAGTTTAACTTTCGAGTACAAAACGCGGTCTTTGGAAAAAAATAATGAGATTGAAGGAAAAGGTCCCTATGTGCTGACTGTGAGTATCTTCGAAGGTGACGCGAAAAGTTTTCCAGAAGTGCAAATCGTAAATATTTTCTATTACTTCGTCTTTGGTCGAAGCGCCATTACCATACAACAGTGAGAGGCATTAGAATCATATAAAATTCTCGAAGCATATAACAATTTCTCATCGGAGATATTTTTTTACATGGTAATTTAGTGAGATCACTAATTAGTGAGTAACTCTTCAATAAAAAGTGTTTTTCTATGTTCTGGGAAGCGATTTTCAAGACTTAGAAAAATTGAGAGAAAAAATCTGGTAATCTATATTATATAAAAGTGAAAGTTTGTATATTTGTATGTTTGTTTGTTTGTTTGTCCGCTATACAAATCTACAGTTTCAACGTAGAACCACCAAATTTGGTATACTATCTCATTTTACTCTAACTTAGACCGTAGAAGTGTTTAGGTAGGGATCGGAGCCCGGGGTGGGGTCAAAGGGCCCCCATACAACATTTTGGTTATTTTAGTTAAAATTTCTAGTTTTCAATTTAGAACCACCAAATTTGGTATACTATCTCATGGTACTCTGACTTAGACTGCAGACCGTTTTGGGAAGGGGTCGGAGCCCAGGGGTCAAAGGGTACCCATACAAAATTTTCGTAAAAAGTTCTACAGTTTTCAATTTAGAACCACTAAATTTGGTATTAACGGAAAAATTACAGGAATATATTTTGCATTCATAAAATTCCACCCGCTGAACTTGGTGATTCCACGAATATTTACCCTGGAAATACCGCGTACCCCTGCTAGTTTCATTTAAAAAGTGCAATCTATAAAACTCGGGTTTTGCGCAGTTTTATAGTTCGCACCTTTTTTTCTTCTTCTTTTTTTTTTTTTTTTTTTTTTAAGGTCTAACGACCACCGTGAGCACAATTCAATGGGCTATAAGCAGTCGCCCGTCCCTAATTTAGGGCCACTCGTTCCAGGAAAGGGAGATAGCCAGTGCCGTAAGACAAACACAACATCCATGCCTCAACGGGATTCGAACCCGAACCTATCTCGGACTAATAGTCAGAAGCCATTGTTTAAACCACTGCGCCACACCAGGACAGCCCTTAAAGTTCCTCACGGTGGTCGTTGAATCCCCCTTCTCGAAAAAAAGGCGGGTTAAAATATAACGATTGTGGCATCACATGGAATTCAGTTGGAACTTCAAAGACTGCAGACAAAACATTTTGTAACAATCGACCCAAAATCAGCAATCGTTAGTTTCCTTTCGTTTTCACTGTTGTGTGTGTGTGTGTGCGTGTGTGTGTGTGTGTGTGTGTGTGTGTGTGTGTGTGTGTGTGCACATTAATTTTCATCTCCGTCAGTAACTTTAGCTAAAATATACCGAAGAGCCAAAACATTATAACAGTGCGTGTGAAGGCCATGAAACGGTATAAATAGCTGTGACGTGCCTGCACAGCAGGACGCACATGAGATAAAGTCAGATAGCATTAAGAGCACATGTCCGCGTAGCTCAGTTTAGAGAGCGACTTACTCCGGAGTGAGGGGACCCAGGTAGGTTGGCCGGCGCGGACAAACTTGTACGTTATATTGGCGCCCAAACTTCCAGGATGACCCGGCTGTTACGTTTCTCGCAATGATGTGATGTTCTTTCCACACGGCGAGACAGGAAAAATGAGAATCCCTTCTTCACTGCTTCGAAAAAGTAAATCCCTGCGATTTTACGTTCCACACACCAAATCACCAAATTTTCTGGGATTTCTCAAATGCGTGTTCTTCATGGGATGACTACCTACAGCGACACATGGTCCCGACCCTTTTTCAGAGGGGGGAGATGTGACGCGCCTGCACCGCAGGACACACATGAGATAAAGGCAGATAGCAGTGAGAGCACAGTCCGCGTAGCTCAGTTGGGAGAGCGACTTACTCCGAAGTGAGGGGACCCGGTTTTGATGCTCGGCGCGGACAAACTTGTACGTTATATAGCACCTGATGCTGAACTCTATTAATCAGTGTTATTCTTGTTCTTCAGATGGGAAAGGTAGCGGACTTAATCGAGTTTGACAAAGGCCAAATTGTAATGGCCTAGACTGCAAGGCTTGTGGGATACGCACTGTCAGCCGTGGTTAGTACCTTCAAAAAGTGGTCCAAGGAGGGAAAAACCACGAACTGCCGGCAAGTTGTGGGCCGACCACAGCTCATCGATGCTAGAAGTGAGCGAAAGCTATTTATTACGTATGGTTCGAGCTAACACTGTGGCCCAATTCGCGGGTAATTTAAGTGTTGGTGACGGGAGTAATGTGTCATAACATACAGTGCATTGAACCCTGTTGAAAATTTGGCTGCGCAGCAAAATCTCGCTCCGAGTGCACATTCTAACCTCGGTTCACCGTTCAAAGTGCTCACAATGGGCACGCGAGCATCAAAACTAAACCTTGAATGATTGGCATAAGGTCATCCGGTCGAATGAATCTCGTTTCCTGTTGCACCAGGTACACGGCCGGGTACGTATGCCTGGGGAAGGAAGTGTTAGCACCAGGATACACAGTGGGAGGACAAGAAACCAGTGGAGGAAGTGTAATGCTTTGGGCAATGTTCTTGTGGGAAACTCTGGGTCCAATCATTCGTGTGCAGGAAACTGTTGCGTCTACCACCTACCTAAATATAATTGCAGATCATGTGTATCCTTTCATGGCAATAATATTCCCCTCTAGTAGTGCCTCCTACTAGAAGGGACCCTGCCACACTGCCCGGATTGTTCGAGAATGGTTCGCGTAACATGTGGTAGACTTCCAGGTGGTAGCTTCCAAATTCCCCCAATCCAACCGAGCATCTGTTGTTTGTGTTGGAACAGCCAATCCGATTTGCGTCGGTACAGCCACGCAGTTTATACAAGAGTTAAAGGAACTTCTAGTAATATGTTGGAACCAGATGTCACAAGATACCTTTAGAAATCTTGTAGCGTCAATGTCTCGCGGAGTAAGAACTGTTTTGGCGTCACGTAAGGACCAACATCATGAAACAAGAACAGCCAATCCGATTTACGTCGGTACAACCACGCAGCTTATACAAGAGTTAAAGGAACTTCTAGTAATATGTTGGAACCAGATATCACAAGACACCTTTAGAAATCTTGTAGCGTCAATGTCTCGCGGAGTAAGAATTGTTATGGCGTCACGTAGAGGACCAACATCATACTAGACAAGTGGTCGTAATGTTTTGGCTCTTCGATGTATATGTCAAAGTTATTCGGATGTTGCTGTCATATTTTCTAGACTTGTCGTCGTATATTTCGTTAGCCCGTTAGTCAGTATGTTATTTTGTCTGCGACGCTCACTACAATAAATCCAGTGGGAATACTCCGGTAGTAATACACCGAATGTTTCATCTTCGATTTTGCAACAATCGTCCTGAAGTCAGCAATCGTTACGAGTAATTTCAGTGGTTTTTTGTTCTTTTTTACTGTTTTTTATCCCAACGAAGTACATTAACTGGAATAATTGAAATTTGTGCTTATTTCATTGTCGTAAGTTTTGAGATTTCGTTTGATTCGATCGGCCCAAGTGTGTTGGAAGGTTCATTTGAATTCCTCCAATGCGGATTTTCCGCTCACAACCAAATTAAGTTGCGTGACTTATTGATTTTCTTTTCGTTGTCGACGTTAATTAATGAATCTGAAACAAAGAAAACAATTGCGATACACCGGAAAGTAACGTATGTTAATAAAAACGAAGGGTTAAGACTACATTTTGCAATCAGCGAATTAGCGTTACACAATGATCAAACGTACTTGTCTAAGATAATCAGAGTTTTGCTAATATTTTGTTTTTTATACATCAACGTGAAATATGAACTACTTTTATCACGCCTCTGAATTACGAAGAATGTGTTTTTATATTGTTTTTCATTTTACTTAGAAGTGCGGAAAATGAACGGAAATGTAATCATATTTTATTTCATGAGTACAGCCTCACACAAAAAATCTGGAAGCCTACTTGCGAGCTCGTGGGTCCACCGTTCACGATAATTGCAGCAGTAATCCTACGTGTTATGCGTTTTTTTTTTTTTTTTTTGTTTGTTTGGGTTTTTAATGACCACGGTAAGCAACTCAATTGACTGTTAGCAGCAGGACCAGATGGAACATTTGTAGGGCCCAAGGCGAAATTTCATGGCGGGACCAGGAGCAAAATTTCGTTGATGGCCCTAGAAAAATGCACCTCATATTTTCAAATGTCTTTACATCAAAAATGTCGTTTGTAAAGAACACGCACGAAAACCATCAAAGAAAAAATTATCTCAAAGAAGTATTTGCTTTAAGCTTAAGAACGTCTTTAATATGGATTGAAAGTTCAGAGTAAAGTGTCAAAATCTGCGATTTTCTTTCTGGGGAGAGAAAGTCTAGGTTTCATTGTGATACTTATAAAAAAAAATTCCTCACTAGGGGCGTACTGATAGCCCCCGCAAGCCGCACAGTGCGGGGGGGCTCATGGTTAAAAGGGCCTGTAGCCTGAGCTTTACAAAAAATGTTGCGGAAACTTCGTGTGAAACTGGTTAAAGCAATAGCCAAGAATTAAGGCAGCATTGAATGAAGTATTAAGAAGAAAAGCATTTTTTTCTCAGTAGATTCGTAAAATCTTCAGAAATCATTTTCGTTGCTTTAGTTCATAAAAACTGGATGACGGGAAAGCAGTTATTCAAAAAAACTTGAGGCCCCTTTTAATAGCCCTTGCTGTTAGAAGAAGCCTCAAGTTCACAGCCCTTGCAATAGTTTCTATGTATGTTAACAAGAGAATGTGAAAAGAATAAGTTCAGTGAGCGAAATTTTTATACCAATGAGGACAAGGTGTTGTGACGTATATTCTAAATTAACTTTTCTTTATAGTTTCTTTCCCTATGTAAATCTTGAGTTCATTCTGTTATGCTTCACTCTTAACGTCATATCTTTTCTCTCAAACGAATACCGTTGGCAACACAATTGAGGTTGAATGAACATGACGTATGCCTGTTTTGATAAGAACGAGAGATAAAAGCGACGACTAAACTGTTGTAGGAGAGCGATTATTGAGAGCGTTGAAAGAGTGCGTTGTAAAGCGAGCGTTGTGTTAAGAGCTGTGAAGGATTGTGGTGTGTTTAAATATTGATATCGTTCTGTTATGGACGTGCTACAACCTTGAATAAGGCATCTTTTCCGTAAGTTTGACTTCTGTTGTTTACATGTTTCGTCTGACCGTTAACGTTTCTTTCATTTAGGAACTATTTCTTAGTATGTTGATGTTTTAAATTAACGTAGAAGTAAGACAAGACTTCTACGTCATAGTGTTATGTATTACAGTTGTTTGCACATAACTATGTGTTCTTCGCGGGAGCGAAAAATCAGAGACTTGATGAAAAGAAGTTAAAAGACGATAACCCTTGGCCACACCGTAGACCACATCCTGGACCACCCCTAGACACCGCACTCTAGACTACTCCACCGCTTTAGAGGTATTCCCTTTATACGTGTTCCAATTTTGTTTATTGGGCTGCAACGCAACGAGTGGACGCCTTTGCTTGTACGCAGGGACTGTGCTGTCGGTGGCGGTTTATGGTTAACTTTGAGAATCTGAAAAATATCTATAGGTAGAGGAGGGAAGCTTCGAAACAAAGAAAATAAGCATCTACACTGCTGGCCACTCATAATGCAACACCAAGAAGGAAGCATCCGATTGGCCTGAAATTCGCAGCATGCATCGCCCGCGAGAGGATATGCAAACGATTAGCATTGCAGGGCATATGCAAATCATGTGTGCCCGGCATGCCACCGGGAAGCACTATAAGAAGGGTGCACAGAAGGCGGGGTGTAAGTAGTGGAAGTGTGTTGTGCTGCCGGACCTGTGCGTGGGAAGCTTCCTGATGCCTTGTCGCAGAATACGGCAGTCATTCCAGCACGTTTCGATGTTCGGCAGAGGACGAATAGTGGCTTATCGCGACAGCGATTTATCGTACCGTGACATCGGCACCCGTGTGGGACGACATACATCCACAGTGAGGCGAGTATGGATTCGGTGGGTGCAGGAGGGACGGATGAACCGACGTGAGCGATTGCCGCAGCCACGGCACACCACCGAACGAGAGGACCGGCATGTTGATCGGCGGGCATTGACGGCTCGCACCGCCACATCACGAACGTTAGCATAGGAATTAGGGTGTGTTGCGCAACAACCTGTGTCAGCACGTACCGTTCGACGTCGTCTGCAGGAGCAGGGACTTGTCGCACGGCGCCCATTGCTCCGATTACAATTGACGTTACACCACCGGCGAGTGGGACGGCAGTGGGCCGTTGAACACCGCACCTGGACTACGGAATGGCACGACATTGTCTTCTCCGACGAATCCCGCTTCTGCCTACAACACCATGTAACGTATACTCTATATTCACTTTCCTTTTGATTTTACTATCTCTGGTTATTTTATTTTTCTATGTAAATTATCTTCTTACTGAACGAGATGTTATTTCACCCGCTGAATGAGATCTGGCAATGAGTGTAAGTCATGACGTGGTGGTAGCCATTATAAATAGGTGCGTTCAACGATACCTAAGGAGAGCGTTTGTTGTTGTAAGGAGAGCGTTTGTTGTTGTACGGAGAGCGTTGGTTTATGTGAAGGAGAGAGTTTGTTGTTGTATTGAGAGCTTCGTTCTATGTGATTAGTTTGATTCTTCATTATTGTGAAACGAGTTGTGTGTGTGCGTTGGATGATTCCAGAGTTATATAATAAAAGAGCTTTGTCGTAAGTACGTCTTTCTCAATTCATAGTTTTTGTCAGATCTCTGTCTGGCTGTTAGGTTTATGTCATTAGTTTATTACTATTAACAACCAGCGTTAAGACTTTATTCATCCTAATTACTGCTACAACATTACTACCAGTTATAAGTTTGTTCAATACTATTACTACACTACTAGCAGGAGACTTTATTCATGATCTTAATTAACTAGTAACAACAACCATTTGAATTCACTATTAGAAGCTTAGTACAAGCATATAATTCAGTAGCAGAAGCATTATACTTAGCTTAGCTTAGTTGAAAGCTTTATTCATTATACTTAGCTGGTAGAAAGAAGTTTATTCATTATAACCACGATGGTCGGATCCGCGTGTGGCGGCATCGCGGCGAGAGCCTGTATGACGCCTGCATTATGTATCGCCATACCGGTCCGTTGCCTGGAGTTATGGTTTGGGGCGCATTGGATATGACACTCGCACCCCTATGGTACGCTTCGCCGGTACACTCAACAGCCACCGCACTATCCCCGACGTTTTGGAGCCTGTAGTCCTCCCTTACCTGCAGGGCCTGCCAGTGGCCACGTTTCAACAGGACAATGCGCGCCCGCACGTGGCACGCATCGTGCAACAATTCTTCACGGCCCACCAGGTATCACTGCTGCCTTGGCCCGCCTGTTCTCCCGATATGTCGCCCATCGAACACGTCTGGTGGCTGATCGGCAACCGAGTGGCCCGGCAAGCACCACCTGCGGCTACGCCTGATGAACTGTGGCAACGTGTGGAAGCAGCTTGGACCAACATACCCCAAGCCCACATCCAAAGCCTCTTTCGTTCTATGCCGCGGCGTGTAGCGGCCGTTATTGCCAGTCATGGGGACCACACGAACTATTGATGTCTGCGTGTTCCGCAAGTCGCACGGGCCTGTAAGCTCAATCGTTTCATATTTGTATCTGTTGTTATGTGTCCAGTAAATCTGGCTTTGCTATCTCGTGTCCTTCTTGGTGTTGCATTTTGGGTGGCCAGCAGTGTATAATAGTTTTGAACATGATTTTTAAACCATAAAAAATGCTTAGGGAAATATTTGATCTGGTCTTAAGTAACACTTGGTCCAATTTCAAAAAACCTAAGGATAGTTATTTGCTTTGCTCCCTCTATGTTTAACACACTCTAATGAGCCTTTAAGCCGATAAGACATATAAGGTACAAAAGAAATCATGGAACGCTGAAATATGCTTGGTGTTTTGGCACTATGCCTTTAAGGCGTTACATTATATATGGAGTGGTGCTTCAATAAATTGTGTCAGCTAGTGCAATGTTCCTTTCTCTTGTACACATCATCTTTCCTCTGCGGAAAGTCTGAGAACCTATAAAAATATTGAAAATAATTCATACTCGTTATAGCGATATAGTATGTGAAGGAACGCCATTTTATTCTACAAACTTGGAATGTTACTCGTAACTCAGATATTCTAACTCTCTTTCCCTTCAGCCTGTATGCAGTAGGGCTTACGACAGAAGCGTTCCTTCAGTTGCAAGAAATCCAGTCAGTTCGCAATCATCTGACGATCTGTTGCTTGAGAAAATGCGAATTTTCGCAAGAATGAGGAAAATCTCTTTCAGAAAATCTCTCTCATCTGAAATAAAATGCATAAAAACGCCATGCTTTGTCTTTTGTTCGAAACAAACAAGTCTCGGTGATATTCTTTTTCTATTTTTTTTTTCAAGTCTGACAATGTATTTGTTTGTTTTCATAAAATGGCTTTTCGAATTCTTTGAAAACTCAAACTTCGGTTTGAGACGACCGTTAGTTTCATCCGGTAGATTTCTCGATGAGGCATGTACTTTTTCAGAGCTTATTACGCCTGCATTGCCTTGATGTCACTGTGTTTTGTATCCTATGAAAACTTCATCTATCATAGCATTTTTCAATCCACAAACGTTTATGGGTAAAATGAAACTGATTCTGCCATGTAGCATACTTTATAATACTTTTTTCTATAATATTATCGTGTACTTATTGAAACAACCTGAGAACAAAAGTGAGGGAACCCATACCTTGGATATTGTCATGTGATAATCTTGGGGCCGTGGGTGACCTAGTGGGCAGCGTTTGTGACTGCCACGGAAAGAACCTCAGGTTCGATCCCAGGTAGGTACGAACGCTCGATCCACTAAATATCCGCCGTGCGTCGGAGTCGGATGGGCACGTTAAGCTGTCGGACCCCGGATACTGCCCCGCCCCCTCCCTGTAGTAAATAAGGGCGTCTTCTAACTCGCTTCCGTGTGACTTTCCTCTCGGGAACTCTAGCCCAAATCTCCTAGCTTCCTATTTCTAAGGGTTGTTTAAGACCTGGGGTCAGACACTTCCTTCCTAAAATCCTCTACATATGATCATTTGATCCTTGGATAATCTTCAATACTGATGACAAACGATGCTCGCCGTCTTGAATATTGTGAATGTCAGACAGGTGGGTTGCTTGCGATTTAGATTATTGTTAACTACGTTGTTGAGTGTCTGGGCGCTGTAGGAGTTACATCCGATTTGCATCGCTACAATCTATGGTGCTGGACAAGTCACGTACGATTTTCGTTGCAGTTTTTTTTTTTTTTTTTTTTTTTTTTTTTATTGGAGGTTTAACGACCACCGTGAGCAACTCAATGGGCTATAAGCAGTCGCCCGTCCCTAATTTAGGGTCACTGGTTCCAGGGAAGGGAGAGAGCCAGTGCCGTAAGACAAACACAACACCCATGCCTCACCGGGATTCGAACCCGGACCCCTCACGGACGAATGATCAGAGGCCAGCGCCTTAAACCACTGCGCCACCGGGGCGGCCGTTGCAGTTTGTTGGCGATAATAAATGGAGGATTACTCGACAACTACAAAATATGGTTTCCAGTTAATTTCATGCTATTTGCATTATTGCGGGTTACCATTCTGAATGGGCGGCGTCCCACTTATGCAGGGTGTGTGTAAAAGAAAACCACAAATGGAAAAATGTCTAAAAAAAACGTTGTAGCTATTGTCATGTGTGTGGATTTTTTTTTTTTTTTTTTTGTCGTAACAAAGCAAGAATGTCAGTTTTCTGTTAATGTTAACAGATTCCGCTGCATGCATCGTCCGAGATGGGTCCGGGTTCGAATCCCGGTGAGGCATGGATGTTGTGTTTGTCTTACGGCACTGGCTCTCTCCCTTCCCTGGAACCAGTGGCCCTAAATTAGGGACAGGCGACTGGTTATAGCCCACTGAGTTGCTCACGGTGGTCGATAAGCCTCCAATAAAAAAAAACACAGAATGTCTATACTGTATATCTCTGCTCTGTCCTCCAAGTTCAATATGTATGTCAATGTATTTGTCAAGCAAGTCCAATAAATAATTTTTAAACCTCCAATCAAATAAAATATAGATAACGTGATATGTATGTCTTTGTGATTTTTGATGCTGATGGACTTCGTTAGATTTACAACATTGTGGGCTGCAATGATGGAAGTCACTCGATTGACACTAACTGGTTTCAATTTAAAGGTTCGATAATCGGTGAGCTACGCTCTAACTTTTTTTCCAACTGTTGCTTTTTCCCCTGCTTTTTCTTTTATTTATTTCCTATTAGAGCACCCTGTTCCCGCATCTATTCCTTCAATTTTTTTCAGATTTTTCAAGAGACTCAGATGATGATGATGATGATGATGATGACGAAATCTTCAAAAGATTCAGAGCATTTTGCCCTGAAACTCGCTATGTTCAATTGTCTTCTAATCTAGTATCCCGGTTATTATGACACTGGTATCTTCTAGCGTCTACAACATGAGTATAAATTCCAGGCTACATATATTTTGTATTTGCTCTTCATTTCTTGTTCTTGCCCATTCCAATGAGATAGTAATCCTAAATTTGGAATGGGATCCTCCTTCTAGAGTTTGCCGAGAGATCACAGGTTCGGGCTTTTGGCTAATCGTCAGAATTGAGTCTTGGTTTAAGTCCCGGATTTGTCATGCTTGGTGTTCTTTTCCTACAGTGCTGGGTTTGTCCCTTCCCTGGGACCTGTTACCCCAAATTAGTGACAGGCTACTACGTATAAATACTCTCGTTCGTCGTTAAACTTCGAAAATAAGAATTCCTCCTGACCGTCTCCTTTCAATATGAAGGGTCGGTAAGCTACCACCAAAGAATATGAATTTTCGTTTTTGGTTAGTGCTCTTAAATTCGAAGGGCTGATGCCAGGTAGACTTGAAGTCATTTGTGGTTCAAAGAAAAAAGTTAAAATATAAGTTTTTCAAATACAGATTCTTTGATGGAAGCAGCATAACAGAACGCGGAGAGCTTAATTAATACATTTACAAGGCGAATAGATAACGAATTTACACCTTGTTCATCGTTTATATCACATTAGTTTCCTTTTATCAGCTTAACGGTAACTAAATTTAGGAACACAAATTCCAATGTGCTGTTGTTTCCCTCTGTGATGCTTTTACTTCTAATACCTGTGCCTTTTGAAACTCCGTCGAAGAATTCATTTCTAAGAAACACTGAGAGCAACGGGTAGTTAATTAAGCTTGCGGTACTTACATTCAAAGCTCATTAGCTTCTCAAATTGCATTTGTATGAAGAAAAACAGTGCTGAACCTTGGTTAAGCAGCTGGCCACAATGTATTCCCAGCAGCAGAGACTACAAAACTGACTCCATCAGCGGAAGAGTTATTATGGAAGAAGCCAGTGTTTGCAGTAGTTCTTTTCCAAAACTAAAGGATGCGTTCTTAAGAAAGCACGATGTTAGGGAAATGGCAGTTTGTGAGTACCTGGATATTTTTCAGTCTCCACAAAAGCCCTTTTTATTCTACGTTCATGTAAATTTATGTAAATAAAAATTCGGTACAGGACATGACTCTTTTCGCCGTGTAATATTCGTATTGCAGAAATTTTATGCGAACGAAACACGAGAGCGTTCTTTGCGTTCCTAAAGAAACAAACTGTCAACGCAAATTTGCGTTTTACCTATCAGTATTGAGAAACTAAAAAACGAAAAACATACACTCACGGAGAATAAAATTTGCGCACCTAGAAGGAAACATGCTACAACCGCGAAACTTTGCAAATAGCTAGAGTGCGTGTTGATATGTAAATGATCCACGTTTGGTGCGAGTGCGCATTACTGCACACTCTGTGGTGGCGCTGAAAGCACGAACCGGCAGCCTTATAAACCGGCGTGTAGTCCATACCCCATGAAAGCGAAATACACTGGGCGACGCAAAAAAGAATACAGAGTGACAAGAATGCCGGGTACGCGCCAGAGACGTCGATTTACCCAACTTACGGACTCTGAGAGAGACTGGATCAATGGGGTGAAAACCGCAGGATGGTCGGCGAGCCGTATAGCCCGCCACGTGGATCGTTCTAACAATACTGTCCGACTGTGTTGAGAGCAGTGGACACGTGACGGCACTGCCACATGGTAGATCGGCTCTGGACGAACCAGGAGGACCACCGGTAGATAGGATCGACGGATCGTGAGCCAGGCACGAACGGATCCCACGGGATCCGGTCCACTATACAGGCAGATGTAGCGGCTCCTGTGTGCCCACGAACTATTTCCCGACGCCTCGCGGAAGCGAATCTGCAATCCCAACGCCGCTTACGTGTGCTGCCATTAACACCGGAACATTGCCGGCTCCGTGAGCATTGGTGCCAGGCCGGAGCTACGTGGAACACCACAGACTGGCGACGTGTGGTGTTTAGCGATGAGTGCCGCTTCGTTTTGGGGACAGATGATCATCGTGTCCGGGTGTGGAAGTCCCCGGGTCAACGGCACGATCCCAACCTCGCTATCGAGCGCCACACCTCCCCCATTGCAGACATTATGGTCTGGGGAGCCAATGCTTACGATAGCCGATCAGCTCTAGTAGTGGTACGTGGATCATTGACGGGCCAGCGGTATGTGGATGAGATCCTACGGCCCCATGGGCTCCCATTCCCTGCCGGGATTCCAGGTGCGCTATACCAGCAATATAATGCCCGACCTGACACGGCTCGGGTTAACGAGGACGGCCTACGTTATGTACACACACTTCCATGGCCTGCCCGCTCCCCGGACATGTCCCCTATCGAGCATGTGTGGGCCCAGTTGAAACGCCGGCTACCGCCGTGCCGCACTATCCGGGATTTGGAGCACACCGTCCAACACGTGTGGGCCAGTCTGCCGCAGGACAACATCAGGTGTCTATTCGCCTCCATGCCGGACCGTATTGCAGCATGTATCGCCGCACGAGGTGGTGCGACGCGCTATTGAAGATGACAGGACTGCGTGTCACAGATCCTTCTGTAATTGTCCTGCAGCTCTGTTTTTGCCATTATGTATATCATTCATCTGTATCATTACGTCCATAAAATTTCAGTTCAATCCGATGCTTCCTTCTTGGTGCACAGATTTAATTGTCCGTGAGTGTATAACAGTAAGATCTCGTTGTGTTTCGGAACGATTCATAAATTACTGTATTCTGAGAGTATTATATTTACATACACAGTGCGGCTGATTTTCTTAAAAAATCCCGGTAAAAAACACGGGTCGGGAAGACACGGTTTTTTGATAAGTCATTTATCAGCTATGCGGTGGCAACAGCGTTTCCGTGTGAATTGCGCAGATGATTATTTACGCTGTGCATGACGTCATTCGGTGGAAGAACATTGCCACTGCTCTATCACGGAGCAGAAAGCAAATATCCGGTTGTGTTTGGAAATCGGTAGCAGTTGAATTGTTGCGTGATGTGTATGGGACTAATTGCCTATCTCGTGCATAAATATTCCGATGGTATGCGCGTTTCAAGGATGGGCGGGAAGATGTGGAAAATGACGAAAGGTCGGAACGTCTTATTTCAGTGCGAACGTCTGAACTCATTGAGAAAGTTCGCGAAAGGATAAAAATTGACCGTGTGACTACTTTCTATGTGACCTTTAGGAAGCTGGAATGTGAGCTAGGTGCTAATAAGGAGACGATTTGTCAAATTTTAGTGCAAGATATGCGGGGGCGGGGGTTGTGCTCGTTTTGTTCCGCGTGCTTTGTCAGACAACTAGAAATATTCATGAGTAGAGTACACAAAAGACATCCTGGAGACTGCAGAAAAAATGCTAAATTTTCTCTAAAGCATTGTCGCAGGTTACGAGACATCGTGTTTTCGTTATGATCCTAAAACGAAGCGTCAGAGTGCTCAGTGATGGAAGTCTCCACAGTCACTCAAGGAAAGAAGATCAGGTTACAGAAGTCCGAAACCAAGACAGTGTTTGTGTACTCTTGCGACATCAAGGGAATTCTGCATCACGAGTTCATTCCTGAAGGTACAACTGTCATTGGCAATGCTTACACATCCATTTTGGAACGATTGTGGAAGAGGATTGTTCGTGTCAGGCCTGTGTACAAAAACGGGAAATAGTTTCTTCTTCACTATAACGCACCCTAACACAGAGCAGTCAGTGTATAGCAGTTTCTTGCACGGAAACAAGGTGTGTACCCAACCTTCCCCCTGTTTCCCAGATTTGTCACCGTGTGAATATTTTCTATTCCCTAAATCAAAGCAGCTTTTAAAAGGAAAGGTTTTTCAAGACATTGAAGACATACAAAGACAGCAGCGTCGGAACCGCGGGGGCCGAGGGGGCAACTGCCCCCGCGACCATTTGCGCGCAGGGGCGAAACATCACATTTGCCCCCTAACTTTTCTTAGTCAGAAATCGGATTAATGTTTGTTTGTTTTTTTTATTTCCCGCCATTTAAAATTCCGTCAGATGAAACAAAATGTTATTTTCTACTTTAATTAATAATTAGAACTATGAATTCCTGAGACGTCGAGACCTCTAAATTCTCTGTTGTCGCTGTGGTCTAAGCGATGGCCTCTGATCATTCGTCCGAAAGGGGTCCGGGTTCAAATCCCGGTGAGGCATGGATGTTGTGTTTGTCTTACGGCACTGGCTCTTTCCCTTCCCTGGAACCATTGGCCCTAAATTAGGGACGGGCGACGGTTTATAGCCCATTGAGTTGCTCACGGTGGTCGTTAAACCTCCAATCAAAAAAAAAAAAAAATCTGAATTCCGTCGAGAACTCTGAATTCCTGAGACGTAAGACGCGCTTAAACCCTCTCCCTTTCTCAAATATGATTCCGAAGACGCAGATTACTCTCTTTCCTTGTCCAGTATGCGAAAAAAAATTTACTAAAAACAGCTATTCTGAAAATTATTGTTTTTATAAAAAAAAAAAAAGGAGCGTTTTCTATATTTTAAAAATAATGAAATCAGTATTTCTTTAAGACAGAAAATCGAAGATGGAGAAAAAAAGGGATATATTCTTGTGTTGTTTGTTGAATAACACAAGGGCTACTTGTGGAATTTGTACCTGTGTGGAGGTGTTCAAATCGATCAGTTTTACATCGCATGTAATACATATCGGTAAGCCGCCCCCGGTGGCGCAGTGGTCTAAGCGATGGCCTCTGATCATTCGTCCGAAAGCGGTACGGGTTCGAATCCCGGTATGGCATGGATGTTGTGTTTGTCTTACGGCACTGGCTCTCTCCCTTCCCTGGAACCAGTGACCCTAAATTAGGTACGGGCGACTGCTTGTAGCCCATTGAGTTGCTCACGGTGGTCGTTAAACCTCCAACCAAAAAAAAAAAAAGAAATATATCGGTAAAATGCTTTACATCAAAATACAATTTAATATAGATGTACAGGGTGTCCGAGAATTATTGGACACATTGCAAAATTATATAAAATAAAACATTAAACAGATATAAAGAAACTGACTGTACTAACTTACAATGTAACTACAGAAGTTAATAAATTTCAATGTGAGATCCCTTGGTTGCTCGTAGTATGTCCAAGCGATACTCGATTTCATGCCATGTATTGGCAAGCATCTGAGGAGTTGTGGAATTAATAGCAGCTGTGATACGCTGCTTCAGTTCCTGCAAATCAGTACAAGGCGTCTGATAGACACGATCCTTCACATAACCCCCACATGAAATAATCCAATGGAGTTAGATCTGGAGAGCTAGGAGGCCACGGAATGGGACCACCACGCCCAATCCATCTGTTGGGGAAATGCTCATTTAGGCACTTACGTACGCACGTTGACCAATGCGGAGGCGCGCCGTCTATTTGGAAAACGACGTTGTCCTATCTTTTGATCTGGGGTATAGCGAAATGTTCTAGTATATCCAAGTAAATGTCGCCATTTATGTTTTTTTCGCAGAAGAAGAAAGGGCCAATCACTTCTCTTTTTGATAGGGCTCACCACACATTGACTTTTGGAGAATCACGTTCTAGTTCAATAGCAGCATGAGGCGGTTCACTGCCCCATATGCTACAGTTGTGACGATTCACAATACCTGATACATGAAATGTGGATTCATCACTAACAATTACAGTACTGAGAAAGTTTTCGTCGTTTTCCACTCGATTCAGCATATCCACAGCGAAATCGTATCGCAGAGTGTGATCACTTACATGCATCTTTTGCACGATTTGAATTTTATAAGCATGCAACTTTAATTTCTTGTGCAAGATATCGTGAACTGTCGATTTCGGAATGCAGAGTTCTCTGCTTGCTTTACGAACGGATTACCTGGGGCTTCGTCGAAAACTTTCATTAACTTGGTCAACCGTCTCACCGCTGATGCCAGGCCTACCGGCTCCTCCACAATGTTCCACATTGCCAGTTTCTTTAAACTGTTTCATCCACCGGTTAATTGAATTCGTTGACGGAGGATTACAACCATACTCTAAACGGTACCGTCTTTTAACTTTAGTGACAGACTTTACTTCTGCAAGCCATAACACACACATCGCCTTCTACTGTTCGGGTGACATGACTACTGATTGCGCATTTCTCATACATTCCTCATCAGGCCACCCGTAGCGCCATCTATCGGATTCTGGGAATAACGATTCTGCAAAACAAAAAATGTAGAAACCGTGTTAGTAATACGTGACTAGAAAAACAGGCAATGATCATAGTTTGTTTGTTTTTTTTACATAATTTTGTAATGTGTCCAATAATTCTTGGACATTTTTGAAAAATTCAAAGTTTATATTAATTAAAACTTTATCGATATAATCGTTTTATCTGTGCTATGTTCAAATGGCATCATCAAGTCCTGTTTTGCAACAGCGAAATGAGTTTTACGATTTGACCAAAAACTGCATATGCTGATATCTTGCCCCCGTGGGCGAAAAACAGTTCCGACACCCATGTACAAAGAACTGTGACATAAGTTATTCTCTCCATACCAAAAGATGACCTCTGCAAGTCCTTCCTTTCGTTGGTTGATCGTGCCTTTTCTTATATTAAGGTGGACGTCTAGCGATTTTGCTTCCTATACTTCCAATGGGCAAATTTCTGCACACATTTTCTTCACAATTGATGCGTTCTCAAGGATGAAAATTTGAACATCGATTAAAATAACTTCATATTATAACTTGGAATACTTAATATTTTCTAAAACAACCATAATTATATTAAAAATCAATAACGTTTCCTTTGGTGGAGTTGGGACCAGAAAAAAGTTGGCCGCGACCTGTACATTGATGACGTCAGTAGACAAACAAATGTTGCATTATGGTTATGTTTTAGAAAATATTAAGTATTCCAAGTTATAATATGAAGTTATTTTAATCGATGTTCACATTTTCATCCTTGGGAGCGCATTAATTGTGAAGAAAATGTTTACAGAAGTTTGCCCATTGGAAGTATAGGAAGCAAATTCACTAGACGTCCACCTTAACGCAGGAGGAATTTACTTCAAATAAAATATATTCAGGTACGTTTTCCTCCTTTTCCAATTTTTAAAAAAAATTCAGTCTCATTACTTAATGCCGCATTGTATATATGTTTTTTGAAGGGGGTTAACGACAACTGTGAGTAACTCAATGGGCTATTATCAGTACCCCGTCCCTAATTTAAGGCCACTGGTTTCATGGAAGAGAGAAAGCCAGTGCCGGAGGACAAACACAACATTCATGGCTCACTGGAATCCGAACCTGGACCCATCTCGGACGAATGGTCATAACCCTGCGCCACCGGTGCGGCATTATATCTATACTGTAAATAACAGTAAGGAGTATAGCGAAAAAAAATATAGAATGATCGTTATTACTTCAACAACTGTCTAAAGGATTCCAATTTTTAGCACGCCTTTTGAAAAAAGTGTTTGGTTGGGTTATCACTATGTCCGCCGTCCGTTCGTCTGCGAACAAAATATCTCTGCACTTGATCTGAAAAACTCTTCTTGAATTGGGAAGTGTGAACTATGAAGACGATGATCCTTGCCTTTTTGGCTTTTTCCGATGCATTACTTAGCCGCTAGGGGGCGTAAAAGCAGATGCTATTGATCTCAAAATATATTTTATTTCATATCATTGCTTCTAAATATCCTATTCAAAAAATTATCTCTTTCCTTCGGTAGCTCTTACAACGAATGTGATTTGGCGCACAGTTTCTTTTTTAAATGATTCACTGCGTACCTGGTAGTAAAATCTATGTTTAATTTTCTCCGATATCGCCGCCTCTAAATGGCTGATTTAAAAACTTATTTCTGCATTGGATTAAGTTTGTAGTAAAAACTATTTTGCGCATAATTTGTAATTTTTTGTTGTTGACAGTTCTGCCATCTGCAAGTGCATATCTTTGTTTCCGATATATTGGGTTGGTGCGAATGAAATGTCCGGCGCGAACGAGCAGTGGAGAAAGGCCCCCACCACAGCGGAATGGAACCACCCACAGGTGTTGCGGGTGTTACGTCACAGAGTTACTATAAATAGCTAGCACGTGTGTGAAGAACAAGGTGTAGGCGTGGTTTGTTTGAACGTAACGTGGCATGCAAAGGAAACATGCAGACGCCGGATTTGAGAGTCATCTTCCTGTATGAATTTAAACTGGGCCATTGCGCTGGAATTGCCGCTCGATATGTTAACAAAGGGTTTTGGGGAGTATACAGCCAACGAACGAACCATTCGGTGATGGTTTGTGAAGTTTCGAAGCGGACATACGGACCTGCAAAACGAAACACGTGGTCACTGACCTGTTGCTGTTTCTGACGATTTCTGTTGCGTGTGGTTGAAGCGGACCCCCGAAAAAGGTGTCGTGAGATAGCGGCAGATGTAGGTGTCCACTACACGACAGTTGTTCGGCATCTGGCTGCGCTGGGTAAGGTCAAAAAGCTGGACATGTGGCTGCCGCATGAGTTGACAACTGCCAACAAGACTAGGCGTTTGGAAGTCTGCACGTCAGTGCTTGCCAGGAATAAACGGGAACATCTACTGCATCGAATCGTCACCTGCGACTAGAAGTGGGTCCTTTATGATAATCGGAAACGGTCTGCACAATGGTTAAGCAAAACAGCCTGCTGGACGGCATTATAAGCCACCCCTACACACCAAGAAGAGGATACTCCTTGTCTGGTGGTCCACAGCTGGGATAATTCGAGGGAGTTTCTTGGCAAGAGGCCAAACCATCACTGCAGAACGTTATTGTGCTGAATTACACCAGACGCACCGGAAACTTCTGTAGAAACAACCGGCTTTGGTAAACAGTCATGGTGTTCTTCTGCTCCAAGACAACGCCCGCCTTCATGTCGCAGAACAAACAATGCTGACACTAAGTGCCTTGGGCTATGAATCAGTGCGTCATCCTGCCTATTACCCGGACTTGTCTCGGACAGATTATCATCTGTTTCGTCGCTTGGATCACTTCCTGTCCGGGGAAACAGTTCACGACAGACAACGAGGTTCAACGTGCAGTTGATGACTTTTTCGAGTCCCAGCCACAAGACTTTTTTCGTTCCGGGATCATGGCCTTGCCGGACAGATGGCAACTATGTGTCGATACCTAGGGGGATTATTTTGCATAGGTAAGTTGTCCTACTTTTCCGTTCTCGCCGTCCACGTGTGCAGGTCCTTTACTTGACATTTCATTCGCACCAATCCAATAGTTGCATCAGTGTCTGCGCTCCTAAAAACTCGTTTGATAAAAAATCATTTTCATCCAGATACCGCTCGCGACAGACAACCTTTTTCGAGTATTTTCTGTTCATAACAATGCACAGTTTTTGTCCAAGCGATTTATATAATATTTTTCCGATATCTCTGCTTCTAACATTCTGATTTGAAAAATTCCATCTTTGTCAAACAGCGTTGTTCCTGGTTAGGAATATTTTGCATATAATTTCTAATTTTCCTTAAAGCAGAAATCTTTAAAAAACCTGAGGTTTTACTTTCGTGCTACTAGTCAAAGAGTAATTAAGGCTGTCAAAGCACGATCAGATCCCTCTAAATATAGAGCACAAACATCACACCTTCCAATCACTATCTAAAAACGTAGGTTAAAAAAACGTCTTTATTTACAATTAAAAGGGTTAGTTTAAAAGCTGTAGCGAGTACTTTCGCGAACCACTATGGTCGCATCATCAGGATAAGAAGTGAAATCACTATGAAGCGGCACATAACTTATATAAACTGACGGGGAAAAAAATCCCAACAAAACGAAAAAATAGTTGTAGAGGAATGAAATGGCGGCAATACATTTGTATAGGTAACATATTTAATCGATTAAGGTTTCAAGATCACGGCTTAATGTAAGCGCGAGAAGAGCCATTTTAAATGTGAAATGCTGGTGCATTAATAACCGGTGTAACCTCCAGAATGTTGAATGCAAGCACGCAAACGTTCATGCATTGTGTCGTACAGGTGCTGGATGTCAGTTTGTAGGAATGGAGTTCCATGCCTGTTGCACTTGGTCGGTCAATACAGGGACGGTTAATGCTGGTTGGGGGTGACGCTGGAGTTGTCGTCCAATGATGTCCCATACGTGCTCGATTGGAGAAAGATCTGGTGATCTAGCAGGCCACAGCAACATGTCGACACTCTGTAGAGCATGTTGGGTTACAACAGCGGTATGCGGGCGAGCGTTATCCTGTTGGAAAACACCCTCTGGGATGCTGTTCATGAATGGCAGCACAACAGGTTGAATCACCAGACCGACGTACAACTGTGCCGTCAGGGTGCGTGGGATAACCACGAGAGTGCTCCTGCTGTCAGAGGAAATTGCTCCCCAGACCATAACTCCAGGTGTAGGTCCAGTGTGTCTCGGCAGCAGACTGGTTGGTTGCAGGCGCTCACCTAGCCTCCTTCTAACCAACACACGGCCATCACTGGCACCCAGGCAGAACCGGCTTTCATCAGAAAACACAACAGATCTCCACTCCGTCCTCCAATGAGCTCTAGCTTGACACCACTGACGTCGCAAACGGCAGTGGTTTGGAGTAAGTGGAATGCACGCTACAGGGCGTCTGGCTCGGAGCTGTCCTTCAAGTAACCGATTTGTAACAGTTTGTTACGCCCGTTTGGATCTGGGTAGATACGAACCAGGGCCGTTGGCGTGGGAGCCGAGCGCTCTACCGACCGGAACTAATTTGCCACGCACGGCGTGTGCTTGAAGCTGTCTGTTTAGTGCGGAATGTGTAATCAAACGGTTCCCTCTTTCATTTTACAATATTGCGAGGTATTTTTCATAAAAGTCAGTTTCATATAATTCGTAAACTTATTTTTTCAACGTAACGATAGTTTTTTTTTTTTTTTACCTTAAGGGAACTTCACTCATTTTCAAGGAGTGTGCATACTTAGAGTCGCTTTCCAAAATGTTGTACTGTCCTTGTCGTCTTGAAAGGAGATTGTTGAATTAATATATATTTACCCTGGTTCATGTCACATTCTGTTGCATTTTTAACATTGTATCTTTCCTTTCCGTTGTCCGAAGCTACATTTGTTTTAAAGAGGAAAGATATTTTATTTTACTTCTCGTGATTTTTAGAAGCTAATTCCTCCCAGTCTTGTGTATTCAACCCATGGATGAGCACATTATATCCACATAGCGTTGCTTTTATTTTTTTTATTTCAGATAATTAATAAATTTCGTAAGCGTATACTTCTTTTTTTTTTTCCAACAAACGTTTTTTTAATGTTTTTCCACGACATTCGTTTCAAGCGGTTTCAAATTTTTTCTTGTTATTCACACACTCCATTCCATGAATTGTTATTCATGGAAATGGAGTGGGTGTGTTTCATGGCTGTAATCTAGTATTTCATGGCTTAATCTGATATCTTCGTCGACGTGGAATTTCATTAGGAAATTAATTCGCCTCTCTGCATATGGAATTTTTTTCTTAACATCCACTAAAATAACACGATGGCGATAGCGTCGTCTTCAGCTAACTGGTACCACGAGATACACAGCAAGTGTTGCTTCTGCGCATGCACAGTCCCGTTGCTTCCACCTGATGTTGGGGTTGCAGTGGTTGCCAGCAACGGGCCACTAGTGGCACTTGCTGGGAGGCCCACAATTCACGGCGATGCTGCAGGGCCACCAATGGCTCGCCAACTGATAACGCTGCCATCAATGGACCGCTACCGGGCCCTGAGCTGCAGATTTTAGCCAGCAGTGACCCATCACTGCCAGCTGGTGGCCAGCACTTGTGTTTTTGCTGGGTTGCGTAAAAATGTTTCGATTTCGATGAAATTTTAGTATGTGGTAGGGGACCACCTGGGGTCAAATTTTATTGAAAATGGAAGAAATGGGGTCAAAGATCAGGACATAGGAGCTGGATCCATTCCATTGCCCTTATGCGTCAGAACTTACCTAAAAATGCTTCGATTGCGACAAAACTTTATCATGTTGTTCCGGAGGTATTCTGAATTGGTCCTGTATAATATCATCGAAATGGGGTCAAAGGTCAGGACACAGGGGCGATATTTATTTCACAGCCATTATCGTCATAACTTGAGTAATGATTTCCGGCATGTTGTAAAGCGTATCATAATCAATGCATTGCGGGATTTTACTAACTTGTTACTTTTCACTGTATTACCAACTTGTATCTCAAAAATCACGGAGGACGCGTAAGGTGATTTTTTTTTTTTTTTTTTTTTTGTTAGAATATGGTGTTTTTTCTTGGGGTTTTCCTTTTTTTATTCAGGAGGATGCACTGCAAATGAAAAAAAAATATGGAACTGAAAAAGAAATAGCTTCTTTCCGCCGAAAGCAGCACGAGAATCAAAGGAAGAAGAACTCACACCCATCTTATATGCTCCTGAGTGTGCTCCCAGCGTGACTACTGAGTAGGTCATCCGAGCAAAATAATCCAAACTTCCAAAGTTGCCATAAGCTTTTGACTTGCCGGCGCACATATGTTGTTCGTAAAACAATAAAATGCCGTACCCATTTGTTTTTCTGCTGATGTAAACTGAAACAGTCCACAAACGGCAACCAATGTCGTTTGTTTTTTTACGCACAAGGGTCGTAAAACCCGGAAAAAAATTACAAACAAAAAAAAAAGCCAAAGAAGCCTTAATTGAATTCTGCAGGCGCTTATTAACTTGTTATCTTGGGAATGGGAAGGCATTTACTTCTGCTTTATAGAACAGCAGCTACATATATATATATTTTTCATTCTTACCTTGTCTACTTAAAGCAGCTGCGTGAAGGCACCACAGCATTCAGCACCAACGCTCGGGGGGGGAAGACAAAGGTTATTTGAAAGAGTGCAAACCGTAAACTAGGCATAAATACATTTGGATCATTTTTTTAAATCCATATTTGGGTAAATTTTTGGGTTGCTCCACTCGGCGTTAAGTTTGATCAGCTTTATGAACGATGAGAGGCACAAAATAGTCGTCCTGGAGGAATTCAAGCCCTCTGTAATCACCCCCTGTTGCTGCACCAGTGATGGACTTGAACTTGTTTGTGACCATTCTTTGTATCTTTTCATCCACTGCACTTCTACGACCTTCTAAACAAAAACTTGTGAAGCTAACCCTATTTATCATTCCTCTTGAATTTTTGTTTTGTTTTGAAAATTTAGTTGCTTCTTGGTTAAACGTTTTCTCACTGAACGCCACATTACTACCCCGAACAGCTTTTATAATGTGGCAACACTGACAGTGAGTCAAAGCAATATCAATGACGAGGTGGAGTTAGGAGAGTTAGTAGAGTTGTGCAGATGTAGTGAGACTAGGAGTAGATTCTGAAACGTTGATATAAAACCTGTTGATATGGACTACCTGATCAAAAGTATCCGGACACTTACCTATCCACAAACTCCCTGTAATAGGAAAGGAATTAATATCGAGTTGGTCCACCTTTTGCTACTATCATTTCCTCCACTCCGCTGGGAAGGCTTTCCACTAGATTTTTGGTGCGTTGCTGCTGGAATTGCCTTCCATTCTGCCACAAAATCATTAGTCAGGTCGGTCACTGATGCCGGGCTGTTCAGCCTAACTGGCAGTCTGCGTTCCAATTAATCTCAAAAGTGTTCCATGGTGTTGAGATCGAGGCACTGCATCGGCAAGTCAAGTTCTTTCACATCCTTCTCATCAAACCATTAATGCACAGACCTCGCTTTGTGGATGTGGGCATCTCCTGATGATAAAGGAAAGGGCCTTCACCTAACTGTTGCCATAATGTTGGGAGCACAGAATTGTCGAGAATGTCATTTTAGGCCGCAGCGTTAAAATTCCCTGGCACTGGAACTAAAGGGTTCAGCAAAAAGCATGAAAAATATCCATAAAGCACGATGCTTCCTTCGCCAAATTTTACAGTTGGAACAACGCAGTCCAGCAGGTGGCGTTCACCTGGCATCTTCTACACCTAGACTAGTGCTGTTAAAATATCCCAAAATATCATAAATCCGAAATCCGGATTGCCGCATGAAATCCGAAATCTGGATTTTATATCTGAATTTCGTATATCCGAACTTAAAAATCCGGATATTGGGATATCCGGCTAGTGCTGTCAAAAACCGGATATTTTGAAATCCGGATTTCGGATTTCAAAATATCCGAAATATCATAAATCCGGATATCTCTTTCCATCTTTTCTTTCTTTCTTTACTACCCCAGTGGCCTAGTGAATTAATCATAAACACTATATAAGTGCTAGTTAGTGGGAGATACCTGGTTTACCCGGTTCAGCAATAATAACCAGCCATCGTTTCTTTTGTTCGTTCTTTGTAAATTTTTGTTTGCGTCTTCTTAACCAGAAAACTTTCCCCCTTTCGAACGTGAAAAATAAAATGCTTGGCGTATTATTGTGAAATTGAACTTTCTATAGAAATAAATACATCCGAATATCCGATGTTCGAAATCCGGATATTCGCAGTTCATAGTCCGGATATCCAGAGTTAGAACTATTCGAATGCTGAAATTCTGTTTTCGGATAGTAAAATATCCGGAAATCCGTGAACAGCTCTTTCGAAATCCGGTTATACGGAGTTCGAACTATTCGAATGCTGAAATTCTGTTTTCGGATAGTAAAATATCCGGAAATCCGTGAACAGCACTTTCGAAATCCGGTTATACGGAGTTCGAACTATTCGATTGCTAAAAATACGGTTTTCGGATACTAAAATATCCGGATATCCAAAAATCCGAAATCCGTGAACAGCACTAACCTAGACTCGTTCGTCGGACGGTGATGCGTGATTCCTCACTCCAGAGAATGCGTTTACCTTGCTTCAGGGTCTATTGGCACCGAGCATTACACCACTCCAACCGACGCTTGGTGTTAATCTTGCTGAAAATATAGGCTTGTGTGCGGCTACTCGTCCATGGAAACCGATTGCCTTTAGCTCGTGACGAAGTGTTATGATGATGGCTTTACTTACAGAGGCATTTTGAAACTCGGTGGTGAGTTTTGCCACCAAGGGCAGGCGATTTTGCCTCATCATCCGCTGCAACACTCAGTCATTTTACGTGGTCTACCAGGTCACGATCGCACTTTTGATGTCCCTGTTCGTTTTTTCACAAACCCCCGTAAGTAACGCATTTCTCCAGCACACAAACGACTCCTGTCTCTTCTGTGGTACCCAGGTTTCACTGCTATACATCAGAGTAGGAACAATTGCACTTTCATACACAGCCATCCAAGTGTAATTGTACCTACTCTGATGTATGGCAGTGAAACCTGTGTACTACAGAAGAGACATAGGAGTCGTTTGTGTGCTGGAGAAATGCGTTACTTACGGGGGTGGGAGGTTGTGGCATTGAGGAATGAAGATGCATTGCAGTTGTTTAATGAGAAGCAAAATGTTGTAAGCAAGGTGGAGACTAATGTTCTTCTGTGGTTTGGCCATGCTAAAAGATTGAGTGATGAAATGCTTACTAAGAAACATATTTTGGCCAAAGAAAGGCAGATGAAGGCCAAGGGAGTCATGGGAAGGTCAGATTCAGGAGTGTCTGCATGAGTAAAAGATTTTGAGTATGAAGTATAGAAGGTCTAGTGTACGTCGGATGGATGTCAGTGAAGCCCGCGTTGTGTGTCATGATCGATGTATATGGAGAAGTTTGATACGGTAACAGTAAGTAAATAATCAGTTAAAAATTTATCTAGTAGTTCGTATTTCTTTGTAGAGCTAACCTCTAAATCTCAGAAAACAGCTTAGTGATATGTATGTAGGTATGCCCGTTTCCACTTTACAATAACATCATTTACAGATGATCGGGGGTACCTGCAAGTTTTCCGAACTGACTTGCTTCTAAGATGGCATAAACTAAAACTTTAACGTTGAAAAAAACTTTAACATAAACGCCATGCCTTTTCACATCGGCGCGGCGTTCTCATTCAAAGAATCAATCATCCGACTTCCGATTCATCGGTGCTGTTAGATGCCATTCTCTTCTACCGCTCTGCTATCATGGCCACCTTTCTCTTCCTCAAGATGCCCTTTTTCACCACTATTTCTATTTCGCAGTGCATTTATTTCCCCCTGGTGCCCAGCTCCCATCGCTCGGTCCCCACCTACCATTGTCTCTTCTCATGGAATCCCTCTTTTTTCTCCTTTTCTCCACCCCTAATTAACTGTCCTTTTATTTCTCTACCTGGGTCTCTACCCGCTTTTTCCCTGTTTCTCAGCTTTTTGACTCTCACCGCAGCTGGCTTTCACTTTCCCAACTCCAGATGCTTCGCCAAACCCCTTCTTCCCTGGCTGAACACCGTTTACTTCAGTCTGCCTTTATTTCTCTGTACTTTTATCTCGTCACCTCTTTCGTTTACATTCCCGACGTCTTTTTCACTGGTCCTCTGCTCTTACTGGCTCCTTCTCTCCTCCGTCTTCTTTCTACCCGTGCTCTCTGTTCCCATCTGCTCCTGTGTAACGCCACCCTTCTTCCCATTTTCCCTTCCGGCCACTCTAACTCCCGCTCCGTCAGGACCTCCATGTACGATTGGTCTGCTTAACTCGCGTTGCAACGTACAGTGGGTGTTCTTGCGCGGATGCCCTTCCGTTTCCTGCACCCTTCATCTCTTTTGCATCTCTTCCTCTCTCAACTGTGTGCACTGTTCTGTCCCAGGTACTGTCCTCCACATGTGTGTTTCCTGTATCGTTGACCCAAGTCCATTTTCAGAATCCTTTACGGCGTCTGTAATCTGCCGTACTCCTCTGCGGATTATCAGGTGTCAGGCTTCACCTGTGGACATTTAGCTGTCTGCTGTTTTGTGTGCATCCTGACGGAAGCTGACATCTGTATTCACCATTTAACTCACGGGAACTCCTCGTCGCATTTGCATTTCGCTCAATGCTCTTTAACAGCGCAATTTATCTTTCGATTGCAAGCTCGACTGACCAGTGATCATTGGAGCTGCGAGAATTTACCGGAATTCTATAAACTTTTGAATCTAAGTGGCACTTTATTTACTATTATAAATGATGCCCCGACCTCGAACTGTGTCATGTTGTAATACGTATTGTTACTTTCGGACTGACATAACTATTTTGTCACTCCATCCTATTCCTTTGTTTCCTGTGACAGTGCCACATTTTTTCTGTATATACTTCTTTTTGTTTTCAATACATTTTGTTCTTTTCATTGTTTTTAATAAAGAATTATTGACTCTCTCTCTCTCTCTCTCTCTCTCTCTCTCTCTCTCTCTCTCTCTCGAATCCTTTCCTACACAAAAAATATACACTCATCGTCAAAAAAAAATAGTTGCTCCCAGAAGGACGTTTCGGATTGCAATGCTATTCGGGAGGGAGGAAGGTAAAGGTTACCAGGAACAATAAATGATTAAACATTGAGACCGATATGGGCAATATTTATTGAGCTACACGCCAATAAGTAGTGTCTCTCAGAATGGGGTCGGGCCCCCATGTTTGCTCACACAGCATGCCAGACGTCTCAGCATGGAGTTTTACAAGTTCCTAATGGTGTCCTGTGATAAGACATCCTATGCAGCTTAAATCTTCTCATGCAGTTCCTGCAAATTGTGCGGTAGGGGTGGAGTGTGGATAGCGCGTCCAATAGCATCCCAGACATTTCAATCAGCGATAGGTCTGGCGATGCGGCTGGCCATGGGAGAGTATCAGTACCTTGAAGGCAAGTTCTCGAGACAGCATCCGTATGCGAACAAGCGTTGTCCTGTTGGAAAATAGCACCGGAGTGAGCGTTCAGAAAATGTATGGCCACTGGTTGCAGGACCTCAATAACGTAACGTTGGGCTTAGAAACTTTTTGTGCGCCATTTGTTAATCTTCGTAACACGCTTTTTAGCCACTGGTTGAAGTAAGTATCTGTTTCTATTTCTGGATGTTTTATCGATTGTAGAAACCGGTTGATTGTTTTCCTAACCGGTTCCATTGACTTTTAATAGCTTTGATAAATTTAATTCACGTCAGAATGGATTCAAAAGACTTGCGCATTACACCCGAAAATTCGGTGTCCTCTTTCTTGTTTGTTTGTTTTTTTTCTTGTTAGGATTCGCATTAGCAATGCTATTTTGTTATTTCCTGTGTCTCTGTCTTTGTTTGATTCGATTTTCCCCTCCTCTGAGCGCTTCGAAGACAAATTTGTAAACGTTTTGCGTTCTCACCAAGCTTTGTATCTACAACCTGATCCTAGAGCACAGACGACACAATTACTCGACTTTTTCCGCTATCCATGTATCCCATTGAGACAAAAAGCGGGCTAAACTTATCCTTGTGAAGCCGGCTAACCAGGGTCGGGGCTGGTATGATTCCTTACTCGTAACTGTTCTAACCCACTAGTGGCTAACCGCTTAGGGTAGGATAAGATGAAGGGATTTTAGGATTTTCTGTTATTTGCCGCTCGGCACTAAAATTCGTCTGGTAAAGTGGATGACTGTGGTCAAACTTCTAAGTCAATCACCAATATTCCTCCTTTTTTGGAAGTAATGGAGCATTCAAAGAAACATGCAACCAGAATTTCTGCTTCTGGTGTATTTGCAGCAAAATCTGAGCTCCTGAAATCTCGATTGAAAAAATTCTTTCGTGGAGCGATGCCGCTCACATCGAAAACCTTTTGAGAAAACTTTCTTTTTAAAATAATGCATGGTTTTTCCTCCAGGGGACGTAGATACATGTCTTACTTTTGTCGATATCTCTGCTTCTAACAGTCTGATTTGAAAAATTCTTTCTTTGTTGAAGAGCTTTTCCGGCGCGAAATGTTTTACATACACCTAATTAAAAAAAATTCTTAACGCACAAGTCTGCCGTCAGAGGGCGTAAGCTCATGTTTCCGTTTGCAGTAATATCAGCTTGACTAAAAACCCGACTGAAAAACTTCTTTCTTCGGTCAGATACTACTAACTGTGCAAACTCTGTGTGCGTATTTTCTTCCCAAAATAACGCACAATTTCGCCGCTAGGGGCCAAAAAAAAAACACGCAGTCGCCATTGGTCATTCAGACAAGAGATATCCCAGATGTAAGAAACACATTTCTTCAGTGTATTGCCTATATATTATAGCTATGTTTATGATAAAGTGCTTGCATTATTTCTATCTGATTATTCATAATAGAATTTATTTTTTTGTTTCATCTTTTTGACTATATATTACTTGGTTAATTTGTGTAGTTTAATTCTCTCAGTAATGATAATTAGTGATGATAATTGATGGAAACATGTATTTTCCCCAAAGATATCAATACTTGTACATCGATATTGTATGCAAAGTATTGGCGTCCTGTTCATATAATAACGCTTTCATCGATGTCATAACCTCCTCCAGAAAAAAAAATCTAGTTGCTTGCCTGTTCTCACAATTCAGGCTTTCGACTGCGGAAAGAATTTTTCAAATCGGGCAAATATTTGGAAAGACATGTTGTCCACAGACATACGGACAAAGTGATACTGTAAGCACGTACTTTCGTTTTTAAAAAAAATAACATAAGCACGATCTTTTTTTACAAAAGACATGTTAAAAAAGAGCTAATACGCCTTTCATTCAATAACGAATGATTCTGTTGTACTGTAATTGAAACATACACTGCTCGACACAGAAATTGCCCCACCCAGAAAGAGGGAGAATAGAGGGGTGAAATTAAGCATTCAAATAGAAATACATAAGGGTTGATCTTAATGTTTTTTTCAGCCACGTACAGTGTTTATCAGATGAGATAATGCAACACACTGGGGGCGCCTCAATAAGGGGTTGCACCTCCGCCAACGGCAATACAGGCAGCAATATGGCGTGGCAATGAGTCATACAGTGACGGATATCGTCCTGAGAAATGGAATACCAAGCACGGTTAATCCGTCGATCACTGAGATCGTGCGCAGGCCGATTCGATTGCAGACGACATCCAATGCGGTCCCACAGGTTTTCGATTGGGGATCAATCGGGCGACTTGCTGGCCATGTCAGTTTTTGAACATGTTGTGTACATTGTCCGGAGACCCGATCGGTGTGTAAACGGGCGGAAAATGGGGTGCTGTAGGCCATTCAGGAACGGTATCAAAATGGGTTGCAGAACCTCGCTCGCGTATCATGCAGCTGTCAGTGTGCCCGTGATGCGGGCAAGAGGTAACCTACTGTCGTGCGCGATAGCACCCCATACTATGTCTGCCTAACGGGTGGTTTGGCGGTCGCGAACGAAACTGGAATCTGTCCAATCGCCAGGGTGTCGCCAGACATGGATCCGTCGATCGTCAGCACCCAGACAGAAACGGGATTCATCACTGGAGACCACAGAGTTCCATTCGTGATCCCAGTTTGCATGACTTCGGCACCAAGTCAGACGAGCGCTGCGATGGCTGGCCGTCAATGGCGATCCTCGTAACAGTTGCCTACTGCGCAGGTTTGCCACATCTAACCTTCGGTTTACATTTCGGGTCGTTATGGCGACGTCCATGGCAGATGACACAGCACTTCGAATATCGGCTGCAGTGCTTTCTGGTGACGAACGAGCGTGCCGAACAATCCGCTGGTCCAGGCGTGCTGACGTCTGTCGGACTTCATCACCGCCACTCCGACGCAGGTACGAACCTTCTTGTAACCACTGGTGCCAACAGCGTCCAACAGTTCGTGCATCCTGTTGCACATGCGCAGAGATACGACGTGTAGGTCAGCCCACTTTACGCAGGCCTACAATTCTTCCTCTCGGCCTTCGCTGAACCGTTTCTTAGCAAAAACAACAAATCTGAGATCTCGCGACACTTCCACCAGCGACCACATATTACCATCCCTGTTGCTGCTGGAACCTTTATCTCACGAACATGTGACCTCATCGGCACCAGTTTAACATCATTTGAATATTTCGAATGGATACACCCGCTGGGTGATTTGCATGTTTGTAGCACACCTCCTTCTGTGTGGGGCGATTTCTATGTCGAGCAGTGTATGACATACTGGGAAAGTGACCCGGAATTTCCTGGGTTTAATTTAAGATATGTAATCCGGCGGCTTATGAGCCAGGAGACCAGATAACGGCGGGAGACCCAGACAAAGGTCCGGGTCTCCCAAAAATTATCAATGTTCTATTTTTTACTTAAACATTTAACAGTAATATCTTCCAATAAACGAAATTTTTTTTAAAGGTACGCTCTTTCCAGCACATTTTTCTGACACCAGAGGTTCCATATGCAGATTTAAATACACGTGCAGTAAAACACAGGATGCATCAAACTGAGACTAATATGCTTACAGTTCACTACCCGTGGTATTAACGTAATCGAGCAGGGTCGACTACAGCGAAGAAACCCCTTTCCACTGGAAAAATTCGTAGTCTTGCAACACTCCGTATTTAAAGACTTCGCCGTACAAAAATAAAAAAAGCTGTTGGGCAGCAGATGTCTACTTACCAAGCAAATGCATCAGAACAACGTCAAATAACACTTATACACTTCACTTTAACAGAATAGTCTCGCCATGATTACGATTGGCGATCGTAACCACTTTTCTCCCAGTAACGACGCCCCTCCGATTTGTTTTGTTTTTTTAAATGAAAAGAAGCTATTTTTTTAATCGGCGTACATACACTATCTACCAACAAGTAATTGGACACCTGTGATATCAAAGGAAAATGAAGTTTATTCACCTTCAATAGTTGGTGGAGCCTCCACGAGCGGCGATTACAGCTGAGACCCTCCGGGGCATACTCTCAACCAGGCGTTGTATGACGACTAGCGGTATTTTCTTCCACTCGGCTTAGAGAAGACAGGTCAGTTCCTTCACCGATTTTGGAAAGTGGGGGCACCCCTTAAGTCGACGCTCCAACTCGTCCCAGGGGTGCTCAATAGGGTTAAGGTCTAGGCTCTGCGCAGGCCAGTCCATTTGATTAACCCCATTGTCACCATACCAAGCCGTGGTGGACCTCGCAACAGGACAGGTGGCATTGTCATCCTGAAAGTAACATGGGTCCACCCCGTAAAACATACCAAGCCATGGTGGACCTCGCAACAGGACAGGTGGCATTGTCATCCTGAAAGTAACATGGGTACATGGGTCCACCCCGCAAAACTGCCACAACGTAGAAAGCGCATGGTCATCCAAAATGGTGCAGTAGATCTCGACGTTGAGTCTACCAGGAATTGCGACCAAGGGTCCCGTGCCATACCAGGAGAAACACCCCCATAGCATAATTCCACCGCCGCCTAACTTCGCAGTTGGCACAGTACATTCCGGCAGGAGGCGTTCTCCAGGCAGACGGCAGACTCAGACCCTACCATCCAAACGGTAGAGGGTGAACCTTGATTTGTCGCTCCAGAGAACCTGTTTCCACTGTTCAACGGCCCACTGTCGACGTTCTTTGCACCACGTTAGCCGAGCAGCGCTGTTGGACTTGGTGATCAAAGGCTTGTGTGCGGCAGCACGTTCATGATAACCGAGCAGATGGGATTCCTTACGGATGGTATTCATCGAAAGAACACTCCCGGATGTCTGTTGAAACTCCTCGCGGATGTGGCCTATCGATTTTGTGCGGTTCTTCCGAATTTCTCTGGCCAGCACCTGTCGGTCTCTAACTCCCAGTTTTGTGGATCTGCCGGGTCGGGGCACATTCCGACAGTCACCTCTCATCTTTCACTTGCCAATCACGTAGGCCACTGTCAATTTTGGGTACTTCAACTCGCTGGATATGTCACGTATGGATCGGCCATTTCTGTGATACCCGACGATTACACCTTTCTCGAAATCAAAGAGCTCCGAACTGCGTGGCATCTTGCATGCGACTGGTTGCGTTGTTGTTTCCCACACGATATTTAACGGCGGCGGCCGTGACTTGTATCAGGACCGCAGATATCGTCGATTGCAGGGGTTTCCAATTACTTGTTGGTAGATAGTGTATGTAATCATGTATTAAAATGAGCAAAAAAACTTCATAGTCTTTTTCTGGCACAACTGCCTGCGTTCATCTTCAAAGACATGCGGTTGAAATCAACTTTTCTTAAAGTTGATTTGGTTTTCTTTGAAGTCGATTTGCAATTACAAAGGAATGTGCTGCCATCTGTCAGTGATATCTGTTTCAACTCCTACGAAGATTAGCTAAAAGTTGATTAAAATTTTAGAAATATGAATTTTCAACAAAGGGTTCTGAGGTGCACACACGCAGGTGCTTCTGCGAGTTTATACCCAACTTAAAATCTCAATGTTCAGTGGTTTTTTCTGTAGGCGACCTACGGACAGACACACAGGCAGCCCATTTTATTATTACAGATATTTTTTCGTTTAAATTGACGTCAAGTTGTTTTGTTACGTTTCCTAAATGAAAACGTACTGACATCTTGGATCCCCCTCTTAAAAATTCCTGTATCCGGCACTGGAGCAGTCTCTAAATTAGTTTGCGAACGAATGATGGATGGTTGCAGTCAGAGGCGTAACTAGCCATTTCTCTGTCCAGGACAAACTACAAAATATAACGCCCCTATCAATCTATTTTTTTTTCGGAAATTCACCTACCACCACGAGCAACTCCAAGGGATATTAGCAGTCGCCCGTCCCAAACTTTTAGCCCCTGTTCCTGCGAAGGGAAAGGGAGCCAGTGTCGTAGGTCAAGTACACTAGCCATGCCTCATCCCGGACTCGAACTCGGGCCAATTCGGACGAACACTGACAAAACAAAATTAGCGACATACCAATACTGTGCAGCCCCAGTGGCCAAGTGCTACGAGGTGCTGGCTTCTAACCATGCGTCCGAGGTAAGGCGTGGATGGTGTGTTTGTCCAACGGCACTGGCTCTCTTCCTTCACTGGAGCCGGTGGCCCTAAATCAGGGACGGGCGACTGCTTATAGCTCTCTGAGTTGCTCACGGTGGTCCTTATACCACCAAGCAAACAACAATGACTGTTTATGCAGCTTTTCCCAACTGCTTGGAATTTGAGCCTTCTGTACTACTACATCAAACGGGCCGAATGCAGCTGGCAGTCGAGTCTCGTAATCGCAGTAATAATAGAATAGACCCAGATAATCTTCAACAATGTGAACAACATCTTTATCTTGCGACATGCATACAACTGCACCTACATTTCTGAATGTGACTAATTAACATCCCCTGGACATTTTGAGGAATTTTTTTTTTAATTTTAAGCTGTGAAGGCTTCTGAAACTTGCGAAACATATAAGAAAATTCTGTAAATGGACAAATGACATAGTATGGTCCGAAAAATATGTATCAGAAACTGGCGCAAAAGCTTCAGTTCCAATTTTAATCTGATTGTAAGCAGTGAGTACTGCGCCCTCTCTTGAGTTGCGCCCATGATAGCCTGTCCCGCCCTAGTTACGCCCCTACGAGGGCCGTATTAAAATTAATGAGCAACAATGCCTTAAAAATTGCGAGTTGTAATGTTTGAAGAAATAAGTACGACACCTGAACCCTTTCGCTACCACAACGTACGGGACCCGGCCATTCAGACGACCCCAAGCGCCGAGGTCGCCCGATAACTCGACTAGGATTTCGTAGCCCCGTGGTCTTTGAATTTGCGCGGCGTCTGGCGGATTAGTAGAAGTCACCCTCACTCGTCTTTGTTGTCGCTAAACAAAGAAGTGAACCAAGAGTTTGTTTGTCCCGGGGCAATATCATTCAGCCTTTCTGACATCGCTCAGTAGAACTTATAATGAATTAGCTTTGTTTATCTTTTTGCTAAGCTAATTATTATGAATGAATAATGCTCTAAGCTTCAAAATGATGAATTCCCAAAAGGGTGTTGTTACTCGTTAATTATGAACTTAAACAAAGTCTCAACGCTGGTTATTTATATTAAGTAATCAAAGTCATAAACCTAACAGCCAGACAGAGGTCTGACAAAACTAAGAATTGAAAAAGACTGAACTTACAGAACAACTTGTTTATTATGATGACTCCTGGTCAACTAAGGCACTCATATATCACTACTACATAACAACACACTGCAACGCAACGCAACACACCACCACCCTCAACTCCAACGCAACACACAACTACAACGCAACAACACAACTACAACGCAACAACACACCACTTCTCGATGAACGCGCCTATATACGAGCTACCACCACGTCATGACTTACACTCATTGCCAGATCTCATTCAGCGGGTGAAATAATATTCCGTTCAGTAGGAAGATAATTTACATAGTAAAATAAAATAACCAGAGATAGTAAAATCAAAAGGAAAGTGAATATAGAGTATACGTTACAAACTGTTATTCTGTTGACACGTGCTTCGTAAAAATAATTTATTATGTTGATACGTGCTTAGTAAAAAAAATTATGTGGAAACATTGTAGGACTGCATGCACTGGAAAAATTATTTGGAACGTTTTTCTGGATACCTAAGAGTTTGTGTAACAAATAAATTTACAAATTACCTTTTTCTAGACACCTAAGGGTTGTTGGAACAAATAAATTTACAAATTACATTTTTCTGGACACCTAAGTTCGTAGACAGAAATACGGCCCTGGTAGCACACAGCCTTGCAATCTAACGTAGGCCCAACACTGAGCCACAGTCTTTTAGTAATAGAAGCCGTTGGCACAGTGTTGAGCGTACGTTAAATTGCCTGGAGGGTCTGATTCTAACCGACTACACACAAAATATGCGCACATGTATTATGCAGATATTACCGCAAAAAAAAATCGGGCGTCATAAAATGTTTTTGTAGTACGAAAAAAAAACAGCTCATTTAGCTGATTTTCAGCCTCAAAGACAGCATAAAATACTAATATTTAATTTCAAATAAACTGCGGTATCTTCCTTTGTCCTAAAAGCAGAGTTTATGAGAGAAAATTTGATTTGCCGTAAAAATTCTTTCATATTTGCTCAATCGAAATAAGCAGATTGAGATTATATTTTTTTACAAGAAAGAACTAGAGAAAAGAGGAAAGTGAAGCAGATTTTCCAGCTGTTACCACTCCCATCTGTCTTAGGGTCTCAGAAGAAAAGTGCACCGTTTGCCGCAGGGAAACGTCCAAAGTCAACGCATAGCAAGACTAGAGATCAGAAGTTTCGAGTGGTGACCCAGCACTAATCCTTCTTTTGTTAACTTGACAAATGGAGGAGGAATGAAATTAGAAAACGAGCAGCAGGCACTTTCGGGCGCTGTAGTATTCTGAGTGACAAAACATTATAGTATCGTGGTCGCGAAAGGGTTAATCTCCATACCTTAATCTACAGAATTTTCTACGAAATCCTCGTTTCTTTAGACACATTTTTCCCATCGTTCTGGAGATACCCTTGCGGAAGAACTCCGTTCCAGATGCGCGAAGACATCGACATACAGTTTGCTGTATTGCTTCCGTGCTCTGGTAGTGTTGGCCGTGCATCTGGTCTTTTAGGAATCCAAAAAGACGATAGTCAGAGGGTGCCAGATCTGGACTGTAAGCAGGGTAAAGTAAAAGTTCTGTATTTTTTTTTTCGAGGTTAAACGAGCAGAGTGTATCCTAGCGTTGTCGTGCTGGAGGGTTACTTTCTTTTCCGGCCGTTTATCACGCAATGTAAGGTGAAGCTTTTCTAATGTTTGGACATTACGAGCAGCATTTACGGTTTGTCCAGGCTCTAAAAACTCAACCAGACTGCACGTATATGCGTCCCAAAAGACCTAATCTTTGCAGCTGACGGAACTGTCTTGGGCTGCTTCCTGTTTGGTGAATGGAATTGATGTCATTCCATGCTCTGGCGGTTTGCTTCAGATTCGAAATGATGGAACAAACTGTCGTCACCTGTTACAAGGTGACGAAAGTTGGTTCTGTCACCTTGAGGGGCTGACTAGCCCCTTCATTTCGATACCGCTCCAGCAGGTGTGACGAGATGTTTTTGCTCTGGCCTTTTTGGTCTTTTGTCAGTAAACGTGGTACACCGCGGGCACAAATTTTCCGGTATCCCAAGTTGCTAATCGTTTCCTGAACTACACTGTCTCCTATGCCCAAGTTCGACTCAATTTGCTTCGCTGTCACCCGCCTATCATCACGAATTAAGGCATCAACCCTTTCCTTGTGTTCCGTAGAGGCTGTTCGACGGCGACCACCACGAAGCTGATCATTAATGTCTGTGAAGCCGTCTTTAAAAATTTTCACACTGCTGACACCCATACACGCATCTCCGTATGCACGCTAAAGACTACGGTGAATATCGGCAGCCGGGATTTCCTCTTTCACAAGGAACTGAATCACAGCATGTTGACGGAACGATGTATTATTCTCGGCCATCTTTTCTCGCGCCTGGTCACATGACTGACGTTGGTGACGTCATTTGACATTCGTGGCTACAACGAGAGATAGCACTACCTGTCCACGAACTAACATTCTCCCAATGCGCAATCTGCCTATGTAATACAGCTTTGCCCATTACTTTCTGTATGACCTACGTACAATAAGTCAGTTATTTCAAAAAAGCGACTGTTTCGGCTTTACCAATGCATTTAGTATTCCAAACCTTTAAAGTGACTTGCATCCCGGGGATATTCGTCTAAGAGCTGCGGCAGTTATCGGATGTGTATTGTTAACTCTGGATCCACCGTGATGAAAACCGTCATTAAAGTAATGGACAAATGCAATATTTTTTATTCAACGAAGCGCAACAACGGGAACTACTTTAACTTACCATCGTGTGCGAGAGTTTCCTAGAAGAGGTGTTTGCAACCGGATCTGTCACTCTTTGCGGAGACGTTTGTCGGAGTGAAGTTCTTCCCATGCGACGGGGCCCTGAGGACGTTTATTTTAAAGTCAATGACTTAGTTATTTACAGTGCTTTAGTAGCCTATAAAGAATCCTTTTATAGAGATAGTAAAGGGATATCCGTGTGCCTGAATTTCAATCTTGAAATCTGGGACCATTGTTGTGAAACTACGTATGAAGAAAGGACTGCCCAATTTGTTATAGAGACTAGAGAGGGAAGTTATTACCCAAGGACACCGGAACGTGCCACTCCGGGACATGAAGCTGCCATCTGTTCTTCAACCCTGTGTCGGGATGGTGGAATTCTGACAGTCACGAAGAACCGAGTGTTACCGTAGAACGTAGCATAAGTAAGTTCCTTCGTAACCACGATGAATGACAATATATACAGGATGATGTAGAAAAAGTTCCCATGAACAAAGATATTTAAGAAACCCAAAAACCGTGAAGGAAAGGAAGAAGGTAATTCAAAGTTTTGTGGACATTCCTATTACTCCGTCATGTATTGCTGTTGAATTGGAAGGATGTTCATCTTCCAAGAACTGGGGGCTTTTGTTCTTGAAGAAGTAGTGGGAAAAAAGTATGTAGAGAGGTAAATCTGAATACCTTTTTAAGTGGAAAAATAGTCCCAAGTCTAAGAAAACACCTTGATCGCCCCGTCTTGATAGCTGGTTTCATAGCGATGTTGAATAGGTACTGTTGTAAATAGTAGCCCTTTTCTTGTTGTAGTTGTTTCGGATTTAACGACCATCTAGAGCAACTCTAAGGGCTATAAACGATCGCCTATTCCTAATTTAATGTCACTGGTTTCAGAGAAGGAACAGAGCCAGCGCCATAGGACAAGTACACGACCCATGGCTCATCCGAGACTCCAACTAGGACCCATCTCATACGAATGGTCAAAAGCCAGAGCCTCAAACCCCTCGGCCACCGGGACGACATAGACCTTTTGATGGATGAATTAACGTAGATTTTGTTGTAAGAAAATAGGAGATGTAATCGCACGAGTCAGCTGGTTGTCCAAATGCCTGGGGGTCGGTGCTCTCACTGTTCGAGCTCACTATTGTATTGTAACGTGGTCCTCTTTGGCCAAGTATAGCAATCGTGCCATAAAAACCCAATTACAATAATAAACAAACAAGTAATGTGAAAGACTTAAGCAAGCAATTTCTTCGGTGGGGTGAAATTTGGATGGTGATGTATTTCAAGAGTTGTTAATCGAAATTCAAGTATTGCTTTGAGTTAGATTTCTGATAACTCATGCTGACGATACTACAATTCTGTTCACAGGACGTGATAGCACACAAATAATCAGCCTTTATAATAACCAAATAAGCAAATATTACGACTGGCTGACCTCCAATGAACTTATTGTAAATACAGTTAAAACTAAGGCTATGTTTTTTACAAGACAGAAACTAAATCAATATCAAGATATAACTGTTTATTATAATAAAAATAAAATTGTCATAGTGAATTATTTCACCTATTTAGGTGTAACACTACAGCATAACTTAAAATGGGATCGACATATAGAACATACTATTAATAAAATCTCTAGAAACATAGTAGTTAGCCTAGTGCTTAATAATCTAACTTATAAAACCCTTAAATTGTTATACTACACTCTTGTGCAAACACACTTTAACTATTGTCTACCCTGTTGGGGACAAACAACACAAACTAATATGAAAAAACTCCAAGTACTCCAGAATAAATTTATTAGAATATTAGAATTTAAACTACACACTTATAAATATTTGAATAATGTATATTATTAGTATAACTACTTGTGAGTAGATGTTAATCAACATAACATTTTTAATATAAAACAATTATATCAATATGCTTTGGGATTAAATGCGTTTGAAAGGATTAAACAAAATATCAGTATAGATGTCATAGATATAAATATTGATATTCATAACTATGAAACTAGAAATAGATTTCAGATAAAGCCATGCTTGCTTAGACTAACACACCAAATGAAACAAAGTATCAACTATCAGGTACCAAGTTTTTGGAATCTTTTACCTGAAGAACTAAAATACATTAACAATTATAACTTGTTTAAAAAAAAGACTAAAAACATATTTGCTGCACTTATAAAAAAACCTTAAAATAATATATAACATTTCAATCCTTTTTTAATTGCTACTAATATCTACTAACAACTAACTTACCTACTGTATGACACACATACTACTTACCTTCATTTTTTGACAATTTTTATATGACTTGGGATCTATTACATAGGAAGATCAGGTCAATTTTTATATGACTTGGGATCTATTACAGGTCATATAAAAGACCTTTTCTCTGATTTCCCTGGCTTTTATAATAAATACTTTTTACACTCAAATGTAAATACAAACTTGATGAAGGTATAATGTAACAGCTAAAACAATAAAATTATTATTATTATTATTTCAACTTAATGTCCTTTTGTGCTTGCGAAATATATATTTGGCTACCTCTTTTCTGTGAATGACTAGGATGCGAAGCATGAAAAATAAATTAAATGAAGAGATAGCGCATGTATTACTCTCAGGCACGTTATCAGTTTCCCTTTACGACTGACTACAACGTGCCTAAGAGTGATTTGTATTAGCCATGTACGTATTATCATGAAGAGAACTCTAAGCCAATGAGACAACGATCTCGGGTCACGTGCTCACTTGAATTACAATTGCTCATTATTGGTGATGTCGACACGAAGTGGACTCATGGGACAAATGAACACGAGAAAATCTCAGAGCGCGCCCACCGTATCAGACACGCCAAGAGACTAACTGTAGCAGCAAAGAATAATTGTTCTGATTTAATATAGTCCTCCCTGTTCGTTTATATTCACATGGCAGAGAGAAAGTTGCATTAATTCCCAACTTAGATTACCTTGATACAAGAGCGAAAGATAACTTTTAGGAATATTTGGACGATCTTAGACTTGTTTTGAAACAACCATGGGAAGGAATCAAACTGAGACAGGAGAATGTAGGTTTCCTCCGTCGGGTGGAAAGATGAGAATTCCTTTGGTGGACGAAGCGTCCCTATATTCAAAGGATAGTTCCGTTAAAAATGATTAAAGCATAAGGAACTGTACCCACAAAATCACTATTTCTAATTGCCGGGCTAAACCATGGTCCCTTGTGGTCCCCGAAGTAGCTGCCTTACTTCGTTCGAATGCTACACCGAACAAACCATTCATGCATATTAATCACTTAAGAGGTGGATGGAGTTCCGTAGCACCTTTCAATTCCAGATCGATACATCCGTCGCGGAAGGCAATTAATCATTCTGGGAGGTAAGGATAACCGCTGCTACAATTCAGACCCGGAACTTCAAACAGCCGTTGAAACTGTTGGAAATCTGCTGCAACGGCTTGCATCTGTAAAATTAGAATCGTAGAATGAAGTGTGAATACTTTTGAGTGCATTGGCAACCGCAATTAAACTGCAGCCAGTCTATCCTCAGAAAGTGATAAAATGCTTCGTTTAAAGACAAGATATTGTGAGCCTTGTCTGTTGGTTATTTGTTTGAAAAAGTAGTTCTGTCTCTCACTAGCGTTTTTTGAATAACATACTTGTCCAAACAGCTGCCAATGTCTGTCTACGCGAGAGTCTGATTTGCATGTGAACGGATATTCGTGATATTTCAACTAGTTTTCTCAACTTTAAAATATAAGTATGAACAATTTTTGAACTTATTAATTACCTGTAGTAGTGCACTGCATGACAGCGATATACACTCACGGAAGATGAAATTCGTGCACCTAGACGAAAACATGCTACAACCGCAAAACTTTGCAAATAGCTAGAGTGCGTGCTAGTATGCAAATGATCCACGTTTGGTGCGACTGAGCATGACCGTACACCCTGGGATGGCGCTGCAAGCACGAACCGGCAGCCTTATAAACCGGCGTGTAGTCCATGCCCCATGAAAGCGAAAAGCACCTGCCGACGCAAGCAAGAGTACAGAGTGACAAGAATGCCGGGTAGGCGCCACAGACGTCGATTTACGCAACTTACGGACTTTGAGAGAGTCCGGATCACCGGGCTGAAGACCTTAGGGTGGTCAGCGCGCCGTATAGTCCACCACGTGGATCGTTCTGACCATACCGTCCGACTGTGTTGGGAGCAGTGGACAAGTGACGGCACTGCCACACTGCGGAGCGGCTCTGGACGGACCAAGAGGACCACCGGTAGAGAGGATCGACGGATCGTTCGCCAGGCACGAACAGATCCCACGGGACACGGTCCACTATACAGCACTATACAGGCAGATGTAGCGGCTTCTGTGTGCCTTCGAACCATTTCCCGACACCTCGTGGAAGCGAATCTGCGTTCCCAGCGCCACTTACGGGTGCTGCCATTAACACAGGAACATCGCCGGCTCCATGTGCAGTGGTGCCAGGCCAGAGCGACGTGGAACGCCACAGACTGGCGACGTGTGGTGTTTAGCGATGAGTGCCGCTTCGTTTTGGGGACAGATTATCATCGTGTCCGGGTGTGGAGGTTCCCGGGTCAACGGAACAATCCTAACCTCGCTATCGAGAGCCACACCTTCCCTATTGCAAGAATTATGATCTGGGGAGCCATTGCCTACGATAGCCTATCAGCTCTAGTAGTGGTAAGTCGATCATTGACGGGCCAGCGGTATGTGGATGAGATCCTACTGCCCCGTGTGCTCCCATTCCTGGCCGGGATTCCAGGTGCGCTATACCAGCAGTATAATGCCCGCCCGCACAGGGGTCTGGTTGCCCAGGACTGCCTACGTTATGTCCAGACACTTCCAATTGCCTACCTGCTTCCCGGACATGTCCCCTATCGAGCATGTGTGGGACCAGTTGAAACGCCGGCTGCCGCTGTGCCGCACTATCCGGGATTTGGAGCACACCGTCCAACACGTGTGGGCCAGTCTACCGCAGGACAACATCAGGTGTCTGTTCGCCTCCATGTCTGACCGTATTGCAGCATGTATCGCCGCACGAGGTGGTGCGACGCGCTATTGAAGATGACCGGACTGCTTGCCACAGATCCTTCTCTAATTGTCCCGCATCTCTGTTTTTGCCATCGTGTGTGTCATTCATGTGTATCATTACGTCCATAAAATTTCAGTTCAATCCGATACTTCCTTCTTGGTGCGCAAATTTCATTGTCCGTGAGTGTATATATGATATACAGTAAACAGCGCCTTATGCAGCAAATATTAAAAGAAGCTAAAAAAAAAAGAAGCTAAAATTTGAAGGAAAGAGTAACTTGTTAAAGGCCTTGGAGATTCGTGTCCATGGTTTCCATCTGCATACAGTCAATAAATATTACGTACAGTATGTACCAGAAAACTTTTTTTTTTTTACTGAAGATCTGGAACGTATATGGGATTCCTGTTTGGGGGAGGTCTGGAAAAAATACATGTGTATGTACACTTTTCGTCTTTCACCCCGGTTCATTACGCTTCACTTTCTTTGTACCCAAATCCACCCGGATCAGTGTAGAACTCTACATCAAACCATAAATATTTACATCAATTTAATAATTTGCAAAAGCTCATGTTTAAATGCATTGGTTTTGCGATTATTCAAGAGTAATGTTTGTGCTACTGAGAAAAACTATCTAGCTATAAAATTCATATTTGAGCATGGGGGGGGGGGTACGGTATGTTCCTCGCTCTAGATACGTATACGTGCCTGCTGGGGATAACATCCATCATCAGCGTCGGGTAAAATCTACATAAACGGAAAGATAAATCAATGATGGAGGGCACAGGCAGGTTTAGTCGACTTACTTTCGTCCAAAAATTTTGTTTTTTTTTCCTGAAAAAATAGCATTAAGAAGCGGGATAGAGCTCAATAATCAGAAAGGGTAACAAAACCGTAATGAAACATTTCGTGTCGAGAAACGCACTGTTGCCCGTTGAGAGGAGAAGGAGCCGGTAAAGTGTGAGGACACAGTGTTCTTGTGTGTTCCCTTTCCATGTTATAAAACGGGCCAATTGTTACGTGTAGTTGCATTGTCCGAAAAAATAAATGTAATATGAGACATGGGGGGAGGGGCACCCTGATAGGAAAGCAAAAAGCAATAGTACAAAATTATGTGAGTTGTGGGACTTGCTGAGAGCACTGTTGTTGCAGTTTACCTAGCTGAAATCAAACCACTTGCCTGATTATTTTGAAAGTCTCGAGAAGGAGCGCTGAGCAGGAATCCTCGAATTAGGAACGATGGGTCTTATGAATGTATTTCAGAGTCAACGGAATTGGTTTTCATAATTCACCAACCAGTGGATTTTTCGCATCTTAATTGGGAGAGTTGTTGTGGCAGCTGTAGTGATTGGACGTGTGTAGTCAGTCAGACATCCATTGCGCAGGTGTAGGTGCTCTTAAGCAACCGAGGTCTGTTCGTGTGTGTCATTCTGAGAAGTTCACCAGAGAGTTGAAAGCTGTCATTGAAGTAACAAATGAACGTAATACTTCATATTCACAGCATCGAAAGAATGTAATTTTAGGGGGTAACAAAACCACCGTGAAAAATTCAGTGGGCCATAAGCAGTCGCTCATACCAAATTTAGGGCCACTGGTTCCAGAGAAAGGAGATAGCCAGTGTCGTAAGACAAACATAACATCCTTGCTTCACGGAATTCGAACCCGGACCCATCTCGGAAAAATGGTTAAATGCCTGCGCCATTGGGGCGGCAAGAATGGTAACAATTTTTATCTTACTTTCGTGTTGAAAATCGGCGTGTTCGCTGTTTCTTTAACTTTTCTGTGTACATTATTCCTTAGTTCTAAAAAAGTTGTGCAAATGTGTTGTCTCATAATAATCAGTGTCGCTTCATGGCTTTTCCTCCTTGTACTTTGGGCGAAGAACTGTGTAATCAAATCATCAAAGATATGCTAATTTTCTGGAGAAATGATTAGCATCAGTTATTTGTTTGATATGTAAATGAACAGTAAATGATACGAATATTATCGCATAAGTAAGACGCAAGGGCGTAATCTTTACATCAGGTCAAAATTTTGTGGTGACTGTGTATGAGTGAATTGAGAGAACTTCCATGATTTTCAATGAGTTATTCCATTCGTTTCTAGAGTTACAACTACGCGACAAACATCGAAAACTCACGAATTGAGTAAAAATACTCCCATAAAATCAGGAAATTCTATGACGGATATCATAAAAAGCAGGTGGTAAAATTTTGAAGGAGAAATATACAAAATCCTGTTTTGGTTTAACCAGCAGTTGGTTTACTGCTGGCGACTATGACGATACAGGCATTGAGACGGTTATGCCGTCGATCAGTGTGCTTCAGTTTTTCCCCTGGGAGTGTTCTTTAATACAGACTCGACCCGAATTAGTAATAGGTACACCCAAGAGGGTAGAGCTGTCGTCCATCTCGGGTGACCACACTATGCAAACTATAACAGTGATAACGGCTTTAGTGTTGCAGGTTTCGTGAATCAGTTTACGTCCTAAATAAACATTGCAGTATGAACTCTTTAATTTAACTAGGTCATGACCCATGACCTCTTCTGTTTTAGCCCTGGCATTTTTACGATGCGCAGGCTTTCGTGGTACCCAGGTGAGCTCAATACCCTTGGAAAGAGTCCACGCACAGCGAGATGACAGGCAGATCTAACAGAACCCAAAGTGTCCGTGCGTGCACTGGTGTTAAGAGACCAGTATTAGATTCACAATAAACCCAATGTACATTTCGAAATTGCAGTAGGGCGGCTTATCCTTCCTTAATGTGCACTGCAGTTGTATGTTTACCGTACATAATACCATCTCACACAATGATGTCCCTCTGTATCTCACTAATCTAGGAGGCGAACTTTTGGCTCTTCGTACTGTTGGGCCTAGGTTGGAATCCTGAGTGTGCCATGAATTTTATGTTCGTTCCAACATCTTTAGTTCGCTCTCTGTTATTGAATCAGTTGCCTAAACTAGAAATGGGCTACTCCTTTCTAGTCTTAGACAGGCTAGCTCTAAATGTCGCTGGACATTGCACATATTTTCTAGCCTCTCATTTCATAGGTGTCCAAACGTGTGGAAAATGGGATTTGCATAGTTGGAACTCGTCGGAGAGCATCACTGATCGAAATTCATGCTCTTCACCCTTCTGCACGTTTCTCGTTTTGTGGGCGCTAGAGTATACTCTGTATTGACGAAAGTCACAGGACACCCCTTCGAAAGCAAATGAACGGATCAGCTGCGTTCTTAAGATGCGCGATACAGCTGCAAATGGTATAAAAACAAGCTCCGCGATCATATCGCATTGTGAGGTTGAGTGAAAATGTTGTGGCGGGAGTCAACTGACTTTGAGAAAGAAAAGATTGTTGGGTGTTATATTAGTGGGTTGTCCATAAGAGAAACCGAGAGGCGTTTAAACATACCCAAGTCAACTGTTTTGGATGTATGAATAGGTGGAAGACACATGGCGTGCCTGAAGCAGCAAAACTTACCGGCAGACCAAAGAAAATCAGTGATAGAGGACGTCGAAGCCTCAAGAGAGTCGTTACAGCTAATCGACGGAGTACTACTGCACAAGACCTCAGTGTACAGGTGAGTAAAAATGCTGGAACCTCTGTATGTACACGCACCATGGGTTACCGTGGCCGTGCACCTGCTCATAGGCCTTTCATCGCTACTCGTCGTTTAGCGTGGTGTAAATAACATTTATCGTGGACTGTAGATCAATGGAAACGGGTCCTATTGACTGATGAATCCAGATACACGATTCATCAGTCTGATGGCCCTGTGTGGGAATGGCGGCAGTTGGTGGAAAGCTATTTACCACGGTGTACTGTTCCTGCGGTCAAGTTTGGAGCTGGCAGTGTACTCGTGTGGGGGGTGTTTTTCGTGGTATGGTCCCGGCCCATTGGTCATCGTGGACAAACCTGTTAACCAGAATGCCTACCTCGATATTCTGGACAATTATGCCCTACCAACTCTGTGGCAATACTATGGAACCGAGCATTGTTGGTATCAGCAGGATAATGCACCGAGCCATAAAGCAAGGACTGTTACGGCGTGGTTTGACGATAATTCCGTATCGTGTGTGGACTGGCCAGCCCAGAGCCCTGATCTTAATTCCATACAGCACCTATGGGATGAATTAGAGCGCCGCATAAGAAGTTTAGAACCAAGGCCTACTACTTAGCAACAGTTAGCTGCAGCATTACGTACTGAATGGAAGCGCATACCTATTGCTGTGTTCCGAAACCTTGTCGAAAGCATGTCTCCAAGGATCAGTGCATGCATTAAGACCAAAGGTGGACCGACACCGTACTAATGTATGTCAATAAATGCTATGTTGTGTTTCTCTTCTAGGTGTCCAGTGACGTTTGTCAATATAGTATGTACTCGCGCAAAAAGTGGAATCATGCAAACCATATCAGATCGTTTGGGTTGGGATAATTACACCACTGGCTCTCTGGAAATCACGTGTGAGACATAGAGAAGCAGTTTGCATGCCATTTGTCATGACCAGTTTATCTTACATACCTCAATTAAATGATCGTCGCACTTTCAGTGTAAGAAGTTGGCAAGATAGCGGCGTTGTCGCACACTGTGCATGTTCTGTTTTTTCCACTACCGAAATCTCACCCGTGAGCATCTTGGTGGTAAACCTTCCCGACATTATTTTCGTCAACATAGCAGCCAAGCTTTATCGCATTTCCATAGAGGAATAATTATTTTAATTTTCATACTTCGGCTGGCACATTGATAGGTAACCTTTTCATGGATCTCCCTCTCTCTCTCTCTCTCGTCGTGCTGCCATTTCCTTGTGGCTTACTGTATTAAAAAAATCATGAAATTCGGTAACAAAAATGTGGAGAAAGAATAGGTAAGAGTGCGTATTTCTAGAAATATTTTAATATATTTTATGTGCTTAATTTATTTAACAAGGAATGAAGTATGTTTTAAAATTGCTGTAGGCCCGCTCATTCTTCCTTAATCCTAATTAATCCTTTGTGTTCTAGGTAACTCCGACTCGTACTACACTAACATGAAGCAAAGGAGTCAAAAACCTGGGTTGTTTCAGAACCGATTTTTACTTTAAAAATAGGAGATATACGTGCAGAGTGGTGTGCATTTGCAGCAAGCACATCCCAGTTTATCGCGAAACGTTTCGTTGCAATCATAAATCATTTATTAGACTACTTTCACGGTTTAGGAAGGAACGTAGTGAATTCATTTAGCTGTGACGTTCCGCGATTCACTTCCGGTGTTTGTTCGGAGCTAGTTATCTAAAAGGAAAGCTCGACGCCAGTTCAAAAGAAAAAAATGGTTGAAGCGGAAACCCAAAGATGGACGAGGCTTTATGAATATATGTATGTCTCAGTAACTGGGATGGAAATTAGTTTGTTTGTTTTTTACTTGTTTTTTACAGATCCGCATAACTTTTCCCTTCATTTGTTTCCTTTTTCACTGTCAACATACCATTAGTATCAACATTGAATACGGAAAACATCTTCTAGAAGTACCTGCAAATGTATACAACAGATATCTCCAAAATTTTGCAGTTGTTTTTTGTACACCGTGATAGGTGAGGGCGAAAGAAAGTGTATCAGCCGTTCTGTGCCCAGGCTGTCAAGAGGCAAACCTCTCACGCCGAAGGTCTAGTTTTCAACTACAGTTGGAAGTGAATAATACAGACTTGTGATTTACTTTGCTATCCGTTCTCCCTTTGAGCCAGTGACCCTAAATTGGGGTGAGTCCTTCTTCCTAGTCTTGGATGTCCTTGAGTATTGGACAACTGCAATAAATTACCTTGGGCCACAAAGTACCTTATAATGACGAATCTCATGTCTTTCCATTGTACTAATTAATGTGATTTCCGTGATAAATTTGCCAATTATAAAAGATACGCAATGCCGAAACGATACTCAAACTGACAACTTTAAAACCACAATTAACCCTTTAACCGGCTGGAACGAATTAACTCGGGATTAGCAATATAGACTGAGATCAGCTCGAACCAATATATTCGTTGTCTAAGAACTAGGACGAACCCAGCTGGGACAAGTAAACCTCCACGTCAGAAATCGTTTCTTTCCATTTAGCTTTGTTATTCAAATTAATCATTTAGGGGATGATTGAGACAAATTGTTTCCGACCGATTGCTTGTAAAAAGGACCATAACAATGACGACGAACATGAGAAAGGAGATAAAAGACGATCGAGTCCCTATAGTTTCCACGTAATGACATGATGTCCGTGTCAAGGGGACTAGTCCTTCCCAATTATGCAGTGAGTCATGGAACAGAAAATAACGGGCTAGTAGGGGCCCAGAAAATTTGGGGTGCAATTTGGCTCAAACACATCGGCCTCTTAAAGGGTTAAAAGCCATGATATGTTAAAAAATACATAGTCAAAAAATGTCAAATAATAGAACGCCAAGGCATGAGGTTTTTTCAATCTCACTTTGAGATCATCTTCAGATGCTGTTCCTAACTGGAATGAAATGTTCGCAGTACAAGGTTACGGCATTGGGTATGTCGCGGTCATGACGTGCTCTTTAGTTCAATGTGCGCAATGCGCATGCTTCAGTGAACTCGATATTGATTAGACTCAAAATTGATGACTTGATTTAATTATAACAATACAGTACATGAAATAAATTTTAGCGTTCTTATAGGGATTATCTTAATTATGCCTCTTCCTCGGTAAAGGCCTGGTTCCATGGTAAGGCAATTTAATAAGGCATGTCGTCGTTACAGCTACTTGTCTGGAAATGATGTGAACTCTCAGTGAACAATACCGACATACGAGATCTTGGTGTAGCTAGAAGTGAGGTGTCCTCCCAGCATGGGTGATGTGCTCCTTTGTTTACAAGTCTAGAAAGAGCTGTCGTCTGTTCACCCATTTTCACACTATGCTGGTGTTCGGTGAGTCTAGTCCTTAATGGGCGGACTGTTGAACCAATATATTGTGACCAAGCTCTATAATCGTTATCTGTCGTCTAGTCGAAGCAACCGGCATTCATGTTTAGCGAATTGCTTCGACTAGCGAATCCTGTGATGGTTATATTCATATTAATCAGAAACTTGAGACTTGGTCGTTCTGGGTGGTGTAGTGTTTAGCATACCCCGGCGCTATCTGGGAGACGCGGGTTCGATTCCCGCTTCAGGACGACGAAATTTTCAAGTTTTCGGTTATTATCTGACTTACCATCCTTGTCACAATTACACCAAAGAACGGATTGTCATCTTCAAAATTTGTATTATATGGTGTAATCCCGTATTTCATTCATGATAAGGAAAACATGTTGCGTGTCAATAATACCGTACTAAGCATTATTTATGTCAAATAAGTTAATTAAAGCCATGAATAGTTGGGAGCAGTATCAAATACATAGGGATGACCAGGAGGGAAATCTCAAACGAAAGAACAGAAATCCCCTCGGGCTTTTCAGATTACTAGATTTCAGAGATAAGTCATTTATTTCCCCACAACACCCCATCCGACTGAATTTAAGAAACCCGAAACACACACACTCCTTCTCCTGCAGTCCTGCACCGAAAAGTCTGTGCTGGAGTCAACACCATTTGGGAGATATAAAGGCAACAACTACAACTAATATCGTTTAATCGAAATAAGTTGTTGTACCGTGACTTTGGAAGTAGAGGTTCTGAAAATTTAGGGGCCCGTCCCGGTGGCGCAGTGGTCTAAGCACTGGCTTTTGACCATTCGTCCGAGAAAGGGTCCGGGTTCGGATCTCGGTGAGGCATGAATGTTGTGTTTGTGTTACGTCACTGGCTGTCCCCTTCCTTCCTTGGAACCAGTGTCCCTAAATTAGAGACGGGCGACTGCTTACAGCCCATTGAGATGCTTGCAGTGGTCGCTAAACCTTCAATAAAAAAAAAACAAAAAAAATTTAAAGGTGCCCAAATGCGCCCCTGTCCTTAGTAATAACGAAATCAATTTCTCTGATAGAACAACTTTTAGAAACGCTTATAGCCATATTATAAATCCGTTTATTCAGTGGTGAAATAAACTGGTGTCCAAAATTAACATGACAAATATTGGGTGTGTGGTGCATAAGTTCTACCCGTTTTTGTAGGCTACAAAGAAAGAAAGAGAACACAACAAATAACGTACCTAGAATTTCACATAATTGTCATCACTCTGTATGACCTCTTGCCATCTGTCTACGAGTAGGTGAATCTCACGCAGGAAAAACTCTTGTGTTTTAGAGTCCAAAAAGACATGTAATGCCGTTTTCGCATCGTCCACATCAACATCATCGAAGGTTTTGAGAGCGAAGGCGTTCTGTAACGATCGAAAAAGGTAGTAGTCCGTAGGTGCGAGGTCAGGTGAATAAGCTGGGTGAGGTAACACTTCCCAACCAAAGTCCAGTAATGAGTAAAGTAGCATGAGGTCTGGCGTTATCATGATGATGGATCACGCCTTTACGATTGACGAGTGCTGGCCGCTTTGATGTCAGTTGTTCTCGCAATCTGTCCAACTGTTAGCAGTAGAGGTCAGCATTTATCGTTCGGTTAAGTTCCAATACCTTCCAGTGGATTATTCCCTGGACATCCCACCAAACACTCAACCAAACCTTTTTGGGATGCAGTCCTCCTTTTGAGGTCGATGGATTAGGCTCCGCACCTTGGCAACCGTCCATCGACGCTTTACGTTACGGTACAGTACCCATTTCTCATCACCCGTTACAATTCGTCCCAAAAACGGTTCATTTCTGTGACGAGAAAGCAAAGAAACACAGGTACGGATTCTCTCCTCTCGTTGCTTTGCAGAAAGCTGGTGCGGAACCCAGTTATCGAACTTTGTGATGAACCCAAACGCATGCATCCGTCTTTCGACTGTTGTTCTGTGTACCGACAACGTTTCCGCTAATTCGTGAACGGTTGGATGTGGGTCATTTGTTATAGCTTAGTCCACATCCTCGTCAGAAAACATGGATGAACGTCCAGTAAGCGGTTGATCTTTACAGCTTCTGTCACCGTCCCGGATTTCCGAAACCAACGGCGACATGTGCTATCATCAACTGCATCCTCCTCATACACTTGACAGATGTTGAGGCAAGCTTCGGTTGCAGTACTGCATTTATCGAACTCGTACAGTAAACAATGTAAATGTGCTCCTTATCGCATGCAATGCTTTCCGTGCGTGATTTCCGTTACGAATGACTTACTCGAACAAACCTAGTGCCTCTATATATGCTCTACTGCTCCACGCTTTATTGGCCGAAAATTCGGCATCGCAGCCTCATCTGTCACGTAACTACTCGAATCGCAATTTGCATCTATTACAAAAACGGGTAGGATTTTTGCACACACCCAATAGAAATTCGAGAATATGTCCAAAACGAGACAACCGATTATCGAGATTTCTTAGAGACTTGTGCGAGGGGAAACCTTAAGTCGGCGCACCCGAACAAAATTGTGCTAGCTCCTATGAAAATATGCAAATGACGACTTACGTATTCGATCTGGAAGGCACGCGACTTTGATAAACGTTCTGAACGGTATGCGGCAGTTGATGCTTGAGTAGGACTGATAGTGGTAGAATAGCTCCGCGATATCACATAGGAAACTCTTTACGGTGGAGAGCGATCGGTAGATTGGAAGCAGGACAACCGCAAGCTGAGGTAACAAGATGGCTGAATGTGTCGAGGCAAGTGGTTTTCAATTTCTGGAGACAGTTCAAGGAAACTGGAACAGTAACCAGAAGCCCGGAACAAGAGCGCCCACGAGCCACAAGTCAAGACGACCAGTAAACCGTAACAGTTTGCCGCCTTAGGGATTCGACAGCCTGGAAACTCCTGCCAGGGCTCTCCTCTGCTGCGGAAAACGCAATGTTTACAGAAGACTCCACGACATAGATCTGTATGAGAAAAGGCCAGTGGTCTGTGTCCCACTCACCGCATCGCACAGAAGAGCCCGTCTGAATAGGACCCGACAACATCACCCCTGGACCTCTGATGAATGGCCCTTTGTACTTTTCAGTGAAGAGTCACGGTGCAGCCTAAATAAGGATTCTCGAAAAGTGTACATTTAGAGATAGGCTGGAAGCCGAAGTCTTCTCTCCAACATTAGGGAAATTGACCACTACGGTAGTGGAAGAATCTTGGTTTGGACTGGCATCATGACGGATGGATTCACGCCACTGCACGTGTTTCCAGGAGGCATTCTGAGTGCTGCACGCTACAAGGAGGACATCCTATTGGGTTGTCCGAAAAGTCGTGACGTATTTTGGCACCCGATGGTGGTTGGGCGGTTTTGGAAGTACTAGAGGCATACGCAGCTCTATTATCGCTATTGCATTCGACAGGTGCCAGTTCTAGCTGCAGTCTAAAAGGAATAGTGAGCTATTTGGTTGATTTGCGGAGATTTGACATCAAGTTGAAGATGGAAGACCAAACTGTGCATTTTCGCCATATTTTACTGTTTTACTTCCGTAAAGGGAAGAACGCGCGTCAAGCTTGGGACAAGTTGCCTAAAATATACGGTGATAATGCTCTACAAGAACGTTAGTGCCAGCGGTGGTTCGCAAAATTCCATGCTGGTGATTTTGACCTCAACGATGCTTTTCGGTTCGGGAGACCAACCGAGGTTGGTGACGACCAAATCAAGGCATTGATCGAGTCAAACACACGTTACACGACACGAGAGATTGCAGACACATTGCACATCCATCATTCAAGCGTTCATGACCACCTGAAGAAGCTGGGATACGTAAGCAAGCTCGATGTGTGCGTTCCTCGTGAACTCAAAGAAGCTCAATTGACAGCGCGTATAAACATCTGCGATATGCTCATTAAAGGTGAGGAAAACGGTCCTTTTTTGAAGCGACTGATAACTGGTGACGAAAAGTGGATTGTGTACAACAATATGCTGCGCAAACGGTCTTGGTCCCGACGTGCTGCTTCGCCTCAAACGACATCCAAAGCAGACATTCATCAGCGGAAGGTTCTGGTCACAATGTAGTGGGATTTTAAAGGTGTCGTGTTTTTCGAGCTCCTACCACAGAACCAAACGATCAGTTCGAATGTTTACTGTCGGCAATTGGACAGTTTGAACGAATCCATCATCCAGAAACATCCAGAGCTCGTTCATCGTAAAGGTGTTGTGTTCCATCACTACAACGCGAGACCACACACAAGTTTGATCACCTGCCAAAAATTATTGGAGCTTGGGTGTGATGTGTTGCCACACCCAGCATACTCGCCTGACCTTGCGCCGTCAGATTTCCACTTGTTTTGCTCTCTTTAACAGTCCTTGCGTGGTATAACGTTCAGTTCAGATGAGGCTGTAAATCAGTACCTTGTCCAATTTTTTTGCCTCGAAAGACAGGTCCTTCTATGAACAAAGCATTCTGCAGCTCAATGAAAGATGGCAAAAGGTTATCGAACAAAACGGACATTATATAATGTCCGTTAACAACAAAGATCAATCAATTATATAATTGATTGATCTTTGTTCTTTCTGTCAGTAAATGACCTTTGCAAAACATGGCCAAAATACGTCATGGCTTTTCAGGGTGCTGTTGGCCCCCAGTTCCTTTTCATGGACCATAACGCCGTCCCTCATTGTGCTTTACTAGTCGACGAATACCTGGATAGGTGAGGATATTCACATAATAGTGGCCTAGCATCCCCCTTTCCAAAACCCTCCCGTAACTCCAATGCGCCTTGGTGGAGGAGTGGCACTTATTGCCCCAAACTCTTATTCACAGCCTTGTAAACCAACGCGACTTGGTGAAAGAGTGGCACATATTGCCCCAAACTCTCATTCACAGCCTTGTAAACAGCATGAGACTCGTTGTGCGAGCTTAATCACTGTTCGAAGTAATAACACTCGCTATTAGCTTCTCGATATCAGCGCCACTTGCTGCATCACTTTTGAACTGTCATGCGCGTGCTTCCTCCTTATGCGGTGATGGCATTCTTTTTCTGTTGTGTATTGCTGGGTTATCGATATATGTATGTCCATACCAACTGTCATTAAACTCTGTCATGTGGATTTTGCATTATTCATGATTTTGTGTTTCTCATGTTAATTTTGGACACCAGTGTACAATATAATATAATTCGTCAACCTTTCACTCTCCACTGGGAGGCGTCAGAAACAAAGATGATAATTTGAAAATAGCGTGGAAGACAGTAGCGCACCCTGGAATTCTTGGTGGACGGGGCTCTATATATATATAGTATACGTACACAATGTGTGTACACAAGAAGAATAAAATGGCAGCTGTCTAAGCATGTAGAAAACTACCCAAAACGTACAATTAGAACTTTACTACTAAAAGGCATATTAGGTAAAAACAAGATCTTTCGCAACAGGCGCCCTGTGCGTCATCAGGTTAAAAGAACTGGCGCTAAGAGAAAACACACACTTAATATATAGATAGTCCCGAAGACAACAGCGATCCCGGTGAGTGACATGATATCCGCGTCACAACTCGGTTACAGCGAGAAACAAAGCAAAGAAAGAAAACGCCAAATAGATTACAAATACGTATTCACCGAAGTGAAAAATAAGCACAGGGTCCGTTATCAACCCCCGCAGTAGGGTACTTCGCACGACATAAAAAATTAAATAAGCGAATCCACGGTGCATGTACATGTGCAGGTAAGTCATCGTTACAGCATACGTCCTTAAAAACGTCAATATACAAACTTTCGGCGAAGAGAGTCATATACCTACCTCTGGTCCTAAGTAATAAATAAGTCTCAGACCATGAGGGCAGATGAGTTCCAGACTTAACCAGGCGTGCAAGGGCAGTAGTAGTAGATCCAGTCTTTACAGTGTACTGATGTTCAGTCACTCTAACTCCTAAATTACGAAGAGTGGATCCTATGTACCATGAATTAGGAGCAGCAGCAACGTCGGTCTTCAAGGGCACACAGTACACGCCCCACTGTTCTTGGATAGGTTTGGGCTCACGATCCTTCCTAAGCATGCTCCGAAGGTTAGAGGCCACATCACCAAAATCTTTTTGTGTTTTTTACACACTCTCCGTAATGCATTTGTAACCGGTGGAAAGAAAGACATTGATCCCACATAAGTAATCTGCTCGCGCTCAACACACAACGAAGACGAATTACTTCTCCTATGCCGAGCACACAACTTTTTCACAATACCAACACCATACCCATGTTCCATCACAATGGTTTTAATAAAAAGAAGTTCTTTATTCCGAGCAGCAATGCACGAGGAATGGGTATACGCTCTATTCACCAAAGCCCGAATAGCTGCAAGTTTATATCTAGCCGGGTGGAAAGAGGCGTGTGGAATGATATCAAAAGAACCAACGGCCTTCCGATACACTTCAAAAGTCAAAAAATCCTTATTAACATGTCTGGTGATTAGAAGGTCCAAGAAAGGGATCTTAAAATTTTCCTCCCATTCTATCGTCAGGTTAATAGTAGGATATTTAGACGACAAAAGGCTTCTAAAAGAAAGCAAAGCATCACCAGAATGTGGCCAAACGACAAAAATATCATCAATGTAACGCAAGTACAGTGCTGGAACCTTGTCTGCCCTGGCTAAAATATCGTCCTCCAAATCTTGCATGATCACCTCTGCCAAAACAGCAGAGAGAGGCGAGCCCATAGGAGTGCCACCTCCTGACGATAAATGGTCCCATTGAAGCGAAAAAAAGGGATCTTTTTGCAATAATATTTAAAGCATCGGAAATTGCCTGAACTTGCATTAGGGGAATAGTTCCCAAGTCGGACAACTTAGAAATAATCAATCGTGAGCTACGTGTACACAATGTATATTATATATATATATATCATCATCATCATTGTCAACCATTATCAATCCACTGCTGGACGAAGGTCTCCCCAAGTTTCCTCCACAACGGTCTGTCTTGTGCCAGTCTCCTCCATGTCACTCCCGCATATTTACGAATTTCATCCACCCATCTCCCATGTGGTCTTTTTCTGGGTCTTTTCCTGTCCCTTGGAATCCAATCTAAAATTTCGGCTGTCCATCTATGGTCTGTCCTTCTGGCAGTATGTCCAGCCCATTGCCATTTCAGGGATTTAACTCTGATCATGATGTCTTCCACTCTCGTCATTTTTCGGATCCACGAGTTCCTCTTCTTATCTCTCCTGGTTATACCAAGCATGCACCTCTCCATGCTTCGTTGAGTTGTCTGCAGCCTTTGTATGTCTCTTTTAGTTAAGGTCCACGTCTCTGCACCATACGTAAGCACTGGAAGGATGCATTGATCAAACACTTTTCTTTTAAGACATAATGGCATATTGCTCTTGAAAATTATGCTGTTTCTTCCAAAAGCTCTCCAGGCAAGTTTTGTACGCCGATTAATTTCTTCATCAATGTGACCCTCACTTGATATCTGCTGTCCAAGATAAACATACGTATCTGTTATCTCCAGTATTTCTCCATCAATCGATAAATCTTCATTTCTTGTAAAAGCATTGAACATCACTTTTGTCTTCTGAAAGTTCATTTTTAATCCCACTTCTTTACTCTTGTCAGCAAGTTCCTGGATCATACTCTGCAGCTCTGATGGGGTAGTTGCAAAAATGACTACGTCATCAGCAAAACGAAGGTGGGTTAGATAATCTCCATTAATCTTTATGCCTTTGTTTTCCCAGTTCAGTGATTGAAAGACATTTTCCAATGTGGCATTAAAGAGCTTCGGAGATATGGTGTCACCTTGTCTCACTCCCTTTCCAATTTTTATGTGTGTTGTATTTTCAAACAGCCGAATCTTTGCACTTGCATTTTCATAGATGTTATTAATAATATTAATGTATGCATCTTCAATACCGCAGGATTTCAGAGCCGTGGTAACTGCTGATGGTTTCACCGAATCAAAGGCTTTTTCATAATCGATAAAAGCCATGCACAATGGAAGTTCATATTCCCTCGCTCTTTCAATTAGTTCTCTCAGTACGTGGATATGATCTATTGTGCTGTAGCCACTCCTGAATCCAGCTTGTTCTCTCGGTTGAGCCATGTCCAGTGTTACCTTCAAGCGGTGTGAAAGAACTTTAGTGAAGATTTTATAAACCACTGATAGGAGGCTGATAGGTCTGTAGTTCCTGAGATCCTCAATGTCACCTTTTTTATGTAGCAGGATCATTGTAGCATTGTTCCAATCCTCAGGAATCTTCCCTTCATTAAGGCATCGAGTGAAAATTTGGGCGAGTACTGTTTCAATTTCTCCACTTGCTTCTTGTATGATGTCTACAGTAATTCCATCTTCTCCTGGAGCTTTCCCCGCTTCATGTTCTTGATTGCATGAGCAACTTCTGCTGGGAGGACTGGAAGAACTCTGGTACCTTTCATGATGTCTGGAGTACATGTATCATCCCTTTCATATAGTTTGGAGTAGAAATCTTTCACTCTTGTCAAAATTTCGCCTCTATTTCTTGTTATAGAACCATCTTCTTTTCTCAGAGCCATAATCTGTTTTCTTCCCTTACTGAGATGTCCCTTTGCTATCTTTAGGCTTTGGTTGTTTTCAATTGCTTTCCTCACTAGCTCACAGTTGAATTTCCTTACGTCTTCAGTGATACTTTTTCGTGCTGTCTTGCATAGCTCTATATATTCCACTTTGGAAGTCACATCTTCTTTAGTTGTCCTCATCTCTCTTCTTTTTTGCATCAACATTTTGGTTTTTCCTGATAATTTGTTTACATGCAACTTGTTCTTAGACCCAGCTAATTTTGTTGCTGTTTCCATAAGAGCTTTGGTTACTTTTCTGTTAACTTCCGAAATATCCACTTCTTCCGATGTTAGGCCTTCTAAAGCAGAGAATCTGTTCTTCAGTTCCAACTTGAAAGTATTATGGTGTTTTTTAAGGTTGGTTATGTCAATACATTTTGTTTGTCTTATGAGCTTGCCACGTTCCAGTTTAGTGTTGAGGTGCATCTTACATCTCACCAATCTATGGTCACTACCTGTGTTGAACTTGTTTAGCACACTGCAGTCTTCGATGACGAATTTTTTGTTACACATAATAAAATAAATTTCACTTGTCGTCCCAATTGGATGTCTCCATGTCCATTTCCTGTGTGGCTTTTTCTTGAAAAAGGAATTCAAGATGAAAAATCCTTCTGCCTCTGCAAACTCAACGAGAGTATTTCCACGCTGGTTTCTGTTGCCGTGACCGAATTTACCTACTGAAGTTTCATTCTGTTGCCGGTGCCCTATTTTTGCATTGAAATCTCCCATAATTATCTTCAAGTGCTGCTTACCTTTATTATTTAGATGACGAATTTCCTCATAAAATTCTTCAATTTCTTCTTCAGGATGACTTGTGGTGGGTGCATAAGTTTGAATAATCTGAGCCTGGTATCTTCTCGATAGTTGGATAACGAGTCGTGCAGCTCTGTCAGAGGAACTTTCAACTTCTACCACTTTATCCTTCAGTTTCTTGTTTATTATAAATCCAACACCACTAGTTCTGCCAGTATCTGTCCCACGATAATAGAAGAGATGTCCACTTTTCAGTTCAATGAGATCTTCTCCTTTTCTCCTTACCTCACTCAGCCCGACGATGTCCCACTTGATCCTTTGTAGTTCCTCTTCCAATTCAAGAAGCCTTGAATCAGAAGATAGGGAGCGTCCGTTGTAGGTAGCCAAGGTCAGCATCAAATGGCAGCCTAGTCCGGTCCTCCGGGGATTCTTAGCACCCTCTGCCTTCATGTCGCACTGGCCGCTGCCTTGGCCAGGTACATTCCAGCTGCCGGAGACTGAGGGCCAAGATTTAAGTTGTGAAGTCATTTTGGAGGTGTTTGGCCATAACTCACCACGCTGGCCAAGCGGGTTGGTGAGTGTGGGATAGCATTTCCTCTGATCCCGATGGTATAGTTATACCGCTATTTGCGGTCGTCAGAGCCCCTTTAGTGGGAACAGGATGCACCACGAGAAGGCGGGGTTGACATTTGTCAAGGAGAGGCTGTGATGTTACGCATCACCTGACCTTACATCCCATATATATATATATATATATATTAATCTCTTAATTATTATTTATATATATATATATATATATTAATCTCTTTGGGAAGAAGACACAGTGTAATATTTTTAGCATGTAAAATGATATTTTTGAATGTTTAAATTGTGACGTATGTCGCTCTTAATCTCTTTGGGGCTTTGGGAAGAAGACCCCGTGTAATAGAAGATACTATGTAATTTTCTGAACATGTAAAATAATAATTTTGAATGTTTAATTTGTGATAGCCCCCTGCGTGGGTGCGCCAATGGTGGAAGATATCACAAGCGGTGTTGTGTGTTAGCACTCGCTTATACGCTGCATTGCGACATGTTTCCATCCCTTAATACTGCATGTCAAAACTATTGCAGTTACATAGAGAGTGCGTCATTGCATGCTAGCTGTTAAATAGGACTTCAACTGTTTCTCTGATGTCGCTCTTCGTGTAAATGGAAACTCTTCTGCCTCCCCAGTGGTCTGAGCGCGCCTATCATCCAATATGGTTCTGGGCTTGAATGCTTGGTGAGTCATGCACAGTGCATTCAGTACTGGGCCCATTGAGTTGCTCACGGTGGTCGTTAAACCTTCAATCAAAAAAAAAAAATACAGTACTGGCTGTCTCCTTTCCCTGTATTATAACTACAAATAACATGTACAAACATCATGTGTGAATTTCCACTGTACCTTTTAGTTATCTAACAGTGTTTTTGCCTCACTCTCAACTCTCTCTCTTGCTTTCTGTCTCGTTTATGCTGAACGTAGGTTAAGACAATATCTACAGAATTCAGTATTTTTTTTTAAATATCAGTCTGCTACCTTTATAATAACCTATCATCTTTCATGTACAAGGATGAGACTTTGTTGTTAGAAAATTTATCGCATTAAATTTGGAGTAATAAACACTCGGTTCTTCATTGTAACTCCGTAAAACAAAAATCTGAGTATATCACAGGTTGATATGCAAATTATATGAACTTTTTATTTTATATTTTTATAATAATGAAGTTTTTGTGTTGTATTTGCAGAGAATTCCCAACTAGAAGCTAGAGAACACAGAAATGGCACATTATCATCTTTGTGGTCTGAAAATGGCACTTCAACAGAAGAAGAAATATTTGAGTCTGATGTGGCAGACAGCATTCAGACATTCCATACTGTTCAACGATCTATACCGGAAGCCCTGGCGTATAAAAAAGGTGATATTTCTGTGGGTCCTGACAATGCTGTGGTGGATTTTAAGACTCACCCAAACAGTGTTTCCCGAAAGATATACAGACCAGTATCTTATGAGCATCACCATGAAACAAATATAAATGTTGCATCAGGTCGCTCTCTTAGTTCCCTGCAAACTCCAGCTGAGCCACTGGAAAACACACGGACAACTTCTCATGTGAATGATGTAGCAGATGGTTTCCAGCCTATGAATACTGTGGTGGTCACCACACCATCAGTGCAGCAGCTTCAGACATGCTCTGATATGCAGTGTGAATCAGGAGGAATTTGTGTTTCCGATGTTTCAGGTAGCGTTCGCTGTAGATGCCCTCTAGGAAGAAGTGGCACATTTTGTGAGCAAGGTAAATATGTAATTTTATTTAAACAACAAACATTCAAATGCACTTTACTGGTTTTCATTTGCACTTTGTTTAACAAAAGAATAAAAGATTCAAGTTATTTTCCAATTGTTTTTTGTAAACTTCATGCAATGAGTTAATAATTATAGTTTTTGTGTGCATTTTTCAACATTTGTAAATAAAACTTTAAAGTTAAAAATATGAACCTAAAACAACTCTTCTCTCTTATGCAAGGTTTAATGATTCTTGCAGCTGTGCCATCATCTTTTATATGCCTAATCTCTGATGTGCCCCATGTGTTTTTTGTAGCTGTGGTAACCATATTTGTAAAAGTAGCCCTCCCCACCAGTTCAAGTGGTTCAGGATTGGATGCAGTTTCAAATTGTTTTTACAGCATAGTGAACAATGCAGTACCAATTTTTTGTGTTTAATTTTGCTAAAATTTGAGTTTTACCATTCTTTTGTCACTTCTTGCTATATCAAGTATTTTTTTTCTTTTTGTTTAAAGCAAAATTAGTGATGTAAAATGCCTACTGCATGTTCACTGTGCTGAGAAAATTACTTTTCAGGGAACGAATGACATTGACGGAGAGCTGAAATTCTGAATTCAAACTTAAGTTCTTTTGTAAACAAAAGGATGCATGCTCCTTTCATCTGTTTAATAGCAAAATGTGACTGAGCAATGGGGAAATGTGCATTTTAAGAGAAATTAAACTTTGAAAAGTTCTGATGTCATTGTCAACTCCTGGAAAGCTTTTTAAATTAACTTCCAAATATCAGTGTGAATCCCATAACATGTAAATAATTTTAAATTTTAAGTGGTTTTAATTTTTTGAGAGACATGCTTGTAGACAAAATATAGTAGTGTGTAAGATCTACAACAGAAAAACTTAGGAAAGTTTATTTGAAACTATTCAAGGCTTTGAATATTTCTATATCTTGCTTAAGAAAACCCTAAATGAGTATATGAAGCCCATGAAAGATAGTGATAATCTTCTCGATTATCACTAAGATACTGATAATATTCTCAATTTTATTAGTAATTGTGAAGTAGTACAAGTATTCTGGTGTTCCATTTCTTTCATTTTATGTTCAGTATTAATCAGTATATTAGAATACAATTCTTTTTTTAGTGTTCAAATGCAATATAAATATAACTTTCAGCTGTGGAACACTGTACAGTAGAGCATCGAAAATCCAAACGTCAAAAATCCGAACAAGCTCCCCTTCCCCTTTTTTTTTTATTGTGGTGGCGGAAAGTTTAAGTATTGTCCGTTCATTTTAACTTTGCACTTGATGATAATGGAATCGCCTAATTTTGGGGGTGACTTGTCGAAGGTAGAGGTGACTTCTGATATTCAGAAACAAATGGCAGAAACTTCCCCAGTCACTAATTCCCTGTGGGGCTAAGATTTTATGCCCCATTACCATGGCAGTACCATCTCTTGTTTCATCCTGTGAACAGGGAGGAAAGTTATTCCCCCTGCACTCAGCATAAGCACAGGTCCTACTCATGCTGAAGCATTCACTGCATTGGAGACTGTCATAGCTTGGTTTAAACAACAAACTGAGTGTTGTTCAACTCAACTTCTCTTATTCGAAAGAATAAGGGATTTAGCGGCAAGAAAGTAAAGTATAAAAATGGTGCAGCAAAAAATTGGTGATTATTTTTCTAAAAAAAAACAAAATTTCATAAACTTTTTTTCAGCACTTATTTTTTAATCCAGTGTAAATATGCCCTTCAAATGTGTTATGATTGGTAAGTTTTGGAATTTTGTACCTTATGTTTAAAATTTCACAGCAGTATATTAACTATATTAACGTATAAACGTTAAACATTTTGCTGTTCATCACCTTGTTCTTGGTTTGTTATTTGTATCGACACACATGATGGACCGTAAAAGTTATTCATATCGACACATAACATACCATAAAGGTTATTTATATCAACACAATAAACAGCACACTTCGAATCACATATATATAAAGAAAGTGGTGCTCTACCTACGATGTCTTAGAATGTGTCCAAAAATCATCCCCGACTAATGTCCCATGTAGGCCAAGTCAAATATTCCACTGAATTTCAACTCCCAGGAACGCTGGTGGTGAAATCATGCATGTGATAAAATATGCAGTCCTCCCACTGGACCAAGTCAAAATTAAAACAAAAGACACCATAAACGACCTTAAGATAAAAGACTTAAGAATATTAAAAGGAACCAAGAGCAAAATGAAATAAAAGTAGATAGGTCACAGTCATCAAACCACATCTTTCACAGCAGTAGTAAAAATGGCAAACTTGTTTCGTATTGCATAATAACATAATATTTCGTATTGCATAATAACATAACAAAAAAATCTTTGTCTTATGTAATTCTTTTTGTATACAGTTGCTTATTTTTGGTACATGTATTTGGGTAATATAATACAGAAATGTTAACGTATTTGTATTTTTTTTACATGTTTCATAATCCGAACTCATCGAAAATCCAAACTACCAGTGGTCCCAATTAGTTCGGATTTTTGACGCTCTACTGTAATTAACTAATCAAAACATCTATAACTCCACAGAAAGCTTCAAAATTCTGCTGTCCAAGCATGGGGATCGAACCCTTATCTCCTAATGTCCATTCGAATTTGTTAACCACTAATCATCTAGGACAATGTATTTCCAAGCAACTGAGGTGTAGAAATCTAACCTAACATCAGATAATGGTAATCCAGACATCCACATCCCCTGGTGGCAATTACTATCCAATCCTGAAAAATGTGTCCAGATCAGGATTCACCAGTGTTCTGTTGTCGTGGGTGTTATTGTACGTGGATTGAAATGGAGACAAGAATTCAATTCCAATTCTAGGAGGGCAGGATTTTCAAGTTTTCTGCATAAAGCACAGTTAATTACAGCATTTCTTTGGTCCAAGTGATAAGCTTACATACATGCCATGTATTCCTTTTAAATATAAATATTATTTCATTGTTTATTTCCACAACATAAATATAATTACACATATATCCATTTAATTTTCAAAAAGTCTAAACACAATTCCTCATTCATGTAATTATTATTCATAATAATATTTTTTGTTAATCCCATACAGCATTTCCCAAACTGTGGGCCAAATTCTTCTTTAATGTAGAGCTGTCCTGGCAGGAAGAGCAAGGAGGAGGTATCAAGCCACAGTCACAGTTGTGATAGTCTTGAATGTGTCTGCATCTGTGAAGGTTGTCTCTAAATTTACTTTTCTGTGTATGTGGTCAGTTTAAATTCTTCAAGATTCTGCAGTACAGCTGTGCTCCAGGTGGCAAGCATTCCTTTGTTTATAAGTCTTTCTTGCTCCCAGGATACTCCACTGTCCATTGTGTCAGTCTTATCTTCGTCACCAAAGGTTGCTTCAGGAGAGCAGTTTGTTTAATGGAAGATGTGTTGAGACTTCAGAGCCCTATTGTACAGGTTCTTGCCAGTACATTGGATGACTGTTATCTGTAGTTTACCTCTCAGGTCTTCAGATTAGTGGTAACACAATTTCAGCCAAGATAGATAAGCCTTTTTTAACTGAAATTGGTTTGAAACATCCAGGGATTTAGAAGCAGCATTGATTCAGGATTGGACATAGTATTTTAACTGGCACAATCTATACCTCAGCAGTAAAGTTATAGGCATTTTAATGCTATGACATAAACTGTAAAATTATTCTGTTCATCACATTTTTTCAAGCCTTCATTAGAGGAGCCTTACACATTTTGTTAGTTCTTATTATTTTTATGTTGTTATTTGGTTCAAACAAAGATGTTTATTTACCTTGAGTCTTGCTTCTTAGCGTTCTTAATGACTCATATACATCACTAATTTGATGGATGACTTGCATTTTTTCCTGAAAGACATACTGTTTTCACCCATAATATCAGTTCCATGAAAGACCAAGAGAGTAATAGAAGAAACACTTCATCGTATTCACACTGTGGACAACACACAAATTTACAAATTAAAAACATTTATTATAGTTAAAAGACTCTGCAACACTATATCCTCCTTATGTCAAGGTCAACAGGAGATTTAATCTGTCTTCATAAAGTTCTTTATAAGGTTCGAGTCCAGCTGTCATTAAAAAGTCTTAGAGGTTAAAAAAGTTTTTTTTTTTACTTTTAGTTACTTATATTGATACACACACTATGAGGAAACACAAATTACTTATAAAAACCACATTTACACACCGCTGTTGCAATTTCCAGTCACATGAGCTTCTATGTCATTTCTGAGTCGGCGTTTCTAATATTTCACCCAGATCTAGTAGACGTGAAATTTCAGTCATAATATCCATCGGAGTCTTTTAACTATAATAAATGTTTTTAATTCGTAAATTTGTGTGTTGTCCACAGTGTGAATACGATGAAGTGTTTCTTCTATTACTCCCTTGGTCTTTCATGGAACTGATATTATGGGTGAAAACAGTACGTCTTTTGGGGGAAATGCAAGTCATCCATCAAATTAGTGACTTATATGGGACATTAAGAACACTAAGAAGCAAGACTCAAGTTAAATAAGCATCTTTATTTGAACCAAATAACAACGTAAAAATAATAAGAACTAACAAAATGTGTAAGGCTCCTCTAACGAAAGCTTAAAAAAACGTGATGAACAGAATAATTTGACAGTTTATGTCATAGCATTAAAACCAATACCCCACATAATAAGAACACCTGATGAGAGAAATTAATAGATATCTCTCACTGAAGTGTTATATACAAAGGTTATGGGCATGTTTTGAACTATCAATTTAAGAATTAATTAAAACAATGTTTTTCTTTAAGTTTTAAGATTTATTTGAATAATTAAATAAGAATTGCAACATCTGATTATTTTTTAAATTATGATTTCACATGAAAAGGTGAATGAGAATTGACAGTGCAACAGCCAATTGTGATTTTATTTCTTGTTACAGTACACACCAATCAAAAGTTGTCCAATACAACACAAACAAATTATGATATAAGTGTCTCAAATAACACTGGTTAGTAAATATTCTAACTAAATATGTTTGTTTATGCATAAAATTCAAGGGTGCAAATGATTTCTGAGCCAATGAAATGCAAATAAGAGGAAAGAAAGGAATGCAGGAAATAACTCTTTTTCCAGATCAGAGTAATAACAGATGCAAACCTTACCTGGAAATCATTTTTGATACATGTGGGGGCAGCATTGCATTCAGATAGTTTTTTCTGGGGGGGCAATTACAAACTTTCAGGGGCTCAAACTTGTTATTATTTGTTATTTATATATACATTAATAATATTATATTATTCATATATATGCATTAATAATATTATATTATTTATATATATAAATTAATAATATTATATTATTTATATATATACATTAATAATATTATATTATTAATATATATAAATTAATAATATTATATTATTTATATATATATACATTAATACATATACATTAATACATATTATGTTATTTATATATACATCAATACATATAACAAGATTTTAAACAGAGTTTCTTCTGCTCGTATATCACAAATGCAAATTCCAAGAAATCTACACATACAAGTGATTAAAAATGTTATACATTTATTTTAATTCAGTAATGCACCCTGCAGTGGTGTAAAATATTAATGATGCTAGTAAGATAACACTGTGCTGAAGAAAATACCCCCCGCCCCCAACATTAGGAGTTGCAAAAATATCTTCGCCTTACTACAAGCGTGTTTCTGATTATTCAGGAATCATTACAGTGTTACCTGAAAACGTATGCTGTAAACCATTCCTCTGCCACTTGGTTTCAGCCTCTTTAGATTAGCACATAGTTAAAATAAACTCATTAATCGTTTGAAATTCCTGGATTTCCTTTTTGTCATAGAGTGTAAACCACATAACGCCAGGGGAAAAAAATTATGGGAATTTTATTAAATTGCTATTGTTAAAAATTAGGTAGCCCAAATATTTTTTTGTATTGGAAGCCCTAACATCACTTTAGCTACACTGAGGCTTAATCGTATAGTATACATGGGAACTCTGCATCCAGAAGATTGAAATAAAGCTGAATGCCATCTTCCAAAATATGATATATGTATTGCAGTGCAAACAGCATGCCGTTGGTGACTACAAATCCACAGTAAACTTAACTATCAAATAAAAAAAGCTTTAAAAAATTATAAAATTGTGAAACAACACTTTGTTTGTTTGTTTTTTTGTTTGCCCCTCTTGCATATGTGATCAAGATGAACTGGTCTTCTTTTGTCCTCCTGATTTTTATCCAGAGAAAGTTTTAAGTACTTTTGGTAAGACTTAATAATTTATTTTTAACATGGACAATTGTTCCATTTAATAAACAAATTTACAAAAGCATTCTCATCTAGAGCAACAGATTTTTCTCTAGAGTATATATATTTTGATAACTACTTTGATTTCAGAGCTACATTAAAAAAAATGTTATTTAAAGTGGTAACACTTCATGTGAGGTTATTTATGGCTCTAATTAACAATGGAAATTCTGGCTTTTTTTTTTTTTTTTTGTCGAGGTACTGTATACATTATTGGCTCATTGACTCGTCGGATTTAGAAAACGTAAATATACGTGCCAATGGCAGTTTTGGTTTTAGTGTATAAAACAAAGAAATTAATTTAATACTTAAAATAAACTTAATGCTACTGAGATATAAAGTCCATGTAGATGCATTTTTGTATTATAATATTTTCCCTCATTTTCTTAAGTTTTAAAAATTAATTTCTCCAAATTTTCATCTATAAACAGAAATAATTAGACTGAATATAAGGGATGATTACCCAAAAACTACGGGGGAGGGGCATCCATGGTTTTTCAAGGGTGCTTAGCCCCCCCCCCAAAAGATGCCTGAATACATCACTGTGTGGGAGGAAGGTGACTTGTTTTCATGCACTGGGACGGCAACATATTGTATAGAAGAAAGACTGTATTTTCCAAGTATGATACATGGCACCTCCACCTCTTATGGTCTCCCATACTGTTTTTCTCATTCCACTTTACTGCCCCTACCAGGAAAGGTTTGTGACTTGTACTACTCCTCACCAGAAAAGAGTTCATTTCTTACAATGAACTCTTTTCTGTAAGAAATGAACTCTTTCCATTCTTCTTTTTCATTCCACAGGCCCAAAAATAATTTGTTCCTTCCAATTTAGTGGCTTCATGTGTAAATGAATATATTTAGTGAGAGTAAATGTATAAATTGAGTGAAGAACACAGTCACATATAGTAATGAAGTTCGTTAAGTGGTAGCTTTCGGGTGTTCTACAGCCTTGATCACCCATGATCAACTGAATCTGAGGACTGATTGCTGGAACTATAATGTGAATTTGAGGTACAGCCAAAATTTAGTATACAGATTTGAATTTGAGGTTGTTGCCAAAATTTAGTATAGAGATCTGAATAAATGGGATTCAATGAGGGTTCTCTGAATTGCAACTGTCAACTCTCACACAAATACTAAAAGAGAAACCCCTATTCATTGGTTCTATCCCTTTCCACAGATCATTTTCTTGTAATATTTGCAAACTCTTCAAAACTATGGGCTACACTCTCACTGTGAAACCTAATCCTCCTGCAATGAAGTGCCTGCTTAAAGACAGAGATCCTGTCACACCCCTGGAGTTTATGCCATTCCTGTTTCAACTTCCTCTGGACTCTCAGTATATATCGGAATTACACACTGAAGCATCAATACAAGACTTTGTGAACACAAACAGGATTTGTCAAGTGGTCTTCCAAAAACAGCATGATCTGCACTAACCCTTGAAGACACTTCTGTAGTTTCCCTTTGGAAAGAAACAAAAAAAGTTGCCTCATTTATCAACAAAGCATCTCTACGTTTCCAAGAAAGCATTGAAATTTTGTTCACCAAGAATTGCAATTCAGAGACCCCTCGCCAAATCCCATTTATTTGGATCTCAGTATTTAATTCTGGCAACAGTTCCTGCACCTCAAATTCACATTACAGAGTCCACGGATTCAGTTGATCACAGGTGATCAAGGCCGTAGAATGGCCAAAAGCTATCGCATAATGAACTTCATTACTATATGTGGCTCTCTGTGTTTTTCACTCAATTTCTATGTTTGTTGTGGTATTGTTGCATGAGCCCTGAATTTTTAACCATTTAGTGAGAATAAAAGTCCATATAAAATCTGGAAAATATGAACAGTCTCTCTAAACAGCTGTCCATCCGTTTGTTTCACAGCCTTAATTTTAGGTTACGTGCAGCACATGCAAAAAATGCAAAAAAAGAAAAAAAAGTTATATTCTTGCTATTTACCTTCGACATTTTCAAAAAGTTCAAGCTTATAATTAGTAATTGAAATGTTATTTATTAAATGTTCACACCAGTTGCATTTGTTCTTACAGTTAATTTTGTTGTAAATGAATTTATGGCACCTCTATTCATAGTGATTGTGGAATAGCTTTTTTACGGGTCTTATAGAGGTTATGTTTCATGAAAGTTGGTTGTCAAATTTTCGAACAAAAGCCTAGTTTGACATCAGGACTGTCATTGGAGTAGTTGCTGCCACTCAGTTGGAAGAGTCCATCCGCAATTATTGTTAATTGTGGTACTTCTTCTTCTTGCTATTTCGATCCCTTCTTCTAGTTTCCTCTTTACTAAGTTTGACTGGTGGGCGATTATTTTCACTGAGTCCCAATTTATGGAGTGTCCACTTGCTTGTATATGTCTGTCTAGCCCTGTTTTGTTCCCAATATTCCTAATAGCTGCTTGGTGTTCTTTCATTCGGACCTTAATACTTCTCCCTGTTTCTCCAATATAGCTGAGTCCGCAGTTACAGTCGATGCAATAAATTACTCCTTCCTGCAATTGGATGTCCAATTCTTTCTGCTTTAAAGCTGGCAGGAATTTCTTTATTTTGTTATTAAGATCTGGAGCGAGCCTGATATTATATTTTGCTCCGATCCTTTTCAGTTTCTCGAAAAGTCCCTTGTGGTATGTAATTTTGCTGGTGAATTTGAAGTTGGTTTTTTCCTGCTTCTTTTTTGGCACTTGTCTAAATATTTTCTCAACATATGGGGAGGGGTAATTGTTTTCTGCCAATATTTCCTTTAATTCTTCTTTGTGAAGATCTTTTTGAGTAGCCGAAAAGACCAGGATTTCAATTTTTTCCAAAAATTGTCTCGCCGTATTAGATTTAATATAATCAGGGTGGAATGAGCAGAAGTCTAACAGAAAACCCACCAACACAGGGAAGATGTTAGACTTCTGCTCATTCCACCCTGATTATATTAAATCGAATACGGCAAGACAATTTTTGGAAAAAATTGAAATCCTGGTCTCTTCGGCTACTCAAAAAGATCTTCACAAAGAAGAATTAAAGGAAATATTGGCAGAAAACAATTACCCCTCCCCATATGTTGAGAAAATATTTAGACAAGTGCCAAAAAGAAGCAGGAAAAAACCAACTCCAAATTCACCAGCAAAATTACGTACCACAAGGGACTTTTCGAGAAACTAAAAAGGATCGGAGCAAAATATAATATCAGGCTGGCTCCAGATCTTAATAACAAAATAAAGAAATTCCTGCCAGCTTTAAAGCAGAAAGAAGTGGACATCCAATTGCAAGAAGGAATAATTTATTACATCGACTGTAACTGCGGACTCAGCTATATTTGAGAAACGGGGAGAAGTTTTAAGGTCCGAATGAAAGAACACCAAGCAGCTATCAGGAACATTGGGAACAAAACAGGGCTAGACAGACATATACAAGCAAGTGGACACTCCATAAATTGGGACTCAGTGAAAGTAATCGCCCACCAGTCAAACTTAGTAAAGAGGAAACTAGAAGGGATCAAAATATCAAGAAGAAGTACCACAATTAACGATAATTGCGGATGGACTCTTCCAACTGAGTGGCAGCAACTACTCCAATGACATAGTCCTGATGTCAAACTAGGCTTTTGTTCGAAAATTTGACAACCAGCTTTCATGAAAAATAACCTCTATAAGACCGTAAAAGTTATTCCACAAAAGTTAATTTTGTGTTCATGGTTTTCCCTAAAAATTTTTTTAAAACTATATTGTATCCCAAGAATACTCGATAGAACTATGAAATATAATCCTGTGTGCTCTGTCTAAAGTGGTGCAATGCAGTTTCATGCTAAATTGTGCATTTTGAAATAAGGGGATATAATATAAAGACTCTTTCTGTTAGCTCATCATGAGGATTTCCATATCTGCATCATGGTGAATTCCAGACAATCTGGGCTTATCAGTTCATCTGATGCAAATGCCACATAAAAAGTGAAGAAATAATGATCTTCCAGATCACACAAGTTAGATGCCGGCAAATAAGCTCTATTTCTTACTTGTTTTTGTTTTTTTTTCTTCTTTTTTCCATTGAGAAAACGCCAAATAACTGCTACCTTCCTAGGCACCAACTCATCAGGAAAATTGAAAATAATGAAGAGAAAATTGTTAACTGAAAACAGTGAACTTGGACAGTTTGAAGAAATCCCATTGAATTGTATGTGTTTAGCATTTGTGAAATTAATTGAAAATTTCTTGTACAGAATGCAATTAATCTATAACTCACACTATGGTATATTACTAGAAAGATGAGCCAAAACTATGTGAGCTACTCAAAATTTTGTACTCAACACATGAAATGGCCAAAAGAAAGGATAGTTATTAGAAAAATATGATTACTGTATTATTCATATCCTTATCAGTGATTGATATTCATTGTGCAAACACATTTTTGTTTTATATGTATTTCATTATAGAGGTGCTTCTTTTTTTCTGAATATGATTAAATTTTTAGTAGGGAAATCCTTAAATCAGCTAAGACATCTTCACTTTCCTTTCTGTTAGTAAATTTTTTTGTGAAACCTTTATCTGTGGTTTTTCTATGCATGATAAAAGGATAACATTCTCACATTTTCTCCATAACTGCCACAAAAGGAAAAAAATTACCAGATATAGTTTTTGGAAGTTTTAGTGATTTAGAAAGATTGTATAATTCACCTTAAAAGTTCAGCTTGAAGAATTCTTTTGGGGGGGGGGGGCAATTTAGCTGTTTATATAAAAAATGGTAAAATTCTAACTCAATTTATACAGAAAGTTTAAGAATACTGGCATAATATTAGGTTTCAAACCATACTGCCCTTCTGTAAAAGCAAATATTGCTGGTCAGTTCATTAAAACTTGAAAAAGTACAAGTTAATTAGAAGAAATGTTTTCTGAAAGTATTTTCTGTAATAGTTGTTGTTTAATAATTTGGAACCATCCTTTCAGTAATGATGAACACATGTTATTATTGATGATGGAGTCCTTTTTCTCAAATTTTTTTAATTTTTTTTGTGATGTTTTGTTGATGTCCAATAATCTTAAGTGAATCCCAGTTCATTTTATGACCAGTTTCTCTTATATATCTATCTATCTATTATAGCTTTATTAGACAAATTTTTAGCACTGACTTACACTATGCAGTGCAAGTTTTCAACTGACAGCTTGGCTCAGTTAATGTAAGAAAGTCCCAAGCTATATTCTATGCCATATTATTCTTTGCATAAATACCTTTTTAAGTTGTTTAATTTACTAGAAAACCAGTTTTTATTTTGTTGTTGAGACCTGATGTAGTTGTCCATTTGTTTTTTAGTAATTTTTTGGAGCAATTCAAATAGTCCTTTGTGGTATATAATTTTTCTGGTAAATTTTGCTTTTTTACTAGGTAAATTTCTCTCTTTTCATTTTTTTCTTTTATTAACTAAAATAACTTCATCTGGATATGTATTTCTCTCATGAATTTTCTCTAATTCAGCTTTGTGTACTTAGATTCTTCAGCTAAGTCAGTTTTATTTTTCAATGAATTGATCAGCAATTGTTGTTTTTACAGAAGAAAGATGGTACAATATGAAGTCTAGTATTCCATTAGTATTCAAGAGCTTTATCATTGAGTAAGAATTTTACCATTTTCTATAGAAACAGTAAAGTCCAAAAAATATATATTCTTTTCTTCAAGCTGAACTTCTAATGTGAATTTTGGTAATTCTTCTGAATCACTAATACTTCCCAACAGAGGTGGATTGGGTCGACGAAACCAGGCTGGAAATTTTAATCTTGTGGTCCATTACAGAAACACCCATACCTACAGGAATAAGCATCATAAAGTCCCTCATGATGAAAATTCTGTTAACTCTTGGATGAAAGAGAACTGTTGAAATATGCATTGTAAAACTAATTCAGTCGTGAACAAATTTGAACAGTAATTTAAAGGTGAAAGAATTTTAAAAATCCACTCACTATTGAATGTAGCATATCAAACCACGTGCAAACCTGGGTTTGTACCAAAATATTATTTGGTCACTGATCTTCTATTGCGCAACGCTATTCATACCACCACCTTGAATAGACTCCTTTTTTATGCTTTCGAACCATAGGTTGAAGAAGCATATATGCTTCAGCTTTGTCTGTCTGTCTGTCTGTCCGCACGATAACTCACATAAAAATCGTTCGATTTCGATGAAATTTTAGTATGTGGTAGGGAACAAGCTGGGAAGGAACCCTATTGAAAATGGGTGAAATGGGGTCAAAGGTCACGACATAGGGGGGGGGATCCATTCCATTGCCCTTATGCGTCATAACTTAGGTAGAAATGCTTCATTGCGACAAAACTTCATGTTGTTTTGGAGATGTACTGAATCGGTTCTGTTTCATTCATCAAAATTGGGTCAAAGGTCAGGGCACAGGAGCGAGATTTATTCCACAGCCATTATCCTCATAACTTGAGTAATGATTTCTGGTATGTTGGAAAGCGTATCATAATCAATGCATTGCATGATTTTACTAACTTGTTCAATGTCTACCCATTATTTTGACTCGTGAACTACCATTTTGACCCATGAACCAATACCGGTAAACCGTTGTTTCTTTTAAAGTAAATGTAGGTGAGATACGGATTTCAGAACATCTCTGCCGGAGAATCGCTTTCTGCTTCATGTCTGTACGTGGATAAGGGTGTAGGGGATGATGCGCCATTAAAGTGTTACTAGCGCGCCTCCTTCCAGATTACAAAAGGAGGTTAGGGCCTACCAATGTCCCTTCGGCTCCAAGAGTTCAGGGGCGCACACAGAATTTCCTCGGGGGGGGGTCCGACAAAAAAAATGTACGGGACAAATAAAACTAGAAATTGGGCACACACACACACACATGGATTATATATATATATGTGTGTGTGTGGATTCTTTTTGTTAGCATAAATCAGCACTGATTTGTTCACAGGTTAAAAAACCTTACTCTTTTGAATAAGTCTGCTAAATTAAATGTGCATTAATATATCCATTAATATTTATGTAAGACCTTAAGACGTACAGAAAAATAAAGTTTAAATCGCTTCTCTTACTGTAATGCAGAAACATTTTCATCTAAGCTCACTTTAAATAATATATATAAATTATATACTTGCCCTGACAGCACTGTTCATTACACTGTTAAAGAGCAGACACATTATCAATGGAAAACGAAAAAGTTAAGTAAACAATAATATTTAACTCACCTAAGTATTCCTCATCGAACTTTGAAAACTTTTACAGTTGTCGAACTACCTTTTCAGAGAGGTAATTGAATAAATCTAAAACTGAATAATCCATGAGTTTACAATGAAGCATACTTCTGAGTAAAAACAGTCATTCACAGTTCTGTTAGAAAAAGTCATCCATAAGCAAGCTGCTGCTCCCCTCGAAAAATGACAAATTCAGGAAGTTAGTCTCTCATGTCCTAAACGGATGGAAATCAACAGATACAAATATCAAGCACAGACGCAGACCTTCTTAACAGAAAATAGTGTGTTTACACCTAGGCTTTTATCTTGTGTATCCCCCCTCCCTTCAGAGGAGGAACGCCCATTAGCGCCCCATATGTGACTGAGGCCCAAGCCATGGAGAAATTTCCTGGAAAAGGTTATGGGAACACAAGAGACTGGGAGAGTGATGGATTCCTGGTTCCTCAAACACTCTGGGGTTACACTAATTCCCTGCCTCAATGCTTGCCATCGTCAGCCATCCAAAACAGATGCAGCATTCTTAAGGCAAAAGAGCACTCCGATTTCTGTGATTGATACAATCCCACCACAGCCAGCTCGTTTCTATAAACATGTGCAGAAAGATTTTTTTTTTTTAATTTCACCGTAGTCGGAATAAGGTATTTAAAAAAAATGGGAGGGGGGGGTCCGGACCCGACCGACCCACCCCGTGTGTGCACCCCTGTCCAAGTTTAATTATTTACTGTATAAAACAGCGTGCTTTGTCTGGCGGCAAATTTTTACTGTAGTAGAGAGAATTTTGCTTTGTCATTTTAGAGCAAAAGCCCAACATGTATATAGATGGAAGGAAATGCTCATTTTTTCAGGACAGTAACAGATAACATAAAGCTCAAATGAAGTTAACGATTCTTATTCATAAGTACCAAAATTCATTTTTTTCAGACAAACCAGACAAAATGGATGTGAGGAAGTAGGCCATTCTTCCAGTGGTCCACCGGGAAATATACCGGTGTCCTGGTGGGCCAATCCGTCTCTGCTTCCCAAAAATTTCTCTTGATAAATTTTTACCTTGCTATCAAAATTGTGAAGAGAATGTCATCCTTATTGTTTGCATTTAAAAGCAAAATATAAAAGTTTCATTAAGATTTTCTCTTTGTTTTCTCATACAGTAATTTGCTGACTAAGGTGAAATTGGAGATCTTGTAATGGGATATATTTATTTTTGTTTTGATTCACTGAAAGGAATTATTAAATTTGAACTGAAGAATCAAAACAGTATGCAAATCTGTATTAGAAAGAATTATTGTAGAAAATAATTATCCATTGTCAGTGATCACGAAGGTTTATAACTATCAAAAGTATGGTCTTTGAAACAGTGGTGGATCCAGCAGGGGGCAATGGGCCTAACGAAGTTTTTACATTTAAAGTAGCAAAGATCATAAAGCCGCCCCGGTGGCGCAGTGGTCTAAGGCGCTGGCCTCTGATCATTCGTCCGTCTGGGGTCCGGGTTCGAATCCCGGTGAGGCATGGATGTTGTGTTTGTCTTACGGCACTGGCTCTCTCCCTTCCCTGGAACCAGTGACCCTAAATTAGGGACGGGCGACTGCTCATAGCCCATTGAGTTGCTCACGGTGGTCGTTAAACCTCCAATCAAAAAAAAAAAAAAAAAAAAAAAAAATCATAAATGATTAACTTTGCATATTTTGTTTTCAGTTTTTCTAAAAAACATTTAACAGTTAAACTTACTAAGGAATTGGATTTAAAATATGTATTATATTGATTTAGCTTCAGCAAAAAAAGAAAGAGAAGGGAATAGAATAAAGAGAGAGAGAGAGAGAGAGAGAGAGAGAGAGAGCACAAAAGATAAAGAGAAGACAGGGACAGCAGGGGGAAAGCATGGGGGTATTCTTTGTTAGTTCTTTGCTATTGTCATATTGTCTAGTGCCTGTAGTCTCAAAAACGTCTGTGAAAAATTTTAAACGAACCTGAATCCATAATTCAAGCCTACTCATTTTTCTCATGAAAGTTAATGTCTCTAAATTGCAATTAAGAAGTCTATTCTGAACTATCATAAAAATGGAAACTTTCTAACTTTTTATTAGCTTTTGGGAATTTTGGTGCTATAAAATTTTCACAGGAAAAGATTAATAATATCTTAAAAATTCCAAGCTGTTTAAATTTGGTAATCGTCGAATATTAGGAGACACTGTTTACTTGGTTTTATATTACGTACTAAATGAGTATGGAAGTTTTCAGTTCTTCAAATGAGATTAGGGGAACTTTGTTTTTCAAAAGGAAAACTAAGTTCTCTTCATCTCATTTTTGTACGAGTGTGATTGTAACACATACTGAGTATGCTCATGTGTCTACCGTCCTTCATTAGAGCTTTGATTCATGTACATAAAGTAACTGATAGCAGAACTGCTTTCTTTTTCATTTTTATGTTAATTTCCAATGGATGTAGAGTTTTGTTATTTCATCACCAATGAAAAAAGTCGAAAATAATTCTTTTTGTCGCTGTTGGGCACAGTAAAAACAAAAGGGGGGAGCAAAATTCCAGTTACTGTGTTTTATATTTAACGATTTTAGGACTAAACTGTCTGTTCATTATGTTTTGGCTGAAATCAGACGTGTATTTACTTTAATGTATGAGAATATGTCAGGCGGAGACCACTAACAATTTTTTTATTAAATTAACCAACTCCGAATATAAGGGCTTGGGCTTTATTTTGAAAGATTTCATTCAGATGTAGTCTGTGCCGATTTCAAAAAAGCATAAAGTTCATTTCTTCGGGAAACTGAAACAATTGTGATTTTTCACCTATTGCTTGCTCTCGTTCAGGTATTTAATGATTTTACATTCCTGGAGCAAGTGAAAATGTTTTAAAGACATTGTAAAGGAACACCAGGTAGGAGCGGCACCGCCATTATGTATGATGTACTGTATATCTAAAAAAAAACTTCCATAATGTCTCCCCCCCCTTTTGTACCCGGAACCCCCCCCCCCCAAAAAAAAACTTCTGAATCTGCCCCTGCTTTGAGGGGTTAGCTGTAATCATTACAGACAGTCCTAGCGATAAAGCCTGATGAAAAAGGAAAGTCATCTTTGAAAATTTACAAGCTAAAAATTTATACTCTTGTGGAAACCCCATACAGACTTCAAAAATTGAGAGAAGCAGCCATAACCTTTGCTACAAGAATTGTTAATTAATACTTAAGATTTTTACATTTGTTTCCAGCTTGCTTTTTGTTTTATCTAAAAGACCGTGTATATGTAGCAACTATCTGCTTTGTATATTCTATTAACGGATTGAACACAACGATTTTCAACAAAATGAAGACTAGAAAAATTTGCATCTAGCCAGATAATATGATTAACTGTACTTGCAGTCAATGTTATCTTGTTCATTTAATTTCCAATCTGCGAAAGAACTGATCTGTGAATTAGCAATATTTTTATGGTTGATGCATTGTATTCCTCTACTACACACTTTCAAAACAGCATTTACTGTTAGTTTGAAAAACATGTATTTCACTTGTAACAATGAAAGCTCTCATCAATGCTGTTTTGAAAGGAGTTGGTAATTGTACAACTCATTTTGAATGTATAAATGGCAGTAGCTTGTTGTGTGAAGTCCATTATTGTTCGAAATAAAACATGTAGTAATTTATTGTTCAGTGTGTTTTAGACAATCAAGTTTTATTTGATTATGCTGCTACATTTGTAGAATTTATTTAACTTAATCAAAAGTTAATTGAATTGCTTAAAATGTATTTAAATGAACCAGTATCACTGATCTTTCTTTTATAGTTATTGAAGCACGATATCCAAGGTTTCGTAATGGCTCATATCTTGCACTTCCCGTCCTGCGTGATGCGCACAAATCAATGCAAGTTACTTTAGAATTTCGCCCAGAAACAAATGATGGTCTTCTGTTATACAGTGGAGAAAAATTTGATCTTCAGGGAGATTTCATTGCTGTGACACTGAATAAAGGTTTTGTTGAGTTCAGGTAATAATTTAGAAGACATATTATTGTATGATTTTTAGAAAGGTTCACACTTTTTGTGTTTCACATATTACAATATTTTGTGTTGTTAGAAGTAGTCTTATTTAAAATGTAGCCTGAAATTTCTTGGACTGATTACTGTATTCCATAGCAGAAATGCATTTGCATCATTGCTACAAATTGTAGAAAAGATGTAGCCATTTACTTAAAATGTGATTAACTTTTATGTTTAATAACGTGAAGTTAAGTATGATGTGGATTTGTACCTGTGAATAATATGAAGCGCAAAGCATAATATACGTGGGAAATGGTTCTATTTCATAAGAAATGCTGAAGCTGACACTTAAACTACTGCATTTTATGTGGTTGAGTCATGTATAGTGAATCCAAAACTAGTTAATAAATGCATCACTGTAAAAATGAAAAACATGTAGCTGTTAAAAAAAATTATTTGAAAGCATCGTACTGAGAAAAATTAATAATGGCACACTAATGATACAACATCAGAGTGCAACTTAAGAAAGGTAGATTTTCTGACTTGATTTTAGAGAAGAAATGAAGATACATTTTCCAACATGCATTAAAGAAAGCAAAAACTGAAACACCTCATAAGAGTGAAGCAGTTTTGACCAACCCAGGGAAGGTACAAAAAGTTACAAAAATTATGCGTGATTTAAATGTTCAAATGACTGTTGTAAATTTTATGTGAGATGCCAATGAAAAGTGTTTGCATTTTGGAAAATTAATATCAGGTGTGCCCTCTTCCCCTCAGTACTTGAATACTAGTGCTGATTTTTTCATGCATTATATCAGAGAGGTGTTGTATGTCATCTTGTATTATGTCTTTCCAAGCATGTTCTATTTCAGCTCCAAGTTGAGAGATTAAAACTGCAAGTACTAAATTTTTGAGATCAGGCACCCTCCAGTCATATATCTCAGACATATTTGATATGGAACGTGTGACAGATCTAAGGATCTTGTAGGCTGTGGGAGAGCACTGATGTCTTGAAGAGCCAGTCTGGTGATTTTGGCACTGTGAGGATGTGTATTATCCTGTTGAAACATTGTATAACCTATATTCTCCAAAATGGAATGTCCACTGGATTTATGACATAACATCTTGTAAGATGTCACATAAGAGATGGAGGAAGAAAAATCACAATAAAACCAAACCTACAATGAAGAAAAAGCTAATAAGGCACATGTATGTAACAGATTATGGAAAACCAAACATTGACAAATGCTTGGAAAAGTCACAAATAAAGATAGCAGCAACAGCTCATAATAAGCTACCAGAGTGAGCAAACAAAGATAGGTCAGCCCATACACAACACATGTAAAAAAGAAACATTATTTATCAAATACCCTTGGATGCAGCAACAAATATAGTGAATATACAGCATGAAAATTAAAGCAGAGGATAACAGTATACAACAGCTATTGAGCAAAAAGACTAGAACAGTGCCATAATCAAGTGTGTACTTTGAAACATACAACTATAAGATATAAAGTTCAAAGCTTGGGTTATGAACATCAAGTCAGTAGAATATTTATTAAAAACAGCTATTACATCAGGTACAACTATTACATCAGAGAGCGCGCAAGGCAGTGAACGCCACGCTGTCAAGGTAGGTCGCTCATCCTCAGTCAGATGTTGGCAGGGCTTGTAGTAAGTTTCGTGTTAATGCAGTGATTGAAACTATTGTTGTGCTTGTTTGAAATGGCAAAGCCAATTGAAAATCCCATGAAGTATGAAGTGTATTCTGTGATTCGCTTTCTCAATGCTGAAAACATTCATTCGAATGACATTCATCATCGAATTACAGCTGTTTACGGTGAAAGGGTGATGGGTGAATCATCAGTACGGTGGTGGGTTCGGATATGTAATGCGGGGAGAGCAAATGTGTGTAAATGACCAGTGCTCCAGCCGCCTATCGCTCATTACAGCAGGCCCAAGGAACATATTGGTGATGTCATCTGACATGAGCATTGCATCAAACTCAATGAATTGCATACCTGTTTCCTGGAAGTTTCTTGTGCACTGCTCCGTGAAATCTTAATGGAACACCTTAGCTACCGGAAAATTTGCACGAGGTGGGTACCACAAATGTTGACTGATAACCACAAAATGGACCGTACGGGTGCAGCTTTGAGGTTTTTGACCCGTTATGCACAAACGGGCGATGAATTTTTTGACCACATCGTGACAGGAGATGAAATGTGGGTCAGTCATTTTATGCAGGAGAACAAACGCAAATTGCTTGAGTGGCACCATTCCCAGCCCCCTTCGAAACCACGCAAGTGTAAGCAAACGCTTTCGGTAAAGAAGGTCATGGCTACAGTGTTTTGGGACTGCAGAGGTCTCTTGCTAGTTGAGTTCATGCCCTGAGGCTCAACCATCAACACCGACGCCTGTTGTGGAACATTTCAGAGGCTGCGTAGGGCTATCCAAAGCAAGTGGCATGGCATGCTGTCTAAGGGTGTAGTGTTTTTTCACGACAATGCTAGACCTCACGTGGTACATCAGACTCAACACCTGCTTCAGGGTTTCAAATGGGAGGTTCTGGATCATCTGCCCTGCAGTCTGGACTTGGCTCCCATTGATTACCATTTGTTTACCAAATTGAAGGACTTTTTGGGAGGACAGCGCTTTGCTAGTGACGATGATTTGAAAGACAGTGCAACAGTGGCCGCAGGGACTGGCAGCAGAGGTATATGAAGGTATTCAAAAACTGGTCACATGATATGACAAGTGCTTATACACCAGCAGTGATTATGTAGAAAAATGAGTGATTATGAAAGCATTATGTATTAGTGAAAACACAAAAATTCTGAAGTTGGTTTCTTTTGTTTTTATTTCAAAATAGGTATTACTTTCTGGACGACCCTCCTATAAAGAATCTTTGAATTTACAAAATGTGTAAGCCTTATCTTTAATGCATCATCTAATAACAGCAACTGGCATTCAGGAAGCACCCTTGGTTACATTTTAATTTGAACTGGGGCAGTATCTTAATGTGGAATCTTGACAACACTTTTCTGTGTGCATTCAGTATCTGCAAGCCTTAAGAAGTGCAGTCAAGCACTGAGAACTGGCCTTGATAGCAGGCACGATGCTAAGCCCACCCAACTACTTTTCTTTGATTCCATCCTTTAACCCCTCCCCGAAATATTTAAGCAGTTAGAATATGTCGCACGTGCAGCAATCTAAGGTTTTACGGAATGTAGATAAATATAGTGAAAATCCTCCAAATACATGGCGTCAGTAATTAAACAAATACATCGCTCTTTCCACGTTTTAGCAACACACAGCAACCGAAAAATTTTATTTGGTCACCACCGGGGAATTGAATCCCGGATCTCTCTATCTATCAGAGCGCGTTAGCCTTACACCACGGTGGCCAACAGTCCACGGCACTATGTGTGTTTTTCAGTAAGCTTCTGACATCATAAATCCATAAGATGGGCTCAACTACTGAGACATCTCCATCTGGTGGGCATTAACGGCACTGGCTATATATTAATTATAGCAGTTAAATCCAAAGGGCGAGATCCAAAGTGAAAGTCCTCCAAATACGTGGCATCAGTAATTAAACAAATACATCACTCTTTCCACGTTGGCCACCGTGGTGTAAGGCTAATGCGCTTGGCTAGATATTGAGAGATCCAGGGTTTAATTCCCCGGCGGTGACCGAATAACAATTTTTCGGTTGCTGTGTGTTGCTAAAACGTAGAAAGAGCAATGTATTTGTTTAATGAAAGTGGATAAATATACATGAATTTTTTTGAATTTACAGAAATTTTGTTTTACAGTATAAAATTTTGTGTTAAATTTAGTGTCTGTACTTCTGGGAAATGGAGGGAGTCCCCTGAGCAAATGTCTAAGAGAGTAGAGGAAAGACACCATTTTTGTACTTATAGTTGAAAAAGATGAGAGAGAGAGAGATTCCTTGTCAGATTACAAACAAATTCATAAACAACCTTATGACGGCAAATATTTAAAAAATATTGAAAAACAATGTAACTAAGCTAAAATTATGAAGAAATAGTAATTTGTTAAAGGCCATGGGATTCATATCCATCGTTCCAAGTACTATTGGGTTGTCGGAAAAGTCATGACGTAGTTTAGCACCAGATGGCGGTTGGGCGGTTTTTGAAGTACTAGAGGCATGCGCAGCTCTGTCATCACTATGGCATTGGACAGATGCCAGTTCTAGCTGCAGTCTAAAAAGAATGAGCGATTTGGTTGATTTGCGGAGATTTGACATGAAGTTGAAGATGGAAGACCAAACTGTGCATTTTCGCCATATTTTACTGTTTTATTTCCGTAAAGGGACGAACACGCGTCAAGCTTGTGAAAAGTTGCGTAAAGTGTATGGTGATAATGCTCTACAAGAACGTCAGTGCCAGCGGTGGTTCGCAAAATTCCGTGCTGGTGATTTTGACCTCAACGATGCTCCTCAGTCCAGGAGACCAACCGAGGTTGGTGACGACCAAATCAAGGCATTGATTGAGTCAAACCCACGTTACACGACACGAGAGATTGCAGACACATTGCACATCCATCATTCAAGCATTCACGACCACCTGAAGAAGCTGGGATACGTAAGCAAGCTCGATGTGTGGGTTCCTCATGAACTCAAAGAAGCTCAATTGAGGCCGTGTATAAACATCTATAAACTTCTGTGATATGCTCATTAAACGTGAGGAAAACGATCCTTTTTTGAAGCGACTGATAACTGGTGACTAAAAGTGGAATGTGTACAACAATGTGCTGTGCAAACGGTCTTGGTCCCAACATGCTGCTTTGCCTCAAACGACATCTAAAGAAGACATTCATCAGCGGAAGGGTTTGGTCTCAGTGTAGTGGGAGTTTAAAGGTGTCTTGTTTTTTGAGCTCCTACCACAGAACCAAACAATCAATTCGAATGTGTACTGTTGGCAATTGGACAGTTTGAATGAATCCATCATCCAGAAACGTCCAGAGCTTGTTCATCGTAAAGGTGTTGTGTTCCATCACGACAACGTAAGACCACACACAAGTTTGATCACCCACCCAAAATTATTGGAGCTTGGGTGGGATGTGTTGCCACACCCAGCATACTCGTCTGACCTTGCGCCGTCAGATTTCCACTTGTTTTGCTCTCTTCAACAGTACTTGTGTGGTATAATGTTCAATTCAAATGAGGCTGTAAATCAGCACCTTGTACAGTTTTTCGCCACGAAAGACAGGTCCTTCTAAGAACGAGGCATTCTGTAGCTCACTGACAGATGGCAGAAGGTTATCAAACAAAACGGGCATTATATCATTGATTGATCTTTGTTCTTTCTATCAACAAATGACCTTTGCAAAACATGGCTAAAATACGTCATGACTTTTCCGACAACCCAATACATACATTGAATAAATACTGCACGTACAGTATGTACCTGGAAACATTTTTTTCTGGAGAAAACATCATCAGCATTGGGTAAAATCTTCACAAATGGAACTTTTGGGCAAAATTTCTGCCAAGCACTTCAAAGTAATGCTTAGCCCACCTAATTGCCAGCCCCTCCAGTTATCAACTGCTAACATCACCACTGCTTGATAGTCACAAAAAGGCACAAAACATCTGCAAGGAAACAAAAACTAAGAAAAGAAGAATTACTTATTTTTCGTCATATAATCCATGGATTATGTGTTTAAAAAAGTTAGAAATTTTGATTCTATGGATCCTACACCAATGTGGATAATATGCTGCTTTAAAAGAAATGCTTTTGTGTAACTTTGTTTTTTAAAAAATCTGCAGTGTTATTGTCAGGAGAAGTTGTATATTTGAAACATTACCAGAAATGTGTTAATATCAGGAAAATGCAATACAAAGATGGAGGTCCACAAACAGTTGGAAAGAAGTCTTTTTTTTTTTTTTAACTTACCAGCATTTTGTCGGAAAATATGATGCAATGAGGGCAATATTATTTGTTATGGATGATCATGTGTTGTGGGAAGTTCCTCATCACCCATGTTTGTGGGTGCCCCAGGTCTAACTACATAATCTAACAGTGGAACTGTCAAGTCCAACTGCGAAGCCATAGTGATGCTGAAAAGACTCATAATTTCTGCTCTTTGTTCATTTGAAAGTAACAGAAAAGCATTCAAAAATGAGTTATTTTCTGTATGAAATTACGGTTCTAGATCAACATTGAAGATACAGATTATCCTGAAATTGTTTCCCCTGAATTTCACGTCCTGTGGATTATGCACCACCGTGGATTATACAAAGGATTTTTTTATTTCCTTTTGCTGAATTTCATAGTTTGTGGATTATACAAAGAAAAATGTGGTATGTGAATTTTTCAGTTGAATAATGCTTTGCTCTAACATGATTTCTGAATATTAATTGTAGTCATTGCGTTGTGATATCTTTAAAATATAACTATGTGTTATGGGGATTACTAGGATGAAACTTATTTACTGTTGTCAGATTTTCTGGTTGCACACCAACCTGTCATCAGGACTGACCCAAGACAAGTATGTGTTGCCACTCAAGCAGTATATCCAGCTTTTCTGTTCGTTAATTGTGGCACCTCTTCTACTTTCAATTTGTAGACTTTCTGCAACTTCCTTTGTACAAAGTGCTGTTGATGTGAAAGAAAAATTCTGTACTCCACTTTTTAAAGGAGGTCTTCATTTATCACTTTCTTAATGATTTCACAGTACAATAATTGCATACTCTTTTATAAGTGAATAAACACAAAGTGTGGTTCATGTCTGTAGAAAAGCATTAAAAGTAGGACAGTTAATGTAAATAATTGCAAAACACTTTGGGGATAAAAAAAACGCATTTTTTTACTTGAAGAATAAAAAATGTACAAAGTGTTTGTGCTGCCATAAATGAAAAAAAAAACTTAATATATGGGTAAACCATACAGTATTGAAAGCTATGCTGTTATTTCAGTATTTACATTTAATTTCTTAGTGTTCTTTCCATTGTCATAATATGGCATTCACTGTATATATATTAGGCCTATTGACTTTTAAATCCTTCATGTAACTGTTACTTAAGTAATTACATTTCTAACCTGTGGGTATACCTTTTCATAGACATAGTGGTGCTCAGATGTAACACACAAGTGATGAAATCCTACATTTAACACATGAGTGATGAAATCATATGTTTAATACATGAGTGATGAAATCAGTAGCACACTTACTGAAAATGCAGTTTCTTATTTGGATCATTTCAAAGTGCATGTAATTAACTTTCATTTAAAACTTGAGGTTATCACATTAAGCATTCCTGCAGCAACGTCTAATGTACATGAAATAATTTTCTGACATAAGTAAATTGTATGCAGACTAAAAGTTTTACTAATCTTTATCTGAATTATAAAGACTTTCATATTTTGATGTATCCAAGGAAGATTTAGATTCAGTTCAGTTGTGAGCATTTTTCAAGACATTTATTTGCCGCTTATAAGTTAAGATGTTTGTCCTAAGAGATGGCTTTTAATTTAACAAAAGTTGAATGAAGAAGGTGTACTTCCTCTCAGTTAATTTTTCTCCAGACTAATGAATAACTTGCTTGACTCCCCTGTGCTAGATTCCATTAATTTTTTATGTCTTTGAAGACATGCTGCTACATTTTAGGGAGGCAAATGTAATAACAGGATTTCCCTGTGTGCTCCTTTTAACAGTTTAAACAAAAACAAATAAAATGTATCACTATATATATATATATATTTTTTTTATAAAAAGCAGTTACATGCAGAGCTCAATTTAATTTTTTTAAGCATTTGTTTTCTGTTTTTCCAACCAGTTTGGGAGTCCACCATCAAGTCTGATGTGTTATTCTGATACTCTTGTGATTTATTAATTTGGTGAACTTCCTGCTAGGGCTTCTGCTCTGGATTTCTTGCTACCATCTATGCATGTATATAGAGTGTCTAACATTATGTATAATCCTTTAATAATGTAAAAACAGTGAAGTGGCAATTGGATGTTTGATTTGTTAAATCAGTTTAATGGCTTGGAAAACAGTGAATGTGCAGTACTGGTCAGTGACTGAATTTTTATTTAATTGCATTGGCTGATATTCATGTGTATATGATTTGTCTGTGGAGAGTCTGCACCCTCATTTGTCCTAGGTAAGAGCTGAACAGCACTATTTAATTAGGGCAAAGAGTCACTGGAAGCAGTGGCAGATTGGGGATTCTTAAATGTCTCCAAAAGGGGATTTTTGCTTTCCACTATTTGGGAAGAATTGTCAAGGTACTCCAATCCTAAAATTAGTAGTATGTCTACATCATCACTTCTTGTTTAAGCGTCTTTTCAACACAAGTCTGGGAATTACTGCAGTGCATGCGCTGAGACAATTATTAGTGAAATATAAGAGCAACTCTTTTATATTTTATTACTGAATTTTATTAAGACTCTAATACATTCATGTGCATCTCGGTCCTTACTGCCATCTAGTGTGCGGTTTTTCCGGGGTTTTTCTGCAGGCTTCCTGTGGTTGGGGAGGCGAATGCGTAGATGGTTCCCTGTGAAGATTGTCCCCAACACACTTTGTCCCTTATCCATATGCAGCAAAGAAATGGCAAGTTGGCTGCATTAATTTGCCAATAACTATCAAGGGCGCATAGTCATCTTTTTGTGGGACTCAACGTACCATGGGCAGATGAGATAGATGTATTCGTTCTTTTCAGTGTATTCATTCTTTCTTTTTAAAGTTGGGGATTCAACCCTTTTTGTTATTGAACTGTTTACAACATCTCGTGTAAGCTGATGGTATCATTTACATATAAACTTGGTTTGGAATGTGCCAGCAACTTGTGGTTAGACCTGGATTAACGCTGGTCACCAAGATACCATTATGAACCTTTGATGACATGGTGTTAGACAGACGGATTTTATTCTTGTGGATTGGTTTTTATGTCTCTATCGGAAGGTAGGGTTTTCAATTTTAGTTATCATAAGTATTTTAATAACGTCATCAGTTGTGATTCATGGCGAAGTGTCTACCCCCCTTTTGGCTACAGTAATATTTCGCCAAATGGGACTAGCCAATTAGGAACTTCTACTGACCGACGAAAGGTAACTTTCTATTCAGTCCTCAATTTCAAGGGTTATTTTATATTTGGTACTTATTTTATTGATGATTTCTCATCGTAGATCATTGGATGGATGGATGGAATACATTCATGTTGAAGCAATGGACATGGTATGTTCTCTAAGAAAGATTGTTGAAGATTTTATCTCATTTTTGTGAATTTTATCACGATAACTGAATTTAGAGTTGGGAAAGTTTCTTTGCTTGTTGTGAAAAGGGAAATCCATCTGAGCCAATTTCGTTTTTTCCAAGATCTCACCTATCATAAACAAAATAACTGTAAAAAAATGTCCTTAAAAAATTGAAGATTTCTAGAATTGCAATAATTGTAGAAAATTTATAAAGTGAGAGAAATTAAGGAAAGCAAAAAATAAATTTTATATAATTGCTTTCAAATGAAGAAAGCATTTTTGCTGTACTCAAAGCAGGTTTTTCACAATGGCAGTTCAAGAATTTGTGCGGCTGTTAGGCCCAAAATATAGTAAATCAGATGCTGATACACACATGCACCAACTATGAGGAAGCAAGGTGAATCTTTCCCCTACAATAATTTTATTGGGGGGGGGCAGTGCCCATCCAATATTTTTCATCCTGTTTAATTAAATAGTCGCTTCTGCCTCAAAAGGTGGACCAAGCTCCAGTTTATAAGGCCAAAATGATTTATTTCCAAAAAATTGATAAATAACAAAATAAGTAAAAACTCTTTTCCCATTTCAGCATTGCTCACATGGTAGGATTGCCAGCCCTGCATTGTGTTTGATATGTTCTCATGGTATGTGGTAAATGTTTAAAACAATTATCAAAAATAAAATAGATAAAAATACAGAAACATACAGTCTCTAGCGCCTTTATTTATAAATATTTGCACTTCTCATTCTTTGTTTGAGCGGCCATGCTAATTTCTCATATTTTTTATAAACTTTTGAAAATAAAATCTCTGGATATTTTTATAAAATCACAGGCTGAATTTTATTTTTAAAAATATTAATATTCAGGGAAATAATATGTTTCCTTGTTCATTTGCTGATGAGCAATTACAATTGCATTCATTTTAAAATATGCATCAAAAGTCATAGTTCATCTTTTTGCCCTTTTTTTTTTATTTCTTCCTGACAATGGAGTAGACGTGTCCCTCCCACATCTGATCTCTTTACACACACACACACCCCCAATAATGTGGTGAAGTCCGCACCTCTGATGTAGAGCAACCCAGAAATTTTACTAATGCATTACTGTATGCAGCTAATTTTGAGTTCTATGACCCAGATTTAAATAATATATTCATATGATTACAAAAAAAAAAAAAAGTTCAGTGTTTTTACTGATTTCATGCTGTTATATTGACAAAAAATTTGGTTATACTGATTTTATTATATTGCAGAGCTATTCAACTGCAATTAAGCAAAGCCATGTTGGATACGTGAAATCAATCTGAAGGAATGGAGCTGAAGTTTCAGGGAGGGGGGTGCTGAAAACGGTGTTTTGCTCAATGAAGCCATTTGTTGCGTTATTTTTTTTTCTGTTTTTCATCAGAAAAACTTTGCCTTTCCCATATAACTTGATTTTTTTATAAGAAAATTAATGTTCAACAAACATATGCATTTTTTAAAATTAACATGGGGCCTACTGGTCCAGAATGCGGCCCACCACAAATTCTCCCGATTCCCGGCGGCCCAATCCACACCTGACTGGAAGACGATCCTCATTTATGGCAACTAGATTAATTGACCACAAACAAATGTGTCAGAAGACTGAGGAATTCCTTTCAAAAATCATCATACGGTGTTTGTGCAGACTGCTGAAGTGATGAAAGATAAGTATTAAAATCATGGAAACCAGCCGTTCACGAAAGAGCTCATTTTGTAAGATTGGTCCTGATATTGTTAATGCCAAGAATAAAGAAAAACTAGATATATTTTATCATTCATTGAAGGTGATAAAGGCTTTCATATGGGTAGTGACAAGTAGTGAGACTTGACTCTACCACTGCTGGAATCCAAAAATGAAACAAGAAAACATGTAATTTAAGTGCAGGGATGTTCTTGCATAGTACAAGTTCAAGACTCAGTCATAGTGGCAACAGTTTCATGGGGTGACAATCATTTCCTTCTGATTGACAATCTACCACATAAGATTACTCCAACTTTTGGTCAATGTTATACTAGCCTGTTGTATCAACTAAAGTAGACAATGACGGGAAAATGTCATGAAAATGAATCTGGGAGTGTAACTTATCCCAGTCAGCTCTCTAGTATGCAGAAGTAATGTCACCAAGGCTGCTGTCTAGGAATGTGGGTCTCTCCAGTGTCCTCATCCTCCATTTCTACATACTTTACCCTCCCCCATTGACTTTTTTCCTCTTTCAGAATCTGAACCTCCATGGAACACACATCACAGGCAATGTAAAGCTCTTAAAATCCATATACATGGGGTTTGTAGGACATGATGACTTTTGGTACCAAGACTAAGCAGTTGATACAATAATATGCAAAACCCACTAAAGTTACCAGAGACTATGTTGAAAAGTGATGGTATAATATTGGCACAATACAAGACACAGGTATATTAGGTTTAAAGCCTAATGAAACTCTCATATTTTATTATTGTTATCTTATTTCTGCTGGTATCACATTCTCATTTTCAGTTCTATACTTTCACTTGGTGTTTATTATTTCTTTGTATTACTGTAACATAATTCAATAACTTAGAACACTTATGCAACATCTTTCAAATATTTTAATGCTTTGGAATCAGGTTTGACTGTGGTATGGGTGAAGGTATACTTCGTAGTGATCAGCCTGTTATTTTACACTCATGGAACACGTTGACAATATACAGAGACAGATGGGATGCTTGGATGCAACTAAATAGTGGAAGTCAAGTTCAAGGTCGCTCAAAAGTAAGTTAGAACTGCCAAATAGTGTATTATTTCTCGGATGTTTAAATGTGTCATTTTGCCCCCCCCCCCCCAAGAAAGAAAAGAAAAAGTGTGTAATTTTGTCCAAAACATATGCTTGTGCAGTGTGCCATGTATGTATATATAGTACAAAGCATCAGAAGACTGTAAGTTGATGAGGAGGAAACTACTTTGTTGCTAAGTGTTCAGAGCAGAATTAGTTAAGATCTAGTGACTATAGTTTTTTAATTTCCATTAATGAAACTAATTTTGATGTAACATCAAAGGCATTGTTGTCATAAAATCAAATTAAAAAATGGATTAAATTATACTTCTGACCCTTGAGTTTTCTTGTGTCAGAGATGACACTAGATGTTGTCATGTCCTTCTGCCCAGAGCACAGGAGCATGTTTCGGCCAATGAGGTTCTGGAATTCTTTGGTAACTTGAATAATTGTTTGGCTGCTTTCTTTTTCATATGGGGTTATTCTGGTATCTGGTCAGGTCCATGTAACACCATGTGAAAATTTAAAAGATTTTATCAATAGGTTTGTGCCAGTGAAGCATCATGTATTAGGTGGTGTGAACAACATGGATTACTTCCTCTGATGAAGAGATGTAACACAGACCATGACATTAAGCTGGCTTCTGACCATGGATTAGTTCAATTCAGGTGCGTGATGATTCTCACAAGAGGGAGGGATGAAGATTGTGCTTGCAGCATGGGAAAATTGTTTGAGAGTGCTCATACCTCAGCAAATGTAGTGATGATGGTTGTATTATTTTTTGCTGAAGACACCAACATTAAACAGGTCATCTGAGAGAATTCTAAGACTAGCATCATGCCACCTACAACAGTTTGCAAATAGCTTCATTTGTTTAGATCGCTAGCTGTAGACTTTGTGGTAGTCTCCCAGGACTAAAAAAAAATTGGCAGGCTAGAAGTAGTTATTGAGATTGACAAAGCTTTGACAGGGAACAGAGAAAACAACTGTGGCTCGGTGATGGACAGCTTCTAGATCATGGGCATTCATAAAAAAAAGGTGCAAATGAGATCTGAGTCGAAGGTGTGCCTAGGAAATTTAGTTTTTTTTGCCACACTCACCCCTATAATCAAGAAGTTTATAGCCCAAGTCTGTCATAGTGGGCCACATATTGTCTTCTGCAGCAAAATTGGATACATGTACTTGACAGTCAATCACTCCACCAATATTATTTATCTGTCACATGTAGAGCAGTTGAAAGATTGTGGCATCCCTTTTTAAACATCCTCTTCCATACTGGAGACTTAATGGATTTGTGGCAACACTCATTAGAATATTTATTCCAAAGAAACTGCAGGCTTTCATTCACATTATTCGTCATTTCTTACTTGTGGGAGGTAATAATTCTATTCATTACCTATAAAAGAAGCTATCGCATTGCATTTGTAAGAAACAAAAATTTTCTCTTAAACACTTTTTTGCTCCTCCGACACAGAAAGAAGAAAAAAAATCAGTGCCTCTCAAACTATGCTGATCAAATGCTCTGGGTACATGTGCATCATGGCATCTAGTGCCATTTACCTGCATGCACACAAACTCCAGATTAAGTTATGAAGTACATTGTATACACACACTATAGCACGCATACAGGGCTTTTTTCCTGCCAGAATGGCATTCCAGCACATTTTTTAACACAAAATTTTGGTTTTGAGTTTCAGAATAATTGTTTGATTAAGATATGATAATGACCATAGTACAACAATAAGAACATGTAAGTAATGTAACATGTGAGGGAGAGATTTGGCAGGAGGTAACCTCTTGCATTTTTTTCTTTCTTTTACAAGTTATGCATGGAAAAGTTTCTTTCCGGTACATAATATATTGCTATACAACCTTTATACATCGCTACATTATATATAAAGGGAAATATACTATATCGTGAACAAGAAAACAGGAGGTTATCTAATAGGTTTCAACTTTTTTTAATCAAAGAGATTTGACTCATGGTTTTAGAGAATACCTACAACTTCAAGGAAAAGAAAAACCTAAGAAACTTCTACAGCTGAGGTGAAGTTTGCAAAACATTGCTGCATCTTCTAGAGAATGTGAAAAGTATTTTATCTGATGAATTTGATAATCACCCCAGTTAGGTCTTCTCTTTCAGACATAGCAATAATCTCATTGTTATCCATAAAATTTATTGGGCCTCCACCAACATAGTTTGATGCTACAAAATATGTCTGATCATGGCTCCCTCAAAGACACCATCTGGCAGTGGATACCAAATACAAAGAGAATACAAAAACAGTTGAAATATCTCAAGAGTTGAACAAAATTTGGACTGTATTTTAGAATCAAAATGCAGTTTCTCTTTGTTCCCCATTTCAATGTAATTCTTAGTGCAAATTCACTCTCATTTGTGGGCAAGCTTGGCAGATTTTAGTTTCAGCACTTGCTATGTATTATAAAACAGTTATAGAATATTATTTTTTAATATAATAATGTAATATAATTTAATTATATAAATTATGTTTTTGCATTTTGTACCATGCAACAGTAATAAAGCTTAAAGAACAATGTTCAACAAACTGATTTGCTTTTTATTATGTCAACCTTCCCTCTTTTACAGCCTGATGAAGAGCTCCAGTTCCTTTTTCTCCAAAAAAAAAAAAAGCACTGAATATATACAGTATATACACAGTCATATCAGAATAATATGACCACCTACCTAATAATGAGAATAACCACCCTTGGACCAGATGACAGTGGCAAGACAGCAGTGGCATGGATACAATGAGGCCTTGGGAGGTTGCCCGAGACACACGTGCCCATTCAGACTGCAGTAGATCATGGAGGTCCTGGAGATGACGTGGTTGTGGGTTGGCATGTTGAATCTGTCGATCCAAATAGTCCCACAAGTGCTTCGTGGGATTGAGAATGGGTGATTTCACTGGCCAAGAGAGAATGGAGACGTTACTGTCATCTTTCTGCAAACCAGTCACGCACCCCCTTAGCTACATGACATGGCACATTGTCCTGTTGGTAGACACCATCTCACCAGGATAAACATCCAAAATGAAGGGATGCATGTGGTCAGCGAGGATGGACAGGTAGCCATTGGCATTCAGAGACCCATCCAGTGGTACCAGCTATCCCAAGTCATACTAGGAAAACATCCCCTAGACATGCATACTGTGATTGCTAAACTGTACTTGACAGACAAGCGTGTCCAGGTGTTGGCCAGGTGTTGGTTCTTGTGTGTCTGACACAGTGTCCACCACTGCATGTCACTTCTGTGGATTAGAAACCTCCATTCATTGGAGAAGGCAACTTTTTCCCACTCTTCCACTGTCCAGTGATGATGGTCCCATACAAACTGCAGGCATCAATGCTGATGGACTTGGGTTAACATGGGCCCATGCATAACAGGGTTTGCTCTACTGTTATCAGGATACGTACCTGGGTGCCCCAGCATTTATTTGCTTGGTCAATTGCTGCACTGATGCACATCGCTTTTACCAGTCGATGGGGTGGTGTTCTCCTCTGGAGTTAATGGCCTTTGGGACTCCACAGTTAGGACATTGGGAGGTACTCTGTGTGCCAGCAGTCCATTCTTGGTACACCCTTATCGCACCTCGTAAACAGCCTACAAAGTCTGCTGTTTCTGAGATGCTTCCACCCTTGGTGCTGTAGCCGATGATCATTCCTTTTTTAACATCTGTCTAATTGCTACCTCTGCTCATTATGCTCATGTAATGCACTATGGTTCATTTGTTCTGGCTTGCCGCTTATATCTCTGTGCGATCGACCTTGTCATGTGCACACTGTGACGTACCTGGGCGGGTACACTGTGATTCCCTGGGAGTGGTCCTATTATTCTGATACGACCATGTACATATATCCTAAGTCTACATAAATTTCTTAAACATGAAATGCTTGAGAATTACATAGGTTGTGACAAAGCACATTATTCATTAGTTGTAATCTGATTCTTCTGCCTTTGATGTCTCAGTCAACAATCTAGCTAATGATTGCAAACATCAAGCGGTTAATGTTCCGATACTGAGAAAATTTTAATATGTTATGCTTTAATAGTAATAATTTTAGTCTTTATTAAGTCATTAGTCCTGTAGAACTGACTGATCCTGAAGTACCTGAGTTTTAGCTAATAAAAAGATTTTTGTGAATCATTTGCTAGGAAAAAATGCTGTGTTGTATTTCAAACAAAAATAAAACTAAAGCATGGATATGGCAATCAGGAATTGAATGCCAAAGCTGAAGAGGAGAACACACAAGGGTGAGGCCTTCATGTTATCTATGTATGTTGCATGTAAATTCAAATCAGACTCCTTAATGTTTCAAAATGTAAAAATCATTAAACTCACTAAAACATAAGTTTCAGATAGTAAAATATTTAAAAGAACAAAAACACTTCTTCAATAAAAACAGGAAGTATATGTTTCTTACATCCCATTTAAGTGTAACTAATGTCAAGTATAAAATAAAAAATTAAAACCCATGGCTGAATTTGTGGATTTTTTTCTAATACTGTTTCTGTAGTGTTCAAGACATTTATCTTTTTCCTTGGAAGGTGGAACTTTTGAAATTTCTTATAGCCTTAGTCAATCACTTCTAATAATAATAATAAAAAAAAAAAACGTTCACCGCCATCAGTAAAAATCTGCTACCATTTTAAAATAAGTTAACTTTGTGGAGACAGCTCTTTGAAAAGAGATGCTATGGAATGTTTCCATCTATCTGTGATTTTGCTATAGAAAATTAAAGATTTGCCATGCTGGTTTGATTCTAAACCTCATAGAAAATATGTTCAGGTATCACTCATTCCTGTACATGTTCAAAAGGCATTGACATGCATGTGTGAGTTGTCAGTAATTGGGCTTTCAATACAGAATACCTACTCAATGTACTCACTTTTGAATGGTAATCATTTTCTAATAAGATTGATTTTAACTTATTATTAAGTTTTTCTTTATCTTCTGAAGATGAATTCAACTTTTTAACTTTTTCTTTAAATTGTAAAGCTACATTTTCTTGATATATTTAGGGTGATCTGAGTTATAATTTAAATTATAACTCAGATCACCCTAACTATATAGTTATAATTGTAACTAGTTATAATTATATTTTAAATTATAACAAGTTATAATATATAGTTATGATTTTAACTAGTTATAATTTAAATTATAACTCAGATCACTCTAAATATATCAAGAAAAATGTAGCTTTACTATCTAAAGAAAGAGTTAAAAAGCTGAATTCATCATCAGAAGCTAAAGAAAAACATAAAAATAAGTTAAAATCAATCTTATTAGAAAATGATTACCCTTTAAAAGAAATGCATGAACTATTGGAGAAGAATCCTACAAGGAATAGAACCAGTGCTACTATAAAATATAAAGAGAAACTGACTATTTAGTCACAAGAAAAGTCACTTATCACAAGGGACTGTTTGAGAAACTAAAGAAAATCAGTAATAAATATAAAATTAGGTTAGCTCCAGGTTTAATAACAAAATTAAAAAATACTTACCATCCCTGTGAAAGAAAGAAAGAAAAGAAAATATTTTACTCCAGGAAGGAGTCATTTATAAAATCGAGTGTTCGTGTGGTTTACCAAACATAGGAGAAACGCGATGAAGGTTAATCACCAGAATTAATGAACACAAAGCAGCAATAAGGAACATTTCAAATAAAACAGGATTAGACAGGCACATACAACAAACTGGCCACAAAATGGAATGAGACTCCTTACAAGTTATCAAGCATCAATTTCATGCAATTATCTGGAAATTAGAGGAATCCCTGGAAATTTACAAAGACACAAGGTGGCAACATCAGTGACCATGCTGGATGGCATATCAACCAGGTTTGGTAGCCAGACCTGTGGAAGTAGTGAAATGCAGGAACTCCCGATGATGATCTAGTGTATAGATCAAAAATTTGAGAGGTAATGTACCTTAATAAATTTATCCTCTATAATTCCCATTAAGATTTTACAGTACTGTAAGTTTTGAAACTTTTTTAATCAAAGCTGGTAATGGTTTTTCTTTTGCTTCTTTATATATTGGCTTTTTTAGTTCTTCAGGAATTATTTTGTCACTCTTTTATATTATAAAAATTACTTATCACAAAGGTTTATTCGAATCTTCAAAGAGAATTAGTAAGAAGCATGGTATAAGACTAGCTCCAAGTTTAGAGAACAAAGTTAAAAAATATTTCCTAGAGATAGTTTAAAGAGAAGAAGATATTTTAAAAATGCAAGGAGTGGTCTATGAGGTAAAATGTAGTTGTGGACTATCCTACATAGGTGAGACAGGTTGCAGACCAGAAACTAAAATAGCAGAACATAAAGCAGCTGTAAAATTATTGCTTCAAGAAGACAGGATTAGATAGGCATGTTACAGAAATCAGTCACAACATTGACTAGAATTCACTTAGTCATCAGCTTCCAAAGCAAGTTTCAAAAAAAAAAAAAAATTAAAAGAAGGAATTAGAAATTGAGAAAAATCAGAATTCCAATGACTGCAGAGGTTTGTCCCTGCCTAACATTTGGCAAGATTTGGTGAGAAATAACCCTAAAGTTCTTAGAAAAGTACTGACTACTTTTCTGAAGAACTTTAGCTAATGTTTCATTTTGCTCCTCTTCTGTTTAACCCCAAACTATGATGTCATTAAAAAAATCAACTGCATTGGAAATATCTTCCAGCATTTCAACAATGATTCTTTGAAATGCCGCCTCGGTGGCGCAGTGGTCTAAGGCGCTGGCCTCTGATCATTCGTCCGTAAGGGGTCCGGGTTCGAATCCCGGTCAGGCATGGATGTTGTGTTTGTCTTACGGCACTGGCTCTCTCCCTTCCGTGGAACCAGTGACCCTAAATTAGGGACGGGCGACTGCTTATAGCCCATTGAGTTGCTCACGGTGGTCGTTAAACCTCCAATCAAAAAAAAAAAAAAAAAATTCTTTGAAATATTTCAGGGGCACTCTTTATCCCATATATGGCATTCTTAGAAATCTATATATTCCAAACTGAGCTGAAAAAGTGCACAGGTAAGAGCTTGGGTCATCAAGTTCAACTTGCCAGAATGCTAATACTGCATCTAGTATTGTAAACTATTTTGCACCTGCTCGTTTACTTGCTATGTCATCAAAGGTAGGAAGCTAGTAATGTTGTCTTAGTATCGCTCTGTTGAGTGGCTGAGGATCCAAACATATTCGAATAGAATCAATTTGCTTATGCACTATAACTATTGGATTGACCCATTCTGTAGGTTCTTAAGACTTTCATGATTACTCCTAGTGCCAACATATAATCTAACTCTTTCTGCAGTAAGTTATGAATTGAAAACAGTACTTTTCTTGATGGAAAGACAAGTGGAACAGCACTATCATTTAAAGGAATGTGACATTTCCCTGGAAGTTTTCCTAAGCCTTCAAAAGCATTGGAATATTTGGACAACATACATGCTGCTTCCTGACAACAGTTAAATTCCTTTGACTCAGTGACATTTACCTCTTGTTGTGATTGTAACTGTTCTAACTTTTTTATCAAATGAAAATCTGCTGTACATGCTTGCAGACCTAAAACAGCATGATAGGGTTGTTTTGTGATCAGGAACTCAAGTTGTGTTACTTGCGATCCATCTAGCTTTTGACAAGGCAGTGTACATTTGCCCACTAGATCTACTGATTCCCCAGTGTAAGTTGTCAGTTTTATTTTTGTAGGTACCACAGAATGGCAACTTGGAAATTTGTTCAGTACTTCTTGAGATATAACATTTGCTTGTGCGCCAGTATAACTTTTAAATGTAATTGGCTTTCCCATAACCAAAAGTGTAGTATCCCATTTAAGTGATAATGAATTTGCACTTATTGATCCTAAATGAAGGTCTGGGAAATCATCAGCTATATTGATATCTAGTTTCCTAATTCTCTTTTGGTGACAGACTTTAGCATAATTATTAATTTTACTGCAGTTTTGCATTGTTTATCTTATGCTGGACAACTTCTGGGTAAATAACTCAAGCCACAATTTCTACAGTTTGCTATGCAGATGGTTGACTTACTGTTAAATCTGGCAGTGTTTTTTTTTATTTCTTTTGTGAGCAGATTTATGAACTGAAAAGTTTGTTATACATAATATCTAAGGTATTGTTTACCTGATGTTGTCAAAGTATTTTGCACGTTGTTGCTCTGTGAGGCACATGCTTCCGGCCCGAGAGGTTTTAATGTTACGGGTTTTTGGTTAGTTATAAAAAAAAATGTTAAATAAAACAATTAGGTTATATATTTTCAGTTCTACATTTATTCATTCGTACAATCAAACGCTCTGTGAGGCACTTGCTCTCGGGCCGGGAGCACTTGCCTCACAGAGCAACAACGTGGAAAATACTTTGACAATATCAGGTAAACAATACCTTAGCTATTATGTATAATTAACCAAAAGCACGTTTATAGCATAAGACAACCCTTAAGGTTGCCTCGTGAATTACATATTTCGTAATTCTGAAAAGTTTGGTTTATTGCGACTTTGCTTATGTATTACCTGAACTGTCTCCCTCTCGGGTTTATCACCAACAGAAAAAAATTTCAACTTGCCGCTTTGAAACTTCTACTGCTCTACAAATATCAATTGCCTTGGTGATATTTAGGTCTTGTCAGTCTCAGCAATATCTCACGTAGTGATTTATCATTTATGCCTCGAACCATTTGATCTACTAGGATAGAATCTGAAATATCAGCATAATCACAAAACTTAATTTGTTTATGTAATTCTGTAATAAAATCGTCAATATCCTGCTCCTCACATTGGATTAATCCAAGCAATTTTTGCTGCTCATAAGTTGTATTGCACTGCAGAACAAAATAATGTTCGAATTTGTCCAAAACCATATTACAGTATAGAGATCCTTCTTCTGGTACTTTGAACTGAAAAGTATTGTAAATCTGTAGGCATTCTTCACCTATTACATGAAGTAAAATGGCAATTTTGTGACCATGTTCCTTTTTCTCTAACATGGTTGCTGTCATATATAATTCGAAACACTCATGCCTTAGTTTCCAGGCTTCTGCTGGAGCAGATCCTAATACAAGAGAAGGCAGAGAAGGAAGGGTGTTCATTCTCGTAGTTTGAATATTAGGCCTAACTTTGACACTAGAAAATCTTACCTTGGTTCGCTAACTCCTGACACCATGACGTATTTTTGGCACTGTGATGTATTTTTAGTTTTAGTCCACTTCAAGTAAACTTACCCTTGAGCACGGAGTCACTTGAAAAATTAACGATGATTATATACAAAACATAAAACATTTTTTTTTATTGGCGGTTTAATGACTACAGCCATGAGCAACTCAATGGGCTATAAGCAGTCACCCATCCCTAATTTAGGGTTACTGGCTTCAGGGAAGGGAGAGAGTCAGCACCGTAAGACAAACACAACATTCATGCCTCACTGGGATTTGAACAGGGACCCATCTCGAATGAATGATCAGATTAAGCCATCGCTTAGACCACTGCGCCACCAGAGTGGCACATTTATTTTCAAAGTCTTAACATTATACACAGATATCTTGACTCCCCACAATAAACAACACAGCTGCCATGTTAACATTATTCATGCATTTGATGATATATGTCCCAAGACGCAATATGAGCTTGACGACATATGTCACAAGATGCAATATCAATACACAACATAACCAGGCCTTGCTTTCGTTTTTTTTAGCAGTAGCAACACTTGCTAGTGGCCTTATTTTTTACTAGCAAATTGCATTATCTACTAGCAAAAGTTTATTAACATTATACAAAAGAAACTTTAACATGTCTCCCTCTATTAGTCAATCATGACAAATTTTGATTTCACCCCTGTAACTGTCACATTGTAAAGCTGAAAAGATTACAAATATTTAGATATCTCACCTTTTCATGACCTGACAGATTAATTCTCACACTTTAATTCAAATGTAAATATTTAAAAAACATCTTTTTATTTAACTTTATTCACAAAATTCAAGAACGTTATTCAAAATCTTAAGTTATTTTCCTTATGGTTTACGATCTCGGTTTTGGGTCTTTTCATCATAACACTTTCAAACAGTAGGCCTAGGCTCAAAGTTGTCTTTGGATGGATCTTCAACCTCAATACTCATGAGAGCATTCAATGTTTGTAAGTTTAAACTGCCCCTCCAATCACCCAGAATTCTCTTTATGAAACTGAACCCAACCTCACATGCAGAAGTAGATAAGGGAAATATACTGGATATTTCTACTAGTGCCAAAATGTTTTTATAATGTTTGTACTTTTCAAGAAACATTCGTTTCCAGAAAGCAGTTGTTCCTTTTTGTATGGGTCTAAAATATTCCACACGTGCAATGCAATGGCACTTTACAGTTCACACTAAAATTTTCAAAATTTTTCCACTAGCAACTTTTGCTAGAACCACTTTTTATCACTAGCAAAATGTATTTTCTTGCTAGCAATTTCCTACTAACTATCAGTCAAAATCGAGCCCTGAAAATAACTAATATAAAACTTGCAATTAAAGATAACCTTTATAGTCAATTGTGCATTACAGGGATTACTAGGATATAAGTTTTCACTTTGTCAAATTTTTGGGTTGTACCCCAACCCTTCTTCAGGACCAACTAAGATATATGAAAACTTATATCCTAGTAATCCCCGTAATGCACAATTAACTACAATAATTCTTCACTAGGATTTGCCATGTCTTCATTAATTCAAAAGATAATCTTTCAGTGTCTGTCATATTTGGACCAATACTCCTTCCCAGCACACTTCCTAAAGCTTCACAATCACAGCAACATGAATAATACAGTGGTATTTCTTTCACTAAGGGTAGGGGATGTTCAGAAGTGAGTGCCTAGCATTGGGTGATCACTGCAGCACCATTTTATTCAAACTGACCCTTGTTCAGCCTTACATGGAAATCGGTGAAAAAGGGAGTTATGAGGTTTGGTAGATCTGGTCACACTGTAAGTAGTGTATTTTCCTTTTTTGGAAACATTGTCAGCTGGCACAGTGCTTCTCAACTGTCATGTTATTGTCATGTGTTTTGGCAACCATGTGAAAACATGGTAAAATGGCCAAGCAGTAGGATTTAGTATTCAAGGTTGCAGTCTGAACTATAAGACTTATTTTGTAGGCAAACCACAAAAAAATAATGGAAATTCTTTGTGGAACTACAAAAGTCCATGCTGTTCATGCGATGAGCTGGTCAGTGATTAGTGATTGCTGTAAAATATTTAAGGAAAAATCAGTAGACATGTTCAATGAAGCACATGCAGGAAGACCAACAACAGCAGTAAGTACAGGCAGCATTTTGCATGGGAATGAGATCATCCACAGTAATCATCACATACAAAGGGAATCAACAAAGAGTTGAACATGAACATGTTGTATGGTAGTGGGGTAAGCATTACTGAAGATCATTATCATGCAAAGAAAAATGTATGTGATGGGTTCCTCAGTTACCTACTGATGTTCTAAGTGAATCACATCTCATGACTTGTTGGACTTTACTGTCGCACACTGGGATGTGATCCTCAATCTAAATGGTGACTGTATTGTTAAGTGTCCTACTTAAGTAGTTTTCAATACACATTAAATGTAATTTGCTTTTGTAACCATTGCCAAAGATGTGTCTTCATAATTTACTTTCTGATGGACTTGTATGACCTATATGGACTTGTATGACCTTGCTCTGCAATTCTTATGAGATTATCACATTTCTCTTAAATTGTGATTTGCCATTTTGGCAACAGTAGGTTTGATTTAATGAGAATAGGCACTATAGTTATATATTTTCCAAACAAAAAAGTTGTTAAAATAAGAGAATATTCAGGTGGCTAAGGGAAAAGGCAGTATTCAGGAAAAAAATCTACATGAGGACTACATCAGTGTGGAAATTCAGACTTTCTGTCACATAAGAGCCATTGCTCTTAGCATGAAATTTTCAGTGATGTTGGACACCAGGAACTCTGCAGTCATGCCAGTAGAATTGGTCAATATTGATGTTTGATGTCTACTGATTGTTTCCATGCATAAAACATATATATACATATAATAAATATGTGCATGTATACCCCCAAAAAAATTACTTTTATGGTTTTCCAGCCTTTAATCTTTCTGTTATGTTAGTGAAATTTCTCTCTGATACTACAACTTTGTTTTTATCGATTATTTATCTTTCCTGTGCATCATATATTAAATTTAGGGTGACTAATTTTTCAGTATCACCAGAGCTCTGTAGTTGCACATATTCATCCATTGCTTTTAACTTCCTATGTTTGCCATTCTTTTGCCTTAGCTTGTCACATTCCTGATGGTATTTCTCTATGATGTAAGCTATTTTTATTATCTTATGCAATGTTACTGAAGAAAACCACTTTATCTCTGCTATGTACAGGTTATTTTATGTAAGTGCTTATTTCTCTTTCATTATGATTATGAAATGTTGTGTACTATCTTTTTTGCCTATCTGTAGAAATTTAAAGAGAAGTTTCTGCCTTGTTTTCGTAGGGCTTATTTTCAAGGATAACTTTTAGATTGAATTTGTTCATTGGTGGATCACCCAATATTACTTTGGTATCAGATCGAACACAGGTCAAGTCAAGTTTTATTGGATGTTTGAGACATCTGGCAATAAACAGAAAAGTCTATGATTTCCGTTCTGAGAACAGAGGAGATGCAATTGAAGGTGTAGACATTGGTGAGTGTTGCATATTTTTTAACTGCATAGTTCTTACAATAATGTTTCTATTTTGCTCAGTGTGGATTTTTTAATAAGTTAAAATGAAGGAAAGAAATTTGGAATGCTCACTGATTTAAACAGTTGAAGGCACATTGGTGAGTGTTGCCTGTTTTTTAACTGCAGAGTTCTTACAATTACCTGTTTCTATTTTTCTCTGTGAATTTTTTAATAAATTATAATAAAGGAAATAAATTGAGAATACTCACTGATTTGAGCAGTTTAAGACTTTTTTGCATTTAAAGATTGTTTAAAAGCACAACTAATAGCTATGGGGCTTTTTTAATATTTTAAACAATTATACAATTTAAAGAGTGCAGTATCTTATGTAACTTTACAGAAGCCTTATTCTAGAACATTTGTCACTGAAGCTACATAACTCATTGTTTGTTAAACTTATTGTGATTAGGCCAAATTTTTAACAATCAGTAATGTGTAAAAGTGAACCAATATGTGACCATTTTCATGATTTGTAAATTTGCTCATACATACCTATGCAAACAGAACTTCTGTGTGGAGGGCAAAATGTGTAGTAATGTAGTAGGCAAAATGTGTAGTAATGCACTTGAGTTGTAAGACCGTGACTTTTCCATTATGAATTTCAAGTGCATACTCCATAGTACAGTCATTTGCAAAAGTTTAAGACTACCTGTCAATTTATTGGAAATTAAGATTTTCAAAGAAACAACTAATTACTAGTCAGAGATATTTGAAAAAAATGACACAACAGATGAATACTTACATTCTTTAGAACACAAAAGGGCCAAAATCATTACTTTGTGTGGCCACCTTTGCTTTTTATGATGGACAGAATATGATGTAGTATACTCTCCATGAGGGATTTGAAATAGTCACTTGAAATGTCTTTGCACCACACGTACTTTATCATGTCAATCAAAGCTTGAGAATTTGATAGCTGTTTTTCTGCTACATTGTCTTTTAAAATGGTCCTCAAATTTTTGATGGGGTTAAGGTTGAGACTATTACCAGGCCAATCTAGCACAGTTATGTTTTTCCTCTGCATGTAGTCCCTTACTGTCTTTGATCTGTGGCATAGAGCACCATCATGCATAGAGATTATGCATCTGTGCACTTGCATATGAGTTAACAGCTTCTCACGTAACATTTGCACATAAAAAGGACCAGTCATGGTCGTGCCTGTCGGCAAAAGGGTAATCAAGCAGTAACGGATGCTGACATAACACCCCATATCATCTGATTAGACAAGTGTCTAACCGTGCTAATGGTGTATTTTTCATCAAATCTTATTATGCCTTTTGGTCGTCTAACATGTGCTTCATGTGATTCAAATTGATGCACAATTGATTCATCAGAAAAGAACTTGGCTCCAATTTTCAGCAGTCCACGATTGATGATGCTTCGCAAATTGGAGTCTCTTCCTTTTCATGACAGAGGTTAATCTAGGTTTATGTGCAGGTTTATAAGACTTGAATCCAAAATCTTTGCTGAGACATTGGTAAATAGTGCTGATACTAATATCGGACCCTTTTGAATGTAGAAAGGCCTTGATTTTCTTGCACAAACTCCTCGGAGAATGCATAACTATTTGCCTTATGGTATTGTCATCACTTGGGGTTGTTTTCCTTGGACGTCCACTTCTCTTTCGGTCTCTAAATTCACCTGTATCTTTATATTTTATTATTGTATTATGAATAGCAATCTTGCTAACATTCACCTTTCTGCTTATGTTATGTTCAGAGTATCCTTCATGATATAAGGTCATGATTTGTGCCCTCTGAGTAACACTTAATGGCGCTTTTTTGACCATTTTTCACCATATAGGAAATATGTACAAAACCTTTCAGCATGAAAATCAGAAGCAAACTGACACTCACACGTTTCCCCCAACTCTATAAACAGCTGCTGCTGTAGGATGATGCAACACTGACAGGAAGTTGAGAAATACAGACAGTAGCTGATGCAATCAGCAGAAAACTACTAATACAACAGGTGGTCTTAAACTTTTGCAAATTACTGTACTTATTCATTAATTATCATCCTCTCACAGCTGTACATCTGAATGATACATAGGCATTTATTTAACACAGACCTCACTTGACTACTATCAAACAGAAAAAAAAAATTGTTTGCAATAAACTTTCTCCATCTCATTCTGTCTATTGCAAGTTTTTCTGCTTCTGCCATACTGCTACTTCAATCACTAATGGCTGATTACACACCTACAGCCTGCCGTGTTTGAGTTCTGCTTATTAGTTTCTCTTCTGGTACCACAGAAATAACATGTTTAGACAGTATTTTATTTTCCCTTCAACAGACACTTCAATATGTTCTCACTAACTTTTTGTTCTATAGAGAAGTAGGCATCTCAGTTCTAATGCCTTCAATACTAATTCTGTTTTACTCTCAAAACCACCTATTTTCCCTAGATATTCCTGTAGCCACTCTCCTGTCTTCAGCATCTAACCTCCTACAGAACCCTTAAACTTTGAACACAACTCTCTTTGCCATAAAAGAAAGCTGGGATGAACCCCTGTCTTGGTAAAAATATTCTTATACCACTGGTAAAAGGCTTTCCCTGCTTTGGAAGTTCCATTGTTCTTATCAAAGCTTTCCAGTCTCATCAGTAATCAGTTTTTATTGTTCTATGTATATTCAGAAGTTTCTTTTTTCCTGCATTATTGTAGTGCTTTAGCAAATTACTTACTATAGTGCTTTTGTAATATGTATTCATTTTTATTGTTTATAATGTATTAAATGTATTTTCATCCTAATTTTTGTACAGATGAATGCAGTGCTGATGTATGCAGTAAAGTTGCCTGTTTGAATGGAGGACAGTGTGTTGCTGCTAGCCCTGACTATGGTGTTTGTCTCTGTCCTTTAGGTTATATTGGAAACCAGTGTGAATCTGGTAATGCATATTTCTCTTTGCATTAAAATTCGTTCAAATTGCATTGAACTATCTTTTATGCATATTCTCAAACTTTAGCAGCTTGAGAACCTTCGTTCAGATAAAAAGTTTAACCTTTAGGATTACGGATATAAAAAGGAAAAAAAAATAATTTGTCTGCCTACCTGTACTATCATAATTGGAAAATGTGCATAAAGTGTGTTATAACTCTTCTTATTGAGTACTTTCATTCCTTGTTTTCTAGTGGAGGGATGTATTTTGTATTGTTTGCTAGTGGAGGAATGTATTTTGTATAAAATTCCATAGAGCTAATATTTTCCCCATACCAAAGTGATTCCGTGAAATCATCTATGTAATTTTTTATTAACATTGACTGCAGATTTTTTGCTTCTAAAAGTGGGGCATTAGATAAACATGGTTATCTAATCAAAATAGTATAACTATACTAATGATCCCACACCAATTATACAAATATAAAAACTATACTAATAATCTGTACACCAATTATACTCAAATAGTATAGTTATACTATTTTGAGTATAATTGGTGTACAGTTCCTATTTATTAATTGGCTATCTAATGCTGACTAGATTGCAGCTACTGAATTAATTTAGGGAACAAATTGTGCAAATGATACACTAAAGTGTTAAACAATTTAATGCTCTGATATTAATGAAAACCAGTGCCTATGCTTTTTTTTTAACTTAGGATAGAAAAACTATTGAAACATACACCTCATGACATTAAAATTGTCCCACCCAGAAGGAGTCTGCATGTTGGCATGCAAATTGGTAGGTATGTGTAGGCTGGTAGGGTATGCAAATCATTCAGATATACAGCTAATCACATGAGGTGTGCAGGAGTAAAGGGCAAACACAGGCCACCAAAGCTGTGTCATGTCCTTGGCTGCAGATCATGTGGAACAAAGTAAGAGAGAGGTGAGGGCTTCTACAGCATACCTGTAGATTGAAAATGCCCCATAGACCTCGTCGTCAACCTTATTACCAGCTGGATGCACTTGAGAGAGGAAGGATCGTAGGAATCCATGAAGCTACATACAAACATATCACAAAGCTGTTCTTTGAGGTTTAGAGGTTAGCTCCACAGAGAAAAATAAAATCCACCAGAAAAATGTTGAACTGATTGTTTACTTATCATTGCCATATCAAAAGTCTCCATTTACAACGATCTTGGCACGCAGCTTGAGCTCCACTGATACCCATCACACAATGCACACAAGACCTTCTGTATTTCATACTTATGATCTTTTTCTCATGCAAACACTCCTTAATCTGGTCCTCCCGTGATTTCCTTAACCTTCCTTTACTTTTCTTTCCTGCCACTTGGGCTGAAAAATTTTGCTTAGTTAGCATCTCATCACTCATTCTTTCAACATGGCCAAACCACCTAAGAATATTAGTCTCCACCTTACTGACAACATTTTGCCTCACATTACACAACTGCAACACATCTTTATTCCTCACATGATCAGAGAGTGTCTTGCCACAAACCCCCTGTAAGTACCACATCTTTCCCACACACAAACAGCTCCTATGTCTCTTCTGCAGTACCCAGGTTTCACTGCTATACATCAGAGTAGGAACAATTACACTTTCATATACAGCCACTTGGGACTCTCTTGAGAACCCATTCCTGTGAAATCCTCCTAAGGCTGCTATGACTTTCAATGTAGAATTCACTCTCCTACTAATTTCACCATCCAGTTTGTTTTCTCGGTCAAGCATGCTTCCTAAATACACAAACTCGTTCACGTGGTCAATCACTCTGCCATTCAGACTTATCTTTCTTACCAACAGACAGACAGATACTTTTCGATCATTATGCGTAATGAAAAATGTGGTTAGTGCAGCCCTTACCAGGTATAAAACCACTCTGAACATCCCATGCTTTCTTTGATGTAAGGCCTCATAACTTATCAATAATGACATTTCCAAACATTTTCCCTGGCGCACTCGGCAAGCTAAATACCACGATAGTTCTTGCATTCAGTCTGATCACCTTTTCCCTTGTTATAAGGGAACAATGATAGCATCCCTCTAATCCTGAGGAACCATTCCTAACTCCCAGCACAACTGGCAAATTTCAGTTAACCAGTCAATTACAGAGTCACCACCATATTTTAACATCTCAGCAGTTATGCCATCTACTCTCAGAGCCTTACCATTGTGTCATTCCATGTCAAATCAAACAAGGCTCACAACCCGACATTTTTTTATTTTTATGAAAATTGGTATAATTGTAGAATTCATCAATATAAACAAACATGATTTTTTCAGAATTTTTAATGAATCCATTTTTGAGTTATTGATTTTTGAAATTTCAAAAAAACCCTGAAATTTCATCATCTGAGCAAACTTTAACTGCCAATTACTCGGGTTCCAGTAGAGCTAGGGTCATGAATTATAGCTCATTTTAAAGATCTTGAATTGGGCTTTCATTTGATATGCCACATGACACTATTAAAAGAAATTTAATGTCAATTTTAAAATTGAAATATTTAAAAAAATGTGTTTTTTTTTAATCTGAAAAAAATATATGTTTAACAAACATTATTTTTCTACATATCCTGAAAGTTTCATAATGGGATCGTTATGGGATCACTATAAAAAAATAATAATAACGTAGAACAATGCAACTGAAATGTGCCAGATGTACTTACCGGTTCCACCCATGACTGGAAGGGTATTCTTTATGTGGTTTGTGTAAAATGTCAATCTTTTAAACACTGTGAATGTTAAAGAATGAAAATAAACATCTGAGTAATTTGAAACTGTGTCCCAAAGTAATTCATTTCATAATTCAGTATAAGGTTCTGTGTGCATATTTACACTTACAAAATTATTTTATCTTCTATATGTATCCTGCTTTTTTTCTTTCTTTTAAATTTTGCTGCACTTGTATGCCAGTTCTTGATTTGCCTTCTTTGTCTCAGTCATTGTTAAATTATATATTTTTCCAATAGCTGTTGTTTGGTCATTTTTTAACAAAACATCAGATTTATGAACCAACAGTATATCCGGCGATTGAGGATACTTGTATGATGGAGATGGACCATGCGGCTCCAGGAAGCTCACTTTTACCTCTTCTGTGTCCTCATTTACACCAAGTACACATCCCAACCACCAGTGCTCTGAGTACTTACTAATCACAAAACCTACCATATTTTCAAAACTAATGTTCTCTTCCCCTTCATCTGTTGCACATATCTCTTCTTTAAAATGCTCAGAAAGTGAGTAAGTTTTGACTAGTAATTTGTGTTTTCCTGCAGGAATGAAACAATGGAGTTTCTGAGTACCACTTATTGTCTTAGCAGAAGCTATTCTACTTTTAAGGATAATTTCCTCCTCTTTGTAATTTTCTGTTGTTGCAAACTGAAAGTGAATGGAGGCAATATTAGCAGTGGCCTATTCAAAGAGTTGGCGTGGGGTCATAATTTGATTATTATAAACAAGTTGTAAACTTGCCTTTGCAGCTAATCGCTTCACAGTACCCCCGATCCCATCACATGCATTTTTGCCATGTGATGTTGCAAAAAAATTCCATTCTGCTTTTATATTAAAGTCAGTCTCGTGGTAGCACAAGCTGAGAAAGTTTGACTTGTTTTTGTATTGTGAAGCTACTCCATCCGAAAAATAAAATATCTTTTCAGATTTTTGAGAAAAATGTGACTGCATGAAATTAATTAGGTAACGCTGAAACAGATGGACAGCTATACTGTCGTGAATTAGGCAGTTGGATATAATCACAAAACTTACATGTCCTAGGCTCTGAGTTTTCTCATCTCGATAGTATATAACTATAGGATGCAGGGTTGCTTGGGCATTGTTCCAGTGAAAACCCTGAGCTGCATCTTGCAATACAAAAGAATAATTTTCAGAAAAGTCACAAATTACTATGTATTGATTTTCTGTTATTGTGTCTTTAAGATGTCTTAAGTAACTTGACTGTAGAGTTGCTATAAAAGAATGGTAAAGCAGGGCTGGAAGTTTTCCAAACAACAGGTCCAAAAACTCCTGTGTGGATTTTGATAATGTTTCAAGTACTGTCCTCTTCTCTAATTACATCCATTGCTTGAATGCCACATTTTCTATACTATTTAGATCAAAACAATCTTCAAATCTTTGCTTGAGCTGTTCTAATCCTAGACAGTTGTTGCACTGACTGAAGTAACGTGCAGGTGTAGGGTTTCCACAAATTATGTTTGTAAGGACATCTTTATAGGAGTTTATTGGCTGAACAGTGTCTCCTGTTAATTCAGGCAACTTGCATTGTGTCATCATCAGTGTAACATTCTGATGTATTGTACAAACACAAACAAAATGCGTGCCACTTGCTCCTGCAAGAATGCAGTGCTTAGGGAAAAGTTCACAGAACTTGGAGAACCCCACCTTTTTCTCTTGAAATCTCTCTTTAAAAAGAGTATACAATTCACGCAAATTACTCAGAAGCAATTTTTTTTTTTTACCTGTTGACGCTTATTATCTATTTTAATGGAAACAGTCTTTTTCTTCCTGGCATTTGGCGGCTTACATCGTCACTCTCATAAAATTCTTGTATACAATTTTCTGTGTCTTTGTCTAAAGTCTTTCCTGGCTTTGGATCAGGAGAAGATATGATACCTGTTTCTTTTACTAACTTTTTAGCCTTTCTGGCCATAAAATTTTAAACTCTAAATTCTGTTTCAATTCGTTTCAGTGACCAAGATTTAGGCAGTGTACTCAATATCTGCATTCTTATGCTTTTATTTTCTGTGGAATGAAATTTTTCTTTCAACTGTCTTATAATTTCTGGTTCAGGAGATGAAATATCCTTTGGTTCCAACGCAGGACTTAACTTTAATAATTTTGTTCGAAATGCTGCTTGGGCTTTTTTATATTTCTCTTCAGGGTATTTTTTTTTCTTGCAGGCGTTTTTTCTTGATTGGTGTTTCATCCAGACATTGTAAACTTCTGTTAAATGCTTCTATAGCATGCTCTTTTTCAGGAGTTGATACTTCAATGTTTTTAGATGGAACAGCATGGCCTTCGGCTTCTTGTTCATTATAGCTGTCAGAAGGCGAAGAGGAATGTTCAGCAGCTTCAGAGTGAAATTTCTGGATTGCTTTACGGCAACTGTCACAGATCTTGTCTCCAGTTTTGAGCAACTTTTGTTCTGTAGCAATAGATTCTTGGAAACTGGTCGCAGATTTTTTTGTTATATTTATGGTTTGGTTTCCCAAGGTGGTTGCAACAGTAAACCACACTTGAAACTTTGATGTGGATGGTCTGCTGGCATCCATCTTTTACTTTGCTTTTACTTTAAAACCTAGGAAAGAAGCACAACTTGTTACCCTTATGGATATATATTAACTTTTTAACTAATTATAATTAATTCATTAACATTTGCAGTGTTTGTAAGACCAGGGATAACATTTTAGAGAGACAAAATAAACAATTCCTCAGTCACTGATGGTGCGTTTAGTAACGTCCTTCTATGTTATTTTTTTTTATAGTGATTCCATAGCGATCCCAATATGAAACTTTCAGGATATGTAGAAAAATAATGTTTGTTAAACATATATTTTTTTCAGATTTTTAAAAAAACACATGTTTTTTAATATTTCAATTTTAAAATTGACATTAAATTTCTTTTAATAGTGTCATGTGGCATATCAAATGAAAGCCCAACTCAAGATCTTTAAAATGAGCCATAATTCATGACCCTAGCTCTACTAGAACTCGAGTAATTGGCAGTTAGTTTGCTCAGATGATGAAATTTCAGGGTTTTTTTGAAATTTCAAAAATCAATAACTCAAAAACGCATGCATTAAAAATTCTGAAAAAATGCATATATGTTTATATTGATGAATTCTACAAATATACCAAGTTTCATAAAAATCAAAAATGGTCAGGTTGAAAATGCTATTTTTGCTGGTTGATTTCACATAGAATGGCCCCATTCTGAAAAAAATTTAGAGCCTTACACACCTCTTCTCTTGAGATCCTTCCTGTGCTTCCAACTCTCACTGTGATGTAATCTGCTTCTGCCTCAGAATTGCCTTTGCTTTCATAATCTAATAACTTACAGAAATATTCACCCCATTTTTCACTTAACTCATTGGGCTGCCATATCATTTCTCCAATCCTATTCTTCACACAACTTGAAACTTTATTTCCCCTATTTTTCCTATGTCTCATGTACTTCCAGAAAGTTTTTCTATCTTCCAAAAAGCCAATTCATGCCTTTCCACCTTTTCCTTCTTATCTTTTGCCTTACTCTGGTAAATCATCTTAGCTGCCTCACCCTTCTTACAGCGATATTCATCCTCAGAAACTATACCTTGCAACATTCCCAAATATTCTTCTTTCTTTCTCTTTACTGCTTCTTTCTTTAATCTCACTGTTCCACCAAGCATATCACCTCTAATGTTACTCATTATTGTGGTGCCACAGACCTCTTCAGCTTGCACTTTCCAATGTATGCACAAGGTCAAATTTTTCAAATGGTAAGGGGGTCATGTTGCATATCAAACAAGACCAGAATTTTCTCAGAAATTGATTGCCATAATCAGATTTGGCATATGTGTTGTGGTTCACAAGTTATCAACACAGAAAATTGAAATAACAACCTCTAAAGTACCCACCCTGGGATGCATAGCTATTTGATGTGTTCAATGTGTTGTCCCTATTGCTGAACACAGAGCTGAAGGCGCTGGATCCAGTCGTTATACATCTGCATGAGAATATCGGGAGAAATGCGGTTACAAGCCTCCAGGATATGTTGCTGAGGTGGTGTTTGTCACGGATTTTATGTTGAAAATAACAGGGGAAACTGACATCTTCATTTAGAAGGAAGGGAACAGTGTTTCCTATACCATTTCCAGTTAGCACTGAGCATTTAGATTATTGTTGATGAAAATGGGTCCAATTACACGGATGCCCCATACTCCACACCTCACCATAACCTTTACATTACCAATGACATTGGATGGTTTCATCCAGCGAGGGTTCTGGTCACTCCAGTATTTGTGGTTCTGACGGTTAACCTTACCACTGACATAAAAATTAGCCTCATCACTGAACAAAATGCCCTGTGCGAATGAGAGATCCCATTGATGTTGGTCTAAAGCCCAGATTCAGAACTCGACATGTGTATCAGGGTTATCCTCTGATAGCTGCTGCTGGATCTTGAATGGATGCCAGTGAGTGGTGTGAAGAATCTGTACAATGGCTGACTGGCTGATACCACATGCTGCTGCGAGACGTCATGTGCTACGTTGTGGACTCTTTGCAAAGGATGCCAAGACCATTGTTGAGGTTTCCTCATCAGTAGCAGTTTTCGGTAGACCACTATGCAGCTTGTCATCCACAGTACCAGTTTCTCAGAATTTGGATATCAGGTATGTGACAGTGCTGTGTGAAATTGGTGGTCTTTCTGGATGTCGGTTGTTGAAGTCTGTGGTTATGATATGGCAGCTGCGTTCCCCAGACATTAGGATCACGTCAATCCTCTCCTCTTTCGTCAATGCCATCTTCAGTTGCCTACAACAAACAATGGTTATTTCAACTTTCTGTGTTGATAACTTGTGAACCACAACACATATGTCAAATCTGATTACAGCAATCGATTTCTAAAAAAATTCTAGTGTTGTTTGATATGCAACATGACCCCCTTACCATTTGAAAAATTTGATGTTGATCCAATATGGCGGATTTCAAGATGGCTGCCATGTTCAGAAAATAGCCTAAGAGATAGGCCCCCTCACTGATTCTTTGCTGGGGTATTCAGATATTTCATTTTCCCTCCCATTTGTGAAATACAACGGTGCCCTGCAACTTTTGACTCAGCCTGTATACATATATTAATAGTTGCATTTCAAAATAGGTTTTAATTTCAGAAAATTCAACTTCTCATACATAACATTCAATAAAAACACCAATGAATAAGCACCTAACATGAAATAGGTGGCATAGCTAGGGAGATCTTTGATGCTTACTGTGTGGGCGTGAATGTATCTGTCTTTAGTTGCACTGCGGAATTTCAGCTTGAATCATTATTTTCAATATCGCTACAGAGTGAATAACTCTACTGATGATAGTACCAAAAAATAGATATTGGCATCATCATCATTATTCCAATTTTAAAGTATGTAGTCTTCAAAAATACACAAAGAGAAAAACAAATCTGCACACTGTACTTGTTGCTTTATTAAAGAAATTGAAGCTTCATATTTGAAGTCCAAATTTTGAAAAATAAAATTTTCTGAATATAATTTGAAAACTCAGGCGCCTAGAAAATTTTCAGGCACTTTGGATTTGCCTACTCCTGTTGATACCATAATTTTCTACATGGTCTCCAGTAACTCCACTATGCTTAGTACATAGTTATTGCAGCTGTGTTAGGCCATTACAGTTACAATCTATGTCATGCCCTGCAAAAACCATACCTCTTCTTGTGATTTCCTAGAGCTCTTCACTGTCTGTCTCTGTAATGCATTTTCTGATTTCAGTTCAGGGACTGCAACATAGTGCTCCAACATGGCATAGTGTTGTAGAGATTCTCTTAAACTCTAATCATGAACTTTTTGTTTCATTTCATTTGTAAATAATTCAATCAGTCTCTGCTTTGTACTTCACATTTGCAGTTTTCCAAGCATAATGAATAAACTTGAACTTCAAGTGATGATATTCAGTAGCTCCTTCATCATTGCAAAGGATGGTGTAATAAAAACAAACAATATTCACATCAGTGGATCAGTCATGTGTAAAACACATTCAATACCCTTCATTAAAGTTGTGTATAATACAGGGAACATTGTAGACTTGTAGATACTGCAGTTTTGTGTTAGGTCAAAAGGTGATGTCATTGCAATTCATTTCTACACTTTTTCTCTGGTACAAATTAATTTTCAGAATATCGTCATGATTTGCGTCATAAAATGCTTTAATGTCTAGTGATTTACATTAAAGTGCCTAATATGAAATTCATGAATTTCACATAATTTATTGTAGTTTGAGCTAGACATGAAAGAAAGTGTGTAGAACTCGATGGAAGCACAGGTCTTGATTTAAATAAAGTGTAAGTTCAAGTCGTCCATTTTCATAGGACATAACAGGTTGAAATACTGTCATTTTATTGCATAATACTGTGTGCAGTTTTATACAGTAGTGGTATCATTACTTACTTTGTGTATACAATCATTGTAGATGATGTTTTATTTTTATTTATTTTTTCTTTTAACAGGTAATTCATTTTTCTAAACTGTCTTGTTCTGTTGACTTTAATTTGACTGTTTGTTCACACAATTGTTCCTCACTAGTATGTTGATTCTTTAATAACCTCTTATTATACTATTCTAAACTGAATGAGCAAATTACTATATGCACCTACAGGGGTTTATCAAAATAATGGAAACACTGTTTCTGGGGAACTTTTATTAATAAGCTGTATTCCCACCTCGAGCTTTCAGAACAGAAGAAATTCTACTTGGAATAGACTTTTGGGGCCATTCTTCCTGTAAAATATGTCCCAACTGTGCCAGTAATGTTAAAGGTGGAATGTGTGATCTGGTCTTTCACTCCACATATTCCCACAAATATTCAATAATTTTGAAGTCTGGAGATCTCTGGAGGTAGCTAGAGCATCTTCATGCTTTGCAAACCACAACTTGACACATTTCTCACAATGCACATGTGTATTATCTGCTTGAAATCAGGGACAGTCATTATGGAATAATGCCTGCAACATTGGGTACTGATGGTCCTCAAGAATGGATTTGTGCATTGCAGATGTGACACAATCCTGCAGAATAACCAGTGGCCCTAAGGAATGCCATGATATGGACCTCACAGCATCAGGGATCCACCTCCATGCTTCACAGTCAGAACCAAATAGTTAGGATGTTATGCTTCTGCAGGTTTTCACTAGACATGCACGTTCTACCAGTTGCAGGAAACAATGTGACGCACAAGTCGTCAAAACAGATGACACGTTGTCAGTCTTTAGCATCCCAGTTTTTATGTGTTTTACACCACCTTACATGTTTTGTTCCATTGATGCCCTTAATAAGAGGTTTGTGAATTGCAGCACAGCCATAAATACTGGCAGGATGGTGTTCCTGATGAACTGTTATGACGGAAATGGGATCATTATGAATGGCATTGAACTCTGCCACTATTTGCAATGCCAAGGTCTTGTGCTTCTGTTGTACAATCTGTGCCAGCACTCACCTATCCCCATCTGACATCTTCATGTGGTGTCCACAATTTGCACATTTGGAGTCAACGCTGTGTCCTTTTAGATAGGTAGTCATAACTTTGATAGATTTTTTTGTGTTACACCTACTATTTCTGCTGTTCTAGTTACTGAAGTTCCTACAAGACATGCACTAATAACCATGCCTTTTTTGAGGTCAATGAATTCTGCCATTGTTGACAATTACTCCACAAGAGCTGTTTCACCTGCCACTTTGGCTCTTCTCCATGATAGCCAACATTGTACTGCACCCCTTTTATGTACCTCACAGCACAGGTGATGTCCCTGTGATTTGCATACGGCACATTGTGTGTACTACAGTTTCAGTCGGTGTTTCCATTATTTTGATAAATCCCTGTACCTAATTAGGTATTGCTCCACCTTGTGTCTTCACAACAACAGCCAGGCACATCTTGCTTAGGACTCAATGAGGTGTCAAAAACACAGAGGTTGTATTGCCGCCCATGAAATGAGGATCACCTGTCATAGAGCATCCCAGTTGCCAGTGGGACTTGTCAGGCTTGAACAGATCTTTCCAATTTATCCCACAAATTCTTAATGGGTTTGAGGTCTGGCAATCAAGGGGGCCATTCAGTGTCGTAAACTCACTTGAGTGCTTCTGGAGGCGATTGGTCACCACTCAGGAAGTGTTTCATTGTCCTGTTGAAAGTTGGTGTCATGGTGGAGAAAGAGAATATTTGCGAATGAGTGTAAATTGTTGGTAATGATGTTCGCATAACATTGTGCCAATGACAAGGGTACAAAGGTCCCCAAAGAAGCCTATGTGAATGTTCCTCAAAGTGTTTTGCTGGCCCACCTGCCTGTATAACCCCAACTTATCAAGCTGGGTTCATTGCTTCATGTGATTTATGTTACTCAGACCCCTCCTATTGGTGTGATAGAGTTGAAACCATGATTTGTCACCAGATGGTGTGTTTCCAGTCCTCTGTACTCTAGTTGTGAAAGGCCTTTGCAAACTGCAGCCAAATCTTTTGGTGCCTTGCAGTAAAGAAGTTTAAAATAACTAGTAATTAATGACCTCATGGCTTCCTCTTATTACTTTCAGTATTATAAATATTTAACAGGAATTATTGAGGATAAATTTGAGAGGTAATGTACCTTAATAAATTTATCCTCGATAATTCCCGTTAAATATTTATAATAAAATAACTGTTGTAAAAATCTTTTAAATTAAAAGTTAAGTTATAAATTTTAACATACAAATTGATTGTGGAATAACTTTTTTATGGGTCTTATAGAGGTTATTTTTCATGAAAATTGGTTGTCAAATTTTCAAACTAAAGCCTAGTTCGTCATCAGGACTATGTCACTGGATTAGTTGTTACCACTCAGTTGGAAGAGTCCAACCGCAATTATCGTTAATTGTGGTACTTCTTCTTCTTGCTATTTTGATCCCTTCTTCTAGTTTCCTCTTTACTAAGTTTGACTGGTGGCCGATTATTTTTACTGAGTCCCAATTTATGGAGTGTCCACTTGCTTGTATATGTCTGTCTAGCCCTGTTTTGTTACTAATGTTCCTAATAGCTGCTTGGTGTTCTTTCATTCGGACCTTAATACTTCTCCCTGTTTCTCCTATATAGCTGAGTCCGCAGTTACAGTTGATGCAATAAATTATTCCTTCTTGCAATTGGATGTCCACTTCTTTCTGCTTTAAAGCTGGCAGGAATTTCTTTATTTTGTTATTAAGATCTGGAGCTAGCCTGATATTATATTTTGCTCCGATTCTTTTCAGTTTCTTGAAAAGTAAAGAGGAAACTAGAAGAAGGGGTCGAAATAGCAAGAAGAAGTACCACAATTAACGATAATTGCGGTTGGACTCTTCCAACTGAGTGGCAGCAACTACTCCAGTGATGTAGTCCTGATGACGAACTAGGCTTTAGTTCGAAAATTTGACAACCAATTTTCATGAAAAATAACCTCTATAAGACCCGTAAAAAAGTTATTCCATAATACACTATGAATAGAGGTGCCATAAATTCATATACAAATTGAATTGTGTGGCCTGGAGGGTGTTGGAGAAGAAATATGTGCTTTGTAAATGTTTGCCTCCCACCTGGGAGAAAAACAAGTTCACTGGCTTACTTACAAATTGTAGTTAAAATGCAACAAGTTCTTCTTAAATAGTTAGTTATGTAAGAACCTGAATATTATGCTTAAAATTCTGTTAACTGTCTGAAAATTTGTGTTTGCTAAAGTGTCAGATGGATTAATTTTTTTTTCCTTATAGCAATGGATCTTATAGTTCCCCTTTTCAATGGTTCTTCATATCTTCAGTATCCTGGCTTAAGCAGCACAGTACTATCATTTATAGAGCTCCAAATGGTATTTAAACCATACCGACCAAATGGAGTTCTGTTTTACAATGGCTACAAAATGGATGGCACCGGGGACTTTATTTCTATCAACCTAATAGATGGCTTTGTCGAATTTCGCTTTGATCTTGGAACTGGAGTAGCTGTAATCAGGTAATTAAAAATATCCATTTTACATAAGCCATATACTATATACACTATGTAGACAAATATATTCAGACACACCCACATATGTAAATAAACAGGCATTTGCAACACCAGACATGCAGGGTGTGTTGAGTGCTGTATATAAAAGCGAGCATTGGTATGCCTATCTGGCCACACTGGAAGTGACTATGATATGTGGAGCTGAAGTGACAAACTTTGAAGGAGGTGTAGAGGTTTGATGTCACCTGAGTAAGCAATCAGTGTGTGGCATTGCTACTCTTCAGAGATTTCCATCCACTATCGCTAATGTTCTTCATTGATGGACAGCAGACGGGGACACTACAATGAAACCACACTCCTGGAGGTCGCACAAACTGAATGGTCATGCGAAACAGAAGCTTGCTGCAGAATGTGAAGAAATCGCACACATCCTCTGCCACAGACCTGGCCGGCAACATTGCACAAGCCACCGGAACAGCTATTTGCACCATCAGGAACTGCATGCCTATGGTTACCATGCTAATTCGGCTACTAACAAAACCTATATCTCTTTAAGCAATGCCAGATAACAATTGTGGTGCCTCATTTGCCATTCTTGGGCAACAGAAGATTGGAAGAGAGTTGTGTGGAGTGACAAATCATGCTACTCACTCTTTCACTTGGATGAATGTATTTGCATGTGACATTTGCCTGAGGAACACTGTCAGGTAGACTTCATTGTCTGTACATTGAAGTTTGGAGGGACATCTGTGATATTGTGGGGCTGTTTCAGCTTGGAAGGGCTCGGTCCTTTGGTTGTGGTGCCCTCCAACCTAATGGCCAGGTATGAAGACATTCTGAGCAAATCCACACTACCTACAATGGAGCAGTACTTTGGCACAGATCCCTTCCTGTTTCAGCAAGATCAAGTACATTGCCAGACTGCTAAGTCTGTCCAGTCCTGTTTTGAGGGTCAGGACATCCAAGTGTCAGATTAGCTGGCCCAAAGTTCTGATCTAAACCCAATAGAGCATTTGTGGGGTGAGCAGAATGCCGAATTTGAACATGGATGGTAAGAATTTCCTATAGAGCAGCTCTGGCAGAAGCTTTGCAGGTTGAATGGAGGAAACTTCTGGCACGTCATGGAAAGCATCCCTAGAAGGGTCACTTCAGTCAATAATGGCTAAAGGTAGGCTGATTATGTACTGATTTCAGCAGACAAATGCTTTTGTTTTCATTTGAATTAGGTGTCTGGATACTTTTGTATACAAAATGTGTGTGTCATCATTGTCAACCATTATCAATCCACTGCTGGATGAAGGTCTCACACTGTTTCTTCCACAACAGTGTCTTGAGCCACTCTCCTCCATATAACTCTCACATGCTTTCGAATTTCATCCACCCATATCTCCCACGTGGTCTTCTTCTGGGTCTTTTCGTGTCCATTGTAATCCAGTCTGAAATTTCAGTTGTACATTGATGGTCCGTCCTTCTGGCAATATGTCCAGCCCATTGCCATTTCAGGGATTTTACTCTGATCATGATGTCTTCTACTCTTGTCATTTTCCTTATCCACGAGTTCCTCGTCTTATCTTTTCTGGTTACACTAAACATTCATCTTTCCATGCTTCTGTCAGTTGTTTGCAGTCGTTGTATGTCTTTTTTAGTTAAGGTCCATGTCTCCGCTCCATATGTAAGCACTGGAAGGATGTGCATTGATTAAACACTTTTCTTTTAAGACATAATGTTTGTACAGTAGAACCTCGAAAATCCAGCATCCAAAAAACCGGCAACTTCAGAAATCCGGCACTTTTCTGATTTCGTTTTTGTGAGAACATCCGATGTGTCACCAATAATCATGAAAATCTCTCTGTCTCAAAAACACATCACGAGATCACCCGATGTCAGTGTGCGAATTGCCAATAGCCGCCTACTTGTAACATTGGGAGGTTTCTCAAATTCATCATCTCATTGAGCCACACTGAAGCAACACAGACTAATGAGGCAATAAATCGGCGTGTACGTTTGAAATGCATGTGGAACGTGTGATGATGATCTGTGCTTGGTGGTGGCAGTATGTGGATTCGATCGTATAATGACATCTACATCGGCCTTCATGATGCATCAGGGTAATGGTCTTTGAGATGTATCGTAGTTTCGTCAGCCAAAAAACCGTAACATCGATGTAAAATTCACATCAATGTTTTTGCGATGTATCGATACATCGCCCGGCCCTAGCTGTTGCTCTGGCTTTTTTCAAGTTTTTGCCTAACCATTCGCTAAATTCAATTTTTTTCGACAGAGTTTTATAATAAATAGTACAAAAAGGTAATCGACAAAATTTTCGCCAAAACATTTTTTTTTGTGTGTGAAGTGCCAAGGATGGGATTGGCAGCGCGACCCCTGCATATTTATAAGGCATAGATACGCTCAAATTTTATTTAAAGTGGCCTCTTATGTGTAAGCACATGCTTTACGTAACGCCCATTACGCATTTTTTTGATAGCTTCAAAAATCCGGAATTTTCATAAATGCGGCACTAGTCCAGTCCCGTCGATGCCAGATTTTCGAGGTTTTACTGTATATATATATAGAATGAAAATATTACAGAACAAACATACAAAAATTTCAAAACTGGTGAAAACTGGAACAGGTTGCCGTCATCAGGAGAGCATCAACCTGTGGGAGTGGTCTTTCTAGTACCAACAAAACGACAAAGCAAGCCAAAATTGTCGATTGGTCATGCTCCCTAGGCCACAGAACCAACATTCTAATAAGCACAAAAACTCCAAGAATCAAATTTATAAAACTAAAAAAAATAATTAAAAGCTTACCGGCAGAACAAAACCCGCCATGACAAAAAGTCAAACAAGACTGAACAGAGCACCCACAAGAATCCAAATATATACACTGATAAAAAAGGTGGTCACGGTTAATCAACTACCTGGTAAGCCAAAAAATGTGTGAATTGACAAGATGCAAAACTGTGTATGTAGATAAGATCTTCAGCTGTTAGGGACCCACCAAATAGCACTTTATGTTACCTATATATTTAAAATTGTTAGGTCCTTGGTTAATAAAGCATGTCAATGTGTAATTTGAAACTCTTAGAGACCGAATTATAGTTCAAAATTAAATGGTTAAAATGATGTCTTAAGAAATTTTTAGGAAAATTGTTAGATTGCAATTTAGAAAGGAGAGCTTTCAGATTTTTTACAAGTAAGAGCTGTGTAGAGCAAATTTTAGCTATTCTATGAAACTGAGAGATGAGTAGATTGCGATGTATAACTTTTGAAATATTGGATGACCAGTGAGTGTAGGGAATGATATGAAACTCAAAAGCGTTTCTTTTATCAAATAAATTCACCACACCTCTTCCCTCCTCGTCCATCTGAACCTCTAAATCGAGGTAACAAACATAAGTAGATGATCTGTTGGTTTTTTCTAGGGTAAGGTCGTCAGGATACAAGTCAGTGGCGCAACGAAAAAAGTCCCGAATGTTAATGACATATATATATATATATATATATATATATATATATACTTAAGAGCAAAACTGAAGACTAAGGAAAAAATTTTAGAATTTAAAACGAAGGGTGCAAAATAACCTGAAAATCAAAACGCGCAACGCAGCAGTTTTGAAAATTCAGAATTCACATACTATAAAGATACCTAAGCAAAAAAATACATATATAATTTTGACTCACACCTAGTACAACATAGAAAAAGTTATGTATCTACCTGCGTGAGTAAAAGGAGAAAAGAAAAAAAATAAAACAACTGAATGTAGAAGGTGTCGAGAATACTGAGCCTTGGCTTTATCAAGGACCAGCAAAAACTCTGCATTTTCTCACTTCCACAAAGACCTAGTTGGAAATGGGTTTCTGCAAGGCCATAGATGCAAGTAACATTCCCACCTAAAATAGTTTAAAAAATATATATATAAGTCATGTCCTCCGTAGAGTAGCATGACCTAGCACTAGTTAACAATTTCGCTTGCATCCATTAACCTTCATGGCCCGACCCATGCTCTTCATCTGTTACTATTAAACAGAGAGAAGAAGATTAAAGAGAACTCAAGCTGTGAGAGTGACATAATAAATAGAAATGATTTTCAGCTATAACGAAATTCCAAGTTCGTTTGAGAGAGAATTTAAACCTGAAAAACAAATTTTACATTGCAATTAAAAAAGGAAATGTTAATTTATAACGAACAGATTTTTGAAAGAAAACTTGAGTCTAAAACCCCTACTCTACAACTTATGACAGCACGAAAACGAGAATAAGTTAAAGATAATAATTAACTAAAGAAAACTTTGTGAAAGTTATATACCTTAAACAGTTAGTTGCAATATGTACAAAGTATTTCAGCAGTGCTTTAAGTGCATAATTAATTAGTTATTAAGAACTTAACTACTTTGAAAAAACAGCGCATAGACAGCGCATAGAAAAGGAACAAGCTTAGCCATCTTCTGTTCCTAGGTACCACAAAAGACGCTCAAAGTTACAAAGAAAAGTAAGAGTTAAAACCCGCATAAATGTTAACAGACAAACCAATGCTTAAAAGCTGAAAAGCTAAAAAACGACAGAGAAAGGTACATGAAGTACAAACATTGAACTTATAAAACCTAGAACCCAAAAACAAGGAAGAGAGCTTACCTCTTGAGTTACAAAAACTTTTCTCCTCACAAGAGGAGAACATGGCTGACCTCTTCCGCCACTCCTAGACGCTGGGGGGCAGTGAGGGTGGGGCTGATGGCCTCCTCATACAGCAAGAAACCAACGCGCGGAGATTTTAACCAGAGAAAAAAATATATAAACTTAAGACTGTGGATCTGTATGATCAGAATGAGCAGAATTAACTCTCCAGAATACATGAGAAATATTATAAAATACACGAGCAGTTTATTTAATAATCTTTGCATGTATTAAATCACCTTAGTGAGCTTCTATAGATTAATCAGAATCTTATTAATTTTAATGTTGGTTTTACTATTTTTAGTATAGCTATCCTAGTGATGAATAACTGGTTTTCTTTTTTATTTGTTTTTATTTTCTTTTATAAACAGATTTTTAAGCTTTTTTTGTGATTTTGTTTATATTATTTAATTTTTTTTGTTTTAATAGGACCGTCATATCCATAGCACTAAGGTTCCTTTAGGTAGTTAATAGGCATCCTCTAGCCAACTTCCTTACGGCTTTGATTGGTCAGAATCATATTATTAACTGTGTAGAAAATTAAAGCAGATCTGCCAACCTTACTCTATTATTCAGAATAATTTTTCTTAAAGTTCTTTTGATGAAAGAAGAAGGAATTTCGTTCTCTAGAAAACTTTCTAATAGTATATTAATGTGGTAATTGAAGTCCAAATTGTTGCTGCAAATTCTTGAAATTCTTAGGACCTGAGAAATTAGTACATTCTCAATTACTTTGGTTGAAATGTTATTATTCCAGTGTAGATATTTAATTACTTTGAAAGGAAAATTAACTCTTTTATCAAAGAGGCTAATAGATGGGTTACCTCTGTTGAGCTTAATGCTTAAGTCTAGGAACTCAAGTTCCTGATTACTGTGGTTGGTTTTACATAAGTTAAGAGAGCTAGGATAGATATTATCAAAATCACTCTCTATAACTTCGGAATTATTGATACACAGCAGATCATCAATATATCTAAAAGTGTAAAGGTAGTTATCTGAGCAGGTGGGGTGATTTTTAATGAATTTATATTCCTTAAAGAACAGGAATAGATTAGCGATATTCGTGGACGTTGATGTTCCCATTGGAATACCGTTCACTTGCTTATAGAGAGTATTATTATATAAGATATGGTTATTTTTTATGCAGCAATTGAGATAAGAGTTCCAAGTTCCTACATCAACAAATTGGTTAAGTTTAAATTCTGCATACAGCTCTTTAAAGGTAGTGATTATATCTGATAGAGGCAGATTAGTATATAGGTTTTCAAAATCATAACTATTAATATCTAGGGGACACACTTTGAGTATAGTAGAAATTACTTCTGCATTATTATTAATTATCCAAAAATCTCTGTACATCAAGTTAGAACAGTTTCTAATGTGTTTCAAAACCTTCTTTAAGACATCTTCAAAAGCAAGATCTATTTTCTTTTTATGACTCCTTACTCCACTAGCTATGAACCTGAACTTCACAGGATCCTTATGAAACTTAACCGTTGCAAAAAGAAATGGAAATTCAGGCCCATATCTTCTAGTTTGCGGAATTTTAAGTTTCTTGAAGAATGCCTTAAACCGATTTTCTAACTGCTTGGTAGAATAACTTACGGGCTCGTATGTTATATATATATATATATATACATATATATATTGTAGAGACCACCTGGTATTTCATCTCTGCTGCCAGTTTTGTAGCATACCTGTCTTAGCGTCTTAGCAGCAAAATATTAATTTGAATACTGTGTCTCAAGGCATAGTGATCACAAAGACTGTATGTTGGGGCAAAAATTTAAACCACACAGATTTTACAACATCCAAAAATAGATTGACTACTAGGATAGTTTTGGCACAACACAAGACAATTTAAAAAATGGATAAATGGTACAAATGTTCTTGATTATTACTTTGCATTAAAATGGTACCTATGAGTAGGGTGACCATATTTCCGTGAGACAAAAGCAGGACATTGGGATGACAAAACAGGACAAAAAAGTAAGACGATAAAAAAAGTTTTATTACTTAAGCATATTGAACTTACCATTATTCTTCAGTTAACAGTGACAGAACCCATACAAAATGTAGGTACACTTAGCGGGGGACTGTATTTCACCACGATCGTACTATGAATATTTCTCTGATGAAGTAATCTTATGCAGCAAACTTCAGTCTTTCAACATCTTATCATAAAACTTCTCATACTCCATGACAAAATTTTGTCTTACAACTAACATAGCTCTCATTGTCTCAACACTTAACCTAGATTTCTTCTTTGACCACATACTATTCATAGCAGAAAATATTCTCTCAACAGGGGCTGTACTTCCTGGAAGACAAAGAATAAACTCTACAATATTACAAAAGTCTTAAGTCTAGGCGTTTTTTGCTCATTTTAGAAAAAATTGTACCCATCTATCAGATACAGGAATGTTTTTTAGGCGTTTTTGCTCATTTCAGAAAAAAATTGCTTGACCATTACCCAAGTATATTTATAGTTTTTATTAAAAACGGGACAAAATTGACATTTTTGTTAAAACGACAGGATGGCTGGGAAATATGAAAAAAACAGTACTGTCCCATTCAAAACGGTACGTATGGTCAGCCTACGTATGAGGCATTTGATTGGTCCTTTTGATCGACATTTAAATCTGTTAATTGACTTTTATTTCTGATCGTGAGTTCTGCAATAATAATTAATTGTTGTGATCACCTCGCCAGACAGTAGTTCAACTCTACCAGCAAAAACAGTTCTTCGTATGTTATCCTTGGTATACCCGTAACATAAAAAAATATAGATTGTACTTAACAGTTTCTTGTTTTTATAGTAATCCGTTTTTAGAAAACACTCGTATGAAGACAAAATAATGTTGTGCAAACACGCTGATGGTTTTTAAACTGGAGTACTTTTACCCATACTCAAACGCACAAGTGTCAAGTGTCCTGGGAGGGCTTGGCCAACTGAGCACAGAGGTATGCGAGAGGTTTAGTAGCCATTCGTCAGCCCCTTGAGCTTGCTCCTCTTTTGGGTCAGGTGCAATGACTGGCACTACTGGACATTTCTCTCGGTTCCTATGACAGACTTCTTTGCACACATGCTAGCTACCTCTTGCCAACACTTCAAAGATTTTTACTTCATGTAAATCTCTAGTGTACCTCAGCATACCTTCAAGCAGCCATTCTTTTTTTATGGGCAGTATATCTTATCACCTTCAGCTTTTTGAGTTGCTTCATCCACTCTCCAAATGCCAGAGAATTGCTCTTTTATCACAGAGATAGGTTTCTCATTTTTCCAAAGGTCTTCATCACCAGATCCCCAATCAGCAACTAATGTTTTTCCTTCATTCTCCTTTCATCTCCATCACATGCCATGTTTTTGAGTCTGAACCATACACCGATCATTGGTTCTTCACATTACATTAAAAAAATGATGAATTTATGATTATTTGCTAAGTTTTGCTCCCTTTTCCATAAAATCCCTGTAGGTGGTTGATAATACTTTGATTCACATCATACTAGCTCTCAATCAAGTTGTTTTGTCTAGCAGCCACATACAACATGGAATTATATCAATTTATGGCCTAAACACATTAGCAGGTCCGACCACACAACCAGCACAAGATGATCTATAGGAAAGAAAAATGTGTGTGTACAGTGAAACCTCCAAATAATGGTCATTGCCCGGGCCATGGAAAAGCTACCGTTGTTAAGAGGTGGCTGTTGTTCAGAGGTTAGGCCTAAATTATCATTGCTGGGCCATTGTGTTTTTGCAAAAGCAGAATAAATGAATAAAGCTTATGCACAATACAGAAAATGCTGCAGTGTTTTTTCCAAATGCTGTCTGCTGAATAAAACTGAATATAATAATTAAATACATAATTCATGGGGTAGAGAATTTAAAAAAAAATAGTGCCTGACATCTTGTGTTAAACAGCCTTTAGAAATAACAATCTAGGAGATTAGGGTTAGGGTATGCTATAGAAAAAGAGAAATGTGTGTGTGTGTGTTAGATAGTAAAGCGTAACTGCACAGTTAGCTGGCCGCACACTGTGAAGCAGGAACAGAGACCACATGGACCAAACCAAGAAACATCACCCTCAAAGGGAAAATTTCCAGGCCCCATACCCCCCCCCTCCTCGTAGCCCTCAGGGGCAATTGAAACATACATGGAAGCTGCAGCTCACCTCATGTAAAACTAAACTTTTAACTCTTTTCTTTTCTTTCAATTTACTTCCGATATTGGAAGTTATTTTTTAACGTGCATTAATGCATTTGCATTTTTGAACTTCCCTTTTTGTTGGTAAAGTTTGATTAACACTTACCGCACGTGGGGCTTGGCTTTCAATTCTTATTTCCGTTATGTGGATGCAGCATGGGGGTTTTTCATTTAGTTGCGGGTCCACTTCATTTTTTTTTCCGTTGGTATTTATCTGGCCTCGTCACTAAATGAGTTTTTTTCCTTTGCTGCTTCCTCATTTACTTCAATAATTTTTCATAACCCGAGTACTTTCGGTAATAATCCATTACCGTCATCTAGTGGACGTTTTGCTCCGACTAGCACGGACCGTGTCAGCTGGGCATTTCGGTGGTTCTCGTGGGCTGCTTCTGTTATCGGCTATCGCTTCTTTTTGGGCGTTGTGGCGCCATCTCTTGTTGGTCACTGATCTCATTTTTCGAACTTTTTCATTTTTTTGCTCAATTTTAATTAAATTTCTCCAGCTGTTTCTCAAAATATTAGGGTCATTATGGTTGCAAACTTTTGCCCTATTTTTTCCAATCATTACCGACTCTGCTATTCTGAAATATGGTAATAAAAAATAATGAAAAAATAAAAATGTTAGAAAAAGCAGGTATTTACTCAATTCCTATTAGTGAAAATCCTCCAATGGCTTATATAGGAAGTACCAAAAATAAGCTTAAACACAGATTAAAACAACACATAAAAAATTGGCAGAAAAAGAAGAAAAAACAGCACTTATTCAATACTGTCTGGCTAACCAAAAATATCCTAAATTCGAATATATAAAAATCATTAAAAGCTGTAAATCCGAAAAACACCTCAGAACAGCAGAGTCGGTAATGATTTAAAAAAATAGAGCAAAAGTTTGCAACCATAATGACCCTAATATTTTGAGAAACAGCTGGAGAAATTTAATTAAAATTGAGCAAAAAAATGAAAAAGTTCAAAAAATGAGATCAGTGACCAACAAGAGATGGCGCCACAACGCCCAAGAAGAAGCAATAGCCGATAACAGAAGCAGCCCGCGAGAACCACCGAAATGCCCAGCTGACACGGTCCGTGCTAGTCGGAGCAAAACGTCCCCTAGATGACGGTAATGGATTATTACCGAAAGTACTCGGGTTATGAAAAAATTATTGAAGTAAATGAGGAGGCAGCAAAGGAAAAAAACTCATTTAGTGACGAGGCCAGATAAATACCAACGGGGGAAAAAAATGAAGTGGACCCGCAACTAAATGAAAAACCCCCATGCCGCATCCACATAACGGAAATAAGAATTGAAAGCCAAGCCCCACGTGCGGTAAGTGTTAATCGAACTTTACCAACAAAAGAGAAGTTCAAAAATGCAAATCCTTTCTTTTCATTAAGCATACCACTGTACCAGCTGTAATCCAACCCATTATGCCTTTTGCAATAAATATTCTTTGTCCCTATGTTATCCCTCTTGAGAAAGTAATGAAGGAACTACATAAAATCCAAGGAACAGGGTGCCCATTAGTTCTCCTTCAGGGCCAACTGGGGTATCCATTGACTGCTGTTAAAAGGTTTCATTGTTTGGAGGTTATTGTTAATGTTAATCATATGGAAGCTGTTCGGTACCAACCAAAACACTCTGTTGCTCGGAGGTTACCATTGTTTGGAGGTGTCTGTTAGTGGAAGTTTCATTGTATATATACATAATTGTACTGTATATACTCACATGTGAGCAGATCTCATGTATAACCCCCCCCCTACTTCAAGAGCTAAAATCGTTGTGAAAAATCTTGACCCATGTGTAAGACGACTTTAAATTTCAAGATTTAAGGTCATGCGTGTCTACACTCTGCCATGCCAGAGTGCAAACACGCATGCCCACACTTGCTGTGAAAACCTGGGAGAAGAGAGATACCTGATGGTCTGTGGCCCACCCCATCAGCTAACTGATTTACATGGTGTCGATGGTGTCCTGCGATAGTACACGGAAGGAATGAGGTATCCCATGTTTAAGAAGCAAGAAATTTGGGGGTCTCAATTTGAAATGGGATAAGGTTTTACACTTATCGTATTTGTGGCACCTATTCCCATAAGAATTTTACTCTAGGTGGAAAAGTATTCAATAATTTTAAAACATAATTCAGAAGGTTGGAAAACTATCACATGCAAAGACGCGGTCTAAAAGATAAACAACATAAACAAATCCGGCAATAAATTCCGTGGGAGAAATCACAAGAGCTAAGCCCTAATTTTTTATTAAGATTAATGGAGATTACTTAACTCACCTTTGTTTTGCTGATGACATAGTCATCTTTGCAACTACCCCTTCAGAGCTGCAGAGTATGATCCAAGAACTTGCTGACAAGAGTAAAGAAGTGGGATTAAAAATGAACTTTCAGAAGACAAAAGTGATATACAATGCTTTTACAAGAAGCGAAGATTTGTCGAATGATGGAGAAAAGCTTGAGACAATCGATTCCTACATTTATCTTGGGCAGCAGATATCAAATGAGGGTCACATTGGTGAAGAAATTAATTGGAGTATAAAACTTGGATGGAGAGATTTTGGAAGAAACAGTACAATTTTTAAGAGCAGTATGCCATTATGTCTCAAAAGTAAAGTGTTTGATCAATGCATCCTGCCAGTGCTTACGTATGGAGCAGAGACATGGACCTTAACTAAAAAAGACATACAAAGACTGCAGACAACTCAAAGTAGCATGGAGAGATGCATGCTTGGTGTAACCAGGAAAGATAAGAAGAGGAACTTGTGGATAAGGAAAATGACAGGAGTGGACGACATCATAACCAGAGTGAAATCACTGAAATGGCAATGGGCTGGACATGTTGCCAGAAGAACGGACCACCGATGGACAACTGAAATTTTAGACTGGATTCCGAGGGACAGGAAAAGACCCAGAAGAAGACCCCATGGGAGATGGATGGATGAAATTCGAAAGTATGCTGGAGTGACATGGAGGAGACAGGCCCAAGACAGACAATTGTGGAAGAAATTTGGGGAGACCTTCATCCAGCAGTGGATTGATAATGGTTGATAATGATGAGAGAGAGAGAAAAGAGAGATACAGGGTTCTTAGGAAAGTCCGTTTACCCCCCTCTAACTTTTACACCACGTATTGTCGTACCTCCACAGAAGTAACGTGTACCTATGGAAAAGTGACCATGCTCAATTGATTGGACGTGCTTGTAGCACCCCTAGTGGCGAAATATGGAACTTAGCAAAACTAACTCAGAAACCAAGAGAGATACGCAAAAAGATCTAATTACAAAATGAAAGAGCAGTGTTTAATTAGTACAAAAGGACACTTGGTTCAACTGAAACACTTACAGAAAAGACAAGACATGTTAAAATAGTAAACTTTAAATTACACGTTAAACAACACAGACACAACACACAGTTCGTGTAGTACAGATGCAACAAACCTGGTGAGTAGTCTACCGTACACATTGTTCGAAGTGTGCCCCATCAGCAACGATGCACATCTGGACTCGGGACAGAAATGCATCTCGAACAGCATGCAGCATTGCAGGGGTTACAGAATTACACGCCCCAACTATGCGTTCCTCTAAATCTACCATGCTGGAAGGTTCCGTAGAGTACACTTGATCCTTCAGGTATCCCCAAAAGAAGTCCATCGGTGTTTGGTTGGGTTACCGTGGCAGCCATTCCGTATAACCACCATACCCAATAATATTGTTGCCGAATGTGCGAGATAAGGACGTGCGAACTGAAAAGGTTTTGTGGGTAGGACAGCCGTCATGTTGAAACTATATGTGTGGTAATGTATTCAAAGGAACATCATCCAACCAATCGCTTACTGGACCACATAACAGCTGCAAGTAACGCTGACCTGTTAAATTTCCCTCAATGAACACAGGTCCAATTATGGATGTTTGCCACATTCCACACCACACATTAAGTGACCAGCGTACTTGATGGCGTGCTTGTCTTGTCATGTGTGGATTTCTCATATCACAGTAGTGGGAGTTCTGGTGATTGATGATTCCGCCCCTTGTAAATGTTGACTCGTCAGTCCATAGGATGTTATCCACAAACCATGGCTTTTCCTGTAAGGTGTTTCAGATGAAGTTACAAAAGTCATACCGCCTTTGAAGGTCTCCAGGCATCAGGTTTTTCACGACAGCATCACGGTAGGGATACACACCATGTTCGTTCAAGATTTGCCACACCCGTGATGCCGATAATTCACACGCACAGCTCACTGCCATCATACTACTTTGAGGATTTGCAAGAACATAGTCCAAAACATCAACAGGATATACTCGCACACCGGCACCGATGAGACAACCAGAATGATGACGCTTTCTGTTTCTCGCCGGACAAAATTGGCAATTGTCTGTGTAGCTAGATGCTGACGAGTGGGAAACAATACTCTATACAACCTTGTAGCCTTTTTTGCATTCTGCTGACATTCACCGTACAGTAAGACCATACCACAGAACTTGTCATTCTTGAAGATAGCCATTTCCCGGCCAAACTCGTTCTCTGATTCACTCTCAATACCCACCCATCATTTATAGCCCTTTGGCTGTCTGGCATCATTTTACGTCAAACTTGAAATTAGCATAACTATGGGTTATATCACGTAACTACTTTTGTGTTGCTGTCGTGTGCTAATAGCTAGACATCTGATGCTTTGTTCGCATTTTCTTGTATTTTCTGTAAGTGTTTCTGTTGAACCAAGTGTCGTTTTGTACTAATTAAACACGGCTCTTTCATTTTGTATATAGACCTTTTTGCATATCTCTCTTGGTTTCTGAGTTAATTTTGCTGGCTTCCGTATTTTTCCACTAGGGGCGCTATAAGCACGTCCAATCGATTGTGCATGGTCACTTTCCTTATAAGTACTTTTTACTTCCGTGGTGGTACGATATGCAGTTTAAAAGTTAGAGGGGGGTAAACGGGCTTTCCTAAGAACCCTATACACTGCGTGGCCACTTTATTATGATCACCACCTCAGTACTTCGTTGGGCCACCTTTTGCCTTTAATGCTGCGTCAATTCTTCATGGCATGGACTCCACGAGATGTTGATAGGTGGTTTGTGGAATCTGAGACCATACTTAATGAATAGCACTTTCCAGGAGTGTGAGATTGCAGGGTTGTGGATCCAGCTGTCTGATGACTCGTTCAACTTCATCCCACAAATTCTCAATAGGGTTCAGATCTGGAGATTGTGGGGACCACCTAAGCAAAGTAAACTCACCGGCATGTTCCTGAAACCAATCCTGTACAATACGAGCACTATGGCAGGACACATTATCTTGTTGAAAGTAGCCATCGCAATTTGGATAAACCATCCACATGACAGGATGCACTTGGTCCAGAATGATGTTTAGATATGATGTGCCAGTCAGATGTTGATCAACACGAATTAAAGGGCCCAAAACATGCCAGGAAAACATTCCCCAAACCATAACATTGCCTCCACCAGCTTGAAGGGTTGTAGCAATGCATTTGGGGTCCATGCTTTCGTGCTGTTTCCGCTAAATTCTCACTCGGCCATCGGCATTGTGCAATTGAAAATGTGATTCATAGGACCGCATAATTTGTTTCCAATTATCGACTGTCCAATCCTTGTGCTCCTGTGCAAACTGGAGACGTTTTCTCTTGTTAACTGCAGACAGCAAAGGTGTTCGAACAGGCCTTCGGCTGCCATATCCCATCCGATGCAGTGTACGGTGAACAGTGCATGCAGAGATCATTTGAGGGGATCCTTGATTATAATGGTCTGTAATTTGCTGCACTGTTGCCCTTCTGTTGTCTGTTACCAGTCTGGACACTCTTCGTTTCGCCCGAGCAGTCCCTAGTCGATGACGACCACATGTTGCACGTAGAAACCCAGTTTTTGGCTGACAGTCCAGTCTTTAAACACTTTAACAACAGCTGCTCTGGAACATTTCATGAATGCGGCAGTTTCGGTGATACTCGCTCCATGGCTCTGAGCTCCTACAATCATCCCACATTGAAAGTCCATCAAATCGCATTTTTTACCCATCTCGTCACCCAAAAATCACTTCCACTACTCTCGCAAGCACTAAGCTTTCCCTTTTTATACTAGCCTTGCCCTCTGGCGGCAACGGTGCAGCCATAGCTCATTTGCTTAAACCTGTCAGGTGGTCATAATAAAGTGGCCACTCAGTGTGTGTATATATATATATAGACACAGTGATTGGAAAGCTACTTTTTCTTGCTACAGCTACAACTGCTTTTTCCACAAAATACCTACTAGCTACACTGCTTTTTCCACAAAATACCTACTAGCCACACTGCTTTTTCCACAAAATACCTACTAGCTACACTGCTTTTTCCACAAAATACCTACTAGCTACACTGCTTTTTCCACAAAATACCTACTAGCTACACTGCTTTTTCCAAAAAATACCTACTAGCTACACTGCTTTTTCCAAAAAATACCTACTAGCTACACTGCTTTTTCCAAAAAATACCTACTAGCTACACTGCTTTTTCCACAAAATACCTACTAGCTACACTACTTTTTCAGAAAAGGAGCTATTTTCACTACGTTTTAGCTACTTTTTCTTCATTTAGCATTAAATTGAAACAGCAATTTCTTAAGATGATCTTTATATGTACATTCTCACATATGGTATTCAGAGCTAAATATCAAGGTGAATTACACAAATAATATACATTTATCTTTGTACGAGGGTTGTCCAGAAAGTAATACCCATCATGAAATTAAAACAAAAGAAACCAATGTTGTCAGAGTTTTTGTATTTTCACTAATACTACATATAATTGCTCATTTTTCTACATAATCACCGCCAGTGTTTAGACACAAGTCATATTGTTGTGACCAGTTTTTGAATACCTTCATATACCTCTGCCACCAGTCCCTGCAACCACTGTTGCATTCAGTCTTTCAAATCATCACCAATGGCAAAGCGCCGTCCTCTCAGAAAGTCCTTCAATTTGGTGAACAAATGGTAATCACTGGGAGCCAAGTGTAGACTGTAGGGTGGATGATCCAGAACCTCCCATTTGAAACCCTGAAGCAGGTGTTAGGTCTGGCGTGCCACATGAGGTCTAGCATTGTTGTGGAGAAACACCACACCCTTAGACAGCATGCCATGCTACTTCTTTTGGATGACCCTATGCAGCCTCCGCAGTGTTTCATAATAGGCTCAGCATTGATTGTTGTGCCTCAGGGCATGAACTCAGCCAGCAAGGGACCTCTGTGGTCCCAAAACACTGTAGCCATGACCATCTTTACTGAAAGTGCTGGCTTACACTTGTGTGGTTTTGTCAAGAACTGGGAATGGTGCCACTCAAGCGATTGGCGTTTGTTCTCAGGCGTGAAATGACTGACCAACATTTCAGCTCCTATCACTATGTGTTCAAGAAATTCATTGCCCGTTTGTGCGTAATGGGTCAAAAATCTCAAAGCTGCACCCAAATGGTTCCTTTTGTGGTCAACATTTGTGGTGCCAACCTCATGCAAATTTTTGGGTAGCCAAGGTGTTTCATTATGATTTCACGGAGCAGTGTGCGAGAAACTTCTGGGAAATGGGTGGGCAATTCATCGCGTTCGATGTGATGTTCATGTCTGATGACATCATCAACATGTTCCTTGAGGTTCACTGTAATGAGCGATAGGTGGCCAGAGTACTGGTCATCACACATATTCGCTCTCCCTGCATTAAACATCCGAATCCACCGCCGCACAGATGATTTGTCCATCATCCCTTCACTGAAAACAGTCATAATCCAATGATGAATATCTTTCGGACAAACATTTTTAGCATTCAGAAAGTGAATCACAGAATGCACCTCGTACTCTGTGCGATTTTCAATTGGCTTCCCCATTTCAAACAAGCACAACAACGGTTCCAATCACTGCATTAAAACAAAACTTGCCACAAGTCTCGCCAATGTCTGACTGAGGATGGGCTGGCAAACGTGCATTACTTTCTGGACGACCTACGCAGATATTTGCGTTACGTACATTCTTACATATGGTATTGAGAGCTAAATACCAAGGTAAAGTATACAAGTAATTTACCTTTGTTTTTACTTCAGTTCTGATAATCATATGAAACACATTTTATCACATTCAGTGGCTTGTATTCAAGGCTAGCTGATATACCTAAAGAATTCATATAAAAAATTATCCACAAGTGTCTGCGAATTCTCATTTTCTTTACTAAGAGAATCGAATCTCTCTATCAAATGTCATCAACAAAATCGTTTGCACAATCATCTCATATACGCTGTCTTCTCAGGCTGACTTAGAAGATTCACCTGTAAATAGCATAAAGCAAGAAAGATAATACAATACTTTATGGTTAACCATTTGGCTGACTTTCACAATGTCAGTGAAGTCAGGTATGCGACTGTAGGCAGGGCACACTTAACCACCCTGTTTCAGCCAATAATGTTCCAGAAATGTCACATGATTTGAAGATTTTTTTCGATTATTTTATAGTACCTCGATTTGTAGCGTAATTTTTTGCTACAAACTACTTTATTCTGTAGAATGCTATTGCTACAACTGCATTTCTTTATTTGTAGCAACGCTAAGCTACTGTAAATGTTGCATGCTACTTCCAATCACTCAATCACTGTGTGTATATAAACTATATTGACAAAAGTCAAAGGACACCCCTTAAAAAGCTAATGAATGGATCTGCTGCGTTGTTAAGATGCACAGTACAGCTGCAAACAGTATAAAAACAAGCCTGCAGCTGACCTCAATCATATCGCACAGTGAGGTTGAGTGAAAGTGTCTCAGTGGGAGAGTACTGACTTTGAGAAAGGAAAGATTGTTATGTGTTTTATTAGTGGGTTGTCCATAAGAGAAACCAAGAGGCATTTAAGCATACCCAAGTCAACTGTTTTGGATGTACTGAATAAGTGGAAGACGCATGGCATTCCTGAAGCAGCGAAACGTACCGGCAGACCAAAGAAAATCAGTGATAGAGGACGTTGAAGCCTCAGGAGAGTCGTTACAGCTAATCCACAGAGAGTACTGCACAAGACCTCAGTGTACAGGTGAGTAAACATGCTGGAACCTCGGTATGTACACGTACCATTCACAGAGAACTTCATTCCATGGGTTACCGTGGTCGTGCGGCTGCTCATAAGGCTTTAATCTCCACTCGGAATGCTATTCGTCCTTTAGCATGGTATAAAGAACATTTATCGTGGACCATAGATCAATGGAAACTGGTTTTATGGATTGATGAATCCAGATACACGATCCATCGGTCTGATGGCCGTGTGTGGGTATGGTGGCAGCCGGGGGAACGCTATTTAGCACAGTGTACTGTTCCTATGGTCAAGTTTGGAGCTGGCAGTGTACTCGAGTGGGGGTGTTTTTCGTGGTATGGTCCCGGTCCATCAGTTATCTTGGACAAACCTGTTAACCAGCACATCTACCTTAATATTCTGGACAATTATGCCCTACCAACTCTGTCTCAATACTATGGAACCGAGCCTTGTTGGTACCAGCAGGACAATGCACTGAGCCATAAAGCAAGAACTGTTACGGCATGTTTTGACAATAATTCCATATCGTGTGTGGACTGGCCAGCACAGAGCCCTGATCTTAATCCCATAGAGCACCTATGGGATGAATTAGAGCATTGCATAAATAGTTTTAAACCAAGGCCTACTACTAAGCAACAGTTAGCGGCAGCATTATGTACTGAATGGAAGCGCATACCTATCGCTGTGTTCCAAAACCTTGTCGAAAGCATGTCTCGAAGGGTCAGTGCAAGCATTAAGGCCAAAAGTGGACTGACACCGTACTAATGTATGTCAATAAATTCTGTGTTGTGTTTCTCTTCTAGGTGTCCAGTGACTTTTGTCAATACAGTATGTATATATATATATATGCTGGCAAGATCAGTTCCTTACTATTTTAATATTATAGTATGTTGAGGGAGGCAGAAGAATGGTTTTCACACTATAAAAGTCTCGTAAAATTCCCTGTGTAACATCACCTAGATAGATACATTACAGTGGCGCTTTTGGGAGGAGGCAATGCCTCCTCAGAATTTCAAAACTCTTAGTTAGAATTATTCATTTTGTTCATTCAGTACTTTTGGATATAGGAGAGCAAAATTTAGCTCTTTTGAATTAAATGTCATCCATGCATTCATTCAGTTTTTTAAATTGACGCTTTTGGAAAACAATCGGTAGCGCGTAGTTACGAAATGTCCTCAGCTTGCGATCTCTGTCCATGAGGCAGGAAACGAAATGCCTCTCTTAGATTTTGTGCCAAACCTGTTTACTTCCACTGAATCAGTAGATCCGAAGGGTAGGCGATGGAACAGCGAACACAAAGAGTGAACGCGCACCGTGGACTTCCTGTGAGGCAGATGTTATCTTGCCTCATGGGAACAGCTGTTTCCCTGTAGGTAGCTCCACTGTTTAAACTCCTCATTCTGACAGCTTCGAGTGGCGATACATAGCGCCTTCTTCCTAGTTGCTTTTTTTCCACACTAATGTTTAACTAATTTTATTTATGTTTTATGAAGAGTTATTTGTCAGACCATGGCTTCTGCTTCAAACATATCTAATATGGTGGAGAGCTTACTGGAAAAGCCTTTCAGTAGGAGAGATTTTGAAGAAAAGAATCAAATTAAAAATGATGGTAGGCCTACACCTGAAATGAAAAAGATTACTTCAAAGGGCAAAACTTAGAGGTTTTAATATTGACTGGTACAGAAACGAACAATGGCTAACTGGTAGTGAATCAATGAACAAACTATATTGTTGGCCATGTTTGCTGTTTCCTGTGAGTAGCAATGAAGTCTGGCAAGAGAAAGGCTTCAATTATTTGAAAAACTTACCACATGCTTTGGACAGGCACAAAAAGTGTAAAGATCACATTCTGGCAGTTGTTAAATTAGAGTTGCTAGGCAAAACAAGGATAAACTACTCTCTTAATGAAGCAAAGAAAACAAGTGACTTACGTCTTAATGAAAGAGTAAAAAAGAATTGTGATGTAATGAAGAAGTTGATTGATATTACAACACTACTGGCCCGGCAAGAGCTCCCATTTCGTGGACACGATGAGAGCGAAGTCTCTGAAAATAAGGGAAATTGCCTCGAGGTGATTGATTTACTCTCCAAGAGTGACGAAACATTGAGGGTGTTTATGAAGAATAGTACAACATTTTCAGGAACTTCAAAAACAATACAGAATGATTTAATCGAATCAGTTGCTTATATAGTTAAGAATGAAATCAATGCAGATATTGAAAATGCCGAGTTTTTTTCTTCGCAGATTGATGAAGCGACAGACATTAGCTCTCATACACAAGTATAAATTATAGTTCGATTCGTGAACAATGGAGTACCAGTAGAAAGAATCTTGGGATTTTTTGACGTAAGTTCTGATCGGTGTGCTACTTTGCTTAAAGAATTACTGGATTGTGAGCTGGAAAGATTTAGCTACAAAGAAAAACTGGTTGCTTTTTTTTCCACACTAATGTTTTAGTTGCTTTTTCCCCACACTAATGGCGCAGCAGTGATGGCATCATAGCTGAATGGATTGCAAGCAAAAGTGAAGTGTTATGCCCCTCAAGCAATATTTGTTCATTGCTACGCACACAGGCTGAACTTAGTTTTGAGCAGAGCAGTGTCAGTGTTGAAGGAATCACGTATTTGTTTTGCAAATTAAAATGCAATTTGTGCATCATTTTCCAAATCGACGAAGCCTGTTCATTTACTAGAATCTGTTGGTGGACCCAGACCACCTCGTGTAACACAGACCAGGTGGAACTTCAAATCTCGTTCAGTGTCTACCATAGCTGACCACAGGTTGCTGCTAATTGAAGTATTTGAAAAAATTGAGGATGATTCCAACTATGGTGATGAGACAATTCACAAAGCAGCAGGACTAAAATGGTGGCTTCAAGATTTTAATTTCGTTTTTCTTCTCTTCTCATATAAAAAAATATTTGATTTAACTGAGATTACTTTCTCTGTACTGCAATCAAATAGTTCCCATGCTACATTCTGTAACAAACGAATTACTGGCTTATGTGAAAAGTTGTTGTACTTTCAAGATCAGAGACAGTTTGATGATCTCTATCATAATGTGTGCAGTGAGGTTGGTTCTCCAAATAAAAGATTTAAAGGAAGCAATGATATTCCACCCACCGTGCAATACAGAAGACTGTATTATGAGGTAATAGACAATGTTACAACTCAGTTAAAATGCCGGCTTTCTGACATTGATAAATTAAAATTCCTTCAGCTGGTCGATGTACACTGCTTTAAACTCATTCTAGAATTTTTCCTGAACATTGTTTTAAAGCTCTGCTTCAAACTTATGAAAAATACTTTGACAGCACCAAACTGCATAGTGAGCTGCAGGTTCTGTATTCAGACAGAGATCTGTGGAACAATGCCAAAAGTACAACAGAACTTTTATCTGCCATATACAATAATAATCTAGCACAGGCACTGCCAGAGTTGTTTAGTTTATACTTCTTTCCCTAATAATAACAATTCCTGCAACATCGGCCTCTGTGGAATGCAGTTTCTCGTTCCTGGAGAGGATAAAAAACTACAAGGGAAACTCCATTGGGCAAGAAAGGTTGTCAAGTTTATCAGTTCTGTCCATCAAGAAGGCGCTTGTGAAGAGGATGAAAGCAGAACAGACATGGTATGACCATATAATAAATCACTTTGCCAAACAAAAAGAACGAAAGATAGACCTCATATACAAGACAATATAAGCGTAAGGTAAGCTTTCTCTCTTGCTATATAGGTAAACGCTGTGTGCAGAAGTTTTCAAGACATTTCTTTTGGCATCAGTGAAGGTAGAGGTGTACATAGAATTTCATTTGAGATGAAAAAGATGTATAATTCAGTCTTGCTTTTTATCTTCTGTTGATCTCTTTAATAAAAAAAACTATTTCGATGCAATATATTTCATATTCAAACTAGCTTAACAGTTCCCAAATAGTCCAAGAGGGCAATTCAGACTGAGAAAAAATATATTTAGGCGAGTTGCTGGAATCTTACATAAACAGGTTTTGTGATCTCAAAGTCATGTAAAACGTGCGGCTCCGGTAAAATCTTTTCACAGGTCACGTTACTTATTTTATACTTCGCACATGAGAAAGTAAATAAAAAAATTATAGTTGTAAATGCATTTATGGCACCTCTATTCATAGTGATTGTGGAATAACTTTTTTTACGGGTCTTTTAGAGGTTATTTTTAATGAAAGTTGGTTGTCAAATTTTCGAACTAAAGCCTAGTTCGTCATCAGGACTATGTCACTGGAGTAGTTGCTGCCACTCAATTGGAAGAGACCATCCGCAATTATCGTTAATTGTGGTACTTCTTCTTCTTGCTATTTCGATCCCTTCTTCTAGTTTTCTCTTTACTAAGTTTGACTGGTGGGCGATTATTTTCACTGAGTCCCAATTTATGGAGTGTCCACTTGCTTGTACATGTCTGTCTAGCCCTGTTTTGTTCCCAATGTTCCTAATAGCTGCTTGGTGTTCTTTCATTCGGACCTTAATACTTCTCCCTGTTTCTCCTATATAGCTGAGTCCGCAGTTACAGTCGATGCAGTAAATTACTCCTTCTTGCAATTGGATGTCCAATTCTTTCTGCTTTAAAGCTGGCAGGAATTTCTTTATTTTGTTATTAAGATCTGGAGCTAGCCTGATATTATATTTTGCTCCGATCCTTTTCAGTTTCTCGAAAAGTCCCTTGTGGTACGTAATTTTGCTGGTGAATTTGAAGTTGGTTTTTTCCTGCTTCTTTTTTGGCACTTGTTTAAATATTTTCTCAACATATGGGGAGGGGTAATTGTTTTCTGCCAACATTTCCTTTAATTCTTCTTTGTGAAGATCTTTTTGAGAAGCTGAAGAGACCAGGATTTCAATTTTTTCCAAAAATTGTCTCGCTGTATTCGATTTAATATAATCAGGGTGGAATGAGCAGAAGTCTAACATCTTCCCTGTGTTGGTGGGTTTTCTAAAAAGCTGAGTGAATATTTTCCCTTCTCTTGAGGTCAAGGTTAAATCCAGGTAATTGATGCTATGGTCTTTTTCCTGTTCCAGGGTGTACTTCAAGGTATTCTCTAGTAAGTTAAATTCAGTGACATAGTCCTGATGACGAACTAGGCTTTAGTTCGAAAATTTGACAACCAACTTTCATTAAAAATAACCTCTAAAAGACCCGTAAAAAAAGTTATTCCACAAAAAAATTATGTTAAAAAAATGGCATTAAATTGAATTAATTTATTTGAATCTAGGCTGAAAAGTAGTTTGCCTCCTCAGCAATTTAGGCCACGGGTCACCACTGATACATTACATATAAATCATAACCATATACTTATCTTTAAGTGGCTAGCAATGTTCATGGGTACATGTAACAAATGCATATGTACGTTCACTTTAGTGCATTCGCTTTGATATCTCATGGGTCATTCGGTTGAGATGGATAAGAAATAAAAAAAACTTGCTTTTGCAAAATATTCACAAAACTGGCAGAAATTTTAATGAACTTCATAAATTGGATCCCATAAGTGTCTCACGAATCTGATAAAAAATTTGTAAATTAACCTTGAAAATTTTCAGTATATTTACACATTAGCTGCAGCTGAAAGAGCAACAGTTGCCAGGGCAAACCACATTTCAGAAAAGCACATGGAGCTTAAACAGCCTCTCCATTGGTACAGTGGTCTAAGTACTGGCATCTGATGATTCGTCCAAGATGGGTTTGGATTTAGATCTTGGGTAAGGTATGGATGGTGTGTTTGTCTTGTGGTACTGGCCTTAAATTGGGGACAGGTTACTGCTCATAGCCCATTAAGTTGCTCATGGTGGTTGTTAAACCCCAAATAATGAAAAAAGAAGCAGCAAAAACAATGCAGTTGTGTAAAGTTTTTTTTTTTTTTTTTTTTTTTTTTATGATTCTCAGATGCTCTGTGTATCAACAAATGAAAAAGTAGCATAATAAAAACAGTTTTGCTGTAAAATAAACTACATATTTTATTGTGTGGTCATTCATTTACAGCAGTTTTCAAGCAATGAATGAATCATAGCTCATACAAGTTTTACTGTCAAGCATGAAACTGATATATCACTGCCTATAAAATCTAAGCTTTTAAGGAAAAAGAAAGTACCCATTTCATTAATTTGGCTTTTTTCCGTAATAAATAAATATAACTAATTGCTTCATTTGTCAGAAAATTAGACCTAAAATTACAGTAATTTTGCGAAGTAAGAAAAATATTGACTAAAGTGTACCCTAACTAAAAATATATCGACGTTATTTTTTTATTTCGTAAAGCAACATGCTATTTTTCTTTCCTATCATCTTGATTGTTATTATTTTTTCAATTTAAAATTAATTTTGATTTAGCTTGAGGCAAGCTTGCTCTCTGTGCCACGTAATTCATGTTACATATCATGTGATGAGCTCAGGCTAGATTATGGATCCCAAAACTGGCAATGCACTGGTCCAAAACTTAGCAAACAAAAGCTCTGGTACTGTATACACACTCTTTGGAAGAAAAAAACAACAAAAAACCAAAAAAAAAAAAAAAAAAAAACGAAGCACCCAGGAGGCAATCATCCAGGCAAAATGAAAATCGGTATGTGCAATGTTCATGTATAGGAAAGGAAATGGTTGCAATTCCAGATCAGTTGTGCCATTTATTCAGATGAAACAGCTGCACGAGTAGATCAAGTCAGACTGTTGTAAGACCTGTCACCTAGAAATACACGAAGAGCCAAAACATTGTAATGACTATTTAAGTCATGGCATAGACTCGTGCAGTTCACGGATACTGTTCTGAGGTATAGCATGCTAGATGGTGTCCAAATTGCAGGCCAGTTCACTGACATTCTGAGATGGGCGTAGGTGGTGTCCCAAACATGTTCAATCAGTGAGAGGACAGGTGATTGGGCTGGCCATGGAAGGGTGTTGACATTACGGAGGCAGGCCTGAGAGAGATGTGCCATGTGTGGCCAGGCATTATCCTATAGAAAAATTGCTCAGTGATGCTGCAACAGGAATGGAAACACAACAGGTTGTAGAATGTGTCGTCAACATACCATTGAGCCATGAGGGTGGTACAGAAGACTACAAAGGGTGTCTGACTATCATAGGAAATAGCTCCCCAGACAGTCACTCCCAGTGAGCAAGATGTGTGTCGTTCCATGGTAAAGGCAGGATCTGTGTGCTGGTCAGCTCGTATCCAGACACATATGCGCTGGTCATTAGCGTCAAGTGCAAACCATGGCTTATCACTGAAGACAACACGATACCACTGGACACTATCCCACAGTGATCAGGCCCAACACCACTGCAACTGGTGCTGGCGATGGTCAGTGGTAGGTGGAGGAGTGGCCCTCTCAATTGTAATCTCTGTGCTTCAAGTCATCTGGCAACATTCCAGATGGCCATTTTTGTACCTGTAGGTGATGCAACATGGCCACAGATAGTTGAGAAAAATGAATTTGGTTCTGTTTGTGCGACTCTCACAATCACTCGATCCTCGCATTTTGTCATTACTCTCAAGCATCCACTGCTTGCTTGCGTGCGGCTAGATTGTGCCCTCCTTGATGCATTGGCCCCAACATCTTCTTATTGCTACATTGCTTCGACCCGAATGCCTGGCGATATGGCAACTTGACCAACCGGTCTCTCTCTCCAATTATATGTCCTCTCTCAAACTCACTCAACTGCTTGTATTGTGCACAAACCAACATCAAGGCATCCTCACTGTCTGTGGAGGCTATTGCAATCTGTTTTCACAATTGTCCTTGCGTGCAAACTTTGCTTTTGATATAACTTCCTCAAAGCCCTGTTCCCATACATTGTGGCAGGCCACTATTTAGTCGGTGGTCATTATTTTTTAATCATTTGCATATTTGGCCTTGAGGTATTTGCATGCAAAATTTCATCAGGATCGAACAACTTTATCAGGTGCTACATTTTTATTTTATTTATTTTTTGCATACAGTATATATATGCTAATTTTCTGCAAACATAGCAAATCACAAAGCTGCCTGGTGGTTTTGACTTTTGGGAGTTCCTTTTGGTCTTTTGTTTTGGGGCAAACACATGTACTATGTTTGCCACTTTTCACAACTGTAATTGACTTAGTTGCCCTATTTCCAAAGGGGGCATGATAAAATATAAAATACCCTTTGTCCTCTAATGAAAAGTAATGGGATCCAATGTTATCTCGTTATGTAGCATCATAAGGTTCCCATGTAGGCCTTAAAAAAAGCAGAATGCTATTGTAATTTTTGAGATATTTATTGGTCTGGTGTTTAATTTTCCTCACCACCCTATAGAGTGAGAGGGAGAAACTGCACAGTTTGCATTATTATTTTTCATTTAGTAAATTTCTGGTGTCTAAAAGTCATCCTCACTTGAGGTATTTGCATCCTCACTTGAGGTGTTTACTGGAAAGTGGACCCATGATCTATTGTACAATAAAAATTTTTAAAAGAATGCAGATACAACCTTTTAATGGGATTAGTCAGTGACTTGTCAAGCTGTATCACAAACATTTGAATTTGTTTTGACATAATGTTATTTTTTATGTTTAATATGAGTATGTATAATCTGTGCAACATGTGTAGTGATAAACTGTCACAGAATCCTAATTATTCTAAATTTAATATTCATTACAGTTCCTCTATCAGGCAGTGAACTGAGTAATTTGTGATTTAGTCTGTTTCTTCTTGTTGTTGTTGTTATTTAAGTGCTGCTATTGGTCATTACATAATTTCATACGCTTTCTATTGTTCAGGAGTAAAGAACCTGTTTCTATGGGAGTTTGGCATACAATATTCATTTCACGCACAGGCCGTGATGGCATTTTAGAAGTGGATAAACAGCCCAAAGTTGAGGGCATGTCACCTGGTGCATTCACCCAGTTATCTCTCCCATTAAATATGTATTTTGGTGGAGTACATGATTTAAGGGATGTAGCAAGGAAATCAGCCATTACAGAGTCCTTTACTGGTTGCATACAAAAGGTGAGTAAGTGGGTTTTTTTTAAAGGTATTATTTAAAGAATCAGGTTTTTAGTTTGGAAGGTTTTTTTGTTATTTTTTTTAACATTACTGTCTGTAGATTATCTACAAATTTCACAAAATAAAGATATTTTTATATTATGATTTTAAGGAAATTCCTGTTAGAATTTCCATTGAAAATTGTACCATACTTTTTAGCTAAGCTAGAACTGGTTTAAAGGCAGAAATTTCTGAGATTCTCCTAAAAATTTAGTTGCAAAATTGTCCATAAACTCATTTTTAAATTAGAATCCTTCTGAAAATATGATGGACAGAATAAAATGGCATTGAAAGCAGTATATACAATAAAAAATAATTTCTTAGTATGCAAAATTACCCTGATCTGAAGTATCATTATAGTAATATGTACCATGGTATTCTGTTCAACATGTTCAATACCATTTATAAGAAATTGAATAAACTCCATGGTATCACTAAGTAAATATTAAAGAAGGTTTTGCTGTACATACCTTAGTTGGAATCATTCAAAGTCTCGCGAACCAACACATCACCGGACACATTTCACCTGCCATTTTGCATGGCATCTTCGACAGAAAGCATGAATCGACTGCTAGCAGTCTGCAAGTCTCATTTTGATGTTGAACTCACCCTGCCCACTACGTCATCAATCACAGTTCATGTTCCTGAAAACCTTTATTTAATATTTATATAGTTATACCATAGAGTTTATTCAATTTCTTATAAACGGTATTGAACGTGTTGAACAGAATGCCACGGTACATATTACCATAATGATATTTCATTATCAGTAACCATGTATATATGCTAACTAATTAGTAAATACAGTACTAAGAGCAAAATTTTTGTACCCTGATCTGATTTTATATAAACAGTCAATCTCTTCCTTTCATTTTTGGCATACCTTGATGGATTAATGTTATTGCCCACAACTCTTATCTTTTTGCTAAATTCACAGATATTAACAATCAATATGTGGTTCTAAATCTACAAAGGTATGCAAAAGAAGTAGGGAATTTAAAAGGATTTCTACTGTTCATGCAAAAGAAGTCACCACTCAGTATCCCACATTTTTTTTCTTTTTCATTTTTGCTTTTTTGGTCAAATTTTTCTTTTCCCATGTTCCATTCAGTGATTAATTAATTCAATGCTTTCTTTTCATGTGGCAGCTGGCTAGCACGAAACATAGAACTATTCCTTAATTTGTAGCAGTGTTTTGTTTGCATAGTTTTAATGTGTTTGCTGACAGTTTTTGCTAATCAAATTTTGCAGAAAAGGTTCTTAAAAACCTTGAAATGTTTCAGATGTTTTGATGATGTCAGTTAGAAAATATGGTAATCTTTGTTTTAAGTATTAAAATAATAGTTACTGCAAAAAAATTGCACAAAGCATATATAAGGAAAATCTTAAATGTATAATAAGAAGGTATGTGGGAGTTGCTAGTGAAGTTAATTGTGTGCAAAAATGAATTGTATGATAAAGGTTTCTGTGTACAAGGCACTGGCACATATATTTGGGGCTTGGGGGATTAAGCCCCAAGGCACAAGGCACTGCCTTTGGGGCTTAATCCCCCAAGCCCCAAATATATTAAGAATGCCGTACATCAACTCTTTTATCTGTCTATCTTATGCACTATATATACATTGGGTTGGTGCAAATGAAATGTCTGGCAAAGGACCAGCACATGTGGACAGCGAGAACGGAAAAGTAGGTCAACTTACCTAGGCAAAATAATCTCCCTTGGCATCTACACATAGTTGCCATCTGTCCAGCAAGGCCATGATCCCGAAATAAAAAAAGTCTTGTGGCTGGGACCCAAAGAAGTCATCAACTGCACATTGAACCTCATTGTCTGTCGTGAACTGTTTCTCGGACAGGAAGTGATCCAGGCGACAAAACAGATGATAGTCTGTTGGAGACAAGTCCGGGAAAATACGCAGGATGAGGCAGTGCTTCATAGCCCAAGGTACTTAGTATCAGCACCATTCGTTGTGTGACATGAGGGCGAGCGTTGTCCTGGATCAGAAGAACGCCATGTCTGTTGACCAAAGCCAGTTGTTTCTGCAGCAATTTCTGGTGCATCTGGTGTAATTCAGCAAATTAAAATTCTACAGTGATGGTTTGGCCTCTTGCCAAGAAACTCCGCTGAATTATCCCGGCTGTGGACCACCAGACAAGGAGCATCATCTTCCAAGTTGCCAGTTTCACAACCTAAACTAGCATAGTTGCCAGTTTTAAAACCTGAACCAGACTACATCAGTAAATGTCGGCTGCCAGGGCTTGCTATCAAAATCGTTACTCTCAACCAACTGTAGGTAACATTGGGTTGAGAGTAACAATTTTGATAGCAAAAGATCCTTGCAAGTTGCATTAACACTGTTCATGATTAGTGATTAACTGTTAATCATGAACGGTGTTAACCATCCATGAAAGTTGCATTAAAAACAACTTTTATGGATGGTTTACGCATTATTTAGTAAGCAATCGAGTACAAAATTCATTTCTTCCCCTTTTTCCTGATTAAAAAAACAATACAAAAATTATAGCATTTAGAATCCTGTCGCGGGCCGCATTGAACCTGTCCGAGGGCTGTGTCTGGCCCGCATGCCGTACTTTGCCCATCACTGACCCACAGCCTAAAGAAATGAGCGCACCTGGAGACCGAATGTTGGTGCAGGTGAAGTTCACAGAGCAGTATATATACAACCCAAGGACCGGTTTCAGTTAATAGAGAGTCTGGAGTCAGAATGGGAAAAGCTGCTTGCTGATTTATCGGAGTTTGATGAATCACAAAGTGTGATGGCATGGTGCCTCGGAACTGTGATCTCTGAAACAGCGCAGCTTGTGGTTTGTTCACATGCCACTGTAGTGAGTACATATCAAAAGTGGTGCACAGATGGCCAAATGATGATGAACCATCATCCAGTCGTGTGTTGTCCGCAGCTCATTGATGCCAGAGGGGAGCGGACACTGTCACGCATTATTCACAGCGATCGCAGGGCCACAGTGCAACAAATCACCCGCAGCTACAATAGTGGTGAGCATGGCAATTTATCACAGTATGTAGTTCATCGCAGCCTTCTGCCCATGGGCCTGCATAACTAAAGACCCAGCCGGGTCCCCATGCTCACTGCACGTGATTGCCAACAGTGCATGAAATAGGCCAAAGTTCATCGAGATTGAACCATGGATTATTGGAAGAAATTGGCCTGTTCTGACGAATCAAGATTCCTGGTGCATCACATAGAGTGGCCAAGCACAGATACACTGATTACCAATGGAGGTGGTGGCACCTGGATACACTGTTGGGTGGAAAGAGGCCAGCGTTGGTGGTGTTATGCTGTAGGCGATGTTTTCTTGGAACACTTTAGGCCCCATTATACCAAAAGCACAATCCCTGACAGCTGTCAGGTATCTGAACATTGTTGCATACCAAGTTCACCTATTCATGGCAACTGTGTTCCCTGCTGGTGATGGCCATTACCAACAGGATAATGCGCCATGCCACACTGCCAGAATCTTCACAGACTGGTTCGAGGAACATGCTGGTGACTTTCTGTTAATGCCCTGGCCTCCAAATTCACCTGACATGAACCCAATCGAACATTTGTGGTTTGACTTGGAAAAGCGGGTTTGCGCTAAATCACCACCACCCCGAAATGTACGGAAACTGGAGCCTCTGCTGTTGACATTATGGTACCAGATACCCCAGGGTACCTGTCGCCACCTCATTGAATCAATGCCTTGCAGAGTGGCCACTGTTTTGCAGGCTAAAGGGGGTCCTACAGCTTATTAGGTAGGTAGTCATAATGTAATGGCTCATCGGTGTGTGTGTGTGTGTGTGTGTATATATATATATATATATGCTATGTGCCTATACACACACATACCTACATGTATATATGCCCACCCCCACCCAACAGGAATTCCTAGGTGTGCCACTGATACAATGTGTAGAAATTTGCTTATGTTAAGAACAAAAACAAAGTAAAACTAAAGAAAGAGATTTGAAATTTTTGAAGGAAGCAGATTTTCTGGTACTGATGTTATCAATTATTAAATAAGCACTTATCTATAATAATAAAATTACCACATCTGTCTGTCAATCACCTACAGAAGAAACTGTTGCATGTAGAGGTTAGAAATTTGGCAACACCCTGTCAAGGCATGTGAGTATGTGCACATGAGAGCCCTTTTTAAAAATTCGGATTTGCAAAATTTTTAATAAATTTAATTAATTTTTAAATCTTTCAACCATTGTTGAAATCTGATCTTGCAGTGTGCTGTGCCAAAAGCTCATGCAACAATACTTCATTACACATTACATAAACACGACAATATTTCATTGCACTGTTACAGAAACTACAAAAACTTCTTGTGATTAAAGTCACTATTAATAAGTTGTGCCAAATTTTTGCAGCTGCATTTCTGAAGTGTTACGTGTATTCTTCCCTTACAGTTGCTGACAGGTTGTTTACATTTTAGACCGCAGCTCTCTCTGTGTTACTGCACACTTTAAATAGTTCCAAGCTATTTGTATGGAAAGATTTTGACTCGATTTATTTAACCATTGTTTAAAATTTTACAATGCACATGATTTGAAATTTGATCTTGTTGTTTACTGTGTTAAATTCTTTAAGTGATGTGTGTGTATATTGTTCCACTTCAGCTGCTGGCAGGTTTTTGTTTCAGACCACTGCTCTCTATAAGTTGCTATACGCAATAAATAGTTCCTAGCTGTTTCTACTGGAAGGTTTTGACTACATTTCTTTGCCCATTGTTTCAATTTCAATATAATGTGCATAGTTTACAACCTGAAATTTGATTTTGCTGTTTACTGTGTTAAACTTACCTTGTATTGCATATATCCTTCCCTTCCACTACAGTTGCTGGTGGGTTTACTTACATTGCAGACCATGGCTCTCCATGTGTTACTACATTCTATAAATAGTTCCATGATTCTTTTATAGAGGAAATATATTTCAATGAAATACAAATAGAATACAAAAAATGAAATATGGGGGAAATGTGGATTTCATTTCTTCAAAACTAAACACTGCTATTGTTCCATTTGCACATTGTCCCACCTAATCATGACTGTTTATTTACTTTATCTTGACACAATCTGGATCCACCAATACTCTACAACAGAACATGACTGACTATCAAGAAACTAATGTCAAATATTATCAGAGCTACCATCAATATGACTCGCATGCCATGCTATAGGAGACCATGTTTTTATTCCACACATTTTAATCATCATTTGACTTTCTGTTTCAGTTAAAACATCTGCAGCTCCCTGTTCATCTCAGTTTTGTCATGAGTATCAACAATGCACAGGGTCCATCTTTAAAAGTTGTTGAACTTAACCTGCAAAAGCCATGCTTTTCCCATGGCCAGCCAGCTCTATGTTGATTACTCCAGAGTTAGCAAAAATGAAAACCACTTCATTGTGGCTACAAATGGAAGCACACTCAACATCATTGACCAATAGGCTCTTCAAAGATAAACTTACTTGCATTTTAGAAGAACTGTATGTTGCTCTGATCGCAACATGATAAAAACAATGTAGGTGTTTCAAATATTTCAAATTTCCAGTATTCGTAGTCAGAGTAAAGACTGCTAGTTTCAGTCAACTGTGCTGGCACAAGTACAAGTATCGATTTTATTCTTTTTTTATTCCTTTCTTTTGATTAGTGGAACATACATAGGTCATTTCATATGTAATGTACACCAGTTTTTTATACATACCAGAAGTATCTTAGGAAATGTCTCTCAACAGTCCTATGTAGACTCCCTGTTTCAAAAAGATGGTATCCCAACATTTTGGAAGGTCTAGAATTCCAGTCAGGTCCCCTCTTTTGTTCAGCTGTTGTATGTGCCGGGTAACTTCTGCAGAAAGGACCTCCTGGGAGAAAAATTGCTGTCCATGCATGGGCTGTTTGAGCTTGTGGAACAAAGTTTGGTGGACTCATGTCTGGGTTATATGGTGCATAAGTTAGCACTTTCCACCTGTACTTCTCCAACAAAGCTGTCACCATGTTACCCATATGTGTGGTCTTGCATTGTTGTGCAAAATGAAAGGCTCATCTCTGAGCAAGTCAGGTCATGCTATGCATTTTTCTGTGCAAGTTTCACAGGAAATCGTAGTAATAGGCTGCTTTGACACTTGTTCTACATGATATTCTGTCATGATGCTGCCAAGGTGATTATACGTGAAAATCAACATTTGCTTGACCTTCAATTGTGCCCACCGGATTTTTGGGCCGTGGGGAGCATGGACTTCTCCACTCACTCAACACTGCGATTTCAACTCAGGTTTGAAGTCCTTAACCTGCGTTTCATCAATAGAAGCAATTCATAACAGGAAGACATTGCCTTCAGTGACAAATCTTTGCTTGGGCAATGTTGCATTGTCCACACAAGTCTGTTTCTGTGTGGCAGTCACGTCATGAGCGGCTCATCTGGCCAAAACTTTTCTTTTCTGCAAATCCTTCATCAAAGTATGTAATACTGATGTTGCTGAAATTCCCGTAGCTTATGCAATTTCCTCACATATTGCTCAATGGTTGTATTCAACACAATCTGCTACATGCTCCACACTTTGCTCATCCATTGCCGTCATCTTTGGCCTCCATGACTTTGGGTCATTATTTATGCTTAAACATCCTTCGCAAAAGTGTATAGCCCAGAGGGAAACTGTACTCTGGTGTACTGTTTCATCGCCACAAACTTCACATAAAGCACTGTGAATGTCTGTTGGATTTTTGCCGCGTAGTGTTTCAATCTTGATGTACGACCATTGGTCTTTACACATCACAGTATCTGAGGCATCTGCATGGGCATTTTTAACTCTCGTCAATCCACAACGCCACATACTGTGGGAATAATGAGGCCACATGTCCCACCTACACCTGACACAAACATAATTGAGATTGCATCAACTCCGTGGCATTATCACATTGTTCATTACTTGTGAAATGACCCCCGTAGTTCAATTAAATGTTTCTGTGCAATGTGTCCTATTTATAATTTCAGGAGAACTTGGAAAACGTTGGCCCAAATGCTAATTGATTTTTTAAAACCAGGGTAATGCTGGGTCCTTTTGCTGGTAGAGAATAAATGTAAATTTTTAAGCAACAAAATGATTGACAACTTGAGGAAAATGTTTCAAGCCTTAGACACAATACTTAATAAATTTCAAAATCATCACAGTAATGAAATTAATTATACTAATTAAGAAATCACACTCTATTGATGCCATAGACTCCAAATATTAAAAGATGGTCATTAAATAGAGCCAGCTGTGTTGTAGCAAAATAAGATTATTTTTGAAATGTAGGTACAAGTAGGTAGATGTAGGTACAATGGTAGGTACAACTCAGAAAGCTAAAAAAAAAAACCAAAAAAAAACCATGTGCATACAAAATGCACAGCAAAGAATGTTAGCCAGCTTTTGTGCCTTAGTAGAGCTTGTGTCACTGAAAAGCCATTGGTTACTGTGTTAACCCAAAACCGTAGCTCAGAAATATGGTAATTATTTTGGAAGAAAGTGCAGGAGAAAGTGTCATTAAAAACAAGGTGATTGTTATTTAAAATTCTCTGGTTATAGTGTTAGTTTGAGAGGTGTTGAAATTTTCAATATACAAAAAGTATGGCAGTAATTTACAGACTTAAAAATAGGAAATTTGGCATCCACATGGTCTGAACCAATCTTTGCACATTTTTGCCATTTGTTTCAACACTCTTTAGCCAAAAATATGTCCCTTGTACCACTTTTTTTTTTCAAATAAACAATGAGGGCAGTAATAAGTGAAGAAGGGTTAAAAGGTTTAGAAAGCAAAATGTAAATGGAACATACTGCTGCAGATGATGTATTTTTATATGCATGTAAGATATTGCATAAAATAATAACATGCAAATTTGTGAAGCTTACTTACAGTTGTACAACTTTTTGCTAAAGCTTATTTTTTTCCTAAGCTGAAGCAAAAAAGAAAGCAATACACTGTTATAACAGAAACTTGTTTAAAATGTCAGCAACTCATGCAGATTAGCTTACATAGGAGATGCATGCTGCTGAACACAAGGTAAGCTATCAAATAAATTTCCAACAAAACAGACTGGAACAGCATGTGTAACCTGAAGAACATGCAATGAATTGGGACTCTAAACATAATTGCTGCGTGAAAGCACTAAACCAGAAAGAATTGGTGGAAAGTGTGGAGACTGTTGGTAGACAGAGTGATGTAATAAATGATCATAAAGATTGGTCTTTTCTACTACAATAACAACACTTGTTTTATTTACACTTGTCCCGAGAAGGAATTTGTGTTTAGGCTGAAAATCTGGCAGTAATTAACTGCTAACCTGCTAATATCTGTATAAATATTTTCCAAAAATTATAACATATTGAAGAAGATGCAATGAACACTGCTATTGCTAAATCTAAGCACCTATTTCTGTCCATTAGCAAAAGATGCATGATGCTTCTGTTTGTGCATTTCCCTTCGGCTTTCTTTCGGTTTTTGAGCCATAGCCTCTGTAAGAGTCAAAGTCTTGTGTGCTCACTACAGGTGGGATATATTCAGTGATCAAAAGTAGCATGCTACTATAGCACACTACTTTTAGAGTAGCTTTGTATCTTTCTCTCTCTTCGTTGCTCGGTTTGAGCATCATGACCCAATTCACATCCTGTTGGCAGTCAAGGTTCACCATTCCTGTCTATTCTCCACAGTTCTCATGATTTATGTAGCTGATAATTTGTGAGAGTTTTTATTTGATCAATGAATCTGCCTGGGAGACGTCCTCTTGTTCTTTTGCCATCGACTTTTCCCTGAATATAAAGCTTTTCTAAACTGTCTCGCCTGATAGTGTACAACATTGTTCAAACACAATTTTCCACTTTACTTACCATAACACTCAGCATCATTAGTATTTTAGTCTCTCTGAATGTTCATCTTAACAAAAGCTGTCTCGCAGGGAATAATATAAGTTGACTTTCTATTCCCTTTGGCCAAAAGATACAAATTTTTACATGATGTTCTTTATTACCGCTCCTTTTCTTCAATAACATACTTAAAGGTTTATTGTCCTTACTGTCATGTTCACAAATATCCTTTTGAAATTGTGCAGTGATGAACATCCTTAATTAATATGCATGGTAGTTTCAAAAAGTTCTGAAAAATTCCTTTTTATACAGAAATCTATAAAATTACCATTATTTACTTAGCATTTCTTTCGAAATAGTTTTCTTGGGCAGCTACACGCTTTTGTCAGCATCCATAAAGCTGTTTGAAGCATTCCTGGAATCCATTCTTTCAAACCCATTCAGCGCCTTTGTCACATTTTTGATGATGTCCTGAGCTTGAATTGTCGTCCCTTTAAGGCCAATTTTAACTGTGAAAACAAGTAAAAATCAGATGGTGTCAAGTCAAGAGAATATGGAGGACACACCAATCATGTCACATTGTGCTTTGCGAGGTACTGTTTGACCATTAAAGATTGATATGCAGGTACATTGTAATGAAGAAGAAGCCAACCATTTCTTGTCCATTTTTCCAGAGGTTTCCATCAGATTGCTTCCCTGAGGCCACGAAGGATATCATATGTTTCTTTATTCACAGTCCACCCTTGTGGAATAAATTTGCAGTGGACAAAGCCCTGAGAGTCAAGTCAAGAAAAACCTCGAGCATTACTCTTCCTTTATCCATGCCCAAATGGGGTTTCTGGTTTTGAGGTGGTGATTTTGATTTCCATTAGCAGGATTGACATTTCGTCTGTGGATCATACAAAAAACACCATGTCTTGTCTCCTGTGATTATGTTGTTTAGAAATTTGTCTTGATTACAGCCATAATGATTGGGTCTCTGGAAAGGGTCATTTGTGTTTCTTGTTGTTCCGGGGTAAGCATTTTTAAAACCAAGTGTTGACAAACATAATGAATGTTCAAACTACTGTAGAGAATGTTGTGAACACTTCCAACTGGATATCCTTGCCTGTGCCGCAGTTTCCTTTGCAGTTTTTCTTTAGTCACATTGGGCAGCATTATGTACATATTCAATCTTTTCAGCAGTTGGAGAGGTACACGGGCACCTGCTACGTGCATCATCATAGACACTAGCATGACCATCATGGAAACGTTTATGACATGTGTAAACTTGCAATTTCTTCATTGCCATTTCACCATATGCTTTCTGAAGCATGGTTAATGTCTCTGATGGTGATTTTTGAAGTTAAACACAAAATTTGATGTTTGGATTTGCTCAGTTGCTGACATTTTTAACTGTGATATTCCTAAGCACATGGTAAACAAAGAAACTACTAGTGCTCCACACAGACAGGAAATGGGATGGTGCCACTTGTCATCAGATGACCTGATGGGTGCTGCCAACCTCTGGAACTACAAAAAAATCCCCCACACAATACTTCATTCCCACAGTTGGGGATGATTCTGGGAATTTTTTTAACCTACCTTGTATTTATATTCTTCTGCTGATATGTTGTCAGTCTATTTTTGCATGTAGTAAAATCTTCAAAAGACAGATACATACTTTGTCAAACAGCACTAAGCAGAACAATTTCAACAACTGCAAGAACTGATAAATGATCTTTTCTTATAAACCATTCCTCTCGCTCTCGCTCGCTCGCCTGGTTGATGTAAAAATTTAAGTTAGAGCTAAGAAGTTCATAACTTTGCATTAAAACTGAATTACTTATTGTGCACACAGCATACTCATATAACAGCTTACACAAAAGTGCTTCATTTGTTATGCAGTTTTACATGTGGGTAAAATGTATCATCAGCAAGGGCTTTTCTAGAGGCCATGGTAAGGCTGCTACTTTGGAGAACAAACATGATGGGCTGGATGCTGCCCATTTGCCCATATATTTCACACCTTTGGCTTATACTTTTAATATTTTCTTTGTCCTTTTAAAAATAAAGTTGTTATAACCGCATTATTCCAATCGTTTTGGATTTTTTTCTTTTTCTGACCCATTCCAAATGTAAATAGCCTTGCCAGAAGGAAGGCACTCCAACTTTTAAGTATTATATGCAATTGAAGAATTGTTATCCTTTTTCTCTGAGTACTGTTTATTTGCTGACATTTCAGGCCTTTTGTTGTCTGTCGAGACCTGTTCTCAATACTTTGAATAAAGTTCATAAGGTTTCTTTGTTTCTTTTTACGATACAATGCGAATTATGTTGCCCTATTCCACTTAAAGATATTGTCCATACTAAATAAGAATTATTTCAACTGAATATAATTTAAATTTCTGTGTAAAGCCAAAGTAAAGTGTTTTTCTAATACTTTTAGTATTTCTTCTATTTGATCTACTGTATGTGTGTTTCCTTATTAACTTTAATATGTGAAGCACTTCTGTCAAAACATTGGGGTCATTTAGCCTTTTGAGTATTTGGCTTCATTTACTAAAACTGCTGCAGCATTATCGTAAAATAGTGTCTTGTATTATATGTGAGTTTGATGCATTTTAATAACACTTTCTCTTGTTTACAAATAGGTTCTTCTAAATGGAAAAACATTAAAGCTTGTAGAAGATGCTTTGTCAGGAATCAATGTTGCTAACTGTTTGCATCCATGTGTAGAAAAGCCTTGTCAGAATCATGGCCATTGTGAAACAAAAATGGATTATTATACATGCCATTGCCATTTAGGGTATGCTGGAAATAACTGTGAAAAAGGTATGTTCTGTTATTTTCTGTATGCATCAGTAAAGTACTGAGCAATTAGTAATTATGAAAGCATCAGATTTTAAGAAATGAAAAACACAATTTAGCTGTATAAAATTTTTAATTCAAAAGACATGGATGTTTTCACTATTTCTTGGTTAAATAGGGATGCAGCATTTGTAACTTGATTGTAATATAGCTACAGTAACGATTAGAAGCTCCCATGTTCCTAGATTAAATTTGTTTGTGTACTTAAGCATCTTTCTTCATTCCATGATAATTGATACTTCCTGTATTATTCGGATGTATAATTAATATGAGCGACAGTCTTAAAATTACACTATTTAGTATTTGTGCCAGTTTTATAACAAAACAATTCCCTATTAATTGTGCTAAATAAAAATTGCATATATTTATTTGTAATGTGTACTAAAGATGCCTACATATAATTTCACATTAAAAAATATACTGTATATCTAGTACTTATACATAATATATATGATATCAGACTGTACTTAATATTTGGTAGCTGATACTCCTTATTAAAAAGATGTATAAGTATTGCACTTGTTATGACTGATATGTGAGTATCGGAACTCTTTTTGTGGTAACATTGATAAAGTTCACAAACTTCATGACTACATTTATAACACATTTTGTTTCATTGAAAACTTCATGTACACTTTCTTTTCCATTATGTTATTGTTCATAATGGGACTGTACACACTATTGTCCCACTTTACTTGCTGCTTCATAGTCATTGCTAAATGTTGCATTAGATGCTGCAGCATAATCAAACTGCCTTTGTTTCCCTAAATTGTATGTCCTCTGATCCTATATTGTTGATGTGTGAGCAATTTTTTTATATGTTAATGCATTTAAATTTCACAGGGTGTTAAGTAATAACTGTTCTTTGAAATAGTGAAGTGGTAAAATCATTTCTGGGGTAATTTGATAGCATGATTCTGAATAATACTGTATAAGTAAGGGCTTGAAGCAGTCCCTTACTTCTCCCAGATGTCTTGTAAATGTGAACAATATTATTTTGCTTATGGTTGAAGAAAAGTACAGCTGAAGAGAGGTTTACTGCTTTTAACTGGTTCAAAGACTTCTCAAAAATCTAACAATTCTGTACAAAAACAAAAACAGTAGTTTAGAAACACTAAATTTCTTTATAACATAGGGAAATGCAATATTAACACACCACTGTACAAATTCAGCAGTGTCTGTCTGTTCTCCAAAGGAATGACTCCAAGTGGCCTCTGCTCTCCATTAGAGAGGCTGAGAATAAACTTCCAAGGAGGTATTTTTCTCAATATGTGCTCAATCAGCATAAGAGATTGGACTGGCAAAAAAAAAAAAGAAAAACTAAGATGCTGATTAGAAAAAAAAAAGGAGCCATATCTGCTAAATCCATAATGGGCAAGTTAGACTAAACAAGACCAACTCTGACAGATTTGAAAATGTTATCCCAAACCTAAAAAGGAGGTTAACTAAACTTTATGAAAAGAAATACTGGGAACATCAAAGCACAGGTAATGCAGAAGTTTAAATCAAGTGATAAAGATAAGTAGGAGAAGGGGGACTCTACTTTACATGTCTGCAGCTGTAAGATATTAAAAGATGAAGATAAAATCACAGAACTGTAGAACGAATTAAGTAATGTAAAGTGAAATATCGTAAGTCTCTGTGAGAAAAAAAAAGGGGGGGAGAAAACATTATTGATCTGAAAAGTGGGCACAGATTACATTTTAATGAGATAAACATAGAAAAACCAATTTGAATAAGATTTATCATTAATTAATGTATCAAACACAACATTTGCATGATTACACTGTAGTACAGAGTAAAAATAAAAATCACATTAAAGTTGAACCACCAATATGATATCAATGCCATTCAAATACAAGGTTATTCAAATAATTCGTCTGATTTCAAAAGAGCATAATTCCATACCTATCAGCCGCAAATGACCTTGACATACACCAAATGGAAGAGGAAATCTGTTGAGCTTTAGTAGGTCATTGCAAGAGGGTTCTGCAGTCACTGTGGCTTCGTGACTGACAGTCTGTGAGAAAATGGTGACTGTACAGCAGAAGGCTTTTTGTGTTATGCAGTTTTCAACGTGTGAATCGGTAGTCACAGTGCAGCATGAATTTCGTAAATGTTGTGGAAACGATCCACCAGGTGCTCAAAGTATTCATCAGTGGTATCTGCTGTTCAAGTAAAGGGGATGTCTTTGTAAAGGCAAGAGCATAGGATGGCCATGCTTGCCTGAGGATAATGTGCAAAGAATCAGAGAGTTTCCTACATAGCCTGAGAAAGTCAACTGCTCCAGTTGCGAACTGGGAATTCCTCAGATGACTGTTTGGTGTGTTTTGAGACGACACTTGATTATAAAACCATACAGGTTGCAACTGTTGCAGGCTCTAAGGCCAGGAGATAAGTTAAAGTGACAGCACTTTTGCCAGTTCATGAAAGATTCTATGGAGGACAGTGAATTTGCTCCCCACATAGTGTTCAGTGATGAAGCAAGTTTTCATTTAAGTGGCAAGGTGAACCATCGCAACATTCATGTTTGGGGCCTGGAAAACCTACATGCAACAATCAAGCATGAGTGCAACTCTCCTAAAGTTAACGTCTCCTGTGCCATTGCCTGAGCAAGGGTTTATGGCCCTTTCTTTTTTGTGGAAAACACAGTGACTGGTAACTTCTATTTGGATATGCTGCAGAACTGGCTATTTCCACAACTGAACAAAAATTCCGGCAACTACATTTTCCAGAAAGGTGGGGCTACAAAAAATAAAATCAAGGTTCACAAGCAAATATGAGAAACGATATAGGTAATTTCATACTGTTTATGACAGGCTTAATATTTAATTCAGAAATTTGAAATATTTGACAAAAATGCATGCAATATAGAGGGCAGCCCACACTTCTGGAAATACAGAGATGCACATTTTTTTGTCGCACAACAGGAAATTTCTAATACCGAGAGATATTTTATATTTCAATAAATTTGCAAAACATGACCATCCTTTGTCATTTGCTAATTGCTTTGTTTTAGTGTCATATTTTCAAATTTTTGTTTATACAAAAACGTGATGTAAATACATAGATGGTATAATCTATAAAACTACTGTTAATTCTCTAATGTGTATTTTAAATTTTCAACTTTGTATTTTAGCATATCCTTATCGTATTTATATATTTTGATGCATGCATAACAGATAGCAAAATATGTTTTAAGACATGACCACCTTAATTTGGTGGACAAATTAATGTGCAGTTTCTCAAGAGATGTATTTTGTAGAATAACAAAATGATTTCACTGTGTAATTTTTCAAATAAAAGTGGGGGTCTTTATGCCCTCAAATGTTATTGCATTTAATAAATAAATACATTGCTCTCTCCACGTTCCAGAAACACACAGCAACCGAAAAATTGTTTTCAGCCGCCGCTGTGGAATCGAACCAACAGAACTCTCGGTATCGCGCTGAGTGCGTTACCTTTACGCCACGGGGACCAACAATCCACGGTGCTATGTGTATTTTTGTTAAGTCAGCTTCTGACATCATAAATCCGTAAGATGGGCTCAGCTACTGAGACGTCTCCATCTGGTGGGCATTAACGGCACTAGCTATATATATTATAGCAGTTAAATCCAAAGGGCGAGAACCAAGGTGAAAATATTCCAAATACGTGGCGACAGTTAATAAATAAATACATCGCTCTCTCCACGTTCCAGAAACGCACAGCAACCGAAAAATTGTTTTCAGCCGCCGCGGTGGAATTGAACCAACAGAACTCTCGGTATCGCGCCGAGTGCGTTACCTTTACGCCACGGGGACCAACAATCCACGGTGCTATGTGTATTTTTGTAAGTCAGCTTCTGACATCATAAATCCGTAAGATGGGCTCAGCTACTGAGACGTCTCCATATAGTGGGCATTAACGGCACTAGCTATATATATTATAGCAGTTAAATCCAAAGGGCGAGAACCAAGGTGAAAATATTCCAAATACGTGGCGACAGTTAATATTTTCACCTTGGTTCTTGCCCTTTGATTTAACTGCTATAATATATATAGCTAGTGCCGTTAATGCCCACCAGATGGAGACGTCTCAGTAGCTGAGCCCATCTTACGGATTTATGATGTCAGAAGTTGACTTACAAAAATACACATAGCACCATGGATTGTTGGTCCCCGTGGCGTAAAGGTAACGCACTCTGCGCGATACCGAGAGTTCTGTTGGTTCGATTCCACAGCGGCGGCTGAAAACAATTTTTCGGTTGCTGTGTGTTTCTGGAACGTGGAGAGAGCGATGTATTTATTTATTAACTGTCGCCACGTATTTGGAATATTTTCACCGTTATTGCATTTAACCTGAGATGAATTGGAAATCTTTGAAATTTCTTCTCCCAATCAACTAAAGCTCCATATATTATATTTCCACCTTTTGGCATTTTAACAAACTCGGTAAAAATAAAATGGTCTGTAATTAACTTTATAAAAGCAATTTTCTTAACAGAAAGAAAGGCGCGATTTTGAATATCAGCGGATATCACAATGCATCACAAAAACTGATGTTTTCGAAAATGATATATCATGATGTTAAAATCCCAACATTGTCCAGCCATAGTTACCATAGATTCAAAATAAACGCAAGATGGAAAAGCGCTATGCTGGTAAGAAAGAATCATCATATAATAAAGAAACAATGAAAGAAAAGAGATAAGACAGATATCAGATAAATGGAGATAAAAGCCTGAACTACTTACAAAAAGCAGACTGTAGAAATATTAATAATACAGTGGCTAATGCAACTTCAAATGTGCATCATAAATATATCAATCAAAAAAGATCTTCAAAGAATCTTTAGCTTTAGTGGCAAAAAAAGTGACATAAAACAGAATAAAAGATTAGCTAACAAAGCAGAATACACAGAATTGTGCAAATCCTTCAGGAAAAAAGATGAAAAAGAAAAGAAGAGATTACAATACTAACAGATCTCAAACAGAAAAAAAAGCAGGAAAACAATAAAATCCTTAGAAAAGGGCTTGCAATTGAAAATTTGCTTTATCAGAAAAAGATGGAACAATTGCAAGAAACAATAGTAGAATTTTAAAGAGAGTTCAAGTATATATCTTTTTCTTGTTTGGTGCAGGGGGAGAAAGAAAGATATAACTTGAGAATTAAGGCTTTATCACTTGTTAGCTGAAAAAGTTACTGTGATACTCCTTTGAGATTTAGTCTTCTAATTAAGTAATAGTTTCACAATTTCTTTCCTCGGATCAGCCGTTTTTTTTTTGTTTTTTTTTTTTAAGTTGCTGAAGGATGAAGCTGAACTGAAAAGCAGCTGTTGCATTTTTTTATTACAGGTAATAGCAGGAATAAGATTCAAAAGAACACAGCATGTATTCTAAAATAACTTAGCTGTCATTGTGCAACAGCAACAGAATCTCTCTCTCTCTCTCTCTCTCTCTCTCAGATTTAGGAAACATTTTCTGCAAAAGCATCCTGAAGAACTTATGACAACTGTAGTATGCTGAAAACATAGCATTTATGTAATTTAAACACACTGCAGGAAAAAAAGTAAATTATTTAGTATGTATTCTTGTAGAAAAAAGATTGGCAAAATTTTATTTAAGTGTATGAAATTCATTTTAAAATCTCTGCATGAGAAATAGCAATCAATATTTCGTTAACATAACTTTTAAATGTGTGAAATACAGTAGTTTCTTTCACAGATTCCCTTGATACAATCCTTTTCAAAACTTAACAAGGGCACTGAGGTTCTTTGACATGGCAGTATCGGTATTGACCTATATCCTGACAGTACTATTCTAAATTCTCATCTGAATACCTAAATTCCTATGGGCAGAAAAGCTGCAATAGACAACTCTTTAGATCTAATAATGGAACAACCTTGATTGATCACTTACAAGGAGTCAAAACTTCTGCTTAACAGGAAAAAGAAATAGCTGACCCTACCACTGGCCGTCTTGAATTGCCTCTGGCCTTTGAGATCTATTTGTTAAAAACATAATCTATTCAGGCAAGCAAAATGAAATCCTTTTAACCTGCATATTCTTGGGAAAATACAAAAAGTATCAACATTCCCATATCACTGTCTTTGAGGTGTGTGCTGAACTTAACTGTTTTGAAAAGAAGTTGCAAAGGACTAGAGCAATGTGTCTGGTACCGTGAAGATTATAAACTGGAATACCAAAATTGAATTTGGCCGCATAAAATTTGCATCACTCAAGATAACAATCCGATTATTATCACTGATGCCATGATGTGATGTTTTCTAACAACAATTGTGATGTTTCTTAACAACTTCCTCTCTTGCAAGGATATCATTTTGTGTACTCATCATATACAGTCTCTTGAAGGCAACCACTCAGGAATGTTAGCTCCTTCCTATATACAAATACAGTGGAAGCCCCTTATGTTCAAGTAGCACATAAATTCAAGTCAATCAGAATTCTGCACCAAATTATCTGTGATTTACTGGTATTCCATGTAACAACTCCTCAGAAAACTAGAAAATTACATTGCATTGGAGCGGGAATCGAACTCGCATTTCTTGATTTCCATTCGAGTATGCTGACCATTACACCACCCAGGGTAATGAAGGCCATATGAATCTGAAACCTCAGATTTCTTGCTAGTCGAAGCAGTCAGCCTCATCATAGCATCATTTGACCATCACACATCCAGTGGTGGATGTAGGTCTGAAGAGTTGTTAATAGAAGACCAATAGAATCACGAATAATTTGGTGCATAATTCTGATTGATTTGAATTTATGTGCTGCTTGAAAACAATTACTTTGAGTATGTACCCATGCCTTTCTGAGGAAATGTTTCCTCCTCGAATTATATAGTGGAAGCCTGTTGTAATGCAGGTATACAGTGACAAGGTGTAACTGTGTTATAGAGATACCTGTGATATATCTGAATATGAGTATGTATTTGTCTGTGTATGTATTTTGTTTAGGGGACATAATTCAGATATAACATGGGGGACATATTGGACCCATGTTATATCTGATATAACTGGTATAACTGACCATGTTATATCTGGCTTCCACTGTACTCCTCTCGATATGTCAGCTTTCGTTAGTGAACATTGAAATAACTTTTCACATGGACATGATGGCATCTACTAAATCGTGGAAAGTTAGTACCATTATGCTTGCTAAGCCTGTGGTTTCATAATTATTATTTCTTTCAACCAAAGTGTTTTCCCTGATAGTTTAAAGGTTTCTAAAATTATTCTGATTTACAAATATTTGACTTTTGTGATTCTTCTAACTGTGTAGGCCTTGTGCCATCCTGTCTTCTCTAAGATTTTTGAAAGGACCACATATTTGTTGAATGTTATTTAGAAAGCAGAAGTTGTTTTTACAAGAAATGATATGATTCTGGGAAGGACAGGTTGATAAAAATTTGTCTTAACAACCTCATTGAAGAATTAGGGTCTCCCTTTGATGACAGTAATTTCTGTTTGGAAGTTTTCCTACACATTAGGGTATCTTTGAGAGAGAATGGGTACCCTATGAAACAAGCTTTTCTCTGAAGGAATGGGGAGAATCCTCACTGTATTTTTTTTTCAAAGTTACCAAAATAGAAACCAATTTGCTTATATTAGAAATATTTCCATTTTCTGTGAAGTCTGAAGATTCACACATGGATCTTGCTTGGACTTCTGCTATTTCATGAGCTTTCAAGCAGTGCACATTTCCTTTTTACTTAATTGTACATCAATGACACAACCCTTTTCCTTCTAAACTTCATGACTTTGTATACAAAGTCAACAAAGGCTCTTAAGTCTCTATTTCATTTGCATGAAAGCATTTGTCATGAATCAATTGTTAAAAATTCTCCTTTTGCAGTTTTTAGGAGCCAGCAAAGAAATTATTACAATCTACCTTCCTGTTCATTTTAACAGCAACCATCGTCAATACAAAAATAATATATCATACTTTGGAATTTTTCTCAGTCCCAGCTAACTTTACTGCATCCTATCAGTAATGCTTTCCTTTTTCTCTAAACTATGTGTATATGTCATTTCTTCATCAAGTGTTGATGTATTCCATGATCTCATACCGTAGGTTCAGTTATTGCCTCAAAAACTAGGACTTAGTTAGCTGTTACCACTATGATTTATCCTCATACATATCACTAAGCTGTTCTGTGAGATTCAGAGGTTAGCTCCACAAAGAAATACAAACTACCAGATAATTTTTACTTACTGTTGTCATATCAAGCTTCTCCATTTGCAGCGATCTTGATACACAACTCAGGCTTCACTGATATCCATCACACGACGTACACAACACCTTCTATACTTCATACTCATAATCTTTTTCTCATGCAGACACTCATGAATCTGATCCTCCCATGTCTTCCTTGGCCTTCCTCTGCCTTTCCTTCCTGCCACTTACGTTAAAAAAAATTCTTAGTAAGCATCTCATTACTCATTCTTTCAACATGGCTGAACTACCGAAGATATTAGTCTCCACCTTGCTGACAACATTTTGCTTCACTGCAACACTTCTTCATTCCTCACACGATCAGAACGTGGTGTCTTGCCACAAACCCCCTGTAAGTAACACATTTCTCCAGCACACAAACGACTCCTATGTTTCTTCTATAGCACCCAGGTTTCACTGCCACACATCAGAGTAGGAACAATTACACTTTCATACACAGCTGTGTGGGACTCTCTTGAGAACCCACCATTCCTGTGAAAACCTCCCAAAGCAGCTATGGCTTTCAATGAAGAATTCACTTGCCTAATAATTTGTTTTGCGAGTGAGAAATGAGAAATATTTCTCATTTCCCTGTTATGCATTTCCCTGTTAAATTTCCCTGTTATGCATTTCCCTGTTAAATTTCCCTGTTATGCATTTCTGTGCAGTACAGCACAAAGTAGCTAGATGCTTTTGCACCTGCTGCTTTACTGTCACATTGTAAATGGCCTTGAATGCAACATGTAAGAGGTGCCATGATATTCAAGAATAAAGATCCTTTCATTTAACAAAAGGCATTGTGCTGTGCGGATCTGTGCTGTTGTATGCTGTGGATATATCACTTACCATCCTGTTTATTGCACCCTGCTTTTATTTTATTGGTTATTGTGGATTCCAAAAATTTTGCAACTGCTTCTAATACTGAAGGGATAGTAAACAAATGGAAGACAACCTCCCTAACTTTAGAAAGGAAATTGGAAATTTTATGGTGCACTGATGCTTGGGAAAGGTCATTGGCACTTGGACGTACGCTCAACCTGGATAAGTCGACAATATGGAACATAAAGAATGCTGACAAAATTCATACTGCTGTGCTTTATTTTACACCTGCTGTCTTACAAGATAACCATGAAGATTAAAAAAAACCCTAATGGAAAAGATGGAAATAATTATATCGTTCTACAATGAACACAAAACAAAGGAGTCAAGTCTTAGCAACCTGGTACATAGGTCCAAAGTTCTCAAGATTTTTGAGCATCTTTGACAAGAGGAAAATGTTGTTCAATCTCAGTAGTTTCTAGCAAATAAAGGATAGTTGGATAAGTTTATTAGATGCCAAAACCTGCAGAACTTGAAAATTACCGGAGAAACTATGAGTTCTGAAAAAAAGTTGCTGCTGGATAATTTAAAGGAGCTAAAGATAGGCTGCTGCTATGTGCCCTTGCAGAAAGTGACTGTAAAATGAAGTCTCTATTGGTCTACCACTCTCAGAATCCCCATGTGCTGAAAGAATTAAACAAGAACATGCTACCCTTGCAATGGAAGGTAAGTAAATAAAACCTGGGTGACTGGGTAAGCCTTTCAGGGTCGATTCACAAATCTTTTTGCAGTTGAACCTCAGAAATATTTTCGGAAACCTAACCTTGCTATTAAAGTGTTACTAGTCTCCGATAATGCTCCTGGCTACACTAAACACTTGGATAATATGTACCTCAACATTTGTGTATTGTTCTTGCACCCAAACAAAACTTCTCTAATTTAGCCACTAAACCAGTGGGCCATATCAATTTTCAAGGCATATTACTTGCACTGGGCCATTTTCCACTTCCTTAGAGACAGTTATAATTATAACCCAGGGAGTAAGAGCCTACAATTTGAAAGTGGTAGAAACACTGCATCAGGCATGCTATTGATGATATTCAAGCATTGTTGGAAGAAGTCAAGGCATCGATATTGAGTGCATCATGGAAGACTTGGAAGAAGGACATCACTGATAATTTCAAAGGTTTGCCTAGTTTCTCAGTGACAGTATGTGGCATTGTAAAGATTGGACAGAAAGTACGTGGAGATGACTTGTCTGATATGGAAGAGGATGATGGGATGAAGTTTACTGACTCACATGGTGGACTTATGTTGATGATCTGAGTCATGGACCCAGAAACAGAAGATAAAGAGGAGGAAAGTGAAATTTTCCAAGCAAAAGATATGCATGTGAAGAAATTGGCATAATTATTTTTGCAGTTGGATAAATGTTGCACAAAATTTTAGATGAAGACCCAAGTTTTGAGAGAAGCCTACAGATTGTGCATGATCTTCACAACTTCCTTTCATCTTTCAAGGAAATCTGTACTCAGAAATAAAAATCAGCTAGGCAGACCAGTATGATGTCATACCTCAGACTACGGTTTGCCTCTCCTGTTCCAACTGCTTCTGAACTAGGACCATCAAAGACAATCCCATTTGTGGAAGTAACCTAGATAACTTTCAAAAATTTCACTTTTGCCACTGATGCTATTTGCTGCTTACTGTCCCATAGAAGAAGTTTCTCCCATTGATGTAAACTTGCCTGGCTTAAATGATTCTGACATACACTATATTGAAAAAAGTCACCGAACACCTAGAAAAGAAACACAACATAGCATTTATTGACATATATTAGTGCGGTGTGGGTCCACTTTTGGCCTTAATGCATGCACTGACCCTTCAAGACATGCTTTCAACAATGTTTTGAAACACAGCAATAAGCATGTGCTTCCATTCAGTACATAATGTTGCCGCTAACTGTTGCTTAGTAGTATACCTTGGTTCCAAACTACTTATGTGGCTCTTTAATTAAACCCATAGGTGCTCTATAGGATTAAGATCAGGGCTTTGTTCTGGCAAGTCCATACACAATACCAATTTATCATCAAACCACGCCGTAACAGTCCTTGCTTTATGGTTTGGTGCATTATCCTGCTGGTACCAACAAGGCTCAGTTCCATAGTACTGCCACAGAGTTGGTAGGGCATAACTGTCCAGAATATTGAGGTAGATGTACTGGTTAACAGGTTTGTCCACGATAACCAATGGGCCGGGACCATACCACAAAAAACACCCCACACGAGTACACTGTCAGCTCCAAACTTGACCGTAGGAACAGTACACTGTCATAAATAGCATTCCCCCGGCTGCCACCATGCCCACACATGGCCATCAGACTGATGGATCGTGTATCTGGATTCATCAGTCCATAGGACTAGTTTCCATTGATCTATAGTCCACGATAAATGTTTTTTACACCATGCTAAACGACGAGTAGCATTCCAAGTAGAGATAAAAGGCTTATGAGCAGCCGCAAGATCACGGTAACCATGGAAGGAAATTCTTTGCAAATGGTATGTGTACAAACCGAGGTTCCAGCATTTTTACTCACCTGTACACTGAGGTCTTGTGCAGTACTCTCTGTGGATTAGCTGTAATGATTCTCCTGAGGCTTCAACGTCCTCTATCATTGATTTTCTTTGGTTTGCCGGTATGTTTTTCTGCTTCAGGCATGCCATGTGTCTTCCACTTATTCAGTATATCCAAAACAGTTGACTTGGGAATGTTTAAAGGCCTCTCAGTTTCTCTTATGGACAACCCACTAATATAACACCCAACAATCTTTCCTTTCTCAAAGTCAGTTCTCTCCCGCCACAACATTTTCACTCAACCTCACAGTGTGATATGATCGCGGTCAGCTGCAAGCTTGTTTTTATACTGTTTGCAGCTGTACTGCACGTCTTAACAATGCAGGGGATGTGTTCATTTTCTTTTGAAGGAGTGTCCAGTAATTTTTGTTAATATAGTGTATATGACTCTGCATCCACCTCTTCCAATATGTAAACATCTACCACTAGAACCATAATCTCATCCCCTAGAAAGAAACTGACTGATTATCTAGGTGAGTGTTGGTTTATTTTACTGAAAAAAAAGGAATGTTTCTGTCAATCTTTGTGTTTGTAATTCTGATGTATTAACATGTTTTCAGTGTGGTTAAAATGTATTACAGACATATTTTACATTTTTGCATGGCAACCCCTTTTCTTTATGTATTAATGCATTCTATAAGCACAATTTCAATTTATGCGAGGTTTCTGCAGATTGTAACCCTTGCATAACTCAAGAACTGACTATAAATATACAGCTGTAATAATGCAGAAATATAACAGCAATTTTATTGCTAGAAATTATTATAAGCATGAAAATATATCATGTTTTAATAAGTGAGCTCAGTGTCAGAACTTTGCAAATATTGTTTGTCTTATTTAACTTTTTAGCAGCCATTATAATAATGTGTGATGGCATTTTTTTCTTGTGTGTCATAACTAAAACAATAGACCAATGCAGACAAATTACCCTTTTTTTTTTCCAGAAGTAACAGAAATGATATCTGAGCCTATGTTTACCGGAGCCAGTTATCTTCATTATATTGACGAAAGCATTGTGAAAAGGTAAATTGCCTTGTTTTCAAACCACATTTTCTCAAGATATTCCAAATTTTGCAAAATTTTATTTGTCTTATGTTAGGTAAAGGTAACTGCTTTCAAGATGTGATAATTTTGTCATTTGTAAATGTACTGTCCCTCCCACTTGACCAAAGAAAATTAGTTTGATCAGTTGTTTCCTAATCTTGTTTTGTTGTTGTTAGTGTTGTATGAGTATCATACACTGTTAGCTTTGCATCAGGAATACCCCCCTTTTTGCATGTTTAGAGTGATAACAAAGCACTGCTTGATATCAACGTCATGTGCAGCTACTATAAATCATGCACACCTATCTCTGTATGTAATTAGTAAATGCTTCCCAGCAATGGGGAAACATGGCAATGTAAGCCAATTTGAGCACAAACAAATAGTTGGGGCCCAGATGACAGGTGCCAGTATTTTGGAAACAACCACACTTGTTGGCTGTTCTTGTACTATTGTATCAAGGGTGTACCAGGACTGGATCGCCCATGCATAGATATCCTGTAGAAGGGCTCACATTGATCAGGAATGCATGGTTGATCTGAGAGGTGAGCCTCAGGTGTCACAACTGGTATCCGAGCAATGCAACAGTCACCCAGCTTACCCACCCGTATAACAGTGGTGCAGTTTGACCTATTTCCACATGCATCATACCTTACTTCCCCTGAGGGTTCCACAGCCGGAGACTAAGAGAGTACCCATGATGACACCTAGTCATCACAAACAACACCTTTCATGGGCCAAGGAACATCAACAATGGACCCTCAACAGATGGAAGAAGTTTGTCTGTAGTGATAAGTCCTGTTTCTTGCTGCACCATGCTGATGGCCAGGTTTGCATATGGCGTAAACAGCACAAAACCTTATCACCTTGGTTGCACAGATGGGGTTCAACAAGTCAGTGGAGGTGGTGTTCTGGTCTAGGGACAGTGGCGGCTCATGGGTTATTCAAATGGGGGTTCACAATACATAAATTGTAAAAATTAAATTTTCAGTTACGACATAATGTACAGGTTAAAATACATTTCTGTTTCTACAAGTAAAAGAAAAGCAATGCAAAGAAAAGAAAAAAACAAGCACTCATACGTAGAAAAACTGTAACATTCGACCTTGTACAAAGGAAGATTCTATTATGATAGTGTTTACCATTTACTTCAAAGGTAAACATTCAAAGGTAATGTTGATTATTCAAGTGCAATTTCTGTAAATTAAGTCAATCCGCCTGTCTCTTTTTGAGGCAAACAAATCAATAACATTTTCATTGAAATTAGGTATGTCATTTATCATGTTTTTTTTCAATTGAGAGCATGGCTACAGCACTCAGTCTGTCCTCACTCATGATGCTTCTTAAAAATGTCTTAACTCATTTTAAAGTTGAGAAGCATCTCTCAGCCTCAGCAGTTGTCATTGGAATAGTAGAAATAATTAGCAACAGTTTGTAGGTCTCCGAGAACGTAGTTTGTCATTGGAATAGTAGAAATAATTAGCAACAGTTTGTAATGGTCTCCGAGAACGTAGTTTGTCATTGGAATAGTAGAAATAATTAGCAACAGTTTGTAGGTCTCCGAGAACGTAGTTTGTCATTGGAATAGTAGAAATAATTAGCAACAGTTTGTAGGTCTTCGAGAACGTAGTTTGTCATCGGAATAGTAGAAATAATTAGCAACAGTTTGTAATTCTCCGAGAACGTAATTTGTCATTGGAATAGTAGAAATAATTAGCAACAGCTTGTAGGTCTCCGAGAACGTAATTGTCATTGGAATAGTAGAAATAATTAGCAACAGCTTGTAGGTCTCCGAGAATGTAGTTTGTCATCGGAATAGTAGAAATAATTAGCAACAGTTTGTAGGTCTCCAAGAACGTAATTTGTCATCGGAATAGTAGAAATAATTAGCAACAGTTTGTAGGTCTCGGAGAACGTAGTGTACAAGTTATTTTCTGTAACAAACTGTAGAAGACTAGTGGCACCATTCATATTTCTGAAATCTGGTCTTCTGTAAATTACCCCTAGTTCCGTTTTCAGGCGATCCTTCTGTAACATGGGATAAACATCTGTTGCTTGCTCAACTAGCTGATTTGGAAACTTTTTCTCGTGGAATAACTTTTTTACGGGTCTTATAGAGGTTATTTTTAATGAAAGTTGGTTGTCAAATTTTTTTTTTCGAACTAAAGCCTAGTTCGTACTCCTGAAATTTTTTAGCTTGGAGGAGAGAAACAGCAGGGTAGTGAATTATAAAAGAAAATCTATCTTTTACTTGATTCATGATAACATCACATATCTCTTTAGCTGTCACAGTTTTATTCATGATAATATTTTCTCTCTTCCTTTTCTTTGATGTTTCCTCTGTTTCTGATATCTTCATGGTCACTGTGTCTATTCTTTTCCTTTCTTTTTCCATTGACTGCTGGAAAGTGTTTACATGCTTTCGAATGAGTGCTGCATCAGTTAGCGTTTTCTGAAGCTCGTTGTATAACACATCCACATGTGGCATAATATTGTGAAACACTGTTAGCCAAAACACAAATACTGAGTCTTCCAGCATATGCTGAATAGCCCCTGCTTGATTTATTGCTACAGCTTGTTTCGATGATGACACTATTTTTTCCATGCATTCAGTTAACTGTTCCCTGTATTCATACACTGTATTGATGGTTCGACTCTTGAAATTCCACCTGGTGGCTGAACCATGAGGTATCCTTTTTCTAACAGTTTCATCTAGAATAGCAATCCTCTGTGGAGAGTTACTGCAAAAGTTAGTAATGTCACTTAGGTTGGAAAAAAATATTCGAACTTGTTGATTCTAACTGGTTGCTGGGCCAACAATCAAATTGAGCTGATGTGCATAGCAATACACAAAATGTGCATTCTTATAGGTACATATAATAATAGCCTGAACACCTGCGTGGTGACCACTCATCACGTTTCTACCGCCGTAGCTCTGGGATATCAATTTCTCGGCTTTGTCTACAACTTTTTCCAAACTAGCTTGAATACATCCAGCGATATATTCTGCATCATGTCCACGGGGATTAGTGAATTCCCAGAATCTCTCAATTGGTTGTCCGTTACCTAAAATGTATCGAAAAACGACAACCAATTGGGAAGCAGATGAAACATCAGCAGTTTCATCTGCTATCACTGCTACAAAATTTGCTTTTGAGATTTCATTTTTTATGTGGTTCTGGCAAACAGTGAGCATACAGTCTAATAAATCATTTTGAATTTCTTTTGATGTTCTTTTAAATAGAGTGGCATTAGTGAGATGGTCTTTTAGAGATGCATCAAGTTCTGCTGAGAAGTTTATAAAACCTCTGAAAATGCCGGGATTTAATAAATCATCGTGTTCATCATGTCCTCAAAGTGTGAGCTCAAATACACCGCAAAACAGAATACAGTCAATAATTTTGGAAAGAACATAACGATTTTTGGTTACTTGCTCATTGTGTTTTTTAACATTCGAACAAATGCACTGTCAAGCTGTTGGCGAATATCAACCTTTCCCAGCAAACTAAACTCTAATGTGGAGTTTAAATGTGATTGGGAACAGTGATGTTTATTTATTTTTTGAGTTAGATGTGATAAATCAACAACACCGTAACTCACCCAACTTGAATCACCACTTTGTTTTGCAAACAGGAGACAGTGAAAACAAAAGAGCCTGTTAGTTAATTCAAATCCACAGATCCATGGATATTTCTCATATAAGTCGGGTTTGAATTCCCTTTTGAAATCTCTAGTTTTATGTTTTGTCACCAGAATCAGCTTAAGCCTAGGTGTTGGCTTGAGCATTTTAATTTCAATTTTTCTTTCCAGCGGCAACGTTGACAAATGTAGTTGCTTTAGCTCAGAAACACTGATTTTACTAAGTGTCATCTTAACTGTTTACACATGTTCTTACACACAACAATAAAACTAATAAACAGATTAATAACTGATAAACAACTACACTAACCACTTTTTGCCGCAAACCAAGGGAGAATCCGGACGAATAACAAACTGCCAATCCATCTGTGTGAGCTCCCACACACTGAAGACTGTGTGAATTGAAAGCTTATGAGCGGCGCTTATTCCTCACACACGGTGTCTCCTCTTCCCACCGGACAAACTGGTTTTCAAGTAGTTTTTCTATCGCACCGTGATCGACGAAAGGCCGGCTGTTCTGTGCTGCTAACTTTTGAATTTTATACCATTACAGTTGCATCTTACCAGGGTATTTAGAGGGGGGCTCGTCCCGAAATTGGCAAAACCTGGAAATGTGTTTAATGTTTTATTTTATTTAACTTGTTATATTTTAATTTCTTTCTTTCATTTTCTATTTTTCTGTTTTTGGGGTTCACGTGCTCATGTTCACCAATAGAGGAGCTGCCACTGTCTAGGGAGCTTTTTCCTGGCAAGCCCTAGATCTGTTGGTTATCTCACAAACACTGAATGATGAACATTACATAGACCTGTTAAGCGACCATCTCCATGTCTGCTGGAGGTTTGCCTGGACCACAGTGCCATTTTCACTGTGTTATCAGGTTCATATAACTACTGAATGGTTGGAGGAACACGACAACAAATTTTCCACATTGCCTTGGCCTCCAAACTCCCCTGACTGTAACCCAATTGAACATTTGTTGGATATGCTAGAATAGAGTGTGAGAACTGCTGATCCTTCTTTGTGGGATGAGCATGAACTGACGGAGCTGCCACAGAAGATATGGTTCCTGTTATGCATTGGAGGATGTTCAACACATTGTGGAATATGTTCCTAGGCATCTGCAAGCCATGATTGCACAGAAAGATAGACCAACGTATTATTAGGTAGGTGTTCCTATAGCAAAGCTAACTCAGTGTGTAATAAATGTAATTGACTCAAGTCTTCCATAGTGATATGTGCTTTGTAATCTTATTTAATAGGGAATGGCTACTTTTGTACTACTTTTGTGTTCATATTATTCAAAGTAGAACTCCAGCTTGGCAAAGTGAATCAACTGTGCTCAGACAATTTTTTTAAAGTGGAACTAGGTCTTCAGCTGGTATTTATTCACCACCAACAGTTGACACTGTGGAGCACAATCTACAAATAATTACTTTAGCCATAGATACTTTCGTGTATCTTTTGTTACAAAGGTTTCTTGATATAATCTTTTTATATGAAGGTTTCTTGATATAATCTTTTTATATGAAGGTTTCTTGATATAATCTTTTTATATGAAGGTTTCTTGATATAATCTTTTTATATGAAGGTTTCTTGATATAATCTTTTTATATGAAGGTTTCTTGATATAATCTTTTTATATGAAGGTTTCTTGTATTGGAACTGTGTGTAATAGCAGATATAAGTAGAAGTACAGTTATGATTTTCTCAGCTTTTTGTTCCATAACCAATCAAGCATTTTAGCCATAGATACTTTCATGCAGAAAAGTAGATCTTTATAAATATTTGAGGAAGAAACTTTGGTTTATAATAATATTGCAACACAGAAAAAATAGCTTTTGAGTAAATGGTCTTTCTAGGAAACAGATCAGTCACTTAAATCAAAAGGTATGTGTACTACAAATTGCTTTTAAACTGAATCTATGTTTAATAACCATGTCAGTGATGTTATTGATCTTTTATAACTTACCAAAATCATATAATAACTTATGATAATTCAGCAGTACTGTTTCTACTACACTGGTGTTTAAAAGTTAAACACAGCTAAACAAAATACTTTGGAACAAACAAAAGGAAGGGAAAATGACAATAAAGAGAAGTACAGAGGACATGGAAAATGCAAATGTGAAAACGATGATGCAGTACCATGTGACAAACAATAATTTGCATAAAAGGTGAAGCAGCACATTTGTGGAAGAATTAAAGGTATTTCGTGCTGAGTTGTAGACAAGAAGATTTGAAAGCTGTCAAAGCATGGTAATTTTTCTGGAGCAGCCAAAGCACACACACCATGCTTTAAATTTCCTTTTAAAAAATGTAGCATCTAAAAAACGTCTTTATTTACAATTTAAAAATGTGGTTGATAAAAGCTCTGGCAAGCACTTTTGCTACCAATATGGCCGCATCATCAGGCCGCTACCACTATGCCGCATTATCAGGCCACATTTGTGGAGTTGAAAAAGAGTTGCAAAAATACGAAACGTGGCATTTCTTATCATCGTGCCCTGCTAGTAGTAGAATTTATTTTTTATTAAAACAATGTCAGAATTTTTTTATTTATATGTCAACAAACTTGTTGACAGATAAATAAAAAAAATTGTATATAAATAAAAAAATTGACATAAATAAACAAGTTTGTTGACATATAAATAAAATAAATCATAACCACGTAACAAATTCGACAAATAGAAATATTTGAATTAATATAATTCAATGTCAGAAAGACGACGGCCAGTGGATATGTTTACATGTGGTTGGATTATTGGAATGTTGGAATCCAGCCAGATGCAGAGTAATGTTGCCAGAGCCATTGGCGTACATCAATCCATTTTATCCAGACTTTGGAGAAGGTACCAGGACACCGGAGATATTAATCATCAACCTGTGGTAGGTTGTCCCCTGATTAAATCTGTTCAGGAAGATGGGTATTTGGCATTTACAGCATGACATAACAGGTCAATGTCAGCAAGAGCACTTGCTTTAGAGCTGTCTGCGGCTGATAGGCCAGTTGTTTCAAAGCAAACAGTGTACAGACATCTCAACAAACAAGGACTTTGCACCAGACAGCCTGCATTTTGCATTCCACTCATTCTATCAGCAAGAAATGTCAGAGTATTGTGGTGCAGACCACATCGATACTGAGACAAAAACCAAAGGACCAATGTCCTCTTCTCTGATGAACTAGGTTAAGTCTCAAAAGTGATAGCTGCCGTGTTCTTATATGGAGAGACCCTAGAACCTGTTATTTCCCCACAATCACCTGACAAATTCACCATTACAGAGGTGGTGGTGTACTTGTCTGAGGTGGAATTATGTCAACGGGTGCACACTGTTCCATGTCTATTCTGGTAGAACTTTTACAGGTCAGAGATACAGCAATAAAATCCTTGATCCCTACTTCAGTCTTTTTCAGGGTGCTATCAGCCCATATTTCCTTTTCATGGACCATGATGCAACACCCCATAGAGCTGCTATTGTTGACGATTATCTAGAAAGTGAATATATTCACCATATGCCATGGACTCTGCATTCCCCCATACCTCAGCCTGATAGAGCATCTGTGGGATGTATTGGGAAAACACATTGCAGGTCTGAGGAACTCTGATGTGCTCTTGTTCAGCAGCGGGATTTGCTACCACAGAGTCTTCTTGTTTCCCTTTTCAACAGCATGAGACATCAGTGTGACACTTATATTGCTGTAAGAGGTCACTATGTGCTTTACTAGACCATTGTACGAAATCAGAAGTGCCTCCAGAAAATGCCGGCTGTTTTCACCACTTCGAACTATTGGCTCATTTTCCTGGTTTATCATTTTTATGTGATGTTTACTGTGCATTTAGTTCGTCACTAATATATCTATGTACAATAAACAGTCTATTTCAATTGTGCCTTCTCATTTTTGTGATTTAAGAGTTTTTGTTGATTATGTTTAACTTTTGGATGCTAATGTAGTTTTTCTAACACACTGATACATCAGTTGACTGATTTTGGGTTTAACATTTTTTCCATCTTATTAAAAGTGATGTTTCACCTGTCTTTATTTCAAAGCTCATATATTATTGCCTTGCCCATGGATTTTTTTCCTTTTTTTTAGATTTTGCAAACATTTATTTAAATATGAAAATAATTCTCTTAGCTTCACTATTTCTTCATACCAAATGTTGGAGCATTTTTCTCAACATATGCACTAATTGCTAATGAGGATTGTTATTTGATACATTTATTTTGCCTTTAAAGCTCTGTTGCCTATAGTTAACACACACACACACACACACACACACACACACACACACACACACACACACACACACAAAGGTTTTATCAGTGTATTCTAACATTAATATTTTAATATTTATTTTCCACTCATAAAAAAATATACTCAATTCTACTTGCAAAATTTGCAGCTCTGCGTTTTTTGAGAAGTCAGTTTTGCTCTACTTTTTTTCTCCCCAGAAATGAATAAAATTATTTTCTGAGTTTTCCTTTAGCTTTGTTCTAGAAATGTCACTCAGACCTCAATGTCTGAAAGCTAAATAATTTTCATAATTGGAAAAGCATATAGAATTCTTTTATTTTCCAAATAGCTTGTCAGACAGTTAAGCAAGACACACTGTTTTTTTTTTTTTTTTGTCTTTGAAAAATTGTTTTCTTAAACTGTTGAGCCCATAACTCTTTTGAAAGCAAAATTGTTTAAATGATCAAATTTCACCTGGTTTACATTCTGTATTATTGATGAAATGTGCTGATTTGATGCCTCCAATAAGTAAGTTACATAGATGACTTTAAACATAATGTATACTTACAGAAGCAAATTTAAAATTTCATATTTTCATGATTTATTGTAGTTAAATTCATAATATAGTTTTTAATGAATTACTCAAAAATTTGGCAAGCTTGTTTGTGTTATTGTCATTTTTGAAATACTTTCTTTTGGTTTTCATTGTATAAGCAAAGTGAGCATTTCGATATGCACATTTTGGGTTGTGTAAAAAGTCTATACATTTTGGTGGTAGATGCTTTTGATACCAGTTTTAAATGTTAATTTGCATTGCACAGACACATGATATTTACATATTCTAAAAGGTGAAGTTCTGTCATGCCTATAAAAAAGGAGTTTGGTATGATCAGTTCAGTTGTGTTCATTTGACACAGGTTTGAAAATGGGAGACAAATAAGGCTCATTTTCATCATTTGATTATGTTTTTCTATAACCAGGGTAAAAATGTTATGCAAATGCCAAAAAAAATGTGCTGTGTAAGGTGAGCATACTGGAAGCATGAAGTGTGTCAGTATTGGTTTGCAAAGTTTCATCATTAAGATTACTCGCATGCTGATGAACCACCCTCTAGATGGTCTGTTGAAGTAGGCAACAATCAAAGTTGGGCTGTAATCAAAAGCAACCCACACATTGCAACCTGAGTAATCGTGTAGACATCCAACTGCAGTGTGGCATTGCATTTAGCAAAGCGTGGATACATGAATTGCTTTGATGTTTAGGTACCACACTATTTATGTGAGAAAAATGTTCTTGACTGCATATCTGTTTGCAATTTACTGCTCAAACAAAATGAACATGACCCGTTTATGAAATGATTGGTGACAGGTGATAAGGAGTGGATTGTGTACACTAACATGGAATGGAAAAGTTCTTTGAGCAAGTGAGATGAGCTGCCTTTAACCACTTCAAAGACCAGTATGGATCCCAAAAAGGTAATGCTCTGTGTGGTGGGACTAGAAGGGACTCTGGTATTATGAACTACTGCCAAGCAACCAAATGATCGATTCTGATAGTTACTATTCCCAAATGGACCAGCTAAAGGCACACTTGATGTCAGATGTCCAGAAATGGTCAACGGGAAGGGCATTGTCATCAACCAGGACAACACCAGACCTCATGTTTCTTTGGTAACCATGAAACATTTGTTGGGGCATTGGCTGGGATCTCCCGCCTCACATCACCTATTCACCTGACTTTGTACCTTCATATTTCCATTTTTGAACTGCCAAAATAAAAGTATCAAATATAAAACATTCCATTTGTATTTAGTGTGTGTACTTGAGTTTCATGTCTGCACAAGAAAAAAAGCATTACAATGTCTAAGTAAAATTATAAGGAAAAAGACCTTAAAGTGAATGACAATAAAATATGTAATCAACATATAAAATGTGAGATATAATGCTCCAGTGACAGCCATAAAGATATACAGTGCATTCTGAATTCTCATGACTTTCAGTACATTGCAATGATACACTATCTACCAACAAGTAATTGGACACCCCTGCAATCGACGATATCTGCGGTCCTGATACACGTCACGGCCGCCGCCGTTAAATATCTTGTGGAAAACAACAACACAACCAGTCGCATGTAAGATGCCACGCAGTTCGGAGCTCTCTGATTTCGAGAAAGGTGTAATCGGCGGGTATCGCAGAAATGGCCAATCCATACGTGACATATCCAGCGAGTTGAAGTACCCAAAATCTACAGTGGCCTACGGGATTAGCAAGTGCAAGATAAGATGTGACTGTCGGAATGTGCCCCGACCTGGCAGACCCACAAAACTGGGAGTTAGAGACCAACGGGTGCTGGCCAGAGAAATTCGAAAGAACCGCACCAAATCGATGGGCCACATCCGCGAGGAGTTTCAACAGGCATCCGGGAGTGTTCTTTTGATGAATACCATCCGTAAGGAAGCCCATCAGCTTGGTTATCATGGACGTGCTGCCGCCCACAAACCTTTGATCACCAAGTCCAATAGCGCTGCTCAGCTAATGTGGTGCAAAGAACGTCGACAGTGGACCGTTGAACAGTGGAAACAGGTTCTCTGGAGCGACGAATCAAGTTTCACCCTCTACCATTCGGATGGCAGGGTCTGGGTTTGGCGTCTGCCTGAAGAACGCCTCCTGCCGGAATGTATTGTGCCAACTGTGAAGTTCGGCGGCGGTGAAATTATGCTATGGGGGTGTTTCTCCTGGTATGGCAAGGGACCCTTGGTCGCAATTCCTGGTAGACTCAACGCCGAGACCTACTGCACCATTTTGGATGACCATGCGCTTCCTATGTTGTTGCAGTTTTATGGGGTGGACCCATGTTACTTTCAGGATGGCAATGCCACCTGTCATGTTGCGAGGCTCACCATAGCTTGGTATGGTGACAATGGGGTTAATTGAATGGACTGGCCTGCCCAGAGCCCGGACCTTAACCCTGTCGAGCACCTCTGGGACGAGTTGGAGCGTCGACTTAAGGGGTCCCCCACCGTCCGAAATCGGTGAAGGAACTGACCTGTCTTCTCCAAGCCGAGTGTAAGAAAATACCGCTAGCCGTCGTACAACGCCTGGTTGAGAGTATGCCCCGGAGGGTCGCAGCTGTAATTGCCGCTCATGGAAGCTCCACCAACTATTGAAGGTGAATAAACTTCGTTTTCCTTTGCTATCACAGGTGTCCAATTACTTGTTGGTAGATAGTGTATATAATTATTAGCACATCAATTGCAGTGTTGAAAGGAAGGCAGTGTTTTAAGTTTGGCCACTGGACATCTTAATTTTTTAACACCTTCAATGTTCCAGAATATTATATGTTGATGATTCATCTTTATCATATTATTAAAATGTAACATTTTCTTTTCTTTATCAATAGTTAAATACAGGATAATCATTTTATCACACAACCTGGCATTCAGAATGTGTTCAAGATGTAGAAAACCAGTGAAATACGGACTTATCATGGGTTTAATAGAAAAATGAGATACCGACAACAAATGACATACATACTTGTTTACAGGAGGTGTTCAAAATGTGCAGCTGCAAGGCAGATGCAAGCCCTCTTAACCATGTTGGATGCCACCTTGCATAGGAGCGTACAGTTGTTAGACATAATCTCACTGGTAATGCGCCGCTTCAGTTCATCTACAGTACATGGATTCTGTTGGTATACCCCCAGAGGAAAAAATCTGGTGGAGATAAATCAAATGATCTGGGGTGGGGGGGGCTCAAACCTTTTGAAATCAGACGGTCATCAAACATGTTGTCAAGAAACTGCAGGGTGTCAAGAGATGTATGACACGTTGTCCCATCCTGTTGCAGGCAACAATAACATTCGTCTGCTTCCAAAAGTGCAACAAACTGCATAATGATGTCCTGGTACGACTGGCTGTTGAGGGCCATGTAAAAAAATATGGGCCCCACTATTCATTGTCATGAAATTGCACACCACACCCCGACTTTTCAACGCATTTAATGGCATTTCGTGCAACACATGGGGGTTTCCTGTCAACCAATATCTGTTGTTCTGACTGTTGACGTATCCACTAAGGTGAAAATATGCCTCATCACTGAAAAACACTTTATCCAACAGGCATATTCCGTGACATCTCACCAATGTCGTTAGCTGCCTACACTACGCAATTCATTGGTGAGTGTCCGGTTCTTTGAGTTCTTGTACACAGTGGACACGGTACACACGGAGACATAATTTCTTTGTGGCCTGGTGTGCACTTCCATACGACATCTGTTGTTGTGCCACTAGTTTACGCAAACTCTTCATTGGTGAATGTTGTAATGCTGCCCGTACCTCCTCGAGTTTGGTGTCCATTAACACATGGGACCTCCTCACCTTCTTTTTGTCACCAGCACTCCCAGTCTCTCATAAAAAGCCGATGACTTGCATAATTGTTGATTTGTTAGGCACAGGCACATCAGGATACTTTTGATGAAATTGCTTCTGTACATGTGCATATGATTGCTGTTGAAAATACACTTCCACAATAAATACCCGTTGTGCTGTTGAAAGTGGCATCTTGTAATGTCCACCAGCAACTTCCGCAAACACAGCGTTTTTCTTGCTGGTCTGGAACACAACTAACCACGTACCTGCGCTTCCTATCTCAGGAGCATTGTACTGCCATCTACCAGCATGTCGCACCCTTTCTCCTTTTACAACAACCAAATGCCCTGCTCTGTGCCATTGTATGCAGGTTGTGTGATAAAATGATCACCCCTTATCTTATCCTGTAAAACACTGTTCTCAAAATTTAAAAAAAAACAGACTACTTTCATTTTGGCCATAGTATGTTCATTAGTCATAACATTTGGATAGAATATAAAACAGTAGAAAGATGTTTGGTATGTAGCTTTCAATATTTTGTGTGTAAGAAAGCATAATTCCTTCCTTTTCCATACACATTCAGCACTCAATCTCTCACACTGGTCTTACAATTAGTTTTAGGTTCAGTTGATTTGTAAATTTATTCAAATGTAAACTTATGCATAATGTTCATTAATTGCATCAACGTTATATAATTTTTTTCTCCATCAAATTTTGACCAGACTTTATGGCTTTTCAGGATTCGTGGCAACAAAATAGATATCAGATTTAAATTTCGGTCATTTGGACCTAGTGGACTGCTGCTATGGGCAGGCAAAAGGGAGATGTCTACATCTGCAGACTTTTTATCTCTAGGACTTAAAGATGGATTCCTGCACTTCCAGTATAATTTAGGATCTGGTGATGTTCTTCTAGTTTATAATGGTACAAAAGTTGATGATGGCAAATGGCATTCAGTCCAGGTTGTAAGGTAATAACTATAAAAAAGGCTAACAGTGTTTGTCTTAAAAGCAGCTGTAATTTTGATTCCATGGGCATATTTTATTTTAGCTTGTTATGTAATTATACATAGTTATTTCATGTGTAGCTTAATATGGTTCTTACATTACAGATCCATATATGTATATTTAGTGAGAAGACTAAATGAAACTATTTTTCATAATTATTTATTGGTCTTCGTACTTTCAAATTTCATCTCTGTGTGTAGTATTTTTTGTACAATGTATTTTTTTAAATTAATTAATTAAATTCGAAAAAAAAATCTCTCTCGCATGCATACTCACTCACTCACACATTTTTGTTCATTCATTTGTATAAGTCCAACCTTCAGCATTTTGTTGAATTGCAACAAATAGGTTTCAAGAGCACTTGGTCACATTTAAGAGATAAACGATAATACAAACATTATGGATTTTTGTTGTAAAAAACGTACTACTTTACATTATTTAATGGTTAAAGGTTTTTAACTTGCCTATCATATTTAAACATATTCAGTACTTACATACACAGAAGTCAACCCCTCTCTTAGTAACTTTGAAATTACATTTAGGACTAAAATATATATATTTACCATGTCACAACCAAGTGAAATATTGCTTAACCACAATTTTTAATAGCTTAAAAACGACAACTTATAAATCTTGAACAACAAAAGAACTCTTCAGTAAGAACTTTGAATGATAAAAGAACAACACTAAGGGAAACATTGACTTCAAACCTGATTCTTTCCTGTTAGTACTCTGTTGGTGACACAAGTAACTATTTTCAAGCAACTGCAATGCCTGCTAACCTGCCGAAACCACACTGTCTTGTAGTTGAAGTAGCCTTGTATCAATAAGGTGAAGTAGAGCCTGGTTCCTATCTCTGTCATGCGTGTCTTACTACATATCAGTAACAGTTGGAATTGAAGGTGATGTGCTGCCATCTATAGTTAATATCCTCAATTCTAATTTTCTCTAATATTTTTTCTTTTACAGAATTTTCTATAATTTTAATTATGATAAGTATCCCAATTTTTTTATGTTTTCTATGAACATTCTACTAGAACCTCTTCCCATCTAAGCTACAGACATTTTGAGAGTGCATGTAAGATAGCCTGTCAAAATTCAGAACTTCTAGGTAAATTTGTGTGTCTGGCAGACTAGTGCAAGCATGCAGATTTTGGACAAAATCCCACTGACATGTGTTGATTTGTGATATTGTTTCTTTTGCATATTTTTAATTATATCAATAAATAGCATTGTCAAGGTAAGTTATGTGGATTATAAAAGTCATCTACAAGTATAAAAATATAACAAGGCACAGTTGCATGCTACTGAAGTTGGAAAGTCATAACCGTCAAAAAATGGAAGGTCTAAGATCACCTCAAGGTTTGTCTTTAAGGGGAAATGTAGCTGACAATTTCTGTTGATTCAAACAAAATTTTGATATATTTATGAAAGCTACGGGAAATCATACTAAAGATTCTGGAACTAAAACAGCCATACTGCTGAATGTAATTGGTTAAGAAGCCATTGAGCTTTTTAATACTTTCGATTTAACAAACGAAGATAGAACAAATTATGATGTTGTACTTACGGTTTTTAAAGAATATGCTATTCCTCAAAAAAATGTTGCACTTGAAAGATATAAATTTAATAGTAGTATACAAGCTGAAGGTGAACCTTTTGATAATTTTGTCACAGATTTAAAGAAGCTTGTAAAGTCATGTGAGCTTCAGGACCAAACCGAAAGTGTAATTAGAGACCATATTGTCTTGGGTATAAGAGATAAAGCGTTGCAGGAGAGTTATCTGCGTGTGAAAGATTTAACTTTACCTAAAGCCATAGATCTTTGCAAAGCTGCAGAATTAAGCAAAGAACAAGTTCAAACTTTGAAAGGGCACAAATAATGAATTTAGCTTGCATGTTGTTTCATCTAAACATAAGCCATGTAGTGATTCAGTTCCTGTTGTTAATTTGTATAGAACCATCAACGACAGCTTTAAGAAAAAACAAGCACAGATTCATTTCCGGAATGATTCACAAGAATTCTACAACTGTAAAAAGAGCAGTACTAAGCACAAATGAGCTAATTGCCCTGCCTTTGGTAAAAAGTGTAGAATTTGTGATTGATTAAACTCCTTTGCTAGTGGTTATAAATTAAAAAAAACAGAGATTATTAAACCTGAGGTGTCTAGTAATAATAAGGAAAACAAAGAGGTATTTTCTGGTGATTTTATAATTGATAATTTAAAAGTTACAGTAGATATGTTGCATAAGTCAACTAAGGTTGTTGAGTGGAAGAAAGTTGCAAAAATTAGAAAATAATAATATTGAATTTAAGCTACACACAGGGGTTCAAGTTAATATTATGCCACTTCATGTATTCAAGTCACTTAATAGCAAGTCTGAAATAAGAAAGTAATTATTGGTATTGGAAGCATATGGTGGATCAAAAATCACCACTTATGGTGTTGTTACATTGTGCTATACAGTGAATAATAATTGTAAATATCTTGAATTTGTCATTGTAAATGATGATAACAAAAAACCCTTCTGGCACTAGATGGATGTATTGCACTCAAGCTAATTGAAAGAATTGATAGTGTTGGTGTGAATTCCTCAAGTGCTAGAGATGAGTTCATAAAGCAAAATTCTGATGTTTTTGAGGAAGTAGGAAATTTTGGATTTAAATGCCATATTAATATTTCTTCAGATATCTCACCTGTCATGAAACCACCTAGAAGAGTGTCAATAGCAATTCTTCATAAACTTAAAAGTAAACTCGACCAACTTGAAGGCCAAGGAATTATTTCAAAAGTGGAAAGCCCTAAATCGTGGGTCAGTAATTTAGTGATAATAGACAAACCAAATGGGTCTCTAAGGTTCTGTCTTGATCCTGTAGAGCTTAATAAAATTATTAAGCGAGAGTATTATTTAATTTAAACTGTTAAAGATATTAGTTCTAAACTGTGTAATAAATCAGTGTTTACTGTGTTAGATTTGAAAGATGGTTTTTATCAAATTGAGCTTGATAAGAAATCCAGTGAATACTGTTCATTCAGCTTACCTTTTGGATGTTATCAATTCAATAGATTACCATTTGGTTTATCTTGTGCACCTGAATTATTTCAAAAAAATAATGAAAAGCAACTTGGAGGTATCTCAGGTGTTATTGTCTACTTTGATGGCATATTAGTTGCTGCAGATAATGAGCAACAGCATGATGAAATCCAAACTAAAGTCATGAAAAGAGCAAAACATTTTAATGTTAAATTTAATAGCTCTAAGGTCCAGTACAAAGTTAATGAAGTTAAGTACTTGGGACATGTTTTTTCTAAAGCAGGTGTGAAACCAGACCCAGAGAGAATTAAGGCAATATTAGCTGAAAATACCTAAAAATGAAACTGAACTTCAGAGATTATTAGGGATGATCAACTATGTTAGAAAATTTATGCCCAATATGTCAACTTTAACAGCTCCATTAAGAGAACTGCTTAAAAAGCAAACACAATGGCACTGGTTACCAGATCACACTCAAGCCCTTGACAAATTAAAACAACTGATAAGTTTTGCACCAGTTTTAGGTACATTCAGTGCTAACAAGAAAATACAACTGTAGTGTGATAGCTTGAAAGATGTAATCAGTTGTTGTTTAATATGTGATGGTCAACCAGTGGCCTTTGCATCTAGAAGTTTAATAGAAGCTGAAAGAGGTTATGCCCACATAGTAAAAGAGCTTCTCAGCATAGTCATGGCAGCGAGTAAGTTCCATCATTACATTTATGGGGAGAAGAAGTACAAACAGATCCCAAGCCATTAGTTTCTATAATGACTAAAAACATGACATCTGTGTCATTGCCAAGACTTTAAAGAATGAAGTTGAAACTAGTCAAGTATAATTTAATAACGAAATTTATACCAGGAAAACTGATGTATATTGCAGACCTTGTGTCAAAATCATATATAAAACATCCTGTAGAAGATGATGAAGAAATGACAGAGGTAATACATGGGCTGTCTGAAAAATGTACAGTTGTCTAAAGCAAGATTAGAAGAGTTTCAAGAGAAAACAAGAAGTGATCCAGTCCTTTTATAGGTGATAGAGTACCAGAAAGCAGGCTGGCCACCAAGTAAGACAAGTGTTCCTGTTGGTGTTAAGTTCTATTTCAAGTTAGAGGATCAGCACTGTGTGTAAAATGGGCTAGTGTTCTTAAATGATAAAATCGTTGTGCCAACACCATTAAGGAAACTAATGCTTGATATATTGCATGAATCCCATTTTGGTATACAGAAAACAAAAACTAGAGCAAGACAAAGACTATACTGGCCTGGTATCAATAAGGATATGAAGCAGTGGTCTCACACTTGCGAGCCGATGGCAACTGTTTTGCAGCCTGCATGAATGAATACAAAATAAAAATAAATCACCCTTTTTTCAAGTATAAGTATATTAAATATGATGTAAACATAGTAATGCTTAGCAAATCCATCCTTTTTATAAGTAACAAGTTTATTTACAAAGAATATAACTGTATTAAACATGCGTATACGGCAACAGTAAGTAAATAATCTGTTAAAAATTTATCAGGTAGTTTGTATTTCTTTGTGGAGCTAACCTCTGAATCTCAGAACATCTTAATGATATATGATTAAGAATGTGTATTGTTACGTTGAAAGGAATGCGAAAACGATACAGGTGTCTTTCCCTGACGTGCTGTTTATGAATCCAAGAGCTCTGGCTGCCATGTCGCTGTATGGAAGGGACTTCGTCTGAAAAAGGAATATTATTTGCACAGAATTGAAATCAAGCCCTGGCAACACTGATCAACCTTGAAAAGCTCCCTCCCGTTCAGCTGGTGGCTAGTTTTGTCCTGCTGCATTGTAGGATTTTACTTTTACCATGTCTGTTTCTAAACCAAGTTGCAGTAGAAAACAATCCATTGAAGATAGAGTATTTAACAAGAAGTGGGAGTTACAGTACTTTTGCTGTGAAAGTAATAATCATGTATTGTGCCTTATTTGTTAGCAAGTGTTAGCGGTTCCAAAAGAGTACAACTTATGGCGCCATTTTCAAACTGTGCATGGGGAGAAGTATAATGCACTGAAGGGCATCTTTGAGAGGACAAACTGAAGAAACTGAAAACGGATTTAAGTTTTCAACAAAATGTGTTTCAGAGAATTGTTAAACAGAAAGCAGATAATGAGAAGGAAGCTATATCTTATCAAAAATTATAGCAGAAAATTCTACGCCTTTTACAGATGGTTGTTTTGTAAAAGAGTGTTTAGTTAAAGCAGCAGAGTATATTTGCCCTGACAATGAGAGAGAATTTAAAGAAATAAGTCTTTCACCAAACATGGTTGCTAGTAGAATCAATGAACTAGCATCAGATATAAACAATCAATTAATTCAGGAGATATCAAAGTTCCCTTACTTTTCCCTTGCAATTGATGAAGGTCAGTGATGTAACAGATGTTGCTTAGTTGGCTGTTTTTATTTGTGGATTAGATGAAAATCTTAAAGTAACTGAAGAACTACTTCAACTAATACCAATGCATGATACTGTGAAAGCTGATTACATTTTTGACAAAATGAAAGCAATGTTTGAGAAGGAAAAATTGTATTGGCTTAAACTGGCATGTTTAGTTGCTGATGGTGCACCTGCAGTGGCTAGTTTAAAAAACGGCATTGTTGGAAAGATTAAAAAAATGTTGATCGATGAAGGTTCACTTACTCCATTTGTACGTTTTCGGTGCATTATACATGAAGGCGCATTGTGTGGCTTTGTTTTAAAAGTTTAAGATATGTTGAAGCCTGTGGTGAAAATTATAAACTACATTCGCTCCAGAAGCTTAAATCACAGACAGTTTACTGCTTTGCTCAAAGATATTGACTGTGAGCATAATGATATTTTGTATCACTCTCGTGTAAGGTGGATTAGCTGTGGGTGAGTGTTGAAATGATTTCGGGATTTGAGAGATGAAATAAAAACGTTCCTTGAAAGTAAAGATCAAGACGTCCTACTTTTTGATGATCCAAAATTGTTACATGATCGGGCTTTCAGCACAAATATAACTGAATACTTAAATGATTTGAATATGAAACTCCAAGGTCAAAATAAGCTAGTCACTGATATTATTGATAATGTTAATGCATCTTAGAAGAAACTTCAGCTTTGGGAAGCTCAGCTCAGTGCAGGAAATCTTGCTCTTCAACTGAAGAAGAAGAAATCAACTTTGGTGAATTTTCTATGAAGATAGCTATGTTAAAAGAGGATTTCAACAGGTGGTTTGAATGCTTCAAAGACATGGAAAATATTTTCAACATATTCAAGTCTCCATTTTGCTATAATGCTGACAACGCACCTGAAGAACTTCAGCTTGAATTAATAGACTTTCAGTGTGATTCTTTCCTAAAAGAAAAAATCAACAGCTGCAATCTCACAGGGTTTTACCATTTAGTTTCAAAGGACTAGTATGTAAACATTCATAACCTAGCTGTATGGGTTCTGCCTATGTTTGGAACAACATACTCATGTGAACAGTTGTTTTCAAGAATGAACCAAGTAAAATGTCTTGAAAGGAAGAGGTTAAGTGACAGTCACTTATGCTCATTTTTAAAAGTAGCATGTTCAAAGGACATTATTCCAAATATATGGATAAGCTAGCTACAGAAAAGTGAGCCCAGGTTTCTAGTCACAACATGTAATATTTTCTGTACTGTATACCATGTTCAGTTGGTAAAATGCGATTGTTTTAAGATTTAAATAAAAATAATTGTTACGTAAAAGTGATAGTTTTCAGTGATTCATGAAGCATTTGTTTTTGCTATGTATCGATAATAGAAATAATATTCAACTCTAGTGCCAAGCCATTGGTGTAGTTTTGTAAAATTGATATTTATTCATAAGAAATTTATTAATATTCATGCAGCCCCCTAAGTTCCTTCAAAACTGAAAAGTGGCCCTTCCAAGGGTCTTAGTTTGAGACCACTGACACAGAGGATCTTATTGCAAAGTGCACTACTTCTGAGAGATTCAGACCATCCAATTGTAAAGAGCCTCTACTGAGTCATAAAATTCCTGAATTACCATTTGAAAAAGTGGCAGCTGACATTTGTGAGTATGGAGGGTCCAGTTATTTAATTGTAGGTTGTTAACTAACTAAATGGCTGGAAATCATGCCACTAAAGAACAAAACAGCTGCAGAAGTTATTTTAAAATTGAAGAGAATCTTTTCAAGTCATGGTATTCCAAAGTATTTGATGTCAGACAATGTGTCATTTGCTAGTTTCAAGTTCAAGCAATTTGCTGATAACTGAGGTTTTGATTTAATAACAAGCAGTCTACATTATCCAAGGTCTAATGAGTTTGAGGAAAAAATGGTTGGAATTGCCTAGGGAATATTGCAAAAAACAGCAATAAACAACATGGATTTTTATCTTGCATTAATGGAATATCGCAACACACCAATTGTAGGACTGGATGTGTCTCCTGCACAAGTGCTAATGAGTAGACAACTAAGGTCTAAACTACCTGTGTTAAAAAGATTCCTGAAACCAACTGTGCAAACTGAGTACAAAAAAAAATTTTTAAAGATGACCAGAATTGCAGTCTCGGTATTATAACAGAAATACCAAGTTCAGGTCAGATTTTTAAAAAAAATATGATAGTATCCTATTTAGGAGGAACAAAACATGGGAACCAGCTAAAATAGTTAGTGTACATAATAGTCCCAGGTTGTGCATCATTAAAGATCAAAGAGTATCATTGAAATAAATTTCATCTAAGACAGAGAAGGAATCTGTTTGTAAACAAAGCCTTTTCCTTTGGTAATGTGGACAGAGATGAAGGAACTGAGCATGACAACAATTGTGTCCAGTGATGGAACATTTGAAAATCAAATGATCAGACATGATGATGAAACATTAGTGACAGATGAACAGAGTGATGGCCTGAAGCATACCAAGTGTGGTAGCCTTGTGAGGCTACCAACTAAGTACTAAGAATATGTATTAACTTAAAGACACAAGTGTCAAATATTATGTAGGTAAAGAGAAGGATGCCAGATACGGGTTATCTGGTGTAACCGTAACCAGATGATGATGAAACCATAACATCACATAGATAGAAGAGGGTACTTCTCTTGCTGGTGTAATGGTGGTTGATGTGTGTTGGTTTGTGATGTTGTTTCTTTTGTATATTTTTAGTTATATCAATAAATAGCATTTTCAAGGTAAACTATGTGGATTATATACACTGTCTGACAATAAAGTTCCAGGACAGTGGTATTACTCTGTTAATGATAGTGGTAAAAATATGTTCTATGGGTCAAATTGTAACAGTGTTTTCCCTCTCTTGCAGGACACATGCAGATCTAAGAAAGTGCAGACCTGTCTGATTCTGAAGACTGTTAATAGAAGGTACCCCAAAGACCATTGTCATGTATTTGAGCAGAGAGTAAACATCAAGTTTTGTTGCAAGTCCGGGAAGTCAGCAATGGAGACCTTCGAAATGATCAAAAATGTTTACGGGGGAAAATGCCCTATCCCATGGTCATGTTTCTGAATGGTATGCTTGCTTTCGTGAGGGAAGGGAAGAAATTGGGGATGACTCAAGGATTGGAAAACCGCCAACCAACCATTCTGAGAAAATGGTGGAGAAAGTTCGTGCTCTGGTGCAGCAGCAGTCAGACAGTCGAATAATGGTATGGATGTTGGAGGACGAACTCCATATAAAACTTGAAACAATCCGGCTGATTCTAAAGGAAGATTTGCACAAGGTTTGTGCCGCACAGTTTGACTGAAGAACAAAAAGTTCAAAGAGTCGAGAGCTGCAAGGCGTTCATTGCGGCAGTGGGATCAGACCCTTTGATGCTGGACTGCATTGTAACAAGTGATGAGACGTGGTGCTTTCAACACGATCCAGCATCAAAGAGGCAATGCTGATCACGTTGTTTGACAGCAGCAGCATCATTCATAGGAAATGGCTTCCAGAGGGTGCAACAATCACCAGTGCCTTCTACCTGCATGTTCTTGATCGCCTACAGAAGAGAATTCGTCGTGTGAGGCTGCGCCTGTGAGCACGTGGAAGTTGATTCCTTCTGGATGACAACACACCTGCCCACTCATAACTGTTGGTGACACAGTTCCTCAACAAGTCCGGAGTACCCAGGCTCAACCTTCCACCATACTCTCTGGATTTAGCTTCCACCAGGCGACTACTTCCTGTTCCCCAAAATGAAATTGGCATTGAAAGGACGACGTTTCATGATTGTTCAGGACATCAAGAAAACCGTTAACATGGAAATGAACAGTGTTCCGGTAAATTCATTCAAAAAGTGTTTCACACATCTAGCGGAGTAATCAAAATGGTGCAGCAATAAGAAGGGGGACTATTTTGAAGAACCATAACCACAGTTCGACTCAGGGCATTAAACTTTCCTCGCAACAGCAGCGGTCCTGGAACTTTATTGTCAGACGGTGTAAGCCATCTACAAGTATAAAAAATATAACACCCACCACTCCTGGATGAATTAGTTCCATATAAATGAGTCAAAAAGCTGTTGTTCAGATGTCAAGTTTTAGTTTATCAGTACTCTTGTTGTTATGGTTAATTCATATGCTATTTGTCACCTTGACAATGAATAATCTGCCCTTCGATGAAATAAGACATTTCACATATGGACAAGTGAATAGCTTTTCCGCATTGACAAAATGCAGCTCAGGATACTTTTGCAGCTATCCATCATCATCCTCAATACACAGGTTCCTTTTTAACTGTTACAGCAGATTGGAGGTGAGCCAGATTTGTCTGAATACCTGCTTTAACAGAACAAGTGCAGACCTGGTTGAATAAGAACAGTGACTTGTACAAAATTCTAGCAGATAATGCTTACCTTGGCATTCCTTTCTAGCGATGGGAACATTTCATGCACATGTTTTCTGGTCTTTGTTGATGTTATTGTCCTAAAGTCCGTTGTATGCGACGACTGGCTTTACTTCTCACACTTTTCGCTGGGTATACTCATTGGATCTTTGCCTTAGGATTCCAAACACATCAATTTTTACCGTTCTTTATACTCGAAATTTTCGCCCATCCTCTGGGCATCCTTACTTTGAAATATCGCACGTAAAAGAGAATAGTAGAATGATTAGAGCTATATAATAGTCAGAATTAGAACTACTAATTGGAAAAGAACAGTGACTACACTTGAACAAGTGTATAGTCCCTTTCACCAGCTGATTTTTATCTGTAAGTCATGTTTTTGCAATAGCTTCTGCAGAAGTGTATTGCCCTTGGCTTTCTCCATTGTGTGCTTTTCACTGATGAATGATGAATCACAATTCACAAGAGATGGCATTATGAATTTTGATAACATTCACCACTGGGCACAAAAAAATCCTCATGCAATAACCTTGTCTCATCATTTGCAGAGGTTTGTTTCTGATGAAAGTTTGGGCTTGCATAAATGGAGAATGCCTTATTGGTTCATTTTTGATGCCATGGCTAGCAGTGCATGCATTTCTGGAAGATATTCCATTAACAACATGCTGTCATAGGGTTCATACATGATGGACCTCCAGCACATTTTAGCCTTACCATTGAAGAACATTTCAGTTGTGTATATCCTGCCCATTGGATTGATACAAATGCACCTGATGCATGGCCTGCACACTCTCCAGATTTAAACTCACCACTTTGTTTTCTTATGGGAGCACCGCAAAGCTGATATTTATGTTACTCTGGCTTCTAATGTGCAGGCTCTACATGAAAGGATCGTGGTTGGCTATCAAAGAATTGAACACTCAAGGACGTTTTTAACATACTCAACTTTCAATGAGATGAGCACTATGAGGCACGTATTGTTGCTCAGGGAGGCCTTTTTCAACACTTGATCTGATGTAGACACATAAGTGTTCTCATAGGTCACTTACAGTGTGCTGTAATAACTGAAAATAATTAACTCAATGGGTTTCCTTTTTCCTTACTTCCTCACTCAAAATGTGCTATAATAAAGAAGGGAGGCATTTCTTCCCCAATGGAGGATTTTTTTTTCTTCACTATTTGCAGTAGAGCATGTTCCCAAAGTTTGACAAGATCTTTTGGAAACACACTGTATAACAGTAACATTCTCAAGCAGAACTTTCTACTTATAAGTTCAATTCCTTCTCCAGAGCAATTCAGTTTTCACCTTAGCTAAAGAATTGACTGCAAAGATAACAGTTAGTGATTCATTTCTGTGCCAAAAGCAATGATCAAAAACTAAGGTTTGGAACTTTCATATTTTACACAGTGTGCCTTTTAAGTAATGAGACTGATTTTTTTACAGGACATCCCTTTGGATAAAAATAACAAATGTGTTTATACACAGTCGAATCACATTATTGTGACCACCTCCTACTTTTGACATCAACAGCGCGAAGAAGGCATGTGTCGTGAGCTGGCTTGGAGGGTATATAAGGTGTGCTGTAGGCATTCTGAAAACATATCACTTGTTGCTGTCATGGATAAAAGGAACAATTTATCAGATTTGCAAAAAGGGATGATTATCAGCTTTTGGGCCAAGGGTGGCAGTATTTCTGAAACATCGTAGTTTTTGAACTGTTCGCGTACTGCTGTGGTTAAAGTGTATCGTGATTGGAGAAATGGCTGCATTGCGAATAAGCGATATGGAAACTGCGGAGCACCATGTGCCATTGATGTGTGAGGTGAACGTCAGCTGCAAAGGAGCATGAGGATCGATCGACATGCTACAGTGGAGCAATTTACTGGCCAAATGAACTAGGGGGCTACCGGAAGTGTATCTAAAATGACAGTTCAGCAAACCCTGCTGTGTATGGGGCTCTGTTGCAGACGGATGGTCACTGCACCTATGCTAATGAAGGTGCATCAGCAGAAAAGGCTTATATTTGCACAGCAGTTTCAGAATTGGACCTCCACTGATTGGCAAAAGATTGCTTTCTCTGATAAGTCATGTTTTCTGCTTCGTCGAATGGATGGACGTTGGTGTATAAGGTGAGAAACATTGGAGAACCAACACTATTCAACCATTGCTGGAAGATCACAAGCTGGTGGAGACAACGTTATGGTCTGGGGAATGCTTTTGTGGCATTCCCTGGGTCCACTCATGAGAGTGATTGAAAGAACACAATTAAGACTTCAAAGTACTTCCCTGGGCCCCAAATTCCCCAGACTTAAACCCAATTGAGCATCTGTGGGACCACCTCGATCATGCTGTTTGCTCTATGGATCCTCCACCATGCACCCTTCAGCAGCTGTTAGATGCACTGCAGTCAGCATGGCTCCACATACCTGTGAACACCTTCCAGCACCTTATTGAGTCACTCCCAGATCATCTAGCTGCTGTCCACGCTGCACACAGTGGTTACTCTGGATATTAGCTGGTGGTCACAATAATGTGACTTGACCATGTAGTTTTGACTGCTAGAGTGTGCTGTAATTGCAGGAGCAACTTTTGAGTTGGGCAATGCAGTAGTTTTTGTTTGGCCACCATTGAAGTAAGACTGTGAGTGAGAAGTGTGTCAGAAGTTGCATAATGAAGTAAAGAGCTGGGATAAAATTCTTCTGTAAATTGGGGAAAACTGTCACATAAGTGTACCAAGACCTAAAAAAAGTTTACAGTGGTGACTGTCTAAGCCATGCACAGGTGTTCTGCTGGTTTTTGATGTTTAAAGGTGGGAGCGAGTCCTTTGAGAATGAACCACACACGCACAGGACATCCAGTTTCTGCATAGACAAGTGAAAATGTGGTAAATACTAGTGAAATTGTTTCCCATGACAGGCAAATAACCACTAAGCTACTCACTGAACAACTTGGTATTGGTAAGGAAACAGCCAGGGTAATCTTAGAAAAAGATCTGTTCAAGAGGAAGATTTGTTCAAGGTTTGTGCCACACACATCAGCGTGCCGCACACTGTGGGCATGTTCATGTGTGTGCTCACCCGCATGGGGCTTCGAATGATCGAACATCCACCCTACTTGCTAGATTCTCTTCCCAAAAGTGAAGTGTGTCTTGAAAGGGGAGCTCTTCAGCGAGATTGAGAACACCCCATGAGGTATGACCAATGGACTGAAGGAGATTTCAGTTCAGGACTTCCACCGTGCCTTAGAACACCTGTTTGAAAGATCTCACCATTGTATGGAGTTAGAGGGAGTTTATTTTGAATCTGTGTAAGTGACAATTCAAAATATAGTTTTTTTGTTTTGATATAATAATTTTTCTATTACTTAACAGGCACACTGTGTAAGTTCCGTATTGCAAATTTTTAAAAATTCTAGACATTGTGATATCCAGAATATCTAATTACTACGAATCCAAATTTTGGACTGTAAAAAAAATATGCATTTTGAAAAATTTTAAATTATGAAAGATACTAATATTGTCTTGTTGGTATGGTTTTGAGACATATATACTTTTAATAGCTGTGATAATATTGTTTTTACTCTGTAAACATTCTGTATTTGTTTTCATGCTTGTTTGTGTCTTTCATCTGATTGCTTACTATATGTGTCATTCAGGAGCAATGGAATCTCTTTTTTTTCCTCCAAAAAAAACAAAAAAACAAATTCAAACTAACTGCATAGTTTAAAATTGTGAGTCCAAAACATTTCATAATGCAGTAAGTTCCAAGTTATCTGGTATTTAAGCATCCAAAATTTTTATATAAGCAGCATAAATTTCAGCTTGCTCTTTTGAATATTTTTGAACTTGATGTATCACTTTGTGGTTGAGTTGTCTAGGGCATAGGCCTGAGGCATCTTTCATTGTTGGGCCTATGTGTGAATCCAGATGATACATAAATGTGTTTCTCCTTAAGGCATTTAGTTCCCTCTCTTGCATAAAACTGGTTGCCCTATATTCAGGATGAGTGACTTCCCTGAACTTAAGTGCTCTTGACAGGGGGTCATTTGATCTGTGAAAAAAGCATACTGGGTGCAGAGATGAACTTGATGAATAACTAAATTGCTGGATGTTGACAAGGATGCTCCTGTTTCAACAACATTAAAGACGAAAAATTTATGAACAGTGTGTTTTGTCATGACAATTGTAAAGTTAAAGACAAGGAAAGTGGTAATGACAAGGAACTGTTTGAATGAGTCATTCCCAGTTTCTGCATTAGAGAAGAAAAGCATTCAATGTAACCAGGCATATATAAGAATATTTTTCTAGAAAGTACTAAGACTAAATATACATTTTCTCTACTGTCCCAGCTTGAAGGTCTTGATGGAAATATTACTTCTGTTTATGACTGATGAAATGCTAAGCTTTTTAGATCCCAGCCATTAAATTGTATCTGGCATTTGAATATAAGTATCAGTAAATTTTAATTTAAGTGACAGTCTGTACATATGAGTTTTCTTTTTTCTGAAAGTTTGCTCTACCAAAATTACAACTTTTTTTCCCCAAGGTGACATTAGGTGAAGCAGTTACTGAAATTTTAGTACATGGTTTGTTTCAATCAGGTTAAACTGTATTTGTATTAATAATCTAAAGCAACTTATGGGAATTTACTAGGAAATTTTTTCATTTATAGCAAATTTTCGGAGAAAACTCTTCTCCTTCTTCAGGCTCTCTAGTTGTTGTCACTTTTTGCTTGTCACTATCATGGTTACGGTTTACCTTGACGGTTACGGTTAACCTTGACGGTTTAGGTTATTTTTCACCAAATCCTGCCAGATGTTAGGCAGGGAAAATCCTTTGCAGTCATTGATGATGGAATTTTGTTTTTCTCAATCTCTATTCCTTCTTTCAGTTTTTTTTTGGAAATTGCTTTGGAAACTGATTACTTTAAGGGAATTCCAATCCATGCTGTGCCCAGTTTCTCTAACATGCCTATCTAATCCAGTCTTGTTGGAGCAATTTTTTATAGCTGCTTTATGCTCAGCTATACGAGTTTCTAGTCTGCGACCTGTTTCACCTATGTAAGATAGTCCACAACTACAATTTACTTCATAAACTACTCCTTGCATTTTTAAAATATCTTCTTCTCTTTGAACTATTTTAGGGAAAAAATTTTTAACTTTGTTCTCTAAACTTGGAGCTAGCCTAATATTGTATTTTTTACTAATTCTCTTTAAAGCCTCAAATAAACCTTTGTGATAAGAAATTTTTTTAGTGAATTTTACTTCTTGCTTTTGTGGGTTCTTCTTACCATTAAAATTCAGAAGCTTCTCAATTTCTTCTTTAGGATAGTTTGTATTTGTAGTTTTATTAAGGGCATTACATTATATTTTGCTATTTTTTTTATAATACTTTCCCTAAAATAGTTCAAAAGAGAAGAAGATATTTTAAAAATGCAAGGAGTAGTTTATGAAGTAAATTGTAGTTGTGGACTATCTTACATAGGTGAAACAGGTCGCAGACTAGAAACTGGTGTAGCTGAGCATAAAGCAGCTATAAAAAAATTGCTCCAACAAGACTGGATTAGATAGGCATGTTAGAGAAACTGGGCACAGCATGGATTGGAATTCCCTTAAAGTAATCAGTTTCCAAGGCAATTTCCAAAAAAGAAAACTGAAAGAAGGAATAGAGATTGAGAAAAATCAAAATTCCATCATCAATGATTGCAAAGGATTTTCCCTGCCTAACATCTGGCAGGATTTGTTGAAAAATAACCTAAACCGTCAAGGTAAACCGTAACCGTGATAGTGACAAGTAAAAAGTGACAACAACAAGACAGCCTGAAGAAGGAGAAGTTTTCTCCGAAAATTTGCTATTAATGTAAAAAATTTCCTAGTAAAATTCCCATAAAAAATGCTTTAGATTATTAATTCAATTAAACTAGGAAGCCATTTCTCAACATGAGCTTTATTCAAAGAAACAAAAAGTTTTGTATACCATAGTGTACCTACAAATATGTATTCTTGGTTTCTACAAAACTGTTGCTTATGCAATGAGCCAGTTCATTTTACAAACACACCAGATTCTCCACTGATGCCAGATTCTTGGAAGTTCATGGTACTGCCATGAAAATTAATGAAATTATGGCAGTATTATCTTTTAAGTTAATAATTATCAAAGAGAAACTGAAAATATTTTTTCAAGGGAAACTTATTTGAAAAGATATTTCCTTTTATTATTTATTCACCTCTCTCTCTCTCTCTCTCTCTCTCTCTCTCTCTCTCTCTCTCTCACACACACACACACACACACACACACACACACACAGTCAGTCATATTTTTTGTTGAAATATTGTACTTCGTAAGGAAAGAACTTTTGCCGAATTCACACCAATTGAGAAACAGCTGCTGTTCATAAGCTTTGTTGCAAGCAGATCTTTCTACAAAGAATATGGAAGGAGAGAAAAAATAAATCCTAATAGAGTAAGCATTAAAAATTATCACTGATTCTGAATCTTATGTAACTGAAGTAACAGTCAAACCTTGATTAACTGCCCCCCTCTAAACCTCCACCCCTGCCATCCACCCACTGCTCACAGGTTACAAATATTATCCTAATCTACTAAATAGGAATTTCCCTCTTTAAATTGCCACCTCATTGACTACCATCTGCCAGGACATTCTAGCAAAATTTTGGTGTTTCTCAATGGATCTTCATTGAACCGCTTCTCAAAATATTCATTTGCAATGGATCTCCAAATCACTCATCTTATCTTTGACCATAGGAAAGCATGCTTTCAGGGCAGGCTTTCGTATGCCTTGAAAGCATGTCAGATGGGTCCTCCTCAAAGAAGTTTTGCGGAATGGGGGAGACAACACCCACCGCCATACCCAGTCCACTGAAAGGAGAATGATGCCATCAGCAAAGTGTGGTCAGCTGCCTTAAATAAAGGGCAGTCTCTTCTTTGATTTATTGCATCTGACCGAAGTGAGACAACTGGTGTGTGTGTCCGGTTAAATATCAAAGTTTACTAGGGGGAGAGGTAGGGACTAATTATGTTTCTCATATACTGTAGTTCCCTTTACGATTTTACCAAATGGCAATAACTTAGCTGCTACATCTTTCATTTCCATAGAGGCCATACTCTCTCAGAAAATGAACAACTCCTGTCACGCATTTTGGATTCTAAAATCTCTAGTTAACCAATGCCTTCCATAGTCACTGTTTCTTGCAGGAACTGCATGCTGTGTGGGCTTTTTTCATTCATCAGTTTTTGTTTATTTTAAGCATCCTGAAATGGGTAAAACTTTGTTGGTTGTTCATGAGAAAAATTTTATATGCAAATTCAGATACTGTTATCCTGGATCTAGCCATCAGGTGTTAGCAAACCACTTATCCAACCTTTTTGTCAAGTGAATTTGTGGAAGAACAGCAGGAGACATGTTAAGTGATAAACATAAATGGATGGGATCTGGATAAAGAACTGCACTCAATTAAAAAATTTGAAAGTGGTAAGCATAAAATTTTGAAAAAGCTCCTGTTCTATGGATTGGCCAGGTAAATGCCAAGGATGGAATTTTTACAGGTGAAGTTATTCTTGAAAATGTATGACACTGAGAAAGGATACCAAATTCAATAATTCAGCTACAGTATTGGTTGACTTCAAAAATCAGCACAGATTATCATTGAGAATGCAGCACAGTGATTCAGCTGAAACCTCTGAAAGTTCAGTGGATAAGGCAAGAAAAAAAAATATTAGAAATCATATTTGTCTATGAATGAAAAGTATATAATGTGGATGAATCTGGTTTGTTTTATAGGATACATACATACATACATACATATCACTAAGTTGTACTCTGATATTCAGAGGTTATCTCCTCACAGAAAGAACTCACTCTTGTTGTGTCAAGCGTCCCAATTACAGTGATCTCAGCAAACACACCTCGAGCTTCATTGACATCCATCACACGCCACTCACAGAACCTTTTGTACTTCATACTCATTATCTTTTTCTCTTGCAGACATTCCTGAATCTGGTCCTCCCATGATTTCCTTAGCCTTCCTATACCTTTCTTTCCTGCCACTTGGGCTGAATAAATTCTCTTAGTAAGCATATCATCACTCATTCTTTCAACATGCCAAACCACCTAAGAACATTAGTCTCCACCTTACTAACAACATTTTGCCTCACATTGCATATCTGCAACACATCTTCATTCCTCACATGATCAGAGTGTGTCTTACCACAAACCTCCCCATAAGTAATGCATCTCCCCAGTACACAAACGACTCCTATGTCTTTTCTGCAGAGCCCAGGTTTCACTGCTGTACATCAGAGTAGGAACAATTACACTTTCATGTACAGCCATTCAGGACTTTCATCATTCCTGTGAAATCCTCCTAAAGCAGCTATGACTTTTAATGAAGAGTTCACTCACCTACTAATTTCACCATCTAAGTTTTCTCTTTGTCAAACATGCTTCCCAGATATACAAACTCGTTTACCCGACCAGTAATGGTACCTACCATTTAAACTTATCCTGCATTCAGTACTAACAGTTCCTTGCTCAAAAACCATAACTTTGGTTTTTCTCTTATTTATACTCATTTTAAAATTCATACAAACTTTTTACATCTGGGCCAGCATACTCTACAACCCGCTTTCGCTCTCTGCCAAAAGGACTGTGTCATCAGCATATAACAATCTACATACATGGACATTACCAAAACATAAACCAATAATGTCCACTTTGGCATCACACATTCACACATCCGTAAATATATTAAACAGACATTGTGACATTATACAGCCCTGTCTGACTCCTGCTCCAATGGAAAAACATTTCAATACAACACCATTTACTCGTACACATGCTCTGCTGCCAGCATACATGGCTTTCACACTATTGAGCACATTCCCAGTGATACCATATTTATTCAGTACCTTCCACAGAAGAGTCCTATTTACTCAATCATAAGCTTTCTCTAAGTCGATGAAGGCAGCAAAAACTTTCTTATCAACAGACAGATACCTTTCAATCAACAAACGTAATGCAAAAATTTGGTTAGTGCAGCCCTTACCAGGCATGAAGCCACTCTGCACATCCCACACTTTCTCTGATGTAAGACCCCGTAACTTATCAATAACAATTTTTCCAAATACTTTCCCTGGCACACTCAGTAAGCTGATACCACAATAGTTCTTGCATTCAGTCTGATCGCCTTTTCCCTTATACAAGCGAACAATGATAGCATCCTTCCAATCCTGAGAGACCATTCCTAACTCCCAGCACAACTGGCAAATGTCAGTTAACCAGTCAATTACAGAGTCGCCACCATATTTTAGTATCTCAGCAGTTATGCCATCCACTCCTTGCCTTACCATTCTAAAGAGATTTTAGAGCTTTACACGCCTCTTCTCTTGAGATCCCTCCTGTACTTCCATCTCTCACTGTGACATCATCTGCTTCTGCCTCAGAATCACCTTTGCTTTCATGCTCTAATAATTCACAGAAGTATTCACCCCATCTTTCACTTAACTTATTAGGCTCCCATATCATTTCTCCAATCCTATTCTTCACACAACTTAGAATTTTATTTCCCCTATTTTTCCTATGTCTAATGTACTTCCAGAAAGATTTTCTATCTTTTCAAAAAGTCGATTCATGCCTTTCCACCTTTTCCTTCCTATCTTTTGCCATACTGTGGTGAACCAGCTTGGCTGCTTTACACTTCTTACAGCAACATTCACCCTGAGAAACTCTACCTTGCAACATCCCCAAATATGCTTCCTTCTTTACCTTAACTGCTTCTTTAATCTCACTGTTCCACCAGGCATCACCTCTGTCACCTACCATTGCAGTACCATAGACCTCTTCAGCAGCAGTGACAATGCAGTTCTTAAAATATTCTCACTTCTTTTCTACATCCCTCTCACAAGATTTCAACTCATTCAGTCATTTTCTGAATAATTCAGAGTAATGCTGATGTTCTTCATGGAGCCTTTCAATTGGTGACACCCGATAAACGGATTTCAAACAAAAATGAGAAAGGTTGCAAAAAAAAAAAAAAAAAACGGAAGGTAGAGTTACAACAATTCAGTGTGTAAAAGCTGATGGTAATGATAAACAAAGTATTAATATTATAGGAAAATGTGAAAAAAAAAAAGAACATTGTTTTAAGAATTTTCGTCATGAGTTTCACTTTATCACTGCGTTTTCAATCAGTACATCCTCATAATTAGAAATCCAGTACATAAGGACATAAGTTCGTTTTATTTCTTCTTCATACTGTCATTCCATTACTTTTTTCATACTTACCTCTTTAAACTTCCACCCTTGCTTACTGCTGGTTTAGCATGAACAAATATGATGGTAAATTGAAAAATTTAGATGAATTATTGTGCAATATGGTTGTGATGGCAGAGTTTTGTAAGTGCTGGTAGATATTTTATTCTTGTCATCATGCACCTCAGTCTAAAGTTGTGCAGCTATACTGTAGTTATTGGCTGTACTGTAGTTTTTTGGTTATACTGTAGTTACTGTGCAGCTATAACGTAGTTATTGGAGGACATCTTCGACACCTGTGGTAACCTACATGCATCATATCATATTCAGCAGGATACAATACAGGAGACTTGATCGTATGTGTAATATTTCTAATTTCACAGTATAAAAAGTCTACCGTACCTGTAAAGTGCATTTGTGTTAAATTGTGGTCAACTGGATAGTTATTGTTTTTCTTTATTTTTTTTTAGCTTAAGAGGAACTTGTTCTCAACTGTGTAGTTTTAATATCATCTTTTCTCTGTGTTTCATTTTGTTCTAGAATTGAGCAGGAAGGTTCCCTTATTGTAGATGGAGGAACAGTAGTCACAGGATTATCCCCAGGTCCAATGAATCAGCTTAATATCAATAATGGTCTGTACTTAGGTAAGTAGATGTAATTAGTATTCATTTTAACCATAGTTTTGAAGTATTAGTTCTCTTGGAAACCTCAGTTATGAAAATCAATGCATGAAATGCTAAGCTTTGAAGCTTGTAATTTATGTGTCAAAAATACTGCATAAGTTTTCTAGTGTTAGCTTCTAAGTCAGTCTTTTAAGCTTTTCAAAACATTCAAGTGCTAATTTCTGAGCACAGAAAATTTCCTCAAACATGTTTAGTAACCTTAATGGAATATCACATATGTCAATGCCTTATGTGTAATAGTGATATGGTAATAATTACTGCTTTTGTGTACCATAAGTCACTCATGTTTTTTACTAAAATATGGCATTCAGGAATAGTCATTTGTTAGTCATGGAAGAACTAATTTTTTAACAAATATCAAAGTTCCAGTAAAATATTTCATATTGATACGAATATTCATGATACTTATTATTTCATAGCTTTTGAAAGTAAAATACATGGGCATTCATTTTGCCAATGTTTGGAAATGAGTTTTTATTTTATTTGTTTATTTATTTCATTATACAAACTGCGTGCCAAATGAGCACTGTTGTCATGATACCCCCTCCCCCTTCCCCCAATAAATCTGGCAAATTTTTTGAAAGATATTTTGCTTGGTTTGTACCTTGAATATAAGTCATTCATGTGCCATACCTATGATTGTTCAGATACACTAAATCCCAGCAAACTTGAGATATAAGTTTTAAAATAAATAGGTGAGAGTTTCTTTGTGGCAGCTGCCCTGCAATTCACTTAATGTTAGTCGCACATGAATGAAAGACGCAAGAGTGCAAAGTTTCTCCAAGAAATATCTGAAATTTGCATTAACTATACTTACAGTTCTGAAGTGAGTGTAAAATATTTTGATTAATTGGATGTACAAAGTATCCTTCACGTATGAGTATCATTACTAGAATGAGTCTTTTACATCTCTACTGTGAATAAAACTGTGAACAAATCTGCAGCCTGTCTACCCTAATCTTTCCTAAAAGCCCACAACTCTTCATCTAGCTGATTTGCAACCACAGATTTTAATTTTTGTTTTGTAAAATTCAGTATGTTTTTGTTAACTTCAAAAACACCAATTGAAAAATGTCACTGCAGTGAAAATCTTAGAGTTCACTTTTTATAAAGTAGCAAAAAGACTGGCTTCTGTTAATTATTAGGGATAAAATGTGTTTGTAATCAATGTATTGCTACATATTAAGAGTTAAAAAATGAGCTAAGAGAATGATTTATACACCTGTGCATTTCATTGTATATTTGCGAAATGGTTATTAAAACAAAAGCCACCTCACCTCAACTTTGCAAAATGCAAACTACCATAATTTTCATTGTATAATCCACAGATTATCTGCTAAAAATGTTAAAAATACAGGTTCTGTGAATTATATGCCGATGCGGGTGATACACAGATTTAAAAAAAAGTTTTTACAACCTTTTGATTTTTAAAAATCTGTGGGGTAATTGTGTAGGAGAGGGGGTATAACTGGAAAAGGAACTCCCTCAGAAAAAATTTCCTTAGTTTAGGAGTTTGTACAAAGTGGAGAGAAGGGGTGAGGGGTGTCATAATATATGAAAGATTAGGAAAGTTGTGAGGAGGAATGGCAGGGGTCATTTGTATTGTTGAGAAGAACAACTCTGACTGTTGTGCTATCTCTGTTTTTGTCAACCAGCCAACGAAAGCGTATGCACAGCTCTTGCTGCACGAACCTATGCGTTCCTATTTCAGGTCTCGTGTGCTTTATGTTTAGTTCATCCTTTGCTGTTTTGATCAATGGCTTTGCTGATGTTTTACTTCATTGCTATTCATGATGTCTTTGAAAAGGAAATGCTTCGGTTACATTGGTGAATTTAAACTTTTAGTGGTGAGTGAGCACAGTTGAGGATATGAAACAAATCCATCGGTAAATTCTGCAGAATGAATTCATGGAAGTCTAGACCTATTTTTATTGGCCCACATATAAACCGATCCCCCTACTCTGAAAGTATGATTTCCTCCAAAAACTTTTAACGTATATGCGAGTACATATTGTATTTCTATGACTTGTTCTGTATCAGCATTTCATCATTGGCCATACATCAGTAAAATTAATTGAAAAAAGAGTTTTGCCTTCGCCAAGGAGCATTTAAATAAAAATAAGACTTTTTGATCTAGAGTGTTTTCAGACGAAAGTAAATTCACTTTAATGAGCTGCAATGGAAAGAATTTTGTTCGGAGAAAGCCCAAGACAAAACTGCAGGAGAAGAATGTTCAAGCCACAGAACACTGTGTAAAGAGATTATAAATACAGTGATGTTTTTCGATCTGCAAATAAATGGGTCATTGGTAGAACAAAAAGAACAGTGCTGGCATTCTTTATTTTAATTAGAAAATGGGTGTTCAATAACTGAAAGCAAATGAGGCTAAAAAAATCTATGAGGTGCTTGAATTAATTCCCGCTGTTTTTTGCCACACAAACACCTGTGTGTTGCCATAGAATGGTACAGGATAGTCTATTCAAAGTAGTGTCCATTGGCAGCTACGACCTTTCCCACCGTTGGGGTAACAAATGGATTCAGCGGTAGAAAAATGCAGGTTCTTTCAAGGCGAACCATTCATCGATCCATTTTTGGATATCCGCGACAGAAAAGAAGTGCTGCTCTGACAGGCCAAGTTGTAGCGACCGGAACAAATGGAAGTCCGAGAGAGCAATGTCCGGGGTATAAGGCGGGTGGGGTAAGAAGTCCCAGCCAAGTGCCTCCAAGAGTTCCTTCACGGATTTGGCGACATGAGGTCTAGCATTGTTGTGGAGAAGAAGAACCTTGTCATGTGGGATCCAGTTTCTGAGCTTCTGGATCCTTTCCATTGCCTTTAAACGTTTGCTAACCATGGACTCATCAACCCGTAGTGCTTCAGACAACTCGTGGAGCATCTGACGTGAATCCTCATCCAATAAGGCCTCCAATACGCTATCTTCGAACTTTTTCAGCTGCCCAGGGCGCTCTTTGTCCTTCACGTCATATTCGTTGGCTTTGAAGCATCGGAATCACTCTTTGCATATTGTTTCCTATAGGGCATGTTTCCCATAGGCCTGCACTAGCAAACAATGACTTTCCACTGAAGATTTCTTGAGATGAAAGCAGAAGAGTAATGTTTCCCGCAAATGCTCCTTTTTTGGTACGAAACTCGACATCATGAATGCGATACAAATTCATGTTCTATGCCCTCCGATCGCGTGTCACACACTGCTTCGCCCAGACTATGGATGGTACATGCATGCGCAAGGGAGGTCATGTGTGGCCCGGGTCACAGTTCACCACTGTTGCGCTCTATTGGGTAACAGCAGGAATTAATTCAAGCACCTAATACTTTATTTTCAAAAATAAAAAATTCAGTCCAGTCACTGTAAAACAATTATAATACAATTCAGAAAACATCATTAAAGAACAACATATGCAGTTTTACTTACAGTATTTATACTATACAGATCCTCATTCTTTTTATTGCAAGTAAGCAGTTTCTACATTCTGCATTAACAAGCCAAGGGGGGGGGGTAAGGAGTTATGTAAGGAAAAGGTTGGAAAAGTGTTATTTTATCTTGGCCAAAACAAATCTGATAGAGAAATTGCCATATTAATCGGAAAATCTTTAGGATTTTGCAAGGAATAATGATAAACCCAGTAAAACAACAAGGACAGGATAGAAGCCATCACTGAGTGCAACAGGTAAATGAGTTATTTTTCATTTAGTAACTGTTGATAATATTTTTAATACTTTCAGGTAACAGATATGATATTTACATATTAAAATAGAAGTGAGTAAAAAATGCTGTAACCCTTAAACTATTCACAATGAAAAAGAACCATTCATTACCCTCTCAGATTCTGGCAGAATTTAACTGGCTAAAAAATTCTTTGCAGTACACCCAGGAACTGGAAAAAAACCATAGCATCAATTTCCTAGATTTAACCTTTACCTCAAGAGAGGGGAGAATCTTCACTCAGCTGTTTAGAAAACTCACTAACACAGGAAACATATTAGACTTCTGCTCATTCCACCCTGACTATTAAGTCAAATACAGCAAGACAATTTTTGGAAAAAAATTGAAGTCCTCTTCTCTTCAGATGGTCAAAAAGATCTTCACAGAGAAGAATTAAAAGGAATATTGGCAGAAAACAATTACCCCTCCCCATATATTAAGAAGTTATTTAGATAAGTGCCAAAAAAAGAAGCAGAAAATAAACAACTTAAAATTCACCAGCAAAATTACGTACCACAAGGGACTTTCAAAAAACTGAAGAGGATCGGAGCTAAATATAATATCAGGCTTGCTCCAGATCTAAATAACAAATTAAAGAAATTCCTGCCAGCTTTAAAGCAGAAAGAAGTGGACATTCAATTGCAAGAAGGAGTATATATTGCATCGACTGTAACTGCGGGCTCAGCTATATAAGAGAAACAGGGAGGAGTATTAAAAGTCCGAATGAAAGAACGCCAAGCAGCTATTAGGAACATTAGTAACAAAACAGGGCTAGACAGACATATACAAGCAAGTGGACACTCCATAAATTGGGACTCAGTAAGAATAATCGCCCACCAGGCAAACTTAGTAAAGAGGAAACTAGAAGAAGGGATCGAAATAGCAAGAAGAAGTACCACAATTAACGATAAGTGCGGTTGGACACTTCCGACTGAGTGGCACCAACTACTCCAGTGACGTAGTCCTGATGATGAACTAGGCTTTAGTTCAAAAATTTGACCAATAACTTTTTTAATAATAACCTCTATAAGATCCATAAAAAGTTATTCCACAAAGAACCATTAGTTAAAGCACTACTAAATTTAAAAGAATATGCTATTAAACTAACTCTGTATTGCATTATTAACTAAGAGAATGGTCTCAGACTCGGCCAAACTTCAGCAACTAGCCTCTATCCTCAGGCAGTCTTCAGCAACAAGTCTGCCTGAGGATAGAATCTGATTGATGCCTCTGAAAGCGCTTCCAGCAGCACTATGTACCAGGTTTGGGTTGTGACCATTCCCTTAGTTAATAATGCAATTTAGAGTTAGTTTGATAGCATACTCTTTTAAATTTAGTAGTGTTCAAACTAATTGTTTTTTATTGTGAATATTTTAAGGGTTACATCATTTTGTACTGTCTTCTATTTTAATATGTAAATATTGTGTCTGTTATTTGAGGGGTTGGTCAACTCAAACAGAAGGGCATACTAAATATATGTTAAGTAGGTGAGTTCATGTGACTAACTTGAAAGTATTAAATTTATTATAAGTACATTTTGATAATGAGAACATTAAATGTTATACTCATCCTTGTCTTCTGTTGATATATGTCTACAAGATAAATTGCCCGATCTTTGCCTAAAATAATGTCTCATACAGCAGTTGCAAAAATTAAACAAGAATGTTGCATGCATTAAAATGAAATCAAAGCCTTTACTCACTGGTGAACATTAAAATGCAGAAGATTGGACTGGCCAAAAACATAATGACATGGTCTGAAATATGAAAAAATGTTGTGTTCTGAGATGAGAAAAAATTTGATTTAGATGGCCCCGATCGAAATGAATGTTTCTGGCATGATTTACTGAAGAAGCCCAAAGAGTTTTTTAGCAGCCAAATGGGAGGAGATGGTGTGGGTGGCATTTGGCTATGGCAGTAAATCGGACATTGCCATTATATATCACCATATGGCATCCAGGAGCAACCAGGCTATGTTCTATAAACATTTAATTCAATTTTGACCCCTATTCGGTGGAAACAGTTGCATTTTCCAACAAAATAATGTACTCTGCCATGCTTCTAATTTCTCAAAACAGTGGTTTATAAATGAAAAAATAGATGTAATGGACTGGCCGTCTGGAGCCCAGCCTAAACCAGATGGAAAATATCTAGCCGTTACTTGTCAGGCTTGTACATGAAAAAAAAAACCAAGCAATATTCTTATCAAAAGAATTGCAAGTCACAATGTATTGCTGTTGGGACAAAATCAAAGTTTGCACATTACAAGACTTGGTAACAGCAATGCCGTACAAAAAATTTTAACTAATTAAGGCAAATGAAAGTGCCATAAATAATAAATTCAGGAAATATTATTTTCTACTTTGTAATATCTGATTTGTATTTATTATTTCTTTACAGCAAAATGTGCTTGTTGGCTTTACTTTTACTTATGCTTAATTAATGATGTAATAAACATCTTGAAACACTATACCACCTAACATTCTTTTGTAATACAAATTAAATACATATGAGATGATTTTTGTGTTGCAACTACCATTCTATAGCAGATAATCAAGAAATAGCAGGAGTATTTCTGTATTTATAATTCCTTTACACGGTGCAAAGCTGGGATATCATGGGGGGCTGCTGGTGTGGGGGAAACTTCCATTCGTAGATGGTACGATGGACAAAATGGTGTATTTGGATATTCTCCAAGAAAATCTGCAGCAAAGTGAGGATAAACTGAATTTGGGTAGAGACTTTTACTTCCAGCAGGACAGTGACCCTGAACATATGGCTCATATTGTCTGTCAATGGCTTCTTTTTCATATGTCCCACACTCTCAACCATCCCCCCAGAATCCCCTGATTTGAATCCTATCAAACATTTATGGAAAGAACTTGATGATAGAGTGAGAAAACATGAAATACTGAACATGGAGCATTTAAAAAAACCTTCTCCTTGAAGAATGGGAAACAATTTCCTCTGAAACAATGCAAAAATTACAGCATCCAATGCCAAAGAGATTAAGAGCTATTATGAACCAGAGGTTCACTACAAAATATTAATTGTAATATTTTTGTTTTTATGTTCCACTGTGCCAATACTTATGTCCTATGTTTTGATGTGCAGGAAACTTCTTCAACTTTCTAAGAATATATCCATTTGAAAATTTTGTTTAAATTGTTGTAATATCCGTATATACTCACGTATAAGTCGAGAAATTTGGGACAAAATGAGAGTTTAAAGTAATGGGGTCGACTTATACGCGGGGTCTAAAAAAATCGTAAGTCCAAAAGTTCTTCCCGTGAGGCAAAAGGCAATCCATCTCAAAAGAAATAAAAATGCCGATGCGGTATTAATTATGAAATCGCAACCCTCCGAAAGAAAAAAAAAAGAAAGAAAGAAAAAATACTGATGTGGTAGAATTACGAAATCGCGACCCTCCAAATTTCTCCGCACTTTGAAAAGTCTCCTCTCTCCTGGCTTTGCATATCCACAGCGTAGTCACAGCCACGCATAGAAAGCTCCGCCCTTCCGACTACCAGTTGATTGCGCTGACCTTCGACATAACGGAGCCATGCGACAGCCAGTGTTAGGTGTTGCTTGTTCTTAATCGCACATGTTTTTCTTGTTCTTAATCGCACTTGTCTCGCTTCTCCTATTATGGGTGACACGGATTGTGTAAAGAAACAGATGTCCTATAACGCAGGATTCAAGTTGAAAGTGGTTTCTTTTGCAGAAAATACTAACAACTGTGCTGCTTCACATCAATTTGGCATTAACGAAAAACTGATTCGAGATTGGCGTAAAAAAAAAACCGGACTTGGTGAAAATCGCAAAAGGCGCTGCGCCGTGGAACGACATCTTTCCCAGAGCTGGAAAATGTCTTGAATGATTGGATTATGGGCTGCAGACAAAATGGTTACATTGTAACGCGAACTGGTATACGTTTGCGAGCAATGAAGCTCGCAAAAGATGAAAAGTTTGCAGCCGCAAATAACACTTTTCGTGCCTCACCAGGTTGGTGCACAAGGTTCATGAACCGCTATGGGTTGTGTCTACGCCAGTGCACCAAAATTGCACAAAAGTTACCTCGTGACCTCGAAGCAAAGATAATGGAATTTCAAAAGTATGTAATTCAAAAGAGAAAAGAGACTGCTTTTGAGCTTTCCCAAATAGGGAACATGGATGAAACCGCCATGTGTTTCGACCTTCCTGGAAATAAGACGGTGAACCAAAAGGGCGAAAAAAATATCTTGATCAAAACGACTGGCCACGAAAAATCCAGTTTCACGGTTGTTCTTTCCTGTTTGGCCGACGGCAGTAAGCTACCTCCGGTAATTATTTTCAAACGCAAAACTCTGCCAAAAAGCGTTGTCTTTCCATCTCGTGTGCTCGTTCGTGCCCATGAAAAAGGATGGATGAACGAATCCAGAACAATTGACTGGTTAAAGAATGTGTGGAACCAAAGGCCAGGTGCACTTTTGAGGAAACCTTCTCTTTTGTTGTGGGATATGTTTGTTGCACACCATTGTGCAGAAGTGAAAAAAACTGCAGAAAATTCAAAAACAACTCTTGCTGTCATCCTAGGTGGGTTGACATCTGTTCTTCAACCACTATATGTCTGCCTTAATAAGTCTTTCAAGGACAATGTGCGGAGGTATTGGGCAGATTGGATAAGTTCCGATTTGCTGACTGAAACCAAGGGCGGAAATCTAAAGAAGCCTGATATCGTTTTGATTGCGCGATGGGTCAAGGATGCTTGGGATGCGATACCTGCGGAAATGGTCGTGAAATCATTCAAGAAATGTTGCATTAGTAACAAACTTGATGGCACAGAGGATGATGAGATTTCTATGAGTGATGATGACAGTGATTCTGATGACACAGGCATATTTGGGAATACTGATGTTTATGATGACGCGCCGATGACGGAGAAAGACTTTTTTGAACTGTTTGGTTCCGATGAAGTTTTTGGGTATGCAAATTAAATTTAGTATTATATATATATATATCTTTTTTTTTTCGTTTTCAAATGTTTTTGAATAAATTCATTGAAATTTTTTTTCTCATTCCGGGATCGACTTATACGAGTTTCCGATTTCTTACGATTTTTTCCTCTGTAATAAGTGGGGGGGGGGGGGTCGACTTATACGCGAGTATATACGGTACTTTATATTATTCTTAACTACGTGTACATGGTTTTTGTTTTAAAAAAAATTGCTTTTTTCTAGCTAATTTACAAGATTTTTTTTCAAACATACTGAGTGTGCCAATACTTTTGTCCACCACTGTAGGTTAGAAAGCTCTTCATGTTAATATTTAGGTCGTTCTCTTTACTGTTTGTTTTATTGTGTAATTGTGATCCATTTTTTGTGTTGAAACCAGCTGCTTCATCACCTTTTGCAGTCTCTTGTTGTCCCTGTACAGCCAACAATGGTCCTGGGCCTGGGCAAGAGAAGTCCATATGTTCAGTGGAAGGGGATGAGGCAGCAGTGCTGTAGATGTAAAAAATATGAGCCTATTTTCGGTACTTTTTTTGGTAGTTCATTGTTCTGTCTTTTGGCAGCATGCTTTCTAAACTCAGCATCACTTACTTTCTTACTCATGTTTAAACACTCCAGCAGGTGAACTTGTCTAACCAAAAGCACACGTGAAAACTGCATTACACATACAAGGTTAATAAAAACACATGACAACACGGAACAGAAGTGGAACATTGAATATATACAGTGCAGTCTAGGTAGATGAGACTAGCATCTCGATCCAGGAGTTGAATATGCTGACCATGCATGTGTATGCTTAGTACCAATCACACTTGTCAGTTGGTACCAAGCATACACAGGTGAGGATATAAAAGCCTTGCTTGGCACCCAGTGTGGAGGTACTGTCCTTTTAAATATGTTACTGAATTATAAAAAAAATAAACAAAATTGTAAGAGTGGAATGTGCTGACTGCACCTGGTGAGAATGGTATGGCATTTGGTGTGTCTGTGGTTCGTTTAAATACATCAATGTATGTTTACTTTTTCAAGCAATTGTCTCTCCATTGCTTCCTTTGTATGTACTGTATTTGGATTTATTTTTGCTATTAGCTTGTTTTTATAATTCTGTTTTCTCCTATTCTTATAACTGCCCATATATAGAGTCATTTCCTCATTTGAAGAATCCTTGAAATTGAAAAAATATTATTAATTATTCCAAAATCCTGCCTTTAAGAAAAAAAATCTCCATCTTGCACCCCTAAAATTTGGTGCCCTGGCATTTGCCCAGCTTGCCCAATTATAAAATGGGGGCTGTTTGTGTATCTTAAATGTCTTTGGATATTACTAGCTCACAAGCAGATTGCAATGCACAACTACCTTCCTTATTTCCAGGGCCGGATGTAGCTTTTGCGGGGCTCTGGGTGAAATTTCATGGCGGGGCCCGGAGCGAAATTTCACTGTAGGTGCTAAAAAATGAATCTCATATTTTAATAATAAAATTATTACCTGAAAATTATTATCTCAAAGAAGTATTTGCTTTAAGCTTAAGAAAAAGACCATAATACAGACTGAAATTTCAGAGGGAGAGAGAGAAAGAGAGAAAGAAAGAAAATAGAGAGAGAGGGAGAGAGAGAAAGAGGGGGAAAAGAGAGAAAGAGAGTAAAAAGTGTTAAAATATACAATTTTCTTTCCCAGGAGAAGGGGTTTAGGTTGTATTGTTACTCTTATAAGAACTTATTCACAAAATGATAAAAAGATACCTGCATAGCGAATATTTGTGCATTGCAAATATTTTTGTGTAGGAAATATAATAAGGATCCCTCTAAAATAAATTGGTATAAACAGTTTTTTTCTCCTGATACATTTTCAGTGATTGATTTTTAATGCAGAGTGGAGAAACTGACAAATTAGTGACATTCTAAACATTTATATGCACTCCTATGTGAAAGTTGCCTTTTTTTTTTTTCAACTTTTTGTAATGTTTTTAAAGTCACTGAAAAAGTAGCCTCCATATGTAGTCCGAAACTAACTTGGATGTTGTTCTTTTTATTTCCTTAAATTTAAATAATAGGTTTTCACACAAATTGTTGAATATATAAAAGTAGGGGACCACAAAATTATGAAATTTATTTTGCTATTTCATGAATGCGGAAAAGATTAAGGTGGTTACAATAATCATTTGGAATCTGCAAACCTCAGTGTCCATACAATAAACGGGGATAACATATTCAAAAATGCTGAGATTGGAAACAAAAAAAAAAAAAAAACTTCAGAAAATATATTTTTAAGGGCCTCATGCTCCTAAAAGTTACAAAAAAAGTTTTTTTTTTGTTTGATTGTTTGTTTTTACTGAAAGTGATTTTTTTTCTAAACTGCGAGGCCCCTGAAGGCATGGGGCTCAGTGGAACCGCTCCCGGTTGCCCCTATGGTCCAGCCGACCCTGCTTACTTCCATGGTCTAACTTTTTTCTGCTTCCCAAATTGAAATTTATATTGAGAGGAAACCAAATTTGATAGGGTTTGTTACATTCAGAAAAATGTGTCAGTAGAACTAATTACAATCACAGTAAAAGGATTTTCTGTTTTTCCAAAGCTTATATCAATATATGATTCATACAACAAATAAAACCATTGAGTAATTAGTTGGCAATTCTACATGGAAATAAATATGTAAAAGTAGATGAAAAGATTACTTGTTCATCATTATTTCTGTATCTCACATTATAATTACAGCATAAGAGTGGTTGGAGTGCTCTTGTAAGCCTCGATGTTCTATAAATGTCTATTTAAAATTCACAAGAACGTCTTCTTACCCTGTCCTCTGGATTCACTTCACTTCTTCAGTTCATAAAAAACCTCTTTGCTGCTGGGTATCGTTAGTTACTCGGAATCGGTCGACAAACCCATAATCTTTAATCGTAATTATAATACTAAGTTTATAAGAAAGCAATGGGATATCAAGAATCTTGAAATGATGAAATGTTAAAACCAACGAGGGCTAAAATGCACAGTCAAAATCATCAGCATTCATTTATAGGTTGGAGGTAGATGGTATAAAATATCATGAGAATGTAAAAGTGAAGCAATGAAAAGCATTAGAATTCATGAAAGCTATAAAAAACCACTACCAAAATGTGGTTGGGGTAAAAGACCGGACCAAGAAAAACTTTAGGATTATTATATTGGGAAAATATATGAACTCAAATATGTCACTTGCTATCCAAAGTTGACAATTTCATACTAAAACACCACACCAGTTTGAACCAAACGTGTTTCTACCGTATCTCCACGGCTGTCCTCAGTGGTAGAAGAACTCGTTCGGCATTGCAGTCGTGCTCAAAAACTGCAGAGTCATCGTTGTATGCACTTTTGAGTCTCTTCTTGCATGTGGTCACCATGGCGCCATTTATTGGGTGTCCAGCACAAGATTTCCTAAATAATTGTTGAGCTTTCCGTACATTGTACATTTTTGCATTTTTTTTTTTAGCTGTTATCATTTATTATATATTTCCAAGCATGTGACAGTGCATCTGGCGTGTTATTATTGTGATTAAGTGGTTTAGTTTTTTTGATCAGCACTGCCTCGGATATAAGTATCTGTTTATGGTTGAATCACTTATTCAAAGCTTTACCCAGATATATTCCATTGGTTCTAGTTCCAGTTGAAGAAAATTTGTTTAATCTTCCTTCCCTCTCAGAGTTCTTTTGGATTTTTACAGATGTTTCTGTCCTCTTGATTTTAGTCAAGTCCTGTTCTCAATGTATAGAAGGATTAACAAAAGTTTTGTTTACTTCTGAAGAATTTAAATGTTGTTGCCAGGTTCCTCAAACTGTTGCCAGTTACCAAACCAAAATGTTTTAATTGTGTATTTTGTAATTCTATTGTTGTTGTAATTAAGTTGTTTAAAACACCACTTATTAGTTTCGAAGGCTCATTGATGGCACTGTTTCTTAGGATGTAATAACTTCCTTTAATTAGTTAATTAGTCTCTTGTTTTTATCACCGTGTAGTAGTTTTAAAGGTTCATTGAAGGCACTGCCCCCCCCCCCCCCATAAAGGCTCGCTTTTGGAAAACTGCATATGATTTACTAATACACTGTTTTGATCTTTGTTCTTAATAGCCATTTGATGTTCCTTAATTCTGATTTCCAATTTTTGAGACATCTGTCTGATATACACTGCTGGCCACCCGAAAGGCAACACCAAGAAGGAAGCATCCGATTGGCCTGAAATTCGCAGCATGCGTCGCCCGTGAAAGGACATGTAAACGATTAGCATTGCAGGGCATATGCAAATCATGTGCGCCCGGCACACCACTGAGAAGTACTATAAGAAGGGTGCACAGAAGGCGGGGTGTAAGTAGTGGAAGTGTGTTGTGCTGCCGGACCTGTGCGTGTGAAGCTTCCTGATGCCTCGTCGCAGAATACGGCAGTCATTCCAGCACGTTTCGGAGTTCAACAGAGGAGGAATAGTGGCTTATCGCGACAGCGGTTTATCGTACCGAGACATTGCTGCCCATGTGGGACGACATCCAGCCACAGTGAGGCGAGTATGGATTCGGTGGGTGTATGAGGGACGGACGGACCGACGTGAGCGATTGCTGCAGCAGCGGCACACCACTGAATGAGAGGACTGGCATGTTGTGCGGCGAGGATTGACGGCTCGCACCGCCACATCACTAACGTTAGCGCAGGAATTAGGGTGTATTGCGCAACACCCTGTGTAGGCATGTACCATTCGCCGCCGTCTGCAGGAGCGAGGACTTGTCGTACGGCGCCCATTGCTCCAGTTACCATTAACGTTACACCACTGGCTGGTGCAGTGGGCTGTTGAACGCTGCACATGGACTATGGAATGGCACGACATTGTCTTCTCCGACAAATCCCGATTCTGCCTGCAACACCACAATGGTCGGACTCGCGTGTGGCAGCACCTCTGCGTGCGACTGTATGACGCCTGCATTATGCATCGCCATACCGGCCTGTCGCCTGGCGTTATGGTTTGGGGCGCAATTGGATATGATGCCCGCACCCCTCTGGTACGCATAGCCGGTACACTCAACAGCCACCGCTACATCTCCGACGTTTTGGAGCCTGTAGTCCTCCCTTACCTGCAGGACCTGCCAGTGGCCACGTTTCAACAGGACAATGCGCGCCCACACTTGACACGCATTGTGCAATAATTCTTCACAGCCCACCAGGTGTCACTGCTGCCGTGGTCTGCTTGTTCTCCCGATGTGTTGCCCATCGAACACGTCTGGTCGCTGATCGGCAACCGAGTGGCCAGGCAAGCACCACCCGCAGCTACGCCTGATGAACTGTGGCAACGTGTGGAAGCAGCCTGGACCAACATACCCCAATCCCATATCCATAGCCTTTTTCATTTGATGCCGCGGCATGTAGTGACCGTTATTGCCAGCCATGGGGGCCGCACGAACTATTGATGTCTGCGTGTTCCGCAAGTCGCACAGGCCTATAAGCTTAATTGTTTCATCTTTGTATCTGTTGTTATGTGTCCAGTAAATCTGGCTTTTCTATCTCGTGTCCTTCTTGTTGTTGCATTTTGGGTGGCCAGCAGTGTAATTACAATTAAGTGGAATTTGATATACAAAATTTTTCTTTCCATCTTGTCTATTGTATTTCTCTGTTTCTTTATTAGCTAAATATGCTACTTTGTTTTCTGCTGTAGTGGCTACTTATTAATTTTGGTATTTAATTTTCCATAATTGGCCATTGGTATATACTTGATTATTTTATCAGTTTTTTCAATCTTTTCATTGTTCCTTTTAAATTGTTTTTGTCTGACATTTTGCACAATGTTAATGATAGTTTGGGGGGAGGGGGGAATCATTGTCTATTAACTTTAGTGCCATTTTTGTCATTGCTTCAACTTGATTTTTATCTGATGAAAGTAATTTATCTCTCATTATTAATTTCTTGCTGTGTTAATTTTCACTGCTTTTGTGTGGTACGAGCCAAAATTCAGTAATGCGTTGGATTTTTCTTTCTTGATTTTTATGTCTAGATACTGAATTTCACTGTTCTTTTCTTCTTCTAATTCAAAACTAATGCAGGAATCCAAATAATTAAAAAAATGCAGAATGTTTTGTGCTTAATAGCTGCTTGAATCATACATCATCCACATATCTGATATAAAGATCCAAGACAATTTTATTTTCTTCAAAAATCTGTTGCTCCAATGAACTTAAATACACTGCTGGTCACCCAAAATGCAGCACCAAGAAGGAAGCATCCGATTGGCCTGAAATTCACAGCATGCATCGCACGCGAGAGGACATGCAAACGATTAGCATTGCAGGGCATATGCAAATCGTCTGGTCACTGATCGGCAACCGAGTGGCCCGGCAAGCACCACCCGCGGCTACGCCTGATGAACTGTGGCAACGTGTGGAAGCAGCCTGGACTGACATACCCCAAGCCCACATCCAAAGCCTCTTTCGTTCGATGCTGCGGCGTGTAGTGGACATTATTGCCAGCCATGGGGGCCACACGAACTATTGATGTCTGCGTGTTCCACAAGTCGCATGGGCCTGTAAGCTCAATCGTTTCATCTTTGTATCTGTTGTTATGTGTCCAGTAAATCTGGCTTTGCTATCTCATGTCCTTCTTGGTGTTGCATTTTGGGTAGCCAGCAGTGTAGTATTCTGCTAGAATTGGAGAAATCTCTGATCCAATTGATAAACCTTGTTTTTTGTCAATATATATTTTCATTGAATTTTGTAATTAATGAACTGTAATATAAATTTAATACGAATAAGAAATTATTGCTTGTAATACCATGTTTTATAATGAAATTATTTTGATTTTTTTTTAAAGAAACTGTTGATCTTGGTAAACAATTTCCTCAAAGGTATTGAAGGAAACATATTTTTGACATCTAAACTTATCATTCTGGTGTTTGAATTGATATGCATATTTCTTAATTTATTTACTAGATCAAAAGTATTTTTCAAAGTGAATTGTCCATAACTAATTTCTTGTCTGATAATGTTGGATAAATATTGTTCCGATTTATAAAGTGGTCCACCTTTTGTGGTAACTACTAGTCTTAATGGCATATCAGATTTATGAGTTTTTAAAAAACCAAATAATTCAGGTACTTGGCAGTTTTTTTTACGCTTTTCAACCGTAGGTTGAAGAAGTGTATATGCTCCAGCTTTTTCCGTCCGTCTGTCCGTCCGTCTGTCGGCACGATAACTCAAGTAAAAATGGTTCAATTTTGATGAAATTTTAGTATGTGGTAGGGGACCACTAGGGGACAAACCCTATTGAAAATGGGTGAAGTGGGGTTAAAGGTCACGCCATAAGAGTGGGATCCATTCAATTGCCCTTATGCGTCATAACTTGCGTAAATGTGGTTCGATTGCAAATGAAATTTTAGTATGTGGTAGGGGACCACCTGGGGACGAATCTTATTAAAAATGGGTGAAGTGGAGTCAAAGGTCTGGACATAGGAGCGGGATGCATTCCATTGCCCTTATGCATCATAAGGTGCGTAAAAATGGTTTGATTTCGATGAAATTTTAGTATGTGGTAGGGGACCACCTGGAGAGGAACCCTATTGAAAATAGGACAAATGGAGTCAAAGGTCAGGACGTAGGATCGGGATCCATTCCATCGCCCTTATCCCACACTATTAAGATGGACGACAAGTAATTTTGCTTCCTATATTTCCAATGGAAAACCTTTTGTACATATTTCCTTCACAATTAGTGTGTTCCCAAGGATGGAAATTTGAACATCGATTAAAATAACTTCATACTATGACTTGGAATATTTAACATTTTCTAAAACATAACCATAATTATATTAAAAAACAATAACGTTTTCTTTGGTGGTGTTGAAACCAGAAAAAAGATGGCGCGACCTGTACTTTGATGACGTCAGTGGACAAATAAATGTTGGATTGCATAATTACGGTTATGGTTTAGAAAATATTATTACGGTTATGGTTTAGGAAATATTAAGTATTCCAAGTTATGAAATGAAGCTATTTTAATTGATGTTCAAATTTTCCTTCTTGGGAACGCATTGTGAAGAAAATGTGTACAGAAGTTTTTCCATTGGAAGTATAGGAAGCAAAATTACTTGACGTCCACCTTAAAGTAGCAATTCTTGTATGTATGTATGTACATTTTATTTTGAAAATGGCTCTAAGAATTTTGATGAAAGTCGTTAACCTACCGTTTCCTGGTACTAGAAATCAATTTAGCTTGATCTCGACTTTAGGAGAATTCGTTTAGTGGGTTAAATAACCACCCTGAATTATAAGTTCTTAGTGTCATGGCGTCATTCCATTAATGTTACCAATGCTTAGAAATCTTATGACGTGACAATCTCGCGTTTGAGAATGTTGGCGCGCAGTCACGCCATCTGTCTCATTACGTCACGCGTTGTGTGTGGATACTATTAAAGTTTTATGACGTCATACTCTTGCCAGCAGATGGTCGCGATTCCCGTCTGCTTCATTATATCACGCGGCATGTGCTTATGTCCATCCGTACGATAACTCGCGTAACAATCGTTTGATTACGATGAAATTTTAGTATCTGGTAGGGTATCACCTGGGAAGGAACCTCATTTAAAGTGAACGAAATGGGGTGAATAGTCAGTACACTGCTGTTATGCGTCAAAACTAACGTAAAAAAGGTTCAATTTCGATGAAATTTTAGTATGTGATAGGGGACCACCTGGCCACAAACCCTATTGAAAATGGGTGAAATGGGGTCAAAGGTCAGGACATAGGAGCGGAATCGCTTCCATCGCCATTATGCGTCATAACTTATGTACTAATGCTTTGATTTGGATGAAATGTTAGTATGTTGTAGGGGCCTGCCTGGGGACAAATTCTATTGAAAATGGGCGAAATGGGGTCAAAGGTTAGGACACAGGAGCGGGATCTATTCCATAGCCCTTATGCATCATAACTTACGTAAAAATGCTTCGATTGCGACAAAACTTTATCATGTTATTTCGGAGGTATTCCAAACCGGTTCTGTTGAATATCATCGATATGGGATCAAGGGTCAGGGCACAGGACCGAGATTTATTCCACAGCCATTATTCTCATAACTTGAGTGATAACTTGAGTAATGATTTCTGGTATGTTGGAAAGCGTATTATTATAATCAATGCATTGCATGATTTTACTAACTTGTTGTACTATGTTTCTAATGTTCATAGTTTCTGCTGCCCTTTTGAATTTTCTCAATTACTTCTTTTGTATTATCCACCTCTTCTTCTACATATAGTTGATCAATGATGTTTTCCATTTTTTCATTGTATTGATTATTGGATATTATAACCATTTTGTTGGATTTATCACTTTTAATAGCTAATAAAGATTTATTAATTCATTCCCATTTTGCAGCCTTGTAATTTCTATCATCTTTTTTTACTATACTAGACATCGTAGTTACACCATGTTTTGTTATTTCATATTCTACTGCTGTTTTCTCATGTTGGTTCAAATTTTTTTATTAAATTCTGAATGTCTGCAACAAATTTTGCTTCATTTTTAACTCCCCTCCTAATTTGGACCTTTGGCTAATAACTTCTGAGTTTTGTTGAAAATTTTGACATTTGAAATACTAATTACTTTATCAGGAGTTATTTTTTTATGTTTTAATATATCCTTGAATTCAGATTTATTTATTAGAAAATCTAATTTTTTGTTTATGGAGTATCTGTGATACCAGTTTATTTTGTCAATTTCAATATTAATTCTTTCCAACATTTTTAAATATATATTATATGAAAACATATTTTTCAGTTTCTGTTCTTCATTTTCTATATTTTTATCCAGTTGTAGAATGTCATATTTCAGTTGCTTTATCTGTACTGCCATTAGTCTTTTTGGAGTATTTTTCATTATGTCCCTGGCTTCTGAAATAAAATATATAGGTCCTTTTATTCTAAAAGATTTAGGAATAAGATCCAAATTTTGGCAAGTATATAAGAATTTTATTCTATTTTTCCTTCTATGTAAAGCAACCATCCATTTCTTCAGACTTCTGAAATCCTTCCAAAGAGAAGCCATTGTTAACATGTGTTAAATCACTTACTCAAGGCTTTACCCAGATATATTCCTTTGGTTCTAGCTCCAGTTGAAGAAATTTTGTTTAATCTTCCTTCCCTCTGAATTCTTTTTGGATTTTTACAGACAACCATAAATATTTTTGGTTGTAATGGCTGGTTTTTATTTTAATGTTAATCAAGTCAGGTTCAGTATTATTGTCAAAACAATATTGCATCAATGATGTTTTAGCCTGGTGTTTGTTCCAATTATCAAGATGCTATTTTATTTTAATACACTGGTGAGCAAAAATTAAGGATGTAGAGGAGAAATTTGCATAACAGCGGAACGAGCAGGCAGAACGGACCAAAAGACCACTCAGGAGATAGACTAGGGTCCGGTCCGGTACGGTAGGGCATGTGCATATATGCAGCATGACGTGGGGGGAGGGAGTGTCGGAAGGGTATAAAGTAAAGCACACGGGCGGTGTACGCTCAGCAATTCAGTGAAAGCTATTGCACGGTGTATCGGCTTGAACGACGTTGAGTTGCTGCCACCTTGTTATATGGCCAACAGGCAATCCAGTAGACGACATCTGGATGACTTTACCCGAGGTCGCGTCATTGGGAAGTTGGAAGAAGGTTGAAGTGTGACTAGTGTGGCCGAGGAGTTCGGGATCGCTCACAGCATCGTTTCACGAGCTTGGAGAGCATTTCAAACGACAGGAACAGCTGTCCGAGAGTTTAGCAGTGGTCGTCCACGAGCAACCACGGTGGCGGACGACCGGTATATTGTCCTACATGCAAGAAGAGACAGACGGCAGACAGCAGGAGAAATCACAAGGCACATGCAACAGACAACTGGACGTCCGTTATCGCGTTTTACTGTGGCCAGGAGGCTGCACAAAGGTGGTCTATTTGCACGACAACCAGTACGATGTGTGTCATTAACGCCTGCTCATCGGAGACGGCGGTTTCTGTGGTGCCAGGAACACAAGAACTGTACATATCAGCAATGGAGTGAAGTTTTCTTTTCAGATGAGAGCCGATTTAGTCTGACGAGCGATTCTGGACGTATACACATCTGCAGAGAGCAGGAACACACAATCAAAGCTCCAACATTATCAAAAGGGACCGATTTGGAGGTGGTGGAGTTCTCATTTGGGGCGGTATCGTGCTTGGTAGCCGTACTGACCTCCACATCTTCCAAGGAGGTTCAGTCACTGGTGTCCGCTATTGTACCGAGGTTCTCTTGCCTCACGTGCGTCTGTTTAGAGGTGCTGTGGGTCCTGAGTTCCTCTTCATGGACGACAACGCCACATCTCATCGTACAGTGGCTGTCGCAGAGCTGTTGGAGACTGAAGATATTCAACGCATGGATTGGCCCGCAAAGTCCCCCGGACCTAAATCCAATCGAACACGTGTGGGACCTTCTCGGGAGACACTTGGCAGCACGTCACCAGCCTCCAGCAACGATTCCGCAACTGCGATTGGCGCTACAAGAGGAATGGGCCACAATGCCTCAACAGCTCCTTGACAACCTCGTCCTCAGCATGGACAGACGTTGTAAATTCTGCAACGCAGTCGGGTGATCATATCCTCTACTAAAGACTGGATTTTTCTTGGCAGCCGCCTGTCACATAGACATTTCTGTCTTCTGTCCAGTTGTGCTCGAAGCTACCTTTTCAATAAAGTGCCTTTGTATCCTTTGGATTCCTTGTTTGGACGGTTTTGCTCCATTTGTCCCATATTCTTACATCTTGGGGATCTTATGGTATGATTTGAGTCGATGTGGAGCACTTCTGCACGACGTTACATTCAAAAAACCGTCTCGTCCTTAATTTTTGCATGCCAGTGTATTTAAGTTATGTTTTATACTGCCTATATATATAATATGTTATTATTATGGCTTATAGTTGGAAAAATTGGGATTTTGTATACGCCAGCTTTTTCTAAGCAGATTTATTACTATTATCTTGTGTTAAAAAGTAACTCATATTTCTCACCTTTTAACACAAGATAATACTAATAAATCGTACTTAGAAAAAGCTGCCATATATGAAATCCCAATTTTTTCAACTATAAACCATAATAATAAATATATATATATATACACACTGAGTGGCCACTTTATTATAACCACCCCCTCAGTACGTCGTTGGGCCACCTTTTGCCTTTAATACTGCGTTGATTCGTCATGGCATGGACTCCACGAGATGTTGATAGCTGGTTTGTGGAATCTGAGACCATGCTTGATGAATAGCACTTTTCAGGAGTGTAAGATTGCAGGGTAGTGGATCCAGCTGTCTGATGGATCGTTCAACTTCATCCCACAAATTCTCAATGGGGTTGAGATCTAGAGATTGTGGGGGCCACCTAAGCAAAGTAAACTCACCGGCATGTTCCTGAAACCAATCCTGTACAATACGAGCACTATGGCAGGAGGCATTATCTTGTTGAAAGTAGCCTTCACCATTGGGATAAACCATCCACATGACAGGATGCACTTGGTCCGCAACGACGTTTAGATATGATGTGCCAGTCAGACATTGATCAACACGAATTAAAAGGCCCTAAGCATGCCAGGAAAACATTCCCCAAACCATAACGTTACCTCCACCAACTTGAAAAGTTGTAGCAATGCATTTGGGGTCCATGCTTTCGTGCTTCTCACTCAGCCATCGGCATGGTGCAACTGAAAACGTGATTCATCGGACCACATAATTTGTTTCCAATTATCGACTGTCCAATCCTTGTGCTCCTGTGCAAACTGGAGACGTTTTCTCTTGTTAACTGCAGACAGCAAAGGTGTTCGAACAGGCCTTCGGCTGCCATATCTCATCCGATGCAGTGTACGGCAAACAGTGCGTGCAGAGATCATTTGAGGGATCTTTGATTAAGATGGTCTGTAATTTTCTGCACTGTTGCCAGTCTGGACACTCTCCGTTCCGCCTGAGCAGTCACTAGTCAATGACAACCACACGTTGCACGTAGAGACCCAGTTTTCTGGCTGACAGTCCAGTCTTTAAACACTTTAACAACAGCTGCTCTGGAACATTTCACGAATGCGGCGGTTTCGGTGATACTCGCTCCATGGCTCAGAGCTCCTACAATCATCCCACGTTGAAAGTCTGTCAAATCGCATTTTTTACCCATACTGTCGCAAGCACTAAGCTTTTCCTTTTTATACTAGCCTCGCCCTCTGGCAGCAACAGCGTGCAGCCATAGCTCATTTGCTTAAAACTGTCAGGTGGTCATAATAAAGTGGCTATTCAATGTATATATATATAGGCAGTGCAAAACATAACTTAAATATTAGAATGAAAGAGCACCTAGATTATTGGAACAAACACCAGGCTAAAACATCGTAGATGCAATACTGTTTCGACAATAATACTGAACCTGACTGGATTAACGTTAAAATAAAAACCAGCCATTACAACCATAAACCGATACTTATATCTGAAGCAGTGCTGATCAAAAATTCTAAACCATTTAATTACAATAATAACACACCAGGTGAACTGTCATGTGATTGGAAACATAATAAATGGTGAGAACAACTCAAAAGACAAATGCAAAAATATACGGAAAGCTCAACAATTATTTAGGAAATTTTGTGCTGGACACCCAGTAGATGGTGCCACAGCTATCACATACAAGACGAGACTCAAAAGTGCATACAGCGGTGACTCTGCAGTTTTTGAGCACGACTGCAATGTTGAAAGAGTTCTTCTACCACTGAGGACAGCGATGGATATACGGTAGAAACACGTTTGGTTCAAACTGGTGTGGTGTTTTAGTGTGAAATTGTCAACTTTGGATAGCAAGTGACATTTGAGTGTATATATATATAATGGATATTACAATCCTGAAATTTTTCTTGGTCTTTGGTCTTTTACCCCAACCCCATTTTAATTGTGGTTTTTATAGCTTTCGTGAATTCTAACGCTTTTCATTGCTTCACTTTTATATTCTCATGATATGTTATACCATCTGCCTCCAACCTATAAATGAATGCCAATTATTTTAACTGTGGATTTTAGCCCTCTTTGGTTTAACATTTCATTCCTACAAAATTATGCGTTTGTCGACCAATTCCAAGTTACTAACAAGATCCAGGAGCAAAGATGTTTTTTGACCAACTGAAGCAAATCCAGAGGACAAGGTAAGAAGATATTCTTGTGAATTTTGATTAGGCATGTCATAGAACATCATGGCTTGTGAGAACACTAACTCCCACTGATTTTATTCTTTAATTATAATGTGAGATGCAGAAATAATGATGAACAAGTAATCTGTTCATCTACTTTTATATACACATGTATAAATGTTGTAACAAGTGCATTCAGTCCCCTGGGGATTGTTTGGAGGGAGACAAGTATGACAATTTCTTCCTTATCCATATTTTGCAGAATTTGAATGCAGTCATTATTATTATTATTATTATTATTATTATTATTATTATTATTATGTATTATGTATGTGGAAAATGTGTAGTGTTTTAGTCTAAGGAAAATTTGCTACTTATGGTTGTATTTCTTTTACTTGTCATCAGTATATATGATTTTAATTCCACAGTACACTATGAATAGTGGTGCCATAAATTCATTTACATGTATGATTTTAAGTTTTATTTATAAAATAATATTTTTTTCTCTTAGGTGGAATGGACAACATAGTGACTTTAAGTCTCAATAAATATCACTCAGGTCTTGTTGGTTGCCTTGCTAATGTGACTCTTTCCACTGATTATCATATTCGACTCATCACTCATGCAACCACTGGGATCAATATACAGCCTTGTCTCTAAATTGCAAGATGGAGTTTTAAATTATCCTGTGGGAGGCAAAATGTGTACAGTCACATATAGGACTTCAACAAACTTTTTATGAACCATATGTCGGACATGTGTAGCCAGAAACTGCCGTGGACCTCAACATGTATGACTTGAATCCTTGTGCAACCTATTCAGCAGTTACCTAAACTATAATGGCAGGATTCTGTAGTTTGTGTTCACAAATACATGTGCCACGAGGAAGTTTTTTTACAAGCTTCTCCTTGATTGTGACCCCATGTGTTGTGCTAGTGCCTTCAGTAAGCAGCAAATATCAGTTTTTGCACCAGTCATTTAAACATTTTTTCATAGTTTATACCCATATATAAAAAGAAGTTCTGATTCATTAGAATGAACAGTTTAGATTGCAATATCTTATGCTGCAACTTACTGGTTGCTGCTGTAAGTATAAATACGTTTTGTCATAGTTATTCTGTTTCAGTAAACTGTCAGTTTGAGATGTCTTCACAATGTAAACACAAGAAATGAAAAACTGTTACCAAGGCACTCCAGTTTTCATATCATGCTGTAAAAATTGCTGAAATGTCTTATCATCACTAAAAAAATAGTTTCATTTCAGATCCTGTATTATCATTGCCAGTCAGAATTATCCTACCTTGAGAGCAGAAAACATTCATGAACTTTGGCATGTGAAGCTGTCTTTGCTAAAATGGAACTTATGCTTTCTAAACTATCTTCTACTGCTGCCAAATTTTATTTTATTGTAGCCTTATCCTAAAAATGTTCCCTATTAGAGAGCAACTGTATTTGTATGAAAGTTGTATTCTTTTATTTAATAACAGAGTAGTATTACTTTTTCTTTTGTTTTTGATAAAGTTGTCTTATCATATCATTGTCACTTCTCATAAATAATGATCAATTGTTATTTGAATTTATTTTTTATAAAGCAGGTTAAGGGGTCCAGTTGGTATAAGACCAATACTTACTTCAGTCAGTGTACATAATATGAATATATATAATCAAAAGTCAAAATTTATAAAACATTTTATATAATTATTTTATTAGATGATTATTTGTGTCATGGCAAAGGAAATCCGCATTTCATAAGCAATGATTTGCTAGCGAAAGTTTAGCTTTGAAAATAACGCTGCTTACATGCCTTAGCATGTAAATCTGAAAGAATATTTACCTTAAAAGAAAATAAGAAAGAATCTTTCTCTGAAGAACAGAATAGTTCAAGTATTGTCAAATATACTTTGCTGAATTGTTTTGCAATGTAGAGTATATTTTATAAATATTGAATCAGGATCAGTGTTGTATAATAAAATTGAAAGTAAATCTTTCTTGCTAAACACTTTGGCATTCTTTGCTGGAGCACTTCTCAGCATGTGAAAATTTACTGAAATATATGTAGAAGGGAAAGTTTCCTTTTGTCATTAAAACTTGCTGTAACCCAAGCAGTGAATATAATGTTCCTCCGTGTATCAGTATAGTACAACAATAAGATATGAACTTCATCCATTTCTTTATAGTCATTTGGAAGTAAATTGAAAAGTCATACACATCTTCAATTGTGTTTGTCTTTGAACCAGCTGTAGAACAAAAGCTGTAAAACTGTGCATGGTTCTACTAAGTCCATAATATTAATCTTTTTATACTAAAACACTTAATTACTTTTTAAATATGTTAGCCAACTTGGGTTGCATTCTAGACCGTTTCCATGTTTGATCATAGTTTATTGTAAATGTCCTAAATAACTGCTAAGAAGTATTATTTTGTTATATGTGTATGGACATAAACTATTTTTATTTGCTTTAAATTTAAGAAAAGATCTTGGTGCCATAAATCACACTGATTCTACAACTTTTCATAATGACCATTTTCTTGTTACTTTTTATAAATTTGACACAGAAGTGATTGCATTATTTTTTTCTTTGTCTTTCTTTTCTCACTCACATAAAATATCATACCTAAATCAATTTTCGATGTTGGTAACATAAAATAATATGATAGTTATCTGTATGAAATTAATGGAACTTCAAGTAGTTCACCACTTGCATTGTCTCAATATTTTTTATTTTTTTTTGTAATAAAGTTCCAGTGTATGCTGTCAAAACAAATGGTTCTCAGTCTGGCTACTGGTAGTATGTGCAGAAGATAGGAGTAATTTGTAACATCAAATAAAGAGCATTTTGTGGCTGTTTTGTGTACTGATATATAAGCACCATTAGTGTTGCTGCAAAACATGTGATAAGAAGTAACTGCTTAAAAAGATATACATTCTTGTAACTTAAAACATGTTTTTTATGGTTAGCATGCCACCTATTTTAATATTAAATAGTTTTTCAAAATTGGAAAGATTAAAGGATTCTTTTTGTTTAGACATATTGTGTTCTGTGGTGCACAGTAAAAATTCATAAAATGTCACTACTGCTAAACCACATGTATATGGTATTAGCCAGAAGTCTTGGTAAACTATAAAAACTTGGGATTTGAAATGTAATTTACCTCTGATTGTTGAAAAATAAACACCTTAATCAAAATTAGATGAAAGGAATATCAAGAGTTAGATTTCACTTGGGTTCACAATCTAAATATTAGAAGAGTACCATTGTGTTCAGTGTAGCTAAAATTTGTATTAAGATCGAGGGCTGTCCTCAGTAAAAATATTATACTGCTTGAAAGAGAAAAAAGATCAGTTTTTTTCCCAGATTTTGCAGTGAAAGTTAAGTTGCTCTGCCATGACAAGTTACCTGAAATACTGAAACCAGAAACAATTACAGAGCTAATCTTAATGTTATTGTGCTACTTGTAACAAAGAACTGGTACTCAAAAGATAATCTTATTGAAATAATTTTCTTTTAGCAGAAATGAATGCAATTGGATGCTGCTCTTGCTCACAGTAGGCTAATGACATTTGTCTCACTGTAAAACCTGATGGATGATGCAGAACTTATTTTCCTGTGTATGGCATCATTTCAATGCATAGCTTTAATATGTAAGAAAAATCAGTTATGATAACATATGGTAATCAAGTTCATTTTTAATATCATATGTATGTTTCTTTCTCATCAACCACTGTTAAGTTTGTTATTCCTTACATAAAATTATGTACTGAAAATTCTTGATATATAGAATAATTATATTTCAAAAAGTATCCAGAGTTGAGGAAATCTCACAAAATGAGGCATAATATCCTTGTTAGAATTGATGGAAATGCCTAAGATGTATTACAAAGAGCATCAGATTATCCTTGCTATTACTTAAGCTGATTACCATGGTACAGTATTTTTATTATTTTAATAATTATACATCATTCTAGTGCAAATAATTGTTTATTATTTTAAAAATTGTTAAACGTCCTTAATAATAGGGTGTCATATATTATTTATAAAACATTTGCAGAAAAGCTAAGTCATTTTCTTGGTGACAGTAAATGATTTCACTTCACTGGGAAAAGACTGAGGTGATTTTCATTGGTGATTTATGGTAACCCTCTAAAGGTGTTGATGGAGTAGGTGATTGTGACTATGGAGATGAAGATTAAGGGGCTCCAGAATATCCACAATTCTGCATTTTGTATTAATCTACATTGAAATTAATCATAATGTGTGACTAAAAGTGTTGAGTGGATATATTGACTAAAACAATTTTCAAAAATCAGCTGTCTTCAATTGCTCTGCAGCTCTTAACTTCATACTCAGTTGTTGATAATGTAAGCAGGTCCTGTTTGTGCTACATTCCTTCTGCCAAACACACAATTGTGTACTTTGCCCGCCTCACCTTGTGAATCAGCAATTAATTTGCATTAAAGCAGATGCTATTAATGTATATAGGTTTAGATTAATTGAGCACATTTAAATGAAACACGTTTTTTTAGCTTTTACATAAAAAGGAATACCTCTGTGTGTACTTGTCCAGATGTGCAGAAATTTGATTGGGAGGCTGCCATTTAAAGTATGACTTCAACCCCACTTCTTATAACATCTCAATTTTGGCATCAGTGTTCATATTCTAGTTTTTCTGTGCTGCATGCATGTTAAACATTTTTTATATTTAACCAAACATGCAGTACAGAAAAAAAAAACTAGCAGAATGTAAACAATGATGCTGAAATTATGTGTTATGAAAAATCACACTGAAACTCAACCGAAAAGCAGATAAAACATAAGCATAATTTGGAGTATTCATTTGAGGGAGAAACTACTAAATCGTTATGTAACATTTCAAAAAATTTAACCCTCATGTTTTGATGATTCAACAGTGAGTTCTTGTAATTTTAACTTAATGAAGATGAGACTTTAGAATTGTTTTAATGTATTATTTGAAAGTATAAAAATATGATTATTCAGGAAAGTGGGGAAAATATTGGAGGGATAGTTACCCTCCCTACCAAGTTATGCCTGTGTAATAAGGTAATTTTTGTATGTTAGTCATACAAAACCTGAGAGAGGTACAATTCCTTGTGAAGGTAACTGTGGATGCTTCCTTGTCTCTAGTTAACCTTTCTTAAGGATCTGCTGTGACCCCTGTTCCTAGAGCTAGTGCCATTATAACTTATGCTCATGTTGAGGCATGTATGTGCAGCACTGTATTAATCACTTAAAAAATTCCATTGAGCATGACTTTTGACTAATACTGTGTATTGAAAAAACACCTTAGTAAATGTAACTAAGTACTTAAAAGAACATAGTTGATAATGAAATGTTACTTATTGTGAGCATTACATATAATGTTAAAGGACTACTTGAAATAACCATCTCTTTGTTTGTCATAACTTTTTGCATGTAGTGTTTAAGTAGAGTTGTTAGCAGAATAGGAAAAAATAACTTATGTGTTTTGATAAAAAAAAAAAAAAAAGTAAGTGCATTAGCCACATCATACATTCAGGTTTTGAGTCACTGGAAAGCAAAGGATTTCTGTAGATTTCTAGTAATCTTTCTGTGGAAAATTTCACATCCAAATTGATCAATTAAGAAAAGTCATCTGAATTTTCTGTATTCACTTTTGTATTTTAGGAATAGAGAACTTAAATTCTTCATATGGACTTTGTATTTGATGGGGGAGTGGGTTAATGTGTTCAGTTAATTTGTTATGTAATTCTAATGTCATATACCACTGAAAGATTAAAGCTTTTTATTATCTCACATAAACCTCTTGTTGCCCAGTAAGTAGTCCAAAGCAGTTACATGCCTATTTCTTGCTACCTACCTGGATTCAAATACCAGGTGAAACATGGGTGTTGTATTTGTTCTGCAGTTCTGATTCTCTCCCTTCCCTGGAGCTATTAACCCAATATCAGAAATGAGCAACCGCTTCTTTATAGCCCTTAGATGCTCATTGAAGTCAGAAAGCTATCAAGAGAAAAAAAAAGGAAAAACATTGAATACCTGAATGGTAAATATGCGTATTACTCAAGTTTTCCCATATCTCAGTCACTTACTGTGCAGCACATTTCCTGGTATATGCTTCATGCACTTTTTTATGTATGCCAGTTGATTTTATATATATTTTTTAAGTTGTGTAGTATTTTGAATTTTATAGGAACCACACACTCATAACTACTAAAATTGCACCAAAAAAAATGAAGAAACATAGTGTGCCTGTTGTGTATTAATGTATTGTATTTAGTTGAAGTTTGTGTAGTTCATTAGTAATTTTGATTTACTGCTAGTCTTATAATAATTTCATCTCCATCATTCTTTCTTTTCTGTGTCTCTTGAATATTTCTTTGCTTCCACATTTTTGAAAACATGCATTTGCAGTGAATGTTCTGTCATGAATATTGGTACTTTAAATCACTTAAAACTAATTACCAACATAATAACCTGAAGTCCAATTAATGCCCCTAATAATGAAAGTAAATTAATTTTTTCTTTGTTGCTGAAACAGTGTGATAAATTTGTGTTCATTTATTTGTGATTAATGAGTAATTTCCCTTCTTTATGATAGCATTTGTTTCATATACATTGGTTAACTATCTTAATTTTCTGGAAAGAATTTGTATAAAAAACATTTGTAGGATGTTAGTTTGCTTTAAAACAGCATGTGTGATATTTTGGTGATAGTTGTTTTGGTGCACTGAAAATTTCAAATACATTTATGACCACTGTGTATGATCTCAAATAAGTGTGCCAACTGTTTAAATAATAATATTTAAAAAGTGTGTACACAGTTGCTCATGCTTGGTCATAGAAAGTCTGTTATAGTAAAAAAACAAAAAAAACCTTAATGATTGATCATTATTTCTTTTGCTTTTGAAGAAAAGTGGTGTTGAAAACTATGCAAATACAATTATTTCTGTTCATTCAAATCTTATCAAATGTATTATTCATGTATACATTTGCAAAGTGAAATGGCAGCTGTGTCAAGGATAAATGTGTTGTGTTAGTTAATTTCTCATGTTTGTAAAGTGTCAGTTCATTGTATTGTAAAATTTTAACTGTCACAAAATCCAGAATACATGCCTCTATCAGTTTTGTGTGTGTGCATGTGTGTGTTTGCCTGATTCATGCAATATATTTGTCGTTTTTTCTTTCTTTTTTCTTTCTTTTTGCTTATTTACAACTATGCTTTGTTGAAAATGCTGTCATGCATATTTTTTGCATTTTGCAGAACCTACGGCCAGGATATATTGGAATTTTGATAAAAGCACACAAAAAAGTGTATTATTTTCATACAGAAAAAAATACTTTATGCTGATTGTATTTCTCTGACTCAAATTTTTGATTTTGCAAGAATGCTTAGACTGTTTTATATATATATCCCCTTTTCATTTATTTGTGTGTGTGTATGTGTTCATAGTCATCCATCTTTTGCTTTAAAAAATATTATATAAGATTCTTTACATAAATATTATTGTAAATTTCAGTGTGTGGCACTAATTAACATCATAAAAAGTATAAATCCTCTGATTCATGACTGAATCCAATAATTAAAGATCCAATTTCAGAACTGGCAGATGAAAGCAAAGGACCTGATGATTGGCATATTTATTTATTTGTGATTTTTAAAGTAATTTGTCATTTTTCTTGTTTGTCCATGCATACTGGATTCTGTTCCACAAGTTTCTCCCCTTCTATTTTTGACTTGTTGATTCTAAAAAGGTATTTGTTTTCCCTTTTTTTCAATATTCTTTTTTATTTGCTTTAGAAATTACGTGCCATTTGGACACTGAAATTTTTAAATCCAAAACTTTTAGACTGGTTTTGTGAAAAGACTTATTTTTTAACATTCATTTCATCCCAGTAACATGGCAAGTTTTCCTTTATTGGTGTTGAAAGTCAAGGAATTATAAAGCATTACGAAGAGCCCATTTCTTTTAGCATATTTTGTGTGTATGTATATTGTTTTATTATCCATACAGCTGTGGGTTATATTTCTTATAATATTCCCATTAATTTATGAATAGAACACTTTTAGATGGCAAAAATTATTTTTTATGCAGGACAAATCTTCATATAATAATCATTACCACATCAATTTTTCAGCCCACTGATTTTTCACCAGTGGTGTTCTGAGTCATAGTGATTGGACCTGGTGAAAAGACTAATTAAAATTAATCTTCAGCCATAATCACTTTCCGTGTGATGAGTACTACCACAAAGAACTTGAGTTAAAGATTTTCAAGAAATTTCATTAAATACATGTTGTGGCAGTGAAACTTGGAAAACTGAAAACTTTGAATGCATTCTGATAAAAAATTGCTTAAGATAGAATTCTTTGTCACCCAGCATGTATTTATGAACTGTTGCTGAAGAACTTTCTATTTAAAATTTGCTTAAATTTTCCTTGAGAGGCAATATAATTTTGAGACATGGTGACACCCCTTGACCTATTTTATATAATACAGCACCTGAAAAATACATTAAATAATAATAGATAAAAAAAGTAAAACAACACTGAATTATACTGTTATTTATTTACTAAACAACAAAGTGCTAAAGATATTAACAACATTCAGAAAATTTTAATTATAGTAACCAAGAAAATTTTATTTCTTTATCAATTAACAACATGACTTTTAAAAAGTTACTTCTCTTAAATATCTTAAAAGAGCAGTAACATCTGCAAGTGAAATTAACTGGAAATTTGAATAGAATTCAAGCAGAAAAGAAGTCTTACTACTCTGCACAGCATTTATTGTCAGGTAAAATTCTTTCAAATTGACCTAAACCAGAAATCTATAAAACCATTATCAGGTCTCTATATACAGCAGAATTCCTCGAAATATGTTTAGTTTCATAAGCACACCAATAACAACAACAAAAAATAAAAACCTAAAGGAAATAAAAATATATATTACTGTATTTTCCAGCATATAATCTGCAGATTATCTGTTCCTAAAAGTTTAACTTCTAGCCACTGTGGATTATATGACGGTGCGGATAATATGGAGCTTTTTTTTTTTCCCCATAAACTTCAAAAATGAAGCAGTTTTGCTCTTCATGAAAGAAATTTGTATCATGTCAAAGCATTAAGAATGTCACGTGTTCGACGATAATGCACAAACAATGCGAAACATAACTTCCTTTCCCCCTTGACTTTGACAAAAACGTCTGCGTGTATGTGTGTGTAAACAATTCCTCTCTGCCGATTGCTACTTTGTAAAAAAGCTATGGGAGAAAACATAGCCTGTAGCAAAGTGCATTGACCTTGAATAGGGGAGAGAGACGTTTTCATTCCATGCTGCTCTGACGCATGACCTCCACTTGTTTATTTTGCTCTAATTCAAAGAGAATGCCTCTGGCACTACAGCTCCAAGACTGAAGAGGAGAACTTTGACACAATCACAATATTATTTATGGTCTGAGGTCTAGTGTTTCAGTTGTTGATGTATAATAATTTAAGCATTACTCAAAGTTACAGCACGGTTGTCACATAAATTAAAAATATATATCACAACCATTTGAAAGTTGCGGAGTATTGTAACAGTAACTTTTTTAAATTTTCAAAAAAATTCAGCGATTTTATATTTTGTTAAACTCATTAAATGAAAAGAAAGTTAGAATATATATATATATATATATATATATATATATATATACATACAGTAAAACTTCGAAAATCCGTCATCGGTGGGACCGGATGAGTGCAGGATTTATGAAATTTCCAGATTTTTGAAGTTATCCAAAAATTGCATAACTGGCATTACGTAAAGCACATACTTACATGTAACAGGTAACTTTAACAAAAATTTGTGCGTCTACACCTTATAAATATGCAGGGGTCGCACTACCAATCGCATTCTTCGCAATTTGCAAAAAAAAAAAAATAGTTTTGGCGATGGGAAAAAGTTTTGGCAAAAATATTGGCGATTACCTTTTTGTGTTATTTATTATAAAACTCTGTTGTGGATTATGTACCTGTTTTTTAACTTTTACTGTAAATTTTGTCTGAGGGTTATACGCCACCGCAGATTATATGCCGAAAAATACAGTACTATATATATTAGAAAAAATAGGCCTAAAAACAGGTGCAATGATAATTTTTTTGTGTTTCTTGCAACATAAAATTTATATCATGTACAGATCACCATTATTAGTAGGCAAAATTAAATGAGATTTCTTGCAGAGGACTACAAAATGGGTAGGAAGGAAGAAATTTCAGAATAGAGAGAAATGGAAGAGGATGTTGTTTGCAATTGAGAGCCTTTGGGGCTCAAATAGCTAAATAAAAAGAATAGGCACTCCGAATGATGGAAATTTTGATACACATTCATTTTTCAAGTCAAAAAATTGCAGCAAAGGACTATTGTCTGTGAATTGCAAAGCTTTGAAAGGCTTTTTAATTATTTGTTTGTTTAAAAATATTTCTGTTATTTGAGATTTGCAAGAATTATCAGTTGTACTAAAATGGTACCACTGAAAAATATATACATACACATAATGAGAGAGGCACCTGTTAAATATGTGTAAAAGGTACATGTTGAAGCTCAGTTGGAAACATAAATGAAGCTTTGAGAAAGTTAGCAGCTATCATACTAAAATAATTATAGAAGTTGTATTATTTGAAAGTGATTTATATGCTGGAAAGAATAAATTTTCAAAAACTGGATAAGTACTAATCAAATGCAAATTTCATTTATATTTCCTTTTTAATACCTAAAGGCAGTTTTTCATCAGCAAATGAAAATCTTATTGTATATTAGGTTAGGATCTTTGTTATTCCATTCTGGTTATCATATGTAGCAGATTCCCCTCCCTCCACCTCAACTTTTATGCAGCTTTGCAATTTCAGGTTCCCTGGTAGGAAATTAAAACAGTACATCTGCCATTCTGCATCGGCTGTGTTTAATGTAATTTTATGGTGAAAGTATTCTAAATATCAAAGTTTTATTTAATATTTCAATTTTTATAGTTCATTATAAAAATGTGAATCATTGCATTTTGGGAGGCAGACTTTTTTGTGATATATTTTGGTTTGCATGTGAGTGTGAGGAAAGAACATGAATTGTATTTCCTTTACTTACCCAAAAAATTCATTGGGAAATAGTTTTCTGAAATTCCCTCTACATTAATTTTGTGAGAACTTTTTTAAATAGCTATCAGTAGTTCTCATTTTGTTTATTTTCACTTTCATCTTATACAGAAACATATATACGAGGGGCATGCCAGAAGTTTCTAGCTGTTTAAAGAAATATATATTTATTTACGAATAATTACAACTTTTCAAAATCTCCATGAACATCTATACACTTTTGCATTCAATAAAACTATTTTGCAAATGCCTCTTCCCAGCTTTGTTTTGGCAGACTGTCAGTTGCCTCAAAATAAGCAGCTATGGCCTCTTCATCAGATAAAAATCGACGTCCACATAGGGTTTCCTTGACTTTTGGAAACAAGAAGTCATGGGGTGCCAAGTCAGGAGAATGGGCTGGATGAGACAACTTGCATGCCTTCTGTTGCCAAAAAATCAACTGTCTTGGCTGTAGTATGAGCCAAAGTATTGTCATGGCTCAATAGGAGGTGCTCATTTTTCAATCTTGGGTGTATTTTCTTCCATTCTACGATGACCTTTGGCAGACATTAAGTGGTATACCAATTAGCAGTAACAGTTCTTTGATTTTCAAGAGCAATAGTTGTTGTATATCCTGTTTTACAGAAGAAGGATGCTACCATTTTCTTCCCTGCACTGCAGATTTGTCAGACTTTGGTCAGAGGTGCATCACCTTCAAAGCACCAGACCCTTGACTGTTCCTTTGTTTCCAAATCATAGTGATAAATCTATGATTTATCACCAGATACGATGTTGTAGGTGTCTTTACTACATCGTTCTCTGAATTTAAACAGCATAAATTGGCTCCATTGAACTCGGCTTATCTTCTGCAGGTCAGTGAGTGAATGAGGCATCCAATGGGCACATTGCTTCCTGATATGCAAATGATCATGAATGATTGTTTATGCAGCACTTGAATGAATGCCCAGAGCCATCTCTATTTCATGATGTCACACGAGGATCTTGTTTGATAAGTTTTCTAACAGCATTGATGTTTTCAGTCTTTACAGCAGTATGAAGCTGACCACAGTAAACGCCATCTTCCAAAGAATTTTTCCCTCTTAAATTCATGAAACCAATTTCTAACTATGACAAGAGAAGGAGCAGATTCTGGAAAGATATTTGATAGTGATTCAAAACACTGCTGTGCACTTAAACCTTTTTTTAAATCATAGCATGGAAAATCACATTTTGGCAGCTCCATTTTAGTGGGCCAAATGAGGTCAACTGTGTTTTATTCTCCTGCCACATGAGCAAAATTTGGCTTGAGCAGGTGGCCACGGCACCCGCTACTGGCTAATATGAACATGTGCTTTCTAACTACAACTGTTTCATTGTCGGCAGACAACACGTTCAGCAGCAGCTAAAAACTTTTGGCACAACCTCCGTACACACACACATATGCAACACACATAAGCAAATGGTAATCATTTGTTAGCTGTGGTGTAAAATTTCTTTGAATGATAACCAAAATAGTTTCTTTTTTTGACTGAAAAATCTTTTGAAGTTGGATATTTTTAGATAGTACTTAAAACATCTCACAAAAAGTTAGAGGCGATACACGAGTCACAGTGTGTTAAGTCATATCTTATATATAAATGAAGTTAAAGTTCCGAATGGGCATTAAATTTTGCAAATCAGTGCACTGACAACTTGTTGGAGATGATTTATTTTTGTTTTACTTTTTGTCACTGAATCTTGGTCAGTTTTTTAAATGTGTATTTCCTGTGTGTGGCCAGCTGTAATTTTATATTTAGATATGTTTAGGGTAATAAAATGTTAAAAAATGATTACTATAATTCTTACACTGTAACCTTGCTATATTATACTGAAATCATAATTATAGATTTTTTTACTTGTCTTCTTGAAAAAAAAACTCTAAAAATGTTCTATGAAAATAAAAATACACGCTTTCTTATGTTTAAAAGCTAAAGAAAATGTAGACATGTTTCTAAAGTGTGCTGTTTTGAGGCAGTGTCATTTCTAAGAATGTATTTTTCATAGTCAAAAAATGGAAAATGATGAATAATTGTGTATAAGTGTATAGAAATAAAATAGTTGCCCTTTTTCACTTGAACTTCTGCATCAATTTTAGTTGTATGTGAATTCATTTTGTGAAAAATCCATTTTTAATTTCAGACATGTAGAATATTGTGCATCTTATAATTTTACAGTAGCTTTTGTGTGCATGTTTGTATGGTGATGGAAAGTCGAATTGCCGCCCCAGTGGCGCAGTGGTCTAAGGCGCTGGTCTCTGATCATTCGTCCGTAAGGGGTCCGGGTTTGAATCCCGGTCAGGCATGGATGTTGTGTTTGTCTTACGGCACTGGCTCTCTCTCCCTTCCCTGGAACCAGTGACCCTAAATTAGGGACGGGCGACTGCTTATAGCCCATTGAGTTGCTCACGGTGGTCGTTAAACCTCCAATCAAAAAAAAAAAAAAAAAAAAATCAAATTTTATCATTTTGGGAATGATTCTAATAAGTGGAAATCATGATAGCATCCAAATCACACAATATAAAGTTTCTAGTTGTAAATGAATTTATGGCACCTCTATTCATATTGTACTGTGGAATTAACTTTTTTACGAGTCTTATAGAGGTTATTATTCAAAAAAGTTGGTGGTAGTCCTGATGACGAACTAGGCTTTAGTTCGAAATTTTGACCACCAATTTGTTTGTATAATAACCTCTATAAGACCTGTAAAAAGTTAATTCCACAGTATAAAGTTTCTTTTGAGAGAGGTTGCTTAAGTTTAACTTGATTGGCTTTTTTTTTTTTTTTTTTTGTATAAAGCCTTTAATGTTGGTCAAATATGTTCTCTCATTCACCAGTATTTCTGAAACTGGTTTTTCTTTCTTTTTTAATAACAGTAAAATCTGATTTTATACTTGGTAACAAAAATCAAGTGGCAGCTTTCTCCTTAAATCCTAATCACTTCAAAAAGAGTGAATGGTTTTTGCTACTGATTCTCAAGATCTTGGAAATGAGCTTCTCACTTGGTTCCCCCTGCGAAAATGAATAATTATGTCCAATAATATAAGATTAAATCATCAAAAAGAACTACCCTTTCCCCTAAAATTAAAAAATTTAGTTCTCTAGTTCTGTTTAACAGTTCTGAAATCTTTTTTAAAGAGATGGTTATTACCTTGCCATAAAATTTAACCCTTCCATTATGAAATTATTACCTGATAGTAAAATCTGCCATCTTAATATTTCAGATGCTCAACTCATTAATATTTTCTCCAGGTCTGGCAGAACCTAATACATGTGTAGTATCTATTACATTGCTAACTGAAGACAAAGTTGATATCAGAAAAAGAAACCCTGGTAACACTGTGGATTCTTTGTGAACAACACTTATGCTTTATTGTATTAGGACCACTAAATTGTTGTTGCAGTAGTCTGTAATTTTGCTCATCATTATGCTAGTTGCTTTGAAAAGTTTCATGCATGCAGCAACTCTAAAATTTCATCTGTGTCCCTCTACATTATTAACAAGATTATTTGGAAATAAACTTGGCTAATAAAAACAGTGTAACAGATCTGATGATAATAATCCTTAAACTAATTTCCATTTTGGTAAGAAAAAAGCTTAAGATAACAATTACAGTCCTCTATTTTTTATGCATTTTTTTAAAATTCTTTTGGTTTTGTTAAAACATTCCTTGCTCATAAGAACTCTCCTGTATATTACAAAGATAAAATGTGGCAACTGAATACATTATAATACATCTTATAAATGTATTTAAAATCAATTCCACTTTAGTTGATAAGTTTAAAGATAGCAGGTTTTTTTGTTTTTGTTTTTCATTACTGTTAGTTGAAGATCTTTCCACAACTCCCTGCCTTGAGCAATTCTGTTCCACGTCATTCCAGCATACTTTAAACCTCTTTCAAACTCCATCAAGTGTTCGTATGGTTGTCTTGTCCTCCTACGCTGCATGTTTACATGTTAACAACTGCGTGTGGTCGAGTTTAGCGATAGCAAGTTTAAAAACCTGCTGTCTGTATTGCCTTCTTTTTTATACCCCTTGTGTGATGTTTTTGATGGTGTTGCATGCATCTCTCATTTGCATGTGTGTTGCAATTATAATCATTTGCATCCCTAATGGTGCCCTATTCACACTGCAAATTTCCTGCAAATCTGAGCATTTCTTCATGGTGTTGCAATTCCTATTAACAGCAGTGTGTATACACCTAAGGCACAGCCTTGACCTTATCCATCAAACTAGTAATCCCCACCTAAGTTTCAGCCACCACACACATAATTGCACCAGTTGTTCAAAACTGAACAGTGATTTAAAGGGAGGAGCAGACAGAGTTCAATGATAATTTTTTGATTTCATTTCTTTTTACATATTTTTTCATAAATGTGACTCATATGAATATAGTCATTGTTTCAATTTCATACCCCTTTTCTTTGCATCCCAGTTGAGGTACATTACATGTACATTTCTGTAGTTTCATGTGTAAGAACAAAAAGTTTTTTTCCTTGAAAAAAATTACTTATTGAAGTCAACATCTAACGCCAAAATAAACAGTTCAGTGATTCTAGTCAAGAAGGGTTCTGCAGCTGTTCCAGTGTTTCATAACATTAGGAAGTGGACTTTTTTTTCTGAAAAAAAATTTGAGACAATTATTCATAGTCAAATTTTTAAAAGGCAGACTGGGAAACTAAAAAGTTTTCAGTTTGAAAACATGTCTTAACTATTCTGTTGTCAGTCACTCAGTACTGAGCATTTACAGTGCTAATTTATCATGCCAAGGACCTGGATTCAAGTCCCACTTACGGCATTGATGTTGTGTTTATTTTTGAGCTGTGATTACATTCTGTAATCATTTTTGATCCCTTAAAAGTCTTTTGCTGTAGTTTTATCACACATGATTTTATAAGTGTAATTTCTCAACCTAGCTCATGCTTTGATATATCTCTTGCATAAATTTTATTAATATAGTAGCATAAGAGCATCTTATCATACCATCGAGAGACTTGTGAGGATCCCAACTTTTAACATCAGTAATTCATGCCCTAACTCAACAAAGTAAACTATTATGATTAAAAGCAATTTCTTCTGGTACCAAACTGTACATTTTGAATAAACATTTATGTATACATATGTTAATATAGAGGAAGTATGTACAGGCATTTAGTATAATAATGCTGTGATAGTGTTCTTTTAAATATATACCAAGTCCACACACGTTACAGAATTTTTTGCTTTAGTTGTAACCATAAATCATATCCAGTTGAGTTTCCTTTTCCATAACCATTATCATTAAAATGGCTGTTGTATCTATACTTTAGGGTTCTTGAGTAGTGAGTTCAATAGTTTACTATGGATGCTAGATTGACTATAGGGTTTATCACTAAAATCAGCCTTTATCACTAAATCAGCCCACAGTTCTCTGCTTTTTGGTTAAGAAAAACTGATGCAGATATTTCTGTTCTATTATTACAGTGTGCACTTGAAAACTTCTTTTTAGCATCTTTCAGAGTGGTGGTTACTCTTCTAAAGATGTTTTGTGAAACAAATTTTATTCTTGCTAACTCATCTGTAACTATGAAAGTCAGTAAGTTGCATGTTTTTGTTCTCTTCATTTCAGCAAAAATATAGGTGTTACATAGTTAGATATTGTACAAAGACATGTCATGATGGGTACTTTCCTGAATATAAGGGTGATTTATGCCTATTAATTACTTTTGGAGATACTGGAAACATAAAGTGTATTGAAAGCAATATGGAAATTGAGGTGTAAAATCTTTCTTGAAGGATGTACATATATTACAAAATGTTTAATCCTGGTTGTCTCTTAAATACAAAATGAAAAAATGCTGCTCTAAGTGGAGAGATATTCCGTATTGCAGAGGTGGGCTAACAAAACAAAGTTAATAATTTGCACATGTATTTTTAACTGAAGACTTTCTGAAAAAATTTATTAAAAAAGAAGGTAGTGTACATGTACATAAATCTTAAAAGGGTATGATTCACAGCAAAGTTCTATTGAATTTTGGGCCCTTCCAGAGAAGAATTCTGAGATTCAACTTATCTTGTTTCCATAACCTCCACGAGAAATTCACATGATTCAAATAAAATTTAGCTTTAGAGGATAGATTTTATGAAAATGTACATTAAAGCACATGTATGGAAATTTCATGTTTTTATTATGCACATTACTACAAAATTGGTACTCAGTTAGGTGGAAAAACTTGACTTGATAAATTAAATTGTCAAGTTATAAGAAAATTCATGTGAAGAACATTGAATGTTGTGTAACATGAATCTCTACATATTATCTTTTCCAAGTATCACATTCAAACTTATGCAACAGTTTTGCAAGAACTGATTGCATTTCTATGTGTGTATAATATATCACATTTGCAGTGTAGAGGAGTCAGTTTTAATACATGAAAATTCAAATCAAACTTTGAAATGGAACAGAGTCCTTGTCATGTTTTCTTTCTTGAATCAATGTTGAAACACATTAATATATGTATAAGAAGAAAAAACAAATGAATGTATATTGTGATGTACATTTACAAGAAGAAAAAAAAGGTGGAAGTCTGTTTCTATTTCCCCATGTGTGCATTATATTCCTTTAAGCTCAGAAGTAATTTTAGGTTTTGTTTTGCCTCATACATTATGATTCACAACTGTACTATAACAAGGTTACAGTGTACTCAATTTTTGGATTTAAACATGCAAGAAAAATTATTTGTATTCCCTGGAAAATTGGACTGTTAATGCAAAATACATGTTGAATAAGTAATAAGGTTAATCTTAGAAAAGGGTATTTTAGTTTTCACCCTTTATTGTACTTTTTATTGGGGACCAGCCAAAAACAATTCTAGAATGTTTAAATATGTATTGAAGTACAAATTTGTAGCAATGTGAAAAATATATAGCAAAGTTAGTTAAAAGTAAAATTATCTGTTTGGAGTTAAAAAGTAACAATAAATGCGAAGTTTTTGTACTTCTATGATGTTCAGCTTTTGTTCACAAAATATATCTTCAACAGTATTTCTCATAATGAAAGGAAATTCAGCGTTACTCAAATATCAGGTCTAAACACAAGCACACACAGACACACACACACACCTGTTCTATACATATCAGTACAATTCTAGAATGTTTAAATATGTATTGAAGTACAAATTTGTAGCAATGTGAAAAATATATAGCAAAGTTAGTTAAAGTAAAATTATCTGTTTGGAGTTAAAAAGTAACAATAAATGCGAAGTTTTTGTACTTCTATGATGTTCAGCTTCCGTTCACAAAATATATCTTCAACAGTATTTCTCATAATGAAAGGAAATTCAGCGTTACTCAAATATCAGGTCTAAACACACACACACACACACACACACACACACACCTGTTCTATACATATCAATGATAAGAATTCTTAGTTTTCAAAACAAGTCTTAATGCATGCAGCAGCAGCGAAAACCTATGTGAAGGACAAAAATTATTCCTTTTTGTAACATTTCTGAGAATTAAAAAAAAATGAAAACCAAATTGATTTAATTGCAAATGTTTTTTTTGTTTTTTTTCAAAGTTAGTTATTTGATCCACATAAAAGTAATGTAAATAAGTTATGAACTTTAATTACCGTGTGATAACTTTGATAAATGAAATCTATTGAGCAGTCATAAATCATTTACTTCTGAGAATCCAAATACTTTGTCCACTTTTGTGATAGGAGAGTTGATGGTTGATTCCATTATCATTGCTCATTAAGCTCTGAGGAGCCTAGAATTTTGTTCCTTCACCCCAAAAGAAGTTACATGGCATTGTCCTCCGAAAATTTCCAAAAAGGATGGTTCCTTTCTCCTTGGAAAATGGCAAGAATGTTAACATGAATTTCCTCCATTCATGCCCCCCCTCCATAATTTTACATATCACCATTAAGCAAATATTTAAAAAATACGGAGTTTAAACTAGAGCTAGTTCTTTACTTCTGACTACATTTCTGATTTACTTTAATTTTACCCATTCTTGAAGTCAAGTTATTAATACTATGCACACTATTTTAAGCTTCTCTTGATAATTGTGATTACTTAATTTGGGTCCCTTTTTCAATTTCTAATACTACTTTCAATTTTTGCTCTATAAAATGTGAAAACCCCTTAAAATCATTTGTCACCAACTGAAGTAAGAAAGAGGGGTGTAGAATCAATTTTCGCAGTAGTTGGTCAAGAGTGATTTCAAATAGTGCTATGTAGTTGACTTCAGGAAATGGGAATAACATACTTCAAGAGAAATACCCTGGTTTTTTAAGATTGTATTTTTTAAACCTTTTTAAGTATATTCACACTATATTGTACTGAAGATGTATCCTGATATACCTATATATCGCCCTTGCTTTTATTGAAACTGTATTCTTATATAAAATGTTTTGTCTATCTGGCATTGACTGATATCAAGGGAAAATGCTGTTGCCACTGCTGAGTGGTCTAAGATCCTGCCTTCTGACCATTCATCCAAGATGGGGCCCAGATGAGGCATGGTGGTGTGCTTGTTCTATGGCACTGGCTCTCTCTCTTCCCTGGAACCAGTGGCCCTAAGTTAGGGCTGGAAAAGCCCAAAGAGTTGCTCACTGCGGTCATTAAGTTGTAAAGCAAAATTCCAGAATTTTTATTGATATTCAATGGAACTAGAGAAGCTTATTTACTTGCAGAATATATATATTTTTTAATATGTCCTGGTTTTTCTTTGAATTTAGAGGATAAGAGTTACAACATATACTAAAAACTGAATCCATAAGTAAATAACATTACTCGGGTTAAACTTCATACTTTTAGTTAGTTATTAACTGTGCTGGAAAATGTCATAAATAGTTTTATTTATCTTGTTGTTGAGTTTTATTTTTATTAAAAAAAACTGAGTCATGTATACATATATATAGTATATATTTAGCAAATCAACGATAAAATGTGATCCATGGGAGGAAGATGTCTGGAGTTGTCCTGAACTATGAATGATATAGAGAAGAAAAAAAGCAGTGCTTGGTATCTAATATCTAAAAACATTATTTACAACACAAGAGATTTGATTTATGCATAATTTGCTGTATCATGTTAGTACCTTGGTAAGCAATCATTGTGACCTTAAGAACAATTAAATTGGACCACATTCTGTAAGACACATGGACATCTATAATGAAGTAAATTTCTCCGTCATTTGTGTCCACGCCGGGCATCAAACCCGGGTCCCCTCATTCTGGAATAAGTCGCTCTCTCAACTGAGCTACGCGGATGTATGATTTCACTGCTATCTGCCTTTATCTCATGTGCAGGCACATCACACATCCACAAGTTCGTATGGCTGCACATAAAGCGAAATTCTGCAGAGCATTTTCTTAAAGGAACATATAAAACACAGAAATCGTATTGATTTTCATATTGAAATTTACACCTATTTTGCTTTTTTAATTTAAATTATTTTATAGTGGAATCTGTTGTTCAATAGGAAATCCTAGCAGGAACAGATTATTTTGTTTGTTTTTGTTTTGATTCAAAAATCATGGTTCTGCTTTCTGAAAATAGTTGTTTTATTTGTAGTTTCACAAGGCTTCAAAAAAAAAAAAAAAAAAAAAAAAAAAGAAGCTGCTGCTGTAGGAACTAGTTTTTCAGTGAGAGAATCTTTCAATGCAACCTCGCCTCTTCCATTCAAATTCAGGCCATCTCTGTCTAATTTCTAATCCAGTCTTCATTTTACCAGTGAGAACTTGAATTGTATCCTGTGCAGTGTCATTCAGACACATGAACAAAACACTTAACCACAAAGATGTTCAAAATACAACATAAAATCACAGGTGCTTTCTCACAGACTGTGATTCTTTTTTTAAGGTAATGATTGTAGAATATGAAAGTATTTGCATGATAGCATTTTATATGAATGCACTACATTATTAATGGTAATTTGGAAAAGAATTCGAGAAAAAAAAAGGTAATGTAGTATTTTACTTTCACCTTGTAGTAAAAGAAACATTAAAAATGGGACAAAATAAAAAATACCAAAACAAAATGCAATATTTTATAATTTCATTGTACAGCATGTTTATAAATGGTAGGAACAGTTTCAATAATTTATTGCACATGGAGTAAGAGAGATACCACTTACTTATCTATACCATATGAAAAACATGAAAGTTTCTACTGCCCATGGGTGAAAGCTAGGAGGCCTTGCTGAGGCTGAAATTTTTTCTCTACTCCGCCTTAAACTGTAACAAATTAGGACTGTGTCTGCATTTGCCGCCTTAATCTTCATTTGTTATTATAAACCCACCCATTTATGTGTTTGTATGTATGTATGTATATTTATATGCACACACACACACACACACACACACACACACACATATATGTATAGTCGTGCCACTCTACTATTTCATGGGGGAAATAAATTTTTCAGGTCTTGCACCCTGTAAAATTTTATATAGAGAGAGACAGAAATCTTAACAGTCAAAGTCAGTCAGTTTGTTCCACGCCAGGAGGTACATTAGTCCCGTCCATGCTGTAATGCATAGAACATTCATTCATTGATACAAATCAGAGTATCTACAAATGCAAAGCTTCAAATGCAAAATAAAATCTTTCGATCCACCTATATCAAGCTGAAATATTAGGTGTGATTAAATGAAACCTGTTTGAGTGGCTTTATTAAGACGAACGAAAAGGTATACCCACAGGTGTGGCAGAATTAAACAAAGCAATATATAAGGAAGCAAGAATGCACCAGTGTTTGTTAGAAGAAGTCACCGTAGGCATTCAGACAGGCATCCCACTGCTTGGAGAGATGGTCGATACATCCGCAAAGAAGGACTTCAGTTGCTCTTTGAACCACTTGGTCACTGTTACCATGACGTCTGCATCAGAGTGGAATCATTGTCCCTTTAGAGCTTTTTTAAGGGTCCTAACAAATGGTGCTAATGCATCCTGGCCACCCCGGTGGCACAGTGGTCTAAGCGATGGCTTCTGACCATTCGTCCAAGATAGGTCCTGGTTCGAATCCTAGTGAGGCATGGATGTTGTGTTTGGCTTCAGCACTGGCTCTCTCCCTTCCCTGGAGTTAATGGCCCTAAATTAGGGACAGGTGACTGCTTATAGCCCATTGAGTTGCTCACGGTGGTCGTTAAAACCTCCAATAAAAAAAATAAAAAATAATAATCCTGCACAATGTTTGCAAAATGTGGATGAGCATTGTCATGCAGCAGAATCACACCATGCAAAAGCATTCTGGGTTGCTTATACTTGATGGCTTTATGCAGCTTGTCTAGTGTGCCCTTATAGCGGTTGGCATTGATGTTCATGTGAGGCTCTTTAAAATCCACCAACAAAAGCCTTTCATGGTCAAAAAATATGGTCAGCATAACCTTACCAGTGGAACCCTGTGACTTGAAATGTTTGTGTTTTTGGTAATCCAGAATGTTTCCATTGCATTCTCACTGGTTTGCTGGACGGCTCAAAATGGTGGCACCATGATTCATGGCCTGCCACTATGCGCGACAGAAATGCATCACCCTCAGCTTCCTAATGCAGCAAGTGGTTCAAACTCCAACCCATGCATTCTTCCATATGGTGATCGGTCAGCATCCATGGGATCCATTGTGAACACACCTTCCGATACTGAAGTGTCTTCGTAATCACCGTTTGAACTATCCCAAATGATATAGAGAATTCCTCCAAGCGAAACGTAAGCTCTGACGACGGTCCATCCATATTGCTGCATCAACCTTGCCAATGGCTTTTTCGGTCGCAACAACATGCGCCTGGCCCGGCCGCGGAAGATCTTCCATTTCCTTATGCCCTTCCTGAAACATTCGCGTCCAGTCAGTCACTGTTGTCTTCGACACACAATTGTCACCATACACCGCCTGTATTCTGCGATGAATATCGACTGGGCGACATCTTTCCGCTGTTAGGAACTGAATTACGGCTCGCTGATCCACCTTGGACAGATTCAGAATCACACTAGCCATGTTGTCAACGATCTGCAACGCAAACCACTCGTGCAAGGAGAATGAACGCATGCTCACTGGTCTGTGCTTGGCTTGTCACGCGAGCTGTGTCATCATGATGCTCTTCATGCACCGGTCCACATGATGCTCTTCATGCACCGGTCCACATGATGCGGCATGAACGGGTTTCATTTGATCATACCTGATGGAATAAATTGACATTTAACCACAATACATTTGACGGAGAGAACATCACAAGGATTTTTTTTTTTTTGTTATCACAGGAGGAATTTTCATTCTGTCTAACTTCCGTTTTCAGAAATTTGTCAAAGACAGAATTCCATCCCCAGGAAGGAAAACTTTCACCCACGTTACTGCCGAGGCATGTATTTCCATCATTCACTACCAGTTGACGTTACCTATCGAACCCCTACCACAGACATAGCCTTGTTGAACAATGGTGGCTTCTGGTCCTGAGAAGGCATTTTGTGTGCTACTGTTTGATAAGAATAAGTGCGCAACAGACATTCAAAGGAAATTTCAAAGTGCTTGCAGTAAAGAGCCACAACATGGAAGGCTATTTACAAGTGGCATCAGCAATTAGTAAACATGGGTTGCTTGTGTTTGGGAAAGAGCAGTGGCAAGCCTAGTGTTACTGTTGATAATGTGGAATGAGTGAGAGAGACGTTCACAAGGAGCCCCTGGTAAATAAAGTGATGACTTGATTTACCAGCAAGACGGGGCCCTTCCCTGATTCCACAATGACATTCTGGCCTACCTTAACAACGAACTACACAAGCGTGGATCGGACGTGCCGGAGAAAGGGACGAATGTTTCTTGAAATGGCCGCCAAGATCAGCGGACTTAACTCCATGTGATTTCTTCTTGTGGGGCGCATAAAGGATCGTGTTTATGTACCACCTTAGCTACGTGATGTCCAGGAACTAAAGCAAAGAATTCAAGATGCTACCACCACAGTCACACATGATATGTTGGACAGGTCATGGCAAGAGTTTGATTAGCAAGTGGACATTTGTTATGTCACATGTGGTTCTTGCATTGAATCATTCTGAAGCAATGTGATGTAAAAAAACTTGGACATTTTCTCTTTCACAAGGTATGTACATATAACTTGCTTGATATTTCCCCTTTCAGGAATTCCAGTGATATCGGAACATTTCGAAAGTTGTTTGATAATGTTCAAACACAAATAAGAAGTTTAGAGTCGCTGGGAGTTTTGTCAGACACGTATGGAAATTTTATGTGTCCGATGCTGTTGAAAGTGCTTGCTCCCACCTGATCTGATCTTAGAATTCAACAAAGTACCAATGCCAGTTATGACATCAAAGATTTGATTGAATTTTTGAGGAAGGAACTGACCTCTAGGGAGCGTACTGTTGCTAATGTTTCGGTCACCAGAGACTGGCACTACAGTTTGCCAGCCGCCCTTGCTCCTAGGTCAGGTGACTGTAGCCGGAAGCTCTCACGTGACTCGAGAGAAAAGGGAAAGACACCGACAGCAGCTGAGCTATTCAGCACTGAACTGAAAGAAAAGAAAAAACTCGTTTGTGTTTTTTGTGACAAGCCGCACGGAAACTCTGAGTGCAAAGAAACTCGAAATCTTCTCTGGAGGAAAGAAAATCTATTCTGTTAAAAAGGGGATGCTGTTTTAGGTGTCTTAAACCAGGACACGTTTCATGTTCTTGTAAGGTAAAAATTACCTGCTCACACTGTGGTAATAGACATCTATCTATTATGTGTTTTCATAAACACGAAGGGAAAGATAGTAAACCAGAAAATGATAAAGCTCTGGAAGCCAGTGTTTTCACTATCAATTCCTGTTCCAAGGAAATGTATTTACAGACTTTAATTGTGTGTATTAAGGAGAATGATATCAGTCGTTTTGTACGAGGGATTATTGATACAGGTAGCTCGAGATCATATACACTGACGGAAAAAAAATCCCAACACCACGAAAAAATAGTTGTAGAGGAATGAAATGGCGGCAATACATTTGTATAGGTAACATATTTAATTGATTAAGGTTTCAAGATCACAGCTTATTGTAAGCGCGAGAAGAGCCATTTTAAATGTGAAATGCTGGTACATTAATAACCGGTGTAACCGCCAGAATGTTGAATGCAAGCACGCAAACGTTCATGCATTGTGTCGTACAAGTGCTGGATGTCAGTTTGTGCCGCCCCGGTGGCGCAGTGGTCTAAGCGATGGCCTCTGATCATTCGTCCAAAAGGGGTCCGGGTTCGAATCCCGGTGAGGCATGGATGTTGTGTTTGTCTTACGGCACTGGCTCTCTCCCTTCCCTGGAACCAGTGACCCTAAATTAGGGACGGGCGACTGCTTATAGCCCATTGAGTTGCTCACGGTGGTCGTTAAACCTCCAATCAAAAAAAAAAAAAAGATGTCAGTTTGTGGGATGGAGTTCCATGCCTGTTGCACTTGGTCGGTCAATACATGGACGGTTAATGCTGGTTGGGGGTGACGCTGGAGTTGTCGTCCAATGATGTCCCATACGTGCTCGATTGGTGAAAGATCTGGTGATCTAGCAGGCCACGGCAACATGCCGATACTCTGTAGAGCATGTTGGGTTACAACAGCGGTATGCGGGCAGGCGTTATCCTGTTGGAAAACACCCCCTGGAATGCTGTTCATGAATGGCAGAACAACAGGTTGAATCACCAGACCGACGTACAACTGTGCCGTCAGGCTGCGTGGGATAACCACGAGAGTGCTCCTGCTGTCATAGGAAATTGCTCGCCAGACCATAACTCCAGGTGTAGGTCCAGTGTGTCTCTGCCGCAGACAGATTGGTTGCAGGCGCTCACCTGGCCGCCTTCTAACCAACACACGGCCATCACTGGCACCAAGGCACAACCGGCTTTCATCAGAAAACACAACGGATCTCCACTCCGTCCTCCAATGAGCTCTAGCTTGACACCACTGACGTCGCAAACGGCAGTGGTTTGGAGTAAGTGGAATGCACGCTACAGGGCGTCTGGCTCGGAGCTGTCCTTCAAGTAACCGATTTGTAACAGTTCGTTGTGTCATTGTGGTGGCAACTACAGCTCGAATTGCTGCCGCAGACGCGGTACGATGCGCCACGGCCATACGCCGTACACGGCGGTCTTCCCTCTCAGTAGTGGCACGTGGCCGGTCGGAACCCGGTCTTCTTGAAGCAGTACCTTCCCTTGACCACCGCTGCCAACAATCATGCACAGTGGCTACATTCCTGCCAAGTCGTTCTGCAATATTGCGGAACGAAAATCCACCTTCTCGTAGCCCTATTACACGACCTCGTTCAAACTCCGTGAGCTGTTGATAATGGCTTCTTCGTCTTCTTAAAGGCATTCTTGACTAACATCAACACCCTACGTCGAATCTCAACGATAACTAACGCTCACGAACGTTACAGCGCTTATTTACAGCAAACCTGCTTTGCATGCTCCGAGGGGCGCTACTAGCGCCCCACGTATGCGCCGAGCGCGAAATTTTCATAGACGTCATCTTACAGGTGTACTCTCACCGCCTACTAACTGTCGTTTATCTAACACAACCCCTTCTTGGTGTTGGGATTTTTTTCCGTCAATGTATAAGTGAATTTGTCACTAAAGCACTGAAGTTGAAATGCAAAGGGGAAGAAAAAGTCGTTCATGGACTTTTTGGAGGAATAGAAAAACGTGAAAAGCACAAAAGATATTCGATTCAATTAAGCAATATTGACGGCGATTATATTTGCGAATTAGAGGTGATGGATCAAAAAAGAATCTGTGCTTTCATTCCGAAGTTAGAGGACTCTAAATGCATAAAAGAACTGACAAATCGTGGACTTTTCATTAGCGATATTTCCATAAATGAACATGACTGTCTGTATGAGAGAGATCCGAAGGAAATTCGTATTCTGATAAGAGCCGACTTCGCAGGGAAGTTATTTACAAGTGAAATTGAACACCTTTCCAATGGATTGGTGGCAGTAAACACGCGTCTGGGATGGACGTTTATGGGAAAAACAGAAGAAAAGGAAGCCAGTAAACCTAATGTCCTTATATATCTCCACGTTGGCGAATTAAACCTTTCTGATTTGTGGAGACTTGATACTTTGGGGATTCTCGATCCAGGTGAAAAGATCGCGAGAAAGGAGCGCGAAGACGCTGCGAAAGATAATTTTATTCGTAATGTTTCAACAGACGAGGAAGGAAGATATATGATTTGTTTGCCATGGATTCAAGATCACCCTCCTCTGTCGGACTGCAGGGAGATAGCAGTTAAAAGATTGAAGGGCTGTGTTAAATCCTTAGAACGGACTGAGAAGTTAGATGCTTATGAAGATGTTTTCCGGGAGTGGCTGAAGGAGGGCATTATAGAACTCAAAATAGCATAACTATACTAAATATCCAAAATTTCTTGGCGTAGAATACAAATAAAGTTTTCCAAGCTTTTGCACATCAACCAGATTGCTTTTTCAAGGAAGGTAGACAGCTAGCTGTAAACTGGACAATAGAACGTTTCAACAATTTGAACGCGGTGACCTGACTAGACAATAAATGAATAGGCGCAGAAATGATTATTCGAAGAAACGAGGCCACGTTGGTTGGGCACGCGGTACCACGGTATAAAACGCAGCATTATTTGAAGAATTGATTCCAAATACGTGGCAACTCCAGAGAGACGCTATCATTGCAAGCCTCACAGCTGGTCAAGATTTCCAAGGTTTCGCGAATGGCCGTAGATTTGGTTGTGGAGTATGAAGCTAATTTCTTTACATCACTCCATATAGGATCGGCGGACTTGAACTTGACTTCTCTTGATAGGGCAGTGGTTATTGTTCAATCTCTTATATCCCTTTTATGTTCGCTGATTCTAATTCCAAACGAACGTTTGGTCATTCCGATGCAGTATCGCTTGGAGCCGTCCGGATATTGTAGTCGGATGGCATAAACACCTGCCTCATTGAGAAGAGGGGGCTTGTCAATATTTCTCTTAAGCATCGTATACAAAGATGCCGGAGACCTTATGCCGACACCGAAGTTTATCCTTCTGAGCCCGTTTTTTAGTTGATAGGAAACATTTGGTAAGTAGGGAATAGAGCCCAGGTAGCGAAGTTGCGGCATAGAAATATTAGCACGACTATTTCTGGCTTTCTCGATAAAGTTATGCATCTGGTTCGCCGTATATCCTGCATGAGTGGCCAATTCGACGATGTTTTTTTAGTTCGGACTGTCTAGAACGGACATCGGATAAGACAGCGAAGGCTCTTCTAATACGAGAACGGAAGAAGGTCGTCTTGTAATCATCAGGGCAGAATGAACTGCGGAGCATCAGGTTGCGAACGGAGGTGGGCTTATAATATACTTCCGTATGAAGGCGGTCGTCATGCGATTTGCTCACTGAGACGTCCAGATAAGGTAAAGTACCATTGTGTTCAAGCTCCATGGTGAAATTGATAGTAGGGTGTATACAATTTATTTTATGGAGGAAAAACTGGAGAGCCTCCTTTCCGTGTGGCCATATGAAAAATACGTCGTCGGCATATCGTAGCCAGGTGGTAGGCCTTGGGGTGATGTAGGTGAATATATGTTGCTCAATGGGGCGAAGTATTGCTTCTGCGAGGACGGCTGAAAGCGAAGATCCCATCGGAGCGCCATTTACTTGTTTATAAATTTGCCCTCGGAAACTGAAGTAGCTGGAATTTGAGACCAAGTCCATTAATTTGAAGATGCTGAGGCAAGACTCCTTAGAATAAACTGATGAATTAGATATAGCCTCTTTCAATGTAATGATGGCTTCTTGCACGGGGATCGATGGATAAAGGGAAACTACGTCGAAACTGCCGATAATGTCGCGTTGTTGAACAGTGAGCTGCTTGGTTTTCGTGATAAAATCTAGAGTAGAAGTTATTATAAAGTCCCATTTCGGTAGATGATTAGTTAGGAATTTGGATAATGCTTTCTCTAGATGGAAGGTCGGTGCGGATCTTCTGGACACGATCGGTCTCAATGGATTGCCAGGCTTGTGGTGTTTAAGTCTTCCGAAGAGATTTGGGATCTGAGGGCCAGGCGGTAATTTGGCGGATTTCTTGAGATCATCCGGAATTGCGGTTAGCCTTGCAATTTCTTTCTATCATATTTAATTTTACTTATTTTTTCTCCCGTTTAGTAGCTATTACGAACTCATAAAACTGCGGGAAAAACTTCCAAAATTAAAAGTTTTGTTCTCGGCAACTTCTCTTAAGAAAAAACAAATGGCCAGATTAAAATGTTTTTTGACATTATTACAGTGTGAAATACGAATTTCATGCAACTAGATCACGCAGTTTGCAAGCAACTGAAGCTGAAATATATTTTACACGTAGGACAAGCGACGTTTCCCTTCAGTTATTTCATATCCCCCAACATTACGATAATGATGTTTTCTTTAATCGTACGTTAAAAAGCGCAATATCTAATTTATACCCCATTGAAAAAAATTAATACGCAGTATTAAAACAACGTAAAATTCCTTCTTTCGCGCAGGTAAAAGAGCTTAATTAGCGTTGCTCACATGGGACACACGCCGTTTTATCCGTACAAGCTCTGTGATCAAAATGCAAAATGTCGCCACCTGCTGCCACTCATTTGCACAAGAACTTCCAGTCTATGTATCTTAAAGGTCTTTGTCTGTTGCATCCAGATTCCAGATACGAAACACATTCTCAACGTTACACTTATGACTACTACTTTTCATGACCGATCTAACAAATAAATCGCATTTTCAATCGCTATCCATCGAACACGCCATAAGAAAACATGCTAATGCTTAGAAATAATAGCATCGAAACTCGCAGGACCGCCATCTCGCGGTTTCATGTAAAATGGGAACAAAAATTTTAACAGTGAGGTTTTCAACAAATTTCATTGGTGAGCCATCTTTGAACATAATACAAGATAAAACATACTCTAGAGAAAAAAACATTAAATGAACCTGCGTAAAGAAGAGCCCAGAGATTCTCTGGGGTAAAATGGTACACTGTCGCAACGCAAAAGATAAGAAAAGTTCAAACATAAACAGGTGTAAAGTCTGAGAAGACACGTGAGGTCACCTATAGACGAAGAAAAGTTACAAGGGCACTGTAATGACACAAAGCATAAGATGCAGGCAAATCAACAAGGTTGCCTGGCGAGAAGTCACGAAGAAGCCAATTCAATCGTCAACAATAATACGAAGAGATGCGGCAGCTCGTTCGGTGGCTAAGGCCAGTTCAGCAAGTTTAGCATTTCAAGGTCACGATTCATCTCCAGATGTTATCGAAAATCAGACAAAAGGTCCGTCAGCTGACGAACAACATCGGCTACTGGGAAAGTACATTAAGAAAGGTATGTAGCGAAGTCGAACGATGAATCCTGGGCAACTGAAAAAAGACGAAACAATTGCCGTTGAGATTACGGCTTATCAGTATTGTGACAGGTCTGACAAACCCTTTGAAACTGCGCAAGTACAGCTGCCTCAGCGAGAGCAGCAGGATCATCAGCAAGACTCCACCCTTTCGGGGATGCAAGAGGAGAGCGGGTGCCGGACGAGGAGCGGGAGCGATTGCTTCGTGGTCGTCCACGCTTGGCAGTACCTCTAGGAGGCTTGAAGACGTTTCGCTTATCAATGCGTGCAGGTGGATCATCAAACGGCTCGTCGGTAAGAGTGCAGTCCACCACACTGGCGGGATCCACAGGAGAGGTACAAATGACAGTCGCACAGGGCCGTAGCCAGGGGAGGGCTAGGCCGGGATGAGCCCGACTTGTGTTCCTTTTGGCCGTCCTAGCGACTCACACAACAGTATAGTGCCCTACGTTTTTTACATCTTTTGCCCGACCACTTTATATCTTTCGCTATATCTCTATCATCAGCCGCCCCTCCCAACTTGCTTGTCTGGCTACGGGCCTGCAGTCGCAGTGGTCTCTCGAGAGTGTGCTACAATAGAAGAAGTAGCAGAAAGCTCCACATCAGAAACAGCTTCCAATGGAGATATATTCCTAGTCAAAACAGGAACGCCAGATGGGTTCGGATCAGGAAGAGGCAGAGACGTCGTAAGCTGGGAAGGCTGAGCATTAGGACAGAGGGTAGCGCTAGACTCTGGCACTGAAGAAGTCGCCGAAGAGGGAATAGCAGGAGACTCCGATGCAGACGACATATCAGGCGGAGACCTGACGGAAGGAGAAACACCAGGACACTCCTTATAGAAGTGGCGAATGCGGCGACATGCCCTACAATGGTACTCAGTAAAGAGGTCTACGCGGCGACACTGGCCGGCACACATAACGGTAAGTCGAGTTGGAAGAGTAGTGGAAGCATCCGGTGTAGAAAACACCACACGCACCGTACGTCGAGCACCAAGAATGGAACGATCTGCTTTATCATTCGGTGTGGCCAAGTGAGTCCTGAAGTCGCCGACAACTCTACCAAAGGACATGACCACGGAACGGAGCATGACATCTATTACCTCAGGAGGCACAGGGTAAAAAGAGAGTTACTGGTCGCTCTGACACCGGATCAGCAAGCACAATGGACCCCACGATCCGAATGCTATTAAGTGTAAGGTCTTCAACACACTCAGCGTGTGTAAAATAAATGAAAATAAGCTCATCGCGACGGTACATGTGAGTGACATATTGACTTCGAAACCGCTTCCTAATTGCCGTTGCATAGATCTTCAATTTAACATCGGGTAAGGAATCATAACAGACCCCTAGGGACATAGTCGAAGAAAACCGCTGTCCCTCGGGTATAGTAGCAGGAACGTCAAGTACTAAAGTAAAACCTTCACGACGAAGATAGGGCTTCAAATCAGAGGCCTGTCGAAACAGGGACGGTGGAAACTTGCTAAATGGAGAAGACGTCGCAGCAGAATATGTCTTCGGCGGCTGAGATCAAGCAGAGGAAGAAGGAGGGACGTCATCATTCGTATCCATGGCATCGTCATCAATATTCACCATAGGGGTGGATCCAGGCCCTGATTTACGGGAGGGCACACGGGGCACGTGCCCAGGGCCCCCGATTTTTGGGGCCCCCAAATTTGAATTAAATGTGTACTTAGTTAATGGGAATTTTGTGTGTGTATATTCAAAAATTTTTTTTTTTTACTTTTGCATGCTCATGAGTCATGTGTTTATAGATGTGGTACTTACACGCAGTGGGTTTGAGTTTCGAATTTCACGTAAACACGTGGCCATTAATGAGTTTCAGTGGTTTAATAACCTTCAAGTGGACATTGAGAAGGAGGATCGCTTCCATTGATTCACGTGCCTTTTCTTGCTTTTCCGAACGCACCTAAACTCAACTAATCCTTCAACTTCCTGCACATGGCTTGTGGTTGTCGTAACTGTAACCACGAAGGCTTGGTTGTATTTTGCGTTGCGTTTCTTGTAGTCTGATAGAATGTTGAATATTTGTTAATTTTATATATAATCAAATTTAGTTAGTTGTAACAATATATTTAAGTTGAATTATTTAACAGTTAAATTATGTCAAAACGTACATATTTATCAGGCAGTGCTAAACGGAAAGCCAAACAATTGAAACTGAAGGATGATGACCTGCAGCATGGTAGCATTGAACGTTTTGCCATTAAAAAATTTGATATTTCACTTGGTCCCAAAAGTTCTACAAATTCATCTAATTTTACGACTGGTGAGTCTCTTGAGTGTAATTTGTCTTTGGAAGCCAGTAATCTGACTTCAGAATCATCTAGCATCACAGATACTCCTAATTTGGGAAATCTTTTGAATTCATCTAATGAAGAGAGCACACGTTCCACAATGAATGCAGTGGATCCTGCCTTATGGGGAGAAATTACAGAAGAAATGCGCGAATGATTTTTGAGCAATCCACCAGTCCAAGATTTGGAGTTGCTGACATTCACAGGGAAGGATATATGTGGTAAAAAACGTTTTCTAACAGAAGGTAATTTTTTCAGAATAAAAAAAAAAACAATGAGAAGGTAAAACACGACTGGCTTCTTTTATCCCCATCAACTTGTTTACTATTCTGCTGGATATGCAAATTGTATGCTAGGAGCACTACAGCATTAGGATCCACAGGTTTTTCTGACTGGAAGCATGCAAGTGAACGTCTTACAGAGCATAAAAATTCACACATACACAGGCAAGCAGTATGGGACTATTCATTATGCATGAATGCTTCTGCACGCATTGACTGTCAGATAGTTATGCAGTATCAGAATGAATTCAAGTACTGGCAAGATGTTTTGCATAGAGTTGTTGCAACAGTTAAGTAATCTCTCAGTTCGTAGGTTGCCAATGTATGGTGATGATGAAACAATTCGATCAGTTCAGAATGGAAATTTCCTGGGCTGCTTAGAATTAATTGCAGAATTTGATCCATTCTTACTTAGCTCAACACTTGGAAAAATGTCGGAATCCAGGAAGTGGTAACACCAGTTACTTATCTTCAACATGTGTGGATGAATTTGTTGAATTAATGGCTGTACGTGTTTTTAATGCCATCACTGATGAAATAAAAATGTCAAAATATTTTTCTGTCATAGTTGACTCTACTCCAGATATTACACACATAGATCAATTGGCTTTTATCATAAGGTATGTCAACAAAGATTGTAAAGCAAAAGAACGGTTTTTGACATTTATTCCATTCCATGGACATACTGCAGAAAACATTACAAATACCATGATATCTTTTCTACAGGAGGCTGGCCTGGATATTATGAATGTCAGAGGCCAAAGCTATGACAATGCCAGCAACATGTCTGGGAAGTATTCTGGTGTTCAAACACGCATTAGGGAAATCAATCCACTAGCGGAATATGTGCCATGTTCTGCTCACACTTTAAATTTAGTTGGTGTGAATAGCATAGATAGTTGTGGTAAAGTTCTCTCTTTTTTCACATTTTTGCAAAAACTCTATACTTTTTTTCTGCATCAACTCACCGTTGGAAGATGCTTCAGGAGAAAGTCCAGGAAGCACATGGAAATTCATCACTCACACTGAAGAGTCGGTCAGTTACCAGATGGTGTGCAGATGCTGCAGCTACACGATCAATGTGGAAAAATTATCGTGAAATAGAGAAAGTTTTAGTATTACTGTCAGAAAATGTAGATGATTCTCCACAAACAAGAGATGAAGCACAATCATTGCTGAAGAAAATGCGAACAATGGAAATATCGATCAGCACAGTATTTTGGGACACAATACTTCAGAGATTAAACTGTGCAAATCAAACTTGCCAGAATCCAAAAGGAAATATTTCTGAAGTACCTTAAATTTTCCAGTCATTAACTGAATTCATTCAGTTCGTGAGGGAAAATTTTGAAGTCTATGAAGAGGAAGCTAAAACATTAGTGTCTGAAAATGTGCAATAATATGGTCATGATTCCTGAAGAAAGAAAGTGCCCAAGAATAAACACCTAGATGAATGTAACAGTGAACATATAGAACTCAGTGCAAGGGATATATTTAGAACTCAGGTTCATTATGTGCTTTGTGATGCTTTAGTCACCCAGCTTTCAAGCAGAAAAAGTGCTTATGAAAACATAATGAGAAAATTTGAATTTTTTACAAAAAAATCAAGATCTGAAATTTTTGAAGGGGCAAAAGCATTGCAGGAATACTATAACAATGACCTTGACGACCAGTTTGCAGATGAGTTTTTGCAATTCTCCTCAATGATGGGGGAGCATGCAACCATTCCCCAGATGCTGCAAACTTTGAAGGTAAACAATTTAGAAGCCATATTTCCGAACACTGAGACTGCACTTAGAATGTTCATGACATTACCGATTTCAAATTGTACAAGTGAGCGATCATTTTCTTTGCTGAAAAGACTTAAAAATCCCTTACGATCAACCATGCGACAAATGAAAGTGGCATCATTAGCTCTGCTGTCTTTGGACAGTGATGTGACACAGTCTTTAAATTATGATTCTCTGATACATGACTTTGCATCTAGGAAATGTAGAAGAAAAGTATTCAACCCAACTGTTTCATCCTGATATAGGAGGTAAATTTTCAATTGTTTTTATTCATTCCTAAAAATAAAGAATAGTAACCGAGTTATTACAAATAAAAAGATCTGGTGCCCAAACACAGCACTTTGTCATCGTATTGTCAGTTTTGTTTGACATTGGACAATTTATACATTCATGTCATCATGTGCTCATTAGATTTTGGTAAAAATTGGGTAAATGTGTAGTTTAGCGCGGTAAATTATTTGGTCGGAACAGTTGTAAAATTTCTAAAAAGTGTGACGTACAGATTCTAAAATATGGAATTTAAGGGGAAATGGTGAAAAAATTTTATCGTTAGAATGAATATTAAAGATGTTTACCGAAAAACTTGAACTCCAAGTATGGCGAGTCAGCAGACGCTGCGGGAGGCCTTAAACAACGCTGAGGCGTTGACATGAAGCTGTGCTCCGTTGAAAGGAAGGATCGCTGCAGCCAGGACATTCACGGGCGGAATAGTACAACGGGAACCGGGTACGTTGTTGTCAGGAAAGAGTGTAGTGCTACGCTACAGAAAATAGTTAATTTCAGTGTCAGTTCTTGACATCGCAATCAGACAGTTTCTTGTTTATTTCACATGGGATTCTTTGATGCTGAATGTATGAACTCATTTCTCCGTGGAAGCTTTTTTTTTTTTTTTTTAGTAATCAAACTTTCACTTTGAGACTTGCCATCTAACTTCCATTAGAGAGAATGCGACACCTACTCTTAACGCTTTTCTAGAAACAAGAAAGGCATGTGCATACTTACTATTTCGTATCACGGAATTGCATGCCAAAGAACGAAGACAGTCTCTGCATGTTTCTTTAAAAAGTGAGGCAGAAATTACAAACTACTTTCTTTAGCGTAGCAGTATATTCTGTTACTCTTTCCTGACAAGAGCGTACCTGATTCCTGTTGTACTCTTCTGCCCATGAATTCCTAGCCGCAGCAAACCTTCCTTTCAACGGAGCAAAGCTTCAGGTCATCGCCGCAGCGTGTGTTTACTCATCCTACTAGGAGTACTTGGAGGTAAGTTTTTCGGTAAACATCTTTAATATGCTTTTTTTTTTTTTTTTAATTTTACAACTTTTCTGACCAAATAATTTAGGACGTCAAAGTACAACACATTTACCAAAAATTGAACTGGAGTAGGTGTTCCCCTCAGCTTTTCAGATTATTATTATTATTTTTTTTTTTTGTGTAACTCAGACTCTTCCTCATCAACACAAAATTTTATGTTTTGCAGTTTTCTGATATATTGATCATGATGCGCTGATTTGATCTTGGTAGAAACCGGGAAGCTGAAAGTAGAAGTTCCCATAGCACTTTTTTATGCAGCTTCACATCTCTATTTATGAGGAAGTCCAGTGGAGGTCACCATGGATTTTTTTCTTGTTTTAGTTCACATTTTTTGTTGGATGCATTGTTCTCATGTTCTAGACGTAAGAATCAGTACATTGCAAGACCACAATATTCACTAAAATTAAGATGTCCATCCATTTTGTCATAGATATATTGTTATAGTTAGAGTCTATGGGGGTCATCAACACCACAAACTACAGATCAACCAGTTGTCCCCGCACAGCCAGAGTTGTATAAAAATAAAATATGTCTGCGTACACAGCTATTGAAACAGAAAACTCGCTGCCAACCCGCAAACCATGATAACAATAGAATAAGATAATTTAAAGAAAAATTAATAAAACAAATAATTATTAGAACATTACAGATTCCAATGAGGACAAAATAGTATCTAATTGAATGTGCAGCAATGTGTGTAAAATGGACTTTTATGGCAAAATATTAAAATATTGGACTACGAACCTCATAAAAACAAGAGATTAATTAAATAAAGTTTTTATATCCAGAAAAACAGTTCTATCAATGAACCTTCAAAAATTATAAATATGATTTTCAACAAGTTCATTCAAAAATACTGGACTTACAAAATGCATAAGGAAATATTTTTTATTTAATTGGCAAATGAAAGAGGAACCTGGCAATAAAATTTAAATTCTGTGTAAACAAAACTTTTAATACAGTTCGTATACATTGAGAACAGGCCTTGATAAAATCTAGAGACCAGAGATGTCTGTAAAAACAAAAGAACTCAGAAGATGTGAAAAATAATTAAGTTCTTCAGTTAAAATAGAATTAAGTATATTAATCTGAGTAAAGCATTGAGTAAGTGTTTTAATTGCTGTATATAGGCCTAACATTTTTATTTTTTTAATCTACATGCAAAAACTATCTGCAAACCTGCTAATGATTTGGAAACTATCAGCGTATGCATGTACGTCTGCTACTCTGCGCACAGTGACTATTATTTGGTCAATAGAGAATAAGGAGGGGGGCCCCGTAAATGTTTTGTGCCCTGGGCCTCGCATGTAGTAAATCGGGGCCTGGGTGGATCCAGAAGAGCTGATTGTCTTGGCAGTAACTCCGGAAGCACGTCCAGATGACGTCTGAGAAGAGGGTAGTTGGACAGCGCAGAACGAGAGGGCGACGCAGCGGTGCCACTACTCAAGATACCAGCATCCGAAGAACCGGAAGTAGGGTTAGAAAACACATCATCCCCACCGGACGACGTCATGACTAATGGCGGCGCCCAGTGGCTCTTCTTACCAGCTCGACCAGATGATAAACAGAGCTGAAACGGAACGAAATATCGTACTCACGGTCTTGAAAGTAACACCGGACGATGCACAATACCTTTAAATGCAAGGTGAGCACAAAATTAGCTATCACAAGGCACTGAAAACGATACAAACGATACGAAATACGGAGCCTGTAACGATACGTAAGTGAGGTATTAACGCACGGCACACTATCTCTTCTAGCCACTATACTGACGGTGTGACGGCCATCTTAAAGCCTCCGATAGTGGTTTTCAGCCATTGGGTTACGTACGTGACTAGTTTGATTTTCGAAATTTGAAGTTACTTTTTATTTAGAAATGGTATGTTGTTGCACTTACGGATGTCATAACAATTCAAGACGACCACCTCCTGGAGTTACTTTTCACAGGTAAGCAACGGAGAAACATTTAATACGAAATCTTTTAATTTCCGAAGAGCAGTTAGTAGTAAAGCGCGTATATGAAGTCACGTTAGATATGATCAGCTTAACTTCCCATTTTGATTGACAGAATGGCACTGAACAGTATGACATTTTGTTGTGCTAACAGAGGAAAAAAATCTAATAGAAACTCGGAAAAGTTATCTTTCGGAGCGTATGCTTGTGCACACAGGTGAAAAGCCTTACCTATGTGATGTATGTTCCAAGTAACTTACTCGAAAAACTGATCTTTCGAAGCATTTACTCATGCACACGGAGGGAAAGCCTCACCAGTGTGATGTATGCTCCAAATTATTTGCTCGAAAAAGTGATCTTTGGAAGCATTTACTCATTCAGATAGGGGGAAAACCTCACCAATGTAATGTATGTTCCAAGCAATATGCTCGGGAAAGTGATCTTTCGAAGCATTAACTCATTTAGACAAGAGAAAAGCCTCACTAATGTGATGTATGCTCCAAACGATTTGCTCGAAAAAATGATATTTCGAAGCATTTGTTTATTCAGACGAGGGAAAGCTTCACCAATGCGATGTATGCTCTAAACGATTTATTCGAAAAAGTGAACATTCAAAGCATTTAATCATTCAGATGAGGGAAAAGCCTCACCAATGTGATGTATGCTCCAAATAATTTGCTCGAAAAAATGATCTTTACAAGCATTTACTCATTCAGACGGGGGAAAAACCTCACCAATGTGTTGTATGCTCCAAATAATTTGCTCGAAAAAGTGTTCTTTTGAAATATTTACTCATTCACACCGGGGAAAGCCTCACACACGTGATGTACGTTCCAAACAATTTGCTCGAAAAAGTGTTCTTTCGAAGTATTTACTCATTCACACGGACGAAAAGCCTCACCAATGTGATATGCTTCATACAATTTGCTTCCAAAAGTCTTCTTTCACAGCCCATCTTCCTTCACACAGGTGAAAAGCCTCATAAATGTAATGTGTGCTCTAATCAGTTTGCTCACAAAAGTAATCTTTTAAGGCATATACTTGTTCATTGAGGTGAAAAGCCTTACCAATGTCATGTGTGTTCCAAGCAATTACCTCGGAAAAGTAATATTACAAGGCATATGCTTGTTCACAGGTGAAAAGGCAAAATCATAATATATCTAATATCATAATCATCATCATCATCATCATTGTCAACCATTATCAATCCACTGCTGGACGAAGGTCTCCCCAAGTTTCCTCCACAACAGTCTGTCTTGTGCCAGTCTCCTCCATGTCACCCCTGCATACTTTCGAATTTCATCCACCCATCTCCCATGTGGTCTTCTTCTGGGTCTTTTCCTGTCCCTTGGAATCCAATCTAAAATTTCGGCTGTCCATCGATGATCTGTCCTTCTGGCAGTATGTCCAGCCCATTGCCATTTCAGGGATTTAACTCTGATCATGATGTCTTCCACTCTTGTCATTTTTCGGATCCACGTGTTCCTCTTCTTATCTCTCCTGGTTACACCAAGCATGCACCTCTCCATGCTGCTTTGAGTTGTCTGCAGCCTTTGTATGTCTCTTTTAGTTAAGGTCCACGTCTCCGCACCATACGTAAGCACTGGAAGGATGCATTGATCAAACACTTTTCTTTTAAGACATAATGGCATATTGCTCTTGAAAATTATGCTGTTTCTTCCAAAAGCTCTCCAGGCAAGTTTTGTACGCCGATTAATTTCTTCATCAATGTGACCCTCACTTGATATCTGCTGTCCAAGATAAACGTATGTGTCTGTTATCTCCAGCTTTTCTCCATCAATCAATAAATCTTCATTTCTTGTAAAAGCATTGAACATCACTTTTGTCTTCTGAAAGTTCATTTTTAATCCCACTTCTTTACTCTTGTCAGCAAGTTCCTGGATCATACTCTGCAGCTCTGATGGGGTAGTTGCAAAAATGACTACATCATCAGCAAAACGAAGGTGGGTTAGATAATCTCCATTAATCTTTATCCCTTTGTTTTCCCAGCTCAGCGACTGAAAAACACCCTCCAATGTGGCATTAAAGAGCTTCGGAGATATGGTGTCACCTTGTCTCACTCCCTTTCCAATTTTTATGTGTGTTGTATTTTCAAACAGCCGAATCTTTGCACTTGCATTTTCATAGATGTTATTAATAATATTAATGTATGCATCTTCAGTACCGCAGGTTTTCAGAGCCATTGTAACTGCTGATGGTTTCACCGAATCAAAGGCTTTTTCATAATCGATAAAAGCCATGCACAATGGAAGTTCATATTCCCTCGCTCTTTCAATTAGTTCTCTCAGTACGTGGATATGATCTATTGTGCTGTAGCCACTCCTGAATCCAGCTTGTTCTCTCGGTTGAGCCATGTCCAGTGTTACCTTCAAGCGGTGTGAAAGAACTTTAGTGAAGATTTTATAAACTACTGATAGGAGGCTGATAGGTCTGTAGTTTCCGAGATCCTCAATGTCACCTTTCTTATGTAGTACCCTATATCTAATATAAAGTAATATTAGGGTATTACAGCTTAACATTAATTTGCGCATATTCTCTTCATTTTAACAGAGCAGATCTCCATAAAACGTCACTAAACTTAGATTATCATGTACACAACTTTAAAAACTGGGAAATTACACGGCGGTTTTACCTACAGAATGAGAAAAATGCTTGTGCTTACGCTGATTCCCCAGAAGCCAGCCGAAATGTTTCCTAAATTCTAAATACTTGGAAGTAGCCGTAACGCCCTAAACATTGATAAATCAACTAATAATATCTTTAAGAACAGTATATCAACGATTAACATAATAAAGACGGGCAAATTTATTAATGTTAAAAGCAAATTGCCAATTTCATGCCTCCCACAGCATTAACAGCTATTGCATAGTCTGCTCATGTCAGGCTTAAGATGGCTGCCTTGACGTCACAGGCGTGACGTTTCGCTGGCTTCACTTGGATTGCATTGAGCCAACGGAGAGTTTTTTTGATTGGAGGTTTAACGACCAACGTGAGCAACTCAATGGGCTATAAGCAGTCGCCCGTCCCTAATTTAGGGTCACTGGTTCCAGGGAAGGGAGAGAGCCAGTGCCGTAAGACAAACACAACATCCATGCCTGACCGGGCCGCCCCGGTGGCGCAGTGGTCTAAGGCGCTGGCCTCTGATCATTCGTCCGTAAGGGGTCCGGGTTCGAATCCCGGTGAGGCATGGTTGTTGTGTTTGTCTTACGGCACTGGCTCTCTCCCTTCCCTGGAACCAGTGACCCCAAATTAGGGACGGGCGACTGCTTATAGCCCATTGAGTTGCTCACGGTGGTCGTTAAACCTCCAATAAAAAAAAATGCCTGACCGTGATTCGAACCCGGACCCCTTACGGACGAATGATCAGAGGCCAGCGCCTTAGACCACTGCGCCACCTGGGCGGCAACCAACGGAGAGTGCTTTCTCCCATTATTCCTACGTCCATGGGTTTTTTTTTTTATTGGAGGTTTAACGACCACCGTGAGCAACTCAATGGGCTATAAGCAGTCGCCCGTCCCTGATTTAGGGTCACTGGTTCCAGGGAAGGGAGAGAGCCAGTGTCGTAAGACAAACACAACATCCATGTCTGAGCGGGATTCGAACCCGGACCCCTTTCGGACGAATGATCAGAGGCCATCGCTTAGACCACTGCGACACCGGGGCGGCGCATGGGTTTTCTAACATAGGATACTGAAAATATCAAAAACTGTGTGTTTCGAGAAATCAAAATTTCTAAATTGGGCCTGGGAGCACTAAAAATGCAAATACAGTTCTTCGACAATCACCCTTGTAAAAAGCGAGTTGCTGTTCCTCCCCTGTGGAAAAATTAAATATATTTATTGCCTTACATTTTTCTCACTTTGCTGAAAAACACCAGTTGGAAACTGTTTTCTCCTATGGATTTAAATTTTAAATAATATTTTTTGAATAGAATTGCCCAAAACCTGATGAAAAGCCTCCGGCCGCCCAGGTGGCGCAGTGGTCTAAGCGATGGCCTCTGATCATTCGTCCGAACGGGGTCCGGGTTCGAATCCCGGTGAGGCATGGATGGATGTTGTGTTTGTCCTACGGCACTGGTTCTTTCCCTTTCCTGGAACCAGTGACCCTAAATTAGGGACGGGCGACTGCTTATAGCCCATTGAGTTGCTCACGGTGGTCGTTAAACCTCCAATCGCCGCCCCGGTGGCGCAGTGGTCTAAGCGATGGCCTCTGATCATTCGTCCGTAAGGGGTCCGGGTTCGAATCCCGGTGAGGCATGGATGTTGTGTTTGTCTTACGGCACTGGCTCTCTCCCTTCCCTGGAACCAGTGACCCTAAATTAGGGACGGGCGACTGCTTATAGCCCATTGAGTTGCTCACGGTGGTCGTTAAACCTCCAATCAAAAAAAAAAAGAAAGAAAAAAAAAACCTCCAATCAAAAAAAAAAAAAAAAAAAAAAAAAAAAAAGAAAAGAAAAGCCTCCGTGGCTCTCTGTGTAAAAATCTTTTGTACGCTCCAGCTCTTTTGGAATGATTATATAAATTATTGCCTTACATTTTTTTTAATTTGGTGAAACACACCAGTTGGAAACTAATATGAATCATGGATTCAAAGATTTTAATCATATTTGGAGTTAAATTGCCAGAAACGTCGCAAATAACCATCGGAAACTTTTTCCGCTTCTCTGGACAGTGCATCAACAAAGTTCATTGAACATTTCAAAGTTCGTCTCCCCGCGGAAGCTAAAAATATACAGCATTTGTAACCCCTGAGAGCTAATTCTTATGTGACGTGCAGTATTCTTTGGTGTAATAACCCAGTACGTTAGGTTTGAAAGCCCATGTGACAGGGTTATCAAGTAACGCTGAGCTACTGCACATTATCATCGAGGTATCAATGTGTTGACACAACAATTTCAAATGGAAGGTGTGCTCATGTCAAAGTGTCAGGTGGTCATGTAATTCTCATTTTATTCGATCTCAGCTCGGTGAAATGAATTTTGTGTTCTCGTCGGGCTAAGTAAGGTAAGGGGAAAAGGAGAAGATCTCATTGAACTGAAAAGTGGGCATCTCTTCTACTATCGTGGGACAGATACTGGTAGAACTAGTGGTGTTGGATTTATTACAAACAAGAAACTGAAGGATAAAGTTGTAGAAGTTGAAAGTCCCTCTGACAGAGCTGCACGACTCGTTATCCAACTCTCAAGAAGATACCAGGCTCAGATTATTCAAACTTATGCACCCACCACAAGTCATCCTGAAGAAGAAATTGAAGAATTTTATGAGGAAATTCGTCATCTAAATAATAAAGGCAAGCAGGACTTAAAGATACTTATGGGAGATTTCCAAGGAGGTTATATTACTGGAGACACCACTGACTCTGCCGCCATAGGTTAACCTGTGGTGGCCGCCCCGGTGGCGCAGTGGTCTAAGGCGCTGGCCTCTGATCATTCGTCCGTAAGGGGTCCGGGTTCGAATCCCGGTCAGGCATGGATGTTGTGTTTGTCTTACGGCACTGGCTCTCTCCCTTCCCTGGATCCAGTGACCCTAAATTAGGGACGGGCGACTGCTTATAGCCCATTGAGTTGCTCACGGTGGTCGTTAAACCTCCAACCAAAAAAAAAAAAAAAAAATAACCTGTGGTGTGACGTCACAAGCAGGCAAAAACGAACTAAATTATACCGTTGATAAAACAGTAAGCTTGTGTATCATTGATAAAGATGATTGAATTACTCATTTTATCTGTTTATACGCTTAAAAGCTTTTGTTCCATTGGTTACAAAGCAGCTTCTTTTCTGCGGCTGCGTCGGGCCTGCTCATGCCGTCATTTGCAGCACGGGCGGTGACTTATGGCCACGGTGTATGATGGTCAGGTGATCCGACGCCGGGGAAAAAAATCGTCCGTTAATGTCACTTGTCACTAGATGGCGCAAGGAACGTGTGGGCCGATGATTTGATACAACCTATGCTTTCTTATGGGAGGAAGCGGCAGAAACATTCGCATTTTAAGAATGCTATTTTGCTTTGAAATAAAAAAACAATAACCCGGAACGCTTCGCAAACATGCACTTTTGTACCTATCACTTGGAACTCGTCAAATAAGCGTTATATATATATATATATATTTTTGGTCGCAGAGTAAGTACTCTAACGTGAAAATTTCTGAGCAGACGATGCTGAGTTTTTTATTGAGGCAATAGAGAATAGACCCTTTATCGTAAAAAAATTGAACTTCTTACAAAATGAGATGGTGCTGTACATTTGGAAGAGCAATTTTAACATGGAACGTCAGTTTTTAAGTCATTGGAGCATCGTTAACGGAAACTGCTGGTTTTGAAAACTTACCGTAGTGTTCGCAAAAAATAATTTTGATTAATCTTCAGCTCGAGAAATCATTCACTATTGATGTTTCTATAATAAATAATATATCTTACACATTTGTTTTATTTTTTACCTAATCACACTAATGAATAAGTATCTGTGAATAGTATCTTTTTTTTTTTTTTTTTTTTGATTGGAGGTTTAACGACCACCGTGAGCAACTCAATGGGCTATAAGCAGTCGCCCGTCCCTAATTTAGGGTCACTGGTTCCAGGGAAGGGAGAGAGCCAGTGCCGTAAGACAAACACAACATCCATGCCTCACCGGGATTCGAACCCGGACCCCGTTCGGACGAATGATCAGAGGCCATCGCTGTGAATAGTATCTAATAAGTATCTAGTGAATAGTATATAATTATCTATCATACTATTGAACATCCATCTGTGCTGGCGATAACGGCAGGTAAAGTGCATTGTGGCAAAATGGCTGCTTTTTCTCGGCGGAGATTTTCCCGACCTGCGTGCATATAGTACGATTAACATATTTGATATCAAGAGATAAAATTTGTGATCCTACATTTAAACAACGATTAATGCTCTGAATGTAAAATTTTTCCACATTGTAAGCTGTGGAAAAATGCATCACATCCTAATGCTTGCCTCCATTTTTCCAACTCTGTTGGTGTTACATATTAAGCCTTAATAAACTCTATTCGAGGACATGAACTTTTGTTCCATAAAAACGATCATTCGTCCGCCTCATAACAACTCCGCCATTACCATACATACCTCCTTGCCACAACCCCAACGTCCCTAGTAATTCTTTATTATGTTACAGTTGGGCCAATAAAGTTTGATACAAGTTCTTTATATGCTGCATAACCTGTCCGATAACCAATAGTTCGGTACAAAACACTTTCGCCCATACCTGAAACAGAACTGAACAGATTCTAGTCCGACATTTAGTCACACTATAAATTTATCTCCTGTTAAGTAAAAACAGAGTTAACGTGCTTTGCCTTCTGTATAGAAACTTCAAATATTCTGGAACTCCATGCAATAGAATTACACAAAGTAATAAATAAAAATACTCAAGATAAATACCGATTTTGCACTGATGTAATCATAAACACCATGTAATCCTATGATGGTTAGCGTGAACGATTGGCCCACAACTCCTGAACGCCCCCTGTCAAGCAATGACATTAACAGCCCATTTTTCAAACTGTTGACAGTACGGAGAGTCGTTTCACCTGACTCATCATACACCGTTCTTATGGCGGCCAATGCTGCGTGGATAGGAGTGGTGTCTCCAGTAATATAACCTCCTTGGAGATTTCAATGCAAAAATAGGGCAACGGCAATAGAATGAAACTTCAGTAAGTAAGTTCGGTCTCGGCTACAGCAACCAGCGTGGAAATACTCTCGTAGAGTTTTTTTTGATTGGAGGTTTAATGACTACCGTGAGCATTTCAATGGGCTATAAGCAGTCGTCCGTCCCTAATTTAGGGTCACTGGTTCCAGGGAAGGGAGAGAGCCAGTGCCGTAAGACAAACACAACATCCATGCCTCACCGGGATTCGAACCCGGACCCCTTTCGAACGAATGATCAGAGGCCATCGCTTAGACCACTGCGCCACAGGGGCGGCTCTCATAGAGTTTGCAGAGGCAGAAGGGTTTTTCATCATGAACTCCTTTTTCAAGAAAAAGCCGCAAAAGAAATGGACATGGAGGCATCCCAATGCATGGACAAGTGAAATTGATTTTGCCGCCCCGGTGGCGCAGTGGTCTAAGGCGCTGGCCTATGATCATACGTCCGTAAGGGGTCCGGGTTCGAATCCCGGTGAGGCATGGATGTTGTGTTTGTCTTACGGCACTGGCTCCCTCCCTTCAATGGAACCAGTGACCCTAAATTAGGGACGGGCGACTGCTTATAGCCCATTGAGTTGCTCACAGTGGTCGTTAAACCTCCAACCAAAAAAAAAAAAAAAAAGAAATTGATTTTATTATGTGTAACAAGAAATTTGTCATGGTAGACTGCAGTGTACTGAACAAGTTCAACACAGGTAGTGACCATAGAATGGTAAGATTTAAGATGCACGTCAATGCTAAACTCGAGCGTGGCAAGCTCATAAAACAAAGTGTATTGACGTGACCAACCTTAAAAAGCATCATCATACCTTCAAATTATAACTGAGGAACAGATTCCCTATTCTAGAAGGTCTAACATCAGAAGAAGTGGACATCTCTGAAGTTAGCAGAAAACTAACCAAGGCTCTTGTTGAAACAGCAGCAAGCCGCCCCGGTGGCGCAGTGGTCTAAGCGATGGCCTACTGATCATTCGTCCGAACGGGGTCCGAGTTCGAATCCCGGTGAGGCATGGATGTTGTGTTTGTCTTACGGCACTGGCTCTCTCCCTTCCCTGGAACCAGTGACCCTAAATTAGGGACGGGCGACTGCTTATAGCCCATTGAGTTGCTCACGGTGGTCGTTAAACCTCCAGTCAAAAAAAAAAAAAAAAGAAACAGCAGCAAGCCTGTTGTAAACAAATTATCAGGAAAAACCAAAATGTTGATGCAAAAAAGAAGAGAGATGAGGACAACTAAAGAAGATGTGACTTCCAAAGTGGAATATATAGAGCTATGCAAGATAGTACGAAAAAGTATCACTGAAGACGTAAGGAAATTCAACTGTGAACTAGTGAGGAAAGCAATTGAAAACAACCGAAGCCTAAAGATAGCAAAGGGACATCCTTCGAAGGACTCTGGTACTGGTATCTTTCATGATGTCTGGAGTATCCAGTCCTCCCAGCAGAAGTTGCACATGCAATCAAGAGCATGAAGCGGAAGATGAAATTACTGTAGACATCGTACAAGAAGCAAGTGAAGAAATTGAAACAGTACTCGCCCAAGTTTTCACTCGATGCCTTAATGAAGGGAAGATTCATGAGGATTCAACAACGCTACAATGATTCTGCTACATAAAAAAGGTGACATTGGGGATCTCAGGAACTACAGACCTATCAGCCTCCTATCAGTGGTTTATAAAATCTTCAGTAAAGTTCTTTCACACCGCTTGAAGGTGACAATGGACATGGCTCAACAGAGAGAACAAGCTGGATTCAGGAGTGGCTACAGCACAATAGATCATATCCACGTACTGAGAGAACTAATTGAAAGAGCGAGGGAATATGAATTTCCATTGTGCATAGCTTTTATCGATTATGAAAAGGGGTTTGATTCAGTGAAACCATCAACAGTTACAATGGCTTTGAAATCCTGAGGTATTGAAGATGCATACATTAATATTATTAATAGCATCTATGAAAATGCAAGTGCAAAGATTCGGCTGTTTGAAAATACAGCACACATAAAAATTGGAAAGGGAGTGAGACAAGGTGACACCATATCTCTCAAGCTCTTCAATGCCACATTAGAAAATGGCTTTCAATCACTGAACTGGGAAAACAAAGGGATAAAGTTTAATGGAGATTATCTAACCCACCTTCGTTTTGCTGATGACGTAGTCATTTTTGCAACTACCCCATCAGAGCTGTAGAGTATGATTCAGGAACTTGCTAACAAGAATAAAGAAGTGGGATTAAAAATGAACTTTCAGAAGACAAAAGTGATGCTCAATGCTTTTACAAGAAATGAAGATTCATCGATTGATGGAGAAAAGCTGGAGATAACAGATGCGTACGCTTATCTTGGACAGCAGATATCAAGTGAGGGTTTGCCGCCCCGGTGGCGCAGTGGTCTAAGGCGCTGGCCTCTGATCATTCGTCCGTGAGGGGTCCGGGTTCGAATCCCGGTGAGGCATGGATGTTGTGTTTGTCTTACGGCACTGGCTCTCTCCCTTCCCTGGAACCAGTGACCCTAAATTAGGGACGGGCGACTGCTTATAGCCCATTGAGTTGCTCACGGTGGTCGTTAAACCTCCAATCAAAAAAAAAAAAAAAAAAAAAATCAAGTGAGGGTCACATTGATGAGGAAATTAATCGGCGTATAAAACTTGTCTGGATAGCTTTGGGAAGAAACAGCATAATTTTCAAGAGATTATGAAAAGGTCTTTGATTCACTTGATGCCATTATGTCTTAAAAGAAAAGTGTTTGATCAATGCATCCTTCTAATGCTGATGTATGGTGCAGAGACATAGACCGTAATTAAAAGAGACATACAAAGGCTGCAGACAACTCAAAAACCATGGAGAGGTGCATGCTTGGTGTAACCAGTAGAGATAAGAAGAGGAACTCGTGGATCCGAAAAATGACAAGAGTGGAAGACATCATGATCAGAGTTAAATCCCTGAAATGGCAATGGGCTGGACATACTGCCAGAAGGACAGATCATCGATGGACAGTCGAAATTTTAGATTGGATTCCAAGGGACAGGAAAAGACCCAGAAGAAGACCACATGGGAGATGGGTGGATGAAATTCGAAAGTATGCAGGGGTGACATGGAGGAGACTGGCACAAGACAGACCGTTGTGGAAGAGGCGTGGAGAGACCTTCGTCCAGCAGTGGATTGATAATGGTTGACAATGATGAACAACCAGAAGAATTTCAAATGGAAGATGTGGTCGTGTCAAATTGCCACACAATTCTCATTTTATTCGATCACAGCTGGGTGAAGTGAATTTTCTGTATCTTTTGCTCATTCAGTCTGTTGTGGTTGTGATAAACACAGATATTCTGTGCTTGCTTGCAGCATACAATCGTTGAATACAAGCTGCCAATGGGTAACAGCTTAGCAAAGTGAATTTTGTCAAATGTTGTTACACAATCGTTTCATACAGGTGTACGATTGAAAATAACTCAGAGCATTCTCAGATTGGCTATCGAGAGAAACATCATACAATCTCATCATTAAAAGCTACACTCATGGGGATCGACGTATTTCGTGCTGAGTGGGTCAAAACATCACTTGATTACAGAACAGTTTGTTGACATTCAGTTCATATTAAAGCTAGCATTTGACTAAATCGTAATTGCAGGAAGAAAAATAAAGTTTGTTTACCAGTATTTCAGTGCCTATCTTGTGCGCTATGTTCTCCTTTTTGATCTTTTACAAGATAATTTGAAAAAAAGTGTTTATATAGTCATCTTTTCTCAGAAAAAAAAAACAGTTCTCACAGGTCTGTAGTCAAAAAAAAAAAAAAAAAAAAAAAGGTAATAAAAGAATTTTTGTATGCATGTATCTATTAGAGGGAGTGATGCATAAATGTTCATTTGCTTCATAAGAACACAGTTTTTACTGAGGCATAGAAGTGCTTGGTTAGAAAAATTAGATGAGATAAAGTGCTGTGTTATTCTTTCAAATTATATGTAGAAGTAGCTCTTTCAAAATTAGTTTATTGAGTGTGAATACGGCACTGCAATTAATAACAGATATAAAGAGCTTTGCATGTCTGAGGAAAAGCCATGATAGCTTTGTAAACATGATATCTGTAGACCCCCTTTTTCATTTTATGCGATATTCATTTTTGATGAGCTCATGGGGTAAAAATATTTTTCAATAAAACAATTTGAGTAACAAAATTGGGTGATTAAGGGTAATATGAAGGAACGACAATGCGGTTCATTTAAATTCGCATTGCTGCAATTTCACTTATCAGGTGTTCGTTGTATGTAGTGACGTATTTTCTATTTCATAGCTGATTTTTATCGAAATAGAAAACTTGCTAATTAAATTTTGATCTAGAAATTTGTCGGTTTGCATTCGCACCCGAATATTCCTTCAGTGCTGTTCATACGATATATTATGCCTTGAATCAAACTTCAAACACTGTATGTACCTTTCCAATGGCTATGTATTTCTCAGCAAGTCCTCGCGGTTACAGATGGCGCTGCAATCTCAATTGCTGGTCGTTGCCTGCGCATTAAGGTTGCCAAGGTCCTGGTCAGTCCATCAGCGCCAGCTGTGAGGAATGGAATTGTAGGCCTTATGGTAATCGATATATGTTGTGTACATCACATCACTTGTGGTTGTAGGTTGCGGTGTGTCTTGAAGGCTAGGTACAACCAAAGAATATAAATATATTATTCAACAGCATCGGTGGTAAGCTCATTTATGGATAAGGTGTTCCGTGTTTTTTTCTACAGTTTTGTTCTGTTGGTAACCCTTTTACTGTTCTGGCATATATGCTTGTTCTTCTATGTGCATCATCATCTTATTGGCGATGCATGCTGTGGATTTAGTGACCCGACGTCCTGAATTTCTTTTCTTGTCCTCAATTTTTGAAATCCCCCCCCCCCCATTCCATTGATGCTCGTGGTGGCAGTTAAAAAAAAATTCAAACTTTCGGGATTCTCAGAGAAGTCGGAACATCAGCATTGAACAAAGTCGTCTTGATAATTGTGTTGTTATTTCGTTTCTGTTTTAACTGGATTTAACTAAAACATTTATAGGATGGGGAATAAATCTCATCTTTTTCAGCATCCACTTTCTTGCAAATAAATAAGTGATGCTAAATTTGGTTGCATTTGGTAGATTCCATTGAGAGTTCTACAACTTTTGTTCAGTACATTTTTTCAATAAACTGTTTCTCCAAGTGAAGTTATTGAACTTGGAATATTTCTTCTCATAGAGATAGCACACATGTATATAGTAATTTTTCAGGCTTCAGATATTTTTCCTTGTATAAAATCACAATGAAATTTCAGTACAAAATCAAAATGTAGCTTTGTTTGCATGTGCTGCCCCTATGAGTAAAATTCAAAATTTATCAGAAGCAATATTCTGCATCACAGTATTTTATTGCTATGTTATCCTTATTTCACAGGAAAACATCCAGATTCATTGTATGTTTTCCCATGAAACTGGACAATTGTGGTACAGATCATAATATCCTTCGCTAATCTTCAGCTTTACTATAATGTGCGAGATGTTGTCGTCAATTATGTTCTCATTTTGAAACGAAATTGTCCTCAATTTTGCATTGAGACTGAGGACAACGTGTCATTTTGTTCTCAAAAATCTGGTCACAGCTATGGACCTTATTCATGTGCCACCAGAAGTGGATTTCTGTGGTCCAACATTGCTGCTGGTTCAATGTTTTCCCTATAAGATTACCCTTTACTGTTGGCCAATTTTTAAAATTTTAACGCCTCAGAGTATGCCAACGAATTAATTGAGCTACAGGGCGAACAAAGAGAAATTACTTTCTTGCAAGAAATCAAGGTTGCAAAATATACCAAGACAATTTTGTATTTGATGTTTATTTCAAAGAGATGCAGGATAACATCGCCGTTAGTCATGGTGGAATTTTTAATAAAACATTTCTCGTACACCATACATTAAATTTTCACATTTTTGTTGTCAGACATTGGCGAAACATCTGAAACATAAACCTGGGCAATTTTTTTTTCCAAAACCAAAGTATTTAAAAGCCCAGAACAAACGGGCTTAAAAAAACTAAAAGCTTCCTACGGTAGCATGCTAGCCAATCAACTTAAAAATAAAATGAACATGTAACATTAAATAAAAGAAAAATTATAGATATATTTTGTTCTTTGGGAAAAGAACGTAAAACTTAATTTGCAACTTGCCGATCCAAATATACAATCTCATTTTTCTCCCTTTTTTTAAAATTAAAATTCGGAGGAACACTATCGGTTTTACTGTCTTCGATTCATAGTGTCATAATATTCAAGATCTTCGTTAAAGTGGGTAGAATATATCTGTGCTGCACATTGTGATGGAAATAATCACTTTTTATATTACTCAGTCATTCCTTTAACAGTTCACTGCTTTTTCAGAGGAAACTTGTGAAAAGTTATCTTTTCCTCTGTACATTTTAGGTGACAGGACTTGTAGTGTTGCACAACCATACAATGAGCAAAGATTAGGCATGACATCAATAAATACATAAAAATCGTGATTTATCTGAACTTCTGCAATGTATTCCTTGTTAAGCAATAAAAAAACGGATGCAAATAAACTGTTTCTATTTCTCAGCCACCAAACATATTTCCCATGATGCAATGTGAGGTGAATAAGGTCCATTGGTTGATATTTGGCTGGATTTTAGATCATGTTGGTCAGTTGATATGCCAGATGTTTGTATTTACAGGTGAACTTTTTGTGCCAGTGGTTGTAGGTGTTATCGATACCTGGTGCTTTGCAGCTGTGTGTCTTAGCTATAGCTTCCTGAAGGTCCTCTGCTGTGATCTTCCAGTCAGTCAATTCCTGATATTGGCTCATTGTCATTTTTTTTTTTTTTCCGCTGTAGCAAGGAGGCTGTGCTGTTGTGATTCGTATTCTTGACCCAGAGGTTACTTCAAAGTATTACTGCTTCTCATTCTAGTGGCCCTTTGCCTTTGATGTCTTTTTTGGTAATGTTACAATAGAAGCTTTTCTCATCATTTTGGAATGTGGCATTATCCATATGTTGCTGTGTGTTATCTTTGTATCGTCTTAGTCTCTTGTTGGTAGCTAGTAGACTTTGTTACAGTATGTCCAAGTATTCTTCCATTTGCTAGTTTTTTCAAACTTGGTGTGGACTTCAGCTTTTTCCAGACTGAGCTTTATTTTCCCTACCAGCTTCTTGGACCGATTTCCCTTTATGTAAGGTGTGAGTTGGCTGATTTTCTTTCATAGTTCATCAACTCAGCCCTGTAGTCTTTATCATACTGATAGTATGGGCTTCTTAGTCCTCATACATGAGATTCTTCCGCGAATTCACGGAATTCCGCCTTTTTCGTCATCATTTGGGTCATACTTGATGTAGATGCAAAACTCAAGAAGATATTTGGGGAATTAGTTGGGGGGTGGAGTTCATTTTCCATCTGGGGAAAGTATTATGTCTTTCAAAACTTCGAAAAAGTGAAGTTGAGCTGAGTGAAGATTTCTACCACAATAGTATTTTTTTTTTTTTTTTTTTTGTCATGATGTCTCCTGTGCCCAGTACTGGTGTTAAACATAATTTTGTTCCATAAATCCTTGTATTTTAGCTGTGGAATGGAGAAAACAATTCCGAAAATGTAAGTTTGATGGAGAGAAAATTTCACGTATAATCGTAACATTTTTTTTGCGATGTTCACATAGTCCTGTGTCACTGTTAAATGGTATTTGCCCCTCCCCACTTAAATGTTTGCATATACAACCGTGGCCAAAAGTCCTGCACCAGTAGACCGAAAGTCAATTTTTGATGTTTGAAGTTAACTTATATAGCGTAATGGTCAGGAATACATATTATACATCATTTTAAAGGAAATTTTATGCTGAATTCAAATATTTTTGCAGAATGTTATTACCAGTAATAGAGGGGAAGTTACAAAAAAATGTGCAAGTGAGGAAACACAAATCCAGTTCTGAAAAAGCATTTGCGTCCCTCTAATCCACTGTAGCTTTCTCTGATGTCCGCTAGTGAGATATAAAAGGATGAAAGAATAGTCTGTCGACTTAGAACGCAGCTGCTTGTACAGTTGATGGAAGTTTATGCAGAATTCCTGGTGATATTTGAATTTCGGAATGTAAAAGACGCGAGAATTGGCCCTGCCTCTTCAAACCAGGGCAAAACTTACTATTTTGCATGAACTTGGATTTAGTAGTCATAAAATTGCTGTTAAATGTGGCTGTGATCATTCCACTGTCTTGCGCACCATTAAAGGAGGTGCAGAAACTGGATGTGTAGGAAACAGAAAAAGAAAGGTCGACCAAGGCTGTGTAGTGAACGTGATGATCGCATGTTGATTCGTCGTTCCTTAAAATCAAAGTTTAAAACAGCCACTGATTTAAAAAAATGAGGGGGTGAATGAAGTAGGCATTATTGCATCTGCACGTACAGTTCCTCATAGGCTACAAGAAAATGGACTGCACGAAAACCTTTCCTTACTGAACAACAATGGCTCAAAAGAACTGATGGGCCAAGGCACACAAGAATTGGACTGTTGATGAATGGAAAAATATTTTTTCAGTGATGAAACAACTATTACTATTTCCACTAATAATGGAAATAATTATGTACGTCGTTGGGCTGGTGAAAGATATAAGGCATGCTGCACCCAGCCTACAATCAAGCACCCACATTCGGTGATGTTATGGTCCTGTATTTCAACCAGTGGTGCTGGCAGTCTGCACATTGTTGATAGCATATTGAATGGATCAAAATATGTGGATATTTTGGAGTCCAAACTGCTACCATTTGCACAAGACATGGGTTTGCAGAATTTTATCTTTCAGGACGATAATGCGCAATGTCATCGGTCAAAGTTTGTTGACAAGTGGTTTAATCGAAAAGTTATAAGAAAACTTCCGTGGCCAGCACAGTCACCAGATCTTAATCCCAAAGAGAATCTGTGGGTGAGATTGAAGTAAAAGATCCGTCAACAAGGACCCACATCTAAAACAGCATTAACTGAGTCTGTAAGGGTCGTATGCCACTGTGTTATCACCAATGGACAACTAGAGAAGCTAATTAGTTTCATGCCAAGAAGGTGCACTATGTTACTAAGAAACTGTGGTTATCCAATTAAATATTAAAGCATATTTTGCTTGTTGGTAAGTTATTTCAAGTGTCCTGCAAGTTTCAATAATGTACTGTACAGTAATTTTACGTTAAACGCATTGTACACTAATTTCGCAAATTACACTATTTTTTGCTTTTTATGACTAGATGCTGTACTTTTTGCTTGTAACTGCGCTTCTATTAGGTAATAACATTCTGTAAAAATATTTGAATTCAGCGTAAAATTTCCTCTAAAATGATGTATAATATGTTTCCTGACTTTACCATTACGCTGTATAAGTTGACTTCAAACATCAAAAATTGACTTTCGGTCTACTGGTGTAGTACTTTTGGCCATGACTGTAAGCTAGATAAGGGGAGCAAAATTTTATGCAAATAGAAGTGATTAAGTTGCAAAAATATGTAAGAATTGATGAATGATATTCAAAAGCATTCATCCTCACCAAGTTACACCATTCATCTAAAATACTGAAAGCTTACATTCATGGTCCTCACCCCAAAAGTTCTTTCAGTATTTATCAAAGCTATTCAAAGTCAATGGAACTGGTTAGGAAAACAAGACTGGTTTCTACAATCGATAAAACGTCCAGAAATAGAAACATCTATTTAGTTCCACCAGCTGTTAAAAAGCATGTTAGGAAAATTAACAAATGGCGCACAAAAAGCTTCTCATAATGCAGGAAAGGTATCGTCAAGGACAAAGAGATTTTCAAATCGAACAGTTAAAAGAAAAAATATAGAAGCAAACGTGATATAAGTCTGCTAGGCGAAGAATTTTGAATAATGGAAAAGTTGAAAATAAGTGAAAAATATTTTTCATGGAAAAGGCCATGTTAAGGAAAAGGAAACTTTTAAAATACGTCTCCTGGAAGCAGAGTTAGTGAAAAAAAGGCTTTGACCTTTACGCCCCCGAGCGAGAAATCTTTGCATTATTTAAAGGGGATAATGCTCCACATCTCTATTGTAGCGAATGGCATGCAGTAAAAAAGAAATTTCTCAATAGTGTTTTTAGAAGCAGCAATACAGCTGCAAACTGAAGTACGCAAACACTACCTGCCAACATAACTGTGAACTACAAAATTCTTCATATACTAGCCTAAAGTGTTCTACAAGGTAAATAGCATCTGGTGTTGAAAGAATTTTTCAAATCGCACATGCAGAAACAGAGATATTAAGAAAAACAGATTAAGCGTTTGTGCCCCTAGCAGCAAAATTGTGCATTATTTTAGGGAAGAAAATACGCAAGAAAATATTGGTTAGTAGTATCTGTCCGAAGAAAAGTTTTTCAATCAGGTTTTTAGTCCTGAAGATATTGCTGTAAACGAAACTGTGAACTTATGCCCCCTGGTGGCAGTCTTGTGCGGTAAGAAAATTTTTAAATTATATGAGAAACATTTCTCAGCAGAAACACTCCAACAAAAAAAAAAAAAATTTTCAAGTCTGACTTACAAGCAGAGATTTCGAAAAAAATAAGATATACATCTATGCCCCCTGGTGGAAAAACCATGCATTATTTTAAGAAAAAATGTTTCTGAAAAAGTTTATTGACGTTAGTAGTATTGGTCTACAAACAAATTTTTTCAATAAAAAAAAATAGCTTAGATTTTTCTGCAAATACATCAGAAGCAAAAATTAACACTTACACCCCCTGGTGGCCACACCTTTTTTCTACCAAAAATTAGAAATTATATGCAAAAGATTTCCCATCAGAAGCTGTATCCACTGCAAAAAAGTGTTTCAAATCAGAGTTTTAGAAGGAAAAGTATCGGGGACAACACAGTTTACTTTTATGCCTCCTAGCGGGAATCTATGTGTAACTTTTTTTTTGGTTGAAGGTTTAATGACCACCGTGAGCAACTTGATGGGCTATAAGCAATCACCCGTCTCTAATTTAGGACCACTGGTTACAGGGAAGGGAGAGAGAGCCAGTGCCGTAAGACAAACACAACATCCATGCCTCACCGGGATTCGAACACAGACCCCTCTCGGACGAGTGATCAGAAGCCATTGCTTAGACCACTGCACCATTGAGGCAGCATACGTAACTTGAAAAAGTGACTATATGTAAAATAGTCTTTGACATAAATGGAATAGAAAGGTAAAAGAGTTTTTTCAGTCGGATGTTTAGAAGCAAGTACAGTGAGACCTCAAAAATCTGGCATCCAGAAAACCGGCACTTTTCTGATTTTGTTTTCTTGAGAACATCCGATGTTTCCCAAATATCCATGGAAATCTCGGGATGTACCGTCTCAACAACACTTTGCGAGATTATCCGATCTCAGCGTGCGAATTGCCGATAGCCGCCAACATCGGGAGGTTTCTCAAATTCGTCATCTCACTGGGCTGCGCTGAAGTGACGCGGACCAATAAGGCGACGAATCGTCGTGTAAGTTTGAAATGCGTGTCTGTGCTTGGTGGTGGCAGTATGTGGATTCGATTGTGTAATGACAACTACTTCAGCCTTCATGATGCATCTCGGTAATCTCCTTCACGATGTATCATAGTTTTGTCACTCGAAAAACCGTGACATCAATGTAAAATTCACATCGGGTTTTCGTGATGTATTGATATATCGCCCAGCCCTAGAGTTGCTCTGGCTTTTTTCAAGTTTATGCCTATCCATTCTCCAGATTCAATTTTTTTCGGCAGTTTTATAATAAATAGTACAAAAAGGTAATCGTCAATATTTTCGTCAAAACAATTTTTTTCTCAAATTGCGAAGAATACGATTGGTGGCGTGACCTCTGCCTATTTATAAGGCGTAGACGCCCAAATTTTTGTTAAACTGACCTGTTATGTGTACGTACGTGCTTTACATAACACATGTTACACAGTTTTGGGATAGTTTCAGAAATCCGGAATTTTCATAAATCTGGCAGTCGTCCAGTTACGTAGATGCCGGATTTTCGAGGTTTTGCTGTATATGGAATAAAATGTATTTTGAATTTGATATCATATGAATTTTTGCCCTCTAGCGGCAGAATTGTGCATCATGAAAACAACAACAAAATGAACGATCATCATTCACACATTTCAAGCTTCCCAATGCAAAAAGAATTTTTCAGATCAAACTAATAGTTGCAGAGATATGGTGTCCACAGACGGATGGACATCGGATGACAGACAAACTGGTAACATAAGCATGACCTTTTTTACAAAAGACAAATATGGTTGTGGAACTTACTTAGAAAAAAAGCAAGTCTTGCTTGCAAGACGAAACTTGAGCTTATGTTCTAGGAAGTAGTGTTGGGCATAATCGATTGAATTTAAGAATCGAAAGGTTACAATCGAGAGATCTGTCAAATCGAGATATTCATTCGAAATAATCATTCGAACGATTTTTAGTTTTAGAATTCACCGGTAGATGGCGTAATATGCTCAGATCCGCCTTCTGCGTTTGACAAATCGAGATATTCATTCGAAATAACCATTCGAATGATTTGTAATTAGTGCTAAACGCTCAGCTTTCTTTCGCTGGACGGAATGACCATAAAGACGCCTGGATTTTTTCGAATAGAATAACCTAGCTTAAGAAGTTATAAGGAACACAAGTGATTCTCCCTGAGAGAGATAATTCGATCACGTGAAAAGCGAGTACTTCCGAACCTCTCGTATCTCGTTACCTCTCGAGATGTTTTCGGGTAGACGAGCGATTTTGCTCGGAACCCATGTTCTCGAGAAGAGACGAGCGATTTCGCCTTTCGAATGCACTCGTTTGAACGAGACAGCTTGTGGGCAATCGAGAGTTCTTTCGAGAGGTTTTTTTCATTCGAATGAATTTGGCGTAATCGAATGTTTCGAGATATTTTCATAATTGAATGAATCGATTATTTCGTCTCGATTATGCCCATCACTACTAGGAAGTGAAACAAGGAAAAAAAAAAAAAAAAAACTGTTTGAAACAGTGTCTTTTAGAACCATTTTATTTTGTTTTAAATTGTAACTTTATATTGCGCATACAGTAATATGCTCCAGTTAAATATTTACATAAATAAAATATAGTGAACAGTTTTGTCTTGCTCATGCTGCATTATGTTCCCACTTTCTTGCCAATCATTTTGATTTTTCAACCAATTAAAAAGTTCAGCTTTTTTTGTTCTTCATCAGCCTCATGTATGAGTCCTTTGCTCCTCCTGGCGGATGGTGTTTTTCCGTGTAGTCTTGTAGCTGCAACTGTGGCACAGTACACAGCTGTGTGGATGGATTCTAATGTGGTGCCATTTCCATCTATGTAGGCTGGTATCAGAGACTTGTTGAGGTGTTCTGTTATTTGCCTTAGATCTCTGTTTGGTCTTTGCCTCGGTATTCTGTGTCTCATGGTAGGGTCCATTCCTTTGAACTCTAGGATGGCTGTCCTGAATTTCTTGGCACCTGCTGGCTTTGTTCGGTCGGTTTTTCTAGCACTGTCGCATGTTTGTCATCAGGCATTGTATTCTCTTCTGCAGTATGCTGCTCTGTGGTTGATCACCCAGTTCTTGCTTGATAGCTTCCAGAACAGCAAATGGTATAGTGTTCTTTGTGACAGTGGTCCATCTCTGATCCGCTGTTCGCTGACTTGAATGTCTGGATATTGCTGTTGCCATTTGTTATAGTCTCTTCCTGCACATTGTCATCTCCATCTCCATTTTAATCACTTCATAGTATATTTGCATGATGTACACGTTCATTTCTGGACTTCATCTCATGTGTTGGCCTGTACTTCAGTCTGGCTTGGTCTCGGTGTGTATCCCCAAAAGTATCTCCGGCCGATTGTTGACTCATTATTGTGGTATCCTGAGGTGGCCAACACCACTTGCTTTAGTGCTTCCCTCCGGAGGCTGTAACTTATTTGTTGAATGGGCTCCTCAACCTAAGGCTCAAACGAGAGCAACTTTATCCTGCACCGCACTTGATACAGTATGTGCTAATCTCTTTCTTAATATCATCGTGAGAGAGTTGAGATTTTTCTGTATGCAGGTGTCTTAAGTCGTAGGTATTTTATCCTTTTAACTGATGCTTGGTAGTCCTTTGCTCCTCTTGGCGGATGGTGTTTTATCCGTTTAGTCTTGTGGCTGGAACTGTGGCACAGTACATAGACACTGCTGTGTGAGTAGATTCTAACGTGGTGCCATTTTCATCTAGGTAGGCTGGTATCACAGACTTGTTGAGGTATTATTGTCACAGAAATGTGCTATTGTGATCAGTGTGGTCAACTCTGGAAATCATTTTATGGTCCTCTGAGAAATTTGTAACATAGATGATAGTTAAATACATTTCTGTTTCAAAATGAATGAATAAATAATGTTTTTAGAACTCAACTACTGTAAAAATATGTTTTAGAATGTCTACCATTGAAAAAGGCCTCCCAGTGGAGTGCGAAAGCTTGGCGAATCTCTGTGATTATTACACCACAAGAAATAAATGGATTTAATACACTATATGCAATTTTTGAGTATTCATATTGTGGTGTATTGAAAATAACGTCTTTCCAATTAGTTGCATGTACTGGATCACACATCACACACTTAGAAATAAATAAGTGCTTATGTATTAATTGGTGTATCACACAACCAGTAATGTATTTTGCATCAAAGATTGCATAAAAATAGTGTAGTGTTCTCCCTAGATTTTTTTTACAGCTGGATGGCAAGAAATTTCAGCTGGGTGGTACTTTAAAGGACACCTTCTCCAGCCAGAAAAAATAGGTGTATATGTTTTGCTCAACGTTACTATACTTATTAAACATCTTTAGTGGTGTGGTAGGCATTAATGTTGCATAACATGATAAACAACATTAGAAAATTGCACATAAATCGTTAAAAAATGAGTACTTACTAATAAATCATATTCAACATGGATTTTGGCCAGTTTTCATCAATATTTATGGTGTATGTGGGAATAAGTTTTCCTCTCTTACTATTATATGCGTTGGAAAAAAGTTGGTTAAAGGAAATTTAGCTGGGTGGGCCGTCCAGTAAAAAGGCTCCAGGAGGAACACTATAGTGTATAATTTAGGAAAAGTCATATTTTACTATATGAACCCTGAACATAATGTCAGTTGCTTATGTTAACTGATTTTTTTTTTTTTTTTTGCAACTGGAGCTGGTGTTTCTTCAGAGATGCTCTTCTTCAGAAATTGAGTTTTCACCTTTGAGTATGATTTGTGTGCTGTGAAAATATCTTTGATAAACTTGAGCTTCTGAATATTTGTAACGAGCTATGTGTCCAAGCTGAAATGATTTAAAATTCCAACTGATATCAGAAAATGATAGTAACACCTAAGGATCACACAAATACACTACTTTTTCAATAATAAACTACACTCTTATCACATGTTTTGTGACACTAAATTCATTGATGTTGAGGTAGCATTTGAAATGGTCATGGGCTTGTGTAATTAACATTTGAAATTCAAGTTCATGGTGATGGCAGCATATTTTTTACATTTTACAATCAATACTCAGTTCAGATCAGTTACAGACATGCTAACCTTGAAAATCTGAAGATCGGGAGATTTTCACAGCTCATAAAATCACACAAGTGCTATTTTTTATCAACATTTTCCAGACATAGGAACAATTTTCCAGAAGTAGTATTATAGGTCCACTAAGAGTTCCGGGGGGGGACACCGCAAAAATCAATACTCCCTTTCCCTTCTGAAATTTGTTTTCAGGTACGTCGATTCTGCAAGATAATGAAGACTTGAAATGGCCCGCATGTTGTTTTTGACAAATAAAATAGCAGCCAGCTGTTTTTTGTTCTTTCTTTAGGTTGTGTGCGAAGGTGAAGACTACAAAAAGCATTGTACTAACATCACCTTTTGTTACAAGGAGAGGCCTGTAACTACTACTCCCTTTTGTCATTAAGTGAATTCTCCACAACTCTACTGTTTATCATCACTTGAGGCAATGGGTTAAAAGACTAAACTGCAAAAAGGCAGGGCAGCTCCCATCTGTGAATCAGTTACTGACCCTCCCGGTATTCTAGTGCCAGAGTGGGCGAGTTTATTCTTGAAGGTGTCATATAACAATCGGACTGGGAGAAATGTTTTTAAAGCAAATTTTTTTGGACTCGTCTCGTACAATTGGTCAGAAGTAAGCACTCGGACCACTGCGTCACCGGGAAGCTTTCTTGTTGCAGATAGGAGGAGAGAAAAAGTACAAAATTGATGACTGTAATGTCGCCTTGCATCGATGCAGAAATTAAGATTTCACAGACAGTTCGAAATCACAGTGGTTGATAGAATTTCGACCATCCTAACGGCTAATTCTTGGTGAAAATCGAGAGAATTTGGCATTCATCCGGAGGTCGAGAGAAATAGCTGAAAATTCGGAGTCTCCTGCCTAAATCCAGAGAGTTGGCACGTCTGCAGTTACTTCCACAACAAACTGAATGTGTAAAGGGTCTGACTATGATATCCGGGTGGCAGGAAAATGGTGAGGCCCCATGAACAGGGTCAGATTAAGGGGTTAGTAAGCCCCTAAGACATTTGAGTGGGCTACGAAGGCTAAGACATCTCAGTGGGCCCCCAAAGAACTTATGACGAACTAACATTATTGAAGTTCGTCAAAACACGAAACTAGCAATATGCTTGTGATAATACATAATGCATTCTAAAAAACTACCTGTAGAGTTTTCATAAAAGTTCCTGTATTTTCCACTGTTCTCATAAGAACATGAGTTAAAAGCTTAAGATTCCTAGATTTTGTCTTTTAAGTTTTAGTGATTTAGCATTGTATACTTTTCTTGGTGCATCTCTTTTGTTATGCAATGTGAAGTCACAGTAGAATTTGCCCATTAACAGTTCCAAGTGCAAACAAGGAGGTGTGGGTGGATGGTAGTGAAAAAGTTGATGCTGTCTTGCCGGCCCTGCTGTACACAGCGACATGGTACGTTTACCCTTAGTGAGTTACTGCCTTGAAATCTGTTCATCTTCTAGCCACTGTGATTGAGTGGAAATCATACGAGACAAAACTAAAACTATTTTACTTACCCTCTGTATAAATATATAAGCTGTGTATTATTTGCGGTTTAGCGGCATGCCTCCTGGGCCCTTGGTAACTGTGGACCACTAGGCTATAGCCCCACTAGACCCAACGTTAATCTGGCCCTGCCCATGAAAGTAGAATCATTCACCAATATATAATGCTGAAGATGACACATGGTGCATGTGACACAATCTACATATTTGTTCATACTTCCTTCTATTTCACCTTCACAGTGGTTGCTCTGGCTTTTTTAAAGTTTTTGCCATTGAATTCAATTTTTTTTTCACCAAAGTGTTATAATAGTGCACAAAGGTAATCGCCAATATTTTTGCCAAAACTTTTTTCCATCACCAAAATGCCCCCCCCCCCCCGCAAATTGTGGAAAATGCGATCGGCAGCACGACCCCTGCCTTTGCATAAAATAAGGAAGCTCTTTTGTATTTCATCCTAAATAGCAAATTTCATTGTGTAATGGTTGAAAAAAAGTCATAGAATATTATTAATAATCTACAAACTTGTAATATTAATAATAATTTGTAATCTTAAAATTTGTGATAATTCTAAAAACAACAACAAAAAAAAAACATTGTGAAATTGTAAGGCAGCAGTTTCAGAGAAGAGTAATAAAGGGTTTTGTGAAAATTACAATGGCTGTTTCATAAGAACGATAGTAAAATAATCACACAAAATGAAGGAATATAGGTACAGCAAAATATGATATTCTTTCTCAAAGTATCTTCCCTCGGATGATATGCAATGGTCCCATTGTTCAGTCCACTTTTCTAAATATGTGGCGAAGGCATTTTGTGAAAGCTGCTGTAGCAATCCCTGTACATCTTGAATAACGTCAGCATCTGTGTTGAATGTTGCGCCATGGAACTTCTCCTTCATTGTTGGAAACAACCGGAAATCACATTGGGCGAGGTCAGGGACTGTAGGCAGGCTGTGGCATGATTTCAATACTGCATTTCATAAGAAACCATTGAACACAAGCAGCCACATGTTGGCGGGCATTATCATGGTTTAGGGTCCACTTGCCCACCAGTTCCGTTCACTTAATCAATATGTGTTGTCACAGATGCTTCAAGACTGAAATGTAATATTCAGCATTGACAGTAATTTGTGGAGGAATGGCATGCCTGTAGACTATATCTTTATGATCAAAGAAAATTATCATCACCACTTTCTCAGAGCTCTGATTTGGTTTGGTGGACTTTTTCGGAGCAGGTGAGGTGTTTCCAGACACTCGTTGTGCGCTTCATGACGGGGTCAAACTAGTGGTCCCATGTTTCATCGGCAGTTATTTACTGTGTTTAGAAAGTTTGGATCGTTTGCAATAATTTGTTTCCACTAATGACACCCCTGAATTCTAGCTAACAATTGTTCTGTCGTTAGGTGATGAAATACCCATCTGGAACACACACGATGCAGCAGTAATTTGTTGTGTAGAATGCAGAATGCTGACGTTTTTGAAATATTGATTGATGCCGCTAAGTTTTCACACATCATTCGTCAATCTTCTTGCAGGATTGCTCAAACAGTGTTAATATGCTCCGTAACAACACTTTCAGGTCAACCAGGCCTAGGAGCGAGTTCTGCCGACAAAATTTTTTAAAATCATGGTGCCATTTAAGAATGGTTGACTCATCCAAACATTTATCTTTGTAACCTTTTTTTTCATTAAATCAACTGTTTCTGGAGCCATTTTACCCAAACAATAGTAAAATTTTATTGCACAATGCATTTCATTTGGCCTAACTTTGAATCACTCACCTCCATAGCTGTATGGCAAAATGCAGATGTACCTTTGACTAGATTAAATGAACATATTACGAATTGGACAAAAAAAGATGAAAAAACTTTATTAATACAACATTGTATCAAAAATTATGTAACTCCTGATTGGACTAACACGAAAATTCTAACATCACATAGATCACATGCCCAGATTCTAACCTCCGAAGCTGTAGTCATTGAGAAAACCAAAAGATACAACTGTAACGTTAATAGTCCAGTAGAGCTTCATTTTGCATGGAGGTACCTTATTGAACAAAAGAGAAAACATTTCAAGAAGAAAAACATTAACAAAAAACAAGTGACATCAAATATTACTTAAAAATACAGGTGAATATTTCTACATAAATGCTACTTGTTTATTTTTGTTTAACTACAGATGGCGACACCATTGATGTGCGCAGTAGAACCCAAATCATGATGCGCAAATATCTACATGACAGGGCTGAACATACATTAGGGTTAAGCAGCATACCTGAGCGAGTGAGTGCGGTAATTCCAATGTCCGTGCATCTACCACTGATGATGGCTACGAGTGTTAGCAGAAACTAGTTTGGTGCTTCGCAGTCGGGAGATTTATATTTTTTGGATTATTTTCTTTTTCAAGACTGTTTGTTTTTAAAATTTCAGCAAAATTATAATTCGTCTTCATATTTCGTTGTTTATCAAGGTGCTTCGCAATCATGATTATTTCCTCTTTAAAATTATAGTTCATTTTTTAAAAAATTCAACAAGGTTTTAATTCAGTTTCATATTTCGTTGATGTTAAAAAAAATTTGCATTGTAAAAATTCATCTTGTTTAATTTTATCTGGTGCAGATTTTACAATATCATGAATTTTAATCTAAACTTCACAATTGAAAAAAATTCACATTCTTTGAAGACGTACAAATGAAGCCCCGACAGCCACTATGAATATTGTAAGTACAGATACTTATTATTATTATTCTTGATTTCAATTGCCAATACTACACTGCCGGACAATTGCTAAGGACGGATGACAATAGCAACGATAGCAACCATAAAATGAAAGGCAGGAAAATGTGGAAATTAGCATAAGTGCGGGATACAGTAAGACGTGTTGTGCGTATGCAAATTTTGGATTGCCGAACTTGTACGTGACGTCATAGCGCTGATAACAGATATAAAGGATTTGACGCGTATTGACCGTTGCTGTTCAAACGCAAAGTTGAAAGGGAAAGAATCAATTGACGAACTTGCAATTTTCAGTATGTCTTCCCGACATCACCTAGTTGATTTTACGCGTGGCCGTATTATTGGCAAGATTGAAGAAGGGTGAAAAATAACAGATGTTGCCTGGGAGTTCGACGTCAGCCACAGTGTTGTTTCAAGGCTTTGGAAATCATTTCAAATAAATGCAGAGTGTAGCAAACGTCACGGGGGAGGTCGTGTTCGCAGTACGACACCTGCAGAAGATTGGTACATAGTGCTATCAACAAAAAGACACCGGCGCAGCACAGCTAGTGAGGTAGCAAATCAGTTTATGGCTGCTACTGGCAAGCGAATCTCCCGAAAAACTGTCGCCAGACGTTTGCATGAAGGAGGACTATACGCCCGCCGTCCTGTTTTGTGCATCCCATTGTCCAGACGTCACCGTACCGCCCGTTTGCAATGGTGCCATCAACATCGCAATTGGACTGATAACGACTGGTCTGCTGTCCTCTTCTCAGATGAGAGTAGATACAGTCTATCGTCTGATTGTCGACGACAACTGATCTGGCGTGATAGTGGTACTGCATATTGTCCAGCAAACATACAGGAAAGGGACAGATATCCGACATGTAGTGTCATGGTATAGGCTGGCATCATGATCAATGGCCGTACGTCCCTCTAGGTGCTTCCAACTGGGACTATGACTGGCCAACGATACATTAATGATGTTCTGCTACCTCATGTTTGCATGTTCCGTGGTGCTGTCGGTGATAGATTCACTTTCATGGACGACAACGCAACATGTCATCGAACAGTCGATGTCCAGGAGTGTCTTGACAGCGAGGATACTCAACGCCTCGTATGACCAGCACGTTCTCCAGATCTGAATCCCATTGAAAATGTGTGGGATGCTTTGGGGAGGACTCTTGCTGTTAGCCAATGCCCTCCAATAAACAAGGACACCCTCATCCGTGCACTGACAGAGGAATGGGATAAATTACCCCAACAGCTGCTTGATAATGTTGTGCAAAGCATGACACGACGTGTGGAATCTTGCATCGCCCTCCATGGTGGCCATATCCCGTATTGACATCTTACGCCGGAACGCCTGCGGACGGTAATTGCATTTTTTTCACGTTTACGTATTCTGCGCAAAATGGCCTATTTCTCCCTTGAACACGTTCCAAAGCCTTCTGGATTTCAGAGCACAATAAATTGTCTTTGTTGTAGTGTCCTGGCATTCTGACATTATTTTATTTCACTTGGCATCCAACCACACTTACTTTTTTATGCGCTATATAGCCGTTTATGATCCGTCCTTAGCAATTGTCCAGCAGTGTATGTTAACGTCATTTAGCAATCTCCCGATTGCTGAACTTGCATAACGTGTGAAACAGTAATTACAGACATTTAATGTCAATCAAATAAAAAAAAAGTACCTTAAACAGCTGCGCAATAACAAAACCAGAATCATCTGCCACTGCTAATAACTGTTGCCATGGATACTTCCTTAATTCAGTTAGGCCGCCCCGGTGGCACAGTGGTCTAAGGCGCTGGCCTCTGATCATTCGTCCGTAAGGGGTCCGGGTTCGAATCCCGTCAGGCATGGATGTTGTGTTTGTCTTACGGCACTGGCTCTCTCCCTTCCCTGGAACCAGTGACCCTAAATTAGGGACGGGCGACTGCTTATAGCCCATTGAGTTGCTCACGGTGGTCGTTAAACCTCCAACCAAAAAAAAAAAAAAAATAATAATTCAGTTAGTTGTCTGCATGGTTATTTTCCCCCTTCGCATTGTTGCCAACTTAAAAAAAAATACTCTCAGTGTTTATGGAATGGTCTTTGTAGAATGGCTGGCGCAGTGGTCAGAGATTGCTTCTGACCATTCATCTGAGTTTGAATCCTAATGAGGCATGGATGTTATGTTTATCTTATGGCACTGGCTATCTTTCTTCTTTGGAACTAGTGACCCTAAATTAGGAATGGGTGACTGCTTGTAGCCTATTGAGCTGCTCACAGTGATTGTTGAAGCACCTAAACAAAAAAAAAAAAAAAAAAAAAATGAAACTGCTCCTTTAACCCCTTAGTGGCTCCCATCAATATGGCAGGCTGAGGTATCGATCACTACCTCTCATGCCTGTGATATTGCTGGGCTGAAGTGTTAAAGAAGTTACATACTGAATAGTGCAAACACAATTGATTTATCATGCTGCTTGGAAGCACTAGCATGTATGTGTTTTATAATGGAGAATGCACAATTATCGGCAGTTCGGCAGAAAAAAGAAGTTCAGTAATGATTATGTCATTTTTAGAAACAAGTTTCAGGCCTTAAATGTCTAAAGTAAGTGAAAGCTGGAATAGTTATACTAAATTGCACAAATCTTAGTATCGTTTTAAAATGGAATTTTAAATTTCTGTTTTGTTTAATCTCTCTAGTTTTATGAATTTAGCATATATTGAGTGAATAGGTTTATCATATTGACTGCATGGGTTTAATATTCAGGTGAAACATGAGTGTTTTTGAACATCAAAAACAATAGAAATGTATCAATTTTGCTGTTATGTTTTACACATTTTATTTAATTTTCGTTATCATACCTTACCATTTGTTATTAAAATTTTAAGATATACAGCTGCTTAATTTGTGCATAATTTTTTGGTATGAATTTTTCTTCTAGTAATTCTAAAAATATTCATTTACCTAGATTTTTGTTGAACATTGTGCTGTCTCAAAGTCTGTCCTTTTTGCTTGAAACTTGTTCAAATTTTTTTCTTTCTTTATGAAATAATATTTAAAATCACTGTTGTGTTTTACATTAACCTAAAAGCTGATCTGGTAGCTGTAAGGTACTTGAATCATGGTGTTTTGTTCACTTTTCTGTTCTAGCTCTGTCTTTCGTAAACAGAGTAAACTTAAAAAAATATTACTAAATAAATGTTAAGCACTGTCAAATTGAAATGCTGTACTTTTTCTTTATTTGAACTTTAGAACCAGCATGAAAAGAAGTTCTTGGATTTAAGTATGGCGAACCAAGAAGTTGAACATATGTCAGTTATTGTCTCAAAGTTACAAAATGCTGGAACTGAAGAAACTAGAGAAGGATTGAATTATGTAAGCGATCTTCAGATTTTCACATTATATTCTATCCATGATTAAAGTTGTGTATGTTGACAGCACTGGGATATCCATGCTCAAGCCCATACCTAAATTTTGTGCATTTTTTTTAAAATTTTTATTAAAGTCTTTCAGAATATCTCTTTTCTTAGGGGGGGTGGTGGTCCAATTTCTAAACGTGAAGTGTAACTCGCCCTTTCGCAAAGATCTTACTACTTTGGAACATCAGATTAACTAATAAGCAAACTTCCCTTAGGAAGTGACAAAGACAGGTGGAAATGACCATGGAATAGATTTTAAATCTCTCTCTCTCTCTCTCTCTCTCTCTCTCTCTCTCTCTCTCTCTCTCTCTCTCTCTCTCTCTCTCTCTCTCTCTCTCTCTCTCTCTCTCTCTCTCTCTCTCTCTCTCTCTCTCTCTCTCTCTCTCTCTCTCTCTCTCTCTCTCTCTCTCTCTCTCTCTCTCTCTCTCTCTCTCTCTCTCTCTCTCTCTCTCTCTCTCTCTCTCTCTCTCTCTCTCTCTCTCTCTCTCTCTCTCTCTCTCTCCACGATATTGTGTTTGATTGGGAAGGTTAAGTATCCTAGCCTGTCGGCACGGAATCATTTCGGTGCTAGCTTGTAATGTGATTGTGTAGCCAGAACGTGGAAGGAGGCCAATTACGGATACTTGTTATGTACGAGTTCAAACCGGGCCACGACACCGCAGAAGCAGCCAAGAACATCACAGCATTTGGAGATGACACTGTAAACGAACGAACCGTGCAGCGATGGTTAAAAAATTCCGAGCCAGTGATATGGAACTTGCAAATGCACCGTGCAGGCACTCAGCACCAGCCATCGACAACGACGAACTGTGAACTCTAGTTGAGAGTGACCCGAGCCAAACTGTACAGGACATGGCAGAGAAATTAGGCATCCACTATTCGACAATTTCCCGTCACTTGCAAGAATTTGGTAAAGTCAAGAAGCTTGATGAATGGGTTCCCCATGAGCTGACTGAAAGGAACAGAAACGCTCCGTTTTTGCTCACAGTAGTGACATGACAAAAAATGGATAATGTACAACAATCGTCACCAATCTGCACAATGGCTAGATCTCTGTGTGGCCCCAGAACACATGCCGAAACCAGAACTTCATCCAAAGAAGATAATGGTGACTGTTTGGTGGTGTGCAACCGGTATTCTGCACTATTCGTTCATGAAATCTGGCAAAACCATTAATGCAGAGAAATACTGCAACCAGCTGGATGCAATGCATCAAAAGTTACACGTTAAGCGGCCGAGATTGGTCAACAGAGATGGCGTTGTACTGCTTCATGACAACGCGAGACCCCACGTTTCAAGAACAATGGTCCAAAAATTACACAGCTTGGGCTATGAGGCTCTTCCGCACCCAGCTTACTCTCCTGACCTCTTGCCCACCGACTACCACTTGTTCAAGCATTTGGACCATTTTTTGGCAGGGAAATGATTCACCAATGAAGCAGCCATCAAACACTCCTTTGAACAGTTTCTGCAGTCCACAACAGCCGACTTCTATGCAACTGGCATCAATGCACTGGAGTTCCATCTAAGGATGGTATTTTGTCTTTTAAAACTTTTGAAAACGAAGTTAAGCGGAGTGTAAGTTTTTTCCATAGTAGTTAGTTTTTTCTCATGATGTTACATCTATCAAGTATTACTGTTAAATGTCATTTTGTTGCATAAATGTTTATATTTCAGCTTGAAACTGCATGCAACAATATCCAAAAACAGAAGTTAGACATTGTAAAAATTTCCATGTTATCTTTAGGCATCAGATTCTTCCACGGATTCGAGGAATTCCACCCTTTCAGTTATCATTTGGGCTATTCATGTGATTGATGCACAACTGAACAGAATTTTTTGGAGTGGTGGTGGTGGTGTGTGTGTGTGTGCTTGCGTGGGTGGGTGTGTGTGTGTGTGGGTGGGTGGGGGAGGAGGGTTGTTTTCCGTCGGAGGACAAAATTCCATCTTTCCAGACTTTCAAAAATGGAAGGTAGACAAAGGGAAGGTATCTCCTGTAGTCATAATTTTTTTCTCGCAATGTTTTTTCTGCCCAGTATTGTTGTTAGATATTTCATTGCATAAATATTTGTATTTCAGCTTGAAAATATATGATAAATTTCCAAAAATGGAAGTCAGACGGAGCGAAGATTTCTCTTGTAATTGTATCCCCCCCTCAATGTTCCCAGTTTCCTGTATTGTTGTTAAATGTTACTTTCTTTTGAATGAATATATAAAGCTGTTTCAGACCAAAAACCTATGTTGCATAGATTGTGTATTGAACTTTTTTGTTGATGAAGAAAATATCATTTTTCATCCAACATGGAATAATCTCAAACTGCAAAACTCACGAGGATCTTTTGAAAATAGATTTGAAGTGCAGCAGTAATCATATGCCAGACAAATTTATTTATGTTGGAGAAGCCAAAAAACTTATTGCTGTAAGTACATCAAATGATCATATGGTATATTCATTTAAGAAAAAGCTAAATGAATTTTATTTGGCATGCTTCTTATACATGATACAAAAACTGCCCGTTGGAAATTCTACTCTAATTAGTTTTTCAGTGTTAGACCCCTCTCTTGGGGCCAAACAAACTACCTATTGGGTTGTCGGAAAAGTAATGACATATTTTAGCCATGTTTTGCAAAGGTCATTTATTGATAGAAAGAACAAAGATCAATCAATGATATAATGCCCATTTTGTTCGATAACCTTTTGCCATCTTTCATTGAGCTGCAGAATGCCTCGTTCATAGAAAGACCTGTCTTTCGTGGCGAAAAACTGTACAAGGTGCTGATTTACAGCCTCATCTGAATTGAACGTTATACCACGCAAGGACTGTTGAAGAGAGTGAAACAAGTGGAAGTCTGACGGCGCAAGGTCAGGCGAGTATGCTGGGTGTAGCAACACATCCCACCCAACCTCCAATAATTTTTGGCGGGTGACCAAACTTGTGTGTGGTCTTTCGTTGTCATGATGGAACACAACATCTTTAGCCGCCCCGGTGGCGCAGTGGTCTAAGCGATGGCCTCTGATCATTCGTCCGAACGGGGTCCGGGTTCGAATCCCGGTGAGGCATGGATGTTGTGTTTGTCTTACGGCACTGGCTCTCTCCCTTCCCTGGAACCAGTGACCCTAAATTAGGGACAGGCGACTGCTTATAGCCCATTGAGTTGCTCACGGTGGTCGTTAAACCTCCAATCAATTAAAAAAAAAAACAAAAAAACCCATCTTTATGATGAACGAGCTATGGACGTTTCTGGATGGTGGATTTGTTCAAACTGTCCAATTGCCGACAGTACACATTCGAATTGATTGTTTGGTTCCATGGTAGGAGCTCGTAAAACACGACACCTTTAAAATCCCACCACACTGAGACTAGAACCTTCTGCTGATGAATGTCTGCTTTGGATGTCGTTTGAGGCGAAGCAGCACGTCGGAACCAAGACTGTTTGCGCAGCACATTGTTGTACACAATCCCCTTTTCGTCACCAGTTATCAGTCGCTTCAAAAAAGGATCGTTTTCCTCACTTTAATGAGCATATCGCAGATGTTTATACGCGCTGTCAATTGAGCTTGTTTAAGTTCACGAGGAACCCACACATCAAGCCTGCTTACGTATCCCAGCTTCTTCAGGTGGTTGTGAATGCTTAAATGATGGATGTGCAATGCGTCTGCAATCTCTCGTGTTGTGTAACGTGGGTTTGACTTGATCAATGCCTTGATTTGGTCGTCATCAACCTCGGTTGGCCTCCCGGATCGAGGTCAGGAGCATCGTTGAGGTCAAAATCACCAGCACGGAATTTTGTGAACCACCGCTGGCACTGAGGTTCTTGTAGAGAATTATCACCGTACACTTTACGCAATTTTTCACAAGCTTGACGCGTTCTTCCCTTTACGGAATTAAAACAGTAAAATATGGTGAAAATGCACAGTTTGGTCTTCCATCTTCAACTTGATGTCAAATCTGCGCAAATCAACCAAATCGCTCACTATTCCTTTTAGACTGCAGCTAGAACTGGCACCTGTCGAATGTCATAGCGATTATTACAGAGCTGCACATGCCTCTAGTACTTCGAAAACCGCCCAACCGCCATCGGGGGCCAAAATACATCAAGACTTTTCTGACAACCCAATATATATAGCACTTTCAAAATTGGCTGATGCATGTAGCTCAGTGCCATCATCTAATGAAATGCTTGTTATTGATGAAAAAATCAGATCATATCAAATCGATACAGCAATTGAGGAGTTTGCAGCAAAAGGGGGCAACTCCATTTTTGGTCAATTTTTACTTAACATGTTTACTGTTCTAAGAAAAATATGCCGGATTGATTGGTGCAAGAACCAGGTAGATCCGATAATAAATGGGTGAGATATTAATATTTTGGTAGCTGCCCCCATCACCGTTTGGTGCAAATACTACGATGTAGGCCGATGAATAAAATTGTAGTATTTTATTTATTTATTAACAAAGATATTTTTTATGTTGTTTAATGGTCATTAAACACATTTTATTAACATTATTTAGTTTTTCTATCCTGTACTAAATGTGAAATTTAATGAAATTTATGACATTTGGTCCAAAAAGGGAAGGGGGCAGCTCCAATTGTTTTATATTTATTCTATAATCATTTTACGGATAAAACATTCAAAAGATACATGTATTTATTAGAGATTATGTTATCTTTACAGTGGAGAATTTTTTGCCAACCTCAGTTAAACCGTATTTTTTATAAACAGTTTTTTCTTATTTCCCACAAAATGTTGAAAAGGAAGCTCCCCCCCCTTTTGCTGCAAGCTCCTCAATTATTGATGATATCTCCTTTATATACTCAGCCAATGAGATGTGAAAAAAAATAAAATTTTCCGAGGCACTGTTGAATACTGGGCAGCAGTTTCAAAAATGTACTCACATGATCGAATGCAAAAGTACTCCACATTGGGTAAACTGGTAAAAGCCCTCCTCTCATGCTTTCATGAGCCAGTTGTGGAAAGCTCATTTAATTTAATGGATAATAATTCATCACACAGCACAGAACTAGTTTAGATGCCAAAAGCTTGGACAGTTATCATACCATCAAATGTAGCATGTTAGCAAAGAAATGTTTGGTGTTGAAAATCTGATCACCACTGCAGCTGACAGAACTTTGTTACAGAACATGTTGCAAAGCTGGAAAATTCATCACAAGTCAACTAAGGAAAAGTGCGATAGAAGGGATGAAGTAATTGGAGATCATTTTTCTGGAACAGATAAATCAGTAGCAACTAGCTCTGTAAGTACCAAGATTGTGTTAAATCCTAAAATTCCAACACACAATCTCTCCAAACCAAAGTACGAATGTGGATGCAGTAAAATTAAATCAGAAGATTTTCAGCAAAATAAAAACAAAATAACCGATTTTTTTTCTAAAGCATTATGAACTATGAAGTTTTGCCTTCATCAGTAGCTATAGTTTTAGATACACAAACTTCACTGTGAGATTATAGAGATACAAACGTGAATATACAAATCATTCAAAGTACAAACTGAACAAACTTTGTCATACACACTAAAGTGCCAGAAAAACTGGTACAGACGAGCTCATGCAAAATACATAGCAACGTCACCTATGCGCGTACTCGGTTGCGTCTGCCAGTGTGTATATAAAGCGATAGACATCCTTGCCAGCTGTCAGAGCTGTTTTCGACATGAGAATGACAAGTAATAATGATTTAAGTTATTTTCAATGCGGTGTCATAGTTGGCGCTCGTGGGGTGGGCCACAGTATTTCGGAGGTAGGAACGAAGTTCGGATTTTCACTGACGACCATTGCAAGGGTGTACCGTGAATACAAGAATTCCGGCAAAACCTCCAACCTACGATAGCAGTGCGGCCGTAAAAAGACATTAGGTGAACGCGATCATCGTTGGCTGTCAAGAATCGTTTCACGCAATAGGCGTGCAACACTCTTGCAGGTATCATGGGAATTCAATGCTGGAGCCTCAACAAGCATCAGTGTCCAGACTGTGCAACATACCCGCACAATATGGGCTTTGGGAGCCAATGCTCAACTCAAGTCCCCTTGATGGGTGCACGACACAGAGCTATGCGCCTTGCTTGGGCACGGCAACACCGCCGCTGGACACTTGATGACTGGAAACATGTAGCCTAGTTTGACGAGTCGCGTTTCCAAATGTATCGGCAGATAGAAGGATTCGTGTGTGGCGCAAACCCCATGAAGCCATGGATCCCGCCTGTCAACAGGGAACTGTACCGGCTGGTGTGGGGTCTGTAATGGTATGAAGTGTGTTTAGCTGGACTTCACTGGGAACCCTGGTACATCTACAAACGTATTTGACCGGCCAACGCTATTTGCACATCCTTTCTGACAAGGTACACCCGTTCATGTCCTGCATTCATGCTGATGGGTTGGGCCTGTTCCAACAGGACAATACACCTCCACACAAGTGTCGAAACGCCACATTAGGGTTAGAGGAGCATTCATCTGAGTTTGGGGTGTTGCCATTCCCACCCAAGTCCCGAGATCTGAACGTGATAGAACCACATTTGGGATGCCATGCAATGCGCTATCGGAGACCTCGGAATACACCCGAATTGTGGAACGTAGTATGGTGTGCATTGCCTACAGCATATTTCCAGAAGCTAGTAGAGTCCATGCCCCATCGTATTTCTGCAGTCCTGCACTCCCGTGAGGCACCTACCAAGTATTAGACTGGTGTACCAGTTTTTCTGGCACTTCAGTGTACATTTCATAGTATTTTCTGCCTAAGAAAATACACCATTGACGCAGGCAGGCACACATCAATTATGTAAGGTTTTTTTGGGTTTTTTTTTCAGTATTGTAGCTTTGAGGAGTCAAACACTGGAAATATTCAATTAATAAAATTTTATAAAGGACACTGTTCTTTAAAAAATATCAGAACGTGGGAAATAGATTATGAATGTAACACATATATTTTGACTTTTTTTTTCTTTTCTTCATAAAATATTGATCTACGTTAATTTCAGGAAATTTGATTTCACAAAATAAGTTCCCCTGTTGCTGTTACCAAGTCTTGTAATGTGCAGATGTTGATTTTGTCCCAACAGTGATGCATTGTAATGTGTAATTCTCTTGATTAAGAATATTGCTTGGTTTTTTCATGTACAAACCTGACAAGTAATGACCAGACATTTTCCATCGGGCTTAAGCCTGAGCTATGAGGCAGCCAGTCCATTACATCTATTTTTCCATTTGTAAACCACTGTTTCGTGGAATTAGAAACATAGCAGGGCACATTATCTTGTTGGAAAATTCAATTGTTTACACCTAAAGGGGTTTCAAAAATTGAATTAAATGTTTGTACAGCATAGCCTGTAAACTCCTGGATGCCATACAGTGATATAAAATGGCAATGTCCAATTTACCGCCATAGCCAAGCACCACCCACAGCATCACACCATCTTCTCCCATTTGCCTCCTAATACATTATTTGGGCTTCTTCCGTAAATCATGCCAGTAACATTTATTTCCATTGGGGCCATCTACATTAAATTTTTCCTCATCTCAGAACACAACACTTTTTCAACCATGTCATTATGTTTTTGGCCCAGTCCAATCTTCTGCATTTATGTTCACCAGTGAGTAAAGGCTTTAACTTCATTTTAATGTGCACAACATTCTTATTTTCTTTTAGAGTCTGTGACTGTCGTATAAGACACTATTATAGGCAAAGATTGTACACTTTTTCTTGTAGACATGCTATCAACAGTCGCTAAATGAAAAACAAGTGGTTTACCTCTTGCACTCAGTGATGGCTTCCGTCCTATTCTTGTTTTACTGGGGTTATCCTTATTCCTTTCAACAGTTTGCATGGCTCCTAAAGATATTCTGATTAACTTGGCAATTTCTCTATCAGATTTGTTTTGGCCAAAATAAAATAACACTTTTCTAACCTCTTCCTCACGTAACTCCATACTCCTTGGCTTGTTAACGCAGAATGTAGTAGAAGGCTGTTTACTTGCAACAAAAGGAATGAGAAAGAGCTGCGTAGTATAAGTAACTTAAACTACCTAAGCAACATTTGCATATGTCATTTTTTTAATGCTGTTTTCTAAATTGTATTTATAATTGTTTTACAGTGACTGTGAACTGAATTTTCTATTTTTAAAAATTAGATAGATTTTTTAGCCTTATTTGCTTTCAGTTATTGAACACTCATTTTCTAATTAAAATAAAGAAAGCCCATACTGTTCTTTTTGTTAATCACTTTTGCTGTCTGCCAACAGGACAGAGTCATCAGCATACAGCAATCTGCACACACGGATATCACCAAGACATAAACCTTTATCATCTATTTTGGCATCACACATGCACACGTCCATAAATATATTAAACAGCCATGGTGACATTACACAACCTTGTCTAACTTCTGCACCAATAGAAAACCATTTTGATAAAACGCCATTCGCTCGTACACAAGCTCTACTACCAGCCTACATGGCTTTTACACTGTTAAGTAGATTCCCAGTAACACCATATTCATTCAATACCTTCCACAAAAGTGTCCTATTTTTTAGCTTACGACCGAGTAAACAAGACACTTTTGTGGAAGGTATTGAATGAATATGGTGTTACTAGGAATCTACTTAATAGTGTAAAAGCCATGTATGCTGGTAATAGAGCTTGTGTACGAGCAAATGGTGTTTTATCAGAATGGTTTTTTATTGGTGCAGGAGTTAGACAAGGTTGTGTAATTTCACCATGGCTGTTTAATATATTTATGGACGTGTGCATGCGTGATGCCAAAATAGATGATAGTGGTTTATGTCTTGGTGATCCGTGTGTGCAGATTGCTGTATGCTGATGACACTGTCCTGTTGGCAGAGAGCAAAAGGGATTTGCAGAGTATATTGTCTTGGATGTATGAAGTTTGCATGAAATTCAAACAGTATAAATAAGGAAAAAACCAAAGTTATGGTGTTTGAGAGAGGAACTGGTAGCACTGAATGTAATGTAAGTATAAACAGCACTGTGATTGACCAGGTGAGTGAGTTTGTGTATTTAGGAAGCATGTTTGACAGAGAGAACAAATTGGATGGTGAAATTAGTAGGCGAGTGAATTCTTCATTGAAAGTCCTAGCTGCTCTGGGAGGTTTTCACAGGAATGATGGGTTCTCTAGAGAGTCCCAAATGGCTGTGTATGAAAGTGTAATTGTTCCTACTCTGATGTATGGCAGTGAAACTGCAGAAGAAACATAGGAGTTGTTTGTGTTCTGGAGAAATGTGTTACTTACGGGGGGTTTGTGGCAAGACACGATCTGATTGTGTGAGGAATGAAGATGTGTTGCAGTTGTGTGATGTGAAGCAAAATGTTAGCAAGGTGGAGACCAATATGCTTCGGTGGTTTGGCCATGCTGAAAGAATGAGTGATGAGATGCTTACTAAGAAAATCTTTTAGTCCAAGTGGCAGGAAGGAAAGGCACAGGAAGGCCAAGGAAGACATAGGTGGATCAGATTCAGGAGTGTGTGCATGAGAAAAAGATTATGAGTACGAAGTATAAAAGATCTTGTGTACGGCGTGTAATGGATATCAGTGAAGCCCGAGTTGTATGTAAAGATCGCTGTAAATGGAGAAGTTTGATACGACAACAGTAATTAAAAATATCTGGTAGTTTGTATTTCTTTTTGGAGCTAACCTCTGAATCTCAGAGAACAGCTTAGTGATATGTATGTATGTATGATGTTTGCAGATCGAAAACATCACTGTATTTATAATTTCTTTACACGGTGAATTTCTCTTCATAGATAATGAAGGTTGTTTTATTTTGATGAATGTGCTAGTAATGATTTAAAGTATTTTTTATTATATAAATCCTTATGGGATGTAATAATTGCAAAACAAGTCTTTATTGAATGTCATTTGCTTGTATTTAGTTGTGTAATGTACATTCAAAGTGATACAAAAACATTTTTTTTTTAAATCCTGTATTTCAGATTTTAACCTTAATGTCCCAGAAAAAGGACTTGTCATCAGTTGCTGGGAGTGTAATAAAACTTCTTGCTATTCATAATGTGACCCTGAAAAAGTTGTCTATTCTTACTTAGTTAGGTAAATTTTTTCTGTGGAATGTATTCAAGTTCTTGAAACATAAATTGCTTGTGTGTTCCTTTAAAAATTTTGTCAACTTTCTTTAATATTGCTGCCATATTTAACAAAAAAACTGATGTGATGTTAATTTAGATGTATGTGTAATCTCGCCCTTGGGGAAGTATATCTATATCAGGTATAATAAGCAGGACTGTTTACGATGTAGGGATATACAGATTGTTTGCAGCACTAACTTTCTAAATCTGACAGATCATTTGAGATACTGGATTACATAAAGCTCTATATTTGTGTTTTTATCACTGTAAATAGGCATGTATTTACCTCTAGTCATTAAAAATAAAGCAATGTTGTACACAGATAAAAATACAGTGTCCAAGAGAAAAATGCAAAGAATTAAAGATGATAAAAGAGATTAATAACTTTCCAGGATAATAGATTAAAGAAATTCCACATTGAATTAATAAATTAATATTTTACCCAAGTATATATATATATATATATATATATATATATATATATATATATATATATATATATATATTCTATAAAGAAGATACCTAAGCAAAAAAATACATATATAATTTTGACTCACACCTAATACAACATAGAAAAGGTTATGTATCTACCTGTGTGAGTAAAAGGAGAAAAGATAAAAAAATAAAATAAAACAACTGAATGTAGAAGGTGTCGAGAATACTGAGCCTTGGCTTTATCAAGGACCAGCAAAAACTCTGCATTTTCTCACTTCCACAAAGACCTAGTTGGAAATGGGTTTCTGCAAGGCCATAGATGCAAGTAACATTCCCACCTAAAATAGTTAAAAAATATATATATATAAGTCATGTCCTCCGTAGAGTAGCATGACCTAGCACTAGTTAACAATTTCGCTTGCATCCATTAACCTTCATGGCCCGACCCATGCTCTTCATCTGTTACTATTAAACAGAGAGAAGAAGATTAAAGAGAACTCAAGCTGTGAGAGTGACATAATAAATGGAAATGATTTTCAGCTATAATGAAATTCCAAGTTCGTTTGAGAGAGAATTTAAACCTGAAAAACAATGCAAAAGAAATCCAAATTTTACATTGCAATTAAAAAAAAAAGGAAATGTTAATTTATAACGAACAGATTCTGAATTTTCAAAACTGCTGCGTTGCGCGTTAATTGATTTTCAGGTTATTTTGCACCCTTCGTTTTAAATTCTAAAATTTTTTCCTTAGTCTTCAGTTTTGCTCTTAAGTATATATATATATATATATACATACAATATTTAAGTCAGGCAACGCTGATTTCTTTGCCTAATTACAAATAACAAATTCATCTTTTTAAAATTTTTTCATTTTTATTTAAAGTTTTTGCCATCAGAGCTTCCTTCCTTTTCTGTAACTAAAAAATATATTTTTTTTCACTGGCCCCCTATTTTAAAGCCCGTTTTTTATTTTATTTATTTTCTTTTATTTTATTCCTCTTGGTAAGTGTTAAATTTTAATTCTGTCAGTTAACTCAAACATTTTGTCCTTTAGGCAAGGGATTCAAGAAACTCAAATTCTAGGTAGTTGGTGGTAAATGAAAGAGCATTCTACATGCTTTGCCCTTGAAAACACCTTGTAGAATGCCACCTTCATTTTTCTGCCTTAGTTCTTTTTTTTTTCCCCTCTCTTTCTCCTCTCTCCCCGCCTTTTTCTTTTTTTCTCTTTTCATTTTTCCACATTGGTTTTCCCTCTTTCTACTCTGCTCTTTTCTTTTTCTTTTGCTTCCTCCTTCTCTTAAATTCTTTTTCTCTATTTTTGGTTTCTTTTTCACTTATCGTGTTTTAGGTAATTCCTCCTCTGCAGCATTTGCGTGTTCAGGTTTCCCCAATCACTTTCTTCCTACTTTTTTTTTTTTTTTATCTCTCCTTTTTTTCTCCTTCCCCATTTCCCCCATCTTTTTCTCTTTTGTGTGTGTGTATATGTATACCGGGTGATCGCAATTAAAGTGACCCTATTAAACTATGAAATAGATAATTGCTGCCATGTGTAACTACAGTAGAACCCCATTTACATGTTTTGCACTATTAGATTTTTCTTGTCTATACATGAAATGTCCCCAGTTAAATTTCCCCAGTTTCTTTTATACATTTTGTTTGTTTGCCGGTTATACATTAATTTTACTTAATCCCTTGAAAAACGTGTAACTGGTGTTCCACTGTACTTGAAGAATAGTTGTTTACAGTATGGATATAGACTGCCTTAGATGTGTTGCTGTTATGTTCTATCCTTATTGTGAGTATTTCTGTTGTAATCATATGTGTGACACTTTTTATATGAACAGAAACTCACAGCTTTGATGTCTGTACTGTTCTAGTGTAAACATTAAAGACTAATATTTACACTGGAACAGTACAGACATCAAAGATATGTGCATATGGCATAACCTGATGACATCCATTGTACAGTTTGTTGGGGTATACAGTGGTAATGTGAAGTGCCTATGTGTATGTAGTGATGCCCATTCAGGTTGGTTGTTTTTTGAAAGGCAACACTGAACTGTGCAATGGAGCATACATTTCAGGAACAAGTTCAGTTTCAGGCATGTTGCATCATCAAGTATTCATACAACACTATTTTTATGAATGACATTGTGTTTTTATTTACATACACAGATGCCTTTCACATCAACCTTAAATGGCAGCAGTTTAAGATTTTTGGATGTGCTTATGGGAGGTGAAGCACAAGGAAACCTTGCAATGAAATCTAATTAAGGAGATGCTGTAATATAGTTACCTTGTTCCCTTTCTTGTAGATTGGCACAGTTGCAGTTCTCAGGAGCCAAATCAGTTTCTTGTGCCATCTTAATGATTCTGTGTAGCTAGAAGACACTAGTCATTTCCCTATGTTGAAGCAATTCCAGATAAATTTCATTCACCACATTTCTGGAACAAGACAGCATCTCTTACCTGTATAACATACTAGGTATTTTCATTCAGTGTGTCTTCAAAATATTTACTCCACCTATTCAATATAAAAGTTAGGTTCAAAAAATTCCCAGAAATTCCTTTTTATACAGAAAGCAATAATATTACCATTATTTACACAGCATTTTCTGTGAAATGGTTCCCTTGGGCAGCTACCCACTTTTACCAGCCTCCATAAAGCTATTTGAAGCATTCCTGGAATCCATTCTTTGAAACCTGTTTCAGTGCCTTTGTTGCATTTTCGATGACATCCCCAAAACTTGTGAATCATTATTCTTTTAGGGCAGATTTCAACTGCAGAAACAAGTAAAAATCAGGTGGTGCCCAGTAAAGAGAATATGGAGGATGCTCTAGTGACATTGCATTGTGCTTTGTAAGGTACTATTTGGCCATTAGGGATTGATGTGCAGGCAAATTGTTGTGAAGAAAATGCCAAACATTTGTTGTCCATTTTTCACGACATTTCCATTGGATTTCATCCCTGAGGTGAAGGAGGATATTGACGTACATTTCTTTTTTTACAGTCCTTCCTTCTGGAATAAATTAATAGTGGGCAATGCCCTGGGAGTTAAACAAAATTTTGAGATGATGATGTTGATTTCCATTCACAGGATTGAAGTTTCATCTGTGGATTGTACAAGAAATACCAGGTTTCCAGGTTTCAACTCCTGTAATTATTCTGCTTAGATAATTGCTGTCTTGATCAGCAATAGGGATACGGTGTTCGGCAAAGGAGTCAGTATTTTGGGAACCAAGTGTTGATGTGATTCATGTTCAAATCATTGTGGAGAATGCTGTTAACACTTCCAACTGACACTCCCACCTCTGATGCTATTTCCAGTACAGTTTTTTTAGGTCATATTGGACAACATTGCATATGCACACAGTGTTTTCGGCATTTGAAGTGGTACACGCACTTTTGCAATGCTGATCATCGATACTAGCATGACCAGCATTGAAACGCTTATGCCACATGCAAACTTGCAATTTCTTCATTGCCATTTCACTACATACTTGCTAAAGTATGGCTGATATGTCTGATGGTGATTTTCAAAGTAAAACTAAAATTTTAATGTTTGCATGTTGCTCAGTTGCTGACATTTTAAACTGTGGTGTTACTAAACACATGGTAAACAGAGAAACTGTGATGTTACTAAACACAGATAGGAAATGAGATGGTGCCACTTGCCATGTTCTGCAACCAAGTCTGTCACAATTATATTGGCTATATATGAAAAATGATTTCCTTGCACGAAATTATTATTACTATATTCTTCAAGGACATCAACTCCACATTTACTTACCAGCGTTAAAATACCTTTTATATCAGAGAATGGCTTGTTATTTTTTGCCAAGTAGTATGCTGCATTGAATATCCCTTTTAAATGGCCAAACATCTTCTCACCCATTTTTTTTAATGCACTTCACTAATCCAGTAGACGACTTCGTATTTTTTTAAGAATTTTTTTCTATGTGCATGTTTTCTTATTTCTAACAGGCTCTTCTTAAAAACCAATCAGTAGAGCAAGCATTTTTATCTTGGAACATAATCTGTCCATAGTGGTATCTGAGCCATTTCTGTGACTCCGAAATTGTTTTCATGACAAAGTAAACAATGCAGTACCGATTTTTGATATGTACTTAAGCTTGAAATGTTTGTTTTCCTATTCCTTAGTCACTATTTGCTGTATTAAGGAGCAGAGCAGGAATTTTATAGTTTGTTCAATGCAAAATTAATGTTCAAAAACATTACTGTGTGCATATTTGCAGAGAATAAAGACTTCACGAGGAATGAAAAATGGAGAGTTGAAGTTCTGTTTCTGAACTTCAATTTTTTTGTAAACAAAAGGAAAAATGCTGCTTGTTCTTTTTGTCTATTGATATAACAAGAAGTAACTAAGCAATGGGAAAACGAATTTTCCAAGAAATTAAAATTTAAAAAGTGATAATGCCATTTTGATAGTAAAATCAAATATGGAATGTCCATGTTTTTCACAGAAATACAGTAATAACTTCTTGAGAAAAGCCAAATCTGCAACTGCATGGCTCTAAAGAAAATCTTACAGAAAAGCAATGTTTGTAAATATATTCATAAACCTGTTAGTTATAATAAAAAATCTGAAAGATGTGCTACTTTTATCCTTGTAAACCAACTCCTAAAGTTTCTGCAATTGCTTCCCATTTGTCTTCACACAATGCTGGCAACACTGCTGTTTTTACCATGCTGCAAGAAACATGGTTTTCCAACATTTCTGTGTCAAAGCTGAATATTATAAATGCTAGTTACATTCTCCTTAGAATTACAACCTTCAGCTATTTAAAGCAAGGGCTATTATACTATTTTTAATTTGTTGCACATTGTGAAATAGGGAAGACCAACTTAATCACATTGTGTTATGCACCCTAGACAATGCCTTTCATGATCAATTTCTCTATTTAAACTAGAAAGAAGACAGTGAATTTTCGGTTGTTATGAGCATGTCTTTGGAATCCATTCTGACATGAATTAAATTTATCAAAGCTATTCAAAGTCAATGGAGCCAGTTTGGAAAACAGTCAACTGGTTTCTACAATTAATAAAACATCCAGAAATAGAAACATCTATTTAGTTCCACCAGCGGCTAAAAAGCATGTTATGAAAATTAACAAATTGCACGCAGAAAGTTTCTCATAGCACAAGGAGGATATCAGAGAAAAAGAGATTTTGAAGTCAGAACAGTTAAAAGAAGAACTATAGAAGGAAATATGATGTAAGCGGAAGAATTTTGCATAATGGAAAAGTTAAAAATAGGCAAAAAATATATTCTAAGAAAAAGTTTTCAAATACGTCGCCCGGAAGCAGAAATAGTGAAAAAAAAAAAGTTTTATACCTTTACTTTGGATTATCTTTGCATTATTTAAAGAGGATAATGCTCCACATTTCTATTGTAGCGAATGACATACAGTAAAGAAGAAATTTCTCAGTAGTGCGATATAGTTGCAAACTGAAGCACACAAACACCACCTACTTACAGAACTGTGAACAAAATTCCTCGTATACTAGCCTAAAGTGTTCTACAAGGTAAATAAGTCTCTGGTGTTGATTTTTTTTAATGGCACATGTATAAGCAGAGATATTTAGAAAAACAGATTAAGCATTTGCACCCCTAGCAGCAAAATTGTGCATTGTTTTGGGAAGAAAATGTGCACACAGAGTTTGCATAGTTTAGTAGTATCTGACTGAAGAAAGAAGTTTTTCAGTCAGGTTTTTTAGTCCCACAGATATTGCTGTAAATAAAACTGTGAACTTTTACACCCTCTGGTGGCAGACTTATGCATTAAGAACATTTTTTAAATTATATGAATAACAATTTGCAGTGGAAATAATTTTTTTAAATTGGACTTTTAGAAGCAGAGATATCATCAAAAATATGATATGTATCTATGCCACTGGCAGAAAAACCATGCATTATTTTAAGAAGAAAGTTTTCTCAAACGGTTTTTCAATGTGAGTGGTTTCAGTCCACGAAAGAATTGCTTCAATCGAGTTTTCAGGAGCTCAGATTTTGCTGCAAATACATCAGAAGCAGTAACACTTACGTCCCCAGGTGGCCAAACCATTCTTTACCAAATATATATCAAAACTTGTATGCAAAACATTTCCCATCAGAAGATGTATGCGATACAGGAAGAATTTTTCAAATTGGAGTTTTAGAAGCAGAGATGTTAGGGAAAACACAATTTACCTTAACTCCCCCTAGTGGAAAGTCTATGAATTACTTGCAGTTTTTTGAAATTATATGAAAAACATTTTGCACTGGAAACTATCCAACAAAGAAGGAATTTTTCAAATTGGTCTCTTAGAAGCAGAGATATTGACAAAAATAAGATGTGCATGTACGGCCCCTGGCAGAGAAACCATGTATTATTTTATAAAGAAAATATTCTGAAAAGGTTTATCGACGCGAGTGGTATCGGTCCACGAACAAATTTTTTCAATCGAGATTTTAGGAGCTCAGTTTTTGCTGCAAATACGTCAGAAGCAAAAATTAACACTTGCACCCCCTAGTGGCCAACCCAGTTTTTACCAAAAATTAGAAATTATATGCAAAAGATTTCCTATAATACTTAAAAACTGAAAGTTTCTTTCAGTCAAGTGGAAGTGAAAATAACTTAATTCGTGCGGAACACCTTATTACTTAATCATGAAGTGGCAAAGAGCTATGGATGTGCTTGGATGAAGACTTCTGCCATCGTCGGAGAATTCGCAGCTGGAGGAACTTTGAGATTAGTGGGCCGCCCCGGTGGCGCAGTGGTCTAAGCGATGGCCTCTGATCATTCGTCCGAACAGGGTCCGGGTTTGAATCCCGGTGAGGCATGGATGTTGTGTTTGTCTTACGGCACTGGTTATCCCCCTTCCCTGGAACCAGTGACCCTAAATTAGGGACGGGCGACTGCTTATAGCCCATTGAGTTGCTCACGGTGGTCGTTAAACCTCCAATCAAAAAAAAAAAAAAAAAAAAGATTAGTGGCCGCTCTAATCTAAACCTTTCTGCATTGCGGCGGACGGTAACAATGATTCTGATGCAAAGCTTTACCCCATTGTTGTGATATATTATGGCGATGAAAATCAAATCGCGTAGTTGGGAACAATGTTTTAGTAGTTCCTGTCTTAAATGGGGACAGTAATGGAAGAAATATAGGTAATCTCCTTCTAGAGAATTTGAAAAAAATTCATATTCCTGTGGATAATTGCATTGGATTAGTAGCTGATAACACTGCTATAATGGTTGGGAAGAAAAACAGTATTGCTTCTGTTTTGCAAGATTGTCAAAAACATCTCGTCATCGTACGATGTCCTTGTCATCTTTTGAATTTAGCAGCAGAAGAGGGTTCTTCATGCCTACCTTTATATGTGGATGAACTGTTAGTAGATATTTTTTATTATTTGCAAAGAAGTTCAAAGAGGAAAGAAAATCTTAAAGGTGAAGAGCTACACAATAGTGAAACAAAAAAAGGTGCTAAAACATACTTGTACAAGATGGCTTTCTCTAGGTAAGTGCATTATCAGATTGTTAATACTGTGGAATTCTCTTACAAAGTTTTTCTAAAGATGAAATATCAATGAAAAAATCATGTAAACCTAAGGCAGATCCCAAGGCTGTAAGGAACAAAAAAAGCACATGCGTCAAGGAAAAGAAGTGCTGAGGAAGCAGGATTAAACTGCAATTCTCAAGAGAAGTCTAAAAAATTGCAAGTATCTCAAAATGTGACTATCTGCTATACTCTTTCCCGCGAAGAGAGACTGTTTTATTTGCTCACTACTGACATAAATAAGGCTTACTGTATTGTCTTTTTCTGGCTTATATTACCCCATGTTTCAACAAAGTGAAATCTTTTGCAGTCCACAACCCCTCTTATCCGTAGACTTAGACGCATATTATTAGACTTAAACAGATGCTGTCGAGGTTTGTGAAGCCATGTATGTAATGAATCAGGAAGAAGACTGCATGAATGTCATTTACTACAACATTCAGAACCAGAAAGACTATTATGATCTGATTGGATATGAAACAAATACTTTCATTAATAGTTTGAAAGATGAAGATAGAAAGCTATTTTTTTTTTTGTACATACATCATACATATCACTAAGCTGTTCTCTGAGATTCAGAGGTTAGCTCCAAAAAGAAATACAAACTTCCAGATATTTTTACTTATTGTTGTCGTATCAAACTTCGCCATTTACAGTGATCTTGACATACAACTCGTGCTTCACTGATATCCATTACACGCCTTACACAAGATCTTTTATACTTCATACTCATAATCTTTTTCTCATGCAGACACTCCCGAATCTGATCCACCAATGTCTTCCTTGGCCTTCCTCTGCCTTTCCTTCCTGCCACTTGGGTTGCAAATATTTTCTTAGTAAAATTTCATCACTCATTCTTTCAACGTGGCCAAACCACCGAAGCATATTAGTCTCCACCTTGCTAACAACATTTTGCTTTACATCACACAACTGCAATACATCTTCATTCCTCACACAATCGGATCGTGTCTTGCCACAAACCCCACGTAAGTAACACATTTCTCCAGCACACAAACGACTCCTATGCTTCTTCTGCAGTACCCAGGTTTCACTGCCATACATCAGAGTAGGAACAATTACTGTTTCATACACAGCCATGCGGGACTCTCTAGAGAACCCATCATTCCTGTGAAAACCTTCCAAAGCAGCTATGACTTTCAAAGAAGAATTCACTCGCCTACTGATTTCACTATCCAACTTGTTCTCTCTGTCAAACATGCTTCCTAAATACACAAACTCACTCACCTGGTCAATCACAGTGCCATTTATACTTACATTACATTCAGTGCTACCCATTCCTCTCTCAAACACCATAACTTTGGTTTTTCTCTTATTTATACTCAGTTTGAATTTCATGCAAACTTCGTGCATCCGAGTCAACATACTCTGCAACTCACTTTTGCTCTCTGCCAACAGGACAGTGTCATCAGCATACAGCAATCTGCACACACAGATATCACCAAGACATAAACCACTATTATCTATTTTGGCCTCACGCATGCATGCCTCCATAAATATATTAAACAGCCATGGTGACATTACACAACTTTGTCTAACTCCTGCACCAATGGAAAACCATTTTGATAAAAACACCATTCACTCGTACACAAGCTCTACTACCAGCATACATGGCTTTTACACTATTAAGTAGATTCCCAGTAACACCATATTCATTCAATACCTTCCACAAAAGTGTCCTATTGATTCAGTCGGAAGCTTTCTTTAAATCTATGAAGGCAGTAAAAACTTTCTTCCCAACAGCCAGATACTTTTCAATCATCATGCGTAATGCAAAAATCTGGTTAGTGCAGCCTTTACCAGGCATAAAACCACTCTGAACATCCCACACTTTCTCTGATGCAAGACCCCGTACTTTTTCAATAACAACCTTACCAAACACTTTCCCTAGCACACTCAGTAGGCTAATACCACAATAGTTCTTGCATTCAGTCTGATCACCTTTTCCCTTATACAAAGGAACAATAATAGCATCCTTCCAATCCCGAGGGACCATTCCTAACTCCCAGCACAACTGGCAAATTTCAGTTAACCAGTCAATTATAGAGTCACCACTATACTTCAACATCTATGCAGTTATGCCATCAACTCCTGGAGCCTTACCATTCTGAAGAGATTTTAGAGCTTTACACACTTCTTCTCTTGAGATCCCTCCTGTGCTTTCATCCCTCATTGTGACATCATCTGCATCTGTCTCAGAATCATTTTTGCTCTCCTGATCTAATAACTCACAGAAGTATTCACCCCATCTTTCACTTAACTCATTGGGCTCCCATATCATTTCCCCAATCTCATTCTTCACACAACTTGCAACTTTGTTTCCCCTATTTTCCTGAGTCTCGTGTACTTCCAGAAGGACTTTCTATCTTTCCAAAAAGCCAGTTCATGCCTTTCCACTTTCTCCTTCCTATCTTTTGCCTTACTGTGGCAAACCAGCTTAGCAGCTTCACGCTTCTTACAGCGATATTCATCCACAGAGACTCTACCTTGCAACATCCCCAAATAGGCTTCCTTCTTTTTCTTTACTGCCTCATCAATCTCACTATTCCACCAAGCATCACCTCTATTGTTACCCACTATTGTGATGCCACAGACCTCTTTAGCAGCAGTGACAACACAGTTCTTAAAACATTCCCACTTCTTTTCTACATCCCTCTCACAAGATTTCAGATCCTTCAGTTGTTCTCTGAGTAAGTCAGAGTACCGCTGATGATCTTCAAGGAGCCTATCAACCTTTATTCTTTCTATCCTGGGTCTCTTCCTATTCCTTTTCCTCCAACCAACATTAAGTTTCACTCGTGACACTACCAAGTAATGATCAGAACCAACATCCGCACCTCTCATCACACGGGTGTCAACAACTAAGTGTTTCAAACGCTGATCGTAAACAACAAAATCTATCACACTCTTTTGACCAAGAGTACGATTTTCCCAAGTATATGTGTGTATATACTTGTGGTTGAAAAATGTATTAGATACACACAAACCATTCTCAATGCAGAGTTCAATTAATCTTTCACCATTATCATTCACACAATGATCATTAAACTTACCCAGAACATTGTCAGAAATTGCATTCTGCACACCTACTCTAGCATTGAATTCCCCTGCTATTATAACTTTTTCTTTAGCACCAAACTGGCTCAAAACAGCTTTTAGCTCATTCCAGAAATCTTCTTTCTAATCAGAAGGTTCCGAGTCACAAGGAGCATACACTACAACAATTACAATTCTCTGAAGTTTCACTTTCAAACTAATCCAGAGAATTCTCTCACGTATGCAACTGTAATGAATCAAGTTGTTCTTCATCTTTTCACTTAAAATCACACCTACACCAGCCTGTCCTCTCATATTATCCAATACTCTAGACCACACACTCACCGTGCCATTCACTTCTTCTACCCCAATTTCCTTCTTTTGGTTTCACTTACACACAGCACATCCAGTCTATACTTATTCATCTCCTCAATCACCTCACTCATCTTGCCATTTATACCTCTAGTATTCCATACACCAATCTTACATTCACTCAGCCGAGATCTCTTTCTCATACGCCGTTTAGAAAGTCCAGGTCGATTCCGTGGTGGACCGTCCTTCTCAAGTGTGGTAGGTCCACCATATCCCACACTTGAGTCATTCTTAATATTTCTTTTTGTCTTTTTCATTTTTTTTTGTAAGCATTAGAAATTATACTGAAGTATGTGATTACATTCATAAAAAGTTTCCTCTGAGAAACGAGACTCTAAAGCATGTAAAAAGTGTGTGACTACAAATTCATCACAGGTGCTTCATTTGCTAGTGTAAAATATTTTTTCAAAAAATGTTCCCATTTTTTTTGCAAGCAAGTGCTTATAGAGAAAAGCGCTGATGTCCAATGGGTATTGATAAATGAGCATAAAAATCAGTTAGGGGAGAACCCATTTAATAGAATTGCACGTGTGATGCTGTTCATTCTTTTGATACCTCACAGCAATGCTGGGTGGGTGCAAAAAGATGTTCAGCCAGATAAAAAAATCAGAACTGAATTTTGCTTATTGCTTTCAAATGAAAGCCTGCAGAACATGATCATCACAAAATCCAGCTTGAAAGGTAGATGTTACGAACAAGAGTTTGATGAAAGCTTCTTACGTAAAGCAAAATTTACTACTCATATAAAAAATAATTGTAAAGAAATATTTGCATATAAAATTTTATTATGGCATTGAAAATACCTACTTTTCCAAACTTATGATAAATGTTGTATATGTATGTATTTGGTGGACAAAAAATGTTAATCCCATAAATCTACTGGGCATTATCCTTAAACCTACTGGATTTCTCTTTCTTGGGGTTGGTAGGTATGTTAATGAAATTATTCTGTTAGTAATTAATAAAACTATTCTGTCATGTTCCACCCATGTCTACTGAAACACAGTGAAGAGTACCAGGCAAATAAGTTTTGTAGCAATTTGGTAATATGATTTAATAATCACTCAATTTATGTATTTCATATAAACTTTACTCTTGAATTTAATTTTAAATTACAATCTTTCCAGATATTCTGATGATATAGTGAATGTTAACATTTTGGCTTCCAATAATTTGATGAATGATGTTAGTGATCCAAATCCACATCTTCGAAGGCTAGCTATAAAAACGGTGTGCAACATTCCTGAATTAAAGGAGCAGTCTCTTCAAGTACTACCTCAAGCTTTATCTGATCACAGTATCTGTGTTAGAAGAGCTGCAGTTTTATTCTGTCCTCAGGTATTGAAATTTGCACGTGTACAGGCAAATCCTTTTATTGACCTTCTGTATGAAATGATTAAAGACTGTGACACCACTGTGAGTGCAAGTTCCATTTTATCACTGAATGAAATGTTGGCTTTTCAGGGTGGTATAATTCTTAACAACAAAATGATTAGGTACCTTATAAATAAACTTTCATCTTTTGAAGAGTGGAGTTTCTCCCCCATGTGCAATATTCTTCAAAATTATAAACCAAAATGTAATGAAGAAATAGTTAGTTTTCTTAATTCCTTAGACAACAGATTATGTGATAGAAATCCACTTGTGTTTATTCCAGTCATGGGTCTGTCTTTGTATTTTGTGCATTCAAAACTTGAAGGCCTAGAAGAAGAAATTATCAGACAGATTTCCATTTTTCTGAAACTGTTACTTACATCATCTAATAGTGAAACTACACATGCCATGCTAGAAATTATTGAGAAATTGATACCCTTACACACAACACTATTTAGTTTGGAATACAAATACTTTTTATGTAGATTTTGTGATCCTCCATGTGTCAAGGTTAAAAAATTATTAATTTTATCATGGATTACAGATAAAAACAACTGTTTTGAGATATGTGAAGAGCTTCTTTCTCATTGTCTAGATGATAACCCTGAAGTTAGAAAACAGGCTGTGAAAAGTATTTTTAGCGTTCTAAAAACTTCCTTTCCTCCTGGCATACTACAGTGCTTCAAAACATTGTTACATCTTATGAATCTGAATTATAATGATTTAATTGAAGAAATAATTAATTCATTTGCTTCATCAGATTTCAACAATGTAGTTGAAATTCAGGAGCATTTCCTTGTTGCTCTTGCTGATCATTATACTAAAATTACATCTAATTGCAGCAAAATAGCTTTACTGTGGTTAATAGGAAATTATGGTAAAGTTATGGAACAGTCACCTTACATGCTTGAAAGTATTTTTAATGACCTGGAAAGTGAATGTGATGAAAGCATAATGGTTGCTTTGTTGAGTGCTTCTGTAAAAATATTTTTCACTCATCCTGTAGAAATTCAGTTGTTGCTGGGAAAAATTTTTCATTCAGCAAGGTGCCATCATAGCCCTTTAGTTAGGAAACAAGCTAATTTTTACTTTAAACTGCTGAAATTAAATGTTAATACAGCTCATAAAATAGCTATAATTGATGAGTTTACATAAGCCTGTAAAATTATATTTTGGACTTTTGTTAGAAATACCAGGGAAAGGTGAATTAAATTTTGCACAAACTAAATATATTTTGCCAAAAGGTGACACACATTTACAGGGTGTGTACTAGTTATGAAAATCATGAATTCAGAAAAAGGTCGTGCAAGTCAAGAAAAAGTCACAAATTTTGCTTTGGAGTCATGAATTTCTTTTTATTTTTAGTAATTGTTTATTTCCTGGCAACAATCTAAGTAATTCTATGCACCAACCAAATAAAACGTAAATGTGGTTTCTGTATAAAGATCCAAGTGTTAAAAAAAAAAAAAAAGTGCACTTGTGCTTTCCTTCACAAAAACTGTTAAAGCAAATAATGTTTTAGCATAGAAATATACACTGAAGTTCCAGAAAAACTGGTACAGACGAGCTTATGCACAATACATAGCAACGTCACCTATGTGCGTACTCGGTTGTGTCCGCCAGTGTGCATATAAAGTGATAGACATCCTTGCCAGCTGTCAGAGCTGTTTTTGGCATGAGAATGACAAGTAATAACGATTTAAGCGATTTTCAATGTGGTGTCATAGTTGTCGCTCATGAGGTGGGTGCAGTCAAAGTATTTTGGAGGTAGAAACGAAGTTCGGATTTTCACGGACGACCATTGCAAGGGTGTACCGTGACTACAAGGATTCCGGCAAAACCTCCAACCTATGATACCAGTGTGGCCGTAAAAAGACATTGGGTGAACGTGACCATCGTCGTCTGTCAAAAATCGTTTCACGTGATAGGCGTGCAACACTCTTGGAGGTATCGTGGGAATTCAATGCTGGGCCGCCCCGGTGGCGCAGTGGTCTAAGCGATGGCCTCTGATCATTTGTCCGAACGGGGTCCGGGTTCGAATCCCGGTGAGGCATGGATGTTGTGTTTGTCTTACGGCACTGGCTCTCTCCCTTCCCTGGAACCAGTGACCCTAAATTAGGGACGGGCGACTGCTTATAGCCCATTGAGTTGCTCACGGTGGTCGTTAAACCTCCAATAAAAAAAAAAAAAAAAAGAATTCAATGCTGGAGCCTCGACAAGCATCAGCGTCCGGACTGTGCAACGTACCCTGCACAATATGGGCTTTGGGAGCCGACGCCTAACTCGAGTCCCCTTGATGGGTGCACGACACAGAGGTATGCGCCTCGCTTGGGCACGGCAACACCGCCACTGGACACTTGATGACTAGAAACAAGTAGCCTGGTCTGACGAGTCGCATTTCCAACTGTAGCGGGCAGATGGAAGGATTTGTGTGTGGCGCAAACCCCATGGATCCCGCCTGTCAACAGGAAACTGTACTGGCTGGTGGGGGGTCCATAATAATATGGGGTGTGTTTAGCTGGACTTCACTGGGACCCCTGGTATGTCTACATATGTCTGTGACCGGCCAACGCTATGTGCGCATCCTTTCTGACGAGGTATACCCGTTCACGCTGATGGGTTGGGCCTGTTCCAACAGGACAATGCACCTCCACACAAGTGTCGAGACGCCACATTATGGTTAGAGGAGCATTCATCTGAGTTTGGGGTGTTGCCATTCCTACCCAAGTCCCGAGATCTGAATGTGATAGAACACATTTGAGATGCCATGCAATGCACCATCAAACACAGGAATCGGAGACCTCGGAATACACCCAAATTGTGGAACGCTCTGCAGGAAATATGGTGTGCATTGCCTATAGCATATTTCCAGAAGCTAGTGGAGTCCATGCCCCGTCGTATTTCTGCAGTCCTGCACTCCCGTGGGGGACCTACCAAGTATTAGACTGGTGTACCAGTTTTTCTGGCACTTCAGTGTATGTACATAATGTTTTTAACAAAATTCTGTGGTCAATTTAGCAATTTAAGTTATATTGCTTATAAAATCATGACATTTTTTTCAGATATAAATGTTCAATGTTGAGTATTTCGACTTTCTTCAGGTGCAGTCAAAGTAAGATGAGGTAGATTATTGTTACTAGTAAAAAAAGGCAGGTTTCACTTTTTCCATAGAAAAGGAGGGAGCAGAGTGTTCCCCATCTTTAATGTGTGTGTGTACACATGCATGCATACTTGGAGATGCAGAAAACATTTTTTAAATTGTCATGAAAATTGTTCATTGGTCATGAAATTACATTTCCCAAATTTGGTAGACACCCTAATATAACAAAACAGTTGCTTTCATGCTTATTATTCAAAGTATCTCTGCCAATCCTTTAATATGAACAATAGGACACTTCTGAAACAATAGATGCATTACTGATGAGCCATTACATTATGACCACCTACCTAACTAGCCCTCAAAACAGCAGCCACTCAGCAAAGCATCGATTTGATGAGGTGGGGTATCGGGTACCATAATGTAAACAGCAGGTCCTCCAGTTCCCATACATTTTAGGGTGGTGGTGATTTAGTGCGAACCCGCTCTTCTAACTTGAGCCACAAATGTTCGATTGGGTTCGTGCCAGGTGAATTTGGAGGCCAGGGCATTAACAGAAAGTTACCAGCATATTCCTTGAACCACTCCTTGACTATATGTGGCATGGCACATTATTCTGTTGGTAATGGCCATCACTGGCAGGGAACACAGTTGCCATGAATGGGCGAACTTGGTCTGCAACAGTATTCAGATACCTGACAGCTGTCGGGCATTGTGGGGCCTAAAGTGCCCCAAGAAAACATCGCCCACAGCATAACACCGCCGCCACCAGCCTGTTTCCACCCAACAGTGCATCCAGGTGCCTTCATTGGTAATCAGCGTATCCGTGCTCGGCCGTCTACGTGATGCACCAGGAATCTTGATTCGTCAGACCAGGCCACTTTCTTCCAATCATCCACAGTCCAATCTCAATGATCTTGCGCCTATTTCATGCATTGTTGGCAATGACATGCAGTTAGCATAGGGACCCATCTGGGTCTTCGGCTACGCAGGCCCATGCGCAGAAAGCTGCAATGAACTGTGTGCTGTGACACATTGTCCTAATCACCACTGTTGCAGCTGTGGGTGATTTGTTGCACTGTGAACAATGCATGACAGTCTTCACTTCCCTCTGGCATTGATGAGCTGCGGACGACACACAGCTGGATGACGGTTCATTGTTTGGCCGTCTGTGCACCACTTTTGATACGTACTCACTACAGCGGCACATGAACAAGCCACGCCATTTCTGAGATCGTAGTTGTGAGGCGTTGCGCCATCAGAATTTGTCCTTTATCAAACTCCAATAAATTGGCAGCTTTTCCCATTCCGACTCTGAACACTACCAACCGAAAGCCGGTACTCGTGTCGTATATATACTGCTGTGAACTTCACCTGCACCACCATTCAGTCTCCAGGTGCACTCATTTCTCTAGGCTGGGGGTGATCATAATGTAATGGCCCGTCGGTGTATAAGCTCCATATTGTTACATCACCAGAATTTCAAACTAATTTCTGTATGCCTGGAGTGTCAATTAAGAGTTCAAACATTGCAATATTATGTGGCTACAGTGCATAAAGAATCTTGTATTTATAGTAGTATTATAGAAAAATATTTAATTGATTTTACTGCACGTTTTCAGAGAGATTGAGTGATAAAGAAATCTTAATACAAATTCTGCCAAGAGTCCTGACTCACTGGAATTGGTGGGTATTTTGAGCTGGCTCTGATACAAAATGTGCACGCATACATCTTGTGTCACAACAGAGCCACCCAGCTATGCCCAACATTTTGTGTGTCATTTAGCAATAGTGTTGGTTAAATTTCATATTGTGTATGTATGTATCTCTGCCCTCCAATGAATTTGAAAATGTATGTAATTTTACAGGTAGCAATGACAGGAGCAGAAATGTTTCAAATATTGAAAAGGAATGGCAGAAATCCATGCAGCCCATTTAATTCCATTTCTTTATTAACCCCATCAAATGATATTTCTGCTGATCCTGATTGGAAAAACACATTACTCCATTCTTTAATAGAAAAATCCCTTAGGTATCGATAGTATAGAAATTTTCCTTTCCCCTAATACCTGTAATAGACTCACCTCATCAAATTCCTATTATTTGGAAATCCGTTTCAAAATTTGATTCACCATGTGTTAACACCTCGTGTTATTTCAATCCTGGTGAAGGTAGAAGTAGCTACTGAAATATCCCAATTTCACTATTGTATTCTCTTTTTTACATAACTTTTGCATCCATTTCCTTAGCAATACTTTAATGTATTTGTCAATTGTTTCACATATATTTGAGGTTGTGAAGGATATGAAATTTTTGATAGCAGTAAAACTTTTAAAATATAAGTTTTGAACATCTTTATTGAAGATTATCAGATTCATAAAAAATGTGTGAAGAAATTGGTAAACATATTTTTTTGAAATTCTAATTATTATGCTTACTTTACTGTCATGTGATATATTTTTCTCACAGCACCATATGTGACCTCGTTATAACTCATAAGAAGCCACACTGCTGAAGGCATTGGAAATGTCTTCAGCTGTTTATCTTTTTTATTTAGTACCCCCCCCCTTCTTTTTTTATAATTTACATTATTTCAATGTTTGAGTAAATTTCATGTTTACAAATTAAAAAAAAAAAACATTTATTGTATAAATTTGAATTTTCAAATACGTTTTGAACCCAGTACTCCATGTGTATTGATGTAAAGCCCATTCTTTATTAGGGACAGAATAATAAATTGCATTAGTGAGCTAATTAGCTATTTGTTATCAACACATTGGAACTTGCTAAAACTGAACTCTATAAAATGGTAATTGTTCAAGATAGAAAATGGTTTTGGATCTGGCAAAAGTATAGGAAGTTCCATGTTACATAACCTTACAATAGAGCAGTGCAAAGTGTAGCCTACCTTACCTTTATTCAATCAATTCTGATATACTGAAATACCCCAGTGCACATGGCACAGTGAAATGCAGTTCCTCCATTTACATTATATCTCATATGGAAGAGTTCTCTACTTGTTACAGTTTTCACAATGTTGTCCACCCCACAGTTCTAAGTGTGAGCACCCAGTATGCAAAATACACTTTGTGTATATTATGATGACATAAAAAAAAACAGTTGAAAGCAAGGTGTGTGTGGAGGGGAGTCATTACACATTGGAAGTGTATCTCTGGAAATAGATGTGAATTTTATGAGAAACATAGTGGGGAGTGGAGTCCAAAAAAAAAAAAATGTAAAAATTGTGAGTGTAAATAAAGTCCAGTACAAAAAGCAAAAGAAACGTTTACAGTTTTGCTTGTTTTTTAATTCTGTTGTTGCAAATAAAAAGATCAAGTGTAATTGGTGCAAGCACTTAATTTTATTTGATTTTTGAGTTCTATAGGTCCACAAGCTCAACTATACCAGCTCCCATGATACACTACTGTTTGTGAACATTGCAGCACCAAAAAAGAATTGCACTATTCAAATGAAATTTATATCACAGATTCCTCATGTTACAGGTGATAACTAATTACATTTGTGCAGCTATACAAGATTTTTTAGCTTCAAAACTCAGTATCATGTGAAGTTAACTCGAGCAACAACAACAACCTCTATGCAGCGTGCCATTGAATGGAAGAGGTTTTTGTTATTGCCCTGGGGAATAGCCTGCCAGGCTTCTATGCGAGACCAGAATCAATTTGTGGTGACTGGTGGAGGTGCTTGACGGACCAGTCACTCAGCTACCATGTCCCAGACATGTTCGATTGGGAACATACCCGGCAAACATTCCAGGGAAGAAGCGGTATCTGCCATGCACGAAATAGGTCTTGGACATTACGGGCCACATGTGGCCGAGCATTGTCCTGCTGGAATATAGTGCCAGGACAATTCTGAAGGAAGGGTATCATTCCTGATGTATCATTGGTTGTTGAGGGTTCCCTCAATTTGTGTCAGGCGAGATTGCGAAATGAACCCAATGGCACCCCAAACCATGGCACTGTGCATTGGGACAGTATGATGCTGCACACTGCCGACCACGATGTCATCATCGTGGTGTATCAAGTTGGATTGCGACTTATCAGAAAACACAACCTGTTGCCAATCAGCATGCCAATGTCTTTTGTTCGAGACCCCCATTGCAACCTGAGGCATCTATGGTTGAAGGTCAAAGGAATGTGCAGCAATGGGCTGCTAGCAGACAATGCCGAACTGTGCTAGAGCACAAAGAACACAATGTCACACACTTGATGGACCCATAACAGTGAACACAATGTCACACAAAGCCAGACCCGTGACTGTGCTCCACTTCTGCGCTAACACAGCGGGTGTCACTGTGCAATTGGTCACTACTATGAGGTTGAGGTGTCTGTCATCCCATAAAGTTTTGCGGTCCATTTCTCGGATTTCTGTGCGTCCGAGCTTCATCTGTCCACTGACGCCATATTCGCATCACTGTACTGTACTGCGTTTCATCCTTTACGAGTGACAATTTCAAGGTAGGAAAATCCTGCTACTCTCGTCCCAACAATCCTTCCTCGCTGCAAGTCCATCAGGTGTTCATAATGCAACGGGACATAGTGATACATGAAAAACACCTTTTCAACTCAATGTCGGCTTTCCACTGATTGCAACATGTTGTTTGAGCCAGCTCTTTATACCCAAGACCTGACAGTTCATAGGGCACTACTCTGAAACCTCGTACACATCTTACTAACATTTTAATCATTTGCATGTCCCAACCTGTTGTACATATCCTGTAAGTTTCAAACTACTACCAGCAGTTCTTCATGGTGCTGCAGTTTTCACAAGCAGTAGTGTGTATGGGGAGGGAACGAAAATATGTCATCCATGTATTATCTCTGGATTTGGATTTAGGTCAAAATGTGAATGAAGAAAGAGGCCTGTACCTCACATCACTTAACAAGTGTGTGACATTGTGTTTTTTTTTTTCTGATTTATTCTGTTTTCAGTTCACATGCAAAAGGATTTCATGTTGTAGATGTATTGATAGCATAGCTGATGTCATGCAAAATAAGATGTAGAATTTTGGATAATTTTTTTTTCTGTGGTCATGGCAGTGGTATGCAGTAATGTTTTTACATTTGTGGTATAACTGGTTACTCTTGGTATATGCCGCCCCGGTGGCGCAGTGGTCTAAGCGATGGCCTCTGATCATTCGTCCGTAAGGGGTCCGGGTTCGAATCCCGGTGAGGCATGGATGTTGTGTTTGTCTTACGGCACTAGCTCTCTCCTTTCCCTGGAACCAGTGACCCTAAATTAGGGACGGGCGACTGCTTATAGCCCATTGAGTTGCTCACGGTGGTCGTTAAACCTCCAATAAAAAAAAAAAATACTCTTGGTATGTAGAATGCCTTGGCATTTTTAGTCTTGTATGTATAAAGACAGCACACTCTTCTGCACTCCGTATTTTGATACTGCCTTTATCGAAATCTGTATTTTAGCTGTTTGAGAAAGGGCTAACAGAAACAAATACACACACAGTCTCAAAAGGAGGATATTTGATCAGTACATCCACCAGTTATCATGTATGGTTATAAGCAGCAATAACTCATTGAAACATAGAAAGTCATCAGTTTTTACAGCAAGTTTGGACATAGTACTAAAAGATTAGACCAAAGTTGAACAATTAAAATATTTAATTGTTTACCAAAAAGACAGAAAATGACCTTATAGGGATATGGAGTAAATGATATTCTAAAACATGATGTAACAAAGAATGGCACAGTACAGAAAACAGGATGAGATTTGGAAGTTATCAAATACCGAGTCAAGGATAACTGCTTATAAACAGTGCTGAATCAGTTTATGTTCCCAATAAGTGACATAATCTGAACAGTGGTACTGGAAACTAAATATCAAACGTAGTGTTGTACCATTTCCACTACGTTTGATATTGATGTACAGCAGTTGTTTATTAAAGGGTTTTTTCAAACTTGAAACCTTCTTATGATTTTATTATAAACATTTATACGAAAAATAATTATTTTTTCTGTAAACAGGTCACCCATAAGCAAAATTATTTACTGATAGATGAGGTATGAGATAAATTCACAAAACTACTCTGTATAACTATGAAGGTTAATTGAATTTCCCTAGATCACACAGCATAGAAACTTTAGGCAATCTGTTTAGTTTTGAAGACTAATTTTGATCATGTTAACCTTTACTTTAACTGAGTAAATACAAACTGTGTATAACTGCTGCATCTCATATTATTTAACATTATGAAATATTTCACTTTTTTGGTACTACATAATATGCTCATCATGATAGTTGTCATTATATTTCACATGTAATTTATGTAACTGTTGTTAGAAGATTGATTGGCACTCACCCAGAAAGAAACTTTCTGTTAATAAATTCAGTCAGAAAGTACCATTAGAAGCAGATGCAAATTTTTGTTGCCTGTAAAAATTACAGTTGCTGATGCTCTTGAAAACCATTTGCTTTTTTTGTAAAAAAATTTCACATGTAACCAAATTTCTGCATGTGCATTTTCAGAAGGAAACTTAACTTGAAAAATGTTCTCAAAGCCCATTGCTTTGGACATCTTTCAGGTTATGAGTTCCTGAATATTTCAGATTGAATTCACCTGTGTCCTACACTATCCTCCAACCTATGTATAAGGACTTCCTATGACTTTTTTTTATAATCTTTTCTCAAGAATTCTGAGAACAGATTTCTGGGAGATACATTGTATGAACCCATTCTTCCCCATTATATTGGCATCTATTGTATTGGAATTTTATAATTGCAGTGTTATAAGAAAATCCTTTGTACATTATGACCGCGTATCTTATGAGCTATCTACAGTCATTTGCAAAAGTTTTAAGACCACCTGCCAATTTATTGAAAATTAAGATTTTCAAAGAAACAACTAATTACTAGTCAGAGATATTTGAAAAAATAACACCACAGATGAATACTTACATTCTTTAGAACACACAAAGCCCGAAATCAGTACTTTGTGTGGCCACCTTTGTTTTTTATAATGGACAGAATGCGATGAGGGATTTGAAATAGTCGCTTGAAATGTCTTTGCACCACACACTTTATCGCGTCAATCAAAGCTTAAGAATTTGATGGCTGTTTTTCTCCTACATTGTCTTTTAAAATGGTCCTAAAATTTTCGATGGGGTAAGGTTGGGACTATTACTGGGACAATCTAGCACAGTTATGTTTTTATGTTTTTCCTCTGCAGGTAGTCCTTTACTGTCTTTGATCTGTGGCATACAAAGCATGTCCATCATGTATAGAGATTGTGCATCTGTGCACTTGCATACGAGTTAACAGCTTCTCACATAACACTTCCTCATAAAAAGGATAATGAAGCAGTACCGGATGCTGACAAAGCACCCCACATCATCTGACTAGGTGGATGGCTCACGGTGCTAATGGTGTATTTTTCATCAAACCCTTTGGTCGTCGAACATGTGCTGCACAGTTGATTCATCAGAAATAGAAATACTTGGCTCCTATTTTCTGCAGTCCACGGTTGATGACAGTTCGTAAACTGGAGTCTCTTCCTTTTCATGACAGAGGTTAGTCTAGGTTTATAAGACTAATCCCAAATCTTTGCTAAGATGTCGGGAAATAGTGCTGATGCTAATATCAGACACTTTTGAATGTAGAAACGCCTTGATTTTCCTGCACAAACTCCTCGGAGAACACATAACTATTCACCCTATGGTATTGTCATTACATGAGGTTTTCCTTGGACGTCCACTTCTCGTTCGGTCGTTAAATTTAATTGTATGTTGGTATTTCATGATCGTATTATGAACAGCAGTCTTGCTCACATTCACCTTTCTGCTTGTGTCACGTTAGGAGTATCCTTTATGATAAAAAGTAATTATTTGTGCCCTCTGAATAAAACTTAATGACGCTTTTTTGCCCATTTTTCGCTATATAGAAAATACATATAAAACCAGAAGCAAACTGATGCTCGCACACTTCCCTCAACTCTATCAACAACTGCCACTGTAGGACGATGCAACACTGACAAGAAGTTGAGTAATACAGACAGTAGCTGACGCAATCAGCAGAAATCTAATACTAACAGGTGATCTTAAACTTTTGCAAATGACTGTAATATGCTCATTGGCATGGTATTATTGGTGTTGCTTTTTTGCTGATTTGATCAAGTCTACATTTCAGACATGGATTTAGTTCTGTGAGCAGCTAGCCTTAGGTTTTACCAGTGTTTTTCATGGACAATTATAGGGATGTCAAGGTTAGTTCTTTATTTAAGTCAGCCATTCACGTACTTGAACCCCCAGCAGGAATGATCTAGCCCCATCCTTAGATCTTTGGCTGTGTAAGTAGAATTGAGTGACTTGTTATATCCCTAGCTTATGGACATGGTAAATTTTGAAGAACTCAGGATAACTTTCTCATGGTTCTCAACAGCACCACTATATTTAAATTGTGTTGTAGATATTCTGCTGATAAGAAATTCCACCATGTGGATGTTGCTTCAGCTATCAGCTGGAGCAGGAATGGGGCTGGCACTGTAAATAAACAATGTAAAAGACAAAATGGCTGATAGAATATATGTGATGCTGATTTAATAACTGTTGATTAGGTATCTATAGTCTGAAGGACTTTCTTTTTCACATAGTTTATTATGATACCTAGTAATTGTTGCATCTAAATACTTTTATTTAGTTCACTTTGAATTTACATTTAACAGTTCTCATTGATTTTGGTTTTGTTGTTTTTATTTATGAACCATGTTGATGATTTTTTACATCACAAACTATGTTGTATCATCTTTAATTTAATTTTCAGTTTACATAAAATGTATCTACTGTATGACTGTAACATATTCCTGATATTCTGAAACAGGAATAGTGTAGTGAGTGATATTGGTTCCAAATGGTGTACCAAATAACTTCCAAGCACATTACTTTATTTACAATATGACTAAAAGGATTTTACATTCATATCATCCAAGATATTGTATGGGACGACTGTTACTAGTATACTTGAATCTGGCAAGTAAGTGAATTGTACAATGTATAACAATTGACACACTGTTTAGTTCTTCAAACCTTCCCCCATTCTGCCAAACAGTTTAGATTATCTTACACAGTTTAGTTCTTACTCAATCTGTTTCTTTTTCTCCCTTCATTATACCTTTGTCCTTGTGAGACTTGTTATTGTGTTGTGGTATACTCCTGTAAACAACAAAATAGTCAGGGGGCACCATCAGGAGATGCTGGTTTCTTTCTTAAATTTTAAGCTTAGGTGTAATGACATTGTGAAAAAGAAGTATTAGTTAAAAATTAGATTTGTTAATTAAAAAGGGACTGCTGACTTTTTCATTGATTTTAGCTTGTTTGATTTTCTAAATAAAAAGCATGTAGAGCCATGGTTTGGTGTTGAAATGGGACTTATTGGCTAGGTTACAATGGGCCTGTCAAGTTTTAGTTTGATTTAGAAAAGCAGAAGTCCCTTTTCAACATTAAACAACCAACTTATCACTGTATGGTGCGGCAGTCTCTTCTAGAATATTGGATTGTATTACACAATATTTTATCATTTTGAAACCTTCTGGCTGCTTTGTATCAGTTCATCACCTATTAACAAGTGTTTCTAATACGATGGTGAATATCAAGCAATCTGTATTGATTTCATGGCAAATGTATCCTTACCTATTATACCAGTTCACAATTTGTATTACTTCAGACAGCTTACAGTCAAAACTTTCAAGGTGCACGATACAAAATCTGTAAAAATGATACGCCATGTTTATCACAAGGGTAAGGTTGGAAAAGATGCCAATAATGTTTGCTCACATCTTAAACATTTCATAGATTCATTTATCAAACTCCAAATCAAATGCCTGTAGCTATAACTGTGGTGACCAAAACAAGAATGAGGCTATTTATGACTCCAACTGAAATAGGAAGGTTTGAATCTGAAGATTCTGTATCCTATAGTAGGACACTCTTTCATGCCCTGTGATAGGGACTTTTGCATCATAAAATGAGGCCTTAGAAAAACAGAACGAATAAGCGCACTGGAGGAGTATATTGACCTAATCAATGTAGCATCTACTAATCCACGGTTGTGCAACCTACACATCAGGATGTTTTGGACTTAGACAACTGGTTTCAAGAATATTACAAGTAGACATGCATGAGTGACGATTTTTATGGTAAAATGTGTCAAAAGTGTTGTTTTGAATATTGACATCTGAAAGTTCTAATCCTGCAGTGCTTCTCGTGAGAAACTTCATTGGTGGTTTTACTGAACATAAATTTAGATTAAGAAACACTCAGAAAAATTTGACTCTGCCTAGAGAAAAGAACAGTAAGTACTCTAAGACCCATTTTAAATACTTTGAAGAAAACTGGCTTCCTAGTTTTTTAAATTAAATACTTAAACTTCTAATATGAGTTTTTTCTTTTAGGAAATATTTATTTTAAATTGCAAATTTTTGGACAAAACTCTTCTCCTTCATCAGGCAGCCACTCTTTCATGGTTACGGTTATTTTTCACCAACTCTTGCCAAATGTTAGGTAGGGACAAACTCCTGCCGTCACTGATGATGGAATTATGATTTTTCTCAATTTCTATTCTTTTTTTGAAAGTTGCTTTGGAAACTGATGACTTTAAGGGAATTCCAGTCCATGAGACCAGTTTCTCTAAACAGGTCTATCTAAGCCTGTCTTGTTGGAGCAATTTTTTATAGCTTCTTTATGTTCTTACATAGGAGAGCAGGTTGCAGACTAGAAACTCAAATAGCAGAACATAAAGCAGCTATAAAAATTGTTCCAACAAGACAGATTTAGAGAAACTGATTACCACATGGACTAGAATTCCCTCAAAGTAATCAGTTTCCAAAAAGAAAATTAAAAGAAAGAATAGAAATTGAGAAAAATTAGAGTTCCATCATCAATGACAGCAAAGGTTTGTCCCTGCCTATCATCTGGCAAGATTTGGTGAAAAATAACTTGAACCATCAAGGTTAACCGTAACTAAGAGTGACAAGTAGCTACTGCCTGATGGAGAAGAGTTTTCTTAGCAAATTTGCAATTTAAAATAAATATTTCCTAGAAGAAAAAGCCCATGTTAGAAGTTTAAGTATTCATTTTAAATAGTGACATAGAGGACATAAAAAAAAACCCTGAAGTACATCTCTCACAAACAAATGCTTTTTGTATTGCTATAATCATGAACTACCCCAAGAGCAAATGCCGAAAACAAAGTTGAAGACAATTTACAATTATTATTTTCTGCGAGTATCTGCTCTGTATTTCAAGTATTTGTGAGCTTCTGGAGTTTTGCATGATATAAAATGTCTACTTAGTTCAGTTTTCTAAAATCAAGTTTCATGTTAAATAGGGACTTTTGCATCAACTGGAAATTGGGTTTTTGGTACACTAAAATGTGAGTTACCATAGGAACTAACAGCTAACACAAAGTTCTCATTCATCACATTTGATTTTATGTCACAGTCAGAAACTTCCATGTCGGTTTGACTGAAAATTAGTCTTTCCTTTTTCCGACGGTATATCCACAGGAAATATTGTTTATAAAATGCTATCTTCATGCTGTTGCTTCAAAAGGGTTTGCAGGAGATCCAGCACATTTCACTGGTTGCTTATTGTGGCAAAGTTCTTCATGCTTTTCCTTGTAATCCATATTGAATTGCTTTGTACATTGCAGACATTTAACTTTGTGCTTGTTATGTCTTTTTGGTTCCATTTTACACCTTTTCTACGTAGTTAACTATCAACGCTATTCTATCTGGTTCGTTTCCATTCATTGGTGAGAAGAGGACAACATGAATCATTCTCCTTTGAACGCTACAGACGGCTGGAGGCAGTTTCTACTTAGGTTCAGCCAGAACGTCGGCATGGCAATCAGCTTATTCTGAAGTCCGAGATCCAAGCATATCCCGCATGGCACAAACCACACAATTGCTGTTAGGCTACGCAGTGATATTGTTTATGACATGTCAATCATTGCACAATACATATTGAGGACTACCACTAGAGCGGTCACCAGGTCCGACTCATCTTTTTTACGTAGAGGTTGACAGCCAGCGACTCCAGTAAACCATGTGTTTTTACTTTGTCTCCGTCCCTCTCAGAGACATGCTGACATTAGTTACAAATTCTTGAGAGGAAAATGTGTTGAGTTAGCTTAGAAACAACTTTCATCCTCCTAGCTGTGTCTATGGTTAAGCAGCAGAGAAATATCAGTTCATTTTTTTCTAAACCAGAATTTAAAATATTTTGTGTAGATGCTAATAAAGAATTTTTTTTCTCAACAAAGTTCGGCAATTTTTTTCAGAGCTGATTTATCGAATTGGGGAGGGGTGACACCCCTCTATGGCTATGCCTCTGCACCTGATATGTGCACAACATCCACACTCACCCTGGCTTAAGAACTGAAGATCAAGTTGTCTTGAACAGATATTCCTCTAGCTCAGTGGTCTAAGTGTTGACTTCTGACAGTTTGTCTGAGTGGGCCCCCAGATGAGGCACGCATGGTGTGTTTGTTTTACAGCACTGGCTCTCTCACTTTGCTGCAACCAGTGGTCCTAAATTAGGGATAGGCAACTGCTCATAGCCCATGGAATTGCTCACAGTGGTTTTTTAACCAACAAATAAAAAGAAATGGACATTCTGTGCTACTGAATGTGTATGTGGAAGTTGTTTTTTGGTATACACATCTTGGGATGATAGTCATTTATGTACATCAACAGAAACTTTATAATGTCTCAAATTGTCTGTGAAATGTGCAATTATTTAATAAACAAATGGTATTTAAGAAATATTTTTCTTTAAAAAAAGTCACTTTTTTTCAAGTTATTATTTGAAGTTATATTTCTTCATTTGTATAAATCACATCAAACAGACCATCAACTTCATGTTACCTATAAATTATGAAATAAATGATTTTTACATATTAGTATTTGATCATTTTTCCTTACTCCTTTTTTTTTTTTTTTCATTTTGGTTTAGGCGATCAAGGTCATTGCCGCAGATTTTAATCTTGTATTAGTTTTTGCCATCCAAATCATATTTGGAAAAAAAAATTACAATTGAAGTATGCTTTTGGGGGAAAGGTGCATTAAGTAAAACTGCAGCTATATGAAAACAGCTTTTTTTTTTTCTGCTGGCTTTAGAAATAAAACAGCAACAAAAAGTCAATGAACAAAATCACAGAAAGTTAAGTGAAAAGCAGAATGATTTTGATTTGCTAATTTCCTTTCACACCATGCTACAGTAGATCATTTGGATAATGTAAAGTCATCAGAAGGTGACTACAGAATCAGGGTGGTTACAATTGGTACATACACCAATGAGCCATTCCATTATGACCACCCCCAGCCTAGAGAAATGAACGCGCCTGAATGGTGGCGCAGGTGAAGTTTACAGAGCAGTATATATACAACCCGAGGACCGGCTTTCGGTTAGTAGAGTGTTCGGAGTCAGAATGGGAAAAGCTGCTAATTTTTCGGAGTTTGATAAAAAAAAAAAAAACAACAACATTGCGATGGCATGGCGCCTCAGTACTACAATCTCAGAAAAGGCGTGGTTTTGGGTTGTTCACATGCCGCTGTAGTGAGTACATATCAAAAGTGGTGCACAGATGGCCAAATGACGAACTGTCGTCCACAGCTCGTTGATGCACAGGGGAGCGGAGACTGCAGCTACAACAGTGGTGATCAGGGCAATTAGTCACAGCACAAAGTTCACCTCAGCCTTCTACGCATGGGCCTGCGTAGCCGAAGACCCGGCCGGGTCCCCATGCCCACTACATCCGATTACCACTAGAGGCTATGGCACCTGGATGCACTGTTGGGTGGAAACAGGCCGGCGGTGTTATGCTGTGGGCAATGTTTTCTTGGGACACTCTAGGCTCCATTATCCCAATAGCACAATGCCCGACAGCTGTCTGGTATCTGAACATCGTTGTAGACCAAGTTCACCCATTCATGGCAACTGTGTTCCCTGCTGGTGATGGCCATTACCAACAGGATAATGCGCCATGCCATGCCGCCAGAATCGTCAAGGAGTGGTTCAAGGAATATGCTGGTGACTTTCTGTTAATGCCCTGGCCTCCAAATTCACCTGACATGAAACCAATCGAACATTTGTGGTTTGAGTTGGAAAAGTGGGTTCGTGCTAAATCACCACCACCCTGAAATGTATGGGAACTGGAGCACCTTCTATTGACATCATGGCATCAGATACCTATCGCCACCTCGTCTAATTGATGCCTCGCCGAGTGGCTGCTATTTTGTGGGCTAAAGGGGGTCCTACAGCTTATTAGGTAGGTGGTCATAATGTAATGGCTCACCGGTGTACATTACAAAAATTATAAAACTAGGAAAGAAAAGTTTTGCTCTTTTGAATTTTCTACTGTAGTTATAAACAGCATATTTAATGTTAACCCCGTAGTCCCAAATGTTGGTTAAAATGGAAAGAAAAGTTTTGCTCTTTTGAATTTTCTACTGTAGTTATAAACAGCATATTTAATGTTAACCCCGTAGTCCCAAATGTTGGTTAAAATCTTTCGATTATTTAATTGGCTTATTTTAAAGTTCATATTATATTTAATCATAATTTATTTCAAACTGCAAATTTTTTTATTTTTTTTTAATTTAAAGGTATTTGCAGGCTATGGAAGTGTTGAAAAATATACACTTAACTTACCTTATAGTTGGCTTTTCTTGCACACATAAACTCGGCAGGAATGCTTCAATGCAGGCTCTGTTCTATGATTTGGATTTAAAAAAAATGCGCCTGAGATAAATAATTCATAACACTAGTGTTAAATCACTGTATTTTATATTAAAATTGGAAATTTAAAAATTCTTCTGGGTATGATATATCTTGAAGCATGGTATGAATAGTCCTACATCACAGGCTTTGCAGTATTTCTTTTTGAATTCCATTTCATTTTTCTTGGATAAACATACTTTGCATTCTTTTCTTTCTTCTCTGTTGGTATAATTTCCAAAAAATGATGTTCAACTAAATGACTTGATGCTTCATAACTAGGACAACCACATCTTCGGAAATTGTCAGGTGTCAAATATTTTTCTACCATTTCGTCAATTACATCCAATTTGAACTTCAGAAGCGATCTCGTACCACCTTCATTCTTATACACGTGAAAAGCATTCAGACTGCTTGATCCAAAAGGTGAAAGAATATTTTTTTGTTATATTTCTTCCCACCACTTCTTGCTACTTGATAACTGGGAAGGTATTGATCTGCAACTTCACCAGGAATGCGGGTTGGATAGCAAATTTTAAATACTTCAGCAGGCCATGCCATATGATGTTATTTTAAAATTTAAAGACATGTTGGTTATGCCATTAGTATAAAAAATGTATGAGTAGATTAACAGTAAAACATGCATTTCATGAGAGCTTTATTCAGCTATTTATTATTTACTTACTGAATATATATATTTTTTTTAACGTTTGCTTTATAAACAAATTTAAGTTAAGCTTAAGACAGATCAGATGCATTCAGTGGGACGTTTGGGACTTCATGTCTCTCACAAGATGGTCAATGTTCGAGGAAATAACTAAAGTTGCAATATGCAAAGGGTTTCCTAGATGTGAATCTGTTATTCTCATCCTCATTTTACATTTGACAAACTTTATTCTAGGAAAAAATTGCTCGCAGACACAATTATAACAAAATAAAATATGAAAAATCAATGTGCCACAAAATATCAATATAGTTAAATATAATAAACTAGCATATTAAAACTTCATAAGATAATCAATTCAATACTGACAACTGTGGGCGAAAGTGCTGCTTGCATGCACCACGTACTACGAACAATAACGGCACAATGGCGATATCCCGCCCGTTCGCTTCAGTCTGTTGGTTACAGAGAGTTCTGCCTACAACTTTTTTCTCCTGTCAATCAAACAATTGCACCTGTTAACAGGGTCTGCCATCCTATGGCACTTCAGCCATCCTACCCACATGCTTTTCTTCCCATCAATCAAAGGGAAACAGTGCTACCTATCGGCGAGATTCTTCTACAGGGCAACATCTAAAGAAAAACTTAATAGTCCATAGGTGATTGGCAAGCCAGATTCAATGAAAATTGTAAAAGTTCTCTTACACTGTACGCTGCACATGCCTGATCTACACCTCCCATAGTAAGTTATAATCTACAACCACTTTTTTTTTCTTTGATTTCTTACTTTGTGTTGTTACTTCGACTATTTCAGAATTATGTACCGATGATAACATTGCGACTTCCTTTCTGTCCTTCCATTTCAGCGCAATGATAATGATTTTGCCACATCAAAATGATAATGTTTCACCTGCTTTCAATTTTTTTTGCCTTCGTTGGCATATCTTTTCTGTTCTGTTGAACAGTTCCAACCACATCTGTTTGGGTAAGTGAGAGGCATATCACATAATTCTGGTAAGTGTAGTAATTATCCATAGTTACACAGTGACCTTTTTTCAACAATGGCATGACAATTTGAAACTTCTGATGAAATAAAGTTCCTTTTCCTGTATAAATGACCATATATGTGACCTGTGCTGAATTCACATAGCATGAAAGACTTAATTCCAAATATTGCCCTTTTCATAGGAATGTACTGGCATCATTATAAACATCCCTTGTACATCAAAGTTGCATTGATGGTGACATCTCTCGAGAGAGTAATTGTGCTTTTGTACAATGGATTCAAATGTTCACAAGCAGGCCAAATTTTGTACAGTTTTAGATTTGGATGATTTTCGGGGTTGTGCACTTCATTATTCACGGAATGTACGAATTTTTTTTATCTCACAGTACCTGTTGTATGGCATAACCTTTCGGAAAAATGGAATTCCAACTGTTGATTTTTTAGTCCAACACATGTTTTCTCTTCCAGCTTTTTAACAAACCTTCTAAAATTAAAAGAGCAAAGAACAGACATAGTTCATTTGAAGTTATGGGATTCCATTCTTTCCTGCCTTTCAATCTTCTTCCAGAAACATTTCCATATTGCTTGGCATAACGATTAATTTCTGTTACAATATTATCAATCAGTTCATCATTTATAAAGTACTCATAGTATTGTAAAACACCCGAACTTGGATGAAAAACAACATTAACTTTTGGAGATGCTTTAAATTGAAAGCGTGGGGGTGCACAATCTTGAACAAGCGTAATTTCATACCATTGACGCCCCAGCAAAAGTTGTGTGGCATCATCACTATCCTCAGATTCTGATACTTTAGAATCAAAAACATCTGAAAAAGTACTTCCTTCTGATTCACTTCCAGATTCGACAACACAACACATTGAATCTTTTGTCACTAGAAAAGCTCATTTCACAACAAAAGTTACGGAATGAAATCAACGCATTCAACAAAGCATTACTACTCTAAACATGAGGATTCAACCTGTTCAACAAGCTACAATATATTGTCAAATCACATTTACAGAACTACTACTGCCATCTAGTTAGTGATGATTGATGTATTTAAAATACTTACGGGTATGACAAAATTCGTCATATGCATCACTATGAGCATTGCAAACCATGTAGAGAGAAACCTGGAAGACACGTGGGCACGCCAAAATCGGATCAATATGCCTGCCTATGTGAGATGGGGGCGACGGTTAAGGGGTTAAACCTTCAGTTATGTGAACAAAAGTTTATGTACGCCTAACACGGAAGCAACGTACAATGACACAAATAAGCATATTGTAGGCATTAGGAGAAGATTACAGATAGGTAAGCCTTAAAGTAACATATGAATTTTTTATTTTGGTTTCCTGTCGCAGAGGAAAAAACGTTACTCGAATGTAATTGAAAATTAATATTTTAATGATAAAGAATCTTGCCTCTTTTTTTCTTTATTGAAAATACTATTAGAGGCTGCTGAAGTACTAATGCTGACCCTGGAGAAATATTTGTACTTTATGACTGTTTTATATACACTGCTGGCCACCCAAAATGCAATACCAAGAAGGACACGAGATAGCAAAGCCAGATTTACTGGACACATAACAGCAGATACAAAAATGAAACGATTGAGCTTACAGGCCCGTGCGACTTACAGAACACGCAGACGTCAATAGTTCGTGTGGCCCCCATGGCTGGCAATAACGGTCGCGGCATTGAACAAAAGAGGCTTTGGGTGTGGGCTTCGGGTATGTCAGTCCAGGCTGCTTCCACACGTTGCCACAGTTCATCAGGCGTAGCCGTAGGTGGTGCTTGCCGGGCCACTCGGTTGGCGATCAGCGACCAGGCGTGTTCGATGGGCGACATATAGGGAGAACAGGCCGGCCATGGCAGCAGTGACACCTGGTGGGCCGTGAAGAATTGTTGCACAATGTGTACGAGCATTGTCCTGTTGAAACGTGGCCGCTGCAGGTAAGGGAGGACTACAGGCTCCAAAGCGTCGGAGATGTAGTGGTGGCTGTTGAGTGTACCGGCTATGTGTACCAGAGGGGTGCGGTTGTCATATCCAATTGCGCCCCAAACCATAACGCTAGGTGACGGACCGGTATGGCGATGCATAATGCAGGCACCATACAGTCTCTCGCCACGGATCCGTCCATCGTGGTGTTGCAGGCAGAAGCGGGATTCGTCGGAGAAAACAATGTGCCATTCCGTAGTCCAGGTGCGGCGTTCAACGGCCCACTGCTGCCGCAGTTGCCGGTGGTGTAACGTCAATGGTAATCGGAGCAATGGGCACCGCGCGACAAGTCCCCGCTCCTGCAGACGACGTCGAACGGTATGTGCTGACACAGGTTGTTGCACAACCCACCCTAATTCCTGTACTAGCGTTCATGATGTGGTGGTGCGAGCCGTCAATACCCACCACACAACATGCCGGTCCTCTTGTTCAGTGGTGTGTCGCGGCTGCGGCAATCTCTCACGTTGTTCCGTCCGTCCCTCCTGCACCCACCGAATCCATACTTGCCTCACTGTGACTGGATGTCGTCCCACACGGGTGGCGATGTCTCGGTAGGATAAACCGCTGCCGCAATAAGCCACTATTTGTCCTCTGTCGAACTCCGAAACGTGCTGGAATGACTGCCGTATTCTGCGACGAGGCATCAGGAAGCTTCCCACGCACAGGTCCGGCAGCACAACACACTTCCACTACTTACACCCCATCTTCTGTGCACCCTTCTAGCACTTCTTGGTGGCCTGCCGGGCGCACATGATGTGCATATGCCCTGCAATGCTAATCAATTGCATGCCCTCTTGCGGGGGCGCATGCCGTGAATTTCAGGCCAATCGGATGCTTCCTTCATGGTGTTGCATTTTGGGTGGCCAACAGTGTAGTAGTATCGCCATGTTATGATCCATTTATTATAATTGTGGTATTCATCACTAATTGCCCTTGAACATTTGTTAGAAATTCTCAGCATGAATCTCCATTATAACATCCAGGAGTTAATTGGGAAAAGGGTCAACATACTTTTGTTGTACTGATCCATATAGAACTAAATATACGAGTTTGAGGACAATCACATACCTGCCAAGCTTTATGGTTTGGCCGTAAAATTTATGGAAATTCTACATGGTTTACGGACCTCGTATTTTACAGATATCCATTTGGGGTTTTTTTTCCCAGGCTGGTGCAATTTCAAGGGGAGAATAATAAGAGTCCCCAAGGACCATGGTGCTTGTATATTCTGATTTACCTAATCACATTTATTCCCACTTCGTCCCAACCTTCTTTGCTCACAGCCTAGCCAGAAAGACTAAAAATGCTGCTGTAGGATTAAGATGTGCATATGTATCTATTTAGTTTAGACAAGCATAGTTGACGAAGTGAGAAATATTTTAAAGGTTCCTTTTCCTGAAGATGAACTCACATTCATTCAAAACCATTACAAACTGTTTTCAAAGCAATTCTCTAATAGACTTGCCAAGATTTGACCCTCAACTAGTAAGTACTAGACATATTTCTAGAACTGACCACCACTGGACAACTAAAATACCAAACTAGATACCAAGATACAGGAAAAGACCCATAGGGTGACTACAAGGGAAATAAATGGATGAAATTCAAAAGCATGCCAGAGTAATATTGAGGATAATTGCTCAAGACAGAATAAATAGTAGAAGAGCCTTGGAGAGACCTTCATCCATCAGTGGATTGAGAATGGTTGATGATATGATGTTAAGTGTACGTCTAGGGATTTTGCTCCCTGTACTTCCAATGGAAATTTTTTTTTTGACTATTACCTTAGCAAAGAAAGATTTCCCATACATCAAAATTGGCCTACTGATAAAAAACATCCTATCTTAAGATTGTACAATCTGTGTTTTTGGCAAAAAGCTTTCCTGAACTATATTAAAAATCTATAACTTTACCTAGTTATGATACTCGTTTACAGGTGGCACCACTCTTCCTTACCACTACAGTGAAGTAAAGTTATTGATTTTTAATGTTCGGGAAAGTTTTTGCAAAAAACGCCTGTTGTATAATATAAGATGGGATGTTTTTTATCAGTGGGCCAATTTCAGGGGTGTTAGTGTCCCTACCATGTTTTGGAACAATTCTTGGAGCGGGAAAATTTGTAATTTGGAGCAGCTAATGATAGCATTTTTAATTGTTTTAAGTCCATGCTGTGTTTTAAGTTATGTTTACATACTGAATTACCATTATTTTATGAACTATGAAAAAATGTTATATTTCAGGTTTGTTGATATTTTACTGCTTCTCTTACGACTGTTAATTAGCATTTCTGTCATTCTTACAGTGAGATAAATGGGAAAACAATTATACTACCAGCAGTTTATTGAAAACTACATGACCTGCAATATTTTAAGTGTAACACATTAATATCGGGGATTTTCTTCTGAATGCATTTGTTTTGTTGTAACGTGAATAGGATGCTGCAGCGTCCAAAGACTGTTGCTATCGTTACTGAACACTTGCAAATATACACTTATGAAGAATAAATAACATGTAATTACTGTTTGTTGTTTGGTTGGTTTTTAGCAGCATATTTTTTGAGATTAATGGCATTCAGATGAAAATACCATTATTTCTGAAACCAACCAACCGGCAAGCCATGCGTACGTGGTTTGCGTGTGCATCACAAACTCCTAGTTTTCCGAAAGGAAGCGTACCTTTGATATAAAAGGAAAACTAATATAACATTTAATAATCAAATTGTGAAATCAGCAATTGCACTACGATACTCTTCATACAATGTTTTTCATCCAGTAATTATCAATGTCAAATTTCGTTATTACTGTGAACAATTACAACTGGAACCAAAACTATAAGATAACAGTGAGATTTAGAACAGTTGGTTAGATAAAAGCTGCTTCCATTGCTTAACACTTGTACAGTGACGTTTTGTGCGGGATTGCCCCCTCCCTTCAATAGTAGTAGAATCAGTTCATGACTTGTTGTTGTTGCTGTCTGAAAAAGGCCACTGCTTGCATGCGTGGGGTTCTGCATGTATGGACATGGACATTAAGCAGACGATTGCGAGTTGGGACCTTCTGTCTGGAAAAAGAAAAGTGCGAGGGTGAAGATGTTCCCCAAGGTAGGTCAAAATGAGAAAAAGAAAACCTGAAAATTCTGCTCCTTGAACGTACGGGGCAAAATTTAGACTTTAAAAGTAAGAACCAAAAGATTGGTATTCCTGATAATCGATTACAAGTTATGCGGTATAAACAATCCTTTTATTTATCCACAGTGCTCGTGAGCGATTTTAATTAACATACATAGACTGACGAAGAAGAAAAAAAAGCTGTACTTTTTAATTTGGTGAAAAATCAGACCATGCGGTGAGAAAGTGTGAATATTACGCAGCGTGAACAAAACTGAATCATTCGCTGCAATTTATTTATGTAAATATTTAACTAGATCACACCACTGTATTCATAATTATAAAATAACTGAATTCCAAACAAAATAGGGTGGTTTTAAAAGACATAGCTTCAAACAGTTTTTTTCCTGGTTTTGTTTTTGTACTTGCTGGAACATTAGCTCCGGTTTCCTCTTCCGAGCTAGCCCTACTTTCTTCTCAGCAAGTTCCACAGACATATTGGTCTTTTGTTGACTCTGCCACTGCACAGCATCCATTGTTTACTTTTTTCTCAGCTGATAGTTTTTCCCTTACCATTTCTTTGTTACCTTTCTTTCTTTTTCCATTTTCTTTTTTATTCACTCAGATGACAATAATTGTATCCATCATGCTGAAAGAACTTTCAGTCTGAGAACCATGAATTCTGATACCAGAGCTTTCACTATTTTAGATAAATGGTGTAATTTTCAGAGAATGAACATTTTTTTTTTAAACATCATCCATCAGTTCTTACAAAATTCCAAACTTCGTCACTTCCATTTTTTGAAATTTCCCCCACCCTTATCAAGTTAAAATGCACACACATTTATGAGGGCGATGACATTTACCAACTACATAGGAGTGGGAATATCGTGGGGAAAAAAAAATACAATTACGCGTTCCGTCCGACTTCCATTTTCGGAAATTTACATACAAATTTTTTCAAGCTTTTCATGGAACAAAATGATATCTAACAATACTGGGTAGAGGAAACATCGCGAGAAAAAAATACGATTACGAGAGAAATCTTATTTCCGTCTACTTTGCATTTTTGAAGTATGAAATTCCGTCCTCCGACGGAGAAAACGACCCCCCCCCCCCTACTCCGCCCAAAATTTCCGTTCAGTTATGCATCAATTTTGTGAATGGCCCAAATGATAACAAAAAAGATGGAATTCCTCGAATCAGCGTAAAAATCTCGTGCCCGAAAACGGCAAGGAAATTTTCACGTGGCCTAACTTCCGTTTTCGGAAATTGTTGCCTACAATTTCAAGCTGAAATTATGCAATAAAATTACATTTAACAATAATACCGGACAGAAGCAACATTGCGAGAGAAAAAAAATTGATTACAGGAAAAATCTGCACTTCGTTTAACTTCCGTTTCTGAACGTTTAAAAAGACAAAACAACTTTCCCAGATGGGATCACCCCCCCCCCACCCAACTAATACCCCATTTCTCTTCAGTTTTGCATCGATCTCGAGAATAACACAATGTCGGGGGGGGGGTCTCCGTGGAAAAATTTCATTTGTGAATTAACCGCTAAATTGATTTTGAATGTTGTAAGATTACGTTAAAATATCAATGACTGGTAAATTTGAACTTTTGGTGCAAAATTGCCACAGATTTCGTCAAAATCATGATTTTTTAGCAGGATGGCGCAAGAACAACGTTTTGGCGCAAGTCTGGCAGCCCTGCAATTTTGATGTATGGGAAATCTTTCTTTGCTGAAGAAATTGGGTCAATTTTTTTTTCCATTAGAAGTATAGGAAGCAAAACCACTAGATGTCCACTTTAAATGAAAGAACTAAAACAGAAAGCACATACTTATATGGCCAAATGGATTAACAGAGAAAATGTAAAGAACATTTTCACCTATTTTTAAATGTTTTAATTAGAACTTTATAAAAAGGAATAGGAGAATTGTTTGAAAATTAAAATATGCTGTATAAAAAGGAAATTGAAAACAGGCAAAACTAGTGGAGACCAAAAAACGAAGAAAACAACAACAAAAAGGAACTAATGCATAATAGTTCTCTTAACATTGAAAGAAATTTTTAGTTTTTAAATGCTTCTGGGAAACACAAACACACTGTAAAATTGTTATTGATATACACATAAAAGAAATGGAAATTAATTAGCTGAGAAAGGACCTGTATGGGATAGTGAAGTGCACAAAATGTAAATTATTTGGGTAATAATTTTAGTTGAAATATTGTGCTCAAAATATATTTTAATATACCGTTAAACAACATCCAAACCATGTTTAAAATTCAGACCTGTGACCAACAAGCAGTAGTAAGATCCAGAAGTTTACACCCTAGACTGCTTGACTGCCAACCAGAAAACTTTTTTCTTTAGTAATTTGGTGGTAGTGTACAAAACTCAAAGTTGCAGATATCAATGGTACAAGGAAGGCTTAGATGAGATCATGAATCACAAAATTAGCTTGGACAGTGGGGTTGCATATCTTATCATTTAATACATTGAATGACCAACATACGATGTTCTTTCTCTCTCCCACACAAATGTATGTGATATCATTTTGTGCACACAAAATGATAAGGTGTTTCTGTCAATGCATTTTTATAATAAATTCATCATATACAGTGAAACTGTTACGAGATTTTTTTTTTTAATTGGAGATTTAACGACCACCGTGAGCAACTCAATGGGCTATAAGCAGTCGCCCGTCCCTAATTTAGAATCACTGGTTCCAGGGAAGGGAGAGAGCCAGTGCCGTAAGACAAACACAACATCCATGCCTCACCGGGATTCGAACCCGGACCCCTTCCGGACGAATGATCAGAAGCCATCGCTTAGACCACTGCGCCACCGGGGCGGCACAACGAGATCACAGGACTGAAGAATATTGCTCATTGTATAAGTTATTGTAACTATGTTACTTTTGCTGTTACCCACTATTTTTATTACACACACTCATACCAATATACACTATATTGACAAAAGTCACCGGACACACCTTCAAAAGCAAATGAATGGATCTGCGGTACAGCTGCAAACGGTGTAAAAACAAGCCTGCAGCTGACAGTGATCATATCGCACTGTAAGGTTGAGTGAAAATGTCGTGGCGGGAAAGAACTAACTTTGAGAAGGGAAAGATTGTTGGGTGTTATATTAGTGGGTTGTCCATAAGAGAAACCGAGAGGCGTTTAAACATACCCAAGTCAACTGTTTTGGATGTACTGAATAAGTGGAAGACACATGGCATGCCTGAAGCAGCAAAACGTACCGGCAGACCAAAGAAAATCAGTGATGGAGGACGTTGAAGCCTCAGGAGAGTCGTTACAGCTAATCGACGGAGTACTGCACAAGACCTCAGTGTACAGGCGAGTAAAAATGCTGGAACCTCGGTTTGTACACGTACCATTCGCAGAGAACTTTTTTTTTTTTTTTTTTTTTGATTGGAGGTTTAACGACCACCGTGAGCAACTCAATGGGCTATAAGCAGTCGCCCGTCCCTAATTTAGGGTCACTGGTTCCAGGGAAGGGAGAGAGCCAGTGCCGTAAGACAAACACAACATCCATGCCGCACCGGGATACGAACCCAGACCCCTTACGGACGAATGATCAGAAGCCAATGCCTTAGACCACTGCGCCAGCAGAGAACTTCATTCCATGAGTTACTGTGGCCGTGCGCCTGCTCATAAGCCTTTCATCGCTACTTGTCGTTTAGCATGGTGTAAAGAACATTTATCGTGGACCATAGATCAATGGAAGTGGGTCCTATGAACTGATTAATCCAGATACACGATCCACCAGTCTGATGGCTGTGTGGGGATATGGTGGCAGCTGGGAGAATGCTATTACCACAGTGTGCTGTTCCTACGGTCAAGTTTGGAGCTGGCAGTGTACTCGTGTGGGGGCGTTTTTCGTGGTATGGTGCCGGCCCATTGGTAATCGTGGACAAACCTGTTAACCAGCACGTCTACCTTGATATTCTGGACAATTATGCCTTACCAACTCTGTGGCAATACTATGGAACCGAGCCTTGTTGGTACCAGCAGGATAATGCACCGAGCCATAAAGCAAGGACTGTTACGGTGTGGTTTGACGATAATTCCGTATCGTGCGCGGACTGGCCAGCACACCTATGGGATGAATTAGAGCGCTGTATAAGAAGTTTGGAACCAAGGCCTACTACTAAGCAACAGTTAGCGGCAGAATTATGTACTGAATGGAAGCGCATACCTATAGCTGTGTTCCAAAACCTTGTCCAAAGCATGTCTCGAAAGGTCGGTGCAAGCATTAAGGCTAAACGTGGACCAACATTGTACTAATGTATGTCAATACATGCTATGTTGTGTTTCTCTTCTAGGTGTCTGGTGACTTTTGTCAATATAGTCTATGTTCTTATGTTAAAGGGATAAAACAACAATGAACATAGCTTACAATTAACGATTTATGCATGTATTTGATATTCACAGATTTTAAATCACTTACTCAAAGCTTTACCTAGATATATTTATTTAATTTTAGTTCCACTTGAAGAATCTTTAGTTAATCTTCCTTTCCTCCAAGTTCCTTTGTTTTTTTACAGACATTGCTGGCCTCTGAATTTTAGTCACAGCCTGTTTTCTCAATGTATAGAAGGATTATCAAAAGTTTTGCTTATGAGAACAGGCCTTGACTAAAATCCAGAGGCCAGAAACATCTGTAAAAAACCAAAGGAAAGGAAGATTAACTAAAGATTCTTTACAGATTTATGCACTACATAATTAGCTCACAAGAAAGTGCATACATATGCAATTTCATTATTAAAAAAAGTCTTGATGGAATGCATTACGTGTAGTATTTTTATTTGTTGAGAAAGTCTTCTAATCTTGTCTGTTTCAAATTTCTTTTAAGGTGAAATTTTACAGCAGTGTCCTTCATTTTACTGAGATAACATCAAAATTCTGGATCAATATAATTGAGAAAGACTGTAAAGTAGTTTGTGCCTCTGTGCTTGACACTACATTAACTACACATTCACCATCCTCTTCTTTGCTGTCATCCTTGAAAGTTTCTTTTTTCTCTAATAGCTTTGAGAACGTCCTCATATGTCAGCATTTTGGCAGTCATGAGGTTGTCATACATGGTCTTGTAACAGTCCAATGTCACCCCTATATCCAAGTTACGTTTATTCAACCACATTGTTAGTGGAATATTGCCAGCATTTTCTTTAGTATCTTCATTGGACTTCTGTGAGGTGCCTTATTGAAACAGTTTCTGATGGTCTGTGATGTGACCTTATCCCACTCTTCATTCACTCATAAATTCAGTGGCATCAAGAACTGAAATTTGAATTTCTTCCTTCTTCCAATGGATCTATAGTTTCCAAAATTAAAAGTTTCCTAAAATGGCATTTAAAACGTCTAATGATCAATATGTTGGAGAATAGATAGAATTTTAAGGGCAACTGTCTAAAATCAGCAAAATTTTCTAATCCCTTTTTCTAAGCTCTTTGTCCCAGTTACGGGACAAAGAGCTTTTTCATTAGCTCATATTTTTAAAACATCTTGGATTTTTCAATTTGCCTACAATTAAGAGATCTTTTTTCAGTTGTAAATCATTTGCCCCAATATCTAAAATGTCTGCATAGGGTCTTGGCACTCCCACAACACTGAGTCCGAGGAATTTCTGCCATGCCACTAGATTGAGATTCTGAGAATGGAAAAAGAAATTACTATTGACAGGAATGTCATAAATGGGCAAAGCAATAATAGCTTTTAGTCCCTTATTCAACCATTGCTCATTACAATGGCTTAAAAATTTGCTTTGCTTGTTATACCCATGATAAAGCTCTTAGCTACCATGCTCACTTTAGCCATGAAATGTTGCTCATAAAATATATAATTTTCAACCAACTCTTCTCTTCTCTCTTTGCTCGCAATAGCCAAGATCTTGTTTAACCATGCCCATTATAAATGAGTCTGATGGTATCTCTTTATAATGTGTAATATGTTTATTCAGCAACACTCTAAAAATACAAAAAATTGGCTTTTAATGGATACAATGTTTATTAAAACTTTTTTAATTTACAATCTGAAGTGCACTGAAGTTTGTTTTTTCTTTCAACAAAAATGAAATATATCTTTTTAATATCAACTTTATATAGAACAACACTTTACAGTATCAAATGTGAATAAAAACAACTTTGGAACACATTTTACAACAAAACAAACACAAAAGAAAGAACATCAAATCGTCAAATTTAATTATCCATTTACATCCCTGAATCTAATATGCATTAGCTTTACAATGTAACAGTGCCTTTACTGGCTTGGTAGATGACTACAATACAGTTGCTGTGCAGGGTAAATTTGTTTGCATGGCATTACTACAGAGATAATCACATTCCTCTACCACCTCCCTCTGCCCTTATTAAATGATTAACTTAAGCTTAACACTGAAACAGATGCAATTTATTTTTAATAAACCTTCCAAAGCATGGAAAATAAAAATTTAGTGCAGTGAAAATGGCACACAGTTAAGTAAATAAGTTACGACACTATACAAAAGGGAGAAAAAAAAAAAGACAACAAATTATTAGTATCAACACTTTGAAATCTTATTAGGAATGACAGTACAATGAAATAACATATTTGCAAGTAAGCTCGACATTAAAAAATTAGTAGAACTGAAGTTTTTATTTGCATGGGAATTTCAGCTTTGGTGTACCATCAGCTAATGCACAGCTGCCAACTCCCAGCATTTTTTTTTTGCCAAACTTTTAATGCTATAAAGGCACTTTTTCTTTAGTGCCAATTTAATAAATTGCAGAGATATCCCTAAAGGCATTTAATATTCTTTTTACCTATGAACAAATTATGAGGGGTGTGGGGGAAGAAGTCTATGGCCAAATTATCCACAACCTAATTGCAGACTGTTTCCCCATTCCCAAGTGTGTTGCTTTAAGAAATAGCATGTTGCAGTCAAAGCCTTTAGGTGTCAATGCTACAAGAGCATCAGCTCTTCTCTCCATTTTAATACATTTTGCTTTCACAACTCACAGCATTTCATTGCTTACCCACTCCACAAACACAAATTCTCCAAAATCTAGCAGGACCCCCACCCCCCATACCCAAATATGTTGCTTTAAGAATTGGACCGATGCAGTCAAAGCCATCAGGTGTTATTGCTACCAGAGCATCAGCTCTTTCCCCCAGTTTGATATATTTTGCTTTTGCCTCTCAAACTATTCATTGCTTACTTGCTATTGCACATGCGTTTGTCATATTCTCAGACCCTCACTTCAAAGCCGAGTTCATATAACCTGCTTGTGGAGAAAATCAACAGCCTTTTCAGGACATCCTCAGCAGATTTCCTAAATTCACTGATGACCATTACAAAGGTTATGGCAGAAAATGAAGCGCCATTTTTAAAAACGGAAATCACCTAGAATCAGTTCATTTTGCCCAAAAATGCAATTTCTTGTTGAATGCAATATCACACACAACTGACATTGCATAAAGAATTCCATCATTGCACTGGAAATTGTGCTCAAATAATGCTTTAATTTTTGTTCCAATGGAAAGCATGTTTAAATAACAACATACTCTTTCTGTCACCACAAAGCATGTCTATCATATAATGCTGTTATTCTTCCTGCTAGCTGCAAAATGCAATTTTTAGTCATGAATGATTTTGTGAACTTTACACTAACAAAGCAGCACTGAAAACAGTGTTTTCTGTCAGAATTTTTTTAAATAAAAGAACCTCATTCCATAATAAAAAATTCCTCAGTCCTAAAAGGAAAATTACAGCAGCTTTTAAAGATGGATTCTCCTGTCAGGGTTCGTACACTTTTACAGAAAATAAATTCCAGGACTTTTCCAGGAGCCCAAACTTTTGCTAGAATCACAGTGCTTTGTTATCTACACTGCAAATTGTAGTGAAGTTTACTACTACTTATTATTATTTTTTTGTGTTTCAGGGTTTATTTACCACCATGTGCAACTCTGGGTGCTATAAGCAGTCGTGCATCTATAATTTAAGGCCACTTGTTGCAGAGAAAGTACAGAGTCAGTGCCATAAGACAAATACACCACCCATACCTCATATGGGAGTCGAAACCAGGCCCACCTTGGGCAAATAGTCAGAGGATTTTTTTTTTCTGCATTGGAGGTTTAATGACCACCATGAGCATCAGAGGAATTACATCAGACCATTTGGCCACTGGGGAAGCACCACCCATTTAGAATACATCAACTGAAAGCAGAGAAGATATATACACATTAGTAGAAATGGGACATTCTGATTCATTAAAACCTTAAACATGCTTCCTTGCATTTCTGAAATAAACAAAATAAAATACATGCATGAAACTAATAATTTTCTTCCCTGTAACCAATATTTTTTTTACAGTGTCTACATATCAGAGTGCAGGCACTGAGCTAAAGTGAAAGACCTCAAAAGCATTCACAGAGCATGAATCTGTAAACCTCAGAATACACTGTGCATCACCAAGCTTTACAGGATTTAGGTTTTTTTATCCACTTTGATACAAACCTAAAAGGCAGGCTATTTCATACTCTGGAATTCAAGAAAAAACAAAAAAGAGCCCCAAAAAGCTCAAATGCCAGCCAGCCCTTTGGGCACCAGGAACAACCCCCTCCCCCCAAACCAGAAAGATGACACTGAATTTTGAATCCATTCTGATGCAAATTAAATTTATCAAAGCCAATGAAACCAGTTACAAAAAAAATTACAAAATTATCAAGTCAATGGAACCGGTTACGAAAACAATCAACCGGTATCAACAATCAATAAAACATCCAGAAATAGGAATATCTGCTTAGTTCCACCAGCGGCTAAAAAGCATGTCACAAAAATTACCAAATGCCACACAAAAGTTTCTTATAGCAAGGAGGGTATCAAAGACAAAAAAAATTTCAAATTGAACGCAGTTGAAAAAAGAAATATGAGAATGAAACATTATATAACCTCTATGACTTCTAGCATAAGAATTTTGCATAATGGAAAAGTTGAAAATAGGCAAAAAATATTCTGCATGGAAAAAGCTATGCTAAGGAAAAAGAACTTTTTGAATTTGTCTCCCAGAAGCAGAAATAAAGAGAAAAAGGTTTGACCTTTACACCCCTAGCGGTAAATCTGTACATTATTTAAGGAGGATAAGACTCCACATCTCTAGCATAGCGAATGACATACAGTAAAGAAGAAATTTCTCAATAGTATTTTTAGAAGTGGTGATACAGAAGTAGACAAACACCACATACCGACAGAACTGTGAACTACAAAATTCCTCATATACTAGCCTAAAGTGTTCTTTAAGACAAATGGCATCCGGTGTTGAAAGAATTTTTTAAATTGCACATGTAGAAGCAGAGATATTGAGAAAAACAGATGAAGCATTTGTGCCCCTTGCAACGAAATTGTGCATTATTTTGGGAAGAAAATATGCACACAGAGTTTGCATAGTTAATATCTGACCGAAGAAAGAAGTTTTACAGTCAGGTTTCTAGTCCCACAGATATTGCTGTAAGCAGAAACTTACGTCCTCTGGTGGCAGACTTGTGCATTAAGAAATATTTGAAATTATATGAGAAACCTTTCACAGTGGAAACGCTCTCCAACAATAAAACGATTTTTCAAATCGGACTCTTAGAAGCACAGATATTGACAAAAATAAGATATGCATCTACATACCCTGGCAAAAAAGCAATGCATTATTTTAAGAAGAAAGTATTCTCAAAAGGTTTTTCGATGTGAGCGATACGGTATCGATCCACGGAAGAATTTTTTCAATCAAGTTTTCAGGAGCTCAGATTTTGCTGCAAACACATCAGACGGAGAAATAAACACTTACACCCCTAGTGGCCAAACCGTTATTTACCAAAAATCAGAAATTATATGCAAAAGATTTCCCATCAAGAGCTGTATCCGCTAGAAAAAGAACTTTTTCAAATCTGAGTTTTAAAAGCAGAGATATCAGGGAAAACGCTGTTTACTTTTATGCCCCCTAGCAGAAAATCTATGTATAACTTGAAAAAGTGACTATACCTAAAATAGTCTTCAGAAATAAATGGAATTGAAAGGTAAAATAATTTTTTGAATTGGACGTTTAGAAACAAATATATGGAATAAAATGTATTTTGAATTTGACATTACCTGCATTTATGCCCTCTAGCGGCAAAGTTGTGCACCGTGGAAGAAAAAAACAACAACGAAATAAATGATCATCGTTCACACATTTCAAGCTTCCCAATGCAAAATGGAATTTTCAAATCGGACTATTAGTTGCAGAGATATGGTGTCCATAGACGGAAAGACAGATTGACGGATAACATTAGCACAATCTTTTTTACAAAAGATCTGAATTTTTTACAAGTCATAACTGGGTCATAAGGTTACCCTGCAAATTTCACTACAATAAAATGAAAACTTTTTGAATTGTGTATAAAAAATTTTGTGATGTACTGCCGGCAAATGCAAACGTAATTAAAAATTTTAGAGGCTAGTTTTCACAATTTCTATCCAATTCACGCGAAATTTGATGGGTTCGTTTCCTTTAGCAATTTATTAAGTGCATAAAATTTTCAGCCAGTTTTGTCGAAATTCCGTGAAGATAGATAATCATATTTTTTATTCCAGTAGCATGCAGGAGATGCTTATCAGTCAATGGGCTGCTGGCCCCATACACCCGTTTAGGCAAGGAAGTTTCTGCAACCCCTTCCCCCACACTCTCCGTCCAGTTCACAGTTGGAGAACAGCTAGCGTTTCTAATGCAACACTGGCTGCCAAATTTTTTAACCAAACTAGCTCAGCATAAAAGAAATACAATAATTCCAGGAGTCATTAAAAATTGCATTTTTTTCCAGGAGTTTTCTAAGGCCCTGGAAAATAAAAATTTAATTCCAGGAGTTTTCCAGGAAATCCAGGAGGTGTACGAACCCTGTCCTGTTATAGGTAGCCTAGATATAGTTTCAATGTATACAAGCTTAAATTTAGATCAACTTATAGTTTTTTTTAGCAGATGACCTGGCAGACAAAATTGTGTTTCATGATCAGGCTAAGAATTTATTAGTGGGGTATTTGAAATGCTTATTTTCTCTTTAAAAAACAACTTTTTTTCAATTTTAGAAAACATTTTTCTCCAAAAATCAGGACTAGCAATGCTCTCCTCTCTTTTTGCAAATTATTATGTAGGAAAGCTGGAGGGGAAAAGTTCTAATTCAACCCTCATATTTTTGCTTATATAGCAGATATATAATTTATAATCATACAGCTGTGGAAAATTCTACATAGGTGAAACAGGTCATAGGCTGGAAACTTGCATCGCTGAGCACAAAGCCGCAATAAAAAAAATTTCAAATAAGAAAGGATTGGACAGATATGTTAGAGCAACAGGACACCACATGGACTGGGACTCTCTAACGGTCATTGGACTTCAAACCAACTTCCTAAAACGTAAATTGAAAGGACTTGAAATTGAAAAATACCAGAACTCCATCATAAATGATTGCAGGGGATTAATGCTGCCTAACATCTGGCAAGATATTTCACAGAATCACTGTAACTGTCAAAGTTAACCGTAACCAAAGACGGTGATGGAGATTAGATTGAAAGACTGCCTGGCGAAGAAGAGTTTTCTCCGAAAATTTACAACTTTACCTAGAAAAAAATCCCATAAAAAAGTTAACTAAGTTTGAATATAGTAAGTAATCTAGGAAGCCACAAAACAAAGATCAGTTTAATTTCAATGATTTGTGCTTAAAGTAATGAAATTTCATTTGTGCCATAAGGTTTAAAACAGTCCGATTCTCGTAAAACATGGGCATATAATGGGGATTCAGGAGAGGGGTTAAATAATAGGCGATTCCATTGCTTTATGTACCATTTTTATAAAACTTAACAAAAATGCTGGATAATGATACAGTTTAGAAAAGCAATTTTGTGCAGATTCATGAAAAGCTCTCTGTGTCCCCCCCCTTTTTTTCTGCAAAATATCTAACAAAATTTCTCACAGGCACACAAACATCTTTCAGATTCTTGAGAAGTTCTGAAAAAGTAGATTAAGGAAGTAAATCAGATGGTAGTGACATAAATCAGGAGTCTACTGTGAAAAACAACAAGTTTACAAGCTGTGCATGTTTTTTTTTTTTTTTCCTTATAAAATTAGGTTTTCTGTGGACATTTTTGATCAGATGTATTAAAGTCTGTACTGATGACTAGGATAATTTGCTTAAAGAAAAGAAAAGGAAAAAAAAATTAAGTCTGCATTTCAAATTTCACTACTTCAGAGCGAGAAATCCCAGCAGTTTTTATGGCACATTTAAAGCAGCAAAAGATTAATTAAATAAACACACTTATGGTTAATCTTCTGAAGACATTTCTATTATTTTAAGGTTCTTGCTGTTCTCTGGAAGAGCACTGCTAATTTGTTATCAATGCAGACACAAAACCTTTTTCCTTGATTACTAAGCAGAATAAGAGAAAACAATGAACACAATTATCAGCCTTTAAAAAACATTGACACACAGCATAATTAACATCAACTGTTTTAGTTTCATGTTAGAAATAACAGATATCTGCATGTAAATGCCACAGCCAAAGGTAAGCATTATAGGAAGCAAGCATGAGACATGCAGTACATGTTTCTTAAACAATCAAACAGACCAAAAATTTAGCAAGAGCAAATCATCACAAAATTCATGTTTTCTTTTCCTCTCGCAATGTAATACTATACTAAATAACACAAAACAGAGTTTAGGCATTCAAATTGTAATGAATACCGAATTCAATAACTTTCATCAATAAAAATTCTAACACTCAAAACCAATTCACTGAGCACAGTACACCACAGTAAATTTCAGGGAACACTTTAAGAAGGTATGTCAGTAATTATCACACTTGACAAATAAATGAGGATCTGCATGGGGTGAACTATTTAAATTGGATCACAGAAAATGACCCCAATTCTTGTTTTTTAAAATCTAATTAATTAACCTGAGTATGCTGGCATAATTTTCTATTAATATATACTAGTATTTTTGAACACTCATGAAGGATTACTTCAATTTTTTTCGTTTTATACAGGTGTAATCAATCATGTTATTAACAAAAGGAATTATTGGAAGCTACATCATAAACTGCAAACTTGCCTACATGATGTGAGCAACATATATATTTTTTCAGATTATTAATCAGTCACTCGTATTATTTAAAGCAGTTATCCTAAATATCTTCCACCTTATATCTGTGCAACACTCGAGAGCAAATATACTTGATTAAAAATAATGAAAAATAATTTGAGATTTTTTTTTTTTGATGTACTACTGCCTTTACCATCACGTAGTACTCAGATCTCCAACACACAACAAAAAATAATTATTTTTGTAGTGTGGCGTTTTAAAAATGCATGTTACATGTTAGCCGACATAATTATTACCTCCATATAACAATATAGCTAGGAAAAGTAGGCACATCTTACGAAAGCAGACAAATATTATTCGGTCCATGGAAATATCTATGCTAATGTGCAGAACTTGCACCAAACTCACCCATATAGAATCCAACCTAAAGCTTGTGGTGCTATGACTTCTATATGTGATTTACTGGATCTGGAATTTTTAGCAAGGTCTACAGTGCAGTAATAATCTAAACAAACAACTAAGGTACACCATAAATATAAATTCTCTCTCAGGCTACAGGTATTACATGTTGCAATTATGCTGAGCAAAATGGATCCATTTTAGATGTCTTTCTCATTTAAATGAAGCTACTTTGCTGGAAAAACTAAAATGTTACACACATTGAAGAATGCACTGTTATAATGGGCTGAGTTATGAACATTAATGATTTCGACAAGAGCAAAAATTAAATGAAATATCCATCTTTTTTGTTCACTTATGCATTACACAATACAAAAACACTTTGTTCCCAGTGCTCATGATATATCTGTTGAGGTTCTCACACTCTTAAAATATTCTACTATCTTTGAAAGGACTGACAGCACAGAAAGATTGAGAATTTATGAAATACACAATTATGTATTGTTAAAATGTTAATGTTATTCATAATACAACTTGGCTATTCTGTATGCAATACTGAAAATAAACACCTAATTCCCGCACAAATATAATTAAAAACAAAGTGAACTTGTTTTGAAAGAAGACAGTTACTATAGTTGAAAAAATAGCTTTGGATGAAAACAAATAGCCGAAAATCAGAAAAACAGCTCTTATATGAATGATCACAGAAATAATATTTATATATATATGTATATGAACTACACTAATAAATGAATACAAGAATGTAATCCCACTTCTTTCAATTCTGCACAATGCTGCTAGAATTAGACACAGTTTATATATTAAAAATTCTGAATCTTCAAGCAACTTACCCCTCTCACATGCATAACAAGGCCAACTGACTAACACAAAATCATACACAAATAAAATGTTATAAGAACTATAACAGGATTGGATATAGTGAGTGATTTCGGGTGCTTTGTAAGGATTTGTTCCCCATTTCAAGCAAGAAAGACTACGTGCAATAAATTATAACACTTCAAAATTCATGGTATCTGGCATTGCAGGGGTAGGAGAGATAAAAAAAAAAATTCAGAACACAGTTTTTCTTAAATTTCAGAATTTCAGGACATAATTTGTCGGAACTGGCAGGTAAATTAAATAAAATATTGGTAATAATGCAGAAATTGTTCTTCTTTTACCAAAAAACTACCTAAATTATGGCCTGATTGTTAGCAGGAAGTTGTTTTCACAACAACAGCTTTTCTTTTTTTCAGCATGGGAAACAGCTCCCACTGTCACTGAAACTTCGTCCTAACAATCGGCCTTATTTCTATAAAACCATAGTAAGAGTGATTCACTAAAATAAAAATTTTTGATACAACTTAGAAAACTTTATTAACACGTGGAAATTCTGCCTTCAAATTCTATTATGGATTTACGTATTTCTTTCAATTTGTTGGTTGTTTTTTCTAGTTCTATATTTCGTGTTGATAACATCATTTGGGAAACTTTTATGTCACTCATGCTGTTTCCTTTTATTGCACTGTCCAATTTTTTTAAGCTTCAGCCAAAAGCTTATGAGCAGTTTTCTGGTCATTCATTAAGGAATTTTCTTCTGTCTTAAGTTTGGACAGCTGATCATCAAGCCGCACACACTTATTTTGCTTTTTTAAAGTCTGCATAGTTTGTTCTTCGGCCTTTCCTTTAGTTATGGATATTGAAAGTATGAAGTTATTGTGCAATTGAATCGCTTCTTTGCAGATACGTAATGATTTGATAGATAACTCTGAAAGTGACACTCTTTCTTTTGTGACAATGCTGTTGTTCTAGGAAAAGCCCCTTTCAGGAGGTGTATTTCCATGTGACAATGTCAAACATGTCTTCACCAGGGCTGATAATGAACTGTATTTAAGTAAACTGTATTTATGTGACCAATACTTACAAATATCATTATCTTTCTCGTAACTTTTACGATAAGCTGCCATGTCCCCATACAAGTACAGTGACCACTCTGTATTTATCTTATCACACACACTGTCAGTTTTGGTGACTTCAAACATATGATGACTCAGGCATTTCACAGCATCTTTTGTGCTTTGCTCTTTCTAAAACAAAGGATGAATAGATTGGATGTCTCGTAGAAGAAAGTTATTCAGTGGTAGTTTTTTTAACAAATATTCTGTTGCAGCAATGAAACAGCTTCTTTTTCTCAGTAACCCTTTCTTCTCATTTATGTCTTTGATTTGTGCCAGAATATGGCTGGCACTAGCACCAACATAAATTTTATCCAAAGGCAACCAATAGTCACTTTTCGGAAAATTAACTTTTAAAAGTTTAGATGCTGCTTTTGTGCCAACTGCATCCAGTTCGTTTAGTTTGCTGTATAACACGTTAATCATGGGTTCTTTCTGTAAAACCTTGAGGTATGGCATACATATTTCTGTAAAAAAAAAAGCACAAAATGCAAGTAAATAATAGTATGGGGATGTTTCAATTGGGAAATTATCTGATCGTACCTAGAACCAAGTTTCACATTTTTCTGCTTTGGAAGGTATGTACAAAAATACTCAATTAATTCAGAACACTGTTCAACAATTCTCTCACAAACAGGACCTAGGGTTAACCACCTGCTCTCAACATGATGAAGGAAAACCTTTTTAGCTGCACAATCCATGAGGTTTACCAATTTTATATTGTGATAATCTTCCCTTTGATAAGCAGACATTTTGAACCACTGATAAATATCAGTAGCAAGAGTTTCAATATCAATGTGAAGTTTATTTAGTCCTTTCTTCAGAGCAACATGTATCACATGCAAACAGCAGGCCCCAAAATCAATCAAGTCAGGAATTAACTGCAAGTTCAATTCAGCATTCAATTTCTTGAGAACAGACAGGTTTACATTCGAACCATCTATAGAGCATTGCAACATCTTTTCTAAACTTAGCCCATTTGAAGATATGAAATCTAGAATTAATTTTACAATTTTATCTGCTTTTGCATGTCCCAAGAATTTAGAGTCACAGTATGAAGTTACAATTTTTGTAGACTTTCTGACCAATACGATATATGAATGTCAAATTGCTTCTTTACCTGTACTGTAGTTGTTTCATCAAAATAAATGGTATAAAAGGAAGTCCCAATATCACGAAAAAGATCGGCTTTGAAGTATGGAGCTAAGCCAAAGTTCACCACATAACGAATTTTTTTTTTTATCGGGCAACTTCAGACATTTTGCAATGGCGGAATCATTAAAAATAGAAGAATATACTTCGGCTAAGTCACCAAATGACTGAAATGAATAATTGTTCTTAACAGCTAGTAGTATTAGTAGAGCTTCTGCTTTCAAAACTTTATAACTTATTGCAGTTGGTTGCCAGTGTTGGACACTTTTACTAATTACCTGTAAAACATTATTTGATGATTGGACACTTTTACTGGTTAACTGCGAAACATTTGATGTTTGGAAAATGAGCTGTCTAGACATACTTCTGGCAGCTGGTTTGTTTCTTTCCATCTGCATGTGAAAGCACTTGCAAAAATCCCATATTGATAATGCTTAAGTCCTTGTGCACAGAACGCACATGGCCGAAAAGATATCATCATTTATTAGCATGGCACCAATTTTTCACCAAGTCCCCATTTTGGTCTTTCTTGTTATTTTCAAACCAAGCTGGTGAAAACTTTGTTTTCCGCAGCATTTCAATAAGAACTTAAACAAGATGGATAATGAAATATGCTGTTTGTTATCAAATTTGACACAGTACCGCAAAAACAGCAGGAAGAAGCTGGTACAAAAAATGAAGACGCTCGTATACATCAACCAAGAAAAACATTCTTGTGGAACGTCCTTTGTTTAGAACTCTGCCGTTTCAGTTACGGTTTTGGTTTCAGGGTGCAGGAACAAGCAAAAGCCAAAGCTACATATAAATCAAAGTCATCAGCCATCAACGCTTTAAGCCCCGCCTCTTCCTATCGAGGGCGATGGACAGCAACAAGTGTCTCCGCACAACAAAAATTAGGGTGAAAATCCAAGCAAAATTGCTGAATTTTTTTACGGCAGAATGCCGAGAACAATCGAATTTTTCTAATGCAGAAACGCCAACATCTGAAGGAGGTCACCAGTAGTCCATTTGCGTGGCGCCCGTAGTTTTTCTGTAGTGAAGTCAAGTTTCCACATTAAAATTTGCAGGGTAGCATGTGTATTTCCCAGAGTACACTGCTACATTTTTAGCAACATTTTAATCTGGATGGGGGACAATATTTGGATAAATTTTGCAACATACCTAAATACCCTTAAAATGGAAAAAAACTTAGTAAATACACAAAAAATACATACCATTTCAACTCTACCTTTTAATATGTAATATTAATAAATATGTTATGTCATAAGTGTGTGATGACACACACTTATGGTTATTCCTCCCGTTTTTTAGAGTGAAAATGCCGACCGCAATCGTCTTTTCCTCTGTGTGCGATTGAAAAATCAACAGCACACAGGGAACAAAACCCATGGTTTTCGGATACCTGAGATGATTTTAGACACAGAAATTCTTGCAAATAACTCTCCTTGAATTTTTGACAACTTTTTTGCCTTTTAGATCCAAGAATATTAGTAGAGGCAAGTGGCCGTTTACCCATCGCTATCGCAAGTAAATTCGCACACGACAAATACGATGGGAGCAAAGACCAACGACGCACAGAACAATTAATTTTGAAAGGTTTCTTAGCTTTAATTATACGAATCAATAGAAAATTAGCATTAAATGCTTATTATACGAAAAAACTAATCAAAAAGGTATTTCAAATTGCATAAATAAATCAATTCTGAAAATAAATAAAATAAAAAGGCAATGCAAATAAAATAAATTACAATAAAAATCCATGCAACGCTTGATTCACACAATAGAAGATTTCAGCTAAGATGCAGGGAAATAAAATGTCACAATACGCAAATAAGTAATGAAAATAAAATCATCAAATAAAAAACAAAAGAATTAAAACTGAAATTAAAAGATTCCCAACAAAGAATGATCTGGGGAAAGCAATCTTTAAAACAAGCTATTAAGGAAGAAAGTTCTTGTGAAACTGACAAGATAAAATAAAACACCCCTCTGTTTAGCAGAACATTTTTACAAGAGAGAAAAAAAGTGCACTTCGCAAATCTGACGGAGTAACATAAACAAAAGCTCGCTGCCGACGGCGAGGAGCGTGAGAAAATATGTCACACCTGTGGCGCACATGCAGTAATAACAGTCAGGAGGAATAAAGGGGAAAACAAGCAGGTGTTTTGCAACAAGCATAGCTTTTGAGTGTCAGAAAAACCATTACATAAAACATTTGACAAATAGAAACATATACATCAAAAGCAAGATACGGCTGTTTAAAACAACTGCACAATTAAGGCCTAAACATAAAACACAGGTTTTAAAGGTTCATGACATAAAAGTTGAAGAAACACACAACACTTTTACAACGTTAAATAAAATATAATCTAGAAAGAATCGATATTAATTAATAACAATATTTAATTTCGAAGATGAATATGATAAGCATACACGTTTTCTTTGGCTGTTTGCCAAAGACAGAGGGAGAGATTTTATTTTCTCTTGCTCTGGGCAAAGAACATCAACTCCCATTGAGCCAAACATGCTTGCTGTGTGACGGCTTCGTGATGTTACCACAAAAATCACTACATTTGACTATACTTGACTTTTTTTTTTTTTAATTAAGTTTTCTGGAAATATCCGAGATTTTTGGAAAAATTCGTAGTTTTTCACACCTTCTCTGTAAGTTCGTAGTTTGAACATGATATCCATAGAAACTATGGAGGATCTATAGTACCTGGCATCTCTACTAATGGTGTTACTATTTCGAAGAATTGGAAGGGCAGAGGACCTCTAAAGGGTCACGCAAAGACAGCAAAGTGAGGTTGCTGAGTGGCGGAATAAGCCATCAGATTAGTGGTGCCATACTGCTCGAGCTACTGTGGCGCAAAGATAACAGCAAAGTGAGGTTTGAATGCAGAGATAAGGATTATGTGACTTTCGTTTGATCCTCGGGAACCTTGTTGCGCCGAGACCATTTCCCAGCAGATCCTCGGGAACTCTCACAAAAGCGGAAACGCATTCACATGGCGCGGCACAGCTTACAGGAGAGACAGTTCTTGGAGATAACATCACTCAAGAGCTCTCTCACTCTCATTCCATTATTTATTTATTTATTTATTTATGCGGTACTTGTAAATGCTGGATGATGAATCACTATACAAAGGTTTACAGTTCATTCTTAAAATTTCAGGACAAAAAAAATAAAAATCAGGAATTTCAGGACAACTCCGACCCCTGGGTATTGGCTCTTTTGTATTGGCACCTACAGTATGAAATGTGAAGTATGGGGGTGCTCAGGTGCTACAGATGTCTTTCCCTGAAGATTGGTTTGGGGTGCCTGAGCGCTTATTTAATTTTGTGTGTTTATAGTTCTTATAATATTTTATTTGTGTATGATTTATATATATATATTTTTCTGTCATACTATATATTTATATAGTGTGACAGAAAAAAAATATGAAAACACCTATAAGTGATGACCAAAATCAGAAAAATAGTTATTGATGATAGCAAAATGTGCAAGTTTTTCTTTTCTTTTGACGCACTGTGAAATTATTTTTAGCATGAATTCTACCAATATCCATTAATTTATTTTTCATAGCAGAAAATCTGCAGCAACCTTCGAAAGCAACATGTTTCAAAACTTTCTTCTGATTTTTTTTTTTATGGCTCTTGTCCTTGGAACTCACAAATAACCAATGGGAAGACAGCTGAATATACAATCCTCAGTTTTGAGATTTACAAGGTATCTTTCCACAACTTGGTTAAATCAGTAACATGAGTTTTACGAACAACTTACCGTCTATTAATATAAGAACTGGGCAAAAAATTTTATTTACCCTTAATTCTAAAGTATTAGAATTTCTTCAGTTTCTTGTCTGTTAATCTTAAACTGAGAATGTAGTCTCCCCAGCTAACACAAATTTCATTTCACTTACATGTAGAAACAATCCTTTCTCTTCAGCTGCAGCACAGACTCATCTACTTTTTCTGTAGATCAGCTGGGATAGCAAAATTAAAGTTGGGTCACTAATATAACCAAGGTTGTTTTTTTTATACACCTTTCACTTATCCCCCAAATCACCATCTTTCAGTTTTCAAAGATGGGACTTCACCAAATTTCATGTCCAATTCTAAACCACTCCATTTTCTCACACTGGTTCTTACTGTTGCTTTCTATTTAAGGGGTAGATCTTTGATTAATTCAACCACAAGAAACTATTCCATGCCTACAATTATTTTCCACAGTTTGTCATGTTAGACACAACTAAATACTTTGGCATAATTTCCATTATGCAATGGAAATATTTAAACAATATTGCAGTACATCTATTAACATTATTAGCTAGTGTAAGCTACAAGACTGTTTTTTTTATGGAACTAATATTTTGAATTTTATGGAACTAATATTTTGAAATTAATGTAATTATTCTATTTGTTGGTCTTTGCTGCCTGTGTTCAAACTTAATTAACCTCAAAAGCATTACTGCTCAGTACAGGATTTTGCCATTAGTGGTGCTTTCCTCCAAGCAGTGTAACTACACAGAATAACATTCTTCACATCACTTGTGATTTTAACTGCAAGTAATCACAAAAATATTTCAATGCATTCCACCAAATATTTGTTGTATTTTCATCATTTTTACATCAATTTTCACTTTTAAAAAAAAATCACATCTTTCACCAGATACACACATTGGCCCCCAAAATTACAAAGCTTTCTAAGAGTCACAGACAATGCCAATACATGAAAATTTAACAGTCACATATGTGGGTTGATGATATTTTTTTCCATGTCCTTTATAAAGAACATACAGATTATTTGGCTGTAGTAACTCATGTAAACATAGGATCTGTTGGAATTTCAAAAAGGACTAATTGTAAACCAGCTTTTTTTTTTTTTTTTTTTTTTTTTTTTTTTTTAACAGCAAGTTAGTTCTGAGTAATTCTGTTCAGCATGTAATTTATTTGTTCATAAGGATTTTTCTTTGGGAGTTACGTAGTTTGTGACACAATTGATTTTCGACTTGATAATAACATAGATGCAAGAAAAAATCAAAGTACCTGAAAACAAAATTGAAATAGGTATATTTGTATCCCTATCAATAAGTTGAAAATTAATTTGTGTTACAAATTATTTAACTCCAACAAATGAAATCCTTATGAATAAATTACATGCTGAACTGATTTACTCAGAAATAATTTACAGTTCAAAAGCAATTTTTGTATATGTATATCTACTTTTAAAAGGTAGGGGAATTTACTTATGGAGTAATTTTAACTGGGATAATTGTAGGCACGTGTTCAGTGGGAGTTGTGATTAACAAAAGGAATTACTGATTTCTCAAAAGCAACCAGTTTGAAAATGTTTAGCAATGAGAAGACAGGTGGATCTTCCATATCCAAAAGATACACTGGTGTGCAAAAATTAAGGACGAAGAGGAGAAATTAGCATAACAGCGGAACGAGCAGGAAAACGGATCGAAAGATTACTCAGGAGATAGACTAGGGTCTGGTACAGTAGGGCATGTTATGCAGCATGACGTGGGGGGGGGGTGTCAGACGGGTATAAAGCACACAGGCGGTGTACGCTCAGCAATTCGGTGAAAGCTATTGCACAGTGTACACCGGTTTGAACGACGTTGAGTTGCACCTACCGTGTGATATGGCCAACAGGCAAAATAGTAGATGACATCTGGATGACTTTGCCCGAGGTCGCGTCATTGCGAAGTTGGAAGAAGGTCGAAGTGTGACTAGTGTGGCCGAGGAGTTCGGGATCGCTCACAGCATCGTTTCAGGAGCTTGGAGAGCATTTCAAACGACAGGAACAGTTGTCCGAGATTTTAGCAGTTGTCGTCCACGAGCAACCACGGTGGCGGACGACCGGTATATTGTCCTACAGGCAAGAAGAGACAGATGGCAGACAGCGGGAGAAATCGCAAGGCACATGCAACAGACAACTGGACGTCCGTTATCGTGTTTTACCGTGGCTAAGAGGCTGCACAAAGGTGGTCTATTTGCACGACGACCAGTCCGGTGTGTGCCATTAACGCCTGCTCATCGGAGACGGTGGTTTCTGTGGTGCCAGGAACACAAGAACTGGACACATCAGCAATGGGGTCGAGTTCTCTTTACGGATGAGAGCCGATTTAGTCTGACGAGCGATTCTGGACGTATACACATCTGGAAAGAGCAGGGAACACGCAATCACACCTACATCATCATCGAAAGGGACCGGTTTGGAGGTGGCGGAGTTCTCGTTTGGGGTGGTATCATGCTTGGTAGCCGTACTGACCTCCACATCTTTCAAGGAGGTTCAGTCACTGGTGTCCGCTATTGTACTGAGGTTCTCCTGCCTCACGTGCATTTGTTTAGAGGTGATGTGGGTCCTGAGTTCCTCTTCATGGACGACAACGCTACACCTCATCGTACAGTGGCTGTCGTAGAGATGTTGGAGAGTGAAGATATTGAACGTACGGATTGGCCTGCAAGGTCCCCGGACCTAAATCCAATCGAACACGTGTGGGACCTTCTCGGGAAACGCTTGGCAGCACGTCACCAGCTGCCAGCAACGATTCCGCAGCTGCGATTGGCACTACAAGAGGAATGGGCCGTGATGCCTCAACAGCTCCTTGGCAACCTCGTCCTCAGCATGAACAGACGTTGTAAATCCTGCAGCACAGTCAGGGGTGATCATATCCCCTATTAAAGACTGGCTTTTTCTTGGCAGCTGCCATTCACATGGACGTTTGTCTTCTGTCCAGTTGTGCTCGAAGCTACCTTTTCAATAAAGTGCCTTTGTATCCTTTGGATTCCTTGTTTGGATGGTTTTGCTACTTGTCCCATATTCTTACATCTTGGGGATTTTATGGTATGATTTGAGTCGATGTGGAGCACTTCTGCACGACGTTACATTCGAAAAACCGTCTTGTCCTTATTTTTGCATGACAGTGTATAAATGTGGCCAGAGAGAGTGTGAATGTCATATTGGAAGGAGGATTGGTTGTAAATACAGGTGTAATACAGGGTGCAGCAACTACTGACTGCCGAATTCAACCAGGGCCACTTTGACCTAAACCATGCATATGGAGTTAAAAAAAATTGGGTCATAGATGTCTGCCCATTTGAAAGCCACCTGTTTAAGAAAAAGGGATATGGTCAAATGAATCAATGCTTCACATTGGTGGTCAGCAGAGTTTGGCAAAAACCTCATGAAGTGATGGATCTGGCACACCTTGAGAACACAATCCAAACACCTGGACGTTGCACCACGTTATAGGGGATGTTTTGTTGGTAAATACAACTGCATCCATTGATACCAGTGAATGTTACAGCAGCTAGCCTTTCAAAAACAGGAACAGTGACAAATGAACAATTACAACCAAATTAAAATTTAGCATCTTCCAAGATAGAAAAAACAAACAAACAAGTGGTCTATAATATTATGCAAATAAAAATTTAAAATCAATTCAAAACTACTTAAAAACTCACCATGGAATACTGTTACATTTCATGTCCTAGTTTTATTATATGCAAGTTTACATCAAAGAGCCAAAACATTATGACCAGTGCATCTTTATGCAAATCGAAGCAACTGTAGGTAACAACAGTGCGTGTGAAGGTCATGAAAGGGTATAAATAACACCTAATACTCAGCTTTGTTAATCAGTGTTATTCTTGTTCTTCAGATGGGAAAGGAAGCGGATTTAACGAGTTTTACGAAGGCCAAATTGTAATGGCCAGATGACTGGGTCAGAGCACTTTTCCAAGGTGGCAAGGCTTGTGGGGTGCTCACTGGCAACCGTAGTTAATACCTTCAAAGTGTGGTCCAAAGAGGGAAAAACCATGAACCACTGGCAAGGTGCGGGTCGACCACAGCTCACCGATGCTGCAGGTGAGCGAAGGCTACCCCGTACAGTACGAGCCAACAGAAGAGATAATGTGGTGCATCTTACTGGTAATTTGAATGCTGGTGACAGGAGTAATGTGTCACAACACACTGTACATCAAACCCTGCTGAAAATAGGGCTGTGTAGCCACAGCCAGCTCCGAGTGCCCATGCAAACCCCGGTTCACAGTCAAAAGCACCTACAATGGGTACATGAGCATCAAAGCTGGACCTTGAAGGACTGGGAGAAGGTCGTTTGGTTCGATGAATTTGGAATAATTCTTGATGTCTACATATCACGCATCAGTTACGTTAAAAATTATAAGTGGTGGGACGTTTCGGTAGTGACTTCTACCTTCATCAGCCATGGAATGATATTATATATATAAATAAAGAGAGAGACTGAGACAACTAATTGAAAAAACAAGAGAATATGAACTCCCATTATACATGGCTTTTATTGACTATGAAAAGGCCTTTGATTCCGTGAAACCATCAGCAGCAACAATGGCTTTGAAATCCTGCGGTATTGAAGATGCGTACATTAGCATTATTAATAACATCTATGAAAATGCAAGTGCAAAGGTTTGGATATTTGAGGATACAGCACAAATAAGAATTGGAAAGGGAGTGAGACAAGGTGACACCATATCTCCCAAGCTCTTTAACGCCACACTGCAATATGTCTTTCAATCATTGAACTGGGAAAACAAAGGGATAAAGATTAATGGAGATTACTTACCTCACCTTCGTTTTGCTGATGACGTAGTCATCTTTGCAACTACCCCTTCAGAGGTGCAGAGTATGATCAAAGAACTTGCTGACAAGAGTAAAGAAGTGGGAGTAAAAATGAACTTTCAGAAGACAAAAGTGATGTACAATGCTTTTACAAGAAACGAAGATTTATCGATTGATGGAGAAAAGCTTGAGACAACCGATTCTTACATTTATTTTGGGCAGCAGATATCAAGTGAGGGTCACATTAACGAAGAAATTAATCGGCGTATAAAACTTGGATGGAGAGCTTTTGGAAGAAACAGTACAATTTTTAAGAGCAGTATGCCATTATGTCTCAAAAGAAAAGTTTTTAATCAATGCATCTTGCCAGTGCTTACGTATGGAACAGAGACATGGACCTTAACTAAAAAAGACAGACTGCAGACAACTCAAAGAAGCATGCTTGGTGTAACCAGGAAAGATAAGAAGAGGAACTTGTGGATAAGGAAAATGACAGGAGTGGATGACATCATGACCAGAGTGAAATCACTAAAATGGCAATGGCCTGGACATGTTGCCAGAAGAACGGACCCCCGATGGACAACCGAAATTTTAGACTGGATTCCGAGGGACAGGAAAAGACCCAGAAGAAGACCCCATGGGAGATGGATGGATGAAATTCGAAAGTATGCTGGAGTGACATGAAGGAGACAGGCCTAAGACAGACAATTGTGGAAGAAATTTGGGGAGACCTTCATCCAGCAGTGTATTGATAATGGATGATTATATATATATATACCTATATAAGCAACAGTTGTTGCCAACCCATTCCATGGCTGATGAAGGTAGAAGTTACTACCAAAACATCCAACCACTTATAATTTTTAGCGTAACTGATGCGTGATATGTGGACATCAAGAATTATTCTAATGTTTTGTGTGTTACGTGTTTCACTGTCAATTATTCTCACCTGATGAATTTCATTTCCTATTGCACCATGTGGACAGCCGGGTATGTGTCTGTCATTCACCTGGGGAAGTGTTGGCACCAGGATGCACCGTGGAACAGAAACAAGCAGGTGGCGGAAGTTTAATGCTTTGGGCAATATTTTGCTGGGAAATCCTGTGTCCAGTGATTCATATGCAGGAAACTATGACGTCTAGCACTTACCTAAACACCATTGTAGACCAGGTACATCCTTTCATGGTGCAACAGTATTCCTCTCTAGTAGTGCCTTGTTCAGGGGTGATTGTGAGGTGACACAAGAAACCCTGAAACTCTCAGCTCAGTGCCAATATACATATAATGCATATTACAAATATTTATATATATTATTATTTTTTTTTTTTTTGATTGGAGGTTTAACGACCACCGTGAGCAACTCAATGGGCTATAAGCAGTCGCCCGTCCCTAATTTAGGGTCACTGGTTCCAGGGAAGGGAGAGAGCCAGTGCCGTAAGACAAACACAACATCCATGCCTGACCGGGATTCGAACCCAGACCCCTTACGGACGAATGATCAGAGGCCAACGCCTTAGACCACTGCGCCACCGGGGCGGCTTTATATATATTATGCACATATAAACTAGCTACACAACAAATGGGCCCTAGTGCTTGTGCAGTTAAACTTTGCATTTTTTCTTGTACCCAATTTTCTTTCACTGTGCAAAATCCTTCAGGCACTGCATCTTTGAAGTCAAATTTCACACTTCATATTATATGTTAATTGAGCAGTCTATGTGGATCAGTTTTACTTGAAGCCTACAGTGAATTCCATTTGGATTAACCGAATCTAATATAATCAAATTATTTGATGTAGATGCAACTTTCAAAATAATGAATAAAAGTCTTCCTTTCAGCAGGCTGTTTGTTATCTTGAGAGCTTGTTTGATAACAAAAGAAACACTCAAGGAGTCACAAATTGTCTACATTCATCATCCCCACGGACATGCAGTGTTTTTAATCAAACACTGTAATTTCCAAAGAAAATGGAACTTGAATTTTTAGTTATCATTTCGTAGCATTTTTAGAAATGAAATGCCCGAGGCATCTCAAATTTTTCTAAAACTTAAAAACCCGGATTTACGGGTTTGGAATGAGACAAAACCGGAATTCCAGGTTACACCCGGATTACAAACAGGTCTGCTTGTTTTAGCAAGATAATGTGCCACGCCACACTGCCCAGATTGTTTAAGAATGGTTTGCGGAACATGAGGAAGTCTTCCAGGTATTGCCCTCTTTACACAGATGCTAGGTATTGCCCTCAAAACACAGATGCTAGATTCAGGGGCAGATTTCCCAATAGGCGCACTAGGCTTGTGTCTAGGGCCCCAGAGGTTAAGGGCCCCCGAAAACTTATAATTGGATTTTCAGTTATGTTTTGGTTTTATGGGGCTATGGGTGGCCTAGTGGTCAACGTTCGTGACTGCCATGGAGAAGACCTCGGGTGGCCTAGTGGTCCACGTTCATGACTGCCATGGAGAAGATCTCGGGTTCGGTCCCAAGCAGGTACGAACCCTCGAACCACTAAATATCCGCAGTGCATCGGATGGGCACGTTAAGCCATCGGGCCCTGGGTACTGGCCCCCGGTAATAAACAAGGGCGTCTTCCTTCCCCTTTCTACCTCATTTCCGTGTCACTTTCTTATCGGGCACTCTAGCCCAAATCTCCTAGTTCCTATTTTTTTTTTTTTTTTTTTGATTGAAGGTTTAACGACCACCGTGAGCAACTCAATGGGCTATAAGCAGTCGCCCGTCCCTAATTTAGGGTCACTGGTTCCAGGGAAGGGAGAGAACCAGTGCCGTAAGACAAACACAACATCCATGCCTCACCGGGATTCGAACCCGGACCCCTTTTGGACGAATGATCAGTAGCCATCGCTTAGACCACTGTGCCACCGGGGCGGCGCTTCCTATTTCTAAGGGTTGTTTAAGACTTGGGGTCAGACACTCTTCCTAAAATCCTCTATACATGATCTGATCTAGTCTGTTTTGGTTTTCACGGACCAAAACAAATCAGTCCTTAAAGTGACCACTTTATTTGTATTGTCAATTGACATTTTACTTTTTCATATTAGTAACATATATATTTTTTTCTTCCTGTTGCGGATACTCCACATTTGAGTTTTTATTGATGTACTTCTATTGAAAGGAACTGTTATAAAATAATTTAGCCTTTCTTTAGGGTAGCTGAAGGAAGGATTCATGCTTCCCACACTTTTCATTGTTTAAAGCAAATACTTAACTGGTCTGCTGTGCTATAAATTACTTTCATGCTACTTCCAGCGAAGGGATAACATCTGCGTTGGAACCTTTCTCCCTGAATTGCAATAAGGAGTGCTTATAAAAACTGCCCGGGAGATTTTGCTGTTTATTGCTTTTTCCCTTTGGGTAGGGTAATCAAGATCTTTCTCAGCTGTAATACCCTTTAATTAGGAAATTTATGAACTAGTAACTGACATTTAAAATGGGCAAAATTTAGTGAATTTTAATGCCCTGTCATTCGCAAATTTTTTTTAAAAATCTATGAAAACCAAATCTTTTGGTCTTTAGCGCCTCTAGCAGGAAACTAACGAACTAATTGGAAAATTTAAATATTCGAGAAGGAACAGTTAAGCTTAATCTGAGAGGCACAATTTTTTTTGTTTTTTTTTCTCTAAATTGAATAGTTTCTTTACAACAGAGCTTCAATTTTTTGAGAAACGGTGAATTCATGAAGTACGAGTATATGGGATATTTAGAGTGTCAAACTTAATATCCCTTGATTTCTTATTAACCGCAAAAATAATTTTTGAAATGTCTCTAAAAACAAAAAAGATCGATATGCACGAACGGACAAGGTGATTACATTAGTACTGTTTCTTACAAAACGTTCTAAAAATAAGAAGAGAGAATGGTATTTCAAAAAGTGAAAAAACTATTTTCTTGGCTTTACTTATTTTTTTAATCTGACAAATGAAAATTTTTAAGGCAATAAGAAAGAAGGAGGGGGAAGAGCCCTGAATCTTTTAGCGCATAGGACCCCAAAAGATCTAAAGATGCCTCTGGCTAGATTAGATTGATGTCTTTCCCTAGACATCAATATAATCTAGCATCTGTGTTTTGTATTGGAACAGCAAATCCGATCTGTAGTGGCTCAACCACATAACTTACGAGAGTTAAAGGATATGCTGGTAATGTGCTGGTACCAGATACCACAAGGCACCTTTAGAAATATTGTAGCATATCCATGTCTCACTAAGTAATAGCTGTTTTGGTGGCATGTGGAGGACAAACATCACATTAGGCAGGTGATCATAATGTTTTGGCTCTTTGGTGTGTATACTCCTGCATTATTTAAAAATGGCAAAGCTTTCCAATTTTCCTAAAATATTTCTAAACACTGATATTCTGAATATATTAACAAATGCTGATGTTCTTTGTGATTTTGTTGAGAGCCACTGTAGAGGCATATTTGGCTTTTCTGAAAAAGTTATCACTGTATTTTTGTGAAAAACATGAAACTTCCATATTTGATTTTACCATCAAAATGGCATTATCACTTTTTAAAGTTAAATTTATCTGAAAATGCAGGGTTTCCCATTGCTTAGTCATTTCTTGCTATATCAACAGAAAAAAAAGAGCTAAACAACTCTCATCTACTGCAGAGAGCAGCTAAACTAAGTGAAACACTCTTTGTTTTCTCAAGCATCACAACATGAGCAGAAAGAAGAGGTTGGCACACATGCACACTACATTAGGATATGGTTGTGTATCTCTGCTTAACAAAGCCACTGGACAGGTGCACTGGCATATGGCATTGCGTATGCACCTGTATGTGGTTTTGTCAAGAAAAAGGAAGCTGCTTATCAATTTCCACAGCTCTCATACAGACAACAACCACTTAGATGAGAAATAACATCACTCACTTGACAAAAGGCAACAAAATGTGCAAAATTTTATGAAGTACTGCTGTAATTTTGAGAACAGGAAAGGCTGTAATACAAAATAAGTAAACACAAAAATATATATGCATGAAAGTACATATAGACAAAGAAATTGTTATACTGATTCTTAAAATAAACTGGAAACGCAGTACACCCGCATGCACACCGCTGATCAGTGGACAGTTATATCCACTCTACCAGACTTGTACATAGTCCAGCAGTTGCCAGGAAAACTCAAAGTTGCTGTCTTAAATTTTTTGTACTGATGATATTAAGTAAAGTAAGGTGTATATATATTAACGAATGGTGAACAGCACTTATTTACTATTGGGCGATTCACACAATTCAAGATGGTGTCCATTGTCATCCTTAAAAGTAAAGAATTGCAATAACTTTTAATCTAATGGTTGGATTTGAAACAAATTTGTTCTTATTTTTCAAGTTACAGCTTCAGTAAGGCTTACAGGATATTAAGAAAGATCTTGAATAAAATAATTCTACATCAAAATGGCATAAGCCACTATCTTGAAATTCTTAAGAAAATTAGCCTAAGTTGCTATTTACTGTTGGCACTTGTATTAAAATTAAAACGTAATTCTGAACACTCACATTTTTCAAAATACAAATTTTATAATACTAATTTGTAACACAAACAAACAAACACATGAAATCCAGCAGACAATAAAACTACAGAATCTACTCCACTGTGAATCACACAAAGCAAAATATGTAGGTCACAAGCTATTCCTTATGAAACACAGACTGTTCAATACCAAGGCCCCAGCAAACCTGCTCTGAAATCCCCATCTTATTTGTAGTCATTTGCTTTCTTCTGTTATGCAAAAAAGGATTTTACCTTCATCACAGACATTCTATCAAATAAAGAATGCCCGAAATATAATGGAAACAACACAAGAGCAATTTGTGTAGATGCAGCCAAGTCGAAACCTTGTACTTCTGAAAATATCAAACACAGACATGATTCCATTACCCCCTGATAAAATAATGACTACATTGGTTGAGGCTCAGTAGTGCCTTACTAAAATAGGTCAGGATGTGATCATATTTACTTGTGACTAGCAATTGTACAGGGCTGCTCTTCATGTAATGTGGATGCATCCTGGACAATTTTAAGTTGTATTGAGGCTTGGATGTATACAATTACATTTATCAAAGAGCTTCATTAGGTCTGTTGGCAGAGAGTGGTTTAGCAGAAGTCATAATTTCCAGAGTTACACAGATGATCTTTAGGGAAAAATGTCCTCAAAATGTCAGAACTCTTCATACAATTGCACATTTTTTTTTATATGTAGTATATCGAATATCTACGAACCCACAAGCAGAAATGACTTCATGCCACAGCAGTCACACAAATTATACCCACTATATGGTTTATCCTACATAAGATCAATTTAAGTAATGCCTAACAAGGTGTCAAAACCTTTTTTAGAAGGGGATTCAGTACACAATACGCCATATTCTTGGACTTTCATTTGCAATTTGGAGTGGTATGTGGATAGAAACCATATTCATGTGGTATGGTCATAGACTTGAAGAAATAAGTGGAATCACTTTGAGGGCAGAAATGATCAAGAAACGGGCATTATTATAAGCTTGCATGTGTACACTCAACTGCAGAAAGATGTCTTCAGCATTATTCATCAGCAGCAGAAGTCCAGGCAAGATAAACATAAGGAAGAAATGAAACCTAGAATAGCAGCAGATGCCTAAGGCCAGGAAGGTAGATGCAAACTTATCTGTACCAGTATTAGTTGTTTGAACACTTTGTGCAATTCCAGAAGATAAGAAAGAGGACAAAGAAATCATCCAAACGCTATGGTGACTTCCCATAAATATAAATATGGCATGAAATGCCATTTTAAATATAAAATGACCGTCAAAATAATAAGAAAAAAAAACTTTATTGTACTTCACATACAATTTCACTGCCACTGCCATTTTGATACAGATTTATTCAAACCCTTTCTTAGTATTCTGGAAGTGTTTCTGAAACTAGCTGTAACTTGGAAAATATAAAAATGGTCTGAATTTGATCATTAGATTAAAAATTACAACAATTCTTAACTTTCAAAACTGCGGATATACCCATTTTGAACTACACAAATTGCCCGATAGTAAATAAAAACTACCCCCACCATTTATGGAATACAGATACCCTACTTTAGTAATATCAGCAATTAAGAAAAATGAAAAAACTTCAGACATCAAAATTAGGTTTGTTGGAAAAAAAAAACATTTGGTTGTAGAACTACGCCAACTGTTCTTGCATTCCTTGTCCAACTTTGTTAAATAGTTTTTTTGTCTCCTTAATGAATTTAAGGATGCAGAAAGAAAAAATATTGCATAAATCTCTAAATCATTATAACATGCAACTTAAAAAACTCTTTCTGTGGGCTACCCAACAGAATATGGAAGACAAATACAACTGGAGTACGATCTCTTCACAAAAGCACGATACAAACTGACATTCCAATATTAAAATTTTGAGTCATCATATTTGGCTATATCAAAGAAAAGGAAATCCTCACACACTAAGCCCTTGGATATGAATGATGTAAAAAATGTATATGTATTAATACTTGTACATTAAAAAAAACAGGGGTAGGAGTGATAAAAAAAAAAATTCAGGACACAGTTTTTCTTAAATTTCAGGACAATTTTAGGACATATTTTAGCAGACCTGGCAGGTAAATTAAATAAAATATTGGTACAAATGCAGAAATGTTATTTTACTAAAAAGCTATTTAAATTATTGCCCAATTGTTAGCAGGATTTTCCACTTTTAAGGCTAACAACATCCTAAAGTTTCAGTGGCTATGTTTGGCCTAAATTCTGTTTGACTCTTATGGACAATGCTAAAAATTATTTCCGCAGTTGCATTACTGCATGGCACAACAAGAATAACATATATCAGGTGGAGTAAAACTTCATACTTTTTAGCATTAATCATTTTCAAAGTGTTTGACCATGCGGTATTAATTGTAGGACTATTCGAAACACCTTCCAATTCATCAATTTGATATAAGGCAAACTCCAATTCCAACTTGTCCAGATCACTGTCACTAACAACAGCAGCTGGGAAAATATTTACCAAGTACATTACTGAAGAAAAGGAAGCTTCTTCCACCCTAATTCCTAAGTCAGCAATTTCTGCGTGCAGCAGAAATTTACTTTTCGGTCAGAATTTCTTCAAAATATAGTCATATGTAACACTTAACAACAACACAGGCTAGTCAGAACATCGCGCGCATGGGGGGGGGATGATTACAGGAGAAATCTTTGCTTTGACCGTCTTCCGTTTTGGGAAACTCTTTCCTCCATTTTTAAGCTGAATATAAGTATTTATGGAACAAATGGATATTTAAGAAAAATACTGGGCAGAAGGAACATCGCGAGAAAATATTACAATTACGGGAGAAATCTTCTCTCCAACTAACTTCCGCTTCCGGAAGATGGAATTCCATCCTCAAACGAAAAACATCCCTCCCAATCCCCCAAGATTTCTGCTCAGTTTGTGCATCGATTACGAGAAAGCGCCAAATGATAATGGCTGACGTAATACCGGGGACCAGTGCCATGCATTCTTTCCACTTAGCTTCCAAACAAGCAAAAAAATTCCTCCTCCACAGAAAGAAAAAGGAAGAAAAAAACAGAAAGGTGTGTCACGAACTTTGTTCAGAGGCTTCGGGCTGACGTAATACTGGCCTGAAGCCGTGTTTTCTTTCCACTTAGCTTTTTCAAACAAACGAAACACATTCTTCCTCCTCAGAAATAAAAAAAAAAAAAAATAGAAAAGAAACAAACAGTTGCGTCATGAACTTTGTTTAGAGGCTTCGGGCCAACGTAATCCTGGGCCACGGCAAACGAAGCACGCCAGGCCTACGTAATCCCGGCCCTGCGCTGTGCTTTTTTTTTGCATTCTTTCAAACAAGCAAAACAAATTCCTCCTCCTAAGAACAAAAAATAAAAAAGAAAGAAACAAAGAGCTGTGTTACAAACTTTGTTCAGAGGCTTTTACATTAATTACAAAACCAGTAAATCTTTCTTAATAATAGCAAAAATCTCAATTTTTCGTTAGTCATCAGCAATTCCATAATCCCTAGGGAAATCTGTAATAAATACGGAGATTCCGCAATGGTTGGCATCTCTGTGCGTTCTCCGTAAAAAGCGGCTTCATAGCAGCTTCGATTCTCGAACGATCTCATGTACACTGGAACGCGTTCATGTGCAATGCAAATTAGAAGTGAGAATTCTTGGCGATGGTGTCACAGCGATAGAGTACTCTCTCTCTCTCTCTCTCGTTCCATTTTTTTTTATTTACAAGGTACTTTTAAACGCTAGACGATGATTCACTATACATAGTTTACCATTTATTCTTAAAATTTCAGGATTACACTCAAATTTTCAGGATATAGAACAAAACTAAGGACATTTCACGACAAAAAAAGTAAAAATCAGGAATTTCAGGACAACCGCGACCCCTGAAAAAATATTATACACATAACATTTTGCACACCATGTTCAAACCAATCTGCACTCCCTGCCCCATTTCGAACAAGGAGAAGCCTTGCTTGCTATCAATTATGCTAAGTATTATTTTAGCTGGTTGTCTTGGATTCTGACAGTCACTATAGCTTTTACCATGCTCATCTGTATTATTTTTAGTAATAGTACTGATGTAATTATCTTTGCTGCCCAAAATGAACTGTATAAATTTGTGGTAGGAGAAATCTATATACAAACTGCTCTGTCTAACATTAATGTGAAACAATCTGGATATACTCCATCTCGATATACAACATTTATATGGAACATCTGGTGTTACTCCCAATCAGGGGTATATTTAGAGGGGGGGGGAATGAGCCTCCCACCCCAAAAGTGTTTCATTTTTTTATGTTTTTGGTTAAAATAAAACTTACAATAGAAAAAAATGCCTTATTTAAAAAAAATGCATCAACTTACGTTAGAAAAAATTGCTTCAATTTTCTCTTCTATTTTTCATTAACTTTTATTTTATTCTGGTGGATTTCAAAACCTTCCATTTTTTGTCGGCTCCCCCCCCCCCAAAAAAAATTCTATATACACCCCTGCTCCCTATCATACATTTAATCAGACCAATTTAGGTAACACAGATAATTACACTGGTAATACTACCACTAAAAATAACACAGTTCACAAAAGCCTTAGAGACAACCAGCTCCTCTCTCTCTCTCTCACAGATACACAAAGGGTAATAGTGCCATATATCATGGTCTCATATTACTAAAAGCAAATGGATTACTAGCTAAAGGTATCCCAAAATTAAACACTTCCTAAACTGAGTAAAGGAAGTTGTTTACCTCTTTATAATTTACACTTCTGAATTAGACCACTCCTTGCAAGTCTTGCATACTGTTTAATTCATTTTCTCCAAGTCATACATTTGATTTATTGTCAGTGGTTAGCTCTTTAGGTAAATAAAAAGGGAGAGTCAACAGAAAATCATTGGAATGCTGTTGACACAGATGAAGTGGAGAATCTTTCAGCTATGGACAGGCTAAATAAAATGAGATCACAGAAATGTCTCTTGACAGCTTACGCAGACATTGGTTAGATATACAAAACAATTGGCACCATGATGTTTACTACAGAAGTGATACTGAAGCACGAAATCTTAACTGTAAACTAACACTGGGCTGAAAGCTCTGCCCTGAGGAACAATAAACTTATCACTGACATTTATACAAGTCCTGATCAGTGGTCGCTATTTCTCCCATAATTCTCACCCATTATTTTCTCCCATACATATAAAATGCAGATATTACAAGACTACAGCAGAAAATTAAAAAAAATGTCACATCAGGAAATATACTTCATAAATGATTTTACACACAATGTTTTTAATATCACACATTCACAAACTGCCTATGGTACCTCATAAGTCACTGAAAAATGTGACCCAAATAAAAGAGGCAGACTTTTTTTTTGGTAGATCTTGTGACTGGCAGCCATCCTCACAAAATAACTGCAGTGTCCTATATTTAAATGTGTATTAAATACTTCTCAGAGATTAAAGAATCATCAGAAAGAAGACAAGATTTTTTTCACTTCTTTCCAGCATGAAAGAGAGACAAAAAAAGATTAAAGACATATGTCATTTTTTAAAAAGTTGCTGCCACCAAATATTTCTAAGTAATATTTTACCATCAAATTCAATGGCCATAAATCCACATCAAAAGCATTATGACATCCCAACTCTCAATAATTTTTTAAAAACTGAATAATTCTTAAAACTACTTATTCACAGTAAAATGAAAGGTTGAAATATGAAAAACAAAGCATCATACTAAATAACCAAGTTTAAGTAATAGCAAGGAACTATCTGATACTTTCTGTATCAGATCTCACGCATTGCCACTGATTCATCCAGAGATTGATTTCACTAACTTTTGTTTTGGAACACAACTGTCACCTATGTCGAGAACCAGAGATGTAACTAGAAGCATAGAGATCAAGGTTTTGCACAATAGCAATGTAAATTAGAGGGCACAAAATTTTTAAATAATAACTTTAACAGATTATGCAATGTTTTAAGTTGCTGCTCACAAACAGACCTAAACAAGAAACTGACTTATGCAGTCTATGTAACATTTCCTATTTCTTGGTTTTTGAGTAAAAATTCTAACAGTCAAGTTGATTATTGTAATGGGCTCATCTGTTATCAGAAATTTATAACAATGGTTTGTTTCCACTACCCACTGTTTAGAAAAGAAAAAAGAAAATTCCAAAAAAACATGACCAGCTAGTTGGTCACAAAAATAAGCATACCATCTAAATTTATGAAACAAAAAAGTTCAAAAAGAAAGTAAAAGCATTAACTGGTGATATCGTAGAAAGAACTTTTCTATCTGCAGAACTAAAATAGCAGCATATTTTGAAAGTAATTTTGGATATTCAGAGCAATTTTAGACATTGAGCAAAAATAATCTTAAAAAAAAAAAAAATTCTGAGCCCTTGGGAAGGAACTGTAAGATACTCTCTCTCTCTCTCTCTTGCTATCTAAAACACCAAAGTAAATTTCTCAATTTAATGAAGAAAAAAAAAGTTCATGGTAAAATAGTTACTTTTCTCTACTGCTCAACTCTGACATTTTGCACCATGAAAGAAAGGAAGCCAAATTATTAGATATATCTGATTGATGCTGGAAGCATTTCAGTTGACTCAAGTTATATTGACCTTACTGAAATAAAATTATAAAATAGTCAAAGGTACAGCAGATTCAATAATGAATAAACCAGAACTCAGTGATGATGACATGAAAAAAAAAGTATCCTTAGTTCAAGGCTAAGATAATGCACAACTTATGGTATTTATAATGCCATTCAGGCAGTTACATTAAAAGGAAATGAACTAGCCAGATTTGTCCCCTGTTTGTTCTATGTAGATTATGAATTTACTGCCCATTTATTCAGCTTATAGCTACTTTGAAAGCTAGCTTAGATTCAGTTTTTTTTTTTTTTTTTGCTAGCTTGCTTGAATATTAGGTGGCTCATGTCAATTTCTGTCTTGAAAACAACCCTGAAAGGACATTGATGATACACATTGGTCTTCACTAGACCTCAGATTATATGCAATTGCATATGCAATACCACATTTTAGCCATTTTTGATGTTAGTGAATATAAATGCAAATTTCAGAGTCAATAATACATATTCTATGATTTCATACTTTTCTTCCCATGAACTTGGATTTTCACTGCACTTGCTGTTTGAATCTCCTGCCACCTATTCCCAGGGCCATAGCTAGGGAAGGGACAGGCTAGACAGCACCTAACCTGAGTTTTCTTTTGCCTGTCCTAGCAACTCACACTACAGTACAGAGCCTGACCTCAATCATCAGCTGCCCCACCCAACTTCTCAGTCTGGCTATGGGTCTGCCTATTTTCTCTGTCTTTCTTGAAAAAAAAAAGGGGGCCCTAATGTCCTTAAAACTCACCCCTGTAAAGTCATTAAGAACAGGAGAAATGCAGATAGATCCTGTTGCCCTTGAAACATTCAAGATTTGATTCCAACAGTTTCATGTATTACAATCCCAGTGGGAATGGAAATGACTCCATTTACATGCTACCCCTACACCCATGTGGCTTAGTACTTTGGCGTTTTCTAGATCCTTTGTATATTAGAGTCCTTATCATTTCAGCTATATTCTCTATTCATTGTTTCCCAAGGTAATCTTTAATATGTATACCCAGAATTTACCTATACGCTGTTGGTGGATGAAGTGCGCATTCAGTTTTCAATTCTTTCTTTACTAAAGCAGTTTAGCTCATACAACAAGCAGCAATACATTTTTTCTTTCTTTGGAAAATGCCAAAAGTTAAGTCAAGTAATCTTGTTCTGATGAAATTGTGGGTTAATGTATACCAAAAGGATTTTAGTACCGATGCAGATATTGTGTGACTTGCAACAAAAAAAAAAAATCAAATTGAAGATGTGAAAACTGTGTCCCACATTACAACAAAGCAAAACAAAAAAAAAAAAAAAATCAAAAGAAAATCAACAACTGCTCATACAATCACTTTTCAAAACATCATCTTCATCAAAGATCAGAAAAGAATTCACTTGCAATTTATTCAGTGCCATGGAATGAGAATTCACTTGCAATTTATGCAATGCTATGGTACGTAGCAATGTTCCATTAAATATGTTGAGCAATCCCAGTTTTAGGGAGTTTCTAAAAAATACTGTCTCACTTAACACATTCCTGATGATTCAATTAGAAGAAAGAATTACCTTCATGACACCTACACTGATATTACTGAAGAAATTCCATGTGATATTATGAACAAGGGCATCTGGATATCTTCCAACAAATTAGAGGCATGTGGTCACATTTAATATGCGGAAATCTGAATGTGCTGCACATTTAATATTTAGAAATCTTAATGTAAGACCTTTACAGCTTGTAAGATGTTAGAAAAAGTAAATTATTCCACCATAGCCATAGTTTTACATGATGCATTGTGATTTCTATGGCCAGTCATTAAATTGACCTAGGATAAGAGTTTGTGTTACCGACACAGCTGCTTACATGCTTAAAGCTGCTGCAGCACTTCAGTTTTTTTTACCATGGTCTCCTGCATATCATTTTCACAAGTGGTTTATACAGAGCTGCAGAAGAGATCTGGGAGAACCACAGACAAACTAACAAAATTATCTGTTTTGTAAACTTTTTTTTTTTTGAAAGCATTAACTAGCATTTAGGTTTAAAGGAAAACGAATCCTGGCCTTTCTCTTCCACCTAAATGCAATTTGACGAGATAGGGCACATAGGTGAAAATGATGTAGCTTTATCCTTACAATTTAAAGTCTATTTAAAAGGGTCATCTGATTCCCTAGACAATACCAATGCTGTAGCTACTGGGGCTTCTAAAGTAATGCAATTGAATTCTACTATCTGAAAATATTTAGTCATGATACTTTCACTGAACAGCACAATGGAAAACATTCAAGTGATGCTTTTAGCCATTCTTGGTGTATAGGCGAAACTGTTAAAAACAAGCTAGTAAATGTCCTAAAAAAAGAAAGAAAGAAAGAAATTAAAAAATCCAGAATCTACTGTTTACAAAAAATTGATGAACATAGTACTGGAGATGGGCACGAGCTTCCTTCTGAGATATCAATATCACCTTCAATGGCAAATATTCATGGGTAAAAGTAAACTAAATCTCCATGACAGAACTTTTACGGGTGCACATAGATACAATTTTTAGCGAGGGGCCAAAAAAAGAGCAACCAAAATACCAAAAAATGAACCAACACAAACGAATAACTTCAACTTTTTGTTCTCACAGAAGAGCAGCAGCAAGCAGGATCAACAGGCATGCACAATTTGTCAGTCACGTCTCCAATTTCATTCACAGTCCCGTGGGCCACCTGCTGAGTTACTGCCTCCTTCCCTAACTAAGGATAAAAATGCCAAAAAATAAAATAAAAAATAATTTTCTAGATTTTCATTTAATAGAGCTGAATTTTTGACAGATGTCATAACTTGGTCTTTTTAGGTTACCCTAAGAATTTTGCTTGAATCCAATGAAAACTTTTTAAATCACACACTTTTTTTTTTTATCAAGACGTTTACAGAAAAAACATCAACTTCATGGGAAAGTGCAGATAACAGAGACCTACAGGCATGCAACATTATCACCCCCCACCCCACCCCCGTTTGCCACCTGCTGCTGTAGTGCCTTTTTGCTTGACTGATGATAAAAATGTGAAAAATTAATAATTTTCCAAATTTTCATTTAAAAAAGCTGTTTTTTTTTACAGATGCCTTAACATGGTTAAATTAAGTTACCAGGAAAATTTTGCTTGAATCCAGTGAAAACCTTTTATATTACACACACAAAGTGGACACTTAGAGAAAAAGGTATTAATAAAAAACTGCATTTCTAACTCAAAAAGTTTTTGTATTATCAAGGTGAATTTTTCAGGGTCACTTTGTTTTAATAAATGATGACATCTGTAAAAAGTTTTCTGTTCAATTAACTGAAAATTCGGGAAAAAGATAATCCGTATTTTTATTTCTCAGCATGTAAAACTCAAAAACATTACACTACACTGGGTGGGAATCCCTCATTTCAGCATTCATTTTGAGGTCATCTACAATGAACATTAGATATTGCAAAGCGCTTCCATCAGCTACAAGCCTACAAGCCAGTTGAATCACGAAACTTAAATTAATAAAACCATTAGGAAGAATGCCAGCATGTACAGTAACAATTTCTTGCTTTTCTTCTTTTTTGCCAGATTTTAACAATTTCAGAGGAAAATAATTGTGCCAACCCTAAAATGTTTTAACAATACGCAGCAATTATGAAATCTAATGCAGTAAAACAAAAAAATTTATTATATCTACACCAAGATTTGTCATTTTGTCCAGGGTTTTCACAAATTTTCCGGAGAGGCCGGAGCAGGGTATCGCTTCCGGAGCAACTCCGGGCAAACCAGAGAACTAAGCAACTCTGAGTTTGATGGAGACGGAGTTTGTCTGACAGAACAACGAATGACGGGATACTTTTGCCCATGCAAATATTGCAAAATATTACCCACTCACTTTCATCCGTGTTAAAAGATAATTTTCAACCTATAAAATGGTATTAGGGGACAAGTGCTAAAGGTTTTTTTTCAATAGAGAATTTAGAAAAATGTATTGTAGTTTGCTACAAGAATTATGCTTTTTCACAAACAGTAAGAGTTGCTTCCATTGTTGCAACTTTTTCTTATTTTATATTTTGCACATGGGGCTCATACAACCAAAATAAAATATACTGCATTGATTTTTTTTTTTTTAATGAAGGTTTAATGACCACCGTGAGCAACTCAATGGGCTATAAGCAGTCGCCCATCCCTAATTTAGGGTCACCGGTTCCAGGGAAGGGAGAGAGTCAGTGCTGTAAGACAAACACAACATCCATGCTTCACCGGGATTCGAATCCGGATCCTTCTCAAAAGAATGGTCATACGCCATTGCTTAGACCACTGTGTCACCGGGGCGGCCTACATTGATTTCACCTTGTTCATTGTCATAAAGCATTTTCGCACATTATTTGTCAAACGTATCAAATTTAATAAATTTTTCCTTATTTATGGCACACATTTTGCTTTTTTTCATGGTGTATATGATTTGAAGTCTAGTTATTACACTTATGCAGTACATAGGCAAATTTAAAAAAAGTAAGAAGTACACAGAGTGCTGAATGGAATAATTATCAATGCATGATACATAACAGAAACCATTCAGTTGTGGTGAATATTATTTCACAAATTAACTAGAACCCCTGCATGTTATCTGCATGGAATGCTATTAGCACATAATTTAAAGCCTCCAAAGGTAGAAATTTATGTGTTTTAGAGGAGTAAAATGATGCATGCACAAATATAAATAAGTAAAATAAAAATAAAAAAGCTTATCAAAGATACAAAATTAATTAGAATTGCACAGCAGAAATTTTAAAGATAATGGCTAAACACATGGAGATATTTTTAGTTTCGTAATAACGGTGAATGGAGAGTCAAATGACTGCCATTTCTAGGAGTCATGAGATGATGGTTGTAGCCATTTAATTAAAGGAGAAGTAAAAGGCTAAAATTTGAAAGCACTGAGAACAATTTTGTTTCGACTTTACTTGAGGACAAATTAAAGGGAGAATCCGCTAGTTTTCAATTTCTTTCTGAAAGCAAACTTCCTTCGATAAATTCATTTGATTTACAAGCCAGCTGGCAAAAACATACAGCAAAGCAAATATTTTATTAGAAATATAAAGCTTTAAACATCAGGCACTATCATCACCCATTTCCAGAATCAGCAATAAAATTAAACTTATTGAAAATACATTAACATGGACTCAGTTAATCTTACAATGAAACACATTTGTAACTTTCCCCACAACTTAAGCATCATGCGAGAAACCTTTTAATAAGCTAAAATTAAAGAAAACATGCAAGATCTATCCCATGTGACCATACTCTCAATCAAAAACTAAACTGCAAATAAAACCAGTTTTGACCAAGTAACAGACAGATTTTTTATAAGTAAAGCTTGATTGAAGAGTTAAACTGTGAGGAAAGAATGGTTTTATTATTATTATTTTTTATTATTATTATAATTATTATTATTATTATTATCATTATTACTTTGCCTACTAATTGAATATAATTTAGAGATACTGGAATGGTGAAAGAAATTAAGCCCCCTCTTCTATTACTTCCACAAATAATCCATTTTAAGTTCATATTAAGTATTACTAAAACTAATTTGTCTGGTAGTAATGATTCTGTACTTATACGGCCTGTCTTAATGTTCATTTTATATATTACACTTAAAGGTATGCATTTGCAAAAGCAAATTAAAAACATGTTACTAATAATATTGCATTTCACCTTAACACTTCTTGGATTATTTTCACACCATGAATTACAATACTGATTTGAGGATGCATTTTGTGCTGTATGCCCTCGGCAAGAAAATCACTCTAGTTACAGCTCTACTAGAGTGTAATCTACTAGGGTAGTAGTGCTACTTACAGATGGAAGCTTTATGAGGCAAAAATCACTTGGTGCACTCACACATATCATATAATTAATCTATTTTTTTTTCCTTACACAAATGCAACTTTGGCATTTTAAACTGCATAATTATGCAGTGGTTTTACACACATATCACTACACTGTTCTCTGTGATTCAGAGGTTAGCTTAGTGATATGCATATGCATGTAGAATTACTTTACAAGTACATATATTAAGCATTACTAAAACTGTAATCTGACTGGTACTAGTGGTTCTGTTTTTCATCAGGCTGTCTTCATATTGATTTTGTGTATTAAGTTTAATGTTGTGCATTTTCAAAAGCAAATTAAACATGTTACTGGCTTTTCTACCTTTATAAACAGGAAGTCATGAAATTTTGCACCAGACTCAGCAAAACCTGTTAACTCACATCTTTATTCAGAACTGATTACAAACAAACAAAAACAAGATAGGAGCAGATTTCTGATAGTGTTTTCCTTGAATAGATAATATCACACAACTTGGTAGACATTTTTACTGAACAAGGAGGTATTTTCACAAAAGATATACAATTTCCCAGATCACTCATGTACCACCTGATTAGGAAATTTTTTTGCTTAAACAGCTGGCACAAACTACTTGAAATGATCTGAAGTTTTTAGATGCTTTTTCTTTAAAAATGCAAAGCATGTCAAAGTAAAATAAAGCCCTGCTGTGATGATGAATGAATCTAGCTACACAAGAACACACAATTTTTTTATTTGGACAAGAATTCTGCATTTTTATATTACTGAGGAAAAAAATAATTCCAGTAATCATAACAATTCATACCATAAAGCAATGCTGTTGTGTATGCCACTTTAAAACTGTTTCTCTCAGAAAACACTTTTATAGACACATTGAATGCAATGAAATTAACTTCAAAGTTATTTTTTTCTGAATTTACAAATTAATAAAATCTCTTATTCAAAGATGGAAATAAATAAGAGTAAGTGCTACAGATATATATATATATATATATATATTTTTTTTTTTTTTTTTGCTTCTGGGATTAACGACCATCATATGCAACTCTTTGGACTATAAGCAATCGCCCATCCCAAATCTGAGGTAGCTGGTTCCAGGGAAAGAGCCAGCACTGTAGGACAAACATACCACCCATGCCTCAAACCCGGGTCCATCTTAAATGACTAGCCATAAACCAGCACCGTTGACCATTGGGTACTGGGATGGCATGCTTCTCAGGTTTTTCTTTTATTATAACATTATATTCCTAAAATTTATGAGTAAAATATAGAGTGTTAAAAAAAGATGTATACAATTTCAAAGTTGATTATAACAAGAAGTATTTGCGTTCTAAAGTTCATAGCTTTGCAATCAATACACTTCCACACGTGCTCCATTCGTAGTGCGCAGGATGTCGAGGCGGTAGTCGATTTCGGACCAAGCACGGTGCAGAATGTCTGGGGTGACGTGGAGGAAGGCTATGGTGATGGGCGCCTTCAGGTCACCGAGGGAGGCAACTTTTGTCCGGTAGACTATGTCTTTAAGGAACCCCCATAAAAAAAAATCACAGGGGGTTATGTCTGGCGAATGGGGAGGCCATGTCATTGGACCTCTGCGTCCAATCCACCGACCAGGGAAGTGCTGATCCAAGCATGCATGAACGTCTGATGACCAATGAGGGGGAGCCCCATATTTCTGGAAAACTATGTCTGGAATCTCCTGCAGTTGCGGAATGATGAACAGTTGTAACATGTACAGGTATGTGCCGCCAGTTATGGTTGGTTAAGCGAACAAGAATGGTCCAATCACTCTGTCCTGCATAATGCCACACCAAACATGAACTTTGGGGCTGTGTCTTGTGTGTTCCAGAACAGCATGGGGATTTCGCGAACCCCAAATTCGGCAATTATGCTTGTTGATGGTACCTGACACACGAAATGTTGACTCATCACTGAAACAGATTCTTGGCAGGAATGTGGAGTCGCTATCAACGTGATGAAGCATTTCTACGGCAAACGCTGCACGACACGCTTTGTCATTGGGCTGCACCCTTTGCCCCAGCTGCATTTTGTTGGTGTAAAGATGAAGGCATTTGTGTAGCACTGTGTGAACTGTTGTAGCAGGTATCCCCAGTTCGCGACTAGCTGAACAAATGGACGCCGATGAATTCTGTTGGTACACCTGATGCACAGCCTCCACGGATTCTTCCAACACAGACGGTCTGCTGCTGCTCATCCCTTTCAACACACTACCGGTAGCTTTGAATTTGTCCACCCACTGCTGGATACTCCTCCATGTTTGTGGTTTCCTCTTTTTTCTGGACTTGGGTCAGCGATTTGGACTCCGCAAACCACATCACGCAAGCAGCTTTCTCCTGTGGTGTTGCCATTTTCGCTATGTTGTGTCACACTGAGCTACCAGGTACCTATCATCACCTATCACAGGAAATATAAAACTTTAGAACTTGCTTAAACGTGGACAAAATGTTCATATCGCAAATCCTTTTTGTACTAATGAACTTTGAAATTGTATAAATCATTTCCGAACACCCTGTAGTTCACTTTTTGCATAGGTATCTCCTTTGCACACACTATATAAGACTGATACCCATCTTACAGGTGATATGTTCATATCAGAAAAAAAAACAAAAAAAAACAGAAAAACAAACCTGGGTCAAACAGTAAACAACTGCTGGCCACTGAATATGTTACATACCATTTTAGGATACATAACACAACTCATATATTCTAAAATTTTAGTTCACATATTTATTGTACAGTAAACTCTTGATAACTCAAATTTTAATATGATGAAGTTCTTGATAACTCGAAAAAAGTAAAATTCCATGCAGTATGTTGTTTTCTCAATAACCCAATTTTATATATATATATTTTTGCACTCCTTTCGGATTCGACATATCAAGAGTCAACTGTATTACATCACTTAAGAAAATACTTAAAAAATACTGTTTAAACATTTCCATCGCAGAAATTAAATGTGTCATTTAGGAATTAATTACTCCACTGAGCATCTACAGTTCAATTTTAATATAACTGACATATTGAAAACACTTGATAATTCAATGATTCAGATGGGGGAGGGAGGGGGACTACATTTTACATTTGAGAATCTCAAAAAAAGTACATGAAATGACCACTTAAACACATGTTGAAATTTTTGGATTTTTTTAAATGCAAATAGTTAACACTGCATTAATCAAAGACAACCCATGTACAAAACAATAAACAGAAACAAATGAATATAGGTATTTGGATCATGGAAATTAATTAACAACATGAAAGATAAATAAAAACCTATGTTATACAAAATCTTTAAGAAACTCAGTTTAAAATGTATCAAAAATTCTGTACAAAATGCTATATTTCAAATAAAAAATGCCCCATAACTTAACGACTATGACTTACTTCAAGAGTAAAAATTATATTCTTAATTCTTGTAACTAATGACACATGGCTTGATCTGATGAAACTACACTGCTCAACACAGAAAATGCCACACCAGGAAGTATTTTTGTTGAAGTGGCATGCCAACTGGTAAATCTCAACAGTTAGGTTACCAAAATTATTGCAGTTGCGAACCAATCACATGATAAGTGAGGGAGATAAAAGGGCAAAACAGTTCAGCACAGTGAAGTTTCGTCGTTCTCACCTGGAGGTGTGAATCACCTCATTGGAGTGATCAAGGTGGTAAAAACTTGTGTGGGGAGTAAAAATGCTTGGGTGACGTCATCTGGAATCTTACCATCACACGGGTACTTTTACCAGAGGCTGCATCATAGGGCTACACGTATGGTTAGTTGGTCCCTGCATTGAAATGCAGCAGAAACACATTGGGATGCAACAACTATTGGATGAATGTAGCAGTAGTCGTTGGAAGAAGACAATGTGCATTGCTGTAGTGGGACTGGTGCACGTAGGCAGATGTCTGAACACCTCAATCACCATATTCAACAAGCTGTAGCAGCCCTACAATCCACAGTGGATGACATTTGGACATCCCTGTATCAACACAAACTGTAAATCCCAGAATGGCAGAGGTAGGTTTGTGCTCTCTCCAGCCACTTATTGCAGCACATTGTCATGCAAGGCTACAGTGATGTGACATGGCACCAGACATGCATGGCAGGATGAATGGAACATTTTGTGAGGAAACTTTTTTGCGAATACCATAATAGGTAAGTAGGGGAGTTTTCAGACTAAAGCAATTTCAATTTGAACCTGATTTAATTTGTAAGAAGATAATTGAAAAATCATACTTACAAAATCCCATTAGTGTGAAACTTGTTGCTGAATGCTACTAACCAAGGCATTTGTGTTCGGTTCATAACCTGCTGTCTTCAACATCACACAAGATGCACTTAAGTCTGAACCAAGACAGTTTCTGACTGTTGACTTTACAAAGTTCATTGTAGAAAACAGCTGCTCACAGCCATATGTAGCAGGTTTCTTCATGGCTGAAAATTTCTGTGGGAGGCTGTTTCACTGTTCAAGTGTCAAGTTCTCTGGCTTCTGAGTAGAGTACTCAGCATCAACAGCATCCTCGATTTCCTTCAATGCTTGGCCAAGTTTGATGAATTTATTCATCCACGTAGAGCACCCTTGAAATTTTATCACCACCATTTCTAAATTGTCAGTATCCAACCACTCGAAAAAAGTGAAATTAAGGTCACTCATTTTAGCAACACGAGGCATTGTGATAAACTGCAATGTTTTCTCCAAATCTTGAAACTGAGAAAACTGCGCCAAGATTATTCATTTTGAATTTCCTAAAACAACTAAACACCTCTTAAGGATGGTTCCTGTGTCTTCTGGAGACAGGTTATCAGCGCTAAATGAGAATAATTCAAGTTGCACTTTAAGTGAAGGAAAATACTTAAACTTCTTTGTTTCAACATCTTTGAAGAATACTTCAAATTTGTGCTTAACATGTTCGCTGCGGCAACGTTTTTTGGTGACTTTTTTGTGGTGCGTCATGACCCACTGGTGGGACGTAGACTGTTTTAATACAGTGCTGTATGACACACTGATGGGTCGTTCCTTGGAAGTGTTTTCCTTGTCTGCCAAGAGATGGTGGTTGATGCTTGTGGTTTGTATGTTTGCATTTTGCAACGAAAGAAGTTTGGATAGCATACTGCACAAGCAGACGCAAGCGTCGTTTAGCACACAATCATGAAACTGAAGAAAGCACTCCATTTAAACACAGTACAGTTTGCCTTTCGTTTGTTAGCCCTAAATTTATTATACCTATATGAATTATTTCATGGAATATATGGTGAGGTTATACAGTAGCATAATGTTCTTAGTTATATCAGCTAATTTCTAAAATAAACATATAAAAAAAATACACATTTATATATATATATATATATATATATATATATAACTTTATGGGATGTAAGGTCAGGTGATGCGTAACATCACAGCCTCTCCTTGACAAATGTCAACCCCGCCTTCTCGTGGTGCATCCTGTTCCCACTAAAGGGGCTCTGACGACCGCCCATAGCGGTATAACTATACCATCGGGATCAGAGGAAATGCTATCCCACACTCACCAACCCGCTTGGCCAGCGTGGTGAGTTATGGCCAAACCCCTCCAAAATGACTCCACAACTTAAATCTTGGCCCTCAGTCTCCGGCAGCTGGAATGTACCTGGCCAAGGCAGCGGCCAGTGCGACATGAAGGCAGAGGGTGCTAAGAATCCCCGGAGGACCGGACTAGGCTGCCATCTGATGCTGACCTTGGCTACTTACAATGGACGCTCCCTATCTTCTGATTCAAGGCTTCTTGAATTGGAAGAGGAACTACAAAGGATCAAGTGGGACATCGTGGGGCTAAGTGAGGTAAGGAGAAAAGGAGAAGATCTCATCGAACTGAAAAGTGGACATCTCTTCTACTATCGTGGGACAGATACTGGCAGAACTAGTGGTGTTGGATTTATAATAAACAAGAAACTGAAGGATAAAGTTGTAGAAGTTGAAAGTTCCTCTGACAGAGCTGCACGACTTGTTATCCAACTCTCGAAAAGATACCAGGCTCAGATTATTCAAACTTATGCACCCACCACAAGTCATCCTGAAGAAGAAATTGAAGAATTTTATGAGGAAATTTGTCATCTAAATAATAAAGGTAAGCAGCACTTGAAAATAATTATGGAAGATTTCAATGCAAAAATAGGGCAACGGCAACAGAATGAAACTTCGGTAGGTAAATTCGGTCATGGCAACAGAAACCAGCGTGGAAATACTCTCGTTGAGTTTGCAGAGGCAGAAGGGTTTTTCATCTTGAACTCCTTCTTCAAGAAAAAGCCACACAGGAAATGGACATGGAGACATCCAAATGGGACGACAAGTGAAATTGATTTTATTATGTGTAACAAAAAATTCGTCATAGAAGACTGCAGTGTGCTAAACAAGTTCAACACAGGTAGTGACCATAGATTGGTGAGATGTAAGATGCACCTCAACACTAAACTTGAACGTGGCAAGCTCATAGGACAAACAAAATCTATTGACATAACCAACCTTAAAAAACACCATAATACCTTCAAGTTAGAACTGAAGAACAGGTTCTCTGCTTTAGAAGGCCTAACATCGGAAGAAGTGGACATCTCTGAAGTTAACAGAAAAGTAACCAAAGCTCTTATGGAAACAGCAACAAAATTAGCTGGGTCTAAGAACAAGTTGCATGTGAACAAATTATCAGGAAAAACCAAAATGTTGATGCAAAAAAGAAGAGAGATGAGGACAACTAAAGAAGATGTGACTTGCAAAGTGGAATATATAGAGCTATGCAAGACAGTAAGAAAAAGTATCACTGAAGACGTAAGGAAATTCAACTGTGAACTAGTGAGGAAAGCAATTGAAAACAACCAAAGCCTAAAGATAGCAAAGGGACATCTCAGTAAGGGAAGAAAACAGATTATGGCACTGAGAAAAGAAGATGGTTCTGTAACAAGAAATAGAGGCAGAAATTTTGACAAGAGTGAAAGATTTCTACTCCAAATTATATGAAAGGGATGATATATGCACTCCAGACATCATGAAAGATACCAGTACCAGAGTTCCTCCAGTCCTTCCAGCAGAAGTTGCACATGCAATCAAGAACATGAAGCGAGGAAAAGCTCCAGGAGAAGATGGAATTACTGTAGACATCATACAAGAAGCAAGTGGAGAAATCGAAACAGTACTCGCCCAAATTTTCACTCGATGCCTTAATGAAGGAAAGATTCCTGAGGATTGGAACACCGCTACAATGATCCTGCTACATAAGAAAGGTGACATTGAGGATCTCGGAAACTACAGACCTATCAGCCTCCTATCAGTAATTTATAAAATCTTCACTAAAGTTCTTTCACACCGCTTGAAGGTAACACTGGACATGGCTCAACCGAGAGAACAAGCTGGATTCAGGAGTGGCTACAGCACAATAGATCATATCCACGTGCTCAGAGAACTAATTGAAAGAGCGAGGGAATATGAACTTCCATTGTGCATGGCTTTTATCGATTATGAAAAAGCCTTTGATTCGGTGAAACCATCAGCAGTTACAATGGCTCTGAAAACCTGCGGTATTGAAGATGCATACATTAATATTATTAATAACATCTATGAAAATGCAAGTGCAAAGATTAGGCTGTTTGAAAATACAACACACGTAAAAATTGGAAAGGGAGTGAGACAAGGTGACACCATATCTCCGAAGCTCTTTAATGCCACATTGGAGGATGTTTTTCAGTCGCTGAGCTGGGAAAACAAGGGGATAAAGATTAATGGAGATTATCTAACCCACCTTCGTTTTGCTGATGACGTAGTCATTTTTGCAACTACCCCATCAGAGCTGCAGAGTATGATCCAGGAACTTGCTGACAAGAGTAAAGAAGTGGGATTAAAAATGAACTTTCAGAAGACAAAAGTGATGTTCAATGCTTTTACAAGAAATGAAGATTTATCGATTGATGGAGAAAAGCTGGAGATAACAGACACGTACGTTTATCTTGGACAGCAGATATCAAGTGAGGGTCACATTGATGAAGAAATTAATCGGCGTACAAAACTTGCCTGGAGAGCTTTTGGAAGAAACAGCATAATTTTCAAGAGCAATATGCCATTATGTCTTAAAAGAAAAGTGTTTGATCAATGCATCCTTCCAGTGCTTACGTATGGTGCAGAGACGTGGACCTTAACTAAAAGAGACATACAAAGGCTGCAAACAACTCAAAGAAGCATGGAGAGGTGCATGCTTAGTGTAACCAGGAGAGATAAGAAGAGGAACTCGTGGATCCGAAAAATGACAAGAGTGGAAGACATCATGATCAGAGTTAAATCCCTGAAATGGCAATGGGCTGGATATACTGCCAGAAGGACAGATCATCGATGGACAGCTGAAATTTTAGATTGGATTCCAAGGGACAGGAAAAGACCCAGAAGAAGACCACATGGGAGATGGGTGGATGAAATTCGAAAGTATGCAGGGGTGACATGGAGGAGACTGGCACAAGACAGACCGTTGTGGAGGAAACTTGGGGAGACCTTCATCCAGCAGTGGATTGATAATGGTTGACAATGATGATGATGATGATATAACTTTATGTGCTAAATAGCTGTATACATGAATAATGATGGGGGTTCTTCATTGTAATTATAATATTAAATGTAAATTTTACACTGTAACTGTATAATTAGGATTCTTCACTTTAAAATTTTCGTTATAACGCATTATGCACAAGCGGGAATGACCACTGGTGGGTCGTTCAGCACAGAATGATAAAACAAATTTAAAATACACTCCGTAACTTTTTATTAAAGGAAAAAACAATTTGATTTTGGTTTATTAACAATTAATTTTATCATGCCTATACGATTGATTTATCGGAATCTGTACTCAGGATATACAGTAAAACAATTTTCCTGAGTTATACACAATGCATTTGTTCTTTTTATGTCTTTTATGGTTGGGGAACATAGGCAAAAGAGTAAGAAGATGGGTATCATATTACTTCTTCCTTTCAACAGGTGCGGACCACCTTCAAAGTACGCTCACGTGAAAGGGGAGGAGGTTGGCACTAAGTCAGACAAAATGTAATAGGAGATGTGGAGTCTGAAAAGCAGCCATAACTGTGCATGTATTTTATAAACTATCACTAACCTACGACGTAAGTTTCAAATATGTGTGTTACGTCCCACCAGTGGATCGTTCAAAGATATATACTCATCGTCAAAAAAATAATTGCATTCAGAATGAAGCAACTGACAGTAATGAAACTTGGTGGGTAGGTTTGACATCGTGAGACATGCAAATGATTCAAGTATCACGATCGGCCGCGCATGTGACGCAAGCAAGGAAGGGTTGTAGCACTGTGCCTGACTGGCTATATAAGGTCGTTTTGTTGCTCGTGCTTGCCATTCTGACTCGTGCTGCTGTGTTGGTTGTATTCTTTTGCAAGTGAAGTATGCCTCGGAGAAAAGTTCGGAAGCAATTTGAGCAGTTGGAAGAGTTTGAGAGGGGTCGCATCATTGGGCTCGGGGAAGTGCGATGGTCTTATCACCGTATTGCATGTCATACCGATTGTGCATACATCACCATAGCACACTGTTGGCGGCAGTGGATTGAACAAGGCATGCAGCTGCAACAGGAAGGGTCTGGGAAACCTAGACGAACCATGGAGAAAGAGGACCGACAAATGTCCGACATGCGTGGAGTGACCCAACAGTCATGATTGCGGATATTCTGCGAGCAGTGGTGCCCTCCATGCATCGCCCGATCAGTGCCAGCACCATTGGTTGACAGCTGCACAATGTAGGACTACATGCACGGAGCCCGTTACGACTGCCCTTAACATCAGTGCATCGTTGCCAAACACTGCAATGGTATCATGCCAGACTGTCATGAAGCCACACGGAATGGCAGCGGGTGATCTTCAGTGACGAGTCCTGCTTTTGTCTTGGAGGAGACGACCACCGAATCTGTGTGTGGAGGCACCGTGGTCAGCGCCAAGATGAACAACTTGTTGTCGAGCATTACACGTCCAGAAGGCCTGGTGTCATGGTGTGGGGTGCAATTGCCTATGATGCCACATCACCTTTGGTGTTCATGACCGGCACTTTGATAGCCCAATGTTACATTAATAAGGTCCTGCAACCAGTGGCCATACCTTTTCTGAACACTCACTCTGGTGCAATTTTCCAACAGAACAATGCTCGTCCGCATACTGCTGCTGTCTCGAGAGCTTGCCTTCAAGGCACTGACACTCTGCCATGGCCAACCGCATCACCAGATCTATCACCGATTGAAAGTGTGTGGGATGCTATTGGACGCGCTATTCACACTCCGCTCCTACCACACAATCTGCAGGAACTGCACGAGAAGATTCAAGCTGCATGGGATGCTTATCGCAGGACACCATTAGGAACCTGTACAACTCCATGCCGAGATGTCTGGCATGCTGTGTGAGCTAACATGACGCCCCGATGCTATACTGAGAGACACTACTTAATGGTGTGTAGCTCAATAAATATTGCCCATATCAGTCTCGATATTAATAGTTTATTGTTCCTGGTAACCTTTACCTTCCTCCCGAATAGCATTGCAATCTGACATGTCCTTCTGGTTGCAACCTTTTTTTGATGATGTGTGTATATATAAAGTGATGGGTACCCACTGTAGATTTATGTATATAAACTTTTTTTCTCCTCTGCAAAATGTAGAAGTTATTGCTTTAGCACAGGAGGACAGCTTGCATTTCTGGGTGCCGCACACGAAACATGCTCGTTAGAATTTCTTGAGAACACACAGTTTTACATTCGGAACATCCATAGAGAATTGCAACATCTGTTCTAAACTTAGCCCATTTGAAGATATGAAATCTGGAATTAATTTAACAATTTTATCTGCTTCTGCATGTCCCAATATTTACAGTCACAGTACGATGTTACAATTTTTGTACTACTTTCTGACCAATACACAGACCTGCCAACCTCTCAAAACCAAAAAGCGCAACACTTAAATAGAAAAATCATAACGACACGTGCTGATAATTTTTTAAGCCTATTTCAGCTATATAAATTCTTGATGGTTGCAGGTGTAAGGGGAGGAAGGTTGATTGGAATAAACAGACACTTGTCCACATTCCAGCACTGACCAATCAGCAGCTTTAAGTACGACAAAGAGTCCAAAATATTAAATCAGTCTCGAACGTTATACGAAACGAGTCGAGATTCGTCCATTGGTTGCTGATTGCACTTGACTTGAGTTACTTCATTTCCGTTGGGGAACTAGAGGCAGGGGAATATGCTAAGAGAAATTGGAAACCTCTCCAAGAAAAAAAATCTTTCGAAGGGGAGAAAAAACATTACACTTAAATTTCCCCCGACTTCTGCCTGAAAAGGGGGAAAACATGGCTTTTTTTTTAAATCATATTTTTGGCGGGAAAATCATATCGTACGCAGCATGATTTATCGTATTAAATATGATAAAATCGTAACAGTTGGCAGGTCTGAATACGGTATATGAATGTCAAATTGCTGTTTTACCTGTAATGTAGTTGTTTCATCAAAATAAATGATAAAAAAGGAAGTCCCAATATCACAAAAAAGATCAGCTTTGAAGTATGGAGCTAAGCCAAAGTTCACAACATAACGAATTTTTTTTGTCGGACAACTTCAGACATTTTGCAATGGCAGAATCATCAAAAATAGAAGAATATACTTTGGCTAAGTCACCAAATGACTGAAACAAATTGTTCTTAACAGCTAGTAGTATTGTAGAGCTTTCAAAACTTTATCCCTTATTGCAGTTAGGTGCCAGTGTTGGACACTTTTACTGATTACCTGTGAAACATTATTTGATGATTGGACACTTTTACTGATTAACTGCAAAACATTATTTGATGTTTGGAAAATGAGTTATCTAGACATACTTCTGGCAGCTGCTTTATGTTTCTTCCTATCTGCATGTGAAAGCACTTGCAAAAATCCCATATTGGCAATGCTAAAGTTCTTGTTGCAGAGAACGCACGTGGTCGAAAAGCTATCGTCATTAGCATGGCGCCAATTTTTCACTAAGTTCCCATTTCGGTCTTTTTTGTTATTTTCAAACTAAGCTGGTGAAAACTTCATTTTCTGTTGCATTTCAATAAGAACTTAAACAAGATGGATAATGGAATATGCTGTTTGTTATCAAATTTGACCCAGTACCGCAAAAACAGCAGGAAGAAGCTGGTACAAAAAAAGAAGACGCTCGTATACATCACCCAGGCAAAGCATCCATGTGGCACGTCCTTTGTTTAGAACTCTTTCGTTTCAGTTATGCTTTCGGTTCCAGGGCGCACAAACAAGCACGAGCCACAGCTACACATAAATTAAAGTCACCAGCGCTTTAAGCCCCACCTCTTCCTATGGAGGAAGATGGACAACAAGCGTCTCGGCACAACAAATTAGGGCAAAAATCCCAGCAGTTTTTATTTTTTTTTACAGCAAAAAATAAATAAAATACCAAGAAAATTCGAATTTTGCTAATGGCGTTACTATTTCGAAGAATCGGAAGGGCAAAGGACCTCTAAAGGGTCACGAAAAGCGAGGCTGCTGAATGGCGGGATAAGCCATCAGATAATCAGTGCTGTATTGCTTCGAGCAACAGCGGCGCAAAGCCAACAGCAAAGCGAGGTGTGAGTGCTGAGATAAGGATCACATGACTTCCGTTTGATCCTCGGGAACCTTGTTGCATTAAGATGTCCTGCTATAAGCCAAATGTGCATCACATAAGATATAAAATGCATTAAGACCTCCTGCTATCACCAAAAATGCGCATCAGAGCAGGCATAATGGGAAAAAAGTCCTCGATATGCACAAAAGGGACTAAGTGTTGATTTTGTTCACTACAATTTGATAAGTTAACTCATATCATAGTTCACGCTCAACTTCTAGTATTCACACAAAAGGCTTCAAAGTATTTTTTCTGCATAACATCCCATGCTTTTCAAATTTAACTGAGTGGATACGCATATGATGGTTTTAAGAAATTAATATACTTGAAGAAAATCCCATTACTGAAAAGCATAGTGGTTATAACAGATAGTACTCCAACTGTTACACACGTTTTATTTTACTATGCAAAATGGATGAAGACATTCCCAACTTCCAAAACTATACTAGGGTAAAAATACAAAATATTTAAAGTATTGTTTACCTGATATTGTCAAAGTATTTTGCACGTTGTTGCTCTGTGAGGCACGTGCTCCCCCGGCCAGAGAGGTCATTTTGTTACAGGTTTTTTGGTTAGTGATAAAAAACTTTTTTAGAAATAAAACAATTAGGTTATATATATTCAGTTCTATATTCATTCATTCTCACAATCAAACATTTTAAATTTACATTAATTATTAATTATTATTTCTAAAAATTTTTTTTTATAACTAACCAAAAAACCCGTAACAAAATGACCTCTCGGGCCAGGGGAGCACGTGCCTCACAGAGCAACAACGTGCAAAATACTTTGACAATATCAGGTAAACAATACTTTAGATATTATGTATTTTTAATCAAAAGCATGTTTATAGCATAAAACAACCGTTACGGTTGCCTCATGAATTGAATATTTTGTATACTAGGGTGATACATCAACAACATATGAGGTTGAAAATGGAAATATTCTCATGTAATAAATATCGTTTAAACAGAAAATTAAATTCGTGGAAGAGCCCTAAAAGTAATTACCTTCTGAAAAGTCTGCTTAGGGAATTAATTGCACATTACATGTGGAGATCATTTGACTAAGGTGTTATTCAACGTTTGCATTTATTACCTGAAATTAACAATTTCAATCAAAAGCAGTAGTTTACAATGAATTCAATGACACAGTATAAATATTAAATTTGGCCTTCTTAACAGAATTTTTATGATACAGTTAAATGAATTAGATTCCACCTAACACAAAAAAGATGACGACTCAAGAAAGCCAAGCATTATTAATGCTTTCAAAAATTAGGAAAATTTCTGGATTACTTAAAAAAAAAAACCCTAAGGAGTGGCAGGTACAATTATCAGCTATAACAACATCAACAAAAAATTACATTTGTTTGTTTAATGACAAAATAACTGCATGCTTTCAAGATATATAGGAATTGGGAAATTTTTATTTTTCTGGTGAATCAATGTTTGATATCTGATGTAAGCACTTTTTTTCTCATAAATGGAACAATTTACATGTGAAAATAAAAGTGATGGAGAAATGGAAATAATTACTATTCAAAGTGATATTTACTTGAAGTTTAATTAAGACAGTTTGTATGGAAAGTAGCCAACTTCATGTATCTAACCATTTTGAGATGTGCATTAATATAAAACTCTATTTGGATTCTCATATCTTTGAAAGATGACATAATGCACTATAAATATCTCAAAATTATGGAATTTCACTAAGGAATAAAAGGATATTTATGTGAAATTGTCAGGTAGTACTCCTAGCCTTTCTCAGGACTACAGTTTATAGTGCATTAAATCTAGGAATAGCCATGTCATCAATTATTATCAAGATGACATATTCAAAACTGACTGTCTCAAAAACTAAACATAATGAATAATCTTTTTAAGAATCATTTAGAGGATTGTATAACACTTGCTGGGTCACTGCATACACTAACTTGTAAAAAACAAAAAGGAAAAAAAAACATGTGGGTATCAAGAAATAATTTTGTAATGATACTGAATAAATAAGGCTAGTCTGTATTTTGATACAATATCAGTGGTGTAAGTAGGTACAGCATGTTTTGGAGTAGAAAATTTCCTATTTTGGTGCAGGAACATTAGGGTTTTGGAGCAGCTGACTTAACTGCCTTAATAAGCTTATTTTACTTTACACACATGCCTTTTTTTTTTTTTAAACATTTACACAAGAGTATAATTGTAAACATTCTGTATTAAAGGGTAAACTTAGCTATTCTACAAAGTAAACATTACTGAAGAAAAAGCAAATACCACGTACCCACATCCTTGTGACCAAATAACACATTTAAATTTCAGAAGTCATAATAGGAAAAAATAGTGAAAACAAATTAAGTTGTACAAGTAGTAAGTAGTTCTTGCTGCACTTACAGACCAAAAAGGAAGTCTCTGATCTAATCACTTAATCCTGTGGTACCTAAACATTACATATTTTTTTCATTCAGAATATTATAATTATGAACAGTCTATTTACAAGTGCACTTTTATTTGAAGTCACTAAATATTTAATTATTGCTTTTGAAATGAATATGTGATAAAATATTCTATTAAAAGGATTATAAAATGACAAAATAAATATTTTAGTTGGGAGGACTTATTTTTCTACACACACACACACACACACACAAAACCCACCCCAGGTTGGATTATTATAAGTTTTTACAGTTTAATGTAATCATACACTTTAGAGAACCTATTTGAAGTAGACCAAATTTTAATGCATTTGAATGACTCTTTTGTTATTCTGACTTCAGTACCAAGAAGAACTGGGATTTTCACTTAGATTCCTTTAAATAATTTGGCCACTTATTATATTTACACAATTTTTATTCTTTAAACAATGATTTATAATCATTTTCACAGTATTTAATATTTGCTGATCAGTATGCTGCTTCTGAAGTATCTTTTGTTTTTAAGGCATCACCTGATGGCTTTCCTGCCATCTGTGGCCACTTTCTTTATATCTGACAGCACCTAAAAGATTTTGTAAGTCAACTAACTGAAACTAATGCATTGAAATAATGCCTTAATTTTTCTATATGAAATGAAACCAACAGTTTCTTATCCAAATACAAATGTAACTTTTTTGCAGTGAGTTTTGAGATTTTTCTTACATGCACTGATTCCTAAAGAATCACATTCAATCAATGAAGCAACTTTTTACACCTTGGGGAATCAGATTTTTTTTCAAATATATGCACGTTTTTTAGATAATCATATTCAAATAATGTCATCTTTGTGTGGGGAATTATCTTTTCTTTTCTTTTCTTTTTTTTTTTAATACACCACGGGAAATCACATTTTTTCTGTTTTTGTTAAACATTCATTTCATTTGAACAGTATTCAAATAATTCTGTAACCTTTCCACCATAAGAAATTATATATTTTTTAAAACTGTATTGACTGTATGAGAATCACATTCAAGCAATGCCATTAACAGAGATGCCAACCTCTAGCAGAACTTATCAGTAATCAACAGGAAAATTTTCAGTAATGTGTCAGTAATGGAACACAAACTTCCAGTAATATTTTCAGTAATATAATATGCCACTTTTTCCAAAGCTAATAAAAATAAGAACAATATTATAGTACTACTGTGTAACCTGTAATACTTGTATATCATAGTAATTTACTTTTACATGAATTACATGACACATAAAATATTTCATTATAGTCCTGCTTTAATGAATTTTTCTGTTTCTAAATTCAACAATTTAATGGGTACTGTTAAACATATTATGTTAATACTGAAGTTTTAAATTAATAAATCTAGGAATATTATGGCTGTGCATTTTAACAAATCCTTAACTATCATATAAATTTCTTCTTTCAACAGCACAATTATGAAAACGTATTTTAATAAACCCTTAACCATCATGTAAATTTTTTCTTCAAAATTATGGATGCAATTAGAAATTAATGTAACTTATAAAGAGAAAAACCAACTTCACACAACCCTCTTTTCCCCCAAATTCATGTGTGGTGTTACCAGTATGATGAAAAAGAAACTGAAAAATAATAATTACGTTTACCTGGAGCTTCAGTTTCACTTTGGCTTACAAATGCTTTCTTTCACTTCAATACTAATAAAAAGTTATATCCCTGTAAGCCGACAGTTTCTAAATGGTAACTTTTCGTATATACATATTTACACATTCTATTTCAAAATTCTATACATATTTACAAGCCTTTAAGCCAAACTTCTCTAAACTAGTTGGCTGCCTTGGTTGCCTTTCAGTGCTCCACTGTGGCATGCTTTGCAGCAGCCAATTCTTTTTTTTGAAAATGTGGCAGAATGGCAAACCTCTGAAAATGATGCCATCTTCACTTTTAAGGCTAACAACGCCCCTTAAGTTTGGGTGGTTAGGTTTGGCCTAAACTCTGATTCTTATCGACAATGTTAAAAATTATTTCTGCAGTTGCATTACTGTGTGACCCAACAAGAATAGCATGCATCAGGTGCGGCAAAACTTCATACTTTTTAGCACCAATTGTGTACCAATCATTTTTGAAATGTTTGAGCATGCAGTATCGATTTTAGGGCTATTCAAAACACCTTCCAATTCATCAGCTTGGTATAAGACAAACTCCAATTTCAACTTGCCCAGACCACCGCCATCAACAACAGCAGCTGGGAAAATATTTGCGAAGTACATTACTGAAGAAAAGGAAGCTTTCTTCTTAATTCCTACATCAGCAACTTCTGCAACCAACAGGAATTTACTTTTCAGTGGAAATTTCTTCAAAATATAGTAATGCAACATTTAACAACATAATGAGAACATTGTGGGAAGAAGAAATATGATTACAGGAGAAGTCTTCGCTTTGACAATCTTCCATTTTTGGAAACTTTTCCCTCCATTTTTAAGCTGAAATGCAAGTATTTATGTAATAAAAAGATATTTAAGAACAATACTAGGCAGAAGGGACATTGTGAGGAAAAATTACGATTACGGGGGAAATCTTCGCTTCATCTAACTTTCGTTTTCGGAAGATGGAATTCCATCCTCAAATGGAAAAGGAAAACACATCCATCACCCCCCCCCTCAAAAAAAAAATTCTGTTCAGTTGTGCATTGATCTCAAGAAAGGCCTTAATGATAATGGAAATGACAGAATTCCTCAAATACACAGAAGAATCTCATGCTTGAAGACTACAGGGAAATCTTCATGACGTCTTAACTTCTGTTTTTGGTAATCACTGCCCACAGTTTCAAGCTGAAATATGGACATTCATGCAATAAAATGATATTTAAGAACAATACTGGTGATAGCCAACATAATGAGAAAAAAAGGAACTATGATTACGGGAAATATCTTCACTCTGCTTACCTTCACTTTTCTAAAGTTTTGGAAGACAGAATACTGTTCCCAGATGGAAAAAGACCACTCCCTCCTCCATTAATAAACCCCAAAAAAAATATCTTCGTTTTTGCATCGATCTTGAGTATGCCCCAAATGACGACAGAAAAAGCGGAATTCCGTGGCTCATGTTCTACAGTCATCTTGGCAGAGTGTGGTACACCTGCGTCTGACTGATGGCAAACGATGTAAGTAACAACAAACAGGTTAGCAGTTGGCTGCTGTTTATCACTAGTCCACAGTGCTACTTATCCACCCGATGTAATCCCAGCCTGGTGCTGTGCATTCCCTCCACTTAGCTTTCAGAGATAAGCAAAACACATTCTTCTTCGGGGTGGGTGGGTGGGTGGAGGGGGGGGTTGGACCTGCATCATGAACATTGCTCAGACTTTTTTTGCTTTAATTAATTTCAAAACTAGTAAAACATTCTTAATAACAGCAAAAATCTGAATATCCGTAATGGTTGGCATCTCTGCATTAAGTATTTCAGGAGAATCATGTTGAAATAGTACCACAACATTTCCAATGGAAAACCACACTTTGCCCCTCTTTTGTGTCGTGTCAATCAACTTAATTGCATTCAAATAATTCCATAAAATTTTCATATATCACTAAGCCATTCTCTGAGATTCAGTGGTTAGCTCCAAAGAAATGCCAGATTAAATTTTACTTACTACTATGTATCAAATGCCTCCATTAAGAGCCATCTTGGCATGCAACTTGAACTTCACTGACAGCCATCACACATCTCGTTTCTGAATCTGCCCCCCCCCCCCTCATATGATTTTTCTGCACTTCCTCTCTATATATCCTACCTTTTTCCCAGCAACATGGGCTTAATAAATTTTCTTTTTAGCAACTTATTTACTCAATCTTTCAACATGGCCAAACCACTTCAAAATATATGTCAGCACACTACTAAGAACATTTTGCTTCACATTACACATTTGCAAGACATCTTTGTTGTTCACGTGATCAGAACATGCCATGCCACAAAATCCCCATAAATAATGCAACTTTCCAGCACATACACAACACCCCTGTGTCTCAATACCCAAGTTTCACCAACACACATCAAAGTAGGGAGCAACTGTACTTTCATACACAGTAAAATCTGGGACCTTTTATAGAATCCACCAGTTCTCTGAAATTCTCCATCGATTCCGAAAAATTCAGATTTAAGCAATGGTGACACTTTTTAACCATGGAAAATAAAATTTCTTTGAAAGCTGGATTCAGTGTTAATTTCAGAACATTTTCTTTTGATAGGGAGTAGGGAGCTGATGAGATTTTTGGGGGAGTACAAAATTCAATTGTTATTGTGCCTCAACTGTTATTATTTGAATTATCTAAACTTACTACTTCGGGAAGTAAGAGCAATCTTACAGGTAAGCAAAGATCCTCCCTTCTCAAGAGATATGCCTGAATGTACACTGGTTGCACTGATTTCAAGAGAATCACGTTCAAATAATGATATATAAAAAATCTGCACTGAAAGAAATTGCATATGCTCTCTTCTGGACATACTGATTTCAAGATTATTGCATTTAAACAATAACAAACTTTTTGGGGGGCAAAGTCTACATAATTTTTTGTGTATTTTTTTTTTAAGAGAACTGAAATCAAATACACTGGTGTCCAAAATTAACATGGCAAATACAAATTCCAGAATATGTCCAAAATGAGATGACCAATTGTAAGGATTTTTCAGACACCTGTGCAAGGAGAAATGCTAAGTCAATGTACCCAAGCAACACTGTGCTAGCTCTTATGGAAATATCCAAATGATAATTGTACGTCGAGCTGGCAGGCACACGACCTTTATAAAGCGGGGTGTGGCAAATGAAGCTTGAGTTGGACTGCTAGTGCAAGAATGGCTCCACACTATCACCAGAAGACTTTTTACAGTGGAAAGCAATCAATAGATTGGACACAGGGCAATTGCAAACTGAGGTAGTTAGATGGCTGAATGTGTTGAAGCAAGTGGTCTATCTTTGGGAATAGTTCCATGAAACCGGAACAATAGCCAGAAAACCAGGATAAGGATGCCCACGAGCCACAACATGTCAAGACACCTGTATTTGTCTCTAACAGCTTGCCGCCGTAGGGAGTTGACAGCCAGGCAACTCTCACAGCAGCTCTCCTCTGCTATGGGAGCTGCAATATTGAGGTAAACAGTTTACACAAGACCACAAAAGAGGTCTGTATTCCCCTCTTCACATCACACAAAAGGGTATGTCTGAATTGGGCACAACAACATTACCCCTGGACTTCTGATCAATGGACCTGTGTTCTCTTCAGTGAAGAGTCGCACTACAGCCTGAATATGGATTCTTGATGTGTGTGTACATTTGGAGAGAGACAGGAATCTGAAATCTTCTCTCCAACATTAGGGAAATTAACCACTTTGGTAGTGGAGGACTTCTGGTTTGGCCTAGTATCATGTTGGTTGAACACACACGGCTGCATGTGCTTCCAGGAAGCACCTTGACTACTGTACACTATAGGGTTGACATCCTAGAGCCTATGTACAGAATTTCAGGGGCGCTGTTGGCCCCCAGGTCCTTTTTATGGATGATAACGGCCATCGCCATAGGACTCTGCTAGTTGTCGAATACCTTGAGAGTGAGGATATTCACAGGATGAAGTGGCCAGTGAGATCTATGGAGCTGAACCCGATAGAGCATGCCTTGAGATGTTTTGAGAAGAGCAATTGCAAGCCGGCAGCCCCTCCAGAACACCGAAGCACCTTGGAGGAGGAGTGGCACTTACTGCCCCAAACTTTCATTCACAGCCTTGTAAACAACATGAGGGCTCATGGTGCGAGCTGTGTCGCTGTTCAGGGTAATAATACTCCCTATTAGCCACTCAAAATCTGTGTCACTTGCTACATCACATTTGGACTGCCATGCTGTCATGCACATGCTTTCTACTTGTGCAGTTATGGCATTCCTTTTCTGTTGTGTATTGCTGCATATCAATATATGTACAAGGGGTGATCAAAATTTAAGGAGCTGCCCTTGCTAAGCAAGAAAAGGAAAAGTATCTGACATAAATGGCCATTTACCCTCAAATGAGTTGCCTGGACAGAAACTAGTTTTTCAGCAAATGCCAGTAGTCCTCTAGACAGCAAAGAGTGCAGATGCGTGTTTCTCGTTTGTTCAACACCATCGGGATGTCGAAGTTCAAGCAATGCGTAAACATGAAATCTGTTTCCACCTTGGATATTCAGTGAGAGAAATGAATGAAAAACTGACAACTGTTTATGGTGAAAGTGTGTGACCCAAAATACAGTGTTTAAGTGGTTTTCTAGGTTTCAAGACAGTGCTTCTTCCATTGAAAATGAATCTCATTGAAGAAGACCATATGTGGTAGTAACCGACGACAACGTAATGAAAATTCACACTATGATCAGGGATAACCGATGTCTCACCATCAAAGAAATTGCAGCAGAGACTGGTGTGTCATTCTGTTCAAGCAATCTTCACTGACAAATCGAACATGAAACATGTCAGTTCCAGCTCATTGCACCAGTCTTCTTAATGAGGACCAGGAAAGCAATTGTGTCACAATTTTGTCTGAATTGTTTCGATGTGCAACAGCAGATGCAAACTTTTTATAGACAATCATGATGGGTGATGAAACCTGGGTCCATGGTTACAACTCTGAAACAAAGGTCCAAAGCTCTCCATGGAAAATCCCTTTCTCCCCAAGACCCAAAAAGGCACAACAGTCTCGATCGCACGTTCAAGTCCTGCTTGTGCCATTTTTCGATATCGAAAGATTGGTGCATTGGGAATTCCGACCATGTGGCTCCACTGTTAATGCTGCACGTCACTTGGAAATCCTAAAACGCCCGAGGACTGCAGTCAATCGCAAGAGGCCGGAGAAGAAGACCAGTGGATGGATGCTTCACCACGACAATCTGCCAAGTCATACTGCTCTGCCGATCATTCAATTCTTGGCTGCAAAATCCACTCTGGCGCTCCCTCACCCCCCTTATTCACCGGACATATCACCGAGTGACTTTTGGCTGTTCCTGAAACTTAAGGCAGTCATGAAAGAAATGTTTTGAATCTGTGGAAAGCATCACAGGTAATGCAACAAAGGTCTTAAAAGGCATTCCAAAACAGGAATTTTATGGGTGTTTCTAACAATGGAAGAACTGCTGGAATATGCATATTTGTGCCAAGGAGGATTATTTTGAAGGGAGTTAATTTGTGCAACTCTACTATTAAATTTCTGTCTTCGGTAAAAACATTTACCCTTTTTTTACTGTTATGTGGATTTTGCATTATTCATGATTTTGTGTTTGTCACATTAATTTTGGACACCAGTATATACAGCACTAACTTTCCATAGACGCCAAAGGTGCATTCCATTGAAAATGAATCTCATTGAAGAAAACCATCAGTGGCAGTAACCGACGACAACGTAATGAAAATTCGCACTATGATCAGGGATGCTTCACCACGGAATTTGGAAAGAGATGGGAATCTGAAATCTTCTCTCCAACATTAGGGAAATTAACCACTTTGGTAGTGTAGGACTTCTGGTTTTAAACATTTCTTTCATAACTGCCTTATTTCTTTCATAACTGTCTTGCGATTATGTTTAGGACATAATTGATCTAAAAAGAATTGCATTCAAATAATGTTGTAACGATCTCTTTGCAAGAAACTGCACCCACCCACCCCCTTCTGTTTTTTAGAAATCTCATTTCAAGAGAATATGGATTGTAATCATGGTGCAAGTTACATTTCTGTAATTAAAAAAAAGAAAAAGAAAAAAATCATACCTTTTGTTTTAGTTTAAATGTATGCATTCAGAGGTTATTGCATCAAGCTGGGCCACAACCTTTTTGCTACAGGAAATAAAATATACATACATTTAAAGATGCACTAATTTCATGAGAACTGCACTCAAATAATGCCTTAACTTTTTTATGAATCCTGTGATGCACAGCACTGGTGCAAACATGATTTTAAAAATACTTTATAGCAGAATTGCACAACAGTAGTTAGTGCTTTAGTGTAGTCCTGAGCAATTGGTAGCACACGCTCCACTACAATACGTTTACAACTGCTATATGTGATAAAATTCAGCATACATCTTAATGCACACCACACACTTTCATAAACTACCATATATTAAGAACTGTTTGATTTTTACTAGTTCTCTCTTTGCTATATATGACCCATTAGTTATGTAGTGTTATGGAAGCGAAGGAGTCAACTGTGAGCTTAGCACAAGGTGCTCCTGAGCCCAAAGAAGCTAAACACCAATGTGTTACACCAACAGTTTAATAAATGTTTCAATAGTCAGACAATTTGGAAATCTCAACAGGCAAGATAAAAAACAAAATTCTGCATTCATTTCGAGAGCTTTCCATTTCCATCTTTAGTGCAATAACAGCCGAATCTTCCATGAACAAGTCATATATATATATATATATAAAAGTATATCATTTATAAATTACACAAAACTTACCATCAATAAAAATTGCCATCCCTTTTTATGTCACCAACCAACTTAGCTTGAAAACAAGTAAATGATGGATATGCAGAAGTATTATATGAATTAGTGGAGCAACATAGATCAACTTTTAGCTACACATGGGTTGCATTTGGTAATACAGTAAAATATTAAACTGCAAAATGTCTATCTCACTACAGAAATTTTCTTGCTGATCCGAAAAGCATGTGGTCCTACAATACTGCAATTTCCACAAAACTTGAATTGCCATACATACACACAAAATGTCCAAATGAAAAAACACACAATACTATCTTCAAAATTACATGTCGAATGGTGTGTTTTTTTCTTTTTTCTTTTTGCAATCATTCAGCACTTTTTTCTAAAATTAATAATGTTGAGCTTGAATTTTAAATCACTGGATCAGTACAAATTAAGAAAAATGCATGGGATTGCAGTTTCAGTTGCAAATTTTCATTCAGTAAGTATTCTGAGTTAATGAAAACCATATAATATGAATGGTCCTATTACACTACTGTACTTTTAAAATGCAATTTCCCCATATCTTTGTTTCTAGGGACTGAATACTATAACCTGAAAGATCTGTTTACATGAAAATATCTTCAAACAATTAGCTCAAATTTTATGTACACAGTATATCTGACCAATACAGAAATCAGAAATAAAAAATGAACAACACAAAAATCTTACATTAATACCATTTCTATAGTGTAGAAATATATACCATTCTTTAAAATAATTCATGCCTTTAGTATTTTTCCAAAATATTATTTTACGGAATTATGATAACTTTGCAGGCAAACTTAAAATATTAAGTCTGGTAAAACAGACTTTTTAAATAAAAAGAAAAAAAAGCTGCCAAAATCTAGCAGTATTTCTTATATTAAGAAAAAACAAAAAACAGCATGTTTATGGCTAGCTGAATAATTAACAGAAATAAATTAAAATTTTTTTTTAAAAAATGCCAACACCAGTAAGGTTTTGCTATAATAGAGATTTGAAGATTCTTCAGTTGTAGGTTTAACAAAATTTTTTAGGGGATAAAGCTGTTGGATATGCAAATACACCATATAATGAAATCTATAAGAAACTGGTACCTTCAGTCCCTTTTTTATTGGTGTAGGTAAACATATATATAACACAGAGCTTTCTGTGTCAATCCAGACAGCCTCGTCAAGGCTACAAACCTAATTACATGATAAACAATGCAGAACAAACCTAACTGAAAATCTTTAACATATTCACCTTTTTAAAAATATCTGTTTGATGTAAAGGATGCCCACCATCACATTTAGTTTACTCTGAGTGACAGGGAGTGTAGTTACACAATGATGAAATATTCAAGTAAATATAATACTTATCTAGAGACATGCCATACTACTGGCTGCTTGCATGATGTTTTTATTGCAAACACACCGTCTCATCAAGATTTTCAGTCTTCCAAACAGAAGCTCCTTTTTCAGTGGTATGTATATTGAATCCTTTCAAATAGGGCTGGCTACATTGAACAAGACCTCACTACCAAGGGCAGTAGCAGGTCTTACATTTTTTACATCCCTAACATACTCCTTTATATATATACATATTCTGGTCCTGACATCACTAGATAATTCCTATACATATAAAACTTTATGGTTCCATATGACAGGCAAAACTGACATTTTCAGAGCAAGATTTAGAACATACATTATTTGCTTTGAAGCTGAAGCAACAGAAGATATTTCAAAAACTATAATGCAAGGCACATCAACAAGGAACAGCCAAGGCCGAATGATTAGTGTACTAATTAATACAAAAGGAACAGTGAAAAATATGGGAAAGCTCAGGTTCATAAGAGCTATTCTGTATTCACTGGGGTTTTCCTACTACTTCAACTAAATCCACAAGTAGAAGAATGAGATACAACACTGGTACCTTTGTGAGGATCTACGTAGTTCCCCTCCATTACGATGATGGAACCATAAGGCTTTGCAAAGGAATGACCAAGCAATTCATCAGAACCAGAATAAAGGAGCACAGTAGAGACATAAAAGATAGAATAACTATGGCCCTTGCTAAGGAAATCGTGTTTGTTGCATCCACCCCAAAATAAGCTGTTGTCCTGGAGACTATAAAAATCTTGACGAGACCAGGTGTTTACAATGAACACATATCATATGAGCTGCCACCACTATGTCATGTCTTTAGATAAGTATTATATTTATTGTAATATTTCATTATTGTGAAACCATGCTCCATGTCACTGGTAAAAGGTTTGTTTAGCGGTAGCTTTCGGTCGTCCTACGACCTTGATCACCCGCGATCGACTGGATGTGCTGGTTGCCAGAACTAGGACGACCAAAAGCTACACAGCTAAACAAACCTTTTACCATATGCGACTCTGTGTTTCGCTCGTTTGCTATGTTTATGTGTTAATGTCACGTGAAGCCTGAGTTTTAAATCATGCTTTACATCCAACGAATATTTTCAAAATTACGAATAAGTAAATGACTTTGTGTTTATTTTGTAATTAAGTTTGTAGACTTGGTGAAGCTATCAGGCTGAAGTACAAAAGCTCTGCATTATGCATATGTTTATCTATATCACTAATAAAAAAAGAAAGAAAAAAAAAGGATTGAAAAGCTACGGGTTTTTCACAGGTTTAACATGATATAAGCACCCCCCACCCCCTGAAGTGTGAGATTCAAACTATCAGATAGTTATTGGTTTAGCAAAAAGTGAAAATAGGAGAATTCCATTAGAACATGTTACACAGCAATTGCCGATTTGTCACAATTTCGCATTGCACTTCCCCAGGATCTGGTTGCCTTGTCGTAGTTGGGGGCTCTCTCCCATGGGAGGATCCAAAACCAGATTTACACTAGATAGTCATGCCGATGGAAGGCCCCAGGGTGCTGTCCTGGAAGACAGCAAAATGGCAGTGTCAAGACTTAAGAATGCCAGAGTATACAACCCCTAAAAGACACCCAGTCAGTGAAGGCTTTATATGCAGACTGGATGAAATAATGGAAAATCCATCAATAAATAACTCAGCAAAGGGCAAAGATAAGAGAAGTCCTTGGAAGGCTCCAAGATATCTATACAAAGCAATCAAATGCAATGAGCCACACCCTAGGAAGACTGGAAGAAAGATCCAGATCAAAAACAAAAGGCAAGATCCCATGCAGAAGTGACAAAGACAGAACCAGCTCAAAAACAAAAAAAAGAACAGAGCAAAAACATATAACCCTCATTTACCCAACAAAGAAAGGAGTAAACTAAGAGGAAGTAAAGAGAACAGTACAAAAACAAGTAGATCCTAGCAAATTGAAAATAGGAATAAAAAGTCCAAAAAAGGTAAACAATGGTGGAATTCTGATAGGATGCACAGAAGCAGCACAAGTCCAGAAATAAGGAGAGATAAAAATACAACCCCAACACCAAAGAAGACCTACTGGTCAAAAAACCTATTAAAAAGGCTCCAAAAATCATAATATACAATGTAAATGGAGACATAATGAGAAGAAATAGATAACAGCATACAAAAACAGACCCAAGCAGCAGAAAAAGAAGCAGTAAAAGTAAAATTTGCAATTAAAGTGAAAGGCAACAGGAAACACTGTATAGGAGAGATACAACTAAATGCATTCAAAGAAGTTCTTAACTTAATACAGGGTTAATAAAATAACTCATATATACCTAGCAACACACCAAATTATTTAATAATATATAAATAATAAACAGTTGGGGACTCTCTCCCATGGGACTATTAAAAATATAAAAATGGGAAACAAAGGAAAAGGGAAAATTGAAATAGTAATTGTAAAAAAAAAAAAAAAAAGGAGGAGGTGGGGGAGAAGGGACTAAACTGTCAAAAGGATACATTAGAAAAATGGGAACAGGAGGGCAAAGTAGTAGGAAAGTGGGTAAAGTTGGGAGGAGGGTGGGTAAAAGGGAGATGTGAAACAATTTTACTAATATTAATTTCAACTAATACCTTTGAAGCTAGGGTTAAACAAGTACTCCTTGTTGGTTGGGTATATGTGTCGAGAAATTCCAAAGGTAATTGTTGCAACACCGTCTTGACACGTTAACACATTTATTTGAAAAACACGAGCACTTTCGGGATGCTCGATATGATCCCATCCTCAGGTGTACACTAATAAAATACTAAAATAATAAAAGAAACCACACTTTACATAGTCATAGTTAAAAGTTTCCGGAAGCCAATCTGTGCGACACCGCTGCAAGTCCAGCTTGTAGACTGGCGTTCTCGATAAAGTTCCCACAGACACGGGTGACTGGGTGTGTCAGGTCGGTTAATGATTAGTCTCTCAGCCCCCGTGGCTGTTGCCATCTCTATGGAAATTGTTGGTTGGTCCCTCTAGATAAATGAGTTGTTTCCAAGGTGTTGGGAGTAAGATTGGTTACTCCTCATTCCAGCCAGCATGAATCAGTTGATTTCTGGATTGCTATTGCCTCGCCGTATTGTAACGTCCATTCGTTTTTGAAGCCTGATATCAATTTAATGTCATTCCAGTTGGGTTGGAATTTCTCTTGTACACAGGCTCTAGCTAGAGCCGTGGAACAGTTTGCTTTAGAAATGGCTCTTTGGTGTTCTAATATTCTATTCCTCAAGCGTCTCTTGGTACTTCCCACATAACTGGATTCCACACTTTCCATATTACTGAACTTTTTTGTTAGTGGGATTATATAGATTCCGGCAGATGTCAAGATATTAGTTACGTCTCTGTCCTTCCTAATATAAGTAAAGAGGTTTTGGGTTTTTAGACCGAAATTCAACGAATGTTTAAGACATGCTTTCTGTAATATATTTGCAATGGATGGGGTAATTCTCATCATCTACGTTAATAGGAATTTTATAAACATTTGCTTGATCTAACATAAGTATTTTTTCCTTCGTATGAACCATCAATTATTTAGCTATGGTAGTCACAGATTGTCCTCATCCTTTATTTAATGCCCTAAAAAAATGTGAACACAAAACGGTTAAAATTGCAAATAAAAACTAAGAAAGACGTAATATACGGTTTGAATTATGAATGTTATTATATTTGGCAGAATATATATATAAAAACCACAGAATGGAATTAATTTGTGTAAAAGGGATAGTATAACTGATTCTAGATTAAGGGATATTTTTGAAATATCAAAAATTGAAAGAGAAAAATCTAGGATGTCTAATAAGCAGAAATTGAACAACTTAATAGATAGTATAGCAGATAATAATGAAATACATAATAATATAATGACATATGAAAATCTCTCTAATGTAGAATTGTCAGGAATACAAAAATGCGCTCTTCAAAGAGTAGGGAAACATATGCATACCCTAAAAATCTTGCAAATACGGAAGTTTATAATCCAAAATTGGAAAAATTAGTAACGTGTATTCCATTTAAAGAAAGAACAGAGATAAGATTTGATTTGTATAATGCTAAATGAATACAATAGAAAAAAGGAATACTACATATAAAATTAAAAGATTAAAATATGAAAAGCAGAAACTTCTGGATATTAAAAATAATCTCGATTTGAGAATATGTGAAGATGACAAAAATAAGCAGATTGTAACTTTAAATTATGGAGATTATAAAGAAAAAATGGAAAAGGCAACTGAAGAATTAAATTGTGAGATTGTTGAATATGACCCAACATATAGAGAGACATCTTTTTGGGCTAAGGTTAAAAATTATAGTATAATAGCAGGATGTACAAGATGAACAATTTGTTGGTTCATTTCCTTTTTTGGGTGATACCAATCAAAAATTAAATAATGTGGTTAAAAAACTTAATAAAGGATTATGACCATCTGTGACTACCATAGCTAAATTGATGGTTAATACAAAGGAAAAAACACATATGTTAGATCAAGCAGGCATTTATAAAATTCCTATTAACCTAGTTGATAATTTCCAAAAGGTATATATTGGTAGCACTAAAAATAGATTAAAAGAGAGATTGACTCAAATAACGCTGGTCGGCATGAAAATCGGCCCTGACACCATTCCTGCTGATTCTTATGTAAAACGACCTCCTAAATCCGAATATGACCCCCGTTTTCCCCCATCACCCACCGTTTTCGGGGGAGGCCCCCCACCTAATTTTATCACTTTCCGATAATTTGGAGGGATGAAAAGGATTATTTCAGCCTTTACATTTCTTCTGAGGGGCTACAGAGGTGAAAAGTTATAAAACATGAATATCTGTATCAAGGAGGTAGATTTGGGGGATTTGCCCCCCCCAAATTGTAAAGAAATCATTACAAATGATTGATTTTTCCGGGGGGGGGTGGCAATTTTTTCACTTATTTGCTACATATTCCAGCTTCTCTCATCCTCCCCCAAAAAACCCGCAAATAATAAAAATATATAGCAACAGTTCCGAACATTGATACCACGCTGGCTCTCTCAATACCTCACGCAAACAGTTTCCCACGGGAATCGCGCACAGGTTTGCACGGGCTTTGACAAGGTCAAACTTGCATTGCTCTTATCACGATAATCCTGCACTGTAAGCATTATCTTCCCTCAGTTGATCTGTAGTGATCGTTGAGTCTACTTGTCAGTGTTCTAGGCGGGGATTCTGTGTTTCCAAGTTGTTTAAATTGTGTCAAACGGTAGAAACTTGTTTAGACCGGCCTTTTCCAAGTGAATTACAGTACGTGAGTGTAATTTGTGATTAATATAGAGCATTTATTTACTGTTTAATTATGCCACGCGAGTGTATAAATCATCCCAATAGATTCTGCTATGTTTGCGAGAATTTGACTTTTAAAGCGCAACGAAAACCCCTTTCTCCGCTTCTTAAAACTGCTTATAAATTTTACTTTGATTGCAAAGTTGGCGATCAGGACAAGAATTGGGCTCCCACAGTTTGCTGCACTACTTGTTACAGTAGCTTGACCAAATGGCTCAAAGGTACCCGTTAATCAATGCCATTTGCTGTGCCCATGGTTTGGCGCGAACTTCGCTGTCATCTCACAGATTGTTACTTTTGTATGACTTCCACCATCGGGTTATCTAGCAACAAAAGTAAGCATACAATTCAGTATCTTAATATCCCTTCAGCTCTAAGACCAGTTCCTCACAACTAATCACTGCCAATCCCAGTGCCCCCAAAAACCTATACTCTAGAGCCAGAAACGGATGTGACATACTTTGAGCCACAGCTTGGACCATCACATGATACGTCCACCGATGATGAAGAGTGTTCTGCTGATTCAGCTCATCGAAAACCTCACCTCGTTACTCAGTCGGAATTGAATGATCTCGTCAGGGATTTAGAATTACCTAAGACTAAATCTCAACTTCTTGGATCTCGACTTCAGCAGTGGAATCTCTTAGAAAAGGGCATAAAAATCTCTTCTTACAGGACCAGACAGTCAACCCTGCAATTACTTTTTTCGGAAGATGAAGGCTTAGTGTTCTGCCCTAATTCAAATGCATTGATGATAGAACTGAAGATGACATGTGACCCAGACAAATGGCGACTGTTTATAGACTCATCAAAGACAAGCTTGAAAGTTGTCCTATTGGCCAATGGGAATGAGTTACCATCAGTCCCGGTTGCATACTCTGTGGATATGAAGGAGACGTACGAAAACATCAGCCGAATCCTCGATAAAATCTGTTATCATGATTATAATTGGAAACTTTGCGCTGACTTAAAAGTTGTTGCTGTACTCGCGGGCCTGCAATCAGGCTTCACTAAATACTGCTGCTTCCTATACGAATGGGACAGCCGAGCAAGAGACAAACATTACATCGTACAGAACTGGCCTCTGCGAGAAAGTTTTACTCCCGGTCAGAAAAATGTTGTTCATGATCCTCTGGTCCCGAAGGAAAATATTTACTTTCCGCCTTTGCACATCAAACTGGGATTGATCAAATAGTTTGTGAAAGAAATGGACAAGACAGGTGATGCATTTCAATTTTTGAAAAATAAATTTCCTCGTCTTAGTGAGACTAAAACAAGGAAGGAGTTTCGTGGGCCCCCAAGATTAGACAACTTTTCAAAGATTCGACGTTTACTGAACACCTGAATCGAAAAGAAAAAGAGCTTGGCTTGCATTCCAAAACGTGTGTAAGAACTTTTTGGGTAACAACAAAAGTGATGATTATGCCGCTCATGTCGAGGAATTGCTGTCAGCGTACAAGGCCATGGGGTGTAACATGTCTCTTAAAGTGCATTTCCTGCACTCACACCTGGACTTCTTCCCTGAAAATTTAGGAGCAGTTTCCGATGAACACGGGGAACGATTCCATCAAGACATCAATAAGATCGAGAGAAGATTTTCAGGGAAGTGGAATATGAGCATGTTGGCAGAGTTATTGCTGGTGTTAGGTACGAGAAACTTCTACCTCAGGGTACAAAAAGGAAAGCAAGCACCAAATGAAGGTACTAATCTTATTTATTTATTATACTTTACATTTGTATTTTACTTTTTATATATTATTCTTTACAGCTAAAATAAATAATCCTTTTCACCCCTCCAAATAAAATTCATGTCCATAACATATTACCAAAAATTGATAAAAAAAATCATAAAAAATCAATAATTTTTAATGATTTCTTTACAATTTTGGGGGGTGCAAATCCCCCAAATCTACATCCTTGCTACAGATGTTCATGTTTTATAACTTTTCACCTCTGTAGCCCCTCAGAAGAAATGTAAAGGCTGAAATAATCCTTTTCATCCCTCCAAATTATCGGAAAGTGATAAAATTTGGGGGCTCCCCCGAAAACGGTGGGTGATGGGGGGAAACGGGGGTCATATTCGGCTTCAGGAGGCCGTTTTACATAAGAATCAGCAGGAATGGTGTCAGGGCTCGAAAAAAAAAAAACATTTTGCCGACCAGTGTAATTGGAAGAAAAAAGAAAAAAAAAAGACAACAGATCTATGACTCAGAAATTGCCACAATTTGAAGATATTAAAATCATTAACAGACATAGTAATGAATGGGAATTAAGGTATTGTGAGGCCCTGGCTGCTGAAAAACAAAAAAAATGTTTCCTGTAATATCCACGAGTCATATAATATTCCTAAAACTTGGAGAACATTAATGAAAAAAGGAGGCATAGTATAAAAAAACCCAAAGAGAAATAATTTTATGTTGCCTATTTGTTCGTAGAGGGCAGCACGATGTCAATTGGGAGCTTTTCCATGACATGTGGACCATCGAGTACGTGAGGAGAACCCTGTGTCACTCATTCCTTTGATGCCGATGTTGTCATTTGTGGCAACACGGGAGAAGTTGAAAATTCTGATGATGCACATAGAACGTGTGAAAAGCTTTAGTGCATATTGAGTTTTGAAGGAGCACTCGGAATGTTTTTAGCAATGTTTATAGGTATTTATAATTTAGGGTTATCTCATGTAGGTTGTTTGCATGTAATTAGTTTTTAATCAAGTTTTAATTAATTGGTAAGAGTTTATTTTTAACATATATTTTAGAATGTGCTTGAATTAGATTTCAATATATTTATAAGTACAGTTAATAGTTTTAACAATAGAGTAATAGCATGCTAAGAAATTTTCCCGTAATGCCCTTCGGTGTCACACCTTCAAATGATGTGAAGTCATCGGTACTAATAAGGTATGTAGTCATATTTAAGATGCAGTATCTTTATTGACATTATTCAAAGAAGTATTAAAAATAGGGACATTAAACTTAGGATGGGAAGTTCAACCTTTCAGAGGAGACCACATGCTTCAAATGTAATGGCTTTAGACACTTCAAGGCCAAATGCACCCAATGTGACAGCACGGGCCATAAACATTGGAATCGCAAGGAGGAGAAAAAATGCTCAAATTTTTGCAAGGCGAACATAAAATACAAACTAAACCTGGACACAAAACACTCAAGCTTAGATAGAAATTGCACAAATCTAATAAGAGAACTAAACCTGTTAAAAGAAAGAATAGATTATTGATAATAAAACTCAAAACACCCTCAAAGTTGTACAATTCAACAACACACCCTGCCAGAGCAGCCATCAATCAGGCCCAAGTGGCAATAAAAGAGAAGAGCATCAAGATCCTCCTAGTTCAAGAACTGTGCCATTATAAGCAGAAAATTCACGGCTTCCCAACCCACTTCAACTCTTCAGAACACACTACTCCACAAGTAGCCACAATAGTCACAGACCTGTCAATCCCAGATCAGAAAATCTGGAACTCCTCCCAAGGAAATTCATCATAAATATTTACAGCTCCCCCTCTTCAGCTCTTGCTCCTACCCTGTACACCTTGGACTCGATCATCTCAAGACCACCCGAATGGGAAATAGTCATTGGGGTGACCTCAATGCTAAAAAATCCCTCTATGGGGAAATCATCAGGAAGATGGCAGAGGAAAAGAAGTACAGGAATTTTTAGCAGCCAATGGTCTTTCAGTTTCCAATAACCTGGTCAGCCCTCCCACTTTCCAAGAAGCCGGGTGGGGGGGGGGCAACCCATGAATAGATGCCACCATCACAAAGCTTTCAGTCCCATCTCTGGTGCACAACAGGGAAGTTCGTGAAGATATTACCTGCAGTGATCACATGCCCATCACCTTTGGGACCACTCCTCCGAAAGGAGCAGCCAGAAAAAAATATGCATTAAAAATCTAAACTGGCTCACCCTCAAAACAAACCTATCAGAGATATTTGAAGATAGAAGATCTCAATGCACGTATCAAGGAACTTACAGAAAAATCACCCAGGCCTGTGAAAGAAGCAAAGAAGGCACATGAAAAAGGAACACAGTCCTACATTGGTGGACGAATAAACTAAGCATCTGAAGAACAAAGACAAGGATTTCCAGACAAAAGTTGAAATGAGCCAGAACAGATAATGAAGAGAGACAAATACTCAAGGAAGACCACAAAAAAGCAGAGGTAGAATACAAAAGATAGGTAAACTACATAAAGAAAGCATCCTGGCAAGAACTCTGTGGATACAGAAAACCCATTTGGAATACCTTACAAAGTAGCAAGAAACTCTCTGAACTCTCCACCATAAATTTTCACCATCAAAAAGCAAGATGGCACCTTTACTTCAGACTAAAAGAAGCTATCAACGAACTGCTCTCCTATCACTTCCCAGAAGACCCCCCCCGACAAAGACTTTGAGCAGCAGAAACTTATGCGGGACTCTTGCAGAATTCTCCCATTACAGAAGACGACCCTGCATTCACAATTCAAGAAGTGGAAAATTCTATAGAAAACCACAACCAAGGAGAAGCTCCAGGCAGATATGGCTTTAACCTGAGCATAGTGAGAATGTGCTTCCTGGCCAACAAACAATATTTTGCAGCCATCTTGAACAAATGACTTAAAAGAGGAATCTTCCCAAGCATCTGAAAAACTGCAATTCTGGTGTTATTCAACAAAGAAGAAAAGCAAAGGAAAGACCCCTCAGCACATATGCCTATTTGCTTACTATCAGCATGGAGCAAAGTGTTAAACAAGCTCATCGCAAATCAGATGACTTTCTTTCCCCTCTACAACAAAAAGTTAGCAGCCACACAATTTGGTTTCCTCCCAGAAACAGACCCTTCAGTTGCTATAGGACAGTTGATCACAAAGGTAAGAGATAACAAGAAAAAAAAAAGGGACTCCACACTCGTGCAGTACCCCGAGATATCCACAGTGCATTTAATAACGTGTAGTGGCCACCAATCCTCTAGAACCTGAAGAAAATGCAATGCCTCAGAAACCTGTTCAACTTGATCAGTGATCTGTCCGAATGCAAAGTCAAATACATCCTTGGCAGCCAGCGAATAACAAAAGGATACTCAAAAGACTGTCCGCAGGGATCCAACTCCGGCCCCCTGTGGTGGAGGTGGAACATAGCAGCAAACTCCGCCCTCACCCTCAAAATGGAGCGAGAAGTAGAAATCCAAGCATACGCTGATGACTTTATAGTGGTAGCAGCAGCCAGTGGACATCACACAATAAAAAAAAAAAAAAAATTCTCTCCACCCTAAACATGCTAAAAAAAAAAAACTGAGTGAAAAAGCGAACCTTACCTTTGCCAAGGAAAAAACAAAGCTTAAAACTTTTGCAAAGAGCAGAGAGATGAAGACTTCTCTCTAACTGCAAATTCAGTGGGCATAATTTTTTTTAAAAACAACAAGAGAACTAAAGTATTTGGGGGTCCTAGAACACAAACTTTCGGGCCTTATATTAATACCATGAAGCAAAAATGCATAATAATCATACATAAGAATGCGATGAACGTAAGAGGAGACAAAAAAAGATAATATACAAAAGATGCATTGAAAGAACAATAGCATACATCTGCAGGGCATAGTGGACGGGGACGGTAAGACAGTGCATAAAAACTCTCCAAATCCAAAGGCTAGCTAGCTAGCCCTACTAAGCACAGAGATGCCAACCTGTTTCAGATATTTTCAGTAGTACTCGTACAAATTTTCAGTAGTTTTGGCCACTTTTCAGTAGTCATACCAAAAAGAATAATTTTAATCGAGGAAAACAACTCATTTGATTTAATTAGCATTTTTTTACTTACTTATTCATTTATATACATGAAAATCTGTATCAAAATATTCCAAATTTTTCACATGGAAAATAATATACACCATGACTGATACATTTTTTTTACACAACAAAAAATTGATTAAACAGCTTTCTTTAGTGATTTCGCTGTACAGTGTTTTGCAGATTTGAGTTCCTCAGCAGAAAATCTTTTTTCATAACACACTTGCCCAGAGGAGAACATATTCATTTTTGCAATAAGAAGTGCTTCTACAGTTTCTAAACCTAAATTAGGTTGGAAAGGGGCTTGATTTTTTCGCAATAAACTAAAATCTCTCTTACTCACAGCATTCGAGTGTGGAACTACAAGTATTGCAAACATTACTTTCGAGACAATAGTATACTTAACCGCTCCATTACAGCCTCTTAATTTTGAGATTTCTGACCAAGTGACATCTATTCTATCTGTTACTGCTATGGTCTCTAATTTGTCAGCTCGATAACAAGGAACTCCGCTTCCAGTATATCAAGTTCATTTTCAGTTATTATAAATGGAAGGTGTTTGACTATGTGTAATACAGAAGTAAATGATGTTATGGCTCTAAGTGAAGGATCTACTACTTCTGCATGTTTTAAGAATTCATCGTAGATCAGTATCTTTTCTTGAATATAAGAACATTCTTCAATGTGAAATTTTCCGACAGATGTATAGAACTTAGAAAGACAGATGTATAGAACTTAGAAAGACAGATGTATAGAACTTAGAAAGACAGATGTATAGAACTTAGAAAGTTCAATTTCGTTTAAAATGATTTCGCTTTAATACATTGTTGTTTTTACTCCAATTACCAGTTGTGTCCTTTCTGATTTTTTTCATTTGAAAAACTGTTACTTGAAAAATTAAGCTCAACATCACCATCAGCTACGACAGTAGGCTTCACAAACCCCTTGGATGCCATGACAATTTTATCCATCATGCTGAAAGAACTTTCAGTTTGAGGACCATGAATGCATGATAGCTTTCACTATTTTAGATAAAAGGTAGTGTAACTTGGAGAATATGAATGCTTTTGAATATCATGCATCAATTCTTATAAATTTTTCAGCTTCATCACTTTTGTTTTCGGATTCTCCCCCTTTATCAAGCTGAAATGCAAACTTTTGGGGGGATATGTAAGAACACAGGATACATGTTCGGAACATCGTTGGGAAAAAAAATTACAGTTACGGGAGAAACCTTTGCTACGTCCGATTTCCGTTTTCGGACATTTCCCTTCCATAGTCAAGGTGAAATACAAATATTTACGAAATAAAATGAAATTTAACAACAATACTAGGCAGAGAAAATATCGCGTCAAAAATAAAATTATGATTACTGGAGAAATCTTCACTGTTTCTGAAAGTTTTGAAAGACGAAATTTCCGTTTTCGAAAGTTTCAGGTGGAAAGCATCCTTCACCACTATCAATTGCCCCAAAATTTCTGTTCAGTTATGCATCGATCTCGAGGATAACCCAAATTATGACGAAAGCAGAAATTCCTCGAAGCCAAAAATTACACGGGAATTTTTGCGCCGTCGAATTTTAGTTTTCGGAAATTTCCCCTCCACTTTCAAAGTGAAATACAAAGATTTATGAAATGAAATTTTGTATAACAACAATACTGGACAGAGGCAACATCGCAGGAAAACAAAATTACGATTACGGAAGAAATCTTTATTTCGCTCACTTCCGTTTTTGAAAGGCGAAATGCTGTCCCAATGCATATTTTTACGCTTTGGTAAAATTCTTTGATGTGTAGTTTTACGCGTTTCTCGATGTGTGTTTTTGCGCGTTGCTGTGTATTTTACGCGTTTCTTGATGCATATTTTTACGTGTTAATGCGTACTTTACGCGCTTCACGACGTGTATTTCTACGTGTCGCGAAAAATTCCCGATGCATATTTTTACGCGTTGGTAAAATTTCGATGCGTAATTACGCATTTTGGCGAACTCTGCAACGAAATCCAACCATACTTTTCTGCAACGCAAGAAAAAAAACTTCAAAATATTAATTACTAACATGAATGGTCGACGCACGATTTAAAAAAAAAAAAAAAACTCCGATGCCAGGCAATGACATTCACATTCTGCACCAAACGATTTTCAACAGCTTGCCGCTGAACTGCGAAAGAGCTTCAGGCCGAACTCCGCCGACATCCACCAAAGCGAGCTACGCTCAACGTCTCCAGAAGGTTGCATGCTGGGGAGGGAGGGTTTTCACTTAGAATGACTCAGCGCAAGGCCACACTCATCGAGTGCCAGCCGCTTGTGTTGATATCCGAGCAGCTTCGAGAGGCAGAACTGGAAGTGCAGGCAGCATCGCAAGCAAGACGAATGATGGATCGTCAAGTGGCCGCCGTTGCGTTGGAAAGGGGAACAAGCAAAATAAAAATTATTAACTTCCGTTAATTTTCCGTATTCCGTAGTACAAGAGCTTTTTCCGTAGGAACTACGGAGATTCCGTAGTTGTTGGCATCTCTGTAAGCATAACAAAATGCTTCAGAACAGTATCCACAGACACATCCTAGCACTTGCAGGCTGCATGTCAGTAGATTTGTTTTAGACAAGGAAGCAAGTCTACAAAATTGTAAGAGAAAGACAAGAAGCCACATTTCTAGGAAGATTCATAGAAGTCAGCAAAATAGAAATTCCCATGAGATCCTGGGATGTCCATACTGCAAAAGAAAATCCCACTGAATGGGACAATTCACCTCCTCTGGGCACAGGCCCACAGTGCTTCACAGATAGCTCAAAAATGAATGACAGAGTATGGGCAGGCTTCCTATTCATCAAAGACAATGAGACTATATGTGAGAAAAGAATCCCTCTCTCCGACAATGCCCGAGTCTTCCAAGCGGAGCTGAACGAGATCCAGGCAGCACTGATCTGGGCCCTGAAAGATCCAGGCATAGATTTCTAGACACTGGACATCTTCTCAGACAGACAAGCAGGCCTTTTGCCCTTCAAACGTTCCACAGAACCAATCACCATGTCAAAGAAATAAGGAGGCTGCTCAATCACACAAGTGCGAGAAAAATAAATTTCCACTGGGTGAAAGCCCATAGTTGGCATTACAGGAAATGAGAAAGCAGACGCGCACTAGTGAAAGCAGCTGTCACTTCTCCTAGGCAAGACTTACTGGTGCTAAAATATCTCTCAGCAGCTTCAAACATTCGCTTGAAAGGCAAGTACAGGAAGCCTAACAACAATAATGGGACGACTCCTTGAAGGAAAGAACCACCTACCAGCTCTTCCCAGAAATCTGTACTAAAACATGCATCTCCGATAAATTCCTAAAGGTGCTCTTAGGTCATGGAACTTTCCCTTCATACTTCAACCACTTCTTCATTAACCACTGTTGGTGCCCCTGCGGCCTGACAACCTTAGACGCAGACCACATGCTGCTTTACTGTCCATTTCTGTCGTTACACAGGTCAATGACATTCTCCACCCTCTGTCCAGCATCCCCTGAGGGAACTGGTTAACTGACACACAGGTAGAAAAAGTATCTCTTCAATGATGAAAGTTCTGGTGGAAGAACCCAAGTTCCTTCTTAAGGCCCACGACACAGTCTCTGTAAAAGGGTCTAAATCAGACATAGACTAGCCTCCTAGTCCGTCAGTGGTCCAAGAGAAAGTAGCAGAACACTCCTATCCATAAGTAGTCCAGGGTGAGAAAGTAAAAGAAGAACCCTCCTTGCGACTACAGCTTCCTGCATGTCAGAGGCCCAGGGTGAGAAAGTAGCAGAAGTACTTTCCACTTGGGACCTCTTACAGCCTAAGACTGCCCTAGGGGTATTTCTCTTTAGGGACTCTCTTAGTACATTCCCAAAGAATCCTGGTCTACCATTGTTTGCTGCTGGTATCCCTTCAAGCATTGTACGTATCCTACCTTAGCCAAACTTATTCTCTTTTAGCAGAGAATTGCATTTTTGCATTTACCTCCATTGAACTGTATATACCCTATCTGAACCCCCCCCCCCAGCATAATCTGTGTCTTTAGACAGGTCTGGTATTGAAGAGTCTTGGAGCTCCTCCCTTTCTGCAGAAGGACTTTTAGTATGTACTCTTCCTAAGGTACCTGGATTTTTTAAGTACCTTCTGGAACCTTCCATGGCTGCTCCAGTTGATCAGCATCTCATTTGGTTGGTCCAGTTTAACACAAAGAGAGACAGGGTCCATTCCTCTTCTCAGCCTTCCAATTGACAGTAAAACAATGAACTTAAAGAACCAAAATGCAAGAAAAGACTCAGAATGGATCAAACATAAACAAGAATTAAAGAAAACTCTGTCATAACATATTAGAAAAATGTCAAAATGATTGTAAATAACATACTAGTACACAAACAAAATGTAATGAAAATGTAGAGCAAGAAAGAAAACAAAGGAAGAAGAGGAGTGTTTGCACGGTGGACGGATCTCCCAGTCATGAAAAGTCCTCTTTGCGGCATAGGCCCATCCAGGACAATGGCAGGTTCTGGAAAGGTCGGGCTGCGCAGAGAAGGATTGCTGTCGCAACTCCTCAAAAACATCACACCAAAGAGTCCAATTAATCCCTGCTATACCAAAAGGTAATGCAGGTTGAAAATTCTCAGATATGAAATAGCATTTAACATCCAAGGGTCAAATTGCTTACTTGTGGTTTTACAAATGAGGGTAAACTACAAATTCAGACTCAACAAAGATAGTTTCAACACAGACTGGACTTCATTAAATTTAATGCCAGATAAGACAATCACTTTATGGAAATGATTGCAAAAAAATGTCAATTGCTGGAGGTCAAAAAATTTGCTAGAGTATTTTAAAAGAGTGAAAACTATGTTATGCAAGTACATCAATAATTCTGAAGCACTGACATTTACACTGATCAAGTGTTTCTCAGCAACCTTGATAACAAATGAGAAACCCCCAGAGAAAAACTTTGCTGTTTATGTACTGAGGAATGCTTATATTCTCCCAAAATATTTGAGACATGTGCAAGTCACATTTTTCCAGGAAATGGTAAAAGAAGGCTATATCCACTTGACATGGGGATTATTTATCATTTAAATATTACAGAGGAAGCCTAACATGAAAAACAGCTGCTGTGATAGAAAGCAATAAAATCATTGCAAAACTTAACATCCAACAAGCCACACACTTGACTGGTATCACTCAGCAAACTAACGGTCTTAAGTATATCTAAAATGGTTGCCAATTGCTTTTAGGAAGCCAGTTTTACTGAGTTGGATATTCAGTTTATTATCACTGATGATAAATTGCTGAGAGAAACAGAATGGGGAAAGTAGGAGTCTACACAAAATATCAGCATTTCCAGACTTTGTACACTATGACATATTCATCTGGACCAGGGCCGATTTAAGAAGACAGTGGGCCCAGGGGCTGGTCAGTATTTTGGGGCCCCAGCATTAGTGGCACATCTAGGATTTCACTATGAGTGGCTGAATAAAAATACCTAGGAGAAAACATTCCCAAAATATGATGAGGAAGACATAAAAATATCCCCAACATATTGAAGTATCCCATTATTCATGGACAAATCAGTGTTAGCAAGAAAACATAAAAATGTGTGGTTGAAAAATAGACACCAGTTCAATTCTGCTTTAATACCCCCCCCCCCGGGTTCTGCTTGTTGAAATTATATCAAAGTAGTGCACAAAATAATGTGATCCAAATATCATGATTCAAACGAATTATTAATACATGAAAATTTCTCCCAATTACAGATGTGTACTAAAAAACAACTGTAAGGCTTTCAAAGATTTGAGGGAGAACTGGGGGTGACTATACTTTTTGTGGACTTCTCCTAAAAAGGGGGAAAGAAATAAGAAGTTTTTTTGTTTTTTTTTTCACAAGACAGTTTCTTAGTTTTTACTGTGCTATCTGAAAAAAAAAAACCCCAAAAAACCTGTAGAACACTAACAAGCATCCTGCATAATTCTGGGTGCCCTAGAAAATGCGGGGCCCAAGGCTGCAGCCCCCTTAGCCCCCCTCTTAAATGGGCTCTGATCTGGACATACAAACTTGTGGTGCAGCAAGCTTGGATAAAATTTACAATGTTGCACTGGAACCTGATGATGAGAACAATGAAGATGACAATTAAGAAAATTAAAAAGTAATAACTTTCAGTGAAACAGTTGTAGGATTTGAAGAGCTAAAAAACCCCTATTTAACCTTATTTGGAATGAATGATAATGCAATAATCTCTCATTACATGGAAATGAGAAAATATAACTTTCAGTTAGAAGCCAATGCATAAAAGCAAACAATCACTGACTTTTTTCAAATGAAATACACTGTTTCAGCAACAGACATGTACAACTTACTGCATGTTGTATTTATATATTTTGATTTTTTTTATGTACAATATTAGCAGCAAAAGCTTGATATAATTTTTTTGTACCAAAATATTTTTTACTTGTTCAATTGATAAAAATATCATTTCCAATTCTTGGTGTCAAAAGAAATTTTTAGAGCAACAAGTTGATTTCATGAATTTAACATTTTTTAAATATTTCACTGAGAAGTGCTAAACTGTTAAGACTATGAATGAATGCACCCATGAAGAATAAGTTGCAAAACCTATGAAGTAAAGCACACCTAAGATGATAAATGCTCTGAAGGTGGTAATAGTAATAGCAGAGAGAGAAAAATATAATACTGTAGATGGATGGTGATCCTTGTAGACAACTTTTACTGCAGAAATTTATTTTTTGAAGTTTTTGCTAAACACATAAATGAAGAATTTTCATGATCCTATAACGAAAAAAATTACAATTTCTTTATTCTTCATCATTCTGAATTTTGTGCATTAAAAAAACAACTGTGCATTTGTATTTCTTTAGAACATTCAACTGGGAAAAAATGAGTCACTATTTTAAATGTTTTAGTAAAAATAAAAACCAGCATTCATCAGATACACAGTTTTAAGTTGACAGAAAGTCAAAGAACCAAATCAATAAAAATACAGCACACATGAGATGACAGAACTTGGCAAAATATCACTAAATGAAACAAAAGAGTAATTGCAAAAGGAGAATAATTGCACATGGGCCATACTATACATTGGCACTATTCTGATGACAGTTGCACTGATAAAAAAAAAAAAAAATTAATAGCCCTTAAAAAGAAATAACAGGTAAGTCAAATCTTAAGATTTCTCAGTAGTTTACAAAAATCAGTATAACTTAAACACAGGATAAGTTTTTTCACTTTAACTTCAAAAACTACCAAATGCTGCAGGTGTGAACCTACACTTCATAAGACATTTAACTCTGCAAGATACCATCCCAAAATCTGATACATATTAGTATAATATGTGGTTTATACTGATATGTACTGTACCTTCACATAAGTTTCCAGTAAGCTTAGAGTGTACAATATTTATATCACAAAGCAATAGCTATCTCCTTTAAAACTGCATAAATGTTATATACAAGTGGTTTATAAAACCAGTAAAATTAATAAATAAGCAGTACAGCTTTTGGACTGTGTACTGCACTACAAAGTATGCTTTTCACAAAAATCAGTATGAAACATTTTAAGCAGTGAAACTTAAAATTTTGTTCAACTATAGTGAAGATTCCTTCAAATAACTGAGGATTTCTGAAAGTCTTGCATTTTCCTCTCCTCCTAAAAGGTTTTCCTGAATGGCTACAGATTCATCACAGTTTCCTCCAACATTAGGATACAAAATACCAGCATCAATTTCATCAAAAATATTTAGAGAACTGCTGGGATCCAAAGTGTTTGCAATGCTATTACTAGTAATTAAGGGGTCATTTAACAAGTCATTTGAACCCCCATTACTATTGTTATCAGCTGCACTAGGGATAACAATGTCTTCAAATAAATGATCTAATTCCAAACCATAAAGATCCTGATCTTCCAACTGGGAACACGGGGGCTGATCTTCATGACTAGGCTGAATGGCTGCACTTCTAGAAGATACAATGCAGCTCGTGTCAATGTCTCTTTTAAAGGAGTCACTACCCAAATGTATACTTTTGGTATTAAAGTTCAAGGCACGATTTAAGGCACACGAGCCATCTTGCAGGAACAATGACTGCATATCACATGCATTACCACAACCACTTACAAAATTTGAGTAATCAGGAAATGCTCTCTTTTCGGAACCTGGAAATTCAAAATATGGATCATTCCCAACACTTGCACAATTCTGATTAGAAGAAATTAAAGATCTACTATTTGGCAAAGATGCAAGAGATGTAGTGCCACAACTTGCAGCATATACATCATTAGGCATGACATATACATTATTAGATGATGACACCTGTGAACAGCCACTAAACTGTACTGTACTCTGACTATTCAGTTCCTTTTGGGAATACATACTGAGGTTGTGGTTCACATGCTGATTTGATGATTTTAGACATGCTTCACTAACTGCACATTTATTGTTACTATTGAAACTTTCTTGACTGGAATGGTTGATGGAATCTGTCAGGTGAACCAATAAATTGGGTTTTCCAGAATTTCTGCATGTGGTATGTGGTAAATCACAAGACCCTTCTTCATTAAGTACATTTTTGGAGCATATATTTAAAGTTCCTTCCTGAAAACTGATATTCAGATCCAAGTTATAAATGGCATCACTGCAGAAATGCCTCACACTCTTGTCAGGTGTTTCAACATCACAGTTACTGGCACTAGAAAACTCAAAATTAGTCAAATTTCTAGTGCACCACAGAAATTCTTCAGATTCATCTATTTGCACAGGTTCAACTGTTACATTCATATTAAAAAGAGTTTCTGATTCTGTGGGATTACGAGAGACGCTGACCTCAGATTCTAAAGTACTTTCACCACAAGATTTTGTCAGGGGATAAGGTTTCTGCATTGCAGAATGGTTCACAAAAGTTTTTAATTCCTTTACACTGAGTGCATTATTTATTACAGGAAATGCAGAGGTGTTCTCCACTGCTTTAGACTCTTCACACACATCTGGTGAACTTTTCATCTGATTGCTGACAAAGCTGCCACATTCACTAGTTACTGAGTCTGCCCGAGTAACTATACAAGAATTCACAGGGTTCAAATGCAAGCTGCTTTCACTATTACATTTCTGATCATTAACACATACCTTTTTTTCACAATAACTGACACTTACACCATGGCTTATGTCACCTTTCAATGGCTCACACTTCACAACAGGAATAGCTGCAGAACTTTGTGCATGTGACAATTTTACACTTTTATTACACTTACTTGACACATGATCTGCATTTGAAATCGCTTCACATTTGAATGCTGATACAGCCAATTCATTTTTCGTAAGCACACATGAAGTATTTTTATAGCGACTACTCAGAGAATTAGCAACAATTTTTTTGGGAGATGCCTGTTCTAATCGATACAATCTAATAGAAAATGTTTTACAAGTCTCCAATAGCTGATGGGCACGATGACTCAATTTGCCCCTAAAATGCTCTTTTACTACAGGATACCTATGTGACTTTTTAGCCCAACTGCCAGTTTTAGAACAAAGTTTCCTGGTCAGAGAAAAAAAACTGCTCAAGTGTTGCTCTCTGCTGTTTTTAACTTTCCTGTTTGAAAGATTTATTTGATCCCTAACCTTGTGCAAGTAATTTAAAACTGGATCATATGCTGGAAGTTTGGAAACTGAACCAGAAGAATTTCTTCTACACTGCATGACAGTTTTTAAGCTGCTTGTATTTACAGCATTAGCACTAGACCGTAACTGCCTAAAATTATATACTGTACTCCGAGAATAATGTTCAACGTGCACAAAGGATTTTTTTCCTGGACTAAATGAATCACCTTTTTTAACTTTAAGTCGTTTAGAAGTTCTTCGCTTTTTTATAATCTGTGTCATTTGCAGGTTTTGTACTTGTTTAAGCAAACAATTCCTTCCAAATTGTTTACTATTGCAAAAATTGCAAGGATGTGGCTTTTGTGACAAAGGCTTAATTTTACTTTGAATTTTTTTAGATCTTTTCATTTTTTTCCTTTTACTTTCAGATACTTGCTCACTATTTTGCGATGGCTCATTACTATAAGCAGGTTTGCGCTTCCTTAAAGTTACTAACCTTTGAGAAACATCAGTGCTTACAGTACCCTCTCTGTTACTTTTAAGTGAAGACACATAAAAATTTATTGCTCTTGGGTCCATTTTCTCAATTAACACATACTCCTTTCCAATCTTGGGATCACTCCTAAAAGCAGTGACAGTAGTTCCTTTAATACAAATTTCAAATGCTGAGTGCTTCAGAATTGCCTTGCTTTGTTTTAGATTCAAAATGCTTTTCCCATTAAGATAATTCATACCAATACAACTGCATCTCTGCCTAAGGGTCCTGACACTTGAAAAACTGTTTTTAAAAGCTAGATGCTTTGATTGTTTGCTGCACACAGTCCTGACAGGATGACACTTTCGATGATTTGCCCATGTTTTACATTTAAAATTATTGTCCATTTCACTGGATGTTTGCTTTTCCAAAGTAGGCATCACAGGACTTTTTGAAACATCTTTTGCATCTTTTGCACATTTTCTTTCTTCTTTTAAATTTGATGTAGTCGTATTACAGTGATCTACTCTTTCTAACTTTGGCATAGAGGAATCCTTAGAAACTGATTCCCCTGACGTTTCATGCATTTGTCGGAAACCATTTTTTTTGGCATCAACAGAAGCATCATTTATACAAGATAACACAACAGCTGATGGAACTTGTGTTGGTTCACAGAGCAATGAGCATTCTTCATTTATTACTTGAACTGGACATCCATCATCTGTCTGTGATGAAGAGTCTGACTCCGTACAAACAATGCTGCAATCATCACTAGCAACCACAGAATTGAGTTCAGTTTCATCAACATACAAATTTTTTTTCTTGTCCAGAGGCTGTGACATATTTTCATTTTCTTTGTTATCCATACCAGAGGGACTTTCTAAACTTGAGCAGTGAATCTGACTAACCATGCTTGACAGTGTTGAAAAGGAATTACACACATCTATACTGTAGGTTGTGCGTTCTAGTAAGTCAATGGATGAACTTAATCGCTGGTCATTGCTAGGCAGCCAGCAGCCTGACATCCACGTTCCAGACATTGTTGTGAAATGCAGATGAATTTTGCTAATGATTGGCACAAGGCATCAGATTCTTGCGAAAAGAAGTCATGCAGACACCAGTAAACCTATGATTAAATACAAAACATAATGAAAGCATTGGGATTAAATGGTCATAAATATAAAGAAATGAAGCATAGCATGTTGTATTTTAAAATTTTTACTGTCATGAGTTATGAAAGCAAAAGTATGATCAATCAAACATGAAAATATGTCATTTTTCCTTTTCTCGTTTATCTTCTGTTGGTATGATTTTACACACTTTCTAGCTCAGCTGGAAAGTTCATAAAACTTGTACACGGGTAAACAATTCAATTCTGAAACATGTTTTGTGTGATGTACCCTTTCAGGAATCAAATGATGTATCTTTCAATGATTACACAATTCAGAAAATATATGCAATACGTAAAAACCATTAGATATGAAACAAGTATCACGCATAAGATCAATAAACACTTTTCATTTCGTATCAATCACACAGTTAGATTTTAAATAAAAAGTCACTATCTCTGTCTACCCTTGTTTTTTCTTCCCAACTAACAACCTGCACAATCACAACACTTTTTTACTTATACATATATACATATCACTAAGTGTTCTCTGGGATTCCGAGGTTAACTCCTCGATGAAAGTATATCTGCCAGATTATTGTTTAACTTTTGGAACTAGATTTTACTTACTGTTGATGCATCAAATGTCTCAATTTACAACGATCTTGGCATACAGTTCGAGCTTCACTGACATCCATCACATGACCCCTGAAGCAGAATCTTTTTCAGGAGTCTGCAATGCAGAAAGGAAAAGCTAAAAACCTTCTGCAAGATAAAAGAAAGCCTAAATATTAATTTTTCTATAAAATTTATCATTCTGCACCGCGACAAAGCAAAGTTTTAAAAAATGAGCATGTGATTTTCATAACTGTACAAATTAGTATTCAGTCACAATATTCAAACTGGCTTTTCCCTGATAAGAAAAAAAGAAAGATTTTATTTAAGTCAGAAATAAATCCATGATTAATAAATAATGTTTCACCACAATCAAAACTGCATATATATATACTGTGCGTGGAGATATCATCATCATTATCATTGTCAACCATTATCAATCCACTGCTGGACGAAGGTCTCCCCAAGTTTCCTCCACAACGGTCTGTCTTGTGCCAGTCTCCTCCATGTCACTCCCGCATACTTTCGAATTTCATCCACCCATCTTCCATGTGGTCTTCTTCTGGGTCTTTTCCCGTCCCTTGGAATCCAATCTAAAATTTCGGCTGTCCATCGATGGTCTGTTCTTCTGGCAGTATGTCCAGCCCATTGCCATTTCAGGGATTTAACTCTGATCATGATGTCTTCCACTCTTGTCATTTTTTGGATCCACGAGTTCCTCTTCTTCTTATCTCTCCTGGTTACACCAAGCATGCACCTCTCCATGTTACTTTAAGTTGTCAGCAGCCTTTGTATGTCTCTTTTAGTTAAGGTCCACGTCTCTGCACCATACGTAAGCACTGGAAGGATGCATTGATCAAACACTTTTCTTTTAAGACATAATGGCATATTGCTCTTGAAAATTATGCTGTTTCTTCCAAAAGCTTTCCAGGCAAGTTTTGTACGCCGATTAATTTCTTCATCAATGTGACCCTCACTTGATATCTGCTGTCCAAGATAAACGTACGTGTCTGTTATCTCCAGCTTTTCTCCATCAATCGATAAATCTTCATTTCTTGTAAAAGCATTGAACATCACTTTTGTCTTCTGAAAGTTCATTTTTAATCCCACTTCCTTACTCCTGTCAGCAAGCTCCTGAATCATACTCTGCAGCTCTGATGGGGTAGTTGCAAAAATGACAATGTCATCAGCAAAACGAAGGTGGGTTAGATAATCCCCATTAATCTTTATCCTTTTGTTTTCCCAGTTGTGATTGAAAGACATTTTCCAATGTGGCATTAAAGAGCTTCGGAGATATGGTGTCACCTTGTCTCACTCCTTTTCCAATTTTTATGTGTGTTGTATTTTCAAACAGCCGAATCTTTGCAGCAAAACGAAGGTGGGTTAGATAATCCCCATTAATCTTTATCCTTTTGTTTTCCCAGTTGTGATTGAAAGACATTTTCCAATGTGGCATTAAAGAGCTTCGGAGATATGGTGTCACCTTGTCTCACTCCTTTTCCAATTTTTATGTGTGTTGTATTTTCAAACAGCCGAATCTTTGCACTTGCATTTTCATAGATGTTATTAATATTAATGTACGCATCTTCAATACCGCAGGATTTCAGAGCCATTGTAACTGCTGATGGTTTCACCGAATCAAAGGCTTTTTCATAATCGATAAAAGCCATGCTCAATGGAATTTCATATTCCCTCGCTCTTTCAATTAAATCTCTCAGTACGTGGATATGCTCTATTGTGCTGTAGCCACTCCTGAATCCAGCTTGTTCTCTCGGTTGAGCCATGTCCAGTGTCACCTTCAAGCGGTGTGAAAGAACTTTAGTGAAGATTTTATAAACCACTGATAGGAGGCTGATAGGTCTGTAGTTCCTGAGATCCTCAATGTCACCTTTTTTATGCAGCAAGATCATTGTAGCATTGTTCCAATCCCCAGGAATCTTCCCTTCATTAAGGCATCAAGTGAAAATTTGGGCGAGTACTGTTTCGATTTCTTCACTTGCTTCTTGTATGATGTTTACAGTAATTCCATCTTCTCCTGGAGCTTTTCCTCGCTTCATGTTCTTGATTGCATGTGCAACTTCTGCTGGGAGGACTGGAAAAACTCTGCTACCTTTCATGATGTCTGGAGTACATGTATCATCCCTTTCATATAATTTGGAGTAGAAATCTTTCACTCTTGTCAAAATTTCGCCTCTATTTTTTGTTACAGAACCATCTTCTTTTCTCAGTGCCATAATCTGTTTTCTTCCCTTACTGAGACGTCCCTTTGCTATCTTTAGGCTTTGGTTGTTTTCAATTGCTTCCCTTACTAGTTCACAGTTAAATTTCCTTACGTCTTCAGTGATACTTTTTTGTACTGTCTTGCATAGCTCTATATATTCCACTTTGGAAGTCACATCTTCTTTAGTTGTCCTCATCTCTCTTCTTTTTTGCATCAACATTTTGGTTTTTCCTGATAATTTGTTCACATGCAACTTGTTCTTTGTTGCTGTTTCCATAAGAGCTTTGGTTACTTTTCTGTTAACTTCAGAAATATCCACTTCTTCCAATGTTAGGCCTTCTAAAGCAGAGAATCTGTTCTTCAGTTCCAACTTGAAAGTATTATGGTGTTTTTTAAGGTTGGCTATGTCAATACATTTTGTTTGTCTTATGAGCTTGCTACGTTCGAGTTTAGTGTTGAGGTGCATCTTACATCTCACCAATCTATGGTCACTACCTGTGTTGAACTTGTTTAGCACACTGCAGTCTTCTATGACGAATTTTTTGTTACACATAATAAAATCAATTTCACTTGTCGTCCCATTTGGATGTCTCCATGTCCATTTCCTGTGTGGCTTTTTCTTGAAAAAGGAGTTCAAGATGAAAAACCCTTCTGCCTCTGCAAACTCTACAAGAGTATTTCCACGCTGGTTTCTGTTGCCGTGACCGAATTTACCTACTGAAGTTTCATTCTGTTGCCGTTGCCCTATTTTTGCAATGAAATCTCCCATAATTATCTTCAAGTGCTGCTTACCTTTATTATTTAGATGACAAATTTCCTCATAAAATTCTTCAATTTCTTCTTCAGGATGACTTGTGGTGGGTGCATAAGTTTGAATAATCTGAGCCTGGTATCTTCTCGAGAGTTGGATAACGAGTCGTGCAGCTCTGTCAGAGGAACTTTCAACTTCTACAACTTTATCCTTCAGTTTCTTGTTTATTATAAATCCAACACCACTAGTTCTGCCAGTATCAGTCCCACGATAGTAGAAGAGATGTCCACTTTTCAGCTCAATGAGATCTTCTCCTTTTCTCCTTACCTCACTTAGCCCGACGATGTCCCACTTGATCCTTTGTAGTTCCTCTTCCAATTCAAGAAGCCTTGAATCAGAAGATAGGGAGCGTCCATTATACGTAGCCAAGGTCTGCATCAGATGGCAGCCTAGTCCGGTCCTCCGGGGATTCTTAGCACCCTTTGCCTTCATGTCGCACTGGCCACTGCCTTGGCCAGGTACATTCCAGCTGTCGGAGACTGAGGGCCAAGATTTAAGTTGTGGAGTCATTTTGGAGGGGTTTGGCCATAACTCACCACGTTGGCCAAGCGGTTTGGTGAGTGTGGGATAGCATTTCCTGTAATCCCGATGGTATAGTTATACCACTATTGGCGGTGGTCAGAGCCCCTTTAGTGGGAACAGGATATACCACGAGAAAGCGGAGTTGACATTTGTCAAGGAGAGGCTGTGATGTTACGCATCACCTGACCTTACATCCCATGTGGATATATATATATATATATATTGGTACATCATTGTTGTCATTTTTCATTTGTTTCTGAAACTGGTGCCCATATAGGATTTTTGTTTGAAATCCCTTTTGTGAATTGACTACAGTTTTTGAGAAAAAATTTAGTACATACATACATATCACTAAGCTGTTCTCTGAGATTCAGAGGTTAGCTCCAATAAGAAATACAAACTTCCAGATATTTTTACTTATTGTTGTCGTATCAAACTTCGCCATTTACAGCGATCTTGACATACAACTTGTGCTTCACTGATATCCATTACACGCCGTACACAAGATCTTTTTCTCATGCAGACACTCCTGAATCTGATCCACCCATGTCTTCCTTGGCCTTCCTTTGTCTTTCCTTCCTGCCACTTGGGCTGAAAATATTTTCTTAGTAAGCATTTCAACACTCATTCTTTCAACATGGCCAAACCACCGAAGCATATTGGTCTCCACCTTGCTAACAACATTTTGCTTTACATCACACAACTGCAATACATCTTCATTCCTCACACAATTAGATCGTGTCTTGCCATAAACCCCATGTAAGTAACGCATTTCTCCAGCACACAGACGACTCCTATGTTTCTTTTGCAGTACCCAGGATTCACTGCCATACATCAGAGTAGGAACAATTACTGTTTCATACACAGCCATGCGGGACTCTCTAGAGAACCCATCATTCCTGTGAAAACTTACCCAGAGCAGCTATGACTTTCAAAGAAGAATTCACTTGCCTACTGATTTTTTTTTCTTTTTTTTTCTTGGAGGTTTTAACGACCACCGTGAGCAACTCAATGGGCTATAAGCAGTCGCCCGTCCCTAATTTAGTGTCACTGGTTCCAGGGAAGGGAGAGAGCCTGTGCCATAAGACAAACACAACATCCATGCCTCACCGGGATTCGAACCCGAACCCTCTTCGGACGAATGATCAGAGGCCGACGCCTTAGACCACTGCGCCACCGGGGCGGCACCTACTGATTTCACCATCCAACTTGTTCTCTCTGACAAACATGCTTCCTAAATACACAAACTCACTCACCTGGTCAATCACAGTGCCATTTATACTTACATTACATTCAGTGCTACCCATTCCTCTCTCAAACACCATAACTTTGGTTTTTCTCTTATTTATACTCAGTTTGAATTTCATGCAAACTTCATGCATCCGAGTCAACATACTCTGCAACTCACTTTTGCTCTCTGCCAACAGGACAGTGTCATCAGCATACAGCAATCTGCACACACGGATATCACCAAGACATAAACCACTATTATCTATTTTGGCCTCACGCATGCATGCGTCCATAAATATATTAAACAGCCATAGTGACATTACACAACCTTGTCTAACTCCTGCACCAATGGAAAACCATTTTAATAAAACACCATTCACTCGTACACAAGCTCTACTACCAGCATACACGGCTTTTACACTATTAAGTAGATTCCCAGTAACGCCATATTCATTCAATACCTTCCACAAAAGTGTCCTATTCACTCGGTCGTAAGCTTTCTCAAATCTATGAAGGCAGTAAAAATTGTCTTACCAACAGCCAGATACTTTTCAATCATCATGCGTAATGCAAAAATCTGGTTAGTGCAGCCTTTACCAGGCATAAAACCACTCTGAACATCCCACACTTTCTCTGATATAAAACCCCGTACTTTTTCAATAACAACCTTACCAAACACTTTCCCTGGCACACTCAGTAGGCTAATACCACGATAGTTCTTGCATTCAGTCTGATCACCTTTTCCCTTATACAAGGGAACAATGATAGCATCCTTCCAATCCCGAGGGACCATTCCTAACTCCCAGCACAACTGGCAAATTTCAGTTAACCAGTCAATTATAGAGTCACCACTATACTTCAACATCTCTGCAGTTATGCCATCAACTCCTGGAGCCTTACCATTCTGAAGAGATTTTAGAGCTTTACACACTTCTTCTCTTGAGATCCCTCCTGTGCTTTCATCCCTCATTGTGACATCATCTGCATCTGTCTCAGAATCATTTTTGCTCTCCTGATCTAATAACTCACAGAAGTAATCGCCCCATCTGTCACTTAACTCATTGGGCTCCCATATCATTTCCCCAATCTCATTCTTCACACAACTTACAACTTTGTTTCCCCTATTTTTCCTGAGTCTCATGTACTTCCAGAAGTACTTTCTATCTTTCCAAAAAGCCAGTTCATGCCTTTCCACTTTCTCTTTCCTATCTTTTGCCTTACTGTGGCGAACCAGCTTAGCAGCTTCACGCATCTTACAGCGATATTCATTCACAGAGACTCTAACTTGCAATATCCCCAAATAGGCTTCCTTCTTTTTCTTTACTGCCTCATCAATCTCACTATTCCACCAAGCATCACCTCTATTGTTACCCACTATTGTGATGCCACAGACCTCTTTAGCAGCAGTAACAACGCAGTTCTTAAAACATTCCCACTTCTTTTCTACATCCCTCTCACAAGATTTCAGATCCTTCAGTCGTTCTCTGAGTAAGTCAGAATACTGCTGATGATCTTCAAGGAGTCTATCAACCTTTATTCTTTCTATCCTGGGTCTCTTCCTATTCCTTTTCCTCCAACCAACATTAAGTTTCACTCGTGACACTACCAAGTAATGATCAGAACCAACATCTGCATCTCTCATCACAGGGGTGTCAAGAACTGTTTCAAACGCTGATCATAAACAACAAAATCTATCACACTCTTTTGACCAAGAGTACGATTTTCCCAAGTATATGTGTGTATATACTTGTGGTTGAAAAATGTATTAGATACACACAAATCATTCTCAATGCAGAGTTCAATTAATCTTTCAACCTTATCATTCACACAATGATCATTAAACTTACCCAGAACATTGTCAGAAATTGCATTCTGCACACCTACTCTAGCATTGAAATCCCCTGCTATTATAACTTTTTCTTTAGCACCAAACTGGCTCAAAACAGCTTCTAGCTCATTTCAGAAATCTTCTTTCTTATCAGAAGGTTCCGAGTCACAAGGAGCATACAGTACAACAATTACAATTCTCTGAAGTTTCACTTTCAAACGAATCCAGAGAATTCTCTCACTTATGCAACTATAGTGAATCAAGTTGTTCTTCATCCTTTCACTTAAAATCACACCTACACCAGCCTGCCCTCTCATATTATCCAATACTCCAGACCACACACTCACCGTGCCATTCACTTCTTCTACCCCAATTTCCTTCTTTTGGTTTCACTTACACACAGCACATCCAGTCTATACTTATTCATCTCCTCAATCACCTCACTCATCTTGCCATTTATACCTCTAGTATTCCATACACCAATCTTACATTCACTCAGCCGAGATCGCTTTCTTATACGCTGTTTAGAAAGTCCTGGTCGATTCCGTGGTGGACCGTTCTTCTCAAGTGTGGTAGGTCCACCATATCCCACACTTGAGTCATTCTTAATATTTCTTTTTGTCATTTTAATCAGGTAAGTACATCAGTGTGGGGGATTAGCCCACAGCTGAGGGTTCCAGTTGGTCATTCAACCTAAGGATTCTGGAACAAAACCCAGTGAGTTGGGGTCTTTTCGCCAATGTTACACAGAACTAGCTTGCACCTCTCCAAGATTCACAGAGGCCCTAGTTGCTGTTGTGTGTGCCATTGTTACCACGGAGCGCCCCGAGGAGGCAAACCCATCGCTCAGTACAACCGCCCGCAAACATTTAGTGAATTTGTTAAAATGAAATGTGGTGGGAGCATTTTCATTGACATTATTCAATCCCAAAAAATGATGAAATTAAAAAGAAAAACAAAGAGAGTTCTTGTAAAGCAACAGAAAAAAAAAAAAAAAAAAAAAACTTCCCCTCATTAGTCAGAAACGAAATTATCTGGAAGTAAGGAAAAAAGAAAAAAAAATGTGACCATTAGCTACTGGAAGTAAAATAAGAAAAAGAAAAAGAAAAAGAAATAAAACAATTGCCTACGTGATCTGTTGACATCCACTGGAAGCGGGATCCAACATTAAAATCCGGCAAAAATTTCCCTTCTTTTGCTTTAAAATTGAAAGGAATGCTAGAAATAATGAATGTTAAAGACATAGTCAGAAAAAAAACCAGTCTGCACACCATTCCAAAAATCTGTGAAGGGCGTCGCCGTGTTGTGCCGTTTCTGCTCCTGGGGTTGGGTTGAGTTCAGCAAATAGTTAAAAAAATTTCCTTTTTTTAAACATATGAAATAAATAAACTTTTGAAACTTTCTGAAAGCAATCTGCGGCGCCCGCAGCCGTGCCGTTCCTGCCAGTGGGCACACACCACACACAAGTCCTTTTGTACTTCCTACTCATATTCTTTTCCTCATGCAGACATTCGCAGGCATCTGGTCCTTCCTCCACCTTTTTTTCCTGCCACTTGGGCTGAAAAAATTCTTTTAGTAAGCATCTCATCACTCATTTTTTCAGCATGGCCAAACCACCTAAGAATATTACTTTCCACTTTACTAAAAAAAATTTGCCACACATTACACAACCTGCAACACATCTTTATTCCTTGATCACAGCAAGTCTTGCCACAAACCACCCGTAAGTAACGCATCTCTCCAGCACACAAACAACTCCTGTGTCTTTTCTGCAGTACCCAGGTTTCTGCCCATACATCAGAGTAGGAACAATTATATTTTCATACAGAGCCATTCGGGACTTCCTTGAGAATCCATCATTCCTGTGAAATCCTCCTAAAGCAGCTATGGCTTTCAATGAAGAGTTCACTTACCTACTAATTTCACCATCTAATGTGTTCTCTCTGTCAAACATGCTTTCTAAATACACAAACTCATTCACATGGACACAATCACTGTGCCATTTAGACTTAAACTGCATGCAGTGCTAACAGTTCCTTGCTCAAAAAACATAACTTTGGTTTTTTCCCTTATTTATACTCAGTTTGAATTTCATACAAACTTCATACATCCGGGACAACATACTCTGCAACTCACTTTTGATCTCTGAGAACAGGACTTTGTCATCAGCATACAACAATCTACACACACGGAAACTACCAAGACATATACCAGTATTGTCTATTTTGGCATCATGCATGCATGCATCCATAAATATATTTAACAGCCATGGTGACATTACAAAACCTTGTCTGACTCCAGTTCCAATAGAAAACCATTTCGATGCAACACCATTCACTCGTACACATGCTCTACTGCCAGCACACACGGCTTTCACACTATTAAGTAGATTCCCAGTAATACCATATTTATACAGTACCTTCCACAGAAGTATCCTATTTACTCTGCCATAAGCTTTCTCTAAATCTATGAAGGCAGCAAAAACCTTCTTATCAAGAGACATACCTTTTTGATCATCATGCATAATGCAAAAATTTGGTTAGTGCAGCCTTTACTAGGCATAAAACCACTCTGGTCATCCAACACTTTCTGTGATGTAAGACCTCATACCTTTTCAATAATAACCTTACCAAACACTTTCCCTGGCACACTAAGTAAGCTGATACCACAATAGTTCTTGCATTCAGTCTAATCACCTTTTTTCTTATACAGAGGAACAATGATAGCATCCCCCTTCAATCTTGAGGGACCAATCCTAACTCCCAGCATAACTGGCAAATTTCAGTTAACCAGCCAATGACAGTCACCACCATATTTTAACATCTCAGCAGTTATGTTATTTACTCCCAGAGCCTTACCATTTTGAAGAGATTTTAGAGCTTTACACACCTTTTCTCTTGAGATTCCTATTGTGCTTCCATCTCTCAATGTAACATCATCTGCTTCAGTCTCAGAATCGCCTTTGCTTTCACCATCTATTAACTCACAGAAGTATTCACCCCATCTTACACTTAACTCACTGGGCTCTCATATCATGTCTCCGATCCTATTCTTCACACAACTTAGAATTTTATTTCCCCTATTTTTCCTGTGTTTAATGTACTTCCATCCAGAAGGCTTTTCCATCTTTCCAAAAAGCCAATTCCTGCTTTTCCACCTTTTCCTTCCTATCTTTTGCCTTACTCTGGTGAACGAGCTTAGCTGCCACACGCTTTTTATAGCAATACTCAGCCACAGAAACTCTACCTTGCAGCATCCGCAAATATGCTTCCTTCTTTCTCTTTACTGCTTCTTTAATGTCACTGTTCCCACAAGCATCACCTCTAATGTTACGCACCATTGCCATACCACAGACCTCTTCAGCTGCAGTTACAACATAGTTCTTAAAACATGTCCACTTCTTTTCTACATCCCTCTCACGACTTCAATGTATTCAGTCATTTTCCGAAAAAGTTACAGTAACGCTGATGTTGAGTTGCAGTCATGTAAGAGGGATGTAGAAAAGAAGTGGACATGTTTCAAGAACTGTGTTGGTTACAGTATGATTATTTTCTACAATGAAATTCCAAGCCTGCTGCAAACAGCCACACTATTTTAGTATCATTCATTTGCTAAGCCACTGACATTAGCTGCTGGACAACCTTCCCTGCTAAAGGTCAATAAAAAACGTTCGGTAAGTAACCTATATATCAATATTGTATACATACTCAATTCGTAAAGGCAGTTACCATTGGTATCCACACTGCTTGAAAACATTTCTTGCACGTAATGTTATGCAACCCGAGAGAGGTACATGTTCATCCACGACACTTGACATAAAATACATAAAAGTAACTATACTATATCTTGGAACCCAATTCATCAAATATACAACCATGAAAAATCAATGGAACCCTTCAACTAACATTAAAAACCTTTCATAATACTCGTGAACCAAAATTTCCCAGAACTGTAACTAACGTAATAAAAACCACTAAAAAGTTAAAAAGTATTTCACTCACAAATACTTCAGGACACTAGACACGAAAAACAAAGTCTCGACCAGATTATATAATACAATTTCCCTAATATACACCACATGAAAAGCAGAAAAGAAATTATTTAAATAAAACAAAAGTACTTCAAAACATTCAAGGAACAAATTTCACCGAAATACGTATTATAACTCAATACTGAACGATTAAAAGATTTTCACAAACTAAAGTCACTGCAAATCAAAGGTCCATGCAAAAAATGGGTGAAAACATAATAGACATGTTTAAAAAACAAGTTCTAAATTCCAAAAAAATTTGTGGAACTATCTCTCGCCGCACAAAACTATGTAGCTCGAGGCCTTGCGCCGCCTGTTGCAGCATCTTCAGGAGCACCTACCGATCTCCCTGGTGAACACAAACTGATGTCGAAATTTCAGTGATCTTCGGGCCATGCACATACCTTTCCAGAGGCTCCGTCTGGTGCCAGTAAATGAGATCTCTCCACTCCCAATGTTGTGATTTTTTCCCTTCCTATATTTTTTTGTTCTTCCTTTTTTTCCCCTCTGTCACGGAGAAGTTGCTCTTTTTCATTAATTCCTTCCATTGTATTGACAAATTAAATGGTTCATTATGGTTACAAATATTACCTTGATTTTTTTTCGATTACTACTGTTTCTGCCAATCGAAGATATTTTTCATTCGTGCGGTTGCTATTAATTCTATGTCTTCAAATCTGGGATGAACTTTATTTTTTAAACAGTATTGGATTAACACTGTTTTCTTTTCTTTTTGTTCTAATGTCTGACGTGCTGTAATAATCTACATTTCAAACTATTTTTAGTGCTCCCTATGTAGGCCATTGGTCTTGAGTCTTCGATAGGAATGTGATACACTCCAACTTTTTCCAACATTTGTACTCCTTTGCACCTACCTCTGTTAATAACAACATCATTGATGGTATCCACAGAGCTTCCCATTTGAAAATTAAATGGTTTTAAAAAATCAATAAGTTCTGCAGTTATATTAGCTACATATGGAAATCACATTACATATTGATAATCTTTACTATTTTTATTACTGCTGCTAACACTTGTATTATTCATGCTAATATTGCAATCTCTCGTTAACACATTTTCTTGGTGTTTTTCTTTACTTCGTATATCCAAGTATCTAATTGCCCTTTCAGGGTAGCCATATGATCTAGCAATCGATTTGATGTAACCAAGTTCATTCTGTACATAGATTTCTTTAGATGAGTGTGTGTATGCTCTTTTCATTAATGTTTTGAGGCTATTAATCTTATGTGTTTGAGGATGAGATGACTCCATAGGTATTAATACAGGTATGTATGTTGGCTTCCTGTACAGTATAAAATCTATTTTATTCTCCTTTCTTATCAACATGACATTGAGAAATGGAAGGGCTCCATCTTCTTAATTTTCTATTGTAAGTTCAATAGCAGAAAAGATCTCTGTAAATTAGTCAGTAATATGTTTTAATTCATCAAGTTCAGTACATTGTGATAACATAAAAATGTTATCTACATATCTTGTATATATTAAAGGCTGTGGGTGTAATGAATCTATTACTATTTCTTTAATATGGTTTAAGACTATTTCAGCATATAATACAGATAATAGTGAGCCCATGGGGCCACCAAAATTTTGTTTGTATAACGTCGCACCATCTGAAAAAATATTGTTATTATCGATGTATTGCACGATTTCAATAAGTTCATGCTGTTGTGTAACATTCAGGTAAGACTTTATTTGTTGATTATATCGTATTAATTCTGCAAATTTTACAGGAGTACTAGGGATCAAGGCTTTACATCTAAGCTAGCCATCCAATGACAGCTGATAACCTGATTTATTGTTTTAATTCTATCGATAAATTCATAACTGTTTTTAAAGACTATTTATTTTTCATAAAAAATGGAGCCAGAAAACTGTAAATTTTTTTTTCCAGATTTTTTAGTGGAGACTTTTTTTTTATACTATTACTCTGAAAGGTGCTTCAGGTTTTATTTCTTTGCCACCACTCAGGGACCTTGGCACCCATTGGTGGGAATACTGTTTTTATTGCAGATGGTAAGGTGCTGAGGTTTCTGACATTAGTTAAGAAGCGAAGCTGTTTTTCAGTAGGGTCCTTCTCAATAACTTTACACTTCAACTTCCTCAAGGCATTACTCATTTTTTTTATTGTATTCACAAGTATCCAAAATAATGATTTGGCCTGATTTGTCTGCCTCACAAAATTTTACAGATGGAACATTTTTTAAACTCATCAACTGGTTTCTTTCATACTTTAATTTATCAATGTAATAATTCTTCTTTCTTCCCTTTCCCCTTTATTCTGTTTATTATATTCCTTTAGAATACTTTGCTGGTTAAGTCCTCCAAAATTGGTATGTATCTTTTAGTTTTGGGTAATTTTGGGGGAAATGCAATTTTTTCTCTCTTTGCAATGCAGCCATCTGACTGTATGTTAAATTGTGATTACATAAATTCTGGAAAACTGCAAATGGAACATTGTTTTTAAATTTATGACTCCCTGTTGACATATTTTCAAACAGATCATTAATTTCCTTATTATTTCTCTGAATTATCTGTTGTTTTTGCTTTGCTACAATTTCATAGATTTCGGTTAACGTGAAATCCAATACTTCATTACGTTTTTTATTTTTGGTTGTCAAGAATTGTTCATTCCAGATGTTAAACTACAATTTTAAGCATTTCTTATGCAAACCATGAAAAAAAAAACATATATAAAAAGAGCAAAGTTTGTTTGGAAAAACTGGAGGTTCAAGTTGAATTTCTTGTTTTGTGCCAAGATTTTGACATTATACCTAACTATTTACAAATTAAAAATACTGGATATAATGAAAAAGATAAACAAATTCTTAAGGAGTGCCAAAGAAAACGACTTTGGAACAAGATATTCTAAAAAAGAAGGCAAGTAGTATACAGGATTCGTACACTTTTGGGGGAAAAAAATTCCAGGACTTTCCAGGACTTTTACAGGACATATACAAAAAAAAAAAAAAACATTCCAGGATAATAATTACGCCTTACAGTACATGGTCAAATTAGTTTTTTAAAGTAATTTGGGTTTTAAGTAATAAAAGTGATAAAAGATGTAAATGGGTGAGGGTGCTGTTTTACTCATTACATTTCTTTTTAATTGGAGAATTACCCAATAATGGCAAACTGAATCATGGTGGTGCAATTACCACAAGGCCTATCAGAAAATCCTTTCCCTCAATGTGAAAATGATTAATTCAATCAGTCATTTTAGCTGCTTCACTATTCTGCACTTTCTTCCCATGTAATCAATCTATTATTGATAACTATTGAAATTATTATAAAATAAAGCAAGGGCAGATTCAGAATTTAAGAATGCAGAAGGCACACATCTAATCAGTTAAAAAAGAAATATAGAAGGAAACACGATTTAAGTCTACGCCTGCTAGCGGAATAATTGAGAATAATGGAAAATAGGCAAAAAATATTCTTCATGGGAAAAGCTATGTTAAGGAAAAAGAATTTTTCAAATACATCTCCCAGAAGCAGAGATAGCCGAAAAAAAGGTTTTGACCTTTACGTCCCTAACGGGAAATCTTTGCATTATTTAAAGAGGATAATGCTCCACATCTCTACTGTAGCGAATGACATACAGTAAAGGAGAAATTTCTCAACAGGGTTTTTAGAAAAGGCGACACAGCTGTAAACTCAGTGGCAGCGGAACCGCCCGGGCACGGTCAATAATTTCAGCCAAGATTTTTATTTTTAGTATTTTTTTATTTGGCATATGTGTGATTGTTATAATGTACCTTAGAAAGTTCCTCTAGGTATGTTGTTGGGTGGTCCTAATTCCCAACAAAGCTCCTTAGGCATTGTTTTTCGTCTGTTTGTTCCGGGAAGTGGGAAGGTAGAGAGGGTGCACCGCGATTCGATATTTCGGGTCCGGTCAACGAACTTTACTTTCCGCCGCCCCTGTGTAAACTGAAGTACAAAACCACCACCTAGTGACAGAACTGTGAACTACAAAATTCCTCATATACTAGCCTAAAGTGTTCTACAAGGTAAATGGTATCCGGTGTTCAAAGAAATTTTTTAAATCCACAAGTAGAAGAGATATTGAGAAAACATTAAAAATTGGCGACCCCTAGCGGTGAAACTGTGCATTATTTTGAGAAGAAAATATGCACACAGAGTTTGCATAGTTAGTAGTATCTGACTGAAGAAAGAAGTTTTTCAATCGGATTATTAGTCCCACAGATATTGCTGTAAACGGAAACGTGAACATACGCCCTCTGGTGGCAGACTTGTGCATTAAGAAAAATTTGAAATTATATGAGAAACATTTCACAGCAGAAACACTCTCCAAGAAAAGAAGAATTTTTAAAATCGGACTCTTGTTAGCAGAGATATCGACAAAAACAAGGTATGCATCTATGACCCCTGGCGGAAAAACTATGCATTATTTTAAGAAGAAAGGATTCTCAAAAAGTTTTTCGAGGTAAGCGGTATACTGTTCCATGAAAGAATTTTTTGAGTCGAGTTTTCAGAAGCTCAGATTTTGCTGCAAATACATCCGAAGCAGAAATTAACACTTGCCCCTTGGTGGCCAAACTATTCTTTACCAAAAATAAAAAATTATATGCAAAACATTTCCTAACAGGCGCTGTATCTGGTTCAGAAAGAATTTTTCAAATCGGTTTTAGAAGCAGATATCGGGGAAATGCGATTTACTTTACACCCCCTAGCAGAAAATCTGTGCATAACTTTAAAAAGTGACTATACCTAAAATAGTCTTCGACATAGATGGAATTGAAAGGTAAAAGAATTTTTTTAATCGGATGTTTAGAAGTAAATATGTGGAAGATATCTTCTGCATTTATGCCATCTAGCAGCAAAATTGTGCATCATAAAAAAGAAAAAGAAAAAAATGAAATACCAGCATTATCATTCACAATTTTCAAGCTTCCCAACGCAAAAAGAATTTTTCAAATCGGACTAATAGTTGCAGAGATATGGTGTTCGTGGATGGACAAACCGGTAACATAAGCATGATCTTTTTTAAAAAAGACATGCTAGAAAAATTGGTAACACTGATTTCCTAAAAGAAATTCAAATATATATATTTTGAGCACTAATTTCAAATTTCAAGGTTTTTCAAGACAGCTTTAAAAAAACACAAATTTTCCAGAATATTCCAGGCCTTGAAAACGTAATCATGATTTTCAAGGACTTTCCAGGTTTTCAAGCACCTGTGCACACCCTGAGTATATGGTTTGCATAAGAAATGCTTAAAATAATGATAGCTATATTCCTAGGTCAGACAGTGAAGAAGCAGTTAAGCTGTTTTCAAGTGACATCATCGGGGAAGGAAAGGAAGAAATACATATAGTTTCTGAAAGTGTTTTTATCCAGAGATCTTGTGAGGCACCAAAATTGAATTCAGGCTACATAACCTATGAATATGATTATGCATGGTGGGTAGCAAGCATTCTTGTAAAATACGACGACACCACCAAGCTGAGAGTTACCTTCCTACACCCTAGAGGACCATCACCATCTTTTGCTTACCCAGTTATCCTGGACATATAGAATATTCCTGCAAGTACAGTGCTTATGCAAGTAGAACCTGTCAGACCCACTGGACATGTCTACTCCTTAAGTAAAGCTGAAAGTCAGAGATCATCACACCTTTTAGCTTCAAAGACTGAAACACACAGGTTAAAAGCCCCTTTTGACATATGAAGTAGCTTTATTGGAGAAATAAACTACCCACAACATTTTTAAGAACAAAATGTAATTGTACCATTAAGTTAACAGTTTAAACCATGTCAACTGTTTCTCCAACGTGACATTTAACTGTAAATAAGGCATTAATTAAGTCTTTTATATCTTGTTGGGTTTAAATAAAGCAAGTGAGATGAGAATTATTAAAAATACTTTTACCTAACATTTTGTTTTGTTTTTTCGACAAATTTTAAAATTCAAACACATAGCTAAAACTATGATACAATATCTAAAATTCCATTGCAGGCAGGAAGAAAAAAATATTTTTGACTATGATTCCATGATCGTCCCATCCTGGAATTTTGCACAGGTGATTACAAAAGGTATTTCCTTAATATATATATTTTGAAAATTTTCAAAAATGGCTTTTAAAATTAAAAAAAACAAAACATTTTTTTCTTAATATAGTCATGATGCATATCTAAGAAAGCTCTTAAAAAGAGCTTTAAAATGAGCCCAAGATGAGCTTCCTAGTTCAAATATGTGGTGAGATATTTAAATTAATATGAATCATGATTGTGGAAAAATTACCTCATGATTGTGGAAAAATTATCTTTTCGAATTTTCCAAAAATCAGTATCACAAAAACTCCATGTCTAAAAAATCTGAAAATTAATAGTTTTCATATACTCTATAGCCACATCTTATATACCAAGAATCATTAAAATCTAAGATAAGGAAGTTCAACTGACATGGAATGAGCCTGTGATCTTCTAAATCTTTAATTAATTAATTAATTAGCTTGCTCAGGGTTTACAATGTCACTATTTAATTTGTCTACTTGGAAATGTGCAAACTCAACTTCTAACGCTTTTCTTCATTAGAGAAATCACCAAAGAGGTCAACAAAATAGTTAACTGAACAAAATTTACTGCTTGTTCTATGCCTTACATCAGCCACTTCAGCATGCAGAAGAGTCTGATCATTCAACTGAAATTTTTTAAGCATGTAATCACAGTATTTCTGATAATATAATTTCACAGACTGATACAAAGAAATTAAAATTACTTCATTTTTAGACAAATTGCTGTCATTCACGTACTGCCAAGTTTTACTTCCAATGACAAGTTCCTCATCTGACTTTCGCTGTTTCCTATCAGAAATTGGTATGGTCAATAACATTCTCAGTCTCTACCTACGCAGCAGATGGTAATGAATTGTGCCATAAGACATTAAGTAGAGAAATTAGTTTGCAATGCAATTGATGAATAATTGGCGATTCATTTTGTGGTATGACATTTGTCTGGCAGAAAAGCAGCAAAGCTTGCTGAAGAAAGAGGAGGTAGAACTTTATCTTAGGAGACTCAATTCTCTTCTGAATAGAAAGGTATTTTTCACAACCTTGCCTAGTCATATTTTTCTCTCCAAAATATTTTTCCAAGGACTCCTACTGCTCAAGAAAACAATTAAAAACCTGATACAATGAAAGCCATCTGGTACACACATATTTAATAATTTGGCGACTTTCAAGGTTACAAATCTTTTAGCACATTTTAAATGTTTCAAATACACTTAGTGCTTTTCTGCAAAATATAGTATACGTCAACCATAAAATCTTCCACATCGATCTGCAGTTCCTTGGCTCCCCTTTTGGCAGCTAAATGCAACAGATGGCAACCATGAACTACCAAATTTGGATTTTTATCCCCGAGAAACTTTGTGACACCTTTATATTTTCCTACCGCAGAAGATGCATTATCTGATGAGAATGCAATACAATTTGTGTCATGGTGTGAATTTTTTTTCCCAGTTCAGTATCCAGTAACTTATTTTCTCCTGTTGTATCCCCATCCAACTTTTGTAAGCTTAATAACCAGGGAATAATTTTCCCCATTGTTGTATATAAATATGAAACAACAGGAAATATTTTTTCTGCAGAACTAATGTTGCTGCCATCAGTTGCTAAACTAAATTTTCAAGTCTTCAAATTTCTGTCATTTCATGGGCAGTACCATCAACCACACTATTAATAATTGCTGTTGTTTTTGTGCGAGCACATTAGGGTGGCCCACCTTTGTATAGGAATTTTTTTTTTAATTATCATACCATAAGATCCCCAAGATGTAATAATATGGGGCAAGTGAGCTAAACCGTCAAAACAACGAATCCAAAAGATTCAAAGGCACTTTATTGAAAAGGTAGCCTTGAGCACAACTGGACAGAAAACAGAGACGTCCATGTGACAGGCGGCTGCCAAGAAAAATCTTGTCTTTAGTAGGGGATATGATCACCCCTGACTGCGTTGCAGGATTTACGTCTGTCCATGATGAGGACAAGGTTGTCAAGGAGCTGTTGAGGCATCGCGGCCCATTCCTCTTGTAGCGCCAATCGCAGCTGCGGAATCATTGTTGGCGGCTGGTGAGGTGCTGCCAAGCGTCTCCTGAGAAGGCCCCATATGTGTTCGATTGGATTTAAGTCCGGGGACTTTGCAGGTGAATCCATGCATTGAATATCTTCACTCTCCAACAGCTCTGCGACAGCCACTGTACGATGAGGTGTAGCATTGTTGTCCATGAAGAGGAACTCAGGACCCACAGCACCTCTAAACAGACGCACGTGAGGCAGGAGAACCTCGGTACAATAGCGGACACCAGTGACTGAAACTCCTTGGAAGATGTGGAGGTCAGTACGGCTACCAAGCATGATACCGCCCCAAACGAGAACTTCACCACCTCCAAACCGGTCCTTTTCGATGATGTTGGAGGTGTGACTGTGTGTTCCCTGCGCTCTCTCCAGATGTGTATACGTCCAGAATCGCTCGTCAGACTAAATCGGCTCTCATCCGTAAAGGGAACTCGACCCCATTGCTGATGTGTCCAGTTCTTGTGTTCCTGGCACCACAGAAACCGCCATCTCTGACGAGCAGGCGTTAATGGCACACACCGTACTGGTCGTCGTACAAATAGACCACCTTTGTGCAACCTCCAGGCCACGGTAAAACGCGATAACGGACGTCCAGTTGTTTGTTGCATGTGCCTTGTGATTTCTCCCGCTGTCTGCCGTCTGTCTCTTCTCACCTGTAGGGCAATATATCAGTCGTCCGCCACCGTGGTTGCTCGTGGACGACCACTGCTAAACTCTTGGAGAGCTGTTCCTGTCGTTTGAAATGCTCTCCAAGCTCATGAAACGATGCTGTGAGCGATCCCGAACTCCTCGGCCACACTAGTCACACTTCAACCTTCTTCCAACTTCCCAATGACGCGACCTCGGGTAAAGTCATCCAGATGTCGTCTACTGGATTGCCTGTTGGCCATATCACATAGTGGCAGCAACTCGCAGTCGGTCAAACCGATGTGCACCGTGCAATAGCTTTCACCGAATTCAATATGAAAGAGATGTTGTGCTACTAAATCACAATATAAAATAACACACCATCTAAGCACGATTTATTATAAAAAGCGAAAACTATTTACAGATTAAAAACCATTAGCACTTTCAGAGTGCCGTTCACTCCATCGTCAGATGTTCCAGGCAGCTATCACGGATAGCTGTATATATACACAGGCCATGTGTGACATTACAAAGCCAGCTACTTGTTATTCAAATACCACAAAACGATATAACATACACAGTAGTTGCCACAGATTAAGTGAGATTCTTGCAAATTATATTAAAGTTCAATGACTTCACAATCGGTGTCCAACTTTCATGGAGGTCCACTGGGTAATAATCATTACAACATTTTTTGTCCAACGCTTTAATAAATACACTTTCGGCTATCAGTAAGGCACTGACAGAAGGGGGTGTCAAGAGTACACTAGCATTGCACCAGTCTGGAAAATAAGTCCCATTATTAACATTTCTTGAAAGAGAAGTATTTTGAAGGTGTGCTTTAACACTATATTTATGTTCCATCTCAAATTCAAATATCTCCTTGTGGAACCTATGTAGTTACAAACGTGCTGTTTGGTAACAGGGTTCAAGAGAGGAACATTATATACTCCCCAACGTCGTAACATGTTGGGTTTATCTCTGTCACGCCTGAGTTGTGCAAATAAATCCTTGCACTTGACACCAAATTGTAATTCATATTGGAACACGCACGTGACAGAAAATTTGTTATTCCGGGTAAAAACTCTAATGACCCAATAAACCTCGGATTACTCTCATTAATTCTTACTAACGTAGTGGATCGCTGTGCCAAAACTCTTGCATGGATCTTACGAGTAATGTAATTGGTATACCCAAATTTGCTAGTCATTTCAAAAATTCTATCGATCTTACTATGCAAAGCTGAGTGTGTAGAGGAGTGAGTATATGCTCGTCTAAAATAAAAGTCAATGGCTGACGTCTTCTGCACAAAAGGGTGGTTTGAACAGTATGGAATAATGGAACAAACATAAGATGGTTTACGATACACTGGAAATGATAATTCATGAGTAATTTGGATCATGGAAGATACTAATATCTAAGAACAGTAAAATATGATTATATTCTAGTTCTACCATGAGCTTGATAGTGGGAAAAATAGAAGAAAGCGTGTCGACGAATTGAATCAGTAAATCCTGTGCATGAGGCCAAATGACCAGGATATCGTCAACATACCTTAAATATAAGCTGGGGGTGTAAGGGAATTCCAATAAAACCTTATTTTCAATAAATTGCATAACAATTTCCGCAAGGATACAAAACAGTGGAGAGCCCATAGGTGAGCCCTCCAACTGTTGATAAATACACCCTTGAAACTTAAAATATGAGCGTTGCATGACAAGCCAATGAGCGTCCATAACGGCATAAAATTGCAACTACTGTGTATGTTATATCGTTTTGTGGTATATGAATAACAAGTAGCTGGCTTTGTGATGTCACACATGGCCTGTGTATATATACAGCTATCCGTGATAGCTGCCTGGAACATCTGATGATGGAGTGAATGGCACTCCAAAAGTGCTAATCGTTTTTAATCTGTAAATAGTTTTCGCTTTTTATAATAAATCGTGCTTAGACGGTGTGTTATTTTATATTGTGATTTAGTAGCACGACATCTCTTTCATATTGGACTTAGCTATACCGCAGTTTTATTTTATTTCGTTGTGGACGTAGTCTACATAGGTCATGTGTGAAACTTCTGTGCGATTATTTCGTGCCCTTCGCATTAAGCTTGCTAAAGAATCTAGTCATCTGTCGTTCTTGATCAACTGCAAGGGTTTGGATGTGATTCCTAAGCACTTGTGTATCAATACTACAACCTTCTCACGCAAAGATAAGGACATTATAAAGACAGCGGAGAAAAATGATTATCCCAAGCCGTTCGCACCAAACGTGGATTTGTGGACTTGTTAAATCGTAAGTGCTATGCCTCATTTTTGAAATTCTCATATGGTACTCATCCAATATTAGTGAACCGTGAACTAATTATTATTCATCCTATCATCGATAGTGAAGTTCGGACATTAACTACAACGACTTGTGGCTAATGAGGTAAAAAATCAAACTTATTGTCGTTCCTCGCAATTTTGGAACTCTGTTAAACAACCTACCTCAGTTGTCAATTTGAGTGACTGTTTATTGAACTCAATTCAACTAAGAGCATTTGAACGTGGAGCAAAGTTCGCTTATCCCAATACACGAAGAAATATTTTGTCTCTTATTCCACAGGTCGAACGAGTAGTTCAGAATATACCTGATACTAATAATGAACGTGAGTTTACACGTATGAAGGTTGCTGAGTTATTAACCAGTAAACCGAACCGTGAGCGGTCTTCTCTGTTGGATAACCAATATAAAGAGGAACAAGTTCAGCTCCAATTGCTTAAAAACAATCAAGATTTAGCAATTTTACCTGCTGACAAATCAAATCAGATAGTGATCATGAATCAGGGTTCCCACTCTTTTTCTCCCATAAAAAATAAGCACTTTTTAAGGACTTTTAAGCACCTATTGAACATTTTTTAAGGACCTCGGCAATTACATGCGCACTAGCTTTATATACATATAGAAGAAAATGTATGTAAATACATTTTCTATATGTATACACTGATTGGCCACTTTATTATGACCACCTGACAGTTTTAAGCAAATGAGCTATGGCTGCACGCTGTTGCCGCCAGAGGGCGAAGGCTAGTATAAAAAGGGAAAGTTTGGGCTTGCAACAGTAGTAGAAGTGATTTTTGGGTGACGAGATGGGTAAAAAATGCGATCTGACGGACTTTCAACGTAGGATGATTGTAGGAGCTCGAAGCAATGGAACGAGTATCACCGAAACCGTCGCAATCGTGAAATGTTCCAGAGCAGCTGTTGTTAAAGTGTTTAAAGACTAGACTGTCAGCCAAAAAACTGGGTCTCTATGTGCAATGTGTGGTAGTCATCGACTAGTGACTGCTCGGGCGGAACGGAGTGTCCAGACTGGTAACAGACAACAGAAGGGCAACAGTGCAGCAAATTACAGGCCATCTTAATCAACGATCCCCTCAAATTGCCTCTGCACACACTGCTCGCCGTACACTGCATCGGATGGGATATGGCAGCAGAAGGATTGTGGGTGATTCCATGCCAAATCAACCAGTCACTAAACCTGACCACTTCAGATTTCATGGAAACCTTCAGGGATCATTCTCCCTAGTGATATAAATGAGAATATATTTTTTAAAATTTTTTCTCTCACTGGGTTTTCGTGTAATTAATTTTTAAAATTTTTAAAAATTGTTGTTTTTTTGTCTTGCATAAACTTTTTCAATCTTGAATTTCTCAAGTTCTATAAGGCCTAGAGCGTTGTTTGGCCTCTCATTTTAAAGATAATTTCATAAGTTTTAATTTGATATGCAACTTGACTATACTTGGCAAAAAAAAATTAATTTAAAAAAAGATAAAAAATTTCAGAGTGGGATCTCAAGGGGATTAGGAGTTATGGTACCAATGGTATTGTTTTAAATACCAGTTAGGGCTACACTGCTACCTTTATCTTTTGTAAGGTAAAAAAAAATAATAATAATAAAAAATACATTGGCTATTAAGGTAACCAATTTACATTGGGGTCTATTACAGATAATGATTTACCAAACCCTGCAACAGTAGCCCTAGTCAAAGAATTCTATCAAAATGATGAGTTTAGTTGTCAAATGCCTGGTAAAAAAAGACTTTGTTTCAGTCAAAAGATGGCAAACGTGTGCATGTTCAAAAGTATTTAATTCTAAGTACATTAAAAGAATCATATGTACTATTTAAGGAGCGTTACCCTGATCAGAGAATTGGAATTTCTAAATTTTGTTAGCTTTGTCCAAGCATTGTGTTCTTCCTGGGTCCAGTGGGACACATTCTGTGTGCGTTTGCACAACACATCAGAATGCCAAATTAATGATGGCTCAGTGTAAAATACCTGAATTGAAAAATGGTGAACTCCCGATTAAAACATACAAAGATGTAACAAGCAATATAATTTGCAAAACGCCAACATCTAAATGTTACTTCGCAAATTGCATTAATTGCCCAGGAAGTGATGATTTAAAGGCTCGGTTTGAAGAAGCTTTTGAGCTTAATAGCATTGAAAATGTGAGTTTCAAACAATGGATGCAGATTGATAACAAGTGTGTCCTGGAAACTATTATAAAAACCGACAGAAGAGTTTTTGGATTATTTGTTTTAGTTTGCCAAAACTTTTAAGACACTCTTTCTGCTACTCAACAGTCTTCTTATTTGCGACACTTGAAAGAAAATCTACCTCAAAACCAATGCATTGTACTTTGCGATTTTGCTGAAAATTATGCATTTGTGCTTCACGATTTTGCACAAGGCTTTCATTGGAACAATGCTCAAGCAACAATACGTGCGTTTGTTATATACACTGACGCGCAATTGAATTAGAGATACCTGTCTAGTAACGTGTAGCACCAGCTTTCGCCCTGATGACGGCGGCGATTCGTCTCAGCATGGACTTTACAAGACATCGGAAGCGTTGGGAAGCCATACGGATCCACAACCCCTGAACAAGCTCCCACAGTTCACGAAGATTTGATGGAGGGGGTCAGAGCCTTGAACATTTCTCTCGATGGCATCCCAGATGTGCTCGATGGGATTGAGGTCAGGTGACCTAGTTGGCCAAGGAAGCGAGGTCACGTCGGTGGAGTGTTCATCCAACCATTCAAATACAATTCGGGAGCGATGGCACGGTGCATTGTCTTGTTGCAAGATGAGTGGGATGTTGAAGACGCACAAAAGGGAGCAATTGGTCGTCCAGGATATCCCGGTAACGTTCACCTGTGAGGGACGATGTCACACGTACCAAGGGTCCCATTTCAGTCCACGTAAACAGTCCCCAGACGAGAATGCCATCCCCACCAGCTTGAAGAGTACCCTGCTGGCAAAAAGGATTCATCGCTTCATTGTGGTTTGCGCCATACTCGTATCCTGCCATCTGCATGTACCAACGTGAATATCGACTCATCAGTCTAGGCAACATTTTTCCACATGCCTAGGGTCCAGTGGTGATGTTCCTGCGCCCGTGCCAATCTTTGCACCCTGTGATGTGCGGTCAGCAGCGGTACCCTCGTGGGACGATGGCTTCTGTACCCCATAGCAAGGAGATGGTTCTGGATGGTGTTGCTGCTTACATGTTTTTGTGCACCAGCGTTAAATTGCCGAGTAATTTCTTGCACTGGGGCCAATCTATCTGCTGTTACAATGCGAGCTAGCCGACGATGACCTCGCTCATCCACACGCTGTTGTCCACGGCAGTTGACCCTTGCAGGGATGGTTTTACCTGATTCGATGTACTCACGGTGCACCCGTGGCACAGTGGCTTGTGAAAATCCCAGTACTTGCACGACTTCCGACATGGAGTGACCCATTCATCGGGCCCCAACAATTTGCCCACGATAAAATGTGCTTAGATCCTTCGTTTTACCCATACTGTGTCAGACTCTTACTGATTCCCGTCGCATCACTACTTATATTGTCGGATCCCTGCATACGTCATGTCGTTTCCGTTTACAGGGCCGCCCACAGCACCACATTTGCAAAACGCCAGCTGTCTCTAATTCAATTGCTCTTCAGTGTACTACCTTGACGAGGAAACCAAAAAGTTGGCGCACCTGAGTTTAGTTATTCTTTCTGATTGTATGGTGCATGATACAGTTGCTGTTCATTTGTTTCAACGCCTCATGATTGACTTTCTTAAACAGAATCTGCCCCATAAACCCGAAAAGCTGAATTACTTTTCAGATGGAGCATCATCACAGTACAAAAACAAATCAAACTTTCTCAATCTCTGCCATCATGAGAAAGATTTTGGCATCAAGGCAGAATGGAACTTCCTTGCATTGTCATATGGAAAAAATGCATGTGATGGTGTTGGAGGAACGATTAGCGGCATTGGCCAGTCTACGAATGGTCTACAATGATTAAATTATGACCCCTCGCCAACTTTATGATTGTGCTAAAGACAATGTTGTCAACATCAGTTTTTTGTATTCCACTACATGGAATGGATGAATACGAGGCAGAGGAAAAGACCTTGAAGAGTAGGTTTGAAACAGCAACAACAATAAAGGGTACTCAACAATTTCACAGTTACTGAGACTAAAGTTTTAGTAAAAAGCTACTCATTTTCAGAGGAATCAAGTGTAGAAATAGTTTCAGCTGATGACACTGATGATGATCTGGACATTAATGACATTGTTGGCTTTGTTACATGCCAATACTCAGACAAGTGGTGGTTAGGTTGTGTGTTAGGAATAGAAGGAGATGAAGTAAAAAGAAATTTTTTGGAACCACGTGGCCCTTCTCCATCTTTCAAATACCCACAATTTACTGACATACTAGCTGTGCATAAAAATGAGGTTTTAACAAAAGTTGATCGTACAACAGCTGCAGGAAGAGTTTATTGACTTACAGACTCAGAAACCAAAAAGGCAAACAAGAACTTATTTGTTAAATTATTGACTTACACCCTTGAAACTTAAAATATGAACGTTGCATGACAAGCCAAAGAGCGTTCTTAACGGCATAAAATTGCAACTACTGTGTATGTTATATCGTTTTGTGGTACATGAATAACAAGTAGCTGGCTTTGTGATGTCACACATGGCCTGTGTATATATACAGCTATTCATGATAGCTGCCTGGAACATCTGATGATGGAGTGAACGGCACTCCAAAAGTGCTAATGGTTTTTAATCTGTAAATAGTTTTCGCTTTTTATAATAAATCGTGCTTAGACGGTGTGTTATTTTATATTGTGTTTCACCGAATTGCTGAGCGTACACCGCCCGTGTGATTTATACCCTTCCGACAATACAAAAGGATTGCACCCTTCTCAAATAAATTTTCATTACACTACAGGGAAAGCATTGAAATTCTCTTCAATAAAAACTCGTAATTCGGATGCACCCTTCAATATTCCGATTATTTGGAAATCTCTACTGGCAACAGCTAAAGAAACAATTTCAACTACGTGAGTGTTTTATGCCCTCTCTTGGGATGTGCCTGGGATAGCCGCCCCATCTGCCCTGCCCTTGCTAAGCCTCTGGGTTTCTCTGTCAAATATGCTTCTTAAATATACAAATTAATTTATCAGGAGTGTCTGTACCATTTAGACTGATCTTGCATTCAGTACTAACAGTTCCTCACTCAAAAACCATAACTTTGGTTTTACACACACACATACACTAAGCTGTTCTCCGAGATTCAGAGGTTAGCTCCACACAGAAATACAAACTACCAGATAAGTTTTTAACTGATTATTTACTTACTGTTGCCGTATCAAACTTCTCCATTTACAGCGATCTTGACACACAACACGTGCTTCACTGACATCCATCACACGACGTACACAAGACCTTCTATACTTCATACTCATAATCTTTTTCTCATGCAGACACTTTTGAATCTGATCCTCCCATGACTTCCTTGGCCTTCCTCTGCTTTTCTTTCCTGCCACTTGGGGCTAAAAAAATTTCTTAGTAAGCATCGGATCACTCATTCTTTAAACATGGCCAAATCACCTATGAATATTAGTCTCCACCTTGCTAACAATATTTTGCTTCACATTAATACAACTGCAACAAATCTGCATTCCTTAAACAATCAGAACGTGTCTTGCCACAAACCCCCCATAAGTTACGCATTTCTCCAGCACACGAATGACTCCCATGTTTCTTCTGTAATACCCAGGTTTCACTGCCATACATCAGAGTAGGAACAATTACACTTTCATACACAGCCATTCGGGACTTCCTTGAGAATCCATCATTCCTGTGAAATCCTCCTAAGCAGCTATATTTTCAATGAAGAATTTACTCGCCTACTAATTTCACTATCTAATTTGTTCTCTCTGTCAAACATGCTTTTTAAATATACAAACTCATACACCAGTACCATTTAGACTATATGACTCTGTACCATTTAGACTTATATTACATTCAGTGCTAGCAGTTCCTCGCTCAAAAACCGTAACTTTGGTTTTCCCCTTATTTATACTCAGTTTGAATTTCATGCAAACTTCGTACATCCGGGACAACATACTCTGCAACTCACTTTTGCTCTCTGCCAACAGGACTGTGTCATCAGCATACAGCAATCTGCAGACACGGACATCACCCAGACATAAATCAGTATTGTCCATTTTGTCATCCCGCATGCATGCATCCATAAATTTATTAAATAGCCATGGTGACATTACACAACCTTGTCTGACTCCTGCACCAATAGAAAACCGTTCTGATAAAACACCATTCACTCGTACACAAGCTCTACTGCCTTTACACTATTAAGTAGATTCCCAGTAACACCATATTTATTCAATACCTTCCACAAAAGTATCTTATTTACTCAGTCGTAAGCTTTCTCTAAATCTATGAAGGCAGCAAAAATTGTCTTACCAACAGCCAGATATTTTTTAATCATCATACGCAAAGCAAAAATTTGGTTAGTGCAGCCTTTACCAGGTATAAAACCACTCTGAACATCCCACACTTCCTCTGATCTCAGATGTAAGACCTCGTACTTTTTCAATAGTTGCCTTACCAAACACTTTCCCTGGCACACTCAGTAGGCACACACCATGATACTTCTTGCAGTCAGTCTGATCACGTTTCCCCTTAATACAAGGGAACAATGATAGCATCCTTCCAATCCCAAGGGACCATTCCTAACTCCCAGCACAACTGGCAAATTTCAGTTAACCAGCCAATGACAGAGTCACCACCATATTTTAACATCTCAGCAGTTATGCCATTTACTCCTAGAGCCTTACCATTTTGAAGAGATTTTAGAGTTTTACACACCTCTCCGATGTGGAACCAACAGGATTGATATGCATGCCAAAGGGCCAATCTCATCAGCTAGAATTCAGCACTGCTAGCAGCAAATTCCCAAACTTAGCTCACCAATCTCTGAAAATATGACACAGCAAAAATGGCAATCAGAAAGTTGGACAGCATCATTCATTTGCTACAAATCAGTCATATAAAGCAGGAGTCAATGGACAAATTTAGGCTGTACAACCAAAAAGCCAAAGGTATCCAAGGGCACTTCTCAGCAGTGCAATGTCGCTGGATTGATGTCTAGAGATCCGAGCATCCTAATTCTAAATGGAAGAGAGGATACATCATGAAACTGAAGTTGTTGCTGTTTGTTCATACAAAACTGCTAGGTTGATTTTGACAAATTCACCTGTTGACTGCCACGTTTTATGACCGATCTGTAACAAACTTATGATACTCTCCAACTCTGGAATCGACATTTTTGCTTTATCATACTTTTAGAGTTCAGAATGCTAAGTTCATGAATTAGCCTCTAGGAGTGCTGATGACAAGCTCATATGATCAGTTCCCCTGGCAATTACACCAATGCTGTTGGCTCCACATTGTTATCTGCCTTTGTTCGCCTGTGAAGCAGCTGGTATGTGCAGCTGGTACATGTAAAGTCGCGTCCCAGCTGCTTCACAAGCAACTTATACATCCTGTATAAGTTGCTTCTTTTGCTGCAGACACACAAACAGTTGTATGGATCCCAATCACACTGAAAAAAAAAAAAAAAAAAAAAAAAAAGGCGCATACCACATTATTTGTTACATATAAATTATAGAATAAATATGGTTAAGCAGGGGTAGACAAAATCCAAAAATTTTTAGGTGCAGTTCCTTTTTTTCAAAATATGGTTAAGCAGGGGTAGACAAAATCCAAAAATTTTTAGGTGCAGTTCCTTTTTTCAAAATATGGTTAAGCAGGGGTAGACAAAATCCAAAATTTTTTAGGTGCAGTTCCTTTTTTTCAGGAAATACGAGAAAACTATTATCAATCTAAATAAAAACTACGTATACAGAATTGTGACCTTCAACAGTCAAAATACTTTCAATAATTCAGTGGAAAATCCACAACTAAAACTAGGAAACATGTTATACACTTACATTAACACACTGGTGTCCAAATTTAATGTGACAAATACATATTCGAGAATACGTCCAAAACAAGACGACTGATTGTTGATTTTTCAGACACATGCAACGGGAAACGCTTAGTTGACATACCTAAGCAACCTTGTGCTAGCTTCTGTGGAAATATGCAAATGATGACCATATGTCAAGCTGGCAGACACTTAACTTTGACAAACTTTGTTCTCAGCGAGGTGTAGCAATTGAAGCTTGAGTTGTACTGTTAGTGTAAGAATGGCTACACACCATGGCTTAGAAGATTCTTTATGGTGGAGTATGATCAGTAGGTTGGAAGCAGGACAAATGCAAGAGTAGCAAGATGGCTGAATGTGTTGAGACAAGTGGTTTCCATTCTCTGGAAGCCGTTCCAGGAAAAAGGAACAATAACCAGAAGGCTAGGACAAGGATACCCATGAACCACATTACATCAGGATGACCAGTATTTGCCTCTAACAGTGCACCAACAGAGGGAGTCGACAGCCAGGCAACTCGCAGGAGCTCTCGTCTGCTACGAGAACCATGACAACAAGGTTAACAGTTTACAGAAATCTGCACGAGAGAGGTCCACATGCAAGAAGGCCAACGGTCTGTATTCCAGTTTCCGCATCACACAGAAGGGTCTATCTGAATCGGGCCTGACAGCACCACTAATGGTGAATGGGCCTGCGTTCTTTTCAGTGATAAGTTGCAGTACTGCCTAAACACAGATTCTCAATGTGTGTACATTTGGAGAGAGGCGGGTAGCCAAAATCTTCCATCACACATTAAGGAAATTGACCACTACGGTGGTGGACTAACGGTTTGGGCTGGCATCATGTTGGATGGATGCAAACCGCTACAAGTGTTTGCAGGAGGCACTCTGCCTGTTTCATGCAACAGTAATAACATCCTAGAGACCTATGTGTGGATTTACAGGGAAACAGTTGGCCCCCAGCCTTTTTTTCTTTTTTCTTTTTTTTTTTTTTTTTTTTGGATGATAATGCCTTTTCCCAAATGGCTGGGCTAATCAATGAATACATGAGGATATACACAGGATGGAGTGACCTGCCAGATCTCTGGTCCTGAACCCAGCAGATCATGACGTGAATATGAGTCCCAGCAGATCATGTCTGAGATGCCCATCAGAGTCCCAGAAGATCATGTCTAGGATGGCCTGGGAATAGCAACTCCAAGTTAGCAGCACCCTCCCAGGACTCCAGTGTGCCTTTGTGGAGGAGTGACACTTATTGTCCTAAACTCTAATTCACAGCCTTGTAAACAGCAGGAAGGCTCGTTGTGCAAGCTGTATCACCATTCGGGGTAATCACACTCCCCATTAGCCTCTCAAAATCTGTAACACTTGCTGCATCACTATTGGACTACCATGCGGTCATCCTCTTCATGCGGTGATGGCATTCATTTTCTGCTGTGTATTGCTGCATTATTGATATACACAGTCATATCAGTATATGACCACTAACCTAATAATGGGAATAACCAACCTTGGCCCAGATGACAGCGGTGAGACGGCATGGCATGGATGAAATGAGGCCCTGGAAGGTTGCCTGAGTCACACATGCCCATTTGGTCCACAGAAGAGCATGGAGGCCCCAGAGATGATGTGCTTGTGGGTCGGCATGTTGAATCTGTCGATCTAAATGGTCCCACAAGTCCTCTACGGGATTGAGGTCAGACGAAGGGAGAACGGAGATATAGCTATCATGTTTCTGGAACCAGTCATGCAACCCCTTAGCGACGTGGCACAGCACATTGTCCTATTAGTAAACAACATCGCCACCAGGGTAAATGTCTAACATGAAGGGATGCATGTGGTCAGCGAGGATGGACAGGTAGCCATTGGCATTCAGGGACCCATCCAGTGGTACCAGCTGTCCCTAGTCATATTAGGAAAACATCCCCCAGACATGCACACTGTGACTGCTAAACTGTACTTGACAGACAAGCGTGTCCAGGTGTTGGTTCTTGTGTGTCTGACACCGTGTCCACCACTGCATGTCACTTCTGTGGAGTAGAAACCTCCATTCGTTGGAGAAGGCAACCTTTTCCCACTCTTCCACTGTCCAGTGACAGTGGTCCCATGCGAACTGCAGGCATCATTGCTGATGGACTTGGGTTAACATGGGCCCATGTGTAACAGGGTTTGCTCTACTGTTATCAGGATACGTACCTGGGTGCCCCAGCATTTATTTGCTTGGTCAATTGCCCTTTACGAGTCGACGTTAAAGGGCAATTCACATGCAACTTTACCAGTCAACAGCCTTTGGGGTTCCACAGTTATGATGCTGGGAGGTACTGGGTTATGCCAGCAGTCCATTCTTGGTACACCCTTACTACAGAACCTAGCGAACAGCCCACAAAGTCTGCTGTTTCTGAGATACTTCTACCCTTGGCACGGTAGCCAATGATAATTCCTTTTAGAACGTCCGGCAAATCACTACCTCTGCCCATTGTGCTCACATGATGCACTATGTCTCATCTGTCCTGGCTGGCCGATTATATCCCCGTGTGGTCGACCTGGTCACGTGCAATCTGCGATACACCTGGGCGCATCACAGTCACTGTGATTCCAGGGGTGGTCATATTATTTTGATACGGCCATGTATGTAAGTCTGTACCAACTGTCATTAAACTCTGTCATGTGGATTTCGTGTTCTTTATGATGTTGTGGTTGTCATGTTAATTTTTAACATCACTGTAGTTGTATTTCAAAATACTGTATACACTCGTGTGTCAGCTGAAAGTTTTTGCAAGAAATCTTGCTTTCAAAGTTGAAGGGTCGGCTTATACACTAATTCCTTAAAATTAGGGCCTGACTCCCATGAAATTTATCAGCGGATTTGTTTACGTTTTAGACCATGTCTTTCCGAGCTTTTTGATCTTCTGAAAAAAAAAATTACGAAATATTTTTCCACCGAGAGTAGAATTCCTACGAGAAAAGGAGCCACGAATATGATAAGTGAAAAACCTAATCCTGTTTCAAATCAAGACCCTGAAATTTCTGGCTTCCAAACATGGGATACCTCATTACTTCTCGTGTGCAATCACAGGACACCATTGACACTGTGTATAAATCACGTGGGCCACAGCCAATAAGGTATCTCTCTTCTCCCGAGTTTTCACAGCAAGCATGGATGTGCGTGTTTGCACTCTACACTGGTGAAAGCCATCCACGATGTTGAATAACAAAGACATAGTGTTTAATGAAAGGTGGTAACTTGAAAGAAGGCCGACACTGCCGTGTTACTTCTTGGATGAAAGAATTGTGGGATACAATTTCACCAGAAATGGTTATAAATTCTCTCAAAAAATGCTGCATAACTAAAGCAATGGATGTTACTGGAGTTATTTAGAAACTCTAACAGTGAATAAAACTTTGAAGGTTTTTACAGAAGATCTCAGAAATTTGCATAATTCATTTCAATAAATATTTCCAAAATCTTGAAATTTAAGGTTGGCTTATATGTAGGTCAAGATTTTTCACAAATTTTTAGCTCTTGAAGTTGGGGGAGGGGGGTCGGATTATACACGAGATCATCTTACATGCGAGTGCGAGTATATACAGTTAAGTTTTCATTTCAGAAGGCTCAGCTTTGTCTTCTGTTGTGTAACTTTCAATGAAGACACTAATGAATAAATACACATAAAGCACACTACACAAAAGCAATGCCATTGCTACGAACATCTCTGATGCTCAGTTGGCATATGAACATGTACACTGCTGGCCACCCAAAATGCAACACCAAGAAGGAAGCATCCGATTGGCCTTAAATTTGAAGCATGCGTTGCCCGCGAGGGGACATGCAAACGATTAGCATTGCAGGGCATATGTAAATCATGTGCGCCCGGCACACCACCGAGAAGTACTACAAGAAGGGTGCACAGAAGGCGGGGTGTAAGTAGTGGAAATGTGTAGTGCTGCCGGACCTGTGCGTGGGAAGCTTCCTGATGCCTCGTTGCAGAATACGGCAGTCATTCCAGCACGTTTTGAAGCTTGACACAGGACGAATAGTGGCTTATCGCGACAGAGGTATATCGTACTGAGAGATTGGCGCCCGTGTGGGACGACATCCAGCCACAGTGTGGCGAGTATGGATTCGGTGGGTGCAGGAGGGACGGACGGACCGACGTGAGCGATTGCTGCAGCTGTGGCACACCACTGAACGAGAGGACCGGCATGTTGTGCGGCGGGCATTGGCAGCTCGCAACGCCACATCACGAACGCTAGCGCAAGAATTAGGGTGTGTTGCGCAACAACCTGTGTCAGCACGTACCGTTCGACGTCGTCTGCAGGAGCGGGGACTTGTCTCCCGGCGCCAATTGCTCTGATTACCATTGACATTACACCACCGGCGAGTGTGACGGCAGTGGGCCGTTGAACGCCGCACCTGGACTACGGAATGGCACGACATTGTCTTCTCCAACGAATCCCGCTTCTGCCTGCAACACCACGATGGTCGGATCCGGATGTGGCGGCACCGCGGCGAAAGACTGTATGACGCCTGCATTATGCATCGCCATACCGGTCCGTCACCTAGCGTTATGGTTTGGGGCGCAATTGGAAATGATACCTGCACCCCTCTGATATGCATCACCGGTACACTCAACAGCCACCGCTACATCTCCAACGTTTTGGAGCCTGTAGTCCTCCCTTACCTGCAGGACCTGCCAGCGGCCACGTTTCAACAGGACAATGCGTGCCCGCACGTGGCACGCATCGTGCAACAATTCTTCACGGCCCACCAGATGTCACTGCTGCCGTGGCCTGCCTGTTCTCCCGATATGTCGCCCATCGAACACGTCTGGTCGCTGATCGGCAACCGAGTGGCCCGGCAAGCACCACCCGCGGCTACGCCTGATGAACTGTGGCAACGTGTGGAAGCAGCCTGGACCGACATACCCCAAGCCCACATCCAAAGCCTCTTTCGTTCAATGCTGCGGCGTGTAGCGGCCGTTATTGCCAGCCATGAGGGCCACACGAACTATTGATGTCTGCGTGTTCCGCAAGTCGCACGGGCCTGTAAGCTCACCGTTTCATCTTTGTATCTGTTGTTATGTGTCCAGTAAATCTGGCTTTGCTATCACGTGCCCTTCTTGGTGTTGCATTTTGGGTGGCCAGCAGTGTATTTCTCTTAGGTAGAACCATGGAACATCAGCCTAAATCCCTACAGCCAATATCGCTCTGCAAAATACCTAACTCTGCTCGCAATAGTGTCAACAACTTATATACATATGCTGGTATCTTCATTATTCTGATTATATATAACTAATGAAAAATATGCAAACAGAAAAAATCCATATACTGTACTTGCTGCATTATTAAAGATGAGGTACATTTTGACCCATAATAGAAATCCAAAATAAAAACTTCAGAACAGAATTTGAAAACTCAGTTGTGGCAACTGGGCACCTTGGATTTGTATACCTTCTTGATCATCATCATCATCATTGTCAACCATTATCAATCCACTGCTGGACGAAGGTCTCCCCAAGTTTCCTCCACAACGGTCTGTCTTGTGCCAGTCTCCTCCACGTCACCTTCTTGATAAGCTCTGCTAAATGGTTTACATTAAGCTGACTTCCAGAGTGCTTATATTTGTCATTTCAGTTTGCATGAACACTTAAAACAAGATCAACAATACTTGCTTCTGTGTTCATGAGAATACTTAAGTGATTTTTACTTTTACTATGCTCTGCCCAGCATCTGTACTAGATGCTCCAGGCCTAGAATGAAGTGACTGCAATGGGATCCATGGTAAAATACTTCTACTTTTGGACAACTGTGAGTTGGGAACTTTACTGCCTTAATGACTGTGTGAAGTAAACTTCTACAATAGAACAGCTGCATGGAATTAGTATTACAGCTCTTTACTATAATCCAAGGTTTGTGATTTAAAAAAAAAAAAAAAAAATCAAAATAATCGGATTTTTAAAAATCAAAATTGGATATTGTTTGTATAAATACTTATTACTTTGTCTGATTGCTATATGGCGTGCTTTCTCCAGAGCCAGCTAGGATAACTAGAATGAGACATTGCTGCCCCAGTATTTTTAACTTGTCTTGGATAGGCATTATCATAATTCTTCTGTTCAAGTATTAGAACCTGAACTTGGTACAAGCCAACATCTTGAACAGTGCTCTCTTTATTATTGTTACTCATATGTATTGCTACTATATCTGTTCCATAACCTAATAACTTTGTCTTCACATACTTTGAAGAGCTTCCTCATTTCTCTTTTTAAAGTGTTTTATTGTGTATCAGCTTTGCTGAATTTCTTAGTTTAATAAGTAGTCAAGATCACTATTTCGGGCCAACTTGAGTTCTAGAAAGTACTCTTCCACCTTGATGTAATGTTAACCAAACATTCTATATTCAACCACTTTTCTGGTGATAGGCTTCTGCCCATCTACAAGGACATACATACCATTCCACTAAAAAGATCCCATGCTTCTTGTGGTAATAGTATCTAGCAAAGTTCATCAATAGGATTGTCTTTAGTATTTTCACTGCCATCACACCTCTGAAGAGCGTGGAGTTATCAATCGGCCCAGAATGGGATGTGTGATCTCCAACATTTGAAGTGTCCAATCTGTTATACCCAACGCCCAATTTCTTCCACTGTTTGAAACCACTTGTTATCAATCAAATACCACATATCACCACTTTGTTATCAATCAAATACCACACATCACCACTAAGTTTTTTTGTTTTGTTTTGGGGTTTAATGACCACTATGAGCAGCTCTAAGGGCTATAAAGCAGTCACTCATCCCTAATTTAGAGCCACTGGTTCCAGGTAAGGGATAGAGCCAGAACCATCCAAGACTTATATCTCCTATGCCACATCAGGGACCAGGGCCCATCTTGGACAAATTATCAGAAGCCAGCACCTCAGACCACTCATCCACCAGTGCGGCTGCTAAGCATCAGTTCTGATCACGCTAAACCCAAATGGAAATAATCTTTCCACAGAAGCTCAAGAAGCAGTTGCTGTAGTGATAATTCACAAGTATTTCACTTCTGAAAAACATAGGATTTGCCTTCTTTCTTTGGCAGTTAAACAACTTTTAGTGAAACATGGATCAAGCAGATAAGCTAAAAAATGAGGTCTCAAAGCTTGACTTTAGCAAGCCAAAAATAATTGCATACTTGCAAGCTTTTCATCTTTCAAGCTATCTTCCAATTTCTTCCAGATGCATGCAGCAGTTGAAATAGTGCAGTCTTTAGCACATGAACATTCTATGAAGTTTCGGCAGAAAAGTTTATGCATCTAGATATATCATTATGTGAAAATGATTAAAATTGGCATTTTCAAGTCTTTTTCAATTATTTCAAATCTAATTCATTTTTAGTTGAAATGAAGTATAAAAATTTAACTGAACAGTTAATTTAAAAATATTACTGATGTAATTAAATTAGAATTTTTTCTAACTTGATTTGAATCAGGAAACCCTCCAATGGTAATAAAACTTTCAGCATAAAATCACTATCACACACATGCACCAAAGTATGAAAACTGAAACTCTTACCCAAGGATGACTAGGAAACAGATCACCAAGCTGTCTTACATACCAAGATTGATGCACTATATGCTACCATATTACTAAAAAGAAAAAAGGAAATATAACTAATTTATTACAATGTTACAAGAAACATAACTTTTTAACTGCTCGAAACTGAAAACAATTTTAAGCCTAAATTCCATCCACCACCCAAGAAACACATGCCATTTTTACATTATAAAAGGTGAAAAGCATACAAAAATAGTTTAATCCTATCCTCTTCCTGAAATGATCACATTTTGCAACTTCAATATTTTCCTGATCCATACGAAAAAACACAAATGGATGCCTTCTTATACAGTGGTGTGCAAAAGTATTGCATCACCAGCGAAAACCGTGAAGTTTTAAGTTTAACGTATTTTTAACTAACTAATTTTCATCATTTGTATGTCATTAGATGCAAAATTCAATGGAGCTTTCAAAAATGTCGTAGTTTTTCCTGTAGCTACTTCTGTTCTTAAGATATGACATAAAATATGGGTCTTGACAAAAACATTAAAATTCACTGTTGAATTACTTTTTTACGGGTCTTACAGAGATTATTATTAAAAATAAGTTAGTGGTCAAATTTTCGAACTAAAGCCTAGTTCGTCATCAGGACTACGTCACTTCGCCAAATATCCCGCCTGTATGTGGTTTTAATCCTAGTTGTAAATAAATTTATGGCACCTCTATTCATAGTGTACTGTGGAATTACTTTTTTACAGCTTTATAGAGGCTATTATTAAAAAAAGTTGGTCAAATTTTCTGAATAATAACCTTTATAAGGTGTAAACTGTTATCTAATAATGCAAACTGATATCCAATAATTTAAACTGTTATCCAATAATTTTGAATAATAACCTCTATAAGGTGTAAACTGTTATCCAATAGCATTAACCAATGTATTTCTCAAATGGGGAGTGGGGAAGGGACCTCTATTTATTTTTATAGTGTAACTGTACCATTTCTTTGACCGTTCGTTTCCACCTGAAGTGCTTCGAGCGGTCGGACATCCAGAATGATCGGGCGGTGCTGCAATTGTATGTTGCTCAAAATGCTAATATTATCGTGCCATAATCTGCTGAAATATGTACGTTGCTAAATAGAATTAGCAGGAAGCTATTATATTTGTAAATCATCGTCGGTAAGCTATCTCCAATATCTATAGTTCTTGAAAAAGCTTTTTCTTTCCTGCAGAAACACACTAAATGCGCAACCTATGGCCTTTTCTACACAAGCCTGGAATAAATAGCCGTCTTGAATGTTTACTCCCAAACCCGAACCAGTTGCCAAAGAATTCCCTTTACCAACTACACTGCCGGACAATTGCTAAGGACGGATGTCAATAGCAACGATATCAACCATAAAATGGAAGGCAGGAAAATATGGAAATTAGCATAAGTGCGGGATACAGTAAGACGTGTTGTGCGTATGCAAATGTTGGATTGCCGAACTTGTTCGTGACGTCATAGCGCTGATAAGGGATATAACGGATTTGACGCGTATTGACCGGTGTTGTTCAAACGCAAAGTTGAACGGGAAAGAATCAATTGACAAACTTGCAATTTTCAGTATGTCTTCCCGACATTACCTAGATGATTTTACGCGTGGCCGTATTATTGGCAAGATTGAAGAAGGGCGAAAAATAACAGATGTTGCCAGGGAGTTCGACGTCCGCCACAGTGTTGTTTCAAGGCTTTGGAAATCATTCCAACCAAATGGAGAGTGTAGCAAACGTCACAGGGGAGGTCGGGTTCACAGTACGACACCTGCAGAAGATCGGTACATAGTGCTATCAACAAAAAGACACCGGCGCAGCACAGCTAGTGAGGTAGCAAATCAGTTTATGGCTGTTACTGGCAAGCGGATCTCCCGAAAAACTGTCGCCAGACGTTTGCACGAAGGAGGACTATACGCCCGCCGTCCTGTTGTGTGCATCCCATTGTCCAGACGTCACCGTACCGCCCGTTTGCAATGGTGCCATCAACATCGCAATTGGACTGATAACGACTGGTCTGCTGTCCTCTTCTCAGATGAGAGTAGATACAGTCTATCGTCTGATTGTCGACGACAACTGATCTGGCGTGATAGTGGTACTGCATATTGTCCAGCAAACATACAGGAAAGGGACCGATATCCGACATGTAGTGTCATGGTATGGGCTGGCATCATGATCAATGGCTGTACGTCCCTCTATGTGCTTCCAACTGGGACTATGACTGGCCAACCATACATTAATGATGTTCTGCTACCTCATGTTCGCATGTTCCGTGGTGCTGTCGGTGATAGATTCATTTTCATGGACGACAACGCAACATCTCATCGAACAGTCGCTCTCCAGGAGTGTCTTGAGAGCGAGGATATTCAACGCCTCGTATGGCCAGCACGTTCTCCAGATCTGAATCCCATTGAAAATGTGTGGGATGCTTTGGGGAGGAGTCTTGCTGGTCGCCAATGCCCTCCAATAAACAAGGACACCCTCATCCGTGCACTGACAGAGGAATGGGATAAATTACCCCAACAGCTGCTTGATAATGTTGTGCACAGCATGACACGACGAGTGGAATCTCGCATCGCCCTCCATGGTGGCCATATCCCGTATCGACATCTTACGCCGGAACGCCTGCGGACGGTAATTGCATTTTTTCACGTTTACGTATTCTGCACAAAATGGCCTGTTTGTCCCTTGAACACGTTTCAAAGCCTTATGGATTTCAGAACACAATAAATTGTCTTTCTTGTAATGTCCTGGCATTCTGACATTATTTTATTTCACTTGGCATCCAACCACACTTACTTTTTTATGCGCTATACAGCCGTTTATGATCCGTCCTTAGCAATTGTCCAGCAGTGTATAAAGTGCCTCATTTGCTAAATCATGTAAAATCACATTTATATATAAAAAGATTCTCTCGCTCTTCCTCTCGCTAAGAGTCTGAGCCCGCCCGAACCCGAACCGCAGTAAATATTCTACAGCCCGTCTCAGCTCTGGTGGACACGTGCGTCAGACACATGATAACCAACACCCGGACACGCTTGTCGGTCAAGTACAACAGAGCTGAGATAGGCTAAGCCTGAGCCTGAGCCCGAGCCCAAAGCAGAGCCTGGGCCCGAATCGGGCTCGGGCTGTAAAATATTTACTGCGTTTCGAGCTCGGGCGGGCTCGTTCTCTTAGAGAGAGGGAGTAAGACAGAATTTTCCTCCTATATAAATGTGAGTTTATATGATTCAGCAAATGAGACACTTTATACTCGGTAAAGGGAATTCTTCGGCAACTGGTTCTGGTTGGGGAGCGGGTATTCGAGATGGCTATTTATTCCGGACTTGGGTAGAAAATGCCATAGGCAGCGCATTAGTGTGTTTCCTGCAGAGAAGAAAAAGCTTTTTCAAGAACTATAGATATCGGATAGTTGAGAGCATGCCGACGATAATTTACCCCCTATCTCCACGCAGTAGCTCCCTGCTAATTTTATTTAACAACGTACATATTGCAGCGCATTATGGCGCGATAACATTAGCATTATTTCAGCAACATACAATTGCAGCACCACCCGATCATATTGGATGCTCTACCTCCCGAAGCACTTCAGATGAGATGGAGGCGAACGGTCAAGGAAACTCTTACAGTTACACTGTAAAAATAGATAGAGGTCTCTTCCCCACTCCCCATTTGAGAAATACATTGGTTAATTGCAGGAGGAGGAGAGAGTGGAAATGTGGAAAAGGAGATGTTTTTTTATTAATGGTTAAACAGGTTAACCAGTTTTCGGGCTCGGGCTGATATACCAAGATCTCCAAAAATTGAGCCCGAACTCAGCTCTAAAGTACAAGCCAGCAGTGGCAGCGTGCATGTCTAGGGGATGTTTTCTTTGTATGCCCTGGGACCGCTGGTACTACTGGATGGGTCCCTGAAGGCCAATGGCTAACTGTCTGTTCTTGCAGACCACATGCATCCCTTTACATTGGACATTTACCCTGGTGGCAATGCACCCTGTCACATTGCTAAGGCGGTGCACGACTGGTTCCAGGAACACGACAGCGGTGTCTCCATTTTCACTTGGCCGGTGAAATAGCCCGACCTTAATCCCATAGAGCACTTGTGGGACTATTTGGATCAACAAGTGTAGTGTGCCGACCCACAACCACATCATCTCCAGGACCTTTGTGCTCTGCTGCAGTCCGAAAGGGCACATATGCCTCGGGCAACCTTCCAGGGCCTTATTGAGTCCATACCACGCCATCTCACCGCTGCCATCCCATTATTAGGTAGGTGGTCATATTATTCTGATACGACCATGTATTTGCCTGGTGTAATGGCTTTCAAAATTAATGACACAGACTGTTACCTAACATCAATGATGAAAGAAAGTGTCATCAGCCAGTTTTCTTCCATAAAATGATGGCTGGCAAAAAAATGTCTGAAAAGGGTTCCAATTCAAAATTGCCTGCAGGATTTTGTAACTTGTTTGTATGCGTACATTTAGCACTAGCTTCATCTGTCTCCACTGTTATTTCAACTAGTTTGGAATAAGTTACGAAATAGCTCGGGATAAAGAAAGCCATAAAACTTGTTCAGTTTATGCCTTTTTGGATCAAAATTTCCTGTAGATTGGTAGTTTTGTTTCTGGCTAAAACTGCTGAGATTACATTAATTATTTAAACGTGGCAGTTTTGCAGAAATACTCAAGTGGTTTGAAAATATTTGAAAATTGTGTGGGTCACAAAACTATGATAATTTCAGACTGCCTTTGAGGTTCTAGTAAAATACAAAGCAAAAATACTTTATTATCTGTACCATTGTTTAATTTTTAGGCGATCTTTGTAAATAGTCAAAAACTGTTGCAGTTCACATGCCGCACATAAATAATATCTCAGGCAAATTTTATTTATAGACAATACACTGCTGGACAATTGCTAAGGGCGGATCATAAACAGCTATATAGCGCATAAAAAAGTAAGTGTGGATGGATGCCAAGTGAAATAAAATAATGTCAGAATACCAGGAAATTACAAGAAAGACAATTTATTGTGCTCTGAAATCCAGAAGGCTTTGGAACGTGTTCAAGAGACAAACAGGCCATTTTGTGCACAATACGTAAACGTGAAAAATGCAATTACCGTCCGCAGGCGTTCCGGCGTAAGATGCCAATACGGGATATGGCCACCATGGAGGGCGATGCAAGATCCCACACGTCGTGTCATGCTTTGCACAACATTATCAAGCAGCTGTTGGGGTAATTTATCCCATTCCTCTGTCAGTGCATGGATGAGGGTGTCCTTGTTTATTGGAGGGCATTGGCGACCAGCAAGACTCCTCCCCAAAGCATCCCACACATTTTCAATGGGATTCAGATCTGGAGAACGTGCTGGCCATACGAGGCGTTGAATATCCTCACTCTCAAGACAGTCCTGGACAGCGACTACTCGATGACATGTTGCGTTGTCGTCCATGAAAATGAATCTATCACCGACAGCACCACGGAACATGCGAACATGAGGTAGCAGAACATCATTAATGTATGGTTGGCCAGTCATAGTCCCAGTTGGAAGCACATAGAGGGACGTACGGCCATTGATCATGATGCCAGCCCATACCATGACACTACATGTCGGATATATGCAGTACCACTATCATGCCAGATCAGTTGTCGTTGACAATCAGACGATAGACTGTATCTACTCTCATCTGAGAAGAGGACAGCTGACCAGTCGTTATCAGTCCAATTGCGATGTGGATGGCACCATTGCAAACGGGAGGTACGGTGACGTCTGGACAATGGGATGCACACAACAGGACGGCGGGCGTATAGTCCTCCTTCATGCAAACGTCTAGCGACAGTTTTTCGGGAGATCCGCTTGCCAGTAGCAGCCATAAACTGATTTGCTACCTCACTAGCTGTGCTGCGCCGGTGTCTTTTTGTTGATAGCACTATGTACCGATCTTCTGCAGGTGTCGTACTGCGAACACAACCTCTCCCGTGACGTTTGCTACACTCTCCATTTGTTTGAAATGATTTCCAAAGCCTTGAAACAACACTGTGGCTGACGTCGAACTCCCCGGCAACCTCTGTTATTTTTCGCCCTTCTTCAATCTTGCCAATAACACGACCACGCGTAAAATCATCTAAGTGATATCGGGAAGACATACTGAAAATTGCAAGTTCGTCAATTGATTCTTTCCCTTTCAACTTTGCGTTTGAACAACAACGGTCAATAGGCGTCAAATCCTTTATATCTCTTATCAGTGTTATGACGTCACGAACAAGTTCGGCAATCCAAAATTTGCATACGCACAACACGTCTTACTGTATCCCGCACTTATGCTAATTTCCACATTTTCCTGCCTTCCATTTTATGGTTGCTATCGTTGCTATTGTCATCCGCCCTTAGCAATTGTCCGGCAGTGTATTTTAGTTAGGAGCTAAGTACATGTTATATTCTGTTTCACTATTATTATTATTTTTTCTATAGTATGAATAGATAATGTTGGTCTATTCTATAGTAATTCTTTATAAGGAGAAAGGTATTTCTATGCAACCATTTATTATTTTCAGGATTACTGTTTAATTTTCTTATTTCAGGTCAGTTGCTCTGTCAGCTGATCTGAAAGCTGAAAGGTTTGTTTTGTGTTGCTAAATAATAAAATCGGTCAACCTTTGAGAAGGCAAGAAAAAGAATCTAGTCATGATCCCTATTGTTATTAATTGTAAAAGAAAATATTTTATCGAGTGATGATTAAATTTGGAATATTGTAGAAGAAAAAATAGAATCTAATTTTGAAAAAAAAAAACCAGGTGGGTTTTTTCGAACTGGGCCCACCCTGGCGAACCCTGGAGGTGGGGGCAGTGCTATAGGGCAAGCACACCACCCATGCCGTATCTGGGGCTTGAAACTGGGTCCAACTCAGATAAATAACAAGAAATCAGTACCTCTGACCACTCGGGCACAGAATTAATTTTTTTACTTCTGTTTTATTAATTCTCTTTAAGTAAGGCCACACAAGTGACTTGCAAAATATTTAACTGGTCTTTTAAGTTATGTACATAAATGTGAAGGCTTATTGGAACACCAACCTTACTTTGATATTTCTATGGAGTCTGGTCATTTTATGAATTTTTTTTTCATTAGAACTTTTTTAACATAATGATGGATTTCTTATTTTAGAATGTGCATATAATATACAATTTGCGTTTCTACTCATACATACCTCATATGAACAGACTCGTTACAGATATGGCAAATCTTGTATTATAGTAGATTATGTCTGTTCAGTATCCACATTACACTTAGATAGTCATGATAACTAGCAACTTTTTGACAACACTGAAAGTGCATCCACATGTTTCAGAGTGGATTCCTTGATCTTCCAAATAGCTGAAATGCTCATCCCGTTTTATAGTAGGCCACTATGAATAAGACTAACACCAATGCAAAGTGGAGTCTGATCACCTCTTCTATGCAGTGGAGTGTTGCTCACTCATCAGGCTTATGCATAATTTAACAGTACCGTATATACTTGCGTATAAGTCGACCCCCCACTTTCAGAGGAAAAAATCGTAAGAAATCGGAAACTCGCGTATAAGTCGATCCCGGAATGAGAAAAAAAAATTTCAATGAATTTATTCAAAAACATTTGAAAACGAAAAAAATTATATATATATAATACTAAATTTAATTTGCATACCCAAAAACTTCATCGGAACCCTTCAAAATCCGATTCCGAGTCAGACTCGCCAAACAGTTAAAAAAAGTCTTCCTCTGTCATCATAAACATCAGTATTCCCATCTATGCCTGTGTCATCAGAATCACTGTCATCATCACTCATAAAAATCTCATCATCCTCTGTGCCATCAAGTTTGTTACTAATGCAACAATACTTGAAGGATTTCACGACCATTTCCGCAGGTATCGCATCCCAAGCATCCTTGACCCATCGCACAATCAAAACGATATCCGGCTTCTTTAGATTTCCGCCCTTAGTTTCAGTCGGCAAATCGGAACTTATCCAATCTGCCCAATACCTCCGCACATTGTCCTTGAAGGGCTTATTAAGGCAGACATCTAGTGGTTGAAGAACAGATGTCAACCCACCTGGGATGACAGCAAGAGTTGTTTTTGAATTTTCTGCAGTTTTTTTCACATCTGCACAACGGTGTGCAACAAACATATCCCACACCAAAAGAGAAGGTTTCCTCAAAAGTGCACCTGGCCTTTTGTTCCACACATTCTTTAACCAGTCAATTGTTCCGGATTCGTTCATCCATCCTTTTTCATGGGCACGAACGAGCACACCAGACGGAAAGGCAACGCTTTTCGGCAGAGTTTTGCGTTTGAAAATAATTACCGGAGGTAGCTTACTGCCGTCGGCCAAACAGGAAAGAACAACCGTGAAACTGGATTTTTCGTGGCCAGTCGTTTTGATCAAGATATTTGTTTCGCCCTTTTGGTTCACCGTCTTATTTCCAGCAAGGTCGAAACACATGGAGGTTTCATCTATGTTCCCTATTTGGGAAAGTTCAAAAGCAGTCTCTTTTCTCTTTTGAATTACATACTTTTGAAATTCCATTATCTTTGCTTCGAGGTCACGAGGTAACTTTTGTGCAATTTTGGTGCGCTGGCGTAGACACAACCCATAGCGGTTCATGAACCTTGTGCACCAACCTGGTGAGGCACGAAAAGTGTTATTTGCGGCTGCAAACTTTTCATCTTTTGCGAGCTTCATTGCTCGCAAACGTATACCAGTTCGCGTTACAATGTAACCATTTTGTCTGCAGCCCACAATCCAATCATTCAAGACACTTTCCAGCTCTGGGAAAGATGTCATTCCACGGCACAGCGCCTTTTGCGATTTTCACCAAGTCCATTTTTTTTTTACGCCAATCTCGAATCAGTTTTTTGTTAATGCCAAATTGACGTGAAGCAGCGCAGTTGTTAGTATTTTCTGCAAAAGAAACCACTTTCAACTTGAATCTTGCGTTATAGGACATCCGTTTCTTTACACAATCCGTGTCACCCATAATAGGAGAAGCAAGACATGTGCGATTAAGAACAAGAAAAACACGTGCGATTAAGAACAAGCAACACCTAACACTGGCTGTCGCATGGCTCCGTTACGTCGAAGGTCAGCGCAATCAACTGGTAGTCGGAAGGGCGGAGCTTTCTATGCGCGGCTGTGACTGCGCTGTGGATACGCAAAGCCAGGAGAAAGGAGACTTTTCAAAGCACGGAGAAATTCGGAGGGTCGCGATTTCGTAATTCTACTACATCTGTGTTTTTTCTTTCTTTTTTTTTCTTTCGGAAGGTTGCGATTTTGTAATTAATACCGCATCGGCATTTTTATTTCTTTTGGGATGGATTGACTTTGCCTCACGGGAAGAACTTTTGGACTTACGATTTTTTTGTTAGACCCCGCGTATAAGTGGACCCCTTGCTGCCCCGGTGGCGCAGTGGTCCAAGGCGCTGGCCTCTGATCATTCGTCCGTAAGGGGTCCGGGTTCGAATCCCAGTCAGGCATGGATGTTGTGTTTGTCTTACGGCACTGGCTCTCTCCCTTCCCTGGAACCAGTGACCCTAAATTAGGGACGGGCGACTGCTTATAGCCCATTGAATTGCTCACGGTGGTCGTTAAACCTCCAATCAAAAAAAAAATTAAAAAAAATAAGTCTACCCCATTACTTTGAAGCTCTCATTTTGTCCCAAATTTCTCGACTTATACGCGAGTATATACGGTATCTATAACAGGTCAATGTGAATAGAAAGCAAATTACATATCATTTGCACACTTCAAAATGGAAATATCAACTGTCACCATAAAAAAGGTTCTGACACACATAAACATATTAAAAAATTTGCTTGGATTATACAAAAATATCTTTACTTCATTTTAGGTTTTTCAAAGTTTAACTGAAATTTAAGGTGGACGTTTAGTGATTTTGCTTCCAATGGGTAAACTTCTGTACACATTTTCTTCACAATTAATGCGTTCCCAAAGATAAAAATTTGAACATTGATTAAAATAACTTCATATTATAACTTGGAATACTTAATATTTTCTAAAACATAACCATAATTAAGCAATCCAACATTTGTTTGTCTATGGACGTCATCGATGTACAGGTTGCACATCTTTTTCTGGTCTCGACACCACTAAAGGAAAAGTTATTGATTTTTAATATAATTATGGTTATATTTTAGAAAATATTAATTATTCCAAGTTATAATATGAAGTTATTTTAATCAATGTTCAAATTTCCATCCTTGGGAATGCATCAATTGTGAAAAAAATGTGTACAGAAGTTTGCCCATTGGAAGTATAGGAAGCAAAATCACTGGACGTCCACCTTAACCCTTTAACTGGCTGGAACGAATCAACTCGGGGTTAGCAAAATTGGCTGCAATCAGCTCGAACGATTATACAGGGTGTCCGAGAATTATTGGACACATTACAAAATTATATAAAACAAAACATTAAACAGATAGAAAGAAACTGACTGTACTAACTTACAATGTAACTACACAAGTTAATAAATTTCAATGTGAGGTCCCTTGGTTGCTCGTAGTATGTCCAAGCGATACTCGATTTCATGCCATGTATTGGCAAGCATCTGAGGAGTTGTGGAATTAATAGCAGCTGTGATACGCTGCTTCAGTTCCTGCAAATCAGTACAAGGCGTCTGATAGACACGATCCTTCACATAAAAATAATTCAATGAAGTTAGATCTGGAGAGCAAGGCGGCCACGGAATGGGATCACCACGCCCAATCCATCTGTTGGGGAAATGCTCATTTAGGGACTTACGTACACACATTGACCAATGCGGAGGCGCCTTGTTGGAAAACGAAGTTGTCATATCTTTTGATCTGGGGTATGCAAAATTTTCTGGCATATCCAAGTAAATGTCACCATTTATGGGGTTTTTTTCCAGAAGAAGAAGAAAGGGCCAATCACTTCTCTTTTTGATAGGGTGCACCACACATTAACTTTTGGAAAATCACGTTCCAGTTCAATAGCAGCATGAGGCGGTTCACTGCCTCATATCCTACAGTTGTGACGATTCACAATACCTGATACATGAAATGTGGATTCATCACTAAAAATTACAGTACTGAGAAAGTTTTCGTCATTTTCCACTCGGTTCAGCATATCCACAGCAAAATCGTATCGCAGAGTGTGATCATTTACATGCATCTTTTGCACTATTTGAATTTTATAAGCATGAAAGTTTAATTTCTTGTGCAAGATATCGTGAACTGTCGATTTCGAAATGCACAGTTCTCTGCTTGCTACGAACGGATTTCCTGGGGCTTAGTCGGAAACTTTCATTAACTTGGTCAACCGTCTCACCGCTGACTCTAGGCCTACCGGCTCCTCCACGATGTTCCACATTGCCAGTTTCTTTAAACTGTTTCATCCGCCGCTTAAATGAATTTGTTGACGGAGGATCACAACCATACTCTAAACGGTACCGTCTTTTAACTTTAATGACAGACTTTAATTCCGCAAGCCATAACACACACATCGCCTTCTGCTGTACGGATGACATGACCACTGATTGCGCATTTCTCATACATTCCTCATCAGGCCACACCTAGCGCCATCTACCGGATTCTGGGAATAACAATTTTGCAAAACAAAAATATAGAAACCGTGTTAGTAATAAGTGACATAGAAAAACAGACAATGCTCATAGTTGTTTTTTGTACATAATTTTGTAATGTGTTTAACAATTCTCGGACACCCTGTATTTGCTGTCTAGAAAATGCGCCGAAAGCGTCTGGAATGAGTGAACTTGCTTGTCAGAGAGCGGTGCTTTCTCCTTAGCTTCAACGTAGTCATTTAAAAGGACTGACACTAAATGACCACCTCTAAATGGCCAATGGCCATTTTGTTTTTCAAAGTGATCATTTTAGAGGATGACTGACATTAATACTTTCTAACTGATTATCTGCTAAAATGGCTACAACAGTGTCAACTAACCTAAGAAAATAAAGAGAGAAGATGTTTGAGGCACTTGTTTCTCCCCAGTATCAGGTTGTGCTTATCAGGGAAACAAGCCCTTCCCCATAGTGTCTAGGGCCATGGAGCAGAGAACAGAGGACTATAGAAGCGAGCTCTCATCACAAGCGACAAGTTTATGTTTGGTACTGCTGATGTGGGAGAGGTAAACAATTGTTTTTTTGTAGAATCAAGTTGCTATGAGAACAATTTCTGTTTGGGAAGCGTAAAAAAGTTTGGGCTCCATTCGATTCAGAAACATCGGCCGCTTAAAGGGTTAAACCATCATTTGTAATGAATACATGTGTGAAATATTGTTTAATCAAATTGTACAAGTTGGAAATGCTTATAGTGTAGCATAAATCCGTTTATTCATTGGTGTAATATGATAAATACAAATTGCCATGCTTTCATTTTCCACTGGGAGGCTTGGTGATTTGTATTTATTATATTGCACATAGGGTTCCAAAAATTCCTAAAAAATCTGGTAGCCAGCAAAATTTTCTGGTAGCCAACTCTGATGGCGAGGGAACGTTTTTTAATGAAGTGTTCGATAGGATTTAACCAACACAAACAAAGACACATTCACGAAAGCTCTAAAAAAAATGTTTAATTTAGAGGAATTGCTTTTGTCTTGTGTATTATTAAAAACAGCAGCCAAGATCGTAGTGTTTTATCTTTTGAAGCTTTCTTTTTTACTTTTGGTGGATTTGCTGACAATGAAGAACAATAGTCAGCACCAGTCCGTGCCTTCACCTTTGTCCTAATCTTGCCTCTGCAAAAATTTGTTGGTAAATGTGTACTTCAGCGTCCTAAATTATTCAGTCGGAAAAAATTTCAGTGTGTGGGGAAAGTGTGACGTACAATTTTTTTTAGCATGCAAAATAATGGAGAAGGTGCAGAAATACAGTAATTTAAGAGAATGTGAAAGAATGTTACCGAAGTATTTACCTGCGAGTACGATGGTGTGCAGCAGTTGGTGCGGGAGGCTTAAGCGATGCTAACGGCAATGACGCGAAGCTTCCGTGCTTCAGAAGAGAGCAGGAGTTTGTAGTGAATGCAGGGAAGAATACGATAGGAGTGGGGTGTATTCTTTGGAAGAGTGTGATGCGTGCTGTAATCCTGCACAAGTGAAAGTAGTTCAAAACTCTATACTTAATTTCTGAGAAAGAAATGTGCGGAATGTCGTTATTATTAGTTTCAGAATGTCTCCGAAATGAAAGAAATGAAGGAATGTAAATGTTTTCATGTACGACAGAAGTGTTGAGTAAGAGGTTTTAGTTCCTGTTGAATCACAAGTTTTGATTATGGTTTTGAAGATGTACAAGGGTAGGCGATTTCTTCAACCAATTCATTTGTAGTTGTGCTGTTATTCCGTACATTGTAGCTCACATTTTTTCATCCTGAAAGGGATATTTTTGAAAATAAAGGAGTTTCTTCATTTCAGAAATCGTAGTATGGCAGGGAGGCCAAGAGCTTGTTGTCGTATTGTGCCAGGTAATGAAATTTTAAGCCCTGACGAAATCCGAAATGAAGTATGGAAACTCACGACTTTGGAAAGAGCCACTAACACTGTTGAAAAAGCTACTAACATCACTTACAATGCTGCGTGAATCCGACTTCCTTCCTCCAGCGTATTCCTACAAGACGCTTGCATGACTACATACTACTCAACCACTTCCTGTTGTATTATTCCGTCCGTTACTTGCCTTTCTCAACAAAGCTTCCATTCACCGGACCACACCTTCACGTCATCGCTGCTCTGTCCTCCTAGGGCTACCACACGTACTCTTCCAAACTATCGTACCCCCAAGTAAATACTTCGGTAAAATTATTTCCTGTTCTCTACAAATACTATATTTTTGCATGCTTAAAAAATTGCATGTCGCATTTTTCCCACACAGTTAAATTTTTCCTACGAAATAATTTAGGACGCTAAAGTACACATTTACCAAATTTTTTAGCTTGTTTCTTTGAAATTGCTGCAACTTTAATGAGTCTTTCTTGATATATGTATTAAACAATCTACTGTAGCTCGCTCTACAGCAAAACGGAATATAAACATATAAAACAAGCGAAACACACACAGTCACATACGGTAAAAGGTTCGTTTAGTGGTAGCTTTCGATCATCCTACGACCTTGATCACCCGCGATCAACTGGATGGCTGGTTGCCAGAACTACAATTTGAAGTTGGGGTGTTGGAAATGTTGCCAAATTTTAGGAGATTCAAATAAATGGGATTTGGTGAGGGGTCTCTGAATTGCAGTTTCTGGTGAACAAAATTTCAATGCTTTCTTGGAAACGCAGAGATGCCTTGTTGATGAAAGGGGCAACGTTTTTGGTTTCTTCCCAAATGGGAACTGCAGAGGTGTCTTCAAGGGTTAGTGCAGATAAGCTGTCTTTGGAAGACCATTGGAAACATCTTTTTTGTGTTCACCAAGTCTTGTTTTGATTATTCGGTATGTGCTTCCAATATACACTGAGACCAGAGGAAGTTGAAATGGGGATAGCATAAACTCCAGGGGTGTTGCAGAAGAGTTTGGTTTCACTGTGAGAGTGTAGCCCATAGTTTTGAAAAGTTTACACATCTTATAAGAAAAAGATCCATGGAAAGGGATGGAACCAATGAATTGTGATTTTTCCTTTATTATTGGTGAGAGAGCAGACAGATTTTTTAAGTGGGAATTTTGGAAAAATTTTTGAATTGTAGAAGGTGGGAACTGATGGGCTTCGGCAATTTTCTTTATGGTGTCAATTTCTTCATTGAAGGAAGATTCAGTGTTGCAGACAATCCTGGCACGATTGACATAAGTTTTAAAGGCTGCAAATTTGTGAGCTGTTGGGGAGTGGGATGAAAATGGGATTATGTTTGCTATTGCAGAGGGTTTTCTGTAGACAGATCTGTTGAGATGATTCCCTTGCCTTGCCAGGTGGACATCCAAAAAGTCAATGCCTTGCTGTGATTCTTCATTGATTGTGAATTTTATTGATGGGAACTTTAGGGCAATCTTTTCAAGAAGAGATTCAAGGTCAGTTCCATTGTGTGGCCAAATTACAAAAATATCATCAACATGTCAAAGCCAAATGGAAGGTTGTACATTGTGTTGACTATGTTTTTTTTTTTTTTTTTTTTTTCGATATGCTGAATGAAAACTTCAGCCAGAAGTGGAGAGAGAGGTGAACCCATCGGAAGTCTTTCTTGCTGACAGTAGTATTTGTTGTTGAACATGAAACAATTAAGATCTCTGAGTTCGAAGGCAGTCATACAGGTCTTTTGTTAGTGGGCCAGAGAGTGATTGGTTTTCTTTTAGCAATTGTACTAACAGCATACGAGAGTGGAAAAGAGGGACTGAAGGGAAAAGAGAGACTACATCCAGAGTGAACATTTTGTCAGAGGGTTCAATGCTAGGAGAGAGTTCTCTAATGAACTCTTTAGTGGAGGAAATTGACAAAGGATGGCTAAAGGTGAGATGTTTACATTTTTCCACAATTCTCCTTTCAAGGTTACGGGTGGGAGAGAAAGTATATTCCACGAGTGGTCGAAGAGGGACACCCCTGGAGTTTCTGCTACTCCCATTTCAACTTCCTCTGGTATCTCATTGTATATTGGAAGCACATACCAAAGCATCAAAATAAGACTTAGTGAACACAAAAAAGATGTTTCCAATGGTCTTCCAAAGACAGCTTATCTGCACTAACCCTTGAAGACACCTCTGCAGTTCCCATTTGGAAAGAAACCAAAAAAAGTTGCCCCATTCATCAACAAGGCATCTCAACGTTTCCACGAAAGCATTGAAATTTTGTTCACCAAAAACTGCAATTCAGAGACCCCTCACCAAATCCCATTTATTTGGATCTCTCTTTTAAAATCTGGCAACATTTCCAACACCCCAACTTCAAATTGTAGTTCTGGCAACCAGCTCATCTAGTCCATCACAAGTCATCAAGCTCGTAGGATGACCAAAAGCTACCGCTAAGTGAGCCTTTTACCATACGTGACTCTGTGCGTTTCGCTCGTTTTATATGTTATTGTCGCGTGAAGCCTGAGTTTTAAACCAAAACGGAATAAATGAAAGTACTGAAATTGTGGTCGTCAATGGTGAGTAGGCAACCATATAGCATTCTCCTTAGTTTTTTTTCACAGCCAGGCAGCAAGAAATTTTAGCTGGGTGGTACTTTTAACGACTTTTTCCCCAATCAAAAAAAAAAAAAAAAATGTTTTTGCTTAATATTATTATACTTCTTAAACGTCTTTAGTGATGTGGTAGACATTAATGTAACAAAGCATGATAAACAAAAATAGAAAATTGTACAAAAATGATTTTAAAAATGAGTATTTACAAACAAATCATATTCAACACATCTTTTTTCTTTATATATATATATATTAATTGAATGTTTAACGACCACTGTGGGCAACTTCAATAGGCTACACGCAGCCGCTTATCCCTAATTTAGGGCCACTAGTTCCAGGGAAGGGAGAGAACCAGTGCTGTAAGGCAAACAGAACATCCATGCCTCGCCAGGATTCGAACCTGGACCCTTTTCGGAGGAATGGTCATAAGCCAGCGCTTAGACCACTGGACCACTGGCGATGACACAGATTTCAGCCAGTTTTCATCAACACTGATGGCGTATGTGTGAATAAGTTTTCCATTTTTATTATTATGTGCATTGTGAAAACATTCATTAAAGGAAATATAGCTGGGCAGCAGACAAAATTAACTGGGCGGGCAGCCCAATCATAAAAAAGAAAAAAAGGCTCTAGGGAAAACACTAACCATATTTTTGGAGCCCTGATTGAACCAATAAACAAACACATTTATATTATGCTATATGTGTTTTTCAAACTTGGCCACCCCAGTTGCGCAGTGGTCTAAGCGATGGTTTCTGATCATTTGTCTGAAAGGGGTCAGGGTTCGAATCCCGGTGAGGCATGGATGTTGTGTTTGTCCTTCAACACTGGCTCTCTCCCTTCCCTGGAACCAGTGACCCTAAATTAGGGATGAGCAACTGCTTATAGCACATCAAGTTGCTCACAGTGGTCGTTAAACCTCCAATCAAAAAATGTGTTTTAAACTTGTAAATGTGTGAATTCCATCAAAATTATGTGTGCTGTGCTACACTTTCTTGTACTACATTTATCAAAATCTGAATAAATTTTTCATCTTTCTTGAGTCTGTTAGAATAAAAACATTCAACTTTGGGATTCCCAAAAGTCTCAGTTTTGTCAAATCATTCTTGAAGGCAATCACTTTTGGCACAGAAATGACGCATAGCCATTCCCTATGTAGCCACCTTCTGAGAAAGCTTTCTGTTATCATGTTATAACCCTGGAGCAGGAATGGAATCTATGCTACATTTTTGAAAGAAAAAAATTCGTTATGTTTTTTTCTGTGATACCTAATTAGCAATGGTGACCCCTTCAGTTGAGGTCATCATACTGTTCTGAGCTTAGCAGACACAAAACATACATTTCAAGAAATCTGTATGAGATACATGAAATCGAGCTCTAGCATGATATATACATCATTATCCAATGTATGAATTAATCAAGCATTGAATATATTGATGGAATTCCCTGCCTAAAAACAAATTTTATTTCTCCTAAGCATTGGGAATCTCAGCAAAAATAAATTTTTAACTCTTCAAAACATGAAAATACAAACAACCTGCTTTAATTTATGACAATAAATAACATACCATAAAATTAAAACTTTTGCTTCGTTTAAACGGCTTCACAAACAAAACAGAAGGAAACAGAATACGCGTCAGCTGCAAAATTCACGAGGGTCTCAATTTAAAATGAATGACATTCCGTTAAATCTCGTATAGAGAAAAACTGTGATAAAACAGAAAAAACACAGCATACACGAGACACTACACGTATAATACGGACTACGTCTAAATTTCTTCTGCACAAGGTAAGTGCCTTGTCGCTTGTATTTAGCAAGAGTATCAAATGACAAGCAACATCAAATCAACATCTGAGGATGAAACGGAAAATCTTAAAAGATGCCAAACACTGAATACCCAGAGTAGCAAGAGTGGAGATTTTAATTCAAATTCTAAGCATAATTTCCAATTAAACAGCTAACTATTAAAAAAACTGACGAACTTAAAGAAAAAACTTTAGCAGATGATACTTCGGTACGAGATTACACTAAGTGGCCATATCAAGTTTAAAGGTCCCGAATTCACGTTGATCCACGTAACAGAAGTTTAAAATTACGTTAAACAAGCGAAATACCAACAACTTTTCGTGTTTAACAACCATAAATAAACAAACATAAAATACTTACTTCACACACTTAATCAACAATCTCTCAAAACGTACACTTCAACATACACGAAGTTATGGTTATTTCTTTTCCAGCTTGCCTTGACTTCATGTCAACGGCTTTTCATATTTATATAACCAACTCAAGTGAACTAAGCATAGTTAAAAGTAACAAAACCAGAACCTTATTCGCATTGCATCATGGGAAAGCTTTTCCGTGGCCGGCGACCAACAATAGTTTGTTTACATAATATTTTCCCATTGCTTAAGATGGCGTTACCTAGAAGGAAGTTCAGGAAAATCGCGATTTTCGTTAATTTATTGACGACATGTCTAACTTTTGCTCATCGTATGTTTATGCTAATAAATCCGGCAACCTAAATTGTACACAGGAAGGAATAACTTTCCATAATTTTCCTCTGAAAAGGGCGAATTTTTTAAAGGAATGGCTGTGTAAAATGAAGCACGATGATTTGCATCCCCATGTTCATTCTCTAATATGTTCTGCCCACTTTATCGAAAAAAGATTTTGGTTATTAAATGCAGTTGAAACCTCGAATTTGACACTACGAATCAAAGGCAGTTAAAAAACCTCGTAGTGTTCCTTTGAATTTCAATTTCAAAAAAAAAAAAAAAAAAAGGTTGACGGAGAGAAAACTGATGGCATATTTGGATCGGCAAATTACGAATTAAGTTCTACGTTCTTTTACTAAAGAACGAAACGGACGTATCTATAATTTTTATTTATTTAATGTTACTTATTAATTTATTCATTTAATTTTTAAGCAGATTGCCTAGCGTGTGAACCCTAGTTTGTTTCCATATTACGTATTTGTCTGGACTTCTAAATGTTTTGCTTTGCAAAAAAAAGTTGCCAAGTTTACGTTCGAGATGTTTCGCCAATGTCTGACAAATAAGAACATGAAAATTTAATATACCGTGTACGAGAAATGCTTCATTAAACACTTCATGATAATTAATGGCAATGTGGTCCTGCATCATTTGAAATAAACATCGAACACAAAATTGTCTTGGTATATTTTTGAAACCTTGATTTCTTCTTCTAAGAAACTTTTTAGCCCTGTAGCTCTATTAATTCGTTGGCAGATTCCATGATGTTAAGGTTATAAAAATTAACCAAGAGTAAGGGATAATCAAATAGCGACAACATTGAATGCCGCCCCGGTAGCGCAGTGGACTAAGCGATGGCTTCTGATCATTTGTCCGGAAAGGCGTCCAGGTTCGAATCTCAGTGAGGCATGACTGTTTTTTTTTTTTTTTTTTTTTGATTGGAGGTTTAACGACCACCGTGAGCAACTCAATGGGCTATAAGTAGTCGCCCGTCCCTAATTTATGGTCACTGGTTCCAGGGAACGGAGAGAGCCAGTGCCGTAAGACAAACACAACATCCATGCCTCACCGGGATTCGAACCCGGACCCCTTTCGGACGAATGATCAGAGGCCATCGCTTAGACCACTGCGCCACCGGGGCGGCAGGCATGGATGTTGTGTTTGTCTTACGGCACTGGCTCTCTCCCTTCCCTGGAACCAGTGACCCTAAATTAAGGACGGGGGACTGCCCATTGAGTTGCTCACGGTGGTCGTTAAACCTCCAAGCAAAAAAAAAAAGCACGGCCTTGCTAAAACTGTGGGAGCCTTATTGACCTTCATGGACTGCTGCAGAGATTAAGAGACGGTCGCTATCAATCTGTGCTGCAGCACATGTCTTCAGGAAGTGACGTGATGTCACTGAACCCTCCCCACCCGGAGGGCGCAAAAACCAGATGATCAGATTTGTTTTTACTAGCGGCTGCTTATGCCATTTTCTCTCTCTTCTATCCTCTTTGGTCCTCTACTATCCGAAGATAGGGTGGGTCAACTGACTGTACAACATATTTCAGCCTTTATCACTCTGACCTCGAATAGGTTCTCGTCTCCGAATGAAAAGCTAGACTTTTGTAATTTGTGGGAACCTAGACAAAACGAAGAATTTTCTTTTATAAAGGATGCAGTTTGAAATTCTCTTAAACAACGGTACTTGAGGTATTGTCTGTCGCGTCAAATTTGATGAGCGCGAACAAACACTAATTCTTTTTTTAGGCACAACAAACAGTCTGAGGGATAAATTTCTATAAACACTTTCTATATATAGTAAACGGGGAATGGACAATAAAACACTTCAAGAATTGATAACGAAAAACAAAATTTATACATATACGCGTACGTGTATTTTTCCTACGAAATACGCGCAAAAATATTAGGGGTTCAAAAAGTGTCTCGAGCCCACGAAGTCGGCGCCTATGCTTCTTTGTGAAACTCAGGATTTGAAAAATGTGGAATTCTTCGCTGGAAGAAACTCACAAATTAAAAAACCCCAGAAGCGGAATCCATGCTCAAAAGCCCATCAATTCAAAGTAATCAAATACCCATGTGAATATTATAGATCTCAATATTATTTAGTGTTAGACGAGGTGCTTACTAAATAAGAATCGACTTACTAAGAATAAGATTTGACTTCAGCCCCATGAGTGTTCTCAATGAGATTGAAAATTTCGTAGTCAGAAAAGAAAGTGATACAAACTGACACAGGATGTAATGAGTTTGTACGGAGACGATTTTGAAGGAGATGGCGGAAGGCTACTTTTACACAGAAACATGTTTCTCGAGATTGCAAAAATTAAAACTGCTTCTGCAGCCAATCTGAAAAACGTTGTGGATTTTTGGAAGAGCAATAGTTCTCTAAAAGCGATGGTGCCGGAATTTTCGAAATTACGCATGTAATTTTGACTATTCGCGCCTCATCGTGCACTACCGAATGCTAATTTTCAGTTCTGAGGAGATTGAAAACATATTTGCCCTCAACTATATCGTAACAGAGGTTAAATTCTCTAACTTTGCTTCACGCACACTCCGAAGCCACTGATGATCTGGATTTAGATTCTTCAATGGACAAATTTATAACGAAGGCTCCAGTTCGCGGACACACGGTTGCTCTTTCACAGGAGAAAACTAGTGATCATTTTAACTAATGCATTGTGCTTCATGAGAAGCAATTTTATTTTCTTATTTGTTAACCAGAATATTTTATACATTCGAGTTCCAGTTATAATTGAATAAACAGGAAATACATTACATATGAAGCAAAGTTAAATTGTGTAAACAACAGGTATTTAAATTTTTTTTTGTTTTAAAATCGTATGTAGCAATTTCTATTGCCATTCCGTATTTACATACATTTTATTTTCTAGAACAGAAAAACAATTAGCGAAAAATATGCTCATTTGAAATTTACAGGACTTATCGATGAAAAAGATCCAGTGGCGGCGCGTGCTATAGGTTTAATGGTTCATTGAACCCCCTAAGTGAATTTCATTTTAGCAAAATTATTACTTTTAATATTACTTCAGACATATTTTTATGTTTGTCCTAATCCCCGGTCTCAGCTGACTCACTGCTATGCCCAGTTTTAATTAATTTTCTGCCTCTACAGGTCCTTTTTAAATCGGAATTTCAGCAGGGTTCAAATGCAGAAATGAATCCAACTAGCCTTCCTAATGCCATGGTTTTGAGTCTGTCAGGTCGGAGCGGGGAATATCTTTAGCATTGTGAGAAGTCGCTGCATGACCTTGCAGCGATAAGAGTGACGCATCCAGCTGATGAGCGAGCTTGGTTTGGCGATGAGAAGCCATTGCTCATGGAAGAAGTCAGGTGATTTGGTGACGCCAGCTTTCGAACGGGGTCAAGGGTGTCAGCGATTCTTCTTTTAGAATACATGCGACAGTGGTTAACAGAAAATCAATAGATTTTTGGGTGTGATTTACAGTTTACGGAAGTGGAAGATTTACAATTCGTCAGGAATTGTAAAAATGTAAGTTTAGAGTGCCATCATTTAACTGTTTATTTAGATTTCAGTTGATGTAAATCAGTTAATTGTTTGTTTGTTGCTCCGTGGATATTGTGTGTGAGGTGAGCGTGAGTTTAACTGTGCTTGTGTGTTATGCTCTAAAATGAACAGCGTGAAGTTTCTTTTGGAAACAGACTTCTCTACACTGCCACTCGAAGAGAAATGCAGTATTAAAGAATTAGGTAGGCCAGTCCCCGCTTTAAATATTATACAGAAGCAAAGTGCGAGAGGGAAAGAATATTGCCGTTCGTTTAATACAGTGCTGTACGATAGAAACAACTGGACTTGTGGTTGTGATCATAACAATCCATTTTATTGCTTTCCGTGCTTGCTGTTTGCTAAAGGGAGGGACACCACCTGGACAAAAACAGGTGTGTCGGATTTAGGACATTTATCCCAAAATATAAAGAGACATGAGGCATCCGGTGCTCACATGAACGCTTGCATTGATCTTTCAGTAGTGGGCAAAACAGAAATTAGAGAGTAACTTAGTGAGGCTTTCAGGAGAAATACAGAACGTCATAATGGTCAAGTAAGGAAAATCCGCTATGTTCTAATGTTGTAACCTGCTGACTGCATTAAATTTTGTGGAGAGTTCGAGTTAGCTCTTAGAGGACACGATGAGACAACTGAATCGAGTAATGCAGGTATATTCAGGGGTTTAATAGACTTTGCATCAGTTCTTGACAATGTTCTGAAGGAGCATTTCAGTACGGCCACTGTTTTTAAGGGTACATCCAAAGATATACCGAATGATTTGTTAGATTGCATGTTGCGTGTATGTAGGAGAAAGATTTCGGAGGAAATATATGCTGCCGATTACGTTTCTGTTATTGCTGATGAGACCACTGATGTTTCCTCTAAGCTTCAATTAGTAGTTGTGTTAAGATATGTGCTACCTAACGGAAAACCGGTTGAGAGATTTTGGACTATCTTAAATCCTCGCAATCATGATGCCTCCGCTGTGGCTAATTGCATTAAGAATGTTCTACAGGAAGTTGTTGGGGAGCAAAGAGAAAAAGTAATTTCACAAAGCTACGACGGGGCCAGAGTTATGAGTGGTCGACATTCGGGAGTACAAACTATCTTAAGGGACGTTTATCAGCATGCATACTTCGTTCACTGTTACGCTTACCAACTTAACTTAATAATGGCTCAAGCAGTAAGTCAAAATAAAGAAGTTAGAGTCTTCTTTGCTAACGTTTCTGAGATTCCTAACTTTTTCGCCTATTCATCTCAGAGGACCCAAGTTCTTGATGAAATAGTTGGAAGAAGACTACCGTCAGGTTCTAATACAAGATGGAATTTCCATTCAAGGACAATCGTAACAATTAACGAAAATAAAGACGCTTTAATTGAGTGTTTTCAAAAAATTCTAGAAACCAGTAAACAAACGACAACGATAAATCAAGCTCAAGGACTCCAATTGAAAATGTTGCAACCTGCATTCAACTTCTGGATTCAATTTTTCTACAGGGTAATGCCTCATGTTGATATCTTGTACAATACTTTGCAGAAACAAGCCGCAAGTGAAAACTGCAATATCGGCCTTTGTTAATGAAATTGTTAAGATCAGAGAGGACGTTGACAACATTACTGTGAAAGAAGTTAGTGTGAAGAGAAGATCTGAAGAAACGACAATTTTACGAAATGCTTCTGCAAAAGAAGTATGTGACTTAATTATAAATCAAGCTGAAGAAAGATTCGAGTTTTCTGGACATTTGTCAGCTTCAAATTTATTTGATCATCTTAGTTTCACCAGTTTCAGAAAGGCATTCCCGGAGCAAACTTTGGAATGCGTAGTGGAGTCATATCCATTTCTTAACAAGCACAAGTTGAAAACAGAACTGCAGACCATCTACGGAAGAGATGATTTTCAGAATGTATAGAAAGCAACTGACCTGCTGGGATGTTTGCTGGAGAATAACTTAAAAGAGTGCTTCGGAGAGGTCGTAAAACTCCTGAAAATAATAATTACAATCCCGATTACAACGTCAGAAGCAGAAAGATGTTTTTCTTGTTTAAAAAGAATTAAACCATTTCTGAGGAGTGCAATGGAGGAAGACAGACTGACGGCACTAGCAATACTGTCCATCGAAAAAAATTCATCAACCAGCTTGAGAATTTTAAGGAATGCGTAATTGACAGATTTGCGGCGAAAAACAAAAACGAAGGATGAATTCCTTTTACAAACACACAGCCACAACAACAGCAGAAGTAACGGTTGCAGTAGCATCTGCTGGGCATGGAAGTGGCAGTGCTTCTGTAGCTGGTGGGAATCAGACGCAATATTGATTCCAGGTGGGTGCCAATATTATACTGTTTATCCTAGCACATTTTCATTTTGTATTGTTGTATTATTTTTTTTAACTCACTATAGTACTGAAACTCTCTCGTATTTTCAATTAAGGTTAACTAAACCAGTAACTTTTCATTTGCATATTCAGAGCATGAATCGCGTTCTTATTTTATTGTCGCCAAACTAGTCTACATCAGCCATGACACATGCACAACACCACACAGACTCTCATTTACTTTCGTGGTAGGTGAGTATAGAAATGTAGTGAACCCCCTACTAGTTCAGCCACGAGCCGCCACTGAAAAGATCATAAAAAAGCACCGCGATAAATCAATTTCTAGGCTTTTTATGTTGTCATTTTTATGGACATTAAAAAAAATTCGGGCACGGAGAACTGGCCACATTGCAATTTCAGTGCCATAAAATTGTTCTGAATAAACTAATACCGCATGACTATATTTTTCCACTACTTGAGCAACTGTTGTTCACAAAACATATTTTTTTAATATTTCATTTTCTATAAGAAGTGTAGACATTTCCATGATTTTCGGGCCAGCCAAAGATAAAGCGGAGAACTGACCCCCGGAGAACTGGCCACAAAAAATTTAAGGGACCGTATAAAAATTGCATTCTTGGCTGCTACGTGGCCACGTCTCCAGAGATTGGTTGTCTGACTCGCATAAAGTTTCCATAATTTCGTATTTTCTTAATTGCGATATTTAATGTAATTCCTTATAGAAAATGTTTACAATCTACAAATCAACAAAATAATTTTATAGTTTATGAACTACAACTCAACAAATTATCTGCAGGCATCTGCAAACACTGGAAACCTGTAGAGGGGGGGGATCTGAAAGACCTCTGTCAGTTAATAAAAAAATTATGCCCACTTTTGCATTACTTTCGGTGCAACCTCGTGTATATTTGTTCTGATTAGTAAAAACAGAAATGTGTGTGTGTGTGTGTGTGTGTGTGTGTGTGTGTTTATTGTAAAAGTAATCCAATAGTTAAAAATATTTCATCACAGTTGCTTTCCACGTTTATTTATGCAAAGTAATGTATGTGTGCAAATACTTTTTTGTCCACTGTATATATATACAGGAAAAGACTCAGAAGGAGATGGGGAGATGAAATTCGAAGGTATGATATAGGAGTGACTTTGAAGAGTGGCTCACGACAGAGAGTTGTGGAAGATACTTAGGGGAGCTCTTCGTTCAGCAGTAGATTGATAACGGTTGACGACGATGATGATGATATATCATATTTTACATAATCGATAATAATTATTCTAAAAAGAATGTGCATCACTCCGTAAAAACCAAAGTTGCCGCTTTTGCCAACCAGTCGTAAGTATTCCAGTGACAAAATCTCCAGTAAAGGTGTCAGTGAGATGATAAGATTCCTGATTACTCTGCCCAGGCTTTCTCATTTATTACTAGTAGCGGATCCAGCGGGTGTCGACTGGGGCAACCTCCTCCAAAGAAGGTTTTTCCTTTTTAAATGACCAGATGGCCAGTATGGTTAATAATCAATGTATTTATTTTGTAAAATTATAGTAATAAATGCACAGATTTTCGAAAAAAATTTCATAACAACTAAAATTTGCTGTAAATTTGGAGATAAAGTGTTCCGTTTCAGCTTCAGCAGAAAAAAAAAAAAAAAAAAAACTGGAGACTCAGAAACAGAGGAGTATGAAAGCGGAAGGGAAAAGAGTTTTTGACTGATCATGAAAAACAATGGGTGTGCTTCATTTTGTTCTTAGTATTTTCTGGTACCATTAGTAATTGGAAGAAGGGAAAGCTACCATATGGGGTAACCATTAGAGTGTGTGTGAGAGTAGTGGCGCACCCACGGGAGGGGAAGGGAGGGCTCATGAGGCTAAAGCCCCTCCAGATGCCCATTGAAGCGCCCTTTACAGAACAAAACTACAACTACGAGTACTCCTTCTCTGCTTATTATTATTCTACCCTTTTTTTCACATAGCAAAGGAAAAAGGAAAACAAAATAACTTTGAGCAGTTGACTTGCTCTTTTCTCACGCCACGCATAGGGGCCGACTTCTGAAAATTTCGAGGGGTGCTCAAATTCAAAAGGCAGGCACCGTTCCCAATGTCGAAATTTTAGATGTTTAAATGGACCTTGTCTTCAGTTTAAACGCAAACAAACCGATACACGATTTCATGAAAAAGATATTACATTTTATAGCAACCAAATTTTTCAACCCTGTTTTAATTCTTCCGACTCAATTTCTCTAATGTGCGCACAAGAGCTCCTATAATTTTTCTTCTTTTGGACAAAATTTGAGCATTTGGTTTAGGACTACTACCAGAAACCCAAACCTGTTGAAAACGGCTGAGATTGGCAGTATATAGTCATTAGTCAAAACAGACAGTAGGCTAATAGCGATACCTTCAAACAAACTGACGTGTTCAGTGTTGGAATGGAACGCGTTTCATAATCATTGCACTATATTATTTTCCTTATTTGTTATTGTTAGCATTTAGCGTATAACGCAGCATATATCACAGTGAAATTTTCGCTTTGATCAACAAGTGTAACTTGGAAATCTCCACCTCCACCCCGCCATCATTCATCTTGCAGTCCATGTGAACCGGTTGTTATCGATTTGGCATATCACCCCTGCGTGGATTGATTGGTGACTGCTTATATGTTTTATAACGCTAGGGAGAAAAAATTCTCAACAGAATTATGTCAAACAAACAAACAGTAACAGCAGCAACAACAACAACAAAAAAAACCCCTTCAAAATTATCCTTTGAGCGAGAAAAGATCTACCTAGAAACACTTTCGACGAAAGCGGAGGGGGTGGAAAGCGGATGGGAAGGGAGGGGGTACCTCCTATAAAATGCCGAGTGATTACAGAAAAATTTCCGGAGTTTTATGAGAATGTACACTTTGCTGCCGAAAGTATTGGGCCATCCTGGTGTTTTATCAACAGGGATAGGGAAGCGTTCTCCTAGTGCAATAACTTCTGAAATAATGCTTTCATGAAAAAGTGGACTCACGAACGCTAAAGAAAAGAAAACCATATCTGGTCTTCATCGCACATTTTTTTTTTTTTTGCCAAAATGCGGTTGAAATGGAACGAAACGCTGCAGTCATTGCCAAGTGAACTCTTTCAATGTCTAAGCATGCGTGTTCAACGATTGCTTGTGTCATAAGTAAATTCACCTGACAGATCCTTCCACTGGAGAAAATTGTCCCCAACTTTCATACATAAACATAATCTTGTAACTGCATAAGAAACTGATGTTAACTTTTTGGGTATCAGTGGTCTCTAACTGAACCAACTTCTCCCTTACTTTGCTCCTTTATTTCTTGACGGAATCTTCTAAAAGTGGCATGGATACAAACTTCAGAACAGAGGAATGAAGCATCACACAAAAAAAATTGGAATAGAAAGCTTTTTTATCTCGTTTTAGCGCTCCAAAGTAAACTCACTCTCAACGGCAGCGAACGCGAGCCGCCATGTAAAGTTCCCGCTGCCCGTAAGTTGCTTTCACCACACAACCTGTCTAGTGGCGTCTGCTAGAAAGAACGGTGTGACAGAAGGGGGAGTCAAATGACGAAACTTCCTGTGACGTCAAAACTCGTTGGCTGCTCGGTCGTGTTAGGTAAGTAAGTTTTTCACGCGAAAATGTTGTTCCGGAAAGGAAGCAACATCGTGTGACGTGCTTCCTTGTCTGACCGCGGCGGTTTCGTTAGTTTTCATGATACTGTTCGTGTCTGTTTCGAGACTATCATTTTCCCTCACGATGACAAAGCATTAAACAGCAATAAACACATTTGTGCTTTATCGATAAACACATTAGTGTGTACGGGTGTGTATTCATTTACTCATTTTATTTCTGAGTTATCAGCACGTGTCCCCTTAATTAATTGTTAGAATAATAAAAACCACACGTTGAAACCCTAAAGTTGCGTACTTTTTCCTTTTTTTTTTTTTATTGAATGACATTACTAAAATAAATACGAATGGGTCTCAGCAGCACCGATGCCAAATGTGACAGCGCACTATTAGCGTAAATTATATTTCTATTGTATTCGTCTACTTAGAAGTAACTTTTAATCTCTCTAAAAATGGGGGTTCAAGGATTGGGCCCTGTATGCCAGTGCATAAATGAGGCCCTGCCTAAAGGTACAACTGAACTTTAAAAAAAAAAAAAAGGCGTCAATTCTCAAGGATGACGGGCAAAGTGAAGGGTCCCCTAAATTACTGAGGCTGTGCTCGGGGCCCTGAAAACTCCAAATCTTTCACTGAATAGCACCAATGTCGAAAGTGACAATCCACTATTAGCCTAAATTATACTTATATTTGTTCGTTTACTTAGAAGTAATTTTTAACTTCTCCGAAAACGGGGGCTCAAGGATTGGGTCCTCTAGGCCCGTGCATAAATTAAGCCCTGTCTAAAGCTAAAACTGAACTTTAAAAAAAAAAAAAAAAGGCTTCGTTTCTCAAGGATGACGGGCAAAATGAAGGTCCCCTAAATTACTGAGGGCCGCCCCGGTGGCGCAGTGGTCTAAGCGATGGCCTCTGATCATTCGTCCGAACGGGGTCCGGGTTCGAATCCCGGTGAGGCATGGATGTTGTGTTTGTCTTACGGCACTGGCTCTTTCCCTTCCCTGGAACCAGTGACCCTAAATTAGGGACGGGCGACTGCTTATAGCCCATTGAGTTGCTCACGGTGGTCGTTAAACCTCCAATCAAAAAAAAAAAAAAAAATTACTGAGGCTGTGCTCGGGGCCCTGTTAACTCCAAATCTTTCACTGTACAGCACCAATGTCGAATGTGACAATCCACTATTAGCTTAAATTTTACTTATATTTGTTCGTTTACTTAGAAGTAATTTTTAACTTCTCCTAAAACGGGGGCTCGGGGATTGGGCCCTTGTTCTTTATGATGGTTTTCGTGTGTGTATGTGTCGTTGGCTGTACGGAATACATTCGTCACGTAACGATTTTATTAAAATATGAGTTGTTTTTTCCCCTAGACAATGCAATGAAACTTCGCCATTAGGCCCTATGTAGTAAATTTAATAATGTTTCACTTTTACTCAGGCATTAGTTACATGAAAAAAGTCATGGGCCATATCAGCAATGAGTGACCCATGTTAATAAGATTTATAAGTTAATAATGATGTCACACTTTTTCTCAGGAACAAAACATTAATAATAAAACGTGGGACCCCCAATTTTACAAGGTTACTCATATTAATAATGTTTGCATTGCAATGGCTAGTTCATAATATTGCGCTTTTATTCAAGCACATATGAATTTATGGGTTATGAATTTTATGTTTAATGCCACGATAAAAGCACAATATTAGTAACTTGACGTGTCATGTAAACTTTATGAATTGAATAACGTTCGCCTCCCCGGTGGCGCCGTGGTCTAAGCGTTGGCTTGTGATCATTCGTCCGAGGAGGGTCCGAGTTCGAATCCCGTGAGACATGGGTGTTGTGTTTGTCTTACGGCACTGGCTCTCTCCCTTCCCTGGAACCAGTGGCCCTAAATTAGGGACGGGCGACTGCTAATAGCCCACTGAGTTGCTCACGGTGGTCGTTAAGCCTCTAATAAAAAAAATTGCGGTAGAAATTCGAAATGGTGACCACGAAATTTTCTCCCAGCCTGCCGATTCTAAAACCGTTTTCCATTAAAAACCGCGTTAACCGTGGAAATACAAACCGGAAATTTCCCCCACCCTGTCAGCCTGATTAGTGTAAGACCGTTTTTCACTAAAAAGCGCGGTAACCGTCAAGATACCAACCCAGAACTTTCCTCCACCTCATCCGCTACTTACGGTACTGTAAGCTGCGATAAAAGTTCGAAATGCCGACCCCGGAATTTTCCCCTACTCTGTCAGCCTGCTGATTGTAAGACCTTTTTCCATTTAAAACAGCGGCAACAGTCGAAGCACTAATCCGGAAATTTCTCCCTCCTAATCCAGCTACTTGCAAAACAGTTTTTTTACTGTAAAAGCGACAAATGTTTGAAATGCCGACCCCGGGAATTTCACCCACATATTTGTTCACGCAGTTCGGTTGCATCTTGTTTTAAACAGCGTGCAAAGGAAATGATGACCCCGGAAATCTCCCCCATGTTCGTTATTTTGTGTTAAATGCAATTTGTGCATGGTCCCTGGCTGAAAAAGGTGGGGGACTTTTCCGAATGTGGGGGACTCTTCCGTCCATCCTGAATACCACCCCCACCTACAAAAATAAAATTTGACTTTTTTTGTAAGCTTTACGGATATCTCATAGGGGAAGAAAAAAGTTTTAAAAAGGCCTAGGCCTACGGCCTATTAATTAATGCATGGTGCATAAGTGGAAGCGCAATATTATCGACATTTCTTTTTATGTAAATTTTAGGAATATGGGAATGACGGAATGAAAACTTTTTGAAGGACCTAGAGTTAGACCTAATAATATTTTCTGCCTGAGTAATATGGCAATCTTAATCATTTGAAATGTTACTTAAACGTTATGAACATGAGCACGATCTAATAAAAAATACCGATCCTGGAAATTTTACCCGCATATTTGTGCTACTTATGTGGCTTCATCTTGTGTAAGACCATTTTTTACTGTAAACTGCGGTGGAAATCAACCCCCCCCCCCCATTTTTCACAACTCTCTTAAACTGCAGTGAAAACAGAATTGCCAACACCGGAACTTCCCCTCACCCTGTCAGCCTGCTAAGTGCTAATTGTAAGATCGTTTTTAATTAAAAAGCGTGGTAACAGTCGTCGAATATTAACCCGAAAATTTCCCTCACCTCATCTAACTACTTGCAAGACAGTTTTTTACTATAAACTGCCGTAAAAGTAGAAATGCCGACCCCGGAACCCCCCCCTCCCCAAAAAAAAAATTGTTGAACTGCGTGAAAATAGAAATGGTGACACCGGAAATTTCCCTCACCCTGTCCTACTAATTGTAAACCGATTTATACTATAAACTGCCGTAAAAGTTTGAAATGCCGACTCCTGGAAATGTCCCCCACATGTTTGTGCACTTTGTGCGGCTGCGTCTTATTTTAACAGCGTGAAAATGGAAATAGTGACCCCGGAAAGCTCCCCCACATTCGATATTTTGTGTAAACTTCAATTTGTGCACAGTCTCTGACTGAAAAAGGTGGGGAACTTTTCCAGAGTATCACAGATATGGTCTATCAGGTTTAAGTTCAGAGATCTTGCGGGCCATTCCATCCTGTGAATATCATCACTCTCGAAGTATTCGCAGACTAACTGAGCACTATGGGCTCGGGCGTTATCGTCCATAAAAAGGAACTGGGAGCCAATGATCCCTATACCGGGCAGCAAGAAGGGTGCCTCTTGGAAACTTGTGTTCGATTCAACATGATGCCAGCCAAACCACCATCAGAGTGGTCAATTTCCCTAATGTTGGAGGGAAGAAGATTTCGGCTTCCGCACTCTCTTCCAAATATACACACGTCGAGAATCCGTGTTTAGGCTGAACTCGAGTCATCACTGAAGACAGCACCGGCCCATTTATCAGAGCTACAGGGGTGATGCTGTTGGGCTGTGTTCATACCGACCCCTTCTGCGCGATGTGGCAAGTGGGATTCGGAGACCATTAACCTTTTTGCACGCAGACCGCTCTCCACAGCCTTCTGTAAACTGTTTGTCTCGATATCGCTGTCCCCGTAGCAGAGTGGAACTTCTGTGAGAGTTGCTTGGCTGTCAGCTACTCATGGTGGCGAGCAGTTAGACACAAATACCAGTCGTTTTTCTTTTGCGTTTTTTTTTTTAAATTGGAGATTTTATTTTTCATAATTTGACACTAAAACCTTACATGTACATCAGGAAGGGGTACACCGTACCCGACTCGGGAAAAATTTAAAAATACAAATTTGTAGGTACAACACGTTGAAATGAACAAGTGTAGATGCACAAGTATGTCGAAATCAGAGCTAAATGACGTTAACAGTACAGACAAGTATCCAGAATTGCCAACAAGAAACAAGGCGGAGGAAAAATCACACAAACTGCAGTCTATAAGCGCAATCTACGGAAAATATACAAAAAGTTCAAAAAATTCTTGCACGCACAGCTACGATCTTTGTCAATATCATTGAAAAATTCATAATCTTCATCATCGAGATAACAAAGGTCGCGAACGTAGATGAACCCTCCAATATCGTCTTATAACGAAGTTAGCCCAGGTTTCGTTACGGACCTCAGGGTCTTCAAAAGAGTGAGGGCTACCAACAAGATCCTGCCAACACAGACGGAAAACGGCACTAAGGAGAAGGATAAAGTCAGCTGTGGGGAGTTCCGCTGCAAGTGGTGGTAAGGAAAGAGGATTCGGAGCTTCTGGCAAGCCAGAAACTCCGGGAGCGAGTCCGATAAGAGAAAGAATCCCCACAGCCTCGGGAGTAGCAGATGAAGATCCAAAAGCTGGAACAAGTGGAGACACTGTAGATGAATACTGGACCGCACTAGCTGAAGGTGAGGGAAATGGTTGAGCGCTGGCTGGCACAGAACTACCAAGGGGAGAAAGAGAAACAATATGCACTGACATGGAGAGGCACGACTTTTTTTTTTTTTTTTTTTGATTGGAGGTTTAACGACCACCGTGAGCAACTCAATGGGCTATAAGCAGTCGCCCGTCCCTAATTTAGGGTCACTGGTTCCAGGGAAGGGAGAGAGCCAGTGCCGTAAGACAAACACAACATCCATGCCTCACCGGGATTCGAACCCGGACCCCGTTCGGACGAATGATCAGAGGCCAGCGCCTTAGACCACTGCGCCACCGGGGCGGCGGCACGACTTCGCTGGAACATTATACCAGGCTAAAGAAACACTGGTTGGAGAAGCAGGAAGCACTGCAACAGACGTATCATTTGGCGAGGGATCTGCAGCACTAAGGGGAATCGACGTAGACAGCTATGAAGCTGAAGTTTGAGTATCTGAAGATCAAGAACCAGTAAGAAGTTGCGAGGGAACAGGAGGTGGAACAGATAAACGGTGAGGACACCTGGAACGACCATGACCAGGGCCTTAACACTGGAAGCATTGCGGAGCTGTAAGGACGTCTATGCGAAATCGCTGACTGCCAATAATGAACTTAAGAAATGAAGGGCAATCTGATGCAGCATCCTCTGATGAAAACACTATGCGTGCTTGTCTGTTGAGGCCCAAAATTCCCTTATCATCCTGGTCAGCACGTGCAGCTGAAAGAGAAATGATGGGGCCAACAACTCGACAGCACTGTGAAAGTGCATTCCGTAGCAGTACGTCAGAGATCTCGGGAGCTACTGGATACTAAGTAACCAACACAGGACTCTGCGATAAGGGCACACCAAACAGAAAACGATCAGGGACAGCAATGACCGTTGATTTAACACAATCAACATACTCTATCTTAGCAAGGTAAACAACCACAGACCGTGGTTACCGTGCCATATCAGTAATTGCGCCCATAGGAAGGACGCCTTTTAATGCTCAGAAGTATAACTTAAGGTGAGTGTTAGGAAGCGCCTCAAATACAAAGCCCTAAACGCTGACGCAGCTAAAGATCCTTACCTTGAGAATAGTCCTCAGGAACAATCACACGGATAACATCCTTAGCTCGGGAGAAGGAAAGACGAGAATCCACATCAAAGCCCAGCATTAGACGTAAGGGCGGTACGTCGACAACCAGAAGTAGCGGGGGCATAATCACTAAAGGCATTAACCGAAGTTGGTTGCGAAGAAGGCACCGAAGCAATACCAAGCTGATCAGGAATGAGAATAGAGGATGATGAAACAGCACCATCGGATGAAATCAACTCATTAGCAGAAGTATCCATGAGATCCGTCGTAGAATCCGTGCGAGCAATATCTACATGGTGAGGGGAAGGCAGTGAGGAAGGCGCTTTACGCTTAACAGGCAGCGAGCGGATGCCCGCTAGCTGGGCAGCATCTTGCTGATCAGGCGAATCAACCATGCAGCTGATAAGTCTCACAGCAAATGTAAACAAACAATATTAAGGATAATTCTATCACACTGAAGCACTTTGAAGCACACACAAGAAGCAGTTATGGTGGAAAACCACAGAAAGGAAGCTCTGCTAAACAAGTAAATGCAGTAAGAAGCTTGTAGAAGAAATTAGGGCTCAACACATGCAAAACTCAGCTGCAGCTCTTTACTAACGATCGCGTTAGCACTTTCATAAAATCAAACACTTCACTATAACAAAAATAAAAGCTTACCGGACAACTTTCCGGGATAATTAGATGCACGGAACATTCATGAACACTGCACAATAAAAGCCAGGAACCAGGAACAAGGACAACGCACTGGGAAACACAAAACGCCAGAGCACATAGGCACAGGTTTAACAACCACCGTGAGCAACTAAATGGGCTATAAGCAGTCTTCCGTCCCTAATTTAGAGTTACTGGTCCCAGAGAAGGGAGCCAGCCAGTGCCGTAAGACAAACACAGCATCCATGCTAACCGGGATTCGAACCCGGGCTCATCTCGAACGAATGATCATAATCATGCCTTTAGACCGCTGCGCAACACGGACGCGTATTTTCCAAGTGAATGTACGGAATTGCGATTATTGCCATTTCCGCCACACGATTGGTTCAGAGCTACTTTGGAGATTTCGGGGCCTATGTGGAGAGTCACGTGACAGGAACACTGTCTTTTATTAGGGGAAGTTCTGCTTGCTAAGAAATGCATTGTGAGGTTAATTAACATATGTGACAAATGACCATATTGAATTATATCGCGCAAAGTTTTATCGTGGGAAGTTCTGCTTCCTAAGAAATTCCCTGTGAGGTTAATTAACATATGTGACAAATGATCATATTGAATAATACGGTAAAGTAATTTTGTGCCCGATATCATAAGGAATATCTACAATTTCTCAGATGAATAGAAGTCGAAATCTATCTTAATATAAAAATTGAGGATGACTTCAATAAATAGCTACCATACTCCGTATCAGCCAATAGATGGCAGCATGTTAACCTAGTACCCCTCACTATTTGTGCTGTGTGAAAGTGCGTATATAAGGATACTAAAAAGTACCCTTTTAAAGGTCCTTTCTATTACCCTTGAAAGGACCTTTAACAATGAAAAGTATGTCTCCACACCGAAATATTTATTCTGACGATAAAGTTTTTTCCCTCATGAATGTGAAGAGGTCTAGCTAGAAAAAAAAAAAATCAAATAGTGATTTTGTATTAGCAAAGAACTACCTAATGATACGAAGTAAGACCTCAAAACAGTGTTCTGTTGAAATAAAACAGCTCAGTTTGAATAAATGTTCCAGAATGTTGTTTGACATACATTGTGTCTCATAAAATATTAAGTGATCTTTCATATACATATTTTTCAAATATTTAGGAAATCCTCATATTTTTGTCCCTCCAAACTTCATCAAAAATGTCTTCAATTAAGCATTTCAATCCCCCTTCTCCCCGAAAATTAAAAAAAACGTTAAACAACTAGTGGGTTCTCCATACAAAACACATCAGTACTAATCCGGAGCTACAGGAAGAGTGAGCGCTGGCATCTCTCGGCCCTGTGAGAACTATATAGAGTGAAGGTGCTTCAGAAGATAAGTCACAAGTCGATGAAGTCATGTTGATATAAAAACTCAAAAGTTCGTTTACCAATAAAGTACATTCTCTATTTACCTCCTGTCGCATTCCGACTGTACGGGTAAAACAACTGAAGGTAACCATTGTCGTAAAGATAACACCCGATGAACCATACACCGTGACCCGAACATTAGAATGGCTTATGGCGAGTACAGCAAAGCCTACAAGTATCCATCACATGACTCTCCTCATAGGCCCCGCCTACTCGCAATCTCCAAAGTAGCTCTGAACCAATCGCGTGGCGGAAATGGTATTAATTGCAATTCCGTACATTTACTTGTGAAATACGCAACCCGGACGGCAATACTGAAGGTCTTCTTGACTGGTTGTGGCGCGGGCGCCCTTGTCCCGGTATCTGGTTATTGTTCCGGTTTCTTGGAACTGTCTCCAGAGATTGGAGATCACTTGCCTCGGCACTCAGTTCCTTTATAAGTTAGGTAGGTCTAAAACCTAAACTTTTGTCATACAGCACTGCATATAAACACTCTACGTCAAAAAAGTTGAACCCGTAAGGACGTGTTGGGTTGCAATGCTATTCGGGAAGAAGGTAAATGTTACCAGGAACAATAAATGATTAGGCATTGAGATCGATATGGGCAATATTTATTGAGCTATACGCCAATAAGTAGTGTCTCTCAGTATGGCATTGGGCCGCCATGTTTGCTGACACAGCGTGTCAGACGTCTCGGCATGGAGTTGCACAGGTTCCTAATGGTATTCTGCGATAAGCCATCCCATGCAGCTTGAATCTTCTCACGTAGTTCCTGCCGATTGTGTGGTAGGGGTGGAGTGTGTATAGCGCGTCCAATAGCATCCCACACATTTTCAATCGGCGATAGGTCTGGCGATGAGGCTGGCCATGGCAGAGTGTCAGTGCCTTGAAGGCAAGCTCTCGAGACAGCTGCAGTATGCGGACGAGCATTGTCCTGTTGGAAAGTCGCACCGGAGAGAGCGTTCAGGAAATGTAGGGCCACTGGTTGCAGGACATCATTAACGTAACGTTGGGCTGTCGAAGTACCAAAGGTTGCACCTCACACCATGACACCAGGCCTAATAGACGTGTAACGCTTGACAACAAACCGCTCATCCTTGCGCTGACCACGGTGTCTTCACACACGGATTCGTTGGTTGTCTCCTCCAAGACCAGAGCGGGACTCGTCACTGAAGATCAGCCGCTGCCAGTCTGAGTGGTTCCATGACAATCCGGCAAGACTCCATTGCAGTCTTTGGCGGCGATGCAATGGTGTTAAAGGCAGACGTCGTAACGGTCTGCGTGCGTGTAGTCCTACGTCGTGCAGCCTCTGCCGATGGTGCTGGCACTTATCGGACGATGCATGGAGGGCACCACTGCTCGCTGTATATCCGCAATAGTGGCAGTTGAGTCACTCCGCGCATGTCGGACAACCCGTTGATCATCTCCGTGATTCGTCTGGTCTCCCAGACCCTTCCTGTCACTGCTGCGTGCCTTGTTCTGTCCACTGCCGCAAGGGTAATATCCGCACGACCAGTATGGCCCTCAATACAGCGACAAGACCATCCCGCTTCCCTGAGCCCGACGATAAGGCCCTTCTCAAATTCCTCCGACTGCTGGAATTGGTTCCGAACTTTTCTCCGAGGCATACTTTATGTGCAAAGGATGCAACCAACACAACAGCAAGAGTCAGAATGGCAAGCACGCACAACGGGACGACCTTATATAGCTGGTCGGGCACAGCGCTACGTCCCCTCTTTGCTTGCGTCACATGTGCGGCCGAGCGTGATACTTGAATCATTTGCATGTCTCACGATGTCAAACATACTCACCAAGTTTCATTCCTGTCGGTTGCTTCCTTCTGAGTGCAACTTTTTTTTTTTATGTAGAGTGTGTAAATAAAATGTCTACCTCATTGTATGTGGTTAAGTATGATTTCAGCAGGTGGCGTTTGGAAATCTCACAATCCACTGAAATTATATTTCATAATAGGGGAGAAGGTTGAGAGGAATTTAAAAAATATTTTGCCCCGGAAAATTTTTAGGTCACCTTACGCGACTGCTTACTATTAAAGAAAATAACGCAGAATGAATAAAACAACCGGAAACATTACTGTAATAGCCATACATTACAAATCGAACATCACTCAGAGGATTCTTCAAACGAACCAGCCCTCATTCTGTTTATAATCTAACAAACTTGTATGTTTTCTTAGGTGTCACTGTGAATAAGAATAACTACATCCGTCGATTTTTCAATTGCATCTGGCAAACAGTTCAGTTCAATTCGACATTTGCGCAAACACCAGCCCATATAGCACAGTAAGGTTTTCTCGTGGTTGAAATTTGGTTTGGATAGTTGATTATTGGTTCACGGATGGTGTAAAGTGTTTTTTTCAACGTTGATTTATGGTTAACAGGCGTACCTTGAAACTGTAGTGTTGTAAATCATGAAAGAAATACGGGATTACGCCGTATAATACAAATTTTGAAGGTGACAAACCGATTTTTGGCATTCTAGCGAATCCTGTGATGGCTATATTCAAATTGATCGGAAACTTGAAACTTGGCAGCTCTGGGTTGTGTAGTGGTTAGCATACCCGGGCGCTATCTGGGAAACGCGGGTTCGAGTCCTGCTTCAGGACGATGAAAATTTTAAAGTTTTCGGATATTATCTGACTTACCATCTTTGTCACATTTATGCCAAAAATCGGATTGTAGTTTTGGAAAGTGTTTTAAACGTAGGTATACAGTTGACGTGAGTGTGTTGAAATCGTGAAAATTTTAAAAAGGTTTTTAAACGTTGATAATCATGCTTACCTTTCAGCACCATCTATCAACAAAAACTAAAAACTGATGATAAACGCAACTATTGTTAATAGAAGGTAGTAACTTTTTAAATAAAGTACCAAATTTTTAAAAGAACATAAGTTATGTGTTGAAAGACTCGCAAAGTATTTTGGCAGACGTTATATACTGCTAGACATAAAAAGTGCCCCACCTAGAAGGCGGTCCCGGACGATTGGTCCAACGACGATTGGTCCAATGGCCGATTCGTCCAATGGTACGATTGGTCCAATGCCGATTCGTCCAATGGTACGATTGGTCCAACGCCGATTCGTCCAATGGTATCATCTTACCAACGGTAAACTGTTTTATTTTCCAGAAAGGAATAAGGATTTAAATTATTCTGCTCATTATATACTTTTGAAAGATCATTTCCGTATATTTGGTAATTGTAAACATTTTACATAAACCTGGTAAAAGTCACTCAATGGAGCATTTCTCAGCTGTTTGAAAAGCACCTAGGCGCGGGTCCAATCGTCGTTGGACCAATTTTAAGTTAAAACTTCGATATTTGGTATTTGTAAACCTTTTATAAAACCTTATAAAGGCACTCATCGTATCATTTCTCAGTTCTTTACAAGGCACCTAGGCCACGGGCCTTTTTAGAAGCTTTTAAGTTAGAACCTAGATATTTGGTATTTGTAAATATGTTATAAAACCTAATAAAAGTCACTCATCGTATCATTTATCAGGCCTTTATAGAAGGCGCCTAGGCCGCGGGCCTTTTTAGAAGATTTTAAGTTACGACCTAGATATTTGGTATGTGTAAACATTTGATAAAACCTTATAAAAGGCATTCAACGGATCATTTCTCAGCTCTCTACCAGGCACCTAGGCCGCGGGCCATTTTGGAAGACTTTAAGTTACAACCTAGGTATTTGGTATTTGTAAATATGTTATAAAATCTAATAAAAGGCACTCATCGTATCATTTCGTAGCTCTTTACACGCACCTAGGCCTAGGCCTTTTAACACTTTTTATTCTACTGATGTCATATTCTAAGGTTTAAGTAAAGTTAAAAATACTAGCATAACATTAGTACGTTTTCTTGATAGGTAAACGTTATGAATCTGACATCGGTAGGATAAAAACTGTCAAAAAGGCATAGGTCTAGGGCCTGTGAATTAATATTTCGTGCTTAAGTAAAAACGCAATATTAACTTGCTTTGATGGGTAAACGTTATGAATATGACATCGGTAGAATACAATTTTTTAAAAGGTCTGGGCCTAGGGCCTATGAATTAATATTTCATGTTTAAGTAAAATCACAATATTATTAACTTGATTTAATATGTAAACATTGTTAATCTGACATCGGCAGAATAAAAACTGTTAAAAATGCCTAGGCCTTAAGAATTAATATTTCGTGCTTAAGTAAAAGCGCAATATTATTATAACTTGATTTAATATATAAACGTTATGAATATGACATCGGTAGAATACAAAGTGCTAAAAAGGCCAAGGCTTATAGATTATGAATTAATATTTCGTGCTTAAGTAAAAGCGCAATATTATTAATTTGATTTGATATGTAAACGTTATGGATATGACATCGCTAGAATAAAAATTGTGAAAAGTCCTCTGTCCGAACCTGACCAGAACGTTTCCATTGGCCAGTTGGCGGAACCCCACTGCATGCTACAAACAGAAACGGAAAACTAGTATTTTATATTATTTCATGCAAAAGAGAAACATTGAAGTTAATTGAACGGCTCGTACATCAGTAACTTCATACGGCAGCAAGGACAGTACAAAAAAATCTGTAACCACAATATTACGCATGAAATGTAACATTATTTTACATTCTTTGTACTACCAGCACTTTCGTATAACATCGGAGATAAAATCAGAACAGTTGAGATTTTTATAACATGAGTAGCACTTTGGACAGATAGGACGGAATTCGACCAATCGTCCATTGGACGAATCGGCATTGGACCAATCGTACCATTGGACGAATCGTACCTTTGGACCAATTGTCCATTGGACGAATCGGCATTGGACCAATCGTCGCTGGACGAATCGTACCAGACCCCCTAGAAGGAAGTGTGCTACAAACATTCAAATCGCAGGGCGGGTTTACCTAATCGAGATATGCAAATGATGTTAAACTGGAGCCGATGACGTCACAAGTTTTTGAAACAAAAGTGCAAGCAGCAACAGGGGTTTCCTGAGAGATAATTTGCAGACTTGTAGTTTGAAAACCTTGAAATCTTTTGCTGAGATGTAGATCATAAACATTTTTTTATAAAGAATTACATTAATTATCGCAATTAAGAAAAGACGAAATTACGGAAGCTTTATATGACTCAGATAACCAACCTCTGGGGGTCGTGGGCATGAAGCTGTCAAAAACGCAATTTTTATACGGCCCCTTAAAATTTTGTGGCCAGTTTTCCTACACCCAAGTTGCTTGGCTGCATCTTGTTTTAAACAGCGTGGAAATGGAAATGATGACCCGGAAATCTCCCCCACGTTTTATATTTTGTGTCAAATGCAATTTGTGCATGGTCCCTGACTGAAAAACGTGGGCCGCCCCGGTTGCGAAGTGGTCTAAGCGATGGCCTCTGATCATTCGTCCGAAAGGGATCTGGGTTCGAATCCCGTTGAGGCATGGATGTTGTGTTTGTTTTACGGCACTGGCTCCCTCCCTTCCCTTGAACCAGTGACCCCAAATTAGGGACGGGCGACTGTTTATAGCCCATTGAGTTGCTCACGGTGGTCGTTAAGCCTCCAATCAAAAAAAAAAAAAAGAAAAACGTGGATAACTTTTCCGATTACCGTTACGGGGATATCAGCTCTCCCCCCCAGTCCCTCGTGGAAAAATTCGTCCATAACAGAATTTCGTGCTTAGAGTTACAACAGAGTCCCGTACCTACTATGATCCGCGCAACAACGCTTCCTCCAACTATCCCGAGTTTCTGATTGTGTGCGCTTCTGTGCAGAGGAGAGCGCTCTGCTTATAGCCCCCCCCTTTTCTTGTTTAAAGCTGCATTACCAAGGAAAACCGACTATATTAGACAGCCCTATGGCAACTTGCTGTGGCTTCACAAAACGCGATTCTAAAGGGGTGGGCAAAGCCCCAAAAGAACCATTGCGCTCTGATCCGGTTCATCATAATACAGTATTAAACAGAAAAGGAAAAATTTGGTATGCATCACAATAGGGAACACAGAGAAATGAGCACCAGTTTTTCCCTTTTCCACTTGCTCTTAGCAGTGCCTTTCATACCCCACAACAATTAGGGGCCAGATTGGCTTTGCTTTGATGCAACATTTGCCAATGAAAGATACAAAGGAATAGAAAGAAAAGATGTCACTACATTTTAAGAATTACTTTTTACTTTGTTTGTTTTTTGATCTTCCGTAAAAATAAAAAAATGCTGCTGTCTTTCTTGAAAAATAATGTTAGGCAGTGATATAGGTAAGTATATTATCAAGAAAAAAAGAGGAGGGGGGGCTATAATAAATTAATGCTTAAGTAAACGCCCAATATTATTAACTTGACTTGATGTATGAACGTTGTGAATATAAAACTGGTAGAATAAAAACTGTTAAAACGGCCTAGGTCTAGGGCCTACGAATTATTATTTCGTGCTTAAATAAAAGCGTAATATTATTAACTTGACTTGATGTGTAAACGTTGTGATTATGACACTGGCATAATAAAAACTGTTTAAAAGGCCTATGCCTGGAGCCTATGACTTTAATATTTAGAGCCTAAGTAAAACCGCAATGCTATTGACTTGATTTGATACGCAAAGGTGATGAATATGAAGTCGGCGGATTAAAAGCTGTTCAAAAGGTGAAGGTGTGGGGTCTGTGAATTAATTAAGTAAAAGAAAAATATTACAAACTTGACATGTTATGTAAATATTTAGTGCCTATAAGTAAAAGTGCAGCGTTATTAAAAAATTCCACCTCAGGGTCCTTTCTGAACACAACAATTCTCGCTTGGCTTACATAGAACGTTTTCCCGAAATTTGTTTGGAGTTCCCAATTCAATTCAATTCTCAGTATAGGCTATGAAACAGCAATCCTTATCCCCCCCGTCCCTTGAACTTCTGTGGCGCATTGCCTGAAGTATGAACCGGCATGAAAATTCAGACAAACAAAAGAGCTCCTTCCCGTCGTTACGCACCTTGGAAAAGAGCCACACATAATTTGGAAACTTCGAAAACTGCCACACATTCAAAGTGTTCCTCGGAGGAACAGCAATTTATGCCCAGCCCCTTAATGAAAAACGTGTGGCAGTTTTCCTGTGTGGCTGCTTTCCTTCACGCCCACCACACTAGGTAAATAATGAAAGTATGTCCCCCCGACTCCCACCCCCCAACATTCAAACAGTATGTCAAATCGACTTATTAGTATACCCATGATGACAATCAAAACGCCCATCTCGGACTTTTTTTCCGCGTTTATCAACAGTCTCGGACTTTTTTTACCTGGATTCAATCAATGGTAATCGGTAAAAAAGTCCAGGTAAAAAAGTCCAAGGAAAAAAAGTCCGAGACTGTTGATAAACGCGGAAAAAAGTCCAGGAAAAAAGTCCGAGGAAAGAAAGGCCAGGAAAAAAAGTCCGAGATGGGCGTTTTGATTGTCATCATGGGCTAACTAATAAGTCGATTTGACATACTGTTTGAATGTTGGGGGTGGGGGTGGGGGAAGTACTTTCATTATTTACCTAGTGTGGTGGGGTTGACGGAAAACAACCACACAGGAAAACTGCCATACGTTTTTCAATAAGGGGCCGGGCACAAAGTGCTGTTCCTCCGAGGAACACTTTGAATGTGTGGCAGTTTTCCAAGTTTCCTAATTATGTTTTAGTTTTCCAAGGCGCCTAACGACGGGAAGGAGCTCCTTTGTTTGTCTGAATTTTCACGTCGGTTCATACCAGTTTAGGGTGACTGGCCACAAAAGTTCAACAGGAGGGAGGGGGTTATAAAGATCGCCGTACATTTCTTAAAACTACAGTGTTCGACGAATCAACAGAACTACACATAACTCATGCTGTGTTTAGAAAAGGACGATATGGTGGGATTTTTTAATAACGCTTCACTTGTGCTTAGGCACTAAATATTTACATAACATGTCAAGTTTGTAATACTTTTCTTTTACTCAATTAATTTATAAGGCCTGTACCTTGGCCTTTTTAACAGCTTTTAATCCGCCGACTTCATATTCATAACGTTTAAGTATCAAATAAAATCAATAGCATTGCGCTTTTGCTTTGGCACTAAATATTAATTTATAGGCCCTAGGCCTAGGCCTTTTAAACAGTTTTTATTCTATCAATGTAATATTGACAGCGTTTACACGTCAAATCAAGTTAATAATAATGCGCCTTTACTTAGGCACGAAATAATAATGCAAGATCCTAGGCTCTTTTACTAGTTTTTTATTTAACCAATGTCATATTCACAACGTTTACACAGAAAATCAAGTTAATAATATTGCGCTTTTACTTAGGCACAAAATATTAATTTATAGGCCCTAGGTCTAGGCCTTTTTGACGTTTTTTAATCCGTCGACTCCATATCCATAACGTTTATTTATCAACTTCAGTTAATAGCATTGCGCTTTTACTTATGTACTAAATATTAATCCATAGGCCCTAGGCCTCTTTAATACTTTTTATTCTACCGACGTCATATTCATAAAGTTTATGTACCAAGTCAGGTTAATAGCATTCGCTTTTACTTAGGCATTCAATATTAATTGCTAGGCATAGGGCCAATAAATTAATAACTAGTACCTAAGTAAAAGTGCAATATGGTTAACTTCAGTTCATACATAAACGTTATGAATGTGATATCGTTAGAATAAAAACTGTTAAAAAGGCCTAAGCCAAGGGCCAATGAAACAATACTTAGTGCTTAAGTAAAAGCGGAATATTATTAACTTGGGTTGATATGTGAACGTTATGAATATGGCATCCGTAGAATAAAAACCGCTAAAAGGCCTAGGCCTAGGGCCTATAAATTAATATTTCGTGCCTAAGTAAACGCCCAATATTATTAACTTGATTTGCTTTGTATACGTTGTGAATGTGACATTGGTTAAATAAAAAACTAGTAAAAGAGCCTAGGATCTTGCATTATTATTTCGTGCCTAAGTAAAGGCGCATTATTATTAACTTGATTTGACGTGTAAACGCTGTCAATATTACATTGATAGAATAAAAACTGTTTAAAAGGCCTAGGCCTAGGGCCTATAAATTAATATTTAGTGCCAAAGCAAAAGCGCAATGCTATTGATTTTATTTGATACTTAAACGTTATGAATATGAAGTCGGCGGATTAAAAGCTGTTAAAAAGGCCAAGGTACAGGCCTTATAAATTAATTGAGTAAAAGAAAAGTATTACAAACTTGACATGTTATGTAAATATTTAGTGCCTAAGCACAAGTGAAGCGTTATTAAAAAATCCCACCATATCGTCCTTTTCTAAACACAGCATGAGTTATGTGTAGTTCTGTTGATTCGTCGAACACTGTAGTTTTAAGAAATGTACGGCGATCTTTATAACCATCTCCCTCCTGTTGAACTTTTGTGGCCAGTCACCCTAAACTGGTATGAACCGACGTGAAAATTCAGACAAACAAAGGAGCTCCTTCCCGTCGTTAGGCGCCTTGGAAAACTAAAACATAATTAGGAAACTTGGAAAACTGCCACACATTCAAAGTGTTCCTCGGAGGAATAGCACTTTGTGCCCGGCCCCTTATTGAAAAACGTATGGCAGTTTTCCTGTGTGGTTGTTTTCCGGCAACCCCACCACACTAGGTAAATAATGAAAGTATTTCCCCCACCCCCACCCCCAACATTCAAACAGTATGTCAAATCGACTTATTAGTTAGCCTATGATGACAATCAAAACGCCCATCTCGGACTTTTTTTCCTGGCATTTCTTTCCTCGGACTTTATTTCCTCGGACTTTTTTCCTAGGCTTTTTTTCCGCGTTTATCAACAGTCTCGGACTTTTTAACTAGATTCGGATTCAATTAATACTTACGTCGATGGAGTTTCCAATTCAATTTTCATTTTCAGGTGACAATAGTATTTTGTTGCGCATGTCAGATTTTCACAATATTTCTGTTAGAAAGGTGATGTGGCAAAAGAAAGAAAAAAAAAAAAAAAAGAAAACTTTACGGCCCCTGAAGTTTGTGTGGCTACTTGCCGGTTTAATCTGTTGACCGGATGTTCCTTGTTGTTCCCGTCCTCCGAAAGCACAGAGCCTGCTGTAAATGTTTCTTTTTACAGTAGGCACTCCAGAAGTTAATCCTTAGTCACACATATATGCCACATGTTGGGGCTTAAAACCGCTCTGTAACAAAACGTTTGTCCTCCACCGCCTGTGCGGGAGGATTACAAAAATATGCCTTGCCTGTCGGTAAGTTATACAAAGGTTTCTTCCGACAGAAAGCTATTGTGGAACACATGAGATGCTTAGTCTTCAGGGCATGTTAGCAATCCAATTAGTTTCACCGTTCACACGATAGAAATCTGACCTTTTAATGGTTTAGAAAGCTGGATACTTTGCGATTTCATAACAACAAAGTCGTTCTGCAAAAATAGTAATAAATTAACTCAGTGGGCTATGAGCAGTCGTCCGTCCCAAATTTAGGGCCACTGGTTCCAGGGAAGGGAGAGAGCCAGTGCCGTAAGACAAACACGTCTCACGGGATTCGAACTCGGACCCTCCTCGACAAATGATCACAAGCCTATGCTTAGAACACGGCCCCACCGGGGAGGCGAACGTTATTCAATTCATAAAGTTTACATGACACGTCAAGTTACTAATATTGTGCTTTTATCGTGGCACTAAACATAAAATTCATAACCCAAAAATTTATATGTGCTTGAATAAAAGCGCAATATTATGAACTAGCCATGCAATGCAAACATTATTAATATGAGTAACCTTGTAAAATTGGGGAAGTCCCACATTTTATTATTAATGTTTTGTTCCTGAGAAAAAGTGTGACATCATTATTAACTTACAAATCTTACTAACATGGGTCAAACATTGCTGATATGGCCCAGGACTTTGTTCATGTAACTAAAGCCTGAGTAAAAGTGAATTTTTTTTAACTTTACTAGTTAGGGCCTAATGGTACTTTTGCGGGCCCAAGGCGAAATTTCATTGCATTGTCTAGGGGAAAAAACAACTCATATTTTAATAAAATCGTTACGTGACGAATGTATTCCGTACAGCCAACGACACATACACACACGAAAAGCATCATAAAGAACATACAGGGCCCAATCCCTGAGCCCCCATTTTCGGAGAAGTTAAAAATTACTTCTAAGTAAACGAACAAATATAAGTATAATTTAGGCTAATAATGGATTGGCACATTCGACATTGGTGCTGTTCAGTGAAAGATTTGGTGTTACCAGGGCCCCGAGCAGAGCATTAGTAATTTCGGGGACCCTTCACTTTGCCTGCCATCCTTGAGAAATGACGCCTTTTTTTATTTAAAGTTCAGTTTTAGCTTTAGACAGGGCTTAATTTATGCACGGGCCTAGAGGGCCCAATCCCTAAGCCCCCGTTTTCGGAGAAGTTAAAAATTACTTCTAAGTAAACGAACAAATATAAGTATAATTTAGGCAAATAGTGGATTGTCACATTCGACATTTGTGCTGTCCAGTAAAAGATTTGGAGTTACCAGTGCCCCGAGCACAGCATCAGTAATTTAGGGGACCCTTCACTTTGCCCGTCATCCTTGAGAAATGACGCCTTTTTTTTTTTTTTTTAAAGTTCAGTTTTAGCTTTAGACAGGGCTTAATTTATGCACGGGCCTAGAGGGCCAAATCCCTGAGCCCCCGTTTTCGGAGAAGTTAAAAATTACTTCTAAGTAAACGAACAAATATAAGTAAAATTTAAGCTAATAGTGGATTGTCATATTCGACATTTGTGCCGTTCAGTGAAATTTTTGGAGTTACCAGTTCCCCGAACACAGCATCAGTAATTTAGGGGACCCTTCACTTTGCCCGTCATCCTTGAGAAATGACGCCTTTTTTTTTTAAAGTTCAGTTGTACCTTTAGGCAGGGCCTCATTTATGCACTGGCATACAGGGCCCAATCCTTGAACCCCCATTTTTAGAGAGATTAAAAGTTACTTCTAAGTAGACGAATACAATAGAAATATAATTTACGCTAATAGTGCGCTGTCACATTTGGCATCGGTGCTGCTGAGACCCATTCGTATTTATTTTAGTAATGTCATTCAATAAAAAAAAAAAAAAAAAGTACGCAACTTTAGGGTTTCAACGTGTGGTTTTTATTATTCTAACAATTAATTAAGGGGACACGTGCTGATAACTCAGAAATAAAATGAGTAAATGAATACACACCCGTACACACTAATGTGTTTATCGATAAAGCACAAATGTGTTTATTGCTGTTTAATGCTTTGTCATCGTGAGGGAAAATGATAGTCTCGAAACAGACACGAACAGTATCATGAAAACTAACGAAACCGCCGCGGTCAGACAAGGAAGCACGTCACACGATGTTGCTTCCTTTCCGGAACAACATTTTCGCGTGAAAAACTTACTTACCTAACACGACCGAGCAGCCAACGAGTTTTGACGTCACAGGAAGTTTCGTCATTTGACTCCCCCTTCTGTCACACCGTTCTTTCTAGCAGACGCCACTAGACAGGTTGTGCGGTGAAAGCAACTTACGGGCAGCGGGAACTTTACATGGCGGCTCGCGTTCGCTGCCGTTGAGAGTGAGTTTACTTTGGAGCGCTAAAACGAGATAAAAAAGCTTTCTATTCCAATTTTTTTTGTGTGATGCTTCATTCCTCTGTTCTGAAGTTTGTATCCATGCCCTTTTTAGAAGATTCCGTCAAGAAATAAAGGAGCAAAGTAAGGGAGAAGTTGGTTCAGTTAGAGACCACTGATACCCAAACTTCTCCCTTACTTGCTGAACAAACTTCTCCCTTACTTGCTCCTTTATTTCTCGACGGAATCTTCTAAAAGTGGCATGGATACAAACTTCAGAACAGAGGAATGAAGCATCACACAAAAAAATTGGAATAGAAAGCTTTTTTATCTCGTTTTAGCGCTCCAAAGTAAACTCACTCTCAACGGCAGCGAACGCGAGCCGCCATGTAAAGTTCCCGCCATGCTGTCCGTAAGTTGCTTTCACCGCACAACCTGTCTAGTGGCGTCTGCTAGAAAGAACGGTGTGACGGAAGGGGAGTAAAATGACGAAACTTCCTGTGACGTCAAAACTCCCTGGCTGCTCGGTCGTGTTAGGTAAGTAGGTTTTTCACGGGAAAATGTTGTTCCGGAAAGGAAGCAACATCGTGTGACGTATTTCCTAGTCTGATCGCGGCGGTTCCGTTAGTTTTCATGATACTCTTCGTGTCTGTTTCGAGACTATCGTTTTCCTTCACAATGACAAAGCATTAAACAGCAATAAATACATTTGTGCTTTATCGATAAACACATTTGTGTGTACGGGTGTGTATTCGTTTACTCATTTTATTTCTGAGTTATCAGCACGTGTCCCCTTAATTAATTGTTAGAATAATAAAAACCACACGTTGAAACCCTAAAGTTGCGTACTTTTTTTTTTTATTATTGAATGACTTTACTAAAATAAATACGAGTGGGTCTCAGCAGCACCGATGCCAAATGTGACAGCGCATGCTCAGGGATTGGGCCCTCTAGGCCCGTGCATAAATTAAGCCCTGTCTAAAGCTAAACTGAACTTAAAAAAAAAGGCGTCGTTTTTCAAGGATGACGGGCAAAGTGAAGGGTCCCCTAAATTACTGAGGCTGTGCTCGGGGCCCAGGGAACTCCAAATCTTTCACTGAACAGCACAAATGTCGAATGTGACAATCCACTATTAGCTTAAATTTTACTTATATTTGTTCGTTTACTTAGAAGTAATTTTTAATTTCTCCGAAAACGGGGGCTCGGGGATTGGGCCCTCTAGGCCCGTGCATAAATTAAGCCCTGTCTAAAGCTAAAACTGAACTTAAAAAAAAAAGGCGTCATTTCTCAAGGATGACGGGCAAAGTGAAGGGTCTCCTAAATTACTGATGCTGTGCTCGGGGCCCTGGTGACTCCAAATGTTTCACTGTACAACACAAAATGTCGAAAGTGACAATCCACTATTTGCCTAAATTATACTTATATTTGTTCGTTTACTTAGAAGTAATTTTTAACTTCTCCGAAAACGGGGGCTCAAGGATTGGGCCCTGTATGTTCTTTATGATGGTTTTCGTGTGTGTATGTGTCGTTGGCTGTACGGAATACATTCGTCACGTAACGATTTTATTAAAATATGAGTTGTTTTTTCCCCTAGACAATGCAATGAAACTTCGTCTCGGGCCCCGCAAAAGTACCATTAGGCCCTAAGTAGTAAATTTAATAATGTTTCATTTTTACTCAGGCATTAGTTACATGAAAAAATTCATGGGCCATATCAGCAATGAGTGACCCATGTTAGTAAGATTTATAAGTTAATAATGATATCGCACTTTTTCTCAGGAACAAAACATTAATAATAAAATGTGGGACCCCCAATTTTACAAGGTTACTCATATTAATAATGTTTGCATTGCAATGGCTAGTTCATAATATTGCGCTTTTATTCAAGCACATGTGAATTTATGGGTTATGAATTTTATGTTTAATGCCACGATAAAAGCACAATATTAGTAACTTGACGTGTCATGTAAACTTTATGAATTGAATAACGTTCGCCTCCCCGGTGGCGCCGTGGTTTAAGTGTTGGCTTGTGATCATTCGTCCGAGGAGGGTCCGAGTTCGAATCCCGTGAGACATGGGTTGAATCGAACACAAGTTTCCAAGAGGCACCCTTCTTGCTGCCCGGTATAGGGATCATTGGCTCCCAGTTCCTTTTTATGGACGATAACGCCCGAGCTCATAGTGCTCAGTTAGTCTGCGAATACTTCGAGAGTGATGATATTCACAGGATGGAATGGCCCGCAAGATCTCTGAACCTAAACCTGATAGACCATATCTGTGATACTCTGGAAAAATTCCCCACCTTTTTCAGTCAGAGACCGTGCACAAATTGAAGTTTACACAAAATATCGAATGTGGGGGAGCTTTCCGGGGTCACCATTTCCATTTTCACGCTGTTAAAATAAGACGCAGCCGCACAAAGTGCACAAACATGTGGGGGACATTTCCAGGGGTCGGCATTTCAAACTTTTACGGCAGTTTATAGTATAAATCGGTTTACAATTAGTAGGACAGGGTGAGGGAAATTTCCGGTGTCACCATTTTTATTTTCACGCAGTTCAACAAATTTTTTAGGGGGAGGGGTTCCGGGGTCGGCATTTCTACTTTTACGGCAGTTTATAGTAAAAAACTGTCTTGCAAGTAGCTAGATGAGGTGAGGGAAATTTCCGGGTTAATATTCGACTGTTACCGCGCTTTTTAATTAAAAACGATCTTACAATTAGCACTTAGCAGGCTGACAGGGTGAGGGGAAGTTCCGGTGTTGGCAATTCCGTTTTCACTGTAGTCTACAGAGAGTTGTGAAAAATGAGGGGGGGGGGATTTCCACCGCAGTTTACAGTAAAAAATGGTCTTACACAAGATGAAGCCACACAAGTAGCACAAATATGCGGGTAAAATTTCCGGGATCGGTATTTTTTATTAGATCGTGCTCATGTTCATAACGTTTACGTAACATTTCAAATGATTAAGATTGCCATATTACTCAGACAGAAAATATTATTAGGTCTAACTCTAGGTCCTTCAAAAAGTCTTCATTCCGTCATTCCCATATTCCTAAAATTTACATTAAAAGAAATGTCGATAATATTGCGCTTCCACTTATGCACCATACATTAATTAATAGGCCGTAGGCCTAGGCCTTTAAAACTTTTTTCTTCCCCTATGAGATATCCGTAAAGCTTACAAAAAAAGTCAAATTTTATTTTTGTAGGTGGGGGTGGTATTCAGGATGGACGGAAGAGTCCCCCACATTCGGAAAAGTCCCCACCTTTTTCAGCCAGGGACCATGCACAAATTGCATTTAACACAAAATAACGAACGTGGGGGAGATTTCCGGGTCATCATTTCCTTTGCACGCTGTTTAAAACAAGATGCAACCGAACTACGTGAACAAATATGTGGTTGAAATTCCCGGGGTCGGCATTTCAAACATTTGTCGCTCTTTACAGTAAAAAAACTGTTTTGCAAGTAGCTGGATTAGGAGGGAGAAATTTCCGGATTAGTACTTCGACTGTTGCCGCTGTTTTAAATGGAAAAAGGTCTTACAATCAGCAGGCTGACAGAGTAGGGGAAAATTCCGGGGTCGGCATTTCGAACTTTTATCGCAGCTTACAGTACCGTAAGTAGCTGGATGAGGTGGAGGAAAGTTCTGGGTTGGTATCTTGACGGTTACCGCGCTTTTTAGTGAAAAACGGTCTTACACTAATCAGGCTGACCGGGTGGGGGAAATTTCCGGTTTGTATTTCCACGGTTAACGCGGTTTTTAATGGAAAACGGTTTTAGAATCGGCAGGCTGGGAGAAAATTTCGTGGTCACCATTTCGAATTTCTACCGCATTTTTTTATTGGAGGCTTAACGACCACCGTGAGCAACTCAGTGGGCTATAAGCAGTCGCCTGTCCCTAATTTATTGCCACTGGTTCCAGGGAAGGGAGAGAGCCAGTGCCGTAAGACAAACACAACACCCATGTCTCACGGGATTCGAACTCGGACCCTCCTCGGACGAATGATCACAAGCCAACACTTAAACCACGGCGCCACCGGGGAGGCGAACGTTATTCAATTCATAAAGTTTACATGACACGTCAAGTTACTAATATTGTGCTTTTATCGTGGCATTAAACATAAAATTCATAACCCATAAATTCATATGTGCTTGAATAAAAGCGCAATATTATGAACTAGCCATTGCAATGCAAACATTATTAATATGAGTAACCTTGTAAAATTGGGGGTCCCACATTTTATTATTAATGTTTTGTTCCTGAGAAAAAGTGCGACATCATTATTAACTTATAAATCTTATTAACATGGGTCACTCATTGCTGATATGGCCCATGACTTTTTTCATGTAACTAATGCCTGAGTAAAAGTGAAACATTATTAAATTTACTACTTAGGGCCTAATGGTACTTTTGCGGGGCCCAAGACGAAGTTTCATTGCATTGTCTAGGGGAAAAAACAACTCATATTTTAATAAAATCGTTACGTGACGAATGTATTCCGTACAGCCAACGACACATACACACACGAAAACCATCATAAAGAACATACAGGGCCCAATCCTTGAGCCCCCGTTTTCGGAGAAGTTAAAAATTACTTCTAAGTAAACGAACAAATATAAGTATAATTTAGGCAAATAGTGGATTGTCACTTTCGACATTTGTGCTGTACAGTGAAACATTTGGATTCACCAGGGCCCCGAGCACAGCATCAGTAATTTAGGAGACCCTTCACTTTGCCCGTCATCCTTGAGAAATGACGCCTTTTTTTTTTTAAGTTCAGTTTTAGCTTTAGACAGGGCTTAATTTATGCACGGGCCTAGAGGGCCCAATCCCTGAGCCCCCGTTTTCGGAGAAATTAAAAATTACTTCTAAGCAAACGAACAAATATAAGTAAAATTTAAGCTAATAGTGGATTGTCACATTCGACATTTGTGCTGTTCAGTGAAAGATTTGGAGTTCCCAGGGCCCCGAGCACAGCCTCAGTAATTTAGGGGACCCTTCACTTTGCCCGTCATCCTTGAAAAACGACGCCTTTTTTTTTTTAAAGTTCAGTTTAGCTTTAGACAGGGCTTAATTTATGCACGGGCCTAGAGGGCCCAATCCCTGAGCATGCGCTGTCACATTTGGCATCGGTGCTGCTGAGACCCACTCGTATTTATTTTAGTAAAGTCATTCAATAATTAAAAAAAAAAAAAGTACGCAACTTTAGGGTTTCAACGTGTGGTTTTTATTATTCTAACAATTAATTAAGGGGACACGTGCTGATAACTCAGAAATAAAATGAGTAAACGAATACACACCTGTACACACAAATGTGTTTATCGATAAAGCACAAATGTATTTATTGCTGTTTAATGCTTTGTCATTGTGAAGGAAAACGATAGTCTCGAAACAGACACGAAGAGTATCATGAAAACTAACGGAACCGCCGCGATCAGACTAGGAAATACGTCACACGATGTTGCTTCCTTTCCGGAACAACATTTTCCCGTGAAAAACCTACTTACCTAACACGACCGAGCAGCCAGGGAGTTTTGACGTCACAGGAAGTTTCGTCATTTTACTCCCCCTTCCGTCACACCGTTCTTTCTAGCAGACGCCACTAGACAGGTTGTGCGGTGAAAGCAACTTACGGACAGCGGGAACTTTACATGGCGGCTCGCGTTCGCTGCCGTTGAGAGTGAGTTTACTTTGGAGCGCTAAAACGAGATAAAAAAGCTTTCTATTCCAATTTTTTTTGCGTGATGCTTCATTCCTCTGTTCTGAAGTTTGTATCCATGCCACTTTTAGAAGATTCCGTCGAGAAATAAAGGAGCAAGTAAGGGAGAAGTTTGTTCAGTTAGAGACCACTGATACCGAAAAAATTAAGCCCTATTCAGTCCCCACTTCCATTACTCTTAGTCTTGCGACGTCCCTGCTCCTCCTACAGGAAAGAAGGGATGTAAAGAGGAGTGATATGCCAAATGGACAACAACCGGCTCGTATGAGCAACAACGTGAATGATGGTGAGCAAAAGTACACAGAAATTCGAAAAAAAAAAAAAAAGTTAAAAAACAAATATGCTGCTGAAGTATACAAAGGAAATTCAGGCCCGCTGTTTACTTTATATATACAGTATATGAATTTAATTCGTAATTTGTGCAAGATTTTCCATTTTTAAATATTTTCTGTCTCCGATTTTGAAGTTTTCAGAGCTTTTGAACCAAGACAATAAATTTTGTCCTTTGGACTCTTAGCTCTTTTAAACCGAGACAATAAATTTTGTCTCTTAACTCTTAGCTCGTGGAGGATGCTCGCATGTTCGACTGTTGATTTTGGTATCGTCCCGTCAGGGGCGGATCTACTATGAAACTAATTAAGCTTAAGCTTCAGGGCCCCTAATCCCGGAGGGGCCCCAGAAGCGACTTTAGTCCACATTGCTTAAAATTTTGGGTCTACTATAACCTAGGCTGATGACTTTACCTGCACCGTCTTAGTGTAGACCTCGCAGAGAAATGCGGAACTCTCTCGAATAGTTTGGGATTAATAGGATCCCAGACGGCGTTCCGACAGCTAGCCCGTCAGTCACCGGAAACCACAGTCTTCCACTCGGACAGATTCGGTCTAAAGACCTGTGGGGAACTGCCTCCCCCACGGGACCGGTACCTTACACCCTTCTGTCACAACCCGTGTGTGCGACGTGCTATGGGCAGTTGGGGCAAGCAACTTTTCAAAAATATCCCATCTCGTGGCCGGGAGATCGCCCGCCAACGCGAGTTTTTGGGACAAAAGTCCTTTATTTGGTATCTAATCAAAAATTACACTCACATTACACTACGTGGGTCTCATGCACTCCTCTCACAAATATTCAGGCACTGAAAACACATTGTTCACACAGAAATATTTACATAGTCCACAGCGCTAGGGCCAGTGCTTTGGTGATGACCCCGGGTCAGGGTCATCAAAAATACCTTGGTCAATAGACCCAAAAGCTCAATATCGAGAGCAACGTACCTCCGAGGGTACAACCATCTGTCAACCATAGTTGACCCGGCTCTTCCTTTGCTCAAGTTCCCTAATAAGACTAGGACATGTCTTACTGAAGCTGGAGTGAGAGACGTCCAGCTTCAGGCGGAACTTGGCATTCGCAGCAGTGTAATTGCTGCACTTCGGTGCGGCTGCACACGGGTCTACTATATGTGGTGTTTTTAAATAAATACTATTACTAATATTAATGATATAGTGTAATTTAATACAAATAATAGTATTGTGTTCAGCAGTTGGCAACGGACTATAGAGTGCATCTCGCTTGACCTGAAACAGAAGACTACGGCCTGGCGACGTTCCTCGCGCGCATTGTCAGTTGTCAATGGCGGCAGCGGCACTGACAAAGAATATCTAACGCTTAGATACTCTCACTGATGTCCGTATTAGTTCGTACGAACTCAATTTTTCAATATTGTTACAGTTTGTATGGTTAAAATTATAGTGTATTTGTATGGCATTATAAGATCGGCAGCAACACTAAGAAACAAGGTGAAGCAAACTATAACACGAAGGACCTGAAAAATAAAAGAGGTTAGTGAAAGTGTATCATATAATTAATTTTTTAGACAGCCATTGATAAAAGTAGACCTTTTAACAGTAGACGATTGTGTTAAAAATAGAATATTATGGGCAAGCGCGTTAAAATTAAAGCAACTTTCTGTTATCCTCTTCAATGAGGTTGTCGTGGAACAACCTCATTGAAGAAGATAACAGTGGTTACAAATCCCGTTGTTGGTTGCGAAGGGACCCGCATAAAAGTTCAAGCTTCATAGCCCCCAAAAATGTAGGTCCGCCACTGCGTCCCGTACGTCATCCCGCGGGGCGGAGTCTTGAGCTAGTAACAGTGCTGCAGGCTAGCTTCAGAATACCGAAATCAAATTAATTCATAGTCAGTACATAACAGCTGAAAAAGGGGTGTAGGAGAAGTGGCCACCGGAGAAGTGGCCACCCGGAGAAGTGGCCACCGGAGAACTGACCACCGGAGATGTGGCCACCGGAGAACTGGCCACCCGGAGAAGTGGCCACCGGAGAACTGACCACCGGAGATGTGGCCACCGGAGAACTGGCCATCCGGAGAACTGGCCATCCGGAGAAGTGGCCACCGGAGAACTGACCACCGGAGAAGTGGCCACCGGAGAACTGGCCAAAAAAATTTTAAGGGGTCGTATGAAACTTGCGTTTTTGACCGCTTCATGCTCACGACCCCCAGAGGTTGGTTATCTGAGTCATATAAAGTTTCCATAATTTCGTCTTTTCTTAATTGCGATAATTAATGTAATTTTTTTATAAAAAATGTTTATTTATGATCTACATTTCAACAGAAGATTTCAGGGTTTTCAAACTACAAGTCTGCAAATTATCTGAGCGCATGTGCTGACTCAGGAAACTTGTCGGTGGGAGGGGGTACCAAAAGTGTAAAATACAAAGCATTTCTCGACCCATCCGAAGATTTTCAGCATTTACAAGCTACAACTCGACACATTATCTGAGGCGTATGTGCCTACTCTAGAAACCTGTCCGGGGGGGGGGGGGGGTTAATACCAAAAGTGTAACATATGAAAAATTTCTCGTCCGATCGGAAGATTTTCAGCATTTATAAGCTACAATACGGCAAATTTTCTGACGGCATGTGCCTACTCAGTATACTGTCGGGGGAGGGGGTATACCAAAACTGTAAAATATGAAAAATTTCTCGTCCGATACAGCAGTGATTTTCAGCATTTACAAGCTACGTACAACTCGACACATTATCTGAGGTGCCTACTCTGCAAACCCGTCGGGGGGGGGGTTAATACCAAAAGTGTAAGATATGAAGAATTTCTCGTCCGATCGGGAGATTTGCAGCATTTACAAGTTACAACTCGACATATTATCTCAGCGTATTTGCCTACTTTGGAAACCTGTCGGGGGGGGGGGGGTACCAAAACTGTAAAATATGAAGAATTTCTCGTCCGATCCATTCGACGAAGATTTTCAGCATTTACAAGCTACAACCCCCCCCCCCGACAGCTTTCCTGAGTAGGCACATGCCTTCAGATAATGTGTCGGTTGTAGCTGCTAAATGCTGAAAATCTCCCGATCGGACGAGAAATTCATCATAATTTACACTTTTAGTATGCCCCCTTCGCCGACAGGTTTCCAGAGAGTGCATATGCGCTGAGAAAATTTGTGGAGTTGCAGCTTGTAAATGCTGAAGATCTCCCTATCGGAAGAGAAATGAGAAAGTCTTGATATTTTACGCTTTTGGTATTGCCCCCCCCCACACACACACACACCTAGTTTCTTGAGGCAGCAGATGCCCTCAGACAATTCGATAACTTGTAGCTTGTAATGGCTGAAAATCTCCCGATCGGACCAGAAATTCTTTATATTTCATATTTTAGGTTTTAAGCACCCACCCCCTCCCCCGACAAGTTTCCTGGGTTTGCACATACTCGCAGAGAATTTGTTTAGTTGTGGTTTCTAGAAAAATATCGTAAATAAGAAAATACGAAATTACGGACATTTTATGTGTGTCAGATAACCAATCTCGGGGAGACGTAGCCACGGAGCAGCCCAGAACGCAATTTTTATACGGCCCCTTAAAATTTTTGTGGCCAGTTCTCCGGGTGGCCAGTTCTCCGGTGGCCAGTTCTCCGCTTAGTCTTAGCTCCGAAAATCATGGAAATGTCTAAATTTCTTACTGAAAATGAAATATTAAAAACAAAAAAATCATGAACAATAGTTGCTCAAGTAGTGGGGAATATAGCCACACGAAATTTGTTTATGCAGAACAATTTTATGGCACTGAAATTGCAATGTGTCCAGTTCTCCGGTGGCCAGTTCTCCGTACCCGCTGAAAAAGACCCCACTGACTTCCAGAGAAGACGGCATCCTCTAACTGTTTAAAGTGATGTCTAACAGCAGCTGTTTCCTTGGTATCTTAAACTTTGAACGGGACACCCTCTGAGGTGTTCCTTTATAAGTTTAAATTACCGGGATATATGGTTCTTGTTGTTTTGATGTAGCATTATGTCGATGAACTAAATAATTACTATGCACATTTAGGTAGGAAAACTGTTAGTGTGACTTCCAACTGTTTTTCAGTTACGTAATCAAGAAAAACGAAAACGCCTTCAGCTGACGTTTCTGATACAAACATTTTTAGGTGAACTTCAAATTTATTATGGTTTATTTTTCATTCATTAAAATACTATATACATACACTCACGGACACAGAAATTTGCGCCCCTGGAAGAAAACATGCTACAACCGCGAAACTTTGCAAATAGCTAGAGTGCGTGCTGGTATGCAAATGATCCACGTTTGGTGCGATTGCGCATGACCAACACCCTGTGGTGACGCTGCAAGCACGAACCGGCAGCCTTATAAACCGCCGTGTAGTCGATGCCCCATGAAAGCGAAAAGCACCGGCCGATGCAAGCAAGAGTACAGAGTGACAAGAATGCCGGGTAGACGCCAGAGACGTCGATTTGCGCAACTTACGGACTTTGAGAGAGGCCTGATCATCGGGCTGAAAACCGCTGGGTGGTTGGCGAGCCGTATAGCCCGCCACGTGGATCGTTCTGACCATACTGTCCGACTGTGTTGGGAGCAGTGGACACGTGACGGAGCTTCTGACGATGCGTCAGAGCGAGCTTCTGTCACTACCCTTTTTGTCACACCGCATCGTCAGAGCGAGCTTCTGACGATGCGGTGTGACAAAAAGGGTAGTATTTGCGACCATCACGTGAACTACGCAAAATGCGTTTTCTCTACACCGTAAAAGAAGTTGCTTTGTACCAAAGTACGTACTTCAGTTTGAACACGACAGAACTTCAGTGTTTTGAACGCGTGTCTGGGGAGTCGCGGTTTCTCCCACATGAATTTCAGATCTCCAGAAAATATTAAATTACAATATGGCTTTGATTAATTTGCCAATTTTAAGAATAGCTTATTTATGCTCTGACTTTATTACAACCATATAATAACAATTGGTTAGAAAAATGTAGAAAATATCATTCCCCAGAAAACATTCCTACCTTCATGTATTGCTCTTTTAATTCCCCATAGATTATTTTACACATATCCGGAATTATTATTCCTAAAAAATCTGCAGAAATAGCTGTTGTAAATTTCAGGTCTTCATACGAACCACTCAGTATCGGACTAGCAATCCTTAAACAGCCCTGGAAGCAGATGTTTTGCGGCTCACTGTTTGCAAAAAATATCCGAGTGCCCCAAACCTAAAATTAGCGGTATGCTGATGACATCAACAATTCCCGTTTAATAGTATTTTGTAGCAAAAGTGTGATAATTATTGTATTGTTTGTATTTAGAAAATAAAGTTTTACTCATGTTTCTGGATTGCAGCTGAAGATACCCCTAGTAAAACTTGATCTGTATATAAGACTTTCTCTAGGACAAACTGCCGGAGATTTTATTCCATTCGTGTGCGAATTTTATTGCGATAGCTGCATTCAGAATTAATTGTAAGTTTCTTCGGTTTTAGTAAGAAAGGAAATCCAAATGCTCCCAAATTACATTTTTTTTTAAAGACTATGAACAACGAAGTAATTACGAAAGCATCAAAACATCGATGAACAAATTTAGAATTTGTGTTACTGCAAGAATTTCAACAGTAATTCATATATAAAGTGAGTGAAATTAAAGAGTGCGAAAATTGTTTATTCAATTAATTCCTACAAACGTGATCTGCTCGGCGCTAAACCCACCTACCATCTGACCTTTCAACCCCGGTTCCATTTTCGACAACACTTCCTCCAAAAGAGATTATCTACTTTCACCATTGCAAGTATGTAATCTAAGCTGCCATCCATCTCTTTCGATCTTTTTATTCTTTAGAGGGAATTCATTTCGAAGAAAAGGATTTGAGATTTGGACAGTCAGGTACGCACTTTTTTTGGAGAAAGCGCCTTCGAATTCCTCCGAGTATTTTTGCCCTCCATGCAACTTACGAAAAAAAAAAAAAATGACTATTAGTTGGTGGTTCCATTTATTTTAAATTTTCTTTTATGGTCGGTAGAGGGCGCTACAGCCTTGTGAAAGCATTTCAGTCTGCTTCCAACCCTGCACAAATCGGAGAGCACGTTTCGTTATGACAATAAAAGACGCCATTAGGAAAGATCCCTTTTATGGGCCGCTGGTGGCCTAGCGGGCAACGTTCGTGACTGCCACGGAAAGGACCTCAGGTTCGATCCACTAAATATCCGCAGAGCGTCGGATGGGCGCGTTAAGCCGTCGGATCCCGGGTACTACCCTCCCCCGGCAATAAATAAGGGCGTCTTCGTCCCCCTTTCTACTTCGCTTCCGTGTCACTTTCCTATCGGGCAGTCTAGCCCAAATTTCCTAGCTTCCTATTTCTCACTTTTTAGCAAAATAAACTATAATACTTCAACAAATATTAAAAAAATTATATTTGGAAAAAAATTTGTAGCATCAAAAGATGTGAAGCTTTCTTTTTCATTATAGCCTGAATTTATTCACATTTGGCTCCGTAACATAAAATGTATGGTGAGGGGCAGTTTCCGGGAGGGGTTTACCCCACCCCCTCCCCATTTCGGATGTATGCCTGAAAGAAACACTGCTTAGCAGTAAAATTCATGCACTGGAGAATTAAATACCAAATATCTAGGTGCCGAGAATCTAGAGAAAAAAATCCAAGGAAAAAAGATCCACGGGAAAAAAAGCCTCCGAAAAAAAAAAAAACCAACGAAAAAAAAAAAAGCCAACAGAAAAAAAAAGCCAGGGGAATAAAATCCAGCTCCAACGAAACGGTTATCCATTTACATGATCGACACATGGCCGGAATAAGGAGGGGGGGGGGATCTATAGAGGGGTAAACGGTAAAAATACCCTCAGAGAAAATACACCTGAAAACTGAAAAGTGGTAAAAATACCTCCGGAGGGAACACTGCTTAGCAGTAAAATTCATGCACTGGAGAATTAAATACCAAATATCTAGGTGCCGAGAATCTAGAGAAAAAAATCCAAGGAAAAAAGATCCACGGGAAAAAAAGCCTCCGAAAAAAAAAAAAAACCAACGAAAAAAAAAAAAAGCCAACAGAAAAAAAAAGCCAGGGAAATAAAATCCAGCTCCAACGAAACGGTTATCCATTTACATGATCGACACATGGCCGGAATAAGGAGGGGGATCTATAGAGGGGTAAACGGTAAAAATACCCTCAGAGAAAATACACCTGAAAACTGAAAAGTGGTAAAAATACCTCCGGAGGGAACACTGCTTAGCAGTAAAATTCATGCACTGGAGAATTAAATACCAAATATCTAGGTGCCGAGAATCTAGAGAAAAAAATCCAAGGAAAAAAGATCCACGGGAAAAAAAGCCTCCGAAAAAAAAAAGCCAACGAAAAAAAAAAGCCAACAGAAAAAAAAAGCCAGGGAGATAAAATCCAGCTCCAACGAAACGGTTATCCATTTACATGATCGACACATGGCCGGAATAAGGAGGGGGGATCTATAGAGGGGTAAACGGTAAAAATACCCTCAGAGAAAATACACCTGAAAACTGAAAAGTGGTAAAAATACCTCCGGAGGGAATACCCCCAGAACAAACGGTTCACTGTAAACTGCCACATAGGAACACTGATGTGTGGCAGTGTTACGGTGTGGCAATTTACCGGTAACCCTGCCACACATCTTTCAGCAACTTGGAAAGTTGCCACACAGGAAAATTACCACATGTTTTTTATTAAGGGGCCGGGCACAAATTGCTGTTCCTCCGAAGAACACTTTGAATGTGTAACAATTTTTCCAGTGGGGCAGTTTTCTAAATTTCCGAATTATGTGTGGCAGTTTTCCAAGGTGTCTACCCAGCAAAAACAGTCTTGCTGGGCCAGCACTGCCAGCAATGGCCCAGCACTATGTTGCCGCTGTCGAACCGCCAATAAAATGTCAGGGCGGCAAACAGAACGGCCAGCAGTTCAGGCCAACAGTTGGTACCCCATTAGTTGTCGTATGCCACAACAGGGCCATCAGTTATCCATCACAGGCAGTAGCTGCCACAAGTGGCCCTTCATCGGCCTGCAAGCACCTGCCAGATATGATGGCTAGCCTAATGTGGTCCGCTAGTTTGCCGGTAGTGGCAACCGGCAACCACGTGACGTAACTGATGGCTTGCCGAATCTTGTCCGCCAATTTCTCAGTAGTAGCCATAAAAAAAAAAAAAAAAAAAAAAAAATTCAAGGATAATCGCAGTTTCCCAAAGCTACAACTTTTTTTTTCTCCCCTTACGAAACTCGTGAATTACAGCAATGCGCTGGGGAATTTTTTTCAACAGACCGGAAAAACGCCCCTTTTGTATCTGAACCAGGGCTGTCGTCGCGAGAGATGAGCTCTCTACCGACCGGACTAATTTGCCACGCTCGAGCGTGTGCTTGAAGCTGTCTGTTTCGTACGGAATCTGTAATCGAATGGTTCTCTTTCATTTTACAATATTGCGACGTATTTTTCATAACAGTCAGTTTCATATAATTCATAAATTTATTTTTTCAGCGTAACGATAGTTTTTTTTTTACCTTAAGGGAACTTCACTCATTTTTCAAGGAGTGTACCAACTTAAAGTCGCTTTCCAAAGTTTTGTACTGTCCTTGTCGTCTTGAAATTAATATATATTTACCCGGGTTCGGGCTCATGTCACATTCTGTTACATTTTTAACATTGTATATTTCCTTTCCGTTGTCCGAAGCTACATTTGTTTTAAAGAGGAAAGATATTTTTTTTTACTTCTCGTGAATTTTAGAAGCGAATTCCTCTCAGTTTTGTGTATTCAACCCATGGATGAGTACATTATATCCACATAGCGTTGCTTTTTTTTTTTTTTTTTCAAATAATTAATAAATTTTGTAAGCGTATACTTCTTTTTTTTTTTTTTTTCTCCAACAAACGTTTCTTTTTTAATGTTTTTCCAGGACATTTGTTTCAACCGGTTTCAAATTTTTTCTTGTTATTCACCCACTCCATTCCCATGAATAACCACCCACTCCATTCCATGAATTGTTATTCATGGGAATGGAGTGGGTGTATTTCATGGCTGTAATCTAGTATTTCATGGCTTAATCTGATGTCTTCGTCGACGTGGAATTTCATTGGGAAATTAATTCGCCTTTCTTCATACGGATTTTTCCCCTTAACATCCACTAAAATAACACGATGGCGATAGCGTCGTCTTCAACTAACTGGTACCATGAGAGACACAGGAAGTGTTGCTTCTGCGCATTCGCAGTCCCGTTGCTTCCACCTGCTCCTGGGGTTGCATTGGTTGCCAGCAACGGGCCACTAGTGGCCCTTGCTTGAAGGCCCACAATCCACGGCGATGCTGCAGGGCCATCAATGGCTCGCCAACTGATAGCTCTGCCACCAACGGACTGCTACCGGACCGTGAGCGGCAGATTTCAGCCAGCAGTGACCCATCACTTGTGTTTTTGCTGGGTAACGAGTGGAAGGAACTCTTTTGTTTGTCTGAATTTTCATGCCGGTTCATTCGAGTTTAGGGCAACTGGCCACAAAAGTTCAAGGGGGTGGGGGCTATAAAGATTGCCGTTTCTGGGCCTATATTGAGAACTGAATTGGGAACTCCAAACGAATTTCGAGAAAACGTTCCATGTAAGCCAAACGAGAATTGTACTTTAATTTGAAGAAATAAATTGCCGAGGATCCAAGGTACACATGGTTGGGGGGAATTCTACCCCCAACTTCCGTAATATTATATTCTGAGCCGCTGGAGTCTGTCAGTGTATCCAGGATGTTCCCCTTTTAGCGTCCGCGAGGTCCTTGATCTTTGAGGAGGCTTTCCCCCAAAATGTTAAAATGGACGTAGAGCTTTAAACATTAGTACCATGCTTTATATAATGATTCTGTACACAACCACGAATTTTCAGGAGGGTGGGGTGAATCCCCCCCCCGATGTTTATAAGAGCTCTTCAGGGGTAACATCGAGGATACACTGACCTAGAGGTCCAGAACATAAAATTACGCGGAAGTTCGGGGTAGAGCCCTCCAAACCAAGCACCTCGTATCCCTTTTACAGACTTCACCAAATTTCTTGGGGAGGGTGGAAGAGCATACATAGTCTGCCACTGAACACAACATCAAGCATAGAAATTGAGCGTAAATAATTTACCTTGAACACTTGTCTGCGCTCATAGAAACTTGGGGGAGGGGAATTCACCCCACCCTCCTGAAAATTCGTGGTCGTGTGCAGAATCTTTATATAAAGCATGGTCCTAGTGTTAACAGCTCTACGTCCATTTTAACATTTTGGGGAAAGCCCCCCCCAAAAGCTCACGGACCTCGCGAACGCTTCAAGGGGAACATCCTGGATACACTGACAGACTCCAGCGGCTCAGAATATAATATTACGGAAGTTGGGGGTAGAATTCCCCCCCAACCATGTGTACCTTGGATCCTCGGCAATTTATTTCTTCAAATTAAAGTACAATTCTCGTTTGGCTTACATGGAACGTTTTCTCGAAATTCGTTTGGAGTTCCCAATTCAGTTCTCAATATAGGCCCAAAAACGGCAATCTTTATAGCCCCCACCCCCACCCCCTTGAACTTTTGTGGCCAGTTGCCTTAAACTCGAATGACCCGGCAGGAAAATTCAGACAAACGAAAGAGTTCATTTCCCTCGTTAGGCTCCTTGGAAAACTGCCACACATAATTCGGAAATATGGAAAACTGCCCCACTGGAAAAATTGTCACACATTCAAAGTGTTCTTCGGAGGAACAGCAATTTGTGCCGGGCTCAATGAAAAATGTGTGGCAGTTTTCCTGTGTGGCGGTTTTCCGGCAACAGCAGGGCCGGGCCTTCGGCCCATAGTTTAACAGGGCCTCCTTTAAAAAAAATTTTTTTTCTTAGAAATAACCTAATCATTATTGAAATTATTTTCATTATTATTAATACTGTGAAGTTATTAATTTATGTTGGGTTTTATTGCACCCTTCTTATTGGCCAATCTGCAATGCATTCATGAAAGGAGCAGTTTCAATATTCACAAAACCCTGTGTTACTCATCTATTAAATAGCAACCAAACTTCAAAATCGCAATCAGTTTTGTTTTACGAATTGTAAGATTATAAATATTTATTATTATTAATTCGTAGGTCATTAATTAATCAAACTCTACTGCCCCTGTGGCGTCAATCTAGGAAAAAAGATCCACAGGGAAAAAATCCAATGAAAATTTTTATGCGACCATCTAAGCTTCCTACATAGAAGTGACGCAAAGAAATCAGGAAAACATGTTTATACGACCCCTTAAGCTTCTTACATGGAAGTGACACAAAGAAATCAGATATGCAATTTTTTACGAACCCTAAATTTCCTACAAGGTCACCCAACATGGAAGTGTACACAAGAAAATCAAAAGTGCAATTTTTGTACGACCCCCTACATTTCTTACGAGGTCAACCAACATGGAAGTGGGCTCAAGAAAAAATAATGCAATTTTTATACGGCCCCCAGTTGCTCGAACCTATATAGAAACAAATTATGATGTCCTTGTAATCTTTGAGAAGCGAGAACTTTTTTTATGTTAATTTTTATACGACCCCCTAAGTTTCTTACTGGTTAGCCTACATAAAAGTAGCCGTTGGATTTTATTTCCATGGGCTATTTTTCCTTGGCTTTTCTTTCTTTGGTTTTTTTTTTCCTGGATTATTTTTCCTGGCTTTTTTTTCCGTGGCTCTTTTTTCTTTGGATTTTTTTCCCGGTAACCGTACATGGTAACCCCATGTTCTTATTACAGAGATAAAATTAAATATTCGGATCACGCAGTAAGTTGCTTCACGAACGAGTTGTAGTTTAAAATGGGTGGGAAATCTTTTGCCCAAATGGCGACTTCCAAAAAACAGTTTCTAAATGTTACTTATACGCGGGCTAAAACTGTACTGCCCGTAGGGAAGGCAGCGGGGAAAAATTAAGTATCGCGAGTTTTATGGTGGCGTAGGGGTTTCACTGTAAACCGCCACACAGGAAAACTGCCACACCGGAAGATTGCCTCACAGGAAAACTGCCACACCGGAAGATTGCCTCACAGGAAAGCTGCCACACCGGAAGATTGCCTCACAGGAAAACTGCCACATGCTTTTCATCATTTCTTTGCCACAAATTGCTGTTTTTCCGATGAACACTCTGAATGTGTGGCAGCTTTCCAAGTTTCCGAATTATGTGTCGCAGTTTTCCAAGGTGTCTAACAACGGGAAGGAACTCTTTTGTTTGTCTGGATTTTCGTGTCGGTTCATACGAGTTCAGGTTTAACAGTTTTATTCTTTTTGTAAACTTTACAAATATCACATAGGCGAAGAAAAAAGTGTTGAAAAGGCTTAGGGCTACGGCCTATGAATTATTATTTAGTGCCAAAGTAAAAGCGTAATGCTATTAACTTGAGTTAATAAGTAAACGTTATGAATATGGTGTCGACGGATTAAAAACCGTCAAAAAGGCCTAGGCGTAAGGCCTATGAATTAATATTTTGTGCCTAAGTAAAAGCGCAATATTATTAACTTTATTTGATGTACAAACGTTATGAATATGACATCGGTGGAATAAAAACTATTAAAAAAGGCCTAGGTCCTATAAATTAATATTTCGTGCCTATGTAAACGTCCAATATTATTAACTTGATTTGCTCTGTAAACGTTGTGAATATGACATTGATAGAATAAAAACTGGTAAAAGGGCTTAAGCCTAGGGCCTGTGAATTAATATTTCTTGCCAAATAAAAGCGCAATCTTATTAACTTGACTTGATGTGTAAACGTTGTGAATATGACATTGGCAGAATACAAACTGTTAAAAAGGCCTATGCCTGGGGCCTATGACTTTAATATTTAGTGCCTAAGTAAAAACGCAATGCTATTGACTTGATTTGATACGTAAACGTTATGAATATGAATTCGGCGGATTAAAAGCTGTTAAAAAGGCGAAGGTGTAGGGCCTGTGAATTAATTAAGTAAAAGAAAAATATTACAAACTTGACATGTTATGTAAATACTTAGTGCCTAAGTAAAAGTGCAGCGTTATGAAAAGATCCCACCATATCGTCCTTTCTGAGCATAACAATTCTCGCTTGGCTTACATAGAACGTTTTCCCGAAAATTGTTTGGAGTTCCCAATTCAATTCTCAATATAGGCCAAGAAGCAGCTATCTTCATCCCCCACCCCCACCCCTACACTTGAACTTCTGTGGCCTGTTGCCCTAAGTATGAACAGGCATGAAAATTCAGCCAAACAAAGGAGCTCCTTCCCGTCGTTAAGCACTTTGGAAAACAGCTGCACATAATTCGGAAACTTGGAAAACTGCCACACTAGAATACTGCCACACATTCAAAGTGTTCCTCGGAGAAATAGCAATTTGTGCCCGGCCCCTTAATGAAAAGCGTGTGGCAGTTTTCTGGTGTGGCAGTCTTCCGCCAACCGGCGTAGAGTATTTCTACTGAAGAATCTGCATCCGGTGACCAAATCCAACAATAGCAATCCCCTCAGCTCATTTTCTAATTCCTCATGGTGTCATACAAAGAATTTCCTTTACACCCATCCCAATAGCTAAGGAAAAACTGCTGGAAGTTTTAATGAATAGATGACCACCGGGAGGCATACCTCACTCTGAATTCATTTTCAGTCTGTGATGCTTTTTTCCCCGATGCAAGCTAGCTTTCTCTTAAAGGATTACGCATTTTCTGATCTCTGTTGTCGAGACAAAGTGTCAATTCTTAATTCATTTTCAAATTCTAAGTAATTATACGTGATATAATGAAACGGGCACAAGATTTAGAATTCCAGAAACATATTCGTAATTTTTTTAATAAAAAAGTGAAGGTTCCTAGTGCACAAAATGATTCAAGCTCCAGTAAAGGATGTTTATCTGATACTGACTCATTTCACAGGTTAGTAGTTTTGCTTTAAATAGTAAAGAAACTTTATGTACAAATCGTACATAGTACTACGAAAGAGACTTGTGATATAATTTCAGACGTTGAACATTCTGCACGGATAAATGACCGCAGCATTAAATCCTATCCCGATATCTAGTCTGAGGAAATGTGGCTAGAAAGAAAAACGAAACATGCTTGACTTGATAGCAAAAGTGGATATCTGGACTGCGCAATTTTTTCGCAGATTCAGAATTTACAAACATTCAAATCACAAGGTCTGTACATTAGCCAAGAATGGGGTAATTACACAGTTACGTACACTGGAAGTACAAGAGAAAAGCAATTAAAATCCTTGAGATCAAAAATTTCTGTACATCAAAATTCTGATGCCCACAAAAAAGCATATTCCATTCGACAAATCAGTGAGAATGAGGTTTTTGAGACCAATCTAAACAAGTAACTGGCACAAAATTTAGATTGTACCATGAAAATTTTCAATACAGTGTACTGTCTGGCGAAACAAAACAGGCCGTTTTCTGATCATCATGATCTAATAAAATTACAAAAGAAAAATGGGCTGGATGTTGGAATATCCCTACAGTCGCGTTTCAGTGCCACTGCGATAACAAATTTTATTGCTGATGAATTTAAAAAGAAACTGACTCAAGCCATGGCCCAAGATGAAGGGAAAATGTCAATTATAATTGACGAATCCACTTCAGTGAGCAATAAATCACTGCTGATTGTTTACATTCGGACAATAATTCAATCACAAGATTTAAGAATCTTTTTGGATGTTATCGAACTGGAAGACCAGAAAGCTTTTATATAACAGAATCGCTGTTGAAATGTTTAGAATCATACGGAATAACAGATGATTATTTGAAAAAAAATTTAATATGCTTAGCATGTGACGGTGCAAGTGTAATGCTTGGCTCCAGATCCGGCGTTGGAAAACTTCTTGAAACTAAATTTCCACAAATGATTACCTGGCATTGTCTAAATCACAGAGTAGAGTTCGCAGTAAGTGATGCTCTAAAAGATCAAAATTCTGCGTATTATTTCCAGAGTTTCATGGAAAAACTTTATTCTTTGTACAATTAGTCTCCGAAATATTGTAGAGAAATATTAAATGCTGCTTTGGAACTGGGATTACAGATGAATAAGATAGGGAAAATATTTGGAGTGCAATGGGTGGCTAGCAGTTTCTGCCGTATGGAATATATACCTATTCAGCTCTATCAAAACATTTTCAACAAGCTTCCATCGACCAGCAAAGATCTCAGACAGAGAGATCTCGATATTTGGGCCTGTTATCAAGAATGGAGTCCACAGAGTTTTTAAAGGAATTAGCTATAATGTTTGACACGCTAGAAGAACTTTCAAATTTACCTTTGCAGCTCCAAGACAGAAACTGCAACTTATCCCGTCGTGATAAACTCATTAAGAGAACAGTTAAAATTATAGAATTGTTCAAAGTAACACCAGGCGAATACACAAAATCAGCAGAAAAAGCCTGATCAGAAGGGAACTTCAATGGTGTTATTCTTTCAAGCAACAAGAGATTAACAAGTATCAACAGTTCACAGTTTTAAACCAGCATTTCTGATAACCTCAAACGTCGATGTTTTACTACACAATCTTCCAATGTAAAACACAGAGGTGATGGAGATAATAAAAATGTGGCTAAATATTTAAAACTGATGAAAGACTTTGATGTCCTAAATCCTGATTATTGGCCATGTGATACTGATATTTTGTATGGCAAAGATTCAATTAGCAGACTTTGTAAAATGTTTCGTCTGGAAAACAAAAGGAGCTTGTTGAATGGGTTTCGGGATTACATTGATCTCGAAGGAAGGACAGTTCCTCAAACTTTGGAGCCCTTAATGCAGTGCATAAAGATCCTTCCATGTAGCTCTGCTGAGTGTGAACGTGGATTCAGTTGCATGAATCTCAAATCTGATTGCTACGTCAACCAGAAATCGTCTGTTAATGAAGCATCTGTCATCACTTATGTTTATCCACTTGAACGGACCACCCTTGGAAAAATGGGATTAACCTCCATACCTTAAATTTTGGTTAAGGAAACACCACTCAGCAAAAGAGACAAAATCGAGGCATGTGGCATATAACGAAGAAGGAAAAGATCAGAAGGAAATGGAGGCACTATGGAAAATATTTTAGGAGTACAATGAGCAGTAAAACTTCATGGTAGTGCTAGATAAGACATAAAACCCGTACTCCTCTGTTCATTTATTTGTAATAAATAAATTTAATTGAAGGGTTTTCCTCACGAATCAAGATACATGTGTTTACTACTGGTGTATACTTGAGCATTATTGTTCATTATTGGGAAATACAGAAGTATTGAATACATCGTTTGTCGTTTTAATCTACTGAAAGGGAACCTGAAGAAGTGGTTAACTCACCTAAATTTTATGAAATTTAGTTTTTATTTGTTTTAATGTGCGGATCTTTCAAAGTGGTCATAATCTTTACTGCATGAAAATTAATGTAAACATCTTTTCGAAACCGATCTCCATTTGCACTAAATTCTATCGGTTTTTCAGGTCATTTCATCTATATAATTTTAAAATTTACGCATTCAGTTTAAAAGAATGATTTGGGTTAAAAATCTTAGAATTACCATAGTGTGTTTGCTTTAAATGAATTAAAAAAAAGTAAGAAGAGAGAGAGAGAGAGAGATGGAAAATAAGCTTTTATATCATCAGCCATTCTCCATTCATTGTTGGATGAAGGTCTTTCCTCTCTTCAAAAACTTTGTCTTGAGAGAATTCTTTTCCATGTCACTCTACGATATGCTTTTGAATTTCATCCACATATTTCCTACGTCGTCTTCATCTGGGTAATTTCCTTTTTCATGGTACCCAGCCATGCATTAAAGAACGGAAAGTCGGAAAGCCAAAGGTGCAAATCCAATCTGAGCCAAAAGAAACCTATAAATAGAAAAAAGCCTATTCGCGGAAATGAATAAGAGAAGGAAATTTCATTTGAACTAAACGTTAGCTAAAAGGAATTTGTTTCAGTAAATTCATGAAAACTGACAAAAGAAATATTTTATGTATCATCATCAACAACAACCATTCCCAATTCACTGCTGGATGAAAGTCTCCCCAAGTCTCCTCCAAAACTTCCTCTCTTGACAGCCAGTCTCTTACAAGTCACTCCAGCATGCTTTTGAATTTCATCTACCCATCTCCCATGTGGTCTTCTGAGTTCTTCTGTCCATTGATATCCAGTCTAGTACTTCAGTTGAACGCTGGTCAGTTCGTCAACGGTGGCTGGAGGTTTTATTTTGATCATGAAGCCATTCCACTTTTGTCATTTTCCTGATCCATGAGTTTCTTTTCCTACCTTTTTTGGTTGCACCAAGCATGTATACCTCTCCAGGCTTCTTTCAGTTGTCTGCACTCTGCAGCACCTGTATGTCTTTTGTTAAGGTCCGTGCTTCTGCTCCATACGTAAAAACTGAAAGGATCAGAGGTGGAACTAGGGTGGGGCAGGCTGCCAAAGCTCAAGAAATCATTGCGTACAATTTGATTGAAATCAGAATTGAAACTTTTGTACCAGTTTTTGGTTCAGAATTTACATATAATTTCTATCGCCTGTTGCGGTAGCTAGGCGGCTTAAAATTTATACTTCTTCCCCAAAAATTTTCAGTTGATTTGTAAGATGATCACAACCAGAAATGACGGCGCGGTTTTTCGTACGTTACAAGATAAGTATGTCGTTCTCATTTTTGAAGATTCTTTGGGGCTAATTCGATTATTACCGCCACTAGTGCAAGCAGCATTCGATCCGCTTGAGGTGGTACCAAAATTCTGAACTCCAGAGCAGACCGCTCTGCTCACATTTTGTGTTTTACAGCCCTAAATGAAAATCAGCGTTCAGTTCAGCTACACTACCTACGCTGCTGGCCACCCAAAATGCAACATCAAGAAGGACACGATATAGCAAAGCCAGATTTACTGGACACATAACAACAGATACAAAGATGAAACGATTGAGATAGGCCCGTGCGATTTGCGGAACCCGCAGACATTAGTAGTTCGTGCGGCCCCCATGGCTGGCAATAACGGCCGCTACACCCCGCGGCATCGAACGAAAGAGGCTTTGGATGTGGGCTTGGGGTATGTCGGTCCAGGCTACTTCCACACGTTGCCACAGTTCATGAGGCGTAGCCACGGGTGGTGTTGTCGGGCCACTCGGTTGCCGATCAGCGACCAGACGTGTTCGATGGGCAACATATCGGAATAACAGGCGGGCCACGGCAGCAGTGACACCTGGTGAGCCGTGAAGAATTGTTGCACGATGCATTCTACGTGCTGGCGCGCATTGTCCTGTTGAAACGTGGCCGCTAGCAGCTCCTGCAGGTAAGGGAGGACTACAGGCTCCAAAACGTCGGAGATGTAGGTAGCGGTGGCTGTTGAGTGTACCGGTGATGCCTACCAGAAGGGTGCGGGTATCACATATAATTGCGCCCCAAACCATAACGCCAGGCGATGGACCGGTATGGCGATGCATAATGCAGACGTCATACAGTCTCTCACCGCGGTGCCGCCACACGCAATCCGACCATCGTGGTGTTGCAGGCAGAAGCGGGATTCGTTGGAGAAGACAATGTCGTGCCATTCCGTAGTCCAGGTGCGGCGTTCAACGGCCCACTGCCACCGCACTCGCCGGTAGTGTAACGTCAATGGTAATCGGAGCAATGAGTGCCGTTCGACAAGTCCCCGCTCCTGCCGACGACGTCGAACTGTATACGTGCTGACACAGGTTGTTGAGCAACATGCCCTAATTCCTGCGCTAACGTTCGTGATGTGGCGGTGCGAGCCGTCAATGCCCGTCGCACAACATGCCGGTCCTCTTGTTCGGTGGTGTGCCGTGGCTGCGGCAATCGCTCACGTCGGTCCGTCCGTCCCTCCTGCACCCACCGAATCCATACTCGCCTTATTGTGGCTGGATATCGTCCCACACGGGCGCCGATATCTCGGTTCGATAAACCGCTGTCGCGACAAGCCACTATTCGTCCTCTGTCGAACTCCGAAACGTGCTGGGATTTTTGCAACTACCTCATCAGAGCTGCAGAGTATGATCCAGGAACCTGCTAACAAGAGTAAAGAAGTGGGATAAAAAATGAACTTTCAGTAGACAAAAGTGATGTACAATGCTTTCACAAGAAATGAAGATTCATCGATTGATGGAGAAAAGCTGGAGAACACAGATGCGCACGTTCATCTTGGACAGCAGATGTCAAATGAGGGTCACACTGATGAAGAAATTAATCGGCGTATAAAACTTGCCTGGAGAGCTTTTGGAAGAAACAGTATAATTTTCAAGAGCAATATGCCATTATGTCTTAAAAGAAAAGTGTTTGATCAATGCATCCTTCCAGTGCTTACGAATGGTGTACAGACGTGACATACAAAGGCTGCAGACAACTCAAAGCAGCATGGAGAGGTGCATGCTTGGTGTAACCAGGAGAGATAAGAAGAGGAACTCGTATATCAGAATAATGACAAGAGTGGAAATATTGGCGGAATACCGCCACACAGGAAGACTGCCACACAGGAAAACTGCCACACATCTTTCAGCAACTTAGAAAACTGCCACACATCGGAAAACCTCCACACAAGAAAAGTGCCACACGCTTTTCATTAAGGGGCAGGGTACAAATTGCTATTCCTCCGAGGAACACTTTGAATGTGTGGCAGTTTTCTGGTGTGGCAGTTTCCCAAGGTGCCTAACGATGGGAAGGAGCTCCTTTGTTTGTCGGAATTTTCATGTCCGTTCATACTTAAAGCAACTGGCCACAGAAGTTCGAGGGGGGGGGGTATAAATATTGCCGTTTTTAAGCCTATATTGAGAATTGAATTTTGAACTCCAAACAAAATTCGAGAAAACGTTCTGTGTAAGCCAAGCGAAAATTGCTGTCTTCTGGAAAGGACAATAAGGTGGGATTTTTTAATAACGCTGCACTTTTACTTAGGCACTATATATTTACATAACATGTCAAATTTGTAATATTTTTCTTTTACTTAATTAATTCATAGGCCCTACACCTCGGCCTTTTTAACAGCTTTTAATCCGCCGACTTTATATTCATAACGATTACGTATCAAATCAAGTCAATATAATTGCTCTTTTACTTAGGCACTAAATAGTCATAGGACATATGCATAGGCCTTTTTAACAGTTTTTATTCTACAAGTGTCATATTCACAACGATTACACATCAGATCCAGTTAATAATATTGCGCTTTTATTTTGGCACGAAATATTTATTCACAGGCCCTAGGCCTAGGCTTAGGCCCATTTACCAGTTTTTATTCTACCAATGCCATATTCACAACGTTTACACAGAATATCAAGCTAATATGATATTGGACGTTTTCTTAGGCACGAAATATTAATTCATAGGCCTTAGGCCTAGGCCTTTTTAATAGTTTTTACTTTATCACTGCCATATTCACAACATTTACACAACAAATAAATGTAATAATATTGCGGTTTTACTTAGGCAGGAAATATTAATTCATAGGCCCTAAGCCTAAGCCTTTTTGACAGTTTTTATTCTACCAATGCCATATTCACAACGTTTACACATCAAATTAAGTAAATAATATTGCGCTTTTATTTAGGCACAAAATATTTATTCACAGGCCCTAGGCCTAGGCTTAGGCCCTTTTACCAGTTTTTATTCTACTAATATCATATTCACAACGTTTGCACAGCGAATCATGTTAATAATATTGGGCGTTTACTTAGGCACGAAATATAATTCATAGGCCCTAGGCCTTTTTAATAGTTTTGACTCTATCAATGCCATATTCACAACGTTTACACATCAAATCAATTTAATAGTATTACGTTTTTACTTGGGCACGAAATATTAATTTTTAGGCCCAGACCTAGGCCCTATGAATTAATATTTCGTGCCCAAGTAAAAACGTAATACTATTAAATTGATTTGCTGTGTAAACGTTGTGCATACGTTGTGAATATGGAATTGATAGAGTAAAAACTATTAACAAGGCCTAGGCAGGGCCTATGAATTAATATTTCGTGCCTAAGTAAACCCCAATATTATTAACTTGATTCGCTGTGTAAACGTTGTGAATATGGCATTGGTAGAATAAAAACTGTCAAAAAGGCCTAGGCCTAGGGCATATGAATTAATATTTCCTGCCTAAGTAATAGCGCAATATTATTACATTTATTTGTTGTGTAAACGTTGTGAATATGACAATGATAAAGTAAAAACTACTAAAAAGGCCTAGGGCCTATGAATTAATATTCCGTGCCTAAGTAAAAGCGCAATATTATTAAATTTATTTGTTGTGTGAACGTTGTGAATATGGCATTAATAAAGTAAAAACTACTAAAAAGGCCTAGGGCCTATGAATTAATATTTCGTGCCTAAGAAAACGCCCAATATTATTAACTTGATATTCTGTGTAAACGTTGTGAATATGGCATTGGTAGGATAAAAACTGGTAAAAGGGCCTAAGCCTAGGCCTAGGGCCTGTGAATAAATATTTCGTGCCTAGATAAAAGCGCAATATTATTAACATGATTTGATGTGTAAACGTTGTGAATATGACACTGGTAGAATAAAAACTGTTAAAAAGGCCCATGCCTGTGGCTAATGACTTTAATATTTAGTGCCTAAGTAAAAGCGCAATGCTATTGACTTTATTTGATACGTAAGCGTTATGAATATGAAGTCGGCGGATTAAATGCTGTTAAAAAAGTCCGAGGTGTAGGGCCTATGAATTAATTAAGTAAAAGAAAAATATTACAAATTTGACATGTTATGTAAATATATAGTGCCTAAGTAAAAGTGCAGCGTTATTAAAAAATCCCACCTTATTGTCCTTTCCAGAAGACAGCAATTTTCGCTTGGCTTACACAGAACGTTTTCTCGAATTTTGTTTGGGGTTCCCAATTCAATTCTCAATATAGGCTAAAAAACGGAAATATTTATACCCCCCCCCTCGAACTTCTGTGGCCAGTTGCTTTAAGTATGAACGGACATGAAAATTCCGACAAACAAAGGAGCTCCTTCCCATCGTTAGGCACCTTGGGAAACTGCCACACCAGAAAACTGCCACACATTCAAAGTGTTCCTCGGAGGAATAGCAATTTGTACTCTGCCCCTTAATGAAAAGCGTGTGGCAGTTTTCCTGTGTGGCAATCTTCCGGTGTGGCAGTTTTCTTGTGTGGCAATCTTCCGGTGTGGCAGTTTTCTTGTGTGGCAGTTTTCCTGTGTGGCGGTTTACAGTGAACCGAGTGGAAGACATCATGATCAGAGTAAAATCCCTGAAATGGCAATGGGCTGGACATACTGCCAGAAGGACAGACCATCGATGGACAGTCGAAATTTTAGATTGGATTCCAATGGACAGGAAAAGACTCGGAAGGGGACCACGTGGAAGATGGGTGGATGAAATTCGAAAGCATGCTTGAGTAACATGGAAAAGACTGGCACAAGACAGACCGTTGAGGAAGAGGCTTGGAGAGACCTTCGTCCAGCAGTGGATTGATAATGGTTGACAATGATGATGATGATGATCCTCATTGGTATAAAACTCCGCTCATTGTTTTTTTCACATTCTCATGTTGATATACCTGCATGAAAAGTATTGCAATGGTTGTGAACTTCAGGCCCCTTGAAACAGCAAGGGCTATTACAAGAGGCCTCAAGTTCTTTTGAATAGTTCCTTTCTCGTCTTCCAGTTTTTATGAACCAAAGCAACGCAAATGGTTTTTAAAGATTTTACATATTTACTGAGAAAAAATGCCTTTCCTCATAAAACTTCAAAGCTGTCTTAATTCTCGGCTATTTCTTTAACCAGTTTCATACGAAGTTTCCGCAAAAAATGTAAAATCTTTTTGCTCAGGCTAGAGGCCCTTTTAACCATGAGGTCCCCGGGCTCCCCGTACTGCGGGAGTTGCGGGGTACGCCAATGACTGACCACTGAGTTCCTCCAAAAGAGATTATCTACTTTCATCACTGTAAGTACGTATTCTGAGCTGCAATCCGTCGATTTAGATCTTTTTATTCTTTAGAGGAATTCATTTCAAAGAAAAGGATTTGAGATTTGGACAGTCAGGTACGCACTTTTTTGTGGAGAAAGCGCCTTCGAATTCCTCCAACTGTTAGATGGTGGTTCCATTTATTTTTAATTTTCTTTTATGATCGGTAGAGGGCGCTACAGCCTTGTGAAAGCATTTCAGTCTGCTTCCAACCATGCACAATTTTGATTATAAAAGACGCCATTAAGAAAGATCACTTTCATGTTTACTGGGGTATTTAAAAAGTATTTTCTAGGGTTTTTCAGGAGTGCAAATAGGGAGGAATGGCGTTACTGCTGAAATGAAAAATTGAACGAAACTATGTACATCCTAGAAAATCAAGGTACATTATCCATTCCGCTTTAAGGGAAAGGTGGCGTGGTACATAAACAAACTTAATTAGCAGCAGTGTTTCTTTCAGGACATTTTGACCGGGGGGGGGGACCTCACAGGGGGCAAGTTTTCTATTTGCTACATATATATAATTTTAAGCTACTATATCTACATATCTAGAAGTAATTATTATATATACAATATATATATCATCATCATCATTGTCAACCATTATCAATCCACTGCTGGACGAAGGTCTCCCCAAGTTTCCTCCACAACGGTCTGTCTTGTGCCAGTCTCCTCCATGTCACCCCTGCATACTTTCGAATTTCATCCACCCATCTCCCATGTGGTCTTCTTCTGGGTCTTTTCCTGTCTCTTGGAATCCAATCTAAAATTTCGGCTGTCCATCGATGATCTGTCTTTCTGGCAGTATGTCCAGCCCATTGCCATTTCAGGGATTTAACTCTGATCATGATGTCTTCCACTCTTGTCATTTTTCGGATCCACGAGTTCCTCTTCTTATCTCTCCTGGTTACACCAAGTATGCACCTCTCCATGCTACTTTGAGTTGTCTGCAGCCTTTGTATGTCTCTTTTAGTTAAGGTCCACGTCTCTGCACCACATCCCACAATATATACATATATATATATATATATATATATATAGTAGTACAAGGGCGTATTTAGAGGGGGCCTTGCCCCCCGAAAGTGTTTCATTTTTTTAATTTTTGGTTAAAATGCGAGACAAAAATGCCTTAATTTAATAAAAATGCGTCAACTTACATTAGTAAAAATGCTGTAATTTATCTTCTATTTTTCGGTTATTTGAATTTTGTTCTGGTGGATTTCAAAAACTTCTATTTTCCGTTGCCTCCCCTCCCGAAAAAAAATTCTATATACGCTCCAGATATAGTAATTACATCTTCAAACATTTCAAGAACAAACTTTCTTCAGCTAAACAAAAGGAGGGGGGGGAGGTCACGGTGCGGGTGTTTGTTGCGGCAGGTTTGAAATTTGAAACTATTAAAATGCATTCAACACACTTTTGATCCTGAATATATGGTATGATTAGTCTAAATATTATATTTTGTAGAATGGCATGCGTCTTAATACACTTTTTAGCAAAATAAACTATGATACTTCAACAAATATTAAAGAAATTATAATTGGAGAAAAATTTGTAGCATCAAAAGAAACGAAACTTTCTTTTTCGGGGGGGGTACTTTGCCCCCTCCCCGCAACTCGTTTCCGGTAGGACTTAGCTCCCCTCTTCCCCAGATGTATGCCCGAAAGAAACACTGCTTAGCAGTAAAATTCATGCACCGGAGAATTAAATACCAAATATCTAGGTGCCGAAGTTCTTTATGATGTCATGGACAAGTACATTTCTGGAAGTTCAGTATCGTTGATTTCCGTGCCGAATTCTTCTTTCTAATGAATTCTTTTTTTTTCTTTTTTTTTTTTTTGCTCAGTGGCTGACTGGCGATCCATAAACGGCTCTGGAAACGGATTTTTCGCGGCTCACTATTTGGAAAAAATGATCAAGTATTCAACGTGTCGTTAACGATATCTCAAATCTAAGAATTACTGCAGTGTTTATGTTCATGCTGTCGCATTGATAGGATTTAGAGATTTATGTAGAGGATTTTAGGAAGTACCCAGTGGTGGCTCGTATGGTAAAATGTTGGTGAGGCGAAAACCCAGCCCACAACATACACTCTACGTCAAAAAAATAGTTGCACCCAGAAGGAAGCAACCGACAGGAATGAAACTTGGTGGGTTGCTGTGACATCGTGAGACATGCAAATGATTCAAGTATCACGCTCGGCCGCTCATGTGACGCAAGCAAGGAGGGGTCGTAGTGACCTGATCAGTAACATAAGGTCGTCCCGTTGCGCTTGCTTGCCATTTCGACTCGTGCTGTTGCGTTGGTCGAATCCTTTGCAAGTGAAGTATGTCTCGGAGAAAAGTTCGGAAGCAATATGAGCAGTTGGAGGAGTTAAATAGGGGCCGCATCGTCGGGTTCCGGGAAGCCGGATGGTCTTGTCGCCGTTCTGAGCGCCATACCTGTCGTGTGGATATCACAATCGCACGCTGTTGGCGGCAGTGGATATAACAAGGCACGCAGCAGCAACAGAAAGATCAGATCAGATCATATGTAGAGGATTTTAGGAAGGAAGTGTGTGACCCCAGGTCTTAAACAACCCTTAGAAATAGGAAGCTAGGAGATTTGGGCTAGAGTGCCCGATAGGAAAATGACACGGAAGCGAGGTAGAAAGGTGGAAGAAAGCGCCCTTATTTATTACCGGGGACCAGTACCCGGGGTCCGACGGCTTAACGTGCCCATCCGACGCACGGCGAGTATTTGGTGGTTCGAACGTTCGTACTTGCCCAGGATCGAACCTGAGGTTATCTCCATGGCAGTCACGAACGCTGACCACTAGGCCACCCGCAGCCCGCAGCAACAGAAAGGGTCTAGGAGACCTAGACGAACCACGGAGAGACAGAGCATCGACGGGCTCTCCGACATGCCTGGAGTGACCCAACATCCACGATTGCGAATATTCAGCAAGCAGTGGTTCCTTCCATGCATCGTCCGATTAGTGCCAGACTGTCATGGAGGCATTCAGAACGGCAGCGGGGGATCTTCAGTGACGAGTCCCGCTTTTGTCTTGGAGGAGACTACCAACGAATCCGTGTGTGGAGGCACCGTAGTCAGCGCCTAGAGGAACGGTTTGTTGTCTAGCGTAACATGTCCAGAAGACATGGTGTCATGGTGTGGGGTGCAGTTGCCTACGATGCCAGATCACATTTGGTGTGCATTACAGGTACTTTGATAGCCCAACGTTACGTTAATGAGGTCCTGAACCAGTGGCTCTACCTTTTCATGGTGGCCTGACGCCGGTGCGATTTCCCAACTGGAGAACGCTCGTCCGCATACTGCTGCTGTCTCGAGAGCTTGCCTTCAAGGCCCTAACACTCTGCCATGGCTAGCCGCATCGCCAGACTTATCGCCGATTGAAAATGTGCTGGATGCTATCGGACGCGCTATCCACACTTCACCCCTACTGCAGAGTCTGCAGGATCTGCGTGAAAAGATTGAAGCTGCATGGGATGGTTTATCGCAGGTCACCATTAGGGGCCTGCACAACTCCACGCCGAGACGTCTGGCATGCTAAGTGAGCAAACATGGCGGCCCGACGCCATACTGAGAGACACTACTTATTGGCGTGTAACTCAATAAATATTGCCTATATCAGCCTCAATGTTTAATCATTTATTGTTCCTGGTAACCTTTACCTTCTTCCCGAACAGCATTGCAATCCGACACGTCTTTCTGGGTGCAACTATTTTTTTTTTTTTTTTTGACGATGAGGGTATATAAATTGTGAAAGTTAACTAAATGCAAATTTTGTAGTATGCGTAGTTATAATTTTATTTTTTAGAGGTGATTTGTTTTTGTATATATAAGGGTCGCCCAAATGAAACTGAGACTGTCAGTTTTTTGCCGTAAGGGTTGGGATTATGTGAACATACAGGAAGTAAGACTGACACATGTGCTACATACCCGCTACACATAGTCGCCTTCTCGGTTCAAGCAAGCGTCCCAGCGCGGCACGAGACTGCAGATACCCTGAGCGGATAACGTCCGAGGTTGGCTGTGGAACCAGTCTTCAACGGCGTCCCTAACCTAAGCGTCGTTAGCGAACCGGCGGCCCTAGAGAGCTTTTCTCAGCTGCCCGAAAATGTGGTAGTTGCAGGGAGACAAATCTGGGATATAAGGGGGGGGGATGGTCGAGTACCTCCCAGTGGAAGTTCCGCAGCAACTCTTGGCACACTGTCGACAAATGCGGGAGTGCGTTGTCTTGCAGCAGAATAACCCCATTCGACAACATACCGGGTCGCTTCCGCTTGATGGCCGTTGTGATGTTGCGTAACGTATTGCGGTATGTGGTGCCTTGACCGTACTGCCTGCGTCCAGCCAATCCAACTGCAATGGGCCATTCTCATCGAAGAAAACCGTGAGCATCCCTTTCCAGCTCTTAAGGAGGACTCAGCTTTTACTGGGAGTGGAGAGTTGGGATACCGCCATTCCATGGTCATTCGTTTTGTGGCCGGATCGAAGTGATGGCACCAAGTTTCATCTGCAGCCACAATCTTGGAAATAAATTGTCTTCCCCTCTGCGTGGTAACGATACAGATGTTCCAGACAAGCACCCATTCGCCAAGTCTGCTGTTCTTCCTGGAGATGCTCGGGGATCCATTATGCGCAAACCTTGCTGTGTCCCACTCGGCGATGGAGAATGGTGCTAACAGCTCCCTTACTCACAGACAATGTTGCAGCTAGCTCGCGGGCGATGATTCGGCGATTCTCCTTCACAAGGCTGTCTACGGTAGCAATCGATTCCATGGTGATGGCCACTTGCGCTTGCCCTGGTCTGTCTTCTGTGCTCACACGTCCTTTACGAAATTCCCTACACCAGCGGAACACTGTACACCGTGACTGAGATTCATTCCCATTCACATCCTTCTTACGACGATAAATTTGGGCTCCACTAACACCTTCTGCTGTCAAAAATTGCATAACTGCCCGCTGGGCTCGTTTGGTCGAATCCATGTCACGACCCTACGTAGTCAACTTGCCTCCACATGTGCAAACAGCACATTGACACGTGCCGCCGATAACAGCGTGCTTTCTGACATAACACGCCATCTGCCGGAGTAAATGCACGGCTCTGTATAATTATTCTACGACGCTATCACACGAGTCTCACTTTCATTTGGGCGACCCTTATATTCATAAACAAATCCCTCTATAAAAACCAAAGCTATAAACTGTCTTTTTACAGGTGATTTCTTTGCTTTTTGTTCGTATTCTGTATGATTGTGCTATTGTGCGGCTACTAGCGCATTTAAATTTTCTAAGTTTTGTAAGTTTTTTTTTTTTTTTGAGGATAAAATGATTTTATTGCTTTGTTGTATATATATATACAGTTACGGAAAAATTAATAGCAACTCTGGAAATTTCGAACGTTTTGGGGCTTTCAGTGTTGCTACAAAAGTAAATGTGCAGATGATACTCAGAATATATAAAACATTTTGAAGCACATTTCATGCAGAAGCCAACTCAGTTTACAGAATGGGAATATCTTTAACAGAACTCAAGTTATGACCAGAAATGTGCTGCGAAGGAGGCACACTTCGTTATATGAAATGTCATCGTCGTTGTTACAAGCCGACGGAGCTTGCTTGTACGTCTGCGTACAGGCGATAAAAAGGGCAGGCGATGTGTGTGGAGTTATTCCAGACGTTTTCGCAGTGCGCGTAGATAGTTCGTTTGCATTGGTGATTGTGTAGTCATTACTCCTGTGGTCTGCAGTGCAAATCTGAAGCTCAGAGTGCATTTCGTTTATTCTGTGCAAACTGTGTTGCAGTTATGGGAAGGTTAGCTGATAGTTCACCAAGAAAAGCTTCGCGAATGGTGACTAAGTGAATTCGGCAAAAGTAATGCAGAAATTGCCCGGATAACTGGGGTGCCCAAGAGTACAGTTGGACAGCAGCTGGCGAAGATCCGTGATATGGGTGGAATCAAGAATGGCAGGCTGGGTAAATGTGGCAGAAAAATGAAAACAACTCCTAGAAGTAACAATGCGTTGAAACGGCTATGTCTGAGAAACAGGTTCGTCTCGTCAACAGTTTTTGCCAAAGAATTGCGGGAGAGCTGTGGTACTGTTGTTTGTCCTTGAACAGTGAGGAACAGGTTACGTTCTATGGGTCTGACGTCTCATAGGGCGGTAAAGAAGCCATTGCTAACCAATGTAAGAAATGTTTAGAATGGGCAAAGGAACATAAGGAGTGGAACGCTGATAGGTGGCGTCAAGTGTTATTTAGTGATGAGACAAAATTGAACATCGATGGTAACGACGCGGGGTGCCGAGTGTTTCGACGAAATAACGAGGCGTTGCATCCCTCTTACACACTTAAGACAAGAAAGTATCCATGCAGTGTTGTGATTTGGGGATGTTTTGCTGCTGCTGGAGTGGGCAGAATCCATGTGTGTGAGAGCGCTGTTAATGCACAGGTGTACAAAAGTATCCTCCAGGACAAGATGGTGCCTTCAGGACGTGATTTGTTTCAGGATGAGCCATACGTCTTCCCGGACGATTCGGCCCCATGCCACCGTGCAAAAATCATTAAACCTTATGTGATGTTTTTAGGCAATGTTGTGCCTCTTCCTTGGCCTGGTAATTTACCAGACTTGAGCCCGATTGAGAATTTGTGACGCATTCTGAAAAGAAAAGTGCACGAACGTCACCCCACAAATAAAGTGGAACTGATTAACGCAATAACTGACGTCTGGCACAACTGCATTTCATCCGATATGTTGCGTAAGTTGGTTGACTCCATGCCCAACAGAGGTTATACATCAATTCGTCGACTGAGTCAATCGTCGCGCATCAATTCGTCGAGCGTCAATTCGTCGCGGACCAATTCGTCGACTACGTCAATTCGTGGTGGACAAATTCGTCGCGTTTACAAATTTTGGTTACATACAAAACGAATGCAGGAAAACGCACGATTTCGAACGTCTTCCGCCCTGATCAAATTTATAAGGTTTGTACACTCAGACAGGATAGGAAATTACGCTTTTTCTTTGGCACTAAAAATGAATTAATATGTCTATGGCTAACGCCTAGGCATGGGCCTTTTTAACAGTTTTTATTCTATCGTGCTTATATTCATAAAGTTTGCACACCAAGTCAATTAAATATTATTGCGATTTTGCTTAGGCATTAAATATTAATACCTTGGCTTAGGCCTTTTTAACAGTTTTTATTCCATAGTTTTCATATTCATAAGGTTTACACACCAAGTCAAGTTAGTACCATTGCGCTTTTACTTAGGCAATAAATTTTAACACCTTGGTCTATGCCTAGGCCTCTTTAACAGTTTTTATTCCACCGTGCTCATATTCAAAAAGTTTACACACCAAGTCAAGTTAGTATTATTGTGATTTTGCTTAGGCATTAAATATTAATACCTTGGCCTAAGCCTAGGCCTTTTTAACAGTTTTTATTCTATCGTGTTCATATCCGGTGGCGGTCAAAATGTCGACGGTCAAAATGTCGACAGTCAAAATGTCGACAGGGTCATAATGTCGACAGGGTCATAATGTCGACAGGGTCATAATGCCGACAGTCAAAATGTCGACAGTTCAAAATGTCGACACGGTCATAATGTCGACAGTCAAAATGTCGACACGGCCATAATGTCGACATTCAAAATGTCGGCACGGTCATAATGTTGACATGGTCCAGAAAATGTCCTCATGGTACTCTAACTTAGACCGCAGACGGTTTTTGGAAGGGGTCGGGGCACGGGGTTGAAGCTCGCATAATTTTTTTTTGTAAAATCTACAGTTTTCAATTTAGAACCACCAAATTTGGTATACTATCTCACGGCACTCTAACTTAGAGGGTAGATGGTTTTTGGAAGGGGTTGGAGCCCGGGGACAAGGGGCCCCCATACACAATTCTTCTAAAATCAACAATTTTCAATTTACAACCACCAAATTTGGTATACTACCTCATGAAATTCTTACTTAGACTGTAGAGGGCTTTTAGAAGAGGTCGGTGACCGGGGGTCACAGCCCCAGGCACACAATTTTCGTGAAAGCTACAGTTTTCAATTTAGAACCACCAAATTTGGTATACAATCTCATGAAACTCTAACTTAGACTGTAGACGGTTTTTGGAAAACGTCGGAGGCGAGGTGTGTGTGTGTGTGTGTCAGAGCCCCCATACAAAATTTTCGTAAAAATCTACAGTTTTCAATTTAGAACCACCAAACTTGGTATACTATCTCATGGAAATCTAGCTTAGAATGTAGACGGTTTTTGGAAGGGGTCAGAGACTGAGGTTCAGAGCACCCCCATACAAAATTTTCGTAAAAATCTACACTTTTAAATTTAGAACCACCAAATTCGGTATACTATCTCATGAAACTCTAACTTAGAGTGTAGACGGTTTGGGGAAAGGGTCGGAGACTGGGGTTCAGAGCACCCCCATACAAAATTTTCGTAAAATCTACCGTTTTCAATTTAGAACCACCAAATTTTCGGTATATTATCTCCTGAAATTCTTACTCAGACTGTAGACGGTTTTTGGAAGGGGTCGGAGCCCGGGGTTCAAAGGGCCCCCATACAAAATTTTCGCAAAATCTTCAGTTTTCAATTTAGACCCACCAAATTTGGAATACTATCTCACGGTACTCTAACTTAGACGGTAGATGGTTTTTGGAAGGGGTCGGAGCCCGGGGACAAGGGGCCTCCATACACAATTCTTCTAAAATCAACAATTTTCAATTTACAACCACCAAATTTGGTATACTATCTCACGGTACTCTAACTTAGACGGTAGATGGTTTTTGGAAGGGGTCGGAGCCCGGGGACAGGGGCCTCCATACACAATCCTTCTAAAATCAACAATTTTCAATTTACAACCACCAAATTTGGTATACTACCTCATGAAATTCTTACTTAGACTGTAGAGGGCTTTTGGAAGATGTCTGTGACCGGGGGTGACAGACCCCGGCACACAATTTTCGTAAAATCTACAGTTTTCAATTTAGAATCACCAAATTTAGTATAGTATCTCATGAAACTCTAACTTGGACGGTAGGCGGTTTTTGGAAGGGGTCGGAGCCCCCCTACAAAATTTTCGTGAAATCTACAGTTTTCAATTTAGAACCACCAAACTTGGTATACTATTTCATGGAACTCTAACTTAGAATGTAGATGGTTTTTGGAAGGGGTCGGAAATTTTGAATTTTTAGGAAAAACATTTCGCATCGGAAACACCATCCAACAAAGAAGGAATTTTCCAAATCGGAATCCTAGAAGTAGAGATATTGACAAAAATAAGATATACATCTACGCCCCTAGCGTAGAAACGATGCATCATTTCAAGAAGAAAGTGTTCCTAAAAGGTTTGCCGACATGAGTAGTATCGGTCAACAAACGACTTTTCTTTTTCAATCGAGATTTTAGAAGCTCATATTTTGCTGCAAATACAACAGAAGCGGAAATTAAGACTTACGCCACCTGGTGGCCAAACCATTTTTTATAAAAAAAACTGAAATTATGTGCAAAGGATTTCCCATCAGGAGCTGTATCCGGTGCAGAAAGAATTTTTCAAATCGGAGATTTAGAAGCAGACATATAGTGGGGAAAGCAATTTACCTTTACGTCCCCTAGCGGAAAGTCTATGAATTACTTGAAAATTTTGAAGTTTTATGAAAAACATGTCACACTAGAAACACTATCCAACAAAGAAGGAATTTTTCAAATCGGACTCCTAGAAGTAGAGATATTGACAAAAATAAGATATACATCTACACCCCTGGCGTAGAAACTATGCACTATTTTAAGAGGAAAATGTTTCTAAACGGTTTGTCGATATGAGTAGTATCGGTCTACAAACTACGTCTTTTTCAATCGGATTTTAGAAGCTCATATTCTGCTGCAAATACATCAGAAGCGGAAATTAAGATTTACGCCTTCTGGTGGCCAAACCATTTTTTCACAAAAATTAGAAATTATGTGCAAACGGTTTTCCATCAGGAGCTGTACTCCGTGCAGAAAGAATTTTTCAAATCGGAGATTTAGAAGCACAGATATAAGGGGAAACGCAATTTACCTCTACGCCCCCTAGCGGAAAGCCTATAAATTACTTGAAAATTTTGAAGTTATATGAAAAACATGTCACACTGAAAACACTATCGAACAAAGAAGAAATTTTTCAAATTGGACTTCTAGAAGCAGAGATATGGACGAAATTAAGATATACATCTACGTCCACTGGCGGAGAAACTGTGGAATATTTTAAAAAGAAAACATTCCGAAAAGGTTTATCGATGTGAGTGGCATCACTCCACGAAAGAATTTTTTTAATCGATATTTTAGAAGCTCAGATTTTATGGTAAATATATCAGAAGCAAAAATTAACACTTACGCCCCCTGGTGGCCAAAGTATTCTTTACCAAATAATTAGAAATTATATGCAAAAGATTTTCCATCAGGAGGTGTATTCGCTGAAGAAATTTTTTTCAAATCGGAGTTTTAGAAGAAGAGTTATCGGGGAAAATGAAATTTAGTTTACGCCCCCTAGCTAGGAACATCTATGCGCAATTTGAAAAAGTAACTATATCTAAAATACTCTTCGACATAAGAGGAATCGAAATATAAAAGATTTTTTCAATCGGATGTTTAGAAGCAAATATGTGGATTAAAACGTATTTTTGAATTCGACATCATCTGCATTTACGCCCTCTAGCGGCGAAATTTTACGTCCTAAAAGAAATCGAAATAAAGATCATCATTCGCATATTTCAAGCTTCCCAATGCAAAAATAATTTTTCAAATCGGACTAATAGTTGCAGAGATATCGTGGGTACAGACGGACGGACAAACCGATACATAAGCACGAGCTTTTTTACAAAAGACGTGCTAAAAACTCAGCACATTTCTTGCCTAACCAGAAACTATCGGAAGAACACATTCGAAAAAGTCAGCAGTGAAATACAGAATACGCTGCACACTGGCAAAAAAGGCTATGTGTGGATAACACACTGAAAACAGACACGCTCGCACTGGCCACCTCTAAGGCGAAGTGTCTTGCCGTCTCAGACGGGTATGTCGACAAGGGCATATTCTTTGGCTCTGCATCTGCCTGCTCCCATTGGACAAAATCCCTGCCGACCTCCAATAGAAACACAGATACCAGTCGTTTTTGTTTTTTTTTTTGGTTGGAGGTTTAATGACCACCGTGAGCAACTCAATGGGCTATAAGCAGTCACCCGTCCCTAATTCAGGGTCACTGGTTCCAGGGAAGGGAGGGAGCCAGCGCCGTAAGATAAACACAACATCCATGCCTCACGGGATTCGAACCCGGACCCCTTTCGGACGAATGATCAGAGGCCATCACTTAGACCAATCCGCCACCAGGGCGGCGCTAGTCGACTTGAAGCGGTGCTCGGGTTCGCCTCAAAATCCTTACAGGAAGTCATAATCTAAGGAACCTGTTTCTACCCAACTTCGCGCGATATGCTGTCTTTTGTGACAGAGACAGCGCAGGGGATCGATCGCCCTCAAAATATGCTCGTTTCAACCTCTTACCAAAAATAGTATACTTTATAAACTTAATGCTCGTGAATTAAGGATTCATTCTCTGGTTGAAGCCTTTTTTAACAAAATTTACGAATCACAATCTGAATTTCATTTAGCATGTACAATTAAAGGCGTATTATATCTTACACATGTAAACATTTTCCTCGTGAGCGAAAAATTTCTGCTGAGCTCACTTACTTACCTCATCTGACGTGCCACCCAGGATCTGACCCCAAGTCTTAAACAACCCTTGGAAGTAGGAAGCTAGGAGATTTGTGTTAGAGTGCCCGACAGGAAAGTCACTTGAAGCGAGGTAGAAAGACGGGGTCCGGCGGCTTAACGTGCCCATCCGACATACATTTAGTAGATCGATTCTGAGACTTTTCCGTAGCAGTCACGAAGGTTGACCACTAGGCCATCCTCTGCCCATATTGATAGTATCGTAAGGGATGAAGCTTAAATATGAAAGTTGAGGGCGGAAATTGCGTGAAAAACAAGGTAATTATTTTTTGTTAAATTTGCAATTTAAAATAAATTCCTAGAAAAAAAAAACATATTAGGAGTTTAATTAAGTGTTTAAACAATGTTTGTCTCAACAAAACATTTTCTACATAAACAGAAGTCATCGCTCTTTCCACGTTTATAAGTGAGTCACGAAAAAATTCTCATCGGCAGCAACCGGGAATCGAACCTGAGGATTTTTTTTTTTTTTTTTGATTGGAGGTTTAACGACCACCGTGAGCAACTCAATGGGCTATAAGCAGTCGCCTGTCCCTAATTTAGGGTCACTGGTTCCAGGGAAGAGAGAGAGCCAGTGCCGTAAGACAAACACAACATCCATGCCTGACCAGGATTCGAACCCAGACCCCTTACGGACGAATGATCAGAGGCCAGCGCCTTAGACCACTGCGCCACCGGGGCGGCGAAGATTTTTGTGACTCACTTATAAACGTGGAAAGAGCGATGACTTCTGCTTGATGTTCCTAATCCACATCAATTGTGTGTATTAATTATTCATTCGCCTACTAGTTATTTATTCAGTTGCTGCTTTCCAACTTTTGGTGAATCCCCAGCATTGTGCGGGGCTCCAAGAAGCAACCTACCAAGTGGTTTGGCAGCTGTCGTATGTGAGTCTTGTGACGTACCTGCCAGCAGGACGCACACGACATAAAGGCAGACTGCAGTCAGAACAAACATCTGCGTAGCTCAATTGGTAGAGCGACTTGTTCCGGAATAAGCGGACTCGGGTTCGAATCCTGGCGTGGACAAAAATGACGGAGAAATTTACTTCGTTACAATGGCGCCCGAACTTTCCGGATGACCCGGCCGTTAAAGATCTCGCAATGGTGTGATGTTCTTTTCACACCGCGAGATAGGAAAAATCAGAGAATCCCTTCTCCAGCGCTTCGAAAAATAAAAATGTGTGATGTTGCATTCAACACACTAGATTGACTGGGAGTTCTCGAGTGCACGTTCTACAGCGGATGGCTGCCTGCAACGATTCATGGTCACGGCTGACCCGTGGGCCATGCCCCCGGCCCTCTTTGGAGGGAGGGGGGAGATGTGACGTACCTGCCAGCAGGACGCACACGACATAAAGGCAGATTTCAGTCAGAACAAACGTCTGCGTAGCTCAGTTGGTAGAGCGACTTGTTCTGGAATAAGCGGACTCGGGTTCGAATCCTGGCGTGGACAAAAATGACGGAGAAATTTACTTCGTTGTAGTCTAGAGAATTCGAGGCCGCTGTGGGGCAGTGGTAGCATGTCCGGCGCGTAACTGGAAGACCCTGGGTTCGGTTCCCGGTGGAGGCCGATGAGAATTTTTCTGTGACTTACTTATAAACGTGGAAAGAGCGATGTCTTCTGTTTGATGTTCTCAATCCACGTCAATTGTGTGTATTAATTTCCTACATAAGTTTTTTCTTTAAATTTTCGAAGCCGTCATATCCTTTTTTTTTTTTTTTTTTCAGTTAGCATATGCGATGATAAACCCACCGGCACATGGCTGCCCAGTCCGAGCCTGATTGCTTTGTCCATCGCTGTTAATGAGATTTTTCGAAAGTACATGAGGACAAAGCATGAATTCTTTTCTAGATCCTCCTTCGAAGAACTTTTCCTGATTACAGCGAAAGAAATAGGAGTCCAAAATCTGAAAAGATTGTGATATCTATTGTTCTCTGAACAGAGACTTAGCTAAGATTTTGAGCGCTTACTGATATACATCAAAAAACACGCCGTAATGAAAAATTATTAATTTAAAACGCAATTACCAAAAGAACAGCAAAAGTTCAAGAAGGAAAAATAGCTCATCTAAAATATTGTAATCACAGTTTTTTTCTTATAAACAAACAATAAAGGTATCTCCTATTTTGTTATTATTTTCAGAGTACATTAAAAAAATAAACAAATATCGACAAATCAAACTAATTTGACTTTTCATGCCTTCAATTTTACAGGTTAATTAATTACGCCAAAATCTGTTTTTATATACAAATCTTTTTGAGAACTATCCAAAAAAATCCTCCTTCTACCTTTGTCACCAGTATAACTCACGATCTGTCCACCAATAGATTGCTCAGCGCTCGACCTTCCACCAGACCTCCCCCCCCCCCCCCGTCATTCTCTTGTCGAAGAGAACAAAAGAATACATGCTCTCTTCACGATTATAATCCGAGACAACACAGCTTCATTCGACATTTCAGAAAGCCACTGACAGTTTTTTTTCTTTTTGTTCCTAGTGACAGGAAAGACTTACAGTGAACTTCTAGAGCAATAACATAAATTTTTGTCGCCGCTAAAATACAAAATTGAATCATATATGCCTCCCGGGTGGCGCAGTTTCAAAATTCGTTTTATTTAAGACAGGGAAATAGTACAGCGAAAACGGGAAAATTTACAATACCAAGGTACACTATACAAGTACAAACATTGCATACGATAAGTATAACACGAAGGCGTAAACGCGGAGAAATCGTAGCAAATACAGAGCAGGGAAATTGTGCAACACATATATAGCACGGAGTTCATGAAACGTACAGCAGCGTCAGGAACAGCGTCCAGGGTGAGAAGCAAAGTCCACAGTCTAGGAAGAACATATGGAAGAAAGAACGCCATCACCAATTACATGGATCCATGGGCTCATTAAAAGAATAACTACATTCAGCGGGAAAAGCAGTCTCAGCTTCCCATGAAGTTAAGGGCTATAAAATATTTCGCATGTGAGGCATAATCTTCGGGAGCAGGCGGATGAAGCCACGCATCAGACGGCGGAGCAGTTGCAATCGGAGCGATCGAGGCAAGAGAGGCAGTACACTGTAAAAAAATATGTAGATTTTACGGTTTTAAACCGTTTTCCAGGGTGCCAACACAAAACCGTAAAATCTACAGTTTAATGCCATGTTGGAGCAAAGCTATAGCTTTGCTCCAACACAATCAACACATTCGTTCCAGCCAAATTTTTGTGTTTTCGTGATTATTTGGACTGTTACTCGCTCCAGCCAAATTCTCTGCTGTTTTCTTCATTAAATGCGGTGTTAGAGCAAAGCTATAGCTTTGCTCCAATACGGCATAAAACTGTAGATTTTACGGTTTTGTGTTGGCACCCTGGAAAGCGGTTGAAAACCGTAAAATCTACAAATTTTTTTACAGTGCACGTTTCTTGCGTGTCCGTTGAGATGGGCTCTGGAGACGTTTCTTGGGCTTAGCACCAGAGGCAGGAAGCACAAGGCGGCAGCGGAACGGCTGGGAGATCCAGGCACAACACCAAGGGAAGAATCGGAGGCAATAACCAGTAGAAGGTGAAACCATAGCGGTAGAGGCAGGCGAAGCACTACAGGCAGGGTGAACATCACAATCTTGAATAGCATCTAAATAGGCAACAGTCTGAGATGAAGAAACAAGCGGTCAAAGTTCCAACAACAACAGCAGGAGCAACCACAGACGAGGGAGGCGATGGAACAACGGCCGGTGAATGCGGCGGAGAACAGATGAAAGTGCTGGCATATGAGCGGTCGCCAAGAGAAACACAGTCCGAGGAAACAGAAGAATGGTTCAATGCACCATCCAGAGGAGAAGTAGAACGAATAGCAGTAGAAGAATTGTGCGGAGGAGGCTCCGAGGAGGATGACACTGCAGCAGCTAGAAAGAGTCCTCAGAAAGTCGGCAACGAGGAGCTGGGTGACGGAGGCACAACATCTTGAGGCGTCTTGGAGGGAGATGAAGGAGCAACAGACGGGACGGAAGATGATACCTTACAATTAGGAACTGAAGAAACAGCTGGGACAGAATGAGGGCATTGTGCTCGAAGGTGACCTGGAGATATACAGGTGAAACAATGAAATGCAGAGAAATCATTAACAAAATAAGTGCGACGACAAAGCAACACCCGTAAGGTGGTTGGGGGAAGAGGAAACGGAATCTTCAGTAGGGAAAATAACAAGACCCTGTCTGCGGAAGCTCCAATGAGAACAATCGGTTTGGTCGGAGGGAGCAGCAGGCAACATGCGTATGGAGCCGACAACGCCGCCACAATGGGAAAGAAAAGTAAGTAATCAGAAATTTCGGCCGGAACAGGATACATGGTGAGCAAAACAAGACATTGGGAAAGAGGGACGGTAATCAGACTGTGATCACCAACGGAAATAGTTGTAGACAAGACCTGATCAACCAGAGCAGGAGTAGCAAAATGGATAATGGCACCAACAGGGAGAAAGGAGTACAACGCAGAAGTGTAGGCACTCAGCTTTGTATCAGGAAGGGCATTATAACATACGCCAAGACGAAGAGTAGGCAACATCGACTTACCCAAGGAGAAGAAGGGGGAGACAGTTGCAGTGAGCATAGAACCTTTACGAGCAATAAATGAGTCCAGCGCATTTGGAAGAAGCGCTTGAAACGAAGAGAAAACAGCAGTCAACGGGACACATGATGGCCGAACTGAAGAGGCTGCGGAGCGGAAAACGACGATCCAATGACGTCACCGGAATCCATCGTAGCACAGAAGAAGAAGAAGCGCTGGTAAAAGACGTGGAGCACAGTGCGCTAAGCTACGTTGCAGAGCAGGATAAGAGAGACAAAACACTAGGCACAAGCAGAAAGGCGGAACACAACACCCAACGAGAAGGTGAGCAAAGCGTCGGTAGCTGGGGCAGGCTGCATAGCACAGATGGTAGACGTGGAAGAACACACAGTCAAAGCAAGGCAATCAGAATAAAGGATGACAATCTGTGAATACGACGTGAATATCGCTAGAAGACATAGAAAAGCGAAGAAAAAGTGCAAAATAAACAATCCAGAAAGGTCGAGCATACATTTAACCCTTTAACGACCACAACGCCCCAAATGCCAGTACATTCAAACGACCATAGCTGCCCGAAACGCCTGTTTAGAGTGAGTCAGACTTCCTACCCTTACATGTTCTTTAAATTTGCACGATCTGTGAGGGATCAGCAGGAGTCCCCGTCAGTCACCGTTGTTGTTACTAAACAAAGAAGTGGAACAACAGACAGTTTCGGGCGTTATGATATTTAGAGTGATACTACATTTTAGAATCATGGTCGTTAAATGTTTAAACACAAGGGAAGTGCGAACAGAGCGTTCTAAATATCCGGGAAACATTGATACGGGGAACAAAACGCGGAGCACGTACCAACGCGACCTCCGAGCAAGGAGGTGGAGCAGTGATCTAAGCGCTGGCTTCTGACTATTCGTCCGACCCGAGATGACTCCGGGTTCGAGTCTCGGTGAGGCACGTATGTTGCATTTGCCTTACGGCACTGGTTTTCTCCCTTCCCTGCAACCAGTAGCCGTAAATTAGGGACGGGCATTTGCTTATTGCCCATCGAATTGCTCCCGATTGTCGTTACCCTCCCCCTCCAGAAAAAGAAAAACTACACGATTATTTAAAAATATGGAAATATATAGGCAGTTCGTCCTCCCACTACTGTTTTAAATCTCACAGATACTAATTACTGTTTATTTTATTATCTTAAACCCTGTACGGTGCCTTCGTTTAAATAAGGCCTATGGCGGGGGCCACATTGCTGATCATATCATAGTTACGGCTCTGCTCTGGGTAACTGTGATTGCGTCTGGATTAGAGACAAGGGTGTACTGACAGCTCTCCGGGAGATGGGGAGGGGCAGTTCACGGCTAAAAGAACCTCTCTAGCCTTAGCAAAAAGATTTTGCAAATTTTTTTATATGAAGGTGGTTAACGAAATAGAAATTTTTGATGGCTGATTTGAATGAAGTACGAAAAAGAAAAACTATTTTTGACAGTTTTTTTTTAAATAAATAAGTCAAATATTGGGTTGATGCATAAGTTCATGCCGTTTTATTTCACGAGTGTTTCCCAGGTCAGTAGTGGAGATGGCCAGTTGTACAAGTACATCAAAAATGTAGCCAGTAATATCGTGCATCTCAATCACATTGCGTTGTGGGATTGTGGCTAATGATTTTTTGTTTGTTTTCAGGTCTGGAAGTCAAATAGAGAGGAATGAACATTTCCGACATCTGCTCCTCTACGAGTTTAACAAGAGATCCACAGACGCCGAGGCTACTCGACAAATTTGTGCTCTGTGTGGGGAGGATGTTTTTGCTCCGAGGACAGCCTGCAAATGGTTTGAGCTGTTCCGAGGTGGCCATTTTGACCTGAACGACTCTCCACGCTCACATCGTCCATCTCACTTTGATGAGGATCATCTGAACCATCTCATCCACTTGGATCATCGTTAAACCACACGCGAATTGGCCACTGAGATGGACTGTGATCAGACCACAGTGGTGCTACACCTGGAACGTATGGCAAAGATACAGAAGTTGGGGACTTGGGTGCCTCACACTCTCACCGAGGACAACAAGAATCAGCGTGTTGCCATATGTGGTTCCTTGCTCGCCCATTATCCCGAATGTCCTCAGCAACACAAACCCTGCCTGTCACGTATTGTTACTGGAGATGAAAAGTGGTGCCTGTATGTGAATTTCAGGCAATGGAGGGAATGGTTAAACCCAAACAAGACGCCCACACCACGTCCAAAACATGACCTTCATCCTGCCAAGATCATGTTGTGTGTGCGGTGGGACATGGAAGGCATTATTCACTGGAAAATGCTGCCGAGGAATCGGGCCATCAACGCTTCACTGTATTGTGAGGAACGCCGCCGTGTGGAGGGAGTAATTCAGTAGAAACGGTCACATCGGCGCCATGGTGTCCTTCTCCAATATGATGACGCACGCCCTTACAGTGCAAACATGACCAACATGGCCATTCAGGACATGAAATGTGAGATCCTTCCACATCCTGCCAATTCCCCAGATGTCGCCCCTTCAGACCATCACCTGTCCCGCTCTCTGTCGAATGCACTTCGTGGCAGAACGTTCAATAATGATGTTGATCTCCAGAATTTCCTTGACGATTCCTTCGCAGGAAAACCAGCACCTTTTTTCAAGAATGGCATTGCAGACCTATCCAGACTTTGGGACACCATCGTAAACAATAGGGGGAATACATAGTTGATTGATTCCGTTTTCCCTTATGATGTAATACATTCCTGTAGTGCGGTGAAAAAAAAGGCATGAACGTATGCATCAACCCAATATTTAAAATCATTTTCGTGGTTTTAGTTTATAAAAACCTGGATAGCGAGAAACTACCCAGAGTTGTTTTTCAGAGGACTCGTGGCCGCTTTTCACAGCCATCAATGGAGAAAGCATTAGGCCATTTGCCCACCGGACATTTGCCCACCGGGACATTTGCCCACCAGACACTTGCCTACTATGGAGGATTTTTAGATAATACGTAACTTCGGATGTCGTTTCCGATGAAGTGTAGGAAAACTGATCACATAAATATTTTTGGATTGTATAAAAATTGCACTTTATTTTAGAAATTTTAAAATGTAAGGGGCTCCATTTAACATTTCTAAAACAACATTTCATATACGCTTCTACAGCCATAGACTCAAGAAGCGTATATGCTCAGCTTTGATCGTTTAAAAATACGTATATGATTAAAAAAAAAAGAAAGAAAAACACTGCGGCGCAGTTGTCTAAGCGATGGGGCTCGAATCCCAGTGAGGCATGGATGTTGTGTTTGTCTTACGGCACTGGCTCTCTCCCTTCCCTGGAACCAGTGGCCCTGAATTAGGGACGGGCAACTGCTTATAGCCCATTGAGTTGCTCACGGTCGTCGTTAAACCTTCAATTTAAAAAAAAAAAAAGAAAAAAAAAAGGGAGTTCAATAACGGTCCACATCATCTAAAGGTTCAATGTGAGACCCTACCTACAGACTTCGGTTTATCTAGATAGACGACTTTAGACTTAGTGCGCTAAATTAGTTCACTATATATGAAAACCTATGTAAATTAGTCTCCATAAGATTAAATATGAGCAAATGTTCCACACGTGAGATTTTACTGAAATATACGTTTATAGAGTAGTACTAATATTTCAGGTATTAGGAGACAAATCTGTGGATGAGATCGACTTTAGGTTGCATCTCACGAAAATAAATAAATACATTTTAATTTCAAATTCAAAGAATATTGCATTTCGATATAAATTAGCAGCTGGTTAAAACGATCTTTCGATGAAGTGAACATTCGATAAAAGTGATCTTTCAGTGAAATAAACTTTTCGGCGAAACGACCTTTCGGTGAAATGAACTTTTCGATGAAACGACCTTTCGGTGAAATGAACTTTTCGGTGAAGTGATTTTCGGTGAAGTGACCCTTCGGTCAAGTGGTTTTCGGTGAAATGGACCAAACCCATTAACAACTGATGGAAACAATTTTTTGCAGAAAGTAACAGTATGGCATCACAAATAAATGTTTTGTACGGAAACCGCTGCACCTAGCAGAAATTTCTTAGACGTCACATTTTTCGGGAATTTAATTCCTTTTACTTTTGCTTAGAATAAATATCTCCATGGGAGTAACGGTTTTATTATTATATGGCCTCAAATGTGAATTCACGAGAAGCGGCAGCGCCCATGACCATTTGGGTGCTAATGATATATTGTGAATTTTCCTCAAGGTTTAGAGAGTGGAACTCACTGGATTTGGAAACAGCACCTCAGAATTATATAAAAACAGTTGAAAAACTTTATACACTGGTGTGCAAAAATTAAAGACGAAGAGGAGAAATTAGCATAACAGCGGAGCGAGCAGGCAGAACGGACCGAAATACCACTCGGAGATAGACTAGGGTCCGGTACGGTAGAGCATACGCATATATGCAGCATGACGTAGGGGGAGGGGGGGGCGGTTGGAAGGGTATAAAGCGCACAGGCGGTGTACGCTCAGCAATTCGGTGAAAGCTATTGCACGGTGTACATCGGTTTGTACGACGTCGAGTTGCTGCCACCGTGTGATACGGCCAACAGGCAATCTAGTAGACGACATCTGGATGACTTTACCCGAGGTCGCGTCATTGGGAAGTTGGAAGAAGGTCGAAGTGTGACTAGTGTGGCCGAGGAGTTCGGGATCGCTCACAGCATCGTTTCATGAGATTGGAGAGCATTTCAAACGACAGGAACAGCTGTCCGAGAGTTTAGCAGTGATCGTCTACGAGCAACCACGGCGGCGGATGACCGGTATATTGTCCTACAGGCGAGAAGAGACAGACGGCAGACAGCGGGAGAAATCGCAAGGCACATGCAACAGACAACTGGACGTCCGTTATCGCGTTTTACCGTGGCCACGAGGCTTCAAAAAGGTGATCTGTTTGCACGACGACCAGTACGGTGTGTGCCATTAACGCCTGCTCATCGGAGACGGTGGTTTCTGTGGTGCCAGGAACACAAGAACTAGACACATCAGTAATGGGGTCGAGTTCTCTTTACGGATGAGAGCCGATTTAGTCTGACGAGTGATTGTGGACGTATACACATCTGGAGAGAGCAGGAAACACGCAATCACACCTCCAACATCATCTAAAGGGACTGGTTTGGAGGTGGCGGAGTTCTCGTTTGGGGCGGTATCATGCTTGGTAGCCGTACTGACCTCCACATCTTCCAAGGAGGTTCAGTCACTGGTGTCCGCTATTGTACCGAGGTTCTCCTGCCTCACGTGCGTCTGTTTAGAGGTGCTGTGGGTCCTGAAAACCTCTTTATAGACGACAACGCTACACCTCATCGTACAGTGTCTGTCGCAAAGCTGTTGGAGTGTGAAGATATTCAACGCGTGGGCTGTTCCTCAAGGTCCCCGGACCTAAATCCAATCGAACACGTGTGGGACCTTTTCGGGAGACGCTTGGCAGCACGTCACCAGCCGCCAGCAACGATTCCGCAGCTGCGATTGGTGCTACAAGAGGAATGGGCCGCGATGCCTCAACAGCTCCTTGACAACCTCATCCTCAGCATGGACAGATGTTGTAAATCTTGCAACGTAGTCAGGGTTGATCATATCCCCTATTAAAAACTGGATTTTCTTGGCAGCCGCCTGTCACATGGACGTTTCTGTCTTCTGTCCAGTTGTGCTCGAAGCTACCTTTTCAATAAGTGCCTTTGTATCCTTTGGATTCCTTGTTTGGACGGTTTTGCTCACTTGTCCCATATTCTTACATCTTGGGGATCTCATGGTATGATTTGAGTCGATGTGGAGCACTTCTGCACGACGTTACATTCAAAAAACCGTTTCGTCCTTAATTTTTGCACGCCAGTGTATATGTCGAAATTCAAGGTTCGGTTGAAAGAGGCCTGTTCTCCCCCGGACTATAGTGGGTACAATGACAGTACAATGATACGTTGATGAGGTGTTGTAGCCCATTTTTCCCCATATCCCCGTGTCATCCCTGATGTCCAGCTCCAACAAGACAACGATCGTCCGCACACTGCCAACACCAGCAGACAGTGCCTACAAGACGTTCAGGTGTTGTCCTGGCCAGTGCGATCCCCAGACGTCTCTGCAATAGAGAGCATGTGGGACGTCATAGGCAGACGACTGAACGCCCCCTCGCAATGTCGATGAATTGTGGGCACAGGTGAACGACGCGTAGTCAGCGACTTCTCAGGAAACCAAGGACCTTTTCACTCCATGCCACGCCGTGTTGCACAAGGTACTTAGAAGGAGGAGAGGTAGGTCCATCGCAACCACGCCGTCTTCCCGTTTCTCTTGGCTGCGCTGTGACATCATGGTGGCCATAAGCGAAGCTGTAACGCGCACCGAGCCACAACGAGAAAGTTTCGTATGCTCTGTGAATTTTCAATCGAAATAACAGAGCCAGTTTTGAGTGTAGAATTTTTGAGTAAAAATTGTACAAATATCCAACTATTTTTAAAAATAGAGTAAAATATATATATGTATATACTGGGAAAAAACGGGAATATGACATGAATACTGTTCGATGCTTTTTTGCTGAATATCTTTTTTTTTTTTTTTTTTTTTTTTTTTCCAAAAGTACACTACAATGGCTCTTTGGAGCTGGGTAATCTACAGTTCATTACGTCGAATCAGTCATTACCAATTTTATAAAATTAGCAATTTGTTTTCTTTCGGGAAAAAATGCTCTACAGCTTTCTTGGCCCCTAAAACTAACTCTCTGTCTCGAGGGGCCTCTTACATTTGCGTGGATCTATTTAATTTTATGAAACACCTTTAATTCTGAGTTAGTACGTTCCAGCAAAAGGTCAAATATCTAGCGAGTGACGGTTCCACACTACAGCGTGTTCCTCGATCTAATATACGATTTCGGAGAAGTTTATTTTGATGGGGCATATCGGCAAACATCCATATTTTTCGATTTTCACTCACTAGATTTGAAAAAGAAGACAATATTGAGGTTATTCCAAGCTGCCGCCAAACCTTGATATCCCCCCCCCCCTTAAGATCAGGTACCACTCCATGTACTAAATAACCCGATTGCTCAACGGCTCAAATTATTTCAGTTAACAGATTTTGATCCATCTGCTTATCAAAGGAATAATATATATGGGTTGTTTCCAAGCTTTCCATAAGCCTCTCAGCATAACTACTAAAACGTTGCTATGAGGTCCTAAAATTTCATCTGCAGCAGCATCATAACAACATCGGGAATCAACGCTCATTTCATCAAAAGATAAAGCTGAAGCTCTGTCGAATTTGGTTAGGTATATAGCATTTATTCTCACCACCTTTAAAACGGGCTCAATTAAACCATCGGTAAACACAAATTTACCACACCACCGTTTCAGAGAGGAAATGCTTGGAAGCGGTATGTGCATTTTATTTTTGATGAAAAGATATGCTTTTCGAGAAATAGCATGCAAAACAATTAAGTGCTTGACTTATATCTTGTTCATTCCATTTTGCTGGTCTCTTTTTTGACACAAGAGTTTGAATTTGCACATCAGCGAAACAATGGCCAAGTAAATTTATGATAGCTAGCCACCTTTCACTGTTGCTCAGCAAATTTCTACTTTTGCATTTGCGTTTCATAATATTAATTTCCGTTTTCAGGCTTCTTTTCTCGAGGAAAGAGCATTGTTTTACAATTGCCAACTGTTTTCTTACGTTTGATAATTCTTCCCGTTCAGGGGCGGATTGCCCCCCCCCGGGACACCGGAACGTTTCCTGGTGGACCGTTCGAGAAATGGCCCACTTTCTATAGTATTCCATTTGTCTGTATTTTTTGGAACCAACGAATAAATATTTCGGTACTTATGAACAATAATTCTTTACTTCATGTAAGCATTACATCTGTGCGAAAAGCTATTTCCTTAAAAGAAAAAACAAGTGAAGCTAACTACTATTAGACGTAGGTCGTTGAACGTGGAGCCCAGGATCATTGGTAGACCCTACCCTCCTTTTGTGAGCTTAACGGAGACACTAGCACCCATTATGACGACCCATCATCTCCACCCCATGATCCACAGACAAACACAGAGCACATTCTGACAGAGATATTCCGATATGGCAATATCCTATCCCACCCACATTTATCTTAAAAGAAACAACGAATTACCATTATTGGTTGATGTGTCAAAATAATGGGTAGACTTAAAACGGGCGCTTAATCAAGGAGGAATCACCAATGCCATTGCGCAGTAAGTGATGAGTGCCCAAGTAAATACAGAAAATAATTGCTTAGGAAAATCTTTACGTGGCACCCGAAATTTTTAACTTTCATAATGATCTCCATGGTAATTTAGTTGGAAAGTAGGTATTTCTTCAAGAGACTACTGATTTTGTCAAAACCGCATTTTTCAAAGGCAAACAATTATCTGATACTCCGTTTTGAGCGTGGTTTGTGAGCGGGTTTTTAAAATTCTTTGATTTTGGAATTCTTGTTAAAATTTGTTCTCGAATTTTTTTACAAGAATTTAAAAATTAAGGAATTTTAAAAATCCGTTTTTACAATGCATATTTCAACAGTTCTCTTTCATCAAGAATATAACAGTATTTATTTAATGAGGGCATTTATGAGGTGTTCCCCTGTGGGTGCGGGTGTTTTCATAATGGATCGCAAAGACTAAAATTACCGGCTTGGTTTTTTTGTACCAATCCGCCCCTGTTCCCGCAGTGAATTATTTTCACTCTTCAGTTGCATTATATTTTTGTTCAGACATTCGCACTTCTGACGTAACGTTGACAAAAGTTGGTCAGGAATGCTATCACTTTCATTGTGACCTGATGTGATTTGACGTTTAATTGGAGATATACTTTCAATTCGATCTAATGCATTTTTTCGGACCTCTCTGGTCTTAAACCGTTCACTTCGATTACTTCGAACAGAAGTTTGCTCCTCCATCTGATAAGGTATATATTTTTTTGTAGGCACGGCATCTTTTCTCAGTTTTTTTTTTTTCTGGGAGGCGCAAGTTCAGCAATTCATTTCTAAGATCACGCTTGTAGTTCGAGATATCAAAATGTTCTGAACACATTCGAGCTTTCTTTTCATCGAATACATCCTTTCGACCCATTGCTTCCATAAATCGCTATCCGATAGGAAAACATGGTATGTAACATCAAACTTCCTTTTCTTTGAACTGTGATTACGACAAAGGGCAACAGCGTATACAGGCATTTTCAAGATAGCTGTATGTTACACAGAAGACAAATAAAGAAAAAAGAAAAAAAGGAATGAAAAGGACAAAGCAGTTCTAAAATTGACAAAGAAATGCAGCGAGTAATCAACCCTACAGCACAAGCTCCGAATGACTCCGAATGCTCGAGAAATCGTTTATGGCCACTGTGACGTCACACTCCAGCTCGTAGGGAGACAGCCTGCCGGCGGCACGGAAATGAAGGCGATTGGAGCTACCTCTCCTCTTTCTAAGTACCTTGGTGTTGTCGAATGTATCGCCCAACATGGCGGTCATACTGTGACGTGCCTGCCCCGCAGGACGCACATAAGATAAAGGCAGATAGCAATGAGAGCACATGTCCGCGTAGCTCAGTTGGAAAGCGACTTACTCCGGAGTGAAGGGACTTGGATCCGATGCCCGACGTGGACAAAACTGTGTTTTCACATTGGCGCCCGAACTTCAAGGATGACCTGGCCGTTAAGTTACTCGCAATGGTGTGTGTTATTTCCACACCGCGAGACAGGAAAAATGAGAATCCCTTCTTCAGTGCTTCGAAAAAATAAATCAATGTGATGTTACGTTCCACACACCAAATTGTCTGAGAGTTCTCAAATGCACGTTCTTCATCGGATGACTGCCTACAGCGACACAGGGTCCTGGCTGACCCGTGAGCCATGCCAGCTGGCAGTGTACTCGTGTGGGGGTATTCTTCGTGGTGTGGTCCCGGCCCATTGGTTATACTGGACAAATCAGTTAACCAGCACGTCTACCTCGATATTCTGGACAATTATGCACTACCAACTCTGTGGCAATACTATGGAACCGAGCCGTGGTACCAGCAGGATAATGCACCGAGCCATAAAGCAAGGACTGTTACGGCGTTGTGTGACGATAATTCCTTATCGTGTGTGGATATGCCAGCGCAGAGCCCTGATCTTAATCCCATAGAGCACCTATGGGATGAATTAGAGCGCCGCATAAGAAGTTTGGAACCAAGGCCTACTACTAAGCAACACTTAGCGGCTGAATGGAAGCGCATACCTATCGCTGTGTTCCAAAACCTTGTCGAAAGCATTTCTGGAAGGTTCAGTGCATGCATTAAGGCCAAAGGTGGACCGACACCGTACTAATGTATGTCAAGAAATGCTATGTTGTGTTTCTCTTTTAGGTGTCCGGTGACTTTTGTCAATATAGTGTATATATACAGTGTGCGTGTGTGTGTGTGTGTGTGACTAATAGATTAGCTATGTGTATAAAATTGTTAAATTAGTAATACATGTATATAAAAGGTGGAAAATTAGATGGGGGACGCAATACTTTATGATTTGCCTCTGGCGCAAAAATGCCTAATTACGCTTCTTTTGGGGAGTGTTTTTTTTTTGATTGGAGGTTTAACGACCACCGTGAGCAACTCAATGGACTATAAGCAGTCGCCCGTCCCTAATTTAAGGTCACTGGTTCCAGGGAAGGGAGAGAGAGCCAGTGCCGTAAGACAAACACAACATCCATGTCTGACCGGGATTCGAACCCGGACCCCTTTCGATCAGAGGCCATCGCTTAGACCACTGCGCCACCGGGGCGGCAGGGAGTGTGTTGGAAGGATGTGTATAAATAAATCCTTGTACTGTCTCCTCACCCCCACCCCTCCCATCCCATTCGTGCAATACCTAAAAATTTGAATTACTTCTTCCCCACCTGCATGTGTACATGTGTGGTAAGTTCCATTTCATTTCGTGCATTCGTTCATGCAGTGGCGTTTTCTATGCCGAGTAGAATAACATGATAAATTTTGGTTCCGCTGCACGTTTTTCTTTTTTCTTTTAAAATGTATTGTTTGTAATTTTGTTCATTTCTCAGACTGCTATTTATTTTGCCGTGAAATCTCAAACCCATATTTAGTGGAATTTCCTTTAATTGTAAAACACGTCTTTTCAATTTTCTGTGGTCAGTTTAACCATTCACTGAGAAAAAAGTTTGTTTGAAACAACAAAATAGTTTTGTTGAGCTGTTTTGTCGATTTCTTTTGTTGCTTTAGCCAAACTCCATCGGAACTGTTTTGTTGACAACACAAAATTATTTCGTTGGTTATATTTTGCTAATTCAACTATATGGAGGTGGCATCGACCTTACGCCAAAGCGCACGAGATTACTAGCTACTCCATACAGGCACTACCAGACTACCACTGACCAGAAGAATCTCGTTTTGCGCTGAAGATTTCATTTTATGGCTGACTGCGAAATGAATGCATTGTTAGAAGACTGGGAGCTGTCAACTCTGAGACATTCAGAGGTAAGAATTTCTAATATATCTTAACAATTGTATTTCTATGCTAGTGTTTATTGTGTATTATTTTGGTTGGATTCAGTGATAATTTGGCCACACTTTGTAGACTCATAATTACAATGAACACGATAGAATCCGCATCGTATTATATGCACAGGGGCACGTATTAAATTTAAACCCAGATTTCTGATAAAGCAATAATAAATTTTTTTTTATTGGAGGTTTAACGACCACCATGAGCAACTCAATGGGCTATAAGCAGTCGCCCGTCCCTAATTTAGGGTCACTGGTTCCAGGGAAGGAAGAGAACCAGTGCCGTAAGACAAACACAACATCCATGCCTCACCGGGATTCGAACCCGGACCCCTTTTGGAAGAATGAGCAGAGGCCATCGCTTAGACCACTGCGCCACCGGGGCGGCATAATACATTTCTTATGACGGCTTGCGATTCCTGATCGCAAATAAAAATTTGCACATGAGGTAATGATAAGGGTTGTAATTTATGTATAGAGCTTGATTTCATGTATAGGCTACATATACAGGGTGTTTTAAAATTCGTGCGGCAACCAAAGATTGCATGGTGATAGTACCCTGGAACATATAGAACGTTTAGAAAAATATTACGATTTTTTTTTTTTTTTTTTGTCTAACCAAAAATGCCAATAATTTGTTTCATCAGAAAACTAAGGAAAACATTTAAAAAGAACTTGTATTTAGAAACATATTACACACGCACCAAAATAGTGTCAACACATCGTTATGTCAAGTATAAATCGTCCGTGAACACTCCAGAAGGTAATAAACCGACCTTCAAATGCTGAATTCGCAGATAAGAATTCACTTTAAAGCACAGGTATAACCGAGTGGTTAGCATGCGTAGTTCCTAAACTGAAGGGCCGTCCCGGTGGCGCAGTGGTCTAAGCGATGGCCGCTGATCATTCGTCTGAAAGGGGTCCGGGTTCGAATCCCGGTGAGGCATGGATGTTGTGTTTGTCTTACGGCACTAGCTCTCTCTCCCTTCCCTGGAACCAGTGACCCTTAATTAGGGACGGGTGACTGCTTATAGCCCATTGAGTTGCTCACGGTGGTCGTTAAACCTCCAATAAAAAAAAACTGAAGGGCTCAGGTTCGAATCCGCTGGGTGAGGGATTTTTCGCTGGCTCTGAAGAAATTTCCTCGTGACGTAACACCGTCCAAATTCATTTAAACATTTACTAGAAAGTAAATACGGGTGTGGAATGGCGGACACCGCCTAAAACTAAAAGTTTCGCGACAAAGTCGCCCAGCTACGTAACTCTAAATTTTGTTGGAGCAAGAAATTACTGTGTCACGATAACAATATGTTTGGATGCAGCAAGAAAACGCTTGATCAAGATAACAATACATATTGTTGGATCAATCAAATTCCCAAAAATCGACCTAGGCATTTTGTCAAATGAACAAAACGGTTTGTCATGATAACAATAAATTTTGTACAATCAACAGTAATTTTCAGCAAAATACATTTGCGAATTCAACAAGCATTTTTGTTGACTGCATATCGACAAAATTTTTTGGTTGATTAAGTGTTATTTGCTTTTATTTTCAGTTTTCAGTTAACAATTCATCAGTAATGGGAGAAAAACAGCTACGCATTTTAAACACTAGGGTTTTGTCTTGAGACTTAATACATTATGTTCGATGCCGAACAAATGGATATAAGGCTTTTATATTTTCTTACGTATAGAGAGTTTTGTGCATTCGGTGACAAGTTTCTTTCTTTCTTTCTTTTTTCTTTTTTTAAATTTTGCTGCTTCTGCGCAACTTTAACAAAAGGTAAGGATCCTTAATTGCCGTACGTTCGAATTTCATTTTTCGTTATGACTTTCTTAGTAATAGGCTTTTAAGATCATTTTAAAAGGCAGATTTTAAATTTTTTTTTCAACTTTTTTATTGGTGCTGTCTGGGACGGCCTTTTAGCCGTTCAACTATAACGCTTCGTGCGCAATTTCGTATTCTTTTCAGAAACGATCTGTGCGAATAAGAATTTTGGATTGTAGTGAGATCGTCAAATCTCATCTATCTGCTCCTGCAGTGGCAAAGGTTGAAAGACAGTTGCTTCAATGGCCAATGCGAAGTTCTCGTGAGCTCATTTTCCTAATGATCTCTTGCGGATAAAATGAGGAACCTGCATGCGAACTTCTGAAAGACACGGCAAATTTTTCTTATTCTTCTTTTCTTTCTTTTTACCGACATCTATGACTGAAAATCATTCGTTAACCATAACTGGGATTTCGGAGAGATATTAGAGTTATCTCTGAGATTTTTTTCACTTGCTGGAAACTTTTAGCAGAGTAAACTCTTTACAGTCGAGAAATCATGTGTATCATTATCCTTCATTACAAAGAGTTGGATATTCATGCCCATTTTTAAAGATAGAAAAATATGCCTTTGCTCAGCTTAATGATAATGGGTTGAAGTACATTGATTTCTCTAATTTCGTATCTTTGAAAACGTATGCAAGGTTTGATGTTCTTCAAATATTCTGCATTTCTTTTTGGCTGTATTGCTGAAGCTCTGGTGGATTTTCATGCATTTCTGAAACTGTAATATTCCATTTAATACATGAGAAAACTGTACTGCTTTACAGAAAAGCCTCTCATTGTCCTTAAAACCCCTTATGCTACATATCGAACAATTTAACACGGTAACAGAACTTACATTTCATATATACATATCACTAAGCTGTTCTCTGAGATACAGAGGTTAGCTCCTTATAGGAACCTCATCTGCTGTATTAAAGTTTAAAACTAAATTTATTGTTGATGTATCAATCGTCTCCATTTACAGCGATGTCGGCACACAACTCGAGCTTCATTGACATTCATCACACGTCGTCTCACACAAGAACTTTTGTGCTTCATACTCATTATCTGGGAGGGGGGGGGGGTCGTGCATACATTCCTGAATCTGGTCTTCCCGTGATTTTCTTTACCTTGAGAGCAATAGTTCCTCTAAGTGGCCATGGGCAATGCTCGCCTAACCCAATGAGCTGGACAGGCATCAAAACCACTTGGGCAAAAAAAATTATTTTCTCAGCTTCTCTTACTAATGTAAACTATCTACCAACAAGTAATTGGACACATGTGATAGCAAAGGAAAACGAAGTTTATTCACCTTCAATAGTTGGTGGAGCCTCCACGAGCTGCGATTACGGCTGCGACCCTCCGGGGCATACTCTCAACCAGGCGTTGTACGACGGCTAGCGGTATTTTCTTCCACTCGGCTTGGAGAAGACAGGTCAGTTACTTCACCGATTTCGGACGGTGGGGCACCCCTTAAGTCGACGCTCCAACTCGTCCCAGAGGTGCTCGATAGGGTTAAGGTCCGGGCTCTGCGCAGGCCAGTTCATTCGATTCACCCCATTGTCACCATACCAAGCCATGGTGGACCTCGCAGCATGACAGGGGGCATTGTTATCCTGAAAGTAACGTGGGTCCATCCCGTAAAACTGCCACAACGTAGGAAGCGCATGGTCATCCAAAATGGTGCAGTAGGTCTCGGCGTTGAGTCTACCAGGAATTGCGACCAAGGGTCCCGTGCCATACCAGGAGAAACACCCCCATAGCATAATTCCACCTCCGCCGAACTTCACAGTTGGCACAATACATTCCGGCAGGAGGCGTTCTCCAGGCAGACGCCAAACCCAGACCCTGCCATCCGAACGGTAGAGGGTGAACCTTGATTCGTCGCTCCAGAGAACCTGTTTCCATTGTTCAACGGTCCATTGTCGACGTTCTTTGCACCACGTTAGCCGAGCAGCGCTATTGTACTTGGTGATCAAAGGCTTGTGGGCGGCAGCACGTCCATGATAATCGAGCAGATGGGCTTCCTTACGAATGGTATTCATCGAAAGAACACTCCCGGATGCCTGTTGAAACTCCTCGGGGATGTGGCTTATCGATTTGGTGCGGTTCTTCCGAATTTCTCTGGCCAGCACCCGTCGGTCTCTTACTCCCAGTTTTGTGGGTCTGCCGGGTCGGGGCACATACCGACAGTCACCTCTCATCTTCCACTTGCCAATCACGTAGGCCAGCGTCGATTTTGGGTACTTCAACTCGCTGGATATGTCACGTATGAATCGGCCATTTCTGTGATACCCGACAATTACACCTTTCTCGAAATCAGAGAGCTCCGAACTGCGTGGCATCTTGCATGCGATTGGTTGCGTTGTTGTTTCCCACACGATATTTAACGGCGGCGGCCGTGACGTGTATCAGGACTGCAGATATCGTCGATTGCAGGGGTGTCCAATTACTTGTTGGTAGATAGTGTAGTACAAGTTGGAACTGGGATTGGAACCCTTTTTTCTAATCTCCTCATTTTAATCACCGTACTTTCCGCAATTTATTTTAAATAAAAAAAATTATTAAAAACATTTCATTAATTAAAATTTTTATTTTATAAAAAGTGAAAAGCTCACACTTCCTCGTGGAATAAAAACGCTGGAAATTAGGAAAAGTATGTTTACGCATTATACACAGTTTCTTTGCGTATCAAAATACCAAGGAAAATAAGAAACAAAATAACAGCTAAATGCCAGCAGCATTTACCAGCGGCTTACCATTTAACTGACTGGAATGCCTTTACCCCGCCAACTATCATGGGGGCATTAGTTACAATAGTACAATGAACTTTATTACGGTTTGCTGTGATTGGCTGGCCGTGGTGCGTTGTTTTGAGAAAAAACTCAATATCTGTATCTTTCTCGGCTTGGGAAAATCACTAAAACGCATTCTCGTGTTCATTATCTGCTCGCACGCAGGTAGTTTGCAATAAGCCTTTGAGAATGAAGAGGACAATGAGACGAACTTAGAAGGAGGCGAACGGCATTTAAGAAAAGTGTTGTTTTGACTTTTGAGAGCTCGAATTTTATTTATTTATTATTATTTTTGCAGGTAACTGATTTTCAATTTGTTAAAATTAATTAGGGATTTGGGAATTTTAATCTAAAATGCTTACTGCGTGGAAGATGTATCAGCTGCGTGGAGGATGTTAAGTAGCTCCAAAATGTAAATGAAATGTTCTTACTATTTTCTGTAACATATGGCACAATGATGATTTTCGCCAAATTTTATTTAAATTCGTTGCATAGTTTTTGAGTTACAACAATTTTTCAATTTGTTCCTTAACTTATGGAAACCACTGTAATTTCACCATCTAATCTGTCAAATATGCTTCCTAAGTATACACATTCATTTTTATGATCTATCTCTGTACTATTTAGACTGGTCTTGCATTCAGTACTAACAGTTCCTTGCTCAAAAGCAAAAAACTGTTTTTTTTTCCTTATTTATATTCAGTTTGAAATTCATCAAAACTTCGTAATCCTGGACACCATAATCTGCAACTCACTTTCGCTTTCCTCCAACAAGACCATCAATTGCATACAGAACTTTTATATTAAAAAAGAATGAGTACAGATAATACCTGTTTATGCGGTGTTTCCTTCGGAGTAGTTACCCTGTGCAACTATGCATTTTTGCCAGCGCTCATACAAAGATTTAAATGCAGATTGCAAGCCTTCTTTTGCCACATCCTCCAGTGCCTACGTCGCAGCTCGTTGCACTTCTTCGGAACTTGAGAAGCGTCGCCCCTTTAGCAAATTCTTCATCCGAGGAAAAAGGAAAAAGTCACACGGGGCAAGATCAGGGGAATAAACTGGTTGTGAAAGAACGGAAATGTGATGTTTGGACAGGTAATCGGACACGAGGAGGGATCTGTGAGCCGGCGCATTATCATGATGGAGCACCCACGAGTTGGTCTTCCAAAGAGCGGGTCGCTTGCGTCTCACTGATTCTTGGAGACGTTTCAGGACGTTGACGTACTCTTCTTTAGTGACTGTACGACCATGTTTAAGGAATTCCTTGAGTACGACCCCCTTGCAATCGAAGAAAACTGTTAACAAGACCTTTCCTTTGGAGCGGCCAGCCTTGAACTTTTTGGTCGTGGTGACGACGGTGATTTCCACACTTTTGACTGTCGGTTGTATTGGGGATCGTACAGAAAGCACCAAGTCTCATCACCAGTGATCAATCGATTCAAGAGATCGGGATCTGAATCCACTGCATCGATGTTATCCCCGCAAACTTGCATGCGCTCATCCATTTTTTCTTGTGTCAGGTTTTTGGGAACAATTCGTTGGCACACGTGATGCATGCCCAGTTTCTCTGTTAAAATGGCATGGCAACTTCCAACTGCGATGCCGACAACTTCTACAATCGCTGCAACAGTTTTTCGACGGCATTTTTCACAATTTCTTTGACAATGGCGATTTGTTCATCCATTGTGGATGTTGAAGATCGTCCTGACCTCTCATCATCCTCGATACTCTGTCGCCCGTTTTCGAATCATCACTGCCACTCATACACTCTAGTTCGACTCATTGCATTCTCACCGTACGCTGACTTAATCATTTGAAAAGTCTCAGTGAAAGATTTTCCGAGCAGAACACAAAATTTTACACTTGAACGCTGTTCAAAGTTCGACATTGTTGTCCTCGCGACGGAGAGCCTCGAATGCCTGTAATCACGAACTACGCACATGCGCTGTACGTGTTGGATCTGGATCAAACCGGTTCTGTCTGGTCGGTCACATGATGCTCTTCGCTTGCTCAGCGGAGAATGACGTAATTCACTGACATTTGGCAAATATTCAAAAAGTTCCGGAACTTTTTGAACGTAGTAGTATAAAAGAAACATATTGACATCACACAACCTTGTTTGACTCCAGCACCAATAGAAAACCATTTTGATAAAACACCATTCACTCGCACCCATGCTTTACTATCAGCATACATAGCTTCGACACTTTTAAGCAGATTTCCAGCTGTACCATGATTATTCAAGACCTTCCACAGAAGTACTCGGTCATAAACTTTCTCTAACTTTATACAGACAGCAAACATTTTCTTACCAACAGACAGGTATTTTTCAATCATCATATGCGTAAAATTTGGTGTATGTAAGAAAATCTTCGAATGAAAAGGCTTTCAAACAACTGGTGTTAAATACTCCAAATAGACGATGACATCGCTCTGTCCACGTTATTATAAACAACGCATAGCAACTGAAAAATTGTTCATCCGACACCGCTGGGATCGAACCCCAGAACTCTCGATAACTAGCTGAGTGCGTTCCCTTTACGCCACAGTGCCAACAATTCACCGCCCTATGCGTGGTTTATCAGTCAGCATCTGACTACACAAATCCATATTGATGGGCTCAGCAACTGATGTGTCGCCACCTAGTGGTATTCAACGGTGCAAGCTACGAAATTACAGCTGATATTTCTTTCGCCCTTTGGATTTATCAGCTGTAATGTTGAATTCTCAACAATTTTATTAAACGCAGCCAGCTCACATTCTTCCAAGGGGGTTATCCGTATTGCCGTTCGAACGTGCTTAGCAAATTTGAAATATTAAAATGCGAGATCTTTGCATTCGTTTCGTTCGAACAGTAAGGAAATTCGGACTGTTGCACGCAGCATACTGAAACATGCGTACATCAGTTTAAATACACTATGGAGAATTTCAAAATATTAGTACATAAAATCGTAAATGATTTTGTTTCTAATCGCTGATTCCCGTAAAATGACATAATTCCATATGTTTTAGATTGCTTATGCATGCGTCAGTTTCTTCGTCGTTGATAACAGTCTAGTTTTTCTCTATGATCATTTTGTATACCTACGCACGTAATTACTAAAAAGTTCGTCATCATGCATAATCAAGTATACACTACATACTGATGGACGGAGATTCCTCAAATCTTTTTCTTCAGCTCTATTTGGAACATTCCTCTTTCAAGTGATTTCACCATGCTTTTTGTGTAATAAATTGAAGTATAGTGTCATCTACATGTACATATCAACGCCAGATAGCTTTTCTGTGGAAGAACTCAAAGCCCATCGACGAGTTATCTTCTTCTGTAAGTCGCATTGTAAATGTAAAGTTAAGGCATCTTTTTTTCGGTTCCTTTTAAAGAATTTGGAATCACCACGCAAGCATCTATCTACAAATTTTCACAGTCGTGATTGACGGTTTTCGGAAGGGGCTGTTGAGCGAATTGAGTGTTCTTAATGATTACTTTGATATATCTTACTATTTTCTGATACATTAAATGAGGAAAACGTTCCCTCGTATAGAGATAGATCCGTTGACGTTTGCGAAGATCCACCTTATTTAGCTATAACTTTACTACCTGACATTTCCCCTTCACGTCTGAATCGATGAATGAGCACAGACTACACCGAAGAAACGAATTATTAAGAACACCCAACAGCAATCAGAGACGCGTGCTCAGAAATGGCAAACTTTCTCGGCTATGCTAGAACAACTGTATCGGGGGTGTACAACGGACGGGGCACAAACAAAAAACAAGCAGTCAGCGGTCTTTCTTTGAGCGGAAAAGACTGGTCGATGTTCGAGGACAACGGAGGCTGGAAAGGATTGTACGAGGTAACATACCAGGTCAATTGAGTCAAGTAACCACACAGTAAAACGCCGGTATCGAGAGGAGAATTTAAGCACTCACAGCCCGCTTCACATTGGCACGAATGGGCTCCTTCGTGTACCAACTTGTCTTTTCAAAAGTGTATTTAAGACTTTGAAAGAGGCCGGATAATGAGTGCTAAGCGAGCAGGTGCAAGTATCTCAGAAACGACAAACTTCCTAGGCTATGGAAGAACAACTGTATCGAAGGTGTACAGTGTGTGGTACACAAACAGCAAAATAAGCAATCAGCGGTCTTAATGTGGGCGGAAACGACTGGTCGATGTTCGAGAGCAACGGCATGTTTGGGGAGGAATGTACGAGGTAACAGACGAAATCCATTGAGTCAAGTAACCACGCAGTACAACACCGGTATCGAGAGAAGATTTGCAGCATGCACAGCCATCCGTATATTGGCGTGAAAACGGGAACAGAAAAGGTCGCCGTCACGTACCACTCATCTTTGATAACAACCGACAAATTTGTCTGCAATGGGCACGAGAGCACCAAAACTGGATCCTTGAGAACCGGAAAGAGATGTCTTTGTTAGATGAATTACGTTTTCATTTATTATACGCCGATGGATGGTCCAGAATACGGCATCAACGGCACGTATCGATGAATTCCAGCTGTTTAGTGTGAACTGTACAAGGTTGGTAAAGGCGATGTAATGGTTTGGGGTCTGTTTTTATGGCAGGCATTGGATTCTTTAGTACACACATGGAACATCATTTGGATACGACGAAGTATCCAAATGCTGTTCATGCGGACTAGGCATACCCGTACATATGCATGGTGTTTCCTGATAAAGAGGGCTACTTCTAGCAGATAATGTGCCATGCCACAAAGCTCGGATCGTTACACAGTGGTTCCAGGAGCACGATAGGGACTTCAAAAGGCTAAAACTTCGCCCAAAGTTCTCAAATCTAAATCCAATCGAACACCAGTGGGATAAGCTTGAGGGAGCTATTCGTAACAAAGATCCTCCTCCAGCGAATATTCAGCAATTGATGGGCGCCATCACATCCGCTTGGCTGAACATAACTGTAGAATGATATCAGTACCTCGTAGAATCCATACCACATCGAATAGAATTTACTTTGAAGCCCAGTCGTGGCCCAACACGTTATTAGGTTGATGTTCGTAATAATTTGCTACTTCAGTGTACATGTAGATGATCTGCCAACAAATCAGAACCGTCAGTAATAATTGCGTGACAAATCGCAGCAGATTTTTGAATGTAATTACCAGAGGAGCTCAGGTCATAATTACGAAAACTTTAAATGTGCTTTCCACCTTTCTAAGCTATTTTTTAGAAATATTGTGAAAAAATGAGATACATGACCCTAATTTTCATATTGTCTTACGATAAACTGCAGGTTCTCCCAGTTAAAGAAAACATTCATAATAGACGCAAATAAGCTGGTAGTTGATAATCTTAGCTGCTGTCAGTGTACTTTGTATTACAGTTTCAATTGGGATAACACCACACAATGCTTTCACAGTATAGTCATTGTACAAACTTTTACGATGCTCTGTGTTACTCGCCGTCTGCCATACCTCTTGCACTCGGGCAGAACTGGATCAAAAGTGTGACGAGAACTTCAGCAAGAATCTGCCTCAGCGGTAAAGCTGATTGGGGCTCAAAACTACAAAAATATAAAGTGCGGTTATTCGGCTTTGAGAAGAGTATTGCTATGGCGAAAGGCAAAAAGTTGTCGGATTTTGAACGCGCTAAAATACAAGGATTGCATGCGAGTGGGAAGAGTGGTGCGGAAATTGCAAAGGCTATAAGCCCATCCAAGACCGCAGAGAACAATTATTTGCGATATACATCTTCTTATGGACTAAAGAAATCTACAGGTAGGCCAAAATCAATTTCAAATCGAATGAAACGTAGAGTTTGTAAACTTGCATGTGCTAACAAAAAGTCGTCTAGTGAAATTGCTCGTGAACTGAACTTATCCTACAGTGGCAGAACTGTACAAAATGGTTAAGCCGGCAATTCGAACATCCAATACATTAAGCTAAAGCCAAAACCCTACCTGAATGCTAAACATACATGTGCTCGAGTAGAGTTTGCAAAAAGACATATTACTTTCGGTGATAAGTGGAAAGACGTGGTCTTTTCCGATGAAAAGAAATTTAATTTGGACGGTTTCGCTAAATATTGGCATGATCTGCGGAAAGAAAACCCCTATTTTTCAAAGCGCCAATTCGACGGAGGCTCGGTCATGGCTTGGGGGGCATTTCTGCAACTGGAAAAACCTCACTTGTGATTATAAACAGAAAAATTAATTCCGACAAGCACCAAGATATGCTGGCCGATAACTTGCTACCTGTTGCTCCCCTTATGAAATCGGGAGATTGGACTTTTCAGCAGGACAATGACAGCATCCGCAACTCTCGGTCTGCTAAAGCGTGGTTTGAAGCCAATGACGTTCGTGTTTTGGACTGGCCTTCACAGAGCCCCGACCTCAACCCGACAGAAAACCTTTGGGTTATAATGGTGCGCTGTGTCTACAAGGACTTAAGACATTTCCAGACAAAAGCGGACCGTATTGCAGCCATACAGGCAGCATGGGCAAACATCGAAATTCAGACACTATCGAAACGTGCAAACTCTATGACTGATAGATTGATTACAGTCATTGAAAAGAAAGGCAAACTCTTAGACTATTAAGTGCTAAATTGTTCAAACATGTATGTCGACCTTATATTTTTTTCCAAAATGAAAGATGTCTAATAATTACAATTTTATATTTCATTGTTAATTATGCAACATTCGCCTAAATATTTTGTCTGTACTCCGATTATACATTGCTTTGATACTGTGTTAAATTGGAGGGCCTCTAGAGTTGTAGTACTTACAGTAGCGAACAAAAGTATTTGGCGAAACACTTTTTCGACCATAATTTTTTCTGCTGGACCAAATCGGGTCATTTTGGAATATGATATGTGTTATTCAGTTGTAAATATGAACCATATGCAGATGGATCGGAAACCTTAACACAGATCTGGTACCGAGCTTAATCGCAAATATCATACAAATTGACCAACAAAGTAGGTGTGCATCACATTCATTTAATGCAACGATAACAGAAAACAAGTACGAGAAAACGACAAAACAATAACTAATAATTAGTGGGATAACCACGAGACTTAATAACAGCTGCACAACGGGCCGGCGTCGAGTCCACTAGCTTCTCGACGGTGACCTGCGGAATTCGCGCCCATTCTGCAGACAGCTGGTCGAACTTCTGGGCCCTATTCTGGCAGGTTTTTTCGCACATCGCCTCTCCAGCTCCTCCCACATGTGCTCGATGGGGTTGAGGTCTGGAGATTGGCTTGGCCAGTCTAGAAGTGTGACCTGTTGCTGCTGGAAGGCTGCCTTCGCTACTGTGGAGGTGTGCTTCGGGTCGTTGTCTTGCTGCATGATCCATCCGGGTGGCATGTTCTGGTTTGCCATGGGAAGACATCATTGATGGGCATGTTCCTGTAGCTCTGGCTGGTCATTATTCCGTCAATCTTGATGATTGGGCCCATTCCATTGCGAGAGAAGGCGTCGTAAACCATGAGCGATCCTCCTCCGTGCTTGACAGTCGGCTGAATGAACTGGGGTTGAATCTCTGGCCACACGGACGTCGTACGTATCGGATGCCATCACTTCCGAACAAGTTGAACTTGCTCACATCGGTGAAAAGCACCTTACTCCAGTCCGCCGCGGTCCAGTGTCGATGACGGCGCGCGAACGCGATTTTGCTCGTCAATTCTTGACTGCGACGAGTGGTTTCCATTCAATCCACCAGCAATGAGACGACGGGAGATGGTCATTCGGCTGACGTTCAGGTCGTCGCTGTCGCGGAATTCGGTGGCGATGTCCACAGCAGTCAAGGTGGGATCAGCACAAGATCGACGGAGGATGCGTTTATCCTGACGCAACGTAGTGGAACGAGGCCTACCACATCGCGGACTGTTCTCGACGGTCCCAGTCTTCTTATAACGGTGCAGGATAGCTGAAATGGACTGGTGTCGGATCTCACAGGGCCCTCGGAATGTCGGTGACGCGCATTCCGGATTCCATCATGTTCACGGTCGCCTGGCGAGCTCCAACAGGGATATCCGCCTTTTTATCCATTTCTGAAAACCTAAGATTGACTTAATATCACACTGCACATCATAAAACCCACAAAAATCGCAAGAAAAACATTAATACATGCAGCAAACAAATGGGTAATAATTGGTGAATATGGCCCATTTCGAAAAACAAATTCGCTCTGAGCGAAATACAAACTGCGCGGCATTGTAACCCACGAATCAACACATATCATATCCCAAAATGATTCGATTTGGTCCAGCAGAAAAAAATTATGGTCGAAAAAGTGTTTCGCCAAATACTTTTGTTCGCTACTGTATGCAATAAACTATTTTGTGTGCGAGCTTATGTTTTTTTCCAGGGCTGTATTAATAATATAAATATTTCTTCCTAATCAGAAAAATAAAGTTTTTTCTTGTGATTTAATTCGTTTACTTTCTTCCCTTCTTCCATGAGATAGAGAACCTGAAATATTCATTTAATCTCCTGGCGTGTATGCCATCGGCATCCAGTGTTATATAAACATATCAACAAATTTGGCAACCACGCCAACAAATTGGCTTCCGCTCCAAAATCGTATCATTGTCATACACTGCACGTGGTATGATAGGCACTGTATCATATCTAGCATCACAGGTAGTTTAATAACACTTTCCTTTCCAGCGTAGAAGAGCCGTTTTAATTATTACATTGTTGCTATATCCTCAGAAAATTTGAAATTTACATCTTCCGAATCTGAACAAGCATGAGATTTGAACTAGTCCAAGATTTCGATGCCTCGTAGCGACGACCATAATAATCCGGGAACTTCCGGAAATGCAGGCTCAATTTCCACTGCAGAACAATGCAATTTCTAAGCTTTCTAAGAAGATATAGCTCAACAGTAACAGCTAAATATGACGCTTCTACGCCGAAAAATGATATGCTTGCATGACTGCTATGTATTTGCGAAGGTCTGCTCTATGTTGCGATCTAAGATACATTAGCTTTCTGTTATTCGTAGACGTAATGGATCAGGAACTAATCACAGGCGTCAAAGTGTGTGATCAGCTGAAGAGATTAAGTTAACCACTACACATGAATTTCATAACAGCCATATTACAGGCCAATTAATCAATCGTCTCACGACTCCTGAAGTGGTTTCAAGAGATAAGATGTGTTCATGATGATCTCCAAAGCGGTAGATTTGTAACAGCGATTGACAAAGGGACAACACAAACGGTGCTGGATAATCGGATAATCTTGTTGCCCTCCCACAGTAATCAGCGGGGAAATTAGCACAACAGACAGGAGCAAGCCGTCGCTCTCTTCTCAAAAAGCTGAAGGTACGTACCGTCTCTACCCTATAAACGTACTACGAATGATGTCATGTTCTTCAGCGATGAGAGAACCAGAAAGCATCAATTACATACACTATATTGACAAAAGTCACTGGACACCCCTTCAAAAGAAAATGAACGGATCCGCTGCGTTGTTAGGATGCGCGGTACAGCTGCAAACGGTATAAAAACAAGCCTGCTGCTGACCGCGATCATATCGCATTGTGAGGTTGAGTGAAAATGTCGCGGCCGAAGAGAACTGACTTTGAGAAAGGAAAGATTGTTAGGTGTTATGTTAGTGGGTTGTCCATAAGAGAAACCGAGAAGCGTTTAAACATAACAGAGTCAACTGTACTGAATAAGTGGAAGACACATGGCGTGCCTGAAGCAGCAAAACGTACAGGTAGACCAAAGAAAATCGGTGATGGAGGATGTCGAAGCCTCAGCAGAGTCGTTACAGCTAATCGACGGAGTACTGCACAACACTTCAGTGTACAGGTGAGTAAAAATGCTGGAACTTCGGCATGTACACGTACCATTCCCAGAGAACTTCATTCCATGAGTTATCCTCGTCGTGCGACTGCTCATAAGCCTTTTATCTCCACTCAGAATGCTACTCGTCGTTTAGCATGGTGTAAAGAACATTTATCGTGGACCGTAGATCAATGGAAACGGGTCCTATGGGCTGATGAACCCAGCTACACGATCCATCAGTCTGATGGCCGTGTGTGGGTATGGCGGCAACCGGGATGGCGTTATTTACCTCAGTGTACTGTTCCTACCGTCAAGTTTGGAGCTGGCAGTGTACTCGCGTGGGGGTGTTTTTCGTGCTATGGTCCCGGCCCATTGGTTATCGTGGACAAACCTGTTAACCAGCACATCTACCTTACTATTATTTGCAATTATGCCCTACCAACTCTGTGGCAATACTATGGAATGAAGCCTTGTTGGTACCAGCAGGATAATGCACCGAGACATAAAACAAGGACTGTTACGGCGTGGTTTGATGCTAATTCCGTATCGCGTGTGGACTGGCCACCACAGAGCCCTGAGCTTAATCCCTGAGAGCACCTATGGGATAAATTAGAGCGCCGCATAAGAAGTTTGGGACGAAAGCCTTCTACTAAGCAACAGTTAGCGGCAGTATTATGTACTAAATGGAAGGGCATACCTATATATCGCTCTGTTTCAAAACCTTGTCGAAATGATGTCTCGAAGGGTCAGTGAATCCATTAAGCTAAAGGTGGACCGACACCGTACTAACGTTTGTCAAGAAACGCTATGTTGTGTTTCTCTTCTAGGTGTCCGGTGACTTTTGTCAATATAGTGTACAGTACAACTCGCTTATAACGAGGCGCTATGAAGCGCGATTCCAGATTTAACGAGAAAAACAGAAACTTTTGTTTGATATAATGTTGATTCAAAGCTAATTTGATCGTTCTTAACGAATCCAATTTAATGAAATCCCCGGATTTAACGAGGGAGAGAAAAGGTAAGATTATCATTTTTAACAAGCAAAGTAACAAAATGTAATGAAATTCCCCATTTAATAAGGAATTCTGCGCACTTTCTTCGAACTGAGAAAAAGGAATTGTGGCATACAGGACGAAATTGCAGCAGTGCAGGGGAGTTTTGCTGTGCTAGTGGAACAATGTTGATAGAAAGGCAATGGGAAGGGAGTACATCAAATGCCTAATAAGTGAATTGTGCGAGAGACCCTCTCCGCCACCCACTCCAACGGGCTACGCCTTAGGAGTACCCTTTTTTTAACAATGTTTCCGCATGCCGTCTGCTTTTAAGAATTCCAGAATTGGAGAATTCTTCACTTTAATCAGATTCTTTCATTTTCTGTGATAAAGCGGTGTTTAATCGTAACTGTTTCCCAGTATCTTGGCTGGTATAGCACGAAGCGTGTTATTCGGTTTGCGCTGTTGATTTCATTCCTGGAATAAGAGCTATGTGTTTCAAAATACGTCGTATTCATATTTAGTTGTGTATTTTTTGGTTCCTGACTTGTATTTCAAGAGTTCTTGTGGCGTCGGGAGCTTGGTCAGCCAAAATTGGAGTTCCTCCTGTAGATTTCTGACACCAATTTTTTTACCAATTAATGCCAGTAGTGTACAATTACCAAATAAATCTAAAGCTTTTCATAAGCAGCTTAAACTTCCTTTAGTTGGAGCTTATGAGCTCGAATTTCCGTTTCTTTCTGCAGCAGTGAAGTTTCACAAGGAACCAGTGAAATTCATAGCTAGCAGAGTTAGAGTTAGAAGTCATAACTCATGTTAAAAATAGCACTACTTTTGACTTAAAAGATTTCTGGATTATTAACAGCAACTCTGAAGTTATTTCTGATATTCTTAGCCATAGGCCTGTTAGTGTAAATACACTCACGGACAATGAAATTTGCGCACCAAGAAGGAAGCATCGGATTGAACTGAAATTTTATGAACGTAATGATACAGATGAATGATACACATGATGGCAAAAACAGAGCTTCAGGACAGTTATGGACCTGCGGCACGCAGTCCTGTCATATTCTAATAGCGCGTCGCACCGCCTCGTGTGGCTATACATGCTGCAATACGGTCCGGCATGGAAGCGAACAGGCGACTGATGTTGTCTTGCGGCAGACTGGCCCACACGTGTTAGACAGTGTGCTCTAAATCCCGGTTAGTGCGGCACGGCGGCAGCCGGCGTTTCAACTGGTCCCACACATGCTCGATAGGGGACGTGTCCGGGGAGCGGACAGGCCATGGAAGTGTCTGGGCATGACGTAGGCGGACCTGGGAAACCCGAGCCGTGTGCGGGAGGGTATTATCTTGCTGATATAGCGCACCTGAAATCCCGGCCAGGAATGGGATCCTAGGGGGCCGTAGGATCTCATCCACATACCGGTGGCCCGATAATGATTCCCATACCACTACTAGAGCTGATCTGCTATCGTAGGCTATGGCTCCCCAGACCATAATGCCTGCAGTGAGGGAGGTGTGGTGATCGTTAGCAAGGTTAGGATTGTGCCGTTGACCTCCACACCCAGACCCGCTGATCATCTACCCCCAAAACGAAGCGGCACTCATCGCTGAACACCACACGTCGCCAGTCTGTGGCGTTCCACGTCGTTCTGGCCTGGTACCACTGCACACGGAGCCGGCGATGCTCCGGTGTTAATAGCAGCACACATAAGGGGCGTTAGGATCACAGATTCGCTTCCGCGAGTCGTCGGGAAATAGTTCGTGGGCACACAGGAGCTGGTACATCTGCCTGTGTAATGGACCGGGTCCTCGTGGGATCCGGTCGTGCCTGGCGCACGATCCGCCGATCCTCCTGGTCCGTCCGGAGCAGCTCCGCCGTGTGGCAGTGCCGTCACGTGTCCACTGCTCCCAATACAGTCCGACGGTATGGTCAGAACGATCCACGTGGCGGGCTATACGGAGCGCCGACCACTTTGCGGTTTTCACCTCGATGATCAGGCCTCTCTCAAAGTCCGTACGTTGCGTAAATCGACGTCTCTGGCGTCTACAAGGGGATTCTTGTCACTCTGTACTCTTGCTGTCGTCGGCCGGTACTAAACCGTGGTAACAGTTGAAATACTAACCCGGAAATTTCCCCCATCCCATCCAGTTATTTCTAAGACCGTTCTTTTTACAATAAACTGTGTAAAAGTCGAAATGCTGACACCGGAAATTTCCCCCGCCCAGTCCAGTCAATTGTAAAACTGATTTTCACTCTAAACTGCATAAAAGTTGAAATGACGACCCCGGAAATTTCCCCCACACATTTGTGATTTTATTTTAAATAGCGTGAAAATGGAAATGATGACCCCGGGAATCTCCCAACATTCGATATATTGTGTAACTGCAATTTGTGCACGGTCCCTGACTGAAAAAAGGTAGGGGAGTTTTCCTGTGGGGGACTTTTCCGTCCATCGGCTTGGTAATATTTTTGACCAGTGTCTCATTTCTCTTAAAATTCCATACATGTTGATCAGCGGCGGACTGGCGATCCATAAACGGCCCTGGTAGCTTTTTTGTGCGGTCCCCTTTTGGGAAATATTATCGATGTATCACATTCCTGAAAGAATGGTACGTCAGCATAACTGTTTACCGTTTAAGTATCTTTTTGACACAGGCATACGAATCATTACAGTTTTTTTTTTGTATTGATGCAATAATTAACAACATTTTACCCATTTTCTTGGACCGCAGGTCCCTAGTACAATTTAATGTAAGAACAAAATTACTTCAGTTGCTCAAAAGCAACAAACAAGGTACGTTCTTGAGAGAAACTGTCGAAAACTTTATTGGATTCTAATGAATTTATTGCAATAACAGAACTCAGAATTTGTAATAGTTTCTCCGCCTTTAGTGAGAACAGAAATACAAATGCGCCAAAATTGATTTCTTTTTCAAGATTTATTTCTCATTAGTAAAATAATTAGTAAAAAAATATCTTAAAAAAAACTGAAAATGGTCAGAATTGCAGCAGTTTTAGAGCAAATTTATAAAGTGAGAGAAATTAAAGACTGCAAAGTTTTTTATTTAATTACTTTCAAATGGAAGAAACCTTTCTGCTGTAACTGAAAAACTGCAGCTAAAGAATTCGTGTAACTGGAAGGCCCAAAAAGTAGTAAATCAGATGCAGATCTCGTTAGGAATGAAAAATAATAAAAATAAATAAGTAAAACATATACATATAACAAGTTAGTAAAATCATGCAATGCATTGATTGTGATACGCTTTCCAACATACCAGGAATCGTTACTCAAGTTATTACTCACCTTATGAGGATAATGGCTGTGGAATAAATCTCGCTCCTGTGCCCTGATCTTTGACCCCATTTCGATGATATTTAATAGAACAGGTTCAGTATACCTCCGGAACAACATGATAAATTTTTGCTGCAATAGAAGCATTTTTTACGTAAGTTATGACCCATAAGGGCAATGGAATGGATCCCACTCCTATGTCCTCATCTTTGACCCCATTTCGCCCATTCTCAATAGGATTCGTTCCCAGGTGGTCCCGTACCACATACTAAAATTTCATCGAAATCGAACCATTTTTACACGAGTTATCGTGCTGACGGACAGACGGACAAAGCTGGAGCATATACGCTTCTTCAACCTACAGTTGGAAAACGGAAAAAAGCCGCAATCCAAAAATTTTACCGTAGGTGAACTTCAATGCATTGACATACACAATGAATTTCGAGTTCTATCTCAGACTATTGATAGCATATATGATTTCACTATATTGATTCAAGTTTTTAAACTGCAAATTAAATTGGCAAAAGTGGACTGGGTAGAGAGACGAAGCTTAAATTTGGAAGGAACGAGACTTAGGCTTGTAAGTCGAGAAAAGGAATGGGAGTGTATCAAAAACAGTGTTGGCTCAATTTTTTTCTTTTCTTTTTTCTTTTTTTTTATGAAGCCGGCAAAGTGGTAAACGAATTTTGCCATTTTTAGCAAAACTTGCGTTTTGTTCTACAAGAGTAATTTGAAATGTATGCTTTTTTAAGCTTTCCAACCGTAGGTTGAAGAAGCGTATATGCTCCGGCTTTGTCTGTCTGTCTTTCCTCACAATAACTCGCGTAAAAATTATTCGATTTCGATGAAATTTTAGTATGTGGTACGGGATAACCTGGGAAAGAACCCTATCTAAAATGGACGAAATGGGGTCAAAGGTCAGGTCATAGGAGCGGGATCCATTCCATCGCCCTTTTGCGTCATAACTTACGTAAAAATTCTTCGATTGCGACAAAACTTTATCATGTTGTTTCGGAGCTATACTGAACCGGCTCTGTTGAATATTATCGAAATGGGGTCAAAGGTCAGGGCACAGGAGCGAGATTTATTCCACAGCCATTATCTTCATAACTTGACTAAAAAGGCTTCTATTGCGACAAAACTTTAGTAAGTTGTTCCGGAGATATACTGAACCAATTCTGTTTAATATCAACGAAATGGGATCAAAGGTCAGGGCACAGGATCGAGATTTATTCCGCAGCCATATCCTCATAACTGGACTAAAATTGATTTTATTGCGACAAAACTTTAGTATGTAGTTCCGGAGGTATACTGAACCAGTTCTGTTTAATATAATCGAAATGGGGTCAAAGGTCAGGGCACAGGAGCGAGATTTATTCCACAGCCATTATTTTCATAACTTGACTAAAAATGCTTCTATTGCGACAAAACTTTAGTATATGTTGTTCCGGAGGCGACCCGAACCAATTCTGCTTAATATAATCGAAATGGGGGCAAAGGTCAGGGCACAGAAGCGAGATTTATTCCACAGTCATTATCCTCATAACCTGAGTAGAAATGCTTCTATTGCGACAAAACTTTAGTGTGTTGTTCTGGAGGTATACTGAACCAATTCTGTTTAATATCATCGAAATGGGGTTAAAGGTCAGGGCACAGGAGCGAGATTTATTCCACAGCCATTATCCTCATAACGTGAGTAATAACTTGAGTAATGGTTCCTGGTATGTTGGAAAGCGTATCATAATCAATGCATGCATGATTTTACTAACTTGTTTTTTTCTTTCTTGAGTACGCATAAAGTCTACCGGGCAAGAATAGGGCGGCCCACGGGAATTCTCCCGGTATCGTGGCGGCCCAGTACGTGAGTAGTATAAGACCGCGCTTGATAACCCTTTTCGGTGGCAACACTTCCGGTCACGTGACGGGTGGGCGGATCGTGCGCGACGCCACTTCCGGTCTCCTCTCGGCGCGAGGGAGAAATACGATGGCAGCGCCCTCTGGTGGTGGTTCGCGGAAATTTGCAGCCCCATCTGTCGGCACTTTTTGAAATTAATTTTCCAAAGGGGTAGTAACCTTTTTTCGATGGCAACACTTCTGGTCACGTGATGGGTGGGCGTGGCGTGTGACCTCAGTTCCGTTCGGTGCGAGGGAGCAAGGCGATGGCATCGCCCTCTGTCGGATTGGGGGGGCGAAGTGGTGGAGAAAACTTTCTATTTCTTTTCGCTTATTGGCAACGGAGGTCTGTTGACGTCATCATCTTAGAAAATATTCTTGTCGAAAAAACCGTACAGGGCGTGTTTGTGCTTGAATTCCGAAAGTTATGTGCTTTCACAGCGTGTTGAGAGAGTCACTCCTGTGTGTGTTGTCGACTGTGTCGGTTGTGTGGTTGTGTCCGTAAGTTTTTTGACTCCAGGATGAAGCGCAGTAACGATGGCATTTGTGAACAAGTGGATTATCATGAAAGGCCCTTTACTTCTCGGACTAAAACTTCGAAAGGATTCACATTGGATAATATACCAAGTCATCATTTTCATCTTGGTGGCGATGCGTTTGCTGTTGTCAGCGATTTTAAGGATCGTGTAAAAGTTCACCTTCGGATGTATAAGTGCGTCGACTTGCATTTTTACCCGACCAGTCACGGGCTAGTGATGATGCCATTTTTATGGGAGGAATTCCTCGAGGCTATGATGTTCACGGGTCCGTTTGACACCGCCCTAACCGACCTAACCCAATGTATAGCAAGGAAACTGTTTCTGACAATGCATAAGGAAAACGACAGGAATTATCTGCATATTCAAAGCATTGGTGTGAACAATGGATTCTTATCAGCATATCGTAACCGGATATCTCTGACTGAAGACCAATGGGAAAAACTTAATGAATGTAGTGATGATATTAGGGCAAGCATTCACCAAACAATGTTTGGATCGTCCTTTAAGAAGCTCGTTCTCGACGAGGCTGAAAAAACTGGACATAGCAGTGTTGACTCCATAGATGGTGAATTTGCGTTAAAAAAGACATTTTGCCACGTGATAAAAAAGAACATTACTTCAGCCATCGATGGACTGATCGACTGTCTTATGTGCAAAATTGAAGATCGCTATGGATTAGGACATGCCTGTGAATTTTCAACTCGAAAAGGTAAAGTGCATGCATTGTTCAAAAAGGCCGTAGCCAATTTGGATCTAAAATTGATCGCCCATGAATTTGTGAACGACTCATTTTTCATGTCGGAAAACACTTATTTGATTTTTTTTAATCACTTGAATATTTGCGATGTATTAGAAAGTGCTAAAAATCTGTACATTTTGGAAGACCCTATGCATCAATAAAATCCCATGTAAGTACCCTTTTGTGTCATTTCTGTTGTCTGTGTTTTAGTGTAAGCATGAGTTTTACTGTTTCTGTTGATAGTATTCAAATCAGTTGTTGTAATGGAGAATCACGATCTCTTGAAAAAGACTTATCTGGATCCAGCTCACCCCGGAAGTTTCGGTGGAGTAAATGCTTTGTACCATGCTGTAAACGGAAAAATAAAGAAAAAGGAAATCGAGGAATGGCTGAGGGGGAGAAAACTTACACCCTTCATAAACCTGCGAGGAGACATTTTCAGAGAAATCGAGTCATTGTGATGGGAATCGATGAACAGTGGCAGGCTGATTTAGTTGACTTGACCAGTCTGAAACAACATAATAACGGATATAAATATTTATTAACATGCATTGACGTGTTTTCAAAATTTGCATGGTGTGTTCCTATGATACAAAAAACTGGGTCATCCATGATCAAAGTGTTTCAGAAAATATTTAAAGAACGCAAACCGTTAAACCTACAAACTGACCAAGGTTCTGAATTTAAAAATCGAGAATTCCAGAATTTCCTGAAACAAAACAACGTCCATTTCTTTACTACCAGAAATGAGACAAAAGCGAGTGTAATAGAAAGGTTTAATCGAACTCTAAAAACAAAAATGTGGAAGTACTTTACTAGTCGAAACACATACACATATATTAACATCTTGCAGAAATTGATACATAGTTACAATGCAACGCATCATCGAAGTATTAAGATGGAACCAGTAAATGTCAGTCTAGAAAACCAAGAGGTTGTGTGGAATAACTTATATGGCGATATATCTGAATCTCATCCAGTTTATAAATTCTATATAGGTGATACTGTGAGGTTATCTAAAACCAAATTACAATTCGAAAAGGGGTACGAAACGAATTGGTCAGAGGAGTTATTTAATGTTTCCCAACGCTTCGCTAGATCACCTCCAGTGTATAAAGTTAAAGATTTACTAGGAGAAGACATTGGTGGTACCTTCTATGCCGAAGAACTGCAAAAGTAAAAAAAAATGACCACTACCCAATCGAAATGGTTCTGAAGAAACGTAAACGGAAAGACAAATATGAATATTTTGTTAAATTTAAAGGCTACCCTGATAAGTTTAATTCATGGATACCATCGAACGATTTAGTGAACATATAAAAGTTTAAGTACTTACCTGAGACGTTCAGTATGAAAAATGAGTTTCTATCTGACGTTACCGAGCGATAGCTCTCTCGGCTACTTTTTGGACAACAAAATATCTCATTTCATAACGCATCTTCCTTCCTCAATCGAACTGAATGGAGACTGGGAAGTGGGACTCGTCGAACTGATCTACCCCCATTCGTGGTATAATATCACGAAAAATTCCAATCATTTCGAATACGATTTAGGAACGGGTCAGTTTAAGACGGGAAGAATATCTCCAGGCCATTACGAGTCTGTAGCGGACATTGTTAAATCCATGAGCAATCACTTTGCCAATAAAATCTTTTTGAATTATAATAAAGCGACTCAAAAGGTCAAGTCAACTCTTCTTAAAGGTACTCGCTTGGTTTTGCCCCCAGGGATTGCAGAAATCTTAGGATACCAACCCATGCAACTTTCGGCTGTGAATGGAGCTCTCTCTGTAAATGGTGAATTTATCGCAGATCTAAACGGTCGGTTTTCTCTGTTGTATGTGTACAGTGATATTGTGGAACCGCAACCGGTGGGGGACATGGTTGCTCCTCTCCTTCGCATCGTTAAAGTGAGTGGTGTGGATGGAGAGATGGTCAGCGCTTTGTTCGATCGACCTCATTATTTGCCTCTTGCAAGAAAAAATTTCCAAACCATCGAAATTGTTATAAGGAATCACACAGGTCAATTAGTGCCATTTGAACGGGGGAGAGCAATCGTGAAACTTCATTTTCGTCTCAAACATCTGTAATCATGTATGAACCCTACCACTGCTGTACGAAATCCTTTGAGGATTATTACATCAGCCAAACTGGAAAAGGATTATTCTATTATCAAGGAGTACCACTGCAAAAAGGTTATGGACTTGGAGGACTCTTTCGTTCGTTATTTAGAACGGCGGTACCATTATTCAAACAAGGTGCTAAAACGCTCGGAAAACAAGTCTTACGAACGGGGATGGATCTCGTCACGGATGTTATTCAAGGAAAAGATGTGAAGATAGCAGCCAAACAACGAGCTAAAGAAGCAGGACAACTACTCACCGACAAAGTCGCTACCAAAGTAAAGAAAATGATGGGTGGAAGTGTTAAAAGGAAGAGAAAGACGATGAAATATATCATTTCTTCAAAGAAAGCCAAGAGAGTAACACGTGACATTTTTGATCCGTAAAACCATGGCTCTGATTCACAGTCATTCTTCCGTATGCCTAAAGTCGGAACTGGATTTATTTGCTTTACCGCCCACACAAACAAGCATAGAAAAAGGACAATGGATTGAATACCACCCCTTAGCCAATATTCGAGATGGAGGCCCTTTGGAATTTAATATTTCGGGGAGTGGAGAAGAATACATGGACTTATCTTCCAGTCAACTTTACGTGAAAGTCAAAATCGTGAAATCCGACAATTCCGTTCTGCCCGACAAAGAGCCCGTGGGCCCCATTAACTGCTTCCTTCATTCTCTGTTTTCGCAAGTCGACATCAGTTTAAACGAAAGAGTGATTTCGTCGTCAAGCAACACGTATCCATACAGAGCTTATATTGAAACTCTGTTGAATTATGGAGAAGAAGCAAAGAAAACATATTTAGCATGTGAAGGTTTTTACAAGGATACATCCGGACATCTACATGAAATTAACCCCACGAATGCTACAACGAACAAGGGATTGTATCAACGCTACGAACTCGTAAAGGATAGCAAGACGTTGGACATGATTGGAACCTTGCATTGTGATTTATTTTTTCAAAATAGACTGTTGCTAAATTTAGTGGATGTGAAAATCAAACTGATTCGTAGCAAACCGGATTTCTGTCTCGTTTCCTCCTTCGGGACACCCAATTACAGAGTTCTCATCGAACATGCATCAATTTTTGTGAGAAAAGTCAAAGTCAACCCAGGAGTTGCCATAGGTCATGCAAAAGCTTTAGAAAAATCTCCTGCCAAATATCCCATTGATCGTGTTTTATGCAAAGTGTATTCCATTTCTCAAGGAAGTATGTCCTTCGTGCAAGACAACGTATTCCTTGGACAAATGCCAAAGAGATTGGTCATTGGGTGTGTGGACAACGATGCCTTTAATGGTACATATAAGTCAAACCCCTTCGAATTCAAACATTATGACGTCAACTTTATCGCCGTGTACGTTGACGGTCAACCCGTTCCCCATAAACCACTAGAGCCCAACTTCGAAACGGAAAATACAGTTCGTTCTTACCATAGCCTATTTCAAGGAACCGAGAAATTGGGGCAAGACATAGGAATTTTCATCGGCCGTGAAGAATTTTCCAAGGGTTATACGCTGTATGCTTTTGATCTTAGTCCCGATTTATGTGATGGTGGACATATGAACTTGGTCCAGCAAGGAAATTTGAGAGTGGAAATCAAATTTAGAAAAGCTTTGTCAAAAACAATTTCTGTGTTGATCTACGCAGAGTTCCAGAATATTATCGAAATTTCCAAGTCCAGAAGCATTCTTTGTGATTTTGCTAATTAAAAGGAATGAACAGTGTGCAAATAACTAGGATTCTAACGCAAGATCCTGTGGCGCATCGTTCATTTCTCGGTGTGTTTGCATGCAACCGACTTCCTAAGAGAATTTCCAAGTTCCCAGCCTGCCTCATTGTGAACACGGATCAGTATGGGAGTCCCGGGAAACACTGGCTGGCCATGTTTATGCCAAACCCAATAACTGTAGAATTTTTCGATTCCTATGGACATCCCCCAGAATATTGACATCCCCCAGAATATTCTGTGTTGATCTACGCAGAGTTCCAGAATATTATCGAAATTTCCAAGTCCAGAAGCATTCTTTGTGATTTTGCTAATTAAAAGGAATGAACAGTGTGCAAATAACTAGGATTCTAACGCAAGATCCTGTGGCGCATCGTTCATTTCTCGGTGTGTTTGCATGCAACCGACTTCCTAAGAGAATTTCCAAGTTCCCAGCCTGCCTCATTGTGAACACGGATCAGTATGGGAGTCCCGGGAAACACTGGCTGGCCATGTTTATGCCAAACCCAATAACTGTAGAATTTTTCGATTCCTATGGACATCCCCCAGAATATTTTGAAGGACCTATTCTCCGATTTGTTTCCAAGTTTACCTACGTGAATTTTAATGACATGTCTCTCCAAAGTTCGTTTACGGCCGTGTGTGGCCAATTTTGTATTTTTTACTTATATTCTAGATGTCGCGGAAAAAGCTTATATTCCATTGTAAAACTATTTAATTATAAAAGTGAAACAAACGATGTACGTGTTTTTCGCTTCGTTAAAAAATTTGGAATTGTATCAAAATTTAGAATGTGAATAATAAAAATTGATTTATCACTATTTTATGTGTCATGTCTTTAAATTGGGCTGACTCTTGTTATTTCATTCAGTTGTCAATATGGAAGTGCCTAAGCTGCATCATCCTTTCACAGCTCTAATAGCGGGTCCTACGGGTTGTGGTAAAACTCACTTTGTGAAACGTTTACTTCAACATCAGGTGGAAATCATCTACCCATCACCGCAACATGTGGTTTGGTTCTACGGCGTTCATCAACCATTATATGATGAAATACCTGATGTTACTTTTGTCGACGGTATTCCTCCAAATTTCAAGGATTATTTGGAAGGAAACACGCTTTTCATTATAGATGATTTGATGGTAGAATGTGGGAATGATAAAAGACTAACCCATTTATTTACAAGGGGTAGTCATCATTATAATGTATCCGTTGTTTTTATTACCCAAAATATTTTCCATAAAGGCAAAGAAATGAGAGAAATTTCCCTTAATGCTCATTATTTGTTTTTGTTTAAGTCACGTAGAGATGTGAATCAGGTCACTCATTTGGGGAGACAGTTGTACCCTAACAAAGTGAAATTTTTTCACGAGGTGTATCTGGATGCTCGAAATTTCCGTTCAGCTACTTAATGATAGACATCAAACCAAACACACCGGAAGAAATGCGCTTGCGCACCAATATACTCCCAGGAGAAACTCAATATGTTTACCAACCACGGCATTAGCTCCCCATTTACCATGAAAACGGTCGTCGTCGACGTAGAAGGATTTCTCCTTCAGAACAGAAAATTCATAGTGAAAGATCTCGTTGCATGTTATTTGCAGACGGGGGAGGGGGGATGTTTGCCCTTTGCCACCGTTCCCCTTCTGCGAACTGCATCCAAGAAGAGAAAAAGCTCAGTGCCTTTGGACGGCCCGAAATATACACCACATTCCATGGGATAGCAGAAACGAAGAGTAGAATGTCCTTTTAAAGATATTCCACTCCTTCTGTACTGAAACTGATATTTTCGAGGCCAAAAGACTAAATAAATGCAAGTACGTGGAAAAGTTAACAGGTACCATCTTTAAGGACTTTGATGCTCTGTGTTGTCCTAATGTGGAATACCTCCCTGATGTCCAAGTGCAGTGCCTAGTTCATCATCGAACTGATAAAAACCATTGTGCTCCCCAAAAAGCAGTCACATACGCGGAGTGGTTAAAAACTTAAGTGTGTTATAAAGTTCGTTATTCTTCGCCATGACATTATCGGAGCAACACATTCAGCAGCTGCGTCTGATGAAGATTTGTCCTAAAAAACACTTGAAAGATTTTTTAAGGAAACTGCCAAACAGTGGAATCAAAGTCATATGTGAATGTGTTTTGAACACTTTAAAAGGCAATGTTCCCCTTTCACCTCCGCAGAAGGGAAAATTGCGTGGACATAAACACACACTACGGAAGTTAGCTGATAAAAAAGTCCCCTTGTTCAAGAAAAGAAGAATTTTGGTTCAGAAAGGTGGATTCTTAGGTGTGTTGATACCTGCGGCTCTGAGTGTTTTAACAACTCTGTTAAACAAATAAGATGGAATACGCCAGGAAAATGGTGCTCGTCCCAGAGGAGAGAGTTTCAAGACATGTACCTACGGAAGAAGTTTTATCTGACCTCGATAAAGAAATGAAGAAAATCTTACTGAGTAAAGAACCTGTTGATGTTAAAATTAAATTATATAACCAAGTGCTTAATAAAAGAATTCAAGTGCCCCTCTTAAATCCGCCTATGTCAAACTTTTCAACGAAAGATCATTTAGCTGAAGAACTCTTAGATGTATCGGCTGATATAAGGGAACCCCTGAAAAAGTTAAAACTGATGTTTCAACAGCAAAAAATAGTGATGTTGAAGATATGGTGTTGCAGACTGTACCTAAAAATTTAAGAAGATATGCACATAATATTTTAGACGTTTTCAAAAAGAATTCAAAAATTATTTCATGGACACCTAATGGAGAATTTGTGTATAAAGACAAAGTTCTTCCTGACTCGAATATTGTTGATCTGGTTGACAATTTACTGAGAAATAAAAAAATTCAAAGACCCATTCCGGCAGCTCTTGAATTTAGGCATGCTATAAAAGAAGTTAACTTACCTTTAAAATATGTAAAAAATAAACAATTTCTTATCAAAAGCGAAAAATATCAAGTTGGTAAATCTCTGTCAAAACCAAAAGAATGTAATTATTGGATTTCTTATTAAACATCCATTGCTTTTTTTTTTGGAAATTTGTGTTTGTTTCAGTAATTCTATATAAACAAAATACACAAGTATTTCAAAGAAAACTGATTTTATTAAATCTTATAAATTATTCCCAACAGGGGAAAATTACAAAAAATAGTCAATTATCATTTGAAGACATCGATCACATTTAGAAAAACATTGTTCATTCAAAGTCATCTACTTCTCTGAGTTCATAAATTATCTGAGATAGTATTGAATTCAAGTTGATTGAGCGTATGAAATTGCTTTCTACGGATGTACATTTGCCAGAAAATTTACTTATCATATCATACATTTCTATGCCTAATATTGCACAGTTCACATAGAAATCATTCGCCACTATATCGTACATATCCTTTCCTTCATCACGAGCACTTTCTGTTAAATTCTGGACTAATTGTGTTTTCAGGATATTGTACAATAAATTATTCAAGTCACTGTGATCACAGGGAGTGATACATTCTTCGATTTCCTCCCCAGTTACTTCGTTAAACATAGCTCTTAGCGGAAATGATTTTAAAAAATTGAATATGACGCATTTTGTAGCTTTGTGCTTGATCCGATACAGAAATTTCCACTGCTGATAGTTGAGTTTCACATACCCCTGGCTAGATTTTCCACTTTTCGCTGTGGGGTGTTTTTTTGTAGTTGTACATTTCGAATAGCGGGAAATACAGTGATCACTAGCTCCCCGCCAAAATACAGCACACGGATTTGTGGGCTATCTGAATGAAAATATTCCTCTATTATATCGAGCATTCTGTACATACGTATCCATTCTTCCTGTAATAAAGAAATTCCCCCTTCTGCTGGACGCCACTCTTCACCGTGCACAGTAAAACGACGATATATATTAACTTGAACTTCGTCATGAATCGTTTCAATACTGATGAAAATACCACCGCCCAAGTACCAGCAGCTTTTGGGCTATAAAAAAAAAATCATAAAATTTAAAAACTCATTAGAATTTTTGTAAAGAACATGCTTTTTTTTTTTATTGCAATTATTTTTAGCATTACACCGCCATACAATATACTTAAAGTATACGACAACAACATTTATTATACCACATTTTTTTTTTTTTGAAGCATACAAAAATTAGATAGTTGGGGTTGAACTCCACGAAGGGGTTATCATTGATGATGGTAAGACCCACAATCGGTCATTTAGATCCGCCAAAATAGTAGACGGCAGAGAGTCAGAATCCCTTCCAGCTTCGGAACCCTGGTTTTCTACCTCAGAGCCCGAAACGATGTCGATAATCTCGGGGTCGGAGTCCGGTTCCATTATTTCCGACTCCGAAATTAAATCCACTGTCCCAGGTTCGGAAGATGTCAGATTTATCGTCTCTGGCTTCGAAATGAAATCTATTACATCGGGTTCACAGGTTAGATCAATGCATATGGGGATAGATTGAAATGATCCATCATCTAGTTCAGCCGGATTTACATAGTTGTGGGAGGTAATTGGCAACGCCATTAGCCATTTTAGAACATATGTTCTTCGATTTTCTAGAAATATATCCCTAACAACCTTGGGGGGAGAAATAAAACAAGGACGATGCTTAAAAACAAAATTCTGGTACTTTAGAAATACTAGAAGTACAGTTTTTATTTAATACTGCAGGAAACTCAGTAAACAAATGTGAATGAACCAAATGCTTAAAAACAAAAAACCGTACAAATACACAGAAACACAGGTAGGCACAGAAACTTTATTACTTCTCATACCCATATGGGAAAGACACATATGAATCATCACTTAATAATCTTTTTTCAAATACCATTTTTAAATCCTTTTTCGGAAGGTATATTTGTTAAAGTTCCTAAAAACTTGTTTCTGACAATATTAAATGGTTTTTGGAATTTAATTTCCGTGCCATCTTTGTTCATAATCATGCTTTTTAATAAGCCAACAGTGAACTTTTTCTTGTTGGGCCAGTTCAAGGTTATTCCCTTGCAACGCTGAATAGTTTCACCGTTTGAAAGTCTCAGGTTGTATACTTTGGGCCCCGTTGAAACAAATTCTTCTATAGAAATTCCTTCCGAGTATTTGCTGGAGATTTCGTCCACTAACTCACCAAGGTAATTTCCACATGGAGGATGATATTTGTCATCAGGCTTTGATATATAGATGACAGAGTCCGTGTCCATATATAATACACGTGTCTGCAGAGCTTCTAATATAGTGTACAATTTAAGGCGAGCAGTTGATGTGACAAAGGATGCTATTACGATATTGCCTTTCTTATTATCAGGAAGAAACGTTTTAATATGTTTAAAAACTACCATCATGTTTTCTTCACTGACTTCACATATGTCGGTGACTTCCTTTGTTTTGTCGTTTAATATTTCAAGATAATGCATTATATTATCGACAATTACATTCTGTGGTTTATCGGGATTTTGCGCGAACTTACCCCACAATGAATTTAAAGCAAGTTTCGCCGTGAGCCTCCTAACTGAATTAGCCGAAACTTCATGGGGAGCAATTCTTACACCTTCTGCAGTGAAAAAATCATCACAGAACTTTCTTTTTTCTTCGTCAGAAGAAATTTTTTGGGGATATCCTGAATATTTTTGCTTTGCTGCTAAAAAAGTGTCTATATATTCAGAAAATATTCCTTTATGGGATCCTTTTACATATTGGGAGGACTCATCATAGTGCCAGACATCATGGAATGCAATGATTTTGTATCCCATGGCCACAGCCTTGTAAAACTCGTTACTGGGCCAAGATCCTGTGATGAAACGTTCTTTGTCAACATGGCAACACACATCACGATTAAGATCTTTAGCACAATGAGGACATAGAGTGAAAATCAGCCTTCCTTGAATTTTTAATGGAAGGACAGGGAAAAACAATTTCTTTGGTGGCAGTACAGTTGCTTTTATGATGCCGAAATAGGCTTCGGGGTCGTGACAGAAATTTTCTGTGATTCTTCGGGGATGACCTATAGGAAATCTGCCGTACTTGCAGACATATGGGTAGAGACTGCAGAAATCCACATATTTTATAGTTTTCCCTCCATCGGCGTTAGCGTAAAGGGTAATGGTTTCTGTTCTTCCTCCATATAAAAACTCTCGGGGTTCTATACAGATCCTCTCAGGCAATGAGCTTAATATGGATGATACCAAGATATCACCTTTAACCATACGATCGAATTCATGCTCCCATATGATTTTCAGCTGAAAACTAGGCATAGTAGCTAACAGATAGCTCTGTTTATCAATGTCTCGGAACCTCACTTGCCTCATCGGGACTTTAAAAAATGGGTGTACAGTGTTTCCGTCGGGATAGCACGTAGAACATCCATGGAAAAAACATCCGTTAAACTCATAAATAGTACTGGTATCATGACAAATACCATCTAATTTGTATGATCCAATTTTATGTTCTCCAGATGCTGAAGATGCCGACTGTATATTCTCTCCGGTGGTTTCTTCGATGTACTTCAACCATGCCCTACATTTCCTACTAGATACGTCACATGAGGAGTATCCAAGGGCAGGAACAACGCCTATCGTTTTCGATTTTAAGAAATTGGATCTAAAGACACGGAGACAAGCGCCTGCAATGGTGAGGTCTTCCTCAAAGGGGTCTATACCGGTGAGGTTCAAAAATTCCGTACGAAACGTTTCGGCTCCTATGCGGAGAATTCTTACATCATCTGTGCAATAGCTTTTCATCTCCTGATACAAATTATATTCTTTTATTTTTGCTTTTTCATCATACCATGAGTTAAATTCTTTGATCTCTTTTGTTGTGAGGTTTTCAGGTACAAAAAACTCTTTTGATGGAATGGGGCCGATGTAATCGAGATTTTCCGCAGTTGCAAAGTTATAAGGGAAAAATCCTTTTTTCGCATTTTCAATGCCAAATGTTGAAGGAAACTGCCTCAGAGAACAAGGGATGAAGGACAGAGTGTCAATGAATCTAATTTTTAAAGCCGAAAGAAAAATACCCATCACCTTCCCCCTGAAAGACTATCTCTGGCTTCAAACTCTTTTGTAAAGAGCGTTAAGGATGGGCATACCATCGAATCCCTTCAGATTATGTGCTAAAACTGTCATGTGTCGAAAGCGGGGTCTGATGTACTTCTGACGCCAACGGACACCGTTGTTATACACTTCTGTACCTAGCAGCCAATCAACGAAAGCGTCAACATTTTGAAAGGTGACAAATTTCCAATTGCCTTCTTCGAGAAAAGTAGCTATCAGTAATACTGGGGTCAAAATACCATTGGGGCCCTCCACTGTTTCAATATCAAAATACATGTAAGAAATACCACCCTTTTTCTCTTTCTTGGGGCCCTCGACAAACAGGTCAGTATTTAGCTGGCATACGTGGTAACCTCTAGATGGATTAAAATGTGATAAACACTTTATACATCTATGATGTGTATTACAAGTACTGTTTGCTTTATGTGTATCTAAGCATATTTGACCCCGAAAATAATTCGAACAATCTGGACATATGATGTAGTCACCTGACTGGGGGCATTTTTTTCCTTTACACGAAAGGCACATGTTTGTGCATACATGAATATTAGAATTATAAATAAATTTTAGACAATCAGGACACTGAGATTTGGCACTAAAATACCCAACAGGATTAGAAATTACGTCAAAATGCTCGTTGTTTAGAAGAAGGAATAACTTAATTTCAGCATCTGGACCCTTAAAAACAATGGAAAAGTCATCTTCAACAGAATACACAATAATTTGATATTTTGAGGAGAGGTACTCCTGGAACTTATGAAGTTCGGGGATCCCACAACTTCCTTCAGGTACTCCCGCGGTAGTGTGTAGCAGCCGTGCAAGGTTAAGTTGGCGAACTTTCGCAGGATTTTGCAGGGCTTTGAACTCCGATTCAGAAATTTCCCCATAATTTTTCTGCGCAAGTCCACGGGCCACAACAAGCGATCGGGCTAAACATAGGTTATCGTGATTTGAAATGGTTATAAGAGATTTTTTTGTTTTATTATATAACTTCAAATCAGCAATTTTTCGTTTTCTTGGGCCCTCTGTTCTTGCTCCTCCAACTCTGTTTATATTCACAAATACTAAATCAAATTCGAGTTCTCCATCGGTCAAAATTTCAGTGTTTGATTGAATGACTTTTTCTAGAGCCTGAAAAAATCGTTCCACCGTTAACTGGCTAACCTCGATGAGTGGTAAGTTCACGGGATTATCAAGGTATCTCGACCGCATGACTAGTCGAACATGAGAATATGGAGAACTTCGTGTAAACTCTTCAAAGGCCGCGGTGAGTACTTGTCGGAGATAAGGCATAAAATCTTCAGGATCTTCTATGTGTTCGGTATCTATTCTGAGAGTGTAAGTAGTGAACTGTGTACGGTATCTCCTGCTAAGTCGGGTCAATCTGCGAAGAATACGATAACCCGTATGACCACGGTCCGTTACAGGTGGATTAATTGCTTCATCCTCGATAGGCGTCGGAACAATCACGGGCCCTCCCCTCGAGGGTCCTGGTTCTCCAGCCGGCTGAAGATTCAAATGATTTTGGGGTGCTAATGGAACTTCGTTGTAACCATTAGTGCTTCCTCCCCCAGCTGCCATCTTGTTATGTTCATTATTGAAATCCAGGGCGTGTGGGGAAAGGTCGTCCCATGCGGCGGTAAATTCTTCTGTCGCTGGTGCTACGGCATCGTGTTCCGCGAATGCATCCAAATCGCCCCAGGAGTCATCATTCTAGAAAAATTTTGAACAATTCCTGAGTTATTTTTAAAAAATAAAAAAAAAACGGATGGCTGACTCAGCATATTTCTGGAGTTTCCTTTGTCGTTTAACGAAAAAACGTTTGTAGCAAAAAACGCTCATACAACCCCATATGATAGATTTATGTAGAGTATTTTAGGAAGGAACTGTCTGACCCCCCCCCCCCCCCCAGGTCTTAAACAACCCTTAGAAGTAGGAAGCAAGAAGATTAGGGATAGAGTTCCCGACAGGAAAGCCACACGAAGAGAGAAAGAAAGCCGTCGTTATTTATAGCCGTGGACAACCCCGTATGGAAAAGTGCTACGCGGTTAATAACCCCACCCCCATGGAAAAATGTTTTAACCTTTAGAGATCATTCCACCAGCGTAACTCGAAGGTAAACTTGAAAAATATACCGAGTATTGCCATCGAATGTAACATTACAAATAATGAAACTCCTTTCAAAAAACATTTTCAAAAACAGAAACGTGACATAGTTATGGTAATTATGATGTCAATGACTTCAAAAAAAACAGATTTTGATCTATACCATTTGTTAAATTTTGCTCTATACCATTTGTTAAATTTTGCTCTATACCATTTGTTAAATTTTCTACTACATCAAACCACTTAGAATTACAAACTTAAATTTTGAGGACGAAAACTTTAGAATCCCCATAGACAATGACAATACGTGCCACGTGTTAACACGAAGTTAATTTCAGCTAAAGACATGTATACACTTCAAACTAAGATCACTTTTTATAAATCACAAGAATAAAGTACTATATGTGTCCCTGAAAATACATGGGAATCCCCGTAGAAAATTGCAATACGTGCCGCGTGTTTTACGCGAAGTTAATTTCAGCTAAAGACATGTATACACTTCAAACTAAGATTTTTTTTATAAATCACAAGAATAAAGTACTATATGTGTCCCTGAAAATACATGGGAATCCCCGTAGAAAATTGCAATACGTGCCACGTGTTTACGCGAAGTTAATTTCAGCTAAACACAATGATAAAGACATGACTAGACATTTTCGTAATTGACTTTTAGAAACATTAATCTGCTAACATGGTGCCCTCACACTAAGAAAACAGCACGTGCTAAAAATGAACAAACAATAAAAATACGTGCCACGTGTTAACGTGAAGGAAATTTTCAGCTAACACAATGATAAAGACATGTTAAAGCTTCAAGCTAAGATCACTTTTTATAAATCACATGAATAAAGTACTATATGTGTCCCTGAAAATACATGGGAATCCTCATAGAAAATGGCAATACGTGCCACGTGTTTTACGCGAAGTTAATTTCAGCTAAAGACATGTATACACTTCAAACTAAGATCACTTTTTATAAATCACAAGAATAAAGTACTATATGTGTCCCTGAAAATACATGGGAATCCCCTCAGACAATGAAAATACGCGCCACGTGTTAACGTGAAGTAAATTTTCAGCTAACACAATGATAAAGACATGACTAGACATTTTCGTAATTGACTTTTAGGAACATTAATCTGCTACCATGGCACCCTCACACTAAGAAAACAGCACGTGCTAAAAATGAACAAACAATAAAAATACGTGCCACGTGTTCACGCAAAGTTAATTTCAGCTAACACATCCCTGAAAATACACAGGAATCCCCGCAGACAATGAAAATACGTACCACGTGTTTACGCGAAGTTAATTTCAGCTAACACATCCCTGAAAATACACGGGAATCCCCGCAGACAATGAAAATACGCGCCACGTGTTAACGTGAAGGAAATTTTCAGCTAACACATCCCTGAAAATACACGGGAATCCCCGCAGACAATGAAAATACGTGCCACGTGTTAACGTGAAGGAAATTTTCAGCTAACACAATGATAAAGACATGACTAGACATTTTCGTAACTGACTTTTATGAACATTAATCTGCTACCATGGCACCCTCACATTAAGAAAACAGCACGTGCTAAAAATGAACAAACACTTCAAAAAAAAAAAAAAAAAAAAAAAAAGAATGAAATGAAGTTACACATACCTCCTTATCATCAGTGGTAGAAGAACTTGAGGCCTCCATGCTGTCCAAATGTCGTATATCACCCAAATGTAGACCACACGTCTTTTTGTCGCTTCCAGATCTGCTTCTCACAATACAGAAGGTTTTAATACTTTATCTTACAGTTCAACACCTCAACCCTGCACGAGCTGCTATACACTCCGAAAGCAAAAAACGTCTCCCCTTTTATACCCGAAAACAGACACGTGACCGGAAGTGTTGCCATCGAAAAAAGGTTACTACCCCTTTGGAAAATTAATTTCAAAAAGTGCCGACAGATGGGGCTGCAAATTTTCGCGAACCACCACCAGAGGGCGCTGCCATCGTATTTCTCCCTCGCGCCGAGAGGAGACCGGAAGTGACGTCGCGCACGATCCGCCCACCCGTCACGTGACCGGAAGTGTTGCCACCGAAAAGGGTTATCAAGCGCGGTCTTATACTACTTACGTGCCTGATCTTGATGATTATATCATGTAATTTCTTTTGCGCTTTTAAAAAAAAAAATTCAGGTGTCTAGTCGAGCAGCCCGCACTAATTATTTTCTGAATTTTAAGATCTGTAGCAGTGCAACGAGTGCATTACGGATTTCATATGCAGCTCATTGAACTCCAATCCCTCGATATCTCCACTAATTTGACTGTGCACCCGATCAATATGTCTTTCAAATCAATTGTAAACCTATGAATCGTTCAAAGTTTTTAATATAAACTTCATAATACTTCAAAAGTACTATCTTAGCGGCTAGAGCAGTTTTTATCTTACTGCAGTTTTACTTTATTGATGCAGACAAAAACGGTAAGAACTTTAATTCGTTTTTGTAAAGACTTATATAACATTTCGTGAAGTATCCCCTTTTTCCAAACCCTGCAGGCAGAAATTAACTAATCATAATGTTCACATGTCCCTACTCAATATTTTAGGGAAAGAATAACGCGTTATTCTTTCCAGTTAGTTTATTTTAGGAAAGAATATTTTAGGGAAAGAATAACGCACATAAATCAACAAGCAAGAGGAAACACATAAAAAACAGTTGCTACGCCACACATTTTTCTGATAAATTAACAATGTAAAATTTTTTATCAGCTGCAATAGTAATAGTAACAATTAATATTAATATAATAATAATATGACGATAATAACAATTTTTATTCGTATGAATGAAATTTTGATGAGTATACGTATTTTATAAGAACTCTGGTATGCCCCCCCCCCCCGAAAAAAATAAATTCGGAGGGGTCATCCATAGATGGCTTAATACTTCAGGTGTAAGGTTCATGTGCTTACCTGCCTAAATCAAAAGCTTTCCTACGCCACTGTATGGGCATGGGTACATTGATTTCCTGATTGTGTTTGCCCATTCGGGTTGCTTGCCTGCATTTGGTGAATGCCCACGGAAAGAATGCCCACGGAAAAATTGCCCACTTCTCGAAAAATAGGAAAAAATGCGCACAGAAAAAGTGAGTGAGGCCTTTCTTAATTTAAATTAAGCAATAGAGAAAAGTAATCGGAAGGCTTCCTCCGCTCAACTATATAACGTTATCTAACATTATAAGGCCATCGTAGTTTGTTTTCAAAATGGCGGAAGGCGTCCTTTGTTCAAATGAACATTTGTGAGTGTGGTGTGTGCTTGGCTTTTTCAAGAAGAGTAACTACGCATAAGGCAAAGAATTTCCAGCATTCTTTTCACGCGGGATTAGGGAGTGGCGCATAACAGGGAAAGCAACTTTAACGAAGTCCTTGGACTGTACGAAGCTCAAACACACGATAAAATAAAAGGAACTCACAAACGAGGCATCGCGTAGGCTAACTAATGGTGTCAGTGTGCACCAGAGGGATGTAGAAGAACTGGTCACAAAAATTTTAAGAGGCCATATAAAAATTCCGTTTTTGACCGCTTCGTAGTGACGTTGTCAGAGGTTGGTTATCTGAGTCACGTAAAGAATCCATAATTTCGTATTTCTTTAATTGCTATATTTAATGCAATTCTTTATAAAAAAAATGTTTATAATCTGCAACTCAATAAAAAAATTTCAGGGTTTATAAATACAGCTCAACAAATTATCTGCAGGCATGTGCAAACTGAGGAAACCTGTCAGAAAAGGGAGGGGGGAGGGGCTTAATACCAAAAATATAAAATATAAAGAATTTGTGGCCCGATCTGGAGATTTTTACCGTTTACAAACTACAACTCTACAAATCCTCTGTATTTTATATTTCAGGTATTAAGCCTCCCTCCCCTCCCCTCCCCTACAGGTTTCCTGCGTTTGCACGTGCCCTCACAGAATTTGTTGAGGTGTACCTCGAAAACACTGAAAATCTTCTCCTGGTTGGGCTACAAATTTTTCATATTTAATATTTCTAGCATTAACCCCCCCCCCCCCTTCCACAGAAGGTTTCAGATGCCCGCAAAGAATTTTTTGACCTGTAATTTATAAACCCTGAAATATGTTTGTTGAGTTTTAGATTATAAACATTTTTTTATAAAAAATTACGTTAAATATGACAATTCAGAAAATGCGAAATTACGGCAACTTTATATGACTCAGATAACCAACCATTGTAGACGTGGCCACGAAGCGTTCAAAAACGCAATTTCTATACGGCCCCTTAAACTTTTTGTGGCCAGTTCTCCGGTGGTCAGTTCTCCTACACCCATTATCGTTATGTAGGTGAAGTGGCCAAGAAACCGAAATACACTGACGGAAAAAAAATCCCAACACCAAGAAGGGGTTGTGTTAGATAAACGACAGTTGGTAGGCGATCACTCTCGTGGTTATCCCACGCACCCTGACGGCACAATTGTACGTCGGTCTGGTGATTCAACCTGTTGTGCTGCCATTCATGAACAGCATTCCAGGGGGTGTTTTCCAACAGAATAACGCTTGCCCGCATACCGCTGTTGTAACCGAACATGCTCTACAGAGTGTCGACATGTTGCCGTGGCCTGCTAGATCACCAGATCTTTCACCAATCGAGCACGTATGGGACATCATTGGACGACAACTCCAGGGTCACCCCCAACCAGCGTTAACCGTGCCTGTATTGACCGACCAAGTGCAACAGGCATGGAACTCCATCCCACAAACTGACATCCAGCACCTGTACGACACAATGCATGAACGTTTGCGTGCTTGCATTCAACATTCTGGCGGTTACACCGGTTATTAATGTACCAGCATTTCACATTTAAAATGGCTCTTCTCGCGCTTACATTAAGCTGTGATCTTGAAACCTTAATCGATTAAATATGTTACCTATACAAATGTATTGCCGCCATTTCATTCCTCTACAACTATTTTTTCGTGGTGTTGGGATTTTTTTTTCCGTCAGTGTATTTATACGACCCCTAACGCTTTTGTGGCCAGTTGTCTGTGACCAGTTGTCCGATAACAGGCATAAAAGCTTATCAGTCGACAGTTGACTTATTTTTCTCGTGGGCATTTTTTCCTATTTTCGAAAAGTTGGCATTTTTTCCTTGGGCGTTTTTTCTGTGGACGTTTTTTCCGTGGGCATTCTTCCATACATTCCTGCATTTGCGGGTGAGTACATTCGATTTTTGATTTTCGTTTTTTGAAACGGGTTATTACGAACAACTGGTTCTTTGGTTATGGATTGGCTGTGGATTTAACTTGGTTCAGGCTTGACTTTGATATCGTTTATGTATATATGAAAAAAAAAAAAAAAAAAAAAAACTAGAAAGTCACGGCAATTTGTTCCCCAAATAAAAGCACGATTCTCATATGACCCAACAAAGGATGTTTTCCTTTGGAATAAGAATAACTAATTTCGACGAAGTTTCAAACTCAGTTCCCGTTTTATAAGTGGCAATAATATTTGTTGCGCCAGTCAAATTAAAAAAAAAAAATATATATATATATATATATATATATTTTTTTTTTTTTTTTGTTAGGTAAGTGAAGTGAGTGCTATTTTTATAGTGCCCTCGAAGGTATATGTTTGGCCACTTTCCTGGGACTAGTTGTCCGGTGTTCACTTATTTTAAACTCATAATGTTTAACGTGAGAGCAAAATGACTGTTTTGATGTATAACCATCATATTTTGCTCTAATCTAAAATAATGATGTTTTTATTGCATTCCCTATTTTACGTTTAAGAATAAAACAGTAATAATGGTACACGTATTAACTTGAATGTGTCTGCTTATTTACACATCCTCGCGTAATTGCATAAACTCACCTGGAACCCTCAGCATGCGTTTAAATAGGGGCCGACTGTACTTTAAAAAGACTTGCGTTTAAATAGGGGCTGACTGTACTTTCAGAATGCCACGATGAGCATGCTTTGAAATGTTTTTATAGTGTCTTCTTAGAAAACGTTCTGAAAACATTTTGAAACACGGCTGAGAAAGTAAAGATGGATCTGTATTTTAGTAAAACTTCCCTGAAAGGACTATTGTGTTAATATGAACTTATTTCCTGTGGGAAAAAAAATCAGGAATCCGAAGGGGTTAAATCTATTTTCTCTGCGTATGCCCAGTCAACTTCAGCGATGAGCAGCATAAACACACGCTCCTGGTGCCAAATGGTGGCCTTTGCGCAAGCTGTGCTTGACCTCACTACTTTCGCCGTTCATCTCAGGAGGAATTACAAGCCGGTGTTGTGTGATCACAAGGTCAAGGCTTACTTTTTTCCCCTGCTGTCATCCCCTCCCCCACATTTTCCACGTTCACGCTTTCCTTGAGGGCATTTCCCTTTCCTACCCCCAAGGGATTTCAAATGCGGGTATTAGCGAAGCTGCTGGCTTCCTCCCTGGTATTTCCTGCCGTTGCGCATCCAAGTACTGTAGAGGGTGTGAGAAAACCGTGGCTTTATTTACTTCATGTTGATAGCATGTTACACTAGCCACATTCCTTGAAAACTGCGGTTTTCTTGCAGCACTTCATTAATGTATACCTTAATAAATGTAAATTGTACCTGTTACTTAACTGGAGGAGTGTGATGATAAGTATCTGAGAAAGAGGAGATCAGAGGAATGTTTACAGCAATTTCCCAGTATTAAAGGACTTTTTTTTTCTTTTGTTTCTTCATAGGCTGGATGCTAATTAAAATCGATCAAGTACCTCATCTCTTGGTTAAGCATTAACAGCCTCATTTTGGTAGGCCCGGAAGAGGATGCACCGTAGAGTTTCCAGCTACCAGAACAGATTTGCGGTGAAATATTTAATTGCCGGTCTCTTGAAAAATAAAACAAAATAAACCACTTCTCGTTCATCCACTAGGACGTCCATTTTTCAACTTTTTTTCTTACGCTCTTACTAAAAACCTACGCCACTGTTGGTTGCCAATGGTAGAAATGGCCACCCTTGGCTCTTAATAAGCATTCAGTTCCCACACACTTCCTCCACTCCGCATTATGGTTAGAGATGATCTCGGGGATGGACGAGATCATCTCTAACTTATGCATCATCCAGCTACTTGCAGCACTATAAACTGCGATAAAGGTTTGAAACGCCGACCCCGGAAATTTCCCCCACATATTTGTGTTACTTGCACGGCTGAATGTTGTTTTAAAGTGGATGAAAACAGAAATGATGAACACCGGAAATTTTCCCAATCCCATCCTAAAAGTCGAAATGCCGACCCAGGAATTTTCCCCCACCCTGTCCGCCTGGTGGTTGCAAGACCATTTTCCTATTAAAAACCGCGGTAAGAGTGGAAATACTAACCCGGAAATTTCCACCATCTCATCCAGCTGCTGGCAAGACAGTTTTTTTACTATAAACAGCAATATATGTTCGAAATGCCGAGCCCGGAAATTTCCCCCTCATATTCGTGCACGTTGTTCGGCTGCATCTTGTTTTAAACATGGTGGAAATGGAAATTATTACCGCGGAAATCTCCCCCACGTTCGATATTTTGTGTCAAATGCAATTTGTGCATGGTCCCTGACTGAAAAAGGTGGGGGACGTTTCCGAAAGTGGGGAAATTTCATGTGGGAGACTTTCCCGTATTACCGATCTCGGGGCATACCTCGCAAATGAAGGAATATAAATGTTTCTATATCTTACCAGTGGTTATAACGGATTTTAGTTTCATTTATTTATTTCTAAAGTTCGGTTTAATTTTAACCGATAAAAGGATACGATATCGAAAAAAATATATATTTACTCAAGTGATAAATTTAAGATCGAAAATATTTATAAAATATTAACAGCCTGCCACTGGCTAGGTGCCACACTGATGCGACAGATCATCATATGATATAACAGCGATTTGTATAAAACTAGATTAAGTTCAGAATTTTTTCAGTCTATTTTTTATATATATTTAATAGCAGCACAAGCAGTTACCATCCTCTTACGCCGGCGACAGCAATTAAAGCAGAAAATTGCGAAACAACACTATAACCTTATCATATGGTGCAGCAGAATTTTCGGGGATTTCATAAAGGGCAATTTATAAGGAAATTTAAAATTAAAATCCATGATTTTTTTTTTTAATTTGTTTAACTGTTACAATAGAATCATTGAGTAAATTAGTTTACAGAGTATTGAATCGATGCGATTCATACTAGTATCTTACAACTCATTCGATCATGATCAGCATTTTTCATATATTTCCAGTCTTTTTGATGCACGATTTTCCCGATCGGGCACAAAATCCATTTTTCTTTTACAGAATGCTGCTGACGAGTTTAGGACATTTGGGCACAGGCCTAGAAATGAGCTCGGGCTCGGACGGGCTCAGAATTCATTAACTACCGAAAAACCCGGGCCCCGGCTCGGAATTACACATTTTGAATTTCATTACTGTAACTAACTCAACACGTGTAATTCCGAGCCCGGTTGAATTACACGAGTTCAATTTCATTGTGGATTTGTTACCATGGTGGAAGGATTTTCAATTTCCTAAGCTAGCTGCAATTGCAAGACAAATTTTGCTTAGCAAAATTTTTCTTGCAATGGCATGCATTTACCAAAGCTATGGCCCAAGCAAGGATTAGTTTAAGGAGGTCTGGTATCGAAAAACTGGGAAAAAATAACATTCCCATTTTTTGTATTTTATTAAAAATCAAGAATCTTATTTTTAAAATGATGTATTAATTTCCAAAATTGTGCAGTTAGAAGTATTGTTATTTATTTTCTTACATTTCCTCACTCCCGCGATTTTTGGGGTGACGTTGGTTTTTAGTGCAGCAGGTCGAGTTTTAGAGAAAAGAAGATCAAGTTGAAGCGCTGAGGCATTAGATGCAATTCTCTCTCTCTCTTTTTTCATGATGAACTTGATCTGGAAACTGCACACACATATGATAATATTGTGATTATTATACTATTAAGCGCAAAGCTTTGTTAATGTTACAAAATGCAGAATAATCTGTTCTGGAATGCTTTCACGTTCTTTTTTTTTTTTTTTTAATTTTGGAAATTTCCCTACATGTTTTTTTTTTACATTCTACTACATTACCCTAAACTACCTTTACCAATTAGCATATATGTAAATTATATGGCAAAGATTAGTTTTCTAGAGTCAAAATTTCAAATATTTGCAACTGTCTGTACGGCGTTGTACGTTTTATAATGCAATTTATTCAAAATAAAAATAAATTTAGAAATCAAAAAGAAATAATGAATGGAATTTTTTGTTTCTAAACGATTTTCTTTTGTTCAGCTTTTACCAAAATTACTGATTCCCCTGATACGGTCGAAGGGCAGGCTGATTATTTATTTAGTTTGAAATCCACATTTTAGAACATTTGGCTTTATGCGTAGTATTTCTTAAAACATATTAATATTGTGAAGTGGATTAACTGAACTAAACTTTTTAAACTAATTATTTTTAAACTAATCCTTGCTTGGGCCATATCTTTGGCCAGTGTATGATGCATATATGCAAGCCTTGATAAGCAAAATTTTCCAAGAATCCGGGCCCGAGCAACTCTTTTTGCTGGGTAAATAAATAAATGAGATTTACCCCAAAGTTTGAAAATTAAAGGACCGGGCACAAATTGATTTCCTTAGAGGAACACTTTGAATGCGTGGCATTTTTCCAATGTGCCTAACGATTGGAAGGAGCTCTTTTGTTTGTCTGATTTTTTTTTTTATTGAAGGTTTAACTACCACCGTGAGCAACTCAATGGGCTATAAGCAGTCGCCCGTCCCTAATTTAGAGTTACTGGTTCCAGGGAAGGGAGAGAACCAGTGCCGTATATCTATGCCTCACCGGGATTCGAACGGACGAATGGTCTTAAGCCAGCGCTTAGACCACTGCGCCACCGGGGCGGCATGTGATATTTCAGGCTGGTTCATACGAGTTTTGGGCAACTGACCACAAAAGCTTAAACGGAAAGGGTTGTGTGTGTGTGTAAAGATTGCCGTTAATTGGCCTATATTGAGAATTGAATTGGGAAATCCAAACAGAATTTTCATTCATAGCGGCTAGAGCGAACCATTCACGGTGAAGAGTCATTTGTTGAGATTGAAGCTCCTAGTTTGCCCTTATTATTGAAGGGGGGGGGGGGTGTCAACGAGCATCATGGGCAACTCCAAGAGCTGGAAGCGGTCTTCCGTTCCTACATTAGGCCACTGTTTCCAGGTGTGTAGGAGCAAGAGCCGTAGGTCAGGCGCACCACCCGTACCTCTGCAGGGGCTAGAGTTTGGTCCGACTCGAATGATTGGTCTGAAACCAGCGCCTCAGACCACTCGACGACCGGGGTTGTCAGCTTGTCCTTCAATCAATGCATGTTCGGTTTTGTTCTTAAAAATCAAGTTTTCCTTTATGCCTCATAGGATACACATCGATACTGCAAAACTGCTTTTTTTTTAAATATTACTACACTGCTGGCCACCCAAAATGCAACACCAAGAAGGACACGAGATAGCAAAGCCAGATTTACTGGACACATAACAACAGATACAAAGATGAAACGATTGAGCTTACAGGCCCATGCGACTTGCGGAACACGCAGACATCAATAGTTCGTGTGGCCCCCATGGCTGGCATTAACGGCCGCTACACGCCGCGGCATCGAACGAAAGAGGCTTTGGATGTGGGCTTGGGGTATGTCGGTCCAGGCTGCTTCCACACGTTGCCACAGTTCATCAGGCGTAACCGCGGGTGGTGCTTGCCGGCCTACTCTGTTGCCGATCAGCTACCAGACGTGTTCGATATGCGACATATCGGGAGAACAGGCGGGCCGTAAAGAATTGTCGCACGATGCGTGCCACGTGTGGGCACGCATTGTCTGTTGAAACGTGGCCGCTGGCAGGACCTGCACGTAAGGGAGGACTACAGGCTCCAAAACGTCGGAGATGGTGCGGTGGCTGTTGAGTGTACCGGCGATGCGTACCAGAGGGGTGCGGGTGTCATATCCAATTGCGCCTCAAACCATAACGCCAGGCGACGGACCAGTTTGGCGATGCATAATACAGGCGTCATACAGTCTCTCGCCGCGGTGCCGCCACACGCGGATTGGACCATCGTGGTGTTGCAGGCAGAGGCGGGATTCGTCGGAGAAGACAATGTCGTGCCATTCCGTAGTCCAGGTGCGGCGTTCAACGGCCCACTGCCGCCGCAGTCGCCGGTGGTGTAACGTCAATGGTAATCGGAGCAATGGGCGCTGTGCGACAAGTCCCCGCTCCTGCAGACGACGTCGAACGGTACGTGCTGACACAGGTTGTTGCGCAACACACCCTAATTCCTGTGCCAGCGTTCGTAATGTGACGGTGCGAGCCGTCCATGCCCGCCGCACAACATGCGGGTCCTCATGTTCGGTGGTGTGCCGCGGCTGCGGCAATCGCTTACGTCGGTCCGTCCGTCCCTCCTGCACCCACCGAACCGATACTCGCCTCACTGTGGTTGGATGTCGTCCCACACTGGCGCCGATGTCTCGGTACGATAAACCGCTGTCGCGATAAGCCACTATTCGTCCTCTGTCGAACTCCGAAACGTGCTGGAATGACTGCCGTATTCTGCGACGAGGCACCAGGAAGCTTCCCGCGCACAGGTCTGGCAGCACAACACACTTCCACTACTTACAGCCCGCGTTCTGTGCACCCTTCTTATAGTGCTTCTCGGTGGCGTGCAGGGCGCACATGATTTGCATATGCACTGCAATGCTAATCGTTTGCATGTCCTCTCGCGGGTGACGCATGCTGCGAATTTCAGGCCAATCGGATGCTTCCTTCTTGGTGTTGCATTTTGGGTGGCCAGCAGTGTGTATTCATATTTTCCTCTTGATTTTCTTTCTTTTCTTTTTTTTTTTTTTTTTTTTTTTTTATTGAAGGTTTAACGACTACAGTGAGCAACTCAATGAGCAGCGTCATACTGTCCCAGTGCCAAGCGTCATCGTTTGGAGCACCATTGGGTTCAATTCGCTATCTCGCGTGATACGAATTGAGTGAATCCTCAACAGCCGATACATCAGGAATGTTTCAGAGGCAGAGGTGATACCCTTCCTTCAGAGTTGTCCTGGCGCTATATTTCAGCAGAACAGTGCTCGGCCACATGTGGCCCGGAATGTCCAAGACCTCTTTCATGCACGGCAGATATCGCTTCTTTCCTGGCCTGCACGTTCGCCAGATATGTCCCCGATCGAACATGTCTGCGGGACATGGTAGCTAAGCGACTGTCTTGTCAGCCCCTTCGCCATTCATCACAAATGAACTCTGATCTCGCATAGAAGCAGCCTGGCAGGCTATTGTTCTCAGGATGGTATTAAAACTTCTCCCATTCAATGTCCCGCCGTGTAGAAGATGTTATTGTTGCTTGAGGTGGCTTCACCCGATACTGAGTTTTGAAGCTAAAAAATCTTGTATAGTTCTACAAATGTAGTCAGTTATCTCCCGTAACATGAGGAATCTGTGATGTAAATTCGGTTTTAATAGCGCGATTCTTTCTTGGTGTTGCATTTTTCACGAACAATAAGTGGAATTCCAGTTGTCCAACAGTGATAAATTTTACTAGCAATGTGTCCAGCTCATTTCCACTTGAGGGCCTTTTCTTTGATTATGATGTCACCAAGTCTCGTCACTTTCCTTGGCGAAACTCACGAGGACTTTTTCCTATCTCTCTTGGTTACACCGAGCATGCATCTTTTCATGCTTCTTTGGGTTGTTCACAATGTCTGTACGTCTTTTTTAGTTAAGGTTCATGTCTCTGATCCATGAGTAAGAATTGGAAGTTTGCATTTTGATTAAACACTTTTCTTTTAAGACACGATGACAAATTGCACTTAAAATTGAACTATTTCTTTCAAATGCAGTCCAACCATCTTTTATACGCCTATTAATTTCTTCTTCGATGTGGCTTTGGCTTGATATCTTTTGTTCAAGCTAGATCTATGCATCAGTTGCTTCTAGATTTGTCCTATCTACTTCAATATTTGCAGTTCTTGTAAAAGCATTATACTGCACATCAATTTTGTTTTCTGCAAGTTCATTTTTAATCCCATTTGTTTATTCTTGTCAGCAGGTTCCTGGATCATACTTTGCTGTTCTCAGGGGATACTTGCGAAAATGATTGTCGTCAGCGAAACGAAGGTGGGCTAAACCGTGACCCCTGGAAAGAGAAGGCCATTGCACAGGTTTGTGACGTCACTGGCGGTGGATCGTCGCAGCCCATGACAGAGAGAGAGAGAGAGAGAGAGCCTGGACGCATGGGAGCATATTTCCGATGGTCACGATCGTTGTTTTAGATTTTCGGTATTACAGTGTAAAATTGCATCACAAATGTGACATATCGCTGCAAATGCTTTACGTATTAACGATGTTGTAGATCCTGTTTTTTAAATCTGAAAATCAGTTTGCGGATTCTGTATATTTTTTGGTTGTTGTTGTCAATCAATAACTTTAGGAACAGGAATGAACGATCGTGGGAGAACGTTTTCAAAGACTACGTCATTGTTTTTAGCTGTTATAAAAAAATATCTGAACTAATTGTAATGAAAACTATATATGTATATTATTCCTCCAGAAGATGCATATGAAACAAGAAGTGTTATCTGTTACCATAATGGGCAGTAGGCATGTAAAAATGTATTTCACTTTTAAAGTAGCTACCTCAACAATATCTATTTGCTAAAATACTTTTTTTTTTTCAAATGCTTGACCAAATTAATTAACTAAGGTCTTCTGTTATTAACTACGGTCTTGTATTTAAATTCGATTACAAAAAATGTTCTATGTAGTAGCTTACCATGTGGTGTAACTGTGAAGTTATCCATTTTAATGGCACGAATCCACTTAGAACACAAATCTTAGTCTTTTGGAAATCCATACACATGAACTTTCGGTCCTGTTTCATAATTTCCACGGTAGCCGGGAACACAACACGGATGTGGCATAATCAAATACCTATCTCATTCAATTATCGGTATATGAAAACTAATTAAAATGTTAGTTGAAGCAAACCACAGGAAAGGAACACTATTAACTTCACGCAAGCATGGACAACCATAAAAATCACAAGTCGCAAACTTAGGCGTAGCGTGGTAATGCAGACCGGACTGTTTTATCAGTAGATCCACGAGGTGTGACGTCACGACTTGATAGGCCTTCAAGATCTTGGAGGTAACGGCTAAACTCCCATAAGTTCAATGGTGGAAAGACATTCTGCAATGTAGCACTGAACAGCTAAGGTGTCGCGTTTTCTCATTCCCTTTCCAAATTTGATACATGCTATGTCCTCGGACAGTCGAACCTTTGGTTCCTTAAATAGGCCAAATAAAGCATTGAACTTCTCTTTAGAGTATTCAGCCTCGCGAAAGTGTTTAGTGTATGTTCTTTTCCATTGACAAAACACGAGGGGAACTTACAAATTGGACACTCAGTGTACATACAATTTTTTATGTTTTAGTGTTTCTGTTATTACAAATTCTTCTCACGAAGCTCTGTTTTTCTGAATCCAATTCATTCATCTAATGTTTGAGTGACTTTATTATCACCAGCTTTTTTTTTTTCTTGTCAGTTACCTGCACTAGTGATTATCTTTCATCCATTTGTGCGACTTTTCTGCTCCACTGTTTGCCATCGGTTTTTCACTCTCTTTGATATTTATTACAATCGATTAGTTCGTGGATGAAGAGCTCAGAGACGAAATGGACACATTTCTTATTGATGATGTAGTCCCGAAGACTGAAGCATTCACTCATCCGTTCATTGCAGATCTTTAATACTTAAGCACTTGCCATATAAAGGAAGCTTGAGTTAAAAAAGAATAAAAAAATAAATGCTTTCCCCATTGGTAACGTTGAACGATTTTTAAAATACGGAAGAGAATAATCTAACACTGTAAATTTTGTTAATATCAATCCAATCATTTTAAGATTGTTAGGTGGTCAAACAGATATAACCTTTGAACAGGTTTTATCGTTCCATTTGGCTGCTTATATTCATGCGTGATAGCTGAAAACTCATTAATCGATTTCCATGAAATTCGGTTTTACAATGAAAGTAGCCATACAGAAAATTCAGTCCATGTGTTTACGTTTACTGAAGAAAGATTATGCAGATTTTAAAGAAAAATCTCCGCTTTTGTAGGAAACCTTTACAGGACATCATGAATGCTAAACCTAACTGGTATCTTTCGAACCATACTAAACAAGATATTAGTGGTACAGAAAGTTCAAATACTGTACATCAAATACGCATACATGCTTTACCATTAATATGCAGGACGCTCCTCTATTGATATTGTATAAGGTCCTGCGCAAACCCCACGTCACGAAACCATCTACAAATATGTTTGTCGGGCTATGATGAGATAGAGTTAATCGCGGATTGATAATAGAGTGACACAATAAGCAATCGCTCCGTAAGTGACATTCCACAGGCACCAAATATCCCTACGTCAACGATTGGTGATGTGATATGCAAACGGCAGCGGATTGGGGTTGAATAAGCTAAAACACGACCCGGTAAACCGCCGAAGCTAACAGAACATGACAGGACCGCCCTGATGGCGCAGTGATCTAAGCGATGGCTTCTGATCATTCGTCCGAGATGGGTCCGGGTTTGAATCCCGGTGAGGCATGGTTTTGTGTTTGTCTTACGACGCTGGCTCTCTCCTTCCCTGGGACCAGTGACCCTAAATTAAGGACGGGCGACTGCTTATAGCCCACTGAGTTGCTCACGGTGGTTGTTGTTAAACCTCCAATCAAAAAAAAAAAAAATGATAGGAGAGCTTTACAAAGGACGATAATTTAGAACGCAAATCAACATTGGCAAAATTAACGCAAACCCTATGCGAGACTACTGGGACTGATGTTAGCACTGGTACAGTGCGTAGGACCCTGCAACATGGGTTACCACTGTCGAGCATACGTACATGGGTACTTCAACTAATGCCACATGCATATTAGCGTGGTGCAAGGAATGTCGATCTTGAACTGTAGACCAATGGAATACAGACTTCTGGATTAACGAATCACGGTACATGGTCTGCCAGTCGGATGGTCGTTCCTGGCTGCAGCGAATGCGGAAAGAAAGGTATCTCCAGGACTGTATCGTCCCGACAATAAAGTTTGGTAGAGCCAGCGTGATGGTGTGGAACTATTCTTTGTAGTTCGGCTTGTACCCATTAGTGTTTTTGGACCAGACCATGAACGCTGAGCTCTACCTAGACTTCCTGGTAAATCATGCTGTACCAATGTTGTGGCAGTACTTAGGGGAAGGCCCATCAGCAGAACAACGCTACTGTCATACTGATCGCATTGTTACAGGTTGGTTCGAAACACGGGAGTCGAAAAGTTGTTCTGACGAGCTCAGAGTCCTCACCTGAACTTATAGAGAATCCCTGGGACGAGTTAGATTATCAGGTGCGTGGCAGAAGAGATTTTTTTTTTGATTGGTGGTTTAACGACCACCGTGAGCAACTCAACGGGCAATAAGCAGTCGCCCGTCCCTAATTTAGGGTCACTGGCTCCAGGGAAGGGAGAGAGCCAGTGCCGTAAGACAAACACAACATCCATGCCTGACCGGGATTCGAACCCGGACCCCTTACGGACGAATGATCAGAGGCCAGCGCCTTAGACCACTGCGCCAACGGAGCGGCACAGCCGAAGAGATCTCTCAACAAATAAAGCTGCACTGGTCGCTGCTTTGAGGGCCGAATAGCGCAAAATATCGACGGACATTTACAGAAAACTGGTGGAAAGTATTCCACGAGGGAGGACTAGAGGCTGTCATAAGGGCCAAAGTACACACCAAGTTAGCTCTGCATTGGAACAGCCCCGTTTAAAATATTAGGAGCGATAACGAAGTACCACATGATATCAACGTCACTCGCGGCTGCTATAAATTGTGTACACCTATCCTGTGTACGTAATAAGTAAACGTTTGCAAGTAATGGGGAAACGTGGTGACGTAAGCCAGTTTGACCGCGGCCAGATTGTTGCGGCCTGGAGGGTAGGTGCCTGTCCACACTTGTTGGCTGCTCCAATACTATTGTATCAAGAGTGTGCGAGACTGGATTAACCATGCACAGACATCCAGCAGAAGGGCACTCATTGGTTAGCCACGCGAGGTTGATTCTACAGATGATCGTCGGTAGTCACGATTGGTTTCTCAGCAACGACGTACAACAGTCACCCACCAGTACAGTAGCGGTTTAGTTCGACCTATTTCCACATGCACCATGTGCTGTACCTTGCTTCGACTGGGGTTCCACAGCCGGATGCCAAGGAGAGTACCCATGATGACGCCCAGTCATAACAAACAACGCTTCGCATGGGCCAAGGAACGTCAGCAATGAACCCTCGACACATGGAAGAAGGTCGTCTGGAGCGATGAGTCCCATTTCTTGCTGCACCATGCTGATGGCCGGGTTAGCATATGACGTAAACAGCATGAAGCCCCCTTCTCCTGGTTGCAGGGCCGCGGGTGGCCTAGTGGCTGACACGGAAAGGACCTCCGGTTCGATCCCAGCAGGTACGAACGCTCGATCCACTAAACATCCGCCGTGCGTCGGATGGGCACGCTAAGCCGTCGGACCCCGGGTACTGGCCCCCGGTAATAAATAAGGGCGTCTTCCTCCCCCTTTCTACTTCGCTTCCGTGTCACTTTCCTATCGGGCACTCTAGCCCAAATCTCCTATCCTCCTATTTCTAAGGGTTGTTTGAGACCTGGGGTCAGACACTTCCTTCCTAAAATCCTCTACATATGATCATCATTTGATCTCCTGATTGCACAGTTGAAGTTCATCAGCCCGGTGGATGTGGTGTTCTTGTCTGGGGAGCTTTTTCACTAGTAACCAGAAACTTGATTTTCTAGATTTGTCTGTTAATCTCAATGAAGGTAACCCAGTTATTAGTTTGTATGATAAGAGAAACAACTTTAAATTTAAAATATGGGGCGTGGTGTAGTAATATCTCCAGTAAGGTTTTTGAAAATGTCTTTATTTCGCAAGTGTTAAGGTTAGTAAGAATCTGTAGTTTGGAGTCAGAATTCAAGAAGCACATTAAAACTCTAATCAGTCAGTTTATTGATAACTAAGTACCAAAAGCCTTCTTAAAAGTAGCATTAAAGAAAATAGTTCTCAAGTATAGTGTTAGGATACCAGACCTAATTTAATTTCTCGGTGACTGTATGAATCATCTAAATTAAAGCTATATTTTAGAGGTTTAGATGATGATGCTGTCGCCATTACTTAATTTGGAACCAAAAATACCTTATTATTTCCCTCTCCTTTAATTCAAAAAAAGTTTAAAATTAACCAATAAAAATATTACAAAAAAGTATATATAATATTAAATGTTTATACAAAAAAGTATAAAATAAAAAACTAAGAAACAAGTAGTAAAACTTTAATAATTAAAGGTTTGGTAAGGATTATGTTGTTTTTTTTTGGGGGGGGGGTCTACTAATATTTCAAAAGCCAATTGGGAGTAGATATTTCTGTTCCCAATTGGAATTTTTTAGTATTCCGATTTGTTGGTTGCAACATTAAATCAGTTTCTGTGCTTTACCAGTCACTTGGTTTGTGTAGTTTAGCATATTGCTGCCTTAGCCCCCATCCCAAAGAACTCTTCAGGTTGACTGAATTCTTGACTGCTAGGTGGTGAAAAATTCACTCCTCAGGTTGGCTGAATTCTTGACTGTTAAAGTGTATTTTAGTGGGGGATGTAACTCACCAAATAACCGGAATTAAATTGCCATCAAATCGACAAGTGCTGGCTGTTTTGTTTTGTTTTTAATGAGAGAGGTTAAGCTCACTGCCAGTGAAAGCGCGAATCTTGTTGCGCGGGAATGTATGATATTTTGGGAAAAAGCAAGAACACCGACAAGAACCCAGCCCAATTGTACGAAAAAAAAAAAAAAAACCCAACAAAAACTAATTGACTTGTATTCCGTGCGGAGAAACTTACAAAAGAATGCAAAGAAGACACGAGATATTTTAAAGCGCCGTGAAGAGGAGTTCAAAAAAAAATTTGGACAACTTATTCTATATCGTTCATGCCAATGATCTACAAACTATCAAAATAGAAGAAGACAGGATCTTTTTAAAGCAACGAGAGAGCCAGGACGAAATGGCTACCTAGCAGATGTACTGGCGAAACGCGTGCTGAAAAGAAAAGAAAGGGTGAGGCAAAAGAAAATCAAAGAAGAGAAAACACAAAATACGTAAACACCAAAACTAGTGACTGCTTTAGTTAGATGCCAGTTGAGTGTAAGAGACGTTGTTTACGTTCTTCAGGCCACAGCAGAAGCATTGGGTCACAATGTTGATGAACTTCCTATTAATAGATCTTCTATTCAACGAATCCGGGAGAATAAAAGAAAGAAACATGCTGAAACCATTAAATCTGCATTTAATAATGATATTCCTACATTTGTTACCATTCATTGGGACGGTAAACTGTTGCCTGCATTAAATGTCAGAGATTCAAAAGAAGAAAAACTTCCAATAGTTGTTACATTTGCAGATAGCGAGAAGCTCATCGCTGTCCCCAAATTACCAAATTCGTCTCGTAAAGAGCAAGCATAAGCTGTTTGGATTGCATTAAATGATTGGGGCGTGGAAGACAAAGTGCAAGTTCTTTGTAGTAGCACAACTTAGTTAAGCACCGGCCGTTTTAATGGTGCTTGTATACCCATTGAATAAAAACTATAGTTATTATTTCCCCCTGCCGTCATTACATCTACGAACTAGTTTTGCTTAGCGTGTTTGAAACCAAAATACATCAGGTAACAAGCAGTCCTTATAATGAATTAGCTTTATTCTCTTTCCGCTAAGCTAATTATTATGAATGATTCTCTTCCTACCAGCTAGCTAATGATATACTTGTACTAAGCTTCAAAATAATGAATTCAAAAGGGTGTTGTTACTAGTTAATTACGAACGTAAACAAAGTCTCAACGCTGGTTATTTATAGTAAGCAATAAATGTTATAAACCTAACAGCCAGACAGAGGTCTGACAAAAACTATGAATTGAGAAAGACTGACTTACTGAAACTTCTTTATTTCTACGACTCTTGGTCAACTAAGGCACACACAACACTTGTAGTACAATAATGAATAATCTCTCCTCGTATTATACACGCTCTCGCTTAACGACCACAAGCTCTCCTCATAACAACACAAAAGCTCTCCTCATAACAACACAAAAGCTCTCCTCATAACAACACAAAGCTCCCCTAAGTCTCGATGAACGCGCCTATATACTAGCTACCACCACGTCATGACTTACACTCATTGCCAGATCTCATTCAGCGGGTGAAATAATATTTCGTTCAGTAAGAAGATAATTTACATAGTAAAATAAAATAACCAGAGATAGTAAAATCAAAAGGAAAGTGAATATAGAGTATACGTTACATCCTAACATACCTCTTTTCAAACAGTTGAGAGAAAGTTGAAAAAAATGTTAAACCTAATAATTTTCAAAGTGGTAAGAAAGTTGTGGAAGAGTTTTTTAACTAGTTTGAAATTAACGAAATGTCAGAATTTTATAAACCTGAATTACAAGAACAAATATTAAGAATTGATTACAAGGGATTCATACAACTGTGTGTAATATTTTTGAGAGGAGATATGGAGAAGAAACGAAAAATGAGACCTCATGGTGTGATGCATTGCTCTTGTCATGCATCGTACCAGGAGGCCTGATTTTCCCGGTGGATGGCAACAGCAATTTCTTCCTTGAAAATGTTTTTGCTAAGGTCTGAACTTAAACTATGCTACAAACAGAAGGAAGCTTTGAAAGACATTTGTCTATTCATTGTTATGGTTTATGTTAAACCATGGCTTCAGTGCAGTGCAGCTGTAAAAGCCCCTTATCAAGATTTGTGCTCCTTCAAGTCACTGAAATCGTACGAAAGGGTGGATACCACAGTTTCTAGAGCAGCTTTGAAAATTTTTTTGTCAGCACTTGTGGCATTTATCAGAAGATGTGTCAGTTTTATCACTGATGACGAAGTTGATGTACAAACAAAAATTAAAATGGTGGCAAATGTGGAGAGAGAAAATCAGCTCATGGAAAGGAGATCTGTTCCATCTTGTGGAGAAATGACTGATAAATTATTAGGTAAGTTTATTTTCGTTTCAGTTTACTGTAATACACAAAGTGTCTTTTTTTTTTTTCTAATTCAGTTTGTTCTTCGTTTTAGAAATTAAAAATGGCCGATTTCGTAACAACGAAAAGTACAGATCCGTTCTGTCGTCTACAACGGAGCACTGGTTTTCTTCAGGAATGTCATTCTATATGGGAGAGCAGCATTTCTTTTTTTAGATGCCAAAAGGACAGTTAACACGTTAAAAGCAACAAATGATACAGCTGAAAGAGCTGTTAAATTAATGCAGGGCTTTCACGGACTATTAACTGTGGATGAGGAACAGAAGCAGTTTGTCTTGCGTTACGTACAAGATCATCGAAGGCTGTACCCTAATTGCAAAAAGAAACATTGAAGAGAAAATATTCACAGCATAGGCGCCGATTATAAGGGGGCAAGGTGAATCTTAGAGATGAGTTCGGGCTCAGATTTAGGAGCCCGTGACCTGCACGCTTTCTTTGATTACATGTGTTTGCTGAGCACGGGCACGGATTCTTGGAAAATTGTGCTTATCAAGGCTTGCATTTATGCATTATACGCTGGCCAAAGATATGGCCCAAGCAAGGATTAGTTTAAAAACCATTAGTTTAAAAGTTTAGTTCAGTTAATCCACTTCACAATATTAATATGTTTTTAGAAATACTACGCATAAAGCCAAATGTTCTAAAATGTGGATTTCAAAATAAATAAATAATCAACGTGCCCTTCGACCGTATAAAAGCTGAAGAAAAGAAAATCGTTTAGAAACAAAAAAATTCCATTCGTTATTTCTTTTTAATTTCTAAATTTACTTTTATTTTGAATAAATTGCATTATAAAACATACAACGCCGTATAGACAGTTGCAAGTGATTGAAATTTTGACTCTAGAAAACTAATCTTTGCAATATAATTTACATATATGCTAATCGATAAAGGTAGTTTAGAGTGCTGTAGTAGAACATAAAGAAAAGCATGTAGGGAAATTTCCAAAATTAAAAAAACAAAGAACGTAAAAGCATTCCAGACCAGATTATTCTGCATTTTGTAACATTAATAAAGCTTTGCGCTTAATAGTATAATAATCACAATATTATCATATGTGTGTGCAGTTTCCAGATCAAGTTCATCATGAAAAGAGAGAGAGAGAAACAGAGAGAGAGAGAGAGAGAGAGAGAGAGAATTGCATCTAATGCCTCAGCGCTTCGACTTGATCTTCTTTTCCCTAAAACTCGACCTGCTGCTCTAAAAACCAACGTCACCCCAAAAATCGCGGGAGTGAGGAAATTTAGAAAAAAAAAAAAAAAAACAATACTTCTAACTGCACAATTTTGGAAATTAATACATCATGTTAAAGATAAGATTCTTGATTTTTAATAAAATACAAAAAATATGAATGTGATTTTTTCTCAGTTTTTTGATACCAGACCTCCTTAAACTAATCCTTGCTTGGGCCATAGCTTTGGACAATGCATGCCTTGCTAAGCAAAATTTGTCTTGCAATGGCAGCTATAGCTTAGGAAATTGAAAATCTTTCCACCATGGTAATAAATCCACAATGAAATTCAACACGTGCAATTCAACTGGGCTCGGAAATACACGTGTTGAATTAATTACAGTAATGAAATTCAAGACGTGTAATTTCGAGCCCGGGCCCGAGCTCATCTTTAGTGAATCTTGCCCCCTAATTATTTTACTAGGGGGCAGTGTCCACCCGATATTTTTCGTCCTGTTTAATTAAATAATCACTTTGGCCTCATAATGTGGACCAAGCTCCGCTTTATGAGGCCAAAGCGATTTACTCCCAAAAAATTAATAAATAACAAAATAAGTAAACTTTATTCCCATATACAGCATTGCTCATTTGATAAGAACCTGGGTTGCCAGCCCCGTATTTTGTTCAACATGTTTTCGTGTCGTTTAAAACAATTATCAAACACAAAATAAATAAAAATACAGAAACGTATATAATCGCTAACGCCTTTATCTATTTATTTTTTGAGCATCTCGTTTTTTATTTGAGTGACAGCGCTATTTTCTCAAATTTTTTTTATAAACGTTTGGGAACAAAATCTCTCGGAATATTTTTATAAAATCGCAGGCTTAATTTCACTTTTAAAAATATTAATACTTAGCAAACAAATATTTCCTTTTCCTTGTTTATTTGCTGAGGAGCACTTGGACGTGCGTTTTAAAATATATGTGGAATCTCGTAGTTTATCTTTTTGCCCTTTTTTTTTATTTTCCTCCTGACAATGGAAGAGACGTGCCCCTCCTACGTATGCCTCCTCAATAATTTGGTGAAGTCGGCACCCCTGATTCACAGTAGCTTCGTAAGTTGTAATGTGTCATTTTACGGGTACAAATGTATCAAGAATTTAATAAAACATTTGACATTATATTTTCTGGTAGTTTTGGGACCCAGATTTGCTTAATATGTAATGATTCCTAGTCAGACTTAGTTTTCAAATTTGGTACTCGAGTCGGCACGGGTTAACGTCATTCAATTGAGATGAAATTTCATATCTGAGAGTAAGCCTGACCGCATGAAACAAAATTAAGGGGCAAGCGCACATATTTGAGCAAAGAATTATTTTTCGCTCAAATAAGGGACACCCAAATATATACAGTATGTGTGTGTGTGTGTATATACACTGCTGGCCACCCAAAATGCAACACCAAGAAGGACACGAGATAGCAAAGCCAGATTTACTGGACACATAACAACAGATACAAAGATGAAATGATTGAGCTTACAGGCCCATGCGACTTGCGGAACACGCAGACATCAATAGTTCGTGTGGCCCCCATGGCTGGCAATAACGGCCGCTACACGCCGCGGCATCGAACGAAAGAGGCTTTGGATGTATGGGCTTGGGGTATGTCGGTCCAGGCTGCTTCCACACGTTGCCACAGTTCATCAGGCGTAGCCGCGGGTGGTGCTTGCCGGGCCACTCTGTTGCTGATCAGCTACCAGACGTGTTCTATGGGCGACATATCGGGAGAACAGACGGGCCACGGCAGCAATGACACCTCGTGGGCCGTGAAGAATTGTTGCACGATGCGTGCCAGGTGCGGGTGCGCATTGTACTGTTGAAACGTGGCCGCTGGTAGGTCCTGCAGGTAAGGGAGGACTACAGGCTCCAAAACGTTGGAGATGTAGCGGTGGCTGTTGAGTGTACCGGCAATGCGTATCAGAGGGGTGCGGGTGTCATATCCAATTGCGCTCCAAATCATAACGCCAGGCGACGGACCGGTATGGCGATGCATAATGCAGGCGTCATACAGTCTCTCGCCACGGTGCCGCCACACGCGGAGCCGACCATCGTGGTGTTGCAGGCAGAAGCGGGATTCGTCGGAGAAGACAATGTCGTGCCATTCCGTAGTCGAGGTGCGGCGTTCAACGGCCCACTGCCGCCGCACTCCCCGGTGGTGTAACGTCAATGGTAATCGGAGCAATGGGCGCCGTGCGACAAGTCCCGCTCCTGCAGACGACGTCGAACGGTACGTGCTGACACAGGTTGTTGCGCAACACACCCTAATTCCTGCGCTAACGTTCGTAATGTGGCGGTGCGAGCTGTCAATGCCCACCGCACAACATGGCGGTCATCTCGTTCGGTGGTGTGCCGCGGCTGCGGCAAACGCTCACGTCGCTCCATCCGTCCCTCCTGCACATACCGAATCCATACTCGCCTCACTGTGGCTGGATGTCGTCTCACATGGGCGCCGATGTCTTGGTACGATAAACCACTGTCGTAATAAGCCACTATTTGTCCTCTGTCGAACTCTGAAACGTGCTGGAATGACTGCCGTATTCTGAAACGAGGCATCAGGAAGCTTCCCACGCACAGGTCCGGCAGTACAACACACTTCCACTACTTACACCCCGCCTTCTGTTCACCCTTCTTATAGTGCTTCTCGGTGGCGTGCCGGGCGCACATGATTTGCATATGCCCTGCAATGCTAATCGTTTGCATGTCCTTTCGCGGGCGACGCATGCTGCGAATTTTAGGCCAATCGGATGCTTCCTTCTTGGTGTTGCATTTTGGTTGGCCAGCAGTGTATATACAACCCTCCCCCTCGAGTTTCAAACTTAAGCTCCGTCCCTTTCGGCAGTTTTTTCTTTTTTCTCAACCCGCTTTTGCTAATTGGAGTTGCAGTTAAATAATCAATAAAATGTAATGAAATATGCATACTATCAATAATATGAGATAGAAACTCGAAGTTCGTTGTATACGTTAATGCATTGAAGTTCACCTACGGATACATTTTTTGGTAGTTTTATGTAGCCTATACGAGTATATATATGCGTACATGTAAGGTCAGGTGATGCGTAACATCATAGCCTCTCCTTGACAAATGTCAACCCCGCCTTCTCGTGGTGCATCCTGTTCCCACTAAAGGGGCTCTGGCGACCGCCCATAGCGGTATAACTATACCATCGGGATCAGAGGAAATTCTATCCCACACTCACCAACCCGCTTGGCCAGCGTGGTGAGTTATGGCCAAACCCCTCCAAAATGATTCCACAACTTAAATCTTGGCCCTCAGTCTCCGGCAGCTGGAATGTACCTGGCCAAGGCAGCGGCCAGTGCGACATGAAGGCAGAGGGTGCTAAGAATCCCCGGAGGACCGGACTAGGCTGCCATCTGATGCTGACCTTGGCTACTTACAATGGACGCTCCCTATCTTCTGATTCAAGGCTTCTTGAATTGGAAGAGGAACTACAAAGGATCAAGTGGGACATCGTGGGGCTAAGTGAGGTAAGGAGAAAAGGAGAAGATCTCATCGAACTGAAAAGTGGACATCTCTTCTACTATCGTGGGACAGATACTGGCAGAACTAGTGGTGTTGGATTTATAATAAACAAGAAACTGAAGGATAAAGTTGTAGAAGTTGAAAGTTCCTCTGACAGAGCTGCACGACTTGTTATCCAACTCTCGAAAAGATACCAGGCTCAGATTATTCAAACTTATGCACCCACCACAAGTCATCCTGAAGAAGAAATTGAAGAATTTTATGAAGAAATTTGTCATCTAAATAATAAAGGTAAGCAGCACTTGAAAATAATTATGGGAGATTTCAATGCAAAAATAGGGCAACGGCAACAGAATGAAACTTCAGTAGGTAAATTCGGTCACGGCAACAGAAACCAGCGTGGAAATACTCTCGTAGAGTTTGCAGAGGCAGAAGGGTTTTCATCTTGAACTCCTTCTTCAAGAAAAAGCCACACAGGAAATGGACATGGAGACATCCAAATGGGACGACAAGTGAAATTGATTTTATTATGTGTAACAAAAAATTCGTCATAGAAGACTGCAGTGTGCTAAACAAGTTCAACACAGGTAGTGACCATAGATTGGTGAGATGTAAGATGCACCTCAACACCAAACTTGAACGTGGCAAGCTCATAAGACAAACAAAATCTATTGACATAACCAACCTTAAAAAACACCATAATACCTTCAAGTTAGAACTGAAGAACAGGTTCTCTGCTTTAGAAGGCCTAACATCGGAAGAAGTGGACATCTCTGAAGTTAACAGAAAAATAACCAAAGCTCTTATGGAAACAGCAACAAAATTAGCTGGGTCTAAGAACAAGTTGCATGTGAACAAATTATCAGGAAAAACCAAAATGTTGATGCAAAAAAGAAGAGAGATGAGGACAAATAAAGAAGATGTGACTTCCAAAGTGGAATATATAGAGCTATGCAAGACAGTAAGAAAAGTATCACTGAAGACGTAAGGAAATTCAACTGTGAACTAGTGAGGAAAGCAATTGAAAACAACCAAAGCCTAAAGATAGCAAAGGGACATCTCAGTAAGGGAAGAAAACAGATTATGGCACTGAGAAAAGAAGATGGTTCTGTAACAAGAAATAGAGGCGAAATCTTGACAAGAGTGAAAGATTTCTACTCCAAATTATATGAAAGGGATGATATATGCACTCCAGACATCATGAAAGATACCAGTACCAGAGTTCCTCCAGTCCTTCCAGCAGAAGTTGCACATGCAATCAAGAACATGAAGCGAGGAAAAGCTCCAGGAGAAGATGGAATTACTGTAGACATCATACAAGAAGCAAGTGGAGAAATCGAAACAGTACTCGCCCAAATTTTCACTCGATGCCTTAATGAAGGAAAGATTCCTGAGGATTGGAACACCGCTACAATGATCCTGCTACATAAGAAAGGTGACATTGAGGATCTCGGAAACTACAGACCTATCAGCCTCCTATCAGTAGTTTATAAAATCTTCACTAAAGTTCTTTCACACCGCTTGAAGGTAGCACTAGACATGGCTCAACCGAGAGAACAAGCTGGATTCAGGAGTGGCTACAGCACAATAGATCATATCCACGTGCTGAGAGAACTAATTGAAAGAGCGAGGGAATATGAACTTCCATTGTGCATGGCTTTTATCGATTATGAAAAAGCCTTTGATTCGGTGAAACCGTCAGCAGTTACAATGGCTCTGAAAACCTGCGGTATTGAAGATGCATACATTAATATTATTAATAACATCTATGAAAATGCAAGTGCAAAGATTAGGCTGTTTGAAAATACAACACACGTAAAAATTGGAAAGGGAGTGAGACAAGGTGACACCATATCTCCGAAGCTCTTTAATGCCACATTGGAGGGTGTTTTTCAGTCGCTGAGCTGGGAAAACAAGGGGATAAAGATTAATGGAGATTATCTAACCCACCTTCGTTTTGCTGATGACGTAGTCATTTTTGCAACTACCCCATCAGAGCTGCAGAGTATGATCCAGGAACTTGCTGACAAGAGTAAAGAAGTGGGATTAAAAATGAACTTTCAGAAGACAAAAGTGATGTTCAATGCTTTTACAAGAAATGAAGATTTATCGATTGATGGAGAAAAGCTGGAGATAACAGACACATACGTTTATCTTGGACAACAGATATCAAGTGAGGGTCACATTGATGAAGAAATTAATCGGCGTACAAAACTTGCCTGGAGAGCTTTTGGAAGAAACAGCATAATTTTCAAGAGCAATATGCCATTATGTCTTAAAAGAAAAGTGTTTGATCAATGCATCCTTCCAGTGCTTACGTATGGTGCAGAGACGTGGACCTTAACTAAAAGAGACATACAAAGGCTGCAGACAACTCAAAGAAGCATGGAGAGGTGCATGCTTGGTGTAACCAGGAGAGATAAGAAGAGGAACTCGTGGATCCGAAAAATGACAAGAGTGGAAGACATCATGATCAGAGTTAAATCCCTGAAATGGCAATGGGCTGGACATACTGCCAGAAGGACAGATCATCGATGGACAGCCGAAATTTTAGATTGGATTCCAAGGGACAGGAAAAGACCCAGAAGAAGACCACATGGGAGATGGGTGGATGAAATTCGAAAGTATGCAGGGGTGACATGGAGGAGACTGGCACAAGACAGACCGTTGTGGAGGAAACTTGGGGAGACCTTCGTCCAGCAGTGGATTGATAATGGTTGACAATGATGATGATGATGATATGCGTACATATAATTTTCCAGTTTTTATTTTAACGATATATGCATATGATTTACTACTTTTCTGGGACTTACAGTTACATGAATTTTTAAACTGAAGTTTTGGAGACTGCTTCAGCTACAGCAAGAAATGCTTTTTCTATTTGAAAGCATTGAAATAAACATTAACACTGAAATTCATGCAATTCTGGAAATTTTAAATTTTTTGAAGAGATTTTTTTTTCGTAATTATTCATGATAGGTAATCCTTAAAAAAATATTTTGGAATTTTTAGATTTCCCTTCTCACTAAGATTTAGGAAATATAACAATTCTGAATTCAGCTATCGGAATAAAATTTGTAAGAATGGGATAAAAATTTCGACAGTCTCTCTCAGAGTGCGTACCTTGCTTATAGCTAAAACTGGGACGCAAGATATCAGCTTCCAGAGGCGTTCATGGATCGCTATAATCCGGCACTTTTTGCTACCCAATGGCATGATGTCCGTGCCAACGGGACTAGACCTTCCCCATCATGCTTTGGGTTATGGTTCAGAGAATAAACAGCTCGAAGGAAGCGCTAATCACCATTGACAGATTTATGGTCTGTAATGCTGAAATGGTCTCCCGGTGGCGCAGGTCTGCACGGGCCGGGTCGGGAGAAGTCGACCCATTCTTTTTATCGCGGGCCACGGGTGGCCTAGTGGTCAGCGTTCGTGACTACCATGGAGAAGACCTCTGGCTCGATCCCAGGCAGGTACGAACGCTCGAACCACTAAATATCCGCCCTGCGTCGGATGGGCACGTAAAGCCGCCGGGCCCCAGATACTGGCCACCCGGTAATAAATAAGAGCGTCTTCCTCCCCCTTTCTACCTCGCTTCCGTGTCACTCTTCTATGGGGCACTCTAGCCCAAATCTCTTAGCTTCCTAATTCTAAGGGTTGTTTAAGACCTGTGGTCAGACACTCCCTAACATCCTCTACATCTGATCTGATCTGATCTCATCTTTTTAAAGTAAAAAGTCGTGTTCCCCGATTTCCTGGTGTGTTTAATTGTTCCTATTCACCCTCTTCATTTGGCTCTACTTACTTCCATGGGTTCACTGTAAACCGCCACATAGGAAAACTGCCACACCGGAAGATTCCCACACAGGAAAACTGCCACACCGGAAGATTGCCACACAGGAAAACTGCCACACGCTTTTCATTAAGGGGCAGGGTACAAATTGCTATTCCTCCGAGGAACACTTTGAATGTGTGGCAGTTTTCAAAGTTTCCGAATTATGTGTGGCAGTTTCCCTAGGTGTCCTAACGATGCGAAGGAGCTTTTTTGTTTGTCTGAATTTTCATGTCAGTTCAAACTTAATGCAACTGGTCACATAAGTTCGACGGGGGGGGGGGGTAAAAAGATTGCCGTTTCCTGGCCTATATTGAGAATTGAATTAGGAACTCAAAACAAATTTCGAGAAAAAGTTCTATGTAAGCCAAGCGAAAATTGTCGTGTTCAGGAAAGGACAATAAGGTGGGATCTTTTTAATAACGCTGCACTTTTACTTACGCACTAAATATTTACATAACATGTCAAATTTGTAATATTTTTCTTTTACTTAATTAATACATAGGCCCTACACCTCGGTTTCTTTAACAGATTTTAATCCGCCGACTTCATATTCATAACGCTTACGTATCAAATCACGTCAATAGCATTGAAGTCATAGGCCACTGGCATAGGCCTTTTTAACAGTTTTTATTCTACCAGTGTCATACTCACAACGCGCTTTTATTTAGGCACGGAATATTTATTCACAGGCCCTAGGCCTAGGCTTAGGCCCTTTTACCAGTTTTTATTCTACCAATGCCATATTTACAACGTTTACACAGAAAATCAAGTTAATAATATTGGGCGTTTTCTTAGGCACGAAATATTAATTCATAGGCCCTAGGCCTAGGCGTTTTTAATAGTTTTTACTTTATCATTGTCATATTCACAGCCTTTACACAACAAATAAATGTAATATTATTGCGCTTTTACTTAGGCAGGAAATATTAATTCATAGGTCCTAGGCCTAGTCCTCTTTGACAGCTTTTATTCTACCAATGCCATATACACAATTCTACCAGTGCCATATACACAGCAAATCAAGTTAATAATATTGGGGTTTACTTAGACACGAAATATTAATTCATAGGCCCTAGGTCTTTTTAGTAGTTTTTACTTTATCAATGCCATATTCTCAACGTTTACACAACAAATAAATGTAATAATATTGCGCTTTTACTTAGGCACGAAATATTAATTCATTGTCCCTAGGCCTAGGCTTTGTTAATAGTTTTTACTCTATCAATGCCATATTCACAACGTTTATACACACACACAAAATAAGTGTTATAATATTACTCTTTTACTTAGGCACGAAATATTCGTTTATAGGCCCTAGATCTGGGCCTATGAATTAATATTTCGTGCCCAAGTAAAAGCGTAATATTATTAATTTGATTTGTTGTGTAAACGTTGTGAATATGGCATTGATAGAGTAAAAACTATTAAAAAGGCCTAGGCATAGGGCCTATGAATTAATATTTCGTGCCTAAGTAAACGCCGAATATTATTAACATGGTTCGCCGTGTAAACGTTGTGAATATGACATTGGTAGAATAAAAACTGGTAAAAGGGCCAAAGCCTAGGCCTAGGGCCTGTGAATAAATATTTCGTGCCTAAATAAAAGCGCAATATTATTAACTTAATTTTATGTGTAAACGTTGTGAATATGGCATTGGTATAATAAAATCTGTCAAAAAGGCCTAGGCCTAGGGCCTATGAATGAATATTCCCTGCCTAAGTAAAAGTGCAATATTATTACATTTATTTGCTGTGTAAATTTTTTGAATATGGCAGTGATAAAGCTAAAACTATTAAAAAGGCCTAGGCCTAGGGCCTGTGAATAAATATTTCGTGCCTAAATAAAAGCGCAATATTATTAACTTGATTTGATGTGTAAACGTTGTGACCATGGACACTGGTAGGATAAAAACTGTTAAAAAGCCTATGCCTGTGGCCTATGACTTTAATATTTAGTGCTTAGGTAAAAGCGCAATGCTATTGACTTGATTTGATACGTAAGCGTTATGAATATGAAGTCGGCGGATTAGAAGCTGTTAAAGAAACCGAGGTGTAGGGCCTATGAATTAATTAAGTAAAAGAAAAATATTACAAATTGGACAGATTATGTAAATATTTAGTGCCTAAGTAAAAGTTCAGCGTTATTAAAAAATTCCTCCTTATTGACCTTTCCTGAACACAGCAATTTTCGCTTGACTTGCATTGAACGTTTTCTCGAAATTTGTTTGGAGTTCCCAATTCAATTCTCATTATAGGCCAGGAAACGGCAATCTTTATACCTCCACCCCCACCCCCTCGAACTTCTGTGGCCAGTTGCCCTAAGTATGAACCGACATGAAAATTCAGACAAACAAAAGAGCTCCTTCCCATCTTTAGGCACCTAGGGAAACTGCCACACATAATTCGAAAACTTGGAAAACTGCCACACATTCAAAGTGTTCCTCGGAGGAATAGCATTTTGTGTCCGGCCCTTTAATGAAAAGCGTGTGGGTTTTCCTGAGTGGCAGTTTTTCTGTGTGACGGTTTTCCGATGTGTGACAGTTTTCTAAGTCGCTAAAAGATGTGTGGCAGTTTTCCTGTGTGGGAGTCTTCCTGTGTGGCGGTCTTCCGCCAACCACTTCCATGACATAGCCCAGGGCGTTATCAGAAAAGCAAGGTGATGCACTCAAAGTGTTTTTACCAATCTGTAGGTATTAAGATGGTAAAACCATTTCGGGGCTTGTTGACAACAAAAAAAAAATTCGACCCCGATCGAGTGTGTACGTGTGTTGTGTAGGGTGGGGAACGGAGAATGTCTGCAGTGGGGTGAGGATGTATGTGTGTTTGTGTGTGTGTTTGTGTGTGTGTGTGTGTGAGAGAGAGAGAGAGAGAGAGAGAGAGAGAGAGAGAGAGAGAGAGAGTGGGACGACATGGATTTTTTCTCCTATCCCTAATCTGTATAGGGATTTACTTTTGTAGTGTTACAGCTTACTAGTTCAAAGAAAGGGTGATTCTGAACGCACTTAGTCTTCCTTTTTCTCTCTTTTGAAAGGTTATGTTTTTCGATAATTGTCAAAGTTTAGTTAATATTTTTAGGCTTACATTCAACTAAATATTTTTAATAATATCACATTTCATTATTCAATTTTCACACTTTAATAAAATACAATATAAAGACAAAATAATACCAAATGGCACATCATGGGCCGGGTCGGGCGTAAATAAGAGCTGCAATTAACGGATCCGGGCCGGGCCTTACACGCACGCGCTTCGGACGGACCAGGCCGGGCTCACCAAATTAGGCCAGTGCAGACTTTTAGTCTAAGCACTGGCGTATGACCATTCATCCGAGATGGATTCGGGCTCGAATCCCGGTGAGGCATTCATGTTGTGTTTGTCTTACGGCAGTGCTCTCTCCCTTTCCGGAACCAATGACCCTAAATTGGGGACGGGCGTCTGCTTATAACTCATGGAGTTGCTCACGGTCGTCAAACCCCAATAATAATAAAAAACAACATAAAGCTGAGATCTTGGGGGAGGGGGATTGTTTTGTCGTAGCTTTCGTAAAACCCTACGGCTATTGTAACGTACCAGGAGATGTGACGTACCTGCGAGAAGGACGCACACAGATAGGAATCAGAATAAAACGTCCGCGTAGCTCAATTGGTAGAGCAACTTATTCCGGAATGAGGGGACCCGGGTTCGAATCCTGGCGCGGATAAAAATGACGGAGAAATTCCCTTCGTTATAATGGCGCCCGAACTATCCGGATGACCCGACCGTTCAAAATCTCGCACAGGTGTGATGTTATTTCCACACCGCGAGATAGGAAAAATAAGAGAATCCCTTCTCCAGCACTTCGAAAAAAAAAAAAAAAAAAAAGAAAAATAAGGGGGAGATGATGTAACGTACCAGGAGATGTGACGTACCTGCCAGAAGGACGCACACGACATAAAGGCAGATAGGAATCAGAATAAAACGTCCGCGTAGCTCAATTGGTAGAGCAACTTATTCCGGAATGAGGGGACCCGGGTTCGAATCCTGGCGCGGATAAAAATGACGGAGAAATTCACTTCGTTATACTATGTGAATATTTCTGTTTGGGGAGCGCAGACAATTTTGGACATCATTAGGTTCAGGTACATCAGCCGCTTAAGGGGTTAAATTCAACAGGCTTATACTCTCCCTAGTGATAAATGGACTTAATGTCATACAACAGCAGATAATTCCTTTACTAAAACTCAGCTCTTAATTTCGTTCTCTAGACGGTGTGAGATCCCAGCGGGGACCGATAGCCAAAAACTAGTAGAGTCCAGCCAGCGAAAATATTCCGGACCCGCTCCTGAATCCTCATTGTCCTAGCGCGTTTATTTAGTTTTCCTACGTTTTCATGAAACTAGACTGCAACTTTTAAATAGTTTAACGAAATGGGTGGTCACTAAAGGAGGTACAGTGCCCCTAAAGAAGCATCCTAGCTTTGAAAAAAAAAACGCCCTGAAAGGATTTTTTATTTGTTTGTTTGTTTGCCTGTCAAGTTGGGAAAAAGGAAAAGGGGAAGATTGAAATAAAAGTGAAAGCTATTTTCTCACTTAAGTGCATGGTACTCGAGTGATTTAGTATTCCCATCGGCTGCTAATTACAAGGAGATTTCACCTTAACATCATTTAGCTACCTGTTTGTGTTGGCCATTAGGCGCGAATGGATTTCCAAGAAGCGAAACAGTGTCCATAGCCGTTTAACAGTGCTGCTGGGATGCTCTGTTAAAGCATAATGGACCTCTACCAATTCCCTAACCCTTCCCTGTCCTCACACCACTAATGGAGAAGCGTAATAGAATTTCCTCACCCAACAACTCTGAGTACCTATCTACAGTGCCCCAAAGCGTTGTCTCTGCTGGCATTTTTTCCTTTCTCGTGCTCCTATGCCTTGTCCTTGTACATTGTTCCTCACTTTCTCTGCTCTTATTTTCCTCACTATGCATGTTAACAGCCGTTACAATCGAAAGTGCTTAAAAATAGCTCAAAAAAGAAAAAAAGAAGGGTCCCGTAGCTCATTATTTAAAATGGTCACTATTCCCACTACACCTACGCATAGCATCATGCATTACCCGGGTCATTTTCACCACTCTTTTTGTCGCATTCACCCTTTTTTATTCCCTCATTTCCCTTTGTGAGGAGACAGAACCACACCTGGCAATTTTTCAAATCACACAGGACTTGCATATTTTGACTCGGCAACTTGAGAATTCACACCAGATCTTGTAAATGTTTTAAATTCCCGATTATCTTTAAGAAGGAGGGGCATTAAATTTTTAGGAAAACTCTTTTGAAGCTCTTTTATGACTTTATGTCGGAAGTAATTAAGAACACCTTATGGGAATATCGCTTCAGTGCGTGTGCATGTGTGATCTACTGTCGATCCGAAAACTTATGAACTGATTTTGATGAAATGTGCAAAGAAACTGCTCTTACATGGATACTAGCACAGAGTAGAGTTATGTGAAATAAACACTCCTTGCTGTAGCGTTTTTCTTAGTTGAACGTTGCTTTTAGTTGAAGCCGATTAGTGTCTTAAGCTAAACTTGCTGATGAATGAATAAAACTAATCATCAGCGTTGGAACCGCGGGGGCAGATGGGGCAGTTACCCCCGCACGCAAATGAGTGTGTGTGTGTGAGGGGCGGGGTGGCAAAGCATCACATTTGCACCCTCAGTTTTCTTTCTTTCCGAATTACGTATGTTCCTGATTGGAAATCTCAAACATTCCAGTTTTTTTGTAAGTTCATTTTGATAGAAATTGAGTATTGTTCTTCATTTTTTACCATGAACTATCTGGAAATCTGATTTTTTATGCAACTCCTGAGACCCCAAGAAATGCTAGCTATAGCCCCATTAAACAGTCCAGTGGGCTGATTTCCGTTTGAAGACCTGCAACGTTTTGTGTCTCATTAAGTGTAAAAAATTAGTCTTCCTCTAAAAAAAATGAGTAAAACTAAATAAGGAAATGGAAACAGGGTGAAGAATGAGATATAGATAGGTTCCGTCAATGTTTAATTTAGCGTCTACGCCTACAACTCCTGCAGAATTGATACCAATCCGGAAGTATCAAAGTCTATAGTTCAGGGCCGTTTATGTATACAGTTAGTTTAGATTGAGAAACTATATGGATATGAAATGTTTCTTTTTAACAATGAATGTTGAATCGAAAAAAAAAAAAAAAAAAAGATTTCCAGCAAATTTTTGTAATGAAGTTAGCACGTCTTCTTTTACAATAGTACGATAAATTTTAAGAAAGGATAAAATACTTTTTTCTCCGACATCTGGCCCCCGCTGTCAAAAAATACACTGCCGGAAAGTGAAAAAAGAACACCAAGAAGGAGACGTCTGATACCAACGAAATTTATACAGCATAATAACGGAATACAGAGGATAACGTGATCAAAACATTATGGCAAAATACAGCTGTATTTGCTGGTAAACTGAAAAACAATATTTCCATGTAACATGGTTAGTGCGAGGTTGAACCGCCATGAACTGCGTCACACTGTGCAATTCTGGCATGGAGTCTGTTGTACAGATGTTGGATGTAAGTTTGGGGTATTGAGTTCCAAGCATCCTCAACCTGGACGCGTAAATCGGGGATCGTCGTGGCTGGCCGTGGAGACCGGATAAGTCGTTGTCCCATAAAATCCCACACGTGCTCAATGGGGGACAAATCCGGTGAACGTGCAGGCCATGGAAGTTGTCTCACACCCTGAAGTGCATGTTGCGTTGCACGTGCCGTGTGTGGGCGTGCGTTATCTTGCTGGAAAACAACACGATGGACCGACCTTACAAATGGCACAACAACGGGCTGAATGATGTTGTTGATGTAGGAGGTGCTGTTTAACGTACCCGGTACGAACACTAGTTGTGTACGGGAGTGATAGCTGATCGCTCCCCACACCAGGAGACCGGGTGTTGGCCCTGTGTGTCGCTGGCGGATGCAAGAAGAGTGGAGACGCTCCCCTGTGCGTCTGCGAACACGCATACGGCCATCGGAGGCTCCCAAGCAGAATCTGCTTTCATCGCTGAACACGACGGATTGCCATTGCGTTCTGCAGTGGAGACGTTGGCGACACCACTGCAGCCGTTCCTGACGGTGGGCTGGAGTCAGAGGTACACATGCCAGAGGCACACGTGCACGTAGTCCTGCATGCAGTAAACGGTTGCGGATTGTTCGCACAGTCACCTGAGGTGCAACGGCAGCTCGGATTTGCGTCGCAGTGGATGTTCTGCTTGACAAAGCCGCTGTTCTTGTGCGTCGATCAGTCCGTCTGTGACTCCCGGTTCCACGTCTTCTCGTGTGGGAATGTTCCTCGGACCATCTACGCCACCATCGTACCACCACCGATACTTCCCGTCCAATTCGCTCCGCAATACGAAGATACGACCACCCGGCCTCGCGGAATCCGACTAGACGACCTCGCTCAAAGTCCGATAACTGCTGAAATCGTACACGTCTCCCATGTCCAGGCATTGCAGCTTCTTCCGGGTCTTCGCACGTGTCCGTACGCCGACGACTGATTACATTCACTTCGCCGTACTCCTTAAACACCACCGACGATAATTTGCATATTATGCCGTGCTGTGGCGTAAGCGCTCACCGGTTGGTCTCGAAATTAACATCACAGCTACGTAAACTCGACCCCATTAACATATGTAAATTTCACGATCGTCCGCTAATTCCCTCTTGGTGTTCTTTTTTTACTTTCCGCCAGTTTAGTTCCGACGCCACTGAAACTAATATTCTTAATTCGCTGAACATGTATTTCACACTCTAGAAATGACTACGTGAAGAAAACTGCCAGGTTGAAGGAAACTGCAAAGACTTACTTTGCTGTAGAATAAAATTAGCAACTTTTTTCACAGTAAAATGTTTATATTAGATCGACTATAGTTTCGCAGAACGTTTGGCCCGGCATCCTCAAGGACGAATGGAGCGTAAACATTAAAATCGTTGTGATATCATCAGAATTCTGACGGTCACGGATTTTGGTGAGTCGTTTCCACGCGCTTGAAAGAAATGGAATAGACGTCATGTCGTTGACAAGCCGTGACGAGTTCCAGTATTTTTTTTTTTTTATTGGAGGTTTAACGACCACCATGAGCAATTCAATGGACTATAAGCAGTCACCCGTCGCTAATTTAGAGTCACTGGTTCCAGGGAAGGGAGAGAGAGCCAGTGCCGTAAAACAAACACAACATCCATGTCTCACCGGGATTCTAACCCGGACCCCTTTCGGATGAATGATCAGAAGCCATCGGGGCGGCCCAGTATATGTGGAAAGCTTCTAATATATTAAGCTTGATGGTCGAGTCAGGTTTATTGATAAGCGTAGCGTTTCCAAACAAAAATTTATGGTTATTTTCGTGACAATGTTGGACTATATAGACGACTTCTTCAGTTCATAGTTCCGTACGTAGGTCCTGTGTTCCTTCACTCGGAAACTTAATGCCCTGCTGGTCTGTCCTATATATGAAAGTCCACATTCACAAGGTATCTGATGAATTCCCCAGTAGTTTATGTCTTCGACGTAGTCTTTTGATCCGTAAAAAATCATCTTGTTTATGGGTTTGAAAATAACTTTGAAATTAAAACTTTTGAGAACTTTTGAAATTCCGAAGCAAATCTGAAGAGCAAATAGGATAACCGTCCTATTCTTTCGTACTGGGAGATCTATAGGCGTGAGCGTGCAGACAGGCTTCGGTTTTCTAAATTTTTGGATAGCTTTGTCTATAACTGAAGGGCTGTATCCTCTGTGTACTGCAATTCGTTTGAGAAAATCAAGCTCTTTCTGTAAGGAATCCTCAGTTGAGCAGATATGTATTACACGATATACGTATGTTTAGAAGGCAGATATATTTTGTTTCCATGGATGATTTGATTTTGCATCTTTCAAGCGCGTGGAAACAACTCACTAAAATCCGTGACTGTCAGAGTTCTGATGATGTCACAATGATTTGAATGTTTACGCTGTATTCGTCCTGAGGATGCCGAGCCAAACGTTCTGCGAAACTATTGTCGATGTGTAATAAACATTTTATTGTGAGAAAAGTAGCTAATTTTATTCTATCTTAACACCAAAAGCTTAGTAGTCGTAAATTATACATTACTTTGCTGTTTCCTACAACCTGGCAGTTATGCCAGGTTGAAGTAGCTGAGCCCATTTTACGGATTTATGATGTCAGATGTTGACTGAAAAAGAAAAACACACATAGCGCCGTGAATTGTTGGTCGCGGTGGTGTAAGGCTAACGCGCTCGGCTAGATATTGAGAGATTTGGGATTCAATTCCCCGACGGCGGCCGAATAATAATTTTTCGGTTGCTGTGCGTTGCTTAACGTGGAAAGTGCGATGGATTTATTTATTCAACTGACGCCACGTATTTAAAGGATTTTCACGTGGTTGGAATTTGATGCTTCAGGCACGCCACGTGTCTTTCACTTATCCTGTGCATCAAAAACAGTTGACTTGGGTATGTTTAAACGCCTCTCGGTTTCTCTCATGGACAACCCACTAATGTAACACCCAACAATATTTTCTTTCTCAAAGACAGTTCTCTTCCGCCGCGACATTTTCACTCAACCTCACAGTGCGATATGGTCGCGGTATTTGTCATTTTCTTGTAGGACTTCCGTCCACAGTGAGTAGAGTTTAGGTACCAGCCACCTACAGCAAGGTCGCCTTTTAGGCAGGACACAGAAACGGAAGGAATGAGAGCAAGTCTAGCGACTTTGACAGAACAGTTTTGTAGTGAGATTAGGTTACAGTAGATGGCGCCACCGTACAAGTACGATGTTGCACACAGAGGGGTGAGAGAATTTCAGGGGGGGCATAGGAAAGGATACCCATTTAACCAGTGGGTCCAGCCTGAGGGCCGTCACTTAACGTGCTCGTCCGATGCACGGCGGATATTCAGCGATTGTTAGTAAATCACACCATCTCTGCAGGCTTGTTTTTATACCGTTTGCAGCTGTACCGCGCGTCTTAACAACGCAGCGGATCCGTTCATTTCCTTTCGAAGGGGTGTCCGGTGACTTTCGTAAATATGGTGTATATTTCAATCATATTTAGGAAAAGAGTGCAGAAGACAAAGAACTGATTTATTGTGTTTTACGTTCCACATTCTTAAAATGCGATAAATAAGCAATGATAAATCTGAGTGCTTTGCGTAGACTTGATTTTGTTTCGACATTGTTTAAGCAGAGTTATTAGATGTAATTGCTATTTTAATGATAACGCCGTCGATGTGTGTTCTTTTTCTTTGACATAATATGAGGATGTGCGCAATAAAGTGGACATTCAGTATATACAATGATACAATATTGAATACCGAAAGGAGTTCTGTGAAAAGATGCACACCGATCAGCCAAAACATTAAAACCACCTACCTAATATGATGAAGGTCCTCCTCTCGCCTCTAAAAAAGCTCTCGCCCAATGAGGCATAGATTCAACGAGATGTTGGTAGGTGTCTCTTGATGTCTGGTACCATGATTGCAGCAGAAGATCCCGCAGTTCCCGTAAATTACGTGGCTCGAGTGATGCTGCTCGTGCCCGTTTTTCCAACTCAAGCCACAAATGCTTGATGGGATTCATGTCCGGCGAATTTGGGGGCCATGCCTATAAATGGAATTCTTCTTCATGTTCTTGGAACCATTCCTGAACTTTCTTCGCAGTGTGGCATGGAGCATTGTTTTGTTGAAAGATGTCATCTCCGCCAGGGAATACAGTCGCCATAGATTGGTGTATTCGGTCAGCCACAATGTTCAGGTACGTGACAGCTGTCAGAGTTCGCTCTACAAGGATAATGAGTCCAAGTGTTCCCCAAGAAAATATTGTCCAGACCAACACACTCTCTCCAGCAGCCTGGACCAGTCCCGCAGCTCCTTCAGGTGAGAAGGCTTCCTTGGGTCGTCCGTTGACATGATGTAACAGAAAACGAGATTCGTCTGACCATGAGAACCTCTTCCAGTCTTCTATGGTCCAATGTCTATGCTTACGTGTCCACTGCAAGCGTTGACGATGGTGAATGTCTGTGAGCATAGGCACATGAATGGGTCTGCGACTGCGGAGACCCATATCTAAGAGCGTACAATGAACTGTGTGTTCGAAAACATTGGGCCCTTCACCACAATTGAAATTATGGGCAATGTCTGCCACAGTAGCCCCCCTGTTGCTGCGGACAAGACGAGATAGCCTGCGCTGACCTGGCATCAATGAGGCCTGACCTGCCCGCGCCTTTGTCGATGACTCTGTCACCTGTTTCGAACCATCTTTGATAGGTACCAACTACTGCATAGCGTGAGCATATTATCAACGTCGTCTTTTCGGAGATGTTCTTACCAAGGAGTCTTCCATGACGATCTGGTCTTTGTCGAAATCAGATAAATCCTTTGCTTTTCCCATGTTGATATAAAACGAAATACTGACTGAGAGAGCTCCGATCTAAGTATTATTATATCATTGGCGACCTTGGCACGTGACGCTGATTGGCTGCACGCGCGCTTATTTGCATAATGCAGAGGTGGTTTTAATGCTTTGGCTGATCGGTGTATAACGCAATACAATCAACGTTCAAAAGAAAAGAGATATAAAACTGAAATCGAAGCAATAAATTGCCTTGAGAAAGACAATCGATTCATATCCTTTCGTTCAAGATGTTTCCTTATCCGGAGACACCTTCCAAAACGTTAATACTCACTGATCTCATGCACGAAACGATGCAGTTCCTAGGGGTTCGATTCCCGGTGGCGGCCAATGAGAATTTTTCCGTGACTCACTTATAAACGTGGAAAGAGCGATGATTTCTGTTTGATGTTCCTAGTCCACGTTAAATGTCTGTATTAATTATTCATTCGCCTTTTAATTATTTCTTCAGTTGCTGCTTACCATCTTTGGTGAATCCCCAGCATTGTGCGGGGCTCCAAGAAGCAACCTGCCAAATTGGCTTGGCAGTTAGTGTGTGTGAGTCTGGAGGAATTCGAGGCGGACGTGGTGCAATGGACCATATCCAGCGCGTAACTGGAAGGCCCTGGGTTCGATTCCCGGTGGCGGCCAATGAGAATTTTTCCGTGACTCACTTATAAACGTGAAAAGAGCGATGACCTCTGTTTGATGTTCCTAACCAATTATTTTAAAGGCGAGATGATCTTGATATACACTGAAATAGCAAATCATAATGAACACCTAACAAATAGTGTTGGACCGCCTTTGGCCTTTAAGACAGTCTCGATTCGATGTGAAATGGATTCAACGAAGTGCTGATATTGTTCAAAAGATATGTTCAGCCAAGCGAATGTGATGGCGTCAGACAATTGCCGAATGCCCGATGAAGGATGATCTCTGTTATGAATGGCTCTCTCAATCTAATCCCACAGGCACCGCCCCGGTGGCGCAGTGGTCTAAGGCGCTGGCCTCTGATCATTCGTCCGTAAGGGGTCCGGGTTCGAATCCCGGTCAGGCATGGATGTTGTGTTTGTCTTACGGCACTGGCTCTCTCCTTTCCCCTGGAACCAGTGACACTAAATTAGGGACGGGCGACTGCTTATAGCCCATTGAGTTGCTCACGGTGGTCGTTAAACCTCCAATAAAAAAAAAATCCCACAGGCGTTCAGTTGGGTTAAATTCAAGGATTTGTGGGGTCATTTTAAGACTTTGAAGTCACCTTCATGCTCTTGGAACTATTGTGTGGCCATCAGAGCCTTGAGATTTGGTGCATTGTCTTGCTGGGGATTCACCAAAGATTGCTCTCTCCATCAGGAAACACCATGCACGTATGGGTGGTCAGCAATGATGTTGAGATACTTCGTGACATCCAAATGCTAGTCCAGGGCTATTAAGGAACCTAATGCCTTCCATGAAAACAAATCTCTCACCATTACACCGCTTCCACCAGCTTGCACAGTTTACTCTAGGCAGCTGGGATCCATCAAGTCACCATCACGTTCAAATTGTTGAACCGTTCTATTATTCAGTGTGCTGTCTACCTTCCTTGAAAAAGCCATCTGGTTGATGTGCGAAAGCTTGGAAACTTTTATTTCTATTCTACGCCAAGAAATTTCGGATCACTAGTGTAGTTATACTACACTGCTGGACAATTGCTAAGGACGGATCATAAACGGCTATATAGCGCATAAAAAAGTAAGTTGGTTGGATGCCAAGTGAAATAAAATAATGTCAGAATGCCAGGACATTACAAGAAAGAGAATTTATTGTGCTCTGAAATCCAGAAGGCTTTGGAACGTGTTCAAGGGACAAACAGGCCATTTTGTGCAGAATACGTAAACGTGAAAAAAATGCAATTACCGTCCGCAGGCGTTCTGGCGTAAGATGTCAATACGGGATATGGCCACCATGGAGGGCGATGCAAGATTCCACACGTCGTGTCATGCTTTGCACAACATTATCAAGCAGCTGTTGGGGTAATTTATCGCATTCCGCTGTCAGTGCACGGATGAGGGTGTCCTTGTTTATTGGAGGGCATTGGCGACCAGCAAGACTCCTCCCCAAAGCATCCCACACATTTTCAATGGGATTCAGATCGGGAGAACGTGCTGGCCATACGAGGCGTTGAATATTCTCGCTCTCAAGACACTCCTGGACAGCGACTGTTCGATGACATGTTGCGTTGTCGTCCATGAAAATGAATCTATCACCGACAGCACCAAGGAACATGCGAACATGAGGTAGCAGAACATCATTAATGTATCGTTGGCCAGTCATAGTCCCAGTTGGAAGCATATGGAGGGACGTACGGCCATTGATCATGATGCCAGCCCATACCATGACACTACATGTCGGATATCGGTCCCTTTCCTGTATGTTTGCTGGACAATATGCAGTACCACTATCACGCCAGATCAGTTGTCGTCGACAATCAGACGATAGACTGTATCTACTCTCATCTGAGAAGAGGACAGCAGATCAGTCGTTATAAGTCCAATTGCGATGTTGATGTCACCATTGCAAACGGGCGGTACGGTGACGTCTGGACAATGGGATGCACACAACAGGACGGCGGGCGTATAGTCCTCCTTCATGCAAACGTCTGGCGACAGTTTTTCGGGAGATCCGCTTGCCAGTAGCAGCCGTAAACTGATTTGCTACCTCACTAGCTGTGCTGCGCCGGTGTCTTTTTGTTGATAGCACTATGTACCGATCTTCTGCAGGTGTCGTACTGCAAACACGACCTCCCCCGTGACGTTTGCCACACTCTCCATTTGTTTGAAATGATTTCCAAAGCCTTGAAACAACACTGTGGCTGACGTCGAACTCCCTGGCAACATCTGTTATTTTTCGCCCTTCTTCAATCTTGCCAATAATACGGCCACGCGTAAAATCATCTAGATGATGTCGGGAAGACATACTGAAAATTGCAAGTTCGTCAATTGATTCTTTCCCTTTCAACTTTGCGTTTGAACAACAACGGTCAATACGCGTCAAATCCTTTATATCTCTTATCAGCGCTATGACGTCACGAACAAGTTCGGCAATCCAAAATTTGCATACGCACAACACGTCTTACTGTATCCCGCACTTATGCTAATTTCCACATTTTCCTGCCTTCCATTTTATGGTTGCTATCGTTGCTATTGTCATCCGTCCTTAGCAATTGTCCGGCAGTGTATTTAAGTACAGTTGGTGTATTGTTCCTTGTTATTAATTATGATAAAAGTTTCTCAATGAACTCCAAAATAGCTGATAACTTGCTGGCTGACGAATGAAAAGTCAGATTCTATGAACTCAGAACAGTGCGTAGCGAAGGTAATTGGCACCAAGAGCAAAAATATATATTTAATTTGGTCCCCTTAGGGGACCAAATTAAATATATATTTTTGACAAGAAACACGAAGGATTCAAACAGTGGTTTTGGAAAGTTACTTGAGTATCGAAAAGCACCTATCCTAGAAAACCATGTTTTACTTCTACATTGAATACATTCTGATACTTTATTCCAGGCAAATATAATTTCAATGCAAATTTAATTCATATTATAGTCAGAGTTGGAAACGGGTCAAACATTTTGGACCCGGATCCGGACGTCACATAATTGGACCTGACCCAGACCTGACCCAGATAAATCTGATTTGAACTATAAACTCGAAACTCAATTTATAATTACAACGGCCGTTCCAAAAAAACTGAGAGTAAAATCACACAAAATGAAGAAATATAGGTAAAGCAAAATATATGTTATTCTTTCTCAAAGTACCTTCCCTGGGATGATATGCAACGGTCCCATCGTTCAATCCACTTTTCAAAGCATGTGGCGAAGGCATTTCGTGGAAGCTGCTTTAGCGATCCCTGTACAGCTTGAATAACGTTAGCATCTGTGTTGAATGTTGCGGCACGGAATTTCTTCTTCATTGTTGGAAACTACCAGAAATCGCACGGGGCGAGATCAGGACTGTAGGCAGGCTGTGGTACGATTTCAATACTACATTTAGTTAGAAATTATTGAACGCAAGCAGCCACTTGTGGGCGGGCGTTATCATGCTGTAGGGCCCACCAGTTCCGATCGCTTAATCGATATGTGTCGTCGAAATGCAATACTGAACATTGACAGTAATTTGTGGAGGAACGGCATGCTGGTAGACTACACATTTAAGATCAAAGAAAATTATCATCATCACCTTCCCAGCTGATTTGGTTTGGCGGATTTTTTTTTTGGAGGAGGCGAGTTTGTGTGTTTCCAAACACTCATTGCTCGCTTCGTGAAGGGATCGAAATAGTGGAACCATGTTTCATCGCCAATTATTACTGTGTTTAGAAAGTCTGGATCTTTTGCAATAATTTGTTTCCACTCATGACACACCTGAACTCTGGCTAACAATTGTTCTCTCGTCAGGTGATGAGGTACCTATATGTAACACACACGATGCAGCAGTAATTTGTCGCGTAGAATGCGTAATGCCGACGTTTTTGAAATATTAGTTGACGCCACACGTCATTTGTCGATCTTCTTGTAGGATTGCCCAAATTTTGTTAACAATACGCTCCGTAACAACACTTTCAGGTCGACCAGGCCTAGGAGCGAGTTCTGCCGACAAACCCGCTTTTTTGAAATCATGGTGCCATCTAAAAGTCGTTGACTCACCCAAACATTTACCTTTGTAAGTTTTTTTATTAAATCAACTGTTTCTGGAGCCGTTTTACCCAAACGATAACAAAATTTTATCGCACAACGCATTTAACTTCTTAACTCTGAATCACTCACCTCCATAGCTGTATGGCGAAATGCAGACGTACCTTAAGCAACTCTGCGTGGTTATTTTTCCACTTCGCACTTTTGCCAACTCAAAATAAATAAATAAATATATAAATAAAATTACTGTCAGTTTGTATGGAAACTGAATTTGTATAAATAGAGAGAGTCAAAAAGTTCCTTCGCAGTATTGTTAAGGCTTTTCCACTTAATTTTTTTGCTGCTACAGTCAAACTTTTGAATTAAGTAACTTATATGTTTAATTTCAGTTTTTGCTGTTTTCTCGATAACATATCAAGCTTCAGAATATATTTCACAGCAACACCAACTTTCACCAGCTTCTGATGAGCTGAAGCTTTCCAAAATGTGGATATTGATTACATCATTTCCCCTCAGAAGGAAGGAACACTCATGAAATAAACATTCCCATTTTGGAAACTTTCAAATCATCACAAGTTTGTGAAAATTGGTGTTGCTGTGAAACATATTCTGGTTTCTTAATGAGACGAAACAACTTCCAGCATCATTCACTCTCCCCCTTTTGCTTTCAACAAGAACGTATTTGTTGGCCTCGACGCCTTTTTCAATCGCCCTTTAATATTAAATTCGTACATATGAACAAATAAGGCATTAATCCCGACACGACAAGAAATGGAATGGGATGTAAGCACATCAAACGAAAACCTCTGATTGCTCAATGCAAAAGATGCGATGTGAAGAAAAGTAACTCTCGCTTTACGATATGGCATGGGTGAGTCTAACGTCGGCATCGTATCGTCGGTCGGTGGAAATCTTCGTTGCTTTAAGAAAGAGACGGCAATATTTTTGTATGAAATAACATTTTTCACTCTGCTGGCGCCAGTATCGAAATTCCATAATACGGATGTTTCTTTAAAAAAATTTTTTTGTTTCTTTTCAAAAATAAAACGGAAATAAAACTGGGTCAAAATTGGGCCAAGAATATCTTGACCCGACCCGTTTGACCCGCAAGAAATTTGTCGCTCCGTTGACCTACTGACCCGTGACCGGTTTCGATCTCTGATTATAATACGGTTAAAAACATTAACCCAGATAAGACAGCGAAAAAAAGGGTATATGTTATGAATCAGAACTGGGTCGAATCAAGGAGCTCCAGAAACGCAGAGCACCTGATAAAATGGTAAATTAAAAATTGCAAATTTTATCGTCAGCCCGCTTGTCGAGCGGTTTGAAGCGCAGGCTTCTGACTGTACCTCCGAGATGTTTCCGGGCTCGATCCCCAAATGAGGCATAAGGAGTAGTGTATTTGCCTCATGGTGCTGGATCTTTCCCTCCCTAAAACCAGTGCCTCCAAATTAGGGACTGGCGACTGCTTATAGCCCTTAGAGTTGCTCATGATAGTTTCTAAACACAGAAACGAAAAAAGAAAACAATTTAGTAAAATCATGCAATGCAATGATTATGATACGCTTTCCAACATACTAGAAATCATTACTAAAGTTATCAGGATAATGGCTGTGGAATAAATCTCGCTCCTGTGCCCTGACCTTTGACTCCATTTCGATGATATTAAACAGAATTGGTTAAGTGTACCTCCGAAACAACATACTAAAGTTTTGTCGCAATAGAAGCATTTTTAGTCAAGTTATGAGGAGAACAACTGTGGAGTAAATCTCGCTCCTGTGGCCTGATCTTTGACCCCATTTCAATGATATTCAACAGAATTGGTTCAGTATACTTCCGGAACAATATACTAAAGTTTTGTCGCAATAAAAGCATTTTTACGTAAGTTGTGACACATAAAGACGATGGAATGGATCCCGCTCCTATGTCCTGATCTTTGACCCCATTTCGCCCAATTTCAATAGGGTTCGTCCCCAGGTTATCCCCTACTACATACTAAAATTTCATCGAAATCGGACCATTTTTACGCGAGTTATCGTGCGGACAGACAGATGGACAGAGCTGGAGCATATACGTTTCTTCAACCTAAAGTTGGAAAGCGTAAAAAAAAAAAAAAAAAAAAAGCGAACATTTAATTGCTAGGAAATTTTCTACATGTGAAAAATGCATGTTCAAATACTTTTATAATTTGTTTCCATATAATGAAATTACTTGCACTTTAACGACCATAACGCCCAAATCTCCCGAACATCCAGACGACCATGGCCGCTCAAATCGCCCGACTAGAGAGAACAGAATTTCCTACACCCACATGTCCTTTGAATTTTCACGGCTTCAGCGGGTTTAGCAAAAGTTACCCTCAGTCAAGGGCGTAATTAGTGGGCCTCGTCCTCCACAGAAGGTATTTTATTTGTTATGTTTTTTCTTAAAATGCAATTTGCATTAGAAAAAAATGCTTTAATTTTTTCTTTTGTTTTTACTTATCTTTCATTTTGTTTTGATGGATTTCAAAAACTTTCATTTTTTATCAGCCCCTCCCTCGGAAAAAAAATCTATATACGCCCCTGCCCTCAGTCACCACTGTTTCTACAAAATAAAGAAGTCAACCAGGAGTTAGTTTCTCCCGGATCGATATAATTCATTCTCTCACCGCATCTCTTCGTGGAAGAATGCAGTAAATACCCCGGGTAACGTCTAAAGATCAATGCATTTCAAGCCTAGAATTCGGAAACTTCGTGTGGTGACCCAGCACTAACCCTTCATTTGTTAATCTGTAAAAGGGGGAGGGGGGGGCACAGAAATTTGAAATTTCGAAAAGTATAGCGACAAACAATTTCGGGCATTATGGTATTCTGGGCAATACATGATTTTCTAGTTTTGGTCTTTAGAGGATTAAACTTTTGCAGCAAAATCAGCATTCCCATAGACTGACGCTCGGCGTTCCGTGCCCCCCCCCCCCCTCCCATCGCTACGCCTCTAGCTCAGACCTACTCTGAAAAGTATTTTATCTTGAAGTCAAAATCTGTTGTAGTAGAATTATTCTGAAAATCATGATAACTTGAAGTCTAACAGACAAAAAACTTTTGACAATTTGCTCCCAGAATTACTCTGAAAATCATGGTAACATAATGTCTAACTATTCGAAACGCATATATCGTCACATAGATCTGTAATCAAAAGTGTCTAACAACACGAGCAACGCCTAAACACTGACAACTTCTATTGCGTAAAAGTCATTTTTCCGGTGGCGATAATCGAATCCTTCTGCTCCGGAGCCGAATGCTTTCCTAGTTAAGCTACACCGACGGAGTTTGCCGCTGTAACTTTTCCGTCTTGACACGCGCGTAACCTCTGAGGTAGGTGACATATATCCTCCTCCCCTTGAGAAAGAGCCGGGACGGAAACGTAGGCTTCCGGGTCAGCCGACAAACCACGCTTGAAGGAGAGCTCACTGTAGAAGAAAGAATTCTGACTAATTCTAGACGACATGTGGAACGAACATCATACATTTTTAAAAGAACACAACAGCCAGGAGATTCATTTTACGTTCGAGCACCAATATAGCGTAAAAGCCATTTTCAGAAGTCGAAGCCGCATCCTTCTGCTCCGGAGCCGAGTGCTTTCCCAATTATGCTACACCGACGGTGATTGCAGCTGTAACTTCGCCGGCTTGACATGTGCATTAGAGATGAGCTCGGGCACGGGCCAGGCACGGGTTCGGACGGGCTCAGAATTCATTAACTACCGAAAAACCCGGGCCCGGGATTGGAATTACACGTCTTGAATTTCATTACTGTAATTAATTCAACACGTGTAATTCCAAGCCCGGTTGAATTACACGTGTTGAATTTCATTGTGGATTTGTTACCATGGTGGAAGGATTTTCGATTTCCTAAGCTAGCTGCCATTGCAGACAAATTTTGACAAATTTTGCTTAGCAAGACTTGCATTATGCATTGTCCAAAGCTATGGCCCAAGCAAGGATTAGTTTAAGGAGGTCTGGTATCGAAAAACTGGGAAAAAATCACATTTCCATTTTTTGTATTTTATTAAAAATCAAGAATCGTATCTTTAAAATGATGTACACTGCCGGACAATTGCTAAGGACGGATGACAATAGCAATGATAGCAACCATAAAATGGAAGGCAGGAATATGTGGAAATTAGCATAAGTGCGGGATACAGTAAGACGTGTTGAGCGTATGCAAATTTTGGATTGCCGAACTTGTTCGTGACGTCATAGCGCTGATAAGAGATATAAAGGATCTGACGCGTATTGACCGTTGTTGTTCAAACGCAAAGTTGAAAGGGAAAGAATCAATTGACGAACTTGCAATTTTCAGTATGTCTTCCCGACATCACCTAGATGATTTTACGCGTGGCCGTATTATTGGCAAGATTGAAGAAGGGCGAAAAATAACAGATGTTGCCAGGGAGTTCGACGTCAGCCACAGTGTTGTTTCAAGGCTTTGGAAATCATTTCAAACAAATGGAGAGTGTAGCAAACGTCACGGGGGAGGTCGTGTTTGCAGTACGACACCTGCAGAAGATCGGTACATAGTGCTATCAACAAAAAGACACCGGCGCAGCACAGCTAGTGAGGTAGCAAATCAGTTTACGGCTGCTACTGGCAAGCGGATCTCCCGAAAAACTGTCGCCAGACGTTTGCATGAAGGAGGACTATACGCCCGCCGTCCTGTTGTGTGCATCCCATTGTCCAGACGTAACCGTACCGCCCATTTGCAATGGTGCCATCAACATCGCAATTGGACTTATAACGACTGGTCTGCTGTCCTCTTCTCAGATGAGAGTAGATACAGTCTATCGTCTGATTGTCGACGACAACTGATCTGGCGTGATAGTGGTACTGCATATTGTCCAGCAAACATACAGGAAAGGGACCGATATCCGACATGTAGTGTCATGGTATGGGCTGGCATCATGATCAATGGCCGTACGTCCCTCCATATGCTTCCAACTGGGACTATGACTGGCCAACGATACATTAATGATGTTCTGCTACCTCATGTTCGCATGTTCCTTGGTGCTGTCGGTGATAGATTCATTTTCATGGACGACAACGCAACATGTCATCGAACAGTCGCTGTCCAGGAGTGTCTTGAGAGCGAGAATATTCAACGCCTCGTATGGCCAGCACGTTCTCCCGATCTGAATCCCATTGAAAATGTGTGGGATGCTTTGGGGAGGAGTCTTGCTGGTCGCCAATGCCCTCCAATAAACAAGGACACCCTCATCCGTGCACTGACAGAGGAATGCGATAAATTACCCCAACAGCTGCTTGATAATGTTGTGCAAAGCATGACACGACGTGTGGAATCTTGCATCGCCCTCCATGGTGGCCATATCCCGTATTGACATCTTACGCCAGAACGCCTGCGGACGGTAATTGCATTTTTTTCACGTTTACGTATTCTGCACAAAATGGCCTGTTTGTCCCTTGAACACGTTCCAAAGCCTTCTGGATTTCAGAGCACAATAAATTCTCTTTCTTGTAATGTCCTGGCATTCTGACATTATTTTATTTCACTTGGCATCCAACCACACTTACTTTTTTATGCGCTATATAGCCGTTTATGATCCGTCCTTAGCAATTGTCCAGCAGTGTATTAATTTCCAAAATTGTGCAGTTAGAAGTATTGTTATTTATTTTTTAAAATTTCCTCACTCCCGTGATTTTTGGGGTGACGTTGGTTTTTAGTGCAGTAGGTCGAGTTTTAGAGAAAAGAAGATCAAGTTGAAGCGCTGAGTCATTAGATGAAATTCTCTCTCTCTCTCTCTCTCTTTTCATGATGAACTTGATCTGGAAACTGCACACACATATGATGATAATACTGTGATTATTATACTATTAAGCGCAAAGCTTTGTTAATGTTACAAAATGCAGAATAATCTGGTCTGGAAAGCTTTCACGTTCTTTTTTTTTTAATTTTGGAAATTTCCCTACATGCTTTTTTTATATTCTACTACATCACTCTAAACTACCTTTACAAATTAGCATATATGTAAATTATATGGCAAAGATTAGTTTTCTAGAGTCAAAATTTCAAACATTTGCAACTGTCTGTACGGCGTTGTACGTTTTACAATGCAATTTATTCGAAATAAAAATAAATTTAGAAATCAAAAAGAAATAACGAATGGAATTTTTTGTTTCTAAACGATTTTCTTTTCTTCAGCTTTTACCAAAATTACTGATTCCCCTGATACGGTCGAAGGGCACGTTGATTATTTATTTATTTTCAAATCCACATTTTAGAACATTTGGCTTTATGCGTAGTATTTCTAAAAACATATTAATATTGTGAAGTGGATTAACTGAACTAAACTTTTTAAACTAATGATTTTTAAACTAATCCTTGCTTGGGCCATATCTTTGGCCAGTGTATAATGCATAAATGCAAGCTTTGATAAGCAAAATTTTCCAAGAATCCGGGCCCGGGCTCAGCAAACACATGAAATTAAAGAAAGCGGGCCGGGTCCGGGCTCTAGGCATTTGGGCCCGGGCTCCTAAATTGAGCCCGAACTCATCTCTAATGTGCATCACCTCTGAGGCAGCTGAGTTACTCTTGCTATTCAGACCTAACGTACGTTAAAACTCTAAGATATTTTTGTCGACGTGTGTGTATGAAACATCTTAGATGCAGGTATGCTGGTATTCAGATGAACCGAATTACACCCAGACATCAGAATATATCGCGGATTTTGAACGGAAGCAACTGATGTTAACTCAGTTGGAATGTCTTTCCTCCGCTTTCGCCATAACCAACACAAAATTCCATTAATTCAGTGATTTGAAAGTCGGAAGCTGCTTTTGGAAAAGCTATAAAAAGGTATATGCGAGGAATTGAAACAACATGAATGAAATTAGCAAACCGAAGTCATTCGCAGGAATACAATTAATTCCCCCTGATGACAGCCGCCACGGAAACACGGATAGAATTAAATAAAAGCAAACCCGAAACTTCGAATCTTGAAGTTATGTAAGTAGATACGCTAAAGACAGTAGAATGCATCGCCTTTGTATGTAATGCCTGTCTATTCGTTAAGAGCAATAATTAAATTCAAAATTAGTTATTCTCAAAAGGGGTTCATGAATGAAAGAAAGATAATAATCAAACAACTTCTGTAAAAGGAAATAGTATAAATATTAAATATTCTGTACAACGATCTGCTCAGATCGCTTTTAGGGAAACTCAATTAAGAAACTCATCATGAAGGAAAATTTAAATATGGGTGAAAAAAATTACTGAACATTTAGAGGTCTCTCTCCTATGTAATGAGGGAAAATAAATATTTATAAACCATCAAAAACCATTAGAGTTTAAATTTTCCCTGCACCAAAATTTTTAATAATTACTTTAAAACCTCGTGTAAAATTTTTCTTGGAATAACAAGATCATGATTCTTCCGTAAGCACCTCCCAGCCCTTGCCGTCTCGAAAATGCGCTGACCCAGTTGTCTGGCAGTTACAATTTGGCATTTGTCAAACTTGTTTAAGACCGTTGCCTTTCGGTAGCGGTCTTCAAGTTTTTGTTTGGAAATTAAAAAAATCTGAAGAACAAGAATAACACTGATTAACAGAGTTTAGGTCTTCGGTATATACACGGTCGTATCAGAATAATATGACCACCTGCCTAATAATGAGAATAACCACCCTTGGCCCGGATGATAGCGGCGAGACGGCGTGGCATGGACACAATGAGGCTCTGGAAGCTTGCGTGAGGCACACGTGCCCATTCGGACTGCAGCAGAGTACGAAGGTCCTGGAGATGACGTGGTTGTGGGTCGGAACGTCGAACCTTCCGATCAAAATAGTCCTACAAGTGCTCAATGGGTCGGGCGATTTCGCCGGCCAAGGGAGAACGGAGACATCGCTGTCGTGCTCTTGGAACCAGTCGCGCACCCTCTTAGCGACATGGCACGGATCATTGTTTTGTTGGTAGACACCCCCAGGGTAAACGTCCAACATGAAGGGTTGCATCTAGTCAGCGAGGATGGACAGGTAGCCATTGGCGTTCAGGGACCCATCCAGTGGTACTAGTGGTCCCAGGTCATACCAGGAAAACATCCCTCCTCAGACATGCACACTGCCGCCGCCCGGCCTGTATTTGACCGACAAGCGTGTCCGGGTGTTGGTTCTGGTGTGTCTGACGCCTTATCTACCACCGTCCGTCACTTCTGTGGAGTAGAAACCTCGATTCGTTGGAGAAGGCAACCTTCTACACTGTCCAATGACGGTAGTCCCATGAGAACTACAGGCTTCGTTGCCAATGAACCTGGGTTAACATGGGCGCCTTGACACAGCGTCGACTCCGGAGACCCATGCGTAACAGGGCTCGCTGTACTGTTATCGGTGACACGTACCTGGGTGCCCCAGCGTTCATTTGCGTGGTCAATTGCTCTTTACCAGTCGACGGAGGCGGCGTTCTTTTCTGGGATCGATGGCCTTTGGGGCTCCACAGTTATGACGTCGGGAGGTACTCGGTATGTCAGCGGTCCATTCTTGTTACACCCTTACTACAGCACCTTGCTAACAACCCATAAAATCTGTTGTTTCTGAGATGATTCCACCCTTAGGGTGGTAGCCGATGATCATTCCCTTTTGAACGTCCGTCAAATCACTACCTCTGTCCATTGTGCTCACGTTAAGCACTATGGCTCATCTGTGCTGGCCAGCCGCTTATATCTCCGTGTGGTCAACCTTGTCACGTGCACTCTGTGATGCGCTTGGGCGGGTACACTGAGGTTCAGGGGTGGTCGTATTATTCTGATAAGACTGTATATATACATTCATTAATTTAACTTACCAGAAGTGACTAGTGAAGTTCTATGTACTTATTCTAATTCAATTACATGTATGTATGCATTTCATGTTTTATTCTGTAATTATTATTTGGAAACTTTGTAACTTTCTATCACTGTAAAAGTATTTTATCGGAGAGTAAAAGGGAAATGTCTTGATGGAGAACCATTACATACACTAGTCACAAAAAATTAAGGATATTGCACGAAATGAAGGATGTATGTATCTGACTCAAGTAAGACGCATTGAAATATCATCAGAGTGGCTACGTAACACAAACGATAAAGAGTGTGTTTACGAAAACAATAGTATTGTGGAATTTCTGCATACAACAAAGTAACACTGCAATATAGACAAAAGGGTAAATTCGGAGAATGTACATACCTCTGGATATCAGAACCCGGTAACACCACCGCTGTGTCGAAGAACGTCTTGACTCTTACGAGGCATAATTGTAATGACATTATTGATGAGTGTCAGGGGAAGCTCGTCCTATATTATACGCAACACGTTAAGGAGGTCTGCCAATGTACTAGGGTATGGAACGTGGTTATCCAGCGGTCCCGGACGATTCGTCCAACGACGATTGGTCCAATGCCGTTTGGTCCAGTGGACTATTCGTCCAATGTACGATTGATCCAATGCCGATTCGTCCAATGGTATCATCCTACCAACGGTAAACTTTTTTATTTTCCAGAAAGGAATAATAATTTAAATTATTCTCCTCTTTACATCCTTTTGAAAGATAATTTCCGTATATTTGGTAATTGTAAATATTTTACATAAACCTGGTAAAAGGCACTCAAAGGAACATTTCTCAGCTGTTTACAAAGCACCTAGCCCCCAGGCCTTTTTAGAAGATATAAACTTACAACCTAGATATTTGGTATTTGTAAACATTTTATAAAACCTGAAAAAAAGGCACTCCTCAATTCATTTCTCAGGTCTTTACAAGGCACTTAGGCGGAGGGCCTTTTTAGAAGATTTTAAGTTACAACCTACATAATTGGTATTTGTAAACATGTTACAAAACCTAATAAAAGGCACTCATCGGAACATTTCTCAGCTCCTTACAAGGCACCTAAATTGTTAAAAAGGCCTAGGCCTAGGCCTTATGAATTAATATTTCGTGCTTAAGTAAAAGCGCAATATTATTAACTTGATTTAATATGTAAACGTTATGAATATGACATCGGTAGAATATAAACTGCTAAAAAGGCCTAGGCCTAGAGCCTATGAATTAATATTTAGTGCTTAAGCAAAAGCGCAATATTATTAACTTGATTTAATATCTAAACGTTATGAATATGACATCGGTAGAATATAAACTGTTAGAAAGGCCTAGGCCTGTGGCCTATGATTTAATATTTCGTGCTTAAGTAAAAGCGCAATGAAACGTTATGAAATATTAATTCATAGGCCATAGGCCTATAAATTAATATTTCGTGCTCAAGTAAAAGCGCATAAAATGTAAACGTTATGAATATGACATCGGTAGAATAAAAAGTGTTAAAAAGGTCTAGTCCTAGAGCCTATGAATTAATATTTCGTGTTTAAGTAAAATCACAATATTATTAACTTGATTTGATGTGTAAACATTATGAATCTGTCACCGGTAGAATGAAAACTGTTCGGTTCGAACCCCGACCAGTTGTCTCCATTGGCCAGTTGGCGGAACCCCACTGCATGCTAGAAACAGAAACGGAAAACTAGTATTTTAAATTATTTAATGAAAAAAAGAAACATTGAAGTTGATTGAACGGCTCGTACATCAGTAACTTCATACAGCACCAAGGACAGTATTACAAAAATACGCTATCCCGAAAAAAAAAAAAAAAAAATCTGTAGCCACAATATTACACATGAAATGAAACATTATTTTACATTCTTTGGACTACCAGTACTTTCGGATAACATCGGAGATAGAATCAGAACAGATGAGATTTTTATAGAACGAGTAGCACTTCGGAGAGATCGGACGGAATTGGACGAATCGGCATTGGACCAATCGTCGTTGGACCAATCGTACCAGACCCGTTATCCAGACGTCGCTGTACAGCATCCCAAATGTTCTCAATAGGATTAAGGTAAGAAGACCTCTAACTCAGCTGTAACGATTCAATCCCATGATTTTCCATTTCCTGAAGCACGCTCCAGGCACGGTGACTGGTTGTATTGTCATTGAGGAAACGGAATGCATGTCCAATAGCAGCGTGAAACAGTGTCACAATGATCTCGTTTCGATACACTGAGGCATTCGTGTTGCCTTGACAAACATTGTACAAGGAAGTACGTCCATTAAAACACACTCCTGTCCAGACCAGAACTGACTGCCGCTGGTAAGGATAGACGGAGTTTCGCAAAGTGTGGTTGCGTTCGTGTGCCGGATGTCCTCCACACGTGTTCTCGTCGAGTATCAGGATAAAGAGCGAAACGGGATTCGTCTGTGAAAAGTACATGGTGCCACTCTGTATTCCATGACATGTACTGTCGGATCCAGGTAAGTCTCTGACGACGGTGAGCTGATGTCAGTGCTATACATCTCAGTGGCCTCCGTGCTCTGTGTCCGTACTCATAAAAACGGTTGCAGCCATTCTAGTTTTGCCGGAGACCAAGTTCCTTGGACTGACCGTCGACCGTGCGCTTACGTTCCGTGCGCACGTTCGGCGGCTCAAGATTTCCTGTCTGCGTGCTCTTTCTATTCTAAAAATCCTTTCGAGAGTTTCGTGGGGCGCAGACAGGATCTCTTTGTTTCGCATTTACCACTCCTTAATTCGGTCGAAACTGGATTATGGCTGTATCGTGTATGACTCGGCTCGTCCTTCCGTTCTCCGGCCTTTGGACGCTGTTCACCATCAGGCGCTGCGTCTTTGTACTGGAGCATTTCGAACATCTCCGATTCCCAGCCTTTACGCTGATGCGAACGAACCATAGCTTGAATTACGCCGTCTGCAGCTGTCTGTTCACTTTTACTTAAAACTTCGGTCTCTTCCAGACCATCCTTTGTACGGTGCAGTTTTCCATCCTCAGCATGCTCGTTTATTTGAGAACCGGCCCTCGTGCATTCCAACCTTCGGTCTTCGTATGGCGGCCGTAGCTCGTTATGCAGGGCTCGACTTGTCACTTGTTGCAGCGACCAGGGGCTTTGGGGATCCTCCATGGCACCCACTTGGTGTCATGGTTGATACCTCCTTTACGTCTTTCGACAAATCCTCAACCCCTGCGTCAGTGTACCAGCAGCTCTTCGCTGAGCACCGTGCCCTCAATACTGAATACACTCCCATTTTCACTGATGGCTCCAAGAAGCATGGAGTCGTTGGATCCGCAGCTGTCTGTGTTGATGACGTGTCAGTAGCGCGGATCCCAGCTGAGACCACGGTGTTTTCGGCGGAGATGCATGCTGTGTATCTTGCACTTCTCCATGTTCAGTCGAGTTCTCATCATCGTGCTATGGTCTATACGGATTCCTTAAGTGTCCTGCAGTCTTTGTCATCGCTGGACTATTGTAATCATCCATTTCTTTTGAACGTACGAAGGCTCCTTCGTTCCTTGCTCGAGGCCGGTGTCCAGATTCAATTCTTCTGGATTCCTGGGCATGTTGGAATCTCGGGTAACGAGTGTGCTGATGCGGCCGCTAGATCTGCTTCCTCTTTGGTCGTCACACCCTTGCCACTCTTTCATCGGGATTTTCGATTTCTTGTTCGTGATCATATCAAACGAACGTGGCAGGGTCTGTGGGACCAACAGGTGGAAAATAAACTGCATCGTATGAAACCTATTCTCGAAATCTGGAACTCCTCATCTCGTCGGAACCGCATGGACGAAGTGGTGCTTGTGCGTCTCCGCATTGGGCATTGTCGTTTCACTCACCGCTTTTTGCTGTGTGGCGACACTGCACCGATGTGTGAGACGTGCAATTGCCGACTCACTGTCATTCATCTTTTGTGTAGCTGTGTTCGTTTTCGTGGTTTACGTTTTCACTATTTTCATTCTCATTTGTTGACCGAGGACGCCGCTTCTCTGCAGCGGGTCCTGGATGACCACTGCGATACTGTCGCTGTGTTTTCCTTTTTAAAAGAAATTGACTTTTTTAAACGCATTTAGATTTTAGCTCTTCCATCATCCTCATTTTTCAGTTTTAATGAATCAGCCGAATTTTAAACATTGTATCATGTTTTTAATGCTGTTTGTTTCATTGTCTGTTCGCCTTTCCATCACTCTCATTTTTCACTTTTACTTAATCAGCCAGATTTTAAGTTTTCTACCATATTTTTAATACTGTTTGTCTGTCCTGTGTCTTGTCTTGTCTTGTGTTTGGCGCTCTTTGGCCAGGCATGGCCCTTGCGCCATAAAACCTAACCAACCAACCAACCATAAAAACGGTTTCTTACTGTTTGAGTAAATACAGCACTGTGACACCAGAAGCAGCTCGAAGTGATTTCCCGAGTTGGCTACTGGTGATACCAGGCCTTCTCGGAGCCCTTACTGCCAGGTAGCGACCTTGCCTTCTGGTGGTTATCCTCGGGCGACCACTAATGGGTCGATCTGCTACATTTCCATGCCGTAGAAATCTTGTGTGTAGCCAACTTAATACACTTTGCGAAACTCCTAAAGCAGCAGCCACATCGACCTGCGGTACATCTGCGTGTAACATGCCAACAGACCTATTTGTCTTGTCAATGCTTAAACATAATCTGGACATCATTTCAGGTTAATCCCACACTGAAAGCAATACATTCATCAAACTTCTAGACTAAGCGGTGAAACGACTCGTTTTCCACTTCTCTCAGGGTACTTTTATCGGAGCTCCCACGCCATGTGCTATATTGTCATGATGCTAATTTACATAGGACGTAGCTACCCACACTAATAACCGATCTCCAGTAGTCGCTAAATTTGCATATCACCACATTTCCCCTTGGAAACCATAATATCCGTAACGTTTTGTGACCAGTGTATTTTTATTTGCATATCTATACGCCAGTTTGTATGCCGAATACTACCTATACCTGCATGCGTTTATACACTATGTAGACAAAAGTATTTGGACATCCCCACATATGCAAATAAAGGTGCATTTGCAGAACCAGATACGTACGCTCAGGGTGTGTTTGGTGCTGCAACACACATTGTGCGTACGTATCAACACACCCTGCGCAAATGTATCAACACACCCTGCTCGTACACTGCCGCTTTTGTGAGATTACCCAAATTCACTATTGTTGATGTTCTTCGTCGATAGAAAGCAAAAGGTGTCATTACAGCAAAGCTGCGCTTTGGAAGTCCGCATGAACTGAGTGATAGTGCCGAACGAAACTTACTAAGGAATGTGAAGGCCGTACGCATGTCCTCTGCCACAGACCTGGCCGGCGACGCACAAGCCACCGGAACAGCTATCTGTACCAGAACAGTCCCTTGGAAACTGCATGCCCACGGTTACCATGCAAAAACAGCTGTGTGCAGTAAGCCGTGCATCACTTCAGGTAATTCCAGACGACGAGTACAGTGGTTCCTTGCTTGGCATCCGTGGACAACAGAAGAGTAGAAGAGGGTTGTGCAGAGTGAGAAATCACGCTACTCACCTCTTTGTTCGGATGGACGTACTTGGGTGTGGCGTTTGCTCGTGAGACGATGTCAGGCACTCTGCACGGTCCCTACAGTCAAGTTTGTAGGAGAATCTATGAAGGTGTGAGGATGTTTCTACTGGAAAAGATTCAGTCCGTTTGTTGTGGTGTCCCTCAGTATAACGGCCAACAGGTATGAAGACATTCTGAACAATTTCGCACTACCTGTGCTGTGGCAGTACGTGGACACAAATTCCTGACTTTTTGTGCAAGATCGAGCTCCTTTCCACACTGCAAGGTTTATCCAGTCCTGGTTTGAGAAACAGGACATACAAGTGTCTGATTGGCCGGGCCAAAATCCCGAACCATATCCAGTAGAACATCTGTATGACGAGATGGAACGCCTAATCCGATCTCGCCCAGTAAGACCTTTCTCTACGGCAGCTTTGGCAGAAGCTTTGAAGGAGGAATGGAGAGAATTTTTTCGGTACCGATCTACGCTACCGGCATATCTTGTGGAAAGCTCGCCTAAAAGGGTCGCTGCAGTTAGAATGGCCAAAGGTGAGTCGATTACGCGCTGATTTCGGCCTAGGTGTCGGAATACTTTTGTCTACATAGCACGGTCGTAGTCAGCGGAGGACCAGACCTGTTGGCACCCGACCTGCGTTTTATTTTGCCCTTCTTGGCGTTCAGTGCCCGACCTCTTTTTAGCACGTCTTATGTAAAAAAAGATCGTGCTTCTGTTATCGGTTTGTCCGTCCGTCCGTCCGTCCTCCTATACCCACGGTATCTCTGCAACTATTAGTCCGATTTGAAAAATTCTTTTTGCATTCGGAAGCTTGAAATATGGGAATGATGATCCTTCATTTCGTTTTTTTTTTTACGGTGTACAATTTTGCCGGGAGAGGGCATAAATGCAGATGATGTCGAATTCAAAATTACGTTTTAATCCACATATTTGATTCTAAACATCCGATTGAAAAAATTCTTTTATCTTTCGATTCCATTTATATCGAAGAGTGTTTTAGATACAGTTTCCTTTTCAAATTACGCATAGATTTTCCGCTAGGGGGCGTAAAACTAAATTACATTTTCCTCAGATAACTCTTCTCCTAAAATTCCGATCTCAATTATTTTTTTTTTCAGCAGATACGTTTCCTGATGGAAAATCTTTTGCATATAATTTCTAATTTTTATTAAAGAATACTTTGGCTACTAGGGGGCGTAAGAGTTAATTTTTGCTTCTGATGTATTTGCCATAAAATATGAGCTTCTAAAATATCGATTGAAAAAATTATTTCGTGGACTGATGCCACTCATATCGATAAACCTTTTCGGAATATTTTCTTCCTAAAATATCCCACAGTTTCTCCGCCAGGGGCGTAGATGTATATCTTATTTTTGTCAATATCTCTACTTATAGGAGTCCGATTTGAAAAATTCCTTCTTTGTTGGATAGTGTTAACCGTGTGACATGTTTTCAATATAATTTCAAAAATTCAAGTAATTCATAGACTTTCCGCTAGGGGCGTAAAAGTAAATTGCGTTTCTCCCTATATCTCTGCTTCTAAATCTCTGATTTGAAAAATTCTTTCTGCACGGGATACAGCTCCTGTAGTGAAATCGTTTGCACATAATTTCTAATTTTTGCAAAAAATGGTTTGGCCACCAGAAGGCGTAAACCTTAATTTCCGCTTCTGATGTATTTGCAGGAAAATATGAGCTTCTAAATTCTCGATTGAAAAAAACGTCGTTTGTAGACCGCTACTACTCATGTCGACAAACTTTTAGGAGCATTTTCTTCTTAAAATAGTGCATGGTTTCTACGCCAGGGGGCGTAGACGTATATCTTATTTTTGTCAATATCTCAACTTCTAGGAGTCCGATTTAAAAAATTCCCTCTTTGTTGGTTAGTGTTTCCAGTGTGACATGTTTTTCCTATAAATTCAAAATTTTCAAGTAATTCATACACTTTCCGCTAGGGCGCGTAAAGGTAAATTGCGTTTCCCACTATTTCTCTGCTTCTAATCCTCCGATTAGAAATATTCTTTCTGCACCTGATACAGCTCCTGATGGGAAATCGTTTGCACGTAATTTCTAATTTTTTTAAAAAATATTATGGCCTACAGGTGGCGTAAGTCTTAATTTCCGCTTCTGATGTATTTGAAGCAAAATATGAGCTTCTAAAATCTCGATTGAAAAAAAAGTCTTTTGTTGACCGATGCTACTCATGTCGACAAACCTTTTAGGAGCATTTTCTTCTTGAAATAATGTATGGTTTCTACGCCAGGGGGCGTAGATGTATATCTTATTTTTGTCAATATCTCTACTTCTGAAAGTCCAATTTGAAAAATTCCTTCGTTGTTGGATAGTGTTTCCGACGCGAAATGTTTTTCCTATAAATTCAAAATTTTCACGTAAATCATTTAAGACTTTCCGCTAACAGAAATAAATTCATCACAATACGGCGTATCAAAAGAGCAGACAATGGATTTTACCTTTCCTGAATTTCACGTGTGCTCTCCAAAATAGAAATTTGCAAACTATTCCCGATATAGCTTCTTCTATGTTGTTTTGCAAAATGTTTTAATCATCTTTTCACCAAAATCAAATTCCCGAGAAACAAAACAATTCATCCCGCGATAACACGTGTTTAAACTTCCTTTTTTCCTGTACTGACACACGTGTGCACTTTTTTCCCTGTAACACTGTGAAATTCTAAGAAAAGATATGCATCATTACGATTTACGACGAAGAACTCTGCTTCTAATAATAAAAGTACATATAAACAGAATGTGATCCTACAAAGCATCATGTTTCTAGAAGCTTTGAAAGAACATTTTTCATGTCAATAATCCCTTGAGGTCAATTTTGCTTTTCGTCTGAGGAATAATTTGGTGGCACAAGAATATCTCTTCTTGTTAGTTCGGATGTAAACCAATCATTCTATCAGAAATTTCTTCCATGACTATTTGTTCTTACAAAAGCACTTGGATTTTTTGACTTTTTCAATCTTCAATCATTCTTTTAAATTCCAGTTTAGAGGATTTTAGTATTTTGTAAACTGACTCGGGCCCGCTCGTGTGATCTAATAATCTTTCATATCTTAAGTTATTGTTTCCAGCCATGAATGAATATCTTTTGACAAAAACATTTTGATTAGCTTCAGATGTTTTCACCGTGCTCTTCAAACCAGATGATTTCATCGAACCGACTTTATTACTGATATAGGAGGATATTTTTTGGTGCTTTTGATCGGTCTCGGCGTGAATATTAACAACATAAAGGCTTTAGATCAAGGAAGTAAACTAATGAATTTCAGATTGCGATGAAATATTTTCAGAAAGCATTTCATCTTCAAATTCCTGAACATCAAGTCTTTTATTATTATTATTATTATTATTATTTCCGTTGTCGTCGACTTTCTTGGCCAGAGCCGATGTGCAAAAGGCGGAGATATTGATCTCAAGCCTGGAAATTCAGGAATTAGGTGAAGCAATCTCTTCGGCAATCCTAATTCCTCAAGATTTTTTTTTTTGATTGGAGGTTTAACGACCACCGTGAGCAACTCAATGGGCTATAAGCAGTCGCCCGTCCCTAATTTAGGGTCACTGGTTCCAGGGAAGGGAGAGAGCCAGTGCCGTAAGACAAACACAACATCCATGCCTCACCGGGATTCGAACCCGGACCCCTTTCGGACGAATGATCAGAAGCCATCGCTTAGACCACTGCGCCACCGGGGCGGCCCTCAAGATTTTTCAGAAAGTTGTTAAGTACCATTTAGCGTTTGTGTGTAACCGACTTATTAGAACACTACATAAATCAAAACTTCACCTACAGTGAAATGAAAGTCACTCAAATAAAGTTCAAAAGGTTTTACTTACAGCTAATCCTTTATTGCTGCGTTCGCTTCAATATGTTCACTTCAACACGTTAAAATCAACTAAACGTGGTTTAATATCCACGATGAAAATGAACTATGAAACACAACACTGGAACTTGGGTTAATAACCATCATAGTACTTAACTACGAAACACAACACTTTCATTAAATTTGAACACGCAGCCTTCAACAATACTTTAACGATAATTAAGCAGTCGCTTTTCAAAAGGAGTATTAACATTCGCATTCAAAATCCTCTCTTAAATAACCGCTGCATTGCTTTTTTATCTATCGTTGTTATCCGGCCACACATACGTCACTCTTGTTCCAACCTCAGGGTGTTACCAACAGTATTCTCGTTTGAGGGAAAAGACATAACGTTAAGTTTGGAAAGTGTAAAAGAGAACAAACTCAAATTTACATAAGAAAAGGAACTAAAAATGAAAGGTTAAATTAGAATATACGTCACAGCCACTGCGATTGCCGAAATAACAACTGGCACGATCCGTGTTATGTTTTGTTTCTAGGTCCTTTGGATTTTCATTCACAGGTTCTCATATTTCGAGATTTTCTCAGATACCGTTCTTTGGATGTCTTCTGTAAGTAAAACTACTACATCTATCAGTTGTGTTTTCCTCCTTTCATTCTTTTATTTTTTCTTTCCTTTTTTTTTTTTTTTTTTTTGTCAACAATTACAATGTCAAGTCGATTGTGATCAATGGTATTGTATGTGATGATCGGTTTATAACAGTACATGATGTAATTCTGATTTTTGAGAACAAGTCCTGGTTGCTACTTGTAATAATGTGGAGAACAGCCTTGGATATGGCCATATTTCACACCAAGCTGTTGATGTAAGATTTTGGCTACCTGGTCGTGTCTGTTCAGGTATTCAATCATAAAAGTTTAAGGTAGCAGTCCTAAAAGCACGATAACTAAAACACTACGCAGGCTTCAAATGAAGTGAAGAACTTATTTATTGTATAAGTTAAAAGATTAAAATTAAAGCCATAAGAACTTTCGGTCTTCCTAAAGACCATCATCAGATGGAAGTACTGAAGGAGCATTTTGGGTGGGGAGAGATATAAATAACCTACGCTCCCCCACCCAAAATGCTCCTTCAGTACTTCCATCTGATGATGGTCTTTAGGAAGACTGAAAGTTCTTATGGCTTTAATTTTAATCTGCTAACTTATACAATAAATAAGTTCTTTCCTTCATTCGAAGCCTGCGTAGTGTTTTAATTATCGTGCTTTTAAGACTGCTACCTTAAGCCTTTATGATTGACTCATTCCGCACGAGAACCTGATATCTTGTTCAGGTATTCTTTTGAAGCAAGAAGAGAGTAGCAGGCTAAAATGTATTCTGAGGTTTCATTGGCTTTTCCACACATTCTAAAGGTCTCATTATCTGGGTGTCTTGTAGCTCTGGGTTATTATTATTATTATTATTATTATTATTATTATGTGGAATGAAAGATGATTCCTTCCTCTTCCTTCCGGGACGGGTACGACGTACCAAGTCTGGGAAGTGGTATTTCTTTTCTTTCAATTGTCCAGGAACTTCCCTACTATCCTACAAGTGTTCAGGATAGCTGCCTTCTATAGTTCCACGTAGGTGTTAGGTTGAAGGTTTAGTGTCTGTATAAAGCTGTGAATGGTCTTAGGTACAACTCCTGTGGCTAATATTACTATGGGGACGGTGATGATATTCTCCATATGCCACATTTCCTTGACTTCGTATCGTAGTCCGTTATACTTTGACAGCTTTTCTCCGTGCGTCTTTTGGATGTTGCTATGTTAATGAGGTATGTTGAGTTCTTCTCCTTGTTGACCAGAACGATGTCGGGCAATTGTGGGGGGTGGACTTATCTGTTCTGATCGATCTGCCCCAGTACATCTTGTGGGTGTTGTTCTCTAGAAGCGTTGTTGGCTCATACCTGTAGTAGGGGACAGGCTCAGTTGTAATGAGGGGGTGTTTTCTTGCCAATTATTATTATTATTATTATTATTATTATTATTATTATTATTATTATTATTATTACTACTGTTGTAAAAAAATTCCATGCAAATTCTTCTTTCTTTTCTAAACGCGCTTTGACTTTCAGCTTTCTTTTTGCTTTTAAACGTCGCCTCACACGATTATGAGCTCTATGTGTGAAAATAAAAGTGAACATATATACCGTTTATGCATGTAAAACTTGGCTAGAGCGCGTTTGAAAGAAACCTCCCAGTTTTCGACAGGAGTTTACGATTATGTTTTAAAAAAGTGTTTAATCATAGTGCATTTTTCGAGTTCTTTCTTATTTGTAGATCAGAGTCATAGAGCTTAACTAAAAAACGTATAAAGAGGAAGCAAACTCGAAGAAATTAATGTTTGGTGTAACCAAGAAAGATAGGAAAAGCAACTCATAGATAATGAAAAAGAGAAAAGTGGTGACATCTTAAGAACAAGTTAGTAAAACCATGCGTTGCATTGATTATGGGGTCAAAGGTCAGGACATAGCTTTCCAACATACCAGAAATCATTAATCAAGTTATGAGCATAATGGCTGTGGACTAAATTTCGCTCCTGCGCCTTGACCTTTGACCCCACTTCGATGATATTAAACAGAATTGGTTCAGTATACCTCCGGAACAATATACTAAAGTTTTGTCGCAATAGAAGCATTTTTAGTCAAGTTATGAAGATAATGGATGTGGAATAAATCTCGTTCCTGTGCCCTGACCTTTGACCTCATTTCGATGATATTCAACAGAACCGGTTCAGTGTACCTCCGGAACAACATGATAAAGTTTTATCGCAATCGACGAACTTTTACGTAAGTTATGACGCATAAGGGCAATGGAATGGATTCCGCTCCTATGTACTGACCTTTGACCCCATGTCACCCATTTTCAATAGGGTTCGTCCCCAAATCGTCCCCTACCCCATACAAAAATTTCATCGAAATCGAACCATTTTTACGCGAGTTATCATGCGGACAGAAAGACAGACAGACGGACAAAGCTGGAGCATATATGCTTCTTCAACCTACGGTTGAAAAGCGTAAAAAACAAACACCCTCAAGTTGCAATGGGCTGGACTAGAAGAAATGATCACTGTTGGACAACTAAAACATTAAAAGGGATTCTAATGGATAGTAAAAGACCCAGAAGAAGACAACATGGAAAATGCGTGGATGAAATTCGAAAGCATACCGGAATGACATGGAATAGAATTGCTCAAGAGAGAAAGTTGTGGTAGCGACTTAGAGAGACATTCATCTAGCAGTGGATTTAGAATTGTTGATGGTGATTTGTCATTTTAAAATCAAGATGGCAATGACATTTCAAAATGCACTTGATAAGATTATACACCGAGTGGCCAAGTTATTATGACTACCAGACCATTTTATGCAAAGTAGATCCCGCAGATGCAAGATGGCTGAATCGGCATAAAAAGGGAACACTGAAGGCAAGCAGAGGTTAATGAAGTGCACTGGGCAAGAAATAATGCTTAAAAGACGCGATCTGACGGACTTTGAACGTGAATGCTGGAAGCATTCGTGCAAGAATTAGCAAAACGGCTGCATTTGGGAAATGCTCGAGGGCAGCAGTTGTTAACGTTTACTAAAGTGGACCATCAGCCAAAAAACCGGGTCTGAAGGCAAGGCGTGTGGTCGTCAACGGCGACTGGATGCTCGAGCTGAGCGGAGAGTAGGCAGCCCTGTTCAGTCCAACAGATGGACAACACTTCATCAGATTACAGATAATCTAGATCAGGGACAAGTACGATGGTTTCTCACCGTATAGTTCGCCGTACATTACATCATACGATTTACAGAAGCAGACGGCCTATCCGTAAGCCATCAAAATGGGACAGTAAATGAATGGAAATAGGTAATGTGAACCGACGTGTCACGTTTGCAACTACTTCATGCAGATAGAACGGTGAGGATATTGAGAAAGCAGCACGAAAGCATGTACCCATCTTGCATCGTCACTACTCTTCCAGCTGGCAACGTTTTGATCTCGGGCATGTTGGGCCCTTCGATTGGTGTGGAGCAACGTCCGACCGCCCAAACGTGTTTAAGTATCGGTGCCGACCAAGTCCACTCAGTTATGTTGATGGCTTATCCCAATGGAAATAGATACTCCCAGCAGGCCAATGCTCCATATCATAGAGTGCTCACACTGTACACAAATGGTTTCAGTAGCATCACTGAGACTTTTCCCTGCTACAGTCGCCTTCTCAATCGCAGTATCTCAATCCAACGGAGAATTTGAGGGAAAAAGTAGAAACGGGCATCAAACAGCTGGATCCGCTACCATCAAATCTTCAAGAGACGTAGGGTGCAACTTCCTCGCATTTGGGCTAATATACCCAAAGCCACTTGCCGACATTTAACAAGAGTCCATACCAAAACAAATCCATGCAGTATTAAAGGCAAAGGTGGCCCAACAGCGTACTAACCAAGAAGTCATCATAATTTGGCCACTCAGGGTATACATTTATTTCGATGAATTCCTAATTGCTTTTTATGAATGTACACAGAAGAGCCAAAATATTATAACCAGCGCGTCTTTATGCAAATCGAAGCAACTGTAGGTAAACAACGGTGTGTGGGAAGGTCATGAAACGGTATAAATAACAGCTGATACTGTGCTCTGTTAATCAGTGTTATTCTTGCTCTACAGATGCTAAAAGCAGCGGACTTAAGAGAGTTTGACAAAGGCCAAATTGTAATGGCCAGATCATTATGTCAGAGTTTTTCAGAGACGGCAAGGCTTGTTGGGTGCCTATGGTTAGCACCTTCTCTCTCTCTCTCTCTTCTTTGATTGAAGGTTTAACGACCACCGTGAGTAACTAAATGGGCTATAAGCAGCCGCTCATCCCTAATTTAGGATCACTATTTCCAGGGAAGGGAGAGAGCCATTGCCGTAAGACAAACACATCATCCATGCCTCACTGAGATTTGAACCCGGACCCTTCCCGGTCGAATGGTCAGAAGCCAGTACTTAGACCACTGCGCTACAGGAGCGGCTATAGCACCTTCAAAAAGAGGTCTGAGTAGGGAAAAACCACGAACTGCCGGCAAAGTATGGGCCGATCACGGCTCTTCAATGATAGAGGTGACCGAAAGCTATCCCGCATGGTACTATCCAACATAAGAGATACTGTGGCGCAGCTCGCCAGTAATTTCAACGCTGCTGACAAGAGTAATGTGTCAAAACCCACAGTACATCGAACCCTTCTGAAAATGGAGCTGCGTAGACGCAGGCAGCTCCGAGTATCCAGGCTAACCTCGGTTCATCGTCGAAAGTGCATACAATGGGCACGCAAGCATCAAAACTGGACCTTGAATGATTGGAAGAAGCTCGTCTGGTCCAATGAATCTCGTTTCCTGTTGCATCGTATGGACTGCCAATGTACATGTACGGTGTTTAGGTCAGGAAGTGTTGGCATCAGGATGAACCGTGTGACGAAGACAAGCTGGTGGAGGAAGTGTGATACTTTGGACAATAAATATCATGCTGGAGAACCCTGCGGTCCATTCAATCATATGCAGGAAACTATGACGTCCTTTCGCGGCAACGGCACTCGTTCGTAAAAGTGTTGGCACCAGGATGTACCGTGGGACGAAGACAAGCTGGTAGAGCATTCAATCGTATGCAGGAAACTATGACGTCTACCAGGTAACTATGACGTCTACTAAGAAACTATGACGTCTACTAAGAAACTATGACGTCCTTTCGTGGCAACGGTACTCGTTCATAGAAGTGTTGGCACCAGGATGCAACGTGGGACGAAGAGAAGCTGGTGGAGGAAATGTGATACTTTGGACAATACCCTGCAGGAGAACTCTGGGGTCCATTCAATCATATGCAGGGAACTGTGACATCTACCGCCTACCTTAACATTATTGCAGACCAGGTACATCCTTTCGTGGCAACGATATTCATTAATAGAAGTAGTAGTGCCTTCTTTCATCAGGATAATGCGCCATACCGTACTGCTCGGATTGTTCGAGAACTGTTCGCGAATATGAGGAAGACTTCCACGTATTTCCCTGGCCTCCAAATTCTCAGACATCAAATCAATCGAGCATCTGTGGTATGTGTTGGAACAGAAAATCTGATCTGCAGCGATTCATCTACGTAACTTACAAGAGTTAAAGAATCTGCTGGTAACGTGTTGGTACCAGATACCACAAGACACCTTTAGAATTCTTGTGGCGTCCATGCTTCACTGGGTAAGAGCTGTTTTGGCGGTAAGTGGAGGACCACCATCATATTAGACAGGTGATCATAATGATTTGGCTCTTCGGTGTATGTATACATACACTACATATATTGACAAAAATCACCGGACACCTAGAAGGGAAACACAACATATCATTTATTGTCATACACTAGTAGGGTGTCGGTCCACCTTTGGCCTTAATGCATGCACTGACCCTTCGAGACATGCTTTCGACAAGGTTTTGGAACACAGCGATAGGTATGCGCTTCCATTCAGTACATAATGCTGCCGCTAACTGTCGCTTAGTAGTAGGATTTGGTTTCAAACTTCTTATGCGGCGCTCTAATTAATCCCATATGTACTCTATGCGATTAAGATCAGGGATCTGTGCTGGCCAGTCCACACACGATACGGAATTACACGCCGTAACAGTCCTGGCTTTATAGCTCGGTGCATTATCCTGCTGGTACCAACATGGCTCGGTTCCATAGTATTGCCACAGAGTTGGCTGGGCATAAGTGTCCAGGACATCGAGGCAGACGTGCTGGTTAACAGGTTTGTCCACGATAACCAATGGGCCGGGACCATACCACGAAAAACACCCCACACGAGTACACTGCCAGCTCCAAACGTGACCGTAGGACAGTTCACTGTGGTAAATAGCGTTCCCCCGGCAGCCGCCATACCCATACACGGCCATCAAACTGATGGATCGTGTATCTGGATTCATCAGTCCATAGGATCCGTTTCCATTGATCTACGGTCCACGATAAATGTTCTTTGCACCATACTAAACGACGAGTAGCATTCCGAGTGGAGATGAAAGGCTTATGAACAGCCGCACGACCACGGGAACCCACGGAATGAAGTTCTCTGCGAATGGTACGTATACTACATACCGAGGTTCCAGCATTTTTACTCACCTGTACACTGAGGTCTTGTGCAGTTTTCTGTCGATTAGCTGTAACGACTCTCCTGAGGCTTCGACGTCCTCTATCACTGATTTTGTTTGGTCTGCCGATACGTTTTGCTGCTTCAGTCACGCCATGTGTCTTCCACTTATTCAGTAAATCCAAAACAGTTGACTTGGGTATGTTTAAACGCCTCTCGGTTTCTCTTATGGACAACTCACTAATATAACACCCACCAATCTTTCCTTTCTCAGAGTCAGTTTTCTCCCGCCGGGACATTTTCACTTAACCTCACAGCGCGATAGGATCGCGGTCAGCAGCAGTCTTGCCTTTATACCGTTTGCAGCTGTACACGGAAGCGAGGTAAAAAGGAGGAGGAAAACGCCCTTATTTATTACCGGGTGCCAGCACACGGGGTCCTACGGCTTAACGTGCCCAACCGACGCACAGCGGATATTTAGTGGTTCAAGCGTTCGTACTTACCTGGGATCGAACCTGAGGTTTCTACCTTAGGTCATCGCACACTCAAAGTAGGCTTGATGGACTTGCGATGATAAGCATTGAAAATGACCAAGCCAGAAAACTAGACGTGACGAAACTGATTGAAATATTCGCTAAGAAGAACGTTAGAAGGGAATCCAGATTTTAGTAACGTAAGTTTTCTTTATTTTGTAAAGTATGTTTGCTTCTTGAATTTAAAAGACAAGATATTAAAAAGAAACAATATCGCTGAAGTATTTAAAACTAGAAAAATGTAAACACACTTGTTTTTCCTCTTTCTCATAAATTATTGTATTAAGGAATTAAAGAGCTTTAAAGGAAGTTCGAAAACAGACACTCGAAGATCAGTATTTGTTTTTACTTGATTTCATATAGTGAACATTTGTCATTTGAAGATTTTGCACTTTTTTCCCTGAGTACTAAATTTATCGATGATACTTACCGGGATAAGTGCTCACATAATTAAAAGCAATACATAAGTGGTCATAGAATCAATATCTGGAAAATATATTTTTATTACGGCGAAGTTAAATATTTACCCTCAATTTTTGCATTAATTTTTACTATGTTGGGGGCTTCTTAGGAAAATTTCGCGGGGTCCCCCAGAGATTTTGCGTTACGCCACTGCATAGGTGCTCACTGTGGTAGTTAATTCCCTCCCTATAAAGGGTGCTATTTATACCATATGATCATATCTATCACATACGTTGCTTTCACCGTACGCAAAACCAACACAGAAACCAGGATATGGATAGCTGTTGCTCTATCAAGATTCGTATAATTTGATTCATTTAATGCAGAACCCTTTGGTCAATAAACGTCAGTCTCGGAATTCAGTGAATTGCTCATTTTAGCTAAGAATCATTCAGCACTGTTCGATTGCAGTCAATTGAGTAAATATAATTTCCTAAACGGTTTCTCTGCTAGGTATTAATAATGAAAATCACAAAGTACGTAACTGATCATTAACGTTTCAGAAAGCGTGTTTTGCAACGTTCGGTACATTAACGGAAGTTCTCATGTCCTGAACTCGCTCGGCATGCATAATTTGGAAGCTGCAGCTAAGAGCTACGTCATTTCCTTTCCGAAAAACAGGGTAGGTATAGAAAAAGAAGAACAAAAGTAGTAGTGAGCCATAAAAAAAGAGCAGCAAGAGCCATAAAATGTGCCAAACGATGTGAATACTTTGTATTGATTTTAACGTAACATGGAAACAAGTGGATCGATCAAAAATGTGGCAGAAAAAATATTGTTGAGATGTGTGGATCTTAGACGCAGGGCCGTAGCTAGGCCAGTGTGGCCCCTGCCATTTAAACGAAAGCGCCATTTGGTGTTTAAGATAATTAAATAGATAGTAATGAAAGTAGGTTGTCCATAATGAAATGCCCGATTTATACACTGTTCGTCAATCACACATATTTCAGCTCAGAATAAATATGAAAAATCGAAATAAGAACCATTCGATTCAACACATTTTTGCCAACGAGAAACAAGGTTATGTATACCGGTCAGGGGCGGATTGGCCCAACGGGATACCGGGACATTTCCCGTCTCGTAAACTTTAAATCTCAAAATTTTCAAAGCACGAGTAATTATTTTACAGCTTATGAATAAAATATAAAAATCGATAACTTCATTTGTGCTTTATATCTAGTAGAAAAGTCATTTCCCTAAAAAAAAAAAAAAAAAAAAAAACGGCGGTTATACGAGAAAAGTGCAGCCGGACCAAGTACACTGTTATAAGTTAAGAAAAATAAGAAAAAGCTAACTACAGTTAGACGTAAGTCCTTGGACTTGCAGCTCAGCGTAATTGGTCCCTAGCATCCTTTTCTAATTTTGACGCCGATACTACCACCCATTGTGATGGCGCATCGTCCCCCACATCCTTATTTACATACGAACAAAGCGATTCTTGGGCAGAGATATTCCGAAATGGTGTCCGTCCCGCATTTGTCTTAAAAGCAACAATGATTTACCGCAGAACTGTTTCATCAAACTATGGGTCTGTTGAAGGAGGAGGTACCAATACTATATAAATACCAAAATGTAAAATTTTTTGGATTATTTGGTAACTGTGATCAGTTACCAAATAAATCTAAAATTTAATTGTGTAGGGAAAATGAAATGTGGCATGTGCACACATTTCTACTCTCAGAATAACCTTCATGATGATTAAGTTGGAACTGGGGCTTTCGAGAGACTCCTGATTTTGTCAAAATCAAATTTTTCAAAGAAAAAGTTGTCCGGTAGAACACCCCATTTTGAGCGTTATTTGATGCTACATTCACCATGAGCGGATTTAGAAAATTCTTTTACCGTTAAATTGTTAAAATCTGTTCACGACTGAATTCGTTTTAAAATGCGTTTTCAACAGTTCTCTTTCATCCAGGATCTAATAGAATTTTTTTTTTACGTGATGGAATTTATGAGGTATTCCCCTGTAGGTACGCATGTTTTTGTGATGGACCGAAAGACTGAAATTCCCAGCCTGGTTTGGTCATTCCAATCAGCCCCTGATTCCGGTAGCATGAAAACCAGGAGTTCTGGAAGCGACGAAAGCTTGAAAGACGCTTTGAGCATCAGTTTGGTTGTGGAAAATTTTCCCCTGCAATAATTGGTCCAAATGCTTGAAAAAATGGTAGTCGGTTGGCGAAAGGTCTGGTGAATATGGTGGATGAGGTAGAGTCTCATAGCCCAATTCGTTCAACTTTTGCAAAGTGATACGCGCGACGTGCGGTCTCGCGTTGTCGTGCAGAAGTATTGGACCTTCTCTGTTGACTAATGATGGGCGAATGCGTTTACTTTGTGGTTCATTTCGTCGATTTCCTGAGAATACTTTGCCGCGGTAATCGTTTCGCCAGCATTCAGGAAGCTGTAGTGGATTAAACCGGTTGAAGACCACCAAATAGTCACTCTAACCTTCTGTTGATGGAGTTTTGGTTTGGGGAAGTGTTGACGAGCTTCGTCGTTGTCCAACCACGACGCAAAGTGTCGACGATTGTCGTACATGATCCACTTTGCGAGAAAAGGATCGGTTTCGTTGCGCAACAGAAGCCCAGACGAGACTTCCAAACGACGATTTTGTTGATTTCCGTTCAAGTCATGTGGCATCCATTTGTCGAGCTTCTTGGACATTCCAATTTGGTTGAGGTGCACAGAAACAGCTGATTTTCTTGCAAAAAACGTGCTGAAAGTGTATTTGGAATTCCATATCATGGGCATTTGCGCCCTCTAGGGGTGAAGATGTGCATGAGAAAAAAACCTAAACGGAAGGATCATTCTAACATTTCGAGCTACCCAATACAAAAAGAATTTTTCAAATCGGACTAATAGTTGCAGTGATATGATGTCCGCAGACGGACGAACAAACTGGCGATCTTTTTTTCACAAAAGACGTGCTAAAAATGAATATGTGATAGCACAGAGATGGTTTATAAAGTGAAAGACGGTTAATGCTCAGAGCAGTACGAATCTGAGGACACTCGTAAAAGGAGACCATATGTCAACCATAAAACATTCAATGTAAAGTTTAGGAGGTATGGTTTTCTTAAAATGTCAAACAAGTGATTCACCATGGTAAGTCAAAAATTCGTCCCGGTTTTTTTTGGAGGTTTAACGACCACCGTGAGCAACTCAATGGGCTATAAGCAGTCGCCCGTCCCTAATTTAGGGTCACTGGTTCCAGGAAAGGGAGAGAGCCAGTGCCGTAAGATAAACACAACATCCATGCCTCACCGGGATTCAAGCCTGGATTCCTTTCGGACGAATGATCAGAGGCCATCGCTTAGACCACTGCGCCACCGGAGCGCCACGCGTGACAATTGGTAGCTGAAATAGGTTTTTCCCCAATTGCCATCGTTCGTCTTTTTTTTGTTTTGTTTTTTTGTTTGGGGGTTTAACGACAACCGTGAGCAACTCAGTGGACTACTATAAGCAGTCGGCCGTCCCTAATTTAGGGCTACTGGTCTCAGGAAAGGAAGAGAGCCAGTGCCATCAGGCGAACACAACATCCATGCCTTCAAACCCGGACTAATCTAGGACGATTTGTCAGAAGCCTGCGCCACCGGGGAGGGCCATCGTTCGGCACCAGCTTGGTTTGTCGAAGGCCTTCTAGAAAACACAATGCCATGACATTAGAGAGATGAGTTCCCTTTGTTTTTGACGTCACTCTCATGTTACACAGCCTGATACGTCGGTGTTGTGTGTGACGTCATACACGACAGCGTTGGAAACCAATCTGAAGCCTTGGTTTCAAATTGACGTCCCTAAAAGGGGGAACTCAGCTCTCTAATGTCAGGGCCTTTTGCTTTCTAGACGGCCTTGGTTTGTTCCCCAGGCGCCCATCGAATGGTTCTCCGTGAACTGACACTCCAGCAGGCGTAAAAACCTGTCTATCTCTTTGGCGCCGACTACTGTCAAACTTACAGGAAGACTGATTTTGCTGTCGTATCGTCACAGATGAAAAATGGTTATTACTACGTTATTCCACCACTGGGAAGCAGTGGCTGAGATCACGCTAGAAAGCACAGCCAGTGGTACAAAGAGGGACGTTTGAGAGGAAATTCAGTGGAATTGTGAGGGTCGTGTGCGCTGGGAACCCGTGCCAGATTAATGCTCTGTGCCAACGCTACCCAGCGCTCATCAATGTGAAGCGGGCGTTGCTGCAACAGGATAATGTCCAAAGACACACCTCCAAAGCGGTCCCCCGAAAACTACAGGGATTTAAAGCTGTTCAATCCTACTCCATGCTCCATACAGTCCAGATCTTACCCCATCGGATTACCGTCTGTTTCATTCCATTGCCCATTTCCTACGAGGACGACACTTAGCTTCAGTAGTGGATATGGAATCTGGCATCAGAAAGTTTCTGCCCTCGAAACCTGCCGAGTGGACTGCCTTGGGATTGTGGCTGTGATGAAACTTTGGCAAAAGACTATACAAAAGAACGGCCTGTACTTTGCAGAATGACGTGAGCGTGTATGGCTTTCTTGGATGACTAAACTTTTTAACTGCAAACGAGACAAACTTTTAACTCACGCTAGTAGATCGGGGAATCTTCATGTCCAAAAGAATAAGCGGAATTTTAGCAAATTAATATTTTTCGTGAATTTGATGTTCTACAAAATTTGACAGTATTAAACAAGAAAGATGGCTCCGAATTTTCGGTTGCAATAGCACGTCATTTGAATCCGTTCTGACGCGAATTAAGTTTATCAAAGCTATTCAAAGTCAATGAAACCGGTATGGAAAACAGTAGTATCTGACCAAAGTAAGAAGTTTTTAATCCCGCAGATACTGCTGTAAACGGAAACTTACGCCCTCTGGTGGTAGACTTGTGCGTTAAAATTAAAAAAAAAATTATATGAGAAACATTTAGCAGCAGAAACCAACAAATAAAGAATTTTTCAAAATTGGACTCTTAGAAGCACAGATATCTACAAATATAAGATATGCATCTACGACCCCTGGCGGAAAAACCATGCATTATTTTAAGAAGAAAGTATTCCCTAAAAGTTTTTTGCTGTGAGAGGTATCGGTCAAAGAAAGAATTTTTTCAACCAAATTTCCAGGAGCTCAGATTTTGTTGCAAATACATCAGAAGCAGAAATTAAAACTTACGCCCCCTGGTGGCAAACCATTCTTTCCTAAATATTATAAATTATATGTAAAACATTTCCCATCAGGAACTGCATGCGATACAGGAAGAATTTTTCAAATCGGAGTTTTAGAAGCTGAGATGTCGGAGAAAACGAAATTTACCAATATGCCAGCTAGCGGAAAGTCTATGAATTACTTGAAATTTTTGAAATTACATGAAAAACCTTTTGTACCGGAAATAAATAAGGATTTTTTTTTAAATCGGACCGTTAGAAGCAGAGATATTGGCAAAAATAAGATATAGATCAACGCCCCCTGGACTTTTAGAAGTAGAGACATTTTAAGAAGAAAAAAGTCCGAAAAGGTTTATCTATGCGAGTAGTATCGGTCCACGAACGAATTTTTCTCAATCGAGATTTTAGAAGCTCAGATTTTGCTGTAAATACATCAGAAACAGAAATTAACACTTACGCATGTTGATGGCCAAACCATTTTTTGCCAAAAATCAGAAATTACATGCAAAAGATTTCCCAACAGGAGCTGTATCCGCTGTAGAAAGAATTTCTCAAATCAGAATTTTAGAAGCAGAGATATCAGGGAAAACGGAATTTACTTTTACGCCCCCAAGAGGAAAATCTCTGCGTAACTTGAACAAGTGACTATACCTAAAGTAGTCTTTAACATAAGTACGATCTTTTTTACAAAAAACGTGCTAAAAACAGAGACTGAATAGTTGACACGACGTATTATGATCAGCTGGACTACAGTTTAGAATTTCAGTGATAGCGTTACGACCGATTTGGTAGGAGTACTGAAACATGTTAAAGTCGTTCATATGTGTAAACATATCTTGTAAGTATTAAACTGTTTCATGTCTCCTTTATTTGTTTATTTCTTGGTAAGCTATTTAATTTTTATGTGGCAGATTTTTTTTTATCCAGTATACGAACCTATAAAGGCTATCCAGATTGAAGCATCTTTGGCAATTGAGATTAGGACTCACAGACGGTATACACAGTCCAGTCAAAAAATTGACCACCTGTTAGTATGTGGTATGACCTCCTTATGCCGCCAATACCGCAGATATACGGCATGCCATTGATTCAATGAGGCTTTTGAACGTTTCTGTAGGGATGCTATACCATGCAGACACCAGAGCTTCTTGCAGATCATCAAGAGTTATCGGTGATGGATCCATACGTCGAACGTGCTGGTCAAGATAGTCCCACAGATGTCCAATGGGATTGACGTCCGGCGAGTACGGCGGCCAGGATAGTAAGCTGAAGTCATTGAAATGCTCTTCAAACCATTCTCGCACACGCATAGCAACAGGGCAAGAGGCATTATCTTGCTGGAAGCAACCCATGCCATCCAGTTAGTGAGTCATCATGAATAGGGGAGCACCTGATCCGCCACAATAGATAGGTAGCCTGAAGCGTTCATCGCACGATAGAGGGAAATGTTTGCTCTCAATGATTCCCAGGAAAATATGCCAACCACGAACACACCCACCTCCTTCTTGTTTCTTGTCGAGCATCGTGTCGGGATGATTTCTGTCAGCAGTGCTTCGCAGTACCCTTCGTCGATAATCCACACGACAAAGAAGAAGAAGTTAGTAAAATGCATTGCATTGATTATGATACGCTTTCCAACATACCAAAAAATCCTTACTCAAGTTAATACTCAAGTTATGAGGATAATGGCTGTGGAATATATCTCGCTCCTGTACCCTGACATTTGACCCCATTTCGATGATATTAAACAGAATTTGTTCAGTATACCACCGGAACAACATATGAAAGTTTTGTCGTAACAGAAGCATTTTTAGTGAAGTTATGAGGATAATGGCTGTGGAATAAATTTCTCTTCTGTGCCCTGACCTCTGACCCCATTTCGATTATATTAAACAGAATTGGTTCAGTATACCTCCGGAACAACAAAGTTTTGTCGCAATAGAAGCATTTTTAGTCAAGTTATGGGGATAATGGCTGCGAAATAAATTTCTCTCCTGTGCCCTGTCCTTTGACTCCATTTCGATGATATTAAACAGAATTGGTTCAGTATACCTCCAGAACAACATGATAAAGTTTTGTCGCAATCGAAGTGTTTTTACATAAGTTATGACGCATAAGGATGATGGAATGGATCCCACTCCTATGTCCTGACTTTTGACCCCATTTCGACCATTTTCAATAGGGTTCGTTCCCAGGTTGTCCCCTACCACATACTAAAATTTCATCGAAATCGAACAATTTTCACGCGAGTTATCGTGCGGACAGACGGACAAAGCTGGAGCATATACGCTTCTTCAACCTACGGTTGGAAAGCGTAAGATCGTGATTCGTCTAAAAAATCGACTTTCTTCCATTGTTTGATGGTCCAATGCCTCCTCTCAGATGCAAATTCACGCCGTAATCGTTGATGTCTGGCCGTCAGCATGGGTACGTTGAGTGGACGGCGACACCGGAAGCACATAAAAACCAGAGTTCGTTGGTCTGTGGTCTACAATAAGCTCTTCGATGTCATTGCATTAAATGCTTTATATAGTTGTTCTGCTGTGGCCCGTCTGTTGGATCGTATTTGTCGGTATTAGCCGTCGCTGCCCACGGTCGTCAAAGCTCAGTGGACGTCCACTGCTACCCCGATTACTGCAGATCTTGCCGGTTTCTTTCCATTCCTGGAACACTTTAACAACTGCACGACGTGAACAGCCTACAATATCAGCCGTTTCTGTAATGCTACCAGCCTTCAGTCGGTAGCCAACAATCATTCCGGTTTCAAACTCTGTTAGGTCACGTCCTTTTCCCAATTTCACGCGAAACCGCATACCGTCCGGGAGTTCGTGTCCCTCGAAATGCCTTATATGATTTGCATATGTTGCTACGTAACAAATCGTAATTTTTTGACTAGACTGTGTAATAATACACAGTCGAGTCTCATTATTGTGACCACCTTCTACTTTTGACGTCAACAGCGCATAGCCAATGAAAGAAGGCACGTGTCGTCTGCTGGTTTGGAGGGCGTATAAGGTGTAATGTAGGCACTCTGAAAACATATCACTCGTTGCTGGCATGGATAAAAAGAGCGATTTATCAAATTTTCAAAAAGGGATCATTATCTGCTTGTGGCAAGGGTGACAGCATTTCTGAAACAGCGCAGTTTGTGAACTGTTCGCGTGCTGCTGTGGTTAAAGGGTATCGTCATTGGAGAAATGGCACCATTGCGAATATGCGACGTGCAAACTGCGGAGCACCACGTGCCATTTATGTGAGAGGTGAACGTCGGCTGCGAACGTGCGTGAGGGCCGATCGACACGCTACAATGGAGCAAATCACTGGCCGAAATAACCAGGGGGCTACTGGAAGTGTGTCTAAAACAACAGTTCAGCGAACCCTGCTGCATATGAGGCTCCGATGAGAACGGATGGTCACTGCACCTATGCTAACGAAGGTGCATCGGCAGAAAAGGCTTACATTTGCACGGCAGTATCGGAATTGGACCTCCGCTGATAGGCAAAGGATAGTCTTCTTCGATGAGTCACGTTTTCTGCTTCATCGAAAGGATGGACGTTGGCGTATAAGGCGAGAAACATCGAAGAACAAATACTCTTCAGCCATTGCTGGAAGAACACAAGCTGGTAGGGGCAGCGTTATGGTCTGGGAAATGTTTTCGTGGCATTCCCTGGGTCCACTCATACCTGTGGAAGGTACTATGGACCGAATTCATTATGATTCAATCCTTGCAGGCCACGTAAACCCATACATGCTGATTGTCTTTTCTTGGGCGGATGGGGTCTTCCAGAACGACAATGCGACGTGTCACCCAGCAAGAAATATCCGAGAGTGGTTGGAAGAGCACAATGAAGACTTCAAAGTACTTCCCTGGCCCCCTAATTCCCCAGACTTTAACCCAGTTGAGCATCTGTGGGACCACTTCAATCATGTTGTTCGCTCTACGGATCCTCCACCACGCGCCCTCCAGCAGCTGTCAGATGCACTGCAGTCAGCATGGCTCCAAGTACATGTGAACACCTTCCAGCACCTTATCGAGTCACCCCAAGCCCGTCTAGCTGCTGTCCGCGCTGTACACGGCGGTTACTCTGGATATTAGCTGGTGGTCACAATAATTTGACTCGACCGTGTATGATTGCCAAAAGCCGTAGTGATCATTTCTGGACATTCGTGTGCAATTTTTTTTTAAAGCATGCTAACGAAAACTTCCCATTTAGGAACAACTAATTTGTTTGCTCGAATCACGTTGCTATCTATGGAACGCGCATTAAGTTGCAATTCTTAAAAAAATAAAAAATAAATAAAAAGGAAAAAAAGTACGTAAGAACTGCCCAGCGCCCTGCAGATAGTTTTATTTGTGCAGGTCGTGAAATTCATTAGGGTGTCTTTATTTTCTTTTTGTTCCTTCTAAGAAAGAAAAAATCACTAATGCCGTTGTAATAAGTAGGCGAAAGAAAGAACTTCGAAGAAATTCCCTTTATCGCCGTTATTTGACAGCAACAGCATCCAGCCATTTCACAAATTTTTAAGCGGCCTTTCTTGTCACTTTTCTCTTACTACTTCTTTCCTAACGATGTCTGTGGTGCCACTAGAATCGCCAACCTCTCCAAAGCATTTTTCAGAACATAAATTTTTCTTAGTACATGATTCAATATATATATATTTTTTCTGCTATATGTTTGGCGCTGTGTTTGAGACGACACACTTCCTAACGTTTTAGGGGCTTTTTTTTCTCTGGAAAGAAATATAGTCGTGAAGGATTTGCTTTCATTTTTGTATGCCTTACAGATACAACTTAAACCAGGCATTTTCGTGGAGTTCCCTACGAAAAACATATATGAGCATGAATGAAAAGATTTCGAGATTGCAGCTTTTTTTTTTTTTTTTATGTATTTTTAGGTCTTACATTTTACGCTATGTTCCACTGCCCAATTTTACAGCTGTACTGAATCAGGGTGGGCGTTTCTAAATCACTAGAATGAATTCATGTCGAAAGCAATATGTTTCAGCACAAGTGTTTCCGGAACTTTATTCCCCTTGCGGAATTCGTGTTTGTGAAGAAGAGTTGCAGATATGAAAAAGGCGTAAAACCGAATGCAGAAAGTTAATTTCAATATGCGCATTTACAAATCCTACTGCTCATTTTGTGCTGTATCAAATCTTTTTGTATCAACTTGAATTACAGAACATGAAGAAATTGTACGAAATCCTGCTGCCTCGTATTCAGGGGAAAGTAACGGGAAGAGGGGAGGTTAAACCTACTTGAAAATATTCCTGGTAAATATATTTCCCAGGATATGGATCCAGTTTCTATCCAACACATTTCCATTTGATTGACCTCAGTTCACCGGAAATCTCCTTACTGGTAACAACAAAATCCTCTGAAGAAGAAAGAATTCATATTTTTTCAATGAATCTTCGTAAACAAAAATGCATGTTATACCCTTTCCTTGCAGTCACTTCTTGTTGTATCAATCAACTGAGCAGGCATTTTCCCTTTGTTTTAAATCGAAATCATAGTTTAAAATTATTATCTACTCTACCCCCCGCCGTCTTTCGTGACCTGTAAATCCGCTGTCATTGCAGAGTTCGGAAAGACATAACCGAATTTTAATTTCTCCAAAAATAAATAAATAAATAAATAAATAAAATAAATAAATAAAACCAGCAAGTGTTTGCTCTGATGATAGAAGTAGCAAGCCGATAAAGAATGATATAACATAGGCTACATATTTTTAGGGGAGAAAAAATGAAAATGTTAGATAGCAAAGCGTAACTGTGCAGTTAGCTGGTCAAAGCAGGAACAGAGCCCACAGGGACCAAACCAAGAAACATCGCCCCCAATGGGCAAAATTCCAGGCTTGATCAACCACCCCCACATACCCCGGGGCGATTAAAACATACACGGAAGCTGCAGCTCGCCTCATGTGGAACTATCTTTTTAGCACGTCTTTTGTAAAAAGAGATCGTGCTTATGCTATCGGTTTGTCCGTCCTTCCGTCTGCGGACATCATATCTCTGTAACTATTAGTCCGACTTGAAATTATTTTTTTTTTTCATTACAAAGCTTGAAACATGCAAATGATGATCCTTTATTTATTTTTATTTTTTTACGATGCACAATTTCGCAGCTAGAGGGCGTAAATGCAGATGATATCGAATTCAAAATACATTTTATTCCATATATTTGCTTCTAAACATCCGTTTGAAAAAAAAAAATTACCTTCCGATTCATTTATGTCGAATAGTATTTTAAGTGTAGTCAATTTTCAAGTTACGCAGAGATTTTCCGCTTGGGGGCGTAAAAGTAAATTGAGTTTTACCCGATGTCTCTACTTCTAAAACTCCAATTTGAAAAAAAAATCTTTCTGCAGCGGATACAATTACCGATGGGAAATTTTTTGCATATATTTTCAAATTTTTGGTAAAGAATGGTTTGGCCACCAGGGGACGTAAGTGTTAATTTCTGCTTCTGATGTATTTCACAAAATCTGAGTTTTTAAAACCTCGATTGAAAACTTCTTACCTGGACAGATGCCACTCACATAGATAAACCTTTTCGGACTGTTTTCTTCTTAAAATAATGCATGGTTTCTCCGCCAGAGGGGCGTAGATGTATATCATATTTTTGTAAATATCTTTACTTCTAAGAGTCCGATTTGAAAAATTCCTTCTCTGTTGGATTGCGTTTCCTGTGCAAAATGTCTTTCAAATAATTTCAAAATTTTCTAGTAATTCATAGACATTTCGCTAATGGTCGTATTGGCAAATTTCGTTTTCTCCGACATCTCTGCTTCTAAAACTCCGATTTGAAAAATTCTTCCTGTATCGTACGGAGCTTTTGAGCGGAAATTTTTACATATAATTTGCAATATTTGGTAAAGAATGGTTGGCCACCAGGAGGCGTAAGTGTTAATTTCTGCTTCTGATGTATTTGCAGCAAAATCTGAAGTTCTAAAATCTCGACTGAAAAAAAAAATCGTTTGTGGAGCGATACTATTCACATCGATAAACCTTTTCAAAATATTTTCTGCTTAACATAATGCATGGTTTCTCCACCAGGGAGCGTAATACATATCTTTTTTTTTTTTTTTTTTTTTTTTTGTCAATATCTCTACTTTTAAGAGTCCGATTTGAAAAATCCCTTCTTTGTTGGATAGCGTTTCTGGTGCGAAATGTTTTTCATATAATTTCAAAAATTCAAGTAATTCATAGACCTTCCGCTAGGGGGCGTTAAGGTAAATTACGTTTCTTCCCGTTATTTCTTCTTCTAAAACTAAAAGGTGCTAAAGTAATCCAAACGAAAAGCTGCTAAAGTAATCCAAACGAAAAGCTGCTAAAGTAATCAGTTTTGCCTAACGTATCAAATTCTAAAAAACTTTTGCTGTAACTGAAATGATTCCATCGTAACGTAAAGCAAAAATTTACTGAATTTCCACTTTGAGAACTCCTAGCGGAAAATTTATGAACTAGTAGAGAAATTTTAAGTGGGCAAAATTTAATGAATGTCAATACCCTACCATTCGCAAAAATAATGTTTCAAAAATCTGTGAAAACCAAATTCTTAGGACTTGGCGCCTCTAGCAGGAAATCAACGAACTTACTGGAAAATTTAAATATTTGAGAAGGAATAGTTAAGCGTAATCTGAGAGGCACAGAAATATTTTTTCCTCTAAGTTGAATAGCTTCTTCACAGTCGGAGTTAATTTTTTTGAATTTTCGACTTTGACAGCCCTTAGCGGTAAATTCATGAAGTATATAGACATTTGAAGGGTGAACACCCTTTTCCCCTAATGCGTTTCCCCTAATTCCCGTTTGCCCTAATAACGTTTATCCCAATCACGTTTGCCCTAAATACGTGTACCCCAAACGCATTTTCCCAAAATCGCTTTTACCCGAATTTCCATTTCCCCTAATTTCGTTTGCCCTAATCGCGTTTCCCCTAAATCTCGTTTCCCTTAAATCTCGTTATCCCTAATTCAAGTTTACCCTAAACACGTTTGTCCGTATGAAAGTTTCCCCTAAAAAGTTTCCTGTATCAAGTTAACTCTAATTCTCTTTTGCCTTGATTCGTGTTTTCCTAAATTTATGTTTTCCCTAATTCATGTTTGTCCTGATTCTTGTTAAGCCAAATAAAACATTTCTTTTATCGTCAAAATTCAGGAAAAAAATCGTTGTGTAACATATATAATTTTTTTATCGTCAAATTCAGGAAAATATATGTATATTTAATCATCATCATCTATTATCAATCCACTGCTGGGCCGCCCCGGTGGCGCAGTGGTCTAAGCGATGGCCTCTGATCATTCGTCCGAAAGGAGTCCGGGCTCGAATCCCGGGGAGGCATGGATGTTGTGTTTGTCTTACGGCACTGGTTCTCTCCCTTCTCTGGAACCAGTGACCCTAAATTAGGGGCGGGCGACTGCTTATAGCCCATTGAGTTGCTCACTGTGGTCGTTAAACCTCCAATAAAAAAAAAAAAATCCACTCCTGGATGAAGATCTCACCAAGTTTCTTCCACAACGGTGTGTCTTGACCCATTCTCTTCCATGTCACTCCCGCATGCTTTCGAATTTCATCCACCCATCTCCCTTGTGGTCTTCTGCGTCTTTTTATGTCCCTTGGAATCCAGTCTAGATTTTCGGTTGTCCATCGGTGGTCACTTGCTCTGGCAACATGTTCATCCGCCTGCCTTTTTAGGGATTTCACTCTGATCATGATATCCTCCACTCTTGTCATTTTCTTTATCCATGAGTTCCTCTTCTCACCTCTCCTGGTTACACCAAGCATGCATTTCTGCAAGCTTTTTTCGGTTATCTGAAGTCTTTGTATGTCTTTTTTAGTTAAGGTCCACATCTCTGCTCCGTACGTAATCACTGGAAGAATGCATTGATTAAACACTTTTCTTTTTGAGACATAATGGCATATTGCTACTGGAAATTGTATTGTTTTTTCCAAAAGCTCTGCATTCAAACAGGGGCGCGCCAAGGGCATTTGCCGCCCCTTGTACAAGAATATTTTTAAATTTTTATTCATTTTTACATGAAATAAATACCTTTAGCAACATCATTTCCTCTTTCCCGTAAATTAAAGTTTTCATAAAACACAAGTCTCGTATAAAACTAAAAGAAAAAAAAAGTCTGTAAAGCACTAGTTCGGTTGACGCTTTGAATAATTCAAGAAGTCAGCTTCTTCTGTGTCAATTTACACAAGTCCGCTTTACCTGTAAAAAAAAGTTTTGTCATGTACGATTATAGACATATTACAGCTTCTTTCTTGGAGGGGGCAATTGCTGCATATATATACTAGCTGTGCCCACGGCTTCGCTCGCGGTGAAGATATCACTGAAAAACAGGGCTATGATAACACGTGTAATCTGATCCATCCATAAGAACTGTAGTTGAATTTCATAGAACCGATGGAGGAAATTGGCCGAAAGATTAAATGGTCGGCAGTTAGTTTTTCACGAGAAAGAAAATTACAATTAATTTTTACATAAATTTAAGCACATAATTTTTTTTTTTTAGCTTTTGAAAATAGTCATAATGCGCATATATAACATTTTTTTTCTCCCGTTTCCAGTAGTTATAAAAAAAATTTGATTGTCTGAACTGTCCGTTCTCGATAAGCCGACGTACAACTGTCCGTGCGAGAAACATTCTGGGGGGCATATGTGAACGCAGTAAAACTGTCGGGGGTGGGGGGAAGAAGGTAATGCCGAAAATATAAATTATAAAGAATTTCTGGTCTGATTCGGAGATTTTCAGCGTTTGCGAATTACAGCTCAACAAATTTCTGCGGGCTTCTGGTCAGCAGGAAATCTGTCTGTAGGAGAGGCGGGGGGGGGGGGGGTTAATGCCGAAAATCTCCCGATTGGGCTACATACCCTTTACATTTATTTTTTAGGTACTAAGCCCCCCCTCCCCCGACAGGTTTCCTGCGTTTGCACGTGTCCTCAAATAATTTGTAGAGTTGAAGTTTGCAAACGTTGAAAATCTCCGTATCGGACCAGAAAGGCTTTATATTGTATATATTTTAAAAAAATATATACAATATAAAGGCGATTTCGGGTAAAAGCGATTTCGGGGAAACGCAATTGGTGTAAACGTGTTTAGGGCAAGCGTGAATCAAGGGAAACGAGATTAGGGGAAACGAGAATTAGGGGAAACGAGATTAGGGGAAGCGAAATTAGGGGAAATGAGAATTCGGGTAAAAGCGATTTCGGGGAAACGCGATTGGGGTAAACGTGATTAGGGCAAACGGGAATTAGGGGAAACGGATTCGGGGAAGTGAAACTACGCGATTTGAAGTGCCAAACTTAATGTCCTTTGGTTTCCTATTAGTCGTAAAATTAGTTTTTGAAATATCTCTAAAAACAAAAAGTTCGATGTGCACGGACAGACAAAATGATCACACCAGCAGTGTTTCTTACACAACGTTCTAATAATAGGAAGATAAAATGGCATTTCAAAAAGCATAAAAACCTTTTTCTTGACCCCCCCCCCTTTTTTTTGTTAGTCTGACGGATGACAATATCTGAGACGGTAAGAAGGGGGAAGGGGGGCCCCTGAACCTTTTAGCGCCTAGGGCTCCAAAAGTTTTAAAGTCTTCTCTGGTCCGATTGTTAAATTTTTCGGCTGGTTCGGAGGTTCTTTTTCGTCATTTTCAGATATTAATTATTGAGCAACACATAAATACAGATTGCTGCTGATGGTCCATGAACGTATTTTCACAGGAAGATATTCCAACTTGATTGCATTACGGTGTACCACTCACTCCTATGATACTCGTGGTGGATCTGGTTTTTCTGTTCCGTGAGCTCGTACAGGTTTAACGTTTAATAATATCAGTGTGTTGGGATTGCGTGAGTCGAATGGATTACCGTTGATTAATTATTAGATCAGAGGCACGATATTCGGTATTTAAGCGAGTGCTAAGGTGTTTTTTTTTGACGGGAAATTGAATATTTGAATTTACTGCTTTATGATTTCTAAAAGAAATGCATTGTAAAATTGCTATCGTTGTCTTGACTGGACTGGAATAATTTAGTTTTATTTTAAATGGGATCAGGGGCTTGTCAGGCAGTACTTTTGCCTTTTCCCCTGGCCCTTTACTGTACATTTAATTATTTTTAACATATAACATTTGATTCATGTTAACAATACGTAATTGGTCTATTTAATTGATATTAATTTTTAAGGGAATGAGATTTGTTGTTGTGCAGAATCTGTAATATTGTGAAAGTTGGAGATTTGTTGTATTTTGTGAGTTTCATTGGTAAATTTGTTTACTTTATTCTTACAATTAGTTTGTGATTGTGGTACATATTGTAATTTTACTGGGCATTATATTACTTTTGCATAATATTGTACAGCAGAAATTTCATAAAATAAATAAATAAATAAAAAAAAAAAATAAAAAAGAGGAGGTACCCTCGGGACTTTTTTTTAGAATGAAATGAGACAAAAACTGTTTAACCGATGAAGACAAAATTCGATATTTCCAAGCTTTGTTTAAAAAAATGTTTTTAGTCGATTTAATTGAAATGGGACAAAAAAAAAAAAAAAAAGCATGCAATACCGTTGTTTGTTTCCTTTAACAAACAATTTTTCTAAGGCTTGGAGACTTTAGAAAAATTTGTCGAAATGTTTATGAGAACTTCAAAGAAAATCTTCAAGAAAGACAAAAGACAACCTACTGATTAATTTTTATAAGATAAATAATTAATCAATGTATTATTAATTCAGAAACTCTACAGAATAATTTATTCCACGAAGAAGTGTGTTTGGACGGGTACAGATGTTAGCAAATGGTATAAGTCTATCTAATAATGGAATGTTTTGCATTACGCTTCTGTTGTGTCTAAACTTTTGATGCCGCCCCGGTGGCGCAGTGGTCTAAGGCGTTGGCCTCTGATCATTCGTCCATAAGGGATCTGGGTTCGAATCCCGGTCAGGCATGGATATTGTGTTTGTCTTACGGCACTGGCTCTCTCCCTTCCCTGGAACCAGTGACCCTAAATTAGGGACGGGCGACTGCTTATAGCCCATTGAGTTGCTCACGGTGGTCGTTAAACCTCCAATCAAAAAAAAACTTTTGAGGCATGTAGATTGTCCTTCTTTCACGCATAACTAGTACGAGTATATTTATAACCATTGCGTGTACTGATTTCCCATTGCATAGTATGACTCAGTTTAAAGTGTTACACTTGCTTTTCATTGTTTGTGTTCCTTTGCTTCGTATTTTTTTCATACATTCTAGTACCGATATTGTTTTGTGCCTGGACTTTTGCGATGGACCTCACTGAATGCAAAGCAATTCGAAAATGTGTAATCGTAATGAATACGGGAAAACGGACAGGCATAGGGTGTACGATTCCAATAGTTTATCGTGGAAGTCAGAGCGACAAGTGGATGTGCGCATTGTATGCCTGTTTTTAAAGCAAGCTTGTGTTAAAATACTAGGTGCTTTAGAACTTCCAACTTCCATATTTACGGCTCGAGATACATAATCTTCAATCAGCTGAGTTACGGACTTTTCCTCTCAATCAGATCGATATATAACGCTTTAGGTGTGATACTGAAAAATGTTTTTCGTTATTTTTTTTTTGTAGAAATATGGCCTGTGCTAATTATTATTAAGTTCGTTGAGTCTTTCGTAGGGGAGGCTCAAACTTTTTCAGGGGAAGCCGGCCCCCCAAGTAACGGCTCTGGGGAAGCTGCCGACCAATTTATATATGCGAAAATCTGGGTCTCTGCGTCATTCAGAAAATCTAACATTGAGAAAGGTTAATACAGACATTTAACGTGGACCAGGAACATCAAACAAAGATCGTAACTGGAAGACCCTGGGTTCGACTCCCGGTGGCGACCAATGAGAATTTTTCCGTGACTCACTTATAAACGTGGAAAGAGCGAAGATCTTTGTTTGGTGTTCCTGGTCCACGTTAAATGTCTGTATTAATTATTCATTCGCCTTCTAATTATTTCTTCAGTTGCTGCTTGCCATCTTTGGGGAATCCCCAGCATTGTGCGGGGCTCCAAGAAGCAACCTGCCAACTTGGCTTGGCAGTTAGCGTGTGTGAGTCTGGAGGAATTCGAGGTCGCTGTGGTGTAGCGGAAGCATATCCGGCGCGTAACTGGAAGACCCTGGGTTCGACTCCCGGTGGCGACCAATGAGAATTTTTCCGTGACTCACTTATAAACGTGGAAAGAGCGAAGATCTTTGTTTGATATTGAGAAAGGTCCCACATGCTAAATTTAATTAATATTAGCATAAATTCTGGCAAGATTTCATCAGAATCGGTAGAAATTCCGATTTAATAAAAATTTGGAAGATGTAAATCCGTTTATTGGTGTAAATATGACATGGATGTTAAGTCAGATAATATCCGAAAACTTGAAAATTTCGTCGTCCTGGAGAGGAAATTGATTCCGTGTCTCGCGGATAGAGCTCCAGTATGCTAACTACTACACCACCCAGAACGACCAAGTCTCCGATTAATTTGAATACAACCATCACAAGTTTTCGATTCAAATAAATCGGAAACTTGGACGTTCTGGGTGGTATAGTGATTAGCATACTGAAACGCTTCCCGGGAGACGCGGGTTCGATTACCGCTCCAGGACGACGAAATTTTCAAGTTTTCGGATATTATCTGACTTAACATCCATGTCATATTATACTTGTTGGAAGTAGTGAATTTCCGCAGTGCTTCACAGCCCGCTCAAAAAAAAAAAAAAAATAAATAAATAAATAAATAAAACATTCACAACCACGCAAAGCAGCGACGTTGACGTATCACGTCACAAACCATCACCAAGCCGCTATAAAGACGAGCCAGCGTCTTCGGATAGAGGAGCAGTTTACCCGGGAGTATATAGACAGGAACTGAAGAACAGATTCTCTGCTTTAGAAGGCCTAACATCGGAAGAAGTGGATATTTCTGAAGTTTAACAGAAAAGTAACCAAAGCTCTTATGGAAACAGCAACAAAATTAGCTGGGTCTAAGAACAAGTTGCATGTGAACAAATTACCAGGGAAAACCAAAATGTTGATGCAAAAAAGAAGAGAGATGAGGACAACTAAAGAAGATGTGACTTCCAAAGTGGAATATATAGAGCTATGCAAGACAGTACGAAAAAGTATCCCTGAAGACGTAAGGAAATTCAACTGTGAACTAGTGAGGAAAGCATTGAAAACAACCAAAGCCTAAAGATAGCAAAGGGACATCTCAGTAAGGGAGGAAAACAGATTATGGCACTGAGAAAAGAAGATGGTTGTGTAACAAGAAATACAGGCGACATTTTGACAAGAGTGAAAGATTTCTACTCCAAATTATATGAAAGGGCTGATACATGTACTCCAGACATCATGAAAGGTACCAGTGCCAGAGTTCTTCCAGTCCTCCCAGCAGAAGTTGAACATGCAATCAAGAACATGAAGCGGGGAAAAGCTCCAGGAGAAGATGGAATTACTGTAGACATCATACAAGCAGCAAGTGGAGAAATCGATACAGTACTCGCCCTAATTTTCACTCGATGCCTTAATGAAGGGAAAATTCCTGAGGATTGGAACAACGCTACAATGATCTTGCTACATAAAAAAAGGTGACATTGAGGATCTCGGGAACTACAGACCTATCAGCCTCCTATCAGTGGTATATAAAATCTTCACTAAAGTTCTTTCACACAGCTTGAAGGTGACAATGGACATGGCTCAACCGAGAGAACAAGCTGGATTCAGGAGTGGCTACAGCACAATAGATCATATCCACGTACTGAGAGAACTAATTGAAAGAGCGAGGGAATATGACCTTCCATTGTGCATGGCTTTTATCGATTATGAAAAAGTATTTGATTCGGTGAAACCATCAGCAGTTACAATGGCTCTGAAATCCTGCGGTATTGAAGATGCATACATTAATATTATTAATAACATCTATGAAAATGCAAGTGCAAAGATTCGGCTGTTTGAAAATACAACACACATAAAAATTGGAAAGGGAGTGAGACAAGGTGACACCATATCTCCGAAGCTCTTTAATGCCACATTGGAAAATGTCTTTCAATCACTGAACTGGGAAAACAAAGGGATAAAGATTAATAGAGATTATCTAACTCACCTTCGTTTTGCGCTGATGACGTAGTCATTTTTTCAACTACCCCATCAGAGCTGCAGAGTAGGATCCAGGAACTTGCTGACAAGAGTAAAGAAGTGGGATTAAAAATGAACTTTCAGAAGACAAAAGTGATGTTCAATGCTTTTACAAGAAATGAAGATTTATCGATTGTTGGAGAAAAGCTGGAGATAACAGATACGTACGTTTATCTGGGACAGCAGATATCAAGTGAGGGTCACATTGATGAAGAAATTAATCTGCGTACAAAACTTGCCTGGAGAGCTTTTGGAAGAAACAGCATAATTTTCAAGAGCAATATGCCATTATGTCTTAAAAGAAAAGTGTTTGATCAATGCATCCTTCCAGTGCTTACATATGGTGCAGAGACGTGGACCTTAACTAAAAGAGACATACAAAGGCTGCAGACAACTCAAAGCAGCATGGAGAGGTGCATGCTTGGTGTAAGCAGGAGAGATAAGAAGAGGAACTCGTGGATCAGAAAAATGACAAGAGTGGAAGACATCATGATCAGAGTTAAATCCCTGAAATGGCAATGGGCTGGACATACTGCCAGAAGGACAGACCATCGATGGACAGCCGAAATTTTTTTTTTATTTTTTTTATTGGAGGTTTAACGACCACCGTGAGCAACTTAGTGGGCTATAAGCAGTCGCCCGTCCCTAATTTGGGGTCACTGGTTCCAGGGAAGGGAGAGAGCCAGTGCCGTAAGACAAACACAACATCCATGCCTCACCGGGATTCGAACCCGGACCCCGTTCGGACGAATGATCAGAGGCCATCGCTTAGACCACTGCGCCACCGGGGTGGCCCGAAATTGTAGATTGGATTCTAAGGGACAGGAAAAGACCCAGAAGAAGACCACATGGGAAATGGATGGATGAAATTCGAAAGTATGCGGGAGTGACATGGAGGAGACTTGCACAAGACAGACCGTTGTGGAGGAAACTTGGAGAGACCTTCGTCCAGCAGTGGATTGATAATGGTTGACAATGGTGATGATGATGATATCTCCGTGTATGATCTGTATAGTACGACATGGAGAGCCCGAGTCAGATGTCGACAAAGTCTGATGTCTTCGGAGTTTGAAGGAATTATGAAACCCCTTTTGGATTATGACGACAGATCCAGCTCCAGTTTCTAGCGGAGTTTTTCCCGATCATGGTGACAAGTGATTGGTTGGTTGATTCTTATGGCGCAAGGGGACAAGTGACTGTCTTTCCGATGTCTCTAAGAACAGTAAGCCTAAAGTATCTTACCAACAAAGTTGAATTCGAACTCTTTCTAATAGTGTGTTGTATAATATGTTTTATCAGTCAGTTTAACTGAACGTCATTCTTATTTTGAATTACAACATGGTAACAGAAGTCTATAGCTTACGTCAACTGTATATATGTTATATTCATTTAAGCTTCAGATAAAGCTAATTTTTGTTCTCATTAATGCTTCGTCATATTTAGCAGCTTGTGTCAAAATTTACTTAGTATTCTTTTATTGCTAAAAGCAACTGCGCCCTTCAAACAACACCACCACCAATAAGCGGATTTACATCTTCCAAATTTGTATTGTACTGGTGTAATCCCGCATTTCATTCATTAATTCCGATTTAATTTTCTGCAGAAAAATGCAGTTACAACACCAATATTAAAACGTGTTTCCATATGGGAATAAGTCAAAACAATGAACCCTGTTGATGAAAACGGTGTAACGCGAAAAGATAAAGCCCCCGATAGCAATAGGGTTATTTTTTTTATAACGAAGTTTTTACATTATGATCCGTGTTGTTCCTTTCAGTTTTGCCTTCTAAACTGGACAGTACGTAGAACTACATTGTATGTATTTGCACGACTGCAGAGATAAACAACATTCATAAAACATTAACTGACATACAGTAATTTAGCTTCTAAAGTAATGTTGCCGGTGGCCAATGGCGGTTTTACGGGGGGGGATACGAGGGGTAATTACCCCCCCCCGACTTCAAGTGAAAGGAGTTTTTCAGCATTAAAAAGGTTGAAAACGTGGCTAAGAACAACAATGACGCAAGAGAGTTGGTTGGCCTTGCTCTTCATGTTCATCGAGATATCTTTTTTTTTTTTTTTTTTTTTTTGATTGGAGGTTTAACGACCACCGTGAGCAACTCAATGGGCTATAAGCAGTCTCCCGTCCCTAATTTAGGGTCACTGGTTCCAGGGAAGGGAGAGAGCCAGTGCCGTAAGACAAACACAACATCCATGCCTCATCGGGATTCGAACCCGGACCCCGTTCGGATGAATGATCAGAGGCCAGTGCCTTAGACCACTGCGCCACCGGGGCGGCCGAGATATCTTCATATCAGTGGACAATATTATTGACAGATTTGCAAATATGAAGAACCGAAGACTGGAGTTCGTCATTTGATTTTATTTGTGTGAATAAACAGTAATGTTTTTAATAATTAATTGAATTACTGAATATTAATTTAATTAATATAATTCAATTAGAATATATATTAAACAATTTTAATTTAAATAGCTAAATTTCATGAAATATTAGTTTTTATTACATGCTATAGTTAATAGTTTACATAAGCTTTTCAAATATTATTACCCCTCCCCCCCCAGACTGCAACTCTAGAACCGCTCTTGCCGGTGGCACAGTGGTCTAAACGCTTGCTTCTGACTTTTCGTCTGAGATGGGTCCGGGTTCGTATCCCGATAAGGCATGGATGTTGTGTTTTGTCTCACGGCACTGGATCGCTCCCTTCCTTGAAACCAGTGGCCCTGAATTAGGGACAGGCGACTGCTTTATAACCCACTGAGTTGCTCACGGTGATCGTTAAACATCTAATAACAAAAAAAAAAAAAAAAAATGTTCACGAGCTGCCACTACTGATACATATTTCTTTTTGCACTTCGTCTAAAAATTCAACAGTGCTCTGCTTAATTTCAAGTCCATATTAAGACTTTCGATAACGTTTTCTCTCAAATTAACTCCGTATGGAAAATTAAGTTAAATTTAATTCGTCTTTTGAGGGCTTTCCAAAACTGCCTTTCACCAGGGACGTCGCTAGACTTCGAAATCAGAATGGGCGACGGGTGGGCGAGCATTTTTTTTTTTTTTTTGGTGGGGCAAGTTTGATAGCAATTTTTTTTTCGCGAAACACTGAAAGTACTAATTTGTAATGCTTTTCACTACCGGCAACAAAGGAATTCGTGCAATCCTCCCCCCCCTTCCCCATGGACACACACATACACACACGGGTCTATCTACTGACGCTTTTGGTGTAAGATACAATGTTGCTAGAATGTCGCCTTCAACTCTTTGCTTACTCTGAATGCATTGTCTTAAATTGCTTTTCAATATTTTGCAATTTTGCTTACGAAAATAGTAGTGTACTTGAACAATTTAAAGGAAAACGTCGTTTTTGTTTATCGAAATAAAATTTTAAGTCGTGCCACTCAGACACAATATTTCCCCTCCGCGCTCCTTAACGCACACCCTTCCTTCAAGCCAGCGACTTTGCCTTGTCCTCCTCTCCTACAAAGCAGTCGTCATCCATTTCCTGCACTTTCACTGTCCCGGGGCAAACTTAAGATCGCTAGTGTAGCTTTAGACTCCACTTTCCGTGTTGAAATCCTATATTCCGAAAAGATAAGAAACAGCAGAGCAAATTAGTAGAGACCACCTCAGTTAATTCCTATCCACCCTCCCCATGACCGTACAAACACGAAAAAGAGACTTAAACTGAGCAATTGGAAGAGTGGAGGACAACTGAATTTTCATAGCCCTACTGACATTATTTTAAAAACCTTTCTACTGAGAAGTAAACGACGCACTTCCTAGTGGTAAATACCTAGGGCTACATGAAATAAGACCCGAGTTCAGATTATATTTTTAAGTAAAATATACTGAAAAATGGCCCATTTTGAACAGGGTGGGCAAGACAAATTTCAGGGTAGGCTCAAGCCCACCTTCGCACCCCGTTGGCGAAGTCCCTGCCTTTCACTGACTACACTAATTGCTCACAGAGCTTTCAAAAACTAACAAGTTTTATTAGGCTGCTTGATATAGAACATGCCACACCCTGAAGAAATGCATGAAATGAGACGAAACTTACCACACACGTAAAGAAGTAGCTAGGAAAGAAGTGATTTCATTCCTCAGGGATTAGATGAATGCGATGGGCGAGGATACAGTATAATGTGGCTTGAGTCAGTAGGTCGAATAACTGCCATTCTGGGAGACATGGTGTGGTATCGAATGGAAAAGACCCAAGATGGGTTCGCTAACCATGCATCGTTGAACCGTACCAACAATTCCGTGTCTTCCGCATTAGCCTATTCTTGTTTCGTCTATTCCTGCTACGTCGAGAGTTAACGGGTTCCGCCATTTTAGGCGAGGAAAGAATTCTTGATTCCCTTATTCCTGTCTCGCTTAAAACTTTCACCTGCTAGAGGGAAGGGATTCACTTGGAGCAAACTTCTTTTCCCCCTTATTCTTGTTTCGCCTATTCCTGCTACGTCGAAAGTTAATGGGGCGAGAAAATATCATTATATTATTTCGCTTAAGCTTTGGCGGAGTGATTTTAAAAAGAGATACATCTTTACCTCCCGTGATTTTTTTTTTTTTATCGAAACACTAAATCTTTCGTGCGTTGATGTAGGAGACATCAAATGCCGAGTAAAAAGTAATAAACAGAAGGTGGTCGTCAGAGGTAGTCGTCAGCGTGATTAAGGTATTAAATGTGTCGTCCAATCAAAATCGTGAGAAACTATAGTGAGGGGTGGGGGAGGGGTTATGTGGGTGTACGTCAGAATTCAAGAAAGTGTTGATAATGAAAGGTAAAGAAGAGTAAAAGATAGAGGGATGTTGATGCGGAGTCCGGACCACCGGACATTTGCCCACCCGGACGCCCACCGGACACCCACCCGGACACCCATGCACCCGCCCACCGGACACTTTCTCACTATGGATGATTTGTAGATAATACGGAACGTCGGAGGACGTTTCCGGTCTAGTCTAGGAAAATTGATCACTTAAATATTTATGGACCGTATAAAAATTGAACTTTGTTTTAGAAATGTTGAAATTTAAGGGGGTTACTCCCAAACCTAAACTTATATATATTACCTTTGTTATGGATTCAAAAAGCTCAAACTTAAATCACAAGACAACGCTGTCAGCAAACGAGCAACACACTTAAAAATTTGGAAAAGTTTAAATTTAAGGGGTCTTAACCCGCTAACTGTAAACTAACATATATAATATTTTTCATGGGCTCTAAAAAGCTCAAATTTAAATCACAAGACAACGCTACCAATCGACGAACAATGGACTTGAAAGCTTAGAAAAGTTTAAATTTAGGGGGTGTTAACCCCCAAATGCAAACTAACATATTGTGACGACCCCCCCATCGCATAATTAAATGGCGAGAGGCGTGGCTAATTAACGGTAATTTAAACTTGATTGGGGGTTTTAATTAACAGAGAGTTATAATTTAAACACTTGCGAGGGGCGGCATATTAAGAAAAGATCTGCTAGCACTTTGAATTCAAGTGGCGAGTTGCAGGTGTTTGCCACGAGAACAAAGAGCCCATAAACGGAAATGGGACGGGTCAGAGTTTAAAAGCTATTTCCCATGACTCAAAAATGTTTGGACGGCAAAAGCGTTTGAAGCTTTTGTCTGTGCCGCGCGCGAAACAATGGGAAAGCTCTTGGACTTGAAGAGCGGTTTATAATAAATATGTCGCGGTTTCAAGTGTTAGAATTCACCGCTTACCAATTTCTGGGAGACGGGAGATTGTTGTTGAGAGGAGAGCAGAATCCGTTTTAAGCCGAGAGAATGAGGAAGGATTTTTCCTCGCTCTAGAAAATGCTTGCCGTCTATGTGCTCTTGCAATTCTGAGCATAAGAAGTGAAGCCAGCTAAAAACTTAAGCTGATGAATAAGAAGCACCAGATCTGCCTGGGAACTTTCTTCTCATCGCCGGACCACGGATACCTGTCGTAAGGAGCTATTTCAGGTGAAATGCAGACAGAGACATAATAATTACGGAATATCCTCGCTCATCGAGAGAGAGAGAGAGAGAGAGGAGAAACGCCAGCCTCGGGAACCACGGAGGAGCCCAACCCACCCCCACCCCACTGCAGAGAGAGCTCTGAAGTAACCGCTTGCCTCTTCGTGTTCAAAGCGGGGAGAAAAATCTTGTGTGTGTGTCTGATTACGTACCTCCAGTGACCAGGGAACGACATCGTTTTAGCCACAGCAAAGAATGAGCGGTGATGGAAGTCAAGATCAAACTACCAGTGTGAGTGTTGTGGTTTTTTTTTTTGGGTGTCATCAACACTGTGGATGCTCGAGGACCTATGTAAGTACTTTTTACCAATATTTTATTTGCGGTCCATTGTGAACAAACAGACTTTTCGTTAGGACATATTTTCTGAAACACCGAAGAGGGCCAAAGCTGGCCGGAAGTTATAGCCTTTGTTATTTAATGAAGAATCCGGTGTAATTTATGCATATATCTATTAAATCCCTGTTTTAATTGTTATACTGTGCCTCCATTGGTTTATTGGTGTACTGTGTCGGCTAATTGGCTAACGAGGTATTGGCGGATCCAGTGATTCGAATCGCAGTCCGGAAAATAATTGGGCATCCTGACATCTAAGGCCCAAAGGTCGCAACAATATGTAATCTTTTTAATGGGATTCCTTGTGTTCACTCTTGTTGTTTGCTTAACTTCAAAACCGTAGAAACAGATTTGTTATAATAGTAAACGATAATTTTTTTACATCACGGACAAGAACATATTGTAATGTATCAAAAGTTTCTTCAAAAAATTAAACAGGATGTACATCAGTAATCAAATACAGATTTTTATTCGCCATTATGTCGTAACACGAACTTTTCGGCCAAAAACGAAAAGAGTGCATGACCCCATATGACCAGGGGTCCGGACACGAGCCCGACTTCATTGACAGACTACGACATGAGACAACCGGACATCAGCCACTTTCGAAAATGGTCTGATTTTATTGCTATTGAATGTTCACATGTGTAAATCGCAGTAGCAGAAATTTCCGGTCATAAAAATTCTCTATGTAGGAAAGATCCCTCCCTATCCGTTTATAAGAAAACATAATTGTTACAAACGAAAGTAGGATATGGAGGAACTCTCCACTAGGTACCATTTTCCAGTTGTAACACTGGGAGTGCATTTTTGAAACCTCAGATGGAAATAAAAGGCAGCACGTTATGCCCTAAGGCATATAACGTGCTGCCTTTTATTTCCATCTCCTCAATTACCACGTGATTGGTTCACAATTGCAATTATTTACATAAGCCAACTGCCGACACCAATTTGACGCCCTGTTGAGCAGTGTGTTTAACATTCAGTTTTGAGTTCTGTCTGCTTCGTTTTCAACGAAATGAATTTGGCAGAAATTTTCCAATTCACGGTGTTTGGCTTCTTTTTTCACGAGAAACCTGTTAACACCGTTTTGAGCGCCATACAGACTTTGCAAATCTATACTTTGGCTCCTTAAGTGCTCTAGGTCGCAGGTGCTCATTCCTGCCTGGTGGGAAAATTATTTGCGTGTTCATCAGGACTGCAGTTTTATTTCTGTCTTACATCGTCATCTAACTAGGATTACCTGTGCCTAAATTAGGAACAGTCCCTTTTGACGTAACTTTTGCACCTTGAGCATTTTGCAGGTGGTCCATTTATGTGAATTAGGATTTTCGGAGGTTGCTGCTTTAAACTGCAAAGAAGTACACAAATGTTTAACAACAAATGAAAGTAGAAATCTCTAAGATAAAGCTCAGGTTTCAAAAACGAAGTGTCGGCCATCGGTGTCGTCCTTCTCTTTGAAAACTATTTAACTTTTGAATTTAATTGCTTTTTCTTATTGGGCAGCTCTAAATTTCAAAAAAAAAAAAAAAAAAAAAAAAAAAAAAAAGATAGTAATTAAGCTTTATTTTACAGGAATAATTTGCGTTTAATCTACACATTTCAAAGGTGTATGCGGTTTCTTTACCTCCTGTCAAATCCAAATAAAATCAAACGCTTTAGTCATTGGAATCACTTAATTGATGTGCTATTTTGCGGGATCGTGCTATCACCCAGTTTTGAACTCCTCTATTACGAACTCTTTTTAAAAACATTAATATATGCTTTCAAAAAATATAGATATATTTCTCATAGCGCTCTGAAAATATCACGCATTTTGCATAAAATGAGGTGTCGGTCAATCGCTGTACTCCAAGTTAACTTAAGAGTGCAGTACCTCGGCTAAGACGAGTAGCTCTTAACGTTTAGAGCGAAAAGCAATTGAATTATCTGTCAGAATCATAATTTATGTTTCCTCAGCAGTTTAGCAGGCAAAATTTGCTATTTCAAACAAATTTTTCGCAATGGCATAGTGTTTTAGAAATAGATTTGACATTCAAAGTCACTCAATCAAGAGCACCGCGCTTTCGACAGCTGGCTGTCCAGCTAGGAAATGAAACTTTAACGGGGAGGGGGACGAGGTGGAAGGAATAAAAGACTTCTCCCAACATTTGCAACGCTGAGACAATAAATTGACAATCGTGGAAATGCGAGGAAGGTATACTTAAGGCTCTACGAGACCCGCCGTCTTGTATTGCTGCCTTCTCTTGTTAACCAACGGGCAAGCGTATTTCACAAATTGCTCCGGCAATTTTGCACATTTTGGAACACCGTTTGTGGCTAACGCAAGATATATGATAAATAAAGAGTTCCCTGGTTTCAGAATTTTTATTGACCTTTCCCTTCATTTTTCATCTGCAGCGAAAGTCGTACCAAGGCGTCTTCCATAGTTTTATTAATTAATAAAAAAATACTTAAAAAGTCCAAAATGAAAATCTGAAACCAGGGAACTCTTTATTTATCATATATCTTGCGTTAGCCACAAACGGTGTTCCAAAATGTGCAAAATTGCCCGAGCAATTTGTGAAATACGCTTGCCCGTTGGTTAACAAGAGAAGGCACAATACAAGATGGCAGGTCTCGTAGAGCCTTAAGCAGTACGGACGTAAACGGGGCTGTCAGTGCAGAAATAATATTTGACACAGCAGGAATGGAATGTGAAGCGGATTGATATCGTTCTTGTAGAGACGCTGTGAGCAGGCTACCCTACTTCCCACAGTAGTACACTGTTTAGTTTACTTGTAGTATAGAATGTTAAGATGTTTCCTACACTGACCGGCTGGGTTTGGGGAAACATGGTTGTTACGTAATTTTTTTATTTCTGTTTCTGTCTTTTCCAGGAGCCACTATTCCTAAATTAGAGATTAGTGTTTCTTCGTAGATTGGTTCGACTAAATAACAATAATAATGATAATAATAATAATGAGGTGGAATTCACACAACTGTCACAAAAGCACTTTACCCTCTATATTCCCCAGCGATTAAAACCGCTTTCAGAATACTGATCAACCGCGCATATCTGATGGCTAGTCACCGAACAACTACTAACACTCAGAAATTCCTCTTGTCTTCCAGCTCGCTCTTACCCTTTGGGGAATAGTGTGCGTTCACGGAGTTATAGGCTGGAATATGCGTGTCAGGGGAGGGGGGGGGGCATTTCCTCATACTGGATTGAGGGAAAACGCAAACATAATAGCCATGTCTTAGCAGAGATTCAAACCCACGCTCGCTGTGCGGTGAATGAAAGACCGGCGCCCTTAATCGCACGACTGCCGAGCGAAATGCAAAGTGCTGCGCATAATAAATTAAAAAATCGTTAAGTTTCCAAAAAGTAATCTGTGCTTTGTATTTTCAAGGGCATTTTATTCTGTACATGTCAGAGTAAAAGCGAATTGAATATTGCAGTAGTTTCGTATTTACGCAAGCGACTGACGTATATTGTTGAAGAAATTTATTCATGGAACCGCTGGGGACCTTCTCACTGGCAGGATAAACCGTGCAGCGGGGTGGATCATCGCGTGCCCCATGTTAGTGAGGGTTCCGGTCTTTATAGCAAAATTACAGTAAGTCGAGAACAGAAAAATCGAGCTAGGAAATAATTAAAAACAAAAAAATCGAGCTGGCGAGTACATTGTAGTCCTTAAGAAAAGATTGACGTTCATGGTTCTTAATCACTGGAACCTCAATTTTCAATCTGATTTTAATAGCAATTATTTTCCTGACCGGAAGGAAGTCAAAGTTTAAAACATATGCACAATCAGTATAGGAAACATTAGAGTTAGGGGTGATGGGCAGTTGGTATGGGCATCCCCCGCGTAGAGTGAAACAGTCTCAAACCGAACGAAGGAGCTAAATTGGCGGACAGCAGGTATTCTCAACAGTGGGGCCGCGGGTGCCTAGTGTTCAGCGTTCGTGAGTGCCATAGGGATGACCTCAGGTTCGATCCTGGGCAGGTACGAATGTTCGAACCACTAAATACCCGCCGCGCTTCGGATGGGCACGTTAAGCCGTAGGACCCCGGGTACTGGCACCCCGGTAGTAAATAATGGCGTTTTCTACCTCGCTTCCGTGTCACTTTCCTACCGGGCACTATACCCCAAAATCTCCTAGCTTTCTATTTCTAAGGGTTGTTCAAGACCTGGGGTCAAACACTCCCTTTTTAAAATCCTCTACATGCGATCTGATCTTCTCTACAGCGTATCGCAATCCACGAACATGGGTAAACGTGGTAATCTGAGTGACTTTGATCGTGGACATATTGTCGGCGCAAATCAGATGAGTCATTCTATTGTCCAAGTGGTATGAACATTAGGGTTCCCGAGGGCAACCCCATCAAGGGTGCACCGAGAATATACCACCGACGGACGTACCAGCGCCCAGAGAGCAAGCGACGGCCGATCACACGTCATTGATGACTGGGATGGACATGGAATATCCAGGCTCGCACAGACCGACCGCTTGGCAACGGTACGGCGCAAGTTGCATGTCGTGGGATACGGGGCCGACGCCCTACTCGTGTGCCACTGATGACTGCTCATCATAGGAAATTACGCCTCGCCTGGTACCGGGAACATCAAAACTGGACCGCTGAAGAGTGGCGCCGCTTCGTGTGATAAGATGAATCCCGTTTACAGCTGTGGTAAGATGAATCCCGTTTACACGCAAGATATATGATAGATAAAGAGTTCCCTGGTTTCAGATTTTCATTTTGGACCCTTTAAGTATTTTTTATTAATTAATAAAACTATGGAAGACGTCTTGGTACGACTTTTGCTGCAGATAAAAAATGAAGGGAAAGGTCAATAAAAATTCGGAAACCAGGGAACTCTTTATTTATCATATATCTTGCGTTAGCCACAAACGGTGTTCCAAAATGTGCAAAATTGCCCGAGCAATTTGTGGAATACGCTAGCCCGTTGGTTAATAAGAGAAGGCAGCAATACAAGATGGCGGGTCTCGTAGAGCCTTAACGGATACGCGTACTTCTATTTGGGAGGCAGCAATGATACTGAATACCCCTAGACATCGTTCTTCTATCCTTTTCACAGAAAGTTTACTGATTTGTAAATACAGTCATTTAAGCTGCAATGATGACTCTCCTTGTACTATAACCCTCCCTTGGAAACAGTTAATGGACCGGGAAAAACACCCTGAGTCTCCAGAAATAGAGTTTGACCGATTATTTCCGCACATGTGTTAAAACTTCATTGGACATACGTCACTTGTGACACGACTACCTTGTGTATGTACTGTATAACTAACACCATGTCGCTTGTGTTTGGCATTCTGTTACATCTGAGGATGAGTTTATTGTAAACACGAAAGGTCTAATATGTATATATATTTTAACTTGTATATATGTTTTTAACATTAAATTTTTAAATCGTGCATAAGACGGCATGGTTTTTTTTAACTTAGAACTTAATTTGTGCTTTATATCTGCCTGAAAAGTTATTTCCGCAAGAAAAAAAGCGTTTCTATCTATAATTTGGGTGTTTCGTCTGCAAAGGCATAGCAAAATTCTTTGTACTTAGGTGAGAAAAGTGCAGCCGGTCTAAGTACACTGTTATAAATTCATTAAGAAAATCTAACTATACAGTTAGACGTAGGTCGTTGGACCTGTAGCTCAGCGTAATCGGTAGGTCTTAGCATTCTTTTCTAATTTTGAAGGCGACATTCGGGCCCATTGTGATGGCCCGTCATCTCCACACCCTTATTTACATACAGAGACAAAGGGATTCTTGGGCAGATACATTCCGAAGTCGTGTTCATCCCGCACTTGTCTTAAAAGCTAGAATGATTTACTACAGAACTGGTTCATATTGATCAAACTATGGGTCTACTGAAGGACGAGGTACCGATGCTATAAATAGAGTTGCCAATACATATTTATTTGGTGTCTGATCAGTGACCAAATAAATCTAAAATTTTACTGCGTAGGAAAACTGTTATGTGGCATGCGCACACATCTCAACTCTCAGAATAACTTTCATGACGATTAAGTTGGAACTGGTGTTCTTGAGAGACTCATGATTTTGTCAAAACCAAATTTTTCAAAGGAAAAAAGTTGTCCGGTACAACAACCCATTTTGAGCGTGGTTTGATCAATTATGAGCTGATTTAGAAAATTCTTTTACCGTCAAATTGTTAAAATTCGTTCACCACTGAATTTGTTTTGAAATGCATTTTCAACAGTTTTCTGTTATCCAGGATCTAATAGAATTTTTTTACGTGAGGGAATTTATGAGGTATTCCTTTATGGGTATGTTTTTTCTTTTTTAATGGACCGCAAGACTGAGATTCCCGGCCTGGTTTGGTCGTTCCAATCCGCCCCTGCTTTTCGCATATTATCAACGTTTTTCATTATGCAAAATTATTCCGCTGAGGGGACTAGATTTAAATCATGTTTCCCTCTATGATGTTTTTCTAACTGTTCGATTTGAAAATCCCCTCATCTCTGATAACTTTCTTGTGCTACGCGAAACTTTTTGTTCGCAATTTGTCAGTTTTCGTTGTGACGTACTACAGAGGTGAAGCACATGTCAAGACGAAAAACCTGCAGCGATACATTCCGTCGGTATAGTTTAGTTGGTTGGAATAACTGGCTCCGGAGCGAGAAGACCCGATTCCGATATAAGTCACCAACAAATTTGTGAATTTTACATCGTAGCATACTTTTCATCCACTAGTGGGAGGAAAAATATGTTACTAGCGGGTGATCTGCAAAACATCATTTTGTATATGATCAGACCAAGCATTTCTTCAACACATCAATGATTCTTGCGTCTTTTGCACCAGGGTTCATTACCACACATATCAGTATAGGAGCAATTACACTTTCATCATACGCAGCCATTATGGATCTTTTCTCACAACGAATCCCTCTTGTGAAATCGTGCTTAAGCAGGTAGGCATTTTAAACCATAATTCTTTCACTAACTACACTGCTGCCCAAAAATAACGTGACAAACACAAACCATGAATAACGCAAGTACGAACACACATACACTCACCGTCAAAAAAATAATTGCACCCATCAGGAAGCAACCGACAGGAATGAAACTTGGTGGGTATGTTTGACATCGTGAGACATGCAAATGATTCAAATATCACGCTCGGCCGCGCATGTGTCGCCAGCAAGGAGGGGTCGTACGTAGCGCTGTGCCCGACAGGCTATATAAGATCGTCCCGTTGCGCGGGCTTGCCATTCTGACTCGTGCTCTTATGTTGGTTGCATCATTCGCAGGTGAAGTATGCTTCGGAGAAAAGTTCGGAAGCAATTCGAGCAGTTGGAGGTGTTCGAGAGGGGCCGCATCGCCGGGCTCCGGGAAACGGGATGGTCTTATCGCCGTATTGCACGTCATACCGGTCGTGCGGATATCACCATAGCACGCTGTTGGCGGCAGTGGATAGAACAAGGCACGCAGAAGCGACAGGAAGAGTCTCGGGGACCTAGACGAACCACGGAGAGATAGAAGCGATGGGTTGTCCGACATGCGCGGAGTGACACAACAGCCACGACTGCGGATATTCAGTGATTAGTAGTGCCCTCCATGCATCGTCCAATTAGTGCCAGCACCATTGGCAGACAACTGCACGACATAGGACTACACGCACGGAGACCGTTACGACGACTGCCCTAAACACCGTTGCATCGTCCCCAAAGACTGCAATGGTGTCGGGGCAGACTGTCAAGGAGCCATTCAGAATGGCAGTGGGTGATCTTAAGTGACAAGTCCCGCATTTGTTTTGGACGAGACGACAACCGAATCTAAGTGTGGAGGCACCGCGGTCAGCGCCAAGATGAAAGATTTGTTGTCGAGCGTCACACGTCCAGAAGTCCTGGTGTCATGGTGTGGGGTGCAATTGCCTACGTTTACCAGGTCACCTTTGGTGTTCATTACAGGCACTTTGACAGCTCAACGTTACGTTAATGAGGTCCTGCAACCAATGGCCATACCTTTTCGGAACGCTCACTCCGGTGCGATTTTCCAACAGGACAGAGCTCGTCCGCATACTGCTGCTGTCTTGAGAGCTTGCCTTCAAGACACTGACGCTCTGCCATGGCCAGCCGCATCGCCAGAACTACCGCCGATTAAAAATGTGTGGGATGCTATTGGACGCGCTGTCCACTCCCCACCCCTACCACACAATCTGCAGGAACTGTGTGAGGAGATTCAAGCTGCATGGGATGGCTTATCGCAGGGCACCATTAGAAACCTGTACAACTCCATGCTGAGACGTCTGTCATGCTGTGTGGGCAAACATGGAGGCCCGACGCCATACTGAGAGATACTACACTGCTGGACAATTGCTAAGGACGGATCATAAACGGCTATATAGCGCATAAAAAAGTAAGTGTGGTTGGATGCCAAGTGAAATAAAATAATGTCAGAATGCCAGGACATTACAAGAAAGACAATTTATTGTGCTCTGAAATCCAGAAGGCTTTGGAACGTGTTCAAGGGACAAACAGGCCATTTTGTGCAGAATACGGAAACGTGAAAAAAATGCAATTACCGTCCGCAGGCGTAAGATGTCAATACGGGATATGGCCACCATGGAGGGCGATGCAAGATTCCACACGTCGTGTCATGTTTTGCACAACATTATCAAGCAGCTGTTGGGGTAATTTATCCCATTCCTCTGTCAGTGCACGGATGAGGGTGTCCTTGTTTATTGGAGGGCATTGGCGACCAGCAAGACTCCTCCCCAAAGCATCCCACACATTTTCAATGGGATTCAGATCTGGAGAACGTGCTGGCCATACGAGGTGTTGAATATCCTCGCTCTCAAGACACTCCTGGACAGCGACTGTTCGATGACATGTTGCGTTGTCGTCCATGAAAATGAATCTATCACCGACAGCACCACGGAACATGCGAACATGAGGTAGCAGAACATCATTAATGTATCGTTGGCCAGTCATAGTCCCAGTTGGAAGCACATAGAGGGACGTACGGCCATTGATCATGATGTCAGCCCATACCATGACACTACATGTCGGATATCGGTCCCTTTCCTGTATGTTTGCTGGACAATATGCAGTACCACTATCACGCCAGATCAGTTGTCGTCGACAATCAGACGATAGACTGTATCTACTCTCATCTGAGAAGAGGACAGCAGACCAGTCGTTATCAGTCCAATTGCGATGTTGATGGCACCATTGCAAACGGGTGGTACGGTGATGTCTGGACAATGGGATGCACACAACAGAACGGCGGGCGTATAGTCCTCCTTCATGCAAACGTCTGGCGACAGTTTTTCAGGAGATCCGTTTGCCAGTAGCAGCCATAAACTGATTTGCTACCTCACTAGCTGTGCTGCGGCGGTGTCTTTTTGTTGATAGCACTATGTACCGATCTTCTGCAGGTGTCGTACTGCGAACACGACCTCCCCGTGACGTTTGCTACACTCTCCATTTGTTTGAAGTGATTTCCAAAGCCTTGAAACAACACTGTGGCTGACGTCGAACTCCCTGGCAATATCTGTTATTTTTCGCTTTTCTTCAAACTTGCCAATAATACGGCCACGCGTAAAATCATCTAGGTGATGTCGGGAAGACATACTGAAAATTGTAAGTTCGTCAATTGATTCTTTCCCTTTCAACTTTGCGTTTGAACAACAACGGTCAATACGCGTCAAATCCTTTATATCTCTTATCAGCGCTATGACGTCACGAACAAGTTCGGCAATCCAAAATTTGCATACGCACAACACGTCTTACTGTGTCCCGCACTTATGCTAATTTCCACATTTTCCTGCCTTCCATTTTATGGTTGCTATCGTTGCTATTGTCATCCGTCCTTAGCAATTGTCCGGCAGTGTACTTACTGGCGTGTAGCTCAATAAATATTACCTATATCAGTCTTAATGTTTAATGATTTATTGTTCCTGGCAACCTTTACTTTCCTCCCGAATAGCATTGCAATCCAACACGTCCTTCGGGGTGCAACTATGTTTTTGACGATGAGTGTATATCGATATCGCAGCAATATACAACAGGAAATTAATGCCGTCGTTGCATGAGGAGAAAGCATTCGCATAACAGCATGGTAATCCAAAAGTAATGCGGCAAAAAGGCGCGGATCTCGACGGGCTAGTAGGGAGTGTGATTACTCCGAATAGCAACACAGCTTGAACAACGAGCCCTCATGCTATTTATAAGGCTGTGAATGAGAGTTTGAAGCAATGTGAGTACCACTCCTCCACCAAAGCGAGTTGGAGTCCCGAGAGGATTCTGGGAGGGGGCTGCCAACTTGCAGTTGTTCTTCCCAGTGCATCCCAGACATGATTTATAGGGTTCAGGACCAGATCTGGCGGGCCACTCCATCCTGTGAACATCTTCACTCCCCAAGTATTCATTGACTAGCTGAGTCCAATGGAAACGGGCGTTATCGTCCATAAAAAGGAACTGGAGACCAACTGATCCCCTGAAAATCGAAACATAGGGCTCTAAGATGTATTCCATGTAGCGTGCAGCAGTCAGGGTGCCTCCTGGAAACACGTGCAGCGGTGTGCGTCCATTTAACATGCTGCCAGCCCAAACTAAGAGTCCTCCACCACTGAAGTAGTCAATTTGCCTAATGCTGGAGGGAAAATTTTCGGCTTGCAGCGGCTCTCCAAATATACATACATCGACAATCAATGTTTATGCTGTACCGCGACTTGTCACTGAAGGGAACACAGGCCGATTGATCAGGGATTCAGGGGTGATATTGTCGGGCCTAATATAGACGGACAGTTTTGTGCAACGAGGCAAGTGAGATACAGACCTCTCGTGGTGTCTTCTGCAAACTGTTTGCCCCGATGTCGCGATTTTCGTAGCAGAGGAGAGCTCCTGCAAGAGTTTTCTGGCTGTGGACTCCCTATATGGCGGTGAGCTCTTAGAGACAAATACCGATCTTTTTGACTGTAACGTATACTCTAGATTCAGTTTCTTTTTGATTTTACTATCTCTTGTTATTTTATTTTCCTATGCAAATTATCTTCTCACTTAACGAGATGTTGTTTCTCCCGCTGAATTATATGTGGCAACGAGTGTAAGTCATGACGTGGTGGTATGCAGTATATATAGGCGCGCTCAAGTATACCAAAGAGATTCTATATGTGATAGGTTCTTCCTGATTATTGATATGCGATTTACCTACTTTTTTCTATATGTGATAGGTTCTTCCTGATTATTGATATGCGATTTACGATATTACGATAGTACGAAAGTTCGGGCTATCAGTAGTTGTGTTATTTTGGAGTGTGTATTTGAGTAATACCAGGAGCTCCCCAATAAAAGGTTGAAAGTGAGTACGTTTTCTTAGTTCATTTTATTGTCAGACCTCTGTCTGGCCGTTAAGTCTATTTCATTGAGTGTTTACGTTAAGTTCAGGGTATATTGTGTTTACCGCTCTAATAAGGAGCCTTCAAGGTACTAATGTACTAAAACCGAAGTTATATTCCTGATATTCAAGATAATGAGGAACGCTGAGTAAAAATAAATTCCATATTCTTGGAATTTATTGCACGTGCGTGTCTTACCTAAACAAACTCTAGCACTTTGAAGATTAAGCACACTTTAGCTACGTCAAGTAACCTTTCAATAACCCTAACGTGACTTTACGTAAGCTTTCCTGCACTACACGTCCAGCCGGAGAATTTTACTTCGTTATAATGGCGCCCGAACTATCCGGATGACCCGGCCGTTCAATATCTCGCATTATTGTGATGTTATTTCCACACCGCGAGATAGGAAAAATCAGAGAATCCTTTCTCCAGCGCTTCGAAAAAAAAATTGACTGAGAGTTCTCAAGTGCATGTTCTACAGTGGATGGCTGCCTGCAACGATTCATGGTCACGGCTGACCCGTGGGACATGCCCCCGGCCCTCTTTCGGGGGGAGATGTGACGTACCTGCCAGCAGGACGCACACGACATAAAGGCAGATAGTAGTCAGAACAAACGTCCGCGTAGCTCAATTGGTAGAGCAACTTATTCCGGAATGAGGGGACCCGGGTTCGAATCCTGGCGCGGATAAAAATGACGGAGAAATTTACTTCGTTATATGACTTATTCTGGCTCGTGAGCATCCTAGTCCTGGCCTTCTGGTTATTGTTCCTGTTTCCCGGAACTGTCTCCAGAGATGGGAGACTACTTCCTCGACGCATTCAGTTATCTTGCTACCTCAACTTGCAATTGCTCTACTTCCAATCTATCGATCGCCCTCCACTGAAAAGTGTCTTCTAAGCGTGGTGCAGAGCTATTTTTCCATTTACAGTCCAACTCAATCTTCATTTGCCGCACCCGGCTCAGAACAACGCTTTTCGAGATCGCGTGTCTCCCAGCTCAACGACATATTTCTATAGGAGCTAGCACAATGTGTATCCCAGCTTGATGACATATTTCTATAGGAGCTAGCACAATGTGTCTCCCAGCTCGATGACATATTTCTATAGGAGCTAGCACAATGTGTATCCCAGCTCGATGAGATATTTCTATAGGAGCTAGCACAATGTGTATCCCAGCTCGATGAGATATTTCTATAGGAGCTAGCACAATGTGTCTTCCAGCTCGATAACATATTTCTATAGGAGTAGCACAATGTGTCTCCCAGCTCGATGACATATTTCTATAGGAGATAGCCCGATTTGCATATTTCTATAGGAGCTAGCACAATGTTGCTTGAGTACATCGACTTAATGTTTCAACATGAACATATCTCTAAAAAATCTTAACAATCGACCGCTTCGTTTTGGACATATTCTGGAATTTGTATTTGTCTCGTTAATTTTTGACACCAGTTTACTTTCACCACTTAATGTGTTTTGCTTGTCCAACATACTTTCTGATCTACTTTTGTACCATTCACACTGATCTTATACTCAACACGAAAAGTCCGTCGCTCAAAAACCATAATTTTGTTGGGTTTTTTCCCTTATTTACAAACTGAAAATATTTCTTAGAGTCTTGTGTTAGAAAAATCTAAGCATTTGTGTTGGGGTTTAACGACCACTCGATCGATTATAAGTCGCTCGTCTCTAATTTAGGGTCACTGGTTTCAGGGAAGCGAAAGAACTAGTGCTATAAGATAAACACAACGTCCATTCCTCACCGTGATTCGAACTCGGGCCCATATTGGGCGAATGATCAGGAGCCAGCGCATAGACCACTGCGCCACCGGGGCGGCGAAACCTAATAAATTAAAACATAAGTTAAAAACTTCTCACAAATTCAAGAACAAAAATTTTTTAGCTTTAAAAAAAAATTGCACATTTTTTTTTTTTTTTTTTTTTTTTTTGGTTGGAGGTTTAACGACCACCGTGAGCAACTCACTGGGCTATAAGCAGTCGGTGGTGCAGTGGTCTAAGCGATGGCCTCTGATCATACGTCCGAACGGGGTCCGGGTTCGAATCCCGATGAGGCATGGATGTTATGTTTGTCTTACGGCGCTGGCTCTCTCTCCCTTCCCTAGGACCAGTGGTCCTAAATTAGGGACGGGCGACTGCTTAAGCACATTGAGTTGCTCACGGTGATCGTTAAACCTCCAATAATAAAAAAAGAGCAGTCGTCCGTCCCTGATTTAGGGCCACCGGTTCCAGGGAAGGGAGAGACGCAACATCCATGCGTCACCGGGATTCGAACCCGGACTCATCTCGGACGAATGATCAGAAGCCATCGCTTCTGATCATTCGTCCGAGATGAGTCCGGGCCATAGGGCGACTGCGCAACCTGGGGGCTGCACAAATTGCAACTTTGCTTATGTTTTGAATCCGATCTCTTTCATAGTATCTTAATGTCAAGAGGTTTTTCTGTATATCTTAAATTGCAAGACATTTTCATGTCTTTGAAACACGAGATAGAAATTTTGTTTCTGAACAGAGGTTTATATAATTGCTACCTGTTCGTGGTATAAATATAGAAACAGCCATTTTGAGTGTAAGGCTTGTTTCTAGATAAGCACGTTTCACTGGATTAATTTGAGTCCCATAGCAACAGATCAGCTTAGGTGGCTGTTTTGAGATCAGCTTGCTATATCTCTCACTAAAGCTTTTGATGAAAGTTCTTACGTTATCAGTGTATTGATTGATTTTCAGAAGACTTTCAATACCGTAAGACATTTCCTTTTTTTATTTCGTGTGTGGGTCTCTCTCTCTCTCTCTCTCTCTCTCTCTCTCTATATATATATATCAGAAACCTGCGCTAGACCACTGCGCCACTGGCTAATGTTTATATTATTTTTTTAGCTTTTTAATTTTTTTAAAAATTTGTTCCCTATATTAGTGCCAATATTCCCTTTCTGCTGTTTATTTTGACATCTATTAAAATACACTGCTGGACAATTGCTAAGGACGGATCATAAACGGCTATATAGCGCATAAAAAAGTAAGTGTGGTTGGATGCCAAGTGAAGTAAAATAATGTCAGAATGCCAAGACATTACAAGAAAGACAATTTATTGTGCTCTGAAATCCAGAAGGCTTTGGAACGTGTTCAAGGGACAAACAGGCCATTTTGTGCACAATACGTCAACGTGAAAAAAATGCAATTACCGTCCGCAGGCGTTCCGGCGTAAGATGTCAATACGGGATATGGCCACCATGGAGGGCGATGCAAGATTCCACACGTGGTGTCATGCTTTGCACAACATTATCAAGCAGCTGTTGGGGTAATTTATCCCATTCCTCTGTCAGTGCACGGATGAGGGTGTCCTTGTTTATTGGAGGGCATTGGTGACCAGCAAAACTCCTCCCCAAAGCATCCCACACATTTTCAATGGGATTCAGATCTGGAGAACGTGCTGGCCATACGAGGCGTTGAATATCCTCGCTCTCAAGACACTCCTGGACAGCGACTGTTCGATGACATGTTGCGTTATCGTCCATGAAAATGAATCTATCACCGACAGCACCACGGAACATGCGAACATCAGGTAGCAGAACATCATTAATGTATCGTTGGCCAGTCATAGTCCCAGTTGGAAGCACATAGAGAGACAAACGGCCATTGATCATGATGCCAGCCCATACCATGACACTACATGTCGGATATCGGTCCCTTTCCTGTATGTTTGCTGGACAATATGCAGTACCATTATCACGCCAGATCAGTTGTCGTCGACAATCAGACGATAGACTGTATCTACTATCATCTGAGAAGAGGACAGCAGACCAGTCGTTATCGTTCTAATTGCAATGTTGATGGCACCATTGCAAACGGGCGGTAAGGTGACGTCTGGACAATGGGATGCACACAACAGGACGGCGGGCGTATAGTCCTCCTTCATGCAAACGTCTGGCGACAGTTTTTCGGGAGATCCGCTTGCCAGTAGCAGCCATAAACTGATTTGCTACCTCACTAGCTGTGCTGCGCCGGTGTCTTTTGTTGATATCACTATGTACCGATCTTCTGCAGGCGTCGTACTGCGAACACGACCTCTCCCGTGACGTTTGCTACACTCTCCATTTGTTTGAAATGATTTCCAAAGCCTTGAAACAACACTGTGGCTGACGTCGAACTCCCTGGCAACATCTGTTATTTTTCGCCCTTCTTCAATCTTGCCAATAATACGGCCACGCGTAAAATCATCTAGGTGATGTCGGGAAGACATACTGAAAATTGCAAGTTCGTCAATTGATTCTTTCCCTTTCAACTTTGCGTTTGAACAACAACGGTCAATACGCGTCAAATCCTTTATATCTCTTATCAGCGCTATGGCGTCACGAACAAGTTCGGCAATCCAAAATTTGCATACGCACAACACGTCTTACTGTATCCCGCACTTATGCTAATTTCCACATTTTCCTGCCTTCCATTTTATGGTTGCTATCGTTGCTATTGTCATCCGTCCTTAGCAATTGTCCGGCAGTGTATTTGTTTAAACGTTATTGCAGACCCCTTTCATGGCAACAGTATTCCCCTGTAGCTGTGTCTTCTTTCATACGGATACTGCACCACACCACACTGCCCGAATTATTTGAGAATGGTTCGTGGAACAACGAGGATGACTTTCAGGTGTTGCCTTGGCCTCCAAATTTCCCAGACATTAAACATTGCGGTTTGTGTTGGAACAGCAAATTCGATCTGCGGCGGCTCAACCACGCAGCTTACAAGGGTTAAATGAACTGATGGTAAGGTGTACCAGATACCACTAGACACCTTTAAAAATCTTGTAGCGCCCATGATGCTCCGGCTAAGAGCTGGGTTTGCGGCACGTGGGATACCATCATCATATTAGGTTCTTCGGTGCGTACTAGAAGAGCATCGCTTTAAGAACTCAGCAAGAAAGTAGACACCGAATCTCGAGTTTAATGAGCACGTCTTTCGAATCAGGAAAATGTGTGCTAATATGAAACAATAATCGTCGAACATTAATGGGCTGTAGGATATCTGAAGAAGAAAATGGGACAGATGTTCTTCATAGTCAAAGGTATCTGTCCAAGGAAGGATTTCTTCAAGGAAACTTTTAAAAGCGAAGAAACTCTTGCATACAGAAATATATGCTGACGTCCCTAGCGGCGCAAATGAGCATTATTAAAACGTAGAAAATACACCATATTGACAAAAAGTCACCGGACACCTAGAAGAGAAACACAACATAGCATTTATTGACATACACTAGTACGGTGTTGGTCCACCTTTGGCCTTAATGCATGCACGGACCCTTCGAGACATGCCTTCGGCAAGGTTTGGAACACAGCGATAGGTATGCGCTTTCATTCAGTACATAATGCTGCCACAACAGCTGCAGACGATCGCTATATCAGTCTGACTGCCAGACAAAGCTGAGATATGTTTTCTGGCACCTCTCTTTGGAGTTTGTAGAAGGTACAAGAACGAGGGCTTAAAGAGATACTGTTTGTAGAAGACTTTGTGAGAAATGCCTTTATGAAAGGAGACAATTTATTTGAGATGTTTGTCGTCGACCAGAACAAGAGCCACAAGTGCTGCACACGATCGCTATATCGGTCTGACTGCCATACAAAGCTGAGATATGTTTTCTAGCACCTCTCTTTCGAGTTTGTAGCAGGTACAAGACCAAGGGCTTCAAGGGTTACTGTTTGTAGAAGGCTTGGTTAGCAATGCCTTTATGAAAGGAGACAATTTATTTTGGTACCTCTAACTTCCGCTGCCCGGCGAGGTCGTTTAACGTGGAGTCGCCAACATCACGATGGGAGTCCAGACCAGTGGGCGAATGTTCTTTTCACTGTTGCAACGCTCGCGAGAGCGAGATCGCCACATTGAAGTTAAATCCAGGGAAGGTGAAAAGTGAAGGAAAAAGGTTGCCATCAACGAAAATAGCGCGTATGATTGTGAGAAAGTAGTCCCGTGGAAGAAGTAAGATTAGAAAAAATTATACACAGTCGAGTCACATTATTGTGACCACCTCCTACTTTTGACGTCAACAGCGCGTAGCCAATGAATGAAGGCACGGGTCGTGAGCTGGCTTGGAGGGTACATAAGGTGTGCTGTAGGCATTCTGAAAACATATCACTCGTTGCTGTCTTGGATAAAAGGAGCGATTTATCAGATTTGCAAATAGGGATGATTATCGGCTTTCGGGCTAAAGGTGGCAGTATTTCTGAAACAACGTAGTTCGTGAACTGTTCGCGTGCTGCTGTGGTTAAAGTGTATCGTGATTGGAGAAATGTCACTATTACGAATAAGCTATGTGCAAACTGCGGAGCACCACGTGCCATTGATGTAAGAGGTGAACGTCGGCTTCGAAGGTGCGTGAGGGCCGATCGATACGCTACAGTGGGGCAACTCACTGGCCGAATGAACAAGGGGGCTACCGGAAGTGTCTCTAAAACAACAGTTCAGCGAACCCTGCTACGTATGGGGCTCCGATGCAGACGGATGGTCACTGCACCTATGCTAAGGAAGGTGCATCGGCAGAAAATGCTTATATTTGCACGGCTGCAGTATCGAAATTGGACCTCCGCTGATTGGCAAAGGATTGTCTTCTCCGATGAGTCACGTTTTTTGCTTCATGGAACAGATGGACTTTGGCGTATAAGGCTAGAAACATCGGAGAACAAACACTCTTCAACATTTGCTAGAAGAACACAAGCTGGTGAGGCCAGCGTTATGGTCTGGGGAATGCTTTCGTGGCATTCTCTCGGCACACTCATACCTGTGGAAGGAACTATGGACCGAATTCGTTATGAATCCATCCTTGGAGACCACGTACTCCCATGCATGTTGATTGTCTTTCCTGGGGCGGATGAGATCTTCCAGTACGACAATGCGACGTGTCACACAGCTAGAAATGTCCCACAGTAGTTGGAAGAGCACGACGGAGACTTCAAAGTACTTCCCTGGCCCCCTGATTCCCCAGACATAAACCCAATCGAGCATCTGTGGGACCACCTCGATCGTGTTGCTCGCTCTATGGATCCTCCACCACGCACCCTACAGCAGCTGTGAGATGCACTGCAGTCAGCATGGCTCCACGTGCGTGTGAACACCTTCCAGCACCTTACTGAGTCACCCCCAGCCCGTCTAGTTGCTGTCCGCGCTGCACACGGCAGTTACTCTGGATATTAGCTGGTAGTCACAATAATGTAACTCGACCGTGTAGAATAGCGGTAGCACCGTGTAATAGAAGAGTATTTTGTTTAATTAATATTTCTTTTCCCTCCTCTCATACTATATCCCCCCCCCCCCCTGAAGTTCCAGATTTTATCTTCCCTTCCGAGTAGGAAGATTCGTAGCAACCGAAGTGTGCTCGGGAGCATCTAGCTTGGTCGAGTCCTCGCAAGGGCCACCGTGATAGTTCTCCCTCAGTTACACCCTTCTTGTACGCAACGAGCCTAGCCATCACCCCCTAATAGCTTAGAAGGCCCGCGCACCGAACGCCGGAAGCTGCGTGACGTAGGGGAGAGTAGGCTGATGTCCGTGGTGGGTGGTCGAGCATGCATGAGCTTGCTCACTCTGTGTAAGCGTGACTGCGGATGTGCGTGGTTGTTGCTGTCAAATTGTCAACTAAATTTATTTTCATAGAGGAAATATTAAAAGTATTCAAATTCCCTACTAATGGGGAGGTTCTCAGAAAATGGCATACAGCAATAAAGCGTGAAAATTTTCAACTCTAAGGTACGTGGAAACCTTTTGTTAACCTTATTTTAAACTACTCGTAAAATAAAAATTTTAAACTAGAAAATTTAAATTTGGCTAATTTTATAATCTAATGCATCTCACAGCGGGAAGTCAAAGCACTGAAAAGATTTTTGAAAAATGAAATTTATGTTTGTAATGGAAAGAATAGATTACTTGTGTTGTTATAGTAACCCATAACATGTTTTTGCCAATGTATCAAATAAGTTCAAAGTAAAATATGTATATTTAGGAAGGGATTTTAAACTTTATTATGGACACAGAATAATAAGGGTTGCATGTTTTTGATCCCAAGAGTAATATGTTGATACATTCGTACTTAGTTATTTAAGTGTTTAGGCAGCGCCAGATTAACTTTTTGGGGTCCCTATTTCTGGGCACAAATGCTTGTAAAATACTTATATCCTATACGAAATATATGTATGTCATGTACACATCTAACATGCCTATGTTCTTTATATAAATGCTAAGGCCTTGTTGCCATGTGAAATACATCTTTTGTGTTTGCAGACATAGAGAATTGCATTGAATTATCATTTTTAATATTTATTACTAAAGGAACACAAACACTGAATCAAGTCTAGACAGCAAAAATTAGATATGAATGCACAAAAACAGAAGTTCACACATAGTTCAGGAGTAAGTTTGCCTTTAAAATGTCCGTTTAAAGATTTTGAAGCATTTTTCTACAAACCAACACATTGAAGAACTCTCGTGTGAGCAGTGTGTATGCTCTATCTGTGGTAGGATGGAAATTTATCAAAACCATTCAATTTCTTAAAAATTAGGTGAAATATATCAGTACTACTTGGGCAAGAAATTATTTACTTGCCCAGGTAGTAAAAGCTGGATGCGCAGGAAAATGTATCTTTTAAGATAGCAAACCAGAACCCTATTTTTTTTTAAGTTAAAAATATGAACTGTTTTAACATGTTTGCACTTCCATTTTAAGGGTCTGTATTACAAATGTTCAATGCACAAACGTGTGTATATCAATTTTTAAGATGCTGATGCTAAAATTGGTATGAAATGGTACGATGATGAAACTGGTGTTTCGTAAATTTAGTGATTCTGCCATGTTCCTTTTGTTAAAGTTTTCTCCCTTTGTCACTAAACATGAGAGGTCAGTTACATCAGAGGCATGCATACTGTTGTTGATTATACACAAAATTTGGAGCAAAACTAGGTTTCCGATTTCTGGGCGTAGAGCATAACATAATTAAAGATGTGATATTACTCTTTCCTTGGTACTTCGTAACAATAATACAACTTCCATTAATTAACAATGACATGAAACACGACATGTGATGACTGTCTTTTTTCTTCTTGTGTAGTAGGAAATTTTATTACAAACTTTTTTTATTTTAAAATTTAGTTACCATGCACAGGCAATTAGATGTTTTATTTACCTGCCCAGACAAATGATTTACATGCTCTGGGCATCTCGGGCATGGTATTTTTAAGCCTTGGATATTGTTATTTTTAAGAGAAAGAAAAGTACGTGGATCGATATGAATCCACATATTGTGGAAACTATGTTCTAAACAAACAAGATTTTTAAAATACAAGTAGAAATATATACTCGCTTCTTCTTTTTTTTTTTTTTTTTGAAAACATTTGCTTAAAATGGGAGATCAACTTTTTATTCATTTATCTAGACTTATCTGTTTCCAGACTTCCTGCACTGTGTCTTCACAAGCTACAGCAATAATAACTGGAACTAATATATCTCATATTATCCGATAACTACTGGAAAGTGTGCTTCCAAACGTGAGGGTGGGTGTCAATTTTTGTATGGGGAAAAACTTCTTCAATCCTTCATAGAATTTATTTTGAAACCTAAATCATAAAAAAAGGAAAAAACAATCTTTTTCAATAGCTTTAGCAATGACAAAACATTTGTGCAAAATTTTATACCATTGCTTTTTATAGTTTCTGAGAAAATGGTACATCAAGTTAGTCAATTTATAATGAAACATGTACATCTTTTAAAATACATCCTATAGTACCAAAACAATCGCTTAGATTTATTCAGTACAATAACTGTCAAAAAATAAAAAATATAATAATTATCTGAAAAAATACTTTAAGAAATTATTGGAACAAATTTCAGATTTTCTTAGAAACGTGTCTTTGAAATTCTTCAAGGAACAGCTAACGGACACATAATCAAATTGTGCTTGTGGTACAGAAAGAACTACACAACCATAATTATATGTACATTGGCAGTTTTGCTGAATACTTCTTGAAAAAATTTCTGCCAATAAGTTACTTGTATTTTTCCAGATAAAAAGAAGAAATTATATTGGGGATCCAAATAGTTTTGCATAACGCTACTAATATACTTAATACAGATGTGTTGAACTTTGACAAGGTAACTTTTTTGAAATAGTGCTCTGGAAGACAAAAATTATAAACTTTATATTTGCTTATCAAAATGAAGTTGTCCAAACACGTAACTAGATGGTACTAAAATTAGGAAAACTTGTTATGTCATTATTGTACGTTTAATAATGTAGCAATGGCATAATTTTCTTGAAATCTTAATTTATTTGATGCAATCAGTGGATCAAGCAGCAATTCACTGTATGTATGTTAAAACGTGTTTTATTGAGCCTTTGGTAATAATTAAAAAACACAGAAAAAAATTCAGTTTTTCTTGACCTTTTTTTATATATTAGTGATCACGGATTGCATATAAAATACATTTTCACTAAAGGAATTATTTCATTACTAAAATTTTCATAGTCATAAGTTTGCAATGAATGAAAAATCTGATTCCTTAAATATGTCAATCGACATCTTTTGAAACGACGGCGATACTTCGTAATGGACCCTCAAACTAATCTTTCAAGTACAAGAACGATTTGTTCACAAGTACAGGAATCGTTCGGCTAACTATAAAGACACTATAACTTCAAGTGAAACTACGACAACAGTTTATAATTTCGATTATAGGAATGGTTTATCACTTCCAGTGAAATGACAGTGATGCTTTCATTAAGTTGACGAATCTGTCTTGCTCACCCTTTCAAGTCGAAATTATTGCTACGCTAAATTTTACGCTTTAATTTCTTTTTCTTCTGTATTTTAAAAGATTATTAAACAAACTTGTTAACTCTGCAGTTATTTGAAAACTAACACACAAGTTCTTATTGAAATGCAGTGAAACTCTAAAAGAACGCACGACCTGGTTAGTTGGTGTACGTAAAGACGCGTTCGTTCGCACATCGCCGTAATGCTCCTCTCCGCAACTACGGACTACTCTAGTGACGTCACAAATCGGTGCGCGGGCCTGCTAAGCTATTAGGGGGTGATGGCCTAGCCAGCATCTCCGGTGCGCGTGTTGAACAGAGAAGGCATGTCGGTTTCCTTCCCTCTCGTTCATGGCGGAGATAGCTGTCATCTTTTTAACTACGGCCTAGCTGGAGGAGATGTATTAGGTAACACATTTGGAGAATAGGACATTGGGATAACATCTTGCATGAGAAAGAATGGCAGGCGACATTAATGGCCCATTTGGGATGCTCTGCGCCAAGCTTCCAAAGGATAGGCGCCTTTTTTAATAGCCAAAGTTGGGACTGAAATGCTTTTATGGCAAGAGCAGAAAAATGAACTGGCGATTAATTTCACAGGTAATATCGGTTTATTGTATATGAATTAATGGGCAAGCTGGTAACTTCTGAACAGGTGTTCGAGGAACTCGTTGGGATGGACCTCAAATCAAATATTGTCCGGGTGAGCGAATCGCAAATAACTTTTCAACCCTGCTGAACAAATCGGAAGGCTGAATGCTAAATATTTGACCACTGATAAGAATATAGGTGTAGTCAATTGGGGAGGCGTTCACACCCTGACGTCCCGGATTGAGCATGACACTGAAAGAATAGCAATAGTTTTGGGGGAACGGAAGCGTCAAAAGAAGATATCGCAGGAGATTTGAAAAAAAAAATTGAGTTGGAAAAAAAGATCTTGAAGAAGGTAGGTGGAGTTGGGCAGTCCTGCGAGTTGGACTTTTTTTTTTTTAAGGACGGGACACTACAGGCAGTTGGAAAAGATTCAAAGTCAGATATGAAGGAAGTTACAAGGTACAGATTCGGGAGTAAGGAACCGAGTACCAGCGCCACGGAGAGAAACTTACCCGGGCAGATAGAGTTGATCTCCGGAAAATAAAGAACTTTTTTGGATATTTACTACACCCTGAAGACTGTGCGGACTGAGTCTCCGAACGCTAAAGAGGAATTTGGCAACCTGACAAAAAGATGGAAGGTAGGATATTTCTGACCATTCGATTCCCTCTGTATATTACTTATCTTGAATATTAGGTACGCATACACATTTTTGAATACCTTCCCAAAGGAAGTTTGATGACAGTTAGATAAATTACTTTTGTTTTGTTTCTTCTTTGCTAATTTCGATGTTTTGTTATTTTGTAGTGAAGAGTTGTAACGTATACTCTAGATTCACTTTCCTTTTGATTTTTACTCTCTGGTTATTTTATTTTACTATGCAAATTATCTTCTTACTGAACGAGATGTTATTTCACCCGCTGAATGAGATCTGGCAATAAGTGTAAGTCATGACGTGGTGGTAGCCAGTATAAATAGGCGCGTTCAACGATACGTAAGGAGAGCGTTTGTATATGTGGAAGAAGAGCGTTTGTTGTTGTATAGAGAGAGCTTTTTTGTTGATGTGCGTAGGGTGAGCTGTTGTTGTACGAAGTGAGCTGTGGTTTATGTGTCAGAAAGCTGTTGTTGTATAAAGAGATCTTCGTTTATGTGAGAGCCAGAAGTTTACCAAATAAAAGATTGTCATTCGTAAGTACGTCTTTCTCAGTTCATAGTTTTGTCAGATCTCTGTCTGGCTGTTAGGTTTATTTCATTAAGTGTTATTAGTAACAACCAGAATAAGACTTTATTCATCTTAATTACTACTACAACATTACTAGCAGTTAAAAGCTTGTTTATTATTATTACTACACTACTAGAAGGAAAGTTTATTCATGATATAATTAACAAACAACAAGCATTAGAAGAAGCGTTATATTCATTATAATGAAAGATATATTCATTATGGAGTATCCAAAAGTTTAGCACGGAAATGTTTCTAAAGAACCTGATCTCTGTGTCTCTTTCTCTTTCAGGAGTACTAACGTTTGGCTTAATGATGAGTTACATAATGGAAAAAGGCCTGAGAGTCAGAACATTAAGAATAAACGGATAAAGTTTATTGGAAGCAAAGCTCGTGCTGTAAAGAATAAACATGGTAATACTGCTATTTAATAATTGTCTTGTATTTTGTTGGTAACAGAACTCTAAATACACTGAAGAGCAATTGAATTAGAGACAGCTGGCGTTATGCAAATGTGGCGCTGTGGGCGGCCCTGTAAACGGAAACGACATGACGTATGCAGCGATCCGACAATATGAGGAGTGATGCGACGGGAATCAGTAAGAGTCGGACGCAATATGGGTAAGGCGAAGGATCTAAGCGCATTTGATCGTGGGCAAATTGTCGGGGCCCGACGAATGGGTCACTCCATCTCGGAAGTCGTGCAGGCACTCGGATTTTCACGAGCCACTGTATCACGGGTGCACCGTGAGTACATCGAATCCGGTAAAACCATCCCTGCAAGGGCCAACTGCCGTGGATAACAGCGTGTGGATGAGCAGGGTCATCGTTTGGCTAGCTCGCATTGTAACAGCGTATAGACGGGCCACAGTGCAAGAAATCACTCGGCAATTTAACGCTGGTGCACATAAACGTGTAAGCAGCCACGCCATCCAGAACCATCTCCTCGCTATGGGGTACAGAAGCCATCGTCCCACGAGGGTACCGCTGCTGACCGCCCATCACAGGGTGCAAAGATTAGCATGGGAGCAGGAATATCGCCACTAAACCCTAGACATGTGGAAAAATGTTACCTGGACTGATGAGTCGAGATTCACGTTGGTACATGCGGATGGCAGGATACGAGTACGGCGCAAACCACATGAAGCGATGGATGCTTCTTGCCAGCAGTGTACCGTTCAAGCTGGTGGGGGTGGCATTCTCGTCTGGGGACTGTTTACGTGGACTGAAATGGGACCCCTGGTACGTGTGACATCGTCCTCACAGGTCAACGTTACCGGGATATCCTGGACGACCCTTTGCTCCCGTTTGTGCGTCTTCAACATCCCACTGGGGACCTCATCCTACAACAAGACAATGCACCGTGTCATCGCTCCCGAATTGTATCCGAACGGTTGGATGAACGTTCCACCGACGTGGACTCGCTTCCTTGGCGAGCCAGGTTACCTGACCTCAATCCCATCGAGCACCCTCTATCAAATCTTCGTGAACTGTGGGAGCTTGTTCAGGGGTCGTGGATCCGTATGGCTTCCCAACGTTTCCTGTGTCTTGTCGAGTCCATGCCGAGACGAATCGCCGCCGTCATCAAGACGAAAGGTGGTGCTACACGTTACTAGACAGATATCTCTAATTCAATTGCTCTTCAGTGTAGAAGGGGATACAGTCGGAGTTAAATGCCGGACACCGAATAATAAGAAATGATCAGAACAAGTTCTTGATGCTAAACAACTAAGTTAAAAGATAAATTTGGTAACAGTGTTTTTAATTTAACTGTTATCAAGGGTCGTAGAAACAGAGTAATAATTTTAAATTACCTCCAAAGCATTATAAATTGTTATTCAGTTATCCAGATCACAGGTGTTTTTTTTTTTTTTTTTTGAGTGCATATACCTGGCGTTACGAAGGGCAGGTATTTTAAGGCAAATGAATGTGTCAGTGTGTGTGTGTGTGTGTGTGTGTATGAGAGAGAGAGAGAGAGAGAGAAAGACAGGGTGTTCATAACTTGAAAGCTTGAGGGATAATCGATTATCGGCATTTGAAATCCTAGATAATCAAATTTGGGGGGGGGGAAGAACTTAAAGACGATCACATTTAAAAAAATATTGCAGCTTATGGTGGACCTGCGTTACCTGTACGGATCCCCATATGAAACAGAACGCCCGTTTAGCGACACGTGAAACTGTATCGCCCCACTACCCGAAAGCATAGATTCACAGTTAATTAGACACCCCCTTCAGTTATGACATACCCTAGCCCAACTACTGGGCACGGAAGTATCACAGATGAATCACGATTCATCTTAAGTAGTGATTTGCGATGTATTCTCATCTGGACAGAACCAGGACGACGCAACACTCTCTCTAAGATCGGAGAAAGGGACTACTCTGGTGATGGACAGGAATCATGACCAGAGATGGAAACGGGTCACGGGTCAACGGGTCGACAATTTCTTGCGAGTCCAATGGGTCGGGTCTAGGTGTTCCTTACCCGATTTCGACTCGGTTTTATTCCCGTTTTATTTTTGAGAAGAGAAAAATATATTCCAAAGAAAAATGCGCGTTGTGGAATTCTGCAGTCGATGCTGGTGCCCACGGAGTGAATAATGATTTGCCATGCAAAAATACTGTCGTCTCTTTCTTAAAGCAACGAAGATTTCCACCGACCGACGGCAGAGACACCGACACCATATCGTAAAAAGATATTTCCTTTGTGTTCTTTTACAGTGCGATTGTCCAGGGCAAGGTACAGGCAAACGCCATTCGCCTGCTTCTCAGCTGATTCACTCTCTCCGTGCGAAGTTCTCTGTATGACTAAGAATTACTTTTCACATTGCATCTTTTACATTGAGCATTCAGAGGCTTTTCGATTGATGTGCTAACATCCTGTTCCCATGACATGTCATGTCGAAATTAACTCCTTATTTGTTAATATGGATGGATTTAATATTAAGGATGTTGAAAAAGGCGTCGAGGCCAACAAATACGTGCCTGTTGAAAACCACAAGGGGAAGAGTGAATGCTGGAAATTGTTTCGTCTCATTAAGGAACGACGAATATTTCTGTGTTGTTTGGTCTTGCTTGTTGTTCAAAATGTGGAAAGTGTATATTATACTTTAGTGATGATCAAGTCTTCAATTTTGTCTGCGCTTACAATTAAAATTTTGATATTCTTAAAGATAGCTTTGGCATTGTATTTTTGTTTTTATTATTGTTTTTTTTTCGGACAAAATACATTTGTGTAATCGTAAATAATGATTCCCATTTGTAATATACTCCATGGTCACGGTCATAGTCCGCCATTACTTCTGGATTACGCAAGATAGTGGTAGGTCTAAAAATGGCATTAAAATTTAGCAAGTAACCAAATTTTATTATTAAAAAAGGATTTCAGTTATTAAATATCAAGCAGTTATTGGGATGAACATATATTACGTTTATATGTCATCATCATCATCATTGTCAACCATTATCAATCCACTGGTAGACGAAGGTCTCTCCAAGCCTCTTCCACAACGGTCTGTCTTGTGTCAGTCTCCTCCATGTTACTCTCGTATACTTTCGAATTTCATCCACCCATCTCCCATGTGTCTTCTTCTGGGTCTTTTCCTGTCCCTTGGAAACCAATCTAAAATTTCGCCTGTCCATCGATAGGTCTGTCCTTCTGGCAGTATGGCCAGCCCATTGCCATTCCAGGGATTTAACTTTGATTCATGATGTCTTCCACTCTTGTCATTTTTCGGATCCACGAGTTCCTCTTCTTATCTCTCCTGGTTACACCAAGCATGCACCTCTCCATGCTGCTTTGAGTTGTCTGCAGCCTTTGTATGTCTCTTTTCGTTAAGGTCCACGTCTATGCACCACACGTAAGCACTAGAAGGATGCATTGATCAAGCACTTTTCTTTTATGACATAATGGCATATTGCTCTTGAAAATTATGCTGTTTCTTCCAAAAGCTCTTCAGGCAAGTTTTGTACGCCGATTAATTTCTTCATCAATGTGACCCTCACGTGATATCTGCTGTCCAAGATAAACGTACACATCTGTTATCTCCAGCTTTTCTCCATCAATCGACAAATCTTCATTTCTTGTAAAAGCATTGTACATCACTTTTGCCTTCTGAAAGCTCATTTTTAATCCCACTTCTTTGCTCTTGTCAGCAAGTTCTCTGCAGCTCTGATGGGGTAGTTGCAAAAATGACTACGTCATCAGCAAAACGAAGGTGAGTTAGATAATCTCCATTAATCTTTATCCCTTTGTTTTCCCAGTTCAGTGATTGAAAGACATTTTCCAGTGTGGCATTAAAGAGCTTGGGAGATATAGTGTCACCTTGTCTCACTCCCTTTCCAATTTTTATGTGTGTTGTATTTTCAAACAGCCAAATCTTTGCACTTGCATTTTCATTGATGTTATTAATTGAGTTTCGAATTTACAGTTCAAAGCAGATTTTTCCGGGTCTGGATCGGGTCTGGCCCAGTTATGGGACGTCCGGGTCCGAAATTGTTGACCCGTTTCCAACTATGATCATGAAAGACCTGCACATCTTCGAGAGTAGCTCTGTTGCTGCCCTGAGGTACAGAGACAAGATCCTGAACCCATATGTCAGGGGAGCCATCGGTCCAGATGTTATTCTCATGGACCATAATGCTTGAGCTCATTTGGTCGACTATTTCCTCGAAGAGGAAGATATTCGCCGAATGTTGTGGCCACCCAGATCCCTTGATCTCAGTCCCATTGAGCATGCTTTAGAGAAACGTATTGAAGCTCTCCAACCCACTGCTAGAATACTTGTAGAACTTATAACGTACAAGTTTGTCCACGCCGGGCATCGAATACGTGTCCTCTCGCTCCGGAGTAAGTCGCTCTCCCAACTGAGCTACGCAGACATGTGCTCTCACTGTTATCTGCCTTTATTTTGTGTGCGTCCTGAGGGACAGGCACGTCACATCTCCCCCTGCCCCCGAAGGAGGGGCGGGGGTATGGCCCACGGGTCACCCTGGACCATGTGTTGCTATAGGCAGCCATCCCATGAAGAACGTGCATTTGAGAAATCCCAGACAATTTGGTGTGTGGAACGTAACATCACACTGATTTATTTTTTCGAGGCACTGAAGAAGGGATTCTCATTTTCCCTGTCTCCTCGTGTGGAAAGAATATCACATCATTGTGAGAAACGTAACAGCCGGGTCATCCTGGAAGTTCGGGCGCCAATATAACGTACAAGTTTTTCCGCGTTGGGCATCGAATCAGGGTCCTCTCACTCCAGAGTAAGTCGCTCTCCCGACTGAGCTACACGGACATATGCTCTCAATGCCTTTATCTCGTGTGCGTCCTGCGAGGCAGGCGCGTCACAAACTCAGAACAGCCCTTTTTGAGGAGTGGCATTTCCTCATTTCATTGAATTTCCTCATAAATACTTCGCGTTATGAAAGAATTTATAAATTATCCTTTAATTTTGGGAACCACTGTGTACACTGGAACAAACACGTTGCTGCTGTGGTATCTCAATACCTTTTGGTGACACAGTAAATTACACTGTTTGGTCTGTATTTCTATCTGTACAGTAATGGCCAAAATTGTGGAAACCTTTTGGAAAAAGTATATTTTTGAGATTTGATGGCTCATAAAACCACTTTTGTTTAGAGTAATACCATAAAATTGTATATTAATGGAAAGATAATGTCATCAAGAATGTAATGCAGCAATGTTTGTGTAATTATCTGTATTTTATGAAAAGGTATAGACAAATAACCAGAAAAGGAAGCACAACTTGTTGAGGTTGATATGAAGTAGCTTTCCTTCATTTGAATGTAGCCAATGAGCATGAGTGTTTAGAGAGACAATCAGGTGTCATCTTGTTTTGGCAGTAAGCCAATCAGGTCACAGTAGGATTCAACTATTGATGTCATGTATTCGAGCTGAGAGCAGGACATTTGTCAGTGTGTTATGTGATTGCTATCAAGTTGGTTTTGTGTGTGTGTGTGTTCTTTCATTTAATGAGCTTGTAAAACGCAATGAAATGAAAGAAATGGCGCAAAGAGTTTACTAGTCACCCAGAAAGCGATGTAAAATAGTACTATTAAGTGAACAAGGCTTCAGTTATGAAGAAATTAGAAGAAAAATTGGTGGAAACTTAACCAAAGGTGGCATTTCTAAATTTTTGAAGTGGTACAAGGAGACACAGTCATTATAAAACCAGACTGGTAAAGGCAGGAAAAGGTGCACAACATCAAGTGATGATAGAAGAATTAAGAGACTGTGCCTAGGTGGCAGAAGAAAAACATTTGGGTGTATACAAAATGAAATGGCGCAATGCAATGTGAAGTTGAGTGCAAGGACTGTTAGGCGCAGACTGCGGGAATTTGGTCTAAAAGCTAGAATTCCACGAAAAAAAGGCATTTTCATCTCTCAAACAAAGGTTGAAAAGATTAAACTGGGCTAAACCCCATGTTGACTGGATAGCGGCGGAACAATGGGGCAGTGTTATTTGGAGTGATGAGACCAAAATCTTCCTGTTTAGTAGTGGTGGCATAAAATACGTGAGGAGAATAATCGGAGAAGATTTGCATACTGATTGCATTACATGTACCGTGAAACACCCAGTTAGTGTTATGATCTGGGGTTGTATGACATCAAAAGGTGTGGGCAGAATTTGCGTGATTAATGGGAATATAAATAGCCAAAAATACATTAATGAAATACTTGAGCCCAAGCTAAAGCCTTCCGCATGTGATCTTTTCCAAGATAATGAAGCATTTATATTTCAACAGGATTCAGCTCCGTGTCATGTTCCTGCTGTGTGCAAAAAGTGGTTTCAAGATAATCATATTCCACTGCTGGAATGGTCTGGGAATAGCCCAGACCTGAACCCCATCGAAAATCTATGGAGCCAACTAAAGAAACTTGTTAGTCAAAAGCAACCCAGCAATATAACCCAATTAATAGAAGCAATAATTCAATCTTGGTTTTACATTATAACAGCTGCAGAACTAAAAAACTTGGTTCACTCCATGGGAAGGCGTTGTAAGGCCGTAATTAACACTAAAGGTTACGCAACTAAGTATTAACTGACATAGTGATAATTTTTGTATATCTAATTTTTTCTGTGTTTCGCTTTTCTTCTTTATAACTGCTGTTCTAATACAAAATCCTTCATAAAAGTTATTGCATTACATTCTTGAAATTAACTTTCCATTGATGCATAATTTTAAGGTATTACTCCAAAAACAAGTGGTGTTATGAGCAATCAAACCTCAGAAATACTCTATTTTCAAAAGGTTTCCACAATTCTGGCCACTACTGTAGATACAATTGATGTGAATGCAGAAGTTCATTCAGCACAGTAACAGCTATATTTGAATCTTCGTATTTTATTATACAGCTTGGAAAATGGAATGGAAAAAGAGCTTGTATCTCATTACGCAGAAAAATGATTTATTCAAAACACAGAACACGGAAGCATGCAATTATATAAGACGGGCTGAATGCACACGCAATTATACGTGTACCACAGCAGGCAAGTACATAGCTTCAAAAGTACAACTTAATGTCTCTCAGATGCGTCGAAGAATAACTGGCTGTCAGCAAAATTTTTCAGTTCTTATCTAACTTCCTGACAGACACGAACATTCAAACGCAGTTAAACAGTGGATAACGTTATTTAGCTCATGAGCGCGAAAATAATTGCAACACAAGTCAGTAAGCTACTGGAAACAAGAAGAAGTCATCGTGCTCTTCAAGTGACCTTTTTCAAGAGGCGTATGCATAATCGCTTCTAGAAACCAACTAGAAACATTTCTTCCGCATGGGATGGAGTAGGTTATGCGTCAATTCGTCGCATTCCCAACTGGAAAAATTACAATTTGGGCAGTCTTTTCATTCGTCACTCGCTGATGCAAGAACGGTACATCGGCTTCGAACAGCTGACTTGCTGAAAGAACTGTGTAAGATTTCAGACACATTCTGTCCGTACTCCGATCGTACGTTGATTTGTCTGTACGTCCGCCGAAAATATATTTCCTTTTATAACCACCAGATTGAAGAAATAATATCTGTGACTGATAGATACAAGCATGCGTACAAGACTATGTCTGTCCTTCCGTTTATCCGTCTTTTTGCCTGTCTGCGGAAACGAAACATACGCTTTGAAATGTCAGATTGGTAAAATTCTTTCTGTTCTACAGGGGAAAACATGAGCATAAGATTTCAAACATCACTTTTTCCATACTCAAGATTTATGCAAAAATGATTCAAAAGGCTCTTATGGAAACAGCAACAAAAATAGCTTGTACTAAAATCAAGTTGCATATGAACAAAATATCAAGAAAATAAAATTTCTGATGCAAAAGATAAGAGAGATGAAGACAAATAAAGGAGATGTGACTTCCAAAGCGGAATATATAGAGCTACGCAAGACAGCACGAAAAAGTATTACTGAAGACGTAACGAAATTCAACTGTGAACTAGTGAGGAAAGCAATTGAAAACAACCAAAGCCTGAAGAGAGCAAAGCGACATCTCAGTAAGGGAAGGAAACAGATTATGGCATTGAGAAAAAAAGATGGCTCTGTAACAAGAAACAGAGGCGAAATTTTGACAAGAGTGAAATATTAGTACTCAAAACTATATGAAAGGGATGATACATGTGCTCCAGACATCATGAAAGGTACCAGTGCCAGAGTTCTTCCAATCTTCCCAGAAGAAGTTACACATGCAATTAGGAACATAAAACGGGGAAAAGCTGCAGGAGAAGATGGAATTACCGTAGACATCATACAAGAAGCAAGTGGAGAAATTGAAACTACACTCACCCAAGTTTTCACTAGATGTCTCAATGAAGGAAAGATTCCTGAGGATTGGAACAATGCTACAATGATCTTGCTACATACAAAAGGTGACGCTGTGGATCTCAGGACCATCACCCTCCTATCAGTGGTTCATAAAATCTTCACTAAAGTTCTTTCATATCGCTTGAAGGTAACACTGGACATGACTCAACCGAGAGAACAAGCTGGATTCAGAAGTGACACTATATATCATATCCATGTACTGAGAGAACTAATTGAAAGAGCGAGGGAATATGAACTCCCATTATGCATGACTTTTATCGATTATGAGAAGGCCTTCGATTCGATGAAACCATCAGCAGTTACAATGGCTTTGAAATCCTGCGGTATTGAAGATGCATACGTTAGTATTATTAATATCATCAATGGAAATGCAATTGCAAAAGTTCAGATATTTGAGGATACAGCACCAATAAAAATTGGAAAGGGAGTGAGACAAGGTTACACCATGTCTCTCAAACTCTTTAATGCCACATTGAAAAATGTCTTTCAATCACTGATCTGCGAAAACAAAGGGATAAAGGTTAATGGAGATTATTTAACTCACCTTCGTTTTGCTGAAGACGTAGTTATTTTTGCAACTACCCCTTCAGAGCTGCAGAGTATGATCCACGAACTTGCTGACAAGAGTAAAAAAATGGGATTAAAAATGAACTTTCAGAAGACAAAAGTGATGTACAATACTTTTACAAGAAATTAAGATTTATCGTTTGATGGAGAAAAGCTGGAGATAACCGATACCTACATTTATCTTGGACAGCAGATATCAAGCGAAGGTCACATTGATGAAGAAATTAATCGGCGTATAAAACTTGGATGGAGAGCTTTTGGAAGAAACAGTACGAATTTTAAGAGCAATATGCGATTATGTCTTAAAAGAAAAGTGTTTGATCAATGCATCCTTCCAGTGCTTACTTATGGCGCAGAAACGCGGACTTTAACTAAAAAAAGATACACAAAGACTGCAGACAACTCAAAGCAGCATGGAGAGGTGCATGCTTGGTGTAACCAGGAGAGATGAGAAGAGGAACTCGTGGATCAGAAAAATGACAAGAGTGGAAGACATCATGATCAGAGTAAAATCCCTGAAATGGCAATGGGCTGGACATATTACCAAAAAGGACAGACCATAGATGGACGGCCAAAATTTTAGACTGGATTCCAAGGGGCAGGAAAAGACCCAGAAGAAGACCACGTGGGAGATGGGCGGATGAAATTCAAAAGCACGCGGGAGTAACATAGAGGAGACTGCCACAAGACAGACCATTGTGGAAGAAATTTTGGGAGACCTCCATCCAGCGGTGGATTAATAATGGCTGACAATGATGATGAAATCCCGGAATGTCGGCCAGCTCGCCAACATTCCCGGATGCACGTAGGTGACGTCGCATTCTGTCCTAAACATGTTCGATCGTTGAGAGGTCGGACGATTGGGCTGGCCCTGGAATGCCTGAAAGAGCAGTGCTGTGTGCAGCCGGGCATTATCCTGTTAAAAAATTGCTCGGTGATGCTGCGGCAGGAATGGCAACACAACAGGCCGTACAACGTCATCTACGTACGGTTGAGCCGTGAGGGTGGTACGGAGAAGTACCAAGGGTATCCGGCAATAGTAGGAAATGGCTCTTCAGATAGTCACTCCCGGTGTACGAGCTGTGTGCTGTTCCACGGTAAGGGCAGGATCCGTGCGCTGGCCAGCTGGTCTCCAGACACGTATGATGTGGTCATCGGCGCCAAGTGCAAACCGTGAGTCCTCACTGAAGATAACATGACGCCACTGAATGCTATCCCACGTTGATCGGGCTCGACACCACTGCAAACAGTGCCGGCCATGCTTGCTGGTCAATGGTAGGCGGCAGAGCGTCTGGCAATGGTACGGATGGCCACTTCCGTACCTGTAGACAATGAAACATGGCCGTGGATGGTTGAAAGCGACGAATTCAGTTCTGTTCGTGCTGCTCTCACAATTGCTCCATCCTCGTGTTCTGTCGTTGCCCTCGGCCGTCCACTGCCCGCGTGCCGCTGGGTTGAGCCCTCCTCGACCCGTTGGCGCCAATATCGTCCAATTGCTGCGTCGCTCCGACCTGGTAATGGGACGATCACTCCAACCGTTGGTCAAGTAGCCTGGCAATACGGCGAGTTGGCCAACCGGCCTCTCTCAGCCCGATTATACCTACTCTCTCAAACTCGCTCAACTGCTCGTACTGTGTACGGATCCGACGTCAAGACAACCACATTTCGCTGTCACAATTTTCCTTGAGTGCCAGCTTTGCTCTTGATATACCCTCCTCGATACGCAGTTTCCATGCTCTGTGGCTGGCCACTATTTAGTCATTGGTCGTTACGGTTTTTTTATCATTTGCATATTCGGCCCTGAGGTGCTTGCATGCGGAGTTTCATCAGGATCGAACAATTTTCTCCGGGTGCTTCGTTTTATTTTATTTATTTATTTTGCAAAGAGTGTATTACCCTCACGGTCAATGAAATTTGCGCACCAAGAAGGAAGCATTGGGTTGAACTGAAATTTTATGGACGTAATGTTAGAGATGAATGATACACATGATGGCAAAAACAGAGCTGCAGGACAACTACAGAGAGAACTGTGGCACGCAGTTAAGTCTTCTTCAATAGCGCGTCGCACCGCCTCGGCGATACATCCTGCAATGCGGTCCGGCATGGAGGCGAACAGACGCCTGATGATGTCCTGCGGCAGACTGGCCCACACGTGTGGGACGGTGTGCTCCAAATAACGGATAGTGCGGTACGGCGGCAGCCGGCGTTTCAACTGGTCCCACACATGCTTGATAGGAGACATGTCCGGCGAGCGGGCATGTCATGGAAATGTCTGGGCAAGGCGTAGGCAGTCCTGGGTAACCCGTGTCGTGCGCAGGCGGGCATCATCCTGCTGGTATAGCGCACCTGGAAACCCGCCCAGGAATGGGAGCACATGGGGCCGTAGGATCTCATCCACATACCGCTGGTCCGTCAATGATCCACGTACCACTACTAGAGCTGATCGGCTATCGTAGGCAATGGTTCCCCAGACCATAATGCCTGCAGTGGCGGAGGTGTGGCGATCGATAGCGATGTTGAGATTGTGCCGTTGACCCGGGGACATCTAAACCCGGACACGGTGATCATCTGTCCCTAAAACTAAGTGACACTCATCGCGAAAACATCACACGTCGCCAGTCTGTGGCGTTGCACGTCGCTTTGGCCTGGAACCACTGCACACGGAGCCGGCGATGTTCCGGTGTTAATATCAGCACACGTAAGGGGCGCTGGGATCGCAGATTCGCTTCCGCGAGGTATTGGGAAATGGTTCGTGAGTACACAGAAGCCTCTGCATCTGCCTGTATAGAGGACCGGATCCCAGTGGAATCCGTTCGTTCCTGGCGCACGATCCGTCAATCCTCTCTACCGGTGGTCCTTCTGGTCCGTCCGGAGCCGCTCCACCGTGTGGCAGTGCTGTCACGTGTCCACTGTTCCCAACACAGTCGGACGGTATGGTCAGAACAATCCATATGGCACGCTATATGGCGCGCCGACCCCGTTGCGGTTTTCAGCCCGATTATCCGGCCTCTCTCAAAATCCGTAAGTTGCGTCTGTGGCGTCTACCCGGCGTTCTTGTTACTCTCTGCTTTTGTTTACACGCCGGTTTATAAGGCTGCCGGTTCGTGCTTGCAGCACCACCACAGGGTGTGCGGTCATGCGCACTCGCACCAAACGTAGGTCATTTGCACACCAGCACGCACTCTAGCTATTTGCAAAGTTTCGCGGTTGTAGCATGTTTTCTTCTAGGTGCGCAAATTTCATTGTCCGTGAGGGTAGAAGCACCAGGGCGTTTTATGGAAAGTAGCTATCCCGTAGATGCTGCTGACACAAGATGGCTGAATCGGTTAAAAAAGGGAAAGTTGAAGATATGCAGAGATTAATAAAGTGCACTGCGCAAGAAGTAATGGGTAAAGGACGCGATCTGGCGGACTTTGAAGATGGAATGATCGGAGCTCGAAGCATTGATCGGAGCATTAGCAAAACGGTTGCACTTGTGAAATGTTGGAGAGCAGAAGTTGTCAATGCTTACAGAAAGTGGACCACTGGTCAAACAACCGAGGTCTGAGGACGAGGCTTGTGGTCGTCAACGGCTACTGGAAGCTCGAGCTGAGGACAAAGTAGGCAGTCCAACAGACGGGCAACACTTCGTCGAATTATAGATCATCTGAAGCAGGTACCAAGTCCGATGGCCTTTCAACGAACAGTTCGCCGCAGATTACATCGTATGTGGCACAGGAGCAGACGTTCTGTCCTTAAGCGATTGCCATCTTCAGAGAACAAGAAAAAACGCTTCCGTTTGCTTGGGAATAAAAGAATTGGACAGTAAAGAGTGGAAAAGTGTAATGTCCGACGAATCATGTTTGCAACTACTCCATGAAGATGGAACGGTGAGGATACGGAAACAGCAGCAAGAAAAAATGGACCAGAGTTAGGCAGGAATGCATTACAAAGTAATGGAAATACAGATTACAATTAACGTGTAATGCATTACAAGGTAATGCAGTAACAGGTAATGCATTACAAGGTAATCCCAAGTATGGTTTGCACAAGGTAATGGAATTAATCTGTAATGCATTACTATGAAAAGGATATAATTCAGTTATTTAATAATGCCATTCCAACGGAATGGAATTATTTGGTAATGAAATTACACAATTTGCAAATAATAATTACATACTAATAGTTTATAAAAATGTACATGTGCCAAAAGCTATGTCAAGAAAAGTCGGCCATGTAACATTGCAGACAGACACCGAAGTGCCGTGTAGAATGTTCAAGAAGCGGCAAGAATAGGTTAGACGTTTGTAGAATGTCCCAGAGTGATCGCGCAGTGGGAAGTTGTGGAGCTTTATGTAAATCAAGAATATTCCAGAAGGTTCAGGTCCTGTCATGAAGTATATACACTGAGTGGCCACTTTATTATGACCACGTGACAGTTTTAAGCAAATGAGCTATGGCTGCACGCTGTTGCCGCCAGAGGGCGAGGCTAGTATAAAGAGGGAAAGCTTAGTGCTTGCAACAGTAGTAGAAGTGATTTTTGGGTGACGAGATGGGTAAAAAATGCGATTTGACGGACTTTCAACGTGGGATGATTGTAGAAGCTCGGAGCCATGGAGCGAGTATCAACGAAACCGCCGCATTCGTGAAATGTTCCAGAGCAACTGGTGTTAAAGTGTTTAAAGACTGGACTGTCAGCCAAAAAACTGGGTCTCCACGTGCAACAGGTGGTCGTCATCGATTAGTGACTGCTCGGGCGGAACGGAGATTGTCCAGACTGGTAACAAACAACAGAAGGGCAACAGTGCAGCAAATTACAGACCATCTTAATCAAGGATCCCATCAAATGATCTCTGCACGCACTGTTCGCCGTACACGGCATCGGATGGGATATGCCTGTTCGAACACTTTTGCTGTCTGCAGTTAACAAGAGAAAACGTCTCCAGTTCGCACTGGAGCACAAGGATTGGACAGTCGATAATTGGAAACAAATTATGTGGCCCGATGAATCACGTTTTCAGTTGCACCATGCCGATGGCAGAGTGAGAATTTGGCGGAAACAGCACGAAAGCATTGACCCCAAATGCATTGCTACAACCATTCAAGCTGGTGGAAGCAACGTTATGGTATGGGGATTGTTTTCCTGTCATGCTTTGGGCCCTTTAATTAGTGTTGATCAACATCTGACTGGCACATCATATCTAAACATCGTTGCGGACCAAGTGCATCTTGTCATGTGGATGGTTTATCCCAATGGCGATGGCTACTTTCAACAAGATAATGCGTCCTGCCATAGTGCTCGTATTGTACAGGATTGGTTTCAGGAAAATGCCGGTGAGTTTACTTTGCTTAGGTGACCCCCATAATCCCCATTGAGAATTTGTGGGATGAAGTTGAACGAGCCATCAGACAGCTGGATCCAGAACCCTGCAATCTCACACTCCTGGAAAGTGCTATTCATCAAGCATGGTATCAGATTCCACAAACCACCTATCAACATCTCGTGGAGTCCATGCCACGAAGAATCGACGCAGTATTAAAGGCAGAAGGTGGCCCAACGAAGTACTGAGGGGGTGGTCATAATAAAATGACCACTCAGTGTATATACAGTATATCTGCCTGAGTCATCATCGATGCATTAGTCAGGTCAATCACCGATGTCCGGCAGTTCCACCTGGCTCCCAGACGGCGTTCCAATTAACTCCAAAGTTCTTCTATGAAGTTGAGATCAGGGTCAAATTCTTCCACACCCATCTCATAACCACTTCTGAATTGATTGCGCTTTGTGGACTGGGCTGTTGTGCTATTGGTAAAGGAAAAGGCCTTCATCGAGATGTTGCCACAGTATTGGGAGCACAGAATTGTAGAGAATGTCATTACAGGCCGCAGCGTTATAATTCCCGGGAAATGAAACTAGGGGACCCAGTCCAAACCATGAAGAAACAGCCTTAGAGCATGATATGATGCAAAGTTGGCGTAACAATTCGGGCAGGTAGGGTTAAGCTGTCTGGCATCCTCCACACCCATACTCGTCCGTCAGACTGCCATTTGGTGAATCGTGATTCATCCCTCTAGAGAACACATTTCCACTGCACTAGAGCGCACTGTCTACGAGTTTCACACCACTCCAACATAAGCTTGGCGTTGATCTTGATTATTTAAGGCTTGTGTGCGGTTGCTCGGCCATGGTAGTTTATTCCTTTCAGCTCTCGACGAACCTTTATGGTGGTAGGTTTTGTTTCTAGATGTATTTTGGAACTTGGTGGTGAGTGTTGCAACCGAGGACAGGCATTTTTTTTGCACCATTCGTTCCAGCACTCGGTGGTCCAGCCTTGACATTTTACGTGGCCGACCAGGTCGCGATTTCGCTGTTGATGCTCCTAGGCGTTTTCGGTTCACAATAATATCACTTACAGTTCATCGGGACAGCTGCAGTAAGGCAGAAATTTCCCCAACTGATTTGTTGCTAAGTTGGTATCCTATGACCGTGCCAAGTTGAAATTCATTGAGCTCTGCCGCAAGGTCCATTCCACTGTTCATGTTTATTTACGTGTTTCACAGGCTACGTACGTCTTTTTATTCCTGTATGGGCAATGGCTGTGACGTATATGGGCAAGTAAACCCACTACTGAAAAGTAGTGTCCGAATAGTTTTGATCATATAGTGTATATACAGTATATACATAACTTCTCTTCGGTTGCCTGTACTGCTTGTTGCCTGCGCATGTGTGAACTTTGTATCGTTGTTGTCCCTGTGGTGTTGTAGGTTTGACCGTGATTGGTCAGTTCTTGTGTTGTCATGCACTGAACATAACCGCGACGCTTTCCGTATGCACCAAAGAAGAACAGCAAGCAGTGATCCATATATATATATATATTGCTGAAGATGTGTATACTAAGGGATGCGACTCATCGGAATCTTTCAGTACAGTGCTTTTCCTCAGCGGAGCGTCCACGAATTTATTTCCAAGTTCGAAAATTCTCATAGAAGTGCGGCGGGTGAAGAAGCAATTGGACACCCATCCATTACCAATTGTTGATGACAGCGTTGAACAAGTTTACGTCAAGGTTCTGGCAAACAGACGATGCTGAAATGGTAAATCACATGCAAATTGGTGATGGTTCTGCTTATGAAATCATCAGCTACAGGTTTAATTTTCGTGAATCTGTGCAAGATGGGTCCCAAAACTTCTCACAGGAGAGCACCGACGAAATCTTTTGAACATACATCTGTCAACGCCTTTTGAGAAGATGCGGTAACGACGATAAGGCCTTTTTGAGGGGAATCATCACCGAGAATGAAACATGGATCCGCCATTTCGATCCGGAAAATAAATAACGTCAGAGTTTAGAATGGAAACGTCAGGGATCACCTGTAAAAGAGTTTCAAAACTCAACCAACGGGTGAAAAAGTATTGCTCAGATTTGAGGGGAGACTCACAAAAGGGCCTATTCTGATACTTCATCAGGAGAGAGACTCGATAATAAACAGTCCTCGTTACAGTAAAATGCTACGTGACAAGCTGTAGCTCGCAATCCCGCAATTGGAAGGCATTTGTCGTTGCCCACATTGCTGCCCAAACCGTTGAGGAATGTGTTACGATTTTACAATTAACTCGTTTCCAGGAATAGTAGGAAATATTCAGCCGTAGATCTCCTTTTTCAGTCAGCATGGGAAACGGCGTCTATAAGATGTTATCTGTTAGGACGGCAAGAATTAATAGGTATTAGTACGCGGACACTGTGGTTTCATTGGCCTACGCAGCGATTAGTATATTGTGATCCAAAAGCGCAACGAGACGGCTAAATGAGTTCATTGATCTTGGAGCTGAGGGAGGTTTCCTTTAAGCTAGGGGTCGAGACAGAGGAGGAGAAAAGGGGTCACTCCAGGAATAAAGTGGGACACACAGGGAGCTTGAAGACAGAGATTTTTCGGAGACGAGAAATTAGGTAGAATGTGTAGATAACAAGTGGAAAGTAAAGTAACCACAATGAATTCAATAGTAAAAATAATTCTAGAGCAAACCAAAACAAGAATTAGATAGTAATAAAGAACCGATTCAATATCGCAATTGCCTTCTATAATGCCTTTGTGATATGCTTCCAACAATGTGGCAGATCTACGGCGTGATCAGGGTTCCGGTGAAAAGAGAATGTGAACTCCTTTGTCTTGCCAGCAGTCAAAATTATGTTACAGGCGGTGAGTACTCCATGGGGTTAAGTTGCACTGCTCGGAGGGACAACAATCGTGAAGACTGAGCGGCAAGTGTTTCACGGCAGTGCAGGGTATTTCTACTAAATCGTTCGATATCGTCTCTAATAAAGGAAATTTCCATGAGCTCATTCTTTGATTCCTTATGAAGAGTGTGCTCAGGGAATCACTTTAATTTTGGGTAACACGAAAGAAATCTCCTACACATCCACCTCATAATCATAAACAAAAATGTGTTAAGTCTTGGTAGAGAAATCGTGCAAATCGACAGAGCAGTATTTCAATAAAAATTTGATATTCTTAGCATGTGACTCTCACGTAACATTATTTTATTTAAAATTGCCAAAATTAAGCAGTTTTGATATAAACTGATAAAAATAATTAGTAATGAAATTTTAATAAAAATGCTAAATAAGAAAAACTAAATCAGATTCCACATGGCCTTTGGAAATTTTGAGGATATTTTCCTCCGGGTTGATTTTTCCTTAACTTTTCATCCGTAACCCATAAAGCCAAAAACGATTCAGATAGGTATCAATAATATTACAATCTCTCATTTTCGTTCCACTTTCAGAGATACATTATCTACTAACAAGTAATTTGACATCCCTGCAATCGACGATATCTGCGGTCCTGACCCACGTCAGGACCGCCGCCGTTAAATATCGTGTGGGAAACAACAACGCAACCAGTCGCATGCAAGATGCCACGCAGTTCGGAGCTCTCTGATTTCGAGAAAGGTGTAATCGTCGGGTATCACAGAAATGGCCGATCCATACGTGACATATCCAGCGAGTTGAAGTACCCAAAATCGACAGTGGCCTACGTGATTGGCAAGTGGAAGATGAGAGGTGACTGTCGGAATGTGCTCCGACACAGCAGACCCACAAAACTGGGAGTTAGAGACCGACGGGTGCGGGCCAGAGAAATTCGGAAGAACCGCACAAAATCGATGTGCCACATCCGCGAGGAGTTTCAACAGGCATCCGGGAGCGTTCTTTCGATGAATACCAACCGTAAGGAAGCCAATCTGCACGGTTATCATGGACGTGCTGCCGCCCACAAACCTTTGATCTCCAAGTCCAATAGCGCTCCTCGGCTAACTTGGTGCAAAGAAAGTCGACAGTGGACCGTTGAACAGTAGAAACAGGTTCTCTGGAGCGACGAATCAAGGTTCACCTTCCACCGTTCGAATGGCATTGTCTAGGTTTGGCGTCTGCCTGGAGAACGCCTCCTGCCGGAATGTATTGTGCCAACTGTGAAGTTCGGCGGCGGTGGAATTATGCTATGGGGGTGTTTCTTCTGGTATGGCACGGGACCCTTGGTCGCAATTCCTGGTAGACTCAACCCCGAGACCTACAGCACCATTTTGGATGACCATGTACTTCCTACGTTGTGGCAGTTTTACGCGGTGGACCCATGTTACTTTCAGGATGACAATGCCACCTGTCATGTTGCGAGGTCCACCATGGCTTGGTATGGTGACAATGGGGTTAATCGAATGGACTGGCCTGCGCAGAGCCGGGACCTTAAACCTATCGAACACCTCTGGGACGAGTTGGAGCGTCGACTTAAGGGGTGCCCCCACCGTCCGAAATCGGTGAAGGAACTGACCTGTCTTCTCCAAGCCGAGTGGAAGAAAATACCGCTAGCCGTCGTACAACGCCTGGTTGAGAATATGCCCCGGAGGGTCGCAGCTCTAATCGCCGCTCGTGGAGGCTCCACCAACTATTGAAGGTGAACAAACTTCGTTTTCCTTTGCTATCACAGGTGTCCAATTACTTGTTGGTAGATAGTGTATCTTACAGTTACGTTTCAGCAACCACTAGTTTGGAACATAACTCTTTGTACATTACGGTTACGTTAAAAATAGCATTCACCGATACTACTGTTTCATAGTTTCCATTGTACAGAATTGCTCCCTTGATGTGGCAATCCAGCGATATTTAAGATTTTTGGTTTGACAACGGCGTGGATGCGCAAGCGCATTTATGCCATTTCACCGAATCACTCTCGTAGTCGTATTTCCACGTGCTACTGGGATATTCTTTAGTTAGTTGATTTAATATTTCACCCCCCCCCCGGCTTTTTGTGTGTCTGTGTGTGATTCAAGATCGTCTGAAAGTAAGTAATTGTTTTGATTATTATAAATTTTAAATTCTAAAAAACATTTTATAAAATCTAAGTAGATGGCTGTGTTGTTGTATAAGTATACTATACCAGCATATTTTTTTTACTTGAAGCTGAGAAATTTCATATTGGTGGGTATTTAGAGAAATGACGAATTTGATTTTTTTCTTTTTTTCGCTGAAATATAGTCTATTCCACATGCATAATAGAAATTCGACACCCTCATTTGGGACCGATTTTTATTTCTTTTGTTATCAAAACATAAACGCCGCCACTGTTCCCAATGGATAGCGGACTGCGTTGAACCTGTGAAAACGTAGACAACTCGTAATACGACTGTTGTTGCTTTTGAAACAGCTGTCGTGTGTAATAAAATTTTTATTGTGATTTTGCAAAGTTTATTAGAACTATAATGCTCAACGTAGTAAATACGTAACAGTAATATGATGATGTCACAAATATCTTTCAAATATGTAACAGTAATGTAACGAAGTTACAAATATCTGTCAAATACGTAACAGTAACATGAAGTTGCTATGTTGAAGTTACAAAGGTCTTTCACTGTAACGTATCGGTTATGTGTCGAAGTAATGTAACGTTTGAGGACATTTTGACGTAACCGTAAGGTTTCTGAAACATTACTGTTACATTGCGCAACGTATCTGAAAAGTCTCAATGTTTCAGTTCCACGTGCTTGTAACATGTACGAAATACTCTGTGGGAAGGTACGTTTCTTATTTAGAACTACAGAACGTCATTGATCATTTTGACCAGTTCTTTAACCCCAAAGCCCGCAAAGCCTCCCCGGTAGCACAAAGCGCTGGCTTCTGACCATTCGTCCGAGATGGGCTTGGGTTCGAGTCCCGCTGAAGCATGGATGTTGTGTTTGTCTTATGTCACAATCTCTTTCCATTCCCTGGCACCAGTTACCCAAACTAGCGACGAGCGATTGCTTTTTGCCCACCGAGTTGCTCACGGTAGACGTTAAACCTCCAAACAAAATAAGAAAATCGAGATAGTACCCTGGTACTGTTTGGAGATAATTTATGCTATGCGTCTTTCGTACGCCAAGATCTTTGTGGATGTGAAATAAAACGAGTGATTCGAGAGTGTATACATTTCTTTACGTATAACGCATTGCATTTATTCGCTTCACTCACGACCACACCGAGCCACAGTCCGGTACATTCTAAGTGGAATTAAATCATAAAAACACATTCGCCTCACTCACGACCACACCGAGCCACAGTTCGGTACATACTAAGTGGAATTAAATCAAACAACACATTCGCCTCACTCACGACCACACCGATCCGGTACATACTAAGTGGAATTAAATCATAACAACACATTCGCCTCACTCACAACCACACCGAGCCACAGTCCGGTACATACTAAGTGGAATTAAATCAAACAACACATTCGCCTCACTCACAACCACACCGAGCCACAGTCCGGTACATACTAAGTGGAATTAAATCAAACAACACATTCGCCTCACTCACAACCACACCGAGCCACAGTCCGGTACATACTAAGTGGAATTAAATCATAACAGCAAACAATAACAACACATTCGCCTCACTTACGACCACACCGAGCCACAGTCCGGTACATTCTAAGTGGAATTAAATCACAACGACAAAGAATAAAGGTTACTAATTCCTGACAATGAGCGGTACTAAAGAATGTGGATTAATGAATGTTATTGTCGTAAAACTAATGAAAGATGACATGTGAGCCATTAAAGTAAATATGTATTTACTATATGGAATTGAATATTCGAATTCTCGAATCCCGCGAATCTTGAAAAAGATTCGAGATCCGAAAACTCGAATCTTCGCGGCTTTCTCGTCATTCGAATCTTTCGAATCTTAACCTAAAAAACTTGGCGTTTGGTGCTTGTTCTAGAGCGTTATTTGTTAAAATTTTTGTCAGCATGACAAGTTCTGACATTAGAAAACAATCGAAGATCGTCTACAGTGTGTACACAGTTATTTGAAACAGCTTGTTACTTTCAAACCGGATGCAACAAACAGTGAAGGAATTGTTCAACCAAACACAGAGAGCAACCGCCGAAGCGACTAGTGTCTCCCATCGGACAGTGCCTTAGCCCCCATACCACAAGTATAGTGGGAAAAGTGACTTAGCCATATTTTATCTCTTTCCCGGCAGCGTTACCGTGGTAACGAGCGTGAAAACGGAGGTGGGAGTGTGACCTTGAGCCGCGTCGCGCACATGAATCAAATTACTCTGTCTACACAACAGCGTTGCTAGTTCTACTCCACTCTCCGCAGCGTCTCACTTGCACACGCTATCAGTATACGCTCGGCGTTTTTTTTTTTTTTTTTTTGATTGGAGTTTTAACGACCACCGTGAGCAACTCAATGGGCTATAAGCAGTCGCCCGTCCCTAATTTAGGGTCACTAGTTCCAGGGAAGGGAGAGAACCAGTGCCGTAAGACAAACACAACATCCATGCCTCACCGGGATTCGAACCCGGACCCCGTTCGGACGAATGATCAGAGGCCAGCGCCTTAGACCACTGCGCCACCGGGGCGGCACGCTCGGCGTTATCCGGTCTGTATTTTTTTTTTTGTCTCAATCTCAGCGTTTCTCACGCTTTATTGTTTTTATTCCTACGTAGTCTATATCGCTAACCACAGCATTTATGCATACTTAGGAGCGATTTATCTTGAGCCTGTCAATAAAAAATGTCAAAAATGTGAATTGTTATTAAAATATTTGTTTGTCAAATTATGTTCAGAAAACGGAAATGAACCTCAATATTCAAGAGTTATGTACCTCATTTAGTAAATGCAAATTGTAAATTTCATTTGTATCTTCTTAATAAGTATGGTTATACTTTTTGAAAACTGTATTCTTTCATTTGTTTTTCGTTAAACACAGATTTCAAATTTTGCTTTACTTAAAAACTTTTAATTTTAAGTACAAGTCTTTTCTTTCCCTTCTTTTTACTTATAATTATTCTTATATGAAAGGTTCGAGGGATACCTTTTACGATTTGGATTCGAGAAAATTTAGGATTCGTCCCAACTTTAATTTTTACTAAACTATGCTGGCGGTAATAGTAATCATATTTCCGCTGTTTAGTTTTTCAAAAACGATACTTGTGATTATTTTTATTGTTATACATTATTCAAATTTAGACGAACGTAAGAAACGACCCTGACAACGATGAAACGCGTTGTAGCTACGAAAGTCCATCTGCAAGCTCAGATCTGATCTCTCACTGCCGCCCCGGTGGCGCAGTGGTCTAAGGCGCTGGCCTCTGATTATTCGTCCGTCTGGGGTCCGGGTTCGAATCCCGGTGAGGCATGGATGTTGTGTTTGTCTTACGGCACTGGCTCTCTCCCTTCCCTGGAACCAGTGACCCTAAATTAGGGACGGGCGACTGCTCATAGCCCATTGAGTTGCTCACGGTGGTCGTTAAACCTCCAATCAAAAAAAAAAAAAAAAGATCTGATCTCAAGATAGCCGCCCCGGTGAGGCATGGATGTTGCGTTTGTCTTACGGCGCTGGCTCTTCCCCTTCCCTGGAACCAGTGACCCTAAATTAGGGACGGGTGACTGCTTATAGCCCATTGAGTTGCTCACGGTGGTCATTAAACCTCAAACCATAAAAAAAAAAAAAAAAAAAAAGGTCTCAAGATAAAAAGAAAAGCTGAATCGCAAGTGTGTTGGTGAGGGGGATTCAGGGGCGGCGACTATTGTACTGCGAGTGGTGCTCACGCACCTGCCCAGAAAATTAGTGTGTTGCAATGCACCACTCCAAATTCATTTATCGTGTTATAAATATTATTATTATTATTATCATATTGATTCCCCCACACACCCCACACCCCCGCGTAGCGCACCAGCAAGGGGTCAAGGGCGGTAAATGATCTTTGAAGTTTTCCTGGGTCTTTCGCTACTCTCCTCCCCCTCGACTTCAGGCATCAGGACATGGAAATGTGCTGTTGAAAACAATAGATTCGTGGAATGAGATCTTGTCTGATGAGCTATATCTCCGAAGTAAAGAAGGCCCAAGGGGCAATGCGAATGCGTGTCCGAAAACGAACTGTTTATATCACTCACACTCAGTGAGACCGACATCAATTTAAAATTGGAGCGTTCAAATATCGCCAAGCAATAATATGTTTTGAGTTCTACTATTACTAAAGCGTTAAACGAAATAGATTATTTTGCCATAAGCTCTAAAAGGCGGCAATCAACATTATTTTCTTTTGTGAAAAAATTGAGAGGAAACAACGAAAATGATGAAAACCGCAATGAATGCGAAACTAAAGCAATTGAAAAAGTTGAGTGCGTGAAATTCACTCTTGTCCATCAACGCCAAATGAAACTGGTCCATCACCGCAAGATAAAGCTGGGTGCAGAACGGATACAGTTCCCAATGTTTCAAAGATGTAAATCTCGAGTGCAGTTGAAAATTCAATTCCCTTGGCTAAGTCTAAATGCTGATGGGAGAGCTATTTGCCACATCTGCACCGAAGCACATGAAAAAAAGTTACCTTTGCTTAAGGACAGCAACTCACAGAGGTCTCACGAAGCTTTTGTGCAAGGCTTTCAAGTTTGGGCGCGCGCCAAGGATGCTTTTCGAAAACACGAAAACCGTGACTACCCCAGAAGTGCAACGTCTACTTTAACAAATGAGGACATTGTTGTATGTATGATTTCTAGCGCAAAACAGAAAGAAATGCAAGAAGCACGCGTTGCTCTCGAAAATATTTTCAGCACTATTAAATTTCTCAGTCGGTAGAGCATTGCTTTGATAGGATAAGAAAGTGATGGCAATTCTAATTTTAAAAAATTACTGCAGGTGAGAGCTGAAGATAGCCCGGAACTTGATATCTGGTTAAAAAGAACAAATTACAAATGACTTCATCATGACGCTGTAAATGAGATAATTAATTTAATGGCAGAATCGGTGGTGCGAAAGTTCTTTGATGAAATAAGAGCTGCTGAGTTCTTCGCAATCATACTCGACGAGACGTGCGATGTAGCTATGCACGAGCAAGTCCATATCGTTTCGTTTTGTTTTCGAAGATACTGAAGTGCACGAAATCTTTTTAGGTTTTTATGAAACCAGCAAATCAAAATCCGAAACTTTGTATAATACCGGGAAAGATGCTCTCCTCCGTTTCGCCCTGGATATAAATTGGCGATGTTTACGACAGGGGCAAGCAACGTAAGTGGCCAACTTATGGGACTGCAGTCTCGTGTAAGAAAAGCTGAAACTCGAGCCTTGTTTTGTGCGGCTCGTCGTCTTAACCTATATATGCATTCAAGATGCTATGAACAATGATGTGTCTCCGTAACTTTATTGATGAGTTAAAAGACATGACACTTTTTGTGATAGTCGCCAAAGCGGGGTGCATTTTTTAAAAGTCTTCAAGCTGATGATTCTCCTGCTTTATCGCCTTTTTGCCCAACAAGTTGGTGTATGCATGTCAAAACACTTCAAACTCTTTTGTGCAACTACGAAGTTCTCATGACATTTTTTTTTTTTTTGACATAAGCGAAAGCCCGTTCATTGACGCTCCAGTAGCAGCAAAAGCATCAAGCTGCTTAAAAAAACTTCAGAGTTTCGATTTTTTTTATTTCTTTTAAGGTGACAATAAAATATTTTTGGAAGAGTGGGAATTTTGAATGCTGAACTGCAGAAATCGAATGTGTGAATAAAGGAGTCCCACGAGAAGGTTAGTTTAACAGTAGATAGCTTGGCTTCTTTGCGAATCTCAGGATTTGAAAAAATGTGGAATTCTTCGGTGAAAGAAGCTCACAAATTAAATATATATACTGCCCGAAAGTAAAAAAAGAACACCAAGAAGGAAATGGCGGACGATCATGAAATTTACATATGTTAATATGGTCGAGTTTACGTAAGTGTGATGTTAATTTCGGGACCAACCGGTGAGCGCTTACGCCACAGCACGGCATAATATGCAAATTATTGTCGGTGGTATTTAAGGAGTACGGCGAAATGAATGTAATCAGTCGTCGGCGTACGGACACGTGCGAAGACCCAGAAGAAGCTGCAATGCCTGGACATGGAAGACGTGTACGATTTCAGCAGTTATCGGACTTTGAGCGAGGTCGTCTAGTCGGACTCCGCGAGGCCGGGTGGTCGTATCGTCGTATTGCGGAGCGAATTGGACGGGAAGTATCGGTGGTGGTACGATGGTGGCGTAGATGGTCCGAGGAACATTCCCACACGAGAACACGTGGAACCGGGAGTCACAGACGGACTGATGAGCGGACCGATCGACGCATAAGAAGAGCGGCGTTGTCAAGCAGAACATCCACTGCGACGCAAATCCGAGCTGCCGTTGCACCTGAGGTGACTATGCGAACAATCCGCAACCGTCTACTGGATGCAGGATTACGTGCACGTGTGCCTCTGGCATGTGTACCTCTGACTCCAGCCCACCGTCAGGAACGGCTGCAGTGGTGTCGTCAACGTCGGCACTGGTGAACGCAATGGCGATCTGTCGTGTTCAGCGATGAAAGCAGATTCTGCTTGGGAGCCTCTGATGGCCGTATGTGTGTTCGCAGACGCACAGGGGAGCGTCTCCACCCTTCTTGCATCCGCCAGCGACACACAGGGCCTACACCTGGTCTCCTGGTTTGGGGAGCGATCAGCCATCACTCCCGTACACAACTAGTGTTTGTACCGGGTACGTTAAACATCACATCCTACATCAACAAAATCATTCAGCCCGTTGTTGTGCCATTTGTAAGGTCGGTCCATCGTGGTGTTTTCCAGCAAGATAACGCACGCCCACACACGCTACGTGCACGCAACATGCACTTCAGGGTGTGAGACAACTTCCATGACCTGCACGTTCACCGGATTCCCCCCCCCCCCATTGAGCACGTGTGGGATTTTATGGGACAACGACTTATCCGGTCTCCACGGCCAGCCACGACCATCCCCGATTTACGCGTCCAGGTTGAGGATGCTTGGAACTCAATACCCCAAACGTACATCCAACATCTGTACGACAGACGCCATGCCAGAATTGCACAGTGTGACGCAGTTCATGGCGTTTCAACCTCGTACTAACCATGTTACATGGAAATATTATTTTTCAGTTTACCAGCAAATACAGCTGTATTTTGCCATAGTGTTTTGATCACGTTATCCTCTGTATTCCGTTATTATGCTGTATAAATTTTGTTGGTATCAGACGTCTCCTTCTTGGTGTTCTTTTTTCACTTTCCGGCTGTGTATTAGCCAATGCTTCCACGACAGAGGAAAATTCCCCAGAAACGGGATTCACGCCCAAAAGCCCATCGATTCAAAGACCCTCGTGATTATTATAGATCTCAATATTACTTAGCGCTTGGCGAGCTTACTTTCTTAAAAATAAGATTCAACTCTAGCACCATGAGTGTTCTCAATAGGATTGAAAATTTCATAGTCGGAGAAGAAAATGCTAGCATACAGGATGTAATAAGTTTGTACAGAGACGATTTTGAAGATGGCGAAAGGCTACTTTTACACAAAAACAAGTTTCTCGAGATTGCAAAAATTATAAACGCTGCGGTAACCAATCTGAAAAATGTTGTGGATTTTTTGAAGAGCAATAGTTCTCTGAAGCCCATGGGGCCGGAATTTTCGAAATTAGTGCAAATAATGTTTACTATTCCCATCTTATCGCTCACCGCCAAACGCTCATTTTCAGTTCTGAGGAGATTGAAAAATATTTGCGCTCAACTACACTGCCGGACAATTGCTAAGGACGGATGACAATAGCAACGATAGCAACCATAAAATGGAAGGCAGGAAAATGTGGAAATTAGCAATTGCGGGATAGAGTAAGACGTGTTGTGCGTATGCAAATTTTGGATTGCCGAACTTGTTCGTGACGTCATAGCGCTGATAAGAGATATAAAGGATTTGACGCGTATTGACCGTTGTTGTTCAAACGCAAAGTTGAAAGGGAAAGAATCAATTGACGAACTTGCAATTTTCAGTATGTCTTCTCGACATCACCTAGATGATTTTACGCGTGGTCGTATTATTGGCAAAGATTGAAGAAGGGCGAAAAATAACAGATGTTGCCAGGGAGTTCGACGTCAGCCACAGTGTTGTTGTGTTGTTTCAAGGCTTTGGAAATCATTTCAAACAAATGGAGAGTGTAGCAAACGTCACGGGGAGGTCGTGTTCGCAGTACGACACCTGCAGAAGATCGGTACATAGTGCTATCAACAAAAAGACACCTGTGCAGCACAGCTAGTGAGGTAGCAAATCAGTTTATGGCTGCTACTGGCAAGCGGATCTCCCGAAAAACTGTCGCCAGACGTTTGCATTAAGGAGGAGTATACGCCCGCCGTCCTGTTGTGTGCATCCCATTGTCCAGACGTCACCGTACCGCCCGTTTGCAATGGTGCCATCAACATCGCAATTGGACTGATAACGACTGGTCTGCTGTCCTCTTCTCAGATGAGAGTAGATACAGTCTATCGTCTGATTGTCGACGACAACTGATCTGGCGTGGTAGGGGTACTGCATATTGTCCAGCAAACATACAGGAAAGGGACCGATATCCGACATGTAGTGTCATGGTATGGACTGGCATCATGATCAATGGCCGTACGTCCCTCTATGTGCTTCCAACTGGGACTATGACTGCCCAACGATACATTAATGATGTTCTGCTACTTCATGTTCGCATGTTCCGTGGTGCTGTCGGTGATAGATTCATTTTCATGGACGATAACGCAACATGTCATCGAACAGTCGCTGTTCAGGAGTGTCTTGAGAGCGAGGATATTCAACGCCTCGTATGGCCAGCACGTTCTCCAGATCTGAATCCCATTGAAAATGTGTGGGATGCTTTGGGAAGTAGTCTTGCTGGTCGCCAATGCCCTCCAATAAACAAGGACACCCTCATCCGTGCACTGACTGAGGAATGGGATAAATTACCTCAACAGCCGCTTGATAATGTTGTGCAAAGCATGACACGACGTGTGGAATCTTGCATCGCCCTCCATGGTGGCCATATCCCGTATTGACATCTTACGCCGGAACGCCTGCGGACGGTAATTGCATTTTTTTCACGTTTACGTATTCTGCACAAAATGGCCTGTTTGTCCCTTGAACGCGTTCCAAAGCCTTCTGGATTTCAGAGCACAATAAATTGTCTTTCTTGTAATGTCCTGGCATTCTGACATTATTTTATTTCACTTGGCATCCAACCACACTTACTTTTTTATGCACTATGTAGCCGTTTATGATCTGTCCTTAGCAATTGTCCAGCAGTGTATATCGCAACCGCGGTTGTTCTCTTACTTTGTTACAAGCACACTACGAAGCCACTGATGATCTAGATTTAGATTCCTTGATGGACAAATTTATGATGAAGGCTCCAGTTCGCGGACACACGCTTGCTCTTTCACAGGAGAAAGCAAGAAATCATTCATAATTCTTTTAATCTGTGCATCATGGCAAGTAATTTTATTTTCTTGTTTGTTAAGCAGAACCTTTTATACATTCGAGTTACAGTTATAATTGAATAAAGAATAAATACATTACATATGAAGCAAAGTTAAATTGTGTAACAGGTATGTAACATCATACATATATGGGAAACGAATTTCCCTGAAGAAATAATTCTCAAATACACTGGTGTGCAAGAATTAAGGACGAAGAGGAGAAATTAGCATAACAGCGGAACGAGCAGGCAGAACGGACCGAAATACCACTCAAGAGATAGACTAGGGTCCGGTACGGTAGGGCATGCGCATATATGCAGCATGACGTAGGGAAGGAGGGGAGGGGAGTATCGGAAGGGCATAAAGCACATGGGCGGTGTACGCTCAGCAATTCGGTGAAAGCTATTGCACGGTGTACATCGGTTTGAACGACGTCGAGTTGCTGCCACCGTGTGATATGGCCAACAGGCAATCCAGTAGACGACATCTGGATGACTTTACCCGAGGTCGCGTCATTGGGAAGTTGGAAGAAGGTCGAAGTGTGACTAGTGTGGCCGAGCAGTTCGGGATCACTCACAGCATCGTTTCACGAGCTTGGAGAGCATTTCAAATGACAGGAACAGCTGTCCGAGAGTTTAGCAGTGGTCGTCCACGAGCAACCACGGCGGCGGACGACCGGTATATTGTCCTACAGACGAGAAGAGACAGACGGCAGACAGGGGAAGAAATCGCAAGGCACATGAAACAGACAACTGGACGTCCGTTATCGCGTTTTACCGTGGCCAGGAGGCTGCACAAAGGTGGTCTATTTGCACGACGACCATTACGGTGTGTGTCATTAACGCCTGCTCATCGGAGACGGCGGTTCCTGTGATGCCAGGAACACAAGAACTGGACAAAACAGCAATGGGGCGAGTTCTCTTTACGGATGAGACCCGATTTAGTCTGACGAGCGATTCTGGACGTATACACATCTGGAGAGAGCAGGGAACACGCAATAACACCTCCAACATCATCGAAAGGGACCGGTTTGGAAGTGGCGGAGTTCTCGTTTGGGGCGGTATCATGCTTGGTAGCCGTACTGACCTCCACATCTTCCAAGGAGTTTCAGTCACTGGTGTCCGCTATTCTACCGAGGTTCTCCTGCCTCACATGCGTCTGTTTAGAGGTGCTGTGGCTCCTGAGTTCCTCTTCATGGACGACAACGCTACACCTCATCGTACAGTGGCTGTCGCAGAGCTGTTGGAGAGTGAAAATATTCAGCGCATGGATTGGCCCGCAAGGTCCCTGGACCTAAATCCAATCGAACACGTGTGGGACCTTCTCGGGAAACGCTTGGCAGCACGTCACCAGCCGCCAGCAACGATTCCGCAGCTGCGATTGGCGCTACAAGAGAAATGGGCCGCGATGCCTCAACAGCTCCTTGACAACCTCGTCCTGAGCATGAACAGACGTTGTAAATCCTGCAACGCAGTCAGGGGTTATCATATCCCCTACTAAAGACTGGATTTTTCTTGGCAGCCGCCTGTCACATGGACGTTTCTGTCTTCTGTCCAGTTGTGCTCGAAGCTACCTTTTCAATTAAGTGTCTTTGTATCCTTTGGATTCCTTGTTTGGACGGTTTTGCTCACTTGTCCCATATTCTTAGATCTTGGGGATCTTATGGTATGATTTGAGTCGATGTGGAGCACTTCTGCACGACGTTACATTAGAAAAACCATCTCGTCCTTAATTTTTGCACGCCAGTGTACATGGGAGGCGATTCAAATGTAAAAGAGTGGCTACATGGACAACATTGAAGATACGGCTCATCAGTGCCAATGCTTATTACATTTGTATCGCCTACCATGTATTTGAGAATTATTTCTTCGGGGAAATTCGTATTCCCATTTATGTATGTTGTTCTATGAAGCACTGGAACTTAAAAGACCTACATCCGACCCCGGGTGTTAGAAAATGTTGTTGTGACGCTAGTACGATGCGTAAACACTGCTGGCCACCCAAAATGCAACACCAAGAAGGACACGAGATAGCAAAGCCAGATTTACTGGACACATAACAACAGATACAAAGATGAAACGATTGAGCTTACAGGCCCGTGCGACTTGCGGAACACGCAGACATCAATAGTTCGTGTGGCCCCCCATGGCTGGCAATAACGGCCACTACACGTCGCGGCATCGAACGAAAGAGGCTTTGGATGTGGGCTTGGGGTATTTCGGTCCAGGCTGCTTCCACACGTCGCCACAGTTCATCAGGCGTAGCCGCGGGTGGTGCTTGCCGGGCCAGTCGGTTGCCGATCAGCGACCAGACGTGTTCGATGGGTGGCATATCGGGAGAACAGGCGGGCCACGGCAGCAGTGACACCTGATGGGCTGTGAAGAATTGTTGCACGATACGTGCCACGTGCGGGCGCGCATTATCCTGTTGAAACGTGGCCGCTGGAAGGTCCTGCAGGTAAAGGAGGACTACAGGCTCCAAAACGTCGGAGATGGTGCGGTGACTGTTGAGTGTACCAGCGATGCGTACCAGAGGGGTGCGGGTGTCACATCCAATTGCGCCCCAAACCATAACGCCAGGAGACGGACCGCTATGGCGATTCATAATGCAGGCGTCATACAGTCTCTCGCCGCGGTGCCGCCACACACGGATCAGACCATCGTGGTGTTGCAGGCAAAAGCGGGATTCGTCGGAAAGACAATGTCGTGCCATTCCGTAGTCCAGGTGCGGTGTTCAACGGACCATTGCCGCCGCACTCGCCGGTGGTGTAACGTCAATGGTAATCCGAGCAATGGGCGCCGTGCGACAAAGATGACGTCGAACATGATGACGTCGTGCCTGCAGATGACGTCGAACGGTACGTGCTGACACAGGTTGTTGCGCAACACACCGTAATTCCTGCGCTAACGTTCGTGATGTGGCGGTGCGAGCCGTCAATGCCCGCCGCACAGCATGCCGGTCTTCTCGTTCCGTGGTGTGCCAATCACTCACGTCGGTCCATCCGTCCCTCCTGCACCCACCGAATCCATACTCACCTCGCTGCGGCTGGATGTCGTCCCACACGGGAGCCGATGTCTCGGTAAGATAAACCGCTGTCGCGATAAGCGACTATTCGTCCTCTGTCGAACTCCGAAACGTGCTGGATTGACTGCCGTATTCTGCGACGAGGCATCAGGAAGCTTTACACGCCCAGGTCCGGCAGCACAACACACTACCACTACTTACACCAAGCCTTCTGTGCACCCTTCTTATAGTGCTTCTCGGTGGCGTGCCGGGCGCACATGATTTGCATATGCCCTACAATGCAAATCGTTTGCATGTCCTCTCGCGGGCGACGCATGCTGCGAATTTCAGGCCAATCGGATGCTTCCTTCTTGGTGTTGCATTTTGGGTGGCCAGCAGTGTAGATTGTCTCCCACTTCCGTACGTGTCCTTTCCGTACAAAACGAATTTAGTCCCATTTCCGTACAAAGCGAATTTTGTCCCATTTCCGTACAAAGGGAATTTTGTCCCATTTCCGTACATAGCAGATCGGTTAGTACCATTCCCGTACAGTTTCACGGCGCCTGATATCACACGTGGGAAACGCTAAGGGAGAAAGAAAATGCTGATCCCCTGTCGAATTCCTCCGACGTCACAGAAATCACGATTCATTGTTTTCGACAACAAACAGTAGTCGCTCATGGTAGGATAAGGGGTATAACGTACACGAACGTCGAAACCGGGTCCCCTCACTCCGGAGTAAGTCGCCCTACCAACTCAGCTACACGGACATGTATTCGTAATCTTCTTATTTAGAGCAAATGAAGGGGATTTGGATACATACGGCACGGCCAATATAGTGCCAGAAAAGTAGACAAAAGATGTAATATGTATAATGAGATCGTAATATGTACGAGAAGCGAATGTACAATATATACAAGGTGGTACAACAATGAATAGAACGGCTCATGGCTGGAGCATGTACAACAAGAGATAAATATGTACAGATATTCCAAGCAACGTGATATTTACAAGATGTATATGTACAAGATTCAAAGCCAGTAAGAATAACAATAGTGACAATAAGAAAACAATAAGAAGAAAATGCGTCGAAGACGACTCTGAGGACATAATGTACATGATACAACATTGCAATGTACACAGGTATAGTGAAAACAACAGATGTATGGAAGATATATACACAGATACACTGAAGAGCAATTGAATTAGAGACAGCTGGCGTTATGCAAATGTGGTGCTGTGGGCTGCCCTGTAAACGGAAACGACATGACGTATGCAGCGATCCGACAATATAAGAACTGATGCGACGCGAATCAGTAAGAGTCGGACGCAGTATACGAAGGATCTAAGCGCATTTGATCGTGGGCAAATTGTCGGGGCACGACGAATAGGTCACTCCATCTCGGAAGCCGTGCAGGCACTGGGATTTTCACGAGCCACGGTGTCATGGGTGCACCGTGAGTACATCGAATCCGGTAAAACCATCCCTGCAAGGGCCAACTGCCGTGGACAACAGCGTGTGGATGAGTGGGGTCATCGTCGGCTAGCTCGCATTTTAACAGCGGAAAGACGGGGCACAGTGCAAGAAATCACTCGGCAATTTAACGCTGGTGCACAAAAACGTGTAGGCAGCCACACCATTCAGAACCATCTCCTCGCTATGGGGTACAGAAGCCATCGTCCCACTAGGGTACCGTTGCTGACCGCACATCACAGGGTTCAAAGATTAGCATGGGCCCGGGAACATCACCACTGGACCCTAGATACATGGGAAAATGTTGCCTGGACTGATGAGTCGAGATTCACGTCGGTACATGCGGATGGCAGATACGAGTACGGCACAAACCACATGAAGCGATGGATTCTTCTTGCCAGGAGGTAACTTTTCAAGTTGGGGGGGCATTCTTGTCTGGGGACTGTTTACGGGGACTGAAATGGGACCCTCGTGGAAAAGGAGCTCAGCTAAAAGTTCGGAGGTAGAAACAGGTGGGACGCGGAGAAGAGGCAGAGAACTGAGAAAAGAAAGAATTTCCGTATAGACGGGAGAAAGGCGAGAACGAAGAAAGGGAAAATGATCCATCAAGATGAGGGGGACAAACTTGAAGCCAGGGTTTCAGGGTGAAACCATTACATCCCTGGCGAGAGAGGCAGTAGATGCAGGAGCACTGAGGAGCCGTAGGCAGGAGAGCACACGCTGAACCTTGTAGTACAGGCGGGCATCCACCACTGGAGATGGGACGATGGAGAGTAGACAACTGTATCCAATGGTGATGGGTCCAGATTACTGTAATGACGAGTCTTGTGATTTCAGTAAGATGGTAAATAGGCATACGAACAGCGCACCACACATGCAGACAGGGTGATAGGGGTGATAGGACGAAGGTTTGAACAATACGAGCCTGGGCGACAAATGAGGTGCAGAACTGGGAGCGTCGTCAAAAAGCTGCCGTATGTGCGAGACGATGTCGTAGGGCATTTTGGGCTGAGAGGGGAACTCCTAGAAGAACACCGAGAAACTTCTGTGATTAGGAGGTCCAGGAAGCACCCACGGGGTGTCCGTCCTGGAAGCCAACGCACCACACCAGACCTGCACTCTTAGTGGTATTGAGAGATGCTGCAGCGCATGAAGAGTAGAGCTCATAGAGATCGGAGATTATGGTGAATTGAGGCTCCGTCCGAACGCAGAAGGTAGCGTTGTCGGCATATGCAAAATACGTAACAGTAAAGTGCCGAGTGCTGACAGTGAGAGGAGGAAGAGCAGCAAGGAAGGCACGATGGAGGGTGCGCAAAAACGGTTCATACGAATGGGTGAACAATTGCCCAGAAAGCGGGCAGCCTTGTTGAATTGCACGATGAAAAGGAATAGGTGCTGTCAGGAAGGCAGCCGTCTTGACGTGGAAGACGGCGTCCTGATAGAGAGCAAGAAGGGAAGTGACGAAAGCAGAAGGAAACCCAAAGGCCAGAAGTGTAGCAGACAAGTAAGAATGGAAGACATTATAGAAGGCTGCACGTTGGACCAGGTTTAGTAGGGCAAGAGACTCAGAATTAGTACGGGCAAGTGAAGGAGGTCGTGAAGAAGGTTGAGGTTAGTGGCGATAGACCGACCAGGGACAGTGTAGGCCTGGTCGGGAGAAATGGAAGAACCTGGTTTAGGCGACGGGGAAGAAGCTTAGTAAAGAGCTTGTAATCGAGATTGAGCAAAGAGATAGGTCGCCAATTTCCCAAGTCAAGCAGGTCGCCCCCTTGGGAAAAAGCACCATGTGGGCCACAGTGAAACTCCTTCGTGAGAGAAGAAGAAGCAAGAGCAGAGGTGAAAGCAGCAAAGAGGAAAGGAAGAAGAGCAGGGAAAAGGATTTGATTAAAGGGAGGTGAAGACCGTCAGGACCAGGGAGGGCTTGGGTGTTTTGTGAGGAAAGAGTGGTCCTGAGCTCAGAATGAGAAATAGTTTGAAGAAGAGAATCAGTGAGGTAGGGAGAGACCTGGGGAAGAAAACAGAGTAAAGTAGCAAAAGCGGAAACGGAAGGTGGAGGAGTTTCACTGTATTTCGTGGTAAAGTAGCGACGAACCTTGGAACATAAGAGAAGCAACTCTACCATCAGGGAGACGAAGAAGACGAAGCTATTTTGAAGATCAATGTTGATCCTCAAGGGAGGAAAGAAACTCGCATGAACAGTCCTCTGGTGATAGATGTTGTAGTCGAAGACGAAGGAGGGCTTGGCGAGCACGTGGCTTTAGAAGAACCCGGAGATCTGCTTGATAGGTTGAATAGTGGGGGTGACCAAACCCGATATGAGCTATGACTTGTCGGAGATCTTGTTCTTCCATTATCCGCAGAGTGGTGACGTACGAAGAATAACGCCGGAGGAGGTAGATGAGGCGAGATTTATCCTCAAGCCAATAATGTATAGCACACGGCGCGATGGAAAGCTCCGGGCGTAGACGATGTAAAAGATCCTTGACGTCCGAATACAAGGTCAAGTCATCAAGGAGAGATGTATCCAGCGTCCAGGTGCGAGGTCCGGAACGCGCAGAAGATGAGAAGCCAAGGGTGACTGCAACGGAACAGTGATCTGATGAGGTGGTGGGAGTATGTTGACAGTCCGTCACAACACGCAGCAGCGGAGCAGAGGCATAGAATCTATCCGAACGAGAGCAAGATGACGAGGAGGCAGCTGCAGCTCGCCATGTGTAGGATACAGTTGACGGATTCAGGCGACGAAAAACGTCGTGCAGGTCAAAATCGGTCACTAGAGAGCGTACTTGATCGATGAGACGTGCACGATGTTCGCTTGGAGAAGGATGACGATCAATATTAGGCTGTAACGTACAATTGAAATCGCCGCCAATCAACACGCGATCGGACGGCAGAGCAGACATAAGAGCGGTGCGTAACGAAGGTAATAACTGGCTAAGGTGCGTGGACGTGGTCGGGATGCAGATATTAAACACAAGATAACGTTGTCTGGTGAAATGAAGATACAGTTTGTCGGAAACGGGAGTGAATACCAATTACCAAGCCACCCTGGTTGGAGAGCCGATAGGCATGATGAAATTGATACTCCCACGTACGCCAACGATGGAAGGGTGTAGTGGAAAGGCAGTTGGTCTCCAGCAGGAGGAGAATATCTGGGTTGAGAGGATGGATGTTTTCTTGTACAAGAGAATTTGCCAACTGAGGTACAAAAGCCCCGCCTATTCAGTGTTGCTACCTTGAAGAGATATACCTGATGGTGATTCGATGAAATTATCAGCAGCCTGCTGAAGCTTGTCAAGACGACTGCGGATAGTCTTGGCCCAAGAATAGTCCCCAAAGGTCGTTGGGGTTGGGGGCATTGCCCAGAAGTGCGTAAGAATATCCAGCATTTGCGTCATCGTCTCAGCAATGTGGTCCTGGTACGGTGCTAAGAATTTACGAGACATCTTGTGCTGTCGTGGACCAATAAGAAAAACGTATAACGCTTCCCCAGGAACTGGTGTTTGAGGGAGGAAGGAATCTTCCAGGAGACACAGAAAATATTTAAGAGGGAGTGGAGGAACAGAGCAAACTTCTGATTTAGATTCAACAGAACCGTCAGAGGTGTCTGGAAGACTGGTTGAGCGATCACGACCATCCTAGAAGGTGGGCGATGTTTTAGCCTTCTTCATGCGATATCGAGGAGCACGGCGACGCTTCGCGCGGCTATGGGTCTGAGCAGAGACCGATGAAGAAATATCCGGCACTTTAAAAGGTGTAAAAGAAGGGGCAGTGCAATCAGGCACAGATGCGAGTGGAGAATCTTCCGCGGAAAGCCGAGTAGAAGGCAGAGGGCCTCCAGTAGGTAGAGCACCAGACTTGTTGCGCTGGAAGCATAGAAGTGGAAGAAGAAGACGTAGGCTGAGCCGAATACACATCGGTTGACCAACGGCTTTAGTACGACTTTCTTCATAAGTCGACTCCTGCTGATAGGCGGCACGGGAAGCAGATGCTGTAGCAGGAAGTGAAGGATGAGGATGTCGTCCTGTCAATTTGGTGGCTGACGACGCATTATGAAGGAAAAGGGCGCGAGGGTGCCCCTTGCAAATCGGGCAGATGGAGCCCACAGTGATGGTTATTTGACGGAGATGCGTGCTACAACGAACACGAAGTACAGGTGGAACACGAAGCACATGTTCATCTGATGGAAAGACCATTTGAATGTTACGACGGAAGCCCAGCAGGTACCGGTCTTCAGGCACATCAGGAAATGAGGAATAGGTATGAACTGGGCCAATGCCGCCCCGGTGGCGCAGTGGTCTAAGGCGCTGGCCTCTGATCATTCGTCCGTAAGCGGTCTGGGTTCGAATCCCGGTCAGGCATGGATGTTGTGTTTGTCTTACGGCACTGGCTCTCTCCCTTCCCTGGAACCAGTGACCCTAAATTAGGGACGGGCGACTGCTTATAGCCCATTGAGTTGCTCACGGTGGTCGTTAAACCTCCAATAAAAAAAAAACTTGGCCAACAATTCGACCCTAGGGACTCAGAGCAGCAATCAGTAGATCATTAGACACCTCTGGTGGTACAGGTGAAAAGCTGACAAGGACTGGCATCTGGGAGATAGGATCTGCCTGAAGGTGACGGTCTCCAATAGAAATCCCATTAGCCAGAACCTTGAGAGTATATTCAGCAGTGGTGAAATATGGAATGACTTTGCCAGGCTTTCTGCTCACGTGAGTGATTGCAGTAGAAGGAACAGTCTTGCGAAGGGCGGCACTATATGCAGTGAGTTTAGTATTCTGTAGGCTTGGAAAGACGACTCCGCGCTCCATAGTACTGACGAAGTCGTGACCATGAGGAGATTTCACCGGGAGATCAACATCAATGGAGTGAGTATCACGCGTCATCCGAAATGTAGGAAAAGAAGAAGGGTGAGGAGAAGGTCGAGACTTAACAGAGGTGACGTCAGCATAAGTACGCTGCGATGAAGGTGGATCGGCAACGAGGTGCGAGACATCCATTGCGTCATCCGCTGATTTCGGAGAGAACAGCAAATTGCCGCTTGGTGCTTCAGAAGAAGAAGAAGCAAGATCAGCTGGGAGGGCAGCAGAAGAACGCTGAGGAGAGGAGGGGCCTAGCAAGAGCTGCCCATCAGTGGTAGATGATCTAATGGGAACTGTGCAAAGGAGCGGATCAGTTCCGGAATCAAGCGCGGGGACTTCACTTTCGCCGGAAGCCGCCATTTGCAATGGCGATAAGAATACCCTACCGTGGCCGACTTGGCCAAGACAATAAAATGATGATTACTAAATAAATTATGGACTTACTGGGTTGGTAGGCGCACAGAAAAGGACAGGAAAGCTTAACGGACGACACGCGCACAAAAATAACGAACTAGAAATCCAGGATAGAGCCCTAACTGGTCGATGAAAGACGAGCTCGAAAATCAGTAGCACTCCAGCGGACATGTGCTCTCACTGCTATCTGCCTTTATCTCATGTGTGTCCTGCGGGGTATGCACGTTTATTATTTTTTATTTTTTTACAGCTAATCATTTGTTGCTGTTCACTTCAACACGGTTAATTTCGTGGGTTAATTTCCACAATGATAATTAACTATGAAACAACACTGGAACTTGAGTTAATATCCACCATAATACTTAACTACGAAACACAACACTTTCATTAAATTAGAACATGTAGCCTTCAACAATATTTTAACGTTAATTAAGCAGTCGCGTATCAAAAAGGAGTATTAACATTCACATACAAAATCCCCCTTTTAAACAACCGCTGCATTGCCTTTTTATTTATCGTTCTTATCCGGCCACACATACGTCACTCTTGTTCGGACCTCAGGGTGTTGCCAACAGTATTCTCGTTTGAGGGAAAGGACATAACATTAAGTTTGGAAAGTGTAAAAGAGAACAAACTCAAATTTACATAAGAAAAGGAACTAAAAATGAAAGTTAAATTAGAATATACGTCACAGGGGGAACAGCAATAAAAATTGAAGGGCAAATAAGCTGTTCATTAATGCCATCTTTACGATCTTCAGCATTTGTCGCAGATGTTTAATTTCAAAACCGCGAAAAAAAAAAAAAAAAGGTTTTCTTTTTGATATTTCGTTCAAAGCTGCGGTCGAAAATTCTGGGCTATTTCTCTAACTAGATTCGCATGATGTTTCCACAGAAGATTTTGTAAAATCTTTTTCTTGCGGCTAGAGGCTCTTATAGCTGTGAACCCTCGCGTGGTGGGGGGAGAGGGGGGGGCTATCAGAGTAAGTTCCTGATCTTCTATTTTCCTACACGCACATCTCACTGCTTACGGATTATCCCCTCTGTGTACGGAAATGGCACTAGATGATCTGGATGTGTACGGAAATGGGACAAAACTTCATTTGTACGGAAATGGGGCGATACGGGAGGATAATGGTGCCTACAATGCTAAATAAAGTGGCAATGGTAAGTAAAAGCTCTGTCCTTCACTTACGCCTACAAATGAGAAAAGGCTTTTTACACAACCCAATACTTTGTGTGTGTGTCTTTAAACTTCACTGTTGAAGTCCAACGTCACTATCTTCAAGCAGTCATGCATATATGTTAAACTGGATGAAAAAATGCCTGTAAATGCTTTTCGGTTACACTATTGGATGAATGGATGCGTGCAAATGTTTTTTCGGTTACATTCATTACTCTGAGTGTACGACAACGTTGTAAACTACTTTCTTACCGCGAAATTCTCCGTATCCCCGTAACATTTTAAATTCTTTTTTTTTTTTTTTTGCTTATTTACCATTTTTTTAAATTTAATTCTAAGGCGATAGAAAATCAATATTTATTTACCAAAAGTAAAATAACAGCTTTATTAATATTGATTTCCGGTGCAGTTTGCGGGAACTTAGCTAAATACTCCGATGTAAAAGAAAGAGAAACGAAGGCGTACAGCAGTCCAGATTCTCACGCGCGCGCTAAAGGCAGGGTACAATCGCATAGTCTTATAGCTAGAGCTGGTTGAATAGCAGCGTCGTAATAAATCCTTTTGGGGTGTCACCCCTTTCAGAACCCACACGATGCGAGCATCCCTGCATTGTCCGGGGAATCGACGAAAATCGGGGTAAGTCACGTCGCAAGAAATACCTACGTAACAATTTCCGCTTCCCAGAGGCTAGGCGCGGTCAATTAGTAGAAAGGTGCGCGAACGAGTTGACAGCTGAAAGAAGACATAATTTGGTGGCAGGTTGAACCCAAGAGACGGAGAGCAGGCGAATCCCACGAAGGATGCCAGGGAGATGAGCGAATCACATAGCTGGACAGCCTGTAAAGACCAATGACATAACCCGACGCTGTTCGGACGGCCGGGCTGTTACACCCCCTCGAAGCAGGACATCCGACGCGGAGAAATGAAAAAATACAGAAACATCAGAGAACGGACTCACTAAGAGGAAATCCGATCTTGGTATCAGGAGCGCAGAGTCCAGTGTTTTCTGAGGAAAGATGGATACTTGTTGAAGGTAGAGGCAATAAAGTTAGTCTTTGGTTGAGTATCATGGTAAGAGTTTTTAACACGCATGCGAGGATGTTTTGAAGTTTCAGAGATAACCACCAGCTAACCAGCATTCTAACCGGGACGACTGAAAGAAAAGAGGGTAAGATGCTTTCCGTCTCATGCATTTCTGATTCATGCCTCATAGCTTTGCATGTGCTATGAAGGACCTATTTCCCGAGAGCCTCACCCATACACTGAAGAGCAATTGAATTAGAGACAGCTGGCGTTGTGCAAATGTGGCGATGTGGGCGGCCCTGTAAACGATCCGACAATATAAGGAGTGATGCGACGGGAATCAGTAAGAGTCGGACGCAGTATACGAAGAATCTAAGCGCATTTGACCGTGGGCTAATTGTCGGGGCACGACGAATGGGTCACTCAATTTCGGAAGTCGTGCAGGCACTGCGATTTTCACGAGCCACGGTGTCACGGGTGCACCGTGAGTACATTGAATCCGGTAAAACCATCCCTGCAAGGGCCAACTGCCGTGGACAACAGCGTGTGGATGAGTGGGGTCATCGTCGGCTAGCTCGCATTTTAACAGCGGAAAGACGGGGCACAGTGCAAGAAATCACTCGGCAATTTAACGCTGGTGCATAAAAACGTGTAAGCAGCCACACCATCCAGAACCATCTCCTCGCTATGGGGTACAGAAGCCATCGTCCCACGAGGGTACCGCTGCTGACCGCACATCACAGGGTGCAAAGATTAGCATGGGCGCGGGAACATCACCACTGGACCATAGACATGTGGAAAAATGTTGCCTGGACTGATGAGTCGAAATTCACGTTGGTACATGCGGATGGCAGGACCACATGAAGCGAGGGATCCTTCTTGCCAGCAGGGTACTCTTCAAGCTGGTGGGGGTGGCATTCTCGTCTGGGGACTGTTTACGTGGACTGAAATGGGACCCCTGGTACGTGTGACATCGTCGCTCACAGGTCAACTTTACCGGGATATCCTGGACGACCATTTTCTCTCGTTTGTGCGTCTTCAACATCCCACTGGGGACCTCATCCTGCAACAAGACAATGCACCGTGCCATCGCTCCCGAATTGTATCCAAATGGTTGGATGAACACTCCACCGATGTGACATCGCTTCCTTGGCCAGCTAGGTGACCTGACCTCAATCCCATCGAGCACATCTGTGATGCCATCGAGAGAGATGACCCCCCTCCATCAAATCTTCTTGAACTGTGGAAGCTTGTTCAGGGGTCGTGGATCCGTATGGCTTCCCAACGCTTCCGGTGTCTTGTCGAGTCCATGCCGAGACGAATCGCCGCCGTCATCAGGGCGAAAGGTGGTGCTACACGTTACTAGACAGGTATCTCTAATTCAATTGCTCTTCAGTGTATTGCTCCAGCTTTGTCAGTCTGTCCGCACGATAACTGACCTAAAAATGGTTCGATTTCGATGAAATTTTAGCATGTGGTAGGGGACCACCTTAGGACGAACCCTATTGAAAATGGGACAAATGGGGTCAAAGGTCATGACATAGGAGCGGAATCCATTCCATTGCCCTTATGCTTCATAACTTGCGCAAATATGGTTCGATTTCAATGAAATTTTAGTATGTGGTTGGGAACCACCTGGGGACGAACCGTATTGAAAATGGGTGAAGTTGGATCAAAGGTCAGGACGGGATGCATTCCATTGCCCTTATGTGTCATAACTTGCGTAACAATGGTTCGATTTCGATGAAATTTTAGTATGTGGTAGGGGACCATCTGGGGACGAACCTTATTGAAAATGGGTGAAATGGGGTCAAAGCTCAGAAAATAGGATCGGGATCCATTCCATTGCCCTTATGCGTCATAACTTACGTAAATATGGTTCAATTTCGATGAAATTTTAGTATGTCGTAGGGGACCATCTGGGGACAAACCTTATTGAAAATGGGTGAAATGGGGTCAAAGCCCAGGACATAGGATCGGGATCCATTCCATTGCCCTTATGCGTTATAGCTTACGTAAAAATGCTTCCATTGAAACAAAACTTTTCATGTTGTTCCGGAAATATACTTTACCGGTTCTGTTGAATATCATCGAAATGGGGCCAAAGGTCGGGTCATAGGAGCGAGATTTTTTCTACAGCCGTTATCCTCATAACTTGAGTAATGATTTCTGGTATGTTGGAAAGCGTATCATAATCAATGCATTGCGTGATTTTACTAACTTGTTTTTCTTTACTTTGTCTGGAAATTCGCACGCAATTTATTACGCTAACAGTTTCTGTAGCATTGTGTCGTTTATTTTTTATTTCCTCTTTTCCCTTACAGGTTGTTGTGTAAAATTTGGTAATGTGCATAAATATACAGAATTTTAATTCAGTTGTTCACGTTTTTTTCGTCCTTTTTTTTTTTTTTTTTTTTGTGATAAAACCACTGCGGTCACATTCCGTGCCTTTGTTGTCAGCCTAAATGAACCTCAACAGTCGTCGTAAATGAACCAAGTTTCCAGCACATCACATAAATTAAGACATGAAGAATTTTCGCGGAGAAACCACGCCAAATCATCACCTTCTCATCCGGTAATGGATCCCAAAACCTTGAATGAACCGCCCATATGACACATATACGGGTGTTGTTGCTTCCATGCATGTAGAAATCCACTTCGGCGGACCACATCACAAGGAGAAAGCGTTATCGGGAGGAAACAAATGGGGAAGTCGTTTTCTGTTGGTGAAGAAAACAAATTGTCGTTTTCGTTATTCTCCGAACCGTTGTCATTTGCAGCACTACGCGGTATGACACCTCTGTCACGCTTGGAACACCTAACATGGCCATTAACGCGAAAATGTTCACTTTAGCTGCAATTTCAGCGACAGTTTCACATTAGTTCATACGACTAAGCCACGGAACATTATACACACGCCCTTTTTCTTGGAGCTTCCTTAATAACGGCTGCAGACTCAAGCTATTAAAAGAGAAGCTCCTAGATATTCTCTTAACGGGTGAGAAAGTTCTATTAGTACTGGAAACAGCACTGGATAAAACACCTGTTTAATTATTTCTCCGCGGTATCATTAGAGATTTTGTTTAAACATTCTGCTGACACGTAGCTAAAGAGCTGAATAACCGACGCAGTTTTCCGATACACGCTGCTGTGTTTACGCAATTTCGTGCGTTTTGTATGTTAAAAACAAATACATAACTCAGTCTGTATGCGTTTCTCTTATTAAGAAACGTTCCTAATTTGTCTATCTGTCACGATTACTTTGTTTCAGATCTTCGAAAAGGAGTGGAATTTCGTGTTCTACCGAAAGGTAAGATTGATCTTTCGTTTGGTTGGGTTAATTTGTGTCACTGCGTCCATTAATAACAAGAACAGAGCAGCTCAGGAATTCCGCGCAAGATATATTCCTTCTCTGGACGCAAAATAAAAACAGCGTATTTTTTGAACAGTTGCCAATCTATAGCTATTCCGTTTCTGATTGGGTTGGAACGTTTTGCCAATTATCTTGTCGGTAGTGTGTTTGGGGTTTGTTTTCAAGAGACGTTGACGCAAATACGGTTGCGGGTTTTATACGGAGTTCCTGAACGCAGTTATTCTCATTTCTCATACATACCGTTTCAAGATAGTTCAGTATAAAACAATTCATTCAAACAGTAACCTAAAATAAGAGACGAATTATAGTAAAAACAGAAAAGAAAACTGTATGGGTATCTGCATTTTGAAACCCACTAGTAATGAAAGCTATGTAATTTTTTTATTTTGGTTTTATAGTAGCAAAAGAGATGCACAACACAAAGCAAACAAAACATAACCAAGAAAGAAAAACTATGTGCATTATACACTATATCGACAAAAGTCACCGGATACGCCTTCAAAAGCAAATGAAAGGATTCCCTACGTTGTTAAGATGCGCGGTACAGCTGCAAACTGGTATAAAAACAAGCATTCAGCTGACAGCTGTCATATCTCACTGTGAGATTTAGTTAAAATGTCGCGGCGGGAGAGAACTAACTTTGAGAAAGGAAAGATTGTTGGCTGCTATATTAGTGGGTTGTCCATAAGAGAAACCAAGAGGCGTTTAAACATATCCAACTCAACTGTTTTGTATGTACTTAATAAGTGGAAGACACATGGCGTGCCTGAAGCAGCAAAACGTACCGGCAGACCAAAGAAAATCAGTGATAGAGGACATTGAAGCCTCAGGAGAGTTGTTACAGCTAATCGATGGAGTACTGCACAAGACCTCAGTGTACAGGTAAGTAAAAATGCTGGAGCCTCTGTTTGTACACGTACCATTCACAGAGAACTTCATTCCATGGGTTACCGTGGTCGTGCGGCTGCTCATAAGCCTTTCATCTCCACACGGAATGCTACTTGTCGTTTGGCATGGTGTAAAGAACATGTATCGTGGACCGTAGATCAATGGAAACGGGCCCTATGGACTAATGAATCCAGATACACGATCCATCTGTCTGATGGCCGTGCGTGGGTATGGCGGCAGCCGGGGAAACGCTATTTACCACAGTGTACTATTCCTACAGTCAAGTTTGGAGCTGGCAGTGTACTCGTGTGGAGGTGTTTTTCGTGGTATGGTCCCGGCCCATTGGTTACCGTGGACAAATCTGTTAACCAGCACGTGTACTTCGATATTCTTGACAATTGTGCCCTGCCAACTCTGTGGCAATACCATGGAACCGAGCCTTGTTGGTACCAGCAGGATAATGAACTGAGCCATAAAGCAAGGTTTCAACATCGCTTTAATAGTTCTCTGGGCGCGATACATCGAAATAACAGAAAAAACATGGCAATCCAATAAAACAGAGAAAGATATACAAAAACCACGCATAACAAACCGAAGCAGAGGAAACATTACAGTAACGTGAACACACAAAGATGAGCATGGAGCACGAAGCAGGACTCAATCAGTAGAAATTCAATACAGGAAATGTTCAGACGAGCTGGTACATGGCAATACTATAAAACAGGACAAGACATACAAAAACCGCGCATTACAAACCGAAGCAGAGGAAACATTACAGTAACGTGAACACACAAAGATGAGCATGGAGCACGAAGCAGGACTCAATCAGTAGAAGTTCAATACAGGAATGTTCAGACGAGCCGGTACATGGCAATACTATAAAACAGGACAAGACATACAAAAACCGCGCATTACAAACCGAAGCAGAGGAAACATTGCAGTAACGTGAACACACAAAGATGAGCATGGAGCACGAAGCAGGACTCAATCAGTAGAAGTTCAATACAGGAATGTTCAGACGAGCTGGTACATGGCAATACTATAAAACAGGACAAGACATACAAAAACCGCGCATTACAAACCGAAGCAGAGGAAACATTACAGTAACGTGAACACACAAAGATGAGCATGGAGCACGAAGTAGGACTCAATCAGTAGAAGTTAAATACAGGAATGTTCAGACGAGCTGGTACATGGCAATACTATAAAACAGGACAAGACATACAAAAACCGCGCATTACAAACCGAAGCAGAGGAAACATTACAGTAACGTGAACACACAAAGATGAGCATGGAGCACGAAGCAGGACTCAGTCAGTAGAAGTTCAATACAAAAATGTTCAGACGAGCCGGTACATGGCAACACTATAAAACAGGACAAGACATACAAAAACCGCGCATTACAAACCGAAGCAGGGGAAACATTACAGTAACGTGAACACACAAAGATGAGCATGGAGCACGAAGCAGGACTCAATCAGTAGAAGTTCAATACAGAAATGTTCAGACGAGCTGGTACATGGCAATACTATAAAACAGGACAAGACATACAAAAACCGCGCATTACAAACCGAAGCAGGGGAAACATTACAGTAACGTGAACACACAAAGATGAGCATGGAGCACGAGACAGGACTTAATCAGTACAATGGAGCAGGAGACGTGTGTTGAGCAGAGGCTGTAACTGACTGTTGAAGAGAATCAGACCCATTAGGCTGTGGATGCGATAACATGCATTGAGCAGAAGCTTTAGAGGATCGGGACCAGAAGGCGGCGGAAACGAAGACACTCATTAAGCAGAAGCCGATTCGTCAGATAGAGAGGTAGAAGGCTGCGGATGCGAAGACACGCGTTGAGCAGAGGCTTTAAGTGACTTTTGCTGAGATTCGGGCTCATAAGGCAGGGACACAAGTCCAGAAACGGGAGCAATACGTGGAGCACTGCCAAAGGGCGATGGAACAGCAGCAGAAGAAAGCAAAAGCGTAACTTTAAGGCCTCGTTGCTGATGTCCACAACGGGCAATAAGAACAGTAGGGCAGTCTTGGGGTGGGCAGCAGAAAAGAAAACGCCTCGAGCTTGGCAGCGAAGGCCACCGATGGACGTGTTATCGGTATCCTTAGGAGCAGCTGAGAGAGTGGTGATGAAGCCCACCACACGCCTGCACCTGCTCAAGGCAGCACGAAGCATCTCATTTGACACCTCTGAAGGCACAGGGTACAAAGATAAAGAAACTGGACGTAGGGAAATGGGATCTGGGAGCAGATGGTGTGACACCAGGGAGACCCCATGGGTCAGCACCTGAGCAGCATGCTTTTTAGTGGCAAAATACACAATGACAGACCGAGGCTTTCTGGCCATGTGAGTGATGACGCAGCTTGAGAACACAGCAGCAACGGCAGCAACAGAAGAAGATGAAGTACCCATCACACTATCTGACGTAAACGGTGAAGGCAGGACAGCAGAGTCCACAGCTGGGGAAGAAGAGGCATTCTTGGCACCATCATGGATAGGCAAAGACGGGGCAACGTCTAGGAACGCGGTAGAAACGTCAGTTGTAGGCAGGGCAGAAGGAGGAAGCTCAGAGAGATCGGCAGGGACCTTAGCCAATCCGGGAGAAGACGCCATTTGCAACGGCGAAGAAATTTCGTAGAACTACCAGCATGGTCGAGAAGTAAAACGAGGATAATAGGAACAAATGAGCACTCGCCGACTTGGGAGCTATCTCAAACGAAAGACGAGAACTTCATGAACATCACACTTAATAAGGCACATGACGGGAATCACAGAATAAGTGCAGTAGGGCACAAAAGCACGGAGCAAAGGCACACACGTCCAGAGCGCCATAAAGCAAAGACTGTTACAACGACAATTCCGTATCGTGTGTGGACTGGCTAGCACAGAGCCCTGATCTTAATCCCATAGAGCACCTATCGGATGAATTAGAGCGCCGCATAAGAAGTTTGGAACCACGGCCTACTACTAAGCAACAGTTAGCGGCATCATTATACACTGAATAGAAGCGCATGCCTATCGCTGTGTTCCAAATCCTTGTCGAAAGCATGTCTCGAAGGGTCAGCGCATACATTAAGACCAAAGGTGGACGGACACCGTACTAATGTATGTCAATAAGGCCTATGTTGTGTTCCTCTACTAGGGGTCCAGTGACTTTTGTCAATATAGTATATATACACTATATAGACAAAAGTCACCGGACACACCTTCAAAAGAAAATAAACGGATCCGCTGCGTTGTTAAGATGCTGCGGTACAGATGCAAACGGTATAAAAACAAGCCTGCAGCTGACCGCGATCCTATCGCACTGTGCGGTTGAGTGAAAATGTCGAGGAGGGAGAGAACTGACTTTGAGAAAGAAAAGTTTGTTGGGTGTTATATTAGTGGGTTGTCCATAAGAGAAACCTAGAGGCGTTTAAACATACCCAAGTCAACTGTTTTGGATGTATTGAATAAGTGGAAGACACATGGTGTGCCTGAAGCACCAAAATGCACCGGCAGACCAAAGATAATTAGTGATTGAGGAGGTCGAAGCCTCAGGAGAGTCGTTACAGCTCATCGACGGAGTACTGCACAAGACCGCAGTGTACAGGTGAGTAAATATGCTGGAACGTCAGTATGTACACGTACCATTCGCAGAGAACTTCATTCCATGGGTTATCGTGGTCGTGCGGCTACTCATAAGCCTTTCATCTAAACTCGGAATGCTACTCTTCGTTTACCATGGTGAACAGAACATTTATCGTGGACCGTAGATCAATGGAAACGGGTCCTATGGAATGATGAATCCAGATACATGATCCATCAGTCTAATGGCCGTGTGTGAGTATGGCGGCAGCCGGGGGAAAGCTATTTATCACAGTGTACTGTTCCTACGGTCAAGTTTGCAGCTGGCAGTGTACTCGTGTGTGTGTGTGGGGGGGGTGTTTCTCGTGGTATGGTCCTGGCCCATTGGTTATCATGGACAAACCTGTTAACCAGCACATCTACCTCGATTTTCTGGACAATTATGCCCTACCAACTCTGTGGCAATACTATGGAACGGAGCCTTGATGGTACCATCAGGATAATGCACCGAGCCATAAAGCAAGGACTGTTAAGGCGTGGTTTGATGATAATTCCGTATCGTGTGTGGACTGGCCAGCGCAGAGCCCTGATCTTAATCCTATATGGGATGTTTGGAGCCAATGCCTACTACTAAGCAACAGCTAGCGACAGCATTATGTACTGAATGGAAGCGCATTCCTATCACTGTGTTCCAAAACCTGGTCGAAAGCATGTCTCGAAGGGTCACTGCATGCATTAAGGCCAAAGGTGGACCGACACTGTACTAATGTATGTCAATAAATGTTACGTTGTGTTTCTCTTCTAGATGTGCGGTGACGTTTGTCAATATAGTGCATAACAGCTCTTACCCGGCGAAGCACAGACGCTACAAGATTTGTAAAGGTGTCTTGTAGTATATGAAACCAACACGTTTCCTGCAGATCTTTTAACTCCTGTAAGTTACGTGGTTGAGTCGCCGCAGGTCGCTGTTCCAGCGCAAACCACACATGCGCGATTGGAATTATGTCTGGCGAATTCCGAGGCCAGGGCGATACCTGGAAGTCTTCCTCATATTCCTCGAACCATTCTCGAACAATCCGGGCAGTGTAGCATGGTGCTGTTCCAACACAAACCAATGATACTCGATTGGATCGACGTCTGGGAAATGTGGAGGCCAGGGAAATACCTGGAAGTCTTCCTCAAGTTCATCGAACCATTCTCGAACAAACCGGGCAGTGTAGCATGGCGCTGTTCCAACACAAACCAAAGATACTCGATTGGATCGACGTCTGGGAAATGTGGAGGCCAGGGAAATACCTGGAAGTCTTCCTCAAGTTCCTCGAACCATTCTCGAACAATCCGGGCAGTGTAGCATGGCGCTGTTCCAACACAAACCAAAGATACTCGATTGGATTGACGTCTGGGAAATGTGGAGGCCAGGGAAATACCTGGAAGTCTTCCTCAAGTTCCTCGAACCATTCTCGAACAATCCGGGCAGTGTAGCATGGCGCTGTTCCAACACAAACCAAAGGTACTTGATTGGATCGACGTCTGGGAAATGTGGAGGCCAGGGAAATACCTGGAAATCTTCCTCAAGTTCGTCGAACCATTCTCGAACAGTCCGGGCAGTGTAGCATGGCGCATTATACTTCTGAAAGGGGCAGGATCATTGTAGCTACTAGAGGAGAATGCAGTTGCCATGAAAGGATATACCTGGTCTGCAGTGACGTTTAGGTAGGTGGTAAATGCCATAGTTTCCTGCACATGAATGACTGGACCCAGGATTTCCCAGAAGAACATTGTCCAAAGCATTAGACTTTTGCCACCCGTTTATTTTCGTCTAACGATGCATACTGATGCCAATACTTCACCAGGTAAACAACGCGCACGTACCCCGCAGTCCACATGTTGCAACAGTAAACGAGATTCATCGGACCAAACTACCTTCTTCCAATCATTTAAAGTCCAGTTTTGATGCTCACGATCCCATTGTAGGCACATTCATCTGTGAACCTAGGTCAGAACAGGCACTTGGAGCGGTTTGCGACAAGGTAGCCCCATTTCCGACAGGGTTCGGTGTACTGTGCATTGTTCCAGCAAAAACACAAGTGTTGGGAAACTGCTGGCCACCAGCTGGCGGTGATGGGTCACTGCTGGCTGAAATCTGCCACTCACGGTACGGTAACGATCCGTTGGTGGCAGCGCCATCAGTTGTCAGCCATCGATGGCCCTGCATCATCGCCGTGAACTACGGGCCTTTACGCAAGTGCCACTAGTGGCCCGTAGCTGGCAACCGAAGCAACCCCAACAGGAGGTAGAAGCAGCGGGACTGCGCAGGCGCTGCAGCAACACGTGCACAGTCTTTCGTGGTACCAGTTAGTTGAAGACGACCCCCTCGCCATCGTGTTGCTTTAGTGGATGTTAAAAAAAAAAAAAGACATATGTAGAGACGGATTAAATTCCTTAATGAAATGCCGCGTCGACGAAGATTGCCGTCGGAGGAAAACTATATAAATAATTAATGAACTGTAAGAAATAATCAATTCATCTCATGTATTTATAGAATACAAACAGCCATAAAACACACTCACCCCATTCCCATGAGTAACAAGAAATAATTTCTGTACAATCTTCATACACTAAACCGCTTCGAACAGAAGACCCGAAAATACACTAAAAAATCTTTGTGTTGGAAAAAAATAAGAATTATACAAGTACAAAATGGATATTTTCTTTACAAAATTATCTAGTATTTGAAAAAAAAATTAAAAAAAAAAATAAACGATATGTGAATATAATGTACTTATCCATGCGTTGAATTCACAAGATTGGAGGAATTCGGTGCTAAAAGTAACCGGAAGTAAAATAAAATATAATTCCTATTTAGAACAAATGTAGCTTCGGACCGTGGAAAAAAACGACACAACGTTAAAAATGTAACAGAATGTGACATGAATGTGTTAATATATTAATTAAACAATCACCTTTCAAGACCACAAGGACAGCACAAAGCTTTGGAAAACGTTTCATATAATTCATAAATTTATTTTTTCAACGAGAGTTGGTACTCTCGTTGAAAGTGAGTGAAGTTTCCCTTATAGTAAATAAAAAAAAAATCGTTACGTTGAAAAAATAAATTTATGAATTATATTTACGAAAACGATCTCGCAATATTGCGAAATTAAAAAAAACACACCTTAGTTTCACATCGCGCAAGAGAGAGGCTCACCTTCAAGCGGCAGAGAGAGAGGCTCACCTTCAAGCGGCAGAGAGAGAGGCTCACCTTCAAACTAGTGTAGTGCGTAGAGCATTCGCTTCGCACGCAAGCTGTCATTGGTTCGATGCCAGTCAGGTCCGCTGGCGCTTTGCCGGATCTGTTGAGCAAATTTCCTCAGCGCCGTGAAATCACGTAGGAGTTCCGTTGGGGGAAAATCAGTTGTGTGTGTGTGTGTGTCTTTGGTGAACTATGATTTTTTGTAGCCCTACTGCTGGGAAATTGACGGACAAGATTCAGCAAGCCATCAGTTACGTCGCCTGATTGCCGGCTGCCACTTCCGGGACACTGATGGACAACATTAGGCTAACCATCATTTATGGCACGTAATGATGGCTAGTCTAAAGGCCGCTTGTGGCAGCCGCAGCTTGTGATGGATAACTGATGGCCCTGTTCTGGCATATGACAACTGATTGGGACTGTTGGCCAGCTGATGGCCCATCTCGTGGTCGCCGGGACATTTTATTGACGGTTCATGTAACCGCAACATATTGCTGGGCCAGTGCTGGCACTGCTGGCCCAACAAGATTGTTTTTGCTGGGGTGACACATTGCTTCCGTCACCAGCATTCAAACTACCGGCGAGGTTCACCACAGAATCGTTTCTGTTGCCTGGTAACATACGCGACAGCTTTTGCTCACCTCTGGTCGGCTCACACCTTACCAACGCGGTTCGTGCCCCCCCCCCTCACTAAGATCACTTTTTGAAGGTACTAACCACGGCTTAACGTGAGCACCCCACAAGTTTTGTCGTCTCGGATATGCTCTGTCCCAGTCGTCTGGCTATAACCATTTGGCCTTTGTCAAACTCACTTAAGTCCTCTGCCTTTCCGATCTGAAGAACAAGAACAACACTGATTAACAGAACTCAGTATGAGGTGTTATTTATACAGTTTCATGACCTTCACACGCGCCGACGTTTACCTGCAGTTCAAATTTGCATAAAGACATAATGTTTCGGCTCTTAAGTGTACCTAGGTACAATCGTGGCCAAAAGTCCTGCACCATAGACTGAAAGTCAAATGTTTGATGTTTGAAGTCAACTTATACAGCGTAATGAAAGTCAGGAATACATATTATACATCATTTTAAAGGAAATTTTATTCTGAATTCAAATATTTTTACAGAATTTCATTACCAGTAACAGAAATGAAGTTACAAGCAAAAGTACAGCGTCTAGTCATAAAAAGCAAAAAATAGTGAAATTAGTGTACGATGCATTTAACGTAAAGTTACTGTACAATACATTATTGACACTTACAGGACACTTGAAATAACTGACCAACAAGCAAAATACGCTTTAATATTTAACTGGATAACCACGGTACTTAGTAACAAAGTGCACCTTCTTGGCATGGAACTAATGAGTTTCTCTAGTTGTCCGTTGGTGATAACACGGTGCCATACGGCCCTTACAGACTCAATTAAAACTTCTCTAGTTGTCCATTGATGATAACACGGTGCCATACGGCCCTTACAGACTCAATTAAGACTTTAATTGAGTCTGTAAGGGCCGTATGGCACCGTGTTATCACCAATGGACAACTAGAGAAGCTCATTAGTTCCATGCCATAATTGAGTCTGTAAGGGTCATATGGCACCGTGTTATCACCAATGGACAACTAGAGAAGCTCATTAGTTCCATGCCATAATTGAGTCTGTAAGGGTCATATGGCACCGTGTTATCACCAATGGACAACTAGAGAAGCTCATTAGTTCCATGCCATAATTGAGTCTGTAAGGGTCGTATGGCACCGTGTTATCACCAATGGACAACTAGAGAAGCTCATTAGTTCCATGCCATAATTGAGTCTGTAAGGGTCGTATGGCACCGTGTTATCACCAATGGACAACTAGAGAAGCTCATTAGTTCCATGCCATAATTGAGTCTGTAAGGGTCATATGGCACCGTGTTATCACCAATGGACAACTAGAGAAGCTCATTAGTTCCATGCCATAATTGAGTCTGTAAGGGTCATATGGCACCGTGTTATCACCAATGGACAACTAGAGAAGCTCATTAGTTCCATGCCATAATTGAGTCCGTAAGGGTCGTATGGCACCGTGTTATCACCAATGGACAACTAGAGAAGCTCATTAGTTCCATGCCATAATTGAGTCTGTAAGGGTCATATGGCACCGTGTTATCACCAATGGACAACTAGAGAAGCTCATTAGTTCCATGCCATAATTGAGTCCGTAAGGGTCGTATGGCACCGTGTTATCACCAATGGACAACTAGAGAAGCTCATTAGTTCCATGCCATAATTGAGTCTGTAAGGGTCGTATGGCACCGTGTTATCACCAATGGACAACTAGAGAAGCTCATTAGTTCCATGCCATAATTGAGTCTGTAAGGGTCATATGGCACCGTGTTATCACCAATGGACAACTAGAGAAGCTCATTAGTTCCATGCCATAATTGAGTCTGTAAGGGTCGTATGGCACCGTGTTATCACCAATGGACAACTAGAGAAGCTCATTAGTTCCATGCCATAATTGAGTCTGTAAGGGTCGTATGGCACCGTGTTATCACCAATGGACAACTAGAGAAGCTCATTAGTTCCATGCCATAGTTGAGTCTGTAAGGGTCGTATGGCACCGTGTTATCACCAATGGACAACTAGAGAAGCTCATTAGTTCCATGCCATAATTGAGTCTGTAAGGGTCGTATGGCACCGTGTTATCACCAATGGACAACTAGAGAAGCTCATTAGTTCCATGCCATAATTGAGTCTGTAAGGGTCGTATGGCACCGTGTTATCACCAATGGACAACTAGAGAAGCTCATTAGTTCCATGCCATAATTGAGTCTGTAAGGGTCATATGGCACCGTGTTATCACCAATGGACAACTAGAGAAGCTCATTAGTTCCATGCCATAATTGAGTCTGTAAGGGTCGTATGGCACCGTGTTATCACCAATGGACAACTAGAGAAGCTCATTAGTTCCATGCTATAACTGAGTCTGTAAGGGTCGTATGGCACTGTGTTATCACCAATGGACAACTAGAGAAGCTCATTAGTTCCAAGCCATAGTTGAGTCTGTAAGGGTCGTATGGCACCGTGTTATCACCAATGGACAACTAGAGAAGCTCATTAGTTCCATGCCATAATTGAGTCTGTAAGGGTCGTATGGCACCGTGTTATCACCAATGGACAACTAGAGAAGCTCATTAGTTCCATGCCATAGTTGAGTCTGTAAGGGTCGTATGGCACCGTGTTATCACCAATGGACAACTAGAGAAGCTCATTAGTTCCATGCCAAGAAGGTGCACTTTGTTACTCTGGTTATACCATTAAATATTAAAGCGTATTTTGCTTGTTGGTCAGTTATTTCAAGTGTCCTGCATGTTTCAATAATGTACTGTACAGTAATTTTACGTTAAATGCATTGTACACTAATTTCACTATATTTTGCTTTTTATGACTAGACGCTGTACTTTTGCTTGTAACTTCCCTTTTATTACTGGTAATAAGATTCTGTAAAAATGTTTGAATTCAGCATAAAATTTTCTTTAAAATGATGTACAATATGTGTTCCTGACTTTACCATTACGCTGTATAAGTTGATTTCAAACATCAAAAATTTGACTTTCGGTCTACTGCTGCATTACTTTTGGCCATGATTGTTTATACTGCATCATATGCATTACTTTGTGGGCCTTACAGTTACAGGAATTCGTGAACTGCAGTTTTGAAATGTCTGTTTCAGCAGCAGAAAAAAATTTCTTTACATTTTCAAGTGATTGAATAAATATTAATTTTTGCACTTCTGAATTTTTGTCATTTTGTAAAATTTATAAATTTTTCCGAAATTCTTGCAATTCTAAAGAAATTTTTATTTTTCAGCGAGATTTTTTAAATTACTGTGTTTATGATAGGTAATTCTTGAAAAAATCTTAATTTCGGCTTATCTGGATTTCCCTTTTTTGCAGAAAACGAAGAAACTTTTAAAATCCTGAGACCAACTATAGCAACGAAATTGTTAAGAGTGGAAAAACCTTTTAGACCATCTTATTAAAGAACCTACCGTGTCTATACTTCAGCAGCGACAGTAATTATTTTCTAATAAAATTTTTTTATTAGGGATATCTAAGTACTGCAGTCCCGAGAAATTGGCACAATATTTTTTTTTTTTTTTTTGTCTTACCACAAACTCTACAGCAATTCAAAGACTTGTGTTGAAAAGACGTTTAAACACGGAATGGTGATGCTGACATGCCGTTATTAAGGTCGGTACGTATGCTGTACGCCATTAAAATTCTATGAAAAAAGTGGGCCGCAAAAAATTTGCTTCCAGGATCGTTTATGGTTCGCCACTGTCTAAAGGTATTAGTGCAACGTGAGATATAAAAGTTATGCATTTGTTTGTTTGCATTGCGTCTGATGAAAGAGTGCCAAAGTGTTCAAAGAACATGTGCTATGGAAGAACGAAGTGTGTATGTACACGTTAAACTAAGCTTTAAAAGTTTGTTTTCATCCGGCTATATGACCACTCATACATTCCATTTTATATATAATATAATTAGACTGCTTTACTCCTGCTAATACGGTTTACGCGATGACGCCTAAAATATGTATTTGAAATAAATGCAAAATTTAGGGATCTTCATTTTAAGCTTGAACCATCACGCAAATGAACCAAAAAGTTGGCAGCAAACATTTTTATAATTTGTATGACAAAGATGATTCACCAAGAAAAGTATGTAATGTTAAATAACTGAAATGTTGGAGACAAAATGTAAATCATCATACTTATTAACAAACGCCTTCTCTGCACGATCGTAAAAAGATAGAAGTTAAAACTATGATATTATAAATATCATTTAATTTAAAATCATGGATTAAAAACACATAAGAGATCTTTCAAACCCGCTTCGGGTTCATCTTCAGAAGCATATACACTTAATGGAACAATACCAATAGGAGGATATATATATATATATATATTATGTGTAAGCAAATAAGCGCATGTCATGACATATGCGTAATTAGAGTTTGCGTCGTAGTTCGTAGATCTCTTTGTCGTACTATAAGTCCCGTAAATTAGTTAGTGTCCACCTGGTTAGTCCTAGACAGCAGCATTTTCCAAGGTGTTGGAATATTACATGGGAATTGCAGTATCGTGATGCGTTGCTGTATGTAAACATGTTTCTGTAAATATATTAGAAAATCCAGAAGGTGGTGTAGCCAAAACAGTAACATCTTCCCAAATTGGGTAGTGTGTTCCTTGGTTAACTAAACGGGAAAAGGCAGTCGCCAGAGTCCCGGTTTCTAGATTGTATTTATGTTCAGACAATCTTATTTTAAGTGATCTTTAAGTAGATCCCACATACGCTATCTACCAACAAGTAATTGGACACATGTGATAGCAAAGGAAAACGATGTATATTCTTCAATAGTTGGTGGAGCCTCCACGAGCGGCGATTACAGCTGCGACCCTCCGAGACATACTCTCAACCAGGCGTTGTACGACGGCTAGCAGTACTTTCTTCATTTCGGCTTGGAGAAGACAGGTCAGTTCCTTCACCGATTTCGGACGGTGAGGGCTCCCCTTAAGTCGACGCTCCAACTCGTCCCAGAGGCGCTCGATAGGGTTAAGGTCCGGGCTCTGCGCAGGCCAGTCCATTCTATTAACCGCACTGTCACCATACCAAGCCATGGTGGACCTCGCAACATGACAGGTGGCATTGTCATCCTGAAAGTAACATGGGTCCACCCCGTAAAACTGCCACAACGTAGGAAGCGCATGGTCATCCAAAATGGTGCAGTAGGTCTCGGCGTTTAGTCTACCCGGTATTGCGACCAAGGGTCCCGTGCCATACCAGGAGAAACACACCCATAGCATAATTCCACCGCCGCCGAACTTCACAGTTGGCACAATACATTCCGGCAAGAGGCGTTCTCCAGGCAGACGCCAAACCCAGACCCTGCCATCCGAACGGTAGAGGGTGAACCTTGATTCGTCTCTCCAGAGAACCTGTTTCCACTGTTCAACGGTCCACTGTCGACGTTCTTTGCATCACGCTAGCCGAGCAGCGTTATTGGACTTGGTGATCAAAGGCTTGTGGGTGGCAGCACGTCCATGATAACCGAGCAGATGGGCTTCCTTACGGATGGTATTCATCGAAAGAGCACTCCCGGATGCCTGTTGAAACTCCTCGCGGATGTGGTCCATCGATTTGGTGCGGTTCTTCAGAATTTCTCTGGCCAGCACCCGTCAGTCTCTAACTTCCAGTTTTGTGGGTCTGCCGGATAGGGGCACATTCCGACAGTCCCCTCTCATCTTCCATTTGCCAATCACGTAGTCCACTGTCGATTTTGGGTACTTCAACTCGCTGGATATGTCACGTATGGATCGGCCATTTCTGTGATACCCGACGATTACACCTTTCTCCAAATCAGAGAGCTCTGAACTGCGTGGCATCTTGCATGCTGCTGGTTGCGTTGTTGTTTCCTACACGATATTTAACGGCGGCGGCCGTGACGTGTGTCAGGACCGCAGATATCGTCGATTGCAGGGATGTCCAATTACTTGTTGGTAGATAGTGTATGTCTGACGGGTGTCATCCGTATTCACAACTTTCAATGGAATACAGTAAATATCGTATTTATTTACTATTTCTACAGCGTCACGATCATTTTTAATAATGGAAAGGATATTAGTTGTTTTAATCCCAAAGGCTATATTGAAACGCCTACAAATGTTTTTTAGAATGGGTGTAAGTTCAGGCACTAAGGTCATGGATCCTATAAACCTAGGCTCATTATGATCGTGGAGTAGAGTGGTGAACGTTGGTCTTTGCATTTTAAGTAGTAGGTTGTTGACCGTTGTTTCCGAGTAGTCATGATTTCTGGCTATCGCCTGAATATTTGACAGCTCAATTTCTAGAAGTGCATCACCGGAGCAGTAGTTAAGTGCTCGTCGTAACATGTAGTGGATAGATGAAAGTTTGTAGTTCAATGGGTGGGCAGAAGTCTTTGGTATTATGGAAACATTTGTAGTTGGTTTTCGAAATACAGATGTAGAGATAGAGTGTGTGACAGGATCTCGTTGAAGGTTGATATCCAGGAAAGGCAAAGTCGGTTGGTCCTCGATCTCAACTGAGAATTTAATATTTAGGAACTAACTGGATAAGCAAAGCGCAAAATGATTAAGTATAGAGTGTGGCCAGAATAGCAGTACATCGTCCACATAGCGCATATACAAAGCGGGTTTGGTAGGGTGAGTTTGTAGTACCCTATTTTTGAGTTCTTCTAGGACTATTTCGGTCAAGATAGGGGATAGTGGAGACCCCATGGGTGCTCCCTCATTTTGACAATAAATGACGTTGTTGAATCGGAAGAACGTGCGGTTTAAGCCCAGTTGCAAAGCACTAATAACAGCATAGATTTCTTGACTGGAGACCGTGACTAAGTCAAAATGCTTAGATTCTATCAACTTATGAGCTACCTTAACAGGTAAATTAGGGTACAGAGAAATAACATCTAGTGACAGCAACGCACCACGATGCTGCAATGATGACTTCCCATGTAATATTTGAACACCTTGGAAAATGCTGCTCTCTACAGGACTAACCAGGAGGACACTACCTAATTTACGGGACATACAGTACGACAAAGAGATCTACAAACTAAGACGCAAACTCCAATTACTCATATGTCATGACATGCGCCGTAATTGCTTACACATAATATATACACTACATTAACAAAAGTCACCGGACACCTAGAAGAGAAACGCAACATAGCATTTACTGACATGCATTAGTACAGTGTCGGTCCCCCTTTGGCCTTAATGCATGCACTGACCTTTCGAGACATGCTTTCGACAAGGTTTTGGAACACAGCGATAAGTATGCGCTTCAATTAAGTACATAATGCTGCAGCTAACAGTTGCTTAGTAGTAGGCCTTGGTTCCAAACTTCTTATGAGGCACTCTAATTCATCCAGTAGGTGCTGTATGGGATTAAGATCAGGGGCACTGTGCTGGCCAGTCCACACACGATACATAATTATCGTCAAACCACGCCGTAAGAGTCGTTGCTTTATGACTCGGTGTATTATCCTGCTGGTACCAACAAGGCTCGGTTCCATAGTATTCCCATAGAGTTGGTAGGGCATAATTGTCCAGAATATCGAGGTAGACGTGTTAGTTAACAGGTTTGTCCACGATAACCAATGGGCCGGGACCATACAACGAAAAACACCCCCACACGAGTACACTTCCAGCTCCAAACTTGACCGTAAGAACAGTACACTGTGGTAAATAGCGTTCTCCCGGCTGCTACCATACCCACGCACGCTCATCAGACAGATGGATCGTGTATCTGGATTCATCAGCCCATAGGACCTGTTTCCATTGATCTACAGTCTACGATAGATGTTCTTTACACTATGCTAAACGACAAGTAGCATTCCGAGTGGAGATGAAAGGCTCATAAGCAGCAGCGTGACCGCGGTAACCCATGGAATGAAGTTCTCTGGGAATGGTATGTGTACATACCGAGGTTCCAACATTTTTACTCACCTGTACCCTGAGGTCTTGTGCAGTACTCCGTCGATTAGCTGTAACGAATCTCCTGAGTCTTCGACGTCCTCTATCACCGATGTTTCTTGGTCTGCCGGTACGTTTTGCTGCTTCAAGCACGCCATGTGTCTTCCACTTATTCAGTACATCCAAAACAGTTGATTTTGGTATGTTTAAACGGCTCTCTGTTTCTCCTATGGACAACTCACTAATATAACACCCAACAATCTTTCCTTTCTCAAAGTCAGTTCTCTCCCGCCACGACATTTTAACTCAACCTCACAGTGAAATATGATAGCGGTCAGCTGAATGCTTGTTTTTGTACCATTTGCAGCTGTACTGCGCACCTTAACAACGCAGCGGAGCCATTCATTTGCTTTTGAAGGGGTGTCTGGTGATTTTTGTTAATATAGTGTATATTTCCTCCTATTAGTATTGTTCCATTAAGTGTATATGCATCTGAAGGTGAACTCGAAGCTGGTTTGAAAAATCTTATGTGTTTTTAATCTATGATTTTAAATTAAACGATATTTAAAATATTATAGTTTTAATTCCTATCTTTTTACGATCGTGCAGAGACGGCATTTGTTAAGGAGTGGGATGTTTGACAGCACGACATCTTTTAGTATTGACAAAATGTATAGATCTCAAGTTTTTAACTGGCGTTCTCATGGGAACTGTAAAGAATCTAGTACTCGCTGGTGTAAAAATTATGCTCATAATTTATTAATTTGAAGAATGCACCACGTATTAATTCTTCCAAATTCAATGCATATTAATAGTTTCGTGTTTTACTGGACTTCATAATGATTATCTGCCATCAGTTTGGGGGCCCACTGAGGTCTTAACCCGGCCCGGCCCTGGATCTTATGAGTATGAATTCCTTTTCATCTGTCTGAATGAGTGATATTAATTCAAACAGAGACGAAAGTTTGTTGGAGATTAGGCTGCTGCTTATAAAATATTAATTTATTTCCATTGTCTAATGTACAGGAATACGTAGAGTGGAACCAATTTTTTAATTGGATCGTCCTCATATGATTATATTTGTGTTCGGAAAAATACTTTGTTTTTTAATAACTCTTAATTCATTATGTGCCTCTTTTTTTCGCCCATCATTTTTCTTAAGCAACCCGCATACTCAATGGGTCATACACTGGAATAATAAACACTGAATCTTTATTAACTCTAAAATATCAAAGTTGGGCTAATCAGGTGGGAAATCATTTCCCGTTTCGCTAAGTGATATTTTCTTGCGTAATGATATAAGTCATTTCAGCATAATGAATCTCAATGCTGATAATATATAATATCGATCTATTTCACGTTCATTGATCTTCTTGAAGCTTTTAACGTAATTTCTCATGACATCACTGCGCAAAAAATATCTTCTTAAATATAACGTTAGTGGCGAGACAATTAACATGGTGAAAAATGACCTTTCCATTTTAAATTCTCTCCAGAGCTGTAAGCTGAATGATGGATCGAAGAACTTCTTTCTTTGAGGGCATGGCATATTTTATTGTTTCAAACATATCGCATGAAGTTAAGTGGTCATGACCGGATTGTATTTATCTATGCAATATTTAACTCAGAATTACTTAATATGCTCATAAATTTTTGAGTAGCTAGACTGCAACAGCTCTGCTGCGCAACTATAATCTGTATCTTTTCGAAAATGTGGATGGTTGCAAGGTGACGACATTTCCTTTTCTTTCTCTCTTTATCTGTTGTAGCCAAGAGGTTAATAGTTACGAGGGTGAACAAAAATGGGAAATTCATGTACAGATTAATGGTGGAAATTCAGTAATACTGCTCAAATGTAGCTAAGTTCTTAAACATTTTAGTGTTACAATTCTCCTCTCAGGTCTTTGGTCATTAAATAGGGAAGCATTTCAATGAGCTAAATGATGAGATTTGGAGACCATCGTACAATGTATTATTAAATAATCGTCACCAAATGGAACAAGATGACGAAAGACAAACAAAACCATTTCATGAAAGAAATACGGGATTACGCCATATAATATATACAAGGTTTTGTTTACGCCAAAAATCGGATTGTCATCTTCAAAATTTGTATTATATGGCGTAATCCCGTATTTCTTTCATGATTTATCTGCTTCTCCGGGCAATCACGGGATAGGATTATTAACCTCCAGATTCGCTAAACATGAATGCCGGTTGCTTCGATTAGCGAATCCTGTGATGGTTAAATTCAAATTGAATGGAAACTTGAAGCTTGGTCGTTCTGGGTGGTGTAGTGGTTAGCATACCTAGGCGTTTTCTGGGAGACGCGGGTTCGAGTCCCGCTCCAGGACGATGAAAATTTTCAAGTTTTCAGAAATTATCTGACTTACCATCCTTGTCACATTTACGCCAAAAATCGGATTGTCATCTTCAAAATTTGTAAAACCATTTCAGTTGATTTGGGCTCAGTAGAAATGGGAAGAGTTTGAAGCTGTATCCCTTTAATGATGGCTTTAATGCCTTTCGCAGCGACATCCAAATATGCTACAATGAAATTTCAATCATGTTCGCACAAAACTGAACAGCTGAAAAGAGTCCAGCTACGACTTCGATATGAATGAAAAAAGAAATATTCTTCATAATGCATGGAAAATGCACAGAATATTCAAGCAAAGCAAACTGAATTTGCTCCTACCACTTACTGGTCATTCATGTAACACTTCTCAGAAAACTTGAAACTTTCATCGTGCTGGAGTGGGAATTGAATCCCGCATCTCCCGGTTGAGTATGCTAACCATTACACCATCCAAGACAGTGATGTTCTAAGCAACTGAGACATAAGAATCTGAAAGTCCTCAGATTTTCGCTTGTCGAAGCATCTGTGCTTCCAGTTTTTCTTTCAGATATACATCCAGGGGGGGGTTGAAGCCCTCCCGGAAACGACCATTCACCCCCCCCCGGAGACATTCTAGGTTACCGAACCAAATTTTAACAATTTCGTTTCTTTTTATGCTACAAATATTTCTCCAATTATATTTTTTTTAATATTTGTTCAAATGGTACTAGTTATAGTTTATTTTTATTAAAAAGTGTATTACGGTGCATGATATTCTTCAAAATATAAGAAGTAGACTAATCATACCTAATTGTCTGGGAATCGTGATTCAGGAACAAAAGTGCGTTGAATGCATTTTAATAGATAAAAATTTCAAGCCTGCGGACACCCCCTCCCCCCCCCTTCCTTTAGCTGAAAAAAGTTTGTTATTCCTGAAATGCTTGAAGAAGAAATTACTATATCAGGGATGTAAATAGAATTTTTCTTCGGAGGGGGGAGGGGCAAAAAAAGGAAGTTTTTGAAATCCACCATCTGGAACAAAATTAAAGTTAATGAAAAATTGAAGAAAAATAATTAAAGCATTTTTTTCCTAATGTAAGTTGAAATATTTTTTTAAAATTAAGGCATTTTTTTCTAATGTAAGTCGCATTTTAACCAAAAAACAAAAAAAAATGAAGCATTTTCCGCAGGGGGAGCTAGATATATAGTAATTACTTCTACATTTTTTTTTTTTTATTGGAGGTTTAACGACCACCCTGAGCAACTCAATGGGCTATAAGCAGTCGCCCGTCCCTAATTTAGGGTCACTGGTTCCAGGGAAGGGAGAGAGCCAGTGCCGTAAGACAAACACAACATCCATGCCTGACCGGGATTCGAACCCGGACCCCTTACGGACGAATGATCAGAGGCCAACGCCTTAGACCACTGCGCCATCGGGGCGGCTTACTTCTATATGTATAAATATAGTAGTTGAAATTATATGTATATACATATATAGCAAACGGAAAACTTGCCCCCTCTAAGGTTCCATTTGCGTCCCCCGGCCAAAAAGTTCTGAAAGAAACACTGCGTGCTTCCTCATAGCCCTTTGACCTAATTCCCATCCGGACGGATGTAGGTCGAAGGTCACCAGTACAACAGATAAATCAACGAAGGAAGATATATTCCTCATAACACATGGAAAATTCACAGAATATTTAAGCAAAGCAAAGTGAATTTGTTTGTTTACTGGTCATCCATGTAACACTTTACTGGTCATCCATGTAACACTTCTTAACATGTCTCAGTTGCTTGGAACTTTGCTGTCCTGGGTGGTGTAATGATTAGCATACCCGACCGGTAATCGGAAGATGCGGGGTTTGATTCCCGCTCCAGGACGATGAAATTTTCAAGTTTTCTGAGAAGTATTACATGGATGACCTGTAAGTGGTACACTGGCATGCAAAAATTAAGGACGAAACAGTTTTTCGAATGTCGATGCTCCACATCGACTCAAATCATACCATAAGATCCCCAAGATGTAAGGATATGGGACAAGTGAGCGAAACCATCAAAACAACGAATCCAAAGGATTCAAAGGCACTTTATTGAAAAGGTAGCCTGGAGCACAACTGGACAAAAAACAGAAACGTACATGTGACAGGCGGCTGCCAAGAAAAATCCAGTCTTTAGTATCACCCCTGACTGCGTTGCAGGATTTACAACGTCTGTCCATGCTGAGGACGAGGTTGTCAAGGAGTTGTTGAGGCATCGCGGCCCATTCCTCTAGTAGCGCCAATCGCAGCTGTGGAATCGTTACTGGCGGCTGGTGACGTGCTGCCAAGCGTCTCCCGAGAAGGTCCCACACGTGTTCGATTGGATTTAGGTCCGGGGACTCTCCAACAGCTCTGCGACAGCCACTGTATGAGGAGGTGTAGCGTTGTCGTCCATGAAGAGGAACTCAGGACCCACAGCACCTCCAGACTCACGCAAGGCAGGAGAACCTCAGTACAATAGCGGACACCAGTGACTGAAGCTCCTTGGAAGATGTGGAGGTCAGTACGGCTAAAAAGCATTATACCGCCCCAAACGAGAACTCCGCCACCTCCAAACCGGCCCCCTTTCGATGATGTTGGAGGTGTGATTGCGTGTTCCCTGCTCTCTCCAGATGTATATACGTCCAGAATGGCTCGTCAGACTAAATCGGCTCTCATCCGTAATGAGAATTCCACCCCATTGCTGATGTGTCCAGTTCTTGTGTTCCTGGCACCACAGAAACCGCCGTCTCCGATGAGCAGGCTTTAATGGCACACACCGTACTGGTCGTCGTGCAAATAGACCATCTTTGTGCAGCCTCCTGGCCACAGTAAAACGCGATGACGGACGTCCAGTTGTTTGTTGCATGTGCCTTGCGATTTCTCCCGCTGTCTGCCGTCTGTATCTTCTCGCCTGTATACCGGTCGTCCGCCGCCGTCGTTGCTCGTGGACGACCACTGCTAAACTCTCAGACAGCCATTCCTGTCGTTTGAAATGCTCTCCATGCTCGTCAAACGATGCTTAAGCGATCCCGAACTCCTCGGTCACACTAGTCAGACTTCGACCTTCTTCCAACTTCCCAATGACGCGACCTCGGATAAAGTCATCCAGATGTCGTCTACTGGATTGCCTGTTGGCCATATCACACGGTGGCAGCAACTGGACGTCGTTCAAACCGATATACACTGTGCAATAGCTTTCACCGAATTGCTGAGCGTACACCGCCCGTGCCCGTGTGCTCTATACACTTCCGACACCACCACCCCCTACGTCATGCTGCATATATGCGCATGCCCTACCGTAGCGGACCCAAGTCTATCTCCTGAGTGGTCTTTCGGTCTGTTCTGACTGCTCGTTCCGCTGTTATGCTAATTTTCCCTCTTCATTCTTAATTTTTGCACACCAGTGTACAAGCAAATTCAGTTGGCTATGCTTGAATATTCTATGACTTTGATTTTTACAGATATGCTAATCAGGCAATATCGCAGGAATGATTAGCATTTCGGCGTCATAGGTGCATGCGTACCGCGTCTAGGCAAATCAGATAGAGCAACGTCACAGCCCTAAAACCGGCGGTTTTTCTGTTATAAGCACCACGTGGCTCTGTCGATATGTCAGCGCTTGGTTAGCAGTGGCTAAGGATGCCTAGTCGTCGTGTGAGACAGTCGTACAGTCACATCAGCCAGTTCCACAGATGACGCATTATCGGCATGAGAGACTGTAATGCTTCCCTACGGGAGATTGCCGGTTGTGTGAGTTGCAGTATGTCCTCCGTGGCAAGAGTGTGTGGGGAATGGTACAAAGAAACGGATGGGACATGAAGAAAACGGAAAACGTTCTGTATGTCGTACACAGACAACGCCGAAGGACAACCGTCACCTCATGGGGATGTCTTTGAGAGTGACCTTTCTGCATCATCAACTGCATTGGCTTAGCAGTGGCTAACTATGACGCACTCTTGCATGTCAGCTGTAACAGAACGTTGTCGGTTATTACAGTTCGGACTAGGAGCTTGTCGGCCCCTCCTCAGATTATCCTTGACACAGCAGCAACGGAACTGCCACGCTGCAATGGTATATCAAACGAAGTGATTTGCACGACGAATGGCACAATATTGTGTTCTCAGACGAAACGCACTGCTGTTTAGGCAAACATGATGGCCGAATCTGTGTCCGCCGAAGATAAGAGGAGAGGCGTCTGGAAGGAGTATATTCCCCCAGACATACCGCACCAACACGAGCCACTATGGCCTGGGGTACTATCGGGTACGAAAGCAGATCCTCCATTACTACGTCAATGACATTTCACAGCCGCTCTTCGTTCTGTGCCTTCAGGACGTACCCGGGGCTATATTTCAGCAGGACAATGCCACAACGCATGTTGCAGCGACAACGCGTGACTTCTTCAGGTATAAAAACGTACCATTTCTGTCGAGGGCGTGTAGATCGCCGGATTTATCACCCATAGAAAATCTCTGGAACATGATCAAACGACAGGAGCAGCGGTACGACCAATCGCTAGTAAAACTTGATGAACTTTGGACGCGGGTCAATACAGCCTCGATAGATATTCCACAGGACACCATTCACACATTATTTGATTCCATACCTCAGAGCGTACGACCTACCGCCAGCAACTCTTGATGAACTCTGGACGCGGACCAACACAGTCTGGATGGCTATTCCACAGGACACCATTCACACATTATTTGATTCAATACCTCAGAGCGTACGACCGTCCGCCCGCAACTCTTGATGAACTTTGGACGCGGGTGAACACAGTCTGGATGGCTATTCCACAGGACACCATTCACATATTATTTGCTTGAATCCCTCAGAACGTACGACCGTCCGTCAGCAACTCCTGATAAACTTTGGACGCGGGTCAATACAGCCTCGATGGCTGTTCCACAGGACACCATTCACCTATTACAGTATTTAATTCAATACCTCAGAGTGTACGACCGTCCGCCCGCAAGTCTTGATGAACTTTGGACGCGGGTCAATACACCCTGGATGGCTATTCCACAGTACGGCATTCACACATTTTTTGGTTCAATACCTTAGAGCGTACGACCATCCGCCAGCAACTCGATGAATTTTGAACACAGGTCAATACAGCCTGCATGGCTATTCCACAGAACACCATTTGTCCATTAGATTCGATGCCTCGGCGCGTAACAGCAGGTGATACAAGCCAGAAGTGGCTAGACGGACAATTGCTACATCAATGCACCTGCTACGTGTGACACCGAGATGCTAATCATTTGTTCTGTATTGCCTAATGAACTTATTCTGGAAAAATCAAATTCGTGGGTCGACTCCTTTCATATGGGTTTTTTACGAGCATGAGGGTATTTCCTGTGTAATGGGGGCGTTTTGACAACACTGTTTTACGCTTTCCATCCACAGGTTGAAGAAGCGTATATGCTTCAGCTTTGTCCGTGTGTCTGTCTGCCCGCACGATAACGCGCGTAAAAATGGTTCGAGTGTGAATTTCATTTAAACACATAAATTAATGTATTTAAATCTTCTTGATTTTGTGGGGTTTTTTTATTTACGAGCCTTTAAATCATACACTCATGTTAATAAAACACAGAACACCTGAAAGGAATCGAGCTACGACTTTGATTTTTACACGATATGCTCATCAGGAAATACAGAACAAATGATTAGCATCTCGGTGCCATAGGTACAACGTGCGTTGATGTAGCTAATAATCGGTCTGGCCACCTCTGGCTTGTATCACCTGCTGTTACGCGCCGAATCTAATAATGTGCAAATAGTGTTGTTCTGTAGAATAGCCATCTAGGCTGTATTCACCCGCGTTCAAAGTTCATCAAGAGCTGGCGGACGGTCGTACGCTCTGAGGTGGTGAATCAAATAATGTGTGAATGATGTCCTGTGGAATAGCATCCAAAGTTCATCAAGAGTTGCTGGCGGACGGTCGTACGCTCTGAGGTATTGAAACAAATAATGTGTGAATGGTGTCCCATGGAATAGCCATCCAGGCTGTATTCACCCGCGTCCAAAGTCCATTAAGAGTTGCTGGCGGACGGTCGTACGCTCTGAGGTATTGAAACAAATAATGTGTGAATGGTGTCCCGTGGAATAGCCATCCAGGCTGTATCGACCCGCGTCCAAAGTTCATCAAGAGTTGTCGGTGGACGGTCGTACGCTCTGAGGTATTGAATCAAATAATGTGTGAATGGTGTCCTGTGGAATAGCCATCCAGGCTGTATTGACCCGTGTCCAAAGTTCATCAAGCGTTGCTGGCGGACGGTCGTACGCTCTGAGGTATTGAATCAAATAATGAGTGAATGATGTCCTGTGGAATAGCATCCAAAGTTCATCAAGAGTTGCTGGCGGACGGTCGTACGCTCTGAGGTATTGAATCAAATAATGTATGAATGGTGTCCTGTGGAATAGCCATCCAGGCTGTATTGACCCGCGTCCAAAGTTCATCAAGAGTTGCTGGCGGACGGTCGTACGCTCTGAGGTATTGAATCAAATAATGTGTGAATGGCGTCCTGTGGAATAGCCATTCAAGCTGTATTGACTCGCGGTCAAAGTTCATCAAGAGTTGCTGGCGGACGGTCGTACGTTCTGAGGTATTGAATCAAATAATGTGTGAATGGCGTCCTGTGGAATAGCCATCTAGGCTGTATTGACCCGCGTCCAAAGTTCATCAAGTGTTGTTAGCGGTTGGTCGTTCTGCTGCTTCTGTCGTTTGATCATGTCCCAGAGATTTTCTATGGGTGATAAATTCGGCGATCTACACGCCCCCGACAGAAATGGTACGTTATTTGATGAAGAAGGCACGTGTTGTCGCTGCAACATGCGGTCTGGCATTGTTCTGCTGAAAAATAGCCCGGGTACGTCCTGAAGGCGTGGAAGGGCGAGCGGCTGTAAAACGTCATTGACGTAATAATGGAGGGATTTACTTTCGTACGCGATAGTACCCTATGCCATAGAAACTCGTGTTGGTGCGGTATGTCAGGCGCGAATACACTCTTCCAGACACCTCTCCCCCTATCGTAGGCCGACACAGATGCGGCCATAATGTTTGCCTAAACAGAGGTGCGTTTCGTCTGAGAACACGATATTGTGTCATTCATCGTGCTACTCCCTTCATTCGATGCACTAATCCAGCCTGGCAGTCCGTAGCTGCTTAGTCAAAGATAATCTGTGGAGGGGCCGACGAGCTCCCAGTCCGAACTGTAATAACCGGCGACTTACTGTTACAGCTGATACGGGAGAATGCGTCAAAGTTCGTTACTGATACGCCAATGCCGTTGATGATGCGGAAATGTCACTCAAAGACATCCCCGTGAGATGACGGTTGTCCCTCGGCTTTGTTTGAGTACGACGTGCAAGACGTTGTCTTCGTGTCCTACGTCCTTCTTTGTACCATTCCCTGCACACTCTTGCCACGGAGGACATACTGCGTCCCGCATGGCCTGCAATCTCCAGGAGGTAAGTATTGCAGTCTCTCATGCCGATAATGCGACCTCTGTCGAACTCGCTAAAATAACTGTACGACTGTCTTATACGACGACGAGGCATCTTTATCCCCACCGCTGACCAAGCACTGACATGCCGACCGAGCCACGCGATGCTTATAACAGAAAAACGACCGGTTTCTGGTCTGTGAGGTTGCGTGATCTGATTTGTCTAGACGCGGTACGCATGCGCCCATGACGCAGAAATGCTAATCATTTCTGCGATATTGCCTGATTAGCATATCCTGTAAAAATCAAAGTCGCAGCTCGACTCCTTTCAGGTGTTCTGTTTTTTATAAACATGAGTGTATAAATGATTACCGTATGCCTAGTAGTCCACCTGTGGTTCGTGTTGTCAGTGATGCTTTCCGCATAGCAATACTATCTCAAAAGTTATTGATTTTTGGCTACACTTTGTCATAGACACGAAGGGATGAAGAACTATCGCTGCAGGCTCATGGACTGTTTCGTTGGCTTTAATGACAAGAAAAGTTTTGGTACGATATTTCCTCTTTGCATTGACGCATTTAATTCTTGTAGCGGTTGAAAAATAAAAACATGAACCTCCGTTGGTATCTACATCTGTAGTGTTCTATGTCTGTAGTGAGCCACATTAAAATGGTCGGCTGCACAAAACAATAAAAGGTATGAATCCAGGTTCCTGTGAAGTTTCATGGTTTTGTACTTAAAAAATGGCATCAAAAGTAAGCAGGCTTACAGGCAATGTCCAACCTGAAAAGTTTCCAACCGAGTGCACCATCAGATGAATCAGGTAACAGTTCTCAAGGCTCTTCATAAAACAATCAACAGTAGTACAGACGAAGTTAAACTTCAACAGCTTTTAAATTGTACAACAAATAAAGAAACAGCTTAGTACTAACATTATAATATCTCATCGATTAAAATGATCTAGCTGATATCTCTCATATCTAACTTAATAACACAACACATTCGTTCAAGTTGGCAACTATTTCTTGTGGGCTTTCCACCAAGGAAAACTTTGATGCAGCTGCCTTGGCCCCTAAGGGCTGTACGCCATGTGCTGGAAACGGAAGTGATAGATGGCTTATGTCTATCTACTTACCTGATAGGAAAGTAGATAGACATATGGAAATACCGGAGAGGGGAATGCAAACAGACATCCTGGCATAATGCCAAGCTATACCAGAGCAAGGAATGGTTTTCGAGGGTGAAGGAAAAGATGACCTTATTTTTAACGGGAGCCCCAATATCCCAGAACCGCCGGATTAACGTGCCCTCTGAAGCACGGCGGGTATTTAATGGTTGGAGCAGTCAGACTGGGATCACCAGCAAAACGGCAGCCGACTGCTCCAACTACTAGGCTTTAACACATCTGTTCAGACTCACGGTCCTGTTTTTATCTAAGTTTGCTTGACTGGACTGACTGCTAGTGTGCCCAAAGAAATAAACTACGCTTGGGAGTTCCAATGTGACGTTCAGTACGAAAAACATAAGAGACCATCAAAATGTTCATAGGAGAAGTAAACAAAAACGGAAGAAAGTTAAATAGGTGGTTACACACCATATTCGAAAATCATTACATTGCATTTTTTTTTCACTCTTGCATGGATGTAGGTCTTGAAGATGGTGAGGCACAAAAACAAGCTAAGAGAGCATGTACTGAAAGTAATTAAAAAGAAAATAAGTGGCCTCTGATCATTCGTCCGAAAGGGGTCCGGTTTCGAATCCCGGTGAGGCAGAAATGTCGTGTTTGTCTTATGGCACTGGCTCTCTCCCTTCCCTGGAAGCAGTGACCCTAAATTAGGGACGGGTGACTGCTTATAGCCCATTCATTTGCTTACGGTGGTCGTTAAACCTCCAACCAAAAAAAAAAAGAGAAAAAAATAATGTTAATTGCCTATAAACTTTTACCATTTCTCTTGTTACCTATATCAGTATCGGCCCATTTTATGCCATCAGTCCATCTTTTTTAAGGCCTTTGTATTAGGCCAGCTGCTTTAGAATCAAACATCTGTCGCAATAATCTTTGTCTCTAAAAAAATCCACCTATATCCATGCACCTACACCTAAGTTTGCTTTCATTAACCTTGTCTTCTAGCAAGGGATGTGTGTGGGTTGGAACGCGCCAATCGCCATGAAACGTGGCGCATATGTACAGGTATGAGCAAGTACGGACCACGGTGAGGTGAATCATTCCCGTGTAAAACGTGTTTAACGCCGGCAGCGCCACCTGTCCTCCAAAACACTCATCGTAAGTCGCGTAGTTTGCGTTGAGTGAACAGTATCCAGGTGAACAACTCGTGTGTATTGCACCGCACATTGCATGAGGTGCAGTCGTAATTATTCGAACATGGTGAAAACTGTCACTATTAGCCCCCTGAATGTCGTTGGGCTGATGAAAGCCAAAATAAGGCGGCGATTTACCGATCAAATGCTGATGAGGGTAGAAGATGAGTCATTTGCGACAGTTGTGACCAACGTAATTATCAGCAAGTACGAAAATGAATTGGAAACGATGAACGCAACGACACTCGACAGAAATAGTGAAGACGACAGCACTGGGCAGGATGACAGCGGTGGCAGCAGTCCAGAGCGGCAACAAGGCATAAGTCAAAGCGAATATGAGCCATCACCAGTAAAGACCCCGAAAGGAACCGACGTATCATCACAATTTAAGGAAGAAGAGATTCTGAACATCCACAAAGATTACAGTGAAGGAGGATACAACTCGTACAAAAAGCTTGTGTCACAACACAGGAAAAATTATTTCTGTCAGCAACTGTAAACGTATTATGAGTTGTGGGAAAGCGCTGGTTGCACGATCCCCTTCATTCAAAGGAAACCGTAAAATGAAACTGCAAACATTGAAATCTCATGTCGTCATGAAGTTCGACGAAGCACGCGAGCATGGTGCATCAGTGTATTTCTGGCAGTGCTGGGCCCTTCAAGAAGCAAAGGGCGTTGAACTAATGGAGTTCAAAGCCTCTTACATGTTCATTGAGAAACTTAAGAAAGAAGCAGGAATCATCAGTATGCGCAGTTTGCCTGCAGCTTGTGTGTGGAATTGTGACCAGAGTCAATTTAATTGTGAGCTTTCCTCTTGTGCTACTTTATCAATAAGGGGAGAGAAAGACACTGCGGGAACTGTCCAGTCATTGTCTAGCATGACTCACAGCTATACCATTGATGTTGCGATACCAATGGACGAGGAAATTGTACATTTGTTTTCAGGAGCCTAAATGGACACTTTGGTCCGCAGGTTGCGGTGCACGTTCGACAACGACGTCCCCGAAATCTGTTTGTCGCAGCTAGTAGCAGTCTGAAAATGACGGAAGATCATCTGACGCACTTTTTTCAGAGTGTTCTATAGCAGAGAACTTGGGCGGGAATTCACTATTACTTTGTGATTCATGGTCCGGCCATACGGATGCAACTGTGCTCGCAGAGGCTATTCCCGACAAGTACATTGATTTGAAAATCATACCTCCCAAGACCACCAAATATGTGCAGCCGTTGGATGTCTACTTTTTCCGACAGTATCAAATCTATGCTAGACGAATCACCGACTATGTTCGATTGCGCTTTGACGAGCAACAGCAAAGTTACATGACGCACTTTTGATAATGAATATTTCTGAATGAACATGCATTCTGTAATTTATAATCAACTCTCAGCTCCAGTTTATCGCCCGATGCTTCGTTACGCCTGGTAGAAATCAGGGTATCAGATTGAATCTCCTGTTGGTAGCTTCCAGAGCGTGACCGAAGTAGCCTTTAACCTTCGACTCGACCTTCGTGGACTTGAGAATGCAGAACACGGGCCATGTGACGGCCTGTCGTTCATGAAATGCGCTTATTGCAATGTTACATTGTGTTTTGATCATTTCATTGCAAACTCACATGTACACTTTTCTTGATCCTCATTTGACTTCTGTATACTCGTCTAATGTACAGGGCGTCCGAGAATTATTGGACACATTACAAAATTATATAAAACCAAACATTAAACAGATAGAAAGAAACTGACTGTACTAACTAACAGTATAACTACACAAGTTAATAAATTTCGATGTGAGATCCCTTGGTTGCTCGTAGTACGTCCAAGCGATACGATTTCATGCCATGTATTGGAAAGTATCTGAGGAGTTATGGAATTAATAGCAGCTGTGATACGCTGCTTCAGTTCCTGCAAATCAGTACAAGGCGTCTGATAGACACGAACCTTCACATAACCCCACATGAAATAATCCAATGGAGTTAGAGGAGAGCGAGGATGCCACGGAATGGGACCACCACGCCCAATCCAACTCTTGGGGAAATGCTAATTTAGGCACTTACGTACACACGTTGACCAATGCAGAGGAAACCGACGTTGTCATATCTTTTGATCTGGGGTATAGCGAAATTTTCTAGCATATCCAAATAAATGTCACCATATGTGGTTTTTTCGCAGAAGAAAGGGCCAATCACTTCTCTTTTTGATAGGGCGCACCACACATCAACTTTTGGAGAATCACGTTCCAGTTCAATAGCAGCATGAGGTGGTTCACTGCCCCATATCCTACAGTTGTGACGATTCACAATACCTGATACATAAAATGTGGATTCATCACTAAAAATTACAGTACTAAGAAAGTGTTCGTCGTTTTCCACTCGATTCAGCATATCCACAGTGAAATCGTATCGCAGAGTGCGATCATTTTCATGCATCTTTTGCACTATTTGAATTTCATAAGCGTGAAAATTTAATTTCTTGTGCAAAATATCGTGAACTGTCGATTTCGGAATGCACAGTTCTCTGCTTGCTTTACGAACGGATTTCCTGGGGCTTCGTCGGAAACTTTCATTAACTTGGTCAACCGTCTCACCGCTGACGCTAGGCCTAACGGCTCTTCCACGATATTCCACATTGCCAGTTTCTTTAAACTGTTTCATCTACCGCTTAATTGAATTCGCTGACGGAGGATTACAACCATACTCTAAACGGTACCATCTTTTAACTTTAATGACAGATTTTAATTCCGAAAGCCATAACACACACATCGCCTTCTGCTGTACGGATGACATGACTACTGACTGCGCATTTCTCATACATTCCTCCTCAGTTCCCACCTAGCGCCTTCTATCGGATTCTGGGAATAACAATTCTGCAAAACAAAAATATAGAAATCGTGTTAGTAATACGTGACATAGAAAAACAAACAATGCTTATAGGGTTTTTTTTACATAATTTTGTAATGTGTCTAATAATTCTCGGACGCCCTGTATATCAGTGTTTGTATATGTATTGTACACTGTATCTATATGTACAACCGACATAAAGTTCTTCTGTAATATGCTCGTGCTGTGTAATTCGTACTTGTCATCGGGTTCACAGTTCACACCTACTTCATGTCGGTGTGTATTCTTGGTCTCACTACGGAAACATGACATTGGATTTCTCGATGGCGCTGCCTCCGTTAAGCACGTTTTACACGGGAATGACTCACCCTACGCTGGCCCGTACTCATACCTGCACACATGTACCGCGTTTCATGTCGATTGATGAGTTCGAACCCACACACATCCCTTGTAAGAAGAAATACCAACTTAGATTGAATATCTGCTTTTCTAGTTCTGCACCTCACCGAATACATCCGTTCTTCCTTGATACTAATTTTGCCACTTTAATATCGGACAATTCTAAATTTGCGTAATGAAATCCTTACTTCATTTCGAGCTCAGTGCCAGGAAAAAAAGTGGGTCTAAATACCTCATTGTGTACAATCGGATATTTTCTTTTACCAACCTCCTTCTTAGCCAAAATAGTCTTGTACAATTGATACGAGACAGCCCCTGCTTTCCTAATTCTGCTTTACTATATGGGGACCGGAAAGTAATGTCGTTTTTGAAAAAGAAGAGAAGCGCTGTAACAGAAGAAATGTATTTCTTAATCAGTTATATAATCGCCATCATTATCGATCACATTGCCCATCATGAAACCAAACTTTCAATGCCATCTTTATAAAAAGACGTTGGCTGTGATGCAAAGAAGTCCAACAGTCCCGTTTTGACATCAGCAATAGTGTGGGATCTTTTTCCATTAAGAAAGTGCTGCAGAGATCTGCAAAAATGGTAATATGACAGTGCAATGTCAGGGGAATGAGGGGGACGGGGCAGAACTTCCCAGTCAAAATCTCTGATTGTCTGCTGGGTCCGTCTCGCCTTGTGAGGTCTCGGGTTGTCATGCTAGAGGATGACACCTTTTCTGTTGACCAGTGCTGGATATTTCACAGTAAGAGCTTGCTTCAAACAGTCCAGTTGTTGACAATAGAGGTCTGCCGTTACGCTCTGTCCGGGTTTCAAGAGCTCAAAGTGTGCTATGCCAGCGGCAGTCCACCAAACACAGAGCAAAACCTTTTTGGGGTGTAGGCCTGGTTTTGTCGTAGGAACTGGTGTCTGAACTGGAGAAAGTCACTGGTTTTTGCGTTTGTTGTTCACGTAAAGAACCCACTTTTCATCTCCAGTCACAATTCGATGAAGAAATGGATACTTTTCCTGTCGGCTAAGCAAAGAGCCGCAGATGGTGGAACGCTGGGCTTTGTTGTCAGGTGAAAGTTGGTGTGGGACCCAAACTCCTTGTCTATAGACCTTCCCTATATGTTGCAGGTGCTCTTGTACAGTAGACCATGATGCATTAAGATGTTGTGATAATTCATCAATGATTTGACGAGGATCTGCCTTAACGGCTGCACGCAGCAGGTCATTGTCCAGCTCCATGGGGCCTTTCTGCACAAGGGGCATCAGAGAGGTCAAAATTGCCAGACCGGAATTGCGCGAACCAACGCTGGCACTTGCGGACATTTAAGGTATTCGGATAAACAGTGCAAATGTTATTGGTGGGCCCGGTTGCATTGTTCCCCTTGTGAAATTGGATTGGATTGGAGGTTTAACGACCACCGTGAGCAACTCAATGGGCTATAAGCAGTCGCCCGTCCCTAATTTAGGGTCACTGGTTCCAGGGAAGGGAGAGAGCCAGTGCCGTAAGACAAACACAACATCCATGCCTCACCGGGATTCGAACCCGCACCCCTTACGGACGAATGATCAGAGGCCAGCGCCTTAGACCACTGCGCCACCGGGGCGGCCTTGTGAAATTCATACAGCATACAATGACGAACATGGCTCTCCTCGGGTTTTATGTCACTCATTTTCTTCTGCAAATCTGGAAGACAAAAATGCCTACATTAGTTAAAGGCGAATAGTTCATTCACTTGTACATACACTTACTTTACGTTAAACGTACATAAACACCTCACAACTGCTCCCCAAACTTAGCTCCCCAAAAAACGACATTACTTTCCGGTCTCCCCAATTATTCTGTTGTCTAATTCCTTATCAAAGTTTCCTGCCTTATCAGTTAATATAATTACATTTTTAAACTGTTACGTAATCCATAATTTTCTCCTGAACTACAGAATTAATACATTTAGCTGTTCTGCTTAAAACCATAGATTTCGATCTGTCAACCTTATTTCACGAAATGAAGAAAAAACACAAGATCCCCTTTTCTAATCAAGGTAAGACTGAATATTATCTGCATGTCTGCCTCAGCTGGCCAGGTAAGAAGGATGTTTCAGCTTTCATCCTAGAACCTCGGGAGCTCTTTCGTTGCCATGACGATGGGCTTCCGAGAACTGGGCTCCGGGTCAACGGGAATAACCAGGTGCATTCCGCCATGTGTGCTGACATTATGTTCGGGTTGCGAGGCAGTTCCTCTAAAAATACCTCAGTGCTCAAAAATCTGAGCGTTTTTTTTACACTTTCCAACCGTAGGTTGAAGAAACGTATACGCTCCAGCTTGGTCCGTCTGTCTGTCTGTCCGCACGACAACTCGTGTAAAAATAGTTCAATTTCCATGGAATTTTAGTATGCGGTAGGGGACAACTGGGGACGAACCCTATTGAAAATGGAAGAAATGGGGTCAAAGGTCAGGACATAGGAGCAGGATCCATTCCATCGCCCTTATGCGTCATAACTTAAGTAAAAATACTTCGATTGCGACAAAACTTCATGTTGTTCCGGAGGTATACTGAACCAATTCTGTTGAATATCACCGAAATGGGATCAAAGGTCAGGGCAAAGGAGCGAGATTAATTCCACAGCCATTATCCTCATAACTTGACTAAAAATGCTTCTATTGCGACAAAACTTTAGTATGTTGTTCCGGAGGTATACCGAACCAGTTCTATTTAATATGATCGAAATGGGGTCAAAGATCAGGGTAAAGGAGCGATATTTATTCCACAGCCATTATCCTCATAACTTGAGTAATAACTTGAGTAATGATTTCTGGTATGTTGGAAAGCGTATCATAATCAATGCACTGCATGATTTTACTAACTTGTTTTTCTGTGTTGAAACTATAGAAGGCAGTTTTACAGGAAATTAACACAAGAATCTCCTAAACATGCATTTTTTTGAAACGCTAAATTAAAAACGAAGAGCAGAAGCAGATTAATTAAAGCATCACTGTTCGGGTGCATAAAACCACAATGAGACAAACTGCATTTACACTGCTCGACATAGAAAATGCCACATGAGGAAGTATTTGTCGGAGCGCTATGCAAATTCATGGGTAAATGTCGACAGTTTAGTTTTGTAAACAATTGCGAACCAATTACGTCAGAGATGTGGGAGATAAAAAGCAAAGCGGGAAGGAGTAGCTAAGTTCGGTCGCCCTCGCCTAGTCGTGTTGACCACTGGATCGGAGTGATATCGGTAGCGAAAACACGTGGAAGGGCCTGGGCTACGTCATTGGGAATACGACCACCACACAGGCACCTGTACTAGAGGCTTTATCGCATGTTGCAACGCTTACGAGTTTGAGATTGACATATAGAATTTTAAGTCCTAAATTTAGAAGGGCAGTAGGCAGGTTGACTTTTTTTTTTTTTTTATTGGAGGTTTTACGACCGCCGTGAGCAACTCAATGGGATATAAGCAGTCGCCCGTCCCAGGTTCCAGGGAAGGGAGAGAGCCAGTGCCGTAAGACAAACACAACATCCATGCCTCACCGCGATTCGAACCCGGACCCCTTTCAGACGAATGATCAGAGGCCATCGCTTAAACCACTGCGTCACCGGGGCAGGATGACTTCGCAGTTGAATATTTTTTTTTATTATATTTATCTAAGTTTCGGGAAAATTAGCTAAAAAGGAGTCCTCGGGAAAGTTACTGGAACACAGTGGCCGACTGGCGCTCAATTAAAGGCCCTGGAAGTTGATTTTGAGCAGCCCACTTTCGGGGAAAAGCCGTTTTGTCAATAATACCGTTTTTCTGTTTTAACAATTTTTCAACACAATTCTACGAATCACTTAGGTTTTTTTGTATTGATACAATAACATTTAACATTTCACCCATTTTTCTGCTCACACCGCAGCTCTCTAGTGAAATTTAGTGTAAGAAAAGAATTACTTCCGTTGCCGAGAAGCAACAGACGTTCTCTGAGAGAGTCTGCAGAAGATTTTATTTTATTCATATATGAATTTTGTTGCGATAACTGAATTCAGAATTCGTAATACTTTCTTCGCTTTTAGTGAGGATGGAAATCCAAATGCGCAAAAAAAATTTTGTTTTTTCATACTTACCTACTATTAATAAAATAATTACAAAAAATGTCTTGAGAAAATTGAAAATGTCCAGAATTCCAGTGCAAATTTATCAAGTGAGCGAAATTAAAGTATACGAAAGTTAGTTTTTATTTAATTACTTTCAACTGGAAAAAGCCTTTTGTTTCTTTTTTTTTTTTTTTTTTTTCCTGTAGCTGAAACATACTTCTCAAAACTGCAGTTCAAGAATTTGTGTAACTGGAAGGCCCAAACAAATGCAGGCAGATCTCGTACAAAAAAGAAAAAGAAAAAGCATATACATACATAAAAAGCATCAACCCAAAAATTTACCGTAGGTGAACCTCAATATATTACTGTACGCAATGATTTTCCAGTCTCTGTCAAAGATAATTGATTGCGCCGCCACGGTGGCGCAGTGGTCACAAATGTAAAACTTCCTGCAGTCATTAAAAATCTTTGTCAGAAAAGAAAAAGAAGCTTACTCACACAGCATTTGTTGCATGAAATTCAGACCTGCTTATTGCTGCAATTCAGACCATTGAAAACAAATGTTCGTAGAAGACAATTTTTATATAAATTCACTACAAAACATTTATCTCAAATAGTCAATAGTTCTTCTCTCCGAGTGACATTCTTCGTTATAGCTGCAGCAAAACGTTTCCCATTATATGCAATGTGTTCTACAGCAAGCACATGTGTTTATCTTCTTGAAAGGCTGTCATCCAAACTGTTTAAATGAGAAGACAAGAAAAGAAAGGGGGGGAGGTGATATATGGGCACACAACAAGAATACCACAGGATTCAGACATGTAAAAAAAGAACAAAAAAACTACCAAAGTATTAGGTACAAGATTTACACTAAACTACAAAATGGTACATGCTAATCAATCACATTGTAGGATACAGAAAAATGCATCAAAACAGCCATCACGTCTTCACTGAGATTCAGTCATATCGCTAGTTACACAAGAGGAGAATAAATGAGCTAATTAGAACATGAACTGTTAGCAATTGAATGGAGGTAAATATAGTAACAAATGATTTGACTTCCACAAATATCTCAGCTTCGCAGAAATTACAAAGATGCTTTAAGTAAATTTTATATCAGTACAGTAATGTAAATATCAACCAAATATCAAGGCTTTCTTTGTTTTGCCTCTATTATTCAAATGCATGATGCACATTTTTCATGGTGGTGTAAAAGTAATAAAAAAAGAAACTAAAATGATATTAAATTTATTGATGGAATAATAAATTTAATATTTATTATTCCATTAAAGTGCATGGGGCCGTTTACATGAATTAAGTGCTTCACAGATTTCTGTGAAGCACTTAATTCATGTAAACGGCCCCATGCACTGAGCCAGGAGCTGAAATGACGCAAAAGTGCCACTTTATCATCTGATAAATATTTAATAGGTTGGAAAAATTTATTCATACTATGTATACCTTGATGTGGATGCTTAACATTTATTATCCACCACCATCTTAGAATAAAATCAATAAATTATTTTGTGCCTGTGCTTTCACAACTTAACTCTTGTTTATGTACCTCAAGAGCTACACTGTTACTATCATGAAAGATATTTAGTACATGAGCAACATTCTGTCGTTAAGGTGCTGTTGGGTACAAAACGTTTTGTGAAAGCCATGGGGCTTGTTTTACACTATTCCTTTCACTCTCATAAATCTGCTTCAAAGGTTGCAAGCTTGCAGAACACAATTCACTATGGTCAGTAGGGCATGGTTTGATTTGTGGAAGTTTGGTTCAACCAGTTATTTCTAATGGCTTTTATCAAATGAACAGTGTCAAAAAGAAAAAACACTTTTTCCCAGCACAGTGAGGGTGTTTAATGCACGGTTTCAATTGGCCACCACACATAATTTCGAACATGTTGCGATTGATCCGGTTGTCTGAAATTAAGCATAAAACTGTATAACCACAGTCTGCTAAAATGTCTAGGACTAGCAGGGTGTATGTGTGCAGGGTTTCAGCTATAGCATTTTTTACTGGAACCAAGGCAACAACATCTTTATCCTTTGATAACAATGAAGAAATGAAAGTCTGAATTGTGGTAGCTGCTGTCTTTGAATTTACAGAAAAGCCCGCAAGATGGCGTTGTTGGAAACTAACAGATGGTGTAATGTAAATTTCATCTATTAAGAGATTAACTATCTTATCATAGTTTTCAAGAAGATCTACTCTCTTTTTCAAATAAGCTTTATGGCAGTTAATGTTACTTGCACCTTTATGGTTTAGGGCTGTACCTAGTTTTTTCAAGTACATAGGATGTGGTAGTGTAAGTACAGCACTGTTTCTTATCATTGGGTATGATGCAGGATAGCAAAAATAAAGTGTAGAAGCCCACACCAGAAGATATGAAGTGTATCTCACTTGTGTTGAGGTAATTAATTTAACTTGTTCTGTTAAAAATTTCAGTTTTAATTTAATACCTTTGTCATCTTCAGCATCATTATCCTCTGCCTCATCACAGCATTCTATCAATAAATTTGTAGCAGCAGAAAGTTTTTGGGAAAAACTCATGTTGTTTCCTTTATATGAAGTTAAATGGCTAATTAAACTACCAAATTTGGTCCACCTATGACATTTTTTCTCTGGACCCAGTAGCCACTCAAATGAATGCATATCAACAGCAGTACCAGAATTCCAAATATTGACTCCCGAATTACTATTTATTTTCAAAGATACAACAATTTCTGGACACCGTGAATCCTCAATGTGATAAAACAACACAAAAGAATCTCTACGAAGGAACACCCAATCACCACTAATTTTAGAACCACAAGAATTAGCAAACTTTTCAAAAGAGGTGATGACATCTTCAGAACACCACTGTGCGAATCTCTTTTCATCCCAGGCAACTATTTCTTGATGCCTCTTAGATGGAGATTTTTGTTTGCTGGGCATATTTTTGTTAAGGTAGGAAGGCTGGTTTAGAAAAATGGTTGGATAGACATCTGCAGTAAGTTTAAACTTTTTCCTAGGAACTACAAGTAAAGTTTCATCACTTTTAGTTACTCTATCTTCTCTTATAATAACATTTTTACTGAAGTGATTTATACAAACCACAGCAGTGGCACTGGGACTAAAATCAGCACGGTAAATGCTCCGTATCCACAAAGCACGTCTATGCTCATCCTTCGGGGAAAAAAACACTGGTGTGTAACCTTTATCAGTATTATAGTTCGATTTACACCCTGGTACACAACACTTTCGTCCCATCTAAAAATAAGAGGAAACAAATGCTTAATTTGCATGTATGAATAATATAAATATATAGAAAACCAACAGATTCAAAAGACAGTCAAAATGCATGGATAAATGTTTGGTCTCAGAATATATACGTACATGCATTATAGAAAAGCAACAAACCAAACCAGGTAAAAAAACCAGTTGGTTCCAAAAGCGAAAAGTATATGGCTGATAACTTAATTATGGCATATCAAAATAACTAACGATCGTAAAACTTCCACTCCTTTGTAAAATACGAGTAAATAAACTTGAAATTTTAGAATACCAAGCATTTGCAACCAGAAAAAGAGAGGCTAAAGAGTCAAATCCATAAATGGAGGGAGATATTAGATATTGCTGAAACTTATGCAAATAAAGAAGTGTTTTTTTCATAAAAAGAATTCTAGCCTTTCGAATTTTATCAGCGCCGCAAGTAGTTCCCTACATTTCGGGTCAACGTATGTTCTAATAGGAACGCTATAAGTGGCAATTTTGTAACGAAAATAAGATTTGTTTTATAATTTTAATTCGAATTTTTCAAGTGATACTTTATCAAAAACTATAAGCAGAACAGTGACATACGTACTATTTACCTGGCTGACGTGAAAATTCCTTAATTAATCCAAAATACAGGCACAAACAGACCGACATAAACGTAAACAAACACACGCCTCGGACAACAAACGCTGTAAGTAGCAAACGGTAAGTAGCACAAGTAGGATCCTTTGTGTGACGTCACAACCCAGAATTTCTGTCTGTGCTTGGGCCCGGTAGGAGACGAGATCTTGCACGGCTCCGCCCAGTCCGCGCCTGCGGGAACGGAGTTCATTGCGGCATGAATTAGTCATTTCAATAATAAATTTTTTTCTCTTCATTTCTGAATTTAACAGATTTCATCCCGAAGCAGGCAGTCGGAAAAATTCTTGCTACGAGGGTCGATCAGAAAAAAAAAAGAAAAAGAAAAAGGTTCCACGTTCGAGCAGGACAAAGGAAAACTCACCAACCAAGAAGTGTTTGTGCGATGTGACAAAGAATATGAAGTACTATTTCTCGACGAAATAACCGTGACGATACAGATATTTGTTGGACCTCACGACTAGCTTGTCCATCCGGGACAGAAAAAATCATGTCCCTGCTGATGTAGACAGTTTTTGCAGTTGTTTTCACGTCATCGTCACCCGTGAAGCGAGTACCAGACGTGTGCTGTTTCAGGGCAGGAAAGAGGTGAAAGTCACTAGAAGCCAAGTCCGAGCTGTAGTCACTAACACAAGTTTGTCCGCGAGGGTCTTCGAACCCGTGTACCCCTCACTCCGGAGTAAGTCGCTCTCCCAACTGAGCTACGCGGGCAGAATGTCTTACTGCAGATATGTCGTGTTGACACATGTTTTCACCTCTGTAGTACGTCACAACCTCCCACCGGAATTTGTTGAGCAAGTGCTGCCAGGTGTTGGCGGTGTGTGGCCTCGCGTTATCGTGAAGGAGAATGAACCATCGCTCAGCATACCTGGTCACTTTCGTCGGATGCTCTCGTGCAATTTTTTCAGCGTGCCACAGTACCGATCAGCGTTGATGGTGCGTCCATACTGTAAGTCCACCAAAATCCCACCTGAGGAATCCCAGAAATGATGCCATGATTTTTCCAGCTGACGGTGTGACTTTCAACTTCCGGCGGTGAAGCAGCGTGTTTCCATTGCATGGAAGCTCTCTTGCTGGTGGGAGAGAAGTGGTAAAGCCACCTCTTGTCTCCAGTCACAAACCGGTCAAGAAAGCTCGGTCCGTCTTCAGCGTAACGCTGCAGGAACGTCAAACATGTCATCATTCGTGCTGCTTTGTGATGGACGGATAAAGAAGGTGGCACCCATCTGGCACAAATCTTTAAATACTGCAAAACATCCACCACGAGATGTTGAACAACGCCGTAGCTCAATCCCAGCTCTGACGCAATATGCCGTAAAGTTACCCTTCGGTCTTTTTGAATCATTTCGTCTACACCTTGTAACGTACCAGGAGATGTGATGTACCTGCCAGAAGGACGCATAAAGGCAGATAGGAATCAGAATTAAAAAAACGTCCGCGTAGCTCAATTGGTAGAGTGACTTATTCCGGAATGAGGGGATCCGGGTTCGAATCCTGGCGTGGACAGAAATGACGGAGAAATTTACTTCGTTATAATGACGCCCGAACTATCCGGATGACCCGGCCGTTCAAAATCTCGCATTGGTGTGATGTTCTTTCCACACCGCGAGATAGGAAAAATAAGAGAATCCCTTCTCCAGCACTTCGAAAAAAAATAATAATAAAGGGGAAATAATGTAACGTACCAGGAGATGTGACGTACCTGCCAGAAGGACGCATAAAGGCAGATAGGAATCAGAATAAAAAAGTCCGCGTAGCTCAATTGGTAGAGTGATTTATTCCGGAATGAGGGGATCCGGGTTCGAATCCTGGCGTGGACAGAAATGACGGAGAAATTTACTTCGTTATAACCTGCAGTGTTGATCTCTGTCGTCGACGTACTTGGATGTCCACTGTTTGTGCTATGTCGGCTCCCCACATCATCCCTGCCGGACTAAAACGAACGGCACCATTTCGCCACGTGTTGTCGAGACATCACGTTGTTACAATAAACTTCGACGAGCTGCCGATGAATTTCGGCTGAGGGCACGTTCTTGGCCCATAAAAACCTTATCACCGCCCTCACTTCGACCTGAGACCACGTTTCCAACAGAGCTGAGTTCGGGCTCAATTTTAAGAACCCGAACCCGTCCGAGTCCGAATTTTAATATTGCAAGATAGAGCATAGACCGAACGAACCCGAAAACTATGATTAACCTGTTTAGGAATTAAGAAGAAATCTACTCTTCCAGACTTCCATTGCTTCCACTCTCAGTGCAATTAACCGATGTCTTTCTCAACTGCGGAGGGGGAAGGGATGTCGATCTAGTTCTATACTTTCTTTGACCATTCATTTCATCCAGAAATGTTTCGAGGGGCCCAGCATCAGGAAAAATCGGGAGGCACAACAATCTACGTCGTACGTTGCTCTATAGAATTAGCAGGGAACAGCCCCTTTCAGGTAGGGAGCAAAATTTCGTCAGCTTGCTATCTACTACCTACAGTTCTTAAAGAAATGTTTCCTTCGCAAAAATCCAGTAATTCATTGTCACCCAAGCGCGGAATGAACAGCCCTGCCGAATTCCTACTCCCCGCATCTAGGACCCAGTTGCCGAAGAATTCTTTTTAACAACTAGAAAGTGTAAAAAAAGTCTCGTGTGCTAAATCATACAAAATCACATTAAAATAAAAAGGAAGAAAATTCTCTCCCTCTCTCTCTCAGAGTCCGCCCGAACTCCAGTAATTATTACGCAGCCGAACCCGGTTCGGGTTCAGGCTTTCTTTGCACTTTTATTTGGCAGTGCCTAAACAAAAGTGCAATATTATTAACTTGATTTTCTGTGTAAACGTTGTGAATATGTCATTGGTAGAATAAAAACTGGTAAAAGGGCCTAAACCTAGGCCTGGAGCCTGTGAATAAATATTTCGTGCCTAAATAAAAGCGCAATATTGTTAACTTGATTTGATGTGTAAACTTTGTGAATATGACCCTGGTAGAATAAAAACTGTTAAAAAGGCCTATGACTTTAATATTTAGTGTCTAAGTAAAAGCGCAATGCTATTGACTTGATATGATACGTAAGCGTTATGAATATGAAGTCGGCGGATTAAAAGCTGTTAAAAAGGCCGAGGTGTAGTGCCTTTGAATTAATTAGGTAAAAGAAAATTATTACAAATTTGACATCTTATGTAAATATTTAGTGCCTAAGTAAAAGTGCAGCGTTATTAAAAAATACCCACCTTATTGGCCTTTCCTGAACACAGCAATTTTTGCTTAGCTTACATAGAACGTTTTCTCGAAATTTCTTTGGAGTTCCCAATTCAGTTCTCAATATAGGCCAAGAAACGGCAATCTTTATACCCCCCTTCCCTCGAACTTATGTGGCCATTTGCCCTAAGTATGATCCGACATGAAAATTCAGACAAACAAAAGAGCTCCTTTCCATCGTTATGCATCTTGGGAAACTGGCACACATAATTCGGAAACTTGGAAAACTGCCACACATTCAAAGTGTTGCTCGGAGGAATAGCAATTTGTGCCCGGCCCCTTAATGAAAATCGTGTGGCAGTGGCGGTCTTCCTCGAACCGTTATGGTAACTACCTTAATATTTTCCGCATTCATGAAATAGCAAATTCAATTGCATCATTTTGCGGCCCTTACTTTCATATATTTAACATTTTGCGTGCAAACCAGATACTGAAATTTAAAGAAACTAAAAAAACAATATCAAAGTTAGTTTCGTGCAACATATGGAGGCCATTTATTCAGGGACTTTAAAAACACTACTAGAAATTAAAAGAAAAAAAAATCATATATGAGCGCATATAAAAGTTAAAAAAGTCTCTAATTTGTCAGTTACTCTACTTTTCATTAAAAATCAATTGCGAAACATGTATCAGGCGAAAAAAACTGTGTATACGAATTTATTTCACAGGGAACCTTATTATTTCCTACAAAAAATATACACAATGCAAAAATATTCAGTACGCACGTATGTTTTTATCATTTTATGAGAATCGCAATACAACCTCAATCCTCCTCTCCCCGGAAAGAAAATCGGAGACTTTAACAGTTTTTACTCTCTCTCTCTCTCTCTCTCTTTGAACTTTCAGTCCAATTATTGTCTTTCTCGTAAGTTTAAAGCAAATACTTCTTTGAGATAATCATTTTGCCTTTATGATAGTTTTAGTTATGACGTATTATAGAGGTGAAGCACATGTCAGGATGGAAAAGTTACAGCGATAAATTCCGTCGGTGTAGCTTAATTGGGAAAGCTTTCGGCTCCGGAGTAGAGGGATGCTGATTCGTCGCCACACCGGCAAATTTGTTGATTTCACATCATGGGTGTTTATTACCGACATTTTTTTACGTAACGACTTTACTCGTATTAAAATATGAGATTTATTTTTTTGATTTTTTTTTTTTGATTGGAGGTTTAACGACCACCGTGAGCAACTCAATGGGCTATAAGCAGTCGCCCGTCCCTAATTTAGGGTCATTGGTTCCAGGGAAGGGAGAGAGCCAGTGCCGTAAGACAAACACAACATCCATGCCTGACCGGGGTTCGAACTGGGACTCCTTACGGACGAATGATCAGAGGCCAGCGCCTTAGACCACTGCGCCACAGGGGCGGCAGATTTATTTCCCAGTGCCAGCAATGAAATTTTGTCCCGGTCCCCGAAAAAGCTCCATCCGGGCCTGCATAGAGGTGCCTGGAACACTAGCGCCATCTCTCGAACGTACCTGTCATCTATGCCGCTCGTACGAGTACGACACCCCACATTTACTTTATGGCACGTTCAACTTTTTCTGATCGACCTACGTATCTTTTTTTCTTTATTTCGCATTTCATCTACCCGCAGAAGAAGAGGGAAGGAAGGGTGTTGCTGCTTTGAACATGCCCGGAGACAAGGAGTAGCCCGTTGTTTCGGCAGCGGAGCTTCAGACACAATTTTCTTTCCCCGAAAAATCTCACCGTGTGTTGGAAACAGGGGACGGCATCGCCACCGCGGGACTTGGATAAGAGGGGGTGTGGACAGCAAGCTCTTCTTTTACTCAGATACGGGGAGTTCCGTCAAGCCAAGTAAGGCTGGTCGTACATCTTCGGGAAAATGGGACATTAAAGAGAGACAGGTATTGTCCGAAACGTTGACGGATGCGCGGAATCTATTTTGTAAGCCATATTTTGGGAACTTTCAAATTGCATCCTGAGGACCAATTTTTTTTTTTTTTTTTTTTTTGTCTGTTTGGCTATAAGTAGGCAGTTGAATGGCCTTAGTCGCCAGGGTCTGGCATTGCGCGATAAAACGGAGGACATTAATTTGAGAGTTAGTATGGGTTTAGGATGTAGAAATTAATGGAATGCCTTGCGCCAGGTGCATCCAGGGCTATTAGCAGGTGGGCGTATCATAGGCGTCGCCGCCTTCTGATTATTGGGGGAGACACAGATATATCTTCCCTTTCCTTCCCAACTCTCTTGTTCTTCTCACTAAAAACAATGTATTATTTTTGCTTGAGAGCTCCCCCTTCTCCCACCCTGTCAATTTATCCACCTTTAGATACTTCATGATGCAATAACCAGAATTTATGTCAGCTGTATTCTGCGAGTAATTAGGGGTAAAATCATTACATTGAACTCTTTCAAAGGTGAGTGTCAACAATGTATTTATTCATTTAAAGTAATTTTTTCATCTATACTTTAATGACATTTCATGTGTAGGCCTAGTTTATAGAATAAAATCTTGTTCTACACAACCTTGATTTAGAAACAGGAACATAATAAGTCTATAGTTTCCATTTAATCACAAACTGATCCAAAAATGCTCCAACAGCATCGAGTATGTTCTGGTGGACATAGCACAACGCTACGTGGTTAAGCCGTATTAGTGTATTTAGTACAGTAAAAAGAAATTCTCAAGGTTTTAATTGATTTGTAAAAAAATTTCCCACGTCAGTCTGTCCCTCGGTTCCCCATTTGGCAAAATATTGGGGGGGACGTGTCCCCGAATCCCCATAGGCCGTGACGCCCGTGGGCGGATGGACAGACATCGAATTCTTTAGTAGCGGACGAATGGCAGATAAACTGCGACTCTTCCTCCTAACGAATCAGTGACAAAATTACAGATTTGTTTATTCGAACGGTGCCGCCCCGGTGGCGCAGTGGTCTAAGGCGTTGGCCTCTGATCATTCGTCCGTAAGGGGTCCGGGTTCGAATCCCGGTGAGGCATGGATGTTGTGTTTGTCTTACGGCACTGGCTCTCTCCCTTCCCTAGAACCAGTGACCCTAAATTAGGGACGGGCGACTGCTTATAGCCCATTGAGTTGCTCACGGTGGTCGTTAAACCTCCAATCAAAAAAAAAAAAAAAAATATTCGAACGGTGGGTGTTGACAAAATTAGAGAATAATTCTCAGTGGCACACTGACGGAGGGGGGCTCAACCCCTTAAAAATGATAGCAATGACCCTAAGATAGTGTGCTATTACAAAAATAATACAGAGTTAATTCATGCAAAGTATATTGCATGCACACCCAAGATATGTTCTTTAAATTAAGGAAAAAATAGTTAAAGCATACATTGGTGCAGGAAAGGGAGCGGCTCAGGGAACTCAAGCCCCTTCCATTTGATATCAAGGCACATTTTTCTTTTGAGCTTCGAATCACATGATTTCTTTTTTTTTAATCTTGTTCATTAAAAAATATCAAGAGGAATTTGAAAAATCGATAAACAAAATGATTCAAATTACATTTTTTTCCAACGAGGTCGTGGATTTTTTCAAATCCCTTTGAATTCGTTTCATTGGCGCATTTTTCCACGTGCAAGCAACACACCCGCAGGGTGCACTCGCTGTCGCTCACACTCCTAGAGGATGCCTTTATTAACAATAAGACAAGAGGAAAGACCAACCACTGTAACATATTCCCTATTAAGTTGTGAAGCTGCTGTTTTTTTTTTGTTTTTTTTTTACTCCAATATATCAAGAACTTACTAAAAATTCTGTCAACGCTTCCTGTGTCTCAACGGAGTTCGGACATTTGGGCACCGGACTTTTGGGCACATTCCCTTTAAGAGCAATGAAATTGCGCTGCGTAAGAAATTATAGTGTTCCTATATTTCTCCCTACTTGAGCAAGTGCTGTGAACACATTTTTTATCACGCATATCTCATAATCATTAAGAAATTGAGACATATTTACGATTTTCTGTCTAAAAGACGGGGCGGACATTTGGGCACAAATGTTTAAGGAGCCATATAGCAATTGACGTTTCTTGGCCCAATAGTAAGAGTTTGACCGAGAAAATGTTCACCGTACGGCAACTGACAATTACACTTGAATATGGGGAAACAAATCCAGTTAATAGCATTGCACTTTTACTTCAGCACTAAATATTAATTCATAGGCCCTAGGCCTAGGCCTTTTTAACAGTTTTTGTTCTACCGATGTCGCATTCATAACAATTACGTATCAAGTCAAGGTAAAAATATTGCGCTTTTACTTAAGCACTAAATATTATTTCACATGCCCTAGGCCTAGGTCTCTTTGACAGTTTTTGTTCTATCGATGTCACATTCATAACAATTACGTATCAACTTAAGTTAATAATACCCTGCCTTTACTTTTTGACGGAAAATTTTCTCACAGGGCCTATGACTTTTTAACAGCTTTTGTTCTATCGATGTCACGTTCACGACAATTACCTATCAAATAAAGTTAATAATATTGGGCGTTTACTTAGGCATTTTAGGCCCTTTTTAATAGTTTTTACTCCACCGATGTAATATTCACAACGTTTACACATCAAATAAAGTTAATATTGCGCTTTTACTTAGGCACAAAATATTAATTCATAGGCCTAGGCCTTTTTCACGGTTTTTAATTTGTCGAATCCATATTCATAACGTTTACTTTTCAACTCAAGTTAATTGCATTGTGCTTTTACTTAGGCACTCAATATTAATTACTAGGCCTTAGTAATTAGTGTATGATTAAAAGCACAATATGATTAACTTCAGTTGATGCGTAATTGTTATGAATGTGACATGGTTAGAATAAAAACTGTTAAAAAGGCCTAGGCCTAGGGCTTGTGAAATAATATTTAGTGCTTAAGTAAAAGCTCAATATTATTAACTTGAGTTGATACGTAATTGTTATGAATGTGACATCGGTAGAACAAAAACTGCTAAAAAAGCCTAGGGCTAATGAATTAAAACTGCTAAAAAGATGAATTAATGAATGAATTGAATGAATTAATGTTATGAATTAATCTATGAATTAATGTTTAGTTTTCAAGTGAAAGCGCAATATTATTTATTACCTTGAGTTGATACGTAAACGTTATGAATATGGCATCGGTAGAAATAAAGGTTGTCAAAAAAGCCCACGAATGACGCATAGTAATTTAGTGTCTAATTAAGTAAAATAGAAATATTAATAACTTGACATGTTATGTAAATATTTAGTGCCTAAGTAAAAGTGAGGAGTTATAAAAAAATCCCTCCTTGTCGTCCTTTTCCGAACATAGTATTGAAACATAAGAAATGTGCTATGCAGTGGCACCCATATGAGTACTTTTAGAGAGGGGGGCTGAAAAAAATCCTTACCTCCTTCAGGGCTGTCAAACATTTTAGTAAATGTGCAAGATACTAAAATACAACAAGCATAATTGATACAATCAATTATTAATATCTTATTATTTTTAAAAATGCTTCGAAAAAGTTTCGTCTATTTTAGTGTTTCAAATTTATCAAAAATTTGGCTATACCAACGGCAGGGGGCTCGAGCCCCCTCCCCCATGGGCGCTCTTGGTGCTTTGTATTCATGAATATGATGTAATCCATATTCATGATTATGTGCTATGTAATCCAAGACAACGAAATTTTCTAGTTTTCGGATATTATCCTTGTCATATTTACACCAAAAAAAAAAAAAAAAAAAAACGAATTGTCATCTTCAAAATTTGTGCATTGTAATTTTTTTTTAAATTCAACTGTCGTTTGTCTTACTGGGAATGTTTTCTCCATTCAATTCCCCTCAGAGCGCCAAGAAACGGCAATTTTTTTACGGCCCCTAAAGATTTGTGCCAAAATGTCCTAAACTCGTCTCAACAGCCACTCCACTCCGGAAATGGCATTTTCTACTTTCAGGCGCCAGAAAAAGTATCTTCGAAACACTGTCTGATTCCCAACTTTCTGGACTTGCACTGCTCAACGTTCACCGAGAATTAGAAGTAAATACAGGATCCACGTTTTGAAGGCAACGGTGGCGAAGCACACCCACCTTGTATAATAATGATGCTAAGACATGCAACTATAATTTTATTAAAGTACTAGCAAAACTTAACATGTTCAATATTCTGCACTGTTATTTATTTCATAAAATAACTAATTTATAAATTGCGCCTTTATAAATAACTCCGAGAAATTGAACACAGAGAGAAGTGTTCTATTTCTCATTAACCACATTTAATAAATATGTAGCCCTCCACATTACATAAGGCTTTTTACCAAAATTTTGTAAATCAGTATTTTAATTACCAATAAAATTGCTAATTTATTAATGAATTTATATAATTTTTCTAAATAACGAATTATTGATAATTAACGCTTAAATATTAATTGATTATCCTAGATTAGTAACTATTTTCGGTGTTCGGGTATAAAACTACCTGAGTCCTCCCCATAACTTTTGAATTGCTACGCCCCTGAAAGCATGTGTATTCTTTCAGTCCTTGAGAGCAGTTCCTCCTGGAAAAACATGAGCTTCAGCTAGGATCTAAGTGTTTGTTCTACGTCTACGGGGAGGTGTGGGAGTGGGCTAGTGACTTTTCCGTTATCTTAGTTATGCTGTTGCTTTAATCGGTCGGGGGTAGGCTGTAGGGGATGCGTAACACTGTTGATATATCTGCTCGGTAAAAGCCTGTGACCTTGCTGAAGGCTGCGGTGACCTCTGATCCTTTGCCCTTCGGACAGAGTTACTTCAGGTTCCTAATGGCAACCCAGAAATTTCTTGTTTTCATATCAAACTGCTCCTCAGATGTTCATCGAAAACATAGGATAGACAGACGGACGAACAGACACACAAAGTGCAAACATGGTGTGACAGTTATGAACAGTCCGTGAAAACCATCCACAAAATTTCCAATCTGTCTCCAACGGTTAGGAAGATATTTAGCAGAAACAAGTGGACGTAAAGACAGACGGACAAAAAAAGCTCTAGCGTGGTGTTAGATGTAAAAGTAGCTCTCTGACCTTAAAGTCATCCTGTAAATTTTAAGTCTCCGACCAAGCAGGTTCAACGAACTATTAGATAAGTGTTCATTCCATGATAATATTTCTAGTGCCAGTATTTATCTATACGAAGCCGATACACGGGAGCGCGCGTGCGCACACACACATTTTTTTTCTGCGAAAAGATATTTTATGGACCCCCCCCTTGTCAAAATCCTGTGTGCGCCACTGTTAATTCCTGCCCGAGTTTCGGATTGGTCCCGAGCGGAAATATTGTTGATCAGGGAAACAGTTGCTAATGGATATAAGGTAGCTGAGGTCGGAAGTAAGACAGAAAAATTAGACATTCTGATACGAAAAACGTAGAAGTGCGGACATGCAAGGAGGGCAGTACGCTGCCCGAGTTCTTCTTCCTTTTTCTTCGAAAGGTCGGTATGGTAATTGAGATATACATGCAACCAAGTATGGCGAGTAAACCGAGACAGAAGGGTGACAAAGACGACGACGGACGTAGGTAAAAATACCCCCGGAGAAAATACCCCTGAAAACTGAAAAGCGGAAAAAATGCCCCCGGAAAAAATACCCCCGGAAGAAATACTCCCAGAACAAACGGTTCACTGTAAACTGCTACACAGGAACACTGATGTGTGGCAGTGTTCCAATGTGGCAATTTACAGGCAACCCTGCCACACATCTTCAGCAACTTGGCTACAAAAGTTTAAGGGGGGGGGGTCCTATAAAGATTGTCGTTTCTGGGCCTACATTGAGAACTCCAAACGAATTTCGCGAAAACGTTCCATGTAAGCCAAGCCAGAATTGTACTTTAATTTGAAGAAATAAATTGCCGAGGATCTGAGGTACACTTGGTTTGGGGGACTCTACCCCCAACTTTCGTAATATTATATTCTGCGCCGCTGGACTCTGTCAGTGTATCCAGGAAGTTCCCCTTGAAGTGTCCGTGAAGTCCATGAGCTTTGGGGGGCTTTCCCCCAAAATGTTAAAATGGACGTAGAGCTCTAAACATTAGTACCATGCTTTATATAATGATTCTGTACACGATCAGGAATTTTCAGGAGGGTGGGGTAAACCTCCCCCCCGTTTCTAAGAGCTATTCAGGGGTAACATCGAGGATACACTAACCGACTCTAGAGGTCCAGAATATAAAATTACGGAAGTTGGGGGTAGAGCCCTCTAAACCAAGCACCTCGTATCCCTTTCACAGGCTTCACCAAATTTCTGGGGGAGGGGGAAGGGCATACATAGTTTGCCATTAAACACAATATGAAGCATAGAAATTGCGAGCAAATCCCTTACCTTGAACACTTGTCTGCGCTCTTAGAAACTTGGGGGAGGGTGAATTCACCCCACCCTCCTGAAAATTCGTGGTCGTGTACAGAAACATTATATGTAAAGCATGGTTCTAATATTTACAGCTCTACGTCAATTTTGACATTTTAGGGGAATCCCCTCCCCCAAGCTGACGGACCTCGTGGACGCTTCAAGGGGAACAGCCTGGATACACTGACTGACTCCAGCGGCCCCGAATCTAATATTACGGATGTTGGGGGGGCTCAACCCCCAACTATCCTCGGCAATTTATTTTTTCAAATTAAAGTACGATTCACGCTTGGCTTACACGGAACATTTTCGCGAAATTCGTTTCGAGTTCCAAATTCAGTTATCAATATAGGCCCAGAAACGGCAATCTTTATAGCACCCCCCCACCCCCGTTTGAACTTTTGTGGCCAAGTTGCTGAAAGATGTGTGGCAGGGTTGCCGGTAAATTGCCACAACGGAACACTGCCACACATCAGTGTTCCTGTGTGGCCCTTTACAGTAAACCGTTTGTTCTGGGGATATTTCTTCCGGGGGCATTTTTTCCGCTTTTCAGTTTTCAGGGGTATTTTTTCCCGGGGGTATTTTTACCGTTTACTCATTTGCTGTACCCATCAGCAATGTAGTTGTTGAAATAATATTTTCCAAAATGAATTTGCTGAAAAATGCAACTCGAAATCGCATGAAAGTTGAAATGCCCCAGATTCTGAAAATCAGGTGTCACTTGAATTTTGAAGCAAAACGTTGCAAAATTTGTCCGATTACTATTAAAATGCTAAAAAAATTGAAAATTCAATGTACGATAAATGCATGTATTATAATGACAGTGATAATGATGATGGTATTAACATTATTGCAGAGTTTAATATTACAAAGAATGCTTAATAACAATCCATCAAAACAAGAATCTTACTTTCATGGACGATTTGCTTTATTTACTCTGATTCTGTGTTTTGTGTTATTGCACTGTAAAATTATGTGCCCACGTGTGATTTATTTTTATAGGAAAATGCGATACTCTTATGAAGTATAAATGATTTTTACAATTGAATGAATGGTATACAAAGTTTTTTGTAGAACTGCAGTACTAAGACATGAGAAATGAATAAAGTTCCTTTAAGTTCAATTTTTTTCTTGAAATGCTATTTTTTAATCTATTAGCGGAACTCTGGTGTCAGGTTTTTGCTGTTTTTGCTATTTTTCATGGCAAACCTTGCTATTTTTCTAACATCTGACCTGGCAACCCTGGTTCCAACACTAGCATCTCTTCAGCCCTCAGTGGACATCTCATTCAACGTGGTTGGTGTTTTTTTTCAAGATTAAATGAAGAGGGGTTACAGAATGTGTCGAAAGCAAGTTGGAAAGGGTACTTTTGAAAGATGAAATGGATCCTATACCATTCCATCTATACCCAGAAATTAATGAGGAAACATTTCAGAATAGAACAAGCAATGTTTTCGAGATTAAATTATGTGTCATGCCTAAGAGAAGACACTTTTAAATTATTTATCCCGCGGGCCAAATACGGCCCGCCAGCCGTAGTTTGCCCATCCTTGCTTTAGACAGATATTTTTAGCTTCTCTTCAACGGAATTTTTCGTAATAAAAATTGTTACAAATCTGCTTTTCTCTCGCAAAGCTAGTATAAAAGTGGGGCTTAATTTGTGCTCCGAAGTTAATTTAATTACTCAAATATGGAACTCAGCTACGAAAGACTTTGCTAAATTGAAGTGAAAGCACTAGACCTCTCAAAGACTTCTTCCCTTTCCTTTCAACTGTGGCATCGGATATATCACAGTATTAAACCCTCTGTATCGTTTGTTCCCAACCCAAGGTTACTATTTCTGGCTAAGCCATTATTAATGGCCTTCTTAATATTTCTGATAGCTTTCATAAAAGAAATATTCTTCATTTCATCTTATGAGCTTTCAACGAAAGTTAACTGCTTTGAAATGCTATAACTTTCTTAAATTGTTATATAAACGGCAATTGTTTGTTGCGGTGGTGATAGGTTTTGAGTTACAAAATGTAGTTCTTTAATGCAAGTAATAAAAGTTTAAAAACCATTTCTGCTATTATCATGTCAAATGAATTCTCTGTATAATCTGAATATTTTGTTACGGCGTAGTAGCATTTCTCCCTTTGCAAAATATGCTTTAAAAAAGCTATGATTTCTTTTTCAAAGAAAAGAGAGAGAGAGAGAGAGAGAGAGTACATGTCTTTCTTTATAATCCTAAGTTCGCAAAACGCAGAAGTATTATTCTGACATTTATGAAAGCGCACCCAAATCAATCTAAAACTGCTTCATGCTGGGCACTGAAAGAGCAAGCCAGATTAACAATCCTTTACTCTTTAATCCTCTTCAGTCCATTTCTCACAGGAGGCTATAACAACAGCTATGTTTATCTTTCAAAACTACTCTGAAGCCCGACTTTCGTGACAGATACATTCCCGGGAAGCCTCGTTTCAGTCGAATTCGCAAAGCTCGGGATGAATTCTTCCACATGAGATAACGAGAAAATGTATTGCGCGTTTGTTGTTTCTGAAGTTCCTGAAACCGAACCAAATTGATTGGAACTTTTTTGAAACATTATTTCATTTTTAATATTACAAAGACATTAGAAAGACATTGCAAACACGATGGACGGAAAAGTCCCCCACAGGAAAACTCCCCCACTTTCGGAAAAGTTCCCCATAGGAAAATTGTCCTGCCCTTTTCAGTCAGGGATCGTGCACAAATTGCAGTTTACACAAAATATCGAATGTGGGGGAGATTTCCGGGGTCACCATTTCCCTTTTCACGCTATTTAAAACAAGATGCAGCCATTCAACGAGCACAAATATGTGGGGGAATTTTCCGGGGTCGTCATTTCAACTTTTACCGCCGTTTATAGTAAAAACAGTCGTACAATTAGCTGGACGGATTGGGGGAAATTTCCGGGATCGGCATTTCGACTTTTTTGCAGTGTAAAACAAACTGAAGCGGTACAAGTGGCACAAATATGTGGGGGAAAATTTCCGGGGTCCGCATTTTTTATTCCATCGTGCTAATGTTCACAACGTTTACGTAACATTTCAAATTATTAATACTGCGATACTACTCAGGCAGAAAATATTAGGTCTAACATATAGGCCCTTCTAAAAGTTTTCATTCCGTCATTCCCATATTTCTAAAATTTATATAACTAGTAATGTCAATACTATTGCGCTTCTACTTATGCAGCATACATTAATTAATAGGACTTACGCCTAGGCCTTTTAAACACTTTTTTCTTCGCCTATGTGATATCCGTAAGGTTTACAAAAGAGTCAAGTTAATGCGCGTTTACTTAGGAATTCATAATTACCAGGCCTAGGCCCTTTCGACAGTTTTTATTCTACCGAAGTCATATTAATAACGTTTACATAACAAGTCAAGGTAATAATAATCTTTACTTAGGCACTAAATATTAGTTCGTAGACCCTAGGCCTAGGCCTTTTTAACAGTCTTTATTCTAACAATGCCATATTCATAATGTTTATGCATGGACTCAAGTTAATCATATTGCACTTTTACTTAGGCACCAATTATTAATGCATTCGCCCTAGACCTAAGGCCTAGTGGTTGATATTGAATGCCTAAGTTAAAGCGCAAAGCTATTAACTTGACTTTTTTGTAAACTTTACGAATATCACATAGGCGAAGAAGTGGTGTTGAAAATCCCTAGGCCTACGGCGGCCTATCAATCAATGTATGGTGCATGAGTAGAAGCGCAGTATTACTGACATTACTTGTTACGTAAATTTTAGGAATATGGGAATGACGGAATGAAAAATTTTAGAAGGGCCTAGACGTTAGGCTTAATAATATTTTCTGCCAGAGTAACACCGCAATATTAATAATTTGACTTGTTATGTAAACGTTATGAACAGAGAACGATGGAATAAAAAATGCCAACCCCGGAATTTTTTCCCATCCTGACAGCCTGCTGATTGTAAGACCGTTTTCTATTAAAAACCGCGGTAACAGTGGAAATACCAACCCGGAAATTTCCCTCACCCAACCCTGCTAATTGTATACCGATTTTTACTCTAAACTGCGGTAAAAGTTTGAAATGCCGACCCCGGAAATTTCCCCCACATTTTTCTGCTACTTGTAAAACATCTGTAGATTGCAGTGAATACCGAATCGCCAATCCCGGAATTCTCCCCCACCATGTCAGCCTGCTGATTGTAAAATGGTTTATCACTAAACCCGCGGTAACAGTCTAAATACTAACCCGGAAATTTCCCCCACCTCATCCAGCTACTTGCAAGACAGTTTTTTACTATAAACTGCAATACAATTTTGAAATGCCGACCCCGGAAATTTCCCCCACATATTTGAGCACGTTGTGCGGCTGCATTTTGTTTTAAACAGCCTGAAAATGGAAATGATGACCCAGGAAATCTCCCCTACGTTCGATATTTTTTGTCAAATGCAATTTGTGCACGGTCACAGACTGGAAAAGGTGGGGGATTTTCCCTGTGTGGGACTTTTCCTATGTGTGGAACTTTTCCGAATGTGGGGGAAATTTCCTATGGGGGACTTTTCCGTTTACCTACAAACACACATGAGAAACATACAAAATCATATTACACTATGCTGTGTAAAGAATTTGGGCATCCGAGGAACACCTAGATCAAGATGTTATATGGAAACATTTAATCTTTAATTAAATTGTAACTTCTGTTGTTTTGTGTGCGAACGACAGTTAGAGAAATTCACCCTCAGTTAAAAAGGAGCTTAACACAGATTCATTTCGGAGAAAGTCATTCTCTAGTCGACCGTGGGACCTCCCACGAACAAAAGGACAACCCCCTTCCCCCCGTTGTTAGACACCACTCTCCCTCAGAGAAGGCCCACCAGGGACAATTCGTTGGTAAGCAATTAAGGGCATTCAACTTCTTACGCCAAGGGCACAGAGTGAAAGGGATTTAAACGCGGTAGTCGTAAACGGAAGGTCTTGGGGATTTGAGTGGAGAACGGGCAAGCGGGCATGTAGCCACGTAGGGATAAGAACAGATTTGGCGGGAAAAACGTAGAGAAAGCCTTCCATAATATCCATTTCCCGCTGGAAGTAGGCCCTATATGCCATTTATTCAGACTAACTGTTATTTCCCCTATTCCCCCAATCTGATGAATAAAGATACGTGCGAACGAAATCTGTCATTACATTCAATTTGTTTAACTACTTATTTATTTGCTTCCCTGCTCCAATGACAGGAACCTGCAACGATTCTTCTGATAAGTTAGCTTCCACCACATTACATAATACATATAGACCAAGCCAACACATCCCCGACATGGCAATTTATTACTCTTATCAATATAATGAGTTATGGCGAAGTAAATTTCTCCGTCATTTCTGTCCACGCCAGGATTCGAACCCGGATCCCCTCATTCCGGAATAAGTCGCTCTACCAATTGAGTTACGCGGACGTTTGTTTTGACTACTATCTGCCTTTATGTCGTGTGCGTCCTGCTGGCAGGTACGTCACATCTCCCCCCCCCCGAAAGAGGGCTGGGGGCATGGCCCACGGGTCAGCCGTGACCATGAATCGTTGCAGGCAGCCATCCACTGTAGAACGTGCCCTTGAGAACTCCCAGTTCAATCTGGTGAGTGGAATACAACGTCACACACATTTATTTTTCGAAGCGCTGGAGATGGAATTCTCTGATTTTTCCTATCTCGCGGTGTGGAAATAACATCACACCAATGCGAGATTTTGAACGGTCGGGTCATCCGGATAGTTCGGGCGCCATTATAACGAAGTAAATTTCTCCGTCATTTCTGTCCACGCCAGGATTCGAACCCGGATCCGCTTATTCCAGAACAAGTCGCTCTGCCAACTGAGCTACGCAGACGTTCATTCAGTAGTAGTAAATGACCGATTCTGGCTTAAACCGGAGCCATAGACTTAACATTAGGTGTCGGCCGGAGCAGCCGGAGCCAGCCGGAGCAAGCTGCAGCCGAGCGAACGGAGGGCGTGGTCAGTAGCAGCCTCCAATTCCCCCGCTGCAATTTTTCCCCCTTGACCGAAGTGTGTGCTTATCTCCGAAGATAGTAGTATTTATTGGACTTTGTCGAATTTTGGGGAAATCAATGAAGGCTTATTCCTTTTTTTTTTTTTTAATTTAATGAAGGTTGTTTCTTTATTTATTTTCCCCTCTCTCGACCCCATCCCCTTAGGTTATTGTTATGTAAAACGTTTTTCCCCTCGTAATTTGTTGATTTTTCAATTAATTTTCATGAATTCTCATGTGTCTTCCTAATGAAAATTATGTGGGGTAAGTATTAATTAATCATTTCTCTTTTTTTCTCGAATAATACGGTCATGTCCTCATCTCAAGAAATGTTATTATGATATCTTATTTTTGTTCATAAATGTTTGATTTTGAGAGATGGCAACGTCCGAGTGGGAAAGGGGTTGGATATAGGGGGATGGCAACTCGATGTGTTGCCCCCTAGCGGTGCTTCTTGGAACTTTCGATTGATCTTTGATTTTGAGGGATGGCAACGCCCGAGTGGGAAAGGGGCGTTGGATATAGGGGGATGGCAACTCGATGTGTTGCCCCCTAGCGGTGCTTCTTGGAACTTTCGATTGATCTTTGATTTTGAGGGATGGCAACGCCCGAGTGGGAAAGGGGTTGGATATAGGGGATGTCAACTCGATGTGCTGCCCCTAGCGGTGCTTCTTGGAACTTTCGATTGATCTTTGATTTTGAGGGATGGCAACGCCCGAGTGGGAAAGGTGTTGGATATGGGGATGCCAACTCGATGTACTACCCTAGCGATGCTTCTTGGAACTTTCGATGGATCTTTGATTTTGGGGGATGACAACGACCGAGTGGGGAAAGGGCACTGCGTAGGTGTTAGATATGATGATGCTTCTTGGAACTTTCGATGGATCTTTGATTTTGAGGGATGGCAACGACTGAGGGTCCGTTAAAAATTTCTGCATTTATTCCTGTGTTTTGCAAGCAAGATTTCCCCCCTCTTCAATACTATTTTTCTGCAGGAAATGTTTGCGTAACGATGCTGAGGAATTTTCTTTCCAAGGGAATAAAAATGTTCTAAGGTCTTAGCGAGGTTCTAACCGATGATTTGGTTTCCAAAAATAGTCAGGGGTCAAATGGTTTTCGTGTACCACGTATTCCCTATATATATATTTTTAAATTATTTTTTACGTTATTTTATATGTGTTTTTATATATTTTTGTATGCAATTTTGAGGAGTTTTTTCGTGTAGATGTAATGAATTTTCTGGGGAACTTTTCTTTCCTCCATTCAATTTTATTTCAGACCATGAGACGAGGAAATGCTTCTTTAGAAATTATTTCGTTCTTGTTCGCAGTAATTACTGGACATAGACTTCATGTTAATTTTGTGTCTTTCACCCCTGCAATACACATTTTCGTAATTTTTTCGTATGTTCAAGAACTCTACAGATCTTTCCCAGTTAAAATTCTGCTCAAACAATATTTTCGGCCTTTATTTCCTTATAGCTTCCCAATTTCCGATATTTTCTTCCTCTATCTTTGAAATTTCATTAAACTTCTCAATAGTCAGATTCTTTCTTGAACAAACTTATGAGGCCTTTTATTCAGACTATCTTTTTCCATTTCATTTCAGCAAACGATTATTTTAGATGCAACAAATCGTCAGATTTTGGTTTCTATATAGCATATTTTTCAACTAGCTTTAAAATATTCCTCAAAGCTTGCATGTATGTCAAATATACATTTTTTTATTCTTTCGTAGTTAGCCATACTTTTCGTGGACTGCCTCGACAGGAAAGCATTCAATGTCAAGACATACAATCTAAAACCTTTTTCTTTCGATAAAATTTGTATTCTTTGGGCTGAATATTTTTTCTGTCTCGTCCGAAAAAACATTCATTCTAGAGGCAAAGCGACTAATTCTGTTCTTCCCATAAACATTATTTTTATTATATTTGATATTCAGAGTTGCATATTTACTATCCAAAAAAGAGATATATTTAATGTAAAGGTATATTCTTCCAAGCTGGGGAAATATATGTATATCTTAGTTCATTCAGTTAAAGGAAATGCATCTTTATATTTCAATATGAAAAAAGAAGCCCTATAAGTGAAAGCTCAACCTAAAGACGGATAGATTGTTCACACTCTCTACTCTATGACATTTCTTTACTGAATATACCATGGCCTTTTTTTCATGAACTGCTTTAAAATCTTCGTTCTCACTTTACTATTGTCAGATTCCATGTCCCTCCAGTTCTTTACTGAGAAATAGAAGCATTTATTCAATTTTAATTTATTAAGAGAGTAGAACTTTTTAGGCTTTCGAAGTATTTCAAGTCTTTCATTACGAAAATTTTCATTGTCATGAAAGAAGCCATAATCGAGATGATTTACTATCGTTTCAATGAAAGTGTTTACGCATTCATTGCTATGATGTCAGATTTCATTTTCTTATACTTCGAACAGAAATGAGTTTGAATCATTCGTCGAGAAAACATTTCTTTCATATATATATATATATATATTTTTTTTTGCCTCGAACGAACTCAAAAAATAAGAGACGCACTTTAATATTTTTTTTTTCCTCTTATGAGAGGAATACGGGAATATGATACCAAAATTAAAGAATAAAGAATATCGACTTTCCTCTCAACACCGTACATCTACGTTTTTTTTTTTTTTTTATTTTCAATAGCTATTTCTATATTTTTACAACTGAATAGAATTATTTATTGAAAAGTCTAAGTAAGACGAAAAATGGTTTTGTTGATTGCCTAAGAGGATGATTTTGAAATTTTCGTTTTCTGGTAATTGCAAAAATCTCATAGAATAACATGGGAAAATTCCAGCATAAAAGTTACTGTTTTGGATCGAGTAAATTGAAAAGAATTTTACAAAGTTCATTTCAGAAAGTACATTCCTAGTGTCAAAAACGAATCACTTCGTTTTTTCTAAGATACACTTGGAATCTTATAAAAGTGCATAGGGTCAAAAACGATTTTGATGATTTTACTTAAGATGACAGATTTCGATTTCTTGTGATAGAAAATACAGTGAATTTCCCATTGAATAACATGGGAAACTGCGAAATTTTAAGAACCACGTTTTTCGTTCAAGTAAAATATTTTAAAAGTCTTTTTCGAATCAGTTGAAAACAGACAGTGTGTTCTGAACAGTTCATTAATTTCCTAAAATCAAAACGAATCACTTCGTTTATTTTTCTAATGTTTTCTGAAAGAAGTAAAAATAGTTTAGGTAGAAAATTGGAAATATATTTTTATGAATCCTAGACTGTTTATTTACGTATAGCTAGAGGGGTCTTCAGTGAGAAAGCACTTATTCTCTTTCAAACTAAGAGAATGAAGTGTAGTCAGTTTGAAAAAATTCAAACTCCCCTAAATTTAGCCTTTTTGTCCTGGTTTCGACTCAATACTGTAAAGCATTGCTCTCAGACCAGTTGAATTCCTGGCCCTTAATGAAATACATTGCCTTTCCCTTAAAAATAAGCAATCTCTTCAATACCAGATCCCAATAAATTTCTTTAAGAGTTATTCATTCACACTTTTACTTTTAAAAACTTGAAATTCATTATTATTTAACAACAAAATGAAACTCATTCATACAGAAAAAATATAAATGAATAAAAATAAATAAAGCAGTCCTAAAGCGACTGTTTTTCTGGGTCCCCTTCATACAGCTGCTCCATGGTCGGTATAAGGAATTTTTTTTTTACCTGCTAATATCTCACACATTGACTTCACAGTCTCTAGCAAGTTCTTTACAATTATGCTTTCCAAGAACGCTTTTGGACGGGACATGGTCTCCAGTGACTGCAACAAAAGATTCTGCTAGAATCTTGGGGTTAAGCAATGGCATCATCGAAATACTTTTTGACCACTTGGATATGGCATATGCACAGCTGTGGGTCGTGATGTTTGCGAATATGCGATTTGGGGGTTGGTGGCACTCCATACAATAATATAAGTTATTGACATGTTCCTGAAGGCGACCCCCACCATGTTAGCAAGCATGATGAAAAACTCTTCATCTGAGATGGAAGCAACAGGAAGAAGTCCTGATGGTGCAAAACAGCCTTTCTAAAGACAGGTCCAAATAGTAGTTATAATGCTGTCCCATATTTTTCCACATTGATCAATAAGAGTTCCAAATTGTTGACAAGTCAGCTTTATCGGAACAGGATTCAATCGACGAAAACCATGAATTCTGGGGAAAGCACTTCTAACGTGTAACTGCCAGAAGCATCTAAGAGGGAAGGACAGCAGGAAACAATAAGTTCACGATTAATCAAGATGTCACAATTCATGCCTTGAATCAGTGTGATTTTCCCATGAATTTTCGGAACGTTGAAGCTGACATTTATTCCATTCTAGAAGGGTAGAAAGATTCCCCATCTTCCTATAACTTTCGAATATGAACTCGACCGTGTTGTTAAAATCGCATACTTTTGCAAATGTGTTTCACCTAAATGAAAATGATGAGGTGCAAGATTTTTCATAAATTCTTGGGAAAATAACTTTCCACACGATTTGGGCTTTTAAGGGAACGGACTCACATACCTCTTAGCGAGAGTAGCAGAAATTTCAGCACTTTGCTTTCATCGTGGAAATGGAATCGGTAGCACTCAGCAACAGACAAAAATGAAGTGACTCGTTTGAAGACTAAAGACAAACTGAAGGAACAGCTCTTATTCTAAGTCAAAACTGAGAAGAGGTTGAGTTCGTCACTTGTTTACTGCTTGAGAGGGAAAGAGTCATGGGTTTAAGAACACTCGGTTATCTCTTTCTAAAGGTCAAATTCAATCTAATGTTTGGAGCATTCTTTTGACGAGGCAGACCATGACTCCAATACGAATTAGTTGGTAGTGATCTGTAAAGTTCCAGATCTCAAAGATAAGGAAACTGGTTTAAACCCGTTTCGCTTGAAAAGTCTCTTTTCTCGTCAGAGAGATACTGATGTAATACAAGACAAAGGATCTAATTCAGCTTCGTCATCACGGTGATAACCGATTTGGTTATCACCATTTCTTATAAAAGTGCATGGGGATCAAAAAACGATTTTGATGATTTTACTAAGATGACAGATTTCGATTTCTTATGATAGAAAATACAGTGAATTTCCCATTGAATAACATGGAAACTACGAAATTTAAGAAGCACGTTTTCGTTCAAGTAAAATATTTTAAAAGGTAATCAGTTGAAAACAGACAGGGTGTGTTTCTGAACAGATCATTATTTCCTAAAATCAAAAATGAGTCACTTCGTTTTTTCCTAACGTACGTTTCTGAAAGAAGTAAAAATAGTTTAGCTAGAAAATTGGAAAGAATTTTTTATGAATCCTAGACTGTTTATTTTTTTATAACTAGAGGGTCGTCAGTGAGAGCACTTATTCTCTTTACAAACTAAGAGAATGAAGTGTAGTCAGTTTGAAAAAAAATTTCAAACTCCCTAAATTTAGCCTTTTGTCCTGGTTTCGACTCAATACTGTAGCATTGCCTCAGACCAGTTGAATTTCCCTTAATGAAATATATTAGCATCTCTTCTTCAATACCAGACTCCCCAATAAATTTCTTTAAGAGTTATTAATTCATCCTTTTACTTTTAAAACTTGAAATTCATTATTATTTAACTCCTTATAAAAATGAAACACATTCACCCTTTTACTTTAAAAACTTGGAAATAACTTCATACAAAAATGAAACCCATTCACTTTTTTTACTTTTAAAATTATAGAAAAATAGATGATACAGAACATAGGTTCACTTTCTCATTCACACTCATGCATACACTAAACAAAATTAAATAGTACTATTTGAGCTGCATGGAGGTGTCAAGATGGGTGGGAAAAACCTCCATCTATCATTCAATTGGACTAAAACTGTTGAAGGATGTGAGCTATTCTCACTAGCTCCTCCATGCAGCTCAAATAGTACTATTTAATTTTGTTTAGTGTATGCATGAGTGTGAATGAGAAAGTGAACCTATGTTCTGTATCATCTATTTTTCTATAATTTTAAAAGTAAAAAAGTGAATGGGTTTCATTTTTGTATGAAGTTATTTCAAGTTTTTTAAAGTAAAAGGGTGAATGTGTTTCATTTTTATAAGGAGTTAAATAATAATGAATTTCAAGTTTTAAAAGTAAAAGGATGAATTAATAACTCTTAAAGAAATTTATTGGGGGTCTGGTATTGAAGAAGAGATTGCTTATTTTTAAGGGAAAGGCTTAATGTATTTCATTAAGGGCCAGGAATTCAACTGGTCTGAGAGCAATGCTTTACAGTATTGAGTCGAAACCAGGACAAAAGGCTAAATTTAGGGGAGTTTGAAATTTTTTTCAAACTGACTACACTTCATTCTCTTAGTTTGTAAAGAGAATAAGTGCTCTCACTGACGACCCCTCTAGTTATAAAAAAATAAACAGTCTAGGATTCATAAAAAATTCTTTCCAATTTTCTAGCTAAACTATTTTTACTTCTTTCAGAAACGTACGTTAGGAAAAAAACGAAGTGACTCGTTTTGATTTTAGGAAATAATGATCTGTTCAGAAACACACCCTGTCTGTTTTCAACTGATTACCTTTTAAAATATTTTACTTGAACGAAAACGTGCTTCTTAAATTTCGTAGTTTCCCATGTTATTCAATGGGAAATTCACTGTATTTTCTATCATAAGAAATCCGAAATCTGTCATCTTAGTAAAATCATCAAAATCGTTTTTTGATCCCCATGCACTTTTATAAGAAATGGTGATAACCAAATCGGTTATCACCGTGATGACGAAGCTGAATTAGATCCTTTGTCTTGTATTACATCAGTATCTCTCTGACAGGAAAGAGACTTTTGTTTTCAAGCGAAACGGGTTTAAACCAGTTTCCTTATCTTTGAGATCTGGAACTTTACTACAGATCCTGCCACCAACTAATTCGTATTGGAGTCATGGTCTGCCTCGTCAAAAGAATGCTCCAAACATTAGATTGAATTTGACCTTTAGAAAGAAGATAACCGAGTGTTCTTAAACCCCATGACTCTGCTCTTTCCCTCTCAAGCAGTAAACAAGTGACGAACTCCAACCTCTTCTCAGTTTTGACTTAGAATAAGAGCTGTTCCTTCAGTTTGTCTTTAGTCTTCAAACGAGTCACTTCATTTTTGTCTGTTGCTTTGAGTGCTACCGATTCCATTTCCACGATGAAGCAAAGTGCTGAAATTTCTGCTACTCTCGCTAAGAAGGTATGTGAGTCCGTTCCCTTAAAGCCCAAATCGTGTGGAGAAGTTATTTTCCCAAGAATTTCTATGAAAAATCTTGCACCTCATCATTTTCATTTAGGTGAAAACACATTTGCAAAAGTATGCGATTTTAACAACACGGTCCGAGTTCATATTCGAAGTTATAGGAAAGATGGGGAATCTTTCTACCCTTCTAAGAATGGAATAACAATGTCAGCTTCAACGTTCCGAAAATTCATGGGAAAATCACACTGGATTCAAGGCATGAATTGTGACATCTTGATTAATCGTGAACTTATTGTTTCCTGCTGTCCTTCCCTCTTAGATGCTTCTGGCAGTTACACGTTAGAAGTGCTTTCCCCAGAATTCATGGTTTTCGTCGATTGAATCCTGTTCCGATAAAGCTGACTTGTCAACAATTTGGAACTCTTATTGATCAATGTGGAAAAATATGGGACAGCATTACTCAACTACTATTTGGACCTGTCTTTAGAAAGGCTGTTTTGCACCATCCAAGGACTTCTTCCCTGTTGCTTCCATCTCAGATGAAGAGTTTTTCATCATGCTTGCTGACATGGTAAGGATCGCCTTCAGGAAACATGTCAATAACTTATATTATTGTATGGAGTGCCACCAACCCCCAAATCGCATATTCGCAAACATCACGACCCACAGCTGGCATATGCCACCCCCGAATCCAAGTGGCAAAAGTATTTCGATGATGCCGTTGCATTGCTTAACCCCAAGATTCTAGCAGAATCTTTTGTTGCAGTCACTGGAGACCATGTCCCGTCCAAAGCGTTCTTGGAAAGCATAATTGTAAAGAACTTGCTAGAGACTGTGAAGTCAATGTGCTGAGATATTAGCAGGTAAAAAAAAATTCCTTATACCGACCATGGAGCAGCTGTATGAAGGGGACCCAGAAAAACAGTCCTTTTTTAGGACTGCTTTATTTATTTTTATTCATTTATATTTTTTCTGTATGAATGAGTTTCATTTTTTGTAATGAGTTAAATAATAATGAATTTCAAGTTTTTAAAAGTAAAAGTGTGAATGAATAACTCTTAAAGAAATTTATTGGGGATCTGGTATTGAAGAAGAGATTGCTTATTTTTAAGGGAAAGGCTTAATGTATTTCATTAAGGGCCAGGAATTCAACTGGTCTGAGAGCAATGCTTTACAGTATTGAGTCGAAACCAGGACAAAAGGCTAAATTTAGGGGAGTTTGAATTTTTTTTTCAAACTGACTACACTTCATTCTCTTAGTTTGAAAAGAGAATAAGTGCTCTCACTGAAGACCTCTAGCTATACGTAAATAAACAGTCTAGGATTCATAAAAATATATTTCCAATTTTCTACCTAAACTATTTTTACTTCTTTCAGAAACGCACATTAGGAAAAAATAAACGAAGTGATTCGTTTTGATTTTAGGAAATAATGAACTGTTCAGAAACACACCCTGTCTGTTTTCAACTGATTCGAAAAAAGACTTTTAAAATATTTTACTTGAACGAAAACGTGGTTCTTAAATTTCGCAGTTTCCCATGTTATTCAATGGGAAATTCACTGTATTTTCTATCACAAGAAATCCGAAATCTGTCATCTTAGTAAAATCATCAAAATCGTTTTTGACCCTATGCACTTTTATAAGATTCCAAAGTGTATCTTAGAAAACGAAGTGATTCGTTTTTGACACTAGGAAGGAATGTACTTTTCTGAAATGAACTTTGTAAAATTCTTTCAATTTACTCGATCCAAAAACAGTCTTTTATGCATGCTAGTTTTCCCATGTTATTCTATGAGATTTTACAATTACCAGAAAACGAAAATTTCCAAAATCATCCTCTTAGGCAATCAACAAAACCATTTTTCGTCTTATTTAGACTTTTTCAATAAATAATTCTATTCAGTTGTAAAAATATAGAAATAGCTTATTGAAAATAAAAAAAAAAAAAAAAAAAAAAAAAAAAAACGTAGATGTACGGTGTTGAGAGGAAAGTCGATATTCTTTATTCTTTAATTTTGGTATCATATTCCCGTATTCCTCTCATAAGAGGAAAAAAAAAATATTAAAGTGCGTCTCTTATTTTTTGAGTTCGTTTGATTCGGAGGCAAAAAAAAAATATATATATATATATATATGAAAGAAATGTTTTCTCGACGAATGATTCAAACTCATTTCTGTTCGAAGTATAAGAAAATGAAATCTGACATCATAGCAATGAATGCGTAAACACTTTCATTGAAACGATAGTAAATCATCTCGATTATGGCTTCTTTCATGACAATGAAAATTTTCGTAATGAAAGACTTGAAAGTACTTCGAAAGCCTAAAAGAGTTCTACTCTCTTAATAAATTAAAATTGAATAAATGCTTCTGTTTCTCAGTAAAGAACTGGAGTGGACATGGAATCTGACAATAGTAAAGTGAGAACGAAGATTTTAAAGCAGTTCATGAAAAAAAGGCCATGGTATATTCAGTAAAGAAATGTCATAGAGTAGAGAGAGTGTGAACAATCTATCCGTCTTTAGGTTGAGCTTTCACTTATAGGGCTTCTTTTTCATATTGAAATATAAAGATGCATTTCCTTTAACTGAAATGAACTAAGATATACATATATTTCCCCAGCTTGGAAGAATATACCTTTACATTAAATATATCTCTTTTTGGATAGTAAATGTATACAACTCTGAATATCAAATATAATAAAAAAATAATGTTTATGGGAAGAACGGAATTAGTCGCTTTGCCTCTAGAATGAATGTTTTTTCGGACGAGACAGAAAAAATATTCAGCCCAAAGAATACAAATTTTATCGAAAGAAAAAGGTTTTAGATTGTATGTCTTGACATTGAATGCTTTCCTGTCGAGGCAGTCCACGAAAAGTATGGCTAACTACGAAAGAATAAAAAATGTATATTTGACATACATGCAAGCTTTGAGGAATATTTTAAGCTAGTTGGAAAATATGCTATATAAGGAAACCAAAATCTGACGATTTGTTGCATCTAAAATAATCGTTTGCTGAAATGAAATGGAAAAAAAAAAGATAGTCTGAATAAAAGGCCTCATAAGTTTGTTCAAGAAAAAAAGAATCCTGACCTATTGAGAAGTTTAATGAAATTTCAAAGATAGAGGAAGAAAAAATATCGGAAATTGGGAAGCTATAAGGAAATAAAGACCGAAAATATTGTTTGAGCAGAATTTTAACTGGGAAAGATCTGTAGAGTTCTTGAACATACGAAAAAATTACGAGAAAATATTATTGCAGGGGTGAAAGACACAGAATTAACATGAAGTCTATGTCCAGTAATTACTGCGAACAAGAACGAAATAATTTCTAAAGAAGCATTTCCTCGTCTCATGGTCTGAAATAAAATTGAATGGAGGAGAAAGAAAAGTTCCCCAGAAAATTCATTACATCTACACGAAAAAACTCCCTCAAAACATACAAAATATATATAAAAACACATGAAGAAATAACGTAAAAGTAATTTAAAAATATATATATAGGGAATACGTAGTACACGAAACCATTTGACCCCCTGACTATTTTTGGAAACCAAATCATCGTCAGTTAGAACCTCGCTAAGACCTTAGGAGCATTTTTATTCCCTTGGAAAGAAAATTCCTCAGCATCGTTACGCAAACATTTCCTGGGGGAAAATAGTATTGAAGAGGGGGGAAATCTTGCTTGCAAAACACAGGAATAAATGCAGAAATTCCCAACGGACCCCACTCAGTCGTTGCCATCCCTCAAAATCAAAGATCCATCGAAAGTTCCAAGAAGCATCATCATATCTAACACCTACGCAGTGCCCCTTTCCCCACTCGGTCGTTGTCATCCCCCAAAATCAAAGATCCATCGAAAGTTCCAAGAAGCATCGCTAGGGTAGTACATCGAGTTGGCATCCCCCCTATATCCAACACCTTTTCCCACTCGGGCGTTGCCATCCCTCAAAATCAAAGATCAATCGAAAGTTCCAAGAAGCACCGCTAGGGGGCAGCACATCGAGTTGACATCCCCCTATATCCAACCCCTTTCCCACTCGGGCGTTGCCATCCCTCAAAATCAAAGATCAATCGAAAGTTCCAAGAAGCACCGCTAGGGGGCAACACATCGAGTTGCCATCCCCCTATATCCAACCCCTTTCCCACTCGGGCGTTGCCATCCCTCAAAATCAAAGATCAATCGAAAGTTCCAAGAAGCACCGCTAGGGGGCAACACATCGAGTTGCCATCCCCCTATATCCAACCCCTTTCCCACTCGGACGTTGCCATCTCTCAAAATCAAACATTTATGAACAAAAATAAGATATCATAATAACATTTCTTGAGATGAGGACATGACCGTATTATTCGAGAAAAAAAGAGAAATGATTAATTAATACTTACCCCACATAATTTTCATTAGGGAAGACACATGAGGAATTCATGAAAATTAATTGAAAAATCAACAAATTACGAGGGAAAAACGTTTTACATAACAATAACCTAAGGGGATGGGGTCGAGAGAGGGGAAAATAAATAAAGAAACAACCTTCATTAAATTAAAAAAAAAGGAATAAGCCTTCATTGATTTCCCCCAAAATTCGACAAAGTCCAATAAATACTACTATCTTCGGAGATAAGCACACACTTCGGTCAAGGGGGAAAAATTGCAGCGGGGAATTGGAGGCTGCTACTGACCACGCCCCCCTCCGTTCGCTCGGCTGCAGCTTGCTCCGGCTGGCTCCGGCTGCTCCGGCCGACACCTAATGTTAAGTCTATGGCTCCGGTTTAAGCCAGAATCGGTCATTTACTACTACTTCATTCTGACTACTATCTGCCTTTATGTCGTGTGCGTCCTGCTGGCAGGTACGTCACAGAGTGTCTGTTGTATTACGTAAACAGTAATACAGAAGATAAACATAATTTCATAAATGCATTCAGCATTTTGAAATGAGTGATTGTGAAAGAAAAATTTAACGAAGTTAAAGTGTACTGCATTCAATAGTGCATGGTACAACCCCGAACATGGCAAACTTGGAAGCGCTGGGAGAAAAGATGGGAGTTACTGACTCGAAGATGTACCATGCTGTCTGCTGTGTTACTACCTACCTCTTAAAGAAGGCATCAAGTTGATTACCTTGCCCGAATCTCCGGTTCTCTTGGATTATTTCTTTCTAGCTGGAGAACACATCGACAATAGTTCTCATCACTGCAGTTCTGCGGTCAAAATGTGCTCTATTTTCAGTGAAGGGAATCAGGCCACCGGCTGATGATTGATCCTCTGGCAAAATTCCTTCGATGAGGTCTCTTTCAGGTTCACCCGTAGAGCCCTCGGTAACCAGTAAAAATACCCCCGGATAGAATACCCCTGAAAACCGGTTAAAATACCGCCGGAGATAATGCCCGAAGAAGAAACACTCACATCTCCCAATACCATGCATTTTTGCAGTTACCTTCGACCCCTTCCTTCTGTTAACAGTCTACACGCATAAACTGCATGCGGTGAAACAGAATGAAAGGAAGTCATTCTTGCAGTAAGTAGTACTAGAGCGATTTACTTGTGCAATCAACTAAAACCCATTGGACGGGGGTATTTCTTCCGCTTTGGAAAAAAGACTCCCCGAGAGAATATCCCCAGAACAAGCACTCACATCTCCCTCTTTTAATCCTCAATTTAAAATGAAAAAGTTTTTTCATATATGAAAAAAATTGTGCTCAGTGGAAATCGCCACAGTCACCCAAAGGAAAGGTCAGGTTAGAGAAGTCCAAAATGAAAACTATAGCTGGCAATGTTTATTTGTCCATTTTGGAACGCTTGTGGAGGAGTCAGGCCTGAGTACAAGAACGGGAAATTGTTCCTTCTGCACGATAATGTACCCGGTCACAGAATCCCACAAAGCAGCCAGCGTGCAATAATTTTTGGCCCGAAAACAAGTGTGTGTGCTGAACCATTCCCCCTATTCTCCAGTTTTGTCACCTTGTGACTACTTCCTTTTCTTTAAATTAAAACTGCCTTCAAAAGGAAATGTTTTTCAAGACATTGAAAGCATTCGTTTTTGTACTCAGGCCTAACACGAACAATCCTCCTCCACAAGCTTTCCAAAATGGACAAATAAACATTGCCAGTTACAGTTTTCATTTTGGACTTCCGTAACCTGACCCTTCCTTTGGGTGACTGTGGCGACTTCCACTGAGCACGTTTTTTTTTTTTTTTTTTCATATATGAAAAATTTGTTTCATTTTAAATTGAGGATTAAAAGAGGGAGATGTGAGTGTTTGTTCTAGGGATATTCTCTCGGGGAGTATTTTTTCCAAAGCGGAAGAAATACCCCCGTCCAATGTGTTTTAGTTGATTGCACAAGTAAATCGCTGTAGTACTACTTACTGCAAGAATGACTTCCTTTCATTCTGTTTCACCGCATGCAGTTTATGTGTGTAGACTTATTAACAAACGGGGAAAGGGTCGAAGGTAACTGCAAAAATGCATGATATTGGGAGATGTGAGTGTTTGTTCTGGGGGTATTATCTCCGGGGGTATTTTTACTGGAGGTATTTTAACCGCTTTTCAGTTTTCAGGGGTATTCTCTCCAGGGGTATTTTTTACCTACATCCAGAGTCCTCGTCCTCAGAGGGCAGCTGCTCCAGCTCTATCAGCTCATCGTTAGTGAGACTAGAGTAATTACTGCACAACGTCGATATCAAATTCGTTCAGTTCTTGCTGGTTGGCAAGCCAAACAAAGTCACTGGTAAAAGCTGTTCCTCCCTCTCCAATTCTCATGAAGTTGCAACAGGTCGCAGTTTCTTCCAGCATACAATTTCTGGTCACTTCTTCCCAGGCTGCAGTGGTGTTTATTATGCCTTTCAAAATGTTGAAGGACTTCCTCTGTTTGACAGCCGATCTTTACCATGTGTTTCCTCAACCAATTACTTGAAGGCGCGTCTCAAGTCGTAGAGCTTCACAACTTTATTATGAGGTCCATGACTATTTTGCCTTTTCCCGCTGTGCCTTATATTGGGGTCATTAGTGGTTGTAGAACGGGGAACGAAATGGGAAGACACCATAGCCCACTGGAAACAAGAGGCCGTGAAACGAACGGCTGCCACTGAGGTCATGTGACCAACTTAGTCCCAGCCTCGATACCGTGTGTGTGTCGTCTCAGACATCAGTAATATGCTGATGGGCTGACAGAATAGCGGGAGAATTTCATAAAACGTCAGCTCATGGGAACTTCGAAGGTTGTGTTGCAATATGTATAAAATGTGCTAATATTTAGTTTATAAATTACTTTGAAAATTTTACACAAAATGAAAGAAATGCTGATGATACACTTTTTTATATTTGTTACATTTTTAATTTTTAGGGTGCGGGGCCTTTAAATTTTTTTTTTTTTGTAATGTGTTTTTTCTTAGTTTCCAGTCGCCACCCCTTATAAATTATAGAAATTATTTTACGTAATTTTCATAAATTATAAAAATTGTACTAGTGTATTTGGTTTCTTAAGCACTATACCATCGTTGAAGAAATACTTTTAAAAACCTAACGAAACAACTATGGCTCCAAATAACCGATTGAAGGATGAAGATTCCTGTGACATAGAAGGCAGGGAACATTTTAAAGAGTTACAATATAATCCATATATTGTAACTCTTTAAAATATATTGTAACCCGTGATTGCCGGGAGGAGATTCTTAACCTCCAGATTCGCTAAACATGAATGCCAGTTGCTTCGACTAGCGAATCCTGCGATGGTTACATTTAAATTAATCGGAAACTTGAGACTTGGTCGTCCCGGGCACTATCTGGGAGATGCGGATTCGAGTCCCGCTCCAGGACGATGTGATTTCCAAGTTTTCGGATATTTTCTGACTTACCATCCTTGTCACATTTACACCAGAAATCGGATTGTCATCTTCAAAATTTATATTGTATGGTGTAATCCCGTATTTTTTTCATGAGCTAAAATATACATATTTTGGTAACGTTATTCCCGAAAATTCAAGTTTGTATAGTAGCGTCATCAGAAGAAAATTTTTCGAAATTCAAGCTCATAATAAGCTGTTTCCGGGAAACGGTGTTGCAAGAATGATTAAATGATCTGTTAACATCAGCAATTGAAAACTATTTTCCAAGAAATTGATTTCACTGATATTATTCGTAAAGTTCTTGCTAAGAAATCGGTGGGAATAAAACTTTCATTATCCGATAGTCTACAAACACGAAAAGAGATGACAAGTCTCAACATGTGAAGTTATTTATCCATTTATTTGAGTATTTATTCATTGTTCTTTCAATTTTGATATCTTATGCATTTTAAATCTGTTTTACTTTTTTCACAGTTATATGCTTAGATAGCAATATTGTGACAGACATTTACTGAGATTATACAGAGCAAAACTAATAGACAACCCTCAGAAAACGCAAACATAGCATTTGCTTATCATCCTAAAAAATTTTAAACACTACGACCTGTTAAATATAAGATAATAAATTATGTCATGCGATATAGTCTACGTAATCCAATTCTGCGAAAAAGAAAACTGCAATGGTGGGACCAGTTCCAACAATAGGATCTTGTTTGATTTTTCAAGATGGTTGGGAAATTGCGCCTAAAAAAGTATTATCTACGTGACGCGTAAAAATGCGTAATTTAGGTCATAAATGTAAAAAATGCAATAAATTCGAAACTTGATTTTAATGCATTAAAAAAACGAAGTATTGCAATGTTACTCAAGTTCCCAGGCTAAGACCCATTGGCGTACCGGAAAAACTTCCCCCACCCCACCCCCGCAAAAAATACCGAGTCCCTTTTGCAAAAAACCTATTAGCTTTCAATTACCGAAAATTTTAAATTCCTTATTAATAACTGCGTTTTATGGGTATTTCAGTAATTCAAATTCTGTGAAACCAACACGCATTTTTCGTAAAACCAAAATCATTGCACTTAATTGCATAAAAAAAATACGCACATTGTAATTAAAATTATTGCCCTAGTTTTATGCCATTACAAAGTACTACAAAACACTTAAGCCAAAAAGTTAACCATATTATGCTTGGGGGGGGGGGGGGACTAAGGCCAACCTCCTTGAAATGCCACACGATCGCACACACAGAACACCTAATTGCGAGGTGACAGTGTCTAAGACTTTTTCCGATTTATACTAAAATACGGAACGTAAGCAAATAAAAAAAATTGATAAAAATAAGTGACAATTAAGAATTATATTATCATCACATCATTGTCAACCATTATCAATCCACTGCTGGACGAAGGTCTCCCCAAGTTTCTTCCACAACGGTCTGTCTTGTGCCAGTCTCCTCCATGTCACTCCCACATACTTTCGAATTTCATCCACCCATCTCCCATGTGGTCTTCTTCTGGGTCTTTTCCTGTCCCTTGGAATCCAATCTAAAATTTCGGCTGCCCATCGATGGTCTGTCCTACTGACAGTATGTCCAGCCCATTGCCATTCCAGGGATTTAACTTTGATCATGATGTCTTCCACTCTTGTCATTTTTCTGATCCACGAGTTCCTCTTCTTATCTCTCCTGGTTACACCAAGCATGCACCTCTCCATGCTGCTTTGAGTTGTCTGCAGCTTTTGTATGTCTCTTTTAGTTAAGGTCCACGTCTCTGCACCATACGTAAGCACTGGAAGGATGCATTGATAAAACACTTTTCTTTTAAGACATAATGGCATATTGCTCTTGAAAATTATGCTGTTTCTTCCAAAAGCTCTCCAGGCAAGTTTTGTACGCCGATTAATTTCTTCATCAATGTGACCCTCACTTGATATCTGCTGTCCAAGATAAACGTACGTGTCTGTTATCTCCAGAGTTTCCCCATCAATCGATAAATCTTCATTTCTTGTAAAAGCATTGAACATCACTTTTGTCTTCTGAAAGTTCATTTTTAATCCCACTTCTTTACTCTTATCAGCAAGTTCCTGGATCATACTCTGCAGCTCTGATGGGGTAGTTGCAAAAATGACTATGTCATCAGCAAAACGATGGTGGGTTAAATAATTTCCATTAATCTTTATCCCTTTTTTTTTCCCAGTTCACTCGATGCCTTAATGAAGGGAAGATTCCTGAGGATTGGAACAACGCTACAATGATCTTGCTACATAAAAAAGGTGACATTGAGGATCTCAGGAACTACAGACCTATCAGCGTCCTATCAGTGGTTTATGAAATCTTCACTAAAGTTCTTTCACACCGCTTAAAAGTGACACTGGACATGGCTCAACCGAGAGAACAAGCTGGATTCAGGAGTGGTTACAGCACAATAGATTATATCCACGTATTGAGGGAACTAATTGAAAGAGCGAGGGAATATGAACTTCCATTGTGCATGGCTTTTATCGATTATGAAAAAGCCTTTGATTCGGTGAAACCATCAGCAGTTACAATGGCTCTGAAATCCTGCGGTATTGAAGATGCGTACATTAATAATATTAATAACATCTATGAAAATGCAAGTGCAAAGATTCGGCTGTTTGAAAATACAACACGCATAAAAATTGGAAAAGGAGTGAGACAAGGTGACACCATATCTCCGAAGCTCTTTAGTGCCACATTGGAAGAATTATATCATTATCATCATCATTGTCAACCATTATCAATCCACTGCTGGACAAGGTCTCCCCAAGTTTCCTCCACAACGGTCTGTCTTGTGCCAGTCTCCTCCATGTCACTCCCGCATATTTTCGAATTTCATCCACCCATCTCCCATGTGGTCTTTTTCTGTGTCTTTTCCTGTCCCTTGGAATCCAATCTAAAATTTCGGCCGTCCATCTATGGTCTGTCCTTCTGGCAGTATGTCCAGCCCATTGCCATTTCAGGGATTTAACTCTGATCATGATGTCTTCCACTCTCGTCATTTTTCTGATCCACGAGTTCCTCTTCTTATCTCTCCTGGTTATACCAAGCATGCACCTCTCCATGCTTCTTTGAGTTGTCTGCAGCCTTTGTATGTCTCTTTTAGTTAAGGTCCACGTCTCTGCACCATACGTAAGCACTGGAAGGATGCATTGATCAAACACTTTTCTTTTAAGACATAATGACATATTGCTCTTGAAAATTATGCTGTTTCTTCCAAAAGCTCTCCAGGCAAGTTTTGTACGCCGATTAATTTCTTCATCAATGTGACCCTCACTTGATATCTGCTGTCCAAGATAAACATACGTATCTGCTATCTCCAGTTTTTCTCCATCAATCGATAAATCTTCATTTGACTATATCGAAAATGCATTAAATTATTTGCTCTTGAATGTATAAATAGCAACTAAACAACATAATGCCACGATGTTTTGTACATAGTTTTTTTTTCTCCAGACTGTTATGAAAACATGACATAGGTCTCTGTTTCTTCGCCCTGCGAAGAACACCTTTCAGTTCATTACGTTCTGAATGATGTGTAGTTATGTGCAAACAGCTGTAATACATAACGTTTTATACTCATTGGTATAAAAATTGCATTCACTGATATTTTTTTTTTTTTTTTTATTTTCTTGCGAATATACGTACATGTATAGCGTGACGTACTACAGAGGTGAAAGCATGTGTCAAGAAGACAAATCTGCAGCGAGACATTCTGTCCACGTAGCTTAGTTGAGAGAGCGACTTACACTGGGGTGAGGAGACACGAATTCGATGCCCATCGCGGACAAACTTGTGTTTTCACATCGGCGCCCGATTGTGTAAAATGGATCTACTGACCGTTGGGTTCTTCGAAAAATATGTGATGTTTGTTCTACACGTTGATTGGAATTAATAAAAAAATCCTACTTCGCTTCTATTAAGAGGGTATAACGAAATAAATTTCCCCGTCATTTTTGTCCACGCCGGGGCTCGAACCCGGGTCCCCTCATTCGCGAATAAGTCACTCTACCAATTGAGATACGCGGACGTTCGTTCTGACTGCTATCTGCCTTTATGTCGTGTGCGTCCTGCTGGCAGGTACGTCACAAGGGAGATGTGACGTACTACAGAGGTGAAAAAATGTGTCAAGACGATAAATCTGCAGCGAGACATTCTGTCCGCGTAGCTTAGTTGGGAGAACGACTTACTCCGGAGTGAGAGGTAGCGCACAAACTTGTGTTTTCACAATAGGGGCTATGAAAAGAGGCTTTCAGTGTTCTGGAATAGCTGCTTTCCGTCATCCGGTTTTTATAATCTAAAAAGCGAGAATGTTTTTCAAACGTTTTAGTTATTTAATGAAAGATTACCAAAAATTCTCTTCCTTCTTAATATTTCATCCAAAGCTGCAGTAAAAAAATCCTGGCTATTTCTTTAACCTTAGCTTCATCTGCAGTTTCAAAGAAAACATTTTTTCTTGAGGTTAGAAGCCCTCTTAGCTGTAAGGCACCTTCCCCCAAATTGGGGGTTGAGGGGGCTATCAGTACACTTCTGCTAAGGGCGACACGTGTGTAGGTTAATTGCGGCAAATCAAAGAAGCTTTCCATTTAAGTTTCTCATTTCTTCTATCCTTTCCAACGACACGCCGACACCACACATTGGCCAACGTGTTGCTTTCTAATGATATTTAGGATGCAACACTGCCAAAGTGTTGCATCCAGGGAAAGAAACTTACAAGGAGCACCCCCAACGATGCAGGATGCAACACTGCTAACGTGTTGCATATCAAAGAACGAAACTTACAAGGAACACCCCCGGGTTCGAACAAACAAAACCGCACCAAACTTTCGTTACAAGTCATTTACGCACCTCCGAATTCAATGGTGACATTCGCTTTTCTGTAAAACTCCGCAATTTTTCACTAGAGGGCTCCGTTGAGTCACCCGTCGCTCGTCCGCTGCTTCGCCAGTCGAGTGTGTGCGGGGTTCGGACATTTGGACACCGGACTTTTGGGCACCGGACATTTGGGTACCCGGACATTTGGGCACATTCCCTTTTAAAGCAATGAAATTGCGCTGCGTTAAAAATTATAGTGTTCCTATATTTCTCCCTACTTGAGCAAGTGGTGTGCACAAAAATTTTTTCACTCATATCTCATAATCATTCAGAAATTGAGACATATTTACGATTTTTTGTCTGAAAGACGGGGCGGACATTTGGGCACCTGGACATTTGGGCACCCGGACATTTGGGCACAAATGTTTAAGGGGCCGTATAACAATTGCCGTTTCTTGGCCCAATAGCAAGAGTTTGACCGAGAAAATGTTCGCCGTAAGTTACTTAGGCACTAAATATTTACGGGCATGTGCCTACTCAGCAAACCTGTCGGGGGGGGTTAATACTAAAAGTGTAAAATATGAAACACTTCTCGTCCGATCGGGAGATTTTCATCATTTACAAACTACAACTCGAGACATTAACTCAGGGCATGTGCTTACTCAGTAAACCCAAAACCCAATGGGGCGGGGGGGTGAATACCAAAAGTGTAAAATATGAAAATCGGGGAAAATGGGGATTGCCAAAAGTGTAAAATATGAAGGATTTCTCTTCCTGCCCGGAGATTTTCATCATTCACATGCCTTCAGATAATGTGTGTCGAGTTGAAGCTGCTAAATGCTGAATATCTCCCGATCGGACGAGAAATTCATCATATTTTACACTTTTGGTATTCCCCCCCCCCCCCACACACACACAGGTTTGCTGAGTAGGCACATAGCCTCAAATAATGTGTCCAGTTGTAAATGCCAAAAATCTGCCGAGCGGACGAGAAATTCTTCAAATTTTACACTTTTGAAATTATCCCCCCCCCCCCCGGACGGGTTTGCTGCGTATGCACATGCGCTCAGAACAGAAAATTTGTCGAGCTGCTGCTTGCAAGTACTGAAAATCTCCCGATCGGACGAGAAAGTCTTCATGTTTTACACTTTTGGTATCAACCCCCCCCCTCCCCCTCACATACACAGGATTGCTGAGTAGGCACATGCCTTCAAATAATGTGTCGAGTTGTAGCTTGTAAATGCCAAAAATCTAAAAATCTCCCGATCGGACGTGGAATTTTTCATATTTTACACTTTTGGTATCCCCCTCCCCCGTCGCCGACAGGTTTCCACACCTGCGCTGAGAAAATTTGTCGAGTTGCAGCTTGTAAATGGTGAAGATCTCCCGATCGGAAGAGTAATGACAAATTCTTGATATTTTACGCTTTTGGTATTCCTCCCCCCCACACACACACACTAGTTTCCTGAGGCAGCAGACGCCCTCAGGCAATTCGATGACTTGTAGCTTGTAATGGCTGAAAATCTCCCGATCGGACTTGAAATTCTTTATATTTCATATTTTAGGTTTTAAGCCCCCCTCCCCGACAAGTTTCCTGGGTTTGCTCATGCTCGCAGACAATTTGTTTAGTTATAGTTTATAGAAAAATATCGTAAATAAGAAAATACGAAATTACGGACATTTTATGTGTGCTGGGGGGGGCTAAGAAAAATCCTTACCTCCGTCAAGGCTGTCCAACATTTAAAAAAAGGTTTCGTCTATTTTAGTGTTTTAAATTTATCAAAAATTTGGCTATATTAACGGGGGGGCTCTCTCCCCATGGACACCCTTCGTGCTATGTAATCATGAATATGATGTAATCTATATTCATGATTATGAGCTATGTAATCCCGATCCAGGACGACGAAATAAATTGTCAAGTTTTGGGATATTATCTTTGTCATATTTACACTCAAAAAAACGTATTGTCATCTTCAAAATTTGTGCATTGTAATATTTTTTTAAATTCAATTATAATTGTCGTTTGTTTTACTGGAAACGTTTTCTCCATTCAATTCCCCTCACAGCGAAAAAAAAAACGACAATTTTTGTACGGCCCCCTCAAGATTTTTGTCCAAATGTCCGGGTGCCCAAATGTCCGGTGCCCAAATGTCCTAAACTCAGAGTGTGCAGGTGCTTGTATCACATGCCTTGTTTGTCTGTGTACGTAGTCAGACGACAAAATGGTTCGACCTTTTTTGCGTCAGTTTTGAATGTACATCTATCTGACAAGTCACTCGTACTTTGTGATTCCTGGTCTGGGACACAAATGTGAACGAGTACTTCAGGAGACCTCGTTCAACCCCTCGATGTTCATTTTTTCAGACAATATAAAATTGACGCAAAGAGGATTACAGACTACATAAAACTACGATCCAACATGCCGCAGCCAAAATTACATCACAGAAGATGCATTTTGCCGCCCCAATGGCGCAGTGGTCTAAGCGATGGCTTCTGACTATTCGTCCGAGATGGGTCCGGGTTCGAATCCCGGTGAGGCATGGATGTGTTTGCCTTACGGCCCTGGCCCTCTCCGGCTCCGCTCTTTCCCTTCCCTGGAGTCAGTGGCCCTAAATTAGGGACGGGCGACTGCTTATAGCCCATTGAGTTAAACCTCCAATCAAAAAAAAAAAAAAAAAAAGATGCATTCTGTGATCTACAATCAACTGTCTGCGGAGATTTATAGACCGATGCTTTGTTATATACGCATGACAGAAAGCTGGCTACCATTGCGGTGAACCTGTGCAGAATTTCAGAAGTGTCATCGGCGTGGCTTTCAACACTAATGTTCTTCCTGCGTGTGCATTCTGTGGGTGTACCGATGTTGCATTTATTAATTGTTGTGCATTTTGCGGCAATGGTTATTGCTTTGGTAATTTTATAGACAGCCCTCACATGAATTAATCTTTTGACACTTGCACACTCTGACCTTTCGTTATGAAGTTACGGACGTCAACAGTCCTACGTACGTGATAATTATTTCCTTGAAGATCCGCTCTTTACTCTTCGACGTGGCACATATCTTCAGAGACCTCTACTAATCAACTGCGGAGTTTTACCGAAAAACGAATATCACTATTGAATTAAGAGGTACGTAAATGACTTATAACGGAAGTTTGGTGCGGTTTTGTTTGTTCGACCCCGGGGGGTGTTCCTTGTTAGTGAAGAACGTCTTGAGGGAGGTGGAAGAAAATTTTATACCGCAGCATTTGGATGCAGCCAGAATCACAGGCTATCATCAATACAGAGATCGTGAGGATATATTTCGTAAAGTACTTGAAAACAAAGTTAAAACTCCAGCAATAGTTTAGCATTTTGCTGAAAGACATCACAAAGAGCTCGCGAAATTTGCTATTAGACTACTCAGCATACCAGCATCATCAGCACAGCTTGAAAGGTTATTCAACTGGTCGAACATTCATAGCGCAACAAGAAACCGCCTGCGCTTCGAAAACTCTAAGAAACTGCTGCATATATACACTGCTGACCACCCAAAATGCAACACCAAGAAGGACACGAGATAGCAAAGCCAGATTTACTGGACACATAACAACAGATACAAAGATGAAACGATTGAGCTTACAGTCCCGTGCGACTTGCGGAACACGCAGACATCAATAGTTCGTGTGCCCCCCCCCCCATGGCTGGCAATAACGGCCGCTACACGCCGCGGCATTGAACGAAAGAGGCTTTGGATGTGGGCTTGGGGTATATCGGTCCAGGTTGCTTCCACACGTTGCCACAGTTCATCAGGCATAGCCGCGGGTGGTGCTTGCCGGGCCACTCGGCTGCCGATCAGCAACCAGACGTGTTCGATGGGCGACATATCGGAAGAACAGGCGGGCAATGGCAGCAGTGACATCTGGTGGACCGTGAAGATTTGTTGCACGACGCGTGCCACGTGCGGCTGCGCATTGTCCTGCTGAAACGTGGCCGCTGGCAGGTCCTGCAGGTAAGGGAGGACTATAGGCTCCAAAAAGTCGGAGTTGTAGCGGTGGCTGTTGAGTGTACCAGCGGTGCGTACCAGTACAAAATGGTGGTGTATAAAATGTGGGAACTACAATATACAATTCAATTTTAATGTTCAACACATATACTACTTACATACAATGCTTCTTCACTGCCATCCACCAAACATCCCGAGTTCCGTTGCAAGAATTGCATGCGCCGGTAGTAATCCAACGAAAATTTGTTTTTAGGCCTGTCGTTTCCAGTCTTGTGCCGAGGCCAGTTGCAATTTGTAAGCACTGTGAATCAAAGTTCCTTACTATGAATTGTTGTTTCCTTCTGTTGTAACAAATTTAATTCTAGAGGATTAGGACCCGTATCATCAAGTCAGCAGTGGTACCAGTTTATAATTTCGGTTCAGTGGGGACGTGGAGTTAAAGTTCTCAACTGACCCAACACAAGTATCCTTGATGAGAAATATAGATTGAACGAGAAAGTATAATACACAAGTTGATTATAAAGTCTCCATGTACACCATCTACATCCACTACGCGCTGCTATCCATTATATACCCATATCTCGTGGTGCACGTGGTCTAGCAGTAACCCAATGTTAGTTCGTTTATAAGCCTATCACTTCCAGTCTTGTGTCGAAGCCAATTGTAACCTATAGGGCACTGTAAAGTAAAGTTCCTTACTATGAGTTGTTATGTCCTTCTATTGTAACAAATATTCTTGAGGGCCAGAACTTGTATCATTAAATCAGCAGCAGTGCTAGTTTACAAACTCAGTTCCCGGTGGGGGGTGGGGGGGTGAAGTCGTCCATTGGCAAAACATAAGAGTATCCTTGATGCGAAATACCAACTGAGCAAGAACACATAATACAAAAATTAAAATAAAGTCTCTATGTACACTATATACAGTAGTGGCCAAAATTGTAGAAACATTTTGGAAATAGTGTATTTTTGAGGCTCGATGGGTCATAAAACCAATTTTTTTTTTTTTTGAGTAATACCATAAAATTATATATCAATGGAAAGATAATTTCATCAAGCATGTAATGAAATAACTTTTTTGAAGAATTTTGTGTTAGAACAGCAGTTATAGAGAAGAAAAGTGAAACATATAGAAAAAATGAAATACACAAAAATTCTCACCATGTCAGTTAATACTTTGTTGTGTAACCTTCAGCGTTAATTACGGCCTTACAACGCCTTCCCATGGAGTGAACCACGTTTTTTAGTTCTGCAGATGTTATAATATGAAACCAAGATTGAATTATTGCTTCTATTAATTGGGTTTTATTACTGGGTTGCTTTCGACGAACAAGTTTCTTTAGTCGGCTCCATAGATTTTCGATGGAGTTAAGGTCTGGCCATTCCAGCAGTGGAGTATTATTATCCTGAAACCACTTTTTGCACACAGCAGCAACATGACATGAAGCTGAATCCTGTTGAAACATAAATGCTTCATTATCTTCGAAAAGATCACGTGCGGAAGGCTTCAGTTTGGGCTCAAGTATTTCATTAATGCATTTTTGGCCATTTATACTCCCATTAATCACGCAAATTCTGCCCACAACTTTTGATGTCATACAACCCCAGATCATAACACTAACTGGGTGTTTCACGGCACATGTAATGTAATCAGGATGCAAATCTTCTCCGATTCCTCTCCTTACGTATTTTATGCCATCACTACCAAACAGAGAGATTTTGGTCTCATCACTCCAAATAACACTGTCCCATTGTTCCACTGTCCAGTTCACATGGGTTTTAGCGCAGTTTAAACTTTTCAACCTTTGTTTGAGAGAGAAAAATGGCATTTTTCGTGGAATTCTAGCTTTTAGACCAAATTCCTGCAGTCTGCGCCGAACAGTCCTTGCACTCAACTTCACATTGCATTGCGCTATTTCATCTTGTATACACCCAGATGATTTTCTTCTGTCACCTAGGCACAGTCTCTTAATTCTTCTATCATCACTTGCTGTTGTGCCGCTTTTCCTGCCTTTACCAGTCTGGTTTTGTAGTGACTGAGTCTCCTTGTACCTCTTCAAAAATTTAGAAATGCCAGCTTTGGTAAAGTTTCCACCAATTTTTCTTCTAATTTCTTCATAACTGAAGCCTTGTTCACTTAATAGTACTATTTTACATCGCTTTCTGGGTGACCAGTCAACTCTTTGTGCCATTTCTTTCATTTTATTACGTTTTACAAGCACACTAAATGAAAGAACACAAAAAAACCCCAACCAATTTGATAGCAATCACATAACACACTGACAAATGTCCTCCTCTCAGCTCCAATACATCACATCAATAGCTGAATCCTACTGTGACCTGATTGGCTCATTGCCAAAACAAGATGACACCTGATTGGCTCATTGCCAAAACAAGATGACACCTGATTGGCTCATTGCCAAAACAAGATGATACCTGATTGACACTCATGCTCATTGGCTACATTCAAATGAAGGAAAGCTATTTCATATCAACCTAAGCAAGTTGTGCTTCCTTTTTCTAGTGTTTTGACTATAACTTTTAATAGAATACAGATCATTGAACGAACTTTGTTGCATTACATTTTGGATGAAATTATCTTTCCATTGATATATAATTTTATGGTATTACTCCAAAAAAAAGTGGTGTAATGAGCCATCAAACCTCAAAAATACACTTTTTCCAAAAGGTTTCCACAATTTTGGCCACTACTGTATACATCCACCACGAGCTGCCATTCGCCATATGTCCATATCTCATGGTGTATCAAGACGCGCGTTTCACCAGGTTTGTGTCTGGCGTTTTCAACGGGAATGTTCCTCTCATGTCAAAGTCCAGTTCACTGAAAATTATGTGCCTTAGTGCGCATGGGCCTCTATGTAACGTAGTCTTCAATACCATCTAGTGTGATAATGTGACGCCAAATGTTATTTTAGTTTGAATTTAGTTTTGATAAATTTATTAATAATGTGACATTATTAAAGTAAAACACAAATTAAAGCAACAATGACGCTTGGATATAGTGAAGAATTTAAAAATGCTATGAATCGTCAAAAACTTTATGAACAACTCACAAGTTAGTAATCTTTCAATTTTAAAAAATGACAGTGAAAAGTGTGAAACTTTATTGTCGTAACGTTTTATTTGTTTTCCTTAGAATAAAATTAATGTCACTGTATAGCATATTATTTAGTGTTAAAAAAGGGCAATTCTAGTTTAACTGTAAAAGGCATTTAATTTTTCTTGCTACTTTGAATTAAATGAATGGCACTGAAGTTGTTAAGAGTGGTATTAGTTAAGGTGGCCAATCATGAACATTAATAACAACTTCCAAATCAAAAGAAACGTTAATATTTTTGAAAAAAATGTTCTATCATTCGCATTACCTATGCGTGTTTTTGATATTTCCCCACTGTAATTATTTTCATTTCTGTGGTTATAAACTATACAATTTAAAATAAATGCTTACTTCTAGTTGCGTTAAAATGGCTATTTATTAATTTATTTTCATGTAAATAAATTATTGCTGTGCGTAGGAAGTTGTGTAATAAATTAGTTTTCTACGCGACGTAAAATACATATAAATTACGCGTAATTTACATAAAATATGTATCGTATAATTTAACCAGCAAATCCTGCTCATAGATAATTAACTAAATTCCAGTTGATAAACCCTGAAAACCTGCTTCGGATTGGATTAGATATTCTTTATATTTTATATTTTTTGAGTTTAAGCCCCCCCCCCCCCCCGTACACACACAAAGAGTTCCAGCAGCCTATTTATTTAGCTGGATATTATATACCCCGAAAATCTGCACCTTATTGAACTAGAAATAATTTATATTTTATATTTTTAGTATTAAGTCACCCCACCCCCAGGCACACACATTGTTCCAGAGCTAGCTGATGGGCACAGAGGATTTGTTAATAGTTGTTGGCCATAACCCATGAAAAGCTAATCGAAATCATAATTATTTTTTATATTTTACGTTTTTGTGATTAAGCACCCCGCTTTCCTTGGATGTCACGTGACCCCACCAAGGTCATTATTCTCCTACACTCGTCGTGCTTAGCATGCTTTAGATCGAAGGGCTGAGCTGGGCAGTACGTTAAAGGCAGGTTTTTTTCCCTTTCAAAATAGGCCATTCGCTAGGTGACGTTGGTATAGATTGCTGAAACAGTTATGGCCTATATTCCGATGCAGGGCCGGATAAAGGCCTTAGTGGGCCACTAGGCTAAGATATTTGAGTCTGCCCCTAGGATAAGACATCTGAGTTGGCCCCTAGGCTAAGACATCTGAGTTGGCCCCAAGGAATTTATGATGGGGAATCATTATGAAGTCCGTTAAAAGACGAAACTGTAGCAATATGCTTGTGATAATTAATACGTAGTGCATTCTTCAAACTAATAAATTATCTGCAGAGTTTTCATAATAGGTCACTGTATTATCCAGTTTTCTCATAAGAACATGAGTTGAAAGCTTAAGATTCCTAGACTTTGTCTTGGATTTTCTAATGATTCAGAATTGCATACTTTTCTAAGGGCATATTTTTTTTTATGCAATGCGAAGCCACAGGGGCCTTCGAAAATTAACGGTTCCAAGTGCCAAATTGTGAGGTGTACGTGGGTGGTAGTGGAAAAGTTGTGACTGTCTCACGACGGCGACATGAAACCGTAGGTAGCTGATCAAATCTGTTCATCTTTCACCTCTGTTTCTGACCAAATGGAAATCATAGGAGACAAAAATAAAACTATTTTATAAACTCTCCATGTCGCCCCGGTGTCGCAGTGGTCTAATTCTGGCCATTCGTCCGAGATGGGTCTGGGTTCGAATCCCTGTGATGTATGGTTGTTGTGTTTGTCTTACGGCGCTGGCTCTCTCCCCTCCCTGGAACGAACCAGTGACCCTAAATTAGGGACGGGCGAGTGCTTATAGCCCATTGAGTTGCTCACGGTGGTCGTTAAACCTCTAATAAAAAAAACTCTCTCTCTCTCTCTCTCTCTCTCTCTCTCTATCTATTATTTGCCCAGGCATGTCTACTGGGCCCTTGGTAATCGTGGGCCCCAAGGCTATAGCCACTGTAGACTTAATCCGGCCCTGTTCCGATAGATTCTGGGGTTTCCCCACGTTTACATTCATTACTGCAGCCGAATAATCTGTGTGCGCGTATTCTTATAAACGACAAGGCTAAAGGTCATCGGATGTAGGTAAAAATACCCCGGGGAAAAATAGCCCCGGAGGAAATACCCCCCCTCCCAGCAGATCAAACACTCACATCTTCCAATATCATGCATTTTTTGCAGTTACCTTCGACGCTTTCTCCGTTTGTTAATAACAGCCTACACGCATGAACTGCATTCGGTAAAACAGAGTAAAAGGGAGTCATTCTTGCAGTAATACATGGATACACACTAAGGTCAGGGTATCCTCGATGTTACCCCTGAAGAGCTCTTAGAAACTTGGGGGGGGGGGGTGAATTCACCCCACCCTCCTGAAAATCAGTGGTCGTGTACAGAATCATTATATAAAGCATGGCACTAATGTTTACAGCTCTACGTCCATTTTAACATTTTGGGGGAAAGCCCCTCACCAAAGCTCACGGACTTGGTGGATGCTTCAAGGGGAACATCCTGGATAAACTGACAGACTCCAGCGGCCCACAATATAATATTACGGAAGTTGGGGGTAGAGCCCTCCCCCTCCCCAAACCAAGTGTACCTCGGATCCTCGGTAATTTATTTTTTCAAATTAAAGTACAATTCTCTCTTGGCTTACATGGAACGTTTTCTCGAAATTCGTTTGGAGTTCCTAATTCAGTTCTCAATATAAGCCCAGAGACGACAGTCTTTATAGCCCCCTCCCCCTTGAACTTTTGTGGCCAGTTGCCCTAAACCCCTATGAACCGGCATGACAATTCAGACAAACAAAAGAGTTCCTTCCCCTCGTTAGGCACCTTGAAAAAGTGCGACATATAATTTGGAAAACTGCCCCACTTGAAAAATTGTCCCACATTCAAAGTGTTCTTCGGAGGAACAGCAATTTGTGCCCGGCCCCTTAATGAAAAATATGTGGCAATTTTCCAATAGTTGCTGAAAGATGTGTGGCAGGGTTGCCGGTAAATTGCCACACCGGAACACTGCCACACATCAGTGTTCCTGTGTGGCAATTTACAGTGAACCGTTTGTTCTGAGGTTTTTCTGCCGGGAGTATTTTTACCGCTTTTCAGTTTTGAGGGGTATTTTCCCCGGGGGTATTTTTACCGTTTACCAAGGTCATCAGCTGATGTGACTGTTATATTTGCATAGATAGTCTTTTATTTTTCGCGATTGTCTTATCATCAAGGTTTGTAATTTTTTTACCAGTGTGTGTATAAATCTTCCAGTGAGGTAAATGCTTTCCAAGAGCTCAAAATACTGATCGATCAAGAAGACTGAAGACGACAATTCCTGAATCTTTATTTATTCATCTTTCGTGACTTAGTACATCCACGTGGTAGCAGAAGGGCGTGCATTTGTCCAACATTTAAGAATATTTTGGAGGTGGGACTTATGACCTTAACACTATCCTCTCTTGACTACTGACACCATTTTAGTGCTTCTGCTGTATATCCATCAGCCCTTAATGCACGTTTGTTTTACTGTTCCGTGCTTGGTTTCTTAAGGGGCAGCAGCCCTTCCGACACACATCTGCTTTTCGTGAAACAAGGAGGCGTTCCATCTGGTGTTTCATGGTTTTTCTGATGCAGGATGAACCTAAGCTCTTTCCTTCGTACATGATATTTATATATTTATATGATTTACTTATTTATATTATTTATCTGCTGCTAACCAAACTGATTTTAACGTAATTGTATCGTTGTGTTTCGTTTTAATTCGCCGTCAGAGATTGCGTGCTGTCTTTGCATCCCGTTGCTGTAAAACGAAGAGTGGCGACTTGTTCAAGACTGCGGGTTGTTCCCTCGCTCGCAACTACTTTGTCTTCATTTTACTCTTGGTTCGACTAGATGTAATCGATGAAAGCTTTTACGACTTAACTGCATTGAGTCAAACCACACGTCTCCTTAAAGAGGAAGAAATGAGCTTAAGGCACTCCTTCCCCGGAAATCGTAAACTAATTTTTTAAGAACTTTTTGATCGATACAGTAATCGATGGAGTTCCATCGAGCACGTAAGTCATTTCAACTTGATTATTTTACGAGCTACCACTACTGATTTAGAGCTGCCATCTTGACTTTTGGGGCTCCTGGGAAGTTTGAAAGTGCCATATGCTACGGTATTTTATTATAATTCAAAAGTTATTTATCTGTTGGAAGATTTCCCGCACATGTATTCGTTCAGGAAAATGTATTAAAGGTTTTTACTATGTACACCGCCTGGGCACTTTACCAGAGGGACCTTTATATTATGCTGATGGAAACGTATATATACTCTTAGTGTCAAGGCGGATCAAGAAGATTTGCAAGAGGGAGGCCATAAAAATAAAACTTAAATTTACTGAAAGGAAATCATGATGTGGCGAAATAACGAATGCACATTTTTTAAGTAAAAATAAATTTTACAGATAAAGAGTCTATTCGGCTTGCAACAAAACTGGAGAAAATCATCAAAATTAAAATCAGTGCAACTAGGAGCCGAATAAAACATCGGAAATCCACAGCCAGGAAAACGAGGCCCCCCATCGATACAAAATCTTTCGGCAATGTATAGTGCAGGAGATGTCATTTGACATACACGATATGATCTATAAACATTATATTGACAAAACTCACTGGACACCTAGAAGAGAAACACAACATAGCATTTATTGACATACATTAGTACGGTGTCGGTCCACCTTTGGCCTTAATGCATGAACCGACCCTTCGAGACATGCTTTCGACAAGATTTTGGAACACAGCGATAGGTATGCGCTTCCATTCAGTACATAATGCTGCCGCTAACTGTTGCTTAGTAGTAGGCCTTGGTTCCAAACTTCTTATGTGGCGCTCTAATTCCTCCCATAGGTGCTCTATGGGATTAAGATCAGGGCTCTGTTCTGGCCAGTCCACACACAATACGGAATTATTGTCAAACCACGCCGTAACAGTTCTTGCTTTATGGTTCGGTGTATTATCCTGCTGGTACCAACAAAGCTCGGTTCCACAGTATTGCCACAGAGTTGATAGGGCATAATTGTCCAGAATATCGAGGTAGACGTGCTGGTTAACAGGTTTGTCCACGATAACCAATGAGCCAGGACCATACCACGAAAAACACCCCCACACGAGTACACTGCCAGCTCCATACTTGGCCGTAGGAACAAAACACTGTGGTAAATAGTGGTTCCCGGGCCGCCGCCACACCCAGACATGGCCAACAGACTGATGGATCGTGTATCTGGATTCATCAGTCCATAGGACCCGTTTCCATTGATCTACTGTCCACGATAAATGTTCTTTAAACCATGCTAAACGACGAGTAGCATTCCGAGTAGAGATGAAAGGCTTATGAGCAGCCGCACGACCACGGTAACCCATGGAATGAAGTTCTCTGCGAATGGTACGTGTACATACCAAGGTTCTAGCATCTTTACTCACCTGTACACTGAGGTCCTGTGCAGTACTCCGTCGATTAGCTATAACGACTCTTCTGAGGCTTCGACGTTCTCTATCACTGATTTTCTTTGGTTTGCCGGTACGTTTTGCTGCTTCAGTCACGCTATGTGTGCTCCACTTATTCAGTACATCCAAAACAGTTGACTTGGGTATGTTTAAACGCCTCTCGGTTTCTCTTATGGTCAACCCACTAATATAACACCCAAAAATATTTCCTTTCTCAAAGTCAGTTCAGCGACATTTTCACTCAACCTCACAGTGCGATATGATCGTGGTCAGCTGGAGGCTTGTTTTTATACCGTTTGCAGCTGTACCGCGCATTTTAAAACAGCAGCGGATCCGTTCATTTGCTTTTGAAGAGGTGTCCAGTGACTTTTGTCAATGTAGTGTATATTATTGTAAAATACAGTGTGCGTGAATAGATACGTTTTCATTTTGGAAAAAAAAATCACCTGATTTGCGATGTTTAGAAGATCATCTCGTTTCGTGTTTCAGATAATTTTCATAAATACTACCTTTCGTCTGTTATTCATTCGTTCTTCGATTGTATGTCCACATAGTATACGATAAGTTAGGTAAAATGAGTATGTGCCTTGAAAAAATTGTGATACGTACAAAAGACCTTTAGAAGTACTCGTATTAAGATTGGTTCTCCTTCTTTTCTCCTGCTTAGAGATTTTCCTCTGTTCCTGTAGGAGCATCCCTTTTGTAACCCATCGTCAAGACCTGTACCTCTAGAAACTTTTAATCCACTAGTACGGAAAAAGCACAATATTTGGCTTGTACGAAAATCGCACGTACGGACCTCATTCCAGTAGAGCGCACCTCCCTCCAATATCTGGAGTTCCGTTTATTCTATCTGGAGAACTTATTTATTCAGTAGTCTTTCAGGACGTTAGAAAATCCATCAGTCACTATCAGATTATACGCTGGTGAGATAACAATCTTTTCTTCACACAAATATCGCTCGTTCTTTCCATCAACAGACATAGTTCGCATATCATTCAATAAACTTCGCTCAGTCGGAAACATGGTGTCAGTAAACAACACTGTTAAAAATTTCGTAAACAACACTGTTAAAAAACAACACAGTCAGTCGTAAACAACACTGTTAAAAATTTTGCGGTTGGTTGCACAAAAAGTGGTGCTACACCAGTTGCACCACTTTCTGAGAAATGATATACCATCGTGTGGTGTGCAAACGAAACCCAACAGCATGGTGCAACTTTGCACCACGTTATGGTATAAGGTTGCACCACACTATGGCGATGCAAGTTTTCAACATGTTGTTGGGTTTTGTGGTAGGACGCAGTCGAAGCAAGATAACACGCAGTCATAAACAACACTGTTAAAACTTTTGTGGCAGCAAAAAATGGTGCTACACCAGCTGCACCACTTTCTAAGAAATGATATACCATCGTGTGGTGTGCAAACGAAACCCAACGACATGGTGCAACTTTGCACCACGTTATGGTATAAGATTGCAACACACTATGGTGCAAGTTTTCAACATGTTGTTAATATACCATTTTTTTGTTTGCACCAGAAAATGGTATATCATTTCTCAGAAAGTGGTGGAGCTGGTGTAGTACCACGTTTCGGTGCAACTTACCCCAAATAATTAACAATGAAGAATGTACTCAGTCGAGAAGAAGAATGCGCACTTAACATTGAACACCCGAGCTCTTATCCCTCAGGGCGTATTACGTACTTGCTCTTTGAGCTGCTGTCAGGTGTTGCCAAAGCTAAATTCATCGAGAAGGAAAATGTGGCGTTGAGCTAGAAAAACGTTTAACGAGAATAAACCACATTTACGTAAGAATACAGGAACTTAAATGGAACGTTAAATTAGAGTATACGTCATAACTGACACCTGAGATTTATATATATATATATATATATAAAGATACATGTACTCCAGACATTACCAAAGGTACCAGTATCAGAGTTCTTCCAGTCCTACCAGCAGAGGTTGCACATGCAATCAAAAACATGAAACGGGGGAAAGCTCCAGGAGAAGATGGAATTACCGTAGACATCATACAAGAAGCAAGTGGAGAAATTGAAACAGTACTCACCCAAGTTTTCACTCGATGCCTTAATGAAGGGAAGATTACTGAAAATTTGAACAATGATCCTGCTACATAAAAAAGGTGCCATTGAGGATCTCAGGAACTACAGACCTATCAGCCTCCTATCAGTGGTTTATAAAATCTTCAGTAAAGTTCTTTCACACCGCTTGAAGGTGACACTGGACATGGCTCAACCGAGAGAACAAGCTGGATTCAGGAGTGGCTACAACACTATAGAACATATCCACGTGCTGAGAGAACTAATTGAAAGAGCGAGGGAATATGAACTTTCATTATGCATGGATTTTATCGATTATGAAAAGGCCTTTGATTCGGTGAAACCATCAGCAGTTACAATGGCTTTGAAATCCTGCGGTATTGAAGATGCATACATTAATAATATTAATAACATCTATGAAAATGCAAGTGCAAAGATTCTGCTATTTGAGAATACAGCACCCATAAAAATTGGAAAGGGAGTGAGACAAGGTGACACCATATCTTCCAAACTCTTTAATGCCACATTGGAAAATGTCTTTCAATCACTGAACTGGGAAAACAAAGGAATAAAGACTAATGGAGATTATCTAACTCACCTTTGTTTTGCTGATTACGTAGTCATTTTTGCAACTACCCCATCAGAGCTGCAGAGTATGATCCATTAACTTGCTGACAAGAGTAATGAAGTGGGATTAAAAATGAACTTTCAGAAGACAAAAGTGATGTGCAATGCTTTTACAAGAAATGAAGATTTGTCAATTGTTGAGGAAAAGCTGGAGACAACCAATACCTACATTTATCTTGGACAGCAGATATCAAGTGAAGGTCACATTGATGAAGAAATTAATCGGCGTATAAAACTTGCCTGCAGAGCTGTTGGAAGAAACAATATAATTTTCAAGAGCAATAAGCCATTATGTCTTAAACGAAAAGTGTTTGATCAATGCATCCTTCCAGTGCTAACGTATGGTGCAGAGACGTGGACTTTAACTGAAAGAGACATACAAAGACTGCAGACAACTCAAAGAAGCATGGACAGATGCATGCTTGGTGTAACCAAGAGAGATAAGAAGAGGAACTCGTGGATCCGAAAAATGACAAGAGTGGAAGACATCATGATCAGAGGAAAATCCCTGAAATGGCAATGGGCTGGACATATTGCCAGAAGGACAGACCATCGATGGATAACTGAAATTTTAGACTGGATTCCAACGGACAGGAAAAGACCCAAAAGAAGACCACATGTGAGATGGGCGGATGAAATTCGAAAGTATGCGGGAGTAACATGGGGGAGACTGGCACAAGACAGACCGTTGTGGAAGAAACTTGGGGAGACCTTCGTCCAGCAGTGGATTGATAATGGTTGACAATGATGATGATGATAAAGAAAACACAACAAAAAACCGTTCCCATCAATGAAGCTGCGTGTGAAGCCTCTCTATATCAGGTAAATGTGTCGTAGAAGAAACATTGATTAAATTTCTTTCTTTTAGTAAGGCTTATTGGAAGACATTACGATTAGATGTTTAAGTAATTAAATAGTCTGTTGATAATTTTAGGAAAACTCGAACAACGATGGCTCATAAACCGAATTATGTAATATGCCAGTTTTTAGTAAATACTTATAAAACTGTTGCTTTTGTCCCCCGTCGTGTTGTATAGTACAAACTAGTACTCAAAGAAGGACAGAGGTTGGAAACCTCCGCGTTATCCAAACCCAAACACGAAGATTGATACACGAAGACTTATTACGTGATTACGTCATACTGAAAATTCTAAAATCTAGTTCCCACAATCAGGAGAAGGGTGGGTAGCTAAATATATAAAGTGTGAACTCATGTCAGTTTGCTGTTTCAGTCACTTATAAAAAGAGAGGGAGAAAGAGAACGAAAAGAAACTTCCGTAAATAAAAACCGAAAACGAAAAAAGTCACACGCGTGCAAATGTCATTGTTGGTCCAAACTAGCGGGAAGTTTCCTTTCAAATGTTCTACGCGATCTCACCACCAGAGAACTTCCTATGAAATACGATTCAGGGGAGCGTATAGAAACTGCATTTCTGTTCACTGCGATAAAAATATCCTTCACGGAAAGAGCGGGGAGGTGTACACCACCTTTATTTCTGATCGAGAGGGAAAAACAAAATTGAATTTGCAGGGGATCGAACACATTTTCAGCAGGGGGAACATACTGCATAGAAAATCGATTTCTGTCCGAGGAGGAGAGTCAAACTTGAGTTTAGAGGGAGCCAAATATCTTTCTTAATGGACGATAAGGGGATATATAAAAATTTCACTTCCATCAGAAGGGAGTATAATAATTTTTTATTCACAGTGATGTTCAGCGCAAAAAAACGAGGAGACAAACAACAAAATTATTCTTTCTACGAGGTTGGCAGGGGAAGGTTGTAACGTAGCTATATACTATTTTAACTTTCCTTTTGAGTTTCTTTTTCTATGTAAATTTCAGTTCGTTCTCTTAGACATTTTGAAACCTTAACGTTATGTATTTTCCCTTAAACGAGAATGATGTTGGCAACACACTGAGGTCGAAACAAGAGTGACGTATGTGTGGCCGGATAAGAACGATACACTGTAAAAAATTGCTGTGAATTCTCAGTGTTTCAACTGTATTAAAACGGTTTACAGACCGTAAGCACGCCAACGGGCGATGAACCGTAAATTTTCGGTAGATAAACAACATGTTCACGGTGTTTAAACTGTTTTAACCATTGCGGTATAATACCTGTTTTTTTACGTGCTGTCGAATGGCAACGGGCTGGTCGCGGACGCCATGTTGGTGCGAAGCGATGGAGGTCTCTCCATACACAAAATAAGGATTCTATGTTACTAAATAAGCACCGCAGCATTTATTTTCGGTAAGTATTTTTTTGTTTTGTGTAAGTCACAGTGCATTATGATGAGAATGTTAGTATTAAGTGGTTTTGGTAACAATTGAAACAAGTTTGATGTTTTATTTCATGTATGAGTTGCTCACGGTGGTCGTTAAACCTCCACTCAAAAAAAAAAAATATTTCATGTATTTCGTTCAAATTATTTGTTAGGCCGAACAAGTTCAGTAAACGAATGCAGTTGCTAACTAATTTTCCTCGCTTGTCCTGTGACTAGGTGACAACTAGTTTTGGAGAACGAGGTACAAATTGTATAATGGTCAATTTTACCCAGACCACGTGGGTGCCAGGAAATTTTTATTTAGCATTCGCAAGTGCAAAAAATTCTAACACTATGCTCCTGCTTCCTTCCTTTTTTTTTTTTTTTTCAGTGCCAGACAGCGTTTTTTGGAATCTGGGCTACTGAATATTTTGTGGCCCCTATTTCTGGTCACAAGTGCTTGTAAAATACGAATGTCCTATTGACTATACGATAGATATGTACATATGTTGGATACCTATTTCCTTTATATATGTAAAGGCTTTGTAAAATACATCTTATGTGTTTGCAGACATAAGGAAATGTATTATTTTTAATATTTATTCCTAAAGAAATGCAAACATTGAATCAAGTATAGATAACAAAAATTTGAAATGAATGCACAAAAACAGAAGTTCACACATAGTTCAGGAGTTTGTCTTTAAAATGTCTGTTTAAAGATGCTGAAACATTTTTTTCTGCAAACTAACACATTGAAGAAATCTCATGTGAGCAGTGTGTATACCTCATCTGTGGTAAGATAGAAATTTATCAGAACCAATCAATTTCTTAAAAATTAGTTGAAATATATCAATACACAGGTATTTGTGTAGTAATAACTGCCAGTGTTTTCTGTAAAATTATAAAAAAATGACAGAAATATCACTCAACTCATGCCCAACGCACAACTCGAGGCGCGTCGCGTAAACTTAATAGCAGTACCAATATCTGTTTGTTTTATTTATAAAATGAGTACCCCAAAAGGTGTATTTCAATGCAAACACAATTGCACGTAGAAAGTTTTACAAACAGGTCACTTATGCTAGGCAGTAATTACATTAGAACTGCTTCGTGAGCTAAGAAAAACCCCTCAAAAAAATCACTTCAGGTGTACTGTGCAAGAAATAAACATTGCTAGTATACCCCAAAATCTTAAGTGTCCACATATCTTACAAAAAATTTTATACTAAAGAAAATTCAAACATTGAATCAAGTGTAGACAACATAAATGAAAAATGAATGCACAAAAACAAAAGTTTGCCGCCCCGGTTGTGCAGTGGTCTAAGCGATGACCTCTGATCATTCGTTCGAAAGAGGTCTATCGAATCCCGGTGAGGCATGGATGCTGTGTTTGTCTTACGGCACTGGCTCTCTCCCTTCCCTGGAACCAGTGACCCTAAATTAGGGACGGGCGACCGCTTATAGCCCATTGAGTTGCTCACGGTGGTCGTTAAACCTCCAATAAGGCCGCCCCGGTGGCTAGTGGTCTAAGCGATGGCCTCTGATCATTCGTCCGGAAGGGGTCCGGGTTCGAATGACGGCGAGGCATGGATATTGTGTTTGTCTTACAGCACTGGCTCTTTCCCTTCCCTGGAACCAGTGACCCTAAATTAGGGACGGGCGACCGCTTATAGCCCATTGAGTTGCTCACGGTGGTCGTTAAACCTCCAATAAGGCCGCCCCGGTGGCGCAGTGGTCTAAGCAATGGCCTCTGATCATTCGTCCGGAAGGTGTCCGGGTTCGAATGACGGCGAGTCATGGATATTGTGTTTGTCTTACAGCACTGGCTCTTTCCCTTCCCTGGAACCAGTGACCCTAAATTAGCGACGGGCGACTGCTTATAGCCCATTGAGTTGCTCACGGTGGTCGTTAAACGTCCAATCAAAAAAAAAAAAAACCTCCAATAAAAAAAAAAAGTTCAGGCGTTCGTCTTTAAAATGTCTTTTTTTGCTTTGAGGTTTGTGAAGAAGTGCACAACATCGTCAAACTAACTGCTGAGCAATATCATGCTCTAATGACATGATAGCAAGACTGTTAAGCCTTTGTTGAAGCATTGTCAATCACAAGTTATTTTTTACCAAGTGTAGTTTTAATACGGTGAATGTACATTTGGGAAAATATCATGTATATATATATGTGTGTGTGTGTTTTGCAATGTCTTGACAAGAACATTTTTTTTTTTTTTGTGCAGTAGCTACATTCACACTTGATAAAGTCATAGAACTGTGAAATTTTACTATGTAAAGATTCATCCAAATCCTCACTGTAAAAATCTAAACAGTTATTTAGAGAAATTTAGTTGACAGTTAACTAAGAACTGAAATGGAAATTGAATTTTTTTTATAAGCTAACAGACATTTGTTATCCAACTGATCAATAATCACATTAAATGTTTCTACTTCACATTTTTTCTGTCCTTGAAGAATAGTTTCATTACGGTTATTGCCATGTGCATATTTTTTAATTGTGATTAGACAAAACTTCCAGAAGATTTTTCACTTAATGTTTTATCTATTTCTTCATATTTTTCAAAATTATTTCTTTCATTGGCAATGAAATGGGATAATGACAGAAGGTTACGTCCAGTTAACAAATCTAGTGATGGCTTTTGTAATTTAGTATCAACTTTATCACATCTTTCTAAAATGCATCATAACTTGCGTAATTATGGTTCGATTTCAGTGAAATTTTAGTATGTGTTAGGGGACCACTGGGGACGAACCCTATTGGAAATGGGGTCAAAGGTCACAACATAGGAGCAGGATGCATTCCATTGCCATTATGCGTCATAACTTGCGTAAATATGGTTCGATTTCGATGAAATTTTAGTATGTCATAGGGGATCACCTGGGGACGAACCCTATTGAAAATGGGTGCCAAAGAGCACACATGAAAATAGATTCAAATTTATGAGAGAAACTTGAAGAAAAAACATCCAATCTCTGTAGGTAGAAGAAAAGATTTAGGATTTCTAGACAATGGAAGTCCTAAATTTAATATGAATAATGCAAATTATTTCTTCAATTTGCGCTTTTCGGAACTTTTTTACCCACACAAAGTTTTCAGTCCTCAGTAAAACAGGTGTGGGCTCTACTAGTTTTGTTGGGGACCAAAAAGTTTCAAATACTCCAACCTCCTTTAGCCCACCAAACACCCCTGCTCTGACAACTGGTTTTGGAGAACGAGGCACAAGTCGTGGAATGATCAATTTCACCTGCAGACCACATGGGCGCCAGAAAATTATTTAGCTAGCACTGTTACAATTGTAGGTGATTTAACAAGAATTCTGACACCATACTCCTGCCTCCTATATCTTTCCTGTCCCAGCTGCTAATCATTCATCAACTTAATCCATTAAGAATTTCATTTGCTGATTTTTGTGTTCAAATTTGTGCTTTCATCCTAATTTCTTTACATAGTCTGTGACGGGTTTAAAATTTATTACATGCCAGGATGCATAATAATATTTTTTAATCGCCGGGATGCGGCCCAACTTCAAACACTTTATTTCTATGGGTGGTCAAATTTTATTTCTGTAAAAACACATAAGTTGTTAATCAGAGTTAAAGTTGATGCCATTGTTTTCCAGCCAATAGCTATCTCAAATAGCCTGGCAAATCCCTCTTTTTTTCCAGGTAGAGTTGCCATTATGTTCCAAGCTTAAATCTAAGAAATTCCTTAGTCAAACTCTGCATTAGCACCAATGCTAAACATCATTGTTACCCCCCCCCCCCCCGTTAGCTTAAAATACACTGCTCAAAACTATTGGGAGATATCGTGGTTTAGATATGAACTACTGACATCAACTGTTTGTATGCTAAGAGAAATTGAAGGAAAGTTATTACAATGAAACTTTTGCATACTTCCAAACACCTCAGTATGCAAAATTGATTGTGGGACGTTAAAAAGGGTATGTTTCTGTCAACGAATGAAAAGTGAATTGTATCTTATGATCGTTTAGTCCAGGATAAAAATGACTCGTGCTTTGAATGTGATGTCCGAACAGGATTTACCCGAATCTGTAGCCTGAGGGCTATCGGTCACTTAGAAGCTGGTCAAACCCAATCGCAAGTAGCGGACGCCGTTGGAGTGTCTCGAAGCATGATTTCCAGATTTTGGAATTGGTTTTCAGATACCAAAAATTTAAGGCAAAGACCAGGGCAAGGTCACAGGAAAGCAACGTCAAGAAATGAGGATCGTTTTTTATCACTGACTGCCAGGAGAAACCGGAGTATGAGCGCCCCTCTTCTGCAATGCAAGCTCCATACGGCTACTGACACAAATGTTTCGACTCAAACTGTTCGCACCCGACTACACAGTGTTGGTCTGTATGCTCGACAACCTATGGTATGTGTTTCTTTAACCGCATGCCACCGTGCTGCCTGCAGATTTTGAGCACATGACCCTGCTGATTAGAGAAGAAATTAATGGAGCAACGTTCTCTTCTCAGACGTGTCTTGCTTTACTGTACATCCTGATTATTTTGAGGGAACAAGGTATTTGTAACAACCAGAGGTAGAAAAATATTCTGAAATCTGGTGGCCAGCTAAATTTTTTAGTGGCCAGACATTGAACCTGCGGGGAGGAGGGGGCTATATATAATGTCAAAGTCGTACACTTCTGTCCAAAAATGTTCTGCCCTCAGCCCTGGCAAAAAAAAAAAAGGTACTCGTTTTTTTGTTTTGTTTTTCATCTGGGGCTGGCAAATTCCTGAATTATCATAATTTTCATCGTTTATCCTCAGACCCTGGAAATCGCACTTTTTTTTTTATTTTCGTATAATCTGTGCCGGCGTATAATTCACAGATTGTGACATTCAGAAGAAAAAGAAAAAAATAGCCATATGATCTTGTATATCACAAATGTTGATCCAGAAGCGGAATTTTCGACAGAAAAGTTAGGCACATAAAGACCCCGGAGTCCGAAGAAATGAAACAAAGACTTTGGTCAAACTGGCAAAGGACAAACTAAAATACAAGGCACAGTGTACACGAGATTCAGAACATAGAACTTTGAAATGAAGCGTGCATGTTTAGGTTCCTGCAGCAAGCACTGTGCATACATTTTTATTGGCCAATTGATGAGGAGAGGGCACAAGCACAGTCAGCATTTTGTCTTTCCCGACAATACAAAGACAAAATAACTGCCGCCGCCCCTTCCTACAGCTTTCCCGGTCTTTCATTATGACATCCCTTTTCCGTCCTCTTCACTTCGTGCAAATCCTAGACTGAAATTTTTTTCCGAGAGAGTTCCTTTTCCAATTATATAGCCCCTCTCCAGCACAATTACCCTGCAGATTATTTTTCAAATTGAACGGCAGCAAAAACTTTTTTTATTTTATTTTTTTTAAATCGTTTATTCGTGGCTTATACAATGCAAATTGCCGTACATGTTTTTCAGTGAGAAATTTACCTTTATTTTCATTTTTACGATATGATCATAAATATGCCTTTGTACATTTGTCTCCCCAAAAATTATTAAATTTAAATTTACTAATTGTTTTGGCCATATTTTTCTTTTTGCATAGCATACTAAGTGTATGTAGTTCCTATTCCAACCTCTAAAGTTTTCTGTCACTCAGTTTTAATACAAAACTACGATATTCCCTATTCCCTAATTGTTTTTAGCTGTATATATATAGTAATAAAGTCAACCACAGATAAATTGTAATCCTAATACAGAACCCAAAATAACATCCTGAATTCCTGATAAGATAATTTTTTTCCAAAGACCAAACCTGCCCCCCCCCCCCCCCCCGCCGCATTAAAAATGGCAAAATCCAATAAAAAAATTTGCAGCGTGTTAGTGAAAACACCAAATATAAATATAATCATCTGGTAATTTCTAAACCTTACTTTACCATGGACTTCAATCAAGATGGCTGATGCCATATTTGATATATCTCAAGGGGCCTCTCTGTCCCTCATTGTCAGTTTGTCACTATAAATGAATTGAAACAAATCTCCGAGAATGTACATCATGAAAGGGTGAATCCGTGAAAATTTTAATCACAATGTAACATTCAGGCCTCTTGTGTCGCCATTCTGATTGAATATCAGCAATGAAGTCACATCACCAGTGAAGCATTATCTCCATCAGTGCTATAAATAAATGAGGCTGGAGACAAGTTTCTAGAAATGAAAATCTTATTTTTTTGAAAAACTGGAAAAATAAGAGGTACATACAAGTACCGGATTTATTTAAAAATAGAAAGTAGTCATGACTACTCTTTTTTGTGCAAAGTACATCACAACTTGCATTTCCTTTGACATCTTGGAGTCGAATTTTTCATGATTACAATACTTTCTCATGCTAATGTATGAAAAAGAAAAAGTCTTTTTCACATAAAAAAAAATAACTAGGAACTCTCATAAAATTGCAGGTCCTGTTAATGTGGTGCTCCACAGAGCTGCACACATAAAATCTTTACTGTTTCTACCGGTTTTCAAAATCTTTTGGATTCAAAAGTCTTAGTTTCTTATTTCCTTCTCAACAAATAAAATTCTTGTTTTTATTCTGTTGCATTTATTTGCTACAAAAATGTATATATACAGGGTGTCCGAGAATTATTGGACACATAACAAAATTATATAAAACAAAACATTAAACAGACAGAAATAAACTGACTGTATTAACTTACAATGTAACTGCACAAGTTAATAAATTTCGATGTGAGATCCCTTGGTTGCTCGTAGTACGTCTAAGCGATACTCAATTCCATGCCATGTATTGGCAAGCATCTGAGGAGTTATGGAATTAAATAGCAGCTGTGATACGCTACTTTAGTTCCTGCAAATCAGTACAAGGCGTCTTATAGACACGATCCTAATCCCACATGAAATAATCCAATGAAGTTAGATCTGGAGAGCGAGGAGGCCACAGAATGGGACCACCACGGCCAATCTATCTGTTGGGGAAAAGGCTCATTTAGGCACTTATGTATACATGTTGACCAATGCGCAGTCGTACCGTCTTGTTGGAAAATGACATCATATCTTTTGATCTGGGTATAGCGAAAGTTTCTATCGTATCCAAGTAAATGTCATCATTTGTTTTTTTTGCAGAAGGAAGGGCCAATCACTTGTCTTTTTGATAGGGTGCACCACACGTTAACTTTTGGCGAATCGCGTTCCAGTTCATTAGCAGCATGAGGCAGTTCACTACCCCATATCCTACAGTGACAATTCACAATACATGAAATGTGGATTCATCACTGAAAATGACAGTACTGAGAAAGTTTTCGTTGTTTTTCACTCAATTTAGCATAACCACAGCGAAATCGTTTCGCTGAGTGTGATCATTTACATGCATCTTTTTCACTATTTGGATTTTATAAGCATAAAACTTTAATTTCTTGTGCAAGATATCGTGAACTGTCGATTTCGGAATGCACAGTTCTCTGCTTGCTTTACGAACGGATTTCCTGGAGCTTCGTCGGAAACTTCCATTAACTTGGTCAACCGTCTCACCGCTGATGCTAGGCCAACCGGCTCCTCCACGAGGTTCCACATTGCCAGAACTGTTTTATCCATTGCTTAATTGAATTCATTGATGGAGGATTATTATTGAGTATCCAATATTTCTGGGACACCCTGTATATTGCTTAAGACAACAGTGCTGACAATTACGGAGGATCATACTCTAAACGGTATCGTCTTTTAACTTTAATGACAGACTTTAATTTCGCAAGCCATAACACACACATCACCTTGTGCTGTACGGATGACATTACTACCGATTGCGCATTTCTCATACATTCCTCATCAGGCCACACCTAGTGCCATCTATCGGATTCTGGGAATAACAATTCTGCAAAACAAAAATATAGAAACCGTGTTTGTAATACGTGACATAGAAAAACCGACAATGCTCAGTTGTTTTTTACATAATTTTGTAATGTATCCAATATTTCTGGGACACCCTGTATATTGCTTAAGACAACAGTGCTGACAATTACGGAGGATCTTTTTGCGGACATATTTTTTGTATTGTAAATAATTTTGGTAATGAATCTTTGTTCTGCATGCTAAATTGGTTGAATTTTTAAAAAATATGTAAAAGAATTTGGTTTCAGATGAATCAAATCCTTTGGCAATAAGTGTCAGTTATTGTTTATTTTTGACACATGAAATTTTACATTCAATACATAAAGTGATTCCTTCTGTTTTTCTTAGGAATATCTCATATTATAAAACATTTTGCATAAAAGTGCATTCTTAATACTTAACATCATGTATGAGTGTGTCAATTGCAACTATGTTTCTTTATCTTTAAAGAAATATGTTCACCACATGAGCATTCATAGAAATGTAAATAATTTTAGATTTCAGTGTGGGGTGCGTGGTTGCTCCAAGGCATTTGGCTCTTACTATGGCTTTAATACTCATGTCTCGCGATACCACCGTGGATTGCGTGGTTTACAACTTTGCAATTCAGAAGTGGATTTAAAGTGCAACCAAAGATTGTGTCATAAGGCATTTAATAGAGTTTCTGATTTAATATCGCACATTAAGTCACATCTAACCTCCGGGGGCTTTATTAGATGCTGTTTTAAGGGGTGTGCCAAAACATTTAAAGTCAGATCTTCATTTTCATCCCATTTATCTAGATATCATCTGAATCACAGTACAAAATTCCTATCTCCACAGTTTCTTAATTCTGAGCCAGTTGCCCTGACCTTGAGAGTTGACAGTACTGTGGAACTAGTCACTTCTGACGTAAGTGAACAACTTAATCAGTCAGACAGCCATATCTCTGAAGAACTCACACTGAAAAATATTGCTCTTTTTTGCTTGCTTTTGGAATCAAAATGCCTAATCCCATGTAAAACAATACAGTTGATAACAGAAGAGATAAATTATTTACTGATTCAGGAGGATTCCTTTTTCACACAGAGTTTCACTGCTAAATTGAGTGAATTAGTAAATATATCTGAAGATGAAAAAAAAATTGTAAAATATGTCCATGACTCAAAGTTTTTAAAATCTGCATTCGATACTGAATCGGGACTTCTTAAATCTATCTATTTAAGACAACAATATTTTTAAAAAAGCATGAAATTTGTCAAACCCATTGAAATTTGCATGGGTCGTGATGAGGTAAATTGCTTGCGTTACTGCCACTACATTCCAATTAAAAAAAACTTGTTAATCTGCTCCACGATAAGTCTGTAAAGGATCAAGTAGATCATCCACTGAAAAATGAAGTAGCAGATCGAATGAGTGATTTTACTGACGGTAGCGTGTTTCAGCAATGCCAAGCAGATGGATCAATAAAAATCCTTCAGCTTATCCTTTTTCAGGATGTGTTTGAGGTTGTTAACCCGTTAGGTTCTTCACGAAATAAACATAAAATTCTCGGATTTTATTTCACATTAGGAAACATATACCCTCAGTATAGGTCATCAGTTCACCAAATGCAGCTTCTTTTACTGTGCTGTGAAAAAGATTTAAAATTGTTTGGCCAAAAAGTAGTATTTAGGCAATTGATTGGTGACCTTAAAGAAATTGAGAATGGATTTAATGTGGATGGTGTATGTTATGTAGGGAGGGTTTTTTGTATTACTGCTGACAATTTAGGAGCACATTTTATTGGTGGATTTAACCAGAATTTCTCAACTTCAGAATATATGTGCCGTTATTGTCTAATGCAAAGAGATACTTGGAAGAGTATCCATATTTGAGTGCTTCATCACGAACTGTTGAAAATTATGATGCATCTGCTTTGCAATTAGCCATGGGTAGCCAAGGAATCATTTCCCCCGTCTCTGTTCAATGAGTTGCAGTACTTTCATGTTTGTCTTCCTGGGCTCCCTCCTTGTGTTGGTCATGACTTGTTTGAAGGGGTTTGTGACTATGATTTGTCACTTTACCTAAATTATTTTGTTCAGAAAGGCTGGCTTACGTATACTTTATTAAATGATCTAATACGTGGCTTTTCATTTTTTGAGCATGATGCTTCTTGCAGGCCTGCTGTGTTTCACCCAAAAAGCAAAAGGTTAAATGGCAGTGCTTGTCAGAACTGGGCCTTACTTCACTTTTGCCAATCCTTCTGTACTCTAAGATAGATACTGATGATTCTGTATGGAATCTACGTAGTTGTTACACTCAGAGAAATTGTGGAATTTGCCTGTGCACCTAGCATAAGTCATTCACAAATTGCATATTTCAAAATCATAATTGAAGAGTACTTGGAGGGAAGGAAGGTTGCTTTTGCAGATGTGCCTCTTCGACCAAAGCACCACTTCCTTCTGCACTATCCTGAGTTAACGATGAAATTTGGACCACTTATTCGTCTTTGGACATTGCGCTTTGAGAGTAAACATTCATATTTCAAAAGAGTTGCCCGAAGATGTCAGAACTTCAAAAACCTCACTGATACACTGTCAAACAAACATAAGTTATTGCAAGCTTATCTTCTAAATGGCTCACTTTTTGCTGAAAGGGTTCGGTTTGAAGACAGTCAAACTTTCATTATCGAGTTGTACTCCATTCAAATACAAAGGGCAATAAAAGAATCAGAATATCAACCTCTGCACATTTCAAACAAAGTGAAAATTTTTGGTACTCCCTATACTGTAGGCCAGTTTTTGAACGTAAAGAACAAAGATAATGATTGTGTCTTTGGAGAAATACTGTTCATATTAGAAGATAAAAACAAGGAAATATTTTTTATTGTTAATGTGTGGGAGGGTCGTTGGTGCTCAGATAGTGGTTTGCACATTTGTAAAAGTACAGACAGAGTTTTGTGTGTGAATGACAAATAATTAGGTGATTTCTACCCTTTATCATGCTACAGTTGTGGTAATAAAAAAGTTATTGCTTTGAAACATAAGTTTTTTAATGGTTTAGCAACAGCAATAGAGCACTAGATAATGCATATTTTATCAGCTATTTGTACACTGCCATTATTGCTACTGACACAGCTAGCTGAATATTGGTTCCAGGAGTGCAAAATGGTCAGTAGAAGTAAATTATTTTCATCTTGTTCAGTAATTTTTTTTTAATTAGTCAGTAAAGTTCTCCCATGGGGCATTTAAATTCCTAAAAGACAGTGAGAAATGCTGCTGTGGATATGTATGGAAGAATCTTTATCTAAAAATTATGATTCAATTCACAAGTGAAAAATTGGAAGGTCTCTTGTAATGAAGAGGAAGGAAACACACCTGGTTCCCTTCCTAGCCCAAAGATAGATAGTTATGGATGCATCAACTGGGCACCTAACTGGCCTCACAATGAGACTACAGAGTCCCTTCAGTTTAAAAAACCCAGCTCACTGAGGGAGATGAAAAACTAATTGAGCTAATCAGTGACACCTTGTACTTACAGCGCCTTGACATAAATAGTGGAACAAGCCTGGTGAAATTAGTTGAAGACTGGCCACAGTTGTTTTCGGGTGTTGGCCTTTTGCAACACTTTCGATTACTAACAGGCATTGATATATACAGCCAATTCTGCAAGTCAGTTGAAGATCGAAAGGCCGAACTTTTGACTTATTTTCGTGCTCAGAAAAAGACAAATTTACTGCAGCTATTTGCAGAAGCCGGTGTGTGAAATGGCAATCAAGTCATTTTGCTAATTGCAGCAGTTGCTGCATATTTTGATGAAGATGTAAAATTTCTTCTGGCAGTTTCTGAGGTAATTTTGAATTTATTCTATTGATTTCTTTAAACTTTATAAATCATAATGATCATTGCAATTACAACCAACATAATTGTATGAAATTTTAGCTTTTTTACAGAGAAACCAAATATTTGGAATATTTTCTTTAGTAGAGAAATGTAGTGTAAATTTTATAATTGATGATCAGTATATCTCTTAATATTGGCATTACCCTCATATCTACTTGAATATTGTGATTTCAATAATTTGGATATTGTCAGCTGGTATACTATCACTATGTTTTAACAACCATTTCATTGATAATCGGCTACACATCAAATGATACTGTTGTATAAGTATGAAGATCTACTAGCAGATTTTCAATAGTTTAATGTGCTATATCAGTAAGATGGGTCATTTGAGGGGGGTGGGGGAGTGCGTCTCAAAAAAGTTTTGAAAGGGTGAAACAGTCTGTAGTACACTTATCTATTATTTTTCAAACATTGACCTACTTACACCAAATATATGAATTTCTGCTAACATCTATTTTTTTTGAAGAGTGCCCCACATCTATTTGGATATTACTTTTACAGATGTCTGGTGTGGATTTTTTTATGGACCTACGGATAAAATATGTTGGTCCACAGTTGTTGTTTTTTAACTCTCTTGTAGACTTAAGTGGGTTTCCATTTACATGTGTGCACGTTGTGGAGATTTCCAACAAATTTGTTGCCCACCCTTTCATCTACAGATATCTCCCACCTTTATTTTGGGAAATACTGACCCTTGGATGCAGGAGTAACAGAAGGTGCCTTTGCGGGTAAGAAGTGGATCTAAAATTAAAATCTGACCTTTTGTTATCTGTGATCACAGATCATAATTTTTTGCCTACAACCGTGTTCTCTTCATAAGAGTTACTGGAGGTGTTTTTGGCATAAATTAGCTTATTCAATGCAAATGGCCTTGAGCGTGGGTGGTGTAATTCAGGGAGCAGGATCATGGAAAGCCTTACCTGATTCGTTTGCAAATTCAGCCAACATAGAAGGCAACACGCAGCATTTTTTAATGTTAAATTATGCGTTTTCTTGGCCGTTACAGTTTTATCACTAGTAAAAGGAAGTTAAAAAAATATCAGCTAGCTTAACTTTCTGATTGCTGGTATTCTGATCTAATGTTGGCAAAGGGATAAAGATATGGGAAGCTGTAGAGTGAAGGGCTGGGTACAACACAATATTCTTTGGCTGATAAGTCATATTAATGTTTTTAATTTACAAATAATTGGCAAAAATATTAATTTCTCCCAAGTTTTGAAGGTTTATCATGGCAAACGCAAGGGTGAGGGTGCAGCCACCTATACTATATATATATAAACAGTCTAGATGGAATAATATGCGCAAAATGAGCCTGCTTCACCCCCCCCCCAAGCTACATCAGTCCTCAACATGCTGTATGTTTTAATGTTGGTTCCTTTTCTTATTTGTAGAATTTTAGAGCATCACTAAAATGAAGTGCAACAGTATTTTATCAGTATCTTGATTTTGTGATTCAAAAGTAATTGATTTTTTTTTTCAGGTGCTCAATCCTCACTGTCCTCCTAATGAAGCAGTAACATCTCCATTTCTAGCTGTAAAAGGTAACACTATGATTTCCCTCTTGAATATTTTGAATTTTATTCAAACTGCGTATGGTTTTATCATACCATAAAATTTTGTTTTCTTAGAATATGATGACACCACACGTCATATTCAGGGTATTGGCAAACATGCACTTTCAGTTTGTATGTTAAGGGAAATGCACAGTGGCCTAAAAAAGCCTCATCTGCAATAACCCACGTTTTCTATATCATAGTTTAGCAATTATTGTACATTTTCATACTGTCGTGTATTAGAAGAATAAACTGTCTTTTAATGGCATTAACTCATAAATTTTGAAGTAAATTACCTGCACTATTTTTAAATGTTTTGATTGCTGTGGTGAATAGCTATGTACCTTCCCCTTTGTAGAGAGGTGAGAACAATTATGTAGACATAAAGCTTGTTAAATGAGTTTTCTTTTCCCTGTGCATCAACCTTTAAGTCGTTGCTTTCGCAAGGGAAACCAGCTATGAAAGCTGGTGTTGACTTTACCACTGTGGTACATCCGAGTTTCAACTTCCAATCTTTGTTCCTCTTTTGGGCGGAGGATTAACTTGGAACAGACTATTGACTAAGATTAACTAGTCCAGTAGTTTGCTGCTAAGGAAAAGGGATTGCAAATAAAAGGTATTCATGATGAAAAAGTAAAGGAACTATAAAGTTGTTAAATACATGAATTTCCGTCAATATAGGCTAATACATTGTTATTCTCTAAAATTTTCTGGAAGAACTAGCAAATGTTCCTAATTTTCTATTGGAACTCCTTACATATGTAAAGAAATTAAGAAAATGTTTTGTGTAAGATCGTGATTTTTATTTCTAAGATTTTTTTTTTTTTTTTCATTTTCCGCCAACAATAAATTATTGATATGAAGATCTCCTTTGTGCTGATTCATAAAAGTGGAGTGTTTGGCAATCAGTGACATATTGAAAAAGTTCTGCACGATTTTAACCTTTATATCTTATTGTGGGTCTATATTTCAGTGTATTCTGTCCATTTGTTGCATGTGGGGAAAATCGGAAGGGCAACTCTCGATATTTGCTTCGGAGTGTGCTTCCGCATAGAGAAAACATGTGGAAGCACACTTCCAAACTATCTAATGTTTTGTCCTTTGAGTGTATGTACTGTGTGTGTGAGAGAGATGTGCTGTTAAAATAGATACCTTTCTAGTAACCATGCTGAGCCACCTGTCTTAATAATGCATACATTTTTTTCACCTTTTGGCTGAATTCAGCCTTTTTTAACATTGTTTTGGTTATTTTTTATATTGTTACAAAACTGAAGTTGTTCTTTTTTTTGGCGGCGGGGGGGGGGGTTAGTTACCCTGTTATAAAAGCAATTGAACTGTGTACGTACAACTTGAAACCAAAGAGAACTAATTTTTGTTTTCTTTAAAGAAAAAGTTTTTCTGAATCATCCTCTTTCCTACTATTGTATTACAGTATTAATTTATTGCACTTTTCTGAAAATCAGGCTCTTATAAGAATCACTTCAAAATTTTTAGTAATTTGGACTTCTTGATGCTGCTATATAGCTCTCTGAAAACATCAATAAACTTTTTTTTATTCTGACAATGTGTGACTGCTCAACCTACTGAAAATGTGATTTTGATTTTTCTGCTACAGTCCTGTGGCAGTGTCATTGTTGGACTTATTATTATAAGGTTGTCTGATATAATAATTCCCCAAGAAGCATTTTCAGTGTGTCTTGCCAAATCTGATGTTGCACTGGTTATTTAATTGCTCTAACAAAGTTCCAACAGCCTGTGAGACACCACAGTGTGACTTGGTCAGGAAAAAAGTTAATTTTTTTGTAGTTGTAATTAATAAAATTATTTTATATTGGCTTATACAGGATGATTGCATATTCTGATGTGCTTAGTAATTATAATGTTCAATGCTTTTTCCCCTCGCATCGCTAAAAAATTCAGCCTTTATTTTTTCATTGGTCAGTCTCGTGTCTGTTTCATGCGGCAAAATGCCGAACATTTTCAAAGCTTGTGAAAATATTCTTCAAGTATTGCCAGCCATACCACCTCCAAAATTGTCCAAATTTTGCTCAGGTTCATGGCCAAATGGACCCGTGCATTTTCAAAGCTTGAAAATGCACGGATCTTTTAGAGAAATAAAAAGCTGCAGTTCTAAGAATGGCATACTTCTTCACTTATCATTGTTTGCTGAATGTTTCTGCTTTGAAAGTTTGTGCCATGCTTTTGTTAAAATTCTGCCTAACCAATTGTTAGTATCATATTTGGTTTTCACACTCTTAACAGTACAATGTTTTGATTTTTTAAGTATTTGCTTTATTTCACTTGTATGTATATTGTCCTCTGCATTTTTTTTATAATACTGTATTTTTTTAATTATTGTATTCTTACATTTATGCAAGTAAAAATGTCATATCCAAACATGCCAACCTTCAAAATCTGAAAATCGGGAGATTATTACAGCTCGTAAAATCACATGAGCTCTATTTTTATCGATATTTTCCAGAAGTATTATTGGTCCACTAAAAGTTCTGGAGAACAAAACAAAAATAAAACTAAAAGCAATACCCATTTTATTGCATTGTTAGTTTTTGTATTGTAAATGTATACACCCCAGATATTTTTTTTCCTAACTTAGATAAAGATCATGTAATCTCGGTGTCCATTACGTATAGTTATTGGGGGTGGGGGTGGGGGTGCAGTTTAAAAACATTCAAGCTCTTCGTATTCCTAAGGGTTGTGGTCTGTTTTTGGTTTTGGAAATTACACTCTTCATTACGCTCCTCCCTTCCACGGATCATCCAACTCCCTACTGAAATAGGTTTTTTGGGTACGTAGATTCTGCAAGATAATAAAAACGTAAAATGGCCCGCGTGCTATAGTCTTCTTTAGGTTGTGCGCGACGGCAAAAACAACAAAAAGCATCGTACTAACATCGCCTTTCGTTACAAGGCAAGGCCAAATTTTGTCGTTAAGTGAATTCGCCGGATTTCTTGAGGCGAAGGGTTGAAAGACTGAACTGCAAGAAGGCAGGGCAGCTGCCATCTGTCAATTAATTATGGACCCTCCCCGGCATTCCTACTGCCAGAGCGGGTCAGCTCTTTGCTGAAGGTGTCATATGACAATCGGGCTAGGGGAAAAAATTTTAAAGCAAATTTTTTTGGTCGGAAGCTAGCGCTTAGACCGCTGCGCCACCTGGGAAGCTTTCTTTTTGCAGATAGGAGGAGAGGACAAATACAAAACTGATGACTGCAGTTGTCGCCTTGCTTTGACGCAGAAAGAGAAAATTATTTCACAGGCGATTCAAAATCATGGTGGTGGTTGATGGAATGCTGACCATCCTAATGGCTAATTCTCGGTGAAAATCAGGAGAATTTGACATTCATCCGGAGAGTTGACACATCTGCATACCCCATATGAACTGAATTCAACTTGATATGATTTTAAATTTCCATGCCTGAGCACTCTCAGGCAGTAATTTTTGCAAAGTTATTGCTATTATCATGGGTGAAAGAGTTCCGCCTTTTTGGAAGTCATTTGGGAGTTCCCAAGATCGGCAGTTAATAAATGGGTAGTGAATTAATTATTTTGCAGATGGTTGGTTGGGTTTGACTTAACCAGCCACTTCGGAGATTTATAAAAATGAAAAGTTTTTTTTTTACATGTCCATGATTTGACCCTTTTTCCCCCCACTACTTAAGTCTATCTTATTTTGTTCTGAAGTTGTTGGAAGCGAGCCCTGCTTCTGAGTGAGTGTTAGCATTATTAAAGTTACAAGCAAAAATCTTAACTAAATTTGATGACAGTAATACAAAGATCCTGATGTCTAACAGGATAGGGGTATCTTGGTTACACCATTTTATAACTGCTGTTTGATGCAGTACAAAAGTTAAAACTGCATAATTACCATTGTTAAATTTGTTAATTTTACATAAAATTTTAGGAATTTAATATATATATATATATTATTTTTTTAGGTTCCTCTGTTCTAAACCCAGAGAACTTCATGTTAATAATTGACAGAATGTGTGTCAATAGTGTGCAAAATCCAATAAAAGCAGTGTGCATGCTGTTTTCTGCCTATTTTGTGTTTAATATTCACTACCCCTTTGAGGCAAAAGTGACATTGGAATTTTTGCAAAGGTTAGTATAGGAACTTTTGGATAAAACTTTGATTTTATTGAAGTTTTTTTTCTCTCCAATGTTAACAAAGTGTATAAAATATATTTTTTACATCTATAATTGTGTATGTATTGCATGATATACAAAAATAGTGACATGTCCTTTATTGAGAATATAAACCTATTTTTTTAAACAAAGTATAATACTAAAATAATTTTGGTCTTTTCATCTGTTCTAACCCTAAGCCTCCACTTTACCGAGGAAAATAAGTAGTCTCTCTCTTTCTTGAGGACTGGGTGTAAAAATAAATTGTGTCCACCTATTTACTAGAAGGGGTCTGCTGCTTTTCCTGGATTTTTGCAGTTGGTATCAGTCTCAGAATATAGACGTGCATGCGTATGCCATGCACGGATAGTTTCCAAATTATTAGCAGCTTTTGCAGATAGTTTTTGCTTGTAGATTTAAAAATGTTATTTACAGCAATTAAAACACTTAAGGCTTTACTCAGATTAATATATTTACTTCTATCTCAACGAAAAATTTTCACATCTTCCGATAGGGACTTCTTTTGGTTTTACAGACTTTTCTGGCCTCTTGATTTTATCAAAGCCTGTTCTCAATATATAGGAACTGTAACAAAAGTTTCATTTACACAGAAAGACTATAAATTATATTGCCAGGTTCCTCTTGCAGTTGCTAGTTATGAAATTAAAGTCTTTTCCTTATGTATTTTATAAGTCTACTATTTTTGAATTAAGTTGAAAATGCTATTTATAATTTTTGAAAGTTCATTAACGGAACTGCTTTTCTAGATATAAAAACTTTAATTAGTCTTGTTTTTATGAGGTTCATAGTGTTCTGGCCTTAAGGTCCATTTTACACACATTTCTGCGCATTCAGTCTTGATATACTTTTGTCCTCTCTAGAATCTGTAATGTTCTAATAATTATTTATTGTCATATTAATTTTTCTTTAAATTATCTTATTCTATTGTTATGATTCATGGGTTTTCAGCAAGTTTTCTGTTTCAATGGTTGTGTATGCAGATACATTTAATTTTTATACAACTCTGCTAGGTATTAGGAATCTGCTCAGTCCATGAAGGCATCAGTCTTTTATTTTTCCATGAAGGCATCAGTCTTTTATTTTCAGTTGCCCTCTAGTAATTCCACCTGCCTTGTTAATTTTCAGACCTGGCCATTGTGACAATTTTTTTTGGTGGTCTTCATTTTCTTGAGTTGACTGCAAATTTTTACCACTACACTTGCCAAATATTATGAACATTGTATTGTATAACCAGTATTCTTATTGTGGGATAAAAATAGTATTCAAATTGATCAAATCTTTTCCATTATTGATGGTCTTCAGGATTTCTCACTACACAAATAATTTAGTTTTTGTAATAATTTAAAATCAAACTAGTAGTGTGCTGTAAAGATACATATTATTTTTGTATATATATTGTTACTTTTTTAGAAGCCAGAATTTTTATGATGTATTTCATTGTGTTAATTTCTCACTTTAATCACAGGTGCTTTGTGGGTATAAATCCTGTATGTGGATCAAAGGAAGAAAGGGAAGAAGCTTTATTCTGAAGTCAATCCAAAAATTGCAAAGTTATGGCACAAAGTAAAAGACCACAACAGTTGGCTAAAAGATATCAGACAATAAGTGGCACATAATAAAAAAAAACATTGTCTATGATATTAGTTGATCTGTATATATATTGTTACACCAATTAAGTTTGTTGTTTTTTTTAATAAAAAAAAATGCAATCCAGTTGATTCGGTACTTTTCCTGTGTATCTAAGCTTCAATTATATATCAGTATTTTGGTAATGGTAGTCCTAAATCTATGAAACAATAAATTACTTTTTGCCTGAGCACATTGGAAAATATCTGTTGGTAATTTGTTTCTAGTTCTCTGCATATGCAACATTTATTTTTTTTTAATACTACTGATTCCCCGGTGTCTTCAAGCCAACTGCTATACACCATTATCTCTGTAGTTTTGACATCTGTTTGTTATACTTGCAAACAACGTGCACTTTGGCTTTCTGACTCCTTCCAATTTAAACACCTACAGTGAACTGCAATTGTCACACCAGAAGTTGTAGGGACAAAAATGAAAAATGTGTTACTTTGTGCTGTCATGTAGAAATTAACTGTTTTTAGTAGTCCTTTGGAAAAATCCGAGGAAGCTGTAACAATTTGCTCATCTAGATTTTCAATGGCATAAATATTTTGCACAGGACTTACAAGTTAAGTCATTCACCCCAGTGATCTACGTCAGTAAAACTGCATAATGCATATTGTTTCTTAGATGAAAATGATTCGACAGTACTCATTATAAGCAAGTTTGGTGGTATTTGTATTTTGACCATTACGGTAGACTAAGAGTGGCATTCTAGGGTTGACCACATTTTTGAAATCTTTACATAAATGTACACTGATCAGCCACAACATTAAAACTACCTTTTCGTGACTGTATTCCCTAGTGGAGATGGCACCTTTCAACAAGACTTGAAATAAAGGATGTAATCCATGTCACACTGCAAAGAAAGTTCAGCAATGGTTCCAAGAACATAACTGGAATTCCCTTTAATGCCATAGGCCCCAAATTCACTGGACATGAATCCTATTGAGCATTTGTGGTTTCAGTTGGAGGAAGGGGTATGAGCAGCATCACCCGCGTAATTTGCAGGAAGTGTGGGATCTGTTGCAGTCATGATACCAAGAGATGGCTACCAACATCTCATTGAATCTGTCTCATCAGGTGAAGACACATTGTATTAGGTAGGTGGTTTTAATGTTTTGGCTGATTGATGTATATATTATACGGTATTTTTGAGAGTTTTACGAATTATGAAAACAAAAGCTCAAACGCATTATAGATCGTGAAAAACACATGCAATTTTCCAAACATTTTTGTAAAAAAAAACTGCACCATATTTATTTAATGGGCTTTGCCGTGTTTTTTCTTAAAACTGCGGTTCAAGTCCGCCCCAAAAATTGGCTGAAGCCCTAATTAGACCAAAAAAACATATTAAGAAAAGGTCATTAAACCAAATCTAAAAAACAGTGGCTAAACATTTTTGAAAAAAAAACAACTTTGCACCGTGTTTATTTAACAGGCTTTGCCATGTTTTTTCTTTCAAATATGGTTTATCTACTGTATGAAATTTACAGTTGCTCTACTGTGTTAGGCCACATTTTCTGGTAGTTTGACCGTTTTTTATTTCCCGGTCATTAGACCGTTAATGAACATTACAGTATGGTACTGTAAAATTACAGCACTGTAAAGAAAAAACGGTCTTTACACCGTATTTATTTAACAGGCTTTGCCATGTTTTTTCTTTCAGATACGGTTTATCTACCGTATTAAATTTTCGGTTGATCTACTGTGTTAGGCCACATTTTCTGGTAGTTTGACCGTTTTTTATTTCCCGGTCATTAGACCGTTAATGAACATATCGGTACGGTACTGTACAATTACGGTTTATTGACCGGCCACTCAGCTGCCGGTGTATCTACCGTAATTTGACCATGAAATTTTTTACAGTGTAGATAACAAGTTAGTAAAATCATGCAATGTGTTGATTATGACGCGCTTTCCAACATATCAGAAATCACAGAAAAATACTTTGGTTTTGAGGGGACTAAACTATGGTATAACGTTTGGGGTTCACATATATCAAAATTAAATCTTTTTTTGCCCATGTTACCTATTTCTATTATCAAGAGCTACCACACATAAGCCGTTGTGACGTATATTCTAAATTAACTTTCATTTTTAGTTTCTTTTCCTATGTAAATTTGAGTTTGTTCTGCTTATGCTTCCAAACTTAATGTGACATCTTTTCCCAAAAACGAGAATATTGTTGGTAACACATTTGAGGTCAGAGTGAACGTGACGTATGAATGTATGAGATAAGAACGATAGATAAAAGGACGAGATAACAGTTGCTCGTGTGTGGTGGATGTGTGGGTGTAGACGTTCAGTTAAAAGTATGTAATCTGACATCTGATATAGGCTGTCTTACTGTGGAAAAATACTGAGTTGGTGCTGGAATAAAGAAAATTCCCGTAAGTTGACTTCTACTTTATGATTCGTCTGGCCGTAATAATTCAATTAGGAACAATTCCATCGTATTCTTATCTGATGGTTTAGACATAACGTAAGAACCAATATCTCTACATGAAAAAGAAATTGCGTTATACCGTTATAATTAAAAATCCCATCTAAATCAGGCAATTCTCACTGAAGTTATCGTGCGAAAATAACGGCTAATGAATTTCACGCATGCGCACTGCCCGCAATTGCTGAGAAAAAAAAAAACATTTTTGGCGGAACTGCTTCTAAAGTTGTTACGGAACAACGTTTTGTATTTCGTCGCAATCGAAGCATTTTTACTCAAGTTATGAGGATAACGGCTGTAGAATAAATCTCGCTCCTGTGCCCTGACCTTTGACCCCATTTCGATGATATTCAAAAGAACCGGTTCAGTATACCTCCGGAACAACATGATAAAGTTTTGTCGCAATTGAAGGATTTTTACTTAAGTTATGACGCATAAGGACGGTGGAACGGATCCCGCTCCTATGTCGTGACCCCTGACCCCATTTCGCCAATTTTCAATAGGGTTCGTCCCTAGGTTATCCCCTCCCATATACTAAAATTGTAAAATATAAAGAATTTCTCGTCCGATCGGGGGATTTTCAGCATTTACAAGCTCGACACTTATCTGAGGTCGTGTACCTTCTCGGGAAACCTGTCGGGCGGTGGGTAATACCAAAAACGCAAAAAATAAAGAATTTCTTGTCCAATCCGAAGAATTTACAGTCTACAACTCAACAAATTTTCTGAGGGCATCTGCTACTGCAGGAAACCTATCTGTGAGAAAGCGGGAGGAGGGGGGAAGAGTTAACGCCAAACATATAAAATATAAAGAATTTCTGGTCCGATCGGGAGATTTTCAGCGTTACAAATTACAACTCAACAAATTATATCTGTGGGTTCGTGCAAACACATGAAACCTCTACGGAGGGGGGGCTTAATACCAAAATTATAAAGAATTTGTAGCCCAGCTGGGAGATTTTCAGCGTTTACAAACTACAACTTAAATTCTCTTCGGATACGTGCAAACTCAGGAAACCTGTCGGGGGTGGATTATGCCTCCGACATGACCGCAGAGAATTTGTAGTGTGTAAACACTAAAAATCAACTTCCGATTGTGCTACAATTCTTTATATTTTATATTTTTGGCATTAAGCGTCCCCTCCCACCTACCCGGTTCTGCCCTATAATTTCTGTGGGCATCTGCTACCGCAGACAAATTTCCTGCGGTAGCAGATGCCCACAGAAATTATGTAGAGTTGTAGTTAGTAAACTCTGAAAATCTCCGGATTGGACCAGAAATTCTTTGTTTTATATTTTTGGTATTAACCCCCCCCCCCCGGCCAAGTTTCCTGAGGTAGCACACGATCTCAGAAAATTGGCCGAGTTGTAGCTTGTAAATGCTGAAAATCTCCCGATCGGACGAGGTTTTCTTCATATTTTACACATTTAGTATCGCCCCCCCCCCCCCTCGACAGGTTTCCTGAGGCAGCAAACGTCCTCAGATAATGAGTCCAGTTGTAGCTTGTAAATGCTGAAAATCTTCCGATCGGACGAGCAAATCTTCATATTTTACGTTTTTGGTATTACAGGTTTTCTGAGGCAGCACATGCCCACAGATAATGTGTCCCCCCCCCCCCAGGCAGGTTTTCTGAGGCAGCACATGCCCACAGATAATGTGTCGAGATAATGTGCCCCCCCCCCCCAGACAGGTTTTCTGAGGCAGCACATGCCCACAGATAATGTGTCGAGTTGTAGCTTGTAAATGCTGAAAATCTCCCGATCGGACCGGAAATTTTTTATATTTCATATTATAGGTGTTAAGCACCCTCCCTCCCCCACTGACAAGTTTCCTGGGTTTGCACATACCCGCAGAAAATCTGTTTAGCTGTAGTTTACAGACCTTGGAAAATATCGTAAATAAGAAAATACGAAACTGCGGAAATTTTATGTGTCAGCGAACCAATCTCGAGAGACGTAGCCACTGAGCAGCCCAGAACGCAATTTTTGTACGGCCTTTTAAAATTTTTGTGGCCATTTCTCCGGTGGCCACTTCTCCGGTGGTCAGTTCTCCGGTGGCCAGTTCTCCGGTGGCCACTTCTCCGGTGGCCACTTTCTCCGGTGGCCACTTTCTCCGGTGGCCACTTCTCCGGTGGTCAGTTTTCCGGTGGCCAGTTCTCCGCTTATTCTTAGCCCCGAAAATCACGGAAATGTCTAAATTTCTTACTGAAAATTAAATATTAAAAAAAAAAATTATGAACAATAGTTGCTCAAGTAGTGGGGAATATAGCCACACGAAATTTGTTTATGCAGAAAAAATTTATGGCACTGAAATTCCAATGTGTCCAGTTCTCCGTGTGGCCAGTTCTCCGGGGGTCAGTTCTCCGGGGGTCAGTTCTCCGGTGGCCACTTCTCCGTACCCGTGTCGGGGACGGGGGGGGTGTACCAAAAGTGTAATATATGGAGAATGAAGAATTTTTGGTCCGATCGGGAGATTTTCAGCGTTTACAAGCTACGTACAAGTCGACACAATATCTAAGGGCATGTGCCTACGCCTACTCAGCAAACCCGTCCGGGGGGGGGGGGGGATTAATACCAAAATTGTAAAATATGAAAAATTTCTCGTCCGATCGGGAGATTCTCAGCATTTACCAGCTACTACTCAACAAATTATCTGAGGGCACGTGCCTACTCAGCAAACCTGTGGGGGGTGGGAGGGTGTACTACCAAAAAGTGTAAAATGTAAAGAATTTCTGGTCAGATCGGGAGATTTTGAGCGTTTACAAACTACATCTGAACAAACTCTTTGAGAACATGTGCTGACGCAGAAAACCTGTCTCGGGCGGGGAGTAATTCCAAAAGTGTAAAATATAAGGAATTTCTTGTCCGATAGGGAGATTTTCAGCATTTACAACCAGAAATACTTCGTTTTTGTTTTATATTTTAGGTATTTCCCCCTCCCCGCGACAGGTTTCCTGAGTCGGCACATGTCCTCAGAGAGTTTGGTTGTAAATGCTGAAAATCACCCGATCGGACCAGAAATTCTTAATATTTTATACTTTTGGTGTTACACCCCTCCCCCCCCTCCCCGATAGGTTTCTTGAGGCAGCACGTGCCCTGAGATAATTTGTTGACTTGTAGCTTGTAAATACTGAAAATCTTCCGATCGGACCAGAAAGTCTTTATATTTTACATATGTGGTCCCCCCCCCCCCCCGACAGGTTTACTGAGTAGCCACATGCCCTCAGATAATGTGTCGAGTTATAGCTTGTAAATGCTGAAAATCTCTCAATCGGAACAGAATTTTTTTTATATTTTGCACTTCGGTTTACCCCCCCCCCCCCCGACAGGTTTGCTGAGTAGTCACATGCCCTCAGAAAATGTCCCGAGTTATAGCTTGTAAATGCTGAAGATCTTCCGATCGGACCAGAATTTTTTTTATATTTTGCACTTCGGTTTACCCCCCCCCCCCCCCCCCCGACAGGTTTGCTGAGTAGTCACATGCCCTCAGAAAATGTCCCGAGTTATAGCTTGTAAATGCTGAAGATCTTCCGATCGGACCAGAAATTCTTTATATTTTATACTTTTGGTGTTCCCCACCCCCAACCCTAACAGGTTTCCAGAGGCAGCCCATGCCCTCAGATAATTAATTGCAGACTTGCAATTTGTAAATCCTGAAATCTTTTGCTAAGTTGCTGTAGATCATAAACATTTTTTATAAAGAATTCCATTAATGAATATATAATCGCAATTAAGAAAAGTCGGAATTACGGAAATTTTATATGACTCCGATAACCAACCAACCTCTGGGGGTCGTGGCCATGAAGCTGTCAAAAATGCAATTTTTATACGGCCCCTTCACATTTTTGTGGCCAGTTCTCCGGTGGCCGCTTTTCCTGTGGCCAGTTCTCCGGTGGTCACTTCTCTGGATGGCCAGTTCTCCGGTGGTCACTTCTCTGGGTGGCCAGTTCTCCGGTGGTCAATACTCCTACACCCGAGTCAAGCGGCAAGGAGACCTGGCGATTCGTTACGATCCAGACACGAAGCATAGAATGGCGAGACCCCATTTCTCCAAAGAGGGAAACGGTTTCGTCTCTAAAAATCAAGGCTGAAAACCATGCTCGTCGTCTTTTTCGACAATGATAGAATCATCCACAAGTAATTCGTTCCAGAAAGAGAAACTGTGAATGCTAAATTCTATCAAGTTCTGACGCGATTGTTGAAGCGCATACGTCGCGTACTGTCGCACTTTACACAGGCAAGATATTGGTTTCTTTTGCATGACAATGAGCTGTCCCTTTCGGCAGCGATAGTAAAGAAATTTCTAGCTTGAGTCACTTTCCATATTCGTCTGATATGTCACGGGCAGACGACGTTTTGTTTCCCCGACTGAAATTAGACCTGAAAGGGAAGAGATTTGCAGACATTTCCGACATTCAAGCGAACTTGACGACTCAGCTGCAGACGATAAGAAAGGAGAACTTTTTCCATAGCTTTTAGCTGATATAAGAACATTGCTAAAAATATATTGTATCCAGAGGGGATTACTTTGAAGGACAGTAAAGTATGTTTCCTTAAATACTACCTTTTGAGCATTCTTACCGTGCAACTTTACTGATACATCTCGTATTTGCATAAAATGGCTTGATTTTTGGTAATGTTGTTTACGAGAGAGTAGTTCGGTTTGTTTAGTTACTGTTCCTAAATGAATAAGAACGAGTAATAATAACGAAAATGAATAAAACTTAAATATATATTCTACAGAAAACACAGTTGGGTGACTTCTTCGCTTATGTAAATGCACAACGAAGAACAAATCAATGAAATGCATGTGACGTATGGGGATGTAGGTAAAAACACCCCCAGGAAAAAATACCCCCGGAAAAAAAGTACCCCCGAAAATTTAAAAGCGGAAAAAATGCCCCCGGAAGAAATACCCCCAGAACAACGGTTCATGGTAAACTGCCACACAGGAACACTAATGTGTGGCAGTGTTCCGGTGTGTTTCTGGGCCTACATTGATAACTGAATTGGGAAACGAATTTCGCGAAAACGTTCCATGTAAGCCAAGCGAGAATTGTACTTTAATTTGAAGAAATAAATTGCCGAAGATCCGCGAGGTACACTTGGTGGGGAGGAGGGAAGGGCTCTACCCCGAACTTCCGTAATATTATATTCTGGGTCACTGGAGTCTGTCAGAGTATCCAGGAAGTTCCCCTTGAAGTGTCCGCGAGGTCCATGAGCTTGGGGGGGGGGGCTTCCCCCAAATGTTAAAATGCACGTAGAGCTGTAAACATTAGTACCATGTTTTATATAATGATTCTGTACACGACCACGAATTTTCAGGAGGGTGGGGTAACCCCCCCCCCGTTTCTAAGAGCTATTCAGGGGTAACATCGAGGATACACTGACCGACTCTAGAGGTCCAGAATATAAAATTACGGAAGTTGAGAGTAGAGCCCTCCAAACCAAGCACCTCGTATCCCTTTCACAGGTTTCACCAAATTTCTGGAGGAGGGGGAAAGGGCATACATAGTTTACCATTAAACACAACATGAAGCATAGAAATTGCGAGCAAATCCCTTACCTTGAAGACTTGCCTGCGCTCTTAGAAACTTGCACCCCACCCTCCTGAAAATTCGTGGTCGTGTAGAGAATCATTATGTAAAGCATGCTTCTAATGTTTACAGCTCTACGGCCATTTCAACATTTTGGGGACCCCCCCCCTCCCAAGCTGACGAACCTCGCGGGCTCTTCAAAGGGAACAGCCTGGATACACTGACAGACTCCAGCGGCCCAGAATCTAATATTACGGAAGTTGGGGTTGAGACCCCCCCCCCCCCAAGTGTACCTAGGATCCTCGGCAATTTATTTCTTCAAATCAAAGTACAATTCTCGCTTGGCTTACATGGAAAGTTTTCGCGAAATTCGTTTCCTAATTCAGTCATCAATGTAGGCCCAGAAACGGCAATCTTTATAGCCCCCTCCCCCGCCCTTTGAACTTTTGTAGCCAAGTTGCTGAAAGATGTGTGGCAGGGTTGCCGGTAAATTGCCCCACCGGAACACTGCCACACATCAGTGTTCCTGTGTGGCAGTTTACAGTGAACCGTTTGTTCTGGGGATATTTCTTCCGGGGGTATTTTTTCCGGGGGCATTTTTTCCGCTTTTCAGTTTTCGGGGGTATTTTCTCCTGGGGTATTTTTTCCCGGGGGTATTTTTACCGTTTACCACCCCCACCATCTGTAATATTATATTCTGGTGGTGGGGAATATAATCTGTAATATTATATATTATATTTTGGTGGTGGGAAATATAATCTGTAATATATTATATTCCCTACTACCAAGTGTACCTCGGATTATCGGCAATTTATTTCTTCAAATGAAAGTACAATTCTCGATAGGCTTACATGGAACGTTTTCGCGAAATTCGTTTGGAGTTCCCAATTCAGTTCTCAATATAGGCCCAGAAACGGCAATCTTTATAGCCCCCCCCCTTTGAACTTTTGTGGCCAAGTTGCTGAAAGATGTGTGGCAGGGTTGCCGGTAAATTGCCACACCGGAACACTGCCACACATCAGTGTCCCTGTGTGGCAGTTTACAGTGAACCGTTTGTTCTGGGGGTATTTCTTCCGGGGGTATTTTTTCCGGGAGCATTTTTTCCGCTTTTTCAGTTTTCGGGGGTATTTGGGGTATTTTTCCCGGGGGTATTTTTACCGTTTAACATGAGGGAGTTTTCTTATATAAACATGTGGCAGTTTTCCAACGTGTGGCAGTTTTCCAACGTGTGGCAGTGTTCGAAAGTGTGGCAGTTTTCCAATGTGTGGCAGTTTTTCAAGTTGCTGAAAATGTGTGGTAATTTTCCTGTTTGGCGGTTTACAGTGAACCGAAGATTGTATTTCCATTGGGAAAATACACACCTAAGAACTTTTGAGACACAAGTGCCTTCAAGACCTAAATGCAGCCTTGTCGACCAGTTGTTTACGAATGTATTGCTCCCGAAATATTTCCGGCTTCGCAAGCTACGTAAACAAACGGAAGCGATTAATAAAATTAAAAAAAAAAATTATCGTATCTTCCGTGCGATTCACAGTGTCTGCTACTTTCAGTAAAACTTTATTTCAATTCCCGCCTGAAAGGACACTTATACCTAAACAAAGAAAGAAAGAAAAATGAACCTGGACCATATATTAACAACTAACGAAGTTGTTTGTTTAAAAGTGAAGTTTATAGCCTTAAAGCATGGCTAAATGTTCTTGTGTTCAGTGTAAAAAGATGTCTCTACAGAACTGGGAGTGTCAGAAACTACGACGTGAGGTCCCAGCCAGGAGGCCCTGACTGGCGTGCTCGGTTGACAGCTCTCTTTATTTATGAGGCAGAAGCTGTAAAAATTTACAGCCTTTAGTTCGAGGGGTTGGGGTTGACGCGGAAGTTTACCACACGTGAAATCTCCCAAACAAAGAGCTCCTAACTTTCACCGGATGTGTACACGCCCTCAGTTCGTCTGTTGCAAGCCATAAAAACACTTTCTTTCCCCCTAGCGTTACTCTGTACTGCCGCCATTTCACTACTCGACCCCATAAACGGCAATTTAGAGAACATGTCTTCAATTGGGTAGGTCATGTCAATTGCTGGACGTTTTTTTATGGCATTGTTGGGTCTGTGGTCGGTGCCATCACCTCAAAACGTCAAAGCCCCAGCTTTTGGCTCTGATTTCAAGTGGATAAGGGCAGTAGAAATACGAAGCCGTGGGGCTAATCGGAACGTATTCCCTAATTTTCTTACAGTAAAGAGCCAGGTTGACCCTTGGGTGGCTTGTGGTGTGAGGGGTATTCAGGTGATGGCGTAAGACGATAAAAAGGAGATTGTCCGCTATCTACCACTCTCACATCACGTGTTGAAAGCTATTTGCTCAAATTGGTGGTATTGAGGAAAGAAAAGGGAAATAAAGAAATCACCCCACAATGCAAACATACTGTGGAAATTTCTTCACATCTTCGTGAAAGCTTACGGAAATCTGTTCACAGAAGATCAACTGTTATGAATGTCTAATGCCCCAGCCAAAAAGTAACAATCAGCTGTCTGTTCATACACAGGAATGCGAAACGAGTAAAAAATGAATTTTCTTCGGAATTCGTTCTGCAGGTCGATGAATCACACCCGGCGATATCAGTACGAAAAAAAAAAAAAAAATGGAGGTCTGATCTCACCGAGATGAAAGGGTAAATCGATGAAAGACCAATTTATGCAGAAAGCGAGGATCCGTGTAAAATACTACATTTACCTCTAAGGGGAACATATATAAGAAAGGTATATCTTTCTTAGAGAAGAAAGAATTTGAAAAAATTGCATTTTTTGCCTTTTAATGAATAGTAATCGGCCAAGTCCCCCACCTTTTTCAGTCAGAGACCGTGCACAAATTGCATTTTACACAAAATATCGAATGTAGGGTACGGAGAACTGGTCACATTGCAATTTCAGTGCCATAAAATTGTTCTGAATAAATAAATATCGTGTGGCATATTTCCCACTAATTCAGCAACTATTGTTCACAAAACATTTTTTTTAATATTTCATTTTCAATAAGAAATTTAGACGTTTCCTTCATATTCGGGCCAAAAAAACAAAGCGGACAACTGGCACCCGGGGAACTGGGCACCGGAGAAGTGGCCACAAAAGCTTTAAGGGACCGTATAAAAATTTCGTTTCTGATCGTTTCGTGGCCATGTCCCCAGAGGTGGTTGCCGGTAAACTGCCACACGTCTTTCAGCAACTTGGAAAACTGCCACATGTCTTTCAGCAACTTGGACAACTGCCACATGTTTTTCATTAAGAAGTCGGGCAATAATTGCTGTTCCTGCGAGGAACACTTTGAATGTGTGTCAGTTTTCCAAGGTGCCTAACGATGGGAAGGAGCTCTTTTGTTTGTCTGAATTCTCATGCCGGTTCATACGAGTTTAGGGCAACTGCCCAGCAAAAACAGTCTTGCTGGGCCAGCACTGACAGCAATGGCCCAGCACTATGTTGCCGCTGCCGAACCGTCAATAAAATGTCCGGGCGGCCAACAGAAGGGCCAGCAGTTCAGGCCAACAGCTGGCCAGCAGTTGGCACCCCATCAGTTGTCATATGCCATAACAGGGCCATCAGTGGTCCATCACAGGCAGTAGCTGCCACAAGTGGCCCTTCAGTGGCCCTGCAAGCACGTGCCAGAAATGATGGCTAGCCTAATGTGGTCCGCTAGTGTGCCGTTAGTGGCAGCCAGCAACCACGTGACGTAACTGGTGGCTTGCCGAATCTTGTCCGCCAATTTCCCAGTAGTAGCCATAATAATAAAAAAAAAAAGCAAGGATAACCGCAGTTTCCTAAAGCTACAATTTTTTTTCCTACCCTTACGAAGCTTGTGAATTAACGCACTGCGATGGGGAAACTTCCTCAACACACCGGAAAAACGACCGTTTCCATCTGACTAGATTTGATCCTGGGACACTTGCGTGGAAGCCGCGCTCGCTACCGACCAGACTAATTCACTACCCGCGAACGTGTGCTGGAAGCAATCTGTTTGCTATGCAATTTGTAATTGAATGCTTCCCTCTTTCATTTTACAATATTGAGAGGTATTTTTCATAAAATTCAGTTTCATATAATTGATAAATTAATTTTTTCAACGTAACGATAGTTTTTTTTTTCACCTTAAGGGAACTTCACTCATTTTCAAGGCGTGTACATACTTAGAGTCGCTTTCCAAAGTTTTGCACTGTCCCTGCCGTCTTGAAAAGAGATTGTTGAATAAATATATATTTACCCGGGTTCATGTCACATTCTGTTACATTTTTAACGTTGTGTCTTTAATTTCCGTTGTCCGAAGCTACATTTGTTTTAAAGAGTAAAAGATATTTTATTTTACTTCTCTTTATTTTTAGAAGCGAATTCCTCATAGTCTTGTGTATTCAACACATGGATGAGTACACCACATAGCGTTGCTCTTTTTTTCTTTCAAATAATTAATAAATTTTGTACGCGTATAATTCTTTTTTTTTTTTTTTTTCCAACAAACGTTGTTTTAATGGTTTTCCAGGATATTTGTTTCAAGCGGTTTCAAATATTTTCTTGTTAGTCATCCACTCCATTCCATGAATTGTTATTCATGGGAATGGAGTGGGTCTATTTCATGGCTGTAATAGTATTTCACGGCTTAATCTGATATCTTCGTCGACGTAAAATTTCATTAGGAAATTAATTCGCCTCTCTACATATGGATTTTTTCTTAACATCCACTAAAAGAGCACGATGGCGATAGCGTCGTCTTAAACTAACTGGCACCATGAGAGACACAGCGAGTGTTGCTTCTGCGCATGCGCAGTCCCTTTGCTTCCTCCTGCTGTTGGGGGGTTGCATTGGTTGCCAGCAACGGGCCACTAGTGGCACTGGCTTGGAGGCCCACAATTCACGGCGATGCTGCAGGGCCATCAATGGCTCGCCAACTGATAGCGCTGCCACCAACGGACCACTACCGGGCCGTGAGCGGCAGATTTCAGCCAGCAGGGACCCATCACTGCCAGCTGGTGGCCAGCAGTTTCCCAGCACTTGTGTTTTTGCTGGGTGACCTTGGGGAGGGCGGGGGGAGGGTTTAAAGATTGCCGTTTCTGAGCCTATATTGAGAATTGAATTGGGAACTCCAAACAAATTTCAAGAAAATGTTCTACGTATGTAAGCCAAGTGAGAACGACTGTACTTTAATTTGAAGAAATAAATGGCAGAGCGCTCGCTTTGAACGCAGACGTTCATTTCCAGGCAGATCCAAACGGAAGTTTTTCAATACCTGTTGAGAAAATTTCCCCAGCGCGGTGCCGTCATGCAGAAGTTGCGTAAGGGGGAAAAAAGTAGTTGTGGCTTTGGAAAACTGCGGTTATGTTTTTTTTTTTTTTTTTTTTTTTATGGCTACTACTGGGAAATTAGCGGACAAGAATCGGCAAGCCATCAGTTACGTCACGTAATTGCCGGTAGCCACTGCCTGGAAACCAATGGATCACATTAGGCTAGTCATCATTTATGGCACGTGCTTGCAGGGCCGCTTGTGGCATCCACTGCCTGAACACTGCCGCATCAGTGTTGTGTGGCAGTTTACAGTGAACCGTTTGTTCTGGGGGTATTTCTTCCGGGTTTTTTTTTTCCGGGGGCATTTTTTCCGCTTTTCAGTTTTCAGGGGTATTTTCTTCGGGGGCATTTTTTCCGCTTTTCAGTTTTCAGGGGTATTTTCTCCGGGGGTATTTTTACCTACATCCATATCCCTCAGACCAGGGTGGCGGTTCGTTAAATCCTTTCCTACCGCAATTATGAATAGGAACCATAGTTTTCACAATTCCAAGATTTCTGAGAAGTCGGTTACAATGTAATATTTAATTACTGTTCTCCTATGAAAACCAAAACAGTTCGTGTGTCTACCATGAATTATTTTGCGGTGATTATTTCCTTAGTTTCGATGGTTCAAACCAATGTTCCGAAAGTTTTCTCTGTCTAAGAAAATAAAAAGGAATTTCTACAATAAATACCTGCGACAGCTCGTTTAGAAAAGCGCTTATACGTGAATATAATTTGTTTTGTTTAGAAATATCAAATCATTTGCGACACATTTAATGCCGTTCTTAAAAGACCGTAAAAAAATTGCTAAAATGATCGCCATATTCTGTGATTAAAATAATGCGTAGCCAAAGAGAAGTGAAATTTATCTTTAAGAACAAGCTGCTGGAATTTTTGATTGGAATAATGAATACAATTATTTCGAATTGTCTTCAAATATAAAACTGTGAAGGAAATTTCGCATTTGTATTGTTTAGCGCTTTGTGACTGGTTTTAGTTTCTGAATTTTTGGTTTTATCACGTCGTACATTAGCATGTGTTTCTCTTTCTTGGAAGTCGTTTAAATTCGAGGTGTATTTTAATAAGAAAGGATTTGGCGAAAGATACTTTATAAATTAGGGTAGGTAAACAGTTTGGTAAACGGTAAATTCCCCCACCTTTTTGAGTCGTATTTTGAGTAAAATTCATTTGTGCACGGTCCCTGACTGAAAAAGGTGGGGGAATTTACCGGTGGGGGAGTTTTCCGAGGGGGGATTGACTGAATGTGTGGGAATTTACCGGTGTGGGAATTTTCCGGTGGGGGAGTTTACCGGGATTCATGAGAGACAACTGATGGAGACGTGGGTAGTGACTATGGTAAACGGTAAAAATACCCCCGGGGAAAAATACCCCCGGGGAAAAATACCCCCGGAGAAAATACCCCTGAAAACTTAAAAGCGGAAAAAAAAATGCCCCCGGAAAAAATACCCCCGGAAGAAATACCCCCTGAACAAACGGTTCACTGTAAACTTCCACACCGGAACACTGATGTGTGGCAGTGTTCCGGTGTGGAAATTTACCGGCAGCCCTACCACACATCTTTCAGCAACTTGGCTACAAAAGTTCAAAGGGCGGGGGAGGGGGCTATAAAGATTGCCGTTTCTGGGACTACATTGATAACTGAATTAGGAAACGAATTTCCCGAAAACATTCCATGTAAGCCAAGCGAGAATTGTACTTTAATTTGAAGAAATAAATTGCCGAGGATCCGAGGTGCACTGGGGGGGCAACCCCAAGTTCCGTAATATTAGATTCTGGGCCGCTTGAGTCTGTCAGTGTATCCAGGCTGTTCCCCTTGAAGAGCCCGCGAGGTTCGTCAGCTTGGGGGGAGGGGGTCCCCAAAATGTTGAAATGGCCGTTGAGCTGTAAACATTAGAAGCATGCTTAATTTACATAATGATTCTCTACACGACCACGAATTTTCAGGAGGGTGGGGTGCAAGTTTCTAAGAGCGCAGACAAGTGTTCAAGGTAAGGGATTTGCTCGCCATTTCTATGCTTCATGTTGTGTTTAATGGTAAACTATGTATGCTCTTCCCCCCTCCCCCAGAAATTTGGTGAAACCTGTGAGAGGGATACGAGGTGCTTGGTTTGGAGGGTCCTACCACCAACTTCCGTAATTTTATAGTCTGGACCTCTAGAGTCGGTCAGTGTATCCTCGATGTTACCACTAAATAGCTCTTAGAAAAGGGGGGGGGTACCCCACCCTCCTGAAAATTCGTGGTCCTGTACAGAATCATTATATAAAACATGGTACTAATGTTTACAGCTCTACGTGCATTTTAACAATTTGGGGGAAAGCCCCCTCCCCAGCTCATGGACCTCGTGGACACTTCAAGGGGAACTTCTTGGATACTCTGACAGACTTCAGCGACAAAGAATACAATATTACGGAAGTTCGGGGTAGAGCCCCCCACCCTCTCCCCACCAAGTGTACCTCGGATCTTCGGCAATTTATTTCTTCAAATTAAAGTACAATTCTCGCTTGGCTTACATGGAACGTTTTCGTGAAATTCGTTTCCCAATTCAGTTATCAATGTAGGCCCAAAAACGGCAATCTTTATAGCCCCCCCCCCCACACACCCTTTTTAAGTTTTGTAGACAAGTTGCTGAAAGATGTGTGGCAGGGTTGCCGGTAAATTGCCACACCGGAACGCTGCCACACATCAGTGTTCCTGTGTGGCAGTTTTCAGTGAACCGTTTGTTCTGGGGGTATTTCTTTCCGGTAGTATTTTTTCCGGGGGCATTTTTTCCGCTTTTCAATTTTCGGGGGCATTTTCTCCGGGGGTATTTTTCCTGGGGGTGTTTTTACCTACATCCAGTGACTATATAGCGCTGGTCACACTACCCACCTCTCGGTATATTTATTATAATGTAAACACATAAGACGTTTATATTACTATAAGTAAACAGAAATTCCCGTAGTAAATAGGAAATGTATATTAGTACCGATCTTAAAAAAATTATGATACAAATTGAAAATTTTGCAGTTTATGAAATAACTTAAAAAGTAAAAGATTGGTGGAGGTAAAATTCATTGAAAACATGACGAAACATGAAATTTCTTAATGCATGATTTCCTGCTAACATTTTTAAGATCTGCGATAACGTTGCATCCGATGGAAATCACGTGTGGTTTGTAACTGTCGTAATGAGAGAGATGCCCGAAACCGAAAACTTTGAATATTTTATGAAGCTGAAACAGCTGAAAAATTGATGAGCATTAAAGACAAAAGCAAATCTTCTTGATGTGTGAAAACACACCTGAATGTTGCAGAAAATGACAATTACAATATGATTGATGACAGTATTCCTGGAAAGAACGAGATATTTCTAGTGAAACAATAAGTGCAAAGAAAGAAAAAATTATTTCAACATTTTGATGCAGTTTAAAACATTTTCACGATTTCTGAGCATCAGAAACAAAATTCAGGTTATTACTCAGCTTGCAATAAAAAAGCAGTATACTAAGCGTTTGGCGAAAAGTTCCCCATCCCCTCACGAGAAAGCTCCTACACTTTCTTCTACCACTAAGAAAACTGTTCTTTTTGTCAGAGTTGGAGTTTTCCTAATGCACTGTAAAAAAAAAATTCTGAAATTGACGAGCCACTTTCGGTGATTTCTTTCTTGAATTAATGAAGCATATTTCAGTTAAATCCCTGAAATGGCAATGGGCTGGACATACTGCCAGAAGGACAGATCATCGATGGACAGCCGAAATTTTAGATTGGATTCCAAGGGACAGGAAAAGACCCAGAAGAAGACCACATGGGAGATGGGTGGATGAAATTCGAAAGTATGCAGGGGTGACATGGAGGAGACTGGCACAAGACAGACCGTTGTGGAGGAAACTTGGGGAGACCTTCGTCCAGCAGTGGATTGATAATGGTTGACAATGATGATGATGATTTCCGATACAATCTTTTCCCTTAAGTGACGGAAAGAAACCTCAATTTCACGGACTTTTCGTACACCAGGAAAATTCTGAATTTTTAGAAACCTCTCCGCAATTCCTTTCGTATATTAACGAAAAAACTCCTTTCTCACCTTCTCCGTATCCATATGAAGAAGACATTCTTGAGGTTTCATTAACTGTTCAATTTCAATCGTCTGTCAAAAGACGTGATTTTGAAGTTCTGTAGCGGGATCGTAGAAGATCACAGTTTTTATTCTGACTGTGTCATATTCATAACCTCAACATATCGGTACAGTGCCTACGTAAAAGAACAATGCTATTAACTTGATTTGATGTGTAAACGAATTGTGAATATGACATTGATAGAGTAAAAACTGTTAAAAAGGCCAAGGGCCTATGAATTAATATTTACTGCCAAAGTGAAAGCACAATACTATTAACATAACTTGAGATGTAAACGTTGAGAATATGACATTAGTAGGTTCACTGTAAACCGCCACACTGGAAAACTGCCCCACAGGAAAACTGCCACACAAGAAAACTGCCACACCGGAAGATTGCCACACAAGAAAACTGCCGCACCGGAAGATTGCCACACATGAAAACTGCCACACGCTTTTCATGAAGGGGCCGGGCACAAATTGCTATTCCTTCGAGGAACACTTTGAATGTGTGGCAGTTTTCCAAGTTTACTTACGGCAACTGGCCACAGAAGTTCGAGGGGAGGGGGGGTATAAAGATTGCCGTTTCTTGGACTATATTGAGAATTGAATTGGGAACTCCAAACAAATTTCGAGAAAACGTTCTATTTAAGCGCCAAGCGTTCAGGAAAGAACAATAAGGTGGGATTTCTTTTATAACGCTGCACTTTTACTTAGGCACTAAATATTTACATAACATGTCAAATTTGTAATATTTTTCTTTTACTTAATTAATTCATAGGCCCTACACCTCGGCCTTTTTACAGTTTTTAATTCGCCGACTTTATATTCATAACGCTTACGTATCAAATCAAGTCAATAGCATTGCTCTTTTACTTAGGCACTAAATAGTCATAGGCCTTTTCAACAGGTTTTATTCTACCAGTGTCATATTCACAACGTTTACACAGAAACTCATGTTAATAATATTGGGCGTTTTCTTAGGCACGAAATATTAATTCATATGCCCTAGGTCTAGGCCTTTTTAATAGTTTTTACTTGATCAATGCCATATTCACAACGTTTACACAACGAATAAATGTAATAATATTGCGCTTATACTTAGGCACGAAATATTAATTCACTGGCCCTAGGCCTGGCCTTGTTAATAGTTTTTACTCTATCAATGACATATTCACACCGTTTACACACACACACACACACACACACACACACACACACACACACACACACACAAATGTATTAATATTGCTCTTTTACTTAGGCACGAAATATTCGTTCATAGGCCCCTAGGTCTGGGCCTATGAGTTAATATTTCGTGCCCGTGAATATGGCAGTGATAAAGTAAAAACTATTAAAAAGGCATAGGCCTAGGGCCTATGAATTAATATTTCGTGCCTAAGTAAATGCCCAATATTATTAACTTGATTTTCTGTTAAACGTTGTGAATATGGCATTGGTAGAATAAAAACTGGTAAAAGGGCCTAAACCTAAGCCTAGGGCCTATGAATTAATATTTCGTGCCTAAGTAAATGCCCAATATTATTAACTTGATTTTCTGTTAAACGTTGTGAATATGGCATTGGTAGAATAAAAACTGGTAAAAGGGCCTAAACCTAGGCCTGGAGCCTGTGAATAAATATTTCGTGCCTAAATAAAAGCGCAATATTATTAACTTGATTTGATGTGTAAATGTTGTGAATATGACACTGGTAGTATAAAACCTGTTAAAAGGCTATATGCCTGTGGCCTATTATGACTATTTGGTGCCTAAGTAAAAGCGCAATGTTATTAACTTGGTTTGATACGTTATGAATATGAAATCGGTGAATTAAAAGCTGTTAAAAAGGCCAAGGTGAAGGGCATGTGAATTAATAAGTTATAGAAAAGCATTACAAACTTGACATGTTATGTAAATCTTTAGTGCCTAAGTAAAAGTGCAGCGTTATTAAAAAATCCCACCTCATCGTCCTTTTTTGAACATTGCATGAGTCGTGCTGTAATTCCATTGTTTCATCGAACACTTGAGTTTTAAGAAATGTACTAAGTCACAATGTATTTCTTCAAATAAAAGTATAGTTCTTGCTTGGTTTACATAGAACGTTTTCTCGAAATTTGTTTGGAGTTCCCAATTCAATTATCAATATAGGGCAAGAAACGGCAATTTTATCCCCCCCACCCCTGAACTTTTATGGCCAGATGCTCTAAACTCGTATGAACCGGCATGAAAATTCAGACAAACAAAAGAGCTCCTCTTGTCGACCTTGGAAAGCTACCCCACATAAACTTTGAAAACTGCCACACATTCAAAGCATTCCTCGATAAACAGCAAGTGCCCGGCCCCTTAATGAAAAACATGTGGCAGTTTTCCTGTGTGGTGGTTTACAGTGAACCATATCAAGCGAGGGTCACATTGATGAAAAAATTAATCGCTATACAAAACTTGGTTGGAGAGCTTTTGGAAGATACAGTGCAATTTTCAAGAGCAATAATATACCATTATCTCTTAAAAGAAAAGTGTTTAATCAATGCATCCTTCTAGTGCTTACGTACGAAGCAGAGGCTTCGACTTTAACTAAAAAAGACATACAAAAGGCTGCAGACACCTGATATGCTTGGTGTAATCAGGGTAGATAAGAAGAGGAATACGTGAATCAGGAGAATGACCAGAGTGAAAGACTTCATGATCATAGTGAAATCCCTAAAATGTCAATGGACTGGATGTATTGCCAGGAGAACAGACCACCGATGGACAACCGAAATTTTAGACTGGATTCCAAGGGACAGGAAAATACCCAGAAGAAGATCACATGGGAGATGGGTGGATGAAATTAGGAAGCATGAGGGAGGGACATGGAGGAGACTGTCTCATGACAGACCGTTGTGGAAGAAATTTGCGGAGACCTTCGTCCAGCAGTGGATTTATAATGGTTGACAACGATTGTGTATGTGTGTGCGTGAGTGTGTGACATGGCTGAGACTGGCGCAAAACAGACAGTTGTGGAAGAGACTTGGAGAGACTGGCGCAAGACAGACAGTTGTGGAAGAGACTTAGAGAGACCTTCATCCAGCAGAGTATTGATAATAGTTGATGGTGATATACATTTTGAAGCATATGCCCCCCCCCCCCACCAAAAAAACTGGATTTAGGCGCTGCAGATCCCTACTGTTTCTCTTGAAAGGGATTGCTGTATAAGCTCTTTCAGTTCCTTGTGGTGTTAAGATAAATTCGATGATCAGCGTAGTTCTGCCTGGATGGGTGGGGGGTAATATCAGTGTTGGAGTAATTGCGTGCCAGAAAGAACACAGCAGGAGTGCAGCCCAACGCAACGCGGACTGATACCGTTCCTGCGTTTTACGGAGAGGCAGTGATCTGACTTTCCTTCCTTTAACAATAGTACAATCTTAGGGTGACTTGGAGTACCTTTTTATTGGGCTTTGACCTAATGCCAGTAATTGACAACTTTGAAAACACGTCGGGAGAAATTATATGTCGTTAATTCAGAAAATGTTTAACAAGAAAAAACTAAATTTACATAAAAATGCAGAAACTCAAATGGAAGATTAAATCAGAAGTGTACGTCGCACGTGTTGAAAAAGCGTTTCAAAAAACATTCCACAGCTCATTTCCAGTAAAACAAAGAATGCTTAGCGTGTTTCTAAGGAGAGAATACTTACAGATACATGCATTCCGTGTGTTTTTTGTTTATTTTATCTTAGTTGCCATAAAAAGCTTTTGTTGGCAAAACTTTTACAAACAAATGATATTATTGCACAGGCTCGTAATATCAGAGTACCATGTGATGAAACCTACTGAATGAAAGCAGCAGTGTTAATTTAACTGTCAATTTCAGGAACTACGGTGTGTGTTTTATGTGTTACTTTAACCATAGAAACGGACTGCGTGTGGTACGAGATGAAAGTTTCTGATGCACTTTGAGTACAGCACGGCGGAAACACTGAGCGTTAATATTTTCTGTGTAACATTTTGTTCATAAAACGAAGAGATTATGGCGATAGCACACGTAATAAAAACTATTTTTCGGATTTTCATAAGTGGAAAAGTAATTTGATCGGATTAATTCTGAGCATTGGCAGAAAAACGGAACAGCTGTCGATTTCTTGGAAATATCCATAACTGGTTCGGGTCGTAATTCCTCCACATAAAACGACTTCAACCAATAAAAAATTTTAATTAGTAACACATCACTCGTTAAAAATGAGGCGCCTCGGGTATCCATTCTTGGGACAATCCTGTTTTATTAAAAGATGAAAGACTTGAGTCAGCAACCTTTGAAAAGCAACGCAACACTTTTTTTTTTAATTTTTAATTTTTTTTTTTTTTTTTTTTATTCTTAATTTATTTTCGAATTATGATCTCGGTGCTTGAGATAGGGAATGAATCAATCTTGGCTGGAAAGCTTATTTTTTGAACAAACGAATTCACTTAAAAATGAATCTCCATCTTTACACAAAACTGAAGTTTACAAGAAGGGCTCCGTAGACTGAGCGGACGTGGATTTTGCTGACAAAGAGGGGCGAGCGGTGGAATGTGAGGACAGTAATAAGAGGGGTTGAAGTATGACAGAGTTCACGGTGATGTTAACAACGAAGCTTTACTTGCTTTCTTCATTCAAGCGTCCTGAATTATCGGGAGAGAGATGATTATATATTAATATATCATCATCATCATCATTGTCAACCATTATCAATCCACTGCTGGACGAAGGTCTCCCCAAATTTCCTCCACAACGGTCTGTCTTGTGCCAGTCTCCTCCATGTCACTCCTGCATACTTTCGAATTTCATCCACCCATCTCCCATGTGGTCTTCTTCTGGGTCTTTTCCTGTCCCTTGGAATCCAATAATCATAACACATTTTTGTGTATTTATGAGCTGGGTTGGTATATGTAATATATATGTTTCCCAAGGTAAAAATGTGTGCAAACTAGTCCTTCATTTTGGGCTTTGAGAACACTGAAAATATTGTTCCGAACATTATATATATATACATATTTCTTGTTTGGGGGAGGGTGAAAAATGTGAGATTACCCACTGTCTGAAATCACCCTACGCCACTGGAGATCTCAATGAAGAAACGAAACGCTTTTGTCAATACCACATTACCACTCAGGCCTCTGTATCGAATGTTCAAAACATTTTCATCGACTTGTTGGTGCAGTTCGTTATTACAGCCTCTCAACGTTAAATTTGGTCCTACTAAATACTAAATTACATATAAGTTCTTTTTTTTTTTTTATTCTTTTTTTTTTTTCCCCAGTGACAGACTTCCACCATTTTTTCTAGTTTTGTTAAACTTCCATTGACCTCGTCAATGTATTTTTTTCATTTTCAATTGATTTCTTCAAATCAACCGATGATTTAAAACTTTCGAAATGTGCACCCCTTTTTTCGTGTCGTTCTACGTTACTTGACAAATGTTGCCATTTGCAAACCCTTTGCATTCTGTTTTTTTTTTTTTGATTGGAAGTTTAGCGACCACCGTGAGCAACTCAATGGGCTATAAGCAGTCGCCCGTCCCTAATGTAGGGTCAGTGGCTCCAAGGAAGGGAGAGAGCCAGTGCCGTAAGACAAACACAGCATCCATGCCTCACCGGGATTCAAACCTGAACCCTTTTCGGACGAATGATCAGAGGCCATCGCTTAGACCACTGCGCCACCGGGACGGCGCGTTCTGGGTTGGAACGTCTCTTATCGGAGGAATCTACCAGTGTGCACTTAGTCCACATTTTGTCCGCTCACTCAACGATTTTCAACTGACGGTAAAATCCACGCCCGCTCAGTCCACGCAAGGCCGTCCAGAAAATAAAAGGCCATGATATTAGAGAGATGAGTTCCCTCTTTCAGTAACGTCACATGGAAACCAAAGCCTCCTATTGGTTTCCAAAGCCGTCCTGTATGACGTCAGACATGACACCGACATAACTGGGCGTGTAGCATGAGAGTGACGTCATAAACGGAGAGACCCTCCCTAATGTCACGGCCTTGTACTGTCTAGATGGCCTTGGTCCACGCCACCACAAGAAATACCCTTACTGAAAAAGGAGGAGGAAATGGAGAAGGCAAAACTGATAGTTATTTTGGTCTTCATTTTCCACTTTTAAATTTTTCCTTACTCTTCATCACAAATTGACGCAGGAATCAAAGAACTCGTGTCTTTTTTTTTTCATAGGTAAATAGACGAGAGAAGAGTGAAAATATCTACAATAAATTTTTCTTAGTAAGACGAAAAAGTTGTACTTAATTTTAAAAGAGTTTAATGGTTCAAAAATTAAGTGTACGAAAAGAAGCGAGAAGCAATATGCCTTCTCTTTGATTACATTCTTTCTCCATGCAGCAGTCGACTTTGAGAGTTTGGGGTCCTGGACAAAGTCTTTTAGGGGGCAATCCTCTGTCTTGTGTTACCTGCATGAATGAATAAAGATGGTCTGATGAAAGAGTTCACTAATTAGCGAATGAAAAGTGTTTCATTTCGTTCTAGTAGCTAACATTAGTTTTTTTTTTGCTGTTGTTTTTTATTGGAGGTTTGACGACCACCGTGAGCAACTCAATGGGCTATAAGCAGTCGCCCGTCCCTAATTTAGGGTCACTGGTTCCAGGGAAGAGAGAGAGAGAGCCAGTGCCGTAAGACAAACACAACATCCATGCCTCACCGGGATTCGAACCCGGACTCCTTTCTGAGGAATGATCAGAGGCCATCGCCTTAGACCACTGCGCCACCGGGGCAGTGGCCATTAGTTTCCAGTACGCCTTTTGTAAAAAAACGTAAGTGCGTGTAGTATCACTTTTTTGTCCGTCCGTCTGTTCGCCTTCGGACATCATATCTCTGCAACTATTAGCCGGATTTGAAAAATTCTTTTAGCATTGGGAAGCTCGAAATGTGAGAACAATGATCCATGCTTTTTGGTTCTTTCCTGATGCGTAACTTTGCCGCTAGAGGGCGTAAACGCAAGTGATTGATTGATTGAGGGTTTAATGACCACCGTGAGCAACTCAATAGGCTACAAGCAGTCGATCGTCCCCAATTTAGGGCCACTGACTCCAGGGAAGGGAGAGAACCAATGCCGTAAGACAAACACAACATCCATGCCTCACCGGGATTCGAACGCGGATACATCTCGGACGAATGATCAGAAGCCATCGCTTAGACAACTGCGCCACCGGGGCGGCAAACGCAGATCTTAGGAAATTAAAAATGCATTTTATTCCTTATCTTTGCTTCTAAATATCCGATTGGAAAACTTCCTTCTTTCCTTCGATACAGTTTATTACGAAGATTATTTTGGATGGCGTTTCTTTTTCAAGAAATGCACTGTTTTCCCGCTAGGGGGGAGATAAAGTTAGATCGTGATTTCTCCGATATATTTTCTTCCACAGTCCGATTTGAAAATCTTTTTTGCGCTCGATAAATGTTCTGCATCAGTTTCTAATTTTGGTGAAAAACCCGTTTTGGTTCTAGGGAGCGTAAGTGTATCTTTGCAGCATCTGCTGCAATATCTGGGCTTCTGAAAACTCGATTGAAAACTTTCTTCACAATCCGATACCGATCCCAACGGAAAACCTTTTGCGCATATTTTCTCCTTAAAATAATGCGCAGTTTTTCGCCAGAGGGTGTAGATATACATCTTATTTTTTTCGATATCTCTGTTTCTAAAAGTGCGATTTGAAAAAAAAAGTCTTTGTCTGAGAGCGTTTATTTTGCATTCATTTTTAAAAAATTTCTTAACACACAAATGTTCCACTAGAAGGCATAAGTCACGTTTCCGTTTACAGCATAATTAATTGCACCAATATCTACGAGTATAAAAACTCGACTGAAAAAATCCGTTTTCGGTCATATATTACTAACTGAAAAACATTTTATATGCATTTCCTGCCTCAAATAGTACACAATTTTACTTCTAGCAGGCGCAAATATTTAGTATGCTTTCCTTGATATCTTTGTTTCTAAGAGTCTGACTTAAAAAATTCTTTCAACGCCCGATGCCATCCAGCGTGTGGAATATTTTGCATGTACTCGCGGGTTGCTTGTGGTTCTCAATTCTGGCGCTAGGTGATGTTACTGTATATTTCTGTTTGCAATTTTTTTTTTTTTTTTTTGGTTGGAGGTTTAACGACCACCGTGAGCAACTCAATGGGCTATAAGCAGTCGCCCGTCCCTAATTTAGGGTCACTGGTTCCAGGGAAGGGAGAGAGCCAGTGCCGTAAGACAAACATAACATCCATGCCTCACCGGGATTCGAACCCGGACCCCGTTCGGACGAATGATCAGAGGCCATCGCTTAGACCACTGCGCCACCGGGGCGGCGTTTGCAATTGAATCTCCGCTTCTAAAAATCTTACTAAACAATTCCTTTTTTTAATGTATGCCATTCGCTACAGTGAAGATTGAGAAAGTTATTTTTTCGAATACACGACAGTTTCCCTGCTAGGGGTTGTAAATGTCGAGCTCTTTTTCTCGCTATTTTTGTTTCCAGGGGACTTATTTGGAAAATTGTTTTTCCTTAGCATAGCTTTTGCTAAGACGAACACTTTTCTCATATTTTCTACTTTTCCATTTTTCAAAATTCTTCCGCTATGGGGAGTAAAATTATACACGGCCGAGTCACATTATTGTGACCACCAACTAATATCCAGAGTAACCGCCGTGTGTAGCGCGGACAGCAGCTAGATGGGCTGGGAGTGACTCAATAAGGTGCTGGAAGGTGTTCACAGGTATGTGGAGCCATGGTGACTGCACTGCATCTGACAGCTACTGGAGGATCCGTACAGCGAACAACACGATCAAGGTGGTCCCGCAGATGCTCAATTGGGTTTAAGTCTGGGGAATTAGGGGGCCAAAGAAGTTATTTGAAGTCTTCATCGTGCTCTTCCAACTATTCTCGGACATTTCTAGCTGTGTAACATCGTCGCATTGTCGTTTTGAAAGATCCCAACCGCCCCAGAGAAGACAATCAGCATGTATGGGTGTACGTGGTCTGCAAGGATGGATTCATAACGAATTCGGTCCATAGTGCCTTCCACAGGTATGAGTTTACCCAGAGAATGACACGAAAACATTCCCGAGACCATAAGGTTGCCCCCACCAGCTTGTGTTCTTCCTGCAATGGTTGAAGAATGTTTGTTCTCCGATGTTTCTCGCCTTACACGCCAAAGTCCATCCGTTCTATGAAGCAGAAAAAGTGACTCATCGGAGAAGGCGATCCTTTGCCAATCAGCGGAGGTCCAATTCCAATACTGCCGGGCAAATGTAAGCTTTTTCTACCGATGCACCTTCGTTGGCATAAGTGCAATGACCATCCGTCTACATCGGAGCCCCATACGCAGCAGAGTTCGCTGAGTTGTCGTTTTAGACACATTTCCAGTAGCCCCTTGGTTCATTCGGCCAGTGAGTTACTCCACTGTAGCGTGCCGATCGGCCCTCACGCACCTTCGCACTCGACGTTCACCTCTCACATCAATGGCACGTTGTGTTCCGCAGTTTCCACGTCGCTTACCCGCAATTGTGCCATTTCTCCAATGATGATACCCTTTAACCACAGCAGACGCGAACAGTTCACAAACTGCGCAGTTTCAGAAATACTGCCACCCTTGGCCCGAAAGCCGATAATCATTCCTTTGTGGAAATCTGATAAATCGCTCCTTTTATCCATGACAGCAACGAGTGATATGTTTTCAGAATGCCTACAGCACACCTTCTATACCCTCCAAGCCAGCTCACGACACGTACCTTCTTTCATTGGCTAGGTGCTCTTAATGTCAAAAGTAGGAGGCGGTCACAATAACGTGACGCCGCCCCGGTGGCGCAGTGGTCTAAACGATGGCTTCTGATCATTCGTCCGATAGGGGTACGGGTTTGAATCCCGTGAGGCATGGATGTTATGTTTGTCTTACGGTACTGGATTTCTCCCTTCCCTGGAACCAGTGACCCTAAATTAGGGTCGGGCGACTGCTTATAGCCCATTGAGTTGCTCACGGTGGTCGTTAAACCTCCAATCAAATAATAATAATAATAATAATAATAATGTGACTCGACTATGTATAATGTTTTGTTAAATTTCGTAATACACTTTTCAGCTGTTAGTGGGAGTAAGTAAGCAGCTGTTTCTATTTGTGAATGTTTTATCGACTGAAGGCGGTTACACATATGAAGTGAATTTAATTAATGCATCCTTCCGGTTCTTTCTTAAAGATCAGAGACCTTAACTAAAATAGGCCGCCCCCGGTGGCGCAGAGGTCTAAGCGATGGCCTCTGATCATTCGTCCGAACGGGGTCCGGGTTCGAATCCCGGTGAGGCATGGATGTTGTGTTTGTCTTACGGCACTGGCTCTCTCCCTTCCCTGGAACCAGTGACCCTAAATTAGGGACGGGCGACTGCTTATAGCCCGTTGAGTTGCTCACGGTGGTCGTTAAACCTTCAATAAAAAAAAAAAAAACTAAAATAGACATACAGGGTCTGCGGACAACTGAAAGAGCATGAAGAGATTCATGCTTGGTGTAACGAAGACCGATAGGGAGAAGAACTCATGGATCACGGAAAGGGTAAGAATAGATGACACTATGATCAAAGCAGTGATGTAGAAGAACGCTAAGGCACTTTTTCTGTAGGCTTAGCGGGGCTAAGGCACTTTTCGTGGTTAGTTGGGAAGAAATGCAGTGCAAAGAAATTTTTTTAGGCGATCACGTTAAAAGAACACTGATTCATATGAAATCATACTCGTACCTTAACAGAACATTCGTCCTGCAAGGACGGTACTAAAATGTCGGATCACGCAGTAAGACGTAATCATCCATGTAGACAGAGTAATAAGTTGCTACCACAGGTAGCACAATAATGTCGAATCGACGACGACTTCTGGTTACCAGGTCGATATTACGTCGAGGCATAATTTTCGATGTAAAATTGATGAGACGGAACATCAAGAAAAATCATTACATTGAATTTCAGTATGCACGTAGACGGTTTTACGCAGTTTCCCTTTAGTTTCATTAGGTCGAATAATCGATGTTTTTTATGCGATTTGTAAGGATCGCGCGCATGCGCCTTTGCAACCATTACGCCAAATAAACTGTTTGGATGCTGGGGTGTTGGTCGGTTGTATCATCTCTGTTGTAAGACGAGATTCTTACCTGTCTCCTTTTTCGCCGGTTAGTTAAAAGTTTTTTTTTTTTTTGCTTAAGTATGTTTCTAAGAAGTTGAGTCTCGTTCCATTAAGTAGACTTACTTTTTAAGATATAGTATAATTTGTACGTACGTATATTCCAATTGGGAATAGGCCTAGCGCAATGCTGACAGATGACCAAAAATTCTGTGAAATTTTTGAGAATTATGTGTCTTTTGGAAAGCGTCCGAAAACACTTGGATGTTGAAACAATGAAAAAAATTATATGATTTTTTAATCTTAGACAGCGTCGTAGAATCGTACTACAAATACGAATACATTCTACATTTTATGCCACGATTAAAAGTTTAGAATTTCATTTTTCAACACCTAAATTGTAGAGTAAACGTAGATTGGACTTTACAACAGTACTATTGATAGAATCGATGACTAAACTGCGTAATATCAATGTAGAATCGACGTCTGCTCTACGTAGCAACGATGTATATGTTTCTCTCGAAAGGTCGAATCTTCGTCTACTGTTGACTTGATATAGATTTAATAGGTTTAAAATTCGACGTTGAAATGACGTAACAAAAGTGGACATGGATATATATATTCGACGTTTCATATCGACCAAAATTCGATCAAAAATTCGACGTCGAATCGATGTAATGTGCTATCGGGGACAATGGTGGTGCAGGCAATTCACCGTTCGTTTGGGTGGGCCAGAGTTCGAGTCACAGTCGAGGCATAGATAGTGTGCTTTGTCTTGTAACCCTGATTTTTCCCCTTCCCTGGAGCCAGTTACCCTAAACTAGGAACGACCAACTGCTTATATCCATTAGAGTTATTAATAGTGGTCGTTAAACCCCCACCCCCAACCCAAAGGTCACAAGTGTTTTGTGGTGAGGAGGGTATTTCAGCCAAACTCGCCACCGGCTTCAACAAAAGTAATCCCCTGATCCCATTCTGTGATTCCTTGTGAGTACGCAAAAGGACGGTCCTTGGGTCCGAGTGGTCAGAGTGCTCGAGCTCCGGGAGAGCGTACCACGGCGCTTGCCATTCCGGGACCAATGGCTCCAAATCAGGGTTCGCCGACAATGGCCCCAGATGATCGCGGTGGTCTTTATACCCGGAAATAAACAACAAGTCAGTAAAATCATGCAATGCATTGATTATGGTACGCTTTCCAACATACCAGAAATCATTACTCAAGTTATTTAATAATGGCTGTGGAATAAATCTCGCTCCTGTGTCCTGACCTTTGACCCCATTTCGATGATGTTCAATAGACCCGGTTCAGTATACCTCCAGAACAACGTACTAAAGTTTTGTCGCAATAGAGGCATTTTTAGTCAAGTTATTAGGATAATGACTGTGGAATAAATCTCGCTCCTATGTCCTGACCTTTGACCCCATTTCGACCATTTTCAACAGGGTTTGTCCCCTGGTGGTCTCCTACCACATACTAAAATTTCATCGAAATCGAACCATTTTTACGCACGTTAGGACGCATAAGGTCTATGGAATGGATCCCGCTCCTATGTCGTGACCTTTGACCCTATTTCAACCATTTTCAATAGGGTTCGTCCCCAGCTGGTCCCCTACCACATACTAAAATTTAATCGAAATCGAACCATTTTTACGTGAGTTATCGTGCGGACAGACAGACGGACAAAGCTGGAGCATATACGCTTCTTCAACCTACGGTTGGAGAGCGTAAAAAGCAATCCAACAGATATTCGCCACCCTGTTCCATAATCTTAACAAGAGCGGGATATAATTTGCATGTATTCAGTGTGAGTGACACATTATTCACACTGAATATTTATAACCGTACGGAACGGCAGAACAGTATTTAAAGGGGAAACAGCATTCTTAGCATCTGACTCCCACGTAACTTTCATAATTTTTTACGCTATCCAACCGTAGGTTCTCCAGCTTTGTCCGTCTGCCTATCCGCACGATAACTCACGTAAAAATGGTTCGATTTTGATGAAATCTTAGTATGTGGTAGGGGCAATCCGGGGACGAACCCTATTGAAAATGGACGAAATGGGGTCAAAGGTCAGGGCATAGGAGCGGAATCCAGTCCATCGCCCTTATGCGTCATAACTTACGTAAAACTGCTTCGATTGCGACAAAACTTTAGTATGTTGTTTCGGAGGTATACTGAGCCAGTTCTGCTGAATATCATCGAAATGGGGTCAAAGGTCAGGGCACAGGAGTGAGATTTATTCCGCAGCCATTATCCTCTTAACTCAAGTAATAACTTGAGTAATGATTTCTGGCATGTTGGAAAGCGTATCATAATCAATGCATTGCATGATTTTACTAACTTGTTTTAAAATTACTTCAATTAAGCAGTTTTAGACAAGAAAAATCTCTGAAGAAGATCACGTGAGAGATGGGTGGTAGAGATCTGCACGGGCCTTAATTTAGAAAGCCCGGCCCGGTCAGTAAAATTTCAACAATTACTAAAACACGAATTTGACACCTGGTGCGCTCGGTCATTCGACTCCTGAAGAGTTTCTTTTTCTTAATTGCTACACGTATTCTATTACAATAAACGTTAATTCGGAATATTTCTGTGACTCTGTATAAGTCACGTGGCGTCTGAAGGAGGGGGGGGGGCTTTTACACTCACAAATATAGCATGTAAACGACAATTTCCATGCCTTTCAAATTTTCTGGGTTTTCGAATTATCATTGCCTACCGCCGGACCCGGAATATCTTGGGGATAAGGAGGAGGGGGGGGGGTCATTCGAAAAGTACGAAATTTAAAAAATTATGAGTCCGATCGTTGTACTTTACATTGTCTACAAGCACATATTCTCAGGAAGCGATTTTTTCGCGAAAATCTTTCGCTTTCTTAAACTCCATAATAAATATGGAAGAGTATTTATCGGCAACACTGAACTGAGAATACGCTAGGGAAAACAACGACAGACTGCCCAGCTAACCAGTGTCACAGAAGTCTTGAAAACGGCTGGACTGGGATACCTAAGGGTTCATTTGCCATCTGAGGACCCCCTAAGAGTAAAAATGGGGAAAATACGGCGCAGATTTATACACAGAAGTAAGTTTCTCCCAGCACATTTCTCCTGTGCCATTTAAGACAACTTAAAAGCTTTTCGCACTTCTAGAAAACTAAGTGCTGCCGACCAGAACAATAAAAAAGATCGTCTGTGAGCGGATGGCTCGGTTTATAAATGCTGCAGTTAATAGCCTGCCCTGAAGCGTGAGAGGAGAGTGAAAGTTAGAGAGAGAGAGAGAGGGAGAAGGGTTCAGATTGAAAAACTAAGAGAGCTGACCCACTCAAATTGTTTTGTAGGAGGGGAGGATGTCGTAAAACTTCTATTTTTTCCAACAGCGGAAATTATTCAATCTTATCCTGCTGCTGTACGTTGTGAGATTTCCAAACGAGAAAGGCACCGTACAGCGATTGTTTTGCTATCCCGTATGGTACCAGCTAACAGAAGGTATACTGTGGCGTAACTCGCAGGTAATGTGAACGCTACTGACAGGAGTAATGTGTCACAACACACAATACATCGACCCCTGCTGAGAATGAGGCTGCTTAGCCGCAGGCCTTTTTGAGTGCCCATCTTTACCTCGGCTCACCGTAGAAAGTCCCTACAATGGGCACACGAGCATCAAAATTGGACCTTGAATGATTGGAAGAAAGTCGTTCGGTCCGATGAACCTCGTTCTTTGTTGCACCATGTGGACGGCCGGGTACGTGTGTGTCGTTTACCTGGGGAAGTGTTGGCCCCAGGATGCACCATGGGATGAAAACAAACTTGTGGGGGAAGTGAAATGTTTTGGGCAATATTCTGCTGGGAAACCCTGGATCCAGTCATTCTTGTGCATTAAACTATGACGACTGCCGCTTACCTAAACATTATTGCAGACCAGGTAGATCCTTTCATTGCAACGGTATTCACCTTGCCATCTTTCAGCAGAATAACGCGCGTCATGCTACACTGCCCGGATTGTTCTAGAATGGTTCGCGGAAAATGAGGAAGACTTCCAGTAATTGCCCTGGCTTCCAAACTCCCTATAGACATCAATCCAATCGGGCATCTGTGCCTTGTGTTGGAACAGCAAATCAGATCTGCGGTGGATCAACCCCATAACTTACAAAAGTTAACCTTCCGGGTGGCAGGAGGTTTGGAAGAGGCAATGAGAAATTTTGTCACATGTGTAACAGGAGAGTCCGCTAAAAGCGTCCTGTCTTTCTGTAGTATTCGTCGTCGTTAAGATGCGCATATATGCATTCTCACCACTATGAGCCTGAAAAATGTTTCGACGTAATATTGCATTACCGCGGCTTTGAAGGGGTTTTCGATGAACGTATTATTGCGTCGTCGCCGTTTTGGGTACAAAAATCTGCATGCTTGCCACCTGGAGGGTTAAAGGATCTGCTGGTAACCAGTGCTGTAGTCGTAAAATCAGAAGAGGGTATATCATGTGTAAATCCTAAAAAATCAGAGGTTATACTACATGGATAGAAAAAAAAAAAAAAAAAAAAAGGTCCGGTACCCTCGTGGGGATTAGCAGAGCAGTTTTGTACCCAGCGACTAGCAGAGTAGCTTTGTTTACATTTCTCTTTCGTGCCAGATGCCAGAGAGAGAGAGCAAACTGGTTTTGTCCCTCGGACTGCAGAAAATCACAGTTCGTGTGAAAGCTCTGCAAAGCCACTGCCGCCGTTCGGGTTTTTTTGCCGACCGTTATTTAAAAATGCCAGTTACTTAGATAATCATACATACCTGTTATACAGTATAAATTTATTTTATAGTAATATCAGTATTAAACAAAAGTACTACATAGAACAAATTTTGAAGGTATACGCTATTCTGTCAAAAAAAAGCAGAGGGTGTACTGCCGTATACCCTCTACAGCCCTGCTGGTAACGTGTTGTTGCCAGATACCATAAGACACTATAACGTACAAGTTTGTCCGCGCTGGGTCCCCTCACTCCGGAGTAAGTTGCTCTCCCAACTGAGCTACGCGGACATGTACTATCACTGCCATCTGCTTTTATCTCAGGCTGACCTGGGGCATGGCCCACGGGTCAGCCAGAACTATGTTCCCCTCTAGGCAGTCATCCCATGAAGAACGTGCATTTGAGAAATCCCAGACAATTTGGTGTGTGGAACACAACATCACATTGATTTATTTTTTCGAAGCACTGAAGAAGGGATTCTCATTTTTCCTGTCTCGCCGTGTGGAAAGAACATCACATCATTGCGAGAAACTTAACGGCCGGGTCAGCCTGGAAGTTCGGACGCCAATATAACGTACAAGTTCGGACGCCAATATAACGTACAAGTTCGTCCGCGCCGGGCATCGAACTCGGGTCCCCTCACTGTGGAGTAAGTCGCTCTCCCAACTGAGCTACGCGGACATGTGCTATCACTGCTATTTTTCTTTATCTCATGTGCGTCCTGCGGTGCAGGCACGTCACATCTGTCTCTTTCGGTGTGTGTGTGTGTGTGTGTGTGTGTGGAGATGTTCGATCGTTGTTAAGCTAGATTATACGATAGGTTACTAAGGTATTATATGTGAAGTAAAAAACTCGTAGTGCTATATTGTGGTTTTCGTCAATCGTTGCTGGACCAACAAAAGGTTATCGTAAGTTTGACTTCTGTATATGTTTCTTCTGGCCGTAAAAGCTTAATTTGAACTACCCCGTGCAACTATTGCATCGTATTCTCATTTAGTTCAACATTTCCTTAGTCATGGTTTTAGACATAGCGTAACACCAATCTCGCACCTGAAAAAGGGTTACATTATAACACCTTTAGAATCTTGTAGCGTCCATGCCTCGCCAGGTAGGATCTGTTTTGGTGGCACCTGGAGGACTAACAACATATTTGGCAGGTGAGCATAATGTTTTTTCTCTTCGGTGTATCTGTTTGGTCTCGAGCCAGACCAATCATGCATGACTTTCACGTCTGAGCAGTTACGTCCATTCATGCTTAAATTTCCAAAAGTATCACCGTTTTCAAATTAATTAGGTTTTAGTGTTTGCATAATGTAAGAAAGACGTAACATCCGATTGATTCATTTACATCGCAATCGGATGTTACGTCTAAATCAAAAGTTTAAGACTTGAAAGCACTTTCTTCGCTTTACTCAGTGGTACGCGTCAAAGGACACGCTTTTCAGATGTAGATCTGAAAAGAGTCTCTGTCTGAAAAGGGACTTCTCATGTACATTTGAAAAGCGGGAGAGAATGGTACTTTCTTTCACATCACTTCGATTAAAGTCTCATACAAGCAGTTTCTCCTCGTTCTCTTTCCTGTTTTTCTATTTGTCTTAATAAACTCAAATCGAGAGGCCCAGTATTCGTAAGGCCACACATATTACAATTTTAATCTCTATATCCTGTAATTTGGTTTCACTCATTTGGCCAAAATAAAAAACCTGTGGATGATAACAAAAGCAAATGAACGGATCCGCTGCGTTGTTAAGATGCGCGGTACAGCTGCAAACGGTATAAAGACAAGACCGCAGCTAAACGCGATCCTATCGCACTGTGAGGTTGAGTGAAAATGTCGCGGCGGGAGAGAACTGACTTTGAGAAAGGAAAGATTGTTAGCTGTTATATTAGTGAATCATCCATAAGAGAAACCGAGAGGCGTTTAAATATACCCAAGTCAACTGTTTTGGATGTACTGAAAAAGTGGAAGACACATGGCGTGCCTGAAGCTGCAAAACGTACCGGCAGACCAAAGAAAATCAGTGATAGAGGACGTCGAAACCTCAGGAGAGTCGTTACAGCTAATCGACGGAGTACTGCACAAGACCTCAGTGTACAGGTGAGTAAAAATGCTGGAACCTCGGTATGTACACGTACCATTCACACAGAACTTCATTCCATGGGTTACCGTGGTCGTGCGGCTGCTCATAAGCCTTTCATCTCCACTCGGAATGCTACTCGTCGTTTAGCATGGTGTAAAGATCATTTATCATGGACCGTAGATCAATTGAAACGGGTCCTATGGAATGATGAATCCAAATACACGATCCATCAATCTGATGGCCGTGTGTGGGTATGGCGGCAGCCGGGGGAACGCTATTTACCGAAGTGTACTGTTCCTACGGTCAAGTTTGGAGCTGGCAGTGTACTTGTGTGGGTGTGGTTTTCGTGGTATGGTCCCGGCCCATTGGTTATCGTGGACAAACCTGTTGACCCGCACGTCTGCCTCGATGTTCTGCACAATTATGCCCTACTAACTCTGTGGCAATACTACGGAACCGAGCCTTGTTGGTACCAGCAGGATAATGCACCGAGCCATAAAGCAAGGACTGTTACAGCGTGTAATTCCGTATCGTGGGTGGACTGGCCAGCACAGAGCCCTGATCTTAATCCCATAGAGCCCCTATGGGGCGAATTAGAGTGCCGCATAAGAAGTTTGGAACCAAGGCCTACTGCTAAGCAACAGTTAGCTGCAGCATTATGTACTGAATTGAAGCAAAGACCTATCGCTGTGTTCCAAAACCTTGCCGAAAGCATGACTCGAAGGGTCAGCGCATGCATTAAGCCAAAGGTGGACCGACACTGTAATAATTTTTATTTATTTTGGATTAAGATCAGGGCTCTGTGTATGTCAATAAATGCTATGTTGTGTTTTTCTTCTAGGTGTCCGGTGACTTTGGTCAATATAGTTGTATGTCTCTGTTCAAAGGTTAATGCAGGTGTCTCTCAGTTTAGTAGGTTGCTGAAGTACTCCCTCCATCTTTCAGCGATCGCCTCGTTGGAACCAGTGGTTTAAAAGAGCTACTCAATGAGGTCGTTAACCCCCTCCCCCAAAAATCTTCACAATCAGGAATCAATCTAGAATACCCGGTCGGGCAGAGATGCTGTGTTTGTCTTACGGCACTCTCTCTCCCTTCCCTGGAACCAGTGGCCTTAAATTAGGGACGGGCGACTGCTTATAGCCCACTGAGTTGCTCACAGTGGTCGTGAAACCTCCAATAAAAAAAAATCGAGAAATGTTTTTGTCAGGTTAAAAGTTTAACAATGGCCATGCGGATGGAGGCATTGCGTTTTCCAAGAAAAATCAGAAAGCTGGTGACCGGACTTGTCAAATGCAACAAATATCATTTACATATGAAAGAACGAATAGCACTGGATTTATTGAGTTGTTTCGTAGAATTTTGTAAAAGCAGAATGAATATCTGCCTTTATGAAAGAAGGTAGAGACAATTTGATTTGGATGAAGATACCTTACATACAATTGATATTCTGGACTCGCGCGCTGAGCAGCCCTTGAGTTCTTTTTTTTTTTTTTTTTTTTTTGATTGGAGGTTTAACGACCACCGTGAGCAACTCAATGGGCTATAAGCAGTCGCCCGTCCCTAATTTAGGGTCACTGGTTCCAGGGAAGGGAGAGAGCCAGTGCCGTAAGACAAACACAGCATCCATGCCTCACCGGGATTCGAACCCGGACCCCTTTTGACGAATGATCAGAGGCCATCGCTTAGACCACTGCGCCACCGGGGCGGCGCCCTTGAGTTCATCGGCAATAGGAAAGACAAATCTGCCTTATCAACACTAAGAAGACTAAGAAGCGGTCATTTGAGAGCAATGAAGATTGAGCACTGGTGTGTGCAGTTGTCCCACCTTGCCACAACTGCACAAACCAGTGCTGAGACGAGCCGAGCTAACGCCTGAGGTCGAGCCCGGTTCGAGCCCGGGCTCGGTCTGGGACTCTGAGGAAGAGAGAATTTTATTCTTTTTTTTTAAATGCGATTTCGAATGATTTAGCATATTCTTACACTTTCAAGTTAGTAATGCGAATTCCTTGGCTACTGGGTCCGTTTATTCTGGGTTTGGATATTCATTCTTGAGTCTATTTATTCGGAAGGGTAATTTTTTCTGTGTTTGGATAGCTAATGCAATAGGACACGCTTTAGTGGATTTCCGCAACGTAGAAAAAGCTTCTTCAAGAATTATGCTGGTAGACAAAATTCCGCCGTCTGCCTCCACGTGGCTGCTCCCTGATATTTCTATTTCAGCAGCGTGAGTAAATTGCAGAGCCGCCTGATCTTTCTGGATACCCGGCAGCCCGAAGCTTTTCAGGACGAAACGAATTCGTCAAACAAAATGTACGACTGTACTATAGAAACAAATAGAAATCCCTTCCCTAGTTGAGAAAAACGTTGGTTAATTGCAAGGGAAAGATGAGGGGAAGTATGGAAGAGGAGATGTTTTTTTTTAATTAATGCCTAAACGGATTAGTCACGTATTTTTCGGGCTCGTTCGGGCCCGGGATGTGTCTGGCAATATGAAATTCGGGTTCGGGCGGGTTCAGGTTGACACATCTCCGGCTCGGACGGGCTCGGGCTCTTAAAATTGAGTCCGAACTCAGCACTGCTGCATACCTCCGGTCCTGCAGCGGCTTAACCAGAGAAACTCTCTTTCATATAGGGTCGGAGGTAGAGAGAAACCCACGAAGTCCAGCCTCCAAAATGCGATCAAAGTGGTGCTGTAGGCCTCCAAAATGGCGATTTTTGCTTTCGTTTTGCTTCACAAATAGAATAAGAAAGATGACACCGAATTTTTGGTCCTAATGAGCACGTCTTTTGAATCCTTCTGATAGGAATAAAGTATTTCAAAGTTATTCATAGTCAATGAAACCCGTAAAAAGCAAAAAATCAACCGGATTTCTACAATCAATAAAACATCTAAAAATATGTAGAAATAGCTGCTTTCTCTCATTAATGGCTGAAAAGTATATTACAAAAATTAACAAACTGTGTGCGAAAATGATTCTCATAGCTAAAGTAAGTACCAGACACAAAGGGGTTTTCAAATCGAACAGATAGAAGAAGAGATATACAGGGTATTCGTGAACTGTTTTGACAAAAGAAGAGGGGTGATAGTACTCATCAAGACGAACAATATTTACAATGGAACCTAGGGTCGCATTCCACTCTGAGTGTCAGAAATTAGTAACTTCGAAATACATCCAACAAGCACAAGTCGTCACCTCAGACGTCATTTCTTTCGTGCCGGAGAAGTAGCACATCGCCAGAACATCACCGTCAAGCATTTACCGTATGCAAATTGCCAGAGAAAAGACGGACATCGACAGTTGCAGCTGATTGGCTTATCAAGGTGCAGTAGACACTTCCTAAATGCCATATATCCCGCACGATGGATTGGACGCGGCGGACCTGTGGCATGGCCTCCACGCTCACCGGACTTAAACCCAATGGACTTCTTCTTCTGGGGGCACATGAAATCATTGGTGTACGAGACGACTGTGGACTCCGTGGAAGATCTTGTCGCGAGAATTGTTGTTGCAGTGGACAGGATAAACACGAAACCAGGAGTCTTCGAGAGGGTGCGCCAGTCTTCCATTCGCCGGTGTGAATTGCGTAATGGCACCCGTGGCCGCCACTGTGAGCATCTACACTGCTGGCCACACAAAATGCAACACCAAGAAGGACACGAGATAGCAAAGCCAAATTTACTGGACACATAACAACAGATACGAAGATGAAACGATTGAGCTTACATGCCCGTGCGACTTGCGGAACACGCAGACATCAATAGTTCGTATGGTCCCCATGGCTGGCAATAACGGCCGCTACACGCCGCGGCATCGAACGAAAGAGGCTTTGGATGTGGGCTTGGGTTATGTCGGTCCAGGCTGCATTCACACGTTGCCACAGTTCATCAGGCGTAGCCGCGGGTGGTGCTTGCCGGGCAACTCGGTTGCCGATCAGCGACGAGACGTGTTCGATGGGCGACATATCAGGAGAACAGGCGGGCCACGGCAGCAGTGGCACGTGGTGGGCCGTGAAGAATTGTTGCACGATGCGTGCAACGTGCGGGCGCGCATTGTGCTGATGAAATGTGGCCGCTGGCAGGTTCTGCAAGTAAGGGAGGACTACAGGCTCCAAAACGTCGGAGATGGTGCGGTGACTGTTGAGTGTACCGGCGATGCATACCAGAGGGGTGCGTGTATCATATCCAATTGCGCCCCAAGCCCCAAACCATAACGCCAGGCGACGGACCGGTATGGCGATGCATAATGCAGGCGTCATACAGTCTCTCACCGCGGTGCCGCCACACATGGATCAGACCATCGTGGTGTTGCAGGCAGAAGCGGGATTCGTCGGAGAAGACAATGTCGTGCCATTCCGTTGTCCAGGTGCGGCGTTCAACGGCCCACTGCCGCCGCACTCGCCGGTGGTGTAACGTCAATGGTAATCGGAGCAATGGGCGCCGTGCGACAAGTCCCCGCTCCTGCAGACGATGTCGAACAGTACGTGCTGACATAGGCTGTTGCGCAACACACCCTAATTCCTGCGCTAACGTTCGTGATGTGGCGGTGCGAGCCGTCAATGCCCGCCGCACAACATGCCGGTCCTCTCGTTCGGTGGTGTGCCGCGGCTGCGACAATCGCTCACGTCGGTCCGTCCGTCCCTCCTGCACCCACCGAATCCATACTCGCCTCACTGTGGCTGGATGTCGTCTCACACGGGCGCCGATGTCTCGGTACGATAAACCACTGTCGCGATAAGCCACTATTCGTCCTCTGTCGAACTCCGAAACGTGCTGGAATGACTTCCGTATTCTGCGACAAGGCATCAGGAAGCTTCCCACGCACTGGTCCGGCAGCACAACACACTTCCACTATTTACACCCCACCTTCTGTGCCCACTTCTTGTAGTGCTTCTCGGTGACGTGCCGGGCACACATGATTTGCATATGCCCTGCAATGCTAATCGTTTCCATGTCCTCTCGCGGGCGAAGCATGCTGCGAATTTCAGGCCAATCGGATGCTTCCTTCTTGGTGTTGCATTTTGGGTGGCATGCAGTGTACTTTGAGTCTGTCCCTGATCTCAATAAATGGGATTGTGCAACTTATGATGTCGTTAATTCTCTTTCTTTGCACTGTTGAAAGTTTAACTTGGACATCTAACTTTACTCTTTTCTGACACTCAGAGTGGGATGCGACCCTAGGTTCCATTGTAAATATTGTTCGTCTTGATGGGTACTATCACCCTCTTCTTTTGTCAAAACAGTTTACGAACACAATGTTGAGAAAAACATTATACAACTTTACGCCCCTTAGCGGAAGAATTTTGAATAAGTATTCTTCATAGCAAAATCTATACTAAGGAAAAATATTTTTTTCAAATATGTCTCCTGGAAACAGAGATAGCAAGAATAAGATTTTGACGTTTACGCCCGTTAGTGAGAAAATTGTTCATCATTTAAAAACAATAAGGTTCCCCATCTTTTCTGCAGCGGCATTCAGAAAAGATGGAGAACGTTATTCAGTAAAAGAAAAAAAAAAAAAAAGAGAAACAAAGAAATTCAATAGAAGTTTTAGAAGCGGAGATACAGCTGCAAACAGAAATGTACTCTAACACCACCTAGCGCAGAACCTTTATCTACAATACCCCACAAATACAGGCAAAGTGTTCCGCAAATGGTATCCGTTGTAAAAAGATTTTTTTTAAATCAGACTTTTAGAAGTAGAGATATCGACAGAAAGCAATTAAACATTATGGACAAACCATTCTTACCAAAAATTAGTCAAATAAACGGACAAACCATTTTTTACCAAACATTAGTCAAATAAACGGACAAACCATTTTTTACCAAACATTAGAAATTACGTGTAGAACATTTTCAACTAAGGGCTCTATCCGATGCAAAAATAATTTTTCAAATCGGTCTTTTAGAAGCATAGATATAATGGAAATCGCAATTAATTTTACGCCCTCTAGCCAAAGAACTGGGTATACTTGAAAAAAGAAAGTGTACCCAAAATAGTCGTCCACTACCCATAGAAAATTTAGCCAATCGGGCCTTCCCATCGTTATCTGATAAAACAATTTAAATGCATTTTATTTTGAAACACGCGAAATGTTAAAATTTCCACAACCCCAACAAAACGTGCAAAGGCGTGATTAGGGGAGAGCAGGCGGGCGTAAGGCAAGAGAGGGCGCAAAAAATCACTGCTCACAACCCGATTATAACTGGAATTGAAACTGTTGCACCAGTTTTTGGTACAGTTTTTTTGTCCTATACATTGTCATTTGTCCATTGACAGAATTTCATTGTTATGTTTCGCTCGTTTCAGTTGCCTTGGCAGCTTAAAATTCGCATTAATTCCTCAAAATGTTCAGGGGATGTTAGTTGCTCACATTCAGAAATTAAGGTGCGGTTGTACGTAAGTTGCAAAACAAGGATGTTTGAGATTCAACGTGTGAGCTAAAAGCAGTCGCCGGTCCCTATTTTAGGGCTACTGATTCTAGGCAAGGAAGAATGCTAGTGCCGTCTATGCCTATCTTGACAGACATGCCATCTATGCCTCATCTTGGATGCGAGCCCGGACCCATCTCAGACGAATGATCAGAATCAGAAACCAAACGCTTCGTGCCATTCGGACACCAGTGCTCCAAGAGCATTGTTCACATTATGAAAGATTCTCTGGGGGCTATTCGATCATTACTAAGACTATGAACTGTAACTTCCAGGTGCATTCGGTCTGTTTGGTGTGGTACCGAAGATCTGAACTCCGAAACAGTTGGGAAAAGCTGTACAAAGAGTCGCGGTTTGATTGTTGCTCACACATAGAGATAACAGATAATATTTTAAGTGTGACGTTATCTTTTTTGTCAAGGACTGAATGTGTGTGTGTGTGTGTGTGTGTGTGTGTGTGAGAGAGAGAGAGAGAGAGAGAGAGAGAGAGAGAGGAGAGAGAAAGAGAGAGAGAAATGGGAAATGCGGGCGCAGCAGTATTTTTGTGGTTTGCCCCAGGGCGCAGAAATGTCTAGTTACGCCTCTGCAAGCCTGTAAAATAAAAAAATAAAAAATCCCTGTATTGAGAAAAATTCTGAGCCGGCTTTTACGATTTAGACACTTTTTTACAGTATAATCTTCCGATGAAATAAGAGGGAAATATTCTTTTATACACAATGGGAAAAAAATATTGTAAAAAATTCCTCCGTGAAACTAGGGAAAACCCCGAAAAAAGAAAAAAGGTATCCGGTTTTGAGAAAACTTCCGAGCCTGCTTTGAAGATTTAGACATTTGGTCGGGTACATTTTATAATCACCCGATGCAATAAAGGAGGAATTACTCTCTTACACTAAAAGACAAAAAACATTAGAAAAAAATTCCCCCACGAAAGATAGATAGATCTTGCTTTGCGATTTTTCAGAATTTAGAAATTCCAAAGGACGCTGTTTCATTACTTTCCGACAAATAAGGAGGAAAATATTCTCTTACACGCAACCACAAAAGAATATTGACATTTCTCTCCACCAAAACCTAAGAATAACTTCAAATAAAAAATATCTCACCAGCTAATGTGAAACAAAACCCTTTAAAGTAAAAAACATCGCCCCCCCATAACACAAAAAAAATCCTGCTTTTTTTTTTTTTTTTTTTTGCTTTTTTTCTAGAAGTTTGATGATTCTTAATTCTGAATTTTAAATTCTTGCAAACACACACACACACACATATATACGGGATGCAAGGTCAGGTGATGCGCAAACATATAGCCCCTCCTTGACAAACGCCAGCCCCGCCTTCTCGCGCTTCATCCTGTTCCCACTAAAGGGGCTCTTACGACCGACAAACAGTGGTATAACTATATTACCGGGATTAGAGGAAATGCTATCCCACACTCACCGACCTGCTTCACCAGCGTCGTGAGTTATGCCAAAAGATAACTTCACAACATAAATTTTGGCCATCAGTCTCCGGAAGCTGGAATGTACCTGGCCAAGGCAGCTAGCTGCAAGTGCGACATGAAGGCAGAGGAAGCTAAGAATCACCGGAAGCTGCAAGTGCGACATGAAGGCAGAGGGAGCTAAGAATCACCGGAAGCTGCAAGTGCGACATGAAGGCAGAGGGAGCTAAGAATCACCGGAAGCTGTCATCCGATGCTGACCTTCGCTACTTTTAACGGACGATCTCTATCTTCGGATTCAAGGCTCCTTGAATTGGAGGAGAAACTATAAAGGATCAAGTGGGATATCGTCGGGCTAAGTGAGGAAAGAAGAAAAGGAGAAGATCTCATTGAACTGTAAAGCGGACATCTTTTCTACTATCAAGGAACAAATACTGGCAGAACTAGTGATGTTGAATTTATAATAAACTAGAAACTGAAGGGCAATGTTCTAGAAGATGAAAGTTCCTCGGACAGGGCTACGCGACTCGATATCCAACTCTCAAAAAAAAAAAATACCAGGCTCAGATTATTCAAATTTACGCGCCCACCACAAGTCATTCTCAGAAAGAAATTGAAGAATTTTACGAAGCCATTCGGCATATAAATAATAAAGGCAAGCAACACTTGAAGATCATTATGGGCGATTTCAACACGAAAATTGAACAACAGCAAAAGAATGAAATGAAACTTCGATGGGTAAATTCGCACATGGGAACAGAAACCAGCGTGGAAATACTCTAGTAGAGTTTGCAGAGGCAGAAAGTTTTTCCATCATGAACTCCATTTTCAAGAAAAAACACATAAGAAATGGACATGGAAAAATCCCAATGGAATGATAAGTGAAATTGATTTTATTTTATGTAAGAAGAAATTTGTCATCGAAGACTGCAGTGTGCTGAACAGGTTCAACACATGGAGTGATCATAGAATGGTGAGATATATAATGCACCTCAACACTAAACTCGAAAGTGGCAAGCTCTTACAAAAAAAAAAAAAAAAAACGTATTGACATGACTATCCTTAAAAAGCATCATAATACCTTCGAATTGGAACTCAGGAACAGATTCTCTGCTCTAGAAGATCTAACACCAAACGAAGTGTACGTCCCTGAAGGTAACAAAAACCTAACCAAGGCTCTTACGGAAACAGCAACAAAAGTAGTGTAACGTACCAGGAGATGTGACGTACCTGCCCGAAGGACGCACACGACATAAAGGCAGATAGGAATCAGAATAAAACGTCTGCGTAGCTCAGTTGGTAGGGCGACTTGTTCCAGAATAAGCGGCCTCGGGTTCGAATCCCGGCGTAGACCAAAAATGACGGATAAATTTATTTCGTTATAATGGCGCCCGAACTATCCGGATGACCCGACCGTTCAAAATCTCGCATTGGTGTGATGTTGTTTCCACACCGCGAGATAGGAAAAATAAGAGAATCCCTTCTCCAGCACTTCGAAAAAAAAAAAAAAAAAGGGGGAAATGATGTAACGTACCAGGAGATGTGACGTACCTGCCCGAAGGACGCACACGACATAAAGGCAGATAGGAATCAGAATAAAACGTCCGCGTAGCTCAATTGGTAGAGTGACTTATTCCGGAATGAGGGGATCCGGGTTCGAATCCTGGCGTGGACAGAAATGACGGAGAAATTTATTTCGTTATAGTAGGTGGTTCTATGAACAAGTTGCATATGAAGAAAATATCAGGAGAAACTGATGCAAAAGAGAAGGGACATGGGGACAAATAAAGATGATGTCACTTCTGAAGTGGAATATATAGAGCTATGCAAAACAGTACGAGAAAGTATGACTGAAGACGTAAAGAAATTCCAATGTGAACTAGTGAGAAAAGCAGTTGAAAACAACCAAAGCCTGAAGAGAGCAAAAGAGCATCTCAGTAAGGGAAGAAAACAGATTATGGCTCCTCCCGGCAGAAGTTGCACATGCAATTATGAACATGAAACGGGGAAGAGCTCCAGGAGAAGATAGAATTACCATGAACATAATACAAGAAGCAATTGGAGAAACTGAAACTTGACTCTCCCAAGTTTTCACTAGATGTCTCAATGAAGGGATGATTCCTGAGGATTGGAACAATGCTACAATGATCCTGCTACATAAAAAAAGGTGACATTGAGGATCTCAGGAACTACAAGCCCATCAGCCTCCTATCAGCAGTTTGTAAAATCTTCACTAAGGTTCTTTCACATCGCTTGAAAGTAACACTAGACATGGCTCAGCCGAGTGAACAAGCTGGATTCAGGAGTGGCTACAGCACTTTAGATTATATCCGTGAGCTAAGAGAACTAATTGAAAGAACGAGGGAATATGAACTCCCATTATGTATGGCTTTTGTCGATTATGAAAAGGCCTTTGACTTCGTAAAACCATCAACAATTACAATGCTTTGAAATCCTGCGGTGTTGAAGAAGCATACATTACTATGATTAGTAACATCTACGAAAATGCAAGTGCAAAGGTTCGGTTATTTGAGGATACAGCGCCAATAAAAATTGAAAAGTGAGTGAGACAAGGTGACAGCATATCTCTCAAACTCTGTAATGCCACATTGCAAAATGTCTTTCAATCATTGAACTGGGGGTAAAAGGATTAAAATTAATGGAGATTATTTAATTCACCTTCGTTTTGCTGTGATGACGTAGTCATTTTTGCAACTACTACTTCAGAACTGCAGAGTATGATCCAGGAGCTTGCTGACAAGAGTAAAGAAGTGGGGTTAAAAATGAACTTTCAGAAGGCAAAACTGATGTACAAAACTTTTACAAGAAACGAAGATTTATCGATTGATGGGGAAAATCTGTAGATTACCGATACCTACATTTACCTTGGACAGCAGATATCAAGCGAGGGTCACATTGATGAAGAAATTAGTCGGCGTATAAAACTTGATTGGAGAGTTTTTGGAAGATACAGTACGACTTTTAAGAGCAATATGCCATTATGTCTTAAAAGAAAAGTGTTTAATCAATGCATCCTTTAAGAGCTTACGTACGGAGCAGAGACGTGGACCTGAACTAAAAAAGACATACAAAGACTAGAGACAACTGAAACAATCATGGAGAGATGCATGTTTGGTGTAATCAGGCGAGAAGAACTCACATGAATAAGAAAAATGACAAGAATGGAAGACATCATAATCAGAATAAAGTCCCTGAAATGGCAATGGGCTGGACATGTTGCCGGAAGAACGAACCACTTAGACTGGATTCCAAGGGACAGAAAAAGACCCAGAAGAAGACCACATGGGAGATGGATGGATGAAATTAGAAAGCATGTCGGAGTAACATGGAGGAGACAGGCTCAAGACAGACAGTTGTGGAAGAAACTTGGGAAGACCTTCATCCAGCAACAGTGGATTGATAATGGTTGACAATGATGTCAATTTAATATGAAATCAGTGCGGTCGAAGAAGAAGAAGAGCACATTGGAGATCGGTGGATAAAATTTAAGAGCACGCGGGAGTGACATGGAGGAGACTGACGCAAGACAGACTGTTGTGGAAGAAAGTTGGGGAGACCTGCATCCAGTAATGGTTGAGACTGATGATGGCGATGATTTATATGTATAAAACAATGGTTAAAAAATCTTAAAGGAGCAGTTGTAAGGAAAAGTATGTCTCCCCGGTGGCGTAGTGGACTAAGCGCTGGTTTGGAATCATTCTTCCGAGATGGATCCGGGCTCGATTCGTAGCGGGGCATGGATGCCCTCTTAGTCTTACGGGACCAGTTCTCTCCCTTCCGCGGAATTTAATTAGGGACGATCGGTTGCTTATAGCCCATCGAGTGATTGTCTCCCACTTCCGTACGTGCCATTTCCGTACAAAAGGAATTTTGTCCCATTTCCGTACATAGCAAACCGGTTAGTGCCATTTCCGTACAGTTTAATCACGCCTGGTATCAGACGTGGGGAATCCAAAGACGAACGTAAATGCTGATCCCCTGTCGAATACCTCCGACGTCATAGAGATCACCATTCATTGTTTTCGTCAACCAATAGGCGCTCATGATAGGGTAAGTAGGAAAAGCAATAAAAACTGAAGAGTAAGGCTGTCCATTAAATCCATCTTTACAGTACTTCAGCATTTTTTTTTTTTATTGGAGGTTTAATGACCACCGTGAGCAACTCAATGAGCTACAAGCAGTCGCCCGTCTCTAATTTAGGGTCACTGGTTCCAGGGAAGGGAGAGAGCCCGTGCCGTAAGACAAACAGAACATCCATGTCTCACCGGGATTCGAACCCGGACCGCTTTCGGACGAATGATCAGAAGCCATCGCTTAGACCACTGCACCACCGGGGCGGCGTCTTCAGCATTCGTCGCAGATGTTTAATTTCAAAACCGCGGGAGAAAAAAAATCTGCTTTCCTTTTTAATATTTTGTTCAATGCTGCCGTCAAAAATTCCGGGCTACTTCTTTAACCAGTTTCGTATAAAATTTTCCACAAAAGATTTTGTAAAATCGTTTTCCTAAGGCTTGAAGTTCTGATAGCCGTGAACCCTCCCACAGCGGGGAGCGAGGGATATCAGTACGTCCCCTATTCTCTGTCTTCCTTCACGCATATCTCACTGCTTACGGATCCATCACATCTGTGTACGGAAATGTCACTAGAAGATCTGGATATGTAAGGAAATGGAAAAAAAAATTCATTTGTACGGAAATGGCACGTACGGAAGTGGGACGACACCCATCGAGTTGCTCACGGTGGTCGTTAAAATTTCAATCAAAAAAAAAAAAAGGAAAAAAGGAAAAGTACCCACGTGGAGTGCACTACAGCGAAATATGTGTGGAAAAGTGCCATTAGATTTGTTATCCATTTCACCTAGTAAAACGGGTTGAAATCAGTGGGAACGGAGGTTTGATATGTTTTATGCTTTCTTTGAGTGAGGGTTAAAACTGGTCATTCCGATATGTGAAATGCATTATTGAAACTAAAAAGAAGCCATTTTTGAAAGAGGATTTTGCCATTATTTATATATATGTTTAATAGCGTTATCTTGCTCAGACTGATGTTAACGGCTTATTCATTGTGTCTCCTGTAAATCCACCAACACACATTCCATCTAATCTTGCTCCATCTACTCCATTCACTCATTAACTAACTCCTGTTTGGTCCTGCTCTCTGCTTTACCTTCATTAGCACATCCTTACATCCGCTCCTTCCTACCTTTTGTCTTTCATTGATGTTCTCTTCTGCCCATCAATCTTCTCCCGCATCACAGATGCCAGCTTAAACTGGGAAGCAGATGAGCTTTTTGCATCAACTTCCCCAACGTCTGTCTTTATCATTCTCAGCTTTACAACCTCTAGGGCGTTTGGCTAATGCAATACACCAGGTTTTCCTAACCTAATCTGCACTGAAAACTAGTAAAATATTAAAATTCTCCACCATCGACCGTCGACGTTATGTATTTGTGTAAATTCTCAAATAAACAGAACTAATTTTTTAACTGAATCATCTGCTGTTTTTCTTCATTCGCTTCTTTTATCGCTAAAGTAAAGTATAAATTCACATTAAGAAAATTATATTTAACAAGTAATTCGTGAATATGTATATCTACGATATATGAAAATGAAAATTGTAGGAAGGGAAGATTATTTCGTGTGAATTTCGTTGTTCTTTCTCGCGCATAAGTTTCTTTGTCTTTGCATGTCAAAGCTGTGTTTAACTCTCCCTCATGAACCGTATGTATGTAAGTATAAAACGAAATTTTTTTCCAAAGCATCTTTTTTTCATTAGCTTCTCGTATAACTAAAAACACGAATTCACAAAGTTATATTTAACAGCAGATTCGGAAACATGTCTCTGTATAAAAAAAACGACAACTGCAGAAATGGTAGAAAAAAAATCGAAAGTGCATGTTTCTATTGTCTTCCGCTAAGTGTGAAATATTGTGATACTGCTTGTTGAAAAGTGTGTTACATTTATTGAAATTATTCTGTTCCTATATCTGAGCTATAATTCTGCAAGTTTTTCTTCTACGATGTCGATGAAACTCCGTTTCGATTATTCTGAAATTTGTTAGTAATCCACCAATTTCTCTTGCTCGTGTCGTCCGGTGATCGAAGTGAGAGATGAAAAGATGCCACAATGAGAGAAGAAAGCACAGGAAGGAGTTTTATGCACGTCCTCCGGCGCGACTGGGATCTGGAAAAATCCAGAATTCAGATCTAAAGTGGAAAAGTAGCGCGCTTTTCCCAAATTGTTGACAATATCATGCATTAGAGGTAAACGGTAGCGATCCAATTTAGTAATCAAATTTAAACGCCTGAAATCTATAACGAAATGATACGATGCGATGCATGGTCTCGTTTTTTTCACCAAGAAAGAAGGACTCGAAAATGGGCTGGCTATAGGTTCGATTATTCCCGCCTCAGATATAGGCTTTCAATCTGTTTCTTCATTTCTTCTTTTAAGGCTAAGGGAGTACGATAAGGCCTGGAATACACTGGAGTATCGGAAGTCAACGGGATTCTGTGCTGGATAACAGTAAAATTTCCCAACTCATTTAAATTTGTAGAAAAAACATCCGCGTATTTATTCAGTAATTCTTCTATCTGTCGTTTTTGATTCGAAGGAATGTGAGACAAGTCAAAACAGTTTTGGGTAGACGCATTCTCAGCGGCATCTATGGTGTTAGCTTCCATGACATTATTCACCTGAGCTTCCTCAGTATTTTCGAATTTAGCTATTTTCATGCCCTTGTTTATCCAGATTGGTTGATCAGAAGTATTTGCTGCTAAAACGTTATTCTGATTCTGTTCACAGATCTGTCAACATGCAATCCCTCCTCGAGATTTTCAACTATCGGCTGCACTAAAATATCCCTTTCAGGTTTTCTCACGCGCATGTCCCTAATGAGGAGGCACTGCATTGACCTGGATGGAATACGGATTTTCTTCGCATTTTTGCCAATCGACGAATTTATTATATAGCTTCTGTTTCTGTTTCTGTTTCTGTGGTTTCATTAACTATTACTGGGAAAGTAGCAGCCGGCAGGGAGTCAACAGTTTTAACGGCCGTTATTTCGTTACACATTTCAGGTGAGGGTTTTACAGATAATGAATTATTTTCCAAGTCGAGCGATTTGGCGTGTTTATGCAAGAAATCGTACCCTAAAACTGCATCATAGTTCAAAAAATCTGTATGAATCACATAAAATAGATGTTTTAATTTCTTTTTGTTGACCTCCATTTCTACCATGTAGCATCCTTCCGTGGTGGTATTTGCCCCAGTAATACCTCTTATAATTACGGAAGAATCAACCTCCTGAAGCTGTGGACAGTTTTTCAACTTCTGCACTGCCGAATAGGCTAAAAGAGAAACAGTCGATCCAGTATCCAGAAGTGCTGGTATAGCGTTATCTGCAATTGTGACTTTCATAACAGGAAATGGGCTTTGTATATCCTCCGCACTATTAGAATGTCCTGAGCAAGATAACTTGACGACAGAATTAGTGCCCACAAATTCTGTCGCTACCGGTTTAAACGTTGTTCGTCGCTGAAGCTTACAGTGTTTCTTTGAGGTGACTTGTTTCTCAACCCTATTTCACCCCGCCAATTTCCAGTTTGAGCATTTTGCGCAGTGTCCGACGCCGGCGCGCAGTTTCTGCTTCTCTGCCACTGCGGTCGGTCATCCCTCCGCGGTGACCTATAGGTTGAGGCCTGTAATCACGCCTGTCATAGCGATCAGAGGGAGGCCTTTCTCTGCAATGCCGCTGCAGGTGCAAATATGAGCCACAGGTCCAACAACATTTATTATTATTTCCGTATCTTCTTGGAGTACTAGTGCCTCTGTATTCCAGCGGTTCTCTGAGCCGCTTTTCCTCTATTTCGGATTGGACATTTCGAATTTTAATTCGCTCACCTGGTCCGTCAGTACCCTAATTGCCTCGTCACTGGCCTCAAGCTTTTTCATCACTAGTTGCAACATACTCCCTTCTCTCGCATCCAATTGGGGCTATGCATCCCTGTTATAGGATTCTGCAGCACCTGAATATTTGAACGCAGAGCTCTCGGCATTAGGGTACGAGCAAACGGATGCTGCTACGGGTAGAGGCTGTGTCGTTATTATTTATATACATCTCTCTTCATTGATAGCTTTAGCTACCGCCGTATGGTAATCAGGAGGATTCGAAGAAAGCACCGTCTTCTCAAACTCTGTTTCAATCCTTGCAGGAATTGACCCAGCTTCGTTTGATCCTGAATTCGGCGCAATTCAGGAGGATCATCCGGGGCCCTCTCTCAGGTAATCGTTAGCCACGGCGTTAAGTCGAGCAGCATATTCTTTGACTGTTTCGTGCTCACGCTGGTAACAATTTGAAAGTGCGGCCAAACGCATTTGCTGCTCAAATTTAAGTACTGGGAAGCAGCACCTCGCAGTTTTGTGCGTGCAATAACTATTTTATCCAAATCTCCCCAGCGATCCAAATTTCCGACATCCTCAATATTTTGGAAGAATCGTGCCACCGAAAAGTTTCTATCCTCCGGATCGAAAGTAGCTATCAAGGGAGAGCAAGATGCAACTAGCGCAGGAATACGATACGGATCAGCATCAATTCCACGATTTGGATCATTATTTTGCTCGTCTGCCATGATGCAGATGTAAATACTTAAGAAATGCTTTTTATATCACAGTAGCTAAAAAATGCTTGTTATATAATTGCTAAAAATATATTTATATTACATTTGTCTCCTACGAGTATCATGCGCACTGTAAAGAATCAATGAAAAATGTTTTTCATGGAAAGCTCTCTGAGTCCACGAATCTTAACGTTCAGCAATTATAATGCAAAAAATATTTTGAATACTAGGGGCGTGTGGTGTAGCATTGCACGGAAAGAGTAAGGGCACTTCAAGAAAGAAAGAAAATATTTTCTACTTACAATATGTCGCTTGACTTCACCGTTGGTTATAGGTAATCCCGCTGATTTTTTTTTTTTTTTTTTTAGTTGTCACACACACTTTTGGTTGTCACACAAAGTCCGGTAGCACAAATATCACTGGCCAAATCCAAAAATGTCCCAATGAAGAGGTCTCCACGATGAGGAATGGAATATTATCAGGCGCTGCGTCGGTGACTCGAAGACTCCACTCTGCTGCATTGAAGAACCGCTCTGCTTCTCATCGGCGATGCTCGGTCGCACGCTGCTTACTAAAAGATGTTCGGGTTCCACGTTGCTTTTTAAAAGAGGTTCGGGCTCTACGCTGCTTATTAAAAGATGTTCGGGCTCTACGCTGCTTAGTAAAAGATGTTCGGGTTCCACGCTGCTTATTAAAGATGATCGGGTTCGGTACCGGCGAACGGAAGATCTAGAGCGTCCGTGTTCGGGCGCCACTATTTATATGTTACAGGGCTTGGAGCTCACTTATACAGTATTACAGCGCCCTGTGTGGAGGGTTCGTTTGATGCTTCCTTTGCAGTAAGTTCTGTATCGGGGGTTTAACCCGTAATTCTCCCGACAGGAGCAGATAAATACAATACAAAGTATATAAAAGAGAATCGACTGAAGTTAAATTTTTGCAGTGAGGAAGACTTTTATTCAGATGTTACGGGGAATCTCTTTTTGCCTTGTCCTGAGCTCCGTTCTTTCTATCTCTTATCAACACCTCGTAATCTCCTTCTCTCTCCCATATCATCAGCACGCTTGCTTACCCATTATCCTCCTCACGGCCTCACGCGAGCCCTTCGTACCTCCGCTAAAATCTCCTTCTCCCTCGACTTCCTGCTACCAATGTCTTCTTCCCTTGCCCGGAAAATGCCCTAAAAGGCGTCCCCTCGTCGAAGAGTGAAAGTCCAACGCATTCCTATGCCTTCCAAGAAAGCGAAGCCACACCTTAAAAATGCCTTCTCTCTGTAAGTTCTTAATTGCTTCGCTACCCCCTCTTCCCTTACTCAATCACTGTGCTCGGAACGGCCGAAGAGCAATAATGTCCTGTTCTACTCTTCTTTCACATCCGCGAGACTATAAATCTAACACCCCCTCTGCTGTGTGAGAAAAAGCGTACTTTGACTGTCCGTTGCCCAGCTCATCGAAATGGCGGGAATTGAAGGAAAATGATTCCAATTCTTTATCCCTCAAAATGGCTACTGAACTTCACTTCTGATAAATATGGAAGCCCCGGTTACAGAAGAATCGGAGAAGATTTGCATCCTGATTGTATTACATGTACCGTGAAACATCCAGTTAGTGTAATGATCTGGTGTTGTATGACATCAAAAGGTGTGGGCAGAATTTGCGGGATTGATGGGAATAAAAATAGCCAAAAATACATTAATGAAATACTTGAAGCCAAACTGAAGCCTTTCGCACGTGATTTTTTCCTAAATAATGAAGCATCTATATTTCAACAGGATTCAGCTCCATGTCATGTTGCTGCTTTGTACAAAAAGTGGTTTCAAGATAATCATATTCCACTGCTGGAATGACATGGGAATAGCCCAGACCTTAACCCCATCGAAAATCTATGAAGCCGACGAAAGAAACTTGTTAGTCAGAAGCAACCCAGCAATAAAACCCAATTAATAGAAGCAATAATTCAATCTCGGTTTCACATTATAACAGCTGCAGAACTAAAAAACTTGGTTCACTCCATCGGAAGGCGTTGTAAGGCCGAATTAACCCAAGTAAGTATTAACGGACATGGTGAGAATTTTTGTATATCTCATTTTTTCTATGTGTTTCACTTTTCTTCTTCATAACTGCTGTTCTAATACAAAATCCTTCATAAAAGCTATTGCTTTACATTCTTGATGAAATTATCCCTCCATTGATATATAATTTTATGGTATTACTCCAAAAAAAAAAAAAAAAAAGTGCTGTTATGAGCCATCAAACCTCAAAAATACACTATTTCCAAAATGTTTCCACAATTTTGGCAACTACTGTATATAATAAATTGCCATTTTAGTACAAATATTCTTTTTCGTTCATACTGGAGCAACCCCCCCCTACACACCGCCCGCCTAATGCAAATTTCTGGATCCGTCCCTGTGGTTAATACGGAATTTGTCCAACAAGTCCATCGTCATCGTGTAATAATAATAATAATAATAATAATAATAATGATAATAAATCAGATGGAACGCAAATGATCAATTCTAGAAATATCAGAATCAGGAGAGGTATTTTTCAAAGGGACTCTCTCAGTGCACTTTGGTTTTGCATAGGCCTTAATCCTTTCAGTCACATACTAGGCAGCACTCATTATGGATTCAGTATAAAAGGGAGCAGAACACAAAATCGTACTATCAATCATTTATTATATGAGTACATGGATGACCTCAAGATATACAGCAATTCTGAAACACAACTGAATAAGCTTCTGCAGATTACTGCTACATTTAGCAGATCAATTTATATTGACTTTGGCTTGGACAAAAGTAAAGTGGTGCGTTTGGAAAGAGGAGTTCTGGTTAAATCTAAAGGTTTCTCTACAGACAACAATGAAATAATTGAAGATTTAAATGCAGAAAATGAATACAAGTACCTGGGATTTTTACAAGCACGTGACATTGAACACAGTAAAATTAAGAATAATTTAAAAGATAAGTTCCAGCATGGACTTAAAATGTTCCTGAAGACATACCTAAACACAGCCAATAAGGTGAAAGTAATTAATAACTTTGTGGTCCCGGTTCTGACTTATTCTTTTGGCATCATCAGATGGTCGAAACCAGATCTTGAAGAATTTAACAGAACCGTGGGATCAAGTATGACCCAACATCGAATGAGACATCCAAAGGCAGCCGTAGAGCGCATCACGCTCCCACAAGGCGGAGGAGGACTGGGCATTCTTGATACAAAACGCATTCACGATGCGAAAATTTGCTCACTGTGGAAACACCTTCACTCCAAATGTAATGAAAATAATATGGTTGATGTCATATGTGCTGCAGAGAAAGAGAACACTCCACTAATGTTAAGCAAACCAGATGTTAAAATAGCAGAGTCGTCTACGGAAGATCAGATTCGAAAATAGAAGCAAAAGGAACTTTATGGGGCTCATCCAAACTAGTTAGACAGGCCAGAAGTTGACAAGAAAGCCTCAAACCAGTGGCTGAAGAGAGGAAAAACTATATGGATAGATTATTGGGTTTATGATGGCTGTTCAAAACAAAGTGATTGCAACCAAAAATTATAGAAAATACATTTTGTAGGAGGATCTGCAAAATGACAAATGTAGAAGGCGTGGTATGTGCAGTGAGACCATTGAACACATCTGCGGGTGATGCACCAAGCTATCAAACGTTGATTATATGCAACAACATAATGATTTTGCTAAGATAATTCATCAACTATTAGCGCACGATACATAACTATCAGTGTCAGAAGTACCATTTTATAAATATCAACCCAGTGAGGTACTAGATAATAAACAATGCAAATTATATTGGGACCGTGAGGTTAAAACAGTCGTAACCATCTCTGCTAATCGTCCAGACTTAGTGCTATATGGCAAAACGCAGAAAGGAGCAGTCATTATTGACATATCGGTAGCGTTGGGCCGTAATAATCAGAAAACCTATGCAACAAAAGACAAGTATGTGGAACTGGCAGCAGAGATTAAACAGATGTGGAAGCTGAAAACAGCTCACATACGTCCACTGATCATCTCTGCAACTGGTATAATTCCTCAGACTCTTATAACTCAGCTTGATGCTTTAGATCTACTACACCTAAGGCCCAAAATCAAAGAAGCAGTAATTATCGATACATGCCACGTCGTACGACAATTTTTAAACCATGAGTGACTGATTTCATGTCCGTACTGACAAGTGGACCATGCTACAGATGTCATTGCAGTAGATGAGAAAATCAAATAAAATATAATAATAACCAATTGAAGACCGGAGAAGAGATCGCAGCTATGGAGGAAGGAGAAACCTGTAAGTACCTTGGAATTCTTCAGGTCCAACGCCTGGAACACAAAGAAATAAAAAATCTAGCCACCAAATACAAGCAAAGCCTGAAGAGGCTAATGATGACCAAGCCCAACGCTCCTAACATCACCAGGGCTATCAAAACATACTCAATTCCTGTCTTCACGTATTCCTTCGGGATCATCAAGTGTCCAATACAGAGCTAGAGGAAATAATACGCAGTAACAGACAATCCTCACTACACATCGCCAGCAACATGCAAAGTTGGCAGTAGAAAGCCTGTCCATTGGACAGGCAGAGAGAGGACAGGAAATGATTGATCTCTTGGAACACCGACACACAAAAAATCAGAGCATGGTGCCCCTTCGCCAAGCGATGCGTCAGAGTGACAAGAAGTACACTGCCCTGGACTTCTCTATCCAGAACATCGAGATTAGAGCTAGAGCTAGGGCGCCCAAAGAAGAAGCTTAAAGCAAGAAAGTTCTACATGTAAGGCACTTCAACGATCAGCAATCCGACCATCTGGATAAGACTGCCTCCAGTGGAGGGCTAACAAACGGATCACTCTTCCCCGAGACAGAAGGGTTCCTGATGGCTATACATGATCAAGTTTTAAACACTAGAAACTATTAGAGGAATATCCTGAAGGGCACTCCAGTGGAAAGCGACACATGTCAGCAATGCCATCAAGGTCCAGAGACTATCCAACATATCACCACAGCAGGGTCCTTACATAAACAGAGTACACGAATAGGCACAATCAAGTCGCCAAGATCCTTCATCAGAAATTAACAAGACAGCACCACCTCATTACAACTGAGCCTGTACCCTACTACAAGTATGAGCCAACAACGCTCATAAAGCATAACACCCACAAGATGTAGGGAGACAGATCGATCAGAACAGATAAAATCATCTCTCTCAATTCAATTGCCCCGACATAGTGCTGGTCGACAAGGAGAAGTCAACATACAGTACCTGACATAGCCGTGACCAACATATGCAACATCCACAAGACCCACGGAGAGAAGCTGTCAAAGTATAACGACCTAAGATACGATATGAAGGAAATGTGGCATATGGAAAACGTCACCACCGTCCATATAGTAATATCAGCCACAGGAGTTGTACCTAAGACCATTCACAGCTCTATACAGGCACTACACCTTCAACCTAATACCTACATGGAACTACAGAATGCAGTTATCCCGAACACTTGTAGGATAGTAAGGAAGTTCCTGGACAACTGAGAGAAAGAAATACCACTTCCCAGATTTGGTGCATCGTACCCTTACCGGAAGGAACAGAAGAAAACCTCAGGAAGAGGTGCTTATTTTTATAATAATAATAATAATAATCCCCACCTAGGGTGCCACCTTATCGCGGTGGTGCGGCTTGCGTGTTCTGATGAATTTGAGAGCTATGCTGGCTGTAACGTTGCTACCAGCAGGGCCTCCCAAGCCACACAGGTCTTGACTGAGGAGCCAAACTGAGTACCCAAACAACCATCAACCATGATGAGACGAAACAAAAAGAAATCCATACCGGGGCGGTCATCGCCCGGGTCAACAAGGACCGCGTCAGGTTCTATGGCTCCTGGACACCTGTAGACAAATGGGCACCAGAGCTCAGCAGATCATATTGAGGAACCAGGACATGCTGCTGCAGTACTACTGGAACAAAAGAAACGAGTCATAGAAAATCGGAAAGTCTGGATAATTGATACAGCAATTCCTGGGGATGTCAATGTCGATGAAAAAAAAACTGGAAAAAATGATCAAATATAGAAACCTGGCCATAGAAGTTACCCGATTAGGGGCTGAACACAGGGCAGTAGTCACCATTGTCATCGGGCACTTGGAACAATTTCAAAAAATTTTATGAATCATTTCAGAAAATTACAGCTCTCTGATATTCCACCCACAGAACCGCAAAAAACAGCTTTATTTGGGAAATCATATACTGTACATTACTCCGATACTTGAAATGGTTTGCCCTAGGTTTCCGGTAGAAACTCGTATCAGCTCAATAACACCAGTCAATGATAATTGTGTTGTTTATTTTTGTTTGTCATAGGCTGTGTTTCGTATATTTCGAATAAAAGATGATGATAATTATAATAATTGTTTTTGTTATTATTATTATTATTATTACACCGTTAAAATTTTTGCAGTAGGTTGCACTAGAAAGTGGTGCTACATCAGCTACACCACTTTTGGAGCAAAGATAAACCATTGTGTGAAGCATGAAACATACAAAAACATGGTGTAATGGGTGCAACTTCGCGCCATTCAGGTTCTTTTTTTTTATTTTGATTGGAGGTTTAACGACCACCGGGAGCAACTCAATGGCCTATAAGCAGTCGCCCGCCAATAATTTAGGGTCACTGGCTCTAGGGAAGGGAGAGAGAGCCAGTGCCGTAAGACAAGCACAACATCCATGCCTCACCGGGCAGGGATCAGAGGCCATCGCTTAGACCACTGCGCCACCGGGGCGGCCCATTCAGGTTCAATACCATAACACTGTGCATAATTGCATCATATTTTCATGTGTTTCATGCACAATGAAATGGTTTGCCCTTGCCCCAAAATTGGTGCAGCTAGTGTAGCACCACTTTTGGTGCAACCTACTACAAAAATTTTAACAGTGTATTATTATCATTATTATTATTACTGAGCGTTCATTCATTCATTCGTTTCATTCGCTTGTGAAGCTACGAAAGGGTTCGAATATCATTCCAGATCCTTTTTAGGCACATGAACGTGTTTATGTCATTAATCAACGTCTTATCAAAGATCTCGAGGGCTTCGGATAATAGAATGAATAATCCGCTACATTATTTCGCTTTCAACAATCGGAAGCAAAATTAATTTGCTTTTCTTCAAACAAGCAAACGAAAAGCTAGAATTGCCAGGAAACGTATTTCAAACGGTAAACCAAGGTGTCCTGGAAATCAATTTCGACAAGCATTAAACGAATAATGTTATCGAAGAAATGCTTTCACAAAAGCGGGTGAATTCAAATCGAGAGTTTCATTAACGCGATTTTTCGCACGTAATCAATAGGAGAAGTCCAAATGAGCGGTCACAGACTTTTTTTTTCCCCGTTTCATTTGCTCAAGACATCGTCGAGAAGTGAAGCTCTACGTTGAACACAAATTACGGAGCAAAATGTTATCCGACACCGGGAGACTCGTCACACTGTATTAGTTATTGTAGGGAGCATTATCGAGTTTATGAAAAAAAAAAAAAAAAAAAAACCAAAAAAAAAAAAAAAATAAACCCTCCCTACTGTAATGAACATGTAACACAAGGTAACACTGCCCGCGTATGGATAATCATTCTCAAAAAATGCGGTCTACAAGTCCATGAGAAAATCGCAATGCAGAGAAAATCGTCAAAGCGTCGCAAAATTAGAAAAAAAAAAAAAAGTATGCGAATTCACGTAACAGTTTCGTAATTATTGCAATTAATTTGAACAATTATGAAGCAACATTAAATCTACAACTCGGTAGCTTAATAATTACTAACAATTAATAATTAAATTACAAGATAAGGAAGATAAGACAAGAAGAATATTTCTTCCAGAGAAAAAATTCTCTCACTGGTTAAAAAAATGTTGTTCATAGGTTTCTGAAAATTAAATCCCCTGTTTCTGTTGCATTTTAGTAAATTTTAAATTAAGTGCTTATTAATTAAATACTGATTATTTTTTAAAATTTCTATACGCGCGTACCTGAAAATAAACTAAACAATTTCTTTCATTTTAATCGAATTTAGGTTAATTTAAACTCATAGATCGGGAAAATGACAAGAGAGAGTAGAGTGAGAGCGACATCATGATATTATGATTAAAGTGCAATCCCCTAAATGGTAAGGAGCTGAACATAGTGCTAGACCAGTGGTCGTCAACCTGGTCCCTATTCAAGCTTTCATGGTGGGGGGTTTTGTCCGTTTTCACAAATTTGGTTCTTCCGCCATGTATCGAATACATTGCTAACAACTTCGCGAATTTGACTTTTTTAAATATGCTTTTGCAATTTACTTTTGAATCCCATCTCTAAACTTCGAATATAGATAATAATTAAAACAAGTTAATCCCTAAATACAGTGTGTCGAGGATAACACAAAACACGTTTTTTTTTATGATGTAGATCATGCACAAAATTATATAAGAAGAAATTAAATTATATATTTCAGTTGCAAAAATATTGTGTCATTATTACCGAAAACTTAGTATTCTCTGTCATAATCTTTGGAAGAGAGAATTTCATCAGTTTCCTGAATTATCATCTATAAAAGATGATGTAACTCCAGAGGAGATTGAAAGGTTCAGTAGCCACCTCAACGAACTTAAATTGGATATGGAAAAACGGTTTAAAGATATTTTAAACTTGAAGGTGTATGACTGAATGATAAATGCTTTTACTGCAAATTTTGCTGAGGTTGATATAACATGCCAAGAAGAACTATTAGAACTTAAATATGATGAAGAGAGCAAATATAATTTCGATAGTGGTGGATACCAAAAACTCTGGCAAAACAAAAAAAACAATGCCTGCATTGTATCCAAATATGTGGAAAATGATATTTAATTTATTGATGCCTTTCCCTACCTCATATCTTGTAGAATCAGGCTTTAGTATTGTTAATCATATCATCACCAAAAAGAGAAACCGTCCAAATATCACCGAAAGAGATCTTTGTTTGTTGCTTACGAAAATCGAACCAGATATCAAATATTTAGTCTCGCAGGATCTCATTAATCATTAATTAAAGGTAATTTCAATAAACTTTATTGTTTTCGCATTTTACTTTCATTTTCTTCAATTTAAGCAGCTCCCGCACTAGTAGACGCTGTATCGATGGAGATGCAGAAATTCATTAAATTGAAATTATCTATGTATAAACATACATAAAGTATAAATAAAAAGATTAATTTAAGTACATATTTTTTACAAACCCTCCCCTCTAAAAATCACTTCGCACTTGCTCTAAATTGAGTTACTGCGGCACCGGTGGGCGGCAAGAAAATTTTACCATCAACAAAGATACAAAAGAGGGCGGTAGGCAAGGAAACTTTACCATCAACAAAGATACAAAAGTGGGAGGTAGGTAAGGAAATTTTACCATCAACAAAGATACAAAAGTGGGCGGTAGGTAAGGAAATTTTACCATCAACAAAGATACAAAAGTGGGCGGTAGGCAAGGAAGTTTTACCATCAACAAAGATGCAAAAGTGGGCGGTAGGCAAGGAAGTTTTACCATCAACAAAGATACAAAAGTGGGCGGTAGGTAAGGAAATTTTACCATCAACAAAGATACAAAAGTGAGCGGTAGGTAAGAAAATTTTACCATCAACAAAGATACAAAACTGGGCGGTAGGTAAGGAAATCTTACCATCAACAAAAATACAAAAGTGGGAGTTAGGTAAGGAAATTTTACCATCAACAAAGATACAAAAGTGGGAGGTAGGTAAGGAAATTTTACCATCAACAAAAATACAAAAGTGGGCGGTTGGTAAGGAAATTTTACCATCAACAAAGATACAAAAGTGGGCGGTAGGTAAGGAAATTATACCATCAACAAAGATATAAAAGTGGGCGGTAGGTAAGGAAATTTTACCATCAGCAAAGATACAAAAGTGGGAGGTAGGTAAAGAAATTTTACCATCAACAAAGATACAAAAGTGGGCGGTAGGTAAAGAAATTTTATCATCAACAAAGATACAAAAGTGGGCGGTAGGTAAGATAATTTTATCATCAACAAAGATACAAAAGTGGGCGGTAGGTAAGAAAATTTTACCATCAACAAAGATACAAAAGTGGGAGGTAGGTAAGAAAATTTTACCATCAACAAAGATACAAAAGTGAGCGGTAGGTAAGGAAATTTTGCCATCAACAAAGATACAAAAGTGGGAGGTAGGTATTAAAAGGTTGACGACTCCTGTGCTAGAAGAACTGACCACCGCTGGATAACTGAAATACTATTTTGGATACCAAGAAACATAAAAAGACCCAGAAAAAGACCACGAGGGAGATGGGTGTACAAAATTCGAAATCATACTGATGGGACATGGAGGAAACTTCCTCAAGACAGAAAGTTTTTGAAAAATCCTTCTTCCAGCAGCGGATTGATAATGGTTGGTGATGATGAGGTTTATTTGATCTAGGATAATCGTCATTGCTTCTAATCTCTCTCTCTCTCTCTCTCTCTCTGGCTCTCTTCCTCCCCCTCCCTCCTCCCCCCTCCCTCCTCCCCCTCTCTCTCTCCCCCTCTCTCTCCCTCACACACACTCTCTCTCTCTCAAAGTTAAACGAATTATTTCTTTCAGATTTCCGGAGAAATACCAACAAATGATCTATTAACTTAATGTTTATTAATTGATCGATCGTTCTGCACGTATACTTGATAACTTAAAGAGGTGCTTCTTTCACTTTTTAACTAAACGTTTACAGATCATCTATTTGCTAATTGTTGCCAAATATCGATCAATTACTGATCAATTTAACGTTGAATTTTACCGAATATTCATGAATTACAGTTAATTTAAACTCAAAAGCATCAGCACGTACCATACCAAAAAATTAAATGAAATATTTCTTTGGTTTTTTAACTAGTTTAATATTGGCTGAAGCTGCAAGAATGGTTGGTCAGCTGGACATTATGGGAACACATTTGCGAATGAGTGGGACAGCTTCTTTTCCATTTCTACCAAATATATAAGCACATTACAGTATCTCTTAACTTAATGTTTCTTAATCAAATGAATTGTTTTCCGTACATATCTGAGCATTAGATGAATGACATTTGTCTCGGACTTTAAAACATAGCTCTCAAAGACATTTTGATTTTTCTGTCATTGATCCAGTGGCTTTCATTCGAATTCGTAGACAATATCAAATCATGGTAATGAGATGCTCAGTCGCTCACCGACACCAAGCCCACAGCGGCAGATTTTAAGGGGGAAATTCTGAGCAGGAAATACAGCTGTCACACCTGTCACAAAGACCAAGGAAAACCCGTGGTGAAAATCAACTTGATGTAGTAAATAATATAACTGCAGAATAAAATGTGTATGGATTTTAAACGAAAAGCACCTTATCTGTAGTCAAGGGCGGATTGGGACGACCGACTTTCAAAACACACGTATCTACAGGGGAATGAATACCTCACAAATCTCCTCATGGAAAAAAAAAATCTATGTTGGATCTTGGATGAAAGAGAACTGCTGAAATATGCGCTGTAAAAATAATTCAATCGTGAATAAATCTTAATAATTTAACGGTTAAAGAACTTTAAAAATCTGTCCATATCTGAATGTGGAATCAAAGAGCCCTAAAAACGGAGTGCTGCACCAGATAATTATTTTCCTAGGAAAATTTGGATTTGAGAAAAAGAAAGAAAAAGAAATAGGAAGCGGGCCATTTCTTGAGTGGTCTACCGGGACATGTCCCGGTATCCCGGTGGGCCAATCCGCCCCTGTCTGTAGTCTATACGTCAAAGGAAACAGTACGTACAGGAGAAATAATTTACAAGTCACGTCTTCAAACAGCTGAATATGAATTTAATGATTCGGACATCATAAAACTACTTATCATAATTATCTAATGTTTATATATCAGCTGTAACTATTCTGTGATAAAATCAAATTCGTGTATGTACATATATTATTAAGCTATTCTCTGAGATTCACAACTTAACGTCAAGGAAAAAGTTAGCAAACTTCAATTACCATTGATGTGTCAAACAACTCGAGCTTCTCATGCCTCACACATGACCTTTTGCTCATTATACTCATTATCTTTTTCAGGAATTCCTCAATGCGATCCCAGTATTATTTCCTTGGCCTTCCTTCAGTTTTCGTCCCAATCACTTGGGGCGTAAAAAGTCAGGTATATTTCGAACCTCTCCATTCATTCTTTAATTATTGACCAAATTCTACTAATGCCATTTTATTTCACATCACAGGTTTCGAAACTGGGTTCACTCCCCAACTAATTTCAACATCTACTTTTTACCTCTGTCACACACACACACACACACACACACACACACACACACACCAAGCGCGGACGGGGCGGCCGGTATACCGGGACAATTCCCGGTGGGCCGCCATATTTTGGGCCGGTAGACCTTATATGGTAGCTCCAGAAAAACAGGGTATGTATGTACCTGTACTTCAGTATCCATGTAGAAGAAACTCAAGTAATATACTAAAACGGCAAAGTTTGTTTACCACTCTGACGGCTTCGGATAAAAACAAACAAAACAAAACAAAACAAAAAACTGCGTAGCAGATGTCTCATCAAGCCAAACACTATTTTCGATACACCCCCTTCACGACTTTCAAATTTAAGCTTCGTCCCTTTGGGCTGATAGCCTCAGTCTACCTTTGCTAATTGCAGTTGAATAATTGATACATTCTAATCAAATATGCTATCAATAGTCTCCAATAGAAACTCGAAATTCGTTGTGTACTTTTATGCATTGCCATTGAGGTTCATCTACGGTCAAATTTTTGGGTGGCTGCTTTTTTATATATATACGTTTTTCTTTCTTTTTCTTTTTCTTTTTTTTATGATATCTGCATCTGATTGACTAGTTTTTGGTTCTTCCGATTACACGAATTCTTGAAGTGCAGTTCTGGAAAGTGTTTCAGCTACAGCAGAAATACTTTTTTAATTTGAAAGTAAATAGGTAAAAATTAATTTTCTCATTTCTTAATTTCTGTCATTTTATAAATGTGCACTGAAATTTTTGCGATTCTGGACTGAAATTCTTGCAGAGATTTTTCGTAATTATTTTATTAACGCACACAAGTCTTAAAAAAGAAATTAATTTTTGGCGCATTTGTTCACACTGAAAGCGAAGGAACTGTTACAAATTCTGAATTTATTTATTGCAATAAAATTCATAAAAATGGAATAAAATCTTTGATAGTTTCTTTTAGACAAGGTACAGTACCTTGTCTATTGCTTCTCAGCTACGGAAGTACATTTGTTCTTACAGTACTAGGGATCGGAAGTTCAGGAATATGGGTAATATGTTCTTAATTATTGCCTCAATTCAAAAAATTGCAGTGATTCGTAAACATGTGTTGAAAAGATGTTTAAACAATAAGCGGTTATGCTGACAAACCGGTTTTTTTAGAGATCGGACACCTCGATAATTTCTCCCCAAAACGGGCCACACAAAACAGCTTCCAGGGCCGTTTATGGGTCGCCAGTCCGCCACTGACACACACGCCCGAGCTCTTCTTAAATACACTAACTCATTTACTTGGTCTAGCACTGTACTAACAGTATTTCGCTCAAAACCCATGGCTACAGATTTTTGCTACATTTATATTCAGTTTCGATTTTATGCAAACTTTATTCATACTAGACAACATGATCTGCTGCTCACTCTTCTCTCAGACAATACGACTGTATCATCAGCATATAGCAACTTACATACACGAAAATCTCCGGGATAAACTGATGCAGAGGGTAAACGGTAAAAACACTCCCGGAGAAAATACCCCTGAAAACTGAAAAGCGGAAAAAATGCCCCCGGTAAAAAATACCTTCAGAACAAACGGTTCACTGTAAACTGCCACACAGGAACACTGATGTGTGGTAGTGTTCCGGTGTGGCAATTTACCGGCAACACTGCCGCACATCTTTCAGCAACTTGGCTACAGAAGTTCAAAGGGGGGGGGGGTCCTATAAGGATTGTCGTTTCTGGGCCTACATTGAGAACTGAATTGGGAACTCCAAACGAATTTCGCGAAAACGCTCCATGTAAGCCAAGCGAGAATTGTACTTTAATTTGAAGAAATAAATTGTCGAGGATCCGAGGTACACTTCGTTTGGGGAGGGTCAACCCCCAACTTCCGTAATATTAGATTCTGGGCCGCTGAAGTCTGTCAGTGTATCCAGGCTGTTCCCCTTGAAGCGTCCGCGAGGTCCGTGAGCTTTGTGTGTGTGGAGGGGGGAAACCCCAAAATTTTAAAACGGACGTAGAGCTGTAAACATTATAACCATGCTTTACAAAATGATTCTGTACACGACTACGAATTTTCAGGAGTGTTGGGTGAATTCACCCTCCCCCAAGTTTCTAAAAGCGCAGACAGGTGTTCAATGTAAGGGATTTGCTCGCAATTTCTATGCTTCATGTTGTGTTTAATGGCAAACTATGTATGCCCTTCCAACCTCCCCCAGAAATTTGGTGAAGCCTGTGAAAAGGGATACGAGGTGCTTGGTTTGGAGGGCTCTACCCACAACTTCCGTAATTTTATATTCTGGACCTCTAGAGTCGGTCAGTGTATCCACGATGTTACACCTGAATAGCTCTTAGAAACAGGGGGCTTAACCCACAGAGTCGGTCAGTGTATCCTCGATGTTACACCTGAATAGCTCTTAGAAACGAGGGACTTACTCCACCCTCCTGAAAATTCGTGGTCGTGTACAGAATCATTACATAAAGCATGGTACTAATGTTTACAGCTCTACGTCCATTCTAACATTTTAGGAGCAAGCCCCCTCCCCCAGCACATGGACCTCGTGGACACTTCAAGGGGAACTTCCTGGATACACTGACAGACATCAGCGGCCCAGAATATAATAATATTACGAAAGTTCGGGGTATAACCCCCCCCCTACACACACCAAGTGTACCTCGTTCGTATCCTCGGCAATTTATTTCTTCAAATTAAAGTACAGTTCTATGTTTTCGCGAAATCCCTTTGGAGTTCCCAATTCAGTTCTCAATATAGACCCAGAAACGGCAATCTTTATAGACCCCCCCCCCCTTTGAACTTTTGTAGCCAAGTTGCTGAAAGATGTGTGGCAGGGTTGCCGGTAAATTGCCACACCGGAACACTGCTACACATCAGTGTTCCTGAATGGCAGTTTACAGTGAACCGTTTGTTCTGGGGATATTTTTTCCGGGGGCAATTTTTCCGCTTTTTAGTTTTCAGGGGTATTTTTTCCCGGATGGTATTTTTACCTACATCCGATGCAGAGCCACCCCTAGGGTGTATGGGGTCTCAGACAAATGTTTTCTGCGGAGCCCCTCTCTATATGAAGAATTTGATTACAAATGCATTACAGAATTCATAGGCCCATGTGAGGTATACTAATCTATTGACGAAGATTTAGAATAATGGGTAGAAAATAGGAACTTACATTTTGTTTATTGTCCAATCAGTCCTGTGTTGAACCCTTAAGCCGTAATCACTGCATTCCTGGAATTTGATTTCTTTCAATGTTGACAATGGTCAGTCTACGGATTTATATAATAGCAGTGATGTATTCCGGCTGCTTCTCGGGGGTGCTCAGCCCCCGAAAATCTATAAATGCCCCCCCCCCCCGTAGGTTTTTGGACGATCTCCTCTTATATTTTGTCTAATTGTGTTCGTTTGTAACGGAATATTTAGAGAAATTAATTTAAAAAAATTAAGAAAATGTGGGAAAATATTATAATATTAAAAAAAACACATCCACATGAACTTCAGTCTGAAATTTCTATCATCCTTCAACAAAACATTAAACAGTCCTCGCTGAAGAACAATTTTTCAAGCACTGACAACTATATAGGACTACTTCCGCAATAAAAAACCAAATTCCACACAGTAGAGATGTTTGCACCGCAATACATCATCATATTTTGGAAGCTGGCATTCAGTTTTATTTCAGTCTTCTGGATGCCGACTTTCCATGTATGCGGTTAAGCCTCAGTGCAGCTAGTGCTTCCAATACAACAAAATATTTGCTACCTAATTTTTGACAATAGCAAATTATTAGAAATTGGTCCCATAATAAGGTGTGTTTTTTTTTCTGGTGGTGGTGGTTTACACCTGTGAAAAAAAATAATCGAAGCACCTCAAACTAGCATTGAAACGGGTAGTTAGTTGTTGTTTTTTTACTACTATTTGCTAATCTAAATAATCTAAAGGGGAAGAAACCAAATGGCAGGGTAATGGCTTACCCCATACGTTTTCAGGTAACACGGTAATTATTCCTTAATAATTGGAAACACGCTTGTAGTAAGTCGAGAACATTTTTACCACTCCTAATGTCTTGGGGGGGGGATTTTCTCCACCACAGCCTCACCTTTATTAGCGACCTCAATATTTTACACCACCCCATGGTGAAATCCGTAGTCCATTACTGAATTAAAGCAAAGGTATAACGTTTTTACATTTTAATCACTTGTATGTGTAGATTTCTTGGAATCTGTATTTGCGATATAAGAGCATGAGAAAATTTTTGTACTCTATTTAAAAATTTTATATGTATTAATATATACATAAATACGAAATTGTGATTATATGTATATGATCAGTCAACAAATTTTAGCCTCCTCGAAATTCGTTATTGTTCCCCCGGAAAAAGCTCTCTGAATGCAAAAAGCTCTCTGAATCACCACGGCCATCTTCCATATCGCTCGACAGTAAAACACCTTTCGAAAAGGAGGGCTTTATCACTTGAAATCAAGTTGAATTTTAGTTTCAATTGTTGATACATACTTAAAGCAATATTTTTATATTAAAAATTGCACTGCATCTTATTTTATTTGCAGTATTGTTTACGACAGTTTAAACAAACACAAAAATTACACATGGGGATCCGGGGCTATCGGAATGCGGAACTATTTTGTCTAATCCAGTATACGACTTAATTTGGGTGTATTCAGATGTTCTCACATCCTATACAATATATAACTACAAATAAGGTAACATTCGCTTGGTTGTGCAGGTCATTAAATTTTTTTTTTTTTTTCGCACATTTTATTTTTATCTTAATAATTTTTTATGAGTATGATGAACGGGATCTTCTAGCGCGGGAGCCCCTGAGGCGAGACGCCGTGGCAAGTGCTCCCTCTGCCGGGATCTCAGGGCGGTCCTGAACCGATGAATTATCGTACCCACGGAGGGAGCTTCCAAGGAGATTAAGAACGACGTACGTCACAAATTAAACGCTCAAAAATATTATTTTACATTTAAAAAAATTACGTAGTGTCTTCTTCCCAAACCCCCAAAGAGATTAAAAGCGACGTACGTCACAAAACATTCAAAAATATTATTTTACATGTTCAGAAAATTACATAGTGTCTTCTTCCCAAAGCCCCAAAGAGATTAAGAGCGACGTACGTCACAACCATATATAAACTATAGGCGTACACTACATATATGTACACACATTGTGTACGTATACTATATATATATACAGCCCCCTCCAACAAGAATTCCTGGGTGCGCCTCTGAACTGATGTCATTGATTTTGTCATTCCATGTAAATTAAAAGTACAATCTTATATGTCGTTCACAACTGGATTATTTTTTGAAATCTGAAGCAATAATTTGCTGGATTACTATTGTATCAAAAGCGCAAATTTAAATCAGTTTCTAGAGGTCGGAGGCTCAGTTGCACTGTATGCTACATTAACCGCATATGGTAAAAATTAACTAATTTCCTACTTAACTTTTTCTTTCTTTTCTTACATTGTTTTTTAAGAGATCTTTTCTTGTCAGCCACTTGACTAACATATTTGATGTGCATCCACACAATTTATTCTTTCCTTATATTCGTGTGTAGAGCTCAGTGGCCTGGTCAAGATATTTCGTCCTTATACCTCCTAACCACTCATTAATCCAAAAACTAAGAGAGATTGTTGCCGGTTTAAGTACTTCTAATTAATTAAATAATAACTTGTGATCAGAGGTGGGAAAAGGTCACGAAATACCGGGTCATCATTTCTGGTCAAGCAATATGGGCAAGAGTAATATATGCACATCCGTTTTGTTTTGTTTTTTTTACTTTTTTTCTAATGTTCATAGCTTTGTGATTTTTCTCGACATTGAAAAAGCACAAGCCTGTGTACAATAGCCTGAATGATCTTTTTCTCCCCCTCCCCTCCCAGTTCTGCAGTGAAGTGGTATCCGAAGAAATAAAACTCACCTGTCATTCCTCGTAGCCATGAAGTGCTCCAGAACATTTTCACAGGGGACTAATGGAAATTTATGGGCAAGATACAAATTTTCAACATACTTAAATGTTAACATCTATATTGCGTCGGTTCTCATCGGAGAAGCGAGGGCTCATCTGTATACATGGGCTTACAGGCTTGAAAGAAACACTGCCCTAAACCGAGGACTTTTATCAGTGGTGGCTTTTTTCCCTTCACTCCTTCACTAGTTGCTCCTTCATTAAGATACAAATTTTCAACATACTTAACTGTTAACATCTATACTGCGTCTGTTCTCATCGGAGAAGCGAGGGCTCTTCTGTATACATGGGCTTACAGGCTTGAAAGAAACACTGCCCCAAACCGAGGACTTTTATGAGTGGTGACTTTTTTCCTTCACTCCTTCACTAGTTGCTCCTTCATTAAGATACAAATTTTCAACATACTTAACTGTTAACATCTATACTGCGTCGGTTCTCATCGGAGAAGCGAGGGCTCTTCTGTTCTTCTGTATACATGGGCTTACAGGCTTGAAAGAAACACTGCCCTAAACCGAGGACTTTTATCAGTGGTGACTTTTTTCCTTCACTCCTTCACTAGTTGCTCCTTCATTAAGATACAAATTTTCAACATACTTAACTGTTAACATCTATACTGCGTCGGTTCTCATCGGAGAAGCGAGGGCTCTTCTGTATACATGGGCTTACAGGCTTGAAAGAAACACTGCCCTAAACCGAGGACTTTTATCAGTGGTGACTATTTTCCTTCACTCCTTCACTAGTTGCTCCTTTATTAAGATACAAATTTTCAACATACTTAACTGTTAACATCTATACTGCGTCGGTTCTCATCGGAGAAGCGAGGGCTCTTCTGTTCTTCTGTATACATGGGCTTACAGGCTTGAAAGAAACACTGCCCTAAACCGAGGACTTTTATCAGTGGTGACTATTTTCCTTCGCTCCTTCACTAGTTGCTCCTTCATTAAGATACAAATTTTCAACAAACTTAACTGTTAACATCTATACTGCGTCGGTTCTCATCGGAGAAGCGAGGGCTCTTCTGTATACATGGGCTTACAGGCTTGAAAGAAACACTGCCCTAAACCAAGGACTTTTATCAGTGGTGATTTTCTTCCTTCGCTCCTTCACTATAGTTGCTCCTTTACTAGTTGATAACTTCACCGGTAAACGGTAAAAATACCCCCGGGAAAAAAATACCCCCGGAGAAAATACCCCCGAAAACTGAAAAGCGGAAAAAATGCCCCCAGAAGAAATACCCCCAGAACAAAAGGTTCACTGTAAACTGCCACACAGGAACACTAATGTATGGCAGTGTTCCGGCAACCCTGCCACACATCTTTCAGCAACTTGGCCAAAAAAATTCAAAGGGGGGGGGGGGGCTATAAATATAGCCGTTTCTGGGCCTATATTGAGAACTGAATTGGGAACTCCAAACGAATTTCGCAAAAAAGGTTCCATGTAAGCCAAGCGAGAATTGTACTTTAATTTGAAGAAATAAATTGCCGAGGATCCGAGGTACACTTGGTTAAGGGAAGGGGGGGGGGGCTATAAATTTTTATAATTATATGAATTTTAAGTAAAACTGATCTATGCAATGGGGAGCTTTAACATATTTCGTAATTTAGTGATTTTTTTTTTTTTTAGATATATAGAATTTATTGCTTTAGTTAATATCCCTGTCACTTCAGGAGTTGCATATCCATAGAAGAAGTAGTCGCAAGATGTGTGTATATTGCTTTGCACAACAGTTCGAACATTTTATAGAAGAATCACTTTCTAGGCTAATGCAATATGACTTTGAACACAGTTAACTTATAGTTATGTTACTCACAATTGCAAGCTTTCTCACTTCTTTGCCTTTTTTTTCATTGATCGCAGTTTCTCCTCAGAAAGAAATGTATCTTTTTAGGAACAGATTCGCCTTTTCGCTCTTACTTAGAACTGTTTTTCATCCTTTTAAGGAAAGAACGGAGCTTCGACACTTTTATTTCGATAAACGTGACGTTTTCGTTTTCGCAGGATGTAAAATGATATGTCTGTTTATCCAAGCTTTACCGGCTCTGGTTGTATGCTAATTAGAATCAGATCCCTCCGGTTCGCTGAGATACAGATCTTAATGCGTTTTTTGTACGCCATTTCGGTGATCACATGTGGTTAGTTCTTCTTTATGGTTCTAAGTTCTTTTTAGTTTAGTTTATTTATTTATTCATTCATTTTTGCAGCTCAATAGTTAGCAAGTGGTACCGTAACAAATGATTTTGAATACTTACTAAGATTTGCATCTAGTGTGTTTGAATACATTAAACATATTGACGCAGCTTCTCAAGGAAATTCAGGTTATGCAATGCAACAAATCTATGCAGTCAAAGTTGTTTTTTCCCCTCTTTCTTTTCCTATATTTCTTTTCTCTTCGGTACCAAACGCCCCTGCACGGAAGTCCGCCTCATCAGAGCAAAAGACAACACAGTGTCTTCAGTCTTAACCAAATCCTTTGTATTTTGGTACTTCCTCTTGTTCGCTTTCTTTCTCTCACTCCCGTCTTTTCCTCCCAATCACCTTTTGCTCTCCTGCTTTAGAACAGTGATGTGAATAGAGCGAGGTGTTTGCCTTCTTAGTCTAGAAGAGGTATGTTTTTACAGCTGATATCTAGCACGGTTTGATGTTTTCGCAAAATCTAGCGTGCAGCGGTTAACGGAGAAAAGAAAAGTTGTTTTTTGGCCTGCATGATGCCGCCGAAGGAGAACGATGTGACTTTTCCTCTAAGCTCTTCAAAGCAGGTGAGGAAGCCAATCACTCAGGAGTTGGGCAAAAGAAAAAGGAAACAAGCCACACAAATACATAAAACCACCAAGAATAAAAAGAAAGTAAGACCCCAAAAAATATAATAAAATAATAATAATAAAAAATCACGAAAGGGAGGGAGAGATTGGAGCCCCAAGGGTAGCGCATTGAAAATCCCGGATGACAAGCATACATCACGACACTTGCGCCGAACTCTAGCGTCCACCACAAGGTGGCGCATACAGCTGCGCCTTTAAAACCGGCGAGCATCTATTAGGCGAGGAAAACGTCCGGTTGAGTCAGTCTTCTTCTGTCTTTCGTGGTAGATGCTTGGCTCTGCCCTTTGCTACCGCTCTCAACAGTGGCATCTTTTCAGATATACTCTGTTCGCCGCTTTAATGTACTGTCATTTCTGCAGAATCCGAATAGATGCCGTCTAATTAATCCTTTCTTTTTGTAATATCGGAAAGGGGTATTCTTGACGAGCTGAAGAAGCACCCGCTGGGTGGTGGGTGTCTCAGAATATCTGCGCTGACTTTTCAGTTAGGTAAGCGAAACTTCAATTCTTGACTGTTTTATCATTTTCGCCGTGAGTTATTCTCATTTTGTTCTATAAGCGAAGAAGTAAACATCAGTAGAGTTGACGATTTTCCCAATGAAAAAGTTTTAATTATGCATATTTAGGTCGCTGAATCTGCACTTGTTAATTGTATTGGTCCCGTTCCGTTTTTAAAGAGTTTATTGCTCAGAGTAGTAATGTTTTGCTGTAGTTACGTAAGAGCAGTCAATTACATTCATTGTTAATAATCTGGCATTCTGTGGCAAATTTGCAAGAGGAACGCAAATACACCAGTATGAAAAGTGTAATATATATATATTGCTCGATCAAGAGTAGTAATTCTCTAACAAAAAGAATAATAACTCACTTAATAAACTCTTATTGTTTTCCTCTATAACGCGTTGATCATTCAAAAATGTTGTTACATAAATCGTTTTAGGTAGTGAATGATAATTTTGGTAGGATATTCCTGATTTATAGATTCCGCGAAATGTGAGGGAAACCATGAGATTTGCGATCTGTACAACTAACTGAAAAATTGTATCGTATAGATAAGAACCAGTTAAGGAATGGTGAGTAGCTAGGTAATAATATTTTATCATTTGATCTCAATTTGTTTACTGAAGATGATAGATTCACGCTTGAAAGATGTGCTCAGTGGTGTCGAAATAAGCGGAAGGTCAACAGTCGTAGACATAATGATGACAGCTTTAATTTGCTGTTACATGGAGGTCGAAAACTCTTTCTCAGCATATTGAACCACTGAATAATTTGTTAGTTTTTGGAGTTTTATAGCGTAAGGGCCATTTGGTAATGGGAATGTTAAGATTGCAAGACCAATATGGAAAACTGACATTGTTTGGCTGTGGGGACTCCGCACCTCTGTCAACCAGTAAACCAGATTATTGCGTACTTATGCTTATTCGTCGTAGTTATGTACAATTAAGGTGAATCGATAAGGTTGATAAAGTGATTGTGTCGAATCTTGTGTATGTTAGTTGTTTTACCTGATACTGAAAAGGTAAGAAATGATTCTTCTTCAGCGCATCCATAGAAGATATATGTATTTTAGACGAGTTTAGGACATTTGGGCACAAATCTTAAGGGGCCGTACAAAAATTGCCGTTTTTTTCCGCTGTGAGGGGAATTGAATGGAGAAAACGTTTCCAGTAAGACAAGCGACATTTATAATTGAATTTGAAAAAATATGCACAAATTTTGAAGATGACAATACGTTTTTTTTTGGGTGTAAATATGACAAGAATAATATCCGGAAACTTGACAATTTCGTCGTCCTGGATCGGGATTACATAGCTCAAAATCATGAATATGGATTACATCATATTCATGATTACATAGCACCAAGGGTGTCCATGGGGAGAGCCCCCGTTAATATAGCCAAATTTTTGATAAATTTAAAACACTAAAATAGACGAAACCTTTTTTTAAATGTTTGACAGTCTTGAAGGAGGTAAGGATTTTTCTTACCTCCCCCCAGCACACATAAAATGTCCGTAATTTCGTATTTTCTTATTTACGATATTTTTCTATAAACTATAACTAAACAAATTCTCTGCGAATATGAGCAAACCCAGGAAACTTGTCAGGGGGGGGGCTTAAAACCTAAAATATGAAATATAAAGAACTTCCGGTCTGATCGGGAGGTTTTCAGCCATTACAAGCTACAAGTCATCGAATTGCCTGAGGGCGTCTGCTGCCTCAGGAAACTAGTGGGGGTGGGGGGTACCAAAAGCGTAAAATATCCTGAATTTCTCATTTCTCTTCCGATCGGGAGATCTTCAGCATTTACAAGCTGCAACTCGACAAATTTTCTCAGCGCATGTGCACTCTCTGGAAAACTGTCGGCGACGGGGAGGGGGGGGGGTAATACCAAAAGTGTAAAATATGAAAAATTCCTCGTCCGGTCCGATCGGGAGATTTTTGGCACAGGCTACGTGTTTCACAAAAGCGAGTCTTTTTTCGTGAGCATTGACTGGGAAGCTTTTTTTACTTTTATTATTTGGGGGATTTTTTTTTAATGGCAATATTCTTCATAGAGTTTAATGTTGAAAATATTAGCTGTTCAGCTATTTTCATTTCTTCGTTCGGAAGATTTAAGGTGCGCATTTCTTTCTCTCAGATTTGCCGTTTATGCTGAGTTAATATTTTGTAGCTTTTTGTTTTCGAATGAAATCAGTTGCTGAGTATTCATTTGATGTTCGCTTCTCCGAACTAAATCTCATTTTGCTTCTCAGAAAATTATCAACTAATAACTTTCCTTTTTTAAGGTTCGGTATTTTCATTTATTTAGTACTTCCTAAGAACATTTTATCATTTGTTTGATTCAGATTGCGTTGCAATCTTAAGGAATGACCATCTGAAGGTTCAAACACGGCTCTAATTGGGAAGTATACTATAATGCATTACATTTTCTAAAATTATTAGATATCTTAAATGCTCGTATAAAGAGGTTATTTTTTCAGGAACCTAAAATAATTGAATAAGTAAATATAAAGGAAATACCACCATTATTGGAAGAGATCTGCACAATATTAAATTCAACAGTATGTGTAGTAACAAATGCAAAGTGGATTTTTCAAAATTCAGGAAAATCGGTGTCTAAAGACAGGAAACTTCATCTTGTGAACTGTTTCCCTAAATTTGGTTATGAAACGTCAGGATTTGAATGAGTTGTGTGAATATTCAGCATGCGTTTAGTGGAGCATTTTTTTTGTGGGAGGTTCGAACTTTGAAGGCAGATCTTTTGGTAAAGAAATTACTTATATAGGCTTTCATGATTTAAAAACCCGATAAACTACGGATGTTAGATTTAGATGTTTCGGGAAGATTTTCTCGACCCTTAACTTTTCGTCAGAGTTGAAATCCGTTTTTCAGAAAGAAAAACAAAATGACAACTGCAGCGAGTTGCAGTTTGTTTACCCATAAGTATACCACGAGTTAATTTTATTTTATTTATTTATTTTTTGCTACAGTTAACTTACCAGATATGCCAGAAAAATTCGCGTGACGCAGCATGTATTAAAAAAATTGGCGACTTTCCTTAGTTGTAGCTTTTTGCAAACATTTAATATCTATTATTTTTCAGATCCACATTACTTATCAGATTAAAAAAGCAACATTTCGTTTTCATTTTTTTTTTTAGCTGTGTACTTCAGATGTTCGTTATTACGGGATGGGAAATACTGCTTAGGCATAGGTTTATAAATAGCACTTAATTTTTTCTCTGAAGTTTTGCCATTGAATTTTGATATGACAGAATGAATATTCAAAGTTTTCACCTCGTTAATTTAGTGTTCAATTTTTTTTTTAATGTTATTTCATGGTTTAACGACCACCATAGCATAACTCGTATAATATAAGAAGTAGCCTGTCTGCAACAGGCTCCGGGGATTGAAGAGAGCTAGTGCCGTAAGGAGGGCTCACCACATCCTGGCTGGGGCTAAGGCAACCGCATAGGCCACTTCATCAACAAGGCGGCCATTTTTGGGTTAGGATGTCGCTATGTGGATATTTAGTTTTTCATAATTCAAATGTTAGTTACAATTTAGTTGATAAACTTTGCTTCTGGTGCTTTTATATCTATCATTCAGTGGGTTTTATTTTGAATTGATTTCAGCTGTATGAAGATCACAACGTTGAGAACACGCGCCATTAAGCTGCACAATGTATCGATGCCAAATCTGTTTTAGAGATGAATTTTTTAAAATACTTTTCATGAAAACTGACACAATTTTAAAACTAATTTATTTCTAAACAAGAACAACAGAGACATTAACCAAGAGCGATCTAAAGGCATTGTAGCAGTGATATCAAAAGTAGTAGCGAGGATGAGATTAAGAAAAGTAAAATTTATGCAAAGCGTATTTAAAATGTCTGCTGGCTAGGAAGATTTGCGCAATTTCACAGTTATCAGTTTTGTTTCTAATTCATTTGCGATATATGTGTAATTTCTAACTCTTGGTTACTTAAAAAAATGCGTTGGACACTTGAGCCGTTATTTAAAGAATAATAATAATCGTGCATCGTCAGTGAAATATGGTGTTATATTTTTTGTTTGTCAGAGAGTTCGAGAAAAACTTCGAACTAGTACTTCGTCGCTAATGAAGCAAAAATTGTATTTGATTTGTGTTGTGATGATAGAACGTGCATTCGGGAATCTGCCCGGAAGCTTTTACGTGCGTTAGCTTAAATTCAACCAAAAAGAGATGTCGTGATTAAATTGCAAATAAGTGAAACGACCTACAGTAACTTTAGATGATACAATTAAAAGTGAGTTTCCTGCAAAGTGGAAGTATGAGCTTACCTTCTCGGAAATTTAATTCCTTAGGTTCAGAAACTTCCAGTCGGAAATGGAAAAAGTAAGAGTCCAGAATATCCGTTTCTTTCTTTCTTTTTTTTTTTTTCTTCTCCTGATAAACCGAAACAAACCAGTCTTGGGAGACACAGGATGTCGTGAATACAGGCAAATATGGCCAACAATCCACGGCGCTATGTGCGTTTTTCTGTAGATTAAAAGTTTTTCTGTCGGATGCTGACAGAAAAACGCACATAGCGCCGTGGATTGTTGGCCACCGCCCTCGGCTAGATATCAAGAGATCCGGGATTCGATTCCCCGGCGGCGGCCGAACAAACAATTTTTTCGGTTGCTGTGCGTTGCTAAACGTGGAAAGAGGCTGTCTTTATTTATTCACTGACGCCACGTATTTGGAAGATTTTCAAGACAGACAGTTGTAGAAGAAACTTGGGGAGACCTTCATCCAGTTGCGGATTGTTAATGGTTAGCAATGATGACAGTGGCGCCCATATGAGTACTTTTAAGGGGGGGGGGCTAAGAAAAATCCTTGCCATTTTCAAGGCTGTCAAACATTTTAGTAAATGTACAAGATATTAAAATACAACAAAATTAAAGAAGTTTGATAACTGCAATCAATCGTTAATACCTTATTATTTTTAAAAATGCTTAAAAAAAAAGGTTTCGTCTATTTTAGTGCTTTAAATTTATCAAAATGTTGGCTATACCAACGGCGCGGGGGTGGGGGAGCCCCTTCTGCCCCCCCATGCATGGTCACCCTTGAATGATGATGATAATATAGATTATTACCAACCCTGAAGTTGAGAGCTTACTTTTAAGCGTTCCTCGCTAATACGAATAGTCAAAGTGATAACAGATGGAACGCTTCCGTTCTCCGCCAGTGCATTTGAAACCAACACAAACCCGGTGTCGTAGACTCATGCTGTTTTTCGGAACAAGTGCATTTATTCCTATAAACCACAGGTCATCTGCAAAATTGCGCTTTATTGATTCACTTAAGTGGTTGCTAGCAGCCTTGCAAAATGAGTCTAGTAAACCTCTTGTACATGTGGTGGTGTATCGGGAATCTTCTGTTTAACCGCAACCGCAAAAATGATTTCTGTTGAAAACTTCCGGCTGCACATTTTTCATTCAGGGGGACCACTCAAGTTCGTGAAACGAATACATTGCAGGAAAGATTTCTTTGCTTTCGTTTATCCCACTGAGTGTAGGTAGATAAATTCAGGTGGGCAGATAAGTAAGGTGCTGATGTACACTAGCGGTTGTTGTACTTGGGTCGTACCAGTAACTGTACTTAGTGCTTTTTACAGCGGTTCGCGGGAGGTATAAAAATGCATACCTTTGATGGAAGAAGGAAGTGCAGCCTTATTCTAAATCTTAATTCACAAATCCCAAACTAAACACCTTTTTAACGCTTATGCTTCTAGAAAAGCAAGTTTAGTTGAAGGTAAAGATCGAGCAGCCTACTTCTGTCGGCTCTGTATTGAAATTCCTTGGGTTGCCCCTTTTTGCACACATATTTTACAGGTGTTGAGGTAAAAATAAGAAAAATAGCCTTGAATTTGGCCCTTGCTCGAAGTCATTTAAAGGTTGTATTTAAATAACAGCTTATCCATCATGTTAAGTGAACTATTTTTCTTTGTTATTACATACATTTTCGAAATATTATTTTCTGTTTGTTCTTTTTTCAAAACCGTTAATCCTAAACGCCAAAAAAAAAAAAAAAAAAAAAGCTATTTTCACGTTCTTACAGTTTTTTAACCACTTTTTTCAAAAAAGTGCTATTATTTTATTTGAAATAAGGGGTACAGTCGAACGAACCCACATATAACGAAATACAAAGCTTCGTATAAACCGAAGTTTTTATAAATCCGTTGAACTTCCTATTATTCTCCTTTGTTATTTTAACCGCTGTTTCTTCACAGCGGTTAAAATAACAAAGATCTAATCTACAATAAAATTTCTAGAAATATTGGAATTGTTAGTCACATATTATCTAACCTTTCTATTAAAACTTTATTTCTATTATATTGTACATTAGTTCAAATGCATTTAATTTATTGTCTTTCATCATGGGGACAAACAACAAAATCAAATATTAAAAAATTACACAAGTTCTACGAAACAGATATATCAGACTAATGGATCTTAAATATAATACTAACACTACATGGCATATCATGCTGATCTTCACATTCATACGCACGTTAATCCCAATAAATATGGTATATTAAATATTAAACAACTAATTAACTATCACTTTGGACTAAATATGTATAAAAGAATAATATCATTTGTGAAATAATTGACATCCATAGTGTTACACATAAATACGATACCAGAAAAATGACTCATTAAAACATGTAAACCAAAAACCGAATTGATAGCGCAAAGCATAAACTATCAGGGCCCACACTATTGGAATCATTTACCTTCTGAAATAACTAATTAACAATTATAATTTATTTAAAATAAAACTAAAAAGCTACTTTCTTGCACAGTAATAATTTCATTATTATTTAAAAACAGGGGGTAAACATCAAGCCCGAAAAGGGTGGGTGAATGTTGTAAAATGAACATTGCCTGTTTTATCCTGATGCTTCAATTTTCTTTTCATGATCTCTCAAGCGTTGGGCTCTATTTGACTCTGACTTCGGGGCTTCAAGGCTAAGTCAGGTAGGTCACTATGTAGACATTTTCCGTGCTGTTTCAGTATTCCCATATTGATATGTAAATAATTGTATTAATTGCAGTAATATTTCATGTAACAGCTAAAAATGGTAAAGGAAAAAAAAACCTTTTTTTGTGCTGGTGGGTGGGATACGAAGTAACATCTGATTAGATCAGATCATACGTAGAGGATTTTAGGAAGGAAGTGTCTGACCCCTTTTCCTATTTCTAACAACCCTTAGAAATAGGAAGCTAGGAGATTTGGGCTAGACTGCCCGAAAGGAAAGCCACACGGAAGTGAGGTAGAAGACGCCCTTATTTACCACCGGGGGCCAGTACTCGGCGTCCGACGGCTTAACGTGCCCATCCGACGCACGGCGGATATTTAGTGGATCGAGCGTTCGTACCTGCCCGAGATCAAACCAGATGTCTTCTCCGTGGCAGTCACGAACGCTGACCACTAAGCCACCCGCGGCCCACGAACTAACATCTTCCTACACCGGAGAGGGATGTTCTCCCGACTGAACTACGTCGGCAAGGCTTATGGCAGCAACTTGCCGTTTGACTCGTGTCACCTTAGTAGTGCGCCACACTGCGGTTGGCGGAAGATTGCCACACGCTTTTCATTAAGCAGGGTACAAATTGCTATTCCTCCGAGGAACACTTTGAATGTGTGGCAGTTTTCCAAGTTTCCGAATTATGTGTGGCAGTTTCCCAAGTTGCCGAACGATGGGAAGAAGCTCTTTGTTTGTCTGAAGTTTCATGTCGGTTCATACTTAGGGCAACTGGCCACAGAAGTTCGAGGGGGGGGGGGTATAAAGATTGCCGTTTCCTGGCCTATATTGAGAATTGAATTGGGAACTCCAAACAAATTTTGAGAAAACGTTCTATGTAAGCCAAGCGAAAATTGCTGTGTTTAGGAAAGGACAATAAGGTGGGATTTTTTAAGAACGCTGCACTTTTACTTATGCACTAAATATTTACATAACATGTCAAATTTGTAATATTTTTCTGTTACTTAATTGATTCATATGCCCTATACCTCGGCCTTAACAGCTTTTAATCCGCCGACTTCATACTCAAACCGCTTACTTATTAAATCAAGTCAATAGCATTGCGCTTTTACTTAGGCACTAAATATTAAAATCATAGGCCACAAGCATAGGCCTTTTTAACAGTTTTTATTCTACCAGTGTTATATTCACGTTTACCAGTCAAATCATGTTAATAATATTGCGCTTTTATTTAGGCACGAAATATTTATTCACAGGCCCTAGGCCTAGGACTTTTTACCAGTTTTTATTATACCAATGCCATATTCCAAACGTTTACACAGAAAATCATGTTAATAATATTGCGCTTTTATTTAGGCACGAAATATTTATTCACAGGGCTTAGGCTTAGGCCCTTTTACCAGTTTTTATTCTACCAATGCCATATTCACAACGTTTACACAGCGAATCATGTTAATAATATTGGGTGTTTACTGAGGCACGAAATATTAATTCATAGACCCTAGGCCTAGGTCTTTTTAATAGTTTTGACTCTATCAATGCCATATTCACAACGTTTACACAGCAAATAAAGTTAATAATATTACGCTTTTCCTTAGGGACGAAATATTAATTCATATGCCCAGACGTAGGACCTATGAACGAATATTTCGTGCCTAAGTAAAAGAGCAATGTTATTACATTTTTTGTGTGTGCAAACGTTGTGAATATGGCATTGATAGAGTAAAAACTATTGACAAGGCCTAGGCCTAGGGCCCATGAATTAATATTTCGTGCCTAAGTAAAAGCGCCATATTATAAATTCATTTGTTGTGTAAACGTTGTGAATATGGCATTGATAAAGTAAAAACTACTAAAAGGCCTAGGGCCTATGAATTAATATTTCGTGCCTAAGTAAACCCCAATATTATTAACTAGATTTGCTATGTAAACGTTGTGAATATGGCATTGGTAGAATAAAAACTGTCAAAAAGGCCTAGGGGCTATGAATTACTATTTCGTGCCTAAGTAAACCCCAATATTATTAACTTGATTTGCTGTATAAACGTTGTGAATATGGCATTGGTAGAATAAAAATTAAAACGGTGCCTGTGGCCCATGACTTTCATATTTAGTGCCGAAGTAAAAGCGCAATGCTATTATTGACTTGATTTGATACGTAAGCGTTATGAATATGAAGTCGGCGGAATAAAAGCTATTAAAAAGGCCGAGATGTAGAGCCTATGAATTAATTAAGTAACAGGAAAATATTACAAATTTGACACTAAATATTTAAGGCGAACCTGGCAACAGCCCAGGTTCGCCGTAAATATTTAGTGCCTAAGTAAAAGTGAAGCGTCATTAAAAAAATCGCTCCTTATTATCCTTTCCTGAACATAGCAATTTTTGCTAGAACGTTTTCTCGAAATTTGTTTGGAGTTCCCAATTTAATTCTCAATATAGGCCAGGAAACGGCGATCTTTATACCCCCCCTCCCCTCGAACGTCTGTGGTCAGTTGCCCTAAGTATGAACCGACATGAAAATTCAGACAAACAAAAGAGCTCCTTCCCATCGTTTAGGCACCTTGGGAAACTGACACACATAATTCGGAAACTTGGAAAACTGCCACACATTCAAGTGTTCCTCGGAGGAATAGCAATTTGTACCGTGCTTAATGAAAAGCGCGTGGCAGTTTTCCTGTGTGGCAATCTTCCGGTGTGGCAGTTTTCCCGTGTGGCGGTTTACAGTGTACCCCACACTGCATATTGAGATATTTGGACAAACCGCATATATTGAAACTCAGCACGGTTATCAACAACAAAAGTATAATTCACCTAGATTTTACCCCTTCCTCTTTCACAGGAAAACTAAGAATTACCTGCTATTGGCAACAGCCCAGGTTCGCCGTACAGAATGGTCAGTTAGCAGGAAGAAAAGAATGTTTCAGTTTTTTTACTACATCCCGCTACCCCCCTCCTTCCGCTTGCCACACATAACCGACGTTCAAATACTGAAATCGCAGATAAGAATTTACTCGTAAGAACAGGTTGGTTAGCACGCCTGGTTACTAAACTAAAGGTCTCAGGTTCGAATCCACTCGGTGAGAGATTTTTCGTTGGCTCTGAAAATTCTTCGTGACGTAACACCATCTAAATTCATTTAAACAAACACCACTAGAAAATAAATACGGCGGACACCCAGGGTCGAAGGGCACCGCCTAAAATTACTGCACTGGCAAAGTGTTGCCAACGGAAAACAAGTTTAGGGACAAAGTGGCCTAGCTACGTAACTCTAAATTTCGCTGGAGCAAGAAATTACTGTGTCACGATAACAATATGTTTGGATGCAGCAACAAAACGTTTTATCACGATAATAATACATATTGTTGGATCAAACAAAATCGACCTAGGCATTTTGTTAAACGAACAAAACGTTTTGTCGTGATAACAATACATTTTGTAGAATCAACAATAATTTTCAGCAAAATACACTCATATTTTTTTATTTTTGCTAGCTATAGTTTTTTAATTATGGCTTTAATTTGCTAGCTATAGTTCTTTAATTATGGCTTTAATTTGCTAGCTATAGTTTTTTCTTGGGTTTTCAATAATTAACAAGCATTATTTACCTTCGATATTGATAAACAGGTTATGATTGAGTAAGTTTCAACCCGGCATAATGTAATTGCCAATAATAGCCCTTTTCGGAGCTGTCGGATTATAGCGAAGTTCACGTATATGTCGAATGTTTTTAAATCTCCTTTCAACTTCGTTATATGCTGGTTCGACTGTATATACGTACATATGTGCATACAGAATGCTCGGATGAGTGTTACTAAAACTGGTGTCCGTTTTGCTCTTTTTCCTGCGATAACGTTCCTTGTAATAATATTTCTTATCTTTGTATTAATTTTTGTAAAGGTTTCTTTAATTTAAAATGTTTGCTGTTTGTTTTAAGTTTTTGAGAAAGTGGTAATTTAAATGACACCTAAGCACATGTAGAAACAGATAGCTATGAATAGTGTTATTAGTTGTAATCGGTTCAGTTTTGCCTTTGTTTAGTTTACTACGTTAAACATCCATATTACATAATTTTTAATTATTGAACTAAACTGTAAATGTACATAAGTACTACGAAAATAATTTTCATATCTAATCAAAATATTGGGAACCGTTAATTTCAAAAATAGCCACGCAGATTCGTCACAATTCGAATCAGAGATAGTAATTTTAGGAAGTAACCTCAGTAATCCCGGGTCAAGAAAGGAAGTTGATGTTAGGTAATAATTGCAAATTACTTACACCAGTGGAAACTCTTGGAACTGTAAACTTCATGTTTAATAGAATTACTACTCTTCAGTCAACCTACTCTCAGAGTCAAATGTAATATACAGTTATTATCGCATTAATAGCTGAAGTAATCTTGTGCCCGTTCGATCGATTTGTGATAGGAAAAAACGTGATCGGAGTCGATCAAGTTTTGGTTTGGGGACTTAATGCCACCGTGCCACCGGGGCGGCAAAGTTTTCTTTACATGGCCAGGTTTTAGCATGTGGAAATATAGTGAACTTATGTTGCAATTTGCAGCATGTACGTATACATACTTAAAAAGTGGTTTTACTGAGAAATATTTCAGAAACTAAAGTTATCGTTCTTTCGGTAGCTTAGTAACACCTGAGAGTATTCTCATTTTTCTGGCCGTTACCTGTATGTGGCGTTAATTTTCCCATGCTGCTACTGTATTATTATGTTTTTATTTTTGTACCAGAGGAAGAAAATAGAAAATATTCTTGGGTCATCAGCATTTGCTCGTGTTTTGTTTTGTATTCTAGCGGCGTGTGCCCAACTAGTGATTCGCTATTTCTTCCCCCAAATTAGAAAATGAACTTCAGTGGTAATTTAATTTCTCTTTTTTTTTTTTCTTTAGCTGTTGGCAGATTTTCAAGCTTAAGTTTATTAAGCCCTTCTATCGTTGTGTACGTGTCTCCAAACCATAATGACTTCAGATTCTGCTAGTCGATTAGAAGTGAATTTGGCAGAAAGCCCGCGACCGCTTCCCCGTATATTTTTTTCCCAATATCTTTAAGGGTGCGAAAACTAAACCGCCAGCAGTTACGTTAATGTATGCATGGCCAAACCTGGTCCATACTAAGTTCGTCGTGAGACAAAAGCGACACTTACTTAATTTCACGAATAATGTTTCGATGCGGGAAAAAATGGCACCGATGAAAATGTTGCGTGTCTTACTCATAACAAATAAAATACCAAAAGCTTATTTCCTCAGCATTAACCAAGTGAAGGAGAACTTGAATTGCAGAAGCAGCTTCAGTGTTTTTACTTGAAGTTTAAGGAAAGTCTCATAAAGGGCAACCAGCTCATTTATCAAAACAAAGAGGTTTATTGCATGAATTTGCATGCGTATTTTTTTTTATGAAATTTATTCAAAAAATGTTGCAGCAATGTTCGTCAAGGTTGATGCATTAATTCGATTATGTTAAAAGTACTTCTTCACTTTAGTGTGCATTTTTAAATTTTAAGCACCATCAATTTTCAGTTTCAAAACAAACTTTTTTTTTTTTTGAGGTTTAGCTACCTCCGTGAGCAACTTTTATTGTTATAAGCTGTCATCCTTCCCAAAAGTTGGGCCACTGGCTCCAGGAAAGGGAGATAACCACTCGTGCATCATCCGGGCCTATCTCGGACGAATGGTGGAAGCCACCAGCTCCTCAGAGCGCCCGGTAACCCAAAACAGCTTGGAACTTGAGCTTTAAACGCCCTTGATTTTGAATTCTAAATACTTTTCAGTTTTAGCTTTAAACACCTATACTGTTTAGATTCAAGCACTTCTAATGTTGAGATTTTAAAAAACTTTGTTTTTGAGCTTAACGCGTTTATTTTTGATTCTCAACAGCTTTCATTTCGACACCTTTAATCTTTTCCGTTTTTAGAATCATTATATAGTTTTGAGTGCTACACACCCTTAATTTTTTTAGTTTAAAACCCCTCCAATTTTGAGTTGCAAAAGTCTGAATTTCGACGTTTTCCTCCCTTTAATTCTGAGAAACACTTGCATTTTTTTTATTTCAAACGCTTATTTTTTCAAGTTCTGGTGTGTATAATATAAACAGGGCACGTGTTTTGGAATAAATGCGATTTTTTAGTTGCACTCGTAATAAAAATGTTTGCATTCTGTGAGTTACAGAGCCGAAATTCATGCTGATTGTACTCACATTTGTTCAGCATTCTGTATTATAAATTCAAAAGTTTGGTAAGAGTACTTCGCAAAGACGCGCACACAATCTCATAACTGAGATTTAATAAGTTCAGCATTGCGAAATTCGTGGGTAGTCCTTGATTAAAACCAAGTTGGATCCTAGAGCACGCCGGAGGCGGCGCCATTACCTGAACTGCATGATTCAGCCGAACGTTAGCGATTTCCAGCTCATTTAATATCTCGTACGTATAAGGAAATCACCCTAAGCTACTGATTGTCGATCTTCACGAGTGATAGCGCTGGTAACTTGGAACAATACCTTAAATGATCGATATCATTAGTTTGACAGCATTAAGTTCACTAGAATGCAATTAATATTGCGCATGCTTCCATTGTCTGAGCTTCAAGGAAACCCACAGAGCAAACAACTAAGGAATTCAAGTGGGTGGTAGTTTTAATTCTCTTTACTAACATCCCATAGTGAATATGTTTCTAAGACTACTTGTTCTAGTGTAAATAAGTACTGGGACGTCTTGTAGACTTGGTAAAGCAGAGCAGATACGAGGAAGTGTTGTAAAAGATGTTAGGAATACATATGAAAAGCTCCCAATTGTTTTGTGAATTGGTTGCAAGCTCAGCTCGCCTTTGAAGCACTCAGTATCTGTTGGTCTTTTGGTTTACACCTGACAGAAGCTAAAAAAGAAAAGTTGGATAGATCTAATTTTTATTTGTCACGCACACACACACACACACACACACACACATCATCATCATCATCATCATCATTGTCAACCGTTATCAATCCATTGCTGGATGAAGGTCTCCCCAAGTTTCTTCCATAACAGTCTGTCTTGAGCCAGTCTCTTCCATGTCACTCCGGCATGTTTTCGAATTTCATCTACCCATCTCCCACATGGCCTTCTCTTGGGTCTTTTTTCTGTTCCTTGGTATCCAGTCTAATATTTCAGTTGTCCATCGGTGATCCGTTCTTCTAGCAATATGTCCATTCCATTGCCAGGATTTTACTTCCATCCTGATGTCTTCCACTCTAGTCATTTTTCTGATTCACGTGTTGCTGTTCTTATCTTTTCTGGTTACACCAAGCATGCATCTCCCCAATATATCAGAAGAACTAAATAAAAGCACCAAATAAAAACCAACTTTGAAATTCTAAAGCGCCCAAGGCTGCACAAAAGAAAGATCAAAACATATACGGATATAATACTAAAATCAAAACAAAAATAAATTAAGAGAAAAAATAAAACATTAAAAAAAAAAAGAGAATAAAATAGAGAAAAAAATTAAAAATGCCAAAACTTCCAAACCAAACGAACACTGGAGCAAACTAAACCAAAAAACGAATTTTTTTTTTAAAAACTAGAAGAACACAGGGATTGCAGATCGTATGGCAGTCTCTTATGGCTTCGCCAGGGGCAAGCATGAAGAAAATTAAATACACCACTGCTTTCTTCTAAGCAAAAACCCACCAAACGAACAAGAAAAACCAAGAGTGTAGGGTTTGTTCGTTTGGCGGGTTTTTGCTTGGCAGAAAGCAGTAGTGTATTTGATTTTCTTCATGCTGCAATCCCTGTGTTCTTCTAGTTTAAAAAAAAAAAATGTTTTTTGTTTTTAGTTTGTTCCGGTGCTCGTTTGGTTTGGAAGTTTTGGCATTTTTTATTTTTATTTTTTTCTCTATTTTATTCTCTTTTTTTAATATTGTTTTATTTTTTCTCTTAATTTATTTTTTTATTGATTTTAGTATTATATCCGCATATATATATGGATTTATAAATTTGTTTTGTTTGCTCCGGTGCTCGTTCGGTTTGGAAGTTTTGGCTTTTTTTAACTTTTCTCTATTTTTTGCTCTATTTTTAATATTGTTTTATTTTTCTCTTAATTTATTTTTGCTTTGGTTTTAGTATTATTTCCATATTTTTTTATCATTTTTTCAGTAACCTTCTTCAAGTAACTGTGCAGCTATTACCTACACCTACGTTAGGCATTCGGCTACACCGGAGCTACATTATGAGTTTTTCTTGTTATCTCAATCCACATAAAGCGTTTTCAAGTACATTTTGATACAATTTTTGTGAGAAAATCAACGTGTCATGCTATTTGATATCTTGATTTAAACGAGTCGTCAGAGACTTAAGCTTCTGGCTAGTCGTCCCAGCTGGGCTCGGGTTCGACTCCCGATGAAGCTAGGGTAGTCTGCTTGTCCTACGCAGATATAATTAGTGCTGTTACAAAACCGTACACAAAATTGTGTAAGATTTGTTTCCATAGCATTCCAATAAGTCTTCTAAATAATATTCACAGTTTAAAAAAAAGGAAAAAAGTCTTGCTGGTAATCTAAACGAATCATTTATTATATTAGTTATTCGTCAAACTAAAACGAAGTGATTGCGGAATTGTTTTCCTGTGGGGGACTTTTACAAAAGATTTATTTTTGGTTTTAAATATCCTTTTTCCGCCCCCCCCCCATCTCGCAAAGAAGTCGTTATGAAACGACGTACCTGTTTTTATCAAATCATTCAAACTCTTGAATATAAGTTTATCTGTTCTTTCATCCCCCCCCCCTCTCTCTCTCTGTTCACTAGTTTTAAACTTTCGGTTTTTAATGGAAAACGTGTTTTACAGCCTGCTGACTGTAAGATACGTTTTCCATTAAAAACCACGGTAAGAGTGGAAATACTAACCCGGAAATTTCCCCCACCTCATACAGCTAGCTGCTTGCAAGACGGTTTGAAATGCCGACCCCGAAATTTTCCCCCACCCTGTCAGCCTGCTGATTGCAAGACCGTTCTTTACTATAAACAGCGATAAATGTTTGAAATGTCGACCCCGGAAATTTCCCCCACATATTTGTGCACGTTGTTCGGCTGCATCTTGTTTTAAACAGCGTGGAAATGGAAATGATTACCCCGGAAATCTCCCACACGTTCGATATTTTGTGTCAAATGTAATTTGTGCATGGTCCCTGACTGAAAAAGGTGGGGTAGTTTTCCTGTGGGGGACTTTTCCGAAAATGGGGGACTCTTCCGTCCATCTTTAATTTCATTGTGTCTACCTACCCCGTAGATCGCCTGTAAAGCAGGGGTGCACTAGGCTACTGTTTACCTAACCAAAACGGACTTTCTCAAATTTATTTATTCAATCGTCGCCCGTCGAAATCGGCATTTTGTTTTTGACACAAGTAAATCTTAACAGAGCTCTTTCTCTTCTTCTCTCTCTCTCTCTCTCTCTCTCTCTCTCTTTATTCATTTAATTTGTTTTTTTCATGGTGGCTATGCATAAATCCGTACATATTTTGTTTATTGAAACATCGAAACCACCTCAGCAATAGCTAGTGAAGAGTGAAGTAGACCTACTCTAATTTAACAACCTAATGAATGAATGAAAGCTATAACATAGAAGTTTAGATGATGATGTGGTTCCTTACTTAATTAGGAACCCAACATGCTCTCACTACTCCCTTTCCTTTTAATTCAAAAAAAGTTTAAAACTGACATAAAATTCTCACAAAAAAAGTTTTAAAATGGAAAAAATACAAAAAAAAAGTATATATATATATATAAAATAAAGAAAAAATAGTATAATTTAATTAATTAAAAGGCAGGAAGGATTTTAGTTTTTTGGGTATTTTAATACTTTTAAAGCCAGTTGGGAACAGCTTAAACGGTTCCCAACTGGAATTTTAAAGTATTCTGTCCAGTTGATTGTAACTTTAAAACTGTTCGGGATATTTATTACCTTAACCATAACCACAGCACATTGTGGAAAAATGGTTACCTCTTGTATGCCAGGTGGCGCCGATGACGCAGCTACTCCGAAGGCATCACCTTTCAACTTTGGATCAGCAAGGGTCGGGATCTTCTCCACTCGGTAAGTGATTTTTGTTACGTAATTTCATTTTGATAGTCATTTAAAAAAAAAAATTAGGGGTAAGGTGCATGCTCTTCTCCTATGCTCCTAAGAATATGTTGACTAGTGCTCTCCTCCGTTTTAATGTTAGAGGTAATCGTTTAATGTGCCCCATTGTTCAAGCCTCGTTTCAGTTAGCTTTAGGCTTGTGCCATATGGCTTGCCCTTTCTTCTTTCTTTTTCCAATAGAAATACTACTTTGGCAGTTTCTTGTAAATAAGCAACTAATCTCAAGTTTTCTTCCTCCTTTAGGTTTCGCGAATATGATTGTAAATAATTACAGTTTTTGTGTTTGGTCTTATCATCAGTGGTAATGGGCATTTTTTACTTCTCAGTTTGTTAATTGTTCGCCGGTTTTGCTCGGGTCGAGTGTGAGGTCAGGTCGAGCTTCGACTAATTTAGTCTGCTGGGGGGGGGGGCAACCTTTAAAAAAATATTTTTCTTTTTTGGGATTGTTTTTGGTGGTTTAGGGGATATGGGGGATTAGGTTACTTGTTTGGGGAGGGTTAAAATTTATTTTTTAATTTCATTCATCTTCCTATTTATTTTGTTTTTTAATTTATTTTTCCGGTTGGCTTTTTGCCGGTTTGTTGCAGACTAGATAGTGCAGAAACCCACACTTTTTAGGTCTCTATAGAGGTATGAGGGAGTGTAATCTGTGCCAGGCCCTTGAAAAAGCCATAGATAACAGCTTGTCATAGTTCTATATTCCTCTTTTTTTCCCCTGTGGTCATTAGATCTCTTCGTTTAGATTCTACGAATCAGTCATTGCAACTTTCAGTGCTAAGGTGATTTCTGTTATTGTTTTTGATTTTTCTTTGATGCTGCCTTTGCCGCTTCAGAATGTCAAAATCTGTTTGTATTTTTAGATATTACCTTTGTTATAAATTATATATATATATATACTATATCACCATCAGCAGCATCCATTATCAATTCACTGCTGGATGAAGGTCTCCCCCAAGTTTCTTCCTTAACGGTCTGTCTTGTGCCAGTCTCCTCCATTTTACTCCCGCATACTTTCGAATTTCATCCACCCATCTCCCGTGTGGTCTTCTGTGTTTTCTCCTGTCCCTTGGAATCCAGTCTAAAATTTCGGCTGTTCATTGATGGTCTGTCCTTCTGGCAATATGTTCAGCCAATTGCCATTTCAGGGATTTTACTCTGATCATGATGTCTTCCACTCTTGTCATTTTTCTGATCCACGAGTTACTCTTCTCATCACCAAGCATGCACCTCTCCATGCCTCTTTGAGTTGCCTGCAGTCTTTGTATGTCTCTTTTAGTTAAGGTCCACGTCTCTGCACCATACCTAAGGACTGGAAGGATGCATTGATCAAACACTTTTCTTTTAAGACGTAATGGCATATTGCTCTTAAAAATCGTACTGTTTCTTCCAAAAACTCTCCAAGTTTTATACGCCGATTAATTTCTTCATCAATGCAACCTTCATTTGATATCTGCTGTCCAAGATAAATGTAGGTATCGGCTATCTCCAGATTTTCCCCATCAATCGATAAATCTTCATTTCTTGTAAAAGCATTGTACTTCACTTTTGTTTTCTGAAAGTTCATTTTTAATTCCACCTTTTTACTCTTGTCAGCAAGTTCCTGGATCATACTCTGCAGCTCTGAGGGGTAGTAGCAAAAATGACTATGTCATCAGCAAAACGAAGGTGAGTTAGATAATCTCCATTAATCTTTATCCCTTTGTTTTCCCAGTTCAGTGATTGAAAGACATTTTCCAATGTGGCATTAAAGAGCTTCGGAGATATGGTGTCACCTTGTCTCACTCCCTTTCCAATTTTTATGGGTGCTGTATTCTCAAATAGCTGAATCTTTGCACTTGCATTTTCATAGATGTTATTAATAATATTAATGTACGCATCTTCAATACCGCAGGATTTCAAAGTCATTGTAACTGCTGATGGTTTCACCAAATCAAAGGCCTTTTCATAATCGATAAAAGCCATGCATAGTGGAAGTACATATTCCCTCACTCTTTCAATTACTTCTCTCAGTACATGGATATGATCTATAGTGCTGTAGCCACTTTTGAATCCAGTCTGTTCTTTCGGTTGAGCCATGTCCATTGCCACCTTCAAGCGGTGTGAAAGAACTTGAATGAAGATTTTATAAACCACTGATAGGAGGCTGATAGGTGTCTATTTCCTGAGATCCTCAATGACCTCTTTCTTATGTAGCAGGATCATTATAGCATTGTTCCAATCCTCAGGTACCTTCCCTTCATTAAGGCACCGAGTGAAAACTTGGGCGAGTACTGTTTCAATTTCTCCACTTGCTGCTTGTATGATGCCTACGGTAATTAAATATTCTCCCGGAGCTTTTCCCCGTTTCATGTTCTTCATTGCATGTGCAACTTCTGCTGGGAGGACTGGAAGAACTCTGGTACTGGTACCTTTCGTAATGTCTGGAGTACATGTATCATCCCTTTCATATAGTTTTGAGTAGAAATCTTTCATTCTTGTGAAAATTTCTCCTCTATTTCTTGTTACAGAACTATCTTCTTTTCTCAAAGCCATAATCTGTTTTCTTCCCTTACTCAGATGTCCCTTTGCTCTCTTCAGGCTTTGGTTGTTTTCAATTGCTTTCCTCACTAGTTCACAGTTGAATTTCCTTACGTCTTCAGTGATACTTTTTCGTTCTGTCTTGCATAGTTCTATATATTCCACTTTGGAAGTCACATCTCTCTTCTTTTTTGCATCTTCATCATCAACTCCTTTTTCAAGAAAAAGCCGCAAAGGAAATGGACATGGAGGCATCCCAATGGATTGACAAGTGAAATTGATTTTATTATGTGTAACAAGTAATTTTTCATGGAAGACTGCAGTATGCTGAATAAGTTCAACACAGGTAGTGACCATAGAATGGTAAGATGCACCTCATTGCTAAATTCGAGCGTGACAAGCTCATAAAACAAACAAAGTGTATTGACATGACCAACCTTAAAAAACATCATAATACCTTCAAATTGAAACTGAGGAACAGATTCTCTGCTCTAGAAGGTCTAACGTCGGAAGAAGTGGACATCTCTGAAGTTAACAGAAAACTAACCAAAGCTCTTATGGAAACAGTAACAAAAATAGCTAGTACTAAGAACAAGTTGCATATGAACAAATTATCAGGAAAAACCAAAATTTTGATATATATATATATATATACTACATATATTGAAAGGGGACCGGGAATGTGGCGGCCCCAAGAAAATCACAACATCCGGAAGCAACGACAGAATATTTAGAAAAGAACTAATTACTTAGAACTTATCTAAAATGGTAAGTTCTAAGTAAATGAAAGCACAAAGGAAAAAGTTTTCCTACAAACCTTATCAACAGTTCTTGTTCTGAAATAAAACGCAGTTCCTTGACATATACAATATCAGACTTTGATGTCCAATACAGTAAAAAATACACTGAGACAAGGAGAAATAGTATAAAGTGGCGAAACACTCATCCAATAGGAAAACTGTATGCAAAGCTTTCGACTTCCTGTCACTGGTTCACGAAGTATTCGCATACCGACCACGCATATAATTTTTCTATTCTGACGACGCAGAAGAAAGCACATTTGAAATTCATGCAAATATGCTTCGGACACAGCGACACAGGTAGCTTTCCGCTTTTTTCGCAGTTGGAGGGTCCCCTTCCATCTTTTGTTATGGGACAAAAGCATTTCTTTACTATTTTTGTCTCGCTGAACAAGTTTGTATTTGACTTTTTTGCCCTGTCTGCCAAGGGGAGCGCGATAGCCCCCCTCAACCCCCCTTTACTTGGGTATTAAATATTAGTCCCTAGGCCTTTGCGCACGTCTGAAGAAGCTGCAATTTTTATACGACTCCTAAAGTGGGTGTCTGCACTTGTCAGTTTGGCCAGCTGTTTAGTGGACAGTTATCCTGTGGCCACTTGTTTTAAACTTTATTTCGACTAATTCGTTTCATTTTTTTTTTCGAAAAAGTCGCCTTTGGGTAAATTGGGCGTTCGATAAATTTGTTTTCGATGAATTCGCGTTCGACGAATTCGTTTTCGATAAATTTGTTTTCGATGAATTCGCGTTCGACGAATTCGTTTTCGATTAATTTGTCTTCGATGAATTCGCCTGCTCCCCTCTGACGGCTGAGATATCTAGTTCGAAAAGTCATCGTAAATTGCGAGCTTTGATCTCTTATTTTTCGTTTGGAAACTTTAAATTTTAAGCGTGAAACATCGTCAGCATTTAACGATATCCACGATATAAATTTACTGTTTTTATTGTCCTCTGAAATTTATAGGTTATTTCGTGTTCGTTTTTCCACGAAATAATTAACAACGAGCGACTGCTACCTCCATGAATGTCCAGATATTTTTTAAAGTAGCTCTGTTTCATTTTATTGTACCGATAATTCACCAGGCGAAGATTCAGAAATAGTCGACTTCATCATGCGAATCAGTAGGTTTAAAACAACTGCATTCTACCCTTGTTACTTGAAACCCGCATCACGAACTTTTGAAACGGTTCCGCTTCATTTTGTAGGCTACGTTACATTATTCCCATGATGCCTTTTGACCGTCAGCTACTATTGTTCACGCTCTTTAGTTCCGTAAAATTACGCAAATTCAGCTGAATAGACCTCACTTGTGTGTGATTGAAAACAACTTCATCTTTATGAATCTACCCTTATTTTGGGTGTCTTGTTGTATGTAATGGTACCAATTTGTATCAACGGTCGGCTTCCTGGTGTATTTCCGTATTGAAGTATGAGTGCCATTGTACTGAAAATATTTCCGAGAACAAAGGTTTTCATAGTACTAACAACTGGCGCAGGGTCATTTTCAAATATCAAGCTGCAAAACTGTGAGGTAGTTTTGATTACTCAACAGCAACATCGTTATTCTCTGAAAATGTGGATGTAATGGGTGTTATCATTAAATTTAGAAAAAGTATTAACAGAATTAAAAGAGCTGGGAGCAGCGCTGATTTGAAAAGCCATTCACAGTAAGATTTATTTGCTCATCAAGTCGCCGTTTTGTACTATAAAATATTCCTGTAAAACAAAATTTTTCAATTCCTACTAAAATTTGAGGAAAGTTTTAATTGGAAAATTGCCAGCTTATTAGTTCTGTAAGGACTCCCGTCAGGATATTACAAGAGCCATCCATCACCAATTTATAGGGGACGTACGTTGTTATAATGGAATCATCCATCACCCTTTATAAATTAATTGTTCAGTATTACGCCACTTTGAGAAAAAAGTGGGTACCAAGAAAAAGCGTGGGAAATGGATGCATACTTATGCTCTAAAGAAATAAATCTTTACAGTCTGTTGCGAAGTGGATAGTACCTTGCCTATAATAAAACGGTTATGCCTTGAAAACAACAACAAAGAAAGCACATTTAAAGACTGCCGACCAGGTGGAATATTCAGGGTTACCAAAAAAAAAAAAAAAAAAAATATATATATATATATATATATATATATATAATGCTTCTCCTAACTTTTAAGTAATCATTAACCGACGTTTTAACGAGCGCAATAGATTCTCTCATCTTTTCCAATTTTAATTAGCATTAATTTATACTTTAGTGCTAAAAATTGTTACGTCGCATACGCGTCAACTCCAACAAACGTTTGGAAACGGTACGTTGGATATTTATGATAAATCTACAACTCTTTAACCCACTGTTAGACCGGGGGGGGGGTAAAATATTGAAATTGTTTTTCTTTTTTCATTTCGGGATTTGCGACCACAGTGAGCAACTCTATGGTCTGCAAGCAGTCTGCCATCCCTAATTCAGGATACAGGTTCCAGGCAGGGGCACAGCTAGTATGTCAGATGGGGTGCGCTCGATTGCAGTCAAACATTGAACAAAACAATAGCACATTATTTTTGTTATTGAGAGAAAATTTATGGCTAAAACTGGAAGCGAAAAAAGATTAAATCTTAAAGATCTTGAAATATTTTGCTTTTCATTTTAGATATACTAAACAATATAACATTACATTTATTTTTACCCTCTTACTTTTCACTCTATTACGCACTTGTATCTCAAAAATCACGGAGGACGCGTAAGGTGAAATATTTGTGTGTGTGTGTGTGTGGAGGGGAATTAATATGGTGTAATTTTCCTTGGGGTTTTCCTTTTTACTTTTCAGGAGGATGCACTGTAAATGAAAAACAAATATGGAACTGAAAAAGAAGTAGCTTCCTTCCGAAAGCAGCATGAGAATCAAAGGAAGAAGAATTCACACCCATCTTATACTGCTCCTGAGAGTGTGTGTTCCCAGTGTGACTACTGGGTAGGTCATCCGACCAAAATAACCCAAACTTCCAAAGTTGCCATAAGCTTTTCACTTGTCGGCTCACATACGTTGATTGTAAAACAATAAAATGCCGAACCCAATTGTTCATCTGCTGATGTAAACTGAAAACCTCATAAACGACAACCAATGTATTCAGTCCTAATTGAATTCTGCAGGCGCTTATCAACTTGTTATCCTGGGAATAAGGAGGCTTTCACGTGTTCTTTATAAAACAACAGCTAGATTTTACAACTTCATTTTTATTTTTTCATTCTTACTTTGTCTACGTAAAAATTATTTTTTCATTCTTACCTTGTCTGCGTGAAGGCACCACAGCGATTAGCACCAATGCTCGGGATAAAAGGAAAAAAGGCAAAGGCTGTTTGGAAGAGTACAAACCGTAAACTAAGTATAAATACATGTTGATCATTTTTAAAAATACATATTTGAGTAAATTCCAGGATACACCACTCGGTGTTAAGTTTGATCAGTTTTATGAATGAAGAAAGGAGCAAAATAGTACTCCTGGAGGGGCTCAAGCCCTGTGAGCACCTTCCGTGGCTGCGCCCCTAGTTCCACGGAAGGAAGCACTCTAGTGCCGTAAGACAAGCACCAACCCATGCCCTCAGCTGGGAATCGAACCCGAGCCCATCTCGGACGGATGGTGAGAAGAAGCCAGTGACATACTGAAGTTGTAGTTGTTTTTCTTGATACTTCCAAAAATAATCAATGATATGGAAGTTTGACATTTAGGTACAAGTTCCTAACGAGGCAAGCTTTCGGCCGTACGATTGTTGAAGCAAGCGAGAAGTGCTACAAGCCATTAAGGAAATGCGAGCCACTGTAGAAGTTTTTAGGGATGTAGGTAAAAATACCCCGGAGAAAATACCCCTGAAAACTCAAAAGCGGAAAAAATACCCCCGGAAGAAATACCCCAAGAGCAAACGGTTCACTGTAAACTACCACACAGGAAAACTAATGTGTGGCAGTGTTCCGGTGTGGCAATTTACCGGCTACCCTGCCACACATCTTTCAGCAACTTGGCTACAAAAGTTCAAAGGGGGGGTTCCACAAAGATTGCCGTTTCTGGGCCTACATTGATAACTTAATTGGGAACTCCAAACGAATTTCGCGAAAACGTTCCATGTAAGCCAAGCGAGAATTGTATTTTAATTTGAAGAAATAAATAATTGCCGAGGATCCGAGGTGCGCTTGGTTGGGGGGGGGGCTTTACCCCGAACTTCCGTAATGTTATATTCTGGGCTGCTGGAGTCTGTCAGTGTATACAGGAGGTTCTCCTTGAAGTGTCCATGAACTTGGGGGGGCTTTCCCCCAAAATGTTAAAATGGACGTAGAGCTGTAAACATTAGTACCATGCTTTATATAATGATTCTGTACATCACCACGAGTTTTCAGGAGGGGGTAACCCTCCCGTTTCTAAGAGCTATTCAAGGGGAGCATCGAGGATACACTGACCGACTCTAGAGGTCCAGAATATAAAATTACGGAAGTTGAGGGTAGAGCCCTCCAAACCAAGCACCTCCTATCCCTTTCACAGGCTTCACCAAATTTCTGGGGGAGGGGCATACATAGTTTACCATTAAACACAACATGAAGCATAGAAATTGCGAGCAAATCACTTACCTTGAACACTTGTCTGCGCTCTTAGAAACTTGCACCCGACCCTCCTGAAAATTCGTGGTCGTGTACAGAATCATTATGTAAAGCATGGTTCTAATGTTTACAGCTCTACATCCATTTTAACATTTTGGGGGACCCCCGCCCCTCCTCACGGACCGCGCGGACGCTTCAAGGGGAACAGCTTGGATACACTGACAGACTCCAGCGGCCCATAATATAATATTACGGAAGTTCGGGGTAGATCCCCCCTCCCCCCGACTAAGTGCACCTCGGATCCTCGGCAATTTATTTCTTCAAATTAAAGTACAATTCTCGCTTGGCTTACATGGAACGTTTTCGCGAAATTCGTTTGGAGTTCCCAATTCAGTTATCAATGTAGGCCCAGAAACGGCAATCTTTGTGGACCCCCCCCCCCCTTTGAACTTTTGTAGCCAAGTTGCTGAAAGATGTGCGGCAGGGTAGCCGGTAAATTGCCACACCGGAACACTGCCACACATCAGTGTTCCTGTGTGGCAGTTTACAGTGAACCGTTTGTTCTGGGGGTATTTCTTCCGGGGGCATTTTTTCCGCTTTTTGAGTTTTCAGGGGTATTTTCTCCTGGGGTATTTTTTCCCGGGGGTATTTTTACCGTTTACCAGTTTTTAGAGCTTAGAGAAATTCTTATTTAGTTTCGTAATAAGGTTGTCTTTTATCTTTTTAGAAAAGACGTGTGAGTGTGTGTGTGCGCGCGCGTGTTAGGCTAACTTCCTTTCTACCGGTAAAATTTCAATTCATAGGACATTTTTCTCTGCAGCAAAAATTCTCTATTTTTTTAAGACAAAATGTCGCTTTACTGTAATGAGGTTTGGAGAATCACCAAGCGCATCGAGATGTAGCACTTCTGCTTGACTTCCCTCTTACGCGTAATAAAAAAAAAAAAGAGAAGAAAGCGCAGTTTCGTTTCGTCTGGAAAAGAAACAGCTCAGTTGTTTTATTCCTAAGGAATTCTTTGAGATACTGATTCCTCCTGTATTCACCTTATTCCCTGCCACATGTTGATTGATTGCATCCCATCTCTTTGTTTTTGTATAGGTTGATAGATATATTCCTACATCTTATTCGTCGCAACTTTATTGTTAAAAACAAACGTACATTAGATGCAGTGTACTTTAAATCTGCGTTTCGATCGGATTGTTGTATGTTGGAGACCCCTAAACACATACTGTATATTCCTGTGTGTTTACCTTTCTTAAAACACTTTATTGGCAGACTCTTACATTATGTCTATGAAAAGTAACACACATAGTCAATTCCAAATTTTGAATCAGTTTCGACTTCCACCAGTCAAATTTTGAATCAGTTTCGATGTCATGTGTTTGAACCAGTTTCGACTTCATTAATTTGCAAGAACATAGGGGCTCAAATGTTAGAGATCAGTGGTAAGGAGTTACCTCCATTATTTTGGGCAATGTTTTTAATGCCCATTGTGACATCGCGTCGTGTACTATCTATTTAACCTTCCGTTTGGGTTTACTTTATCTTATGTAAATTTTAGCTACCTTTCTTTATGTTTTCTGAACTGAACGTCACGTCAGAACTCCCAAGAGTTTATTTTTTTGTGGCATCACATGCAGTCTTGAGTAAAACAGGACTGTATAAAAACTTACGTTAGTTTCTGTTGCACTTATGGAATGTGAAAAGTACTGTGACTCTTCTACCACCTATATTTAGTATTAATACACGAATACTGTTTGCTGCGGTCTGCAAATTCAATTTCGTGCTGTACCATTCAAAAAGGGAAGGAATGAAACTGGTTTGGTATTTTTGTCTGGAGTACCATTTTTGTATTAAGTTTGAACATCTATCTTTTCCCCATTTAAATTAAATTTAGAAATAAGTGAAGATAACTATTTTAGTATATTTAAGTTTCATATTTTTAAATTCCGAAAAGTGATGATAAATTTTAACGTAGATTGTGTCTGGTTCAACAGGCCTAAGCTCAGTTCTTATATACAGCGGTTATTTCAATAACTGTGAACGTGCTTTTACTTAGACGTAATGTAAAAATATACCTAATTCTGTGGTCACTTAGTGTACATGAATTTTTGTTGTTGCTTGTATACTGCCATGAGTATTGAAGTTTAGTAATCATTTACCTTTGAAGAACTGGAACCGTAGAATAAACAAAACACATACATCAAAGTCTAAACTCGAACTCTGTTCCAGAAATCAGTGAACATTTTCATTTATAAATTACGTGTGCCTCACGTTTACGCTGAACTCTTTGACTGCGTGTACCAAAGCTCGAAAATTCCACATTCGGTCATCACACAGATATGCTGAAAATTCCACATTAGGTCATCACACAGATATATCTGGCGATAAATCCGGTCATAAACTTTATCCGTTTCCTGAAGTTGATTTTTTTTCTCCTTTGCAGTAGTGTGATGTAGACATGTTGAATGTGTACTGAAAATATTCAGTTACATGAAAAGGAAAAACCCAATCTAACTAAAATAAAATGATGGAATAATAATGAATGGCTCCCGGAAGGAAAGAGTTTAGTGATGCGTCCAGAAATACTATTGGAATCTGAAAAGTTTCTAGCGACAACAGGATGTGAGAAGTTTGTACTTCAGCTTATTCGATGCTTAAAACTGATGGTGCGTTGTTCCTCTGCTCCATAATGGAATGTCCTTTTGTCAGAGAGTGGCACTTCATTTATTTTACTTCGCTTCCCGTTAAAAAAGTAATGTGCAAAAAGAATTGACCTGTACACAAGCTTCAGTTAGGTATAGTTGCTATTTTTCGTAGAATTTTGCAGACACATATTATATAGGCAGCGTTCGGATTCCGATACTGAATTAATTTTGAGTTCACTTTTCACTGTATAACATCTCAGAACTAACTTGAAAATTGCATCTCCCGATTTCCATTTGAGCATGGTACCGTTTAACCTACTACCCATTGTTCACCAACCAGGACAATGAGGTTTCCACTAACTGAATCTCATTGATGAAAATAGTGTACTTGTGAATTTTTCGTATATTTGTGAAGAACATTTCTTCCTTTATTTCTGTGATGATTATGCTGATACGGTGAAATGTCAGAATCGTACTTGAAGAGATCTATCTGCTCAGTCCTTTAATTTGAGAAAAACGGCCAGGCCCATACTGGGACGTTTCACTCATACCATCGGCTTTGCCTTTTCCCGCTGTGCGTTGCATTGGGCTCATTAGTGGTTGTAAAACGGGGGGGGGGGGATTTTAGACAGATGAAAGATCCTATTTTGCCTTTTCCCATTCTTCCTTATATGGCAGCCATAAAACGGCGGAGAATTACCTGCTGCAACGGAGAATTATATTTCTCAAGGGGAATTCACGTGAATGGTTTCAGAGCAGTGTTCACATCTGAGGAAGAATTAATCCCGCTCTTGCGCTCTGAGTAATAATCTGATTTCAGCCATTTTTAACACATTCCATCGATATGGACAATTTTCCCTCACTAGTTTTTTAAGTGAAAGTTGGCCCCCACGGGGTGGGCACTGAGATCAAGATGGACACTGAACCAAGCCCATTTATCTCGGCATTAATTAATGACCCCCCCCCCAAGGTTTGTACTGTATTTGTATTGTTGAAGTTCTTTATATATGTATATATACGCGTGTACAGGGGTGATCGCGCTGACGATCGCCAGCTTCGCAATTTGCGGAAAAGAAATCTTTTTGGCGATGGGAAAAAAGGTTTGGCGATTAACTTTTCATAGTGTTATAACACTTTGGCGAAAACAAATTGAAAAGCCAGTGCAACCCCTGCGTATATATATACAGTATATATATATATAAATTAACGCGGTCGAGCTAACTTAATATTTATGTTAGATGAAAAATGCGCGTAAGAAAGCAGTGTTTTTGTCGAAAGAGGAACACTATTTATCTCGAACTTTTGCTTTGTTTATGTATTTGAATACCTTATATTTGATACAAGCTCAGATAAATAAGTACGGCGTGAATCAAAACAGCTTGCACAATTTAAATATTTAATAAAGATAAAATTAATAAAATAAGAGTATTTAAACATGTATGCTGCCAAGGAATTCATCACGTTCCTTCTACCGCCGGTATGTGTATTCATCCTGTTAACCGTCTTATGCATAGCAATTAACAAAGTTTTGCTAGCAACAACGGACGTTTTTTAATTTATTAATAGTATTATTTCAGGTATGAGAAATACTCTATTTAGTATTACCGCATTATGAATTTTTCTGTGGAAAGTGAATTAATTGCCTTTATTTCCATATTGGTTTGTGTTTCCACATAGCATATGCAGACCAGTTGGAGTTCTTTGAAGCTGGGGCGTGATGTTAATTTGCGATGTCACATTTAGCTGCTGTTGATACCCATCATGCCTCAGTGCTTGTTAGTGGGTTCCTTCGCTTTAAAAAAAAAAAAAAAAAAAAGGAGAGAAATAAAGAAAAGAAAAGGAAACTATTCCTACGTTGTTTCAAGGTAGATGTGAAATACCTGAAACAATAAAAAACAAATCAAGGAAGTTTTGCCATCACAACAGCGCAGCCAGAATTTCTTTATAAGGGTGAACCAGAATATTGAAGATACAAATAAAAATACACGGGAGAAAACATCGGCCAAAATATTGGGAAGCATTAAAAAAATATCTCTGCCATGGTGCTATTTTAAATATTCGTAAAATATTCGTAAAATTTATATTTAAAACAATATGCAAATACATTTAAAAATGAGCAGCCAATAACAAAGAACGAAGAACTAAATGATGCGTCATGGTGAGGGCCCGGGCCCCTGGGCCACCTCCACTGAGTGGGCCACTGCAACAGCGCTTTACAAGTATGACAGTAAGTAATCTAATGGGATATCTCTGCCTTTAGGTTAGATGTGTGTAGCCCAACAGCAAAAAACCGATCATGGTGAATATCGAAAATGTTGAAAGTGGACATCACCAGTGAGCAAGCATTACATTACGCCTTCAGCAAAAATCTCCAGAGCAACAAAGGAACAGAAGAAAAAATGAACAGAAATGTAAAATATAAGTAACTTTTTACATAAAAATTCACAAATGCAGTGTATAATTTCATACTATTCACCACTACGTGTAAAAAAAAAAAAAATCTGAAATATAACACTAGCCATTTTTATTTCAGGAACAAAATTTGTTGGAAATTTATTAACATAATTTTAGACCCATTGTGGTTCGAATAATCGTTGAAACATTTATGGTGTTTCTGCTTATTCTTTCCTGCCCACTCCTTTCCCTAAAGTCTGAAATAAATAATGGGTTACTCCTAGCGTTAATTGCTCATATAACTAAACTATTGAAAATTAATAACATCGACAGCAGAAGACCTCGTTGCGTGGGTTTTCATATAAACGCAAGAAACCCATGAGAAGACCCAGTGCCTTTCCATACGTATAACTTAAATATTTTTATTTCTGCCATGAGTTGGTACTGTTTTTCTGTGCTGTACTTCCCATGACGGAAGCCAAGTTTTTCGAGCGTTACTTGGAAGTCTCACTGCAATGGCCTCTCTCTCTCTCTCTTCTTGAAATGGATAAACCTGAGCAATTTGAGCGCCATTCTATTGTCTAGCAATTCAATCTCGTCGCGTGGCTTTGTATATCTCTTTGCGGTTTGTGAAAACCACTGTACTGCGCAATTGGATGGCAGTGGAAGGGGCTAATTCAATAACTAGTGTGTGGCGTCGACAGTTAAAAGCTCTGATGAATGAATCGTCTGCTCCTGTTCCGAGTCGCAAGAGGAAGGTGCAAATTGCATTAGTACCGATGTGTCTGGGGATAAAAAATAATTAGTTGACGGCCATTTAATAAGAGTTGTAGGTTTAAAAGCTGCGGCCTCAAATGCTGCGCCTCGATAACTCCCTAAATGCATTTAGTTTCTACGATGTTTACGAAACAGAATTCCATCTACCGCTGCGAGGAAATATTCCATCCAAATCTAGCATATTAAAATATTTTACTCTCCTGCGTGTGCTAGGCTCCATGAGATAATTTATTTCCCCAGCACACTGCACTGCGCCTTCTGTGATTTCCATGTTGAGATTTGGGGTGAGTGCTCTTGTACCTCGTAAATGAACCATGACTTCCATTTCACACAACTTAATGTATTCATAATCGTAGGTGTTAGATGCGATTTTTTGCAGCCCCCTTTACAAAGTAATGTTTTCTTTTTTATCCACCCTCAGTTGCAGAACTTCATGCTTCGTTGGCGCATTTTTGCATTTTGAGGCAGTAATTTACTGAACATTGCCGGCATGTTTATGATTACAGGCAAAAGTACTGAGTGCTTCGCTTAAGAATCATCTTAGAGTTTAAAATCGTATTCATGCAAATGCAACAGTAACGCAATAAAGCAGGAGCATCGCACTTTTTTCTTTTTACGAACGTGATTTAAAATATTTGTGTCTTGGACGGAGAAGTAACTTTTTTCTCTAGTAGTCTAATAATGGGTTAGGCTAAAGTACTCGTAGTTAGCCTAAGTTGTCTAAACCTCGGGTTCAGTTCCTGGGACACGAGGAAAGATTTCCATGAATCGTGCAGCGAATTTACTAGTTGCAGTGTACTTTATAACTGTTTTACTTGCAAAACTAGTGCGCATGGGTGGCAAAAATTTATAGGAGGAAGGGGGCTTCAAAATGGAAATTAAATTTATAAAATTGCCTTCCAATATATATCGCTTTTACAAATGATTCAGTTACTCCCAAATGATGCATTAAAAATCTAAAATTCGATTCTGACCTTTGTTAAGCGAAAATTGCTTTGAAAATTTGTTTTTGTACCGTCAAAACGTGTTAGCTATTTTTTTTTTATTTTTTTATTTTTAGCTACCACATTGAAAAACATTTGCGAAGTTGTTGTTTTCATTTAGAATGTCATGTTTGGTATTGTTGTATTCAAAGATTTTGAAGATATCAAATTTTGGATAACAAGATATGAATTAGAAAGATTTTTTCCTGCTCCAGTCTTCCCTACATAGAAGTACTCTCTCCCAGGGGCGCCGACTTCTGCAAATTATGGGGAGGACAGGCGTGAGTGGATCAGATGTGGGAGGGGCATGTCTGTTCCATTGTCAGGAGGAAAATAAATGGGGGGGGCAAAAAGATAAACTACGAGATTCGACGTATATTTTAAAACGCAATTGCAATTGCTTATCAGCAAATGAACACGGAAACAGAAGTGTTCTTTCGCTGAATATTAATATTTTTAAAAATAAAATTCAGCCTGTGATTTTATAAAAATATCCAGAAAAATTTTATTTCCGAAATTTAGTAAAAAATATGAGACATTAGGTGAGTTACTCAAACAAAGAACAAGAAGGGCAAAAAGATAAACAGTTTAAATAAAGGCGCTAGATTATACGTTTCTGTATTTTATTTATGATAAAATTGTTTTAATTATTTACCACATATCACGAGAACATGTTAAACACTATTAATACTGGCCTGGCAATACAATTTCTTATCAAATAAGCAATGCTGAGAATGAAAAAAATGTTTTTATTTATTTTGTTATTTATTAATATATTGGAAATAAATCGCTTTGGCCTCATAAGGTGGAGCTTGGTCCACCTTATGATGCTAAAGCGATTATTTAATTAAACGGAACCAATATTATTGGAGCGGCAAGATTCACCTCGACCACCTATAGTCGGCGCCTATGTAACGATAGTCGGCGCCTATGTAACGATAGTCGGCGCGTATGGAATGAATCCCGCTCCTATGTCTTGACCTTTGATCCCATTTCGCCCATTTTCAATAGGGTTCGTTCCCAGGTTGTCCCCTACCACATACTAAAATTTCATCGAAATCGAACCATTTTTACGCAAGTTATGACGCATAACGGCAATGGAATGGATCCCGCTCCTATGTCCTGACCTTTGGCCCCATTTCTTCCATTCTCAACAGGGTTCGTCCCCAGGTTGTACCCTACCACATACTAAAATTTCATCGAAATCGAACCATTTCTACGCGAGTTATCGTGCGGTCGACAGACAGACGGACAAAGCTGGAGCATTCTCGTATTCATGAGCACGTCGTCTAAAGCCTTAGAATCCTATTTGTTTCTGAAATCAGTTTTCACACATTTTATTACCGAGAAAAGTTTTTCCCACTTTTGAATTTTGAGTGGGGAAAAAAATGTGAAAATATTGACCATTAGGCACAAATTTGCTTAAGCCATATTGTAGTTTTTCGTAAAATTTCATTCAACTACTGCTTACGTGCGTAGCTCTAAATTTTGCATCCCAAAATTATGCTACAACAATAACAAAAACTATCGCAACTGAGTGTTAAATTCATTGCAAAATGCGATGCGATATAGGTTAAATTACGTGTATAACACTGATGAGAAATAGTCTAAATTTGTACATAAATTATATCATTCTCCGACGACAGGAAGACACTTTATGCTGTGGAATTTATGGTTGTCATTCACGACGCATCTCTTTTCGTTTGAAATTATAAATATGCATCAGTGTTGCAGGCGTTATAAGCATGATTCTATCGTATTTTTTCGTGGGAAGACGTTCCTTATTTTCTCAACACGTATCACGCTTGGTTGGTGACATCTGTATTCCTTGCTATTCATGAACTTTGCCATTCCAGCAGTAACGCCCTCCACGTCTAAATTTAAAATTTCACGTGCGAAAAAACAACCATAATAGAATGGCAAATAAATAAGGTGGCGAAACCTTGCAGTGAAAAAGTAGCTATGTTGCATGAAGAATGGCGTAACGCTTGAGCAAAATGGTACAAAAAGTAAAAGTGATTGATACCCTACCAGTTGGTTACCGTAAAAGCAGATGATGTTGCTTAGACAACAAAGGACAATTAACAAAGCTTTAATAAAAACGCCATGTTTTGAAAGTCGCCCATGTGCATCTGCTATTCCGCGTTGTGTTAAGATGATGCATGACAGGAGATACAAAAAGACAAATGCTTTCTATAGTGCGATTCGAGGTAGTGAGGGAAGAAGGAAGGTTTGGGTCGTGCATGCGTTTCATGATGAGGTGTAAAAAACATTTGTTTTCTTTCTATATTCGCACTTATTCAAAGTTGTTTTTTATATACATTGAAAGATTGTAGGAAGACATAATGGCGAATAGGTACGCTATAATTAACCTATTTAACGCCGAGACGTTTGGTGAAGTGCAAATGAGAAGTAGCGAATCTAAATGAAAAATGCTGGTGTGGGTGTTACATTTGTTGTTTTGTTCTGTGTTCACTGTGGAAATTCCTTGAAGTTTCATGTAATGCTTTAGGGACGGGGAAAGTCGGTAAAATAAATATGAAGATATTAGAATGGGGATCGAAGGATAACGTGCTTCTCATGTAAAATGGTGGGTTTTGTTTAATCAAATCCCGAATAGTTAATCTTTTATTCTGTATTATCAGAAAATAAAAATCAAACTACGCATGATGCTCCCCCCCCCCCTTTTGTCACAGATTATGGTGGTGCTACGTTTAATATGTTTGGGCTTTTATGTACTTAGTGCGTATAGTGCATACGCTTTAATGACCCCAGTTATTTAAAAGTTCACTATGTAATACAGGGCCGGCCACAAGGGGGTGCAGCGGGTGCAAGGCACCCGGGCCCCGTGTTTGCAGGGGCCCCGGAAAATGAAAAAGAAGGGGGAAAATGATGAAACCGAAGAAAATTGAAAATAAAAATGTTAATGAAGTTAATTGGTTAAAATTAGGTTATAAACTCAATCTGGATTGTTGTAACATCACCCCCCCGTAACCGAACTGGCGTTTTTTAACGCCCCCACGCACTTCTGAAATTACGTATGGTGAGCCAAGCAGGTTAGAATAGGTGGAGTTAGGGTCCGCCGTTCCCATCTTGTTATCAAAATGAAGCCAGCTAAACGTCACGATTCTGACGTCACAGCCTTCGCGGCCATGTTGGTGAGACGACAGATCGTAACATCACTTTGAGTAGTGATGATGTGGCTGCCTTTTTCGATCTATATATTTAAATTTCAGTATATGGATCAGTAAATGAAAGCTAGCGATTATTAGGTAACATATAATAAACGTTTTAGGCTGGCTATGATACATTTTTATTAATGTTTTTCGAACTTAGTTTCAGTTTTTTTAACAACTGCAGAAGAGCTTTCGTCACCGAGGTCACAAATAGCCAACATAACATTTTTTACTTATCGTGTTTTACAGAAATCTCTGTATGAAACAGAATCAAGTAATATTGTTAGAAACTCAATTCTATGGGCTCTTTAAAGTTCCTGTTTACTCGCAAACCTAACGAAGCGACTATAAATAACAACACATTATTTTTACGAGTTCTTCTTGACACAAGTACTTAACATTTAAGTTAAAGTGATTTTTTTTTTTTTTGTGTGTGTGCTTGGAAATTTCCTCAGATCATCAGATGCGCATAAATTACCCTTGAGAATTTTTTTCACGTATCAATTTATGAGTCCTGACCTTGCAAAATCGAACTCTTAAAAAGGTATGAGCTACAGCGCTTAGTATGAAAAATTAAGCAGTCGCATGAATTTTTTTTTAATTTTTTGCATTTAAAAATTTTCATCATGAAAATTTTGTTTAAACGTTTACTGGAATTCTGTGGGGTGGTCCTGGAGCCCGGACCTCCCCATGAGGTATCACTTGATCCTTCGTTCTTTGTGTTGGCTGCTTATTTTTAAATAAAATTGTATGTGTTTTTGAATATATATTTTACCAACAATGGGAATTTTAAATATATTTGTATATGTTTCTATTCATATATGTGTGTTTTTTGTTATGTATTGATTGTTATTATTACAATTGTAAAAAAAAATATGCTAAAGTTTTTATTTAATGGTGTTAAATTATGTATCATGGCTTTTAACAAATTATTGGACACATCCAAACTGAAAACGAGTCTCCTCGAATACAATTTTTTTTGTTCATTTTATTTTTTGTCTCTTATTATTCAGACTTTTTTAGGGCCCCCAATTTTTTTTTGCACCCGGGCCTCTGTTTGAAGAAGGCCGGGCCTGACTATATAACACACGACTCATAAGTGTAAAATATCGTATTAATGGCGTAAATACAAACACTCAATATGTGCCGAGTGTGAAAAAGTAAGAGAGAAATGTTAACCCGACGAGCACTTCACACTGTTCGCTCCTCTCTTGTTCGATAGATGCAGTTTTTGTGGCAATTCTCTCCAGAAAAAGAAAAGAACTCTCAAGCTCTCACCAAAACCTTACTCTTCGAGAAGTTAACCTCTATAAAAGAGAAATGCCGAAAAAATCAAGAATTCTCAAATTATTTTTCCTGTTCATCTATATGTACCCTACAGTACTGATCTACAATTTTTAGCAGCAACCCCTGTTTCGCCATGAAAATTAAATAAACGTAAGCTTAATACTTTTCCTGAAACAGTTTGTTTTCTGTGCACTTCATCCTTTCGTCGAGATGATTCTTTATTGACTTTTTACCTTTAACCTTCATGGGGCTACCTAATCTTACTGCCTTTATTTTCTAAGAAATCATCGGCTGTTCGGGGGTTTCTGCCTATCTTTGCTGCTGTTTGTGGAAGGGGGAAGAGGTGAGTCCTATGAGCACCATAGTCAACACGGAGTTTTGCAATTTCTCACCACTTCGAACTTTTAGTTTTTCCATACGCTATTTACTTTTCCGTCCAGTACAATTTAACGTAAGGAAGGGCCCACTCAAAATCTCGTTAGGGACCAGTTACGTTATAAGTTAGAGAACATAATTAAATCAAGAGTTGTTTTACTTAAGCAACTCAGAGTTTCTTTTTCTAAAGGCTGAACGGTAAGAAAGAATTCCGAAAGTACTTTGGAGTGTTCAGTTCTTTGTTCTCGATGTTGCCCATTCATTCGGAATTAAAAAAAAAAAGTGCAAGTATTTCTTTATGATTAATGATTGCAGTCCGCCGTATAACAGACTAATGGGCTTGCATTGTGTTTTATATCCAGTCCTCCAAATCAAGCAGTAGACGATTGATGCATGGGAGGGGAGGAAGGGGAAAACTGTGGTTGTGGCTTCAAGCTTTCCCAGTATTTTGCAAACGATGCTAGTCTGCGCACCTTTTTCTTAATTTTTTTAATGATTGATCGTGAAAGGCAAAAGCCTGCAATGCATTTCACCAGGACAAACCTTTTGCTACATAGAAAGAACTATTCAAAAATAATTTTCCTGGCCTTGATTTTAAATAGCTGGAGATTCCAGTTATCACGGAAAACCTTACCTGTGGAACCTTACATATTTAGCGACTGCATTTATAACGTAACCCCTTACGTTATGTGAGATTTGGTGTTATGCTAAGTTCCAAATGACAAGCTGAAGAAATGTTGAACTAAGGGTAAGTGTGATGCACTAGTTGCACCGGATAGCTCACTTTAAATTAAAGGCTCTTTACGGCCAGACGAAACATAGGCGGAAAACAGAATCGCTTACGTAAACTTTTTCTTTTATTGGTCCAGTTCGGCACTTTCACTTTAAGCAACTTTAGACGAAATCACATTACTTTATACAGCGTGATACTAGGACATCCAACACCTATCACAGCAAGTTTCACCTGCACACCACACACACAGCTGCTGCTTAGTCATTATATCTCTCTTTTCTTGTTCTTATCACAACAAGCATACGTCACTCTCACATACCTCAAGTGTTGCCAACCGTATTCATGTGAGAGAGAAGATATCACGTTAAGGTTGAAAGGTGCTAAAGAGAACAAACTCAAATTTACATAGAAAAAGGAACTAAAAAAGAAAGTTAATAATATTCTTTTGAAGCAGTGACCATCATACGGGGAAAACTATAAGAGAAAAACAAGGCGATCACTAAAACAGATTACAGAATATACGGCAGTTGATAAGACAAACTCTACTTTTCCTGCACAAGATCAAGGAGTTTTTAGGTTAAATTGGTTTTAGTGTGAGTAAACAGAATTCGCTGTTTAAGCGTTAGTCATAACGGTGAAAGTATTTGTTTTACTTGACCTACAGCAGAAGCCACACCCGTGCTATAGGTCAAGTTAAGCAATATCTTAATATCAGGTTATATAACAATATGAGGGTAAACAATATCAGTAGAAACATGCTTCCAGAGTTTTGTCCATGATGTATGGTAGACATAAGCAGGGGCAAAGTAACCAGTAGTCTATATTGGCCATGAGCCATTGTATCAGCGAGTTTAGGACATTTGGGCACAAATATTGAGGGGCCGTTCAAAAATTGCAGTTTTTTTTTCGCTGTGAGGGGAATTGAATGGAGAAAACGTTGCCAGTAAGACAAACGACAATTATAATTGAATTTAAAAAAATATTACAATGCACAAATTTCGAAGATGACAATACGTTTTTTTGGTTTTTGGGGTGTAAATATGAAATATTTACACCTAAAAAACCAAAAAAAAACGTATTTGGGTGTAAATATGTCAATATGACAAGCATGATATCCGAAAACTTGACAATTTCGTCGTCCTGGATCGGGATTACATAGCTCATAATCATGAATATGGATTACATCATATTCATGATTAAATAGCACCAAGGGCGCCCAGACCCCCCCCCCGCGCCGTTAGTATAGCCAAATTTTTACTAAATTTAAACTAAAATAGACGAAACCTTTTTTTAAGTGTTTGACAGTCTTGAAGAAGGAGGTAAGGATTTTTCTTAGCCCCCCCCCCCCGCGCCACGTTTTCAGAGTAGGCACGAGCGCTCAGATGATGTGTCGAGTTGTAGCTTGTAATTGCTGAAAATCTACCAAGCGGACGAGAAATTTTTCATATTTTACACTTTTAGTATTAACTCCCCCCCACCCCGACAGGTTTGCTCAGTAGGTTCATGCCCTGAGATAATGTCTCCAGTTGTAGTTTGTAAATGCTGGAAATCTCCCGATCGGACGAGAATTCTTCATATTTTACACTTTTGATAACCCCCCCCCCCCTCCCCCGACAGGTTTGCTGAGTAGGCACGTGCCCGTAAATATTTAGTGCCTAAGTAACTTACGGCGAACATTTTCTCGGTCAAACTCGTACTAATAGCCCAAGAAACGGCAATTGTTTTACGGCCCCTTAAACATTTGTGCCCAATTGTGCGGGTGCCCTAATGTCCGCCCTGTCTTTCAGACAGAAAATCGTAAATATGTCTGAATTTCTGAATGATTATGAGATATAAGTGAAAAAACTTTTGTGGGAGAAATATAGGAACACTATAATTTTTAACGCAGCGCAATTTCATTGCTTTAAAAATGAATGTGCCCAAATGTCCGGGTGCCTAAATGTCCGGTGCCCAAAAGTCCGGTGCCCAAATGTCCGAACCCCGTATCAGCGTTTATCTCTGCTGGTGGAATTGATCTCCATAGTTCCGTCTTTCTTTATCATCGTATAAAAAAATTTTGTTTCGGAGAAATAAAAATATTGAAAATCGGGTTAGGGCACCCCGTGACTGGGGAATGTCGAAACCAAAGCACGGAAGGATTGAAGTTTTAAAGAGCATGTGCAGACTTGATTGTAAGGAAAAGTCTGTGCACAGGGAACATCGGCTTAACGTGACTTACGATACACGGCGAGATTTGGATACGAGGCAGGGTACTTCCGTCCTCAATTCTCTAGCTCTGACCACTAGGCCTCCTGCGGCCTAAGGTGACAAGACTAGTGTAGATAATTTTTAGGTAAAATTTTCTAGAAAAATTAGTAATGGTAAACATCATGAATATTGTTACGTCGCTGGTGGCCTTCTTAGTATTAATCTCTAACGAATAAATGAAGTAATAAAGGAAAGAACATTCTGGATTTTCAATGACATCATGCATTTCATTTTTATAACTAGCTCAGTGAATTTCCCGGGAAAAGATCCTCAAATTGTGGAAAAATTACTTTAAAAATATGCAAGTAGTTCAAATAGTAATCCAAACATGTTACGATGTTATCTGTGGATGTAGGTAAAAATACCCCCGGGAAAAATAACCCCCGGAGAAAATACCCCCGAAAACTGAAAAGCGGAAAAAATGCCCCCGGAAGAAATACCCCCAGAACAAACGGTTCACTGTAAACTGCCACACAGGAACACAGATGTGTGGCAGTGTTCCGATGTGGCAATTTACCGACAACCCTGCCCCACATCTTCAGCAACTTGGCTACAAAAGTTCAAGGGGGAGGGGGGATATAAAGATAGCCGTTTCTGGGCCTATATTGAGAACTGAATTGGGAACTCCAAACGAATTTTGAGAAAATGTTCCATGTAAGCCAAGCGAGAATTGTACTTTAATTTGAAGAAATAAATTGCCGAGGATCCGAGGTACACTTGGTTGGTGGGCGGGGTCTAATCTACCCTGAACTTCCGTAATATTATATTCTGGGCCGCTGGAGTCTGCCAGTGTAACCAGGAAGTTCCCCTTGAAGTCTCCGCGAGGTCCATGAGCTTTGGGGGAGGGGGCTGTAAACATTAGTATCATGCTTAATATAATGATTCTGTACACGACCACGAATTTTCAGGAGGGTGGGGTAACATTACTCTAGTTTCTAAGAGCTATTCATGGGTAACATCGAGGACTCTATAGAGGTCCAGAATATAAAATTACGGAAGTTGGGGGTAGAGCCCTCCAAACCAAGCACCTCGTATCCCTTTCACAGGCTTCACCAAATTTCTGGGGGAGGGGGGAAGGGCATACATAGTTTACCATTAAACACAACATGAAGCATTGAAATTGCGAGCAAATCCTTTACCTTGAACACTTGTCTGCGCTCTTAGAAACTTGGGGGAGGGTGAATTCACCCCACCCTCCTGAAAATTCGTGGTCGTGTACAGAATCATTATGTAAAGCATGGTTCTAATGTTTACATTTCAAAAAATTGCCTTTATTCTTCAGTAAAATAACATTTCTATGTACATGACAATGGAATTCTGCCAATAAATACAGCGGTATATACATCAGCTGGAAAGTTCCAGTGAAACGTAAAACAAAATATTGTTAAAATCATAAAAAAAAAATTATTTCGCCACGTAGGGCGAAGGAGAGGCAGACAATAAAGCACGAGCGATACAAACGAAAATGTTTACCTACAGTATTGTAGACAGGGCAAGACATGATTCTATACTATGCACAAATTCCAATTAAGCATTACTACCATACTAAAGATTAAACATTAGGTACTAATTCACAGAAATGCATCAGTGATGCTACATTCAAAATTTACAACATATGTACAGAAGTATTCAGTGACAAGGGGAAATAACGCTAAATGTACTCAGAAGGGCATCTTGTTACATTATATTATACACACAGTGACTAAGATTTTAAAAAAAATATTCAACATAATGAAGGGGACATTGCGTGGGCAGTAAACTGTGCAGAAGGAAGAATTATATACAACAACATAAAACCCAACATTATCGAAGAGAACATGGGAAACATGGTGAGCTATCTTCAATGGCACATTAAAACAGAAAAATCACAAATAGCGAAGCACCAAAATTAATACGTAAAAACATGATTTGTTACAGTGAACGTGGGCGACAACAAAAATCCCACTTATAGGTTGAGATGTAACTGCAAATTGTGGATATGGAACCACCCAGCCGATTGGGCCCAAGTGGATTGAAAAACGCTATCGGTGTTTGTTGAGGCAGCACGAGAGTGCTCCATTTGGAGGCGAGTGGTTAACCGTGCTAGGAAGCGTCTCCGAATGATAGCACTTGCCTCCTGAGGAGGTGGAATAAGAGCGGGGAAGCGTTGTTGAAGATGGAAAGCATAGACAGTGAACTTCACAAGAAGAAAAATATAACGGCACACAGGAGGCAAGTGAGTAGACGCTCTACGACCATTTTAACATTTTCGGGGAATCCCCCCCCCCAAGCTCACGGACCTTGCGGGCGTTTCAAGGGGAACAGCCTGGATACGCTGAAAGGCTTCAGCGGCCCAGAATCTAATATTACGGAAGTTGGGGGTTGAGCTCCCCCCCTCCCCCAACAAGTGTATCTCGGATCCTCGGCAATTTATTTCTTCAAATTGAAGTACAATTCTCGCTTGGCTTACATGGAACGTTTTCGCGAAATTCGTTTGGAGTTCCCAATTCAGTTCTCAATATAGGCCCAGAAACGGCAATCTTTATACCCCCCTTGAACTTTTGTGGCCAAGTTGCTGAAAGATATGTGGCAGGGTTGCCGGTAAATTGCCACACCGGAACACTGCCATACATCAGTGTTCCTGTTACAGTGAACCGCTTGTTCTGGGGGTATTTCTTCCGGGGGTATTTTTTCCGCTTTTCAGTTTTCGGGGGTATTTTTACCGTTTACCGTTATCTGTCGAAGCTCTTACATCGATGCCTTAGAGATTACAAAATTTTGTGATGCGGAGGTATGCTGCTCTTAGCCCCAAAATTTCGTTAATTCTTCAAAAACCAGTTTCACTTGTGCGTTGCAGCAAATATTTTCATTCAAACTTTGACGTCGATATTCTGACGTAACTTCTGAATCCAAACCAAGCACCTCGTATCCTTGAATGCACACGAAATTTACCTACTCTGTTTCTTTCTGGGCGTTACTTCTTATTCATAAAAATAGCTCCTTTTTCTTATTTTAGTATATAATCAACTTAATTTGTAATTTCCCTCTGACTGACCTGTGTAGGAGAAGCATCCAGAATTTGCCTTTCAGCTGTTAATATTTTAACTGTTTTTCCATGTCTGTGATAACGAAAGAAAAAGAGTTTAACGTTACAATAAAGTTAAGCGTTACCTTATAATGACAAGAAATGAAATAGGAAATCTAATTTGCAGCGTTTCACCCGAAATTGATGACGGGAAATTACTTGCACGTCAATGCATTACACAACCATTTCATTCGTCCTGGTCTTTTAGCTGCATAATCTTCCTGGGAAAAGAGGTGGGAGCCACGTTTCTCCAAGCCCGCGGAAGAAGATAGTAGGATCTCCTGTGGGGGAGAAGAACTGAATACATACATACATATGCCTGTAATCACACTGCCTGTAATCACACTGCCATAATACAGTATATTGGGCTGAAAAATTAAGCATAAAAATTACCAAAGAAGACGGAATACAAATATTACACCCTAACCCCATATTTTGGCCTACCATTATCTAATTACCTGGCTATAGAACACCACCAAATATCCTAAATTTTAGAAAATTGTGTTTAACAATCCCCGATAATTCTCATTTTGCACACCTACTGATTTTTGTTCTTCAAAAAAGTCACAAATTACTGCTCACAATATTTTCCGCAATACTTTCAATTTGTTCCCGTCTTGTTTTAAATTGTTCTTTAATATACATTTTTATGTCTAGCTTCTTTCGTTAGTTTGTTCAACTTTTTGTTTTCAGTTTGTATTGATTTGTGCTGTTATTAATTTTAAGCATTTTATATTTTTTTTTATATTTTAATCCCCCCCACACACACACACACGTATTATGTCTTAAAAGAAAAAAAAAGAAAATTGTTTAATCAATGCATCCTTCCAGACTGGAAGGATTGGGACGACCAGACCAGGAAGGAATTTTATTCTTGTAGTCCACTGTAAAAACACACACATACAGGGAAATATGTCATAAATTCCCTCATGAAAACAAAATCTGTTGGATACCGGATGAAGCAGAACTGTTGAAATATGCATCGTAAAACGAAATCAATTGTGAACAAATTTTAACAACAATTTTAAAAACCCTTTCGTCATTGAATGCAGTATCAAGCCGGTCTCAAAACGGGACATTGTGCCAGATTATTATTTTCCTCTAAAAAATTTGATTTAAAAAAGAAATAGAAAAAAAAAATCGAGGGTCTCTTGAAGGTCTTATTTCCAACTAAATCACTATGAAGATCATTCTGTAAGTTAAAATGTGCAGATGCAACGTATAAATTTCACTATACAATTAATTTTTATATTTATTTGCTCATTCACCGCCTACTGCGCAATGGTATTGGTATCTCCTCCTTGGTTAGAGGCCTTTTCTAAGTCTACCCATTATTTTGATACATGAGCTAGTACTGGTAAACCTTTGTTTCTTTTAAAATACATGTGTGTGGAAAACAAATTTTGAATATCTCTGCCCGAGAAGCATGCTGTATGTATGTCAGTCAGCGGATAAGTGTGGGGGGACGATAGAGTATCACATTAGGGTAGGGCACACCAATGACTCTGGGTTCCGAAACCTAGCAACCTACGTCTAACTGCAGTTAGCCTTAGCTTAATTAATTTATAAGCGCTTGCTTGGTCAGGAGGATCTTTCCTCACAGAAGTGAGAGAGCTTTTTTATTTTATTTTAGAGCCAACGCACAACATACATAGAAGGAAAAGTTGTTACATTTTTATGTAAATAACCATTCGGATAGAAATAAATCTCCAATGAAGTTTACCAATATGTTATTCATAAGTGCCAAAATAGTTATTCGTTCTTTCCAAAAAATCTAGACACAAAGAATAGGAGAAACTGGGCCATTTTTCGAATGGTCCACCGAGATATGTCCCAGCATCCCGTTGGGCCAATCCGCCCCTGCTTCCAGTGCTTACGTACGGAACAGAGACGTGGACCTTAACTAAAAAAGACATACAAAGACTGCAGACAACTGTAAAAAGCATGGAGAGATGTATGCTTGGTGTAACCAGGCGAGATTAGGAAAGGAACTCGTGGATCAGGAAAATGACTAGAGTGAAAGACATCATGATCAGAGTAAAATTCCTGAAATGGCAATGCGCTGGTCATATTTCCAGAAAAATGGATCACCGGTGTACAACCGAAATTTTAGACTGGATTCCAAGGCACAGGAAAAGACCCTGAGGAAGACCACGTGGCAGATGGGTGGATAAAATTCGAAAGCATGCGGAATGATATGAAGGAGACTGGCCCAAGACAGACCGTTGTGGAAGAAACTTGGGGAGACCTTCATCCAGCAGTGGATTGATAATGGATGATGATGATATATGAGCAACTAGCACTTTAAAAAGTAAAGATCGGAAAGTGAAAGTATTAAAATCGTAATCTCGGATTAACAAACGATGTGTTTAGTGTGTTTTTACTGTAGAGTAACTCATAGTTGAATATACCATTTGACTTGGTCCGCTTTTCTTTAGAAAAACAAAACAAAACGAAATAGCAAGTTTTTCAATTTGAATTAAATGATCAAACTATAATAGAGCAGTTGGGTAATTTTTTTTTTGTACATTAGATCAGTTGGGTAATTTTTTTTTTATTTTTTTTTTTTTTTGCACATTTTTGCACATTACATTTTTTTGCACATTGTTAAAATATCCTTTTATAAAAGAACACTAGTTTTACATGAAAACCATACTCCTACTCTGCAAGAACTTAAATTCCTTTTTGCCTTCAAGTATAGAACTGGCCACTTTAACATGTGGGATTTACTTGATTTCTGGCAAAACGAAGGTTACTTTACGGGAAATTTGGCCATTAGCAGGATATGCAAATCAGTGAATCTGGAAAAAACTGGCCACTTTATTCAGGTGGTGGATTAAGGAGGTCACTTAACAAGGTTTTACTGTATTAGTTTAGATTGTCAGTGAGGCTTCTCGTATTTCGACGAAAAGGCTATTTTAAATATTGGTTCTTTCGAGATGTTTCTCTGAGTTCTAGAAATTTCGGATGGTTGGCTCATGTGCTTTGATATGCTGGCTATTCGGAAGCTTGATGAAATGCGCCTTTTTGTCAGCGGTAAAATTGGCATATTCCAGTCGTGTTCAGACGATTATTTGCATTGTGCAAAACCGTAAACCCATGCTTACATCTTCCAAATGTGCCCCCCGACGATAAGGATATTTTTCTTTCCTTGTGACCTGCTCGCATCATAATCAGCCTAGAAAAGCTACGTCCCCATAACCAGCGATGCCTTTCGAATGATCTATAACAGGGCGGCCATCATTTCCGCTAAACAGCTACAACAGAAGACGACTTCTTTTTTATCTCTTTTCTAAGCTCATGTTCGTCTGTCACCATTACCATTCATTGAAGCGTGCGCTCATACATACAGGAAACTTGAGAGGAACCACGAACGGAACAATCAATAGAGCAGCGGGTATATGCTAGTTTTCATTTGATGAAGTCTTTCCTTCACTCACGAAGCAGCTCACGGACCTCGCGTGTCGTGCCGGGACTTCATCCGGCGTCGACGGTTGGGCTGTAGGGCGTGGTGCCGACGGAACCACGGTCCTTGTTCGTTCAGCGCAAATACGACCAGGCCGCACACACAATCAGTTACAAAACAAAAAAGTTTAAAGCACTGTCTCTAGGAAGGTGGCTCTCTTTTTATATTGTACTTGTGCGACACCCCCATTCAGCGTTTATTGCTCTGGAGTTTGCAATTCTACTAGTATCAATCAGTGAACAATAAAACAGTAACCAATAAAACGTGGGAGGCATTTAAATTTAGGCGCACAGCTTTTTGTCTCGTATTTGTGTGATCTATGTGCATCTTGCCAGAACTATTGATGAATTATGTTGGAGATCACAGTTTTGATCACCTTCGAAGCATGGGTTTACTTTCTATGTAATTTAATTAACCGCTTGGCCTTAAACTTCAGTTCTGGCTAGCACAGGTGAATGTGAACTCTTTTCAGGTAACATTGATTTTCTTGTAGTTTCACAGGTTTCGTCATCATAAAGTTGGAGACGAAAGCGTAGCAATCTGTAAATATTTACAGGCAATAATCACTTTAAGCGGTCATGGGGAATGGGTGCCTAACCCAATTAGCTGGGCAGGTATCAAAACCACTTCGTCAAGAAATTTTATTTACTCAGCTTCTCTTACTAGTGCAGTAGAAGTTGGAACTTGGATTGGAACCCTTATTTTTTCTAATCCCCCCCATTTTTGTCACCGTTCTTTCCGCAATTGATTTTAAATAAAACAAAATAATTAAAAACATTTCATTAATTAAAATTTTTATTTTATCCTCCAAAACTTCCCAGCCAAACGTCAATATCGTTTCCTTGACCGATTTCGCGACATGCGGCCTAGCGTTGTCATGTAGTAATTTCACGGGACGCAATCCTTTGCCTGTGAATGGATGTTTCCGACAGATTTTGTGGTTCAATCGCAGCAATTGTTGCTTGTAGCGATCATTAGTGACAGTTTGACCCTGTTCCAATAGTTCACAATAGAGCACACCCTTCATATCCCACCAGATGCACAGCAGAACTTTCTTGGAGTGAATATTGGGTTTCAGTGTTGCTTCATCGGGGTCTACCCAGTGTTTTTTGCGTTTGGGATTGTCGTACCATATACACTTTTCATCACCCATAACGATTTTCCACATGGAATACTTTCTGTGTTGTTTATTCAACAGATTCAAACACTTGATGACACGCTCATCCTTGTTCCTCAGGCTCAGGTCATATGGCACCCATTTTCCTTCCTTCATGAATCTTTCCCATTGCGCGTAAACGATTGGAAATTGATGTTGAGTTGTCGCCAGTTGTTCAGCTAGTTCCTTTTGCGTTTGAGAAGAATCTTCATCCAGCAATACTTGCAGTTCCTCATGTGCAATCTTCTGCGGGGCGCCGCTACGTTCTCGATCGCTAACATCAAAATCACGTGCTTTAAACCGTCTAAACCAAAAATCACACGTGATTTTTTATATAATATTCTTCCCCAGAATAGAACAGATCGATGCTCATACTTTTGCAGCACTTTTTCCCTTGAAGAAATTCGTAACGAATGCAGTTACGAATAAATGCAGTATCGCTTATCGTCTTTCACCTACAGATGTGCAAGGGCGTTTTGACTGTTGGGCAAACTTCTGTGTGGTATTTTATACTCTGGACCAGTCACGGTCACATGGCAACAATGCGGGGGAATGTCCGATATGTAAATTAGCGGTATACGCCACACAAAAAACGCTTTAAAAAACTTTAAGTACTCCTAATATTTAAAATACACCGGGAGACACAAGAATAGTTTGTGTGCTTGTAAACTAAAAAAAATGTGTTTATCAAAAGTATTTTTTTAGTACAATTGTAAGAAAAATGCGTCCGCTCTGTAGACATGCCGTAACTAGCTATTATCTAAAGAAATATAATTTTAGGGAAATGTCATCGTGTGTTAAAATGGCGATGATGAGGGGGGGGTGATCGTTTTTGTTATTCCCCTGCCACCATTGAGCTTCGTACTTCATTGCACTGCTTGAACGGCTATTGCTCGTCTTTCAAACACAACTGAAAAATTGTGTGAGAACAATAGCATCATCTACGGGTTTGTGCAATCGAAAAGTAGTTCGAAAAGAAAACTGTCTTTCAGCACATACATACAAAGCACAAATATTCCTGTTAATAGTTTTATTTCTTTTGTGGATGGGGGCGAGGGGGAAGATTACCATTGTAAAATATTATGTACTTTGTGAACAAAGAACTTGCTTAACGCGGATTAGTGCACGTGAAAGAATGAATGCGGAACTTACTTCCTTTTGTAAAGGGCACTTCCCGTTCTTAAAATTCACGAGACGATGATAAACAGTTTTATCGAAACTTCTGAATGGTGTTAACACAGGAAAAGAAATAGATACATGTCGTATTCTTTATATGCTATAACGAAGTAAATTTCGCCGTCATTTTTGTCCACGTCGGACATCGAAGTCGGGTCCCCTCACTCCGGAGTAAGTCGCTCTCCCAACTGAGCTACGCGGATGTATGCTCTCGCTGCTATCTGACTTTATCTCATGTGCGTCCTGCGGTGCAGGCACGTTACAATGCATATCATTATTATCAAATATTCTAACCTGCTGCTGGATGAAGGTCTCTTCAAATCTCTTCCCACAACTTTGTCTTGAGAAATTCTCTTCCATGTCACTCCGGTATGCTTTGGAATTTCAGCCACCTACACTGAGAAAAACGTTTTGTCAATTCAACAAAAAACTTTGTCGATATACAGTCAACAAATTTTTTTTGGTGAATTTGAAAAATTATTTTGTTGAAAATTATTGTTAATTTAAAAAAATATTGTTATCACGACAAAACGTTGTTCATTTAACAAAATGATTAAGTCGATTTAGGGAATTTGTTTGATCCAACAAAACATTTTGTCATGATAACAATGTTACACGGCACTAGCAGTGTTCCTGCCTAGTCTGCCGGTAACGGTGCTTGAGACCTGAAGTACAATTTAGTTGGCCACGGCACCAGGTGAGAATCTCAGGTGCACTGCTGCACTCAAAGATTCACACCAGAACATAAAAAATGAAAAGTTGAAGAATGACCCGAAGCATAAGGCTTGGGTGAATCCCCCTTGTGAACAAAATAACTACAACAAATAAACAATAAAATAATCTAAAAAAAATGATACTTTGGGATCAGAGTTGTGATGAGGTTCACCCGCAATCACCAATTCGTGACTGAGTGTAGTGGTCCGGATCTTACTCCGGTACATTCAATCCCCAACCAGCCAGTACAACACTCACTTTCGCAAATAACACATGATTCTCAAATACACAACACAACATTTAATAACGTTCTGCGAGATTTAAACAGATCCGGCGCTCTCTAGGCGCATAGACAATTGCCCCTCATATGTGGGCAGCATACGGTGTCACACTTTACTGTCGGATAACGCAGCCGACTGAGTCTCCACCGGACTATCTGAACAAGAGATACTACTCGTTTACACACTAAATAGAGCTGCAGGTGATATTCATATACAATTGCTTAGAGAATAAAAAAAAAATTATATGCAAACGATCACATTAAAAATACTCGCGACACAAAATACACAAGCACGTTAATTTGCGGTATAAGATTATAGGTGCGAAATACTGCCAAAGTTAATTAACTAAATCTAATAAGCATGCACATGCAGAACCCTGCCCCGCTGACGTTGGTCCTGAACCAAAGTTAAAAGAAACTGTCCCGCCCAGCGGAATTTGTGGCCACACCCTCTCCCTTATTCATGTAAAAAAAAGTAATCAGGAAATGGGCCCTGTAAGAAATTGAAATCTGTATGTGCAGGTATTTCCTCTGAGGTTCAGTCACTCAGCATTACTGCATCTATGTCCATGCAGCTTTGGGTGTCGGGATGGCACAAGTTCGCAGATGTGCGAAGAAAGAAAAAGGAAATATTCATCTACTTACAGTTACGTGACTTTGCTGTGCAAATCCGTTGTGCATCACATAATATCACACGACAAAAAAACACACACACACAGACACTTGCACCATGTGGCAGCACCGATGATTCAACACTTCACTTTGACGCTTGATGTAAATGAAGCACACAATTAAAAATGGTAATATCACGCCGCACTTTGTTGCAATGATTAGAGTGCACACTGATCTATTCTCGTGACGATTTGAAGGTGGGCGTTAAGCAAAATAGGCCCTCTCACATCTGATGTTGCGGTTTCCAAGATTAATTTTCTCGGCCGAGCGAAATCAGACGTGCTTTTACCTTAAGCGTATATCGGCAACTCAACATTTCACCTGTATATTTGTTAGGTATCGAAGCCACCGCTCTTACGCTCATATTTTTCTTTCGACATGTTTTTATCCCGTCGCACTTACACGTAGTGGCTTCGCTGCTTACGCGACCACACACACGCACACATGGGGCCTCGCTTCACCCCGTAAGACAAGCGCATCTCTTCACTTCCTCCACAGTAGGGGATGAATGGGGGTGACGATTCCACACTGCAGTGGTTGGCATCCGAACCCGACTTTGCTTGGCTTCGCTTCTCATAGGAATGACCACTGTCCACTCGCAGACTTCTTAATTCCCCTGTAACTTGGCTTTCATTAGGCCAAACAGTCGCTGAGTTCCGTTACGCTCCAGCCTAGAAATTTCTGCTTTATCCCGCGGATTTAGGCATTCTGCTGTCTTTATGGCAAACTGGCATCTCCAGCTGCCTCGAGTTGTCTCCATTTCTTACCAAAATGCGGGGAGGTTTGCTGCTTCATTTTTCCCAATTCATTTTTTTGCAGATCCCAGGCATCCAGCCTTTCACATCGGAGAGCGCACAGACAACTGAACTTTCTTCCTTATTTTCATGCCAAGTGCGAACTCTTATTTTTCTGCACGGACCACACAGAGAGCAATTGTTCTCGAAAATGCCCCAAACAATCGACTAATTTACGATTATTCGCTAAACCTTTTGTCCCCATCTTCATTCATTTACTCAAGTGGACCCCTCTTCGAAAGGTACCATTCCGTGTTGCTTAGTTTCCCGTCAGCTGCGCCCTGATATTTATGACCTAACAGAGCTATTCTGGAGACCACCCAGCCAGAGAGAGAATTCGTCGCCTCTTTTTCTTTCCAAACCCCCAGATAAAACTTTATCTGCTGTTTACACTTTTAAACTCCAATCAAGCCTCGAACAATTAATACTTAATTAATTTCACACATCAACCACGCCCATTAATTACTAAATTAATGGCGGGGGTGGAGTCGTAACATCGGCCCCTCCTCAAGAAATCTAGAAGTCCTCTTCTGGGCCTATCGCTTTGCTCTTATCAATTTCCAGAGTAACCATTGAGTGCTAACTTTTCCCACAGATAGAAATAATTCAAAATGGCAAAAATATTGCGTTTCAGACGTTCAAGAGCATTGGAGCGACTTCCCAATTATCCCGCAATTTTGTTAATTAATTTAGAGAACATCCGAAAGAAAAAACAACGTAAATGAGAAATAAATAAAAAAAAAAACTGAACTGTAAAAGAACATGTGAGTCTGTCGAACTGTGATTCCTAGCTGCCTCATACAATACGCGACATGGCGGACAAATTTTAGAGTTTTCTTCAGGTTTTAGGAGGGGGGGGTGTCCACTGTAACATTCCATCCCCCCATGAAAGAAAAAAAGGGATGACTGGATGAAGTTTATTCATCCAATCACTCTATTTTTTTTTTAACTGTAAACACTCAACCCTTTCCCACCGTCGCAAAGGCACCTAATTCCGGATTTAAGTGCCCGGAGTGGAAGGAAAGTTTAAGGATTTCATCACACGTTCATTGCTACCCGTCGAGATAGGCGGAAAGAAAATTTAAATATGAGGCATAGCTTCGAGAATCCACGAGTTCCACAGATCTCTCACGTTCGATGCTCCTGCGCCCGCGAAATGATTGGAGGACTTTTGACCTGGCTTCCCTGCACTCGTAAGGGATCCACAATCATGCGGGTTCGCGCTACAAAGGGTTCGGTTTCTGCCCTCAGCTCATCGCTATCAGATAGAAATTCAGCAGCTCTCTCCCGAAATTTAGATTTTGCAATCGCGAGTTTAGTTTGCTCACTCCATCTACCCACCATCGCTACACTTTCGACATCCTGAAAAAGTGTTTAGCACGATACAGCGGATCAGTGCCTGTAAATAGCCTCAACATGTTTATGCATCCCGCTATTTGCTCACCGTAAACCATAGGTGCGGCTAAAGCTGTTTGTCTCAGCTGTGATGTACCCGCTGTACTTGTAACAGGTGTACTCTCTTCCGGAACAATTGCAGCCCCAGTGCTCACATGTTCTCCGTCAGAGTGACCACCAGAATCATCTGAATCCATGTGACTCGCAGATGACGATTTTTTTGTGTTAGCCATTTTGTTTTTCTTACCCACTAAAATTATGGCAGTTCTTAGAAAACAGCTTAAGGCTTACTTAATGCTAAATTATACAAAATTCGCACCGAACAAAACTAAATAAAAATAGTAATGGCAGTCAATTCGCACTTATTTTACGAACATGAGTGTTGTTCCGCTAGCTGCAAAATATAGGTATCGATCCTGGGACAACGGCATCATTAATGTTACACGGCACTAGCAGTGTTCCTGCCTAGTCTGCCGGTAACGGTGCTTGAGACCTGAAGTACAATTTAGTTGGCCACGGCACCAGGGTGAGAATCTCAGGTGCACTGCTGCACTCAAAGATTCACACCAGAACATAAAAAATGAAAAGTTGAAGAATGACCCGAAGCATAAGGCTTGGGTGAATCCCACTTGTGAACAAAATAACTACAACAAATAAACAATAAAATAATCTAAAAAAAAAATGATACTTTGGGATCAGAGTTGTGATGAGGTTCACCCGCAATCACCAATTCGTGACTGAGTGTAGTGGTCCGGATCTTACTCCGGTACATTCAATCCCCAACCAGCCAGTACAACACTCACTTTCGCAAATAACACATGATTCTCAAATACACAACACAACATTTAATAACGTTCTGCGAGATTTAAACAGATCCGGCGCTCTCTAGGCGCATAGACAATTGCCCCTCATATGTGGGCAGCATACGGTGTCACACTTTACTGTCGGATAACGCAGCCGACTGAGTCTCCACCGGACTATCTGAACAAGAGATACTACTCGTTTACACACTAAATAGAGCTGCAGGTGATATTCATATACAATTGCTTAGAGAATAAAAAAAAAATTATATGCAAACGATCACATTAAAAATACTCGCGACACAAAATACACAAGCACGTTAATTTGCGGTATAAGATTATAGGTGCGAAATACTGCCAAAGTTAATTAACTAAATCTAATAAGCATGCACATGCAGAACCCTGCCCCGCTGACGTTGGTCCTGAACCAAAGTTAAAAGAAACTGTCCCGCCCAGCGGAATTTGTAGCCACACCCTCTCCCTTATTCATGTAAAAAAAAGTAATCAGGAAATGGGCCCTGTAAGAAATTGAAATCTGTATGTGCAGGTATTTCCTCTGAGGTTCAGTCACTCAGCATTACTGCATCTATGTCCATGCAGCTTTGGGTGTCGGGATGGCACAAGTTCGCAGATGTGCGAAGAAAGAAAAAGGAAATATTCATCTACTTACAGTTACGTGACTTTGCTGTGCAAATCCGTTGTGCATCACATAATATCACACGACAAAAAAACACACACACACAGACACTTGCACCATGTGGCAGCACCGATGATTCAACACTTCACTTTGACGCTTGATGTAAATGAAGCACACAATTAAAAATGGTAATATCACGCCGCACTTTGTTGCAATGATTAGAGTGCACACTGATCTATTCTCGTGACGATTTGAAGGTGGGCGTTAAGCAAAATAGGCCCTCTCACATCTGATGTTGCGGTTTCCAAGATTAATTTTCTCGGCCGAGCGAAATCAGACGTGCTTTTACCTTAAGCGTATATCGGCAACTCAACATTTCACCTGTATATTTGTTAGGTATCGAAGCCACCGCTCTTACGCTCATATTTTTCTTTCGACATGTTTTTATCCCGTCGCACTTACACGTAGTGGCTTCGCTGCTTACGCGACCACACACACGCACACATGGGGCCTCGCTTCACCCCGTAAGACAAGCGCATCTCTTCACTTCCTCCACAGTAGGGGATGAATGGGGGTGACGATTCCACACTGCAGTGGTTGGCATCCGAACCCGACTTTGCTTGGCTTCGCTTCTCATAGGAATGACCACTGTCCACTCGCAGACTTCTTAATTCCCCTGTAACTTGGCTTTCATTAGGCCAAACAGTCGCTGAGTTCCGTTACGCTCCAGCCTAGAAATTTCTGCTTTATCCCGCGGATTTAGGCATTCTGCTGTCTTTATGGCAAACTGGCATCTCCAGCTGCCTCGAGTTGTCTCCATTTCTTACCAAAATGCGGGGAGGTTTGCTGCTTCATTTTTCCCAATTCATTTTTTTGCAGATCCCAGGCATCCAGCCTTTCACATCGGAGAGCGCACAGACAACTGAACTTTCTTCCTTATTTTCATGCCAAGTGCGAACTCTTATTTTTCTGCACGGACCACACAGAGAGCAATTGTTCTCGAAAATGCCCCAAACAATCGACTAATTTACGATTATTCGCTAAACCTTTTGTCCCCATCTTCATTCATTTACTCAAGTGGACCCCTCTTCGAAAGGTACCACCATTCCGTGTTGCTTAGTTTCCCGTCAGCTGCGCCCTGATATTTATGACCTAACAGAGCTATTCTGAGACCACCCAGCCAGAGAGAGAATTCGTCGCCTCTTTTCTTTCCAAACCCCAGATAAAACTTTATCTGCTGTTTACACTTTTAAACTCCAATCAAGCCTCGAACAATTAATACTTAATTAATTTCACACATCAACCACGCCCATTAATTACTAAATTAATGGCGGGGGTGGGTCGTAACATCGGCCCCTCCTCAAGAAATCTAGAAGTCCTCTTCTGGGCCTATCGCTTTGCTCTTATCAATTTCCAGAGTAACCATTGAGTGCTAACTTTTCCCACAGATAGAAATAATTCAAAATGGCAAAAATATTGCGTTTCAGACGTTCAAGAGCATTGGAGCGACTTCCCAATTATCCCGCAATTTTGTTAATTAATTTAGAGAACATCCGAAAGAAAAAACAACGTAAATGAGAAATAAATAAAAAAAAACTGAACTGTAAAAGAACATGTGAGTCTGCCGAACTGTGATTCCTAGCTGCCTCATACAATACGCGACATGGCGGACAAATTTTAGAGTTTTCTTCAGGTTTTAGGAGGGGGGGGGGGTGTCCACTGTAACAATAACAATATGTTTTGTTGGATTAAACAAATTCTCAAAAATCGACCTAATCATTTTGTTAAATGAATAATACGTTTTGTCGTGATAGCAATAAATTTTGTTAAATCAACAATAATTTTCAACAAAATAATTTTGCAAATTCAACAATAATTTTCAACAAAATAATTTTGCAAATTCAACAAAAAATTTTGTTCACTGTATATCGACAATTTTTTGTTGAATTAACAAAACGTTTTTCTCAGCGTATCTCCCACGTAGTCTTCTGGGTCTTTTCCTGTACCTCGGCATGCAGTGGATTATATTAGTTAGTTGTCCAACAATGGGCTAGATATATATTCTGGCAATATATCTAGCCCATTGCCACTTGAGGGTCTTTACTTTGATCATGATGTCATCCACGCTTGTCATTTTCCGGATTAATGAGTTCTTTTTTCCATCTTTCTTGGCTAAACAAGCATGTTCGTCTCCATGTGTTTTTAAATTAGTCCATGTCTCTGATCCATAAGTAAGAACTGAAAGGATGCATTGATAAAACGCACTTTTCTTTTAAGATAAAATGGTAATTTGCTCTTGAAAAAGTAAAATCATATGTACGTACGTACACACGAGCGCACTCTTATTATTATTTGTCTATTCCGGATCTTTTCCAAAAAAAAAAAAAAAAAAAAAAAAAAACATTTAAAAAACGCTGGAAGCTGTCGAAGTTTGATAAACCCATAATAGCAGGATTAACAAGCCTTGACTAGCCTTAATTTAATAAGCAAGACGTCCATGAATAGAAAAAAGTCAAGAGTATCTGCTCAAGGAAAGGACATAACCAGAACCGAAAATCAAACGGAATACTAGTGTCCCTCCGAAACTGAAATCCCGACATGTGAGTGTGCTTCGACACTGTTAGATCAAGGGTTAACATTTGACAACCGCATACCGCACTACCTTTTGTTAGGCCAGCTGTCCCACTTCGTTTGAGACTCAAATCAATGTTAGTAAATGTCAGTTAGGAAACTTTGTGTGTGTGTGTGTGTGTGCTGAAAGGTTAAAAGAAAAAAGAAAAGAAAAGTCTTTAATCAATGCATCATTCCAGTCTAACGTATGGAGCAGAGACATGAAAAAAAGACATACAGAGGCTGAAGACAATATATATATATATATATATATAAATTTCATGCTGATTCACCATTCAGGCGAATATCTCACTCGCCAGTTGAAAATCGACAGCCCCGCAGGACTGTCGTTTGGTTTCGTGTTTTAAATTACGATTTGTTAAAAATTTATACACATCTCTCGAATATTTTTTTCGCTAGCCTAATTTAAAAGATTAACCATTGTGCAATAACCAAACTCGGGTTTCTCCCTCTAGAGCAGAAGATACAGGAATCCCTGAGTGTTTTAGATGGTTAATTCCTGTTTGGCCTATTCTTCGTACGTCGAAAGTTAATGGGTTCCGCCATTTTTAGGCGAGGAATCCCTCCCCTTTAACAGGTGAAAGTTGTTGGCCAGACAAGAATAGGCGAATCAAGAATTCTTTCCTCGCCTAAAATGGCGGAACCCATTAACTTTCGACGTACGAAGAATAGGCCAAACAAGAATAGGAGAATCAAGAAATGTGTTCCAGGTGAATCCCTCTCCTCTAGCAGGTGAAAGTTGTAGGCCAGAAAAGAATAGGCGAATCAAGAATTCTTTCCTCGCCTAAAATGGCAGAACCCATTAACTTTCGACGTACGAAGAATAGGAGAATCAAGAAATTTGTTCCAGGTGAATCCCTCCCCTCTACCAGGTGAAAGTTGTAGGCCAGAAAAAAATAGGCGAATCAAGAATTCTTTCCTCACCTAAAATGGCGGAACCCATTAACTTTTTGACGTACGAAGAATAGGCCAATGAAGTATAGGCGAATGCGGAAAACACGGTTTTATATCTTCCCTAACAGCTCCGCGGAAACACGGATTCCCGTGTTTGCCCTTTGACCTACGACCGCAATTGGCTAAGCGGAAGCTCACGAGGTGCATGTGACTCTTACACTGCCTATCTTTTCACACAGCGTTTGTTTGGGCAAATCATTCTACCGCCCTTTCGGCTTCTTGCCTCGTGTTTCTTGTTAAGCGCACAGTGCCCAGATGTTTTGACTCACGGCATTCGCTGTCCAATTTCTTTCGCGGAGAAACCAGTTTCCCATGCTGGCGCACAATCACGTATCATTTCTATAAATTCAAATAAGCTCTTTTAAGAAACTGATAGTTTTGCGTATCCAACAATAGGCATATTAACGTATAAATAATTGCCGACACACGTGTGTGTGTGTCTCGTGCTCCTTTTCAAACACGGTAATTTGGAGGGTTTTTTTTTTATGAATTAGGGAAGTTTTGTAGCAACGAAATTATCAGCTAAAAAGTGTAGAGATTAATGAAACTCAGTTCTTTCGTTCTTCTTTTATTGTTTTCCCTTCTTTTGTGATTAACGTTCATGCTGCAGACTCAAAAAGAATTCCGCAAATTTCATGTTCAGAAATCTTTGGTTTTCTTTCTGCAGATAAGCACAAAAGCGCCACGAAAAAATTATATATATGCAGTTTTTCTGCCTAAGTAAGTGGTTAATGCAGAAAGTAAAATGTGTCTGTGTCTGGTAGGACGTCACTAAAGATGGTTATTTCACTTCAAGTGAGCAGTTATTTTGCCATTAGGATACAGCGAGGGACTGTTTTTTTATTCTTCGCATACGTCTGAAAGAACGGAGCATTAATCGGAAAATGACTGCATCTATGACACGATCTGCATTTCTCAGAAAAGCGCACATGTGAGAACAGTTCAGAAAAGATAGTGAAATGAACATGTACAGTGAACAACGATGTCCAAGTGACAGGTCAACAATTACTCGGTCTCCGGGTGTCATTTTATGACGTGCCACTATATGGAAGAAGCGGGCGGCTGTCTCATATATAGAGCGTTTAATTTGTTGTTTAAATGCAACCACAAACCAACAAAATGAAGGCAACCCTTTTTGTTATTCTACAGTGCACAGCATTCGAATTACCCAGTGGTCCGCTGGCCATTGGCCAGTAAAGCCTCCGTTGGACCACTGAACTATTAATTTTACTGGCCCGGATGGCCAGTAAGATTTTTTTTTTTTTAAACCATACAGCAAGGTAAAAGAAATAAAAATATGAATTTCTATTTCTTTTACCTTGCTGTATGGTTTTCTTTTCAGGTTGCAAACTAATGATAGGTTTAAAAACAAATATTGGAGATAATTCCATTGAAACGATACGTCATTTTCTACAGATATTGTAAATGTCTTTAATTTTTAATTTATTTATTTAGCTGACCAGTCGGCATTTTGGTGGACCAGTGGTTTGCGAATTCCAGTGGTCCGCTGGTCCAATAGAAGACTCATTTCTAATTCTAACACTGCTGTAAAAAATTACCGTGTCCAGTCAGTGCCCCCCCCCCCCGGTGGCGCAGTGGTCTAAGCGATGGCCTCTGATCTTGAACCAGGACCCCTTTAAGTGAGACATGTCTGAAAGGGGTCCGGGTTCGAATCCCGGTGAGGCATGGATGTTGTGTTTGTTTTACGGCACTGACTCTCTCCCTGCCCTGGAACCAGTGACCCTAAATTAGGGACGGGCGACTGCTTATAGCCCACTGAGTTGCTCGCGGTCGTCGTTAAACCTCCAATCAAAAGAGAAAAAAGAAGTCAGTGTTTTACCCGGATTAAGACAGTTTACAGATCGTAAGCATGCCACCTGGCGGTCAAACATAAATTTTCGGTAGATAAATTTACGGTGTTTGAACTGTTATTGTATTTTAACCTTGACAATCTAGAAGCGTTCTTCTTAAAATGATTATATACCCGTTTCTTCACGTGCAATCAGCCGACTGGCAAAACCTCTGTGGACGTTTTTATTTCTCGGTCATTAGACTTAATGAACATTACGGTATGGTACTGTAAAATTACGGTTTATTGAGTTGCCACGCAGCTGCCAGTGTATGTACCGTAATTTGACCCTGAATTTTTTTACAGTGTATGGTTGCATTAAATTCAGCATGTTTATTCAGAGGTTAGTGGCCGGACCATCCCGTACATGGGTCAGTGAGTTTGCCCTACGGCGTTGGCTCTCACATTTCCTTAAAGCCGGTGGCCCTAAATTACTGACTTGCCTTTGATGCTCCGTCAAACCCTGAAACACAAAGACCATTTAGAGGTTATTGGGTTCCATGTTTGATTATATAAAGCAATGCTTTTTATTTTGCCAAATGCAGTCACTGGAATGTATCCCTCACATCAAAGGTGCGAATGATATATACTGAAATCATCACATTAAAATTCTCGCAGACAGGTTAAATGAAAAAACAAAAACAAAGCAAAAGCAACCCGAAGAGTGGGAGGAAACAAAACTTGCCGATAGTTACCTAGATGTTTCGCGAGAAGTCTTCGTGAAGAATGTTGTTACATATGCGGGATTGATGTAAAAGAAAAGAATGTGCATGAGACTTCATACATATGCAATTGAATATAATAAGTAATGGAGTGTTGCAGTTCAGTGAGTACTTAGAAACGTTGCAATTCAGTTACATTAATTTATCGTTAATGCTGTAGTTCCGTCGTTGATAAACTTGGAGCTTTTATGAATATTAATTATTAAAGGCCACCTATTGGTTAAAGGTGTGAGCATCTGGGTAAACGGTAAAAATACCCCTGAAAACTGAAAAGCGGAAAAAATGCCCAGGGAAGAAATACCCCCAGAACAAACGGTTCACTGTAAACTGCCACGCAGGAACACTGATGTGATGTGTGGCAGTGTTTCGGTGTGGCAATTTACCGGCAACCCTGCCACACATCTTTCAGCAACTTGGCTACAAAAGTTCAAGGGGGGGGGGTATAAAGATTGCCATTTCTGGGCCTATATTGAGAACTGAATTGGGAACTCCAAACGAATTTCGAGAAAACGTTCCATGTAAATCAAGCAAGAATTGTACCTTAATTTGAATAAATAAAATGCCGAGGATCCGAGGTACTTTTGGTGTCTGGCTCAACCCCAACTTCCCTAATATTAGATTCTGGGCCGCTGGAGTCTGCCAGTGTATCCAGGTTGTTCCAATTGAAGCATCCGCGAGGTCCGTGAGCTGGGGGAGGGGGTACCCCACCCTCCTGAAAATTCGTGGTCGTGTACAGAATTATTATATAAGGCATGGTACTAATGTTTACAGCTCTACGTCCACTTTAACATTTTGGGGGAAAGCCCGCCCCCCAAAGCTCATGGACCTCGCTGACACTTCAAGGGGAACTTCCTGGATACACTGACAGACTCTAGCGGCCCAGAATATAATATTACGGAAGTTCTTGATAGAGCCCCCCCCCCTCCCTCTCCCAAACCAAGTGTTCCTCGGATCCTCGGCAATTTATTTCCTCAAATTAAAGTGCAATTCTCGCTTGGCAGAAAGGCTTCTCGTCTTTCTCCCATTTTAGTAAAACTCAGGAGACCGAGATAACTGATTTAATATATTTAAGTTATCATCAACCTTTTTCAATCCACTGCAGGATGAGAGTCTCTGAGTTTCTTCAAAACTCTCTGTCTTGAGCAATTTTCTCCCATCTCACTCCGGCATGCCTTTGAATTTCATCAACACATCTTTCACGTGGTCTTCTTCTGGGCATTTTCCGGTTTTTTTAGTATCCGGCATAATGTTACAGTTGTCCAACACTGGTCAGTTCTTCTAGCAACATGGTAACGGCCCTCGCTTTTTTGCTGTCACTTTACGTAAGATCTAGTCAACCTTAGAATTCCGTGACGGCCATCACATATAATCTTGATTCGTTTATCAAGCGACTTGGTATCCCTGGTTTTACATTTTTTTAAAATTAATCTGTGCATCAAAACGGCGGTAGTCGACATAAGATCAGTTTTATAAAAACACTCTAGAGTCCTTTTTTTAAACGTAGCAATTTAATTGTTGCTTCGGAGCGGCTTTATTGTTTTATCGTTCCGTAAGTAAAAACCTTCCAATATTCCCCGGTCTCCTTTATCTCCTTACGTTGTTGACCGCCATGTATCCCTGGAGCCGAGAGTGGTCTCTCTCGTACTCCAGTATTTGAAATGTCAACAGCTGCTTCCGCCCGACGTTGCTCAGCTGCTTTGGTTGTCCACTGATTGTGCCCATCTTGCCGAATACCGAAAACTTACATCACGGATGCTTTGAAGTTGTTAATCCTGAATTCCTTTGTTCATCTCTGTCCACTGAGTGAATTAGTGCAAACAAACAAGTTGCCGATACATTAACCCAACATATTTGAATAACACACTGACGTATGTTGCTCTTTTAACAATATTGCACTCTCTAAATGTTCGGTGTTCTACTCATTAATGTTGTTTTCAAGGAGACTAATCGTTTGCAGCATTCTTCCAACTAGCGTCTGCCATCTGTAGCGTTTCCGTTTCTCACGTGTGACGTACCAGGAGATGTGACGTACCTGCCAGAAGGACGCACACGAGGGAGATGATGTAACGTACCAGGAGATGTGACGTACCTGCCAGAAGGACGCACACGACATAAAGGCAGGTAGGAATCAGAATAAAACGTCCGCGTAGCTCAATTGGTAGAGTGACTTATTCCGGAATGAGGGGATCCGGGTTCGAACCCCGGCGCGGATCAAAATGACGGAGAAATTTACTTCGTTATACACGTCTTCAGTAAAATGGTGCATACAAATATATCTTCCTACTCAATTTGTAAATACATAAAATATGAATACATATTTACGTATTTGACTTGAACGGAGAGGGAGAATCCTACAAATATATCCACCCAATGCTACTTGAGAGTCTTTATTTCGATCAAGATGTCGTCCAATTTTGTCATTTTCCTGACCCCGTGAATCCCTTTTCCTGTCTTTCTTGGTTACACCAAGCATACATCTCTCTATGCTTCTTTGAGTTGTCCGCCGTATGTAGGTGACGGTTTTAGTTAAGATCCATATCTGTGATCAGGGTGAGAAATTAGGAAAATTTAAATGTGTGCAAAAACGCGCCTGTAGCTAAAATTCTAGGCGCAAATCTCACAGTACCATGCGCAGAAGCTGTTTTTCGAGTGAAAAGCGTGTAATAAGTATGCTGACATGCATTTAAAAGAAATTGTGAGTTAAATAATTAAATATGGAGTAATTGGTGAACCCTCTTATATGTTCGAAATTTGACCTATGTTAATAAAACATTTTGTGCACGGGATTGTAGGTGGGATGGGGGATAATTTTTGTAGATTTTTAAACCACATTTTATCCAAACTCACTGTAAAGTTCAGTTTAAAACTCTCATTTTACCAGTAAAATGCCATTTATTTCCTCTATCAGGTGTATAATAAATACCATAAACACCTAAACTAAATTGAAATGTGTTGTATTTTTATAATTTGGAGATTGAGGTCCACTATATTCAGCTTCTTGTACTTAAAATGCACTACATACATGAATTCACGTATTTCTAACATTCCACAGATTTATCAGTTTGAAAACAAAAGGAAGATGGGTGGGGGTGGGGGTCTTTAGCCATTTTTTGAGTTCATCACTACACGAGTCACAGAAGTTAAGAAGCTGCTTAGCCCGTACGTCAAACAAATACAACTATTATCAAAAGTTATATAAGTTTTCCAGACATCTTTCTATTAATATGTGTCGCAAATCAAAGATACATTAACCTTCCTATGGCATTTGGGGTCTTATAAGACCCCAGTAGATCTATGAGCTTTGGTAACTCTGTTATATTTTTTAACGCCATTTCGTGACTTATTTATCTGGTACAAAGCACAAAACCTTTAGTGATTATTAGTTTTGAGTAATTGGTAAGTGTTAGATATTTTCCTTGGGGTCCTATATGACCCCAAAGGTATTGTGTGCACATAAGATTTGAGGGACTTAGGAAAGCTAATGAATGTTTCACTAATACCCACCAAAATATCTGAAAATATTTGCAATTGTAAGCCAGCATTAAATTTTGCAACCGTAAGGCTGAACATTTAGAAGATGCTTACGTGGAAACTGTAGTAATCCAGATCTTCAAATTTTATAAATTTAAGCTGTCGCCAATTCGCGCCCGAGCTCAAAATACTTGTCGCAGAACAAAAAATTACTGTCGCGTTTTGCGCCTTGCGACCACTAATTTCCCACCCTGTCTGTGATCCATAAGTAGGAGCTAGCAGGATGCATTTTGATTAACCACTTTTCTTTTAAGACATAACAGTAAATTGTTATTGAAAATTGTACTTTTTCTTCCAAATGCAGTCCAACCAAGTTTTATACGTCTGTTAATATCTTCTTCGTTATGACCCTCACATGATTTGTTGCTCAAGTAAATGAAGATAATAGTCTGAAGGCATCAGTTACTTCTGAATTTGCCTCATCGATCTTTTGTCTTGACCCGCAGTCGCCGGTCACTAATTTAGGGCCATTGGTTCCAGGGAAGGGAGAGAGTCAGTGTCGTAAGACAAACACATCCATGTTTCACCGGGATTCGAACCCGTACCCTTCAGTCAGATGCCAGCGCTTAGACTACCTTGCTGGCCTTCATGGACCTTTAAATCTTCAGTTTTTGTAAAGACATTTGTGCCGTATATCTCTACTTCAATCCTCCTTTTGAGTTCTATGTAAATTTAGTTACTTTTCAGTTGAAATTTCCTACTGAACGGCATATTGCTTTTCGGAACAACTTGTACGTTTTTGCAACGAGGCAAATGAAAATAAAAAGCAAGGTTGAGAGTGGAGAGATGAAAAAATGTAAAGAGAGGAGATCATAGATATTGTGTGGAAAGTTGAAAAGCGTGTAAAGAGCGGAGATTGTAGATACATTGTGTAGATTGCTATGCTTGTTAAAGGTATATAAGCTTGCTATTATACGGTAACCTAAACATTTATGCTGGCCAGTTGTAAACTACGCAAAGACAAAGCGTATTTGTAGCTATAACGTTATGTTCTTGTCTGCTACTTTTGGAGAATAAATCAGTTCAAGTTTTACATAAGTTGCTAATTCTTTTGACCCTGACCGTTAATATTAGTCAGATTTAGTTGATTATTTTACGTGTTCAATGAATAATTACGTAAGGACATTAATTAAGTTCCAAAACATGAAAAATATTATATATTGTACACTAATTTCAATTTGATAAGGAATGATAAGTTTTAACGTTTTTCAACCGAGTGCATTCGCAATAGCGAACAGTTTATTAGTTATCTCAAACACTTAATTTTAAAATTTCATATGCCGATAGTAAATAAACTTTATATTATTACTAATTCTTCCGATTCCAAAGACGTTCTAATTACACCTAATAATACGGTGTCATTTTTCTTGTTTCATTTTTGTCTTGAAATTTCCACGTTAACATTTCATCCCATTACATAGCATCTTCACGTTAATTATTCTCAAATTGCAGCTGAACACTGAGCCCTGGAACATACGTAATTCTTATTAGCGCCATCATATAATAGGTGAGTAGGAAGCATGTGTGTAAATGGAATATACTTGTTCTTTTGAAACATTATTGCAGTAACGTAAAGGACATCATTGAACTCATGTATAGAGCAAACAAATTACTCGGAATGAGCTTTGATATCCTGAAGGCTTTAGTTATGACGCATAAGGGCGATGGAATGGATCCAGTTATGTCCTGACCTTTGACCATATTTCGCCCATTTTCAATAGGGTTCGTCCCCAGGTTGTCCCCTACCACATGCTAAAATTTCATCGAAATCGAACCATTTTTACGCGAGTTATCGTGCGGACAGACAGAGGGACAAAGCTGGAGCATACACGCTTCTTCAACCTACGGTTCGAAAGCGTAAAAAACACTAAAACAGAAAGGCAATTCAAAGTTTAAAAGATTAACCAACAGGGCGGCAGGGATAACAAGCAGGTCACTGAAGGTGTGCTCATCCTAGCTAAGTTTAATGGTTTTAACTTGCTAAGTACCTACCTACTGACCGAACACGCACACACATATGATAATTTGGTTTTAAATAGTCCTTGAAAAGTGCTTGAATTTATTTTGCTTGAAAGAGTACGAACCTTGTTTAGTACATAAGCTTTTGGAGGGATTGCTGGAAAGAAAAGTCGGCCATTTTACTCTGTGAAGTTTGAAGGAACTCCAAATACGTATTTTACATGGTTTTAGTAAAATTTTAAGTCCAAATATTTTACATGATAGGATTTTTTTTTAATTCGTGAGACGACGAGTCGAAAGATTTCATGACTGCTTCATCAGTACCGAAGCCCAGCACTGTCTGTGGTTACGTCAGGGAAAGTTAATTGGGAAACAAAGGTCTTGTTTCAGACACACCGAAATCCACGTCGCGTGATTGATTCTTCCTGTAAAAAAATTCGAAAGGAGGAATTTTGTCAAAGCCGATCGATAGCTGCTTACGCTAGAATTCGCCAGTAATGATATCACTCCTAAGCCTAACGGTGGGATAGGACGGAAGAGATGACGCACCACTCATCACTGTGGGGAAGGAAAGAGCACTCGAAGCTCGGCTCTCTCAATGAGGGATCACGTAGGCTACTTACTACCCAGCCTTCAAAAACAGAGTGGATGACTTTGCATTTCTTTGGTTTATGCTCTCTTGACAATGATGAAAATGGGAAAAAAAATTACTTCGGGTGGCTGGCCGGCTAGCTGGCAGAACCGACTTAAACGAAACAGGAGGGCTTTAAAGCGCTCGCCTTAGTTACATGCAGATTACAAAAAAAAAAAAAAAAAAAAGAAATAGCAGTCGTTTGTTATAAATGTTTAAACTGTAACACTGGAATGTTCTCCTCTTTGGAACAGAAGGCAGGAAAAACGTAAACGTGTATTTTAAAAATAAATATAGGAAAGTACCTTGTCGGAAGAAAAGGGCACTAACGCCCCGGAGGTGGATGAAAGAAGCTATAATTCTCAATTGCTATTGTCATGTTGAGGTACATGACTAAGTGGCTACGTTTAGATGGACACCATCTCTCTGGGGTTGCTAAATTTTACCTGATAAAGCTCTCTCCCTATAGAAGTAACTGGATATTTTGCTATGCGTAATTGAAAATGCGAAAACAATGCGTTTCATGAGGACACACAAAGCAAGATAACATAAATACAAGCTCGCTGTGCTCCGGTGATGAACAGTTTTTAGATCGTTTATTATTGAATGTTATGCCGTAAGTTAGCCCCCCCCCCCCCCGTCAGGGTGAGATGTCACTTGTTGGCCGCTTATGAAACGTTTTGGCATTTTCATTCAAATGGCTATGCACTTTTGCATAGATGTTATTTAAACCAGTTTTGCTTGCTAATTTATCTGTGGATATAAATTTGTATTCTGCCACAATATGTACTGTTATTCTCTTTAAGCCATTAAATCTTTTAGAATAAATTGTCAACGTTTATTCACATTTATATGTTTTATTAAAATTCACTATAGTTTTGCAGGGCGTTTGGCTCGGCATCATCTGGACGAATGGTTCTGATAGTTTTTGTTGAGTGTTTGTTTCGGCATCATCAGGACGAGCTGAGCCAAACGCTCTGCGAAACTGTAGTCTATGTTTATAAAATATTTAATTGTGTATAAACGTTGATAATTTATTCTACCCCAACATCACAAGTGTATAGTCTAATTGTATATCATTAAACCTATTGTTTTATATATATGTATAGCCAAATTTTCCCTATCTCCCTCACTAATGTTTGAGATTGAAAATTAAAAGTAAGTGAAACCACAAAAGATTTGATTGAATATTCACGAATAAAGAGAATAAGATTATTATCTTTCGGTTCTGGATCTGTTCCTGACATGTGACCCTAAATCAGCGATGAAGGGTTTTTCCAAACCTTAGATGCCAATTTAGGCTGTATGCACTCCCTCGCAAAAGGAAAAAAAAGAAAAGAAAAAAATCAAGCTGCCCGTAAAATTTGGCATTGAGAGGAAAATAAGGCAACTTAGGACGTATGTTTTATACAAAAGCAAGACTTAAGTCTCCCTTTTCATCATCGGATATTATCAGATAAAGAATACTTTAACAAGTTAGTAAAATCAGTATTGATTATGATACGCTTTCCAACATACCGGAAATCATTTCTCAAGTTATGAGGATAATGGCTGTAGAACAAATCTCGTTCCTGTGTCCTGGCCTTTGACCCCTTTCCGATGATATTCAACAGAACCGGTAAAGTATACTTCCGAAACAACATGGTAAAGTTTTGTCTCAATCGAAACATTTTTATGTAAGTTATGACGCATAAGGGCGATGGAATGGATCCCGATCGCGTGTCTTGACCTTTGACCCCATTTCGTCCATTTTCAATAGGGTTCGTCCCCAGTGGTCCCCTACGACATACTAAAATTTCATCGAAATTGAACCATATTTACGCAAGTTATGACGCATAAGGGCAATGGAATGCATCCCGCTGCTATGTCCTGACCTTTGACCCCACTTAACCCATTTTCAATAGGGTTCGTCCCCAGGTGGTCCCCCTACCACATACTAAAATTTCATTGAAATCGAACTATATTTACGCAAGTTATGAGGCATAAGGACAATGGAATGGATCCCGCTCCTATGTCGTGACCTTTGACCCCATTTCGTCCATTTTCAATAGGGTTCGTCCCTACCACATACTAAAATTCTATCGAAATCGAACCATTTTTTACGCGAGTTATCGTGCGGACAGACGGACGGACGGACGGACAAAGCTGGAGCATATACACTTCTTCAACCTACGGTTGGAAAGCATAAAAAGCAGTAATGCAGTAAATATACTATTATATACAGCCACTATACACACACACGTATGATATAGCAATTCAAGCTGGTAGTAAAACTTAATTTATAAAATTATCTGATTGCCCACAATTTTTCCTTCTTACTAAAACAACAAATTCTTCATGATTGGTATCTTTTCAGGAAAACATAAGATACGGCTACTATTCAATTCCAAATCATAGTTTCGTTGAAACTGTCTAAATCGAAGTTAAACGTGATGAGTCTGCAGAAAATACAAAAAATACTCCGAATTTGAAGAACACAGACGATGAAAGGTCCGAGCTCTGCTTTCAATCTTACCGACTACACAGGTCCACAAAATGTATATTTTTTACGCTTTCCAACCGTAGGTTGAAGAAGCGTATATGCTCCAGCTTTTTCCGTCCTTCTGTCGGCGTAAAAATGGTTCGATTTCGATGAAATTTTAGTGTGTGGTAGGAGACCACCTGGGGACGAACCCTATTGAAAATGGACGAAATGGAGTCAAAGGTCACGGCATAGGAGCGGGATCCATTCCATTGCTATGTTGCGTCATAACTTGCGTAAATATGGTTCGATGTCGATGAAATTTTAGTATATTGAAGGGAACCACATGGGAATGAACCCTATTGAAAATGGGTGAAATGGGGTCAAAGGTCAGGACATAGGAGCGGGATCCATTCCACCGCTCTTATGCGTCATAACAAACGTAAAAAAGGTTTGATTTCGATTAAATTTCAGTATGTGGTAGGGGACCACCTGGGGACAAACCCTATTGAAAATGGGCGAAATGGGATCAAAGGTCAATACATAGGAGTGGAATCAACTTTCATCGCCATTTTGCGTCATAACTTAGGTAAAAATTCTTCGATTTGGATAAAATGTTAGTATGACGTAGGGGCCTGCCTGGGGACGAATCCTGTTGAAAATGGGCGAAATTGGGTCAAAGGTTAGGACACAGGAGTGGGATCTATTCCATAGCCCTTATGCATCATAACTTACGTAAAAATGCTTCGATCGTGACAAAACTTTATCATGTTATTTCGGAGGTATACTGAACCGGTTCTGTTGAATATCATCGAAATGGGATCAAAGGTCAGGGCACAGGACTGAGATTTATTCCACAGCCATTATCCTCATAACTTGAGTGATAACTTGAGTAATGATTTCTGGTATGTTGGAAAGCGTATCATGCTTTGCATGATTTTACTAACTTGTTGAAAGCTGTTTGAGTTATTCTGGCAGATAATGCACATATTTGTAGTGCTTACAGCAAATACAATTTCAGTTTTACTCTTATCGCGTAACGTTGTTTTCCCACCAAATGATATAGCACTTTGATTAGATGCGTAAATTGGTTATCAAATAAGAAAAATGAAAAAACAAAAAAATTATTATTGAAGTTACACTCGTCACATTCGAAGCATTTATATACAGTGGGTAAAAAAAATATTTGCACACCAAGTGTTTTCGCAATGATGTCATGATAACAAGATAAACAGAGCTGAAAACTGTTTCATTGGAAAGATGAATATGAATGTCAATTATTTACATAAAAATATTTGTGTTGAATTCGTTCGAAAAAAGTGTACTGTGCAATTACTGAAAAATTGCTACCAAAAAAAGTATTTGCACACTGCAGTGATATCACTACGTCACCTCTTAAACTTGCATAAACCGATCTGCAGCGGTACTATAAGTACTGCAAACATCAAGTGGTTGCTGCAGTCGTATGTGTGAATATAAGTAGTCTGAGTTACCCAAACATATACGGGAAAGAATTTGGTTTTTGCGTACAGAAGGGAAAGGTTATCGAAAAATTGGTGAAATTTCGAATTTGAACTTTTCAATAGTCAGGTATGAGATGAAAAAGCACGACGGAACTGGTAGCACAGATAACAAGAGAACCGGTCGCCCAAATATTCTTACTACCAGGGAGCACCGCCATGTTGTGAAAGAAGTGAGGAAAAAACCATTTACTAGTGCTCGAACTCTAGCTGTACACCTTGCAACACTATCATGTAAGACTTTGTGCTCAAACAATAAGAAATGTGCTGCATCGTGCACAGTTACACCGCAGAACGGCAAGGAAAAAACCTTTTATTAGTGAAATAAATAGACAGAAACGTTTGGATTTCGCTAAAGCTCACATCAGTAAACCAATCGAATTCTAGAAGAATGTTATATTTTCTGACGAAACAAAGATCAATCTGTTTGGCCCTGACGGTAAAAAAATTGTGTGGCGCAGACCAAACACTGAACTCCAGCAACAAAATCTCCAAAGCAACTATGAAGCATGGTGGAGATCATATAATGATATGGGGCCGCATGGGTTACAATGGAGAGGGTAAAATTGCGTTTATTGAGGGCATAACGAATGCAAAGAAATATGTTGATATGTTGTCCAGCAATTTAGCAGACAGTGCAGCGAAATTAGGTATAAGTGATTGTTACCTCTTTCAATAGGATAACGATCCAAAACACACTAAACGTATCACAAAAGAGTGGTTACTGTAAAATGTTTGCGAGAGGCTTGATACCCCTCCACAGCCTTTAGACATTAACCCTATCGAGAATTTGTAGTATTTATTGGATTTATCTTTAAGGAAAAGAAAATTTTCGGGGGAAAATGATCTAAAACAAGCAGTAACTGAAGCATAGCAGAATATTGCACAAGAAACGACTAAAAAATAGTAGAATCTATGCCAAGAAGGCTTCAAACCATTATTAATGCAAAAGGTATGCATACTAAATATTAGACAATTATTTTGGACTTTATTTATGACATAGTGATGGCATCACTCGTGTGCAAATACTTTTTTACCATCCAGAAAATGCCTTTTTCGCCTATGTCCCGTCACGTATTTTTCCAAAATTCTCAGAGTACTGTTTTGTTTCAGTAGCCCATTTGCTGCTAAATAAATATACTTTCCGCCCTATTATTATATTATTATTATTATTTATGTGTAATTATTGCTGAAAAACAAGTTGTGCAAATACTTTTTTTACCCACTGTACGTCTTTTATTCTTATATTTAATGAGTTTCAGACGTCTAGTAAAATCACTGCCATTACCTTTCAAAACTGCACTTCTTATACTTCGGTTCATGTGTTTCTTGTGGCGTCTCTGTACAAAAACCAGCAGCAGTCGCTCCTTCATTTTTAGTGTTGTATCTTCGTGCATTACTAGAGCAAAAGTAGCAGCAATTACTATGATTTTTAGTTCCCTCCAGATCTCTGGCACACCAAAATGAATGGATTTTTTCTTATCTTTTGTACAATATCTCAGTTCTGTAACACAAACAGCACAGACCTTTGGATCCCATGATTTGTCATGGTCCCCAAGTTTTGATCCTAAGTATTCATGTTCCTCTGTTGCATTTTAATGACAAACTTTGAACTGATATGTAACACGATGGAGTGTAACCTATATATATCCTAGACCAAAGGTCACCAATCTCCCTTACTAACACACTTGCGATTCCGCATTTCTTTCTACCTTGAGGTCAGATTTCAGCTTACGCATGCGCAGATGGACTTTCGCAGCTACATCACATTTCATCGGTGTCAGGGTCGTTTCTTACGTTCGTCTAAATCTGAATAATATATAACAATATTTATTATTATTGTTATATATTATTACTATTGCCGCTGCCATAGTTTATTAAATATTTACTTTATGACTCACATATCTTCTTTCATTAGTTTTACGACATTTCAGGAACTGGTAAACCTTATTGTATGTTGTTATGATTTAATTCCACTTAGTATGTACCGGACTGTGTCTCGGTGCGATCGTGTAAGAGTGAAGCGAATAAATGCAATGCGTTGCATGTAAATAAATGTATACTCTCGAATGACTCGTTTTATTTCACACCTACAAAGATCTTGGCACGCGAAACATGCATAGCATAAATTATCTACAAAGAGTAGCAGGGTGCTCTCGATTTTTTTATCTGAAAAAAATATATATATATTTAACTCGTTAGGCTTGAAGGGATTTGTCAGTAATCATATGATACTTTTTCGATATCTGTGGTGTGATGAAATTTGTCCCTGGATGTAGTAGAGCTTAGCGAACAAGGCTTATTTCCCAAGCATTTATCTCCTTTCACAAACACGCACGCACATGTACCATTCATTGAAACACCGTAAGATTAAGGGTGTGTGTGGATTATAGAGCTTGTAGTACTGATCGATAGCCGTGTCGAAATGTGTATCGAACACGAAAAAAAAAAAGAAAACAAAATGCCAATATAACTGGCGATGTCTGGGATCCGAGAAAGTCTAATGTTGCGACAACGTATTGAAAGTGGCAGTTGTTACTGATTGCTGAACAGTAAGAAACTGCAGTGGCGTTACGGAACTATCTATTGACCCTGGAGGAGAGAGTATTTCCATTCATAACTATCGATTCAATTTCACAGCTTTGCTTGCTTTCCGCTTCTTGTTCTTCAGCCAGCGACTTCGACTGAGGAAAATGGTCAAGAGCACCAGCCTTTTCAATGTTAAAAATAAGCAGATAAGAATTCAATAGCTCTCAGCTTATAACTGTCAATACTAGGACAGATTAAATTAGGGAGTTGTCAAAGTAAAATTTATCAATAATCTTCTTCCCCACGTTATCTAGAAGGATAATATTAAAAAAAAAAAAAATAACCCTATTCTGCAAAACGTCGATGCGATGCGAGTTGTTTAGCTCTCGTCGTCTAATGTTTTGTTTTGTCATTTATTCGTGCATTTCCCCCAGAAAATAGTGAATAAACCGTGATTTCATTCTAAATGTAGAGAGGCGATCTGTAAAAGCTATTGTTCATGCAGTCTTGCCTCAGTGACGAAAACAACTGGAACAGACGAGTCTGCAAAAAGAAGGGAAGAAATAATTTTTCCCGAAATAAAACAGTTAACGGTGGGTGTATATTTTTTTACCAAAAGTGTTGGGACACATGAAAAATACAAAGATCAAAATACTGCATTTTAAAGAATGTGTCCTAATACTTTTGGCTTCTTCGTGCAGGACCGACCAGAGACGTTGCTGCACAACTGTAGGATCTGTTAAATGTTCCAGTTCACCACAGAAGGAATCAGACGGGTTCAGATTGTGGAGATCTGAGCTGATCAGTATAAATGCTCTCTATTATCCTCCAAGAAAAAAGAAAAAATAGAAAGGGCTAGTATTTCCTAGGATATATATAGGTTGAAGATTTAACGACTACCGTAAGCAACTCAGTAGGCTATAAGTAGTCGCCTGTCCCTAATTTAGGATCACTGGTTCCAGGGAAGGGAGAGAGCCAGTGCCGTAAGACAGGGGTTGCGTTGACTTTTCTAAAGTTTTCGCCAAATTCAATTTGTTTTCGCCAAAGTGTTATAACACTATGAAAAGTTAATCGCCAAACCTCTTTTTCCACCGCCAAAAAGATTTCTTTTTCGCAAATTGCGAAGTTGGCGATCGGCAGCGCGACCCCTGCCGTAAGACAAACACAACATGCATTCCTCCCTGGGATTCGAAGCTGGACCCATCATGGGCTCAGCGCTTAGACCACTGCGCCACTGGGGCGGCCTGGGGTACATTCGGTATCGAGTTGCGGAACAGGTATGTTCTTTTGCCGTAGAAATCCCCTAAGTGCAAAAAAAAAAAAAAAAGATACCGCGTTATCAAGATGCCGAGATACTCCTCTTCGTTCACAAAAGCGTGCATAGAAGAATTTTATTTCATAAAAAAAGCATTCCCACATTGCCTTAGTTGCACCTATTGGAGATGGTTCAGAAATCACATTACAGTTACTCAGTAACAGTTTTGTCACCATTATGACCAGTGACTACACGTAACAATTCCAAAATCACTGTTAAGGATGTCACCATATCTAAACAATTAGTCTCCGTTTCTGTTGAAACATCATAGGGATCGCTAGTGATGTGAGTTTTCTTTCAGTCTCCCCTTTTCCCACGCTTAAGATAATTTTTGTTTTGGCTTTCGCTGTGCGTTCGTTCGTAAAACTCAAAGCGAGCCGATTGTAACAGGGATTTTGTCACTTTTACAAGCCAGACGGTTACTCACCGTTCCGTTACTGCTCGGTTATCCCTGTCGTAAACAGGGATTTTGTCACTATTACAAGTAAGATGGTGACTTGCAGTTCCGGGTTCTTTTCACCGCTGTTGTAAACGGCAATATTGTTACCGTTGCTCCCGTGGAATTGTCGCTGTTGTCACTGTGACAGGGAAATCAGTATTAAGTCCACCTCCAGCACCTACGTGCCTCGCTTTTGGAACAGTGCTGTTCTGCTGATAGCGTTCCCTTTTCGATATTCCGCAGTTTAGTTTTTTGCGGGTGAAACACCGTTGTAGCCGTATCACTGGTTTGCGGGAGTCAGTTCGTTCATATAAACTTAGTGCATTCAATCAATTACTTGAGCATTGTTCTCCCGCCGGCAGTTACTTCTGCGCGATCTGGGGCCAGTTTTTCTTGCCAGACTGCTTGGCGACAACTCTCAGGCCTCATGTTGTGAAAGCGTAGACTTCAGGGCCGAAGTTCTAGTCTTCGCGTTTTCTTTTGAATGTCCATTAGCGTGCAGTGTTCCATGGTCGTGTGATGAGGAAGTTCAGAGCCGCAGGGTTGTTCTGTAACCTGTTTCCTTGCGAAGTAGTTGTGTTTCTGATGCCATTATAGTTGAGACTGAGCATGTATCCCCCGTGTAGTTACGACACAAATATTCATTTCTTCTGGGAATATTTCTGATTCTAAACAGAGACATAATCTCCGTTATTTTGAATAAAATTGCGCTTTCTCGTAAACGAATTCTTAAATCTGTCGCTACAAATGATGATGGCTTTTACTCAAAGAATTGTGACAGAGTTGCGGTAATATTATGTTTCTCAATCTCTTGTAACCAAATGACGTACAGAGATCGTCAAAAGCGGTAATCTGACGGAATAATTAACAGCAGAGTATGGGATTTTGATTCAGGGATTTCATACACGAATATGACCAGTTTGCTGGCGACCACTAACGCTACCAATCCAGTAGTTGACAATACAGGTCTCAGATGTTGGGATTATTTACTTCTTCAGCATCTCCAAGCGAACGATTTCAGCTCTGTCCAACCAAAGACATTTTGTGCTGTTAGCCCAGTTTTTAAGCCTGTACAGGTTGTCGGTAAGGGTTTGAACAGAAGTGGCTCTTGCACTTTGTAGTTTTATTTCTAAACTCATTGTGATAGAACCGTAAAATATTGTGTGTTGGCCTTTGTTTTCCTACGACATTTGACAAGGAATCCGGAAGTTTCACCTGAATCTGTTCTCCAGCACCTTGCCTTTTTATTCAAACACCTGTGCCGAACAACGCCCTCTAATCAGGAGAGTGTAATGCCTTTGGGGGACACTGAGTTTCATATCCGAAATCCGCCGCCAAAAGGTCATCAGAAGTTACTAATTAGGGGTATACAAAAGTTTCCGCCGTCCGGCCAGCGGGCGCTGTAGGGGTATAATCGGCCGGCGACCCGTGCAGTCAGTTCGTACATGAAACCAAGCATGGGGGTCGGTAAAGTTCATTTGCGGCACTGTTTGCTATTCATGTTTAATTTAGGGAAAAGTGCGAGTGAATCATACGGTTCAATATGTCAGGCGTATGGCGAAACGGTTATGGATGAGCAAACGTGTCGAGAATGGTTTGCGAGGTTTAAGAAAGGTGATCTAAGCTTGGAAGACAAGCCACGTGCAGGTAGACCTCAGGAACTCGCAGACCAGGAGCTGGAATCTGTGTTGCAAGAGGATGCCACAGAATCGACCACGGAACTGGAGAAACGTTTGAAAGTGGCTCAGTCGACGGTGGTACGGCGTCTACAGGCCTTGGGGAAGATCCAGAAGATTGGTAAATTGGTTCAGCATACTTTAATGGAGCGTAATATTGCTCAACGATTGGGCATCTGCATGTCGTTGCTGAAGAGGTTTCAAGGAAAGAATTTCTTGTGGAAGGTCGTCACCGGGGATGAAAAATGGGTCTGTTGCGACAACCCAGTACGCAAGCGATCCTGGGTCGGCCCAGGCCAGCCATCAACATCCACTGCAAAACAGGATATCCACGAGAAAAAGGTGCTGTTGTGTGTGTGTGTGTGTGTGTGTGTGTGTGTGTGTGTGTGTGTGTGTGTGTGTGTGTGTGTGTGTGTTTGTGTGTGTGTGGTGGGATATGCATGGAGTGCTGTACTTCGAACTGTTGAAACCGGGCGAAACAATCACTGCACAACGATGTATCGATCAGTTGCTGAAACTGAACGCCGCAATCGAGCAAAAACGCCCATGGACTGGTAAAGGACGCCGCCCAGTCATCCTGTTACACGATAATGCCAGACCATATGTCGGTGCCACCTCGAAATCAATACACTGGAAGGTTTTACCACACCGGGCTTACTCCCCCGACATTGCACCCTCAGACTTTGATCTGTTTCGCTCTATGCAACATGCCCTAGCCCAACAGCGGTTCACCACCACAGTTCCAGAGGTGGAAAATTTCGACACTGCGTTCTTCAGCTCAAAACCCGAGTCCTATCACAGGAGCATTCATTTGTTGCCTGAAAAATGCCAAAAGGTCATTGATGCTAACGGCCAATATTTCGTTGAATGAATGTGTACTGGTTTCCTGATTGTTCCTGTCTCCTTTGCCCTTAAAACGGCGGAAACTTTTGCATACCCTTAACATTTGCACGTGATTTTCAGAAATTTTCCTTGAATTCGCACCACTTATTTTTTACAGTGTACTTTTCTCTTCTGCAGAAAAGCCCTAGAGTTTAGAGTGTGTCATCCCAAATATGATTACACTACCTTTGGGTTGTAAGAAATTATGTTTTTTATATTGTTCACATGTTCAAAAATGTTCAGAAGGAAAGTATCAATTAGCTTAGAAGAGAATTTCTGGCCTTTTGAAGCAGCTTTAACTGAAGAAGAAATACAGCGATGCGAAAACAAATCTGAGGGAAACATTTAGTCTAAGAGCAATAAGAGAAGTGCTTCTTACCAAAGAGAAAGGGGTTACCTTACACGGAAACATAACATTTTGTTTAAAAACCTACCAAACAAAAATCGCGTCAGATTTAAGTATTTCAAATAAATTTCTTATGGTTACGTAATTTTAAAATATGCATTTCAACAGAATATATATGTGTCGCATTTCTTTTCCACCAGTGTGGCAGTAGCTGCAAGCTTAAAATATTAATGGAAAACTATTGAGATTTCTCACTCTCCAAAACCTACAGTCGTCGGCGCCCATGGGCACTTCACGTACGTTGTACTATCCATAAGGTTAATAACTATTTGTTGCAAGCACGCTGCGTAAAAATGCTAATGTAGTTTATACCTCTTTCACAAACGACATCTGTAAACCCTGTCTAATTTCGCACAAACAGTTGCGATTTATTCTAAAATTAATGCTCTTATCACGTGTTGAATTCCCTCTCCGCCATATAAATTGTCTGGTTTGTTTAGCTACAGGTTGGATTTCAATTTCTCCCCCCATCGAGGGAGGTTCATCGGCGTTATGCAATCAGGGAGCCATTCGATGCGCTCGCTGCGCACACTGCGAAATTTAATAGCATACTGGGATTCCATAACGTTATCGGAATTTCCACAGCACAACCACTGCGAGGCTAGAGAACGTTGTCCTCTGAATCATTATGAATAATGATCGCTAACTGGTGTTGCATTCTGAATTCTGCCTACACATTCCGCCTAGTTTGTGAGCTGAGTTATACATACTGTTACAGTTAATGTATAGAAGCCGCATTTACTCTTCATTTAAAAAAAAGAAAAGGAATACAGAAATTACAACAAATATCATCGGGTTAGATCGGTTGCTATTTCATTCCAAGATTTTCAAATTTCGACAAGTTCTCGACTAGTTCCTTCGACATTCACTTTAATAAGCACTGGCACACCATTCAGTTGAGGGGATTTCTTTTTCAATTTTGTTAGAAATTTATTGTGACAATTATGTTCTGCTTATCCAGGTACAGTCCGTGTTTCTCATTAAAGAGGGCAAGCTGTTCTTAATGAAGAGAAAGGGCAGAACTTTGAATTTAGCCATATTTAACACCAAGATTATTATATAAATTATTATAGATATTGTTATTTCTTTATGTTACAACCAAAACCTTAACATACTTCACCGCAGGGGCGTAGCTTCGGTAGGTGCTCATAGGGCTTGATTCCTCCTCCGGGAGCACTATTTTGCGCCCCTCTTCGTTCATAAAACTGATCAAACTTAACGCCGAGTGGTGCAACCCGGAATTTACCCAAATATGTACTTTAAAAAATGATCAACATGTATTTATACTTAGTTTACGGTTTGTACTCTTACAAACAGCCTTTGTGTCCCCCCCCCCCCCCTCTCGAGTGTTGGTTCTAGTTGCTGTGGTGCTTTCACGCAGCTGTTGTACGTAGACAAGGTAAGAATGAAAAAATAAAAAGAAAGTTGTAAAATCTAGCTGCTGTTTCGGAACGATAAAGTGAATTAAGCCCGAAGAAAGTTAATCTGGATACTAAAAGGTGAAACGAACGCTGAGGTACCAACTGCGAAATCAATAGCAATGTGGGGATGACAGAGTGCCGTAAATGCGAGTTTTTACAAATCTGTAATGATAATTTAATGAAAAAAATTTCAACACTTGAGAAAGATCTCCAAACGGTAAGGCAAGAGAAAATAAAATAGAAATCGCCAAGTTCCTTTCAACGATCGAAAAGATGGGCCAATTCTAGGAGATCTCTGAAATCTCAAATTCAGTAATTAAGAAGCCAGGTGTAAATACTTCAGAAAAGGAAACGCAAATTGGAAACTAGAAAAATGTGTCAACCGCGTTCTCACGAAGACTCAATTCGAATATGCCTAATACTGTAATGTTAGAAACATATATTTAAAGAATGTCTTGTTCCTTTTAAATTCCAGTGATGATAGAGAGTTTAGTTCTTTCTCGTTCTCTTTACTCCTGGGCTTGAGGTTTATATAGTTTTATTGAAAATATTAGGTTTATATAGTTTATCGAAAAAATTGCAGTGAGGCGCAGTAGGAGACGCGCCTTTAAATGAGCGTCAGTCAGGCAACTCCTGTATTTCGACTTCATTATTTTCATTTCTGAAAAAGCTGTTTCACAGAGATATGTGTATCCAAAGAAAGCAGTCATTCTTCTGACAATTGAGTCGAAATTATGTTATCTGACGCTCTTGCCTTTAGTACTATGTCGGATTAAAGTTTCACAATTTCTGTTTCTAAATCTGAGGAATCGAAGAGGAAAGTAGAGGAAATGTTTGATGGAACTTCCTCGATATCACATTCGCCAAAAGGGTATGATGACCATGCGCAGGCAGCGGTTAGGGTTCGGGAGGGAAGTCTGACTGACTCATTCTGTCATCTGGTCTCAGGCAGTTCGTATGGAACAACATACACCCGCTTGATGAAACAAACGATCGACGTTTGGCAACCCCTTCTCTAAGGGATACAAGTTCGCGCGTAATTTAGAACCTGCTTCAAGGTTAGGGAAAGGGACAGTGCAGTAAGATAAACACACCGCGCAAGCCTCATTTGGAACCCGACTCCAACTCAGACGACTAGCCAGAAACCTACGCATCTAACCACTCTGCCATCGGGCCGATGCGCCATTTTCATTTGCTCCAGAAAAGCCTGTCATTGATGGAAAAGTAATGAATGAGGTGCGATAGCACTGGTATAACGCATATTGTGATTTTCTAAGCTCATAAAAAGTATGCTATCATTTTATCTCTTTGTGCTTCCCGTTCAGCGATCGTCTTATAGCCGGACAATATCGAAGGCATAGCTGACGGTAATCAATCACTAGCAGCTTGCACTAAGCGGCAAATCGATGCGGAAATTGAGAAAATTTTCAGGATCACATTTCACTGCGAAAACTGTTCTCATTTGACTTTCTTCTCAATTTTTTTCTCAAAGAGTAATACCGATGCAGAAAGCTTTATCTTTCTTTTCTCGTTACATCTCTCTTGTATTGTGATCACATAAGCTAGAAAACGTCAATACGTACGGAAAGCCGATCTTTCGTTTTAGTTCTAATGGTGTAATGAGCTTCAAAAACGCTTTCCGTTGATGAGATTGAATCTTTGCTTTCGTTAATGTGTTTCAAGCTTATTGAGGTCCAGTTTTTGTTTAAATCATGTGGAACCTACCTCATAGGTCGGGGTATTTTTGATTAAAAAAAATCCAGGAATACATGTGTGATCAAATGTTTCTTACAGTTTTAATACTTAAATATGAAGTCATTATCTTGCGGTAAGTTGATTGATACGTACCAAATGGTATTTCTTCAGTGTTCTTTCAGTCGCACCAAATGGCACTCCTTCAATCTCGAAACACATGTTCGGATTTCGGCAATAAGATTTTATGAGCTGGTGTCACAGTAAACGATATACAGACAATCCTCGATGTACGGCCGCCGTTTGTTACAATAATTTGTGGCGTTACGTCAAGGGTGGCATTATATCAAATTTACCAATTATTTTGAAGTAACCCAATTTTTTTAATTATGGCTCATTGAAAATCACAATTAGCATTAAGTTAATAATATATTAATTTAAAAAAATGCAGTCAGCACGAAGTGTCCGTTTTCACCTCCGAAGCTTCTGGTATTGTAGTTGTACGTAATTTGTCTCTGATGTCGCGTGTTATAATATGTTATGTAGCACACGAGATTGTTTGCTTGCTTTGAATACGCGTACTGTTTGAAAACAACGTTCGCTTGGCAGAGAGCTCCAGCGCAACGGTCAAGGCAATTTTTATTTCTTGGTATGCAATCTTAAACTGTTTTGTGAATATTTTTCAACCCCTCTTTTTTTTTTTTTTTGCAAATCTGTTTTTTCAGCTAGTGTTACTGCAATAATCTTTTTTCCCAGGCATTGGCCTGCCAATGCAATCATGGTAATAAAAATCTTGTACCAGATCAGCTGTCTACTGTTTTAAAATCGTTCCTAGCTTTAGGTTTGGGGTTAATAAAATTGCATTTCCTTTCAACTCTCGCTCTTTGGAAATGATTTTACCTTCCTTGCCATGTAATTTAAAATACTGAATTCATCCTGTAAGTTTTGAAAACTCCAACTTTTTGGTAGTGTATAGTAAGAATTTGCAGCTTTTAAGCTCTTCACGTTGTATCATTTAACATGTCTTTCAGCTGAGCAATAATTTCTGTTTTCAGGTCAGATGCTGAGAGTTCAGCATCAGGAAAAGATAAACATAACTTTCTTCTGCAAAAAGCGTTGATTTTTTCTCAAATTTGCATAAGGATGTTTTTATTCATGCAGTTTTTTTCTTTTATTACAGGGCCAATTAATTGTAAAGATACATTCGAAATTTGTATTGCATTTTCAGATGTTTCCTTACTTATTTTACCTTCACTACTATTCAGGCTTATGATAGGTTATGTATTAGCTTCATCACCTGTGAACTTTGAACTGATGAGGCTGTCGTCATCTGTTTAAGATCACAGGCGTATTTAGTCTTTTAAAATATTTTTTCGTAACTTGTAACAGATTTTTTTTTTATGAATAGGAAGTTTAACCATCCACTCTGAGGAACAGGACATATATTATTTTTCTCATTATAGTGTATTTTTTTCTTAAAAAGGTATTAAATGCTGTATATGACATTTTAACATTTCAAGAGGGGAGAAAAATTCAGCCACAGTTTCCCCAAAAGAATACCAGCACTATTTTTTTTAAAAAGAAACTTACTCCTTTACATGCGGGGTATATCTTTGGTGCAATACCTTTCCAGACCAGATGAAAAAGCATAACAGCGAGCATAACACATTAAAAACTTCCTGTAACAAGTAGCAAAATGAAACTAGAAGCGTGAGATGGCCGTATTTGACTGTTGTGTTTGACTAATGAAAGCAAACAAAGCATGGATTAGGTAATGAAGGTCAAAAGCAAACTGAAAACTAAGCTTGCTATTGGTCATACCCCAAGGTGTTTCTAGTTTAGAAGGAAATGGCAGGGTTTGTATGCCACCCTGCGAAAGCAGTGAAATACACAAGGAAATGCTTGGTTCCAAAAAAATCAGCGAAACCTCAGAGGAGAAACAAATGTTTTCGCTAAAAACGTGGAAACATCGAGGAACTCGTAATCCTATGCTATTAAGAAACAAAAAGAAAAAAAAAAATGCCATGAAGCATATTTTAATGAGCTAGTCTTAGCTTCATTTTACTCCCCCCGTCCCCCTCACACATACAATACCTGCAATGGAAAGATGTATTTAAAGATGTGTTCATTGCATCATATGGCGGACAAAATTAGCATTTTCTAGAGATATCAGGTTAACTTGTTAATTCTCAAATACTTGCAAAATGTCATTCCATCACTTTTGGAGAATTTTTGGTTGAGATTCACTTCAGTTAAATATTTTATAAATAACGGTCCCAACTTGAAAGTTGGCAACAAAAGTCTAACAATGCCATATAATTTTTTTCAAAATTTTAAAATTACAGTTTTTTAAAATATTCAAGGTCAAATTTTATTTCTGTGACCGTGAAAAGGTTAACTTAATTTTTTTTTTCAGCGCATGATTTAAAAGCTATTATTAAATGCTATAAAAGGACACTAATTTCAACCTTCTAGCCTAATTAGGTAACGAGATACAACTACTCTAAGATTGTCCGGAGTTCACGATTTTCTAATTTTCAAGGTCATGTAATATGAAACCCCGTTGGTAGACAGGACTAAAATTTGGGAAATTATGCATAAGTCCACATGCCTAACAACCACACCAAATTTCAAGGAAGGGGTCGGGTTGAAAATGGTCGTTTCATTGGTTGATTTGACACGGAATGACCTGTAAACGAAGTTTTTCTCTTTTTAGCCCTCGCCTTATTTTAAATGTATGTGTTGTTTGAGTTGCATATACGGTCAGCGAATATGTGGATTAGATTAAAAATATGAATCATTTGCATATGGTGGCAACTGCATGATCAATTCATCCCTATCACTGTCTGAGGGTGCCCCTTTCTGTTGCATAAAAGCATATCTTTTACACCGAAATTGACTTAGGTTATATAATTTATATCTCAGCGTGACATTCGAAATTTCCTATACCTGTATGTACATGCAGGTTTTTGAATTGAGAACTTTTTTACGTGACGTGTCATGCACGAGCGTTGATGAATTTCCAGCTAAGTAGGGATTAAAATGAGATGATCACTCTGTGCCTTCCTTAGTGCAGTCATTTACGTTGATCTAACGGTGCCTATGATCAGTGTTAGAATTACAAATAAATCTTCTACTGGCCCAGCGGACCACTAGAATTTGCAATTTTTTTTTTTTTTTTTGCAAACCACTGGTCCACCAAAATGCCCACTGGTCCGTAAAAAAAAAAAGAAAAAAAAAGACATTTACAATATGTAGAAAACAATGTGTCGTTTTAATGGAATTATCTCCAATATTTGTTTTTAAAACATCTAATTTGAAAGTGCAACTGACAGGACAAAGAATTTTCCAGAATAAGATCCCGATGGATTGGAATCCCGGTAAACTCCTCCACCGGTAAATTCCCCCACATTCAGTCAATTCCCCCACCTCAGAAAACTCCCTCACCGGTAAATTCCCCCACCTTTTTCAGTCAGGGACCGTGCACAAATGAATTTTACTCAAAATACGACTCAAAAAGGTGGGGGAATTTACCGATGGGGAGTTTTCCGATGTTGGGAAGTTTTCGGACATTTGGAAATAACTCTCTGCTGATGTTTTTATAAAATCCCAGGCTGAATTTTATTTGTAAAGATATTAATATTCATCAAAAGAATATTTCTGTTTCCTAGTTCATTTGCTGATGTGAAATAACAATTGCGTTTTAAAATATACTTCGAATCTTGTAGTTTATCTTTTTGTCCGGTTTTTTAAATTTTCCTCCGTTGGAAGAGACATGTTCTTCCCACATGTACTCTAATTGCATGAGGTCGAATGTTTTCATGTCAAGTTATTAATATTTCTCTTTTGATTACCTAGGCACTAAATACTAATTACTATGCATCATGCGTATAAATATTAATATTAATTACAATGTTTCATGCGTAAGAATATTTATCACTAAATATTAATTACAATGCCTCAGTTTTTATTCAAATGATGTAATATTCCCAACGTTTATATAGCAAATCGCGCTTTTATTTGGGCACTAAATATTATTCCACAGGCCCTAGGCTTTTTAACAGTTTTTATTCAAGCGATGCCATATTCACAACGTTTACGTATTAAATCAAGGCAATAATATTGCCTTTTTATTTAGGCACTAAATATAATTCATCGGCCCTAGGCCTAGGCTTTTTTAACAGTTTTCATTCTACCGATGTCATATTCGTAACTTTACATATTAAATCAAGGTTATAACATTCCGCATTTTATTAGGCACTAAATATTAGTTCATAGACCCTAGTCCTAGGCCTTTTTAACAGTTTTTATTCTAACCCTGTCATATTCATATAACGTTTACGTGTTACATTAGGGTAATAATTGTGCGCTTTTTCTTAAGCGCAAAATATTAGTTCATAGGCCCTAGGCTAGGCCTAGGCCTTTTTAACAGTTTTTATTCTACGCATGTCACATTCATAACGTTTACGTATTTAATCAAGGTAATCACATTGCGCTTTTTATTAGGCACTAAATATTAATACATAGGCCCTAGGCCTAGGCTTTTTCCAAGTTTTTATTCTGCCGATGTCATATTCACAAAGTTTATGTACCAAGCCAGGTTTAAAGTATTGGGCTTTTACTTAGGCACTAAATATCAATTCAGAGGCCATAGGCCTTGGCCTTTTTAGTAGTTTTTATTCTACGAATGCCGTATTCATAATGTTTACATATCAATTCAAGTTTATAAATATTCCGCTTTTACTTAAGTACTAAATGTTGTTTCACTGGCCCTTGGCTTAGGCCTTTTTAAGTTTTTATTCTAACGATGTTATATTCATAACTTTTTTGTATGAACTGAAGTTAATCATATTGCACTTTTACTTAGGTACTAGTTATTAATTCATTGGCCTTAGGCCTAGTAATTAATATTGAATGCCTAAGTAAAAGCGCAATGCTATTAACTTGATTTTTTTGTAAACTTTGCTGGCATCACATAGGCAAAGAAAAAAGTGTTAAAAAAGCTTAGGCCTACGGCCTATTAATTAATGTATGGTGCATATTAATTAATGTAGAAGCACAATATTATTAACCTGACGTGGTATGTAAACTTTATGAATATGGCAACGATAGAACTGGTAAAAGGGGCTAGGCCTAGGGCCTATGAATTAATATTTAGTCAGTGCCTAAGTAAAAGCGCAATACTCTTAACCTGACAAGGGATGTAAACTTTATGAATATGACATCAGTAGAATAAAAACTGTTTAAAAGGCCTAGGCCTAGGGCCTATGAATTAATATTTAGAGCCTAAGTAAAAGCGCAATGCTATTGACTTGATTTGATACGTAAGCGTTATGAATATGAAGTCGGCGGATTAAAAGCTGTTAAAAAGGCCGTGGTGTAGGGCCTATGAATTAATTAAGTAAAAGAAAAATATTATAAATTTGACATGTTATGTAAATATTTAGTGCCTAAGTAGAAATGCAGCGTTATTAAAAAATCCCACCTTATAGTCCTTTCCTGAACATTCCCCAACCTTTTTGAGTCGTATTTTGAGTAAAATTCATTTGTGCACGGTCCCTGATTGAAAAAGGTGGGGGAATTTACCGGTGGGGGAATTGACTGAACGTGGGGGAATTTTCCGGTGGGGGAATTTACCGTTTATATAACAGAGTAAGAGTCCATTCCTGGTCTGTTTTTAAGTAAGAAGGAACAAGGAGACTCCAAGGGTACAAAAAAATTCTTATACGTTAGTAGCCTTTTTTATATGTTTCAGTGTTTAGAATTTAGCTTCCTTTCCTTATTTTTAGTCTTATTGCTCATCTTGTGATAACTCATCCCTGCGACTTTCCCATGAAGTTAGCTTTAGTCCCGCATTTAAAACTGTTTCATGTGAATTGCTCTTTTACAAAAATTACCTTCACGCATCCAATTGACCTTCTGTGCTAATGTGTTCTCTTGGGTCAGTAACAAAAGTTAGCTTGTGTCTGCGGTCAATATCTGCTACATTCACTCGGGTAGGTGAAGGTAATAAAAAACGGCTGTAGCCATTACAAGGCAAAGACTGGGAAACTGCCTTTCTCTATTAGCTGTTTCTTCCACTCTTTACAAATCATGAGGGATAAAAAAAAAAAAAGCTGTTGTCCAATAGCATTTCATAAAACTATCACTAGTTTGCATCCTGAAAAGAAAACCGTACAGCGAGGTAAAAGAAATATAAATTTATATTTTAACTTGTGATAACTTAGAAAAAAAAAACAACCTTACTAGCCATCTGGGCCAGTAACATAAATATTTCACTGGCCCGATGGAATCTTTACTGGCCAACGGCCAGCAGACCCTGGGTAATTCGAACGCTGCTATGATGGTAGATGGGGCAACCACCAGAAATGGTTTATTACGTCCACGGCCGAACTTATGGATTTACCCACGTATTCACGTTGCATTTTCGGAAACCCTGTAAAAGCATGAGCGTCCCCCCCCTCCCTTCCAAGACAAAAATACACATGCAGCTTACCACTCAATCACGCGCTTTAGCAACTGCGTCATGATTATGATTATTGTGAACTACCGGAGGTAAATTCAACTCAGAAATTCAAAAATGTTAACAATGCAAGCAGATGATCCAGTTTAGGGTAAATTTCGGTGTACGTCACCCGATGCCTGAGCCGTTAGGGCACTTGTTCCTTCAAACAAGCGACGGTTTGCAAAATTACCTTCTCTTGGGGCAAGTAACCCCAAATTAGGAACCTGCGACCTCTCCCATCTTTCGCAGAAAGTCTTGGTATGTACACCTACCGTCTGAAATAATTTTACTGTGAAGCAAAAAATGAAGTTTGGAAATTAAGATGGTGTGCGTGTTTAGGTTTAGCAACTACCGTGAGCAACTCGATGGGCTATAAGCAGTCGCCCGTCCCTAATTTAGGGTCACTGGTTCCAGGGAAGGGAGAGAGCCAGCACCGTAATGCAAACACATTATCCATGCCTCACCGGGATTCAAACCCAGACCGATCTCGAACGTATGGTCAGAAGCCAGAGGTAATATTCCAAACACTGTCTCGGCAAAGTAAACATGTACAAGGTCGTACGCAGCCTGTACAACTGAAAGGAATTAAACGGAAAACCAAGGAAAGTGAAACTGATCAGCTCTGTGTGACACGCTTAGCAGCCAGTGTTGTGTAACGAGTTGTTTGTGTAAAAGTGCGATGTCTGAAATTCTGCCCTTCCACTTTTTTTTTAATTTATTTATTCTCATATCGAATTAAAAATACCCCCCCCCCTTACACACAGAGATTCGGCTGAAAGAAAGTGATTACTAAAAATTGCATGCTCAATAATGTGATTTAAATTACGTTTCTTGAAGTTTCGTTTCCATAGTGCGATGTACTTAGGAATTACGGAGAACTCTGTAGTTTCCAATTCCGCGCAACACATTCTTCACATGTTAAGAGAATGATAAGTATTTGCTTTTTAGTTGTGCGGGGAATCTAATTATCAGCATACTGATTTAGTCTGTCTGGCGTAATTAAAGCTCCTCTCTTTTGTCGAGAATTAATCATGAAAGGTTGCTGGCAGCTTAGTGACACTGCCGCTTGTAAGGTTTAAAAAGAAACTATCGTTTTATATTGCTTCTGAAGTGTTGAAAGGGCGTAATTGCTCTCGAGATGCCTACAATTTTGCTAGGAAACCGTAATGTAATGTAGAAACTGAGAATTAATGGTATATGGAGTGGTTGGGGGGAGGGATTCTAGTTACATCTGCGCATTAAAACAAGTAATGGGCTTGTTATGGTCGTGGTGACCTGCTATGGAAAGCAATTTTGAAGGATGTGATAACTATTATCAGTTAACTTGTTTAGGGCCCTGTAATTCAAGAAGTACCGCAGAACAGTTCACCCTTTTTTGTTACGTTCTAAGTATGTAATACTAACGGCACTTTCCTAACAATTTTTAACACCACCTTTCTTTAGTTTTGCACTAATTTGCCTTTTGATTTAATTTCAGAACATTAAAGAATCCGAATTTTAATTTGCAAACTTCATTCTTCCTTAAAAATGGGGCTACCTTAAGTCTTTTGAGAATAAATACGTGTCACTTGATCCATCTGTATGTCTGTTTTATCTTTCCTTCTGTAGAGCCAATAACTCCGTATCTATCAGTCGTATTCGAAACATTTTATTTTTTTCACTGGATAATGTTAACTATGTTCGGTGGTGAAAGTAGAGGATTTGTTTTGAGGGAGCGCAAATTTAGTGTTTATAAAAGTCTTGCAGCGAATTTACACACAAAAAGGAAAAAAAAAAAAAAAAAAACCCGAAGAAGGGGAGATGATCCTGTCTGATAGGCGCAGATAGGATATTCACTCAGAAACAGTTGCTATCATTGTTTTTCCCCCTTCAGAGGATGTTCCTTTCTACGTTTTAAGTATCTAAATAACAGCTGCTGTTAGACACCACTCCAAACAATTAGAGAATGCCGTCTTCTGCGGAAGTCAGTAAGGCCTTGTTCAACGGCTATGCACCGAACTGTCACTATTAATGAATTACTCTTATTTTTGAGTTCGATATTCTAAAGATAGTCTACAACACTGTTATTAGTTCACGATTCCCCCATGCGGAATAACGTTCGGATAATACGAAAGCAAATCAGTCGAATGCGAGGATCTCTTGCAGCTGCGTGCCAGTTTGCCAAGAATCAAAGTACAAATTACCGAGATACACTGTCTCAGCGCAAAAGCTTGACAATTGCAAGATCAGAATATAAAATTCTTACACAAGCTGCGAATAGAATCCATAGATGTAAATGAATAGCAAACCTGAATTTCCTCTGTACGCATAGTTTAGCAGCTTTTTTTTTTTTCAAATATTACGTTCATAACTATTTTATATAGGTAAACGCCGTTCTTCGTACCAATTTCTTAAGGGAGCGCCTACTTTCACCGCTGACTGATGCTAACGATTCATTCAGTTTTGAATTTCTGTGATGCAGTTTTCCCCCAAGATGGCGCAAAGTAATCTTAATCTTGATATTTATCCTACCAAGCATCCGTTCGAGAAAATTCTTTTAATATTGGCTAGCTCAAGTGGAGGAAAACAAACTAACGAATTAGCCTTGTCATCACTTCATGGTTTTAAGGAAAAGTAGGAAGTTTTCCTTGTTTCCTTTTTTAAGAGTTTGTCTCCGCACATGCTTTTCGCATATTGACAATGATGCATGCGCATACTCACAAGTAAAGACTTTTCAGAGCAGCTTTTTAAAGTTTTACAGTAGGGCTGTATAAAGTGAAGCAACCATCCACAGACATTTCCTCAAGGTAGTTGCACTGTTCCTTAGTGACTTCTTTAGAGGAACCAACGCGCCTCCCTAGCTTCACAGTATTTGTCATTTTCTTGTAGGACTTCGTCCACAGTGAGTAGAGTTTAGGTCCCAGCCACCTACAGCGAGATCGCCTTTTGGGCAGGACACAGAAACGGAAGGAATGGGAGCAAGTCTAGCGACTTTGACAGAACAGTTTGTAGTGAGATTAGAGTACAGTAGATGGCGCCACCGTACAAGTACGATGTTGCACACAGAGGGGTAAGAGAATTTCAGGGGGGGGGAAATAGGAAAGGATACCCATTTAACCAGTGGGTCCAGCCTGGGAGCCGCCACTTAACGTGCTCGTCCGATGCACGGCGGATATTCAGCGATTGTTAGTAATTCTCAGGTTCGAACCTGAGAATCTTGCATCGATAGTCTGACTCGCTAACCACTAAGCCATCCGCGGCTCGGAACCAACGCGCGGACTTGAAAGCACACTTATACCCCAAGTCACCCTGAGAGTGTACTGTTGTTAAAGGCGTGTAGAGCCTTATCACGACCTCTCCGTGGAACGCAAAAAGGTATCAATCCGCATTACAGAGCATTCCTGCTGTTTCCTTTCTGTCAAGAAATTAAACTCGCACTGACCACCTCCCCTTTCAGCCACACATCACACAAGGACTAGGAATTGTGAATGGGGTTGTGGTGGGGTCCGAATTTCTTCCCCTACTGCCTGTTTAAGTAACCTTTCCCTGGAGTTTCCCCTATTGTCAATTTATTATCTCTCCGTTGTGAATGTCGGGAGAGCTCTTCCATCCTTTCCCAAGTTATGTTCCAGCTGAACGGAAAGAAGTAGCGGAAAGTGCGAGAGGCTCTTAATTGAGTAACTTCTCATATCAAATTTATTTTTAAAAAGCTCTCACTTTTGGAAAAAATACTTTTTAAAATTCTGGCAGAGTTCTACCATAGTAAAAATAAATGATATCGTAAAAATAGTTGGAATGAGCATGAATTGATCATACAAGTATTATATACGGTTGAAAATACATATTTAGAACTACAATAAATTGCCGGACTACTACAATTTGTGCATATTATTGAAAAGTACTTTTCTCGGTATATTTACTTATAATGTAAATTTGACGGGAAAATGAAATAAATTTATTTAACAGCACTGCACGAGCTGTCGAAATTTCGTGGCAAAGTTTTGTGAAAGTGGACAGTTAATCTGAAATACTGCGTATTTATTTAACCCTCTGCAAAACATTATCTTAAGCCTTCAAGAATTTCAGACTTTGTGTCTCTTGCTCCTGCTGATTTGGAAAGCATTTTTGTATTTATTAACCGTGCCTAAAATTTTATTCCATGTTTTGCGTTTCCCACGAAAGCATGCTTTTTCTGTTCTTTTAGTCAGTGACCTTTACACCGAATTACCTACATCTAGTATGAGGTCATATCTGCCTCCACCCTCACGTTGATAATAAGTTGTAGTCATCATTTTCAGCCTACTTGAGTGAAGTTATGTGACTCGCATGCAAAGAATGCAAATTTATTCTATGTTAAGAATGCTAACGAGACGTCGGTACACGGCCTTCGAAACTAGAGTTTAGCAGATGTTGACTGCTGACGCCTCTGATTCGCAGAACGCAATCTCGAGCTGCTTTTAAGCAGGGGATAATTGTACTGTTATGTTACAAGAAAACACAGACCATTTCTTATTTTACATTTATTTATTTATTTCATCATTAGGAAATGAAACTAGGTCCTCGTATGAGACGTGGATATAATGTGCTAATGTGCAAAGCCGCATTAATTAATCAGGTGCGGGCGTACACTGCATTAATCTCAAGGGGTTTTGGAATCTACCTAGAAAAGCAATACCTCGAAAAAGCGCATTGAAAATTTTATTTATTAATTTGTTTCATTCAAATTAATTCAGAATTGACGGATACATGTCTCAAGGCAGATTTGGCTCTTCCTTTCACAAGTCTTCAAGTTTCTGGCTTCCTGTCCGAACATGGAGCTAAGTTACTCACTGCGCGAAAAACAAACAAAAAACAACAACCTTACTTAGCAATTATATTTCATTTCATTTATTTATTCATTCAGTTGCCACTACAGCAACTAGGAAAAGGAGGGAAAAGGCCGTGAGGCCTGACATAGCCCTCCTCTCCCCAGAATACAAAAAACATAAAGCTCAACAGAAAAGGCAAGCCAACACATATATGGCAGGTTAATATGTGAATATACACGTACTAGCTCACAACCAACACATATATCAATGTGTTCCATCATCAATAGCCTTCATTATATCTAAGCAAACAACAAGTGTCATATACACTTCACTATATAATCACATATATATTTATAAATACACAACAAATAACGTTTGCACCTCACTTTATAATGATACTAACCCACATTTCTCCCATTCAATCGAAATTGCCTATTGTTTACTAATTATTTCATAAGATGTGACTTTAGTTTTATTTTAAATAAGTTAAAATTATTAATTGATGCTAGTTCTTGGGGCAATGAGTTCCAAAATTTTGGGCCACTATAATTTATATTCATTTTAAGTTTCTCAGTTTGTGAGAACATTGGAATTAGTAGTGATCTATTCCTAGTATTGTGGTAATGAGTATGTATATTTAGTATTATTATATCATTGTGTATACCATTTTTAATTCTTTTATACATTATTTTTCCCAAGTTATAGTCATATAATTGCTTTATCGTTAAAATATTATATATATTGGGGTTCACTTTTGACCGAATATATGAGATTGGTTGAAAATTGTTTGATGTTTTAAGGTCTATTAGTCTTATAAATCTATTTTGCAGTACCTGTAGTGTGTTGATATTATATTGTGTGGTTTGTCCCCAGGTTAAAATGCAATAATTAATATGTGTTTGAATTAGAGTATGATATATAGAGATTAATGTTTTTGGTGTTAAGTTTGGCAAAGTACTACTGACCATCCCAATATTTCTAGAAATCTTGTTACTTACATTTTCAATGTGTTTGTTCCATTTCAAGTCATTATGTATAGTTCTACCTAGATAAGAGTGTGTTGAGACCGTATTAATCTTGACTCCATTCATCAGAATCGGTAAATCGTATAAATGTGAAGTTTGTGAATTAGAGAAAATCGTTAATTTAGTTTTATTAATATTAACAACTAATTCATTTGCATTCAGCTAATCTGTTATTAATTTTAGCTGAGTATTAGTTCTTAATGTAAGCTCATTCATATCAGTTCCCTTTAAAATAATAGTTACGTCATCTGCATATAGGATAACTTGACTCGTCATAAAGCGACGGGGATGAGGATAATCCAGCTGACGATCATCAGGACATGTAGAAAGGAAGAAAGTTTTTTTTTTCCCGCGCATAAAAAGATAACCACAGGAACTGAAAGAAGCCAACGCTGGCTCACGGTAGCAAAAATTATGGGGAGACTGACGTTGAACGTGTGTGCCAGCTCAAGATCTCCCACTGGTACGTGCTGAGAATACGGTGCACTTTCAGTGGTTTATCTAAATCAATTTTGCTTTTGTTTAATTCTCAGGGGGTATATTAATTATGCCAGTGGACGTCAGAGGTACCCATAATTAAGCTGGGCTTACCACTTGCAGAGACGGGTGATAACCAGAACGAAGAGCAAGCACCATACCGCCGCCCCGGTGGCGCAGTGGTCTAAGCGATGACTTCTAATCATTCGTCTGAAAGGGGTTCGAATCCCGGTGGGGTATGGATGTTGTGTTTGTCTTACGGCACTGGCTCTCTCCCTTCCCTGGAACCAGTGGCCCTAAATTAGGGACGGGTGATTGATAATCCAGCTGACAATCATCAGGATAGCCCATTGAGTTGCTCACGGTGGTCGTTAAACCTCCAATGAACAAAACAAAAAACCCCCACTATACCCATGCTTCATCGGAGACACAAATCTAGCCTCACGGTGTAAGATGGTGGGAACGTAACTGCTCCGCCGCAGAATGACAGGAGTCGTGTTTTTTGTTATTTTATTGGGAGTTTTACCGAGTCGTACACTGTTAAAAATTTGTTCTTAGAAATAAGCAAAATGTACTCGTTTTGAGTACATTCTGGGCTTATAATAGCTCCGAGTACTTGTGTAACATTTTTGGAAAAGACACGTACTCATTTTTGAGTACATACAGGGAGTCAATTGGGAGTATATCTGGTATTTCTAATTTGAAATATATGTACTCATTTTTGAGTACATATAATTCAAATATATGTACAAAAAAATCCATATTTCAAATATGTGCTCTAATATCATTCAGTTTCTGTGTCCTTTCGGGCAGGGCACAGAAACTGCAGAAAGTTAGAGCGAATCTAAGAGGATAGTTTGTAAGTGAGAGAGAGAGAGCACACTAGATGGCGGCACCGTAAGATTTTGCGCATAGAAGGCTTTGAGAAATTAGGGAGGCTTAGGAATGAGCACCTTTATATGTAACCGGGGGATTTCTACCCGGGGGCCGTCACTTAACGTGCTCGTCCGATGCACGGCGGATATTCAGCGATTGTAAGAAATTCACACCATCACGGAGAGCCCCCCCCTCAGGTTCAAGCCTATCAGACTACCTTTGAACCTGGGGTTCCTCTATCGGTAGTCTGATTCTCTAACCACTAAGCCATCAGCGGCTCGATTTCAAATTTGGAATACGTGTACTCCATAACATACTCATTTATTCATAGAATCAACTGGAAGTATATTATTCGATGGCACATCTGGGATAATAGATATACTCGTTGTCACATGCTGGGCAAATGGACAGCACAGTTTTATGACAAATATAGTGATGAAGCGACAATACATTATTTATGAGATTGACACTTAATGCAAAAACGTACACAAAGATACTTTATGCATAATTAAATTACTTGTGGTCAGTGATTTTGTTGTACTAATTATATATGTGTGCCACTTTACACATTTATTAAAGAATTTCTCTTGAAATCCATAAATACTAAAATGAAGTAATACGAGATTATATTTATATTTATTGAAGCAGTTATTTGCAAGGACGTATGGTTACTTACATTTGAGCATGTCATGTACTCGTTTACGATACGATTGTACTTAAAACAAAAAAAAAAACAAAAAAAAACGAGTAGGGTCAGGTTCTCATTTTTAAGTAGATTTTTTTTAACAGTGTAGCTCCTGCGTGGTGTGTGTGGTTATGCTTTGTGTTAACGAAGAGTAAATCTAGGTTATCTACTTTCTGTTTAAAAGGTAGATCAGACAGAAAGAGCGAAATTTTCAATGGTATAATATTTTTTATTTTATTTTTGTCTTTCAACAGAAAACGAAGTTAGTTGATGCACTCAGTTCGTTTTTTGGAACTAATGCCAGTACTTGTTTTTGTTCTGCTTTGCTGAAGAACGGAGCGTAAGCGCGTGGCTGTGAAAATTACGTTGAAAATATTGGCTTTTGATTCAACTGCAAAAGATAGTTTTAATATCCACCAAAAGGAAAGGGGATTTGAGAGAAAGGTATGCTCGTAAAATTTATACCAGCATAGAGTTAAATCCCTGAAATGGCAATGGGCTGGACATCTGCCAGAAGGACAGACCATAGATGGACAGCCGAAATTTTAGTTGGATTCCAAGGGACAGGAAAAGACCCAGAAAAAGACCACATGGGAGATGGGTGGATGAAATTCGTAAATATGCGGGAGTGACATGGAGGAGACTGGCACAAGACAGACCGTTGTGGAGGAAACTTGGGGAGACCTTCGTCCAGCAGTGGATTGATAATGGTTGACAATGATGATGATGATGATGATAGCGAAACAGTGAAGAGCTAATCGAGAAAATTATAAGCCAGCAGTCATTCAAATAATTAAGAGAAAATCGAGAAAATTGGCGTCTTTTAGTAAGCATTGATGTCTATTATGTAAAAGGATTTCCGTTCGTAATTAAAATTGTGATGACTTTAAAGTCGTACTAAAGCTGACAGAGCATGGTACGTATGCACACACTGAAGCTTTGCAGTTATTGTTAAACTGAAGGACTACAGGGACAATATAATCTTATCTTTCTTTAATACAAGTTTAGTACCTCGTTTAATTAACCACCGAATTCATGTTATCCTGCATTAAGTATCGTTCAGGGTTTATCATTGGAATTGAAAAACAGATTGTTTATCATTACTAAAACAGGTATAACGTAGCCCCTTTTCGTGTGCGAGATTGGTGTTACGCTATATCTAAAACCATGACTAAGGAAATGTTGAACTAAATGAGAATACTATGCAATAGTTGCACGGGGTAGTTCAAATTAAGCTTTTACGGCCAGACGAAACATATACACTTACGATAACCTTTTATTGGTCCAGCAATATTTGATGAACTCCACAATATAGCACAATAAATTGTAAACTTCACATCTATCTTAACAGCGATCGAACATCTCCACACACACACACACACACACACACACACACACACACACACACACACACACACACACACACACACACACACACACACAACTCCTGTATCGTCCTTTTTATCTATCGTTCTTATCACATTCATGAGTCACTCAATCTGACCTCAGTTGTGTTGCCAACCTCATTCATGTGAGAGAGAAGATATCACGTTAACTTCGGAAAGTGCAAATGAGAACAAACTCAAATTTACATAGGTAAAGGAGCTAAAATTGAAAGGTAAATTAGAATATACGTCACACTGTTTAAAGGAGAATCCTGATAAGTTAATCAGCAAATACAGCTTTTGAATGTTTATGGGAAAGAGGAGTAAGGTCCGTAAGTTTTTCCTTTACCTCCAAGACAAGGTAATTATGAATGGATTTATTGTCTGAAGTAAATCTTGTTCTTGTAACTAAAGGTTTTAGCTGCGTGTGCATGGAATTACCAGTAGGTTGTTAGAAAAATATGTATTATGTGGGATGGATACAAGCAGTATCTGCTAAAGGAGGTCGACAGCTGAAGATACAACCTATCGACTGACTTGACAGGTATTTTTCAACACTTGTGGTGCCAAAGACAAAATTCCTCAGTACTGTTTGTTAGCAGGGAACACGACTGGGGCGTAAACATAGTGGGGAAATTCTGCTATTAATTTCATTTTATCGTACACTATAACTTACCCAAGGAAAGAATTCATCACTTGTGATTTTATATACACTATATTGACAAAAGTCACTGGACACCTAGAAGAAAAACACAACGTAGTATTTATTGACACACATTAGTACGGTGTCGGTCCACCTTTGACTTTAATGCATGCACTGGCCCTTCGAGACATGCTTTCAACAAGGTTTCGGAACACAGCGATAGGTATGCGCTTCCATTCAGTACATAATGCTGCGACTAACTGTTGCTTAGTAGTAGGCCTTGACTCCAAACTTCTTATGCGGCGCTCTAATTCATCCCATAGGTGCTCTATGTGTTTAAGATCAGGGCTCTGTGCTGGCCAGTCCACACACGGTACGGAATTATCGTCAAACCATGTCCGTCCTTGCTTTATGGCTCGGTGTACTATCCTGCTGGTACCAACAAGGCTCGGTTCCATAGTATTGCCACAAAGTTGGTAGGGCATAATTGTCCAGAATATCGAAGTAGACGAGCCGGTTAACAGGTTGGTCCACGTTAACCAATGGGCCGGGACCATACCACGAAAAACACCCCCACACGAATACACTGCCAGCTCCATACTTGACCGTAGGAACAGTACATTGTGGTAAACACCGTCCCCCCAGCTGCCGCCATACCCACACACGCCCATCAGATTGGTGGATCGTGTATCTGGATTCACCAGTCCATAGGACCCGTTTCCATTGATCTACGGTTCACGATAAATGTTCTTCACACCATGCTAAACGACGAGTAGCATTCCGAGTGAAGATGAAAGGCTTATGAGCAGCCGCACGACCACAGTAACCCATGGAATAAAGTTCTCTGTGAATGGTACGTGTACATACAGAAGTTCTAACATTTTTACTCACCTGTACACTGAGGTGTTGTGCAGTACTCCATCGATTAGCTGTAACAACTCTCCTGAGGCTTCGATGTCCTCTATCACTGATTTTCTTTGGTCTGTCGGTACGTTTTGCTGCTTCAGGCACGCCATGTGTCTTCCACTTATTCAGTACATCCAAAACAGTTGACTTTGGTATGTTTAAACGCCTCTCGGTTTCTCTTATGGACAACCCACTAATGTAACGTCCAACAATCTTTCCTTTCTCAAAGTCAGTTCTCTCCCGCCGCGACATTTTCACTCAACCTCACAGTGCGATATGATCGCGATCAGCTGCAGGCTTGTTTTTATACCGTTTACAGCTGTACCGCTCATCTTAACAACGCAGCGGATCCGTTCATTTGCTTTCGAAGGGGTGTCCGGTGACTTTTGTGAATACAGCGTATATGTTGATCACGATTTGTTAAGAAAGAGCCAGCTAACTTCTTGATAATTATGTCTTGTTGAGTGAACGAGTTAGTAGTTTGAAGTGCTTGTTATTATGCAGTGAAATATATTTAACGTAAATAAAAAATATCATAATTAATTCCTCTTTTTTTTTAAAATTCACGAAAAAAATTCCCAACTATATTCAAATGAATAAAAGTTGGGAATTTGAAATAGTAGGTAACCTGTTCTGTTGATTTTTGACTCTGTGCCGTTTCTATCTAATACTTTTCAAGTGTGTAATGTTAAACTTGACATGTTAGAGCTACAACTTCTACGAGCAACGATTTAAATTAAAATTTAAGGGTTCAACAAATATTTTAAGTCAAGGAGGGACATTTAAGTCTCAGTAAGAGCTGGACGAGATTCACTAAAACGTTATAATTTTAAAGTGAACAACTCTTGTAGTTTTACACAGTGTTTGTAAAGGGATAGGTTCATTTTTTTTACCTTTGCTCTAATTTAAAGCGTTATACCAGCTGTGACGATTTTTACAAATGCGGCTTTTTTGTTGTGCGGTGTGCTATCCTGCGAGTGTTAAATATCTATACTGCACTACCGTGTTGTAATTCAACGAACGCAATGATAACGATCTTTAACCTTAAAATGATAGTTTTGGTATCTCTGTGAGAGAAACTACTCGTCTGATAAATTATTCTGCAAGTCTTAAGTAAACGGAATATTATATCCGTCAGAACTGCTGATATCCTTAGTAATGATAACCGCTGATATCCTTAGTAATGATAACCGCACTGTCTTTATTTAGCGCAACAGATCTGGCAAGTCTTCTGCGGACATTTTAGTGTAAGACGACTTAAGCTTCGTCAATCAGCCTCTAATCATCAAAAAGAAGCGGTCAATTTCCCCGGAGAGATTGTTAGTAGAAGTTCGAAGGCTAACGGCTGAGTGAGCATTCTCTCTTATGGTGCTTCTTCTTTTGGCAGTGGCTGTTGGACAGTAGTACTTCGAACTGAGAGAGCGCAGGAGAACTTCAAGAAATGATCTAAGGTGCTTTGATTGTAAGAGGCAAATTGGACTTAGTCTTAGGATGGCGGTTGCTAAGGTGACGAATCCCATAGATGGATCCTCCTGGGATGAAGAGGGAGGGAGCAGGAGTAAACGTCTGTTGAAGATTCAACTGGAGGATCGTTCGCTTAGGGAGTAACAGATCTTATCTGCCGGAGTAAAAGAATAACAGGTAAGTCAGCCTGAACATAGAAAAGAAGTATAACTGGTCGCGTAAGACACGTCCCGTTAACGAAGCTGCGCCCAATTTTTTTTTTTTTTTTTTAATGCGGCAGTCGTGTATGGCAAAGGACACATCATGAACGAATTTGAACAGCTGTAAGTATTCAGATCTTGTAGTTTTAGATTGCTGTTATAAATGAGATGTAGAACAAACTCTCTGATGACGTACTACAAATCAAGAAAACAAATCGTCTCAAAATTTAAATAAAACCAAGCTGTTGTCACATATTTATTTTTTCAAGTCGACCATGGTTTCGCTGGGTATTGACCTAGCTTCATCAGAACAAATGGCACGTAAATATTCAAATTGTATACAGTATATCATAAATGGTGAATTGTATGTGATATCATAAATGGTTGTATATGATATCATAATTCCATGTGAATGTGGCGCTTCGTATATAGGACAGACCCGTGTAGAGGCCTTGCGTTTTCGATTGAGGGAGCACAAGAGCTACATTCGAAACTGTGATCTAAAGAAGTCATCCATGGCTAAACACTGTTACGAAAAGGACCATAAATTTCTCTTTGAAGAAGCAAAACTAATTGACAAGCCAGATTCAACCACCAAACTTGATATTTTGGAAGCTTTCCATATATATCAGAAGTCTTCGCAACTTGTTAATGACATGGCATCCTCCCCATTTCTATCAAGCGCGTGGAAGCAACTAAACAAAACCCGTGAATGTAAACACCATTTATGATATCATATACAATTTGAATATTTACATGCCATTCGTCTTCATCAGGACGAATGGCACGTAAATACTTTCAATTTTTTCAAGTCGTCCATGGTTTCGCTGGGTATTGACCAAATTCAACACCCAGCGAAACCATTGACGACTTGAAAAATAAATATTTGTGACCAACTATATATATAATCGTCACAAATCTAGTCTTTGAGATCAACAAGCTGTTGTATTGATGAAGCTGTATATTCTCATAAAATTTCGATAAATAGACTACTACATTTTGATAAAATTGAATAATGTGCGATAACTATGCAGAGGCTACGTTAACTGAATGTTTAAAGTGGAAACTACTTGGACATTTTCAAACTACTTCAGCTCTCTTATTTTGATTTTTAGTTTTTTTTTTTTTTTTTTTTTAGCTGTTGTAAGGACGTGAACTTCAGGAGGAGAGCTTTGTAGAACTCAAGAAAAATCAGAAATTAAATTAATTTCCCTGAAATAATTTCTCCGGGCACTTTACGGGATTTTTAGCAGTGAAAATTATCACTTAAGTAGTAGTAATAGCGGTATCTTTAAGTAGAATTACGAAATTCGGCTGTTCCACCGTATTTGATAAGACGATTTAAATATTCCGTAATTTTTTTTTTTTTTCTGTTGCTTGCAGTGGCGTACCCAGAAATTAATTTTGGAAGGGGTGCATATCGTCGTCGCAATGTCAAAACCACGAACGCAAAATTTTGTAGTTTGAATTATCGCTATTTAAAAATTAAATTTCATCAAAGAATCACTTCTGCAATTACATCAGACTGTTGAAGCACTATAAATAACATTTACATCAAGTTGCATCTGTATTATACATCAGTGAATAAAATTTTGTATAATGTAAAGTCAACAATCGAAAAATCCTCACATTAGTGTAGGCTACGATATCATTCCTTCGTAAAGTGACGAAAAAATGTGTATGAGAGCAGGCATTTTTATATTTCTCAAATACTATTAATTACAAAGTAATGTTCATTCTACGATTTTGTTTTCCTGCTATGGTATGTACTCAAGGTAAAAGGCTTACCCCCTCCCTCCCCCAGGAATCAGCCCCCACCATTCATTAGACTGACGCCTATATACAACACCAATTCGCTCTCTTCTTTCTTTGGTGGCATACGAGTGAGAAATGCGCACGGGGGAATAGGCATTAACAATAGGCATATGTGACCGCGTCTGACTATTCCAAATAAAGAAGTAACTATACTCCGAGTCAACCCAGGGCTGTTAGCCCTGAGTCAACCTAAGAGTGAACCGCTATGAAGGGTGCGAAACAGCTACCTCCGCTACGAAAAATAGTCCCTAGCGTTTAGAGCTAAAAGCATCAGAATTATTGCTTAGAAACCATTTTGTTTGCTCAACAGTTTATCGGACAAAATTGGTATCTAAAAAAAAAAAAATCCAGAAGTTAGAACGCTTTTAGAAATACATTTATTGTGAGAAGTTGCTGAATCAAGAGCTTCGCACTTTCGGCTATTTCTGCCCACTTTGAATACAACTCGGACAGGGGGAAGGGGTGGAAGACCTCTCCCAACATTTACAACACATAGACAATAAATTGACAATCGGGGAAACTCGAAGGCAGTAGGGGAAGCAGTTAGGCCTCCACCAGACCCCCACTCACGATGGGGGGATCAGAAAGGAAACAGTAGAAGAGCACATTGACGCAGATGGATACCGTTCTTGCGTTCCACGTCGAGATGTGATAAGGCTCTCCCGCCTTTCCCAATAGTACACTTTTAGGGTGAATTCGAGTATAAGTGCAATTTAAGGAAGACCGGCATGGCGGCACTAGCAAAATAACGTCCCCGACAAATTTTTTTTTCAATTTTTAATACTAGACAAATTATTTGGGGGGGTGCATTTGGCCCTTTGCACACACACCCCTCTCTCTCCCCGGGTACGCCACTGGCTGCTTGTGAACATCAAGAAACATTACGTAAAAACGGCAAGAATTTTTTATTAAAGCATTATGAAAGTACAACGCAAGGACCACATTTGACTATAATATTTAGAATTTATAGCGCAAGAACAGGGCCCTTCTAGGAGGAATGGTCAGAAGCCAGCGCCTCAGACCACTCGGCCACCAAGGCAACAAACCGAAGGTTAAAACATTTTTATAAGCCACAGATCTCACGCGTAAAACTATGCCGAAGAGAAATTCAAGTTTAACACAACTCGTGTTGTAAACTGCCTCACCGTAACTTTTTATCAGAGTTCGTAGATTATATGCGAGACCATTTCTGTTTTTATCGTTCTAAATTTGATTAGAATTAGAAGAGACAGTAAAAGTGTTGTCTGGATGTTTTTAATTAATGATTTGGCCTTCATGCATGACGAGGTTTCTCGTTTAATTAAAATTTAGAAGAAAAATATTTTCACTGCAGAGAATAAATAGCCTGTTGTGTTTCCGTATAAAGCAGTAATTAGTCGAAGTCAAACATAGATACGTTTGACTAATTTTGTCAAGTTATCTTCAATTCAGTTTTTTTTTCTTTCGTGAGTTACTGGGCTTTGAATCTGCGTTCCCATAGCCAAGCGACTGCGATTAGGACAGGTGCAGTTCAAACAACTTGAAATTCGACTATGTAACCAAAAATGCATTGAATGGAACAAAGGGATGCCTCAGATGGGCAGCACATCACAAAAGATCAAAGAATGTTGATAGGGAAAAATAATGAATATACTTACTTTGTTAATGGCAAGTATCAACTGATTCAAACTATTTGACAGGTGTCGTAATATTTTTCGTCCAGACTAGTCGATGGACAATGACTTTTCGCTTTCGAATAAGTTTTAATCACAATACAAACGAAATGTCACCCCTGAGCTGCTTCTTCAGGCTGTACGAGACAAATAATGTTAATATCTGCTGACAATAGACCTTGCAATGCGAATTTTTCTCATTTGCTGCGTGCCGTGCTTGTAATAATTTAGTATTTGTGTCGTGATTTGCTAAAAATAAAAAAGTTCAGATTTAGTAGTTTAGTTTTCTGAAGTACCCAGATGAAATAATTCCTGCTGTCATACCGAAATCATACTTGTGCTGGTGACTCTTGCTGTCTTGATGATTGGAATCTGTAATAGATGGCAAGGTTCTGGTAGTAAAAAAAAAGTAGCTGCAAAACACTGCGTAAATTGTAACTAAGAAAAAGTTTTTTTATTTTTAACCCAATACTCTCTATTGCTCGCCTTCTAAGGTCGTTCGTTATGCCCTGTTACAGGTTCATCAGGATATTGGAGCTGCTCCGGTGGCAGAGGGTCAAAAGCACGGATTGCTGGCTCATCCTTAAAATTTGGCTTGATTTGAAGCTTCGGTTTGTCAGTGCACCCAATGTTTGCCCTAGGGCACTTGTTCTTTCCTTTCCCTGAAACCAGTGGCCCTATTTTTATACGATACCCATTAACATCGAAAGCTATTTATAAGAAGTCTCACGTCTCAAATTTAAGGCTACTGGTTCTAAAAAAGAGACAGGATCAGCACTGTAGGCAAGAACAATCAGGATTGGTTCTAGAATAAGGGAGTGGGAAAAAAAATCAGTTTTCATTATGGCTAACTGCTTAAAAAGTCAGGGAATATTGCGATGTGTCAGCATGAAGTAAAGGAGAAATGGCCGTCCCGGTGGCGCAAGGGTCTAAGGCGCTGGCTTATGATCATTCGCCCTAGTTGGGTCCTGGTTTGAATCCCGGTGTGGCATGGATGTTTATGTTTGTCTTTCGGCACTGGTTCAATATGTTAGGTTATCTGTGTACTTTGGTCGTTCAGCATACTGTGAAATCCATGTTTGATGTATACTTGTTCACAATATCTGTGTACACTGATCATTTGGCATGCTGTCAACCATGTATGATTTGTACTTGTTGCTGTGTAATTAATGTCTCCTGTTTATGTCTGCATGTATGTCTTTGTACCACTAGGTCCAATAAATCATTTCATTTAAACCTCCAATAAAAAAAAAAAAAATTGGTTTTTCACAGTGCTATGTGATAAGTGTCCACCACCCTTATAAAACTTCGACCCGTTTACTTGACAGAGGCACTTATAACTTCCTCCTTTCATCCACATCAGGGTAATAGAAAACCCCTCAATATTAAATTTCATCTTGATAGATATAATAGATTTGAGTTACTGCGTCAACAAACCAGACACCACCGTGGACATAGTCATCGTATCTTGTTCGGGGAGTCTAAAATGTGTGTTTCTGTTGAAATCTCGAAGTAGAATTTCTTTGCGATTGCAATACTTTCTCATACATTAATATCAAAGATTAAACATGGGGGAAGGTAGTATATGGCAACAAAAAACAAAAGCTATTTTTTAAGGATGGCGGGCAAAGTGTGGGGGCCCAAAACTGCTGCTGTGCGCAGAGCCTGGGTAACTCCAAATCCGCTACTGATCTACATCTAGTACCGGAAGTATGCAGTACTTCACCTCCCAAGCACTTGAAGACTCGTTCACAACCGCAACCTCCAACCCCTCCCATGATGTCAAAGGCCAACAGAATATGAAACACCCATTGTGCTCGGGAACTTTTTACGGTGGAACGTTTAATGGATGGTAACGTCTGTATCCTCATTTATGTGTTACAGATAATAATGACATCTATTAAAAAATCGAAATAGCGAACAATGATGACCCCCTCCGTAAGTAATTCAGATAGATTCGCTGCATCGTATCTCCACTGTAGTGGTCGTGGATTGACAAGGGGCTGGGAGCAAACAATAGTCCTCGAGAGTTTATGCAACGTAGCTCCGACCGGAATTCCCCATTAGTGAAAATTGGTTGCTTCATTAATGACAACCATGTTGTTCAGTGTGTCTTAAAGTTTTTTCCCCATCGGTTGCATTTTAATCCCTGTTGCAAACATGAGTTGTAAACCTCAGGAGAAGGCAGAAAATTAGCATTCTCTCTTTTCTTCCCGACTTCCTTTGACGATTAACCTTCCACGGTACAATGCCCTCTCCGTGTAGTGGGTGTGTTTAACTGTTGGGTCCGCTTTATTGCTAAAATTGCTTATTGATTTTATCCTGCCAGAAATTCTCTAAGGATTCATTCTCTTAGTTCCCGTAAGTGAGGGGGAAGGGCTTATATGGTGTGATTAATATGTGGGAATAATTATGAAAACGTGTAATGGAAATTACAACAGCGCTCACTCAGTTGTAAGATAGCGACTTCCAGGCATGTTGATCTCCACCCACAGCCACCTCAGGGAAATTTCATGGCGGGCTTCACTGCTTTCCAAAAAAAGATGAATTAAAAAGTTAATTTCCATTAGTACATTGAAAGTTATTATATTTTTTAGAACGAAGTGTTGCAGTGATAATTTCATCTTTCCAGAAGAACACCTTTCGTGTTTTACCTAAATCAACATAGAGTTTCGCTTCATGGCGTAGCCTCTTACATGATTGCAATCAATGGCTTTTGAAAATTAAGGTAGGGCACTCCGTATGGTGCAGTAACGTTGGGCCCTTGCTCTTAACTAGCCCCCCCCCTCTAAAAAACAAACAAACCCGGATATGTTAAAATGGTTGCAAATACACTGCCTTTCCATTAATATCCGGACACCTGCATGTCTACAAATCTTCATTTACAGAAAATTTGATATCGTGTGCTGAAACCTTTGGCCCTCGTGACGGCCTCTTGTCTTCGTAGATATTCGCCAATTTTTAGTAAATGTTCGCCATTCTGCCTTCAAACGAGCGACCAGTTCAGCTTTGTTTGTTTGGCGATCTCTTCTTCCACGGACCTGACGACCCAGTTCGTCTTTAGAGATTCTCTATTGGGTTTAGGTTCCTAACTATAGGCTAACCAGTCCAACTTTTTGAAGCCCATGTCCTCAAACCAAACTGTAACAACACGAACAGTATGACATGGAGTATTGTCCTGCTGATAGAGGGTGCGTATGGAAAGCTAAGCGTCCATGTTAAGGTGGACGTCAAGTAATTTCGCTTCCTATACTTCCAATGGAAAAACTTCTGTACACATTTTCTTCGCAATTAATGCGTTCCCAAGGATGAAAATTTGAACATCGATTAAAATAAGTTCATACTATAACTTGGAATACTTAACATTTTCTGAAACATAGCCATAATTATATTAAAAATCAACGACTTTTCCTTTGGTGGTGTTGAAACCAGAAAAAAGATGGCGCCACCTGTACTTTGATGGCGTCAGTAGACAAATAAATGTTGGATTGCATAATTATGGTTATATTTTAGAAAATATTAAGTATTCCAAGTTATAAAATGAAGCTATTTTAATTGATGTTCAAATTTTCATCCTTGGAAACGTATTAATTGGGAAGAAAATGTGTACAGAAGTTTTCCCATTGGAAGTATAGGAAGCATAATTACTTGAGGTCCACCTTAAGGGCACGACAACAACACAAGAGCTGACTGATCAAAACCTCCACTACATTGACGACAGCAAAAAACATCACGCCTACACATGCGCATGCAACGAGCAGTACAGACAACCGAAAAGAAATTCCACTGAGTGGACATAAATCATGGGATACCTACCTAATAACGTGTAGGCCCATCTTTCGCCCGGATAAGAGCAAAAGGTGGGGTCATATGGCGAGGCATTGAGTCCTAGGTCACGAAAGCTTTCCACAGGTATCTCCACCTATGTTTGATGCAACGCTGTTCATAATTACGTCGCATTCCCGGGTGGAGGATCTGAAGCTCGAACAGACTTTTACACAGCATCCCAAAGATTTCCCCACAGGGTTCGGGTCCGGTGAGCGGGAAGGTCATTCCAGGCTGAGAACTTCTGAGGAATGCTCCTCTAACCATATTCTTGTCGCCGCAGCTCTGTGGGGAGGCGCATTGTTTTCCTTTGCCCTAAATGCATCTGAATCCGTTTGATGACCTTAAACGGATGCATATGGTCTGCAAAGATGGGCTCGGAGTGCGACCGTTCAGAGATGCATCTAGATGAACCAGAGGTCCCAACGCGTGCCAGTTGAACACGCCCCAGACCATAACCGAGCCTCCACCAGCTTGAACAGTTCTTTATTGACATACCGGGTCCATGGCTTCGTTTGGGTTTTCGCCAGATCCCACCTTCTCGTCTACACGAAGTAACTGGAAACGGGACTCGTCGGACTAGGAGATCTGTCTCCAATCATCCAAGGTTTAGTGTCGATGTTCTTTTGCTAAGTTGAGGCGTGTAGTACGCTGACGTGGCGTTAGTGGGACTCTCGTGGGTCCGCGGCTCTCATAACCTATTGCGTCTAATGATCGCCTGATGGTGTTGGTAAAGACATTTCTGGCACATTCCTCGTTGAAGTCGGCAGTGATTTGTGCCACTGTCGATCTCCGGTTGGTTGCAACTATGTGAGACAGATTTGGACGGCCATTTTCATCCTTAACCTTTCTCCTCCCACAGCGCTTCCCACGATGCGATGTTATTCCGGAAATTGCGTATTCCCGATGCACCTTGATACTGTCGAACGGAGATTCTGCAATTCCTGTTCCACCTTCGGGATAGAGCGACCCATACATCAGGCATCCGTTATCATCCCTCTTTCAAATTCTGTTAATTCACGATTTTTTTCCATACTGACATCGAATTACCGTCTACATGAATGCAGTGATGTCCTTCTACCTATATATTGTACGTACCTCCCAAGCGGTGGGTTCATGCACTTGCGAGAGGGGTGTTTGCGTCGCGTTGCCCAAGAACCAGGTATCCATGATTTCGGTTCTCTCACTGTATAACTGCATTGAGGGTAATTGTTTAACGGATCATCATTAAAGATCCAGACTCACGGTCGCCACTGGCGATAAACTTCATCTTCGTGGCGACTAAAAATGTTTGATTAAATCGCCAATTTTGGCAACCTGTACGGGGAAAACATTTATTTTATTTAACTTGTATTGTACGGAATTTTTTTTTAACTTGTACCGAACTCGCACGTTTTTGAAAAATTTTACTCCAAATGTACGGAAATCGCACGAAATGGCACAAAATTTGAGTTGTACGGACGTCGGCCATCACCTTTTTCATTCTGCTTGAACAGCAGAAAAGAAAAAAAAAGTTTTTAAAAAAGGCGAGGGCGTCGGTTTTTGATCACTAAGAATGCGCCAAGGCTGATGGTTCATCGTAGGGGAACGAGGTTGCTGTGGGGATGAAAGCCGGTGGTGGACAGCTCAACTGTATGCGTCCGAAAAGTCCAACTGGGAGAAATTTTTATTTAAAAACATTTCTCCAATTTTTTAAGTAACTGAATGCAAATTTAACAGTAACCAAGACACGTCAAAATAAACTCCCATGTGAAATTTCGTCAAAATCCGATGAAAACTTTAGAAGTTAGGCATTTTCTTTTTTATTATTTTTAAGGAATGTTCGCTGAAAGCCTGCATATTACCTAGGAAAATTCTAAAATTCGGAATTGCCATAGTCCGGATCTCCGGACGATTCCGGAATTTCGAGGTTGTACTTTAATAATATTTCCATACCTGCGAACTACTACGGAATGTCCGTAGTTTCTACGGATTTAGTTGGCTGACTACGGACCTCGCTGTCGAAACTACGGATTCTACGAATTTTAATTTTTTTTTTTTTAATTTTATTGTTTTATGATATGCACGAGATTCTTAAGCGAACTCGCGGAATTCCGCGGTTTTTTTTTTTTTTTTTTTGTCATCATTTAGATCGTTCTCAGGATCAGCGTAAAACTGAAGACAATTGCGGGTTGGGTGGGTGGAGTTCCGTCTGGAGACGGTATTTCGTGTCTCAAAACTTTCGAAAACGGTAGTTGAATGGAGTTACAGTAATCGTAATTTTTTTTCTCCCGATGTTGCCTTAGTGTAAAGTTTTATTGTTAAATATGATTTTATTGCATAAAAGTATTTCAGCTTGAAACTGTAGGAAACTAATGTGCGAAAACGGAGGGTAGACGCCGCAAAAATTTCCCCGTAATCTCGGACATCAGATTCTTCCGCGAAATCGAGGAACTCTGCCTTTTTCGTTATTATTTTGGTCATTCGCGAGATCAATGAACCAGTGAACACAATGGGGGGGGGGGGTGTTCGTCGGAGGACGGAATTCCATCTTTACGAAAATCTCGAAAACGGAAGGTCGACGGGGTTCAGATTTTTTCCGCAATCGTAATTCCTTTTTTCTCGCGATGTTGCATAAAGATTTGTATTTCAGCTTGAAAATAGCGGGAAAATTTTCAAAACCGGAAGTCGGACGGTGCAAAGATTTCTCCCGTAACCACACTCCCCTCCCCGCGCGATGTTCCGACTCTCCTGCATTGTTTTATTACTTCAGTCTCAACTTTTAAGAATACTATAACTGAAATATTTAAAATAAAACAATACTGATATTATACTAAGCAATTTTATAAAAATAATTTAATATGAAACATACAATTTGATTTTTTTTTCAAAGTTTGGCCACTGAGTTTTTTTTTTTTATGGCCACTAACAATTTTGGTCTTGTTGGCCAATGTCTACTAGCAAAATCTGTAAGTCTGGATCTTTAATCATCATATTACAAAGAGTCAAACCAAATTTCCCGGCCAAATGCTTCTGGCTTACAATGCAGGAAAACCCAGTCTCAAAGGCAAGCCGATATCAGGACGTCCAACAACCACCAACACTGACACTCTAGTCTAAGATATGTCAGTAAACTCAGGCACCAGTACACGACAATTGGCTGCTGTGGTGGTGTCTTCTCAATCCACCATCGTTTGTCCCTTGTACCAGCTTGTTTTCCTCCAAGCGCCATCGAATGGTTCCCTATGAATTGACACCCCAGCAGGCGGAACAACGTGTCGCTCCCCAGCAAAAACAGTCTTGCTGGGCCAGCACTGAAGCAAACACTGCCAAACAGCAGTGGCCCAGCACTATATATTTCTACCTGGTAAAGTTAATATATTTACCTGTTCATGTCACATTCTGTCGCATTTTTAACGTTGTATCTTTTTTTCCACGTTCCGAAGCTACATTTGTTCTAAATAGGAAAGATATTTTATTTTACTTCCTTTTATTTTTAGCAGTGTGTGTGTGTGTGTGTGCGCGCGCGCGAGGGAGCGATAGAGAGAGAGAGAGAGAGATAGCAGGCTTCCTGTTCCACCCACTGTTTTTTTTACATTTTTCCTCGAGTAAGCAAGGGCTGGGTGAATGTAGTCGAACGCTTTGTTGTCTTCCTTTCGAGTGCAATTTACCAATCACATAAGGATCAGAGATTGGGGTGAGTGCAACTGATCCATGCCCTAAGCAGTCGCCGTTTCTGATTGACTACCACTAGTTCTAGAGAGGGAAGAGAGTCAGCTCCGTAAGACAAACACACCACCCATGCCTTATCTGGGACTCGAGCTCATCATGAAGGACTAGCTAGAAACCGGCACTCTGACCACTCGGCCACCGGGGAGGCGGTCTTCATTTTGCGAGTCAAACTGTTTTACCTTCGTCCTTTTTTTTTTGATTGGAGGTTTAACGACCGCCGTGAGCAACTCAATGGGCTATAAGCAGTCGCCCGTCCCTAATTTAGGGCCACTGGCTCCAGGGAAGGGAGAGAGCCAGTGCCGTAAGACAAACACACCACCCATGCCTTATCTGGGACTCGAGCTCATCATGAAGGACTAGCTAGAAACCGGCACTCTGACCACTCGGCCACCGGGGGAGGCGGTCTTCATTTTGCGAGTCAAACTGTTTTACCTTCGTCCTTTTTTTTTTTGATTGGAGGTTTAACGACCGCCGTGAGCAACTCAATGGGCTATAAGCAGTCGCCCGTCCCTAATTTAGGGCCACTGGCTCCAGGGAAGGGAGAGAGCCAGTGCCGTAAGACAAACACAACATCCATGCCTGACCGGGATTCAAACCCGGACCCTTTACGGACGAATGATCAGAGGCCAACGCCTTATACCACTGCGCCAGCGGGGCGGCACCTTCGTCCTAGTAGCAAAATTATTAACCTTCTACCGCTAGCCCAAGCCTGGGCTTTTTCTCTGACTTGATGAAAGAAAATCTCCGACCCTGTCTGCTGGCTGACTCGGGCAAGGGCCCTGCTTTCCTATGCATCAAAAAGCGTATTGTTTTACTCAGTGATATGTTTGCAGGACAGTTGCCACTGGTAAAAATCCTCTGAGATTTGAATTTAAATAATGCCGGGTGTCCTGTACATTTACTGCAAGCATTTTCCACCTTCGTATTTAGGATAAATTTCTTTCTTCCGCGTGTCACACTCAGTAACGAATTTTGAGTATGCAACGTGTTCCTTTATTTTATTATGATGTACTCTGTACTGGGGATTAACTTTAAAAGTCAGTTTGCAATATGCCGAGAATGAAATTTTTGAAAATGGGAATACAGAGTGCTCGTCTTCGGTGGAAAGACCCGCATGTAACGGTTTTAGGTACGAAAATAGATTACTGAACAACTCGTGAAAGGATTTCAGGAAATTTCTTACCGGATTATCTTTCAAACGTCCTCGTATCACTGTCGTACGTATGTATGGGTTCTTTTATTTCTTCGTGCCAGTGTTTACAACCTTTTCTCCCTAGCAACTGATTTCATTTTTTAATTTATTCCTTTTTCTTTTTAACGTTCTCGTCTCAGCTCGACATTTGCTAAGAACATGTCGTGCCGAGGACGACATAAAAATCACTGAATTAATGTTTTTCTACCTGATGTGGGATTTTTTGACAAAAAGGTTCATACCAGCTTGTTTTGTTAGACGGATAGAAAAAGCCATCAGTTGAAGGCTGACTGTGTCGTTAAAAAATCATCTGGTCTTAAGAATTCGACAAAACCTGCTGTTAATATTTCAAATCAGTAGTATGTCACGTAACAGCAGTGTGAAAGTTTAAGTAAAAAAAGATAAGTTTTCCTGGAAGTTTTATATAAATTTGCTAGAAACGCAAAAGAAATAGTTGAATCGTTATTCACTGGAATTTCTTCAACTCTATTACACGTATCCATCTAAATGTACTTTTCAGAGTAAATGAAATTAATAAGAAAAGTCAACCCACAGGAAACTGCATTTTCATTTTTCACATATGCATTAAAAGCACTGACGATTAACTTTTTTTTTTGTTAGATATGAGCTCTGCAGTTGTACAAATCAGTAACATTTAAAAAAATAAGCATCAACTATTCCTAATCCACTGCTCGATGAAGGTCTCCCCAAATGTCTTCCGTAACTGTCTGTCTTTAGCAAATCTCTTCTGTTTCACTCCGTCATGCTTTCGAATTTCATCCACACGTAGTCTTCTCCTGGGTCTTTTCCTGTCCCTTGGTATCCAGTCTACTATTGCTGTTGTCCAACGGTTTTCAGTTCTTCTAGCAATAGGTTTAGTCCATTGCCACTTCAGGGTCTTTAATCACGGTGTCTTCCACTCTTTTTCGTTTTTTTGGTCCATGAGTTCCGTTTCCTATTATTCTTGGTTACACCAAGTCATTATAGTCTTGGCAGCTATTGCATACGATAGCCGATAAGCTCTAGTAGTGGTACGTGGATCATTGACGGGCCAGCGGTATGTGGACGAGATCCTATGGCCCATGTGCTCCCATTCCTGGCCGAGATTCCAGGTGCGCTATAGCAGCAGGATATAATACCCGCCCGCACACGGCTCGGGTTGCCCAGGACTGCCTACGTCATGCCCAGAGTCCATGACCTGCCCGTTCCCCGGACATGTCCCCTATCGAGCACGCGTGGGACCAGTTGAAACGCCAGCTGCCGCCGTGCCGCACTATCCGGGATGTGGAGCGCACTGTCCAACACACGTGGGCCAGTCTGACGCAGGACAACATCAGGCGTCTGTTCTCCTCCATGCCGGACCGTATTTCAGGATGTATCGCCGAGGCGGTGCAATGCGCTATTGAAGATGACCGGACTGCGTGCTCCAGATCCCTCTGTAATTATCCTGCAGCTCTGTTTTTGCCATCATGTGTATCATTCATCTATATACGCACATAAAATTTCAGGTCAATCCGATGCTTCCTTCTTGGAGAGCAAATTTCATTGTCCGTGAGTGTATTTTGTACACCGGTAGTCGTCTTCTTATCACAACTAATCCAGTCCGCAGTTTTTCTGATGAAAACTATCTCCATGCGTTTTATACTGTTGGCGCTTACATGTTGCTAAAATATATCGCGATATTAGGCTGCAATGTCTTTACCTTGAACTACAGTACTGAGACCATTTATCCTTCGGGGTAAACGGTAAAAATACCCCCGGAGAAAATACCCCTGAAAACTGAAAAGCGGAAAAAATGCCTCCGGAGAAATACCCCCGAACAAACGGTGTAAACTGCCACACAGGAACACTAATGTGTGGCAGTGTTCCGTTGTGGCAATTTACCGGCAACCCTGCCACACATCTTTCAGCAACTTGGCTACAAAAGTTCAAGGGGGGGGCTATAAAGATTGCCGTTTCTGGGACTACATTGATAACTGAATTGGGAAACGAATTTCGCGAAAACTTTCCATGTAAGCCAAGCAGGAATTGTACTTTAATTTGAAGAAATAAATTGCCGAGGATCCGAGGTACACTTGGATGAGGGGGGCTCTACCCCCAACTTCCGTAATATTAGATTCTGGGCCGCTGGAGTCTGTCAGTGTATCCAGGCTGTTCCCCTTGAAGCGCCCGCGAGGTCCGTGAGCTTTGGGGGGGGGGTCCCCAAAATGTTGAAATGGCCGCAGAGTTGTAAACATTAGAAGCATGCTTTACATAATGATTCTCTACACGACCACGAATTTTGAGGAGGGTGGGGTGCAAGTATCTAAGAGCGCAGACAAGTCTTCAAGGTAAGGGATTTGCTCGCAATTTCTATGCTTCATGTTGTGTTTAATGGTAAACTATGTATGACCTTCCCCCTCCCCCAGAAATTTGGTGAAGCCTGTGAAAGGGATACGAGGGGCTTGGTTCGGAGGGCTCTACCCCCAACTTCCGTAATTTTATATTCTGGACCTCTAGAGTCGGTCAGTGTATCCTCGATATTACCCCTGAATAGCTCTTAGAAACGGGGGTTACCCCTCCCTGAAAATTCGTGGTCGTGTGCAGAATCATTATGTAAAGCATGGTTCCAATGTTTACAGCTCTACGACAATTTTAACATTTTGGGTAACCCCCCCCCCTCCGCTCACGGACCGCGTGGACGCTTCAAGGGGAACAGCCTGGATACACTGACAGACTCCAGCGGCCCTGAATCTAATATTACGGAAGTTAGGGAGTTGACCCCCCCCCCTTTAAGTGTACCTCGGATCCTCGGCAATTTATTTCTTCAAATTAAAGTACAATTCCCGCGTGGCTTACATGGAAAGTTTTCGCGAAATTCAGTTATCAATGTAGGCTCAGAAACGGCAATCTTTATAGCCCCCCCCTTTGAACTTTTGTAACCAAGTTGCTGAAAGATGTAAAGATGTGTGGCAGGGTTGCCGGGGTAAATTGCCACACCGGAACACTGCCACACATCATTGTTCCTGTGTGGCAGTTTACAGTGAACCGTTTGTTCTGGAGGTATTTCTTCCGGGGGTATTTTTTCCGGGGGCATTTTTTCCGCTTTTCAATTTTCGGGGGTATTTTCTCCGGGGGTATTTTTTCCTGGGGGTGTTTTTACCCACATCCGTCTTTCGGGTAGGGACATTATTGTAAAGTTTGTCTTGAAAAATCCAGTCCAGGACAAAATTCCCCTCTCATGTCCACTTCGGGCACTCCTTTGACAAGGAGCACTGTTCTGCTCTGGATATTTCCTCTAATATGTCTTGGCATTGCCAAAGATTTCTCGTGGGATTTGGACTATAATTTCTCCTCCCATCTGTTGTAGTGTATAACCCTAAGCCGTCTTCTTGATGCTGCGCAGACAACAGCAGTTTGCCTATTAAGCCATCTAGCACTTGCTGATTTTCTTCATTCCTTTTTACCCAGGGAGGCAGATGTTCATGTTTTGCTGCTACTATTATGTACTACGACGTAGTAAATCTCTCCGTCATTTTTGTCCACGCCGGGCATCGAAACCGGGTCCCCCACTCCGGATTAAGTCGTTCTTCCAATTGAGCTACGCGGACGTATGCTCTCGCTGCTATCTGCCTTTATCTCGTGTGCGTCGTGCGGTGCAGGCACGCCACATCTCCCCCCCCCCCCCCACACACACACGAAAGAGGGCCGGGTGGAATGGTTCACGGGTTAGCCGGGACCATGTCTCACTGTAGGCAGTCATCCCGTGAAGAACGTGCTTTTTGAGAAATTCCAGTCAATTTGATGTGTGGAAAGTAACATCACACACCTTTATTTTTCGAAGCACTGAAGAAGGGATTCTCATTTTTCCTGTCTGGCGGTGTGGGAAGAAAATCACACCATTGCGAGAAACTTAACTGCCAGGTCATCCTTAAAGTTCGGGTGCCAATGTCAGAACACAGGTTTGTCCACGCCGGATATCCTCACTCCGGAGTAAGTCGCTCTCCCAACTGAGCTACGCGGACGTATGCTCTCGCTGCTATCTGCCTTTATCTCATGTGCATCCTGCGGTGCGGGCACGCCATAGTACACTAAAACCTGTTGGCCTTTTGACCTGTCTCCCGCAATTTTGTGTCGCAACACAAGGAGCGTGGTTACAGATATTCGTGTCCAGTCGAATAAGTGCCACGTGAGTCGCTATACTAGCTCATTGATTTTTGCCCCTTGCCTGGTTGCATGTTCTCCGAAAATTCATCTGTTTGGGTTCCGTGAGCGGAATGATCAGGAAGTTATGCACAGAAACTTAGGCTTTCGGTGTTAAATTCTCTAAGGAAAAATAAATATTTGTAAGAAGCTTTGAGATGTTTCTAAATCAATTCACAACCACCTTCATGGCTGAGCGGTCTGTGGCGTGGGCTTCTGGCGAATCGTCCGAGTTGGGTTCGGCTAGAGCATGGGTGGTGAGTTTGTCTTACGTTACTGGTTCTATCCCTTTAGTGGCTGTATATTAGGGACGGGCGACTTCTTATAGATTTAGATGCAAACAAGGGTCGTTTCCCCGAAACAAAAGAGAGATGGAATATTTGTACACATGTTTGTTTACTAAGTACTTGAACAGTGAAATGGAAACATTTAAAAAACTGTATTCATCATCTGAATATGGTTATAAAGCACAGCACTTGGACACAGTGGTAACGCAATGCTTTCGAAGAAAATACTCAAATCTGGTAACTGTTGAGCATGAGAAAATTACCCTGAACACAAGCTCTTGACAAATCAGTTTACTTATCAAACTATGGAGGTTCAAACATGTAAGATTAATGCTTTTAAGGCTCTACGAGACTCGCCATCTTGTATTGCTGCCTTCTCTTATTAACCAACGGGCATGCGTATTTCACAAATTGCTCGGGCGATTTTGCGCATTTTGGAACACCGTTTGTGGCTAACGCAAGATATATGATAAATAAAGAGTTCCCTGGTTTCAGAATTTTTGTTGACCTTTCCCTTCATTTTTTATCTGCAGCGAAAGTCGTACCAAGGCGTCTTCCATAGTTTTATTAATTAATAAAAAATACTTAAAGGGTCCAAAATGAAAATCTGAAACCAGGGAACTCTTTATCTATCATATATCTTGCGTTAGCCACAAACGGTGTTCCAAAATGTGCAAAATTGCCAGAACAATTTGTGAAATACGCTTGCCCGTTGGTTAATAAGAGAAAGCAGCAATACAAGATGGCGGGTCTCGTAGAGCCTTAAGGTGACTGAGTAAACATCAGTGAAGTTCTCATTCACACATGTGTGATAAAATAAAGTGTGAGTTGTCTACACAATATCTGTGTTACTACTTTCTCCTTTTATTATTATTATTTTTTATTTTTGAGGCAGATCTGTAAGAAACGGAAAATTGACTTGCAGCTTCGGTCCTAGCAAGGTTGTAATTTAATAAACAGTAACTGATGGTAGATTTAAGTAAGATTTTGTCGCTAATACGTAGTGCAGTTTTCAATGCATTTTATTTTCAAATGTACTTAGATTTCAATATGGCATTTAGTGGACAATGCATGAGAATGTGTTTAGCTGTTACCTAGTATGTATCACACGTAGTCCATTTTAAACAATATTTACTTGGCGTTTGACAATTATTAAAGAATAGACAAATATAAGGCCAACACAAGTGCTGTTTGATTTTCTAAATTATTTAGTCTTTAAATCTTATTTAACTAACTTTTTTATGGTTTTGCGGCGAAAAGGGAAATTACCTTTTTTAATGATGAGTAAATTGGGAGTAAATAATATAAAAGTTATACAGAATGTGGTTGATGAGAGATTAGTCACCAGCCGGTTCACTGTAGTTTCTGGATGGAAATTCTTGATATATATATGCAGGTGAGGGTTATCATGGTAAAACATCACCACTGTACTATCGACCAGAGAGAGAGAGAGAGAGAGAGAGAGATTGGGATAATCTAAACAACTGAACGATTCGATCCGAACTGTTTGTGAGATACAATTCACTCCCTCCAATTCCGGTGGAGAACTTTATTGCGCTATTGCGCTCCAGTGGTCCACGAGGACGCTCTTCACTTGAGGTTCTTAGCTCCCTTGAAATTACGTTGAACTTCTGTCAATTTGCGCTATGTTGTTTCGTACAAGAGGCGTCATCATGTAAACTTTGGTAGTGTTTTTGTAAACCTTAGTAGTGTACTCCTTTCTTGAAGTGATACAACAGAACATGTCGACAAAAAGTTTTAATCGACGTCATCATTCATTAATGCTTTTCTTTTCTCACAGGGTGTTGGAAATGTACTGAGAAGTTTCCTTATTACAACAGCGCAAAGACAAATTTTATGCCTGCATGATTCGCATCGAGGTAGCAACAGGTAAATAATGATTATGGGATAAATAAATGATAATAGCATGCATATTATACATAATCGCCTTTGTGCTGTTTATGAAAACTTGAACCTGCTGGGTTTAATTAGTTCCAAAGCAACAGCAAATCTCTCACATTTTCAGCACCAGAAAAGCTAGCTTAGAGCGTGACTTTCATTACATGGATATTTAGGGTAAGGTAGTTACCGTAAAATGCAGAGAATATTTTACAAGGTTATATGGTATTCATATAACGCTAATGAAGCTTCATTAGTTTTACTTTCCTGCCAAATAACGTTTCAAACGTTTTGCATGGGCAATATGATTAAGTCCTGCATGCAAATAACAAATTCTTCACCAAATGAATAATCCGAGCTTAAATTATAACATTTTTTTAATGTCATGTAATTTCAGGAACAGATTATAGCCCGCAGGTTGTAATTTTTCTCTTGTTTCTGTTCCTTTAGAGATTTAAAAGAAAGGGGATCTTCGTAGAAATTTGCCCTGACTCTGGATTCTAAAACAGAAAATTGGGCCTGTGTAGAATTTTTTCTGGAGGTGAATTAGTGAACTCTGGAACCAGCGACAACCAACAGAAAGAATTTCGAAGGATTTCAAGAGATTAACTGAAGTAAATGATGTTTTTGATCCGATCACTTTGCTAGACGAACTGTCTTTCGTGGAAACGTCCTGTAATTTTTACCATGACAACTTTTTGTTTTTAATTTTTGAACTAAAAGCTTTCCTGGTGCTGAGAGATATTTATAGATAACTTTTAGCTAGACAAAATGAGTCTCTTTCAGTCATAAGCTTTCAGTTTGAGTCCATCGCATCATATATATTAGATGCTTTTACTTCAAGAAAATACAGAACAGTGAACTGTTTTTTAAGAAAAGAACTCATCCAGCATGTTCTTGTATGTTATCCAGTGAATATTTAATGTAAGTTAACGTTTTGAATGAACTTAATATGTATGGAACTGTATGAAAATAAATGTATGTATTGTCTCCAGTCTTGCTGTGATGCAATCATTTTTTTTTCAGAAAAAATGTTCGTAAGCAAGTGCAATATGAAAGATGAAGATTAATTTTATTTTACACTGTTAACTGAATTAACTAACGCAATGGGAAACGCACAACTGAATGGTTAGGCTATAGTCTCTCTTTTGTTCTTCTAAAAATTTTAATTATTTTTTATGGAAAAAATGTGTAATTTGTAATAAGTTCTCCTACAGAAAAAATAAAATTTACAAACCTATTCAGAAAAAATGACAGAAAATAAAATTATTAATTCACCCACATTAATGGCAGAAAGCATTTCATCAGCGAGCGATTGGTGTTCTATGATGTCTTTCTGAATCGACGGTACCACACACTCATCCTGTTGCTCAGGTCCTTGGTTCAAATCCAACCAGGGGCTATGGAAAAGGGCTCTTAATACTGTCAGAAGTAACAAAGGAAAATTTTCCGATTTACAGTGCATAATCGCTTGCCATTTTTGGCAGAAGATTCAAAAGCATCAATGACAAACAAGAGTTGCGCTTAAGGCAGTCTTCATGGTACTTGCTTTTCTGCCTTAATGTTAGCATTTATGGCAAGTCCATCTGGAGTATAGCCGGAAATGGGGTTCGAATCTGATATTACACATTTCATTCACATCAAAAGCAGTGGCGTGAAAAGATCTTAAGAGAAAACTAAAGCTTCCACTGGATTAAAACTGAATTTCCAAGTGTAGAGGCTTCAAGGCTTAATCCCATTGTTTGGCGTACTCAAGACTTCCTGAAACCTCGTCCACGTGAGAACCCTTAAAGCAAGCTGGTTCTGCTGATGTCACTGGGCAAGAGCTCTGTTCAAATATTTTCAGCTGCAGCTGCGATGGGAATTTTAATCCACTGCGATTCGTTGCGGCTTTGTCAAAAATACAGCTTCGAATCAAAAATCGATAAATCAGAGATTTCATGTCTACTTAGAGGTCTCCTCTAAAAGAAACGTGACCTCCTAGGTAGACTAGGAAGTCGCTTGTTGTAAACCTGTCAAACTGAAACAGTTTTTAGTACACTTGCAGTTCTGTCCAGCTGAAGTATATTAGCAACCCTGTTCAAGAGAGAAATGTAAAGTACACCCTGATTCATAAAGAAGTATACAGTTTCCAAATGCTGTAAAACAGTGACAGTTGAAGACACGGACCACAACTGCGAACCGTTAGGTAGATGTACTCATAAAGTTAAGTGTCCCGCTACTGAGGGAAGTGACGTAGGCGACAGCGCGAGTGTCACCTTTCCTATTCAGTCAAAATGGCAGCGTCTGCAGTGGAGAAGGCGTTTTGTGTTCTTGAATTGAGCAAAACGGAATCTGTAACTGTTGTGCAACGGTATTTTCGATCACGATTCGGAAAAGAATCTCCAACCAGAAAATCTATCTACGATTGGCATAAAAAATTTGACACTACGGGCTGTTTGTGCAAACTTAAAAAGTCCTGAACGACCGCGTGTATCGGAAGAAGCCGTCGATAGTTTTCACACCGCCATTCAACGAAGCCCGGGAAAATCAACGCGTAGGGTGAGTCGTGAAATGCAGATTTCACAGCCCACTGTCTGGAGAATTTTGAGAAAGAAGCTGAAAATGATTTCATACTAACAGCGTATCACAGCCACTATAACTGCACTTGATTCAGATATCTAACCTCGCGTTTGGGCGGAAATGGATTACCGGCTAGATGTGTGTCGTGTGACTAAGGGTGCACACGTAGAACATCTGTGACTGTCTCTAAAAAAACTTGAAACATTCCCCTACAGTTCTGTTACAGGTAACATAAGATATCTTACATGTTTTATAGTGCGTTGAAACCGTATACTTCTTTATGAATCACCCTGAATATAGATCCTTCTCAGCATTAGCTGTTCTGTGATAGAAAATGATAGTTGCGTGCTTTTTGCGGACGTGCCAGTTGCGTACAAAGCGAAATTGAATAGATTGCAATGGTTCGTCGTGCCAGATGCGGACAATTCACACTGGCCCTTTAAAAATTGCAGGAGAATAATTCCTTGCCATTTTAATGTTACAAATTTCGAGTTATGTTACAAAACAAATTGTTACAAAACTCAAAAAAAAAATGTTACAAAGTTTAACGCTTTTAAGAAATATTATTTCAGCATTTGTCTTTTTTCAAATGCTGGAATAATATTTTCAATTCTTTCATCCATTTTCTTTGTTTTTTTCAAATGCTGGAATAATATTTTCAATTCTTTCATCCATTTTCCTTGTTTTTTTCAAATGCTGGAATAATATTTTCAATTCTTTCATCCATTTTCCTTGTTTTTTTTAAATGCTGGAAAAATATTTTCAATTCTTTCATCCATTTTCCTTGTTTTTTTCAAATGCTGATATAAAATTTTCAATTCTTTCATCAATTTTTACATACATTTTCCTCCGTTTTGTTATCCATTCTCCGAATTCTTTCATTTTCAAAAATTCCATTATGAATTGCACTGTCCACATCTGGCACTGTCCGCAAGTAGCACGTCCGAGTACATGACATGCTCAAATATAAATAACCATACGTACTTACAAACAACTGCGTCAATAAATGTAAATATAATCTCTTATTACTTCATTTTAGATATTATAGATTTCAAGAGAAATTGTTTAATGAATATCTGAAATGACACAAATAATTAGTACAACAAAGTCACTGATCACAAGTAATTTAATTATGCATAAAGTATATTTGTGTACGGTTTTACATTAACTATATTTGTGTCAATCACATAAATAATATATTGTCGCTTCATCACTACAATGAAGAGCAATTGAATTAGAGACAGCTGGCGTTATGCAAATGTGGCGCTGTGGGCGGCCCTGTAGACGGAAACGACATGACGTATGCAGCGATCCGACAATATAAGGAGTGATGCGACGGGAATCAGTAAGAGTCCGACGCAGTATGGGTAAGATGAAGGATCTAAGCGCATTTGGTCGTGGGCAAATTGTCGGAGCCCGACGAATGGGTCACTCCATCTCGGAAGTCGTGAAGGCACTCGGATTTTCACGAGCCACTGTGTCACGGGTACACCGTGGGTACATCGAATCCGGTAAAACCATCCCGGCAAGGGCCAACTGCCGTGGACAACAACAGCGTGTGGATGAGCGGGGTCATCGTCAGCTAGCTCGCATTGTAACAGCGGATAGACGGGCCACAGTGCAAGAAATCACGTGACAATTTAACGCTGGTGCACAAAAACGTGTAAGCAGCCACACCATCCAGAACCATCTCCTCGCTATGGGGTACAGAAACCATCGTCCCACGAATGTACCGCTGCTGACCGCACATCACATTGTGCAAAGATTAGCATGGGCGCGGGAACATCGCCACTGGAACCTAGACATGTGGAAAAATGTTGCCTGGACTGATGAGTCGAGATTCACGTTGGTACATGCGGATGGCAGGATACGAGTACGGCGCAAACCACATGAAGCGATGGATTCTTCTTGCCAGCAGGGTACTCTTCAAGCTGGTGGGGTGGCATTCTCGTCTGGGGACTGCTTACGTGGACTAAAATGGGACCCCTGGCACGTGTGACATCGTTCCTCACAGGTCAACGTTACCGGGATATCCTGGAAGACCCTTTGCTCCCGTTTGTGCGTCTTCAACATCCCACTGGAGACCTCATCCTGCAACAAGACAATGCACCGTGTCATCGCTCCTGAATTGTATCCGAATGGTTGGATGAACACTCCACCGACGTGACCTCGTTTCCTTGGCCAACTAGGTCACCTGACCTCAATCCCATCGAGCACATCTGGGATGCCATCGAGAGAGATGTTCTAGGGTCTGACACCCCTCCATCAAATCTTCGTGAAATGTGGGAGCTTATTCAGGGGACGTGGATCCGTATGGCTTCCCAACGCGTCCGGTGTCTTGTCGAGTCCATGCCGAGACGAATCGCCGCCGTCATCAGGGCGAAAGGTGGTGCTACACGTTACTAGACAGGCATCTCTAATTCAATTGCTCTTCAGTGTATATTTGCCATAAAATTGTACGGTCCATTTGCTCAGCATGTGACAACGAGTATATCTATTATTCTAGATGTGCCATCGAATGATATACTTCCAGTTGATTCTATGAATAAATTAGTATATGGAGTACACGTATTCCAAATTTGAAATCGAGCCGCGGGTGGATGGCTTAGTGGTTAGAGATTCAAACTACTGATGGAGGGACCCCAGGTTCAAACATAGCCTGATAGGCTTGAACCTGGGGGCTCTCCGCGGTGGTGTGAATTTCTAATAGTCGCTGAATATCCGCCGTGCATCGGACGAGCATGATACGTAACGGCCCCCGGGTAGGACATTTTATAGAGTTAATGATACAGATAAATGGTACACATGATGGGGGGGGGGGCGATGTACGTATCTCTCATTTTAGGCTGCTATAAATTTGGCAGATATCAATATCTACTGCTTCAGAAACCTTTGTTGATGATGCTGCCTTGTTTACGGAAAAGCATTTTGACCTGAAGACGAGAAATAAGAATAGCATAAAAACAAAATAACCGTGTATAGTTTTTGGAAAACAATTCCTGCTTTTAACCATTTTTAACTATAAAAAATTTAACAGTTCTCCAGTTTTTGAAGAGTTTTGCACATTTTTAATCCTAGATTTAAAGCCTAAATATCTCACAAAACAATTTTTTAGCCTTAAAAAAATCTGCTTTCATCCAACAACAGTGCCAAACATTTTAAGATCCCCAGCCCCTTTACCCAGTTTGAAATTCCTGGATAAACCCCTATGATATATATTTAAATATATTTTCTTAACAGAAAAGTTTCTGTGCTGCTTAATGTTAAATTGAGACATTTTAGATAGACTGCACAGCGTGTGCTACATTTTTTATTGTGTATATAGGTAATATATACTTTGTTGAAAATTTCCTAGCGCTTTATTTCGTAAGTGCGTGCAGATGATCTCTGCAAGTTCTTCTTTTGCGACAGGGGTCTTTGTAGTTCGCTTCAGGTAGTGAGTGACTCCCTTTCTTGGTATCGCCCAATGCATTCCCACCCCCTCTGGTTTCCACCCTCTCGGGGCAGCTGTGTGGCACCCCTGTGGTCTTGATGTGATGCGTCTTCCCGTGTCTTTCCTCCTGCCAGGCATTATCAACCGGAATTGGAGGTTCCTAATGACAGGCTTCCAAACAGGGCAGATTGGTAGTCACAAATTACAAAGGCGTCGATACTGCCGTGTTGCGGTTGTGGAAACATTTTATCTGCCATGCTGTGTAATATGTGTGCCGAAGTAAAACGTTTTTCTGTTTGGATTGTGGTGTGCAAAGCGTGTTAGAATTTGTTTGACATGGTTTTCATGCTGAAATGAGACAAAGCGCACACGCATCCACGCAGAAACGAATGAATTAAATTTGCATAAGTAGTAAAGGACAAATCATCTCCATTTACTTTGATCGATTAATGGTTCATACGCTGATCAAAACAAAATTTCATGCCACAATCAGTTGTTTGAACACTGCGGACGACACTGGGTAACGGATTATCAACAGTTTTAGCCAGAAAGTTGTAAAATTCCGCAATTTTCGTACGGCTATGATTTGAAAATCCCATTCTGTTGTACAACAGAATTTAAAAAAATTTGCTTTTGTTTTTAAATTCCCACAAGTCTTTTAAATTTTCATACACTGTACCATTTAGTTCCTCTAATTTCTTTTTTCCTTTTTTCGCTGTACAGTATGCTTTGGTTTAATTGACTTCCGAAAATTTGTTTCAAAATCTATTTTGACATTTAAGAAAGCTGCTTCCCTGACGCCCTGTATTAAAAAACTATCTACGTTGAGAAGAAATTGGGGAAAAAAAAAAAAAGAAATCTGTGTTCAACCATGTTAAAAATTTTCTCAGCTACTTTCTAACAGTACACATTACTTTTTTTTTTTTTTTTTGTCTTTCTGTTTTAGCTAAAATCTGCGGTATTTCATAATTACCCGTTTTTGTTTCAGACTTGTTGTGACTTGGGGAGAAGGAAACTTCTTGGCAGTGTTGCAACCAGGTCTTGAATTCATCAGACTTGTGCTAAAAGACAGAACCTCAAGTGACGTTTAAAATAAGAAAAAGACGAATATACAGAAAAAGTAGCATCTTTAGTAGGTTTGTATTTCATTCATGATGTAATAAAAGAAAGAAATAATACTTGTTCTTTAAAATTTTTTAAAAGAAAAGAAACAATACTTGTTCTTTAAACTCCTTTTACCTCGGGAACGGGTTCATCCAATAGCCCACTATTTATGATAATTAGCTTTTTGTGTAGTGTAGCTGGACTTGAAAGCAGCCACTGAAGGTTCGAATAGCAGGACTTCTTTTCACAGTTTTAGTCCTGTTCTCTATACTAGCGATACTATGTATATTCCTACGCCAATAAATCGGATCACTAGTATAGTTTTATTATTTTCTACATAATTCGTGTACTGTTCCTCGTTATTAAATTAAGTACTTCTGCTCTCTCTCTCTCTGTTCCCCCGCCTCTCTCTCTCTCTCTATCTCACGACAGATAATGCAAAACCTTTATCTCTAGGGTTTCTCATTTTCCTTTATTTTTCAGTTTCGAGATAATTGTTAAATTGTTGGGAGAAATGTTATGAATTTAATAATAGATGTCATTTTTTGTTACTGCTTTGTATACATGAATGTAAAATATTTTACAGAACCTAAACGAAAATGCAAACTAAATATTTTACATCACCCTTTTTAAAAGAAGATGCAAACAAAATGGGAAACCTTATTCTATGGAATTGCAACGAAATTCTGCACATTTTAGAATGCTATAATTATTTACGATTTTTACACTGAAAGCTGAGTCTTCTATTTGTTTATTCTACAAATGTTGTAAAGAATTAAATGAAAAAGAAATGTTCGTATAAAGGGTTAAATAATGATAATACGTATTTTCTTCATTTTAGTTTCACTTTATCGAATAGAAAATGCATGGAAAAATGCCCTTTTAAGTAGAGTATTTTGTAGAAAAGTTATATGCTGTTACTTTGATGAAAATAATATTAAACATTATTTCAGACACAAAATATAAACTAATATCTTTGAATGAGCGGGGTTCAAAAGTTTTTTTTAGCCCAAAATAGATCGCTAAAGTTTTTGTGAAAGATAATATTCTCAATCCATGCTGTAACTCCCCCTGTGTGTTCTCAGAAAGTTTCAAGTGCGGAACTTCTCTTTTTTCTTTAGAGAGGGCGTTGAATTGAGGAAGATGAATCTGTGAAGAAAAACCCCTTTTCTGCCGATTGTGGGATTCGAACCACGTCATCCTACCTCGGAGAGGGATATTCTCCGGACCGAACTACGTCAGCAAGGCTTATCGCTGCAAATTTGCCGTTTTGACTGATGCGTCACCTTAGTGATACGTCACAAATCAAGATGGCGATTGTTGAGGGAATCAAGCACCGTGCAGTCATTGAATACCTCCGTTTAAAGGGAATGTCGCCGAAAAAAATTCATGAAGATGCGCAGCAAACATTAAGGGACTTTGGTCTTTTATGTAACACGGCCCAAAACTGGGTTGCAGAATTTAAACGAGGGAGAGAGTGTTGGAGTACGGGGCCTGCTTCCGTGTCGTCACCTGCAAATGTGGATGTTAGTCACGACCTAATCGTGCAAAAGAATAATATTCAAATACAGTATGGCGAGATTCAACATCTTCCTTGAGCGAGCTCACGATATTGCGGTGGATCTTTAAGTACTGAAGGTTTCTTCGAGTTGAGTCCCTAAAGCAAGGTAAATCAGAAGCGGGCAGGTGTAAAACGTTATCATGAGATGTTTGTGCTGCATTTTGAAGCAAACGAAGCTCTTTTTTTGGGCGGTATGTCACTATAGGCGAAACATGTCTCTATTTAATTTTCCTTTTAAGTTTCTGTTCTCTTTTAAATAGATTTCGTTACTTCTTGGTTAGGATTTTCTCAATGAAAGACACGTTACTTCAGACTTCCCCAAACGGCATGCACGTTATGGTAACTCTGACAGTGATCCAGAGAAAAATAGTCGACGTTGGAGGAGGAGATTGCGAATAGAGTGAAGAGTTGATGTAGCGAAATAGATAGAAGCTTGGTAGATACCTATGTGAATCGATGAATATTTATGTTGTTACATGATTGAGATTGATATGGAGATGCAAAAGCTATTAAGTTTCAGCGGGTAGATTAATAGCTTGACAATTATATGGTGTTGGCGATCTGAACTTCCAGTATGTCTGAAATAAAGAATAAGATGGTGTTAGTTACACGTAAGAACTGATTCTTTCACCTTGGCCGTTACTCATATTCGCTTTATTTCAGAAGTGAGTTTTATGTTCAAACAGAAATATAAATTGAGTTAATTACTTAAACTACCACTTCAAGACTCGAATATATTAGCTGCCTTAGAAGTGGGCTGAACTTGGCTGGAATGTGTGAACTTGCGCGTCACAAAAACATTGATTTCCCTTTAGCTTTGTTATTCAAAGTGGTCATTTAGGGGGATGATTTACCCTAATCCTTTCTGGTTGAGTGGGTACCAAAAGGGCCATAACAATGGCGGCAAACCTAAGAAAGAAAAGAGATGTTTGAGTCACCTGTTTCTTCCCAGTGGCATGATATCTGTGTCAAGGGGATTAGACACTTCCCTTCATGTCTTGGGTCATGGGGCAGAGAATAAAGAACTATTAATAGAAGCGAAAGCTTATTATCACCAGTGGCAGGTAGGCTTGCGGTAACTTATGCTGTGTTTGGAGGTCAAAAGAATTACTTTGCGGTAGCTTTCATAAAGCCTGACCGCTATGTGAATATTTCTGATTAGGGCAAACGAAATTAGGGGAAATGGAAATTAGGGTAACATCGATTTCAGGTAAAGGCGATTGGGGTAAACGTGATTGGGGCAAACGGGAATTACGGAAAATGGGAATAAGGTGAAGCAGGTGTTCACCGTGGTCTTGAAGTAATGCGTTGTCTTTCCGTGTCTTTCCGCCTGCCAGGCATTAGCAACCGGAATTGGAGGTTCCTAATGACAGGCTTCCAAACAGGGCAGTCGATACTGCCGTGTTTTGGTTGTGGAAACATTTTCTCTGCCGTGCTGTGTAATACATGTGCCGACGTAAAACGTTTTTCTGTTTGGATTGGTGTGGGCAAAGCGTGTTAAAATTTGTTTGACATGGTTTTGGTTTTCATGCTGAAATGAGACAAAGCACATATACGCCTGCACGCAAAAACGAATGAATTAAATTTGCATAAGTAGTAAAGGAAAAATCTTTTTCATTTACTTTGATCGATTGATGGTTCATACGCTGTGATCAAAACAAAATTTCATGCCGCAATCAGTTGTTTGAACACGACGTTGTAATAACCTTGGAGTTGAAGCGAATCTAGTATCTGCAGCGCGATTGACTGGTGACGTCTGAAGCAGTGTTTTTTAAATCGCACATGAGTTCGCGCTCTCTTCTGCAAAGCTATAAAAAGTAAGAAAGAAATAATATTTTTTCGTCAAAGAGAGAAAAAAAAAAACATGTTGTTACCCAAGAAACGGCGTGGCAATCGGCAAAAAGAGGAAAAAATACATAAATCGGGAAAGGAGTAAATGTGCTTTACAGGTTTAGTACAAAGAACAAAGAAATTTCATTTACAACACGTATTGTTGGGTGATCTTTGAAGCAGTCATTTGCAGTGTTTTGAATTGATGACCGATAACAGTATAAAAATTCATTGCTTGCTCTCCCTTTTGAACGGGTCACATATTTGTAAATGAATTTTCTGCGATGAACTACTTGAGAAATACTAAAAGCAATGGGATGTAAACAAGCGCCATAAGCTGATTAAACAAATGCCTTGAAAAATAACAACAACAAAAAAATCTCCTGGATTATATTAAGGACACCCACAATCTACGGAAACATCGTATCTGGGTTACAGAAAAAGTGCGTGTAGCAAACGGAAATGGTATTAAAAGCAAGCTATTTTAATTTAGGTGCTTTCACACTGGGTTCTTGCACTCATTTTTTATGAAATTCCGGGTTAATCAAAATATAATAGCCATCAAGAAACGCTGTGATCTGTAAATATAATAAAATATGAGATTTATAACCTGAATGAGCATTTTGTGCTTAGTTTATTCCTTCAATAAGATGAAGGATTTAAATGCTAGTGGATATCCTTCAACCTTCAAACTGATAGGACGACACTGGGTAATGGATTATCAATAGTTTTAGGGGCCAGAAAGTTGTAAAATAATGGAACTTTCGTACGGCTTTGATTTGAAAATCCAATTTTGTTGTACAATAGCATTAAAAACAAATTGCTTTTGTTTTTAACTTCCCACAAGTCTTTTGAATTTTAATACACTGTAGCATCTAGTTCCTCTAATTTCTTTTTTCGTTTTTTCGCTGTACAGTTGGTTTAATTGACTTCCGAAAATTTGTTTTAAAAGCTATTTTCACATTTAAGAAAGCTGCTTCCCCGACGTCCTGTTTTGGAAAACTATCTACGTTGAATAGAAATTGGGGGAAAAAAATATTTGTGTTTAATCATAGTAAAATTTTTCTCAGTTACTTTCCAACAGTACACATTACTTTTTTTTTTAATATCTGTTTTAGCTGAAATGTGCGGTATTTCAGAATTTCCCGTTTTTCTTTCAGACTTGTTGTGGCTTGGGGAGAAGGAAACTTCTTGCCAGAGTTTAAACCAGCTCTTAAATTCATCAGTGTTGTGCTAAAAGGACAGAATTGCAACTGACGTTTAAAATAAGAAAAAGACGAATCTACAGAAAAAGTAGCATTAGGTTTGTATTTCATTTATGATTTAATAGAAGCAAGAAATAATACTTGCTCTTTAAAAAGAAATTATAGAATGACTTGTTACATCCTTTTACGTCGGGGACGGTTCATCCAATGGCCAAGTATTTAAGATAATTGGGCTTTTGTATAGAGTAGCTGGACCTGAAAGCAATCACTGGAGGTTCGAATAGCTGGGCTTTTTTTCACAGTTTTAGTTCTGTCCTCTATACTAGTGATCCTATATATATTCCTATGCCAATGAATCGGATCACTAGTATAGTTTTATTATTTTCTATATAATTGGTGTACTGTTCCTCGTTATTAAATTAAATACTACTGCTCTCTCTCCCCCTTTTCCTCTCTCTCTCTGTTCCCAGCCTCTCTCTCTCTCTGCCCCCCGCCTCTCTCTCTCTCTGTCTTTGTCACACATCTCTCTTTCCCCCTCCCCCTCTCTCTCTGTCTTACAACCAGTAATATGCAAAACTTTTAATTCTAGGGTTTCTCGACTTTATTTTCAGTTACGAGATAATTGTTAAATTGTTGGGAGAAAAGTTATGAAATTAACAATTGATGTAATTTTTGTTACTGCGTTGTATACATAAATGCAAAATATTTTACAGCACCTAAAAAAAGATGCAAACCAAATGGGAAACCTTATTCTATGGAATTGCAACGAAATTCTGCACATTTTAGAATGCTATAATTATTTACGATTTTTACACTTTTGTCAATTTCACTTAAAAAATGAATTTTCTATTTGTTTATTCTAAGAATGTTGTTAAGAATTAAATGAAAAGAGAAATGCTCGTATAAAGGGTTAAATAATAATAGTACGTGTTTTCTTCATTTTAGTTTTGCTTTATCGAATAGAAAATGAATGGAAAAATGTCTTTTTAAGTAGAGTATTTTGTTGCTGTTACTTTGATGAAAATAACATAAACTTTATTTTAGACACAAAATATAAACTAATATCTTTGAATGAGCGGGGATCAAAAGTTTTTTTAGCCCAAAATAGATTGCTAAAGTATTTGTGAGAGACAGTATTTTCAATCCATGCTGTAACTCCACCTGTGTTCTCAGAAAGTTTCAAGTGTGGAACTCTTTTCTTTTCCTTTAGAGAGAGCTTTGTATTAAGGAAGATGAATCTGTGAAGAAACACCCTATTTCTGCTGATTGTGAGATTCGAACCACGCCATCCTACAGCAGGAGAGATACTCTCCGGACTGAACTACGTCAGCAAGGTTTATCGCTGCAAATTTGCCGATTTGACTGATGCGTCACCTTAGTGATACGCCACAAATCAAGATGGCGATTGTTGAGGGAATCAAGCACCGTGCAGTCATTGAATACCTCCGTTCAAAGGGAATGTCGCCGAAAGAAATTAATGAAGATGCACAGCAAACATTAAAGGACTTTTGTCCTCCATGTACCACGGCCCAAAACTGGGTTGCAGAATTTAAGCGAGGGAGAGACTGCTTCCTTGTCGTCACCTGCAAATGTGGATGTTAGTCATGACCTGATCGTGGAAAATAGTAATTTTCAAATACAGTAAGACAATATTCAACATCTTCCATGACAAAGCTCACAAAATTGCGGCGCATCTTTAAGAACTGAAAGTTTCTTCGAGTTGGGTCCCTAAAGTAAATGTAATCAGAAGTGAGCAGGAGTAAAACGTTATCATGAGATTGTGCTGCATTTGGAAGCAAATGAAGCTCTTTTTTTGGGCGGTATGTCACTCTAGACGAAACATGTTTGACATGTCTCTATTTAATTTTCCTTTTAAGTTTCTGTTCTCTTTTAAGTAGATTTCGTTACTTCTTGGTTAAGATTTTCTCAATGAATGGCGCGTTACTTCAGACTTCCCCAAACGGCTTGCACATTTTGGTAACTCTGACAGTGAGCCAGAGAGAAATAAATAGACGACGTTAGAGGAGGAGATTGCGAGTAGAGTGGAGTGTTGATGTAGCGAAAGAGATTGAATCTTGGTAGATACCTATGTGAATCGACGAATATTTATGTTGTTACATGATTGAAATTGATATGTAGATGCAGAGTAATTAAGTATCAACGGGTAAATTATAGCTTGACAATTATATTGTGTTGGTGACCTGAACTTCCAGTATGTGAAAAGTAAAGAAAAAGTTGGTGTTAGTTACACGTAAGAACTGATTCTTTCAACCTGGCCGTTACTCATATTCGCTTTATTTCAGAAGTGAGATTTATGTTCAACGAGAAATATAAATTAAGTTAATTACTTAAACTACCGCTTCAAGACTCGAATATATCCGGTGCCTTAGAAGTGGGTTGAACTTGGCTGGAATGTGTGAACTTGCGCGTCACAAAAACCTTGCTTTCCCTTTAGCTTTGTTATTCAAAGTGTTCATTTTGGGGAGGATTTACCCTAACCCTTTCTGGTTGATTGGGTACAAAAACGGCTATAACAATGGCGGCAAACCTAAGAAAGAAGAGAGGTGTTTAAGTCTCCTGTTTCTTCTCAGTGGCATGATATCCCTGTCAAGGAGATTAGACCCTTCCCTTCATGTCTTGGGTCATGGAGCAGAGAATAAAGTACTAGAAGCGAGAGCTTATTATCACCGGTGGCAGGATTGTGGTCAGTATTAGTAATAATAAAAAGTAATCCGTCTAGTTGCACGATGATATTTCTTCAGTTAAAAAAGGAAATCTATGTACAAGTTAGTATTGCTAAGCCTAGAAGTGAAAAGAATTGCTTTGCGGTACCTTTCTTAAAGCCTGACCGCTATGTGAATATTTCTTATTAAGGCAAATGAAATTAGGGGAAATGGGAATTAGGGTAAACGCGATTTTGGTAATTATGATTCGGGCAAACCTGAATTAGGGGACACGAGATTTAAGGGAAATGAGGTTAGGGCAAACGAAATTAGGGGATATGAGAATTAGGGTAAAAGCGATTGGGGTAAACGTGAAATAATGGAAATTAGAATTAGGGGAAACGGATAAGGGGAAACAGGTGTTCACCGTGGTCTTGAATTGATGCGTTGTCTTCCCGTGCCTTTCCTTCTGCCAGGCATTATCAACTGAAATTGGAGGTTCTTAATGACAGGCTTCGTAACAGGGCAGATTGGTAGTCACAAATTACAAAGACGTCGATACTGCCGTGTTGCGGGTGTGGAAACATTTTCTCTGTCGCGCTGTGTAATATGTGTGCCGACGTAAAACGTTTTTCTGTTTGGATTGTGGTGGGCAAAGCGTGTTAAAATTTGTTTGTCATGGTTTTCATGCTGAAATGAGCCAAAGCACCCACACATCAACTCTAAAACGAAAGAATTAAATTTGCATAAGTAGTAAAGGAAAAATCTCCGTTTATTCTGATCGACTGATGGTTCATACGCTGATCAAAACAAAATTTCATGCCGCAATCAGTTGTTTGAACACGGCGTTGTAATAACCTTGGAGTTGAAGCGAATCTAGTATCTGCAGCGCGATTGCCTGGTGACGTCTGAAGCAGTGTTTTTAAATCGCACATGAGTTCGCGCTCTCTTCTGCAAAGCTATAAAAAGTAAGAAATAAATAAATATTATTTTTTCGTCAAAGAGAGAAAAAAACAAAACATGTTGTGACCCAAGAAACGGTGTGGGAATCGGAAAAACGAGAAAAAAATATATAAATAGGGAAAGGAGTAAATGTGTTTTACAGGTTTAGTACAAAGAACAAAGAAATTTCGTTTACAACACGTATTGTTGGGAGATCTTTGAAGCAGTCATTTGCAGTGTTTTGAATTGATGACTGATAACAGTATAAAAATTCATCGCTTGCTTGTCACATATTTGTAAATGAATTTTCTGCGATGAACTACTTGAGAAATACTAAAAGCAATGGGATGTAAACTTAGGTTGGTGCCATAAGCTGAGTAAGCAAATGCCTTCAAAAATAGCAAAAAAAAAGAAAAAAAAAACATTCTTCTGGATACTGTTAAGGACACCCACAAACTACGGAAACATCGTATCTGGGTTACAGAAAAAGTGCGTGAAGCAAACGAAAATGGTATTAAAAGCAAGCCATTTTAGTTGAGGTGCTTTCACACTGGGTTCTTGCATCATTTTTTATGAAGTTCAGGGTTAATCAAAATATAATAGCCTTCAAGAAATGCTGTGATCTGTAAATATCATCAAATCTGAGATTTATAACCTGAATGAGCATTTTGCGCTTAGTTTATTCCTTCAATAAGATGAGGGATTTAAATGCTGTTGGATATCCTTCAACTTTCAAACTGACAGGACGACACTGGGTAACGGATTATCAATAGTTTCAGCCAGAAAGTTGTAAAATAATGGAATTTTTGTACGGCTATGATTTGAAAATCCAATTTTGTTGTACATCAGAATTAAAAAAAAAAATCCTCTTGATTATACCTTGAGTAGAAATTTGGGGGGGGGGGTGGGGGTATGCATGGTTAAAATTTCCTCAGTTACTTTCCAACAGTACACATTAGCTTTTTTTATATGTCTGTTTTAGCTGAAATGTGCGGTATTTCAGAATTTCCCGTTTTTGTTTCAGACTTGTTGTGGCTTGGGGAGAAGGAAACTTCTTGCCAGAGTTGAAACCAGCTCTTCAATTCATCAGAGTTGGGCTAAAGGACAGAATTGCAACTGACGTTTAAAATAAGAAAAAGACGAATCTACAGAAAAAGTAGCATCTATAGTAGGTTTGTATTTCATTTATGATGTAGTAGAAGCAAGAAATAATACTCGTTCTTTAAAAAAATTTATCGAATTACTTGTTACATCCACCCTTTTATGTCGGGGACGGTTCATCTAATGGCCAAGTATTTAAGAACCTTTTTATAGAGTAGCTGGACTTGAAAGCAGCATCTGAAGGTTCGAATAGCTGGAATTTTTTTCTTTCACCGTTTTAGTTCTGTCCTCTATACTAGTGATCCTATATATATTCCTACGCCAATGAATCGGATCACTAGTATAGTTCTATTATTTTCTACATAATTGGTGTATTGTTCCTCGTTATTAAATTAATTACTTCTGCTCTGTCTCTCTCTCTCTCTTACGATCAGTAATGCAAACCTTTATCTCTAGGGTTTCTCATTTTCCGTTATTTTCAGTTCCGTGATAATTGTTAAATTGTTGGGAGAAAAGTTATGAAATTAACAATTGATGTAGTTTTTGTTACTGCGTTGTATACATGAATGCAAGATATTTTACAGCACCTAAAAAGAAGATGCAAACCAAACGGGAAACCTTATTCTATGGAATTGCAACGAAATTCTGCACATTTTAGAATGCTATAATTAGTTACGATTTTTACACTTTTGTCAATTTCACTTAAAAGCTGAATTTTCTATTTGTTTATTCTAAGAATGCCGTAAAGAATCAAATAAAAACAGAAATGCTCCTATGAAGGGTTAAATAATAATAGTACGTATTTTCTTCATTTTTGTTTCGCTTCTTCGAATAGAAAATGAATGGAAAAGTGTCTTTTTAAGTATAGTATTTTGTTGAAAAGATATATGCTGTTACTTTGATGAAAATAATATAAACTTTATTTCAGACACAAAATATAAACTAACATCTTTCCATGAGCGGGGTTCAAAAGTTTTTTTCAGCCCAAAATAGATCGCTAAGGTTTTTGTGAAAGACAGTATTTTCAATCCCCGCTGTAACTAACTCCTCCTGTGTGTTCTCAGAAAGTTTCAAGTGTGGAACTGTTTTCTTTTCCTTTAGATAGGACGTTGTGTTGAGGAAGGTGAATCTATGAAGAAACACCCTTTTTCTGCTGATTGTGGAATTGGAACCACGTCATCCTACCGCGGAGAGAGATATTCTCCGGACCGAACTACGTCAGCAAAGCTTATCGCTGCAAATTTGCCGTTTTGACCGATGCGTCACCTAGTGATACGCCACAAATCAAGATGGCGATTGTTGAGGGAATCAAGCACCGTGCAGTCATTGAATACCTTCGTCGTTTAAAGAGAATGTCGCCGAAATAAATTCATGAAGACGCGCAACAGACATTAAGGAACTTTTGTCCTTCATGTACCACTGTCCAAAACGTGGTTGCAGAACTTAAGCGAGGGAGAGAGTGTTCAAGTAGGGGGCATGCTTCCGTGTCGTCACCTGCAAATGTGGATGTTAGTCATAACCTGATCGTGGAAAAGAATAATATTCAAATGCAGTAAGACAATATTCAACATCTTCCATGAGCGAGCTCACGATATTGCGGTGGATCTTTAAGCATGAAGGTTTCTTCGAGTTGGGTCCCTGAAGCAAATGTAAATCAGAAGTGGGCAGGAGTAAAACGTTATCATGAGATTGTGCGGCATTTTGAAGTAAATGAAGCTCTTTTTTTGGGCGGTATGTCACTCTAGACGAATCATGTTTGACATGTCTATTTAATTTTCCTTTTAAGTTTCCGTTCTCTTTTAAATAGATTTCGTTACTTCTTGGTTAGGATTTTCTCAATGAAAGACACGTTACTTCAGACTTCCCCAAACGGCTTGCACGTTATGGTAACTCTGACAGTGATCCAGAGAAAAATAGTCGACGTTGGAGGAGGAGAATGCGAATAGAGTGAAGAGTTGATGTAGCGAAATAGATAGAAGCTTGGTAGATACCTATGTGAATCGACGAATATTTATGTTGTTACATGATTGAGACTGATATGGAGATGCAAAAGCTATTAAGTTATAGCGGGTAGAGTAATAGCTTGACAATTATATGGTGTTGGCGATCTGAACTTCCAGTATGTCTGAAATAAAGAATAAGATGGTGTTAGTTACACGTAAGAACTGATTCTTTCACCTTGGCCGTTACTCATATTCGCTTTATTTCAGAAGTGAGTTTTATGTTCAACCAGAAATATAAATTGAGTTAATTACTTAAACTACCACTTCAAGCCTCGAATATATTAGCTGCCTTAGAAGTGGGCTGAACTTGGCTGGAATGTGTGAACTTGCGCGTCACAAAAACATTGATTTCCCTTTAGCTTTGTTATTCAAAGTGGTCATTTAGGGGATGATTTACCCTAATCCTTTCTGGTTGAGTGGGTACCAAAAGGGCCATAACAATGGCGGCAAACCTAAGAAAGAAGAGAGATGTTTGAGTCACCTGTTTCTTCCCAGTGGCAAGATATCTGTGTCAAGAGGATTAGACACTTCCCTTCATGTCTTGGGTCATGGGGCAGAGAATAAAGAACTATTAATAGAAGCGAAAGCTTATTATCACCAGTGGCAGGTAGGCTTGCGGTAACTTATGCTGTGTTTGGAGGTCAAAAGAATTACTTTGCGGTAGCTTTCATAAAGCCTGACCGCTATGTGAATATTTCTGATTAGGGCAAACGAAATTAGGGAAAATGGGAATAAGGCGAAGCAGGTGTTCACCGTGGTCTTGAAGTAATGCGTTGTCTTTCCGTGTCTTTCCGCCTGCCAGGCATTATCAACCGGAATTGAAGGTTCTTAATGACAGGCTTCCAAACAGGGCAGTCGATACTGCCGTGTTTTGGTTGTGGAAACATTTTCTCTGCCGTGCTGTGTAATACATGTGCCGACGTAAAACGTTTTTCTGTTTGGATTGGTGTGGGCAAAGCGTGTTAAAATTTGTTTGACATGGTTTTCATGCTGAAATGAGACAAAGCACAGACGCATGCACGCAAAAACGAATGAATTAAATTTGCATAAGTAGTAAAGGAAAAATCTTTTCCATTTACTTTGATCGATTGATGGTTCATACGCTGATCAAAACAAAATTTCATGCCGCAATCAGTTGTTTGAACACGGCGTTGTAATAACCTTGGAGTTGAAGCGAATCTAGTATCTGCAGCGCGATTGACTGGTGACGTCTGAAGCAGTGTTTTTTAAATCGCACATGAGTTCGCGCTCTCTTCTGCAAACCTATAAAAAACAAGAAAGAAATAATATTTTTTTGTCAAAGAGAGAAAAACAAAACAAAAAAAAAAAAACATGTTGTGACCCAAGAAACGGTGTGGGAATCGGCAAAAAGAGGAAAAATATATAAATCGGGAAAGTAGTAAATGTGCTTTACAGGTTTAGTACAAAGAACATAGAAATTTCATTTACAACACGTATTGTTGGGTGATCTTTAAAGCAGTCAGTTGCAGTGTTTTGAATTGATGACCGATAACAGTATAAAAAATCATTGCTTGTTCTCCCTTTTGATCGGGGTTTGTAAATGAATTTTCTGCGATGAACTACTTGAGAAATACTAAAAGCAATGGGATGTAAACAAGCGCCATAAGCTAATTAAACAAATGCCTTGAAAAATAACAACAACCAAAAATTCTCCTGGATTATATTAAGCACACCCATAATCTACGGAAACATCGTATCTGGGTTACAGAAAAAGTGCGTGTAGCAAACGGAAATGGTATTAAAAGCAAGCTATTTTAATTTAGGTGCTTTCACACTGGGTTCTTGCACTCATTTTTTATGAAATTCCGGGTTAATCAAAATATAATAGCCATCAAGAAACGCTGTGATCTGTAAATATAATAAAATATGAGATTTATAACCTGAATGAGCATTTTGTGCTTAGTTTATTCCTTCAATAAGATGAAGGATTTAAATGCTGGTGGATATCCTTAAACCTTCAAACTGATAGGACGACACTGGGTAACGGATTATCAATAGTTTTAGCGGCCAGAAAGTTGTAAAATAATGGAACTTTCGTACGGCTTTGATTTGAAAATCCAATTTTGTTGTACAATAGAATTAAAAACAAATTGCTTTTGTTTTTACCTTCCCAAAAGTCTTTTGAATTTTAATACACTGTAGCATCTAGTTCCTCTAATTTCTTTTTTCGTTTTTTCGCTGTACAGTACGCGTTGGTTTAATTGACTTCCGAAAATTTGTTTTAAAAGCTATTTTCACATTTAAGAAAGTTGCTTCCCCGACGTCCTGTTTTGGAAAACTATCTACGTTGAATAGAAATTGGGGGAAAAAAATATTTGTGTTTAATCATAGTAAAATTTTTCTCAGTTACTTTCCAACAGTACACATTACTTTTTTTTTATATCTGTTTTAGCTGAAATGTGCGGTATTTCAGAATTTCCCGTTTTTCTTTCAGACTTGTTGTGGCTTGGGGAGAAGGAAACTTCTTGCCAGAGTTTAAACCAGCTCTTAAATTCATCAGTGTTGTGCTAAAAGGACAGAATTGCAACTGACGTTTAAAATAAGAAAAAGACGAATCTACAGAAAAAGTAGCATTAGGTTTGTATTTCATTTATGATGTAATAGAAGCAAGAAATAATACTTGCTTTTTAAAAAGAAATTATAGAATGACTTGTTACATCCTTTTACGTCGGGGACGGTTCATCCAATGGCTAAGTATTTAAGATAATTGGGCTTTTGTATAGAGTAGCTGGACCTGAAAGCAATCACTGAAGGTTCGAATAGCTGGGCTTTTTTTCACAGTTTTAGTTCCGTCCTCTATACTAGTGATCCTATATATATTCCTATGCCAATGAATCGGATCACTAGTATAGTTTTATTATTTTCTATATAATTGGTGTACTGTTCCTCGTTATTAAATTAAATACTACTGCTCTCTCTCTCCCCCTTTTCCTCTCTCTCCCCCTTTTCCTCTCTCTCTCTGTTCCCAGCCTCTCTCTCTCCCCCCCCCCTTTTCCTCTCTCTCTCTCTGTTCCCAGCCTCTCTCTCTCTCCCCCCCCCCCTTTTCCTCTCTCTCTCTGCCCCCGCCTCTCTCTCTCTGTCTTTGTCACCCATCTCTCTTTCCCTCAATCCCCTCTCTCTCTCTCTGTCTTACAACCAGTAATATGCAAAACCTTTAATTCTAGGGTTTCTCGACTTTATTTTCAGTTACGAGATAATTGTTAAATTGTTGGGAGAAAAGTTATGAAATTAACAATTGATGTAATTTTTGTTACTGCGTTGTATACATAAATGCAAAATATTTTACAGCACCTAAAAGAAGATGCAAACCAAATGGGAAACCTTATTCTATGGAATTGCAACGAAATTCTGCACATTTTAGAATGCTATAATTATTTACGATTTTTACACTTTTGTCAATTTCACTTAAAAGATGAATTTTCTATTTGTTTATTCTAAGAATGTTGTAAAGAATTAAATGAAAAGAGAAATGTTCGTATAAAGGGTTAAATAATAATAGTACGTGTTTTCTTCATTTTAGTTTTGCTTTATCGAATAGAAAATGAATGGAAAAATGTCTTTTTAAGTAGAGTATTTTGTTGCTGTTACTTTGATGAAAATAACATAAACTTTATTTTAGACACAAAATATAAACTAATATCTTTGAATGAGCGGGGATCAAAAGTTTTTTTAACCCAAAATAGATTGCTAAAGGTTTTTGTGAAAGACAGTATTTTCAATCCCCGCTGTAACTAACTCCTCCTGTGTATTCTCAGAAAGTTTCAAGTGTGGAACTGTTTTCTTTTCCTTTAGATAGGACGTTGTGTTGAGGAAGATGAATCTGTGAAGAAACACCCTATTTCTGCTGATTGTGAGATTCGAACCACGCCATCCTACAGCAGGAGAGATACTCTCCGGACTGAACTACGTCAGCAAGGTTTATCGCTGCAAATTTGCCGATTTGACTGATGCGTCACCTTAGTGATACGCCACAAATCAAGATGGCGATTGTTGAGGGAATCAAGCACCGTGCAGTCATTGAATACCTCCGTTCAAAGGGAATGTCGCCGAAAGAAATTAATGAAGATGCGCAGCAAACATTAAAGGACTTTTGTCCTCCATGTACCACGGCCCAAAACTGGGTTGCAGAATTTAAGCGAGGGAGAGACTGCTTCCTTGTCGTCACCTGCAAATGTGGATGTTAGTCATGACCTGATCGTGGAAAATAGTAATTTTCAAATACAGTAAGACAATATTCAACATCTTCCATGAGCGAGCTCACAAAATTGCGGTGCATCTTTAAGAACTGAAAGTTTCTTCGAGTTGGGTCCCTAAAGTAAATGTAATCAGAAGTGAGCAGGAGTAAAACGTTATCATGAGATTGTGCTGCATTTTGAAGCAAATGAAGCTCTTTTTTTGGGCGGTATGTCACTCTAGACGGAACATGTTTGACATGTCTCTATTTAATTTTCCTTTCAAGTTTCTGTTCTCTTTTAAGTAGATTTCGTTACTTCTTGGTTAAGATTTTCTCAATGAATGGCGCGTTACTTCAGACTTCCCCAAACGGCTTGCACATTTTGGTAACTCTGACAGTGAGCCAGAGAGAAATAAATAGACGACGTTAGAGGAGGAAATTGAGAGTACAGTGGAGTGTTGATGTAGCGAAAGAGATTGAATCTTGGTAGATACCTATGTGAATCGACGAATATTTATGTTGTTACATGATTGAGATTGATATGTAGATGCAGAGTAATTAAGTATCAACGGGTAAATTATAGCTTGACAATTATATTGTGTTGGTGACCTGAACTTCCAGTATGTGAAAAGTAAAGAAAAAGTTGGTGTTAGTTACACGTAAGAACTGATTCTTTCAACCTGGCCGTTACTCATATTCGCTTTATTTCAGAAGTGAGATTTATGTTCAACGAGAAATATAAATTAAGTTAATTACTTAAACTACCGCTTCAAGACTCGAATATATCCGGTGCCTTAGAAGTGGGTTGAACTTGGCTGGAATGTGTGAACTTGCGCGTCACAAAAACCTTGCTTTCCCTTTAGCTTTGTTATTCAAAGTGTTCATTTTGGGGGAGGATTTACCCTAACCCTTTCTGGTTGATTGGGTACAAAAACGGCTATAACAATGGCGGCAAACCTAAGAAAGAAGAGAGGTGTTTAAGTCTCCTGTTTCTTCTCAGTGGCATGATATCCCTGTCAAGGAGATTAGACCCTTCCCTTCATGTCTTGGGTCATGGAGCAGAGAATAAAGTACTAGAAGCGAGAGCTTATTATCACCGGTGGCAGGATTGTGGTCAGTATTAGTAATAATAAAAAGTAATCCGTCTAGTTGCACGATGATATTTCTTCAGTTAAAAAAGGAAATCTATGTACAAGTTAGTATTGCTAAGCCTAGAAGTGAAAAGAATTGCTTTGCGGTACCTTTCTTAAAGCCTGACCGCTATGTGAATATTTCTTATTAAGGCAAATGAAATTAGGGGAAATGGGAATTAGGGTAAACGCGATTTTGGTAATTATGATTCGGGCAAACCTGAATTAGGGGACACGAGATTTAAGGGAAATGAGGTTAGGGCAAACGAAATTAGGGGATATGAGAATTAGGGTAAAAGCGATTGGGGTAAACGTGAAATAATGGAAATTAGAATTAGGGGAAACGGATAAGGGCAAACAGGTGTTCACCGTGGTCTTGAATTGATGCGTTGTCTTCCCGTGCCTTTCCTTCTGCCAGGCATTATCAACTGAAATTGGAGGTTCTTAATGACAGGCTTCGTAACAGGGCAGATTGGTAGTCACAAATTACAAAGACGTCGATACTGCCGTGTTGCGGGTGTGGAAACATTTTCTCTGTCGCGCTGTGTAATATGTGTGCCGACGTAAAACGTTTTTCTGTTTGGATTGTGGTGGGCAAAGCGTGTTAAAATTTGTTTGTCATGGTTTTCATGCTGAAATGAGCCAAAGCACCCACACATCAACTCTAAAACGAAAGAATTAAATTTGCATAAGTAGTAAAGGAAAAATCTCCGTTTATTCTGATCGACTGATGGTTCATACGCTGATCAAAACAAAATTTCATGCCGCAATCAGTTGTTTGAACACGGCGTTGTAATAACCTTGGAGTTGAAGCGAATCTAGTATCTGCAGCGCGATTGCCTGGTGACGTCTGAAGCAGTGTTTTTTAAATCGCACATGAGTTCGAGCTCTCTTCTGCAAAGCTATAAAAAGTAAGAAATAAATAAATATTATTTTTTCGTCAAAGAGAGAAAAAAACAAAACATGTTGTGACCCAAGAAACGGTGTGGGAATCGGCAAAACGAGAAAAAAATATATAAATCGGGAAAGGAGTAAATGTGTTTTACAGGTTTAGCACAAAGAACAAAGAAATTTCGTTTACAACACTTATTGTTGGGTGATCTTTGAAGCAGTCATTTGCAGTGTTTTGAATTGATGACTGATAACAGTATAAAAATTCATCGCTTGCTTGTCACATATTTGTAAATGAATTTTCTGCGATGAACTACTTGAGAAATACTAAAAGCAATGGGATTGTAAACTTAGGTTGGTGCCATAAGCTGAGTAAGCAAATGCCTTCAAAAATAACAAAAAAAAAAAATTCTTCTGGGTGGTGTTAAGGACACCCACAAACTACGGAAACATCGTATCTGGGTTACAGAAAAAGTGCGTGAAGCAAACGGAAATGGTATTAAAAGCAAGCCATTTTAGTTGAGGTGCTTTCACACTGGGTTCTTACATTCATTTTTTATGCAGTTCAGGGTTAATCAAAATATAATAGCCTTCAAGAAATGCTGTGATCTGTAAATATCATCAAATCTGAGATTTATAACCTGAATGAGCATTTTGCGCTTAGTTTATTCCTTCAATAAGATGAGGGATTTAAATGCTGTTGGATATCCTTCAACTTTCAAACTGACAGGACGACACTGGGTAACGGATTATCAATAGTTTCAGCCAGAAAGTTGTAAAATAATGGAATTTCTGTACGGCTTTGATTTGAAAATCCAAATTTGTTGTACATCAGAATTAAAAAAAAATTCCTCTTGTTTATACCTTGAGTAGAAATTGGGGGGGGGGGGGGGGGGGTTCATGGTTAAAATTTTCTCAGTTACTGTCCAACAGTACACATTAGCTTTATATATATATATATATATATATATTCTATTAAGAAGAGACCTAAGCAAAAAAAAATATTTTTGACTCATACCAAGTACAACATAGAAAAGGTTATGTATCTACCGGTGTGAGTAAAAAAAAAACAAAAAAACCTGAATGTAGAAAGTGTCGAGAATACTGAGCCTTGGCTTTATCAAGGACCAGCAAAAACTCTGCATTTTCTCACTTCCACAAAGACCTAGTTGGAAATGGGTTTCTGCAAAGCCATAGATGCAAGTAATAAGCCCACCAAAAATTAAAAAAAAATATATATATATATGTCGTGACCTCCGCAGAGTTGTATGACCTAGCTTTAGTTAACAATTTAGCTTGCATCCATAACTTTCATGGCCCGACCCATGCTCTTCATCTGTTACTATTAAACAGAAAGAAGAAGATTAAAGAAAACTCAAGTTGTGAGAGTGACATAATAATTAGAATAATGTTCAGCAATAACGAAATGCCAAGTTCGCCTGAGAGAGAATTTAAACCTGAATAGCAATGCAAAAGTATTTCAAATTCTTACATTGCAATTAAAAAAGGAAATATTAATTATTTAAAACTCAGATTCTTGAAAGAAAACTTGATTCTAAAACCCCCTACTCCACAACTTCTGACAACACAAAAACGAGAATAAATTAAAGACAATAATTAACTAAAGAAATGCTTTGTGAAGGTTATATGACATAAACAATTAGTTGCAATATGTACAAAGTATTTCAGCAGTGCTTTAAGTACATAATTAAGTAGTTATTAAGAACTTACCTACTCTGAAAACACAGCGCAAAGTAAAAGAACTATGATTGGCCAGCTGCTTGGCCTAAGTTTCCTAAGAAACGCGCAAAGTTACCAAGAAAAGAAAGAGTTAAAACCCGCAAAAAAGTTAACAGACTTGCCAGTGCCTAAATGCTAAAAAGCAAAAAACAACAGAGAAAAAAAGTACAAGAAGTACAAACATTGAACTTGGAAAACCTAAAACCCAAAGACAATGAAGAGAGCTTACCTCTTAAGCAACTGAACTTTCTCCACACAAGAGGAAACATGGCCGACCTTTTCCCCAAACTTCCAAACTCCTCTGCCACTCCCTAGTCGCTGGGGGGCAGTGTGGGTGGGGATGATGGCCTCCACACACTGAAAGAAACCAACTCGCGGAGATTTTAACCAGAGAAAAAAATATATACTTAAAACTGTGGACCTGTGTGATCAGAAAGAGCAGAATTAACTCTCCAGAATACATGAGAAATATTATAAAATACACAAGTGGTGTATATTTATATCTGTTTTAGCTGAAATGTGCGGTATTTCAGAATTTCCCGTTTTTGTTTCAGACTTGTTGTTGCTTGGGGAGAAGGAAACTTCTTGCCAGAGTTGAAACCAGCTCTTCAATTCATCAGATTTGGGCTAAAGGACAGAATTGCAACTGACGTTTAAAATAAGAAAAAGACGAATCTACAGAAAAAGTAGCATCTGTAGTAGGTTTGTATTTCATTTATGATGTAGTAGAAAAAAGAAATAATACTCGTTCTTTAAAAAGTTTATCGAATTACTTGTTACATCCATCCTTTTATGTCGGGGACGGTTCATCTAATGGCCAAGTATTTAAGAGCCTTTTTTATAGAGTAGCTGGACTTGAAAGCAGCATCTGAAGGTTCGAATAGCTGGAATTTTCTTCTTTCACCGTTTTAGTTCTGTCCTCTATACTAGTGATCCTATATATATTCCTACGCCAATGAATCGGATCACTAGTATAGTTCTATTATTTTCTACATAATTGGTGTATTGTTCCTCGTTATTAAATTAATTACTTCTGCTCTGTCTCTCTCTCTCTCTTACGATCAGTAATGCAAACCTTTATCTCTAGGGTTTCTCATTTTCCGTTATTTTCAGTTCCGAGATAATTGTTAAATTGTTGTAAGAAAAGTTATGAAATTAACAATTGATGTAGTTTTTGTTACTGCGTTGTATACATGAATGCAAGATATTTTACAGCACCTAAAAAGAAGATGCAAACCAAACGGGAAACCTTATTCTATGGAATTGCAACGAAATTCTGCACATTTTAGAATGCTATAATTATTTACGATTTTTACACTTTTGTCAATTTCACTTAAAAGCTGAATTTTCTATTTGTTTATTCTAAGAATGCCGTAAAGAATCAAATAAAAAGAGAAATGCTCCTATGAAGGGTTAAATAATAATAGTACGTATTTTCTTCATTTTTGTTTCGCTTCTTCGAATAGAAAATGAATGGAAAAGTGTCTTTTTAAGTATAGTATTTTGTTGAAAAGATATAAACTTTATTTCAGACACAAAATATAAACTAACATCTTTCCATGAGCGGGGTTCAAAAGTTTTTTTCAGCCCAAAATAGATCGCTAAGGTTTTTGTGAAAGACAGTATTTTCAATCCCCGCTGTAACTAACTCCTCCTGTGTGTTCTCAGAAAGTTTCAAGTGTGGAACTGTTTTCTTTTCCTTCAGATAGGACGTTGTGTTGAGGAAGGTGAATCTATGAAGAAACACCCTTTTTCTGCTGATTGTGGAATTGGAACCACGTCATCCTACCGCGGAGAGAGATATTCTCCGGACCGAACTACGTCAGCAAAGCTTATCGCTGCAAATTTGCCGTTTTGACCGATGCGTCACCTTAGTGATATGTCACAAATCAAGATGGCGATTATTGAGGGAATTGAGCACCGTGCAGTCATTGAATACCTTCGTCGTTTAAAGAGAATGTCGCCGAAATAAATTCATGAAGACGCGCACCAGACATTAAGGGACTTTTGTCCTTCATGTACCACTGTCCAAAACGTGGTTGCAGAACTTAAGCGAGGGAGAGAGTGTTCAAGTAGGGGGCATGCTTCCGTGTCGTCACCTGCAAATGTGGATGTTAGTCATAACCTGATCGTGGAAAAGAATAATATTCAAATGCAGTAAGACAATATTCAACATCTTCCATGAGCGAGCTCACGATATTGCGGTGGATCTTTAAGCATGAAGGTTTCTTCGAGTTGGGTCCCTGAAGCAAATGTAAATCAGAAGTGGGCAGGAGTAAAACGTTATCATGAGATTGTGCGGCATTTTGAAGCAAATGAAGCTCTTTTTTGGGCGGTATGTCACTCTAGACGAATCATGTTTGACATGTCTATTTAATTTTCCTTTTAAATTTATGTTCTCTATTAAATAGATTTCTTTACTTCTTAGTTACAATTTTCTCAATGAATGGCACGTTACTTCAGACTTCCCCAAACGGCCTGCACACTATGGTAACTCTGACAGTGAGCCAGAGAGAAATAAATAGTCGACGTTAGAGGAGGAGAATGCGAATAGAGTGAAGAGTTGATGTAGCGAAAGAGATAGAAGCTTGGTAGATACCTATGTGAAGCGACGAATATTTATGTTGTTAGATGATTGAGATTGATATGGAGATGCAAAAGCTATTAAGTTATCAGCAGGTAAATTAATAGCTTGACAATTATATTGTGTTGGTGACCTGAACTTCCAGTATGTGAAAAATGAAGAATAAGTTGGTGTTAGTTACACGTAAGAACTGATTCTTTCAACCTGGCCGTTACTATTATTCTCTTTATTTCAGAAGTGAGATTTATTTTCAACGAGAAATATAAATTAAGTTAATTACTTAAACTACCGCTTCAAGACTCGAATATATTCGCTGCCTTAGAAGTGGGCTGAACTTGGCTGGAATTTGTGAACTTGATCATCACAAAAAGCTTGCTTTCCCTTTAGCTTTGTTATTCAAAGTGGTCATTTAGGGGGAGGATTTACCCTAATCCTTTCTGGTTGAGTGGGTACCAAAAGGGCCATAACAATGGCGGCAAACCTAAGAAAGAAGAGAGATGTTTGAGTCACCTGTTTCTTCCCAGTGGCATGATATCCCTGTCAAGGGGATTAGACCCTTCCCTTCATGTCTTGGGTCATGGAACAGAGAATGAAGAACTAGAATCGAGAGCTTATTATCACCAGTGGCAGGCTTGTGGTCAGTATTAGTATTAATAAAAAGTAATCCGTCTTGTTGCATGATGATATTTATTCAGTTAAAAACGAAATCTATATACAGGTTAGTATTGCTGAGTCTAGAGGTGAAAAGAATTGCTTTGCGGTGCCTTTCATAAAGCCTGGCCACTATGTGAATATTTCTTATTAAGGCAAATGAAATTAGGGGAAATGGGAATTAGGGTAAACGCGATTTCGGTATACGTGATTCGGGCAAACCTGAATTAGGGGACACGAGATTTAGGGGAAATGACATTAGGACAAACGAAATTAGGGGAAATGAGAATTAGGGTAAAAGCGATTTCGGGTAAAAGCAATTGGGGTTAAACGTGATTCGGGCAAACGTTAATTAATTAAAATGGGAACTAGGGTAAATGGATAAGGGTAACTGTTTTTCACCGTGGTCCTGAAGTGATGCGTTGTCTTCCCGTGTGCTTCCACCTGCCAGGCATTATCAACCGGAATTGGAGGTTCTTAATGACTGGCTTCCAATCAGGGCAGATTGGTAGTCACAAATTACAAAGACGTCGATACTGCCGTGTTGCGGTTGTGGAAACATTTTCTCTGCCGTGCTGTGTAATACATGTGCCGGCGTAAAACGTTTTTCTGTTTGGATTGGTGTGGGCAAAGCGTGTTAAAATTTGTTTGACATGGTTTTCATGCTGAAATGAGACAAAAACGAATGAATTAAATTTGCATAAGTAGTAAAGGGAAAATCTCCATTTACTCTGATCGATTGATGGTTCATACGCTGATCAAAACAAAATTTCGTGCCGCAATCAGTTGTTTGTACACGGCGTTGTAATAACCTTGGAGTTGAAGCGAAACTAGTATCTGCAGTGCGATTGCCTGGTGACGTCTGAAGCAGTGTTTTTCAAATCGCACATGCGTTCGCGCTCTCTTCTGCAAAGCTATAAAAAGAAATAATATTTTTTTGTCAAAGAGAGAAAAAAAACATGTTCTCACCCAAGAAACGGTGTGGGAATCGGCAAAAAGAGGAAAAAAATATATATCTCGGCAAAGGAGTAAATGTGTTTTACAGGTTTAGTACAAAGAAATTTCGTTTACAACACGTATTGTTGGGTGATCTTTGAAGCAGTCATTTGCAGTGTTTTGAATTGATGACCGATAACAGTATAAAAAGTCATCGCTTGCTCTCTATTTTGAATTGTCACATATAGACTTAGGTTGGCGCCATAAGCTGAGTAAGCAAACCCCTTCAAAAATAACAACAAAAAAATCTTCTGGATGGTGTTAAGGACACCCACGAACTACGGAAACATCGTATTTGGGTTACAGAAAAAGTACTTGAAGCAAACGGAAATGGTATGAACAGCAAGCCATTTTAATTTAGGTGCATTCACACTGGGTTCTTGTACTCATTTTTTATGAAATTCTGGGTTAATCAAAATATAATAGCCTTCAAGAGACGCTGTGATCTGTGAATATCATCAAATCTCAGATTTATAACCTGAATGAGCATTTTGTGCTTAGTTTATTCCTTCAATAAGATCAAGTATTTAAATGCTGATGGATAACCTTCAACTTTCAAACTGGCAGGACGACACTAGGTAACGGATTAACAATAGTTTCAGCCAGAAAGTTGTAAAATAATGGAATTGTTGTACGGCTTTGATTTGAAAACCCAATTCTGTTGTACAACAGAATTAAAAAAAAATGCTTTTGTTTTTAACTTCCCACAAGTATTTTAAATTTTCATACACTGTACCAGCTAGTTCCGCTAATTTCTTTTTTCCTTTTTTCGCGGTACAGTGCGCGTTGATTTAATTGACTTCCGAAAATTTGTTTCAAAATCTATTTTCACATTTAAGAAAGCTCGTTCCCCGTCGTCTTGTTTTAGAAAACTATCTACGTTGAGTAGAAAGTGGGGAGAAAAATATTTATGTTTAATCATGGTAAACATTTTCTCAGTTACTTTCCAACAGTACACATTATTTTTTTTTATATCTGTCTTAGCTGAAATGTGCGATATTTCAGAATTTCCCCTCTTTTGTTTCAGACTTGTTGTGGCTTGGCGAGAATTAAATTTCCTCCCAGAGTTGAAACCAGCTCTTGAATTCATCAGAGTTGTGCTAAAGGACAGAATTGCAACTGGCGTTTAAAATAAGAAAAAGACGAATCTACAGAAAAAAGTAGCATCTTTCATAGGTTTGTATTTCATTCATGATGTAATAGAAGCAAGAAATAATAGAATAAGAAAGCGATCCTATATATATATCCCTACGCCAATAAATCGGATCACTAGTATAGTTTTATTATTTTCTACATAATTGGTGTACTGTTCCTTATTAAACTAAATACTTCTGCTCTCTCTCTTACTCTCACCCCTTTTCCTCCCTCCCCCTCTCCCTTTCCCCCTCTCTCCCTCCCCCTCTCCCTTTCCCCCTCTCTTCCTCCCCCCTCTCTGTCTATCTTACGACCAGTAATGCGAAACCTTTATCTCTAGGAATTCTCATTTTTCTTCATTTTCAGTTTCGAGATAATTAATAAATTGTTGGGAAAAAAATTATGAAATTAACAATTGATGTCATTTTTGTTACTGTGTTGTATACATGAATGCAAAATGTTTTACAGCACCTAAAAGGAGAGGCAAACCAAATAAGAAACCTTATTCTATGGAATTGCAACGAAATTCTGCACATTTTAGAATGCTATAATTATTTACGATTTTTACACTTTTGTCAATTTCACTTAAAAACTGAAGCTTCTATTTGTTTATTCTAAAAATGTTGTAAAGAATTTAAATGAAAAAAGAAATGTTCGTATAAAGGGTTAAATAATAATAATACGTGCTTTCTTCATTTTTGTTTCGCATTATCGAATTGAAAATGCATGGAAAAATGCCCTTTTAAGTAGAGTGTTTTGTAGAAAAGTTATATGCTGTGTCTTTGATGAAAATACAATTAAACTTTATTTCAGACACAAAATATAAACTAATATCTTTGAATGAACGTTGTTCAAAAGTTTTTTTAGCCCAAAATAGATCTCTAATGTATTTGTGTAAGACAGTATTGCCAATCTATGGTGTAACTCGTCCTGGGTGTTCTCAGAAAGTTTCAAGTATGGAACTATTTTCGCCCTTCCTAAGATAGGGCGTTGAATTGAGGAAGATGAATGTGTGAAGAAAAAAGTACCTTTTTCTGCTGATCGTGGGATTATAACTACATCATCCTACCGCGGAGAGAGATATTCTCCCGGCTGAACTACGTCAGCAAGTCTTGTCGCTGCAAATTTGCCGTTGTGACCGATGCGTCACCTTTAGTTATACGTCACAAATCAAGATGGCGATTGTTGAGGGAATTGAGCACCGTGCAGTCATTGAATACCTTCGTCGTTTAAAGGGAATGTCGCCGAAATAAATTCATGAAGACGCGCAGCAAACATTAAGGAACTTTTGTCCTTCATGTACCACTGCCCAAAACGTGGTTGCAGAACTTAAGCGAGGGAGAGAGTGTTCAAGTAGGAGGCATGCTTCCATGTCGTCACCTGCAAATGTGGATGTTAGTCATGACCTGATCGTGGAAAAGAATAATATTCAAATACAGTAAGACAATATTCAACATCTTCCATGAGCGAGCTCACGATATTGCGGTGGATCTTTAAGGACTGAAGGTTTCTTCGAGTTGGGTCTCTAAAGTAAATGTAAATCAGAAGTAGGCAGGAGTAAAACGTTATCATGAGATTGTGCTGCATTTTGAAGCACATCAAGCTCTTTTTTGGGCGGTATGTTACTATAGACGAAACATGTGTGACATGTCTCCATTTAATTTTCCTTTTAAGTTTCTGTTCTCTACTAAGTAGATTTCTTTACTTTTTAGTTACGATTTTCTCAATGAATGGCACGTTACTTCAGACTTCTCCAGGCTTGCACACTTTGGTAACTCTGACAGTGAGCCAGAGAAATATAAATAGACGACGTTGGACGAGGAGATTGCGAATAGAGTGAAGAGTTGATGTAGCGAAAGAGATAGAAGCTTGGTAGATACCTATGTGAATCGACGAATATTTATGTTGTTACCTGATTGAGATTGATATGTAGATGCAAAAGCTATTAAGTATCAGCGGGTAAATTATAGCTTGACATTTATATTGTGTTGGTGACCTGAACTTCCAGTATGTGAAGAATGAAGAATAAGTTGGTGTTAGTTACACGTAAGAACTGATTCGTTCAACCTGGCCGTTACTATTATTCGCTTTATTTCAGAAGTGAGATTTATGTTCAACGAGAAATATAAATTAAGTTAATTACTTAAACTACCGCTTCAAGACGCGAATATATTCGCTGCCTTAGAAGTGGGCTGAATTTGCGCGTCACAAAGACCTTGCTTTCCCTTTAGCTTTGTTATTCAAAGTGGTCATTTAGGGGGATGATTTACCCTAATCTTTTCTGGTTGATTTGGTACCGAAAGGGCTATAATAATGGCGGCAAACCTAAGAAAGAAGAGATGTCTGAGTCACGTGTTTTCTCCCAGTGGCATGATATCCCTGTCAAGGGTATTAGACCCTTCCCGTAATGTCTTGGGTGATGGAGCAGAGAATAAGGAACTACACTGCTGGGCACCCAAAATGCATCACCAAGAAGGACACGAGATAGCAAAGTCAGATTTAATGGACACATCACAACAGATACAAAGATGAAACGATTCAGTTTACAGGCCCGTGCGACTTGCGGGACATGCAGACGTCAATAGTTCGTGTGGCCCCCATGACTGGCAATAACGGTCGCTACACGCCGCGGCATCGAACGAAAGAGGCTTTGGGGTATGTCGGTCCAGGCTGCTTCCACACATTGCCACAGTTCATCAGGCGTGGCCGCGGGTGGTGCTTGCTGGGCCACTCGTTTGCCGATTAGCGACCAAACGTGTTCAATGGGCGACATATCGGAACAACAGGCGGGCCACGGCAGCCGTGACACCTGGTGGGCCGTGTAGAACCGTTGCGTGCCACGTGCGGGTGCGCTTTGTCCTGTTGAAACGTGGCCGCTGATAGGTCCTGCAGGCAAGGGAGGACTACAGGCTCCAAAACGTCGGAGATGGTGCGGTGGCTGTTGAGTGTACCGGCGATGCGTACCAGAGGGTGGCGGGTGTCATATCCAATTGCGCCCAAAACCATAACGCCAGGCGACGGACGACCGGTATGGCGATGCATAATGCAGGCGTCATACAGTCTCTCGCCGCGGTGCCGCCACACGCGGATCCGACCATCGTGGTGTTGCAGGCAGAAGCGGGATTCGTCGGAGAAGACAATGTCATGCCGTTCCGTAGTCCAGGTGCGGCGTTCAACGGCCCACTGGCGCCGCACTCGCCTGTGGTGTAACGTCAATGGTAATTGTAGCAATGGGCGCCGTGCGACAAGTCCCCGCTCCTGCAGACGACTTCGAACGGTACGTGCTGTCACAGGTTGTTGCGCAAAACACACCTAATTCCTGCGCTAACGTTCGTGATGTGGCGGTGCGAGCCGTCAATGCCCGCCGCACAACATGCCGGTCCTCTCGTTCGGTGGTGTGCCGCGGATGCGGCAATCGCTCGCGTCGGTCCGTCCGTCCCTCCTGCACCTACCGAATCCATACTCGCCTCACTGTGGCTGGATGTCGTCCCACACGGGCGCCGATGTTTCGGTACGATAAACCGCTGTCGCGATAAGCCACTATTCGTCCTCTGTCGAACTCCGAAACGAGCTGGAGTGATTGCCGTATTCTGCGACGAGGCATCAGGAAACTTCCCACGCACAGGTCCGGCAGCACAACACACTTGCACTACTTATACCCCGCCTTCTGTGCACCCTTCTTATAGTGCTTCTCGGTGGCGAGCCGGGCGCACATGATTTGTATATGCCCTGCAATGCTAATCGTTTGCATGTCCTCTCGCGGGCGACGTATGCTGGGAATTTCAGGCCAATCGGATGCTTCCTTCTTGGTGTTGCATTTTGGGTGGCCAGCAGTGTAGAAGCGAGAGCTTATTAAAACCAGTGGCAGGCTTGTGGTCAGTATTGCTAAGTCTATGAGTCTAGAGGTGAAAAGAATTGCTTTGCGGTACCTTTCATACAGCCTGACCTATGTGAATATTTTTTATTAGGACAAACGAAATTAGGGGAAATGGGATTTAGGGTAAAAGCGATTTCGGCTAAACGCGATTGGGGTAAACGTGGTTACGGTAAACATGAATTACGGGACACGAGATTTTGGGGAAATGAGATTAGGGCAAACGAAATTAAGAGAAATGAGAATTAGGGTAAAAGCGATTTTGGGTAAAAGAGATTGGGGTAAACGTGATTCGAGCAAACGTGAATTAGGGGAAATGGGAATCAGGGAAAACGGATGAGTGGAAACAGGTGTCCAGCGTTGTCTTTCCTCCTGCCAGGCATTATCAACCGGAATTGGAAGTTCTTAATAACAGGCTTCCAAACAGGTCAGATTGGTAGTCACAAATTACAATGGCGTCGATATTGCCGTGTTGGGGTTGTGGGCACATTTTCTCTGCCGTGCTGTGCAATACGTGTGCTGACGTAAAACATTTTTCTGTTTGGATTGTGGTGGGCAAAGCGTGTTGAAATTTGTTTGACATGGTTTTCATGCTGAAATGAGACATAGCATACACACATCAACGCAAAAACGAATGAATTAAATTTGCATAAGTAGTAAAGGACAATTACTCCATTTACTGTGATCGATTGATGGTTCATACGCTGATCAAAACAAAATTGCATGCCACAATCGGTGATTTAAACACGGCGGTGTGATAACCTTAAAGTTGAAGGGAATCTAGCATCTGCAGCGCGATTGGCTGGTGCTGTCTGAAGGCGTTTTTTTTTTAATCGAACATGCGTTGGCGCTCTCTTCTGCAAAGGTATAGAAAGAAATAATATTTTTTTGGCAAAGAAAAAAAAATCATGTTCACACCCAAGAAACGGTGTGGGAATTAGCGGAAAGAGTGAAAAATATATATAATGGCAAAGGAGTAAATATTTTTTAAACGTTTAGTTCAAAGAACAAAGAATTTGCGTTTACAACACGTATTGTTGGGTGATCTTTGAAACAGTCATTTGCAGTGTTTTGAATAGATGACCAATAACAGTATAAAAATTCTTCGCTTGCTCCTCCCTTTTGAATGGATCACATATTCATTTTCTACGATGATCTGCTTGAGAAATACTAAAAGCAGTGGGATGTAAACTTAGGTTGACGCCGTAAGCTGAGTAAGCAAATGCTTTCAAAAATAACTACAAAAAAGTCTCCTAAATGGTGTTAAACACACCCACGAACTACGGAAACATCGTATCTATGTTACAGAAAAATGCATGAAGCAAACGCCAATGGTATGAAACAGCAAGCCATTTTACTTTAGGTGCTTTCACACACGGTTCTTGCACTCATTTTTTATGAAATTCTGGGTTAATCAATATACACTGACGGAAAAAAAAATCCCAACACGACGAAAAAATAGTTGTAGAGGAATGAAATGGCGGCAATACATTTGTATAGGTAACATATTTAATCGATTAAGGTTTCAAGATCACAGCTTAATGTAAGCGCGAGAAGAGCCATTTTAAATGTGAAATGCTGGTACATTAATAACCGGTGTAACCGCCAGAATGTTGAAAGCAAGCATGCAAACGTTCATGCATTGTGTCGTACGGATGCTGGATGTCAGTTTGTGGGATGGAGTTCCATGCATGTTGCATTTGGTCAGTCAATACAGGGACGGTTAATGCTGGTTGGGGGTGACGCTGGAGTTGTCGTCCAATGATGTCCCATACGTGCTCGATTGGTGAAAGATCTGGTGATCTAGCAGGCCACGGCAACATGTCGACACTCTGTAGAGCATGTTGGGTTACAACAGCGGTATGCGGGCGAGCGTTATCCTGTTAGAAAACACCCCTGGAATGCTGTTCATGAATAGCACCACAACAGGTTGAATCAGCAGACCGACGTACAACTGTGCCGTCAGGGTGAGTGGGATAACCACGAGAGTGCTCCTGCTGTCATAGGCAATTGCTCCCCAGACCATAACTCCAGGTGTAGGTCCAGTGTGTCTCGGCCGCAGACAGGTTGGCTGCAGGCGCTCACCTGGCCTCCTTCTAACCAACACACGGCCATCACTGGCACCCAGGCAGAACCGGCTTTCATCAGAAAGCACAACAGATCTCCACTCCGTCCTCCAATGAGCTCTAGCTTGACACCACTGACGTCGCAAACGGCAGTGGTTTGGAGTAAGTGGAATGCACGCTACAGGGCGTCTGGCTCGGAGCTGTCCTTCAAGTAACCGATTTGTAACAGTTCGTTGTGTCACTGTGATGGCAACTGCAGCTCGAATTGCTGCCGCAGACGCAGTACGATGCGCCACGGCCAGCCGGAACCCGGTCTTCTTGAGGCAGTACCTTCCCTTGACCACCGCTGCCAACAATCATGCCCAGTGGCTACATTCCTTCCAAGTCGTTCTGCAATATTGCGGAAAGAAAATCCACCTTCTCGTATCCCTATTACACGACCTCGTTCAAACTCCGTGAGCTGTTGATAATGGCTTCTTCGTCTTTTTAAAGGCATTCTTGACTAACATCAATACACTACGCCGAATCTCAACGATAACTAACGCTCACGAACGTTACAGCGCGTATTTACAGCAAACCTGCTTTGCATGTTCCGAGGGGCGCTACTAGCGCCACGCGTATGCGGCGAGCGCGAAATATGCATAGACGTCATCTTACAGAGGTACTCTCACCGAGTACCAACTGTCGTTTATCTAACACAACCCCTTCTTGGTGTTGGGATTTTTTTCCGTCAGTGTATAATAGCCTTCAAGGCATCCTGTGATCTGTAAATATCTTCAAATATGAGATTTATAACCTGAATGAACATTTTGTGTTTAGTTTATTCCTTCAATAAAGTGAAGGACTTAAATACTGGTGGATAACCTTCAACTTTCAAACTGACAGGACGACACTGGGTAACGGATTATCAACACTTTTAGCAAGAAATTTGTAAAATAATGGAATTTTCGTACGGTTTTGATTTGAAAATCCAATTCTGTTGTACAACAGAATTTTAAAATTTTGCTTTTGTTTTTAACTTCCCCCAAGCCTTTTAAATTTTCATACACTGTACCATTTAGTTCCTCTAATTTCTTTTTTCCTTTTTCCACTGTACAGTACGCGTTCGTTTAATTGACTTCCGAAAATTTGTTTCAAGAGCTATTTTCACATTTAAGAAAGGTGCTTCCCTGACGCCCTGTTTTGGAAAACTAACTACGTTGAGTAGAAATGGGGGGGGGGGGTATTTATGTTTAATCATGGTAAAAATGTTCTCAGCTACTTTCCAACAGTACACATTACTTTTTTTTTTATCTGTTTTAGCTGAAATGTGCGGTATTTCAGAATTTCCCGTTTTTGTTTTAGACTTGCTGTGGCTTGAGGAGAAGGAAACTTCTTGCCAGAGTTGAAACCAGCTCTTCAATTCATCCGAGTTGTGCTGAAGGACAGAATTGCAACTGACGTTTAAAATAAGAAAAAGACGAATCTACGGAAAAAGTGTCATCTTTAGTAGGTTCGTATTTCATCCATTATGTAATAAAAGCCAGAAATAATAGAATAATAAAGCGATCCTTTATACAGTATATCCCTACGCCAATAAATCGGATCACTAGTATAGTTTTATTATTTTCGACATAATTGGTGTACTGTTCCTCGTTATTAAACTAAATACTTCTGCTCTCTCTCTCTCTCTCTCTCTCTCTCTCTCTCTCTCTCTCTCTCTCTCTCTCTCTCTCTCTCTCTCTCTCTCTCTCTCTTTCTCTCTGTCTATCTTACGACCAGTGATGCGAAACCTTTATGTCTAGGATTTCTCATTTTTCTTCATTTTCAGTTTCGAGATAATTAATAAATTGTTGGGAGAAAAATTATAAAATTAACAATTGATGTCATTTTTGTTACTGGGTTGTATACATGAATACAAAATATTTTACAGCACCTAAAAGAAGAGGCAAACCAAATGAGGAACCTTATTCTATGGCATTGCAAAGAAATTCTGCACATTTTAGAATGCTATAATTATTTACGATTTTTACACTTTTGTCAATTTCACTTAATAGCTGAAGCTTCTATTTGTTTATTCTAAAAATGTTGTGAATAATTAAATGAAAAAAGAAATGTTCGTATAAAGGGTTAAATAATAATAATACGTGCTTTCTTAATTTTTGTTTTGCTTTATCGAATTGAAAATGCCTGGAAAAATGCCCTTTTAAGTAGTGTTTTGTAGAAAAGTTATATGCTGTTACTTTGATGAAAATACTATTAAACTTTATTTCAGACACAAAATATAAACTAATATCTTTGAATGAACGTTGTTCAAAAGGTATTTTTAGCTCAAAATAGATCTCTAATGTATTTGTGTAAGACAGTATTGCCAATCTATGGTGTAACTCGTCCTGGGTGTTCTCAGAAAGTTTCAAGTATGGAACTATTTTCTTTTCCTAAGAGGGCGTTGAATTGAGGAAGATGAATGTGTGAAAAAAAAATGCCTTTTCTGCTGATTGTGGGATTCGAACCACATCATCTTACCACGGAGAGAGTAGATATTCTACCGACTGAACTACATCAGCAAGGCTGATCGCTGCAAATTTGTCGTTCTGACTGATGCGTCACTTTAGTTATACGTCACAAATCAAGATGGCGATTGTTGAGGGAATCAAGCACCGTGCAGTCATTGAATACCTCTGTTCAAAGGGAATATCGCCGAAATAAATTCGTGAAGACGAGCAGCAAACATTAAAGGACTTTTGTCCTCCATGTACCACGGCCCAAAACTGGGTTGCAGAATTTAAGCGAGGGAGAGACTGCTTCCGTGTCGTCACCTGCAAATGTGGATGTTAGTCATGATCTCATCGTGCAAAAGAATAACATTCAAATACAGTAAGACAACATTCAACATCTTCCATAAGCGAGCTCACGATATTGTGGTCGGATCTTTAAGGACTGAAGGTTTCTTCGAGCTGAGTCCCTAAAGCAAATGTAAATCAGAAGTGGGCAGGAGTAAAAGTTATCATGAGATTGTGCTGCATTTTGAAGCAAATGAAACTCTTTTTTGGGCGGTATGTCACTATAGACGAAACATGTGTTACATGTCTCTATATAACCTTCCTTTTAAGTTTTTGTTCTCTTTTAAGTAGATTTATACAGTTCCAGGAATTATCTCCTTCGGCGACATCCGCATTCCATTACGCCCCTATCCCTCTATGAAATTAACGCCCAGAAGTCCACTTATATGAGCTCCACCATCCTCTTTTTTTCTAGGAGTAGATGGCCTGTTTTCAACTCTGCTGATGCCATACTCCCAATCCGGGGGTGGGTGGCTGAGAGAGTCTCTTGCACAACTCTTGTGTTTAGCATTTGATGTATCCCCGCCCCCCCCCCCATTGCTTTTCTATCAACATTCTTCTACTAGCACACCAAGATTCCCATGCGATGTTGCAATTTCGCCATGTGTACCACCTGTTCCATTCCTCCATTCCAGGACAGTGTGTAGCAGATTTTCTCTGAAATATGAAATTTCATTAAATTCGTTTACTTTGCTTGTAAAAAGTGATCATCTTAGGTTTTCTTTTCCTCGTTAAGTCCAGGAACTTTATTAAATAACCTTAATTAAGAACGAAATTATTCGCTTTTAACTAACATTAAACCAAACAAAAGTTCTTGTTTTGCTCGTTAAATCCGAGATCTCGCTAAAAACGGGCTAATTATAGGCGGGTTCTACTGTAGTTTCGATGAATGATTGAAGAAAAACAAGCAAATAAATTATTTACAAAAAAAAACGGGGAGGGGGTGCCGTCTGCTTCAATCTTTGGGCTTCGGTAGAAATGCAAAACTGAAATGGAAGTACAATCCATCCTTTAAAGACAGTGCATGCTATGCTTGATGAAGTGTAGTGGTGAAATCAGGTTGCTGCTGCTGTAATGAAACCAGTTTATTGACTGCTTTTAATCTTTTTTAATGGATTCATTTTATCACGACAAAGCAACCTTTGTCTCATTGTTTTAATTCAAAGAGACGTACGATTTGTTAACATGATACGTGCCGGAGTTCCGCAGTAGTGTGGCAAAAGGCAAAACTTTTTTTTCCATTGTTTCGTTACAGACTTTCATTTTTTTGATTTCAAGACTTCCGGGCCTCCAGATGAGCACAAGGTTACACGGAGGCCTTTCCCCTTAAACTGCGATTACTTGACAAAGACACTGCAGCGAGGCGACAAAAAGTTACTGCCATTCAGTTCCACCTGCTTGACTTATTTGTTCATTATTATTATTATTTACTTATTTTGTAGTTTTTTGCCCAATATGAACATTCATGTGAATACTTTAGGGGTCGCCCTTCCGAAATGTAGAGATAGATGCGAGCTGTACCAAAGAGAAAGTAGCTACAAAGTGACAAATAGTGTAGCATCCTTCAGGGTTGTCGCATTTCCCCGCAGTGGAATATATAACTGAAAAGTAATATGAGAAGAGCAGTGAAGCCGCGGATGGCTTAGTGGTTAGCGATTCAGACTACCGATGCAAGGTCCTCAGGTTCGAACCTGGGCTGATCTTTCAGAAATGGTGTGATTTACTAACAATCGCTGAATATCGGACGAGCACGTTAAGTTATGGCCCCCAGGCTGGACCCACTGGTTAAATGGGTATCCTTTCCTATGCCCCCCCCCCCGAAATTCTCTCACCCCTCTGTGTGCAACATCGTATTGTACGGTGGCGCCATCTACTGTACTCTAATCTCACTACAAACTGTTCTGTCAAAGTCGCTAGACTTGCTCTCATTCCTTCCGTTTCTGTGTCCTGCCCAAAAGGCGATCTCGCTGTAGGTGGCTGGGACCTAAACTCTACTCACTGTGGATGGAAGTCCTACAAGAAAATGACAAATACTGTAAAAGAAGAGCAGTGATTATGCAGAAGGGACTTAGTGTGCCTTAATGGCGCTACGGCAGTATTTTTCTAGGCTTAGAGACGTTAAGGTACTTTCTGTTGTTAACTACAGTCGAGTCCCGTTAGAACAAACTTCACGGGACCGACGAAATCTATTCGTTATATCGAAATTTCGTTATAATGGAATTTCTAATTTTGCACGTATTTTTTTGAATGACTCACGGGAACCTACTCTATTCAAAGTGCTTATACTGTACTGTATCTTAAAAAATAAAAGAAAATTTTCTAGTACGTCCAATTCCATACATGCCTTTCAAAAAGTTTACACCACTTTTGTACACAGAGGTTTTTTCTTATATAGAAATCTGTTATTTTTGTTTGAAAATGGGAATTCGTTGCTGCCAAAACTGAAAGTTCTTGCAAAGTATGTAATTTCCTCCTTTTGCAACGAAATCCAGCGATCAAGTGCGTCTTATCTCTCTTTTCAAGGACGAAAAACCTGCGTTTCAGTTGCGGAAGAAAAGGGGGAGGAGAGGCTTACCGCACGTGGCAGGTAGGTTGTTATGGAAACACCGGCATCTGGTCGTAGGTCAGTCGCCACGTGTGGGCGTAAATGAGTGAGTCATCCAAGTGGAAAAAAAAGGCAGGTACAGAAGTTGCCTTTTCTTTTTTAAATGTGGGAGAAAGAGTTTCGAAAAGAATGTGCTGTTTGTTTTCAGGGCTGAAAATTTCGTTAATAATGTAAAAATTTTCTTTCAAAATTCAAAACATTTCTTCGTTGTAACGAAAATTTCGTTGTAATGAATTTCGTTCAAAGGAAATTAAAAATACATTTCGTTAATGGGAATTTTGCCGGGGAATACTAAAACTTTCGTTACAACGGGTTTTTCGTTCTATCGGATTTCGCTCTAAAGGGACTCGACTGTAGAAAGAAAGGCAAGGCAAAGGAATTTGTTTAGATGATCATGTATACCAAAATTTGGAGAACTTTGTTCTGTCTGAAGCTTATTTAACTGAATGTTCAAGCTTCTTTAAAATAGCCGTCTCGGATGTCGAGTGATCTGATGCGCTGGCCACTGACATTTTGTCTGAATTGCGCCGGGTTCGAGGCATGGGTGAATGTTTGTCTGATGGCGAAGGATCTGTTCCTTTCCTGGAACCATTGTACCGAAATAAGGGATGGGCGACTGCTTATAACCCTACAAGTTGCCTCATGATGGTCCTTAAACCCAGAAACAAATGTGACGTACTACAGAGGTGAAAGCATGTGTCAAGACGACAAATCTGCAGCCAGACATTCTGTCCGCATAGCTCAGTTGGGAGAGCGACTTATTCCGGAGTGAGGGGACACGGATTCGCTGCTTGTCGTGGAGAAACTTATGAGCCAGGAATACACGCAGCTGGGTCTGGTGTGGCCAGTTCCTCCTTTGATAAAAGAACGGTCGTGACAAATACACCAACCATATCTTCCTCTGGACTCGAACCGAGGCTCAGCACCTACGAGGGATGAGTAGCCAACGCTTTCGACTACACGAAAGACCAGTTGACGTCACCGAGAATGAAATCTGTGCACCTGGAAACGCTTAAACATTGTATGAAACTTTCAGGAGTTCTTAGTATCTACCGTATTCAAAACGAAATTTTCCAGGCAGTCTTGTAAAAAGAAAATAGAAAAGTAATGGTGTCAAGTATAATTACGTGATCTAGCGGTGAAATCGTTTTTTAAGCAAAGTTGGAAAATATAAAAATAGGCATGCACTGTAAAAAATAAGTGGTGTGAATTCGCAGAAAATTCCTGTGCTGCAAAGTTGCCGGCTGGTCTTCGACATTTAACGAAATTACGGTTTTGAAAATTTTTCCGTGTGTAAATAACGCAAGCTTCAGTATTTTGATAGATTTTCCGTTGTCACCAATTTCTTTTTTTTTTTTTTTTTTCTAACAGAATGTAACTTTCGGGTTTTTTTCGTTTTCCCACAGAAATTCCCCGAGTTTCCGAAAACTTCGATTTTGACTTTTACAGTTCATATGTAAAAGAAACTTCATTCCCACTTTTTTTTTTTTTTTTTTTTTTTTTTTATTCAGCCTAAATGTGCCAGTCGCATTGGACGACTTTTTCTCTGACATATGAAGGAATGCTTCCCTTTGCCCGCGGTGTGCCTCAAACCGGAGATGGTTTGCACACACGAGTAACGAGCGCTACAGACTGAACTAGCAAGATACTTGCCACCCGATCACGTTTAAGGTAGAAACGAAGAGGACTGAAGTCTCGTGTTAATGAAATGTGGAATCAGGAATATGTTTCGTTATTTCACGAAAGGAATCACGGGAAAAAATTGCTCGTAAATTTCAGGAAATATTTTTCAGTGTCGGCGTAATTTTTTTATCTGATGCTAAAATAATAATAAAGAAAGATAATATGTTTACAATCGGACCAGCGTTCGAATTACCCAGTGGTCCGCTGGCCATTGGCCAGTAAAAATTCTATCGAGCCATTGAACTATTTATGTTACTGGCCCGGGGGCCTCATTTTTTTTTTTTTTTTTACACCCTTTTGTTTTGGAATTTGCGAGTTTATAAAGAACCGAACCAAATTTCAAGATATCCATGTTTGGCTATGTGAGTTTTTGGATTTTTCTGAAATTCAGATATTTATTGCTCGAAAACTGAATATCGGAATTTCAAACCATACTTCAGTTTTGTCAAAATTTTGGACTGTAGGAAGCCAAGTTCTGAATCAAAATATTTGTATTAAGGCAGCACCTCTTGTTTGCCCTAGTAGTGACCACAGAGTAGTCTTTTACAATGCTTTCCAGCTGGAAGTTGAAGAACCGTTCATTATCTGTCTTTCTGTCTACATGGAGGAACCTCCTGCCTTTCGCACTGGATCAAGGTAGGTATTTCATGCTGGTGGTTTTTGGTAAGTTGGAAAGTGCTTCATGATCAGTATACGGTATGGTTTTCCCCTTACTTATTTTCTTCCTTTCAGCTTCGTGTGTCATGCATGCGCATGCATTCAATTGCATGACTTAAAAAAGAAACCCTTTGATTTTTTTTATCAACTTTTACCCCATGTATTTTGCTATTAGAAAATGAAAATATCTGCGTAGATATCAGACTTTGATCGATAAATTCTAAACTTGATCATTCGAGATCAAAATTTTTCAGAAATATGCACCAGAATAAAAGCTGTTCTGGTGCATATTATTCATGCTGCAGAGCAAATGTTAACGTCATGAGAAAGCCACAAGGACAAATAAGGGGTTCTCTATCTTCTCTTTCTGAAACTAGATGCGAGCCAGCTTTTATTTTCTGCCCAGGGAGAGACACTTGCAGAAGAGGTCAAATGGATGTGTGTAAGTCATCTTTGTAAAATAGCACTTTGCATTCAATATTAGCATTTTCCTATGGGACTAAAATGTGCAAGGACCTATTTGAAAAGAAGTTTATTGTTGCAGTGACAGACTGGGATGTGCCAGTTTAAAAACCAGCGACCCAGGTCATTTTTGCCTTTGTGAGTGGCAATCAAAATATTGCATAGTATTTGTACAATAAACTTTAATTTGAAATTAACTATACATTATACACTGACGTGCAAAAATTGTGACGTCGTGCAGAAGTGCTCCACATCGACTAAAATCATCCCATAAGATCCCCAAGATGTAAGAATATGGGACAAGTGAGCAAAACCGTCCAAACAATTAATCCAAAGGATACAAAGGCACTTTATTGAAAAGGTGGCTTCGAGCACAACTGGACAGAAGACAGAAACGTCCATGTGACAGGCGGCTGCCAAGAAAAATCCAATCTTTAGTAAGGGATATGATCACCCCTGACTACGTTGCAGGATTTACAACGTTTGTCCATGCTGAGGACGAGGTTGTCAAGGAGCCGTTGAGGCATCGCGGCCCATTCCTCTTGTAGCGCCAATCGCAGTTGCGGAATCGTTGCTGGCGGCTGGTGACGTGCTGCCAAAGGTCTCCCGAGAAGTCCCACACGTGTTCGATTGGATTTAGGTCCGGGGACCTTGCGGGCCAATCCATGCGTTGACTATCTTCACTCTCCAACAGCTCTGCGACAGCCACTGTACGATGAGGTGTAGCGTTGTCGTCCATGAAAAGGAACTCAGGACCCGCAGTACCTCTAAATAGACGCACGTGAGGCAGGAGAACCTCGGTACAATAGCGGACACCTGTGATTGAACCTCCTTGGAAGATGTGGAGGTCAGTACGGCTACCAAGCATGATACTGCCCCAAACGAGATCTCCGGCACCTCCAAACCGGTCCCTTTCGATTATGTTGGAGATGTGACTGCGTGTTCCCTGCTCTCTCCAGATGTGTATACGTCGAGAATCGCTCGTCAGACTAAATCGGCTCTCATCCGTAAAGAGAACTCGACCCCATCGGAGACGGCGGTTTCTGGCACCACAGAAACCGCCGTCTCCGATGAGCAGGCGTTAATGGCACACACCGCACTGGTCGTCGTGCAAATAGACCACCTTTGTGCAGCCTCCTGGCCACGGTAAAACGCGATAACGGACGTCCAGTTGTCTGTTGCATGTGCCTTGCGATTTCCCCCGCTGTCTACCGTCTGTCTCTTCTCACCTGTACGACAATATACCGGTCGTCCGCCGCCGTGATTGCTCGTAAACGACCACTGCTAAACTCTCGGACAGCTGTTCCTGTTGTTTGAAATGCTCTCCAAGCTCGTGAAACGATGCTGTGAGCGATCCCGGACTCCTCGGCCACACTAGTCACACTTCGACCTTCTTCCAACTTCCCGATGACACGACCTCTGGTAAAGCCATCCAGATGTCGTCCACTGTATTGCCTGTTGGCCATATCTCACGGTGGCAGCAACTCGACGTCGTTCAAGCCGATGTACACCGTGCAATAGCTTTCACCGAATTGCTGAGCGTACACCGCCCGTGTGCTTTATACACTTCCGACCCCCTACGTCATGCTGCATGTATGCGCATGCCCTGCCGTGCCGGACCCTAGTCTATCTCCTGAGTGGTATTTCGGTCCGTTCTGCCTGCTCGTTCCGCTGTTATGCTAATTTCTCCTCTTCGTCCTTAATTTTTGCACACCAGTGTACTTCAGGATGCTGTCCTTGATACTAGTACCATGTGCATACCAGATGTATTAGTAATTGTGCCATTTCTAGACCAGTAAAAATGAGTGGACCACCACATTTTGGTATACACTGGCCCTGCTGACCAGTTACTTTTTTTGGTTTTTACAAATTTCTACGACTGCTTACTGTGCTGTTTTATTCATTACTGTTATTTGTTGTTTACATGCATACGAGTACGCATTCTGTTGCTCTTAATTTGTGATATACAGCTCCAATGAAATGATATTTTATTTTTTGCAGATACCGTAAATGTGCAATGTTTTTCTTTTACGAACCAGTGATTTGCAAATCCGACGGGTCCGCTGGGCCTGTAGAATATTTATTTCTAATTCTAACACTGCGGACTATGTTTAGTGGTCACCATTTTAGACAGATAGTACGCCATTCTTGTCAAAGATTTATCTGATACCAATTTGTTAATTTCGTTAATAAGTTCAAAGAAATAAAGAGCTTCTGCTAATAGTTTGGTGGGTCGAATGTTCTTAGTTGGACGTTAACGGCTGTAGATATTATAATTACGAAAAAGTTCTTCTGCAGTTTGATATTAAAGCTCGTGACAGTAGCCATTAATTTATTTGTCACTTTTTAAGAAGCATGCGCAAACAAAAATTGCAAGATGAATGGAAAAGAAATGAGAGAAGGTAGTCGGCACAAAAGGCAAAATTCCTTGGGGAAGTCATTAGCTTCCTTCTTGCAAAGAACCAACACGCTTCTCAAATGTATGACATTCATGCGTAATGGAAAATGATTTTTTAGTGCCACGAACAAAAATTTTGTTATTTAAATTTACATCGTGTCTGATATTAAGGGTTGCATAAGATGGCTGCCAGTACTCTGCAAATTGTTTTCCTGGGTTTTTGTTGTGTTTATGAGCTGACATTTTCTAGACTTGTTTTTATTTAACAGCTGCTATGGAGAATGCGAAGCTCAGAACCTTCTGCTTTTTGTCAAGTTTCTAATCCCTTTCTTGAAGCTTTCAGATAGAATCACAAGTGACCTCAATGGGATTCCAGGTCTTCTTGTTTCTATGGATAAAGCGTAGGCATTCAGCTACATCTCGAAACATAAATTAGTTTTACTTCAAATTTATTCATGGTAAAACAAAAATAGCTTTCTTAGTTAATTTCACCGTTATTCATGTTTTGAAAATTTGTGGTTGTTCTCGTTTCTTCAGCATTAAAAGAATGTGAAGAAGGAAAGAATAAAGTACGTTATTTATTTAGTGTGAGCGCAGTTTTAGCAAAAGAATGCACCACTTTTATATATTGAAATGAGATGCGTTCACTTCATCATCCTCAACGATTACCAGTCCAATGTTGGATGAAGGTCTCCCTATTTTTTTGTTTTGTTGATTGGAGGTTTAACGATCACCGTGAGCAACTCAATGGGCTATAAGTAGTCGCCCGTCCCTAATTTAGGGTCACTGGTTTCAGGGAAGGGAGAGAGACAATGCCGTAAGACAAACACAACATTTATGCCTCAACGGGATTCGAACCCGGACCTCTTTCGGACGAATGACCAGAGGCCATCGCTTAGACTACTGCACCACCGGGGCGGCCCTAGGTTCTTTCCACCCAAACAAATTTACAAGACACAACTTTCTGTTTTGAGCCAGTATCCATGTCACGTCGACATACTTTGCAATTTCATCCACCCATCTCTCACATGGTCTTCTTCGGGGTCTCTTCCCGTCGCTTGGAATCCAGTGTAATATTTCATTTGTCCAACGGTCGTCAGTTCTTCAGCCAATATGTGTCATTTCAGGGATTTTACTTTAATCATGACGTTATCAACTTCTGTCATTTTCCTGATTCATGAGTTCCTCTTCCTATCCTTCCTGCATGAGCCACACCATGGTTTTTTGATTTGTCTGCATTCTCCGTATATCTGTTTTAGTTAAGGTCCATGTCTCTAATATATAAGCAAGAACTGACAGGATGCATTGATTAAATTCTTTTCTTTTAAGACATAATGGGAAATTTCTCTAGAAAGTTTACTGTTTCTTCCATTTGCTCTCCAACCAAGTTTATATACCGATTGATTTCCTCTTGGATGTGGGTTTTGCTTGATATTCGTTGTCCAAGGTAAATGTCAGTATTAGTTACTTCTAGATTTGCCCCATAAAATCATTTCCTGAGAAAGAATTGTATATATAGACTCTTTGCAAACAAAAAACAAAACAAAACAAGTTAGTAAAATCATGCAATGCATTGATTATGATACGCTTTCCAACATACCAGAAATTATTACTCAAGTTATGAGGATAATGTCTGTGGAATAAATCTCGCTCCTGTGTCCTGACCTTTGACCCCATTTCGATGATATTCAACAGAACCGGTTCAGTACACCGCAAGAATAACATACTAAAGTTTTGTCGCAATAGAAGCAGTTTTACGCAAGTTATGAGAATAATGGCTGTGGAATAAATCTTGCTTTTGTGCAATGACATTTGACCCCATTTCGTTGATATTCAACAGAACCGGTTCACGATACCTCCGGAACAACATGATAACGTTTTGTCGCAATCGAAACGTTTTTTTGGTAAGTTATGATGCACAAGGGCAGTGGAATGGATCCCACTCCAGTGTCCTGACCTTTGACCCCATTTCGCCCATTTTCAATAGGGTTCGTCCCCAGTGGCTCCCTACCACATACTAAAATTTCATCGAAATCAAACCATTTTTACGCAAGTTATGACGCACAAGGGCAATGGAACAAATCCCGCTCTTATGTCCGGCCTGACCTTTGACTCCATTTCGCCCATTTTCAATAGGGTTCGTGCCCAGGTGGTTCCCTACCACATACTAAAATTTCATCGAAATCGAGCCATTTTTTACGCAAGTTATGACGCATAAGGGCAATGGAACAAATCCCGCTCTTATGTCCTGCCTGACCTTTGACCCCATTCCACCCATTTTCAATAGGTTTCGTTCCCAGGTGGTTCTTTACCACATACCAAAATTTCATCGAAATCGAACCATTTTTACGCAAGTTATGACGCATAAGGGCAATGGAATAAATCCCGCTCTTATGCCCTGCCTGACCTTTGAAACCAATTTGCCAATTTTAAATAGGGTTTGTGCCCAGGTAGTTTCCTACTACATAATGAAATTTCATCGAAATCGAATCATATTTACGCATGTTATGACGCATAAATTCAATGAAATGGATCCCGCTCTTATGGCGTGACCTTTGACCCCACTTCACCCATTTTCAGTAGGGTTCTTCCCCTGGTGGTCCCCTACCACATACTAACATTTCATCGAAATCGAACCATATTTACGTGAGTTATCGTGCCGACAGACGGACGGACGGACAGACGGACGAAAAAAGCTGGAGCATATACGCTTCTTCAACCTACGGTTGGAAAGGGTAAAAAACAACAACAAAAACGAAGCATCCGGAAGGAGTCATCCAGTCGAGGTAAAAATTGGCATGTGCTTACATGTATGGAAAGAAAATGGTTGCTATTGCAGAGCTGTTGGATCATTTATTTAGATAAAACGCTGCACGAGTCGAACAAGTCAGCACGTTGTAGCGCCACCTATGACTCAGATACAAGCGGTTACCCGGCGTGGCTTAGATCATATGTATACAGTTCACCGAAACTGTCGTGATGTATAGCATGCCAGGTGGTGTCCAAATTGCGGGCCAATTGTATTTGATCGGTGAGAGGTCGGACAATGGGGCTGGCCATGGAAGGATGCCGACATTACGGGGGAAGGCCTGGGAGTGCCGTGCCGTATGTGACTGGGCATTATCATGTGGAAGAATTGCTGGGTGATGCTGCGACAGGAATGGCAACAGAACAGGTGGTTGAATGTCGTCGACGCCCCGTTGAGCCGCTAAGGTGGTGCGGAGAACTTCCAAGTATGTCCGGCTGACGTAGGAAATGGCTGCCCAGTCACTTCCGGTGTGTAAGCCGTGTGCCGTTCCACGGTAAACGCAGGATCCGTCCGGTGGCAGGCTCGTCACCAAACCCGTATGCGCTAGTCATCTGCGCCAAGTGTAAACCGTGACTCATCACTGAAGACAACTCGACGCCACTGGACGCTAGCCCACGTTGATCGGGACTGGCCTCCTCGAATGCAGTCTCCGTGCTGCAAGTCGACCGCTTCCGTACTGTAGACGACGCAACATGGTTACGGATGATTGAGAGCGAAGAATTTGGTTTTGTTCTTAGGGCTCTTACAGTCACTCGATCCTCGCGTTCTGTCGTTGCCCTCGGTCGTCCACTGCCTGCGTACTGCTGGGTTGTGCCCTCCTCGATCCATCGGCGCCAACATCGTCTGATTGCCGCGTCGCTCTGGCCCAAATGCCTCACGATACGGCAATTTCAGCACCGGTCCCTCTCAGCCCAATTATACGTCCTCTCTGAACTGCTCATATTGTGTACGGATCCGACGTCGAGGCATCCTCACAGTCCGTGGAGGTTAATGCAACCGCATTCCACTGTCACAATTGTCGCTGCGTGCGAGCTTTGCTCTCGATATACCGTAGTCCGCAATGCGCAGTTCCCATGCGCTGTGGCGGGCCACTATTAAGTCATTGGTCGTTATTTTTTTAATCATTTGCACATTCGGCCCTGAGGTACTTGCGTGCGGAGTTTCATCAGGATCGAACGACTCTCTCGGGATGCTTCGGTTTTTTATTTTTTTATTATTATTATTATTATTATTATTATTATTATTATTGGTAAAGAGTGTAATTTTTTTGTTTTTATGTAAGTTATTATTTAAGCCCACTTCTTCACTCCTGTCAGCAAGTTTCTGAATCATACTCAGCAGCTCTGAGGGGGGTATTTGCAAAAATGACTGTCATCAGCAAAATGAAGTTAGGTTAAATAATCTCCATTAGTTTTTATCCCCTTGTGTTCTCAATTCAGTGATTGAAGCATTCTGCAGTGTGGCATTTCAGAACATTGCATTTACTTCAAGGAGCAGAAAAGAAGGCAAATTTAGCGTTGTTTCATTTGTTTTATTTTAAAATTATAAATTTTTGTATGATCAGTATCGCACAATGGATGTGAATGCATTTTGACAGACAAAATCGCTTCCTTCGTGTGCTGCTCCGTCGTTGTTTTGTTTTTCAGAGGTGTCTCATGCTTATGAGGAGAAGGTATGAAGATGTAAATAGTTTATGCACACACGTATAGGTTAGTTTGAATGGATAACAAAAACATAGTCGGCCTATATGGTGAATAATGAATTCTGCTGGATATCCTATCGGTTGTGGGTTGCCTAATCGTTAGGGCAGCCGACTGTCAACCTGTTACCGCGAAATCCTTCGTATTCTGATAACATTTCATTTAAATATTAGGCAATGTGCAGTTTTGGTCTTAATAAATTTTCTTAGTCATAAGTCTTAATCAAAACAATCCAATTAAAGTCGAGCAGGAACTTTTCCCTTCGCCCGAAAATAGAGCGGGTCTTAAAAGAAGTTCAGGCCATAAAATATTTCTTTCATTCAGTCGTGGTCCGCTGAAGACGAGCTGCCGAAGTTGGCACACAGGTGTTACCAAAAAAAAAAAAAAAAAACCTTTTCCCTTGAAATTCTCAGACGCACGAAACCCAGGTAAAATGCCAAAAGCCCAGGAAAAGCAGCAACATGTGCAACCGTCTTCAGTTATTTCACTTGACTCCTCAGTGATTTTCAAAGACAGGAAGTCAAAATTTCTTCTGGGCGTAACCTCCCCTCGAAGAGTACATGTTGGGAAGCATCTCTGGCAACGACCGGTCAAGCGCGGAAACTTGCAATAAGCACGTAATGGAAATTCCATACGTGACAACTGGAGCCAGTGAAAGTTAAGGCGCGTTCGTAACATACAAGTTAGTAAAATCATGCAATGCATTGATTATGTGCCCTTTCCAACATACCAGAAATCATTACTCAAGTTATTACGCAAGATATGAGGATAATGGCTGTAGAATAAATCTCGCTCCTGTGCCCTGACTTTTGACCCCATTTCTATGATATTAAACAGGACCGGTTCAGTGTACCTACGGAGCAACATACTATTTTGTCGCAATAGAAGCATTTTTTGTCAAGTTATGAGGATAATGGCTGTGGAATAAATCTCGCTCATGTGCCCTCATCTTTGACCTCATTTCGATTATATTAAACAGGACCGGTTCAGTATACCTACGGAACAACATGATAAAGTGTTACCGCAATCGAAGTATTTTTACGTAAGTTATGACGCATAAGTGTAATGGAATGGATCCCGTTCCTATGTCCTGACCATTGACCCCATTTCTCCCATTTTCAATAAGGTTCGTTCTCAGGTGGTCCCCTACCATATACTAAAATTTCATCAAAATCGAGCCATTTTTACGCAAGTTATGACGCATAAGGGCAATGGAAGGGACCCCGCTCCTATGTCCTGATCTTTAATCCCATTTCGCCCATTTTCAACTAGGGTTCTTCCCCAGGTTGGTCCCGTGCCACATACTAAAATTTCATCGAAATCGAACCATTTTTACGCAAGTTATGACGCAAAACGGCAATGGAATGGATCGCGCTCCTATGTCCTGAACTTTGACCCCATTTCGGCCATTTTCAATAGGGTTCATCCCCAGGTGGTCCCCTACCACATACTAAAATTTCATCGAAATCCAATAATATTTACGTGAGTTAACGTGCGGACAGACGGATGGATAGACAGAAGAACAAAGCTGGAGCATATACGCTTCTTCAACCTACGGTTGGAAAGCGTAAAAAGAAAGGAATTGGGTTGAAGAAAGAATTGACATGTCAAAGGACTATATTTCAACGCTGGTGCAGTTTTCTAAGAAGGAGCATGCGCGAATCCCAACAGAGAAATTTCGGAGAAAGTACGAATCACGTAACTAGGAGGAAATTGGGTGACCAACGGTGTTCCATGACGCTATTTTGGGCAGTTCCAGCCCCACCCTCCTTGAAGAAAACTACGGGTCGAAAGGGGAAATAGAAAAACGGGAAAAAGAAACATAAACACAGTTATTAAACAGAGATAAGAGGGTAAACATAGAGATCAGGATAGGAAATGGAAAAATAAACCTAGTGACTGAGAGTTTAAGAAACTGGAGCTTAGGAGCTACGCGATGAGTGTTAGAAGGCAGTATTTCTAAGTTTTGAGACCCACTGATGTACGTAGAACCGCATCTGAGATAGGTCAGAGAGTTGTAGGTAGTCACAGGAGCACATAATCTTCGCCCAGCCAGACAAAGACCGAAGAAGAGGGGGTAAAATGCTTTCTAACTCGTACCTCATAGCTTTGGATGGGCCATGCAGGGTCTATTCCCAGGTGTTGTGACGTGCCTGCAACGCAGGACGCACACGAGATAAAGGCAGATAGCAGTGAGAGCACATGCCCGCGTAGCTCAGTTGGGAGAGCGACTTACTCCGGAGTGAGGGGGACCCGAATTCGATGTCCGCCGCGGACAAACTTGTACGTTATATTGGCTCCGGAACTTCCAGGATATCCCGGCTGTTACGTTTCTCGCAATGATGTGATGTTCTTTCCACACGGCGAGACAGGAAAAATGAGAATCCCTTCTTCAGTGCTTCGAAAAAATAAATCAGTGGGATGTTACGTTCCACACACCAAATTGTCTGGGATTTCTCAAAAGCACGTTCTTCATGAGATGTCTGCCTACAGCGACACAAGGTTCCGGTTGACCCGTGGGCAATGCCCCAGGCCCTCTTTCGGGTAGGGGGGAGGATGTGACGTGCCTGCACCGGAGGACGCACATGATATAAAGGCAGATAGTAGTGCGAGCACATGTTCGCGTAGCTCAGTTGGGAGAGCGTCTTACTCCGGAGTGAGGGGCCCCGGTTTCAATGTCCGGCGCGGACAAACTTATACGTTACAGTGTCTCAGCATAAATATAAGTTTCTGTAGAGCACCGAAGTGTTGCTTCAAACATTGAACAAATACTTGAATTTACGGATGAAATTACCGATGTGTCTCTGGCATATGTCCAAAATATCTTCTAGACTAAATTTGGGGGTGGTTTGATTATGCAAATTTTCTTTGGATGTTTCACTTAATTCCACTACGGCGAACAAGACGTAGTAGTGGTTCGCGGAACCCTAGTAAATGGTGCGGTAATAAAGCTGATGGTTGCGAACTACAACCCTGTTGCAATAGTGAGCCCCGAATTCCTTCCGCGCCGCGGAGAGCGCGCTAAGCCAAAGGATCCGCCATTAAAATTAAGATAACCACCTCTGAATTCCCTCCCAATGACATCACACCTTTGAGAGAAACCAAACAGCCGGGCCATCGTGGAAGCTCGGGCGCCAATATGACGAAGGAAATGTCTCCATCATTTTTATGCCATGGATGGCATTCGAACCCACAACTCTCGGCTCCGGAGCTCCGAGTGCTATCCACTATACTACACTGGCATGTGCTCTCACTGACATCTGTCTTTATCTCATGTGCGTCCTGCGGGGCAGGCACGTCACATACATGGTATATCTGATTTTCACTTGGGTTGTTTATTTCGGGTTTATCAAGGATTTGTAATGCATGTCCTTAGCTACGTGTAACATGGCAAATAAACTAAACTAAACTGAACTAAAATGAGACCTATATAAACTATGTTATATCCCGTGCCATCAAGCTTATCAGGTAATGATGGGATTCCAGGTCGCTCCTGCACCTAAGGTTATTTTTCTGGCTGGTGTATTTGTGGAAGTGCCTACTTCGGGTTTACATTTTCCCCCCAAGCACATTGCTGAGGCATTTTCTTTCGGGTTTATATATATATATATGTCTGAGATCTTTTTATCCTTCATCGGTGCTGAGATTTGAGCGGCGTTTGGACATGTCTGTTAACATCGGGAAATTTCTTCACATTCTTCCATATAGATCAATCTTTTCCCAAAGGGTGTGTCATTTCTCTTTCGTCCCCTTCTCTAGAACTCTCTTCCCCATGGATGACGCACAGAGATATCATCTTCCGCCGGCTCTCGCCCGTGTCTTCCCTCGCTTCACAAATGTTCCCCCTCGTAGGCAGACTATGGGCGTTGAAATGTATTTCTTCAGTAAGTAGCATGCCACTACAGATTAGTAGAAAAATAACGACGGGTTCGTTTGCTGAAACAAGGTAGGATGTATTGTTTATTGTGATAATTTTACTTAGCGACTGTTTGCTCGGAAAGCTGTTTCTTTTGATGGTATCTGCGGTCCTTCGCTATGAAATGATCATCATTAACCATTCTGGATACCAGGGCCGAATTAAGGCCTTAGTGGGACCCTAGGCTATGACATTTTAGTGGGCCCCGAAGCTAAGACATCTGATTGGGTCCCCAAAGAACTTATGACGGGAAATTATTATGAAGTCCGTTAAAATACTAACCATTCTGGATCACAGGGCCGAATTAAGGCCTTAGTGGGACCCTAGGCTATGGCATTTTAGTGGGCCCCGAGGCTAAGACATCTGATTGGGTCCCCAAAGAACTTATGACGGGAAATTATTATGAAGTCCGTTAAAACACTAACCATTCTGGATCCCAGGGCCGAATTAAGGCTTTAGTGGGACCCTAGGCTAAAACATTTTAGTGTGCTCCGAGGCTAAGACATCTGATTGGGTCCCCAAAGAACTTATAACGGGAAATTATTATGAAGTCCGTTAAAACACTAACCATTCTGGATCCCAGGGCCGAATTGAGGCTTTAGTGGGACCCTAGGCTAAGACATTTTAGTGTGCTCCGAGGCTGAGACATCTGATTGGGTCCTTAAAATCACGAAACTGTAACTACTAAACTATCAAGGTTCACCCTCTACCGTTCGGATGGCAGGGTCTGGGTTTGGCGTCTGCCTGGAGAACGCCTCCTGCCGGAATGTATTGTGCCAACTGTGAAGTTCGGCGGCGGTGGAATTATGCTATGGGGGTGTTTCTCCTGGTATGGCACGGGACCCTTGGTCGCAATTCCTGGTAGACTCAACGCCGAGACCTACTGTGCCATTTTGGATGACCATGCGCTTCCTACGTTGTGGCAGTTTTACGGGGTGGACCCATGTTACTTTCAGGATGACAATGCCACCTGTCATGTTGCAGAAGTCCACCATGGCCTTGTATGGTGACAATGGGGTTAATCGAATGGGCAGAGGCCAGACCTTAAACGTATCGAGCACCTCTGGGACGAGTTGGAGCGTCGACTTAAGGGTTCGAAATCCGGGAAGGAACTGACCTGTCTTCTCCAAGCCGAGTGGAAGAAAATACCGCTAGCCGTCATACAACGCCTGGTTGAGAGTATGCCCCGGAGGGTCGCAGCTGTAATCGCCACTCGTGGAGGCTCCACCAACAATTCAAGGTGAATAAACTTCGTTTTTCTTTGCAATCACAGGTGTCCAATTACTATTTGGTAGATACTGTATAATCATGCGTCGCACGCTCGCACGTATGGTCTATAACAGCAGACGACCTCAACGACATCCTATCCTTACCATGGTTCATCGGCGCAAAAGTCTCGCCTGGTGTAAAGATCATGCAAGTTGGACGTCGTATGAATGGAAAAAAGCATGCTGGCCGACGCCACCAGATGGCGGAGGGTGTCCGTAGGCAATGCCAGCCGTGCCTGTTGCAGCCACTGTCCACAACACCTCCCAAGACGTCGGTCCAGAATCCATGGATCTGATGTTCCGCTGTACGGCATCCCTGAGAGCTTCCACAGGGTTTGAATTCGGGGGAGCCGCTGGATGGTTCCAAACTCAGATTAGTGTTCCTCGAGCCATGCCTGGGTGGTTGCTGCCCGGTGGGGCGGCGCATTGTTCTGCTGGAAGAGACCATCGACCGCAGGTTGCGCGAAAACCTTGAAAGCGTGTATAATCAGCCAGCGCATGCTGGTAGCACGCAGCGGTTAAGGACATCTCCAGACATACAAAGGAACCTAATGTGTCCCATGAGAAGGCTTCCCAAACTGTCACAGAGGCAAAACCGCCTTAAATAAAGCCTACCTGGCGCGACGGGGCCATGGCCTCATACTGTTGACGCCACACTCGCACCCTCCTGTCAGCTTGATACATCTTGAAACGGGACTCATCTGACTACATGACGTGGCGCCACTGTGCAGTGGTCCAGTTTATATGTTCCCGGAAACAGCCGTGGCGTAATGTCCGATGACAAGCAGTCAAGAGTGGCACACGAGTAGGGAGTTCGCTCTCGTATCCCAGAGTATGAAGCCTGCGCCGTACCGTTCTCCTGTTGACGCTGCTTGAGCCTCCGACATTTAACCTGGACGCGGCCCGTCTGAACGAGCCTGGATAGTCTTCGTCGACCGCGGTTATCAGTAGCGTGTAGTCGCCCACCGCTTGCTCTCTGGGCACTGGTACGTCCGCCGATGGTATACTCGCGGTACATCCTTGCCTTGATACGGTTGCCCTCGGGAACCCTAGGGTTCTTACCAGGTGGAATAACCCGTCTGTCTTGCGCTAACAATGCGCGCACGATTAAAGTCTCCCAGATCACCACGTTTACCTCGATTGCGATACACTTTTGGGAAGATCAGATCAAATCAAATGTAGAGGATTTTAGGAAGGGACGAGTGGTCTGACCCTAGATCTTAAACAACCCTTAGAAATATGAAGCTAGGGGATTTGGGCTAGAGTGCCCGATAGGAAAGTGATACGGAAGCGATGTAGGAAGTTGCCCTTATTTATAACTGGGGGGGGGGGCAGTGCCCGGAGCCCGACGGCTTAACGTGCCCATCATACGCACGGCGGATATTTAGTGGTTCGAGCGTTCGTACCTTCCAGGGATCGAACCCGAGGTCTTCTCCGTGGCAGTCACGAACGTTGACCACTAGGCCACCCGCGGCCCCTCACTTTGGGGAAACCCTGCTGTCCAACTATTCATTGCTTGCGTTCGGTTTGCGTCTGTTCCATTCTGCGCGGGGAATGGCCATGTGAACTGCGCATCAGCCCTGTCTCTAACGTTTCGTCTAGTGAGTGCATATTAGTTTTAAATGTGAGAGAACATTGATGATTCCTCGATTCGGTTGTTATTTTCTGACGAATAAAATACATCAGCGATCATTCATTTCTCCAATACTTCGTGATATTTGTTTATTCTTAGATCATGATTTGATTTTAATCTAACATTTTCTCCTTCTGGATGAAATCTGGGCATTCATACAAATATCTATCTGGTGAAGATTTGGTTTCTTTACAAGTTCAATAAATTATTGATTAATTACTTTAGGGCGATTTAATTTCACACACACATGAAAAAAAAAAAAAACATTTCCTATTGTTTTGAGGGTAAGGGGGAGGTTTTTTTTTTGATTGAAGGTTTTTAACGACCACCGTGAGCAACTCAATGGGCTATAAGCAGTCGCCCGTCCCTAATTTAGGGTCACTGGTTCCAGGGAAGGGAGAGAGCCAGTGCCGTAAGACAAACACAACATCCATGCCTGACCGGGATTCGAACCCGGACCCCTTACGGACGAATGATCAGAGGCCAACGCCTTAGACCACTGCGCCACCGGGGCGGCTAAGGGGGAGGTAATACATATGTATGAATGCCTGTATATTTTTTCTACTTTTTTTTTTGTAGAGAAAGGGCCGTGACTGACGGAATTTTTCCTAAATTGCATTTGAGCAGTGTGGTTATTTTCATTCTACCGGCTTTCGTGATAACTCTGTCACTCTTTATGTTCTTGGAAATGTTTTTAATGGTGAGATTGTAGTAATTCTAAATTGGGGGACATGAATAAACAACCCAGCGAATAAATGAGTAACCTACTTCTTTTATCGGTGTCTCTGGAATTGTTATTTCTTTAGAGAATGATAGCACAACGCGAATTGCTTCTCATTCCACGCAAACACGCAAATTCTCTAACCATTCACTTCCATTTTCTCCAGGCCTGATAAAACACTTCTATTAGAAAATGGGCACTTGAAGTCACAATAAATGTACACCGTGAATTGCCATGTCACAAACGCCTTTTGTTACTTCATTGAGAGGCTGCTTTTACTTTCCTTTTTTTTTTTTTTATTCATTTATTTATTTATTTTGCGTTCCTTTGATAGTCGTTGCCAATAAAGTTGCGCCACACTATAAAAAAAACAAACAAGTGATGTGAATTCACGGGAAATTTCAGAAAATAACGTGCAACAAAATTGTCGGTAAGTGTCCGTCTTTTTACGAAATTTCCATTTTTCTGCGGATAGTTACGATGGATCCAGGTAAAATTCTACACCGCTGAACTCCTACACTTTTTGTATTGATAGGAAAACTGCTTCGCCCGAAGTGTCCTACACTGGTAAACTCCTACACCTTCTGATGTAAGGGACTTTACACAAATCACATTTCGTTTGGATTGGAGATCTTGTCAAAGTGTAGGAGCTTTTCTAGTGGCACAAAAAAATTTTGTAGAAGTTTTTCCAGGGCCATGTAATACACTCATCGTCAAAAAAATAGTTGCACCCAGAAAGACGTGTGGGATTGCAAAGGTAAAGGTGACCAGGAACAAAATAAATGATTAAAAATTGAGACTGATATGGACAATTTTTATTGAGCTACACGCCAATAAGTAGTGCCTCTCAGCATGGCGTCGGGCCGCGATGTTTGCTCACACAGAGACGTCACGGCATGGAGTTGTACAGGTTTCTAATGGTGTCCTGCGATAAGCCATCCCATGCAGCTTGAATCTTCTCACGCAGTACCTGCAGATTGTGCGGATAGCGCGTCCAATAGCATCGCACACATTTTCAATCTGCGATAGGTCTGGCAATGCGGCTGGCCAAGACAGAGTGTCAGTACCTTGAAGGCAAGCTCTCGAGACAGCGGCAGTATGCGGACGAGCGTTGCACTGAGAAAAACGTTTTGTTAATTCAACAAAATTTTTTGTTGAATTTGCAAAATTATTTTGTTGAACATTATTGTTGATTTAACAAAATTTATTGTTATCACGACAAAATGCTTTGTTCATTTAACAAAATGATTTGTCGATTTTTGGGAATTTGTTTGATTCAACGAAACATTTTGTCATGATAACAATATGTTTTTATTGGATCAAACAAATTCCCAAAAATTGAGCTAATCATTTTGTTAAATGAACAAAACGTTTTGTCGTGATAACAATAAATTTCGTTAAATCAACAATAATTTTCAACAAAATAATTTTGAAAATTCAGCAAAATTTTTTGTTGACTGTATATCGACAAAATTTTTTGTTGAATTAACAAAACGTTTTTCTCAGTGCGTCCTATTAGAAAATCGCACCGGGGTAAGCGTTCAGAAAAGGTAGGGCAACTGGTTGCAGGACCTCATTAACGTAACGTTGGGCTGTCAAAGTACCTGTAATGAACACCAAAAGTGATCTAGGCAAATGTACCCTACATCATGACACCTTCTGGACGTGTGACGCTCGACAACAAACCGTTCATCTTGGCACTGACCACGATGCCTCCTCCAAGACAAAAGTGGAACTCGTTACTGAAGATCACCTGCTGCCATTCTGAGTGGCTGCATGACAGTCTGGCATGGTGGTTAAGAGCAGTCGTCGTAACGATATTCATGCGTGTAGTCCCACGTTGTGCAGCCGTCTGCCCATGGGTCTATCACTAATCGAACGAAGCATGGAGGGCATCACTGCTCGCTTAATATCCGCAGTCGTGGCTGTTGGGTCATTCCGCGCATGTCGGACAACCCGTCGGTCCTCACTCTCTCTCTCCATGGTTCGTCTAGGTCGCCCAGACCCTTCCTGTCGCTGCTGCGCGCCGTGTTGTGTCCACTGCCTCCAACATCGTGCCCTGCTGATATCCGCACGACCAGTATGACGCGTAAAACGGCGATAAGACCATCCTGCTTCCTGGAGCCCGATGATGCAGCCCCTCTCGAACACCTCCAACTGCTAGAATTGCTTACAAACTTTTCTCCGATGCAGACTTCACTTGCAAAGGATGCAACTAACACAACAGCACGAGTCAGAATGGCAAGCACGCGCAACGGGACGACCTTAGATAGCTAGTCAGGCACAGCGCTACGACCCCTCCTTGCTTGCGTCACATGCGCGGGTTAGCGTGATACCAGAATCCTTTGCATGTCTCACGATGTCAAACCTACCCACAAAGTTTCATTCCTGTCGTTTGCTTCCTTCTGGGTGCAACTTTTTTGACGATGAGTGTATGTAACATCCTAGTGCGTTAGGTTGCAGATTAAAAGCTTCCATAAAAGCCTGTAGATTTTAGATGCCTTGTAAGACCGTTTTACCAAATTCTATTACATCTTTACACATACCAAATATTAAAGTCATAACTTATGAGTTTAATGAGTCGGTAAACTTCTACACATCCCCATATGTCACTAGGATCTTACTTTTCCTGTTATGCCACTTGGAAAATTCCTATACATATTTTTTATGACATTAAAACTTTTACACATTTTTTTTACGACATTAAAAACTATGCATCGGTTTAGGCGAAACGCTATGTTAAAGTTTTCCTACACATCATTTTATGCGATAGGAAAACGTTGACGAAATTTTTGTGTGAAATGCAATTATGTACATTCCCCTTATATGAGAAGTATAACGAAGTAAATTTCTCAGTCATTTTTGTCCACGCCGGGGCTCGAACCCGGGTCCCTTCATTCCGGAGTAAGTCACTCTACCAATTGAGCTAAGCGGACGTTCGTTCTGACTGCTATCTGCCTTTATGTCGTGTGCGTCCTGCTGCCAGGTACAAATAAATTTCTCCGTCATTTGTAGTAAATTTCTCCGTCATTTTTGTCCACGCTGGGCTCGAACCCGGGCCCCTCATTCCGGAATAAGTCACTCTACCAATTGAGCTACGCGGACGTTCGTTCTGACTGCTATCTGCCTTTATGTTGTGTGCGTCCTGCGAGTAGTTACGTCACCCCCCCCCCCCCGAAAGAGGGCCGGAGGCGTGGCCCACGGGTCAGCCGTGACCATGAGTCATTGCAGGCAGCCATCTGCTGTAGAACGTGCACCTGAGAACTCCCAGTCAATCTGGTGTGTGGAATGCAACGTCACACACATTAATTTTTTGAAGCGCTGGAGAAGGGATTCTCTTATTTTTCCTCTCTCGCAGTGTGGAAAGAACATCACGCCATTGCGAGATTTTGAACGGCCGGGTCATCCGGAAAGTTCGGGCGCCATTATACCTCCGTCATTTTGTGCACGCCGGGGCTCGAACCTGGGTCCCCTCATTCCGGAATAAGTCACTCTACCAATTGACCTACGCGGACGTTCTTTTTGACTGCTATCTGCCTTTATGTCGTGTGCGTCCTGCTGGCTGGTACGTCACAGAAGGTGAAGGAGTTTGCCGGTGTAAGATTTTTCCGCGGTGTAACAGTTTTCCAAGCGGTAGAAGAAAGTGTTGTTTTCCGCCACCAGTATATCTAATTGAAATTCATGCGTATTATCGAGCAGTACGTTACTATTTAGTATTTCTACATTTTTTATGACATTAAAACTCCTACACATCTTTTTTACGACATTAAAAACTACGCATCTTAAATGGTGAATTTGATGCCATAATCAGAACTGACCGCGTATATAATGATGATTACCTACATTTTACTAAATGTACATTGGTGTTGTTTTAAAGCAAGATTTTTTATTTACGCTTTCCAACCGTAGTTTGAAGAAGCGTATATGCCCCAGCTTTGTCCGTCCGTCCGTCCGTCCGCACGACAACTCGCGTAAAAAAAAATAGTTCGAGTTCGATGAAATTTTAGTATGTGGTAGGGGACCACCTGGGGACGAACCCTATTGAAAAATGAGCGAAATGGGGTCAGAGGTCAGGACACAGCAGCGGGATTCGTTCCATCGCCCTTATGCGAACGTAAAAATGCTTCGATTGAGACAAAACTTTTTCATGTTGTTTCGGAAGTATACTTAACCGGTTCTATTAAATATCATCGAAATGGGGTCAAAGGTCAGGGCACAGGAGCGTGATTTAATTCACAGCCATTATCCTGATAACTTGTGTAATGATTTATGGTATGTTGGATAATAATCAATAATGCATTGCATGATTTTACAAACTTGTTTTTTGTTTGTTAACGAATTTCTGACGCGTTTTTACTTTTGCTCACAGAAGATGAACTGGTTTCATTTTTATGACGAAATGCTTGTTGAAGTGTAACTAGTTACCTCCCAGTTCTGGGAACGTGTTGATGGATGTACAAACATCGAAGCTTAGGATCTTTCGTGACGGTACTTACTTCGCTCTGTTATCTGTGGAAAACGAGCATTGAAGGGGAACCCCACTCATCCTGTGGGCTGGGCTTCTGACGGGGCGTCCCGAAGCTGCAGCTGTTATGGAATCCGGGGAACTGGGACTCAAAGCAGAGCAAAACTCTTGGACACAAAGCGCTTGTGATTGGAGTGATATTTTTAGCTGCAGCTGAGAGCCAGCGATGTCTCCCACCTGCAATAAAACAGGGAAAACGCAAGGTCACCACGTCCCGCAATCTGAGCTCGCTGGAAATTGAATCGTTCTGTGTTCCAGTCCCGTGAAGTACGTACATGAGATTGAAATTACAGATGGTATCTTAAGACGACGGAAAGTCATAAAAGGGTTTTAAGTTGCACATGAGTTAGCTGTGCATCCGTTAAGATTATTCATTATTGCAAACAAGAGATGACAAAAGAGACGGATCTGTGCTTTCAAAGGAACTTGACAGCTAAGTATTGATTCTCTCTCAGCTGTTGTTAGAAAACAAGGTAAAGAAGTCGAGAAACAATTTCTCGGAGAGCGAAGCTTAAAATGTTCAATTTAGTAGCATCAGTGAAGGATTTAAAAGTCATCTGCTGCCAGCTTGATATCGGTGAAACATGGGTGTTCTGGCTCTTCCTCCTTCCGTGAATTAACGATGGGCTACTCCTACTAGCCTCCGATGCTAGGACGTCGCAAAACCGTTGGAAACAAGCGGGATAAAAGGAGATGAGACTGAAAATATATATCCGGTGAGTAGAAATACATACAGAGAAATGATTTGATGAATGTGTTAATTTGTTACTACATGTTATTGCAGTTTCTTCTATTGCTTCGGTCGCTGGTGAACAGTTTTCAAAGCTGCAGTGATTTTGTCGCTAATCGAATTTTATGGGAAACGGCTGAGTGATATCCACGGGAGACTGATACCCCTCAAAGTCAACTGGAGTCGAACCTCGATTCCCCCCCTTCCTCCCACCCTTTATTTAAATTGCCACCTCCGCCTTTCGCGCACTTCTCACGGCTTACAAATCTTACCCTATTCTACTAAATGGGAATCTTCCCCTTTAAACTGCCACCTCGCTTACCGCCATCCGCCAGGACATTCTGGGGTTCCTCATTGAAGAATACCCCGTTGAATCGCTTCTCAAACTTTTTACTTGCAACGAATCGCCTTCCTTATTCTTTTTAAATGTGCCTCGAAAGCATCTTAAATGGGACCTCCTCAAAGAAGTTTTGCGGAATGGATGAGATAACAGCCACCACCATGCCCACTCTCCTAAAAAAAGAATGCAATTAGCGATGTGTGGTCGGCTGCCAAAAATCAAGGACATTACTCTTCTGTGATTTATTGAATGTGACAGAAGTGAGATGACTAGTGTGTGTGCGTGTAATAGAGATCAGTTTGGGCTCAATTTTAGGAGCCCGGGCCCGCCCGAGTCCAAAGGCCTAGAGCCCGGGCCCGGATTCTTGAAAAATTTTGCTTATCAAGGCTTGATTTATGCATTTTACAGTTTTCAGGGGTATTTTCTCCGGGGGTATTTTAACCGTTTACCTTTATATGGCCCAAGCAAGGATTAGTTTAAAAATCATTAGTTTAAAAAGTTTAGTTCAGTTAATCCACTTCACAATATTAATATGTTTTTAGAAATACTACGCATAAAGCCAAATGTTCTAAAATGTGGCTTTGAAAATAAATAAATAATCAACGTGCCCTTCGACCGTATCAGGGGAATCAGTAATTTTGGTAAAAGCTGAACAAAAGAAAATCGTTTAGAAACAAAAATTCCATTCGTTATTTCTTTTTGATTTCTAAATTTACTTTTATTTTGAATAAATTGCATTATAAAACGTACAACGCCGTACAGACAGTTGCAAGTGTTTGAAATTTTGACTCTACAAAACTAATCTTTGCAATATAATTTACATATACGCTAATTGGTAAAGGTAGTTTAGAGTGATGTAGTAGAATATAAAAAAAAAGCATGTAGGGAAATTTCCAAAATAAAAAAAAAAAGAACGTAAAAGCATTCTAGACCAGAATATTCTGCATTTTGTAACATTTACAAAGCTTTGCGCTTAATAGTATAATAATCAAAATATTATCATATGTGTGTGCAGTTTCCAGATCAAGTTCATCATGAAAAAGAGAGATCTAATGCCTCAGCGCTTCAACTTGATCTTCTTTTCTCTAAAACTCGACCTGCTGCACTAAAAACCAACGTCACCCCAAAAATCGCGGGAGTGAAGAAATTTAAAAAAATAAATAACAATACTTCTAACTGCACAATTTTGGAAATTAATACATCATTTTAAAGATAAGATTCTTGATTTTTAATAAAATACATAAAATGGGAACGTGATTTTTTCCCAGTTTTTCGATACCAGACCTCCTTAAACTAATCCTTGCTTGGGCCGTAGCTTTGGACAATGCATAATGCAAGTCTTGCTAAGCAAAATTTGTCTTGCAATGGCAGCTAGCTTAGGAAATTGAAAATCCTTCCACCATGGTAACAAATCCACAATGAAATTCAACACGTGTAATTCAACCGGGTTCGGAATTACACGTGTTGAATTAATTACAGTAATGAAATTCAAGACGTGTAATTCCGAGCCCTGGCCCGGGTTTTTCGGGAGTTAATGAATTCTGAGCCCGTCCGAGCCCGGATCCGAGCTCATCTCTAGTGTGCAAGTCCCTTCCAACGAGGAACCTTTGTTCCCGATTTTGGAGGCTATCATACCGGTTGAATATCAAAGCTTTTCAAATAGAGAGGTAGGGGCGTTTAGCAAACTCATATGGTTTCCTTTACGATTTGGACAAATGACTATAGCTTAACTTCTCATACTTATATTTCGATAGATACTCCCTCAGAAATATGAAGTTATTCGTGAAAAGCGACAGTTTGGGAAAGAATACCAAAAAATTCGGGTACAATAATGGCGACTTCAAAGATTCAAAAATCGGAATGGGTTGTCATTGAGAATAACGACACGTTGAAACAACCGAAACCTCTGAAAGTTCAGTGGCAAGAAAAAAGCATTTTAGTAATCCTATATGGCTGTGAATCAAATGATGTGTATAATATGGATCAATCTGGTTTGTTTTAAAGGATAATACCTGATAAATATATTTCAAACAAAAATGAGAAAAGTTTTCAATTTTCCGATTGTGGAAAATGGATCCTCTGGCCGTTGGGTTCTTCGAAAAATGTGTGATGTTTGTTCCACACATTGTTTAGAATTAATGAAGAATTCCTACTGCGCTTCAAAAAATAAAATAAAAATTAAGTGGGAGATGATGTGACGTACTACAGAGGTGAAAACACGTGCCAAGACGACAAATCTGCAGCGAGACATTCTGTCCGCGTAGCTCAGTTGGGAGAGCGACTTACTCCGGAGTGAGGGGACACGGTTTGGATGTCCGTCCCGGACAAACCTGTTTCCACACTTATTGAATCGACACCACGTCAAATAGCTGTTGTACTGGGGCGAAAGGAGGACCTACGAAGTATTAGGTTGGTGGTCATAGTCAGTGATCACCAGTGTGTATGTTGTCATAAAAAAATGGAAAATAAATATCCTGTAAGTTAGTAAATAGGAAACGAAAATGTGTGGAACTTCGCGAAAATAACTGAAAATTGTAGGCAGTGTCGTGCACAGTGTTTCATTAAAGCTCGTGGTTTTAATTTGCAGAATACGTAATTTTTGACAGTGTGTGTAATTATGTATATAAAAAATAAATATCAGATATTTAAGTCGTATCACTTTCGAAGCACACGATTGCAGTTTAAAGGCTGCATATAAATTCACAGGAAGCGAAATTCTCAACGCTTCTTGGAAAAGGGAAGAGGAAGATTTTCTCTCAGTCACCGAGTCCCCGCATGCCACTGGCTGTCAAAGCTGGCGAGGCATTTGTTCAGTGCGGCATTTTCCAAAGTCGATTATCATTTATCTCTTGCTGTTCATTCATTCTGACAAGAAAAACGGAATAGTTGTATGTACCATGGTTTCTTAGTCGGTTGTTTTCCTCCTCACAAAGGACTAAGGAGTGCGTCAAGTATCCTGTACACTCCGGGGCGCCATATGTATTCATTACAAAGGTGCTTTGATGTAATATTCTTTAGAGCGACAGGCTATTCATTGAACATTGCAGTTGGTGAGGATGAGCCATATACATCCTACCGCGTCCCATTCACTACATATGAAAAGGTATGGGTTAGACGCCCACAGGAGCACCGCTTATCTTTTTTCTTTATTTTCAGTCTCATACCAAACCAAAGCAACAACAAGCTTTCTTTCCGTATTTTTCACCTTAAAAAGCCATTGTCCGGGAACAGATTCGTTTCAAAATATTTTGGTTGTGTAAACCACCTTACACGAGGTTCTTCTTTATTTCTTAAGAATTGGCGTAGCTTTCTTTTAGAGTTTGGAAATTCATCTTTTTTGATAGGAGTTTTTAAAAAAAAAACTCCATTGAGTCAGTCTCCGATTTACTTTTGGTTTTTATTTCTCTCCATTTCTATCTTCAGGATCAGTATATATTACTCCTTTTTTATTTCTTTTTCTGAAACCTAGCGTTGCGTTTGTGGAAAGGGTTTATATTTTTCTAGTGGGATCGGTTATTGCCATTACTAAATAGTTTTCGGCTGTTTAAAGATGTAATTTCATTCCTTGTGATGCACGCGATTTTTATTTTGTTTCATCACATTGATGGTTTCCAGTGTTCAGGAGCGCAGCTAGAAATTCTCCGGAGGGGGGCTGTATGGTATCGATGAAAGCTATATGAACCGTACGCCAATAATTTGCAAGAAATATTGACGTACAGTCCAATCGCGATCGAACTTTCTTTTTTTTTTTTTTTTTAATTTGAGGTTTAACGACCACCGTGAGCAACGCAACTGGCTATAAGCAGTCGTCTGTCCCTAATTTAGGGTCTCTGGTTCCAGGGTAGGGATAGAGCCAGTGCCGCAAGACAAACACAACATCCATGTCTCACCGGGATTCGAACCCGGACCCCTTTCAGACGAATGATCAGAGGCCATCGCTCAGACCACTCCGCCACTGGGGCGGCCTAACGTTTTTGGGAGGGAACATCAAAAATGAACGTTAATTCCAGAAGTGTGATTATTCACGCACCTTCGAATTAGGGTGATTTATGCAAGTTTTGCGGAGTTTCTAAACTTTTCAAAGTTGGAATGAAAGAATTCAATTCTTTTTACATTCGATAGCTGAATTTATGTACAAAATTTTCAATGCACAACCTTGTTTTTGCGATGCATACCTTTACTTCCGGGTGGCGAAAATCCTTGTTTTTATTTGCCCATATATCACAGCATTTACAGGTCATTCGTAGATGAATTTTCTTGAAATCTTATTGAAGAATTTCATTCAATAACCCTTTTCAGAGCAATAGGATAATAAGTTACATAAACAGCACTTCGTAATTTTCCATTTTAAACTTTAATTCTATCTTATTTCGTGGGTAAGAAGACTGAATAACCGAGATGCATGTTTGTAGCTTTTGAGCTGTCGGGATATTTTTGTCCATATATTTTAACACCCGGGACGGCATCCCACTCCACTTCGAACGCTAGATGGCACTTAATTTAGAATTATTGAGGAGGGTCTATCTTTTTTTATAACTTAAGTTTAATAAATCAGTACCTCCGTCTATTCGTTTTGCGAATAAAACAGTAATTGACAAACCTAGAACAAATTCTCTAACCCCGGTTCAAAAATGATCATTACAAATATGGAATTATTATGTTCCTTCCCACGCAAAGTCCGTGGTTCCTGCCATTTTGGCGGAGTTATCAAGATAAGTATATCTAAGTATTGTACTGAAGTTGTTGGATAAGGGATTATCATTTCAGGGTGTATGAATGAGAGATGCGCGCTTAAGGGCAGTTTACAGGTAGCAAAAACTAATTAGGGATTAACTCCGGATCACAATGAGGAGAGGGGAAATTTTTTGGGGGAGGAGAAACATGTGGTTTTCTGATGCAGACGGTCTTTGACCTGAACTGCCTCAAAAAACCCACATGTTTCATGGAGTGGATACGTCCTTTGGCGCCTTAGGCGAACGGAACGTTTTTGGAAGGCCTCGGATCTTTGTGCTGATGGTGCCGTAAGGCGTATTACGAAAACTACGGTAGTAATAGAGTCAGGAAGACGGACGAATACTGGAATATGCGAGTCTCTGATTCACTGCACTACGTTAATTCCCTAGCCACGGAGTAAAATCGAATTAAATCATTTGATTGTTACTCTTACAAAGAAAGGACTGGACTCGGTATTTCCAAGTGTGTGATATTTTATGTATCGAACCTGGTCAGTTTCCTCAGCGGCGTCTACAGAATGAAGAGGAACTGACAGCAGCTAGTCTGCGGTTGATCAAACCAAAATAAAATGTGATGACTCTCTCTGGATTGAAAATAGGTGCATAAAGAGACGTAGACTTAGGGTCGTTACAGCTAGCAAACAGCTTCTCTCCCCTCGTCGCATCAATTGAAGACGACCACTTTACTGACTTTCAATCACAAGTTTTCAGATTTCTGCTTTTACCTTAAGGTGGACGTCAAGTAATTTTGCTTCCTATAACTTCCAATGGAAAAACTTCTGTACACATTTTCTTCACAATTAATGCGTTCCCAAGGATGAAAATTTGAACATCGATTAAAATAGCTTCATTTTATAACTTGGAATACTTAATATTTTCTAAAACAGAACCATAATTATATTAAAAATCAGTAACTTTTCCTTTGGTGGTGTTGAGACCAGAAAAAAGATGGCGCCACCTGTACACCGATGACGTCAGTAGAGAAACAAATGTTAGATTACTTAATTACGGTTATGTTTTAAAAAATATTAAGTATTCCAAGTTATAAAATGAAGCTATTTTAATCGATGTTCAAATTTTCATTCTTGGGAACTAATTAAATGTGAGGAAAATGTGTACAGAAGGTTTTCCATTGGAAGTATATGAAGCAAAATTACTTGACGTCCACCTTAAGTAAGAGAAAACGGTTTTCCCTGTCTGATTTCTTTTGCATCTCCTGCGTTAAGTCAGCATAAAATTATGTCAGTGTCATTAGCCGATCAGAATTTTCGCTTCCCTACGTTAGGAAACACAAAAAAGGGAGAGAAAGGTGAACTGCAATGTTTATTATTTATCAGGATTTTTTGTTTGTTTGTTCCTTACGTGGCTGTCGTAAAATTAAAAATATATATATATTCTCGTATTTTATGTGAGGTTCTTTTCAAAATCCCTAAAATATAAAAATTTGATTCGGCATACGTGAGATACCTTTTTATTTTCTTTTTCCCGCTTTTGCGATACATAATTTCTGACCGTCTCTCGGTCTTTTTGTTAATAAAATCTCATCCACCACATATACTTAAAAAAAAGCTATCTGGAAACGGCGTAAAATATTCGGTATCTTTAACGTCGTAAAATTCCAGGGCTATAAAAATATTGCGCCGAAAGATTCGGTGCAGTAAAATGTGTAACAAATAGAATCATAAAACCGCATCATACACGCTCACTTAGAAGAGAAAGAAAAATGTTTTCCGAATGAAATGGCTTTTAGCAATTTGATTGCAAGAACTTCACTTTAATCGCTAAGAGGCATGCCTAATCGTGCAATAATAGATAACCTTCTTTCTGGTGCGTGCTAAATTATAATGAAAAAATTATTCTTCGACTGCGTGGCGTGGCAGTCATTAGCAGAGCTAAGGGTCACTATTTTTGCTCTTCCTTCGTGAGTTTGCCAGATTCCCATACGTTACAATGGGTAATCGGTTAACCAAATAGCTGATTTTATAAAGTTCATTATTGGAAACAATTCTTCGCACGAATAGTTTAACCCAATTAATATTACTGATGTGATTGCATGCCTTTTTAGAGATTCCGAAGCAAGCAGGTTACAACTCCTACTCCGACTTTTTCTATTTTTGGCGACAATTCGTCTTCTTTTTTCTTTCATACTCGTGTTTCGCATTTCGAACATAAATCAGCAAACTTAGTTATCTGCGTGCTACTTATCCAAAACTTAATCAGCCACACTTGAGGATGATTTATTCGTACGTTTTCCCTTGTAAATGCTGATTGTGAAGTGCCATGCACTTTAAAATTTCAGATTATTATATGTCCTTAACTGATTTTCACTGTCCATTGTGATAGATTGCTCCAATGTTCATTAGGGGTTCTCCCTGTCTCAAAAGGTTTTTTTTTTTCCCAAACCATTTCCCGAAGTCTGCTGTATCACATGAATTTTTGTAAAATGGTATTTTAACTTGTTACTTTTACCTTTTTACATGCAAGACCATCAATAATTTAATACGGGGGGGGAGGGGAGGGGTAAGGAAATAAGAAACAAACAATAACAATCCTCTTGCGTGCAACTTTTAAGATTTTTTAAGTGTGATGTTTCATTGTTCAGTATTTGTAATGAGCTGTTTAGCGGCACTAATTAACCAAATGAAAGAATTAACGTGGAAGTAAGGGTACTCAGCGGCTGTTATTATGCAAAATAAAATAAACAGTTTTTTTTTTTTTTTTTTGAAGTTAGTTCGGCAGATTTCTAATAAATTTGAGATAGCCAATATTGAATAACAGACACAACAAATACCAACGCTTCAAGTATAGCGATCGCTCATGTAATTAAACAGCTGGTGAAAATTATGTGATTTGTATTGGTTTCCGGTTAAGTTCGGCCCATCCTAGGCTCTGTGCGCTGCTGAAAAGTGTTTTGAAATATGCAGTTGTGGCTTAAAATGTATTCTTATTCACAGTGGCGTAACCATGTTTCAAAATCTGGGGGTTGGGGGTCCGATCACACATACACACATTATATGAATACATGTATATCATCATCATCATTGTCAACCATTATCAATCCACTGCTGGACGAAGGTCTCCCCAAGTTTCTTCCACAACGGTCTGGTCTGTCTTGTGCCAGTCTCCTCCATGTTACTCCCGCATACTTTCGAATTTCATCCACCCATCTCCCACGTGGTCTTCTTCTGGGTCTTTTCCTGTCAGTTGGAATCCAATCTAAAATTTCGGCTGTCCATCGATTGTCTGTCCTTCTGGCAGTATGTCCAGCCCATTGCCATTTCAGGGATTTAACTCTGATCATGATGTCTTCCACTCTTGTCATTTTTCGGATCCACGTGTTCCTCTTCTTATCTCTCCTGGTTACACCAAGCATGCACCTCTCCATGGTTTTTGAGTTGGTCTGCAGCCTTTCTATGTCTCTTTTAGTTAAGGTCCACGTCTCTGCACCATATGTAAGCACTGGAAGGATGCATTGATCAAACACTTTTCTTTTAAGACATAATGGCATATTGCTCTTGAAAATTATGCTGTTTCTTCCAAAAGCTCTCCAGGCAAGTTTTATACGCCGATTAATTTCTTCATCAATGTGACCCTCACTTGATATTTGCTGTCCAAGATAAATGTAAGTATTGGTTACCATCAATTGATAAATCTTCATTTCGTGTAAAAGCATTGTGCATAACTTTTGTCTTCTGAAAGTTCATTTTTAATCCCACTTTTTTACTCTTGTCAGCAAGTTCCTGGATCATACTCTGCAGCTCTGATGGGGTAGTTGCAAAAATGACTACGTCATCAGCAAAACGAAGGTGAGTTAGATAATCTCCATTAATCTTTATCCCTTTGTTTTCCCAGTTCAGTGATTGAAATACATTTTCCAATGTGGCATTAAAGAGCTTGGGAGATATGGTGTCACCTTGTCTCACTCCCTTTCCAATTTTTATGTGTGTTGTATTTTCAAACAGCCGAATCTTTGCACTTGCATTTTCATAGATGTTATTAATAATATTAATGTATGTATCTTCAATACCGTAGGATTTCAAAGCCATTGTAACTGCTGATGGTTTCACCGAATCAAAGGCCTTTTCATAATCGATAAAAGCCATGCACAATGGAAGTTCATATTCCCTCGCTCTTTCAATTTTCAATTAGTTCTCTTAGTACGTGGATATGATCTATAGTGCTGTAGCCACTCCTGAATCCAGCTTGTTCTCTCGGTTGAGCCATGTCCAGTGTTAGTGTTACCTTCAAGCGGTGTGAAAGAACTTTAGTGAAACTTTTATAAACCACTGATAGGAGGCTGATAGGTCTGTAGTTCCCGGCATCCTCAATGTCACCTTTTTCATGTAGCAGGATCATTGTAGCGTTGTTCCAATCCTCAGGAATCTTCCCTTCATTAAGGCATCGAGTAAAAATTTGGGCGAGTACTGTTTCGATTTCTCCACTTGCTTCTTGTATGATGTCTACAGTAATTCCATCTTCTCCTGGAGCTTTCCCCCGCTTCATGTTCTTGATTGCATGTGCAACTTCTGCTGGGAAGACTGGAAGAACTCTGGTACTGGTACCTTTCATGATGTCTGGAGTACACGTATCACCCCTTTCATATAATTTGGAGTAGAAATCTTTCACTCTTGTCAAAACTTCGCCTCTATTTCTTGTTACAGAACCATCTTCTTTTCTCAGTGCCAAAATCATTTTTCTTCCCATACTGAGATGTCCCTTTGCTATCTTCAGGCTTTGGTTGTTTTCAATTGCATTCCTCACTAGTTCACAGTTGAATTTCCTTACGTCTTCAGTGATACTTTTTCGTACTTTCTTGCATAGTTCTATATATTCCACTTTGGAAGTCACATCTTCTTTAGTTGTCCTCATCTCTCTTCTTTTTTTGCATCAACATTTTGGTTTTTCCTGATAATTTGCTCACATGCAATTTGTTCTTAGACCCAGCTAATTTTGTTGCTGTTTCCATAAGAGCTTTGGTTACTTTTCTGTTAACTTCAGAAATATCCACTTCTTCCGATGTTAGGCCTTCTAAAGCAGAGAATCTGTTCTTCAGGTCCAACTTGAAGGTATTATGGTGTTTTTTAAGGTTGACATTTTGTTTGTCTTACGAGCTTGCCACGTTCGAGTTTAGTGTTGAGGTGTATCTTACATCTCACCAATCTATGGTCACTACCTGTGTTGAACTTGTTTAGCACACTGCAGTCTTCTATGACGAATTTTTTTGTTACACATAATAAAATCAATTTCACTTGTCGTCCCATTTGGATGTCTCCATGTCCATTTCTTGTGTGGCTTTTTCTTGAAAAAGGAGTTCAAGATGAAAAACCCTTTTGCCTCTGCAAACTCTACGAGCGTATTTCCACGCTGGTCTCTATTGCCGTGACCGAATTTATCTACTGAAGTTTCATTCTATTGCCGTTGCCCTATTTTTGCATTGAAATCTCCCATAATTATCTTCAAGTGATGCTTGCCTTTATTATTTAGATGACGAATTTTCTCATAAAATTCTTCAATTTCTTCTTCATGATGACTTGTGGTGGGTGCATAAGTTTGAATAAACTGAGCCTGGTATCTCCTCGAGAGTTGGATAACGAGTCGTGCAGCTCTGTCAGAGGAACGTTCAACTTCTACAACTTTATCCTTCAGTTTCTTGTTTATAATAAATCCAACACCACTAGTTCTGCCAGTATCTGTCCCACGATAGTAGAAGAGATGTCCACTTTTCAGTTCAATGAGATCTTCTCCTTTTCTCCTTACCTCACGTAGCCCGACGATGTCCCACTTGATCCTTTGTAATTCCTCTTCTAATTCAAGAAGCCTTGAATCAGAAGATAGGGAGCGTCCATTATACTTAGCCAAGGTCAGCATCAGATGGCAGCCTAGTCCGGTCTTCCGGTGATTCTTAGCACCCTCTGCCTTCATGTCGCACTGGCCGCTGCCTTGGCCAGGTACATTCCAGCTGCCGGAGATTGAGTGCCAAGATTTAAGCTGTGGAGTCATTTTGGAGGGGTTTGGCGATAACTCACCACGCTGGCCAAGCGGGTTAGTGAGTGTGGGATAGCATTTCCTCTAATCCCGATGGTATAGTTATACCGCTATTGGCGGTCGTCAGAGCCCCTTTAGAGGGAACAGGATGCATCACGAGAAGGCGTGGTTGACATTTGTCAAGGAGAGGCTGTGATGTTGCGCATCACCTGACCTTACATCCCACATGTATCATCATCATCATCATTGTCAACCATTATCAATCCACTGCTGGACGAAGGTCTCCCCAAGTTTCCTCCACAACGGTCTGTCTTGTGCCAGTCTCCTCCATGTCACTCCCGCATATTTACGAATTTCATCCACCCATCTCCCATGTGGTCTTTTTCTGGGTCTTTTCCTGTCCCTTGGAATCCAATCTAAAATTTCGGCTGTCCATCTATGGTCTGTCCTTCTGGCAGTATGTCCAGCCCATTGCCATTTCAGGGATTTAACTCTGATCATGATGTCTTCCACTCTCGTCATTTTTCGGATCCACGAGTTCCTCTTCTTATCTCTCCTGGTTATACCAAGCATGCACCTCTCCATGCTTCTTTGAGTTGTCTGCAGCCTTTGTATGTCTCTTTTAGTTAAGGTCCACGTCTCTGCACCATACGTAAGCACTGGAAGGATGCATTGATCAAACACTTTTCTTTTAAGACATAATGGCATATTGCTCTTGAAAATTATGCTGTTTCTTCCAAAAGCTCTCCAGGCAAGTTTTGTACGCCGATTAATTTCTTCATCAATGTGACCCTCACTTGATATCTGCTGTCCAAGATAAACATACGTGTCTGTTATCTCCAGTTTTTCTCCATCAATCGATAAATCTTCATTTCTTGTAAAAGCATTGAACATCACTTTTGTCTTCTGAAAGTTCATTTTTAATCCCACTTCTTTACTCTTGTCAGCAAGTTCCTGGATCATACTCTGCAGCTCTGATGGGGTAGTTGCAAAAATGACTATGTCATCAGCAAAACGAAGGTGGGTTAGATAATCTCCATTAATCTTTATCCCTTTGTTTTCCCAGTTCAGTGATTGAAAGACATTTTCCAATGTGGCATTAAAGAGCTTCGGAGATATGGTGTCACCTTGTCTCACTCCCTTTTCCAATTTTTATGTGTGTTGTATTTTCAAACAGCCGAATCTTTGCACTTGCATTTTCATAGATGTTATTAATAATATTAATGTATGCATCTTCAATACCGCAGGATTTCAGAGCCGTGGTAACTGCTGATGGTTTCACCGAATCAAAGGCTTTTTCATAATCGATAAAAGCCATGCACAATGGAAGTTCATATTCCCTCGCTCTTTCAATTAGTTCTCTCAGTACGTGGATATGATCTATTGTGCTGTAGCCACTCCTGAATCCAGCTTGTTCTCTCGGTTGAGCCATGTCCAGTGTTACCTTCAAGCGGTGTGAAAGAACTTTAGTGAAGATTTTATAAACCACTGATAGGAGGCTGATAGGTCTGTAGTTCCTGAGATCCTCAATGTCACCTTTTTTATGTAGCAGGATCATTGTAGCATTGTTCCAATCCTCAGGAATCTTCCCTTCATTAAGGCATCGAGTGAAAATTTGGGCGAGTACTGTTTCAATTTCTCCACTTGCTTCTTGTATGATGTCTATAGTAATTCCATCTTCTCCTGGAGCTTTCCCCCGCTTCATGTTCTTGATTGCATGAGCAACTTCTGCTGGGAGGACTGGAAGAACTCTGGTACCTTTCATGATGTCTGGAGTACATGTATCATCCCTTTCGTATAATTTGGAGTAGAAATCTTTCACTCTTGTCAAAATTTCGCCTCTATTTCTTGTTATAGAACCATCTTCTTTTCTCAGAGCCATAATCTGTTTTCTTCCCTTACTGAGATGTCCCTTTGCTATCTTTAGGCTTTGGTTGTTTTCAATTGCTTTCCTCACTAGCTCACAGTTGAATTTCCTTACGTCTTCAGTGATACTTTTTCGTGCTGTCTTGCATAGCTCTATATATTCCACTTTGGAAGTCACATCTTCTTTAGTTGTCCTCATCTCTCTTCTTTTTTGCATCAACATTTTGGTTTTCCCTGATAATTTGTTTACATGCAACTTGTTCTTAGACCCAGCTAATTTTGTTGCTGTTTCCATAAGAGCTTTGGTTACTTTTCTGTTAACTTCCGAAATATCCACTTCTTCCGATGTTAGGCCTTCTAAAGCAGAGAATCTGTTCTTCAGTTCCAACTTGAAAGTATTATGGTGTTTTTTAAGGTTGGTTATGTCAATATGTTTTGTTTGTCTTATGAGCTTGCCACGTTCCAGTTTAGTGTTGAGGTGCATCTTACATCTCACCAATCTATGGTCACTACCTGTGTTGAACTTGTTCAGCACACTGCAGTCTTCGATGACGAATTTTTTGTTACACATAATAAAATCAATTTCACTTGTCGTCCCATTTGGATGTCTCCATGTCCATTTCCTGTGTGGCTTTTTCTTGAAGAAGGAGTTCAAGATGAAAAACCCTTCTGCCTCTGCAAACTCAACGAGAGTATTTCCACGCTGGTTTCTGTTGCCGTGACCGAATTTACCTACTGAAGTTTCATTCTGTTGCCGGTGCCCTATTTTTGCATTGAAATCTCCCATAATTATCTTCAAGTGCTGCTTACCTTTATTATTTAGATGACGAATTTCCTCATAAAATTCTTCAATTTCTTCTTCAGGATGACTTGTGGTGGGTGCATAAGTTTGAATAATCTGAGCCTTGTATATACAATATTATATATTATATTCATACTGTATATGATAGAGTTTGGATCCCCGTCCCCTACACACGCAGGAGTAAAGCAGATGCTGAGGTACGATCTAACGGGCACGACAAAGGCGCATCTGTTGGCGAATTGTGGAACTTAGCAAACACATCCGTAAAACAATGAAAACTATAATTGATAGGGCAGATATGTGAATTTACAAAGTTGTAGAACTGACTCTGCTTATTAGGAATCGATATCGCTGTTTTACTAAGTACGGATTTCACACGTATTTGCATTCTACGAAAAAATAGAATCTTATATTATTAAATTTAGTTGGTTCACATAATAAAAAAGTGTGCATTACATCATTATATTCCCGAAAAATTGGGGGGGGGGGGGTATATTGGGGATCCCCGACTCTGAAAATCTGGGAGGGTCCTTGCGACAAAACTTCATCATGTTGTTCCGGAGATATACTGAACCAATTCTGTTGAATATTATCGAAATGGGGTCAAAGGTCAGGGCACAGGAGCGAGATTTATTCCACAGCTATTATCCTCATATCTTGAGTAATGATTTCTGGTATGTTGGAAAGCGTTTCATAATCAATGCATTGCATGATTTTACTAACTTGTTTTTCTGTGTTGAAACTATGGAAGGCAGTTTTACAGGAAATTAACGCAAGAATCTCCTAAACATGCTTTTTTTTTTTTTTTTGGAAACGCTAAATTAAAAAAGAGCAGAAGCAGATTAATTAAAGCATCACTGTTCGGATGCATAAAACTACAATGAGACAGAAACTGCATTTGCACTGCTCGACATAGAAAATGCCACATGAGGAAGTATTTGTCGGAGCGCTATGCAAATTCATGGGTAAGTGTCGACAGTTCAGTTTTGTAAACAATTGCGAACCAATTTCGTGAGAGATGAGGGAGATATGATGATCATGATCATATGTAGAGGATTTGAGGAAGGGAGTGTCTGACCCCAGGTCTTAAACAACCCTTAGAAATAGGAAGCTAAGAGATTTGGGCTAGAGTGCCCGATAAGAAAGTGACACGGAAGCGAAGTAGAAAGGAGGAGGAAGACGCCCTTATTTATTATCGGAGGGGTGAGGGGGGGGGGCGTTAGTACCCGGGGTCCGACAGCTTAACGTGCCTATCTGACGCACGGCGGATATTTAGTGGATCTAGCGTTCGTACCTGCCTGGGATCGAACCTGAGGTCCTTTCTGTGGCAGTCACGAACGTTGCCCACTAGGCCACCCGCGGCCCGAGGGAGATAAAAAAGTAAAACGGGAAGGAGTAGCTAAGTTCGGTCGCCCTCGCCTAGTCGTGTTGACCACTGGATCGGAGTGATATCGGTAGCGAAAACATGTGGAAGGGCCTTGGCTACGTCATCGGGAAAACGACCACCACACGGGCACCTTTACTAGAGGCTTTATCACATGTTGCAACGGTCACGATCTTGAGATTGCCATATAGAATCATAAGTCCTAAATTTAGATGGGCAGTAGGCAGGTTGACTTTTTTTTTTTTGTATTGGAGTTTAACGACCACCGTGAGCAACTCAATGGGCTATAAGCAGTCGCCCGTCCCTAATTTAGGGTCACTGGTTCCAGGGAAGGGGGAGAGCTAGTGCCGTAAGACAAACACAACATCCATGCCTCACCGGGATTCGAACCCGGACCCCTTTCGGACTAATGATCAGAAGCCATCGCTTAGACCACTGCGCCTTCGGGGTGGCAGGTATTTTCTGTAAACTGTGGTTTATGTTTTCCTTAATTGTTTTCTTGGGGTCAGTTTTCTGGGTGTGTTTCACGTACCTCTTGTTTCACCCCTTGTTTCAGACTGGGACCTGCCAGGGCCATATGACAGGCGCATCAACTAAGCGTCATCCGGAGCCAGGTCAGACGATTACCAGGATCCCCCTCATCTGACCACACGGCCTCTGGGACGCTCTTTCGTAATTTAGCTATTACTATTATTAACAACAAAGATTACGCATATGCATAGACACATCTCACTCATTTGCATACAGACCTTAATTTTTGTGTCACATTTCTTTCTTATTTCGATAGCGTGTTTTCCTTATTTCTGCCTCCCTCATCACTTATCTCCGAACGCACACATCATTTAAGTTTCCGTATTTCAGCTAAACATAGCCATTACACCTTTGTAACCACTTTGGGCCACACCCATGTAGTCTCATTACGTGTCTCACGGAGTCATCCGAAAGTACTAGGTTTTAATTCAGCATTTGATTTTTATCGCGTTTCTGTTATTTATCAAGGTTAGGTTTTTATCTTTTGTTGTTCTTTGCCTTCATCCGTTATGTTTCTGATAAGAGTTAAGCACCGAATTTTCTGGGCCTACAGTAATGTTCCTCGTTTTCATGCATGTAAAAGCTCGAACTTTCAGGATAAGAAAGACAATGGGCGTTAGTGTCTATACCATGGGGAAAAGATACTTGAATCACGAAGTTTCAATGTTATCTTGCTCAGAACTTCTCAGTAATTAATCACTCCAAGAGCTATAGATATTGAGAAATCAGTTCGCAGGGTTCATTTCCGGTTTGTTAACAGTGCCGAGGATCAGAAGCTAGTATTCTGTTTCGGTAAAAATGTTGGGAGATGGGATATTTCTTGTACAACATCTAAGTGTTTGGAATTTTGCAGGGAAGATGCAAAATTTTTCACGATTAAGAATGATAACGAGATCGTAACAGTGTTGTAGTTCTAAAAAAGTGCCTTAGGAAGGTGGACGGACTAGGAAAACACACCCCGTTAAAAATACTCTCAAATTTTTTAGAATCCCTGAAAAATTTGATTTGCTGTTTTAATTATTTAGTATCTTTAATTAGATTTTCATTACTAACTGCTTTTAGCAGTTTATATTAAAATTGCCTAATTTGATCAATGCAAGAATATTATAGGAGTTATGCGCAAGGAATATAAATTTTTTATTTAAATACTCCTTTGTCGTTCTACACGATTCCTCTACTAAGAATAATACGTTTATTTACACTAAATAGATGCAACTAACAATAATTCATATCAATTTAGTGAGACTAATACACCGTTTTCCCTAAAATCATGAGATGGATTCAGGATTTCTTTTTTTTTTTTTTTGTTGCACATAAAGTATCAGAAATTGAATTCAGAGAATTACTTTTATTAGAGAAGATAACTGGTGACGAGCAGTTTAGTAGAAATGTCTTCACTACCGTAAACACTTGTCACTCAGTCCTCACGGCTGTTGAATTTTTCTGTTACTTTCTGAATTTTTATCTGTTCCTCTCCGAGCAGTACAATCTTAAACCCCAGGTAGTAGTCGCTTCTTATAACTTCTCTTTGACTGCTGTAAAGATAAAGGAAATGATAAATATGTTAGCCTTTTTAAATTCCCGAGAGCCACTTATATTTTATAACTAAATTTTTTCTGGCTCTAAATTATTCAAAGGTATTTAATGAAACGAATTTTTAAGAAAGATGAATTCCTTAACGATGCACATGAAAAATGCATAATACAAGCATGACGATCTAAATATCTGTTTGCCTATACTATGTGAAGGGCAAATCCTACACACTTTTTTGTTATAGTACTTGGAAGATTTTGTTAATTAAATTTCATTGAACATACATCAATTACGTTAAGTGTTCTTCTCATAACTACAACAGCTCTAAATACCCTTTAAATGTGCAGGATTTTATCTGCACACTTATTTTCGTTCTGGCATAAACTTCTTTTAATCGCATTCTGTCCGTTATTAATTCTCCTCGCAATTTCTGTAGAGAGTTGAGTGAAGTGAGTAACTAAAATATAACAGTCAGAATTGCAGTCATTTCAACGGTCCGCTGTCTTGGACTACACAATTTGTGCACTCATGCAGTTATATTCATATGTTTATAGTGCAGGTTGTTATTTTTATTTTTTTTTATTTTCTTTTGCCATCAGTGATACTTTTCCGAACTGTCTTGCATAGCTTTATATATTCCAATTTGGAAATTCAATTCTCTTTATTTGTCCTCATCTCCCTTTTCTTTTGAACCCCGTTCGGGGAGCGATGCGACACCAAGAGAAAGGGGGCATTTAATTTCGATAAAGCATTTCGCAATGCATTATACATTTCAATTAATGACGCCACCTTGTATGAATTGTTCGTCGTTTCAAAAATAAAAATTCCCTTCTGCTCTAATGAAGCTTCAATAAGGTGTTCTGCGACAGCGAAGTTTACGGCAGGAGCTAATCGCCGACCTTCTGGCGGACCTCCTCCGCCAGGGTGACTGCCATGCCGTTTAATCCCATGATGAGTGCGAGGTGTTGGTGAGCGCGAAGGTCACGACAGGAGCTGATAGAAGACTCTTCGCACTATGCATAAAATGACCTGGAACTGACAACGGGGTTTAACTACACATAGGCCTATTGTCCAGTGTCCTTTTCACTTCAGCACCAGCTCTCGTCGTGGTAGAACGTGGCGATGTGCCATTTTGCCTCATATTGTAGTCGTTGTTTTAAATTCCAATTTAATAGAAAATAATGAAAAATAATGAAAAGAACACTAACAAATTTCTTTGGACAAAAATATTAGTCAAGAGAAAAAAAAGCGACAGGTCGGAAATTTGAGAACTTCCCCATGCTCAAGTTGTAATTCCGGTGAAGTACCACCAAGAAAATCGCCAAAATGCAGCAGTCAAAAGAAATCACGGCATCAGGATGTTCATTAGAAGAATCTAAATCACTTTCTGTAAATATTTACTCAGGAAATGGTAAATCCCACTGTTGGACTGAGGATCAAAGTATTTTTTGAAAGAGTTCTCTTGGCTTGATTTTAAAAAAATGGGTGTTTAGGATGCGGCGTCTGTAAAACCGCCGGGAATATGAACGTTTGAAAAAATTAAGTGATGCCTAGTAGAGGAGTTAATAGATTGTTAGATCTGCGGCTGACGATAAGAAGAAGCAAAATAGGGCTCTAAGAAAAAATTGAAGGACACAGAGAAAGTCACGCTCACAAAGAAGCTTGTAAAATGAAAGAAAAAACGGTCTGTCGGCGGTTTGGAAAATATTGTTGATAAAATAAATGAAAAACAAGTGGACAATACGTACAAAATATGCAAATCCTCATATCACATCGCGAAGAACAGCAGCCATTTTGCCGATTTACCTTGGTTTTTGATTGATCTCCAAAAGAAAAAATGGCATTGAGTTGGTCAGGGTATTGCAGTCTAGGAAGACATTTACACGGATATTTGCGATTCTATAGGAAATTACATTCGTAAAAAGCTCTGCGAAGAAATCGTATCTCAAAATTTTAAATTCGGTATCGTGGTTGATTAGTGTACAATTGTAGCAGACTCTCAGTACTTATGATCTAGAAGATCTAAATGCCCCAACTATTTTTTTTTTGACTTGGTTGAATTACACTACTTGAAATCAACAACAGTGACCGAATCGATCATGAACAGCTTAGTGAAATGCTTTCCAATTGAGTTTATTAAAAACAATCGGACATCTTTCATTTCCGACGGCTCTGCAAACTTTGCAGGTTCCATCTCTGGTGTGGCTCGACGGCTTAAAAAAACTCCATATTTGTGATGACGTAATTAAAGAGGTTTCCGGCATACAGAATTTTAATCATTTTGCGATAAATTGCACTGTTTGTATCACGCTTCACCAAAGAAATCCCGCGAGTTACATCAGTATGCTGCAGGAATTGTAGTTCAGTTTTCTTCAGGTGGGAGAATTCTAGGAACAAGATGGGTCGCATCTAGTGAGCGAACAGTATCTGCTGTCTGGAATATGTTTCTAGCTTTGTCTTCGCATTTTAAAGCTGCATCTGCTGATGCTTAAAGGGATAGCAAAGAGAGAAGCATGTTTTCGTGCTTACTGAAGAAACTTACGAACACATGCTTCCTGGAAAATTTGTCGCTAATGAAAACCGCGTTAAAGGAACTTAGTTCACTATCGCTACGTCTTCAAAGAAGCTCTGTATCGTTACCTGAAGCATATTTGCTTATTTTCCGTACAGTGAAAGTTTTCGAAGCTAAAGTTAATGGTGGCTTTAAGTTATATCATATTTAGTAGCATCAGATTCCGTAAAAAATATGGTGTTCAAAGTGGTGGACTTACATTCAATGGGATATAAATCTGACGGAAAAATTAACCGTGTTCAGTTTTTTCGGAGTGTTGTGACCAATTTATCTGCTATATTACTCAGTAGCGAGGATATTGCAATACAAGTTCAGGTTTTGTATCCGTCTTTTTGGCCGACCGACATAAATAATTTGTATATAAAAGGAGAGGTTCTAAGTGTATGCCAAAGATTTGGATTGGCGAAAGAAAGAAAAATAATTGAAGAGTTCAGGGATTTCAAGGAAACCAAACAAGTTTCCAATCATTTAAAAGTCTTATTAAAATCCGGTGCTTTGCTATATCAACAGCAGAGTGTAAAATAGGTTTCACTATCATGAATTTGATAATAACTGATTTAAGAAACGCTTTAAAAGTTGTACACGTCAGCAACCTAATGTTCATAAAAATAAACGGACCTCCTTCAAAGATCTTCAATCCTAAGCCCTCTTACGGAAATGCTTGCGTGACGGAAGGAGAAATGCAGATTATTTGGCTTGCAGAGAACGTGAAGCAAAGATGCAAGAAGACTTGCCGAAAGAAAAACTTAAATTATTTTAGGAGATTATTTTTATGTTTACAAATCGAAATTATAATAGATATTTCAGTTAAAATTGTTCCAGGCAGAGGCGAGTTTCTTTATTTTGTCGCCCAAGACAATTTGCATATCTTCGCCTCAAATACTTACGAGCTGACGTTTTTTTCTCCAATGTTTATTAACAGGGAACACTTTTTTTGCACCGGTATTCGAACCTTCTTTTGAATAAGAAACGTACCTCTGAATAAAGAAAACAGCCCTGACTTCAGCAAAATGTGAGCATTTTATTTTAAAGTTTAATAACGAAATTTCATTATATGATTTCATATCTACTATACTGAAAGTCAACAAATACCCCACACAACTTGCAAATCCAAGAAAATCTAACAGCGCAAAAGCAGCTGAAAAGAATAATCAGGTTGAATGGGCAAAAAAAAAAAAAAAAAAAAAAACAGCAGGTATAATAACCAAAAACAACTTTAAAAAAATAAGGGGGAAAAAACATGAGCTAGTAGGAAGATAAACAGGAAAAGAATGCAGAAATTACAAGAATGCCAGCCATGGGTTTTTCAAGGGTAAATTCTCTGGTTTCTACAAAGACCTAGAAAATTGGGTTTCTGCTTCGGCATGTTTGCTTGTCTAACAGCAATTAAACTTCTTAAAACTAATAAAATTAACCCAATAAACACCCCATTTTTGAAAGAACTCAAAACTCTTCGAAATCTTAAGAGTTAAATCACTTAAAAACAAACAAACAAAAAAAAACAATCCAAGCATACCGATGGCTATCCCGCCCCAAAAATTACGCGAAATAAAAGGTGAAAAAAGCTACATATGTAGAAAAAACAACAACTAAATATGAAGAAAAAAAGCTACATATGAAGAAGAAAAAACTACATATGAAGAAAAAATAAGCTACATATGAAGAAAAAAATACATATACGCTCAAACCCATTCGCAATAGATGTAATATATCTATGTATCTACCTATATATATTAAATATATAGATTAAAAATATATATAGATGATATATCGTAAACTTCTTTCATACTCAATATCCCAATATCCTTAGAAACGTCCCCAGCCTCATTTCCAAAGAACCCTTGGAAAGAAAAAGAAAAAAAATGTTTAAACGAAATCGTGGCTGGTCTGAGTATTTGAAAGCCAGTTGTTTGGATAACGTGTCAGTCTTAGGAAAAATCAAAGAAAGAGAAAGAAATCCTTTACTGAATAAAGTTGAAATGCTTTTGACAGTGACGAAAATAACTTCCGTTTTTTCTCCCAATGTAGAGAGCATATCTCCAAACTTGGCTCATAGGAACCCTTAAAATAGCAACAGAAATGATTTTATTTTTATTTATTTATTTATTTATTTATTTTACTGTTTACAGAAATCTTGTTTACACCACCCTCAAACAATTATCGCACGAAACTTACAGGTACGAAAAAAAAAAAAAAAAAAAAGAAATCTATATATATCGCTAACCTGTTAGCGTCCTACAATAATTGTTTCCTATTGTTCATTGGCAATAAACCTGGTAGAACATCGCATCTTAGTGCTTTACACCACGCGACGGAAGAAATATGTTGGCAGTCCTAGTCTCAGATGCTCAGTAAATACAATTTTCTCCTGTTTTATTTGCCTCCTCCTACCACCTGCAGCCACCAGAACTAGGAATTTCTGTGACTGGAACACAGCTAATATCTTTGTGGTGCTTGTAGCTTTCTTGTCCACTGCGCTCTCTTCTGTATCAATTTCTTTGCTCTTATTAAACTCGCATTCATTTTCTAATAAACAAAACTGAAGCAGTAAGAACTGTCATCATTCTTGAACGCTTCTGTGCTACACTAATAGTTGCTGTTATGAAGAAGTGGCGCATCAATTGTTTGGTGAGAGTATTTAATTGTTTATCCGTATTTATCGCACGAAACTTAATCAAACTTGTTTCATTGTGCGTGAGGGAACGTTTGATCTCCCACAGATTTGAACAAGAATAAAATCGGAAAACTAGAAATAAAACGAAATCAGGTTCTGGACTTGTTTCTTTCTTCCTTTTTTTTTTTTTTTTTTTTTTTTTTTTTAACGTATTTCTTGTCCCGAGCATTGCTTTGTCAGTTAACAGATGAAATTTAATGAATGAGTGACGGATAAAGACGTTTCGACATTTCTGAGGTGCACCTGAAGCAAACATGAAATAATTCATGAAGTCTACGTGGGCATATGATACATTAAACAGTTCTCTACAGAAAAAAGAAAAAAATATTTGAAATATAGTTTTAGCGAGACTACGTGAACTGAAATTGTCTCGAGATAAGTATGTAAATCCTACTAGTCTACAATGTCAAAGGGTTTGGGGATTTCCATCCCGCCTGCAGGTACTACACTAAGGAAAATGAGCACCGCTGAGTATTGCTATGTACACTGAAGAGCAATTGAATTAGAGATACCTGTCCAGTAACGTGTAGCACCACTTTTCGTCCTGATGACGGCGGCGATTCGTCTCGGCATGGACTCGACAAGACACCGGAAGCGTTGGGAAGCCATACGTATCCACCACCCCTGAACAAGCTCCCACAGTTCACGAAGATCTGATGGAGGGGGATCAGAGCCTCGAACATCTCTCTCGATGGCATCCCAGATGTGCTCGATGGGATTGAGGTCAGGTGACCTAGCTGGCCAAGTAAGCGAGGTCACGTCGGTGGAGTGTTCATCCAACCATTTGGATACAATTCGGGAGCGATGGCACGGTGCATTGCCTTGTTGCAGGATGAGGTCCCCAGTGGGATGTTGAAGACGCACATACGGGAGCAAATGATCGCCCAGGATATTCCGGTAACGTTGGCCTGTGGGGGACGATGTCACACGTACCAGGGGTCCCATTTGAGTCCACGTAAACAGTCCCCAGACGAAAATGCCACCCCCACCAGCTTGAAGAGTTCCCTGCTGGCAAGAGGGATCCATCCCTTCATGTGGTTTGCGCCGTACTGGTATCCTGCTATCCGCATGTACCAACTTGAATCTCGACTCATCAGTCCAGCAACATTTTCCCATATGTCTAGGGTCCAGTGGCGATGTTCGCGCGCCCGTGCTGATCTTTGCACCCTGTGATGTGTGGTCAGCAGCGGTACCCTCGTTGGACGATGGCTTCTGTACCCCATAGCGAGGAAATGGTTCTGGATGGTGTGGCTGCTTACACGTTTTTGTGCACCAGCGTTAAATTGCCGAGTGATTTCTTGCACTGTTGCCCGTCTATCCGGTGTTACAATGCGAGCTAGTCAACGATGACCCCGCTCATCCACACACTGTTGTCCACGGCAGTTGGCCCTTGCAGGGATGGTTTTACCGGATTCGATGTACTCACGGTGAACCCGTAATACAGTGTCTCGTGAAAATCCCAGTGCCTGCACGACTTGCGAGATGGAGTGAACCACTCGTCGGGCCTCGACAATTTGCCCACGATCAAATGCGCTTAGACCCATCGTCTTACCCATACTGCGTCCGACTCTTACTGATTCCCGTCGCATCACTCCTTATATTGTCGGATTGCTGCATACGTCATGTCGTTTCCCTTTACAGGGCCGCCCACAGCGCCACATTTGCATAACGCCAGCTGTCTCTGATTCAATTGCTCTTCAGTGTATGTTATCTAATGCGCGCAAATGCTGCTCTCTTCAGTGATGATTAGTATGTAAGTCAAATAACTCAATATAATATAATGCACAATTTCAACACCACGCTGATGGTTTTGAAATTGTGCATTATATAATATTTTTCTTTAATGTTGAGCAACACGAAGTTCAAGCGATGGTACGCTTTTTCCTTACTATTATAGATGATGTTAAGATCAGCTTTTGTGGAAAACTTGTCTCCGTTTTTTTTTTTTTTTTTTTTTTGTTCCCGACGGTATTGAGCTGTTTTGCAGTGGGGCCGGAATGGCGTTCCGGTGCTTCTTTTTTCTAGCCGGCACCCCCGTCGCAGAATTATTTTGTCCCCGTAGAAGAACCGCGGCGACGGGCGATGTACATCGCAGGTTTATTTTGTACTGATGCTTGTAGCAGAATCACGACGACGACCGACATACATCGCAGATTTATTTTGTACTCATCCCCGTAGAAGAATCACGGCGACGGCCGACACAAATCGCAGATTTATTTTGGTTCTACAGACAGAAACGATATCCCCAGAATCCTTTACAAACCATCTTGCGGACTCCCTATCATAGATGCAAGTTTTCCACCTTTCAAAATTTCCGAAAACGGAAGTTAGGCGGAGTGAGGATTTCTCCTGTAATCGTAATTTTTTTCTCCCGTCGTTCTCTCTGCGCTTGAAGAGGGAATTATCCGATATTGTTAAATATCATTTTATTGCATAAATATTTGTGGTTTGGTTTGAAAATGGAGGCAACAGTTTCTGAAAACGAAAGTTTGACGGAACCCAGTCATCTTGAATTCTTTTTCTTGCGATATTCCCTTAGCCTTATATGGTCATTAAATATCATTTTATTAGATAAATGTTTGTATTTAAGATTGAAAATAGAGAAACATTTTCTGAAAACCAAAGTTGTAGTAGGGTTAGGGTCATTCCACTTCGTCTTTCAAAACTTTTGAAAACTGGAAGTGTAACGGAGTGAAAGTTTTTCCCGTAATCGTGATTTCTTTTTTTATTCCTCGCGTTGTTGCCACTGTCCAGCATTGTTGTTAAATATAGTTTTATTGTATAAATGTTTGTATTTAAGCATGAAACAATTTCCAAACACGGAAATTAAGATGGCGCGAAGATTTCCTCGTAATCTTTAGGAATGAGATTCTTCCGTGCATAGATTCGAGGAATTCCGCGTTTTCCGTTATCGTATGGGTTATTCTCGAGATCGATGCACAACTTAACAGAAATTTTGGGGGGATTTATGGTAGGTGGAGGTTCATTTTCCGTTTGAGGACGGAATTCCATCTTTCGAAAGCGGAAGATCCCCCCCCCCCCGTAAGCGATCTTTTTTTTTTCTCTCTCGCAATGTCTCTTCTTCCCGGTATTGTTGTTCAGTGCCCATTTTATTCCATAAATAATTGTATTTCAGCTTAAAAATGGGGGGGATTTCCGAAAACGGAAGTTGGACAGAGGGGTGAAGCTTTGACGACATCACACATTCCATGGTTTTCAGATTGAAAGTTCTTTCACATGATGGATAAAATTATTGTCCTCTGAGGAAAGAAGAAAAAGAGAGAAGTGATAATGAAGAAATGAGAATGGGGGTGGGGATATCAGCAGAAAAAAAAAAAAATTAAGCAATCAGTGCTGTTCAGTTGCAGAGGCAGCAAAAGACAAATATGCTTGTGGAACTTGCTGTGAAAGGAAACTAGAAAGCAAGGCTTGCTTGTGCACGATGAAACTTGAGTTTATGTTCTAGCAAGTACAACAAAACAAAGCAAGAAAAATACAAGTGTTTGAAACAATGTCTTTGAAAGTTATTTTATTTTGTTTTGAATTTAGTAATTTTATATTGCGAATATAGTTTTGTGCTTCAGTTAAATATATTTATATATTTACACTGAACAATTCGATCTTTCTCATGCTGCAATACATTCACACTTTTTCACAGCACTCTCCAATTTTTCACCCGTATTTAAGAAGTTCAGCTTTTTTTTTTCCTTCGTCGATCTTATGTATGTAAGAAAGAAAAAGTATTGAAGACATAAAGGCATCGCGCGTTCCTGTACTTTTTCAATTAGCACTATACACCACTGGTGTTAAGTTCAACCGTGTACGAAATGAGTAATTTTGAAACTCTAAAGATTTCCACTGTATTTCAAGTTAGTTAAAAAAAAAAAAAAAAACCTTTCGAAACCCATGGCATTTCACTTATTAACAAAGACTTCAGTTGAGTTTTACATGCAGAGGAATGACGAAAATTGAAGAGAAAAAAATGCGCCATAGTACGTCTTTTTCCAGAATTCAAAAGTACGTGCACACGTCTTTTTCCAGAATTCTAAAGTACGTGTTTTTGAAAGAGGAAGTTTAATGTGTTTTACAAAATTGAAAATTAGCGAAGAACGATGCCACTTGTTTTTTGTTTTTTTCGACATTTAACGGCGGTGCAGAGTTTACATTTTCCTAATAATTTTGCGTTGTTTTTACTTTTGCCTTGCCTTCTTCCGAACAGCACACCATCAAGCTTCGCCAAATACACCATACCATAAGTAAAGCGAAAAACATTAAATTTACGTTGTCCTAAGACAACATTTAATAATTCAATTAGCTTTAAATGCATCTTGTCCACTCTTTAGCATTTTTTGGTAAGCAGTGTACGTTGGTTGATTCCTAGCAAAGTTTTCTGTTCGCAGGCATTACTTGTTCTTCTGTCAAAGATATTGATTTTTCTTTATTTAGATGCAATCGATTTGTTACATATCAGGAAGAGGTAAGCCATTATGAAGATCTTGAATCTGGGACCTTCATTGTTTAAGGTTCATCCAGCCGTTTGAAATTAATGGCATCGGGGGGAAAAAAATAAGAATATCTTTTTCGAAAAACAAATAAGAAAGTCATGCATAACTTAAGCAACGGGGGAAAAATGACGGGTCCCAGAAAAGAAAAAAAGAACTAGGGAGTTGAAGAGCGACTAACACTGTTAGTAATTACAAAAGGCTTTTTTTTTTTTTTTTTATAGTTATTATTATTGCAAAGGGCAAAACAAAGAGTTTTTAATATGCCGGGCAAAAACTGTTAAGAGATTTGACGAAATGAAAACTAAGGTATTTGGGAACCAAACAGCCCAGGGGAAGAATGAAGCAGAAAGACGATAAATGGTTGAAGTCTTAAATAAACTGAGGATTCTGATATGAGAACAATTTTCGCAAACGCCAATCAAAAAATAATCGAACTCTGCCTTTTTTTTTTTTTTTTAATATTTCTTTTTAGGACGAGAGGGGGAAATCTTTTCTAATTGAAAAGTTACTGAAATGCCATAATTTCGTGGGATCGGAGAAAAGGCACTGCGGGTATTAAAAATAGTTTCTCTTAGCCTGGGGAGAAATTGCGGGAGACAAAATAGTAAAAAATATATAAGATGTAATTGAAAAACAAAGCCTCTCGCTTGGAAATTTTTTTCCTTTGTGGATATTAAATAATTTCAAATGGTGGAATTATGTGTTATGTTTTGTTAAAGTGTTGTAATTTAAAATGTTTTTAATAAGTACATGTTACTGTAAACCGTTGTTTCTGTCTGACAAAAAGTGTTTGGTACAGGATTATATTTTGCGATATGTTCTTATTCATCGCATTCCTTGAAATTGTTTCAAGATGATGGCTGTGTACATCATATTTGGGTACGATCCCTGCTCTTCACTTAAGTGGGGGGGGGTACAGTACAGTTCAAACATTATTTGCATATAAAGTGTGCTACAAGACTTATGGTAACTAAGGTGGCGTTTACAAATAAACCATTTCGCCGTATGATCACTGTTATTTACACCCAATGAAAATTGTGTCTAATCACATCTTACCAGCTTTCTGGTGCAGATGTATAATATGAGAAATCATGGTTCTTGGCTATGCTTTTTTCCCCTATGCGACGGTCTACCGTAGAAGGACGGTCTACCGTAGAAGGTGCAAAATCTTCGGCAAAAAATGAATTTCCGTCATCCAGTAGACGCTTCTCTTTCCAAAAAATGAAAAAATACGTAATGTAAAAATAACTTTTTTGTGTTTGTTTTGTTTCCGAGTTTAACGACCACCATGAGTAGTTCTGAGAGCTACAAGTATCGCCCGTCCCTAAGTTGGGGCCGCTGGTTCCAGGGAAGGGAGAGAGCCAGCATCGTAGGACAAAACCACCACCCATGCTTCATCTGCGACTTGAACCCCAGCCCAGCTCTGATGATTAGCTAGAAACCGGCGCTTCTGACTACGCGGCTACCCGGGCGGCACAAACTATATACGTTTCAAATCTAAAATGGAAAATAATATATCTGTTTCAAATCTGAAGTGGATTTTTTTTTTAAGACGCCTGAGCAACAACAGCATTTGTTGCACACCACCTGCACAACATAAAATTCTGTCTGGGGTTTGGGAGTTCATTCAAACAGTACCTATTAAATAAATTCCACTTATCCTTCCAAAACTATCGTGGTAAAGATTTTTGGGATTTTAGTAAAACTATTACGATTGAACAATCCTTGTGTACGTCGTTCCTAAATTACGTTGGAGAGTGGAGGTTAGCATGCTTTTAAGGTTGCTTTATTCCGATGTCGGTAAAAGACCAGTTAAAATGATATATTTGAAGGAAATGTTTAGGGAACTCTGGGAAACCCACAGTTCACAGTAAAAACAAGTAATTGACCCATCCTCACAATGTAGAATATCGGCAACCGTTGTCATTGTATACGGCTCATTAAGGAAACGGCAAATTCGTACCCTTCAAAGTCAACGGTGCTGCTGCGTCGTTACGGGAGCGTATACAAACTGCATAATGCCGCCCCGGTGGTGCGGTGGTCCAAGCGCTGGCTTCTGACCATTCTTCCGAGATGGGTCTTGGTTCCAGTCCCGGTGAGGCATGGTTGTTGTGTTTGTCTTACGGCACTGGCTCTGTCCCTTCCGTGGAGTCAGTGGCTCTAAATTAGGGACGGGGGACTGCTTATATATGTCATTGAGTTGCTCACGGTCATCGTTAAACCCCAAGAAACAACAAAAAGAACCTGCATAAACGATATTTCCATATAACAGGGTATAACGAAGTAAATTTCTCCGTCATTTCTGGTCTACGCCGGGATTCGAACCCGAGTCCGCTTATTCCGGAACAAGTCGCTCTACCAACTGAGCTACGCAGACGTTCATTCTGATTGCTATCTGCCTTTATGTCGTGTGCGTCCTGCTGGCAGGTACGTCACATCTCCGCCCCCCGAAAGAGGGCCGGGGGCATGGCCCACGGGTCAGCCGTGACCATGAATCGTTGCAGGCAGCCATCCACTGTAGAACGTGCACTTGAGAACTCCCAGTCAATCTGGTGTGTGGAATGCAACATCACACACATTTATTTTTCGAAGCGCTGGAGAAGAGATTCTCTGATTTTTCCTATCTCGCGGTGTGGAAATAACATCACACCATTGCGAGATTTTGAACGGTCGGGTCATCCGGATAGTTCGGGCGCCATTATAACGAAGTAAATTTCTCCGTCATTTCTGGTCTACGCCGGGATTCGAACCCGAGTCCGCTTATTCCGGAACAAGTCGCTCTACTAACTGAGCTACGCAGACGTTCATTCTGATTGCTATGTGCCTTTATGTCGTGTGCGTCCTGCTGGCAGGTACGTCACAAAGGTTAAAAACTGTTAAAAAGGCTTAAGCCTAGGGCCTAACAATTTGCGTTTTGAGCCTGAGTAAAAGTGTGATACTGTAAATTTGACTTATTATGCAAACCATATGAATATGGGCACGGCGGATTAAAAATTAAAAAATTGGAAAAAAGCAAAAGGCCTAAGCCTAGGGCTTCGTACATTCCTGAACACTACCCTGTTGAGTTCCTCCTACTAGCTTTTATTGCATTTTTACAAATACAAATATCTTATCTCTTTTATCTTAAATGCATCTTAAAATCTTATCAAAAGCTCCGCTGCCTAAGTGCTTTATAAACACCGGAACACTAATCAGTTGATTCCCTTTTATTAGAACGTACAAAACGTTTTCACATACCAAATATTTAGGTGGTAATTCAAAATTTTCTCAACAGGCTCACGGGCTAGTTGCCTTGTAAACAGCTGAGGAGCGATCCGTTGAGTGCCTTTTATTAGCTTCTATAGCATTTTACAAATACAAAATATTATCTAAAAAGGCCCCCGGCTTTTGTGCCTTATAAACACGTGAAGGATGATCCGTTGAATCCCTTTTATAAGTTTTCATAACATGCTCACACGTACAAAAAGATTTAAGTTGTAACTCAAAATCTTCCAATAAGTCCTGCTGCCTAGGTGCCTTATAAGCACCTGAAAACTGATCCTTTAAGGTCGCTTGTGACGTACCTGCCAGCAGGACGCACACGACATAAAGGCAGATAGTAGTCAGAACAAATGTCTGCGTAGCTCAGTTGGTAGAGCGACTTGTTCCGGAATAAGCGGCCTCGGGTTCGAATCCCGGCGTAGACCAAAAATGACGGAGAAATAATGGCGCCCGAACTATCCGGATGACCCGACCGTTCAAAATCTCGCATTGGTGTGATGTTATTTCCACACCGCGCGATAGGAAAAATCAGAGAATCCCTTCTCCAGCGCTTCGAAAAATAAAAAATGTGTGATGTTGCATTCCACACAGCAGATTGACTGAGAGTTCTCAAGTGCACGTTCTACAGTGGATGGCTGCCTGCAATGATTCATGGTCACGGCTGACCCGTGGGCCATGCCCTCGGCCCCCTTTCGGAGGGGGAGGTGTGACGTACCTGCCAGCAGGACGCACACGACATAAAGGCAGATAGGAATCAGAATAATCGTCTGCGTAGCTCAGTTGGTAGAGCGACTTGTTCCGGAATAAGCGGCCTCGGGTTCGAATCCCGGCGTAGACCAAAAATGACGGAGAAATTTACTTCGTTATACGCTTTCTTGGCTTTTATTGCATGTTATATTCCAAATATTAAAATCATATGTCAAGATTTAGTGTGTAGGAAAGCTTCTACATATCACTTGTGTCACTAAGATCATACATACCCTCTTATGACACTAGGAAAACTCCTACACTTTGACAGTATCTCCGAACGAAATGCAATGTGTGTGCATTCCCTTATAGGAGAAAGTGTAGGAATTTTCCAGTGGTTTCCATGCAGTGGAAGAAAGTGTAAGATCTTAGTGGTGTAGGAGTTTTTGGCCAAAAGAACAGCCACCTATAACGACAATCAATACTAAATAGGAATGATTTACCTATAATGTAAATTATTATACGTTCCTTTGGCTGGACAGGCGGAATTTAGATCGAAACGTAGGAATTCTTTGGGTACCAAACCTTTCGTATATGAGTCTAACGGGTACTAGTTTGTCGGCTATTCATCTCGCAGGTACAAGTTTGCCGGGTACCAATCTCCCGGGTACGAGTTCTCTAAAATTAAAAAAAAATGTATCGAAATACTTAGAAGGGGTGAAGATGATGCTAAAGCCTGAAATTCAGGCATTAAAATTGAACAGAAGGGGATTAAACTGCGTGGATACGAGTTTGCCGGGTACTAATTTCCCGGTTACCAGTTTGCCGGGTGACAAATTTATCAAATCACTTTTAGAATGCCAATTGACCTCAGGTAGACAGTAGCCACAAGTTTCCGAGCAATATCTTGTCTAAACTGTTTTTTTTTAGCTATGCTGTACTGGTACTGTCTCCCTGTACAAGGTTTAGACTCGCCATTTTGGATTTTCTAAACACATATTTCACCAAAATACCTTAATGTGTTGACTAATTTCTGGATGTGTACCGAATTTCATTGTGAATGCCACTAATGGAACTGTATGTAACTTTATTCTTCTAAAGTAACCAGTTTTGTTTATGTTCTTTTGTGGATTTATACGGAACTTTGTGAAAATGGCGCTGCGCGTTGTTATATGTACTTTTGGGTAAATATTGTATGAACACAATTAAGTGAAAAATGGGTGTATACTAGAAATATTTTTCATCAGCTGGGAAATTAAAAAAACGGTAACATGGTTAATCATTTCATTACATATAATTTTCTGAAAAGCGAAAAATAAAGTAAAATGAGGAAAGAAACCTGGTGTTGTTTGTGTTTACCGTGCCTTTTTTATTTTTTAAGAAGAAAACAAAGAGTCTTACTTTCCCTATTTCGTATTTTGGCGCAGTTAGTTTGTGTGTTCAAGTACGCAATAGAAGCAGGTTCATGTTTCCGTAAATTTTTAGACTCAGTATAAACCCTGGCGTATGAAAAAATGATTGTGACAAATGTTCAATTTCGGAGGCACAGTAGGCGTCGCTTTTGCCAGCACCTTAGGGTACGCGGGGCTTTGACTCTGACGAGCCCAATAGCCACCCCACTCAACGTTAGGGTCGGGAATCGTGCGGACCGATGCTTCTTTCCTTCGCCTTCAGCAAGAGAGGACAAAGAATCACGTGTTTTGTGACGTCACCGAATTGTCTGTTTCCCATTCCCTTCTTGATACCGTGCTTTTGCTAGTCATAAAATGGAAAGAGACCTAAAGTGAAATTGGAAGCTGCACAACATTCCCGGTGTCGCGCCGATAGGAACTCCATATTGATGGTCGTCTGACGACATTGATAGAAAGAACTTCAAGGATTTTCAAGCAGGTACCCGCATATTTCTGTTATTTCCATTTCCCCGAACTTCGGTCGTATTATTCTCTTGCAGTTTCATTTACAGCTGATTGCATAAGAATTTTCTGAATAGATGCCGCCCCCCATTATTGAATTTGTTTATCCTTGAAAACCACTTCGCAAAATGTTTATTCATTTAAATGTTTCATTGTTTTCTTTTGTAGCATGGCATATTTGACTTGAAATTTGTTCCTTTGGTACGTTTATGTACAAATAGAGTGACACGTGGACTTCTGAATTATGAGTTGCGCAAGTTTTAATATTGACATAGCGAGGAATATTTTTTGGAAAAAATAGTAAACGTGTTGTTCAGGGTAGGGGGCTCGGTATCTCTATCTGTGTAAATGGATTTTTTTGTTTGTTTTTTGATTGAAGGTTTAACGACCACCCTGAGCAACTCAATGGGCAGTCGCTCGTCCCTAATTTAGGGCCACTGGTTCCAGGGAAGCAGTGATGTAGTTCTAAATAAAAAAAGTGCCTTAGCGCTGAACGTATCAGGAAACCTCAACCCGGGAAGAACCCCCCCCCTCCCGTCCAAAAAATTCAAAAATCCTCTGAAATCTGGTTTAATTTAATAATTTAACAATTTTTTTATTAAATTTTCATTACTAATTACTTTTATCAATTTATATTAAAATTGCACAATTTGAGAAATTTTAAATATAAGAAAGAATGTTACGTTGTAGTCATGCTAAGAATACCAAATTTTTATTTAAATACCGCTTTGGCGTTCTACACGATTCTAAATATTCGTGTGCATAATACGTATTAGTTATATTGAAGAAATGCAACTAAAATGCAACTGAGTTATATCAACTCACTTATAAACTTAGGAAAAACTGTGCATTAGTCACAGTTTTTCCTAAGTTTATAAAGTGGTTGCACGATATGTCTTTTGTGTTGCCCTTAAGGAAGCAGAGTGTGAGATCAGTGGATAATTTTTATTACAACCGATATCGAGCAGTTTAGTAGAAATGCTCTTCGCTACCGTTGTTTTCTCTTGGAGCAGTGCAATCTTAACCCCACGGAGTATCCACCACCTACAACTTTATTTTACCTGTCGTCAAGAAAAAAATCACATTGACTTTGTACTCTCGAACCCTTAGGAACCGTGAAACCCCTACTGCATGATCAGACTGTATTGTTTCATCCATAAAATGTTTTTTTTTTTTTACCACCATGAGCAACTCGTAGATCTATAAGCAGTCGCCCGTCCCTAATTTCGCGCAACTTATTTCGGGTAAGTGACAGATCCAGCGCAATCGGCCAAGCGCATCAGCCATGCCTCTTTCTAGACTCGAGCCAGGGGTCCGACTAGAACCAGTAATCAGACGCCAGCGCCTCAGACCACTCGACTGCCGGGGCAGGTATCTCTATAATAGTGTAAACATTTCGTTAAGATATGAGCATGCTTGTATAAAGAACACAGATTTCCTTATTTTTGTATACACGTTCATCTACAAAATTCCTTAGCTCTCTTACCATCTAACCCCGAAAAGTGGCGCACGCTAAGCCTACATCACTCCAGGGAAGGGAGAGAGCCAGTGCCGTAAGGCAAACACAACATCCATGCCTCACTGGATTCGAACCCGGACCCTTCACGAACGACTGATTAAATGGATTCGAATGCAAATTATTTTGCCGATACTGTTTATTAACTGTTCGGTGTTTGAATATAGCATATTTTTTTGGTACAATTTAAAAAATAAGTGGTGTGAATTCACGGAAAATTCCTGAAAATAACGTGCAGCAAAGTTGCCGGTATGTGTACGTCTTTTGGCGAAATTTCCGTTTCTAAGTGTTCTGTTTTTTTTTGTTTTTTTTCCGCGGTCACTAATTCCGCGTTTCGGGTTTTTCCGTATTTATACAGAAATTTCACGAAAAATCGAATACCATGAATTTTTAACCTCTTACACCACAAAGTCATTTTCCGTGGTGGGATGCGATCCCATCTCGTTTGGGTTGTTTCAATAGAAACGGCACTTCTTAACCACTGCGCCAGAAAGGTTCAGATGTCACACTCACGTTCAAGGTAGAATTCTCATTGCGCGATGATAAAATGGTTTGTTTTTTCTTTTGTCATTAATGCGAGTGAATTAGTCATTTTTTTTTATTGGATCTTACACTGAGACAAGCGTTTTGTTAATTCAGCAAAAAAAAAAAAAAACAAAAAAAAAAAACAATGTTGAATCAACCAAACATTTTTGTCGATATGCAGTCAACAAAAAATGTTTAATTTACAAATGTATTATGCTGAAAATTATTGTTGATTCAATCAAATTTATTGTTATCATGACAAAACGTTTTGTTCATTTAACAAAATGCCTAGGTCGATTTTTGGGAATTTGTTTGATCCAACAATATGTATTATTAGCGTGATAAAACGTTTAGTTATTTCAAATCCTAATTAATTTTCATAAATCGAAAATCAATTACCTGCAATATATTAATTCGCAAGTGGACGAAACATATCGATTTTGAGACAGTCTACAAGTTTTGGAAAAGTCACAAAAGCCGTTAGACATCAGCGACAACTTCCTCATAAATGGTAAACAATATTTTCCGAGTACTCTCCATGATGGTCGAGTCCTAAATTCCCACGATCGAGCCTTCGGTTTGGGGAAAAAATTGAGAGGCGATTTATTCCTTTAAAGGACTGTCAGATCAGAATAATTTTGCACTTGTTCTATTTGAACTAATTAGTTTGCATTTAGTTGTTATTTTGTTTCTTATTCTCCCTGGTATTTTGATATGCAAAGAAACTTGTGTATTATGCGTAAATATGCTTTTCCTCATTTCCAGTGTTTTTATTCCAGAAGTAAGTTTACGCTTCTCACTTTTTATAAAATACAAATTTTAATTAATGAAATGTTTTTTAATATTTTTTTATTTAAAATCAATTGCGGAAAGAACGGTGATGAAAATGGGGAGGATTAGAAAAAATAAGGGTTCCAATCCAAATTCTAACTTCTACTGAATCAGTAACACGAGAAGCTGATATTTTTTTTTTTTTTTGCCCAAGTGGTTTTGATGCCTGCCCAGCGCGCATTGCCATGCCCGCTTAGAGGGAATATTGTTCTTGCTAATTAAGAAAGCACTCAAAAATTGCGTGGTGCTAACTGTTGCAGTTTCGAATACGATCTGTGTCGCTTTTTTTTTCTTTTCTTTTTTTAAATTTTGGCAATGCATTTGTGTTAGTTGGTCATAGTTAAATAATTCGTTCCTTAACAAAAATTACTCTTAAATTTCGCCAACAACAAAAAAATCCGTTACTTGGAAAACTGGGACTAAAGAAAGAAAGGACGTTTCGGCGAAATTACTTTTTCTTTACTCGGCCACCTGCCGATCTGATGAAAAGCTTTCTGTGGAAAATGACGTCATTGCTTTTCCCCAAAACCCTGCTTTGAGCTGAGTTAACTGCTGAACCTTTAGCGTTCGTTGTAAAACAATGTCTGGACATTTGAGTTGGTAAATATTCCTTTTTGTGTACGACTTGTAAGGCATACGTACTGTATTTATCTGTGGATAACACTATTATCTTAGTCAACTCAGTATTTTTGCCATACTGATTTTACTTATCATGATAGTGTTAAGCTTTGAAATTTAAAAGATGAAAAGCATAAAAATCCTGATTTTTCTTATGATAGGGATAAGATCTGAAATTTAAAAGCAGATGAGCAACTGAAACTACATTATGGCGTGAGCTACAGATACTCCTGCGCGGTACTCGCAGAAACACGTCTTAGCAATATTTAAAAGGAGTTACTGTTCACATGTAATTCACATATAGCTGTACATAGAATTACGGTTCACATATATGTACTTATGACTAATTGTTCGTGTTAATTTATTAATCATTTGATTTTAGACCCTGTACATTTTATGTTATTGGTAACTAAAATGACAAAAAAAAAAAAAAAAAAAGAGGGATGTTTTAAGCATTTTGATTGATATTTTTTCGAGAGACTGTGGCTGAAGTGACAGTATAAACTCATATAAATAGTTAAGTTGTTTGAATTTCAAATTTCCTGTTAACATTTGGAGTATTTATTATGTGTGATTTCTGATCGGGGGCAAATGGGACTATGCAAATCAAAGAACTGTCCCTCTAGCTGAATCGCGGCGACGGGCGACGTACGTCACAGATTTATTTTGGTCATGCAGACAAAAACGACATCCCCAGACCCCTATTAAACCATTTTGCAGACTCCCTATCATAGATGCAAGTTTTCCGCCTCTCAAAATTTCCGAAAACGGAAGTTAGGCGGAGGGAGGATTTCTCCCGTAATCGTATTTTTTTTTTTATATATATGTACATTTCTAGTATTCATCCATTATCAGATATTGTTCTTAAATATTATTTTATTGCATCAATATTTGTTTTGGTTTTAAAATGGAGGCAAAAATTTCCGAAAACGAACTTTTGACGGAACCCAGTAATCTTGAATTCTTTTTCTTACGATATTCCATCAGCCCTATATGCTCATTAAATATCATTTTATTAGATAAATGTTTGTATTTAAGATTGAAAATGGAGGAAAATTTTCTGAAAACCAAAGTTGCACGCAGCGAAAATTTCTCCCTCTAATAACCCTCCACCCACTGTGCTTCTGTATTATTGTTTAATCATCATTTAATTACATATATGTTTGCATTTGAGATGGGAAATGGAGAAAACTGTTCCGAAAATGGAAGTAGAACGGAGCAAAGATTTCTCCCCTTCAATTTTTTCCTAGTGATGCCTCTGCACTTTATTGTTGTTAAATATCATTTTATTCCATAAATCTTTGTGTTTCAGCTTGAAAATGGTGGCAAAATTCCAGATACAGAGGACCAGAATGTTCTTGATTAACATTGTAATTGCTGTAGTACCTAGGTTTTTTATTGTTTTTCGCATCTAGTAGTTATTTTGCTCAGTGACCACCCGCATACTATTTTGTAGCACTATGATATCTGTCGCAGACTGACCAGGAACTTTCTGCCATGAGGAGCTCAGTTTTCTTTTATATTTTATGTGGCACTAAGAAAATTCGAAGTTACTAGCAATAGCGAACATGATCAGATAGATCATAACGAAATAAGACCAGGAACTTTATAAGGATTCCATTCTAAAGCCATCTGCAGTTGTGCAGGTATTGATGAAATGAGCTTATACTTTGTTAAGTGCAATGTCCATCGGATGAGTCGAGATAATTAAGAGACCATATATTTAGAAGTAATACTTGACCTCCTGCTCGAACCCTTGCAGTTAAAGCAGATGATCATGTTGAAGTATGTATGTTGCAATACTAGGATGTGCTCCTCTCGAGGGATTCGTGGGCACCCCATCGATCTGATCGGAGGAGGCATGAAGTTCATTGGGAACGGCAAAGGTAATGACGTCACTTCCGTGCTCAGCCAATTCCTTGATAGCTTCGCTTTTTTTATTTTATTTTTCTTCTTCTTCTTCCCCCATCCTTTTCTTTTTACGAAATTGCAACTTCTTTCGCAAGAAACACGAGGCATTCTGCCTAGGATATCTGATGACAGCTTTTGAAAAAGAGGATTTGCTCGAGGCCCTGTAATCCTGAACCGCACAACGACGTTTCCCAGGATTTTCACATTAAATTCGATTGAAAGGTCGTGTGCCATCTGAGAAAAGACGCTGCGTTAAAAAATGTTTTGACATGACATGTGTGTAATTCTTTCATACACGGCTATCAGAAGAGAATAAACCTCATCTACGGTATTTATTTAAACAATACGCTGTACCAGTTCAGGATTTAACCCCCCCCGCTCCGCCGCTATCGGTTCAGTTTCGTTTCTCGGTAATGAATTCTTTTGTATGACACAATGTCTTTCAGTTAACAAAGTATCCGAAGTAAATTGTTTTTATATATCCATATGTCACTTCAAGGGAAAGTCAAAATATCATACGTTTGATTGCTTTCTTCATCTTCACTAGCGTCAAAGCCATACCGGGCTTGATCATTACCAGGGTGAAAAGGGTAAATGTCCTTCATTTCGTACAGCAGGAATAAAAGGCTGCGAGATTCGAAGTTTTTGAAATTTCTGTATAAAAACAGTAAAACGTAAACTGATTTTTCTGAAAGAAGAAAAAAAAAGCGGAATAAAATGACAGCGGAAAATATATCAAAATGTTGAAGTTTCCGTAGAAGCATTTTTTTATTACCGCCCCTACTCGATGTGAGGGCGAACCATCTGCTGCGTCCTATTCGCTGCAGTGGGATTAATTATTAAAAAGACCGTTAATTTTCGTAACTCTTTATCTTCTATTATCTTCCGCCTATGGGTGTCTACCGTGAAGTTGGGTTCCCTAATTGAGGGTCTCCAAGCTCAGGGTTGACGGGTGCATTGCGTTGTGTTTCATATGGGAGAACATGGGAAACCCATATTCTTCCATATGCCGCTTGAAATTTAAAAAACTCATGATGTCAGATTTGGTCTTTTTATCCTGCGACTGGGCTTGCTAAATGCTAAAAGTTATTTTCTTCTTAAAATCTTGAGTTGCTACTCTATCGAAACTTTACGATTGTTCTACTTAATTATCCAGGTTAAAATAAACAAAGATTCACTTATTTTGAATTTTCAAAGATTTGAGAAACTCGGGTAAATTTCATTATAAAATACAGAATTTATTTTCATTAGTGTTTCCTTAAAATCTATTACACTGATCGGTGGAGATTTCTATTAATTTAAACCAAAATATATTTTAAGTTCATTATGCTTTTTGATATTCGCAATCATATTTTAAAGTTCACCTTTCACAAAATATAAGACACATTATGTTATCCAGCACTTGCAAGAGATTAAAAATATCTTTTCTACCGAGGATGTATAGGAGACAAAATCATGATCATGCTAACGAGATATTGGGAATTATGAAATTTTTTCTCACCAAATTATTTTCTTTTCATCACATTCGTTGTCGTCCGGTATTACTTATAGGTATAAAGTCTATGGTTGGGACCTCATCCGGTCCTGCTGGATGCACACTGCCCGCATGAGATCACTCGATGCTTCACCCAAAAATTGTAAAAAAACCTCTCAGGAAAAAACATCACACTTCCCTTGCTTGGAAATCATCTTGCTCCATTTTGAGCGTCCTCCCAGGAAAACTCCTAACTTAATTTTTCTCTGCGATATTCTGCCCAGGATTCATCTAGAGTCCATTCTGTCCTCTCTGCGTTCACCCAGAATTAGCAGTCAACATTCCATTCCGTGTTCTCTCAAAAATCATGTCTGCTCAGAACCCTTCAAAACGTTTTTCTCTCGTCTATGTTTAAGGGGTTCGGGGGTGTTCCTGTCCTACCCAAATGGCTCTCCCCTTATTGGTTGGGCCGCTTTTCCTCGCTTCGGCATTGGTTTACATCCCTGTATGGGAATCCCTCCGATTCGTTGGCAAAGGCTTGAGAACATGGAGTTTTCTTGAAGATGAATATTCCTTTATCTTGTCAACTGCTCCGCGGGATGTCCGCGCTGCCTTAGAATTTTCACGTACGCTTCCTGTGTGACTCTTTCTGTTGGTGTCAACCAGTTACGCCCACTACGAGAAATATGCCCTGTTCGTTCCCCGCTAGCGTGCGTAAAACGTGACTTCGATAATAGAAGGTGGTCCAGTAAATTGGCCCCCACCTGTGATTGCGAGCATTTCACTCTCGTAGCGTTGCTTGTTATAACCTCCGAGTTCTTCTCTTTACTAACCTAGGGGTGTGTACTAACCTAGGGGTGTGTTTCGAGCGTATTCTTACTTGAATTCCGGCGAGCTCGGGGAACGCAAAATAAAAATAAAAAAAACAGCAATTCAAAAGAATGATGAAAAAAAAATAAGGAATTTCCTCCTCAAGAAAGAAATCTGCTCAGCCAGGTCTTAGAAAAATTATTAAATATGTATTATAATTATCCTCTTAGAATGCCTGTCCACATTATGCTTCTCGGATTTTCTTTCCCAATTCCCGCGCTCTCTAAATGGTCTACTTGGTAACTACTCTTCCTCGTTTAACTATTTCCTCGTACTGTGCGATACCGTAGGAATTATTTGGTGAATAAATTGCTTTCCCACACTTACTAATTTGTAGGCCCCTTTCCGAAATTCATACCTACGAAATCATGGTCCTCCAATGTTACACGATATTCCGGAGGACATACGGGTAACATTTTTTTTTTTTAGGGTTTAACGACCACCGTGAGCAACTCAATGGGCTATAAGCAGTCGCCCGTCCCTAATTTAGGGTCACTGGTTCCAGGGAAGGGAGAGAGCCAGGGCCGTAAGACAAACACAACATCCATGCCTCACCGGGATTCGAACCCGGACCCCTTTCGGACGAATGATCGGTGGCCATCGCTTAGACCACTGCACCACCGGGGCGGCCGTAAAAGCTTTGCAAAACGGAAATTCTTGTAATAGACCTACCGGCAATTTTGCTGCACGTTATTTTTTGGAATTTACCGTGAATTCACACCACTTATTTTTTTACATTGTACATATACATGAGATTTTCCCGCGAATTTGTGGCTTTTTGCCCTCATTTGGGTCATACTCGAGATCGATGCAAAACTGAAGAGAAATTTTTCTTGGACTGTTGGGTCATTTTCGGTCTGGGGATGGTATTTCGTGTTTCAAAACTTCTAAACGCGGAAGTTAAACCGGGTGGAAAATTTTGCTCTAATAGAAATTCGTTCCTTGCGACGTTGCCTTTGTCCAATATTGTTGTTAAATACATTTTCATTGCATAAACGTTTGTATTTCAGCTTGAAGCTGTAGGGAATAGTTTGCGAAAACCGAATTTAGACTGCGCGAAAATTTCCTCGTGATCTTCAGGCATGAGAGAGATTCTTCTGCGAATTCGAAGAATTCCGCGTTTTCAGTTCTCAGTTTGGTCATTGATGAGAGCGATGCACAACTGAACAGAAATTTTTGGGGGAGATTGGGGGTGACGGGGAGGGGGGTCCGTCTAATGACAGAATTATGTCTTTAGAAACTTTCGGAACGAAAGGTCGACAGAGTGACGATTTCTTCCATAATCGTAATCTTTTTTCCATCGCGATGTTTGTTCTGCCCAATATTGGTTTTAAACATCATTTTATTCCGTAAATATTTGTATTTCAGCTAAAAATGGGGTAGGAGGTCCGAATACGGAAGTCGGGCGGAGCAACGATTTCTCCCGTAATCGCAATGTTCCCACTCAGGGACAAAAATTAAATGTTGTTTCCCCACGTAAGTGCTTGATAAGGGAGGGAAATTTTTCCGAAAACGGAAACGACGACATTGGAAAATTTGTAATAATTGATGCATAGTGTTCAAAAGATCCATATTCTCTAAGTGCACAATTTGTCTAAAATAGCGAAAGCTTTGATGTCATGCATTCATGGGCTTCAGGCTGAAAGTTCTTTCAGCATGGTGGTGAAGGTATTGTAATCTGATGGCATAAAAAGGGGCGGGGGGAGAAAGAAAAGTGAAAATTGCAGAAATGGAGAAGGGTATATCAGCAGAAAGAAAAATTAGGCAATGGATGATGTGTAACTGCTGAGTCAAGAAAAGATAAACAGAAGGTAGTTCATGTTCTTGCCGCACGCTTTGATTTTTCACCCAGTTAAAAAGTTCAGCTTTTTATTTTCTTGGTCGGTCTCATATACGACATATCGTCAGTCTCATTTATGACTTTATTTTCTCCGTCGGTCTCTTGTATGTTAAGGGTTCATTTTGCGTGCAAAATGGCGTCAATTCTGATCACGTTGGTTGTTTATATAACGAACGACTGGATTTTGTAATCGCTGAAGAAGGTAGTAATGTCTGCAAAAGGATATTTTCTCTCCTATCTTCCCAAAGAATTAAATTTATCATTATCATTTTGTATATCGCGCATCACTGTATGAAAGAGTGGCACGTGAATCATTCGCAGAAATATTTGTGTACCAAACGAGCAGAGATGAATGCCATTGTTCCCACATTCAATTACAGGAATGCTGAGGGTGGAGATCTTTTCCCAACACCGTGCGTGCGATTCGAAAAGAAATGGGATTAGAACAAATGTCAGACGTTCCCCATTCCGCTGCATCGCGCCCATGTGTACTTACTTCATTCTAGTGCCCACAGGCCATGCGTGCTTCCTCGACAATTACGTATTGCACCCCTTAAGAAAAAAAGACCTCGACTTGCAGCCAGATCAATCAGTCAGATTCGAACATACACTGGTAAAAGCAGTCAGCCACCACTTTTCATTTAAGAGGAAAAGCTTGGTGAAACAGTGAATTTAAAAGTTTGGTGAAACTAAGACATAGTCCAATTTTAGTTTGCCTTTAAAAAACTTCTGTAAAAATGTTTTCTTTGCATTTATTTTTACGTTTCAACTGATAGTGGTAAAATGGTATTCCTATTACAGAGACGATCTCTATTTCTCCTCAGAAAGATAGTTTCTTAGACGGTTGCAAATACAAGTCCTTCAATCTTTGCGAACGAGTGTAAACAACTTTCCAAGATTCGAGTATTTGTTTGTAGAGGAACACGGTTTCTCCCTTTCGCATACGTATTAAATTCATGGAATGCTGAATTATTTGAACTTGTGTATGAATGTTGTTTGATATAGGCGGACTTGTAGGAAATACAGACTCAGAATCTGTTGAAACTAAGAATATATTGTTTTTGGGTGGGATTGATACTTCGAATGACTGAAAGGATATTTCGTCTATCCTTTCAACCCTAGTATCTTTCATTAGAGCGTTTTGTCAATTCTTACTTGGAAGTGCCTTTTGCATGCATTGCGTTGCATTTTAACCTTCGCCCTACAAACATTTCCCTTCTTTAACGAACAGAAAAACAAGTAACAAGTGGTCCTTTCTTCGAAATTTTGCTTTGATGTTTTGCATCTTCTGCTTTTGCATCTTCTGCCCTGCAATTATAAAGCACGTACACTATATTGACAAAAGTCACTGGACACCTAGAAGAGAAACACAACATAGCATTCATTGACACACATTAGTATGGTGTCGCTCCACCTTTGGCCTTAATGCAGGCACTGACCCTTCGAGACATGCTTTCGACAAGGTTTTGGATCACAACGATAGGTATGCGCTTCCATTCAGTACATAATGAACTGTTCCTTAGTAGTAGGCCTTGGTTCCAAACTTCTTATGCGGCGCTCTAATTCATCCCATAGGTTCTGTATGGGATTATGTTCAGGGCTCTGTGCTGGCCAGTCCACACACGATACGGAATTATCGTCAAACCACACCGTAACAGTCCTTGCTTTATGGCTCGGTGCATTATCCTGCTGGTACTAATAAGACTCGATTCCATAGTATTGCCACAGAGTTGGTAGGGCGTAATTGTCCAGAATATCGAGGTAGACGTGCTGGTTAACAGGTTTGTCCACAATAAACAATGGGCTGGGACCATATCACGAAAAGCACCCAAACACGAGTACACTGCCAGCTCCAAACTTGACCGTAAGAACAGTACACTGTGGTAAATAGCGTTCCCCGGCTGCCGCCATACCCAGACACGGCCATTAGACTGATGGATCGTGCATCTGGATTCATCAGTCCATAGGACCCGTTTCCATTGATCTACGGTCTACGATAAATGTTCTTTACACCATGCTAAATGACGAGTAGCATTCCGAGTGGAGATGAAAGGCTTATGAGCAGCCGTACTACCACGGTAACCAATGGGATGAAGTTCTCTGCGAATGGTACGTGTACATACCGAGGTTCCAGCATTTTCACTCACCTGTACCCTGAGGTGTTGTGCAGTACTCCGTCGATTAGTTGTAACGACTCTTCTGAGGCTTCGATGTCCTCTATCACTGATTTTCTTTGATCTGCCGGTACGTTTTGCTGCTTTCAGGCACGCCATGTGTCTTCCACTTATTCAGTACATCCGAAACAGTTGACTTGGATATGTTTAAACTCCTCTCGGTTTCTCTTATGGACAACCCACTAATATAACACCCAACAATCTTTCCTTTCCCAAAGTCAGTTCTCTCCAGCCGCGACATTATCAGTCAACCTCACAGTGCGATATGATCGCGGTCAGCTGCAGGTTTGTTTTTATACCGTTTGCAGCTGTACTGCGCATCCTAACAACGCAGCGAATCCGTTCATTTGCTTTTGAAGGGGTGTCCGGTGACTTTTGTCAATATAGTGTATATGAGGTACTGATGTATTGACTACACCGGTGGTCGAATCGTCAGAGGCGTGGGCTTCTGTCCAATCATAGGAGTGAGCCCCATACTTGAGCCCCGGATGGGGGGGCATGTGTGGTGTTTGCTCTACGATGCTAGTTTTGTCTTTTTTCTGGAACCAGTGGTCCTAAATTAAGGGCGGGCAGCAGCCTTAAGTACTCATGGATTTCGTCAACTCCTTTCGCCCCAAAGACTGATGCGTTCACGGTTACGGATCATATTTTCGTGCGAATCGTGAATGGAATTTGTGCCTCTTCGTTTCATCCTTCCTTTCGGGGATGGAATCAAACCTGACTCATGGTATTCATAGTTCATATCAGTGCCTGAACTATAAATACCTGAAGGTAAATTGCAACTCTACCTAACTTACCAGTGTGCAGGCCTATTGTCTTAGTAAGTTAGCCTAAGATGTTGATTCTGTTACGGACTATATTTAGAATTTCAAGCCTATCGACGCTACTTGGCCCATTAGATTTAGGGTTTATTTGCATACTGGACTAATTTCTGTTCTAGGTACATAGTCATCAATGTAGAAAATAGTACTAGTTACGTGAGCAAATAATTTGCGGAATACAGCAAGCCGCTACATCTAACGGACATATTTTATATGTACTTTCAACAAATGACACATTAAACCCGAATCTTTTTCATTCTTATGCTGACGGAACAGTGTAGTTGCATTGTGAGCTACTGGAGGCTTACTGTGGCGTCGTCTCATTAATTTCGGCAAAAGTTAGCATTAATGTCTCTTTTAATATCATATCATAAGTTAAAATCATTTCTATTTTCGGCAGTGCTTTTGGGGGAGGCTTTGAATGGTCGCTTTACTAGCTTTGAGCCATTCATTAATGGGGAAGGGAGATGACCACTCTCTGCTACGTTTCCGGTGTTCGAAAAAAAAAAAAAAAAACGATCTTTACTAGCCGTTGTTCACATCGCTTGTTCATGAAGTTCGGTTTAAAAATGACTTTATTGCTCTGGAAATGGTTTTATGGCATCAGTGTCTACGTATGAAGAGATTCAAGCACATGGCTTTTTGTTACAACTTTTAATGCGGGATTTCTCACGAAGAGGGTGAAAGTCGTGATAATGGGGATTCAGCTACTACTGCCCAGCCGGTTTTGGGAAAGATATATCCTACGTTTTTTGGTTGGAGGATGAGAAAGGACACAGAAGTGCGCTGTGTTTAAAGAGAGTAGGGAAAGTGGTGGTTCCTCTCTCCTGAAAACTGAGATTTCGAATGTCCGGTGCCGAGATGACAGATCGAGGTGGAAATGAAAATGGGAAATGGGAACTTGACAGCGAGGTAACCGGGAAAAGCTCCTGTTAGATAGCGTAAGCAGGAACGGATCAATGTGTAAACAATAAAAATAATTATATAGGTGTAATATAGAAATTGGGACAAGCAAAACCGTGTCTTCTCTCATTACTGCATTCAATAAATAGCATCATTGCAGAAGAGCGAGTTCTCATTTAGCTAGTAATTCATTCATTCCATCATGTGGGGAAAATATAGTAGCTAGAATACCAGAACTGCTTAATTACCTTACAAGCGAAGTCCTGGCGGACCCACGCTACAGGCCATTGAAAGAAATCCAGTGAACATCCCTGCAACAAGACATCGGGGAAGATCGTTCACTTTTAACGAGGGAAAAGTCGAAAGAGAGCATCTACTGCAATATCGTGTAAGAAGTGTAGAAGTCTTTCAATTTTCTATATGGAGATTTAATTTTTTGAAAAATATAACCAGTTAAAAAGAGCCAAAACAGGTTTTTTGCGTTTTATTTCACCGAAAACGAAATCAGGATCGCGCGGCAAAATACTCTAGGCCTTTTTTTTTTCTTTTTTTGATTGGAGGTTTAACGACCAGCGTGAGCAACTCAATGGGCTATAAGCAGTCGCCCGTCCCTAATTTAGGGTCACTGGCTCCAGGGAAGGGAGAGAGCCAGTGCCGTCAGACAAACATAACATCCATGCCTGACCGGGATTCGAACCCGGACCCCTTACGGACGAATGATCAGAGCCAGCGCCACCGGGGCGGCCTCTAGGCCTTTTAACCACCTAGCTCCAAATCAGCAACGGGCGATTTCTTCTAGCCATTTATGTTAAGGAGATCGCGAAATGGAAATGAGTAAGAATGACAGTTGTGTTATATAAATCTTCATAAAATGAAAACATAAGCATAATGTGGTCTGTGCCTTTTGTTACACAGCGTGTGTCATTTGATAGAATCGAATATTTTTATTCTTTGAAGGTGTCATGACAAATGGCTAATTTCTAGACTCCCTGCGGTCAGCTTGAGCGTTCCTGCCACGAGAACGCTTCAGATTGAAAGAAATACCCTTTGAGAAATAGTAAATGCTTGTAATAAAAGGTAAATATTAAAATGGCTGGATCACAGCATCTGGTGAAGACATCGAATTTAAATTAAGAGGGATTTATCACATCTTCCGGGTATAAATTGCACGCAGCCGAAGATTTATCGACGTTAAGAAATTATTCAAATCAGGACTCACGTCATTTGTTCCCTTTGCGTCTTAGCCAGAGTTTATTTTAGTTTTGATCCTTTTCGGAATAACTTTGAGGGCTCATTTGTCAAATGCAGCTGATTGTAATTAAATAAATACCAGAGTAGTCTGGTTACTAACTGTGCATATACTTCCAAAAATTTAACTGAGCGAGCATAGTAGGTCTCTGGGAGAAAACTTTTATACACATTTCAATTAATTTTTTTCTTCTACGAATGACACCACAAAAGCTTTTTGATTTTGAAGATATTTTGGTAATTAAAGATAAATAGCTTATGATTTTTGAATAGTTTCGTATTCACTTTCCTAAACCTTTATACAGCATCAAGTAACATTGTTTTTCGTTTTTCTTTTATTTTCTAAACAATGATGAGCTTTGAAAATGCCAAAGGTCTAACGATTATTGAATAAAATTTGTGATGCACTGTAGAAAAATTGCAGGGTCAAATTACGGTAGATACACCGGCAGCTGAGTGGCCAGTCAGTAAACCGTAATTTTACAGTACCATACCGTAATGTTCATTAACATGTCTAATGACCGGGAAATAAAAGCATCTAATGACCAAATGTCCATTACCATGTCTAATGACAAATAAATAATAATACATGCTATGTTCATTAACATGTCTAATGACCGGGAATAAATAATATTAATATGTCTACTGACCGGAGAATAAAAACGTGTTGCCCATAGAGGTGTTGCCAGTCGACTGATTGTACATGAAAAAACAGGTATATAAATACTTTAAGAAGAACGTTGCTAGATTGTCAAGGTTAAAATACAGTTAACAGTTTAAACACCGTGAACATGTAGTTTATCTACCGAAAATTTATGGTTGACCGCTAGGAGGCGTGCTTACGATTTATAAGTCTTAATCCTGGTGAAACACTGATTATTCACGGCAATATTTTACAGTGTGTTCTGCAGAGGTTACGCACATGTCAAGACGGCAAGTAGCAAACGAAAAGTCTTGCCGGCGTAGCTTAAATAGAGGTCTGCATGGGCCTAGTTTGGTGAGCCCGGCCCTGTCGAAGCCCGTGCGCTTAAGGCCCAGCCCGGGCCCGTCAATTGCAGCTCTTGTTTAGGCCCGACCCGTGATGTGCCATTTGGTATTATTTTGTCTTTCTATTGTATTTTATTAAAATGTGAAAATAAAATAATGAATTGAGATATTATTGAAAATATTTTGTTGAATGTGAGCCTAAAAATATTAACTAAACTTTGACAATTATCGAAGAACATAACCTTTAAAAAGAGAGAAAAAGGAAGATTAAGGTGAATCCACCTAAAATTTTTGCCTTGTATTTCCAATGGGCAAACTTCTGTAGCCATCTTCTTCACAATTAATGCGTTCCCAAGGATGAAAATTTGAGCATCCATAAAAATAACTTCATATTATAGCCTTGTATAATTAATATTTTCTAAAACTTACATTAAAAATCAATAACTTTTCCTTTGGGACCAAAAAAATATATAGCGCGATCTCTACATTGATGACGTCAGTATGTAAACAAATGTTGGATTGCTTAGATTAAATTTTAGAAAACATTGAGTATACTAAGCTATAATATGAAGTCATTTTTATCGATGTTCAAATTTTCATCCTCGGGAACGCATTAATTGTGAAGCAAATGGCTACAGAAGTTTTCCCATTGGAAATTACAAGGCAACGATTTTAATTGGATCCACCGTAAGCGCGTTCAGAATGTCTCTTAGTAAGCTGTAACATTACAAAGTCAATCCCTATAGAAATTAGGGATAGGAGAAAAAAGCGATGTCGTCCCACTCTCTCATATAAACACACACAGACCACCACCCAACTCAAGACATCATCCGACCCCCACTCTACACAACACACACACTCGCTCGGGGTCGAATCTTTTGTTGTCAGCAAGCGCCAAAATGCTTTTACCATCTTATAGATTGGTAAGCAGCCCGATGGCGCAGTGGTCTAAGCGATGGCTTCTGATCATTCGTCCGAAAGGGGTCAGGGTTCGAATCCCGGTGAGGCATGGATGCTGTGTTTGTCTTACGGCACTGGCTCTCTCCCTTCCCTGAAACCAGTGGCCTTAAATTAGGGACGGAGTTAGAACTCTTAAGTTTGCTTTAGCCAGTAATCCTTCCTGACAAAGCCACACGTTTTGTGATGAAAGCTTGCTTGTGTGCTAGGGTATACACCGCTAAAATGGATTTTTTTTCTTCGTTTTTCTTGTAGTTTCTGGTGTATCTACCCATCGTTTGTTAATATTGGGTTGTCGGAAAAGTCATGACGTACTTTGGCACCCGATGGCGGATGGACGGTTTTGGAAGTCCTAGAGGCATGCGCAGCTCTGTTATCGCTATAGCATTCGACAGGTGCCAGTTCTAGCTGCAGTCTAAAAGGAATAGTGAGCGATTTGGTTGATTTGCGGAGATTTGGCATCAAGTTGAAGATGGAAGACCAAAACTGTGCATTTTCGCCATATTTTACTGTTTTACTTCCGTAAAGGGAAGAACGCGCGTCAAGCTTGTGAAAACAAGAACGCCAGTGCCAGCGGTGGTTCGCAAAAATTGCGTGCTGGTGATTTTGACCTCAACGATGCTCCTCGTTCTGGGAGGCCAACCGAGGTTGATGACGACCAAATCAAGGCATTGATCGAGTCAAACCCACGTTACACGACACGAGAGATTGCAGACACATTGTACACCCATCATTCAAGCGTTCACGACCACCTGAAGAAGCTGGGATACGTAAGCAAGCTCGATGTGTGTGGGTTCCTCATGAACTCAAAGAAGCTCAATGGACGGCGTGTATAAACATTTGCGATATGCTCATTAAACGTGAAGAAAACGATCCTTTTTTGAAGCGACTGATAACTGGCGACGAAAAGTGGATTGTGTACAACAATGTGCTGCGCAAACGGTCTTGGTCCCGACGTGCTGCTTCGCCTCAAACGACATCCAAAGCAGACATTCATCAGCGGAAGGTTCTGGTCTCAATGTGGTGGGATTTAAAGGTGTCGTGTTTTTCGAGCTCCTACCACGGAACCAAACAATCAATTCGAATGTGTACTGTCGGCAGTTGGACAGTTTGAACGAATCCATCATCCAGGAACGTCCAGAGCTCGTTCATCGTAAAGGTGTTGTGTTCCATCACGACAACGCGAGACCACACACGAGTTTGATCACCCGCCAAAAAGTATTGGAGCTTGGGTGGGATGTGTTGCCACACCCAGCGTACTCGCCTGAACTTGCGCCGTCAGACTTCCAGTTGTTTCGCTCTCTTCAACAGTCCTTGCGTGGTATAACGTTCAATTTAGATGAGGCTGTAAATCAGCACCTTGTACAGTTTTTCGCCACGAAAGACAGGTCCTTCTATGAACGAGGCATTCTGCAGCTCACTGAAAGATGGCAAAAGGTTATCGAACAAAACGGGCATTATATCATTGATTGATCTTTGTTCTTTCTATCAATAAATGACCTTTGCAAAACATGGTTAAAATACGTCTTGACTTTTCCGACAACCCAATATATATATTGATAAAGATTGTCTAAACGTCAGATGACAAATACGTGTTTAAAATTCTTTTAAATTTCTTGAACTACGTCGCATACAATGTAACAGAACACATCCTCCTGATTTACACCATATGGGAAAACATTACCCGCTTTAAGTTGTTGCTCTTGAAATTGTGATTTCCTTTTAGTTATTTATGACATTAATCAACGAGCATGAAAATCGAGCATTGACATATATCGCTGCCGTAGCATGAAAATTGACATATATCGTTTTGAATATCATTCATGCTCATTGTTTCCAAAGAAATAAAATTTCGTAAAACTTGCGGAACGTTTTAGAAAACTTCGAATAATATCCAGGTTTTGTTTTCTTGCGTGGCCATTATGTAACATCCCATGATCATTAACTGTGACGTTCCATGAGCAATTTCCTTTTCTTTCTGAAAACGATTTTTGCTCAGAATCTTAAAACTGCACTGAGATCTTCGTCAAAACGTCCTCCCGCAGTCACGAAGGGTTTTATAAAGACAGCTGCATCAATGGCCAATGCGAACTTCTCGTGAGCTCATTTTCCTAATGATCTCTTGCTGATAGAACGATGAACCTGCATGCCACCGAATAGCCTTAGGACTTCAGAAAGTCCTGATGAAAAAAACGCCGGGGAACCACTAGTATCAGCCCATATTCAATAAAATGAAATATGCTCAGATACGCTGTGACGCACTTCAGAGGTGAAAATATGAGACAAGACGACAAATTTGCAGCGAGACATTCTGTATTCTGTCCGCGTAGCTCAGTTGGGAGAGCGACTTACTCCGGAGTGAGGGAGACACGGAATCGATGCCCATCGCGGACAAAATTGTGTTTTCACGTATCATTTCCTATTTAAGGAAATCGGTGTTAAAAATTCTTACCATATGCTAGCAATTTAATGAATAACTGATGGAATATTTTGGTGTCTTCGGTGGGCTGTGTCAAGATAGAATTATTTGCCTTCAATCATTTCTTCTTGTGCAACTATCACATCGATTGTTTCCCAGATTCTTTTTGGTCGTTTTTTCTTTTTCTCGCCCAGCCATCTTTCAGGTTGTAGCCCCCATCCCCTTCCTCTTGCTTAAATTATGCGTCGTACGGGAATTTCAGCTTTAAAATAACGCCTTTGACGGTTCTAGAAACGCACTTCGTAATTGCATATTACTGTGTGCAGCTTTATTCCTTTTTTGGTTTATAAACAAATAAAGAGTTAATGCGTCGTATTTTGTTTTGAAAGTCTGCACCCTTCCATGTTATGCTCTTAAAATGAACCCTGATGTGCCTTTCCATAGACATAACAAAAGAGCGGTCCTAATAAGGCGAGCAAACAATGTAGGTGAACACGTTTTCAGTTGGGACTACGGTATCAAGGGAAATGATATTTCGAAGGCTTAATGCAAATTGGCCTTCATGCCAGGCCAAAGGCCCATCGTTTGTGTACTCCTAACTGCATCTCACAGGAGAGCTCGTGCGAACTGGTGCAGGCAACATCGTTCCTGGAGCCCAGAACAGCGGGCCAGTGCTCTTTACGGTTGGAGAAGTGTATATCCTCCAGCTTTGTCCGTCTGTATGTCTGTCCGCACGATAACTCGCGTAAAAATGGTTCGATTTCCATGAAATTTTAGTATGTGGTAGGGGACAACCTGGGGACGAACCCTATTGAAAATGGGCTGAATGGGGTCAAAGGTCAGGACATAGGAGCGGGATCCATTCCATCGCCCTTATGCGTCATAACTTCGGTAAAAATGCTTCGATTGCGACAAAACTTTATCATGTTGTTCCGGAGGTACACTGAACCGGTTCTGTTGAATATAATCGAAATGGGGTCAAAGATCAGGGCACGGGAGCGAGATTTATTCCACAGCCATTATCTCCTCATAACTTGAATAAAAAAGCTTCTATTGCGATAAAACTTTAGTATGTTGTTCCGGAGGTATACTGAGGCAATTCTGTTTAATATAATCGAAATGGGGTCAAAGGTCAGGGCACAGGAACGAGATTTATTCCACAGCCATTATTTTCATAACTTGAGTAATGATTTCTGGTATGTTGGAAAGCGTATCGTAATCAATGCATTGCATGATTTTACTAACTTGTTTACAGATGAGTTAGAGTCAGTCTACAAACGGATTATCGTCAGCATTTCATCGGGGGGAGGGGTGGAACAGGGAACCCGTAATGATCCTGCAAATGTCCGCGAAGGAAACTCCTTCGAAAACGGTGGTGTGCTCGTGTGGAGTTGTATTATGTTCAACGGCCGCACCCATCTTATGTGTTCGCAGGAGGCGATGAGAATGTTGGGCGCTACAGGGACGAGATCCTAATGACCTATGTCCAATTTTTTGGGGGAGCTGTTGTGCCTTAGTTCCTTTTCATGGATGATAATGCTCGCCCGCACAGGGCTTGGCTTGTCGATGACATCCTGCAGAGCTAGGATATCCGGTGTGCGAACTGGCCAGCTAGGTCCCTGGATCTGAGCCCTACAGAACATGTCTGGGAGGCTCTGGGCGACACGTAGCAGCTCATTAACTCCCTCCCTTCAAGCTACGCAGCGTCCTCATCGAGGGATGAGATTCTTTGGCTCCAGAGTACATCAACATCCTGATGATGAGTATGTATCGTCGTTGTAAGAGTTGCCTTCTGGCCGTACGAGGTGATCACATTCCTTGCTAAGACAGTTAGTTTCTTACATCTAACCTTGGCGACATTTGCAGAAGCGACCCTGTATACGCAAAATGTGTACATCTTTGTCTTTTGTTGTAAAGGGTTTATTGTCCTTATGGTTGTGCCTCTTTACATGACAAACGTCTCTACCTGCTGTTACGTGTTTCCCTTTTTATCCCTGCGAATGCCTTCCGAATTTTAATTTTGAAGCAGCGTATGTAGTAGGTAAATATCAGAATACAAGTACAAATACATAATGCTGTGGCTAGTAAACAAAGGGGCGGGTATTATACATAAGATCAGTACCGTTGATCTCCGCCACTTTGTTTACTAGCCTCGGCATTATGTATTTGTACTTGTATTCTGATATTTACCTACAAAGTACTTTCTTATATTCCGACACATACGCAAAAAGTATTTAGTCCGGCACCACGCTAAGTGTGTGTGTTCCTTCCATTCTCCTTGTCTGTCACTTCAAGGTTTCATAGAATTAACGAATCTGGTCAAGACAGAAATATGCTATCGCTTGGAACTGTCTCATTGCACGTAGCAATTTAGAGGCGAGCGAATGAAGTATGTATAAGTTTTCTCCTTCACTTCTTAAAACTTCCACTTTAAATGTCACTGGAATCCGTTCCCACACATTGTTATCAGAGAGCATACGGAATTCCCAGCACACGAGTTCGTGATCTCTGTAGCCATTTGGAGTTTTGTTGTGTCGAAGAGGTCGCAATTGCCTTGTCCTCCTGCTGCCCTTAAGAGAAGTGGCAGTGATGGATTGCGTGAGAGTTTGTTAATGCACTTGTAAAACCCGTCAGCACTTACCCAACATGATTTCTCCTATTGCAGCGCAGCCATCATCAGCGTGGAGCTCGTCTCACTCATGATAGATCAAATTTTAAAGTTCAGAAGCGCTGAAAAGTGGATCTCTGTGCAACTTCCTCTGCCTTGTCTCTCTTTTTTTTTTTTTTAAGCTCCAGGAGTTGTAAAATTATCACGATGGCTTTCAGCGATAAAATTGAAATGCTCATTTTGATTTATTTAAATCCCACTGATGATAGCATTCTATGTCGTTACCCATAGAAATAATTTTCACGATAAAATTATGACAATATTAATGGTAATTGAAATGCAGTATCTTCAGTTTTCAGTTCCTCTTGAGTCTTTAGCGCTTTTCTGATTGCGCGAGATTTAATTGTATTAATGTAGTTTTGAGATGTTGTCCCTAAAGTGGTCTTAAGCCGCCCCCGGTGGCGCAGTGGTCTAAGGCGCTGGCCTCTGATCATTCGTCCGTAAGGGGTCCGGGTTCGAATCCCGGTCAGGCATAGATGTTGTGTTTGTCTTACGGCACTGGCTCTCTCCCTTCCCTGGAACCAGTGATCCTAAATTAGGGACGGGCGACCGCTTATAGCCCATTGAGTTGCTCACGGTGGTCGTTAAACCTCCAATTAAATAAAAAAAAAAAGTGGTCTTAAATATCTTTCTGTAACGGTTGCAGCGAAAATTAACGAACATTTTCAATTAATGTTGGTTTTATTAATTTAATGAGTAATAAAGATACCCATAAGCTTTTCTCTAAAATCATGGCCACAAAAATTTTTAAGGGGTCGTATAAAAATTGCGTTTTTGACCGCTTCATGTCCACGACCCCGAGAGGTTGGTTATCTGAGTCATATAAAGTTTCCGTAAATTCGTCTTTTCTTAATTGCGATAATTAATGTAATTTTTTAGAAAAAATGTTTATGACGTACATTTCAACAGAAGATTTCAGGGTTTTCAAACTACAAGTCTGCAAATTATCTGAGCGCATGTGCTGAATCAGGAAACTTGTCGGGGGGAGGGGGGTACCATCCGTGTAAAATATAAAGCATTTCTGGTCCGATCGGGAGGTTTTCATCATTTACAAGCTACAACTCGACACATTATCTTTGCGCGTGTGCCTACTCTGGAAACCTGTCGGAGGGGAGGGGGTTACCAAAACTGTAAAATATGAAACATTTCTCGTCCGATCGAGAGATTTTCAGCATTTACAAGCTACGTACAACTCAACACATTTTCTGAGGGCATGTGCCTACAATGAAAAACGGGGGGGGGGTAATACCAAAAGTGTAATATATGAAGAATTTCTCGACCCATCCAAAGATGATTTTCAGCATTTAAAAGTTACAACTCGGCACATTATCTAAGCGTATGTGCCTACTCTGGAAACCTGGGGAGGGGGGGTTGTACCACAACTGTAAAAAAATGTGAAAAATTTCTCGTCCGATCCGAAGATTTTCAGCATTTACAAGCTAACGTACAACTCGACACATTATCTGAGGGCATGTGCCTACCCTGCAAACCCTTCGGGGGGGGGATACCAAAAGTGTAAGATATGAAGAATTACTCGTCCGATCAGGAGATTTTCAGCATTTACAAGTTACAACTCGACATATTATCTGAGCGTATGTGCCTACTCTGGAAACCTGTCGGGGGGGAGGGGTAGTACCAAAACTGTAAAATATGAAGAATTTCTCGCCCGATCCGAAAATGTTCAGCATTTACAAGCTACAACCCCCCCCTCCCCGACAGGTTTCCTGAGTAGGCACATGCCTTCAGATAATGTGTCGAGTTGTAGCTGCTAAATGCTGAAAATCTCCCGATCGGACGAGAAATTCATCACATTTTACACTTTTGGCACGCCCCCCCACACACAGGTTTGCTGAGAGTAGGCACATACCCTCAAATAATGTGTCCAGTTGTAAATGCCAAAAATCTTACGATCGGACGAGTAATTCATCATATTTTACACTTTTGAAATTACACCCCCCTCCCCGGACGGGTTTGCTGAGCAGGCACATACGCTCAGATAATGTGTCGAGTTGTAACTGGTAAATGCTGAGAATCTCCCGATCGGACCAGGAATTTTTCATATTTTACGCTTTTGGTAATAAATACCCCATCGCCGACAGGTTTCCAGAGAGTGCACATGCGCTGAGAATATTTGTCGAATTGCAGCTTGTAAATGCTGAAGATCTCCCGATCGGAAGAGAAATGAGAAATTCTTGATATTTTACGCTTTTGGTATTACAAGCCCCCTCCCCCCGACTAGATAATTCGATGACTTGTAGCTTGTAAACTCTGAAAATCTCCCGATCGGACCAGAAATTCTTTATATTTCACATTTTAGGTTTTAAGCCCCCCCCCCACCCCCCCTCCACCCACACCCGACAAATTTCCTGGGTTTGCTCATACTCGCAGAGAATTTTTTCAGTTATAGTTTATAGAAAAATATCGTAAATAAGAAAATACGAAATTACGGTCATTTTATGTGTGTCAGATAACCAATCTCGGGGAGACGTAGCCACGGAGCAGCCCAGAACGCAATTTTATACGGCCCCTTAAATTTTTTGTGGCCAGTTCTCCGGGTGGCCAGTTCTCCGGTGGCCAGTTCTCCGGGTGGCCAGTTCTCCGGTGGCCAGTTCTCCGCTTAGGCTTAGCTCCGAAAATCATAGAAATGTCTAAATTTCTTACTGAAAATGAAATATTAAAAAAAAAATATGAACAATAGTTGCTGAAGTAGTGGGGAACATAGCCACACGAAATTTGTTTATGCAGAACAATTTTATGGCACTGAAATTGCAATGTGTCCAGTTCTCCGTACCCGAAGTTTTACAGTTTACCCGTAAAAATTACGGAAATTCTACTTGTTTTACAGTTATTTTACGGACGATTTCGGATTTTTCTTCTTTTTTAGGTTGTAATGTTTTTTAAATTAACGTTGCACTTATACATTGCTAGACGTATAATCGGTGGTTTTTGAATCACTAGAGCGTCTTAACGTTATGCTCGCCCGCCCCGGTGGGGCAGTGTTCTAAGCGATGGCTTATGATCATTTGTCCGAAAGGGGTCCGGGTTCGAATCCCGGTGAGGCATGGATGTGACAGGAAAAAAATTAATTCATTTTCGCTTTTGGCACATCCTAAAATGTAATATTTGTAATGTTTTTGAGTCGGGGCAAATATCAGTGTTGTACAGTGTTATTGGTCTCAGAGAGGATGGATGGCCGATTCGTCGTTTTGCGTATTTTTTGGGCCGGGACAACGAAACAGCGCATCAATGGTGGCAGTAATTTTTGGGAAAAGGTACGACCTCACCTCTGCCTGGAGCTGGAGCTCGCAGCACGACCACACCATGGGAAAACTGTTTGATGGGGCGACAATCTCCTGCCGCCCCTATTGGTACTCTTTCTACCATCAGAAGAGAACGGTGTTACTTTAAATCGTCCGGTCACAAGATGGACCCTAACTCGACGATTGGTGGACGTAGGACTTCACGCGCAGCGTATATTACGCCGTTTGGCCCAATCTAATGAACATTTTCGCTAGCGGCAGAGTAGTGTTGTGCTCCAATTTATTGGCAGACACAATGGCTTCGTGTGATCTTGAACGACAAATTTCGCTTTTGTTTGGGATCCCATGATAGCAGGGCTCACGTATGGAGACTTCGGGGAGAACGAACCAATTCAAGAGTAATTGTTTAGCGGCATACAGTGCAGATGGCAGGGGTAAGCTGTCTGTGGAGAAATCAGCTATGGCGGTCGAATATCTAGTATTTCTCACAGGCAATTTCACACCTCGGCGGTACATCATGAATGTCCTGATATTCCTTTCGTAAGGAAGATGTGTGAACGAGATTTTTCCTTCACGTTCGGGTTCGATATCTTTGCCCAATTGCAGCTTGTATAGGGTAAATATAGCACGAATATATTTACCCCATACAAGCATTGAACGGACTACCCCATACAATGATCGGTGGTCCGTTCTTCTGGCAACATATCCAGCCCTTTGCCATTTCAGGGATTTTACTCTGATCATGATGTCTTCCACTCTTGTCATTTTCCTTATCCACGAGTTCCTGTTCTGATCTCTCCTGGTTACACCAAGCATGCATCTTTCCAGGCTTCTTTCAGTTGTCTGCAGTCTTTGTATGTCATTTTTAGTTAAGGTCCTCGTCTCTGCTCCGTACGTAAGCACTGAAAGGATGTATTGATTAAAAACTTTTCTTTTAAAACATAATGGCATATTGCTCTTAAAAATTGTACTGTTTCTTCCAAAAGTTCTATACGTAGATTAATTTCTTCATCAGTGTGACTTTTACTTGATATCTGATATCCAAGGTAAATGTAGATATCGGTTATCTCCAGATTTTCCCCATCAATCGATAAATCTTCATTTCTTGTAAAAGCATTGCACATCAGTTTTGTCTTCTGAAAGTTCATTTTTAATCCCACTTCTTTGCTCTTGTCCGCAAGTTCCTGGATCATACTCTGCAGCTCTGAAGGGACAGTTGCAAAAAGGACTACGCCATCAGCAAAACGAAGGTGAGTTAAATAATCTCCATTAATCTTTATCCCTTATCAAAAGCCTTTTCATAATCAATGAAAGCCATACATAATGGGAGTTCATATTCCCTCGTTCTTTCAATTAGTTCTCTGAGCACATGGATATGATCTTTAGTGCTGTAGCCACTGCTGAATCCAGCTTGTTCTCTCGATTGAGCCATGTCCAGTGTTGCCTTCAAGCGATGTCAAAGAACCTTAGTGAAGATTTTATAAACCACTGACAGGAGGCTGATGGGCCTGTAGTTCCCGAGATCCTCAGTGTCACTTTTTTTACGTAGCAGGATCATTGCAGCATTGTTCCTATCCTCAGGAATCTTCCCTTTGACTTTGAGACATCTAGTGGAAATATCTGTATCCTAGTTATTACTCTAAGTAACGCTATGAGCTTTACAATTTTGCTATGGAAAAATAACATATGGAGCCTTTGTTTCTAAAGAATGCCTGGTATAAATTTTATGAAAAAACGTGAGAAAGTTTCTTCTAAATGAAATGCCACAGTTTTTAACGTCATACAGCAGCAACACAATTTTATTACTGAAAAGCTGGGCTATCGGCAGAAATGTGTCGAAGATTAAGTGTGCTTGGAGAAAGGAGAACTCGTAGAGTGATTACTTTTCTCTTGGAATATTTTAAGAGAGCTAGTAATGTAGAAGGGGCTTAGCGGGGCTAGAGCACTATTTTTCTAGGCTTAGAGGCGCTAAGGTCCCTTTCGTGGTTAGATGCTAAGAGAAATATGGCAAAGGAATTTATTTAAATGATCATGTTTGATTGTTTGATTGGAGGTTTTTTTTTTTTTTTTTTTTTTTTTTTGATTGGAGGTTTAACGACCACCGTGAGCAACTCAATGGGCTATAAGCAGTCGCCCGTCCCTAATTTAGGGTCACTGGTTCCAGGGAAGGGAGAGAGCCAGTGCCGTAAGACAAACACAACATCCATGCCTCACCGGGATTCGAACCCGGACCCCTTACGGACAAATGATCAGAGGCCAACGCCTTAGACCACTGCGCCACCGGGGCGGCTGATTGGAGGTTTAACGACCACCGTGAGCAACTCAGTGGGCTATAGGCAGTCGCCCGTCCCTAATTTAGCGTCACTGGTTCCAGGGAAGGGAAAGAGCCAGTGCCGTAAGACAAATACAACATCCATGCCTGACCGGGATTCGAACCCGGACCCCTTACGGACGAATGATCAGAGGCCTGCGCCACCGGGGCGGCTAAATAATCATGTATGCAAAAATATCTCAAAACGTTCGCTGCATTACGACCCACGGGTGGGTCGTAACGCAGCGAACGGGGCCCCTAAATCAAAGACAGCAGTCGCCAGTCTTTGATTTAAGGGCCACGGGGTCCAGGGAAGGGAGTGAGCCAGTGCCATGCAACAAGCACAACATCCGTGTCTCACCGGGAACCAAACCCTTACCCATCTCGGGCGACTGGTCAGAAGACTGTGCGTAGACCACTGCAATATCGCGGTGCCACGGTTTGGGTGAAACGGTACAGTGTGATCACACAGTATGGGGTCTCACGGATCATGAGGGTTCCAGTACAAAGAAAATATGAACGCGTTGTTTGTCTAGACGACAGTCGAAATAACGATATAGGAGATGAATACACCGTCGAGCTAAGATTTCACTGGCCCGAGACAAAACAAAGTAGTGAAAATCGTTTTTACTAAACTGATCACCATCGGCTCTAATAAAAGTTATCCCCTAAGCTCTGATTACCTATGGGCAACACGAAAGAAATCTCCTGCATCCACCTCATAGTCTTAGGAAAAACTGCACATAAGTCTCGCTGAGTTGATGTGACTGTTTAGTTGCATCTGTTCGATGTAATTTATATGTGTTGTTTACGGTGGACATTTAGAATCGGGAGAACGACGGAGAGCTATATTTAAATAAAAATTTAGTGTTCTTGGCAATGACTCGCACGTAACATTTTTTAACTTAAAATTGCTGAAATTACGCAGTTTTAATATAAATTAATAAAAGTAAGTAGTAATGAATATTTAGTAAAAAATACTAATGAGGGGTCGCTAATTACCCAAAGCAGTAGTTAGTTCAAAGTTCAGGTTGCTTGGCTTAGCTTAATGACTAGAAGTTAACCCAGGAGCACGACAGCACTAAATGGTAAATAATATTTCATTGTACTTTTGAAAATTTTAAAGGTATTGTTCCTGAGTTGTGTTGTCCTAATTCAGGACATAGTTTGAGGAGTTTTAAGAAGTTTTGCGGTTTGCCTGTAAAATTTAAGGACCTTCTACTTGTTTCACGATTATTTTAGGGAACGACATATTTTAGAGATTTTCGTTTTTTTTTTTTTTTTTTTCGTCCCCTTCCAGCTAGGTTAGTGTTATCTAGGTATCATTTAATATATTTCGAAGGGGGACTGAGTGGCCCCCACCACTCCTACGTTCTGATTTACCTGAACCAAATTTCACCCGCTTCTGTTTCTCAAACGTCTTCTGCTCGGAGGCTAGGGAGAAAGACTCGGTAAAAACGCTCTAGAATTAGGATTGGGGATATGTTCGCCGCCCCGATGGCTCAGTGGTTTAAGCGATGGCCTGTAGTCATTCATTCGAAAGGGGTCCGGGTTCGAATCCCGGTGAGGCATGGATGTTGTGTTTGTCTTACGTAGCTCTACTCCCTTCCTAGGAACCAGTGACCCTAAATTAGGGACGGGCGACTGCTTATAGCCCATTGAGTTCCTCACGGTGGTCGTTAAACCTCCAATAAAATAAATGAATAAATTTGGTGATAAGTTCTAAAGAAGAAAAAAAGGAGAAAGAGTAAAGAAAAACACCAGCCTCACACGAGTCTTAAAATTGCGTTTTTTAAAGACATGTCATAAAAATCAAAACCTGTCCTAAGTAAAAAGTTGCTGCAGTATCACTATGATTTTGCAGCTACAAATGAAATGTTTGTCGATATTTGTAGCCTAATGACAGAACTTACGGTGAAATAATTATGTAGCGAATGCATTTTAATCGTTATTAGCGCGAAATACTGCCAATTATCTTAACTATGGCTTATGAAATCAATAAAATGGACATATTTGCACAGTAAATTAGCTTTTAATGGATATGTTCGGTACATTTAATCAAGACATTTGATTCATCAATCAACCGAACATATCGATTAGGCATTTACTGAAAATTTTTTTACACGTTTTAATTGTTGAAAGTTAGCATGTAATCGCTTAGAATTTCACAATTCTTTTTAGCAATGACAATTTAAAATTCATACCGAGAAGTGATGTTAGGCAGTTTGATTTCTGAGCACCAGAACTTTTTTGAAGCGAAGCGGTTTCTAACCACATTTCAATAAAATGGGCCTTGATTATATTATTTATATATCGCATACGTTAAGGGTATACGTTGATTAAACATTAAGCAATTACTTTTGTCACAATGAATAAATATTACGCGTACTATGCTGTAAGTAGATTTCCTTCTTTTTTGTAGTCTTTCTTCAGGCATTCATTCCTTGGAAACTGTCCGGCTGTGTCCTTTCTCACGCATCCCATCGAGCACAAAGGGACATTGTTATTTGCTGGAGCCATCCTTGCTACGGGCACTTCCAAGGGAATGTAGTTTGTTTTCCCTGCAACAACTTTCGCTTGGCTGACTCCCCGTCGTCCGAGCGCCCTAGGGGGCTTTGTCCGGTGAGCTTATTCGCATCTTCCCGTTTCTGTTTATTGTCGACCTCTGTCAAGGAAGGCTTCAGGGGCGGGATTATGGGTGGTCCATTGCGGTTGGGTTACAATGCCTTTTGCCGCAGCTACTGAAGCGTGTTAGGCTGAAAATTGGTGGTAAAGTGTTGTCCTTTCAGTTAAGGTTGGACTGTGTCATATTACTGGAGCGTCATTTCTATTAAAATAAACAACTTATAGTGTGCTTTTCCGTACAAAAACTTTACCACTTGCTGTTTATGGGCTATTTAAATCCAGTGTGGCGTAAAAATGTATTGTGAGGAACTACATCGACTGAATTTATAACAATAATCTCAGGTTACTTTACATCATGTGTAAAATCAGAACGCAAGTTTCGAAGACAAATATGTTATTCCCGAATTCACGTAAATGTGAGATAATATTTCCAATCACATTATCATCCAATGGAAAGCGTTTTAGGTACAGAAATGCAATTGTAACCCATTTTTAGGTTTTCTGAAATGTCTAATGGATGAAAGTTACCTGGCATTTCCATGTGTAAAAGAAGAAAGTTTGCTCTTTGCTTGGGAGAATAAATACCTATTTATTTTCAAATTTCATTAGGCCCTTTTTCAATAGGGTTCGTTCCCACGGTGTTCCCTACCACATACTAAAATTTCATCGAAATCGGCGTGATTTATCGTGCGGACAGACAGACAGACGGACAAAGCTGGAGCATATATACGCTACTACAACCTACGGTTGGAAAGCGTAAAACGTGCAGTACGCGAATAAGCGTATAATAAAATACAAGAGTAATTTTTACGAACCACAGAATTTACAGTTACTCCCATTTTTAGGGGGGAATTAGACTCCTGTTAGCTGCGGCCCCGTTTCCATGAGATTTGACATCTAATTGAAGTAGTTATTTCTGGTTTGCGTGCTTTTGATTAAGCTAGAGGACTACCACTGGTGTCGAAGCCCAGTACCTTCCCTGACACATTCTGGGTGATGATTCGGGTAAAAATTATTCACTTGCTTAGAAACGCACATGAATGGTGTAGTAGGTAGCACACTCGAACGGAGATGCGTGTGCGACTTTCTCCTCGGATATATAATAATAATTATAAGAGATTTCCAAACGGACTACAGTTGCAGCTGGCATTTTTATGCTGAAAACGTGCTCTCAGACCATGTGCTTGAAAAATTAAATACCAAGTAATTCCAATTACATTTCACATCTAATTAAAAAGGTGATTTCTGATCTGCTGGTGCGTAATCAAGGCAGAAGAAAGGCGCTATAGCGAACCTAGTACATTCCTTTGAGCATTTTTAGGTGATGAATCAGGATAAAAATGATTCATTTGTCCGGAATTGACTTGCTCTGGATGGTGCTGAAAAATCTTGCATAGGCAGATTGAAGCGTAAAAGCCCAACTTTGCTGGTGATGGATTCGAAATCACACCTTCCTTCTCCGGAGTCGGATGTTCTACCCCTTGAACCACCGACGAAGTCGTACCTCAGCAACTTGCCGTTCTGACATGTGCGTAACCTCCACCCCAGTATTTGTCATTTTCTTGTAGGACTTTCGTCCACAGTGAGTAGAGTTTTAGGTCCCAGCCACCTACAGCGAGATCGCCTTTTGGGCAGGACACAGAAACGGAAGGAATGAGAGCAAGTCTAGCGACTTTGACAGAACAGTTTGTAGTGAGATTAGAGTACAGTAGATGGCGCCACCGTACAAATATGACGTTGCACATAGAGGGGTGAGAGAATTTCAGGGGGGGCGTAAGAAAGGATACCCATTTAACCAGTGGGTCCAGCCTGGGGGCCGTCACTTAACGTGCTCGTCCGATATTCAGCGATTGTTAGTAAATCACACCATCTCTGAAAGATCAGCCCAGGATCGAACCTGAGGACCTTGCATTGATAGTCTGACTCGCTAACCACTAAGCCATCCGCGGCTCATGTGCGTAACCTCTGAGAAAGGCACGTCTTATATATCTCACCCCCTCCTGAGAAAGGCGGGTGAACGAAATCGCAAGTTATTCTGCGTCAGCCGGCTAATCATGCTTGAAGGAACTCTCTGTGGAAGAAGGAATTTTGATTAATTCCAGACAACATGTGGAAGAATCCTCACACATTTCCCTCGAACCTCACGGTCATTCATGTTATAATACGTTCGGACGCCAATATAGCGATTTTGCGATTTTGTACCAGTGATGGCATTCGAAGCCACATCTTCCTTCTCCGGAGTCGGCTGTTCTACCGCTTCAACCGCACCGATGAAGGCTGATCGCTGCAACTTGCCGTTTTGGCATGCCCTCTGGTGCAGGTACGGCACAAGATATCTGGGTTTTAGTTTCAGGAGGATGCACTTTTCGATGACAGATGCTTTACTGTAGTTTCAAAACTCCTTTCACTTTTCGTCGTTACGAAAGCAATTCAAACGAAACGCAAATTTAAAATTCATACGAATTGTACATTTGAAGAAAAACTGCATTTTAACACTCTTTATCTCACATTCTCTATGTATCAGTTGTGAAAACACAAGTTTGTCCGCGACGGGCATCGAACTCATGTTCCCTCACTCCGGAGTAAGTCGCTCTCCCAACTGAGCTACGCGGACAGAATATCTCGCTGCAGATTTGTAGTCTTGACACATGTTTTCACCTCTGTCGTACGTCACACAGTTTCTGTGCAACTGATGCGCCTCTCTCGCAGTCTTCCAAGTAATGATTTCATGTCCTGAATACGAAATCTTTCTTCTGGATTGTCTGAACTCCGTAATGAGTTTGAACATCTTTCTTTGGTACCAACACGAATTGATCTGCTCGAGCTTCTCGTAAAATGTGTTTGTCGGGTTAATGGTCGCCCTGACCTTCTCCTGTCTGGTACAGAACCAGTTGTCATCAACTTCCGATGACAATTCTTTATTGTTTTGAGATTCGGTATTGCATGGGGTCTCTCTCTCTCTCTCTTCCATCATCACCGAGCCTCGCAACAAAGCCGCCAAACCTGATAATGAGCTGCGATTTTCGACCTCTTTTCAGCCAGCTAGCCTTTTCATTGTTGTTTTCGGCTCTGCTTAAATGCACTACAGAAATACAATTATTTGACAATTCTTATGTGACATTCCACGTGCATTTCCTTCTCCCAATAATGTTTGGAAAATTTGTTGTTGATGGAAGTGCAGTTTTAGCGGGATGTTACCCTCCCACTATGGGTTTGATTAGTATTACAGCTTTCATAACACGAAAAAAAAAAAAAAAAAAAAAGCGGTAAACTCGTTTATGACTTTTCTGAAATACACTACCCGCTGGAAGTAACATACACTGACGGAAAAAAAAAAAATCCCAACACCAAGAAGGGGTTGTGTTAGATAAACGACAGTTGGTAGGCGGTGAGAGTACATCTGTAAGATGACGTCTATGCAAATTTCGCGCTCGGCGCATACGTGTGGCGCTAGTAGCGCCCCTCGGAACATGCAAAGCAGGTTTGCTGTAAATACGCGCTGTAACGTTCGTGAGCGTTAGTTATCGTTGAGATTCGACGTAGGGTGTTGATGTTAGTCAAGAATGCCTTTAAGAAGACGAAGAAGCCATTATCAACAGCTCACGGAGTTTGAACGAGGTCGTGTAATAGGGCTACGAGAAGGTGGATTTTCTTTCCGCAATATTGTAGAACGACTTGGCAGGGATGTAGCCACTGTGCATGATTGTTGGCAGCGGTGGTCAAGGGAAGGTACTGCCTCAAGAAGGCCGGGTTCCGGCCGGCCACGTGGCACTACTGAGAGGGAAGACCGCCGTGTACGGCGTATGGCCGTGGCGCATCGTACCGCGTCTGCGGCAGCAATTCGAGCTGCAGTTGCCACCACCGTGACACAACGAACTGTTACAAATCGGTTACTTGAAGGACAGCTCCGAGCCAGACGCCCTGTAGCGTGCATTCCACTTACTCCAAACCACTGCCGTTTGCGACGTCAGTGGTGTCAAGCTAGAGCTCATTGGAGGACGGAGTGGAGATCTGTTGTGTTTTCTGATGAAAGCCGGTTCTGCCTGGGTGCCAGTGATGGCCGTGTGTTGGTTAGAAGGAGGCCAGGTGAGTCTGCAACCAACCTGTCTGCGGCCGAGACACACTGGACCTACACCTAGAGTTATGGTCTGGGGAGCAATTTCCTATGACAGCAGGAGCACTCTCGTGGTTATCCCACGCACCCTGACGGCACAGTTGTACGTCGGTCTGTTGATTCAACCTGTTGTGCTGCCATTCATGAACAGCATTCCAAGGGGTGTTTTCCAACAGAATAACGCTCGCCCGCATACCGCTGTTGTAACCCAACATGCTCTACAGAGTGTCGACATGTTGCCGTGGCCTGCTAGATCACCAGATCTTTCACCAATCGAGCACGTATGGGACATCATTGGACGACAACTCCAGCGTCACCCCCAACCAGCATTAACCGTCCCTGTATTGACCGACCAAGTGCAACAGGCATGGAACTCCATCCCACAAACTGACATCCAGAACCGGTACGACACAATGCATGAAGGTTTGCGTGCTTGCATTCAACATTCTGGCGGTTACACCGGTTATGAAGGTACCAGCATTTCACATTTAAAATGGCTCTTCTCGCGCTTACAATAAGCTGTGATCTTGAAACCTTAATCGATTAAATATGTTACCTATACAAATGTATTGCCGCCATTTCATTCCTCTACAACTATTTTTTCGTGGTGTTGGGATTCTTTTTTCCCTCAGTGTATTTTGACTGATCAATATTTCCCTACCCCCCACCCCTGCCGCTAACCACAAGAATAAAGATTTTTCGTGCGACTAAAAGCACTTGCTTTTATCTTCAATTTTTTTTATTTATTTATTTGCTTCCCTGCAAACAGGAAAATTTGTGATATTTTGGCGTCCACTTGAAATGTTAACAATAATCACGCCAACATTTCTTTATTTCCTGTCATTTAACATTCTTTCCGATAAAACTAAATATTATTTTCTATTAGAATGTTTAATCGTCTAGAACTTTGAATTTTTTAATGCCATGGATAAAATGCGGGTTAAACTATCCTGGTTAATCCATGATGAGAGAGAAAAATTCACAAAGTACCAGCAGGGTAAAAAAGGAAAACGTCTCTCACAAATTGCCAGCCTTAAGGTGGACGTCAAGTAATTTCGCTTCCTATACTTCCAATGGAAAAACTTCTGTACACATTTTCATCGCAATTAATGCGTTCCCAAGGATGAAAATTTGAACATCGATTAAAATAAGTTCATACTATAACTTGGGATACTTAACATTTTCTGAAACATAGCCATAATTATATTAAAAATCAACGACTTTTCCTTTGGTGGTGTTGAAACCAGAAAAAAGATGGCGCCACGTGTAGTACACAGTACATAATGCTGTATTCAGTACATAATGCTGTCGCTAACTGTTGCTTAGTAGTAGGCCATGGTTCCAAACTTCTTATAAGGCGCTCTAATTCATTCCATAGGCGCTTTATGGGATTAAGATCATGGCTCTGTGCTGGCCAGTCCACACACGATAGGGAATTATCGTCAAACCACATAGTAACAGTCCTTGCTTTATGGCTCGGTGCATTACCCTGATGGTACCAAAAAGGCTCGGTTTCATAGTATTGCCACAGAGTTGGTAGAACATAATTGTCCAGAATATCGAGGTCGATGTGCTGGTTAACAGGTTTGTGCACGATACCCAGTGGGCCGGGACCATACCACGAAAAACACCCCCACACGAGTACACTGCCAGCTCCAAACTTGACCGTGTAGGAACAGTACAATGTGGTAAACATCGTCCCCCCTACCGCCATACTCACACACGGCCATCAGACTCATGGATCGTGTATCTGGATTCATCAGCCCATAAGACATTTCCATTGATCTACGGTCTACGATAAATGTTCTTTACACCATGATAAACGACGAGAAGCATTCCGAGTGGAGATGAAAGGCTTATGAGCAGCAGCACGGCCACGGTAACTCATGGAATGAAGTTCTCTGCGAATGGTACGTGTACAACCGATGCCCCAGCATTATTACCCACGTGTACACGGAAGTTTTGTGCAGTACTCCGTCGATTAGCTGTAGCGGCTCTCCTGAGGCTTCGACGTCCTCTATCGCTGATTTTCTTCGGTCTGCAGGTACGTTTTGCTGCTTCAGGCAAGCCATGTGTCTTCCACTTATTCAGTACATCCAAAGCAGTTGACTTGGGTATGTTTAAACACCTCTCGGTTTCTCTTGTGGACAACCTGCTAATATAACACCCAACAATCTTTCCTTTCTCAAAGTCAGTTCTCTCCCGCCGCGACATTCAGTCAACCTCACAGTGCGATATGATCGCGGTCAGCTGCAGGCTTGTTTTTATACGGTTTGCAGCTGTACCGCGCATATTAACAACGCAGCGGATCCGTTCATTTGCTTTTGAAGTGGTGTATGCCTCTGGAACAACATGATAAAGTTTTGTCACGATCGAAGCATTTTTACCGAAGTTATGACGCGTAAGGGCGATGAAATGGATCCCGCTCCTATGTCCTGACCTTTGACCCCATTTCGCCCATTTTCAACAGGGCTCATCCCCAAGTTGTCCCCTACCACATACTAAAATTTCATCGAAATCTAACAATTTTTACGCGAGTCATCGTGCGGGCAGACTGACAAAGCTGGATCACATACGCTTCTTCAACCTACGGTTGGAAAGCTTAAAAAGCCGCCCCGGTGGCGCAGTGGTCTAATGCGCTGGCCTCTGATCATTCGTCCGTCTGGGGTCCGGGTTCGAATCCCGGTGAGGCATGGGTGTTGTGTTTGTCTTACGGCACTGGCTCTCTCCCTTCCCTGGAACCAGTGACCCTAAATTAGGGACGGGCGACTGCTTATAGCCCATTGAGTTGCTCACGGTGGTCGTTAAACCTCCAATCAAAAAAAAAAAAAAAAAAAAAAAAAGCTTAAAAAAATAAAATAAAATAAAAATAAAGATCTCAAGTTTCGAAGCATTCTGTTGCTTTGAAATATTACGTTGAAAAAAAATACTTAATTTGTGATATGTCTTTCTTGGTTGGAGGAAGACTACCACACATTTTTCAGCAACTTAGAAAACTGCCACACATCGGATAACCGCCACACGATTTTCATTAAGGGGCCGTGCACAAATTGCTATTCCTCCGAGGAACACTTTGAATGTGTGTCAGTTTTCTGGTGTGGCAGTTTTCCAAGTTTCCGAATTTTGTGTGGCAGTTTCCCAAGGTGCCTAACGATGGGAAGGAGCTCTTTTGTTTGTCTGAATTTTCATGTCGGTTCATACTGACGGCAACTGGCCACAGAAGTTCGATAGTGGGGGAAGAGGGTATAAAGATCGCCATTTCTTGGCGTATATTGAGAATTGAATTGGGAACTCTAAACAAATTTCGAGAAAACGTTCAATGTAAGCCAAATAAAAATTGTTTTGTTCAGGAAAGACCAGTGAGGTGGGAATTTTTTAACAACGCTGCACTTTTACATAGGCACTAAATATTTACATAAGATGTCAAATTTGTAGTATTTTTCTTTTACCTAATTAATTCATGGGCCCTACACCTCGGCCTTTTTAACAGCTTTTAATTCACCGACTTTATATTCATAACGCTTACGTATCAAATCAAGTGAATAGCATTGCTCTTTTACTTAGGCACTAAATAGTCATAATAGGCCACAGACATAGGGCCTTTTTAACAGGTTTTATTCTACCAGTGTCATATTTACAACGTTTACACATCAAATCAAGTTAATAATATTGCGCTTTTATTTGGGCACAAAATATTTATTCACTGGCTCCAGGCTTAAGTTTAGGCCCTTTTACCAGTTTTTATTCTACCAATGCCATATTCACAACGTTTAACAGAAAATCAAGTTAATAATATTGGGCATTTACTTAGGCACGGAATATTAATTCATAGGCCCTATCAGGCCTAGGCCTTTTTAATAGTTTTTACTTTATCACTGCCATATTCACAACATTTACACAACAAATAAATGTAATAATATTGCGCTTTTACTTAGGCAGGAAATATTTATTCAAAGGCCCTAGGCCTAGGCCCTTTTACCAGTTTTTATTTTACCAATGTCATATTCACAACGTTTACACAGCGAATCATGTTAATAATATTGGGCGTTTACTGAGGCACGAAATATAAATTCATAGTCCGTAGGACTTTTTAATAGTTTTGACTCTATCAATACCATATTCACTACGTTTACACAACAAATCAATTTAATAATATTGCGCTTTTACTTGGGCACGAAATATTAATTCATAGGCCCAGACCTAGGGCCTATGAACGAAGATTTCGTGCCTAAGTAAAAGAGCAATATTATTACATTTTTTTGTGTGTGTGTGAGTAAACGGTGTGAATATGTCATTGATAGAGTAAAAACTATTAACAAGGCCTAGGCCTAGAGCCAGTGAATTAATATTTCGTGCCTAAGTAAAAGCGCAATATTATTACAGTTATTCGTTGTGTAAACGTTGTGAATATGGCATTGATAAAGTAAAAACTATTAAAAAGGCCTAGACCTAGGGCATATGAATTAATATTTCGTGCCTAAGAAAACGCCCAATATTATTAACATGATTTTCTGTGTAAACGTTGTGAATATGGCATTGGTAGAATAAAAACTGGTAAAAGGGCCTAAGACTAGGCCTAGGGCCTGTGAATAAATATTTCGTGCCTAAATAAAAGAGCAATATTATTAACTTGATTTGATGTGTAAACGTTGTGAATATGACACTGGTAGAATAAAACCTGTTAAAAAGGCCTATGCCTGTGGACTATGACTATCTAGTGCCTAAGTAAAAGAGCAATGTTATTGACTTGATTTGATACGTAAGCGTTATGAATATAAAGTCGCGGAATTGAAAGCTGTAAAAAGGCCGAAGTGTCGGGCCTATGAATTAATTAAGTAAAAGAAAAATATTACAAATTTGACATGTTACGTAAATATTTAGTGCCTAAGTAAAAGTGCAGAGTTATTAAAAAATCCCACCTTATTGTTTCTTTCCTGAACGCTTGGCGCTTAAATAGAACGTTTTCTCGAATTTTGTTTGGAGTTCCCAATTCAATTCTGAATATAGTCCAAGAAACGGCAATCTTTATACCTCCCCCCTCTTCCCCTCGAACTTCTGTGGCCAGTTGCCGTAAGTAAACTTGGAAAACTGCCACACCAGAAAACTGCCACACATTCAAAGTGTTCCTCGAAGGAATAGCAATTTGTGCTCGGCCCCTTAATGAAAAGCGTGTGGCAGTTTTCCTGTGTGGTAATCTTCCGGTGTGGCAGTTTTCTTGTGTGGCAGTTTTCCTGTGTGGCAGTTTACAGTGAACCGTCTTTCTTCCTACAGAGAAAATGAAATTATTACAAACGTATTCAAAAAAATAATAAGCGAAAACAGAAAATAAAATGATTAAATCACTCGCATTAGAAGTTAAAAAAGAAAAGAAAAAGGAAATTCATCATCGCGAGATTAATTTTAGCTTAAACGTGAGTGCAGTAAGACTTTCTGGCTGAGTGTTAAAACGCGCGGTTTGTTTAAATAATTCAGTGTGTTGGATTTTACGAAATTACTGACTACGGAAAATCCGTGAAAATATGGAAGTTAAAAAAATGAACTCCATGTTACCTCTCAATAGCTCTTTAAAGAATTGTGACGTACCTGCCAGCAGGACGCACACGACACAAAGGCAGATAGGAATCAGAATAATCGTCTGCGTAGCTCAGTTGGTAGAGCGACTTGTTCCGGAATAAGCGGCCACGGGTTCGAATCCCGGCGTAGACCAAAAATGACGGAGAAATTTACTTCGTTATAGAATGATACAACACATTCCTGACATTCCCCCCTCTAATAAGTAAGGGTTTCTTGGACTGAGCGGAAGTAAATTTTGCGGAACGTACTACATTGAGCGGACCAACAGGGGCGAGCGGCAGAATTAGAGGACAGCAAAAGTGGTTGAAGTCTACAGAGTTGACCGGGATGTTAACGAAGCAATTTCATTTAGTTTCCACATTCAAGCCTCCTGAACGGTGGTGAAAGAAATGTCAATAAAGAAACGAAACGCTTTTGTTGATATCACTTTTCTACTCAGATCTGTGTATCGAATGTTGCCAACTCGGTTTTAGGCGAATCCACTGCAGTAGTAAGTTCCTCTGTGTTGTGTACTTTAACGAAGGACTGTCCTGCGATCGTTTCAGCAGCCCACCCACTTAGTTAAACGTTCTAGTAATGTTATTCGGTCATGCGTGTGAGTACAAGCATCATCCTTTCATTATTTGCGCTCAGTTACTGAGTGGATGCGCAGTTGTTTTCGAAATATTTGTGTGTGTGTTTTATTTCTTTAGATCAACCAATATTTGCGTGTCTTTGTACATTCTTTAATAAATGTTACCACTCGCTGTAACCTTTACCATGGTTTGTGCATTCCTTGCCCTCTCAGTTGACGTTTCCTTGATCGAAGGAAACGCCAAAGTGTGCACTCAGTTTACGTGTTGGCCGCTCGGTCAAGGATTTTCTACTGTCCACTCAGTTCACGCCTCCGTGAGTAAGGACCTGGTTAGTGTAGTCTATCGCTGTTGTTGTCTCCTTTCCAAGTGCAGTTCATCCATCAGATAAGGACTACGTAGGATGAGCTATGACTTATGAGTCAATTCGTCGCGGTCGAATTCGTCGCGTTCCCGAATTTTAGTTACAAATCGCACGCAGGAAAGCGTACGATTTCGGTTTTATTTCCTTCCGTCTCTCGCTCCTCTGCAAGAAAGGTACTTTATCTTCGAAATACTTGATCTGCTCATTTTTTTCTTTATCATGGACTTGGAAAGAACTATGTAAGATTCCAGACATCATTCCTTTCGTCTTTTTCCCAGTCAGTTTCTGTGTGTCTGTTCACAGAAATTATATTTCTGTTTCTAATGGATAGGGAGGAAATTCGGTCTGTGACTGATAAATACAGGCATGCGTACAAGATGATCGCTGTCTATCCATCCATCCATCCATCTGTCCGTCTGTCAGCAGAAACCATATCTCCCCTTCTTCCGATCAGGTTGAAGCAATTCTTTCTGTGATTTACTGAGAGAGATAGGAAAGATTATCGATGTCTGTTTTTCCGCTTCCGCCTGTCCGTCCGTCTGCAGCAGAGCTGAGACGGGCCGAGCCCGAGCCCGAAAGCCCGAAGTAGAGCCCGTGCCCGAACTTGGCTCGGGCTCTGAGAGAGGGAGATAATTTTCTTCCTTTTTCTTTTAATGTGAATTTATTACTACATGATTTATCACACGATACTTTTTTACAATTCTCTTTACACAAGAGAATTTTTCGGCAACTGAGTCCAGATGGGGAGTAGGAATTCGGCAGGGCTATGAATTCCGGGCTTGGGTAACAAAATTCCATATGCCATGAATTACAGGATTTCTGCGAAGGAAAAGTTTCTATAAGAACTGCACACAGTAGATAGCAAGCTGACGAAATTTTGCTCCCTACGTCAAAGGGGAAGCCCCTGCTAATTCTATTGAGCAACGTACGACGTAGATTGTTATGTCTCCCGATTTTTCCTGATACCCCCTCCCCCGAAACATTTCAGGAAGAAATGTATGGTCAAAGAAACTATAGAAATAGATAGACATGAGAAAGACATCGGTTAATTGCACGGGTAGGAAAGACTGGAAGAGAAGATTTTTTTTTTAATGCCTAAACAGGTTAATCATAGTTTTCATGCTCGTTCGAACCCGGGCTCTATCTTGCAATATAAAATTCGGGCTCGGGCTGACATACTTCGGGCTCGGGCTCGGGCTCTTAAAATTGGGCCCGAACTCAGCTCTGGTTTGCAGAGATGATACTTCCGCTTAGGAATGTTGATTAGAAAAAAAATTCTTATTCTTTCCAAAGTGTGACGTACCTGCCAGCAGGACGCACATGACATAAAGGCAGATAGGAATCAGAATACATGTCTGCGTAGCTCAGTCGGTAGAGCGACTTGTTCCGGAATGAGCGGCCTCGGGTTCGAATCCCGGCGTAGACCAAAAATGACGGAGAAATTTACTTCGTTATAAAAGGAGAAAACATTAGCACAAAATTTTACAAATCTGACCTTTCATCCATCTAACCATGCATTTTTCAGTATGTCTGTCTGTGGCCATACCATGCATTTTTTCAGCATGTCTGTCTGTGGCCATACCATGCATTTTTCAGTGTGTCTGTATTTGGTTTCGGCTATGAAATGCTCTTGTTTTAGTTCGCTTTAGGTGCCCGAATACTTTTGTCTACATAGTATATATAGAATTTAGTAGCATTCTTGGTAAACTCCCTTTTTAGGATTATAAGCAAAATTATTTCAAGTTTAACTACTAAAACACTTAAACTTTTGTACTATACACTATTTCAATCACACATTAACTATTGCTTTTCCTCATGGGGACAAACCACTGAAACCAACATCAATAAACTACAAAAATTACAGAATAAATACATAAGGTTATTAGACTTAAAAAGAAATTCTTCTCATATCAATTTCCAACCTTACACTTTTCACCATATCCATGTCAACCCCAACCATTACGGAATTTTATCTATTAAACAATTATTTGATTTCAAAATAGGTACACTAATAAGAATTAAACTAAACTTACACACATGTATCATTGAATGGAATTTACATATTTATCACTACAATACGAGACGCAGATGACTATTAAGACCCATACATCCAAAAACCCTCGTGATGAAGCAGAGCTTGAATTATATTGGTCCTGAATATTGGAATGCGCTGCCAGTTAAGTTAAGCACCATAAATAACCTAAATTTATTCAAAAACAAACTTAAAACATATTTGCTGAGATAATTAAAAATAATAATAACTTAAAACAAAAATTGTTTACAATATAATTAACATTTGTCACTACTGCTGTGTTTTATTGAACCTGAGTTTGCTTGCCTATTTTTTTGGGAAATCAGGACTTGTCGGGATTCTCTGAGGCCTTTCCCCGATTTTCCCTGCTGTTTTTATGAAATATAAATTATTTATGTATATTCACAAAGCCTACAATGTAACAGCAAAAATTAAAAAAAATATCATTATTATTATTTTGAAACCATTTCGCTTTGAGAGAACGTGTGTTTTTTCTTCAGGGAAATTACTTAATCGTTGTTTTCGCATGCACGATCATCGTGTTTATATAATTACTAGTGGATTAAGGTTTCTTAAGCGTTGTGGAGCGATAAATGAAGAGGAACATGCCTTTTAAATCTAGAAGAACTGTATCGTCAGCTATGAAATTTTTACTGCTAAATCTCAAGTGATTATCTCTTTCCATAGCAGGTTTCTTTATATCCGGATTAATTTCTTCATCCTAGTCGATTGCAGGAATTTAAGACATAATTATTCCGTTTTATGTTTTCTTGTTGTGTGTCCTTTCTCTAGTGGTTTCATCCTTTTTCGATGTAAGGACATCCGGATGAAGAAAGACCAAAAATGCCCCTTTTGATAGGGAGAACTATTGGTTGCCGAGTGTCAAAGGAAAGGTTGCTTTGTTAATTGTTTATTTTTGGAGGGTGGTGGTCGGAAGTCAGTATCAGATTAACAGCAGTGAAAAGGTTGGAGATACGCCATGAATAATGAAAGTTTTTACTGAAGCATGACTCTCTAACCCCCACTACCTCCCCTGTAATACATTATTCATGAATTTGTCCTTTCTGCTGTGTTTTCTTTTGCTTTCTTCTCTTCTTCACAATGGCGACGTGTAATAAATATGGAATTAAAAAGAAAACTGACGATATTTTCAGTCCATTGTAGTTAATTCTTTAAGCACCCAAATATGCCTTTAATTAGCGGTTAACAGGATGGGAATTTTTAAAAGTATTTGTATTTTCAGTATTGTAATATTTTCCAAATTATTAGAAAGTATGCTTTCCAGAAAGAAAAAGATTCAGTGATTTAAAAACGTATCGCGAAAACAGTGTCTATTCGTAGTCATTTCATTATGGCCATGACTATTCGTAGTCATTTCATTATGGCCATGACTATTCGTAGTCATTTCATTATGGCCATGACTATTCGTAGTCATTTTGTCATTACCGAGCCACTCATCAAAGTAAGCTTTATGAGTGACGATGCAAAAATGTGTGTACTAAGTTGCGATTATAGAATTGATTTCCGCAACAAATTTGGAAATTGGTAAGAATGATTGTCAGTAAAAATTATTAGAGAGAACATTAAGAAGAACATTGCTGATATTGCGTATTTAAAATTATGCTCAGCTTTTCCCTAGAGAGCGTAAATGCGTTATTTTTTTATTTTTTTTTGTTCGCCTTTTTTTTTTTTTTTTTTTTTTTTAAATAAAACGCTTCTTCGAGATTTTTGATTTGTGTCAAAAAGGATTCTAAAGACGTGTTCACCCACGCGAGAATACGGTGTTACCTTTTTTATTTTCCTTTTTATCGTTGCTTATGCAGGCATCTGTTGCAAGTTGAGAGCGCTGGAAATGGAAATATTTATATTTGTCTCCGAGAAATAATTCCGTAGTTGTGGCCGTCAGCACTGTTTTTGGTATTTTGGTAATAAACTTATATTGAATGCTAGCTGAAGTCGATGTAAAACGCTCGATTGTAGCAGTTTCTTAACTAAACACATACACTTATTATTAGAACTGAGATTTATCAGGGTGTTTAGTGAAATTCGGAAATAAAATTTCGTGATATTTTTTTTTCCACTTCACAGGCGAAGTTCTCGACCTTCGGAAACCTTTTCCGCAAGCGGAAAAGCCCAGAATTTAATTTAATAGTTATTTGCGATTCTTTGTAAGCTTTGTCAACACCTTTAAATTTTCCGTTTTCATTACTTACCTAACATTTCGTGACCCCAGCGTCCAGTAAATACCCAATTGATTAGTCGAAAATTTCCTTTACGAGGAACGGAGTCCAACATTTCGAGCAACAGGCTTTTCTACACCCCCCCCCGCCCCCAGTGTCCCAGTGTCGTATTTTATCATCCTATGTTACGTTTTCCCATCATTGTGGGTAAAATGCAGTTGCCTGTTCAATAAAATCAACACCCTTAGAAAACAATAATGGAGATCATATATATGAAATGAAAGCCTGCGAATTTTTTTATTTTGTTAAAATTGTAATCCAAATATAAGTTGGATTGAGAAATAATGCACAGTTTTTCTTCGTTTTCAACGAATATGAATTTCGGATGGACCTAAATTGCATCCATTAAATTTTGTGTTTCAATTCTGTAGGAAACAGTCGTATAATTGCTAAATAAATCTCCAGCTTCAGGTTTCGAATTCTGATTCATCGTTTCCTCCACTTTGTACACTGTGGGTTGGTAGGCACTAGTATGAGCATGTGAAAATTTAACTAAACTATAGTGACGTAGTTTTAGTAAATGGACAGTGCCGTGCACGGTTGAAAAAGCTGTGACTGAATTTTTTCTTGTCATATAACACGAATCGTAATAAAATGCATAACTATAATAAACGGTTGAATTATTAATGGGCAGTGTATAAATAAGATGGGTCACCAACAAAAAAATTTCGCAATATTTCCATTAATTTTTCCAACTACTCGTATACGAATTTAACGATGATGTTCATCATTATTGTATAAACATATTCTTACCCGTCGTTGACGGGCTTGCATTAGAGTATTGAGGCATTCTTTCAGTGACCCAAAATGATATCGTGTCTAGATAATTACACAATGGGGTTAAAAATATGTTTTATTTTGCCAGTTTGGTCTTAACAACTTTTTTGGTATCATTATATAATCTATACTAATATATAAAGAGAGAAACTTTGTGTGTTTGAAGTAATCTCGAAAACAACTACTGAACCGATTTGGATAGTTCTTTCGCCGTGGGGAAGCTTGTTTCTTTCCGGTGGACATAGGCTGTTTCGTTTATTTATTATTATTTTTTTATCATTTTTGGCTGTACTACCGCATTAGATCGCTTTCAAGTAGCTCCTGATTTCCCGGTATCCCCGCTTTGTTTACATACAACCTGATCACACCCAACATGAAGGAAAATAGTTCACGATAATATACAGATTTTTTTTTACTAATCTGGGAAACTACTGAACCGATTCGGAGTTTATAGCAGAGGGCTTAGTTCCAAGTCCGATCACCGCAGAAAAGCAGATGGCGCTGAAAGTACTGAAGCGAGAACAAAAGCTAGAATAATGAACGGCGGATTGTATAAAGTAAATGCTATGGTAACAAAAAAAATTACTTATGACAGTAAAAATTAGCGATGACAAATCTATGGGTCAGTAGCTTTCATTTAAAAAAACAACATGAAAACCGCTGCAGCGGGTGACGCTGGCAGATTGTAAAAGAAACTGCCTTATGTTTTAAATATATAGATATTGTGAAGTTTTAATAAACGAGAACTGCTAGCAGTGTGCTTTATGATACTATCAAACGCGTAGGCGCGCGTGCATTTGTGTTTACAAAAGAAGACTCTCAATGGCCTGTATGAGCAACACACCATAATAGTCTGTTGCCAAACACTAGTAATAAGAAAAAAATAATAATAATGCTGTGTGCTGTAACACAGTCGTTACTAACATGAAAGCATCATGATGTTTGCGCATATTTGTACCTCATCCCGTTACTACAGTTGCGTTTGATGCACTTTCAATTAGGTGTGCGTCTCAGAAAAGGCGAAATGAGCCGTGGCCGGTAGTATAGAATAAATTAAATCTCACGAGAAAATCGAATGCCGAAAGTTTATGATAGCAAGACGGGCTTGGAGGTTAAACAATAAGACGTTCGCGAGATCTGAGTGAATCCATTTTAAAAAGCAAATGAGAAGTTCTAGACGAGCACAACTGGAAACCTAATAATCGCTGACTTGAATGCGTAATGGCTAAAGTATCTTAAATTTCTTAACGAATCATAACTGCTTTGAGAAAATATTTAAGAACGAGAGGCTTTTCATCTAAATCATTCCATGCCTGATAGCGCATGAATTGGGATTTTTGTCTGTTTTTCGAAGCTAGATTTACGAAATTAGAGTTTGGTAAATCTAGCTTGCATTGAGTTCCAGTAACAATGGTAGTTGCATTGAAGCAGATTTACCAAATTAGAGTTTGATAAATTAGCTTGCATTGAGTTCCAGTAACAATGGTAGAATCAGCGTTGAAGGATATTGACCTTCTATTATTTTTTTTGGTACATTATTTTTCGATTCTTGTACCAGTATTTTTCGATGAGCGTCTTCAATCTGCAGAAAACCCTAAGAAACTTTTCCAGCTTTTTTTTTTTTTCCCCAGAGTTTTCCAGTTTTTCAACGCTGTTGAGAACATGAATCATTTTCCTGACAGCATATTTGTCATGGAAAATATCCGTCGTCATCGCCGGCGAATAAGTCACGATATTTATCGCATTAGTTGCTGACATTTAACACCGTTGGGAAATTGCATAAGGAATGTCTGATGTTGATAGCTACTGTACCGCAGAGGACCATCTCCCTCGCTTAGTATGTAATATGCAAGGGAGTCTGCGATCTACTTCTGATTTCTCGTGAAATGTATTCACATTAAAACGTCGTGCGCGAAAGGAAGATAACTAACTACAGGGTGAAGTGCCCTGCCTGATTTTATGTTATCCTCAAAATTTCTATTGCTACCGTATATCGTGAGGGGACGCAGGGCAGAGCATAAAGCAAAGTGCGAGTGTTGAAACTTGGGAACCGGAGGTCTTTGCAAACGCTTTAATAGCGAGCTTCCACGAAGCACCTGCCATATCCGCGTGCAGGAATCACCAACATTTCTGCCAAGGGAATTAGAAGTCCTGCCAACTTCCCAACACGGAAAATGGAACGGAACAACTCGAGGCTAAACCTTTGTGTGAAATGTTATTTCAAGCTTCACTTGTTTTACTGTCAAATTTCTCGATGAATATGTCCTCACGTCAAACAAAAAATTAATGACCTTCAGCGCATGACACCTGCTTAAGTTGAGACTCACTGGGTTCCAGGTTAAATTGTAGTACATTTCCTACGCATTATGAAATATGCGTGTCTTTCAAAACTCATACAAAGCATATCGCGGCCGTTGTGATTTACCTACTGAAATGCTGACGTTTTTAATGAAAGTCAGGATCACTTTATAAAATATTGCAATATCTATCCTTCACGTTGTGATAAGAGTAGGTGTTCTTTATGTCAATCATGAAGTTCAGTCTCAAATCTGGTAACTACGCTCATTTCCTGATCTGGTATTTAGGGAATGTAATTATGAGGGAAAAAATAATAATGAGTAATGCGTAACAGGTGTAATCGATCTTGATAAAACTAGAGCACAGCTTTAAGGGATTATAGCGAATAAACATTTTGAGCTGTGAGGTTTTAGGCAGCAAATAAAAAAAGAAAAAGGCACTTGACGTGGTTCAGGGTTTAATGAAGACTAAAATTTAGAACATTCTGTAATATTTCAGAATCACATGGAACTGGGATGGAACTTTGTTTTGTCGTATTAATAGAGAGTGTCGTGATCTATATAGAAAGATGCGTTACACCGAAAGCTTAGGGGGAAACTCTGCAAGGTATTGATCATGCTTACGTCTGCACAATCCAAAAAGGAATTTTCGTGATCTTTTTGTCTTATCCTTTGGGCTCTGTTGCCACTGCTGTGTGCTTGAAACCCTAAAAGAATAATGCAGTCCTTCCAGAAACTGATGTCCTGATGATACAACCGTACATATACGCCACCTAAAAGAAAAAAAAATCATTTGCAAAAGCCCCAAAATATGTGAAAAATTCTTGCCCAGAAATAGTTAGTTCAGCTTATTTTCAAGAAAAAATGAATGTTGTGTCAGCAGAATGCGCATTTACGCTGTCTAGAGGGAAAAGGCTAAAATTACTTGAAAAAACATTGGCGTTTTTTCTAACCGGCCCCATAGAAAATTTTACACTATAGCATCTTGAACCAAAGATATAGTTTCTGCAGATAGACAAAACGGTAACATCAGCAAGCCATTTCTTAGCGCGTCTTTTGAGAAAACAGTACGTGCTATAAGCATAAAAGAGTGATTCTATAAGCATTACGATGTCCGTACGTCCTACTCTGCACACCATATCTCTGCAACTGTTAATCCGACTTGAAAAAAAGAACAAGTAAACCTGCGCATCAGAAGGCCTTGCTTTTCTTTTGGGTTTGTTGAATGGCACTAATTCGTTCTGACTAATTACGTGCTGAAAGGGGCTATAACAATGGCGATGAAAGGAGAGAGAAGTTTGAGTCACTTGTTTTCACCCAGTGACAAGATGTCCGTGTCAGGGGATTAGCCCTTCCTCATGCCTTGCGTCACAGAACAGAGAATAAAGGACTAGAAGGAAACTCTTACACCCGTGATAGGTTTATGGTCGGTATTGCTGAGTTGAGAGGGAATTGTTTTGCCTTTGCTTTCGTAGAACCTGGCCGGTGTGTGAACATTTCTGTTTTGGGAGCAAAGAAAATTTGGGCACCATTTGGTTTACGCACATCGGCCTCTTAAAGGGTTAAGCATACTTGTAGCTAAAGCATGGCCTACCTGTAACTCTTCTCAGGGGTGTTTCCATTATTGTACGACCCGTTTGAGTCACTCCTTTAAATTTAACGACCCGTTTGAGTCACTTCCAATTAGATTGCTGATTCTAATTAAGATAGTGAACCAGAACCAATGGACAACGCATACCTCGCCGCGGATTAATTTCTAAACCCTTGACGCGAGAAGCTAGCATCAAGGAGGTTATATTACTGGAGACACCACTGGCTCTGCCGCCATAGGTCACAGCTAATCTGTGGTGTGATGTCACAAGCACGCAAAAACGAACTAAATTATACCGTTGATAAAACAGTAAGCTTGTGTATCATTGATAAAGATTATTGAATTACCCATTTTATCTGTTTACGCTTAGAAGCTTTTGTTCCATTGGTTTCAAAGCAGCTTCTTTTCTGCGGCTGCGTCGTGCCTGCTCATGACGTCATATCCACGCGGCCAATGCTGCGTGAATAGGAGTGGTGTCTCCAGTAATACAGTATAACCTCCTTGGCTAGCATCTTAACTGATGGACTGTTTTGGTTTTTCTGTTGTTCATGTCAGATGAACACGAATTCATTCCACGATATTCATGAGCTTTCACGTGGACCTACGCTGCACTGATGCAAGATTTCTACTTTCTTGGCAAGTATGTGTAGCTGTTACATACGTGGTACCCTAATTGTTTCTGCCATTTGAAAGAACTCGAAAACATAGCTAAATTTCTTTATCAAGGTCGAAAGGAGGCGTGCCTTCTGATAGAAAGAAAGTGGGGAAAAAAGATAAATACTAAACGATGTTTTTTTTTTTTCCATGAATTAATTGGTTGCAACAAAAAAGGCCGTTTGAGAAAATTGTTTGCACCAAAGGGGTTGCATAATTTTCTTACCCACGCTCAATGATAGTCTGGGACGACACTGTAATTAAAAGCTTGTAAAACCTTGATCCTTTTGTTATGAATCAGCGGTAACGAAGATTACGCACCATAAAAAAGGAACTGCGGCTCAGTGATGTAAGAATAAGTAAGCCTGTCGCACAAAATCGAGCCATTGCGATGTAGCTACTTTAGTTCATTATTTCTGTGTGTATTCCGCTCCTTTCCCTTTCTTTCTTTTCCTACTTTCATGCATTTATTTTTCAAAGTACGTTTCCTATTGTCATTAAAAAAGCAAATGTACAAGCGTTTGTGATTTGGAAATGGCATCTCTTGAACGTCTTCATGGCTTCGCCTTTTATTTCATAAATTTGGGGACGATAATTTCTCTCTTTTGCTTGCAGTAATGCAAGTATCGTTCCTGTTCAAAAATTAAGTTACCTGAAACAAAGTGAAGAAACAGTTTCACTAGGGGTGGGGGGGGGGAGAAGCTCAGCAGGAAATCTAAGTTCAATGCAATCTGGCAGTGACTCATTGGAAAGCTTGCGAGATTAGTTTTAGCTACTTTAAAAGATCTTGTTAATAGCAAAGAAAACAAATTAGTAAAATCATGCAATGCATTGATTATGATACGCTTTCCAACATATCAGAAATCATTACTCAACTTATTACTCAAGTCATGAGGATAATAGCTGTGGGATAAATCTCTCTCCTGTGCCCTGACCTTTGACTCGATTTCAATGATATTAAACAGAATTGGTTCAGTATACCTCCGGAACAACATACTAAAGTTTTGTCGCAATAGAAGCATTTTTAGTCAAGTTATGAGGATAATTGCTGTGGAATAAATCTCGCTCCTGTATCCTGACCTTTGACCCCATTTCGATGATACTCAGCAGAACCAGTTCAGTGTACCTCCGGAACTATATGATAAAGTTTTGTCGCAATCGAAGCATTTTTACGCAAGATATGATGCATAAGGCCAATGGAATGAATCCCGCTCCTATGTGCTGACCTTTAAGCCCATTTCGCCCATTTTCAATAGGGTTTGACCTCAGGTGGTCCCCTACCACATACTAAAATTTCATCGAAATCGAACCATTTTTACGCGAGTTATCGTGCGGACGGACAGACAGACAAAGCTGGAGCATATACGCTTCTTCAACCTTCGATTGGGAAGCGTAAAAAAGGAGGGGGGATACAGCTACTTTTCCAAAAAAATATTTCAAAGTAGTCCTCAATAGTGGCGACGCCAGCAGCTCAGAACCGGGGGCATGTTAGGAGGCAATGTACTAGTGGGGGGGCAAAAATTTTGAAGTGCTTTGCAGAAATTCTTGTTCGTGTAGATTTTGCCTGACACTGATAATGTAAAAAAAAAAAAAAAAGGTTTTTAGGCTCATACTGTGTGCAGTATTTATTTAATGTATGTAATAGTACTGGTAACCATGGATACGAACCTTCCATGGCCTTTAAAATGTTACTATTTTTTCACGATAATAGCTTACTTAAGTAATTTTTTTCTTTTTTTAATATTTGCTGTCTTTTGGTAGAGGATGTGGATAAATTTTATTTCGTAACCCCTGTCAAAGAATTCAGCTTTTTCCCTCTCTCTTTCATCTTTTTAAATTGTAGTTACGAAAATGATGCGTTTCTACTACTTTCTCAGATATTCTTTCAGAGGACTCCCTTCATTTTATAGAATAGTGCAACACTAAATTCAACAAAAAAAATCATTTTATCTAACAAAACTTTTGTGTATTCGAAAAATTCACATACATTTATCGAAGTTCCCTAAAATCTTAGATGATATTGCACTCGCCATGGGTTTCTAACCGCTTAAATATTGGGGGAGGGAGGGGGGCTGTATTAAAATGTCGCCTCTAGGAGAAGACATCGAATGCTTAGACTAACGCAGATCAGGTTCATCTCGAGGTTTTAGTTTCTTGGTGATTTTTTCCCTTAGGCAGCGTAACGAGAGCGTGATCGCTTTGAAATCAGGAGATGCGGATTTGATTCGCGATGCAAGTTTTCTGTGATCTCTACGTGTTAAAAGGCAAAAACGATACTTTTGCAACGAAAAATAGCATGCGGCCAGTCTTTTATTTTGTGAAAAATTACCAGGGAACGCAACTTTGTTATAGTTATTATTTTGTTTGTGGGCTTAGTGACCAACATGGGCAGCTTACTTGCAGGGCTATAAGTAGTCGTCCATCCATAATTTGTGACCACTGATTCCAGGGTGGAAACGTGACCAGCGCCATCAGGCAGGAGCCCCCATGTCTTGTCCAGAACGAGAACCTGGTCCCATGATTGATGAGAAGCCAGCACCTCAGGCCACTCCACCACTGGGACGGCAGCTGCAATAGTTAAAGAAACAAAACAAAAGACTTACGCCAAAGTTATTTAACTATCCTCTTTTTTTTCCCTCTGAAATTATATCAGACAAGATGCACTGCAATTTGAACTGAAACTATTAAGGGTATGCAAAAGTTTCCACCGCCCCCGCTAGAGGGCGCTGTAGGGGTCTATACTGCCGGCGACCCGTGCTGTCAGTTCGTACATGAAGCCAAGCATGGCGGCCGATAAAGTTCATTTGCGGCACTGTTTGTTATTCATGTTTAATTTAGGGAAAAGTGCGAGTGAAGCATACGGTTCAATATGTCAGGCATATGGCGAAACGGTTATGGGTGAGCGGATGTGTCGAGAATGGTTTACCAGGTTTAAGAAAGGTGATCCACGCTTGGAAGACAAGCCACGTGCAGGTAGACCGCAGGAACTCGCAGACGAGGAGCTGGAGTCGCTGTTGCAAGAAGATGCCACACAATCGACCACGAAACCGGCGGAACGTTTGAAAGTGGCTCAATCGACGGTGGTACTGCGTCTACAGGCCTTGGAGAAGATTCAGAAGATTGACAAGTGGGTTTCGCATACTTTAAGTGATGTCGTTGCTGAAGAGGTTGTGTCGTTGCTGAAGAGGTTTCAAGGGAAGTTTCTTGTGGAAGGTTGTCACCGTGGATGAAAAATGGGTCTATTGCAACAACCCCGTATGCAAGCAATCCTGGGTCGACCCAGGCCAGCCATTAACATAATTCACTGCAAAACAGGATATCCACGGAAAAAAGGTGCTGTTGTGTGTGTGGTGGGATATGCATGGAGTGCTGTACTTTGAACTGTTGAAACCGGGCGAAACAATCATTGCACAAAGATACAGCGATCTGTTGATGAAACTGAACACCTCAATCGAGCAAAAACGCCCATGGACAGGTAAAGGACACCGCCCATTCATCCTGTTACACGATAATGCCAGACCACATATCGGTGCCGCCACGAAATCAATCCTTGAACAGTTACACTGGGAGGTTTTACAGCACCCGGCTTACCCTCAGACTTTCATCTGTTTCGCGCTATGCAACATACCCTAGCCCAACAGCGGTTCACCACAGTTCCAGAGGAGGAAAATTTCGTCACTGAGTTCTTCAGCTCAAAACCCTAGTTCTTCTATCACAGGAACATTCATTTGTTGTCTGGAAAATGCTAAAAGGTCATCGATGCTAACGGCCAATATTTCGTTGAGGAAATGTGTACTGGTTTCCTGATTGTTCCTCTCTCCTTCCTCCTTGAAACGGCGGAAACTTTTGCATATCCCTAACATATTCAGTAGATTCGAGGTTACTGACAGAGGGAATCAATAAAATTATTCTGAAAGCGTAATTTCTTAGAACAAAAGCAAGAAAAATGCATAAATGTGATTAAGTTGATTATTTCCGTCATTTCCAGAATTCACATAAGTGAACCAAAAAAAAAAAAAAAAAAAAAGTGGAAATATAAAGTGGATCCCGAGTCATTTTATTACACTCGTTTAATTTCAGTAATTTCCGTGCATGCAGAAACGACCGGAAAGCAGCACATCCTTATCAGAACTGGGTTAGATTGATGAGAAAGAGCATTTTTCAAGATTTGTGTAACATTAAAAATGCTATGACTGGAAGACGATGCCGCAAAATACACTGTCTTAGGCGAACGGGCTCCTTTCGTATAATTAATTTCCTTACTAACGAACAAGAAGATTCTTACTTTAAATACGCAGCTTAAAAGGTTTAAAAAGCTAAACGGAACCTTTTGTTTCCGCATATTAACCCGGGCTTTTACTTCCACGTCGTTTCGATCACATTTTCAGCTGAATATGTGCGCGACGAATATTTTTACTCCTTTCACTTTTCGCCGCATCGGAATAAAACATTTTTGTTTCTGTCCCATCACTTCCAACTGAAAGGGGCATAAAACCGAATGGTTCCCTTCTGAAACAACACACATTTGTTCTCACGGGCCGTCAGCTCGACCTGTCATCGGCAGCATCGCTGTGACAGCGGGTGGTCGGTCTTTTACGCTGTACCAAAAGCAAGCCAACATTTTTTTTTTTTTTTTCTTTTCCTCTCTTTCCTTTTTCATCTTCCTGCACTTTAAGACTTCTTACGCTGGGTTTGGTCCTGCCCTCGTTAATGGCTGTGGAGTCTGGTGTGGGCTTGACGGGTCATCACCGGGGAAGCACACGCACGGAAGTCACAGCGGAACCTAATTTTTCGAAACGAAATACAGGACCTGGTTAATTTGCTATCGGATTAGTTCAATTACCACGCATTCCCTCTGGTAAAAGTAATTGCTACTAGTTCGGATAAAAAAGAAGTTAAAGCATTTGAATCAAACTAAAAATTTATTAACTATTTTTTTTTTTTTTTTACATTTCACTGTGAAAAATGAGTGGTGCGAAACAAAGTTGCCGGCAGGTGAAATTTCCATTTTTCATTTCATTTATTTCGTTATCGTTACATTTGACCGTGTTACATTTCAAAATTAGTTTTATAACATATAGTATTAAGAAAAATCTATATATAGTATAAAATAAAATCCCCGGTAGGCGTCTGTCTGTTTGTTCGGGCTAATCTCGAGAATCGCTGGACGGATTTTGATGCGGTTTTCACCATTCTATAGATCATTTGTCGAGGAAGGTTTAGATGCATGAGGCATAATCTGTGACAAAACGGAGCCGAGCAGTAACGATTTTAGTGACAAGTCAAAGAAGAAACCGCCGTTCGCATTCTTTCGTGGCTTCCACAGCCTAAACAACGATGCGCGCCTACCGGTTTACGAAACTTTTTTGCTCATCGGGAAAAAGTCGCGAGGCGCATGCGCGGCGGCCGGTCTGACAGCATGTAAGGCCACAGATTAAATGCGTAGTTACATCGGACGCTGAAAGAATTGGTTTATCGGCGCTCGCACAGACTAAATGCGTAGTTGTTTTCGTCCACATGTATGTGTCTCTTTGAGTAGCTCTTTAATTAAACTTTAAATATTGTATTAACATTATGCCGAGACGAAAATCGAATATAGGTCGTAGTACATCGGACGCTAAAGATAGTAGATAGTACGCTGACGAAATTTTGTTCCATTCTTTTACGCAGCAGCTCTCTGCTTATTCTATTAAGCAAAGTACGTAGTTTGCAGCGCCGCCCGATCTTTCCAAATGCCTGGCCACCCGAAATATTTCAGGAAGAAACGAATGCTAAAAAAAATCGTGCAACTATACTATAGAAACAGGTTGAGGTTTCTTCTCCCCTTCCCAGTTGAGAAAGAAATCGGTTAATTGGAGGCGAAAAAGAGTACAAGTCTGAAAGAGATCATTTTGCATTAATACCTAAACAGGTTAGTCATAGTTTTGGGGCTCGCTTGGGCCTGGGCTTTGTTTTGCAATATAAAATTCAGGCTCGGAATCTTAAAATTGAGCCTGAACTCAGCACTGGTTCCGACCTTGTATTTATTAATCTTTTCTCGTAAGCTTTTAAACTAGCCACACGGTATGGGAATCATTTAATAATTCAACCTAAAGAAATGTGATAGAAAGGAAAACCTTTCCACGGCTGCATGGGATGCAATGGTAGTATACACTATTTTGAAAAAAGTCACCAGACACCCCTTCAAAAGCAAATGAACGGATCCACTGCGTTGTTAAGATGCACGGCACAGCTGCAAACGGTTTAAAAACAAGCCTGCAGCTGACCGCGATCATATCGCACTGTGAGGTTGAGTGAAAATGTCGCTGAACTGACTTTGAGAAAGGAAAGATTGCACAAACCAGAGGAATTGGACAAACAATAGAGAGAGAAAAGATTGGACAGAATATCAAGGTAGACTTGATGGTTAACAGGTGGACAAACTTGCTAACCAGCACGTCTACCTCGATATTCTGGACAATTATGCCCTACCAACTCTGTGGCAATACAATGGAACCGAGCCATGTTGGTACCAGCAGGATAATGCACCAAGCCATAAAGAAAGGGTTGTTACCGCGTGGTTTGACGATAATTGTGTGTGGACTGGCCAGCACAGAGTCCTGATCTTAATCCCAGAGAGCACCTATGGGATGAATTGAAGCGCCGCATAAGAAGTTTGGAACCAAAGCCTACTACTAAGCAACAGTTAGCGGCAGCATTATGTACTGAATGAAAGCGCATACCTATCGCTGTGTTCCAAAACCTTGTCAAAAGCATGTCTCGAAGGGTCAGTGCATGTATTAAGGCCAAAGGTGGACCGACACCGTAAATGCTATGCTGTGTTTCTGTTCTAGGTGTCCGGTGATTTTTGTCAATATAGTTCCTCGTTTTTCTGTACAGGGGCAACTCTGTAGTAGTGCAATAGTCCTTCCTGCTATTTAGCCAGTCGCAGAGCATTTTCACAACATAAATAGAATATGATCTCTGAATATGGTAGCTTGCAGATCAATATAAAAATATTGATATTCTAATGCAGAGCAGAGCATTCTTAATTTATCCTTGTTGATTACAGTTTTCACTTTCCTAACAGGAAATTAATATCTTCCTTAAAGGAATTAATATCTAACAGAGCTATTGAAAACTGTAGCACCAAAACGTCAAAGGAAGTTATAACTCAGAACTCAATGTTAAGTAGACCATGAGAAAGAAAAATAAATGAGTAAATAATAGTCTATTAATAGAAGCTGTACAAAATTTAGTTGGCACGTTTTATTATGTATGCTAAAATACTTTTTGCTAAAGTATATCTGCACGTTTTCCGTTGCCGTGTCAGACAAACAATGCTTGGAAGTCAAATGCCGTACTTTATTCGTAACGAGGTCATAAAAGATTACGATAGGCAGAGTTGCTGATTCTAGACGCACAATCGAGAGCATTTGTGACTGAGACTGGTTGATAAAGTTAAAAAAAAAAAAAAAAAAAATGAGATAGTATTCATGCGATCGTTTAAGCTGACCTTGCTATTTTTCTACCTTGTTTGGTCTGTATTGACGAAGCCCCGTTTGCTATAATATCAAATTCTTGGTACGGTACTAAGTTTCTATCTTGGAAAAAAAAAAAAAAAAAAATTAAAGGGAAAAATAAGCCTCGGTTAGTGGGACAAAAAGATCTAACAAACTCAAACAAATATGATTACAGTCTTACAGAAGTCGCGATCATTGAGCGAATTTTTCTCACGGGCGAATGAAGAAACGACATTGCCTACGAACAATGGCTATTACCCGTAGTTGTTGGCACAGCCATTGAGATAGCAACCTTCACCACACCTCTTTGTATCCATGAGTGGAGTTTATTGTTATTCCATGATTGGAGGAATTGAACAAACCCGGAATGACAACCCCTACTTAACCGTAGAGGCAATTTGCAAACGAGGCTAATGCTTCAAGTTCAGTACGGAAAACTGACCCCAGAAATGGCTGTTTTTCCTACTTCTCTTTGATGACTTTGCCGCGTAGAAGAAATGACTTTGCCTGTTGCCCTATACCATAATGTTCCAACTTTGTCTAAGTCATGAATATTTAATTGCTTTTACTTTTTCTGCTCTGCTATTTCCCTGGTATCTTATACAGCAATTACTCTGCTACGGTTGTAGTAATCTTTGGCATTCGTTGATGGTGTTTTTGATACTGAATTCCAAAGTTGCTGAAAAGAAGCCAAAATCGAACAACAAAGGATTTAAAATTAAGAACCTTATATCAGCTCTTAAAAAGCTGCGTAAAAGTAACTCTTGTGCTTTAGAGCCATTTTAACTGTAGTAGTTTGCTCCTTGGAAGGTCTGATAACTTATCCTCGGTGGGGTATAAATTGCACGAGGTGGTTTTGGAGGGTTGTTTTCCAGCAGTGGTATAGCGCCTGGTATCCGATGTGGGGAATGCTAAGGGAAAAAGTAAATGCTAATCCTCTCTCCGAATTCCTCTGACGTCAGAGTTCACCATTCATTGTTTTCGTCAAATGATAAGCGCTCACGATAGAGTAAATGCGAGCATCAATAAGGACTGGCCGCCCCGGTGGCGCCGTGGTCTAAGGCGTTGGCCTCTGATCATTCGTCCGAAAGGGGTCCGGGTTCGAATCCCGGTGAGGCGTGGATGTTGTGTTTGTCTTACGGCACTGGCTCTCTCCCTTCCCTGGAACCAGTGACCCTAAATTAGGGACGGGCGACTGCTTACAGCCCATTGAGTTGCTCACGGTGGTCGTTAAACCTCCAATCACAAAAAAAAAAAATCACACAATAAGGACTGAAGGATAAACTGGTTGTTCATCAGTGCGAATTTTACGCATTTTAGGCAGATGTTTAATTTCATATGTGACTTTCTGAGTTTTACAATGTAAATGAAAATCATGCAGATGACGAAAATAAAAACCTTCTGCCATATACGAAAGGTATAGGAAGCATAGGAAGCATAGGAAAAACAATCTAGACGTCATTAGTTGATTATGCATAAAAGAAAGTACTGGTAATTGCAGAGGAACTTGGAAAAGCAGAGACGGTATCATCGAAAGTATACAGTCCGTGCATAAATTATAAGACCACACCGAATTCTAACCTATACGCATGAAGATGCAACACAGCAGCATACGAGCGTCGCCTGAATTTGCATATATGTCGGAAGCTTGTTAAACTAATAGCGGCAGGACAGCATCTGAAGAAGGTAGTTAATAAAAGTGAAAAACAGGAATTTTAGGTGTGTAATAAGTATAAGAACGCTACTGTAAACGAGAAGGCATGTCGAGTTAGTTATGCAAAATAGGTCGGGATGATAACACACGAAGATACCCAGTTAAGGGCAGTGCAACAGCACCTCCGACACGAAGCAAACGCGGTGGAAATCATAGTGCCGCGAGGGACAGACCTGTCAGAAAGTGAAATCCGCAAAATATTTTTTACTGCATGCAAAAAAGATGTCACAGAAAAAAATTGAGGCTGCAGTGAGAAAGTCGAAAACAGCCATTGCCAATGTTCTGAGGAAAGGTGAATCTTATCGTTCTAAACGACGGCCTGGACGACCATTGAAACTGTCTATGAGAGCACAGAAACGACTGCATCGCTTTGTTTCAAATCATTCTGTGTCAGCACGAGATGTAATGGCTGCAACGTCAACTCCCTTATGTCGCAAAACGGCGTGCAATTATATTAAACGACATCCTTGTTTTGTACGACGTAAATTTCAACTGAAGCCAAGACATAAAATAGAACGGTTGGAATGGTCGAAAAAACACATGTCCTGGGACCGAGAATGGCAATCAGTGGTGTTTTCCGACGAAAAGAAGCTCAACCTCGACGGCCGAGATGGCTATGCGTACTATTGACACGACTTACGTAAGAAGAAGCGACATTTATGTAGTCGTAGTGCAGGTGATGGCTCAGTGATGGTGTGGGCTGCATTTTGCGCAAAAGGTAAGACTGCTGTTGCTTTCGCAAACCATCGGTTAAACCCGCAGAGCTATCGGTCTATTCTTGAAACGTATTTGATACCATTTGACAGCCCTTTTAGTGGACATGAATGGATCTTTTACAAGACAATGCGTCTTGTCAACTTTGGTGTGCTTTTTAAGTCATTTCCGAACGCACCACGTATTGGACCATGTCGGAATGGGCTTCAATTGCCGACAACCATGTCGCTAGTCTCCTTTGTCCCATTCTGGAACCCAGGTGTTTTGGACCACATGATCGACGATTGCTCGAAGTTTTTTGCGTGCCGCACCATTCAGGGTAAATCAGTGCTACGATTGTGAGTGAAAAGCCCAGAAGGATGACCGTTTACGGGATTCTCGGAAGTGTTCCACCTGCACCAACTATCGTACCTCGTTCAAAGCGGTTTAGATCACCCGTTTTGCCCATTCCTACCCTGAATTGAACGCTACCTGATGCACGTCGAACTGGTATACCGCAGACTTCGCTCACGTGCTGTCTTGCATGTTGAAGTGGATAATTTATGTTACGTGGGAAGGTGTACCTAATAAACTGCCATCTCCGTGCGCATTATAACTGCGGCTTTAGTGACTTTTTTTTATGTTCCGTCTGATGCACATGACCTCACTACCCTATCGGATTAGAGTCGAGAACCCTCAATAAGATTTTGTGTGTATTACGTTATACCGTACCAATTGTAAAAGTACACTCAATGGACAAAACGCTAGAGACACCAACCTAAAGGCGTATTGGGCCTCTTCTAGCGCGAATGGTAGACTGTACAAGACCAGACATCGACTCAACCAGATGCCAGAATGTTTCCGGAGGTAATGCCAGCCATGCCTGTTGCAGTATTGTCCACAACTCCGCCCGAAACGTCAGTCCTGGATCCGTGGAATCCCCTTCACGGCATTCCAGATAGCTTCCGCAGGGTTTAAATCCCGTGACCTTGGGGCGCCATTGGATGGTTCCAAACTCAGATAGTGTTCCTTGTGTTATTCCCGGGTGGTTGCGGCCCGGTGGAACCGCGCATTTTCCTGCTGGAGAGGACTGTCGGCCGCAGGATGCGCGAAGGCCATGAAAGCGTGTAGGTGATCAGCCAGCACATGTTGGTAGCGTGCAGCGGTTAAGGACCTCACCAGAGACTCTAAGAGACCCAATGTGTCACATGAGGAGGCTCCCCATACCACCACAGAGTCACCACCGCCTTGAACAGAGCCGATCTGTCGCGACGGGGCCATGACCTCATGAAGTCGACTCCACAACCGCACCCCACTGTCAGCTTGGTACATCTTGAAACGGGATTCATCTGACTACACGAAGTGGCGCCACTCTGCAGATGTTCAGTTATGATGTTCCCGGCACCAGACGAGGCGTTATGTCTGATAACGAGCAGTCAACAGTGACGCACGAGTAGAGCGTCGGCTTCCGTAGCCCAGCGTATGCAGCTTTCGCCTTACCGTTTGCTCGCTGTCGCTGCTTTTTGCCTCCGACATTTAACCTGGATGGGATTTGCGCCGCCGTTGCCAACCGGTCGGTCTGTTCGAGCCTGGTCATCAGTGGCGTGTTGTCGCCTTGCTTTCTGGGTGTTGGAACATCCGTCGATGGTGTACTCGCGGTGCACCCTTGACTCAGTTGTCCTTGGACATCGGACACCCTAAGGTTCTTAGCACTTGGGCGATGGAATGACCCATCTGTGTTGTACCGACCGTGCGTCCACGATCAAAGTCGCTCAGATCACAACGTTTACCCATGTTCGTCGATTGTTTTTTTTTTTTTTGACTGGAGGTTTAACGACCACCGTGAGCAACTCAATGGGCTATAAGCAGTCGCCCGTCCCTAATTTAGAGTCACTGGTTCCAGGGAAGGGAGAGAGCCAGTGCCGTAAGACAAACACAACATCCATGCCTGACCGGGATTCGAACCCGGACCCCTTACGGACGAATGATCAGAGGCCAGCGCCTTAGACCACTGCGCCACCGGGGCGGCGTTCGTCGATTGCGATACACTGTTGCGAAGCGCTGCTTTCCGCCTATTTATCACCTTCATTCGATTTGGATGTGTTCCACTGTGCGCGGGGGATGGGGTATCGTTCACTTGATCGAAAGGTCACTTGACCGAAAATCAGTTCGCCGAAAATCACTTGATCGAAAGGTACATTTCACCGAAGGGTCACTTGACCGAAAAGTTCATTTCACCGAAAGGTCTGTGACGTATATTCTAGATTAACTTTCCTTTTTTGGTTTCTTTCCCTATGTAAATCTTGAGTTTATTCTCAGTATTCTTCACGCTTAACGAAATACCTTTTCCCTCAAACGAATACGTTTGGCAACAATTGAGGTTGTATGCACAATTGAGGTTGAATGATAAGAGCAAGAGATAAAAACGACGATTGATCTATTGCTGGAGAGCGTTGTAAGAGAGCGATTATTTCGAGCGTTGGATTGTAAACTGATTATTATTAATAGGAGTGTTGTGTTTATGTGTGGTGTGTGGAGTACATTGTGATGTTATCGTTCAGTTATGGAAGTGCTACTACATCCTGAATAAAGCTATGAATTTCTTAAAGTTGACATCTATTATTTACATGTTTCGTCTGGCCGTTAAGGTTTCTTTCATTTAGGAACTATTTCTTAGTATGTTAATGTGTTAAAACAGCGTAGAAGTAGAAAAGACTTTTACGCTACAGGTCACTTCACCTAAAAGTTCATTTCATCGAAAGGACATTTGATCGAAAAGTTCATTTCACCGAAGGATTACTTTACCTAAAAGTTCATTATATCGAAATATCATTTCACTGAATGGTCAGTTTATCGAAAACTTAGAATTTTGTTGTTAGAGATCTGATGGTGTGTGGTGCGGGTTTTTGAAAAACTGGCTACCTAAACATTATCGAATTGTATAAAAAAAATACACTTTCAATTTCTATGAAACACCTCCCCATGAGTAGGTTTTTCCAAATATAACATTAATTATAAGGCCTAGATCTGTGCCTTTTTGTCAAATTTTAATCCGAGATCATATTCATAAGGGTTACATAGCAAGTCAAGTTAATAATGTTCCAGTTTGACTCAACCACAAACATTAATTTTTTGACAGTAGGCCTAGATACAGGTCATTTTAATAGATTTTAACCCTAATCATATTCATAAGCATTACATAAAATGTAAAGTAACTTTTTATGTAAACCTTATGAACATGAGCACGAATGGTTAAAATTTGCTAAAAAGGCCTAAGACGACCTAGAGCCGTAAACGTGATTCTTTTTGCCTGAAAAAATGTGCAACAAACATTATTAACTCTAGTTTTTATGTAAACCTTATGAACATGAGTTCGCACGATTAAAATTGGGTAAAAAGGCCAATAGATTTTTTTCCCTGAAAAAATGTGCAACATTATTAACTCGAGTTTTTATGTAAACCTTATGAACATGAGTTCGCACGATATTAAAATTGGGTAAAAAGGCCAATAGATTTTTTTTGCCTGAAAAAATGTGCAACATTCATAACTCGAGTTTTTATGTAAACCTTATGAACATGAGTTCGCACGATTAAAATTGGGTAAAAAGGCCTAAGCCAAGGCCTAGGGACCTAAAATTGATTATTTTTGCCTGAAAAAATGTGCAACATTATTAATTTTACTTTTTATGTAAACCTCATGAACATGAGCACTGAACATGACTTTTATGTAAACCTTATGAACATGATTAAAATTTGCTAAAAAGGCCTAAGCAGAGGCCTAGGGCCATAAAATTAATTCTTTTTGTCTGAAAAAAAAAAAAAAAAGATTTGTTTGTCTTAAAACTAAACCTTTGCGTTCTTTGTGACACGGAGAAATCAAAACTGCAATTTGAGTATGATCCCCTAACGTTTCGGTGGTCTGTCTGCCGAACTTGCACCATGCTTCAACAGATCCTGTAATGAAATCCAAAGTTTTCGATAAACTGACCCTTCGGTGCAATGACCTTTCGACGAAATGAACTTTTAGGTAAAGAGACTTTTTGGTGAAATGGACTTTTCGATCAAGTGACCCTTCGGTGAAATGAACTTTACTATCAAGTGATCTTTCGGTGAAGTGATTTTCGGTCAAGTCAACCTTCGGTGAAGTAAACATCGGGCAAATGAACCAGACCCCGAGGGATGCCATTATCAACTGACCCTGACCCCTATCTCTGATGTTTTGTCTACTAAGTGTAATACTCTAGGGTAGAGGTTAAGGGAGGATTTTAGCTTTTGAGAGACTCAGTCCATACAAAGTCGTCGAACTTGTAGTTGTCCTAACTTCAAAGGTGGAAATTTTGTGGCTGCGTTACGGTAAGTTAGGGGAGATATTCAGATTTATAATCATCAGGGAACTACTTGTGCTGCCAGAGCGGTTGTCTCATGATAACGGGGGTGGGGGTGGGGTGGGGGGTGGCTGCTTTCGTTACATACGATTAAGTATGAATAGGTGGGTGCCCCTCTTTGAAAAGTGCGAAAGGAGTTTCACATGAAGTAGACACACCAATATTTCCCACGCAAATGGTCTCAATATCAGACCTTCATTTTTGATTTTCACTCGAATTTGGTGAACTATTCAGAATATAAAATTCTCGTTGGCAGCAAAAGTGAATTTCTGTGTTTGTCGAAATAGAGATGCTGTCATTTGAATGCGAGAGAAATAGGGAGTTGAAGCGTCGGAGCCGATCCCTGAAATCCGCATTTTTGTTAACTTGTGTAACTGACACACCTGGGTCCTGCAAATCAATGGAACTTCTTTTTCGTACAAGGAGTTTGATATCGTCATATTTTCTGCACTCTTCTATCCATCATGTGGTATTGTGCCAGTGACATGGTTTCGTTCCTCGTTTTCCTTCAGCTCAGTCAGTAAGCTCCGTGTTCTTTGGACTCAGGCTTACATTAAGTGACTGCTTATTTTTATAAAAGGATGTATTTTGAGACATAAAATACAACCGCTCTGTTAGAAAACATGAACAGTGCAATGCGGGATATTTTCAAGAGCTTGTGGATGATATACTAAAAGCAATTATGATTTTGCAGTTAGTGACTATTGGATCCGAAGGAAGTGTTTGGAATCTCTCTCTATATATATTATATAAAAGTGAAAGTATGTATATTTGTGTGTTTGTTCCGCATACGTTCCTAAACGGTTTGATGGATTTGCACCAAGATTGGCATACGTACTCTTCATCACCCAGATTAAAATACCGGCCGGACGATTTTTAGAAATTCCATCCCGAAAGGGGGGTCAAACGTGTTTTTACGGGGATCGGTTGCTGGTGCATTACTCCGCGTGTCAGAGCAACGGTCGTCAGGTGACGCCTCACTCCTCGCAAGCTTCCGCGGTTCAGGCATACGGAGAAGAGGGAAGAGTCCGATTTTTTTAAATTCCTAAAAAAAACAAAAAAACAAAACAAAAAAACAAACACCGGTGGAACATACGGTCAGTGGCTGAAGATACGGAAACCCCATTCCCAGCGATGTATGTTAAAAAAAGCTGAGAAATCGATTCCCGAGAGAATGTAAACAATGACCGAGATCCGATTTTGGAAAATTCATAAAAAAAAAAAAATAAATAAATAAAACACTTTTTCCCAATGCAGGAAGTGCGTTGTTGCACTTGTTTGCTATTTCGAGCTTTTAAGGCGAGTTAAAGTCCGCAGTTCCATCCCTAAGGGGGTCAAAAAAAGAAGGTCAAATGTGTTTTTACGGGGTCCTGTATAGACTGGGTGAAAGTCGGCTGCTGGAGTATTACTCCGCATGTCACAGCAACGGTCGTCAGGTGACGCCTCACTCCTCGCAAGCTTTCTCGGTTCAGGCATACGGGGAAGAGTCCGAATGGTTACGCATCATTCTCAACGGTTTTCTAAGCGATTTGCTAGAAAGTGCCTTATCTACACTCTAGAAAGCTGAATGCGGAGTGCAGGAGGTGCATTGTTGTACACGCTTGCTATTTCGAATTTTTAGGGCTCAGAACGGCCATTATAAATTGTGATAAGGTGTTGTCAGAACGGCAGGTGCAAATAAAGTCTTGCTTTGTGATTCAGCGTGGTGAATAATTTTGAAGTGCTCTTTTCATCAAGTGGTGAAATGCCTCTAAAAAAAACGGAAACCCATCGGACAAGTTCAGCCGAAAGCAAAGAAAGTAAAATTACTTCGAGCGAGTGAGACAACCGAACAACGCGATCGATGGTAGGGTTTTTTTTTTATAGTGCAATTTACGTTGTTACTTGAAAACAAACTTTATGTCTATCTCGGGCAACGCCGGGTACCTCCGCTAGTTACTTATGAAGAAAGAGCTACTTGAAGTGTCCAAAACTTGCCGCTGTTCGGGGAGAACATCGCAGCATGTAACACGTTAATCTTCATAGCAAGGTTGTTTTAATGTTTTATCGTAATTTATGTTGAAGGAATTTATGTGTAAAGTGTAGCAGTTCTTTCATGGAAAGCCTGAAATTATAAGTTGTAGTGGTGTTGTTGTGCTTAGGTAACTAATAAATGCATTACTCTGAAGGTTCGATTATTAGTGAAATAATTTTTGTGGGGTTCTGTAAGCGTACTGCTGAAATTTACTGAAGCGTCATATACTATAAGGCTTTGAACAAACTTTTCGTCAATTCTGAACAGATTCTTTCAATTCCTAGAAATTAAAAATACTTAAGTAGCAAATTATTAAGAACATCTAACTAATAACGTGTTGAGCAGTCCTTTGCCTTCAAAACCGTTTCCATTCGATGTTGCACGGATTCAACGAGGCGCTGATATTGTTCTATAAGTACGTTCAGCCCAGCTAATGTGATGACGTCAGTACATAACTAAATGTTCGCTTTAGAAGGACCTGTGTTACGAATGGTCTTCTCAATCTTATCCCACAGGTATTCAATTGGTATAAGATCTGGGGACTATGTTGGTCATTTTAGCACTTTGAAGTCAAAGTGCTAAAATGCTAGATTGCTGGGATCCATCGATTTGTGCTGTTGCCGCTATATTATGGCCCCTGTGTCCTATGGAGTGAAAACTGGATTCATCAACCCAGTCTTCAAGGGTCCAGTTTTGGTGCTTCCGTGCCCGCTGCAGACAACTTTGTCAATTTTTAGCAGGTACGAGAGGTACGCGAAGGGGACGCCTGCTGTTCTAGCCCATTCAAGCCAATGTGCAGCGGGCTGAAATTCTTCCGGCTGATGCAATGGAGCTCGTCTGTCATCTCGTACAATCTCGAGTATCTATCAGTCTTTTTCTTCCCAGGGAAGACCGTCGACTGCTTGTTTCTTTGTTTGTGCACCACTCATTGTACACCCTCGATACAGTTGTTCTTGCATAGCCTGTGTTTGTCGAAATAGAGTTGCCGTTTCTGAGATGCTTGCTTAGTGCCCACTCTTATGCTTCGAAGGCGCTGAAATCACGAGTCTTTACCATATTGTCGCTATCTGTGCTTCGTACATGTCTGAATCCTTTGCAGTGAGCTTAGGCGTACACTGGGAGGGTCGGGATCACCAATGTAAAGGACCCCTTCCCCAAACTTTTCGGGAATATAAAGATATAATGTAACCTTTTTATGATGTCAACCAACTAAATTTAATAATATAAGATTGTAATTTTTCGTAGAATGCAAACACATGTATAATGTGTAATTAGCAAAACAACGACATCGATTCCTAATAAGCAAAATCAGTACCACAACATTGTAGTTTACATTTCTACCCTATCTATCATGGTTTTACAGTTGTGTTCGCTAAGTTCCACAATTCGCCAACAGAGGCGCATATGTCGTACCCGTTAGATCGTGCCTCCGCAACTGCTTTGCTCTTGCGCGTGTGTGTCTAGGGGGAGGGTATCCCAAGCTCAATCTTATACAGTATGTATGTAATATTGTATATATATATATACATGGTTATACGCCACTGGCAGTGAACTGTTTATAACGCCATCTCAACGTCTTAAACGCGTACGAAACGTTCGTGACTGCCGCGGAGAAGACCTCGGGTGCGATTCCAGCAAGTACGAACGCTCGAACCACTAAATATCTGCCGTGCGTCGGATGGGCACGTTCGCGGCAGCGACGTTTTCCGGCAATTTTTTTGTAGTACGTTACGACCCACCGGTGGGGTCGTAACTATTTCAAAACATTGTTGTACGACACACCGGTGGGTCGTTTAAAGATATATACATAAAAGTGACTGATATCCACTACGAATTTATGTATATACATTTTTTTCTTCCTTTGAAAACTGTAAAAGTTAACGCGTTACGACACACGAGTGGGTCGTAACGCAGCGAACGTGTTAAGCCGTCGATCCCCGGCAGTGAATAAGGGCGTCTTCTACCTCGCTTCCGTGTGACTTTCCTATCGGGCAGTGTAGCCCAAATCTCCTAGCTTCCTATTTCTAAGGATTGTTTAAGACCTGGGGTCAGACACTCCCTTCCTAAAATCCTCTACATATGATCTGATCTGATCTTAAATGCGCACGCAAGTAAGGATGGTACGTGTCTGGTTGCTGTTTGGTGTTCCAAATAATATGATGCTTTCAGTGAATCTTATTTTATAGATTCTGGGTATGTGCCATTAATGTAATATTTCTTAGCTATGCCAGTTATGAAGCAAAGTAAAATTTATCCGTCGTTTATAGAAGATGGGAAAATGGTGTTAATCATTTCGTGCCTTTTTTCATCAATTTAGAACGTACGCAAAGCGCTGAAAGAAATCTCGAATACCCTAGAATTACCATAAAGCTGTAATTGTAATTGCGTATACGAGACAAAGCACACAGCACATTTATTTCCGGTTTTCATTCTATCAATAAACACGACAGCTAGCTTGTAACATTTTAATTGACATTTGTTGTTTTTAATTCGACGCGGAAAACATATGCTTCGAATAAATATGGGTAACCCCAACATTTGACCTTTAATCACATTTACGCTAAGCAGCTGCAAAAATGAGGTTAAAAGCTGTTGCTGAGTCGACGAGATTGTGCGTTTTCTTTATTACCCTGTGACCTTAAGTATACTGACAAAACTGTTTGCCCAAAGGCGGTTTATGAACTGTGAAACTTTGTTGCCAAACAGCCAAGACTTAAAGCGTTGCTTGCTCCAAGAAAAAGAATTACCTGCCCTGCGTGATGAATGAAAGTTGTAGTTTCTTTTCTCAGCCTGTGTATATGAGATTTCCCTCCTCCCCGGTGGAAGCAATTGGTCGTGAACTTTAAACTTCGTAGCTATTATTCAAGTTTCCTCCAGACATTTTCCCCTTGACTGTTCTACTTGTGGCTATTATGCTCTAGCGATGCGGGTATGTCACCATGTGTAACCGGTTAAATTGATGTTCCTAAGGGGAAGATAGAAATTAGAAAGACCGCTACTTGGGTAAACATCTGCGACTGAATATATAATGAGATGATCTTTGACGATTTTGCGGAAGAGAAGCAGATTAAATTTCTTCTTTTGTATTTTTACTTTTCGTGAAACACGGTCTTAAAAATGCCGTTTCTTTTGCTCTTAAGATTCAGATGTATGACGAGTTTTGTGGCAACACAGCCACTTTATTGTGCAGTTTGTTATCGCGTTGATTAAAAGAACACAATAAGTAAAACGGAACGACCGAGGAAATTTCCACGATTTTAACAAATTAATATACTGAATTGCTCCGTGGCGATTTCTTTCGAATGTGGAACCATTAGGAGAAATTGCAACTGATATTAAAATCGTCGGTTTTTTAATAGGCCGGTTGTGCGCCATAGTTATAAATCTAGCTAATGCTTCATTCGAGGTTTACATTTTCAGAGTAAAGAAAATCCTATCATTCTTTTAGTGTACTTTCTTTATCATTTTATTTATTAAACCTTTAAAGTTTTTTTATTCTCGTCAAATTATAGTGTAAGGTCTGTTCACAGACGTACGTGCCGCCCCGGTGGCGCAGTGGTCTAAGGCGCTGGCCTCTGATCATTCGTCCGTCTGGGGTCCGGGTTCGAATCCCGGTGAGGCATGGATGTTGTGTTTGTCTTACGGCACTGGCTCTCTCCCTTCCCTGGAACCAGTGACCCTAAATTAGGGACGGGCGACTGCTTATAGCCCATTGAGTTGCTCACGGTGGTCGTTAAACCTCCAATAAAAAAAAACAAAAAAACAGACGTACGAACAACTACGCATTATGCGGTACACAGAAGTAGAAAATTCAGATTTAAATACCAAATGTCTTCCACTTCAGATAACATTAACTCGCGGTATCCGTTTAAAAGCCTTTAAAAGAAAGACTGGAAAGGCCATGTTACTTGAAAATAAACTGAATTTAAAAAAATATTAAGTAAATGTGGAAATGTTAACTACATCCGTTGAATGTCTACCAGTTTTGTTATTAGCTCTTAAAGTTACACTGTAAATGATTTCTTCAAAAGTTTTGTTTGCAATGTCTGTCAAATGCAGCGCACGAAAACAACAACAAAACCCTGAGCTGTGGTGCAGGGAAACTTAGCGTCGTGGTTATCATCATTAAACTCCGAGATGATTACGTTCCCTAACATTTTCCAAATTGCCATAGTTTTTCGTCTTGTATGGGTTGTAGCACCATCTTGTTGAACCAGATCGTCTTTTAATTCAATCCTAGCGTGAGAGGTTTCTATTGTATGTCGATGTCACTCTTGAATTGAGTAAAGTTCTTGTCATCGCAGGTTGCGGAGACATGAAGAGTGATTACACGCTTTGCAAAATAAATAAAAATAAAAAACCCAAGCACCCAGAAAGAATAATCCAATTGAGATGAAAATTGGTACGTGCGATGTACATGTATAGGAAAGGAAATTATTGCAGTTCCAGAGCTGTTGGGCCATTTTTTCGGATAAAACAGCTACACGAGCTGAACAAATCAGTGCATTGTAGCGCCACTTCTGGTTCGGATACAAGGGTTACCCAGCGTGGCATAGACGGATACTGACCTGAGGCATGCCAGATGGTGCCCAAATTGCGGGCCAGTTCGCCGACATTCCGGGATGGGCGTAGGTTGCGTCCCATCATATCCCAAACATGTTCTATCGGTGAGAGGTAGGGCGATTGGGCTGGCCGTGGAAGGGTATCGACATTACGGAGGAAGGCCTGGGAGAGCTGTGCCGTGTGTGGCCGGGTATTATTCCGTTGAAAAATTTATCGGTGATGGTGCGACAGGAATGGCAACACAATAGGTCGCAGAATGTCGTCGACGTACCGTTGAGCCGTGAGGGTGTTACGAACTACCAAGGGTGTCCGCCTATCGTACGAAATGGCTCTCCAGACAGTCACTCCATGTGTGCGAGCTGTGTGCCGTTGCACGGTAAGGGCAGGATCCGTGCGCTGGCCGGCTCGTCTCCAGACGTATGCGCTGGTCATCGGCGCCAAGTACAAACCATAACTCATCACTGAAGACGCCACGACGCCACTGGACACTATCCCACGTTGCTCAGGCCCGACAGCACTTCAACCGGTGCCTGCGATGCTCGTTAGTCAGTGGTGGGTGGCGGAATGACCTCCTCGAATGTAGTTCCCATACCGCAAGTCGTCTAGTAACTGTCCGGATGGCCACTTCCGTACCTGTAGATGATGCAACAGAGCCACGGATGGTTGAGAGTGACGAATTCGTTTCTGTTCGTGCGGCTCTCACAAATGCTCGATCCTCGTGTTCTGTCGTTGCCCTCGGCCGTCCACTGCCCGCGAGCCGCTGGGTTGTGCCCTTCTCGACCTATTGGCGCCAACATCGTCTGATTGCCACATTGCTCCGACCCAAATGCCTGGCGTATCGTCGACTTCACCAGCAGGCCTCGCTCAGCCCAAACATAAGTCCTCTCTCAAACTCGCTCAGTTTCTCGTATTGTGGCAGGGATCAGACGACGTGGCATCCTCACAGTCCGTGGAGGTTAATGCAATCTCAATCCGCTGTCACAATTGTCTTGACGTGCGAGCATTGCTCTTGATATACCCTTCTCCATGCGCTGTGGCGGGCCACTATTTCGTCATTAGTCGCTATTTCTTAATCATTTGCATATTCGGCCCTGAGGTACTTGCATGCGGAGTTGCATAGGAATCGAGCAACTTTCTCGGGCTGCTTAGTTTTCTAAACGCATTTAATTGTAATTTCATTAATAGGCAAAATAAATCTGAAAACACGTGCTGGATATGCATTTCAGCAAATTTTGCCAGTAGTTTAAGCTTACGTGCTTAATCACAGGGGTTTATCAAAATAATGGAAACACTTACTGTGTGTGTGTACTGAGCTTTTTATTAATAAGCTGTAGGCCCGCCTCGGGCTTTTAGGACAGACGCAATTGGACTTGAAGTAAACTTGTACAAGTAATATAGATACGATAATGGAAATTGGGACCATTCTTCCAGTAAAATATGTATTAATTATGCCAGTGATGTTGCAGGTGGAAACTGTGATCTGACCTTTCGCTCCAGATATTCGCACAACTGTTCAATAATATTGAGGTCCGGAGATTGAGGTGGCCAGAGTAGCTGTTGTACCTCATTCTCATGCTCTGCAAACCACAACTTGACACGTTTCTCACAATGCACATGTACATCAGCTTGAAACCAGGGACGGTTATTAGGGAACAATGCTTGCAACTTTGGGTGCAAGTAGTCCCCAAGAATAGATTCATACGTTGCACGTGTGACACGACCTTGCGCTGTAACCAGTGGCCTTGATGAATGCTATGAAACATCAGGGATCCATCTCTGTGCTTCACAGTCAGAACCAAAAGAATCGGGTAATATGTTTCTGCAAGTTTTCGCTAGACGTACACTCTACCAGGCATAGGATACAATGTGAAGCACGAAGTCTTCGTCGTGCTCTTCCAATCACTCTCGGATGTTTCTAGCTGTGTGACACATCGCATTGTTGTGCTGGAAGTTCCCATCCGCCTCAGAGAAGACAATTAGCATGTATGGGTGTACGTGGTCTGCAAGGATGGATTCATAACGAATTCGGTCCATAGTGCCTCCCACAGGTTTGAGTTGACCCAGAGAATGCCACGAAAACTTTCCCCAGACCATAACGCTGCCTCCACCAGCTTGTGTCCTTCCAGCAATGGTTGAAGAGTGTTTGTCCTCCGATGTTTCTCGCCTTATACACCAACGTTCATCCGTTCGAGGAAGCAGAACACGTGACTCATCGGAGGTCGAATTCCGATACTGCCGTGCAAATGTAAGCCCTTTCTGCTGGTGCGCTTTCGTTAGCATAGGTGCAGTGACCATCCGTCTGCATCGGAGCCCCATACGCAGCAGGGTTTGCTAAAATATCTTCTTAGAGACACTTTCGTTAGCCCCCTGGTTCATTCGGTCTGTGAGTTGCTCCACTCTAGCATGTCGATCGGCTCTCACGCACCTTCGAAGCCGACGTTCACCTCTCACATCAATGGCAAGTGGTGCTCCTCAGTTTCCACACGTGGCTTATTCGCAATGGTGCCATTTCTGCAATCACGATACACTTTAACCACAGCAGCATGCGAACAGTTCACAAACTGCGCTGTTTCAGAAATAGTTGCCACCCTTGGCCCGAAAGCCGATTTGGCCCGAAAGCCGATAATCATCCCTTTTTTGCAAATCTGAGAAATCGCTCCTTTTTTCCATGACAGCATGTCGATCGGCCCTCACGTGATATGTTTATCGGCCCTCGAGTGATATGTTTTCAGAATGCCTACATCACACTTCCAAGCCAGCTCACGACACGTGCCTTCTTTCATTGGCTACGCGCTATTGACGGAGGTAGTCACAATAATGTGACTGGACTGTGTATGTGATTAATAAGATTGATATGCATCTTTAATACCGCGAGATTTCAAAGACATTAAAACTGCTGATGGGCTAACGGAATGAAAAGAAAAGCCGTACGCAGTAGGAGTTCATGTTTATTCGTTCTTTCTATTAATTCTGTATGTACATGGATATGGTCCACGTACCGAAAGAACCAACTGAAAGTGAGATGAATATGAATTGCTACTACGTATGGCTTTTAATGATTATGAAACGGCTTAATTTTAGCTATATGTATGGAAAAATCCTGGACATAGAGGGGGTCTTCTTTATTACTCCATGCAGCACTTTAATTGAACTAATAATTACCTTACCAGATCCAAGGCTTAACATTTCGAAGAACCAGCACTATGGAGAAAATGAGAATTTCTTCTATTTTACATGATTACACCCTGGTTCCATTCTGCTGTCTTACATTGCTTAGATATGTTGTGTAAATAAAATGATTGCGAATATAAATTCTTCTTTTCCTAAAACGCATTCTTATCTGTTGATTATCTTTTAACTCGTTGGAGAAAATAAATTAAAAATACAATGAAGTACTGTAATAACTTTTCATCACTCGTGTGTATGAACTAGCATGAGAAGGTAATCTTAACATTAATTTGTGTGCAAATTACCGAAACCACTTTACAAATAAATAAACATGTTAACAGTCATTTTGTTAATTTTCTTGACCGAGAAGAAAATGGTATGTTACATTTCTAGATAGATAAGAGTAGATTTCATCCTTGACTTTTTAATGGGGGATGAAGAACAATTAATAACTTTAACTTGTTATTCCACTTTAGATTTCTGACGTCATGCTCAACATCTGTGATTTAAATGTATGTTACGTTAATGATGTAGTTGCCGGTTCAGTCATTTATTAAAAGTAGCCCCGAGTGATATTCCGTTTTCGTAATTTCGTTCTCATGGTTGTGGTTCAGCAAGCAAAACGTGGTTAAATTTATCGGAAGTGAGCACGCAGTCCGTGGAATACGCATTGCTGTAATATTGCTTATATTCAATTTTGGGGATGATATACGAGTTCTCCCTGTTACTAAATTCACAGAACGCGAAGCCAATAGCTACACGACTTACAGCGCCTGTCCACTTTATTAAAAGGCTATCGTCTTGCCTGTGAACGGAACACACACCGCAATTTTAAATAATTTCACGAGAAGGAACTCTCTGAAGGTAAGTGGAACTTGTCATAACTCATCTAAAGTATGTCGTTACTACATTGTTCAAATATAAGAGTTCGAGCTTCGATTTCTTCCCAGACTTTGCGTTTAAAAAAAGTGTTGACCAACCCTTGCAAGATGTTTGGAATTCATGCAGACAATGATTTCCCCGTTTTCTCCATTTTAATGAGATTGATTTAGAAACGGCCTCTGATAGTAATAGAACTATATAATTTTATGTGTACACCCAGTGGCTAATTTAGTAGAATCAGTAGACCATTTAACGCAAATAACTTAATACGTCATCAGTTGTTATCACGTCACAACGGATACGTAATTTGTGTTGTAGGACTGCTCACTGGATTTCTTTCCGTGCCCTATCGCGTGGGTTCGTCAGGTCTCCGCTGTGAGGAAATTAAGCAGTTCCAGGGTTTTAGCTATTTTTTTCAGGTGCTGAAATGAATGAATTTTTAGCGAAATGAGAATTCGCTGTTCTGTAACGGTTCTCTTTATTTAATGCAGTATACACGGGAGATCTAGTGAGGGTCACATTGATGAAGAAATTAATCGGCGTACAAAACTTGCCTGGAGAGCTTTTGGAAGAAACAGCATAATTTTCAAGAGCAATATGCCATTATGTCTTAAAAGAAAAGTGTTTGATCAATGCATCCTTCCAGTGCTTACGTATGGTGCAGAGACGTGGACCTTAACTAAAAGAGACATACAAAGGCTGCAGACAACTCAAAGATGCATGGAGAGGTGCATACTTGGTGTAACCAGGAGAGACAAGAAGAGGAACTCGTGGATCCGAAAAATGACAAGAGTGGAAGACATCAGGATCAGAGTTAAATCCCTGAAATGGCAATGGGCTGGGCATACTGCCAGAAGGACAGACCATCGATGGACAGCCGAAATTTTAGATTGGATTCCAAGGGACAGGAAAAGACCCAGAAGAAGACCACATGGGAGATGGGTGGATGAAATTCGAAAGTATGCAGGGGTGACATGGAGGAGACTGGCACAAGACAGACCGTTGTGGAGGAAACTTGGGGAGACCTTCGTCCAGCAGTGGATTGATAATGGTTGACAATGATGATGATGATGACACGGGAGATCACCTGCCCTAATTTCTGTATTGATATTATATCTGAAACTGCTAAGTTTCCTTATTCTCAACTTAATTTTCTCCCTTGATCTCTCCTCTCGAACGTAAAAGGACTTGCCTTCTCTTCGGGGAGTGAACCCCTCCCCCCTAGTAGGGAGAATTTCCGAGTCTTCTACCACTTGTCACAACTGCCAGAAACGACTCTCCCCTACTCCGAAAATCCGCGGGCTTTCCATCCACTTTCCATTTTGCGTGAACCCGTCTGCGACCATCATGTCAGCTCCATGTCACTTTCACTACTCTCACATCCCTTTTTATCTCGTTGACACCTTTATCTTACCCGTGAGCCGTCACTTGCACATCCATGGGAATCGACTCATTAAAACCGAAGATTCTAAAGAAACGCCATGCGTTCGAATATCTTCTTACGCGGACGCTGATCACCACGGGTTAGCCGGGACCATGTGCCCCTGTAGGCAGTCATCCGCTGAAGAACGTGCATTTTGAGAAATCCCAGTCAATTTGGTGTGTGGAACGTAACATCACACACCTTTATTTTTCGAAGCACTGAAGAAGGGATTCTCATTTTTCCTGTCTCGCGGTGTGGGAAGAAAATCACACCATTGCGAGAAACTTAACTGCCAGGTCATCCTTAAAGTTCGGGTGCCAATGTGAGAACACAGGTTTGTCCACGCCGGATATCCTCACTCCGGAGTAAGTCGCTCTCCCAACTGAGCTACGCGGACGTATGCTCTCGCTGCTATCTGCCTTTATCTCATGTGCGTCCTGCGGTGCGGGCACGCCATACTACACTAAAACTTGTTGGCTTTTTGACCTGTCTCCCGCAATTTTGTGTCGCACCACAAGGAGCGTGGTTACAGATATTTGTGTCCAGTCGAATAAGTGCCGCGTGAGTCGCTATACTAGCTCATTGATTTTTGCCCCTTGCCTGGTTGCATGTTTTCCGAAAATTCATCTGTTTGGGTTCCGTGAGAGGAATGATCAGGAAGTTATGCACAGAAACTTAGGCTTTCGGTGTTAAATTCTCTAAGGAAAAATAAATATTTGTAAGAAGCTTTGAGATGTTTCTAAATCAATTCACAACCACCTTCATGGCTGAGCGGTCTGTGGCGTGGGCTTCTGGCGAATCGTCCGAGTTGGGTTCGGCTCGAGCATGAGTGGTGAGTTTGTCTTACGTTACTGGTTCTATCCCTTTAGTAGCTCTATATTAGGGACGGGCGACTTCTTATAGATTTAGATGCAAACAAGGGTCGTTTCCCCGAAACAAAAGAGAGATGGAATATTTGTACACATGTTTGTTTACTAAGTACTTGAACAGTGAAATGGAAACATTTAAAAAACTGTATTCATCATCTGAATATGGTTATAAAGCACAGCACTTGGACACAGTGGTCATGCAATGCTTTCGAAGAAAATACTCAAATCTGGTAATTGTTGAGCATGAGAAAATTACTCTGAACACAAGCTCTCGACAAATCAGTTTACTTATCAAAGTAAACTGATTTGCCGCTGAAGAAGGGATTATCTCTTTTTTTTTCCTGTCTCGCGGTGTGGAAAGAACATCACACCATTGCGAAAACCTAACGGTCCAGGGTTCGAGTCCCTGTTCGGGCGGCAATATAACGAAGTAAATTTCTCCGTCATTTTTGTCTACGCCGGGCATCGAACCCGGGTCTCCTCATTCCGGAATAAGTCGCCCTCCCAACTGAGCTACGCGGACGTATTCCTCGCTGCTATCTGCCTTTATCTCATGTGAGTCCTGCGGTGCAGGCACGGTGCAAGTGTCTCCACGTATTTGGAAGATTTTCACCTTTTCATCAACGAGAACTGTTTGGTTTAGTGACAAAAAGACTTTTTTGAGCAACTCAATGGGCTATAAGCAGTCGCCCGTCCCTAATTTGGTCACTGGTTCCAGGGAAGGGAGAGAGCCAGTGCCGTAAGACAAACACAACATCCATGCCTCACCGGGATTCGAACCCGGACCCCGTTCGGACGAATGATCAGAGGCCATCGCTTAGACCACTGCGCCACCGGGGCGGCACAAAAAGACTTTAATAAGTAACAATGACAACAACAATATCCACAATGACAACAACAAAAAGTTCTATCCGAGATCTTAGTGCAAAAATTCGCAAATATATGAAAGGTAAATCAGCAGATATATATTTTTTTTTCGGCGTTTCCCTGAATTGACTGTTTCCATGTAGCCGTCACACCTGCGTTATTTTTTGGCAGATGTGCTGCTCCAGTCAAACTCCCTGGCTGACACTGTCCCCAGTGCAAATGTGGCCAGATGTTTAAGGTAAGAAACTTTCCGAGTCACTAAAGAGGCAATGATATAGTTTCACTGTCGTCCGGAACACCTCGCGACTATATTACACCTGTCATATCTTTTCACAGAGTCGGACTAAAGTCATGCTCAAGAGAGTCTTCTTTCTTCTCTGATTTTGCCAATCACGTTTCCATAGCTATGGTTTTGCTAGATTGTAGATTGAGCAGCGGGATATCGTTAATCGATTCCTACGCATCACTAATTAGATAACCAGGCGTTTGGCTACGAAATTCTTTAAAAAGGACAACCCCCCAAGTGGGCCACTTGGTGGTGTGAATTTGTTTAAATTTAACAACATGTAAAAATATATAAAAGTTGGAAAATTACATGCAATACAAAAAAAAAAACTGATTTGTGCGTTTTAATTGCTTTAGATATCGGACGATGGGCAGTCGTATCATTACAGTGTTAGAATTAGAAATAAATCTTCTAGTGGCCCAGCAGACCACTAGAATTTGCAAACTACTGGTCCACCAAAATGCCCACTGGTCCGTAACAAAAATAATAATAATAAAAAAAAAAAAAACTTAAGGACATTTACAAGATATGTAGAAAATAACGTATCATTTCAATGGAATTATCTCCAATATTTGTTTTTAAACCTATCATTAGTTTGCAGCCTAAAAAGAAAACCATGCAGCAAGGTAAAATAAATAGAAATTCATTTCTTAACTTGTGACAGAAAAAACTTAGTAGCCATCCGGGTCAGTAAAAAATCAATAGTTCAGTAGTCCTACGGAAGTTTTACTGGCCAATGCCTGATTTCATATTTTGGGTAAAGAGTAGGCTTTTTCGAATTTGAACGAGTCGCATATTCTAATGCTAAAAATTTCACTATCTAACATATCCAGATCCCACATCTCCCCCACCATTCCATGATTTAAAAATAGCTACCTCGGGAGTTATTACTACCCCATTTCAGTTTTGACCGTTACTTGAAAACTTCAGCGATCAGTCCTTAAAAACAGAGAGAGAGAGAGAAAGAGAGAGAGAGAGAAGGCAAAAATAGAAACACATCAGTATAAAAGGGAACTAAGACAGCATGGAGTGATGAAATGCCTGTTTCTTTTGATGAGTATGCTACCCGCGGTGAATTTTTTGTAACATCTTCGACGTCACCGATTTCTGAATTATGCCAACGGAGTCCACATTGCTTAATGGGATCAGCGAAAGAAAGTAAGGAAGTGAACCTGAAATAGATGATGAGGCAACTTTTTAGAGGGGAGGGGCGCAGTTTATTCCAATCTGCGGGGCATTCAATAAGTTTGAAGTCTACTGTATATGTGCTTTGTATTCTGTCATTAAGCTTCAACTTAATAACGCAGCATATCTTTGTTCCAGCAGTGTTAGTCCTTGATAGGAAAAGTTCTTTTTCCCTGGAACCAGTGACCCTATGAGATGGGTGACTGCTTATACCTTTGAGAGCTGCTCATGGTGGTCATTAAATCCCCAAAATAAAAATTCACTTCCCCTCTGTGGCTTCCAGGACGCTGCGGATGACGTAGTACGTGGCGTTTTCAAATCGAAATAATGCAAACATTACGCAGGACAGAAATTTAGGATTTTATTCCATGAACATGCGCGAATTTTCAAAAGACCATAAACTAAAAATGAAATTCTTTCATTTTTCCAAATATTCAAGCTGATCATTATTGGCTGTTAACATTTACGAAGTACAGGGGTTTATCAAAATAATGGAAACGCCGACTGCGAGTGGAGGACACGCAATGCGCCGTATGCAAGCTACGGGGATGTTAATCGCGATGTGAGTATTTAAAAGGGTGTAGTACGATGTCGGCTAAAGCGTAGCAATGCCACAGTTGCAGGTGTGAAACAGCTGTTGAGGAGTAATTGTCGACAATGTCAGATCTTAGTGACTTCAAAAAAGGCATGATCATTGGTGTGCGTCTTACAGGAGCTTCAATAACTATAATGGCACAAATAGTAGGTGTAACACAAGGAACTCTATCGAAGAACATGACTACTTATTAAAAAGGACATGGAGTTGCCTCCAAACTTGCAATTTGTGGACGCTATACGAAGATGTCAGGTAGGGCAGGCGAATATTGGCACAGATTGTACAACGGAAGACCACGGCACTCCAAATAGCAGCAGAGTTGAGAGAGTTGAACACCAATCAGAATGATCCCGTTTCTTTCATAACTTCCACCACTGGTAGGGTGTATGGCGAAAACCTGCTGAAGCACACCACCCGGAATGTTTGCTTCCGACAATGAAGCATGGAGGTGCATCTCTGATACTTTGGGATGTCAGATTGTGGCATTCCTTAGGGCCATTGGTAATTCTACAGGGTCATGTCACATCTTCATCTACAACGTAGGAATTCGTTCTTAGGAACCACCTGCACCCAATGTTGTAGGCATTGTTCCCTAACGACGGCCCTGGTTTCAAGCAGATAATGCACCCGTGCATTGTGCAAAACGTGTGAGGTTGTGTTTTGCAGAGCTCGAGGATGAGGTTCAGCAGCTACCCTGGCCGCCTCAATCTCCAGATCTCAATTATTGCATTTGTGGAAATACACTGGAGCGGAAGGTCAAATTACACTTTCACTTCCAACATATTTGGCACAGTTGTGACATACAACCTTCGTCCGAGAAGTTCCACCGCATAACTGACAAAACAGTAGTGGGATATAAATACCACGTGTATGCCAGAAGACAGCAGTCCTTGGCCAATCAGCGAACAACTGGAAACCGACTTATACCGGTACCGACGGCCATCCCGTTTCATTTTAGCCATGTAGCAGCAGAGAGTAAAAATCCGTTTTTGTTGGAAACTTGGTAAATTACCTACTGAAACCTACATAATGTTTAAAGAAGCGTATGGTGAAGCAGTCGTAGAAACTAAAAATCTTACTGCTGTTGCAAATTGGATTTCATCTAAGCCAATTAGCATGGCTATTTGCTGTGTCCATTTTCACTAGCAAAATTTGTTAGCACTGCAATATTTTTACCGAGATAACAAATTATTTTTAGCCAGCTCTTCATACCACTCTACCATCGGGGCGACTAATAGTGATTGAAAACATTAGCAATGTGGTAATTAGGTCTGTGAATCCTTACGTTTCTACCTCAATCCCAGATTCTTCTGAATTGAGTTTACAAGAACACTAAAAAATTCCGGCGGCTTCAGCTCCTACCATAATAATCAAGCTTCTGGCTATTGATTGATATGTTGAGCTCTAAATTGCGAACCAGAATTGCCCATTTAGCTTTTCAATTGGTTGATGATCATCCAGAGTGCCCATTCCTTTTGGTAACCGCGTTTCTTTTAGACTACGGATCGTTCAGCAGTCATTATTTTATCCACTAAAGTTATTTTTGTGAACTAATGAGTTTAAACTTTCTGCCGATGGATACGTCTTGCAAAAATTTAATTTATGGCGCTTTCTTCCGTAGTGTGGAACATTTAAGAAATATCAGGAATATCTGAAATAGTGGAATGCGTAATATAAATGACTGAAACAAGGCAGCAGCATACTTTCAGCTTTGCTCTGGTGCCTGAATATAACTTACGTTCGTAAGGAAAATTATATATATATAAAAGGCATTATATATATATATATATACGCAACTATGCAGCTGTTGTAAAAGCTTTTTTTTTTCTTTTTTTTTTTTTTTCGCTAATCCCCTTTTGCCTCCATGTCCCTTTTTGTTCCGCTTTTTTCTTGTCAGAATCACTGCGCAATTTCTTCATTGAATGGATGCCAGAGACTGATCAGGTGTTACGTGAAAACAGGCATATGAGTTCTGGCTTAAAATATTCGGTGTCACGAACCTTGACTGAATAAACGCGGCACCTCAGTTATTTCCTCTTATAAGGGGAAAAAAAAAGACATACGTCAAAGAAGGGGCACTCAGATGTCGGTCATTTGTGGAAACCTCCGTGACCAATTCATGCCTTCGGAATCTCCCAGTCCAATAGGCCTAGCAGGTCAACCTTTCTTCTATTTCTGCAAAATCTTTTAGAAAGGGGAGGTCCCATTGCGTCATTGTTCATTGACTTCCTTCATCTTCTCTCTCTCGACTTGACAAGAAGGCTTCCTGTAAAATGTTTTATCGCTTTAACTCTCTTTTCCTCGCTCAAAGCTGGGTCTCAGAAGAAAACAAATGGGAAGAAATGTCGAGTCGTGTTTTCTGCTTTATCAGCCTTAAAACAAGGCCCTAGAGATTAATGGATTAATCAGAGGGTTTTGTTTTTTTAATGGAAGTAAACGTTACTTTTGAAGTGAGGTTCTATATTGCGACAGGTTGAATATTTGATGAGTTGCCGTCGAGGACATTTTAATAATGGCAGAAGCTTTAAGAATCAATAGAAAACTGAGCTGTGTTGTGAAGTGAAATATGTTTCGAAGAAGCGAAAGAAATGATTGAAATTTATAAACAAGTGCACTTTTTGAAAAGATCTTTTCTCAGACAGATAAATTCTAGAGCACTTATGTTAGATAATAAACAGAATGTGCAGGTTACATGGTTTTTCTTTTGTGTTTAAGGAGCTGCCATTTCATTTTTTTTTTTTTTTCATTTTCATTTCTTTATTTTAAATGTGTTCTTGCATCTACTGTAATACTCTCATGTATTTCCACGAAGCATGGGAATTTAAGCTTCGTACTGAGGAGACAGTTAAGTAAAAGTAACTTCCATAGGGAAAACAAATACAATTATCGGCACAAAGATGTCGCATTTTCACTGTTTCCCATGTAGAGACCTCTTCAGAAAACTTGAAAAAAGCATCGTCTTGCAGCGGGAATCGAACCTGCATCTCCCAGTTTCAGTTCAAGCATGCTACCATCACCCCACGCAGTACAACGAAGCTCGAACAGAAATTGAGTAATGCGGGTTCGATTCCTGTTCCAGGGCGGTGCAATTTTCAAGTTACCTGTGGTGGCTACATGGGAGACTGTGAAAATGCTGCACCTTTGTGCCGATAATGATATTTGTATTGTCTTCCATGTGTTTGTGAAGAATTATCTCTTCAGGTAAATTCGTTTCCCATTGATACATATAAAGGGGAGAAAGTGGAAACATGTCCATACATCACCGCGTCGTTATTGTTCCCAAACATAACATTTTATCTGTTTCGTGTCATTGGACGGAATCGACTTGATGCACTCACTTACAGACAGTAAAGACTGAATGGCAGGAATTTTACATTACATTATAGACCTGGGTAAAGCGTTGAGCCATAACTCCTATAACTGTACTGTAGTTACACTGAGATGACTTTCTTGGGAAAGCTGATGGGGAAGAGGGTAAAGGATCTAAAAAAGCAGTGGGGGTACACGAAAATAATTTCAGAAGTTTAATTTTAGTTATATACACTATATTGACCAAAGTCACCGGACACCTAGAAGAAAAACACAACATAGCATTTATTGACATACGGTGTCGGTACACCTTTAGCCTTAATGCATGCACTGACCCTTCGAGACATGCTTTCGACAAGATTTTGGAACACAACGATAGGTATGCGCTTCCATTCAGTACATAATGATGCCCCTAACTGTTGCTTAGTAGTAGGCCTTGGTTTCAAATTTCTTAAGTGGCGCTCTAATTCATTCCATATGTGCTCTATGGGATTAGGATCAGGGCTCTGTGCTGGCCAGTCCACACACGATACGAAATTATCGTCAAACCACGCCGTAACAGCCCTTGCTTTATGGCTCGGTGCATTAACCTGCTGGTACCAACAAGGCTCGGTTCCATAATATTGCTACAGAGTTGGTAGGGCATAGTTGTCCAGAATCTCGAGGTAGACGTGCTAGTTAACAGGTTTGTCCACGATAACCAATGGGCCGAGACCATACCACGAAAAACACCCCGACGCTAATACACTGTCAGCTCGAAACTTGACCGTAGAAACACTGTGGTAAATAGCGTTCCCCCGGCTGCCGCCATATCCACACACGGCCATCAGAGTGATGGATCGTGTATCCGTATTCATCAGTCCATAGGAACCGTTTCCATTGATCTACGGTCCACGAAAAATGTTCTTTACACCATGCTAAACGACGAGTAGAATTCCGAGTGGAGATGAAATGCTTATGAGCAGCCGCACGACTACGGTAACCCATGGAATGAAGTTCTCTGCGAATGGCACGTGTACATAACAAGGTTCCAGCATTTTTACTCAGCTGTATACTGAGGTCTTGGGCAGTATTCCGTCGATTAGCTGTAACGACTTTCCTGCGGCTTCGACGTCCTCTATCACTGATATTCTTTGGTGAGCCGGTAAGGTTTGCTGCTGCAGGCACGCCATGTGTCTTCCACTTATTCAATACATCCAAAGCAGTTGACTTGGGTATGTGTTTAAACATACCCAACAACCCACTAATATAACACCCAACAATCTTTCCTTTCTCAAAGTCAGTTCAGCGACATTTTCATTCAACCTCACAGTGCGATATGATCACGGTCAGCTACAGGCTTGTTTTTATACCGTTTGAAGCTGTACCGCGCATCTTAACAACGCAGCGGATCCGGTGACTTTTGTCAATATAGTGTATGTGATTTTAAAGAGTTTCATCTGGAGTAAGCGTTATCTTAGGTTCATTATCTGCGTGTTCTGTTCAGCAAGACTCTTAGAGCTTCGGATTATTTCAGACATACACCGAATGATCACTGAATTATGACTACCTACTTAATAATACTTCGTAGGTCCTCCTTTCGCCCTCAGTACGGCAGCTATCCGACGTAGCATCGATTCAATAAGAGGCCAGAATCGGTAAGGAGGTACAGCTAACCAATATGTGTGTGTAATGCGGCATTCAAGCCAGGTATGGAGGTGTATCCAGACGCCTGATATGCCATTCCAAATTGTCCCACAAGTGATCTATGGGTTTGATGTATACTGTAAAAAAATTTAGTTCAACGTTGCTCCACATTATGGTACAATTTCAGGTACTTACACCATGATGTGGTGCGATTTTGGCACTTGCAGTGTAAAGTGGTGCATGAAATCATCTGACTTGCACCATGTTTTTGAGAAAGGAAAAATGGAGGTAAAGTGGTGCAATCTTGCCCCCTCTTTTTAGTACAACTGAAGAAAATCGACCACATGTCTTCGTGATCGAAGCAATGGACGAGAAGACTTATCTGAATTGTTGTCCCATGGATTTTTACGTAGGACAAGAGATTTATAAAGATAGGACCACATATAATGTTGCTAGGTTAGTTACGCGCCCTTTGACATCACAGGGAAGAAACCGGACTTCTCGAGACGCATGGGTGAAGACTAATTGAATTTATCGCATTATTAGGTGTGCCGAATGCAACTACAAAAAAAAAAACCAACTCAGCAAGGCCGCCCAAGCTGACTAAACGTGACAGAAGAGCCATGGTAAGAAATGTTAAGAAATCCCATTCTTCCTCTGTCATTTCCATCGCTGCTGAAGTAGGAAATGCTTATAATGGCTCGGTTAAAACCATACCTATCCGCATAGTCTTTTCTTTTGTGAAATCATACCAATGTAAATGGAGCATCTCTCTCGTTTAATTATAACATCCAGTTAAGGTGGACGTCAAGTAATTTTGCTTCCTATACTTCCAATGGAAAAACTTCTGTACACATTTTCCTCACAATTAATTAGTTCCCAAGGATGAAAATTTGAACATCGATTAAAATAGCTTCATTTTATAACTTGGAATACTTAATATTTTTTAAAACATAACCGTAATTAAGCAATCCAACATTTGTTTCTCTACTGACGTCATCAGTGTACAGGTGGCGCCATCTTTTTTCTGGTCTCAACACCACCAAAGGAAAAGTTACTGATTTTTAATATAATTATGGTTATGTTTTAGAAAATATTAAGTATTCCAACTTATAATATGAAGCTATTTTTATCGATGTTCAAATTTCCATCCTTGGGAACGCATTAATTGTGAAGAAAATGTGTACAGAAGTTTTTCCGTTGGAAGTATAGGAAGCAAAATTACTTGACGTCCACCTTACTGAAGAGTTTTTTTATACACTGGTATGTTAGAACAAATCACTCACTGAGACGAATTGAATCGTTTTAATTTTCAACAGAATGTTTTTTCTTCTTTCAGTTTTACTTTTTCTTCAGTTAATGTTTCTGTGGTTAATATTTCTTTTGTGTATTTTCATTTAAATAACTACATTTCTGAACTTCTCTGTTTTCAGTTGATGTGCTTAAACTGTCATACAAAGCAAAATTCAAAAATCGTTAAGGTTTTGTTTTGTGTGAACAATCTTTTATAGCACTTCCGTTTACGGTTGCCGATATCAGATCATCCATTATAAAAAAGAAATAATGAAAAGGAAAAGGAACCTTATTTATCTTTTGTCATTACACGTTGCAAAAAAATCCGCAGATGGTCACTCGACTTGAAACATCACCAAATCTTCTTTCATGGGGGGGGGTACTCAGTGCCGTTATTGTCTGCGGCTGTTGATAAATAGCTTTGCTTGGCTATCATGGAGGAAAACTTTAAGCTTCATGCAGAATATAATACTTTGCGATGACATTTTGAATTATTCGTTCTATTTTGGTTCCTTCTACGTATGCTTTAACGGCTACTATCTACGATTGTCGATGTAATATCCCATAAAACTTATCGCCAAAAGCCATTGCAAAAATGATTGTAGTTATGTTTTAAACTGTGAAATATTGAGGCAACTTCAGTAGCAGTAATCTCGTCGTATAATTTAGCTACAAAGCATTTTAGAGGAGATTGCGTTGTGAATTACTTTTCTGATATCAATCCGGTCGTTTCATTGATCGCAATTTCATGTCTAGGTTGTCATCATTTCCTCGCTTTTACTCTGATTTCTTTACTTACGAAGTCTGTTCCCATTGTGAATGAATAGGGAACAAGTTCCTGCCCACATATGATTATACACTGTGATGAAGATGTATCCCCTATGATGATTAAGCTTTAAAAAGATGTAAGTTTACGAGGTTGCTAGTTTGATAATTTTTCAAATTTTCATTCCAATGAATGAGTAAGTTGCCTCAGAGAACAGAATCATCATAGGACGCTTACGAAATAAATTCATTGTTTTATTCGGTAATCACTTTTACTTCAAGGCATCAGGGTAATTAATCCTTGACAGAATATAATCCGCTGGCTTTAATCAAGACGACAATCTCAACACAATGACAGTCGTTCGTCGATCACATATATTTCATCAACCCCACCCAAAGCTATCAACTCTTATCTCGATCAGCTGGTATACATTCAATATTGACATTATTTAACTCTGACTCACCGTCAGTGTTGCCAAATTGTTAAAGCTGCTCGAGGAAGTGCTAACGGAGCTTTCACTTCCCGATTGGGTTCATTCTTATTGCCTAATTGGAAATCTTCGTATCTGAACAATATACATACTCGAGATTCTCCTGCGAATTCGAGGGAATTCCGCTTTTTTTGTCATCATTTGAGTCAACTCGAGATCGATGCAGAACTGAAGGTAAACGGTGTGACGATTTTTCCCGTAATCGTAATTTCTTTTTTCTCACGATGTTGCCTGTTCCCAGTATTGTTATTAAATGTCATTGTATTGCATAAATGTTTGTATTTCAGCATGAAACTGTGGGCAACGATTTCCAATAACGGAAGTTAAGACGGCACGAAGATTTCCCTGTAGTCTTTAGGCAGAGATTCTTCCGTGGATTCGAAGAATTCCGCCATTTCCGTTATCATTTTGGGCATTCTCGAGATCAATGCACAACTGAACAGAATTTGGGGGGGGGTAATGGTGGGTGAGAGGGATTCCGTCTTACGAAACTTTCGAAAACGGAAGTTAGACGCAGCGTAGATTCCTCCCGTAATCTTATTATTTTTTTCTCGCGATGTTCCTTCTGCCCAGTATTGTTCTTAAATATCCTTTCATCACACAAATACTGCATTTCAACCTAAAAATGGAGGAAGAAGTTTCCGAAAACGGAAGTCAGTCGGAGCGAAGATTTCTCCCGAAATCGCATTTTGTTTTTTTCCTGCGATGCTCTCACTATCCTGTGTTGTTGTTAAGTGTTACTTTCCCTCATAAATGTCTGCACTTAAGTTTGATAAGGGAGGGGAAATTTTCCAAAAACGGAAGTGATGGATCATGAAAAAAATACGAGATTACGCCATATAATACAAATTTCGAAGATGACAATCCGATTTTTGGCGTAAATGTGACAAGGATGATAAGTCAGATAATATCCGAAAACTTGAAAATTTTCATCGTCCTGGAGCGGGACTCGAATCCGCATCTCCCAGATAGTGCCCGGGTATGCTAACCACAACACCATACGGAACGACCAAGTTTCAAGTTTCCAATCAATTTGAATATAACCATCACGGGATTCGCTAGTCGAAGCAACCGGCATTCGTGTTTAGCGAATCTGGAGGTTAAGAATCTTATCCCGTGTTTGCCCGGAGAATCTAAACCTCCAGATTCGCTAAACATTGTTTAGCGAATCTGGAGGTTAAGATTCTTAAACATTGTTGGAGGTTAAGATTTTTAACCTCCAACAAGAGAGAGCGAATCTGGAGGTTAAGATTCTTAAACATTGTTGGAGGTTAAGATTCTTAACCTCCAACAAGAGAGAGCGAATCTGGAGGTTAAGATTCTTAAACATTGTTGGAGGTTAAGATTCTCCGGGCAAACACGGGATAAGATTCTTAACCTCCAGATTCGCTAAACACGAATGCCGGTTGCTTCGACTAGAGAATCCTGTGATGGTTATATTCAAATTGATTGGAAACTTGAAACTTGGTCGTTCTGGGTGGTGTAGTGGTTAGCATACCCGGGCATTTTCTGGGAGACGCGGGTTCGAGTCCCGCTCCAGGACGATGAAAATTTTCAAGTTTTCGGATATTATCTGACTTACCATCCTTGTCACATTTACGCCAAAAATCGGATTGTCATCTTCGAAATTTGGAAGTGATGGGGTTTGAAAATTTGTTAGAATTGATGCATGGTGTTCAAAAGTATTCATATTCTGAAAGTCCCACCATTTCTCTAAAGTAACGAAAGCTTTGCTATCATGCGTTAGTGTGCCTCAGGCTGAAAGTTCTTTCAGCGTGATGGATAAGTTATTGTCATCTGAGGGAATAAAAGGGGAGGAGGAAAGAAAGGTAGTGAAGAAATACGAAGGGAATTATATCAACAGTAAAGATTGCTGTGCAGAGTCAACAAAAGACAAATATGGCCATGGAACTTGCTGAGAAGAAAGCAACACAAGAGGAAAATTGAGCCGATAGTACAAAAGAGAGAGACGTGTTTGAAGCAGTGTCTTTTAAAATCACTTTATTTTGCTTTGAATTCGGTAATTTTATTGTGAATACAGTGAACAAATCCATCTTGCTCGTACTGCTTTATATTCACACTTTCTTGTCGCATGTTCGAATTTTTTTGCCAGGTTAAAAAGTTCAGCTTTTTTGTTCCTTGGTCAGTCTCGTATATGAATATATCACGAAGGAATAGATATGAAAAATTGCAGTTCCAGTAGATTTATTATCAGCTACAACTTATTATGCTGGTTGTCCTGCAATTACCTTAGTTACTTTTTAATGTTTTCACTCCTCTCGCTTGTTATTTTGTTTCTTAATTACTCGCTCTTTCGTACATCTTCAGTTCGGTAAACGGTAAAAATACCCCCGGAGAAAATACCCATGAAAACTGAAAAGCGGAAAAAATGCCCCCGGAAAAAATACCACCGGAAGAAATACCCCCAGAACAAACGGTTCACTGTAAACTGCCACACAGGAACACTGATGTGTGGTAGTGTTCCGGTGTGGCAATTTACCGGCAACCCTGCCATACATCTTTCAGCAACTTGGCCACAAAAGTTCAAGGGGGATGGGGGGGGGCTATAAAGATTGCCGTTTCTGGGCCTATATTGAGAACTGAATTGGGAACTCCAAACGAATTTCGAGAAAACGTTCCGTGTAAGCCAAGCGAGAATCGTACTTTAATTTGAAGAAATAAATTGCCGATGATCCGAAGTATTTTTGGTTGGGGGGTTGCGGGGGGGGGGCTCAACCCCCAACTTCCGTAATATTAGATTCTGAGCCGCTGGAGTCTGTCATTGTATCCAGGCTGTTCCCCCTGAAGTCTCCGCGAGGTCCGTGAGCTTTGGGTAGGGGGGGAGTCTCCAAAATGTTAAAATGGACGTAGAGCTGTAAACATTAGAACCATGCTTTACATAATGATTCTGTACACGACCACGAATTTTCAGGAGGGAGTGGTGCAAGTTTCTAAGAGCGCAGACAAATGTTCAAGGTAAGGGATTTGCTCGCAATTTCTATGCTTCATGTTGCGTTTAATGGTAAGCTATGTATGCTCTTCCCCCTCTCCCAGAAATTTGGTGAAGCCTGTGAAAGGGATACGAGGTGCTTGGTTAGGAGGGCTCTACCCCCAGCTTCCGTAATTTTATATTCTGGATCACTAGAGTCGGTCAGTGTATCCTCGATGTTACCCCTGAATAGCTCTTAGAAACGGGTTGGGGGGATGGGGGGTGTTACCCCACCCTCCTGAAAATTCGTGGTAGTGTACAGAATCATTATATAAAGCATGGTACTAATGTTTGCAGCTCTACATCTATTTTAACATTTTGGGAGCCCCCCCCAAGATCATGGACCTCGTGGACACTTCAAGGGGAACTTCCTGGTTACACTGACAGACTGCAGCGGCCCCGAATATAATATTACGGAAGTTCAGGGTAGAGTCCCCCTATCCAACCAAGTGTACCTCGGTAATTTATTTCTTCAAATTAAAGTACGATTCTCGCTTGGCTTACATGGAACGTTTTCGCGAAATTCGTTTGGAGTTCCCAATTCAGTTATCAATGTAGGCCCCAAAACAGCAATCTTTATAGATTTTTATAGACCCCCCCACATCTTCAAACTTTTGTAGCCAATTTGCTGAAAGATATGTGGCAGGGTTGCCGGTAAATTGCCACATTGGAAAACTGCCACACATCAGTGTTCCTGTGTGGCAGTTTACAGTGAACCGTTTGTTCTGGGGGCATTTTTTCCGCTTTTCAGTTTTTAGGGGTATTTTTACCTACATCCCTTCAGTTCTACGTAACTCTTTCATTCTTTCGCATATAGCATTCGGAGGCCCGTAAGGACACCTGCTTCCCACATGTCTTCCTCTGTTCGATATCTCCCGACCTCTGTCTCTGTAACTCTATCTCTCGTCATTCTGCTGTGCTTCCTTCCTCCGTTCGGACCCCTGGCTATTCTTTGATTAAAAGAACACTCCTGTGACGCCTAGTAGAGCAATAAACTAATTATATAGCTGGCTGCACTTCTACTCATCGTGTTACTGATTGCTGTAGAAGGCAATAAAACAAACGTTAACTGAAAGAGCTCCCCAATTACAAAGCCGAACGGTCTGGGAAATGCTGTTTATAACTCCTACTAATGACCTTGCCGCGCCGATAGCATCTCGAGATTCCCTATGCTGTGTTACGATGAATACCAAGAAAGACCTACTGCTGAATATTCCGTTCTATTCTTGGAAATGAATGATTTCTAAATTCTCCATAACAGAAGTAATGTGTCCTTCAGTGAGAAAATGTTTAACGAGAAGTAACTAAATTTACATGAGAACAGGAAGTGAAAAGAGATGTTAAACAAAGGTATAAGTCACTCCCGCGAAAACGAGAAATTAAACTATTCCTAATTAATGAGAATGACGATTGTACTTCGTGAACAAGTGGGGATAGTTTATAAGTCTGTGTTTTGCAGATTGTCTATCGTAACACTGGTCACTTTAATATTCAGCATTTAAAGAAATTATAATATCGCCAGAGTTCGTTTGCTTAGCAACAACTAGGGTGAAAATCCAAGTCGTCTTTATTTCGTCGTAACTTGTCCAAGTACATACAGTTTGTAGACACAACCCTACTATAACATCAACAATGATCGACAAATAACGTTTAAAATGGCGTACAAATAACCTTTGACTCTCGTAATATCAAGCTAATATAGATACCTCTTTCAAGCAGCGTATCTTCTTACGTTCACACCACCGCCATACGCTCTCTGGTTACTTCTGACTCACTGTCAGGCGTTGCCAAAAGGTATAAGGAAATTCGCAAGATTTGACAGGCCGTTCAGAAAGAAATATAACGAAAAAGTAACAAAACTTATGTAAGAATCAAAACTCACAAAGGAAGTTGTATTGTTTTAATTAGTCGAACGTTGGTGATTAATTAGTCCTAAGCTAAATCGTATGAGCTTATAACTTACTTAAATATTGAAGTGTGAACCATATAATGAGAACGTTTTCATTTATCCACATAAATCTACAACAAGCTCTTGGTCTCTCCACCACTCCATTTCTACGTAGATCCTTCATTTACGCTTTCCAACCGTAGGTTAAAGAAGCGTATATGCTCCAACTTTGTCCGTCTTTCTGTCTGTCTGTCCGTCGGCACGATAACTGGCGTAGAAATGGCTCGATTTCGACGAAATTTTAGTATATGGTAGGAGACCACTGGGGACGAACCTTATTGAAAATGGGCGAAATGGGGTCAAGGGTCAGGGCATAGGAACGTGATCCATTCCATTGCACTTATGCGTCATAACTTACGTAAAATAGCTTCGATTCCGACAAAACTTTATCATGTTGTTCCGGAGGTATGCTGAACCGGTTCTGTTGAATACAATCGAAATAGGGTCAACGGTCAGGGCACAGGAGCGAGATTTATTCCACAGCCATTACCCTCATAACTTGTTACAAATGCTTCTATTGCGACAAAACTTTAGTGTGTTGTTGCGGAGGTATACTGAACCAAAGATACCCAAGTCAACTATTATGGATGTACTGAATCAGTGGAAGGCACATGACGTGCCTGAAGCAGCAAAACGTACCGGCAGACCAAAGAAAATCAGTGATAGAGGACGCCGAAGCCTCAGGAGAGTCGTTACAGCTAGTCGACGGAGTACTACTGCACAAGACCTCAGTGTACAGGTGAGAAAAAATTCTGGAACCTCGGTATGTACACGTAACATTCGCAGAGAACTTCATTTTATTGGTTACCGTGGTCGTGCGGCTGCTCATAAGCATTTCATTTCCATTCGGAATGGTACTCGTTGTTTAGCATGGTTAAAAGAACATGTATCGTGGAACGTAGATCAATGGAAACGGGTCTTATGGACTGATGAATATAGATACACGATCCGTTGGTCTGATGGACGTGTGTGGGTATGGTGGCAGTCGGGGAAACGCTACATCGAAATGAAGTCAAAGGTCAGATCACAGGAGCGAGATTTATTCCACAGACATTATCCTCATAACTTGAGTAATAGCTTGAGTAATGATTTCTGGTATGTTGGAAAGCGCATCATAATCAATGTATTGCATGATTTTACTGACTTGTTTTCTTCTAACTCCCTGTTAGCGTTGTCAAAACGTACAAGCTGTTCGTGGAAGTAATGTGCCATTCAGTGAGAACAATTTTAACCGAGAAGTAACGAAATTTGCATAAGAAAACAGAAACCCAGAAGGAAGGTTAAATTAGAGGTGTACAAAAGTTTATTTAGAAATATACATCTCAAGTGTCCTCTAATTCTGAGAAATTTCGATCATACATTTATGATCATGCATACATATGTACATGTTCCTTCACTTCTGCATGCGCAAAGGTGTTAGGGGCGGTGAGGCCCAAAACATAGACATATGCTAAGAAGACAAAAGTCGAATATAATTAAAATTAAAATTAATGCTGATTACTTACAAACATTTTTCATTGAAATGTTTCATGCCTCTGACAAATCTTCACCTCTCTCACTAACGGCCGATTTTACACTATCTATTCATCTTATTCGAGGCCTTCCGACCACCTGATTTAGAACGGAACATCTGTCGCTGTAATTAACTGTTCTCTAAACGACACACATGCTCAAACCAGTAGCGGATCCAGCGGGAGGCGACTGAGGACCCCCCCCTCACACACCCAAGAGACATTTTCTTTAAAATGGCTAAGATCGTAAGCAATTCCTGTATTTATTTTTGCGAAATTTTAGTAATAAATGCATACATTTTCGTAAAATTTTTTACAATTAAAATTTGCTGTAAATTACGTGAATAAATGTTGTGTTCTAGCTTCAGAGAAACAGAACAGGGGGGGGAGCTAGAGTTTCAGAAACAGGAGAAACTTAGAGCGGTAGGGAAAATAATTTTTGGCTGATCATGAAAGAAGTTTGTAAAATCATGCAATGCATTGATTATGATACGCTTTCCAACATACCAGAAATCATTACTCAATTTATTACTCCAGTTATGAGGATAATGGCTGTGGAATAAATCTCGCTCCTGTCCCCTGACCTTTGACCCCATTTCGATTATTTTTAACAGAATTGGTTCAGTATACCTCCGGAACAACATACTAAAGTTTTGTCGCAATAGAAACATTTTTAGTCAAGAAATGAGGATAATGGCTGTGGAATAAATCTCACTTCTGTGCCCTGATCTTTGACCCCATTTCGATTATATTCAACAGAACCGGTTCAGCACACCTCCGGAACAACATGATAAAGTTTTGTCGCAATGGAAGCATTTTTACGTAAGTTATGACGCATAAGGGCGATGGAATGGATCCCGCTCTTATGTCTTGACTTCTGACCCCATTTCGCACTTTTTCAATAGATTTCTTTTCCGAGGTTGTCCCCTATCACATACTAAAATTTCATCGAAATCGAACCATTTTTACGCGAGTTATCGTGCGAACAGACAGACAGAGGGACGGACAAAGCTGGAGCATATACGCTTCTTCAACCTACGGTTGGAAAGCGTAAAGAAGCAATGGGTATGCTATGTTTAAAGTAATATTTCCACCAACTTCCGAGAGAAAATCATCATTTAGACAATGAATGGCACAGGAATGACTTGTTGAAGTGAAGTAAATGGAAGTTTCTTTCGAAAGAAGAGGGAATTTTGAATTACGCAAAAAAGGGGAATATTTTGAAGAGGAATTACCGGTCATATTGCTTGGATGAGAATGATTCGACTATTTAAGCTGGAAATTTTCCTATTATATTAAGCCATCTGAATGAAGAGTGTAAATTTATTTTGAAAGATTAGATTCTATCCAGACTTGAAATTTAAAAAGCACGGAGCTCGTTTCCTCGCAATTGAACGCCAGTAAAATAGTGCTCATGTTTCAGTTGTTTTCTCCAGTTTGTCATTTAAAAATTTGGCACAATGTTTTTGAAGGAATTTATTTAAAAAAAAAGCTGTGCAATGCCAGGGAGGGCTATTAGCTCTGTCAGTTTGTGTGTGTGTATGTTACCCTTCCATAAAGTCTCTCTGTCAATCCTTATTTTAGACGAGAAGCAAACGCGATAAAAACCTAAGATATTAAAAAAACTCAGACCTAATATCTTAGGTTATTACTCATCCGGTCACGCCACTGAACCAATCTGTTTTCTCCTAACATTTCTGTGATCACACCCACATACCTGCAAATTTTACTGCTCACCCATAAAATTTACGGAAATTTTATTTGTTTTATGGACCACATATTTTACAGATATCCGTGTTTCGGGGTGTTTTTTTTTTTTTTTTTAGATTAGGGCAATTTCAAGAGGAGAATAAGAGTCCCCAAAAACCATGGCTCCTGTATTATCTGATTTACCTGATCACATTTGCTCCCATTTTTACGTTCCTCCCCCACCCCGCCAATAACATAGCCAGAAAGGTTGGATGAAACGTTGCTGCAAGATTAGGATTGGTGATAGATGCTGAAAAAGAGGGAGCAAGAGAGAAAAATGAAAAATAGGAGCCTGACATATACAAGACTTAAAGTTGCATTTCTTAAAGGTATTTTAACATGATGGCACAAATAGTAAGGTCAAAACTTAAGTTAAAGTAAAAAGTTATTGCAATATTATCACAATAACTTCGCGTTTACAGTACAAATCAAATGCTTAGCCTAACGATATCATGCCAATGACATTATTATGTATCGATCGCAATTTAATCGCTGTAAGCATAAGATAGTGCCAAATATTTTAATTATAGCACATGAAATCGATTAAAATCGCCAAATCATTTGCATAATAAGTCTGTTTTTAATTAATACACGTTCGATACATCAGTCAATCGAATATATCAATTAAACGTACTAATAGGATAATTATGTATCGATTTGATTTTAATGGCTGTAAGCGTGAAATAGTGTCAAATAATTTAATTATAGCATATGAAATCAATTCAGATCGACAAATCATTTTTTCTTATTGGGGGTTTAACGACCACCGTGAGCAGCTGAATAGGCTATAAGGAGTCGCCCGTCCCTAATTTAAGGCCACTGCTTGCAGGGAGGGAGAGAGCCAGTGCCTTAAGAAAAACACAACATTGGGATTCGAACCCCGACCCATCTAGGACGAATGGTCATAAGCCAGCGCTTAAATCACTGCGCTACCGGGGCGGCGACAAATCATCTGCATAATAATCGATATGTTCGATGTATTTAATCAATACGTTCGATACATCAGTCAATCGAATATATCAATTATACGTACTAATTAGATAATTATGTATCGATTGCATTTTAACGGCAGTAAGCGTGAAATAGTGTGAAACCAAAGAGGTTATATTACTGGAGACACCACTGGCTCTGCCGCCATAGTTCACGGCTAATCTGTGGTGTGACGTCACAAGCAGGCAAAAATGAACTAAATTATACCGTTGATGAAAGAGTAAGCTTGTGTATCATTGATAAAGATTATTGAATTACTCATTTTATCTGTTTATACGCTTAGAAGCTTTTGTTCCATTGGTTTCCAAGCAGCTTCTCTTCTGCGGCTGCGTCGTGCCTGCTCATGACGTCATTTGCTGCACAAACGGTGACTTATGGCGGTCAATGCTGTGTGGAGAGTGGTGTCTCCAGTAATACACTGCTGGACAATTGCTAAGGACGGATCATAAACGGCTATATAGCGCATAAAAAAGTAAGTGTGGTTGGATGCCAAGTGAAATAAAATAATGTCAGAATGCCAGGACATTACAAGAAAGACAATTTATTGTGCTCTGAAATCCAGAAGGCTTTGGAACGTGTTCAAGGGACAAAGAGGCAATTTTGTGCAGAATACGTAAACGTGAAAAAAATGCAATTACCGTCCGCAGGCGTTCCGGCGTAAGATGTCAATACGGGATATGGCCACCATGGAGGGCGATGCAAGATTCCACACGTCGTGTCATGCTTTGCACAACATTATCAAGCAGCTGTTGGGGTAATTTATCCCATTCCTCTGTCAGTGCACGGATGAGGGTGTCCTTGTTTATTGGAGGGCATTGGCGACCAGCAAGACTCCTCTCCAAATCATCCCACACATTTTCAATGGGATTCAGATCTGGAGAACGTGCTGGCCATACGAGGCGTTGAATATCCTCGCTCTCAAGACACTCCTGGACAGCGACTGTTCGATGACATGTTGGGTTGTCGTCCATGAAAATGAATCTATCACCGACAGCACCACGGAACATGCGAACATGAGGTAGCAGAACATCATTAATGTATCGTTGGTCAGTCATAGTCCCAGTTGGAAGCACATAGAGGGACGTACGGCCATTGATCATGATGCCAGCCCATACCATGACACTACATGTCGGATATCGGTCCCTTTCCTGTATGTTTACTGGACAATATGCTGTACCACTATCACGCCAGATCAGTTGTCGTCGACAATCAGACGATAGACTGTATCTACTCTCATCTGAGAAGAGGACAGCAGACCAGTCGTTATCAGTCCAATTGCGATGTTGATGTCACCATTGCAAACGGGCGGTACGGTGACATTTGGACAATGGGATGCACACAACAGGACGGCGGGCGTATAGTCCTCCTTCATGCAAACGTCTGGCGACAGTTTTTCGGGAGATCCGCTTACCAGTAGCAGCCATAAACTGATTTGCTACCTCACTAGCTGTGCTGCGCCGGTGTCTTTTTGTTGATAACACTATGTACCGATCTTCTGCATGTGTCGTACTGCGAACACGACCTCTCCCGTGACGTTTGCTACACTCTCCATTTGTTTGAAATGATTTCCAAAGCCTTGAAACAACACTGTGGCTGACGTCGAACTCCCTGGCAACATCTGTTATTTTTCGCCCTTCTTCAATCTTGCCAATAATACGGCCACGCGTAAAATCATCTAGGTGATGTCGGGAAGACATACTGAAACTTGCAAGTTCGTCAATTGATTCTTTCCCTTTCAACTTTGCGTTTGAACAACAATAGGTCAATACGCGTCAAATCCTTTATATCTCTTATCAGCGCTATGACGTCACGAACAAGTTCGGCAATCCAAAATTTGCATACGCACAACACGTCTTACTGTATCCCGCACTTATGCTAATTTCCACATTTTCCTGCCTTCCATTTTATGGTTGCTATCGTTGCTATTGTCATCCGTCCTTAGCAATTGTCCGGCAGTGTATAACCTCCTTGTGTGAAACAAGCATATGAAATCAATTCAAAACGACAAATCATTTCCATAGTAATCGATATTATAATGAATAAGCTTTATTTGCTTTCCGCTAAGCTAATGATAATGAATAAATCTTTCAACTACTGAACTAAGTATAATATAATGAATAAAGCTTCAGCTACTGAATGATATGCTTGTACTAAGCTTCAAATAGTGAATTCAAATGGTTGTTACTAGTTAATTAAGAACATGAATAAAGTCTCCTGCTAGTAGTGTAGTAATAGTATTGAACAAACTTATAACTGGTAGTAATGTTGTAGCAGTAATTAGAATGAATAAAGTCTTAACGCTGGTTGTTAATAGTAATAAACTAATGACATAAACCTAACAGCCAGACAGAGGTCTGACAAAAACTATGAATTGAGAAAGACGTACTTACGACAAAGCTTTTTTATTATGTAACACTTGATCATCCAACGCACACACACAACTCGTTTCACAATAATGAAGAATCAAACTAATCACATAGAACGAAACTCTCTCCTTCACAACAACAACGCTCCTCTAGTATAACAACAAACGCTCTCCTTACAACAACAACGCTCTCCTTGGCTATCGTTGAACGCGCCTATTTATACTGGCTACCACCACGTCATGACTTACACTCATTGCCAGATCTCATTCAGCGGGTGAAATAATATTTCATTCAGTAAGAAGATAATTTACATAGTAAAATAAAATAACCAGAGATAGTAAAATCAAAAGGAAAGTGAATATAGAGTATACGTTACAATATGTTCGTTGTATTTAATCAATACGTTCTTATACATCAGTCAATCGAACGTATCTATTAAACGTTCACTAAAAAGACATTACGGATTTCAGTTCTTGAAAGTTGGAAAGGACTTATTATTTCGGCCGCATCTAACGGCCTGATAAGACCTTTACCTCGTGCCATTTAAGAGGGTTGGTCTGAATACCGAATTGTGCACAGCCAGCTTTGCTTTTTAATCAACCTCCCCTTTAATGAACATTAGTTTTATGTAACTTATACGAGACTTTATTTACCTCAGTTGTCTAATTCCGTATCAAGCTTTTCCGCCTCAACGGTTACTACACCCGAAAATCCTGTTCAGACACTTTTCCTTAAACTACACGGTTAATAACTTAATCTTTTTCCGCTGACTGAGATGATACTGCAAGCTAGCAGCGTAATTAATTTTAATCATCAACCAGCTACTTCTGATGTAGGTAACATCTCCGAAATTTTGTCTACGAATGTTTCCTTACTCCATCTAACCACATCCCATGCGATCATTTTTCTAGTTCTTTTCCCGGCGCAAGGGAGTCTTTACACTAACGATATTGGCCATCATTGAATTTTTCGTGACTCGTGTGTACTTTTCCTGCCCCATCTAGCCACTCAAAAGACGTATTTTTCGTGTTTACCTTAGTTTTCTGTCGTTTCCATGCGCCTTTCTTAATTAGTCTTTACGCAAATGAAGTTACCGTTGTTGAATTTTCCATGAATTATGTGTACTTTCCCTGCCTTATGTAATCACGTCCCATATGTATCTTTCCATATTGCTTTCAGTTCTCTGTCGTTTCACTGTGCTTTTTTAATTATGGTTTTTCTCTCTGCTCCACTGATCCAGAAGTAGGAACTGGTTGGATGCACTTAATCAGTTCATTTAGATAGTTTTTACTTGTTCACCATATCTGTGCATAGTGCTCACGGACGGCGGAAAGCAAAAACGGAGAGAGAGAGAGAGAGAAAACCGTAGAATATATATATGTGCGTGCTAGACGACGCTGTCCACCATCGTCCAGGGCTTTTCTACCGCCACACAGGTCTCTCAGTCGTGATCCCCCCCTGAGTTTGTGTAGTCCAGATACACCCTTGAAATTGTAGACCGTTTAAATCCAAATTTCGCGGTAATTTCCGAGTGAAGTGAATCAACTGCTGGATGATGGTCTCCAAAAGTATCTAATCAACTGCTGGATGATGGTCTCCAAAAGTATCTTCCACAACTTTCTGTCTTGAGCCTATCTCTTCCAGAATCACTCAACGTGCTTTCGAATTTCATCCACCCATCTTCCACAACTTTCTGTCTTGAGCATACCTCTTCCAGAATCACTCAGCGTGCTTTCGAATTTCATCCACCCATCTTCCACATGGTATTTTTCTGTCCCTTGGTATCCAAACAAATATTTCAGTTGTTCGACGGTGGTCAGTTCTTCTAGCAGTATCAAAAATACATTGCTGTAACACCAAAACAACTGCAATGGTAGCAAATTTCGTTAGTGAAAATAGGCACAGCAAATAGTCATGTTTATGCGTAGTACCTGAAGTAGCTTCATTCAATTTTTCAAGAGCAGCAAGATTTCTGGTTTCTGTGGCAAGCAGTTTTTGCTGCCCTAGTAATAGTTTTGCTGAGTCTAGCAAGATTTAGGGTTCTTGTGGGAAGCAATTCTTGCCACTCTAGCAACAGCTTTGCTGAGTTTAGTTCGTCAACTGTTCTGCTACATACAATTTTCTAGCTATCGCTGCTTCAGTAAAATTCATTAGCTACTTTAAAATACACTGGTGAAAAACAACAACAACAACAACATTGAAGTAATCTTTTACGTAGTAAGGTCGTAAGGTTAAATACGTATCTTTCCTCTTGTGGCGATTGTTGTTAAGGTGGACCTCAAGTAATTATGCTTCCTATACTTCCAATGGGAAAACTTCTGTACACATTTTCTTCTCAATTAATGCGTTTCCAAGGATGAAAATTTGAACATCAATTAAAATAGCTTCATTTTATAACTTGGAATACTTAATATTTTCTAAAATATAACCATAATTATGCAATCCAACATTTATTTGTCTACTGACGTCATCAAAGTACAGGTGGCGCCATCTTTTTTCTGGTTTCAACACCACCAAAGGAAAAGTTACTGATTTTTAATATAATTATGGTTATGTTTCAGAAAATGTTAAGTATTCCAAGTTATAGTATGAACTTATTTTAATCGATGTTCAAATTTTCATCCTTGGGAACGCATTAATTGCGAAGAAAATGTGTACAGAAGTTTTTCCATTGGAAGTATAGGAAGCGAAATTACTTGACGTCCACCTTAATCCGATTAGTTTTAGCTGAAAGTCATTGAAATCGTGTGAAGTAGTGAAACTTGAAATATAGGCTTATTCGTTTTCAGAATCTCCGAATAAGATATTGCAGGAGCTATATGAATTTTTTTCGAAAAATTACCACAAAATGCATTTGGACTACCTGCCTTCAAATCTCTAAATAATCTCACTTGGAATGTCCCAGCTCTCTGTTGCTGTTATATTTGACATAGCTGCTGTGTTCGCAAACTCCATGGTTATTCGCAAACTCCATGGTTATTACATATAACTAACGTATAGCCCGTCCTAGGACGGTTGTTTTGAAGCTTTAAATAAATATTAATATATAGGGGATGTTGCCCGTCCTGTGACGGAGTGAAATTTTTAATTGAAGCAGATTGAAAACAAATCAAATAGACGCCGGATTTCTCTAAATAAATATAGTAAAAACTTATATAGTAAGAACTCATTCATGTTAGAACTAAAAATTATATGCTATTTATTTCCGTTTTTCAAAAGACCTCGCGATAAATAACATTCTGGGTAAAATATTTGTTGTTGTTTAACAATTGTAGATTAGAGCGTTTAGATAGATCAATATTTTGCAAAATGTGTAATGTAATCAGCACTAAACTCGGAAAGTGAGGTAAATTAAAAAAGTAAAAAATTAATTAAGCGTACAAATTAATATTCGAATTGCGCTGAATTAAATTGCTATACAAACGCAACTTACCGTGATATTAAGATTTTGATTCGCATTTTATAAATAGAACTCGAGTCACTGATAATCCAATGTTTTTAAATTTGCACGCGATCACCTTGACATCTCAATGTGATCGCGTGCTATTATATAGCAGGCAATCATTTTGACATCGCGAGAGCATACACGAAGTGTTCGATAAGTGATGGTGCAATAATGTAGATGTTGCGTTTCTGGACTTACAAATTCAATTTAATCGGATGTTTTAGACTAAAAATTTCGATAACGCTTTCGTTTTAAATGACTGAAAAATGCAATCAAAGAGGTAAAAATGAAAATTAAGCCAATATATTTATATCTACTTCGGTTCATCTCAAGTGAATGCTTGTCGTTTTGATATGTGCGTCACATCTGAGGTAGGTACGTCGCGTAACAGAGAAGGCACAGTGAACATTTTTTTATGGTGTTTGTGTATATTATTTGTATTTACAATTTCCATATTATTAATAGTATTTATTATTATTTGCATTTACAATACCCTCTACTGAAAACAAAGCTGCGGCACCCACGAGTTTAATTATTCATTTATTGATTATTTCGCACAGTTTTCGAGCGGTATGTAAAAGCACGTTTTGTAGTACATAATGAAATAATGTGTCCATTGTTGAAGGTCAACCTTCTTGTTTTTCAGCTTAGCATACCATGAATCACATGCGCGCAAGTTCAAGAGCATTTCTTTGTCTATGCCTGCACGGTTTTCCTCCTGTCTTGTCAGTTCGTCCTGCGTCAGTTAACCCCAAGAAAATACGTCGCACTACTCAATTCGTTGAAAGAAAATTCGTCATGGATTAATTATTCGCGTCATGCACTCATTTTTCATGGTTTTTTGGTTCAACGAAGAGGACCTTTACATTACGACTGAATGGGTATTTGCAATGAGCTAATGTGTGGACCTGTGGATATGTTTTTGTCTTACTACTGGTATAACTACTTTGTAAACTGCCTCATGAAACTAAACGCCGAGTCCAAGATACAAATTTGCATAAATAATTTTGAATTAAATTATGTCATCTGGTGCTATGTGTTGTAATTATTCAACGTAAAGTCCTGTGGATATGACTTTGGGTTGTGCTTTTCGTCGGGAATAATTTGAAATCCAATTTCCCGATGGCTTATGATCATTCGTTCGTGAAGGGTCCGGGTTCGAATCTCGGTGAGGCATGGATGTTGTGTTTGTCTTACGGCACTGGCTCTCTCCCTTCCTTGGAACCAGCGACCCTAAATTAGGGACGGGCGACTGCTTATAGCCTATTGAGTTGCTCACGGTGGTCGTTAAACCTCCAACCAAGAGAAAAAAAAAAAAAAAGGAAGGTTAAAGTAGAAGTATATGTCACACCTGAAGAAGCGGAATGAGCTTAATCTCCCTTTGAAACAAGCATAATCATGCATTATGAAAGTGTAAACGAAAACTGTTATTGAACACATTGCTTAAATATTATTCAAACTTATGTTTTAAATTAAATTAAGCATTGAAATTCTGTTTTGAAGGATTTCATTGAGACTTTCAGCTTTAAAAAGCATTAAGCTGATTTCCTCAGGAAGCTAGTGTAATCCAATTCTAAGGAAATAATGATGATTTTGCAGCTGTTGCTTGTATCTTGTGATTTAATAATTTAGTATGCTTATTTTAATGGAGAAAGGGTTTTAAGGCCGGGCACGGCTGCTGATATAAGTAAACACCAAATAAACAAACAAAAACGAATAAGTAAATAGCCTTTGCGTAACCTGCTTTTTTTCCCTTTTTTTTTAATGCTCAGCGAGAGCAACCGTAACCCCCTCCACCACCCACTCTCCCACTTCTTCCGAGCTTTTGAATCCGTCCCTGATGAGAGTAAGAATAGCTGGGGAGCATCTGAATTATGTATTTGGATACAGTACAAATAACCATATTTTTTTCTACCCGAGTTCTAAATTGAGAATGTAACTTTTTCGTACGCTCTTTTCCAGTGCGTGATCCTGCGTAAAGAGGTTTTCATCGAATCGTTGTTTCTCCCGCTGAATCTCATTAAATATTAACACAGGGCGAAGTGACATTCGTTCTTTGTTTTGTCCTTTTTTTTTTTTTTTCAACAGGAGGATATTTAGCGATGTACGGAGCGCTGAAATCATCAAAGGGATGCCACGACGACATTTAGAAGGATAAAATATCGTTCTCGCGCATTCTGGTGACAACCTCACTCAGCGACCAGCAGAAGTTTTGGAATCAACTGCCTATGTCACAGAAACAGGCTCCAATCAGGAAACCGCTTTTTCTTGTTTGCGATCGCAGCAGTGACAAGCGGAAAGCTTTCGTGATGAAATGCTTCTGTGGAGGAGCTGACGATCTCTTTCTTATTCGTCCGCTTTTTCCTTATCAAGCAATCGTCATGACACCGCTTTTCTCTCTTCGTGAGACCCTCGTCAGCTGCACGCTGCTCTCTCTGAACTCGTTTAGTTCGACGAGTTCAACGACTTACAGTATGCCGTCATTTGTTCGTGGTTTTGTAATACCTCGGGAAAATATGACTCGTTGATGTATTTGTCTTAAGAAATGCACAGTTTATCATCCTTGACCTTTTCAAACACATTAGACTAATGACAGATACGTGTAAGGCAAATGTGTCGGTATATGTGTTCGGCATGCATTTATCTCCCTTCCAAATGTAACGGACGAATACTGTTACAATTGGTTTTCCAAGATGTGCTGTTTTAGCAGTCTGCATAAGTAGATCCGCCAAGCCAAGACGCTGTTATTGATCTGCGGATTAAGTTATATGTTTTCGAAAAATTTGCTTGCCTGAAGGACTGACTGACTGTTATTTAGACAGTGATTGCTTTATGCCCGAAGCTGTTTTATGAAGTCAAAACCAATGGTAGTCGGGGGGGGGGGGGGCTGGCTGTAGGCCTCCGGCCGTTGATATAGCCAAATTTTTGATAAATTTAAAACACTCAAGTAGACGAAACGTTTTTTAAAGCATTTTTAAAAATAATAAGATTAATGATTGATTGTATCAATTATTTTTGTTGTATTTTAAAATCTTGTACATTTACTAAAATGTTTGACAGCCTTGAAGGAGGTAAGGGTTTTTCTTAACCCCCCCCCCCCCGCGCCCCAATTACTCATATGGATGCCACTGGTAGTCGTAGTTGTCTTTTGCAGGTTATGACAAACTACGACCATAAAATCTAATGATAGAATTAGATTTAAAGAAAAAAATCTGGTCGTCTTTGTATCCTGCTGAGAAGGAATCTATATATTAATTCTATAAGTTTTTTTGCTGTGTGTCCTATTTTGAGAGAACGGCTGAACGTAAAGATATGGTTGAGGTATCAAAATATGGGTCTTACCATGTAGATGATGTGTCAATCGAAGAGAAAAATGAGATTGGGGCAACGGTTCGGGTGTTGTGGAGCCGCAAAATTCCCATGTAAAGTCTATGGGAGAAGCGTGCGGTTGACTCACGCGCTGTTGAAGGCGGCAGCATAAAAAAAAAAAACTAACCGTCGATTACGACGGGTGAAGAGTATTTGCAACGCGAATCTTATTCCAACAACATTTACAAACACAGTTGTGACTTGAGATGAGATTAAAAGAGTGTGCTATCCAGTTGAATTTTTGCACACGATCGACATGGGTGGACTTCCGCCTCACATTTTACGACTAAAAAAGGGTGCAGTCGTGATGCTCATCACGAACCTGGGCCGTGGCGTAGTGGTCTACGCGCTGGCTTGTGATGGTTCCTTCGTGAAGAGTCCGGGTTCCAATCTCGGTTAGGCATGGATGTTGTGCTTGTCTTGCGGCACTGGCTCTCTCCTTTCCCTGGAACCAGTGACCCTAAATTAGGGATGGGCGACTGCTTATAGCCCATTGAGTTGCTTACGGTGGTTTTTAAACCTTCAGTCAAAAAAAAAAAAAAATCACGAACCTGGACTATTGTCTTTACTGAAGTGGTTGAATGGATTTGCCAATCAAATAAAGTTTACATTTGTTGTTTCATATGAGTTTATTCTTTTCAAAAAAAACAACAAAAACAAACTAACCGTCGATTCCAACGGGTTTTGTCTAGTTCTCAGTTATTACAGTTAATCGTGAACTGTCGATGTTTCTTCAGGCCAGCATGACTCATCCAGAGAAGAAATAGGAAATTAGTCCCTTTTACACTTATCGTGCAGTATTTATAAATGTTCAAAGAAGTTTAATCACCTCACTAGATGATAGCGGGTCTGATCCCAGTAAACTGAGTTGCTCTAACCAACTGAATAATCGTTGTGCGTCGGATGGTCACATTAGGCCGTCGGCACCGGGGTATTGGACCCCCCCCCCCCGTTACAAATAAGATCATCTATTCCTTGTTCTGTGGTCGTAGTGTGGCACTCCCGACTATGGCACTCCTTCTTCTCTGACGTGTTTTCCTTCTGTCGTATCAGATCATGAAACACCGTAAAAAATACTTGAACATACACTGTAAAAAACTAAGTGCTGTGAATTCACGGAAAATTTCTGAAAATAACGTGCAGCAAAGTTGCCGGTGTGTGTCCTTCTTTTTTAGAAATTTTCGTTTTTGAAAGTGCCCGTTTATTTTAACTTCCGTATTATCACAGATTTTCCGTAGTCAGAAAAAATCCATTTCAGGTTTTTCCGTATTTAAACTGAAATTCCGCAAAATCGACGACCCTGCTTTTTCTCAGCCCTTACCCCAGATAATCCTTCCGCTGCGTCAGGATCGAACCTCCGTCGTTTGGGTTCGTTTAACAGGTAACCCACCCACGCCTTTAACCGCTGAACCCCACGAATCATGTACATCGTAGAACAAACTGGGCGAATATATATATATATTTTTTTGTCATTAATGCGAGTGACTTAGTCATCTTACTTTCTGTTGGAGCTTATTATTTCTCTGAATAGGTTTGGAATATTTCTTTCTTTTTTTTTTTCTGTAGGAGGACTTTTCACAAATTAAGCATTTTTCGCAGCAACAGAATGCTTCTTGAATTTTTTAAACTGACAATGACTTTGAGTTATTCTTAAAAAGGTGAAATGTTTTCTTTCATAGTATTATTTCAAACACAAAAAAAAAAAAAAAAAAAACTCCTAAATATAAAATTTACTCTTGATAGCTATAATAACTTTTGTCTTAAGTTGTGCAAAGACTGATACACAGACAACGTATAATCGTTTTACAGTAACACAATATAGACATCATATATATATTATTTATGGATGTAGATAAAAATACCCCTGAAAACTGAAAAGCGGAAAAAATGCCCCCGGAAGAAATACCCCCCAAACAAACGGTTCACTGTAAACTGCCACACAGGAACGCTGATGTGTGGCAGTGTTCCGGTGTGGCAATTTACCGGCAACCCTGCCACACATCTTTCAGCAAATTAGCTACAAAAGTTCAAAGGTGTGTGTGTGGGGGGGGGGTGTCTATAAAGATTGCCGTTTCTGGGCCTACATTAATAACTGAATTGGGAACTCCAAACGGATTTCGCAAAAACGTTCCATGTAAGCCAAGCGAGAATTATACTTTAATTTGAAGAAATAAATTGCCGAGGATCCGAGGTACACTGGGGAGGGGGGGGGCTCTACCCTTAACTGCCGTAATATTATATTCTGGGCCGCTGGAGTCTGTCAGTGTAACCAGGAAGTTCCCCTTGAAGTGTCCGCGAGGTCCATGATCTGGGAGGGGGGGGGTTAAAAATGTTAAAATGGATGTAGAGCTGTAAACATTAGTACCATGCCTGATATAATGATTCTGTGATTCTGTACACGACCACGAATTTTCAGGAGGGTGGGGTAACCCCCCCCCCCGTTTCTAAGAGCTATTCAGGGGTAACATCGAGGATACACTGACCGACTCTAGAGGTCCAGAATATAAAATTACGGAAGTAGGGGGTAGGTAGAGCCCTCCAAATTTCTGGGGGATGGGGGAAGGGCATACATAGTTTACCATTAAACACATAATTAAGCATAGAAATTGCGAGCAAATCCCTTACCTTGAACACTTGTCTGCGCTCTTAGAAACTTGCACCCCACCCTCCTGAAAATTCGTGGTCGTGTATACAGAATCAGTATGTAAAGCATGGTTGTAATGTTTACAGCTCTACGTCCATTTTAACATTTTGGGGACCCCCCCCCCCAAAGCTCACGGACCTCGCGGACGCTTCAAGGGGAACAGCCTGGATACACTGACAGACTCCAGCTGCTCAGAATCTAATATTACGGAAGGGGGGGGTTGAGCCCCCACCCAAAAGTACCTCGGATCCTCGACAATTTATTTCTTCAAATTAAAGTACAATTCTCGCTTGGCTTACGTGGAACGTTTTCTCGAAATTCGTTTGGAGTTCCCAATTCAGTTCTCAATATAGGCCCAGAAACGGCAATCTTTATAGCGCCACCCCTCCCCCCCTTGAACTTTTGTGGCCAAGTTGCTAAAAGATGTGTGGCAGGGTTGCCGGTAAATTGCCACACCGGAACACTACCACACATCAGTGTTCCTGTGAGGCAGTTTACAGTGAACCGTAGGTATTTTTTCCGGGGGCATTTTTTTCAGTTTACCATCATTTATATCGCATGAATTTTGTTTATTGTGGGAGTGGTCGAGAAACGCATGACTTCAATGGCAAGCGCCGCATTCTGCATTTCCTGGTTGGCACTTCTCATGTATCCTTTACATCTAGTGGTTAAGGATTGCTTTGTCTTTCCGATATGTAACTTTTCTGCGTTTTCAGGGTATACTGCCGGTATAGCGAACACAACTGCATGCTTTTCCTTTCTCGAATGGTCTCTCCTTGCAGTTAGATATTATATGTGTTAAAGGGTTTGGTGATTTTATTGCTACAGTGATGTTATATGTACATGCAAGAATGTACTGTGCCGCCAATGTTATATGTATACTGCTACCGCCCGCTCGGCGGCACAGGCATCCCGGAAGGCCCACCGGACGCCAGACTCCGATGGTGGGTCGTCCGAGGTCCAATCACCGACTCGAAACTAAGTAATTTGTTGTGTCACTTCATCGGACAGCATGGGTAACGTGGTGTTGCCTATTTCCGTTACATCGAAATTTTATGCATGTATTTACTTTACTGCTGTTATGAGAGATGCATAGCATCAAAAACTCATGGGACAGGGTTCCCACTCAACCTGGAATTCTCAGGGAATTTGAAAATGGTTCCAAAAATCAGGGAAAACTCAGGGAAAATTACCCTCTTTTTGTAAAAATCAGGGAAAACTCAGGGAAAATTACCCTTTTTTTTTGTAAAAATCAATGGATACTTTATTTTGCCAAAAAAATTTATTTTTTCAAGATTTCAAACTTTTGCTTGCAATTACTGCCTGCCTAGAATTTGGTAGCTCTTACTTTCAGTTGTATTAAGTATTTCCTTCACAAAAGTCACGGAACTTTGGTACAGAAAATAATGTGCACAGTTAGTTGTTATTAATGAAACGCAGGTAATTTTATAAAGACAAATTACGTAAAGAATTGACAAGTGTGTGCTTTGGTGAGAAAAATGAATGGAATGGAATGAAATGTAACAATTCTTTGCAACATGCCATTCTGGAAAACTTTAAAAACCACCTGGAGAACCTGGAAAAGTCGAGAAATTTTTTTATTACTTTTGAGTGGGAACCATGTGGGAGGTCAGATGCGATGTTTAGAATGGAAAACATAACAAGAAGCAATCAAAATCTACATAACGAAATTCAACATATACACTAGGTTAGAAAGGCAGTATACGCCATAAAGCTCAGTTTTCCCGCGGGTTCACTGTAAACCGCCACACAGGAAAACTGCCACACAAGAAAATTGCTACACCGGAAGATTGCCACACAAGAAAACTGCCACACCGGAAGATTGCCACACAACAAAACTGCCTCACGCTTTTTATTAAGGGGCCGGGCACAAATTGCTATTCCTTCGAGGAACACTTTGAATGTGTGGCAGTTTTCCAAGTTTCCGAATTATGTGTGGCAGTTTCCCAGCAGTTTCCCAAGGTGCCTAACGATGGGAAGGAGCTCTTTTGTTTGTCTGAATTTTCATGTCGGTTCATACTTAGGGCAACTGGCCACAGAAGTTCGAGGGGGGGGGGGGGTATAAAGAATACCGTTTCTTGGCCTATATTGAGAATTGATTTGGGAACTCCAAACAAATTTCGAGAAAATGTTCTATTTAAGCGCCAAGCGTTCAGGAAAGAACAATAAGGCGGGATTTTTTTTAACAACGCTGCACTTTTACTTAGGCACTAAATATTTACATAACATGTCAAATTTGCAATATTTTTCTTTTACTTAATTAATTCATAGGCCCTACACCTCGGCCTTTTTAACAGCTTTTAATTCGCCGATTTTATAGTCATAACGCTTACGTATCAAATCAAGTCATTTACTTAAGCACTAAATAGTCATAATAGGCCACAGGCATATGGCCTTTTTAACAGGTTTAATTCTACCAGTGTCATATTTACAACGTTTACACATCAAATCAAGTTACTAATATTTCGCTTTTATTTAGGCACGAAATATTTATTCACAAGCCCTAGGCCGAGTCTCGGGCCCTTTTACCAGTTTTAATTCTACCAATGTCATATTCACAACGTTTACACAGAAAATCATGTTAATAATATTGCGCTTTTACTTAGGCACGAAATATTAATTCACTGGCCCTAGGCCTAGGCCTTGTCAATAGTTTTACTCTATCAACTCTATCAATGACATATTCACACCGTTTACACAGCCCTAGGTCTGGGCCTATGAATTAATATTTCCTGCCTAAGTAAAAGCGCCATATTATTACATTTATTTGTTGTGTAAATGTTGTGAATATGGCAGTGATAAAGTAAAAACTATTAAAAAGGCCTAGGCGTAGTAAATGCCCAATATTATTAACTTGATTTTCTGTTAAACGTTGTGAACATGGCATTGGTGGAATAAAAACCGGTAGAAGGGCCTAAACCTAGGCCTGGAGCCTGTGAATAAATATTTCGTGCCTAAAATATAAGCGCAATATTATTAACTTGCTTTGATGTGTGAACGTTATGAATATGACACTGGTAGAGTAAAACCTGTTAAAAAGGCCCTATGCCTGTGGCCTATTATGACTATTTAGTGCCTAAGTAAAAGAGCAATGCTATTGACTTTATTTGATACGTAAGCGTTATGAATATAAAGTCGGCGAATTAAAAGCTGTTAAAAAGGCCGAGGTGTAGGGCCTATGAATTAATTAGGTAAAAGAGAAATTCTACAAATTTGACATCTTATGTAAATATTTAGTGCCTAAGTAAAAGTGCAGCGTTATTAAAAAATTCCCACCTCATTGGTCTTTCCTGAACAAAACAATTTTTGCTTGGCTTACATAGAACGTTTTCTCGAAATTTGTTTGGAGTTCCCAATTCAATTCTCAATATAGGCCAAGAAACGGCAATTTTTATACCCCCCCCCCTTCCCTCGAACTTTTGGTGGCCAGTTGCCCGAAGTATGAACCGACATGAAAATTCAGACAAACAAAAGAGCTCCTTCCCATCGTTAGGCACCTTGGGAAACTGCCACACCAGAAAAATGCCACACATTCAAAGTGTTCCTCGGTGGAATAGCAATTTGTGCACGGCTCCTTAATGAAAATGGTGTGGCAGTTTTCCTGTGTGGCGGTTTTCCGATGTGTGGCAGTTTTCTAAGTTGCTGAAAAATGTGTGGCAGTTTTCCTGTGTGGCGGTCTTCCTCCAACCTTTCCGCGGCGTCGATGTGCTGTAATTAAATGTAGCATGTAGAAATCTCAGAAAACATGAAAACTGCATCTCCCTGGTTTCGCCTGTAATTAAAACTTTAAACTGCTTCGTTATTTCAACAAAGGATATAAAAAGCTAGACAAATACGGTTGCGTTCAGATCTTGAAAATGTTATTTCAAAAGTCACACTGTGTGCATGCATATCTTTTCCACATTCTTTTTTTTTTTTTTTTTTTTCGCCATTACGTATCATTATTTAGATGTGGGCGAAATTATTTCAGGAAACTAATTATCTAGCAGACAAGAAATCTTCTTTCCGCTTCTTCATCCGTAATTACGTCTTAGTATAAAAGAACTGGTATCTGTAGTTCAGGTGCTGTGCTACTAATACGACAACTTTATTAACGTCAGTTCCTAAGCTTGAGGTACTTAGTATCCGTGTAAAAGTAGCTTGTAGCAAGTAAATCTCAATTTCTGAACCAGGCATTGAGCGACGCTGATGATGTAAATCGTTGAAGAAAAGTCTTAACACATGCAGAAACATTGTGGTTACTGACGGTTTTCAGAGTGCCTCTGTCTAAATCCTGAAAATAATGAAGAAGTTTGTAACAGGCAAGGTATTTAATCGTAATTACACTTGTCCACATAAGAATGGTGTGACATGAGGAAGATTTCAACAAAATATTGCATGCCATTTTTTTGCGAAATGCAAATTAAATGATGAAATGTTCATTGATGTTTATTTTTTTACGAATATAAAATCAGTACTATTTTCAGTGCTTTGAAAAACCACTTTCCGTTACCATGTGCAGTATGTGTTGTGAAAACACAAGTTTGTCCGCGATGGCCATCGAATCTGTGTCCCCTCACTCCGGAGTAAGACGCTCTCCCAACTGAGCTACGCGGACAGAATGCCTCGCTGGAGATTTGTCGTCTTGACACATGTTTTCACTTCTGTTGTACGCCACGAGTTTAGGACATTTGGGCACAAATCTTGAGGGGCCGTACAAAAATTGCCGTTTTTTTTTCGCTGTGAGGGGAATTGAATGGAGAAAACGTTTCCAGTAAGACAAACGACAATTATATTTGAATTAAAAAAAATATTACAATGCACAAATTTTGAAGATGACAATACGTGTTTTTGGGTGCAAATATGACAAGCATAATATCCAAAAACTTGACAATTTTGTCGTCCTGGATCGGGATTACATAGCTCATAATCATGAATATGGATTACATCATATTCATGATTACATAGCACCAAGAGTGCCTATGGGGGAAGCCCCCCCCAGCCGTTAATATAGCCAAATTTTTGATAAATTTAAAATAGACGAAACCTTTTTTTAAGTGTTTGACAGCCTTGAAGGAGGTAAGGAGTTTTCTTGCCCCCCCCCAAGCACACATAAAATGTCCGTAATTTCGTATTTTCTTATTTACGATATTTTTCTATAATCTATAACTAAACAAATTCTCTGCGGGTATGAGCAAACCCAGGAAACTTGTCGGGGGAGGGGGGGGCTTAAAACCTAAAATATGAAATATAAAGAATTTCTGGTCCGATCGGGAGATTTTCAGCCATTACAAGCTACAAGTCATCGAATTGTCTGAGGGCATCTGCTGCCTCAGGAAACTAGTGTGTGGGTGTGGGGGGAGGTACCAAAACCGTAAAATATGAAGACTTTCTCGGGAGATTTTCAGTATTTACAAGCTGCAGCTCGACAAATTTTCTGTTCTGAGCGCATGTGCCTACGCAGCAAACCCGTCCGGGGAGGTGGGGTAATTTTAAAAGTGTAAAATATGAAGAATTTCTCGTCCGATCGGCAGATTTTTGGCATTTACAACTGGACACATTATTTGAGGGTATGTGCCTACTCAGCAAACCTGTGGGGGAGGGGGGCGAAAGTGTAAATTATGATGAATTTCTCGTTCGGTCGGGAGATTTTCAGCATTTAGCAGTTACAACTCGACACACAATATCTGAAGGCATGTGCCTACTCAGGAAACCTGTCGGGGGGGGGGGGGGTGCTGAAAATCTCCCGATCGGACGAGAGATTCTTCAAATTTTTCACTTTTAGTATCCGCCCCCCCCCCCCGACAGGTTTGCTCAGTAGGTTCATGCCCTGAGATAATGTCTCCAGTTGTAGTTTGTAAATGCTGAATATCTCCCGATAGGACGAGAAACTTTTCATATTTTACATTGTACACTTTTGATATACCCCCCCCCCGCCAACCGAAAGGTTTGCTGAGTAGGCACGTGCCCGCAAATATTTAGTGCCTAAGTAAGTAACTTACGGCGAACATTTTCTCGGTCAAACTCTTACTATTGGGCCAAGAAACGGTAATTGTTATACGGCCCCTTAAACATTTGTGCCCAAAAGTCCGGGTGCCCAAATGTCCGGTAAATATGTCTCAATTTCTTAATGATTATGAGATACACTGCTGGACAATTGCTAAGGACGGATCATAAACGGCTATATAGCGCATAAAAAAGTAAGTGTGGTTGGATGCCAAGTGAAATAAAATAATGTCAGAATGCCAGGACATTACAAGAAAGACAATTTATGGTGCTCTGAAATTTCTCGTCCGATCTGAAATTTCTCGTCCGATCTCTGAAATCCATAAGGCTTTGGAACGTGTTCAAGGGACAAACAGGCCATTTTGTGCAGAATACATAAACGTGAAAAAAATGCAATTACCGTCCGCAGGCGTTCCGGCGTAAGATGTCAATACGGGATATGGCCACCATGGAGGGCGATGCAAGATTCCACACGTTGTGTCATGCTTTGCACAACATTATCAAGCAGCTGTTGGGGTAATTTATCCCATTCCTCTGTCAGTTCACGGATGGGGGTGTCCTTGTTTATTGGAGGGCATTGGCGACCAGCAAGACTCCTCCCCAAAGCATCCCACACATTTTCAATGGGATTCAGATCTGGAGAACGTGCTGGCCATACGAGGCGTTGAATATCCTCGCTCTCAAGACACTCCTGGACAGCGACTGTTCGATGACATGTTGCGTTGTCGTCCATGAAAATGAATCTATCACCGAAAGCACCACGGAACATGCGAACATGAGGTAGCAGAACATCATTAATGCATCGTTGGCCAGTCATAGTCCCAGTTGGAAGCACATAGAGGGACGTACGGCCATTGATCATGATGCCAGCCCATACCATGACACTACATGTCGGATATCGGTCCCTTTCCTGTATGTTTGCTGGACAATATGCAGTACCACTATCACGCCAGATCAGTTGTTGTCGACAATCAGACGATAGACTGTATCTACTCTCATCTGAGAAGAGGACAGCAGACCAGTCGTTATCAGTCCAATTGCGATGTTGATGGCACCATTGCAAACGGGCGGTACGGTGACGTCTGGACAATGGGATGCACACAACAGGACGGCGGGCGTATAGTCCTCCTTCATGCAAACGTCTGGCGACAGTTTTTCGGGAGATCCGCTTGCCAGTAGCAGCCATAAACTGAATCGCTACCTCACTAGCTGTGCTGCGCCGGTGTCTTTTTGTTGATAGCACTATGTACCGATCTTCTGCAGGTGTCGTACTGCGAACACGACCTCCCCCGTGACGTTTGCTACACTCTCCATTTGTTTGAAATGATTTCCAAAGCCTTGAAACAACACTGTGGCTGACGTCGAACTCCCAGGCAACATCTGTTATTTTTCGCCCTTCTTCAATCTTGCCAATAATACGGCCACGCGTAAAATCATCTAGGTGATGTCGGGAAGACATACTGAAAATTGCAAGTTCGTCAATTGATTCTTTCCCTTTCAACTTTGCGTTTGAACAACAACGGTCAATACGCGTCAAATCCTTTTTATCTCTTATCAGCGCTATGACGTTACGAACAAGTTCGGCAATCCAAAATTTGCATACGCACAACACGTCTTACTGTATCCAGCACTTATGCTAATTTCCACATTTTCCTGCCTTCCATTTTATGGTTGCTATCGTTGCTATTGTCATCCGTCCTTAGCAATTGTCCGGCAGTGTATAAGTGAAAAAAATGTTGTGCACACCACTTGCTCAAGTAGGGAGAAATATAGGAACACTATAGTTTTTAACGCAGCGCAATTTCATTGCTTTAAAAGGGAATGTGCCAAAATGTCCGGGTGCCCAAATGTCCGGTGCCCAAAAGTCCGAACCCCGTACGCCACAGTGTACGTATTTGTTGGTCTTTAAGAAATGCCTTCGTCGTAAAAGGGGATAACAATTTTAAAAATTGACATCAAATGTCATGAATTTCTCGCTTTTTGAAAAGAAGTGCAGTAGAACCTCAGTCATTCGTTTTTCAGTTTGTGTTTTTCACTTTTATACCTAATTCTGCGTTAGTCCCGATATTTTACCGGTGTTCCAAACGGTTTTTAACTGTTCTACGTAATTCGTTTATACGCTTTTTACGATTATACGTTAAAATCTGAATTTCAGATTATCAAAAATACACGGTTCTTTGATTCTTTTATACGTGACCCGGTATGTTACAACTTTGAGGGATCTGAGGCAGAGTTGTTGTGTTCCGTCTTGGTGCAGCCAAAACTTTGATCACATCAGTGAAGTGTATGTTGTTTACTTTCGGCTTGGAAAGAAAATTGTTTTCGCATTTCATGACGCACATACAGTATATATGCTATTTAAAAACTGATACGAGGTCCGATCAAAAAATTCCGAGACTAGGCCGATATACAACAAAGTACTTACGTCTGGCTATGATCTCCCTCAAAGTAGTCTCCTTGGGCAGCGATTACACCGCTGCCAGCGTTTTCGCCACTGTTGGAACGCTCCGTGGAAGTCCTGTTCGAGAATCGTGTCAAGTACCGTCTGCGATTCGCGTTGGATCTCGTCCACGGTTTCAAAATGGTGACCTTTGAGCAGCTTCATCTTCGGGAACAGAAAGGAGTCGCATTTCCAAATCCGGCGAGTAAGGCTGGTGATTAAGGGTAGTCATTCTGTTGCGGCTGCAAAACTGGCGTGTTGCTAACGCTCTGTGAGCTGCTGCACTGTCGTGATGGAGCAGGAAATCACCCATTCGCCACATTTCAGGACGTTTGCTCCGAATGTCCTCCCTAAGACACCGCAGAACATCGCAGTAAAAAAAGGGCTGTGGCGGTCTGGCTCTGGGGAACGAATCCACGGTGCACAACCCCACGAATGTCTACATTTTCGGGGGTTTTACTCGTGGACGGTCGCCCTGACCTCTTGTCGTGTTCCAGTGTCGTTCTGCCGCTCTTGAAGAGCGAGTGCCACTCAAAAGACCTCGCACGGCTCATTGCTTCATTGCCATAAGCCTACCGCAACATTTCATGCGTCTCCGTTCCCGATTTGTCGAGTTTGACGTAGAATTTGATGTTCGCTTGCTGCTCTAGTTTGCAGTCCATACCGAAATTGCAGCTGCGTTCTGCACGTGATCACCGAATATTGTGTAGCACAGCTTCCGAAGTTCACAGAACGATGCCACTCGGCACAATGACTCATGAAGGTCACTGCCCTTGACCGCTGTTCGCGCATCCGCGTACTGCCATCTGTTGGCGAGCTACGTTCCTAGTCTCGGAACTTTTTGATCGCACTACGTAAATCTCTCGGACGTAACTTTGTGGCTCCATTATTTAGTGGCGTAACAGAATAGAATCTTAAATGTATCCTCAGTATTCAACATTTTCAAATGGATGTACTCGGGATCCACAGAAAACAAAAGCTGTTGATTGATGAGTTTCATACCGAAGCACTGGTCTCAGATTCTTAGTTGTGAGGATTTCACTTAATCAAGAATCAGGATTTTTGTATACAGATACATACCTGCCAACTCTTCCGGATTTTCCGGAAGTTTTCCGATTTTTATACAGTCTTCCGGTTTTGCGACCGGAAGAACATTTCTTCCGATTTTAAAATTTTCATTTTTTTTTTTTTCCGAAAATATTCCTATAAATAAAATATATAACGGCGATGGGAATTCCGCGTCATTGTGTGCCAGAACCCCGTGCCCCGTCGTCGGAACTTCGGCACAGTAAATTCTCCATGCACACCGTTCCGCTTGACGCTGAATAAGATCATGCGCAGTGATGTATTCAGACATCCACCACAAACGGTTTTTTTTTTTTTTTTTTTTTGGCAATCTTCTGGTTTTTCATTAAATTTAGTTGGCAGCTATACAGATAGAGTCGTCAAAAGAGACATTTGATTTTCGTATAGGCTTAATGATTTTTGCAATGGGATAAAATATATTATAATTTGTAATGCTTGCTTTTCTTTCGCTGCCAATTCGACTTTAAATAAATGATTACCGAGGAACATCATTCACTCCTTTAAAGCGAAAATTTTACAACAGTATTTAGCTATTTGAAATTTCATTTATAGCTATTTTTTTTTCTATTTTTTTTTTTTTTGCGTTTATACGTTTTTGAAACCCTTCCCCTAAAGAAACGTATAACCGAGATTTCACTGTATTTAGCATCAAGTTATATTCTAAATAATTAGCATCAAGTTTGCTGATATAATGTAACATAACTTTACAGACTTAGAAACAAAACGTACGTACAGTTTTTCTATTCAAACTCTCATTCAGTGGTTGCACTGATAGCATGTTAACCTCACGGACGAGTAAGATATGAGTGATGTATTTGTTCATTGCTTCTGGTTAGCTACTTTCCTTAGAGACCGAATCTCTAAATTAAATATTACGAATGAGTCATTCCTCTTTCATCTCAGTGGCGTAATCTGTCTATGAATATGGCAAGCTAGGAACTGTAGTTTCTGTTTTTTCATGTATCTTTGTGTTATTGTGTTGTGCAAATTTGTTGTACCATTTTTAGAATACTTTCTAATCTGTATTACTTTTTTTGCTTTCAGATGAGTAGCGGGAAACGTGAAACAACTTGACTGTGCTGAACTTTATGAGAACTGTTACGAATTAAAGTGAAAATTGGATAAGTGACTCTTTAATTAATTCTGAAATTCCCGAGAAGTCCAGCCATGTGGACCACTTCATTCATTCAAAGTGGAGACTGTTTCCTTTGCGCATGCTCATCAGCACAGATTTCACACTAAGACTCTTCTTCCCAAGTACGATCTGGAACTTAAAATTCTTCATCTTCAGTGTCACTTTAACGAAACACAAGGTTAAGTCGCATCCTATCCCTAATTCAAATTAATAAGGTAATTCGACTATTCAACAATGCATTTCCCATGTTCTACTAAAAGATCAACCAGTGAGTTTTCATACTATGTTATTGTATGCATATTTTTCCAGTTGTTAGGCAGTGTTTCATCAGGAATTCAGTATCGAGCTCCATCATCTTGTGATTGGAATTTGGACAGCAATGACGTATTAATCCATTGTGGAATACAGACGGTTGCGAACAACGGCATTTTGCTGACGAATTTCAGCCTCATACAAGCGGATCGCACAACTTCTCTTTCAATAATCTGTGACCCATTATTTTTCGAAAGCAGTATATCCCCAGGAGCTTTTTCGCACTTGCTGTATTTAAGATCTCTTAATATCAGTTACTGCAAGTTTCGAGAACTTCCACATGAAGCTTTTCGTGGTCTTACCGAACTTCGTGATCTTTCCATAAAAACTTACAACAATGCCTGGGGAGATTTTCACATGGAATTACGGCCAGGAATCTTTTCAGATTTAAGTCAACTGGAAAGTTTAGATCTGAGTTTCAACAAAATTCAGAGACTTACAGATGAATTATTTTGCGGTCTCAGCTCCCTTAAAGTTCTTCGTCTTACAAACAATGACTTAAATAACATAATTCAGTATAGCGAAGAAAACAGAACACAAGGTCCATGCTTAAACCATCTGATAGAGCTTGACGTATCTTTCAACAAAATTGTCAAAATTGATAGTTCATCAATCAACAGACTACGTTTTTTACGTTCTTTTACAATCCGGGAGTCAGAACTGCAGTTCATAGAAGCAACAGCGTTTGTAGGCTTCGAGAAGTTGCAGCTATTAGACATGTCGTCGAATAACCTGACAGGCCTTCCTTCCAACTTGTTTCTTGATTGCCATGACCTACGGGAGATATATTTGCAAAATAATTCCATTTCAGCCCTTCCTCTTGGGCAATTTTCCAGTCTTCAGCAGCTGCTCGTGCTCAACTTAAGTTGCAATCAACTGTCGAGTCATTATGTCAATGCAGCTACATTTATCAGTCTTATTCGCCTGGTTATTTTGGATCTTAGCCATAACCAACTGCACTTCCTCAACAGTTCTACATTCCAATCCCAGTACTCCTTGCAGATGCTCTATTTAGCACATAATGACATTGTGATTATTGCAGACAATACGTTTTCATCACTTTATAATCTTCATACGTTGGATTTGAGCTATAACAACATAAAGATTTTGGATATTTATACATTAAATGGATTGTATGTCCTGAGTTCCCTTCAGTTAGCCTACAACAACTTATACAGTGTCCATCCGGAGGCTTTCAAAAACTGCAGTAGTGTTCAAGATCTGTTACTTCAAGCGAATAAACTGAGCTATGTACCATCAGCCATTCGTTCTTTACAATTCATCAAAACACTTGATCTGAGTAACAACACAATCAGTAGTTTGACGAATTCCACTTTACGTGACTTAAGACAACTCCAAACTCTTAACCTATCTTGTAACAATATTGGAAACATCACTAGAGGAACTTTTCTTCACACGTCTTCTTTGATCTCACTGGACTTACGTAAGAATCATATCCAAGCTATTCACCATGGCGTTTTTGATGACTCCCTATTACTTTACTACATGGACCTCAGCGAAAATATGATAACAGATATTAACGGCCTATTCATGAACCTAAAAGACCTTAAATATTTAAACATCTCTCATAACGAAATCACATGGTTTGATTATGCGTTAATACCTACAGATCTCAAAGAACTTGACATGAGTTTTAATCACATTACGTCATTGGGTAACTACTACGATCTGGAAGCAAACCATCAGCTCAGTTACTTGGATGTTTCTTTCAACGAAATAAGGGAAATTAATGGCCCGTCATTACCTAATAATATAAAGATCCTAAACGTCAGTAATAACAACATTGAACTTATAGCTCATTTTACATTTTTCTCTAAAACAAAAATCTCCGAAGTGAATCTGTCCAATAACAGCTTGCGAAATTTGGATATAAATACTTTTCGCTTGAGTTCCGAGGTCTTAGCAAATTCGTCAGAGTTTTACATCGCTAACAACCCTTTATTCTGTGACTGTAATATGGAATGGCTACAGAAGTTGAATGTTCTTCAGGAAACTTCGTCGCATCCTCGTATTGTTGATTTTAATGAAGTAATGTGTCAAGTAACTTTCACACGCTACGGTGTTTTTATCCCATTGTATGAGGCAGTCCAGTCGGATTTCGTCTGTCAATACCGTAGTCATTGCTTCGCTTTGTGTCATTGCTGTGATTTTGATGCCTGTGACTGTGAGATGGTATGCCCAGAAAACTGCACTTGTTACTCGGATCAAACATGGAACACCAATATAGTGGACTGTAGCGGTCGCAATCATTCATCAATGCCACCAACCATACCTATGGATGTAACAGATCTGTATTTAGATGGTAATGATATTTTTCAACTGACAAGTCACACTTTTATTGGTCGAAAAAACATGAGAGCAATATATCTGAACAATAGTAATATTCATTCAATTTATAACAGGACATTTAATGGACTATTGTCACTTAATGTGTTGCATTTAGAGCATAATAAACTTTCAGCGTTACGTGGATTTGAGTTTGAATCACTCGTTCATCTGAAGGAGCTTTACCTTTCTCACAACAGAATCTCCTGGATTGTGAATACCACATTTCAGAATTTAAAATCTCTAGAAGTGCTTTACTTAGACAATAACTTGATGGTGGAATTCCATGTGTGGAATCTCAAATGGAATTCCCGTTTGACGCATGTCCAGTTTGGGCAAAATCCCTGGGCGTGCAACTGTGACCACATAAAAACTTATAACGAGTGGCTGCAGTCATCTTCAAGAATAATTCACGATGTAGGGTCGATAGAGTGTCGACAGAATCAATCCTCCGGACAAGTCGTAATTGAATTCGACGTAACAATGTGCTTAAACAAATCAATGACTATATTCAAATCTGTATTACATGAAGAATATATGCTGTATGTGATTGTCATTCCAATTGTGATTGTTGTATTGGTCGCACTGATTATAGTAGGATTCATATACCAAAGAGAATTACAAATGTGGTTGTTTAACAAGTATGGCATCAGGCTCTTTAGCATACCTGAATGTACACCTGAATCCGAAAAACTGTTCGACGCCTTCATCTCTTTCACCAAAAAAGACGAAGCGTTTGTAGCCCAGAATTTTGTGCCGGAAATGGAGTATGGTACTCCGTCTTATCGCGTGTGCTTGAAACATCGTGATATTCCGTCATGTGGCTTTGTGACTGATACTATTATCGAAGCCATTCAGTGTAGCCACCGGATAATTGTCATCCTCTCCGAACACTTTCTGAAGAACGAGTTGTGTCGTTTTGAGCTAAGAAGTGCCCACAAGGAGTCTCAGCGCGGTAAGCTGCATAAACTCATTGTCGTTGCTGTAGACAGCATTGCAATGAATCACGTAGATCCAGTTGCTAAAACGTATATGAAGAATGCTCCCATCATACGATGGGGAGACAGAAGGTTTTGGGAAAAACTCAAGTACACTATGCCAAAAGCCCAAGGTCACGTGACACTAATAAATTCCGCCCCAAACCTGCTTCACCAGAGCCTTTCAACATTGAATTCAGTTCGTTTAGTGTAGATGCTGGAAGACTTCTATGTTTTCTATTTCAGCTGAGTGTATAGTGTGTATATATAAGCCTAGTTATTTGTCAGTTTCGTGCTGTTGATGAGACTAGCTATTACGCTATTATTTAAATTAATGTTTAGTCACTATCGTATTTTCAAAACGCCCAGTGAGTCATTTGGAAAGCGTCCGTCATTTTTCATTTTGCTATTTGATAAAGTAAAAAAAAAAAAAAAAGAAATCGACATTTAACAGCCATAACAGTGCAGCTAGTAGCCAAGAATATTTAATTTTTAGGTGCATTTATTGTGATAAAATTACATTTATCCAAGACGTAGTTGAAACGCATCTTCTTGTTATTGTACTAGTGTCCGTGAACAAAGTGCAAAATATTCTAAAAAGTATATATATATGTCTATAAATAAATATATGTGTATATAAGAAAATGTGTGGTTAGAAGCATTTTGGCTTATGGATTCAAAGGGCAATTATAGCGATTTTCACCTTTGGACTGTTCATGTGTATGCCTGCTAAAAGGACACCCTGTTAAACGGGAAAAATAAGGTTCAACACCGCAGGAAAATGTGTGATTTCCTCATCCTTCAAGATGTACTAAATCAGAATATTTGAATTTCATTTTCAATCATCGTGGAGCTGTGATGTTTTGAATCCTGCCAAAATGCATAAAAGGAAAGAGGTGCTAGTTTTATTAATCTGTCCATGAGCGCGCCATTGAGATGCTGTGTTATTTGATCTGTGATAATATTCTTACTGTTAAATATCTGTAATAAAGTAGCAGAACGTAATGTGCTTTTGTTTCCTTCATTTCCGTAGAACTTTTCATTAATAAATTTTATGTACAGTAGAACCCGCTTATAACGACGAGCTCGGGACACGCGGAAACCTTCGTTAAATCCGTTCTTGGGTGAAGATTCCCACGATGTAAATATATGCATACGTGTTAATATACGTTTGTACTACCCTCACGCTCAAAAATAAAGGACAATTGTGAATCACAGGAAAATGTTGCACTACACAAAGTGATTCGTCATGCATACTACTCCATACCTCTTCCGAAATGACGGAAGTCCATCCGTTGTTCCAGAAGACCAATGGCGTGCTAGGAGAACGACAAACTTCACGTAGCACGCTGCGGGTTATAAAGAGAAGTCAGATCATCAGAATAGAACAGGTGGTGTGCGTTTCGCGACAGTGCTATACACCAAATGAGCATGGCTCATCGAACCCATATTGGTGATGTTATACGGGGCACAATCATCGATCGACTTGAGACTGGCCAAACCCAGATGGCGGTGTCCCAGGAGCTGCGTGTCCCACAAAGTGTCATTTCTGGACTCTGGCGGCGGTTCCAACAGGATTAAAATGTGTCTCGACGCTTCAGCACAGGACGTCCGCGGATTACATCGCGGCAACAAGACCGCTTGTTGTCACTGACTGTCAGACGGCACAGGCAGAGTACAGCGGGAGACCTTGCCAGATGCCTTTTAGCTGCCACAGGAACCACGGTTTCAAGGCATACCTTGCAGAGACGATTGAGTGAGTACGGCCTGTATCCCGTTAACTGCAGCCCACCGAAGAGCCCGTGTGGCCTGGTGCAGAGAACATCGTGCTTGGACAGCTGACCGGTGGGCCTGTGTTTGTTTACTGACGAATCCAGGTTTAGTCTGCACATTGATTTACGCTGCGTCTGCATCTGGGACTCGATGCAGATCCTACAACATCGTTTTGGCGGCGGTGTGACGTAACTACAGAAGTGAAAACGTTTCAAGACGACAAATCTGCAGCGAGACATTCTGTCCGCGTAGCTCAGTTGAGAGAGTGACTTACTCCGGAGTGAGGGGACACGGACAAACTTATGTTTCCACAACGGTGCGTTTCTAATGTGGGGTGGAATAATGTTGGGTTCACGTACACTCCTCCATGTGTTCGAAACAGGAACCGTGACAGGCCAGACGTGCCGCAATGTCATTCTACAACAATATGTCCCGCTATTCAAGGGTGCAGTGGGACCTGAGTTCGTGTTTATGGATGACAACGCACGTCCTCATCGAGCCGCCGTAGTGGAGGAATACCTGGAAAAAGGATATTACACGCGTACAGTGGTCAACTCATTTTCCCGATTCAAACCTCATTGAGCATGCATGGGACACACTCGAGAGCCGTATTACAGGACGTCATCCACCTCCTACAACTTTTCTGGACACAGCGTTGGGTGCAAGAATGGGGCTCCGTACCTCAAGTACAGTTTGATAATCTGGTGCCCAGACGATGTACTATGTGTGTCGCTGTGGCAGGCCAACATACAGCATGTTGACCACTTTCTCACCATAAAACATTTGTGTTCTGCACGGGATGTGCATTCCAGGGAGCTGTTTTTTTTTTATTTTGACCACTATGGCGAATCCGCTAGTTTTTTTTTTTTTTTTTTTTTTTTGGTTCTGAATTTTTGTTTAGTTCAGTATGCTCTATATCTAGAACATTTTGGTTCCAGTCCTAAGGGTGGAAGAGTCGAAACTGGCATTATCCTTAAATTTTGAGCCTGAGTGTATATATCCATGACAATTTGTTATATTTGAAAGACTTAATTAATTAACTACATTAGTACTACCGGGTGTTTAAAAAAAGACTAAAACAACAAGCTCTTATCTCTCCAACGGTTGATCACTGATGCATACTTTCAATTAGAAAAATACTCAAAATGGCGTAAAGACTAATGGCATTTGCACCCCTGTGAGTGGCATTTACATAAAAATAAAAAATATATATGTGTAACCTTCGCAGCTTGCGCAAGTCCCGCTATTCAAGGGTGCAGTTAGCCTAAAAACTACCTCTCGTCATTCTACTTACAAAACTCGCCGAGATATTCGCGATGAAAACAGTAAAAAATGTATTGTCTGGAGCCCGTTTACAGCGAACTGCATAGCTCTGGAGCACTCAAAGCAAGTAAGGGAAGAGCTCCCGGTGCAGGAAATTGAGTTTGCCGAACGTCTGTTTTTTCACAATTTGTGTTTCGAAAATCTCTGCGAGTTTTACAAGCAAAGTGACGGTGTTTGTTTTTTTCAGACGAATTAGGACATTGCGCAAAATTTATTGATTGAACTTTTATTCTTCAAAGACTGTATAATTTTTTTTTATTTTGGTGCAAATGCCATCCGGGGGTGTGGAGGGGAGTTCAGTTGCCATGTCGTAAGTCTTCATGTCGTTTTAAGTATTTTTCTAATTGAAAGTATCTATCTGTGATCAACCGTTGAAGAGATAAAAGCTTGTTTCAGTCTTTTTTGAAATACCTGGTATAGTTAATTAATGAAACCTGACTTGACGATCACGTGACACTGACCGCTGCATGCACGAATCAAAAACAGAACCGGTCCTCCCAAATGGAACGCTCACTTGGAGGGGGAATGGGCACAATTTGAGAAATTGTTATCTCCGGCGACATTTCCGTTATATTACTTTACTATCCTCTACAACTGTCCCCCAGAAATCCACTTTAATATGCGTGAGCCCCACCCATCTAGTAGTAGGTGGCCTGTTTCCAGTCTTGAAAGTGCTTGTGCATTTTAACTATGTGTGTTTTTAACTCTTGTGTTTAAATTAAAGTTTTTAACTTATAATCGTGTTGAAGACGAGTTAGTTTTTGTAGCATTACCAATGCAGCACGAAATTCATTCAAACACTCGACGTTGATCAGGAACACCAATGAGAAATCATCGCTCTTTCCACGTTAATAAGCGAGTCACGGAAAAATTATCATCGGCCGCCACCGGGAATCGAACCCAGTTCTTCCAAGATACACGCCGGACATGCTACCACTGCACCACAGCGGCGTCGAATTCTCCAGACTCGCATGTGATTAACTGTCAAGCTACATGGCAGGTTGCTTCATGGAGCCCGCACTATGTTGGGTATTCACCAAAGATGGAAAGCAGCAACTGAACAAATAACTAGGAGGCGAACGGATAATTAATTCAAACACTCGATGTGGATCAGGAACACCAAACAGAAATCATCGCGCTTTCCAAGTTAATAAGTGAGTCACGGAAAAATTCTCATCGGCCGTAACTGGAAGAACTGGGTTCGATTCCCGGTGGCGGCCGATGAGAATTTTTTCCTGACTCATTTATTAACGTGCAAAAGCGCGATGATTTCTGTTTGCTCCTGTTGTTCACGATGAAGTATACAGAACAGTTCAAAATCTAAACAATACGATATGTTAGACGCTGTAACGTAACCCTTTTTCGTGTGCGAGATTGGTGTTACTGTTAAGAAGACGTTTGTTTGGGTATTTAGGGAAAATTTATTGTGAACATTAAATTAGTGGTAAACATTAGATTTATGGTAAATGTTGAATTTGGGAGATGGGTGGATGCATTGGGAAACAAAAGTAAATACTATCTAAGGCCATGATAAATGAAAAAAATAAAATAAAATAAACACTGAGTTTTGATACCCAAAAGTTATTATTGCGGGTTTGTGTTGCTCGCGTATTTGATGAGTTGAAAAAAATAACCTGGAAGTGCAAAAAAGGGGTATTTATTGTTACATGTGTGCCAATGTGTGACACTCAGTACTCAATGGTAGACAATGTACACGTGTAAATAACTTTTGGAGGCGGTGAAGATCAATCACAGTGGGTAAGACTAAATGTATGGTTAAATCGGGGGAAAAAATTAACCTCAGATACGTACCTGCCCCCCTTAGTCAAGCTAGGGGTGGCAGCGATGGACCTATAGATGAAATTCAACCGGGACACATAATTTTTCACGGCGCAAAGTTTGGGTTTTTGAAAGGCCACTTGGCCTGCATTTATTGTAAAACTCAACCATTAAAGAAAAACAAAGTATTTAAATAAGTAAGTTGAGGAATACCCATCAACCAGCATGTTATTTTTTGTTTGACATAATCAGCTTTTCAAATTAAAAAGAGAAATAAATTTCATCTTTACTTTTGGCCACTGGCCTTATGAAATACCAAATGATACACAGGAATGTGAATTTCCTTAATTTATGCCTAACAAGCAGTTGTTTGGCGCAGTGGTCTAAGGCGCTGGCCTCTGATCATTCGTCCGTAAGGGGTCCGGGTTCGAATCCCGGTCAGGCATGGATGTTGTGTTTGTCTTACGGCACTGGCTCTCTCCCTCCCCTGGAACCAGTGACCCTAAATTAGGGACGGGCGACTGCTTATAGCCCATTGAGTTGCTCACGGTGGTCGTTAAACCTCCAATCTAAAAAACAAGCAGTTGCATTAGAATTTCACATTAGCATGGCAGACTGAAAATTCAACGTAGCTTAATTACAGCTGGAAACATAATAGGCTAACAATTTGGCCTTCAGAACTGACACATTAAAACCACACTGCTGTATTAGCATAAGATCTCACATATCTGAAGTTCACAAATTATGGAACAGTTAGCTTGTACACCCGTCACATTATTTATAAAAAACAAAACAAAAATTGTAATGATTTGCGAAACACATAAACACTTGATTTAACATGATGGATAAGTTCTGGTCGCTGAAGTGCAATTTCTTTTCCTCTCGGTTATGAATTTATAGCTCAAAACAATACAGATTGCATTGTAACCTTTCAAACAACCCCCTCAAATCAGTTTCCCTAGCCAACCTTAATTTTAAAATTACAATAACTGATCACCTTATTCCTTCTATATAAGCAGTTATTTTGGCAAACAAGGAAGCTTCTTCAACAGCGGAAAATTCAATTTGCCTGGTTGAGTAATAATGGTAATGTGTTTATCAGGTGAAATGAACATGAAGTTAAGAAAAAAGTATTATGTTAGAAGACTTGATAGAATATGATTTCGAGGCTCAACATACTGCTTGACTCATTATAATTTAGTAATATTGCATTTATCACAATATAAGTTACTTGTTCTGCACAACATATGAAACAACAATGTGGCAAAGAAAAAAAAAACCGTTATTAAAAGGGACAGTGGGAGTAGCTTGTGACGTAATACTATAGAGGGGTAACAGAGGGGGAACTGACTTACAACATAAGATATATATATATGTATACATCTGATTTTTTTTTTCTTTATCTCAATGCAACCAAATTCTTATTCACTTCAACAAATTAACCACATATTATCTACTGACCCAGGTGATTCATTAAAGCTTTTACATATTAATTCTAGGTCACTTTACAATAAAATAACTTTAGTGGACTCGTTAATTCAATCAGTCAACCTAAAAATTGATATAATATGTTAACTGAAACTTGGTTCCTTACGCCTGACTATTATATACATCTAAACCATTATAATAAATTTTTTCTTAATAGATCATTTTCCAAGGGGGGTGGTATTGCTGTTTATGTACACGAACAATGCCATGATTTCTCTGTAAACAATGATATCACTTTACTTAACTATAATATAGAAATTTTAACGATTGAAAATCAATATTATATTATTATTGTCTGCTATCGTCCGCCTAAATCTAATATCAACGAATTTTTTTCCACCCTAAATGAAATTTTTAATTATGCAAACTTAACTAATAAAACATTTTTACTTGGGGATTTAAATATCGATATTTCTTGTGACAATCCAGCATCTAAACAATTAAATTAAACTTTAAATATGTCTGGATTTACCAACACTATACTAACCCCAACTAGGATCACTATGCAGTCGAAAACCACACTTGACCTATCAATTACTAATGCATCTCCTGATATGATAAAATCGGGTGTTATACACTATAACAATAGTGACCACCTACCTATTTTTACATTCTATTACCATAATTTCCCAACAAAAAGAAATACTGTATATTGTAGAACAAGACAAATTAACAACATTAATTTAGAAATATATTCCGTAATATATTGTATATCATTAGCTCGAACGAAATACTCTCACTCGACAACCCAAATACTGTATACAATGCATTTTCCAAATTATTAAAGGAATTACATGATCAAACTTTCTTAATTTCCTGCAGAATAGAACGAGAAAGAAATGTCGTAACCCCTAGATAACGAATCAGCTTCTGAATCGTATAAATAAAAAATATAAGTTCAATACCAAATTTCTGAAAAGCAAATCAGTAATAGATTGTAATAACTTCAAAACTTATAGAAATAAATTAAATTCAGATATGCGAATACTCAAACGTAATTACTATTTACAAATTTTCTTTCTTAATGTACCAAAATTAATGTGGAAACACCTAAATGTGTTACTCGGAAAAAATAAAAAAATAATACTCCAATAATGCCTGAACATTTAACAAACTCAGAATACCAACAATTTACAGACAAAGATGAAATGACCACCATTCTAAATGATTATTTTATATCTATCCCACAAGTTATCAAACAAAATTTGAATATGTCTAGCACTCACTTTACTCAATATTTTTCCGGTAATACAGATCTAATACATTTTACATGCAGGAAATTACAAGAACTGAACTCTTACATATACTTAAACAAATTAACGTCAACTCAGGACCAGGTTATGATAATTTTCACCCCAGGGTTATTACGTATGTTGCAGACGTTATTGTTGGGCCATTACTAACAATTTACAACTCCATACTTCAGGAATTTTTCCAGATGCTTTAAAAGTAACCAAAATCACTCCTAAATTCAAAAATTGGTTCAAAAAATGAAGCAAATAATTATCATCCTATAGCAAATCTTTCAATTTTTGCCAAGATCCTTGAAAAATTAATTTATACTCGACTAATTTCCTACCTTCAAAAATGTAAGATACTCAGTCAGTATCATTTTGGATTTTTAGCAGATAAATCTACAGAATTAGCATTGCTATACCTTCAAAATACTATACAAAATAATTTTACTCAAAAATATACAACAATAGCTTTATTTTTGGATATATCAAAGGCATTTGATACTTTAAATCAGGAATTTCTTTTTTCTAAATTACGAAATATAGGAATCAGGGGTAATACTTCAATTTTCAAAAAATTATTTGATTAACAGACAACAATATACACAAATTGAGCATTATCACTCCTCATTTCAAATTATGAGATCAGGGTTCTGTCCTCGGCCCTTTATTGTTTAATATATACGTACATTAATGATTTATTTTGGCTGTCAACTCATATGAATCTTTTTCTGTATGCTGATGATACAGCTGTTCTTATAAAAGGAAAAAACTTAGGTGAAATACTAACACAATGTAATAAACAGTTGCTAGCTATTTCTGACTGGTTAAATTCTAATGAATTAATAATTAATGTTAATAAAACTAAAGCAGTGGTTTTTTCTAATACGTTATCTCCTTTATCACCAAATGTACAAATATCCCTTAATAATAAAAGAATTGATATAGTACCGTCATTCAACTACCTGGGAACTACAATAAATTTTGAGCTCAAATAGAATAAACACTGATTTTCTTTTAATTAAACTATCTAGAAATATTGGTATAGTGAGTAATATCCTGACTGATCTAACAACTAAAACATTGATCTCATTGTATTACACACTATTTCAAACTCATATCAATTACTGTATAATATCATGGGGACAAACGACACAATACGATATTAATAAATGACAATCCTACAAAATACATTCATTAGACTAATTGATCTCAAATCACATCCTAATACTCTACCTTTAATAAATTTTAAAGCAAAAGTATATCCTAATAAATATAATATACTTACTATTACTCAACTATACTATTTTAATCTTGGTAAAATTATGTACAAACGAATTAAATATAATTTCTATTCAGATCTCGTATTTCTTAATACACATACACATTCGTATGAAACAAGGAATAAGCTACAATTACAACCAATTTTTCCAAAAACGGAATCAATTAAACTTACTCTAAATTACAGAGGCCCTCAATACTGGAATTCTTTACCTGGCAACTTGACTAACTTAAACAATTTTAATTTATTAAAAAAAAAATCAAACTCTATCTTCTTCAATAATTACAAAAAAAAAGGGAAGGGATTGGCAAAACGTGTTCTGCTTGTCTGACTTGATGTGTCTATCTGTTGTTTCATTTGTTTCTTTTACGGGGAGTATAGGGCTATGTCAGGACATTTTGGCCTTTTCCCTTGTCTTCCCTGTTGTTACAGTCTATGTTTATCATTTATGTACTGTCAATTTTTTTCCCACTCGTTTTTTTTTTCTTTTTCTTACTTTTCTTCTAAGAGCTTGTAACAACAAAAAAAAAAAAAAAAAAATTACAAATAACCAAAAGTTACATTATAGTAAACAGTTCTACACTCCCAGGAAAATTTGCCTTAAAATATCTTACTAATTTAACTCAAAATTTATCATTAACTTGCAACGCTGACAAAAAGAATTAAAATTCACACCATCATCATGAAATTCAAATAACCTTCCTAACACAAGCTTGCTCTGAATACTCATTACCACAATTTGCAAATAAAAGGCAAATACTAATTCACAGCCCTCCTGAACTCATATTTCTACGTGTCCTTCCCGTTTACCAAAATTTTAAACTACACTACTATTTCTGACATACAGCTCATGAAACAACTTAATCGAAATTTTCAAAAGTACACAATAAGTTTATCACCAATTTAACAGATCCACGAAGTAAACAACTGAGCCACCGGCTAGACACACACGCATCTCATTTAATCAGGTCCTCTTTCTTCGAAAAAAAATTTTGACTCTGAAGGAATATCATTGTTAAGGCTGAAGGTGAGAATGGGTTATGAATCCAATCAGGCCTATGCACCGAAATGAGAGTATAAGTGTGGCTTATTATCCTGTACTGTTTTCTTTCGTGAACACCTTGGGAAGCATACACCTGAACTCACCCCACACGGAAGAACCACCAAGGGACTACCCGGCATACAGAGGTGCGGATATGGCGAACCATGTTTCCCCCAAAAATTGCCTCCAAATTCTCTCAACTTGCACTGAATCGCATCCTGTGGTTTTTCGCTCTACTCAAGCTGTTTTTTTGATCCTGAAATTAATCCCCGAATTGATTGAATGATCACTCTTTCGACACCAGTATCTCACATCCGGAGCATGCAGGAATACCAGTCCCAAGAAAAAAAACCCATCAAGAAATACCATTATCTTGTCGCACCATTATCTACTAGAAAACACATCAATATCCTTATCTCAGAAAAGCACCTATCGACGAATCCAAACAAGTACCAGACATTATCCCAGCTAACACTATATAAACACCCTAGTCAGCATGCATGGCCATTTTGATATCTTCCCTTCATGTAAATCTGTTTTTCAAATCCACTGGCTGATATTGGGAACTAGCCCACACTACTACAAAATTTTAAAGAATAATTTTACACCTAAATTTACCAAAACACTAAAATCATGATAAACTGCCTCTAAGAAAATTTTTTTAACTACATGGCACCTACACTATACTCACAAATACAAATGCTACTTATGAAATATAAAAATCACTAAGCACAAAGAGAGTTAAATTCCACGTAAAAAGAAATACTGGTCTGAGAGGTTGTTTCATGCTTAAGATAGAGGTACCAAATTTATAAGCATATATAATACTGCATTAACACATGTAGAATGACACTTACAATGATTTTCCCCTTTACATCTGGATGAAATAAAGCTGACGGGACGTTTCATGATTTAAAATGAAATATAAGAACTGCTGACAACAACACTAAAATTAATATTTACATCTCCCCAAGACCTCCAAATTAACCACTAGCAAAGCTACAGCAGAACCCAATTATGTAAACAGCTGGACTACTACTCTTGCAATGCCTAATCATTGAGAATTTTAGAGGAATTTCTGCACAATATTTAAAATGGCCAATTTTTTTATTTTTTTTTTTATTTTAGAACAGGATACAACGTTCGAGTACACAGAAAACCACCTAGCTGCTGAACAAGACAAAAAAAGAAAAAAAAAGAGCACCCCCTCCCCCTCACCTTTTTTTTTTTAATTTTGGGCTCCGGTTAAAACCAGAGCCAACATCAACCTGACTTACAACGTATAAATTAGCACAGTACCTTTCGCTGACTTCATTTAACACAAAAAGTATTTTTTCTCTTTCTGCAGTCTCTATCTCCTTCTCTGGGGAAGAAGGGTTGCAGCCACCAATATACTCCGGAGCACGGTTCACCTTGGTGACTGTATGGACGCTAAAAAGGGCGGGCTCCTGAAGAATTTTTCTATGGAAGGCTACATCTCACCCGGGTATTTCCTTTTGCAGGAATTTTTCAGGCTCCCGGGAAGGGTTTCCTCTGATGGTTGGCATCCGGGCATTCGGTCCACCGACTAGCAAAAGATTTCATAAGGGTCGTCCATGGAATTTGGCGAAATTCAAGGTTGCAGTCCCTTTTATTAATCTGCTGGGCGATCATTAACATACTGGACATTGGCAAGCAGGAAGTTCCGGTTCTCTTCAGCCTCGAGAACCCCAAAAAGAAAATCTCAGCATGACAAGAGGAAAATTTCGTTTTCTTTTTGTTTGTGGGAGGAAATTTGTATTAGACAAGCAGCCCCTCTGCTGGGCTGGCACAAAGGCCGGCTAGGCCGGCGGAGTCCTCCCTTACCTACATAGTCGACAGCAAAGATCCGAAGAGAGTGATGAGCCGCGGATGGCTTAGTGGTTAGCGAGTCAGACTGTCAATGCAAGATCCTAAGGTTCGATCCTGAGCTGATCTTTCAGAGATGGTGTGATTTACTAACAATCACTGAATATCCGCCGTGCATCGGACGAGTACGTTAAATGACGGCCCCCGCGTTGGATCCACCGGTTTAATGGGTATCCTTTGCTACCCCCCTGAAATTCTCTCACCCCTCTATGTGCAACATCGTCCTTGTACGGTGGCGCCATCTACTGTACTCTAATCTCACTACAAACTGTTCTGTCAAAGTCGCTAGACTTGCTCTCATTCCTTCCGTTTCTGTGTCCTGCCCAAAAGGCGAACTCGCTGTAGGTGGCTGGGACCTAAACTCTACTCACTGTGGACGGAAGTCGTAAAAGAAAATGACAAACGACAACTACTTACCGAAGCGACAACGAAGAGAGTGAATTTTCTTGAGAATCTCCTTGGTAACCTCTGACCTAAGCTGCCCCATTGGCTAAACATTCACATAGCAACGGAATAGATGACCATTCAGGGGGTCAGTTCCTTTGCGCGGGAAGATGTGACATCATACCACAGGTGGCCCCAGCAACTTCCTCCTGACCCTGGCCTTGTACTAAGAATAGAAGGACGTTTTCCTTACACATTCAAAAACCCTCTAAATGGGCGACACTTACTGAGCTCTAAAATCGCCCAAGATGGCGGAATGAGAAAAAAAAAAAAAAGAATTATGCTCTGCACAAATTACAAGAAACAATATTTTCTCCGTTCCGTGGTAGAAATAAAGTAAAAGCAAGAATTAAGATTACGAAAGGAAAAAAAGTGCGATAATCCCTTTCTGAGAGAAGGAAAGAAAAAGAGTTGTTTAAAATCTATCCAAAAATCATTTACTTACTTATATTATCTACATATATTTTTTTTTCAAATGAAATTTTGTTCTTTCTGGGTCAGAACACAAAAAATGACAGAACGGAACTGCGCACATTCTCCCATTTCTAGTCCTTCCCAGAAAAAAAAACAAAAAAAACGTGTTCTAAAGAGGATTTTTTCCATCTGTAAAAACTCGAGAAAATTGACCAGGTTTTCTCAAATGCACAAGAAAAAAAAATCCCGCGACAGAACATTGCGCTATGTCTAAAACTATGATTAAGGAAATAAATGTTGAACTAAATGAGAATACGATGCAATAGTTGCGCGGGATTAATGTTATTTACGGCCAGACGAAACATATACAGAAGTCAAACTTACGATAACCTTTTACTGGTCCAGCAATAATTGATGAAAATATAGCACTGAGAGTTTTACACTTCACATACAATGCCTTAATTATCTGTCGTGTAATCTAAACAACGATCGGAAATCCCCCCCCAAGCAACTGCTGTATCGTCCTTTTTATCTAACGTTCTTATCACATTCATACGTCACTCTCACTGACCTCAAAAGTATTGCCAACCTCATTCATGTGAGCGAGAAGATGTCACGTTAAGTTTGAAAAGTGAAAAAGAGAACAAATTCAAATTTACATAGGAAAAGGAACTAGAAATGAAAGTTAAATTAGAATATACGTCACAACGCACATATCAAAACACGTGTAGACAAAACATTAAAAAGCTGATTAAGCTAGTGGAATACCGAGAAGTGCAGGCTAAGCCATCGGGACGTCAGTGGAAATATCCATGCTGCAGGCTAAGCCATCGGGACGTCAGTGGAAATATCCATGCTGCAGGCTTTCGATTTGGTGAGAATTTCTATTGATTCTCTAAATGCGGTGGTTCGTGAATTGTCACATGGGGCGATTTTCCTGATCTCATCCCATTTTGGGATAGCTGCATGGTTCATAACTTCTCGTGTTAAAGCTGTTGTTAGCTTACCTTGTTTTATATCACGCTTATGTACAGAAAGTCCTAACTTAAAAGACCGCTTGGTCATAGTACTCCAAGGAGATGGAATTAAGGAATCGTCATAGTACTCCAAGGAGATGGAATTAAGGAATCGTCATAGTACTCCAAGGAGATGGAATTAAGGAATCGTCATAGTACTCCAAGGAGATGGAGTAAACACCAGCGTCCGTAGTCAGTAAGGCAGGAGCCCGATTTGTGGTGTGAAGAGCGGACAAAGACCTCAACACTAGGGCGGAGTGAAAACGGCCAAGAAAATTTTTCGGCGGCATGTTTATTCTACTATACGCGGAAAAGTGGTCATACAATGTCTTTATTTACCCTGCAAAAATTAGGCTTTATAGGATTACATCTTCAGGTGCCCCAACGATTTCAAGTTTAGTAAGAAATTTCAAAACACGAGATTTTTCAATTTTATTAGTATACTAGCTTTACTACCCGGCTTTGCCCGGGATTTAGGCATATTAATTACATATTCCCTTATATGTCACTGAAAAAATCGGAAAAAAAAAAAAAGTCGATGCTTGCAAGAAAGAAAAAAGCTGATTTCACAAATTCGGTAATTACAAATTATTTATTCATAGTGTGATTATTTCAGCACTTGGCCGTGCACAACATTTTTGGTTTCTCCTTCATCGGCGACAATATATATTTTGTTGGATCCTTTGCTCTTGACATTCCAACATACAGCTGTAGAATCAAACGGACCAAAAGCCTTACGAATTATTTAGCACGCGTCCAGGAGACACAGCATTGGAACACTGACTGAACAAAATTCGTTAACAATTTGTTATCGGCGATCAAATGCATCACGTGCTTTCAGTTTCAGACGTCTTTGAGGGGCGAATCTCTGGGATAAAAAAGTTAAAAACGTATCTTTGTGAATATTTTATGAAACTGGCTGGAATTTTAATGAACACCATAAATCGTTAATAGGAACATGACCTCCAAAATTTGGCCTGAATCGGTAAATAACTTTTTAAATTAGCCGTCAAAATTTTATTAACCGTTTCTGCGTATATATTTCTGTTTACCGATGAATTAAAAATGCCATGCCTATTTTAAAGAGTTTTGACCGGATTCCGGGGAAATTTTGAGGGACTCCTCTTATTACCAATTCATGGTGTTGATAAAAATTCCAGCCCGTTTCGTTAAGATTTCGCAAAGTATGTTTTTCCGTTTTTTATGCGCAGTTCTCAAAGAATAGAAACACCTGTAGATGTGCCGCAGCGATGAATGCAGTCACGTGCTTTCAGATTTGGAACGATGACGTAGCAAACGACGCTGACTTTATTGATTAGCTTCTTAATTAATTCATAACTCGCGAACGGAACAACGTAGAGATCTTAAATTAGTTGCATTGACCTAGAAATTCCAGTATTAATAAGCTATGCAAATTTCACGATGCTACAGTTCGGCGTTCGAGAGTTTTTGCCGCTTCAGACAAACAGACGTTTTGTGTTTTGCATATAAGATAACTAGCGTATGTTGATTTTTTTAAATCAAAACAACGAAGAACTTACAACAGGATGGTGGATACATGTTTTATGTGAAACATTTCATGTTAGGATTTTGAAAAACTCCGATTTAGTCCGAAATTTCGGTAATAATTGTCGAGACGCAATTCTTGATCTTATAAAGCCGCCTCTTGCTTCTGATCCGCGTATGATGTCTGAGCTGCCGCAGTAACAAATTTCGCACAGTACTCTACGGCCTCTGAGAATGGCAAGAGAAATTCAAAATTTGCATTTGCTCTTGGACATTACTCACATTAGCAACCATCTGTTTCAGATCATCGGTAGAGATTTTTTTTGTAATTGGGGCCACAGTAACAGCGCTTGTTCTTCAGTTTGTTAACTCAGTGTAGTCATTAGCTTTAAAATTTCTGATTCCTTTCGTAGTGATATTAGTTCTGGATTTCAAAATGCGTCTTAAACACGGCTCCTTGATACGTGAGTGTTCGTCACCAAACATAGCTATCAAAATGTTTTCGGTGTGTCCAAACTATCCGTTGATTTGGATTACCTTATGTTAACTATTGTTCGTAACTCAAACGGCAAATGTCTTGATTAAATTACACAAATGTAATGATTCATATTTACGTATGGGCTTGCCTTACATTTCACAAACGATGTTGGAACATAAACTTTTAATATGTAATTCACCAATACTTTCCAATTTTCGGAGAGATTCATAGTTTCCACGTATGACCGCAGTAATTAATCTGTTAGCAGTTGTCAACCATCTCGAATGTGCCATTTCCCCAGGTTGTGTGATGATTGTTAAATTATTTGACAGATTGTCATTTATTTGATATGGAAATGTTAATTTCGTACAAATGCATTTGATCGGTACTTAGGTTCTTAAAATCGATGCAGTCGAACCCGGTTAATGGAATATCGGAATATCTCGCTTAAAAAAATAAAATTCCTCTTTCCCAAACCGCAACCTTTGTACGTAATAACAAGTTAGTAAAAGCATACAATGCATGATACGCTTTCCAACATACCATAAATTATTACTCAAGTTATGAGGATAATGGCTGTAGAATAAATCTCGCTCCTGTGTCCTGACCTTTGACCCCATTTCGATTATATTCAACAGAACTGGTACAGTACACCTCAAGAATAACATACTAAAGTTTTGTCGCAATAGAAGCAGTTTTACGCAAGTTATGAGAATAATGGCTGTGGAATAAATCTTGCTTTTGTGCAATGACCTTTGACCCCATTTCGTTGATATTCAACAGAACCGGTTCACCATACCTCCGGAACAACATGATGTTTTGTCGCAATCGAAACATTTTTTGGTAAGTTATGATGCACAAGGGCAATGGAATTGATCCCACTCCAGTGTTCTGACCTTTGACCCCATTTCGCCCATTTTCAATAGGGTTCGTCCCCAGTGGCTCCCTACCACATACTAAAATTTCATCGAAATCGAACCATTTTTACGCAAGTTATGACACATAAGGGCAATGGAACAAATCCCGCTCTTATGTCCTCCCTGACCTTTGACCCCATTTCGCCCATTTTCGATAGGGTTCGTCCCCAGGTGGTTCCTTACCAAATACTAAAATTTCATCGAAATCGAACCATATTTACGCATGTTATGACGCATAAAGGCAATGGAATAGATCCCGCTTTTATGTCCTGACCTTTGACCCCATTCCACCCATTTTCAATAGGTTTCGTTCCCAGGTGGTTCCTTACCACATACCAAAATTTCATCGAAATCGAACCATTTTTACGCAAGTTAGGACGCATAAGGGCAATGGAATAAATCCCGCTCTTATGCCCTGCCTGACCTTTGACCCCAATTTGCCAATTTTCAATAGGGTTCGTGCCCAGGTAGTTTCCTACCACGTACTGAAATTTCATCGAAATCGAACCATATTTACGCATGTTATGACGCATAAAAGCAATAAAATGGATCCCGCTCTTATGGCGTGACCTTTGACCCCACTTCACCCATTTTCAATAGGGTTCGTCCCCTGGTGGTCCCCTACCACATACTAAAATTTCATCGAAATCGAACCATTTTTACGTGAGTTATCGTGCCGACAGACAGACGGACGGACAAAGCTGGAGCATATACGCTTCTTCAACCTACGGTTTGAAAGCGTAAATAAAACGCTCCGGTTAACAGAATAAGAATATTGGATTAATCCCGGTTATTGGAATAAATTTTTGCTATTTCAAGGTTACAAAGAAAAAAGCAGTTTCTTCATCCAAGGCACCTTTCTTGGAATTTGTGTTGTGATTGTTCACAGATAAAATCACACGTATAAAGTGTATTGGGCTAAGAACGAGCCCCTGCCAATTGTAAACAATGGTTGGGTTAAAGTGGTCATTTCCCCTCACACTTGACGTCGACCTTATCTCACCCTACTGGAAATGATCAAATGTAGAGGATTTTAGGAAGGGAGTGTGTGACCCCAGGTCTTAAACAATCCTTAGAAATAGGAAGCTAGGAGATTTGGGCTAGAGTGCCCGATAGGAAAGTGACACGGAAGCGAAGTAGAAAGGGGAAGGAGCACGCCCTTATTTAATACCGGGGGCCAGTACCCGGGGTCCGACGGCTTAACGTGCCCATCCGACGCACGGCGGATATTTAGTGGATCGAGCGTTCGTACCTGCCTGGGATCGAACTTGAGGTCCTTTCCGTGGCAGTCACGAACGTTGCCTACTAGGCAACCCGCGGCCCTCCCGACTGGAAAGAAGTAACGAAAAAGGGTTTGGTCCCAATTGCGGACAGATCCAGTTCTATCCGCAACTGGAAAAAGAGGAAGAGTTTTAGTGAGAGATTAGGTAAACACCCCTTTTGGCGAAAAATTCAAGAACTGGGATTAGTGAATGAATATAACAATAACGAGGAGATAAGGCAACACCCCCGAATGTGTGCTGCGCTGGCTTATCTTTCTGTGGGAAATGTGGTTGGATATGCATTCAAGAATCCAGCCCCGTTAATGAAAACCTCCAGAAATTTTATGATTATTTCTTAAATAACTGGCTGGAAAATCCGGTAATAATTGTAGAATTGCAACAACAAACGACACAGAACAAATAATGTCGTCGAAGGTTCTAACCATCGGTTAAATGCAGCTATCAAAAATCCTCATCCAAAAGTCGCGAAGTTAATAACGTGCTTGAAAGATGAAGCGAGGCACAACGACTTCCTGTACGACAGAAAGTGCCTAAATCTCGAGGGCGAGAAAAGACAAAAAGCAACAATCAAATTGGATGAGCGGATCAGCAAAACTACGGCAGAGTTTTACACAACCGCGAATATCCGACGTTGTTTGAAGAATCCATCGTTCATTCAGAAGTTGGAATAATGAAGAAGAAATCAGCAGCTACCTTCAGTTTCCTATAATTTTATTTTAAAAATGATACACAATATAGTTATGTTTTTTATGAGAATATTTGTGTAATCTATTTTAGCTTTTGTTTTGAATTAAAGAAGGCGAAATAAAGTAAAACAGATCAATAACTTCTTCAGAAATATATACTTTAATAAATAGGAGAAGAAAACATACTTTTTGAAATAGGCTGATGAGAAGACATTAAAATAGAATGAAATAAGTCGCCCATTTGTCCGTATACCACTTTTCCAATATTTGAATGATTTCAAATAAAATTCAACCCTTCTGGTGAGGGATTAGGAATGGTGTGTTTTCCTGTTTTCCTAATCCCTCATTTTTAAGTCCTTTCCCTTTTTCCCAGTTGCGGTCAGAACGGGGATCTGTCCGCAATTGGCACTCCCCCTGTCCGCAATTGGGTAAATACCACGAAAAAGATCGTTGCCTGTTTGGATTTTAATGATATGCTGCTGAGGCTGGTGATATTATTAAGCAAATATCAATACTTACTGCGGTCAGTGGCGGCGGAACCGCCCGGGCCCGGTCAATAATTTTAGCCAAGATTTTTGTTTCTATTTTTTTTTTATTTGGCAAATGTGCGCTTTTTTGTTGTGATATGCCTTAGAAAGTTTCTCTAGGTAAGGGGCCGTCCATAAAGTACGTCCGAGATTACAGGGGAGGGGTATTCTGACAACCGGACCAAATGTGACATGGGGGAGGGAGGGGGTTGTAATTCGGGCGACCAATGGCAAAAATATAATGAATGGTATGTCTTCGTTTTGTTTTCTCTTCTTTTCTTCTTTCGATAGTTAAAAAAAAGTATTAAATATTTCTGATGATATTTAGCTAAATCAGAAAATTAATATTAAGTTCTCGTATTTGTACTACCAGTCGTGTTTTGTATGAGCGGGACTGTTGAAAACCTTGAATGCGTGCGTTCATTTGCAGATCTTTATTTCAGAATGATAAAGTTCGGGTGGCGTTTGGGAATAAATTAATGCCTAAATAATTAATATTTTTTGGAGAAAAAGAGTAAATATATGGAAGATTCCTTTAAATAATTACAGGTTTTCTTTCTGTTTCTCAACGGACTTCTAAAAGCAGTTGTCAAAAATAAAGGGAGTAGCGGGAATTAGAACGTACTTTTTAGGGAAGGGGGAGGTGTCAACAATCAGACAAAATGTGACATAGGGGAGGGGGCGAGTCTAAAAATAGTAAAAAAAATCACGGACGTACTCTTTATGGACGGCCCCTAAGTGATCAGGTGGTCCTATTCCCTAACAAAGCTGCTTAGGCATTATTTTTCTTCTGTTTGTTTCGGAAAACGGGAAGGGAGGGGGGGCACTATGATTCGAAATATCGGGCCCGGTCAACAAACCTCACTTTCCGCCGCCCTTGACTGCGGTTCACATGATGAATAAATCATGGACCGCAATTTCAACAGAAAGCATAAAAAATTGTTTTCTTAAGTGTAAATTTTTGGTAGATGCTACTCTTGAAGAAGTGACTTGAACTCTCCTCGATCCCGCACCGGAATTAGATGACTTTTCTAATTCCTTAAACTTTGATAATGACTTAGAGGTTTTTAAGAGATATCTGATAGTGAAATCCTGCAAAATGAGATTATAGAAGATGATGATGATCATCATCATGTGGATTTTGAAGTACCTTCTCATACCGAAGGGAATAACTCATGCAGCATATAACGAAGTGAATTTCTCCGTCATTTTTATCCGCGCCGGGGTTCGAACCCGGGTCCACTCATTCCGGAATAAGTTGCTCTACCAATTAAGCTACGCGGACATTGATTCTAATTGCTATCTGCCTTTATGTCGTGTGCGTCCTTCTGGCAGGTACGTCACATCTCCTGGTACGTTACATCATCTCCCCCTTCTTTTTTTTTTTTCGAAGTGCTGCTCATATTTTTCCTATCTCGCGGTGTGGAAATAACATCACACCAATGCGAGATTTTGAACGGTCGGGTCATCCGGATAGTTCGGGCACCATTATAACGAAGTGAATTTCTCCGTCATTTTTATCCGCGCCGGGGTTCGAACCCGGGTCCACTCATTCCGGAATAAGTTGCTCTACCAATTAAGCTACGCGGACATTGATTCTAATTGCTATCTGCCTTTATGTCGTGTGCGTCCTTCTGGCAGGTACGTCACATCTCCTGGTACGTTACATCATCTCCCCCTTCTTTTTTTTTTTTCGAAGTGCTGCTCATATTTTTCCTATCTCGCGGTGTGGAAATAACATCACACCAATGCGAGATTTTGAACGGTCGGGTCATCCGGATAGTTCGGGCACCATTATAACGAAGTGAATTTCTCCGTCATTTTTATCCGCGCCGGGGTTCGAACCCGGGTCCACTCATTCCGGAATAAGTTGCTCTACCAATTAAGCTACGCGGACATTGATTCTAATTGCTATCTGCCTTTATGTCGTGTGCGTCCTTCTGGCAGGTACGTCACATCTCCTGGTACGTTACATCATCTCCCCCTTCTTTTTTTTTTTCGAAGTGCTGCTCATATTTTTCCTATCTCGCGGTGTGGAAATAACATCACACCAATGCGAGATTTTGAACGGTCGGGTCATCCGGATAGTTCGGGCACCATTATAACGAAGTGAATTTCTCCGTCATTTTTATCCGCGCCGGGGTTCGAACCCGGGTCCACTCATTCCGGAATAAGTTGCTCTACCAATTAAGCTACGCGGACATTGATTCTAATTGCTATCTGCCTTTATGTCGTGTGCGTCCTTCTGGCAGGTACGTCACATCTCCTGGTACGTTACATCATCTCCCCCTTCTTTTTTTTTCGAAGTGCTGCTCATATTTTTCCTATCTCGCGGTGTGGAAATAACATCACACCAATGCGAGATTTTGAACGGTCGGGTCATCCGGATAGTTCGGGCACCATTATAACGAAGTGAATTTCTCCGTCATTTTTATCCGCGCCGGGGTTCGAACCCGGGTCCACTCATTCCGGAATAAGTTGCTCTACCAATTAAGCTACGCGGACATTGATTCTAATTGCTATCTGCCTTTATGTCGTGTGCGTCCTTCTGGCAGGTACGTCACATCTCCTGGTACGTTACATCATCTCCCCCTTCTTTTTTTTTTTCGAAGTGCTGCTCATATTTTTCCTATCTCGCGGTGTGGAAATAACATCACACCAATGCGAGATTTTGAACGGTCGGGTCATCCGGATAGTTCGGGCACCATTATAACGAAGTGAATTTCTCCGTCATTTTTATCCGCGCCGGGGTTCGAACCCGGGTCCACTCATTCCGGAATAAGTTGCTCTACCAATTAAGCTACGCGGACATTGATTCTAATTGCTATCTGCCTTTATGTCGTGTGCGTCCTTCTGGCAGGTACGTCACATCTCCTGGTACGTTACAAGCATTTTAAGACGGTTTTTGGAAAATAAGAATAATGTGGACTTCTCCCCATATTATAAACTGGAAAGTCAGGTAACAAATTTATTAAATTCCGAAAAAAAAAAAAATGTAAAATAACTGATTATTTTGTTAAGCCATGAATGTTACACCTACAGTACTGTACTGTATTTGATCAAATTGTTACGCTATATATGCACAGTACTCTACTGTATAAAATTTTAAGTCGCTATAAAGCAACATTTAACTTAGTTTTTATCCGTTCTTTAAACATTCTTTTCCTCACTACGTATTTACGTAGTTATACGTACTGTACTTGAGTTCGTATGTAAATTCATACGTATGCGAATCTATTTGGAGAGTTCCCGGATAATGGAATATCCAGCTTATTGGAATATTTTCTTATGACAAATAGGCTATTCCATTAAGCGGGTTCGAATGTATCTGATAATTTGGTGGCAATTCGTTGGAATTCTAAAACAGGAAGCTGATAACAAGATTGCAACATATTTCCAATCTCTTCAGAAAACGCAAAGGGTCAAGAAGTTTGATTACAGGCCTGTGCTACACCGTGCGATTGCGGGCCTGTGCTAGAACGTGCGATTACAGGCCTGTTCTAGACTTGGCAATCTAGCCCGCATTTGCTTTGCATTATTTTTTCCACACGCGGATCCGACCATCGTGGTGTTGCAGGCAGAAGCGGGATTCGTCGGAGAAGACAATGGATTCGTCGGAGTAGACAATGTCGTGCCATTCCGTAGTCCAGGTGCGGCGTTCAACGGCTCCCTGACGCCGCACTCGCCGGTGGTGTAAAGTCAATGGTAATCGGAGCAATGGGCGCTGTGCGATAAGTCCCCGCTCGACGTCGAACGGTACGTGCTGATAAGTCCAGACGACGTCGAACGGTACGTGTTGACACAGGTTGTTGCGCAACACACCCTAATTCCTGCGCTAACGTTCGTGATGTGGCGGTGTGAGCAGTCAATGCCTACCGCACAACATGCCGGTCCTCTCGTTTGGTGGTGTCCCGCGGCTGCGGCAATCTCTCACGTCGGTCTCTCCGTCCCTCCTGCACCCACCGAATCCTTACTCGCCTCATGTGGCTGGATGTCGTCCCACACAGGCGCCGATGTCTCGGTACGATAAACCGCTGTCGCGATAAGCCACTATTCGTCCTCTGTCGAACTCTGAAACGTGCTGGAATGACTGCCGTATTCTGCGACGAAGCATCAGGAAGCTTCCCACGTACAGGTCCGGCAGCACAACACACTTCCACTACTTACACCCCGCCTTCTGTGTACCCTTCTTATAGTGCTTCTCGGTGGCGTGCCGGGTGCACATGATTTGCATATGCCCTGCAATGCTAATTGTTTGCATGTCCTCTCGCGGGTGACGCATGCTGCGAATATCAGGCCAATCGGATGCTTCCTTCTTGGTGTTGCATTTTGGGTGACCAGCAGTGTATAAGTGTCACTTAACACAAAAAACCCCAAAACCGTCAGCGAAATAGCTTTAAAAGTGAGATTAATGAGTGAAAAGCCGAGAAATCGAGATTCCGTGATTGAGGAGCCAGTGTGCTCTAACTCTCCTGGAAAAAACCTGAAGGATTAAGGAGATCGAAATACTACTAAAAGGTGAAGGATATCACACACTACATTTTAGACCCAAACAAAGTCTCAATAACCCCAAAAAATCCTCCTGCAGGGGGCATTGGGTGGGGGAAAGCCTAGGTGCACCAAAGTGCTGACTGAACATTAAACAGTCAGCATAGAAAATTTTACCAAAACTGAACGGGGAAATGGCGGTGATTTGTGTAATAACGGTCAGTAGGAATAATAAAAGCTAAAAAAAAAGCAATAAATATTAAATAGTTTTTGATAATAGTTGGTACCTACGCTGATCCCCCATAAGCCAGCCGGAATGTTTCCTAAATTCTAAATACCTGGAAGTAGCCGTAACGCCCTAAACATTGAAAGAGCAACCAGTAATATCCTAAAAAACAGTATATCAACGATTATTATAACAAAGAACGGCAAATTTATTAATACTGTATTAAAAGCAAATTGCCAACTTCATGCCTCGCACAGCATTAACAAATCACGGTGGTCATTTAACTTTCAATTAAAAGAAAAAAAAAACATTAAAAATTTGTTCTTTCAGTGTTTTGCAAAAATAAAAAAAAAGTTGCTATCAAGCTTGCCCCACCAAAAATAATACTCGCCCATCCGGATTTTGAGGTCTAGCGACGTCCCTAACTTGAGCTATGGCGGCAGTGACCCCTCCGAAATAGGGACGGAGACTGCTTATAGACCCTGGGGTGACTCACAGTGAGAGTTAAACTTGGAGAAAAAGAAAACCTGTCAGATTTCATGACACCGCTGCAGAAGCTTCGTGTCCATTTTGTTTTTTGCTCTGGTGTCACATGTTTTTTACGCTTTCCAACGTAGGTTGAAGAAGCGTATATGCTCCAACTTTGTCCGTCTGTCCGCACGATAACTCGCTCAAAAGTGGTTCGATTTCGATGAAATTTTAGTATGTGGTAGAGGACAACCTGGGAAGGAACCCTTTTGAAAATGGGCGAAATGGGATTTAAGGTCAGGACATACGAGCGGGATCCATTCCTTTGCCCTTATGCATCAAAACTTGCGTAAAAATGATTCGATTTCGATAAATGTTTAGTGTGTGGTAGGAGAAAACTTGGGACAAATCCTATAGAAAATGGGTGAAATGGTGTCTAAGGCGAGGACATAGGAGCTGGATCCATTCCATTGCTCTTATGCGTCGTAACTTACGTAAACATGATTCGATTTCGATGAAATTTTAGTATCTGGTAAGGGACCACCTGGGAATGAACCCTATTGAAAATGGGCGAAATGGGGTCAAAGGTCAGGACATATGAGCGGCTTCCATTCCATTGCGCTTATGCGTCATAACTTACGCAAAAATGCTTCGAGTGCGGCAAAACGTTAGCATGTTGTTCCGGAGGTATACTGAACAAATTATGTTGAATATCATCGAAATGGGGTCAAAGGTCAGGGCACAGGAGCGAGATTTATTCTACAGCCACTATCCTCATAACTTTAGTAATGATTTCTGGTATGTTCGAAAACGTATCATAATCAATGCATTGCATGATTTTACTAACTTGTTGCTCTTTACGAAGAGAAATATTTGTATTCTGTAATTAAAAGACGCTGTGAAAATCACGGAATTAGTATTTCTAAATATAAAATAAGCAATACTAAGAATAATAAAGGGGGAAATCGTCAAGCATTGCTTTAAACACGAAAAAGAACGCCAAACGAATGTCCAAAGAAGGTACGTACTTTTACGTCTATTTCAAAAGTAAGGTCTCTGGTCTTTAACGAAAATCCACCGATCCAAAGAGCAATAGCTAAGTCGTTAAAAATCTCTGTATCAGCTGTAAATGAGGTAATAAAGATTTGAATCTTAAAACAAAACAAAACACAACAAAAAGCATAATGTTCACCGCCTTTTGCCTAGGCACGTGGCTGAGCGCAGAACACGGTGTAGACTTCTTTATGAAAATCACTTAGCCGGGGACAAATGGAAATTTATTGTGACTATTGATGAAGCATGGATCTACCTAAACGACTGTAACAACAGAAAGGTCAATTTACCATCGCAAAAGGGCAGAAAAAGACTTACAAACTTGGTTCCAAGAATCTAAAGAAAGTTTCAGTAAAGGATTCATGATTATTGCTGGTTTCTCGTACAATGGGAAATTGAAGTTAAGAAAATTTAAAAAGAATGTTAAAATCAATTCTACATGTTACAAAAACTATTTTTTAACTCCTATATTTAAAGAGCAAGTACGATTTCTTTATCCACAGAGCCTTGAAAGAGTAGAACTCCATCATGATAAGGCTACCAGTCATACATCCAAATCTATCACTCCATTTCTTGAAAAAATTAAAAACAAGTTAGTAAAATCATTATGATACGCTTTCCAACATACCAGAAATTATAGGAAAATGCCTTGATTTTCAGAGGACTAAACTATGGTGCTGCACTGGCATGCAAAAATTAAGGACGAGACGGTTTTTCGAATGTAACGTCGTGCAGAAGTGCTCCACATCGACTCAAATCATACCATCAGATCCTCAAGATGTTGATGTAAGAATATGGAACAAGTGAGCAAAACTGTCCAAACAAGGAATCCAAAGGATACAAAGGCACTTTATTGAAAAGGTAGCTTCGAGCACAACTGGACAGAAGACAAAAACGTCCATGTGACAGGCGGCTGCCAAGAAAAATCCAGTCTTTAGTAGGGGACATGATCACCCTTGACTGCGTTGCAGGATTTACAACGTCTGTCCATGCTGAGGACGAGGTTGTCAAGGAGCTGTTGAGGCATCGCGGCCCATTCCTCATGTAGCGCCAATTGCAGCTGCGGAATCGTTGCTGGCGGCTGGTGACGTGCTGCCAAGCGTCTCCCGAGAAGGTCCCACACGTGTTCGATTGGATTTAGCAATCCATGCGTCGGATATCTTCACTCTCCAACAACTCTGCGACAGCCACTGTACTGGAAGGTGTGGAGGTCAGTACGGCTACCAAGCATGATACCGCCCCAAACGAGAACTCCGCCACCTCCAAACAGGTCCCTTTCGACGATGTTGGAGGTGTGGTTGCGTGTTCCCTGCTCTCTCCAGATGTGTATACGTCCAGAATCGCTCGTCAGACTAAATCGGCTCTCATCCGTAAACAGAACTCGACCCCATTGCTGATGTGTCCAGTTCTTGTGTTCCTGGCACCACAGAAACCACCGTCTCCGATGAGCAGGCGTTAATGGCACACACCGTACTGGTTGTCGTGCAAATAGACCACCTTTGTGCAGCCTCCTGACCACGGTAAAACGCGATAACGGACGTCCAGTTGTCTGTTGCATGTGCCTTGCGATTTCTCCCGCTGTCTACCGTCTGTCTCTTCTCGCCTGTACGACAATATACCGGTCGTCCACCGCCGTGGTTGCTCCTAAACGACCACTGCTAAACTCTCGGACAGCTGTTCCTGTCATTTGAAACGCTCTCCAAGCTCGTGAAACGATGCTGTGAGTGATCCCAAACTCCTCGGCCACACTAGTCACACTTCGACCTTCTTCCAACTTCCCGATGACGCGACCTCGGGTAAAGTCATCCAGATGTCGTCTACTGGCTTGCCTGTTGGCCATATCGCACGGTGGCAGCAACTCGACGTCGTTCAAACCGATGTACACCGTGCAATGGCTTTCACCGAATTGATAAGTGTACACCGCCCGTGTGCTTTATACCCTTCCGACACTCCCCCCTACGTCATGCGCATGCCCTACCGTACCTGACCCTAGTCTGCATATATGCGCATGCCCTACCGTACCTGACCCTAGTCTATCTCCTGAGTGGCCTTTCGGTCCGTTCTGCCTGTTCGTTCCGCTGTTATGCTATTTTCTCCTCTTCGTCCTTAATTTTTGCACACCCGTGTATAACGTTTGAGGTTCACATATATAAAAATTAAATCTCTTTGCGCCCGTGTTACCTATTTCTATTATCAAGAGCATAAGTCGTTTTGTAATTAAAAATCCCATCTAAATCAGGCAATTTTCACTGAAGTTATCGTGCAAAAATAATGGCTAACGAACTCACGCATGCGCACTGTCCGCAATTGCTGACGAAAACCATTTTTTGGCGGAACTGCTTCCAAAGTCGTTACGAAACAACGTATCGTATTTCGTCGCAATCGAAGCAAATTTGGTCAAGTTATGAGGATAATGACTGTAGAATAAATCTCGCTCCTGTGCCCTGATTTTTGACCTCATTTCGATTATATTCAACAGAACCGGTTCAGTATACCTCCGGAACAACATGATACATTATGTTGCAATCGAAGCATTTTTAGTTAAGTATGACGCATAAGGGCGATGGAATGGATCCCGCTCCTATGTCTTGATCTTTGACCCCATTTTGACCATTTTCAATAGGGTTCGTCCCCAGGTTGCCCCCTACCCCGTACTAAAATTTCATCGAAATCGAACCGTTTTTACGCGAGTTAGCGTGTGGACAGACAGACAGAGAGACGGACAAAGCTGGAGCATATGCGCTTCTTCAACCTACGGTTGGAAAGCGTGAAAAAACGTGTGAGCATCCTCTGTATCTGTTTCGTCAGCCTCTTTTGCCATTTAGTAATGGCACAGCAATATTTTTGTCACTTTCGATTTCCTCGAGCAGTTGTGCACTTTAATCCGACAGCTAAGCTTCAACAATCGAATGGTACATCTTGGGGTGTACCTTGCGTTGCTTTTTCCCTTTTTCCTTTCTTTTATTTTTTCAGAGCGAATGAAGGATGATGGGATGGTGCGTGCGTGTGGGTGTGGGTGTGTGGGAAAGGAGGGGAGGGGGGTGTGTGACAGACGCGCGCTGCAAAGGGATTTTCATCTTCTCTAAAAAAGCCGGAATCATTTTCAGCTGCCTTCGGAAATCCAAGCCTGGGAAACGAACAAATGGCTTTAAGATGCATCTGGCAAATTTCCTTTTTCTAATTTCGTTTTTGAGTGACAAACATCCATTCTAGTCCCTACGTATAAGGTATTTTTAACTGTGAACTTAAGTGAATTCTGTTCCTGAGCTCTGATACAGTTTTATGCAAAGGAAGAGCTGTCTAGAAAATAAGTGATAGATTGCAAGAAAACTTTCCCATCATGTCATTTACATTAGGTAAGTCAACGTACAGAGAAAACCCTGAAATCGACAGAATTCTCGTCACGTTGTGACAGTTATTGAGACAAGGACTGCGCGTTTTCATACTGCGTTGTGGCGAAACTTTGCCGTGAATGTCAATCACTTTACCTGATTTCTTTCTGTAACCAGAGAATGGTCTCTACTGGTGAACTGATGCGATTGTCGTGAAGTAATGATGTTTAAGATAGTTTTTCACTTGTAACTGAGTAAGCCGTACAACTGCTCAGTCGCGAAGGAGTTGAACCAATCATTGCTCACTTTTCTCTGTCTTCATGAAGATAAATCAAAATTGTATGCCCAAGAATCCAGAGTAGTAGTATTTGCACGATTTTACGAGTGTCATTTTTTATTATGCTAAACAATATTGGAAAGTAGAAGATTTTATCCAATAAGCCAAAATTATTCGCAAAGAGCTGTTTGGAGCACGTCCCAAACTCGTAGAAAACAGAATGCTCATGCCCGTTTGTTGGTTGTTAAGAGTTTCATGACATAAAATTCTTCAAATTCATAGTGTCAATCACTAGTTTAATTGAAGGGCAAGGCTTTAAAAATTATGAAAAGTGGTCTAAGCGATGGCTTCTGACCACTCTTCAGAGTTGGGTTCGAATCCCGGTGAGGCATGGATGTTGTGTTTGTCTTACGGCACTGGCTCTCTCCCTTCCTTGGAACCAGTGGCCTAACCTAGGGATGGGCGACTGCTTATAGCCCACTGAATTGCCCACGGTGGTAGTTACCCCCCTCCCCCAATGAAAAACAACTACAAGACAAAAGACATAAACTGTTTCTCGAAATTTTGTTTTAAATGACGACCTCTTCTGCTGCAGACAATTTGTCCAAAATGTTTACGAAGTTATGCAAATTAAATCATAAAGCGTTTCTCTCTATTCTAAAAAAAAAAAAGTAACTGCCGCTGCTTTAGAAATTTCACGACACTCGCGCTTTCCTAGCTCGCAGCGCAAAAAGTACTTAACACAAAAATATGAAATTTACATTGGTTTGTAAAGAATTGTTTGGAGAACACGCTGAAATAAACCGTTTTTCAATTCTGGCGATACTTCAAAGAGCTATTGTATTTCAAAATTTAGGAAAACAAAAAAGTGTTATCAGTTCGCTTTCCGGACACACTAACTGCAACAGAACCACGAAACTTTGTAGGCATGTATGGGTTATGGCCGAATTTTTGCACCTCGTCGCCTTTTTCTTGAATTTCGATTTAGTTAACGAGAAATTAAATTTTTAAATTTCACAAAATTCTCTATTTCGCGATGGGATCCATTTAAAAAAACGGTTATGTGGCAAACTATAAATCATAACGCATTGCAATTTTTACAGCATAAACTTACAACTATCATCCTTCTTTTAAAAAAAATTAAGAAAAAAATATTTTCCGATTTTTAAGCATTTTTTAAAGACGCAAAGGATAGGAACGAACGGTTTCCCCTGTCTTCAACGGTAAACACACAGGAAAGTTCAGGTCCCGTGATCTGCTGCCATGGTGACATAGCTATTTTTAGCACTCTCTTCTCATTGGGTGAAAGGACAGGCTACAATCAAACTGGTAATGCCGCAATGCTTAATGACGTAGCGACGCTTTTAAGGTTCTGCGTTTTCCGACGGCATAAAATAAGATAAAAATAAAAATGGCGGCTATGGAACATTTCTCTGCTTGGAATTTTCGGGAATTGTTCGAGCACTTCTGCATGACCTGGAGATCTGAAAATTGTCACGTTGATAGGTCTTAAAGTCCGAATACCTAGAAGAGTCCTAAAAAAAAAAAAAAAAAAAAAAAAAAAAAAATTGCGGCTTTGGAACATTCTCTGCTTGAATTTTTCGCGAATTGTTCAACCACTTCTCAACAACCTTGAGGTCTAAAAATTGGCAACCAAACAGTTCAAAAGGGAGGCTTAGCTTTACTGTTCAAAATACTGATAGGTTTAAAGATAATTATGTCAGAAACGTTGAGATGCTACAAAAATTCCATGAAATTTTGATTTAAAATTAAGGAGCTCCAAAGTTTGATCCGTTTTACGTCAAACCGTATGCACTGAACCTGTTCTAAATCGTGAAGCAGTTACGGATCTTAAATTACTTTTCCTTTCTTTAATTTTATGTTCAAATAATTATAGATTCACCGTTAAGAGAACGGACATAACTGCTAGTTTAAAAAATAATAATAAGCAAAGAAAGTACATCAGTGCACTTTACAAACAAAATGTACTGTCTTCCGATACTTTTGGAAGAAATCAACTTCTCATGTTGCTCTACCGCTGTCCTAGAATACGTACATTTTCTAATTCACTACCAAGAATCTTCAGCGGCAGATCCAAATCCTATGGTGAGTAAACTATTTCAAGACGAGTAATATACTCAAGATACATGATTGGCTTTATAACTTTTGTTAAGAAACTTACATTTTTAACTCCATCACCTTCAATGTGCTCATTTTCAGCATCAACACACCGCTGCATTCTGATCTTCCACTAGTCAAAGAATTGCTGTAGCTCATCTGGTCCTATCCTTTTGAGAAACTTGGTCGTTCTCTACTTCAGCACAGTAACTGATACAAAACAGGTCTCTTTGAGTATAGATTTCACTTTACGGAAAAGAAATGAAAAAGTGAGATCAAATCTGACGAGTAGGAAAGATGATGCGTTTGTTGGTTAAAAATTGCTTCACTGAGACCGCTGAATGAAGTGGTGTGTTGTACTGGTGAAGGACGAGTCCACTTTGCCACAACTGTGGAATCTTTCTTCCACCTCATTCAGTCACTAGAACTTGTTTGTATTAATTCTGATTCACTGTTGCTCCATCGAAAACCCACTCTGACGAAATTAAACCCTTATCAAATAAAACAGTTAACATGGCCTTGGACTTGTTTAGCCGCGCTTTCTTCATCCTTAGTGACGTTGGTGTTTCGCAATGCATCGCGTAGTTTTTCATTTCAGGGTCGTATTGGAAGATTCAGCTTTTGTGATAACACTTTCTAAAAGATTGGAGTTCGCCTTAATTTGCCCAGAATGTCAGCATAAATTCGTTTGCGATTTTCTTTTTGTTTAGGCGTTGAATCTTTGGAACCATCTTGGTACAAGAGTCGAGTTCGAAGCGGGGAATGGGCAATCCTCGCGTTCGTACCATAGAGGGTGTCCGCAAGGATCCAACTCCGGGCCGCTCTGGTGGAATATAGTTGCTGATTCAGCACTGAACCTAGACCTGGGGCCCGAAGTGGAGATTCAAGCCTATGCGGACGATTTCGTTCTCGTGGTCTCCGCCTCAGGGAGACACGTGATCGAAAGAGAAGCACATAGGGCCTTGGATGTGCTAGAAAATTGGAGCAGAGAAAGCAAACTGTGCTTCGCTCCTGAGAAGACCACTCTGCTAGCAATAGCTAAGAGAGGAGTAATGAAAACACCACCCCAGTGCAGATTCCAAGGGTGCACTATCAAGGCGGTGCGTGAAATGAAATACTTGGGTGTGGTCCTGGATCAGATTCTATCAGGGCTGTCACACCTGAGGCACCTTAGAACAAGGTGCACGGTGATTCTCAATAGATTGAATGGCATGAGGTTAACGGGCAAAACCAAGAAGGCCGTCTATCAGAGAGGAATTGAAAGAATTCTGACGTATGCAAGTGGAGCATGGTGGACTCCCACAGTCAGAATGAAGAAGGGGATAAACCAAATCCAAAGGTTGGCCCTACTAGGGATAACCGGTTGTTTTCGCACAACGTCGACCCTAGCACTCCAAGTGCTGGCGGGGTGCGAGCCGGCAGACCTAGTAGTGGAAAGGGAGGCAGCAATGCACTGCCTAAGGTCAGGCGAGGACGCCTACCTTCTCGGTGCGCCGCATCGAGCCTCCGACATGGAGATGGAAAGCGTGGACTGGCAGATCCACCCTGCCGAGGAAATTTGCCCACCGTGGGACAAGGAGAAACCCACGGGAGTTGGGCATGAGCTGTTCACGGACGGCTCAAAGTTGAAGGGACAAGTGGGGGCAGGCTTCTGTGCGTTCTCGGACGGGAACGAAGCCACTGCAGGAAGCGTGAAATTATCGCAGAACGCTTCTGTCTTCCAGGCAGAACTTCTGGCGATAGAGACGGCACTCACCTGGGCACTCCCCAGGCGTAGTGACGAAAGAATAAAACTCTACTCGGACAGTGAGGCAGCACTGCAGGCTCTGAGTAGATTCAGGGGAAGAAACCCCATCGTCCAGAGGATCAAAACCCTCTTGAGGGCAGAGGGAGATGGGGCAGTTAGTTTCCACTGGGTACGAAGCCATGTCGGAACCCTAGGAAACGAAAGGGCAGATCAGCTGGCGAAGGCAGCCACGCTGAAAGAGACGGTCGACGTGCAATGCAGAACGCCGCGAAGGTGTATTCGCGCAGCATTAGCACGTCGGACCATGACCGAATGGCAGGTCAGATGGGACACGGGAGAGGCAGGGCGGAAGACACACAGAGTGTTTCCGAAGGTCTCGACCAAACGAGCACAGACAAATAAGTTCCTGAATCAAGTACTCAGTGGCCATGGCATCAGCCCTGAATACCTAGGCAGATTTGCCATCAGGAACTGCACTTGTCCCTGTGGAAAGAGAACGGCAAGCATAGAACACTGCGTACTTGAATGCAGTGGCTTCGCCGAATGGAGAAACACACTGATCCCAGGTGTGCAAAGAACGCGAAGATTGGATCTGCTCATCCAATCTTCCGTTAACAGGAGGGGGATAATAGCCTTGGTTGAAAGGCTAACCCTCCAGCAACATACCATCTTCCCCAATCAAACGGGGACCGAAACGCAGGAGGTGAACGTGCACACCGAAAGCGATTCGGAAGATGAATGAGGGTAGAAGTCTGTGGGAAAGCAGACGAAGAGACCACCAATGTAAATATTCTGTAAATAAATTTTTTGCTATCTCTTGATGTTGTAAGTCCTAAGCATGAGGACAGTGTATACATGTGTGTAGATGTTTTGAAAAAGAAAATAAAGGGAAATTATTCCCCCCCCCCAAAAAAAAAAAGTTCGAGGGCAAGGAATCTTCCAGTCAACGATAAAGTAAGAAACGACCTATCCCGCCAGACAGAGCGGGAACCCAGACAAGGTATACTAGGTCGCCTGCCAGCACGTCACCACGGGCTGGTCTCTAGGCCATTGGGGTGGCCAGGGTCCGAACCGGCGTCTCAAGGCAGGATAATTGTCGCAACATGTCAAAATAACATCCAAGGTGCTCAATAAGTCCCCGTGGAGCCAAGACAGATTGGCGGAACGGGACAATGAAATCAGTATATTGGTACAAACCTTCGTTTTGTTCAGATTTTCATGTAAAACTTTCCTGACAGTCCCTTTGTAGACGTTTACAATTTCTGTTGTCATTCTAATACTCACTCGCCGATCATTTCGAACAACTGGATAGATTTTGTCCACACTATCTTCTGTTTCTGAAGTGTTAGGACGTCTTGGACGTTCTACGACTTCAATGTCCTCCCAACATTCACTGTACCTCTTATGTCACGTAAAAGTATGCGCACGTGACATTCATTCTTCTTTCCGTGTGTCTCACTTAATATATGAAAAAATTCGGTTGGCGTTTTCTTTAATTTCACCAGACATTTCACGTTTATCCGTTGCTCAATTCTTGAAATCAGCATTTTCCAAATGCGCGAGAAAGAAGACATCTTAACATGTGCCACCGAACTAATGCAGAGAGTGAGGTGATCGTTAAATTTCCTGTTTCGGATAGTTCTTTGTCAATGGCCTCTCGCTCACTTTGACCAGCGTTTCATTCGCCACAAGCACAGTCCTGTTTTTTCACGGCCGTAGCTCGTAACTTTGCAGAAACCTTTCACGCTGAGGCAACAAACGAGTTTCCTCAGGAAGCTAGTCATAATTTTCAGAGTTACTCAATTCATTGTCAGCTTCACTAGTGGTTTTGCACTGCAGAATCACATTAGGCAGCGGATGGCCTTGTGGATAACACACCAGCATACCGACTCCAGGGTCTCGGGTTCGATCGCAGGAATTGTACAAAGTAAAGGCCTTTGTTTTCTATAGTCCTTTGTCAACGTTGCACCAGAGCTGCGATCGCAATGCGCACCAGTCGGCAGGTTTCGAGAACAGAAACTCTGATTCCCCATCCACCACTGAAGTAAAAGTGCCATGGAGCAAAACAGGTGGCAATCGGATGGGGCTTGCTCCATTAGACTGTATATAGGATGAGGTGGGATCTCAATCTCTTCCAATCCCTGTATTTTCCGACGAACCACTCTGGAGGTGTGATTTGGGATATTGTCCTCTTGGAGCAACACCCGCTTCTTATCGATAAGCGGTGAGTAGCGTTGCCGCAGAGCATTAAGGACCCGCTGCAGTTGTTTAGCATAGAGGTCTTCATGCACGCCCTCATCATCTGGAGTAAGATCCGAGAGCACAGGACTCTCACATTTTTACCAAATGCACACATGGCTTTCCACTTTGCACCACTGGCTGCGCTTCTTAGAATGGCCTCAGCCACTGGTTTTCAGTGGTAGAATAACCTAGAAATATCCACTTTTCATCATCTGTGACGATGCGGCGTCAAAACCTATCGTCTTGTTCTTTTGACAGTGATCAGCGACAGAGGGCGACACGTTGTTCCGCCTGCTGGGGTATCAATTCATGGGGAACCATTAGATGGCTCCTGGAAGAGATCTCAAGCTGGTGCAGGTGACCAACAATGCTGGATTGGGAAGATCACATCTCAGTTGCCAATTATCGTGAACTGGTGCAAGAGTTTGCTGCCATAACTTTGAGCAGTGTGTCAATATTGGTGGTCATTGGGCGTCCTGACCTCGGCTTGTCTTCGACGACACGTTTTCCCAGCAGTGAAACGCCGGAACCATTTTCCTGCAGTACTGCCATTCACTGTTTCTTAGGCTTCAGCTACACAAATTTCTCTTGCTGCTGCTGCAACATTTAACCCTTTTTTCCAATAATGCCGTAGGAGAACACGAACAGCACATTTATCGACTTCTATCTTCGGCTCATCTAATAAGGCAGGGTGGACCCGTGCCAAATTCACGACATCGGCCTCGTGTGTTTCGTGTCATGGCGGTACCCTGTCGACGCTCTCACCCGTTTCACACAGAAATGTAGCCCAACGTTATATGCAGCTCACCCGGTATTGCGCTTGAGTAATTATGAAGCTCATGTCGCAAGGAAGGAACCCGCATCTAATTTTGTCTCGGTATGTCAGTGTCAAGCTTGGTCACATTTTTTAGTATCCAGACTCTCCGTCAAAATCGTTTCCAAAGTATTCACGGGCTGAAAATCTTTGCCGCCGTTCCGGTGGCGCAGTGGTCTAAGGGCTGGCTCCTGACCATTAGTCCGAGATGGGTCCGGTTTCAAATCCTGGTGAGGCGTGGCTGGCCGTGGAGACCGGATAAGTCGTTGTCCCATAAAATCCCACACGTGCTCAATGGCGGACAAATCCGGTGAACGTGCGGGCCATGGAAGTTGTCTCACACCCTGAAGTGCATGTTGCGTTGCACGTGCCGTGTGTGGGCGGGCGTTATCTTGCTGGAAAACACCACGATGGACCGACCTTACAAATGGCACAACAACGGGCTGAATAATGTTGTTGATGTAGGAGGTGCTGTTTAACGTACCCGGTACAAACACTAGTTGTGTACGGGAGTGATAGCTGATCGCTCCCAACACCAGGAGACCAGGTGTAGGCCCTGTGTTTCGCTGGCGGATGCAAGAAGGGTGGAGACGCTCCCCTGTGCGTCTGCGAACACGCACACGGCCATCGGAGGCTCCCAAGCAGAATCTGCCTTCATTCGCTGAACACGACAGATTGCCATTGAGTTCTCCAGTGCAGACGTTGGCGACACCACTGGAGCCGTTCCTGACGGTGGGCTGGAGTCAGAGGTACACATGCCAGAGGCACACGTGCACGTAGTCCTGCATCCAGTAGACGGTTGCGGATTGTTAGCAAAGTCACCTCAGGTGCAACGACAGCTCGGATTTGCGTCGCAGTGGATGTTCTGCTTGTCAACGCCGCTCTTCTTATGCGTCGATCTGTCCGCTCATCAGTCCGTCTGTGACTCCCAGTTCCACGTCTTCTCGTGTGGGAATGTTCCTCGGACCATCTACGCCACCATCGTACCACCACCGATACTTCCCGTCCAATTCGCTCCGCAATACGACGATACGATCACCCGGTCTCGCGGAGTCCGACTAGACGACCTCGCTCAAAGTCCGGTAACTGCTGAAATCGTACACGTCTTCCATGTCCAGGCATTGCAGCTTCTTCAGGGTCTTTGCACGTGTCCGTACGCCGACGACTGATTATATTCACTTCGCCGTACTCCTTAAATACCACCGACGATAACTTGCATATTATGCCGTGCTGTGGCGTAAGCGCTCACCGGTTGGTCCCGAAATTAACATCACACCTACGTAAACTCGACCTCATTAACATATGTAAATTTCATGATCGTCCGCCAATTCCTTCTTGGTGTTCTTTTTTCACTTTCCGCCAGTGTATTTCTCAGCTGAGGCCCGATGCACTTCTGGATTGCTTTTCGTGTATTTTTTAACAGCTGCCCGATTAACTTGTGGATTGCTTTTCCTGTATTTTTCAGCAGCAGCCCGGTTCACTTCTGGATTTTTTTTTTTGTGTGTGTACTTTTCAGCAGCGGCCCGGTGTACATTAGGATTTTTTTCTTATCATATATTTCTGATGCTTTCCTCAGTTTTTTTTCTAGCGTTATCTGAAAAGCGAGCACGTCGTTTAGAACCCCTTCGGTTTCCAGAATTACTATTTGACTGATCAAATGGAATGAATGTACGAAATGGTTTGGTTCGCGAGTAGGCGATGCCTCAATAGATATAAGATTTGAAGTTTGAAGGATAGTATATTCTGGATACATTCAAGACAGTTATTTGGGCCACTTCAAATTGTTGTGAATCAAAATTTTCTTGACAAAGTGTTACTAGAGCTTCCACTGTAATGCATGTAAACAATCGTTCCACACCCCCTTCTTGCCATCCTCCCTTGTCATTAACTGGATGAGACTTGAAAAGGTTGAAGCCATCATCATTTTTCCAGAAGGATACAGTTTGACTGTGACCAGTAAAGAGAAATCCGATATCACCTTCTTCTTGCTGTAGCAATCCATTTAATCTGCTAGCCAACTGTTTCACGGTATTCTTGAAAGAGATTTCGTTTGAAGGAAATAGTCCGGAAAACTGATACAGAATTTCTATACGTAACAGCGCATAGTTCAAATTAACAGTAGGAATAATGTCTTCAATGTGTAACGTACCTGGAGATGTGACGTAATTGCCAGAAGGACGCATAAAGGCAGATAGGAATCAGAATAAAACGTCCGCGTAGCTCAATTGGTAGAGCAACTTATTCCGGAATGAGGGGATCCGGGTTCGAGCCCCGGCGCGGATAAAAATGACGGAGAAATTTACTTCGTTATAATGGCGCCCGAACTATCCGAATGACCCGACCGTTCAAAAATCTCGCAATGATGTGATGTTATTTCCACACCGCGAGATAGGAAAAATAAGAGAATCCCTTCTCCAGCACTTCAAATAAAAAAAAAAAATAAAAATAAGGGGGAGATGATGTAACGTACCAGGAGATGTGACGTACCTGCCAAAAGGACGCACACGACATAAAGGCAGATAGGAATCAGAATACATGTCCGCGTATCTCAATTGGTAGAGTGACTTATTCCGGAATGAGGGGATCCGGGTTCGAATCCTGCGTGGACAGAAATGACGGAGAAATTTACTTCGTTATAATGGCGCCCGAACTATCCGGATGACCCGACCGTTCAAAAATCTCGCAATGGTGTGATGTTATTTCCACACCGCGAGATAGGAAAAATAAGAGAATCCCTTCTCCAGCACTTCAAAAAAAAAAAAAAAAAAAATAAGGGGGAGATGATGTGACGTACCTGCCAGAAGGACGCACACGACATAAAGGCAGATAGGAATCAGAATAAAACGTCCGCGTAGCTCAATTGGTAGAGCAACTTATTCCGGAATGAGGGGACCCGGGTTCGAATCCTGGCGCGGATAAAAATGACGGAGAAATTTACTTCGTTATAATGGCGCCCGAACTATCCGAATGACCCGACCGTTCAAAAATCTCGCAATGATGTGATGTTATTTCCACACCGCGAGATAGGAAAAATAAGAGAATCCCTTCTCCAGCACTTCAAATAAAAAAAAAAATAAAAATAAGGGGGAGATGATGTAACGTACCAGGAGATGTGACGTACCTGCCAAAAGGACGCACACGACATAAAGGCAGATAGGAATCAGAATACATGTCCGCGTAGCTCAATTGGTAGAGTGACTTATTCCGGAATGAGGGGATCCGAGTTCGAATCCTGCGTGGACAGAAATGACGGAGAAATTTACTTCGTTATAATGGCGCCCGAACTATCCGGATGACCCGACCGTTCAAAAATCTCGCAATGGTGTCATGTTATTTCCACACCGCGAGATAGGAAAAATAAGAGAATCCCTTCTCCAGCACTTCAAAAAAAAAAAAAAAAAAAAAATAAGGTGGAGATGATGTGACGTACCTGCCAGAAGGACGCACACGACATAAAGGCAGATAGGAATCAGAATAAAACGTCCGCGTAGCTCAATTGGTAGAGCAACTTATTCCGGAATGAGGGGATCCGGGTTCGAGCCCCGGCGCGGATATAAAAGGACGCACACGACATAAAGGCAGATAGGAATCAGAATAAAACGTCCGCGTAGCTCAATTGGTAGAGCAACTTATTCCGGAATGAGGGGATCCGGGTTCGAGCCCCGGCGCGGATATAAAAGGACGCACACGACATAAAGGCAGATAGGAATCAGAATAAAACGTCCGCGTAGCTCAATTGGTAGAGCAACTTAAAATAAAAAAATGAAAATGACGTACCTGCCAAAAGGACGCACACGACATAAAGGCAGATAGGAATCAGAATACATGTCCGCGTAGCTCAATTGGTAGAGTGACTTATTCCGGAATGAGGGGATCCGGGTTCGAATCCTGCGTGGACAGAAATGACGGAGAAATTTACTTCGTTATAATGGCGCCCGAACTATCCGGATGACCCGACCGTTCAAAAATCTCGCAATGGTGTCATGTTATTTCCACACCGCGAGATAGGGAAAATAAGAGAATCCCTTCTCCAGCACTTCAAAAAAAAAAAAAAATAAGGGGGAGATGATGTGACGTACCTGCCAGAAGGACGCACACGACATAAAGGCAGATAGGAATCAGAATAAAACGTCCGCGTAGCTCAATTGGTAGAGCAACTTATTCCGGAATGAGGGGATCCGGGTTCGAGCCCCGGCGCGGATAAAAATGACGGAGAAATTTACTTCGTTATAATGGCGCCCGAACTATCCGAATGACCCGACCGTTCAAAAATCTCGCAATGATGTGATGTTATTTCCACACCGCGAGATAGGAAAAATAAGAGAATCCCTTCTCCAGCACTTCAAATAAAAAAAAAATAAAAATAAGGGGGAGATGATGTAACGTACCAGGAGATGTGACGTACCTGCCAAAAGGACGCACACGACATAAAGGCAGATAGGAATCAGAATACATGTCCGCGTAGCTCAATTGGTAGAGTGACTTATTCCGGAATGAGGGGATCCGGGTTCGAATCCTGCGTGGACAGAAATGACGGAGAAATTTACTTCGTTATAATGGCGCCCGAACTATCCGGATGACCCGACCGTTCAAAAATCTCGCAATGGTGTCATGTTATTTCCACACCGCGAGATAGGAAAAATAAGAGAATCCCTTCTCCAGCACTTCAAAAAAAAAAAAAAAAAAAAATAAGGTGGAGATGATGTGACGTACCTGCCAGAAGGACGCACACGACATAAAGGCAGATAGGAATCAGAATAAAACGTCCGCGTAGCTCAATTGGTAGAGCAACTTATTCCGGAATGAGGGGATCCGGGTTCGAGCCCCGGCGCGGATAAAAATGACGGAGAAATTTACTTCGTTATAATGGCGCCCGAACTATCCGAATGACCCGACCGTTCAAAAATCTCGCAATGATGTGATGCTATTTCCACACCGCGAGATAGGAAAAATAAGAGAATCCCTTCTCCAGCACTTCAAATAAAAAAAAAAAAAAAAAAAAAATAATAAGGGGGAGATGATGTAACGTACCAGGAGATGTGACGTACCTGCCAAAAGGACGCACACGACATAAAGGCAGATAGGAATCAGAATACATGTCCGCGTAGCTCAATTGGTAGAGCAACTCATTCCGGAATGAGGGGACCCGGGTTCGAATCCTGGCGCGGATAGAAATGACGGAGAAATTTACTTCGTTATAAATGGAAAGAAAATGATGTCTTACTTGATTAATGGTTTTGCACTCCATGTAAAACTGGTCACCTCTGCTTTAAATAAAATCTATTTGGTCCACTGAAAAGAAAGATTTTAATAAACCTACACCATAACAAATTGCGACAGTTGAAATGGCAATACACTGCATATTTCTTGGCTCTTTTGGGAAACACGTCTGCCAGACGACACATAAGCAATTTCGTTCATAACTGTAAAAATAAAACTTCAAGCCTACACGAAACAAATCAAAATACGTCGTTACTCTTCACTTTCATCGTTAAAATATTAATAGACAACCGAACAAAATAAGAATAGAAAACAGAACAAAATACGATGTTACTTTCAGCATAAATGTAAGAAGAACCTTTCTTATAAACAATTTCGTTCGGAACTGTGAATTTAAAAGCTAATAAGTCAGATGTTTTTGGAAGCGTGAGCAAAAATGAGTTGCCGTCGCTAATATCCCACGGGGGAATCTTTTTTTATTTTTTCAAATTTCAATTACTATGAAAATCTACCCGCATATTTATATTTATTGCAGTCACCTTACCACTTATATGACGTCACCGTTGCTTTGGTGAAGACGAATGTTGATAATTTGATTTTGACTCAAAAAAATCTTGACATTCGATATGTCTAACGATAATATAAATGTTTAAATGCAAAGCATAATGTGATATAGCGCTTTTTACGTGATTTTTAAGATGTTTTGTTAAATAAATTCAGAACAAATAAATTTAGATCAAAATATATACTGAGCAGGTCAACTCAAGTCATTCAAAACTCAGGGCGGGGCTTCGGTTGCTGGGCAACAATGGTTCGATCATTGCAAAACGTCCTAGCGTTATTTTTTTTTTTTTTGATTGGAGGTTTAACGACCACCGTGAGCAACTCAATGGGCTATAAGCAGTCGCCCGTCCCTAATTGAAGGTCACTGGTTCCAGGGAAGGGAGAGAACCAGTGCCGTAAGACAAACACAACATCCATGCCTCACCGGGATTCGAACCCGGACCCCTTTCGGACGAATGATCAGAGGCCATATCTTAGACCACTGCGCCACCGGGGCGGCCCTAGCGTTATCAAAGCTGGGTTATTTAAAAAAAACAACAACATTTGGCCCACTTAAAGTTATCGTAGGAAAAACTCCTTTCTTAGTGCGCCTCTATGTTGTAAAGGGAACATTCCTGCCAAATATGAAAGTTCTAAATTCAGTAGTTTCTGAAATTCGGTGATGAGTCAGTGAGAGCTTTCAGTTTTATATGTACAGATTAAGACGAACGCAATGACATGAAATATGCGAAAAAATAAGACTGAAAATAGGATTACAAAACAGAGCCTTTCTTTTACATATGGGACTGGGTATGTTTGGATATACATTGCTGATCATTAAAAGTGCAACACCACGGAAGACAAGAAATATAAAAGCCATATTTATTGTACAGAAAGCAGATGATACAAGGTTGAATCGATTACAAATACAGCACGACGAGACGAGGGGAACACATAACAATCAGTATGTGGTGTTGCCACCCTGGGCGGCAATTACAGCTGTCACACGGCCCGGCATCGGGAGGAAGAGACGTTGGATGTGTGCTTGGGGAATATCCGTCCACGCAGCTTCTATACCATGCCACAGTTCCTCCGTTGTAACCAGGGGTGATCATTGGCGTGCCAGTCGTCCGACGATCATGGACCACACGTGTTTAATAAGCGACATATCCGGAGACCGCGCGGGCCAAGGAAGAGGTGGCACATGGTGGCGATCCAGGAAGTCTTGGACTTTACGTGATACATGCGGTTGCGCATTATTCTGTCGCTAGAAAAAAAGACCAGACAGACCCTGAAGATATAGTACAACAGAATGCTCCAACACCTCAGTGATTTAACGATGACTGTTCAACGTAGCGGTAATGCGGACGAGGCGCGTGCGAGAATGGAATCCAATGGCCCCCTCATACCATAACACCGGGTGCCGGACCGGTATGGCGCGGCAAAATGCAGGGATCACTCAACCGGTCGCAGTGGTACTGCTAGACACCGATTCGTCCATCATGGTGCTGCAAACTGAAGCGGGATTCGTCGGAAAACACAGTATTTGCTATTCGCTCCTACATGCAAGACGTTCTTGACACCATTGCAGTCGCAGATGCCGGTGTTGTACAGTCAAAGGCAGCGGAAGGAATGGGCGCCGTGCAAAAATGCCCCGCTGCTTCAGACGACGTCGAACCGTCCTTGCGAAGAGTGGGTGTTGTGCCACACACCCGAACTGTTCAGCAACCGTGGTCGATGTGGCTGTGAGATCCGTCAGAGCCATCCACCAGATGTGAGAGCCATGCGCTCCAATGTCGGTCCTCTCGTTCGGTGGTGGGACGAGGCCATTGGGATCCCGCACGTCAATGTGTTCGTTCTTCCGCTGCCCACTGACGCCATATTCTCCCCACCACGGCCTCATGCCGTCCCACACGAGCACCGATGTGTTGGAGTAATAGCCCGCAATCCCATTATGCTACAATTCTCTCGTGATCGAAGTCGGAAACCGGCTGGTAGGGCTGCCGTTATCTTCGACGGGTCATTCTGCAGCTGTCCGTAGCCAGGAACGGCCCGCCTAACACACTTTGAGTGCTTAACACCGGCTTCTTGTTCACCCCTGTTATAGGATTTCCATGGGAACCTTACTGTCCCACATGATTTCCATATGTGCTGCCCTGTTAATCATTTACATGTGCGCCCGTGTTCTGCCCTTCTGCCAACTTTCCAGCCTCTGGCATGAGATCTTCCTGGTGTTGCACTTTGAATGGCCAGCAGTGTATTATTCATTGATCAGCGGACATAAGATATAAAAAGACACAATTTTAATAAATTGTGAAAAGTTTATTCTACAAAATTAATTTTTCTTGTCTTCCTATTTCAGCAAAATCATTAATGTTGTTGAAATCCAGATTTTCACATAATGTACATAGTCGAGCCACATTAATGTGATCACCACCTACTTTTGACGTCGACAGCGCGTAGCCAATGAAAGAAGGCACTGACTTGGAGGGTATATAAGGTGCGCTGTAGGCATTCTGAAAACATATCACTCGTTGCTATCATAGATAAAAGGAGCGATTTATCAGATTTGCAGAAAGGGATGATTATCTGCTTTGCGGACAAGGGTGGCAATATTTCTGAAACAGCGCAGTTTGTGAACTGTTCGCGTGCTATCGTGATTGGAGAAATGGCACCATTGCGAATACGCGACGTGTAAACTATGGAGCACCACATGCCATTGATGTGAGAGGTGAAAGTCGGCTTCGAAGGTGCGTGAGAGCCGATTGACACGCTACAGTGGAGCAACTCACTGGCCGAATGAACAAGGGGGCTGCCGGAAGTGTGTCTAAAACGACAGTTCGAACTCTTCTGCGTATGGGGCTCCGATGCAGACGGATGTTCACTACACCTATGCTAACGAAGGTGCATCGGCAGAAGAGGCTTACATTTGCACTGCAGTATCGGAATTGGACCTTCGCTGATTGCCTTCTCCGATGAGTCACGTTTTCTGCTTCATCGAACGGAAGGACGTTGGCGTATAAGGCGAGAAACATTCGAAGAACAAACGCTCTTCAACCATTTGTCACCTTCTCCGACTGGCCGCTCACATCGTTCCACCCGTCTAGCAAGATCCAAGTCTCCCCTGTCGCGTTCTAGCTCTTCCTCTTCAAAGTCCAAGGGTCCTCTGCCGATGTTTGAAGATTTCTCGACTCTGCTTACCAATGCCTCTCTTCCTTCAGAACCTGTCTCCTTTTTAAGATATTTATGAGTTTCTCACGCATAAAACAAATCGGGAGGCTTCTCTAATCTTTTTACAGCAGTTTGAAGCAGTTCTTCCCGAGATCTTCGGCCAAGTAACCTCCATCCTCAAATTCCTGCGGCATAATGCTAAGCAACCCGACTACATCTTGTGGTGTCGTGGTATCATCAATCGCCTCGACACATACCAGAAAGCTGCCCTTCATCCGACGTCGGACTTACCCATTCAAGGTCGCCACTCTGAATTGTAGGGGGTTTGCTAACCCCCTCGCTAACGCTCTCGTTCTGGAAGATCTCTCGCCTCTTAGGGCCGACTTACTCCTTCTGCAAGAGACGACCTGCTCCTCCTCGACACTTTTTCATAGATAGCGCACTTGGGACTTCACCTTTGACCATGCTTTCCGTTACTCTGTGCACGGTGGTCTCGTTATTGGTGTTCGTCATCAGTTTCGAACCACCCTGTCTTCACTCTCTGTCCGCAATCTCTGCTGAGATCTTCTACAGCAAATCTCCTTCACTCTAATTGGAATTCGTTTTCATGTCTTCAACATCTACGTACCATGTTCCTCTATGCACCTATCCCTGCTGTTCACGAGCCTCCGGGGAGCCCTCTCTCAGGTTCCTTCCGCTGATCGAGTGCTTCTCGGGGGGATTTCAACTGCACTCTTAACCCGTCTCTTGATCGCCTGCCAGTGTCTCGTGAGCGCCGCACGGACCTAGTCTCCCATCTCCATGACCTTGTCTCGGACGTTTCTCTAGTCGACGTCCACCGGCATCTTCATCCTGCGGGCACCTCAAACACTTGGCGTTCGTCTGGGACGCGAGGTCCTTTGACCGCTCACTTGGATCGCTATTATGCTTCACCATCGCTCCTTTCGGCAGTAACAGATTATCTCCATCTCCCCACAGCGTCCTCCGACCACTGCGTGGTGACTCTGACCGTGTTCGCCGCGTCGCCGCCTTCTCGAAAAGTCCGCCCATGGACCTTTGATACTACCCAGCTTGGTGATTCCGAGTTCTGTTCATCCATCCATGACTTCCTCGATGCCGTCGGGAGGGGCTGCAGTCTGCCCCCTGTGCTCTTTTGTATTGGTTGGAGACCAAGCAACAGCTCATTCTCCACATCTGCCAGCTATCGTTTACAGCGAAGACCCTTCGGTGTATGCAACTCGATCATGCTCGACAGATGCTATCCCACATCAGTTTAGCTGATCCGCTGTTTCTTCTATACCAAGCTGAGCTCAAGATGCTACTGGAACCCCTCGCACAGCAAGCCCTCATCCGCCTTCTTCTACAACATCTCAACCCAGCGGATTGCTCATGCGACTTCCTCACATCTATGGAGTCAGATAGCCGTGCCTCTACTTCGCTCCGTCACCTTCGTCTTCCGTCCGGCACCATCACCTCCGATCTAGATGTTATTTGCTCTCAGGTACGCCAGTTTTTCGCCGATAAATTCTGTGAAACTCCTCCTCCTTCCTCCTCTGCTTCTGCTCATCTTCTCTCTAATCTACCTCAGGTCCCCCTCATCTTTCTGCCTCTCTTCCTCTCTCTCCTACTTCTTGTGAGCTCTCCGATTCTTTTTCTTCTCTTAACCCTCACGCTGGTCCGGGTCCGGACGGCCTCTCTTTGCTCTTCTACCTTACTTTCTTCTCCGAGCTCTTGCCTTTTCTCATCTGTACTCTAACTGCTGCTTTTCACTGTTCTACTCTCCCGAGGAGTTTCACAGATTCTCATATTGTTCTTTTTCCCAAGAAAGGAGACCCTCTAGACTTGGGGAAGTGGCGTTTTATCTTCCTCCTTAACCTAGACTACAAACTCTATACTAAACTTCTCTCCCGCCGGCTTAACTCTATTATCCCGTACATTTTTTCTCCTAATCACACTTACACTGTTCACGGCCGTTCTGTCTCTCATAATGTTCTGCTTCTCCGCTACCTTCTTCACCTTGCTAATGCACGCTCTGAGCCTCTTGCCATTTTCTCTCTTGATCTTCGCTCTGCGTTTGATAATATTTCCCATACTTATCTTTCTAACACTCTTCTCAGCTTTGGTTTTCCTCCCTCCTTTGTTTCTCTCCTTCTCTCTCTATACCGGGACGCCATTTTCCACTTTAAGATGGCCTCATTTCTCACTGCGCCCATCACCTTCTGCGGTGGTGTACAACAAGGCTGCCCGTTATCAGGGCAACTCTTCGCCATCGCAGTGGAGCCGTTCATGCGCTCCGTGGAGCACTCCCTCCAGGCATCTTTACCACCACCAGTTGCAAGCACTCGGCACCACTCTATCTCCTGGACAGCTTACGCTGATTATATCACCGTGTGCATCCGTGCTGATTCTCAGTTCTCTCAGCTCCGTCATCTTTTTGATACCTATGCCCCTTGCTCTGCTGCAGAACTCAATGCCGCCAAATGCACTGGACTGTGGTGCGGTGCGTGGTCTGGTCATACAGACTCCCCGTGAGAGGCCACCTGGTCCTTGTCGGCTCAGCGCTTCCTCGGGGTGTTTCTCGGCTCGCCTCATGCTTCTTCAACAGCTACCCGTAGTTCGCTTCGTCCACGTCTCATTCGAGCAGCCTGCCTATTGGCGCCGTGCGCAATTCTGCACGTCGTTTTTATCAACGAGCCAACCTTGCACGCACCCATCTTATTTCTCTGTGTCAGTACTCCTGGATTACCTCATCTTCTTCACTTTACTGCCTCCGAGAAATCACCAGTTGCCTCACCCGTGTCTTGTGTTCCGGTCATCACTGGGTCACTGTCACCAAGATCTGTATTCCCCCAGCTCGTGGTGGAATTGGGCTCATTGATGTTCAGCTCTACTGTCGAGCTAGCCGCAGCGTCATGTTTCTCCGTTTTTTCACTGCCCCTGTTCCGTCGGCCGTCGTTGTGCGCGACGTCCTCACTTCCCCGCACAACCCTCATTTTTCTTTCTCCTCTCTCGTACTAATAGATTGCTTTCCTTCTCTTCCCTCCAAACTACCTCCTGCTTATTCTGAGGCCTTCATTTTCCTGCGTTCTCTCCTTCTTATTCGCTCCCCTCACTCTTCTACTCTCGATCTTCTCTCTAAACCTCTCTTCTTCTCCTCGCTAATTCGTCTCCCTCATCTTCCCTGCTTCGCTTTCTTCTCCTGGCTTCGTGCTTGGGAAGTAACGGTCCGCGACCTTACTAACCCTGACCGCTCTTTATCTAGCCTTCCGCCTGCTATTCTATCCTCTCCTTCAGCTCTCTCTGCTCTGCTGTCGTTTCTCAGTTTCCTGATCTCTCAACTCCTCTTGGCCTTGTCTCTGTACTTTCTGCTCCGCAACCACTCCCCTTCTTTCTGCGTGTCTCTGACCTGTCTCTTTATCTGTTCTCGTTCTCTACTAAATCCCTCTATCGGTTTCTCTCCTTCTCTGCTTCCCCTTCATCTCTCCCTATCTACGGTGTCCCTCCTGCTACTGTGTCTACTGTCTGGGCTGCTGCCCGCTCCCCTCTTTCGTCTCCGCTTGAACTCAATACCCACTGGCTGTTCCTTCATAACCGGCTCCCCGTTCCACCCTTTCTTCACCGCATGACACTTCTCTCTTCCTTTCTTTGCTCCTTCTGCGCGCAGGAGGCGGACGTCCCACACGTCTACCTTTACTGCCCTGTGCTACTACCTCTGCTACATTTGGCGTTTTCCGTTGCTCGTCGCTCCTGCACCGTCGACCTCACATTTGCAGCATACCAGCAACTTCTCCTCTGTGCTCATCCGCCTGTACTCCTTCCACCAGTGTGTTCTTACGTGTTTATGTTGATGAAACACGTCATCTATGTGTGTTATCAGCAACTCCGCAGTCTACCTCCTCCTGCGTCTTCCATTCAAGCCAGTGCTGCCCTACTCGGACATTTCCGCAATCGCCTCCTCTCCCGCTTACAGCAGGAGTATCAGTCTGCCAACTCCACATGCCGTGAAAGCTCCTTCTATGCTACGTGGTCACCAGTGACCCCGTGGTTCGCTGTCACACCAAGTCCGTTACATCTCACGGTGAGTTAAGCCTATGCATTAACTTTTTAATGTTCTTTCGCACTGCGGTGCCCCACCTGTGATAATTTTGTTCTTCCTCAAGCATTGCTCTGTTTGCATCACGTTGTACATTTGTCATTACTCATTCAATGTATATATCATCGCTTTTATCAGTTTGTATCATTCCTGTTCTGTTTTTAGACGATTTCATGTTGCTCGTTTCCTCTGTTTTGTTACATAAAAGCGATTCCGAAAATACCTTTGGCCTTACTGCAGTATTACATACACTGACCCTTCGAGACATACTTTCGACAAGGTTTTTGAACACAGCGATAGGTATGCGCTTCCATTCAGTACATAATGCAGCCACTAACTGTTGCTTAGTAGTAGGCCTTGGTTCCAAACTTTTTATGCGGCGCTCTATGGGATTAAGATCAGGGCTTTGTGCTGGCCAGTCCACACACGATACGGAATTATCGTCAAACCACGCTGTAACAGTCCTTGCTTTATGGCTCGGTGCATTATCCTGCTGGTACCAACAAGGCTAGGTTTGATACTATTGCCACAGAGTTGGAAGGGCGTAATTGTCCAGAATATCGAGGTACACGTGCTGGTTAGCAGGTTTGTCCTCGATAACCAATGGGCCAGGACCATTCCACGAAAAACACCCTCACACGAGTACACTGCCAGCTCCAAACTTGACTGTAGCAACAGTACACTGAGGTAAATAGCGTTTCCCCTGCTGCCGCCATACCCACGCACGGCCATCATCAGACTGATGGATTGTGAATCTGGATTCATCAGTCCATAGGGCTCGTTTCCTTTGATCTATGGTCCACGACATATATTCTTTACACCATGCTAAACGACGAGTAGTATTCCGAGTGGAGATGAAAGGCTGATGAGCAACCGTATCACCCCGGTAACCCTTGGAATGAAGTTCTCTGCGAATGGTACGTGTACATACCGAGATTCCAGCATTTTCACTCACCTGTACACTGAGGTGTTGTGTAGTACTCCCTCGATTAGCTCTAACGACTCTCCTGAGGCTTCGACGTCCTATATCACTGATTTTCTTTGGTCTGCCGGTACGTTTTGCTGCTTCAGGCTCGCCATGTGTCTTCCACTTATTCAGTACATCCAAAACAGTTGACTTGGGTATGTTTAAACGCCTCTCGGTTTCTCTTATGGACAACCTACTAATATAACACCAAACAATCTTTCCTTTCTCAAAGTCAGTTCTCTCCTGCTGCGACATTATCACTCAACCTCACAGTGCGATATGATCGCGGTCAGCTGCAGGCCTGTTTTTATACAGTTTAGAGCTGTACCGCGCATCTTAACAGCGCAGCGGATCCGTCCATTTGATTTTGAAGGGGTGTCCGGTGACGTTTGTCAATATAGTGTATTTTTCGTGGTTCCTCACGGCCAGGAGATTCATTTACGTTTGGGCGCTAATATGGCAAATTCACCCTTTTCTGCCGGTGATGCTTTTGAAATCACGTCTCCCTACTCCGGAACAGGATATTCTTCCTCCTGAACTACGCCGGCAAAGCTTATCACTACAAGTTGCCGATTTGACTCATGCGTCAAATCACCAGAATGTCATAGCCCAAAGTTCGGGACGAGAAAATCCCTAAATGCTTATGGTGCCTCTCCTTCGCCCGAAAGAAGCTATGCTGGTTATTTAAATTTTAGTGTAGGTAATTCACTTTTCCTGTGACGTCTTCTACAATGCTTCAGTATTTTTACTCTGTTATGATACTAATAAAAGCATCATAAACGAAAGCTATACAAGTTGTATGTTAAGGAAAGCTGACCTGTGTTAGATGAGAATCTTAATTCATGCTCTGGTCATGTTTCACAAATATCTTGTGAAATTTTGACTGCATTCGCCTTCAAAAGTGTTTTCGAAGCTGTACGTGGCTATAATTGATTCTGCGCAGTCTTTCGTGGTGCTCAGTAATTTTAACCCTCCGGGTGGCAAACACGCATATATACGTTCGGAGAATTCTGTGCCCTAAGCGACGACGAACCAATAATACGTTCATCGAAAACCTGTTCAAAAGCGGTGAGAACGCATATATGCGTATCTTAACGACGACGAATACTACAGGAAGACAGGACACTTTCACGGGAGTCTCCTGTTACACATGTGTCAAAATTTCGCATTGCCTGTTCCAAAACTCCTTCCACCTGGAGGTTTAATAAAGTTTCTGCTGATGTTTACTAGGTTTCGTCCTTTGACATTTGAATCCATGTAGTTTTCTATGCGTCTGAAACTTTACGTCTTTGGAGTGAGTTTCTGATTAAATGCTCCTCTTTTATAACTATGTTTTCGTATTTACCATTAGAACAGCCTATTTCTCAAAACGACTTAGCTTCAGTTTTGCTTCTTTAGTAATTAATCAGAGTGAAGGAGTAGTAAGGTTTTAAAATAAAGGACCAAATACCTATGGGAGCAAATTATGCTCGAGTCGTTGTTAGCCAGTATTTGCCTACAGCTTTTAAGCTGACTTTTCTCTTTGAAAGTATAAGTTCCGATACTTTTGAAATCCTTTCTCATGACATGGTTGATTTGGGTAACGTATTAAATAAAGTGCGTAGTGGAAGCTTTTGCTTTTTAAAGGCAATTTGTGCAAAGAGGATTTCTTAGATTTTTCGATTTATATCTTTGATCATTCGATCGATGTTTTCATGAAGGGACTCTCTTTTGATTTGATGCTCTTCAGGCCTTTAAATTCTATTCCAGCTTACGCTGAAAATCTCGGTAAATACCTTCCCATTTCAAAAGTTTTACTACTTTCGTATTTATTCGCGAAGAAATTACTCCGGTGGGACGATACTAAAAGTTTTCTGCCTCCTAAAAATATCGGAAATTAAATTTTTGAATAGATATTGCAAACATAGCTGGTTTTTGGGTTTTGGGGCAGTAAATTTTAGAGGTGCAAGCTTAATTTTACACGTTTTTCTCTTACTCACTTCTAGATTACTTAGATTCAGTGGCGGTTCACGTTTAGCTAGATTGAGAGGAGTGGATACTTTGTCAGAGTTTTACATAAATCCCTTTGAAAGTGAAATTATTGCGTGCGCATTAAGTAATTTAAGAAGGTTATTGAATGCATACATTGAAGGTAGTTAAACAAAATCATGGCATAAAACTTTCAAGTTATTGAAACTTACTGATGCTTTTCTTCACCTGATTCCATAGATAACGATTCAGCCATTTTCTCTTAAGCCAGTTTGATCAAAAGAGCCTGATTGTTCGCACGTACTCACAGCTTAGACCAAGTTCTTCTTTCAGTTTGAAGACATAACTACGCTTTCCCGCAGAAAATTACATTTTGGAAATACAGTATGATATCCTAGCAGATTTTAAAATTTAAATTTCTGAAGAAATATTTATAAATATGTAGACTTACTGTTGTTAGCAGGACTTATACTTCCCGTTCGGGTTCGATATTTAAGCATAATTGCAGCTAGTTGTAGAAAATGTATAACGATGGAATGGATGAGGAAAGTTGCAGTTTCAACGCACGCATTTATTATTATTATTAGTTAAAACTTACTATGTTGGTTGTCTCGGTATTATCTCAGTGCATATTTAAAATTATTATTCTACTTTCTGCTGTCATTTTTGCGTTCTACCAATTTCTTCTCTATTTCATTTCCTTATCATCATTTGCTTTATCTCTCGCCTTTCACAGGGAGAGACGTTCTCACCTCTCGCTGCCTGCTGACTTCTTGCGTTTGAACCCCTCGCTTGAAGGAAAGGCCTCCTTGCGTCCCTCTTGTCGCTTGCAAGAGCAATAAAGTCATCAGGCCGTCTGGATGCGCTAATCTGTTACAATGCTGTAATTGCTGAGTTGGGCAATAAAACTATAAAAGCACTTAGTCCACGTACTAAGCTCGATTTCGATGGGAACGCTGCTTCACAACTCTAACGATGACTGTTGCCGATGATAGATAGCATCTTAAAGTCGAAGACTCCCATTCTTACACACAAAAGAAAGCGTATCACTGAATTTTCCTTATTATTCCTGGAAACAATCATCGTAACAAATACATCAGGAAACCAGAATGCTCTAATAACAAGAGGTCTCGTCATTTTTACGATGGCCAGTGGGAGAAATATTGTAGCAAAGAGCTACAGGTTTTGCAGACCCTGTATGTTGCCAAGTGGAAACGAAAACATATGTACAACTCATGTGGGAATACCAGCTGTTGAGGCTATGATTCCCACATCAGTTGGATCCTATTCTTGAGGCTAGGATTCCAACTGGCTGTAGCAGATTGCGGGCTGCAGCAATCACAGCTCTGAGCATATAGCATTCAAGTGGTAGTACTGAAATCTATCTTACAGCTGTGGCAAGCTGCGCGTGGATGACTCAGGCGCAAAGTCATAACCCCAGCACTCGCCCAAGTGGACTTGTAATATACTCATTTTTCAGCATAATTGTCGTCTTCTTAATTTTTTGCCTTAGTTCATCTCTGTCATAGGTCTTATGGAAATAAAGGATGGATTTCCCATAAACTCAAGCATCTAAGTGTTTTAACATGAATGTAATTTTTACTCAAGACACCATGTGACGTACCTGCCAGCAGGACGCACATGACATAAAGGCAGATAGGAATCAGAATACATGTCTGCGTAGCTCAGTTGGTAGAGCTGCTTGTTCCGGAATAAGCGTACTCGGGTTCGAATCCCGGCGTAGACCGAAAATGACGGAGAAATTTACTTCGTTATAACCAATATAGGACAGATATTTCCATACTTGTTTTAACGGTGGCAAATAAATCTCTCAGCCAGTCGCATATTTGATTCCCCACAGCACGTCACACTTACGGGCAATGGAGTGGGGCCGGGAAGTGGTGGTCCCGTGGGGGCAGTAGTTTTGACCCATCCTGTCCGGTTGAAGACCCGTCGGATCCTGGCTGGTTTGCTCTCGCAACGCCTTCACTTAACAAATTTTAAAAATTTTTCTCCCTGCAGAGCCAGGCGTTTTGGCGGTGCAGTTTAAGTCATCCGAAAACTTGCAATTTGAGATCAGGAAAAGTCAGTTAGGAACAAAATAAAACAAAAATAACTTTAGATGGTTAGGCTTCATCTCTTGAGTCCCAGGGTACGAGTCGCAGCTGTTTAGATTCATTTTCATGTTAGTCGGTCACAGTATACGTATTCTTACTACACACATGTACTGATTCTATTATCCTTCAGTCAGTATTTCTACTTCTTGTAGGTTTAATTTTATAAAATTTCGGAAAAGCTGATGACCACTGAAACTTGACACGTTAACAAACATAAAATTTATTGACTACAGGTTTAATTAAACTGATCAAAACTGATTAACTTTACATACTGCAGATTTTATCAAAACTGATTGAAGATTTTTGTGGTTGTCTAACTGGAATATCAACAACTAATGCCTCAGAGTGACAGCGTTTTGAAGTGCGCTTCTTTTCCGCTAGGAGACGTCGCATTGTATTTCAGTCTGCTGCTCTGCTCCAGAGGTCTCATTAGCAAAATTCTTTTCGCATCCGATTGGTGCAGTCGTAAGCACCATTTCCCACGTTTTTCCAGCTTTTCTGATACAAACTTTTCCCTTTAAGTGGCGTAAACTAAATTTTTTGTTCAACGATACCTCAGCTTTTACAAGACAGTAGGAAAGTTTTTTTTATTGATATTTGGTAGTTTTAACACCCGCAGTCATATTATTCTCGTATTACAACTTCTCAGATGCACCAGGTTTCCATTACAAAATCCAATATGCTTGTAAGGTGACGGAGTATTTTCACGTAGGAACCTTTTCTGTATCGATTTATTATTTCAAGTGTAATGTAATGTAAATTCCAACGCACGTGAGGGACACACGGCGGGTTTCTTTTGTACGCCGTATTAAGGAGTGCTGAGCCAGGCATGTGCCTAGCGGCATCCGTTGACCTTGACCTGGACGACTGGGTCTGATGTATCAAAAGTCACCACTCCCAGAGAGAAACGAACTCCACACCAATAGGATCCCAGAAGCTCGAGGGGGAGGGGGAGGGGGAAGATAAGGCTATAAAAGGGAGTGACACGTTCTCTCAAGACGTTAGGGCCGCGGGTGGCCTAGTGGGGGCAACGTTCGTGACTGTCGCGGGAGGGACCTCAGGTTCGATCAGAGGCAGGTACGAACGCTCGATCCACTAAATATCCGCCGTGCGTCGGATGGGCACGTTAAGCCGTCGGACCCCGGGTACTGGCCACACGATAATAAATAAGGGCGTCTTCCTTCCCCTTTCTACTTCGCTTCCGTGTCACTTTCCTATCGGGCACTCTAGCCCAAATCTCCTAGCTTCCTATTTCTAAGGGTTGTTTAAGACCTGGGGTCAGACACTCCCTTCCTAAAATCCTCTAAATATGATGATATATGATAATGATCTCAAGACGTTTTTAGCTTTTCGCATTCGACGTGGTAGGATGGCATGTTCGAGCAGAGAGTGTCGGTTAGACCTCTCGGGAATTTGCGTTTTGGCTGACGGAATGGTCAGAGTATTTCGGCGATCAGAGGTCGACCGATAGTTGGACGGAAAAACTCAAGTTAAACGTGGCGGAGAATCTTCCGAACTAGTAAAGTATTCGTTATCTGGAAACCTGTTGGCACGTGGAGATAGCTAATCGAATGGAGTTTATTTTCTCATCTATAAAACTTTGTTAGCTCTAACAAAGGACTTGTTATTGGAGTTACTCGTTGTCTTAAATATTAAGTAATTGCCGACTACACGTTCCAGTATTTCAGCGATCGAGTTCAACCAACTCGACGGCACTCAAAAGAACCTACGTCAGGCCCGTTTGAGGGATTCGGAATCAGTAAGGCCTAGAGGCGGTTTGAACTCAGCGGGGCCTGACAACGCTATCAAATCCAAACACATTGCATTTGAAGCTCATAAAAGTGCTTTTTAAAAAATCTTTTTCACCTTACTGGTGTTTCCGCGATCATTATTTTTCACGAATTCCCAGATGTAAAATTTCCCTTCTCAATAGCTTGAAATTCTGTCGTTTTTTTAAACTATTCATTGCGGACTTCGAAAAATACACTGAAATACACTATGTTGACCAAAGAATTCGGACATCTCCACATATGCAAATAAACGTGCATTTGCAGAACCAGATGGGCACACAAGAGATGGTTAGGAGCTGTATATAAAGGAGAGTCTTGGCACACTTACCTGACCTCATTGGAAGTAACTATACCGCGTGGATCTAAATTGAGCGACGTTGAAATGGTTTGGTGATTGGATGCCATCTGAGTAAAAAATCAGTGCGCAACATTGCCACTCTTCTGGGACTCCCAAAATCAGTGTCGCTGATGTTCTTCTTCTATGGAAAGCAGATGGTGCCACTACAATAAAGCCGCCCTCTGGGAGGCTTCAGAAACGGAGTGATTGTGCCAGCGAAGCTTATTGCCGAATGTGAAGAAGAAACGTACGTCCTCGGCCACAGACCTGGCCGGCGACTACGCACTAGCCACTGAAACACCAGTCTGTTGGGAACTGCATGACCACGCTTACCATACTAGGTCATCTGTGAGCAAGCCCCACATCACACCACACAGTGCAGGACGATAACTGCAGTTGCGCCTTGTTCGCATTTCGTGGACAAGGAAAGAATGGATGAGGTACGTGTCAAGTGAAGACTCGAGCTACTCAGCCATTCGTTGCCCGCACGGGGATAACTGGTTTTCCAGTTATTTGGGGAGCGGCGCCCCCACGGCCCGAGCTGACCTTGTGACTGGTCAACATCTGATGTCATGCCACAGCTTGTTTTTTTGCTTATTTTGGTGCTGTTGGTGTTTGCAGGGACGGCTGTTCATCCAGCTGTTGGGGAGTCGCGGCCCCACGATCCCGAGCTGGTCTTGTGTCTCGCTTTTTTGTTTTTATTTATTTTCTCCACTGGCTAGTTGCCCGTGTTGTATTCTCTACCTCATCGCTACCACGTTATGTACTAACACCCCGGTCTTGTGGTTTTGTTACCCTCCACCACTAACTGATTTATATTAACCGCTCAGTTCGTAGGTTGCTGAGATTCTGTTTAGGTTCCCTTCCAGGATTTGTCTTCTTTGGATTTCTTTTTTTTTCCTTTTAACTGGTTTGGGTGCTAGACCTACCTGCATGTTTGCCGCGTGCGGAGACCCGTGAGGCGGAAATGGGATGTCTGGCGGCTGAGGTCGCAGGAGACCGGATAAGTGCCTCCTGTGTACCAACACTCCTCTTCGACCCCGGCTTCGCTGTAAACGGGAGGCTAGGAGACTAACCCACCTCTAGTCAGAAGTCTTGTACCAAGTTGTGTACAGGGCTTTAGCGGCTTTTTGTCGTATAGCACGGCAGGGTAAGCCCGGGGGCTGTGGGATCATGCCAAAGGCGTTGGCATGACGGTACCCGGAGACCGAAGTGTCCGCCGAGTGCGTGTGATCACAGCCAACGGACTATATCTGCAACGTATAAGCTCCAGAACTGTGTCCAGCGTCATTTTCTTGACTTGCAGACCTCCAGTTCTCCCTCGTAGGGCTCGGTGGTGGGTGGAGTAGTTTGCAGACGAATCCTCTTCCTTTTTCCATGGGTAAAAACAAAAAGAAAAACTCCAAATTTAAGTCGCCTGAGAAAATGATTATTGACAATGACTCTCCTTCGTCGTCTCAACCTACCAAGTCTCATACCCTTAAACGGTCTTTAGACCTTGACCTGGACCAAGAATGTGGAACCTCTTCTTCGGCGGCTGTACCAGTCGCTCCGAAGCGTCGTCTCCCTCAATTGCTGTGACTACGCATGCTACTCACTTACTTGTAGAATCCATCGATCCGCATGAGAGACTGTCCACCAGATCTCCCTTTTTCATTTCTAAAGCTTTGGACGCTGCGGTTGGCCCCTTGAAGTCTGTGAGGAAGCTTCGCTCTGGGGACCTGCTTGTCCAAACTTGCAGTGTTTCTCAGAGTAACACTTTTCTAAACCTCACTAGTCTTCAAGGCATTCCTGTAAAAGTGACACCTCACCCGTTTCTTAACACCTCTCGGGGTGTTATTTCGGAGTTTGATCTCTTGCCATGCAGTGAAGACGAATTCGTGACTGAACTTGCTGATCAAGGTGTTATTGCTGCACGTCGTATGATGTTCCGGCGTGATGGTTCCATGATTAAGTCAAAAAATGTCATCTTGACTTTTAACTCCCCGAAAGTTCCGACCGAAATCAAGGCTGGCTACTTGGTCTGTGGAGTTCGCCCGTACATTCCCAGTCCTCTGCGCTGTTTCAGGTGCCAGAGGTACGGGCATTCACAACGTTTCTGTAAGAGTTCCGCTCGTTGCGCAAATTGTGGCTCCAGTGAACATGACGGGGAAGGTTGCACTTCTGTGGCCTGTTGTGTTAACTGCGGTGAGGCCCATGCAGCTTACTCCCGCAACTGTATGAAATGGAAGGACGAGATGGCGATTCAGCGCCTCAAGACCCTGGAAGGCCTCTCGTACCCTGCTGCCAAGGCCAAGTTGGGTATACCCACCACCCGACAGCGTACTTTTGCCGCAGTAGTTCAGTCTCTGCCACAACCCGTGCAGCCCTTTGTTCCGCGTCCTGTAGCTCTCGCCGCCCTTGCCAAGCGATCTACAGCTGACCAATCGACACAGGTGTTTTTCCCCGAGCTCGAGATTTTTCGAATACCTGATTCTGGGCCTTCTCTTTTGCTGCCGACCGTCTCTTCCAGTTTCCAGCCGAAAGCCTGCACGTGCGGAAGACCCGGCCCTCAATCCGCAAAGGTGTGCAGTGTCCATCCAACTGTCTCGGCCTCGGCGGGGTCCCCACCCTCAACCAACATTATAGAGGAACATAGGGGGAGGAGAGTGACAGTTCGTCCCCAGCCTCAAACAACATTGCAGAGGAACATGGGGGGAAGAGAGTGACAGTTCGTCCCCGCCCTCTGCCAGCATCGAAGAGGAGTGTGGGGGGAGGAGAGTGACTCATCCTTTGTGTAGTTGTGTTTAAAGAAAAAAAAATATATATATGTATATGTGTGTGTATATATATATATATATATATATATATATATATATATATATATATATATATATATATATACTTAAGAGCAAAACTGAAGACTAAGGAAAAAATTTTAGAATTTAAAACGAAGGGTGCAAAATAACCTGAAAATCAAAACGCGCAACGCAGCAGTTTTGAAAATTCAGAATACACATTCTATAAAGAAGATACCTAAGCAAAAAAATACATATATAATTTTGACTCACACCTAATACAACATAGAAAAGGTTATGTATCTACCTGTGTGAGTAAAAGGAGAAAAGATAAAAAAAATAAAAAAAAATAAAACAACTGAATGTAGAAGGTGTCGAGAATACTGAGCCTTGGCTTTATCAAGGACCAGCAAAAACTCTGCATTTTCTCACTTCCACAAAGACCTAGTCGGAAATGGGTTTCTGCAAGGCCATAGATGCAAGTAACATTCCCACCTAAAATAGTTAAAAAATATATATATATATTTTTTAACTATTTTAGGTGGGAATGTTACACATCTATGGCCTAGAAACCCATTTCCGACTAGGTCTTTGTGGAAGTGAGAAAATGCACGGGATTTTGCTGGTCCTTAAAAGCCAAGGCGGTAGTATTCTCGACACCTTCTACATTCAGTTGTTTTATTTATTTTTTTTTTTTTATCTTTCTCCTTTTACTCACACAGGTAGATACATAACCTTTTCTATGTTGTATTAGGTGTGAGTCAAAATTATATATGTATTTTTTTGCTTAGGTATCTTCTTTATAGAATATATATATATATATATATATATATATATATATATATATATATAATTATAATAGTGGATTAATAAATTTTTATATAGACCTAATTAACTACCTTGTCTTCACAGCTTTCATCATGCTCTTTTTCAGCTTTTGCCAAGCCTGTCTGCTCTTGATCATTTTCCACGTTTTTAAAAATCTGTGGCTGATAGTTCTTTGTCTGGCGCTCTTTGGCCAAACCTGGCCCTTGCGCCAATAAAATCCACCAACCAACCAACCAACCAGCCATTCGTTCCGATTGACGTATTTGGGTTGAGCGTTTTCCCGGGAAACACTGCCAGGCTGGCTTTAATGTTCCTTCAGTCAAATTTAGAGGGGGATCTGTGATCATGTGGGGCTATTTCTGCTGATAAGGACTCCGGCCTTTGGTTGTGGTACCCTCCAGCCTAATGGCCGCCAGGTACAAAGATGTTCTGAACAATTCCGCACTAATGACGGCACAGATGTTTTAACAACATCGAGCGCCTTGCTATACCGCAGGATCTGTCCAGGACTGATTTGAGGAGCAGGAAATTCAAAAGTTAGACTGGTCAACCCAAAATCTCAGTGCAAAATCCAATAGAACACCTATGGAACGAACTGGAGGGCTGAATCCGATCACGATTGGTAAAACTTTCCTCTAGGACAGCTGTGCATACTCTTTGCAGGAATAATGGAGGAAACTCCCGGTACAAATCTTCTGGGATCTCGTGGAAAGCATGCGTAAAAGTACCGCTGCAGTCGTAGGTGGGCCGACTGTGTACTGAATTCGGCTAATAAATCTGCTCTTGTTTCCGTTTGATCTAGGTGTCAGAATACTTTTACTTTTATAGTAGCAGGTTTGTGATTTGTGTCAAGAAGCATGTTCACTGCTCTCTAGAATAGGGTGTCATCCCTGTCATGTGTCATGTAATACTGAAATAGTTGCAGCGAGAAAAGTTGCAATATCCAGAGAACCCACTCGATGTTCCGATACAATTTGAACCCACCTTATTTCTGAAATCGCCTGATTCAAATATTGGGTTGATGCATAAGTTCATGTCGTTTTCTTTCACGCGTTTTTTCCCGAGATCAGTAGTGACGGTACAGATGGCCAGTTGTATATCAAAATGTGTAACCAGTAATATCGTGTATCTAAATCATATTGCGTTGTGTGATTGTGGCTAATGGTCTTTTGGTTTTCAGGTCCGGAAATATGGAGTGTCAAGTACAGAGGAATGAACATTTCCGACATCTGCTCCTGTACGAGTTTAATAAGGAATCCACAGCATCCGAGGCCACTCGACAAATTTGTGCTGTGTATGTGGAGGATGCTATTGCTCCGAGGACAGCCCACAAATGGTTTGGGCGGTTCCGAGGTGGCAATTTTGACCTCAACAACTCTCCACGCTCAGGTCGTCCATCTCACTTTGGTGAGGATCGTATGAAACATCTCATCTGCTTGGATTCGCGTCAAACCACATGTGAATTGGTCACTGAGAGGGACTGTGATCAGGCCACAGTGGTGTGACACCTGGAACGTATGGGAAAGGTCCAGAAATTGGGATCTTGGGTGCCTCACACTCTCAACGAGAACAACAAGAATCAGGGTGTTGACATATGTGGTTCCTTGCTCGCTCGTTATCGCGAATGTTCTCAGCAACACAAACCCTTTCTGTCACGTATTGTTACTGGAGATGAAAAGTGGTGCCTGTACGTGGATTTCAAGCATCGGAGGGAAATGGTTAAGCTCAAACAAGATGCCCGCACCACGTCCAAAACATGACCTCCATCCTGCGAAGATCATGTTGTGTGTCAGGTGGGGCATGGAAGGCATTATTCACTGGGAAATGCTGCCGAGGAATCGGACCATTAACGTTGCACTCTAATGTGAGCAACTCCGCCGTGTGGAGGGAGCTATTCAGCAGAAACGGCCACATCGGCGCCATGGTGTCCTTCTCCAACATGATAACGCACGCCCTCACAGTGCAAGCATGACCAAAATAACCATTCGAGACATGCTATTGCTCTGAGGACAGCCCGCAAATGGTTTGAGCGATTCTTTCACATCCGGAATATACCCCTGCTGTCGCTCCTTCAGACTATCATCTGTTCCGATCTCTGTCGAATGTACTCCGTGGCAGAACGTTCAACAATGATGTTGATCTCCAGAATTTCCTTGATGATTTCTTCGCAGCAAAACCTGCACCTTTTTTCTAGAATGGCATTGCAGACCTATCCAGACGTAAGGACACCATCGTAAACAATGGGGGGAATACATAGTTTATTGATTCCGTTTTCCCTTCTGATGTAATACAATCCTGTAGTGCAGTAAAGATAACGGCATGAACTTATATGCATCAACCCAACACTTTATCATATTGCAGTGAAGCGCTTTCGCTTTTGCAGTGAAACGAATTTGCCTGATCAGAAAACTTCTCTGAGGAATTTATTAAGTCTGCGAGTTTTTGGCTGTACGAAGCTTGTATGTTCGCACGCGACCGCGTTCAGTAAGTATACCTCTCCGCGGGGGACCAAAAGGAAAGCATAAAATCTGCTGAGTCCGTCCACACTTGTTACAAGTATCTCAGTTTGGTGCATACTGTTCGTAAGCTTTTCAAAGGAATGAGTTAAGACTTGAAATAGTATATGCAGTTCTACGTCATTATTGGAAAAGTAGGGTAAAAGCCACTGAGTGATACGACGAACACTGCCCTTCTAATAAATGCCGTACACTTGCATGCCTACAAATAATAATCTTTATTTGCACAAAATCTAATATTATGTGCTGTGACTTTTGGCCCTCATGAAAGCATTCAAAGCAGTTTCCAAACAGAAAATATTCATACTTCACCAGGTTTCTTTGTAAGTGTCCAGCGATAGGTTCCGCCATTTGGCCTTCAAAGCAGTTACCACGCTAAACAAAATCCCCCCAAAACCGTTATTTTAGCTGAAAATTACTGTGTATCGTACAGAAAAATGCCGTAATCATATTGAACAGTTTAAAATTGTAGAATCTACAGTTATGCAGATGACAACATCAGCTAGTCATCAGGAGGAGCAGAACGGGGAAACTACGCATGCTCATTAAGGTGGTTCTACCTAAAATCTCTGCCTTATGTTTCCAATGGTAAGACTTCTTTACATATTTTCTTCGTAATTAATGCATTCTCAAGGATGAAAATTTGCGTATCGATAAAACTAACTTTACATTATAGCATGGGATACTTAATACTTGCTAAAACATAACTATAATTATATTAAAAATCAATCATTTTTGTTTGAGTGATGTTCAGACCTGTTAATAGATGGCGCGACCTGTACACTGATGGCGTCAGTACACAAACAAATGTTGGATTGCTTAATTATGGTTATGTTTTAGCAAAATATTAAGTATCCCATGCTATAACTTAAAGTTAGTTTTATCAATGTGGAAATTTTCATCCTTGAGAATACATTAATTGCCAAGAAAATATGGCCGCCCCGGTGGCGCAGTGGTCTAAGCGATGGCCTCTGATCATTCGTCCGAACGGGGTCCGGGTTCGAATCCCGGTGAGGCATGGATGTTGTGTTTGTCTTACGGCACTGGTTCTCTCCTTCCCTGGAACCAGTGACCCTAAATTAGGGACGGGCGACTGCTTATAGCCCATTGAGTTGCTCACGGTGGTCGTTAAACCTCCAATCAAAAAAAAAAAAAAAAAAAAAAAGAAAGAAAATATGTAAAGAAGTTTTACCATTGGAAACATAGGGCAGAGATTTTAGGAGGAAATAATCACATAATCACTGGAATTCTAGCCACCAGGCTGAGTTCTGTGGTTGTACCAAGGTGTTGTACCGTCTACCGTTACGAGCACTTCGGACGTAGAATTTTTTTATCAGAATATTTCATCAACGGAACGTAGGAGCGATGTTATTTATTTATTTTTTAATAATAAGGCATAGGAGTGTATTTTGTCGCGAAGCCTCATTGATAGGATTGCCACTCTTCAATTATTTTGGCTTTTTTCAAAGCAATAGCCAGCTCCCGACACGGTCACAATAATGTGACTCGACTGCACAGTTCGAGCTGGCTTGAGGGTTAGATAAGGTGTGCTGTAGGAATTCTGAAAACAAATCACTCGTTGCTGTCAGGGATAAAAGGAGCGATTTATGAGATTTGCAAAAAGGGATGATTATCGGCTTTCGGGCCAAGGGTGGCAGTAATTCTGAAACAGCGCAGTTTGTGAACTGTATTTGTGCTGTTGAGGTCAAAATGTATCGTGATTGGAGAAATCGCACCATCACGAATAAGCGACTCGGAAACTACGAAGAACCAAGTGCCATTGATGTGAGAGGTGAACGTCGGCTTCGAAGGTGCGTGAGGGCCGATTGACATGCTAGAGTGGAGCAACTCACAGACCGAATGAACCAGGGGGGCTAACGGAAGTGTCTCTAAGAAGATAATTTAGCAAACCCTGCTGCGGATGGGGCTCCGATGCAGACGGATGGCCATTACATTACACCCATGCTAACGCAGGTGCACCGGCAAAAAATTCTTACATTTGCACGGCAGTATCGGAGTTGGAACTCCGCTGATTGGCAAAGTATTGTCTTCTCCGATGTCACGTTTTCTGCTTCATCGAACGGATGGACGTTGGCGCATAAGGCGAGAAACATATGAGAACAAACACTCTTCAACCATTACTGCCAGAACACAAGCTGGTGGGGACAGCGTTATGGTCTGGGGGAATGTTTTCGTGGTATTCTCTGGGTCCACTCATACCTGTGGAAGGCACTATGGACCGAATTCGTTATGAATCCATCCTTGCAGACCACGTACACCCATACATGCTTATTGTCTTCCCTGTGGCTGATGAAATCTTCCAGCACGACAATGCGACGTCTCACACTGCTAAAAATCCCCGAGAATGGTTGGAAGAGTACGATGAAGACTTCAAAGTACTTCCCTGACCCCCCCCCTTATTCCCCAGACTTAAACCTAATTGAGCATCTGTGAGACCACCTTGATCGTATTGTTCGCTCTATTGATCCTTCATCACGCACCCTCCAGCAGCTGTCCGATGCACTGCAGTCAGCATGGCTCCACATACCTGTAAACACCTTCCAGCACCTTATTGAGTCACTCCCAGCCCGTGTAGCTGCTGTCCTCGCTTCACACGGAGGTTACTCTGGATATTAGGTGGTGGTCACAATAATGTTACTCGACCGTGTATATAACAAACAAAGGTACAGTAGGCTGTAGGAAATTTTTCATAGCACGACAAAGTAATTTTAAGTTAGCCTTAACATTGACATATTTAAAGAAAAACTGGTTTGCCCCAGAAGCTGTACCATTAAGCTGCAGGAAAGAGGGACCAATGAAAGGAAAACGCAGTTATGGAATGTTTTCCTTAGTACTGGAAGATTTGTAAGAAAAGGCAATCTGTGTAAAACAGAAAAAAATACCCATTCAGCATGGCGTTTTCAATGGCATGGCATGTCAACTGCTTCTTCAGGATCTCGCTCTATAAATAATAGAAGAAATGGAAAGGAAATCGCGATAACTTAAGAAGTTATAACGTAGAAGTCTTGTCGTACTGCTACGTTATTTTAAAAAACATACCATACGATGAAATAGTTCCTAAATTAAACCTTAACGGCCAGACGAAGCATTTAGAAAGCAGAAGTCAAACTTACGGAAAAGATGCTTTATTTCTCGATGTAGCACTTCGCAACAAATCGGTATCAACATTAAACACACCACACACCAACAACACTATGTTCCACATTAATCGCTCTCCAACACAACGCTCTACCAGCAACAGTTTACTCGTATCTCTCGTTCGTATCAAAACAGGCATACGTCACGTTCATTCAACTTCAATTATGTTGCCAACGGTATTCGTTTGAGAGAAAAGATATCACGTTAAGTGTGAAGTATAACTGAGAATAAACTCAAGATTTACATAGGGAAAGAAACTTAAAAAGAAAGTTAATTTAGAATATACGTCACAAAGTACATGATGAAATGTTATGAAATTTGGTTAAAACCTTTGTCATATCGTATGTCAGAGAAAGACCCTAAAACGTTTTGTAAGAAACACTTCTATTCCAAAAAACTAACCACATAGAGAAACAGGTGAAAAATAAAGTGCCAAAATGAAATGGCCGAAGTGCTTCAATAGGGACAATGATCACTTCTCACAGCAATTCAGGCCTCACAGTGATGTTTCGCGCTGTTGATCTTTTGTCCAGGCAAAGCATTGAGCTCGGTGTCACTGGGATCCTTGTGGGCCGGTGGCTCCCGAACCTTAGACGTTTAAGAGTACGCTGTACTGTCCTTGCACTGACATGGCGACTTGATCCACTGTTCAAATCGGTGGTGATTGTCTTGCGTCTATCAGTTCGAACAATGCGGTCCAAACGGCGTACGCCACGAGCTGTCAAGGTTGGTACACCACTGTATCCATTCGAGAGCTTGTTCTTTTCCTAGAATTTTCGTATTCCCGAAAAACTCTGAACACAGTAGCAGGGGAAAACTGCAGTGTGCTGACGACTTTCAAGATGGAGTGACTCTTCCTGCAATCTGCCCTCTGTCAAAAGCGTCCAAATCACGCGTCTTACCCATCACACCTGTAATCGATCACTACTAGATAATCTGTGGGCGATGGCTGTATTTAACCACAGTTTCGGTCCGGTGTGCGCGATAATGCTGGAGTAGCAGTCCTGTTATCTCTGATTCAGTGGCACTTCAGTGTATTTTCAAAACACTAAATAAAAAAAAAGTGACCAGGAAATCTTCAGTTCTTAGAAATCACTGATTACATATTTTAGGGTAATATCTGGACATTCTTGCAAAATCGGTCCTATTTACATCCGATAACTTGGCAGAATCTCTTTTTTATTGATCATTTAAATTTCAAAGTGAAAAGTAAGATAAAGCTATCGGAAAATTATAAGGGTCGCCCAAATGAAAGTGTGACTCGTGTAATAGTGTCGTTGTATATTTACACAGAGCCGTGCACTTGCGCCGGTAGATGGCGTGTCGTGTCAGGAAGCACGCTGTTACCGGCGGCACGTGTCTGTGTGCTGTTTGCACATGCGGAGGCAAGTTGACTACGTAGGGACATGGCATGGAGTCGTCCAAACAGGTCCAGAGGGCAGTTATGCAATTTTTGACGGCGGAAGATGTTAGTGGAGCCGAAATTTATCGTCGTATGAAGGATGTGTATGGGAATGAGTGTCAGTCACGGTGTACAGTGTTCCGCTGCTGTGGTGAATTTCGTAAAGGACGCGTGAGTACGGAGAAAATGCCGAGAACTGGGCGAGCACACGTGGCCGTCACCATGGAATCGATTGCTTCCGTGGACAGCCTTGTGAAGGAGAATCGCCGAATTACCACCAGCGAGCGTGCGGCAACATTGTCCGTGAGTAAGGAAACTGTTAGCACCATTCTTCATCGCCGATTGGGATTCAGCAAGGTTTGCGCACAATGGGTCCCCAAGCATCTCCAGGAGGAGCAGAAGACTCTGCGAATGGGTGCTTGCCTGGAGCATCTGCATCGTTACCACGCAGAGGGGAAGGCAGTTTCTTTCCAAGATTGTGACCACAGATGAAACTTGGTGCCACCACTTTGATCCAGCCACAAAACGGAAGAGTATTGAATGGCGGCATCCCAACTCTCCACGCCCACAATAAGCTCAGTCCTTCTTAAGAGCTGGAAAAGTGATGCTCACGGTTTTCTTCGATGAGAATGACCCATTGATTGTCTGGACGCAGGCTGTACGGTCAAGGCGATCACATACTACAATACGTTACACATCCTCAAAACGGCCATCAAGCGTAAGCGACCCAGTATGTTGTCAAATTGGGTTATTCTGCTGCACGACAACGCACGCCCTCATGTGGTGACAGTGTGCCAAGATTTGCTGCGGAGCTTCCGCTGGGAGGTCCTCAACCATCCCCCTATAGTCCCGACCTGTCGCCCTGTGTTTACCACATCTTCGGGCCGCTGAAAAAAGCTCTCAAGGGCCGCCGGTTCGCTAACTACGCTGAGATCCGGGACGCCATTCAAGATTGGTTCCACAGCCAACCACGGACGTTCTTCACTCAGGGTATCCACAATCTGGTGCCGCATTTAGACCCTTGGTTGAACCGATAAGGCAACTATGTGTATCCGGTATGTAACCCATGTATCACTTTTACTTCCTAAATGTTCACATATTCCAACCTATAAACCCTTACAGCAAAAAACCGACGGTCTCGGTTTCATTTGGGCGACTCTTACTTATATTTTGAGCCGCAGAATTCTGACCTGAGAGAGGTCCGGTTTAGAATTCCGAGTGAAGCATGTATGGTAATTTTGTCCTGCGGCACTGGCTCTGTCTCCTCCCTGAAACCAGTGATCCTACGCTGAGAAAAACGTTTAGTGGAATCAACAAAACATATTGTCGATATACAGTCAAACAATTTTTTTTGTTGAATTTGCAAAATTATTTTGTTGAAAATTATTGTTGATTTAACAAAATTGTATTGTTATCACGACAAAACTTTTTGTTCATTTAACAAAATGATTTGTCGATTTTTGGAAATTTGTTTGATCCAACAAAACATATTGTTATCATGACAAAATGTTTTGTTGCTGCAACAAAGCATATTGTTATCATGACAAAACGTCTTGTTGCTGCAGCAAAGCATATTGTTATCATGACAAAATATTTTGTTGCTGCAACAAAGCATATTGTTATCATGACAAAACGTTTTGTTGCTGCAACAAAACATATGTTATCATGACAAAATATTTGGTTGCTACAACAAAGCATATTGTTATCATGACAAAATGGTTTGTTGCTGCAACAAAGCATATTGTTATCATGACAAAATGGTTTGTTGCTGCAACAAAACATATTGTTATCATGACAAAGTGTTTTGTTGCTGCAACCGAGCATATTGTTATCGTGACAATATGTTTTGCTGGATCAAACAAATTCCCCAAAATCGACAAATCATTTTGTTAAATGAACAAAACGTTTTGTCGTGATAACAATACAATTTTGTTAAATCAACAATAATTTTCAACAAAATAATTTTGCAAATTCAACAAAGTTTTTGTTGACTGTATATCGACAAAATTTTTTGTTGAATTAACAAAACGTTTTTCTCAGTGTAAATTAAGGACGGGCGAGTTCTTATAGCTCATCGAGTTGCTTACCGTGATCGTTAAACCCCCAAACAAAAAAGTTTATGTCTGAAAAAAAAGCTATCGGAATTTGCAGTTTTGTCAAAACAAGGATAAACAAGCACAAAACTTGTGTACTGAAAGAAAAAAAGTATTTGCAAAAATGGGATTGGGAAAGGTCAAAATAAAAGAAGTAAATTAAATCATTGAATAGAGGCAATAGGCAAGCTTAAATAACGCAAGTTCTAATGCAGCAGTTTAAACGTCATTTTTCCATTAAAATTTTATTTTATAATCAATCAAACTCAGGGCAGGATTTCTTTCTTTGTAGCATGTGTTTTTCAGAAAAACTTACGGGGAGGTCAGTCAGTAAATGCTTCATCGCCCAGATTCACGATGACACACCCATGGACAGTTTCTCTTTACGGAGTATTTTTCATTTGGCTTAGGGAAATCATTGTTGAAACTCATCTTAAGAAGACAGTTGTTCCAAATGACATTAATGGATACTTAGTCGCCGTAACGCTTCAGTGTTACTGGGCTATTGTTCGTTAGCATTACGGATGGTTATTGTTCTTGATCCGCTGCATTTACTTAAGAAATAACAAAAAATGGTTTTTGTTTTATGTGCTTTCTGGATCAATAAAAAACAAAGCGTATTGTTTTGGGAGATTGATGCTTTTTTTTTTTTATGTTTTCTGTCGTGTCATTCGAAGGAATGCTATTTACGATGTAAGTGCTGTCTTTTTCTTTATCGTTTGCCACCCAACTTGCTACTTCCAGCTGATACGATTCCACTGTCACTGAACCGCTTTTATGTTATCCGGAAGGAATCCTTTGATTCGAAAATGATCTCAGAAGTAATTCCTTCGAGAAGTGAAAACTGCTTTTTAATGACTCTGTTTTATCTTTGTGTATTTTAGAATCGAAAAAGTAATTTCTTTATTCCTATGAACACTTTCAGCTCGTCGCATAATGGGCGTTAATTTATTAAGTGGCTTTCAAAAAAATAAAGTGTACACATTCAACAGGTTGAATCCAAGTCGATATTTAACGTAAAACAATAAAATTCATTCCAGTGTTTAAGAACTCATTCCTGCGCAAGTTTCTTTCAGACATTTTGAGATAAATGGTATACACCAGGTGTCGTCAACATTTTAATGCCCACCGCCCAATTTTGTATCTTTGTTGATGGTAAAATTTCCTTACCGCCCACTTTTGTATCTTTGTTGATGTTAAAATTTCCTTACCGCCCACTTTTGTATCTTTGTTGATGGTAAAATTTCCTTACCGTCCACTTTTGTATCTTCCTTGATGGTAAAATTTCCTTACCGCCCACTTTTGTATCTTTGTTGATGGTAAAATTTCCTTACCGCCCAATTTTGTAACTTTGTTGATGGTAAAATTTCCTTACCGCCCACTTTTGTATATTTGTTGATGGTAAAATTTCCTTACCGCCCACTTTTGTATCTTTGTTGATGGTAAAATTTTCTTACCGCCCACTTTTGTATCTTTGTTGATGGTAAAATTTCCTTACCTACCGCCCACTTTTGTATCTTTGTTGATGGTAAAATTTCCTTACCTACCGCCCACTTTTGTATCTTTGTTGATGGTAAAATTTCCTTACCTACCGCCCACTTTTGTATCTTTGTTGATGGTAAAATTTCCTTACCTCCCGCCCACTTTTGTACCTTTGTTGATGGTAAAATTTCTTTACCGCCCACTTTTGTATCTTTGTTGATGGTAAAATTTCCTTACCGCCCACTTTTGTATCTTTGTTGATGGTAAAATATCCTTACCGCCCACTTTTGTATCTTTGTTGATGGTAAAACTTCCTTACCGCCCACAGTTGTATCTTTGTTGATGGTAAAATTTCCTTACCGCCCACTTTTGTATCTTTGTTGATGGTAAAATTTCCTTACCGCCCACTTTTGTATCTTTGTTGATGGTAAAATTTCCTTACCGCCCACTTTTGTATCTTTGTTGATGGTAAAATTTCCTTACCGCCCACATTTGTATCTTTGGTGATGGTAAAATTTCCTTACCGCCCACTTTTGTATCTTTGTTGATGGCAAAATTTCCTTACCGACCACCGGCGCTGCAGTAACCCAATTTAGAGTAAATGCAAAGTAATTTGTAGAGGAAAGAGTTTGTAAAAAATATGTATTTAAATTTATCTTTTCATTTATACTTTTTGTATGTCTATACATAGATAATTTCAATTTAATGGATTTCTGAATTTCCATCGATACAGCGCCTACTAGTGCGGGAAGTGCATAAATTAAAGAAAATGAAAATTAAACGTGAAAACAAAGTTTATTGAAATTACCTTTAATTAATGATTAATGACATTCTTGAGGCTGATGCTGCGAGACTTTCATATCTTGTTCGATTTTCGTAAGGAACAAACGAAGGTCTCCTTTTTCGGTGATATTCGGACGGTTTCTCTGTTTGGTGATGATACGATTAACATCACTAAAGCTTGATTCTACAAGATATGAGGCAGGGAGAGGTATCACTAAATTAAATATCATTTTTCACATATTTGGATACAATGCAGGTATTTTTTTTTTTTTTTATTTTGCCAGAGTTTTTGGTATCCACCACTATCGAAATTATACAGGGTGATTCATAAAGGAGTGTACAGTTTCAACGCACTATACAACAAGAACAATGTAAGAAATTTTATGTTACCTGTAACAGAATTGTAGGGGAATGTTTCAAGTGTTTTTAGAGACAGTCACAGATGTTCTATGTGTGCACCCTTAGTCACACGACACACATCGAGCCGGTAATCCATTTCCGATTAACATCACTAAAGCGATTAACATCCGCCCAAACGCGAGGTAAGGTATGTGAATCAAGTGCAGTGACAGTGGTTGTGATACGCTGTTTCAGCTCTGCTAGATCAACAGGAAGGGGAGGGGTGAATACCTTGTTCTTTACGTTCCGCCACAGGTAAAAGTCACACCTTGTTCTTTACGTACCGCCAAAGGTAAAAGTCACACTAATCAATGCATTGCATGATTTTGGACCACAGCCACTATCACTGCACTTGATTCAGATCTCTTACCTCGCGTTTGGGCGGAAATGGATTACCGGCTCGATGTGTGTCGTGTGACTAAGGCTACACACATAAAACATCTGTGACTGTCTCTAAAAAACTTGAAACATTCCCCTACAATTCTGTTACAGGTAACATAAAATATCTTACATTGTTCTTGTTTTATAGTGCGTTGAAACAGTACACTTCTTTATGTATCACCCTGTATTTACTCTCTTCATCATATTTAAGTTCTAACACAGTATTTTTTTGTAGGACTTCCGTCCACAGTGAGTAGAGTTTAGGTCCGAGCCACCTACAGCGAGATCGCCTTTTGGGCAGGACACAGAAACAATGAGAACAAGTCTAGCGACTTTGACAGAACAGTTTGCAGTGAGATTAGAGTACAGTAGATGGCGCCACCGTACAAGTACGATGCTGCACACAAAGGGGTGAGATAATTTCATGGGGGGGCAGGAATAGGATAGGATACCCATTTAACCAGTGGGTCCAGCCTGGGGACCGTCACTTAACGTGCTCGTCCGATATTCAGCGATTGTTAGTAAATCACACCATCTCTGAAAGATCAGCCCAGGTTCGAATCTGAGGATCTGGCATCGATAGTCTGACTCGCTAACCACTAAGCCATCCGCGGCTCTAATAGGTCTTCTTGGCAAGTTATATCAACCTCAGCAAAATTTGTGGTAAAATGATTTATCATCCAGTCATACACCTTCAAGTTCAAAATATCTTTAAACCGTTTTTCCATATCCAATTTAAGTTCGTTGTGGTGGCTACTGAATCCTTCAATCTCCCCTGGAGTTACATCATTTTTTATAGATGACAATTCGGGAAACTGATGAAATGCTTTTTTCAAAAGATTATGGCAGGGGAGATCAAGTTTTTCGATAAATAATAACACAATACTTTTGCAACTGATAAGAGTTATATTGGCTCCTTGGAGCTGCAAATTAATTTCATTAAATCTCTTGAACACGTCTGCCAAATAAAATGCATCATTCTTTGCTGTTTTTAATTGTTGACAGAGACCAGCCTCATTATTACTTTCAAAGAACTGTATGCCACTATTATATAATGCTACAAAACGAAATACAACAATGGACAAAAATCCCCACCGTCCACCATGAAAGCTTGAATCGCCCACAAGTGGGCGGAAGGGACCAGGTTGACGACCACTGGTATAAACCTTTCAGTAATAACGATAGCAACCATAAAATGGAAGGCAGGAAAATGTGGAAATTAGCATAAGTGCGGGATACAGTAAGAAGTGTTGTGCGTATGCAAATTTTGGATTGCCGAACTTCTTTGTGACGTCATAGCGCTGATAAGAGATATAAAGGATTTGACGCGTATTGACCGTTGTTGTTCAAACGCAAAGTTGAAAGGGAAAGAATCAATTGACGAACTTGCAATTTCCAGTATGTCTTCCCGACATCACCTAGATGATTTTACGCGTGGCCGTATTATTGGCAAGATTGAAGAAGGGCGAAAAATAACAGATGTTGCCAGGGAGTTCGACGTCAGCCATAGTGTTGTTTCAATGCTTTGGAAATCATTTCAAACAAATGGAGAGTGTAGCAAACGTCACGGGGGAGGTCGTGTTCGCAGTACGACCCCTGCAGAAGATCGGTACATAGTGCTATCAACAAAAAGACACCGGCGCAGCACAGCTAGTGAGGTAGCAAATCAGTTTATGGCTGCTACTGGCAAGCGGATCTCTCAAAAATCTGTCGCCAGACGTTTGCATGAAGGAGGACTAAACGCCCGCCGTCCTGTTCTGTGCATCCCATTGTCCAGACGTCACCGTACCGCCCGTTTGCAATGGTGCCATCAACATCGCAATTGGACTGATAACGACTGGTCTGCTGTCCTCTTCTCAGATGAGAGTAGATACAGTCTATCGTCTGATTGTCGACGACAACTGATCTGGCGTGATAGTGGTACTGCATATTGTCCAGCAAACATACAGAAAAGGGACCGATATCCGACATGTAGTGTCATGGTATGGGCTGGCATCATGATCAATGGCCGTACGTCCCTCTATGTGCTTCCAACTGGGACCATGGCTGGCCAACGATACATTAATGATGTTCTACTGCCTCATGTTCGCATGTTCCGTGGTGCTGTTGGTAATAGATTCATTTTCATGGACAACAACGCAACATGTCATCGAACATTCGCTGTCCAGGAGTGTCTTGAGAGCGAGGATATTCAACGCCTCGTATGGTCAGCAAGTTCTCCAGATCTGAATCCCATTGAAAATGTGTGGGATGCTTTGGGGAGGAGTCACAATGCCCTCCAATAAACAAGGACACCCTCATCCGTGCACTGACAGAGGAATAGGATAAATTACCCCAACAGCTGCTTGATAATGTTGTGCAAAGCATGACACGACGTGTGGAATCATGCATCGCCCTCCAGGGTGGCCATATCCCGTATTGACATCTTACGCCGGAACGCCTGCGGACGGTAATTGCATTTTTTTCACGTTGACGTATTCTGCAGAAAATGGCCTGTTTGTCTCTTGAACACGTTCCAAAGCCTTCTGGATTTCAGAGCACAATAAATTGTCTTTCTTGTAATGTCCTGGCATTCTGACATTATTTTATTTCACTTGGCATCCAACCACACTTACTTTTTTATGCGCTATATAGCCGTTTATGATCCGTCCTTAGCAATTGTCCAGCAGTGTACTTTGGGCACCATTTAATAAGTTCGAGACCAATGAAGTGAGAATACGAGGGGATAAAATTTAATGGAGATTATGTATTTAACTCACGTTCGTTTTGCTGATGACATAGTCATTTTTACAGCTACCCTTTCAGAGCTACAGAGTGGGATCCAACAATTTGCTGACAACAGTAAAGAAGTGAAATGAAAAATGAAATTACAGAACACAAAATTGATGTACAATGCTTTTACAAGAACTGAAGATTTAGACGTTGATGGGACAGATTTAGAATGAACTGATGCGTACATCTTTCTTGGACAACAAATATCAAACAACAGCCCAATCAAAGAAGAGACTAACAGGCGTATAAGATTGGCTGGAGTGCATTTGGAACTAGAGTGCGATTAGTCATTGCACTAGTGGCCAAAATTGTGGATAAGGAAATTTGTATTTCTAAGGTTTGATGGCTCATAACATAAGTGATTTTTAGAATAACACCATGGAATTAAAAATCATTAAAAAGATAATTTAATGCAGACTGCAATGCAAGATACTGTGTTGAATTTTGTTTATTCTAACAAAAATTATAGCCAAATAACCAGAAAAAAAAACACAACTGCCTTATGCAACAAGAGGCGGATTTCCTTAACTCTAAACTGACCAATGAGACAGATTGTTCTGACACTTCAGGAAATCAGGAAATATCACCTGATTTAAATAATTATTTTTCACTTTTTTTAGCACGTCTTTTAAAAGAGATTGTGCTTATGTTGCCGGGTTGTCCGTCAGTTAGTCCCTGCGTCCACCTGTGAACACCATATCTCTGCAACTATTTGTCCGATTTGGAAAATTCTTTTTGCATTGGAAAGCATGAAATGTGCAAATGATGATCCTTTGTTTCGTTTTTTACGATGCAGAATACTAGTCATCCGAATTTATTGGCGTAGATAAAATCAAGGTTTTCGAGCTTTCGCACATCAACCAGATGGCTTTCTCAAGGAAGGTGAACTGCAAACTGGATAATACACTGCTGGCCACCCAAAATGCAACACCAAGAAGGACACGTGATAGCAAAGCCAGATTTACTGGACACATAACAACAGATACAAAGATGAAACGATTGAGCTTACAGGCCCGTGCGACTTGCGGAACACGCAGGCATCAATAGTTCGTGTGGCCTCCATGGCTGGCAATAACGGCCGCTACACGCCGCGGCATCGAACGAAAGAGGCTTTGGATGTGGGCTTGGGGTATGTCGGTGGAGGCTGCTTCCACAAGTCACCACAGTTCATCGGGTGTAGCCGCGGGTGGTGCTTGCCGGGCAACTCGGTTGCCGATCAGCGACCAGACGTGTTCGATGGGTTACATATCGGGAGAACAGGCGGGCCACGGCAGCAGTGACACCTGGTGGGCCGTGAAGAATTGTTGCATGATACGTACCACATGCAGGCGCGCATTGACCTGCTGAAATGTGTCTGCTGGCAGGTTTTTTTTTTTTTTTTTATTGGAGGTTTAACGACCACCGTGAGCAACTCAATGGGCTATAAGCAGTCGCCCGTCCCTAATTTAGGGTCACTGGTTCCAGGGAAGGGAGAGAGCCAGTGCCGTAAGACAAACACAACATCCATGCCTGACCGGGATTCGAACCCGGACCCCTTACGGACGAATGATCAGAGGCCAACGCCTTAGACCACTGCGCCACCGGGGCGGCTGCTGGCAGGTCCTGCTGGTAAGGGAGGACAACAGGCTCCAAAACGTCGGAGATGTAGCGGTGGCTGTTGAGTGTACCGGCGATGCGTACCAGAGGCGTACGGGTGTCATATCCAATTGCGCCACAAACTATAACGCCAGGCGAAAGACCGGTATGGCGATGCATAATGCAGGCGTCATACAGTCTCTCGCCGCGGTGCCGCCACACTCGCCGGTGGTGTAACGTCAATGGTAATCGGAGCAATGGGCGCCGTGCGACACGTCTCCGCTTCTGCAGACGACGTCGAACGGTACCTGCTGACACAGGTTGTTGCGTAACACACCCTAATTCCTGCGCTAACGTTTCTTTTCTGATGTGGCGGTGCGAGCCGTCAATGCCCGCCGCACAACATTCTGGTCCTCTCGTTCGCTGGTGTGCCGCAGCTGCGGCAATCGCTCACGTCGGTCCGTCCGTCCCTACTGCACCCACCGAATCCATACTCGCCTCACTGTAGCTGGATGTCGTCCCACACGGGCGCCGATGTCTCGGTACGATAAACCGCTGTCGCGATAAGCCACTATTCGTCCTCTGTCGAACTCCGAAACGTGCTGGAATGACTGCCGTATTCTGCGACGAGGCATCAGGAAGCTTACCACGTACAGGTCCGGCAGCACAACACACCGCAGTCTTCAAAGACAAATTTCTTGTTACACATAATAAAATCAGTTTCACTTGTCATTCCGTTGGTATACTTCCATGCCCATTTCCTATGTGGTTTTTCTTGAAAAAGGAGTTCACGATGAAAAACCTTTCTGGCTCTGCCAACTCTACCAGAGTATTTCCGAGCCGGTTTCTGTTGCCATGACTGAATATACCTACTGAAGCTTCCGTCTGTTGCTGTTGCCCTATTTTTGCATTGAAATCACTCGTAATGATCCTCAAGTGCTGCTTGCCTTTATTATTTTGATGAGGAATTTCTTCATAAAATTCTTCAACTTCTTCCTCAGGATGACGTGTGATGGGTGCGTAAGCTTGTATAATATAAGCTTGAGATCTTTTTGAGAGTTGGATAACGAGTCGCGCAGCTCTGTCGGAGAAAATTTCAACTTCTAGAGCGTTGTCCTTTAGTTTCTTGTTTACTATAAATCCAACACCGCTAGTCATGCCAGTATCTGTCCCACGATGGTAGAAGAGATGTCTACTTTTCAGTTCAATGAAATTTTCTTTTCTTCCAACCTCACTTATCCCTGAAAGAAGAAAAGGTGAAGATCTCATTGAACTGAAAAGTGGACATCTCTTCTATTATCGTGGGACGAATTCTGGCACCAGAACTAGCGATGTCAGATAAAAATAAAGAAGAAACTGAAGGACAATGTTATAGAAGTTGAAAGTTCCTAGGACAGAGCTGCTCGAACGAGCTGTGGGCTCTTGCCACCAATATACACTCACGGACAACGAAATTGGCGCACCAAGAAGGAAGCATCGGATTAAACTGAAATTTTATGGACATATTGATACCGATGAATGATACGCATGATAACAAAAACAGAGCTGCAGGACAATTACAGAGGGATCTGTGGCACGCAGTCCGGTCATCTTCAATAGCGCGTCGCACCGCCTCGTGCGGCGATACATGCTGCAATACGTTCCGCCATGGAAGCGAACAGACGCCTGATGTTGTCCTAAGGCAGACTGGCCCACACGTGTTCGACGGTGTGTTCCAAATCCCGGATAGTGCGGCACGGCGGCAGCCAAGGTTCAACTGGCCCTACACATGCTCGATAGGGGATATGTCCGCGGAGCAGGCAGGCCATGGAAGTGTCTGGACATGACGTAGGCAGTCCTGGGCAACCCGAGCCGTGTGCGGGCTGGCATTATCCTGCTGGTATAACGCTCCTGGAATCCCAGCCAGGAATGAAGGCACATGGGGCAGTAGGATCTCATCCACATACCGCTGGCCCCTGGCCCGTCAATGATCCACGTGCCACTACCAGAACCGATCGGCTATCGTATGCAATGGCTTCCCAGACCATAATACCTGCAGTAGGGAAAGTGTGGCGCTCGATAGCGAGTTTGGGATTGTGCTGTTGTTGACTCAGGGACCTCCACACCCCGACACGATGATAACGTGTCCCCAAAACGAAGCGGCACTCATCGCTAAACACCACACGTCGCCAGTCTGTGGTGTTCCGCATTGCTCTAGCCTGGCACCACTGCACACGGAGCCAGCGATGTTTCGGTGTTAATGGCAGCACACGTAAGGGGTGCTGGGATCGCAGATTCGCTTCCGCGAGGCGTCGGGAAATGGTTCGTGAGCACATAGGAGACACTACATCTGCCTGTATAATGGACCGGGTACCCGTGAGATCCGTTCGTGCCTGGCGCACGATCTATCGATCCTGTCTACCGGAGGTCCACCTGGTCCTCCCGGATCCTCTCCGCCGTGATTCAGTGCCATCACGTGTCCACTGCTCCCAACACAATCGGACGGTATGGTCAGAACGATCCACGTGGCGGACTATATGGCGCGCCGACAACCCTGCGGTCTTCAGCCCGGTGATCAGGCCTCACTCAAAGTCCGTAAGTTGTGTAAATCGATCTGGCGTCTACCCTGCATTCTTGTCACTTTGCACTCTTGTTTGTGTCGGCCGGTGCTTTTCGCTTTCATGGGGCATTGATTACATGCCGGTTTATAAGGCTGCCGGTTCGTGCTTGCAGCGTCAGCACAGGGTGTGCAGGTCATGCGCACTCGCACCAAACGTGGATCATTCACCTACCAGCACGCACTCTAGCTATTTGCAAAGTCTCGCGGTCGTAGCATATTTCCTTCTAGGTGCGCAAATTTCATTGTCCGTGAGTTTATACACTGAGTGGCCACTTTATTATGACCACCTGACAGTTTTCAGCAAATGAGCTATGGCTGCATGCTGTTGCCGCCAGAGAGCGAGGCTAGTATAAAAAAGGAAAGCTTAGTGCTTGCGGCAGTAGTAGAAGTGATTTTTGGGTGACGAGATGGGTAAAAAATGCGATTTGACGGACTTTTAAAGTGGGATGATTGTAGAAGCTCGGAGCCATTGAGCGAGTATCAACGAAATGACCGCATTCGTGAAATGTTCCAGAGCAACTGGTGTTAAAGTGTTTAAAGGGTGGGCTGTCAGCCAAAAAACTGGGTCTCTACGTGCAACGTGTGGTCGTCATCGACTAGTGATTGCTCGGGCGGAACGGAGAGTGTCCAGACTGGTAACAGACAACAGAAGGGCAACAGTGCAGCAAATTACAAACCGTCTTAATCAAGGATCCCCTCAAATGATGTCTGCACGCACTGTTCGCCGTACACTGCATCGGATGGGATATGGCAGCCGAAGGCCTGTTCGAACACCTTTGCTGTCTGCAGTTAACAAGAGAAAACGTCTACAGTTCGCACAGGAACACAAGGATTGGACAGTCGATAATTGGAAACAAATTATGTGGCCCGATGAATCACGTTTTCAGTTGCACCATGCCGATGGCCGAGTGAGAATTCGGCGGAAACAGCACGAAAGCATGGACCCCAAATGCATTGCTACAACCCTTCAAGCTGGTGGAGGCAACGTTATGGTTTAGGGAATGTTTTCCTGGCATGCTTTGGGCCCTTTAATTTGTGTTATCAAAGTCTGACTGGCACATCATATCTAAACATCGTTGCGGACCAAGTGCATCCTGTCATGTGGATAGTTTATCCCAACGGCGATGGCTACTTTCAACAAGATAATGCGTCCTGCCATAGTGCTCGTATTGTACAGGATTGATTTCAGGAACATGCCGGTGAGCTTACTTTGCTTAGGTGGCCCCCAGAATCTCCAGATCTCAACCCCATTGAGAATTTATGGGATGAAGTTGAAGGATCCATCAGACAGCTGGATCCACAACCCTGCAATCTCACACTCTTGGAAAGTGCTATTCATCAAGCATGGTCTCAGATTCCACAAACCAGCTATGAACATCTCGTGGAGTCCATGCCACGAAGAATCGACGCAGTATTAAAGGCAAAAGGTGGCCCAACGAAGTACTGAGGGGGTGGTCATAATAAAGTGGCCACTCAGTGTATACATTATAAATAAAACTAACACATTATAGAATTAATTTTGCGAACCGTAAACGACGATAGCATTCGGCGTCTGTCGGAATGTGTTGAAATATGATCATATCGGCCTTTGAGATACCTGTCCATCGAACACATCCTGGCTACACCACTAAAGTAATAAATTTTAGAAATCATTAGTTTCATGTCTGGCAAATTTAATAGCAGAGTAAACAGTTTTCTCTCATCTGTGCTGAGGAGGCTTGTTAAACATGACATCGAGAAGGTCTAGCCGGAATGAATGAGGCGGTGGGCTCACCACAAATAAAGCAAAGTTCCGGAGTCTTTCTGCCACTTGCGATTTACGGAGGACCCCGATTTCAGAGCTGTTTAGGCAGGGAATAATATTGAAAAGCAAACATGCGTGCAATATTTATTCTGTCAGAAGTACTGCATCGGGGAAGAAGTGCCGCTTAAATTAGCTAAGAAAAAAGTTAACCACTTGGAAATAATTGCCAAAACAGCAGCAGAAATAATTGCCAAAATGACACATAATCTGTTTCAGAGCAGAATGTCTCGTCTGCTTGGGCAAAATGTGATTATGAAAATGTGTTTACGCAACTTAATGTTTATGAGACAGACTCACGATGATACCTCTGAGATTTAAATAATATCACCCCATAAGTTTTGGATGCTGTCGTGTTACTTTGCCCACTATTGAATTTAGTTTTTAATGCCCCAAAACGACTTCATCTGCTTTGCTTCCTGTGTGTTACGTTTCCATGTTGATGCTATCAGTACTTAATTGGTGCTTCCAAAAACCGACTACCTTTCCTAAACAATATTAAGCTGCCCCGGTGGCGCAGGCCTCTGATCATTCGTCCGTAAGGGGTCTGGGTTCGAATCCCGGTCAGGCATGGATGTTGTGTTTGTCTTACGGCACTGGCTCTCTCCCTTCCCTGGAACCAGTGACCCTAAATTAGGGACGGGCGACTGCTTATAGCCCATTGAGTTGCTCACGGTGGTCGTTAAAAACCTCAAAAAAAAAAAAAAAAAAAAAAAGATATTAAACATTCGCTGAGCTTCAAATATTTTAGTTTATCCTGTACTAATCCGGAGGATTTAAATTCAGTATATTGATGTCCTCCAATCGTTCGAAATTAACAAATTTCAGTTGTGGCTTCTTTGTTTGCATTTCAAATACGAAGCACATGTTACACAAAGTAGTTGTTTACTAAAACTTAGCACATATGAGCTCACTTTGTTGTTTATTGATGATCTTGGTAACGTGTGGGATGTACCCGTAGTTCTAACTACTGACGGTATTAGTACCGCGTGGATTCACCATGGTCTTTCACTGACAATTTTAGTAACGTGTGGGCACATCCTATTCATTAAATGGCAATCTTAGTAACTCCTGGGTCCATCTTTTTTTTTTTTGGCAATTTTAGTATCGCATGGGAAGGAAGACCTGGGCTGTTTACTGACAACCATAGTAATAAGTGTGGTTGTTTAGTGGAAGTTAGTAATGTGTGGGCCCAGTTTTGTTTATTGGCAATTTTATTATCTTGAGGGAAGAGCTTTGTTCTTCACTGATGAATATATTAACGAGTGAGCCACTTGGCTGTTTAGTAACAATGAGCCCAGCTTTGTTTGTTTAGTGCTAAGGCTAGTAAAGGGTGTGGAGCGTGCCGGCCGTCGATGCCCTCTAACAAACGTACTGATGTGTTGTTCCATTTGAGTTATTTAGTGAGAATCTTAGTAACGTGTGAGTTTATCACTTTGCTTAATGGCAATCTCAGTAATGTACGGGCCCAAGTGATACTCTTATTAACATAATGGGGCTACTTTGGTTGTTTACAGGCTGTCTTAGTTACGGGTGATCTCAGTTCGTTTATAATTGCGATCTTAGTAACTAGCAGTCCTAGTTTGGTTGTTTGTTGACCGTGTTAGTAACTTATGAACATACACTATATTGACAAAAGTCACCGGACACCATTTCAAAAGCAAATGAACGAATCCGCTGCGTTGTTAAGATGCGCGGTGCAGTTGCAAGCGGTATAAAAACAAGCCTGCAGCTGACCGCGATCATATCGCACTGTGAGGTTGAGTGAAAATGTCGCGGCCGGAGAGAACTGACTTTGAGAAAGGAATGATTGCTGGGTGTTACATTAGTGGGTTGTCCATAAGAGAAACCGAGAGGCGTTTAAACATACCCGAGTCAACTGTTTTGGATGTACTGAATAAGCGGAAGACACCTGGCGTACCTGAAGCAACAAAACGTACCGGCAAACCAAAGAAAATCAGTGACAGGGGACGTCGAAGCCTCAGGAGAGTCGTTACAGCTAATCGACGGAGTACTGCACAAGACCTCAGTGTACAGGTGAGTAAAAATGCTGGAACCTCGTTATGTACGCGTACCATTCGCAGAGAAATTCATTTCATGGGTTACCGTGGTCGTGCGGCTGCTTATAATTATAAGCCTTTCATCTCCAGTCGGAATGCTACACGTTGGTTAACATGGTGTAAAGAACATTTATCGTGGACCGTAGATCAATGGAAACGGGTCGTATGGACTGATGAATCCAGATACACGATCCATCAGTCTGATGACCCTGTGTGGGTATGACGGCAGCCAGGGGAACGCTATTTATCACAGTGTACTGTTCCTACGGTCAAGTTTGGAGCTGGCAGTGATATGGTCCCGGCCCATTGTTTATCGTCGACAAACCTGTTAACCTGCACGTCTACCTCGATATTCTAGACAATAATGCCCTTCCAACTCTGTGGAAATACCATGGAACCGAGCCTTGTTGATACCAGCAGGATAATGCACCGAGCCATAAAGCAAGGACTGTTACGGCGTGTAATTCCGTATCGTGTGTGGACTGGCCAAGACAGATCCCTGATCTTAATCCCACAGAGCACCTATCGGATGAATTAGAGCGCCGCATGAGAAGTTTGGAACCAAGGCCTACTATTAAGCAACAGTTACCGGCAGCATTATGTACTGAATGGAAACGCACACCTATCGCTGTGTTCCAAAACCTTGTCGAAAGCATGTCTCGAAGGGTCAGTGCATGCATTAAGGCCAAAGGTGGACCGACACCGTACTATTGTATGTTAATAAATGCTATGTTGTGTTTCTCTTCTAGGTGTCCCGTGACTTTTGTCAATATAGTATATATTTTCAACGTGCGGGCCAGCTTGTGATGATTTGTTCACCTCCTGTTGTGACGTACTACAGAAGTGAATAACGTGTCAAGACACGAAATCTGCAGCGATACATTCCGTCGGTGTAGCTTAGTCGGTTAGAGCAACTCACTCCGGAGCGAGCAGACGCGGAGTCGACAAATTCCTCTTTTCGCACTGTATGTTTCAAAATGCTGTCTTCCGTTATTTTGTATGTATAAACCTGGCTGTTAATCTAGAATATGATGAAATGTCTGCAGTCTGATAAAAAACAACATGATCTACGAGGGGATATCAATATGTTTGTGGCCTAATATGGAAAGACTGGTTATGTACTAAAGGTACTATATTTTGTTCAACATAATCTTCCTTTAAATGTACACTCTAAGTACAACGCTGTTCTAACTGCTTCAAACCCCTCTGAGAAAAATCTCTGTCTTGGTATGCAAACCATGCATTCACAGAGCACTTACATCCTCATTTTTCTCGAAATGACATCCCTTCTTTCAGATATTTTTTGGTTGGGAAAATACAGTAGATAATAACCAGAGAGAACAAAATCTCAGGAATAGGATGCATTAGGAAGCAATTCGAACCGCAGATCTTGAAGGAGGTTCTTTGTTTTTCGGGCCTTGTGTCCTGGAGCACTGTACTGCAAACAGATGACTCCTCTGGAGAGTTTTCCTGGGTGTTCTTTTTTTTTAAGTTTGTAGTTTAATTAGCGTAATTGGTCAAAATAATAGCAGCTGTTGATGGTTTTCCCAGGACTCCATGAAATCAACGAATATCACACCTTCATTATCTCAGAAGACTGATGCAAACACCTTGCTGACAGATGGCTGTTGTCAAAATATTTTGGGCCTGGGAGGTCCAGAATGCCGCGACTCCATTGACTGCTGTTAGGTCTCTGGATCGTAGTGGTGAATCCAGGTTTCATCCACAGTCACAAGTCGGCTCACAAAATTGAAATAATCCGGTGCAAAGTGGTCAAGAACAGCTTTTGCACAATCAACCGTCTCCCGTTTTTGTTGTGGAGTCAAACATTTTGGCACCCATCTCGCAGACAGGTTACACATCTGCAACTCATCATGATGTACACATCCATAGGACAAGTGCATAGCCTCAGCTATAGTATAGATCCTGGTATGTCGATTATCTATAATCAAGTTGTGCACAGCATTAGTGCTTTCTCGCGACTTCCACTATGAGGTGCATCTTCTGTGGACACGCGACCCCTTTAAAATTCAGACACCCAGTTCTTGACCATGTTGCAGGATTAACCGTTACTAGGTTTTGTTACCATCATATCCCCATGGATTTTCTTTGAGTTCAATCCTTTAAAAAAAATGTACTTCATGACGGTACGCTACTCTTCTCTGTTGAAATTCAAGTTTACACTCACTTTCACTTCTTTACAACTGAAAAAGAAACGCAGTCATATTAATGATACAAACTTCATATTTGGTCATTTAAGTATCAAAATAATAAGCTTTTGAGCATGCGTGTTACAATCATTTTACCAAGATTACAAATATATCAGGCCACAAACTTATTGACACCCCCTCGTATTGCGGAGTAAATACATAAATTCTAGGCTTAACTCCACGACTGCCATGTGTAAGAGGACTGAACCAGCACATAGGTTTGTAGCCTGCATGTTGGATTACACATCAAACCAGAGTTTTTTGACCAAGTACATCCTATTATTCAAATTGCAGTAGTAATTAATTTATTTACTCTTATGCAGTCTTGCTGTTTAGTGTATTAATTTAGAAAGATGATTCCATAACTTCTTAACTTTGTCATCTCATGCGCTTCAGCTGTATAAAATGCAACATTTGATGCAACTCATATCATCATATACAGCATGAAACCATTTTCGATTCACCGTTGGATCAAGGTTTCCCCAAGCGTCTTGCTCAACTCTTCATCTTAGGAAGTTCACTTCCGTGCACTCCGGTATACCATTGGACCCATTTCCCATTTCGCCTTCTGGGTTCTTTCCTGTCACTAGGTATCAAGTCTAGTATCGCCGTCGTTCAACGGTGGTGAGTTCTTTTAGAAATATGTCTAGCCCACTGCCACTTGGGATTCTTCACTTTAATCACGATGTCACACACTCTTGTGATTTTTCTGATCCATGAGTGCCTTCTCCTATCTTTCTTGGTTACAATAAGCATGCATCTCCCCATTCTTATTTGAGCTGTTAGCAGCCTCTTACGTCTTTTTCAGTAAAGGCCATGTCTCTGATCCAGAATAAGAACTGGAAGGATGCACTGATTAAAAACAATCCTTCAAGACATCATGGTAGAGTGCTCTTGAAAATTGTGTTTCTTCCAAATGCACCCCAGCCAAGTATTACACACCTCTCAGTTTTTTTCTTTGATGAAACTCTTGTTGAAATATTTTATCCAAAGTAGATGTAGGCATCAGTTACTTCTAAAATTTCCCCACCAACTTTTAAATCCGAAGTCTTTTTTAAAGCATTTTACGTCAATTTTGTTTTCTGTAAGTTCATCTTTAATTTAATCTCTTTACTCTTGTCAGAAAGCTCCTGGATCATACTGTACACTTCTTAGAGGGTGCTTGCAAAAGTAAATATGTCGTCAGGAAAACGAAGGAGGGTTAAACTGTCCTCGTTGAACATTAAGACATTCTGCAATGGGGCATTCAAGAGTTTGGGAGACATGCTTTCCGTCCCATTCTTTCCAGGTTCTTTAGGAGCTGTGACCTCGAATAGTTGAAACTTTGCTTTATAGATGTATGAATAATATTAGCGTATGCATCTTTGATATCGCAAGATTTCAAGTACATTATAACTACTAATGGTTTCACTAAATCCACCCCACCTTCTCGAGGTGCATTCTGCTCTCGCTGAAATGGCTCTAGCAAAGGAACACCTACGTCATAACGTGTTGGTCCACCACGCTGTGCAGTAACGGCTCCCAGACGCCTAGGAACAGATTCTACAAGGTATCGAACTTACTCCATGGGTAACTTGACCCATGTTCGCTGCAACACCTCCTTCAAATCACGCTCATTCCGTGGAGGTGGATCAGCAGACGCATAGGAACAGATTCTACAAGGTGTCGAACATCCTCCATGCGTCACTTGACCCATGTCCGCTGCAGCAGCTCCGTCAGTTCACGCTCATTCCGTAGAGGTAGATCAGCATACGTATAGGAACAGATTCTACAAACTGTCGAACATCCTCCATTCGTCACTTGACCCATGTCCGCTGCAGCAGCTCCGTCAGTTCACGCTCATTACGTAGAGGTGGATCAGCAGACGCCTAGGAACAGATTCTACAAGCTGTCGAACATCCTCCATGCGTAACGTGACCCATGTCTGCTGCAGTAGCTCCTTCAGTTCACGCTCATTCCGTGGAGGTGGATAAGCAGACGCCAAGGAACAGATTCTACAAGGTGTCGAACATCCTCCACGCGTCACTTGACCCATGTCCGCTGCAACAGCTCCGTCGGTTCACGCTCATTCCGTAGAGGTGGATCAGCAGACGCCTAGGAACAGATTCTACAAGCTGTCGAACATCCTGCATGCGTAACGTGACCCATGTCCGCTGCAACAGCTCCGTCAGTTCACGCTCATTCCGTAGAGGTGGATCAGCAGACGCCTAGGAACAGATTCTACAAGGTGTCGAACATCCTCCATGCGTCACTTGACCCATGTCCGCTGCAGCAGCTCCGTCAGTTCACGCTCATTCCGTAGAGGTGGATCAGCAGACGCCTAGGAACAGATTCAACAAGGTGTCGAACATCTTCCATGCGTCACTTGACCCATGTCCACTGCAGCAGCTCCGTCAGTTCACGCTCATTCCGTAGAGCTGGATCAGCAGACGCATAGGAACAGATTCTACAAGGTGTCGAACATCCTCCATGCGTCACTTGACCCATGTCCGCTGCAGCAGCTCCGTCAGTTCACGCTCATTCCGTAGAGGTGGATCAGCAGACGCCTAGGAACAGATTCTACAAGGTGTCAAACATCTTCCACGCGTCACTTGACCCATGTCCGCTGCAGCAGCTCCGTCAGTTCACGCTCATTCCGTAGAGGTGGATCAGCAGACGCCAAGGAACAGATTCTACAGGGTGTCGAACATCCTCCATGCGTCCCTTGACCCATGTACGCTGCAGCAGCTCCGTCAGTTCACGCTCATTCCGTAGAGGTGGATCAGCAGACGCCTAGGAGCAGATTCCACAAGGTTTCAAACATCCTCCATGCGTCACTTGACCCATGTCCGTTGCAGCAGCTCCGTCAGTTCACACTCATTCCGTGGAGGATGATCAGCAGTTCCCAACACCCTGTTCTGACATATCCAACAAATGTTCAGTTGGGTTACAGTCAGGGAAGTTTGGGGGCCAAGGCAATGTGGCAAATTCGTTGTCGTGTTCCTCCAAGCACTCAGTAGTTCTACGAGTCTGATGGCAAGGTGCGTTATCCTGTTGAAATACGGTACTGTGGGCCGGGTAAACCTCCTGAAGATGGCAAGGTGCGTTATCCTGTTGAAATACGGTACTGCGGTCCGGGTAAACCTCCTGAAGATGGCACGGTGCGTTATCCTGTTGAAATACGGTACTGTGGGCCGGGTAAACCTCCTGAAGATGGCACGGTGCGTTATCCTGTTGAAATACGGTACTGTGGTCCGGGTAAACCTCCTGAAGATGGCACGGTGCGTTATCCTGTTGAAATACGGTACTGTGGGCCGGGTAAACCTCCTGAAGATGGCACGGTGCGTTATCCTGTTGAAATACGGTACTGTGGGCCGGGTAAACCTCCTGAAGATGGCACGGTGCGTTATCCTGTTGAAATACGGTACTGTGGTCCGGGTAAACCTCCTGAAGATGGCACGGTGCGTTATCCTGTTGAAATACGGTACTGTGGTCCGGGTAAACCTCCTGAAGATGGCACGGTGCGTTATCCTGTTGAAATACGGTACTGTGGGCCGGGTAAACCTCCTGAAGATGGCACGGTGCGTTATCCTGTTGAAATACGGTACTGTGGTCCGGGTAAACCTCCTGAAGATGGCACGGTGCGTTATCCTGTTGAAATACGGTACTGTGGGCCGGGTAAACCTCCTGAAGATGGCACGGTGCGTTATCCTGTTGAAATACGGTACTGTGGTCCGGGTAAACCTCCTGAAGATGGCACGGTGCGTTATCCTGTTGAAATACGGTACTGTGGGCCGGGTAAACCTCCTGAAGATGGCACGGTGCGTTATCCTGTTGAAATACGGTACTGTGGGCCGGGTAAACCTCCTGAAGATGGCACGGTGCGTTATCCTGTTGAAATACGGTACTGTGGGCCGGGTAAACCTCCTGAAGATGGCACGGTGCGTTATCCTGTTGAAATACGGTACTGTGGGCCGGGTAAACCTCCTGAAGATGGCACGGTGCGTTATCCTGTTGAAATACGGTACTGTGGTCCGGGTAAACCTCCTGAAGATGGCACGGTGCGTTATCCTGTTGAAATACGGTACTGTGGGCCGGGTAAACCTCCTGAAGATGGCACGGTGCGTTATCCTGTTGAAATACGGTACTGTGGGCCGGGTAAACCTCCTGAAGATGGCACGGTGCGTTATCCTGTTGAAATACGGTACTGTGGTCCGGGTAAACCTCCTGAAGATGGCACGGTGCGTTATCCTGTTGAAATACGGTACTGTGGTCCGGGTAAACCTCCTGAAGATGGCACGGTGCGTTATCCTGTTGAAATACGGTACTGTGGGCCGGGTAAACCTCCTGAAGATGGCACGGTGCGTTATCCTGTTGAAATACGGTACTGTGGTCCGGGTAAACCTCCTGAAGATGGCACGGTGCGTTATCCTGTTGAAATACGGTACTGTGGGCCGGGTAAACCTCCTGAAGATGGCACGGTGCGTTATCCTGTTGAAATACGGTACTGTGGTCCGGGTAAACCTCCTGAAGATGGCACGGTGCGTTATCCTGTTGAAATACGGTACTGTGGGCCGGGTAAACCTCCTGAAGATGGCACGGTGCGTTATCCTGTTGAAATACGGTACTGTGGGCCGGGTAAACCTCCTGAAGATGGCACGGTGCGTTATCCTGTTGAAATACGGTACTGTGGGCCGGGTAAACCTCCTGAAGATGGCACGGTGCGTTATCCTGTTGAAATACGGTACTGTGGTCCGGGTAAACCTCCTGAAGATGGCACGGTGCGTTATCCTGTTGAAATACGGTACTGTGGGCCGGGTAAACCTCCTGAAGATGGCACGGTGCGTTATCCTGTTGAAATACGGTACTGTGGTCCGGGTAAACCTCCTGAAGATGGCACGGTGCGTTATCCTGTTGAAATACGGTACTGTGGGCCGGGTAAACCTCCTGAAGATGGCACGGTGCGTTATCCTGTTGAAATACGGTACTGTGGGCCGGGTAAACCTCCTGAAGATGGCACGGTGCGTTATCCTGTTGAAATACGGTACTGTGGGCCGGGTAAACCTCCTGAAGATGGCACGGTGCGTTATCCTGTTGAAATACGGTACTGTGGTCCGGGTAAACCTCCTGAAGATGGCACGGTGCGTTATCCTGTTGAAATACGGTACTGTGGGCCGGGTAAACCTCCTGAAGATGGCACGGTGCGTTATCCTGTTGAAATACGGTACTGTGGTCCGGGTAAACCTCCTGAAGATGGCACGGTGCGTTATCCTGTTGAAATACGGTACTGTGGGCCGGGTAAACCTCCTGAAGATGGCACGGTGCGTTATCCTGTTGAAATACGGTACTGTGGGCCGGGTAAACCTCCTGAAGATGGCACGGTGCGTTATCCTGTTGAAATACGGTACTGTGGGCCGGGTAAACCTCCTGAAGATGGCACGGTGCGTTATCCTGTTGAAATACGGTACTGTGGTCCGGGTAAACCTCCTGAAGATGGCACGGTGCGTTATCCTGTTGAAATACGGTACTGTGGTCCGGGTAAACCTCCTGAAGATGGCACGGTGCGTTATCCTGTTGAAATACGGTACTGTGGGCCGGGTAAACCTCCTGAAGATGGCACGGTGCGTTATCCTGTTGAAATACGGTACTGTGGGCCGGGTAAACCTCCTGAAGATGGCACGGTGCGTTATCCTGTTGAAATACGGTACTGTGGTCCGAGTAAACCTCCTGAAGATGGCACGGTGCGTTATCCTGTTGAAATACGGTACTGTGGGCCGGGTAAACCTCCTGCAGATATGGATGGAGATGGTCGGTTAACAGGTCCATGTAGAGTCCACCATTCAGTGTTCGTGGGATCATAACCAGAGGATCTAGGGCTTTCCAGGAAAAAGCACCCCAGATCAAAACCCCACGTCCATCGGCTTGTTGAACCCCAAATGTGCAACCATCAGGCGATAAAGCTTCATGCTGTTAACACCATATGCAAACCCAGCCATCAGCATGGCGCAGCAGGAAACGAGACTCATCACTCCGCAGGCGACCTTCTTCCATCTGTCGAGGGTCCATTGCCGAAGTTCCTTGGGCCCTGCGAGGAGTTGTTTGCGATGACTGAGCGTCATCATGGGTACACCCTCGTTGGTCTCCGGCTGTGGAACACCAGGCAAAGCAATGTAGGGCGCATGGTGCATGTGGAAATAGGTCAAACTACAACGCTGTTGTACGGGTGGTTAAGCTGGGTGACTTACTGCATGCCGTTGCTGAGATACCAGCCATGACACCCGACACTCACCTCTAGGATCAACGGCGCATGGCTGACCAATGTGAGCCCTTCTGCTTGATGTTTGTGCATGGTTGATACAGTCCTGATACACCCTTGGTACAGTGGTACGGGAGCAGCCAGCAAGTGCGTCTGTTTCCAAAATACTGACACCTGCTCTCCGGGCCCCTATTATCTGGCCGCGGTCGAATTGGCTCACGTCGACACGTTTACCCATTATTGGCAAACGTTTACTGATTACGTACAGAGCACAATTTATAGCAGCCGCACGTGACGTTGACATCACGTGGTACTTCGTTATAGCTCCGAATATGTAAAATGGGGGGTTTCATAATACAAAGTTACCTCTGACTGAGTTGGCCGTGTGTATCTCGTGTCACGATATTTGGAGCTTTTGAGTGAGTTTTCCTTCCTGTCGTCTCTTCTATCTGTGTGTATTTTCATCATACAGGTACGAACTACGTTTTCACTTATTCTTACCTCACAGTTTTCTCTCATCATTAAGTTCTACTCATTTTTGCATTTTTCACACTCTGTTTGCTTACATTTGGAAGTTGTCACAATGGCGGCTTTACGTGATCCCGCCTTAGCAATGGCACGGGCGGAAGCTGATCACACTCTGCTCTCCAACTCCATGGAAATAGATGTACCCTCGCTTCCGGGTGCCACTGTCACTGATGACGTCATCCTGTCTACCGAGACGTCTCCCGTCTCGGAACTTGGTTCAGACGTGCTACTTTCTCTGCGACTACTGTGCTGCCTACCGTTGCACAGTTGCCTTCTCCACCTCTTAAGCCGTTGGCAAAGGCACCATTCGTGATTGCTCATCAACGCGGTTCGACTCCATCACCTGCTCCTGCCTCTTCAGTAGCATCGTCACACCTGGTTTCCCGATTGTACAGATCGCCAACAAAACTGTTACCATTAGGAGAATTCGAATTCGTGCAGAAATAGTCCAAAGTAATCGAGCTCAATGCTTTTACAAGAAATGAAGATTTATCGATTGATGGAGAAAAGCTGGAGATAACAGACACGTACGTTTATCTTGGACAGCAGATATCAAGTGAGGGTCACATTGATGAAGAAATTAATCGGCGTACAAAACTTGCCTGGAGAGCTTTTGGAAGAAACAGCATAATTTTCAAGAGCAATATGCCATTATGTCTTAAAAGAAAAGTGTTTGATCAATGCATCCTTCCAGTGCTTACGTATGGTGCAGAGACGTGGACCTTAACTAAAAGAGACATACAAAGGCTGCAGACAACTCAAAGTAGCATGAAGAGGTGCATGCTTGGTGTAACCAGGAGAGATAAGAAGAGGAACTCGTGGATCCGAAAAATGACAAGAGTGGAAGACATCATGATCAGAGTTAAATCCCTGAAATGGCAATGGGCTGGACATACTGCCAGAAGGACAGATCATCGATGGACAGCTGAAATTTTAGATTGGATTCCAAGGGACAGGAAAAGACACAGAAGAAGACCACATGGGAGATGGGTGGATGAAATTCGAAAGTATGCAGGGGTGACATGGAGGAGACTGGCACAAGACAGACCGTTGTGGAGGAAACTTGGGGAGACCTTCGTCCAGCAGTGGATTGATAATGGTTGACAATGATGATGATGATGATGAATCGAGGTAGTTGCCTTCAATGCATTGAAGGCAACTACCTCGATTACTTTGGAAAACTGTTACCGCTACAATTGATGATCAGTCAAAGGTAGGCATAGAGTTTGCCTTCTTCCTGGATCGTGGAAGACGTTTCCTGACCGTTTCTAGTCATGGCGATGTCACTGGACCGTGGAAGACTAGAAACGGGTAGCTTGGTCCAACGAATCGAAGTTCAATTACAACACGCCAACGGGAGGGTGGGTATGTAGCTTAGACTGCACGAAGTCAAGGATCCAAAATATCAAGCTAGGATGTTACATGCTGGTAGAGGCGGTGCAATGTTGTGGAGCATGTTTACGTGGACGACTTTGGGGCCCTAACACCACCACCGCACAAGGCTATGTTGACGTACTCGAAGACCACTTGCCCTTTTCACGGATTTTTTTTTTTTTTTTTTTGATTGGAGGTTTAACGACCACCGTGAGCAACTCATTGGGCTATAAGCAGTCGCCCGTCCCTAATTTAGGGTCACTGGTTCCAGGAAAGGGAGAGAGCCAGTGCCGTAAGACAAACACAACATCCATGCCTGACCGGGATTCGAACCCGGACCCCGTTCGGACGAATGATCAGAGGCCATCGCTTAGACCACTGCGCCACCGGGGCGGCTCACGGATATCGATATGCACGATGCTTTCTTTCAACAAGACTCATTGCTCCCACTTGGAGAATGACTACTTGGAGGATCATTCCAGTGTATTTGTCATTTTCTTGTAGGACTTCCGTTCATAGTGAGTAGAGTTTAGGCCCCAGCCACCTACAGCGAAATCGCCTTTTGGGCAGGACACAGAAACGGAAAGAATGAGAGCAAGTCTAGCGACTTTGACAGAACAGTTTGTAGTGAGAGTAGAGTACAGTAGATGGCGCCATCGTACAAGTACGATGTTGCACATAGAGGGGTGAGATAATTTCATGGGGGGGGGGGCATAGGAAAGGATACCCATTTAACCAGTGGGTCCAGCCTGGGGGCCGTCACTTAACGTGCTCGTCCGATGCACGGCGGATATTCAGCGATTGTTAGTAAATCACACCATCTCTGAAAGATTAGCCCAGGCTCGAACCTGAGGACCTTGCATTGATAGTCTGACTCGCTAACCACTAAGCCATCCGTGGCTAGAAGGATCATTCCAGTGAATTCGCAACCTTTGAATGGCCCTCTCACTCCCCGGATTTCAACTCAATTGAGATTGGTGCGACGAAGTGAAGGGATGCGTTTTAGTTCTAAACCAATCACTGACATCTCTTGACATTGTATCGCCGGCTGAGCTGGAATCATTGGCCTCAATACCACCAGAGCCATTCATACAACTAATAGAATCCATTACATGGCATGTAGCTGCTGTTACGAAATCGAAAGGCGGGCCACAGGTTATTAGGTATGTGTATAATAAATTGTCCCTTCAGTGTATATGGTCTGTGTTTTGGCAAACGTTGGCCAGATGTGATTTTTGCGCGAAATATTTCTGACAAACAAGCAAAGCACTGCCATCTGCTTAAGAACGACCTACACATACTCGCCTTTGAGTTAGTAACTTTTATTCATTACCGGGTTCGACCTCTTTTCCCGCGAATTACAGCACGTATGCCGTTGGCCATAGATTCCACAAGGTGTTGGACTACATCTGCGTCTACAGCATACCAGGAGTTCACCAGGCAGACCTTTATCTGGCTCAGATTTGACGGAAGAGGACTTTGCTTCAGCATCTGCTTTTCTAACATGTACATTCTCAATAAGGTTCAGATGCAGGCTTTGTGGTCGCCAGAGGAGGTGGTTGAAGTCGCTGTCATGCTCGCTGAACCATTGCTGAATCCATTTTGCGCTATGGACAGCAGCAGCATTGTCGTACATGAAAAGCCGCCATCTGCTGGATAAAAAACCAACATTGTAGGATGGACCTGTTCGGCAACAGTGTTCAGATAACACTTGGAGGACACCCGATATTCCAGCAATATCAGGTGAACCATTCCGCACCAACAGAACGTGCCCCGCATCATGACACCACCTCCATAACCTTGAGTTGTGTTTACAAAGCAAGCTGGGTCCGTTGCTAAATGGGACTTCCACCAAACTATCTGTCTACCGTCGGTGCAGTACAAGGTTCAACGCGACTCGTCGGGCCACGTGACTGTTTCTCAGTCTTCTGGAGTCTAGTCACGGTGTTCTTGACACCGCTGTAGACGAACTTTCCAGTTCGTCACAGAAATCAGCGGTTTCCGTGTAGGTATGCGACTACCAATAGAGATTCTCTTCAACTCCTTGCACATAGTTCGCTGAAATATGAAGGAGGAACAGCCTTAATTGAACGATTTCTGCACACAGGAAGTCACGATTCTCCGGACAAGACTTCTCAACGACGACAATCTCGTACCTGACAGATTGTCCTCGTGCTAGAGTTACGCCTCTTCGACAAGAAATGTGGGTTATTTTCCCACTGATTAAAGATCCGGTGTACCTCACCTTTTAAGAAACAAGTCAACTGTGCTGTTTCCAAAATCGTCGCTCCAGCCAGATGAGCATCCACAATAAGCCCTTCACCGAACCCCGAAAGATCCAGTGTTTTTCCCATTGTGATCAACACCATATAATGAATAAAATTCTCCTGCTGGACGTGTAGTGCAGGAAAGCTTACGTTAAGTCACGTTAGGGTTTTCGAAAGGTTACTTGACGTAGCTAAAGTGTGCTTAATCTTCAAAGTGCTAGAGTTTGTTTATGTAAGACACGCACGTGCAATAAATTCCAAGAATATGGAATTTATTTTTACTCAGCGTTCCTCATTATCTTGAATATCAGTAATATAACTTCGGTTTTAGTACATTAGTACCTTGAAGGCTCCTTATTAGAGCGGTAAACACAATATACCCTGAACTTAACGTAAACACTCAATGAAATAGACTTAACGGCCAGACAGAGGTCTGACAATAAAATGAACTAAGAAAACGTACTCACTTTTAACCTTTTATTGGGGAGCTCCTGGTATTACTCAAATACACACTCCAAAATAACACAACTACTGATAGCCCGAACTTTCGTACTATCGTAATATCGTAGAAAAGTAGGTAAATCGCATATCAATAATCAGGAAGAACCTATCACATATAAAACGAACCTCTTTGGTATACTTGATCGCGCCTATATATACTGCATACCACCACGTCATGACTTACACTCGTTGCCACATATAATTCAGCGGGAGAAACAACATCTCGTTAAGTGAGAAGATAATTTGCATAGGAAAATAAAATAACAAGAGATAGTAAAATAAAAAAGAAACTGAATCTAGAGTATACGTTACAACCACTGACGATTACTGATGAGCAGCAGTCTTAAATAATTGCCTAGATCAGGTGGTGACGCACGTGACCACGTATTATGCATTCTTCGTGTAAGTGACTTTTGCGTACAGTCGTGGCCAAAAGTCCTGCGCCAGTAGACCGAAAGTCAATTTATGATGTTTGAAGTCAACTTCTACAGCGTAATGGTAAAGTCAGTAATACATACATCATTTTAAAGGACATATTATACTGAATTCAAATATTTTTACAGAATGTTATTAACAGTAATACAAGTCAAGTTACAAGCAAAAGTACAGCGTCTAGTCATAAAAGCAAAAATAGTGGAATTTGTAAAATTAGTGTTTAAAGTAAAATTACTGTACAGTACATTATTGACACTTACAGGACACTTGAAATAACTGACCAACAAGCAAGATACGCTTTAATATTTAATTGGATAACCACGGTTTCTTAGTAACAAAGTGCACCTTCTTGGCATGGAACTAATGAGCTTCTCTAGTTGTCCATTGGTGATAACGTAAAATTGCTGTACAGTACATTATTGACACTTGCAGGACACTTGAAATAACTGACCAACAAGCAAAATACGCTTTAATATTTAATTGAATAACCAGAGTAACAAAGTGCACCTTCTTGGCATGGAACTAATGAGCTTCTCTAATTGTTCATTGGTGATAACATGGTGCCATACGGCCCTTACAGACTCAAATAATGCTGTGTTAGATGTGGGTCCTTGTTGAAGGATCTTTTACTTCAATCTCACCCACAGATTCTGTATGGGATTAAGATCCGGTGACTGTGGCGGCCACTGCAGTTTTCTTATGACTTTTCGATTAAACCACTCGTTAACCAACTTTGACCAAGGACATGGCACGCTATCGTCTTGAAAGATAAAATTCCGCAAACCCATGTCTTGTACGAAGCAGTTTGGACTCTAAAATATGCACATATTTTGATCCATTCAATGTGCCATCAAAAATGTGCAGTCGGCCAACACCACTGGCTGAAATGCAGGACCATAACATCCCCCAATGTGGGTGCTTGATTGTTGGCTGGGTGCAGCATGCCTTATGTCTTTCACCAGCCCGACTACGTACATAATTATTTCCATTATTAGCGGAAATAGTAACAGCTGTTGAAAATAACATTTTTCCATTCATCAACAGTCCAATTCTTGCGTGCCTTGGTCCAAGCAATTCTTTTGAGCCGTTGTTGCTCAGTAAGGAAAGGTTTTCGTGCAGCTTTTCGTGCAGTTAGTCCATTTTCTTGTAGCCTACCACGAACTGTGCATGCTGATGCAATAATGCCTACTTCATTCTCCCACTCATTTCTTAAATCAGTGGCTGTTTTAAACCTTGATTTTAAGGAACGACGAATCAACATGCAATCGTCACGTTCAGTACACAGCCTTGGTCGACCTGATCTTTTTCTGTTTCCCACACATCCAGTTTTTGCAACTCTTTTTTAATGGTGCGTAAAGACAGTGGAATGATCACAGCCACATTTAACAGCCATTTTGGCACCGTGTTATCACCAATGGACAACTAGAGAAGCTCATTAGTTCCATGCCAAAAAAGTGCACTTTGTTACTAAGAAACCGTGGTTATCCAATTAAATATTAAAGCGTATTTTGCTTGTTGGTCAGTTATTTCTAGTGTCCTGCAGGTGTCAATAATGTACTGTACAGCAATTTTACGTTATCACCAATGGACAACTAGAGAAGCTCATTAGTTCCATGCCAAGAAGGTGCACTTTGTTACTAAGAAACCGTGGTTATCCAATTAAATATTAAAGCGTATTTTGCTTGTTGGTCAGTTATTTCTAGTGTCCTGCAGGTGTCAATAATGTACTGTACAGCAATTTTACGTTATCACCAATGGACAACTAGAGAAGCTCATTAGTTCCATGCCAAGAAGGTGCACTTTGTTACTAAGAAACCGTGGTTATCCAATTAAATATTAAAGCGTATTTTGCTTGTTGGTCAGTTATTTCTAGTGTCCTGCAGGTGTCAATAATGTACTGTACAGCAATTTTACGTTATCACCAATGGACAACTAGAGAAGCTCATTAGTTCCATGCCAAGAAGGTGCACTTTGTTACTAAGAAACCGTGGTTATCCAATTAAATATTAAAGCGTATTTTGCTTGTTGGTCAGTTATTTCTAGTGTCCTGCAGGTGTCAATAATGTACTGTACAGCAATTTTACGTTATCACCAATGGACAACTAGAGAAGCTCATTACTTCCATGCCAAGAAGGTGCACTTTGTTACTAAGAAACCGTGGTTATCCAATTAAATATTAAAGCGTATTTTGCTTGTTGGTCAGTTATTTCTAGTGTCCTGCAGGTGTCAATAATGTACTGTACAGCAATTTTACGTTATCACCAATGGACAACTAGAGAAGCTCATTAGTTCCATGCCAAGAAGGTGCACTTTGTTACTAAGAAACCGTGGTTATCCAATTAAATATTAAAGCGTATTTTGCTTGTTGGTCAGTCATTTCTAGTGTCCTGCAGGTGTCAATAATGTACTGTACAGCAATTTTACGTTATCACCAATGGACAACTAGAGAAGCTCATTAGTTCCATGCCAAGAAGGTGCACTTTGTTACTAAGAAACCGTGGTTATCCAATTAAATATTAAAGCGTATTTTGCTTGTTGGTCAGTTATTTCTAGTGTCCTGCAGGTGTCAATAATGTACTGTACAGCAATTTTACGTTATCACCAATGGACAACTAGAGAAGCTCATTAGTTCCATGCCAAGAAGGTGCACTTTGTTACTAAGAAACCGTGGTTATCCAATTAAATATTAAAGCGTATTTTGCTTGTTGGTCAGTTATTTCTAGTGTCCTGCAGGTGTCAATAATGTACTGTACAGCAATTTTACGTTATCACCAATGGACAACTAGAGAAGCTCATTAGTTCCATGCCAAGAAGGTGCACTTTGTTACTAAGAAACCGTGGTTATCCAATTAAATATTAAAGCGTATTTTGCTTGTTGGTCAGTTATTTCAAGTGTCCTGCAGGTGTCAATAATGTACTGTACAGTAATTTTACGTTATCACCAATGGACAACTAGAGAAGCTCATTAGTTCCATGCCAAGAAGGTGCACTTTGTTACTAAGAAACCGTGGTTATCCAATTAAATATTAAAGCGTATTTTGCTTGTTGGTCAGTTATTTCAAGTGTCCTGCAGGTGTCAATAATGTACTGTACAGCAATTTTACGTTATCACCAATGGACAACTAGAGAAGCTCATTAGTTCCATGCCAAGAAGGTGCACTTTGTTACTAAGAAACCGTGGTTATCCAATTAAATATTAAAGCGTATTTTGCTTGTTGGTCAGTTATTTCTAGTGTCCTGCAGGTGTCAATAATGTACTGTACAGCAATTTTACGTTATCACCAATGGACAACTAGAGAAGCTCATTAGTTCCATGCCAAGAAGGTGCACTTTGTTACTAAGAAACCGTGGTTATCCAATTAAATATTAAAGCGTATTTTGCTTGTTGGTCAGTTATTTCTAGTGTCCTGCAGGTGTCAATAATGTACTGTACAGCAATTTTACGTTATCACCAATGGACAACTAGAGAAGCTCATTAGTTCCATGCCAAGAAGGTGCACTTTGTTACTAAGAAACCGTGGTTATCCAATTAAATATTAAAGCGTAATTTGCTTGTTGGTAAGCTATTTCAAGTGTCCCGCAAGTTTCACTAATGTGCTGTACAGTAATTTTACGTTAAATGTATTGTACACTAATTTCACAAATTCCCCTATTTCTTGCTTTTTATGACTAGACGCTGTACCTTTGCTTGTAACTTCACTTCTATTACTGGTAGTAACATTCTGTAAAAATATTTGAATTCAGCATAAAATTTCCTTTAAAATGATGTATAATATGTATTCCTAACTTTACCATTATGCTGTAGAAGTTGACTTCAAACATCATAAATTGACTTTCGGTATACTGGTGCATGACTTTTGGCCACGACTGTACATCTGCATAAAGGTCTCTAATTCAGTGCCCAGTGTGTGTGTACAAAGGGATTTCTTCGAAACACTACGCCCCTTCTTACGGTTCTGTGAGACACTTGAAGCCATTTATGAATTACGCTACACCGTCCTTCTGGCTTCACGGACTTGGGTCAGAGTGATTTCCATCGTTTTCGCCCACTTGTGACGTACTACAGAGGTGAAAACATGTGTCAAGGCGACAAATCGGCAGCGAGACATTCTGTCCACGTAGCTCAGTTGGGAGAGAGACTTACTCCGGAGTGAGGAGACACGGCTGCCCGTCGCGGACAAACTTGTGTTTTTACACACTCAAAAGAACATTGTGAGAGAAACGCTTTCGTTCCGACTCTGAAGTGCAACCAGAAGCAAAGAAACGCCAACTCTCCTAGAGATAACGTAAAACAGGCGACAACAGCGCCATCACATCTTAAGAGGTAATATGCTCTGCGGGAAAATTAACATTCAGGAGGAAAGCACGTTAGGGGGACAATGAAGCTTTTCTTTGATCCACGATGGTTTCCTTCGATCTGATGACTATTTACTTAGAGCATTTTTTTGTTGTTGTTGCTGTTTTCTGATATCCCGCCCATCCCTTATTTTGGTGAGAAAAATATGCAATAACATTACCATTACTATTTAAATTTAATTTTAGCAAATATGACAGTTACTCCTAAGGATCCGTACAAAATGCAGACATTCCTTAGTATTTGGCATTACTGAAAATGTTTCTGAAGAACTTAAGTAACCCGATTGGCATAACAAAACTAACATATCCGATTTGCGAAGTGATTATGCTACCGAGAAGGTAACAATCACGTGCTATGAGTAGCTCGGCTGACTCTTCTTTACCCAAAGAATTGAAGTCAACAGAAATACGCATGCGCAGTCTGCTCCGGCAGCAGCCTGTATGTTGGCTTCTGTGCACTGCATTTTAACTCTTAAGATATGGCGGCGCTAGTTACGTCTCGCCGAGCCTTAACTTCTTCTCAATTAGATATTCTTTGCCAGAAGTGCAGGTGTGGCAGCCTAATAAGTTTATCTTGCCCGGAATCAATGCGTTGCTTTCGCGAATGCGCATCGCAAGAGGGAGTACTGTGGTGGAAAGTGAATGCATCTGATGTCCAAGGTATTAATAAAACATTTGTTCTTTCCCCCATTTTTTCTTTCGTGCGAGCTTTTCTTATATATATGCAAACGTGGGAGTTGTTTTCCAGTCTTTATCAAAGGAGAGTGAGTGGACCAAGTACAGCAAAAGACATTTCATTATCAGAACAAACAACGTCGTGCCGTATAACAGAATGAATTTCTGGCCAAAGATGGCGATATTAACCTATAACTTTTTTACAATTAATCCACACTCTTTTCTTTAAGGTTACTAACCCAAAGACATGAATTAAATGTAGTATAACGTAACACTTTTTACGATATGTAAGATTGGTTATGTGAAAGTTCCAAATGTCCGGCTGAATAGATGTTAAACTAAGAGTAAATGCGATGCAACTTATTGTGCCGGATAGTTTACTTTAAATTTAGGATTTTAGGGCTAGACGAAACATATACAGAAAGTCAATTTTTTTTATTGCAAGTTTAACGACCTCCGTGAGCAACTTAATGGGCTATAAATAGTCGCCCGTCCCTAATTTAGGGTCACTATTTCCAAGGAAGGGAGAGAGTCAGCGCCGTAAGACAAACACAACATCCATTCCTCACCGGGATTCGAACCAGGACCCCTTTCGGACGAAAGATCAAGAGCTATCGCTTAGACCACTGCACCACCGGGGCGGCAAAGGAAAGTTAAAATAGGATATACGTTACAGTAACTTCAATCATTAAAATATTTTTTTTATTTGAGGGTTTCATCAAATTTTCCACATGTCGGAGTTTACTTACAACTCGTCTTAGCTAAACACATGACTGGCCGCCCCGGTGGCGCAGTGGTCTAAGTGATGGCCTCTGATCATTCGTCCGAAGGGGTCCGGGTTCAAATCCCGGTGAGGCATGGATGTTGTGCTTGTCTTACGGCACTGGCTCCTTCCCTTTCCTGGAACCAGTGACCCTAAATTAGGGACGGGAGACTGCTTATAGCCCATTGAGTTGCTCACGGTGGTCGTTAAACCTTCAATAAAAAACAAAACAAATGACTGCCGCCCCGGTGGCGCAGTGGTCTAAGTGATGGCCTCTGATCATTCGTCCGAAGGGGTCCGGGTTCGAATCCCGGTGAGGCATGGATGTTGTGTTTGTCTTACGGCACTGGCTCTGTCCCTTCCCTGGAACCAGTGACCCTAAATTTGGGACGGGCGACTGCTTATAGCCCATTGAGTTGCTCACGGTGGTCGTTAAACCTCCAATTAAAAAAAAAAAAAAAAAAAAGATCATTCGTCCAAAAGGGGTCCGGGTTCGAATCCCGTTGAGGCATGGATGTTGTGCTTGTCTTACGGCACGGCTCTTTCCCTTTCCTGGAACCAGTGACCCTAAATTAGGGACGGGTGACTGCTTATAGCCCATTGAGTTGCTCACGGTGGTCGTTAAACCTCCAATCAAAAAAAAAATTAAAAAAAATGACTGAGTACTAAGAAGGAATTCGCAGGATTTGTTTTTGAAAATCAGGATAACTATATCAAGGTGGATTTGGCCGCCCCGGTGGCGCAGTGGTCTAAGCGATGGCCTCTGATTATTCGTCCAAAAGGGGTCCGGGTTCGAATCCCGGTGAGGCATGGATGTTGTGTTTGTCTTACGGCACTGGCTCTCTCCCTTCCCTGGAACCAGTGGCCCTAAATTAGGGACGGCGACTGCTTGTAGCCCATTGAGTTGCTCACGGTGGTCGTTAAACCTTCAATCAAAAAAAAAAAGGCGGATTTGAAAAAGGATTGATAAGGTAGCAAAAATGTAATCAGTTTAAATGGAGAATACAGAGTGAATTAAATGCAGTTCGTGTTGGTTTTTTACACTGTTCTCTCATTGAAAACGTCAAGTATTTATGGGGTGACTGATATTTCTAAGCATAAGTGGGAGCTAACTAAAGTAAGCTCCTGCATTAAAACAGGTTATACTTGTTAAAACAATCCTGCATTAATCGCGGTTTATTTTGGTAATAGATTTCGGTTATAGTGCTGATAGAGGAGAAATGAGGGCTATGCAATGCCAGAGCGGCGGGCGCCCGAAAGCGTAGTTATTGCTCGCTGCATATATGCATGTGTTTCACTAATCCTTGGCCTTAAAGCTCTGTTCGCGTGCGAGGGTTCACTTTTCATTGCTTTGACAAATGAGATGACGACGTATTGCATTCTAGTGATCCTTGTGGGTAGTTCAGCTGGCAAACTCCATCGAAGGCGGAGCCGCACGGCCGATATTCACACGCAAAGCGGTGTGCTGCCTCATGACACCGAGGGAAGAAGAAAAGAAAAAGGCGATGAACGGGCCATTAATCTGAAACAATGAAGGGAATTTGGATGCGAAAATGGTTTTTTCTGCGTCGAATATGCACAGTGAGCAACGTTGCAGAAGGATTATGCATGATTCTCTTCACTGAGAACGAACGAACGGCATGTTCCCGAGGAATGTAGCCAGTGACCCAACATTACCCGTTTCCCTCGCAACTGAGGGATCCCTCGATGCATGCACACTTCCTACAAAACTTTTTTCCCGCTCTAGACTCTTATAACAATGTTGTCATTTATATAATCGTTATTCTTTTGACTTTGGTTGTGTTCCGTGCCGAACTACTTCCCCGAGAGGAAATTGAGGGATCTAACCAAGCACACGACATTGGGAATTCCCAAGTAGGAACCCATTTTCATGCCACGCCATTTCCTCCATGCGGCTGGATTACTACGAATCATATGAAATTTACATAGGATACATAATGAAGGTGTTTCGCTTCATGTGTCTGTCCTTTTTTCCTTTAATGGATAGGCTCGCTTTTAGCGCAGTAATTGGAAGGATTTATTTAACTACTCTGTACCTCTGCTGTTTTAGAACTTCTTCTTCCCTTCATGATATCCTGAGAACATGTGAGCGATTATATGCTAATGACATAAATCTCATTATAAAACTCAAACTCATTGGGATTTGTTTTGACACTTTTTCTGACGTGTTTTGCTGCCCAAGGCCACTTAGAATGATTTAAATTACGGAGGAAGCTTTGGGGGAGGGGGGGAATTGAACAATTACCATTTTAAATTACATCCGTGCGAACCTAAAAAGTTATCTTTTATATATAGGTTCGTACAAGAATTTTCTTACATTCAGAGTTCAGCGACAAACATGAGAAAATCTTAAGACTGTAAGTAGTCGCCGGTCCCTAAGTTAGGGCTACTGGTTCCACATAAGGGAGAGAGCCAGAGCTGTAGGACAAGCACACTGACCTTATTTTATCTGGCACCATCCGGGGCCAACGTTCTTCCCTCGTCCCTTTGGTCGGGGCCTGGGTGCTGCAAGTTTGCCACTGCCGTGACGTTACACAAAATGACGGACATTATTAATCTTGGAGGAAGGTATATGTACTTAGAGTGCCACTTTTCCGAAATAAAAAATCAACGCTGGCAAAGTTTTGCTAGTCTTGTACACTCAGAAGAAAATTTTGTACACCACCGGAAGTGGTACTTTTCGGCTTTCTAAAACTCCATTTACATGCTGAGTGCCGCTTTTTCAAAATCGAAAATAAATACTGCCAGAGTGTTGTCCTAGTTCTGTACAGTCTTGTACACCCAGGAGAAAATTTTGTACACCACCAGAAGTGGTACTTTTTGACTCTCCTTTGTGGCTCTCGAGCATGTACTTGGAGTGCCACTTTTCGAAAATCGAAAATAAACACTTCCAGAATGTTGTCCTAGTTTTGTACACCCAAAAGAAAATTTTGTAAAATACCGGAAGTGGTACTTTTTTACTCTGCTTTGTGGCTCTCGAGCATGTACTTGGAGTGCCACTTTTCGAAAATCGAAAATAAACACTTCCAGAATGTTGTCCTAGTTTCGTACACCCAAAAGAAAATTTTGTAAAATACCGGAAGTGGTACTTTTTTACTCTGCTTTGTGGCTCTCGAGCATGTACTTGGAGTGCCACTTTTCGAAAATCGAAAATAAACACTTCCAGAATGTTGTCCTAGTTTTGTACACCCAAAAGAAAATTTTGTAAAATACCGGAAGTGGTACTTTTTTACTCTGCTTTGTGGCTCTCGAGCATATACTTAAGTGCCACTTTTAGAGCCGAAAAGTATCACTTCCGGTGGTGTACAAAATTTTCTTTTGGGTGTACAAAACTGTGCGAAACTTTGGCAGCGTTGATTTTTTATTTTGGAAAAGTGGCACCCCAAGTACATGTACCTCTGGGAGAACACTACAACAACATTGCTTTCTCCTGAGTTGCGCCCGTTTCCAAATATATTTTTTAGCTGAATGGTTCGTCTCATATTGCTAAAATGCAGTTATACTGCTAGCGATATGCTACAGTTGAATCGAATATATATGTATGTTTTTTTTTTATTGGATATTTAACGACCACCGTGAGCAACTCAATGGGCTATAAGCAGTCGCCCGTCCCTAATTTAGGGCCACTGGTTCCAGGGAAGGGAAAGAGCCAGTGCCTTAAAACAAGCATAACATCCATGCTTTACCGGGATTCGAACCCAGACCCATCTCGGACGAATGGTAATAAGCCAGAGCTTAAACCACTGCGCTATCGGGGAGGCATCGAATACTTCCTCATAGTGATAAAATATAGGAAAGTACATATTGCAGTTGCAGAGAAAAACTGGAAATGAGGATATCAACGGAGATATACATGTAGTACTTGTGAGGGGTTGATTTTACAGCTCTAATAAACTAGTTTGTTAATTCTATAACGAAGTAAATTTCTCCGTCATTTCTGTCCACGCCAGGATTCGAACCCGGATCCCCTCATTCCGGAATAAGTCACTCTACCAATTGAGCTACGCGGACGTTTGTTCTGACTACTATCTGCCTTTATGTCGTGTGCGTCCTGCTGGCAGGTACGTCACAATTCTGAAGAATATATTAAGAATATGGACCGGATCTGCAATGATGAGGTACCGGTATCTGTATCGGGAGTGTGGAAGAACCTCATACAGTCTGGACGTCACAAATCTATCCTTCACAGTGAATGCTGACTCTATTTCATATGACATTAATTGCTTACGTCAATAGTGTGCTGAACCTTAATCATGCGTATACGGTAATCTGGCAATGTGTATGTTATATTAACCTGTGTGATTTCTAGGTCGTGTTCATTTTCATCTGATTATGGTCCTAAAGTAGGATTGAAAGTACTAATGAGATTGGTTTTAACTTATCATTAAAGGTTTTTAACTGCCCTTTTCGTCATTTTTATCGTGTATAAAACGGCATGTTCATAGTTTGGTAATGAAAAATCTGTTTTCTTTTACAGTTCGTCAGCGAGTACGACGAGCTGACGACATGGCGGTGGGAGCACTACCACCCCAGCCCTTCTCAGTGTCGCCGTTTTCGCCAGATGGGCAATCAGCTGTCGCCGCCGGCCGCTTTATTCTCAGATCCGCTCGGTGTTGATGGGTGTAGCGAGATAACATGAGAAAAAATGTCTGGGGATTCTGTTACCGCGAAATCCTACGTATTCCTTGAACATATTGGGATTCTAATAGGTTTACTTCAAAATTGTAAATTTTCATTTTTCTATTTATTTCGAGTTCGGCCTCGGTGTAGATTTACACCAGAAAAAAGGGACCCGGATTACGGATCAGTACAGTGGCAGCCAAGAAAAACTATCGCGCGGGAATTTAATTTCGTACGGCTAATTACCGGGCTCGCGCTAATTAGGTCCCAATTCCAGTTCAATTTAATTGGTTTCATTTCCTTCCTTTGTTTCTTTTTTACTGTGCAGAGAACGCTCGCCCACCCAGAAAGAGGGGAAAAAGGTTGGAAAAGCTAGGAGCGGTCAGGAAAATTCCAAACACACACACAAAAAAAGGGAATACAACAGGAAGCCACCCCATCTGCGAAGTACGAAAGCAACGGATGCTATAACTCGTAAAGGGGCGTAAAGTCTGTCCAGAAGTCTTGCACTGCACGTAGCACCCCGCGGTTTCTCTGAATAGGGGAGATCTTTAGACCCAAATCGTACGTGACTTTTCCCAAATTTTAGAAATTGGGTGAGGTACAGAGGAAGGGAAATGGCCTGAATATTTCATCGTCGTGGGGAATGCAGAAAGGGTAGACTCTGCGAATTGCGCGCGGGGTATTGAAAGAGTCGGACGAATCGCAGGCCTCGAGTAAACGCGAAACCCAATGGGAACGGGGACCCCTTTCAGTGAGGTGGCCTGGAAACACCCCTTTGACCGGACGAGGGACGAGGAGGTAGAAAAGAAGAGGAGTTTTTTTTCTCTACATGAGAGCTGGAAAGAACACGCTCACTCTCGATCACGAGATTGACTCTTGCGAAAGAGATGCAACAGACTGTTTCGGCGAACACTAATGAGGGGACACTCTCACTTTCGGACCCAGGCACTTGCACTTGAGAGAGAAGTGATCCGACATTGACTGCAGACGGTAATGACTCGAGACTAACTACGCTAGACTGGACAGATAGGTACACGATTCGATATTGATAGAGGATGGAGCAAGTTCCGACCTTCGTATGTTTGGGAGAAGTGGAGAAAAACCTACGATTATGAATTATATGAGAACTGACAAATATATTGGTGAAACTTCAACTAGCCTACATATCCTGATTTCAGTGAGGGTAAAATGCATTGCTTGATTACATATCATTCTTTTTCATTGCCTCATAGCCACGCAGTTTTCCGAGAGTCTCAGCAAACCGTACAGACAAAATCTCTAGCGCACCGTATTTCCGCGGTTTAATTTAAAACTTTAGCAATACATTAACTATGTTTCAAAGTGTTATAAATCTATCCATACTGTTAAATTAATATCATCCCTAGTTTGAATAGTTTAAAGAAATTAACTCCACCGGTATGTTACCGCGGAATTTTCTATATCCCCGTAACATTTAAATTTCTTCCGTATAATTTTGCTTATTTATTATTTTTTTATTTTTACTCTAAAGCGCTAGGAAATAAATATTTAAATCGCCAAATTAGAATATTAATGATTAAAATTACTTTCCGGTGAAGCTGAGCCAGGCTACCCGAAAGTTTCAGTTGATAATTAGATCAGTCCGAATTGCACTCAGGCCAAAAGAAAAGGGGAAAGTTATATATTTTTTTCTCACGGAAACTTGATGAAAATCCCAGATGGGAAGGAAGAGAAAGGAAGACATTCACAGTTCTTTTTTTTTCTCACGGAACGCTCGGAAGGAAGGCATAATAGCAGTAGTCTCGTAGCCGAAGCTGAGAGAATAGCAGGAGTGCAATAAATCCTTTTGGGGGCGTCACCCCTTTTCTCAAGCAACACTTGCGAGCATCTCTGCATTGTCCGGGGTAGCGACGAAATTCGGGATAAGTCACGTCGCCGGAAATACCTACGTGACAATCTTCGCTTCTAAGTAGCTAGGTGCGGTTAATTAGTAAAAGGTGTGAGAACAAGTTGACAGCTGAAAGAAGACATAATTTTTGGGAAAAGTGACCCGAACTGAATGGATGGCCAGCGAATCGCATAGCAGGGCTATCTGTGTGGGCCAATGACATAACCCGACGCGATTCGGACGGCCGGGCCGTCACGCCCCAAGATGGACACCGGACACGGAAAAAAATATATTAACTGAATGAGGAATGAGGACAGACTTCAGACTAGAGACGAGTGACGCGAAGAGACAACGACGGACTCAACACTCGAAAATTGCAGTCTCAGCGGTTTCGGAGGAGAGATGTTTCCAAGATAGAGAAATGATGAGTAAATATTTTAAAGTAGTCCAGATAAAACAAATTAAGATGGAGAGCTGACTCTACGACCAGCCGGCAACCTAGTTTCACGATCGGGGCTTCCCAAGGAAAAGAGGGTATGATGACTTTTATCTTACGCATTTCTGATTCATGCCTCATAGCTTTGCATGTGCTATGCAGGACTAGTTACCCGAAAGTCTTTCACATAGTGCATTGATAATTTTCCTCTGGCGCACCGTGCCGTGTTTTAAACCAGTAACTAAAGTTTAAAGTCAATAATATTTAAGTGCATCATACCTGTTTGAAATAAATAACTAAATTGTTTAGCTAAAACAAGCAACCTCACCGGTACATTGCACCTAGCTTTAAGACCATCTTCTAAAGAAAATAAACAGTAAAATTTAATTCACGTGTCATTCAGATCATTTCTCCAAATGTCATTAGAGTTCAATTAGTGATTTTCTTATGGTTATTCATGCAACTTTTTATTTTAACTTCTTTGCGGCATATGAATGAGCATGGAAACCCCATGTTAATTCATATGAAACACAACGCGATGCATTTGTCGACCCTGAGCTTGGAGACCCTTATTTAGGGAATCCAGATTCATTGTTGACACCACTAGGCACAATTTTGGGGGTGAATTGTTTAGAATTGAATTTTGACCTTTTTAACTTTTTTCCCACTACGGCGAATAAGACGTAGTAGTGGTTCGCTGATACCCGACAAAGAGCGATAATAGGTACATCCTGTACCTAATATAAGAAAATTATAAAAAAAAGGGTTTAAAGCATTCACGAGTTACTCATTCATTTACCTTATTGTGATGTTTGCATGTTCATTTTCGATTTCGTAGAATTCACAAATATTTTATATGCTGTTGAAAATACACTACCAGACAATTGCTAAGGACGGATGACAATAGCAACGATAGCAACCATAAAATGGAAGGCAGGAAAATGTGGAAATTAGTATAAGTGCGGGATTCAGTAAGACGTGTTGTGCGTATGCAAATTTTGGATTGCCGAACTTGTTCGTGACGTCATAGCGCTGATAAGAGATATAAAGGATTTGACGCGTATTGACCGTTGTTGTTCAAACGCAATGTTGAAAGGGAAAGAATCAATTGACGAACTTGCAATTTTCAGTATGTCTTCCCGACATCACCTAGATGATTTTACGCGTGGCCGTTTTATTGGCAAGATTGAAGAAGGGCGAAAAATAACAGATGTTGCCAGGGAGTTCGACGTCAGCCACAGTGTTGTTTCAAGGTTTTGGAAATCATTTCAAACAAATGGAGAGTGTAGCAAACGTCACGGGGGAGGTCGTGTTCGCAGTACGACACCTGCAGAAGATCGGTACGTAGTGCTATCAACAAAAAGACACCGGCGCAGCACAGCTAGTGAGGTAGCAAATCAGTTTATGGCTGCTACTGGCAAGCGGATCTCCCGAAAAACTGTCGCCAGACGTTTGCATGAAGGAGGACTATACGCCCGCCGTCCTGTTGTGTGCATCCCATTGTCCAGACGTCACCGTACCGCCCGTTTGCAATGGTGCCATCAACATCGCAATTGGACTGATAACGACTGGTCAGCTGTCCTCTTCTCAGATGAGAGTAGATACAGTCTATCGTCTGATTGTTGACGACAACTGATCTGGCGTGATAGTGGTACTGCATATTGTCCAGCAAACATACAGGAAAGGGACCGATATCCGACATGTAGTGTCATGGTATGGGCTGGCATCATGATCAATGGCCGTACGTCCCTCTATGTGCTTTCAACTGGGACTATGACTGGCCAACGATACATTAATGATGTTCTGCTACCTCATGTTCGCATGTTCCGTGGTGCTGTCGGTGATAGATTCATTTTCATGGACGACAACGGAACATGTCATCGAACAGTCGCTGTCCAGGAGTGTCTTGAGAGCGAGGATATTCAACGCCTCGTATGGCCAGCACGTTCTCCAGATCTGAATCCCATTGAAAATGTGTGGGATGCTTTGGGGAGGAGTCACAATGCCCTCCAATAAACAAGGACACCCTCATCCGTGCACTGACAGAGGAATGGGATAAATTACCCCAACAGCTGCTTGATAATGTTGTGCAAAGCATGACACGACGTGTGGAATCTTGCATCGCCCTCCATGGTGGCCATATCCCGTATTGATATCTTACGCCGGAACGCCTGCGGACGGTAATTGCATTTTTTTCACGTTTACGTATTCTGCACAAAGTGGCCTGTTTGTCCCTTGAACACGTTCCAAAGCCTTCTGGATTTCAGAGCACAATAAATTTTCTTTCTTGTAATGTCCTGGCATTCTGACATTATTTTATTTTACTTGGCATCCAACCACACTTACTTTTTTATGCGCTATATAGCCGTTTATGATCCGTCCTTAGCAATTGTCCAGCAGTGTATAAATAAACGATCACTAAAATATTGCGGCATATAGACGAGCATGGAGACCCCATGTTGGTCCATATGAAACACAACGTAACATCTTGTAGACCTTAAGATTGGAGAGCCTACCATGGGAACTCAATTTCATCGCCGACACCACTAGGAAAATTTCACGGAAGTAATTTGCATATTTCGGCCTTTACAAAAGATAATTTAATCCCACTGTAGCGAATAAGACGCAGCAGAAGGTTCTCCCACCCAGCTTGGGGGCGGTAATAATTCGAGGAGTGGAAACCGAGCCTAAAACGCGCCACTAATCACGTGACTGCAATAACTGCATGCCGTTGAAAAAGAAAAGGAAAATAAATAAAATAGAGATAGACAGTCTTCTTACTCGAATATTCGTTTGAATCCATGAGTTTAGAAAATTTTCGCGCATCCCTAAGAATCGTGCCACGTACCCCACTTTGAAGACCACTGGTCTACATGGCACTCCCGAACGCTGACCGCTAGGCCACCTGCGGCGCCGATTTCAAATTTGGAATACGTGTACTCCATACATACTCATTTATTCATAGAATCAACTGGAAGTATATAGATTAAGATAATACAACGTAGTTGTCACAAATGTTTATTTTATTATTTTTTATTTCTCAAGCCGACCATGGTTTCGCTGATTATTGACCTAGCTTCATCAGGACGAATGGCACGTAAATATTCAAATTGTATATGCCATCATAAATGGTGTTTACAGTCACGTGTTTTGGTTAGATGCTTCCACGCGCTTGATAGAAATGGCGTGGATGCCATGTCACTAACAAGTTGCGAAGACTTCTGATATATATGGAAAGCTTCCAAACTATCAAGTTTGGAGGTTGAATCTGGATTTTCAATAAGTTTTGCTTCCTCAAAATCCGGATTCAACCTCCAAACTTGATAGTTTGGAAGCTTTCCATATATATCAGAAGTCTTCGCAACTTGCATCCACGCCATTTCTATCAAGCGCGTGGAAGCATCTAACCAAAAACACGTGACTGTAAACACCATTTATGATGGCATATACAATTTGAATATTTACGTGCCATTCGTCCTGATGAAGCTAGGTCAATACCCAGCGAAACCATGGACGGCTTGAGAAATATATAAAAAAAATGAACATTTGTGACAACTACGTTGTATTATCTTAATCTATATATAATCGTCACAAGACTGTAGTCGTTGAGATAAAGAAACTGGAAGTATATTATTGGATGGCACATCTGGGGTAATAGATGTACTCGTTGTCACATGCTGGCACAGTTTTATAACAAATATAGTGATGCAGCGATAATATATTATTTGTGAGATTGACACAAATATAGTTAATGTAAAAACGTACACAAAGATACTTTATGCATAATTAAATTACTTGTGATCAGTGACTTTGTTGTACTAATTATTTATGTGTGCCACTTTACACATTTATTAAACAATTTCTCTTGAAATTTATAATATCTAAAATGAAGAAATACGATATTATATTTATGCTTATTGACGCAGTTATTTGTAAGTACGTATGGTTACTTATATTTGAGCATGTCATGTACTCGTTTAATTAAGATAAGATTGTACTTAAAAAAAAACGAGTAGGTTCATGGTTCTCATTTTTAAGTATATTTTTTAAGAGTGTTTTAACAAGACAAGTAACATTTCTGTATCAAGTTAAAAATAAAAAAACTCGTTTTTTTTTCAACCATCTGAAATATTTCTCAATCCCGATTAAATTTAACTCACTTTCTGTGAAGAATGCATTTATCTTAAACTGCTACGCCTCGCCAGTTCGGAAACCGCTGTTTTTCATGATCCGTTTTATCGTGTCAGATTCTGGCTATTCCTTTTTGCATAAAATGCAAGCAGACGGTAAACATCCCCGCTACCTCGGGAAAACGCAGGGCATTTGTTTCATTTATATCTTGCTCTCTTAACGAAGCCAGAGAAATGGTGGGAACCTCCATCGTTTTACGCGCACACACACACAAACACGTACTATGCAATTTTTGTTGGTACTCTTTTTCATCGAGTTTCACGTTGTGCGCTACTGTTTTCTTTTCATTCTTTGTTTCTTTGTAACTGTGCAAACAGGCGTTGTTTATTAGTTCTGAGACACGAAAAGGGTCGCACATCAAAAACTCGTGTTTGGGTTTTCGACCGTGGAGGATCTTTATTGCATTGTTCGTTTCCTTTTCTTTGATCTAACTCTTTCGGAATGCTTTGGCATTCATAGGGAAGCTACACTCGTAGATCCATCGGACACCTGATGTAAATAAATGGCCCGTTGAAAACAACGGAAAGGTAGTAATTTTATACACGAAAACATTTCCTTTTACAGGCGGTATTCATCATAAAATGAAATGTCCTCGTAATTCAAGCAACCACTTTTCTGACGTTCTTCGATGACGCCATCTACAGTGCACCTAAACCTGGTTTTCTGCATTTGGAGAGAGGAAATAATCTTCTTGCTATAAAATAAATGTTCTGATGATGAAATGTAACATTTCTATATGTAGATGATAGAAATTTACATTATTTTTATTTGCCGTAATTTTCGGACTAAGAGCCACTGTTCTTATGTTTAAAAACGTGCTGTTTGCTCACTCTGCCGATGCGGCGCTTACCCGGAATTCTTTTCTAAACAACTACTCAGCAAACACATATTGTAAGTTTGAGTGTGACATCATTATTTCAGTAAATAGCCATGAAATTTCTGCTGTTTTTGAAGCATACGTTCATCCCTGCTAGGTTATTGAGAACGAGAAGATTCATCACCACTATTTTTTAGCAGTGACTTCTCTTGTCCCGGAGCGTGGCCTTTGTAGGGTCTTCAATTTGTACGCTATAACGAAGTAAATTTCTCCGTCATTTTTATCCACGCCGGTTTCCAACCCGAGTCCCCTCATTCCGGAATAAGTCACTCTACCAACTGAGCTACGCGGACGTTCGTTCTGACTGCTATCTGCCTTTATGTCGTGTGCGTCCAGCTGGCAGGCACGTCACAACGCCATGGTTCTTGAGGCTTCTCTTTCTCTCTAATCCTCTTTCCCCTTCGGACAGTGGTAGGTTAAATTTCGCTATCACTGTTTTTATGGGTACTCTCTTTCACTCTTACTGTCCGCTAACACATCACAATTCTGAGCCTCTGGTTATTAGCTCTTTCGACCCCTCCCTGGCCGGAAGGCTAAAGACTAACATGCAGTGACAGCGACTACCATGCATGATGGATTTAGGGTTCATTGCTCTCATAGGTGGTCAGCAGTATCTTAAAATACAAATGCATATCTATAAACACTCATGGACAATGAAATTTGCTCACCAAGAAGGAAGCATCGGATTGAACTGAAATTTTATGGACGTAATGATACACACGAGGGCAAAAATAGAGCTGCATGACAACTACAGACGGATCTGGGGCACGCAGTCCGGTCATCTTCAATAGCGCGTCGCACCGCCTCGTGCGGCGATACATGCTGCAATACGGTCCGGCATGGAAGCGAACAGACGCCTGATGTTGTTCTACGGCAGACTGGCCCACACGTATTGGACGGTGTGCTCCAAATCCCGGATAGTGCGGCACGGCGGCAGCTGGCGTTTTAACTGGTCCCACACGTGCTCGACAGGAGACATGTCCGGGGAGCGGGCAGGTCATGGAAATGTCTGGGCATGACGTAGGAAGTCCTGGGCAACCCGAGCCGTGTGCGGGCGGGCATTATATCCTGCTGGTATAGCGCACCTGGAATCCCGGCCAGGAAAGGGAGCACATGAGGCCGTAAGATCTCATCCAGAAACCATTAGCCCGTCAATGAGCCACGTACCACTACTAGAGCTGATCGGCTATCCTAGGCATTGGCTTCTCACACCGTAATGCCTGCTGTGTGGGAGGTGTGGCGCTCGATAGCAAGCTTGGGATTGTGTCGTTGACCCGGGGTACCTCCACACCCGGACACGATGATCATCTGTCCCCAAAACGAAGCGGCACTCATCGCTAAACACCACACGTCGCCAGTCTGTGGCGTTCCACGTCGCTCTGGCCTGGCACCACTGCACACGGAGCCGGCGATGTTCCGTTGTTAATGGTAGCACACGTAAGGGGGTGCTGGGATCGCAAATTCGTTTCCGCGAGGCGTCAGGAAATAGTTTTTGGGCACACAGGAACCACTACATCTGCCTGTATATTGGACCGGGTCCCCGTGGGATCCATTCGTACCTGGCGCACGATCCGTCGATCCTCTCTACCGGTGGTCTTTCTGGTCATTCCGGGGCCGCTCCGCCGAGTGGCAGTGCCGTTACGTGTCCACTGCTCCCAACACGGTCGGACGGTATAGTCAGAACGATCCACGTGGTGAGCTGTACGGCGCACTAGTCACCTTGCGGTTTTCAGCCCGATTATCAGGCCTCACTCAAAGTCCGTAAGTTCGGTAAATCGACGTATCTGGCGTCTACCCGGCATTCTTGTCACTCTGTACTCTTGCTTGCGTCGGACGGTACCTTTCGCTTTCATGGGACATCGACTACTCACCGGTTTATAAGGCTGCCGGTTCGTGCTTGAAGCGCCACCACAGGGTGTGTGGTCATGTGCACTCGCACCAAACGTGGATCGTTTGCATACCAGCACGCACTCTAGCTATTTGCAATGTTTTGCGGTTGCAGCATGTTTGCTTCTTAGTGCGCAAATTTCATTGTCCGTGAGTGTATATACAAGTTTTATACCAATAAAATTGAACCAAGCTAGAATAGACAATATACAAACGTAGAATTTATACAGAAGCGCCAAAGCAGCAATCTGTAACAAATCCCAGCATAATATCAATAAAAACATATCATACGACAAAACACGACAAACCACAATTTGAAAAAAAAACAAAAAAAAACCACAGATTAAAGAAAAAATCAACATCAGGAGACTCAAAACACATTGCAACGTCGTTCTAAAGAAAAAAAAACCTTTCAAGCAGATCTCATCAGGGGAACACCGAATTGTGGATCATGATCTTTCGAAACTCAGCAAAAGTTCGAATAATCCAAGACCCGCTGAGGTGTTCCCTAGGTCATGGAAGACATCAAACAAGTACAATTCCGATGAAACACCGGAGACGCACACTTATATACCAAAGACCCTTTAACAAGAAGCAGAAAACCGCAGTCCCCAGGTCCATATCGTAAGCAGAAATCCGTTACAATATGCAAATAGGTGTAGCTGTGTGAAAAGTCTATAAAGGATATTAGTAAATATTTTGCCACAAGCAGTCCACAGAGTGGCATTTAGCAACCTAAATCATTAAATTTGTAAGGCTTATATTATTAATATCTGATAAATGTTGTAATTGTTGACCAGGCGCAAAAAAATTCCTTGGCCTTAGAATCAGTGAGCAGTTGCTTAAATAATCTTGTGATGAACGTAATTGGTAATTAATTCTTGCAGAGTTTTCTCCAAAAAATTCCTTAATTCGAGGGTCAACCCATCTGAAAGGTTTTATATTTTCTTTAAAAAGACGTTGCAATGTGTTTTGAGACTCCTGGTGTTGATCATCTTGGAATTTGTGATTTTTTTTTCAAATTGTGGTTTGTAGTGTTTACGCCATGCTAATATATATATATATATATATATATATATATATATATATATATATATATATATATATTAGCATGCTAAAGAGCAAAGCCGAAAACATAAGAAAAACTTTAGAATTTAAAACGAAAGTTGCAAAATAACCTGAAGATCAAAACGCGCAACGCAGCAGTTATGAAAATTTAGAATTCACATTCTATTAAGAAGAGACTGAAGCAAAAAAATTTTTTTGACTCATACTAAGTACAACATAGAAAATGTTATGTATTGACCGGTGTGAGTAAAAAGAGAAAAAAATAGAACAACTGAATGTAGAAAGTGTCGAGAATACTGAGCCTTGGCTTTATCAAGGACCAGCAAAATCTCTGCATTTTCTCACTTCCACAAAGACCTATTTGGAAATGGGTTTCTGCAAAGTCATAGATGCAAGTAATAAGCCCACCAAAAAAAAAAAAAAAAAAAAAATATATATATATATATATGTCATAACCTTCGCAGAGTTGTATGACCAAGCTTTAGTTAACAATTTAGCTTGCATCCATAACTTTCCTGGCCCGACCCATGCTCTTCATCTGTTACTATTAAACAGAAAGACGATGATTATAGAAAACTCAAGTTGTAAGAGTGACATAATGAATCAGAAATAATGTTCAGCAATAACAAATTGCCAAGTTCGCCTGAGAGAGAATTTAAACCTGAATAGCAATACAAAAGTATTACAAATTCTTGACTTTGCAACAAAAAAGGAAATATTAATTTTTTCTAAAGCACAGATTTTTGAAAGAAAACTGGATTATAAAAACCCCCTACTCCACAACTTCTGACAACACAAAAACGAGAATAAAATAAAGACAATAATAAACTAAAGAAATGCTTTGTGAAGGTTATGTGACATAAACAATTAGTTGCAATATGTACAAAGTATTTCAGAAGTGCTTTAAGTGCATAATTAAGTAGTTATTAAGACCTTAACTACATTGAAAACACATCGCAGACTACAAGAACAATGAAACGGCCGGCTGCTTAGCCTTAGTTCCCTAAAAAACACGCAGAATTCCAAGAAAAGAAGGAGTTAAAATCCGCAAAAAGTTAATAGACTTGCTAGTGCCTAAATGCTTAAAGCAAAAAATAGAAAAAATGTTCAAGAATTTTAAACATTGAACTTGGAAAACCTAAAACCCAAAGACAATGAGGAGAGCTTACCTCTTATGCAACTTAACTTCTTCCACTCTTGAGGAAACATGGCCGACCTTTTAACCCAAACTTCCAAACACCCCTGCCACTCCCTAGTCGCTGGGGGCAGTGTGGGTGGGGCTGAAGGCCTCCACACACTGAAAAAATCCTACTCGCGGAGATTTTAACTAGAGAAAAAAATATAATTACGATTGTGGACCTGTTTGATCAGAAAGAGCAGAATTAACTCTCCAGAATACATGAGAAATATTATGAAATACAGTTTAACATGACAAAACAAAACAAAACAAAACAAAACAAAACAAAACAAAAAATGAACAAAGACGATACTTAAATCAAATAAAAACGGTCGTCATCAGGGAAGCACCCGTCTTTTGCAAGTGGCTTCTCTAAAACCAAGAAAGGGACAGACAGAATCGAAAAGTCCCCTTGGTTGTGCTCCCTAAGCCACAATACCAGAAGAAAAAAATAAATAAAATACAAACAAGACAACAAAAAAAGTAAACCTGATTATTCCCACACGGACAAAAGAAGGCCGGACGCGAAGTAACCAAAGAAAGTAAGAACGACCTCAAAAGTAACATAAAACTACACATATCTTAACAGTGCACAACATCAAGAAACACTGATAAAGAATTCCAGATAACACACACTATATTGACAAAAGTCACCGGACACCTAGAAGAGAAACACAACATAGCATTTATTGACATACATTAGTACGGTGTCGGTCCACCTTTGGCTTTTAAGCATGCACTAACCCTTTGGGACATGCTTTCGACAAGGTTTTGAAACACAGCGATAGGTATGCGCTTTCATTCAGTACATAATGCTGCCTCTAACTTTTGCTTAGTAGTAGGCCTTGGTTCCAAACTTCTTATGCGGCGCTCTAATTTATCCCATAGGTGCTCTATGGGATTAAGATCAGGGATCTGTGCTGGCCAGACCACACACGATACGAAATTACACGCCGTAACAGTCCTTGTTTTATGGCTCGGTGCATTATCCTGCTGGTACCAAAAAGGCTCGGTTCCAAATTATTGCCACAGAGTTGGTAGGGCATAATTGTCCAAAATATTGAGGTAGACGTGTTGGTTAACAGGTTTGTCCACGATAACGAATGGGCCGGGACCATACCAGGAAAAACACCCGCACACGAGTGCACCGCCAGCTGCAAACTTGACCGCCGCCCCGGTGGCGCAGTGGTCTAAGCGATGGCCTCTGATCATTTGTCCGTAAGGGGTCCGGGTTCGAATCCCGTGAGGCATGGATGTTGTGTTTGTCTTTCCGCACTGGCTTTCTCCCTTCCCTGGAACCAGTGACCCTAAATTAGGGACGGGCGACTGCTTATAGCCCATTGAGTTGCTCACGGTGGTCGTTAAACCCCCAATCAAAAAAAAAAAAAAAAAAAAAAAAAACTTGACCGTAGGAACAGTACACTGTAGTAAATAGCGTTCCCCCGGCTGCCGCCATGCCCACACATGGCCATCAGACTGATGGATCGTGTATCTGGATTCATCAGTCCATAGGACCTGTTTCCATTGATCTACGGTCCACGATAAATGTTCTTTACACCATGCTAAACGACGAGTAGCATTGCGAGTGGAGATGAAAGGCTTATGAGCAGCCGCACGACCACGGTAACCCATGGGATGAAGTTCTCTACGAATGGTACGTGTACATACCGAGGTTCCACTATTTTTACTCGCCTGTACACTGAGGTCGTGTGCAGTACTCCTTCGATAAGCTCTAACGACTCTCCTGAGTATTAACAAATTTTATTGAACTCTTAGGCAAAAAATAATACAGGCGCACCACAAAGTGGGAAAAACAATAATTAAACAATGAATGAAAGTAATGACATTATCAACAGATGAATGCGGCTACGCCGGTCAAGATAATATGAAAAATGCTAAAAACCACAACAAGGTGGTAAAATACACGATACACAGAGACAGCAAAGTACACGAAAGCAATTACAATTGGCACTGGCAATAGCCAGGATGTAATCGAGGAACGCCTAACCACAGAAAAGGACATCCAACACGGCACTCTATTAACAATCAGGAAAACCGGAAATAGAAACAATAATTAACAATAAATACAGTAAGCACTATACACCAACAGTGCGCAACAAACCCGGTAAAATTCACACGAATACCACTCAAGTGAGTTATTCTGAAGACAAGATTAAGGCGTGCCACACTGAGTGACGCTAAACAATGAGAAAACAGATCTACAAGTGAACGGGCATCACCACTCAAGAACATAGAGGGGAAAACATAATGGAACAAAATAGCATCATGCACAATTCGAAAAACGGTACAAATAAATGTGAGCCCAATGACACCGACTCGAACAGAAATCGCACGAGGTTTGAAGATACAATACAAAGCGCCAAAAACGCAAGTGCAAAACCCCCTGGGCACATCGGGGATACAAAACAAACAAGAATTACAAATAGCACGGTGCACTGTGAACATGAAAAATACGCGTGAGAGATAGTTGATAATGACAGCAAGCACAGTACCAGAGAAATAATGCAGATTACGGTAAGTTACATAATACGCACTACAGGTGAATGGCAAGCGTCAACTAAACAAAAACAGAACAATAAAAATTACAACTCACACTTGATGGTAAGCTCAATTCACAAAAATTAACATTGATACAATATTTATAGTGACCCTGGACTCAACCAAGGATCAAAGAATCACAAAGGAACTAGTACCAACAGAAATGCCGAGGAAAAGTACACTGTATACACACAAGAAAACAGAAAAAAATTGTACAAATTCAAGAAAACACAATAACAAGAACAAGGCATGAACAACACGGTACAAATTATCAGCTTATCCGAGATGAACACCGCAAGCGAGTGCAAAAAAGAAGCACAACGCTCGCGTTAACCGGCGATAGCATGAAAAAGAAAATCGTATAAAATGATACAGTATTTACAGGTTAATGAACTTTCACCAACTCAAACAGAACGAAGAGCGTGAAAAGTGTGCAGCGATGTCACGTTCACATAACACAAATACAACAGGGGAACGAGAGTCCGGGAACTTCGGACTCGAACATAAACCCTGTAATAAGCCAAACATTACATGACTGGAAAGAAAAACAAGGAATAAGCACACTGGATAAACAGGGAAACAGAACATTCGAGTGAGAGGTACGAACCAGCAAGCTCTGTTCCTCGTTGCATAACAATACATAATACACAGTACAATGGTCCAGTGAACAGGAACGATGTAAAACTTCAGTATACACAATGTGCGTGCCATATAAATTACAAGCATAGAGAACAGAACTTCGCTGTCTCAGATAACAGTAGGGAAAAAGAAGCAATGGACGAACAATTTACAATAAACAGGGTACATGGCAAACCAAGGTACGAAAAAAAGTGACAATATCAGAAATTATGTACAATGAAGATAGGTTACAACAGCATACAATTACAGGCAACCAACAATACCACGCCAATTGACAGCAATAAGGTGACCATAAGATATGGTACATATATATCATAAAACACCAGGAAGAAAATGAAAAAAGAAAGTGGTACATGCAGCTTAGACTTGGGTACAAACCTGTACCGAAACAAAAGAAAACGAGTCACATTAGTTAACAATTCGCAAAACCTATGCCAAGAAAGGCACACCACGGTGGACAACTACATACCCTGCCATTTGAGAGAACAGACAAAAAGAAATGCAGATCCAACAAAATAACAAAATATAATTACAAATATACACTGTGTCCCAAAAGGCACATGGAAAAGTAAGAGGAGAAAGCACAACGCAATTAACACGAAAGATACAGCGTCGACACGTCAACTCGGAACCACCCGGTTTCCTGCGCCCAGGCAGACCGGAAGGAAACCAGAGATTTGGGGGTGGACGCTGCAAAGTACTCCAGCCGGAGACGAGCCAAGATGCGATTCCGAAAAATCTTCCGCAGAGCTGCACCTGCAGAAAGGATGCTAGGTGTGGCAGAACGTGATCGTATAGAAAGGCGGTAAAGATGAATAACATGCTTCACAAGGACGAATAGGTAGGCAGAAGCATCCGGAAGTTTAGTTGGAGGATGCTTAGTTAGAAGTAGCCATGGATATGATTGGAAAAGAAGATCCCTGGAACAAATAATGCCAGCAAGACGAAAAGCAGTATGAAGCAGAGGTAGCAGATGGGACAGTGACAATAAACGTGTGGAACATCGCCTTCAGAACCACAAAAAATACAGAGTGAAGTAGAAGAAATAGACATACGAAAGAGAGAGGAAGGAACGGGAAGGCGACGGTGGAGAAACCGCCATTGAAGGTTAAGCTCCAGCGGGGAGGAGAGCGGCGAAGAAGATGCAGACCAGATTGTCAAAGAAAGCGAAGAAGAAACATCCGGGAGTGGGTGGGGCATAGCGAGGGGTGTGCTAAGAAGAGTATAGATCGAACCGGTGGAAAAAGAAGAAATGGGGGCAACAGAGGCACGAAGAGAAAGGAAGAAAGGAATAGAGAGGCTAGGACCAGAAACAGAGATGAGACCAGAATCAGAAACAAGGGAAGGGAAGAGAGAACAGAGAGTAGAACGAAGGAGATCATAATCTTCCTCCAGTAGGGGAGTAGAAGCGGGAAGAGAGAGGAAAGGGGCTTCCAGGAAAGGTCAGCGGTAACTAAAGCTTGAACAGTTAAGATTCCAGAGCGGACCCAAGGAGGGAAGATGAAGTAGGGTTGATCAGGAATGTGAATCAGAGTCGAAAAGAAAAGTGGTTCGGCAAGAAGATCACGAGTAGTAGAGGGAGTTGCGCGAAGAAGTGGAAGTGAGCGGAAGAACGCTAGAACTTGAGTAGTGAGGGGTGGAAATTGATTAAAATAAGAAAGATAAGAGTCCATCCGAAGATATAAGAGAAAAGAAAAGGATGGATCTCGGAGAGAGATAAGAATATCAAAAGTAGAGCAGAGTGATGGAGAAGGAGTGAGAAGAAGGCGAAGGAATGAAACGATGCGAAAGGCTCGGTAGTAAAGGCGTACATCCGGAAGGTGAATTCCTCCCAAAGAAGCTGGAAGAGTGAGAGTCGTAGCAGCAACCCAATGCTTTGCTGACCAAATCACGGAAGTGTTGATAGTAGAGAGACGAGCCGAGGTAAACACCGATGAGTTCCAAGAAAACAAGCATTGGGATAGAAGATATCGCTGGACAATTTGCGCTCTCTGAATGTAAGATGCGAAAAAATGCGTGAATCGTCAAAACGCAGCTGAGCGTTGTAATCGAGGAAGGAGTCCATTCCAGGTAATAATTCCAGAAGTGAATGGATGTCCAATCTGGGCGCCAAGAATTTTCTGGGTCGAGGAGGACCACACCGCACCCCATGGGGCATCGGTGCGACCCATCCAAGACCCACACCACAACCCGGTGCTCTTGAGCACATTCAAGGACGCACCAGAGAGAGCTGCATACTGTTGATACGTGGAGTGTAGAATATCAAACTGTTCATCTCGTCGGAGACAGAAAGTGGCGTCATCTGCATAGGCTGAAACAACGAAACAGCCTGGTGCTAGAAACGGTCAACGGCAATGCAGAAAGAAGAGATGAACGGCTGGCAATCAAGAAAGGTTCGAATGCGAGGGCAAAGAGTTGCCCTGAGAGGGGGCAACCCTGCCGGATTCCTCGTTGGAAAGGGATGGGTGCCGTCAAAAATAAGGCCGCCCGAACATGAAAATGAGCGCCCCGATAAAGACTGAGAAGGAGAGAGACAAAAGGAGAAGGAAAGCCAAAATGGGTTAGAACAGCAGAGAGATAGTCATGGGAAACGTTATCAAAAGCAGACTGTTGATCAATGTTAAATAGGGCTAGGGGTTCTGAATGTTTGCGAGCAAGAAAATTGAGATTAAGAAGAAAAGACATGTTGTTAGTGATAGACCGACCAGGCACAGTGTATGACTGGTCGGGAGAAACAAGAAACGAAAGGACAGAGTTAAGACGTCGAGGAAGGAGTTTCGTGAAAAATTTATAATCAATAGTAAGGATGGAGATAGGGTGCCAATTTGTCAGATTCAGGAGGTCCCCCTTCTTTGGCAGGAGGATGACATGAGCAACTGTAAATTCCGGCGGAAGCGCAGAAGAAGAAAGAGCACAAGAAAAACCAGCAGAAAGAAAAGGTAGAAGGGACGAAAGAAAAGCACGATAGAAGGACAGCGGAAGACCACCAGGTCCCGGGGAGGCATGGGAGTTCAGGGAGGAAAACACCTCTCGAAGTTCAGGCAAAGAAAACTCAGCAGTGAGGGGGCACAGAGAAAAGGCGGGACCTGAGGGAGAGAAGAGAGAAGGGGAGAAGAAGAAAGATCAGTAACCTGCGCGACCGCTCGGAACGTCTCCTGAAAGAAGTGACGGACTTGGGAGCAAATAAGAGATCTGTCGAACGTGGTGGAGCCGTTAGGAAGGCGAAGATGTCGAAGTGAGGTTGATGCTCGTCTCGAAGATTCCATCTTGGAAAGAACTTCAAAGGCTTGTGTCGATGGAGATAGATGCAGAAGTCGAAGTCGACGCACAGCTTGTTGGGCAAGCAGTTGTAGGTGAGCGTGTAGTTCATCGTGAACTACTGAATACTGTGGATCCGACATTTGTAACGAAGAAAGTAAACCCCGAAGATTGCTGATCGCCATCGCACGAGTGGTAGTGATGGAAAATGAAAGGCGTCGTACCAATAATAGAAGGTCTTGTTTAATGTCGAGCCACAGGCGCAGGGCACTCGGAGTAGTAGCTAGCAGAGGTTTCCTAGCAGCAAGGAACTGCTCAACTGTATCGCAGAAAGACCGATCTTGTAAAATTGTATCATCAAAACTCCATCCACGACGAGCCGAAGGTGGTGATGGGGAGACACAAACAGATAGAGACACGACGCTATGATCGGAGGACACTGTAGGGAGGTGCCGTGCCAAAGTAACAGTGGGAATCAAAGAAGAGACAACATAAATACGGTCTAATCGAGCGGCAGCAGAAAACTGCGCCGGGGAATTGCACCAAGTAAATGAAATGGTTTGAGGATTTAGCTGGCGAAAAGAGTCAACAAGCTGAAAATCAGCAATAAACTGTGTTAACTTGGAGACAAGATTCGCACGGTGTTCTCCGTGCGAGAAATAGCGGTCTACAGAGGGCTGCAGCGTGCAGTTAAAATCCCCTCCAATGATGAAAAAATCCTCGGAGGGAATCGCAGCAATCGCTGCTCGTAGACTCCGAAAAAGTGGATCAACAAATGATTCTTCAGTTGGTATATACACATTAAACACATGAAAAGTTACAGTATCAACACAGAAAGTAAGGCATTGCAATAATTCTGAATATAAGTTATTGACAGAAATAGAAGATATACGGTGCATTAAACGATGGTGAACACCGACGGCAATGCCACGTGACCTAGATTGGCGGTACGCATGGTAGAATGTGTAAGGCCACGACCGCCCTCTGTGTGTCGGCGTATCAGTTGAACATCGAGTCTCTTGAAGGAGGAGGACATCACTGGCATCCGCCGCGAGGTCCTCATAGACAAGGGCATTCACATCAGGGGTCGCAAATCCGCGACAGTTGAAGGTCGTCACCGTGAAAGCGTCAAATCAGAAGGTGGAGTGAGCACTTTACGCAAGTGGTTTCGAAGATTAGTGTATCGACGATGCATCATTTTCACAGCAGCATCATTAGAAGACGGACTACGAAGCGCTTGATAGATGCAGTCCAACTCCGTCAACTGCGCAGTCACAGCCGGAAGCTGAGCCGTATGTGCCTGGACAAAAGGAGGGAATCCCCCAGGCAACGATTTCCGACAGAAAACGTCATATAACTCCGGATATGATAAAGGAGTCGACGGAAATACATGTTGTTGCAGTCTTGAAAGAAAATCCTCATAAGGTAAGATAAAGTCTTTAGGGTTCGAAGACAAATAACAGTTTTTCAGGCGAGAAGCCGACGTACGGGATCGAGTAGAAAGTGGCGATTTCCTTTGAGGCTTCCGCCGCTTGGAGGAATCGTCGGGGGCCTTTGGGGCTTCTCTTTTGTCAGTGCGAGACCTAGAGGTCGCGTCCTACCCATCACTTAAGGTGTGGTCACTGACGCTCTGGTAAGCGGTGTCGGTGTCCGCATTGGAAGTTTCAGTATCAGACAACACCCCTCCATCAGCATCAGTAATGTCGCCAGGTGGTGCAGGAGCAAGGAAAGGCGATGTCGGTGGTAATTCAGGATAATGCTTTACAGAAGCAGGTGGTGGTAAGGCAGTCGACTTAGGAGAAATCTCTATGTGAAGAGGATCAGCAGGTGCCGAAGATAGTGATGAGGCACCAACAGGGGTGTAGTGAGTATCCATCCGTGGTGCAGAAGAACCAGTTGATGCCCGTGCAATAGGACACTCTTTGTAGAAATGTCCAACTTCTTTGCACTGACCGCAATGGAATTCTTTTTTTTTTCTTTTCTTGATTGAAGGTTTAACGACCACCGTGAGCAACTCAATGGGCTATAAGCAGTCGCCCGTCCCTAATTTAGGGTCACTGGTTCCAGGGAAGGGAGAGAGCCAGTGCCGTAAGACAAACACAACATCCATGCCTGACCGGGATTCGAACCCGGACCCCGTTCGGACGAATGATCAGAGGCCATCGCTTAGACCACTGCGCCACCGGGGCGGCACAATGGAATTCAGTCAATAGATCAATTTGGCGAGTCTGACCATTACACTTAACTGTGAAGTGAGTTGGGAGCTGATCAATAGCTTCTTGAGAAGGAAAAACGACACGTGCAACTCGACGGGCTCCACGGATGGTATCATGCATAGGGTCGTTCCATGCAGCTAAGTGTGTTTGAATCCCTCCAACGACTCGCCCCAGAGATGAAAGCACGGCATATAACATGACGTCAGTCACCTCTGGGGGTACAGGGTAAAAGGAAACATTTACTGGTCGTTGGGCCACTGGTTCTGGAGTAAGTTGGCGATCTCCAATGGTTAGGCCTGTCGTCAGGACAGACTTGGCATATTCAACTTTGGCAAGATAAACGACAACCGTCCGGGCCCGCCGGAACATATGCAAAATGGCGTCTGGGGGAAACAGGCTTTGAATGGCATCGGCATAGATCCGCATCGGTGTATCTGGGAGAGCCTCAAAACTAACTCCCTTAGCCAGGTTTTCAAAGAAAGCAGTCGCGGCTGGCGAACCTGCTGGAATTTCAAGAAGAATGTTGTTTCCAGTACGATAAATATAAGTGTGCAAAGCTTGAGCGCTTGCATACAGATCCTTGGAAAGCTGTCGAGGAGTAGAAGAGGCTGCAATCTTAGAATACGTGGCAGACGACTGAACGGGCACAGAAGAACTGGAAGAGGCTTCACCAGCAGTAATATCCATGGCTTCATCAACTGGAGCAGAAGCTAAAAGGTTTGACGTAGCTGGGGAAGTCAACGGATTGACACCCGAAAGGCTACCGAACGCACCACTCGGAGAGGGTAGTGCATCAGTGCTAGCTAGGGAAGATAGCGCAGGGACGCTGGCACCAGTCGGAAATGATGATGATGATGATGATGGACCACGGGAAGCGAGGGCTGGGCTCCGCCTCTCTCCGCCGGAAGTCGCCATTTGCATATTTGATGAAGTGTGCATCGCCGACCTGCAAGGTCGAACGTAAACAAACTGATAATAGCAAAAAAAAAAAAAAAACTCACCTGCTCGGGAGTAGACTTAAAATAATCACCGGACTTTCACGAATCGACGACGACAAACAGGTAAGGAAGAAACACTAATATCACACAACACAAACCAATATATATGGAACTCGCATGAACGTGACCGCTGAGCCTGAGGCTTCGACGTCCTCTATCACTGATTTTCTTTGGTCTGCCGGTACGTTTTACTACTTCAGGCACGCCACGTGTCTTCCACTTATTCAGTACATCCAAAACAGTTTACTTAGGTATGTTTAAACGACTATAGTTATGAAATAAAATCACATTCATACGTATAATATCCATTTCAGTGCTGCGCTTTGCAGCTGCCTACACTAGAAGAAGATAATACATGTATAACAATAAATAAGACCCTAAACAGACCGACAACCCCGACCTCTACTTCTCCAACATTCAACACAAAACTTAAAATTTCAAAAATGGCAAAACTCCTTACTTTTCAAACCTGGAATACAAAAATACAAATAAAAACATTAATCACATGCAGCAACTAAAGCATGTCACCTGAGAAAATATAAGAGTTCAGGTTTCACGAGTGTGCTTTATGAATTTCTCATTTGCCAAATTATGTTTTCAAAATGTAGTAACACAAAACTAAATTTCGTTGCACACTGCAACAAAATTTAGCTTTGTCTTACTACATTTTGAAAAAATAATTTGTGGTGGCCAACACTTGTTCTCTGGACCAGGTACGCGGTAGGCTAACTAGGCTCGTACAGATCTACCGCTTGGTAATGGCGGCGCAAATCCAATCCAGGTTGAATGTCGGAGGCCCACGCAGAGTCAGTGATTGCACGGTAAGGCGTACAATGCATACCACGGACTACGGGAGCCCACGCCCTACTCATGCGCCACTGTTGATTGCTTGTCATCGGACATTGTGACGAAATTACATCCAAGTTAAATGTCGGAGGCCCACGCAGAGTCAGCGATTGAACGGTATGGCGCACAATGCATACCACGGGCTACGGGAGCCGACGGCCTACTCGTGTGCCACTGTTGTCTGATCATCATCGGACATCACCCCTCGCCTGGTGCTGAGAACATCAAACCTGAACCTATGCACAGTAGCGGCGCGTCGTGTTGTTAGATGAAACACGCTATTCCGAGTTGACGGGAGGGTGTGGCTCCGTCGTGCCAAGTCGGTTCTGTTCGAGACGATGGTGGTTCTGTGATGGTTTGGAGAGCCTTCTCATGGACACATTAGGTCCCTTACTGTGTCTGGAGAGGTACTTAGCCACTGCGCGCTACCAGCATATGCTGGCTGATCACGTACATGTTTTCACAGCCTTCGTGCATTCTGCGGAGGATGGTCTGTTTTAACTGGACAATGCGCCGTCCCACCAGGCCGCAACCACTCCGGCATGGCTCGAGTAAAACTTATAACACTCATCTGAGTTCGGAATTTTCCAGCGGCCCCCAAGGTCCCCGGAAGCTCTCTGGGATACCGTGAATCGGAACATCAGCAGATCCAAAGATCCTGGACCGACGTCTCAGGCAGAGTTGTGGACAATGCTGCAACAGGCATGGCTGGGAACATCAGATCCATGGATCCTGGACCGATGTCTCGGGCGGGGTTGTGGATAATGCTGCAACAGCCATGGCTGGGAACATCAGATCCATGGATCCTGGACCGATGTCTCGGGCGGAGTTGTGCACAATGCTGCAGCAGGTTTAGCTGGTTTTACCTCCGGAAACCCTCTGTCACCCACTGTAGACGAAGTCCGGTTCTTTGCAGAAATATATTGTTTCCGTGTAGGCATGCAACTGCGAATACTGGTCCTCTCCAACTCCCTGCGTTTAGTTCGCTGAGATATGGTTCGAAAAAAGACTTCATTGAATGCTTCGGTCAATTGCTGCACGCAGGAAGTCTCGTTTCTCCATAACGGCGATTTCGTTCCTGATAGGTTGTCGTTACGCCAAAGTTGCGCCTCTTAGAAAAGCAATGTAGATAATTTTTGCACTGATTAAAGACCCGAGATGTCTGCTGGCCTTTTTAGAAACCAATGAGCTCTGCTGTTTTCAAGACTAACGCAAGTATTTTTGCGCTAGTAGCAGAATCGATGCCTTCTCGTACCAACGAGGACCATTATAATCTGGAAATACACTGCCTGACAGAGAAAATGCCACGCCACGAAGACGTATACCCAGTGCTATGGAAATTGCAGGGTGAGTACACACGTACAAGTTATGAAAATGATTGCATTTGTAGGCTAATCGCACGATAAGTGCGAAGGATATAAGCGGACAACCAGCCCATGAGAACATCATTCGAGACGTCGTCGCGGCCGCGAGAAGTGAGTGGTTCTGCTGTAAACATGCCTGGAGAACAAACAAGGGGTGCCAATGCCGTTAAGACACCGTCGTACGCGATTTCGTCAAACGGATGAGTTCACGAGCGTTGTCATCGTACGCCTTCGTACAGCCTGGCGGTCCTTGCGTCGTATTGCAGAAGAAACACAACGTGATGCCGCAACCATCGGTCGCATTTGGAGACAGTGGCCGCAGAAAGGGTATGTGCAACGTCGTAGGAGGACCAGAGCACGGAGACGGACGTCTGAGCGCACCGATCGTCGCGTCCGACGTCATGCCGTACCGGACCCTCAGGTCACAACAGGCGACATTTTGCGGAGTGTACGGGGAGGCTTGGATGATCCGAAATCGACGCGGAAAGTGTCGCGCCGATTGGCTGCGTCTGGTTTGCTGTCCAGTCGTCCGTTGCGAAGGCTAACCTTAACATAGAGCCATCGTCGTCACCGCTTGGCGTGGTGTCACTCCAGAACTGCGTGGGGTGTCGAATGGAACAGTGTAGTGTTCAGCGACGAATCGCGGTTCTATCTCACCACGGATGATCGCCTTGTGAGAGTCTGTAAGCGACGTGACCAACGGGATGATTCCCCTGCCATTGTGAAACGCTACACGGTCCGGCAACGTGGAATTATGATGTGGGGTGCTATCAGAGCCAACAGCCCTTCACCGCTGGTACGCAGTACGGGCACAATGACGGCACGCCACTACGCTGACGAGATGCTGCGGCCCGTGGCACTACCATATCTGCAAGGCATCCAAACGCCGTTTTTCAACACGATAACGCCCAGCCGCACACTGCTCGGATCAGTCTGAATGCTTTACAGGGTGTGCGAATGCTTCCATGGCCAGCACGATTCCCCGACCTCTCGCCCATCGAGCATATGTGGGACACGATTGGACGTCGGTTGAGTACCCTCCCAACCCCACAGAATAAAGATGAACTGTGGACTCGGATCAACACCACATGTTCCACGATATTCCAGGACTCTATTTGAACTCTCATTGCCTGGAAGCCACGTCGGATTTAACGCTGTATCGCCCAAAATGAAGGCCACACTCCTTATTGATCAACTTGTATATTCGGCCACTGGAGCCTAGAGTGTATGTGACAATTAAATAATTTGTTCAGGACCTACATGGCTATCTGTGTGGGCAGTTTGGTCTGTTTTCGAGCATTCTTTCACGCTGTGGCATTTTCTGTCGGGCAGTGTAGAACACATCCAGTAGTAAGTAGTTCTTCGAATATTGTAAAAGATATCATTTCCGAGGAAATGACTTCATGGAAAGCGGCGAAATACGGCGCTTCTGTGCTGTTTCATGATGTTTCAAATAATTCTTATCTATCAGTTGTATGTAAACTGATAGTCACTAAAACATCAGAACTGTCACTACAATAATTATCTAACGCGCACAAGAAAAGTGTTTACTAAATATTCGATGAAAGCACAGCTATTTGTAGCTTGTTGTACAAAACACTTGGAGCTGAACCTTCTCATATGAACTTTAGCACTAGTCGCACTGAAGATCAGCCCTTTTATTCGTTGAAAGCTTATATCGTATTTGTGTAGTAAGGAACACTCTTATCAAGTAACATCGGGAAGAGCAGATGCTGTTCAACTCGAAGCAAATCTCGTATAAATCGCGCGCACACTTTTCAAACAGTGTGCGTGGCTCTTTATTTACATTGTGACCGTGTGTCAGCCGTTGCCAAAACCTATGCAGAAACTTGAAGATCCGGATGTCGCGTTCAGAATGAATCTAGAAATAAGAAATAACGCAATTTACGTAAGAAAAATAACTCCAAAAGAAAGATTAATTAGGTTCAGGTTCAATGCCGCTTTTAAGCAGAGATCTGTGCAAATATTAACCTCTTTTATAGCAAGTCTTTTGTAAAAGATCGTGCTTACGTTATCGGTTTGTCCGTCCGTCCGTCCGTCAGTCTGTACCCACGATATCTCAGCAACTATTAGTCCGATTTGAAAAATTCTTTTTGCATTGGGAAGCTCGAAATATGCGAATAATGATCCTTTATTTCGTTTTTTTTTCACGGTGCACAATTTCGCCGCTAGAGGGCGTAAATGCAGATGATGTTAAATTCAAAAATACCTTTTAATCCACATATTTGCTTCTAAACATCCGATTGAAAAAATCTTTTATCTTTCGATTCCATTTATGTCGAAGAGTATTTTAGATATAGTTACTTTTTCAAATTACGCATATATTTTCCGCTAGGGGGCGTAAAAGTAAGTTACATTTTCTCCGATAACTCTTTTTCTAAAACTCCGATTTGAAATTTTTTTTCTCCAGCGGATACACCTCTTGATGGAAAATCTTTTGCACATAATTTCAAATTTTTGATAAATAATACTTTGGCCACCAGGAGGCGTAAGTGTTAATTTTTGATTCTCATATATATTTACCATAAAATCTGAGCTTCTAAAATATCGGCTGAAAAAATTCTTTCGTGGACTGATGCCACTCTCATCGGTAAACCTTTTCGGAATATTTTCTTCTTAAAATATTCGACAGTTTCTCCGCCAGGGGGCACAGATGCATATCTTATTTTCGTCAATATCTCTACGTCTAGAAGTCCGATTTGAAAAAATTCTTCTTTGTTGGATAGTGTTTTCAGTGTACATGTTTTTCATATAATTTCAAAATTTTCATGTAATTCATAGACTGTCCGCTAGAGGGCGTAGCGGTAAATTGCGTTTCCCCCTATATCTCTGCTTCTAAATCTCTGATTTGGAAAATTCTTTCTGCACCGGATACAGCTCCTGATGGGAAATCCTTTGCACATAATTTAAATTTTTTGTAAAAAATGGTTTGGCTACCAGGTGGCGTAAGTCTTAATTTCCGCTTCTGATGTATTTGCAGCAAAATATGAGCTTCTAAAATCTCGATTGAAAAAAAAGTCATTTGTTGACCGATACTACTCATCTCGACAAACCTTTTAGGAACATTTTCTTCTTGAAATAACGCATGGTTTCTACGCCATGGGTGTAGATGTATATCTTGTCAATATCTCTACTTCTAGGAGTCCGATTTGAAAAATTCCTTCTTTGTTGGATAGTGTTTCCGATGCGAAATGTTTTTTCTAAAAATTCAAAATTTTTAAGTAAATCATAGACTTTCCGCTAGGGCACACAAAGGCAAATTACGTTTTCTGCGTTATTTCTGCTTCTAAAACTCCGATTTGAAAAATTCTTCCTGTATCGCATATAAGACCTGATGGAAAATATTTTTCACATAATTTCTAATGTTTGGTAAAGAATGGTTTGGCCACCGGGAGGCATAAGTGTTAATTTCTGCTTCTGATGTATTTGTAGCAAAATCTGGGCTCCTGAAAACTCGACTACATTTTTTTTTCTGAGACGGATACCACTCATATGGAAAATCCTTTTGAGAATATTTTCTTCCTAAAATAATGCATGGTTTTCCCACCAGGGGACGTAAAGTCACATCCTATTTTTGTCGATATCTCTGTTTCTAAGAGTCCGATTTGAAAAATTCTTTCCGTGTTGGAGAGCGTTTCCGGTGCGAAATGTTTCTTACATAAATTCATGTTTTTCTTAACACACAGGTCTGCAACCAGAGGGGGTAAGTTCACGATTCTGTTTACAGCAATATATGAGGGATTAATAACCCGATTGAAAAACTTTTTCCTTCCATCAGATACTTTTGTTTTCCATACCGGCTCCATTGACTTCGAACAGCTTTGATAAATTTCATTTGCGTCAGAACGGATTGAAAAGACGTGCTTATTATACCCGAAAATTCGGTGTAATCTTTCTTTGTTTTTATTTTTTTATTGGAGGTTTAACGACCACCGTGAGCAACTCAATGGGCAATAAGCAGTCACCCGTCCCTAATTTAGGGTCACTGGCTCCAGGGGAGGGAGGGAGCCAGTGCCGTGAGACAAACAAAACATCCATGCCTCACCGGGATTCGAACCCGGACCCCTTTCGGACGAATGATCAGAGGCCGTCGCTTAGACCACTGCGCCACAGGGGACGGCTTTTAACCTAAGATCAGAAATCGGGATTTTGCAGAATGCGGAAGTTATAATCGAAATTTCAGTAATGTGAGATATAGAGAATAACAGCTGCAAATTGGGAAACGTGAATTCCTTAAACAAACTGCTCAGAAGCAATGATAAAATGTGGAATTACAGTAATTGTTACAGTAGGATACGGAATCTCAAATGTAGTTTTTTAAAACTTTCATCCAAAAACTTCTTTTCTCCTGATTTTCGGTGAAATAAAAGATGTCATTCACGCACGCATGAACATGGAGCAGATTTATGAGGGCAAACTGTGCTGTTGCTTTTGAACTTTAGTCCGCCGCATTCTGCAGGGTCACGAACATTTACAGAGAAAACAAGTTAGTAAAATCATGCAATGCATTGATTATGATACGCTTTCCAGAAATCATTACTCAAGTTATTACTCGAGTTATGAGGATAATGGCTGTGGAATAAATCCCGCTCCTGTGCCCTGACCTTTGACCCCATATTGGTTCAGTATACCTCCGGAATAACATACTAAAGTTATGTCGCAATAGAAGCATTTTTATGCAAATTATGACGCATAAGAGCAACGGAATGTCCTGAACTTTGACCCCATTTCGCTCGTTTTCAACAGGGTTCGTCCCCAGGTGGTCCCCTACCACATACGAAAATTTCATCGAAATCGAACCATTTTTACACGAGTTATCGCGTGGACGGACAAACGGACGGACAAAGCTGGAGCATATACGCTTCTTCAACCTACGGTTGGAAAGCGTAAAAAAGCAATGTAACAATTAAAACGGAGCTGGGTTGTTTTTTGCAGATTTGAAAGAGCAGTGCGGCGGACACTGCTGCTAAAAATTTCCGAAACATCATCCAACGGCATCTATTCTGACTCGTAAACTGTCTTCAGTTCGAAAGAGATTTGCTGTTTTTTACGTTTTCCAACCGTAGGTTGAAGATGCGTATACAATGTGTATATATGGCCTAGCTTTGCCTGTCTGTCCATCCGTCCGCACGATAACTCGCGTAAAAATGGTTCGATTTCGATGAAATTTTAGTATCTGGTAGGGGACCACACCTGGGGACAAACGCTTTTGAAAATGGGCTAAATGGGGTCAAAGGTCAGGACATAGGAGCGTGATCCATTCCATCGCCCTTATGCATCATAACTTACTTAAAAAATGCGTCGATTGCGACAAAACTTTAGTATGTTGTTCCGGAGGTATACTGAACCAGTTCTGTTTCATAACATTGAAATGGGGTCAGAGGTCAGGGCACAGGAGCGAGATTCATTTCACAGCCATTATCCTTATAACTTAACTAAAAATGCTTCTATTGCGACAAAACTTTTATATGTGATTCCGGAGGTATACTGAACCAATTCTGTTTATTATCATTGAAGTGGGGTCAGAGGTCAGGACACAGGAGCGAGATATACTCCACAGCCAATATCCTCATCACTTAAATAAAAATGTTTCTGTTGCGACAAAACTTTAGTATGTGTTTCCGGAAGTAAACTGAACCAATTCTGTAGAGTATCATCGAAATGAGGTCAAAGGTGAGGGAACAGGAGCGACATTTATTCCACAGCCATTATCCTCATAACTTGACTAAAAATGCTTCGATTGCGACAAAACCTTATCGCGTTGTTCAGGAGGTATACTGAACCAATTCTGTCTAATATCATCGAAATGGGCTCAAAGGTCAGAGCACAGGAGCAAGATTTATTCCACAGCCATTATCCTCATAACTTGAGTAATGATTTCTGGTATGTTGGAAAGCGCATCATAATCAATGCATTGCATGATTTTACTAACGTTTTCCTTTAGTTCGCAACGTTTACTTTATAAATGTCCATGTCCTGAAAACTTGATTCAGAAATGATGATTCATCTAACAACAAAATTAGGTTTCCTTTCTGATAAGATTCAGCTGAAGGTAAAATTTCCTGTGAGCATTTGATAAAATCTTTAACAATATGTGGCTTTTTATACATGCTCAACTTCTTCAGAACTTGAAGGTCTCACACCAAGAATCATAAGAAATGCCTGACCTGTGAGGGACGATGCCACACGTACCAGGGGTCCCATTTCAGTCCACCTAAACAGTCCCCAGACGAGAATGCCTCCCCTACCAGCTTGAAGAATACCCTGCTGGCAAGAAGGATCCATCGCTTCATGTTGTTTGCGCCGTGCACTTATCCTGCCATCTGCATGTACCAACGTGAATTTCGACTCATCAGTCCAGGCAACATGTTTCCACATGTCTATGGTCCAGTGGCGATGTTCCCGCGCCCATGCTAATCTTTGCACCCTGTGATGTGCGGTCAGCAGCGGTACCCTCGTGGGACGATGGTTTCTGTACCCCATAGCGAGGAGATGGTTCTGGATGGAGTGGCTCCTTACACGTTTTTGTGCACCAGTGTTAAATTGCCGAGTGATTTCTTGCACTGTGGCCCGTCTATCCGCTGTTACAATACGAGCTAGCCAACGATGACCCCGCTCATCCACACGCTGTTGTCCACGGCAGTTGGCCCTTGCAGGGATGGTTTTACCGGATTCAATGCACTCACGTTGCACCCGTGACACAATGGTTCGTGAAAATCCCATTGCCTGCACGACTTCCGAGATGGAGTGACCCATTCGTCGGGCTCCGACAATTTGCCTACGATCAAATGCGCACAGATCCTTCGTCTTGCCCATACTGCGTCCGACTGTTACTGATTCCCGTCGCATCACTCCTTATATTGTCGGATCGCTGCATACGTCATGTCGTTCCCGTTTACTGGGCAGCCCACAGAGCCACATTTGCATAATGCCAGCTGTCTGTAATTCAATTGCTCTTCAGTGTAAAGGTTTCTTGAGCCTAAACTGATAACAATTTACGCGACACCTCATGCCATTGTCTATATAACTTTCCGAGCTTATGCAGGTGGAGAACTGATGCTGCATTTGGAAAATACAGTTCGGCCGACAATTTTAGAGTGCTGGTTGTTGGATTTACTTCAAGCATGGTGCCCGAATTAACCACAGCGGGCCTTTCCGAATCTTTCTTCCACTCCAAGCTCATGTCGCCAACCGTAAATTTCTTGAACCTGATTTGTACTGTCCAAGTGACGCAAAACCTTCGCCTTCGTCTATTTTTCGGATTGCTTCAGTTGCTTTTCACCCTTGCTTTCAGTAATGGCACAATAGAACCCAAATTTCAAACTTCGTGGCCATTCTGACAGTGCAATAAATGCTCAATGTACATTTCAAAACACCATGCAAAGAGCTTTTGTGCAATCTGCAACATCGGCAACCAATCCCACTGAAACTATGCAAATCAGAAACACAAAAGAACAGTACAAAAATGCATTTTTTTCGGACATTCCAATAATTTTCGCCGTACACGCATGTACACTGGAGTGCAAAAATTAAGGACGAGACGGTTTTTCGAATGTAACGTCGCGCAGAAGTGCTCCACATTGACTCAAATCATACCATAAAATCCCCAAGATGTAAGAATATGGGGCAAGTGAGCAAAACCGTCCAAACAAGGAATCCAAAGGATACAAAGGCACTTTATGGGAAAGGTAGATTCGAGCACAACTGGACGGAAGACAGAAACGCCCATGTGACAGGCGGCTGCCAAGAAAAATCCAGTCCTTAGTAGGGGATATGATCCCCCGTGACTTCGTTGCAGGATTTACAACGTCTGTCCATGCTGAGGACGAGGTTGTCAAGGAGCTGTTGAGGCATCGCGGCCCATTCCTCTTGTAGCGCCAATCGCCGCTGCGGAATCGGTGCTGGCGGTTGGTGACGTGCTGCCAAGCGTCTCCCGAGAAGGCCCCACACGTGTTCGATTGGATTCAGGTCCAGGGACCTTGCGGGCCAATCCATGCGTTGAATATTTTCACTCTCCAACAGCTCTGCGACAGCCACTGTACGATGAGGTGTAGTGTTGTCGTCCATGAAGAGGAACTCAGGACCCACAGCCCCTCTAAACAGACGCACGTGAGGCAGGAGAACCTCGGTACAATAGCGGACAGCAGTGACTGAATCTTCTGGGAAGATGTGGAGGTCAGTACGGCTACCAAGCATGATACTGCCCCAAACGAGAACTCCGCCACCTCCAAACTGGACCCTTTGGATGATGTTGGAAGTGTGTTTGCGTGTTCCCTGCTCTCTCCAGATGTGTATACGTCCAGAATCGCTCGTCAGACTAAATCGGCTTTCATCCGTAAAGAGAACTCGACCCCATTGCTAATGTGCCCAGTTCTTGTGTTCCTGGCACCACAGAAACCACCGTCTCCGATGAGCAGGCGTTAATGGCACACACCGTACTGGTCGTCGTGCAAATAGACCACCTTTGTGCAGCCTTCTGGCCACGGTAAAACGCAATAACGGACGTCCAGTTGTCTGTTGCATGTGCCTTGCGATTTCTCTCGCTGTCTGCCGTCTGTCTCTTCTCACCTGTAGGACAATATACCGGTCTTCCGCCGCCGTGGTTGCTCGTGGACGCCCACTGCTTAACTCTCGGATTGCCGCCCCGGTGGCGCAGTGGTCTAAGCGATGGCCTCTGATCATTCGTCCGAACGGGGTCCGGGTTCGAATCCCGGCGAGGCATGGATGTTGTGGATGTCTTACGGCACTGGCTCTCTCCCTTCCCTGGAACCAGTTACCCTAAGAAGGGACGGGCGACTGCTCATAGCCCATTGAGTTGCTCACGGTGGTCGTTAAACCTCCAATAAAAAAAAAAAAAAAAAAAACTCTCGGACAGCTGTTCCTGTTGTTTGAAATACTCTCCAAGCTCGTGAAACGATGCTGTGAGCGATCTCGAACTCCTCTGCCACACTAGTCACACTTTGACCTTCTTCCAACTACCCAATGACGCGACCTTGGGTAAAATAATCCAGATGTCGTCTACTGGATTGTCTGTTGGCCATATCACACGGTGGCAGCAACTCGACGTCGTTCAAACCGGTGTACACCGGCAATAGGTTTCGCCGGATTGCTGAGCGTACACTGCCCGTGTGCTTTATACCCTTCCGATACCCCCTCTCCCCATCATGCTGCATATATGCGCATGCCCTACAGTACCGGACCCTAGTCTATCTCCTGAGTGGTCTTTCTGTCCGTTCTGCCTGCTCATTCCGCTGTTATGCTAATTTCTCCTCTTCGTCCTTAATGTTTGCACACCAGTGTATCATCATCGCTTTGCACTTGTAAACCATCATCACATTCGGGCAAGCTGTAGACACAGTTCGTTGGAAAGGAAGCATGACCGTTGGTCTGCATCAAAATTTCATTTTCACCTAATGTTTTTGTCTACTGCAAGATTTTCTGGATCTACCATATCGCTTCCTCGATAGCGAATGGTTCATTTCACATCTTCAATCCGCACAGTTCCAGGTTTATTTCTTGATTTGCTACCAGATAGTATCACAAAGATTTCCTCCTGTTTAGGCAATCTTTCATCTGCCTTTGGACACACTTGTCTAACCATCACGCATCAAACTTTTATTCTACCAGAAAAACTATCTGAGTTTTTAGGTCTGGACTACTAATTCTGTTTTGTCCCTGAATCCACCTATTTTTTCCCGGATATTTCACTGACTACTCTCACTTCTTCACCTTCTAACCTACTAACGAGCTTGTTACGTTTATTACCCATTTAACTTTTTCTTCTCTGTCTCTTATGTAAATTTTGGTTATATCTCATTATTTACGAACTTGACGACACATCTTAACAGAGATAGAAACGGGTCACGGGTCAACGATTCAAAAATTTCTTGCCGATCCAACGGGTCATGTCAAAGTGTTCCAGACCCGATTTTGACCCGGTTTTATTCCCGTTTTATTTTTGAAAAGAGAAAATATATTCCAAAGAAAAATGCGTGTTGTGGAATTCTGTAGCCGATACTGTGGTGCCCACGGAGTGAATAATGATTTTCCATGCAAAAATATTGCCGTCTCTTTCCTAAAGCAAAGATTTCCACCGACCGACGTCAGATACACCGACACCATATCGTAAAAAGATGCTTCCTTTGCGTTCTTTTACAGTGCGATTGTCCAGGGCAAGGTACAGAGAAACGCCATTCGCCTGCTTCTCAGCTGATTCACTCTCTCCGTGCGAAGTTTACTGTACGACTAAGAGTTACTTTTCACATCGCATCTTTTACATTGAGCATTCAGAGGTTTTCGATTGAGATGCTAACATCCCCTTCTCGTGACATGTCATGTCGAAATTAACTCCTTATTTGTTAATATGGATGGATTTAATATTAAGGAGGTTGAGAAAGGCGTCGAGGCCAACAAATACGTGCTTGTTCAAAACCACAAGGGGAAGAGTGAATGATGGAAATTATTTCGTCACATTAAGGAACCAGTGAATAATTCTGTGTTGTTTGGTTTTGCTTATTGTTAAAAATGTGGAAGAGGTATAATTACAAAAAAAGATGTCGACGGTTTAATAAAAGATTATGGAACCAAAAATCTAACGGACCATATGAAACTATGCGCACCTCCATCAAAGCGTGGAAAGAGTGAACAATCTAAATACATTTAAAAAAATACATTTGTATAATCGTAAATAATGATTCCCATTTGTAATATAATCCATGGTCACGGTCATAATCAGCCATTACTTCTGGATTACGCAAAATAGTGGCACTAAAAGTAGCACTAAATTTTAGCAAGTAACCAAATTTTATTATTAAAATAGGATTTCAGTAATTAAATATCAAGCAGTTACTGGGATGAATATGTATATTACGTTTCCCAAGAGCAGAGTCAAAGACAAAAAAAAAAAAAATTACTTAAGAATTTAAAACTAAATTTGCAAAAAACCTGAAGATCATGACGCGCAACGCAGCAGTTATGAATATTCAGAATTCACATACTATTAAGAAGAGACAGAATCAAAAACAATTTTTTAACAAGTACTAAAACTACAAAGAAAAGCTCATATACTAACAGGTATGAGCAAAAGGAAGATAAATTAAAAGCAACCTGAATGTGGTGAAGTTCACAATGAAGTTTCACAATCAACCTGAATGTGTGAAGTTCACAACCTGAAGTTCACAATGAAGAGCATGTAGATTATTTTAACAGGAACACCTTGAACGCAAAACTATTTACAGTAACAACAGGAAACAATAGGGAAACGTCGTAGCAAACAGTAAATTTCTAGCGTTGAAGATTCCAGACACCTTACACCTAGACATTGTATACACGCTGCTTTTGTCGAAGTTTCTCGATCTGACTGACTGCTAGTGCTGCCTGAATAACAGAAACTATGGGAAGTTCAGATGCAGAGTTGGAAACGGGTGAATAATTTCGGACCCGGACCCGATCCGGACCCGTAACTGACCCGGACAAATCTGCTTTGAGCTATAAATTCGAAACTAAATTTATGTATATATACATATAAACGTAATATATACTATTAAGAAGAGACAGAATCAAAAACAGTTTTTAACAGGTACTAAAACAACAAAGAAAAGCTCATATACTAACAGGTATGAGTAAAAAGAAGATAAATTAAAAGCAACCTGAATGTAGAAAGTGTCGAGAATGCCGAGCCTTGGCTTTATCAAGGACCAGCAAAACTCTGCATTTTCTCACTTCCACAAAGACCTAGTTGGAAATGGGTTTCTGCAAAGCCATAGATGCCAGTTTTAAGCCCACCAAAAACTTTTTTAAAAAACATCATAACTACCTCAGAGTTGCATGATGAATCAGTTAGTTAATATTTTTTGCATGCATCTATAACTTTTCTGGCCCAACCCATGCTCTGAGGAAGTTATGATGTTTTTTAAAAAAGTTTTTGTTGGGCTTAAAACTTGCATCTATGGCTTTGCAGAAACCCATTTCCAACTAGGCCTTTGTGAAAGTGAGAAAATGCAGAGTTTTGCTGGTCCTTGATAAAGCCAAGGCTCGGCATTCTCGACACTTTCTACATTCAGGTTGCTTTTAATTTATCTTCTTTTTACTCATACCTGTTAGTATATGAGCTTTTCTTTGTTGTTTTAGTACCTGTTAAAAATTGTTTTTGATTCTGTCTCTTCTTAATAGTATATATTACGTTTATATGTATATATACATAAATTTAGTTTCGAATTTATAGTTCAAAGCAGATTTGTCCGGGTCAGTTACGGGTCCGGATCGGGTCCGGGTCCGAAATTATTCACCCGTTTCCAACTCTGCATCTGAACTTCCCATAGTTTCTGTTATTCTGGCAGCACTAGCAGTCAGTCAGATCGAGAAACTTCGACAAAAGCAGCGTGTATACAATGTCTAGGTGTAAGGTGTCTGGAATCTTCAACGCTAGAAATTTACTGTTTGCTACGACGTTTCCCTATTGTTTCCTGTTGTTACTGTAAATAATTTTGCGTTCAAGGTGTTCCTGTTAAAATAATCTACATGCTCTTCATTGTGAACTTAACCGGCGTGTCACGTGATTTTTACCTCAACTGTTGCACATGCTACAAGTCCCCAGAAGATGGTGTTGTGGTCTTCATAACCGTAAGTAAATGTTTAGTTAATTTCGTTATTCCTTAGTGATTGGACTGTGAGTGTAGTTCAAACATTATAAGCTCTTGCTGCTGTAAAAGAGGAAGATCTAAATACTGCATTTTACACCATCAGCTTTGTTCTTTGTCCAACCTCTTTCTGAACGAACAGAGTTGTACAACTAGCAGACTTGTTTTGCTGATTCTTTATTGTAATTCCTTATCAAGCTTTCCTGTCTCATTTAGCAATCACTAGACAAAACCCGTCAGAATCGACGGTTAGTCATTTTTTTGAAAAGAATGAACTCATATGAAACAACAAATCTAAACTTTATTTGATTGACAAATTCATTCAACCACTTCAGTAAAGACCCAGGTTCGTGATTTTTTTATTGAAGGTTTAACGACCACCATGAGCAACTCAATGGGCTATAAACAGTCTCCCGTCCCTAATTTAAGGTCACTGGTTCCAGGGAAGGGAAAGAGCCAGTGCCGTAAGACAAACACAGCATCGATGCCTCACCGATATTCGAACCCGGACCCTTCACGAACGAATCACAATAAACCAGCGCTTAGACCACTGCGCCACCGGGGGCGGCCAGGTTCGTGATGAGCATCACGACTGCACTCTTTTTCAGTTGTAAAATGTGAGGCGGAATTCCACTCATCTCGATCGTGTGCGAATATTCAACTGGATAGCGCACTCTTTCACTCTCATCTTCACTTACAACTCTCTTTGTAAATGTTGTTGGAATGAGATTCGCGTTGCGAATACTCTTTATTCTCTCTTGTCTGTGACATATATAGTTGCGACCCACTGATCGCTCACGCCTTTAAGTAAGGCTCTTACTTTCTTTTTCTGCGGGAGAGACATTATGTTAAGGGTAAGTATGCAATAAAGTATTTACTTACTTTAGGACTGATCATAGAACACAATGCAGACACCAAGTCTGACACTGAACTGAGCTTCTGATGTAGATAAAAGCCGCACGCTTCTCCCATAGACTTTACATGGGAACTATGCCGCCCCGCCACGCCCGAACTGTTGCCCCAATCTCAGTTTCTCTTCGACTGGCACATATACATGGTAAAATCTTTATTTTGATACATGAAGCATAACTATATTTTTACATTCAGCCGTTCTCTCAAAATAGGTCTCACAGTAAAAAACCTTATAGAATGAAGATATAGATGGCACAACTTAATATGTACATTCTAAATATTTTCACTAACAACGGTCAACGGAATGTTTATTTGCATCTTTACATAATGGGAAACATCTTACCTACGTAAATAAACTGGATAGAATGAATATGTATTGGGTTGTCGGAAAAGTCATGACGTATTTTAGCCATGTTTTGCAAAGGTCATTTATTGATAGAAAAAACAAAGATCAATCAATTATATAATGCCCGTTTTGTTCGAAAACCTTTCGCCATTTGTTAGTGAGCTGCAGAATGCCTCGTTCATAGAAGGACCTGTCTTTCGTGGCGAAAAACTGTACAAGGTGCTGATTTACACCCTCATCTGAATTGAAAGTTATACCACGCAAAGACTGTTGAAGAGAGCGTAACAAGTGGAAGTCTGACGGCGCAAGGTCAGGCAAGTATGCTGGGTGTGGCAACACATCCCACTTAAGCTCCAATAATTTTTGGCGGGTGATCAAACTTGTGTGTGGTCTCGCGTTGTCGTGATGGAACAAAACACCTTTACGATGAACGAGCTCTGGACGTTTCTGGATGATGGATTCGTTCAAACTGTCCAATTGCCGACAGTACACATTCGAATTGATTGTTTGGTTCCGTGGTAGGAGCTCGAAAAACACGACACCTTTAAAATCCCACCACACTGAGACTAGAACCTTCCGCTGATGAATGTCTGCTTTGGATGTCGTTTGAGGCGAAGCAGTACGTCGGGAACAAGACCGTTTGCGCAGCACATTGTTGCACACAATCCACTTTTAGTCACCAGTTATCAATCGCTTCAAAAAAGGATCGTTATCCTCACGTTTAATGAGTATATCGCAGATGTTTATACGCGCCGTCAATTGAGCGTCTTTGAGTTCATGAAGAACCCACACATCGAGCTTGCTAACGTATCCCAGCTTCTTCAGGTGGTCGTGAACGCTTGAATGATGGATGTGCAATGTGTCTGCAATCTCTCGTGTCGTGTAACGTAGGTTTGACTCTACCAATGCCTTGATTTGGTCGTCATCAACCTCGGTTGGCCTCCCGGACCGAGGAGCATCGTTGAGGTCAAAATCACCAGCACGGAATTTTGCGAACCACCGCTGTCACTGACGTTCTTGTAGAGCATTATCACCATACACTTTACGCAACTTTTCACAAGTTTGACGCGCGTTCTTCTCATTACGGAAGTAAAACAGTAAAATATGGCGAAAATGCACAGTTTGGTCTTCCATCTTCAACTTGATGTCAAATCTCCGATAATCAACCAAATCGCTCACTATTCCTTTTAGACTGCAGCTAGAACTAGCACCTGTCGATAACAGAGCTGCGTATGACTATAGTACTTCCAAAACCGCCCAACCATCAGGTGCCAAAATACGTCATGACTTTTCCGACAACCCAATATATATACATCACACAATCCAACGGCATAACGCAATTAGGTCTTCCAGAGTTGTCGCTCTTCCCATCAGAAGAACTTTCATACGAATGCCTGCTAGCGTTGCTTTGTGCAACGGTTCGCTCAAAAAAGAGAAGACTTCGGACTTTGGACTCACTCCCTCCCTCCATGCTTTAGCCTTCAACAGCGCGTGAGTTAACCGCAGGCGATTGAATATCAACCGCACGCTTCTCCCATAGACTTTGCATGGGAACTTTGCCGCCCCACAACGCCCGAATCGTTGCCCTCAATCTCATTTTTTTCTCCGACTGGTGCATCTATATGGCAAGACCTTTATTTTGATACCTCAACCATATCTTTACGTTCAGCCGTTATCTCAAAATAGGACTCACAGTAAAAAAACCTCATAGAATTAATATCATCATCATCATCATCATTGTCACCCATTATCAATCCACTGCTGGATGAAGGTCTCCCCAAGTTTCCTCCACAACGGTCTGTCTTGTGCCAGTCTCCTCCATGTCACTCCCGCATACTTTCGAATTTCATTCACCCATCTACCATGTGGTCTTCTTCTGGGTCTTTTCCTGTCCCTTGGAATCCAATCTAAAATTTCGGCTGTCCATCGATGGTCTGTCCTTCTGGCAGTATGCCCAGCCCATTGCCATTTCAGGGATTTAACTCTGATCATGATGTCTTCCACTCTTGTCATTTTTCGGATCCACGAGTTCCTCTTCTTATCTCTCCTGGTTATCCCAAGCATGCACCTCTCTATGCTACTTTGAGTTGTCTGCAGCCTTTGTATGTCTCTTTTAGTTAAGGTAAACGTCTCTGCACCATACGTAAGCACTGGAAGGATGCATTGATCAAACACTTTTCTTTTAAGACATAATGGCATATTGCTCTTGAAAATTATGCTGTTTCTTCCAAAAGCTCTCCAGGCAAGTTTTGTACGCCGATTATTTCTTCATCAATGTGACCCTCACTTGATATCTGCTGTCCAAGATAAACGTACGTGTCTGTTATCTCCAGCTTTTCTCCATCAATCGATAAATCTTCATTTCTTGTAAAAGCATTGAACATCACTTTTGTCTTCTGAAAGTTCATTTTTAATCCCACTTCTTTACTCTTGTCAGCAAGTTCCTGGATCATACTCTGCAGTTCTGATGGGGTAGTTCCAAAAATGACTATGTCATCAGCAAAACGAAGGTGGGTTAGATAATCTCCATATATAGAATTGATATATAGATACCTAAATAATTAAAATCTGCAAGCTAAGTTATTTTCTCGGAGTAGAATTATTGCAAAAACATTATTTCAGAAAAACGTATTTCTGAAAGCACTGTCATAGCTATAAAAGAATGTGTTTCTAATAAACTGTCTATTCACTGTATACGGGTTTTAAATGAATAAACAAATCCAGATGGTGAATATTTTCTGCTTGAAATGAGATAAGAACGTCGGAAATTCTTTTCTAGGCTGGAATAAAACATAGGTATAAAACAAACGACGAAACAACATACATTAGAATAGGTCAATTTTTCGATGGCAAGTCGAAAGAAAAGATTTCCCCGTTTCCACGGGAGTTTTCGAGAAGCATTGTATGCACGTTGTCAGTTCGTATTTTAGAAGGCGCAGACACATTTGTGCACTTCTCAAATCGAATCTCGGCTTTCTCTTTGCGAAACACAGCTCGTATCCCGGGGAAATTTTATTGAATTGGAGACTTCATCCTGCAATTTTCGTATTTCGCAGCGATGCGTGCTCCGGAATGTGCCACATAATCCATGGAAGTACTGCACGGGACTTGTTTTATTTTTTAACTTCCTGCCCGGGCTCTGTCTTGTGCTGAAGTTTGGGGACTGACACAATTTATCATCTGCCTGGTCCGCTCAAGGGAAACATCGGGGGGCACTCGCAAAGCAATTAATAACTCTCTCTCTCTTTTACTTTTCCTCAGTCACAACATTTCGCATATATCACCTCATTAGTTGACGAGCTGGAATAATTTACACCCCGGCAAATACCAAAGTCCTTGTGAACTGGCTTAAAATATTTGTATTCGGAATAGTTCTACTATGCTAATATTCGCTCCTCTGAGAGTATCTCTTGCCTATAAATTGTGTCGAAGCTCACCCCTGAGGTTTTCTTAACGACCGTTCTATTGATTTTTTGGTCCCACCGCGTATGACTGAAGATTGCCTTTCTGCGCTGAACAGTTTAATGCCCCTTTCTGCCACTAACACTCTTGCTTCTTTGTGTCTGGGCTCGCTCATGCACAGACACACTCACACTTACCGTGGAAGATTCGATCAGTACCAAAACAAAGGATTCAGGAAACAACCATTTTTAAGATTTACAAGTTACAAAATGCTACATAAAAGTACTTCGAGAGCGTCATTTTCAGAAAATATTTCGCTCTTTGACGTTTTGAAAGCCGACGCAAAAGCAATAAAAATTTACGTAAGATTACTTTGAATTCAAAATGGAAAACGCTGAATTTAGCGTCCGCAGTAAATGCCCATTTCCATGTTTTCATTGTTCCGACTCATGCTAAAGTCATCGTTCGCGTGTCTATTCAGTGGACTTCGCCGGCAGATGACATCAATTTTTCACACCGTAGCATCACAACAGAGACACTTTCCCCTTTGATTTCACCAGAAAATAAACTTTAGAATGGTTAACGAGCCGCAACAACCACGCGTTCGTGCAACAAACGAACAAACAAAGATATCCTTTTTATTTGATTTGACATTTCGAATTGTGTAGAATGTAACAAAACACCCAAAGCAATCTTATACCTTTTTCGCTCTACGACGTCAATACGTCGACCGTAAATAAGATATAGTTGTGCATCGAAACATTAATTCCAACATGTTGTGAAAACAGCCCCTAATTGCTTCTGGGACTTACCAGAGTAGGCTACAGAGTAATGCCTGTTCGCTTATATTCTTTTATTGCCTTAAGGAACGGAACATATTTTAAGGTAGTATTAACTCTCTGCTACAAGTGAATACTGAATAAATTATATGGTAGGTTTTACTCTCATAAACAAAATTTCGAACTCTCGTTTTGAGATGTGGATTGTAATTAAAATCCTAAACTGTCTACGAAAGAAAATGCTGCGAAAATTCATGAAAAATAAAAACTTGTGCGTCAAGATGAAACAATAGGTTATAATAACGTTTAGAAAGAAGCTTTCAAAAGAAAAAAAAAAAAGCGAAAATACAGATATAAAGAGAACGAAATGCATAGATCAAAGACCAAGTGGCCGCCCCGGTGGCGTAGTGGTCTAAGGCGTTGGCCTATGATCATTCGTCCGAAGGGGTTCGGGTTCGAATCCCGGTCAGGCATGGATGTTGCGTTTGTCTTACGGCACTGGCTCTCTCCCTTCCCTGGAACCAGTGACCCTAAATTAGGGACGGGCGACTGCTTATAGCCCATTGAGTTGCTCACGGTGGTCGTTAAACCTCCAATCAAAAAAAAAAAAAAAGACCAAGTGATGAAACCCCTGGTGTGGATTTGAAAAGGTTCTAAGAAATCAACACAGAAGACCGTGTGGAAAAACAGCAAAAATGACAGTAAACAACCTGATGACCTCTAAGAGAATGGATTCCAAGTTTTTTTTTCATGGATTCCAGGTTCTTGACACTAAAGATGAAGGGGTAACAGATTGACGTCTACAGAAACTTCCTCCAATCGTACCGAAATAATCCTCAAAATTTTTAACGAAGTAATTCACTATCTACCAACAAGTAATTGGAAACCTGTGATAGCAAAGGAAAACGAAGTTCATTCACTTTCAATAGTTGGTAGACCCTCCACGAGCGGCGATTACAGATGCGACCCTCCGGGGCATACTCTCAACCAGGCGTTGTACGACGACAAGCGGTATTTTCTTCCACTCGGCTTGGAGAAGACAGGTCAGTTCATTCACCGATTTCGGACCCTTAAGTCGACGCTCCAACTCGTCCCAGAGGTGCTCGATAGGGTTAAGGTCCGGGCTCTGCGCAGGCCAGTCCATTCGATTAACCCCATTGTCACCATACCAAGCCATGGTGGACCTCGCAACATGACAGGTGGCATTGTCATCTTGAAAGTAACATGGGTCAACTCCGTAAAACTGCCACAACGTAGGAAGCGCATGGTCATCCAAAATGGTGCAGTAGGTCTCGGCGTTGAGTCTACCAGGAATTGCGAACAAGGGTCCCGTTCCATACCAGGAGAAACACCTACATAACATAATTCCACCGCCGCCGAACTTCACAGTTAGCACAATACATTCCGGCAGGAGGCGTTCTCCAGGAAGACGCCAAACCCAGACCCTGCCATCCGAACGGTAGAGGGTGAACCTTGATTCATCGCTCCAGAGAACCTGTTTCCCCTGTTCAACGGTCCACTGCCGACGTTCTTTGCACCACGCTAGCCGAGCAGCGCTATTGGACTTGGTGATCAAAGGCTTGTGGGCGGCAGCACGTCCATGATAACCGAGCAGATGGACTTCCTTACGAATGGTATTCATCGAAAGAACACTCCCGGATGCCTGTTGAAACTCCTCGCGGATGTGGCCTATCGATTTGGTGCGGTTCTTCCGAATTTCTCTGGCCAGCACCCGTCGGTCTCCAACTCCCAGTTTTATGGGTCTGTCGGATCGGGGCACATTCCGACAGTCACCTCTCATCTTCCACTTGTCAATCACGTAAGCCACTGTCGATTTTGGGTACTTCAACTAGCTGGATATGTCACGTATGGATCGGCCATTTCTGTGATACCCGACGATTACACCTTTCTCGAAATCAGAGAGCTCCGAACTGCGTGGCATCTTGCATGCGACGGGTTGCGTTGTTGTTTCCTACACGATATTTAACGGCGGCGGCCGTGACGTGTATCAGGACCGCAGATATCGTCGATTGCAGGGGTGTCCAATTACTTGTTGGTAGATAGTGTAGCAGGTGATGAGACTTGATTCCATCATTACGGCCCATAAGGAAAAAAAAACAACTTTGGAATGGTTTCATAACCGTCCACCTACCTCCAAAACACCGCAGTTGATCAAATTAACAGGAAGAATTTTCCACTGCCTTTTGGAGCCACAGGGAAGCGCTTTTAATAGATCCCTTGCTAAGGTGCTGGTTGAAAATCACAGGGGAAAGGTTTTGGGAGATGTTGGAAACGGGTTGCCTGGAGCCAACTATCCCGCCAGGTTCAAATTCGCTCAGATCGCTCATTTTGCCCACTCCTACACTCAGTCGAGCTGTAAGCGATGCTTGACGAGCGAAGGAACAAGGAGCCCAGACAAGGTATAGTTCCATCTTTCCTATTGCTCGGTGTACCTCTTGTGAGAGGGGGGGGATAAAAAATCAGTAGCGGAAACAGATCGCCCTTATATGAAAGTAAAAAAGAAAAAGTACAGAAAATTTAGATTTAGAGAAGTATATGGGTTTTCGCAGGGCCGTAACTAAGATATTGTGACGTATTACAGAGGTGAAATCAAATCTACAGCGAGACATTCTGTCCGCGTAGCTCAGTTGGGAGAGCGACTTACTCCGGAGTGAGTGGGACACGGATTGGATGCCCATCGCGGACAAACTTGTGTTTTCACTAAAGGTCGATAGTAATTTGCTGCCTGAAGCACGATAGTTTAAATCTTTAATGATTAAAATATTTACAAATTAAGAAATACAAACACGAGATCTTTTACAAATGCTACCCTTGAATCATCAGGTGAAGACTACATTTGAACATACTTAGTGCGAAGTTATAAAGTGTCAGTGCCTTGATGTCATGACGTACAATGATGTTCATTAGTTGATGACGATTGGTCCCTCTTATCTAACTTCTGATGCTACGTAGTTCCGTCTTTGAAAGGTGGTATTAGATTAAGTTAACTGATTGTGTAGTGGGGGTTTTAAATCTTGATTTTTTTCTTTAATATCATCATCATCATCATTGTCAACCATTATCAATCCACTGCTGGACGAAGGTCTCCCCAAGTTTCCTCCACAACGGTCTGTCTTGTGCCAGTCTCCTCCATGTCACCCCTGCATACTTTCGAATTTCATCCACCTATCTCCCATGTGGTCTTCTTCTGGGTCTTTTCCTGTCCCTTGGAATCCAATCTAAAATTTCGGCTGTCCATCGATGGTCTGTCCTTCTGGCAGTATGCCCAGCCCATTGCCATTTCAGGGATTTAACTCTGATCCTGATGTCTTCCACTCTTGTCATTTTTCGGATCCACGAGTTCCTCTTCTTATCTCTCCTGGTTACACCAAGCATGCACCTCTCCATGCTACTTTGAGTTGTCTGCAGCCTTTGTATGTCTCTTTTAGTTAAGGTCCACGTCTCTGCACCATACGTAAGCACTGGAAGGATGCATTGATCAAACACTTTTCTTTTAAGACTTAATGGCATATTGCTCTTGAAAATAATGCTGTTTCTTCCAAAAGCTCTCCAGGCAAGTTTTGTACGCCGATTAATTTCTTCATCAATGTGACCCTCACTTGATATCTGCTGTCCAAGATAAACGTACGTGTCTGTTATCTCCAGCTTTTCTCCATCAATCGATAAATCTTCATTTCTTGTAAAAGCATTGAACATCACTTTTGTCTTCTGAAAGTTCATTTTTAATCCCACTTCTTTACTCTTGTCAGCAAGTTCCTGGATCATACTCTGCAGCTCTGATGGGGTAGTTGCAAAAATGACTACGTCATCAGCAAAACGAAGGTGGGTTAGATAATCTCCATTAATCTTTATCCCCTTGTTTTCCCAGCTCAGCGACTGAAAAACACCCTCTAATGTGGCATTAAAGAGCTTCGGAGATATGGTGTCACCTTGTCTCACTCCCTTTCCAATTTTTACGTGTGTTGTATTTTCAAACAGCCTAATCTTTGCACTTGCATTTTCATAGATGTTATTAATAATATTAATGTATGCATCTTCAATACCGCAGGTTTTCAGAGCCATTGTAACTGCTGATGGTTTCACCGAATCAAAGGCTTTTTCATAATCGATAAAAGCCATGCACAATGGAAGTTCATATTCCCTCGCTCTTTCAATTAGTTCTCTCAGCACATGGATATGATCTATTGTGCTGTAGCCACTCCTGAATCCAGCTTGTTCTCTCGGTTGAGCCATGTCCAGTGTTACCTTCAAGCGGTGTGAAAGAACTTTAGTGAAGATTTTATAAACTACTGATAGGAGGCTGATAGGTCTGTAGTTTCCGAGATCCTCAATGTCACCTTTCTTATGTAGCAGGATCATTGTAGCGGTGTTCCAATCCTCAGGAATCTTTCCTTCATTAAGGCATCGAGTGAAAATTTGGGCGAGTACTGTTTCGATTTCTCCACTTGCTTCTTGTATGATGTCTACAGTAATTCCATCTTCTCCTGGAGCTTTTCCTCGCTTCATGTTCTTGATTGCATGTGCAACTTCTGCTGGAAGGACTGGAGGAACTCTGGTACTGGTATCTTTCATGATGTCTGGAGTGTATGTATCATCCCTTTCATATAATTTGGAGTAGAAATCTTTCACTCTTGTCAAAATTTCGTCTCTATTTCTTGTTACAGAACCATCTTTTTTCTCAGTGCCATAATCTGTTTTCTTCCTTTACTGAGATGTCCCTTTGCTATCTTTAGGCTTTGGTTGTTTTCAATTGCTTTCCTCACTAGTTCACAGTTGAATTTCCTTACGTCTTCAGTGATACTTTTTCTTACTGTCTTGCATAGCTCTATATATTCCACTTTGGAAGTCACATCTTCTTTAGTTGTCCTCATCTCTCTTCTTTTTTGCATCAACATTTTGGTTTTTCCTGATAATTTGTTCACATGCAACTTGTTCTTAGACCCAGCTAATTTTGTTGCTGTTTCCATAAGAGCTTTGGTTACTTTTCTGTTAACTTCAGAGATGTCCACTTCTTCCGATGTTAGGCCTTCTAAAGCAGAGAACCTGTTCTTCAGTTCTAACTTGAAGGTATTATGGTGTTTTTTAAGGTTGGTTATGTCAATAGATTTGTTTGTCGTATGAACTTGCCACGTTCAAGTTTAGTGTCGAGGTGCATCTTACATCTCACCAATCTATGGTCACTACCTGTGTTGAACTTGTTTAGCACACTGCAGTCTTCTATGACGAATTTTTTGTTACACATAATAAAATCAATTTCACTTGTCGTCTCATTTGGATGTCTCCATGTCCATTTCCTGTGTGGCTTTTTCTTGAAGAAGGAGTTCAAGATGAAAAACCCTTCTGCCTCAGCAAACTCAACGAGAGTATTTCCACGCTGGTTTCTGTTGCCATGACCGAATTTACCTACTGAAGTTTCATTCTGTTGCCGTTGCCCTATTTTTGCATTGAAATCTCCCATAATTATTTTCAAGTGCTGCTTACCTTTATTATTTAGATGACAAATTTCCTCATAAAATTCTTCAATTTCTTCTTCAATATGACTTGTGGTGGGTGCATAAGTTTGAATAATCTGAGCCTGGTATCTTTTCGAGATTTGGATAACAAGTCGTGCAGCTCTGTCAGAGGAACTTTCAACTTCTACAACTTTATCCTTCAGTTTCTTGTTTATTATAAATCCAACACCACTAGTTCTGCCAGTATCTGTCCCACGATAGTAGAAGAGATGTCCACTTTTCAGTTCGATGAGATCTTCTCCTTTTCTCCTTACCTCACTTAGCCCCACGATGTCCCACTTGATCCTTTGTAGTTCCTCTTCCAATTCAAGAAGCCTTGAATCAGAAGATAGGGAGCGTCCATTGTAAGTAGCCAAGGTCAGCTTCAGATGGCAGCCTAGTCCGGTCCTCCGGGGATTCTTAGCACCCTCTACCTTCATGTCGCACTGGCCGCTGCCTTGGCCAGGTACATTCCAGCTGCCGGAGACTGAGGGCCAAGATTTAAGTTGTGGAATCATTTTGGAGGGTTTGGCCATAACTCACCACGCTGGCCAAGCGGGTTGGTGAGTGTGGGATAGAATTTCCTCTAATCCCGATGGTATAGTTATACCGCTATGGGCGGTCGTCAGAGCCCCTTTAGTGGGAACAGGATGCACCACGAGAAGGCGGGGTTGACATTTGTCAAGGAGAGGCTGTGATGTTACGCATCACACTGTATTAAACAGTTGTTTTCAAACATATGGCAAAGTAGTGGGAATGTCATCGTTACAGCACCGCCCACGATAGTGATGGATGAACAATGCTTCCGCAAACAATGTAGATCTTTTTTCTTTGGTGCATACAAGAATATATGCATCATTCCATGAGGGGAAGTGGGTTCCCGCCTGGACTGTGCGGGCCAAAGAAGTGTTAGAGACACCTGTTCGGGTTGAATATCGGTGTTCGGCTGTACGAATACCTAGGCTCCGAAGGGTCGAGCCTATATACCAGCTATCGTTGAAATCTGAGCTCAGAGTCTTTAATAGTATGCAATACACACCATATTTTTCATTCTCAGGCTTGACGTCCCTATCTCTGCGTATCAGCTGGAAAAGATTACTGGATGACTCGCCAAATGACATGCCGTGTTTCTTGCAGATGTTGTGCAAAATGTGCGAGATCTGCGGCTGGTATTCAATAGTACCATCGTACTTAATAGTCTTATGATTGCTCATTAAGGTTGTGCAAATCTTTTTCTTGTGTTGAGCAATCAGAGCATTCACAAAGTTCCTGCTGTACCCATTCTGGGTCGCGATTTGCATTATTTTTTTCTAGTTCGGTTCTCCGTAATCTGGCATTCGACGTGTGTGAAAATGCTCGGCGTATAAGAGATGTAAAAGTCGCAGCTTTATATTTGTGTGGATGATAAGAGTTATATGAGATGATCACAGTAGAGCTGGTTGACTTACGATACACAGAAAATTTAATTGAGTTAGTGATCATGTTCCCTCTGATGCTCAAGTCAAGGTAGGGGAGAAATCCTTCATTCTCCAATTCGATGGTAAATTGTATGGTGGAGTATATCGACGACAACAAAATTACGCACTTCGCCTTTTGGTGTCGGGTCAATAGAACCCAACACGGTTCTTAGCAAAGGCTTTATCATTGTTGTTGGCGCCACTTACCTCAAACTCTGAATTTTCTATCCTAAATTCACTTGAAGCAGTTCGACGGCTAAAGTGTTGTACTTTGGACAACCTACAGTACCTATGATCCTTGCATCTCTCGACGTTACCTCCCTTTACCCTAGCGTACCAGTGAAAGAAGCACATAACTTTATTTACCACCTACCGATAACCCAGGGTCACCTATCTCAGGTTGAGGTACAGAGCGTACTAGATGCGTTGTTGCTAGTTGCTAAACGTTCTTTCTTTCGTGTTGAAGACACTATTTATAGACAAGACGGTGGCACAGCTATGGTATCACCACTATCTGATTTGATGGCGAAAATTGTTACGCAATCAATAGAAAATAATGTCTTAACCAATTGTATCCACGCCTCATTACTATATATGTATATGAGGTATATCGACGATATATTAGTGCTTTGGCAGCATTCCCTTGACAATCTTGAAGAATTCAGATTAAGTTTGCCGTCGGTATACCCCACCATACAATTTACCATCGAATTGGAGAATGAAGGATTTATCCCCTACATTGACTTGAGCATCAGACGGAACATGATCACTAATTCAATTAAATTTTCTGTGTATCGTAAGCCAACCAGCGCTACTGTGATCATCCCATATAACTCTTATCATCCACACAAATATAAAGCTGCGACTTTTAGATCTTTTATAAGCCGAGCATTTTCACACACGTCGGATGCCAGATTGCGGAGAACCGAACTAGAAAAAATAATGCAAATCGCGACCCAGAATGGGTACAATAGGAACTTTGTGAATGCTCTGATTGCTCAACACAAGAAAAAAATCTGCACAACCTTAACGAGCACTCATAAGACTATTAAGTACGATTGTACTATTGAATACCAGCCGCAGATCTCGCACATTTTGCACAACATCTGCAAGAAACACGGCATTTCATTTGGCGAGTCCTGCAGTTATCTTTTCCAGCTGATGCGCAGATATCGGAACGTCAAGTCTGAGAATGAAAATTATGGTGTGTGTTGCATACCATTAATAACTCTGAGCTAAGAGTTGAACGATAGCTGGTATATAGGATCGACCCTTTGGAGCCTAGGTATTCGTACAGCCGAACACCGATATTCAACCCGAACAGGTGCCTCTAACACATCTTTGGCCCGCACAGTCCAGGAGGGAACCCACACCCCCTCATGGAATGATGCACATATTCTTGTATGCACCAAAGAAAAAGATCTACATTGTTTGCGGAAGCATTGTTCATCCATCACTATCGTGGGCGGTGCTGTAACGATGACATTCCTACTACACTGAAGAGCAATTGAATTAAAAATACCTGTCTAGTAACGTGGAGCACCACCTTTCGCCTTGATGACGGCGGCGATTCGTCTCAGCATGGACTCGACAAGACACCGGAAGCGTTGGGAAGCCATACGGATCCACGACCCCTGAATAAGCTCCCACAGTTGACGAAGATTTGCTGGAGGGGGTCACAGCCTCGAACATCTCTCTCGATGCCATCCCTGATGTGCTCGATGGGATTGAGGTTGGGTGACCTAGCTCGCCAAGGAAGCGAGGTCACGTCGGTGGAGTGTTCATCCAACCATTCGGATACAATTCGGGAGCGATGGCACGGCGCATTGTCTTGTTGCAGGATGAGGTCCCCCAGTGGGATGTTGAAGACGCACAAACGGGAGCAAATGGTCGTCCAGGATATCCCGGTAACGTTGACCTGTGAGGGACGATGTCACACGTACGAGGGATCCCATTTCAGTCCACGTAAACAGTCCCCAGGCGAGAATGCTACCCCCACCAGCTTGAAGAGTACCCTGCTGGCAAGAAGGATCCATTGCTTCATGTGGTTTGCGCCGTATTCGTATCGTGCCATCCGCCTGTACCAACGTGAATCTTGATTCATCAGTCCAGGCAACATTTCCCCACATGTCTGGGGTCCAGTGGTGGTGTTCCCGTACCCATGCTAATCTTTGCACCCTGTGGTGTGCGGTCAGCAGCGGAACCCTCGTGGGACGATGGCTTCTGTACCCCATAGCAAGGAGATGGTTCTGGATGGTGTGGATGCTTACACGTTTTTGTGCACCAACGTTAAATTTTCGAGTGATTTCTCGCACTTTGGCCCGTCTATCCGCTGTTACAATGCGAGCTAGCCGACGATGACCTCGCTCATCCACACGCTGTTGTACACGGCAGTTGGCCCTTGCAGGGATGGTTTTACCGGATTCGATGTACTCACGGTGCACCCGTGACACAATGGCTCGTGAAAATCCCAGTGTCTGCACGACTTCCGAGATGGAGTGACCCATTCGTCTGGCCCCGACAATTTGCTCACGATCAAATGCGCTTAGATCCTTCGTATTCTGCGTCCGACTCTTACTGATTCCCGTCGCATCACTGCTTATATTGTCGGATAGCTGGATACGTCATGTCGTTTCCGTTTACAGGGCCGCCCACAGCGCCACATTTGCTAAACGCCAGCTGTCTCTAATTCAATTGCTCTTCAGTGTACTTTGCCATATGTTTGGAAACAACTGTTTAATACAGTTTATATTAAAGAAAAAATTCAAGATTTAAAACCCCAACTACGCAATCAGTTAACTTAATCTAATACCACCTTTCAAAGACGGAACTACGTAGCATCAGACGTTAGATAGGAGGGACCAATCGTCATCAACTAATGAACATCATTGTACGTCATGACATCAAGGCACTGACACTTTATAACTTCGCACTAAGTATGTTCAAATGTAGTCTTCACCTGATGATTCAAGGGTCGCCCTTGTGGAAGATCTCGTGCTTGTATTTTTTAATTTGTAAATATTTTAATCATTAAAGATGTAAACTATTGTGCTTCAGACAGCAAATTACAATCGACCTTTAGTTATTCTCAGCACGAAGACATTTATCTCTTTCGTTTTTTCACATTGGCGCCCGATTGTGGAAAATGGATCCACTGCCCGTTGGGTTCTTCGAAAAATGTGTGATGTTTGTTCCACACGTTGTTTGGAATTAATGAAAAATTCCTACTTCGCTTCAAAAAAAAAAAAAAAAAAAAAAAATTAAGAGGGAGATGATGTGACGTACTACAGAGGTGAAAACACGCGTCAAGACGACAAATCAGCAGAGAGACATTCTGTCGGCGTAGCTCAGTTGGTAGAGCGACTTATCCGGAGTGAGGGGACACAGTGATTTGATGTCCGTCGCGGACAAGCTTGTGTTTTCACAGTATGGCCAGTGTGGTCGCTAATTAAACGAGGGCGCTGTACGGTGTTTTATTCAACATTGTAAATTTTCCTTCGATTTAAAGCTAATACACTATCTACCAACAAATAATTGGACACCCCTGCAATCGACGATATCTGCAGTCCTGATACACGTCACGGCCGCCGCCGTTACATATCGTGTGGGAAATAACAGCGCAACCAGTCGCATGCAAGATGCCACGCAGTTCAGAGCTCTCTGATTTCGAGAAAGGTGTAATCGTCGGGTATCACAGAAATGGCCGATCCATACGTGACATATCCAGCGAATTGAAGTACCCAAAATCGACAGAGGCCTACGTGGTTGGCAAGTGGAAGATGAGAGGTGACTGTCGGAATGTGCCCCGACCCGGCAGACCCATAAAACTGGGAGTTAGAGACCGACGGGTGCTGGCCAGAGAAATTCGGAAGAACCGCACCAAATCGATGGGCCACATCCTCGAGGAGTTTCAACAGGCATCCGGGAGTGTTCTTTCGATGAATACCATCCGTAAGGAAGCTCATCTGCTCGGTTATCATGGACGTGCTGCCGCCCACAAGCCTTTGATCACCAAGTCCAATAGCGCTGCTCGGCTGACGTGGTGCAAAGAACGTCGGACAGTGGACCGTTGAACAGAGGAAACAGGTTCTCTGGAGCGACGAATTAAGGTTCACCCTCTACCGTTCGGATGGCAGGGTCTGGGTTTGGCGTCTGCCTGGAGAACGCCTCCTGCCGGAATGTATTGTGCCAACTGTGAAGTTCAGCGGCGGTAGAATTATGCTATGGGGGTGTTTCTCCTGGTATGGCACGAGACCCTTGGTTCGCAATTCCTGGTAGACTCAACGCCGAGACCTACTGCACCATTTTGAATGACCATGCGTTTCCTACGTTGTGGCAGTTTTACGGGGTGGACCCATGTTACTTTCAGGATGACAATGCCACCTGTCATGTTGCGAGGTCCACCATGGCTTGGTATGGTAACAATGGGGTTAATCGAATGGACTGGCCTGCGCAGAGCCCGGACCTTAACCCTATCAAACACCTCTGGGACGAGTTGGAGCGTCGACTTAAAGGGTGCCCCCACCGTCCGAAATCGGTGAAGGAACTGACCTGTCTTCTTCAAGCCGAGTGGAAGAAAATACCGCTAGTGGTTGTACAATGCCTGGTTGAGAGTATGCGCCGGAGGGTCGCAGCTGTAATCGCCGCTCGTGGAGGCTCCAACAGCTATTGAAGGTGAATAAACTTCACTTTCATTTGCTATCATAGGTGTCCAATTAGTTGTTGGTAGATAGTGTATTTCAATTACATACGGCGTAGGTACACAAAAATGATGAAAGAAATCTCTATTTGGTTCTTATTTTATTTAATGGAGGATTTGTTTTTATACACTACTACAAACTAACGCATTGTCACAATATGTATGCACAAGTTGATTCTTCAATAGGATATATAAAATATACAACAGATTATTTGTTTTTATACGTTACTATAATGTAATAGTGTTTTATACGTTATTACAATATATTTTTACATTACAATTAATTTACATTTTACAATGGGAACGCATTTTAAGTACAGGGTGATTCATAAAGAAGTATACAGTTTCAACGCACTATAAAACAAGAACAATGTAAGATATTTTATGTTACTTGTAACAGAATTGTAGGGGAATGTTTCAAGTTTTTTTAGAGACAGTCACAGATGTTCTATGTTTGCAGCCTTAGTCACACGACACACATCGAGCCGGTAATTCATTTCCACCCATTAAGATATCTGAATCAAGTGCAGTGATAGTGGCTGTGATACTCTTTGTATGAAATCATTTTCAGCTCCTTTCTCAAAATTCTCCAGACAGTGGGCTGTGAAATATGCACTTCACGACTCACCCACAGCCTTGTTTTTCCCGGGCTTCGTTGAATGGCGGTGCAAACACTATCGACGACTTCTTCCGATTCATGCGGTTGTCAAGGACTTTTAAGTTTGCACAAACAGCCCGTAGTTTCAAATTTTTTATGCCAATCGTAGATATATTTTCTGTTTGGAGGTTCTTTTCCGAATCGTGATCGAAAATGCCGTTGCACAACAGTTACAGATTCCGTTTTGCTCCATTCAAGAACACAAAACGCCTTCTCCACTGCAGACGCTGCCATTTTGACTAACTAGTCACGTGACACGCGCGCTATCGCCAACGTCAGTTCCTTCAGTAGCGGGGAACAAACTTTATGAGTACATCTACCTAACGGTTTGCAGTTGTGGTGCGTGTCTTCAACTGTTACTGTTTTACAGCATCTGGAAACTGTATACTTCTTTCTGAATCAGGATGTATATTAATGTGCTATAACAGCAAAGATTTTACATTACATGCTTTTCTGTTTATACTGTTGTTCAGGAGCATCTCTCTTGATGGACCAATAGTAGACAGCAAGCATCGCTTCATTCCACTGTGCACGGTAACGGTTTTCCATGACAGATATCTGCTGGTGAAATCGTTCACCATGTTCGTCACTAACTGCTCCCATATTATCGGAAAAAATGTCTAGGTGAGAATGAAGGAAATGCAGTTTTAAAGATAAGTGACAATCTAACTTTTAAAATATTTTCACCAGCTTTTGAGCTATGCTCTTGTAGTTTGCAGCTGTAGTATTTCCAAGGAAATTTTGCACAACATCCTTGAATGCCAGTCATACTTCCTTTTCTAGTTTTTGAAGAACGCTTTCAAAACGGTCATTTTGCATGAGCTTCCGAATGTCAGGACCAATAAATACTCCCTCTTTTATATTAGCATCCGATATGGAAGGGAAGAAATCTCGGATAAACATAAATGCCTCACTGTCTCGGTCCAAAGCTTTAACAAAAATTCGAGGTTGATGTGCAGTGGTGGGAGAAGTATGTCCGCTGCTGGTACAAGAGGTTCGTTCACTACATTCTTAGCACCGGGCTTCAGAGACTGCCGTGAAGGACACTTTCTTACATGGTAGTGTTTCTCTTTAGCGCGACTGTTCCATTCGCAAAGGAAACATGAATATTTAGTATATCCTAGTTGCATTCCTAGTAAAAGAGAAATGACTTTTAAGTCACCACAAATTTTCCAATGAAAATCAATGTATTTCAACACATGTAATAGGTTTTTCAAGGTATCATAGGTTTCTTTCCCCTGTGAAGCATATCCAACAGGAATGGAGTTATGTTTGTTGCCAATCTGTGACAGTACTGCTTTTTAAACTCACTTTCGAAGCATCAATCAACAGCCGCCATTAATCTGGCTTGTGATACAGATCTTAAGATGACATCAGTCTGGGAATGTTACAAAAGCATATCTCGCCAACTTTTTCATAAAAAGTATAACGAAGTGAATTTCTCCGTCATTTTTATCCACGCCAGGATTCGAACCTGAGTCCCCTCATTCCGGAATAAGTTGCTCTACCACTTGAGCTACGCGGACATTTTATTCTGATTCCTATCTGCCTTTATGTCGTGTGCGTCCTTCTGGCAGGTACGTCACATCTCCTGGTACGTTACATCATCTCCCCCTTATTTTTTTTTTTTTTTTTTCGAAGTGCTGCTCTTATTTTTCCTATCTCGCGGTGTGGAAATAACATCACACCAATGCAAGATTTTGAACGGTCGGGTCATCCGGATAGTTCGGGCGCCATTATAACGGAGTAAATTTCTCCGTCATTTTTATCCGCGCAGGATTCGAACCCGGGTCCCCTCATTCCGGAATAAGTTGCTCTACCACTTGAGCTACGCGGACATTTTATTCTGATTCCTATCTGCCTTTATGTCGTGTGCGTCCTTCTGGCAGGTACGTCACATCTCCTGGTACGTTACATCATCTCCCCCTTATTTTTTTTTTTTTTTTCGAAGTGCTGCTCTTATTTTTCCTATCTCGCGGTGTGGAAATAACATCACACCAATGCAAGATTTTGAACGGTCGGGTCATCCGGATAGTTCGGGCGCCATTATAACGGAGTAAATTTCTCCGTCATTTTTATCCGCGCAGGATTCGAACCCGGGTCCCCTCATTCCGGAATAAGTTGCTCTACCAATTAAGCTACGCGGACATTTTATTCTGATTCCTATCTGCCTTTATGTCGTGTGTGTCCTTCTGGCAGGTACGTCACATCTCCTGGTACGTTACATCATCTCCCCCTTCTTTTTTTTTTTTTTTTTTCGAAGTGCTGCTCTTATTTTTCCTATCTCGCGGTGTGGAAATAACATCACACTAATGCAAGATTTTGAACGGTCGGGTCATCCGGATAGTTCGGGCGCCATTATTACGAAGTAAATTTCTCCGTCATTTTTATCCGCGCCAGGATTCGAACCCGGGTCCCCTCATTCCGGAATAAGTTGCTCTACCAATTGAGCTACGCGGACATTTTATTCTCATTCCTATCTGCCTTTATGTCGTGTGCGTCCTTCTGGCAGGTACGTCACATCTCCTGGTACGTTACATCATCTCCCCCTTATTTTTTTTTTTTTCGAAGTGCTGCTCTTATTTTTCCTATCTCGTGGTGTGGAAATAACATCACACTAATGCAAGATTTTGAACGGTCGGGTCATCCGGATAGTTCGGGCGCCATTATTACGAAGTAAATTTCTCCGTCATTTTTATCCGCGCCAGGATTCGAACCCGGGTCCCCTCATTCCGGAATAAGTTGCTCTACCAATTGAGCTACGCGGACATTTTATTCTCATTCCTATCTGCCTTTATGTCGTGTGCGTCCTTCTGGCAGGTACGTCACATCTCCTGGTACGTTACAAAAGTAATAAAGTTTTTGTGTCAGTCACGATCACGGAAATACGTTCATCATTATCCAATACATTCCAATCCTTAAGCCTTGATCCAAGCAATTCAGCTTTATTTTTGCTATATAATAATAGACGACACCCATCACACAGTCCAATGGCACAACGCAATCAGGTCTTCGAGTGTTCGCTCTTCCGATAAGAACTTTCAAACAAATTCCAGCTAGCGTTGTTTTGCACAACGGTTCGCTGAGAAGAGAGACTTCGGACTTTGGACTATCTGAGTCCCTCCATACCCCCGCCTTCAACAGCGCGTGAGTCAACCGCACGCTTCTCCCATTGACTTTACATGGGAACTTTGCCGCCCCACGACGCCCGAACCGTTGCCCTGATCTCATTTTTCTCTTCGACTGGCACATCTACGTGGTAGCCGCCCCTGTGGCGCAGTGGTCTAAGCGATGGCCTCTGATCATTCGTCCGAACGGGGTCCGGGTTCGAATCCCGGTGAGGCATGGATGTTGTGTCTGTCTTACGGCACTGGCTCTCTCCCTTCCCTGGAACCAGTGACCCTAAATTAGGGACGGGCGACTGCTTATAGCCCATTGAGTTGCTCACGGTGGTCGTTAAACCTCCAATAAAAAAAAAATTACATGGTAAGACCTTTATTTTGCTACCTCAGCCGTTCTCTCACAACTGGTATGGTAAAAAACCATATAGCCGCGCGCAGTGGTCTAAGCGATGGCCTCTAATCATTCGTCCGAACGGGGTCCGGGTTCGAATCCCGGTGAGGCATGGATGTTGTGTTTGTCTTACGGCACTGGCTCTCTCTCCCTTCCCTGGAACCAGTGACCCTAAATTAGGGACGGGCGACTGCTTATAGCCCGTTGAGTTGCTCACGGTGGTCGTTAAACTTTCAATAAAAAAAAAAAAAAAAACATATAGAATTAATATACAGATTATTAATAATATTGCTTATTTTACATTTAGGAATGCTAATTCCATGATTTTCACAGCGTTTCTTAATTACAGAATGCTGAAATTTCTCTGGGTAAAGAGCAAAAACATAACCTTCTATTCACATCTTGCTTAAACGCGCCATTTTCCTAGCAGACGATAGTTAACTGTAGCAGATGTTTCTTTCGAGTTCATCTAACACGCTGTTGCCAGTTTCAATTCTTTGAACTTATTTTATTTTCTGTAATTTCTTATCAAAAACGTTCTAAAAATGTGGGAACATTCTTGCACGATCTCTGCATTTTAAAAATACAGTATTCAACCTAGAAAGCAAGTGTTTGATACATTTACCCCTAATGGAACATTACTCCGTAATTTAATCGACTTTAATTTTCATAGAAGTGTTTGCTGGAATGGTATACGGTCTATCGTATTTTTATGGATGCGTAGTCTAGCTGGGATTAACAGCAGGCCCATGGGTGTTATTTTTAAGTTCCAGTTTTAAAATACTGCATCAGCTGAGCCATAGGCGCACCGGTGGAGTGGGTGTAGCGTACGTGGGCGAAGCGTACAACCCAAAATCGTGGGCGAAGCGTACACTTCTTCGTCGGTTGGGTTATCCCCCTGGTTGCCATCCCCCTTGCACGTGCGGGCCGGGCCGCCTCCAGGGCTGGTGAACACGTGTAACAAACACGTACAATTGGGGTTGTCATTAGCCGGGTCCGTTTCAGTGTGCGTTCATTTGTGCGCTGCGATTTGAAGTGTTTGTAATTATTTCCTTCAGAAGAACATATTATATTGTCATGGAATCTGGTGAATTGTTATCAACTAGAAATGGAAAACCTTGTTTGATAGCAGATGGCTACCAACACCGATTGCATAGAAAAAGCAAAGAATGTATCAGTTGGCTATGTACAAAAGAGAAAAAGAACAGATGCAGGGGAAGTATTAAAACGAATTTTAAATATGAAATAATAAGTCGAACGGATCATTCTTGTGTGCCAAATATTGCAGAAATAGAGGTAAAAAAGACGATGGATATCTGTAGAAAAAGAGTTAGAGACGAAGTTTCAGTACCAGTGCATAGGATTTTTCAAGAAGAAATGAAAAATATTTATTCAAGAGGATATGACCTAGTAACTGAAGTACCAATATATGGAAATGCCAAAACTTCACTGTGTGCAGAAAGAAGAAAAGTATTAGGAAGTACTCAAAACCCTACAGAAAGTAATGATATTGTATTTCCTGAAAATGTTCTTCACCTATCGAACGACGAAAGTTTTCTTCGATTGGATTTTACAAATAATTATGGGAAAAGAATTCTCGTGTTCGCAGGTGAAAACGTTAAACATCTTTTGACAAGTGGAGACACCTTTTTTTTTTTTACGGAACATTCAAGAGTTGTCCGAAACAGTTCACACAATTGTATACTGTGCATGTTGATTGTGGAAGCACGGCACTTGAAACAAATGTTTGTCCTGTGATATTTGCATTATTACCCGATAAACGAGAAGAAACATATTATGCTTTGTTTAGCGAATTAAAAAGTTGGTGCCCAGAATGGACACCAAAAGTTATAAAAGTAGATTTTGAAGTAGCAGCAATTTCAGCAATAAAAATGATCTTCTCTCAAACAACAATATCTGGTTGTAATTTTCACTACAATCAATGCTTGTGGCGAAAAATCCAGGAAGTAGGACTCGTGACGGAATATAAATCAAATGAAGAGATAAGGAAGATATGCAAAATGTGTTCGGCATTAGCCTACATACCACTTTCAAATGTAGAAGATGCATAGCTTATCATAATGGAAGATACTCCAAAAAACGGTAAGTTATCCACATTTCTTGATTATTTCGTTGAACAATGGATGGATAATTCTATTATTCCTGTCGAGATCTGGAATGTTCATGGTCAGCGCCATAGGACAAATAATGCAGTAGAAGGTTGGAATTCGAAATTAAATAGAATTATTGGCAAAAAGCAACCAAATGTTCATTTTTTAATGAAGACCCTGAAAGAGGAATCCGAATATGTCTCGTTTTTGCTAAAGTCTAAAGAATTAGGAGAAACTGTTGGAAAAAGGAGAAAAGTTTACATAAAATTAGACGAAAGAATAAATAATATTATAACGGAGTTTGAAAAAACACAAAACCTGCGAAAATGCTTAACAGCTTTAAGCTATGCAACAAAGATAGATTAATTTAGTGGTGAACCAATGCTAAATAAGGCATTGCCCAGTCACAAGACTGGGGAAAAACTGTGGGGGAAAGTTTGCAGTAAAATACAATTGAAAATCACATTTTCAAAACAAACATGTACAATTTTGTTATTATGTACTTTGTAAATTGAATGACGGCTCCAATTGTATTTCACTTAATTTTTCTGTATTTTCGTATGCGTTACAAATGAATTTCAAATAAAAAAAAAGTAATAAAATAAAATTAAACAGCTCAAATGATTTTTTTTTTTACTTTCATAGATTCCTTCTGGTAAAAATTTTTTTATAGCTATAAATGCTAACTGTAAACTGTGGCCATAAAACCAACTTGTATGAGTTACGAAAGAATCCTCAAAATTTCTCCCTCCCCTCCCTACCTTCCAAACATGCTGTACGCTTTGCCCACGTACGCTTCGCCCACGTAACCGGCGCACCCACGGAGGGGGCTTTGCAGGCTTAAGCCCCCTCTAAAAAAATTAAGAGCGACGTACGTCACAAATTAAACATTCAAAAAATATTATTTTACGTGCTCAAAAAATTACATCGGGCCTTCTGTTACATGGTGTCTTCTTCCCAAAGCCTAAAAGACATTAAGAGCGACGTATGTCACAAATTAAACATTCAAAAATATTTTACTAAATTTGCTTGTACTTATACTTACTGGTTATCCATGTAACCCTTCTCAGAAAACTTGAAAAGTTTCATCGTGCGGGAATTGAACCCCGCGTATACGAGTATGTTAACCACCCAAAGCATACTCGACCGATTACAGGTCGAGTATGCTTTGAGTTGTTAGCATACTCGACCGGTAATTTGGAGATTCGGGGTTTGATTCCCGCTCCAGGACGATGAAGTTTTCTGAGAAGGGTTGCATGGATGACCAGTAAGTAGTACAAGCAAATTAAGTTTGCTTTGCTTGAATATTCTGTTGATTTTCCATGTATTATGAAAAATATTTCTTCCTTCATTGATTTTATTTACATGTTCAAAAAATTAAATAGTGTCTGACATAGTCTTCTATTACATGGTGTCTTCTTCCCAAAGCCCCAAATAGATTAAGATCGACGTACGTCACAACTGTATATGAATCACAGGCGTACATTGTATATATATATATATGTACTGTCTACCAACAAGTAATTGGACACCCCTGCAATCGACGATATCTGCGGTCCTGATACACGTCACGGCCGCCGCCGTTAAATATCGTGTGGGAAAAAACAACGCAACCAGTCGCATGCAAGATGCCACGCAGTTCGGAGCTCTCTGATTTCAAGAAAGGTGTAATCGTCGGGTATTACAGAAATAGTCGATCCATACGCAACATATCCAGCGAGTTAACGTACCCCAAATCGACGTGGCCTACGTGATGGGCAAGTGAAAGATGAGAGGTGACTCTCGGAATGCGCCCCGACCCGGCAGACCCACAAAATTGGGAGTTAGAGACCGACGGGAGCCGGCCAGAGAAATTCGGAAGAACTGCACCAAATCGATGGGTCACAACCGCGAGGAGTTTCAACAGGCATCCGGGAGTGTTCTTTCGATGAATACCATCCGTTAGGAAGCCCATCTCTTCGGTCATCATGGACGTGCTGCCACCCACAAGCCTTCGATCACCAAGTCCAATAGCGCTGCTCGGCTAACGTGGTGCACAAAACGTCGACAGTGGGCTGTTGAACAGTGGAAACAGGTTCTCTGGAGCGACGAATCAAGGTTCACCCTCTACCTTTTGGATGGCAGGGTCAGGGTTTGGCGTCTGCCTGGAGAACGCTTCCTGCCGGAATATATTGTGCCAACTGTGAAGTTCGGCGGTGGTGAAATTATGCTATGGGTGTGTTTCTCCTGGTATGGCACGGGACACTTGGTCGCAATTTCTGGTAGACTCAACGCCGAGACCTACTGCACCATTTTGGATGTCCATACACTTCCTACGTTGTGGCAGTTTTACGGGGTGGACCCATGTTACTTTCAGGATGACAATGCCACCTGTCCTGTTGCGAGGTCCACCATGGCTTGGTATGGTGACAATGGGGTTAATCGAATGGACTGGCCTGCGCAGAGCCCGGACCTTAACCCTATCGAGCACATCTGGGACAAGTTGGAGCGTCGACTTAAGGGGTGCCCCCACCGTCCGAAATCGGTGAAGGAGCTGACCTGTCTTTTCGAAGCCGAGTGGAAGAAAATACCGCTAGCCGTTGTACAACGCCTGGTTGATGGTATGCCCCGGAGGGTCGCAGCTGTAATCGTCGCTCGTGGAGGCTCCGCCAACTATTGAAGGTGACTAAACTTCGTTTTCCTTTGCTATCACAGGTGTCCAATTACTTGTTGGTAGATAGTGTATCATCATCATCATCATCATCATCATCATCATCATCAGCATTGTCAACCATTATCAATCCACTGCTGGACGAAGGTCTCCCCAAGTTTCCTCCACAACGGTCTGTCTTGTGCCAGTCTCTTCCATGTCACTGCCGCATACTTTCGAATTTCATCCACCCATGTTCCATGTGGTCTTCTTCTGGGTCTTTTCCTGTCCCTTGGAATCCAATCTAAAATTTCGGCTGTCCATCGATGGTCTGTCCTTCTGGCAGTATGTCCAGCCCATTGCCATTTCAGGGATTTAACTCTGATCATGATGTCCTCTACTCTTGTCATTTTTCGGATCCACGTGTTCCTCTTCTTATCTCTCCTGGTTACACCAAGCATGCACCTCTCCATGCTCCTTTGAGTTGTCTGCAGCATTTGTATGTCTCTTTTAGCTAAGGTCCACGTCTCTGCACCATACGTAAGCACTGGAAGGATGCATTGATCAAACACTTTTCTTTTAAGACATAATGGCATATTGCTCTTGAAAATTATGCTGTTTCTTCCAAAAACTCTCCAGGCAAGTTTTGTACGCCGATTAATTTCTTCACCAATGTGACCCTCACTTGATATATATATATATATATATAGCCACCTCCAACAAGAATTTCTAGATGCGCCACAAAGCTGAGCCTGAGATGAATTTTTTGAACATAACGCAAAAAGTTCATTGTACACTGAAGTGAGAGCATTTTGAGTACTCTCGTTTGTATCGTGACTAACGACAAATGTTTTCATCACATCACAGACAGCAAGAACTTGGGTAAAGTTTGGTGTTGGCAGAACTACACTGCTGGCCACTCAAAATGCAACACCAAGAAGGAAGCATCCGATTGGCGTGAAATTCGCAGCATGCGTCGCCCGCGAGAGGACATGCAAACGATTAGCATTACAGGGCATATGCTAATCATGTGCGCCCGGCAGGCCACCAAGAAACACTATAAGAAGGGTGCACAGATGGCGGGGTGTAAGTAGTGGAAGTGCGCTGTGCTGCCGGACCTGTGCGTGGGAAGCTTCCTGATGCCTCGTCGCAGAAAAAGGCAGTCATTCCAGCACGTTTCGGAGTTCGACAGAGGACAAATAGTGGCTTATCGCGACAGCGGTTTATCGTACCGAGACATCGGCGCCCGTGTGGGACGACATCCAGCCACAGTGAGGCGAGTATGGATTCGGTGGGTGCAGGAGGGACGGACAGACCAACGTCAGTGATTGCCGCAGCCGCGGCACACCACCGAACGAGAGGACCGGCATGTTGTTCGGCGGGCATTGACTGCTCGCACCGCCACATCACGAACGTTAGCGCAGGAATTAGGGTGTGTTGCGCAGCAACCTGTGTCAGCATGTACCGTTCGACGTCGTCTGCAGGAGCGGGGACTTGTCGGACGGTGCCCATTGCTGTGATTACCATTGGCGTTACACCACTGGCGAGTGCAGCGGCAGTAGGCCGTTGAACGCCGCACCTGGACTACGGAATTCTCCGACGAATCCCGCTTCTGTCTGCAACACTACGATGGTCGGATCTGCGTGTGGCGGCACCACGGCGAGAGACTGTATGACGCATGCATTATGTATCGCCATACCGGTCCGTCGCTTGGCGTTATGGTTTGGGGCGCAATTGAGTATGACACCCGCACCCCTCTGGTACGCATAGCCGGTACACTCAATCGCCACAGCTACATCTCCGACGTTTTGGAGCCTGTAGTCCTCCCTTACCTGCAGGACCTGCTAGCGGCCACGTTTCAACAGGACAACGCGCGCCAGCACGTGGCACGCATCGTGCAGCAATTCTTCACGGCCCACCAGGTGTCACTGCTGCCGTGGCCCGCCTGTTCTCCCAATATGTCGCCCATCGAACACGTCTGGTCGCTGATCGGCAACCGAGTGGCCTGGCATGCACCATCCGTGATGAACTGTGGCAACGTGTGAAAGCAGCCTGGACCGACATACCCCAAGCCCACATCCAAAGCCTCTTTCGTTCGATGCCGCGACGTGTAGCGGCCGTTATTGCCAGCCGTGGGGGCCACACGAACTATTGATGTCTGCGTGTTCCGCAAGTCGCACGGGCCTCTAAGCTCAATCGTTTCATCTTTGTATCTGTTGTTATGTGTCCAGTAAATCTGGCTTTGCCATCTCGTGTCCTTCTTGGTGTTGCATTTTGGGTGGCCAGCAGTGTATAACACTTTCTTCCTCATCACTGTCACTGCTGCTCTCGCCAGGTTTGATTTCAATCAGTTCATCATGGTTGTCAAAAGTGATGATGTTGTAATGTCGGAATCGCAGCTGGCATAATCCTCAAAACTTCCTGTGCTTAAATTCGACCAAATTTCGAGTAGTACAGAGGGTGTGTCGAACATTTTGCAAGATTTGTATCACTTTATGTCTTCATGCGTATTTTTACGATGAAAGCTGACTGGCATTCAAAGTATAGGCCATCGTGTTGTACCGTCTTTAGCCATCGTGTTGTACCGTCTTTAGCCATCGTGTTGTACCGTCTTTAGCCATCGTGTTGTACCGTCTTTAGCCATCTGTCTGCCAGTTCTTCGATTCCGCGGCGGTACCAGTTCTTATCCTTTGAGGCGAAGAACTCCTTTACCCCAGTTGCAACCTCTTAATGGTTGTTGAAGTGCTGCCCGCGAAGGAAGTGCGCCATGGACCGGAACAGTTAATAATCCGACGGGGCAGGATCTGGACTATATGCTGGGTGTGGCATCAGTTCGATGCCTTCAAGTTCCTGGAGTTTTTCCCGGGTGGTTCGCGCCGTGTGAAGCCGAGCGTTGTCCTGCTGTAAATGAGCGCGCTTTCTATTCACCAGTGCTGGGTACCTCTCCTCCAAAACGGCATACATCCGCTCCAGCTGTGCAGAGTCGAGGCTGGAGTTGATGGTCCGACCGTCTGGAATAAATTCGTAATGGATTATCCCCTCGAAATTCCACCAGAAGTAGAAAATCACCTTGTGCTCGAGCGCCTACGTTTAGAAGCTGTCATAGGCTCAGCCATTGCCGTTGTGTGTTAGGATTACGGAAACAGACCCACTTTTCATCGCACGTAACAATTCTCTTGATGAAACCTACATCGCGCGGGGTTTCAAGGAGTTTCGTGCACACTTCCATTCGGCGGTTTGCTTCAGCTGGCGACAGTTCGTGAGGGACAATGCGGCAGCTTCTGTAGACCTTGCAGAGGTCCTGATGGTGACAAACCACGGTGGTCTGCGATATGCCCAGCTCGCCTGATAATCTCTGAGTGCTGGTTGTTGGATTTTTCCTCTACGGCCTGGCGCATGGCCCCTGAATCCACGGGTCGTAGGCTAGCTGACCTTGGCTGATCGTCGAGGTTTTGGTCAGCTAAGCGAAATTTCTTGAATCATCTGGTTGCGGTGCTGTGGTCCATGGAACCTTCCCCTTTCACATAAAAAATGTTTCGTGTTGCTTGAGCAGCATTATGGCCAAGTTCAAACTCGTAAAGTAAAAGTTCCCTAATTAGCCGGTTGTGACTGTTCATCTTTTATGCGTCCCAACCACAGACAGAACGACGACATGCAATGTTGTTCACAACAACGACTACCACTTTCTGTCCCTTTCGACTGATTGCAGTGCGCGACTTGAACTAGTTTAAACACGTGACATACCCACCGCATCACATGCGCTTATGCAAATATTGAAGAACTTTCGACTCGCCCTCTGTATTATCACTGCTTACGAATTTCCCGGTCGCGAAAGACATTCGTTTGAATGGAATCCAGCATGGTCAAACAATTTTTTATCATCTGCCGTAAAACCTTTTGCCAAGTCATGGCTACAAAGTTCACAGCATTCATAACGCCAGTTTTCGCTTTTACCAGTTTACCTTCAAAGTTTTCCACGACAGATCTCTGTCTTCCTCACTAGATGCCTGTGGCAGCGATTAACGGAAAAGAAGAAAGGGAAGTTTACAAAAAAAAAAAAAAAAAAAAAAAAAAGCAGGTGGTTCTCCTTTCTCCTCAAAGACTCAGAAAAGGAGGATTTTTTCTTTTTTGCTTGAAAATGAAAACGTGTAAACGGAACTTGCAATCGCAATCTGACGAATAACGTATAACTGAAATAAATTAATGTTGTTAGCACATATCGGGATCTACTGGGACTGCAGGAATTCAGCATATAAATGATAAAAACGTACAAATGATACTCTACTGTATTTTCATTACCAAAGACTATATTGATTAAAAGAGAATGCTGTGGTTATAATTCTTTGAATGTTATTTTTCACAATTAAATTTATTTTTATTGTTTTATAATAATTACGTTTTAAATTAATATTTTTTTTCTTCATTAAGACGAGTTTTTAATGAATGACCGTAAGTGCCCAAAATCCTGGCTACGACTCTGGTCTCCTTTAAGAAACAGAACTTTTAAACTCACCTAATATACTTACCTGGACCATTTACTGCTGTCACATTTTGCAAGGATCTCCGGCCGCATTTACCCCATTTCAAGCGGGTGAAAAGATAGAAAAAAAGGTAGGGCGCAGGGGTACCTAAGAGAAAACAAAGAGAACACCGAAAAAAAAATTCCAAGAAAAACCGCTGGCGCTCAAAAGTGTTGGTTTTCTTTTTTTTTTTTCCTTTTTTTTCTCCCCACTCTTCCCCGAAAGCGAAATTTCCCAACGCTCAATTTTTCTGGAATTTGAAATTTTTTTAGCTCAGTGCATGTTCACTGCTCTCTCTCTCTCATTCCTCCCCCCTCTCCCGTTCACATAGAAAATGAAGAAAATAAATCCCAACTAAAGGCCGGATTTTCTGGTCTAGCTGAGATGAGGATTTTTCCCTGTACAGTGTCCCCGATATACTTCTGAATTTTTGTGGGATATGAGTATCATAACATAATATTTCCCTAACTAAAAGATTTAGGTGATCCTCTGCTTTTTCATAGTATCTTTTGGCTAGCTCACAGATCGTGTAATCTATTGGGTTAACGTTTAAGAGATATCTGATTTCACGATTAGAAATTTTTCTATCAACTACCGCTGAGGGTTCTGTTTTGAAAAGAGATTTTTTCTTGTGTGGCTCCGCACAGGCTCTAAAAGTTGCACTACCATAGGTTAATACAGGACTACAACAAGCTTTCCATAGCAGTGCTTGATTTTTAGGCTAAGTTTTTGATTTTTAACTATGCACAACAAACTTGTCTTATCTGATCAATACAGCCCAACTGGCTCAGCACGTGACATTTTCGTGTTGGAGTGAGCCATTTATTGGAAGAGGGTAGGTGTACTTAACAAACTGACATCTTAGTGTACATCCTCGATATTCATGATACGTCAATGGGCTATTTATTGTCCCTGTAACAAGCTTCGTTTCCACGAGGACATGAACACTTAGCCTTGTTACTGAGTCGGATATTCGTTGTTTACATAATTTTTTAAACAGGACGTCATTCAACGGAGCGTCTTGCACCAGCCTATGACTCACTGCCAGAGCCGAATTTGCAGTCGATTTGTCTGTACCCTGATCTACAACTATACTTCGATTCACCTTACGACGAGACTGCAGTTTCCGGTACAAGAGCCCATGCACTCACTGAGCCTTCGAGAACGGCCGAGAGTTATGTTCATCAGCGTCACTCCTCACTGTGTCCTGCTGTTAGCAGCTGTCAATCACTTCCCCCATCAACTCATCGGCATCCTTGTCTCCCAAACACTGCATATCTACGCATGCGTGTGTTGGTCTAATTTTAGAACTTAATTTCTGAAAATAGATCATTTTTAGATTTGTCTAAAATATAAGTAAACAGCTAGGACAGCATAAAGTATGATTCTGGGCAATAAATGCGTTGGTTTTAACGGAAAATGTTGGGAACTACTTTTAGTCGCGGCGATAGGTTTCACGTACCTTCCCCTTTAGTGTGATCTTAGGGTGAATCGAAGTATAAATATGGTTCACGTACCAAAGATTCAGATAAACGGGCGCCGCCCCGGTGGCGCAGAGGAGGTCTTAGCGCTGGTTTCTGACCATTCATCTGAGCTGGTATTATGTGAGGTATGGGTGGTGTGTGTCTTGCGGTGTGTTGGCTCTCTCTCTTCCGTAGGACCAGTGACCCTGAATTAGAGATGGGATATTGCTTACAGTCAACAGAGTTGCTCACGGTAGTCGTTAAACCCTAACTTAAAATAATAATAGTAAAAATAATTATAAAGTAATAATAATAATAATAGTAATAATCACTCTTCCCCGAGACCGAAGTGTTCTTGATGGCTATACAAGATCAAGTTGTAAACACCAGAAACTACCGGAAGCATATCCTGAAGGACACGGCAGTAGAAAGCGACACATGTCGGCAAAGCCATCAAGCGTCAGAGACCATCCAACATATCACAGCAGGGTGCAGAGTCCTCACACAAACAGAGTACACGAATAGGCACAATCAAGTCGCAAAGATTGTCCATCAGAAATTGCCAAGAAAGCACCACCTCATTACAACTGAGCCTGTCCCCTACTACAAGTATGAGCTAATAACGCTTCTAGAGGACAACACCCACAAGATGTACTGGGACAGATCGATCAGAACAGATAAGATCATCCCCCACAATCGGCCAGACATTGTCCTGGTCGACAAGGAGAAGAAGTCAACATACCTCATAGCCGTGCCCAACCCGTGCAACATCCAGAAGACGTACGGAGAGAAGCTGCCAAATTATAACGACCTACGATCGGAAGTCAAGGAAATGTGGCATATGGAGAACGTCACCACCGTCCCGATAGTGATATCAGCCACAGGAGTTGCACCTAAGACCCTTCACAGCTCTATACAGACACTAGACCTTCAACCTAACACCTACATGGAACTACAGAAGGCAGCTATCCTGAACACTGTAGGATAGTAAGGAAATTCCTGGACAACTAAGAGAAAGAAATACCACTTCCCAGACTTAGTACGTCGTACCCGTCCTGGAAGGAAGAGAAGAAAAACCTCAGGAAGACGTGGAATCGTAATATTAATAATAATAATCAGACAAACAAATACCAAGGTACGAGAGTATTACTAGAGCGTAGCAAAACTGGGATTCATTTACCAAGAAGTCTTATGCTATTTTGCAACAGTGCCGATGGTCGAGTATTTAAGTGCACACGGTTGGTGACTCCCCGGCTGGAAATCGCGTAGTTGTTGTGTTTCACGTACTGTGATTCACTTCTCTCTCTCGTACTTGGAAATATTGCAGATGGCCAACTAGCGTTCTATACGAATTGCGAGTCGTTGTAGAAAAGAAAAAGGAAAACAGACTACACATATTTATAATACAAACTGAGGAGCGTAGCGGTTCGAAAAGCTGAATCTGAAGACAGTCGGAAAATTGGAGAAGTAGATTTTCCAATCTTTCTCCCAAAGATATGACAGCTTATAGGGGCGCAAATAGGCCAGGGCTTTGAGGGTTAAAACCCCCTCTTGAGCCCAGAGCTTTTTTAGCACGTCTTTTGTAAAAAAAAGATCGTGCTTATGTTACCGGTTTGTCCGTCCGTCCGCCCGTCTGTAACCACGCTATCCCTGCAACTATTTGTCCGATTTGAAAAATTCTTTTTGCATTGAAAAGCTTGAAATATGCGAATGATGATCCTTTATTTTGTTCTTTTTTTACGATGTACAATTTCGCAGCTAGAGGGCGTAAATGCAGATGATGTCGAATTCAAAAATACGTTTTATTCCACATATTTGCTTCTAAACATCCAATTGAAAAAAATCTTTTATCTTTCGATTCCATTTATGTCGAAGAGTATTTTAGATATAGTTACTTTTACAAATTACGCATAGATTTTCCGCTAGGGGGCGTAAAAGATACATTTTCCCAGATAACTCTTCTTCTAAAACTCCGATTTGAAAAAAATTTTGCTTCAGCGGATGCACCTCGTGATGGAAGCTCTTTTGCATATAATTTCAAATTTTTGGTAAATAATACTTTAGCCACCAGGGGGCGTAAGTGTTAATTTTTGCTTCTGATGTATTTGCCATAAAATCTGAGCTTCTGAAATATCGATTGAAAAAAGATGTATATATAAAAAAGGCGTAGATGTATATTTTATTTTTGCCAATATCTCTACTTCTAGGAGTCCGATTTGAAAAATTCCTTCTTTGTTGGATAGTGGAGTCCGATTTGAAAAATTCCTTCTTTGTTGGATAGTGTTTTCAGTTTGACACGTTTTTCATATAATTTCAAAATTTTCAAGTGGTTCATAGACTTTCCGCTAGGGGGTGCAGTGGTAAATTGGGTTTTCCCCTATATCTCTGCTTCTAAATCTCCGATTTGAAAAATTCTTTCTGCACCGGATACAGCTACGATGGGAAATCGTTTGCACATAATTTCTAATTTTCGTAGAAAAAATACTTTGGTCGCCAGGGGCGTAGACCTTAATTTCCGCTTCTGATGAATTTGCAGCAAAATATGAGCTTTTAAATTTTCGATTGTAAAAAACGTCGTTTGTAGACCGATGGTACTCATGTCAACAAACCTTTTAGAAACTTTTTCTTTTTAAAATAATGCATGGTTTCTACGCCAGGGTCGTAGATGTATATCTTATTTTTGTCAATATCTCTACTTCTAGGAGTCCGATTTGAAAAATTCCTTCTTTGATGGATAGTGTTTACAGTGTGACATGTTTTTCATATAATTTCAGAATTTTCAAGTAATTCGTAGACTTTCCGCTAGGGGGCGTGAAGATAAATTGCTTTCCCCCCTACATAGCTGCTTCTAAATCTCCTATTTGAAAAATTCTTTCTGCACCGGATACATCTCTTGATGAGAAATCCTTTGCACATGATTTACAATTTTTGTAAAAAGTGGTTTGGCCACCAGGTGGCGTAAGTATTAATTTCCATTTCTGATGTATTTGCAGCAAAATATGAGCTTCCAAAATCTCGATTGAAAAAAAGTCCTTTGTTGACTGATACTACTCATGTCGACAAACGTTTTAGTAACATTTTCTTCTTGAAATAATGCATGGTTTCTACGCCAGGGGGCGTATATGTATATCATATTTTTGTCAATATCTCTACTTCTAGGAGACCGATTTGAAAAATTCCTTCTTTGTTGGATACTGTTTCCGATGCGAAATGTTTTTCTTACAAATTCAAAATTTTCAAGTAATTCATAGACTTTCCGCTAGAAGGCACAAAGGTAAAGTGCATTTTCTGCGTTATTTCTGCTTCTAAAATACCGATTAGAAAAATTCTTCCTGTATCGCATACAAGACCTGATGGAAAATATTTTTCACATAATTTCTAATGTTTGGTAAAGAATGGTTTGGCCACCAGGGGGCATAAGTCCTAATTTCTGCTTCTGATGTATTTGTAGCAAAATCTGGGCTCCTGAAAACACGACTAAATTTTTTTTTTCTTGGACCGATACCGCTCGTATGGGAAAACCTTTTGGAATACTTTCTTCCTAAAATAATGCATGGTTTTCCCATCAGGGGACGTAAAGTCACACCTTATTTTTGTCGATATCTTTGTTTCTAAGAGTCGGATTTGAAAAAAATCTTTCTATTTTGGAGAGCGTTTTCGGTGTGAAATGTTTCTCATATAAATTCATGTTTTTCTTAACGCACAAGTCTGCAACCATAGGGCGTAAGCTCACGATTCCGTTTACAGCAATATCTGAGAAATTAAAAACCCGATTGAAAAACTTCTTTCTTCCGTCAGATACTATTGTTTTCCATACCGGTTCCATTGACTTTGAATAGCTTTGATAAATTTAATTTGCGTCAGAACGGATTCAAAAGACGTGCTTATTACACCCGAAAATTCGGTGTCATCTTTCTTCTTTCAGATTCGCATTAGCAGTGCAGTTTTGCTCTCTCCTATGGTTTTTTGTGTAGTTTGATTCAATTTTTCTCTCCACAGAGCACTCCTAAGGAAAAATTCCAAACGTTTTGCCTTACCACATAAGCAGGCCTTCTATCGGTAACCTGACCCTAGAGCACAACCAACACGATTACTCGACTTATTCCACTGTCCGACTGACACAAAAACTGGAGTAAGGTTGTGCTTGTAATGCCGTCTAATTAGGGTAAGGGCTGGTATAACAACCTAGGACATGCCACTAGCTGTTCTAACACACTAGAGTCTAATCCCCTAGGTTAGCCGCCTCGGTGACACAGTGGTCTAAGCGCTGGCTTCTGATCATTTGTCCAAGATCCTGGTGAGGCATGGATGTCGTGCTTGTCTTACGGCACTGACTCTCCCTCTTCCCTAGAAAGAGTGGTCCTAAATTAGGAACGGGTGACTGCTTATAGCCCATTGAGTTGCTCACGGTTGTCGTTAAACCCCCAAACCAAACCCTAGGGTAAGGAAGGTAAAGAGATTTTAGGATTTTCTGTTACTTGCCGCTCGGCACTAAATATCGCCTGGCAAAGTGGATGACTGTGGTCAAACTTCCAAGGCGATCATCAATATTACCCCTTTTCTGGAAGTAATGGAGCATTCAACAAAACGTACCACCAGAATAATAAAAATAAAACGCAGTTGCCATTGACCATTCAGACGGGAGATACCCCAGACAAATGAGACACATTTCTTCAGTGCATTGCCTTTATATTACAGACGTTTATGAGAAATTATTCTTAATGGAATTAATTTTTTTATTATAAACTAGCGACCCACTTCGGCTTCGCACGGTAGCAATTTAGAATTTAAGGCGAATCTAAAGAGAAACGATTATTACGTTCAACAGGCGACTGTCTTTCTCTTTGAAAAGCCATTCTTTGTCTGCCATTTGCCAATCAAAATTATGTTACTTGGAAAGTTTCATTATGTAGGGATGAACAAATTCTTTTAGCGTCCGATGTACTACGACCTATGTTCGATTTTCGTGTCGGCATAATGTTAATACAATATTTAAATTTTAATTAAAGAGCTACTCAAATAGATACATACGTATGGGCGAAAACAACTACGCATTTAGTCTGTGCGAGCGCCGATAAACCAATTATTTCAGCGTCCTATGTAACTACGCATTTAGTCTGTGGCCTTACATGCCGTGAGACCGGCCGCCGCGCATGCGCCTTACGTCCTTTTCCCAATGAGCAAAAAAGTTTGGCAAACCAGTCGCCGCGCATCGTTGTTTAGGCAGTGGAAGCCACGAAAGAATACGAACAGCGGTTTTTTCTTTGACTTGTCACTAAAACCGTTACTGCTCGGCTCCCTTTTGTCGTAGCTTAATGTTTCATACACCTAAACCTTCCTCGACAAATGCTCTATGGAATGGTGAAAACCGCATCAAAATCCGTCCAGCGATTCTCGAGATTAGCGCGAACAAACAGACAGACGCTTACCGGGGGCTTTATTTTATACTATGTATAGATTACTTTAATTTCTGCACTTTAATTCGCTCACTAATGATACTTAATTTGATGATACCGAATAAATATTTAGTGATAATGTTAATTTAGCTTTCATCCGTATCATAATCTGCACAAGAAAAATTTTCTAGTTGCGCCCCTGACAGCTTATCGGGTGTCTCAAAAAAATTGAAACAAGCTTTTATTTTTTCAACGGCTGATCACAGATATGTACTTTCATGTAGAAAAATACTCAAAATGATGTAAAAACTTGCATCATGACAGTTGCACCCCTGTGGGTGGCATTTGCATAAAAATAAAAAATAATAATTTTTATACAGCCTTCGCAGAGAAAAAAGTATATATCGCTCCAGACGACATATTTTTTGCAATTTTCATCGCGAATATCACCGAGAGTTTTGCATTGACTGGGTTATTTTTCCACTGATTAAGACATTGCGCAACTTTTTTTATTCAACTTTTTTTTTTTCTGCGAAGGCTATATATGTATAAAAGTTTTTATTTTTTTATTTTTATGCAAATGCTACCCACAGACAGGGCGGTATCAAGGCCTTAATGAGCCCCTAGGCTAAGAGTGGGTCCCAAGGCTAAGACTACAGCCCCCCAAAAAAGCTTATGATGGGGAAATATTATGAAGTCCGTTAAAAGACGAAACGCCGCCCCGGTGGTGCAGTGGTCTAAGCGAGGGCCTCTGATCATTCGTCCGAAAGGGGTCAGGGTTCGAATTTTTTTTTTTTTTTTTGATTGGAGGTTTATCGACCACCGTGAGCAACTCAATGGGCTATAAGCAGTCGCCCGTCCCTAATTTAGGGTCACTGGTTCCAGGGAAGGGAGAGAGCCAGTGCCGTAAGACAAACACAACACCCATGCCTGACCGGGATTCGAACCCAGACCCCTTACGGACGAATGATCAGAGGCCAACGTCTTAGACCACTGCGCCACCCGGGCGGCCAGGGTTCGAATTCCGGTGAGGCATGGATGTTGTGTTTCCCTTACGGCACTGGCTCTCTCCCTTCCCTGGAACCAGTGACCCTGAATTAGGGATGGGAGACTGCTTACAGCCCATTGAGTTGCTCACGGTGGTCGTTAAACCTCCAATAAAAAAAAAAAAAAAAAACACGAGACTGTAGCTACTAAATTTTCTGCAGAGTTTTCTTAATAAGTCACTGTATTTTTCATTGTTCTTACAAGAACACGAGTTAAAAGCTTAAGATTCCTAGATTTTGTCTTGAATTTTCAGCATTGTATACTTTTCTTAGTTCATCTTTTCTGTTTTGCGATATGAAGACACAGGGGACTTCGACTGTTAACGGTTTAAGCGTAAACGGTTCAAGTGTAAACGGTTCAAGCGCAAAAGTTTCTGAAAAACACGGATACCGGCAACTGTGTTAGACGTTATTTTTAGAAAATTTCCGTGAATTCACAACACTTATTTTTTCTTTCCCATTTACCAAACTTAATTACACAACATTGTGTTCTCTAATTTAAAATCCGGTCTCTAATTGGGATTGGTTTTCTTTATACAAGTGGTATAAAATCGTGTTCTCTAACGAAACACGCTTCTGTTTAGGTGAATATGATGATCGCATCTGCGTGCACCGAAGACTAGGGGTTAGGGGTCGAGAAGAGTGTATTCGCACCAAGCATACCGAATCAATACGATGCATTACGGCCTGAGGTGCTATCGGGTACCAAAGCAGATCTCCTCCCGCGGGAGTCCGTAATACCAAAACGAGTGCCCGTTACGTCAATGACACTCTACGGCCGGTCGCTCTTCCGTACCTGCAGGACTTACCTGAGGCCATATTTCAGCAAGACAGTGCCACACCGCATATTACAGTGACAACACGTGCCTTCTTTGGGCATAACAACGTTGTACTACTGCAGTGGCCGGCTAGATGGCCGGAATTATCACACATAGGAAATCTCTGGGACATGCTCAAACGACAGGTGCAGCGGTACAACCGTCTTCCAGCAACTCTTGATGAACTTTGGACGCAGGTCCATACAGACCTGATGGCTATTCCACAGGACACCATTCACGCATTATTTGATTCAGTACCTCAGAGCGTACGACCGTCCGCCAGCAACTCTTGATGAACTTTGGACACGGGTCAATACAGCCTGGGTGGCTATTCCACAGGAAACCATTCACACATTATTTGATTCAATACCTCAGAGCGCACGACCGTCCGCCAGCAACTCTCGATGAACTTTGGACGCGGGTCAATACAGCCTGGATGGCTATTCCACAGGACACCATTCACACATTATTTGATTCAATACCTCAGAGCGTACGACCATCCGCCAGCAACTCTTGATGAACTTTGGACACGGGTCAATACAGCCTGGATGGCTATTCCACAGGACACCATTCACACATTATTTGTTTCAATACCTCAGAGCGTACGACCATCCTCCAGCAACTCTTGATGAACTTTGGACGCGGGTCAATACAGCCTGGATGGCTATTCCACAGGACACCATTCACATATTATTTGATTCAATACCTCAGAGCGTACGACTGTCCTGTCCGCCAGCAACTCTTGATGAACTTTGGACGCGGGTCAATACAGCCTGGATGGCTTTTCCACAGGACACCATTCACACATTATTTGATTCAATACCTCAGAGCGTACGACCGTCCGCCTGCAACGCTTGATGAACTTTGGACGCGGGTCAATACAGCCTGGATGGCTATTCCACAGAACACCATTCACATATTATTTGATTCGATGTCTCAGCGCGTACAGCAGGTGATACAATCCAGAGGTGGCCACACGGATTATTATTAGCTACATCAAAGCACCTGATAGGAATGACACCAAGATGCTAATTATTTGTTCTGTATTGCTTAATGAACATATCTGTAAAAATCAAAGTCGTAGCTCTATTCCATTCAGGTGTTTTGTTTTTTATGAACAAGGGTGTTGTGACGTGCCTGCAGCGCAGGACGCACATAAGATAAAAGGAGATAGTAGTGAGAGCACCTGCATGCATAGCTCAGTTGGGAGAGTGACTTACTCCGAAGTGAGGGGACCCGGTTTCGATGCTCGGCGCGGACACACTTGTACGTTATATTGGCGCCCGAATTTCCAGGATGACCCGGCTGTTAAGATTCTAACAATGATGTGACAATTTGGTGTGTGGTGTGATCCACACACCAAATTGCCTGGGATTTCTCAAATGCACGTTCTTCATGGGATGACTACCTACAGCGACACATTGTCCGAACTGACCCATGGGCCATGCCCCGGCCCTCTTTCGGGGAGGGGGATGTGGCGTTCTTGCTCCGTAGGACGCACGTGAGATAAAGGCAGATAGCAGTGAAAGCACCTGTTTGGGAGAGCGACTTACTCCTGAGTGAGGGGACCCGGAATTGATGACCGGCGCGGACAAACTCGTACGTCATAGTGTATTTTCAGATGCCTGTTAAGATTTTGGAAGAACGAGTGGTATGTTGAGACTGTCATTATGATGTAACATCGGTATGATGTGCATAGCCGTCCTTTATAAAATTGCCATTAAAATGGCATATTGCTCGCTATGTCATTATATTGAAGGGAACGGAAAGTATTGTCGTTTTCTGGGGCTCTATGTTTGGAGAGCAGTTGTGAGATGTCTATGTACGTTCAACGTAAAGTAAGTGTACGTACAAGTGAATGAACTATTCGCCTTTAACTTATCTAGGTGCTTTTGTCTTCCAGATTTGCAAAACAAAACGAGTGACATAAAACCCGAGGAGAGCCATGTTCGTCATTGTACGCTGTATGAATTTCCCAAGGGGAACAATGCAACCTTGGCCACCAATAACATTTGCGCTGTTTATCCGAATGCGTTAAATGTCCGCAAGTGCCAGCGCTGTTTCGCCCAAATCTGGTAGGGTAATTTTGACCTGTCTGATGACCATCGTGCAGGAAGGCCCATGGAGCTGGACAATGACCTGCTGCGTGCAGCCATTGAGGCAGGTCCTCGTCAAACCACTGATGAATTATTCCAACATCTTAATGCATCATGGTCTACTGTTCAGGAGCACCTGCAAAAGATAGGGAAGGTCTATAGACAAGGAGTTTGGGTACCACACCAACTTCCACCTGAGAACAAAGCCCAGCGTTCCACCATCTGCAACTCTTTGCTCAGCCGACAGGAAAAGTATCAATTTCTTCATCGAATTGTGACTGGAGATAAAAAGTGGGTTCTTTACGTGGACAACAAATGCAAAAACCAATGGCTTTCTCCAGGTCAGACACCAGTTCCGACGCTTAAACTAGGCCAACACCCCAAAAAGGTTTTGCTCTGTGTTTGGTGGACTGCCGCTGGCATAGCACACTTTCAGCTCTTGAAACCCAGACAGACCGTAACGGCAGACCTCTATTCTCAACAAATGGACGGTTTGAAGCATGCTCTTACTGTAAAACATCCAGCACTGGTCAACAGAAAAGGTGTCATCATCCAGCATGACAACGCGATACCTCACACGGCGAGACAGACCCAGCAGACGATTAGAGATTTTAGCTGGGAAGTCTGCCCCATCCTACTTATTCCTCTGACATTGCACCATCCGATTGCCATTTGTTCAGATCTCTGCAGCACTTCCTTAATGGGAAAAGATTCCACAATATTGAAGATGTCAAAACGGGGCTCTTGGACTTCTTTGCATCACAGCCAACGTCTTTTTTTATAAAGAACGCATTGAAAGTTTGGTTTCATGATGGGCAAGAGTGATCGGTAATGATGGCGATTATATAACTGATTAAGAAATAAATTCGTTCTGTAACAAACAGTGTTTCTCTTCTTTTCTAAAAACGACATGACTTTCCGGTCCCCCTAATATCACCGTGGTGAACAACCTTACCATACATGGATTAGTTCCACCTGCTCTGGTCATGTTATTAGTTCCACCTGCTCTGGTCATGTTATTAGTTTCACCTGCTCTGGTCATGTAATTCACTCACTCCAGCACGGTAAGACGGCGGTGTACGGTATAAATCAAGCAGACTAGCTGGTTCAATTAAGGATTGGAATAGGAAAAAGAATGATCCGAGCAACTTCGAACGTGGCATGATAGTAGGAGCCAGGCGTGCTGGTTCGAGCATTTTTCAAACGACTGTTCTCCTGGGATTTTCACGCATAACCGTATCAAGGATTTACCGTGGATTCTGCTACACGCAAAACGCTTTCAGAAATCAGTGATCCTGTGGACGAAGACAGCTGGTGGATCGGAGTAATCATGTGAGGCTGGGGAGAATCGTGCAAGGGAACAAATGGGCCACAACTCTGCAAATCACCCCAGAATTCAACATTGATGTATCGAGGGTAATTTCAGAACGCACCACGTATCGGACCATGTCACGAATACGCTACAACAGCCGACGACTGTGTCGCTGCCGACATTGCCAATGCGAAACACGAAAGCGTACCACCAGTTAGCGCGAAAAGATCGGCGCTGTACAGTTGAGGACTGCAAAAGGTTGCTTGGGTGGATCAATCAGGGTTTATTCTACATTACGTAGACGGAAGGATTTGAATTCGGCGCAGCCAACAGGAGACCACGGACCATCTCTCAGGTACCAACATTATAGACCAGTGGCGCCGGTGTGCTGGTCTGTGTGGAACGTTTTCTTGGCACGCATGAGGCCCGCTGATAGCAATCGAAAGACATCTGAACATCATTGGTGACCAAATTCATCCTTTCTTCGCTATGGTTTATCTCCTCAACCAGATGAACACCTCCAGAGATAACGCATCAGATCGCAAGGCTCTAATCGTCACGAAGTGGTTCCAAAAACATGACCGCGAGTTTTTCTTACTTCGATAGACTGCACAGTACCGGGATTAAAACCCCATCGAGCATCTCTGTAATATGGTGAAACGTGCTGTTTGCCCATTTGCGACATCTGGGCGACTCACTCACTTCCGCATGATGAAACATTCCTGCACGACGCTTCCAACATCTGGTATATTCCATGTCCAGAGAAATTCAGGCTGTTCTGATGACAAAGGGTAGAGAAAAACTCTACTAAGTAGGTGTGACTAATAAATTGGTATCTTGTAAAGATCGCCACTAAAAACTTCATGATTATCTCGGACAGAGTATAAGGATGGAGAGAGGAACAATTGTATCAGACTCGAAATGGATTTATTCCCAAGGAGGAACTCTCAATTTAAAAATTATGTGTGAAAAGTCTAAAATAAGCTGTTTTGTTGTTTTTTATAGATTTTAATAAAGAGCTTGCAGTCAAGAGGTTAGGATGCCGGTTTTGTTTTTATGACGAACGTGGTTTAAGAGTGCGTGGTTTTCTCGCAAACCACTAGGCCCTTCAGCAGACCTCATAGAAGCGTCTAAAGATCGGGGTGCCCAATGACATTCCCATGTAATTTTGCATCCAACAGTGTGGCTAAACTGAGGACCAGGTTAACGGGGGACGCGTTGCTCTATTTTGTTGAAAGTCACTGAGGGACTGCACCCGGCTACCAAGCTGATTTGTAGATTCTTGGGAAATGCAGGGGTCATTGTCAGTGACCCCTGCATTTTTGGTAGATGACTGATCACAAAACATATATGCTGGTAGATGGCTGATCACAATAAATCCCGACTTTCTGTGCTGGGAGAGGTTCTTCTTCTTGAACACCATGACATGCGCGCATTCTGTGAGTTGGCACATTCTGACTGGCAAAACGAAGCTTCACTTGATAACCACATCATGCTCAATATGTCAAGCCACATTTTTGTTGTTGTCGTTTGTTTTGAGGTTAAACGACTCTTTCATCATCTACCGTTGTACGGAGTTGTCCATTTCTAATTTACAGCTACTCGGACCGAATCAGCACCCAATGACAAACATAACATCCATGGCATGCTTTGGAATATAAATTCAAGCCAAAAGCCCCCTCGCTAGACGAAACGACTACTGAGGGACAAACAACATTTAAATTTATCGGCAGTAAGACACTCTTTCGTGCATGCCAGGTGATCGGAGTATTTGAGCAACATCAATAGGATACGAGTAAATCCTCTTAGTGGAGGCTCTTTGGAGCGACGAATGACCTATCTCCAGAGGCAAACAATATAATGATTTTGTTGGTGATGCATGGAGCCGCTGCTTAATATGCAGAACAGTGTAATTGATCTTTCCAGTGTAGCATCTCCTTTAGTTTACAGTTTTCGGGCAATCTTCTGGATAGCGCACTTAGATGCTTCTCCAATATGAAAGCAGTTTCCGTAGGTCTCTTGACTTTGAACAGCCTCGTATGCCAGTATCTGAAGTGCACTACTCGTCTGAATACATTAAGTCTTATAAACACAGATTGAGAGGAAATGACGCGATCCAGTCAACGATCCAGTATTGTCAGCTTCGGAATACATCTACTACTAGTAAGGAAACCTTGCTCCACAGTTTCTGTAACCAAATCACCTCCACATCTACCAAGAATTATGAATACTTACGAAGTTTCGTTTCCATTAGTTACTATACTGTGCAAATTAATTGAGACAAAGTAAAAAAATTACTCTTTTTTACAAAATTATGCCTTTATATCATTCTATGCCTTGATATACACTGATAAATACCTGTATTAGTATGTCCTCCTTTAGCAGAAATGACCTCTTGAATTCGTTTTGGCATTGACTCCACTAATTGAGTGCACATATTTTTGACTTCATAACCGTGGAACCACACTTTTATAGCATTCGTTATCATGCGTTCTTTGGTTGTACAGTCCATTTTACCTAAACGTCTCTTCAAAATATTCCAAAAGTTTTCTACGGGATTTAAGTCTGGTGAACTTCCAGGCCAATCAAGCAAATGAATTTAATTTTCCAGCAAGACCAATTTCGAATTGTGACATGGGGGCAAGTCAGGTAGAAATATCCCGTCAAACGTTTGCAAGAATGGAACAATCCTACGTTGTAATATTTCTACGTACTTGGCTGAATTCATCATACCTTGAACAGGAACTAAGCTTCCAGTGCCATTTGATGTGAAAAAACCCCAAAACATCTGTTTCAAAAGGTGTTTTACAGTTTGTTTGACATGCTCAGGTCTTAAGGGTTCACAGTTGCTTCGTCTAACGACATTTGCTTGGTAACCCTGCACAAATAAATGAGTTTCATCACTGAAAATTACCTTTTTCCAGATGTCAGCAGTCTATGATTTATATTTTTTTGGCCCAAGCTAAACGTTTTATTTTCATTTTCGCATTCAAATATTGTTTTTTCGTTGGTCTTCTTGCCTTCCGGCCAACTTCCAGAAGCCTACGGCGTACAGTTCAATCACTAACATCACAACCACTAGCCAATAAATCTCTTTGAACGTCGGTGCTTGCTTTTTTTCTGGATTCATTTTACTATTTCTGATTAGATATTTATCGGTTCGTGGAGTTGTTTTTCATTTTCTTCCACATTTACCTCTCCTTTTTGGAGACGACGATCCAGATGCATTGTATCGCGTAAGCAGTCTTGATACACTTGATTTGCCTACACCAACTGCAGCAGCGATATCTCTCACTGTCATAGAAGTGTGATCCTTCAGAGAAATTATTTTTTCACGCTTCCTTGGGGAAATATCCTTTTTTCAATACACGAAAGCAACGTGTACTCACAGAGAGCAAAAACTAACATGCGCCTGTCACACACGAAAGCTCACAACTGAAGCTGAAGTGCCTATTTCCTGTTTAAAACCGGTCAAACCACATTCTCACTATCAAGTTCTAACAGTCACACCACCTCACAGCTGATAAAACTGGTTTACGTATGTTTCCGACATCAAATGGCGATCACATTACAATTCTGAGAATAAAATAGCTTGTCCCAATTAATTTGCACGGTATAGTATTCATTGCGTGACATGCATTTATCTGTTCCGGATTTTTTTTCGAATGGAAGGAAAATTGTGCGCTCGAAAATCCGAATATCATACTGGAAATCTTTTGCATTATTTGTATCTATGCTAAAAAATTTTTTTTTCCATCTCCTTAGTTTTTGGTCCTTTTCTCATGTGCAATCTTTCAGCTAGGAGGCGCTAGTACAGATGACATTGAACACAATCTATATTTTATTACGTGTAATGTAAATATACACATCTAAGTTGTTTTCTGAAATTCAGAAGTTCGCTCCTCCAAGAAAGATGAGCTGCAGAAAAAAGCTACTCATGGTGTTAAATTTTACTTACTGGTGATGTATCGAACGTTTCCATTTTCAGCAATTTTGGCGCACAACTCGAGCTTCACTGACACTTGTTTTTGTTTGGAGGTTTAACGATTACCGCGAGCAACTCGATGGGCTATAAGCAGTCTCCCGTCCCTAATTTAAAGCCATTGGTTCAAGGGAAGGAGAAAAACCGGTGCCGTAACACAAACACAACATTCATGCCTCATGGGATTCGAACCCGGACCCTTCTAGAGCGAATGGTCAGAAGCAAGCGCTTAGACCATTGCGCCACCGGGGCGGCCATGTGAGTGTGCATTGGGTGCTGTATATAAACGGCAGTGTAGGCACGCCTATTAGATCGCATTGGAATTGACAATGCCGCGTAGAGCTGCGCTCACGGACTTTGAAATTGGCATGGTGGTTGGATCTCACTTGAGTGAGCAGTCAGAGCCTAGCACTGCCGCTCTTCAGGAATTCCTAGACTCTACTGACGCTGATGTTCTTGTTTGACGGAAAGTAGATCGTGCTACTAAGGCGAAGTCGTGCTGTGGGAGGCCGCATACATTGAGTAATCGTGCTAGATGAAACTTACTGTGAAGAAGGAACACACACCCTCTGTCACAGACCTGGTGGGCTACATCGCAGAGGCGGAATAGTTATTTGCACCAGAACAGCTCGTCGAGAACTGCATGCTCATTGGCACCATGCTAGATCAACTACACACCAGTTATACTTCTCTACAGGTAATGCCATACGACGGCTGCAGTCGTTTCTCACTCGCTGTTCGTAGAAAATGGAAGTGTGGAAGAGGGTGCAGAGTGGCGAATCACCCTAGTCACTTGTTCGTCTGATTGGATGTATTTTGGTGTGGCGTCTTTACGGGGAAACTGTCAGGATGACTGCATTGTCTTTACAAACAAGTTTGAAAGATGATCCGTGACGGCAGGGGGCTGTTTCTAATGAGAAGGTCTTGGTCCTTTGCTTGTGGTGCTCTTCAGCCTAACCGTCACCAGGTACGAAGACATTCTGAACAATTTCGCACTACCTGCATTGTGGTATTACTTCGGCACAGATCAGTGCTTGTTTCAGCAAGGTCGAGTGCCTTGTCACATTACAAGGTATGTCCAGGCCTGATTTGAAGAGCAGGATGTCCAAGTATTGGATTTCGATGTAAATCCTATGGAACATCTGTAGAAGGAGCTGGAACGCCGAATCTGATCTCGGCCGGTAAGACCTTCCAGTACGGTAGCTCTAGCGGAAGCTTTTCAGCAGGTATGGAAAAAAATCCGGCACAGACCTACCGACATCTCAATGAAAGCATGCCTAGAAGTATTGCTGATGTCATATCGACTAAAGTTGTGTGACGTGCCTGCCCCTCAGGGGGCACATGTGTAAAGATAACAAATCTGCAGCGTGACATTCTGTCCGCGTAGCTCAGTTGGGAGAGCGACTTACTCCGGAGTGAGGGGACACGGACAAACTTTGTGCGTTATAGATGAAACGACTGTGTACTGATTTCGCTTTTGAGAAATGCTTTTGTTCCCGTTTGATCTATGCGTTAGAATACTTTTGTCTACATAGTGTAGTACTTAAAGCTACTTGGTTGTTGGAACACTGTGTTGCTGAAATAATGGAAAGACTGCTGAATATTTTGCTAACGGTTAAATGCAGCTCATCCAAAAGAATTTTTTCAAAAAAATTCGCGGACGGTTAAATGAAAGAACAACAGACCAAAATTCCACGTAGTATATTTAATTGTCCGTTAAAAGCTAGCTAATAATGAAAATAAACACTTAGTATGAGACTAGGATGTTTACTATCTGCCATTCTATTCGAATTGTTCGCTAAATTTATGTTCAGCGAGACTAAGGGCCATCTCACGAGCGATGAAATTAATATACCTAAGAAACTGATGATGCAGCAAATTTGACAGAGGATTTGAGTGACGTACGAATGATTACCGACTCAGCGAACTGGAAAGGGAAATAAATCATTTGGAATGAAAATAAATGTGGAAAAGAGACAAAAATAATGTCACTCAGCTGTGGATGTGAGAAGTGATAAATTTTCATACAAAATAAGTCATGCAAGTGAGAAAGTTTATGGACACCTAATCACAGACGATGATGGATGCGAAGAAGAAATCAAAAGATCTGTAATTCTAAGAGATACGTTGATTCATGTGATACCTCTTCTTACTTCCGATGAAGTAAATGTATAAATGTTATATCTGGCTCTCCAGAACGACGAGATTTTCAATTTTTTTTTGATTGGAGGTTTAACGATCACCGTGAGCAACTCAATGGGTTAAAAGCATTCTCCCGTCCCTAATTTAGGGTCACTGGTTCCAGGGAAGGGAGAGAGCCAGTGCCGTAAGACAAACACAACATCCATGCCTCACCGGGATTCGAATCCGGACCTCTTTCAAACGAATAATCGGAAGCCATTGCTTAGACCACTGAGCCACCGGGGCGGCATTTCAAGTTTTCTGTAGCGGACAGTACGGATGAAATTTAATTCCGATATCGGTAAGCCCTAAAATAGCGAATTTCTTTGCTTACTTGTGAATTGTGGCTACTTTTTACAGCTTTATACGATGTTTGTAGCTGAGAAACGCTGTTATATGACGCATATCCTTGTTTCAAGTGATTGAGCCTATGGAACGAGGAGACAGAGCATTTGTTTGCTTCCTTGTGAATTGTGGTTACTTTTTATAGCTTTATACGATGTTTGTAGCTGAGAAACGCTGTTATATGACGCAGATCCTTGTTTCAAGTGATTGAGCCTATGGAACGAGGAGACAGAGCATTTCTTTGCTTCCTTGTGAATTGTGGTTACTTTTTATAGCTTTATACGATGTTTGTAGCTGACAAACGCTGTTATATGACGCAGATCCTTGTTTCAAGTGATAGAGCCTATGGAACGAGGTCTCTACTATCGCAATTTGAAAGTTTGTTCAAATTCCTGAATCATCATCAACAAACATTTTTAATCCACTGCTGGTTAAAAGTCTCCTCAAATCTTTTCCACAATACTCTCTGTCTTGAGCAATTCTCTCCCCGTGATTTCGCATTTTTAATCCACTGCTGGTTAAAAGTATCCTAGAGTCTCTTCCACAATACTCTCTGTCTTGAGCAATTCTCTCCCCGTGATTTCATCCATTCATCTACGACGTGATCTCCTTTTGGGTCTTTTACTGTTCCTTAGTATCCAGTCTAGTATTTCAGCGGTCCAACGGGGGTCAGTTCTTCTAGCAATATGTCCAACCTATTGCCACTTGAGAGTCTTTACTCTCATCATCATGCCACTCAATCTTGTTGTTTTCCTGATCAATGAGTTCTTTTTCATATCTTTCTTGGTTACATGCAGTATGCGTCGCTCCACACTTCTTTGAGTTGTCCGCTGCCTCTGTATGTCTTTTTTAGTTGAGGTCCATGTTTCTGGTCTATAAGTAAGAACGGAAGCGTTGCGATCTTTGATTAAGCACTTCTTTTGTAAGACATACTGGCAAATTCCTCTTGAGAATTGTATTATCTCTTGCAATTGCACACCAGTAAAATTTTATGCACATATTAATTTCTTTTTCGACGTGATCCTTACTTGATATCTGTTGTCCAAGAAAGATGTGCTGCCCCGGTGGCACAGTGGCCTACGCGTTGGCTTCTGATAATTCGTCTGAGTTGGGTTAGGTTTCGAATCCCTCTGAGGCATGGATGTTGTGGCTGTCTTAAGGCCCTAGTTCTTTCCCTTTCCTTAAACCAGTGACCCTAAATTTGGGACGAGAGACTGCTAATAGCCCATTGAGTTGCTCACGGTGGTAGTTAAACCCCCAATAAAAAAAGAAAGATGTTTGCATCAGTTATTCCTGAAACTGTCCGATGAACCTCTAAATCTTCCGTTCTCGTAAAGTAATTGTAAATCAGTTTTGTTTTCTGTAAGTTTATCATTAATTCCTCTTTGGTTTGCTAGCACATTCCTGCATCATACTCAGCAGCTCTGAAAGAGTACTTACAAAAATGGCGATTTGTCAGCAAACAGAGAGAAGGTGGTTTAAACAATCTCCATTAATCTATACCATTGCTTCTCTTCCTTTCCAATATTTATACATGCTATATCCTCAAACAATCGGATCTTTACACTTGTGTTTAATATAAGTTATGTTAGTAATGGTATTAAGGTATGCATATTCAATAACGCCGGCTAAATCCTTTGTACTTTCTTATATGTATACTGAGATGCCAGTTTATTCGGTACACCTGCTGTCCAATCATAAATGCCTTATTCCAACACGTAAGATATCACGTAAGCGCGGTGTGCGTTATAAATCATGCAGTTAGTGTTCTATTGTGTGCCGAAATGGGCTAAACGAGGGATCTGAGAGACTTTGAACATGGCATGATGGTTGGCGCCAGGCTTATCAGTTCGAGCATCTATCAAACGGCCCGTTCTTCTAGGCTTTTCACGTACAACCGTACCAAGAATTTATCGAAAACAGTGAAACATGCGAAAAACTTTCAGCAGTCGGCGATCTTGTGAACGGAAACAGCTAGAGGATCAGAGGGGTCAAAGAAGACTAGCGAGATGCATGAAAGCTAGGCAACCGGGGAAATCACTGCAGAACTCAGCACTGGTAGTCATCGCCGAAAGCATCCCGGATCGAACCATGTCTCAAATAGGGTACAACAGCCGACGACAATGTCGAGTACTGATGTTTTCAGCCCAGAACACGAAAGCGCACTTCTAGTGGACGAGAGAACATCGACGCTGGACTGTTGAGGACTGGAGAAATGTCTCCTGGACGAAGTAATGAAGGTCCCTTCCTTCTGCATCATGCTGATGACAGGAATGTGTATTTCGTGCAAGTAACATGGGGACAGGTGTCAACATTACAAGCCGTTGGCGGCTGTGTGCAGGTCTGAGGAGTACTCCTCAGACCTGCACACAGCCGCCAACGGCTTGTGATGTTCACTGATATCTTCTGAACACAACAGCCAATCTAAACATCGCTGCTGACCATACTCATTCTTTCACGGTTATCCTCAAAGACGTCCAGCCGGATTATTCACCCGCTCATAAGTCTCCTACAGTCTCTGACGGATCTGGTTCATTTGCCCGCCGTTTACTTCACCGAAAGGTGACTTGACCGAAAATCACTTCACCGAAAAGATTGTTTCACCGAAAGATCACTTGATCGAATAGTTCATTTCACCGAAGGGTCAGTTTATCGAAAGTTACATTTCCCCGAAGGGTCACTTAGTCGAAAAGTACATTTCACCGAAGGGTCACTGGTCGAAAAGTACATTTCACCAAAGGGTCACTGGTCGAAAAGTACATTTCACCAAAGGGTCACTGGTCGAAAAGTACATTTCACCAAAGGGTCACTGGTCGAAAAGTACATTTCACCGAAGGGTCACTTGATCAAAAGTTACGTTTCACCGAAAGGTCTTTTTACCTAAAAGTTCATTTCATCGAAAGGTCATTTCACCGAAGGGTCAGTTTATCGAAAGTTACATGTCACTGAAGGGTCACTTGATCGAAAGGTTCATTTCACCGAAAGGTCTTTTTATCTAAAAGTTCATTTTATCGAAAGTTCATTTTACCGAAGAGTCACTTTGTCGAAAAGTACATTTCACCGAAAGGTCTTTTTACCTAAAAGTTCATTTCATCGAAAGTTCATTTCACCGAAGGGTCACTTATCGAAAGTTACATTTCATCGAAAGTTCATTTCACCGAAGGGTCACTTATCGAAAGTTACATTTCACCGAAGAGTCACTTGATCGAAAAGTTCATTTCACCGAAGAGTCACTTGATCGAAAGTTCATTTCACCGAAAGGTCTTTTTACCTGAAATTTCATTTAATGGATAGGTCATTTCATCGAAGGGCCAGTTTATCGAAAGTTACATTTCACCGAATGGTCACTTGATCGAAAGGTACATTTCACCGAAGGGTCACTTGATCGAAAAGTTCATTTCACCGAAAGGTCTCTTTACTTAAAAGTTCATTTCATCGAAAGGTCATTTCCCCGAAGGGTCAGTTTATCGAAAACTTTGGATTTCATTACAGGATCTGTTGAAGCATAGTGCAAGTTCAGTAGACAGACCACCGAAGCGTTAGGGGATTATACTCAAATTACACTTTTGATTTCTCCGTATCACAGAAAACTCAAAGATTAAGTTTTAAGACAAATCTTTTTTTTTTTTTTAAGACAATAGACCTTTTTAGCAAATTTTAATCATGTTCATAAGGTTTACATAAAAGTCATTTTCAGTGCTCATGTTCATAAGGTTTGCATAAAAAGTAAACTTAATAATATTGCACAGTTTTTCAGACAAAAAGAATCAATGTTAGGGCTCTAGGCCTCTGTATAGGCCTTTTTAGCAAATTTTAACCGTGCGTGCTCATGCTCATAAGGTTTACATAAAAAGTTACTTTGCATTTTATGTACTGCTTATGAATATGAGTACGGTTAAAATGGCCTGTATTTACGCCTACGGTAAAAAAAAATTAACGTTTTGTGGTTGAGTAAAAGCGGAACATTATTAACTTGATTTGCTATGTAACCCTTATGAATATGAGCTCGGAGGATTAAAATTTGACAAAAAGGCACAGATCTAGGCCTTATAATTAATGTTATATTACGAAAAATCTACTCATGGGGAGGTGTTTCATAGAAATTAAAAGTGTATTTTTTATTCAATTCAATAATGTTTCGGTGGCCAGTTTTTCAAAAATCCGCAATACACTCCAACAGATCTCTAACTACAAAATTCTAAGTTTTCGATAAACTGACCATTCGGTGAAATGATCTTTCGATATAATGAACTTTTAGGTAAAGTAATCCTTCGGTGAAATGAACTTTTCGATCAAATGTCCTTTCGATAAAATGAACGTTTAGGTGAAGTGACATTTCGGTGAAATGAACTTTTCCGTCAAGTGACCCTTCGGTGAAATGTATCTTTTGATCAAGTGATTTTCGGTCAAGTGACCTTTCGATCAAGTAAACGATACCCGTCTCTGAAAGGTCCCAAGAACATGCCGATGAGTTTTCCTTGCTTCAGTGGCTTGCACAGTTCCCAGATTTAAAGCTCATGAAGCATTTCTGGAATGAGGTGGTCTATTTACTGCGAGACTGTGCAGCCGTCCAATTTGCAGTAACTAGCAGAGTTGGAAACGGGTCAGCGGGTCAACGAATCGACTTTTTCTTGCGGCTCAAACGAGTCGGGTTAGGTGTTCCTGACCCGATTTCGACCCGGTTTTCTTTCTGTTTCATTTTTGAAAAGAAAAAAAATACCTTCTGTGGAATTTTGTGCTCGATACTGATACCAGCGGAGTGAAAAATGATTTGCCTTACAAAAATATTTCCGTCTCTTTCTTAAGGAAGATTTCCACCGACCGACGACACGACGCCGACGTTAGACTCACCAATACCATATCGTAAAACGATACTTCCTTTGCGTTTGTTTTCAGTGCGATTGTCCGGAGCAAGATACTGATAAACTCCTGACGCCTGCTTCTCTGCTGATTCACTCTCTCACACCTCGCGTGTCATATTGTACGACTGAGATTTACTTTTCGCATAGCGTCTTTTGCATTGAGCATTCAGAGGTTTTTGTTTGATGTTCTAACATCCCGCATGTCGTGTCAGAATGAATGCCTTGTTTGTTAATATGGATGAATTTAATCTTAAGAAGATTAAAAAAGGTGTCGAAACCGAAAAATACGCGCTTGATGAAAACAAAAAGGGGAAGAGGGAATGCTGGAAGTTGTTTTGTCTCATTAAGGTGGTTCCACCTAAAATCTCTGCCTTATGTTTTCAATGGTAAAACTTATGTAAATATTTTCTTCGCAATTATTGTATTCCCAAGAATGAAAATTTGCAAATCGATAAAACTAGCTTTAAGTTATAGCACGGGATACTTAATGCTTGCTAAAACATAACCATAACTAAGCAATCCAACATTTGTTTGTCTACTGACGTCATCAATGTACAGGTCGCGCCATCTATTAACAGGTCTGAACATTACTGAAAGAAAAATGATGAATTTTTAATATAATTATGGTTATGGTTTAGCAAGTATTAAGTATCCTATGCTATAACTTAGAGTTCGTTTTATCGATGTGCAAATTTTCGTCCTTGGGATTACATTAATTGCGAAGAAAATATGTAAAGAAGTTTTACCATTGAAAACATAAGGCAGAGAATTTAGGTAGAACCACCTCAAGAAACCAGAATATGCTACACAGCAACACCAATTTTCACAAGCTTGTGGTGAGTTGAAAGTTTGCAAAATCTGAATGCTAATTTCACGAGTATTTCTTTCTTCTGAGGGGTAATAATGAAATCAACATCCACGTTTTGGAAACTTTCAATTCATCAGAAGCTGGTTAAAATTGGTTTTGTTGTGAAACATAACCTGAAGCTTGATATGTTATCAAGAAAACAGCAAGAACTGAAATTAAAAATACAAGTTACTTAATTCAAAAATTTTGCCTGTAGCACAATCAAAATTAAGTGGAACAGTCATAGCATTATTGCAGAGGAAGTTTTTGACTCTCGTAGATGTGCTTTTAAATATGTGGGAAGCATTAAGGTTGTGTGAAGGACGACATTTTCAACACTTTCTAAGTGAGAAAATTATACGTTCCCGTAATATATTTGTATGATTTCTATATAACCTACGATACCCACTGCGGAGAGACTTTTGGAACGCCCTGTGTATATATACACAGTCGTATCCGATAATATAGCCACCCCCGGAATCACAGTGTACGTGACAAGGTCGACCACACGGAGATATAAGCGGCCGGCCAGGACAGATGAGCCATAATACGTGATGTGAGCACAATGGGCAGAGCTGGTGATTTGATGGACGCTCAAACAGGAATGATTATCGGCTACTGCGCCAAGGTGGAATCATCTCAGAAATAGCAGACTTCGTGGGCTGTTCGCAAGGTACTGTAGTAAGGGTGTACCAAGAACGGACCGTTGGCACACCGAGTACCTCACGACGTCATAACTGTGGAGCCCCAAAGGCCATCGACCTCAGAAGGCCGCCCCGGTGGCGCAGTGGTCTAAGCGATGGCCTCTGATCATACGTCCGAAAGGGGTCCGGGTTCGAATCCCGGTGAGGCATGGATGTAGTGTTTGTCTTACGGCACTGGCTCTCTCCCTTCCCTGGAACCAGTGACCCTAAATTAGGGACGGGCGACTGCTTATAGCCCATTGAGTTGCTCACGGTGGTCGTTAAACCTCCAATCAAAAAAAAAAAAAAAAAAAAAAAAGACCTCAGAAGAGAACGTTGCCTCCATCGACTAGTAAAGGGCAATCGACGAACAGTGCAGCAATTGACCACGCAAATGAACGCTGGGGCACCCAGGTACGTGTCCACGATAACAGTAGAGAGAATCCTGTTACGCATAGGTCTCCGGAGTCGACGCTGCGACAAGACGCCCATGTTAACCCAGGTCCATCGGCAACAACGGCTGCAGTTCGCTGGGACTACCCGTCATTGGAAAGTGGAAGAGTGGGAAAAGGTTTCCTTCTCCGACGAATCGAGGTTTCGACTCCACAGAACTGACGGGAAGTGGCGGATACGGTGTCAGACACACAAGAACCAACACCTGAACACACTTGTCGGTCACGTACAGGCCGGGCGGCGGCAGTGTGCATGTCTGGGGGATGTTTTCCTGGTATGACCTGCGACAGCTAGTACCACTGGATGGGTGCCTGAACGCCAATGACTACCTGTCCATCATCGCTGACCACGTGCATCCCTTCATGTTGGACGTTTACCCCGGTGGTGATGGTGTCTACCAACAGGACAATGAGCCGTGCCACGTCACTAAGGGGCTGCGTGACTGGTTCCAGGAACACGACAGCGATGTCTCAGTTCTCCCTTGGTTGGCGAAATCACTCGACCTCAATCCCATACAGCACTTGTGGGACTATTTGGATCGATAGTTTCGACGTGTCGACTCACAACCACGTCATCTCCGGGACTTCGATCCGTGCTCTGCTGCAGTCCGAATGGGCTAGTGTGCCTCGGGCAACCTTCCAGGGCGTCATTGCGTCCATGCCACGTCGTCTCGCCGCTGTCATCCCGGCCAAGGGAAATGGTTATTGCCATTATTAGATAAGTGGACATATTATTCTGATACGACCGTGTGTGTGTCTGTGTGTGATTATGGCCACCCAAAATGCAACACCAAGAAGGACACGAGATAGCAAAGTCAGATTTACTGAACACATAACAACAAATACAAAGATTAATTGATTGAGCTTACAGGCCCGTGCGACTTGCGGAACACGCAGACATCAATAGTTCGTGTGGCTCCCATGGCTGGCAATAACGGCCGCTACACACCGCGGCATCGAACGAAAGAGACTTTGAATGTGGGATTCGGGTATGTCTGTCCAGGCTGCTTCCACACGTTGCCACAGTTCATCAGGCGTAGCCGCGGGTGGTGCTTGCCGGGCCATTCGATTGCCGATCAGCGACCAGACGTGTTCGATGGGCGACATATCGGGAGAACAGGCTGGCCACAGCAGCAGTGACACCTGGTGGGCCGTGAATAATTGTTGCACGATGCGTGCCACGTGCGGGCGCGCATTGTCCTGTTGAAACGTGGCCTCTGGCAGGTCCTACAGGTAAGGGAGGACTACAAGCTCCAAAACGTCGGAGATGTGGCGGTGGCTGTTGAGTGTACCGCCGATGCGTACCAGAGGGGTGCGGGTGTCATATCCAATTGCGCCCCAAACCATAACGCCCGGTGACGGACCGGTATGGCAATGCATAATGCAAGCGTCATACAATCTCTCGCTGCGGTGCCGCCATACACGGATCGGACCATCGTGGTGTTTCAGGCAGAAGCGGGATTCATCGGAGAAGACAATGCCGTGCCATTCCGTAGTCCAGGTGCGGCGTTCACCGGCCCACTGCCGCCGCACTCCTCGGTGGTGTAACGTCAATGGTAATCGGAGCAATGGGCGCCGTGCTACAATTCCCCGCTCCTGCAGACGACGTCGAACGGTACGTGCTGACACAGGTTGTTGCGCAACACACCCTAATTCCTGCGTTAACGTTCGTGATGTGGCGGTGCGAGCCGTCAATGCCCGCCGCACAACACGCCGGTCCTCTTGTTTGGTGGTGTGCCGCGGCTACGGCAATCGCTCACGTCGGTCCGCCCGTCCCTCCTGCACCCACCGAATCCATACTCGCCTCACTATGGCTGGATGTCGTCCCAAACGGGCGCCAATACCTCGGTACGATAAACCGCTGTCGCGAGAAGCCACTATTCGTCCTCTGTCGAACTCCGAAACGTGCTGGAATGACTGCCGTATTCTGCGACGAGGCATCAGGAAGCTTCCCACGCACAGGTCCGGCAGCACAACACACTTCCACTACTTATACCCCGCCTTCTGTACACCCTTCTTCTTTATCGGATGCTTTCTTCTTGGTGTTGCATTTTGGGTGGTCAGCAGTGTATTATTCTAATACGACCGTGTGTGTGTGTGTGATTATCTATAATAATTATTATAAATTGAGTTTCGAATTTATAGTTCAAAGCAGATTTGTCCGTGTCCAAAAATTTTGACCGGTTTCCAACTCTGGTGAATGCGCGACTCCATCCTTTCCGCATGGTCGACACTTCCAGCATTTGGCACGTTCGATTCCGTTACAAACTGAGTTTGTTCTGCAGGCCAAGTGGACGTAACATGATATTAAGTAGGCGTACTTTATAAACCGGAATCTCAATGTGTAATAGCTAACCGGGATTTGATGTATAATATCAGCTTCAGTTCTCATAAGAGCAGTGTCCTGGATATGGCTATTGCAATATGTTCGGACGGAAACTGGGAAATGCAGCCTGGATTCCTGGTCCGGGCGGTGCCTTTTTCAAGCTTTATGAAGTGTTGGCATCATGGGCGAAAATTAATTCTGGCGTCTCTATGCAATGGAACAACGAGTTTCAGTACCTTCAACTGAAGATTATTTCGTCTTAGTTTTCTGCCATTTCTCAAGATCTTTTGAGGACCTGATGCAACAGACCTGCACCATCAAACTCTTTTCTGTGAAAGTAGGTCGCTGACAGCGTAATATAGGCCGACGGCAGGCAGCTGCGGTTGTGTACTTGTACTTTCCCTTCCGTATGACAAAACGGAAAGGCAAGTACAATAGATTTGTCACAATGGGAATCAAACTTAGGCCCTGAGGGGCTAACAGCCCTTAATCTTTCAACTCATAGTGAGTCACTTTTCCGTAGCGTGGCTGAAATGGCAAAATATTGGAGCATTTTAGAAGTTACCATGGAATTTAGATAGATTTAATACACCCAATGGCTGAAGTAAATATTCCAGAATCATTGGGATAGGTCTTTTTTTAAACCTGATGTTGATAACCTTCATGCTTGGAAATCTGCGGACATTACCCTGCTGCATCGAAGAAAGAGGCCCAAAAGGAATTACAAAACTATAAATAGGTGGTATGCAAGATCGACAAACGCTGGCCGGATTCAGGGCAAAATGATGTGGTTAGGCTATAGACCAAATCACTCAACACCATGAAATCAGTGGAATGGCCTGACATGACGCTGCGCTGCATTTCCCCTTAACTTTCGCACATGCTTGCCTGGAAACGTGTGTCCCGAGTAGCACACTGACATTGGCCAACGGTTGGCCCAATGATATTTTTTGCGTCGGCAGCGTTGGGCGAAGGTTGCGTTGTTTATCGAAGATTGGCCAACCGTTTTTCCAACCACACATGACCAACCATTTATCAACAAATGACCACTTAGCGGTTGTCCAACAACGCATGACCAACCATGGTTGTCCAAGAACACATGATCTCATTGGAAAACTGTGTGCAACAGTTTTCCAATGTGGGTCCAACCGTTGAACCAACACATATCCAATTGTTGGCCGCCTCGTCGCCTAGCTGACCGTTGAAAGCCCACGGTTGGTCCAACATAATATTGCTACCTGGGGGTCTTGCTGTCGTTTCGTCCACAGTTACCTTATAACGAAGTGAATTTCTCCGTCATTTCTGTCCACGCCAGGATTCGAACCCGGATCCCCTCATTCCGGAGTAAGTCACTCTACCAGTTGAGCTACGCGGACATTTTATTCTGATTTCTATCTGCCTTTATGTCGTGTGCGTCCTTCTGGCAGGTACGTCACATCTCCTGGTACGTTACATCATCTCCCCCTCATTTTTTTTTTTTTTTTCGAAGTGCTGGAGAAGGGATTCTCTTATTTTTCCTATCTCGCGGTGTGGAAATAACATCACACCAATGCGAGATTTTGAACGGTCGGGTCATCCGGATAGTTCGGGCGCCATTATAACGAAGTGAATTTCTCCGTCATTTTTATCCGCGCCAGGATTCGAACCCGGATCCCCTCATTCCGGAATAAGTCACTCTACCAGTTGAGCTACGCGGACATTTTATTCTGATTCCTATTTGCCTTTATGTCGTGTGCGTCCTTCTGGCAGGTACGTCACATCTCCTGGTACGTTACAACCTGTTAATGAAAAGTGCATGGTTCGAATGCATTACTTTGCACTGTCTTTACTGATAAGGAATCCATTGAAGAACAAGCTTAACTATTTCAGCACGCCCGATCTATGTGGCGTTGCTATGTCTCTGTCAAGATCTATTCTTTCCGCTGCCGAGGACGCACTGCAAAGCAACTCCTTCCCCCACTGTGATTATTTAGCGAGGTATCGTAATCGTTTTGATGTAATCTTTTGTATTCGCATTATTTGATGAGATTTGCCTTTTTAGCACATCTTTTGAAAAAAAAAGTTCGTGCTTGTGTTATCACTTTGTCCGTCCGTCCGCCTGTGGATACCATATATCTCTGCAACTATTAGTCAGATTTGGCAAATTTATTTTGCTTTGGGAAGTTTGAAATGTGAAAACGATTATCTTTGCTTTCTGGTTAGTTCGTTTTTCACGATGCATAACTTCGCCGCTAGAAGACGTAAATGAAGATACTGTGGAATTCAAAATATATTTTATTCCGTGTAATTGATCCTGAACGCTCGATTGAAAACATTTTTCTTTCATTCGCTACCATTTATAACGAAGGCTATTTTGGGTACAGTTTCTTTCTAAAGTAATGCATAGTTTGCCCACTAGGGGCCGTGCAGTTAAATTGAGATTTCCCCGATATCTCTGCTTCTAAAAGTCAGATTTGAATTTTTTTTTTTGCATCGAATAGAGCGTCTAGTGTGAAATGTTCTGCATATAATTTCTAATTTTTGGCAAAGAATGGTTTAGCCACTAGGGGATGTAAGTTCATATTTTCGTTTCTGATGTATTTTCAGCAATTCTAAGCGTCTGTAAACTCTTTTTAAAAAATCCTTTCGCGGTCAGATACCACTTCCAACTACAAATCTTTTGAGAATACGTTATATTTAAAATAGTGCATAGTTTTTCCGCCAGGGGCGTAGGTATATAGCTTATTTTGTTAATATACACTATATTGACAAAATCACCGGACACCTAGAAGAGAAACACAACATAGCATTTATTGACATACATTAATACGGAGTCGGTCCACCTTTGGCCTTGATACATACACTGATCCTTCGAGACATGCTTTCGACAAGGTTTCGGAAATTTTTTTTTTTTTTTTGATTGGAGGTTTAACGACCACCGTGAGCTACTCAATGGGCAATAAGCAGTCGCCCGTCCCTAATTTAGGGTCACTGGTTCCAGGGAAGGGAGAGAACCAGTGCCGTAAGACAAACACAACATCCATGCCTCACCGGGATTCAAACCCGGACCCCTTACGGACGAATGATCAGAGGCCAGCGCCTTAGACCACTGCGCCACCGGGGCTACGGTTTTGGAATACAGCGATAGGCACGCGCTTCCATTCAGTACATAATGCTGCCGCTAACTGTTGCTTAGTAGTAGGCCTTGGTTTCAAACTCCCTATGCGGAGCTCTAATTCATTCCATAGGTGCTCTACGGGATTAAGATTAGGGCTCTGTGCTGGCCAGTCCACTCACGATACGGAATTATCGTCAAACTACGCCCTGACAGACCTTGCTTCATGGCTCGATGCATTATCCTGCTGGTAACAACAAGGCTCAGCTCCATAGTATTGCCACAGAGTTGGTAGGGCATAATTGTTCAGAATATCGAGGTAGACGTTCAGAATATCCACGATAACCAATGGGCAGGGACCTTACCACGAAAAATACCCCCTCACGAGTACACTGCCAGCTCTAAACTTGACCGTAGGAACAGCACACTGTGGTAAATAGCGTTCCCCTCGGCTGCAGCCATACTCACACACGGCCATCAGACTGATGGATCGTGTATCTGGATTCATCAGTCCATAGGACCCGTTTCCATTGATCTACGGTCTACGATAAATGTTCTTTACACCATACCATGCTAAATGACGGGTAGTATTCCGAGTGGAGATGAAAGGCTTATGAGCAGCCGCACGACTACGGTAGCCCATGGAATGAAGTTCTCTGCGAATGGTGTGTGTACATACATAGGTTCCAGCATTTTTATTCTCCAATACACTGAGGTCTTGTGCAGTAGTACTCCGTTGATTAGCTGTAACGACTCTCCTGAGGCTTCGACGTCCTCTATCACTGATTTTCTTTGGTCTGCCGGTACGTTTTGTTGCTTCACGCACGCCATGTGTCTTCCACTTATTTATTACATCCAAAACAATTGACTTGAGTATGCTTAAACGCCTTTCGGTTTCTGTTATAGACAACCAACTAATATAACACCCAACAATCTTTCCTTTCTCAAAGTCAGTTCTCTCCCACCGCGACATGTTCATTCAACCTAAAAGTGCGATATGATCGCGATCAGCTGCAGGCTTGTTTTTATACCGTTTGCAGCTGTACCGCGCATCTTAACAACGCAACGGATCCGTTCATTTGCTTTTGAAGGTGTGTCCGGTAACTTTTGTCAATATAGTGTATGTGCTTCTAACTGTCCAATTTCAACATTTCGTCCTTTGTCGGAGAGTGTTTCTGGTTTGAAATGTTTTGCATTAAATTACAAATGTTTCTTAACGGACATGTGCGGTATTAGAGGCGCACTTACCTGTCGCAATTCAAGTTTCTCTTTGCAGAATATTAGTAGTAACATCTGCGCATCTAAAACCCGATTGAAAAAAATCCTTTTTTGGTTAGATACTACTGACTGCCAAAACAATTTGTGTACATTTACTGCCAAAAATAATACACCCCCTCCCAGGGGGCGCAAATGTCTAATCTATTTTTGTCAATATATCTGCTTCTAAAAGTCCGATTAAAAAAAATATGAACGCCACATGCTATTTACTTCGTGGAACAGTTTGCCTGTACTAGTGGGGTTTTGCTAGTCCACAGTTCTGACGCTAGGTGGTGTTAGTGTGTATTTGTGTTTGATGATGTCTCTACGCTTCTAAAAACCTATTGCGAAATTTATTTTTGTACTGCATGTTAACTTTTTAAAAAATGCTCAGTTTTCCTGTTAGGGGAAAGAAATGTTGCAACCTTACTCTCGCTATCTCTGCTTCCAGGAGACGTATTTGAAAAATTATTTTTTCTTAGAATAACTTTTGCTATGCAGAATTCCGTTATTCAAGGAACGTAAATTTATATCATGATTTTCTCCATATCTGTTCCTGTAACTGTTCGATTTGAAAATCTCTTTGCCTCTGATATCTTCCTTCAGCTATAAGAGAAACTTTTTGTGCACAATTTAATAACAATGAACAACAATGATTTTGTAGCCAAGAAAACTTTAACGGTTCTGTACGTATTTACGGGTGCCGAAACCAAATATGAAGTCACAATTGCTCCACTGGGCTCCAGTTTCTTGTAATGAAACTTTATTGGGGTGAATATTGTGTTACGTAAAGGAATTTCCCTGTTTCCCAATGGAGACATCTGTCTTCATTCAGAATAGCTGTGTCTCTGAAAGTAGTCATACTGGCGCCATTACTTCCTGTTGTGCAATTCCTTCTCGGAAGGGGGAACAAAGCAGATTTTTTTGTAATTTGAATGCATTTAATCGGTACTGAAGGACGTACATTTTCTCGTGGCTTTAAAAAGTAGTGTGGATTGTGCAAAGTGTACGTTGAATATTGCCGCGTATTTGTGTGAACGATCCAAACAGTTTCTTCTACATTTGTCGACAATTTACTTTAAAGTCTAAAAAGGCGACATTTCACATCACTGATTAGAAAATCGCATGAACTTTATTTCCAGTGCAAAATGGGTGATGGAGATAAATCTTGGGTGCCTCACATTTGTTGTAATTCATGTGTAACTTTGTTGACTGGCTGGTTGAAGGGATCATGTCAAATGCCATTTGCGGTACCAATGGTTTGAAGAGAACCGAAAAACCACTCAACATGCTGTTACATCTGCATCACTAAGATATCTGGAATTACAGCCAAGACCAAAGACACGATTCAGTATCCCAGTATTCCATCGGCCATAAGACCTCTTTCTCATGGTCCAGATGTTCCTGTTCCTCCACAATCATGGAATTTAGATGATAGTGATACTGATGAAATAAATCCTCACAGCAAAGAAGATATTGAAATAAAACAAGACCCTGATTTCTCGGAAGATTCTCATTTATAAGTCAGGAAGAATTAAATGATCTGGTTTACGACCTTCATTTAGCAAAAAGTCAGGCCGAAATATTGGCTTCAAGATTGAAGGGATGGAATCTTTTAAAACCATTGTGACGTACCTGCCAGCAGGACGCACACGACATAAAGGCAGATTGCAATCAGAATGAACGTCCAGTTGGTAGAGCGACTTGTTCCGGAATAAGCGGACTCGGGTTCGATTCCCGGCGTAGACCAAAAATGACGGAAAAATTTACTTCGTTATACCATGTACAAAAGTATGTAGTTTTCGTCGACGACAATAAGAGTTTGAACACTTATTTTCGAAGAGTGATGATGTTGTATACAGAAATGATATAGACTTATTGTTTGAAGCCTTAGGACGGAAACACAAACCTTAAAGAATGGAGACTTCTTATAGATTCCTTAAAAATAAGCTTAAAAGCTGTCCTTCTTTATAACGGAAATATGTATCGGTCAGTACCTGCTGCATACATGAAAGAAACATATGCAAATATGGAACTGTTGCTTCAAAGTATAGTATACAAAAAACGCTCGTGGAACATTTGTGGCGATCTTAAAGTGATAGCTTTACTCCTTGGCTACAACTTGGATACACAAAATACTGCTGCTTCCTCTGTGAATGGAACAGTAGGGACAGAAATTCTCATTACATTAAAAAGACCTGGCTTAAAAGAGAGTCCTTAATTCCAGGTAATAAAAATGTTGTTGCTGAGCATTTAGTAAGTCCTCAGAACGTGTACTTACCAGCGCTTCACATCAAACTGGGTTCGATAAAATTTCTTGTAAAGGCATCGAATAAAGATGGAGAAGCCTTTCGTATTCTAAAGAACACGTTCCTCAAAATATCTGAAGCCAAAATTAAACAAGGCATTCTTTGGTCCACAAATAAGGGAACTTATGCGTGATCTTGCATTTGAAGGCACTTTGAAGGAGACTGAAGCTGTTGCATGGAAGTCCTTTAAAGATGTGATACTGAACGTTTTAGGTAACCGGAAGGTAGAAAATTACAAAGAACTTGTTACTGAGCTTCAAGAAAACTATAAGGCCATGGGATACAAATATGTCCCTTAAAATACCTTTCCTTCACTCGCATCTTGATTTTTCCCCACAGAACTTAGGAGTTGTAAGCAGTGAGCACGGAGAACGTTTTCATCAGGACATACACTGGCGGAAAGTGAAAAAAGAACACCAAGAAGGAATTGGCGGAGGATCATGAAATTTACATATGTTAATGGGGTCGAGTTTACGTAGGTGTGATATTAATTTCGGGACCAACCGGTGAGCGCTTACGCCACAGCACGGCATAATATGCAAATTATCGTCGGTGGTATTTAAGGAGTACGGCGACGTGAATATAACCAGTCGTTGGCGTACGGACACGTGCGAAGACCCCGAAGAAGCTGCAATGCCTGGGCATGGCAGACGTGTAGTGTTTCAGCAGTTATCGGACTTTGAGCTAGGTCGTCTAGTCGGACTCCGCGAGGCCGGGTGGTCGTATCGTCGTATTGCGGAGCGAATTGGGTGGAAAGTATCGGTGGTGGTACGATGGTGGCGTAGATGGTCCGAGGAACATTCCCACACGAGAAGACGTGGAACCGGGAGTCACAGACGGACTGATAAGCGGACCGATCGACGCATAAGAAGAGCGGCGTTGTTAAGCAGAACATCCACTGCGACGCAAATCCGAGCTGCCGTTGCACCTGAGGGGACTGTGCGAACAATCCGCAACCGTCTACTGGATGCAGGACTACGTGCACGTGTGCCTCTGGCATGTGCACCTCTGACTCCAGCCCACCGTCAGGAACGCCTGCAGTGGTGTCGCCAACGTCTGCACTGGAGAACGCAATGGCGATCTGTCGTGTTCAGCGATGAAAGCAGATTCTGCTTGGGAGCCTCCGATGGCCGTATGCGTGTTCGCAGACACACAGGGGAGCGTCTCCACCTTTCTTGCATCCGCCAGAGACACACAGGGCCCACACCTGGTCTCCTGGTGTGGGGAGCGATCAGCTATCACTCCCGTACACAACTAGTGTTTGTACCGGGTACGTTAAACAGCACCTCCTACATCAACAACATCATTCAGCCCGTTGTTGTGCCACTTGTAAGGTCGGTCCATCGTGGTGTTTTCCAGCAAGATAACGCACGCCCACACACGGCACGTGCAACGCAACATGCACTTCAGGGTGTGAGACAACTTCCATGGCCTGCACGTTCACCGGATTTGTCCCCCATTGAGCACGCGTGGGATTTTATGGGACAACGACTTACCCGGTCTCCACGGCCTGCCACGACCATCCCCGATTTACGCGTCCAGGTTGAGGATGGTTGGAACTCATACCCCAAACGTACATCCAACATCTGTACGACAGACTCCATGCCAGAATTGCACAGTGTGACGAAGTTCATGGCGGTTCAACCTCGTACTAACCATGTTACATGGAAATGTTATTTTTCAGTTTACTAGCAAATACAGCTGTATTTTGTCATAATGTTTTGATCATGTTATCCTCTGTATTCCGTTATTATGCTGTATAAATGTCGTTGGTATCAAACGTCTCCTTCTTGGTGTTCTTTTTTCACTTTCCGCCAGTGTATGTACCATAGAAAACCATTATAAAGCAAAATGAAGCCCTAAATTGCTAGCTGACTATAATTGGACTCTAAAAAGGGATGTAGTACAACCGAAGTACAGAAGAAAATCTAAAATAACTACTTTTTAAGTTAAGTGTAATTAATTGCTTGTAGTGAAATATACATGCCAAAATGCAGGTGTGTATATTTCACTACAAAGTACACCGAAACAACAGGTTGCTCGCGAACTATGCCCTATAGCACAATTTAGCAAGCAGATTTGTAATCAGCTTGACAAATACTGTATGATTCGGCATATGCAGTCTTTGAAACAAACAAAAAGTTTATTTTTGTTGTTCAGTGTGATTTACGTAACATACTTTTCAGTCGCTAGTAGAAGAAAGCAACTGTTTCTATATCTAGATGTTTTATCGATTGCAGAAATGGGGTTTATTTGTAATGGATTCCATTAACTATGAAAAACTTTGAAATGTTTTATTCGAGGCGTACAGGATCAAAAGACGTTCTGATTAAAACCAAACATTCGATATCATCTTTCTTGTTTTCCTCTGTGCAAGTGTTGTTGTACAATGTATGTATTTCCAGAGTTAAAAAATACAGATATTTATAAAGACAGTGTGTAATTAGAAATGAAGGACCAGAAAAACATAGCGTTAATTTGAAAGGATTGATGGCAAAAGGGAAAGGGGGATCTAGAAATACATTAACAAAGAATGAAAAATGAGAAATTGAACTGGCTAAATTATGGACAACGCGCTAGAATACTTTGGAACAGAAATGAATGAGGAAACGTGCTTCCCAGCCGACTGGATGGGGACGACATTTAATGGATGTATGGACGGGTGTAGTTCCTACCAATGACCGTGTTCTGGGCGCACGCTATTTTCCTCTTAACTACAGGCGTAGCTTCTACTTCGTATCTGTAGTCAATAGCTCTAAATTAGGTTTGACAGGATCCTCATACCCATGGGTGTCATTAAACTTCAAACAACTAATACAGGGTCATTGTTTTCCCGGCACAAAGCTTTAATCGATATAAGTTACACAAAAGAGTAATTATTACTTAGTAACAAAAGTAATTTCTGAACAAAATGCTACAAGTGAAGTTGAAGTCGTCTCTCACAACACCATTTTTTGCCGACTCTCCCATCGCATGTCGTTTCAATCGGTGTTCCCCACCATTTTTGGCCCCACGTATTTCTTACAAAGTATCGTTCCCTTCCAAAGCTTCCACAATTCAGGATATCCCTTTATCAAAACTGTCTTATATATCATCATCATCATCATCATCATTGTCAACCATTATCGATCCACTGCTGGACCAAGGTCTCCCCAAGTTTCCTCCACAACGGTCTGTCTTGTGCCAGTCTTCTCCATGTCACTCCCGCATACTTTCGAATTTAATCCACCCATCGCCCATGTGGTCTTCCTCTGGGTCTTTTCCCGTCAGTTGGAATCCAATCTAAAATTTCGGCTGTCCATCGATGGTCTGTCCTTCTGGTAGTATGTCCAGCCCATTGCCATTTCAGGGATTTAACTCTGACCATGATGTCTTCCACTCTTGTCATTTTTCTGATCCAGTCTTATATATATAACCATAACTATATATTCTTTATTTCTTTAGCATGTCTTCTTTATTTCTTTAGCATGTCTTCTTTATTTCTTTAGCATGATTCTTTATTTCTTTAGCATGTTTTTTGAGAAAAAGTGTATATAGTATCACTTACCCGTCCGTCCATATATTTGTGGGCATCATATTTCAGCCCCTACTAGTTCGATTTGAAAAATATTTTTCCGTTGAAAAGCTTGTTCGAGAAGTATGACGCATACTCTAATTTAACTTTCATTTTTAATTTCTTTCTCTATGTAAGTTTTGAGGTCATTTCTCTTTAAAGGTTTCAACCTTAACATCATATTTTTCTCACTCAAGGAATGTTTTTGTGGCATCAGTCATGAGGTCAGTGTGAATGACGTGTGTGTGTTGACATGATAAGAACGAGCTATATAATGTATGGAGCATGCAGCGAAAAATTTTGTGTGGTGTAGATAGATTAACGCTGCGTCACGTTGTATTTTCACGACCAGCTATATGTAAAGAAGTTGTAGTTGTTCTAAGATTTTAAAGCCTCAAGATATACACTATCTACCAACAAGTAATTGGACACGCTTGCAATCGACGATATCTGCGGTCCTGATACAAGTCACGGCCGCCGCCGCCGTTAAATGTCGCGTGGGAAACAACAACGCAACCAGTCGCATGCAAGATGCCACGCAGTTCGGAGCTCTCTGATTTCGAGAAAGGTGTAATCGTAGGGTATCACAGAAATGGCCGATCCATACGTGACATATTCAGCGAGTTGAAGTACCCAAAATCGACAGTGGCCTACGGGATTGGGAAGTGGAAGATGAGAGGTGACTGTCGGAATGTGGCCTGACCCGGCAGACCCACAAAACTGGGAGTTAGAGACCGACGGGTGCTGGCCAGAGAAATTCGGAAGAACCGCACCAAATCAATGGGTCACATCCGCGAGGAGTTTCAACAGGCATCCGGAAGTGTTCTTTTGAGGAATACCATCCGTAAGAAAGCCCATCTGCTCGGTTATCATGGACGTGCTGCCGCCCACAAGCCTTTGATCACCAAGTCCAATAGCGCTGCTCGGCTAACGTTGTGCAAAGAACGTCGACAGTGGACCGTTGAACAGTGGAAACAGGTTCTCTGGAGCGACGAATCAAGGTTCACCCTCTACCGTTCGGATGGCAGGGTCTGGGTTTGGCGTCTGCCTGGAGAACGCCTCTTGCCGGAATGTATTGTGCCAACTGTGAAGTTCGGCGGCGGTGGAATTATGCTATGGGTGTGTTTCTCCTGGTATGGAACGGGACCCTTGTTCGCAATACCTGGTAGACTAAACGCCGAGACCTACTGCACCATTTTGGATGACCATGCGCTTCTTACGTTGTGGCAGTTTTACGGGGTGGACCCATGTTACTTTCAGGATGACAATGCCACTTGTCATGTTGCGAGGTCCACCATGGCTTGGCATGGTGACAATGGGGTTAATCGAATGGACTGGCCTGCGCAGAACCCGGACCTTAACCCTGTCGAGCACCTCTGGGACGAGTTGGAGCGTCGACTTAAGGGGTGCCCCAACCGTCCGAAATCGGCGAAGGAACTGACCTGTCTTCTCCAAGCCGAGTGGAAGAAAATACCGCTAGCCGTCGTACAACGCCTGGTTGAGAGTTATGCCCCGGAGCGTCGCAGCTGTAATCGCCGCTCGTGGAGGTTCCACCAACTATTGAAGGTGAATAAACTTCGTTTTCATTTGCTATCACAGGTGTCCAATTACTTGTTGCTAGATAGGGTATAAAGGTTCAGTTGTGTCTTTTAGTGTAAAGTAGAGCTGCTAACTATGTTATATGCTGCTAACGATTACTTTCGATACCTTATTGAAATGAAGTGCCCGGCTAATAAATAAGGACATTGATTTACGTAAGCTGAATACGTCTATTTTCTGGCCGTTAGGTAACCTAATTTAGTTCAGTATATAGTTAAGAATTTTGTGTGCTATCTATTCGGCGCTTAACTCTAAGAAATTACAGTGCTACCAACCCACAGTACGAAAGTAATCTTTACTTGAAGTAAAGACTAATAAATCAATAAACATTACATGAGAACGCTGATCGACACTTTTTGGCCTTTTTCTGACGTGCAGTCTTTCAGGCGGCAAGCACAGATGACAGTGAGTACCATATATATTTTATATCGTGCGCAGTCGTGTCATATTATTGTGACCACCTCCTACTTTTGACATCAACAGTGAGTAGCCAGTGAAAGAAGGCACGAGTCGTGAGCTGGCTTGGAGGGTATATAAGGTGTGCTGTAGGCATTCTGAAAACATATCACTCGTTGCTGTCATGGATAAAAGGAGTGATTTATCAGATTTCAAAAGAGGGATGATTATCGGCTTTCGGGCCAAGGGTGGCAGCATTTCTGAAATAGCGCAGTTTGTGAACTGTTAGCGTGCTGCTGCGGTTAAAGTGTATCGTGATTGGAGAAATGGCACCATTGCAAATAAGCGACGTGCAAACTGCGGAGTACCACGTGCCATTAATTTGAGATGTGAACGTCGGCTTCGAAAGTGCGTGAGGGTCGCGACACGCTACAGTGGAGCAACTCACTGGCCGAATGAACCAGGGGGCTACCGGAAGTGTGTCTAAAACGACAATTCAGTGAACCCTGCTGCGTATGGAGCTCCGATGCAGACGGATGGTCACTGCACCTGTGCTAACGAAGGTGCATCGGCAGAAAAGGCTTCCATTTGCACGGCAGTATCGGAATTGGACCTCCGCTGATTGGAAAAGGATTGCCTTCTCCGATGAGTCACGTTTTCTGCTTCATCGAACGGATGGGCGTTGGCGTATAAGGCGAGAAACATCGGAGAACAAACACTCTTCAACCATAGCTGGAAGAACACAAGCTGGTGGGTGCAGCGTTATGGTCTGGGGAATGTTTTCGTGGCATTCTCTCGGCACACTCATACCTGTGGAAGGAACTATGGACCGAATTCGTTATGAATCCATCCTTGGAGACCACGTACTCCCATACATGCTGATTGTCTTTCCTGGGGCGGATGGGATCTTCCAGAAGGACAATGCGACGTGTCACACAGCTAGAAATGTCCGAGAGTGGTTGGAAGAGCACAATGAAGACTTCAAAGTACTTCCCTGGCCCCCTTATTCCCCGGATTTAAACCCAATTGAACATCTGTGGGAACACCTCGATCGTGTTGTTCGCTCTATGGGGTCCTCCACCACGCATCCCCCAGCAGCTGTCAGATGCACTGCAGTCAGCATGGCACCACATACCTGTGAACACCTTCCAGCACCTTATTGAGTCACTCACAGCCCGTCTAGCTGCTGTCCGCGCTGCACACGGCGGTTACTCTGGATATTACCTGGTGGTCACAATAATGTTACTCGACCGTGTATAAAGCTAATTATGAAACGCTTAAAGAGAATGAAATCAAAATTTACATAGGGAAAGAAACTAAAAATGAAAGTTAAATTAGAATATATGTGATAGTCCTCCGATGATTTCTTAGGCCTTCCTCTACTTTTCGTCTTGAAGGTGCTTGAGCTGAATAAATTATCTTAGTTAGCTTCTCATTCTTTCAACATGGTCAAACCACCTTAAATTACTTGTCTACACCCTACTGACAGCATTTTGTATCACATTATACACCAGGAACACATCTTCGTTCCTCTCCTGATCAGAATGCTTCTAGCCACAAGCTCCCCCATAAGTTACGCGCCTCTCTGAAAAACAAACGATTCCTGTATTTAATTTGCAATACCCAGGTTTCGCTACATTAAATTGGAGTAGGAACAATTACGCTTTCAGACGGACCTTTTCGAGAACCAATCATTTCTGTGATGTCTTCCTAAAGCAGCTATGACTTTCAAAGCTGATTTTACCATCTATTCTTTTTTTTATGCCAAGCATGCTTCCTGAATGTACAAACTCATCCACCTGGTCTAACTCTGTGCCATTTAGGTTGATCTCGGATGAAGTATTAACAGTTCCTCGCTCAAAAGCTGTTTCCCTTACTATACGCAGTTGAATTTCGTACAAACTTTGTGCATGCGGGACAACATAATGTGCAACTCACTTTTGCTCTTCGTCAGCAGGACTGCATCATCAACATACAGCAACCTCGACATTTTCCTTTTAAACGACGAATTGGAAAAGCTCCTGTTAACATCGGATACTTTTTTTCATACGCACCACGTTATGCAACCTTTTTTTTTTCTTTTTTTTTTTTTAACTTCGAATAATGCAGTTTTTGCGCTTGGAAACGCAGTGTACACTGAAGAGCAATTGAATTAGAGACAGCTGGCGTTATGCAAATGTGGCGCTGTGGGCGGCCCTGTAAACGGAAACGACATGACGTATGCAGCAATCCGACAATATAAGGAGTGATGCCGCCCCGGTGGCGCAGTGGTCTAAGCGATGGCCTCTGATCATTCGTCCGAACGGGGTCCGGGTTCGAATCCCGGTAAGGCATGGCTGTTGTGTTTGTCTTACGGCACTGGCTCTCTCCCTTCCCTGGAACCAGTGACCCTAAATTAGGCACGGGCGACGGCTTACAGCCAATTGAGTTGCTCACGGTGGTCGTTAAACCTCCAATAAAAAAAATAAAAAATAAGGAGTGATGCGACGGGAATCAGTAAGAGTCTGACGCAGTATGTGTAAGACTTAGTGCATTTGATCGTGGGCAAATTGTCGGGGCCCGACGAAAGGGGACTCCATCTCGGAAGTCACTGGGATTTTCATGAGCCACTGTGTCACGGGTGCACCGTGAGTACATCGAATCCGGTAAAACCATCCCTGCAAGGACCAACTGCCGTGGACAACAACGTGTGGATGAGCGGAGTCATCGTCGGCTAGCTCGCATTGTAACAGCGGATAGACGGGCCACAGTGCAAGAAATCACTCGGCAATTTAACGTTGGTGCACAAAAACGTATAAGCAGCCACACCATCCAGAATCATATTCTCGCTATGCGGCACACAAGCCATCGTCCCACGAGGGTACCGCTGCTGACCGCACACCACACGATGCAAAGATTAGCATGGGCGCAGGAACATCGCCACTGGACCCCAGACATGTGGGAAAATGTTGCCTGGACTGATGAATCGAGATTCACGTTGGTACATGCGGATGGCAAAATACGAGTAGGGCGCAAACCACATGAAGCGATGGATCTTTCTTGCCAGCAGGGTACCCTTCAAGCTGGTGGAGGTGGCATTCTCATCTGGGGACTGTTTACGTGGACTGAAATGAGACCCCTGGAACGTGTGACATCGTCCCTCACAGGTCAACGTTACCGGGATATCCTGGACGACCATTTGCTCCCGTTTGTGCGTCTTAAACATCCCACTGGGGACCTCATCCTGCAACAAGACAATGCAGCTCCCGCATTGTATCCGAATGGTTGGATGAACACTCCACCGACGTGACCTCGCTTCCTTGGCGAGCTAGGTCACCCAACCTCAATCCCATCGAGCACATCTGGGATGCCATCGAGAGAGATGACCCTCTCCATGAAATCTTCGTGAACTGTGGGAGCTTATTCAGGGGTCGTGGATCCGCATGGCTTCCCAACGCGTCCGGTGTCTAGTCGAGTCCATGCCGAGACGAATCACCGTCGTCATCAGGGCGAAAGGTGGTTCTACACGTTATTAGACAGGTATCTCTAATTCAATTGCTCTTCAGTGTATATTAGTGTATATTTTAATTTTCTTGCTATTTGTGCTTCTAAAAATCGCACTTGAACTTTTCAATTTTATTTACTCATTCACTTTCAGTGTAAGAAATATTCTGCGTATATTTTCAACTTTTCCATAACGGACAATTCAAGACGGGTAAGTGTACATCGATGAGCCATTACATTATGACCACCTATCTAAAAGGATGTAAGACCCTCTTTAGCTCGCAAAACAGCGGAGAGGCATTGATTCGATGAGGTGGCGATAGGTATCCTGGGGTATCTGGTGGGCCACGGGTGGCCTAGTGGTTAACGTTCGTGACTCAGACGAAGGAGACCTCAGGTTCGATCTCAGGCAGGTACGAACGCTCGAACCACTGAATACCCGCCGTGCGTCGGATGGGCACGTTAAGCCGTCGGACCCCGGTAGTAAATAAGGGCGTCTTCTACCTCGCTTCCGTGTGACTTTCCTATCGGGCACTCTAGCCCAAATCTCCTAGCTTCCTATTTCTAAGGGTTGTTTAAGACCTGGGGTCAGACACTTCCTTCCTAAAATCCTCTACATATGATCTGATCTGATTTGATGGGCACATTAAGCCGTCGGACCTCGGGTACTGGTCCCCCGGTAGTAAATAAGGGCGTCTTCTACCTCGCTTCCGTGTCACTTTCCTATCGGGCACTCTAGCCCAAATGCTTCCTATTTCTAAGGGTTGTTTAAGACCTGGGGTCAGACACTCCCTTCCTAAAATCCTCTACATATGATCTGATCTGATTTGATGGGCACATTAAGCCGTCGGACCTCGGGTACTGGTCCCCCGGTAGTAAATAAGGGCGTCTTCTACCTCGCTTCCGTGTGACCTTCCTATCGGGCACTCTAGCCCAAATCTCCTAGCTTCCTATTTCTAAGGGTTGTTTAAGACCTGGGGTCAGACACCCCCTTCCCAAAATCCTCTACATATGATCTGATCTGATCTGATGGGCACATTAAGCCGTCGGACCCCGGGTACTGGTCCCCCGGTAGTAAATAAGGGCGTCTTCTACCTCGCTTCCGTGTGACCTTCCTATCGGGCACTCTAGCCCAAATCTCCTAGCTTCCTATTTCTAAGGGTTGTTTAAGACCTGGGGTCAGACACCCCCTTCCCAAAATCCTCTACATATGATCTGATCTGATCTGATGGGCACATTAAGCCGTCGGACCCCGGGTACTGGTCCCCCGGTAGTAAATAAGGGCGTCTTCTACCTCGCTTCCGTGTGACCTTCCTATCGGGCACTCTAGCCCAAATCTCCTAGCTTCCTATTTCTAAGGGTTGTTTAAGACCTGGGGTCAGACACCCCCTTGCTAAAATCCTCTACATATGATCTGATCTGATCAGATGGGCACATTAAGCCGTCGGACCCCGGGTACTGACCCCTCGGTAGTAAATAAGGGCGTCTTCTACCTCGCTTCCGTGTGACTTTCCTATCGGGCACTCTAGCCCAAATCTCCTAGCTTCCTATTTCTAAGGGTTGTTTAAGACCTGGGGTCAGACACCCCCTTCCTAAAATCCTCTACATATGATATGATATGATCTGATGGGCACATTAAGCCGTCAGACCCCGGGTACCAGTCCCCCGGTAGTAAATAAGGGCGTCTTCTACCTCGCTTCCGTGTCACTTTCCTATCGGGCACTCTAGCCCAAATGTCCTATTTCTAAGGGTTGTTTAAGACCTGGGGTCAGACACTCCCTTCCTAAAATCCTCTACATATGATATGATCTGATCTGATGGGCACATTAAGCCGTCGGACCCCGGGTACTGGCCCCCAGGTAGTAAATAAGGGCGTCTTCTACCTCGCTTCCGTGTGACTTTCCTATCGGGCACTCTAGCCCAAATCTCCTAGCTTCCTATTTCTAAGGGTTGTTTAAGACCTGGAGTCAGACACTCCCTTCCTAAAATCCTCTACATATGATCTGATCTGATCTGATGGGCACATTAAGCCGTCAGACCCCGGGTACTAGTCCCCCGGTAGTAAATAAGGGCGTCTTCTACCTCGCTTCCGTGTCACTTTCCTATCGGGCACTCTAGCCCAAATCTCCTAGCTTCCTATTTCTAAGGGTTGTTTAAGACCTGGAGTCAGACACTCCCTTCCTAAAATCCTCTACATATGATCTGATCTGATCTGATGGGCACATTAAGCCGTCAGACCCCGGGTACTAGTCCCCCGGTAGTAAATAAGGGCGTCTTCTACCTCGCTTCCGTGTCACTTTCCTATCGGGCACTCTAGCCCAAATCTCCTAGCTTCCTATTTCTAAGGGTTGTTTAAGACGTGGGGTCAGACACTCCCTTCCTAAAATCCTCTACATATCATCTGATCTTATCTGGGATATCTAGTACTATAATGTCAACAGCTGGTCCTCCAGTTCCCTTACATTTCGGGATGGTGGTGATTTAGCGCGAACCCGCTTTTCAAAGTCGAACCACAAATGTTCGATTGGATTTATGCCAGGGGAATTTGGAGGCCAGGTCATTAACAGAAAGTCACCAGCATGTTCTTCGAACCACGCCTTGACGATTCTGGCAGTGTGGCATTATCCTGTTGGTAATAGCCATCACCAGCAAGGAACACAGTTGCAATGAATGGGTGAACCTGGTCCGCAAAGATGTTCAGATACATGACAGCTGCCAGGGATTTTTCTATTGGGATAACTGGGCCTGAAGTGTCCCAAGAAAACATTGCTCACATTATAACACCTCCGCTTCCGCCTGTTTCCGCACAACAGTGCATCCAGGTGCCATAGCCTCCGTTGGTAGTCGGCGTATCTGCGCTTGGCCGTCTACGTGATGCACCTGGGATCTTGATTCATCACACCAGGCCACTTTCTTCCAATCATCCACGGTCCAATCTCGATGATTTTGGGCCTATTTTATGCGTAGTTGGCGATGACGTGCAGTGAGAATGGGGACCCGACTGGGTCTTCGGCCACGCAGGCCCATGCGCAGAAGGCTGCGATGAACTGTGTGCTGTGACACATTGCCCTGATCACCACTGTTGTAACTGCTGGTGATTTGTCGCACTGTGGACCTGCGGTCGCCGTGAACAATGCGCGACAGTCTCCGCTCCCTTCTGTCATCAACGAGCTGAGGACGACGGTTCGTCATTTGGCCATCTGCGAACTACTTTTGATACGTACTCACTACAGCGGCACGTGAACAACCCACAAGCTGCGCCGCTTCTGAGATCGCAGTTCCGAGGCGCCGTACCATCACAATTTGTCCTTGATCAAATTCCGATAAATCGGAAGCTTTTCCCATTCAGACTCCGAACACTCTACTAACTGAAAGCCGGTTCTCAGATTGTAAATGTACTGCTCGGTGAACTTCATCCGCGCCACGTTCTGTCTTCAGGCGTGCTCATTTCTGTAGGCTGGGGGTGGTCATAATGTAATGGCTAATCGGCGTGTATTTCTATTTGCAACGGTATTTCCTCCTCTGAGAAACCCGATTAATAAACTTCTTTCTTGGTCACATATCATTCGCTGCGGAAAAAAATTTACGCGCATTTTCTGCTCTAAACGATGCACGCTTTTCCAGCTGGCGGGTGTAAACGTGCATTTTATTTGCTTCTTTATCTCTATCACTGAAAGACCGATCTCAAACCTTTCTCCGAGTTAGATATTTTCCACACCAAGAGCATTTTGCGTTTATTTTCTAAATTTCGCAATGGAATTCTATCGATACTCGGTGTAAAGTAGCGTTTCTATCTGCAACTGTATCTTTGCCTCCGAAAATCCTATTAAAAATTCCTTTTGCTCTAATTGCTGTTCTATATGATGAAGATCGCTCAAGTTGTCTACTTTGAATAATTCGTTCACAGTTCTGGTAGCAAAAATGTACATTACGTTTTCCTAGCTCTCTTTGCTTCTTTTTTTGTTGCGTAGTTTCCACCGTGAGGAATGTTTTGCATATACACCGGCGAAAAGTGAAAAAAGAACACCAAGAAGGAATTGGCGGACGATCATGAAATTTACATATGTTAATGGGGTCGAGCTTACGTAGGTGTGATGTTAATTTCAGGACCAACCGGTGAGCGTTTACGCCACAGCACGGCATAATATGCAAATTATCGTCGATGGTATTTAAGGAGTACGGCGAAGTGAATGTAATCAGTCGTTGGCGTACGGACACGTGCGAAGACCCCGAAGAAGCTGCAATGCCTGGACATGGCAGACGTGTACGATTTCAGTAGTTATCGGACTTTGAGCGAGGTCGTCCAGTCGGACTCCGCGAGGCCGGGTGGTCGTATCGTCGTATTGCGGAGCGAATTGGACGGGAAGTATCGGCGGTGGTACGATGGTGGCGTAGATGGTCCGAGGAACATTCCCACACCAAAAGACGTGGAACCGGGAGTCACAGACGGACTGATGAGCGGACCAATCGACGCATAAGAAGAGCGGCGTTGTCAAGCAGAACATCCACTGCGACGCAAATTCGAGCTGCCGTTGCACCTGAGGTGACTGTGCGAACAATCCGCAACCGTCTACTGGATGCAGGACTACGTGCACGTGTGCCTCTGGCATGTGTACCTCTGACTCCAGCCCACCGTCAGGAACGGCTGCAGTGGTTTCGCCAACGTCTGCACTGGAGTACGCAATGGCAATCTGTCGTGTTCAGCGATGAAAGCAGATTCTGCTTGAGAGCCTCCGATGGCCGTATGCGTGTTCGCACACACACAGGGGAGCGTCTCCACCCTACTTGTATCCGCCAGCGACACACAGGGCCTACACCTGGTCTCCTGGTGTGGGGAGCGATGAGCTATCACTCCCGTACACAACTAGTGTTTGTACCGGGTACGTTAAACAGCACCTCCTACATCAACAACATCATTCAGCCCGTTGTTGTGCCATTTGTAAGGTCGGTCCATCGTGGTGTTTTCCAGCAAGATAACGCCCGCCCACACACGGCACGTGCAACGCAACATGCACTTCAGGGTGTGAGACAACTTCCTTGGCCTGCACGTTCACCGGATTTGTCCGCCATTGAGCACGTGTGGGATTTTATGGGACAACGACTTATCTGGTCTCCACGGCCAGCCACGACCATCACTGATTTACGCGTCCAGGTTGAGGATGCTTGGAACTCAATACCCCAAACTTACATCCAACATCTGTACGACAGACTCCATCCCAGAATTGCACAGTGTGACGCAGTATATGTATAAATTTTGTTGGTATCAGACGTCTCCTACTTGGTGTTATTTTTTACTTTCCACTGGTGTATTATCTACTCTTTCTAAGCGAACAGTTCGACTGCTAGGGGAAGTAAGCTTGTTTCGATTTGCAATGATATCTGCTCGTATAGAAATATAATTGAAACATTCTTTATTTGTGTGACAACATTGATAACGAAGAACATTTTGTGCTCATTTTCTATACACCTTAATATAATTCACAATGTACTCACAGGAGGACGTAGATGTTCATCACGTTCTCCACGATATCTCTTCTTTTAAAAGTCTGATTTGAAAACTCCTCCAGTATGACGGACGTTTTGCACTATATTTTATTTTCGTATCCCACAGATCTGCCGCTAGTGGGCGTAAGTCTACATTGACCCTACACCCACAGTACGAAATTCTGACAAAAATTCGACCTTCTCGCTTTTACAGCCAGCTACATGGAGCGCCATGCATGGACCTGATATTGAGTGTGTGCAAAAATTCTACCCGTTTTTTGTAATAGATGCAAATTGAGATCGGAGTAGTTATGTCACAGATAACGCTGCAATGCCGAATTTTCGGCCAATAAAGCGTGGAACAGTAGAACATATAGAGGCACTAGGTTTATCCGAGTAAGTCATTCGTAGCGGAAATCACAGACGGTGTTACATGGCATGCGATTAAGGAGCACATTAGACATTGTTTGCTGTACGAGTTCGATAAAGGCAGTACTGTAGCCGCTGCTTGCCGCAACATCTGTCAAGTGTATGGGGAGGATGCAGTTGATGATAGCACATGTCGCCGTTGGTTTCGGAAATTTCGGGAAGGAGACAGAAGCTGTAAAGGTCAACCACGTCCTTGACATTCATCCGTGGTTTCTGACGAGAATGTGGACCAAGCCATAACAAATGACCCGCATCCAACAGTTCAGGAATTAGCGGAAACGTTGTCGGTACACAGAAGAACAGTCGAAAGATGGATGCATGTGCTTGGGTTCATCACCAAGTTCGATAAATGGGCTACCAGTGTTTCTTTGCTTTCTGGTCATAGAAATGAACCGTTTTTAGGACGAATTTAAACGGGCGATGAGAAATGGATACTCCACCATAATGAAAAGCTTCGACGGACTGTATGTCAAAGTGCGGTGCCTGCTCCAACCACCTCAAAAGGATCCCAAAAAGGTTTTGTTGAGTGTTTGGTGGGATATCCAGGGAATAATCCACTGGGAGGTGTTGACACCTAACCGAACGACAAATGCTGACCTCTACTGCCAACAGTTGGACAAATTGCGAGAACAACTGACATCGAAGCGTCTTGCACTCGTCAATCGCAAAGGCGAGATCCTTCATCATAATAACGCCAAACATCATCCTGCTTTAATCACTCGGCAACAATTACTGGACTTTGGTTGGGAATTGTTACCTCACCCAGCGTATTCCCCTGACCTGGCACCTACGGACTACCACCTTTTTCGATCGTTACAGAACGCCTTCGCTCTCCAAACCTTCGACGATGTGCGCTATGTGAAAAAGGCATTAATGACTTTTTTTACTCTAAAACACAGGAGTTTTTCCGGCGTGGGATTCACCTACTGATAGACAGATGGCAAGAGGTCATACAGAATGATGGCAATTAGGTGAAATCCTAGGTACGTTATTTGTTGTGTTCTTTTTTTTTTTTTTTTGATTGGAGGTTTAACGACCACCGTGAGCAACTCAATGGGCTATAAGCAGTCGCCCGTCCCAAATTTAGGGTCACTGGTTCCAGGGAAGGGAGAGAGCCAGTGCCGTAAGACAAACACAACATCCATGCCACACCGGGATTCGAACCCGGACTCCGTTTGGACAAATGATCAGAGGCCATCGCTTAGACCACTGCGCCACCGGGGCGGCTTGTTGTGTTCTCCTCCTTTCTTTGTAGCCTACAAAAACGGGTAGAACTTATGCACAATCCCAGTATTTCTATAGGCCAAATATTCTACACATCTAGACCTAATACTTTTGTAAGTTATAACGAAGTAAATTTCTCCGTCATTTTTGTCCACGCCGGGGCTCGAACCCGGGTCCCCTCATTCCGGAATAAGTCACTCTACCAATTGAGCTACACGGGCGTTCGTTCTGACTGCTATCCGGCTTTGATGTCGTGTGCGTATTGCTGGGCTGGTACGTCACAAAGTGTTTTTGAAAAATCAGCTTTGGATCGGGTGTCTTCCTGTGAGCAATCTGCGGTGTGTTTTTACCACTTTTTCATGAAGGGAATTCTGCCGCTTAGGAACGTGAGCACATACACTATATTGACAAAACTCACTGGACACCCCTTCAAAAGCAAATGAACGGATCCGTTGCGTTGTTAAGTTGCGCGGTACAGCTGCAAACGGTATAAAAACAAGCCTGCAGCTGACCGCGATCATATCGCACTGTGAGGTTCAGTGAAAATGTCGAGATGGGAGAGAAATGAATTTGAGAAAGGAAAGATTGTTGGGTGTTATATTAGTGGGTTGTCCATAAGAGCAACCGAGAGGCGTTTAAACATACCCAAGTCAACTTTTTTGGATGTACTGAATAAGTGGAAGACACATGGCGTGCCTGAAGCAGCAAAACGTACCGGCAGACCAAACAAAATCAGTGATAGAGGACCTCAAAGCCTCAGGAGAGTCCTTACAGCTAATCAACGGAGTACTACTGCACAAGACCTCAGTGTACTGGAGAATAAAAATGCTGGAACCTCGGTATGTTCACGCACCTTTCGCAGAGAACTTCAGTTCATGGGTTACTGTAGTCGTGCGGCTGCTCATAAGCCTTTCATCTCCACTCGGAATGCTACTTGTCGTTTAGCATGGTGTAAAGAACATTTATCGTGGACCGTAGATCAATGGAAACAGGTCCTATGGACTGATTAATCCAGATACACGATCCATCAGTCTGATGGCCGTGTGTGGATATGGCGGCAGCCGGGGGAACGCTAGGAAAGTGAAAGCACAGGACAAGCCATGGGTTCTGACAGATGACAGAATTGATCATAAATTTGTACGTGCACGATCAAAGCATTAACACAATGTGAAAGCACGAAAATAGTATGTACACAATGTGGAAGTATAGAACTGTACAAAAATCAAACAGGTGCAAGGAAATGGCTAAACACTAAGAAGGTGTGTGAGTGCGGCAAATATAACAAATGAGAGATAGAGACGTACACCACATGACATCTCAAAGTAAAACACACTACAGGAACACGGTGTAATACACTAAGTGCATAGACAGAAAGCACTTAAGGTGACCAGGGTACAGCCCCAAGTACATAAAAGTGACGGGAGGTCACGGAATCAGAGGGCACACTGATAACAATGTAAATATGTAAATATGGTAAAGCATAGTATGACACGACGAACAACAATTCAAATGACAAGATCACAATGATATGCACACTGAAAACGAGAAAACAAAAACTTGGGTATTACAGCACAGGCTGTAGCTCGATCACATGATATACATGGAGACGAGTCGTAGAGTGGAGGAGGGGCACCAGGGTGCCACGGAACTCAGCAAAGGAGGTGTAGAATGTCCTAGGGTACTGATAGGTGTAGCAGTCCAGAATCAACCGCAAACCATAGAGCGGCCGGCGCCCAGGTAGCATAGAAGGTAGCTTCTCGACGACTGGAAGAAGCCGACTGGTACTCCAGGCGGAGTCGAGAAAGCAATCGTTCTTGAAAATGGCACAAAAGTGCTGCGCTGGCCTGGTGTAAAGAGACCGGCGAGGAAACGCTGCGGAATTGTTGAAGGTATACGTAAATAACGTGTTTAACCAGCACGAAAAGATAGGCACATACTGACGGAAGAGGCGTAGGTGGATGAGCCCACAGAAGATGTCTGTAGGCTGTGAACGAAAGATCTTGAGAACAAGAGCGACTGGCAATCCGGAAAGCCTGGTGGAGGACAGGCATCAGGATGGGACAGTAAAGGTAGACGTGAGAAACGTCTGCCTCCTGTGCGCAGAAGGAGCAGAGAGGGGAGGAGAGAAGGGACATGCGAAAGAGAAAATACGGAACAGGGAGGCGATTATGCAAAAAGAGCCAGTGGGTATTAATTTCAAGAGGGGCGGATAAGGGTGAGCGGGCCGCGGCCCAGACAAGAGGAAGAGTAGCAGGGGAAACCTCGAGAATAGAAAGCGGTGAAGGGGTGGCAAGGTGCACTAGAAAACGATAAAGAGATTTAGAGGAGAGAGAGGAGAGAGGAAGAACCGAGTCTGAGAGTCGGAGGAAAAACGGCAGAGGAAAAGGGGCAGAAAAGACAGAGACGAGACCGGTGGGGAGACAAGATCAGGGAAAAGCGAAAGAAGTGCAGTTGGCAGAGAGTCATAGACCAAATGGACGGATGGGGACGAAAGAATAGCAGGGGGAGGCCAGAGAAAGGGCGCCAGGATAGACCCGAGTTAGTGAGGTATTGTACGGTTACTACACCTGCTCGGAGCCAAGAGGGGAATGAAAAGCAGGGGAGATGGGGGGATGAACAAGGGAGTTGAAGAAGAGGGGTTCAGAAAGAAGCTCTAGAGTTGAAGAGGGAGGGGAGCGAATGAGGAGGAGAGAGCGAAGGTGAGTGAGGGCTTCAGAATATGCAGGTGGGAGTTTGGAGGGGGCGGAAAGGACAGCAATCCATGAGGACTAAAGAAAGTAAGGAAAAATGTGGGTTTCGCAAGGAGGCAAGAACGTCACGTACCTGAACTGCGGAATCCACTGGAGCCGTGAAAAGGTGAATGAAGTTGATCACTCGGCTTGCTTTGTAGCACAGCGGGACATCTGGTAGGCCAGCACCACCATAGGAGGGAGGAGCACAGAGCTTGTGGATGTTAATCCAGTGATGACCCGCCCACATTACTCGAGTAAGGCAGCGTGTAACCTCCTGGAGACAGAAAAGCGGGGTCGTAGATGCAATCCAAGAATGCTTGCAGATGGACAGAAGGTATGTCCTGGTGAGATTTGCACGCTGGTAGTAGGACGTACAGAACTGCGTACGACACCAGAACGCAGCTGTGCGGAGGAGGCGAGGATGGAGTTCTGTGCGAGTTGCACTGGATGTAGCTTGTGGTGCGCCTAAGTGCACACCCAGGAAGCGTTGGTTAGTGGATGACCATGTGGCCCCCCATGGAGCATCCATGCGATTGGACCACGACCCGCACCATAATCCAGTGCTCTTAGACGTATTCAGTTCAGCTGCAGGAGTCGCTACGAATGCAGACGGTAATGTCATCTGCATAGGCAGAGTAAATGACTGAGTGATGCCGTGAGCTGGCAACTGGTGGTGGAAGTTGTGCTAGGAGATATGTTTGCAGAGAGCGTAGAAAGGGCTCGACGGCAATCGCAAACAGTTGACCAGAAAGCGCGCAGCCCTGACGAACTCCCCGCTTGAAGGGAACATGTGCTGTGAGAAAAGATGCCGTCTTGACATGGAAAACGGCGTCTCGGTAGAGGGAGAGAAGAACAGAGACAAATTGTGGAGGAAAGCCAAAGTGTAACAGGGTTTGTGTTAAGTAGGCGTGTGAGATATTATCGAAAGCGGAACGGAGGTCTAAGGAAAGGAGAGCAAGAGGTTCTGAATGAGTCTTGGCAAGATGAATGAGATCGCGAAGAAGTTGAACATTGGAGGAAAGAGAACGGCCAGGAACAGTATAGGTTTGAGAGTCAGCAAGGATGTGAGGAAGGACAGAGTTTAGTCGACGGAAAAGAAGCTTAGTATAGAGTTTATAATCTTGATTGAGAAGAGAAATGGGGTGCCAATTTCCCAAGTCAAGAGGGTCACCCTTCTTGGGAAATAGGACCACATGTGCGTCCGTGAAACTCCTCGGGAGGGGGAGCAGTTAAATGCAGCAGAAAAAGCGGAGAGGAGAAAAGGCAACAGAAGAGGCAAGAACGCACGATAAAAAGGAAAAGAGAGGCCGTCCGGACCCGGAGCGGCATGGGGGTTAAGGGAAGAGAAATTGTCGGACACCTCCGTGGATGTGGGTGAGAGAGACAGGGTGTGAGCAAGATGAGACGGAACTTGAGGCAGGTTATTGAGAAGATGGGGGAGAGCAGAGGGAGAAGGGGGAGGAGTTTCACTGAACTTGGTGGTATAGAACTGACGAACGTGAGAGCAAATCGCTGCCGAATCGGATGTGATTTCGCCAGAGGGGAGGCGAAGATGACGAAGCGAGGTAGAAGACTTACGTGCAGATTCCATTGATGTTAGAAAATCATAGGTGCATTCCTCCGGATTGAGATGTTTAATATGCAGACATAAAAGTGCTTGCTGCGCAAGAGGTTTCAGCAAAGCCTGGAGCTCCGCCTGATATGCTGGAAACAGCGGATCTGACAACCCAATCAGTGCGAGCATCTGCCTGGCGTGATCGAGGCGCATTTGACTAGAAGTCGTCATGGTGAAGGAAAGTTGCTTGATATGTAAGAGGAGCTGATGCTTGACATGAAGCCAATACGTCAAGGTACAGGGAGCGGAATGCAACCCTGCGCGACGAGCAGCGAGGAAAGAACGGACAGAGGCACAAAAGTCAAGATCAGTGAGGAGATTGGAGTCAAACGTCCACGGACGTACAGTCCGAGGGAGTGACGCCGCAACAAACACTGTGAGGGTGACTGTGCAGTGGTCTGAGGAAGCAGTAGGTTGATGTCGCAACTCGGTAATGGACGCAAGAAGCGGTGTGTAAACGTAAACCCGATCCAAGCGTGCAGTCGATGGAAGCTGACTCCCAGACGAGCGCCACGTGTGTGAGGTCTCTTGCGGATGTAGGCGCCTATAAGCATCGGTGAAGGAGAAATCAGCAACAAGGTCACGGAGTAGTGCGACGAGATCCGTCCGACGCTCTCGAGACGAAGGAGAGCGATCCAGTGCCGAATCAAGGGTGCAATTGAAGTCTCCACCCAAGAGCACACGATCCGAAGGCGAGACTTTCGAGAGAGCTTGACGGAGTTTGGTGAACAAGATGGATAAATGAATAGAGGTGCACAGAATATACACATTAAAGATGTGAAATCGAGCTCCGCCAACTGTGAAGGAGACTTGCTGGAGTAAATCCCGGCATAAGTTCTGCACTGAGAGTTCAGTGAGGGTGGATCGGAACTGCTGATGTATTCCGATAGCAAGCCCACCATGAGATGAATAGCGAAATGCATGATGGAATACATAATCGCTAGCACGCCAGCGAGTAAACAGAGTGGAGGAATGGCAGTTTGTTTCTTACAGTAGTAGCAGATCGGCCCCGAGGGGCGAGAGGTCTTCAATTACAAGAGCATTCGCTAGGGGGCTAGCGAACCCTCTGCAATTAAGGGTCGTGACCTTGAATGGATTGGTCAGTCGTTGATTGGAGGAGTCGCGGAGCAACTTTCAGGAGTTGTTGTAATCGGTTTACGCAGCCAAGGTTCCATGAGTGGTGCAGGGAGTCATGTACAAACCCACGAAGGTATTTAGCAATGCATCCTGCTTGCAGGAGTAGCGCGGGAAGAATGTCTTCGCGCTCTCGGAGGTAGTCATACGTCGACTCCAGGTTCGTGGTGAGGGTGCAAAACGGATAGTAATCTCCAAGATTGAGAGGTTCTGAAGGAGCACCACATTTGGAGAGTACACTTGAAAAAACCTCAAACGAAGGCGGAGACCCATCATCATCAGTGTCCCTTTCAATTTCTGTTGGCGCAGGAGAGGGAGAAAAATCTCCTGAAGATTTGGTAGCACGGAACGGTTGCCCATCCGCAGAGGAAGATTTCTTCTTCTTACGTCGGGTACTTGTACGAGTGCCAGAAATGCGTTTTCCAGGGAGCGATGATGCTCGGGAAGCAGACGCAGAGTCAGAGGAGTTATCGGCGCCGCCGTCACACTCGGAGACACCAACAGTGAAGACTGGTGGGAAACAAGCGGCGAGGTCTCCCGATGTTGCCACGTGATCAGGAGTAATAGGTGAGGCGAGCACTGGAAAGTGAAGGTGGGAGGTGAGGTTAGCATCAAAAGACGCTCGTTGACAAGAGGTTTTAGATATACTTTTTGTGTAACTCGGCCTAGGGGCAGTCGGCGCACTAGAAGACGGCGCAGGTCGAGAGCGAGATGTAGCAGGAGGCTGCTTAGAGGCAGTAGGCACTGTAGAAGCCGTGGGAGCTGGATACTCGTTGTTGGGGCATCGAGCACGCTGATGCCCAAATTCTTTGCAATTAGCACGGTGTTCTGATGTTAGCATGTCAATTCTGTAGGAGAGCTGCCCACATCGGACGTTTAGGATCCGTGGGAACTTACGGAGATGCTCCTCTGATGGAAAGATGAGTCGAACACTCCGGCGAAAACTACGAACATTCTTATTTGCAGGATCCTTGGGCGCAGCTGAATGTGTGATAACAGGACCAACAATCTTACCACACTTACTAAGTGCAGTACATATAATCGCATCCGAGATTTCGGGGGGCACCGGATGCAAGGAGACCTGAACAGGGCGCCTGGCGATCGGTTCAACTTCAAGGTGGTGATCTCCCAGGTCAAGACCAAAGTTTAGAAGCGTGTCTGCATGCTCTTTGGATGTGAAATAAACAATCACCGTTCGTGGCCGGCGGGTGAGGTGAGTAATGGCTCCGGCTGGAAGAAAAGCAAGGAGCGTATCACAATAGACCTTCAATGGTGTATTCGGAAGAGCATCTAGGCACACTCCCAACTCGCGGGTGGAGTGAAGTTCCTGCGCAGCCGGTGAGAAGTTCAGAACGTCCAATTGAAGTAAGTCACCATGTATCTGGACATGGGCATCCGCAAGAGGAAGGCGAGTCACTTGCGTCGGTAGGGACGCACCTGAGGTAACGCTAGAATAAGAGCGGGAAGGCAATCCTCCACTGGAAGGCAGAGGTGCAGCGCTGGATGAAGGAGCTGACACAATGCTGGGCAAGGTTACCGAGGGCAGAGAAGCAACGCTCTCAGAGATATCCATTACGTCATCGGCAGCATCAGAAACGAACGACGTAGCCTCACCACCAGGAGGAGTGGTGGAGTCAGAGAGTCGAAGCGTAGAAGAAGAAGAGCAATAGGCAACAGGAGGAGGACGATATTCCTTGTCATTAAGGACGGACGCTGATTGGTTTGCTCCATCAGAGATAAGGATCGACGTAGTAGGAGAAGCTGTGACGAGAGCGGGAACGTTGCTCTTATCAGCAGTCGCCATCGCCGATGCCTAATTTAGTTAACACGACCAACTGGTCGAGAAAATAAAATGCTGATAGCTAACTGAAAATAGTACTCACCGACTCGGGAGATGTCTTAAATGAAAGATACAACCTTCGTCTTGAAGGCACACACAAAAGTTAAACGACAGAGCACACAAAACACACTCAGTAGACGGCGAAACACGGTGCTCAAAAGAGACACGACTTACGTCCCATAAAGCAAGGTTTCAAAATCGCTTTATTCTAATTTATCATAAGAAAACATAAGAGGGAGACGTACAGTATTGGGCATCTCACTGGGAAATAATACAAAGCTGTTAAAAAACATGATGGTATATACACTGCAATGACAATGGGGATGAATAACAAATGCTGCAAGCAAAGCTTATTGAATAAAAAATTGCAGAAGTGACAAAGAGAAACACATCGTGTCACATGACATTGGCTGGGCATGATTTACAGGATAACACAGGCGAAACAATAGCACACAATTAGAAAAAGAACAGCACAAACACCGCCGTGAAGGTAAAACATTACATGCATGAGATAAAAACACAGCGTGCACAATTGTGCAAGTTATTTAACGAGGGCACCAAAGCAACATAATACAGGCGGGGTGAAAGTAAGTAATGTACACGAGTAAGCATGAAAATACACTGAGATGGCATTAGCATTCACAATTCAACGGTAGTGTGGATTGCACGAGTCGTAGAGTGGAGGAGGGCCACCAGGGTGCCAAGGAACTCAGCAAAGGAGGTGTAGAATGTCCTAGGGTTCTGATAGGTGTAGCAGTCCAGAATCAATCGCAAACCATGGAGCGGCCGGCGCCCAGGTAGCATAGAAGGTGGCTTCTCGACGACTGGAAGAAGCCGACTGGTACTCCAGGCGGAGTCGAGAAAGCAATCGATCTTGAAAATGGCACAAAAGTGCTGCGCTGGCCTGGTGTAAAGAGACCGGCGAGGAAATGCTGCGGAGTTGTTGAAGGTATACGTAAATAACGTGTTTAACCAGCACGAAAAGATAGGCACATACTGAAGGAAGAGTTGTAGGTGGATGAGCCCGCAGAAGAAGATGTCTGTAGGCAGTGAACGGAAGATCTTGAGAACAAGAGCGATTGGCAATCCGGAAAGCCTGGTGGAGGAGAGGCATCAGGATGGGACAGTAAAGGTAGACGTGAGAAACGTCTGCCTCCTGTGCGCAGAAGGAGCAGAGAGGGGAGGAGAGAAGAGACATGCGAAAGAGAAAATACGGAACAGGGAGGCGATTATGCAAAAAGAGCCAGTGGGTATTAATTTCAAGAGGGGCAGATAAGGGTGAGCGGGCAGCGGCCCAGACAAGAGGAAGAGAAGCAGGGGGAACCTCCAGAATAGAAAGCGGTGAAGGGGCGGCAAGGTGCACTAGAAAACGATAAAGAGATTTAGAGGAGAGAGAGGAGAGAGGAAGAACCGAGTTTGTGAGTCGGAGGAAAAACGGCAGCGGAAGAGGGGCAGAAAAGACAGAGACGAGACCGGTGGGGGAGACAAGATCAGGGAAAAGCGAAAGAAGTGCAGTTAGCAGAGAGTCATAGACCAAATGGGCGGATGGGGACGAGAGAATTGCAGGGGGAGGCCAGAGAGAGGGCGCCAGGATAGATCCGAGTTAGTGAGGTCTTGTACAGTTACTATACCTGCTCGGAGCCAAGAGGGGAATGAAAAACAGGGGAGATGGGGGGATGAACAAGGGAGTTGAAGAAGAGGGGTTCAGAAAGAAGCTCTAGAGTTGAAGAGGGAGGGGAGCGAATGAGGAGGAGAGAGCGAAGGTGAGTGAGGGCTTCAGAATATGCAGGTGGGAGTTTGGAGGGGCGGAAAGGACAGCAATCCATGAGGACTAAAGAAAGTAAGGAAAAATGTGGGTTTCGCAAGGAGGCAAGAACGTCACGTACCTGAACTGCGGAAGCCACTGGAGCCGTGAAAAGGTGAATGAAGTTGATCACTCGGCTTGCTTTGTAGCACAGCGGGACATCTGGTAGGCCAGCACCACCATAGGAGGGAGGAGCACAGAGCTTGTGGATGTTAATCCAGTGATGACCCGCCCACATTACTCGAGTAAGGCAGCGTGTAACCTCCTGGAGACAGAAAAGCGGGGTCGTAGATGCAATCCAAGAATGCTTGCAGATGGACAGAAGGTATGTCCTGGTGAGATTTGCACGCTGGTAGTAGGACGTACAGAACTGCGTACGACACCAGAACGCAGCTGTGCGGAGGAGGCGAGGATGGAGTTCTGTGCGAGTTGCACTGGATGTAGCTTGTGGTGCGCCTAAGTGCACACCCAGGAAGCGTTGGGTAGTGGATGACCATGTGGCCCCCCATGGAGCATCCATGCGATTGGACCACGACCCGCACCATAATCCAGTGCTCTTAGACGTATTCAGTTCAGCTGCAGGAGTCGCTACGAATGCAGACGGTAATGTCATCTGCATAGGCAGAGTAAATGACTGAGTGATGCCGTGAGCTGGCAACTGGTGGTGGAAGTTGTGCTAGGAGATATGTTTGCAGAGAGCGTAGAAAGGGCTCGACGGCAATCGCAAACAGTTGACCAGAAAGCGCGCAGCCCTGACGAACTCCCCGCTTGAAGGGAACATGTGCTGTGAGAAAAGATGCCGTCTTGACATGGAAAACGGCGTCTCGGTAGAGGGAGAGAAGAACAGAGACAAATTGTGGAGGAAAGCCAAAGTGTAACAGGGTTTGTGTTAAATAGGCGTGTGAGATATTATCGAAAGCGGAACGGAGGTCTAAGGAAAGGAGAGCAAGAGGTTCTGAATGAGTCTTGGCAAGATGAATGAGATCGCGAAGAAGTTGAACATTGGAGGAAAGAGAACGGCCAGGAACAGTATAGGTTTGAGAGTCAGCAAGGATGTGAGGAAGGACAGAGTTTAGTCGACGGAAAAGAAGCTTAGTATAGAGTTTATAATCTTGATTGAGAAGAGAAATGGGGTGCCAATTTCCCAAGTCAAGAGGGTCACCCTTCTTGGGAAATAGGACCACATGTGCGTCCGTGAAACTCCTCGGGAGGGGGAGCAGTTAAATGCAGCAGAAAAAGCGGAGAGGAGAAAAGGCAACAGAAGAGGCAAGAACGCACGATAAAAAGGAAAAGAGAGGCCGTCCGGACCCGGAGCGGCATGGGGGTTAAGGGAAGAGAAATTGTCGGACACCTCCGTGGATGTGGGTGAGAGAGACAGGGTGTGAGCAAGATGAGACGGAACTTGAGGCAGGTTATTGAGAAGATGGGGGAGAGCAGAGGGAGAAGGGGGAGGAGTTTCACTGAACTTGGTGGTATAGAACTGAAGAACGTGAGAGCAAATCGCTGCCGAATCGGATGTGATTTCGCCAGAGGGGAGGCGAAGATGACGAAGCGAGGTAGAAGACTTACGTGCAGATTCCATTGATGTTAGAAAATCATAGGTGCATTCCTCCGGATTGAGATGTTTAATATGCAGACGTAAAAGTGCTTGCTGCGCAAGAGGTTTCAGCAAAGCCTGGAGCTCCGCCTGATATGCTGGAAACAGCGGATCTGACAACCCAATCAGTGCGAGCATCTGCCTGGCGTGATCGAGGCGCATTTGACTAGAAGTCGTCATGGTGAAGGAAAGTTGCTTGATATGTAAGAGGAGCTGATGCTTGACATGAAGCCAATACGTCAAGGTACAGGGAGCGGAATGCAACCCTGCGCGACGAGCAGCGAGGAAAGAACGGACAGAGGCACAAAAGTCAAGATCAGTGAGGGGATTGGAGTCAAACGTCCACGGACGTACAGTCCGAGGGAGTGACGCCGCAACAAACACTGTGAGGGTGACTGTGCAGTGGTCTGAGGAAGCAGTAGGTTGATGTCGCAACTCGGTAATGGACGCAAGAAGCGGTGTGTAAACGTAAACCCGATCCAAGCGTGCAGTCGATGGAAGCTGACTCCCAGACGAGCGCCACGTGTGTGAGGTCTCTTGCGGATGTAGGCGCCTATAAGCATCGGTGAAGGAGAAATCAGCAACAAGGTCACGGAGTAGTGCGACGAGATCCGTCCGACGCTCTCGAGACGAAGGAGAGCGATCCAGTGCCGGGTCAAGGGTGCAATTGAAGTCTCCACCCAAGAGCACACGATCCGAAGGCGAGACTTTCGAGAGAGCTTGACGGAGTTTGGTGAACAAGATGGATAAATGAATAGAGGTGCACAGAATATACACATTAAAGATGTGAAATCGAGCTCCGCCAACTGTGAAGGAGACTTGCTGGAGTAAATCCCGGCATAAGTTCTGCACTGAGAGTTCAGTGAGGGTGGATCGGAACTGCTGATGTATTCCGATAGCAAGCCCACCATGAGATGAATAGCGAAATGCATGATGGAATACATAATCGCTAGCACGCCAGCGAGTAAACAGAGTGGAGGAATGGCAGTTTGTTTCTTACAGTAGTAGCAGATCGGCCCCGAGGGGCGAGAGGTCTTCAATTACAAGAGCATTCGCTAGGGGGCTAGCGAACCCTCTGCAATTAAGGGTCGTGACCTTGAATGGATTGGTCAGTCGTTGATTGGAGGAGTCGCGGAGCAACTTTCAGGAGTTGTTGTAATCGGTTTACGCAGCCAACGTTCCATGAGTGGTGCAGGGAGTCATGTACAAACCCACGAAGGTATTTAGCAATGCATCCTGCTTGCAGGAGTAGCGCGGGAAGAATGTCTTCGCGCTCTCGGAGGTAGTCATACGTCGACTCCAGGTTCGTGGTGAGGGTGCAAAACGGATAGTAATCTCCAAGATTGAGAGGTTCTGAAGGAGCACCACATTTGGAGAGTACACTTGAAAAAACCTCAAACGAAGGCGGAGACCCATCATCATCAGTGTCCCTTTCAATTTCTGTTGGCGCAGGAGAGGGAGAAAAATCTCCTGAAGATTTGGTAGCACGGAACGGTTGCCCATCCGCAGAGGAAGATTTCTTCTTCTTACGTCGGGTACTTGTACGAGTGCCAGAAATGCGTTTTCCAGGGAGCGATGATGCTCGGGAAGCAGACGCAGAGTCAGAGGAGTTATCGGCGCCGCCGTCACACTCGGAGACACCAACAGTGAAGACTGGTGGGAAACAAGCGGCGAGGTCTCCCGATGTTGCCACGTGATCAGGAGTAATAGGTGAGGCGAGCACTGGAAAGTGAAGGTGGGAGGTGAGGTTAGCATCAAAAGACGCTCGTTGACAAGAGGTTTTAGATATACTTTTTGTGTAACTCGGCCTAGGGGCAGTCGGCGCACTAGAAGACGGCGCAGGTCGAGAGCGAGATGTAGCAGGAGGCTGCTTAGAGGCAGTAGGCACTGTAGAAGCCGTGGGAGCTGGATACTCGTTGTTGGGGCATCGAGCACGCTGATGCCCAAATTCTTTGCAATTAGCACGGTGTTCTGATGTTAGCATGTCAATTCTGTAGGAGAGCTGCCCACATCGGACGTTTAGGATCCGTGGGAACTTACGGAGATGCTCCTCTGATGGAAAGATGAGTCGAACACTCCGGCGAAAACTACGAACATTCTTATTTGCAGGATCCTTGGGCGCAGCTGAATGTGTGATAACAGGACCAACAATCTTACCACACTTACTAAGTGCAGTACATATAATCGCATCCGAGATTTCGGGGGCACCGGATGCAAGGAGACCTGAACAGGGCGCCTGGCGATCGGTTCAACTTCAAGGTGGTGATCTCCCAGGTCAAGACCAAAGTTTAGAAGCGTGTCTGCATGCTCTTTGGATGTGAAATAAACAATCACCGTTCGTGGCCGGCGGGTGAGGTGAGTAATGGCTCCGGCTGGAAGAAAAGCAAGGAGCGTATCACAATAGACCTTCAATGGTGTATTCGGAAGAGCATCTAGGCACACTCCCAACTCGCGGGTGGAGTGAAGTTCCTGCGCAGCCGGTGAGAAGTTCGGAACGTCCAATTGAAGTAAGTCACCATGTATCTGGACATGGGCATCCGCAAGAGGAAGGCGAGTCACTTGCGTCGGTAGGGACGCACCTGAGGTAACGCTAGAATAAGAGCGGGAAGGCAATCCTCCACTGGAAGGCAGAGGTGCAGCGCTGGATGAAGGAGCTGACACAATGCTGGGCAAGGTTACCGAGGGCAGAGAAGCAACGCTCTCAGAGATATCCATTACTTCATCGGCAGCATCAGAAACGAACGACGTAGCCTCACCACCAGGAGGAGTGGTGGAGTCAGAGAGTCGAAGCGTAGAAGAAGAAGAGCAATAGGCAACAGGAGGAGGACGATATTCCTTGTCATTAAGGACGGACGCTGATTGGTTTGCTCCATCAGAGATAAGGATCGACGTAGTAGGAGAAGCTGTGACGAGAGCGGGAACGTTGCTCTTATCAGCAGTCGCCATCGCCGATGCCTAATTTAGTTAACACGACCAACTGGTCGAGAAAATAAAATGCTGATAGCTAACTGAAAATAGTACTCACCGACTCGGGAGATGTCTTAAATGAAAGATACAACCTTCGTCTTGAAGGCACACACAAAAGTTAAACGACAGAGCACACAAAACACACTCAGTAGACGGCGAAACACGGTGCTCAAAAGAGACACGACTTACGTCCCATAAAGCAAGGTTTCAAAATCGCTTTATTCTAATTTATCATAAGAAAACATAAGAGGGAGACGTACAGTATTGGGCATCTCACTGGGAAATAATACAAAGCTGTTAAAAAACATGATGGTATATACACTGCAATGACAATGGGGATGAATAACAAATGCTGCAAGCAAAGCTTATTGAATAAAAAATTGCAGAAGTGACAAAGAGAAACACATCGTGTCACATGACATTGGCTGGGCATGATTTACAGGATAACACAGGCGAAACAATAGCACACAATTAGAAAAAGAACAGCACAAACACCGCCGTGAAGGTAAAACATTACATGCATGAGATAAAAACACAGCGTGCACAATTGTGCAAGTTATTTAACGAGGGCACCAAAGCAACATAATACAGGCGGGGTGAAAGTAAGTAATGTACACGAGTAAGCATGAAAATACACTGAGATGGCATTAGCATTCACAATTCAACGGTAGTGTGGATTGCACGAGTCGTAGAGTGGAGGAGGGCCACCAGGGTGCCAAGGAACTCAGCAAAGGAGGTGTAGAATGTCCTAGGGTTCTGATAGGTGTAGCAGTCCAGAATCAATCGCAAACCATGGAGCGGCCGGCGCCCAGGTAGCATAGAAGGTGGCTTCTCGACGACTGGAAGAAGCCGACTGGTACTCCAGGCGGAGTCGAGAAAGCAATCGATCTTGAAAATGGCACAAAAGTGCTGCGCTGGCCTGGTGTAAAGAGACCGGCGAGGAAATGCTGCGGAGTTGTTGAAGGTATACGTAAATAACGTGTTTAACCAGCACGAAAAGATAGGCACATACTGAAGGAAGAGTTGTAGGTGGATGAGCCCGCAGAAGAAGATGTCTGTAGGCAGTGAACGGAAGATCTTGAGAACAAGAGCGATTGGCAATCCGGAAAGCCTGGTGGAGGAGAGGCATCAGGATGGGACAGTAAAGGTAGACGTGAGAAACGTCTGCCTCCTGTGCGCAGAAGGAGCAGAGAGGGGAGGAGAGAAGAGACATGCGAAAGAGAAAATACGGAACAGGGAGGCGATTATGCAAAAAGAGCCAGTGGGTATTAATTTCAAGAGGGGCAGATAAGGGTGAGCGGGCAGCGGCCCAGACAAGAGGAAGAGAAGCAGGGGGAACCTCCAGAATAGAAAGCGGTGAAGGGGCGGCAAGGTGCACTAGAAAACAATAAAGAGATTTAGAGGAGAGAGAGGACAGAGGAAGAACCGAGTTTGTGAGTCGGAGGAAAAACGGCAGCGGAAGAGGGGCAGAAAAGACAGAGACGAGACCGGTGGGGGAGACAAGATCAGGGAAAAGCGAAAGAAGTGCAGTTAGCAGAGAGTCATAGACCAAATGGGCGGATGGGGACGAGAGAATTGCAGGGGGGAGGCCAGAGAGAGGGCGCCAGGATAGATCCGAGTTAGTGAGGTCTTGTACAGTTACTACACCTGCTCGGAGCCAAGAGGGGAATGAAAAACAGGGGAGATGGGGGGGATGAACAAGGGAGTTGAAGAACAGGGGTTCAGAAAGAAGCTCTAGAGTTGAAGAGGGAGGGGAGCGAATGAGGGGGAGAGAGCGAAGGTGAATGAGGGCTTCAGAATATGCAGGTGGGAGTTTGGAGGGGGGAAAGGACAGCAATCCATGAGAACTAAGGAAAGAAAGGAAAAATGTGGGTTACGCAAGGAGGCAAGAACGTCACGTACCTGAACTGCGGAAGCCACTGGAGCCGTGAAAAGGTGAATGAAGTTGATCACTCGGCTTGCTTTGTAGCACAGCGGGACATCAGGTAGGCCAGCACCACCATAGGAGGGAGGAGCACAGAGCTTGTGGACGTTAATCCAGTGATGACCCGCCCACATTACTCGAGTAAGGCAGCGTGTAACCTCCTGGAGACAGAAAAGCGGGGTCGTAGATGCAATCCAAGAATTCTTGCAGATGGACAGAAGGTATGTCCTGGTGAGATTTGCACGCTGGTAGTAGGACGTACAGAACTGCGCACGACACCAGAATGCAGCTGTGCGGAGGAGGCGATTATGGAGTTCCGAGCGAGTTGCACTGGATGTAGCTTGTGGTGCGCCTAAGTGCACACCCAGGAAGCGTTGGGTAGTGGATGACCATGTGGCCCCCCATGGAGCATCCAAGCGATTGGACCACGACCCGCACCACAATCCAGTGCTCTTAGACGTATTCAGTTCAGCTGCAGAACATGAAGCATATGCGGAGAACAAACGACGAAGCAGTTGGAACTGTGAGTCGCTACGAATGCAGACGGTGATGTCATCTGCATAAGCAGAGTAAATGACTGAGTGATGCCGTGAGCTGGCAACTGGTGGTGGAAGTTGTGCTAGAAGAGATGTTTGCAGAGAGCGTAGAAAAGGCTCGACGGCAATCGCAAACAGTTGACCAGAAAGCGGGCAGCCCTGACGAACTCCCCGCTTGAAGGGAACATGTGCTGTGAGAAAAGATGCCGTCTTGACATGGAAAACGGCGTCCCGGTAGAGGGAGACGAGAACGGAGACAAATTGTGGAGGAAAGCCAAAGTGTAGCAGGGTTTGTGTTAAATAGGCGTGTGAGATATTATCGAAAGCGGAACGGAGGTCTAAGGAAAGGAGAGCAAGAGGTTCAGAATGAGTCTTGGCAAGATGAATGAGATCGCGAAGAAGTTGAACATTGGAGGAAAGAGAACGGCCAGGAACAGTATAGGTTTGAGAGTCAGCAAGGATGTGAGGGAGGATAGAGTTTAGTCGACGGGAAAGAAGCTTAGTATAGAGTTTATAATCTTGATTGAGAAGAGAAATGGGGCGCCAATTTCCCAAGTCAAGAGGGTCACCCTTCTTGGGAAATAGGACCACATGTGCGTCCGTGAAACTCCTCGGGAGGGGGAGCAGTTAAATGCAGCAGAAAAAGCGGAGAGGAGAAAAGGCAACAAAAGAGGCAAGAACGCACGGTAAAAAGGAAAAGAGAGGCCGTCCGGACCCGGAGCGGCATGGGGGTTAAGGGAAGAGAAGGTGTGGGACACCTCCGTGGATGTGGGTGCAAGAGACAGGGTGGGAGCAAGATGAGACGGAACTTGAGGTAGGTTATTGAGAAGATGGGGTAGAGCAGAGGGAGAAGGGGCAGGAGTTTCACTGAACTTGGTGGTATAGAACTGACGAACGTGAGAGCAAATCGCTGCCGAATCGGATGTGATTTCTCCAGAGGGGAGGCGAAGATGACGAAGCGAGGTAGAAGACTTACGTGCAGATTCCATTGATGTTAGAAAATCATAGGTGCATTCCTCCGGATTGAGATGTTTAATGCGCAGACGTAAAAGTGCTTGCTGCGCAAGAGGTTTCAGCAAAGCCTGGAGCTCCGCCTGAAATGCTGGAAAAAGCGGATCTGATAACCCAATCAGTGTGAGCATCTGCCTGGCGTGATCGAGGCGCATCTGACTAGAAGTCTTCATGGTGAAGGAAAGTTGCTTGATATGTAAGAGGAGCTGATGCTTGACACGAAGCCAATACGTCAAGGTACAGGGTGCGGAATGCAACCCTGCGCGACGAGCAGCGAGAAAAGAACGGACAGAGGCACAAAATTCAGGATCAGTGAGGAGATTGGAGTCAAATGTCCACGGACGAACAGTCCGAGGGAGTGACGCTGCAACAAACACTGTGAGGGTGACCGTGCAGTGGTCTGAGGAAGCAGTAGGTTGATGTTGCAACTCAGTAATAGACGCAAGAAGCGGTGTGGAAACGTAAACCCGATCCAAGCGTGCAGTTGATGGAAGCTGACTCCCAGACGAGCGCCACGTGTGTGAGGTCTCTTGTGGATGAAGGCGCCTATAAGCATCGGTGAAGGAGAAATCAGCAACAAGGTCATGGAGTAGTGCGACGAGATCCGTCCGACGCTCTCGTGACGAAGGAGAGCGATCCAGAGCTGGGTCAAGGGTGCAATTGAAGTCTCCACCCAAGAGCACACGATCCGAAGGTGAGACTTTCGAGAGAGCTTTACGGAGTTTGGTGAACAAGATGGATAAATGAATAGAGGTGCATGGAATATACACATTAAAGATGTGAAATCGAGCTCCGCCAACTGTGAAGGAGACTTGCTGGAGTAAATCTCGGCATAAGTTCTGCACTGAGAGTGCAGTGAGGGTGGATCGGAAATGTTGATGTATTCCGATAGCAAGTCCACCATGAGATGAGTAGCGGAAAGCATGATGGAACACATAATCGCTAGCACGCCAGCGAGTAAACAGAGTGGAGGAATGGCAGTTTGTTTCTTGTAGTAGTAACAGATCGGCCCCGAGGGGCGAGAGGTCTTCCATTACAAGAGCATTCGCTAGGGGGCTAGCGAACCCTCTGCAATTAAGGGTCGTGACCTTGAATGGACTTGTCAGTCGTTGGTTGGAGGAGTCGCGGAGCAACTTTCAGGAGCTGTTGTAATCGGTTTACGCAGCCAAGGGTCCATGAGTGGTGCAGGGGGTCATGAACAAACCCACGAAGGTACTTAGCAATGCATCCGGCTTGCAGGAGCAGCGCGGGAAGAATGTCTTCGCGCTCTCGGAGGTAGTCATACGTCGACTCCAGGTTCGTGGTGTGGGTGCAAAACTGATAGTAATCTCCAAGATTGAGAGGTTCTGAAGGAGCACCACATTTGGAGAGAACACTTGAAAAGACCTCAAACGAAGGCGGAGACCCATCATCATCAGTGTCCCTTTCAATTTCTGTTGGCGCAGGAGAGGGAGAGATATCTCCTGAAGATTTGGTAGTACGGAACGGTTGCCCATCCGCAGAGGAAGATTTCTTCTTCTACCTCTTACGTCGGGTACCTGTACGAGTGCCAGAAATTCGTTTTCCAGGGAGCGACGATGCTCGGGGAGCTGACGCAGAGTCAGAGGAGTTATCGGCACCGCCGTCACACTCGGAGACCCCAACAGTGAAGACTGGTGGGAAACCAGCGGCGAAGTCTCCCGATGTTGCCACGGGATGAGGAGTAATAGGTGAGGTGAGCACTGGAAATTGAAGGTGGGAGGTGAGATCAGCATCAAAAGACGCTCGTGGACGAGAGGCTGTAGATATACTTTTTGTGTAACTCGACCCTGGGGCAGTTGGCACATTTGAAGACGGTGCAAGTCGAGAGCGAGATGTAGCAGGAGGCTGCTTAGAGGCGGTAGGCACTGTAGAAGCCGTGGGAGCTGGATACTGGTTGTTGGGGCATCGAGCACGCTGATGCCCAAGTTCTTTGCAATTAGCACAGTGTTCTGATGTTAGCATGTCAATTCTGTAGGAGAGCTGCCCACATCGGACGTTTAGGATCCGTGGGAACTTACGGAGATGCTCTTCTGATGGAAAGATGAGTCGAACACTCCGGCGAAAACTACGAACATTCTTATTTGCAGGATCCTTGGGCGCAGCTGAATGTGTGATAACAGGACCAACAATCTTACCACACTTACTAAGTGCAGTACATATCATCGCATCCGAGATTTCGGGGGGCACCGGATGCAAGGAGACCTGAACAGGGCGCCTGGAAATCGGTTCAGCTTCCAGGTGGTGGTCTCCCAGGTCAAGACCAAAGTTTAGAAGCGTGTCTGCATGCTCTTTGGATGTGAAATAAACAATCACCGTCCGCGGCCGGCGGGTGAGGTGAGTAATGGCTCCGGCTGGAAGAAAAGCAAGGAGCGTATCACAATAGACTTTCAGCGGTGTATTCGGAAGAGCATCTAGGCACACTCCCAACTCGCGGGTGGAGTGAAGTTCCTGCGCAGCGGGTGAGAAGTGCGGAACGTCCAATTGAAGTGAGTCACCATGTATCTGGACATGGGCATCTGCAAGGGGAAGGCGAGTCGATTGCGTCGAAAGGGACGCACCTGAGGCAACGCTAGAATAAGAGCGGGAAGGCAATCCTCCATTGGAAGGCAGAGGTGCAGCGCTGGATGAAGGAGCTGACACAACGCTGGGCACGGCTACCGAGGGCAGAGAAGCAACGCCCTCAGAGATATCCATTACGTCATCGGTAGCATCAGGAACGAACGTCATAGCCTCACCACCAGGAGGGGTGGTGGAGTCAGAGAGTTGAAGCGTAGAAGAAGAAGAGCAATAGGCATCAGGAGGAGGGCGATATTCCCTATCATCAAGGACGGACGCTGATTGGTTTGCTCCGTCAGAGATAAGGATCGACGTAGTAGGAGAAGCTGTGACGAGAGCGGGAATTCTGCTCTTATCAGCAGTCGCCATCGTCGATGGCGAGGCCTAACTTAGTAAAAACGACCAACTGGTCGAGAAAATAAAGTGCTGATAGCTAATTGAAAATAGTACTCACCGACTCGGGAGATGTCTTAAATGAAAGATACAACCTTCGTCTTGAAGGCACGCACAAAAGTTAAACGACAGAGCACACAAAACACACTCAGTAGACGGCGAAACACGGAGCTCAAAAACAGACACGACTTACGTCCCATAAAGCAAGGTTTCAAAATCGCTTTATTCTAATTTATCATAAGAAAACATAAGAGGGAGACGTACAGTATTGGGCATCTCACTGGGAAATAATACAAAACTGTTAAAAACATGATGGTATATACATTGCAATGACAATGGGGATGAATAACAAAATGCTGCAAGCAAAGCTTATTGAATAAAAAAATTGCAGAAGTGACAAAGAGAAACACATCGTGTCACATGACATTGGCTGGGCATGATTTACAGGATAACACAGGCGAAACAATAGTACACAATTAGAAAAAGAACAGCACAAACACCGCCGTGAAGGTAAAACATTACATACATGAGATAAAAACACAGCGTGCACAATTGTGCAAGTTATTTAACGAGGGCACCAAAGCAACATAATACAGGCGGGGTGAAAGTAAGTAATGTACACGAGTAAGCATGAAAATACACTGAGATGGCATTAGCATTCACAATTCAACGGTAGTGTGGATTGCACGAGTCGTAGAGTGGAGGAGGGCCACCAGGGTGCCACGGAACTCAGCAAAGGAGGTGTAGAATGTCCTAGGGTTCTGATAGGTGTAGCAGTCCAGAATCAATCGCAAACCATGGAGCGGCCGGCGCCCAGGTAGCATAGAAGGTGGCTTCTCGACGACTGGAAGAAGCCGACTGGTACTCCAGGCGGAGTCGAGAAAGCAATCGATCTTGAAAATGGCACAAAAGTGCTGCGCTGGCCTGGTGTAAAGAGACCGGCGAGGAAATGCTGCGGAGTTGTTGAAGGTATACGTAAATAACGTGTTTAACCAGCACGAAAAGATAGGCACATACTGAAGGAAGAGTTGTAGGTGGATGAGCCCGCAGAAGAAGATGTCTGTAGGCAGTGAACGGAAGATCTTGAGAACAAGAGCGACTGGCAATCCGGAAAGCCTGGTGGAGGAGAGGCATCAGGATGGGACAGTAAAGGTAGACGTGAGAAACGTCTGCCTCCTGTGCGCAGAAGGAGCAGAGAGGGGAGGAGAGAAGAGACATGCGAAAGAGAAAATACGGAACAGGGAGGCGATTATGCAAAAAGAGCCAGTGGGTATTAATTTCAAGAGGGGCAGATAAGGGTGAGCGGGCAGCGGCCCAGACAAGAGGAAGAGAAGCAGGGGGAACCTCCAGAATAGAAAGCGGTGAAGGGGTGGCAAGGTGCACTAGAAAACGATAAAGAGATTTAGAGGAGAGAGAGGAGAGAGGAAGAACCGAGTTTGTGAGTCGGAGGAAAAACGGCAGCGGAAGAGGGGCAGAAAAGACAGAGACGAGACCGGTGGGGGAGACAAGATCAGGGAAAAGCGAAAGAAGTGCAGTTAGCAGAGAGTCATAGACCAAATGGGCGGATGGGGACGAGAGAATAGCAGGGGGAGGCCAGAGAGAGGGCGCCAGGATAGATCCGAGTTAGTGAGGTCTTGTACAGTTACTACACCTGCTCGGAGCCAAGAGGGGAATGAAAAACAGGGGAGATGGGGGGATGAACAAGGGAGTTGAAGAAGAGGGGTTCAGAAAGAAGCTCTAGAGTTGAAGAGGGAGGGGAGCGAATGAGGGGGAGAGAGCGAAGGTGAGTGAGGGCTTCAGAATATGCAGGTGGGAGTTTGGAGGGGGGAAAGGACAGCAATCCATGAGAACTAAAGAAAGAAAAGAAAAATGTGGGTTACGCAAGGAGGCAAGAACGTCACGTACCTGAACTGCGGAAGCCACTGGAGCCGTGAAAAGGTGAATGAAGTTGATCACTCGGCTTGCTTTGTAGCACAGCGGGACATCAGGTAGGCCAGCACCACCATAGGAGGGAGGAGCACAGAGCTTGTGGACGTTAATCCAGTGATGACCCGCCCACATTACTCGAGTAAGGCAGCGTGTAACCTCCTGGAGACAGAAAAGCGGGGTCGTAGATGCAATCCAAGAATGCTTGCAGATGGACAGAAGGTATGTCCTGGTGAGATTTGCACGCTGGTAGTAGGACGTACAGAACTGCGCACGACACCAGAATGCAGCTGTGCGGAGGAGGCGAGGATGGAGTTCCGAGCGAGTTGCACTAGATGTAGCTTGTGGTGCGCCTAAGTGCACACCCAGGAAGCGTTGGGTAGTGGATGACCATGTGGCCCCCATGGAGCATCCAAGCGATTGGACCACGACCCGCACCACAATCCAGTGCTCTTAGAAGTATTCAGTTCAGCTGCAGAACATGAAGCATATGCGGAGAACAAACGACGAAGCAGTTGGAACTGTGAGTCGCTACGAATGCAGACGGTGATGTCATCTGCATAAGCAGAGTAAATAACTGAGTGATGCCGTGAGCTGGCAACTGGTGGTGGAAGTTGTGCTAGAAGAGATGTTTGCAGAGAGCGTAGAAAAGGCTCGACGGCAATCGCAAACAGTTGACCAGAAAGCGGGCAGCCCTGACGAACTCCCCGCTTGAAGGGAACATGTGCTGTGAGAAAAGATGCCGTCTTGACATGGAAAACGGCGTCCCGGTAGAGGGAGAGAAGAACGGAGACAAATTGTGGAGGAAAGCCAAAGTGTAGCAGGGTTTGTGTTAAATAGGCGTGTGAGATATTATCGAAAGCGGAACGGAGGTCTAAGGAAAGGAGAGCAAGAGGTTCAGAATGAGTCTTGGCAAGATGAATGAGATCGCGAAGAAGTTGAACATTGGAGGAAAGAGAACGGCCAGGAACAGTATAGGTTTGAGAGTCAGCAAGGATGTGAGGGAGGATAGAGTTTAGTCGACGGGAAAGAAGCTTAGTATAGAGTTTATAATCTTGATTGAGAAGAGAAATGGGGCGCCAATTTCCCAAGTCAAGAGGGTCACCCTTCTTGGGAAATAGGACCACATGTGCGTCCGTGAAACTCCTCGGGAGGGGGAGCAGTTAAATGCAGCAGAAAAAGCGGAGAGGAGAAAAGGCAACAAAAGAGGCAAGAACGCACGGTAAAAAGGAAAAGAGAGGCCGTCCGGACCCGGAGCGGCATGGGGGTTAAGGGAAGAGAAGGTGTCTGACACCTCCGTGGATGTGGGTGCAAGAGACAGGGTGTGAGCAAGATGAGACGGAACTTGTGGTAGGTTATTGAGAAGATGGGGGAGAGCAGAGGGAGAAGGGGGAGGAGTTTCACTGAACTTGGTGGTATAGAACTGACGAACGTGAGAGCAAATCGCTGCCGAATCGGATGTGATTTCGCCAGAGGGGAGGCGAAGATGACGAAGCGAGGTAGAAGACTTACGTGCAGATTCCATTGATGTTAGAAAATCATAGGTGCATTCCTCCGGATTGAGATGTTTAATGCGCAGACGTAAAAGTGCTTGCTGCGCAAGAGGTTTCAGCAAAGCCTGGAGCTCCGCCTGATATGCTGGAAAAAGCGGATCTGATAACCCAATCAGTGTGAGCATCTGCCTGGCGTGATCGAGGCGCATCTGACTAGAAGTCTTCATGGTGAAGGAAAGTTGCTTGATATGTAAGAGGAGCTGATGCTTGACACGAAGCCAATACGTCAAGGTACAGGGTGCGGAATGCAACCCTGCGCGACGAGCAGCGAGAAAAGAACGGACAGAGGCACAAAATTCAGGATCAGTGAGGAGATTGGAGTCAAATGTCCACGGACGAACAGTCCGAGGGAGTGACGCCGCAACAAACACTGTGAGGGTGACCGTGCAGTGGTCTGAGGAAGCAGTAGGTTGATGTTGCAACTCGGTAATAGACGCAAGAAGCGGTGTGGAAACGTAAACCCGATCCAAGCGTGCAGTTGATGGAAGCTGACTCCCAGACGAGCGCCACGTGTGTGAGGTCTCTTGTGGATGAAGGCGCCTATAAGCATCGGTGAAGGAGAAATCAGCAACAAGGTCATGGAGTAGTGCGACGAGATCCGTCCGACGCTCTCGTGACGAAGGAGAGCGATCCAGAGCCGGGTCAAGGGTGCAATTGAAGTCTCCACCCAAGAGCACACGATCCGAAGGTGAGACTTTCGAGAGAGCTTTACGGAGTTTGGTGAACAAGATGGATAAATGAATACAGGTGCATGGAATATACACATTAAAGATGTGAAATCGAGCTCCGCCAACTGTGAAGGAGACTTGCTGGAGTAAATCTCGGCATAAGTTCTGCACTGAGAGTGCAGTGAGGGTGGATCGGAAATGTTGATGTATTCCGATAGCAAGTCCACCATGAGATGAGTAGCGGAAAGCATGATGGAACACATAATCGCTAGCACGCCAGCGAGTAAACAGAGTGGAGGAATGGCAGTTTGTTTCTTGTAGTAGTAACAGATCGGCCCCGAGGGGCGAGAGGTCTTCCATAACAAGAGCATTCGCTAGGGGGCTAGCGAACCCTCTGCAAATAAGGGTCGTGACCTTGAATGGACTGGTCAGTCGTTGGTTGGAGGAGTCGCGGAGCAACTTTCAGGAGTTGTTGTAATCGGTTTACGCAGCCAAGGGTCCATGAGTGGTGCATGGGGTCATGAACAAACCCACGAAGGTACTTAGCAATGCATTCGGCTTGCAGGAGCAGCGCAGGAAGAATGTCTTCGCGCTCTCGGAGGTAGTCATACGTCGACTCCAGGTTCGTGGTGTGGGTGCAAAACTGATAGTAATCTCCAAGATTGAGAGGTTCTGAAGGAGCACCACATTTGGAGAGAACACTTGAAAAGACCTCAAACGAAGGTGGAGACCCATCATCATCAGTGTCCCTTTCAATTTCTGTTGGCGCAGGAGAGGGAGAGATATCTCCTGAAGATTTGGTAGTACGGAACGGTTGCCCATCCGCAGAGGAAGATTTCTTCTTCTTCCTCTTACGTCGGGTACCTGTACGAGTGCCAGAAATTCGTTTTCCAGGGAGCGACGATGCTCGGGAAGCTGACGCAGAGTCAGAGGAGTTATCGGCACCGCCGTCACACTCGGAGACACCAACAGTGAAGACTGGTGGGAAACCAGCGGCGAAGTCTCCCGATGTTGCCACGGGATGAGGAGTAATAGGTGAGGTGAGCACTGGAAATTGAAGGTGGGAGGTGAGATCAGAATCAAAAGACGCTCGTGGACGAGAGGCTGTAGATATACTTTTTGTGTAACTCGGCCCTGGGGCAGTTGGCACATTTGAAGACGGTGCAGGTCGAGAGCGAGATGTAGCAGGATGCTGCTTAGAGGCGGTAGGCACTGTAGAAGCCGTGGGAGCTGGATACTGGTTGTTGGGGCATCGAGCACGCTGATGCCCAAGTTCTTTGCAATTAGCACAGTGTTCTGATGTTAGCATGTCAATTCTGTAGGAGAGCTGCCCACATCGGACGTTTAGAATCCGTGGGAACTTACGGAGATGCTCCTCTGATGGAAAGATGAGTCGAACACTCCGGCGAAAACTACGAACATTCTTATTTGCAGGATCCTTGGGCGCAGCTGAATGTGTGATAACAGGACCAACAATCTTACCACACTTACTAAGTGCAGTACATATCATCGCATCCGAGATTTCGGGGGCACCGGATGCAAGGAGACCTGAACAGGGCGCCTGGAAATCGGTTCAGCTTCCAGGTGGTGGTCTCCCAGGTCAAGACCAAAGTTTAGAAGCGTGTCTGCATGCTCTTTGGATGTGAAATAAACAATCACCGTCCGCGGCCGGCGGGTGAGGTGAGTAATGGCTCCGGCTGGAAGAAAAGCAAGGAGCGTATCACAATAGACTTTCAGCGGTGTATTCGGAAGAGCATCCAGGCACACTCCCAACTCGCGGGTGGAGTGAAGTTCCTGCGCAGCGGGTGAGAAGTGCGGAACGTCCAATTGAAGTGAGTCACCATGTATCTGGACATGGGCATCTGCAAGGGGAAGGCGAGTCGATTGCGTCGGTAGGGACGCACCTGAGGTAACGCTAGAATAAGAGCGGGAAGGCAATCCTCCATTGGAAGGCAGAGGTGCAGCGCTGGATGAAGGAGCTGACACAACGCTGGGCAACGCTACCGAGGGCAGAGAAGCAACGCCCTCAGAGATATCCATTACGTCATCGGTAGCATCAGGAACGAACGTCATAGCCTCACCACCAGGAGGGGTGGTGGAGTCAGAGAGTTGAAGCGTAGAAGAAGAAGAGCAATAGGCATCAGGAGGAGGGCGATATTCCCTATCATCAAGGACGGACGCTGATTGGTTTGCTCCGTCAGAGATAAGGATCGACGTAGTAGGAGAAGCTGTGACGAGAGCGGGAATTCTGCTCTTATCAGCAGTCGCCATCGCCGATGGCGAGGCCTAACTTAGTAAAAACGACCAACTGGTCGAGAAAATAAAGTGCTGATAGCTAATTGAAAATAGTACTCACCGACTCGGGAGATGTCTTAAATGAAAGATACAACCTTCGTCTTGAAGGCACGCACAAAAGTTAAACGACAGAGCACACAAAACACACTCAGTAGACGGCGAAACACGGAGCTCAAAAACAGACACGACTTACGTCCCATAAAGCAAGGTTTCAAAATCGCTTTATTCTAATTTATCATAAGAAAACATAAGAGGGAGACGTACAGTATTGGGCATCTCACTGGGAAATAATACAAAACTGTTAAAAACATGATGGTATATACATTGCAATGACAATGGGGATGAATAACAAAATGCTGCAAGCAAAGCTTATTGAATACAAAAATTGCAGAAGTGACAAAGAGAAACACATCGTGTCACATGACATTGGCTGGGCATGATTTACAGGATAACACAGGCGAAACAATAGTACACAATTAGAAAAAGAACAGCACAAACACCGCCGTGAAGGTAAAACATTACATACATGAGATAAAAACACAGCGTGCACAATTGTGCAAGTTATTTAACGAGGGCACCAAAGCAACATAATACAGGCGGGGTGAAAGTAAGTAATGTACACGAGTAAGCATGAAAATACACTGAGATGGCATTAGCATTCACAATTCAACGGTAGTGTGGATTGCACGAGTCGTAGAGTGGAGGAGGGCCACCAGGGTGCCACGGAACTCAGCAAAGGAGGTGTAGAATGTCCTAGGGTTCTGATAGGTGTAGCAGTCCAGAATCAATCGCAAACCATGGAGCGGCCGGCGCCCAGGTAGCATAGAAGGTGGCTTCTCGACGACTGGAAGAAGCCGACTGGTACTCCAGGCGGAGTCGAGAAAGCAATCGATCTTGAAAATGGCACAAAAGTGCTGCGCTGGCCTGGTGTAAAGAGACCGGCGAGGAAATGCTGCGGAGTTGTTGAAGGTATACGTAAATAACGTGTTTAACCAGCACGAAAAGATAGGCACATACTGAAGGAAGAGTTGTAGGTGGATGAGCCCGCAGAAGAAGATGTCTGTAGGCAGTGAACGGAAGATCTTGAGAACAAGAGCGACTGGCAATCCGGAAAGCCTGGTGGAGGAGAGGCATCAGGATGGGACAGTAAAGGTAGACGTGAGAAACGTCTGCCTCCTGTGCGCAGAAGGAGCAGAGAGGGGAGGAGAGAAGAGACATGCGAAAGAGAAAATACGGAACAGGGAGGCGATTATGCAAAAAGAGCCAGTGGGTATTAATTTCAAGAGGGGCAGATAAGGGTGAGCGGGCAGCGGCCCAGACAAGAGGAAGAGAAGCAGGGGAACCTCCAGAATAGAAAACGGTGAAGGGGTGGCAAGGTGCACTAGAAAACGATAAAGAGATTTAGAGGAGAGAGAGGAGAGAGGAAGAACCGAGTTTGTGAGTCGGAGGAAAAACGGCAGCGGAAGAGGGGCAGAAAAGACAGAGACGAGACCGGTGGGGGAGACAAGATCAGGGAAAAGCTAAAGAAGTGCAGTTAGCAGAGAGTCATAGACCAAATGGGCGGATGGGGACGAGAGAATAGCAGGGGGAGGCCAGAGAGAGGGCGCCAGGATAGATCCGAGTTAGTGAGGTCTTGTACAATTACTACACCTGCTCGGAGCCAAGAGGGGAATGAAAAACAGGGGAGATGGGGGGATGAACAAGGGAGTTGAAGAAGAGGGGTTCAGAAAGAAGCTCTAGAGTTGAAGAAGGAGGGGAGCGAATGAGGGGGAGAGAGCGAAGGTGAGTGAGGGCTTCAGAATATGCAGGTGGGAGTTTGGAGGGGGGAAAGGACAGCAATCCATGAGAACTAAAGAAAGAAAAGAAAAATGTGGGTTACGCAAGGAGGCAAGAACGTCACGTACCTGAACTGCGGAAGCCACTGGAGCCGTGAAAAGGTGAATGAAGTTGATCACTCGGCTTGCTTTGTAGCACAGCGGGACATCAGGTAGGCCAGCACCACCATAGGAGGGAGGAGCACAGAGCTTGTGGACGTTAATCCAGTGATGACCCGCCCACATTACTCGAGTAAGGCAGCGTGTAACCTCCTGGAGACAGAAAAGCGGGGTCGTAGATGCAATCCAAGAATGCTTGCAGATGGACAGAAGGTATGTCCTGGTGAGATTTGCACGCTGGTAGTAGGACGTACAGAACTGCGCACGACACCAGAATGCAGCTGTGCGGAGGAGGCGAGGATGGAGTTCCGAGCGAGTTGCACTGGATGTAGCTTGTGGTGCGCCTAAGTGCACACCCAGGAAGCGTTGGGTAGTGGATGACCATGTGGCCCCCCATGGAGCATCCAAGCGATTGGACCACGACCCGCACCACAATCCAGTGCTCTTAGAAGTATTCAGTTCAGCTGCAGAACATGAAGCATATGCGGAGAACAAACGACGAAGCAGTTGGAACTGTGAGTCGCTACGAATGCAGACGGTGATGTCATCTGCATAAGCAGAGTAAATGACTGAGTGATGCCGTGAGCTGGCAACTGGTGGTGGAAGTTGTGCTAGAAGAGATGTTTGCAGAGAGCGTAGAAAAGGCTCGACGGCAATCGCAAACAGTTGACCAGAAAGCGGGCAGCCCTGACGAACTCCCCGCTTGAAGGGAACATGTGCTGTGAGAAAAGATGCCGTCCTGACATGGAAAACGGCGTCCCGGTAGAGGGAGAGAAGAACGGAGACAAATTGTGGAGGAAAGCCAAAGTGTAGCAGGGTTTGTGTTAAATAGGCGTGTGAGATATTATCGAAAGCGGAACGGAGGTCTAAGGAAAGGAGAGCAAGAGGTTCAGAATGAGTCTTGGCAAGATGAATGAGATCGCGAAGAAGTTGAACATTGGAGGAAAGAGAACGGCCAGGAACAGTATAGGTTTGAGAGTCAGCAAGGATGTGAGGGAGGATAGAGTTTAGTCGACGGGAAAGAAGCTTAGTATAGAGTTTATAATCTTGATTGAGAAGAGAAATGGGGCGCCAATTTCCCAAGTCAAGAGGGTCACCCTTCTTGGGAAATAGGACCACATGTGCGTCCGTGAAACTCCTCGGGAGGGGGAGCAGTTAAATGCAGCAGAAAAAGCGGAGAGGAGAAAAGGCAACAAAAGAGGCAAGAACGCACGGTAAAAAGGAAAAGAGAGTCCGTCCGGACCCGGAGCGGCATGGGGGTTAAGGGAAGAGAAGGTGTCTGACACCTCCGTGGATGTTGGTGCAAGAGACAGGGTGTGAGCAAGATGAGACGGAACTTGTGGTAGGTTATTGAGAAGATGGGGGAGAGCAGAGGGAGAAGGGGGAGGAGTTTCACTGAACTTGGTGGTATAGAACTGACGAACGTGAGAGCAAATCGCTGCCGAATCGGATGTGATTTCGCCAGAGGGGAGGCGAAGATGACGAAGCGAGGTAGAAGACTTACGTGCAGATTCCATTGATGTTAGAAAATCATAGGTGCATTCCTCCGGATTGAGATGTTTAATGCGCAGACGTAAAAGTGCTTGCTGCGCAAGAGGTTTCAGCAAAGCCTGGAGCTCCGCCTGATATGCTGGAAAAAGCGGATCTGATAACCCAATCAGTGTGAGCATCTGCCTGGCGTGATCGAGGCGCATCTGACTAGAAGTCTTCATGGTGAAGGAAAGTTGCTTGATATGTAAGAGGAGCTGATGCTTGACACGAAGCCAATACGTCAAGGTACAGGGTGCGGAATGCAACCCTACGCGACGAGCAGCGAGAAAAGAACGGACAGAGGCACAAAATTCAGGATCAGTGAGGAGATTGGAGTCAAATGTCCACGGACGAACAGTCCGAGGGAGTGACGCCGCAACAAACACTGTGAGGGTGACCGTGCAGTGGTCTGAGGAAGCAGTAGGTTGATGTTGCAACTCGGTAATAGACGCAAGAAGCGGTGTGGAAACGTAAACCCGATCCAAGCGTGCAGTTGATGGAAGCTGACTCCCAGACGAGCGCCACGTGTGTGAGGTCTCTTGTGGATGAAGGCGCCTATAAGCATCGGTGAAGGAGAAATCAGCAACAAGGTCATGGAGTAGTGCGACGAGATCCGTCCGACGCTCTCGTGACGAAGGAGAGCGATCCAGAGCCGGGTCAAGGGTGCAATTGAAGTCTCCACCCAAGAGCACACGATCCGAAGGTGAGACTTTCGAGAGAGCTTTACGGAGTTTGGTGAACAAGATGGATAAATGAATAGAGGTGCATGGAATATACACATTAAAGATGTGAAATCGAGCTCCGCCAACTGTGAAGGAGATTTGCTGGAGTAAATCTCGGCATAAGTTCTGCACTGAGAGTGCAGTGAGGGTGGATCGGAAATGTTGATGTATTCCGATAGCAAGTCCACCATGAGATGAGTAGCGGAAAGCATGATGGAACACATAATCGCTAGCACGCCAGCGAGTAAACAGAGTGGAGGAATGGCAGTTTGTTTCTTGTAGTAGTAACAGATCGGCCCCGAGGGGCGAGATGTCTTCCATAACAAGAGCATTCGCTAGGGGGCTAGCGAACCCTCTGCAATTAAGGGTCGTGACCTTGAATGGACTGGTCAGTCGTTGGTTGGAGGAGTCGCGGAGCAACTTTCAGGAGTTGTTGTAATCGGTTTACGCAGCCAAGGGTCCATGAGTGGTGCATGGGGTCATGAACAAACCCACGAAGGTACTTAGCAATGCATCCGGCTTGCAGGAGCAGCGCGGGAAGAATGTCTTCGCGCTCTCGGAGGTAGTCATACGTCGACTCCAGGTTCGTGGTGTGGGTGCAAAACTGATAGTAATCTCCAAGATTGAGAGGTTCTGAAGGAGCACCACATTTGGAGAGAACACTTGAAAAGACTTCAAACGAAGGTGGAGACCCATCATCATCAGTGTCCCTTTCAATTTCTGTTGGCGCAGGAGAGGGAGAGATATCTCCTGAAGATTTGGTAGTACGGAACGGTTGCCCATCCGCAGAGGAAGATTTCTTCTTCTTCCTCTTACGTCGGGTACCTGTACGAGTGCCAGAAATTCGTTTTCCAGGGAGCGACGATGCTCGGGAAGCTGACGCAGAGTCAGAGGAGTTATCGGCACCGCCGTCACACTCGGAGACACCAACAGTGAAGACTGGTGGGAAACCAGCGGCGAAGTCTCCCGATGTTGCCACGGGATGAGGAGTAATAGGTGAGGTGAGCACTGGAAATTGAAGGTGGGAGGTGAGATCAGCATCAAAAGACGCTCGTGGACGAGAGGCTGTAGATATACTTTTTGTGTAACTCGGCCCTGGGGCAGTTGGCACATTTGAAGACGGTGCAGGTCGAGAGCGAGATGTAGCAGGATGCTGCTTAGAGGCGGTAGGCACTGTAGAAGCCGTGGGAGCTGGATACTGGTTGTTGGGGCATCGAGCACGCTGATGCCCAAGTTCTTTGCAATTAGCACAGTGTTCTGATGTTAGCATGTCAATTCTGTAGGAGAGCTGCCCACATCGGACGTTTAGAATCCGTGGGAACTTACGGAGATGCTCCTCTGATGGAAAGATGAGTCGAACACTCCGGCGAAAACTACGAACATTCTTATTTGCAGGATCCTTGGGCGCAGCTGAATGTGTGATAACAGGACCAACAATCTTACCACACTTACTAAGTGCAGTACATATCATCGCATCCGAGATTTCGGGGGCACCGGATGCAAGGAGACCTGAACAGGGCGCCTGGAAATCGGTTCAGCTTCCAGGTGGTGGTCTCCCAGGTCAAGACCAAAGTTTAGAAGCGTGTCTGCATGCTCTTTGGATGTGAAATAAACAATCACCGTCCGCGGCCGGCGGGTGAGGTGAGTAATGGCTCCGGCTGGAAGAAAAGCAAGGAGCGTATCACAATAGACTTTCAGCGGTGTATTCGGAAGAGCATCCAGGCACACTCCCAACTCGCGGGTGGAGTGAAGTTCCTGCGCAGCGGGTGAGAAGTGCGGAACGTCCAATTGAAGTGAGTCACCATGTATCTGGACATGGGCATCTGCAAGGGGAAGGCGAGTCGATTGCGTCGGTAGGGACGCACCTGAGGTAACGCTAGAATAAGAGCGGGAAGGCAATCCTCCATTGGAAGGCAGAGGTGCAGCGCTGGATGAAGGAGCTGACACAACGCTGGGCAAGGCTACCGAGGGCAGAGAAGCAACGCCCTCAGAGATATCCATTACGTCATCGGTAGCATTAGGAACGAACGTCATAGCCTCACCACCAGGAGGGGTGGTGGAGTCAGAGAGTTGAAGCGTAGAAGAAGAAGAGCAATAGGCATCAGGAGGAGGACGATATTCCCTATCATCAAGGACGGACGCTGATTGGTTTGCTCCGTCAGAGATAAGGATCGACGTAGTAGGAGAAGCTGTGACGAGAGCGGGAATTCTGCTCTTATCAGCAGTCGCCATCGCCGATGGCGAGGCCTAACTTAGTAAAAACGACCAACTGGTCGAGAAAATAAAGTGCTGATAGCTAATTGAAAATAGTACTCACCGACTCGGGAGATGTCTTAAATGAAAGATACAACCTTCGTCTTGAAGGCACGCACAAAAGTTAAACGACAGAGCACACAAAACACACTCAGTAGACGGCGAAACACGGAGCTCAAAACAGACACGACTTACGTCCCATAAAGCAAGGTTTCAAAATCGCTTTATTCTAATTTATCATAAGAAAACATAAGAGGGAGACGTACAGTATTGGGCATCTCACTGGGAAATAATACAAAGCTGTTAAAAAACATGATGGTATATACACTGCAATGACAATGGGGATGAATAACAAATGCTGCAAGCAAAGCGTATTGAATAAAAAATTGCAGAAGTGACAAAGAGAAACACATCGTGTCACATGACATTGGCTGGGCATGATTTACAGGATAACACAGACGAAACAATAGCACACAATTAGAAAAAGAACAGCACAAACACCGCCGTGAAGGTAAAACATTACATGCATGAGATAAAAACACAGCGTGCACAATTGTGCAAGTTATTTAACGAGGGCACCAAAGCAACATAATACAGGCGGGGTGAAAGTAAGTAATGTACACGAGTAAGCATGAAAATACACTGAGATGGCATTAGCATTCACAATTCAACGGTAGTGTAGATTGCACGAGTCGTAGAGTGGAGGAGGGCCACCAGGGTGCCAAGGAACTCAGCAAAGGAGGTGTAGAATGTCCTAGGGTTCTGATAGGTGTAGCAGTCCAGAATCAATCGCAAACCATGGAGCGGCCGGCGCCCAGGTAGCATAGAAGGTGGCTTCTCGACGACTGGAAGAAGCCGACTGGTACTCCAGGCGGAGTCGAGAAAGCAATCGATCTTGAAAATGGCACAAAAGTGCTGCGCTGGCCTGGTGTAAAGAGACCGGCGAGGAAATGCTGCGGAGTTGTTGAAGGTATACGTAAATAACGTGTTTAACCAGCACGAAAAGATAGGCACATACTGAAGGAAGAGTTGTAGGTGGATGAGCCCGCAGAAGAAGATGTCTGTAGGCAGTGAACGGAAGATCTTGAGAACAAGAGCGATTGGCAATCCGGAAAGCCTGGTGGAGGAGAGGCATCAGGATGGGACAGTAAAGGTAGACGTGAGAAACGTCTGCCTCCTGTGCGCAGAAGGAGCAGAGAGAGGAGGAGAGAAGAGACATGCGAAAGAGAAAATACGGAACAGGGAGGCGATTATGCAAAAAGAGCCAGTGGGTATTAATTTCAAGAGGGGCAGATAAGGGTGAGCGGGCAGCGGCCCAGACAAGAGGAAGAGAAGCAGGGGGAACCTCCAGAATAGAAAGCGGTGAAGGGGCGGCAAGGTGCACTAGAAAACGATAAAGAGATTTAGAGGAGAGAGAGGAGAGAGGAAGAACCGAGTTTGTGAGTCGGAGGAAAAACGGCAGCGGAAGAGGGGCAGAAAAGACAGAGACGAGACCGGTGGGGGAGACAAGATCAGGGAAAAGCGAAAGAAGTGCAGTTAGCAGAGAGTCATAGACCAAATGGGCGGATGGGGACGAGAGAATAGCAGGGGGAGGCCAGAGAGAGGGCGCCAGGATAGATCCGAGTTAGTGAGGTCTTGTACAGTAACTACACCTGCTCGGAGCCAAGAGGGGAATGAAAAACAGGGGAGATGGGGGGATGAACAAGGGAGTTGAAGAAGAGGGGTTCAGAAAGAAGCTCTAGAGTTGAAGAGGGAGGGGAGCGAATGAGGGGGAGAGAGCGAAGGTGAATGAGGGCTTCAGAATATGCAGGTGGGAGTTTGGAGGGGGAAAGGACAGCAATCCATGAGAACTAAGGAAAGAAAGGAAAAATGTGGGTTACGCAAGGAGGCAAGAACGTCACGTACCTGAACTGCGGAAGCCACTGGAGCCGTGAAAAGGTGAATGAAGTTGATCACTCGGCTTGCTTTGTAGCACAGCGGGACATCAGGTAGGCCAGCACCACCATAGGAGGGAGGAGCACAGAGCTTGTGGACGTTAATCCAGTGATGACCCGCCCACATTACTCGAGTAAGGCAGCGTGTAACCTCCTGGAGACAGAAAAGCGGGGTCGTAGATGCAATCCAAGAATGCTTGCAGATGGACAGAAGGTATGTCCTGGTGAGATTTGCACGCTGGTAGTAGGACGTACAGAACTGCGCACGACACCAGAATGCAGCTGTGCGGAGGAGGCGAGGATGGAGTTCCGAGCGAGTTGCACTGGATGTAGCTTGTGGTGCGCCTAAGTGCACACCCAGGAAGCGTTGGGTAGTGGATGACCATGTGGCCCCCCATGGAGCATCCAAGCGATTGGACCACGACCCGCACCACAATCCAGTGCTCTTAGACGTATTCAGTTCAGCTGCAGAACATGAAGCATATGCGGAGAACAAACGACGAAGCAGTTGGAACTGTGAGTCGCTACGAATGCAGACGGTGATGTCATCTGCATAAGCAGAGTAAATGACTGAGTGATGCCGTGAGCTGGCAACTGGTGGTGGAAGTTGTGCTAGAAGAGATGTTTGCAGAGAGCGTAGAAAAGGCTCGACGGCAATCGCAAACAGTTGACCAGAAAGCGGGCAGCCCTGACGAACTCCCCGCTTGAAGGGAACATGTGCTGTGAGAAAAGATGCCGTCTTGACATGGAAAACGGCGTCCCGGTAGAGGGAGATGAGAACGGAGACAAATTGTGGAGGAAAGCCAAAGTGTAGCAGGGTTTGTGTTAAATAGGCGTGTGAGATATTATCGAAAGCGGAACGGAGGTCTAAGGAAAGGAGAGCAAGAGGTTCAGAATGAGTCTTGGCAAGATGAATGAGATCGCGAAGAAGTTGAACATTGGAGGAAAGAGAACGGCCAGGAACAGTATAGGTTTGAGAGTCAGCAAGGATGTGAGGGAGGATAGAGTTTAGTCGACGGGAAAGAAGCTTAGTATAGAGTTTATAATCTTGATTGAGAAGAGAAATGGGGCGCCAATTTCCCAAGTCAAGAGGGTCACCCTTCTTGGGAAATAGGACCACATGTGCGTCCGTGAAACTCCTCGGGAGGGGGGAGCAGTTAAATGCAGCAGAAAAAGCGGAGAGGAGAAAAGGCAACAAAAGAGGCAAGAACGCACGGTAAAAAGGAAAAGAGAGGCCGTCCGGACCCGGAGCGGCATGGGGGTTAAGGGAAGAGAAGGTGTCGGACACCTCCGTGGATGTGGGTGCAAGAGACAGGGTGGGAGCAAGATGAGACGGAACTTGAGGTAGGTTATTGAGAAGATGGGGTAGAGCAGATGGAGAAGGGGGAGGAGTTTCACTGAACTTGGTGGTATAGAACTGACGAACGTGAGAGCAAATCGCTGCCGAATCGGATGTGATTTCGCCAGAGGGGAGGCGAAGATGACGAAGCGAGGTAGAAGACTTACGTGCAGATTCCATTGATGTTAGAAAATCATAGGTGCATTCCTCCGGATTGAGATGTTTAATGCGCAGACGTAAAAGTGCTTGCTGCGCAAGAGGTTTCAGCAAAGCCTGGAGCTCCCCTGAAATGCTGGAAAAAGCGGATCTGATAACCCAATCAGTGTGAGCATCTGCCTGGCGTGATCGAGGCGCATCTGACTAGAAGTCTTCATGGTGAAGGAAAGTTGCTTGATATGTAAGAGGAGCTGATGCTTGACACGAAGCCAATACGTCAAGGTACAGGGTGCGGAATGCAACCCTGCGCGACGAGCAGCGAGAAAAGAACGGACAGAGGCACAAAATTCAGGATCAGTGAGGAGATTGGAGTCAAATGTCCACGGACGAACAGTCCGAGGGAGTGACGCTGCAACAAACACTGTGAGGGTGACCGTGCAGTGGTCTGAGGAAGCAGTAGGTTGATGTTGCAACTCAGTAATAGACGCAAGAAGCGGTGTGGAAACGTAAACCCGATCCAAGCGTGCAGTTGATGGAAGCTGACTCCCAGACGAGCGCCACGTGTGTGAGGTCTCTTGTGGATGAAGGCGCCTATAAGCATCGGTGAAGGAGAAATCAGCAACAAGGTCATGGAGTAGTGCGACGAGATCCGTCCGACGCTCTCGTGACGAAGGAGAGCGATCCAGAGCTGGGTCAAGGGTGCAATTGAAGTCTCCACCCAAGAGCACACGATCCGAAGGTGAGACTTTCGAGAGAGCTTTACGGAGTTTGGTGAACAAGATGGATAAATGAATAGAGGTGCATGGAATATACACATTAAAGATGTGAAATCGAGCTCCGCCAACTGTGAAGGAGACTTGCTGGAGTAAATCTCGGCATAAGTTCTGCACTGAGAGTGCAGTGAGGGTGGATCGGAAATGTTGATGTATTCCGATAGCAAGTCCACCATGAGATGAGTAGCGGAAAGCATGATGGAACACATAATCGCTAGCACGCCAGCGAGTAAACAGAGTGGAGGAATGGCAGTTTGTTTCTTGTAGTAGTAACAGATCGGCCCCGAGGGGCGAGAGGTCTTCCATTACAAGAGCATTCGCTAGGGGGCTAGCGAACCCTCTGCAATTAAGGGTCGTGACCTTGAATGGACTGGTCAGTCGTTGGTTGGAGGAGTCGCGGAGCAACTTTCAGGAGCTGTTGTAATCGGTTTACGCAGCCAAGGGTCCATGAGTGGTGCAGGGGGTCATGAACAAACCCACGAAGGTACTTAGCAATGCATCCGGCTTGCAGGAGCAGCGCGGGAAGAATGTCTTCGCGCTCTCGGAGGTAGTCATACGTCGACTCCAGGTTCGTGGTGTGGGTGCAAAACTGATAGTAATCTCCAAGATTGAGAGGTTCTGAAGGAGCACCACATTTGGAGAGAACACTTGAAAAGACCTCAAACGAAGGCGGAGACCCATCATCATCAGTGTCCCTTTCAATTTCTGTTGGCGCAGGAGAGGGAGAGATATCTCCTGAAGATTTGGTAGTACGGAACGGTTGCCCATCCGCAGAGGAAGATTTCTTCTTCTTCCTCTTACGTCGGGTACCTGTACGAGTGCCAGAAATTCGTTTTCCAGGGAGCGACGATGCTCGGGAAGCTGACGCAGAGTCAGAGGAGTTATCGGCACCGCCGTCACACTCGGAGACCCCAACAGTGAAGACTGGTGGGAAACCAGCGGCGAAGTCTCCCGATGTTGCCACGGGATGAGGAGTAATAGGTGAGGTGAGCACTGGAAATTGAAGGTGGGAGGTGAGATCAGCATCAAAAGACGCTCGTGGACGAGAGGCTGTAGATATACTTTTTGTGTAACTCGGCCCTGGGGCAGTTGGCACATTTGAAGACGGTGCAGGTCGAGAGCGAGATGTAGCAGGAGGCTGCTTAGAGGCGGTAGGCACTGTAGAAGCCGTGGGAGCTGGATACTGGTTGTTGGGGCATCGAGCACGCTGATGCCCAAGTTCTTTGCAATTAGCACAGTGTTCTGATGTTAGCATGTCAATTCTGTAGGAGAGCTGCCCACATCGGACGTTTAGGATCCGTGGGAACTTACGGAGATGCTCTTCTGATGGAAAGATGAGTCGAACACTCCGGCGAAAACTACGAACATTCTTATTTGCAGGATCCTTGGGCGCAGCTGAATGTGTGATAACAGGACCAACAATCTTACCACACTTACTAAGTGCAGTACATATCATCGCATCCGAGATTTCGGGGGCACCGGATGCAAGGAGACCTGAACAGGGCGCCTGGAAATCGGTTCAGCTTCCAGGTGGTGGTCTCCCAGGTCAAGACCAAAGTTTAGAAGCGTGTCTGCATGCTCTTTGGATGTGAAATAAACAATCACCGTCCGCGGCCGGCGGGTGAGGTGAGTAATGGCTCCGGCTGGAAGAAAAGCAAGGAGCGTATCACAATAGACTTTCAGCGGTGTATTCGGAAGAGCATCTAGGCACACTCCCAACTCGCGGGTGGAGTGAAGTTCCTGCGCAGCGGGTGAGAAGTGCGGAACGTCCAATTGAAGTGAGTCACCATGTATCTGGACATGGGCATCTGCAAGGGGAAGGCGAGTCGATTGCGTCGAAAGGGACGCACCTGAGGCAACGCTAGAATAAGAGCGGGAAGGCAATCCTCCATTGGAAGGCAGAGGTGCAGCGCTGGATGAAGGAGCTGACACAACGCTGGGCACGGCTACCGAGGGCAGAGAAGCAACGCCCTCAGAGATATCCATTACGTCATCGGTAGCATCAGGAACGAACGTCATAGCCTCACCACCAGGAGGGGTGGTGGAGTCAGAGAGTTGAAGCGTAGAAGAAGAAGAGCAATAGGCATCAGGAGGAGGGCGATATTCCCTATCATCAAGGACGGACGCTGATTGGTTTGCTCCGTCAGAGATAAGGATCGACGTAGTAGGAGAAGCTGTGACGAGAGCGGGAATTCTGCTCTTATCAGCAGTCGCCATCGCCGATGGCGAGGCCTAACTTAGTAAAAACGACCAACTGGTCGAGAAAATAAAGTGCTGATAGCTAATTGAAAATAGTACTCACCGACTCGGGAGATGTCTTAAATGAAAGATACAACCTTCGTCTTGAAGGCACGCACAAAAGTTAAACGACAGAGCACACAAAACACACTCAGTAGACGGCGAAACACGGAGCTCAAAACAGATACGACTTACGTCCCATAAAGCAAGGACTGCTACGGCGTGGTTTGACGATAATTCCTTATCGTGTGTGGACTGGCCAGCACACAGCTCTGATCTTAACGCCACAGAGCACCAAAGGGATGAATCAGAGAGCCGTATAAGAAGTTTGGAAACATGGCCTACTATTAAGCGGCAGTTAGCGGCAGCATTATGTACTGAATGGGAGCGCATACCTATCGCTGTGTTCCAAAATCTTGTCGGAAGCATGTCTCGAAGGGGTTAGTTTTCACACAGTATTTATTAGAAAAAAGATACAGGAGATGTGCTTGAATAAATCATCTCAAATGATGTATGAGAAAAAAATATTTACAGATGCTTGTAGCTTACGCTACTGCTTATTTTCACGGTTCTGTACATTGATGATAGTAAAAAAACAGTTAATTACACTCGAGTGTCTGATGAGGCAACAAAAGTCTCTGACAAAGCAAAGAATAGGACCAATTCAGCTTGAAGAGCGTTATACAATATTAATTTTGCACAGTATTGATGCAAGGAATAATACAGAATTCGAGCTTGCAGATATAGATTCAAAAGACAGGTGATGAGAAATTAACAGAATGTGCAGCTTGCGCTACGTTAATTACAGGATTCGGTGCAACGTTTGCATGACAACAGTTAAGTGCAGTAGAAATCTGGCGAGGCAATATGAATCTCTGGTAATACAGAGAGTAAAATCAATCCAGAATGATGAGCACTATAGAGTATAAATTTTACACAATATTGATGAAAAAAAGGAGTTCTGACCGAAAGGTGATACATTGTGGGTGACCTGGAAAACCAGGAGGTTGCAGGTGATCAAGGGACAAACATGAAATCGAAAGTTCGAAAGACAGATGATGAAAAATTTACAGATGAATGTGGCTCGCGGTACTACATGTTACATACAACGGTGTTATGAAAAATAGTTATATACAATAATTTTCCTGAGAATACAAAAGAAAAAATAATCTCTGAAAATACAGAGAGAAGACACAACTCATCACAGTGAGTATTGGAGAACACAAATTTATACAGTTGAAAAGTAAAATTACACTGTTGAATCAGGAATTGAAGATAAGAATATACTGTAAAAACGACAAAGTTTACAGATGTCTGTGGTTCGTGAAACGACCTATATACATGATTCTGTACAATGAGAAGTTACAATTTATATATATTGATTTGTCAGAGGTGGTAAAAAGAAATAGTCTCTGACATCGCAGAGAGAATACATAATTCAGCAAGATGAGTAATGAAAAACAAAAAAATTTACACATGAGTTATACACGAAATGATACATGTGAAGAGGATGAGAACAGAGTCTTAAAAAAAGCGTGAAAAGAAATTGACAATTATAAGTAGCTCATGCTTCGAACAATTCATAGGATTCTATACAATAATTGATCTACTAAAAGTGATGTACAATAGTGAGACAAACAAAAAATTCTGATAAAATAGAGAGTACAAATAATATAGTACAGTGAATGTTGAGGAACAAGATTGCACTCAGTTGCGAAGCAAGAAAAAAAAACAGGAAATGTGTATAGAAAAATCGTCTCAAAATGACATATGAAAAGAAGATTTACAGGTGCTTGTAGTTGACGTAACGACCTATTCACAAAGCTCAATATAGTGGTGAGAGAATACAGTTTATGTATGATAATTTGTCGGAAAAGACAAAAAATAGTCTCTGATGAAGCAGAGATTGAAGACAAATCAGCATGGCAAAAATTGTATCTATCAGGAGGTAGGTGAAACAAAAGTTCCGACTGTAAGGTGAAGCGTTGTGGGCGACCCTGCAAACCAAGTGGTTGCTGGTGACCAAGTTGATAGGAACTGTGGTTCACTGCAGCGTGCAACTGCAGTGGTAAGTTCTAGTCGAAGGCGGGAGAGTAGGCGATTACGAAAATGACAAAGTAACGCAGTACTGACTTTATTTATGTCAGTAGAAGCTTCGGGGGGACGCTGAAGATGATACACGTGAATTATATGTTTTACAAGCACGAAGATGTAGGAGCAGACTGCCGGAAGGTGAATAGGGCGAGAAGAGTTCAGAAGTAGTGTTCGGTAGGCGCTGAAGGTGAGGACGGTCTCACAGGATCGTTGCGCTAGCGTGAAAGCGAGATGGAGTATTGGCAATAATACTGTGCAATACATGAAGACATGCTGGACGTCAGCCTCCTCGCCACAATAAGGACAGGAGGGTGAAGATAAAATGGTCATGCGATGTAAAATCGACGGCACAGGGAGGCGGTTGTGTAAGAAAAGCCAATGTGAATTGACTTCAAGGGTGCTGAAAGTGGGGAAAGCGCAGCGGACCGCACTGCGGAGGTAGAACAGAGTGGAATACCAGAAATGGGAAGAGGTGCGGAAGAGCGAGAGAGAAAACGGTAGAGATCAGCTGTTGAGAAAGAGACAAGAGGAAGAGGTGGACCAATGGACGACAGAAAAAATGGGAGAAGGAGAGAGGCAGAGTGAACAGAAATGAGACCTGAGGGAGTAGCAAGCTCAGGGAACAGGGAGATTATAGTAGAAATAAGAGAGTTGTGAACAAAGTGAGCGTTGGCATTGAAACGGAGAGCAGAGGGTAGAGAAGAGAAGGGGAGCCAGGAAAGATCGGTGTTAACAAGATCGCTGACAGTAACGACTCCAGCTCGGAGCCACGAAGGAAAAGCAAAACATGGGAGATGGGGAGGGTGTAGCAGAGAAGAAAAAAAGAGGTTCGGGAAGTAGGTCATTTGTGGAGGCAGGGAGAGAGCGAGAAAGAGGGAGGGAACGAAGAAAGGAGATAGCCTCTTTGTAGACAGGAGGGAAAAGTGTGAGAAGGGGACAGTGGTCTATGAGTAAGAACGAAAGGAGAGTAAAGCGTGGGTTATGCGGAGAGACTATGACATCACGAGCAGCAACTGCAGAGGGAGCAGGTGCCGCAAGTGATCGTAAAAACGTAGACACACGATAAGCCTTGTAATAGGATCTGACGTCGGGTAGACTAATGCCTCCGTTGGAAGGAGACAACCTGAGTTGAGGTGCTCCGACCCAGTGATGGCCGGGCCAGATAACCTGAGTTTGACAGCGGGTGAGTTCAAGAAGACGTAGTGCTGGTTGCTTCGAAGCCAACCAGGAATACGTGCACATTGAAAGCAGGTAAGTGTGCGTTAGACGTGCTCTTTGAAAGACGGAGGTGCAGAATTGTGCGCGCCGCCAGATTGCGACCGAGCGATGTAGGCGTGGCCGGAGAGTCGTCCAGGTGACGAGTGAAGCAGTTGCTGGTTTTCCAAGGTGGACTCCTAGGAATCGTTGAGAGGTGTTGGACCACTCTGCTCCCCAAGGAGAGTCAGTGCGGTTAGTCCACGAACCGGTCCATAGGCCTGTGCTTTTCGTTGTGTTTAGCGCTGCTCCGGAACATGAGGCGTAGGTATTGTAGAGATTGTGGAGATCGTGAAATTGTGAGTCTTGCCGAATGCAGAATGTAATATCGTCGGCGTAGGCAACATAGGTAGCAACATGATGACGTGTGCTGGCTACCACCGGTGGTAGTGAAGCAACGAAGGATCGATGGACTGCGCGTAAAAAAGGTTCTATTGCGAGGGCGAAGAGCTGCCCGGATAAGGGGCAACCCTGACGCACGCCGCGACGAAAGGGTATGGGAGCTGTGAGAAGGTTGAGCAGCTTGACGTGGAAAACTGCGTCCCGGTAGAGGGAGATGAGAAGAGAAGCAAAGGAAGGAGGAAAGCCGAGATTTAGTAATGTAGCAAGAAGGTAATCATGAGAAATATTATCGAACGCTGAGCGTTGATCGAGGGAAAGAAGAGCAAGGGGTTCTGAGCGAGAGCGGGCGAGGTGAATTAGATCATTAAGAAGCTGAATATTATGGGAGATGGAGCGCCCGGGTACAGTATAGGTTTGATTAGTGGAGAGAATATGAGGGAGTATGGGGTTAAGCCGGCGGGACAGAAATTTAGTATAGAGTTTATAATCAGTATTTAAGAGTGAGATGGGACGCCAATTCCCCAAGTCAAGCGGATCACCCTTCTTGGGGAAAAGTACAACATGTGCGAGCGTGAAACTCCTTGGAAGAGATGTAAGATGCATGGCAGTAGAAAAGGCACAGAGGAGAAATGGAAGGAGGGCAGGAAGAAAAGCCTTATAGAAAGAAACAGGGAGACCGTCCGGGCCAGGTGAAGCCCGGGGGTTGAGGGACGAGAAAGTGTCAGAGAGCTCAGTTAAAGTGGGAGGATGGAGGAGGCTGGCTGAAAGATGAGAAGGGACCTGAGGCAAAGAAGAGAACAGAAGAGCAGAAGCCGTAGGGGAGGGAGGAGGAGTTTTACAAAATTTTGAAATGTAGTAATTACGTACCATAGAACAAATTGGAACTGGTTCGGATGATACTACTCCAGTTGGAAGACGAAGGTGCTGTAGAACAGAAGAGGATCGGCGAGTTAACTCAAGTGACGTAAGGAATTCGTACGAACAAGCATCAGGTTTCAGGTGTTGTAGTTTAAGGCGTTGAAGGGCTTGTTTTGCAAGTGGCACCAAAAGTGAATGTAATTCTGCCTGGTAGACTTGAAATAGGGGATCAGCAAGATTGAGCAAAGAAAGCATTTGCCTAGTATGATCAAGTCGCATCCTCCGTTGTGTCATGATCGAGTATGACAGGTTTTGTACCAGTAGTATGAGGTGGCGTTTTACTTCCAACCAAACGTTGAGGAGCCACGGTGCAGAATGAAGCCTTGAACGTCAATCCGCAAGAAAATCTCGCACCGATGAGCAGAAGGCTGAGTCATCTAAAAGTGTGTCGTCAAAAGTCCAAGGCCGGATTGTACGTGGCTGTGTTGAAGTAGGAAAAACTGTTATGGCAATGGCGCAATAATCCGAGGAAGCTGTGGGTGTACAGCATGAATCTGATATTGCTGGTAGAAGAAGAGAAGTTGCATAAAAGCGATCCAATCTTGCTGTAGGAGGATCAATGGCTCTTGGTGCACGCCATGTATGTGTAGTTTGGGTTGGTGACAAATGGCGTTGAACATCTACGAGTGAGAAGTCTGAAGTGATAGACGGTAAGAGATGTGCTACTTCCGTACGGTGTTCTCTGGAAGCAGAAGAGCGATCAGTTAGGGGATGTAGAGTGCAATTGTAGTCACCTCCGATAAGTACCCGGTCGGTGATGGGAATACGTGACAGAGCCCGTCGAAGTTTTGCAAACAGCTCTGGCACGTGAGTAGGAGTGCAAGGAACATAAATGTTGAATACATGAAATTTTTCAGCTGCGACGGTGAAAGAGACTCGTTGTAATAAGTCTCGACATAAGTTTTTCACTGAGAAGGAGGAAAGAGTTGAACGAAAACGTGAGTGGACACCAACTGCCATGCCACCACGCGACAGTTGGCTGTAGGCGTGATGGAAAGTATGATCCCACTAACGCCATTGATGAAATTGAGTGGTGGAAGTACAGTTTGTTTCCTGCAGAAGTAATATATCAGCATTCAGCGGAGCAAGATCCTCTCGTACCAGCGCATTCGCAAGAGGTGTCGCAAAACCGCGACAATTAAGTGACACCACATTGAATGTCTAGGTTAGTTGTGGGATGCAGTAGGAATTGACTGGCTGTAGTGATGGAGTGGAGTCGACGGAGAAAACAAGCACTCCACGGGACCTCGTCCGCAGTGCGCCGAAGAGTGTTTTCAAGTGAGTGTAATTGAACCAGCACTTGTGGAAGAGCTGCTTCATACTGCTGAATTGAAGTGCGTGCTGAGGAAGGGCTAGAGGACCCTAAAAGGCAATCCAGCACGTCCTCGTATGGCAGAGGCTCAGCAGGGAAAGCGTTTTCAGCAAGAAAAGTTGTGAATTCTTCTAGTGAGGGAAAGGCACCCTCACATGCTGTCTCAGAGGAAGTGTGTAGAGGCGACCTGAAGAACGGTCGTCGAGAGCTGACAGAGCGAGTGGATGAGCGGGTAGAAGAGCGAGATGATCTTCGGGACGCCAGAGTCTTTGACTTCTTCGTCTTGGGGCGAGTAGCACCACTGCGTTTTCCAGCAACCACTAAAGCTTCATGATCGTCTGGAGAGTCTGAACCCGAAGCGTTACCTGTGACTCGTGTCATGGAGCCAACCGTAAAAGCTGAGGAGTGGTCAACATGTACATCAGCAGTGGTTGTAAAAGTACAAGGGGAGTCGATTTTGGAAGCCTGGGAAAATTCTTAGGATCAGCAGGAGGTGGAGGCATCAAAGTCGTTTGTTGACCAATGGCAGTAAGCTGACTTTTGGAAGATCTTGATTCCGCGACTTTCCTCGAATAGGAAGAAGTCTGTGAAGCGTTGGTGGACAAAGTAGAAGAAGATGTAGTGTGTGGAGCTGTTTGCAGGGAGGCACGTGGGCACTGAGCCCTTATGTGACTTTCGCTCTGACATATAGTGCAATACTGTGAAGTGATTATCTCAACTCTTCGGCGTTGCTGTCCACAGCGGATGTGCAAAACATTCGGAACCGCTTTCAGCTGAGCATCAGATGAAAAGAGGACTCGAGCAGTGCGGCGAAAACCCCGAATCGATTTGTCTTCAGGGTCTCTGGGAGCCGCAGAGAGAGTTGTTATGGAGCCAACAACTCTGCCGTACCTGCTGAGCAAGGTGCAAAGTGCAGCGTCGGATACTTCTGGTGGTACGGGGTAGAAGGTCACGTGCACCGGGCGGTGCGCAACCGGTTGTGCTAACAGATGCACGTCATTGATGGTTAGACCTTCCGTAAGGACCTGGTCAGCATGCGCTTTATCCTTAAAATAGACCAAGACAGATCTGGGTTTTCGAGCTATAAAGTCTATTGCATCCTTTGGTAAGATAGTTTTGAGGGCTCGGCTATATTGCCACAGCTTAGTGTCGGGAAGCGCATCAAAATAGACGCCCCGTTCCATAGTGGAGGAAAAAAGGTGACCAGCTCGGGAATCCTCTGGTATGTCAATTGTAGCAGTAGAACCGACGACAGTGACATAGGATTCTGGAAAAGGCATAGCAGAAGAAACTGGGGGTGTGAGGACCCCAGAAGTTGCAGAAGCATAGAACGCTTGGGCAGACATGGGTCGAGAATTCGATGAAGCGGCTCCTAGCAGTGAGGGTGGATCAGAAAGTTGATGAGAAGTAGAAGCTATGAGCTCAGTATTGCTGATAACGGATACGTCATCATCTGCTGAGATGTAGATAGGAGACTTGGCACCACCGCACTTGGTGGGAGTAATAGCTGGAGAAGAAGAGGTGTCCATGACGTCGCAATGACGCTCGGGAGCCACCTCATTAAGCTGAGTGGTAGAAGAAGAAGAGGAAGCTGGCTGATCTGCCAAGATAAGGATGTGGGCGTCACCCTTGTCTGCCTCCGCCATCGAAGCAATGGCGAGACTTTAACGAAAACAGACCAGCTTGGTTGAAAAATAAAACAGTGAATAATGAAAAAATATGGCACTCACCAACCTGGGAGATACACGAACGTAAAGCGTAGAACTTCAACTTGAAGATACACGCAACCACAGAAACTAAAGCACTCAATAAACACCTTATAGCAACGAAAATCACGGAGCTCAAAACCCAACCACTTCGAGCTTCGAAGGGTCAGTGCATGCATTAAGGCCAAATTTAGACTGACACTGTATTAATGTATGTCAATAAATGCTATGTTGTGTTTCTCTTCTAAGTGTCCGGTAACTTTTGTCAATGTAGTATATTTCTATTTGCGTCTGTCAGTAGATGTAAAGAGCTAAAGGTTTCAACTGCTGAGTCTTTTGAATCTTTGCGGAACTTAGACCGAACTCATAGACTTTCGGTTGAGAAGCACTAGTTTAACTCGCTCGCTAACAATATATATATATATATATATATGTGTGTGTGTCTTGAAAGTCAAAATGATGATAAGATTCCGAACTTAATTAATCTTTTATACAGAAAATTTTAATCAGCTTTCGAAATATACTCATAGGTTTTTTTTTAAACACAAAACGACTTATATCTGTCAAGTAAATAAATGTTTACGACGTTAATGCAGACTGTTATTAGTTTTCGATACATTTTAATGGATCTTATTGAGGTATAACTCATCCAAAGCCGTTTATGAATATTCTGACTTTCTCTCCGAACTTTTAAACTTCCATTAGCAAAGGATTAAAAAAATATACCCATTAGAAAGTGCAGATGTAAAGAATGGGCGAACGAACGTCAGTAGCTTCTTCTGAAAATCGAATTTTCTGCATATTTAACGAAGTTATTGCGTGCTACCCAGCGTAATTTTGAACTAATGTTCTTGCAAGTTCTCTTTTTCTCTTGAGTACATTCTAAATAACACGTCTGCTTTGTTCTGCTCTTCATCGTAGGGATGAACAACCTTTTTGGGGCATTTAAATGCTATCAAAAGTGGTTCTTCCTCGTAGACGCATCTTTGAGTATCGTTTCTCATTCACTCACCAAGCAGAAAACATCAACATTATTGTTTTGGAACGACCCGTTTGAATCTGCTATTGATGTGGATAGTTGTCCATTAACTTCGACTTTATGCATTTCCATTAACTCAGCCTGAAAATTCGTCTGACTCTTGTCATCCCTCCCTTATGCTGCGTTTCTTTAGTATGCATTCATTTTTGTAGATAAAGGTGCCCACCGGTTTGTTACAGCATAATAACGTACGTGTTATTTCTTTCCGTTCCTTTTTTTTATGTTTGTTCTTTAACGTGGAAAGTAATGAATATTTAATTCAGCTTAACTTGATCGAGATTTACGGAATTAACATTTGCATTATTTTAATTTCGGCACGAGTACCAACAAAGTTTTTACGCAATAGCAAATTGGAATTTTTTTTTGTATGAAAAAATAAATGATTTATAACTTTGATTCAGCTACATTGAACGTTTCAGGAGCTTTAATAAAACGTTAAAAATTCTCCTCTGTGTTTTAAATTGCTTTTACCCTCTGAGGAAAAAAAAATATACGCCACCGTACGTTTAGGTGTTAATGAGCCTGCATTTCGATCCAAAAGCAACTTTGACAATTATCAAATATTTGTTGATGTATAAAATTTTATAGCAAAGTTATAACGAAGTAAATTTCTCCGTCATTTTTATCCGCGCCAGGATTCGAACCCGGTCCCCTCATTCCGGAATAAGTTGCTCTACCAATTGAGCTACGCGGACGTTTTATTCTGATTCCTATCTGCCTTTATGTCGTGTGCGTCCTTCTGACAGGTACGTCACATCTCCTGGTACGTTACATCATCTCCCCCTTATTATTATTTTTTTTTCGAAGTGCTGGAGAAAAGATTCTCTTATTTTTCCTATCTCGCGGTGTGGAAATAACATCACACCAATGCGAGATTTTGAACGGTCGAGTCATCCGGATAGTTCGGGCGCCATTATAACGAAGTAAATTTCTCCGTCATTTTTATCCGCGCCAGGATTCGAACCCGGGTCCCCTCATTCCGGGAATAAGTTGCTCTACCAATTGAGCTACGCGGACGTTTTATTCTGATTCCTATCTGCCTTTATGTCGTGTGCGTCCTTCGGGCAGGTACGTCACATCTCCTGGTACGTTACAAAGTGTTTATCATAAGTGACAAACGACTGGTTATAGAAAATGGAGTCCTGATTTCTTCAGTAGGACATTTAGAAGCTGAGATATGGTCGCAATTGCAAATATATTCTTAAGGCCTTTGGTAGACAACTATAGAAGTAGGAAAATACACAGAATGTTCGTCTGGAAAAATTCTATTTAGAAAAAGAATATTTCCAGTTGGACTTGTAGAACCCGAAATATGTTCACAACAGTGGCGTATATGCGAAACCCAGAGAATGCACAAATAAAACTGAATTAAATGTACACAAATAAAAGTCAATTATCAACGGTATTAAAATATGTCGATGCTTTCGGTGCGAACCCCCCCCCCAAAAAAAAACCGCGTGCGGATTCGCTTCTTTGACTCAGTCTGGCGAGCGAAAACCAACGGCATAACGCAAGCAGCTCTTCCAGAGTCTTCGCAGTTCTGATGCGAAAACCTTCCGTACAATCGCCTGCTAGCGTTTCCATGACAACATGAATCAGCTGGTAGAGAGGAATGGATTCAAATACACTATTACGGTCCAATATTGTGCCTCAACTAGAGAAAATTGTTGGATCCTTTTCACCTGCGACTCAACACCAGACCAGGTATGAACTTCTAAAAACTTTGAAATCTAAGAACTATGGTATTCATAATGAAGAAACTTTAAACAATATAGAAGAAATCAAACAGTTACGAACATTACACAACCGGGTAGAACTTTCGATAATTTCTGCGGACAAGTCCCCACAAATAGTTATTATGAATAGAGGTGACTATGTTGATAAAATGAAACTTTCTATAGAATCCATACCCCAGTGTGTTATCCGTAAAGACCCAGTACCTGCTACAATTACAGCTGTTCACAGATTAAACAAGAAATATGACACCGAATTTTCGGATGTAATGAGCACGTCTTTTGAATACGTTCTGACGCAAATTAAATTTATGAAAGCTATTCAAAGGCAATGGAACCGGTATGGAAAACAATAGTATCTGACGGAAGATAGAAGTTTTTCAATCGGGTTTTTAATCTCTCAGATATTGTTGTAAACGGAATCGTGAGCTTAGGAACTCGTAGAAACAGAGTTATCGACAAAAATAAGATGTGACTTTACGTCCCCTGGTGGGAAAACCATGCATTGTTTTAGGAAGAAAGTATTCTTAAAAAAAGTTTATCCATATGAGCGGTATCGGTCCAAGAAAGAAAAAATTTAATCGAGTTTTCAGGAGCCCATATTTTACTACAAATACATCAGAAGCAGAAATTAACACTTATGACTCCTGGTGGCCAAACCATTCTTTACCAAACATTAGAAATTATGTGAAAAATATTTTGCATCAGGTCTTGTATGCGATACAGGAAGAATGTTTCAAATCGGAGTTTTAGGAGCAGAAAACGCAATTTAACTCTGTGCGCCCTAGCGGAAAGTCTATGACTTACTTGAAAATTTTGAATTTGTAGGAAAAACATTTCGCATCGGGAACACTATCTAACAAAGAAGGAATTTTTCAAATCGGACTTTTAGAAGTAGAGATATTGACAAAAATAAGATATACATCTACGCCCCCTGGAGTAGAAACCATGCACTATTTTAAGAAGAAAATGTTCCTAAAAGGTTTGTCGACATGAGTAGTATCGGTCAACAAACGACTTTTTTTTCAATCAAGATTTTAGAAGCTCATATTTTGCTGCAAATACATCAGAACCCGAAATTAAGACTTACGCCACCTGGTGGCCAAACCATTTTTTTACAAAAAATTAGGAATCATGTGCAAACGATTTCCCATCAGGAGCTGTATCCGGTGCAGAAAGAATTTTTCAAATCGGAGATTTAGAAGCAGAGATACACGGGGAAACACAATTTACCTTTACGCCCCCCAGTGAAAAGTCTATGAATTACTTGAAAATTTTGAAATTATATGAAACACATGTCGCACAAGAAACACTATCCAAGAAAGGAGGAATTTTTCAAATCGGACCCCTGGAAGTAGAGATATTGACAAAAATAAGATATACAACTACGCCCCTGGCGGTGAAACTGTGGAATATTTTAGGAAGAAAATATTAAGAAAAGGTTTATCGATGTGACTGGCATCAGTCCACGAAGGAATTTTTTCAATCGATATTTTAGAAGCTCAGATTTTATGGCAAATACATCAGAAGCAAAAATTAACACTTACGCCCCCTGGTGGCCAAAGTATTCTTTACCAAAAATTCAAAATTTTATGCAAAAGATTTTCCTTCAGGAGATGTCTCCGCTGTCAAAAAAAAAAAAAAAAAATCAAATCGGAGTTTTAGAAGAAGAGTTATCGGGAAAAATGTAATTTACTCTTACGCCCCCTAGCGGAAAATCTATGCGTAATTTGAAAAAGAAACTATATCTAAAATACTCTTCGACATAAATGGAATCGAAAGATAAAATAATTTTTTCAATCGGATGTTTAGAAGCAAATGTGTGGAATAAAACGTATTTTTGAATTCGACATCATCTGCATTTACACCCTCTAGCGGTGAAATTGCCCATCGTAAAAAAAAAAAAAAAAAAAAAAGAAATGAAGGATCATCACTTTGTCCGTATTCATTTCGTCCACGTTCACTTGATCCAGTTCATTTCGTTCACGGTTACTTTGTCCACCGTTCAGTTTGTCTGCTGTTCATTTAGTCTACCGTTCATTTCGTCCACATTCATTTCGTCCTCAGAATGGATGCGACACCGTGGAATTTTTCTGTTTTTATGGAATTTTTATTACTAGGCCGAAAAAAAAAAAAAAAAAAGGTCTGCGGACATTACTTGCATATGATTTTCCTGTTTTAAGTTTTTCTATTAAAATATAACGATTTAAAATGTCATTTAATTTACAACGAAGAACTGAACTTTGAAGAGCTTTTTAAGTCTTTTGTGTGGCACGATGTCACTCACTATGACTTGTCATAGTGAGTGACATCGTGCCACACAAAAGTTATCAAAGTCTATTCCAATGGCCATACATGTTTTGGATTGAAGAGGAAATGTTAGATTCTCTTTGTGCTTTATGTTAAAGATCACTGTTTTCCACCTTTCACACTGCAAATTCACAGTGAATATCGTTCTAAACTTTTTTTAACCATTATACTTTTATAATTTTTTTCTCACGTTAAATAGCTATGACACATATAGAGAGCATTATAGTTCATTGGTATGACAATCAGTGATACGAAAATTATAACAAAATTGTAATCAAAATAAAAAAATAAATATACTGAAAAGCTATGAACTACACTATCTACCAACAAGTAATTGGACACCCCTGCAATCGATGATATCTGCGGTCCTGATACACGTCACGGCCGCCGCCGTTAAATATCGTGTAGGAAACAACAACGCAACCAGTCGCATGCAAGATGCCACGCAATTCGGAGCTCTCTGATTTCGAGAAAGGTGTAATCGTAGGGTATCACAGAAATGGCCGATCCATACGTGACATATCCGGCGAGTTGAAGTACCCAAAATCGACAGTGGCCTACGTGATTGGCAAGTGGAAGATGAGAGGTGACTGTCCGAATGTGCCCCGACCCGGCAGTCTCACAAAACTGGGAGTTAGAGACCGACGGGTGCTGGCCAGAGAAATTCGGAAGAACCGCACCAAATCGATGGGCCACATCCGCGAGGAGTTTCAACAGGCAACCGGGAGTGTTCGTTCGATGAATACCATCCGTAAGGAAGCCCATCTGCTCGGTTATCATGGACGTGCTGCCGCACACAAGCCTTTGATCACCAAGTCCAATAGCGCTGCTCGGCTAACGTGGTGCAAAGAACGTCGACAGTGGACTGTTGAACAGTGGAAACGGGTTCTCTGGAGCGACGAATCATGGTTCACCCTCTACCTTTTGGATGGCAGGGTCTGGGTTTGGCGTCTGCCTGGAGAACGCCTCCTGCCGGAATGTATTTTGCTAACTGTGAAGTTCGGCGGCGGTGGAATTATGTTATGGGGGTGTTTCTCCTGGTATGGAACGGGACCCTTGTTCGCAATTCCTGGTAGGCTCAACGCCGAGACCTACTGCACCATTTTGGATGACCATGCGCTTCCTACGTTGTGGCAGTTTTACGGGGTGGACCCATGTTACTTTCAGGATGACAATGCCACCTGTCATGTTGCGAGGTCCACCATGGCTTGGTATGGTGACAATAGGGTTAATCGAATAGACTGGCCTGCGCAGAGCCCGGACCTTAGCCCTATCGAGCACCTCTGGGACGAGTTGGAGCGTCGACTTAAGGGGTGCCCCCACCGTCCGAAATCGGTGAAGGAACTGACCTGTCTTCTCCAAGCCGAGTGGAAGAAATGCCGCTAGCCGTCGTACAACGCCTGGTTGAGAGTATGTCCCGGAGGGTCGCAGCTGTAATCGCCGCTCGTGGAGGCTCCACCAACTATTGAAGATGAATAAACTTCGTTTTCCTTTGCTATCACAGGTGTCCAATTACTTGTTGGTAGATAGTGTATATGAAAACAATATCATCATCATCATTGTGAACCATTATCAATCCACTGCTGGACGAAGGTCTCTCCAAGCCTCTTCCACAACGGTCTGTGTTGTGCCAGTTACTCCCGCATACTTTCAAATTTCATCCAGCCATCTCTCATGTGGTTTTCTTCTGGGTTTTTTCCTGTCCCTGGGAATCCAATCTAAAATTTCGGCTGTCCATCGATGGTCTGTCTTTCTGGCAGTATGTCCAGCCCATTGCCACTTCAGGGATTGAACTCTGATCATGAAGTCTTCCACTCATGCCATTTTTCGGATCCACGAATTCCTCTTTTTATCTCTCCTGGTTACACCAAGCATGCACCTTTCCATGCTCCTTTGAGTTTTTCTGCAGCCTTTGTATGTCTCTTTTAGTTAAGGTCCGCGTCTATATATAAAATGATAATAAATACACAGTTGACGTGTATCAGGAACATCAAATAGAAGTCATCGCTCTTTCCACGTTTATAAGTGGGTCACGGAAAAATTTTTCATCGATAAGAAATTTTTCCGTGACTCACTTATAAACGTGGAAAGAGCGATGACTTCTATTCGAATATGTTAGATGCATTTCAAAACATTAAAAGATTTTTGTAAAACTTTGATTTATGTCATAGTGATTGACATCGTACTACACAAGAGTTAAAAAACTGTTCAGAGATCAGTTCGTTGTTTTACTTTAAATAACATTTAAAATCGTTATGTTTTCATCGAAAAACTTAAACCGGGGACCAATCACATGTTAGCTATGTCCGCTGACCCCCCCCCGTTTTTTTCTTTTTCTGCCTATTAACCAAAAATTCCCTCAAAACAGATAATTTTCACGGTATTCCATCCGTTCTGAGGACAAATGAATGCCGACAAAGTGAACGGTGGACGAAATGAACTGGACAAAAGTGATGCGTCACCTAGAAGACAAAGGTCATGTCAACTTCCAACCTTACGGATTTTATAATTAATGGGGAAGAAGTGAAGGTCGTAGACAATTTTACTCTCTTATGCTCCAGGATAGTAACGAGGGGTATAACGAAGTAAATTTCTCCGTCATTTTTATCCGCGCCAGGATTCGAACCCGAGTCCGCTTATTCCGGAACAAGTCGCTCTACCAACTGAGCTACGCAGACGTTTTATTCTGATTCCTATCTGCCTTTATGTCGTGTGCGTCCTTCTGGCAGGTACGTCACATCTCCTGGTACGTTACAGGGGAAGTGCGCTGGAAAAATAATAAGAAGGAAAAAAGAGAATAAATGAGAAATAAGGAGGAAGAAAAGTAGGAGAAAATAAGAAGCAAGGCAATGACAAATTTAGAGAAGATTATGATGGATAAAGACATTTCAATTACAACAGATATCAGAATTGTTAAAGCAGTGGTCTTTCCTGTAGCAGTACATGGGTATGAAAGCTGGACATTGAGGAAGAGTGAGAGTATAAAGATAGATGCTTTCGAATTACGAACCGGAGACGGCTACTTAAAATTTCATGGACTGCAAGAAGAACTACTTAATCCGTACTTGAATAAATTAAGTCCAGCTTTACCCATAGGGCATTGATCTCGAAGCAAAAATCTCATATTTTCTGGATATGCGATTCGTGCCAATACTGAAAATTTTCATGCTTGGAAGGGTTAGAAGAAGCAGAAAACGGAGAAAGCAGAGAACTACACTGCTGGCCACCCAAAATGCAACACCAAGAAGGACACGTGATAGCAAAGCCAGATTTACTGGACACATAACAACAGATACAAAGACGAAACGATTGAGCTTACAAGCCCGTGCGACTTGCGGAACACGCAGATATCAATAGTTCGTGTGGTTCCCATGGCTGGCAATAACGGCCGCTACACGACGCGGCATCGAACGAAAGAGGCTTTGGATGTGGGCTTGGGATATGTCGTTATAGGCTGCTTCCACACGTTGCCACAGTTCATCAGGCGTAGCCACGGGTGGTGCTTGCTGGGCCACTCGGTTGCCGATCAGCGACCAGACGTGTTCGATGGGCGACATATCGGGAGACCAGGCGGGCCACGGCAGCAGTGACACCTGGTGGGCCGTGAAGAATTGTTGCACGATGCGTGCCACGTTATAACGAAGTAAATTTCTCCGTCATTTTTATCCGCGCCAGAATTCGAACCCGGGTCCCCTCATTCGGGAATAAGTTGCTCTACCAATTGAGCTACGCGGACGTTTTTATTCTGATTCCTATCTGCCTTTATGTCGTGTGCGTCCTTCTGGCAGGTACGTCACATCTCCTGGTACGTTACATCATCTCCCCCTTATTTTTTTTTTTTTTTGTCGAAGTGCTGGAGAAGGGATTTTCTTATTTTACCTATCTCGCGGTGTGGAAATAACATCACACCAATGCGAGAATTTGAACGGTCGGGTCATCCGGATAGTTCGGGCGCCATTATAACGAAGTAAATTTCTCCGTCATTTTTATCCGCGCCAGGATTCGAACCCGGGTCCCTTCATTCCGGAATAAGTTGCTCTACCAATTGAGCTACGCGGACGTTTTTATTCTGATTCCTATCTGCCTTTATGTCGTGTGCGTCCTTCTGGCAGGTACGTCACCTCTCCTGGTACGTTACAACGTGCGGGCAACGCATTGTCCTGTTGAAACGTGGTCGCTGGCAGGTCCTGCAGGTAAGAGAGGACTACAGGCTCCAAAACGTCAGAGATGGTGCGTTGGCAGTTGAGTGTACCGGCGATGCGTACCAGAGGGGTGCGGATGTCATATCCAATTGCGCCCCAAACCATAACGCCAGGCGACGGACCGATATTGCGATGCATAATGCATGCGTCATACAGTCTCTCGCCGCGGTGCCGCCACACGCAGATCCGACCATCGTGGTGTTTCAGGCAGAAGCGGGATTCGTCGAAGACAATGTCGTGCCGTTCCGTAGTCCAGGTACGGCGTCCAATGGCCCACTGCCGCCGCACTCGCCAGTGGTGTAACATCAATGGTAATCGGAGCAATGGGCGCCGTGTGACAAATCCCCGCTCCTGCAGACGACGTCGAACGGTACGTGCTGACACAGGTTGTTGCGCAACACACCCTAATTCCTGCGCTAACGTTCGTGATGTGGCGGTGCGAGCCGTCAATGCCCGCCGCACAACATGCCGGTCCTCTCGTTCGGTAGTGTGCCGCGGCAGCGGCAATCGCTCACGTCGGTCCGTCTGCACCCACCGAATCCATACTCGCCTCACTGTGGCTGGATGTCGTCCCACACGGGCGCCGATGTCTCGCTACGATAAACCGCTGTCGCGATAAGCCACTATTCGTCCTCTGTCGAACTCCGAAACGTGCTGGAATGACTGCCTTATTCTGCGACGAGGCTTCAGGAAGCTTTCCACGCACAGGTCCGGCAGCACAACACACTTCCACTACTTACGCCACGCCTTTTGTGCACCCTTCTTATAGTGCTTCTCGGTGGCGTGCCGGGTGCACGTGATTTGCATAAGCCCTGCAATGCTAATCGTTTGCATGTCCTCTCGCGCGCGACGCATGCTGCGAATTTCAGGCCAATCGGATGCTTCCTTCTTGGTGTTGCATTTTGGGTGGCTAGCAGTGTAGATTGTTGGTTCGAATCAAAGACGCTTGTAGAATGACCTTAAAAGAGGTGCGAGATCTGATTGATAAGAAGTCAAGATGGCGGGCTTTTATTCATACAGTCGCCAGGAGTCGAACACGACGCAATGGAACCTAGCAACAACAAGGGCCACCTTTGTTGCTGATGACAGCGGGTATACGACGCCACTCGGATTCTAAGATGTTCTTGAGTTCGTTTTGGTCCGAAGATACAGTTACTGCAGCAAAATACCGTGGAACTCTGTGCTTAGAGAAGAAGACATTGACTCCGAACAGCTCTTTCCATCATGTTCTAAACATTTTCAACGGGATTGGGATCAGGGGACTGTAGAAGTCATGGCAGATGACGGAAGTCCTTCGCGTGCTCATCTAACCATTCCTGCACGAATCTGGTACTGTGTGCTGTTGTATAGTCATCAAGTAAGGTACTTACACAAGCAGGGAAAATGTGTAACGTTGCAGAGTGAACTTGGTTCGTTACAAAATTCAGGTATTCCCTGAGCGTCATCTTACCTTCTACTAGTAACAATGACCCAGTTCGTACCAACAGAACATGCCAGTAGCAAGGTGCCACCTACAGATGCTTGGATCGTGTTTACAAAGCATGTCAAGTCCATCGCTTCATGAAATACTCGCCACATTCTGTGTTGATTATCAGTGCAAAATAATACACAGCGTGATTCATGTGGCCACAGCACTTTCTTTCATTGCTTTACCATTCATTCACGGCGTTCTTGGCACCACTGTAAGCGGATTTCTGTTCTTGTTGAAACAAGTGGCTTCCGCATGGGCATACGGCTTTCAAGACCTAATTTATTTAACTCTTAAAGCATGGTTCGGGTCGAAATGGGGTGTTTCTAGCTTTGGTATAATTCAGTGGTCAGTTACTGCACAATGATAGACCTGTTCTTCCGTACAATCCTCCACACCGGATGACGTTTAAGTCCAGTTTTCCGGCCGCGTTTATTCCTTTCGGATATGGAAGATCCGCTTATATTCCAGTCGCTAAACACCTTTCAAATACTTTCAAAACCAGTAATTTCTTTGGTTTTCTTAATCGTAGCTCCAGCTAAACGTGCATCTACGATTAGATATTTTTCCAATTCGGAAAGATCCTGGGTTTTTCTATGTTCACATGTGTTCCAGCAGACGAATAATTTTTAAAAGACAACGAAAAACAACATCAGCCCAGTGACTGTTACATTTGCATATATTGGCGGTTATCTGTGACTGTCTTGCCATAAAGGTTTGTAAGTTTTTGGCCAGCGTGTGTATGTTTGCAGCGGTAACGTCCCTAATAACCTTTGTCGTCGATCTCTGTGCTAATCTTAAACCGTAAAGCGAGGTGTATTTTCTGAGAAGTTGTGCAATTAAGCAGAGGAGGGCGCAATTAATTACACCTCTTCCATCGGCTTCGCGAAGGAGTTGTTGGGACTTTCAGCCCCTGAGATTTAATCGAAGAAGGAAGGTTAGGTTCTGACCCGCCCCCGTACTTTATTAATCAACTCATGTATCTCTGACATCCACCTAAGACACTCCTCCAAGTCAATTGTTTCACTTCCTAGTCACGTGTTTTTTTATAGTCAACTTCCTAATTTCAGAATTTTTCAAATTTATCATGGAGCATAAACGTTTACATTGCTCAGGTTCAGTATATCCCTACGTTCGAAAGGATTGCAAAAAAATACCAAAAATTACACACCCGATAAATAGGCAGATATGATAACTTGATGGGACACGCGAGACGAAACAACTGATGAGCAAAGGGAAAAATGTTAATGAGCTATATTATGCGGAACAAAAACTGAGGAAAACATGACGTCAAGAGATTTTGTTCAATGCTCTCGCTGGAAAGGTGTATGAGGTGAAAAAGATGACATGGTTTTCCATGGATTTCGTGTTTCTCTTCACGCAACGCAAATGCTTCTATATTAATTGAAGACGTAAATGTAGAATAACGTAATTGGCCGCCCCGGTGGCGCAGTGGTCTAAACGATGGCTTCTGATCATTCGTCCGAAAGGGGTCCGGGTTCGATTCCCGGTGAGGCATGGATGTTGTGTTTGTCTTACGGCACTGGCTCTCTCCCTTCCCTGGAATTAGTGACTAAATTAGGGACGGGCGACTGCTTATAGCCCATTGAGTTGCTTACGGTGGTCGTTAAACCTCGAGTAAAAACAAAACAAAAATGTATTTCCGAAAGACGTTAATCAGGAATTTCCTCTTTGCATGATGCTGTTATAAAATAGTAAAATAGTATAATGCGATTCGACAGCAGTTGTTACTTCATTTCAAAAACATTTTGTGTACAGCGCAGGTGGGGTTTCATTTCACGACAAATGGATTGCCACCATTATTTCACAATGAGGTGGGTTTGCCATTTTTTGAATTCTGAATCATCGCTGTGTTCTCTGCTGTCGTTTTCTTTTCTCTCTCTTTTCTCGGTTTTTATATTTCATTTCTCAAGATTCATTAATTTGAACTTCGGATGATAAAATCTTTGTTATTCTTTAGAGCTCTTTGTGTCTGAAACATCTGAACAAATTTAATGCGTGTGTTTCCAGCCAGTTACACCGAGAACAAAACGTCTCTGGAAGCGGAAAACTCGTCTTGTCATCTAGATAAAAGTCTGTCAGTGGTAAAAATAAACGATACTACGAGTGGAAGCCACCTTGTCGTCTGAATTAAACTCGCTTTTTATTACAGTTCAGAACAGCCGTCAGCCAATCGCTAATGAAAAGAAAGCATTCTTTAACGGAAATAATTTGCTGAATTTGAAGTGATGGCTGCTAATAAGTTCGCATTTAACAGAGCTGTAAATAGTAATTCCCGTTGCTCTTTACCGCTTTGTTTTAGCTGTAGAAACCCACCATTAATTTTGTTCTTGAAAACTATAATGCGGAAGAAGATTTAATTACGTTTCATTATACACGTAAGTTCGAGAAACACAAATCTTTTCGCGGATTAACAATGACAACTCTCGACACATCCACCATTTTTTATTTAGCTCAGCGACAATTGATTGGCGTGTGGGGCATTCAGGTTTTATCACACAAGAGCCATAAAAGGAAAAGCACCGTCGATACGAAGATGAATTAATATGAATTGAACGCCCTAGACGTGATAGTGCAAACCTGAGTTGGACGACCAATCATCAAACCCCGTGTAGATAATTATATACTGCTCTACCATTAATATCCGGACATCCATCTATTGATAGTGAATTACCTAATATGAAAGCACCACGTCATAGACTTAACAATGTACACTGAGTGATTTCTAAATTATGACCATCGTAGGTCCTACTTTTGCCCTCAGTACAGCAGCTGTCCGACGTGGCATCGATTCCACATACACTGAGTGATCACTGAATTATGACCAGCTACATAATACTTCGTAGGTCCTCCTTTGGCCCTCAGTACAGCAGCTATCCGACGTGGCATCGATTCCACATACACTGAGTGATCACTGAATTATGACCACCTACCTAATACTTCGTAGGTCCTCCTTTGGCCCTCAATACCGCAGCTATCCGACGTGACATCGATTCAACATACACTGAGTGATCACTGAATTATGACCACCTACCTAATACTTCGTAGGTCCTCCTTTGGCCCTCAATACCGCAGCTATCCGACGTGACATCGATTCAACATACACTGAGTGATCACTGAATTATGACCACCTACCTAATACTTCGTAGGTCCTCCTTTGGCCCTCAATACAGCAGCTATCCGACGTGACATCGATTCAACATACACTGAGTGATCACTGAATTATGACCACCTACCTAATACTTCGTAAGTCCTCCTTTCGACCTCAGTACAGCAGCTATCTGACATGGCATCGATTCAACATACACTGAGTGATCACTGAATTATGACCACCTACCTAATACTTCGTAGGTCCTCCTTTGGCCCTCAATACCGCAGCTATCCGACGTGACATCGATTCAACATACACTGAGTGATCACTGAATTATGACCACCTACCTAATACTTCGTAGGTCCTCCTTTGGCCCTCAATACCGCAGCTATCCGACGTGACATCGATTCAACATACACTGAGTGATCACTGAATTATGACCACCTACCTAATACTTCGTAGGTCCTCCTTTGGCCCTCAGTACAGCAGCTATCCGACGTGACATCGATTCAACATACACTGAGTGATCACTGAATTATGACCACCTACCTGATACTTCGTAGGTCCTCCTTTGGCCCTCAATACCGCAGCTATCCGACGTGACATCGATTCAACATACACTGAGTGATCACTGAATTATGACCACCTACCTAATACATCGTAAGTCCTCCTTTCGACCTCAGTACAGCAGCTATCTGACATGGCATCGATTCAACATACACTGAGTGATCACTGAATTATGACCACCTACCTAATACTTCGTAAGTCCTCCTTTCGACCTCAGTACAGCAGCTATCTGACATGGCATCGATTCAACATACACTGAGTGATCACTGAATTATGACCACCTACCTAATACTTCGTAGGTCCTCCTTTGGCCCTCAATACCGCAGCTATCCGACGTGACATCGATTCAACATACACTGAGTGATCACTGAATTATGACCACCTACCTAATACTTCGTAGGTCCTCCTTTGGCCCTCAGTACAGCAGCTATCCGACGTGACATCGATTCAACATACACTGAGTGATCACTGAATTATGACCACCTACCTAATACTTCGTAGGTCCTCCTTTGGCCCTCAATACCGCAGCTATTCGACGTGACATCGATTCAACATACACTGAATGATCACTGAATTATGACCACCTATCTAATACTTCGTAGGTCCTCCTTTGGCCCTCAGTACAGCAGCTATCCGACGTGACATCGATTCAACATACACTGAATGATCACTGAATTATGACCACCTACCTAATACTTCGTAGGTCCTCCTTTGGCCCTCAGTACAGCAGCTATCCGACGTGACATCGATTCAACATACACTGAGTGATCACTGAATTATGACCACCTACCTAATACTTCGTAGGTCCTCCTTTGGCCCTCAATACCGCAGCTATCCGACGTGACATCGATTCAACATACACTGAGTGATCACTGAATTATGACCACCTACCTAATACATCGTAGGTCCTCCTTTCGACCTCAGTACAGCAGCTATCTGACATGGCATCGATTCAACATACACTGAGTGATCACTGAATTATGACCACCTACCTAATACTTCGTAGGTCCTCCTTTCGACCCTCAGTACAGCAGCTATCCGACGTGGCATCGATTCAACATACACTGAGTGATCACTGAATTATGACCACCTACCTAATACTTCGTAGGTCCTCCTTTGGCCCTCAATACCGCAGCTATCCGACGTGACATCGATTCAACATACACTGAGTGATCACTGAATTATGACCACCTACCTACTATATCGTAGGTCCTCCTTTCGACCTCAGTACAGCAGCTATCCGACGTGGCATCGATTTAACATACACTGAGTGATTACTGAAAGATAACTACCTACCTAATACTTCGTAGGTCCTGCTTTAGCTCTCAGTGCAGCAGCTATCCGACGTGGCATCGATTCAATAAGATGCCGGAAGCAGTTGGAAGGTATGACCAACCAAGCTGTGTTTAATGCAACCTTCAACGCAGGTATGGACGTGATTGGTGTTTCCAGCTGCCTGATATGCCGTTCCATAGTATCCCACAAGTGCCCTATGGGTTTGATATCGGGGAGTGCGGATGCCAATCGATATGCTGTAAGTCTGAACTATGCTCCTCAAACCATTCCTGCACAACATTGGTCCTGCGGCTTGGCGCATTGCCATCTTGTAAGACACCGTCGCCATTCGAGAAAAAGTGCAACATTGCTGGGTTTACAGGGCCAGCAAGAAATTCACAATAGTGGGTACCAGTAATACGTTGTTCCACACGCACCAGGGGTCCAAGTTCCTGCAAGGTAAACATGCCCGACACCATACAAATGTCTCCACTGGCTTGCACTGTGGAAACTATGCAGGATGGATCGAGTGCCTCGTGTTGTTTGCGCCAAATACGTACACGACCATCCATGGATTGGAGTAAAAAACGTGACTCGTCAGACCAGCACACTATTTTCCAGTCATTCGACTTTCAACTTGCATGATCTTTGCACGAGGAGAGACTTGCGCCGATGGATCTTGGTTAGGAGAGGATGTCGTCGGGGTCATGTGCTGTTTTAACCCATATGTGCGGGCGTGCGACGCACATTCATGACAGATACTGTTCCAGGTTGACCTCTGTTGTACTGGGTAGTCAACTGTTGCACAGTGCTGCGTCTGTTGGCCTGTACGAGTGGTCGGACCCGGCTCTCACCTCTCACATTAACCTTTTGCTGTCTTGTGCAGTTTTGCCTACGGGTCGTTGTTTGACCATTTTCCCGCCAGTCCTGATACACTTTAACTACGGCGAATCGCGAACAACCCACCAGTTCAGCCGTTTGGGAAATAATTCGAGGCACCCGCTCGCCGAGCTCCCAGAATTTGTCTATTCTCAAAGTCCGATAAATACTTGCGTTTACCCGTCACGCTCCGAGTTTTAGTACTGACTGCTCCACTTACACCTTATATGTGCTACGTAGGTCAACTAATCGCGCCCTCGCCGCCCCGGTGGCGCAGTGGTCTAAGGCGTTGGCCTCTGATCATTCGTCGGAAGGGGTCCGGGTTCGAATCCCGGTGAGGCATGGATGTTGTGTTTGTCTTACGGCACTGGCTCTCTCCCTTCCCTGGAACCAGTGACCCTAAATTAGGGACGGGCGACTGCTTATAGCCCGTTGAGTTGCTCACAGTGGTCGTTAAATCTCAAAAAAAAAAAAAAAAAAAAAAAAAAAATCGCGCCCTCTCGAAAATCACGTGGTCAATGGGCAGCATCCACTTTTTATAGGGGTGGTCATAACTCAATAATCACTCAGTGTGTATTCTCGTTGGACTCTGCTGAGACAATAATGACTGAAAGATGTCTAAATCGACGGAATTAACTGATTTCCACTGATGATTGTTAAGAGCGTGCCACATAAGCAATCGCTCCGAACGTGATATTTTAGCAGCATCAAAGATCCCTAGGTCGACACTTGGTGATGTGATATGTAAGAGCAGTGGACTGGGGCAGGGTCTGATAAGATACGCCCCAGTAAATCTGCGAAGCTAATAGACAGAATATGAAAGGAGACATCTGAAAAAGATTATCCACTCAGAACGCAAATCAGCATTGTCTTCAAATCCCAAAATCCCTATTTGAGACTATTGGGACTAATGTTGGCACCAGTACACAGACATGGCGTTAGCACCATACATGTGTTACCACGGTCGAAAAGCCATCCACAAGCCTCTCATCACTTCGACTAATGCCACACCCACATTAGCGTGGTGTACGGAAGGTCGATCTTGAATTGTAGCCTAATTGAAAAATGCGTTTTGGACTGACGAGTCATGGTACACAGTCTAGGAGTTCGATGGTCGTTCCTGGGTGTCGTGGAAGCCGCGAGAAAGATACCTTTTGGACTGTATCACTTCGAATATGCAGCTCCGCGTAGGTGGCGAGGTGATATTCAGCTTTTTTTCGTGGTTCGGCTTGTGCCCATTAGTCGTTTCGGACAAAACCATGAATGTTAAACTCTAAATAGATTTCCTGGACAACTATGCAGTTACAACGCTATGGCAGTACTTAAGAAAGGGCCGTACAGTTATCATCAGGACAACGCAAAAGATCATACTGTTCACGAGATTATAGATTGCTTTGAGGACATGGACGTCGATAAGTTGGACTGGTCAGCTCAGAGTCCGACTTGCACTCTGTAGAGAATCTCTGGTACGAATTGGATTGTCGTGTTTCGAAGAAGATATCGTTCAACAAACAAGTCGATGTGAATTTTTCCGTGACTCGCTTATAAAGGTGGAAAGAGCGATGACTTCTGTTTGATGTTCTTAGTCCACGTCAGTTGTGTGTATTAATTATTCATTCGCCTCCTAGTGATTTGTTCTGTTGCTGCTTTCCATCTTTGGTGAATCCCCTGCATTGTGCGGGGCTCCAGGAAGCGCAACCTGCCATGTGGTTTGGCAGTTAGTCGTATGTGATTCTGGAGAATTCGAGGCTGCTGTGGTGCAGTGGTAGCATGTCCGGCGCGTAACTGGAAGACCTGGGATCGATTCCCGGCTCCGGCCGATGAGAATTTTTCCGTGACTCACTTATAAACGTGGAAAGAGCAATGACTTCTGTTTGATGAAAGTTGAATTGGGCACTGCCTAGAAGGCAGAATGGCTAAACTTCTCGGCGGACATTTACAAATGACTCGTGGAGAGTACTCCACAAACGCTAGAGACCGTCATAAAGACCAAAGGTTTCAGGAGACAATGCTATATTTTCTGTAAATAAAGATTATTTGTAGACATGCAGGTGTACGAATATTAATGGAAGGGAAGTATAGTTGTATTAGCCATGCTCCAGTATATACATACGCCATATTTAGGGTGAATCGATTACAAATACAGCACGGTGCGACAAGGAGAGCACATAATCAATATTTGTTGTAGACACCATCGGCGGCATTTACAGCTGCTACACGGCCCAGCATCGAAAAGAAGAGACATTGGATGTGTATTCGGAGACTGTCCGTCCACGCTGCTTCTATACGATGCCACCGTTTCCTCGTTGCAGCCGGGGGTGGTCCCTGGCGTGCCAGTCTCCCAGCTGTCATGGACCACACGTGTTCAATAGGCGACATTTTCGGGGACAGCGAGGGCCAAGGAAGACGTGGCGCACGGTGACAATCCAGGAAGTCTTGGACGTTGCGTTATACATGCGGTCGCGCATTATCCTGTCGGTAAATGGCACCAGACAGTCCCTGAAGTTATTGCATAACAACAGGCTTCAAGAACTCAGTGACATAACGACGGCTGTTCAACGTAGCGGTAATGCGGACGAGGCGCGTGCGGGAGTGGAATCGAATGGCACCCCATACCATAACGACGGGTGCCGGACCAGTATGTCCCAATTTAGTGCAAGACTCACACTGCTTATGCGCTACGGTCTCCATTTCAAAATATTTTTGTTGAAAGTTATAATTTTTCGGTTCCTCAATTTTTTCCTCAGTTAAGATATTCAAAATACAGTGACGGTAGATGCAAGGCTTGCTCTTGTAAAATGTAGAAGGTTTTCGTGCTGATAGGAACTTCTTTAAAAAAAACAGCCGTCGTAGCACCATCTTTAACATCAGGTCTCAAAACACATGATATTTAAAACTTAATTAAGTTACAAACACATATGAATTACAATGACACATGAGCGCTTTCGGGGTCGCCAGAGACACCCATCATCAGATCTGTGAATACTGAAGCAATTTGACATGTATACTGAAGTATATATTTACAACGTTCAGTGACGTATTAGTTAGTTATAGCGCAAGCGTAAAGTCTGCGAAATACAATCGACACAATACAATAACCTTAATAGATTCAACAATAACTATATATTAGGTTTGTTTTCTATAAGTAGTCTCCAAGGGTGAGGGATATTGTATGGAATATCATCGTTGCATGCAGACTTTTTATGATGAATTATATACAGACTTTCGGTGATTAAAGTCAGAAACTTATTAGGAGGTGATGAAAGGATTGTGACACTATCCCAGTCTGGGTGAAAGTTTCCTGTAAGGACTAACATGGATAATGAGGTATTTTGAATACCCATTTTTATGTTGTATTTGTGTTCCTTTAAGCGTGTTGACAAGTTGCCCACTGTGGATCCGATATAAGTGCGTATTTCACCGTATTCATCTGTGGGGATCAACGGGACACTGTATATACCACTTTTGTTTGCAATATCCACTGGGTCTCTATCGTTTTTAAGCATTGCCATGATGTTTGTAGTGTTTACTACAAAGTTTAATTTGTATTTATGGCAAACGTTGCGCAATAATGGAGTAAGACAAGGGATATAATCCATGGATCCAATATACTTAAGTTCTGATGGACCAGATATGAGGGCTGTAGAGGATCTTCTAAGTAATTTTTTAAGCTCTGAATTTACTATGTATGCTGGGTAACCATACTGTGCTGCTATGTTCTTAATATTAACAATTTCATTACGTCGTAATTCAAGGGTTGAACAATGTGAAATAGCTCTGCGAAGCATAAATTGTAATGCCGACAACTTATAATTCCTGGGATGAAACGAATCATTAGGTATAATACATACAGAACTGGTTGGTTTTTGATAAACGGTAGTTTGGATAGTATTAGTAACAGGGTCTCTGAAAATAGTAAAGTCTAGAAATGAAAGGCTATAATTTGACTAGTTCCACTGAAAATTTAATAGTGTTGAAATGGCTGAAAAGTATAGAGACGAATTGTTCAACGGAATGTGGCCACAAAACGAGTATATCGTCGACATACCTGAGATAACATAATGGTTGTAGATGATAATTACCAAGGACAGTAGATTCGAGTTCTTGAAGTATCAGTTTACCAAGGAAAGGAGACAGGGTGGAGCCCATGGGGGCACCTTGCGTTTGTTTGTAGATAAGATTATCAAATTTAAAATAGCAGCGATTTGAAACCAGACGAAGAGCTGATAGGATATCTTGAGTCTCAGATAAAGGTAAACTATCAGTTAGTTTATTGAAGATAATATCATGGGTTAGTTCAATAGGTATATTGGGGTACATTGAGATAACATCTAAGGATGCCAAAATAAATGGTTGATCATCCAGTGTTAGAGCGTTCAACTGCTGTAAAGCTGCAACAGAACTGGAGACTGAAAATGTATTTGCTATGAGTAGTGAGGTGAGAAATTTAGCTAAGGCACGTTCCAACGGCCTGGTTGGGCTGGCATAACCCGAGACTAAAGGTCGAAGAGGGTGACCATCTTTGTGTAGTTTTATTTTACCGAATAGCTCCGGTACACGAGGTCCAATTGGTGGTTTTAGTTGAGATTTTATAATGACTGGTAAAGTACTGTGATTTTTTAATTTGCAAATGGCATTTAATGTAGCAGAGACTACTTATAGAAAACAAACCTAATATTTAGTTATTGTTGAATCTATTAAGCTTATTGTATTGTGTCGATTGTATTTCGCAGACATTACGCTTGCGCTATAACTCTAACTCCTACGTCACTGAAAGTAGTAAATATATACTTTGTAACGTATACTCTAGATTCAGTTTCCTTTTGATTTTACTATCTCTTGTTATTTTATTTTCCTATGCAAATTATCTTCTCACTTAACGAGATGTTATTTCTCCCGCTGAATGATATATGGCAACGAGTGTAAGTCATGACGTGGTGGTATGCAGTATATATAGGCGCGCTCAACTATACCAAAGAAGCTTTGTTTTATGTGATAGGTTCTTCTTAATTATTGTTATGCGATTCTACGAAAGTTCGGATATTCAGTAGTCGTGTGATTTGTTGAGTGTGTGTTTGATAATACCAGGAGCTCTCCAATAAAAGGTTTAAAGTGAGTACGTTTTCTCAGTTCATATTATTGTCAGACCTCTGTCTGGCCGTTAAGTCTCTTTCATTAAGTGTCTCCATTAAGTCCAGGGTATATTGTGTTTACCGCTCTAATAAAGAGCCTTCAAGGTACTAATGTACTAAAACCGAAGTTATAGTACTGATATTCAAGATAATGAGGAACGCTGAGTAAAAAGAAGTTCCATATTCAATGAATTTATTGCACGTGCGAGTCTTACCTAAACAAACTCTAGCACTTTGAAGATTAGGTACACTTTAGCTACGTCAAGTAACCTTCCAATAACCTTAACGTGACTTAACGTAAGCTTCCCTGCACTACACGTAAAGCGGAGGACTTGATTCATTATAACTTCAGTATACATGTCAAATTGCTTCAGTATTCACACATCTGATGATGGGTGTCGCTGGCGACCCCGAAAGCGCTCATGTGTCATTGTAATTCATATGTGTTTTTAACTTAATAAAGTTTTAAATATCATGTGTTTTGAGACCTGATGTTAAAGATCGTGCTACGACGGCTGTTTTTTTTAAAGAACTTGCTCTTGTGCCTCGTTCTTCCAATCTTGGTGAAGATCATTCGCCTATCTTTTGTAAAGCTGTCAATTGTGTTTATTTGATTACTTGCGAAACCTGTCAATGCGGATATGTTGGCCAGAGCAGTAATCCATTACACATCCGTATAAATGGTCATAGATCTGACATAAGAACCTTCAAAAGGAAATCTGATCGTGAGATTTAACATTTTCAATCTCACGATTTCAGCAATATTTCCATTAGAATTTTGTTCGTTGAGTCTGTGTTGGAGAACAGGTTATTACTGGAGAACCTGTGCATGATACAGTTTGAAACTCTCTTTCCATATGGGCTCAACGAACTATTTAATGGTAAACAGTTGAACCAGGAGACTTGTGTCTATCTTAAATTCATATTTAAACCATTTATTTTTTCCCATGAAAAATGGAGCGGGAGGAGGGGCAGTGGTAGAAACTCATGTGTCCAGATGAGCTTTGAAGAACTGTTTCAGGAGCTTGATTGTTCTGAGGGTTACTTCGTTAAGCGTTGCCGATCTACAATCTTCGCCCCGAATAACAAAAAAATCAGGGTTCTTGATCAGTTGCTTCGGAACTATGCATTTGGCTCTGAACACAGAATTCTGATTGGCGACCTTCTTGAGTACCGTCTTTCTACTTTTCGTTCTATGTTCTCGGGGGCTCACCTTGTCGGGAAGTATTGCGTAATCGATTTTTGCCATGAGGCCATTGACTACATTGGTTTAAAGTCAATTCTACGTAAACATTTGGATTCATTTCTCCTTGGAAATGAGGTAAAATTGGTGACCTGTTATCGCAATGAAAAACCACTTGGTTGCCGAATTTTCAATTATAAACAAACCGTAGCAAATCTCAAAGCTTTTAACGATAAAGAGGATGACAGTTGTCACTGTCATTCCAACAGATTTAGTAAATTTGTCAATCCTCACCATGGTCATATCGTTACTGGTGATCTCGATATCGTGCATTTTCGAGAACTACGTTCTTTTATGTCTTTGGACACCAAATACAGATTTGCACCTCGTTTCAATATAAAGAAGTGTGTCTCCATTTTGCGTAGTAATTTTTTGCAATGTGCACTCAAACTTTCCTATGAGTTCGGTCTGCCTCTCGAATCCTTCAATGAGCGGTTGGATTGTGTGCTTTGTGGCATTCGTCACGAGCTTAGTAAATTAAAAAGCTCCAAGGTTTGCAGCCAGCAACCACATAACCTTTCCTTGATTACTTCACAAATTCGTGAACTTCAAGATTTATTCACTGTTTCCCCAGTGGATAAGGCTTCCAATAATTTTGCCATTATCTGTAAACAGTTTTATCAGAGTCTCCTATTACAGGAGATGAACTCTACGGATATATACACTCTATAACGAAGTAAATTTCTCCGTCATTTTTATCCGCGCCGGGGTTCGAACCCGGATCCCCTCATTCCGGAATAAGTCGCTCTACCAATTGAGCTACGCGGACGTTTTATTCTGATTCCTATCTGCCTTTATGTCGTGTGCGTCCTTCTGGCAGGTACGTCACATCATCTCCCCCTTATTTTTTTTTCGAAGTGCTGGAGAAGGGATTCTCTGATTTTTCTTATCTCGCGGTGTGGAAATAACATCACACCAATGCGAGATTTTAAACGGTCGAGTCATCCGGATAGTTCGGGCGCCATTATAACGAAGTAAATTTCTCCGTCATTTTTATCCGCGCCAGGATTCGAACCCGGGTCCCCTCATTCCGGAATAAGTCACTCTACCAATTGAGCTACGCGGACGTTTTATTCTGATTCCTATCTGCCTTTATGTCGTGTGCGTCCTTCTGGCAGGTACGTCACATCTCCTGGTACGTTACATCATCTCCCCCTTATTTTTTTTTGTATTTTTTTTTCGAAGTGCTGGAGAAGGGATTCTCTTATTTTTCCTATCTCGCGGTGTGGAAATAACATCACACCATTACGAGATTTTGAACGGTCGGGTCATCCGGATAGTTCGGGCGCCATTATAGTGCTGGAGAAGGGATTCTCTGATTTTTCCTATCTCGCGGTGTGGAAATAACATCACACCATTGCAAGATTTTGAACGGTCGGGTCATCCGGATAGCTCCTGGTACGTTACATCATCTCCCCCTTATTTTTTTTGTATTTTTTTTTTTTTCGAAGTGCTGGAGAAGGGATTCTCTTATTTTTCCTATCTCGCGGTGTGGAAATAACATCACACCATTGCGAGATTTTGAACGGTCGGGTCATCCGGATAGTTCGGGAGCCATTATAACGAAGTAAATTTATCCGTCATGTCCACGCCAGGATTCGAACCCGGGTCCCCTCATTTTGGAATAAGTTGCTCTACCAGTTGAGCTACGCGGACGTTTTATTCTGATTCCTATCTGCCTTTATGTCGTGTGCGTTCTTCTGGCAGGTACGTCACATCTCCTGGTACGTTACAACTCCGGCGTCTCGAAACCTTAAGGATGTTGTTAAAAAAATTATTGCTCTGCATAAAAGGATTAAGCTTACAGTATCTAACTTAAAATTTCCTGTTGTTTATGCTATTCCTAAGTTTCACAAGAAACCTGTTTGTTTTCGTTTCATAACCAGTGGACGCAACTGTTATAATAGTAAAGCGGTTGGGTTGCTTCAGAGATACTTGTCTGCAGTGTTTCGCAGACTAGATTCGACCTGGATTATCGGGAACAATGACAGAGTTTTAGAGTTGTTGAACTGAACAACTGTCTCATCTGTTGATACCTACGATTTTAAATACCTTTTCACTTCAATTTCGTTGAAGGGTTTATGGCAGGTGGCCTAAAATCTACACACAAAGTTTGAGTCCGGGGTTACAGAACAGTTTTGGCACTTTTTAGTGGACTTCTGTATCAATAACAAATTCGTTACCGTGGGCGATGGGATATACCTCTAAACTCGTGGTATTCCGATGGGCAGTCGCTTCTCAAGTAGTTTAGCCAATCTCTATCTGCACTTTTTTGAGGATAGATATACAGCTACTTGTCCTTTGCCTGGTATCGTTCTGAGCTACGTTGATGACATTATTCTCATTAACGTGTCGGACTTTTTGCGATGCGCTGTTGACTTGTATCCTGAGGTTCTCACTTAAGAAAAAACTAACAGCTCGTCTATTTACGTTTGTTACCTCGATTTGGAGGTACAGGTGGACGAGGGAGGTAAGGGTGGTACAGGTGGACGAGGGAGGTAAGGGTGTGGCAAATCGTTATGATAAAAGAAATGCTTTTGATTTCAATAGCATTTACTACATTCAGTGGTCCTCCAGTATTTCTAAAGAAATACAAAGTAATTTCATAGAACAGTAAAAATATGCTCTACACAGTTTTTGCTTGTAAAAAATCTTAAAACACTTCTATCTAAACTGCAATCTAACAACTTTCCAAATTATTTTTTAAAGCATTATTTAAAACACTTAATTTCGAATTTTAATTCGGCTTCAAAGAGTTTCAAATTGCACATTGACATGCTTTACTAATCTAGGACCTTACAATATTAAGTAAGTCAGGCAATATAAAGTACCACTTGATGGCTCCCTAGTGGTTGAAGACTTCTATTTACATACACAGTTTTTCATCTTGTCATTTTACATATTCTTTTGGCTTGCTAGGAAGTTATCTAACCGCGACCACTTTAATGTTAGCATATATATTTGGGTTCTTGTGGGTTGTTGGTTCAATTTAGTTTGATCTTCTTTTTTTTTTTTTTTTTTTGATTGGAGGTTTAACGACCACCGTGAGCAACTCAATGGGCTATAAGCAGTCGCCCGTCCCTAATTTAGGGTCACTGGTTCCAGGGAAGGGATAGAGCCAGTGCCGTAAGACAAACACAACATCCATGCCTCACAGGGATTCGAACCCGGACCCCGTTCGGACGAATGATCAGAGGCCATCGCTTAGACCACTGCGCCACCGGGGCGGCAGTTTGATCTTCGTTCATGGCGTTGACCTGTTTGATCTGCCGGTAAGCCTTTTTTTTGTCATTTTTTCAGTGTTTATACTCTTGTTTTTTGAATTTCAGCGTCTGTTTTGGCGTTTGGTCTGGTGGCCTAGAGAGCATGACCAACCGACATTTTTGTTTCTCCTTGTCGTTTGTTGGTACTAGAAAGGCCACTCCCGCAGGTTGATACTCTCCTGATGACGACAACCTGGTATCCATTTTTCAACCATGCATTTTTACATTTTCTTGCTGACACTGATTCGTCCATGAATCATGGGATACACACTTCAGCATGGCTAGGATATTTTTGTCTCTTCCTCATTATATTTTGGGAATGTTTTCTCCCGGGTGTTTTTATTACTCCACTTATATTAAAATACTAGATGTGCCACTAATACTAGGGCTCCAAAATACTGTCTAGCCTTCGGGCCCTCTGTCTCATTAAATATGCTTTGCTGGTGCGGGATCTTTTGCATATAATTTTGAATTTTTCTTAGCGCACATGTTTGCTTCTAGAGGGCATAAGTCGCGTTTCTATTTACAGCATTTTTGCAGCAACATCCGAGCGTCCAAAAACGCCAATTAAAAAAATTCGTTTTGGGTCAGACTGTACGAACTACAAAACCACTTCGTGTTCATTTGTTGCCTAGAATAATACACAATTTTCCCTAAAGGGGAGCAAGTGTTTAATTTTTTTCGATATCTCTGTCTCTAAAAGGTTGATGTAAAAAATTCTTTCAACACCGGTTACCATTCACCACGGGGAACATTTTGGAAGTACCCGTGGGTTTTTTATAGTTCAGAGTTCTGACGTTCATTGGTGTTACCGTGCATTTCTCTTTGCGAATGTATCTTTGCTTCTAAAAATCCTATTGAAGAATCTGCATTTCTTTTTTTTTTTTTTTAATGTATGCCATTCGCTCCAGAAAAAATTGTGAGCATTATCCTCTTTAAATGAAGTACAGTTTTCTCATTAGGGGATGTAAATATCAAAACTTTTTTTCTAGCTATCTCTGTTTCGAGAAGACGTTTTAAAAAAAATCCTTTTTCTTATCATAAATTTTGCTATGAAGAATAATTTTCGCATATGTTCTACTTTTCGTTATTCAGAATTCTTCCACCATATGGCGTCGCCGTATATTTCATTTTAAAAGATTTTTTTCAATTCTATAAATCCCTTAGAAAAATCCTTTTTCTGGTCGAATACTCTTCACAATGAAGAGTATTCAGTGACGTATATTCGAGGCTAGCTAGGCTGGCTGCGAAGCCCAGAAAATGCACAAATGAAAGTCAATTAAATATGCACAAATAAAAGTCAATTAAATATGCACAAATAAAAGTCAATTATCAACGGCATTAAGATATGCTGATGCTTTCGCTGCGAAAAAAAAAAAACAAAACGCGTGCGGATTCGCTTCTTTGACTAAGTCTGGAGAGAGAAGACCAACGGTGTAACGCAAACCGCTCTTTTAGGGTCTTCGTTGTTCTGATTGGAAGACCTTCCATACGATCGCAAGCTAGCGTTTCCATGACAACACGAATGAGCGGATGGAGGGGAATGGGCAATTGCTTTGCGCAACGGTTCGCTCAGAAAAGAGAAGACTTAGACTACCTCAGTCACTCGCATGCTCCCGTCCATAAGAGCACGTCTTTCGTGAGAGTTGTTTCAGTTTATGTGAAGTGTCAATGAATTAAACTCAGTGATATTATATCTCAAATTCGTGGCTTTGTTGGATTCGAACTGTTTTGATAAATTTTGTGAAAGCTTCCCTGAACATCTACTGTCAGAACTTAAAGAACTCTATGCTTCAAATTTTGATGCAGCTCGACTAAAAAATCAACTGAAGGTGTTTTATTCTCTTGATGAATACAAAAACAAATCAGTAAGAGACATTACTTGTTACATAAAGTTGAATAAATTGGACATAGTGTTTGGTGAGGTGTACAAATTAGCAGACCTAATATTAAAGCTTCCATCAACAACTACAACTGAAGAAAGAAGTTTTTCCGTATTAAAAAGAATCAAGATATATCTTAGAGCCACACAAGGACATGCACATTCGAGCAACTTGGTTGGTTTGCTAATAGAGAAAAACATTATTTTTAAATATGAAAAAGTACTCGAAAGAAACATTTTTGTGAAAACGTAACACTCAAGTTCACACAAAAGGAAAGCAGAATGGAGTTCATGTACAAATAAAGTATTCAGAAGAAGAATATAGTTCATGTGCAAATAAGTGCTCAAATCCTAATCTTCATAATTATTTGGTATCATGTTAGCAATAGCATGTACCTACTATTTAGAAAAAAAGTTACTTCCATTACTTAACAATTAAAAATTAAATTTCGCAATTAAAAAAAAAACAGTACTGGGGGAGGGGGAGATTGCCCAGGTCTCCTACCAAGATACGCCACTGGGTACATGCTATTGCTAACATGATACCAAATAATTATAAGGATTAGGATTTGAACACTTGTTTTTACATGAACTCCATTCTTCTTCTGAATTTATTTGTACGTGAACTTCATTCTTCTTTCCTTTTGTGTGGACTTGAGTGTTACGCTTTCATAAAAAGTTTCTTCCGAGTACTTTTTCGTATTTAAAAAGAATGTTTTCCTCTATTGACAAAACAGCCAAGTTGCTCAAATGCACATGTCCTTGTGTGGCTCTAAGATATATCTTGATTCTTTTTAATACGGAAAATCTTCTTTCGGCAGTTGCATTTGTTGATGGAAACTTTAATATTAGGCCTGCTAATTTGTACACCTCACTAAACACTATGTCCAACAATTTATTCAACTTTATGTAGCAAGAAATGTCTCTTACTAATTTCTTTTTGTATTCATCAAGGAATCAAAGCCATTAAAATTAAACTTCGCAATTTAAAAGGAAACAGTAGGGGGGGGGGGATAGCCCAGGTCTCGGACCCAAGATACGCCACTGAGAGTATTTTGCCCACATTTTCTTCTTTAAGCATAAATGCTTTTCCACTAAAGTATTTATGCTGTATCTCGTTAGACTTCGTCTAATTGTTCAGTTTGAAAATTTCTTTTGCCTGTCATACCTTCGGTGATGAAAAACATTTTGTGCACAGTTTGCTAATTTCCGTAACGCACTTTTCAGCCGCTAGTGGGAGTAAGTGGCTATTTCTGTTTGTGGATGTTCTATGGGCTGTAGAAATGCGTTTTTTTTTGTAACCGTTCCACGTACTACGCATGAATAACAACCGCTATATCACTGCGCATTTAAAATTATGCCAAGCTTTTCGCTAAGCGGTGCAAGCGTATTTTCGTTTTCGCTGAATTTTAGATTTTCTGAAGATCAGCTTTGAGATATTTTTACGTGTCGGAAAGAAATCAAAAGACGTGCTCATTACAACCGAAAATTCAGAGTCATCTTTCTAGCTTTAAATAAGAATGCATATACGCGTATTTTTTTTTTTTAATTCGCATTCCATTTTCTAGTTTAATAATCCTACATGTATCAGAGACTGGGAAGTCTCGCCCATTCCTAAATTTGGGGTTGTTAACTCTTGGCAAATTGAAGAATCAGAATGGAAAAGAACAAAGCAACTCAAATCTCATTCAGATCTCGAAACGACATCTTAGAAACAGAAGTTGGCCTTCTAATCACCCTCATTTTAATGCAAAATGCTCTCCAAATTATATGTAGTTGACTTGTAAAGTAGGCATAAGCCCATTACATAAAGGAGGTTAATTCCTAGTTTCGACAATATTTGTAAATAATTGATATTTTTTGCCGTCAAATTCGTTCTGAGAATATTTTCCCCATTGTAACAATCTTCACTTTCCTGTAACTTTGTTCCTTCATCTTTCAAAGACGTTTCTTTGTTATCATGAGCGCATGAATTTTTGAGAGCAGGTGTTGTTGCTGAAGCCTCTTGAATCGAATTGTCTGAATAAAACAGACCCTTAAAAGCAGTACCTGCTTATATGCACCATTTTTACAAATCAAAGTTAAACATCTTCTGAAGAGTTTTACGGACTTAAATGATGTACATACAAAAATGAAAAAAAAAAATCATTGCTGAAGTAAACGCAATGATTTCTTTTTCTTTTCTTTTGTCTTAAGAAAATCGTCAAACGGGAAACACAGAGGCAGAAGTTTGCGTTTGCACACGCTATATTACCTGAGCGATGTGAAACGATTTTTCACAATTCCCGATGGCAACACGCAAAGCTTTTCTCGAAAAACAAGTCATACAAGAGATGGAACTTTTGTCTTAAGTACTAATCTTCCATTAGAAAGAGATTATATCTCTGCAAAGTGAAAAAAAGTTCGCACGTCGAGAGAAAAAAAAAAAAAAGGGAAAAACTTTAAAAACCATTATTGCAATCGTGAATTCATTTTGTATGGAATGTTTAGTTCAAATATTTTTAAATCCTTTTTTCTGGTTTAGAATGCAAGAAACATCTTGACTCATCTTACGCAGAATACGTGACATTCGACATTTATCAGATTAAACAGACACTTACGCCCCAGAGATGAACCAGGAGATCGCATTACACAGGACTTGACGTTTTTTCATTACAGCAAGCAAGCCGAACGTCCTGTTTACTTTTCATTTCCAGTGATTGTGTGCAACATGAATCTCTTTCGTAATACGGCAGCAAAATGCACAGCTTTTACAATTTCGTAGAAAAAGTAAAAGAAAATAAAAGGAAAGAAAATAATCCCCATAAGACGACTGCACAGCAGAAACCCAGACAAAATAAGAAAATGAAATGGTTTCCCGCTGTTTTGCCCTTTCTTAGACACTAGATACTCTGCCATTGTCTTACGTAAAATAAAAACCTTGATTGCTGAAGAAAAAACAGAGAATCGGTTTTGGAGAAACAAAACTGTAGTGTGTAGCATCGTCAATGCTTCAGTACTGTGAAACTATCCTAAAATAATCGCGTATCTTTGATTTCAACATGAACTAATGTACAGGGGTTTGTCAAAATATTTGAAACACTTACCATTTGTGCAGAACGTTTTATTAATAAGATTTAGACCCACCTCTGGCTTTAAAGAAAGAATCAATTCTTCTTGGAATAAGTCTTATACTGTACAAGTCATGCATATACGATAATGGGAAATGGGACCATTCTTCCTGTAAAACATAAAAAATATATATATATATATACATATATATCATCATCATCATTGTCAACCATTATCAATCCACAGCTGGATGAATGTCTCCCCAAGTTTCCTCCACAAATGTCTGTCTTGTGCCAGTCTCCTCCAGGTCACTCCCACATACTTTCGAATTTCATCCACCCATCTCCCATGTGGTCTTCTTCTGGGTCTTTTCCTGTCCCTTGGAATACAATCTAAAATTTCGGCTGTCCATCGATGGTCTGTCTTTCTGGCAGTATGTCCAGCCCATTGCCATTTCAGGGATTTAACTCTCATCATGATGTCTTCCACTCTTGACATTTTTCGGATCCATGAGTTCCTCTTCTTATCTCTCCAGGTTACACCAAGCATGCACCTCTGCATGCTCCTTTGAGTTCTCTGCAGCCTTTGTATGTGTCGTTTAGTCAAGGTCCACGTCTCTGCACCATACGTAAGCACTGGAAGGATGCATTGATCAAACACTTTTCTTTTAAGACATAATGGCATATTGTTCTTGAAAATTATGCTGTTTCTTCCAAAAGCTCTCCAGGCAAGTTTTGTACGCCGATTAATTTCTTCATCAATGTGACCCTCACTTGATATCTGCTGTCCAAGATAAACGTACGTGTCTGTTATCTCCAGCTTTTCTCCATCAATCGATAAATCTTCATTTCTTGTAAAAACATTGAACATCACTTTTGTCTTCTGAAAGTTCATTTTCAATCCCACTTTTTTACTCTTGTCAGCAAGTTCCTGGATCATACTCTGCAGCTCTGATGGGGTAGTTGCAAAAATGACTACGTCATCAGCAAAACGAAGGTGATTTAGATAATCTCCATTAATCTTTATCCCTTTGTTTTCCCAGCTCAGCGACTGAAAAAAACCCTCCAATATGGCATTAAAGAGCTTCGGAGATGTGGTGTCACCTTGTCTCACTCCCTTTCCAATTTTTATGTGTGTTGTGTTTTCAAACAGCCGAATCTTTGCACTTGCATTTTCATAGATGTTATTAATAATATTAATGTATGCATCTTCAATACCGCAGGATTTCAGAGCCATTGTAACTGCTAATGGTTTCACCGAATCAAAGGCTTTTTCATAATCAATAAAAGCCATGCACAATGGAAGTTCATATTCCCTAGCTCTTTCAATTAGTTCTCTCAGTACGTGGATATGATCTATTGTGCTGTAGCCACTCCTGAATCCAGCTTGTTATCTGGGTTGAGCCATGCCCAGTGTTACCTTCAAATGGTGTGAAAGAACTTTAGTGAAGATTTTATAAACCACTGATAGGAGGCTGATAGGTCTGTAGTTCCTGAGAACCTCAATGTCACCTTTTTTATGTAGTAGGATCATTGTAGCGTTGTTCCAATCCTCAGGAATCTTCCCTTCATTAAGACATCGAGTGAAAATTTGGGCGAGTACTGTTTCGATTTCTCCACTTGCTTCTTGTATGATGTCTACAGTAATTCCATCTTCTCCTGGAGCTTTCCCCCGCTTCATGTTCTTGATTGCATGTGCAACTTCTGCTAGGAGGACTGGGAGAACTCTGGTACTGGTACCTTTCATTATGTCTGGAGTACATGTATCATCCCTTTCATATAATTTGGAGTAGAAATCTTTCACTCTTGTCAAGATTTCGCCTCTATTTCTTGTCACAGAACCATCTCCTTTTCTCAGAGCCATAATCTGTTTTCTTCCCTTACTGTGATGTCCCTTTGCTATCTTTAGGATTTGGTTGTTTTCAATTGCTTTCCTCACTAGTTCACAGTTGAATTTCCTTACGTCTTCAGTGATACTTTTTCGTACTGTCTTGCATAGCTCTATATATTCCACTTTGGAAGTCACATCTTCTTTAGTTGCGCTCATCTGTCTTCTTTTTTGCATTAACATTTTGGTTTTTCCTGATAATTTGTTCACATGCAACTTGTTCTTAGACCCAGCTAATTTTGTTGCTGTTTCCATAAGAGCTTTGGTTACTTTTTAGTTAACTTCAGAAATATCCACTTCTTCCGATGTTAGGCCTTCTAAAGCAGAGAATCTGTTCTTCAGTTCCAACTTGAAGGTATTATGGTGTTTTTTAAGGTTGGTTATGTCAATACATTTTGTTTGTCTTATGAGCTTGCCACGTTCAAGTTTAGTGTTGAGGTGCATCTTACACCTCACCAATCTATGGTCACTACCTGTGTTGAACTTGTTTAGCACACTGCAGTCTTCTATGTCAAATTTTTTGTTACACATAATAAAATCAATTTCACTTGTCATCCCATTTGGATGTCTCCATGTCCATTTCCTGTGTGGCTTTTTCTTGAAAAAGGAGTTAAAGATGAAAAACCCTTCTGCCTCTGCAAACTCTACAAGAGTATTTCCACGCTGGTTTCTGTTGCTGTGACCGAATTTACCTACTGAAGTTTCATTCTGTTGCGGTTGCCATATTTTTGCATTGAAATCTCCCATAATTATCTTCAAGTGCTGCTTACCTTTATTATTTAGATGACGAATTTCCTCATAAAATTCTTCAATTTCTTCTTCATGATGACTTGTGGTGGGTGCATAAGTTTGAATAATCTGAGTCTGGTATCTTCTTGAGATTTGGATAACAAGTCGTGCAGCTCTGTCAGAGGAACTTTCAACTTCTACAACTTTATCCTTCAGTTTCTTGTTTATTATAAATCCAACACCACTAGTTCTGCCAGTATCTGTCCCACGATAGTAGAAGAGATGTCCACTTTTCAGTTCAATGAGATCTTCTCCTTTTCTCCTTACCTCACTTAGCCCGACGATATCCCACTTGATCCTTTGTAGTTCCTCTTCCAATTCAAGAAGCCTTGAATCAGAAGATAGGGAGCGTCCATTATACGTAGCCAAGGTCTGCATCAGATGGCAGCCTAGTCCGGTCTTCCGGTGATTCTTAGCACCCTCTGCTTTCATGTCGCACTGGCCGCTGCCTTGGCCAGGTACATTCCAGCTGCCGGAGACTGAGGGCCAAGATTTAAGTTGTGGAGTCATTTTGGAGGGGTTTGGCCATAACTCACCACGCTGGCCAAGCGGTTGGTGAGTGTGAGATAGCATCTCCTCTAATCCCGAAGGTATAGTTATACCGCTATTGGCGGTCGTCAGAGCCCCTTTAGTGGGAACAGGATGCACCACGAGAAGGCGGGGTTGACATTTGCCAAGGAGAGGCTGTGATGTTACGCATCACCTGACCTTACACACACACACATATATATATATATATATATATATATATAATATGGCTAATCGTTCTAGGGAAGGGAGACAGCCAAACACACTATCCACACACACACACGCATGCCTCACCCAGGATTCGGGCACGGACCCATCTCAAGCAATGCTTTGTACCACTAGACTACCGGGGCTGCTCAATCTCAATTTCTCGAAGTTTCTTAGGATGTTGTTAGGAAACACAGCAATGATGAATGTTATGATTTGAACTATGTTCTCTTTACAGACCCCCTGGATCTTTATTTTCATATTTGCAGATTTCCTCAGAAACTATTCTTTGGATGTTTTGTGTAAGGGAAATCGCCACATCAATGGCTTTTCCTCAGTTTTTGTACAGTTATTATGTCTTGGTTATTATTGTCTACTGTCTTATCTGTGATAAGTCTTTTCACAACATGATGTAATTCTGATTTTGGTGGTTGCAATAATGCCCAGTTTAGCGATTGATTAAGCCATGTGCAGCGCCAGAAATTTTAATGGAACATCTAAGCTCCCAAACAATGTTTTTTCCGGTTGTTCTTTTGTTTCGAGATGAGAGCAACCATTCAACATATGCGTTATAATTTCGGAAGCTTCACCACATTTCTTGAAGGTGTCGTGCTCGGAAACTTTCACTATGTGTCTTTTCATTACTGGATTATTTTAACTAATCTTGAATCCTAATGAAGAAATCTTAAGTTTCTAGAAAGAGAATATTTGTAATCTTAAGTCTCTGGAAAGAGAGTATTTTTAGCTTTTTTTTTTTTATTTTGATTGGAGGTTTAACGACCACCGTGAGCAACTCAATGGGCTGTAAGCAATCGCCCGTCCCTAATTTAGAGTCACTGGTTCCAGGGAAGGGATAGAGCCAGTGCCGTAAGACAAACACAACATCCATGCCTGACCGGGATTCGAACCCGGACCCCTTTCGGACGAATGATCAGAGGCCATCGCTTAGACCACTGCGGCTTAGCTTTTTTCCCCAGTTATATAGGCGGTTTGTATATTGTCTGTGTAGAATTTGATTTCAGCAACACTTCAGTGCCTATGGATTGTTTCCCGAGTGAATGATTAACTGAGCATTACTGAGATATCATCATCAGCAGCAGCAACCATTATCAATCCACTGCTGGATGAAGGTCTCCCCAAGTTTCTTCCACAATTCTCCTTCTTGAGCCTGTCCCTTCCACGTCACTCCAGCATGCTTTCGAATTTCATCCATCCACCTCCCATGGCGTCTCCTTCTGGGTATTTTCCTGTCCCTTGGAATCCAGTCTAAAATTTCGGTTGTCCATCGGTGGTCTGTTCTTCTGGCAACATGTCCAGCACATTGCTATTTCAGTGATTTCACTCTGGTCATGACTCCTGTCATTTTCCTTGTCCTCAAGTTTCTCATCTTATCTTTCCTGGTTACACCAAGCATGCATCTATCCATGCTTTTATGAGTTGTCTGCAGTCTTTGTATGTCTTTTTTAGTTAAGGTCCATGTCTCTGCTCCATACGTAAGCACTGGCAGGATGCATTGATTAAACACTTTTCTTTTAAGACATAACGGCAAACTGCTCTTAAAAATTGTACTGTTTCTTCCAAATGCTCTCCATCCAAGTTTTATACGCCGATTAATTTCTTCATCAATGTGGCTTTCACTTAATATCTGCTGCCCAAGATAAATGTAGGTATTGGTTACGTGACGTGCCTGCCCTGCAGGACGCACATCAGATAAAGGCAGATAGCTGCGAGAAGATACGTCTGCGTAGCTCAGTTTATAATGAATAAAATTCTCCGGCTGGACGTGTAGTGCAGGAAAGCTTACGTTAAGTCACGTTAGGGTTATTGAAAGGTTACTTGACGTAGCTAAAGTGTGCTTAATCTTCAAAGTGCTAGAGTTTGTTTAGGTAAGACACGCACGTGCAATAAATTCCAAGAATATAGAATTTATTTTTACTCAGCGTTCCTCATTATCTTGAATATCAGTAATATAACTTCGGTTTTAGTACATTAGTACCTTGAAGGCTCCTTATTAGAGCGGTAAACACAATATACCCTGAACTTAACGTAAACACTCCATGAAGTAGACTTAACGGCCAGACAGAGGTCTGACAATAAAATGAACTAAGTAAACGTACTTTTTTTTTAACCTTTTATTGGGGAGCTCCTGGTATTACTCAAATACACACTCCAAAATAACACAACTACTGATAGCCCGAACTTTCGTACTATCGTAATATCGTAGAAACGTAGGTAAATCGCATATCAATAATCAGGAAGAACCTATTACATATAAAACGAAGCTCTCGGGAATCTTGAGCGCGCCTATATCATCATCATCATCATTGTCAACCATTATCAATCCACTGCTGGACGAAGGTCTCCCCAAGTTTCCTCCACAACGGTCTGTCTTGTGCCAGTCTCCTCCATGTCACTCCCGCATATTTACGAATTTCATCCACCCATCTCCCATGTGGTCTTTTCTGGGTCTTTTCCTGTCCCTTGGAATCCAATCTAAAATTTCGGCTGTCCATCTATGGTCTGTCCTTCTGGCAGTATGTCCAGCCCATTGCCATTTCAGGGATTTAACTCTGATCATGATGTCTTCCACTCTCGTCATTTTTCGGATCCACGAGTTCCTCTTCTTATCTCTCCTGGTTATACCAAGCATGCACCTCTCCATGCTTCTTTGAGTTGTCTGCAGCCTTTGTATGTCTCTTTTAGTTAAGGTCCACGTCTCTGCACCATACGTAAGCACTGGAAGGATGCATTGATCAAACACTTTTCTTTTAAGACATAATGGCATATTGCTCTTGAAAATTATGCTGTTTCTTCCAAAAGCTCTCCAGGCAAGTTTTGTACGCCGATTAATTTCTTCATCAATGTGACCCTCACTTGATATCTGCTGTCCAAGATAAACATACGTATCTGTTATCTCCAGTTTTTCTCCATCAATCGATAAATCTTCATTTCTTGTAAAAGCATTGAACATCACTTTTGTCTTCTGAAAGTTCATTTTTAATCCCACTTCTTTACTCTTGTCAGCAAGTTCCTGGATCATACTCTGCAGCTCTGATGGGGTAGTTGCAAAAATGACTACGTCATCAGCAAAACGAAGGTGGGTTAGATAATCTCCATTAATCTTTATCCCTTTGTTTTCCCAGTTCAGTGATTGAAAGACATTTTCCAATGTGGCATTAAAAGAGCTTCGGAGATATGGTGTCACCTTGTCTCACTCCCTTTCCAATTTTTATGTGTGTTGTATTTTCAAACAGCCGAATCTTTGCACTTGCATTTTCATAGATGTTATTAATAATATTAATGTATGCATCTTCAATATCGCAGGATTTCAGAGCCGTGGTAACTGCTGATGGTTTCACCGAATCAAAGGCTTTTTCATAATCGATAAAAGCCATGCACAATGGAAGTTCATATTCCCTCGCTCTTTCAATTAGTTCTCTCAGTACATGGATATGATCTATTGTGCTGTAGCCACTCCTGAATCCAGCTTGTTCTCTCGGTTGAGCCATGTCCAGTGTTACCTTCAAGCGGTGTGAAAGAACTTTAGTGAAGATTTTATAAACCACTGATAGGAGGCTGATAGGTCTGTAGTTCCTGAGATCCTCAATGTCACCTTTTTTATGTAGCAGGATCATTGTAGCATTGTTCCAATCCTCAGGGATCTTCCCTTCATTAAGGCATCGAGTGAAAATTTGGGCGAGTACTGTTTCAATTTCTCCACTTGCTTCTTGTATGATGTCTACAGTAATTCCATCTTCTCCTGGAGCTTTCCCCCGCTTCATGTTCTTGATTGCATGAGCAACTTCTGCTGGGAGGACTGGAAGAACTCTGGTACCTTTCATGATGTCTGGAGTACATGTATCATCCCTTTCATATAATTTGGAGTAGAAATCTTTCACTCTTGTCAAAATTTCGCCTCTATTTCTTGTTATAGAACCATCTTCTTTTCTCAGAGCCATAATCTGTTTTCTTCCTTTACTGAGATGTCCCTTTGCTATCTTTAGGCTTTGGTTGTTTTCAATTGCTTTCCTCACTAGCTCACAGTTGAATTTCCTGACGTCTTCAGTGATACTTTTTCGTGCTGTCTTGCATAGCTCTATATATTCCACTTTGGAAGTCACATCTTCTTTAGTTGTCCTCATCTCTCTTCTTTTTGCATCAACATTTTGGTTTTTCCTGATAATTTGTTTACATGCAACTTGTTCTTAGACCCAGCTAATTTTGTTGCTGTTTCCATAAGAGCTTTGGTTACTTTTCTGTTAACTTCCGAAATATCCACTTCTTCCGATGTTAGGCCTTCTAAAGCAGAGAATCTGTTCTTCAGTTCCAACTTGAAAGTATTATGGTGTTTTTAAGGTTGGTTATGTCAATACATTTTGTTTGTCTTATGAGCTTGCCACGTTCCAGTTTAGTGTTGAGGTGCATCTATATATATATATATATATATACTGCATACCACCACGTCATGACTTACACTCGTTGCCACATATAATTCAGCGGGAGAAACAACATCTCGTTAAGTGAGAAGATAATTTGCATAGGAAAATAAAATAACAAGAGATAGTAAAATAAAAAAGAAACTGAAGCTAGAGTATACGTTACAAGTTGGTAGAGCGACTTATTCCGGAGTAAGGGGACTCGGTTTCGATGCCCGGCGTGGACAAAAGTGACGGAGAGATTTACTTCATTATATTGGCGCCCGAACAACAAGAATGACTTGGCCGTTAAAGTTCTCGCAATGGTGTGACGTTCTTTCCACACCGCGAGACAGAAAAAAAAAAAAAAAAAAAGAGAATCCCTTTTTCAGCACTTCGAAAAATAAATGTGTGTGATGTTACGTTCCACACACCAAATTGACTGGGATTTCTCCAATGTACGATCTTCAGCGGATGACTGCCTACAGCGATACATGGTCCCGGCTGACCAGAGCCGGATGGAGCTTTTGCGGGGCCCGGGGCTAAACTTCATTGCGAGTCCCCGGAGCAAAATTTCATTTCTGGCACCAGGAAATAAATCTCATATTTTAATAAAGTTGTTGCGTGAAAAATGTCCGTAAAGAACACACACGATGTGAAATTCACAAATTTCACTGTGACAACAACGAACCCTAATTCCTTTACTCCGGAGCCGAATGCTTTACCAATTAAGCTAACCGACGGAATTTATGGCTGCAACTTTTCCGTCTTGCCATGTGCTTCACCTCTGTAGTACGTCATAACGAAAACTATCATAAAGATAAAATATTTATCTCAAAAAAATATTTGCTTTAAGCTTAAGAAAAAGACCATAATATGGATTGAAAGTTCCGAGAGAGATAAAAAAAACAGTTAAAATCTACGATTTTCTTTCCGGGAAGATGGGGTTGAGGTTGTATTATGGCTCTTATAAAAACTTCTTCACAAAATGATAAAAAGATCCCTGCGTAGCGAAAATTTTTGTCTTGTGAATTATTCAGTGTAGAAAATAATCAGGATATAAATAGCTTTTCCCCCTGATACATGTTTTAGTGATTGATTTTTAATGCAAAATGGCATAAAAATCAATCAAAGATTTTGATTGATTTTTAAAACTTTTTTGAAACTTTGATGCGCGCTCATATATGATTTTTTTTTTAGTAATGTTTTTAGTCACTGAATAAATGGCCTCCATGTGTAGCCCGAAACCAACTTTGATATTGTTCTTTTTATTTCTCTAAATTAAAGTATCTAGTTTGCACGCAAATTGTGAAATATATAAAAGTAAGGGCCACAAAATGATGAAATTTAATTTGCTATTTTGTGAATGCAGAAAATATTAAGATAGTTACAATGATCACTTGAAATCTGCAACTCTCAGTATTTGTACGGCGAAGGGCGATATTCTGTTTGAAAATGGGGGGATTGGAAACATTAAAATAAAATAAAAAAACAAAAACAAAACGTCTTTTTAAGGGCCTCGCACCCGAAAACTTACATGCAAAAAAATATTGATTGTAAAAAATTCTACCGTAAAATATTTTTTCCCTAAACTACGGGGCCCCTTGAAGGCGCGGGGCCCAGGGCGGCTGCCCCGGTTGCCCCTATGGTCCAGCCAGCCCTGCGGCTGACACGTGGGCCATGCCCCCGGCTCTCTTTCGGGGAGGGGGCGATGTGACGTGCCTGCCTCCAGGACACAGGCAGGTCACCCCCCCCGACAAAGAATATATATGGTGCATATATCCTTTGTCAGCTGCAAGCACTTAAGCAGTGATGGAATGGAGTTTTTTTTTTACCTTAAGAAGCACTGCTTTTTCCTTAGGAATTTTGTTTTCTTGAAAAAGTTCATCTTATTTTCTGACAGTTGTCAGAATTCTATCTCCCTTTTCTTTTCAGGCACACCCTTCCAATTGATGAGTTTCGAAGGCGACATCTTTATTTGGTTAAAAGTCCCTTGTCTGTTGGTCAGGTTCCCGTAGATCTGTACTAGCTCATTCTGAAGATACCAAAGGAGTTCGTTAACATATGTACTGTTCATGAGTTATGCGTAGAGTTATTTTGTTTTTGGAGTGCGATTTCATGTTTAGAATTAATTATGCTAAGTCGATTGACGTATTTTACCGTGCACTGAAGAGCCAAAGCATTATGCAAATCGAAGCAACTGCAAGTCAACTATGGCGCGTGTGAAGGTCATGAAAAGGTTATAACGTAACTCTTTTTCGTGTGCGAGATTGGTGTCACGCTATGTCTAAAACCATGACTAAGGAAATGTTGAACTACACTGCTGGCCACCCAAAATGCAACACCAAGAAGGAAGCATCCGATTGGCCTGAAATTCGCGGCATGCGTCGCCCGCGAGAGGACACGCAAACGATTAGCCTTGCAAGGCATATGCAAATCATATGCGCCCGGCACGCCACCGAGAAGCACTATAAGAAGGGTGCACAGAAGGCGGGGTGTAAGTAATGGAAGTGTGTTGTGCTGCCGGACCTATGCGTGGGAAGCTTCCTGATGCCTCGTCGCAAAATACGGCAGTCATTCCAGCACGTTTCGGAGTTCGACAGAAGACGAATAGCGGCTTATCGCGACAGCGGTTTATCGTACCGAGACATCGTCACCCGTGTGGGACGACATCCAGCCACAGTGAGGCGAGTATGGATTCGGTGGGTGCAGGAGGGGCGGACGGACCGACCGACGTGAGCGATTACCGCAGCCGCGGCACACCACCAAACGAGAGGATCGGCATGTTGTGCCACGGGCATTGATGGCTCGCACCGCCACATCACGAACTTTAGCGCAGGAATTAGGGTGTGTTGTGCAACAACCTGTGTCAGCACGTACCGTTCGACGTCGTCTGCAGGAGCGGGGACTTGTCGCACGGCGCAAATTGCTCTGATTACCATTGACGTTACACCACCGGCGAGTGCTGTGGCAGTGGGCCGCTGAACGTGGCACCTGGACTACGGAATGGCACGACATTGTCTTCTCCGACGAATCCCGCTTCTGCCTGAAACACCACGATGGTTGGATCCGCGTGTGGCGGCACCGCGGAGAGAGACTGTATGACGCATGCATTATGCATCGCCATACCGGTCCATTGCCTGGCGTTATGGTTTGGGGCGCAATTGGATATGACACCCGCACCCCTCTGGTACGCATCCCCGCTACACTCAATAGCCACCGCTACATCTCCGACGTTTTGGAGCCTGTAGTCCTCCTTTACCTGCAGGACCTGCCAGCGGCCACGTTTCAACAGGTCAATGCGTGCCCGCACGTGGCACGCATCGTGCAACAATTCTTCACGGCCCACCAGGTGTCACTGCTGCCGTGGCAGCCTGTTCTCCCGATATGTCGCCCATCGAACACGTCTGGTCGCTGATCGGCAACCTAGTGACCCGGCAAGCACCACCAGCCGCTACGCCTGATGAACTGTGGCAACGTGTGGAAGCAGCCTTTACCGACATACCCCAAGCCCACATCCAAAGCCTCTTTCGTGCGATGCCGCGGCGTGTAGCGGCCGTTATTGCCAGCCATGGGGGCCACACGAACTATTGATGTCTGCGTGTTCCGCAAGTCGCATGGGCCTGTAAACTCAATCGTTTCATCTTTGTATCTGTTATGTGTCCAGTAAATCTGGCCTTGCTACCTTGTGTCCTTCTTGGTGTTGCATTTTGGGTGGCCAGCAGTGTATTTACATTCGTTTTGATCATCTTCTTTCTCACTTTATAACGTAAAAGCCATTTTGCCGGTGGCACGAACCGAATCAGCATCCTTCTGCTCCGGAGCTGAATGCTTTCTCAGTTAAGCCACACCGAAGAAGTTTGTACTGCAACATCGTCGTCTTGACATGTGCGTCACCTCTTAGGTAGGTATGTCACATATAATTCCCCTACAGAGCTAGGACGGAATTGTAGGCTTTCGGGGTATCCGGCCAACCACGCTTGAAGGATAGGTCACTGTAGAAGGGGAATTCCGACTAATTCCAGATAATCTTTTGAAAGAACATCACACATGTTTCGAAGAACCCAACAGCCAGTAGATTCATCTTACGTTCTGGCGCTAATATAGCGTAAAAACCATTATGTCGGTAGCGAAAATCGGAACCGCATCCTCTTGCTTCAGAGCTGAATACTTTCCCAATTAAACAACACCGACAAAGTTTGTTGCTGCAACTCCGCCGTCTCGGCATGTGCGTCATCTCTGAGATAAGTACGGCACAGCCTGTAATTCATAAAGTAATAGTAATGCTATGTTGCCCATGACAGCTGTCTTACGGCAGCAGTACTGTGCCCGTAAGAAGGTGATGCTCTTCCCATATATATCCAACCCCCAACTAATTACCTTCACAAAATCGCAAAATCTCTCGTTGAACCTGAAATATCTGTCGATGGCAATATGAGAAATTATAAACTTTACTTGGTCATAGGAATATTAGCGCGTATTCGTTTGCTTTCTTGAATTTTTTTTTCTAAGTGTTTTTGACTTACTGCAAAGGAAATTTATGAAAAGGAGAAAATAATGAATGAATATGTTTATATTTGTTGCAGCACCATCGGATTTGCTATTTTTATTAGGTTTACGTTAAAAGCAAAGAAAAAAAAACACTCTCTTTTTGTACGTTTTGTTCCGCAAATTTGTTTTCTGTTTTCGTTTTCCTGCTTCATATAATTAACCATGGCTTCACGCAAGGGCCTCACTGTTTTGAAACTTCGGTCACGGTAGAAGTCGTTCATGTTAATAAAGGTACTGACACTTTAAAAGTTGCGATCAGAAAATGGGTCATTTTTTTGCTGCACCCTAGTAATCAACTTTTTTCGACCACTTGGTTATCGTGTGATCCAGAATGATGGCTTCTGAGTTCGGGTAAGACACATCGGTTATTGGTTCTGCGTTAGGGTAAGCTGTAATATTTTCCTCGTTTTTACGGTGCTGGTCTCTACTTCCCCTTGAACCATTTCCCTTGTATGTATTATCTTAGGCCAATGCTACGGCCGCACTTAGGTCGGATTATAGATGTGTGCCGTTCAAAGTCGAATCATTTTTTTTTTCTCTTTTTAAACTACCGTTAAGTTTAAGGGAATTGATTTTCATTTACAGATAGATCTCAGGTTAAAATATCAGTATAATAATTATTCAATTACAGATTCCCTGCTGAAATTTATGAATGGCGATGTTCAATTGGAGACTACAGGTTGAGGAAGTATGAACTTTCCAGATGGTGATGTACACTTGAAGACTAAACAGAATCAGGGAGTACGAAGTTTTAGGATAGTGAGGCTCAGTTACAGATCGCATGCTAAATCTCTGGTAACGTCAAGTAATTTCGCTTCCTATACTTCCAATGGAAAAACTTCTGTACACATTTTCTTCACAATTAATGCGTTCCCAAGGATGAAAATTTGAACATCGATTAAAATAACTTCATTTTATAACGTGGAATACTTAATATTTTCTAAAACATAACCATAATTATGCAATCCAACATTTGTTTGTTTACTGACGTCATCAAAGTACAGGTCGCGCCATCTTTTTTCTGGTTTCAACACCACCAAAGGAAAAGTTATTGATTTTTAATATAATTATGGCTATGTTTTAGAAAATATTAAGTATTCCAAGTTATAATATGTAGTTATTTTAATCGATGTTCAAATATTCGTCTTTGGGAACACACTAATTGTGAAGGAAATGTGTACAAAAGTTGTTTCCATTGGAAGTATAGGAAGCAAAATTACTTGACGTCCACCTTAATTTCAGAAATCCGGTTGAAGTATCAAGGTGGTAATATTTAATTAAAGACTACAGGTTGAGATAATGCGAAGTTTCAGGTTGGTGATGTTAAGTTATATACCTTAGTTTGAGAAAGTGTCGAACTTTAATCCAGTGTTGTTCAGTTCAGAGCTGAGACGGGCTGAGCCCAACCCCGAATCGGGTTCGGCCTATAGAATATTTACTGCGTTTCGGGCTCAGGCGGGCTCGGGCTCTTAGAGAGAGGGAGAGCGAGGAAATGTTTTTATATATAAATGTAATTTTATATGATTTACCAAATGAGACACTTTATAGTTGGTACAGGAAATTCTTCGGCAACTGGTTGTGAAGCGGGCATTCGAAATGTCTGTTTATTCCGGGCTTGGGTAGAAAATGCCATAGGCCGCCCATTAGTGTGTTTCTGCAGAGAAGAAAAAGCTTTTTCAATAACTATAGATATTGGATAGTTGACAGTATGCCGACAATAATTTACCCCCTAAATCCACGCAGTAGCTGTCTGCTAAATGTACTTAGCAACGTACATATTGCAGCGCATTATGGCGCAATACTATTAGCCTTATTTGAGCAACATACATTTACAGCACCGTCAGAAGCACTTCAGGTGGAAACGAACGCTCAAATAAAATCGTGCAGTTACACTGTAAAACCAGATAGAGGTCTCTTCCCCACTCCCCATTTGAGAAATATATTGGTTAATTGCAGGAGGAGGAGAGAGTGGACGTGTGGGAAAGGAGATGTTTTTTATTAATAGTTGAACAGGTAAGCCAGTTTTCGGGCTCGTTCGGGCCCAGGCTATATCTTGCAATATAAAATTCGGGCTCGGGTGGACTCGGGCTGATATATCACGTACTCGGATGGTCTCGGACAGGCTTGGGCTCCGAAAATTGAGTCCGAACTCAGCTCTTGTTCAGTTAGACTGGTCGACACGATTTTTGGCACATGGAAGAATGAAGGTGTTCCTTACATAACTTTTCACACTGAATTCAAATATGCAATCAGAATTTGTCTATCAGTTATGCCTTGTGCAGCAATGTCAGTAGTGAGCTGACATTCACTGTGTACGCAATATGAGAGTCTGAAAGTTCTCTTTTGCCTAGTGATTAGATTACTGTGCAATTGTGTTGTGGTTGTTACTGTGTCATTATGGCAAAGGAAGTGTTTAAATCATCCAGATCATCATCATCATCATTGTCAACCATTATCAATCCACTGCTGGACGAAGGTCTCCCCAAGTTTCCTCCACAACGGTCTGTCTTGTGCCAGTCTCCTCCATGTCACTCCCGCATACTTTCGAATTTCATCCACCCATCTTCCATGTGGTCTTCTTCTGGGTCTTTTCCTGTCCCTTGGAATCCAATCTAAAATTTCGGCTGTCCATCGATGGTCTGTTCTTCTGGCAGTATGTCCAGCCCATTGCCATTTCAGGGATTTAACTCTGATCATGATGTCTTCCACTCTTGTCATTTTTCGGATCCACGAGTTCCTCTTCTTATCTCTCCTGGTTACACCAAGCATGCACCTCTCCATGCCTCTTTGAGTTGTCTGCAGTCTTTGTATGTCTCTTTTAGCTAAGGTCCACGTCTCTGCACCATACGTAAGCACTGGAAGGATGCATTGATCAAACACTTTTCTTTTAAGACATAATGGCATATTGCTCTTGAAAATTATGCTGTTTCTTCCAAAAGCTCTCCAGGCAAGTTTTGTACGCCGATTAATTTCTTCACCAATGTGACCCTCACTTGATATCTGCTGTCCAAGATAAACGTACGTGTCTGTTATCTCCAGCTTTTCTCCATCAATCGATAAATCTTCATTTCTTGTAAAAGCATTGAACATCACTTTTGTCTTCTGAAAGTTCATTTTTAATCCCACTTCTTTACTCTTGTCAGCAAGTTCCTGCATCATACTCTGTAGCTCTGATGGGGTAGTTGCAAAAATGACTATGTCATCAGCAAAACGAAGGTGGGTTAGATAATCTCCATTAATCTTTATGCCTTTGTTTTCCCAGTTCAGTGATTGAAAGACATTTTCCAATGTGGCATTAAAGAGCTTCGGAGATATGGTGTCACCTTGTCTCACTCCTTTTCCAATTTTTATGTGTGTTGTATTTTCAAATAGCAGAATCTTTGCACTTGCATTTTCATAGATGTTATTAATAATATTAATGTATGCATCTTCAATACCGCAGGATTTCAGAGCCATTGCAACTGCTGATGGTTTCACCGAATCAAAGGCTTTTTCATAATCGATAAAAGCCATGCACAATGGAAGTTCATATTCCCTCGCTCTTTCAATTAGTTCTCTCAGTACGTGGATATGATCTATTGTGCTGTAGCCACTCCTGAATCCAGCTTGTTCTCTCGGTTGAGCCATGTCCAGTGTTACCTTCAAGCGGTGTGAAAGAACTTTAGTGAAGATTTTATAAACCACTGATAGGAGGCTGATAGGTCTGTAGTTCCTGAGATCCTCAATGTCACCTTTTTTATGTAGCAAGATCATTGTAGCGTTGTTCCAATCCTCAGGAATTTTCCCTTCATTAAGGCATCGAGTGAAAATTTGGGCGAGTACTGTTTCGATTTCTCCACTTGCTTCTTGTATGATGTCTACAGTAATTCCATCTTCTCCTGGAGCTTTTCCCCCGCTTCATGTTCTTGATTGCATGTGCAACTTCTGCTGGAAGGACTGGAAGAACTCTGGTACCTTTCATGATGCCTGGAGTACATGTATCATCCCTTTAAATCATCCAGATACCTTCTGTTATGTAAATGGGGAATTGACTTTTAAAGCTCAACGGCGAAATTTCACTCGACTCGTTAAAAAATGTTATGAGCTATATTTTGGCTGTAAAGTAGGTGACCAAGCCAAAAACTGGGCCCCTCATATCTGCTGTTTGACCTGTAAAAAGGGTCTGACAGAATGGGTAAAGGGTTCCTGGCATATGTGGTTTGCAGTTCCCTTAGTCTGTAGGGAATCCAAAGATTATTCATCAAACTGTTATTTTTGAGTAACAAATATAAAAGGAATAATAAGTAAATCGAAACACATAGTGGTATACCCAAATTTGCCATCTGCTATATCAGGCAAGTTTCTCACAGTGAGGACTTACGTATATCACAGCCTCCTATAAAGTAACCGTAGAAGATGAACACTGTGAAAAACGATGCACCCAGCCTAGTTCAACATGAGGAGCAACATGACTCTACTTTCGAAGCAAGTAACCCTTCTTTAAGTCACATGTGTTAACTCAAGGTGATTTAAACGACCTTGTTCGGGATTTGAATTTGTGCAAAACACTGGCATAACTTTTGGGGTCTAGATTGAAAGGCTGGAATCTACTTCAGCGAGACACTAAAGTGTTGTTTTCTTTCGTAATTGTCAGAATGAATTTAAAAAAATGTATTCTCAAGAAAATTATTTAGTTTATTATAACAATATTTTCTCTGTGGTGGATGCTTTTGGTCATGAACATAAAACAATGGAGTGGCGACTGTTCATTGACTTCTTTGAAACTAGTTTGAAAGGTGTCCTTTTGCACAATGGAAACAAATTTCCTTCTGTGCTTATGTAGCTAATATGAAAGAATCTTATAAAAATATAAAATTCCTTTTGGAAAAACAGTATGATAAGTACAATTGGAGCATCTGTGTCGATTTAAAAGTCACTGCCTGGTTACTTGGTGTGCAGCTCGGCCATACTAAAATTTGTTATTTCTTGTGTGAATGAGGCAGTCGAGACAAGAAAAATTATTACATCAAGGAGGAATGGCCAAAGCGTGAATTACTTACTAATGGACAGAAAAATGTTGCACATCCCCCACTGGCCAACCCTGAAACTATTTTTTTGCCTTCACTTCATATAAAATTAAGGTTTTTTAAGACTTTGTTAAGGCTATGATAAAAATGGTGCTGGGTTTGCTTATTCGAAGAATGTTTCATCGAATAAGTGTTGCTAAAATTATAAAGAAGGTCTTTTTGTAGAATAAGTTTTGGTAAAATTAAAGAAGGTCTTTTTGTAGAATAAGTTTTGGTAAAATTAAAGAAGGTCTTTTTGTAGAATAAGTTTTGGTAAAATTAAAGAAGGTCTTTTTGTAGAATAAGTTTTGGTAAAATTAAAGAAGGTCTTTTTGTAGAATAAGTTTTGGTAAAATTAAAGAAGGTCTTTTTGCAGAATAAGTTTTGGTAAAATTAAAGAAGGTCTTTTTGCAGAATAAGTTTTGGTAAAATTAAAGAAGGTCTTTCTGTAGAATAAGTTTTGGTAAAATTAAAGAAGGTCTTTTTGTAGAATAAGTTTTGGTAAAATTAAAGAAGGTCTTTTTGTAGAATAAGTTTTGGTAAAATTAAAGAAGGTCTTTTTGTAGAATAAGTTTTGGTAAAATTAAAGAAGGTCTTTTTGTAGAATAAGTTTTGGTAAAATTAAAGAAGGTCTTTTTGTAGAATAAGTTTTGGTAAAATTAAAGAAGGTCTTTTTGTAGAATAAGTTTTGGTAAAATTAAAGAAGGTCTTTTTGTAGAATAAGTTTTGGTAAAATTAAAGAAGGTCTTTTTGTAGAATAATTTTTGGTAAAATTAAAGAAGGTCTTTTTGTAGAATAAGTTTTGGTAAAATTAAAGAAGGTCTTTTTGTAGAATAAGTTTTGGTAAAATTAAAGAAGGTCTTTTTGTAGAATAAGTTTTGGTAAAATTAAAGAAGGTCTTTTTGTAGAATAAGTTTTGGTAAAATTAAAGAAGGTCTTTTTGTAGAATAAGTTTTGGTAAAATTAAAGAAGGTCTTTTTGCAGAATAAGTTTTGGTAAAATTAAAGAAGGTCTTTTTTGCAGAATAAGTTTTGGTAAAATTAAAGAAGGTCTTTTTGTAGAATAAGTTTTGGTAAAATTAAAGAAGGTCTTTTTGTAGAATAAGTTTTGGTAAAATTAAAGAAGGTCTTTTTGTAGAATAATTTTTGGTAAAATTAAAGAAGGTCTTTTTGTAGAATAAGTTTTGGTAAAATTAAAGAAGGTCTTTTTGTAGAATAAGTTTTGGTAAAATTAAAGAAGGTCTTTTTGTAGAATAAGTTTTGGTAAAATTAAAGAAGGTCTTTTTGTAGAATAAGTTTTGATAAAATTAAAGAAGGTCTTTTTGTAGAATAAGTTTTGGTAAAATTAAAGAAGGTCTTTTTGCAGAATAAGTTTTGGTAAAATTAAAGAAGGTCTTTTTGCAGAATAAGTTTTGGTAAAATTAAAGAAGGTCTTTTTGTAGAATAAGTTTTGGTAAAATTAAAGAAGGTCTTTTTGTAGAATAAGTTTTGGTAAAATTAAAGAAGGTCTTTTTGTAGAATAAGTTTTGATAAAATTAAAGAAGGTCTTTTTGTAGAATAAGTTTTGGTAAAATTAAAGAAGGTCTTTTTGTAGAATAAGTTTTGGTAAAAATTAAAGAAGGTCTTTTTGTAGAATAAGTTTTGGTAAAATTAAAGAAGGTCTTTTTGTAGAATAAGTTTTGGTAAAATTAAAGAAGGTCTTTTTGTAGAATAAGTTTTGGTAAAATTAAAGAAGGTCTTTTTGTAGAATAAGTTTTGGTAAAATTAAAGAAGGTCTTTTTGTAGAATAAGTTTTGGTAAAATTAAAGAAGGTCTTTTTGTAGAATAAGTTTTGGTAAAATTAAAGAAGGTCTTTTTGTAGAATAAGTTTTGGTAAAATTAAAGAAGGTCTTTTTGTAGAATAAGTTTTGGTAAAATTAAAGAAGGTCTTTTTGTAGAATAAGTTTTGGTAAAATTAAAGAAGGTCTTTTTGTAGAATAAGTTTTGGTAAAATTAAAGAAGGTATTTTTGCAGAATAAGTTTTGGTAAAATTAAAGAAGGTCTTTTTGCAGAATAAGTTTTGGTAAAATTAAAGAAGGTCTTTTTGTAGAATAAGTTTTGGTAAAATTAAAGAAGGTCTTTTTGCAGAATAAGTTTTGGTAAAATTAAAGAAGGTCTTTTTGCAGAATAAGTTTTGGTAAAATTAAAGAAGGTCTTTTTGCAGAATAAGTTTTGGTAAAATTAAAGAAGGTCTTTTTGTAGAATAAGTTTTGGTAAAATTAAAGAAGGTCTTTTTGTAGGCCTTCGAATAAAAGCTTTGATTCAAAATGGAAAATACGAAGATCTGTAAAGCCAAGTTGGAGAAAAAAATAACAGCGTGGATATCGTTCAAAAGCGTTACGGAAAAAGTTTTTGGAAATTTTTAAATCACAGAACCACCATGCCGTTGTAGGTGAACAACGACACTGTAGCTCTATTAAAAGATATGGGGTGTAATGTGTCTCTTAAAATTAATTTCTTGGACTCCCACTTGGATTTCTTCCTTGAGAATCTCGGGACTGTCAGCTACAAACATGGTGAGCGATTTCACCAAGTTATACCGATCATGGAAAAGAGGTACCAAAGAATGTGGAGTTCAAGTGGGCTTGCTGACTACTATTGTTGGACACTTAATGTTGTCCCAGATGACAAATACAGAAGAAAATCAACTGTCATTTTTTAGGTACTATTGTATTTGTCTTTATGGAACTGGCTGGCTCTCTCTCTTCGTTGGGATGGAGCCAGCAAACGTTTAATCTGTTTTCTCAATATCTCTGCTTCTACAAGTGCAATTAAAAAAAAATCATTCAGCACCGGATACCATTTATTGTGTAGAACACTTTTGGCTAGTACTGTCTTTGGTAAGTTTGAAATATGCGAATGATGATCCTTCATTTAGCTTTTTTTTTTTACGATGCACAATTTCGCCGCTAGAGAGCGTAAATGCAGATGATATCCGATTCAAAATACATTTCATCCCGTATGTTTGCTTCTAAACATCGGATTGAAAGAAATTCTTTTATCTTTCGATTCCACTTATGTGGGAGACTACTTCAGGTGCAGTCACTTTGTCAACTTATATACGGATTTTCCGTTAGGGGTCGAAAAAGTAAACTGCGTTTACTCCGATCTCTCTGGTTGGTTTTAAAACTCCCATTTGAAAAATCCTTTCTGCAGCGGATACAGCTCGTGATGGGATATCTTTTGCATATAATTTCTAATGTCTTGTAAAGAATGGTTTGGCCACCAGGGGGCGTAAGTGTTAATTTCTGCTTCTGATGTATTTGCCACAAAATTTGAACTTCTAAAATCTCGATCGAAAAAACTCGTTCGTGCACCAATGCCACTCGCGTCGATAAACCTTTTCGGAATATTTTCTTCTTAAAATAATTCATGGTTTCTCCGCCAGGAGGCATAGATGTATATCACATTTTTGTCGATGTCTCTGCCTCTAAGAGACCGATTTGAAAAATTTTTTCTTTGTTGGATAGTTTTTCCACATGTTTTTTGTATAATTTCAAAATTTTCCAGTAAATCATAGACTTTCCGCTGGGGGGGGCTAAGGTAAATTGCGTTTTCCCAAATATCTCTGCTTCTAAAACTCCGATTTGAAAAATTCTTTCTGCACCGGATACAACTTGTGATGGGAAATGCTTTGCATATAATTTCTAATATTTGGTAAAGAACTGTTTGGCCACCAAGCGGGCGTAAGTGTTAATTTCTGCTTCTGATGTGTTTGCAGCAAAATCTGAGCTTCTAAAACCTCGATTGAAAAAACATATTTCATGGATCGATACCACTCACGTCGATGAACCTTTTCGGAATGCCTTCTTAAACTAATGCATGGTTTCTCCCCAGGGGGCATAGTTGTTTATTTTCTTTTTGTCGATATCTCTGCTTCAAAGAGTCCGATTCGAAAAATTCTTCGTGTATCGCATACATCTCCTAATGGGAAATATTTTGCATATAACTTCTAGCATTTAGTAATAAATGGTTTGCCCACGAGGGGGCGTAAGTGTAAATTTTTGCTTTTAATGTATTTGCAAAAAAAAAAAAAAAAAAAAAAATCTGAGCTCCTGAAAACCCGATTGAAAAAATTATTTCCTTGATCGATACCGCTCACGTCGGAAAACTTTTTGATAATACTTTCTTTGTAAAATCACGCATTGTTTTTCCACCAGGGGTGTAGATATGCATCATATATTTCTCGATATCTTTGCTTCTAAGAGTCTGTTTCGAAAAAAATATTTCTTTGTTGGAGAGCGTTTCCACTGCGAAATGTTCCTCATATACACTCACGGACAATGAAATTCGTGCACCAAGAAGGAAGCAACGGATTGAACTGAAATTTTATGGATTATTCAGATGAATGATACACATGATGGCAAAAACAGAGCTGCAGAACAATTACAGAGGGATCTGGGGCACACAGTCCGGTCATCTTCAATAGCACGTCGCACCGCCTCATGCGGCGATACATGCTGCAATACATGTCCGGCATGGTGGCAAACAGACGCCTGATGTTGTCGTGCGGCAAGCTGGCCCGCACGTGTTGAACGGTGTGCTTCAAATCCAGGATAATGCGGTACGGCGACAGCCGGCGTTTCAACCGGTCCCACACATGCTCGATAGGGGACATGTCCGGGGAGTAGGTAGGACATGGAAGTTTCTGGACATGACGTAGGAAGTCCTGGGCATCCCGAGCCGTATGCGGGAGGGCATTTTCCTGCTGGTCAGCGCACCTGGAATCCCGGCAAGGAAGGGGAGCACATGGGGCAGTAGGATCGCATCCACATACCCTACGCTCGTCAATGATCGACGTACTACTACTAGAGCTGATCGTCTATCTTGGGCTATGGCTCCCCAGACCATAATGCCTGCAGTGGGGGAGGTGTGGCGCTCGATAGCGAGGTTGGGATTGTGCCGTTGACCTGGGGACCTGCACACCCGGACACGATGATCATCTGTCCCCAAAACCGAAACGGCACTCATCGCTAAACACCAAACGTTGCCAGTCTGTGGCGTTCCACATCGCTCTGTCCTGGCACCACTGCACACGGAGCTGGCGATGTTCCGGTGTTAATGGCAGCACACGTAAGGGGCGCTGGAATCGCAGATTCGCTTCCTAGGGGCGTCGGAAAATGGTTCGTGGGCACACAGGAGCCGCTAGATCTGCCTGTATAGTGGACCGCGTCCGCGTGGGATACGTTCGTGCCTGGCGTACGATTCGTCGATCCTGTCTACCGGTGGTCCTCCTGGTCCGTTCGGAGCCGCTCCGCCGTGTGGCAGTGCCATTACGTGTCCACTGCTCCCAACACAGTCGGACGGTATGGTTAGAACGATCCACGTGGCGGGCTATACAGCGCGCCGAACACCCTGCGGTTTTCAGCCCGATGATCAGGCCTCTCTCAAAGTCCGTAAGTTGCGTGAATCGACGTCTCTGGCATATACCCGGCATTCTTGTCACTCACGACTCTTGCTTGCGTCGGCCGGTGCTTTTCGCTTTCATGGGGAAGCGACTGCACGTCGGTTTATAAGGCTGCCGGTTCGTGCTTGCAGCGCTACCACAGGGTGTGAGGTCATGCGCACTCGCACCAGACGTGGATAATTTGCATACCAGCACGCACTCTAGCTATTTGTAAAGTTTCGCGGTTGTAGCATGTTTTCTTCTAGGTGCGCAAATTTCATTGTCCGTGAGTGTAATTTTTATTTTTTCTTAATGAACAAGTCTGCCACCAGGGGGCGTAATTTCACATTTCCATTTACAGCAATATCTGCGGGACTAAGAACCCGACTGAATAACTTATTTCTTCAGTCAGATACTACTAACTATGCAAACCCTGTGTTCACATTTTCTTACCAAAATAATGCACAATTTTGCCGCTAGGGGCGCAAACGTTTAATGTGTTTTCTCAATATCTCTGCTTCTACATGTGCAATTTAAAAATGTCTTTCAGCACCGGATGCTATTTACTTTGTAGAACACTTTAGGCTAGTATATGGTGAATTCAGCAGTTCGCAGTTCTGTCGGTAGGTGGTGTTTGTGCACTTCAGTTTGGAGTTGTATCTCCGCTTCTAGAAACCCTATTGAGAAATTTTATTTTTACTGTATGTCATTCGCTACAATAGAGATCCTCTTTAAATAATGCAAGGATTTCCCCCTAGGTGCGTAAAGGTCGAAACTTTTTTTTCGCTATCTCTACTTCCGGGTGACGTATTTGAAAAGTTCTATTTTCTTAACATGGCTTTTTCCAAGAAGAATATTTTTCGCCTTATAACGAAGTAAATTTCTCACTTATTTTTGTACACGCCGGGCATCGAAGCCGGGACCCCTCACTCCGGAATGAGTCGCTCTCCCAACTGAGCTACGCGGACGTATGCTCTTGCTGCTATCTGCCTTTATCTCATGTGCGTCCTGCGGTGCAGGCACATCACTGCCTATTTTCAACTTTTCCGTTATGCAAAATGCTTCAACTAGCAAGCGTATACTTACATAATGTTTCCTCCTATATTTCTTTTCTTAAGTGTTCGATTCGAAAATCTCTTTGTCTCTGACACCTTCCTTGTGCTATGAGAAACTTTTTGTGCACCATTTGTTAATTTTCGTAACATGCTTTTTATTCGCTGGTGAAACTAAGTGGCTGTTTCTATTTGTGGATGTTTTATGGATTGCAGAAACCGGTTGATTGTTTTCCTAACTGATTGCATTGAATTTAAATAGCTCTTTGATGAATCTATTTCGCGTCAGAATGGATACAAAAGACGTGGTCTTTACAACCGAAAATCCGGTGTCATCTTTTTTGTTTTCATTAAAGACAGCGGTAAAAAGCTGAGTTCATATCGATATGCCGTTGAAAATCACTGAATGGCTGAAGTAGTCTGATCGAAAATGATTCGGCTTTTCGTTTTAATCTAAAACAACATCCAATTGTAAACACTCTTGAGAGATCGGCCAAGGACTCTCCCTTTTTAAAGGAAAATACTTCATTGAAATTTTATCCGATGGTCGGTAGGAACTCAGAATTCTACCACGATAATTAAAACCAGATGATTTTAAAATAATGGGCTATTTTTTTCCCCCTCAAAGCTTTCGTTATTAAATGCTGTGACGTAGATTACCTACTTCAGTGGCGTAACCATGTTTCAAAATCTAGGGGGTGGGGTCCGATCACACATACACAGTGATCGGACACCTCCCCCCCCTTACACACACACGTAAGAGCAAAGCAGTTGCTGAGGCGCGATCTAACGGGCACGACATAGGCGCCTCTGTCGGCGAATTGTGGAACTTAGATAACACAACTGTAAAACTATGACACATAGGGTAGAAATGTAAATTACAAAGTTGTAGAGCTGATTTTGCTTATTAGGAATCGATATCGCTGTTTTATTAAGTACATACTATACACGTGTTTGCATTCTACGAAAAATCACAATCTTATATTATTAAATTTAGTCGGTTCACATCATAAAAAAGTGTGCATTATATCATTATATTCCAAAAAAGTTTAGGGGGGGGGGTCCTTTACATTGGGAATCTCCGACTCTGAAAATCTGGGAGGGGGGACTCCCCAGTGGTTACGCCTATGAAATACTTAAATTCCCGTTTGAGCTAACTGTCTGTTGGGTAAATTTTAGTTATCTCGCGTTATACTTCCCGTACTTCACGTCATGTCTGAGCGCCTAAGTTTTTCTCCCAAAATGTGGCATCTCTGGCAACCAGCCACATTAATCCTTTAACTGGCTGAAACGAAATAACTCGGGGATAGAAAAATGGCCAGATATCAGCTCAAACAAATGTATTTGCTACCTAGGAAGTGGGTCGAATGCGGCTGGAACGAATGAACCTGCGCACCAGAAAAGTTGTTTTCCCCCTTAGCTTTGTCATTCAAAGTGTTGATTGGGGGGGTGATTCACACTAATCCTTTCAGACTGATTACCTGCTAAAAGGGCAAAGGGCTATAACAGTTGTGACGTGCCTGCCAGCAGGACGCACACGACATAAATGCAAATAGCAGTCAGAACGAACGTCCGCGTAGCTCACTTGGTAGAGTGACTTATTCCGGAATGAGGGGACCCGGGTTCGAGCCCCGGCGTGGTGTCCGGTTTGGAGCATCTATGTATACCAAGTACCCCGCATCCTTTACACGTGTGAAAACACAAGTTTGTTCGCGACGGACATCTAATCCGTCTCCCCTCACTCCGGAGTAAGTCGCTCTCCCAACTGAGCTACGCGGACAGAATATCTCCCTGCAGATTTGTCGTCTTGACACACGGTTTCACCTCCGTAGTACGTCACAGATGATTAAATAGATATAAATGTGAGATTTCGTCTATTAAATACTTCTGTAATTGAAATTTCGCCTATTAAATACTTCTGTAATTGAAATTTCGCCTATTAAATACTTCTGTAATTGAAATTTCGCCTATTAAATATTTCTGCAATCAAAACAACGAAAGGTAATGCGTTATGGCTTTCTTATTTGAAACGAATTTCATCGTTGCTTTGATAGATGCATCTTTGGCATCTATCAGAGCTCATATTTCTTTATACTTGCCCTTCAATACAAGCAGTAATTTTTTATACATTTACCAAGAGCAGGAGTTTCCTTTCGAAAACCATTTAGTTCATTCGTGTATGTTGAAATATTTTTATTGGGATTTTCGCTATGTTCAGAACGCATCACATAGCTCACTGATTCAAACACATCTTCCATGTCTGTGTGTGCAGAGATTTTCTTGGAACAACTGTACAATACTGGATTTCGTTTCATTTATTGCTGCGTTTCATTGCTGAGTTGAGATTTCCAGGAAAAACCTTTCGTCGGGAAAGCGTGCAAAGTAAAGAGAGATGTTCGGCTTCCATTTCTTCACAAAGAATGTCAAAGAAACAAACAGATGGAAGCTTTTGACTTCTCATGTTAACATTTTACACGCACTCGCTCAAAAGAGATCTTAGTTCATCTGGCAAACTCTGGCCCATAAGTATTTCACAACGAAGAAAACAACGGCTGACTTGAATGCCTGCGTTTGCTGTTGAGAATAAAGCCTTTGATGTTTCCAATAATCGCAACGGTGCCATCAGAGCAAACACGTTTCAAGCTTTTTTCCATTCGATTCCATTATTTTCCATGAATTTATCCGTAACATTTTATTTTTCGCTGAGTCACCTCTTTTAAAAAGAAACAAAAATTTCCTTCTTTGAAGCAGTCCTCATCAACGAAATGAACAAAGTTTATTAGGCAACGAAATGAACCAAGGCTATTAGTCTTTTGTTTGCTCATTAGTTTGTTAAAGAAAAATGTATGCCCTTTGTCCAGCCTTAAATTTTCCAAATAGCATAGTCAGCAATGCGTGAGATATTGCATTGATTAATATTTTGTTAGTTTCGTCTGAAAAGTGCTACTTTGCTTACATCGTTATTGCTTCACGTTCACTCTTCATAAAATATGTATACAGTATATACACGGTCGAGTAGACAAGCTGGGAGGGAGTCAATAAATGCTGGAAGGTGTTCACGGGTATCTGCAGCCATGCTGACTGCCGTGCATCTGATAGTTGCTGGAGAGTGCGTGCTGGAAGATCCATAGAGCGAACAGCACGATCGAGGTGGTCCCATAGATGCTCAATTGGGTTTAAGTCTGGGGAATTAGCGAGCCAGGGAAGTACTTTTGTGCTCTTCCAACCACTCTCGGACATTTCTAGATGTGTGACACGTCGTGTTGTGGTGTTGGAAAATCCAGTCCGTCCCAGAGGAGACAATCAGCATGTATGGGTGTACGTGGTCTGCAAGGATGGATTCATAACGAATTCGGGCCGTACTGCCTTCCACAGGTATGAGTGGACCCAGGGAATGCCACGAAAACATTCCCCAGACCATAACGCTGCCCCCCCCCTCCACCAGCTTGTGTTCTTCCAGCAATGGCTGAATAGTGTTTGTTGATCATATCATATCATATGTAGAGGATTTTTAGGAAGGGAATGTCTGACCAAAGGTCTTAAACAACCCTTAGAAATAGGAAGCTAGGAGATTTGGGTTAGAGTTTCCGATAGGAAAATCACACGGAAGCGAAGTAGAAAGGGGGAGGAAGACGACCTTATTTATTACCGGGGGGCCAGTACCCGAGGTCCGACGACTTAACGTGGCCATCCGACGAACGGCGGATATTTAGTGGATCGAGCGTTCGTACCTGTCTGGGATCGAACCTGAGGTCTTTTCCGTGGCAGTCACGAACGTCCCCACTAGGCCTACCGCGTACCTAGTAATAGTGTTTGTTCTCCGATGTTTCCAGCCTTATACCCCAACGTCGATCCGTTCGATGAAGCAGAAAACGTGACTCATTGGAGAAGGTAATCTTTTGCCAATCAGCGGAGGTCCAATTCCGATACTGCCGTGCAAATGTAAGCATTTTCTGCCGATGCACCTTCGTTAGCATAGGTGCACTGACTATCCGTTTGCATCGGAGCCCCATACACAACAGGGTTCGCTGAACTACCTTTTTGTTGGCCACAAAAGAACAGTTCATTGGATTGTTGGCCACCGTGTTGTAAGGCTAACGCGCTCGGCTAGATATCGAGAGATCCGTGGATTCAATTCCCCAGCGGTGACCGAATAACAATTTTTCGGTTGCCATGTGTATCTGGAACGTGGAAAGAGCGATGTATTTGTTTATTTACTGACGCCACGTATTTGGAGGATTTTTCACATTAGATACACTTCCGGTAGTCCCCTGTTTCATTTGGCCAGTGAGTTGCTCCACAGTAGCGTGTCGATCGGCCCTCACGCATCTTCGAAGCCGACGTTCACCTCTCACATCAATGGCACGTGGTGCTCCGCAGTTTCAACGTCGCGTATTCGCAATGATGCCATTTCTCCAATCACGATACACTTTAACCAAAGCAGCACACAAACAGTTCACAAATTGTGCTGTTTCAGAAATACTGCCACCCTTGGCCCGAAAGGTGGTAATACTTTCTTTCTGCGAATCTGATAAATCGCTCCTTTTATCCCTGGCAGCAGCAAGTGATATGTTTTCAGAATGCCTACAGAACAGCTTATATAACCTCCAAGCCAGCTCACGACACGAGCCTTCTTTTATTGGCTACGTGCTGTTGAAGTCAAAAGTAGGAGGTGCTCATAAGAATGTGACTCGACTGTGTATACACTGAAGAGCAATTGAATTAGAGATACCTGTCTAGTAACGTGTAGCACCACCTTTCGCCCTGATGACGGCGGCGGTTCGTCTCGGCATGGACTCGACAAGACACCGGAAGCGTTGGGAAGCCATACGGATACACGACCCCTGAACAAGCTCCCACAGTTCGCGAAGATTTGATGGAGGGGGTCAGAGCCTCAAACATCTTTCTCGATGACATCCTAGATGTGCTCGATGGGATTGAGGTCAGGTTACCTAGCTGGCCAAGGAAACGAGGTCACGTCGGTGGAGTGTTCATCCAACCATTCGGATACAATTCGGGAGCGATGGTACGGTGCATTGTCTTGTTGCAGGATGAGGTCCTCAGTGGGACGTTGAAAACGCACAAACGGGAGCAAATGGTCGTCCAGGATATCCCGGTAACGTTGACCTGTGAGGGACGATGTCACACGTACCAAGGGTCCCATTTCAGTCCACGTAAACAGTCCCCAGATGAGAATGCCACCCCCACCAGCTTGAAGAATACCCTGCTGGCAAGAAAGATCCATCGCTTCATTTGGTTTGCGCCGTACTCGTATCCTGCCATCCCCATGTAACAATGTGAATCTCGACTCATCAGTCCAGGCAATATTTTCCCATATGCCTAGGGTCCAGTGGCGATGTTCCCGCGTCCATGCTAATCTTTGCACCCTGTGCTTCTGTACGCCATAGCGAGGAGATGGTTCTGGATGGTGTGGCTGCTTACACGTTTTTATGCACCAGCGTTAAATTGTCGAGTGATTTCTTGCACTGTGGCCCGTCTATCCGCTGTTACAATGCGAGCTAGCCGGCGATGACCCCGCTCATCCACACGCAATTGTCCACGGCAGTTGGCTCTTGCAGGGATGGTTTTACTAGGTTCGATGCACTCATGGTGCACCCGTGACACAGTGGCCCGTGAAAATCCCAGTGCCTGCACGACTTCCGAGATGAAGTAACCCATTCGTCGGGCCTCGACAATTTGCCCACGATGAAATGCGCTTAGATCCTTCGTTTTACCCATACTGCGTCCGACTCTTACTAATTCCCGTCGCATCACTCCTTATATTGTCGGATCGCTGCATACCTCATGTCGTTTCCGTTTACAGGGCCGCCCACAGCGCCACATTTGCATAACGCCAGCTGTCTCTAATTCTATTGCTCTTCAGTGTATACTTATGCACTATATTGACAAAAATCACCAGACTCCTAGAAGAGAAACACAACATGGCATTTATTGACATGCATTAGCACGGTGTCGGTCCACCTTTGGCCTTAATGCATGCACTGACCCTTCGAGACATGCTTTCGACAAGGTTTTGGAACACAGCGATAGGTATGCGCTTCCATTCAGTACAGAATGCTGCCGCTAACTGTTGTTTAGTAGTAGGCCTTGGTTCCAAACTTCTTATCAGGAGCTCTAATTCATCCCATAGGTGCTCTATGGGATTAAGATCAGGGCTCTGTGGTGGCCAGTCCACACACGATACGGAGTTATCTTCAGACCACGCCGTAACAGTCCTTGCTTCATGGCTCGCGCATTATGCTGCTGGTACCAACAATGCTCGGTTTCCCAGTATTGCCACAGTGTTAGTAGGCTATAACTGTCCAGAATATCGAGGTAGACGTGCTGGTTAACAGGTTTGTCCACGATAAGTAGTGGGCCGTGACCATACCACGAAAAACACCCCCACACGAGTACACTGACATCTCCAAACTTGACTGTACGAAAAGTACACTGTGGTAAATAGCGTTCCCCCGGCTGCCACCATACCCACACACGGCCATCAAACTGATGGATCGTATATCTGGATTCATCAGTCCATAGGACCCGTTTCCTTTGATCTGTGGTCCACGATAAAGTTCTTTACACCATGCTAAACGACGAGTAGCATTCCGAGTAGAGATGAAAGGCTTATGAGCAGCCGCACGACCACAGTAACATATGGAATAAAGCTCTCTGCGAATGATACGTGTACATACCGAGGTTCCAGCATTTTTACTCACCTGTACACTGAGGTCTTGTGCAGTACTCCGTCGATTAGCTGTAACGACTCTCCTGAGGCTTGGACGTCGTCTATCACTGATTTTCTTTGTTCTGCCGGTGCGTGTTGCTGCTTCAGGCAGGCCATGTGTCTTCCACTTATTCAGTACATGAAAAACAGTTGACTTGGGTATGTTTAAAAGCCTCTCGGTTTCTCTTATGGACAACCCACTAATATAACACCCAACAATCTTTCCTTTCTCAAAGTCAGTTCAGCGACATTTTCACTCAACCTCACAGTGCAGTATGATCGCGGTCAGCTGCAGGATTGTTTTTATACCGTTTGCAGCTGTACCGTGCATCTTAACAACGCAGAGGATACGTTCATTTGCTTTTAAAGGGGTGTCCCGTGACTTTTGTCAATGTATTTGCATATTCCACCGCTAAGAAAGGCGGGGTCTCGAAATCGCAGGTTTCGGGTCCACCGCAAACCATGCTTGAAGTAACTAACTCTCTGTAAAAGAAGGAATTCTCACTAATTCCGGACGATGTGTAGAAGGAACATCACACATTTTTCGAAGAACCCAACCACCAGTAGATATATTTTCGCCTTCAGACGCCAATGTAAAACCCATTTTTTCCTGTGTAGAGGCTCGAACACACATCGTTCTGCACCGCAGCCGAATTACGGTGTATAATAAGTTACGCCGGCCATGGCTTTTCGTTGCTAGTTGCCGTCTTGATATGTGCGTCACCTCTGTAGTATACCGAAGTTGTTCGAATCTGTATTTGATTATAAATATCTTTTTTGGGTCATTTATGGTGAGATGTCAAGAAACAAATTGGCGCAAAAAATCTATCAAGTTGATGGAAACTCTTTTTTTATAAACTCTATTAATGAAAAAAGCAATCAAACCATTCAGAATCAAAACAAGACAGCAATATGTCACAAGTCTTAAGGGAATGAGAAAGTGCCGCAATAAAAAAAGAGGCTGTCCTGTATGAAGAGACCGACGAAAACGCTACTAAGTTTTGAATGTAGCTCAGGAGACCTATAGGGAAGACTTGAAACCCATTCAAGAGAAAACTGGGAATAATGATAGTGAAAAGTAGAGGTGGGACGAATCCTAAATTTTCTCGAATCCGAATCCTAAAAGGTTTTCGAATCCTTCATAAAAGAATAATTTTAAGAAAAAAGGGAAAGAAAAGACTTCTACCTAAAATTAAAAGTTTTTAATTAAAGTAAAATTTGAAATCTGTGTTTAATGAAAAACACATTCAAGAATACAGTTTTAAAAAAATATACCCAAAGTTATTAAGAAGATACTAATGAAATTGATAATTTACATTTACTATATGAAGTAGTTATAACGAAGTAAATTTCTCCGTCATTTTTGTCCACGCCAGGGCTCGAATCCGGGTCCCCTCACTCCGGAATATCTCACTCTACCAATTGAGCTACGCGGACGTTCGTTCTGACTGCTATCTGCCTTTATGTCATGTGCGTCCTTCTGGCAGGCACGTCACACCTCCCCCCCCCGAAAGAGGGCCGGGGACATGGCCTACGGGTCAGCCGTGACCATGAATCGTTGCAGGCAGCCATCCATTGTAGAACGTGCACTCGAGAACTCCCAGTCAATCTGGTGTGTGGAATGCAACGTCACACACATTGCGAGATTTTGAACGGCCAGGTCATCCGGGAAGTTTGGGCGCCATTATAACGAAGTAAATTTCTCCGTCATTTTTGTCCACGCTAGGGCTCGAACCCGGGTCCCCCTCACTCCGGAATAAGTCACTCTACCAATTGAGCTACGCGGACGTTCGTTCTGACTGCTATCTGCCTTTATGACGTGTGTGTCCTGCTGGCAGGCACGTCACATAGTACATAACTGTTGAGTCTTGAGGTTCATTTCCATTTTCTGAACATAATTTGACCAAAAAAATATTTGAGTAATAATTCACATTTTTGACATTTTTCTTTAATTGAATTTAATTTAATGAAAATTCTGCCCGCACAACACAGTACATTTATATCTAACAAAACACAAACATCAAAAATTGTCATATGTACTAAACTAAATTTAAATAATAGCACAGTATTAACACAATGGAATAAAAACATGAAGTCACAGTAATATCACAAAGTTCAATATAAATTAATAGCATTTAGTTTTAATTATTTAATCAAAGAGAAAACAAGAGCTCAACCACCTCAAATATATCTAGTATAATAATCATAAACATACAAGCACTAATCCCGCTTACAATTGACCAAAAAAAAAAAAATCGATACAATGTAATTTGCTAAAAAAAATAACATGATGAATACCCGATCTCCAAAGGTAGATGTGTCAGGTCAAAACGATAAAGATAGCATCATTAAAAATACGACCGGTGTTGAGCATACAGTAAAAGAAAGAATACAGGAACTCAAACAAACAACAAAAACTCTCATAACAGTTTTTTAAATACCCTAGAGTCCACAATTTTCCTGATATATAATGGCAGTCTGTTCCACTCACGGGGTCCAGCTGCAATAACACTGTTATGCAGCAATCTTGTGCGTGCCCGAGGAACACCAAAAACTCGTATGACCTCGAGTATCATGTGAATGGGAGAAATGCTGTAATTGCAACAGTTTGAGATACCTGTTCGTGTAGACTTTGTCATGCATAAGTAGTGAAAATAAATATAATAACCTGAAAATAAATATTTTATTGATGTTATAATGACAATAAATACTACCAGTAACAAAAGTTCCAAAACCAAAGCAAGTGTACATATAGGGAGGATTATTATTATTATTTTTTTGCATTGGAGGTTTAACGACCACCGTGAGCAACTCAATGGGCTATAAGCAGTCGCCCGTTTCTAATTTAGGGTCACAGGTTCCAGGGAAGGGAGAGAGCCAGTGCCGTAAGAAAACACAACATCCATGCCTCACCGGGATTCGAACCCGGACCCCCTTACGGACAAATGATCAGAGGCCATCGCTTAGACCACTGTGCCACCAGGGCGGCGAGGATTATTTCAAGAGTTAATATAGATAAACACTAAACATGGAACACTAAGTTGAGTAAATTATTTCCAGAAAATTAAGAAAAATCAAAAACGTGTTTGTTTTAAGAGTTAATAAAAACACTAAACACTGAACACTTTCAGGGCAATGTTAAGAAAATCCGAAACATTAAATGGAGATTTCATAAAATTCAAACAAATATCGCTCTACAACAAGAACCGAACGCCAAGTTTTTTAGGTTAAGATTCGAAAGATTCGAATGACGAAAAAAAATGCGAACATTCGAGTTTTCGAATCTCGAATCTTTTCCAGGATTCGCGGGATTCGAGGATTCCAATGTGAAAAGATATAACACCAGTTCAATGTCGCTGAATCTAAATCTGATAAAAAAGTAGTTGAAAAGATACTTACCGTGCAGTTTTTGCAGCACCGATGTTTCATGATGCTGTATATCTAAATTTTAACCGCGAAATATAATTACCAATAATACCTGAGCGGCTGCGCACCAAAATGGTAAAATGGGTATTTCGGGTTTTCCAAAGCTATCGATCAATTACTTCAACACAGATTGAACGAAGGCTTACTGCTTTTGGTGCTTGCTATTAACTTCATCCAGTCTCTGAATCTTCCTGCGAATTAACCTTTGGTTTCGAAAACTGGAAGATAACATAAAAAGTGTCAGCCCATTAGAACAGGGTGAGGCACTACCTGCTATTGGAAAGAAACAGAGCTACGAACCATTCAAAAAATGGATTATATGCCGGACTTGAAGCCTAAGTACAATTGGAGAAGAATGACTACCATATCTTTTGAAACGAGTGCTTTTTTGTATCAAATTTTGACCTCTAAAAATTTGGGGCTGAGTGGTCTAGACGACATGAAGTGGTCATGGGGAGAAAATTTATTTCCCGATAATAAAACCGTGAGCAACTTTCTCTCTCCACTCAGACTCATTGATTAGAGCGACCGGCTTTTAGCAAACCACCTAAAACATGCCAAAAATAATACTGCATCAGTCTGTTATCTGTCTCAAGAAATCCAAATTGAATTTATCATTCTTCTTTCTTCTGCTGTCAAGAACCAGTTGTTGAATAATATCATTAAAAATAAATACTATGGAATTTTGTTTGACTCATCTCCTGGAACAGTTATCTGAGGTAATCAGCTTTGTCGACGTCGATTTCGAAAGCAAAATGATAAGTATACATAAAAGTATCCATTCTGGGTTTTATTCAAATATATGCCAAAGACGCTGCAACCCTTAAAAAATCCTAGTGGACAAACTAGTATCAGACAAAATACTTCATTTACTGTTTCTTATTGCGAAGACGTCTTAAGACTACTTACGCATTGGACTTCAAATTTCCATTACAATATAATATTATTTTAAATTCTTACTACAGTGCAAATTGCTAGCTGCAAGTGCTCCTTCAGAAAGTTGAAGCTTATCATGACATATCGATGGGACAAAGTCATCTCAGTGATCTCATTCTTCTGAAGACCGAGAAGGAAACAGAGGAAACTGATTTTCATAATGCGATTGATCAATTGAGACGTACACTTCTAAACAACTTTCCTTTTGAATTTATGTTTTCTTATGTAAATTTAAATTCTTCTCGTTAAACGTTTTGTGACTGAACGACACATTACCTCCCCGAAGAGTTTTTCCATTTTGGCATCACTGACAGTGAGTCGAAGCAGCATATGATGTAAACATTGAGTGTAGAACGGGCGGAGAGTTGTAAGAGGCAGAAACGCATCTAATACAGAGTTACAGTTAAGCGATATATTTTATGTGTAGTTATGTAGTCGTTGTCGAACACTTAATGAATATACAGGGTGTGACAGCGTTCATAGGGTAATTTCCCGCGTGTCGTACAATGACGTCATGTATCAATGCGCGCCCGATGACGCGGCGTTCTTATGTCAATGAGCTGCCATTTTTTTTTTTTGTTCGACATGGCAAACTTGATGGCTGAGCATTGTGCTTTCACTGCTGAAAGGTAATTCAAGAATGACAATTCTATAATTGCTACACAACGTCTATTCAGGCGATATTTCAAAGTGGCACGTCATGGGAATGTGCCAGATGATCGCACCATTACAAGGTGGGTAAGTTCCTTTAGATTAACAGCACCGGCTTGTAATCGTAAATCAGAAGGTAGCGAAAGAACTGCGCGGACACCGGAAATGATCGAAAACTTTCGTGCTGCAATCTTACGTAGCCCTAGAAGATCTACTGGGAGACGCTCTACAGCTTTGCACATTTCCGATCGTTCATTCAGGTTAATATTGCATGAGGATCTCCATTTCCAGCCTTATAAGCTCTCAATTATGCAAGAAATTAAGCCTCAAGATTTGGTTGCACGCGAACAGTTTTGCACAACCGGGCGTGATCTCCTTCGTGAAAATCCACAGATGTTACACACCTTGACTATGTCAGATGAAGCATACTTAGAGTTATGCGGTTCGGTGAATAAACAAAAGGTATGTCATTGGGATGATGTAAACCCGGGTCAACTGCACATCAAGCCAGGTCGCCCGTGTCAGTGTCTGGTGTGGAGTTGCTTCCTTTGGAATTATCGAGATGTATGTTTTCGAACACGACGAGGATGTCGCTGTAACTGTCACCAGTGAACGTTATCTATGGATGCTGCAAGATATCTTGCTGCCTCAATTACGGATTCTGAATGGGGATATGGACCATTTACGGTTTCAACACGACGGGGCGACCGCGCACATGGCTCGCACATGCATGGTTTTTTTACGACAGACCTTTCCGCAGAGATTAATTTCTCGCTATGGTGACACCCCTTGGCCGCCCCGGTCCCCCGATCTAACATGTGCTGATTTTTTCTTATGGGAAGAAGTCTTCCAAACACGTAGTGCCACCATATTGGAATTGAAGGGCCGTATCAGAGCTACCGTTACCAATATCCCTGGCGATATGTTACGACGAGTAATGGACTCCTTCCAACGCCGCTTAGAAGAATGTGTGGTGTAGCGGGACAGACATTTGACAGGGGTCGTATTCAAACACTTACTGATCAATGGCATTCTTGTAACTACTATTTTTCAGAGAGAGAGAGTAATAAATAAAAAAACATTTGTTCGCTTAGGGTGCGATTTTATTAATACGCTATCAACGCTGCCGCACCATATAGTATACGAAGAACCTAGCGCTCCAGTAGTGGACAAAAAAATACGTGATGCTGATTCTTTCCCTGGCAGTTTTGACCCAAATTTTGACATGGGATGATATACACTATATCATCAAAAGTATTAGGACACCACAATGTTCTGGGGAAAATACCTTTACTATCGCAGTTAGTCGGTTTATCTTTTGCTTGTATGAGAGCGGTAAGACGTCGAGGCATACTATCAACCAATTCCCGGTAGGTCTCGACAGGTATGGCTCGCCCTTCGTCCTGCAAAGCTGCTACCAGAATAGAGAGCGAAGACGGTCGTTGTGGTCGATTTCGAATCCGTCGCTTCAGTTCTTCCCAGAGGTGTTCTATGGGACTAAGATCAGGACTCTGAGCAGGCCAGTCTAACAATTGATTCCACCTGATTTTCAAGAAACCAGTCCTGCACACGCCGTGCAGTGTAGCAGGGAGCTCAACTGTGTTGGAAGAGACAGCGGGCATTTGCATAATACTGCCACATTGTTGGTAGTGCAGAATTATTCAGAACGACGAGGTACACTTCAGAATTCATAGTTTAGGGTATAACAACCAACGAGTCAAGTCCCATCCACGAAAAACAACTCCGTAATATGACGGAGCCTCCACCCGAACTTAATAGTTAGAAGAACACAGTCCAACGAAAATCCTTCGCCGGGCTGTGGCCAAATCCAAACACGCCCATCAGAATGGAAGAGTGAAAGGCGTGACTCATCACTCCACAGAACAGCTTTCCAGTTGCCCACAGTCTAGGAACGACGGGAGACACACCACTACAAACGGCACTTCGCATTCACGGTAGTCATGTGTGGCTGGTGTGCCTCTGCTCTACCCTAATAACCCACACTGTGCAACTCTCTGCGGATAGTTATGGTACTAATCGAGCCATTACAAGGATTTCCTACAGCGATGGAAACGGCAGAGGAAGAATGGGATTTCTTAACATTTCTTACTATGGCTCTTCTGTCACGTTCCGTCAGTTTGTGCGGTTTTCCTGAACGCTTTGTTTTGTTGTAGTTGCACCGTACTGCTTCCATATCTTCACGACATCACTTACAGTTGAGTTTGGAATGTTTAAGGGGGGGGATTCTCATTTTTGACGCTAAACTTACCACTCGAACTTTGTTTTACTCTATACACAAGTAGTTATCGTTTGATGAACCAGAAAAAAAAATATATATTTGAGGAAATGGTGACTTGTCAAACTCAAATTATCAATTTAGCTAAAAAATTTACAATGTTTTTCACTATTAAAAAAATATACATAACGTATCGCGTTTCTGGTTCATCAAACGATAAACGGATGTTTGCTGAACATGCAGTTTTACATTTGAAGTCGATGGGTCCAATAGTTTTTGAAATATCGTGCCAACGATTCGCGAAAAAGCTGTTTCGAGAAAAATGCGTTTAAAGTTTCAAGTACGGTTTACGGAGGTATATCGAGAACTTACTGTATTTTTATTTTAATCTGCATACAGTGTTTTTTCCTCTGCTACGTAGAACTCGTTTAGAGACATTTGCTTACTCGTTTAGAGACACGCCTTGTACGAGCCTCTTTTTCAACTCGTTTAGAGACGTAGAACTCTCGTTTAGAGACACGCCTTGTACGAGCCTCTTTTTCAACTCGTTTAGAGACGTAGAACTCTCGTTTAGAGACACGCCTTGTACGAGCCTCTTTTGTAGCCTCGACGCTGCGTCTCGACGATCTCTGCAGACGCTGTTGGTGCCGCGCGTTGGCAAGTATCTTCGTTTGCTCTCCAATAACAATTCCTGTCGTTGTCATCATTTTCAGGACGGCAGAAAAGCCTTCATTAAAAATGCCTGCTGCTACATAAGTTGCCATTTCGATGGTTTTTGAGCCACAGTGAAGATGTTTGGGCGTGAACCGCCAAACAGTAAAAATTAAAACTTTCATTGTTGTTTTGAGTGTCACCACCCAAACACCTTTCTAGCAACTCTCTTGATGACAAATCGTTGTAAATCGGCTTTATGGCATTTTCGACATTTTTATGAAGTGGCGGTTCGTGATTGAATTCGTCCAGAGTTTTCTCAGCTTTGGCTTTGCGCCAGTTGCACCAATTCTGTGACCCCACTGGACAATAACAGATTATAACTTGGCCAATTTTGCGAATTTCGACTTGAAATTTGGTACACATATTCTTAAGACTTGAATTAATAAAATAACGTAAAAAAAAAGAAAAAAATTATAAAAAAATGAGAATCCCCCCTTAATATACGTAGCTGCAATTCTCCGTATGGAAACGTTAGCCAAATGACATCCTATGACCAGCCCACACTGGAACTCGGAAAGCTCATATCCATGTGGCATATCCACTTCGAAGTTACTGATAACACCAGAAATATCTCAAGAATCGAAGACTCAAAACTTTGAAGTGAAGCTTCAATAGCCGCCCCGGTGGGGCAGTGGTCTAAGGCGCTGGCCTCTGATCATTCGTCCGTAAGGGGTCCGGGTTCGAATCCCGGTGAGGCATGGATGTTGTGTTTGTCTTACGGCACGGGCTCTCTCCCTTCCCTGGAACCAGTGACCCTAAATTAGGGACGGGCGACTGCTTATAGCCCATTGAGTTGCTCACGGTGGTCGTTAAACCTCCAATAAAAAAAAAAAAAAAAAAAAAAAAGAAGCTTCAATAATTTTGAAAGTAGTCTTCGTTTGCCGTTTCTCTCAAAAGATTTAGTCGCCCGGACGCAATTCTCTCACGAATCTTAACAGACGGGAAAAACGTGAAGCCGTAGGTCCAACCGTCTTCAAAATAGAAGTGAACAATGTTCAGATAGAAAAGATTTAAAGTGATGACAATTAGAGGTACAGTGTATGCATTGCCTACACTGTAAGAAATAAGTGGTGTGAATTCACGGAAAATTTCTGAAAATAACGTGCAGCAAAGTTTCCGGTAGGTATCCGTGTTTTTCAGAAATTTCCGTTTTTTAAAAGTGCCCGTTTATTTTAACTTCCGTATTTTCGAAGATTTTCCGTAGACAGAAATCCCGTTTATTTTCAGAAAAGTCCATTTTTAAGTTTTTCCGTATTTTACTTTAATTGTGCATCGGAAAAAAAAAAAAAAAAGCCATAATGCATGGATCATTATTCTAACATTTGGAGCTTCGCAACGCAAAACAATTTTTTCAAATAAATAAAGAGATGTGTTGCCTACACCCGAACGGGCATTATAATAACTTAAGCCTTTCCTTTGTTTCAAAAGACGAGCTAAAAAAACAGTAATGAAACTTCAAGTTTTAAGCTCTGTCTTTCATAATCCGTCTCTTTAAAAAACTCAGACTTGTTATTATCTGTTTTAATTTCTCGCTTTTACTAATTCAACAGTAATAAACAAGGAATTAATTTATCTATTTAAGATAAACAACGACAGTAATAAAGACAGGGAAACAATAGAGATAAAACAATTTGTTTTAATCTAGTTTCCTGTAGTCGTCTTATTTTTTCATTTTGTAAATCAAACTCTCGAAAGCGCACATTTTAAAAAGGTGATGCACGAAAAGATAAATTCACTATTGTGGAATACGCCCACTGCAGTGCGACTGGTGTTATGTTACAAAATTTTGCTTAAGGGAAACAAAGCTGAATTTGTGTGCGAATCAATTTCTTTCAAGATTATAAATATTTGCCAAGACAGCGAACAAGAACACGAAGGGGATTTGTTCATATCATTTTACATCTGTGTTTTCTCTCTTTAAGTCCTTTTTTTTTTCACACTTTTCTTGAAAAGAGTTAACAATTTTTCATGTCAGCATTTTGAATCTCAAACATTATGCTTTAGACAGCATTTTGATATAGATCACGTACTTCCTAAAAATCTTCTGTCTTTCTTGCCTTTCTTTTTTTTTTTTTTCTTGTCGCTTACTTTAAGAACCGCACCTTATCTCGGTATTCTTCCATTTTCCATTCTTCTCAGCTTCCTCCCTCCTTCATATATATACTTTTTTCACTTCCGCCCCCAACGCGTTGTTTTCCTCGTTCTAAGCTCCATATTTGCTCGGCGGTAGTTTCTCGCGTGCATGTGCAATAATAACCCTAACCGGTTTGTTGCGTTATGAGTTGCTGTTTAAAGTCTTGACCCATTTCTTCAGCAAAGCCTCCACCCTCTACTTGGAACCTTAAAAAATTTTCAGTCGACGGTGAAAAAAACAAAATGGCACGAATGCCAGTCAAAATGCCACAAGTGACGACCTTCATTTAGTTAAATCCCGATTCGAATTATTAAATGTTTCTCCCTTTTTTCTCAGCTTTGCAGCTAAAGTAATTAAGAAATCTAATCATCGTTCGGACAAAAACATCCCTCATACAAAACGAAATGATTTAGCTTTTACGTTCACCAAGCAGAGAACTGCGTTAGTTATTTATAGCCTCATGATGATAGCACGCTTTCATGGAGAAACACGAACGAGAATTGATTAAAAACCCAGATTCAATAGAAGTCGACTTTCGAAAACAGGAAGAAAAAACTAGATAAAGCTCTTTGGGTACACTTGACTGTTCCATTCTGAACAAACAGTAATGAAAGCACAACGAAATCACTGCAAGCCTTTTTCAATTACTAAGTCTTTCGTTCTGTTTTCGGAAGCAACTTGTTTTCTTTTACTTTCCATTTCTTGTATTTAATCTTATTCATAATATCACAAACATATCTGAGGACATGCCTAAGACTTATGAAAAGTTTGATAAAATCGCACTGTGCATTTTTCGGTTCCATACACTTCGTATGTTCGTGAGTTTTAAATTTCCAAGGCTCATCCTACGTAAAAAAAAAAAAAAAATTGGACTTGAAGAAAAGGATATTAAATCGCCTGCAAAGTTAAAAAAAACTTCGTTTAATACATTACATCTTTACTATTCACTTTTGCACTATCTCTAATCTCCAAATACTTGACAGAACTACAAAATTTGAGATTTTCCTAAAATTCTGCTCGTGCTGAACCTATCGATTACAGTGTTTAACTTTTAAACTGCAGTGGTTTAACATGATTAATTATGTATCTCTTCTAGTTAATGTTGCAGTAAACTTAGTTAAACATTTATTTTAATTCAGTAATAATTACGTGAATAAGGATTTAAATGGCCAGGGTAAAAAGGACGCTTGCTAAGAATGGGTGAAAAAAGGGTAAACAGAAACCAGCACGGCTTAACGAATCCTTTGCTTTTATTTGTTTCACTAACAGGAAATCAAATAGGCATCAGTATAATCTACTCCCAGAATATAATCTCACTGACTTTAACACAGGCATCAATCTTATAAGAATGACACGCTTTCGTCTACCACATATGTCTTAACAGGTATTATATCAGGTTTAACGATCTACTCGTAATACGAGTATCTCCGTATTTCTACAACTCCACTTCAATGTAACCATTTTACGTTGCTCTGATTCACGGTCAGTGTTGCCAAAAATACAAAAGTTGTTCGGAGAAGTAATGTGCCGTTTAGTGAGAAAACGTTTAACCAAGAAGTAACTAAATTTACATAAGAAAACAGAAACTCAAAAGGAAGGTTTTAAAGGTATACGCCACACAATATACTATACTTCGATTCACCCTAAGATGACACTGCAGTTTAAAGTAAAGAACCTACGCACTGAGCCTTCGGGGACGGCTGAGAGTTATGTTCATCCGCGTCACTCCCCACTGCTTCCTGCTGTTAGCAGCTGTCAATCACTTCCCGCATCAACTCATTGGCATCCTTGTCTCCCAAACACTGCATATCTACGCATGCGTGTATTGGTCAAATTTTTAAACTTAATTTCTGAAAATAGATAATTTTTAGATTTGTTTAAAATAATGATATGTACTTATAAGTAAACAGCTGGGACAATATAAAGTATGATTCTGGGCAATAAATGCTTTGGTTTTCACTGAAAATGTTGGGAACTACTTTTAGTCGCGGCGATAGGTTTCACGTACCTTCATTTTCAGTGTCATCTTATAGGGTGAATCGAAGTATAGTTAGAAACGTTCTACAATCAACCCTCGATTTACAGCCACCCTTGCAGGATGCCAGCTCCTGGGTCTAAACGGACGTGCTCTATATCAAACTTCCCATGATCCCTCGATATACCGGAATGCCCTTGGCATCTGACAACCGCCAGCTTATACAGTATTACTGCACCAACCTACCTTTCCCGACACAAAATACCCTTGATGTACCTCCACTTGCAAATTGTCAGAGAATTCTTTTCCCACCTTTTCCGATCATGATTCGTTTGTGGCAAACTTTAATGTCAAAGACACTGGTTCAGTAAGGGGTGGATTGGGTTGACGAAACCAGGCCGGGAAATTTAGTCTTGTGGTCCATTACAGAAACATATGTACCCCCAGGGGAGCCCCTCATAAGTTCCCGCGCGATCAAAGAGAACTGCTGAAATATACATAGTAAAACGAATTCAGTCGTGAACAAATTTTGACAGCAATTTAATGGCGTAAAATATTTTAAAAATCAAGTCAGCATATCAAAAATGCTCAAAACGAGGTGTTGTACAAGATAATTATATTTATTTTGTTACTGATAATCTATTGCGCAACGCTATTCGTATCAAATAGACGCCATTTTAAAGTCTACCCATTATTTGGACTCATAAGCTACCGTTTTGATCAGTGAACACCTACCGGTAAATCGTTGTTTAAGATAAATTTGGATGGGACACGGATTTCCAAACATCTCTGCCGAAGAATCGCTTTGTGCTGTATGTTTGTTCATCAAAATTGTTACTAGTGCCTCCTTCTAGATCACGAAAGGAGGGTAGGGCATACCAATGGCCCTTTGGCCCGAAGTCCAACCACCTACGCTTAACAGTAGTTGGCTTAATTTATTTACAACAGCGTGCTTGGTCCGGCAGCAGAATTTTCACTGAAGCAGAGAGAACTTTGCTTTGTTACTTAGAGCAAATGCCAAACATGTACATACACTATATTGACAAAAGTCACCGGACACCCCTTCAAAAGCAAATGAACGGACCGTTGTGTTGTTAAGATGCGTGGTACAGCTGCAAACGGTATAAAAACAACCCTGCAGCTGACCGCGATCATATCGCACTGTGAGGTTGACTGAAAATGTCGCTGAAGTGACTTTGAGAAAGGAAAGATTGTTGAGTGTTATATTAGTGGGTTGTCCATAAGAGAAACCGAGAGGCTTTTAAACATACCCAAGTCAACTGTTTTTCATGTACTGAATAAGTGGAAGACACATGGCGCGTCCGAAGCAGCAAAACGTACCGGCAGACCAAAGAAAATCAGTAATAGGGAACGTCGAAGCTTCACGAGAGTCGTTAAAACTAATCGACGGAGTACTGCACAAGACCTCAGTGTACAGGTGAGTAAAAATGCTGGAACCCTGGTATGTACACGTACCATTCGCACAGAACTTCATTCCATGGGTTACCGTGGTTGCGCGGCTGCTCATAAGCCTCTCATCTCCACTCGGAATGCTACTCGTCGTTTAGCATGGGGAAAATAACATTTATCGTGGACCGTAGATCAATGGAAACGTGTCCTATTGTAACGTACCAGGAGATGTGACGTACCTGCCCGAAGGACGCACACGACATAAAGGCAGATAGGAATCAGAATAAAACGTCCGCGTAGCTCAATTGGTAGAGCAACTTATTCCGGAATGAGGGGCTCCGGGTTCGAATCCTGGTGCGGATAAAAATGACGGAGAAATTTACTTCGTTATAATGGCGCCCGAACTATCCGGATGACCCGACCGTTCAAAATCTCGCAATGGTGTGATGTTATTTCCACACCGCGAGAGAGGAAAAATAAGAGAATCCCTTCTACAGCACTTCGAAAAAAAAAAAAATAAATAAAAATAAAGGGGAGATGATGTAACGTAACAGGAGATGTGACGTACCTGCCAGAAGGACGCACACGACATAAAGGCAGATAGGAATCAGAATAAAATGTCCGCGTAGCTCAATTGGTAGAGTGACTTATTGCGGAATGAGGGGATCCGGGTTCGAATCCTGGCGTGGACAGAAATGACGGAGAAATTTACTTCGTTATACTATGGACTGATAAATCCAGATACACGATCCATAAGTCTGATGGCCGTGTGTGGGTATGGCGGCAGCCGGGGGAACGCTATTTACCACAATGTACTGATCCTACGGTCACGTTTGGAGCTTGCAGCGTACGCGTGCGGGGGTGTTTTTCGTGGTATGGTCCCGGCCCAGTGGTTATCGTGGACAAACCTGTTAACCAGCACGTCTATTTCGATATCCTGGACAATTATGCGCTGCCAACTCTGTGGCAATACTATGGAACTGAACCTTGTTTGTACCAGCTGGATAATGTACCGAGCCATAAAGCAAGGTTTCAAAATCGCTTTATTCTTTGCTTGCAGCATTTGTTATTCATCCCCATTGTCATTGCAGTGTATTTACCATCATGTTTTTAACAGTTTTGTATTATTTCCCAGTGAGACGCCCAATACTGTACGTCTCCCATAAAGCAAGGACTGTTATGGCGTGTGATTTCGTATCGTGTGTGGACTGGCCAGCACAGAGCCCTGATTTTAATCCCATAGAGCCCCTATGGGATGAATTAGAGTGCCGGATAAGAAGTTTGGAACCAAGGCCTACTGCTTTGCAACAGTTAGCGGCAGCGTTATGTACTAAATGGAAGCGCATACCTATCGTTGTGTTCCAAAACCTTGTCGAAAGCATGTCTCGAAGGGTCAGTGCATGCATTAAGGCCAAAGGTGGACCGACACCGTACTAATGTATGTCAAAAAATGCTATGTTGTGTTTCTCTTCTAGGTGTCCGGTTACTTTTGTCAATATAGTGTAGATAGGAAACACCAATGTTTTTAAAGACAATAATGTTTTAGACAGGCAAAATAAAGCTCAAACGAAGTTGAAGATTCTTATTCATAAATACCAAATTATTCATAATATTCGTTCTTTCCAAACAATCCAGACAAAGATGATGCGAGAAAGTGGGCCATTTCTCGAGTGGTGCACCAGGAAATGTCCCGGTTTGTCAATCCGCACCGGGTTTCAATCAAAGATGCGAATCAGTGGCTTTTAACATTAAAAAGATTATTTGAAGAAAACTTGCAGGATGGGGATTTTACAAACTGACTTGTTAAATGAAATAGTGTTATGGAAACAACTGGGCTGAACGCTAATACACAAATGGAAAGAGGCGAGTTTCTTAAAATAAACTGAGGTATGTGAAATTATTTTGTGTAATGCTATTAATTTTATTAATTAACAATTTGTAGCGTTCTGAATAATAGAACGCTACAAATTGTTGAAGCGTTCCATTATTCAGTTTGCAGTTTGCTGTCTACCTTCCTTGAAAAAGCCATCTGGTTGACGTGCGAAAGTATGGAAACTTTTTTTTTTCTATTCTACGCCAAGAAATTTCAGATCACTAGTTTAGTTATACTATTTAAGTACAGTTCCTTGTTATTTAATGGCTGTTATATTGCGCAATGTATCTGAAAAGTCTCAATGTTTCAGTGCTACGTACTTGTATCATATACGAAATATTCGGTGCTGTGTGGGAGGTGGAGAAAAGTGGATATTCCTTTGTTATCCCACCGCTGGTCTAAGCGATGGCTTCTGATCATTCGCCTGAGAAGGTCCGGGTTCGAATCCCGGTGAGGCATGGATGTCGTGTTTGTCCTATCGCAGTGGCTGTATCCCTTCCCTAGAACCAGTGACCCTAAATTAGGGAGAGGCGACTGCTTATAGCCCATTGAGTTGCTCACGGTGGTCGTTAAATTTCCACTCAAAAAAAAAAAAGAAAAGAAAAAAAGAACCAGTATTTGAGACCACTGGAGAAAGTACAGCCAGTAGTGAAAAAGGGTGGTTCGAAAGGAAATTCATGCTGTGCATTTGGTGGAATTTTGAGTATACCGGAAACTTGGGCCAGATGGTCAGGCTGCGGACGAAAAACCTCTATGCCGAATAACTGCAGCTGGTCCATGATGCTCGGTGGCTACGCTACCCAACGTCATTAACAGGACGAGCGTAGCTGCAAGTGGAAAATGCCTCAGTCACTCATCCAGCGTAGTCCGCCGAAAAGTACAGGATTTGGAAGAGGTTGAGATACTACCCCATCCTTCATACAAACCGGAACTTACCCCACCAGTCTACCACGTGCTTAACTCCATGGCCCATTTCCCCACAAGGATGGCACTTGGCTTAAGTGGTGGATGCGGAATCTGGCATCAGAGGGTTTCTGTCCTAGAAACCTGCGCTGAGTGTTACCGTTGTAGAATCCTGGTTCTGGTGGGACGTTAGCAAAGGGCTAAAGAAAGCAACGAGCTGTTGTGAAAACACAAATGTGCAGATGACGGAGATCGAAGCCGCGACTCCTCGCTCTGGAGCCAGTTGTTCTAATCGACTAAACGACATCGACGGAATGTATCGCCAAAGAATATCTAATTGAGAAAAAAGTTAAGGCTCGGCGAGATGTGACTATCGCTGACATATCCTAAGATACATGATGCAGTGCACAGAAACCAACATACAGACTGATGCCGGAGCGGACTGCGCATGCGTATTTCTGTTTACTTCAATTCTGGCAAACAGTCAGCCCTCAGCCACTGGGATACAAGATGCAGTGCACAGACACCAACATACAGGCTGATGCCGGAGCAGATTGCGCATGTGTATTTCGGATATGTTAGTTTTGTTACGCCATTCTGGTTAGTTAAGGCTTTTGTTTGTTCTTCAGTTTTTCAGAAACATTTTCAGTAATGCCAAATACTAGGGATTGTCTGCATTTTGTACGTATCCTTAGGCCTAACTCTAATATTTGCTATAATTTAATTTAAATAGTAATAATAATGCTATTGCATATTTGTTTCACCAAAATAAGGGACGGGCGGGATATCAGAAAAAACAACAGCAAAAAAAAAAAAACTGCTCTAAGCAAATAGTAATTAGATCGAAGGAAACCATCGTGGATAAAAGAAAAGCTTCACTGCTGTAGTCCCCTAACGCCTTTTGCTCCTGAATGTTTGCTTTCCCGCACAGCACATAATCTCTTAGTTTGTGGTGGCGCTGTTGTCGCCTGTTTTACGCTATCTCAACGAGAGTTGAAGTTCTTCAAGCGGAGCTTCGTATTCTTTGGTATCTCTGCAGATTTGTCGTCTTGACATGTGCTTCAATTCTGTAGTACGTCACAGAGGGTCGGTAAAGGCCTTAGTGGGCCCCTAGGCTAAGATATTTGAGTGGGCCCCCCAAGTAACTTATCACAGGGAATTATTATGAAGTTTGTTAAAACACGAAACTGCAACTACTAAATTATCTGCAGAGTTTTCATATTTATAGTCACTCTATTTTTCATTGTCCTCACGAGAACATGAGTTAAAAGCTGAAGAATCCTAGATTTTGTCTTGGATTTTCTACTGATTTAGCATTGTATACCTTTCTTAGTTTATCTTTTTTGTGATGAAGCCTCAGGAGACTTCGGCGTTTAACGGTTCCAAGTGCCAATTGAGAGGTGTGAGTGGATGGCAGTGAAAAAGCTTAAGCTGTCCGGTCGACAATGCTGTCGACAGCGATATGAAACCTTTATTTACCGTTGGTGAGTCATTGCCTTCAAATCTGTTCGTCTTCCAGCCTCTGTTTCTGACCAAATGGAAATCATACGAGCCACACAAGTAAAACTATTTTATAAACCACCCATCCCCTCTCTCTCTCTTATTTGCCCAAGCATGCCTCTTGTGCCCTTGGTCATGGTGGGCTCCAAGGCTGTAGCCCCTATAGACCCCCCACCCCCTTAATCCGGCCCTGACGTCACACTGTACTTTGCAGAATTAATTAAGTGTGCATGGCTTTCTTGAACCATTAAACCTTTCAGTTGCAAACGGGATGAACTTTTGATTCACTTTGGTAGGTGTCCCGTTTCTCCCACAGGAGCGAATGCATCGCTAAATGTTTCCAAAACAAAAGCCTGTGCTCCTCAACGATAGCTGTTTCATTCATACAACTAGTTGCAGACACTACTTCGAGTTGCGGAATTCTAGTAATTCGCATGAATCAGTGTGCACCCTGTTGGGTGCAACATTTTTGTTTGTTTCAGGGTTAAAGAACCACCAGGAGCAACTTTTAAGACGAATGCCGCTAGAAAGTTCAAACGCCTGGGAGTCGATTGTAGGGGTATCAATTTCTGCGAGCTGCTGTCGCTAAATAAGAATACATAAATTATTCAAATTGCATGTTTTTGTGGACAATAATTAAGGTACATTATGTGTTGCATTATTGAAAACCGTTCAAGGTCTGATAATCTTCTTTTTGATATTAAATTTAGTGGTATAATAACGCTGAACTTCGGTTTTTTTTTTTGGTGGACTTATCTGTATCCTAAAATCAGTGCACTTTTGTAAGAAAAGTGTAAATAACAACTCACTGGGAAAATTAATGTGGCTGATTTTCCTGCTGCTTTTAATTACTTTGCGGGGATAAACGCATAGTTCAGAAAAAGGGGGAAATTCGTGGTTATTTACTGTGAAAGGGATATCACATACATACTTACAGAAGGCGTTCAGAAAGTAAGGCTTTCATATTTACATATACACTATATTGGCAAACGTCACCGGACACCTAGAAGTGAAACACAACATAGCATTTATTGACATACATTAGTACGGTGTCGGTCCACTTTTGGCCTTAATGCATGCACTGACTCTTCGAGAAATGCTTTCGACAAGGTTTTGGAACACAGCGATAGGTATGCGATTCCATTCAGTACATAACGCTGCCGCTAACTGTTACCTTGGTTCCAAACTTCTTATGTGGCGCTCTAATTCCTCCCATAGGTCGTCTATGGGATTAAGATCAGGGCACTGTGCTAGGCAGTCCATACACGATACGGAATTATCGTCAAACCACGCCGTAACAGTCCTTACTTTATAGCTCGGTGCATTATCCTGCTGGTACCAACAAGGCTCGGTTCCATAGTATTGCCACAGAGTTGGTAGGGCATAATTGTCCGGAATATCGAGGTAGACGTGCTGGTTAACATGTGTGTCCACGATAATTAATGGACCGGGATCATAGCATGAAAAACATCCCCACACGAGTACACTGCCAGCTCCACACTTGACCGTAGGAACAGTACACTGTGGTAAATAGCGTTCCCCCGGCTGCCGACATACCCACACACGGCCATCAGACTGATGGATCGTGTATCTGGATTCATCATTCCATAGGACCTGTTTCCATTGATCTACGGTCCACGATAAATGTTCTTTACACCATGCTAAACGACGAGTAGCATTCCGAGTGGAGATGAAAGGCTTATGAGCAGCCGCACGACCACGGTAACCCATGGAATGAAGTTCTCTGTGAATGGTACGTGTAGATACCGAGATTCCAGCATTTTTACTTACCTATGCACTGATGTCTTGTGCAGTACTCCGTCGATTAGCTGTAACGACTCTCCTGAGGCTTCGACGTCCTCTATCACTGATTTTCTTTGATCTGCCGATACGTTTTGCTGCTTCAGTTACGCCATGTGTTTTCCACGTATTCAGTACATCCAAAATAGTTGACTTGGGTATGTTTAAACGCCTCTCGGTTTCTCTTATGGACAACCCACTAATATAACACCCAACAATCTTTCCTTTCTCAAAGTCAGTTCAGCGACATTTTCACTCAACCTCACAGTGCGATATGATCGTGTTCAGTTGCAGGCTTGTTTTTATACCGTTTGCAGACGTACAGCGCATGTTAACAATGCAGCGGATCAGTTCATTTGCTTTTGAAGTGGTGTCCTGTGAGTTTTGTCAATATAGTGTATACAAGCATAGTGGCAAGGTATCAAAGTGAAACAAAACAAGAACACAGCTCAGAATTTCTATTTTAATTCACATGTTTTATTTTTCTGCATAGTCTCTCTCACGCTCGATACAGATCGTCCAGCCTTTTTGTCTCACGCTCGATACAGATCGTCCAGCCTTTTTGTTACAAGTTTTTGAAACCCGTCTCTGTAAAAATCTAAATCTTCACCATTACCTCTTAGAGGCTTGAACATCGTCACAGGTGAGCTGAATTCTTTTCAGATCTCTCTTGAGAGCAGAAGGCAAGCAGAAGTCAGACGTGCAAGCGTGCGAAGCATCATCATGACAGATACTGTTCCGAGTTGACCTCTGTTGTACTGGGTAGTCAATTGTTGAACAGTACTGCATCTGTTGGCCTGTACGAGTCGGCGGACTCGGCGCTCACCTCTCACACCAACCTTTCGCTGTCTTGTGCAGTTTTGCCTCCTGGTCGTTATTTGACCTTTTTTCCCGCCATTCCTGATACACTTTAACTTCGGTGGCTCGCGAACAACCCACCAGTTCAGTCGTTTGGGAAATCGAGGCATCCTCTCTCCGAGCTCCCACAAACTGCCCTTTCTCAAAGTTCGATAAATCCTTCCGTTTGCCCATCACGCTCCAATTTTACTACCTGCAGCTCCACTGACACCTTATACATGCTACATCGGTGGATTAATCGCGCCCTCTCGGAAACCATGCTGTCAGATCAGATCAGATCATATGTAGAGGATTTTAGGAAGGGAGTGTCTGACCCCAGGTCTTAAACAACCCTTAGAAATAGGAAGCTAGGAGATTTGGGCTAGAATGCCCGATAGGAAAGTCACACGGAAGCGAGGTAGAAGACGCCCTTATTTACTACCGGAGGACCAGTACTCGACGGCTTAACGTGCCCATCCGACGCACGGCGGGTATTTAGTGGTTCGAGCGTTCGTACCTACCCGGGATCGAACCTGAGGTTACCTCCGTGGCAGTCACGAACGTTGACCACTAGGCTACCCTCGGCCCTTAAAACCATGCTGTCAACGGGCCGCATCAACTTTTGAAGGGGTGGTCACATTTCAGTGATCACTCGATGCATACGTTTTTAATCACTCGGTGCATACGGTTTTTTTTCTTGAGTTAGCAAAAGATCTGCCGGCCCAGAATATGGAGGCCCACCGGGAATAGTACTGGTATCTCGGCGTCCCACCGGGAATATTACTAGTATCTCGGCGGTCCACCGGGAATAGTACTGGTATCTCGGCGGCTCACCGGGAATAGTACTGGTATCTTGGCGGCTCACCGGGAATAGTACTGGTACCTTGGCGGCTCACCGGGAATAGTACTGGTATCTCGGCGGCTCACCGGGAATAGTACTGGTATCTTGGCGGCTCACCGGGAATAGTACTGGTATCTCGGCGGCCCAGTCCGTGCCTGGCGTCTTCTAATTTAAGCGAAACCAAACAGAATTTTCACACCAGGGTAGTCCAGAATCTTGTTTCCTTACTCCTAAGAAAACAAGAACTGGTGCAGATGTGCAGATGTTCAAGGTCACTTTTAGATTGTGTACCAAGTCTGTTGATTTCTTGTTCTCGATTAGTGTCTTTCATTTGAAATCTTAAATTGTGTGAAGTATAAAATCAGAAGTGCTGTACATTTCGAAATTGTAGTGCAGAAACTTTTTTTTTATGTGTATAGAGTTTTAACATTCTAAGTTACTTGAACTCTGAATTCAAAAATCGAATAAACCAGATCATTTGATTTCTTGAATTCGACGTTGTACTTAATTTTGGATTTACTAAGCTTCGAGGATAGCGATAGGAAAGAAACATCGCTTTCATAAATTAACAGAGACAACTGTGTATCCGTTCCAAGTGCTTCGGAGTTCCCAACAAATCATTTTCTTATAATTTTTCCATCTTTGCCTGTGTTCGTGTTTTATTGGGTAGCTACGTTACTTGTGTGCGAGCACCGGAAACAATCGAGTGCTGTCAAGTTTTTTGCTATTCAAACCGAGCATGCGTTTTCTGAATTTTTCAAGTGCGTGATCAATACAACGTTTTGATCTTTTTATTTATTTCATCCTTTTTGCAACATGTATTTTTTCGTGTCCCAACGAATTTATAAGGTAATAAATGCAGATCATGCATGTCTTTCGACAATGATTCCAAAAATGAACTTAAGTTTTATTCTCCGATACCCGAAATGTTGGAAAAATTGTTTTTATATTAAACTTGAACGCATTGTTTGGAAGGGGGAAGGGAAGTATAAAATTTCACAAAAGGCCACTTAAAAACAGAGTTAATAACTTCCCTAAGTTTTACCACGGCTTACCTTCCTCAGACTGAAAAAAATAAATACACGAATCGTCGATCATTTTTATCGATTTTTGTGAAAAATTCCTGGTGACAATGCACCAAATTTCAGCTTTTGAGCTTTATTCTAACATATTAACAATCAAGCAGCGAAATACGAAAGAATATATGTTTATTCTACAAATAAGTTAGTATACATATCTTTCTCAAATACATACAACGGCCACTGAGTTAGAGAACTTTATGAAGATGTACGTAAATGTCCCTTACGCAACAATGTACAGAGATAGAAATGGGTCACGGGTCCCCAGGGTCAACGGGGTCACCGGATCGACAATTTCTTGCGGGTCAAACGGGTCGGGTCTCGATTTCGACCAGGTTTTATTTCCGTTTTATTTTTGAATAGAAAGAAAATATTTCAAAGAACCCTTCAGAGGTCTTTGAAATAATACTTCAGAGCTGCAGAGTATGATCCAAGAACTTGCTGAGAAGGGTAAAGAAATGAGGATTAAAAATGAACTTTCAGAAGACAAAACTGATGTACGATGCTTTTACAAGAAATGAAGGTTTATGAGTTGATGTAGAAAAGGTGGAGAAACCCAATTCCTATATTTACCTTGGGAAGCAGATATCAAGCGAGGGTCACATTGATGAAGAAATTAATTGGCGTATAAAACTGGTTGGAGAGTTTTTGGAAGAAACAGTAGGTACAATTTTTAAGAGCAGTATGCCGTTATTTCGTAAAAGAAAAGGGTTTAATCAATGAATCCTTCCAGTGCTCACGTACGGTGCAGAGACCTTAACTAAACAAGTTAGTAAAATCATGCGATGCACTGATTATGATACTCTTTCCAACATACCAGAAATCACTACTCAAGCTATTACTCAAGTTACGAGGATAATGGCTGTGGAATAAATCTCGCCCCTGTGCCCTGACCTTTGACTCCATTTCGATGATATTCAACAGAACTGGTTCAGTATACCTCTGGAACAACATGCTAAAGTTTTGTCACGATAGATGCTATTTTACGTACGTTGTGACGCATAAGGGGATTAAAATGGATCCCGCTCCTATGTTCTGACCTTTGACCCCATTTCGCCCATTTTCAATAGGGTTCGTCCCCAGTTGTCCCCTGCCACATACTAAAATTTCATCGAAATCGAATCATTTCTACATAAGTTATCGTGTGGACAGACAGGCTGACGGACAAAGCTGGAGCATATACGCTTCATCAACCTACGGTTGGAAAGCGTGAAAACGACTCACAAAGGTTGCACACAACTGAAACAAGCATGGAGAGATGCATGCTTGGTGTAACCAAGAAAGATAAAAAGAGGAACTCGTGCATAACGAAAACAACAAAAGTGGAAGGCATCACGATCAGTGTAAAATCCCTGAAATGGCAATGGGCTAGACCAGCGTTGTCCAACATACGAACCGCGGGCTATACATAGTCCGGCCCGCCAAAGGTTTTAATCCGGCTCGCCTGCTACTGTTCGAAATTTAAAAAATTCCAGGATTTAAAAAAGAAAAGCAAAAATTGTAAAAAACTAAATATTTCAGAAATAAGGAAAAACCGCGGGAACGGTTCGGAACCCTTTTTCTGCGGTAGTCCTTTTCGCGCGAGAAGCCTTTCCCTATCACAAGTGAGCAAACAAATAGCCCAGAGAAAATTTGAGGGGAGGAGAAAAGGTCCACACAGTCAGTGGAAGCGTTGTTTTCTCCAGCCAATCAGGTGTCAAATATCCACCTATTCCACCCGGAGCTGAGCTCCCCGTCGTGATGATTGCCTCCTTAGATTTTCATTAGGAAATCGTCTCTTAAGTTGTAAGATTATCTCACAGAAGTAACTGTTCTAGCTAAACATCAGTGTGTTTATTAGTTAAATATCCAGCGAGTTCTTGTTAAAATACATAGTACCTAACCTGGCGGCTCCAGTGAATACACGCAGGAAAAGGAAAATCAATTCTGAATGTAGAGCTTTTAAGGGTGCTTGGACCGATGATTTTTTTGTTATTGAGCATAACAGGGGCATAATGTGTCAGATATGCCAAGAGAGAATCGCTGTTGTAAATGAACATAATATCAAGATGCATTATTGTACGAAGCGTGCCAGCAAATATGACAATCTAACAGGCTAAGAAACAATCGATCGAGTGAACTCTCTAAAAAACAATATTATCGGGCAACAATCTTTCTTTAAAGCTGCAAACCAAAGTTCTGAGGCGGTTACCAAGATCAGTTATTTGACAGCCAAAGAAATAGCCAAGAGAGGAAAACCGTTATCGGATGGGGAATTTGTGAAAGATTGCTTGTACATATTTACATCTGTAGCATGTCCTGATAAAAAGTCGATGGTAGAAAAAACGAGTCTTTCACACGAGACAGTCACTAGAAGAGTAGAAGATTTAGCAACCAACATTGAAAATGCTCTCATTAAAAGGCTCAAATCTTGCCAATTTTACAGCTTAGCGCTCGATGAAAGTACGGATATAAGCGATACAGTACAACTGGCAATCTGTGTATGAGGAGTCACCGCAACTTTTGAAATCGTTGAGGAACTATGGGATTTATGTCAACTGAAAGGCACAACAACTGGAAAAGATCATTTTGATGAGGTAAAACGTGTCTTGATGAAATTCAGTCTTCCGGAAGATAAACTTTGGGGAATTACAACAGATGGAGCGCCAGCAATGATGGGAAAGAATAATGGATTTGAAAATATAATGCTGAGATCAGTGCTTTTGATGTCATCACATACCACTGCGTCATTCACCAAGAGCAACTGTGTGCAAAGACCATGGATATTCAACACCTAATGGAAAAGGTTGTTTCAACAATCAATTTTATAAGATCCAAGGGGCTCAATCACAGACATTTCAAAACTTTTCTTACAGAATTAAAATCATCCAATGGTGATGTAATTTACTTCAACCATGTTTGCTGGCCCAGCAGGGCGGCGACACTGGCCAGATTCTGGACACTGCTTGAAGAAATAAAGATCTTTATTGCAAAAATAAAAAAAAAGGAAAGATGCAAGTTTCATGAAGAACGATGAGTGGTTGAATGACTTGGTCTTCCTGGTAGACATCACTAAATATCTTGCAGACTTAAATATGAAATTACAAGGAACGGATCAACCTGCCTATAAATTATCCGAGCATATCCAAGCGTTCATGCCGAAGTTACAACTGTTTCAGCAACAGTTGAGTTTAAAAAAGTTGGCCATTTCACGACGCTATCGACAAGGCTGTCTGAGACAGTGAACCATAAAAACTACTCTGAACTGATTGAAAAATTTAGTGATGAATTCACAGAAAGATTTTCGGATTTCAGAGAACACGGTGGTGAAATGAAGTTGCTTTCAGATCCATTTGGAAACGATGACAATTATGCTCCTGATATGTTGCATGTGAAACTACAGTCGAGGTCAAAAATGGCACTGCCATGAAGAGAGTATTCGTATAGAGCATGATTTGTTAACGTTTTATAAAAATTATATTCCCTCAGATTCTTATCCAAATGTCTCAAAACACGCCCTCCGATGCATTGCACTGTTTGGTAGCACATATTGCAGCGAACAGTTATTATCTAGGATGAAAGTCATAAAAACAAAATCAAAGGTCCCATCTGACAGCCGAATATCCTACTGGAATTCTGCGCATCGCTATATCAAGTGTACGGGCAGACATTGACTACCTGTGTAAGCAAACGTTATGTCAGACCTCACATTAACTGAACGTTTGGTTTAACAACGAAAGAAAAAGGTAATAAATTACTTTTAATGTCAATTTTTTTTTGGAAATTGCTATGTCTAATTTTACAGTCCATTTCTGATGTTTTTGCTTTTAATTATATATATATATATTATATATATATACTTAAGAGCAAAACTGAAGACTAAGGAAACAATTTTAGAATTTAAAACGAAGGGATATATATATATATTCTATTAAGAAGAGACCTAAGCAAAAAAATACATATATATTTTTGACTCATACCAAGTACAACATAGTAAAGGTTATGTATCTACCGGTGTGAGTAAAAGGAGAAAAGATAAAAAAAATATAAAACAACTGAATGTAGAAGGTGTCGAGAATACTGAGCCTTGGCTTTATCAAGGACCAGCAAAAACTCTGCATTTTCTCACTTCCACAAAGACCTAGTTATATATATATATATATATATATATTTACGGAATTCGCAGCAACCGTTGGCCCGCGAGTTCAGTAAAAAAAATTCCCTTTACACAAAAATGTTGGACAACCCTGGGCTAGACATATTGCCAGGAGAACGGACCACCGATGAACAACGGACATTTTAGACTGGATTCCAAGGGATAGGAAAAGACCCAGAAGAAGACCACGTGGGAGATGGGTGGATGGAGGAGGCTAGCCTAAGACAGTCCGTTGTGAAAGAAACATGAGGAGACCTTCACCCAGCAATGGATTGATAATGATTGGCAATAATGATGATGATATATTCGAGTTTATAGCTCACAGCAGATTTTTCGGGGTCAGGCCCGGGTCGGGTCCGGGTTGGGTACAATTATGTGACGTCCGGGTCTAAAATTGTTGACCCGTTTCCAACTCTGGCAACGTATATGAAAATACATGGCCATGTGCGTTACCACGTAATCTAGGCAACTATTTAAAACTGCTGCTCATCAGAAATTATCAGTAGTGTTGATTACAATGAGAAAAACAAAGGATCTTGCGGAGTTCCATAAAGTGCTTATTGTGGGTTGTGTCAAGCTGGAGAGACGATTTTGAATACAGTAGAGCTGACTGGTTTCTTAAAAGGTGAGATATCTGGGGTCTTTAATCAGTGGAAAAATAACCCACATTGTTTGTCTAACAGGCGCAACTGTGGCACGACGACAATCTATAATGTCAGGAACGAGATCGCCGTCGTCTGAGAAGGTTTGTACGGAGAAACAGGCTTTCCTGTGTGCCGCAATTGATTTAAGCATTCATGGAAGGCTGTTCCCGACGCATATCTCAGTGAACTATGCGCACAGAATTGAAGAGGATTGGTATGCCTATAAGGAAACCATTGATTTCTGCGAAGAACCGGATTTCGTCTACAGTGGTGTCAGGAACACCGTGACTGAACACTAGAAGACTGGGAAAAAGTCATGTGGTCCGACGAGTCACGGTACATCTTGTTCTGTACCGGTGGTAAGCAGAGAATTTGGCGTGAGCCCCATGAAACAACGGATCCAGCTGGCCTTGTTAGCACAACTTAAGGCTCTGGAGGTGGTGTCGAACCTCTGTCACTTAAAGGGCTGTCTAGTGAACACCTGGTATACTGTAGACGTAGATGCACTCCAACCCCTTGTGGAATTTATTCCAAACCAGATATATGATATAATTCGGACTAAAGGAAGTCCAACCCGGTACTGAATAAAAGTTTGTAATTCAGTGGCCGGTATGTGTAATAACTGATGCGCGTAGAGGTGTACTCAATCAACCTCACAGGAAGAACACAGTTTCTTTTAGAGCATATTTCAAAAGATGTGGTGTTTACGGGTTTTAGCAGAGAAAGGAATAAAATTTAGAATGCTCACTAATATTCTACGAAGACATGGAACTTCTCCTTCTTAGATACAGTAATAACAGACACACAGTGTCGTATAACGTAATGTCTTTTTCGTGAGCAAGATTGGTGTTACGCTGTGTCTAAACCATGACTAAGGAATGTTGAACTAAATAAGAATACAATGCAATAGCTCCTGATTAAGCTTTTACGGCCAGACGAAACATAAACAGAAGTCAGACTTACGATAACCCTTTATTGTTCCAGCACGAATTTCAGTAGAACTCCACAATATAAGACAGCAGATATCAGATTGCATTTATCGAATTGAACGTGTACACACACACATCCACATGAGCAACTGTCGTATTAACCTTTTCATCTATCGTTCTTATCACATTCCTACGTAACTTTCTCTCTGACCTTAAATGTGTTGCCAACCTCATTCTCGTTTGAGGGAAAAGACGTAAAGTTAAGTTTGGAAGTATAAAGGAGAACAAACTCAAATTTACACAAGGAAAGGAACTAAAAATGAAAGTTGTATTAGAATATACGTCACAGTCATTTGCTTTTTTTGTTTTCCGAATGCATTTTACTCTACTGTGACGTCTTTGTCATATTTATTACTATACGGGGCAAACCGAATATTCCTAATTCCTTTTCCAGTAACGAGACCTCGTGAGAAATGCAAATCAACCAGGGTTAGTAGAAAAGCATACGTGCGGTATTTATTAAATTATACAAAAGTCACCAGTGTGTCATCTTTAAACATATTTCCATTATTTTCAGCACACTTGGCCACTATATCACAAACTCTTGTGTGCTTTCATGGTCGCCAGCAAAAGCGGCTTGTAAAAATTTTCAGTGATATAATGCAGCAGCTTTAACAATAAGAGAGCTTCATAGTGACATAGAAAAAAATCACTGTGCCAGCAGCCATGTGCTGAAGTTTCAGGGAGATGACGAAAATCATTATAGACTGCCATCTTTTTTTAACAGCAATCAGGATTCAAAGGAAGCATTGTCTATGACTTGTGTAGCCTCACCGAAAGTATTTGTTTTCCCCGAAGCAATACAAGAGCATTTCGAACGTTTGTAAAAACAAACGAGATCTTGAAGAAAAACAACAACCCTACGCGTTTGTCTCAGCGGAAGAGGTTCTGAATCCAGAATATGCAAGTAAAATCCTATTCAAGTTTTGCTTGTATCCGATGCAAAAATATCTTTCCGGAACATAGTTTCGAAGAGAGTAGATGTCACTGCCGTAAGTGGACAGAAAAACGATAACACAAGCACGCAATTCTTTCTCTGCACGTAAGGTAAACATTGGTAATTTCATGGCTTACGTAAATTCGCGATAGAACGTAAGCGACTATTCGTAGAGTAACTAATGCCCTAATTAGTTTCAACTTTTTGTCATAAATAACAGTATATGTCCAGTTTCTAAAATTGGAAGCAGATCGTCAGTAAGTTGTTTTGTTCGTATCACAGAGAAAGTTATTCAACGTGTGGCGAGAATCGGATAGTCTTTTCTAATGGTTTTTAGTATACAAGGTAGAAGAGCGGATTTCAAGAAGGAAAATAGAGGTAAGCCAACAATATTTAACCCAGTTTTTGATTAGATTCCTATCTAATTAAAAAATTCACTTGCAAGTCATTATTAGTAGAAGCTTAGCCACGGACGCATGATCCTTAGTTTTGGGGAGTTAATTTTTTCAGGCATTAATGTTGATTTAGAAAATAACTTTTTTCCCATAATTTAAACTACAACATCTGATTTCTGAATCGTAATCATGATAGCTGGGTTCAAATAGACACCACAGTTCCAGTTTTTAATTAACTTCAGCCTATCACATTCACGAAATTTCCATGAGACACCTCTGTAAGGCTGTAATTGTGGCAAAAGGTTTCCTGGCTAAGTACTAACAGAAATGCTGAGAAGTTATGAAATACGCTTTTTCGTGGTTTTCTGTTTGTCACTTCTTTTAAAATGCAATTTTCAAAATAAAGTGTGCTGCATTACATTCTGCATTAAATTAGTTTTCTAATGATATATAATTTTATTATATTATTCTAAAAAAGACTGATGTTATGAGGCATCAAGTTTCAGAAATACAAATTTTCCCAAAGGTTTCCACAATTATGGCCACTAGTGTATATACACCAGAACATGCTCTAAGATGAATGTGAATATTAGAACATAGTTAGGTGGATGATATATTGAACGTCCCTCGTTAAAGGGAAACGAATAAAGTGTTATTGTTATATTCGGTTGGTGCGAATGAAATGTTCGGCAAGCACACGTGGACGGCGAGAACGGAAAAGTAGGACAACTTACCTAGGCAAAATAATCCCCCTAGGTATCGACACATAGTTGCCATCTGTCCGGCAAGGCCATGATCCCGGAACTAAAACAGTCTTGTGGCTGGGACCCGAAGAAGTCATCAACTGCACGTTGAACCTCGTTGTCTGTCGTGAACTGTTTCCCAGACAGGAAGTGATCCAGGCGACGAAACAGATGATAGTCTGTCGGAGACAAGTCCGGGAAAAAGGCACGATGAGGCAGTGCTTCATAGCCCAAGGCACTTAGTGTCACCATCGTTTGCTCTGCGACATGAGGGCGGGCGTTGTCTTGGAGCAGAAGAACACCATGGCTGTTGACCAAAGCCGGTTGTTTCTACAGAAGTTTCCGGTGCGTCTGGTGTAATTCAGCACAATAACGTTCTGCAGTGATGGTTTGGCCTCTTGCCAAGAAACTCCCACGAATTATCCCGGCTGTGGACCACCAGACAAGGAGTATCCTCTTCTTGGTGTGTAGGGGTGGCTTATAATGCCGTCCAGCAGGCTGTGTTTTGGTTAACCATTGTGATGATCGTTTCCGATTATCCTAAAGGACCCACTTCTCGTCGCAGGTGACGATTCGATGCAGTAGATATTCCCGTTTATTCCTGGCAAGCACTGACGTGCAGACTTTCAAACGCCTAGTCTTGTTGGCAGTAGTCAACTCATGCGGCAGCCCCATGTCCAGCGTTTTGACCTTACCCAGCGCAGCCAGATGCCGAACAACTGTCGTGTAGTGGACACCTACCTCTGCCGCTATCTCACGACACCTTTTTCGGGGGTCCGCTTCAACCACACGTAAGAGAACATCGTCAGAAACAACAACAGGTCAGTGACCACGTGTTTCGTTTTGCAGGTCCGTATCTCCGCTTCGAAACTTCACAAACCATCACCGAATGATTCGTTCGTTTACTGTATTCTCCCCAAAACCCTTTGTTAACATATCGAGCGGCAATTCCTGCGCAATGGCCCAGTTTAAATTCATACAGGAAGATGACTCTCAAATCCGGCGTCTGCATGTTTCCTTTGCATGCCACGTTACGTCCAAACAAACCACGCCTACACCTTGTTCTTCACACACGTGCTAGCTATTTATAGTAACTCCGTGACGTAATACCCGCAACACCTGTGGGTGGTTCCATTCCGCTGTGGTGGGGGGCCTGTCTCCACTGCTCATTCGCGCTGGACATTTCATTCACACCAACCCAATAGATTCCTGTATATAATACCACTAGGACGGATTTGTCCCACTTAAAAATACCAATGAGACATATATATCTCATACCTCAAGTTCACCTCTTTGCTAACAACTCTTTTTTCAGTCAACATTATATCATAAAATATGTGCTTTTTGAAGCGAAATACAAAATACATAAGCTTTTGTATTTATTAGAAATACAAAATTGTTAGTGAAAGGGTTAAGCCTGCTTAAGCCGCCCCCGGTGGCGCAGTGGTCTCAGCGATGGCCTCTGATCATTCGTCCGAACGGGGTCCGAGTTCGAATCCCGGTGAGGCATGGATGTTGTGTTTGTCTTACGGCACTGGCTCTCTCCCTTCCCTGGAACCAGTGGCCCTAAATTAGGGACGGGCGACTGCTTATAGCCCATTGAGTTGCTCACGGTGGTCGTTAAACCTCCAACCAAAAAAAAAAAAAAAGCCTGCCTAATCTCAAATAAAAAAAAAAAAACTTTCTGGAAATCGCTTTGCTACAAAGATATCAGGGCAAATGTAGATATAAACTTAACACTGTTTGGAGAGGAAATTGGGTTCATCTCATTCGACGTTTGTGATCTGCCTGGGTTCGGGAACCGGATGAGGCTTTGTGGTGTGCATGATGTGTTTGTCTGATCTTTCCTTGGTGTGTTTGTCTGGGATCCTTCCTTGAACCGGTGGCCCTAAATTAGGGACGGGAGACCGCTTATATGCCTCACAGTTGCTCATGGTTGTCGTTAAACTTCAAAACAATAATTAAAAACACAGTGCATCAGGTAAAGCTGAAAAAAATTCTGAAAAGAAGTTCGTGATTCTTACGTCTATTCCACGCACAAAAAATTGTTTCTGTCCGACTTCTAGAAAGGGAGATGCGTTAACAGATGGATAAAATGATTTTTTTTTTTTGTTCAACGACATGTGTCAGAAGACGTGCTTAAAAGCTGGGAATTTTGTTCATTATTACTGGCGCAGAACTAATAAGCGGAGAGTAAAGAAATAAACAGAGCCGGCAGAATCCTCTTTGAGAGACTTGACTCATAAGCCATTTTTGATTTTTCAGCTTCGTTCAACTAGTAGTACTGACTGAGTGACATGGATACGTAATTTGATGCGTGGGCAACTATAATCGCGAAGCCGGGGGTCTCTGTCCTTGTATACATATATATATATTCTGCAAGGAAAATAAACCATGCCACTGAGTTTCTTTACGAAGTGAAGCGCTTAATTATATCGAGGTTCACTGAATTAACGTGGAGTTCCCTACTTTAAGCGTAATGAGAAATAAGTATACTGCAGTTCAGGTTCAAAATTCAATAACAGAAGCTACTGAATTTTTGATTTATTCCTTTTTAAACCTCGGTTACACGCTTCTCAGTTATACGTTTTTCACTTTTATACGTAAATCTGCGTTAGTGCCGATATTTTACCTTAGTTACTAACCCTTTTTTTATCTCGGTTATATGTAACTCATTTATACGCTTTTTGCGATTATACGTTAAAATTTGAATTTCAGATTATCAAAAACGCACGATTTTTTTATTCTTTTATACGTAACTCGATATGTTTCAACTTTGAGAGAATTGATACAGCGTTGTTGTGTTCCTTCTTGGTGCAGCCAAAGTTGAATCTTGATTCCATCAGAGAAGGAAGGGTATGTTGTTTACTTTCGGTATGGATGGAAAAATTGGCATTGCATTTCATGACTCATGCACATATGCGCTATTAAAAAAACTATGTCGCTCCACAGTTTCACGGTTTAGTAGAACAGGATCTTAAATGTATCTTCAATATTCAACATTCTGGTTTCAAATGAATGCACTCAGGATCCTCAAGGAAAAAAGCTTTTTATTCATGACTTGCGTATTGAAGCACTGTTCTCAGATTCTTACCTTGTGAGGATTTCACTTAATCAAAAAGTCAGACTTTTTACAGACAGATAGAATCGGCAAAAGAGAAGTTCGATTTTCATAAGCTTTATGACTTTTGCAATGTGATAAAATATGAGAGGGATCTTTAGGAAACTTCCAAAAGGTATTAAGCACATCAATAATAGTTAAATAGACAACAAGGTCATGTAATCCGTGAGAGTGCCGTGAAAGTGGTGTATATCAAAAATATTTAATAATGTCAAGCGTTCGCCTTGCTACGGGGGGGGGGGGGCTTTTATCAAGGCGAAATTACATTAGAACAATGATCTTTTTGGAGCTTAAAGTCGGACAAAAGCACGCGTACCAAGCATACATATAACCCATTACAAACACGTGAATTATTGCTAATCATTGCATGGGTCCAATGTCCACGTAACGCATCATAGAAGGTATCAAGTCATATTACATATTACCCCCCCCCCTCCCACATACTATTACCGGGGTTTTATCACCTCGAAACCGTGGTACGCTTTTAAACCTGTGTGTGTCGACAGGGTTAGGTGCCCTGAGGCGACGCGTGGAGAGGGGCGAGGACGTTTTTTAGATTCGTGGCGGATTTCGAATTTTTCACCTTGAGAGGGACGAAAGCCGAATTTTAAACGCCTGTGTGTGGGCAAATCCTTCCAAAGTGAAGGTTTCTTTCTACACCCACGGTATCAGTGGCGCACCGAGAATTCCTGTTGGGAGGGGGGGCTACATGTATATGTAGGTATGTGTGTACACGCACATTGTAAATATGTATATATATCATCATCATCATTGTCAACCATTATCAATCCCCTGCTGGACGAAGGTCTCCCCAAGTTTCCTCCACAACGGTCTGTCTTGTGCCAGTCTCCTCCATGTCACTTTCGAATTTCATCCACCCATCTCCCATGTGGTCTTTTTCTGGGTCTTTTCTTGTCCCTTGGAATCCAATCTAAAATTTCGACTGTCCATCGATGGTCTGTCCTTCTGGCAGTATGTCCAGCCCATTGCCATTTCAGGGATTTAACTCTGATCATGATGTCTTCCACTCTTGTCATTTTTCGGACCCACGAGTTCCTCTTCTTATCTCTCCTGACTACAAAAAGCATGCACCTCTCCATGCAACTTTGAGTTGTCTGCAGCCTTTGTATGTCTCTTTTAGTTAAGGTCCACGTCTCTGCACCATACGTAAGCACAGGAAGGATGCATTGATCAAACACTTTTCTTTTAAGACATAATGGCATATTGCTCTTGAAAATTATGCTGTTTCTTCCAAAAGCTCTCCAGGCAAGTTTTGTACGCCGATTAATTTCTTCATCAATGTGACTCTCACTGGATATCTGCTGTCCAAGATAAACGTACGTGTCTGTTATCTCCAGCTTTTCTCCATCAATCGATAAATCTTCATTTCTTGTAAAAGCATTGAACATCACTTTTGTCTTCTGAAAGTTCATTTTCAATCCCACTTTTTTACTCTTGTCAGCAAGTTCCTGGATCATACTCTGCAGCTTTGATGGGGTAGTTGTAAAAATGACTACGTCATCAACAAAACGAAGGTGGGTTAGATAATGTCCATTAATCTCTATCCCTTTGTTTTCCCAGTTCAGTGATTGAAAGACATTTTCCAATGTGGCATTAAAGAGCTTGGGAGATATGGTGTCACCTTGTTTCATTCCCTTTCCAATTTTTATGCGTGCTGTGTTCTCAAACAGCCGAATCTTTGCACTTGCATTTTCATAGATGTTATTAATTATATTAATGTATGCATCTTCAATACCGCAGGATTTCAGAGCCATTGTAACTGCTGATGGTTCCACCGAATCAAAGGCTTTTTCATAATCGATAAAAGCCATGCACAATTGAAGTTCATATTCCCTCGCTCTTTCAATTAGTTCTCTCAGTACGTGGATATGATCTATTGTGCTGTAGCAACTCCTGAATCCAACTTGTTCTCTCGGTTGAGCCATGTCCAGTGTTACCTTCAAGCGGTGTGAAAGAACTTTAGTGAAGATTTTATAAACCACTGATAGGAGGCTGATAGGTCTGTAGTTCCTGAGATCCTCAATGTCACCTTTTTTATGTAGCAGGACCATTGTAGCGTTGTTCCAATCCTCAGGAATCTTCCCTTCATTAAGGCATCGAGTGAAAATTTGGGCGAGCACTGTTTCGATTCCTCCACTTGCTTCTTGTATGATGTCTACAGTAATTCCATCTTCTCCTGGAGCTTTCCCCCGCTTCATGTTCTTGATTGCATGTGCAACTTCTGCTGGGAGGACTAGAAGAACTCTGGTACTGGTACCTTTCATGATGTCTGGAGTACATGTATCATCCCTTTCATATAGTTTGGAATAGAAATCTTTCAGTCTTGTCAAAATTTTGCCTCTATTTCGTGTTACAGAACCATCTTCTATACACATATACTGTATATGTATGTATGCATACAATATATAGATATGTATACAATATGTGTAAGGATTTTTGTTTGATTTTGTTTGTCAGATAAAGATGTGCCTTCTTTTAGTTACACACCTTCCTTTTCTTAAAAAAAAAAAATTAAAAAAATTCTTTTTGAAAAATTTAAGTCGAATGATGGAAATAAAAATAAATAACACAAAATAACAACGAATAATATATATATATATATATATAACCCAGAAGAAGACCACATGGGAGATGGGTGGATGAAATTCGAAAGTATGCAGGGGTGACATGGAGGAGACTGGCACAAGACAGACCGTTGTGGAGGAAACTTGGGGAGACCTTCGTCCAGCAGTGGATTGATAATGGTTGACAATGATGATGATGATGATGATATCATGATGATGATGATGATGATGATGATGATGGAAGGACTGGAAGAACTCTGGTACTGGTACCTTTCATGATGTCTGGAGTATATATCATCATCATCATTGTCAACCATTATCAATCCACTGCTGGACGAAGGTCTCCCCAAGTTTCCTCCACAACGGTCTGTCTTGTGCCAGTCTCCTCCATGTCACCCCTGCATACTTTCGAATTTCATCCACCCATCTCCCATGTGGTCTTCTTCTGGGTCTTTTCCTGTCCCTTGGAATCCAATCTAAAATTTCGGCTGTCCATCGATGATCTGTCCTTCTGGCAGTATGTCCAGCCCATTGCCATTTCAGGGATTTAACTCTGATCATGATGTCTTCCACTCTTGTCATTTTTCGGATCCACGAGTTCCTCTTCTTATCTCTCCTGGTTACACCAAGCATGCACCTCTCCATGCAACTTTGAGTTGTCTGCAGCCTTTGTATGTCTCTTTTAGTTAAGGTCCACGTCTCCGCACCATACGTAAGCACTGGAAGGATGCATTGATCAAACACTTTTCTTTTAAGACATAATGGCATATTGCTCTTGAAAATTATGCTGCTTCTTCCAAAAGCTCTCCAGGCAAGTTTTGTACGCCGATTAATTTCTTCATCAATGTGACCCTCACTTGATATCTGCTGTCCAAGATAAACGTACGTGTCTGTTATCTCCAGCTTTTCTCCATCAATCGATAAATCTTCATTTCTTGTAAAAGCATTGAACATCACTTTTGTCTTCTGAAAGTTCATTTTTAATCCCACTTCTTTACTCTTGTCAGCAAGTTCCTGGATCATACTCTGCAGCTCTGATGGGGTAGTTGCAAAAATGACTACGTCATCAGCAAAACGAAGGTGGGTTAGATAATCTCCATTAATCTTTATCCCCTTGTTTTCCCAGCTCAGTGACTGAAAAACACCCTCCAATGTGGCATTAAAGAGCTTCGGAGATATGGTGTCACCTTGTCTCACTCCCTTTCCAATTTTTACGTGTGTTGTATTTTCAAACAGCCTAATCTTTGCACTTGCATTTTCATAGATGTTATTAATAATATTAATGTATGCATCTTCAATACCGCAGGTTTTCAGAGCCATTGTAACTGCTGATGGTTTCACCGAATCAAAGGCTTTTTCATAATCGATAAAAGCCATGCACAATGGAAGTTCATATTCCCTCGCTCTTTCAATTAGTTCTCTCAGCACGTGGATATGATCTATTGTGCTGTAGCCACTCCTGAATCCAGCTTGTTATCTGGGTTGAGCCATGCCCAGTGTTACCTTCAAGCGGTGTGAAAGAACTTTAGTGAAGATTTTATAAACTACTGATAGGAGGCTGATAGGTCTGTAGTTTTCGAGATCCTCAATGTCACCTTTCTTATGTAGCAGGATCATTGTAGCGGTGTTCCAATCCTCAGGAATCTTTCCTTCATTAAGGCATCGAGTGAAAATTTGGGCGAGTACTGTTTCGATTTCTCCACTTGCTTCTTGTATGATGTCTACAGTAATTCCATCTTCTCCTGGAGCTTTTCCTCGCTTCATGTTCTTGATTGCATGTGCAACTTCTGCTGGAAGGACTGGAGGAACTCTGGTACTGGTATCTTTCATGATGTCTGGAGTGCATATATCATCCCTTTCATATAATTTGGAGTAGAAATCTTTCACTCTTGTCAAAATTTCGCCTCTATTTCTTGTTACAGAACCATCTTCTTTTCTCAGTGCCATAATCTGTTTTCTTCCCTTACTGAGATGTCCCTTTGCTATCTTTAGGCTTTGGTTGTTTTCAATTGCTTTCCTCACTAGTTCACAGTTGAATTTCCTTACGTCTTCAGTGATACTTTTTCTTACTGTCTTGCATAGCTCTATATATTCCACTTTGGAAGTAATATCTTCTTTAGTTGTCCTCATCTCTCTTCTTTTTTGCATCAACATTTTGGTTTCTCCTGATAATTTGTTCACATGCAACTTGTTCTTATACCCAGCTAATTTTGTTGCTGTTTCCATAAGAGCTTTGGTTACTTTTCTGTTAACTTCAGAGATGTCCACTTCTTCCGATGTTAGGCCTTCTAAAGCAGAGAACCTGTTCTTCAGTTCTAACTTGAAGGTATTATGGTGTTTTTTAAGGTTGGTTATGTCAATAGATTTTGTTTGTCCTATGAGCTTGCCACGTTCAAGTTTAGTGTTGAGGTGCATCTTACATCTCACCAATCTATGGTCACTACCTGTGTTGAACTTGTTTAGCACACTGCAGTCTTCTATGACGAATTTTTTGTTACACATAATAAAATCAATTTCACTTGTCGTCCCATTTGGATGTCTCCATGTCCATTTCCTGTGTGGCTTTTTCTTGAAGAAGGAGTTCAAGATGAAAAACCCTTCTGCCTCTGCAAACTCAACGAGAGTATTTCCACGCTGGTTTCTGTTGCCGTGACCGAATTTACCTACTGAAGTTTCATTCTGTTGCCGTTGCCCTATTTTTGCATTGAAATCTCCCATAATTATCTTCAAATGCTGCTTACCTTTATTATTTAGATGACAAATTTCTTCATAAAATTCTTCAATTTCTTCTTCAGGATGACTTGTGGTGGGTGCATAAGTTTGAATAATCTGAGCCTGGTATCTTTTCGAGAGTTGGATAACAAGTCGTGCAGCTCTGTCAGAGGAACTTTCAACTTCTACAACTTTATCCTTCAGTTTCTTGTTTATTATAAATCCAACACCACTAGTTCTGCCAGTATCTGTCCCACGATAGTAGAAGAGATGTCCACTTTTCAGTTCGATGAGATCTTCTCCTTTTCTCCTTACCTCACTTAGCCCCACGATGTCCCACTTGATCCTTTGTAGTTCCTCTTCCAATTCAAGAAGCCTTGAATCAGAAGATAGGGAGCGTCCATTGTAAGTAGCCAAGGTCAGCATCAGATGGCAGCCTAGTCCGGTCCTCCGGGGATTCTTAGCACCCTCTGCCTTCATGTCGCACTGGCCGCTGCCTTGGCCAGGTACATTCCAGCTGCCGGAGACTGAGGGCCAAGATTTAAGTTGTGGAATCATTTTGGAGGGTTTGGCCATAACTCACCACGCTGGCCAAGCGGGTTGGTGAGTGTGGGATAGCATTTCCTCTGATCCCGATGGTATAGTTATACCGCTATGGGCGGTCGTCAGAGCCCCTTTAGTGGGAACAGGATGCACCACGAGAAGGCGGGGTTGACATTTGTCAAGGAGAGGCTGTGATGTTACGCATCACCTGATACCATTAAATATTTAAATTTATGGTTTTAAATATTTCAACTAATAATAATTAAGTAAATCTCGTAATTTATGGTATTAATTATGGTATTGACTATTATAATTTATATGTATATACATACCACCGTTTTTGAGCTTCGATACAACCAATACAAATTTGTCCTTGCTAAATTATCTTATAAAAGAATAAGTAGCTCAAAAAATGAGAGCGCGTGATTTAATTTGAAGCAGTAATTTACTGTGAAAATGTTTCCCCAGTATAGATTTCTGTTACGTTTGTAAACACTTCAAACATTTCTGTAATATCAAAAAGAAGAATAATAACTATAAAAATATATAAAGTAATGGATACCCAAAATATTGCTATTAATTTATTTAAGACATCATTTCCCCAAATTTCATACTAACATATTTCGGATTGAAAGAATCACCAACAATAACTTCCTTGACCCCTCCAACATTTAACATTTCTAAATTAGGCATTTACCACCATTTGGTCTTGCCAAGGTACTTTCCCTCTGTTATTAAAATAATCCAAATACACATTACGGCTTTGTATAGCTGCGTCGGTGGAATTTTTAGTTTGCTTTTGCAAGTCACAGAGGTACTGTGGCTGTCTTCTCCATTCTGCTTCCGTCAGTTCACAAGTTATTACGTTTTTGTGGTCAATCAGGCTAGGATGCATATATGTACTTTTTGAGTTTCGTCGTAGAAAGTCGTGCAGTATGCATGCGCCAGCCGCCAAGCACAATGTAGTCTAAGTTCTTCAGAGAAACTTTTCTCTGTGTGGAAAATCCTGAACGTCGAAGCCAAAAATCCAAACGAATTTTCCGACACCCTTCTCGCCTTCGACATCACCTGTAGTTGAAAATTCGTTTATATACACTTTTCTTTCTTTTTTTTTATCCTTTTTTTTTTTTTTTTTTTTTCGTTTTTTTTTCGTTTGCCAAAATTTTTACTGCTAACGCTTCGCCCTTTTCTGTGGAAAGGAAAAACGACATTTTGTAGAGTTCTGCTGGGAATGAAGATTAACTGAGATACTTGGTAATGAAATGCACGAGATTTTTAATTTTATGTCTGTGGCCAAATCTAGTCAGGGGGACGATCTCTCTAGGGACCTCAGGTGGTCAAACGTAATCCGCGCGAAGGTAAAATTCTGTGTGTGAGGGAGGCCTTTGATCTCAAACTCAGAGGCTGCTGAAAAAGGAGGCCCACGGAGACGGCAATTCAAACAATACCCCATCATTGTAGATATCGTTTCTTGTGGTAATCTCAAGAGACTTCTTGACCACAGTTCCCTTATTTGTAGTGAACCTGGCCACCAGTTTCTTTTCGTTCCACATGGGAACAGCTGCGTTGAAAATGACCTCCGGCTCCTTTGTTAAAGCAGTCGCTTCTCTTCCTTCCATTATGTCTCTCATATGCTCCTTAATTCCCATATACATACAGATCTTTTCGTCATTCCGATGTATGACTTCAAAGAGGAATCCAGGAATTTTAATGGAATCGAATATACCCCTACGATATAGTCCATGTCCATTTTCGTGTTATTTGCTGATAAAATTTTACCAATAGTTTTTGGTGGCTTCAACGCTACTTGAACACCGTGCTTCCTCACTAAATTCTTGACATAGAATGAGAAGTGCGGAACGTACGAAATGCTGCCTGCAAATTTCATGCTTATCTTTTCTATGTTGTTCTTTAATAGGCTTCTTTTAACTTTTTGGAGTATGTGTCGAAGTTCGCATTCCTGAAAACCTGCTACAACTCCTTTCTTTATTACGTTGGCGATCTCTTGTTTCTTTAAATTATCAGATAAGCGTATTGTAAGAGCCTACGCATCCATGATCTAAAGATAGCAGTCTTGTAATATCTTGCGCATGAGGAGCTCGGATGAATGATGTTGGGCATACCTGTACGTTTATAGCATACTTTGTGAAAACACAGGCTTGCCCACGCCGGAAGACGAACTCTGGTCCCCTCACCCCGGAGTAAGTCGTTCTCCCAACTGAGCTACGCAGACATGTACCCTCACTGCTATCTGCCTTTATCTCATGTGCGTCCTGCGGTACAGGCAAGTCACAACTTAAATGTCTGATGAATGGTTAAGATTTCTGGACAGTAGGACATCCAAGAAAGGCAACTTCCCATTCTCCTCAATTTCCATAGTGAAGGTGCTACTGCGATGTGCACTATTGATAGTGTTGAAAAAAATATCAAGCTCATGCCTCCCATGTGGCCACTAGACTTCGAAATCAGGATGGGCGACGGGTGGTCGAACATTATTTTTGGTTCAACTTTTTATTTATTTATTTTACGAAACACTGAAGTAACGAATTTTCAATGCTCTTTTTTTTTTCTTTTAATTGAAGGTTGAACGACCACCGTGAGCAACTCAATGGGCTATAAGCAGTCGTCCGTCCCTAATCTGAGGTCACTGGTTCCACAGAAGGGAGGGAGCCCGTGCCGTAAGACAAACACAACATCCATGGTTCACGGGATTCGAACCCGGACCCTTCTCGGACGAATGGTCATAAACCAGAGTTTAGGCAACTACGTCACCTGGTCGGTTTCAATGCTTTTCACTACCGGCAAAAAAGAATTCGTGCAATTCCGACCCCTCCACCTGGACACACAACCATACATGAATCTGACTAGTTACGCCACTAGTGTAAGATACAAGTGTTGGTAGAATGTTGCCTTCAACTTTTTGCTTGCTCTGGCTGCATTGTCTTAAATTTCTTTTCAAAATTTTTCATTTTTGCTAACGAAAATAGTACTGTACTTGAACTATTTATTTAAAATAAAATGTCGTTTTTGTTTATCTAAATCAAATTTTAACGTTGTGCCACGTAGACACAATGCCTCCCCCCACCCTCATTAACTTCCTTCCTACCAGCCAGCGACTTTACCTTGCACACCTTGTAACGTATACCAGGAGATGTGACGTACCTGCCAGCAGGACACACACGACATAAAGGCAGATAGCAATTAGAATTAACGTCCGCGTAGCTCAATTGGTAGAGTGACTTATTCTGGAATGAGGGGATCCGGGTTCGAATCCTGGCGCGGATACAGAAATGACGGAGGAATTTACTTCGTTATAACCTCCCCTACAATGCAGTCGTCAGCCACTTTCTGTACTTTCATTGTCCCGGGATAATCTTAAGAGCGCTAGTATATCTTTAGACTCTACTTTCCGTGTTCATCATCATCATTGTCAACCGTTATCAATCCACTGCTGGACGAGGGTCTCTCCAAGCCTCTTCCACAACGGTCTGTCTTGTGCCAGTCTCCTCCATGTTACTCCCGCATACTTCCGAATTTCATCCACCCATCTCCCATGTGGTCTTCTTCTGGGTCTCTTCTTGTCCCTTGGAATCCAATCTAAAATTTCGACTGTTTATCGATGGTTTGTTCTGGCAGTATGTCCAGCCTATTGCCATTTCAGGGAATTTACTCTGATCATGATGTCTTCCACTCTTGTAAGTTTTCTGATCCACGAGTTCCTTTTCTTATCTCTCCTGGTCACACCAAGCATGCATCTCTCCAAGCTGCTTTGAGTTGCCTGCAGCCTTTGGATGTCTCTTTTCGTTAAGGTCCACGTCTCTGCACCATACGTAACCACTGGAAGGATGCATTGATCAAACACTTTTCTTTTAAGACATAATGGCATATTGCTCTTGAAAATTATGCTGTTTCTTCCAAAAGCTCTCCAGACAAGTTTTATACGCCGGTTAATTTCTTCACCAATGTGACCCTCACTTGATATCTGCTGTCCAAGATAAATGTAGGTATTGGTTATCTCCAGCTTTTCCCCATCAATCGATAAACCTTCGTTTCTTGTAAAAGCATTGTACATCGCTTTTGTCTTCTGAAAGTTCATTTTTAATCCCACTTCTTTTCTCTTTTCAGCAAGTTCCTGGATCATACTCTGCAGCTCTGATGGGGTAGTTGCAAAAATGACTACGTCATCAGCAAAAGGAAGGTGAGTTAGATAATCTCTATTAATCTTTATCCCTTTGTTTTCCCAGTTCAGCGATTAAAAGACATTTTCCAATGTGGCATTAAAGAGCTTGGGGGAAATGGTGTCACCTTGTCTTACTCCCTTTCCAATTTTTATGTGTGCTGTGTTCTGAAACAGCCGAACCTTTGCACTTGCATTTTCATAGATGTTCTTAATAATATTAATGTATGCATCTTCAATACCGCAGGATTTCACAGCCATTGTAACTGCTGATGGTTTCACCGAATTAAAGGCCTTTTCATAATCGATAAAAGCCATGCAAACGGAAGTTCATATTCCCTCGCTCTTTCAATTATTTCTCTGAGTACGTGGATATGATCTGTAGTGATGTAGCCACTTCTGAAAAGAATACCCAATTTGGTAAAGAAAACAAACAGCAGAGCAATTAGTAATTACCACCCTCAGTGTATTCCTATCCACCCTCCTCATTCGCCCAACATGAAAAAGAATATTAAACTAAAGAATTGGAAGTGTGGAGAACAATTGAATTTTCGTGGCCCTAGGGATGCTATTTTGATATGACTTCTACGGAGACGTGCAAGACGTATCTTTCTGTGAAAACAAATGAAGCAAAACACAAGACTTATCATTACCGGGCGAGTCCGGATTATTTTTTAAGGTTAAGCGTATTAAAAAATTCCCAAGAATGAAAATTTGCACACCGATAAAACTAACTTTAAGTTATAGCGTGGGATACTTAATACTTGCTAAAACATAACCATAATTTTATTAAAAATCAATCATTTTTCTTTCAGTAATGTTCAGACCTGTTAATAGATGGCGCGACCTGTACATTGATGACGTCAGTAGACAAACAAATGTTGGATTGCTTGATTATGATTATGTTTTAGCAAGCATTAAGTATCCCATGCTGTAACTTAAAGTTACTTTTATCGATGTGCAAATTTTCATCCTTGGGAATACATTCATTGCAAAGAAAATATGCAAAGCAGTTTTACCATTGAAAACAGGGATTTTAAGTGGAACTACCGGAAAATTCGGTCGATGGCAATATTTCAAATGCAATTGCTAAATTAGATTCTTCTCTGGAAATTATTACATTGAGATCTAAAACACAAATCAAAATCCAGGTTGTTTTTAAAATAAACTAAGATATGTAAAATGATTTTGGCAATGCAATTAATTTTTGCTTGATAAAGTTCTAGTAATCCAACATATTTTGTCATTCATTTCCTCATAATTAAGATGTTAATTTAGTCTTCCTATTATGCAAAATAAATGTTCGCATTTAATGCATCCAGAAGCTTCCAGGATGGAAACGGATACTTCGAACTACAGTGCTTACTAAGTAATCAACATATAAGTGCATTTCTTCAGATTAACATATGCAAATTATGATTTTCACAGAACCGTAATTAACAGAATTTTGGTTACTCAAAATAATTGGAATATTTGATATAACGACACCATTGACTTAATGCCACAATGTGATGAAACAAACGGTGGCGGTTTATCAAGGGTCGACTGTACTTCAAAAATAGAAATAGATAAATACGAACAGTCATTGTTGAAAAAAAAAAAAGAAACAGAAAAAGAGGCGATCGATTTTAGTACTTATCTCTGAAATGGATTTCTTCGGTGAATTCATATCAATAATTCCCTGTCTTTATTCCTGATCCATTTCTGTATTACGAAATCAAAATCCGTCTTCTCTTATTCTTCACTTTCTATTCTTAATATCACTGGACATGACAAGTTATCTTGGGCCATGGTTGATCGTAAACAAGTTCTAATCTTATTTTAGTTGCAAAATAATCTTTCGGAACTTGCGACGATTACTGATAGAGTCAAAAATAGTCGTAAAGCGATCATCAAGGTTAGAAAAATACCGCTGTAATTGAAATCAACTATGTGTTGAAGAAGCTCTTTAGAACTTAGAATTTCTTTGTTGTCTGCCAGAATTACTTAGCTGATGTTAATATACACTATATTAACAAAAGTCACCGGACACCCCTTCAAAAGCAAATGAACATATCCGCTGCGTTGTTAAGATGCGCGGTACAGCTGCAAATGGTATAAAAATAAGCCCGCACCGTGAGGTTGAGTGAAAATGTATCGCACCGTGAGGTTGAGTGAAAATGTCGCGGAAGAAAGAACTGAGTTTGAGAAAGAAAATACTGTTGGGCGTTATATTAGTGGGTTCTCCATAAGAGAAACCGAGAGGCGTTTAAACATACCCTAGTCCACTGTTTTGGATGTACTGAATAAATGGAAGACTCATGGCGTTTCTGAAGTAGCAAAACGTGCCGGCACACTAAAGAAAATCAGTGAAAGAGGATGTCGAAGCTTCGGGAGTGTCGTTACAGCTAATCGACGGAGTAAAGCACAAGACCTCAGTGTACAGGTGAGTAAAAATGCTGGAACCTCGGTATGTTCACGTACCATTCGCAGAGAACTTCATTCCAAGTGTTATCGTAGTCGTGTGGCTGCTCATAAGCCTTTCATCTCCACTCGGAATGTTCCTCGTCGTTTAATATTGTGTAAAGAACATTTATCGTGGACCGTAGATCAATGGAAACGGGTCCTACGGACTGATGAATCCAGATGCACGATCCATTAGTCTGATGACCGCGTGTGTCTATGACGGTAGCCGGGGGAACACTATTTATCACAGTGTATAGCGGTATAACTATACCATCGGAATCAGAGGAAATGCTATCCCACACTCACCAACCCGCTTGGCCAGCGTGGTGAGTTATGGCCAAACACCTCCAAAATGACTCTACAACTTAAATCTTGGCCCTCAGTCTCCGGCAGCTGGAATGTACCTGGCCAAGGCAGCGGCCAGTGCGACATGAAGGCAGAGGGTGCTAAGAATCCCCGGAGGACCGGACTAGGCTGCCATTTGATGCTGACCTTGGCTACCTACAACGGACACTCCCTATCTTCTGATTCAAGGCTTCTTGAATTGGAAGAGGAACTACAAAGGATCAAGTGGGACATCGTCGGGCTGAGTGAGGTAAGGAGAAAAGGAGAAGATCTCATTGAACTGAAAAGTGGACATCTCTTCTATTATCGTGGGACAGATACTGGCAGGACTAGTGGTGTTGGATTTATAATAAACAAGAAACTGAAGGATAAAGTTGTAGAAGTTGAAAGTTCCTCTGACAGAGCTGCACGACTCGTTATCCAACTATCGAGAAGATACCAGGCTCAGATTATTCAAACTTATGCACCCACCACAAGTCATCCTGAAGAAGAAATTGAAGAATTTTATGAGGAAATTCGTCATCTAAATAATAAAGGTAAGCAGCACTTGAAGATAATTATGGGAGATTTCAATGCAAAAATAGGGCACCGGCAACAGAATGAAACTTCAGTAGGTAAATTCGGTCACGGCAACAGAAACCAGCGTGGAAATACTCTCGTTGAGTTTGCAGAGGCAGAAGGATTTTTCATCTTGAATTCCTTTTTCAAGAAAAAGCCACACAGGAAATGGACATGGAGACATCCAATTGGGACGACAAGTGAAATTGATTTTATTATGTGTAACAAAAAATTCGTCATCGGAGACTGCAGTGTGCTAAACAAGTTCAACACAGGTAGTGACCATAGATTGGTGAGATGTAAGATGCACCTCAACACTAAACTGGAACGTGGCAAGCTCATAAGACAAACAAAATGTATTGACATAACCAACCTTAAAAAACACCATAATACTTTCAAGTTGGAACTGAAGAACAGATTCTCTGCTTTAGAAGGCCTAACATCGGAAGAAGTGGATATTTCGGAAGTTAACAGAAAAGTAACCAAAGCTCTTATGGAAACAGCAACAAAATTAGCTGGGTCTAAGAACAAGTTGCATGTAAACAAATTATCAGGAAAAACCAAAATGTTGATGCAAAAAAGAAGAGAGATGAGGACAACTAAAGAAGATGTGACTTCCAAAGTGGAATATATAGAGCTATGCAAGACAGCACGAAAAAGTATCACTGAAGACGTAAGGAAATTCAACTGTGAGCTAGTGAGGAAAGCAATTGAAAACAACCAAAGCCTAAAGATAGCAAAGGGACATCTCAGTAAGGGAAGAAAACAGATTATGGCTCTGAGAAAAGAAGATGATTCTATAACAAGAAATAGAGGCGAAATTTTGACAAGAGTGAAAGATTTCTACTCCAAATTATATGAAAGGGATGATACATGTACTCCAGACATCATGAAAGGTATCAGAGTTCTTCCAGTCCTCCCAGCAGAAGTTGCTCATGCAATCAAGAACATGAAGCGGGGGAAAGCTCCAGGAGAAGATGGAATTACTATAGACATCATACAAGAAGCAAGTGGAGAAATTGAAACAGTACTCGCCCAAATTTTCACTCGATGCCTTAATGAAGGGAAGATTCCTGAGGATTGGAACAATGCTACAATGATCCTGCTACATAAAAAAGGTGACATTGAGGATCTCAGGAACTACAGAGCTATCAGCCTCCTATCAGTGGTTTATAAAATCTTCACTAAAGTTCTTTCACACCGCTTGAAGGTAACACTGGACATGGCTCAACCGAGAGAACAAGCTGGATTCAGGAGTGGCTACAGCACAATAGATCATATCCACGTACTGAGAGAACTAATTGAAAGAGCAAGGGAATATGAACTTCCATTGTTCATGGCTTTTATCGATTATGAAAAAGCCTTTGATTCGGTGAAACCATCAGCAGTTACCACGGCTCTGAAATCCTGCGGTATTGAAGATGCATACATTAATATTATTAATAACATCTATGAAAATGCAAGTGCAAAGATTCGGCTGTTTGAAAATACAACACACATAAAAATTGGAAAGGGAGTGAGACAAGGTGACACCATATCTTCGAAGCTCTTTAATGCCACATTGGAAAATGTGTTTCAATCACTGAACTGGGAAAACAAAGGGATAAAGATTAATGGAGATTATCTAACCCACCTTCGTTTTGCTGATGACGTAGTCATTTTTGCAACTACCCCATCAGAGCTGCAGAGTATGATCCAGGAACTTGCTGACAAGAGTAAAGAAGTTGGGATTAAAAATGAACTTTCAGAAGACAAAAGTGATGTTCAATGCTTTTACAAGAAATGAAGATTTATCGATTGATGGAGAAAATCTGGAGATAACAGATACGTATGTTTATCTTGGACAGCAGATATCAAGTGAGGGTCACATTGATGAAGAAATTAATCGGCGTACAAAACTTGCCTGGAGAGCTTTTGGAAGAAACAGCATAATTTTCAAGAGCAATATGCCATTATGTCTTAAAAGAAAAGTGTTTGATCAATGCATCCTTCCAGTGCTTACGTATGGTGCAGAGACGTGGACCTTAACTAAAAGAGACATACAAAGGCTGCAGACAACTCAAAGCAGCATGGAGAGGTGCATGCTTGGTATAACCAGGAGAGATAAGAAGCGGAACTCGTGGATCCGAAAAATGACGAGAGTGGAAGACATCATGATCAGAGTTAAATCCCTGAAATGGCAATGGGCTGGACATACTGCCAGAAGGACAGACCATAGATGGACAGCCGAAATTTTAGATTGGATTCCAAGGGACAGGAAAAGACCCAGAAAAAGACCACATGGGAGATGGGTGGATGAAATTCGTAAATATGCGGGAGTGACATGGAGGAGACTGGCACAAGACAGACCGTTGTGGAGGAAACTTGGGGAGACCTTCGTCCAGCAGTGGATTGATAATGGTTGACAATGATGATGATGATGACTGTTCCTACGGTCAAGTTTGGAGCTGGCATTGTAGTAATGAGGGAGTGCTTTTTGTTGTATGATCCGGGCACATTGGTTATCGTGGACAAACCTGTTAACCAGCACTTCTACCTCGATATTCTGGACAATTATGCCCTAACAACTCTGTGGCAATACTATGAAACCGAGCCTTGTTGGTACCAGCAGGATAATGCACCGAACCATAAAGCAAGGACTGTTACGGCGTGGTTTGATAGTAATTCCGTATCGTGTGTGGAATTGGCCATCACAGAGCCCTGCTCTTAATCCCATAGAGCACCTATGGGATGAATTAGAGCGCCGCATAAGAAGTTTGGAACAAAGGCAACAGTTTGCGGCATCTTTTTTTTTTTTTTTTTGATTGAAGGTTTAACGACCACCGTGAGCAACTCAATGGGCTATAAGCAGTCGCCCGTCCCTAATTTAGGGCCACTGGTTCCAGGGAAGGGAGAGAGCCAGTGCCGTAAGACAAACACAACATCCATGCCTCACCGGGATTCGAACCCGGACCCCTTCCGTGCGAATGATCAGAAGCCATCGCTTAGACCACTGCGCCACCGGGGCGGCCAGTTTGCGGCATCATTATATATTGCATGAAAACGCATACCTATCGCTGTGTTCCAAAACCTTGTCGAAAGCATGTCTCGAAGGGTCAGTGCATGCATTAAGGCCAAAGGTGGACCGACACCGTACTAATGCATGCCAATAAAGCTATGTTGTGTTTCCCTTCTAGGTGTCCATTGATTTTTCAATATAGTGTATCCTCAATAGAAGCACAGTTCATTTGGGTATAAAATTCATATCTACGGTGCATTGATTTAAACAGCTGAAACCTGTTATTTAACTGAGCAAGTATTGTATTTATAAGACATCAGAATTCAAAAGAGCAGTCCAGAAAAAAATGCCCCTGTTAAATTTAGTTTTGGTTTAGATACTAACATGTAACAACTGAATTTTGATATTTATTGTCAACCCAGCTATTTTCTACCTCTTTTTTTATTAACAATTTCTTGCATAGATTGTTTAGATAATACTTTAGAAGAAGTCTGTGGATCCCTTAGCAGTGAGGCATGGGCGCATTGCACCCTTTCCACCGCCCCTGCTTTCGGATGTTGTTGTTTTATTTTGGGCAACTACTATTTTCGTTTTATTACAAAAAGCATTTTCACGCGATATATAATAATGAATGCGTATTCACCCAGCGCGTGTTTTTGTACCATAGTTTGCTTTTAGCTCAAGTAAAATACACGTAGCAAGCAAAGCAGTGCAAGATCTCTTACATAAATTTGCTTCCATAAAGAAATCTTGTTAATCATATGTTCCATTCGCGATGCATTCTGAATAGGCCGCCCCGGTGGCGCAGTGGTCTAAGGCGTTGGCCTCTGATCATTCGTCCGTAAGGGGTCCGGGTTCGAATCCCGGTCAGGCATGGATGTTGTGTTTGTCTTACGGCACTGGCTCTCTCCCTTCCCTGGAACCAGTGACCCTAAATTAGGGACGGGCGACTGCTTATAGCCCATTGAGTTGCTCACGGTGGTCGTTAAACCTCCAATCAAAAAAAAAAAAAAATTCTGAATAGAATCTTTCAAACGCTTCTGTGAACCGTATTCATGTATACAACAGTATGAAATGGAAATTGTTTGACGCAAACTATGCTCATTTCAGAAAGGACAAAAGAAATCTTCTCTGGCATAGTAATATTAACAAGCAAAGCTCGCCTTTTGATCTTGTAAATTACCTCGATAACCAGCCTTATTCCCTAGTTTAAATGAAGTCATTATTATCAGCCAAAGGACCTTAATAACAAATATTCCAAGCTCATTATATTGCTTTGGACTTGAAATAAAATAATCTTTTTCACTCTACTTCGTTCACCTTGTCTTTGTCAGATGCGATGCTCTCGAGTTACGTAATTTTAATTGCGCGCTAACGCAAGTTCATGCTATTCTTTTGAAAATGAAATTTCTCTGCGGAGCCTTCTTATTTCATCAGTTTTTACAAAAGGAGAAAATAAATTAATGAATGTCTTTTGCAAGATAAGTGGGGTGCAAATCCGTGTCGGGCCTAAATTAAATCTGCAACAGTGATAATTTAGGATCATTAGCATCTATGCCTGACAGAAGAACTTTCTTTTCAAACGCGCGAACGGGACTGTCCTGTAAAATTAATTCTATCCTAAAACGGTGTTAATTAGTTATCTGATTCACTGACTTGGCTCCCAAGGGCCTTTAGAAATAATTTAAAAATCACTCCAGCCTCGATAGTATATTCATATTTGCCGACATTGAAAGAATTTAACGCAGTCTCTGAGAGCAGTTTATAACATAACCCTTTTACGTTATGCTAAGTTTCGAATGTTCGGCAGAAGAAATGTTGAACTAACGGTACATGTGATGCACTAGTTGCATCGGATAACTCACTTCAAATTAACGACACACAATGCCAGACGAAACATACACGAAAAACAGAATCACTTACGTAAACCTTTCTTTTTTTGGTCCAGATCCGCACTTTTACTTCAAGTAACTTTAGACGAAATCACATAACTTTATACAGCGAATTTCACCCGCACACCACATACTTAGCTGTTGCTTATTCATTATACAGTATACACTATATTGACAAAAGTCACCGGACACCTAGAAAAGAAACACAACATAGCATTTATTGACATACATTTAGTACGGTGTCAGTCCACTTTTGGCCTTAACGCATGCACTGATCCTTCCAGACATGCTTTCGTCAAGGTTTTGGAACACAGCGATAGGTATGCGCTTCCATTCAGTACATAATGCTGCCGCTAACTGTTGCTTAGTAGTAGGCCTTGTTTCCAAACTTCCTATGCGGCGCTTCAATTCATCCCATAGGTGCTCTATGGGATTAAGATCAGGGCTCTGTGCTGGCCAGACAACACACGATACGGAATTACATGCCGTAACAATCCCTGCTTTATGGTTTGGTGCATTATCCTGCTGGTAACAACAACAAGGTTCGGCTCCATAGTATTGCCACAGAGTTGATAGGGCATAATTGTCCATAACATCGAGGTAGACGTGCTGGTTAACAGATCTGTCCACGATAACCAATGGGTCGGGACCATACCACGAAAAACACCTCCACACGAGTACACTGCCAGCTCCAAACTTGACCGTAGGAACAGTACACTGTGGTAAATAGCGGCACCCTGGTTGCCGCTATACCCACACACGGACATCAGGCTAATGGATCTGGATTCATCAGTCCATTATAACGAAGAAAATTTCTCCGTCACTTTTGTCCACGGCGGGCATCGAACCCGGGTCCCCTCATTCCGGAATAAGTCGCTCTCCCAACTGAGCTGCGCGGACGTATGCTCTGGCTGCTATCTGCCTTTATCTCATGTGCGTCCAGGCACGTCCCTTACCCCCCCAAAAAAAAGGGTCGGGGCATGACCCACGGGTCAGCCGGGACCATGTATCGCTGTAGGCAGTCATCCGCTAAAGAACGTACTTTGGAGAAATCCCAGTCGATTGGTGTGTGGAACGTGACATCACACACATTTATTTTTCCAAGCGCTGAAGAAGGGATTCACTTATTTTTCCTGTCTCGCGGTGTGGAAAAAACATCACACCATTGCGACAACTTTAACGGCTGGGTCATTCTTAAAGTTCGGGCGCCAATGTAACGAAGTAAATTTTCCCGTCATTTTTTGTTCACGTCGGACCCCTTCATTACGGAATAAATCGCTCTCCCAACTAAGCTACACGGACGTATGCTATCGCTGCTATCTCCCTTTATCTCATGTGCGTCCTGCGCTGCCGGCACATCACGACATATGACCCGTTTCCATTGATCTACGGTCCACGATAAATGTTCTTTACAAGACGGTAACCCATGGAATCCAGTTCTCTGCGAATGGTACGTGTACATACCGAGGTTCCAGCATTGTTACTCACCTGTACACTGAGGTCTTGTGAAGTACTCCGTCGATTAGCTGTAACGACACTCCTGAGGCTTTGATGTCCTCTATCACTGATTTTCTTTGATCTGCCGGTACGTTTTGCTGCTTCAGGCACGCCATGTGTCTTCCACTTATTCAGTACATCCAGAACAGTTGACTTGGGTATGTTTAAACGCCTATCGGTTTCTCTTATGGACAATCCACCAATATAACACCCAACAATCTTTCCTTTCTCAAAGTCAGTTCTCTCCTGTCGCGACATTTTCACTCAACCTCACAGTGCGATATGATCGCTGTCAGCTGCTGGCTTGTTTTTATACCGTTTGCAACTGTACCACGCATCTAAACAACCCAGCGGATCCGTTCATTTGCGTTTGAAGGGGTGTCCGGTGACTTTTTTCAATATAGTGTACGCCGTTTGTGGACGAAACCGTGTACCGCATGAATGTGGTGGCGTGTAATGGAAATAGTAATACCCTTCCCAGTTTTGTTTTTTTTCACACTTCAATGCATTGCACGAAAAGAATGGAACATAGCGTATTGTTGTTGTCAAAGAAGGAGAAGAAGAAGAAAGAGAAGCAGCATTTGTTTGTTCTTTCGTTGATCATTAGACTTCATTAATTATGGTCAATAATCTGTAATTCAGGGTTTCTCATTCCAGTGAAAAGAAAACAGGAACCGAAGAAGAAATGCAACTATCTTGCCTCAAGAAAACTAGAAGCCAGTCGCAGGCCTGTTAAGGCAGTATCATAACTCTTCAGCTGCGGATGGCTTGTTGGTTAGACTCTGGGATTTTATGGCATAAGGTTAATTCTGATCATAGGGCTCCAACAGTACATGAATGCAGAAATTTAAAACTTCTGACCGTGGGAAAGCCACCCCCTGCTTAACTGGGGAACCTTCTGATGTTCTGCGCACGTATCAATATGACCCCGTTCTATATAGGAAATTCTGAACTAGGAAGATCTTGCTGCTTAACTAAACATAGAAAACTTGCTACTTAACTAAACAAGAGGGGATTGGTAAGAAAAATGAGGTGCGAACACTTTGCTCCTCTGGAATGATATTTCCAAGTATTTCTTTAGTGTTTTTTTTATTATTTGAACGTTGCTTTCATTAGTTGAATTACGCGTAGTTAGTGTCTTTATCTAACTTGCTGAACGTAAATCACACTCGTGAAATAGAATAAAATGGCCATGTTGAAAGGAATCCGCACTGACATGAACTCCATCTGTTTATTCTCCACAAAGTGAAGTTTCAGTATCCCATACACTTCAGTCGATTATTCTCATGTCGGAATTCATCAAAATGACTCTCAATACAATCGAACCATCACATATAAAGAGCTCGCAAAATACGAAGTTCCAGAGACATCTTGTGAGAGACAGCCAGGCATTTTCATGTAGGACTTCCGTCCACAGAGAAGGTTTAGACCCAAACCACCTATAGCTGGTCCGCCTTTTGGGCAGGTCACAGAAACGGAAGGAGTGAGAGCAAATCTCGCGACTTTGACAGAACAGTGTTTAATTGAGAGAGAGAGAGAGCACAGTACATGGTGCCACCGTACAAGTACGATGTTGCTCATAGAGGGGTGAGTAAAGGTCAGGGAGAGTAGGAATGGATACCCAACGTAACCGGAGGGGGAGGGTCCAACTCGGGGGCCACCATTTAACGTACTCCTCCGATGCATGACGGATATTCAGCCATTGTTAGCAAATCACACCATCTCTGGAAGAACAGCCCAAGATAGAACCTGGGTACCCTCCATTGACAGTCTGACTCGCTAACTACTAAGCCATCCGCGGCTCTAATACGAAGTTCCGCATAAACCGAAGTTTTTATAGATTCGTTAGACGTCGTAATATTCTGCATTGTTATTTTAACCGCATATTATACTATTATGAATAATATTTTTTGGAAGAAACCGCATCTATCGATGTTCAGAACGGTTATCAGCAAAAAAGATAAGTGGCATTCTTACCCAGTTTTGTTTTCATTCTTATAGTTTTGAATTGTAAAACAATAGAAAACAAGGAATTATCTGCTGTTGACAACACCCCATTTTCCTCTTACAGATAGATGAGTTCGAAATCTGATAAATCGCTCCTTTATCCATGACAGCAACGAGTGGTGATTAAGATGTTTTTCAGTGGAGAAACATCTCCACTGAAAAACATCTTAATCACCACTCGTTGCTGTCATGGATAGCTATCATGATAAGCACGAAGCAAGCAAGAATTCACTCATACAGGATGTGGCAGATAGCTATCCATGACAGTACCACTCGTTGCTGTCATGGATAGCTATCATGATAAGCACGAAGCAAGCAAGAATTGACTCATACAGGATGTGGCAGCGTTGATAGCGTATTAATAAAATCGCACCGTAAGCGAACAAATGTTTTTACACTGGTGTGCAAAAATTAAGGACGAAGAGGAGAAATTAGCATAACAGCGGAACGAGCAGGCAGAACAGACCGAAATACCACTCAAGAGATAGACTAGGGTCCGGTACGGGTAGGGCATGCGCATATATTCAGAATGACATAGGGGGGAGGGGGTGTTTGAAGGGTGTAAAGCACACGAGCGGTGTACGCTCAGCAATTAGGTGAAAGCTATTGCACAGTGTACGTCCGTTTGAACGACGTCGAGTTGCTGCCACCGTGTGATATGGCCAACAGGCAATCCAGTAGACGACATCTGGATGACTTTACCCGAGGTCGCGTCATTGGGAAGTTGGAAGAAGGTCGAAGTGTGACTAGAGTGTCCGAGGAGTTCGGGATCGCTCACAGCATCGTTTCACGAGCTTGGAGAGCATTTCAAACGACACGAACAGCTGTCCAAGAGTTTAGCAGTGGTTGTCCACGAGCAACCACGGCGGCGGACGACCGGTATATTGTCCTACAGGCGAGAAGAGACAGACGGCAGACAGCGGGAGAAATCGCAAAACACATGCAGCAGGCAACTGGACGTCCGTTGTCGCGTTTTACTGTGGCCAGGAGGCTGCACAAAGGTGGTCAATTTGCACGACGACCAGTGCGGTGTGTGCCATTAACGCCTGCTCATCGGAGACAGCGGTGTCTGTGGTGCCAGGAACACAAGAACTGGTCACATCAGCAATGGGGTCGAGTTCTCTTTACGGATGAGAGCCGATTTAGTCTGACGAGCGATTCTGGACGTATACACATCTGGAGAGAGCAGGGAACACGCAAGCACACCTCAAACATAATCGAAAGTGACCGGTTTGGAGGTGGTGGAGTTCTCGTTTGGGGCGGTATCATGCTTGGTAGCCGTACTGACCTCCATATCTTCCAAGGAGGTTCAGTCACTGGTGCCCATTATTGTACCGAGGTTCTCCTGCCTCACTTTCGTCTATTTAGAGGTGCTGTGGGTCCTGAGTTCCTCTTCATGGACGACAACGCTACACCTCCTCGTACAGTGGCTGTCGCAGAGCTGTTGGACAGTGAAGATATTCAACGCATAGATTTTCCAGCAAGGTCCTCGGACCTAAATCCAATCGAACACGTGTGGGACCTTCTCGGGAGACGCTTGGCAGCACGTCACCAGCCGCCAGCAACGATTCCGCAGTTGCGATTGGCGTTACAAGAGGAATGGGCAGCGATGCCTCAACAGCTCCTTGACAACCTCGTCTTCAGCTTGGACAGACGTTGTAAATCCTGCAACGCAGTCAGGGGTGATTATATCCCATAATAAAGACTGGATTTTTCTTGGCAGCCGCCTGTCACATGGACGTTTCTGTCTTCTGTCCAGTTGTGCTCGAAGCTACCTTTTCAGTAAAGTGCCTTTGTATCCTTTGGATTCCTTGTTTGGACGGTTTTGCTCACTTGTCCCATATTTGTACATCTTGGGGATCTTATGGTATGATTTGGGTCGATGTGGAGCACTTCTGCACGACGTTACATTCGAAAAACCGTCTCGTCCTTAATTTTTTTGCGCGCCAGTGTATTTATTACTCTCTATGTCAAATAGTAGTCACAAGAATGCCATTGATCAGTCAATATTTGAATATGACCCCTGTCAAATGGCGGTCCCGTCTGCACCACACATTCTTCTAAGCGGCGTTGGAAGGACTCCATTACTCCTCGTAATATAATGCCAGGTGTTGCTCTGCTGGATGGTCATTTGCATCCTTTCAGGGACTTCATGTACCCCCAACAACGATTTAATTTTCCAGGCGGACAATGCACCATGACAACGGGCCCAAGTTGTCCAAAATTGGTTCGAGGAGCATTCAGGACAGTTCTGGCGGATGGTGTGACCACCACGTTCGCCCGACATGAACCCAATAGAACACTCATGGGATGCGGTGGAAAGTTCCATTTGCACCCAAGATCCCGCACCTACAAATACCAGGTAACTGTAGGCGGCTGCTCAGACGGCATGGCTCAACATCTCTTCAGAAAATCTTCCAGCCACTTGTGGAATCGATGCCACGTCGAGTTGCTGCACTTCGCCGGGCTAGAGGAGGTCCTACACGTTACTAGGTACGTATCCCACAGGGCTATAAAAGAGAGAAGGGCTGGTCCGTCGCTTTGTAAAACCGAATGCCGACACGGTCCTCATGAGAGAGGCTGGGGGCCAGTTGTGACGTCAGTGTGCTGCTTGGTCATCTCCAGTGCTACTGGGATGTCATTCATTGCGAGAAGAGTTTTCTGGCTTGCGCTTTATTCCATCAAAATATATTATTTTATCGTTAGCTATATATTTATTAGTGTACATGTAAAAATATTAATTGTGTGAATATTTTTAATAGTGCATCTACTGTATGCATCTATATTTGTAACGTACCAGGAGATGTGACGTACCTGCCAGAAGGACGCACACGACATAAAGGCAGATAGGAATCAGAATAAAATGTCCGCGTAGCTCAATTGGTAGAGGGACTTATTCCGGAATGAGGGGATCCAGGTTCGAATCCTGGCGTGGACAGAAATGACGGAGAAATTTACTTCGTTATAATGGCGCCCGAACTATCCGGATGACCCGACCGTTCAAAATCTCGCATTGGTGTGATGTTCTTTCCACACCGCGAGATAGGAAAAATAAGAGAATCCTTTCTCCAGCACTTCAAAAAAAAAAAAAAAAAAAAAAAAAAATAAGGGGGAGATGATGTAACGTACCAGGAGATGTGACGTACCTGCCAGAAGGACGCACACGACATAAAGGCAGATAGGAATCAGAATAAAACGTCCGCGTAGCTCAATTGGTAGAGTGACTTATTCCGGAATGAGGGGATCCGGGTTCGAATCCTGGCGTGGACAGAAATGACGGAGAAATTTACTTCGTTATAATGGCGCCCGAACTATCCGGATGACCCGACCGTTCAAAATCTCGCATTGGTGTGATGTTCTTTCCACACCGCGAGATAGGAAAAATAAGAGAATCCTTTCTCCAGCACTTCAAAAAAAAAAAAAAAAAAAAATAAGGGGGAGATGATGTAACGTACCAGGAGATGTGACGTACCTGCCAGAAGGACGCACACGACATAAAGCCAGATAGCAATCAGAATAAAACGTCCGCGTAGCTCAATTGGTAGAGTGACTTATTCCGGAATGAGGGGATCCGGGTTCGAATCCCGGCGTAGACTAAAAATGACGGAGAAATTTACTTCGTTATATATTGTAACGTATACTCTAGATTCAGTTTCTTTTTGATTTTACTATCTCTTGTTATTTTATTTTCCTATGCAAATTATCTTCTCACTTAACGAGATGTTGTTTCTCCCGCTGAATTATATGTGGCAACGAGTGCAAGTCAGGACGTGGTGGTATGCAGTATATATAGGCGCGCTCAAGTATACCAAAGAGCTTCGTTTTATATGTGATAGGTTCTTCCTGATTATTGATATGCGATTTACCTACTTTTCTACGATATTACGATAGTACGAAAGTTCGGGCTATCAGTAGTTGCGTTATTTTGGAGTGTGTATTTGAGTAATACCAGGAGCTCCCCAATAAAAGTTTAAAAGTGAGTACGTTTTCTTAGTTCATTTTATTGTCAGACCTCTGTCTGGCCGTTAAGTCTATTTCATTGAGTGTTTACGTTAAGTTCAGGGTATATTGTGTTTACCGCTCTAATAAGGAGCCTTCAAGGTACTAATGTACTAAAACCGAAGTTATATTACTGATATTCAAGATAATGAGGAACGCTGAGTAAAAATAAATTCCATATTCTTGGAATTTATTGCACGTGCGTGACTTACCTAAACAAACTCTAGCACTTCGAAGATTAAGCACACTTTAGCTACGTCAAGTAACCTTTCAATAACCCTAACGTGACTTTACGTAAGCTTTCCTGCACTACACGTCCAGCCGGAGAATTTTATTCATTATAATATAAATAGTTAGTTTAGCTGCGCAAATCGTGCGCCTTTTTGTTTTTTTAACAAAAATCATCGTGTTCCGCTGAAACGTGTCGGAATAAACACAGGTACCGGAAAGGATAAAATATTGTTTTGCTTGCTTGCTTTTTCCCGAAATAAACCAGTGCTGGTAAAAGAATAAATAAACAAGTCTCGAAGACAGGAGTATGTTAACGTTAAGTACGCCAGAATTTGCAGCGAATATTTCATCGTTGTGATTGCGAAGATAATATGAACAATTGATTACTTGGATTGCCTTTGCGAAACGTACCTTCTTTAAATTCTGAAAAAAAAAAAAAATAACTAAGAGGACCCAAAGACACAGGGGGAAAAATACGTTCGAAGTGCTTTGGAACAATTAAATGAATTAAGCCCGAAGAAAATTAATCTGGTAATTTTTTCAACGTTTCTTTTACCTTTAGTTAAGAAAAATAACTAAAAGCGAAACAACGCTGGAGTACGAAATGCGGAAACAGTGGCAATGTATAGAGGACAGAATGCGGTAACTGCATTTTTACAAATCTGTAATGATAATTTAATAGGGGGAAAATACACTTGAGAAAGATCTCCAAATTAAAAGGGAAAAAAAAAAAAAAAAAAGATATCGCAAAATTTCTGTTCAACGATCGAAAAGATGGAGATCTCTAATTTCTGAAATTCAGCAATTAAAAAGCAGGATTCAAATTCGAAGAGAAGAGCCACTTTTAGATCTCTACTTTCTGAAATTCAGCAGTTAAAAAGTAGGATTCAAATACAAGTGCTTTAGAAAAGGCAAATTAAAAACTTTGAAGAAATGTGCCAACTGCGTTTTCACTACGACTCAGTTCGATATGCCCAATTCTGTAATGTTGAAAACATATGTGCAAACAATATTTTGTTTCTTTTAAATAACGATGATAACAGAGAGTTTAGTTCGTTCTCGTTCCTTTTATTCCAGGGCTTCAGGACATAATTTTTCTTACCTTTTCCACTGATTATTCCACAGTTTCCGTGCGGCAGTGGCTTCGGAGAACCCACCACCTGCTACTGCTGCAGCATGACTACGTCATCACCTCCAGCTTCAGGGGAGCTAGCTCTAAGGACCAACCCTTCTCTTCTATAGCCCTGCGTATCCCATGACTTTTGGCACTTCAGTGTATATCACCACACTATGTGTTATTTAGCGTAATCTATTTATTTTTTGCTGACTCACTGTCGGCGTGGCCGAAAAGTAAAGATGTTAGAGAAAGTTACGTGCCGCTCAATGTGAAAATCTGAAACTAAAGAAATTTACAAAAGAAAGTAAAAATTTAAGAGTAAGGTTAAATTAGACATGACACTCCTTGCGTGAAATGTTAATAATTGCAACTAACAGCTCTACTTTGTGAACGTTTGATGCTGTTGAAATAAAAACTTGAGATGAGTTTCCTCATGGTAAAAAATAATCTATATCAGCGGAAGGATAAAGAGATTATGGGACGAATACTTTTTTATGCCATTTGAAAGGAATGCGACGGTTCATTTCCTCTAGACCGTTTAGATATCTCTATTTGTCCTCCAAGAATAAGATTTTATGTTCCCATTGCAAGAATAAAAGCAAAATGGAAGTGGCATGAAAAGAAAAAAGAAAGACGCGCTGATGCAACGCGGTGCTTAAAATGTGATACATTTGTCGTTCTAAAATACAGCAAACTGTTGTCACTGACTGGAGAAGAGATATGAATGTGTTTTCTGGCAACTGATGGTAACGTCTCTATATATTTGATCACGGATTTTCACCAACCATTTTTATCAGTGTAATCAGCCGTAACAATTTTTCCCATCTCTCTTTTCGTTTTCAGTTTAGCTTTTGACGTATAATTCTCAGAATCTACCCAATCGCGCGGAACAACGCTAAGCCCGCTGGAGCGACAGGCGTCTTGCAGGCGGTCTCGGTTATGGAGAAGGTTTTTCCGTTGTGTTGTTCAAGGATGAAAAACCATCCCGCCCATCTGAAGGAGTCCACCACATTGACTCCCAGTGTAAAATGGAGATTCGCGCGCGCGATATCGGGCGTTTCGCAAGATCTCTTGATTTACGCTTTGAAGAGCAGGACTTACGGTATTGTTGCGAAGCCGTCGCGGCTCCGCTCCGCGGAAGCTCCATAGAATATGATTAAAAACGGCCTTACTCAGAATTTAAAATTTCATCACTTGAGAGATTGAACCAAAACATGAAGAGAAAGGGGGAAAAAAAAAAGAGTAGGGAGCAATCTTTCAATGTTAATCACAGCTCAGTGACCTTCTGCGCGCTCGTTTTCGATGAAATATCAGAGAATGTGATTTTGAACAACCAGCAGTTTTGTAAGCATGGACGGGGAAAAACTTCTTTGCCACTCCATATCCTTCAGTCAGTAAACTTTTTCTTCCAGAAATAATTCACAAATTCTTTTTCTCGATGTGTAAGGCTGATGATTAATTTTGGGTGAGCGCACTTTGAAATAAAAAAAGAAAACATCTTGATTCGCGATTTTTGTTTTGTATACAGAAACATTAACTTCAGTTAGTAGATATAAACGCCAAGAATATAAATATTGTAGAGAACTTTCCACCTTTTTCCTTGTTTCTTATGTCAAACAGAGATACAGCTGCAATGACAAAACTACTTCTGTTGTTTTGTGAGAGACAGCGGAAATCTTCACGTGCAGGCCACCGATTGCTTCCTTTAAGGTGGACGTCAAGTAATTTTGCTTCCTATACTTCTTCCAATGGAAAAAGTTCTGTACACATTTTCGTCACAATTAATGCGTTCCCAAGGATGAAAATTTGAACAGCGATTAAATTAGCTTCATTTTAATACTTAATATTTTCTAAAATATAACCATAATTATGCAATCCAACATTTGTTTGTCTACTGACGTCATCAAAGTACAGGTCACGCCATCTTTTTCTGGTTTCAACACCATCAAAGGAAAAGTTATTGGCCGCCCCGGTGGCGCAGTGGTCTAAGGCGCTGGCCTCTGATCATTCGTCCTTAAGGGGTCCGGGTTCGAATCCCGGTGAGGCATGGATGTTGTGTTTGTCTTACGGCACTGGCTCTCTCCCTTCCCTGGAACCAGTGACCCTAAATTAGGGACGGGCGACTGCTTATAGCCCATTGAGTTGCTCACGGTGGTCGTTAAACCTCCAACCAAAAAAAAAAAAAAAAAAAGTTATTGATTTTGAATATAATTATGGTTATGTTTTAGAAAATATTACGTATTTCAAGTTATAATACGAAGCTATTTTAATCGATGTTCAAATATTCATCCTTGGGAACGCATTAATTGTGAAGAAAATGTGTACAGAAGTTTTTCCATTGGAAGTATAGGAAGCGAAATTACTTGACCTTAAAACAGTTTTCTGCCTACTTTGATTCTTCCTTTTATCACCCATATTTTTCCTCCTTGATTTCAACATTTAATAAAAATTGAGTCCGGATTTTCATCTGTTGATATAATGAAGAATTTTCGGTGTTAAAATTTCCTCCAGTCGTTTCTCCCACTAAAAAATAAATCCGAAAATTTCTTCTTTTCCTGGTCGCCTCACCTACAAATTTCTTCTTTTCCTGTTCGCCCCACCTTCTTCTTTTCCTGGTCGCCTCACCTACAAATCAGCTGATTCCTGGTCGCCTCACCTAGAAAAATTCACTCGTGCACTTCTTCGTTGGCACTTCGTGAAGTCCTTCCTGTCATATTGGGGACAGGCTCGCGTGGTCTCCACTTCCCTTCTTTCAATGTTGCAGTAGGCTTGGTCCAACCAGGCTGCGTCAGCTTTCTTCTTACGGGAAGTTCAATCTGCAATCATCCAGCTCGTCGCATAGGCATTGTTGGGTGTCCAAAAAAAACTCTCACGCTCCCGGTGTCACACGGAGGGGTGGCACTTCGAGACGTATTTATTCATTACCCATCCGCTCGTCTCCTTTCTCATTTTACGCAATTCTGCAAGTCTCCATCCATTGCCTTGAGTTCCGTTGACGTCGTCCTTAGCCCTCGAAATCTCGTTCTCACCTTTTCCACCTTTCTCCTTGTGGACCGTTTGTCCCTTATTCCTAAACGTCTTCCACTTAATTAACAGATACATCGCTCTCTCCACGTTCCAGAAACACACAGCAGCCAAAAAATTGTTTTACAGCCGCCGCTGTGGAATCGAACCAACAGAACTCTCGGTATCGCGCCGAGTGGGTTACCTTTACGCCACGGGGGCCAACAATCCACGGTGCTATGAGTATTTTTAAAGTCAGCTACTGACATCATAAATCCGTAAGATGGGCTCAGCTACTGAGACGTATTTGGAATATTTTCACCTTGGTTCCCGCCCTTTGGATTTAACTGCTATAATATATATAGCTAGTGCCGTTAATGCCCACCAGATGGAGACGTCTCAGTAGCTGAGCCCATCTTACGGATTTATGATGTCAGTAGCTGACTTTAAAAATACACATAGCACCGTGGATTGTTGGCCCCCGTGGCGTAAAGGTAACGCACTCGGCGCGATACCGAGAGTTCTGTTGGTTCGATTCCACAGCGGCGGCTGTAAAACAATTTTTCGGTTGCTGTGTGTTTCTGGAACGTGGAGAGAGCGATGTATCTGTTAATTAACTGTCGCCACGTATTTGGAATATTTTCACCTTGGTCTTCCACTTTCTTATTAGGAATTTCTCACTTACTGGAGGGCGTTGTCTCCCGTCCATCTTCGACCTCTTGGTCTTTCTGATTTACTAAATGAGCGTCTCTTTTATTCCTCTGTCATTATCCAGTCCGATTCCTCGTATTTCTGTTTTCCCTCCTGGCTCCGAGCCTATGGTTTTCTGGTTCGCCAACTTGTCAAGTCTGACCTTTCATGGTGCTCTCTTCCACAGATCGCCTTGACCCTCGTCTCTGACCCTGTCAACCAATTCCACCTGGTCGCCCTTCAGGCCTCGCTACGCCAGTGTACTCCCTGACCTTGTCACTTCCACTGGGATTATTGCCCATGATTCAGCTTCCCTGCCATTACGTTTTTCACTCTCTCTTTCCGGCACACCCACTCTTCTTCATGGAGTCACTTCTCGCAGGGTTTATCAGCATCCTCTGCTCTCGGGTCAGAATCCGCTTCCATTCTCCACACTTCTCCATCTATGCTTTCTGCTCTTTGGTATGCACCATACTTCAAAACCTTTTCCAACGAAATCTTGCTGCTTTCTCAGACTGTCCTTTCTGCCGGTGTTCTGGTGACATCTTCCATGTTTAAAACTATTGTGTTACCGTTGGCCCCTTGCTTTCTCTAATAATCCGATCCTTTAGAAAAGTTGCCCTTGTGTTCATTCATTTCATGACTTCAACTATCTTATCCCGGTTGGTCAACTTCAGATTCACCGTCCTTTTCTCTGCTCTTTCCTTTCCATTCCTGCAAAATTCATTGTCTATCACTACATCTTGTCCGTTCGCGTTCTTAAATGCTCCTCCGGCTGTGGCCACCATTCAACCATAGTTGCCGTCTTCTTTCCGCCCGTTTGCAGTATGCATTTCTCTCGGCGTCCCAGACCGGAACTCTGCCGACATTTTCCACCATTTGGTCGCCAGGTTCTGCATGGTTTCGTGTCTCCTCTTCCGTTAACACTAATTCTTTCGGTTACGGGGTCTCCTCTTCCGTTAACACTCCTTCTTTCGGTTTTGTCTTGTTCCTCGCGGCGGGTGTAAAACAAATTATAAAATTCACGAACAAGTGTCCGTCATTTCTTTCGTGAATTAACGAAGCATGTTTCTGATACTACCTTTCCGTAAAATGACGAGAAAAACCCGAATTTAACGGACTTTTCGTGCCATGGGAAAATTCTGAATTTTCAGAAACCTTTCCGCAGTTTCTTTCTTATATTAACGGTAAATTATCGTTTTAGAGATCTGTTAACGGTAATTCTGAATTTTCAGAAACCTTTCCGCAATTCCTTTCGTATATTAACGGAAAATCTCCTTTCTCACTTTTTCCGTATCGGTATGACGAGAAATTTCCTCTAATAGTAGCGATTCGTGGAAATACTTGAGGTTTGATTAACTTTCAAATTCCAATCGTCTGTCAAATTTTGAAGTTCCGTAGCAAGATCGGATATTGTGGATAGCATATCGCATAGATTTTTTTTTGTGGCTCAGGATATTTCTCCTTTTCTCTATTTGGCTTCAAGAGCTCCTAGCCGTATATTTGCGAAATACACTGGTGTGCAAAAATTAAGGACGAAGAAGAGAAATTAGCATAACAGCGGGACGAGCAGGCAGAACGGACCGAAGGACCACTCAGGAGAAAGACCTGAGTGGTCTTTCGGTCCGGTAGGGCATGCGCATATATTCAGCATGGCGTGGGGGGGGGGTTCGGAAGGGTATAAAGCACACGGGCGATGTACGCTCATCAATTCGGTGAAAACTATTGCACGGTGTACATCGGTTTGAACGACGTCGAGTTGCTGTCACCGTGTGATATGGCCAACAGGCAATCCAGTAGACGACATGTGGATGACTTTACCCGAGGTCGCGTCATTGGGAAGTTGGAAAAAGTTCGAAGTGTGACTAGAGTGTCCGAGGAGTTCGGGATCGCTCACAGCATCGTTTCACGAGCTTGAAGAGCATTTCAAACGACACGAACAGCTGTCCAAGAGTTTAGCAGTGGTCGTCCACGAGCAACCACGGCGACGGACAACCGGTATATTATCCTACAGGCGAAAAGAGACAGACGGCAGACAGCGGGAGAAATCGCAAGGCACATGCAACAGACAACTGGACGTCCGTTATCGCGTTTTACCGTGGCCAGGAGGCCGCACAAGGGTGGTCTATTTGCACGACGACCAGTACGGTGTGTGCCATTAACGCCTGCTCATCGGAGACGGTGGTTTCTGTGGTGCTAGGAACACAAGAACTGGACACATCAGCAATGGGGTCGAGTTCCCCTTCTCGGGAGGCGCTTGGCAGCACGTCACCAGCCACCAGCCACCAGCAACGATTCCGCATCTGCGATTGGCGCTACAAGAAGAATGGGCCGCGATGCCTCAACAGCTCCTTGACCACCTCGTCCTCAGCATGGACAGACGTTGTAAATCTTTCAACGTAGTCAGGGGCGATACTAAAGACTGGATTTTTCTTGGCAGCCGCCTGTCACATGGACGTTTTTGTCTTCTGTCCAGTTGTGCTCGAAGCTACCTTTTCAATAAAGTGCCTCTGTATCCTTTGGATTCCCTGTTTGGACGGTTTTGCTCACTTGTCCCGTATTCTTACATCTTGGGGATCTTATGGTATGATTTGAGTCGATGTGGAGCACTTCTGCACGACGTTACATTCGGAAAACCGTCTCGTCCTTAATTTTTGCACGCCAGTGTATATTGTGTTACTGTAAGAAACCGGGTACTTATTGTACAGATGATTACACGATGTCTGTGTATCAGTCTTTGGACAACTTAAGACAAAAGCTGTTGTATCTATCGAGAGTAAATTTTATATTTAGTTTTTTTTTGTGTCTGAAATAATACTATAAAAAGTACATATCGCCTTTTTTGAAGATAAATGAGTCATTGTCAGTTTAAAATAATCATGTTTCAAAGCTATTTGTTGCTTCGAAAAACCACGATGAAAAATGCCCAATATTTGAAAGTCCTCCTGTAGGAAAAAAATAAATTACAAATCTATTCAGAAAAATAATAAGCTCCAACAGAAAATAAAATGACTAAGTCACTCACATTAATGACAAAAAACAAAATATTTTTGTCGTTGGATTCGTTTTATGACGTACGTGAGTCTGGCTACTGAGCGTTTGTGGAACAGTTGGTACAGGCACAAGTTGCCTGTCCGGCGAGTTATAACGTGGGGTGTTCGATCTTGACCTCTGCGGCTAAGTGCTGTGCAGGTTTGTTGATTTTGCGGAATTTCAATTTAAGTACGGAAAAACCAGAAATGGATTTTTCTGAAATAAACGGAATTTCTGTCTACGGAAATGTCTGTGAAAATACGGAAGTTAAAATGAACGGTCACTTTTAGAAACGGAAATTTCTGAACAACACGGATACCTACCAGCAACCTTGCTGCACGTTATTTTCTGAAATTTTCCGTGAATTCACAACCACTTATTTTTTACATTGTACCTTCAGATACCGCTGGATTGTGCGTGTGTGTTTACTTTATTTTGTGCTGTTTCGTTGTGTGATCTGTTGTGTATCTAGCACGTGACCCCTGCGACGGGCCTCGAACTTCTGTCGGTTTGTCCGTCTTTCCTCAATATTATACCCGTACTATATTTTTTTCCTTTTATTCTTGTACTCCCGCATGCTTTCATTTTCTTACTCTCTCACCCGTGCGTATCCGCGTATCTTTATCACATTGTCGTCACATTTGTGTGGTCACGTCACCCACTGCAAGGAACTCCTGACTTTAGAGCTCGTCTTTCGATGCAGTTCTGGGTTAGGGTCCTTTCCGCTACATTCTGTGTGATTTGTTTTTATTATGTACCTGTATATCTGATGTCGTTGTTAGGTGTCACTCTCCACTGCAGGTTTGCTGTTCTTTCATGTTGTTACGTGCATTTTAAGTGCCAGAGATACACTTTCTCTGTCTTTTTCCACGTTTTGTCAATATCATCTACACTGACGGAAAAAAAAAATCCCAACACCACGAAAAAATAGTTGTAGAGGAATGAAATGGCGGCAATACATTTGTATAGGTAACATATTTAATCGATTAAGGTTTCAAGATCACAGCTTAATGTAAGCGCGAGAAGAGCCATTTTAAATGTGAAGTGCTGGTACATTAATAACCGGTGTAACCGCCAGAATGTTGAATGCAAGCACGCAAACGTTCATGCATTGTGTCGTACAGGTGCTGGATGTCAGTTTGTGGGATGGAGTTCCATGTCTGTTGCACTTGGTCGGTCAATACAGGGACGGTTAATGCTGGTTGGGGGTGACGCTGGAGTTGTCGTCCAATGATGTCCCATACGTGCTCGATTGGTGAAAGATCTGGTGATCTAGCAGGCCACGGCAACATGTCGACACTCTGTAGAGCATGTTGGGTTACAACAGCGGTATGCGGGCGAGCATTATCCTGTTGGAAAACACCCAGTGGAATGCTGTTCATGATAGGCAGCACGACAGGTTGAATCACCAGACCGACGTACAACTGTGCCGTCAGGGTGCGTGGGATAACCACGAAAGCGCTCCTGCTGTCATAGGAAATTGCTCCCCAGACCATAATTCCAGGTATAGGTCCAGTGTGTCTCGGCCGCTCACAGGTTGGTTGCAGACGCTCACCTGGCCTCCTTCTAACCAACACACGGCCATCACTGGCACCCAGGCAGAACCGGCTTTCATCAGAAAACACAACAGATCTCCACTCCGTCCTCCAATGAGCTCTAGCTTGACACCACTGACGTCGCAAATGGCAGTGGTTTGGAGTAAGTGGAATGCACGCTACAGGGCGTCTGGCTCGGAGCTGTCCTTCAAGTAACCGATTTGTAACAGTTCGTTGTGTCACTGTGGTGGCAACCGCAGCTCGAATTGCTGCCGCAGACGCGGTACGATGCGCCACGGCCATACGCCGTACACGGCGGACTTCCCTCTCAGTAGTGCCACGTGGACGGCCGGAACCCGGTCTTCTTGAGGCAGTACCTTCCCTTGACCACCGCTGCAAACAATCATGCACAGTGGCTACATTCCTGCCAAGTCGTTCTGCAATATTGCGGAAAGAAATTCCACCTTCTCGTAGCCCTATTACACGACCCCGTTCAAACTCCGTGAGCTGTTGATAATGGCTTCTTCGTCTTCTTACAGGCATTCTTGACTAACATCAACACACTACGTCGAATCTCAACGATAAGTAACGCTCACGAACGTTACAGCGCGTATTTACAGCAAACCTGCTTTGCATGTTCCGAGGGGCGAGGCCACACGTATGCGCCGAGCGTGAAGTTTGCATAGACGTCTTCTTACAGATGTACTCTCACCGCCTACCAACTGACGTTTATCTAATACAACCCCTTCTTGGTTTTGGGATTTTTTTTTCCGTCAGTGTATTTATCATTGTTCTTTCCCTACGTATGTTATTTTGTCACTTGATTTTGCTGACTTCCTTTGTTTTTCAATTTACGTGCTCCGCGTGAGCGCGTTCATTGTTCTATCGTGTGGACAGTCTTACATGTGCTTTGTGTCCTTTCTTTTAGCTGATAATTTTCACATATTTCACGTTCTGCCTGTATGCATTAATGCGAATAAACTGAGTAGTGAATACCCTTGCGGGTGATCACAGTTTCTAAAATAAAATAACTCAGTGTTTTTGCCCGCTAACCAACTTTTTTTTTTTTTTTTTTTTTTCATTTGTAGAATAGGAAGACATGAACAATCATCGCTACCGGTTTATAACACAGGTAAAATAACAGAGTTGTGTATTACGGGCAGTAATATGAAGCCAAAGGTAATTTAAAAAATGTTTAACTGTTGTTTCCAGACTGATCAATGAGAACAATAATGCTCTTTAAAGCAATTTTGGAAAAGGATCTTTTTACTTTTACCGCAGTAACTGGATTACCAGTTTTGTGGTCCATTTAAAATAATATTTTGTATCTTAATTAAATTTCTTCTAGCCTTAGGCAAACTGTAACAAGCGTGGACCTGACCACTTTGAATAAAGATAAATCGAAATATCTTGCTTTCGATTAAGGGAGCAAAAACGATGAAATTGGTAAACTGGACTTGTTAAAAGCTGTTTCAGGTAGAAAGCCTGAGAAATAAGACTTCTCTGTCACGTGATACTTTAGTTTATTTTACCAGGGAGTGATGCTAATTCGCAGAAAAAAAGTATTGCGTTACTCTATTAAAGGTAAGGGATGTTAAAGTGCGTTTTAGCAAAACGAAAGACATAATTTTAAGGACGCAGTCTAGACGCCTTAGTGCAATAGTTGTAATCATAGTTTTTTACGCTTTCCAACAGTAGGTTGAAGAAGCGTATATGCTCCAGCTTTGTCTGTCTGTCCGTCCGTACGATAACTCGCGTAAAAATGGTTCGATTTCGATGAAATTTTATTATGTGGTAGGGGACCACTGGGGACGAACCCTATTGAAAATGGGCGAAATGGAGTCAAAGGTCGGGACGGGATACATTCCCTTGCCCTTATGCGTCATAATTTGCGTAAAACTGCTTCGATTTCGATGAAATGTTAGTATGTGGTAGGGGACCACGTGGGGACGAACCCTATTGAAAATGGGAGAAATGGGGTCAAAGATCAGGACATAGGAGCGGGGTCCATTCCATTGCTCTTATGCGTTATAACTTACATAAAAATGCTTCGATTGCGACAAAACTTTATCATGTTGTTCCGGAGGTACATTGAACCGGTTTTGTTGAACATAATCGAAATGGAGTCAAAGGTCAGGACACAGGAGCGAGATTTATTCCACAGCTATTATCCTCATAACTTGAGTAAAGATTTCTGGTATGTTGGAAAGCATATCATAATCAATGCACTGCATGGTTTTACTAACTTGTCAACTTTCTACCAAGGAAATGTAAAAAGATGAAATTAGCGATTTAGTTATATTTCACTGTTGCCTAAATTAAAAAAAATTATAAATTAAGAAGAAGCACACCAAAGCAGTCTTGCATGCAATGCGTCTTTTAACAAAACAAAACTCAAATTTAAAATATCTGAGACTTTTTGAAAATTCAGAGGTAATGGAAATGTAACAACTGCCAAAAAATGCGGGGTGTTTTTTTGTCTTTTTTTTTTTTTGTGGTGCTAGGAGGGTATTAGTTACTTATATAATTGCTTTTAAAGATTGTAAAGACACGATTGAAATATTTTATTTTTCGTCGGATGCATTTCTGTACGAAGACACTTTTGCGCAAAGATTTTGGAATTAATTCAAATAACTAACAGTTTTTCCGGTAAAGGGCGTATCAATCTATTTTTTTTAGCTTTCTCAGCCTATAAAGGAAGGCCCTACTGAAAATTTTCCTTTCGGTTGCATGTCTTCCACTTTGAGGAATATTTGACGGTTTACTATCACATACAGTTTTGTCCCTTGGGAACGTGAGAGCATATTTTTATTTGCAATTTCTTTCACTTTTAAAAAAGTAAATTAAAAAAAAATGTTATTATATGCTCAAATGCCTCTCACTCGGTAAAAGTTTGACGCCAATTTTCTGTTTAAAATAATGCAGTTTCCCCATACAGAAGTGTGAACCTATATTCAATTTCCTTCACCTCTACTTTTCAAAGTCCGATTTGAAAAATTCTTTTCGTGTAGGGTGTCTTTCACAACGAGGAGCATTTTTAATATATCTTCTAATTTTTTATAATGCCTACAGGTTGGATAAGTGTGTACTTGTTTTAGCAATTACTCCGCTTCTAAAAATCTGATAGAAAAATTACTTTTTAGACTGGATGACATTCTCTATGATCAAGCTTACACATATTTTCCACTTTAAATTATACTGTAAAATATCTCAATAGCAAATATCGTGGGCCCTCAACATTTGTCTGCTATTTGGAGGTGTCCACTATTCGGGAGTTTGACTGCTGAACCCACTTCGGCTCACAGTATAAAAAGCAAAATATTAAATACTCGTACAATATACACTGCATTGACAAAAGTCCGGACACCCCTTCAAAAGCAAATGAACGGATCCGCTGCGTTGTTAAGATGCGCGGTACAGCTGCAAACGGTATAAAACAAGCCTATAGCTCACCGCGATCATATCGCACTGTGAGGTCGAGTGAAAATGTCACTGAACTGACTTTTAGAAAGGAAAGATTGTTGGGTGTTATATTAGTGGATTGTCCATAAGAGAAACCGAGAGGCGTTTAAACATACCCAAGTCAACTGTTCTGGATGTATTGAATAAATGGAAGACACATGGCGTGCTTGAAGCAGCAAAACGTGCCGGCAGACCAAAGAAACTCAGTGATAGAGGGCATGGAAGCCCCAGGAGAGTCGTTACAGCTAATCGACGGAGTAGTGCACAAAACCTCAGTACACAGGTGAGTGAGTAAAAATGCTGGAACCTCGGTATGTGCACGTACCATTCGTAGAGAACTTCATTCCATAGGTTACCGTGGTCGTTAACAGGTTTGTAATAAGCTTTTACAAACCTATTAACCAGCACGTCTACCTCCATATTCTGGACAATTATGCCCTACCAACCCTGTGGCAATACTATGGAACCGAGCCTTGTTGGTACCAGCAGGATAATACACCGAGCCATAAAGCAAGGACTGTTACGGCGTGGTTTGACGATTATTCCATTTCGTGGGTGGACTGGCCAGCACAGAGCCCTGATCTTAATCCCATATGGGATGAATTAGAGCGCCGCATAAGAAGTTTGGAACCAAGGCCTACTACTAAGCAACAGTTAGCGTCAGCATTATGTACTGAATGGAAGCGCATACCTATCGCTGTGTTACAAAACCTTGTCGAAAGCATGTCTCGAAGGGTCAGTGCGTGCATTAAGGCCAAAGGTGGACCCACATCGTACTAATGTATGTCAATAAATGTTAAGTTGTGTTTCTCTTCTAGATGCCGGTGACTTCTGTCAATAGGTTTCAAAAGATTTTGGAATAAATTCTTTTCCAAATAGGGAATGTTAATAGAAAATCGTCTTTAAAATGTTATCTGTCAGGTCAGCAATGGTCATTAGTAGGCATTAATACGTTGGATAAGTGTTTAATTGTTCCATGGTTTTATTGGCCTACGGAACAATTGGTGCATTGTGATCCAGAGGCGCATCGAGAGAGCTAAATGTGTTTATTTCTTTTCAAGGCGTCAGAGAAACGAGGGAAAGAGTAGCAAAGGCCCGAAGACAGAAGTGTCGATGTACGGTCGGATACGAGAGGTATTTTGGGGGAGAAAAACTTTTGGACAGGGAATTGGGAAAGACGGAAGAAAAATTAGGTATAGTGTGCACATGACAAGTGGAAAGTAATGGAACCATAATTAATTCATTAGTCGAAACAATTCCAGAACATACCAAGAACGAGAATTAGATAGTAATAAAGCACAGATTTAGTGGCGTAACTGCCTTTCATAGTTTCCTCGTGATATGCTTTTTTCATAACTTTCACAACGAGCTGCAATTAGGCTTAAAAAACGAACCCAAACGGGAAGTGTAAGTCCCGCTAACAGACGCAAGCTTACAATTAAATGCTTTATTTATTTATTTTTGCTATTGCTTAACATTGAGAATACAATACGTGTAGAGTATTAGTATTCTAAGATACAGTAGATATTGGGTTGGCGCAAATGAAATGTCCGGCAAAGGACCAGCACACGTGGGCGGCGAGAACGGAAAAGTAGGACAACTTACCTAGGATAAATAATCTTCCTCGGCATCGACACGTAGTTGTCATCCGTCCGTCAAGGCCATGATCCCGGAACGAAAACAGTCTTGTGGCTGGGACCCGAAGAAGTCATCAACTGCACGTTGAACCTCGTTGTATGTCGTCGTGAATTGTTTCCCGGACAGGAAGTGATTGAGGCGACGAAACAGATGATAGTCTGTCGGAGACAAGTCTGGGAAATAGACAGGAAAAGGCGGTGCTTCATAGCCCAAGACATTTAGTGCCAGCATCGTTCGTTGGGCGACATGAGGGCGAGCGTTGTCCTGGAGCAGAAGAGCACCATGTCAGTTGACCAAATACGGTTGTTTCTGCAGCAATTTCCGGTGCATCTGGTGTAATTCAGCACAATAACGTTCTGCAGTGATGGTTTGGTCTCTTGCCAAGAAAATCCGAAGAATTATCCCGGCTGTGGACCACCAGACAATGAACATTATCTTCTTAGTGTGTAGGGGGTGGCTTAGGATGTCGTCCAGCAGGCTGTGCCTTGCTTAACCATTATGCAGATCGTTTTCGATTACCACAAAGGACCCACTTCTCGTCGAAGGTGACGACTCGATGCAGTAGAGGTTCCTGTTTATTCCTGGCAATCAGCTACGTGCAGATTTTCAAACGCCTAGCCTTGTTGGCAGTTGTCAACTCCTGCGGCAGCCACATGTCCAGCTTTTTGACCTTACCCAGCGCAGCCAGATGCCGAACAACTGTCGTGTAGTGGACACCTAAATCTGCCGCTATCTCACGACACCTTTTTCGGGGGTCCGCTTCAACCACACGTAACAGAACATCGTGAGAAACAACAACAGGTAGGTGACCACGTGCTTCATTTTGCAGGTCCGTATCTCCGCTTTGAAACTGCACAAACCATCGCTGAATGGTTCGTTCGTTGGCTGTATTTTCCCCAAACGCTTTGTTAACGTTTCGAGCGTCAATTCCCGCAGAATGGATCAGTTTAAATTCATACAGGAAGATGACTATCAAATCCGGCGTCTGCATGTTTCCTTTGCAAGTCATGCTACGTCCACACAAACGACGCCTGAACCTTGTTCTTCACACACGGGCTATCTATTTATAGTAATTCTATGACGTAATACCCTGTGGGTGATTCCATTCCGCTGTGGTGGGTGCCTGTCTCCACTGCTCGTTCTCGCCGGACATTTCATTCACACCAATCCAATACAATGTATGCTGTAAAATACGTCTATATAAATTAGCTATGTTACACCCTAATTTCAGTTCCTTGTCTTGTATCAGAGGACCGCTAACAGGAATCTTCTTTAACCGGACTGAATTAGACCAATTGAACACCGCAGAATTAATTGTAGCACTCTCAGTTTTGTGGTTGTTGATTTCATTGGCGTTGGTAAACCTGATTTCCCCTTTTTTCGGAAAAGTTCACCTATCTGAGTTTTGCCTACTTTGAAGCGCGCGGGTTCGGCAACAATCCGCACACTTAAATTTGCTTTTTCAAGTAGCATTTCAAATTTCGATTTTCCTTTGAACGTTAACGTTTTTCCGTAGTCGCGATTTTAAAAACCAAGTTTTCAAAATAAAAATTGCGTACATTCGGTTACAAGCTAAGCAAACAAAAAATCTCTGTTAAACTGAAAAAAATAGTGACAGTGGACAACGGAACAACATAGTGAACTGATCCACTTTCACAAAGGGGTGGTTGGCTACAATTAGCCTTCATGTTCAAGGTCTTTACATTTTGTTCAAGGCCTTTTGCTGGTTTTCCAAAGTAGTGGGAAATTTGTGGTAACAAAATGAACTGTGGGAGTAGCCTACTGGAGTTAATGAAGAATGGGCTTTGGGGCAGTGAATTTAGTCCTTTTTGGAATGGAGTAAAGGGGATTCAAGAAATGCTTCGTTAACGTTTGGGTCAATGCGAGAATCAAAGAGAGCTGTTTTGTCCAGTTCTAAGAAAAAGTCTGTCCTATTGTAACCACGGACCAGTAGATCTGTAATGGGGAACATGAGGACAAAAAGTCACCACACTTTTGTCCAAAGAAACTAAAGAAATCTTTCATGGCAAAAATTTTGATTTTTGCCTTGAAGTTCGCGTTTTGAATCGTTTTATGAATGTCTGTCATTCGGAGGCTCCGCTATTTGGAAGTAAATATCAAAATCATCATCATCATCATTGTCAACCATTATGAATCCACTGCTGGACGAAGGTCTCCCCAAGTTTCTTCCACAACGGTCTGTCTTGTGCCAGTCTCCTTCATGTTTTTCCCGTATACTTTCGAATTTCATCCACCCATCTCAAATGTGGTCTTCTTCTGGGTCTTTTCCTGTCCCTTGGAATCCAATCTAAAATTTCGGCTGTCCATCGATGGTCTGTCCTTCTGGCAGTATGTCCAGCCCATTGCCATTTCAGGGATTTAACTCTGATCATGATGTCTTCCACTCTTGTCATTTTTCGGATCCACGAGTTCCTCTTCTTATCTCTCCTGGTTACACCAAGCATGCACCTCTTCATGCCTCTTTGAGTTGTCTGCAGCCTTATGTCTCTTTTAGTTAAGGTCCATGTCTCTGCACCATACGTAAGTACTGGAAGGATGCATTGATCAAACACTTTTCTTTTAAGACATAATGGCATATTGCTCTTGAAAATTATGCTGTTTCTTCCAAAAACTCTCCAGGCAAGTTTTGTACGCCGATTAATTTCTTCATCAATGTGACCCTCACTTGATATCTGCTGTCCAAGATAAGCGTACGTGTCTGTTATCTCCAGCTTTTCTCCATCAATCGATAAATCTTCATTTCTTCTAAAAGCATTGAACATCACTTTTGTCTTCTGAAAGTTCATTTTCAATTCGACTTCTTTACTCTTGTCAGGAAGTTACTGGATCATACTCTGCAGCTCTGATGGGGTAGTTGCAAAAATGACTGCGTCATCAGCAAAACGAAGGTGGGTTAGATAATCTCCATTAATCTTTATCCCTTTGTTTTCCCAGTTCAGTGATTGAAAGACATTTTCCAATGTGGCATTAAAAAGCTTCGGAGATATGGTGTCACCTTGTCTCACTCCCTTTCCAATTTTTATGTGTGTTGTATTTTCAAACAGCCGAATCTTTGCACTTGCATTTTCATAGATGGTATTAATGTATTAATAACAAGGGAGTGAGACAAGGTGACACCATTTCTCCATATTAAAAGTAAATATATAGAACCTTATATACTCGAGATGACAAAATTGTCAGCTAAACGAAGGTGTCCGCTATTCTGGAGTGTCCGTTAGTGAGGTTTTACTCTACTTCGTTTTACCGCTAGAAGCGTATATGTGTTTGCTGTTTTCTTTGCTGTCTCTGCTACTTAAAGGTGCATTTAAAACTTTCTTTTTTCATTGTATAGCTTTCAACATGACAAACATTCAACGCATATTTCCTGCTTTTTCGTAATGAACAGATCTGTCGCTAGAGAGCGCAAATGGGCATTTCTATTAGCAACCGTATTTCTACTTCTGAAAGACCAATTAAAACATTCTCTTTCAAACGGACAGCATTCTTGATGAATAACATGTTATCAGTTGACATAAATCCTCAGTTATCCAATTTCATGTCACTTAAGCCCGAGTAGTAAGTCAAGATCGCTGTACATGGAGAGGTTTGATACGACAACAGTATGTAAGAAGCAAGATGACACTGAATTTTCGGGTGTGATGAGCTCGTCTTTTGAATCCGCTCTGACGCACAGTAAATTTATCAAAGCTATTCAAAGTCAGTGGAACCGGTATGGAAAGCAATAGTATCTGACCGAAGAAAGAAGTTTTTCAATCGGGTTTTTAATCCTGCAGATATTGCTGTAAACGGAATAGTGAACGTACGCCTCCTGGTTGCAGACTTGTGCGTTAAGAAAAATTTGAACATATATGAGAAACATTTCGCAGCGAAACCGCTCTCCAACAGAGAAAGAATTTTTCAAATCGGACTCTTCGAAGCAGAGATATGGACAAATATAACATATGCACCTATGCCCCCTGGCGGGAAAACCAAGCATTATTTTAGGAAGAAAGTTTTCTCAAAAGATTTTTCGATGTGAGCAGTATCGATACAAGAAAAAAAAAGTTAGTCGAGTTTCAGGAGTTCAGATTTTGATGCTGTAAGTACATTAGAAGCAGAAATTAACACTTATGCCCCCTGGTGGCTAAACCACTCTTTATCAAATATTAGAAATTATATGAAAAACATTTTCCATCTGGAGCTGCATGCGATACAGGAAGAATTTTTAAAATAGGAGCTTTAGAAGCTAAATATACAAGGGAAAACGCGATTTACCTTTGCTCCCTCTGGCGGAAAGTCTATGATTTACTTGAAAATTTTGAATTTGTATGAAAAACATTTCGCAGCGGAAACACTATCCGACAAAGAAATAATTTTTTCAAATCGGACTCCTAGAAGGAGAAATATTGACAAAAATATGATATATATCTACGCCCCCTGGCGTAGAAACCATGCATTATTTCACGAAGAAAATTTTCCTAAAAGGTTTGTCGACATTAGTAGTATCGGTCAACAAACGACTTTTTTTCAATCGAGATTTTAGAAGCTCAGATTTTTCTGCAAACTCATCAGAAGCGAAAATTAAGACTTACGCCCCATGGTGGCCAAACCATTTTTTTCCAAAAATTAGAAATTATATTTCCCATCAGGAGCTGTATCCGGTGCAGAAAGAATTTTTCAAATAGGAGTTTTAGAAGCAGAGATATCAGGAGAAACGCAATTTACCTTTACGCCCCCTAGCGCAAAGTCTATGAATTACTTGAAAATTTTGAAACTATATGAAAAACATGTCACACCGGAAACTCTATCGAATAAAGAAATAATTTTTCAAATAGGACTATTAGAAGCAGAGATATTGACAAAAATAAAATATACATCTACGCCCTCTGGCGGAAAAACCATGCAATATTTTAAGAAGAAAATATTCCGAAAAGGTTTATCAATGTGAGTGGCATGGTCCACGAACGAATTTTTTCAATCGAAATTTTAGAAGCTCAGATATTATGGCAAATGCATCAGAAGCAAAAATTAACACTTACGCCCCCTAGTGGCCAAATTAGTCTTTACCAAAAATTAAATATTATATGCAAAATATTTTCCATCGAGGGCTGTATTGCTGAAGAAGAAGTTTTTCAAATCGGAGTTTTAGAAGAAGAGATATCGGGGAAAACGTAATTTACTTTCAGAAAATCCTTGCGTTACTTGAAAAAGTAACTGTACCTAACATACTCTTCCACATAAATGGAATCGAAAGATAAAATAATTTTTTCAGTCGGATGTTTAGAAGCAAATACATGGAATAAAATGTATTTTGAATCCGATATCATCTGCATTTACGCCCTCTAGCGGCGAAACTGTACATCTTAAAAAAAAACAAAGACGAAAGGAAGGATCATCATTCGCATGTTTCAAGCTTCCCAATGCAAAAAGAATTTTTTTAAATCGGACTAATAGTTACAGAGATATGGTGTCTACGGACGGACGGACAGACCGATAACATAAGCGCGATCTATTTTTACAAAAGACGTGATAAAAATTATCTGGTCTTTTGTATTTCTTTGTGGAGCTAACCTCTGTATCTTAGAAAATAGCTTAGTGAGTAAATATTCCACGATAATTGAATTTTACATCATTACATATATCGAAGACCCAAAACATTATGGCCATCTGGCCAATATGTTGGTCCTCCACGTGTGGCCAGAACAGCTCTTACCCGGCGAGGTACCGACAGTACAAGATTTCTAAAGGTGTCTTGTGTATCTGGTACCGACACGTTTCCAGCAGGTCTTTTAATTCTTCTAAGTTATATGGTTGAGCCACCGCATATCAGACGTGCTGATCCAATACAAACCCCAGATGCTCAATTGGATTGATATCTGGAGAATTTGGAGCTCGGAGTAATAATACCTGGAAGCCTTCCACATGTTCCTCGACCAGTTCTTGAACAATTCGGGAAGTGTGGCATGGCGCATTATCCTTCTGGAAAAAGGCATTACTAGAGGAGAATACCGTTGCCATGAAAGGATGTGCCTGATGTGCTGTGTTGTTTAGGTAAAAGGTAGATACCATAGTCTCCTGCACATGAATGGCTGGGCCAGAGTTTCCCAGCAGAACATTGCCTGAAGCATAACACTTCTTCCATTGACTTGTTTTCGTCCCACGGTGCATCTTGGAGCCCACACTTCTCCAGGTAAACGACGCACACTTACCAGGCCTTCCACATGGTGCAACAGGAAACGAGATTCATCGGACCAGAAGACCTTCTTACAATCATTCAAGGTCCAGTTTTGATGCCCGCGTGCCTATTGTAGGCGCTTTCGACGGCAAACCGAAGCTAGCGTGGGTTCATCACTATTACGAAGCTCACCTGGCAGATTAGAATCTGTGGTAAACACCGAATTCTTATGCAGGGTGTTTCCCTCCTAGGAAGTACCGAGTTATCGTTTACTACAGACATAATACACAAACAAGACGGCTGTAGCAACGGGAGTGCTGACATGGATAAAGACATGTTTAAATGCAACACAACTCCGGCATGTCTAGTCTGCGTGGATCCGCATTGCGGCTGCCAAAGGAACCGTCGCCAAGTTCCGACGTTGGCACCCTGATAAGCTCAGTTCCCAGCCAGTCTCAGTACGGTAAACATGTACACGATTGAGCAGAAGGAATCCTTGGCCAAATCATATTGGACTATGGGTTCATTCAAGGTTACGCGCTTGAATTTCAGAAAACGGTTTAATGTTGCAGGGCCGTCGAAAATTGCGATACGGAAGATGGACTGGAGACAACAGGCACGTTGTTAAATGTCCACTGAGGCGGCCGACTCGCAAAGACCGAAGAAATAGTGCAGGACGTGGTTGCTTAATTCACCAAGCAAGTCCTTACGGCAACTGTCCCAAGAAATTGGTTGGTCATCTTCGACTTGCCACAGAGCAGACAAAAAAAAAAAAAAAAAGGTGTGTGTGTGTGGGGGGGGGGGGGTATATTTTCGCCCGCATTGAGTGTCCGTAGTGCAGGATCTGAAGGGGCCCGATTTTGCTAAAAGGGTGTCATACTGCAACTGGTTTCATGCCCTTGTGGCTGAAAGCAATGACATCCTGGACGTAACATTTTTGTCACACGAAGCGTGGTTCCACCTGTCTGGATACATCAATTCGCAGAATACGCGCTTGTGGGCCGAAGCGAATCCACATGCGATTCATGAACATCCGCTGGATGAACCTCCAGATTGCAGTGTGGTGAGCCGCGTCATAGGGTCCATAGTCTTTGAAAAGACGGTGAACACAGACTTGTACTGCAAAATTATTGACACATTAGGTAATCATTTGGACCACAGTGAGTAACAACGTGGCTGCTTCCAGCAAGACGGGGCTATTTGTTACACGTCCGAAAAGTCTATGTCAGTGGTAACCAGCTTCTCCGAAGAAATATGGCCACCAAGCTCTCCAGATCTCAGTCCCCCAGACCTCTTCTTGTGGGTCATGTTGAAGGGAAAGGTCTATGCCAATAAACCACGCACACCTCGGCAACTGAAAGCGACCATAGTCGCTGCAATTGACGACACCATCCACGCTCAGCTGATTGAGACATACGCAAACATGGAGCGTCGGGTTGCCTGCAGGATAGAGGTGGCCATTTCCAGCATTTGCTGTGATGCGATACGTTGGACATCTTTCACGGTACGTACTACCACAATTACTTCTGCCTACCTTGCATGTTATGTTTGTAATAAACGATCACTCGGGACCCCCTACGAGTGAAACAGACTGTAGTTGTTGAGGTAAGAATGCAATGTACACTCACGGACAATGAAATTTGCGCGCCATGAAGGAAGTATCGGATTGAACTGAAATTTTATGGACGTAATGATACACATGATGGCAAAAACAGAACTGCAGGACAATTACAGAGGGATCTGTGGCACGCAGTCCGGTTGTCTTCAATAGCGCGTCTCACCGCCTCTTGCGGCGATACATGCTGCAATACGGTCCGGCATGGAGGCAAACAGACGCCTGATGTTGTCCTGCTGCAGACTCTCCTTCACGTGTTGGACTGTGTGCTTCAAATCCCGGAAAGTGCGGCACGACGGCAGCTGTCGTTTCCACTAGTCCCCCACATGCTTGATAGGGGACATGTCGGAGGAGCGGGTAGGACATGGAAGTGTCTGGACATGACGGAGGCAGTCCTGGGCAACCCGAGCCGTGTGCGGACGGCAATTATCCTGCTGGTATAGCACACATGGAATCCCGGCCATGAATGGGAGCACATGGGGCCGTGGGATCTCATCCACATACCGCTGGCCAATCAATGATCCACGTGCCACTACTAGAGCTGATCGGCTATCGTAGGCAATAGTTCCCCAGACCACAATGCCTGCAGTGAGGGGAGATGTGTCGCTCGATAGCGATGTTAGTATTGTGCCGTTGACCCGGGGACCTCCACACCCAGACACGATGATCATCTGTCCCCAAAACGAAGCGGCACTCATCGCTAAACACCACATGTCACCAGTCTGTGGCGTTCCACGTCGCTCTGGCCTCGCACCACTGCACACGGAACCGGCGATGTTCCGGTGTTAATGGTAGCACACGCAAAAGTCGCTGGGATCGCGGATTCGCTTCCGCGAGGCATCAAGAAAAGGTTCGTGGGCACACAGGAGCCTCTACATCTGCATGTATATCGGACCGGGTCCCCGTGTGGTCCGTTCGTGCCTGGCGCACGATCCGCCGATCCTCTCTACCGGTGGTCTTACTTCGCCGTCCGGAGCCGCTCCGCCGTGTGACAGTGCCGTCACGTGCGCACAGCTCCCAACACAGTCGGACGGTAGTAGAGGAAAATGGAGACTTCTGGCACAGGGGCAGCCCTCCCATAGACTTAAGATTAGCTGCCCCTGGCTGCCCACGAGACTGTCCCAGGTGTCCCCGAGTCAGAATTTTTGTCACGTGGTCGTCCCCATGATGTACTGCCCCCTAACGCTGCTTCTTGGAACTTTCAATGGAACTTTTGAGGGATGACAACGACCGAGAGGGAATGGGGGTGGATATAAGGGGATGTCAACTCGATGTGCTGCCGCTGGCGGTGCTTCTTGGAACTTTCAATGAATCTTTGATTTTGAGGGATGGCAACGACCGAGAGGGAAAGGGGTGGACATTGGGGGATGTCAACTCGATGTGCTGCCCCCTAGCGGTGCTTCTTGGAACTTTCAATGAATCTTTGATTTTGAGGGATGGCAGCGACCGAGAGGGAAAGGGGGTGGATATTGGGGGATGTCTCCTCGATGTGCTGCCCCTAGCGGTGCTTCTTGGAACTTTCGATGGATCTTTGATTTTGAGGGATGGCAACGACCGAGTGGGTCCGTTGGGATTTTTTGTATTTATTCCAGTGGTTTTCAAGCGGGATTTTTCCTCCTCTTCGATGTTATTTTTCCCCGGAGGAAATTTTTACGTAACGATGCTGGGGAATTTTCTTTCCAATGGAGTAATAATGCTATAATGGTCTTAGCAAGGTCCTAACTCACGATGATTTGGTTTCAAAAAATTGGTCAGGTGGTCTCGTGTACTACGTATTCACTCTATTTTTTTTAATTAATTTTACATTATTTCTTCATGGTTTTTTTTATATATTTTTTGTATGTTTTGAGGGAGCTTTTTCGTGTAGATGTAATGAATTTTCTTGGGAACTTTTCTTTTTCGTTCATTTAATTTTATTTCAGACCATGAGACGGGGAAATGCTTCTTTAGAAACGATTTCGTTCCTGTTCGCAGTAACTATTGGACTTGGACAAAATTTTTGGGAAATCAAGCGGAAATGTAGACATGTTAATTCTGAGTCTTTTGCCCTTCCAATATTTTTTTCTAGTCGTAATGTTTTCATGTACTATGTATTCCCGCTCTTTTCTTTTTTATAACTTTTACGTTATTTCTTCATGAATTTTTTATATTTTTTGTATGTTTTGAGGGAGTTTTTTCGTGTAGATGTAATGAATTTTCTTGGAAACTTTTCTTTTTCATACATTTCATTTTATTTCAGACCATGAGACGGGGAAATGCTTCTTTAGAAACGATTTCGTTCCTGTTCGCAGTAACTATTGGACTTTGACAAAATTTTTGGGGAATCAAGCGGAAATGTAGACATGTTAATTCTGAGTCTTTCGCCCTTCCAATATTTTTTGTTTTTCTAGTCGTAATGTTTTCATGTACTATGTATTCCAGTTCTTTTCTTTTTTATAACTTTTACGTTATTTCATCATGAATTTTTTATATTTTTTGTATGTTTTGAGGAGTTTTTTCGTGTAGATGCAATGAATTTTCTGGGGAACTTTTCTGTTTCCTTTATTCAATTTTATTACAGATCATGAGACGAGGAAATGCTTCTTTAGAAACGATTTCGTTCCTGTTCGCAGTAATTATTGGACTTTGTCATTTTTTTTTTTTTTTTTTTTTTTGTTAAATGACTTCATGCTAACTCTGAGTCTTTCGCCTTTGCAATATTATTTTCTCGTAATTTTTTCGTGTGTTTAAGAACTCTACAGGTCTTTCACAGTTAAAATTCTGATGAAACAATATTTTCTTACTTTATTTCGCATATCATTATAGCTTCCCAATTTCGCTATTTTACTTCATCTTTTTTTTTTTTTTTGAAATTTCGTAATACTTTTCAGTATGTCAGTAATTGTTTTCTTACTTGGTCAAACTTGTGACTCCATTTATTTGGAGTCTTTTTTTTTTTCATTTCATTTCAACAAAACGATTATTTTAGATGTAGCAAGTCATCAGATTTTTGTTTCCTTATATAGCATATTTTCAAACTTGCTTAAAAATATTCCTCAAAGCTTTGCATGTAATCAAATATGCATTTTTTTTTTATTCTTTCCTAGTTTGCTATACTTTTCGTGGACTGTCCCAATAAGAAAGCATTCATTGTCAAGACATACAATCTAAAACCTTTTTTCTTACGATAAAATTTGTATTCTTTGGGCTGTATATTTTTCTGTCTCGTCCGAAAAAACATTCATTCTAGAGGCAAAGCTAGTGATTCCGTTCATCCCATAAACATTATTTTTTTAACGTTTTACTAACTCATCAGGAAAGCAGTTATTCCCCAACCCCATAGTGAAAATAAAGAAATTCTTACTTCTTTTCCATACATATCGACTCAATCTATTTCTTTTCGAAATGCTGGTCATGACATTTCAACTAAAATTTCCTACTTTCACCAAAAACGGCCTTAGAGACTAAAATACATCTGAAGATTTTAGACACATTTCTGTTCAAAAGTAAAGTCGAATGGAAAAATAAGAGCAATTAAATCGATAGGAAAAGATTGATAGGTTGAATCAGAAAAAAAAAAAAAAAAACTAAGAAAAAAAAAAGAAGTTTCATAAAAATAAACCGAAGTTTTAAGAATCATACAACACTGAATAGAAGGAAAAACATAATAAGTAAAATAAGGGGAATACGATATTTTCACTATGAGAGTTTGGAAACATCTGCTTTTCTTACGAATTAGTAAAACGTGAAATAAAAATGTTTAGAGGAAGTATGGACTTAGTCGCAATGTCTCCAGAATGAAAGCTTTTTCTGCTGAGACAATGAATAAAAAATACGATAATGAAAACCTAATTGAAACGAAAGAAAAGGTCAATGAAACTAAACGTCTAAAGAAAAAATGCGGCAGGCACAGAAGTTAAAAATGATTGGACCGATACGGGAGAACTGGACATTTAGTGGAAGAAATATACGCGAAGTTTTGAAACATCTCAATTTAAAGCGAACTAAATGAGGGAAAGGAATGAGATTGGGGAAGTTCTTATTAACTTTGATGAGGTGAGGAAACAATAAAAATTTAGTTATACATGAAATAAAGTAAAAAAAAAATAGCTCGTTTAAGAATATGGTTTTTGGTGAAAGTAGGAAATTTTAGTTGAAATGTCATGACCAGCATTTCGAAAAGAAATAGATTGAGTCGATATGTATGGAAAAGAAGTAAGAATTTCTTTATTTTCGCTATGGGGGTGGGGAATAACTGCTTTCCTGATGAGTTAGTAAAACGTTAAAAAAATAATGTTTATGGGATGAACGGAATCACTAGCTTTGCCTCTAGAATGAATGTTTTTTCGGACGAGACAGAAAACTATACAGCCCAAAGAATACAAATTTTATCGTAAGAAAAAAGGTTTTAGATTGTATGTCTTGACAATGAATGCTTTCTTATTGGGACAGTCCACGAAAAGTATAGCAAACTAGGAAAGAATAAAAAAAATTGCATATTTGATTACATGCAAAGCTTTGAGGAATATTTTTAAGCAAGTTTGAAAATATGCTATATAAGGAAACAAAAATCTGATGACTTGCTACATCTAAAATAATCGTTTTGTTGAAATGAAATGGAAAAAAAAAAGAGTCCAAATAAATGGAGTCACAAATTTGACCAAGTAAGAAAACAATTACTGACATACTGAAAAGTTTTACGAAATTTCAAAAAAAAAAAAAAAAAGATGAAGTAAAATAGCGAAATTGGGAAGCTATAATGATATGCGAAATAAAGTAAGAAAATATTGTTTCATCAGAATTTTTACTGTGAAAGACCTGTAGAGTTCTTAAACACACGAAAAAATTACGAGAAAATAATATTGCAAAGGCGAAAGACTCAGAATTAGCATGAAGTCATTTAACAAAAAAAAAAAAAAAAAAAATGACAAAGTCCAATAATTACTGCGAACAGGAACGAAATCGTTTCTAAAGAAGCATTTCCTCGTCTCATGATCTGTAATAAAATTGAATAAAGGAAACAGAAAAGTTCCCCAGAAAATTCATTACATCTACACGAAAAAACTCCCTCAAAACATACAAAAAACATAAAAAATTCATGATGAAATAACGTAAAAGTTATAAAAAAGAAAAGAGCTGGAATACATAGTACATGAAAACATTGCGACTAGAAAAACAAAAAATATTGGAAGGGCGAAAGATTCAGAATTAACATGTCTACATTTCCGCTTGATTCCCCAAAAATTTTGTCAAAGTCCAATAGTTACTGCGAACAGGAACGAAATCGTTTCTAAAGAAGCATTTCCCCGTCTCATGGTCTGAAATAAAATGAAATGTATGAAAAAGAAAAGTTTCCAAGAAAATTCATTACATCTACACGAAAAAACTCCCTCAAAACATACAAAAAATATAAAAAATTCATGAAGAAATAACGTAAAAGTTATAAAAAAGAAAAGAGCGGGAATACATAGTACATGAAAACATTACGACTAGAAAAAAAAATATTGGAAGGGCAAAAGACTCAGAATTAACATGTCTACATTTCCGCTTGATTTCCCAAAAATTTTGTCCAAGTCCAATAGTTACTGCGAACAGGAACGAAATCGTTTCTAAAGAAGCATTTCCCCGTCTCATGGTCTGAAATAAAATTAAATGAACGAAAAAGAAAAGTTCCCAAGAAAATTCATTACATCTACACGAAAAAGCTCCCTCAAAACATACAAAAAATATATAAAAAAAACCATGAAGAAATAATGTAAAATTAATTAAAAAAAATAGAGTGAATACGTAGTACACGAGACCACCTGACCAATTTTTTGAAACCAAATCATCGTGAGTAAGGACCTTGCTAAGACCATTATAGCATTTTTACTCCATTGGAAAGAAAATTCCCCAGCATCGTTGCGTAAAAATTTCCTCCGGGGAAAAATAACATCGAAGAGGAGGAAAAATCCCGCTTGAAAACCACTGGAATAAATACAAAAAATCCCAACGGACCCACTCGGTCGTTGCCATCCCTCAAAATCAAAGATCCATCGAAAGTTCCAAGAAGCACTGCTAGGGGCAGCACATCGAGTTGACATCCCCCAATATCCACCCCTTTTCCCTCTCGGTTGTTGCCATCCCTCAAAATCAAAGATTCATTGAAAGTTCCAAGAAGCACCGCTAGGGGGCAGCACATCGAGTTGACATCCCCAAATACCCACCCCTTTCCCTCTCGGTCGTTGCCATCCCTCAAAAACAAAGATCCATTTAAAGTTCCAAGAAGCACCGCCAGCGGCAGCACATCGAGTTGATATCCCCCTATATCCACTCCCATTCCCTCTCGGTCGTTGCCATCCCTCAAAAGTTCCATTGAAAGTTCCAAGAAGCACCGTTAGGGGGCAGTACATCATGGGGACGACCACGTGACAAAAATTCTGACTCGGGGACACCTGGGACAGTCTCGTGGGCAGCCAGGGGCAGTCTCGTGGGCAGCCTCATGGGCAGCCAGGGGCAGCTAATGTTAAGTCTATGGGAGGGCTACCCCTGTGCCAGAAGTCTCCATTTTCCTCTACTGACGGTATGTTCAGAACGATCCACTTGGCGAGCTATATGGCACGCCGACCACTCTACAGTTTTCAGCCCGACGATCCTACTTCTCTCAAAGTCCATACGTTGCGTAAATCGACGTCTCTGGCGTCTTCCCGACATTCTTGTCACTCTGTGCTCTTGCTTGCGTCAGCCCGTACTTTTCGCTTTCATGGAGCATTGACTACACGCCGGTCTATAAGTCTGCCGCTCGTGTTTGCAGCGCCACCCCAGGGTGTGCGGTCATGCGCACTCGCACCAAACATGGATCATTTGCATACCTGCACGCACTCTAGCTATTTGCAAAGTTTCGCGTTTGTAGCATGTTTTTTTCTAGGTGCGCAAATTTCATTGGCCGCGAATGTATGTTCTAGGGATAATACTATCGCTGTTGAAGTTTGGCCTGGCACAGAACACTGGACATGCTGCCATCTAAATTTGCAGAAAAATTCATCTTGGGTTATGCTGTGTATCGGAGTAAGGCTCATGTTATAACACCAATCATAAACGCCGCAGAACCGAATATTCTTCGTCGAGTATATTGAACAGATATTAGAGGAAAAGGCAGAACAACATTTGGGAAATCGCTGTGGATAAAGCTACTTTTCAATTTTTGTAGTTACTTCACGTTACTAAAGGAAAAGTAGCACGTTATTAACCGACACTACACTTCACACACAAAGGAAAATTATAATTAAGCGTAAATCTATATCACCTCTCTCAACTAGAAATTCAGCACCACAACATTGCTTAGTACGCACTTCAAAACTATTTGTGTTGCCCTACTCTCACGTGGAGAATACTTTGTGGAATATTTACAGCGCGATATGGGAAATTCAAATGCATAATTTCGTTTAGAGATATCCTCTTTATATTTAGAATAAATTATCAACGTTTATTCTCTGTAGGATCCTTTAGTACAACAGTTTATCGAAAACCATTTGCTGTTTCCTTACCTCCATATGCAAAATCAAATCACCCATGGAAACAAAAGATTTCTGCTTTCCACACATACGTATATCGTGCAGTACATATACACTATCTACCAACAAGTAATTGGACACCCCTGCAATCGACAATATCTGCGGTCCTGATACACGTCACGGCCGACGCCGTTAAATATCGTGTGGGAAACAACAACGCAACCAGTCGCATGCAAGATGCCACGCAGTTCAGACCTCTCTGATTTCGAGAAAGGTGTAATCGTCGGGTATCACAGAAATGGCCGATCCATACATGACATATCCAGCGAGTTGAAGTACCCAAAAATCGACAGTGGCTTACGTGATTGGCAAGTGGAAGATGAGAGGTGACTGTCGGAATGTGCCCCGACCCGGCAGACCCACAAAACTGGGAGTTGGAGACCGACGGGTGCTGGCCAGAGAAACTCGGAAGAACCGCACTAAATCGATGGTCCACATCCGCGAGGAGTTTCAACAAGCAGCCGGGAGCATTCTTTCGATGAATACCATCCGTAAGGAAGCGCATCTGCTCGGTTATCATGGCCGTGGTGTCGCCCACAAGCCTTTGATCACCAAGTCCAATAGCGCTGCTCGGCAAACGTGGTACAAAGAACGTCGACAGTGGACCGTTGAACAGTGGAAACGGGTTCTCTGGAGTGACGAATCAAGGTTAACCCTCTACCGTTCGGATGGCAGGGTCTGGGTTTGGCGTCTGCCTGGAGAACGCCTCCTGCCCGAATGTATTGTGCCAACTGTGAAATTCGGCGGCGGTGGAATTATGCTATGGGGGTGTTTCTCCTGGTATGGCACGGGACCCTTGTTCGCAATTCCTGGTAGACTCAACGCCGAGACCTACTGCACCATTTTGGATGACCATGCGCTTCCTACGTTGTGGCAGTTTTACGGGGTTGGCCCATGTTACTTTCAGGATGACAATGCCACCTGTCATGTTGCGAGGTCCACCATGGCTTGGTATGGTGACAATGGGGTTGATCAAATGAACTGGCTTGCGCAGAGCCCAGACTTTAACCCTATCGAGCACCTCTGGGACGAGTTGGGGCGTCGACTTAAGGGGTGCGCCCACGGTCCGAAATCGGTGAAGGAACTGACCTGCTTGTTCCAAGCCGAGTGGTAGAAAATACCACTAGCCGTCGTACAACGCCTGGTTGAGAGTATGCCCCGGAGGGTCGCAGCTCTAATCGCCGCTCGTGGAGGCTCCACCAACTATTGAAGGTGGATAAACTTCGTTTTCGTTTGCTATCACAGGTGTCCAATTACTTGTTGGTAGATAGTGTATGTTCAAGTGAGGATTCCTTACAGAAAGAGCTTGATTTCCTAAAACGAATTGCAGTATACAGAGGATATAGCCCTTCCGTGATAGACAAAGCTGTCCAAAAATTTAGGAAACCGAAGCCTGTCTGCTCGCTCATCCCAGTAGACTTCCCAGTATGAACGAATTGGGCGGTTATCCCATTTGCTCTTCAGATTTGCTTCGGAATTTAAAAAATTCTCAAATGTTTTAATTTCAAAGTTATTTTCAAACCCATAAACAAGATGAATTTTTACGGATCAAAAGACTACCTTCAAGACATAAGTTCCTGGGGAATTTATCAGATACCTTGTGAATGTGGACTTTCATACACTGAAGAGCAATTGAATTAGAGACAGCTGGCGTTATGCAAATATGGCGCTGTGGGCGGCACTGTAAACGGAAACGACATGGCGTATGTAACGATCCGACAATATAAGGAGTGATGCGACGGGAATCAGTAAGAGTCGGACGCAGTATGGGTAAGATGAAGGATCTAAGCGCATTTGATCGTGGGCAAATTCTCGGGGCCCGACGAATGGGTCACTCCATCTCGGAAGTCGTGCAGTGACTGGGATTTTCACGAGCCACTGTGTCACGGGTGCACCGTGAGTACATCGAATCCGGTAAAACCATCCCTGCAAGGGCCAACTGCCGTGGACAACATCGTGTGGATGAGCGGGGTCATCGTCGGCTAGCTCGCGTTGTAACAGCGGATAGACGGGCCACAGTGCAAGAAATCACTCGGCAATTTAACGCTGGTGCACAAAAACATGTAAGCAGCAACACCATCCAGAACCATCTTCTCGCTATGGGGTACAGAAGCCATCTACCTACGAGGGTACCACTGCTGACCGCACATCACAGGGTGCAAAGATTAGCATGGGCGCGGGGACATCACCACTGGACCCTAGACATCTGGAAAAATGTTGCCTGGACTGATGAGTCGAGATTCACGTTGGTACATGCGGATGACAGGATACGAGTACGGCGCAAACCACATGAAGCGATGGATCCTTCTTGCCAGCAGGATACTTTTCAAGCTGGTGCGGGTGGCACTCTCATCTAGGGACTATTTACGTGGACTGAAATGGGACCCCTGGTACGTGTGACATCGTCCCTCACAGGTCAACGTTACCGAGATATCCTGGACGACCATTTGCTCCCGTTTGTGCGTCTTCATCATCTCACTGGGGACCTCATCCTTCAAGAAGACAATGCATCGTGCCATCGCTCCAGAATTGTATCCCAATGGTTGGATAAACACTCCACCGAGGTAACCTCGCTTCCTTGGCCCAGCTAGGTCACCTGACCTCAATCCCATCGAGCACATCTGGGATGCCATCGAGAGAGATGTTCGAGGCTCTGACCCCCCTCCATTAAACTTTCGTGAACTGTGGGAGCTTGTTCAGGGGTCGTGGATCCGTATGGCTTCCCAACGCTTCCGGTGTCTTGTCGAGGCCATGCCGAGACGAATCGCCGCCGTCATCAGGCCGAAAGGTGGTGCTACACGTTACTAAACAGGTATCTCTAATTTAATTGCTCTTCAGTGCATGTAGGGCAGGCTCGCAGGGCTTTAAGTTTTCTTGAGAAGGAACACAAGACTTACGTACGGGACTATGAAATGAAGAAGTCATCAATAGCCCAACGTTGTCAAGAAAATAACTATAAATGTTTGGTTGGAAACGCTATGCTTATCGATAAACCAGATTCAACTAACGAGCTTAATGCATTAGAAGCTTTCCACATATACCGGAATTCTTCACGATTTGTCAACGACATGACGTCTACGCCATTTCTTTCGAGCGCGTCGAACCAACTAGTCAAAATCTGTGACCTTCAGAACTCTGATGGTGTCACAATGATTTGAATGTTCACTCTCCATTCGTCCTGATGATGCAGAGCCAAACGCTCTGCGAAACTGTGTAACGTACCAGGAGATGTGACGTACCTGCCAGAAGGACGCACACGACATAAAGGCAGATAGGAATCAGAATAAAACGTCCGCGTAGCTCAATTGGTAGAGTGACTTATTCCGGAATGAGGGGATCCGGGTTCGAATCCTGGCGTGGATAGAAATGACGGAGAAATTTACTTCGTTATAATGGCGCCCGAACTATCCGGATGACCCGACCGTTCAAAATCTCGCATTGGTGTGATGTTATTTCCACACCGCGAGATAGGAAAAATAAGAGAATCCCTTCTCCAGCACTTCAAAAAAAAAAAAAAAAAAAAAAAAATAAGGGGGAGATGATGTAACGTACCAGTAGATGTGACGTACCTGCCAGTAGGACGCACACGACATAAAGGCAGATAGTAATCAGAATAAAACGTCCGCGTAGCTCAATTGGTAGAGTGACTTATTCCGGAATGAGGGAATCCGGGTTCGAATCCTGGCGTGGACAGACATGACGGAGAAATTTACTTCGTTATAACTGTTAATCGCTCTGCGAAACATTTACTTGTGAATAAACGTTGATCATTTATTCTAAATCAACATCACAGGTGTGTAGTCTTGAATTATATATAATATCCCCTTTATGTGTGAGTTTAAAGCAAAAAAAGAAATTGAGCCATCTGTGGAGAAGCACTTCGCAATTATAACAACTGAAAGAAAAATTCGAAGTACTTGGCACAAAATTTATGCGCTTCAGAGAGGTATGTTCGAGTTTCCCTACTTTTGTTCGTCCTATAAAAACGCATTTCTGACTGTTTCCATTGCCCTTTTCCCAGTGCTTCACTTTTCTTCTGACAGTACAAATAAATTCCGTTGTTCTTTAATTGCAGTGCTGAAGAAACCTCTCTGTAGATTGCGGACTGATGAGTCTTTTTTCTTAAGAATCCGTATCGATTTTCGCCGTACTTAACAATCCATTTCAAAATTCCTTTTACTGAAGAAGCCATTTCGAACATCTCAGTCTGTTCTTCGGAAAGGACTTTCGAGAATCAAATGACGAGACAATGTACACTTGTTTTGAAGTTTTATTCTCTATAAAAGACTTTAAGTTAACATGTAAGACCAAAGTCTCCAATTGTATCTCCAATTGTGTCTCCAATTGAATTGGGATTTTCTCCTTAGCCTATTCGTATGCTTTCGCGATTCGAAACTTCTAATACTTTTATATTATTGCAAGTGAAATAAGTAACTATCTTCTTATTGTCTTAAAACTCATTTCCTTGCAAAATGGGAATGAAATCGATTGATTCGCCTTCCGAGATACCCTGTGTTTTTTATATTAGAATGACTTCAAGCAACTTCACATTCACAAAATACGGTGCTGATATTACACAACGAATAAAAACATACTGAAAACAGCCGCCTATTTATTCACGGAGCAGTATAAAGGAAAACGAAAAATGAAGGAATCATAGTGCAGAATAATTGCTTTTTATTTTTTTGTTTCATTTTTCAAGTAACAGAAGAAGATGCTTGTTATATTTATTTAAGGCGGTTCCATCTAAATTCTCTGCCTTATGTTTCCAATAGTAAAACTTCTTTACATATTTTCTTCGCAATTAATGTGTTCCCAAGGATGAAAATTTGCACATTGATAAAACTAATTTTAAGTTATAGCATGGGATACTTAATGCTTCCTACAATATAACCATAATTATATTAAAAATCAATAATTTTTTCTTTGAGTAATGTTCAGACTGCCAATTGATGGCGCGACCTGTACATTGATGACGTCAGTAGACAAACAAATGTTGGATTGCTTAATTACGGTTATGTTTTAGCAAAATATTAAGTATCCCATGCTATAACTTAAAGTTAGTTTTATCGATGTGCAAATTTTTATCCTTGAGAATGCATTAATTGCGAAGAAAATATGTAAAGAAGTTTTACCATTGGAAACATAAGGCAGAGATTTTTTTTTTTTTTTTTTTTTTTTTTTTTTGGAGGTTTAACGACCACCGTGAGCAACTCAATGGGCTATAAGCAGTCGCCCGTCCCTAATTTAGGGTCACTGGTTCCAGGGAAGGGAGAGAGCCAGTGCCGTAAGACAAACACAACATCCATGCCTCACCGGGATTCGAACCCGGACCCCGTTCGGACGAATGATCAGAGGCCATCGCTTAGACCACTGCGCCACCGGGGCGGCCAGAGATTTTAGGTGGAACCACCTTAAAAACAAGAATGAAAAACAGACCCTGGTAACAGAATCCTATCCAACGGTTTACAAGAAACGGCTAAATACGTTTTCTGTTAGCTCTATTTGGCCCATGGAGGCCCTTTAAACTCAAACCAACTAATAAGTTTTCTTTGTTTCAGATCTCACTTCAGCAATCTATTTTTTTTCTCAGAGCTCAGTAACATAAATTTAATGCGTCCTATTCCAACAGCACTCGCCGCCCCGGTGGCGCAGTGGTCTAAGGCGCTGGCCTCTGATCATTCGTCCGTAAGGGGTCCGGGTTCGAATCCCGGTCAGGCATGGATGTTGTGTTTGTCTTACGGCACTGGCTCTCTCCCTTCCCTGGAACCAGTGACCCTAAATTAGGGACGGGCGACTGCTTATAGCCCATTGAGTTGCTCACGGTGGTCGTTAAACCTCCAATAAAAAAAACAAAAAAACAGCACTCTCTGGCATGGGAATAAAAATCTTCATTCTGGTTCCCAGTCTCAGAGTTCATGAGGTTTTCACCGCTTCTGGCTACTACCTTTCGTTGGCGCCATTCTTAGAGTTAGTTTCGAATTATGGGCTGAAGAAGCATTCTACTCGTCCTTTAACTTGATTTGTATTCAAGCTCTCTAGCATAGAGTAAAGAGGAGTTATTTGCCGCGCCTGTGGCAAATAAATCCTCTTAACTGTATGCTGAGACACTGCTTTTTGACCATTCTTCCAGAGATCAATCCAGATGAGGCATAATTGGTGTGTTGGTCTTATGTCCCTTCCCTGGAATCGGTGGCCCCAAATTAAAGAAACACCAGCTATGCCTCATCTATAGCCTTCATAGTCTTTAAAAAAAAAAAAAAAAAAAAAAAAAAAGAGTCTTACAGTCCTTAAAACAAGAAATATCTCATGGTACTCTGACTTAGACCGCAGACGGTTTTGGGAAGGGATCGGAGCCCAGGGGTCAAACGGCCCTCATACAAAATGTTCGTAAAAAGTCCTACAGTTTTCAATTTACAACCACCAAATTTGGTATATTACCTCAGGATGTTCTGATATAGGCCGTAGACAGTTTTTGGAAGGGGTCGGAGCCGGGAATCAAGGAGGCCCCCATACAAAATTTTTGTTATTTTACACTGCTGGCCACCCAAAATGCAACACCAAGAAGGACACGAGAGAGCGAAGCCAGATTTACTGGTCACATAACAACAGATACAAAGATGAAACGATTGAGCTTATAGGCCCGTGCGACTTGCGGAACACGCAGACATCAATAGTTCGTGTGGCCCCCATGGCTGGCAATAACGGCCGCTACACGCCGCGGCATCAAACGAAAGAGGCTTTGGATGTGGGCTTGGGGTATGTCGGTCTAGGCTTCTTCCACACGTTGCCACAGTTCATCAGGCGTAGCCGCGTGTGGTGCTTGTCGGGCCACTCGGTTGCCGATCAGCGACCAGAGGTGTTCGATGGGCGACATATTGGGAGAACAGGCGGGCCACAGTAGCAGTGACACCTGGTGGGCCGTGAAGAATTGTTGCACGATTCGTGCCACTTACGGGCGCGCATTGTCCTGTTGAAACGTGGCCGCTGGCAGGTCCTGTAGGTAAAGGAGGACTACAGGCTCCAAAACGTCGGAGATGTAGCGGTGGCTGTTGAGTGTACCGGCGATGCGTACCAGAGGGGTGTCATATCCAATTCCGCCCCAAACAATAACGCCAGGCGACGGACCGGTATGGCGATGCATAATGCAGGCGTCACACAGTCTCTCCTCGCGGTGCCGCCGCACGCGGATCCGACCATCGTGGTGTTGCAGGCATAAGCGGGATTCGTCGGAGAAGACAATGTCGTGCCATTCCGTAGTCCAGGTGCGGCGTTCAACGGCCCACTGCCGCCGCACTCGCCGGTGGTGTGACGTCAATGGTAATCGGAGCAATGGGTGCCGTGCGACAAGTCCCTGCTCCTGCAAACGACGTCGAACGGTAGTGCTGACACAGGTTGTTGCGCAATACACCCTAATTCCTGCGCTAACGTTCGTGATGTGGAGGTGCGAGCCGTCAATGCCCTCCGAACAACATGCCGGTCCTCTCGATCGGTGGTGTGCCGTGGCAGCGGCAATCGCTCGCGTCGGTCCGTCTGTCCCTCCTGCACCCACCGAATCCATACTCGCCTCACCGTGGCTATATGTCGTCCCACACGGGCGCCGTCCTCTGTTGAACTCCGAAACGTGCTGGAATGACTGCCGTATTCTGCGACGAGGCATGAGGAAGCTTCCCATGCACAGGTCCGGCAGCACAACACACTTCCACTACTTACACCCCGCCTTCTGTGCACCCTTCTTATAGTGCTCCTCGGTGGCGTGCCGGGCGCACATGATTTGCATATGCCCTGCAATGCTAATCGTTTGCATGTCCTCTCGCAGGCGACGCATGCTGCGAATTTCAGGCTAATCGGATGCTTCCTTCTTGGTGTTGCATTTTGGGTGGCCAACAGTGCAGTTAAATTTTCCACAGTTTCAATTTAGAACCACCAAATTTGGTTTACTATCTCATGGTACTCTGACTTAGATCGTCGACGGTTTTGGGAAAGGTTCGGTGCTGGGGGGTCAAGGGGAACCTCATACAAAATTTTCATAAAAAGTTCTACAGTTTTCAATTTAGAACAACCGAATTTGGTATATTATCTCATGGTACTCTAACTTAGACAGTACACGGTTTTTGGAAGGGGTCCGAGCCCGGGGAGATCAAGGGGCCCCCCATGCAACATTTTTGAGAACATTTCTGCAGTTTTCAATTTAGAACCACCAAATTCGGTATACTGTCTCATGGTACTCTAACTTAGACCGTAGACGGTTTTTAGAAGGGGTCGGAGCCCAGTGTCAAGGAGTCTCCACACAAAACTTTCGTAAAAACTATAGTTTTAATTTTAGAACCACCAAATTTGTTATACTATGTCATGGTACTTTGACCGTAGACGGTCAAAGTACCATGACGCATTTCTTGCCTGGGGTCAAGGGGTCCCCATACAAAATTTAAATAAAAAGTTCCATTTTTTAGTTTTACGCTAGCTTTCACCATCAACAGGTTGCTCCATCAGGCAGAAATATAATGTTATGTAAATAGAGAGTTCCAGATATTCAAAATTCGAAAGGATGATCAATGCCAATGTCAAGTCGCATGCACGTCACATGACATAAGTACATTGCATTTCAGTGGCCCGGGATTCTCAGAAGCGTACGCCAGATGTACGGCAGTTCTATAGATGTCTCCTCGAAGGTAAGCATTTCCATTCCTGTGCGTTTCTATTTTGTTTCGTTACAGCAAATTAACTAAATCAAAATTTTTTTCTTTATATTTAACATTTCTTTTTTCTTTCTTTTTTTCGGGGGGGGAGAAATATTACTGCATCATAACATGCTGCGTCCGCAGTGACGGTTGGGTTTTTTACATTCCATTTCGTTTCATTTCTTTTTAGGACAAAAATTAAATTAACCCGGGTACCCCTTCTAGTAGCTCTATAAAATTAATATGTTATCTCCTGTAACATGAGGAATCTATAATATAAATTTCATTTGAACAGCAGACATTTTTTTCTTGGTGTTGTAATTTTCATAAACAGTAGTGTGTTAACTTTGATGTGCGGAATTTGAATCTGAAACCCATTTTTGGGTGTCACGTAGGAATGTTTGGCAAATGAGAATTGAAAAATTGGATAATAAATATACTCAAAACAATCGTACACAAAACAAATTAACATAGATATGATCAAATACTGAATTCTGCAGTCATCAAAAATGTAATACTTGCAATTTGCAGTAATTTCAGCCTTTTGCTTGAGGCAAGAAATGCGCTTTTAATGGATTTCCGACTGTGAATATGCATGTCAGTCTCCCGTTTTATGCAGCAGCAGTAATCGACAGTCATGTGCTCGTCCCATCGTTCCTGATACCTGCTTTCCACTTCTTTAATGTTCTGATGAAACCTTTCTCCCTGTTCTACACTCATGGCACCGAAGTTCTTCAGAAAGTAATCGAAATGGAAGAGCAAAGATGAAGCTTGATGCTCACGTTGCATCCCAACAACTACAGATTCTCTTGCATGCCTTCCAGAATTGTTTTGTAATCCGGATCTTCGCAATTATCTAGAAGTTTTTTAACCACATTTTTGATTCCATTCCATGCTTCTTTTTCTAAATCTATCATGTTCTGTAGCAGAGGACAGGGAAAAAAGAACAATGTTCGATAAATTTCTCTTGTGTGCTTTTAAAAATCTTCAAATTTATTTTTGAATGTTCCGAGCTAATTTCCTTATTGAAGACATAAGGTATTTGGGGGGGGAGTTTAACGACCACGTGAACATCTGAGTGGACTATAAGCAGTCGTGCGTTCCTAAGTTAGAGCCACTGGTTTCAGTGAAACGAGAGAGCCAGTATTGTAAGATAAGCACACTTTACCGGGTATTCCAGCCCATCTCAAATTAATGATTAGAAGAGAGCGCCGCTTACCACTCCACCATCAGCATGGTGAAGACAGAAGATTGCAGCCCCCGTTGCGCAGTGGTCTAAACGATGGCTTCTGATCATTCGTCCGAAAGGGGTCCGGGTTCGAATCCCGGTGAGGCATGGATATTGTGTTTGTCTTACGGCACTGGCCCTATCACTTCCCTGGAACAAGTAACTCTAAATTAGGGACAGGCGACTGCTTATAGCCCATTGAGTTGCTCACGGTGGTCGTTAAACCTCCAATTAAAAAACAAAAAAGACAGAAGATTGATGACTCCAATTTCATTCATTTATAAAATAAAGTAAATCCAATAATGTTTTTTAGAAATTCCTTATTCACCATAGAAATTTTTGAAAATCTAGGTTGCGTTGAACTATACTCGGGACAAACCTAACCTGACTATGGAGTGGGAGCTGAAAAAACCTTTTCCCTGAAAAGATATTTCACGGTGTTTCAGTATATCTCTGCACTAATGAGGGCAAATGTATCGAGGACCACAGCGCAAACCCTTAGGATATGCCACTGTAACTGGTGGCAGAGCAAAATGAAACTTCCCGCTCATTCTTCTATCAGCAACATTCTCTTCAGGAAGAAAGAAGTAACGATTTGTGCCTTCAAAATCTCTCCATTGTCCATATGCCCTCCCACCCGCAGTAAATATTATCCGGGTATTACCTCTCTAATGCGCATTTCCGACCGTTACAAATGACAATGACATCGCCAAAACGCGAATATACGTATCTTTTAGAAACGTGACTGAAACTGAGATCTTCGTTTGTTTTAATGTACGTACGCTCAACGTTTAGAACATCTAAGTACTTTTTAAGCCCCAGTTCAAGCTCAAATACGAGCTAGTATATGTATCTTTTAGAAACGTGACCGAAACTGAGATCTTCGTTTGTTTTAATGTACGTACGCTCAACGTTTAGAACATCTAAGTACTTTTTAAGCCCCAGTTCAAGCTCAAATACGAGCTAGTATATCTATCTTTTAGAAACGTGACCGAAACTGAGATCTTCGTTTGTTTTAATGTACGTACGCTCAACGTTTAGAACATTTAAGTACTTTTTAAGCCCCAGTTCAAGCTCAAATACGAGCTAGTATATGTATCTTTTAGAAACGTGACCGAAACTGAGATCTTCGTTTGTTTTAATGTACGTACGCTCAACGTTTAGAACATCTAAGTACTTTTTTAAGCTCCCAGTTCAAGCTCAAATACGAGCTATATTACGCACTAGAAGTACACACTCAGTACCTTCCACTCCAGGGTCAGGTTAGCCTTGCAGTGAGTATAGTGTTGAAAACACACTACCAGGATGAGTCGAAAGTTCATCACGTTTTGGGATACACAGAGTATTGTGCCTCCATCTCTACTGCGAAATGCGCACCAGCGTTGACTAGATACAGCGATGACCTGGAACACAATCTCTACCACCAAGAAACTTGTGTTTTCACAAGGTTCAATATGGAAAGCATAACGAGAAGCAACACAAATTTACATAAGTTAACAAAAATCGAATGTTAAAAAGGCAGTGCATGTCACAGGATTCTTTGACTTAACCGTTTTAATAAAGAAAGATCATTTACAATAAACTGTTTTCTGACAGGTAAATCCCTTCTGCGGACCTGCTTTAAGTGAGGAAATAAATCCGTTCATGGTTGTCAACTTACGCGTGGAAAATATAAACACCTTTATTTTCATTTTGTTGGATTCTCATTTTTTACGCAGTTATGTTATCGCATCTTATTTTATTAACAATTTTATTAAAATCCTTTTTATTCATTATTTTGCAGAATTTTTATTTGAACAGTTATTTCAAAAATGTGTTTCAGTGGCCTTTCCGGAATGTTTAAATTGATTTCTCCACGAACTTGTAACGGCAATTTGAGTCGGGTCATTTAACTCTGAACTCCTTTTGATTCCCGTCAGAATCGTGGGGAGAACACGCCATTTGCTTTCTATCCTGTTTCGCTTTTCCACTTCTTTCAAAGCCAACTGTCACATCTATAATTCTGAAGAATCGCGTTAAAAAAAGAAGGAAGAATGAATGAAATAGAAAGAGAACATGGTTTCGCATATTTGTAAATTCCATCTGTGTTGTTTGGAATGAAATCTAGTTGCATGAATAAAACGTTTAACCTTGCAAGGAAGCTCAAGTCACTTATTAAGATGAGCAAAAGCTGCCTGAGCGTTCTCAAGATTATTCAGACAATCTAATCAAGAATTCGGAGCAAAGATTGGTAGTTTTTAAAAGCAGCTACGAATATTTTTTCGCCTTATTTTTGAGTTAACTGTGATGACAAACAAGGTTTGAGGATGTTTCTTTCTTTAGGGTCTGCAAATCAGAATGTTCTTTTCCCGTTGGCTATGTGTACATTATTTGAGAAATATTTATTTCATGCGATCCAATTTTTGCCGTATTTAATCAGTGATGCATTCATGATACAGAAGCAAACTAAAGGGAAACCAACTTTATTTAAATTAATTAGAAACACGAGCGGCAACAGTAAAGTATGCATTCAGATGGCGAAAAATAACATTTCGTATTCTTTTCTTACTTGCACACTTGATGTTACCTTAATACTACGTAACATTATAACGTACACCTCTGTGACAGAATTGGAATGTTCGAGCTTGCTTGAACATTACCGGTCAGCTGCTGCAACCGAAGCTATTTATTATTAGAATGATGATAACCTTCCTGAGCTTAATGTTCATTTAAGCAGAAGCTAATACGGTAGTTCAGTGAGAGCATTTGCAAATGAACACTGTAATACTAGAGCGTGTTTGAACATAATCTGCATAGCCGGCGACATACACGGACGAGTCACATTATTGTGACCATCAGCTAATGTCGAGAGTAATATCAGTTTAATGTTCATTTAAGCAGAAGCTAATACGGTAGTTCAGTGAGAGCATCTGCAAATGAACACTGTAATACTAGAGCGTGTTTGAACATAACTGCATAGCCGGCGACAAACACGGACGAGTCACATTATTGTGACCATCAGCTAATGTCTAGAGTAATATGAGTTTAATGTTCATTTAAGCAGAAGCTAATACGGTAGTTCAGTGAGAGCATCTGCAAATCAACACTGTAATACTAGAGCGTGTTTGAACATAACTGCATAGCCGGCGACAAACACGGACGAGTTACATTATTGTGACCATCAGCTAATGTCTAGAGTAATATGAGTTTAACGTTCATTTAAGCAGAAGCTAATACGGTAGTTCAATGAGAGCAGGACCATCAGCTAATGTCTAGAGTAATATGAGTTTAATGTTCATTTAAGCAGAAGCTAATACGGTAGTTCAATGAGAGCATCTGCAAATGAACACTGTAATACTAGAGCGTGTTTGAACATAACTGCATAGCCGGCGACAAACACGGACGATTCACATTATTGTGACCATCAGCTAATGTCTAGAGTAATATGAGTTTAATGTTCATTTAAGCAGAAGCTAATACGGTAGTTCAGTGAGAGCATCTGCAAATGAACACTGTAATACTAGAGCGTGTTTGAACATAACCGCATAGCCGGCGACAAACACGGACGATTCACATTATTGTGACCATCAGCTAATGTCTAGAGTAATATGAGTTTAATGTTCATTTAAGCAGAAGCTAATACGGTAGTTCAGTGAGAGCATCTGCAAATGAACACTGTTATACTAGAGCGTGTTTGAACATAACTGCATAGCCGGCGACAAACACGGACGATTCACATTATTGTGACCATCAGCTAATGTCTAGAGTAATATGAGTTTAATGTTCATTTAAGCAGAAGCTAATACGGTAGTTCAGTGAGAGCATCTGCAAATGAACACTGTTATACTAGAGCGTGTTTGAACATAACTGCATAACCGGCGACAAACACGGACGAGTCACATGATTGTGACCATCAGCTAATGTCTATAGAGTAATATGAGTTTAATGTTCATTTAAGCAGAAGCTAATACGGTAGATCAGTGAGAGCATCTGCAAATGAACACTGTAATACTAGAGCGTGTTTGAACATAACTGCATAGCCGGTAACAAACACGGACGAGTCATATTATTGTGACCATCAGCTAATGTCTAGGGTAATATGAGTTTAATGTTCATTTAAGCAGAAGCTAATACGGTAGATCAGTGAGAGCATCTGCAAATGAACACTGTAATACTAGAGCGTGTTTGAACATAACTGCATAGCCGGTAACAAACACGGACGAGTCATATTATTGTGACCATCAGCTAATGTCTAGGGTAATATGAGTTTAATGTTCATTTAAGCAGAAGCTAATACGGTAGTTCAGTGAGAGCATCTGCAAATGATCACTGTAATACTAGACCGTGTTTGAACATAACTGCATAGCCGGCGACAAAGACGGACGATTCATATTATTGTGACCATCAGCTAATGTCTAGAGTAATATGAGTTTAATGTTCATTTAAGCAGAAGCTAATACGGTAGTTCAGTGAGAGCATCTGCAAATGAACACTGTAATACTAGACCGTGTTTGAACATAACTGCATAGCCGGCGGCATACACGGACGAGTCACATTATTGTGACCATCAGCTAATGTCTAGAGTAATATGAGTTTAATGTTCATTTAAGCAGAAGCTAATACGGTAGTTCAGTGAGAGCATCTGCAAATGAACACTGTAATACTAGAGCGTGTTTGAACATAACTGCATAGCCGGCGACAAACACGGACGAGTCACATTGTTGTGACCATGAGCTAATGTCTAGAGTAATATGAGTTTAATGTTTATTTAAGCAGAAGCTAATATGGTAGTTCAGTGAGAGCATCTGCAAATGAACACTGTAATACTAGAGCGTGTTTGAACATAACTGCATAGCCGGCGACAAACACGGACGAGTCACATTATTGTGACCATCAGCTAATGTCTAGAGTAATATGAGTTTAATGTTCATTTAAGCAGAAGCTAATACGGTAGTTCAGTGAGAGTATCTGCAAATAAACACTGTAATACTAGAGCGTGTTTGAACATAACTGCATAGCCGGTAACAAACACGGACGAGTCACATTATTGTGACCATCAGCTAATGTCTAGGGTATTATGAGTTTAATGTTCATTTAAGCAGAAGCTAATACGGTAGTTCAGTGAGAGCATCTGCAAATGAACACTGTAATACTAGTTAGTGTTTGAAGATAACTGCATAGCCGGCGGCATACACGGACGAGTCACATTATTGTGACCATCAGCTAATGTCTAGAGTAATATGAGTTTAATGTTCATTTAAGCAGAAGCTAATATGGTAGTTCAGTGAGAGCATCTGCAAATGAACACTGTAATACTAGAGCGTGTTTGAACATAACTGCATAGCCGGCGACAAACACGGACGAGTCACATTGTTGTGACCATGAGCTAATGTCTAGAGTAATATGAGTTTAATGTTTATTTAAGCAGAAGCTAATATGGTAGTTCAGTGAGAGCATCTGCAAATGAACACTGTAATACTAGAGCGTGTTTGAACATAATCTGCATAGCCGGCGACAAACACGGACGAGTCACATTATTGTGACCATCAGCTAATGTCTAGAGTAATATGAGTTTAATGTTCATTTAAGCAGAAGCTAATACGGTAGTTCAGTGAGAGTATCTGCAAATAAACACTGTAATACTAGAGCGTGTTTGAACATAACTGCATAGCCGGTAACAAACACGGACGAGTCACATTATTGTGACCATCAGCTAATGTCTAGAGTATTATGAGTTTAATGTTCATTTAAGCAGAAGCTAATACGGTAGTTCAGTGAGAGCATCTGCAAATGAACACTGTAATACTAGTTAGTGTTTGAACATAACTGCATAGCCGGCGACAAAGACGGACGAGTCACATTATTGTGACCATCAGCTAATGTCTAGAGTAATATGAGTTTAATGTTCATTTAAGCAGAAGCTAATACGGTAGTTCAGTGAGAGCATCTGCAAATGAACACTGTAATACTAGAGCGTGTTTGAACATAACTGCATAGCCGGCGACAAACACGGACGAGTCACATTGTTGTGACCATGAGCTAATGTCTAGAGTAATATGAGTTTAATGTTTATTTAAGCAGAAGCTAATATGGTAGTTCAGTGAGAGCATCTGCAAATGAACACTGTAATACTAGAGCGTGTTTGAACATAACTGCATAGCCGGCGACAAACACGGACGAGTCACATTATTGTGACCATCAGCTAATGTCTAGAGTAATATGAGTTTAATGTTCATTTAAGCAGAAACTAATACGGTAGTTCAGTGAGAGCATCTGCAAATAAACACTGTAATACTAGAGCGTGTTTGAACATAACTGCATAGCCGGTAACAAACACGGACGAGTCACATTATTGTGACCATCAGCTAATGTCTATAGAGTAATATGAGTTTAATGTTCATTTAAGCAGAAGCTAATACGGTAGATCAGTGAGAGCATCTGCAAATGAACACTGTAATACTAGAGCGTGTTTGAACATAACTGCATAGCCGGTAACAAACACGGACGAGTCATATTATTGTGACCATCAGCTAATGTCTAGGGTAATATGAGTTTAATGTTCATTTAAGCAGAAGCTAATACGGTAGATCAGTGAGAGCATCTGCAAATGAACACTGTAATACTAGAGCGTGTTTGAACATAACTGCATAGCCGGTAACAAACACGGACGAGTCATATTATTGTGACCATCAGCTAATGTCTAGGGTAATATGAGTTTAATGTTCATTTAAGCAGAAGCTAATACGGTAGTTCAGTGAGAGCATCTGCAAATGATCACTGTAATACTAGACCGTGTTTGAACATAACTGTATAGCCGGCGACAAAGACGGACGATTCATATTATTGTGACCATCAGCTAATGTCTAGAGTAATATGAGTTTAATGTTCATTTAAGCAGAAGCTAATACGGTAGTTCAGTGAGAGCATCTGCAAATGAACACTGTAATACTAGAGCGTGTTTGAACATAACTGCATAGCCGGCGACAAACACGGACGAGTCACATTGTTGTGACCATGAGCTAATGTCTAGAGTAATATGAGTTTAATGTTTATTTAAGCAGAAGCTAATATGGTAGTTCAGTGAGAGCATCTGCAAATGAACACTGTAATACTAGAGCGTGTTTGAACATAACTGCATAGCCGGCGACAAACACGGACGAGTCACATTATTGTGACCATCAGCTAATGTCTAGAGTAATATGAGTTTAATGTTCATTTAAGCAGAAGCTAATACGGTAGTTCAGTGAGAGTATCTGCAAATAAACACTGTAATACTAGAGCGTGTTTGAACATAACTGCATAGCCGGTAACAAACACGGACGAGTCACATTATTGTGACCATCAGCTAATGTCTAGGGTATTATGAGTTTAATGTTCATTTAAGCAGAAGCTAATACGGTAGTTCAGTGAGAGCATCTGCAAATGAACACTGTAATACTAGTTAGTGTTTGAACATAACTGCATAGCCGGCGGCATACACGGACGAGTCACATTATTGTGACCATCAGCTAATGTCTAGAGTAATATGAGTTTAATGTTCATTTAAGCAGAAGCTAATATGGTAGTTCAGTGAGAGCATCTGCAAATGAACACTGTAATACTAGAGCGTGTTTGAACATAACTGCATAGCCGGCGACAAACACGGACGAGTCACATTGTTGTGACCATGAGCTAATGTCTAGAGTAATATGAGTTTAATGTTTATTTAAGCAGAAGCTAATATGGTAGTTCAGTGAGAGCATCTGCAAATGAACACTGTAATACTAGAGCGTGTTTGAACATAACTGCATAGCCGGCGACAAACACGGACGAGTCACATTATTGTGACCATCAGCTAATGTCTAGAGTAATATGAGTTTAATGTTCATTTAAGCAGAAACTAATACGGTAGTTCAGTGAGAGCATCTGCAAATAAACACTGTAATACTAGAGCGTGTTTGAACATAACTGCATAGCCGGTAACAAACACGGACGAGTCACATTATTGTGACCATCAGCTAATGTCTAGAGTAATATGAGTTTAATGTTCATTTAAGCAGAAGCTAATACGGTAGTTCAGTGAGAGCATCTGCAAATGATCACTGTAATACTAGACCGTGTTTGAACATAACTGCATAGCCGGCGACAAAGACGGACGATTCATATTATTGTGACCATCAGCTAATGTCTAGAGTAATATGAGTTTAATGTTCATTTAAGCAGAAGCTAATACGGTAGTTCAGTGAGAGCATCTGCAAATGAACACTGTAATACTAGAGCGTGTTTGAACATAACTGCATAGCCGGCGGCATACACGGACGAGTCACATTATTGTGACCATCAGCTAATGTCTAGAGTAATATGAGTTTAATGTTCATTTAAGCAGAAGCTAATACGGTAGTTCAGTGAGAGCATCTGCAAATGAACACTGTAATACTAGAGCGTGTTTGAACGTAACTGCATAGCCGGCGACAAACACGGACGAGTCACATTATTGTGACCATCAGCTAATGTCTAGAGTAAAGCGCGGACAGCAGCTAGACGAGCTGGGAATGACTCAATAAGGTGCTGGAAGGTGTTCGCAGGTATGTAGAGCCGTGCTGACTGCAGCGCATCTGACAGCTGCTGGAGGGTGCGTGGTGGAGGATCCATAGAACAAACAACACGATCGAGGTGGTCCCACAGAAGCTCAATTGGGTTTAAGTCTCATGAATTAGGGGCCAAATTGAAGTCTTCATCGTGTTCTTCCGACCACTCTCGGACAGTTCTAGCTGTGTGACACGTCGCATTGTGGTACTGGAAGATCCCATCCGCCCCAGGGAAGAAAATCAGCATGTATGGGTGTACGTGGTCTGCAAGGATGGATTCATAACGAATTCGGTCCATACTGCCTTCCACAGGTATGAGTCGACCCAGGGAATGCCACGAAAACATTTCCCAGAACATAACGCTGCCCCCACCAGCTTGTGTTCTTCCAGCAGTGGTTGAAGAGTGTTTTGTCTCCAATTTTTCTCGCCTTATACGCCAACGTCCATCCGTTCGATGAAGCAGAAAACGTGACTCATCGGAGGAGGCAATCCTTTGCCGATCAGCGGAGGTCCAATTCCGATACTGCCGTGCAAATGTAAGCCTTTTCTGCCGATGCACCTTCGTTAGAATAGGTGCAGTGACCATCCGTCTGCATCGGAGCCCCATACGCAGCAATGTTCGCTGAACTGTCGTTTTAGACACACGTCCGGTAGCCCTCTGGTTCATTCACCCCGTGAGTAGCTCCACTGTAGCGTGTCGATCGGCCCTCATGCACCTTCGAAGCCGACTTTCACCTCTCACATCAATGGCACGTGGTGCTCCGCAGTTTTCCACGTCGCTTATTCGCAATGGTGCCATTTCTCTAACCACTATACACTTTAACCACAGCAGCACGCGAACAGTTCACAAACTGCGCTGTTTCAGAAATACTGCCAATTTTGGCCCGAAAGCCGATAATCATCCCTTTTAGGAAATCTGATAAATCGCTCCTTTTATCCATGATAGCAACGAGTGGTATGTTTTCAGAATGCCTACAGCGAACCTTATGTACCCTAAAAGCCAGATCACGACACGTGCCTTCTTTCATTGGCCACGCGCTGTTGACGTCAAAAGTAGGAGGTGGTCACAATAATGTGACTCGACTGTGCATTTATCAATGAGGTGAAGATCCCTTTTTTGAGTTTAATTCTTGTAACAGCAAGTCCGTTTCGTAATTCAGAGGGTCATCGAAGTTCGTGGTGACATGATTTTATCTTGCAGGATTGAAACTTTACGTGTTGTTTTTTTGTTTCCTGTTACTGTATTTTCCGGCAGTTAGGGCGTTTTCTGTACAATAAACGTGAAAATAAAGTTAGAAAGAATTATCTGCAAATTCTTCGGACGTTTTGTAAAATAAAAAAAAGAATGCTGCCTGTAATTAACCCGGGCTGTTTGTTCACTTTACCAAAACCACCGTCGTATAATCTATGAAAAGGAACACTTGTAGGTGATATTATTCCATAGGTCCAGAAAATGTTGCATATTAAAATAAAACTTGCTTGAATTACACTGTTTCACACAGAAAATGCCACAAAATCAAGGAACGCACGAAATGAGACGAAACTTACCACACACGTAGACAAGTAGGTGGAAAAGTAGTGATTTTATTTCTCAGGGAGTACATTAATGCAATGCGAGAGGGGACAGCATAATGTGGACTTAGTCAGGAAGCCGTATAACCGCCATGCTGGGGCTATACATTCGGGCAACACGGCATGGCATCGAATGGAAAAGTCTCAGAATGGTTTCCTGAGGTATCGCTGATTATGCGTCATTGACCTGTGACCACAATACATCGAAATCGTGGCAGGCATGTGCCGTGCCTGCCACGCAATTTGCACATGAGATAAAGGCACATAGCAGCGAGAGCATACGTTCGCGTAGCTCAGTTGCGAGAGCGACTTATTCCGGAATGAGGGGACCCTGGTTTGATGCCCGACATGGACAAAAATGACGTAGAAATTTACTTCGTTATAGTACCTAATGAGCTATAACCTTCACATACCACATCTTTCAGTCGAATGTTAAATATTCAATATAAAGTACGAGATGATAACTTCATGCGCAGAAATTAATGCTTGACTCATTTAGCTATTGCACATGCGAAATGTCACGCGCAAATTACATCTGTATATTTAAAATATTCTCTCTATGTAGTCATTTGTTTATCAGATGATGAATCCAGTGTGGATCCGAAAGGTCTCATAATTAAAAAAAAAAACTGTATTTATAAAGGTAGAATAAACATGAACCCGAATGGAGTGTGCGTTTCTTCCCAGCGGGACTTGATACATCGTGCTGTGGGTATTGGCTGCCCTATCACCTTCGAATTCACGTCCGCACGAATATATATTAATACTAGCAATAAGGTAAACACCCAATCGCCAACAGTTGCAAATGTGAAAGCTGACATACGGCGCTCTGCAGAAATGCAGAATGGAAAATTAGCCAGCGCAGAACGAAAGAATATATGTGACGTACTACAGAGGTGAAAACATGTGTCTAGACGACAAATCTACAGCGAGACATTCCGTCTGCGTAACTCCGTTGGGAGAGCGACTTACTCCGGAGTGAGGGAACACGGAATTGATGTCTATCGCGGAGAAACCTGTGTGTTCACATTGGCGCCCAATTGTGGGAAAATGGATTCACTGGCCTTTGGGTTCTTCGAAAAGTGTGTGATATTTGTTCCACACATTGTTTGGAATTAATAAAAAATCCCTACTTCGCTTCAAAATAAAATAAAATAAATTAAGAGGGAGATGATGTGACGTACTACAGAGGTGAAAAACATGTGTCTAGACGATAAATCTACAGCGAGACATTCCGTCTGCGTAACTCTGTTGGGAGAGCGACTTACTCCGGAGTGAGGGGACACGGACAAACTTGTGTTTTCACATATCAAATAATGAACGAAACAATAGAATCATACTTTCGGGGTAGGACTTGGAAGAATTCCGTTCAACTTTAAACGCTTAGGGTGGCTATTTGCGACAGAGCAGAGATGTCTGATCAGTTCTTCAATCTTACGGATTATTGGACAGGTCAAGGAGATTAAGCATATCCGCGTATTGTTTCATATGCCTCTTTCCACTCTTTCGGACAATTCCTTGCATGCATATGCGGTGTCTATACCTCACAGTGTAGGTTACTCTGTGCCCTGGTCAGCTGTGCAGAAAACTGCATGCGCCTAATTAAAGTCATTAATAAAAAATTAAAGAAAATACGGAAATGCTAAACTTTCTTCTTGAGCTATAATTTTCAGCAGATCTATTCATATTTTGTGCATTTCTATTTCTGTAGCCCCCTCATATTCCTGATGTTACGACCCTAGTATGACCATTCTGAAAAGGCAACCGCCTTCCTCCCCGGAAGCTATGGCTCTGAGCCACTGGTTCCTGGGAAGCGAGTGGGACAATCCCGTAGAAAAATCACACCACCCATTCTTCACCCGGGACTCCATCTTCTGTCCACAGTTGACACCAATTCCACTAACTACTCGGCCACTGGGCCAACGGGTTTCACATTCAGATCGACACAAAATATGCATTGGTGTCCAAAATTAACGTTACGAACACAAAATCATGAATAATGGAAAACGCACACGACACGACAGAATTTAATAGGAGTTGGTACAAACACACATATATCGATAACGCTGCAGTACACAACTGAAAAGGAAGTCATCACGGCATGAGGAAGAAGCACGCACATGACTGCACGGCTATCCAAAACTGATGAAGCAAATGGCGTGAATTTCGGGAGTCTAATAGTGAGTGTGATTACCCTGAACAACAATACAGCTCGCACGACGAGCCCTTATGCTGTTTACAATGCTGTGAATGAGAGTTTGGGGCATTAAATGCCCCTTCTCCACCAAGGCGCACCAGGAGCCCCGGGAATGTTCTGGGAAGATCTGTTGGCAAGCGAATTGCTATTACCAGGACATTCCAGATGTGCTGTATCGGGTTCATGCCCATTGGTCTTGCAGACCACTTTATCCTCTGACTATCTTTACTCTCCAGGTGTTCGTGGACTAGCCGACGCCTATGGGGAAGAGAGTTGTCGTCCATAAAGATGAACTGGGGGCCAACAGCTATCCTGAAAAGCCATGCATCTAGAATGTTATCCTTGCAGAGTACAGCAGTCAGGTGCTTCCTGGAAACACGTACAGAGGGTGTGACCATCCAGCATGGTGCCAGCTTAAACCATCAGTCGTCTACTACGTAGTGGTCAATTTCCCTAATGTTGGAGGAAAGATTTTGGCTTTGTGGAGCCTTCTGTAAACTGTTTGCCTTGTTATCGCTGTTCCCATAGCAGACGAGAGCTCCGACGAGAGCTGTCGTGCTGTCAACTCCCTATGTCGGCGAGCTGTTAAAGACAAATACTAGTCGTCTTGATTTGTAGTGGCTCCTGGCCGTCCTTGTCCATGCCTTTTGGTTATTGTTCCGGTTTCTTGGAACTGTCTCCAGAGACTGGAAACCACTTACCTCGACGCATTTAGCCAATTCAGCCATCTTACTACCTCAGCTGCAATCGTCCAGTTTCCAATCTACCAATTGCTCGCCACCCTAAATTATCTTCTAAGCGATGGTGGGGTTCCATTCTTCCCCTGACAGTCTAACTCAAGCTTCAATTGCCGCACCCCACTCGTGTCTGTCAGCTCGACGACGTACGGTCGTGATATGCATATATTCACAGGATCTAGCACATGGTTGCTTGCGTACGTCGACTTAGCGTTTCCCCTTGCACATGTTTCTGAAAAACCTTTACTGTCGGTCGTCTCGTTTTAGAAATATTCTCGAATTAGTATTTGTCTCATTAATTTTGGACACCAGTTTATTTTAAATTGAGTATGGACCACAGTGTACAGACTACTGAAAAATTCCCGGATTGCTCTGGGGAAAATTAAGAGTGATCACTTTTAAACAGAAGTCATCGCTCTTTCTACGTTTTTAAGTGAGTCACGGAAAAATTCTCATCGCATGTCAATTAATAGCATGTCCAGCGCGTAACTGGGTTCGGTTTCCGGTGGCGACCGATGAGAATTTTTCAGTGACTCACTTAAAAACGTGGAAAGAGCGATGACTTCTGCTTGATGCTCCTAATCCACGTCAGTTGTGTGTATTTATTATTCATTCGCCTCCTTGTTATTTGTTCAGTTGCTCCTTTCCATCTTTGGTGAATCCCCAGCATTGTGCGGGGCTCCAAGAAGCAACCTGCCATGTAGTTTGGAAATTAGTCGTATGTGAGTCTGGAGGAATTCGAGAGCACTGTGGTGCAGTGGTAGCATGTCCGGCGCGTAACTGGAAGACCTGGGTTTGATTCCCGGTAGTGGCCGATGAGAATTTTTCCGTGACTCACTTATAAACGTGGAAAGAGCGATGACTTCTCCTTGATATTCCTAATCCACGTCAATTGTGTGCATTTGATGTCATCACTTTTACATCAGTTGTAGTACTCACAAATCAAAGGGAAATCGGAAAAAAAAAGACGAACAGAACGACAGCGAAACGCATGACCAGCTAAAGAGCGCTACTACTAAAGAGAGTAGAGAATGAATTGATAAAGCCTGATTAATGACGTCCACAATATTTCTTGATATGTCTTTTCCGATTTTTTTTTTTTTTTCATTTTTTTTTTTTTTCTTTTTTTTTTGATTGGAGGTTTAACGACCACCGTGAGCAACTCAATGGGCTATAAGCAGTCGCCCGTCCCTAATTTAGGGTCACTGGTTCCAGGGAAGGGAGAGAGCCAGTGCCGTAAGACAAACACAACATCCATGCCTGACCGGGATTCGAACCCGGACCCCTTACGGACGAATGATCAGAGGCCAGCGCCTTAGACCACTGCGCCACCGGGGCGGCTTTTTTCATTTTGATTGAAGGTTTAACGACCACCGTGAGCAACTCAATGCGCTATAAGCAGTCGCCAGTCACTAATTTAGGGTCACTGGTTCCAGGGAAGGGAGATTTTTTTTGATTGGAGGTTTAACGACCACCGTGAGCAACTCAATGGGCTATAAGCAGTCGTCCGTCCCTAATTTAGGGTCACTGGTTCCAGGGAAGGGAGAGAGCCAGTGCCGTAAGACAAACACAACATCCATACCTCACCGGGATTCGAACCCGGACCCCGTTCGGACGAATGATCAGAGGCCATCGCTTAGACCTCTGCGCCACCGGGGCGGCCCAGGGAAGGGAGAGAACCAGTGCCGTAACACAAACACAGCATCCATGCCTCACGGGATTCGAACCCAGACCCTTCTTGGACGAATGGTCATAAGCCAGCGCCTAGACCACTGCGCCACCGGAGCGGCCTTTTACGAATTTAAAGCGAATATTAATTCATGGATGTGACACTGGATAATATTTTAAACCAAGGTGTGGTGTTGACTTTATTGCGCCGAAATGCAGCGAAGAGGGCAATCATTTTTCATAGTGACCCAGATCTTGATTCAAGGTGTGTGTCATAAATTTTCTGCGAAATGCGTTTGAATAATGGTAATTATAATAATCAATGTGCACCATGTGACATTTCTGGCGAGTGAAGATAGTCAATTGTTTTTCGATACCCCAAGAATGAAATTTCCTCAGGTGCTTATTGCAGAGTGACATTAGTACTGCGAAAAATTTAACATCGTCTACGTAAGCATGCGATCTGCTCGTGCTGACTGGTGAAAATTGCGAAAATAATGTTCTGTCTAAAGGGTGCAAAGCTTGCACGAAATCTGGTGGGAAGGTTAGGTTCTGCACTCGCACAGGAAGTTCAATACACAAAAAGAGAATGAATGACACCAATCATTTTAAACGGGTCTCCCAACTTAATTAATTTATCGATCAGAATAGATCTTTTGAGCTAGTCGAGGGCCTTTGCAAAATTGGCCTATAGCACGTAAAAGGGTTTCGCATGGAGAAGAGAAGAGCCAATTTGTTCGGACATAGCAGCGTTTGCCACTTCTCTGGTTTCCCGAGAATAAAATCGCATTGGATTTCTGGAATGATTCTAATGAGAAATCAGAGTACTTTTGGGCGAAAACATAACCATGATATTTGATTTTTAAAGCATGCTAATACTAGTACGTGTTGTATCAGAACTGACACAGTGTTTAATTGAAAATGCAGTTTTGACTATTTCAGTTTCGAAACACACACAAATTTGCCAGTTCCTTGAAAATTTTATAATTAATTATGGACCACGGATAACCAAATCAAGCACCGAATTGAAAAAAGTCATTAATGGCACAAGGAGTTATTCTTCTTCTTTTTTTGATTGGAGGTTTAACGACCACCGTGAGCAACTCAAATGGGCTATAAGCAGTCGCCCGTCCCTAATTTAGGGTCACTGGTTCCAGGGAAGGGAGAGAGAGCTAGTGCCGTAAGACAAACACAACATCCATGCCTGATCGGGATTCGAACCCTGACCCCTTACGGACGAATGATCAGAGGCCAACGCCTTAGACCACTGCGCCACCGGGGCGGCTATTATTCTTCGCTTTAAACAGCCGAGACACATTTGGTTGTTTTAAGGCATCCCACAAAGTTGGGGGCACTTTTTAAAAAAAAAAAAATGCAAGAATGGGTATTTTTTTTAAAAAGGCTAACACACAAAAATATATAAACGTTGAAAAAAATGATATCACTATACATTTTCAAGAAATTGGGAAATTTGTGAAAGAATTTAAGGAAATATGTCGTTTACGGTAAATGCTCTAAATAAAAACGTTACTGATATATGATGGCAATTTTTTGCATCAGTATATGCGCATGACTGTTATCTACGCAGTGAACTAAAAGGTAAGTGATGTTCCTAAACACTGCTGAGATACACTCATTCCTACATATGAATTTTCGACGAATTTCTTCACTATATTGAATGTAAATACACAATCTACCAACAAGTAATTGGATACCTGTGATAGTAAAGGAAAACGAAGTTTATTCACCTTCAATAGTTGGTTGAGCCTCCACGAGCGGCGATTACAGCTACGACCCTCCGGGGTATACTCTCAACAAGGCGTTGTACAACGGCTAGCGGTATTTTCTTCCACTCGGCTTGGAGAAGACAGGTCAGTTCCTTCACCGATTTCGGACGGTGGGGGCACCCCTTAAGTCAACGCTCCAACTCGTTCCAGAGGTGCTCGATAGGGTTAAGGTCCGGGCTTTGCGCACGCCAGTCCATTCGATTAACCTTATATTAACCTCACTGTCACCATACCAAACCATGGTGGACCTCGCAACATGACAGGTGGCATTGTCATCCTGAAAGTAACATGAATCCACCCCGTAAAACTGGCACAACGTAGGAAGCGCATGGTCATCCAAAATGGTGCAGTAGGTCACGGCGTTGAGTCTACCAGGAATTACGACCAAGGGTCCCGTGCCATACCAGGAGAAACACCCCATAGCATAATTCCACCGCCGCTGAACTTCACAGTTGGAACAATACATTCCGGCAGGAGGCGTTCTCCAGGCAGACGCCAAACCCAGACCCTGCCATCCGAACGGTAGAGGGTGAACCTTGATTCATCGCTCCAGAGAACCTGTTTCCCCTGTTCAACGGTCCACTGCCGACGTTCTTTGCACCACGTTAGCCGAGCAGCGCTATTGGACTTGGTGATCAAAGGCTTGTGGGCGGCAGCACGTCCATGATAACCGAGCAGATGGGCTTTCTTACGGATGGTATTCATCGAACGAACACTCCCGAACGCCTGTTGAAACTCCTCGCGGATGTGGCCCATCGATTTGGTGCGGTTCTTCCGAATTTCTTTGGCCAGCACCCGTCGGTCTCTAACTCCCAGTTTTTTGGGTCTGCCGGGTCGGGGCACATTCCGACAGTCACCTCTCATCTTCCACTTGCCAATCACGTAGGCCACTGTCGATTTTGGGTACTTTAACTTGCTGGATATGTCACGTATGGATCGGCCATTTTTGTGATACCCGACGATTACTCCTTTCTCGAAATCAGAGAGCTCCGAACTGCGTGGCATCTTGCATGCGCCTGGTTGCGTTGTTGTTTCCCACACGACATTTAACGGCGGCGGCCGTGACGTATATCAGGACCGCAGATATCGTCGATTGCAGGGGTGTCCAGTTACTTGTTTGTAGATAGTGTAGCTATAACCTAACTTTGAACTGACAAACAGCAAAACCGTTTAGTTCATTGCATGCACAACATTGTAAGAAAGATGTATACCAAGTTTCATCAGTTTATTTAAAAACATTTTGCAGTTATCAGGTTTTCGGTTAAACGTTCGGGACGAAAATTTCATCCTGCAAAAAAACGCGTTCGTTTGACACCTGGGTTTAGATATTCCGATTGTTATAACTCTGTATCTATTAATCGTAGACAAGAAACAAAGGCAGTTTTGTAATCCTAAACAATGGGGGCTTTAAAATGAACGTATTTTTACAAAATGTCAAATTTGTCCCAAAACGACTTTTTCAACGTAGTGGGATACCTTAAGCGAAAGAATAATAAAGTTTTAGGCGAATATAAGTGCACATTTCTAAGTTCAAGTTCCTGGGCTCTCGAGAAAGCAGTGAGCTTGTACTGCAAGATGTAAGTCGCGCACAGGAAGTTTTCCCATTATTATTTTTGTAAACAGCACAATTGTTTTATGTAAATTGTGAGAGAGTGTACCATTCTTCATGAACAGTTGTTCAGCACATTTGCAACAAAATTCAGCAACCTACACTCATTGTCATAAAAATCCGCGCACCAAAGAAAAACCTTGTAATTATCGCGAAACTCGGCGAATAGCTACGGGAAGAGCAGGTATGCAAGTGATAAAAGTTTCGTGCGATTCCGAAGGCCCAAGCGTCCACGACCGGCGCTGCAATCACAATCCTTAGGGCTTATAATGCGCCGCGCAGGGGACTCCACATTCGTTCCGAAGTACACGGTAAGAGTCAGGTGAGATCCCTGTGCGATAGACATGCCGAGGAGCCGCCGTAGATGTGCGTACGGGCAACTGACGGAGTTTGAACGAGGCCGCATCGTCGGGATGAGAGCAGCAGGGTGACCAGCGCGCTGAATCGGCCGCCATTTAGGCCGGTCGGACAGCACGGTGCAATCGTGTTAGGAGCAATGGACACGGGAAGACACACAGACACGGCGGACTGGCTCTGGGAGACCCAGACACACTACCAGCAGAGAGGACCGTGGGATCGTGTGAGTGGCATGCACAGATGCAACGACGTCCTTAGCCAATATCCAGAGACATGTGGCGGCTGTACAAAGGACTCCAGTGTCCGCCAGAGCCATTTCCATACGCCTGGCAGAAGCGAATCTGCACTCTCAACGGCTCTTACGTTTTCACCATTAACACCCATTAACACCCATTGACACCATTGTCGGCGTCGATTGCAGCGATGTCAGTAGCGAGCAAAGTGGAATGCTACGGACTGGTGACGTATAGTGTTCAGCGAAGAATCCCCCTTCTGTATGGGAACGGACGACCCCCGTGTCAGAGTGTGGAGGACAGCAGGTGAGCGCTACAATCCCAACATCACTGTACAGTGGCACACGTCCCGAACTGCACGCGTGATGGTCTGCAGAGCCATCGCGTATGACAGACGGACTTCCCTCGCAGTGATCCGAAGGTTGTTGACAGCCCAACGCTAGGTACAGGATATCCTGCGGCCTCATGTGCTGCCTTTCCTGGAGGGGCGGCCCGGAGCCATTTTCCAACAAGACAAGGCCCGTCCGCACACGGCTCGGGTTTCCCAGGACTGTCTATGTCATGCTTCGACGCTTCCGCGGCCTGGCAGATCGCCTGATATCTCGCCCATCGAGCACGTGTGGGGACAGATGGGACTCCAGCTTTCTCCATGTCCCAGTGTTCGTTATTTAGAGCGTTCAGTTACAAGAACTGTGGCCAAGCTGTCCCACGATAACATACGGCGTCTCTTTGACTCCATGCCGGACCGTAACACTGCATGTATCTGCGTACGAGGCGGTCCGACGCAGCACTACCGCTGACCGGAATGTGTACCGTATGTCCGCGGGGAATCGTCCTGCTGCTGTGATATTGTAATCACTTCTGTCCTTGGTATGTACCATCTCACTACTAAAATCTCATTTCAATCCGAAGTCTCCTTCTTAGTGCGCGGATTTTTATGACAATGAGTGTAACTCAAATTAGTCATTTAACAATTTAAAAAGTGCAGCAGCATAAATATGTGGAACTATTCCTACATTAAGGATTTCAGTAAAATTAAAAAATATATATTTGGAGACATGCCTGGTATTTTATAACTAACAAGAAAAGTGTCTTTTGTCGCACTCGGATCTTAACCAAACTTGGCACAAATGCTCATCATCACCAATCATGGACACATGTAAAATATTTTGTCGGAAATCCAATAGGTTAGGGAGATACAGGGCGCGGAAATTTTCACAAGAAAAGTAACACGAAAGTACAAAATTTGATTTTGTTCGAAATCATATTGAAAAATTGAGCCAAATTAAATACAAATATGAAGATTAACAATTGAATGTTCCAAGCAGAATATATATGTGCTATAAGCACATCGGAAAAACTGATGTTACTACAATTATCAATACTACAAGTCTCTAAGTCGGGTTTCAAACAATAGTCTAGTGGTGTTACATAATGACCTGGATGAGAAGATAGAAAACCTGATTTAGAAAAAGTGTGCTTGATAACATTACTGAATCTAGGAGCCCTAAATTAGAAGAAAGAACATCAAACAGAAGTAATTGCTCTTTCCACGGAAAATTTTTTTCCGTGACGGACTTATAAACGTGGAAAGAGCGATGACTTCTGTTTGATGTTCTTGATCCACGTCAATTGTCTGTATCAATTATTCATTCGTCTTCTAGTTATTTGTTCAGTTGCTGCTTACCATCTTTGGTGAATCCCCAGCATTGTGCGGGGCTCCAAGAAGCAACCATGCCAAGGGGCTTGGCAGGTAGTGTATTTGAGTTTGGAGGAATTCGAGGCAGCTGTGGTGCAGTGGCAGCATGTCCGGCGCGAAACTAGAAGACCCTGGGTGCGATTCCCGGTGGCGGTCAATGAGAATTTTTCCGTGACTCACTTATAAACGTGGAAAGAGCGATGACTTCTGTTTGATGTTCCTAGTCCACGTCAACTGTCTGTATTAATTAGAAGAAAGAAAATGACTGTAATTTTAAGAAGTTGTCTCGCTGCCAAATATTGAAGTTTTGATCCGCTATTATTGTATCAGTAATAAACCGAAAATATTGCTTGTATGATTTGAAGAACTCTACATCCAAAAGCTGAATAATATACCAGTACAACGTTCAGGATGAGATACATTTCCCTATTCGCCTCATGGGAGTTATTGTGCAGGGTGCCGTATGTTACGACATACACCGATGAGCTATTACATTACGACCACCTACTTAATAAGCTGTAGGACCCCCTTTAGCCCGCAAAAACAGCGCCCAGTCGGCGAGGCATCGGTTCGATTAGGTGGCGTTAGTTATCCTGGGGTATCTGGTACCATAATGCCAACAACAAGTCCTTCAGTTCCAGTACATTTCGGGGTGGTGGTAATTTAGCGTGAACCCGCTTTTCCAAGTCGAACCACAAATGTTCGATTGGGTTCATGTCAGGTGAATTTGGAGGCCAGGGCATTAACAGAAAGTCACCAGCATGTTCCTCGAACCACACCTCGACGATTCTCGCAGTATGGCATGGCGCATTATCCTGTTGGTAATGGCCATAACCAACAGGGAACACAGTTGCCATGAATCTGCGAACTTGGTCCGCAACGATGTTCATATCCCTGACAGCTTTCAGGGATTGTGCTATTAGGATAATGGGGCCTAAAGTGTCCCACGAAAACGTCGCCCACAGTATAACACCGCCGCCACTGGCCTGTTTCCTCCCAACAGTGCATTACCGATCACCAACGGTGCCATAGCCTCCGTTGGCAATCGGCGTATCCACGCTCGGCCGTCTACGTGATGCACCAGGAATCCTGATTCGTCAGAGAAGAGCACTTTCTTCCAATCATCCACGGTCTAATATCGATGATCTTGGGCCCATTACATGCGGTGTTAGCGATGACGTGCAGTGAGCATGGGGCCCCGGCTGGGTTTTCGGCTACGCAGACCCGTGCACAGAAGGCTACGATGAACTGTGTGCTGTGACACATTGCGCTGATCACCACTTTTGTGGCTGTGGGTGATTTGTCGACCTGTTTCCCTGCGCACGCTGTGAACAATGCGCGACAGACTCCGCTCCCATCTGGAATCAAAGAATCTGCGGACGTCACACGACTGGACGACGGTTCGTCGTTTGGACCATCTGTGCACCGCTTTTGATACGTACTCACTACAGCATCATGTGAACAACCCACAAGCCGCGCCGTTTCCGAGGTCGTATTTCCGAGCCATCACAATTATTCCTTTAACAAGCTCCGATAAATCGGTATCTTTTCCCATTCTGTTATTATCATATCGCACTGTGAGGTGGAGTGAAAATGTCGCGACGGGAGAGAACTGACTTTGAGAAATGAAAGATTGTTGGGTGTTGCATTAGTGGGTTGTCCATAAGACAAACCTAGAGGCGTTTAAACATACCCAAGTCAACTGTTTTGGGTGTACTGCATACGTGGGAGACACATGGCGTGCCTGAAGCAGCAAAACGTACCGGCAGACCAAAGAAAATCAGTGATAGAGAACGTCGAAGCCTCAGGAGAGTCGTTACAGCTAATCGACGGAGTATTGCACAAGACCTCAGTGTACAGGTGAGTAAAAATGCTGGAACCTCGGTATGTACACGTACCATTCGTAGAGATCTTCATTCCATGTGCTACTGTGGTCGTGCACAGTGGTGTGTTGCTAAAAAAATAAGTGCCGGAACGCACTGTGTAACACGAACGAATTTTGAATACACGTGTATATAATAGGCAGCATTTTTTAAATTAAAAAATGTAAAAAGTACAAGTGTGTACACAAGTAGAAAATGGCAAAAGCTTTACCATCCATTATAGGCCTATTGTCTCAGACGTCTGTACTAGAACTGGAATGGGTGGTTGTAAATTGTAATAATATACATTGGCTAATCTTACTGTAAAACATGACATGAATAGTTGAAGGAGCCAAGGGCTGCTGTAATCAGTACGAAACTAATAACTAATACAGTTGAGTATTGCGTTTAAGAATGATAAAAATGTCACTTATGACTTACATAACTGCATGGATGTAATTAGGCGAAACAATGTTTAGTTTATCTCCTTAAAGGAATTTCCAAAGTTGATCCACTGGATGTTCTGTGTGCTTGACTACTTTGATCTGGGTATGAGTTGCTGAGCGATGATTCCTCAGACACTTGCGAACGTAATTGTCTCGTTTCCACTATTCAATCGGAAGTCCGCGAAGTTTCAAGAACATATCGGGCGGTCTAGAGCAATTCTCCCAGCTTCCTATTTCTAAGGGTTGTTTAAACCTGGGGTCAGATACTCCCTTCCTAAAATCCTCTACATCTGATCATCAGATCATCAACTTAACAGCCCACTGAGTTGCTCACGGTGGTTGTTAAACCTCCAATAAAAAAAAATTGAAAGTGGGACTCCCTCTTCAAAAAATAAACTAAGCGATCGTAAAAACCCCAACAACAAGGGACAACTTTGCACCACGTTACGGAACAAGGTTTTTTTTTTTTTTTTTTGATTGGAGGTTTAATGACCAGCATGAGCAGCTCAATGGGCTATAAGCAGTCGCCCGTCCCTAATTTAGGGTCACTGGTTCCAGAGAAGGGTGAGAACCAGTGCAGTAAGACAAATACAACATCCATGCCTCACCAGGATTCGAACCCGGACACCTTTCGGGCGAATGATCAGAGGCCATCGCTCTGCGCAGCCGGGGCTGCTCTGAACAAGGTTGCACCACATTATTGTGCAAGGTTTCACCAAGTTATTGGGTTTTGTTTGCACTATACAACCGTATATGTTTTCTTAGAACGTGCTGCAGCTGGGTTAGCACCACTTTTTGGGCAACCTACCCCAAAACCTTTAACCGTGTATAAACGCTCGTGTGGATTCCCGCATCAGAAGAAAACCCTTGACAGGTTATTAACTTTTAATTTAAAATCAGCTGAAGTACTGTTTCATAACTTTTGCACATTCGTTTGTTTTAGTCTCCTTGCCCGAGGATTACTTTACTAATTCTTATGAGTGTATTAAGCGTACTTTTCTTCGAAACTAAGTGTGCTTAAATCATCTTACACTTCGTTAAAATTTTTAAAACAGTATCTCTTGCCGAAAGGCATTCAGTGACATATCGTTCTTACATCAGCGTCGTCTGCCATTTCCATATTTTCTGCGGCAATTTTCAAAAATCCAACGTATTCAGAGAATTTAAATATAACAACCGCATTTAATATACCTCTGGTCTTCTAATTCAGTTTTAAAGAATCGCACAAATTGTCTTCTGGGCAAACCTCTCAAAATGCTACTATCATTATTTTGTAAATCCTTCCTTTGATGCAAAAGTACTTGCCTCTTTGCCCACAAGTGGTGATTATCCGAACGCAGTACTAATTAGAATCGGATATCTTAAGATCATGTCTGGACTTCTAAAAAAATCCAAGAAAAGGATCCCAATTTTCATTCTGCTGTAATCTGTTGCCATGGGATTCCTGTATTTTCGTATGAGCGCGACTTCTCCGTCATTCGAGTAATTGCCTGAGATAAAAACCAATCTTCCCTTTACGGTATTTAATGAACCGTGTTAAAAAGATACTTTCGGAGAATTTTGTAAAAGGATTTATTCGAAAATTAAAAGTACCCACGCACAGAAACAACCATGGGCAAAAACAAAACTGAGAGGATATTTTCCGTTATTAAGCTGGTATATTGTCCAGCAAATTCTGAAAACGCCGTAGGTAAATTAATTCTGAACACAACAACAACAAAAAATTCTGCTAAATAAATCTACCGGATTTTATGTTGTAGTCTTATAAGAATAAAATACAGGGGCTGATAAAAATAATGGAAACACTTACTAAAGGCTGGATATACCGTCATCATCCTCAACCATTATCAATCCACTGCTAGACGAAGGTCTCCCCAAATTTTTTCCACAACCGTTTGTCTTGTGCCAGTCTCCTCCATGTTACTCCCGCATACTTTCGAATTTCATCCACCCATCTCCCATGTGGTCTTCTTCTGGGTCTTTTCCTGCCCCTTGGATTCCAGTGTAAAATTTCGGCTGTCCATCGATGGTCTGTCCTTCTGGCAATATATGTCTAGCCCATTGCCATTTCAGGGATTTTACTCTGATCATGATGTCTTCCACTCTTGTCATTTTTCGCATCCACGAGTTCCTTTTGTTATCTCTCCTGGTTACACCAAGCATGCTCCTCTCCATGCTTCTTTGAGTTGGCATCAGTCTTTGTATGTCTCTTTTAGTTAAGGTCCACGTCTCTGCACCATACGTAAGCACTGGAAGGATGCATTGATCAAACACTTTTCTTTTAAGACGTAATGGCATATTGCTCTTGAAAATTATACTGTTTCTTCCAAAAGCTCTCCAGGCAAGTTTTATATGCCGATTAATTTCTTCATCAATGTGACCTTCACTTGATATCTAGTGTCCAAGATAAAATTAGGTATCAGTTATCTTCAGCTTTTCGCCGTCAATCGATAAATCTTCATTTCTTGTAAAAGCATTGAACATCACTTTTGTCTTCTGAAAGTTCATTTTTAATCCCACTTCTTTACTCTTGTCAGCAAGTTCCTGGATGATATTCTGCAGCTCTGATGGGGTAGTAGCAAAATGACTACGTCATCAGCAAAACGAAGGTGAGTTAAATAATCTCTATTATTCTTAATAACTTTGTTTTCCCTGTTCAGTTATTGAAAGACATTTTCCAAAGTGGCATTAAAGAGTTCGGGAGATATAGTGTCACTTTGTCTCACTCCCTTTCCAATTTTTATAGATGCTGTATTCTCAAATAACCGAATCTTTGCACTAGCATTTTCATAGATGTTATTAATAATACACTGGTGTGCAAAAATTAAGGACGAAGAGGAGAAATTAGCATAACAGCGGAACGAGCAGACAGAACGGACCGAAAGACCACTCAGGAGATAGACTAGGGTCCGATACAGTAGGGCATGCGCATATATGCAGCACGACGTGTGTGTGGGGGAGGGGGGGGTCGGAAGGGTATAAAGCACGCGGGCGGTGTAAGCTATTGCACGGTGTACATCGGTTTGAACGACGTCGAGTTGCTGCCACCTTGTGATATGGCCAACAGGCAATCCAGTAGACGACATCTGGATGACTTTACCCGAGGTCGCGTCATCGGGAAGTTGGAAGAAGGTCGAAGTGTGACTAGTGTGGCCGAGGAGTTCGGGATTGCTCACAGCATCGTGTCACGAGCTTGGAGAGCATTTCAAGTGGCAGGAACAACTGTCCGAGAGTTTAGCAGTGGTCGTCCACGAGCAACTACGGCGGCGGACGACCGGTATATTGGCATACAGGCGAGAAGAGACAGACAGCAGACAGCGGGAGAAATCACAAGGCACATGCAACAGACAACTGGACGTCCGTTATCGCGTTTTACCGTGGCCAGGAGCCTGCACAAAGGTGGTCTATTTGCACGACGACCAGTACGGCGTGTGCCATTAACGCCTGCTCATCGGAGACGGCGGTTTCTGTGGGGCCAGGAACACAAGAACTGGACACATCAGCAATGGGGTCGAGTTCTCTTTACGGATGAGAGCCGATTGTAACGTACCAGGAGATGTGACGTACCTGCCAGAAGGACGCACACGACATAAAGGCAGATAGGAATCAGAATAAAACGTCCGCGTAGCTCAATTGGTAGAGCAACTTATTCCGGAATGAGGGGACCCGGGTTCGAATCCTGGCGCGGATAAAAATGACGGAGAAATTTACTTCGTTATACGATTTAGTCTGACGAGCGATTCTGGACGTATACACATCTGGAGAGAGCAGGGAACACGCAATCACACCTCCAACATCATCGAAAGAGACCGGTTTGGAGGTGGCGGAGTTCTCGTTTGAGGCGGTATCATGCTTGGTAGCCGTACTGACCTCCACATCTTCCAAGGAGGTTCAGTCATTGGCGTCCGCTATTGTACCGAGGTTCTCCTGCCTCACGTGCGTCTGTTTAGAGGTGCCGTGGGTCCTGAGTTCCTCTTCATGGACGACAACGCTACACCTCATCGTACAGTGGCTGTCGCAGAGCTGTTGAAGAGTGAAGATATTCAACGCATGGATTTGCTCGTAAGGCCCCGGACCTAATTCCAATCGAACACGTGTGGGACCTTCTCGGGAGACGCTTGGCAGCACGTCACCAGCCGCCAGCAACGATTCCGCATCTGCGAATTGGCGCTACAAGAAGAATGGGCCGCGATGCCTCAACAGTTCCTTGACAACCTCGTCCTCAGCATGGACAGACGTTGTAAATCTTTCAACGCAGTCAGTGGTGATCATATCCCCTACTAAAGACTGGATTTTTCTTGGCAGCCGCCTGTCACATGGACGTTTCTGTCTTCTGTCCAGTTGTGGTCGAAGCTACCTTTTCAATAAAGTGCCTCTGTATCCTTTGGATTCCTTGTTTGGACGGTTTTGCTCACTTGTCCCATATTCGTACATCTTGGGGATCTTATGGTATGATTTGAGTCGATGTGGAGCACTCCTGCACGACGTTACAATCGAAAAACCATCTCGTTCTTAATTTTTGCACGCCAGTGTATTAATGTATGCATCTTCAATACCGCAGGATTTCAAAGCTATTGTAACTGCTGATGGTTTCACCGAATCAAAGTCCTTTTCATAATCGATAAAAGCCATGCATAACGGAAGTTCATATTCGCTCGCTCTTTCAATTAGTTCTCTCAGTACGTGGATATAATCTCCAGTGCTGTAGCCACTCCTGAATCCAGCTTGTTCTCTCGGTTGAACCCTGTCCAGTGTCACCTTCAAGCGGTGTGAAAGAACTTTAAAATTGTAGGGTCTTGAGAGTATATCTGTAAATTTTAGCTAGTTAAAAAATACAATGAAAATTAGAAATCTATAGAATGAAATTTAGAAATCTATAGAATGAAATTTAGAAATCTATAGAACGAAATTTAGAAATCTATGGAATGAAATTTAGAAATCTATAGAATGAAAATTAGAAATCTATAGAATGAAATTTAGAAATCTATTGAATGAAATTTAGAAATTAGAAATCAAGTTTGTCAGATTTCTAAATTTCATCCATTTTTTTAACTAGCTAAAATTTACAGATATACTTACACGAGACACTACAATTTTAAAGTACAGATAACACAGTGTACTGCCATAGTAGGCCGTTGGCAGCAATAGGTGTTCTTTACTAACTACAACATATTGCTGCAATAGGTGTTCTTTACTAACTACAACATATTGCTGCAATAGGTGTTCTTTACTAACTACAACATATTGCTGCAATAGGTGTTCTTTATTAACTACACCCCCAATCACAGCTAATGGTTTTGACTATGACCGTGATCCTTTTCGTCGTTCGGATTAGGTTTATTTGACATGTGTAGAGTATTCACGCCTGTGTGTCATGACTTGGTTGAGGCTTTCTATTTTAATGGTTTGTCGTTTGCTAGAGCGATATTGCTTTTATGTTTTATTGTTCTGGTTCTCTGTGTTTTATGGTTCTTTAGTTCTCAGTGGCTTAGGGAGTACGGTCAACGGACTTCGGTCACACCAGTTTTTTGTCGACCTCAGAAAAGCCACTGCACAGAACAGGTACTCCCCTAACGAAGTCTATTCTGATAATTTTCTTTCTTCTTTCGATTGGATTTTGAGTCTTTGCTTTCAAGGTAAGTTCGTTTCTGTTTTATGTATTTAGGTTTTATTTTATTTTGAGTGTTGGGTTGTGTTTCTTATTTTTTTTTATCATGCTGTTTCTTTGGATCTATCTACTATCATGCTATTTCTTTGGATATATATATATATATATATATACAGAAAAACAAATTTAAATTGAAAAAAAATATTTTTACACACAGACTTACAATCTGAAAACCAAACGCGCAAAAGCAGCAGTTAAGAATTCTCAAAAACAATATCTTACAAAGCAGAAATTACAACAACAAAAAACATAAAACTCCAAAGGCAACAAGCAGGGAGGAAAAAACAAAAAAACAGAGATGCAGAAAGTGTCGAAAATGCCGAGCCTTGGCTTTATCAAGGACCAGAAAAACTCTGCATTTACTCACTTCCACAAAGACCTTGTTGAAAAGGGGTTTCTGCTATGTCTTAGCTGCAGAAAGTATAAGTCCCCCCAAACACCAAATTAACAGTACCGCCCACAGAGGAACGGAAAACGTTTAAAAAATAAGCAAAACTGTTTTTAAATTTAGCATACATCTAAGACATAACTGGCCCGACCCATATCTCATCAACGCCCACCAAAACACAATAACTACTGCATACAGCTCACAAATATTGTGAGAAAAGCAAACAATTTTGACCCAAGAATTCTTTGCTTTTCTCACAATATTTGTGAGCTCCGTGAAGTAGTTATTCTGTTTTGTTGGCGATAATGAGATATGGGTCGGGCCAGTTATGTCCTAGATGTATGCTAAATTTAAAAAACAATTTTGCTTATTTTGTAAAAGTTTTCCTTTCCTCTGTAGGCGGTACTGTTAATTTTGTATTTTGTTTGGGAGGAGGGGGGGGGACTTATACTTTCTGCATCTAAGACATAGCAGAAACCCATTTTCAACAAGGTCTTTGTGGAAGTGAGTAAATGCAGTTTTGCTGGTCCTTGATAAAACCAAAGCTTAGCATTTTCGACACTTTCTGCATTTCTGTTTTTCTCTGTTTTTCTGCATTTCTCTCTCTCTGTTATATATATATATATATATATATATATATATATATATATATATATTTCAAGAAAAAGCCACACAGGAAATGGACATGGAGACATCCAAATGGGACGACAAGTGAAATTGATTTTATTATGTGTAACAAAAAATTCGTCATAGAAGACTGCAGTGTGCTAAACAAGTTCAACACAGGTAGTGACCATAGATTGGTGAGATGTAAGATGCACCTCGACACTAAACTTGAACGTGGCAAGTTCATAAGACAAACAAATCTATTGACATAACCAACCTTAAAAAACACCATAATGCCTTCAAGTTGGAACTAAAGAACAAATTCTCTGCTTTAGAAAGCCTAACATCGGAAGAAGTGGATGTTTCTGAAGTTAACAGAAAAGTAACCAAAGCTCTTATGGAAACAGCAGCAAAATCAGTTGGGTCTAAGAACAAGTTGCATGTGAACAAATTATCAGTAAAAACCAAAATGTTGATGCAAAAGAAGAGAGATGAGGACAACTAAAGAAGATGTGACTTAGTGGAAAAGTGGAAAATATAGAGCTATGCAAGACAGTACGAAAAAGTATCACTGAAGACGTAAGGAAATTCAACTGTGAACTAGTGAGGAAAGCAATTGAAAACAACCAAAGCCTAAAGATAGCAAAGGGACATCTCAGTAAGGGAAGAAAACAGATTATGGCACTGAGAAAAGAAGATGGTTCTGTAACAAGAAATAGAGGCGACATTTTGACAAGAGTGAAAGATTTCTACTCCAAATTATATGAAAGGGATGATACATGTACTCCAGACATCGTGAAAGGTACCAGTACCAGAGTTCTTCCAGTCCTCCCAGCAGAAGTTGCACATGCAATCAAGAACATGAAGCGGGGGAAAGCTCCAGGAGAAGATGGAATTACTGTAGACATCATACAAGAAGCAAGTGGAGAAATCGAAACAGTACTCGCCCAAATTTTCACTTGATGCCTTAATGAAGGGAAGATTCCTGAGGATTGGAACAACGCTATAATGATCCTACTACATAAAAAAGGTGACATTGAGGATCTCAGGAATTACAGACCTATCAGATTCCTATCAGTAGTTTATAAAATCTTCACTAAAGTTCTTTCACACCGCTTGAAGGTAACACTGGACATGGCTCAACCGAGAGAATAAGCTGGATTCAGGAGTGGCTACAGCACAATAGATCATATCCACGTACTGAGAGAACTAGTTAAAAGATCGAGGGAATATGAACTTCCATTGGGCATGGCTTTTATCGATTATGGAAAAGCCTTTGATTCGGTGAAACCATCAGCAGTTACAATGGCTCTGAAATCCTGCGATATTGAAGATGCGTACATTAAGATTATTAATAACATCTATGAAAATGGTTCGGCTGTTTGAAAATATAACACTCATAAAAATTGGAAAAGGAGTGAGACAAGATGACACCATATCTCCGAAGCTCTCTAATGCCACATTGGAAAAGTCTTTCAATAACTGAACTGGGAAAACAAAGGGATAAAGATTAATGGAGATTATCTAACCCACCTTCGTTTTGCTGATGACATAGTCATTTTTGCAACTACCCCATCAGAGCTGCAGAGTATGATCCAGAAACTTGCTGACAAGAGTAAAGAAGTGAGATTAAAAATGAACTTTCAGAAGACAAAAGTGATGTTCAATGCTTTTACAAGAAATGAAGATTTATCGATTGATGGAGAAAAGCTGGAGATAACAGACACGTACGTTTATCTTGGACAGCAGATATCAAGTGAGGGTCACATTGATGAAGAAATTAATCGGCGTATAAAACTTGCCTGGAGAGCTTTTGGAAGAAACAGCATTTTCAAGAGCAATATGCCATTATGTCTTAAAAGAAAAGTGTTTGATCAATGCATTCTTCCAGTGCTTACGTATGGTGCAGAGACGTGGACCTTAACTAAAAGAGGCATACAAAGGCTGCAGACAACTCAAAGCAGCATGGAGAGGTGCATGCTTGGTGTAACCAGGAGTGATACGAAGAGGAACTCGTGGATCCGAAAAATGACAAGAGTGGAAGACATCATGATCAGAGTTAAATCCCTGAAATGGCAATGGGCTGGACATACTGCCAGAAGGACAGACCATCGATGGACAGCCGAAATTTCAGATTGGATTCCAAGGGACAGGAAAAGACCCAGAAGAAGACCACATGGGAGATGGGTGGATGAAATTTAAAAGTATGCGGGAGTGACATGGAGGAGACTGGCACAAGACAGACCGTTGTGTAGGAAACTTGGGGAGACCTTCGTCCAGCAGTGGATTGATAATGGTTGACAATGATGATGATCATATATATATACATCACCATCATCATTGTCAACCTTTAACAATCCACTCCTGGACGAAGGTCTCTCCAAGCCTCTTCCACAATGGTCCGTCTTGTTGTCCCAGTCTCCTTCATGTTACTCCCCCATACTTTCGAATTCCACCCATCCATCTCCCATGTGTTCTTCTTCTGGGTCTTTTCCTGTCCCTTGGAATCCAATCTAAAATTTCGGCTGTCCATCGATGGTCTGTCCTTCTGGCAGTCTGTCGCCCATTGCCATTTAAGGGATTTAACTCTGACCATGATGTCTTCCACTCTTGTCATTTTTCGGATCCACGAGTTCCTCTTCTTATCTCTCCTGGTTACAGCAAGCATGCACCTCTCCATGCTCTTTGAGTTGTCTGCAGACTTTGTATGTCTCTTTTAGTTAAGGTCCACGTCCCTGCACCATACGTAAGCACTGGAAGAATGCATTGATCAAACACTTTTCTTTTAAGACATAATGGCGAATTGTTCTTGAAAATTATGCTGTTTCTTCCAAAAGCTCTCCAGGCAAGTTTTATACGCCGATTAATTTCTTCATCAATGTGACCCTCACTTGATATCTGCTGTCCAAGATAAACGTACGTGTCTGTTATCTCCAGCTTTTCTCCATCAATCGATAAATCTTCATTTCTTGTAAAGGCATTGAACATCACTTTTGTCTTCTGAAAGTTCATTTTTAATCCCACTTCTTTATTCTTGTCAGCAAGTTCCTGGATCATACTCTGCAGCTCTGATGGGGTAGTTGCAAAAATGACTATGACTTCAGCAAAACGAAGGTGGGTTAGATAATCTCCATTAATCTTTATCCCTTTGTTTTCTCAGTTCAGTGATTGAAAGACATTTTCCAATGTGGCATTAAAGAGCTTCGGAGATATGGTGTCATCTTGTCTCACTCCTTTTCCAATTTTTATGAGTGTTGTATTTTCAAACAGCCGAATCTTTACACTTGCATTTTCATAGATGTTATTAATAATATTAATGTATGCATCTTCAATACCGCAGGATTACAGAGCCATTGTAACTTAGGCTTTTTCATAATCGATAAAAGCCATGCACAATAGAAGTTCATATTCCCTCGCTCTTTCAATTAGTTCTCTCAGTACGTGAATATGAACTATTGTGCTGTAGCCACTCCTGAATCCAGCTTGTTCTCTCGGTTGAGCCATGTCCAGTGTCACCTTCAAGCGGTGTGAAAGAACTTTAGTGAAGATTTTATAAACCACTGATAGGAGGCTGATAGGTCTGTAGTTCCTGAGATCCTCAATGTCACCTTTTTTATGTAGCAAGATCATTGTAGCGTTGTACCAATCCTCAGGAATCTTCCCTTCATTAAGGCATCGAGTGAAAATTTGGGCGAGTACTGTTTCGAGTTCTCCACTTGCTTCTTGTATGATGTCTACAGTAATTTGATCTTCTCCTGGAGCTTTTCCCCGCTTCATGTTATTAATTGCATGTGCAACTTCTGCTGGGAGGACTAGAAGAACTCTGGTACTGGTACTTTTAATGATGTCTGGAGTACATGTATCATCCCTTTCATATAATTTGGAGTAGAAATCTTTCACTCTTGTCAAAATGTCGCCTCTATTTCTTGTTACAGAACCATCTTCTTTTCTCAGTGCCATAATCTGTTTTCTTCCCTTACTGAGATGTCCCTTTGCTATCTTTAGGCTTTGGTTGTTTTCAATTGCTTTCCTCACTAGTTCACAGTTGAATTTCTTTACGTCTTCAGTGATACGTTTTCGTACTGTCTTGCATAGCTCTATATATTCCACTTTTCCACTAAGTCACATCTTCTTTAGTTGTCCTCATCTCTCTTCTTTTTGCGTCAACATTTTGGTTTTTCCTGATAATTTGTTCACATGCAACTTGTTCTTAGACCCAGCTAATTTTGTTGCTGTTTCCATAAGAGCTTTGGTTACTTTTCTGCTAACTTCAGAAATATCCACTTCTTCCGATGTTAGGCCTTCTAAAGCAGAGAATCTGTTCTTCAGTTCCAACTTGAAGGTATTATGGTGTTTTTTAAGGTTGGTTATGTCAATGCATTTGTTTGTCTTATGAGCTTGCCACGTTCGAGTTTAGTGTTGAGGTGCATCTTACATCTCACCAATCTATGATCACTACCTGTGTTGAACTTGTTTAGCACACTGCAGTCTTCTATGACGAATTTTTTGTTACACATAATAAAATCAATTTCACTTGTCGTCCTATTTGGATGTCTCCATGTCCATTTCCTGTGTGGCTTTTTCTTGAAAAAGGAGTTAAAGATGAAAAACCCTTCCGGCTCTGCAAACTCTACGAGAGTATTTCCACGCTGGTTTCTGTTGCTGTGACCGAATTTATCTACTGAAGTTTCATTCTGTTGCTGTTGCCCTATTTTTGCATTGAAGTCTCCCATAATTATCTTTAAGTGTTGCTTACCTTTATTATTTAGATGACGAATTTACTCATAAAATTCTTCAATTTCTTCTTCATGATGACTTGTGGTGGGTGCATAAGTTTGAATAAACTGAGCCTGGTATCTCCTCGAGAGTTGGATAACGAGTCGTGCAGCTCTGTCAGAGGAACTTTCAAATTCTACAACTTTATCCGTCAGTTTCTTGTTTATTACAAATCCAACACCACTAGTTCTGCCAGTATCAGTCCCACGACAGTAGAAGAGATGTCCACTTTTCAGTTCAATGAGATCTCCTTTTCTCCTTACCTCACTTAGCCCGACGATGTCCCACTTGATCTTTTGTAGTTCCTCTTCCAATTCAAGAAGCCTTGAATCAGAAGATAGGGAGCGTCCATTATACGTAGCCAAGGTCAGCATCAGATGGCAGCCTAGTCCGGTCCTCCGGGGATTCTTAGCACCCACTGCCTTCATGTCGCACTGGCCGCTGCCTTGGCCAGGTACATTCCGGCTGCCGGAGACTGAGGGCCAAGATTTAAGTTGTGGAGTCATTTTGGAGGGGTTTGGCCATAACTCACCACGCTGACCAAGCGAGTTGGTGAGTGTGGGATAGCATTTCCTTTAATCCCGATGGTATAGTTATACCGCTATTGGCGGTCGTCAGAGCCCCTTTAGTGGGAACAGGATGTACCATGAGAAGGCGGGGTTGACATTTGTCAAGGAGAGGCTGTGATATTACGCATCACCTGATATATATATATATATATATATATATATATATACTATAAAGATACCTAAGCAAAAAAATACATATATAATTTTGACTCACACCTAGTACAACATAGAAAAGGTTATGTATCTACCTGCGTGAGTAAAAGGAGAAAAGAAAAAAAAGAAAATAAAACAACTGAATGTAGAAGGTGTCGAGAATACTGAGCCTTGGCTTTATCAAGGACCAGCAAAAACTCTGCATTTTCTCACTTCCACAAAGACCTAGTTGGAAATGGGTTTCTGCAAGGCCATAGATGCAAGTAACATTCCCACCTAAAATAGTTTAAAAAATATATATATAAGTCATGTCCTCCGTAGAGTAGCATGACCTAGCACTAGTTAACAATTTCGCTTGCATCCATTAACCTTCATGGCCCGACCCATGCTCTTCATCTGTTACTATTAAACAGAGAGAAGAAGATTAAAGAGAACTCAAGGACATGACTTATATATATATTTTTTAAACTATTTTAGGTGGGAATGTTACTTGCATCTATGGCCTTGCAGAAACCCATTTCCAACTAGGTCTTTGTGGAAGTGAGAAAATGCAGAGTTTTTGCTGGTCCTTGATAAAGCCAAGGCTCAGTATTCTCGACACCTTCTACATTCAGTTGTTTTATTTTCTTTTTTTTTTTCTTTTCTCCTTTTACTCACGCAGGTAGATACATAACCTTTTCTATGTTGTACTAGGTGTGAGTCAAAATTATATATGTATTTTTTTGCTTAGGTATCTTTATAGTATGTGAATTCTGAATTTTCAAAACTGCTGCGTTGCGCGTTTTGATTTTCAGGTTATTTTGCACCCTTCGTTTTAAATTCTAAAATTTTTTCCTTAGTCTTCAGTTTTGCTCTTAAGTATATATATATATATATATATATATATATATATAAATTCCGGTGAGGCATGGATGTCGTGTTTGTCTTACAGTACTGAATTCTCATTTACATTTCATAAAGTTTACCTCACAATAAGGCGAACACATGAAAGTATATGCATACGTGGTGACTTATTCATACACTGCTGACCACCCAAAGTGCAGCTCCAAGAAGGAATCATCCGATTGGCCTGAAATTCGCAGCATGCGACCCCCGCGAGAGGACATGCAAACAATTTGCATTGCAGGGCATATGCAAATCATGTGCGCCCGGCACGCCACCGAGAAGCACTATAAGAAGGGTGCACAGAAGGCGGAGTGTAAGTAGTGGAAGTGTGTTGTGCTGCCGGAACTGTGAGTGGGAAGCTTCCTGATGCTTCGTCGCAGAATACGGCAGTCATTCCAGCACGTTTCGGAGTTCGACAGAGGCCGAATAGTGGCTTATCGCAACAGTGGTTTATCGTACCGAGACATCGGCACCAGTGTGGGACGACATCGAGCCACAGTGCGGCAAGTATGGATTCGGTGGGGGCAGGAGAGACGGCCGGACCGACGTGAGTGATTGCCGCAGCCGCGGCACACCAACGAACGAGAGGACCGGCACGTTTTTCGGCGGTTATTTACGGCTCGCACCGCCACATCACGAGCGTTAGAGCAGGAATTAGGATGTGTCGCGCAACAACCTGTGTCAGCGCGTACCGTTCGACATCGTCTGCAGGAGCGGGGATTTGTCGCACGGCGTCCATTGCTCCGATTACCATTCACGTTACACCACCGGCGAGTGCGGTGGCAGTGGGCCGTTGAACGCCGCCCTTGGACTACGGAATGACACGACATTTTCTTCTCCGACGAATCCCGGTTCTGCCTGCAACTCAACGATGGTCGGATCCGCGTGTGGCGGTACCACGGCGAGGGACTGTGTGACGCCTGCATTATGCATCGCCATACCGGTCCGTCACCTGGCGTTATGGTTTGGGGCGCAATTGGATATGACTCTGGTACGCATCGCCGGTACACTCAACAGCCACCGCTACATCTCCGACGTTTTGGAGCCAGTAGTCCTCCTTTACCTGCAGTACCTGCCAGCGGCCACGTTTCAACAAGACAATGTGCGCCCGCATGTTGCACGCATCGTGCAACAATTCTTCACGGCCCTCCAGGTGTCACTGCTGCCGTGGCCCGCCTGTGCTCCCGATATGTCGCCCATCGAACACGTCTGGTCGCTGATCGGCAACCGAGTGGCCTGGCAAGCACCACCCGCGGCTACGCCTGATGAACTGTGGCAAAGTGTGGAAGCAGCCTGGACCGAGATACCCCAAGCCTACATCCAAAGCCTCTTTCGTTCGATGCCGCGGCGTGTAGCGGCTGCTATTGCCAGCCGTGGGGGCCACACGAACTATTGATGTCTGCGTGTTCCGCAAGTCGCACGGGCCTGTAAGATCAATCGTTTCATCTTTGTATCTGTTGTTATGTGTCCAGTAAATCTGGCTTTGCTATCTCGTGTCCTTCTTGGTGTTGCATTTTGGGTGGCCAGCAGTGTATATATACAGGGTGCCCAGTAAAGTCCTTTCTCAGCCCCGTAACTTTCTAACTCCGACTGCTATAGCCATAAAAACGGTGGCTAGGTATAATAAAGTGCGCCTCCTAGCCGCAAAGTTCGCGATGTCGAACACTGTTACGTCACGAAACGCGTCAGAAAGGAGCAATTAATTGTCACTAGGCCCATTTACTGTCGGTGCTTGTCACTAGGCCCATTTACTGAGGCGCTGTAAGCGTTCTCATCGAACAGCGCATTACCACTTTATTATACCTAGACACCGTTTTTATGGCTATAGCTGTCGGCGTTCGAAAGTTACGGGGCTGAGAAAGGACTTTACTGGGCACCCTGTGTACAGCTCACTTTAACAAGAATTCCTGAGTGGCCCACTGGTGGACGCTATACCGTTAGTGTATCCTGACAACACGGAAAAAATATATATCGGAATGACAAAGAAATCCTTGGATACTAGATGTAAAGAAAGCGTCCGAAGTGTTAACCAGCACATGCAGAACACAGCCCTCGCCAGAGAAGTCATGCACTGCTCGGCCGCTCCTGTATGGAATAAAATTAGGAGCATTACCCCTTACACGAACTTTAATGAGACCTTCATCAGGGAAACAGTCGAAATCCTTTCCAGAAAACTGGCATGCAATGACGTGGTCTTTATGTAACTACCAATGGTTTGGCATCCGTTGTTAAAAGATAGAAACACATTGCGCAACACCACATAATTACGTGATAAAAACTCACGTAATACTGCTCGTGATGTCACCCACGTTATTTTCAAAAAATCATCTTTATTTCCTACAGGTTCTAATTCCTTGCATTTTATGTCTTCATTGCCAGGAGAAAGTCTCCCAGTGGGGTGTGAAAGCTTGGCGAATCTTTATACAAATTTACACCACGAAAATAAACGGATTTACTACGCTATAAGCGTTCCTTGCGTATTCACAACCTGGTTTATTTAAAAATAAGAGTATTCACTGATTGTGGAGAACCTTTGATTAACCATCTAGGTGGCACGAACGCATATATAAGTTCGAAGTTTTCTGTGCCCCAAAGCGGCGACGACGCAATAAAACGTTCATCGAAAATCTCTTCAAAAGCCGCGAGAGCGCATATATGCGCATCTTAACGACGACGATTACTACAGAAAGACGACCATTTTAGGGGAGTCTCCTATTATACATGTGACAAAATATCTCATTGCCTCTTCCAAAGCTCCTGCACCTGGAGGGTTAATAAACTGTAGGCCCACCTCAGGAATTCGACTTCGAATCGACTTATACAAGTCATGCACATGCAATAATGGAATTTGCGACCATTCTTCAGGGTAAAATATGTCCCAATTGTGCCAGTGATGTTGGAGGTAGAAAGTGTGATCTGACTTATCGCTCTAGACATTGCCATAAATGTTCAATAATATTTAGGTGGCCAGAGTAGCTCCTGTACCTCATCTCCAGGCTCTGCAACCACAACTTGCCTGCTTAAAACCAGGGACGGTCATTAGGAAACCATGCCTGCAACATGCAACACTGGATGCAAGTGGTCCCCAAGAATGGATTCGTACGTTGCAGATGCGACACGACCCTGCAGAATAATCAATGTCACCCCACAACATCAAGGATACACCTCCATGCTTCAGAGTCGGAAACCAAACAGTCAGGTGGTACGCTTCTGCAGGTTTTTGCACACACTATCAGTAGCGGAAAACAATGTGGAGCACGATTCATCAATAAAGAAAACATGTTGCCATTTTTTAGCATCCCAGTATTTATGGCCTTTGCATCACCTTACACCTTTTGTTGCATTGATGTCGGCATCAAAGGCTTATGTATTGCAGCACCGTCATAAATACTGGCACGATGGAGTTCCAGACGAATTGTTATGACTGAAACGGGATCGTTCTAACTGGTGTTCAACAATGCTGCTATTAGCGATGCCGCGGTCCTCTGCTTCCGTTATGCAGCACCCGCCAAAGTTTGCCTGTCCGTATCTGACGTCTTTGTACACTATATTGACAAAAGTCACCGGTCACCCCTTCAAAAGCAAATGAGCCGATCCGTTGCGTTGTTAAGATGCGCGGTACAGCTCCAAACGGTATAAAAACAAGCCTGCAGCTGACCGCGATCGCACATTGTGAGGTAGAGTGAAAATGTCGCTGAACTGACTTTGAGAAAGGAAAGATTGTTGGGTGTTATATTAGTGGGTTGTCTATAAAAGAAACCGAGAGGCGTTTAAACATACCCAAGTCAACTATTTTGGATGTACTGAATAAGTGGAACACACATAGCGTGACCGAAGCAGCAAAACGTACCAGCAAACCAAAGAAAATCAGTGATAGAGGACGTCGAAGCCTCAGAAGAGTCTTTACAGCTAATCGACGGAGTACTGCACAAGACCTCAGTGTACAGTTGAGTAAAAGTGCTGGAACCTCGGTATGTACACGTACCATTCAAAAAGAACTTCATTCCATGAGTTACCGTGGTCGTGCGGCTGCTCATAAGCCTTTCATCTCCACTTGAAATGTTACTCGTCGTTTAGCATGGTGTAAAGAACATTTATCGTGGACCGTAGATCCATGGAAACGGGCCATATGGACTGAGGAATCCAGATACACGATCCATAAGTCTGATGGCCGCGTGTGTGCGTATGGCGGCAGCCGGGAGAACGCTTTTTACCACAGTGTACTGTTCGTACGGACAAGTTTGGAGCTGACAGTGCATTCGTATGAGGGTGTTTTTCGTGGGATGGTCCCAGCCCATTGGTCATTTTGGACAAACATGTTAACCAGCACGTCTACCTCGATATTCTGGACAATTATGCCCTACCAACTCTGTGGCAATACTATGGAACCGAGCCTTGTTGGTACCAGCAGGATAATACACCAAGCCATGTAATTCCGTATCTTGTGTGGAGTGACCCGCACAGAGCCCCGATCTTAATCCCATAGAGCACCTATGGTATGAATTAGAGCGCCGCATAAGGAGTTTGGAACCAAGGCCTACTACTAAGCAACAGTTAGCGGCAGCATTATGTACTGAATGGAAGCGCATACCTATCGCTGTGTCCCAAAATCTTGTCGACAGCATGTCTCGAAGGGTCGGTTCATGCATTAAGGCCAAAGGTGGACCGACACCGGACTAATGTATGTCAATAAATGGTATGTAGTGCTTTTCTTCTAGGTGTCCGGTGATTTTGTCAATGTAGTGTATGTCGTCCACAATTTGCACCTTTGGAGGCAACGCCGTGTCCTTTTTCTAATACGTAGTTATAATCTTCTGTGTATTTCCTCGTGTTACATCATTAAGAGACACGTCTTTGGATCGACGTATCCAAGGCCTTTTGGATACGCCGCTTGGCATCTTCTCTGCAAGTCGAAATCTGTCGACCGCATTTTTTCGGTGATGTTCTGCCTTTCTCATATTCTGTCATCGATTTGAGCACGATCGGCTTCTTATATGCATCTTGAACTACTGCTTCCTGCAAAAGACTTTGTGCCACGTCCTCTGAACACTGCAATAAGACATAAAACTTCAAAATAATGCGCTGTTCTTCTGTCGCTGATCTTTCATCTGCTCCATCATTATTGTAACTTTCAGTAGCCTATTGGTAGGCATGAAGTGAGTCCGAGGTATAATACGTTCTGCGCAACCACTGAACATCGCCTGTGCCGGCACTTCAGGTTTTCGAAATGTAGGTCAATGAAAGTGCTCGCTTACTTCCCGAATGTTCTGATAATTCTTTACGGCAGGTCGGAACCTTCCAGGTTTCTCCATACGTTTTGGCAACAACTAAAGGTGTTGCCAAAACGTATGGAGAAACCTGTAGTGTTCTCAGGGTATCAAACTTTTACCCTCAGTAAAAGTTTGATACCCTCAGTAGAAAGTGAGTCGACGATTAGATAATCTGTGACAACGAGAGAGTTTGTAAAAGATGGGACAATTAATAGTGTTTCAATAGTATATTGAATCGTTTGTTGAGTTTAGAAGAGTGTCTTCAAGTGAAGTGCTTCACGAAGTTGTGTCTCACCGGGTGTACAACAGCGACTGACGATTAATAGAATAGTTTGGTTCTCAGACTAACGAGCTTGTCCGTTAGTGTTCTTCAATACTCAAGTGTAGCTCTGTTATTTATTACGCAGAGAATGTTTAAGGTATTCTGTGCACCGCAGGACGCACATGACATAAAGGCAGATAACAGTGAGAGCACATGCCCGCGTAGCTCAGTTGGGAGAGCGACTTACTCCGGAGTGAGGTGACCCGAGTTCGATGCCCGGCGTGGGCAAACCTGTGTTTTCTCATATGGCGCCCGAACTTCCAGATTGACCCTGCTGTTAAGTTTCTCGCAATGATGTGATGTTCTTTCCACACAGCGAGATAGAATGTGAATCCCTTCTTCAGTGCTTCGAAAAAATAAATCAGTGTGACGTTACGTTCCAGACACCAAATTGTCTGGAATTTCTCAAATGCACGTTCTTCATGGGATGACTGCCTACAGCGACGCATGGTCCCGGCCCTCTTTCTGGGGGGGATAGCAGTGAGGGGGCCCGGAATCGATGTGCCACGCTGACAAACTTGTTCGTTATAATTCATATACCCTAAAATGGTCAATAGTAGGAAAAATAATTACGGACTTATTTCATTCCCCGTTTTTTTTACTTTCAGTATCTGTAATTGTTTTCCACAGATTCGAAATAGTTTTCGAGTAATATTCATTTTCATGAATCCTTATCTACGGAGGAAATTAATTTAAATCTATTTGATTGTTATTTCAAGGGCATCGTCTGGTACTTTGCTACATCATGCACTTATTCAAACCTGTATATGAGAGACTAACCGTCACGGAACTACTCAGCAAGTGTTTCCATGGCAAAACTCTAGTACCGCAATGAGAGTTTCCATTCCCTAATTTGGAGACTCTGTCCGAAGGATACATTTGTGGGAATGGACGCTTTCAATCTCTCCGTTTATGGTGCTGTGTACCACTTCAATGCTGGAGCGAAAGTAGAATTAGAAATTATAAAAAGATTGGGATTAAATTCAGGGAAATATATGATAAAGGAGGTGACGAATGGAGACGTGCAACTTACAACAGCGAGTCAACGACAAAGTACGGACTGTGTAAAGCAGAAGCGAAAGAGGCTCAGAGTGCTGAAAAAAAAATACTGCGCAAATGTGAATAAAGGAGGCCCAAGCTATGCTACTTGGGCTTCCTTGTGCTGGTTCCTATTTCAGTTCAAGACTCTGACGGCCTTAAAACTAATTTTACTTACTTCTCAATCTTTACATCTGTGTTTGAGACACTTCATTTTTTTCTATATGAGAAAGGACGGCAAGCATCGTAACTTTGGTTACAACTGTCCAAATTTCAAAATGTGAAATGATTTAGAAAGGTAAGGAATGTCTTAAGGGAAATGAAATAAAATCTGCCAGATTAAATAATAATAAATTATTGTAAGGCTCATCAAATGTTTAACAATGGTAGCGAAAAAATGATGTTTTGCAATACGCACACATTGATTTTAATGTAAACAACCAAATGTACATATGAAGCCTAATATTCTAGTACAATCCCTAGAGATATAAAAGAGCTCTTATTTGCCACTAACGTTTTTGTTTTCTGATGATTTAAAAATCAGATATCTTGTTTCCAATAAGGTCATTAATTGACATGAAATTAATAAAGTATTAATTAATCATGCGTTGAATTTTGTTTTTCACTTGATAAATTGTTTCTAACAACAGATATGAATACGATATACGAGTTTAACATTCTTATAAATTGCATTTAAAATTTTTCTATTCAGGGTATATGAATACCTTAACAACGAAAACACGAAAAAAAAAAAAAAGGTTCAAAACTTTATATTGGTACGTAAAAAACATTTTAGAGAGTCAGAAATATGGAACAAGACTTCAGTGAAGAATACTTAAAAGCATAGATTTTTTTTATTTTGGTGGACAAATCTGCAGCATGAATAATGAGTCGTAAGAAACTTTAATAAAAGCATTCCCAATTCAAAGAGCCTTCAGTTTATCTTTTCAGTGAGAAAATAATTAGCTAGAAATATGTCTTGTGGAAATGGTGATGGAAACGCCGTTTTACTATCGCCGAGTTCGAGCCAATTTGTACTTCCCAAATTGCTTACAATACGAACAGGTATTGACTTTCAAAGTGTTTGAAAGCAGGAATCTTTTTTTTTCTTATTCTGATTAACAACTTCAGCTATGAGGTAAAAGAAAAATTCTTTGCAGCTAAACTATTGCGGAATAAAGGCATAACTTCAAAGGTTTATATAACGACTTCTTTTAATTTGAAATTGTGTCTGAAGACTTTTCTTTCTGAAATTTAGGATTGGGTCTAATAACTTAAATTAGAGTGAAGTCGGTCGTCTGAGCTAATCGTACGTTCAAACGTTACGCCACGAATAAATGAGTTATTCATAAAAACGCAATGGAAAATGAAGTAAGGAGCAGCTTCTCTTATTATTTTTAATCGATTTCCTAGAAGACGAATCGGAAAAAGCATGTGACGTAGGGGTACTGAGAATAAATTCTTCTCAGAAATGTACAAACCAGAAACATTATCTTCATAATCGCACCTCGTCATTTCGATTAAAAATCACTCTGAGGTACTGTGCTGCATGTTTGTCTCTTTAGTGAAAAGAAGTGCTATTTTTGAGCTCTGGCCGACAAGACTGCAAATATTTGTTGCAAACCCACAATGTTAAATTTATCATTTCGTGAATACAAACTCATTCTTTTCAGATTTGTTCATTCTCCGATTTCGCCGAACATAATTCGAAATCTGCAAGGGAAAACAGTCAGGTAGCACATATGCATGAAGGAAATTTTAGGAGCGTTATAACATTTCGTAATCTAAATGCGATGAATCTAAGTAATTTCCTGCCAAAAGCACTCGTTGAGGTTCTTTCCGTATGCAATACGGACTCTAGTCACCTCATGTTTTGGATCTGATTTCGCGCAAAAATTCATGCAACATGAAACAATTGAAGAGACGTATCTGTTATATCTTCGTGCCTAATATCATATCTTAAATATATTGCCGTCTGTGCACGATATACAATAGAATTATTAAAAAACTAGAATTAAACGTACAGTTGTTAAAAATCTTTAATACTAAAAACCTGACTAACTGCGCAAGATCTTTCGAAGTGCCCCGCACTTCATCATCAGCCCGAGTGATCAACTTGTGCTGCAGGAACTCCGTTATATATACACTATCTACCAACAAGTAATTGGTCACCCCTGCAATCGACGACATCTGCGGTCCTGATACACGTCACGGCCGCCGCCGTTAAATATCGTGTGGGAAACAACAACGCAACCAGTCGCATGCAAGATGCCACGCAGTTCGGAGCTCTCCGATTTGGAGAAAGGTGTAATCGTCGGGTATCACAGAAATGGCCGATCCATACGTGACATATCCAACGAGTTGAAGTATCCAAAATCGACAGTGGCCTACGTGATTGGCAAGTGGAAGATGAGAGGTGACTGTCGGAATGTGCTCCGACCAGACAGACCCACAAAACTGGGAGTTAGAGACCGTCGGGTGCTGGCCAGAAAAATTCGGATGAACCGCACCAAATCGATGGGCCACGTCCGCGGGGAGTTATAACAGGCATCCGGGAGTGTTCGTTCGATGAATACCATCCGTAAGGAAGCCCATCTGCTCGGTTATCATGGACGTGCTGCCGCCCGCAAGCCTTTGATCACCAAGTCCAATAGCGCTGCTCGGCTAGCGTGGTGCAAAGAACGTCGACAGTTGACCGTTGAACAGTGGAAACAGGTTCTCTGGAGCGACGAATCAAGGTTAACCATCTACCGTTCGGATGGCAGAGTCAGGGTTTGGCGTCTGCCTAAAGAACGCCTCCTGCCGGAATGTATTGTGCCAACTGTGAAGTTCGGCGGCGGTGGAATTATGCTATGGGGGTGTTTCTCCTGGTATGGCACGGGATCGTTGGTCGCAATTCCTGGTAGACTCAACGCCGAGACCTACTGCACCATTTTGGATGACCATGCGCTTCCTACGTTGTGGCAGTTTTAAGGGGTGGACCCATGTTGCTATCAGGATGACAATGCCACCTGTCATGTTGCGAGATCCACCATGGCTTGGTATGGTGACAATGGGGTTAATCGAATGGACTGGTCTGCGCAGAGCCTGGACCTTAACCCTATCGAGCACCTCTGGGACGAGTTGAAGCGTCGACTGAAGGGGTGCCCCACCGTCCGAAATCGGTGAAGGAACTGACCTGTCTGTTCCAAGCCGAGTGGAAGAAAATGCCGCTTGCCGTCGTACAACGCCTGGTTGAGAGTATGCCCCGGAGCGTCGCAGCTGTAATTGCCGCTAGTGGAGGCTCCATCAACTATTGAAGGTGAATAAACTTCGTTTTCCTTTGCTATCACAGGTGTCCAATTACTTGTTGGTAGATAGTGTACAAGAGTCCATCAGGTGTCTATGGCGTAATCTGGTCGAAGGTCATAAACGTACTAAAAATCAACGTCCGGCACCCCGAATTCATACAAATGGCATATCAACGCCAAATTACAATATATTATTAGATTGTTCGGTGCATTCGTCCATTTTTCACATGTCACAACAGGCTAGTCCATGGCATTGGTATAACAGAGGAGGTTTCATCGTTACAGCACTTTTTCCCAAATGTTTGGATGAACAGGCTTTCAGTTAAGAGTAAGGATCGTTTGGATTTAACCGTAGCCAAAATACTGGCGGCGTTCCATTCAGGATAGTGTGTTCTTGCTTTAACTGTTCTTGAAAGTACTGAAGATTCTATTTTATTCCTAATAGTGTTTTTGTGCTCCGAAATCCTTTTCGATACATTTCGTGGCAGTTAAGTTATAATTGAAGAGGCGTATATGCGTGCGATAACAACAGTTTATTATTATATCCAGTGATAACTAATGCATCGGGTGATCATTTAACTCTCCAGCAAACCGCCGGCTACATTTCGCGAACACTCACTTTTCCCTATCCGGGAAATTATGCGCCAAAGCCCTCTGTGTCAGGGATATGGACACCCGTACTGAAGAAAATAGACGCCTTCGGAGGGGGGCAGCGTGGCCACTGGCCGTACCTTCTCGGAACTCAAATCTGCTACGGTCCAGCCTCAGCGCTGACCGTCGGCTCTCCAATGCCCTGAGGCTGCGCTACACTTCGTTTGAAGAAATTTTAGGAAGAGAGTGTCTGACCCCAGGTCTAAAACTGCCCTTGGAAATATAGGAAGCTAGAAGATCTGAGTAAGTGAACTCAATAGGAAAGATAAACAGAAAAAATGAGTGAAAGGAGAAGAGGACATATATTTTGACTGAACCGCGACACTAGTCCGGTGTGGGAAGGGAGAAAGGGGCAGGGTAGGGGGAACCAAGCACCACAGCACCTGTCTCAGAGAACCGAAACACCATCCGTCTCAGAGAACCAAAACACCACCCAGCCGTGCACGCCCTCGTGAGGGACTGAAACTCATGGAACCACATCCGGATGCTGGAGCAGCAATCAGTACTCACCATCACAACACCAACATGAAAAAGAAAGGGGTGATGGCCTGTCTAACACTCACCAATGTTCACATACTTACTCTACATCCCATCCAGTCTTCCATCTGATCCAAGGTCTCCAGCCCAGGAAACAGTGCTCAACAGTGCTGCCCTTCCCCAAGTCCCCGTCAGGAGGGGGTGGGGCGCAACGATCGCTGCCTTAGTTCTGAGATACCTAAGGAATTCCCTGCGATCGTAGTCAACAAGTCCATTAGAGTGGGCTTCCACTTTCCTGAAGAACTTCTTGGCCAGTCTGGTGGAAAACTCATGTACCTTCTCAACTCCAAGTCTTTTCCTCAGGTTCCGAAATGGGGTCCAGGGAAAAGCCCTAGTGATTATACAAAGTGCTCGGCTCTGCACCCTCTCGATTCTCTCTCGCTGATTCCTACTAATACCTATCCAGATGGGGAAAGCGTATGTAAGCACTTGCCTGACGACAGTCTTGTACAACAGTACAAGACTGTCGTCAGGCCAGTGCTTACTTACCTGCCTGACCCGACCTTTAGAACATTCCTTAGCTAATTTTCTCACCCCCTTCCTCATTAATAATATAATAGATTTTCGGGGTCTAGTTCTGCTCTTAACATTTCTATTGAGTTAACGCATAATATTATTGATGACAAATTGTCTAGCATTCTATCTATTACAGAATCTCAAGCCATTTTATCCGCCCTTAGGTTAATCTCCAACCGTTCCTATTTTAAGTTTGATAACACCATCTTTAAACAAACTCAAGGTGCGCCTAAGGGCTGCCCTCACTCCCCTTTCCTGGGGGAACTTGTTCTCCAGGAGTTAGAAACTTCTGTTCTTCTCAACTATAACCCGCAGCATTTATGTTTTCTCCGCTATGTAGACGATATCCTCGTCCTTTGGCCTCATTCGCTTGATGAACTCCATACTTTTGTTTCCGTACTTTCTAATCACTAACCTACGATTAAATTCTCTCTCGAGCTTGAGGTGGATTGTTGTCTACCTTTTTTGCACTTTACCATTCTTAGAGATCTCGGATCTAATACTATCCAGACTACAATGTACCGCAAACCCATTTCTTCAGTTTGCTTGATACCCGCTGACTCTTTTCATCCTAAGAATTATAAATTATCTTCTTTACAATTCATGTTACGCAGAGTTATTTCCCACTGCTCCCCTTCAGAACTTCGGCATGAAGAAATTGCTACTATTAAGGGCATTGTAGTGCAGTTTGGATACCCTGTAAGGGTTCTGGATGCTGAACTCAAGAAGTTACTTAGAAGAACTTTCACAACCCTTTCATGTGGCCCTTAAGAATCCAGGTACATCGGCCATCGGCTCCATGGACTACATACCAAGTTATAACGAAGTAAATTTCTCCGTCATTTTTATCCGCGCCGGGGTTCGAACCCGGGTCCACTCATTTCGGAATAAGTTGCTCTACCAATTAAGCTACGCGGACGTTTTATTCTGATTCCTATCTGCCTTTATGTCGTGTGCGTCCTTCTGGCAGGTACGTCACATCTCCTGGTACGTTACAAAGTATTAACTCAATACTGCGTAATGTTTGTCGTAAGTATAAACTTAAATTTGGTGTAAAAACAACAAACATTATTGTTTTGCTTAAAAATGACAGAGATCCCATTGACATTGCTAATAAAAGCGGTATTTACACTGACGGGAAAAAAAATCCCAACACCACGAAAAAATAGTTGTAGAGGAATGAAATGGCGGCAATACATTTGTATAGGTAACATATTTAATCGATTAAGGTTTCAAGATCACAGCTTATTGTAAGCGCGAGAAGAGCCATTTTAAATGTGAAATGCTGGTACATTAATAACCGGTGTAACCGCCAGAATGTTGAATGCAAGCACGCAAACGTTCATGCATTGTGTCGTACAGGTGCTGGATGTCAGTTTGTGGGATGGAGTTCCATGCCTGTTGCACTTGGTCGGTCAATACAGGGACGGTTAATGCTGGTTGGGGGTGACGCTGGAGTTGTCGTCCAATGATGTCCCATACGTGCTCGATTGGTGAAAGATCTGGTGATCTAGCAGCCCACGGCAACATGTCGACACTCTGTAGAGCATGTTGGGTTACAACAGCGGTATGCGGGCGAGCGTTATCCTGTTGGAAAACACCCCCTGGAATGCTGTTCATGAATGGCAGCACAACAGGTTGAATCACCAGACCGACGTACAACTGTGCCGTCAGGGTGCGTGGGATAACCACGAGAGTGCTCCTGCTGTCATAGGAAATTGCTCCCCAGACCATAGCTCCAGGTGTAGGTCCAGTGTGTCTCGGCCGCAGACAGGTTGGTTGCAGGCGCTCACCTGGCCTCCTTCTAACCAACACACGGCCATCACTGGCACCCAGGCAGAACCGGCTTTTATCAGAAAACACAACAGATCTCCACTCCGTCCTCCAATGAGCTCTAGCTTGACACCACTGACGTCGCAAACAGCAGTGGTTTGGAGTAAGTGGAATGCACGCTACAGGGCGTCTGGCTCGGAGCTGTCCCTCAAGTAACTGATTTGTAACAGTTCGTTGTGTCACTGTGGTGGCAACTGCAGCTCGAATTGCTGCCGCAGACGCGGTACGATGCGCCACGGCCATACGCCGTACACGGCGGTCTTCCATCTCAGTAGTGCCACGTGACCTGGCCGGAACCCGGTCTTCTTGAGGCAGTACCTTCCCTTGACCACCGCTGCCAACAATCATGCACAGTGGCTACATTCCTGCCAAGTCGTTCTGCAATATTGCGGAAAGAAAATCCACCTTCTCATGGCCCTATTACACGAATTCGTTCAAACTCCGTGAGCTGTTGATAATGGCTTCTTCGTCTTCTTAAAGGCATTCTTGAGTAACATCAACACACTACCTCGAATCTCAACAATACCTAACGCTCACGAACGTTACAGCGCGTATTTACAGCAAACCTGCTTTGCATGTTCCGAGGGGCGCTACTAGCGCCACACGTATGCGCCGAGCGCGAAATTTGCATAGACGTCATCTTACAGATGTACTCTCACCGACTATCAACTGTCGTTTATCTAACACAACCCCTTCTTGGTGTTGGGATTTTTTTCCGTCAGTGTATTTTGTGCAGTTTGGTTCACTGTAAACCGCCACACAGGAAAATTGCCACACATCTTTCAGCAACCTGGAAAACTGCTACATGTTTTTCATTAAGGGGCCGGGCACAAATTGCTGTTCCTCCGAGGAACACCTAGAATGTGTGGCAGTTTACCAAGTTTCCGAATTGTGTGTGGCAGTTTTCCAAGGTGCCTAACGACGGGATGGAGCTCTTTTGTTTGTCTGAATTTTCATGCCGGTTCATACGAGTTTAGGGCAATTGGCAAAAAATTCAAGGGGGTGGGGGATATAAAGATTGCCGTTTCTTGGCCTATATTGAGAACGGAATTGGGAACTCCACACAAGTTTCGAGAAAACGTTTTATGTAAGACAAGCGAGAACTGTACTTTAATTTGAAGAAATAAATTGCCGTGACTTAGTACATTTCTTAAAACTGCAGTGCTCGACAAAACAACGGAATTACAGCATGACTCATGCTGTGTTCAGAAAAGGACGATAAGGTGGGATTTTTTAATAGCGCTGCACTTTTACTTGAGCACTAAATATTTACATAACATGTTAAGTTTGTAATATTTTTCTTTTACTTAATTAATTCATTGGCCCTACACCTTGGCTTTTTTAACCGCTTTTAATCCGCCGACTTTATATTCATAACGTTTAGGTATGAAATCAAGTTAATAGCATTGCGCTTTTACTTAGGCACTAAATATTAATTCATAGGGTCTAGGCCTAGGACTTTTTAACAGTTTTTATTCACCAATGTCATATTCACAACGTTTACACGTCGAATTAGGTTAATAGCATTGTGCTTTCCCTTTGGCAGTAAATATTAATTCATAAGCCCTAGGCCTAGGCCAACAGTTTTTAATCCGTCGACTGTCATATTCATAACGTTTACACGTCGAATCAAGTTAATAGCATTGCTCTTTTACTTAGGCACTAAATATTAATTCATAGGAGTTAGGCCTAAGCCGTTTTAACAGTTTCTAATCCGTACGACTGTCATATTCATAACGTTTACGTGCCAACTCAAGTTAATAGCATTGCTCTTTTACTTGAGCACTAAATATTAATTCATAGGCTTTAGGCCAAGGTTTTTAACAGTTTTTATTCTACCAGTGTCATATTCACAACGTTTACACCGCAAATCAAGTTAATAATATTGCCCTTTTACTTGAGCACAAAATATTAATTCATAGGCTTTAGGCCAAGGTTTTTAACAGTTTTTATTCTACCTATGTCATATTCATAATGTTTACATATCAAGTCAAGTTAATAGCATTGCGCTTTTACTTAGGCACTAAATATTAATTCAAAGGCCCTTGGCCTAGGCCTTTTCAGAAAAGTTTAATAAGTGCAACATTACTTGTACCGATATGTAAAGGTTATGAATATGACAGAGTCAGATTCATGGTTATGAATATGATAGAGTTAGAGTCTGCTTCTCCATGTTGTCATGGAAAGACCTCAGGCGAAGACTGATAGAGCGACTGGTTGTGTCACAATGACATCATCCCTCCACTAGGAGGCCCGTTGGTCTTTGATCGCCAGACTCATTCTCTCAGGCAAAAGAAGAGAATCAGCACACGTGTTACTTTTTCGCAGCGAAACATCGACATAGCTTAATACCGTTGATAATTGACGTATTTGTATATATCTAATTGACTTTTATTTGTGCATTCTCCTGGCTTCGCAGCTAGCCTAGCTAGCCTTGAATATACGCCACTGGAAGACGTATTGCAGTTGCAATAAAATTCGACATGTTACAATAAATTCTGAATTTTATTGCAGTTCAAACCACGCTTGAAGGTGCTCACTGTAGAGGAAGGAATTCGTACTGAATTCCAGACAATTATGGGAAGAAGCATCAGACATTTTTATCGAAGAACCTAACCGGCCGGTAGATTCATTTTTACGTAATGGCGCCAATGTGAAAACCAATTTTTTGCCAGTAGCGGAGCTCGGACCCGCATCTTTCTGGCATAAAGTCGAATGTTTTCCCAATTGAGCTACATCGACAAATGCTTATCAATGCAACTTGGTGTCTTTTTTTTTTTATTTGATTGATTGGAGGTTTAACGACCACCGTGAGCAACTCAATGGGCTATGAGCAGTCGCCTGTCCCTAATTTAGGGCCACTGGTTCCAGGGAAGAGAGAGAGCCAGTGCCGTAAGACAAACACAATATCCATGCCTCACCGGGATTCGAACCCGGACCCCTTCCAGACGAATGATCAGAGGCCATCGCTTAGACCACTGCGCCACCGGAGCCGCAGTTCGGACTTTTAGTCGCGCAGACATCTTTCTAAATTTAAGCATACTGGTATGCCACTTCGCTGGAAAAACGTGGAGCTATAAAAATCTGGAAAATACACAGGAAATTTTCATGAAATCGAAATATAAAAATCTGTTATGTCTTCTGAAAGCACGGTTATTTTGTCTAAATCAAATGTACATTTAATCCATGTATGGGGAAATTTGTCTTAATGACAATAATCAAGAAAGATGTCACCGAATTTTCGGGTGTAATAAGCACGTCTTTTGAATCCGTTCTGACGCAAATTAAATTTATCAAAGCTATTCAAAGTCAATGGAACCGGTATGGAAAACAATAGATCTCACCAAAGAAAGAAGATTTTCAATCGGGTTTTTAATCCCTCAGATATTGCTGTAAACGGAATCGTGAGCTTACGAACTCTTAGAAACAGAAATATCGACAAAAATAAAATGTGACTTTACGTCCCCTGGTGGGAAAACCATGCATTATTTTAGGAAGAAAGTATTCTCAAAAGGTGTATCCATATGAGCACTATAAGTCCAAGAAAAAAAATTAGTCGAGTTTTCAGTATCCCAGATTTTGCTACGAATACATCAGAAGCAGAAATTAACAGTTATGACCCCTGGTGGCCAAACCATTCTTCACCAAACATTAGAAATTATGTGAAAAATATTTTCCATCAGGTCTTGTATGCGATACGGGAAGAAGTTTTCAAATTAGAGCTTTAGAAGCAGAAATAACGCACAAAACGCAATTTACCTTTGTGCCCCCTAGCGGAAAGTCTATGATTTACTTGAAAAATTTGAATTTATAGGAAAAGCATTTCGCATCGGAAACACTATCCAACAAAGAAGGAATTTTTCAAATCGGGCTCTTAGAAGTAGAGATATTGACAAAAATAAGATATACATCTACGCCCCCTGGCGTAGAAACCATGCATTATTTCAAGAAGAAAATGTTCCTAAAAGGTTTGTCGACATGAGTAGTATCGGTCGACAAACGACATTTTTCAAATGAGATTTTAGAAGCTCATATTTTGCTGCAAATACATCAGAAGCGGAAATCAAGACTTACGCCACCTGTAGGTCATAACATTTTTTACAAAAATTAGAAATTATGTGCAAACGATTTCCCATTAGGATCTGTATCCGGTGCAGAAAGAATTTTTCAAATCGGAGATTTAGAAGCAGAGATATAGGGGGAAACGCAATTTACCGCTACGCCCCCTAGCGGAAAGTCTATGAATTACTTGAAAAATTTGAAATTATATGAAAAACATGTCACACGGAAAACACTATCCAACAAAGAAGGAATTTTTCAAATCGGACTCCTGGAAGTAGAGATATTCACAAAAATAAGATGTACATTTACGCCCCCTGGCGGAGAAACTGTGGAATATTTTAGGAAAAAATATTCCAAAAAAATTGATCGATGTGAGTGGCATCAGTCCACGAAAGAATTTTTCAATCCATATTAAAGAAGCTCAGATTTTATGGCAAATACATCAGAAGCAAAAATTAACACTTACGCCCCCTGGTGGCCAAAGTATTCTTTACCAGAAATTTGAAATTATATGCAAAAGATTTTCCATCAGGAGGTGCATCCGCTGAAGCAAAAATTTTTTCAAATCAAAGTTTTAGAAGAAGAGTTATCGAGGAAAAGTTGATTTACTTTTACGCCCCCTAGCGGAAAATCTATGCGTAATTTGAAAAAGTAACTATATCTAAAATACTCTTCGATATAAATGGAATCGAAAGAAAAAATTGTTCTTCAATCGGATGTTTGGAAGCAAATATGTGGAATAAAACGTATTTTTGAATTCGACATCATCTGCATTTACGCCCTCTACCGGCAAAATTTTACATCGTAAAAAAAGAACAAAATAAAGGATCATCATTCGCATATTTCAAGCTTTCCAATGCATAAAGAATTTTTCAAATCGGACTAATAGTTGCAGAGATAGCGTGGTTACAGACGGACGGACGGACGGACAGACAAACCGGTAACAGAAGCACGATCTTTATTTACAAAAGACGTGCTAAAATATGTGAATAAATTTGGTCGTGGGTTTTGCTATCGGGGTAAAAAGTATTTACTAAATAGAATTTTTACAAATGAGATATCGTTCAGAATGCAAACATGCTGCGATGGCACCAAGTTTGAAAATTTGGCACGGGAAAACGACGAAGTATCAGAAGTGTTAAATCAGAACAGACGACAACCTTCGGTAGCTGCAAGATTAAAGTGCAGATTTACGCTACTCAGTCGAGTTTTTTTTTTTTTTCGGGAAAGCATGAAAAAATTTGTGGAGCTTACACCTATCCGATGCAAAAGAAATTTTTCACATCGCATTAGGTGTACAAATAAGTTTTAACGCTTTTTTTGTGTGACGTATACCACTGATTTACACATCCGACATTCCCCCGCGTTGTTGTCATGTGACCGTAACTGGTCCAGAGTATAAAATGCGACACGGAAGTTTGCCCAACAGTCAAACGCACTGGCACATCGGTAGGTGAAAGACGGCAAACAATACTGCATTTATTCGACTCTGCCTTCGTTACGAATTTCATCAAGGAAAACGTGCTGCAAAAGCATGTACATTGATCTGTTCTGTTCTGGGGGAGAATATTGTATCGAAAAGCACGTGTGAGTTTTGGTTTAGACGGTTTAAAGCAGGTGATTTTGATGTTAGCCATCGATAACGTAGCGGCGCCCTGCAGAAGGTTACACGTGAGCAACTGAAAGCATTGCTGGATAAAGATTCTCTCAAACGCAAAAAGAACTAGATGAACAACTGGGGATAACTGAACAAACCATAATCAATCGTTTACGAGCAATCGCAAAGATTCTGAAGGAATGAAAATGGGTAGCACATGACCTAAGAAAGAGGAACAAGGATGAGGGTGTCATGAAGTGTTTGAATCTGTTGAATAAACAACACAGAAAGTCTTTCCTGTGGAAAATCATTACAGGTGATGAAAAGTGGATATGGTACGACAATCCGAAATGTAAAAAACACTGGGTAGACCCCGGTGAAGCAACGACTCCGACACCGAAATGCAATATTCACTCCAAGAAAGTTCTGCTGTGTATCTGGTAGGATATGAAGGGTGTGCTCTATTATAAACTATTGGAACAGGGTCAAACTGTTACTGCTGATCGCTACAAGCAACAATTGCTACGATTGAACCAAGAAATCTGTTGGAAACGACCATTCACAGACAAATGATTGCGTAACGTGAAATTACTGCATGACAACGCTAGGCCGCATGTCGCGAAATCGGTCAAGGAAACGTTATTGACGCTTGGCTGGGACGTTTTGGAGCACCCGGCGTATAGTCCTGACATAGCCCCTTCAGACTATAATCTGTTCTGGTGGATGCAACATGGTTTGTCGGCTGTACGGTTCCGGACATGTGACGAAGTACAAAAATGGGTTGACGACTTCATCGCGTCACACACTTAGTATTCTTCATGGCTGGAATCTGTCAGATGGCGGAAGGCGATAGATAATGACGGCGCTTATTTTGATTCCTAAAGATATCTTGGTTTTCTCTCAAATGACATGTTGCGTTGTCTTAAAACGTTTTAAAACTTATTTGTACACCTAATACTTTTAGCAGATGAGATATGTGCCAAACGCAGGTGCTCTTTTACACTACATCGTAGAAACATAAATTTGTTCCATGTATGCTGCACCGCAAATTTCTTGAAGAGTTCGGGCAATCCAATGAAAGTGAAGAAAGAAAGAAATAGCCGTAGTACCGGCTACCGTGGCGATATTTGGCCCTTCGAGGCCCTTTCGCCACTAAACTCTAACCAACCAACCAACTCGGCTATCAAATGCAAAGAGAATATTTCCAATTCAACTTATCGTTATGAATATATTGTGTCGGCGGCTTGATGAACAGACAAACAGATGTTATAAACACGTCGTTTTCGACATCTACACTGTTCTATCGAAAGTAATGTGACACTTGCAGTTATAAAATATGTCTTTACTGGATGAAACTACACTGCACGATATAGAAAATTCCACATCTTGAAGAAATACACAAAATAAGATAAAACTTGTCAAACATATAGGCAAGTATGTAGGAAAGAAGTGATTTAAGTTCTGAGGGATTACGTGAATGCGATGAACGAGAAGAACTGAGTTAGTAGGTTGTATGACTGCCAATGTGGCCTGAGTCAGTAGGTTGTATTACCACCAAACAGCGCTATATGTATATTCGTCAACACTGCTTGACATCGAATGGGAAAGTCCCCGGATGGTGTTCTGAGGTATCGCGGACCTTGCGTTGTTGAACTATGTCCACAGTTCTTCGACACTGTGAGGGGGTCGTTCATCATCTGCCAATCACGTCCTACACATTCTCTAGTGGGGAGACGTCTTAGGATCACGCTGGCTGGACACCTTGTAAGCACTGTCTGCTGATGTTGGCAGTGTTTGAGCTGGCGTTATCTTGTTGGAAATGGGAATTAAGGATGCTGCAGTGATACAGCAACAAGAAGGGCTACATCACTTCATAGACGTATCATTGTGCCCGTTATGCTTACGAGCGGTGAACTGCTGTTGAGACTGATAGCGTCAGAAATCATGACGACAGGTTGAGGAGCCGTACGGCACTCAAGAAAGATTGGCTCGATGATCACGTCGTCTCCCGACTTTCCCAATCGTCGTCGCTGAGACAGAAGCGAGACTCGTCGCTGAATATGAGATGGCTCCATTCGTTCCGCCATGCATATCTAGCACGGCACCACTGCAACTTGCGTGACGATGTGCTGCGGGGAGTGGGTGTAGTTGCAATTGCTGGCGAGAGCGCAAACCTGCCTCAGATAATCTGCGGTTCATAGTCCTTGTCGATACGGAGATGCCCATAGCTGCTTGTACACCTAGTTTAATGTCGTTCTCTGTGCGTTGTGGGATTGCTACAGCTTCTCGTCGAATGTGGCGATTGAGGCATTCGGACGTCTGCCTACTTGCACCAGTCCCACTACGGTGACACACGTTACTTTCCTCCAACCACTATCGCTACATTCGGCTGGCAGTTGTTGCATCCCGATACGTTTCAGCCGCGATGCGACGAAGTGACGCAGCCCTATGGTGAAGCCTCTGGTAAATGTGTCCATGTTATGACAGCATTCCCGACGACGTCGCTCAGGCATTCTTACTCCTTATACGTGCTTTCGCCACTGAGGTCACTCGGATATAGTAGTACACACGCCATAGTGAGGACGACCAAAATTGGCTACGCCGAATGATTTCCCCCTTTATCTCCCTCACATTCCACGTGATCGGTTCCCAACTGCAGTCATTTACATGACCCAATTGTCGTCACGTGCCCACCAAGTTGTGAGGTGCTCCGACAAATGCTTCCTGGTATGGCATTTTTTACGTCGAGCAGTGTAATATCCTGTTACACCCAGATTTTTCCTTGACGATTTCTGCAGTGCTTTGTGTTTCAGTAAATTTCCAGTAGAATGAAGCTAGCATTTTATGTATGCCTTTTTAAAGCTGTCACAAGCAACACCACCTAAATGGGCCAATTCGACTGTACCTGCATCCTGAGTTCTGACCACTCCATTGGTGTTCTGTGTAGCTGGTGTCAGGTTTTGCCCAGGACACTAAAAAATTCCAGTGTTATTTTCTTCCAACCATGCAGCCATGGAGAGTTGCGTAAGTTGGTGCGGTTACACAAAGCTGCCAATGTGTACGACATACGAAACTGACTAACACATAAGTATAAGAAGTAGCGGTCATTGTTCCAAGCACTGCTTCCACACTACGTACCTCCAAAGACAAATTGCGCAGGGCTCATACCGGGTTTCGCTCTGGACACTAAAAAAGCCGTCCCGGTGGAGTAGTGGTCTAAGCTCTGGCTTTTGAACATTCGTCCGAGATGGATCCGGGTTCGAATCCCGGTGAGGCACGGATGTGGAGCTTGCCTTACGGCACTGGCTCTCTCCCTTCGCTGAAACCGGTGGCACTAAATTAGGGACGGGCGACTGCTTATAGCCCATCGAGTTAACAATGCTTCAGTGTTGCTCTCTTCTAACCACGCAGGCATAAAGCACTGTGTGAGGTGAGATTCTGTAAAACGGCCACTACATTCGAAATTACTAACATATAAGTGTAAGAAGCAGTAGTCATTGTTCAAAGCACTGCTATCACACTTCCTCACTACGTCCCTCCAAAACCAAATTTTGCAGAGAGAACACAGTTCTTCGTCGAAATATTGCTGATTTCTTCCGGATGTCATAAAGTTTGGCGTCACGTCGCAGCTAACTTGCGGGTACTGCAGTAACTTCTTTCGCGCATGTGCATATTCCGTCGTCAGGCACAATTTATCCAATTAAAAAGGTATCCCATTACTTTCTGCTGGATATTGTATTTTTATGTCAAACTATGTGCCACTTCATTTTTGCATGTGTGACTTAAGTTTTGTAGCTGAGTGCATTTACGAGTAAAATCTTGCAACATAAAGTAATAAAATCGGGAAAGGAAGTGAAACGTCACTCACTCAAAAAGATGTGATCTTCTGAACCCTTTAATCATTGTTACATGTCCTCAGAAAATTCTGTCGGTCTGAAATCATTTTGCAAGACACACTTCCGCACTGTATTCTGAGGAAAAGCCCAATTTAATCTCCTAGGCAACATGCTCCGTAGTATGAACCATTAGAGCTTTCCGGTCAAGATTTCATTTTTCATACGAAGACATGTGAATCCGTCTACTACTATATTCTGTAGCACAGTAGAATGAAATTCTATACTCATCCGGTATTAAAGAAACTTTAGGTCATGTAATGCTTTCTTTCTGCTCCATTCCTCTCAACTACGGCGGGCATCGTTTTCAAAAGACAAATTGATCTCCTTACAGAACAGTTTCATTTTTTTAACCTGCACTCATTACAGTTTATTCTGAAACAGCTAGACAGAAAAAAAATCTGCTTTTAAGGGCTCAAAGAAATATTAACTCTTACCTTTTAATAATATTTCTAGCTTTAAATGAGAGCTGACTCATACTAACACCTTATCAGTTTCATACTGTATCGTTATAACGCCTGATTGGCTCTCCGAGTAATCAGTCTCTTTGATCGGTTTTGAATTAAGGTAATCCACTTCTTATACTGCATAAAGCAGTTGTGTTTCGTTTTCTGGTTATTTGGCTATAACATTTGATAGCATACGGATAATTCCACCCAGTTTGTTGCATTACATTCTGTATTAAATTATCTTTCTAATGGTGTACACTGGTGTGCAAAAATTAAGGACGAAGAGGAGAAATTAGCATAACAGCGGAACGAGCAGGCAGAACGGACCGAAAGACCACTCAGGAGATAGACTAGGGTACAGTGCGGAAGGGCATGCGCATATATGCAGCATGACAGCGGGGGGAGGTAGGTCGGAAGGGTATAAAGCACACGGGCGGTGTACGCTCAGCTATTTGGTGAAAGCTATTGCACGGTGTACATCGGTTTGAACGACGTCGAGTTGCTGCCACCGTGTGATATGGCCAACAGGCAATCCAGTAGACGACATGTGGATGACTTTACCCGAGGTTGCGATAATGGGAAGTTGGAAGAAGGTCGAAGTGTGACTAGTGTGGCCGAGGAGTTCGGGATCGCTCACAGCATCGTTTCACGAGCTTAGAGAACATTTCAAATAACAGGAACAGCTGTTAAAGAGTTTAGCAGTGGCCTTCCACGAGCAACTACGGCGGCAGACGACCGGTATATTGTCCTACAGGCAAGAAGAGACAGATGGCAGACAGCGGGAGAAATCGCAAGGCACATGCAACAGACAACTTAACGTCCGTTATCGCGTTTTATCGTGGCCAGGAGACTGCACAAAAGTGGTCTATTTGCACGACGACCAGTACGGTGTGTGCCATTAAAGCCTGCTCATCGGAGACGGCGGTTTATGGGTGCCAGGAACACAAGAACTAGACACTTCAGCAATTGGGTCGAGTTCCCTTTACGGATGAAAGCCGGTTTAGTCTGACGAGGGATTCTGGACGTATACACATCTGGAGAGAGCAGGGAACACGCAAGCAAACCTCAAACATCATCGAAAGTGACCGGTTTGGAGGTGGTGGAGTTCTCGTTTGGGGCGGTATCATGCTTGGTAGCCGTACTGACCTCCACATCTTCCAAGGAGTTTCAGTCACTGGTGTCCGCTATTGTACCGAGGTTCTCCTGCCTCACATGCGTCTGTTTAGAGGTGCTGTGCGTCCTGAGTTCCTCTTTATGGACGACAAAGCTACACCTCACGGTACAGTGGCTGTCGCAGAGCTGTTGGAGAGTAAAGATATTCTACGCATGGATTGGCTCGCAAGTTCCCCAGACCTAAATCCAATCGAACACGTGTGGGACGTTCTCAGGAGACGCTTGGCAGCACGTCCCCAGCCGCCAGCAACGATTCCGCAGCTGCGATTGGCGCTACAAGAGGAATGGGCCGCGATGAATCAACAGCTCCTTCACAACCTCATCCTCAGCATGGACAGACGTTGTAATTCCTGCAACGCAGTCAGTGGTGATCATATCCCCTACTAAAGACTGGATTATTCTTGGCAGTCGCCTGTCACATGGATGTTTCTGTCTTCTGTCTAGTTGTGCTCGAAGCTACCTTTTCAATAAAGTGCCTTTGTATCCTTCGGATTTCTTGTTTGGACGCTTTTGCTCACTTGTCCCATATTCTTACATCTTGGGCATCTTATGGTATGATTTGAGTCGATGTGGAGCACTTCTGCACGACGTTACATTCGAAAAACCGTCTCGTCTTTAATTGTTGCACGCCAGTGTATAATTTTATGTTATTGTTCTAAAATAAAAACTGATGTTATGAGCCATCAAACCTTAGAAATACGAATTTTCCTAAAGGTTTCCACAATTTTGGCCCAACTAGCTCGTATCTCCACTGAAAGCCTTTCGATAGATAAGTTAGAACCCTAACTCTTCAACGGTCCGGAAGTTGTTAGATCATTGAAATGATCTAGCAAGTCCATAAGTTGTTAGATCATTTAATGATCTATCATTGAAATGGGGTCAAAGGTCAGAACACAGGAGCAATATTTATTCCACAGCCATTATCCTCAAAATTTGATTAAAAATGCTTCCATTGCGACAAAACTTTAGTATGTCGTTCCGGAGGTATACTAGACAAATTCTGGTTAATATCATCGAAATAGGGTCAAAGGTCAGCGCACAGGAGCGAGATTTATTCCACAGCCATTATCCTCCTAACTTGAGTAATAAGTTGAGTAATGATTTCTGGGGTATGTTGGAAAGCCTATCATAATCAATGCTTTGCATAATATTACTAACTTGTTCATATTGTAGGTGGCAGAAATTGAAATTTTAGTCGCGAGAAAACTTTTTGCTACCAGTTTACATCGTATCTAGTGTGACGTACCACAGAGGTGAAAGCCCGTGTCAAGATGACAAAACTGCGGCAATACACTCTATCCGTGTAGCTTAGTTGGAGCAATTTACTCCGGTGTGATGGAGAGCGGGTTCAATCCCCGTCTCGGACAAATTTGTGTTTTCACACTAGGAAATAATACATAGTTGTTACTTAAAACACTCACAGGCGCTTTTGAGTTGCGAAATGCACGCGAAAAACGCTATAAACAATAATGAAGAATTTTAGGCAAGGAGCATAAAACTATAGCCCAACTATTCAGTTGCACGTTTCCAATTGTGTTAGTTACTTCGGTTAAGAGTGTTAAATAAAATTAAGTAAAAAAGTAAAAGGGGAAATTAATTTGACCCTGGGTTTTTAGTCAAAGACTTGATATAAGAGCCCACCCGGGCCGGGGCCGGGATCCGTCTCTGGGCTTTTTGTCATAGCCCGGACCCCTGCTCATTTGTACTCTGCATTTCAAAAACTCGTCCTGGAAAAATTATGTTATGCATTCGATAGCTGAAGCTAATTGTACCGTTGCATTTGGCAGTGATCGATTAAAAATCGTTTGCTCCGCGGATAGCTACAAGTTAAGAGGAAAATGTTTCACGCATGTTAGAATGTTTTTGATGGATATACAGAAACATCCTCCCAGATAGGGCAAATTTATTTTTTCAATTCATCGGAGCGTTCTGCATGTGGCGCACACAATAACACAGGATGCTACATTCTCTTTCCCCTTTCAAGTGAAAAACATTACGAGCATTTGTAACATGCGTGCTCTCTTTTAACATAAACTGTCTACCCATGGTATAACTGGGCGCTCAACTCAATAATTCGAGAGCTTGGCGGTAAAAATTTCTCCGTCATCTCAAAGATAAACACAATTTCTGATTATGTTAATAAAAATGGGGACTTGAAATATCAATTTCTTGAATAAACTACTCTGAAGATTCACTAACCTGTTCCGAATATGTTCGAAACAATCTAATATAACATCGTTTTTGTTCACATTAAAAACAATCTGAAATTAGAAATCTGTTCTTGATCTGAAATCTTTAAAGCTGAAAGTAAATTAACAAGTTAGTAAAATCATGCAATGCATTGATTATGATGCGTTTTCCAACATACCAGAAATCATTAAGCAAGTTATTGCCGCCCCGGTGGCGCAGTGGTCTAAGCGATGGCCTCTGATCGTTCGTCCGAACGGGGTCCGGGTTCGAATCCCCGTGAGGCATGGATGTTGTGTTTGTCTTACGGCACTGGCTCTCTCCCTTCCCTGGAACCAGTGACCCTAAATTAAGGACGGGCGACTGCTTATAGCCCATTGAGTTGCTCACGGTGGTCATTAAACCTCCAATCAAAAAAAATTAAGCAAGTTATTACTTAAGTTATGAGAATAATGGCTGTGGAATAAATCTCGCTCCTATGCCCTGACCCCATTTCGATGATATTAAACAGAATTGGTTCAGTATACCTCCGGAACAACATACTAAAGTTTTGTCGCAATAGAAGGAATTTTAGTCAAGTTACGAGGATAATGGCTGAGGAATAAATCTCGCTCCTGTGCCCTGACCTTTGACCCCATTTCGATTATATTAAACAGAACCGCTTCAGTTCATCTCCGTAACAACATGATACAGTTTTCACGCGATCGAAGTATTTTTACGTAAGTATGACACATAAGAGCAATGGAATGAATTCCACTTCTATGTCCTGACATTTTACCCCATTTCGTCCATTTTCAATAAGGTTCGTTCGCAGGTGGTCCTCTACCACATACTAAAATTTCATCGAAATCGAACCATTGTTACCCAAGTTATGACGCATAAGGACAACGCTCTTTGGCCAGGCATGGCCCTTGCGCCATAAATCCTAACCAACCAACCATAAGGACAATGGAATGGATCCCGCTCCTATGTCCTAACCTTTGACCCCATTTCGTCCATTTTCAATAGAGTTCGTCCCCAGGTGGTCCCCTACCACATACTAAAATTTCATCGAAATCGAACATTTTTTTAAAGCGAGTTATCGTGCGGACAGACAGGCACACGGAGAAAGCTGAAGCATATACGCTTCTTCAACTTACTGTTGGAAAGTGTAAAAAATCAGCCACGCAATGAGATCTCTTCACTTAGTATTTAAGTGTGAGTGAATGCTAGCTTATTATTATTATTTTTTTAAAATTTCATTCGAAGTAAGAATAAGCTCAGGAGAAATCATTAGTAAGTAAAATCTTGGGTTCGTGGAAATCATGCCCTGGGAAAGTAATTTGTAGCTCCTACATTCTTGAAATATGATGTGCAAATAAAATTTCTATGTGCTGTAGTTAGATGTCAAATGCTATTTCCTCTTTACCTTCCTTCAGTGCAGTTCTTATTGAGCAAGGCCATTTCGTAAGTCGCTGATTATCAAACGTCCCTTTTTTTACGCTTTCAAACCGTAGCGTAGGTTGAAGAAGCGTATATGCTCTATCTTCGTCCGTCTGTCAGCACGATACATTGCGTAAACGGGGTTTGATTTCAATGAAATTTAACTATGTGGTAGGGGACCACCTGGGGAGGAACCCTATTGAAAATGGGATCAAAGCTCAGGAGATAGGAGCGGAATCCATTCCATTGCCCTTATGCGTCATAACTTGCATAAAAATGCTTCGATTTCAACGAAACTTTAGTATGTGGTAGGGGATTACCAGGGGAGGAACCCGTTTGAAAATGAACGAAATGTGATCAAAGATCAGACCATAGGAGCGGGATCCATTCCATTGCCCTTATGCGTCATAACTTGCGTAAATATGGTTCGATTTCAATGAAATTTTACTATGTGGTAGGGGTCCGCCTGGGAACGAACCTTATGGAAAATGGGTGAAGTGGGGCAAAAAAGTCAGGACATAGGATTGGGATCCATTCCATCGCCCTTATCCCATATTATTAAGATGGACGTCAAGTAATTTTGCTTCCTATACTTCCAATGGAAAAAACTTTTGTACACCTTTTCTTCACAATTAATGTGTTCCCAAGGATGAAAATTTGAACATCGATTAAAATAACTTAATATTATAACTTGGAATACTTAATATTTTCTAAAACATAACCATAAATATATTAAAAATCAATAACTTTTCGTTTGGTGGTGTTGAAACCAGAAAAAGGATGGCGCGACCTGTACTTTGATGACGTCAGTAGACAAACAAATGTTGGATTGCATAATTATGGTTATGTTTTAGAAAATATTAAGTATTCCAAGTTATAAAATGAAGCTATTTTAATCGATGTTCAAATTTTCATCCTTGAGAACGCATTTATTGGGAAGAAAATGTGTACAGAAATTTTCCATTCGAAGTACGGGAAGCAAAATTACTTGATGTTCACCTTATAGGAGCAATTCTTGCATGTATGTAAATTTTATTTTGAAAACTGCTCAAAATAAAATTAACTAATTAAACACTAAAACCAAAACTCCTAGAAGAATGTCGAATGATTTCGGAACAACAACAGGGAAACTTGGTTGCTGGAATGCGATCCAAATGTGTGGTCTTATTATCTTAGCATAGTTGATTCTGGACAAAGTGGAGAGGTGGCCATAATTTTTTAGTAACTCGGTGTATAGAACCCTTTTACGTTATCATTAGAGTCTGGCATTATCAATCTATTCCCCCTCAACACTTCTAAGATGGCTTGCTCAAGAACATCTTGGAAGTGTTCAATGGGAACAGAATGGCAATATATTCTTCCTGTATTTTCCCAGAAACCGAATTATTAAAAATTTTGCGAGTAATCGGAAAGTTGCAAGAAATTCCGTTTTCTTACGCACCTTTTTATTTTTTTTTATTTTTTTATTTTTTTGGTAAAATGAGATACATGTCTTCAAACTTCTTCACTTTCTAATATCGAAATTTTTGTGAATAAAAATGAAAATGTTTACGTCTGAATTGTACGTTGTACAGTACACTGTAATACTCTATATTGACAAATGTCACCGGACACCTAGAAGAGAAACACAACATAGCATTTATTGACATACATTAGTACGGTGTCGGTCAACCTTTGGCATTAATACATGCACTGACCCTTCGAGACATGCTTTCGACAAGGTTTTGGAATACATCGATAGGTATGCGCTTTAATTCACTGCATAATGCTGCCGCTAGCTGTTGCTTAGTAGTAGGCCTTGGTTCCAAACTTCTTATGCGGCGCTCTAATTCATCCCATAGGTGCTCTATGGGATTAAGATCAGGTCTCTGTGCTGGCCAGTCCACACCCGATACGGAATTATCGTCAAACCACGCCGCAACAGTTCTTGCTTTATGGCTCGGTGCATTATCCTGCTGATACCAACAGGGCTCGGTTCCATAGTATTTGCCACACAGTTGGTAGGGCATAATTGTACAGAATATCGAGGTAGACGTGCTGGTTAACAGGTTTGTCCACGATAACCAATGGGCAAGGACCATACCACCAAAAAAAAAAAAAAAAACCCACACGAGTACACTCCCAGCTCCAAACTTGACCGTAGGAACAGTACACTGTGGTAAATAGCGTTCTCCCGGCTGTCAATATGTCCGCACACGGCCGTCAGACTGATGGATCGTGTATCTGGATTCATCAGTCCATAGAACCTGTTTCTATTGAACTACGGTCCACGATAAATGTTTTTTACACCATGCTAAACGACGAGTAGCATTCCGAGTGGAGATGAAAGGCTTATGAGTAGCCGGACCACCACGGTAACCCACGGAACAGAGTTCTCTGCGAATGGTACGTGTACATACCGAGGTTCCAGTATTTTTACTCACCTGTACACTGAGGTCTTGTGCAGTACTCCGTCGATTAGCTGTAACGATTCTCCCGAGGCTTCGACGTCCTCTATCGCTGATTTTCTTTGGTCTGCCGGTATGTTTTGCTGCTTCAGATACGCTATGTGTGTTCCACTTATTCAGTACATCAAAAACAGTTGACTTGGGTATGTTTAAACACCTCTCTGTTTCTCTAATGGACAACCCACTAATATAACACCAAACAATCTTTCCTTTCTCAAAGTCAGTTCTCTCCCCCGCGCGACATTTTCACTAACCCTCACAGTGCGATATGATTCCGGTTTTTTTGTCATTTTCTTGCAGGACATCGGTCTACAGTGAGTAGAGTTTAGGTCCCAGCCGCCTACAGTGAGATCGCCTTTTGGGCAAGACACAGAAACAATGAGAGCAAGTCTAGCGACTTTGACAGAACAGTTTTTAGTGAGATTAGAGTACAGTAGATGGCGCCACCGTACAAGTACGATGTTGCACACAGAGGGGTGAGAGAATTTCAGGGGGGCATAGGAAAGGATACCCATTTAACCAGTGGGTCCAGCCTGGGGGCCGTCACTTAACATGCTTGTCCGATATTCAGCGATTGTTAGTAAATCACACCATCTCTGAAAGATCAGTCCAGGTTCGAACCTGAGGACCCTGCATCGATAGTCTGAACCGCTAACCACTAAGCCATCCGCGGCTCTATATGATCGCGGTCAGCTGCAGGCTTGTTTTTATACCGTTTGCCGCCGTACCGTGCATCTTAACAACGCAGTGGATCCGTTCATTGCTTTTGAAGGGGTGTCCGGTGACTTTTGTTAATATAATGTACATCGAAAACGTCGTAAAAAGCTTTAGGGTAAAATATGTGAATTACTCCTGAGCATTCACAACTCTCTACAGAGTCTGCTTTATCATTAGCATAAGAAGCATTTTCCAGTTTTTCTATACTTTACCGAAAATTCTTGGCATGTCTGAAGTTAGAACAAGAAAGCCATCTGCTCAGGAATTATGCACGTAATTCTACAAAGATAAATACTTGGATGCTTTTGAGAAGTTGTGATATCTGATGTTAACACTATGACTTCTGTTTTATTTATTTATGTAATTTTTTTTTTTTTTGATGTAAGGCAGACCTAAGCAAGCATGCTGTAAATTTTCTAGTCTGTGAATAATTTTTTCTGAAATCAAAATAACAATTCACATTTGTAAATATAAATGAAACAATAATTAAGATTTGTGCGCATTTTCTCTATGATAAAGAAATAAATACCAAAAGTACCCACAAAGTAGCATAAGAGAAAATTTTTAATGCAATCAATATTTGAACATTCCATTTAACGCCTTGTTTCAAAGTACAATGCCTATCCTTTGCATTATCTTTACGTTACTGCAACTTGGAGTGGAATTGCTTTTAAATTGTTGTAGAAAACAAATTAAATCCCTGTTAGGGCAGTTGCGAAAGGAAATAAAAATAATTATTATTTGCCATATCAAATTATTCTTCTAAGACGTTCCTCCAGATCGTAGTACAAACACTCTGAAATATCATCAAACTTCAAGAAGCAGATCGCACCTGCGTCACCCACCCCTTTAATTTCTCTTCAGAACAAGTTTGCCTTTCTAACCCCCCGCTTAGAAAGTGTTCTCTGATATAACTCGTTCTGCTTGCACACGAACGTTAACAAAGATGAATATTTTATATGTATTTCAGACTTCGGCGGTTTCCTTAAACAAAATGAAAGGGAACAGAAATTAAAATAACACACTTGGAAATTTGAATTTACCTACATACCGTATGCCAGAAACGAAATTGCTACCCCCTTCTTCCATTCCCGTAGTAATTCTTATTTGCAAATTACACAATAAAAAAAAAGGAGACTAAGTAACTTGTTTCGAGTATGCAGCTAGCTGACTGACCTCCATTTTTGGCGGGCTATGTAAAAGGCTATTAATATAATCACTTTGTCTGATAGTCGGTCAGTCTATCCGTGTGCATCGAATCTTTTAATGGGGAGGGGTGAGAAATGTTCAGGAGGCAAAAAATTTAATTGCACTTCAGCAGTTTTTATTAATAATAAAGGTAAGCAGCACTTGAAAATAATTATGGGAGATTTCAATGCAAAAATAGGGCAACGGCAACAGAATGAAACTTCAGTACGTAAATTCGGTCACTGCAACAGAAACCAGCGTGGAAATACTCTCGTTGAGTTTGCAGAGGCAGAAGGATTTTTCATCTTGAACTCCTTCTTCAAGAAAAAGCCACACAGGAAATGGACATGGAGACATCCAAATGGGACGACAAGTGAAATTGATTTTATTATGTGTAACAAAAAATTCGTCATAGAAGACTGCAGTGTGCTAAACAAGTTCAACACAGGTAGTGACCATAGATTGGTGAGATGTAAGATGCACATCAACACCAAACTGGAACATGGCAAGCTCATAAGACAAACAAAATCTATTGACATAACCAACCTTAAAAAACACCATAATACCTTCAAGTTGGAACTGAAGAACAGGTTCTCTGCTTTAGAAGGCCTAACATCGGAAGAAGTGGACATCTCTGAAGTTAACAGAAAAGTAACCAAAGCTCTTATGGAAACAGCAACAAAATTAGCTGGGTCTAAGAACAAGTTGCATGTAAATAAATTATCAGGAAAAACGAAAATGTTGATGCAAAAAAGAAGAGAGATGAGGACAACTAAAGAAGATGTGACTTCCAAAGTGGAATATATAGAGCTATGCAAGACAGTACGAAAAAGTATCACTGAAGACGTAAGAAAATTCAACTGTGAACTAGTGAGGAAAGCAATTGAAAACAACCAAAGCCTAAAGATAGCAAAGGGACATCTCAGTAAGGGAAGAAAACAGATTATGGCACTGAGAAAAGAAGATGGTTCTGTAACAAGAAATAGAGGCGAAATTTTGACAAGAATGAAAGATTTCTACTCCAAATTATATGAAAGGGATGATACATGCACTCCAGACATCATGAAAGATACCAGTACCAGAGTTCCTCCAGTCCTTCCAGCAGAAGTTGCACATGCAATCAAGAACATGAAGCGGGGAAAAGCTCCAGGAGAAGATGGAATTACTGTAGACATCATACAAGAAGCAAGTGGAGAAATCGAAACAGTACTCGCCCAAATTTTCACTCGATGCCTTAATGAAGGAAAGATCCCTGAGGATTGGAACACCGCTACAATGATCCTGCTACATAAGAAAGGTGAGATTGAGGATCTCGGAAACTACAGACCTATCAGCCTCCTATCAGTAGTTTATAAAATCTTCACTAAAGTTCTTTCACACCGCTTGAAGGTAACACTGGACATGGCTCAACCGAGAGAACAAGCTGGATTCAGGAGTGGCTACAGCACAATAGATCATATCCATGTGCTGAGAGAACTAATTGAAAGAGCGAGGGAATATGAACTTCCATTGTGCATGGCTTTTATCGATTATGAAAAAGCCTTTGATTCGGTGAAACCATCAGCAGTTACAATGGCTCTGAAAACCTGCGGTATTGAAGATGCATACATTAATATTATTAATATCATCTATGAAAATGCAAGTGCAAAGATTAGGCTGTTTGAAAATACAACACACATAAAAATTGGAAAGGGAGTGAGACAAGGTGACACCATATCTCCGAAGCTCTTTAATGCCACATTGGATGGTGTTTTTCAGTCACTGAGCTGGGAAAACAAGGGGATAAAGATTAATGGAGATTATCTAACCCACCTTCGTTTTGCTGATGACGTAGTCATTTTTGCAACTAGCCCATCAGAGCTGCAGAGTATGATCCAGGAACTTGCTGACAAGAGTAAAGAAGTGGGGTTAAAAATGAACTTTCAGAAGACAAAAGTGATGATCAATGCTTTTACAAGAAATGAAGATTTATCGATTGATGGAGAAAAGCTGGAGATAACAGACACGTACGTTTATCTTGGACAGCAGATATCAAGTGAGGGTCACATTGATGAAGAAATTAATCGGCGTACAAAACTTGCCTGGAGAGCTTTTGGAAGAAACAGCATAATTTTCAAGAGCAATATGCCATTATGTCTTAAAAGAAAAGTGTTTGATCAATGCATCCTTCCAGTGCTTACGTATGGTGCAGAGACGTGGACCTTAACTAAAAGAGACATGCAAGGGCTGCAGACAACTCAAAGACGCATGGAGAGGTGCATACTTGGTGTAACCAGGAGAGATAAGAAGAGGAACTCGTGGATCCGAAAAATGACAAGAGTGGAAGACATCATGATCAGAGTTAAATCCCTGAAATGGCAATGGGCTGGACATACTGCCAGAAGGACAGATCATCGATGGACAGCCGAAATTTTAGATTGGATTCCAAGGGACAGGAAAAGACCCAAGAAGAAGACCACATGGGAGATGGGTGGATGAAATTAGAAAGTATGCAGGGGTGACATGGAGGAGACTGGCACAAGACAGACCGTTGTGGAGGAAACTTGGGGAGACCTTCGTCCAGCAGTGGATTGTTAATGGTTGACAATGATGATGATGATGATGATGATATATGTGTATACACTGCTGGCCACCCAAATTGCAACACCGAGAAGGACACGAGATAGCAAAGCCAGATTTACTGGACACATAACAACAGATACAAAGATGGAAACGATTGAGCTTACAGGCCCGTGCGACTTGCGGAACACACAGACATCAATAGTTCGTGTGGCCCCCATGGCTGGCAATAACGGCCGCTACACGCCGCGGCATCGAACGAAAGATGCTTTGGATGTCGGCTTGGGGTATGTCGGTCCAGGCTCCTTTCACACGTTGCCACAGTTCATCACGGGTGGTGGATGCCGGGCCACTCGGTTGCCGATCAGCGACCAGACGTGTTCGATGGGCGACATATCGGGAGAACAGGCGGGCCACGGCAGCAGTGACACCTAGTGAGCCGTGAAGAATTGTTGCACGATGCGTGCCACGTGTGGGCGCGCATTGTCCTGTTGAAACGTGGCCACTGGCAGGTCCTACAGGTAAGGGAGGACTACAGGCTCCAAAACGTCGGAGATGTAGCGGTGGCTGTTGAGTGTACCTGTCATGCGTACCAGAAGGGTGCGGGTGTCATATCCAATTGCGCCCCAAACGATAACGCCAGGCGACGGACCGGTATGGCGATGCATAATGCAGGCATCATACAGACTCTCACCGTGGTGCCACCACACGCGGATCCGACCATCGTGGTGTTGCAGGCAGAAGCGGGATTCGTCGGAGAAGATAGTGTCGTTCCATTCTGTAGTCCAGGTGCGGCGTTCAACGGCCCACTGCCACAGCACTCGCCGGTTGTGTAACGTCAATGGTAATCGGAGCAACGGGCGCCGTGCGACAAGTCCCCGCTCCTGCAGACGATGTCGAACGGTACGTGCTGACACAGGTTGTTGCGCAACACACCCTAATTCTCGCGCTAACGTTCGTGATGTGGCGGTGCGAGCCGTCAATGCCCGCCACACAACATGCCGGTCCTCTCGTTCGTTGGTGTGCCGCTGCTGCGGCAATCACTCACGTCGGTCCGCCCGTCCCTCCTGCACCGACCAAAACCATACTCGCGTCACTGTGGCTGGATGTCGTCCCACACGGACGCCGATGTCTCGGTACGATAAACCGCTGTCGCGATAAGCCACTATTCGTCCTCTGTCGAGCTCCGAAACGTGCTGAAATGACTGCCGTATTCTACGACGAGGCATCAGGAAGCTTCCCACGCACAGGGCTGGCAGTACAACACCCTTCCACTACTTACACCCCACCTTCTGTGCACCCTTTTTACAGTGCTTCTCGGTGAAGTGCCGGGCGCACATGATTTGCAGATGCCCTGCAATGCTAATCGTTTGCATGTCCTCTCGCGGGCGACGCATGCTGCGAATTTCAGGCCAATCGGATGCTTCATTCTTGGTGTTGCATTTTGGGTGGCCAGCAGTGTTTATAGGCTGGGCATGTTGCCAGAAAAACGGACCACCGATGGACAACAGAAATTTTAGTCTGGATTCCGAGGGACAGGAACAGACCCAGAAGAAGACCCCATGCTGCCCATTGCTGCAAATTCCATTGACAATTCACCACAGACGCATCAGACTGCAATGAGGTCTCGAACACAGACATTGGCGCGCTGATTGGCAACAGGTCGTGTTTTTCGACGAGTCACGATTCATTTTGATGCACCATGACGGTCGCATACGTGTTCGAAGTCATCGTGATGAACTGCACCTTGCACTTTGAAGCATCATACCGGCCCAATGACAAAGGTCATGGTTTGGGGGCGCCATTGGGTTGAATTCGCGATCTCGTCTGATACAAATTGAGGTAACCTTCAACATCCAGCGATACATCAGGGATGTTTCAGAGGCAGAGGTGGTACCCTTCCTTCAGAGTTGACCTGACGCTATATTCCAGCAGGGCAAAGCTCGGTTACATGTGACTCGGAATTTCCAAGACCTCTTCCATGCACGGCAGATACCACTTCTTCCCGGGCCTGCACGTTGGGCGGATATGTCCCCGACCGAACATATTGGGTCGTTTCATAATTATTGGCCGATGGCGACAAGACGAATTTGCATAGCTGGCTAAGAGGGCCGCCTCGTAGGAGGAACTACCAAACGCCCATGCAAATTGAATCGGTTCAGTCCACGTGTATAAAACCGTATTTCAGACAGATCTCAGCAGTTGGGGACGTGATGGAGAAACCCGACGTGAGATAAGGGATTTTGCACGAATTCAAACTTGGTCGGAATGTGTCCGAAACGGTCGCAAATGTCAATAGAGCTTGGGTTGTCAGAACGACAAATGACATAACTGTCCGTAGACTATTTTTCCAAGTTCCATGCCGGTGATGTTGCCATCGACCATAAGCCAGGAGCCGGTAGTCCGGTTCTGTGTGATAATGTACATTTAAGGAGTAAAGTGGAAGAAAAACCAACGTCCACAGTACAAGAACTCAGTGACGAACTTGTAGTATCATCAGTGATAGTTTCCAGACACCTGGCAGCTATGGGCAAGGTTAAAAACTGGATACCTGGGTTCCACACGAACTCACCGAACAGCAGCAGATACGGCGTCTGGAAACATGCATTGCCCTCCAAAAACGTGAAGCTATTGCTCCTTTTCTGCATCGGATCCTTACGGTTGGTGCAAAATGGGTGTTTTATGAAAAAGGAAGCGAACACCGCCGTGGCTCGATAAAGGGGAACCACCCAAACACATGTCCAAACCCGAGTTGGACCCACAGAAGGCCCTGATCTCTGTGCGGTGGACTACCAAGACTGTGGTTCATTATGAGTTTTTGCCGCGAGGTCAAATAATCACAACGGACGTGTACTGACGTCAGCCGAACGAATATCACCTGAAATTATGCAGCAAACAACCATCGCTCGCCAATCGTTTGGGTCCCATACTGGATGGCGCACGACCACGTGTGTCTATTGGAAGCATGCGAAAAATCAACGCCTTGGGGTACAAGGTCCTCTTTCATCATGTTTATTCACCTGACTTGGCACCCTCAGTCTTTCACATGTTTCGCCATTGGGACTACTTCTTGAGGAACAAACGGTTCGCTAACGAGGATGCTGTGATTTCCGCCGTCAGCGATTCCTCGGACCACTGTGATGCCAGTTCCTGCCATCGTGGCATTTTTGCACTGAAAACACGTTGGGCATAGTGTAATGCTGCTGAGGGCAGAAATGTTTCTGAATAAAATGCATTTCGTCGTCTGTTACTGCTGTTTGCTTCTTTGTGTCCGAATCGGCCAATAATTATGAAACGACCCAATATCTTTGACATGGTAGCTAAGCATATAGCCAGTAAAGCGCCTCCCCCAATCACCACAAATGAACCCTGGTCTCGCATAGAAGCATCCTGGCAGACTATTCCCCAGGACGATATCAAAAACCTCTTCGATTAAATGCCGCGCTGTGTGGCGGCTGTTATTTTTGCTCGAGGTGGCTTCCCACGGTACTGTGTTTTGAAGCGAAAATTTTTGCGTTGCTTTACAAATATGATCAATTATGCCCTGTAACATGAGGAATCTGTGAAATAAATTTCATTTGCATAGCGCGATTCTTCCTTGGTGTTGCACGTTTTTGTGTGTGTGTGTGTGTGTGTGTGTGCTTCATTGGAGGTTGAATGACCACCGTGAGCAACTCCAGGGGCTATAAGCAGCCGCCCGTCCCTAATTTAGAGCCACGGGTTCCAGGAAAGGGAGAGAGCCACTGCCGTAAGACAAACACAACATCCATGCTTTACCGGGACTCGAACCTGGACCCCTTCCGGACGAATGATCAGAAGCTATCGCTTAGATCACTGCGCCACCAGGGCGGGGTTGCAGTTTTCACAAACAGTAGTGTAATTTTCAGATTATTTCTTTAGAATACAGTGCTACTACCAATGTACACTGAAGAGCAATTCAATTAAAGACAGCTGGCGTTATGCAAATGTGGCGCTGTAGGCGGCCCTGTAAACGGAAACGACATGACGTATGCAGCGATCCGACAATATAAGGAGTGATGCAACGGGAATCATTAAGAGTCGGAAGCAGTATACGAAGGATCTAAGCGCATTTGATCGTGGGCAAATTGTCGGGGCCCGACGAATGGATCACTCCATCTCGGATGTTTTTTTTTTTTTTTATTGGAGGTTTAACGACCGCCATGAGCAACTCAATGGGCTATAAGCAGTCGCCCGTCCCTAATTTAGGGTCACTGGTTCCAGGGAAGGGAGAGAGCCAGTGCCGTAAGACAAACACAACATCCATGCCTCACCGGGATTCGAACCCGGACCCCGTTCGGACGAATGATCAGAGGCCATCGCTTAGACCACTGCGCCACCGGGGCGGCCATCTCGGAAGTCGTGCAGGCACTGGGATTTTCACGAGCCACTGTGTCACGGGTGCACCGTGAGTACATTGAATCCCGTAAAACCATCCCTGCAAGGGCCAACTGCCGTGGACAACAGCGTGTGGACGAGCGGGGTCATCGTCGGCTAGCTCGCATTGTAACAGATGATAGACGGGCCACAGTGCAAGAAATCACTCGGCAATTTAACGCTGGTGCACAAAAACGTGTAAGCAGCCACACCATCCAGAACCATCTCCTCGCTATGGGGTACAGAAGCCATCGTCCCACGCGGGTTCCGCTGCTGACCGCACATCACAGGGTGCAAAGATTAGCATTGGCATGGGAACATCGCCACTGGACCCTACACATGTGAAAAAATGTTGCCTGGACTGATGAGTCGAGATTAACGTTGGTGTAGGAGGGTGCCAGGACACGAGTATGGCGCAAACCACATGAAGCGATGGTTCTTTCTTGCCAGCAGGGTACTCTTAAAACTGGTGGGGGTGGCACTGTCGTCTAGGGACTGTTTACGTAGACTGAAATGGGACCCCTGAAACGTGTGACATCGTCCCTCACAAGTCAACGTTACTGGGATATCCTGGACGACCATTTGCTCCCGTTTGTGCGTCTTCAACGTCCCACTGGGGACGTCGTCCTGCAACAAGAAAATGCACTGTTCCATCGCTCTCGAATTGTATCCGAATGGTTGGATGAACACTCCACCGACGTGACGTCGCTTCCTTGGCCAGCTAGGTCACCTGACCTCAATCTCATCGAGCGCATCTGGGATGCAATCGAGAGAGATGTTCGAGGCTCTGACCTCCCTCCATCAACTCTTCGTGAACTGTGGGAGCTTGTTCAGGGGTCGTGGATCCGTATGGCTTCCCAACGCTTCCGGTGTCTTGTCGAGTTCATGCCGAGACGAATCGCCACCGTCATCAGAGCGAAAGGTGGTGCTACACGTTACTAGACAGGTATCTCTAATTCAATTGCTCTTCAGTGTACACTGAAATGCCAGAAAACTGGTACATACGAGCTTATGCAAAATATATAGCAACGTCACCTATGAGCGTACTCGGTTGCGTCCGCCATCGCGTATATAAAGTGATAGACATCCTTGCCAGCTGTCAGCTCTGTTTTCGGCATGAGAATGACAAGTAATAACGTATTAGGCGATTTTCAACGTGGTGTCATTGTTGGCGCTCGTGAAATGGGCCATAGTATATCGGAGGTAGAAACGAAATTCGGATTTTCACGGACGACCATTGCAAGGGTGTACCGTGACTACAAGAATTCCGGCAAAACCTCCAACCCACGATACCAGTGTGGCCGTAAAAAGACATTGGATGAACGTGACCATCGTCGGCTGTCAAGAATCGTTTCACGCGATAGTAACACTCTCGCAGGTATAATCGGAATTCAATGCTGGAGTCTCAACAAGCATCAGCGTCCGGACTGTGCAACGTACCCTGCACGATATGGGCTTTGGGAGCCGACGCCCAACTCGAGTCCCCTTGATGAGTGCACGACACAGAGCTATGCGCCTCGCTTGGACATGGCAACACCGCCACTGGACACTTGATGACTGTAAACAAGTAGCCTGGTCTGACGAGTCGCGTTTCCAACTGTATCGGGCAGATGGAAGGATTCGTGTGTAACGCAAACCCCATGAAGCCATGGATCCCGCCTGTCAACACGGAACTGTATTGATTGGGGGGGTTGGTCCGTGATGGTGTGAGGGGTGTTTAGCTGGACTTCACTGGGACCCCTGGTACGTCTACAAACGTCTGTGACCGGCCAACGCTATGTGCGCATCCTTTCTGACGAAGTACACCCGTTCATGTCCTGCATTCATGCTGATGGGTTGGGCATGTTCCAACAGCACAATGCACCTCCACGCAAGTGTCGGGACGCCACAATATGGTGGTTAGAGGTGCATTCATCTGAGTTTGGGGTGTTAACATTTCCCACCCAATTCCCCAGATCTGAACGTGATAGAACACATTTGGGATGCCATGCAACGCGCTATCGAACACAGGAATCCGAGACCTCGGAATACACCCGAATTGCGGAACACTCTGCAGGAAGTATGGTGTGCATTGCCTACAGCATATTTCCAGAAGTTGGTGGAGTCCATGCCCCGTCATATTCATGCAGTCCTGCGCTCCCGTGGGGGACCTACCAAGTATTGAACTCGTGTACCAGTTCTTCTGGCACTTCAGTGTACATTGTAAACCGATTGAATGCCTGATAGATAGAAGAAACGTATGGACGTAAATTGGTGAAGTTACTTACTACGAAATTATGCTTTTCGCGATTTCTTTGATTCTTATTGCTATCGCATCAAATGTCAATGTCTGTATGTTACTTAAATTAAGTGACAAAGCTGCAAATGCACTGTTTCTTTCCTGAGAACTTGATATCCCCAAACAATTATGGAAGGTTTTGAAAATATTAAAATTTCGTTCGCCGGGGGCGTTACGGATGGATATTCATAGATAAATCCTTAGGATTTAATTTTTCCTAACGATATGACAACATGTCCGCAACAGGAGCGCTTGCATCTGTTACTGGCCTATCTAAATTATGCTAAAATTTCGGAAAATGCTGGCATTCTTGATTGAATTTAGATTAATTATCCAAATAGGACTTCACGCTGCAGAATGTATTATGTGACAAGCTCTCCCTTTTCCTCTATCACCCACGCTACCATGGAAACATTTATTTGTTTGTAAGCACATCCCTACAGATAATAAATAGATCTCGTTACAGAGTTACTATAGCATCATTCTGCCTTAACATCATAGAACACTGGAGTGTCATTTACAATCTCACAAAACATGCTTTACGGAAGAAATTATAACTTACATTAAAAATATCTGGACATTCTTCAAGCGAGTTTTGAAGTCTATACATATTCAATAACGGAAAATATATTTCCGAACTTCAATCCTCAAACATAGCACAATACACAGTTCGGCAATTGCGTAATGAGTTTGACTTAAAGAAAAAAAAAATGACAAACAAGAAAGATGACACCAAATTTTCGGGTGTAATGAGCACGTCTTTTGAATCCGTCCTGACGCGAAATCAATTTATCAAATCTATTCAAAGTCAATCGAACCGGTAAGGAAAAGAGTAGAATCTGACAAAAGAAAAAAGTTTTTCAATCGGGTTTTTAATCGCGTAGATACTGCCGCAAATGGAATCGTGAACTTACGCCCTCTGGTTGCAGACTTGTGCGGTAAGAAAATTTTTAAATTATATAAGAAACATTTTTTTTTATTGGAATTTTAACGACCACCGCGAGCAACTCAATGGCCTATAAGCAGTCGCCCGTCTCTTATTTATGGTCACTGGCTCCAGGGAAGGAAGAGAACCAGTGCCGTAAGACAAACACATCATCCATGCCTCACCGGGGGATCCGAACCCGGACCCCTTACGGACGAATCAGAAGCCATCGCTTAGACCACTGCGCCACCTGCTCCTTACGGACGAATCAGAAGCCATCGCTTAGACCACTGCGCCACCTGCTCCTTACGGACGAATCAGAAGCCATCGCTTAGACCACTGCGCCACCTGCTCTTTACGGACGAATCAGAAGCCATCGCTTAGACCACTGCGCCACCTGCTCCTTACGGACGAATCAGAAGCCATCGCTTAGACCACTGCCCCACCTGCTCCTTACGGACGAATCAGAAGCCATCGCTTAGACCACTGCCCCACCTGCTCCTTACGGACGAATCAGAAGCCATCGCTTAGACCACTGCGCCACCTGCTCCTTACGGACGAATCAGAAGCCATCGCTTAGACCACTGCGCCACCTGCTCTTTACGGACGAATCAGAAGCCATCGCTTAGACCACTGCGCCACCTGCTCCTTACGGACGAATCAGAAGCCATCGCTTAGACCACTGCCCCACCTGCTCCTTACGGACGAATCAGAAGCCATCGCTTAGACCACTGCGCCACCTGCTCCTTACGGACGAATCAGAAGCCATCGCTTAGACCACTGCGCCACCTGCTCCTTACGGACGAATCAGAAGCCATGGCTTAGACCACTGCGCCACCTGCTCCTTACGGACGAATCAGAAGCCATCGCTTAGACCACTGCGCCACCTGCTCCTTACGAACGAATCAGAAGCCATCGCTTAGACCACTGCGCCACCTGCTCCTTACGGACGAATCAGAAGCCATCGCTTAGACCACTGCGCCACCTGCTCCTTACGGACGAATCAGAAGCCATCGCTTAGACCACTGCGCCACCTGCTCCTTACGGACGAATCAGAAGCCATCGCTTAGACCACTGCGCCACCTGCTCCTTACGGACGAATCAGAAGCCATCGCTTAGACCACTGCGCCACCTGCTCCTTACGGACGAATCAGAAGCCATCGCTTAGACCACTGCGCCACCTGCTCCTTACGAACGAATCAGAAGCCATCGCTTAGACCACTGCGCCACCTGCTCCGTACGGACGAATCAGAAGCCATCGCTTAGACCACTGCGCCACCTGCTCCTTACGGACGAATCAGAAGCCATCGCTTAGACCACTGCGCCACCTGCTCCACCGGGCCGGCGAGGAACATTTGGCAGCGGAAACGCTCTCCAACACAGAAATAATTTTTCAAATCGGATTCTTAGAAGCAGATATAGCGACAAATAGTCAATATGCATCTACGCCCTCTTGCCGGAAAACATGCATTATTTAAAAAAAAAACATACATCAGAATCAGACATTAACACTTATGCCCGCTGATGACCAAACAATTCTTTACCAAATATTAGAAATTACATGCAAAAGATTTCTCATCAAGAGCTGTATCCGCTGAAGGAAACATTTTAAAAAATCGGAGTTTTAGAAGTAGAGATATCGCGGAAAACGCATCTTACTTTTACGCCCTCTAGCGGAAAATCCATGCGTAACTTGAAAAAGTGACTTTACACAAAAATGAAATCGAAAAGTAAAAGAATTTTTTCAATCGGATGTTTAGAAGCAAATATATGGAATAAGATGTACTTTTGAATTCGATATCATCTACACCGTTAAAAAACTTGTTGCAGGTTGCACCAAAAAGTGGTGCTACACTAGCTGCACCACTTTCTGAGAAAAGATACACCATTGTGTGGTGCAAACAAAACCCAACAGCATGGTGCAACTTTGTATCCCGTTATGGTACAAGGTTGTTTAAAAATGTGGTGCATATTTGGACCATGTGTTTGGGTTCCGCTTGCATCACACAGTGGTATATCTTTTCTCAGAAAGTGGTGCAGCTGGTGTAGCACCAATTTTTGGTGCAACCTATCCCTTAATTTTTAGCAGTGTACATTTTGTACATTTCTGCCCTAGCGGCGAAATTGCACATCGTAAAAAAAAAAAAAAAAAACGAAATAAAGGATCATCATTCGGATATTTCAAGCTTCCTAATGCAAAAAATGTATTTCAAATCGGACTAATACACTGGTGTGCAAATATTAAGGACGAAGAGGAAACATTAGCATAACAGCGGAACGAGCGGGCAGAACGGACCGAAAGACCAATCAGAAGATGGACGGTACGGTAGGGCATGCGCATATATGTAGCATGACGTGAGGGGAGGGGAGTGTCGGAAGGGTATAAAGCACACGGGCGGTGCACGCTCAGCAATTCGGTGAAAGCTATTAGACGGTGAACATCGGTTTGAACGACGTCGAGTTGCTGCCACCGTGTGATATGGCCAACAGGCAATCCAGTAGACGACATCTGGATGACTTTACCCGAGGTCGCGTCATTGGGAAGTTGGAAGAAGGTCGAAGTGTGACTAGTGTGGCCGAGGAGTTCGGGATCGCTCACAGCATCGTTTCACGAGCTTGGAGAGCATTTCAAACGACAGGAACAGCTGTCCGAGAGTCAAGCAGTGGTCGTCCACGAGCAACCATGGCGGCGGACGACCGGTATATTATCTTACAGGCGAGAAGATACAGACGGCAGACAGCGGGAGAAATCGCAAGGCACATGCAACAGACAACTCGACGTCCGTTATCGCGTTTTACCGTGGCCAGGAGGCTCCACATAGGAGGTCTATTTGCACGACGACCAGTACCGTGTGTGCCATTAAAGCCTGCTCATCGGAGACGGTGGTTTATGGGTGCCAGGAACACAAGAACTAGACACTTCAGCAATGGGTTCGAGTTCTCTTTACAGATGAGAGCCGATGTAGTCTGACGAGCGATTCCGGACGTATACACATCTGGAGAGAGCAGGGAACACGCAATCACACCTCCAACATCATCGAAAAAGACCGGTTTGGAGTTGGCGGAGTTGTCGTTTGGGGCGGTATTATGCTTGGTAGCCGTACTGACCTCCACATCTTCCAAGGAGGTTCAGTCACTGGTGTCCGCTATTGCACCGAGGTTCTCCTGCCTCACCTACGTCTGCTTAGAGGTGCTGTGGGTCATGAGTTCCTCTTTATGGACGACAACGCTACACCTCATCGTACAGTGGCTGTCGCAGAATTGTTGGAGAGTGAAGATATTCAACGCATGGATTGGCCCGCAAGGTCCCCAGACCTAAATCCAATCGAACACGTGTGGGACCTTCTCGGGAGACGCTTGGCAGCACGTCACCAGCCGCCAGCAACGATTCCGCAGCTGCGATTGGCGCTATAAGAGGAATGGGCCGCGATGCCTCAACAGCTCCTAGACAACCTCGTCCTCAGCATGGACAGACGTTGTAAATCCTGCAACGTAGTCAGGGGTGATCATATCCCCTACTAAAGACTGGATTTTTCTTGGCAGCCGCCTGTCACCTCGACGTTTCTGTCTTCTGTCCAGTTGTGGTCGATGCTACCTTTTCAATAAAGTGCCTTTGTATCCTTTGGATTCCTTGTTTGGACGGTTTTGCTCACTTTTCCCATATTCTTACATCTTGGGGATCTTATGGTATGATTTGAGTCAATGTAGAGCACTTCTGCACGACGTAACATTCGAAAAACTGTCACGTCCTTAATTTTTGCACGCCAGTGTAGTTGCAGTTCGCAAACCGACGGACGGGTGGGCGGACAGACGGTTGGACAAACGACAACATAAGCATGATCTGTTTTTACAAAAGACGTGCTGAAAAAGAATCGTGGTAAAACACACCGGTCTGGAAGGCATGGTTTATCGATAAGCCATTTATCAACTATGCGGTGGCAACGGCGTTTGCGTAAGAATTGCGCAGATGATGATTTACGCTGTGCGTGACGTCATTCGGTGGAAAAACGTAGTCACACTCTGTGATGGAGCAGAGAGCAAATCTCTGGTTCTGTTTGAAAAGCGATAAAACTACATCTGAGACAGTTGAATTTTTGCCTGGTTTGTTTGGGGCTGATTGCCTATCTTGAGGTGCACCAAAATTTGCACTAAAATTTGAGATGATTACTCAAATTTTAGTACAAGATTTGGGGGAGGGGAATTTGTGCCCGTTTTGTTCCACATGCTTTGTCAGAAGACTAGAAACATGCATAAGTAGAGTACGCAAAAGACATCCCGAAGACTGCAGGAACAATGCAAAATTTTCTCCAAGATATTATGGCGGATGATCCTGAAACGAAGCGTCAGAGAGCTCAGTGAAAGTCGCCATAGTCACTCGAAGGAAAGATCAGGTTACAGAAGTCCAAAATCAACACAATGCTTGTGTGCTTTTACGACAGCAAGGGAATTCTGCAGCACGAGTTCATTCCTTTGCTGTCGTAAAAGCACACAAGCATTCCCTTGCTGTCGTAAAAGCACACAAACATCGGGTCTGGTTGACTTCGTTGACAATCACTTCGTCGACAACCGCTTCGTCGACAACTCATTTCGTCGACAACTCATTTCGTCGACAGGTACATTTCGTCGACACTATGCAGTATATGCAAACAGTCGATTCCTAAAAAACCGAAAAAAAGTTCAGAACCACCAAATTTGGTATACTATCTCATGGTACTGTAACTCAAATCGTAGACGGTTTTGAAAGAGGTCGGGCCCGGCGTGAAAGGGGCCCCATAATTTTGTTTTCGTAAAATCTACAGTTTTCAATTTAGAACCACCAATTTTGGTATACTATCTCATTGTACTCTTACACCAACTTAGACGATAGACGGAAGGAGTCGGGGCCCGGGGTCAAGGGGATCCCATACAAAATTTCCGTAAAATCTACAGTTTACAATTTAGAACCACCAAATTTGGTATACTCTCTCATGGTACTCTAACTTAGCTCGCAGATAGGGTATTAGAGTGCAGAATTGTGTTGCAGTTCTTAAGTAAAAAATGGAAATTTTTGAGAAAATTTTGTATGGGGCTTCCTTTTCTCTGGGCCCCGACCCCTTCCAAAAGCCGTGTACGGTCTAAGTTAGAGTACCATGAGATAGTATACCAAATTTGGTGGTCCTAAATTGGAAACTGTAGATATTACGAAAATGTTGTATGGGGCCCCCTTCACCCCGGGCCCCGACTCATTCCGTCTATGGTCTAAGTCGGTGTGAGAGTACAATGAGATAGTATACCAAATTTGGTGGTTCTAAATTGAAAACTGTAGATTTCATGAAAATGTTGTATGCGGGCCCCCTTGACCCCGGGCCCCGAACTCTTCCAAAAGCCGTGTACGGTCTAAGTTAGAGTACCAAGAGATTGTATACCAAATTTGGTGGTTCTAAATTGAAAACTGTAGATTTTACGAAAATTTTGAGGAATCGACTGTTAGCATATTCACGTCTAGTGTCGACGAAATGAGTGTTCGACGAAATGAACGAGACCGCAAGCATCGTCTTGATTTTGGACTTCTGACCTGATCTTCTTTCCTTTGGGCGACTGGGGCGACATTCACTGAGCACTCTGATGCTTCGTTTCAGGATCATAGCGAAAACACCATGTCTTGTCGCAATACTTTGTAAAGCATTTTGCATTGTTTCTGCAGTCTCCAGGATGTCTTTTGCGTACTCCACTCATGAATGTTTCTGGTCGTCTGACAAAGCTCTCCATCCATATCCTTCCTTTCGTTGGCTGATCGTGCCGCTTCTTGTATAAAAGCAGGAGCAATGTAACCAGGAAGGATAAGAAGATCTCGCAGGTCAGGAAAATAACAAGAGTTGATGACATCATGATCAAAATAAAATCTCTGAAATGTCAATGGAATGGGCATAATACTAGAAGAACTGACCCCCGATGGAAAACTGAAATATTAAATTGGACACAGAAGAAGACCACATGGGATATCGGTGGTTGAAATTTGAAAGCATGCTCGAGTGCCAATGGCTCAAGATAGCATGGCGAAGTTAAATTCCTCCATCATTCGAACTCGCAACTCTCGGCTCCGAGTGCTATTCACTATACTACACTGGCATGTGCCCTCACTGCTATCTGCCTTTATCTCATGTGCGTCCTGCTGGGCAGGCACGTCAAAACAGACAGTTTTGGAAGAAACTTGATTGATAATGATTGACGATGAAGATGAAATGATGCTGCACATGTGTTGCAAACAGAAATACGCACTTGCGCGCCTCCCTTGTAATAAAACTGTGCGATACAAAAAAACAGAAATTATATCTCAAATATGTTTGCCACGAAAGCTGTTCATGACAAAAAGAATTTTTCAAATCGAACTGTATGTAAAATGATCTTCGTAGTAAGTGGTATCCAAGAAAAAAAGAATTATTTTAGCAGCATCTTTTAGAAGGAATGATTTGAAATAAAATATATTTTGAATTCGATAGTATCTGCATTTACTCTGTGTAGGTATGAGTCGAAAAAAAGATCATCGTTTTCACTGACCAGGCTTCCCCGTCCAAAATTTTTTTAAATTGGACTGATTGTTGCAGAGATATGGTGTTCACAAACTGGCAGATATAGTTTATAAGCATTTTATTTCAGGAAACGTACAAAAAAATGAATATTTTTCGGAAACAATGATTTTTTATTGAAGTTGCAGATTTCCCGTTGATATCCACAGACTGTCGGATATACACTATCTACCAACAAGTAATTCGACATCCCTGCAATCGACGATATCTGCGGTCCTGCTACACGTCACGGCCGCCACCGTTAAATATCGTGTGGGGAACAACAACGCAACCAGTGGCATGCAAGATGCCACGCAGTTCGGAGCTCTCTGATTTCGAGAAAGGTGTAATCGTCGGGTATCACAGAAATGGCCGATCCATACGTGACATATCCAGCGAGTTGAAGTACCCAAAATCGACAGTGGACTACGTGATTGGCAAGTGGGAGATGAGAGGTGACTGTCGGAATGTGCCCCGACCCGGCAGACCCACAAAATTAGGAGTTACAGACCGACGGGTGCTGGCCAGAAAAAATCGTAAGAACCGCACCAAATCGATGGGCCACATCCACGAGGAGTTTCAACAGGCATCCGGGAGTGTTCGTTCGATGAATACCATCCGTAAGGAAGCCCATCTGCTCGGTTATCATGGACGTGCTGCCGCCCACAAGCCTTTGATCACCAAGTCCAATAGCGCTGCTCGGCTAACGTGGTGCAAAGAACGTCGACAGTGGACCGCTGAACAGTGGAAACAGGTTCTCTGGGGCGACGAATCAAGGTTCACCCTCTACCGTTCGGATGGCAGGGTCTGGGTTTGGCGTCTGCCTGGAGAACGCCGCCTGCCGGAATGTATTGTGCCAACTGTGAAGTTCGGCGGCGGTGGAATTATGCTATGGGGGTGTTTCTCCTGGTATGGCACGGGACCCTTGGTCGCAATTCCTGGTAGACTCAACGCCGAAACCTACTGCACCATTTTGGATGACCATGCGCTTCCTACGTTCTGGAAGTTTTACGGGGTGGACCCATGTTACTTTCAGGATGACAATGCCACCTGTCATGTTGCGAGGTCCACCATGGCTTGGTATGGTGACAATGGGGTTAATCGAATGGACTGGCCTGCGCAGAGCCCGGACCTTAAACCTATTGAGCAGCTCTGGGAAGAGTTGGAGCGTCGACTTAAAGGGTGCCCCCACCGTTTGAAATCGGTGAAGGAACTGACCTGTCTTCTCCAAGCCGAGTGGAAGAAAATACCGCTAGCCGTCGTACAACGCCTGGTTGAGAGTATGCCCCGGAGGGTCGCAGGTGTAATCGCCGCTCGTGGAGGCTCCACCAACTATTGAAGGTGAATAAACTTCGTTTTCCTTTACTATCACAGGTGTCCAATTACTTGTTGGTAGATAGTGTATTATTAATGTTGATATATTATTAGCATTATTAATTATTATTATTTGAACAAAAAAAATAACTTTTTTAATGTTGCAGATTTCCTGTTGGTGTCTACAGACGGGCGATATAGTGCATAGCACGTTTCCTCCTTCCCCCCTTTTTTTTTCAGAAAACGTAATACAAATGAATATGTTTTTGGAAACAGTGAATTTTTATCAAAGTTGTTGATATCCCATTGTGTGAGGAATATTTTGAAATGACATTGCTTAGAGGCTTTTCCAGAGAGCTGAAAATTTTTTACCTAATAAATGATAAAATGTTCTTAATTTTCGCACCTGTGATTTCCCGTTAGCTCCTATATTTTGTGAAAGTATTGGAGTTTTAGAATCTTTTAGGAAATGAGAGAAATGTTGACCAACCGATGCACTGGTATTTAGATTAGAGATGACGCAACAGATAAAAGTCAGGGCGTTTTTTATCATGGGCGCCCTGTCAGACTCATTTATTTGACCAGTAGGGCAATGCAACTTAAATGATGAATTCTCATTCAGGTATTAAGGTATTTTCACCTGACATGTGGCAATTTTTCCTGCTGACGCTTTTTAGGCGTGATATAGTACAAAAATAAGATTTCTTCAAAAATTATTCTAAAGCAAAACCGTGTGCTTTTTTTAAGCAAAAGTTTCTTTCACCCCATGAAATGTGCTGCTCTAGGCAAATCGATGCATAAATTCATCCCTTCCATAAACATTTTCGCTTTTAAAATGTTCTAAAGGCATATCAGGTCGAAGAAAAAGTTCAGCTCCAAAGAAACTGAACTTTTTCGTGATAGTGAAAGCAGTAGCATGCAATCTTAAAAACGACTTCAAAGAACCGCGTTTTAGTTCTCGGAAGATATAACAAAACATGTTCGGAGAAAAATCAAACATATTTAGAGTCGGGATTACCGAAAAACACACATGTCTGTTTTTGTTTTATTGTATGTTTTTTACCACGTGTTAGGTAGTCGTCATCCGGACACATTTAGTCACATCTGGTGTCCAAAGGAATTTCGAACGGAGGTTCATCTCACATGAGAACACAGAACCATTGTTCCCTGACTCGTCTACCACAAATATCCGTTCACACTTTTGAAGTGTATACAAACTATAATTAGCTACGAGGGGCTGTATCTGTGATGCTTTTATTGCAAATCCCTTCTCAAAGGCTCACCACGGGGGTTTCTAAATGTTAACGATACTCTCAAGTTATCATCTGTGCTGGGAAAAGTAAAAATAAATAAACGGTTTTCAGCGGAGGTTAAATATCAGGTAAAATTTAATTTTATCGGTTTTACTTACGTCGTTCTTTTTCACGTGACATATACGATCTAACACATTTTTGTACACGACAACCGATCGTTCTCACATGTGGGTATTAGATCACCGAATGTTTTTGACTCTGCTACAAGCTACATCTGCATTTTCCCTTACCCAGGCAAGATATCTTTCAACTGTAAGCACTCTAATTTAACTGGAAGTTATACGTAACTTTTTCTCTCAGCTGGTCAACCTATACGTTAAATAAAAAAAATCTTGGCACTTCTATTCGTGAAATGCAAGTTCAACACCATTTAATCTACACTGAAATAGCAAATGATTAGGAACACCCAATAGCAATTCGACACGTGACATCTTCACCTACGTAAGCAATTATGACACTGCAAAGGATGCAGATGTGTATGAAGCTTAGACATCGGCAAAATGGCGAAGACTTGTGATTTTAGCAACTTTTTTTTTTTTTTGGACTGGAGGTTTAACGACCACCGTGAGCAACTCAATGGGCTATAAGCAGTCTCCCGTCCCTAATTTAGGGTCACTGGTTCCAGGAAAGGAGAGAACCAGTGCCGTAAGACAAACACAACATCCATGCCTCACCGGGATTCGAACCCGGACCCCGTTCGGACGAATGATCAGAGGCCATCGCTGAGACCACTGCGCCACCGGGGCGGCTTAGCAACTTTGGAAGAGTAATAAGAGTGAGCTCTAGGCAGAGTTGGGCAGGAATGCATTACAAAGTAATGGAAGTACGGATTACAATTAACGAGTAATGCATTACAAGGTAATGCAGTAACAGGTAATGCATTACAAGGTAATCCCAAGTATGGTTTGCACAAAGTAATGGGATTAATCTGTAATGTATTACAATGAAGAGGATATAATTCAATTATTTATTAATGCCATTCAAACGCAATGGGATAATTTGGTAATGAAATTACACAATTTGCAAATAATAATTACATACGTTCATAGAAATGTACGTGTGCTAAAAGCTATGTCTAGAAAAGTCGGCCATGTAACAGAGCAGACATAGACCGAAGTGTCGTGTAGAATGTTCTAGAAGCGACAAGAAATGGGTTAGACGTTTGTAGAATGTTCCAGAATGATGGGAAGTTGGAGAGTTTTATGTAAATCAAGAATATTCCAGAAAGTTCAAGTCCTGTCGTGAAGTATACATAAAGGAGTCAGTCGCTTGCTAGTCCAGTGTTAGTATCTGACAAGCAATGGACCACAACACTTGAGAAGTAGGTCTACAATATCAAGAGTTTGCAAATTTCTGCAATATTCGGCAGAGCACCCTGAGTTGCTGAACGGTGAGTGTAGTGCTAATATGTGCTTCTGGCTATAGTGGGGTAATTATTTTGGACAGTGAAACGTATGTAATGGACAAGAATACTGTACTGGAGATGGACGAAATGAATATCTCTAACCGAAATAAAGATCCCAATCGTACTTACTTCATATGTATTATTTCCTTCAAATCACTTTACTTGCGCCGAAGACGGGCAACTACTCATGTCATACACGTACAATCTCCAATACCTACATACACGTATTTGAGGTCCGAGGCGTGGAACAATTGTCAAATAGCCTACACAACGTGTAAGTGTGTACTGGTTTATTCACGTTGTATTGTTACCCATAAGTTATTGGTTAATTACCAACACATAATTAACCATTAAGATTATAATGGGTAACTGATACATGTCATTACAATTACCATGTAATGCTAATGACCAGTTCACCATTAACATGTAATGGTAACACTAAGTTCTTGTTCCCATTACCATTACGCTGTAATGCATTGCCGATTAATTCAATTACGATTTTGCCCAACTCTGGCTCTAGGTAGGCAGGTGCAAGCACCTCAGAAAAGGAAAACCTCCTAGGCTATGCAAGAACAACTGTATCGAGGGTGTACAATGGACGGGGCACAAACAACAAAATAAGCATGGTCTTCCTGCGGGAGGAAATATCTGTCCATGCTCGAGAGCAACGACGGCTTGGGAGGATTGTACGAGGTAACAGACGAGATCCATTGAGTCAAATAACCACGCAGTACAACACCGGTATCGAGAGGAGAATTTCAGCATACACAGCCCGCCTTCCAAATTCACAACACTGGAATGTGAGAGACGACCCATAAAATATGTCGGCACTATGAACTATCTACCCACCGTCACACCAATTATAAGGAATGCTTGCAGAAAATATGACTTGGATTTCGGCAAAACCACTTCAAATCTGTTTTCGATGATTAAGAAGGATCGGGACTCGATTGACAATATCAATAAATCTGGTATACATTGCATACCATTGGAAAGCAACGACCCAGCAGATAATCTCCAAGTCTATATTGGATCAACTTTACGTACTTTCGGCATAAGAATAAATGAACATAAATATAACGTTAGAAACCATTCAACAACTACATCCCTCTCTTGACTTACAAGAGAAGGCTCATATACGCCAATATGGAATGAGGCTTCAATATTGGGTAGTCAAAAAACCAAGGCTTTAACCCTTTTTGCCGAGAGTTTGTACATCTCTGCCTTTGGTGACTAATGTTGTAATGATGATCCGCCTTATTTAGTGCCACAACCGTGGAAATCCCTCATTGAGGGAACATTAGAAGACGCCATAATTGACGACGAGGATATCCCAATATTGCCATAGGAAGTGGAGTTGCCCACCTCACTCCTTTAAGACTCTAACTCTTTGAACATGCGCTTTGATTGCTATTTTACGTCACCAACCAACAGCCAACTGTATATAAGTCCCTGCTGTCTATATACCTCCTTTGCATTTTACCTGAACATGGGCACGTTTGACGGCCCAAAAGATCTCGTAGATTTTAACTTGTAAATATTATATTTTAAAGTAATAAACATTTAATGTAATCTTGTTTTATTAGATTTAAATCGTGCAGTGACAGTGTCGATTATTTTTGGATTATTTGAGTGGGGCACGACAAGTGATTCTAGAGACTATGTCATTGCATGCCAGTTTGCTGGATAGGATTTCGACTATTTCCCTGATGGCAGTCTCTTTAAATTTCGTGTAAGGGGCAATTCTTCTAATATTATTCTAATGTTATCCATAATAATTCTTCTAATATTATTCTAATATTATTCCATAATAATTTCTCCTCACCCAAGCGATTTAATTTTAGCTGTTGGATTTATAAATCTGTGTTATAAAATATACTACTACGCTCAAAAAGTTCCGAAACTTTTTGAATATTTGCCAAATGTCAATGAATTACGTAATTCCCCGCTAAGCAAGCAAAGAGCACGATGTAACCGACCAGCCAGAACCGGTTTGACCCAGATCCAACTCGTGCAGCGTATGTGCATAATTCGTGATTACAGGCATTCGAGGCTCTCCGTAGCGAGGACAACGGTGTCGAATTTTGTACAGCGTTCAAAGGTAAAATTTTGTGTTCTGCTCGGAAAAACTTTCGCTGAGACATTTCAAATGATTAAGTCAGCGTACGGTCAGAGTGCAATGAGTCGAACTAGAGTTTATGAGTGGCATCGACGATTCAAAAACGGGCGGCAGAGTATCGAGGATGATGAGAGGTCAGGACGACCTTCAACATCCACAACGGATGAACAAATCGCCATTGTCAAAGATATTGTGAAAAATGATCGTCGAAAAACTCTTACAGCTATTGCAGAAGTTGACATGTCATTTTAACAGCGAAACTGGGCATGCATCACGTGTGCCAACAAAGTATTCCCAAAAACCGGACACTAGAAAAAATGGATGGGCGCATGCAAATTTTCGAGGACAACATCGGTGCAGTGAAATCAGATCCCGATCTCTTGAATCGATTGATAACTGGCGATGAGACTTGGTGCTTTCTGTACGACCCCCAATCCAACAGACAGTCAAAAGTGTGGACATCACCGTCGTCACCACGACCAAAAAGTTCAAGGCTGACCGCTCCAGAGGAAAGGTCTTGTTAACGGTTTTCTCCGATTACAAGGGGGTCGTACACAAGGAATTCCTTCAACATGGCCGTACAGCCACTAAAGAAGAGACAGTACGTCAACGTCCTGAAACGTCTCCGAGAATCAGTGAGACGCAAGCGACCCGATCTTTGGAAGACCAACACGTGGGTGCTCCATCACGATAATGCGCAGGCTCACAGATCCCTCCTGGTGTCCGATTCCCTGTTCAAACATCCCGTTCCCGTTCTTCCACAACCAGCTTATTCCCCTGATCTCGCCTCCGTGTGATTTTTCCTTTTTCCTCAGATGAAGAATTTGCTAAAGGGGCGACGCTTCTCAAGTTCCGAAGAGCTGCGATGGAGGCAGTGGAGCATGTGGTAAAAGAAAGCTTGCTATCTGAATTTAAATCTTTGTATGAGCGCTGGCAAAAATGCATAGTTGCACAGGGTAACTACTTCGAAGGAAACACCGCATAAACAGGTGTTATCTGTACTCATTCTTTTCATCGGACATTGTGCCAAAATCACATCCAGGTTAAATGTCGGAGACGCACGCAGCGCCACCGAGTGAACGGTATGGCGCGCAATGCATACCATGCGCTACGGGAGCCGACGCCCTACTCGTGTGCCAATGTTGACTGCTCGTCATCGGACATTGTGCCTAAATCACATCCAGGTTAAATGTCGGAGACCCAAGCAGGCCGCCCCGGTGGCCGCAGTGGTCTAAGGCGTTGGCCTCTGATCATTCGTCCGTAAGGGGTCGGGTTCGAATCCCGGTCAGGCATGGATGTTGTGTTTGTCTTACGGCACTGGCTCTCTCCCTTCCCTGGAACCAGTGACCCTAAATTAGGGACGGGCGACTGCTTATAGCCCATTGAGTTGCTCACGGTGGTCGTTAAACCTCCAATCAAAAAAAAAAAAAAAAAAAAAAAGACCCAAGCAGCGTCAGCGAGGAACGGTATGGCGCACAATGCATACCATGGGCTACGGGAGCCGACGCCCTACTCGTGTGCCACTGTTGACTGCTCGTCCTCGGACATTGTGCCTAAATCCCATCCCAGTTAAATATCGGAGACCCAGACAGCGTCAGCGAGTGAACGGTATGGCGCACAATGCATACCATTGGCTACGGGAGCCGACGCCCTACTGGTGTACCACTGTTGACTGCTCGGCATCGGAAATTGTGCCGAAATCACATCCAAGTTAGATGTCTGAGGCCTAAGCAGTGTCAGGGAGTGAACGGTATGGCGCAGAATGTGCTACGGGTGCCGACGCCCTACTCGTGTGCCACTGTTGACTGCTCGTCCTCGGACATTGTGCCTAAATCCCATCCCGGTTAAATATCGGAGACCCAGACAGCGTCAGCGAGTGAACGGTATGGCGCACAATGCATACCATTGGCTACGGGAGCCGACGCCCTACTGGTGTACCACTGTTGACTGCTCGGCATCGGAAATTGTGCCGAAATCACATCCAAGTTAGATGTCTGAGGCCTAAGCAGTGTCAGGGAGTGAACGCTATGGCGCAGAATGTGCTACGGGTGCCGACGCCCTACTCGTGTGCCACTGTTGACTGCTCGTCCTCGGACATTGTGCCTAAATCCCATCCCAGTTAAATATCGGAGACCCAGACAGCGTCAGCGAGTGAACGGTATGGCGCACAATGCATACCATTGGCTACGGGAGCCGACGCCCTACTGGTGTACCACTGTTGACTGCTCGGCATCGGAAATTGTGCCGAAATCACATCCAAGTTAGATGTCTGAGGCCTAAGCAGTGTCAGGGAGTGAACGGTATGGCGCAGAATGTGCTACGGGTGCCGACGCCCTACTCGTGTGCCACTGTTGACTGCTCGTCCTCGGACATTGTGCCTAAATCCCATCCCGGTTAAATATCGGAGACCCAGACAGCGTCAGCGAGTGAACGGTATGGCGCACAATGCATACCATTGGCTACGGGAGCCGACGCCCTACTGGTGTACCACTGTTGACTGCTCGGCATCGGAAATTGTGCCGAAATCACATCCAAGTTAGATGTCTGAGGCCTAAGCAGTGTCAGGGAGTGAACGCTATGGCGCAGAATGTGCTACGGGTGCCGACGCCCTACTCGTGTGCCACTGTTGACTGCTCGTCCTCGGACATTGTGCCTAAATCCCATCCCAGTTAAATATCGGAGACCCAGACAGCGTCAGCGAGTGAACGGTATGGCGCACAATGCATACCATTGGCTACGGGAGCCGACGCCCTACTGGTGTACCACTGTTGACTGCTCGGCATCGGAAATTGTGCCGAAATCACATCCAAGTTAGATGTCTGAGGCCTAAGCAGTGTCAGGGAGTGAACGGTATGGCGCAGAATGTGCTACGGGTGCCGACGCCCTACTCGTGTGCCACTGTTGACTGCTCGTCCTCGGACATTGTGCCTAAATCCCATCCCAGTTAAATATCGGAGACCCAGACAGCGTCAGCGAGTGAACGGTATGGCGCACAATGCATACCATTGGCAACGGGAGCCGACGCCCTACTGGTGTACCACTGTTGACTGCTCGGCATCGGAAATTGTGCCGAAATCACATCCAAGTTAGATGTCTGAGGCCTAAGCAGTGTCAGGGAGTGAACGGTATGGCGCAGAATGTGCTACGGGTGCCGACGCCCTACTCGTGTGCCACTGTTGACTGCTCGTCCTCGGACATTGTGCCTAAATCCCATCCCAGTTAAATATCGGAGACCCAGACAGCGTCAGCGAGTGAACGGTATGGCGCACAATGCATACCATTGGCTACGGGGAGCCGACGCCCTACTGGTGTACCACTGTTAACTGCTCGGCATCGGAAATTGTGCCGAAATCACATCCAAGTTAGATGTCTGAGGCCTAAGCAGTGTCAGGGAGTGAACGGTATGGCGCAGAATGTGCTACGGGTGCCGACGCCCTACTCGTGTGCCACTGTTGACTGCTCGTCCTCGGACATTGTGCCTAAATCCCATCCCGGTTAAATATCGGAGACCCAGACAGCGTCAGCGAGTGAACGGTATGGCGCACAATGCATACCATTGGCTACGGGAGCCGACGCCCTACTGGTGTGCCACTGTTGACTGCTCTCGTCACCGGACATCACCCCTCGCCTGGTGCTGATAATATCAAGACTGGACCTCTTGAGAGTAGCACCACGTCGTGTGGTCAGATGAATCTCGGTTTCTGATGCCCTTAGGAGACGGGACGGTGAGGGCGTGACGTCGACAGCATGAGGCCATGTCCCCGTTGAGTCAGATTAGCTCTGTTCAAGGCGATGGTGGATCTGTGAGGGTTTGGGTAACGTTTTCATTGGACGCATTAGGTCCCTTATTGCGCCTACAAGAGGTACTTAACCGCTGCTCGCTACTAGTATGTGCTGGCTGATCACCTACACGCTTTCATGGTTTTTGCTCATCCTGCGGCCGACGATCTGTTTCAGCAGGACAATGCGTCGCCCCACTGGGCCGTAACCACCCAGGCATGGCTCGAGCAACACTCAGATGAGTTTGGAGCCATCCGGTACCGCCCAAGGTATCCGTATTCAAGCTTTGTGGAAGCTCTGTGGGATGCCATGGGACGGAACATCAGATTCATGGATCCTGGACCAACGTCTCGGGCGGAGGTGTGGACAATGCTGCGACAGGCATGGCTGGGAACATCAGATCCATGGATTCTGGACCGAAGTCTCTGGCGGAGCTGTGGACAATGCTGCTACAGGCATGGCTGGGAACATCAGATCCATGGATCCTGGACTGATGTCTCGGGCGGAGATGTGGACAATGCTGCGACAGGCATGGCTGGGAACATCAGATCCATGGATCCTGGAACGAAGTCTCTGGCGGAGTTGGGGACAATGCTGCAACAGGTATGGTTGCGAACATCAGATCCATTCATCCTGGACCGATGTCTCAGGCGGAATTGTGGAAAATGCTGCAACAGGCATGGTTGGGAACATCAGATCCATGGATCCTGGACCGACGTCTCTGGCGGAGCTGTGGACAATGCTGCTACAGGCATGGCTGGGAACATCCGATCCATGGATCCTGGACCAATGTCTCGGGCGGAGTTGTGGACAGTGCTGCGACAGGCATGGCTCGGAACATCAGATCCATGGATCCTGGACCGACGTCTCGGGCGGAGTTGTGGACAATGCTGCAACAGGCATGGCTGGGAACATCAGATCCATGGATCCTGGACCGACGTCTCGGGCGGAGTTATGGACAATGCTGCAACAGGCATAGCTGGGAACATCAAATCCATGGATCCTGGACTGACGTCTCGGGCGGAGTTATGGACAATGCTGCAACAGGCATGCCTGGCATTACTCCGGAAACCCTCCGGCATCTATTGAAGTCGATGCCTTTGCGTGTACAGGCTATTATTCGCGCTAGGGGAGGACCAAAGCGCTATTAATTAAGTATCTCTAATGTTTTGCCCATTGAGCCTACTTCTTGTAGCGACTCTGTGTCGTTCGGGCGTGCTTGAAGTAATAGCGTCAGAACCGCTTTTCGGGAAAGGGAGATGAACTCGCAAGAGATTAATCTGGATACACGCCACTTGGTGCCGGTCCACTTTCGTGAAAAAGAAAAGGAGCAGGCGCAACACATCAATTTTACCAGATTTTGATACCCGGATTTCACGGCCTGTAAAATCTTCGCAGTCTTCGCCTCTATCTACGCATTTTTGGCCTTTTTGTTCTTCTAAATTACTATCATGAAATATAGAAAGAAAATGAAAAGATGTAAAAAACTTATGCCGGAATTCAGCTTTTAAAACTTTTTTTCTGTAATTTTAAGAATGATGGAGACCGTGGTGAAAGACAGCATCGGGGCGTCGCTAGTGCCTTCCGTGATGTAGTAGACCGAGAGAGAGAGAGAGAGAGAGAGATTAATATCGACATATTTCCATCCTAGAGACATAGCACATTATCGAAAAGAATGTGCTATTAGTTTTTTTGATAAATTTTGTTTTTATATTCACGAAAATATTTTTTTCGTGCTTTGCACCTATAAAAACTCTGTTGCACAAATCACATTTTCAGCTAAAATGAGTGAAAAATTGAAATTATGGGTCGTATGATGCTTTGTTAATTTTAGCATACATTTAAGCAATACTTTTTTTTCTAAGGAAACAATGTTCGTGCTTCTCCACTTTCATACCATCCAAGATACAGGAATCAAAGAAAAGGAGGAAAAAACGATCCATTAGTTGCCGCCACAACATTCCTGGGTCCTCTTTAATGAGAGATCGATAAACCTTTGTTTTCAATTATTCTATGGAGCCCGAACGGAAGAGATCAATACGTATTTGGAGCCTCATCAAGGACTTCGAAAAAAATTGCTGAAGGAATAAAATCATAAAGGAGAATCGATTTTATGATCAAAATATTTATTAATGTGTAACAAATTCCAAGCAACGCACTAATTAATATGTTAATTACCAGCTTGTTAAATAGTGTCGTTTTATGCATCCGAATTACTTGTAGGCATTCTTAAAACCAGAAAAAGATGTGTAAAAAGTGTTGGCCATGAAAGCTTCTAAAAAACGGTAAAATAACAAAAAAAAAATCAAAATAAATTAGAAAAACGAGCTGGCGAAAAGAGTAATGGTTCTTCACTCGGTAATGTTTGGTTAAATTGCATTTGAAGTGTTCTGAAGGAACGTTTCAAAAGCTTCTCATGGCATATGCATTTATTTTTCCAATGGGAGTGTGTGCATGCATGTTAAATAATCTGGTCGATAAATAACCGCCCCGGTGGCGCAGTGGTCTAAGCGATGGCCTCTGATCATTCGTCCGAACGGGGTCCGGGTTCGAATCCCGGTGAGGCATGGATGTTGTGTTTGTCTTACGGCACTGGCTCTCTCCCTTCCCTGGAACCAGTGACCCTAAATTAGGAACGGGCGACTGCTTATAGCCCATTGAGTTGCTCACGGTGGTCGTTAAACCTCCAATTAAAAAAATTAATAAAAAATAACTGATTTGAAAGCGTAGCTCTATATACAATATCACCCTCAAATATTTAACAATTTGAAATGTAACAATATGCCATTAATAAAAAACAGACATGTCAAAAATAATTGTAGACAAGTTAGTAAAATCATGCAATGCATTGATTATGATACGCTTTCCAACATACCAGAAATCATTACTCAAGTTATTATTCAGGTTATAAGGATAATGCCTGTGGAATAAATCTCGCTCCTATGCCCTGACCTTTGAACCCATTTCGATGATATTCAACAGAACCGGTTCAGTATACTTCGGGAACAACATACTAAAGTTTTGTCGTTCAATATCGCTTTATTAGACAACTAATAGTGTACAATAAAACGGGGCATATAACATGGGCAAAAGGCCAAAAAGACGTGGACAAAATCACAGGCTTACACGTGAGGCATTGAGGAGAACACGACATAAGAAAAAGAACTATGGGCGCGCAGGCCACTCTCTCAAACGGAGAGATATATTGCGGAATATGAAATACACAGAACATTAAGCATGCCATAAGTCAAGCAGGAGTCTAAGGGCTCACACTCTGGAAGATACTGGAATAATAAGGAACTGGTGTTAGCGGATAAGGGAAGGAGAAGTCTGGATATTTATACATAGCACGTTTTACCCAACGCTCATAAGCGCGGTAATAAGCACCATAAGAAGGAAAGTCTTGTTGTGAAGGAGGATCTGGAGCAAGAGGCTTACGCCGCCGTTGGGAGCGTCGAGCCGTAGAAGATGTACAAGGAATGGAAGTACTATCAACAGAAGTCGAGGAATGCAACAATGGAGCATGATGAAGCACAGGTGTAGGAGCACTGGCAGTAACAATTGATGAGGCAGGAACAGTGGCTGAAGCTGATGGAAGGACGACAGGAACGGCTGTCGAGGAAGATGACACGTCAGAAGGCAAATGTGCACACTGTTAGTCAGAGGATGCAGGTTCAATGGACATGACAAGAGTTGCTGGGAGTGAAGAACTCACAGAGACGATCGGCATGAGAGAGCTGAGAAGAGGAGGAGTAGGATCTTCGTCCGGCGACTCAGGAGTTGGCGAAGCAGAAGTGTCTAGAGAAAAAGGCCGAATGGGAACATCAACAGAAAGCAAATGCAACCCAGAAGACACTACAGCTCTGTCGGTGGAAGGCCCTGTAGAAAATAGACTTGTTTGAAAGGAGCACGGCGGTGAACATGACGTTGTAACAGGAACATCTAGGAGTGAGGACTGGAGGTGACGAGCAGGAGACGAAGCAACATCAGCCGTCAGTAAAGGAAAATGTGACGACGTAGAATCTGGAGGCACAGAAACAGATAAGTTGAACTGGGGCGGTGAGGAAGCAGGAGATATAAGGGACTGGTAGACGCTGGCTCTGTGGAAACGAAGAGCGGAACCATAGAAGTAGAGACCGCAGTCCAACATGGAGACAATGGACTGACAGGAGCAGGAGATGAAGGCGGAGAGGGTGACTGAGGGCATTTCAACGAGATCCGGGCAGATGGCGGGCTCGATGGAGGCGTGCAAAATGGTGTAGTAGTAACAGAAGAGAGAACATCCTGGAGAGCTGTCGGTAGCAGATGATCAGGAAAAACATTCTCCGGAGAAACACGTGATGTAGTAGAATCAGGGGCCGGGAACAAACCACTCGAAACCGGAAGCTGCGAATATGTAGAAAGAAAAGTTGACAAAATTGACAAAGATGTGGATGATAAAGAAAATTCACACGATTTTGGCAAGGCAGAAGGGTGAATGGAAGTCGAAAATTTCCGAGTTGGACAAGAAGAACTATGGTGACCGGGCAATTTGCAAGAAAAGCAATGATAGGTGGTAAAAACATTGACAGTGTGAGTGTGTGGACCGCAGATAACGTGGTAAGCTGTCGGACAGGAAACAATGGACTGTTCGTCATGAAAAACGACGAGAGATTGACGTCGAAAACTATAATAGGGACGATTCCCTTGATCGTCTGAAGCAGCAGGCAAAGCCTTAATATGGCCAATAACTAAACTACATTGAGAAAGAAAAGCATGCAGTAAATCGTTGGAGAGTTCAGGAGGAACTGGAGATAAACTAACGAGAGTAGGGCAATGAGCAAGAGGAATTGCGAACAAACTTTGGTCGCCGACTGAAATTGGAGAAGAAAGAACCAACTCAACTTGACCGGGATTAGAAAAATAAACCAACACCGAGCGAGGCTGTCGTGCGATGTGCGTGATGGCATCAGGTGGAACAATCTGATGGAGTGCTGAAGTGTAAGCTGTAAGTTTAGTATGTGGAAGCGCGGAATATTTTACTCAGAGAGCTAAAGAAGCGTAGAAAGACTTCCCCGGTGACGAAGACTCTAATAAATGAGCTGTTAAAACGGAGCCGGTACGAGAAAACCGGAAACCCAAGGCAGTTGAGAAAGTATCCGACGGGAAGGCAGTGACTGCGGGCGAAGAGAGATGAGTTGAACCGTCAAGTAGTACATCAGGAGGAGGCGTCAGTGGCCAAAGAAAAGCAGTAAGCATAGTACAAATCAGAAACTGTAAAGCAAAGCAGCACAATCGCGAGAGCGTAAGACGATAGAGATGGCAAAAGGCACGTAAAGAAGGCGGACGATGGGAAGATGTGAGGTAATGACGTCACTGGAAGAACGGCGAGAGACAGATGGAGCACAGAAACGATGACGTCACCCAAGGACCACTATCAGAGGGTGACGTAAACGGGAAGGCGTGTAGAAAACAGGAAGATACGCACAGAAGGCAACTGAATAGAATGCTGGTGAGAAGGAAGTCAAGACAAGTCACGATGGGCAGATGTAAACATACCCATCGAGATGAAAAATGAAGGAATACCGGTATAAAATTCACTTACTGGTGCTGAAAAGTAGCTGGGAAGATTGCTGGCAGCCTATTACTTGAACAGGGTATGCAGGAAAGGAAGAGCAGGCACTGGAACATGTACTTGGGCTCACACTTCAGAAACGCAGTAGGGTGTAGGCGGCAGGTAATATTATGATAAAATTCAAAGTAAATATGTGCTTTCTGACTCGGAAAAGTAGCAGGAAAGGTAGCACATACCCTTATACACACACGGAACACAGGAGTCGGGAGCAATGGGCTCTTGGACCGAGCAAACAGGGCGAAAATTGAGGAGCTCGAGAGGGCACGTCCGACGACAGCTTTGTCGCAATAGAAACATTTCTGCGTAAGCTACGACGCATAAGTGCAATGGAGTGGATCCCGCTCCTATGTCCTGATCTTTGACCCCATTTCGTCCATTTTCAATAGGGTTTGTCCCCAATTGGTCCCCTACCGCATACTAAACGCTCATCGAAATCAAACCATTTTTACGCAAGTTATGACGCATTAGGGCAATAGAATGGACCCCGCTCGTATGTCCTGATCTTTGACCCCATTACGTCCATTTTCAATAGGGTTCGTCCCCAGGTGGTCCCCCTACCACATACTAAAATTTCATCGAAATCGAGCCATTTTTACGTGAGTTATCGAGTGAACAGACGGACGGACAAAGCTGGAGCATATACGCTTTTTCAACCTACGGTTGGAAAGCGTAAAAAGAAAAAGAGGTCCAAAGTCTTGCTTTCTCTTAATTTAAATGATAAGGAGTATCACATTTTTTTCTTTTCTGTTCTTTAAAGCATGCTTTAATTGTATCAGTGCTATTAACCCTTTGACCGGCTGGAACGAATTAACTCGGGGTCAGCAAAATGGGCTGAAATAAGCTCTAACGAATAAATTCGCTATCTAAGAAGTTGGCCGAATGCGACTGGAACGAGTGAACCTACACATCATTAAGCGTTGCTTTCAGCTTTAGCTTTGTCATTCAACGTGGTTATTTAGAGGAATTATTGATCCTAATCCGTTTGGTTTATTACCAGTCGAAAGAGCTCAAAAATTGTGAAGAACCTAAGAAAGGAGAGGAAAGATGCTTGATTTTCTTATTTCTGCCCAGTGGCATAGTGTCCATGTCAGGGAGAATAGCCATTCCCTATCGTGCACTAGATTATGGAAAAGAGAATAAAGTACCAGAAATTAACAAATTGTCGAAATACACTAAGGAGTAGGTTGTTAAAATACTCTTAGGAGATTAGAAGTGAACACATCACGATTGACAGGCTTATGGCCAGTACTTCTGAGGTGAGCAGAGCAAAGGAATTGTTTTACTGTAGCTTTCGTAAAACTGGCCAAACATTGGGACGTGCTGCAAATTTTGGGCATGATTTGGTTCAGGAACATCGGCCGCTTAAAAAGTTAAAATACCGGAATCTATGTTTGTGGTTTTGTGTAATGTTTTGGAACTTAATTTGTCGTTGTTTTGACTTTAACAATGCGAAACCGAAGTATAATGTTTTAGTGTTAAAAACTTGATCACTTATGCAATAAATGCTTAAGAGTAACACTGAAATAACATCTAACGATCACAGAGATAAGTACAGAAAGAAATATTGTGTTGTCGGAAAAGTCATGACGTATTTTGGTACCCGATGGCGGTTGGGCGGTTTTGGAAGTACTAGTGGCATGCGCAGCTATGTTATCGCTATGGCATTCGACAGGTGCCAGTTCTAGCTGCAGTCTAAAAGGAATAGTGAGTGATTTGGTTGATTTGTGGAGATTGGACATCAAGTTGAAGATGGAATACCAAACTCTGCATTTTCGCCATATTTTACTTTTTTACTTCCGTAAAGTGAAGAACGCGCGTCAAGCTTGTGAAAAGTTGCGTAAAGTGTACGGTGAAAATGCTCAAGAAGAACGTCAGTACCAGCGGTGGTTCGACAAATTCCGTGCTGGTGATTTTGACCTCAACGATGCTCCTCGGTCCGGGAGGCTCACCGAGAATGATGACGACCAAATCAGGTTGTTGTCTTGCAACTCAACTTAACTGGTTGTTGTCTTGCAACTCAACTTAGTAGAACCACAACATAGTTCACATTCAAATATAATCCTCCTTTTAAAAACTGTAATAGCCTAGTAAATTGAATCCGGTCATCAACTTCTTGGATAATAAATTTGGAAGATGTGAATAAATTTATTGGTGGAAATATGACATGGATATTAAGCCGGATAATATCCAAAAACTTGAAAATTTCGTTGTTCTTGAGCGGGAATCAAACTCGCGTCTCCCGGATAGCGCCCGGGTATGCTAACCACTACACCACCCAGAACGGCCAAGTTTACGATTAATTTGAATATAACCAAATTTGTATTGTATGGTGTAATCCCTTATTTTATTATTAGATAACACTTCGAAACTTTTTCGGCGTACAGATCATCCTTGACTCTAGTAATATCAAAAATAACATGCTGTTCTACTTCAAACATATCGTCTTACACACACCCACACCACCACCCTGTACACTGGATATTAGAGATGAGACGGGCTGGAGCGGGCTACGAACAGCATCATCAGTTTAATCTTGGGCTTGGACTAGCTACGAATATCATATTAGTTACATCTCGGGTTCGGACTAGCTACGAATAAGATATTAGTTACATCTCGGGCGGGCTTCTTTTTTTATGTTGAGATACTGAGTCTTTCTTTTCTGTTTTTTTTTTTTTTTTTTTCTGAATTTCAGGAAGAGGAATCAGTTTGTTTTTCCTGCAGTGTATCAGTGAATCTTAATTGCATGGGAAGGGAATTGATGTGTCGCTGTGTGATAGCTTAAGTGCTTTTTAAGAGAGTAATTAGCCTAGGGAAGTAGAGGGTTGAGGCAGGGGAAATAGAGATTAGAGAACTCCACCTTCGCGCAGACGCAGTAGAGACGGTCAGTTCAGTGGACAGCTAAAATTGCCCTTAGACACATCAGGGAAGACGACCTCAATTCTCAGAAGGACCATCCGCAATAAAACACATTGGGAGGGAAAAAGGAAAAGCCGCTAGTGTCATAAATTAGTCATCGAAATGTAATGGACAGAAGAGGAAAAAATTATGTTACACTGCTGGACAATTGCTAAGGACGGATCATAAACGGCTATATAGCGCATAAAAAAGTAAGTGTGGTTGGATGCCAAGTGAAATAAAATAATGTCAGAATGCCAGGACATTATAAGAAAGACAATTTATTGTGCTCTGAAATCCAGAAGGTTTTGAACGTGTTCAAGGGACAAACAGGCCATTTTGTGCAGAATACGTAAACGTGAAAAAAATGCAATTACCGTCCGCAGGCGTTCCGGCGTAAGATGTCAATACGGGATATGGCCACCATGGAGGGCGATGCAAGATTCCACACGTCGTGTTATGCTTTGCACAACATTATCAAACAGCTGTTGGGGTAATTTATCCCATTCCTCTGTCAGTGCACGGATGAGGGTGCCCTTGTTTATTGGAGGGCATTGGTGACCAGCAAGACTCCTCCCCAAAGTATCCCACACATTTTCAATGGGATTCAGATCTGGAGAACGTGCTGGCCATACGAGGCGTTCAATATCCTCGCTCTCAAGACACTCCTGGACAGCGACTGTTCGATGACATGTTGCGTTGTCGTCCATGAAAATGAATCTATCACCGAAAGCACCACGGAACATGCGAACATGAGGTAGCAGAACATCATTAATATATCGTTGGCCAGTCATAGTCCCAGTTGGAAGCACATAGAGGGACGTACGGCCATTGATCATGATGCCAGCCCATACCATGACACTACATGTCGGATATCGGTCCCTTTCCTGTATGTTTGCTGGGCAATATGCAGTACCACTATCACGCCAGATCAGTTGTCGTCGACAATCAGACGATAGACTGTATCTACTCTCATCTGAAAAGAGGACAGCAGACCAGTCGTTATCAGTCCAATTGCGATGTTGATGGCACCATTGCAAACGGGCGGTACGGTGACGTCTGGGCAATGGGATGCACACAACAGGACGGCGGGCGTATAGTCCTCCTTCATGCAAACGTCTGGCGACAGTTTTTCGGGAGATCCGCTTGCCAGTAGCAGCCAGAAACTGATTTGCTACCTCACTAGCTGTGCTGCGCCGGTGTCTTTTTGTTGATAGCACTATGTACCGATCTTCTGCAGGTATCGTACTGCGAACACGACCTCCCCCGTGACGTTTGCTACACTCTCTATTTGTTTGAAATTATTTCCAAAGCCTTGAAACAACACTGTGGCTGACGTCGGACTCCCTGGCAACATCTGTTATTTTTCGCCCTTCTTCAATCTTGCCAATAATACGGCCACGCGCAAAATCATCTAGGTGATGTCGGGAAGACATACTGAAAATTGCAAGTTCGTCAATTGATTCTTTCCTTTTCAACTTTGCGTTTGAACAACAACGGTCAATACGCGTCAGATCCTTTATATCTCTTATCAGCGCTATGACGCCACGAACAAGTTCGGCAATCCAAAATTTGCATACGCACAACACGTGTTACTGTATCTCGCACTTATGCTAATTTCCACATTTTCCTGCCTTCCATTTTATGGTTGCTATCATTGCTATTGTCATCCGTCCTTAGCAATTGTCCGGCAGTGTATAAATTAGGATTCAGAGGGTGGATAAAGATATGCAGTTTGACTGTGATGTGAAGAATAGCTCTGAGGTATGATGAGGATTGAAGTGCGAATCGCCGCCCCGGTGGCGCAGTGGTCTAAGGCGTTGGCCTCTGATCATTCGTCCGAAAGGGGTCCGGGTTCGAATCCCGGTGAGGCATGGATGTTGTGTTTGTGTTACGGCACTGGCTCTCTCCCTTCCCTGGAACCAGTGACTCTAAATTAGGGACGGGCGACTGCTTATAGCCCATTGAGTTGCTCACGGTGGTCGTTAAACCTCCAATAAAAAAAAAAAAAAAAGTGCCAATCAAAGTAAACCTCCCAGAGGAAATAGTCATCTTTAAAACCAGCGGTAGATCAGCTGGGAGATTTATTGCTTCGACGGATTTGTCCTGCCTGTGTGAAATTGACCTTAGGATCTCAGCTCTGAGGACGGAAGTTCGCCGCTAGTATTTCAGAAGGTTTCGTTAAACCAAAAATCGTGCTGAAGGCGGCAAGGAAACAACAAATTAAACAAAGTTTTTCCAACTGCTGTTACTTTCGCTTCCACTCAACATTCGTCCCTTAAGTTGAGTTACTCATTTTATCCATGCGCATTACAATATGAATGATCCGTATCCTGAAGTTATACGAAAAAGCTTGGTGATTGTAAAACAGTTAAAAATGAAGTGGGAAATCTACCGCGTGGAAACGTTTTTTTCCAAATTATTGATTACACGACCAATGCATAATTGGATAATGTTCAATGCTAGAAATGCCAATGCATTTTCAACTATAAAAGTTCTTCAGGATCTAGCAGACTTTCGCGTCACGCCAAAACATGCGTGAAGATCATCTCCTCTCCATGCACACAAAAAGGTACACAGTTTCTTTTTGTTAGATAACAAAAAATATCAGCTACTGCAAAATTTTCTGTGAAACTGTAAAACACGAAATTTATTTCAAGATTATATCCTTCCTAATGAGACGCATAAATGCTGAGCATCATATTCCATGCTCTTTCCTGTTTCATGTAAAAACCGGATAAAAGCACCAGTATAACGAAGTAAATTTCTCCGTCATTTTTGGTCTACGCCGGGATTCGAACCCGAGGCCGCTTATTTCGGAACAAGTCGCTCTACCAACTGAGCTACGCAGACATTTGTTCTGATTCCTATCTGCCTTTATGTCGTGTGCGTCCTGCTGGCAGGTACGTCACATCTCCCCCCCCGAAAGAGGGCCGGGGGCATGGCCCACGGGTCAGCCGTGACCATGAATCGTTGCAGGCAGACAACCACTGTAGAACGTGCACTTGAGAACTCCCAGTCAATCTGGTGTGTGGAATCCAACGTCACACACATTTATTTTTCGAAGCACTGGAGAAGGGATTCTCTGATTTTTCCTATCTCGCGGTGTGGAAATAACATCACACCAATGCGAGATTTTGAACGGTCGGGTCATCCGGGTAGTTCGGGCGCCATTATAACGAAGTAAATTTCTCCGTCATTTTTGGTCTACGCCAGGATTCGAACCCGGATCCCCTCATTCCGGAATAAGTCACTCTACCAATTGAGCTACGCGGACGTTTTATTCTGATTCCTATCTGCCTTTATGTCGTGTGCGTCCTGCTGGCAGGTACGTCACACCAGCACTTGGAAAATTCGGGCTCGGGCCCCAAAGTGCACAGACCTTATGGGGCTGAGTCGGACTCGCGCAAAAACATATCGGGCTCGGACGGATTCGGACTTCGAAAACCGAGCCCGAACTCATGGATATGGCTTCTACAAGGTGTGATAAAAAGTGTTCAGACTAGATTTATTAAAAAAAAAAAACAAAAAAAAAACTGTACTTACATATTTGAAACTTAATCTCCTTCGAAGAAGTCCCCTTCTGAAGCCACATACTTAGCCCAGTGCTGTGTCCACTGCTCGAAGCATATTTTGAAGCGGTCCCGGACGATTGGTCCAATGCCGATTCGTCCAAAGGGACGATTGGTCCAATGCCGATTCGTCCAATGGTACGATTGGTCCAACGCCGATTTGTCCAATGGTATCATCTTACCAACGGTAAACTTTTTTTATTTTCCAGAAAGGAATAATAATTTAAATTATTCTCCTCTTTATATCCTTTAGAAAGATAATTTCCATATATTTGGTACTTGTAAACATTTTACATAAACCTGGTAAAAGGCACTCAATGGAGCATTTCTCAGCTGTTTGCAGAGCACCTACGCCGCGGTCATTTTTTGAAGATTTTAATTTACAACCTAGATATTTAGTATTTGTAAATATGTTATAAAACCTAATAAAAGGCGCTCATCCCATCATTTCTCAGGTCTTTACGAAGCACCTAGACCCCGGGCTTTTTCAGAAGATTTTGAGTTACAACCTAGATATTTGGTATTTGTAAACATTCTATAAACCTTATATAAGGCACTCATCGTATCATTCCTCAGGTCTTTACGAGGCACCTAGGCCCCGGGCCTTTCTAGAAGATTTTAAGTTGCAACCTAAATATTTGGTATTTGCAAACATTTTATAACACTTTATAAAAGACATTCATCGTAACATTTCTGAGGTCTTTGCAAGGTACCTAGGCCGCAGGCCTATTAATTAATATTTCGTGTTTAAGTAAAAGCGCAATATTATTAACTTGATTTAATATGCAAACGTTATGAATATGACATCGCTGTAATAAAAATTGTTGAAAAGGACTCTGTCCAAACCCCGAACAGTTTTTTTTTTTTTTGAGGTTTAACGACCACCGTGAGCAACTCAATGGGCTATAAGCAGTCGCCCGTCCCTAATTTAGAGCCACTGGTTCCAGGGAAGGGAGAGAGCCAGTGCCGTAAGACAAACACAACATCCATGCCTCACCGGGATTCGAACCCGGACCCCTTTTGGACGAATGATCAGAGGCCATCGCTTAGACCACTGCGCCACCGGGGTGGCGAACAGTTGTTTCCAGTGGGCAGTTGGCGGAAAACCCCACTGCATTCTACAAGCAGAAACGGAACACTAGTATTTTATATTATTTCATGCAAAAGAGAAACATTGAAGTTGATTGAACGGCTCGTACATCAGTAACTTCATACGGGTGCAAGGACAGTATAACAAGAAAACGCGTTTCCCAAAAAAAAAAAAAAAAAAAAAGTATCTGTAACCACAATATTACGCATGAAATGTAACATTATTTTACATTCTTTGGACTACCGGTACTTTCGTATAACATCGGAGATAGAATCAGAACAGATGAGACTTTTATAGCACGAGTAGCACTTCGGACAGATAGGACGGAATTGGACCAATCGTCCATTGGACGAATCGGCATTGGACCAATCGTCCCATTGGACGAATCGGCATTGGACCAATAGTACCATTGGACGAATCGTACCTTTGGACCAATTGTCCATTGGACGAATCGGCATTGAACCAATCGTCGTTTAACGAATCGTACCAGACCCATTTTGAAGTCAGCTTCTGAAATAGTACACAGCTGTTTCCTCGCATTCTCCTATGCATCTCCTCAATATATATCTTGAAATCTTTTCCCTTTCAAGTGAAATTTTAATTTTGGGAAGAGAAAGTCAAAGGGAAAGAGATCTAGCAAAGAGGGTGGTTGTCGGACCTGCGTGCAATGTGATGCTTAGCAAGAAACTGCTGCACAATTTGCGATGCATGGGCAGGCGTGTTGTTATGGTGCAGTGGCCACTCTCATGTACTTTCGACTTTTTGCGACACACTGCGTTCTTGAAACGCAGCAAAACGTGGTAATAGTACTTCTTGTTGATTGTCTGGCCGGATGGAGCGTAGTCACGATGCATAATTCCCTCATGATTGAAAAAACAGTCAGCACCGTCTTGACATTGCTGCCGCTCTGTCGTGCTTTTTTTTGGTCTAGGTTAGTTTGGGGTTTTCCACACTGAAAACTGGGCCTTAGTTCAGAGTCCATACCCATAAACCCACGCTTCATCACCGGTTATGATAGTATTAAAAGGTTTTCGTCGTTTTTGACGCACTCACGCAGGTCACTAAAAGCTGAAACACGGGCCTGGTTTTGCTATGAGAATTGCCCACGCACTCTCTTCTATGTCTCTTCTCCTTAAGAACCTTCTCATTTCAATCAGTATCACAGGAGCATTCTTTACTAGAATTAAATGCGCACGACAAAACGACCTAAAGTCTCTCATCGCGTATTCCTCTGTTGCTCACATAGGCTAAGTGCTGGCCGCAATTATACCCTTCAAGCTCTCAGGAGTTTACGCAGCTATCCTCGTAATATTTTCCCACGGTCTCACTTCCTTCGCCCTATTTTTTTAGTAACCATTCTTTGTAACCAAACTTGCACCCGCAACATTTTAGTCTTCAAGGGCCTTTTATCCATCCTCCCTAATATTTATTACCTTTTGTTGGTTCATCTTCACAGCCGGAAATATCTCGCCCCCCCGTCCGTCAATTAACATAATATCAGAGAATTTTGAAGATGACAATCCGATTTTGGGTGTAAATGTGACAAGGATGGTAAGTCAGATAATATCCGAAACCTTGAAAAATTTCATCGTCCTGGAGCGGGACTCGAACTCGCGTCTCCCAGATAGCGCCCGGGTATGCTAACCACTACACCACCCAGAACGACCAAGTCTGAAGTTTCCGATTAATTTGAATATAATCAGAGAAACAATATAATAGAGAAACAAAAGAATATAATCAGAGAAACAAAAGAATATAATCAGAGAAACAAAAGAATATAATCAGAGAAACAAAAGTATTTCTTTCATGATAATCAGAGAAACAATATTATAGAGAAACAAAAGAAGCCACCCCGGTGGCGCAGTGGTCTAAGCGATGGCCTCTGATCATTCGTCCGAATGGGGTCCGGGTTCGAACCCCGGTGAGGCATGGATGTTGTGTTTGTCTTACGGCACTGGCTCTCTCCCTTCCCTGGAACCAGTGACCCTAAATTAGGGACGGGCGACTGCTTATAGCCCATTGAGTTGCTCACGGTGGTCGTTAAACCTACAATAAAAAAAAAAAAAAAGAAACAACAGAATATAATCAGAGAAACCAAAGTATTTCTTTCATGATAATCAGTAAAACAATTATTTTCTCCACAGTCTGCCAGTTAGATCTAATTATATCCGTCCTTATTTTTCTCGCTTCTATCGCTACAGCCGCTTTCTCCTTTATTTTGTACTCTAACATCAACCACAACTCAAACCGAACCTCAACCTCCCTTCACCCATCCTCCTCCGCCTTCCTCAGCCTTTTCATCCACATTTTACCATTAATTCTCATTTCTGTGAAACCCGACACGATTTGTGTCATCTAGATAAATAGTTAATTTAAAACACACACTTGTGGAGTTTAAAACTCTCTATCATTCTCCTGGCAAAATTTACCTCCTCTTTAGCTGTTATCCTTTTAGCTCTTATTTTCAGCTTTCTTTGTAATAATACACCCCTTTCCCTCTACTTCCCCAGTTTATCCTTCTCATTAGAGTTCAGTCTAAAACTTATCATTAATTGAATATCTGTACTATTCTCCTCCACTGTAAAACTCATTTCTTCCGCTATCATCTAATACAGGGTGTTTCAAAACTAATGGAACGAACTTTAAGGAGTGTTAGAACACACCGAAACAAGCACTTTTCTTCATGGAATGCATGGTCGCAAGTTACGCGGTTAGGCGCTGGAAGGAGTTTTCTGTTTCCTCGCACACTCTGTATTTCACAACGCAAAGACCCATATCTTTTACCGGAACATCTGGATGGGAGGACGTACCTTATTTTCCTTCAACAAGCCTTTCCTGAATTGATCCAGCATGTACTAGCAGCCGTCCGCCGTAAAATGTGGTTCCAGCAAGATGGAGCGCCAGCTCATTTCAGCACTCAGGTGCGTGATTACTTGAACGCCACATTTTCAGGCCAATGGATTGGTCGAGGGGGACCCTTCGCTTGGCCCCAACGATCACCAGATCTGTCCCTTCAGGATTTCTTTTCATGGGGACATCTTAAGTCCGTAATTTGCGACACTACCATTGATTCCAATGAGGAACTAGTCGCTGCTGCAGCTGTCCGGGAAATGCCTGGTATTTTCCACAACATACGGGCTTCTTTACGTCAACGATGCGAAGCGTGTATCAGGAGTGGCTGTCGCCCTTTTGAGCAGCTTTTGAAAATGCATTTAATTTCTGTATTTACTTATTGATGTTTGCGAATTTGATGTAATTTTGTGATGTCATGTTTTGTTTTCTATTTTGCCTGCAATAGCTTGTTTTGATTTGTTGTGCCATTCCTGTCTTTGCGTTGCAAAAGACGGCATGTGTGGGGAAACGGAAAGCGCCATCCAGCGGCTAACCGCGTAACTTGCGACCATGCATTCTATGACGAAAAGTGCTTGTTTCGGAGTGCTCTATCACCCCTTAAAATGTGTTCCATTAGTTTTGAAACACCCCGTATAGTTTCAGATGTACCCCTCCCCCAAAGAAAACGCCCGATTTTCTGCCATTTTATTAACCTTTATTCTCTCCATATTAATTTTACTTTTCAGAAGCAATGTATTTTTGATTATACTGGGCTGACAGCAAGTTTGGTACAAATTTAGCTGACACGCGTCTAATACCCACAAGTAGTTAAAAATGAGGCATTCAGCGCCACTGGAGCGCTTGGTGCGGGATGGGTTGTGGACCCGGAGCGCTTGGCGCGTGTGGGTTTTGGGACCAAGATGGTCGGAGCGGGTGCCGTGGAGGGTCCTCCCCCTCTTCCCCTCAGCCCCTTTCCCATTCAGGTGGATCGCGCTGGGATGGAACTTCGATTCCGAGAGTTGGCAACATCAGAGGGGGTGGGTAGGAAGGGGGATGCCAAGGTGTTGGATAGGCTGATGCTTATCTGCTGCCCCCTAGCGGTGAATGATGGAACTTTATTAATTTTTATTTCGAACGATGGCAACATCAGAGGGGTTGGGTAGGAAGGGGGGATGCCAAGGTGTTGGATAGGCTGATGCTTATGTGCTGCCCCTAGCGGTGAATGATGGAAATTTATTAATTTTTATTTCGAACGATGACAACACAGAGGGGTTGGGTAGGAAGGGGGGTTGCCAAAGTGTTGGATAGGCTGATGCTTATGTGCTGCCCCTAGCGGTGAATAATGGAACTTTATTAATTTTTATAGCGATGGAATTTTATTAATTTTTATTTCGAACGATGCCAACATCGGAATGGAAGGGTGGACAATAGAGGGGGTGACATTAACCAAGGGATGGATGTGCTTCCCCCTAGCGGTGAATGACGGAACTTTGTTTTCAGAAATTCGCTGGGGTTTTTTTTATGACAACAGATTGATGGAGAACTTCTTTCATGATTCAAACAAGCAAATCCTGTTCATTCATGTTCAAGAATCGTGTTTTTTTCCAAGAATCACATGAATGCTTAACCCCATGCAAACTTTGGAAATCTGACTATCACCTGACATTTTTCTCTTTCATTGATTGGTTGTTCGTAACCTCTCAAATTAACCTTCCCTCACCTATCTCCGAATATTTTACCAATCACATGTTCAGCTAATTATTTCCCTCCCTCGCCGTCTGGATTTCTTTCCTAGCGAGTACTTAACTTTTACGTTCGTCTTCGAGTTGATAGTCTCTATTATTCAGGTGTTGTTGAAGTACTGAGTTTTCTATTTCACCATGGTTCCTTTAAATTTCAGTGGAAGCTCTTCGGCGATGCTTAATATGGATAACCTTCCAGTCAATTTTTTTTCATATAGGGAATAACATCTTCATTTATGTTTCATCTTTTAAAAACAGAGTACATTTTCAGATTAGGCAGTTCAAGCACTATGGAAAAAGATGCTACCCTACAAAAGTTGGAATTTCTATGCTCGTACAGCAGTGGAATGATCTTATGAGTGAAGAGGGCACCATTTCACACCATCTTAGATATGGAGTTTCGTCAATTGATATTCCATTCTCAGGGATACTAAAGGTGAATTTTCACCCAGAAAATCATGAACTTTGCATTAATGGTAAGAAATCAAATATTAATCTAACTCAGGAAATATGGTGTGAACTTATTCGTAATGCCTCCAATGTATCGAATCAAATAATTGCTGAATTCTGTAAAATCATCTCTATTCACAACATTTTTGGAGAAATATTGTCTTCTAAAGGAGAAACGATAGTAAATGAATGTTTAGCTTCAAAGCAAGGTGATCAAGAATTCGTATTTATGAAGCAAACAGAAAAACTACAAGAATTTAAAGCCCTTCTGGGGAACAGCTTAATTTCCTATTTGACAGAGACATCGCGGGAAAAGTCGTGAGATCTATCTGAAGTCCTATGCGAAGATGAATATTTCTGCACGGCTGTCGTAGCAACAGAGTTAACCAAAGTCGTTGAGGAATTCATTGAACGGTTAGAGTGAAAAGATTTAAAGAAATTTGCAAATGAAACTTTCCTAAATTCCATAAAACTGGAGAACACTTTCAGCTTGATCAAAACAGAATTACAACAAAGTCATATGGACTGAATAAAACGAAAAAGAAACAAAAGTCTAACAAAACGGCTCTTTTAAGAGCCAACCCATATCTACCAAAAAGGAATTTTACCGTATGCGTGCTGTGTAAATGTGAGAAGAATTTCAATCGTATCACGTGAAAAAGATCTTTGAACGACCCCCTCCCTTTTTCCCCCTATGAAAAAAGTAAAAACTCCATTCTTATTTGAGGTTGAAAAATAAAAAGGATACCATCTTTAAACGATTCACAAGAAAAAAAAACATGCTTTTTTGTTTGTTCGGCGACCCTTTTCTTTCCTTCGTTAATACTTTGTTTTGAAAGCGTCACAATGTCTGAATCTCTTTTCCGCATGACTGATTGTCACCTCATGTTTTCAATGAAACATCTTCTGTTCCTGTCGATAGAATATCCATCGTACACATTGAACGTTAATACACTGCTGGCCACCCAAAATGCAACACCAAGAAGGAAGCATCCGATAAGCCTGAAATTCGCAGCATGTGTCACCCGCGAGAGGACATGCAAACGATTAGCATTGCAGGGCATATGCAAATCATGTGCTCCCGGCACGCCACCGAGAAGCACTATACGAAGGGTGCACAGAAGGCGGGGTGTAAGTAGTGGAAGTGTGTTGTACTGCCGGACCCGTGCGTGGGAAGCTTCCTGATGCCTCGTCGCAGAATACGGCAGTCATTCCAGGACTTTGTTGACAAGCAAACGATTAGCATTGCAGGGCATATGCAATCATGTGCTCCCGGCACGCCACCGAGAAGCACTATACGAAGGGTGCACAGAAGGCGGGGTGTAAGTAGTGGAAGTGTGTTGTGCTGCCGGACCCGTGCGTGGGAAGCTTCCTGATGCCTCGTCGCAGAATACGGCAGTCATTCCAGCACTTTGTTGACTGCTTTGTCTGTGAATATTGTCCTGCTTCTTTGGCTCGTTGCTTGGCTGCTAATTTCACATCTTTGGCTTGAATAACGTCATTGGCGAGATCTACTCCTGTTCGTAGGACTTGTTTTCCAAGGGATTCAGCTCCTTGCTTGAATAAGAGCACTGCTGCTGTAAATAATGAACGAAAGAGTCCTCCAAGTCCATAACCTTTTTGTAGAGGTATTCCTTGATAGTAAGCTACTCCTTTGCCTGTTTGACTGAGTAATTGTCTTCAAAGGATTTTACACAACAATGGTAAGGTTGATACATGACTACAAATGTTTGAGTCGAAAATGAAGTTTCACGATCGTTCTCCCACGTTCAAATGGCACTAAGTGACCTGTGTGGTTCCTTATAACTACACTGGCGGAAAGTGAAAAAAGAACACCAAGAAGGAATTGGGGGACGATCATTAAATTTACGTATGTTAATGGGGTCGAGTTTACGTAGGTGTGATGTTAATTTCGGGACCAATCGGTGAGCGCTTACGCCACATCACGACATAATATGCAAATTATCGTCGGTGGTATTTAAGGAGTACGGCGAAGTGAATGTAATCAGTCGTCGGCGTACGGACTCGTGCGAAGACCCTGAAGAAGCTGCAATGCCTGGACATGGAAGACGTGTACAATTTAAGCAGTTATCGGACTTTAAGCGAGGTCGTCTAGTCGGACTCCGCGAGGCCGGGTGGTCGTATCGTCGTATTGCGGAGCGAATTGGACGGGAAGTATCGGTGGTGGTACGATGGTGGCGTAGATGGTCCGAGGAACATTCCCACACGAGAAGACGTGGAACCGGGAGTCACAGACGGACTGATGAGCGGACCGATCGACGCATAAGAAAAGCGGCGTTGTCAAGCAGAACATTCACTGCGACGCAAATCCGAGCTGCTGTTGCATTTGAGGTGACTGCGCAAACAATCCGCAACCGTCTACTGGATGCAGGACTACGTGCACGTGTACCTCTGGCATGTGTACCTCTGACTCCAGCCCACCGTCAGGAACGGCTGCAGTGGTGTCGCCAACGTCTGCACTGGAGAACGCAATAGCGATCTGTCGTGTTCAGCGATGAAAGCAGATTCTGCTTGGGAGCCTCCGATGGCCGTATGTGTGTTCGCAGACACACAGGGGAACGTCTCCACCCTTCTTGCATCCGCCAGCGACACACAGGGCCTACACCTGGTCTCCTGGTGTGGGGAGCGATCAGCTATCACTCCCGTACACAACTAGTGTTTGTACCGGGTACGTTAAACAGCACCTCCTACATCAACAACATCATTCAGCCCGTTGTTGTGCCATTTGTAAGGTCGGTCCATCGTGGTGTTTTCCAGCAAAGTAACGCACGCCCACACACCGCAAGTGCAACGCAACATGCACTTCAGGGTGTGAGACAACTTCCATGACCTGCACGTTCACCGGATCTGTCCCCCATTGACCACGTGTGGGATTTTGTGGGACAACGACTTATCCGGTCTCCACGACCAGCCCCGACCATCCCCGATTTACGCGTCCAGGTTGAGGATGCTTGGAACTCAATACCCCAAACTTACATCCAACATCTGTACGACAGACTCCATGCCAGAATTGCACAGAGTAACGCAGTTTATGGCGGTTCAGCCTCGTACTGACCATGTTGCATGGAAATGTTATTTTTCAGTTTACCAGCAAATACAGCTGTATTTTGCCATAAGGTTTTGATCACGTTATCCTCTGTATTCCGTTATTATGCTGTATAAATTTCGTTGGTATCAGACGTCTCCTTCTTGGTGTTCTTTTTTCACTTTCCGCCAGTGTATTTCAATGGTTTGGAAGTTTTTCTTGCAAGAGGCAAACAATGGGGTCGATCGTATTGAACACTCATTGTATCACCATCTTCACCATACACTTTCACAATACGAAGGAGAGGAGCAAACATGTCTCCTACGGTTTGCGGTTCCACAATATCACTATACACATAGAATAAGGAAGAAAAGTGAGGTCGATCCCTTCTGTTGATGAATGTACTCCTGGTTCGTATCCCAGAATTTCCGCCATCCCGGGATATAACTCCAGTCGAGCTCCGTTTAGCAAAGCTGATTTGACTCGCCTTGTGGCTTTATTGTAATACATCGTAATTTTTTTCGTCCAGTGATGGAACATAGTTTTTACCACCTCGCTCTCGTAATATGCTGCTGGAATTTTTCCTGCTTTCATCTGTCCGTTACCAATATTGTAAACAAAGGAATTTGAATTTACATTCCCATTAAACCATGAATGGGTGTAGATGAGTTCGACAAGCCCCACTTCCCAATCTCCATTTAGATCGATGGGGGAGGGAAGGCGTGTCACGAAATGGGATATTTTGTTGTCAGAAAAGCAACTCAGAGAGCTATCACTTGGAAGCGTTAGGTAGAAACTCATTTTGTCAAGTAATGCTTCATGAAAAAGAAATCACCTTTTATAACGATGTTAAGTCCTAAGCTGGGATCCAGGTATTGAATTTATCAGGATAGCCCTTGTACTTTACAAAGTATTCCATTTTTCCTTTTCTTTTGCGTTTCTTCAAAACGTTTTCAATAGCAAAAGTATCGGAGAGTTTCACTTTCTGAAGCTCATCTGCATAAAATGTTCCCTCAAGCTCCTCATTCATCAAATCCTTCACTTTATACGCAGGAGGGGACCTTGGAATAAGTTCATTGACAACAAACACCTCTTTTGTCCAGTTCGATTCATACCCCTTTTCAAACGTTAATTTGCATTTACTAATACGCACGTGATCTCCCATTTGAAAATTGAAGGAAGGTTGTTCTTATTTGATATCACCATACAAGTTCGTCAAAACTTGCTTTTCATTGCTTCCATTCAGTTCTGTTGGTTTCATTTTGATGCTTCTGAGGTAAGAATCATTGTATTCATGAACTAAATCATTAAGCTCGTCTATAAATTTATATGTATTGTGAGCAGTAAATAACGCCACATTATCGTTTTGAACGTACGATTAAATCTTTCTACAACAGCTGCTTTCGTCTCATTGTTTGTTGTAAAGAAGTGTTTCTTGGAAATGCCGTCTCACTTTTTTCATTTTTAAACCTTGTTGGCTTAAAAATGAAAGAAACACCTTGTTCTTAAATTCAGTTCCTTTATCCGTTTGTAATTTTTGGGGTTTACGTTGTTCAAAGATCTCTGTAAACGTTTTGATCATCTGAGAACCCGTCTTTTGTTTTAAGGGAATCACACATGCATATTTCGAAAATATGTCGATACATGTCAACAAGTATCGAAAACCATCGTTAAATTGCTAACATCGACTAGATCGGCCTGCCATTGTTTATTGAATTTATTGGTGATGATTCTATTTCTTGGAAAATGGCGTCTCACTGGTTTGTGGAGGGTTTACGTTTTCTCCTTCTTCAATCATTCCTCGATGTCTTTTTTCTTTCTTGACAGCACGGAATAAAGCATGAGGTCCAGCGAAACTTCCTTCGCTGGTTGGGTTCAAGTAAATCTGTTTCATCACTTCCTCCATTGCAACAATCAAATTTTAGATTTTCCACCGTTACAGAGAAATTTATGTTCACACTATCTCATGAATATCTTGAATGAAATGACTTCTCCCTCTTTCTAGAATTTAATTACATCCGACTGGAATATGCTTTGATTGCGAAAAAAAGAAAAGAAAAAGGTGTGGTCCGAATAGCTAAAGAGGTTCCTAATGGATCTGCTTACATTAATGTTCTGTTGGTATTGTTGTTAAAACGCCTGCTTCTCATACAGAGGAGCGCAGGTTCATGTCCCATCGTTGACCAACCGAACACTTTTTGTACCGAAAATAAAAATGTCCCAGAGTTGAGAACGTCCCGTGCCACAGTAATTTAAATATTCCATTCCGATTGTTGTCACCCTTCCAACCCACTCTGATGTTGCCATCGTTCGAAATAAAAATTAATAAAGTTCCGTCATTCACCGCTAGGGGCAGCACATCCGTCGTTTGGTTGATGTCACCCCCTCTATTGTCCACCCCTGCACTCTAATGCTGGCATCGTTCGAAATAGAAATTAATAAAGTTCCATCATTCACCGCTTGGGGGAAGCACATAAGCATCAGCCTACACCATTGGCATCCCCCTTCCTACCCAGCCCCTCTGATGTTGCCACATCTCGGAACCAAAGTTCCATCCCAGCGCGATCCACCTGATTGGGAGGGGGGAGAGGGGGGCCCTCCACGACACCCGCTCCGACCATCTTGGCCCCGAAACCCACACGCGCCGGGCGCTCCGGTTCCACAACCCATCCCGCACCAGGCGCTCCGGTTGGAACACCCGGAGTGGCGCGCTATGGGCGTACTACACTAATTTCACGAATTCCACTATTTTTTTGCTTTTTATGACTAAACGCTGTACTTTTGCTTGTAACTGCACTTCTATTACTGGTAATAACATTCTGTAAAACTATTTGAATTCAGCATAGAATGTCCTTTAAAATGATGTATTATATGTATTCTTGACTTTACCATTACGCTGTATAAGTTGATTTCAAACATCAAAAATTGACTTTGGGTCTACTGGCGCAGGACTTTTGCCCACGATTGTATGTGAAAAAAGTATTTAAATAGTTATTAAATCTGTTTCCATGCTGTGCAAATAAGTATTCAATGTTGATTGTATGTCTTTTAATGCAGAAGCAGCACGCCAAAAAGGTTACTGAAGCCTTATCTGAGTTGTGAGAAATACCGCCTGCGATGAGATATGTATTCTTGAAAGCATTCATGTGTAGCAGAGAAGGTTGGTTTTCCATATGTATAAAGTCGCTTACTGTGGAAGAAATGAAACCAACTGCTCCAATGTCTTAAAGATTCAATCTAGTTTCTCTCTCCAGAAAATGCTCCACACAATAACTGCGCATTTTCATGAGATCTTTGCAGCCGAAAGTGGTCTTAATCGATACATGAATTGCTGATCGTCGAGTGAAAAGTACGTCAACTTAAGGAATATCACTGAACAAAAATATATTTTTAATTCTTTTTTACTAGGTGAAACATTATTCTTCAGGGGCATGTATATTTTCGGTAATATACACTATATTGACAAGAGTCACCGGACACACCTTTAAAAGCAAATGAAGGTATCCGCTGCGTTGTTAAGATGCGCGGTACGGCTGCAAACGGTATAAAAACAAGCCTGCAGCTGACCACGATCATATCGCACTCTGAGGTTGAGTGAAAATGTCGATGCGGGAGAGAACTGACTTTGAGAAAGGAAAAATTGCTGGGTGTTATATTAGTGGGTTGTCCATAAGAGAAACCTAAAGGCGTTTAAACATACCCAAGTCAACTGTTTTGGATGTACTGAATAAGTGGAAGACACATGCATGTGTCTTCCACTTAATCAGTACGGCGTGCCTGAAGCAGGAAAACGTACCGGCAGACCAAAGAAAATCAGTGATAGAGGACGTCGAAGCCTCAGGAGAGTCGTTACAGCTAATCGACGGAGTATTGCACAAGACCTCAGTGTACAGGTGAGTAAAAATGCAGGAACCTTGGTATGTATACGTGCCATTCGCACAGAACTTTATTCCATGCGTTACCGTGGTCATGAGACTGCTCATAAGCCTTTCATCTCCACTCAAAATGCTACTTCTCGTTTAGCATGCTATAAAGAACATTTATCGTGGACCGTAGATCAATGGAAACGGGTCCTTTGGACTGATGAATCCAAATACCCTATCCATCAGTTTGATGGCCGTGTGTGGGTATGGTGGCAATCGGGGGAAAGGGTATTTACCGCAGTGTACTGTGCCTACGATCAAGTCTGGAGCTTGCAGTCTACTCGTGTGGTGGGGGTGTTTTTCGTGATGTGGTTCCTACCCATTGGTTATCGTGGGCAAACCTATTAACCAGCACGTCTACTTCGATATTATTGACAAATATGCCCTACCAACTCTGTGTCAATACTATGGAGCCGAGCCTTGTTGGTACCAGCAGGATAATGCACCGAGCCATAAAGCAAGGGCTGTTACGGCATGCTTTGACGATAATTCCGTATCGTGTGTGGACTGGCCAACACAGAGCCCTGATCTTTATCCCATAGAACACCTATGGGATGAATTAGATCGCCTCATAAGAAGTTTAGAAACAAGGCCTACTACTAAGCAACAGTTAGCGGCAGCATTATGTACTGAATGGAAGCGCATACTTATAGCTGTGTTGCAAAACCTTGTCGAAAGCATGTCTCGTAGGGTCAGTGCATGCATTAAGGCCAAAGGTGGACCGACACCGTACTAATGTATGTAAATAAATGTTATGTTGTGTTTCTTTTTCTAGGTGTCTGGTGATTTTTGTCAATATAGTGTAGGTGGGACGTATTGTTCGCTTTATTAATAAGCAACCAGATTATGTTAACGGCTAAAAGCGTACGCCTTTGGTATGCATGAAAATCCATAGAGAAACATATGCTGTTAACACGTACTAATTCTTTTCGGGGGAGGGGGATTTAACGATCACTATGAGCAACCATTAGGCTGTAATACAGTACATAATAAGTTTATATGCATATAAGTCGTCGCCAGTCCCTAATTTGGGGCCACTTGTTCCGGGGAGGGGCAGATCGAGTACCATCGGACAAAAGCATCTCCCCTTCTCCATGGGGCTGGAGCCCGGGCTCATATCGGACTAATGGTCAGAGACCAGTACATCAGATCTCTCGACTAGGAAGTAGCTACCATGCAATAATCCATTGCTATAATATTTATACAAAATCGTGAACAAGTTAAAAGAAGTATAACGACACACAAATTTGCCCGGATCAGTGCTCGAACACGCATGCTTCTATTCCGGAGCCGAATGCTTTCCTAATTAAGCTACGCCGATAGAGTTTGTCGCTGCAACTTAACAGTCTTGAATTTTTTTTTTTTTTGATTGGAGGTTTAACGACCACCGTGAGCAACTCAATGGGCTATAAGCAGTCGCCCGTCCCTAATTTAGGGTCACTGGTTCCAGGGAAGGGAGAGAGCCAGTGCCGTAAGACAAACACAACATCCATGCCTCACCGGGATTCGAACCCGGACCCCCTCCGGACGAATGATCAGAAGCCATCGCTTAGACCACTGCGCCACCGGGGCGGCAGTCTTGAAATGTGTGTCACATTTGATCGTAGGTATCATCTGACACAATCTGTCCTTAGCGTGAAGGAAGACATACCGGTTTTTTATTTGCTTGTGTGTATAAGAAGTACGTTGCCCAGGTATCGGGGTTTTAAGCGGAAAGGGGAGAGAGAAAGAGAGAGAGAGAGAGAGAGGGTCAGCACGATCATTTCAGTTTCTAGTTTAGGTACAACGGTGACTTCCAACAGCTATTAAATATACTTTCTGAACGCCTGAGGGTTAAGAAGATAAATGAATCATAAGAGGCGATGCTTCCTGGTTATGTAAAAAGAAGCATTTTCACGAAAAATAAAATGAAATGCCCTGTGTCGTTTAAATCCTTTGACTGATGAGGTTTGACAGCGCTAGTGTAAGATACAGATTCACAGGTTGTGTTTCGCTTCATTTAGGATTTACAGATTTACAGGTTCTGTTTCGCTTTATTTGGGATTTACAGGTTCTGTTTCTATTTATTTGGGATTTACAGGTTCTGTTTCGCTTTATTTGGGATTTACAGGCTCTGTTTCGCTTTATTTGGGATTTAGAGGTTCTGTTTCGCTTTATTTGGGATTTACAGGCTCTGTTTCGCTTTATTTGGGATTTACAGGTTCTGTTTCGCTTTATTTGGGATTTACAGGCTCTGTTTCGCTTTATTTGGGATTTACAGGTTCTGTTTCGCTTTATTTGGGATTTACAGGTTCTGTTTCGCTTTATTTGGGATTTACAGGCTCTGTTTCGCTTTATTTGAGATTTACAGGTTCTGTTTCGCTTTATTTGGGATTTACAGGTTCTGTTTCGCTTTATTTGGGATTTACAGGTTCTGTTTCGCTTTATTCTGCTTGGCTTTAATGGTTCTGTTTGGCTTTAGTTACTGGTGGATTTAAAGCTATTTTACAGCTTTAAAATCCACCCGTAAAAATTCTGATGAACCGCAGGTGTGATATTTCGAGAATATGTTGCATTTTAATTTTGTAGTTTCAATGTGAACTGAAATTCTCTTCCGGTGAAATATCATTTCGATTTTCATTGTGATAACAAATAAATTCACCATCATGGCAAGTTTAAACTTCTTCTGTAGATTTAACAGTAGAAGAGAGAGCACTTCTTAACAGCAATCGTTTCGAGTTGTGATTGTCCAGTGGCGAGATTGTGTCGGTATCCCTTTGATGTTTGCTAATCCTTTACTTCATAAGTATTGATGAATTCACCCTCTGAAAGTGTTTTTTTTTTTTCTCGTGAAGGAGTAATTTTAAAAATCTCATATTGCATTTTCGTTATTTTTGTCGAGATATCTTGTACATTTTTCAAAGCGTTTTTTGCTGACAACAATCGATCATAATTACTGTCAACAGAGACGGCGATGATGGCAGTTAAAAAATTATTGGGAAGCAAATGAAATTTAACATGTACATGATAAACCCGACAATTACTGACAATGATTCGAAATGGCACAGAACGCTGAAATAAATAATGGAAGAAGAATAGGAAGGAAGAGTTCGAGGAATTGCAACGAATAACAGAAAAGTAGAAGCGTTGTTTCAAAAGTAATTTGAAAACAGATTATTTATTGACGTATATTTACCACTGTACGAAGTTGCTTTCGTTCACATTTTTAACATGTCTTTTGTAAAGAGAGTGCGTGCTTACAGCATGGCTGTATCCCTCCGTCCATTCTTCAGTATGTCCGTACGTTTGTAGACACTCTATCTTTGCGTCTCACTCACTCTCACTCTCTCTCTCTCTTTTTCTCTCCCTCCTCTCTCACTTACTTGGATTCCAAATGTTCTATCTGCGTCGAATGGTGATAATCGTAATGATGATGATACATTCATTCATCGTCGAATTTTTGTGATGACCAATTCTTCCGCTAGGTGGCGTATTTTTATATTAATCTTATTTATAAAATCCACACTTCTAAAAGTCAGATTAGAAAAACTGTTTTGGCGTTCGATTGTAGAAGCTATGTTCAAAACTTTAACATTAGATGACGCTAATGCATCATCATGTCTCTGAGGTAACGAATTTTTTTTTTATTTGATTGGAGGTTTAACGACCACCGTGAGCAACTCAGTGGGCTATAAGCAGTCGCCCGTCCCTAATGTAGGGCCACTGGTTCTAGGGAAAGGTGAGAGCCAGTGCCGTAAGACAAACACAAGATCCATGCCTCACCGGGATTCGAACCCGGACCCCTTTCGGACGAATGATCAAAAGCCACCGCTTAGACCACTGCGCCTAACGAAAATTCAGTTTTAGTGCTTATAGTATCACTTTGTGCATCCCTTTGTGCTCACCACATCTCTGCAAATATTAGTCCGATTTGAAAATGTTTATCTGCACTGGCAGGCTCGAAATGTGAGAACGATGATCCTTACTTTTAGTTTCTTTTCCGATGATTTACTTTGCCGCTAGAGGACATAAATGCAGATACTGTTGAAATTCAAAATGTATTTTATTTCATATTGTTGTTCTAAATATCCGATTGAAAAAATATATTTTCCCTCTTTGATGCCATTTATAACGAAGACTCTTCGGAGTAGAGTTTCATTTTGTAATAACGCACAGATTTTCCGTTAGGTGGCGTAAAGGTAAATCGCGATTTCCTCGATATCTTTGCTTCTGAAAGTTCGATTTGAGAAACCCTTTTTGCGTCGGATAGAGTTCTTGGTAGAAAATGTTCTGCATATAATTTTGAATCCTTAGTAAAGAACTGCTTTACCACTAGGGGGCGTAAGGGTATATTTCTGTTTTCGATGTATTTGTAGAAATATCTGCGTTCCTGTAATTCAATTAAAAAAAATTCTTTGCGATCAGATACCGCTCATCACAAAACCTTCCGCGCATATTTTTTTGCTTAAAATAATGCGCAGTGTTTCGCCCAAGGGGCATAGATGTATATCTTATTTCTCTAGATATTTCTGCATCTAACAGTTTGATTTGGGAATTCTGTCTTTGTCAGACAGCATTTCTGAAGCAGAATGTTTTGCATACAATTTCAAAATTTTAATGCACAATTTTGCGACTAGAGGGCATTAGTTTCCGTTTATAGGTAATATATTTATAGCCTATTTGCGGCAATAGCTGCTTGTTTAAAAGAATAATTGTGTTGTTCTTTTAACAAGCAGTTCCATTTTGAACAATTGCCTATGTTCAGAATGGGACAGATTATCCCTCAGATCTGTACATTCAGCTACACATAAAGCACTGACCTGAAAAAATTTCTTCTTCTTCTTGTGTTTGCTGTCAAGCAGAAAAGCTCGTATGACACATATGTTCTGTTTGCTCTTGTGATCACTAGTGTACTATTTGATGATTTTCGTTACAGTTGGCAGCAAGAAAAGCCTACTAACACCTTATTTATCATACTATTCAGAAACATCAATGACACTGTTCTTTTTGATGATATCTTATCACAGATGTTGAAATGAAAATGACCCGCATTGAAAACAATGCTATACGAGGTCCGATCAAAAAGTTCCGAGACTAAGCCTATATACAACAAAGTACTTACGTAACTTAAATCTGGCCATGCTGTCCCTCAAGTAGTCTCCTTGGGCAGCCATACATCGCTGCCAGCGTTTTTGCCACTGTTGGAACGCTCCCTGGAAGTCCTGTTCGCGAATCGTATCAAGCACCGTCTGCGATTCACGCTGGATCTCGTCCACGGTTTCAAAACGGCAACCCTTGAGCTTCAGCTACATCTTTGGGAGTTCGACAGAGTTAATCAAGAGTTAATCTTCATCTTAGAGACTGCATCTTCATCTTTTTAGAATTAATCTTCATCTTAGAGAGTTTGACACGCAGCGCCTTCTGTTCGGGGTTCAGAATATTTGGCACAAACTTTGCAGCTATATGCGGTGCATGTTCAAAACCGACGTCAGAATTTCTTTCACTGTTCCGTATGACACACTGACGATGGTAGCAATGTCTTGAATGGTTCTCCGACGATCCTCAAGCACCAGTTCCCTAATTTTGTCTACATTTTCGGGGGTTTTGCTCGTGGACGGTCGCACAGACATCTCATCGTCTTCCAGTGCCGTTCTGCCGCTCTTGAAGCGCGAGTGCCACTCAGAACACCTCGCACGACTCGTTGTTTCATTGCCATAATCCTGCCGCAGCATTTCATGCGTCTCCGTTCCCGATTTGCCGAGTTCGACGCAGAATTCGATGTTCGCTCGCTGCTCTTGTTTCCAGTCCATACCGAAATCGGAGCTGTGTTCCGCACGTGGTCACCAAATATCGGGTAGCACAGTTCCCGATGTTCACAGAAAGACACCACATGGCACAATGACTCATGAAGGTCACTGCCCTCGACCGCTGCTCGCGCATCCGCATCCTGCAGTCTGCTGACGCGCTACGTACCTAGTCTCAGAACTTTTTGATCGCACTACGCATTAGTGAAAAACCTGTTATAAAGCAAAAGTCATCTGATTGGTATGCCGATTAACACATAAATAAACGGTACAGCTAATGAAACCAGTACCATGAAATCAAACCACTGTACATGCTTCCGTACTTTTACTGCATATGTTTTCTGAAATTAGTGCTTCATGTGCCGTCGAAAATTATCTCCTAAACGTTTAAGCAATTGGGAATTCTTAGTTCAAGCACAACTATACAATGTTCATCTTATGCATGTATTCTTGAACATTTAGAAGGAGAAATTCCTTCTTTAGTGAAGAGCTTATAACGTAAAATGACACCAAATTTTTAGTTGTAATGAATACATCTTTTGAATCCTTTCCATCACGAATAAAAATTTTCAAAGTTATTCTTAGTCAATGGAACCAGTTAGAAAAAAAAATCAACCGCAAACGTTTACAATCGATAAACCATCCAGAAATAGAAAGAGCTACTTACTTTCACCAGCGGATGAAAAGCATGCTATGAAAATTAAAAAAGTATGCTCAAAAAGTTTCTCATAGCAGAAGGAACATATATCAGAGAAAAAAGGATTCAAATCGACCAGTTAGAAGAAGAAATATACAGGGAAACAAAATATAACTCTACGCCCCGTAGCGGAAGAAATTTGCAAAATATAAAAGTTGAACATATTCTTCATAGCAAAAGCTATGGTAAGGAAAAAGAATTATTCAAATACTGGAAGCAGAGATAGCGGAGAAAAGGTTTTTGACATTTACCTCCCTTACTAGTTGGTTTTGTCATCGCAGACATTATACGACCGTAAGGAGTCGTATAATGTCTGCGATGACAAAACCAACTACACTGCTGGCCACCCAAAATGCAACACCAAGAAGGACACGAGATAGCAAAACCAGATTTACTGGACACATAACAACAGATACAAAGATGAAACGATTGAGCTTAGAGGCCCGTGCAACTTGCGAAACACGCAGACATCAATAGTTCGTGTGGCCCCCATGGCTCGCAATAACGGCCGCTACACGTCGCGGCATCGAACAAAAGAGGCTTTGGATGTGGGCTTGGGGTATGTTTGTCCAGGCTGCTTCCACACGTTACCACAGTTCATCAGGCGTAGCCGCGAGTGGTGCTTGCCAGGCCATTCGGTTGCCGATCAGCGACCAGACGTGTTCGATGGGCGACATATCGGGAGAACAGGCGGGCCACGGCAGCAGTGACACCTGATGGGCCGTGAAGAATTGTTGCACGATGCGTGCGATGTGCTGGCGCACATTGTCCTGTTGAAACGTGGCCGCTGGCAGGTCCTGCAGGTAAGGGAGGATTACAGGCTCCAAAAGGTTGGAGATGTAGCGGTGGTTGCTGAGTGTACCGGCGATGCGTACCAGAGGGGTGCGAGTGACATATCAAATTGCGCCGCAAACCATAACGCCAGGCGACGGACTGGTATGGCGAAGCATAATGCAGGCGTCATACAGTCTCTCGCCGCGGTGGCACCACACGCGGATCCGACCATCGTGGTGTTGCAGGCAGAAGCGGGATTCGTCGGAAAATACAAGGTCGTGCCATTCGGTAATCCAGGTGCTGCGTTCAACGGCCCACTGCCACCGCACTCGCCGGTGGTGTGACGTCAATGGTAATCGGAGCAATGGGCACCGTGCGACAATTCCCCGATCCTGCAGACGACGTCGAACGGTACGTGACACAGGTTGTTGCGCAAAACACCCTAATTCCTGCGCTAACGTTCGTGATGTGGCGGTGCGAGCCGTCAACGCCCGCCGCACAACATGCCGGTCCTCTCGTTTGGTGGTGTGCCGCGGCTGTGGCAATCGCTCACGTCGGTCCGTCCGTATCCTTGCACCCACCGAATCCATACTGGCCTCACTGTATCTGGATGTCGTCCCACACGGGCGCCGATGTCTCGGTACGATAAACTGCTGTCGCGATAAGCGACTATTCGTCCTCTGTCGAACTCCGAAACGTGCTGGAATGACTGCCGTATTCTGCGACGAGGCATCAGGAAGCTTCCCACGCACAGGTCCGGCAGCACAGCACACTTCCACTACTTACACCCCGTCTTCTGTGCACCCTTCTTATAGTGCTGTTCGGTGGCGTGCCGGGTGCACATGATTTGCAAATACCTTGCAATGCTAATCGTTTGCATGTCCTCTCGCGGGCGACGCATGCTGCGAATTTCAGGCCAATCGGATGCTTCCTTCTTGGTGTTGCATTTTGGGTGGCCAGCACTGTAGTAAGACAATGAGATACGCAGACCGCCCCGGTGGTGCAGTGGTCTAATCGCTGGCTCATGACCATTCGTCCGAAAAGGGTCAGGGTTCGAATCGCCGCTGAGGCATGGATGTTGTATTTGTCTTACGGCGCTGGCTCTTTCCCTTTCCTGGAACCAGTGGCCCTAAATTAGGGACGGACAGCTGCTTAGAGCCCATTGAGTTGCTCACGGTGGTCGTTAAAACTCCAATCAAATAAGAAAAAAAAACCCGAATCAATAAAAACATAATGCCAATAAGGTAACGAGTCCGTGTTCAATTGTGTTATGGGATGGCTTTAAATTAAGGAATTTATAAATATTAGGGAATTGTTTCCGACTTAAAACTCTTACTAGGAAAAGTGTTGATCCCACGGAAGAGCTGTAATAAGCATGGCTGTTATCCTACAACAGTGTAAGTAAATAAGTGAAACAGATCTGATGTCTCACATAACGACCAAGCAAGTGCAATTTCTGTAACAGAGATACAGTGTCCGCAAACGAAGGAATGTAATGATATATTTTCAATAATGCGTCTGGGAAATTCTATACCAGGAAAACTAGAACATCATCTTTCCTAAGTTTTCTCAAATAAATAAATGAAGGACTATTTCTCGAAGCGTAAATATGGTTTCTGCTGATTTTCAATTAAACGTGTAAACGAATAAGGCAAGTAAGCCTATATTCTTTCTGTTGATGTTCGCAGTACGACAAAGGAACGTCAAGTTGATAATTTAATTTACAGCAGTTGTTTTTAATATGAAACTTGTATTTAACAAAAAGCAAAAAAGTGCGTCAAAAAAATGAGCTGATTATAAATCCACCGTCCTTGTTACGATGCATATTTAAATATTTTTCTTCTGTGCTTGTTTGTTATGTTCGATTCTGGTCCGACGTGTTAAATTATTGTATAAACTTTCATTTGCATTCCCAGTTTCTGTGTTTTGCTGACTGATGCATCTTCTTGTGTGTAAAAAAAGATCCGTTTTAATTATGACCTTTGTGACATTGCATTGAATTGATGATAAACGCACGCTTCTTTAATTCGCAGACGTAATTAGCTGGGCATTCTTTTGTTTCTTATTTTCTAAGCAACAAAGCTTTAACACTTACATTTGAAATATGATATCCTTACTTCGCACGACGCTCCCATAACTTTCTTTTTATATTCACGAATGCTCCAGTAATGAATCTTAGTTATATGAGCAAACGTGATGGTCTCGATTGCTTTGGAGCTGCGAGCTGTTGTTAGAAATGAAGATATTAATTTTGACAGCAGAATGGTAAATCCCGGACAAATGTTTTGCCTGGATATCTCATGTTGCGCTTGGATTATTGTGGCTAACGGTAGGAATTCGTCCTTTCTTGGCAATTTTAATTTTTTTTTCTTTTTCTTTCTTTCTCCCCCCCCCCCCTTCCTTCCTAAAGGCTGAGCAAAAGGATTTCATTTGCTCTGGTACAACACAGCCACGCTACTCGTTGAGCGAGCTAAAATACATAAAAATCTCCTCCTTGTAATTGCGTTGTTGGTGGAATTCTTATTAAATTACTATTTTTCGTTTTGTCACATAAATACGTAACATGGAGCTGCCACTTTGGATCGCTTAATCAGGCACCAATTTTCCGAATCTTTAATCTTTTGACATCTTTTCTATCCATTAATAACCTGGTGTCAATAAAAAAAAGGGGGGTACAGAGAAACAAAAAACAAAATCTGTTCAATAAATTACAGGTACACCTCGATTAATGCGATAGTTGCGCCACCTGCACCGAGAAAAAGGGTAGACAAGGCGAAATCCCATAAATCGAAAATAACTTATCTGTAAGAATCAACTGAGTGTCTGACATAAAGCGTCATGATATTCGTGCTTTAGTTTATATTAAGGCTCTACGAGACCCGCCATTTTGTATTGCTGCTTTCTTTTGCTAACCAATGGGCAAGCGAATTTCACAAATTGCTCGGGCAATTTTGCACATTTTGGAACACCGTTTATGGCTAACGCAAGATATATACCTTTCTCTTCATTTTTTATCTGCAGCGAAAGTCGTACCAAGGCGTCTTCCATAGTTTTATTAATTAATAAAAAATACTTAAAGAGTCCAAAATGAAAATCTGAAACCAGGGAAGTCTTTATTTATCATATATCTTGCGTTAGCCACAAACGGTGTTCCAAAATGTGCAAAATTGCCCGAGAAATTTGTGAAATACGCTTGCCCGTTGGTTAACAAGAGAAGGCAGCAATACAAGATGGCGGGTCTCGTAGAGCCTTAATTTCATTGTATAGAACGTTCGTCTTTTAATACACAGTAGAAAATGCCACACAAGGGAGTATTTGTCGGAGAGCCATGCAAATTGGTGGGTATGTGTCGACAGTTGGATTATGTAAATAATTGCAGTTCCGAACCAATATCATGATACGAGAGTGAAATAAAGGGGTAAAACGGCCCTGCATAGATAAATTTAGTTGTGCTCGCCTGGGCGTTTGGACCACTTCATCAAATGATCTCAGTGACTAAAGCACGTGTAAGAAGTGAGAATATGGGGGCGACGTCATCGGGAATCCTACCATCATGTAGGCACTTTTACCACGGACTTCACCATAGGGGTCCGTCCTGCTGGTTGGTCCTTTGTGTCGCATCGGGCAGGAAACGCATTGGGATGCAGCAACTGTCTACCGAATGTGGCGACAATTGTTTCATCCAATTGAGCGTCATGTGGCTACTCGGTCAGTTGTCATGTTTTGGGGTGCTATCAGTTTCTACAGCCGTTCACCACTCGCACGTATAGTGGGTACAATAACAGCTCGTCGATATGTCGATGAAGCGCTGCAGCCAGTTTTGCTGCCGTATACCCGTGGTATATCATGGATTTCCAAATTGCCTCTAATTTTGGCATTCGATCAATAATTTAGCCTCAATTTACGCTACTCCAAAATCTATGCAGTTGTATAATGTACGATTTGTATTACAATGCATTAGGGTACATTTATGCTGCAGCCTCGCTGCTGGCACATAGCCGAGCTGTGCACATGGATGCCTGGCAATGATGAAACACAACCATAAATCTTTACAGGCTCGTTTATCGTGGAGCAGCGATGCTATCTGCGCTGCTCGCTGTGATCATCGCAAAAAGCGATGATACCAAACTGGTTTGTTTTTCGAGCCTCGACCGTCGCCACAGCGGTGATATCGAACTGGTTTATTTTTCGAGCCTCGACCATCGCCAGAGAATCAAAAAACATCGCTTTCCTTCTTACATTCGTTATTCAGACTGGTCATTTAGGGGTCCTTTTAGACAGATTACCTGTTAAAGGGTTATAGCAATGGAGCCGAATCTAAGAAAGGAGAAAGAAGATGTATTATGTTGAAGTACTTCGAGTTCCAATAATGAGCACTATTCGTACAACATTAGTACTACCGTACATTAAAAAAAAAGCCATGTGTCCTTTGCCAGGGTACATATACACTATATTAACAAAAGTCACCGGACACCCCTTCAAAGCAAATGAACGGATCTGCTGCGTTGTTAAGATGCGCGGTACATCTGCAAACAGTATAAAAACAAGCCTGCAGCTGTCCGCGATCATATCGCACTGTGAGGTTGAGTGAAAATGTCGCTGAACTGACTTTGAGAAAGGAAAGATTGTTGGGTGTTATATTAGTGGGTTGTCCATAAGAGAAACCGAGAGGCGTTTAAACATACCCAAGTGAACTATTTTGGATGTACTGAATAAGTGGAAGACACATAGCGTGCCTGAAGCAGCAAAACGTACCGGCAGACCAAAGAAAATCAGTGATAGAGGACGTTAAAGCCTAAGGAGAATCGTTACAGCTAATCGACGGAGTACTGCACAAGACCTCAGTATACAGGTGAGTAAAAATGCAGGAACCTCGGTATGTACACGTACCATTCGCACAGAACTTCATTCCACGTGTTACCGTGGTCGTGCGGCTGCTCATAAGCCTTTCATCTCCACTCGGAATGCTACTCGTTGTTTAGTATGGTGTAAAGTATATTTATCGTGGGCCGTAGATCAACGGAAACGGGTCCTATGGATTGATAATGCTCATGGCCGTGTATGGGTATGGCGGCAGCAGGGGGGACGCTATTTACCACAGTATAGTGTTACTGCGGTCAAGTTGTGTTTTTCGTGGCATGGTCCTGGTCCATTAGTTATCGTGGTCAAACCTGTTAACCAGCGCGTCTACCTCGATATTCTGGACAATTATGCCCTACCAACTGTGTGGCAATACTATGGAGCCGAGCCTTGTTGGTACCATAAGGATAATGCACCAAGCCATAAAGCAAGGGCTGTTGACGATAATTCCGTATCGTGTGCGGACTGGCCAGAAAAGAGCCCTTATCTTAATCCCATAAAGCACGTATGGGATGAATTAGAGAGCCGCAGAAGAAGTTTGGGACCAAGGCCTACTACTAAGCAACAGTTAGCGGCAGCATTATGTACTGAACGGAAGCGCATACCTATCGCTGTGTTCCAAAACCTTGTCGAAAGCATGTTTCGAAGGGTCAGTGCATGCATTAAGGACAAAGGTGGACCGACACCGTACTAATGTATGTCAATAAATGCTATCTTGTGTTTCTCTTCTAGGTGTCCGGTGACTTTTGTCAATATAGTGTATGTATTCATAATCGACAGACCAGAAATAATAATGCTGTTACAGGTGTCAGGCATCCTGGCTTTCACACTTTGGCACAACATAAAACGTCACACAAAGAAAAACATATTACATCTTTGACAGAATTCCTTTAGAATAACTATTTAATGTTTCTTTTAGAACAACAACACTGGATATTTCTCCGCTGACGCTGTAAAAACATCCAGAGCTAGTACCAGAATTCCTTGTAGCTAGCAGCTTGGTTTCCATGGCAAAAAATTCGTAAACGAACTAATGCGGGTGGGAGACGGGAAACGCAAAGGACGCCACACAGCAATAGATGTTTCAGTAACTTCTTTTTTTACCCGGTGGCATGATGCCTGTAAGGAGAAGTACCCCTTGCATATCACGTCTTGAGGCACCAAACAGGCAATGGAGGACAAGAAAGGAAAGCTTATCACCGTGATACGTTTATTTTATGTGCTACTGAGATGAGAGGGGAGAGGATAAAATGTTTTGCAGTAGTTTTCTTAAACTCCGTCACTATGTCAACATACCGGTTTGGGAAGAGCGAAATTCTTGGATATCGTGTAACTCAGGTACATTGGCGGGTTAAAGAGTTAAAGTGTTTAATTCGAGACTTGCAATGTTTTGTTAAGAGTCCAGTTTCTACGAACAACAATTTAAAGTGCAAGGGTTCATCAAGTAGATTTAAGTCGAAGCGACTTTCTCCGTCATTTTTGTCCACGCCGGGGCTCGAACCCGGGTCTCCTCATTCCGGAATAAGTCGCTCTATCAATTGAGCTACGCGGACGTTCGTTCTGACTGCTATCTGCCTTTATGTCATGTGCGTCCTGGAAAAAGTCGCTCTACCAATTGAGCTACGCGGACGTTCGTTCTGACTGCTATCGGCCTTTATGTCGTGTGCGTCCTGCTGGCAGGTACGTCACATCTCCCCCCCTCGAAAGAGGGCCGGGGGCATGGCACACGGGTCAGCCGTGACCATGAATTGTCGTAGGCAGCCATCCGCTGTAGAACGTGCACTTGAGAACTCCCAGTCAATTTTTTTTTATTTTTCGAAGCGCTGGAGAAGGGATTCTCTGATTTTTCCTCTCTCGCGGTGTGGAAATAACATCACACCATTGCGAGATTTTAAACGGCCGGGTCATCCGGAAAGTTCGGGCGCCATTATAACGAAGTAAATTTCTCCGTCATTTTTGTCTACGCCGGGGCTCGAACCCGTGTCCCCTCATTCCGGAATAGGTCGCTCTACCAATTGAGCTACACGGACGTTCGTTCTGACTGCTATCTGCCTTTATGTCGTGGGCGTCTTGCTGGCAGGTGCGTCACAGCACATACGGCTTCACAGCAACAAACCCTTATTATTTTTTGAGAGAATAACTTATTTTATAGACAGCACCTATGGTTCGATACTGCTCGAAGTGTCTTTTTGCGCACGATCAAATTTTTTTTTAATTTATGGATGAAGATATAACATTAAAATTAGTAAAAACTTATTTCTGAAAAAAGTGGAATTTATTTTAATCACTTGGGAAAAACCAAGCACGTTTATTTGAATTGAATAGAAAAAAGCAGAACGCCATCCAATGCGTTATTTACATTTTCCGTTCTGAAAGAAGTGTTAGAGCATCCAACTTCCACATTGATTTTCCATTTAAAATTTCAATTTCTTTCCTGGTATGTTTCTTATTTTTCAATTCACTGTGTCAAAATATCTTAACAGAAAAATATTCAATAAAAAATGCTATTTTTTTTATACAACTGCAGTACAGCAAAATTATTTTTCTGAATCATTTTAGCGCACTTAACTTATTGAGAAGAACATTTACAACGCAACCTTATGAAGAAAATTTATAATGCAACCTTTACTATCTCTTTCTCCATACAAAACAGAACCACTAAACAACTTATTTCCGCTTCACTACCAAGGTATGCATATTTTATTTTTAATTCCAAAATTAATGTAGTTAATCCCATCTTCATTTTGCTGACGACATAGTCATTTTTTTTTCAAATACACCCTCAAAGCTGCATAGTATGATACTGGAACTTCCTGACAAAGTGAAAAAGCGGGAATAAAAATTTTGCAAGTACTGAAGATTTCGAAGTTAATTCTGCAAACCTAGAAGTAACAGATCTTTACATTCACCTTGGAAAACAGCTGTCAAGCGAAGGTAACATCTAAGAAGAAATTAATAGACGCATGAAACTTGGTTGGAGAGGCATTTGGAAGAAACAGTACAAGTTCCAAGAGTACTATCATTTATATCGTAACCCTTTTGCGTTATGCGAGATTTGTTGTTATGCCAAGTTCCAAATGTCCGACTGTGGAAATGTTGAATTAAATGTAAATATGATGCACTAGTTGCACCGGATGGCACACTTTGAATTAAGGTTTTTAGGGCCAGGGCATATCGGTAACTAGGGATGATTAAGTTTCATAACAATTTAGAGAACCAGGGGGAACCATTCGTTTGATACGAGCTTCTGGTAAAGAGGTGGAAGCAAAACCGGTGAAATTTACTTTAAAAATAATAGAGGCAATAGAAATGAAAGAAATTTGAATGATGAATGGAAAACTGTAGTTACTCTATGTGCAACCGGCAAAACCTTAATGTTAATAGGCCAATCACTCCACAAGCATAACAGAAATTACGAAAATTAGGGAATTTGGAGGCAAAGAATGCAACGAAGAGGTACAAATGGCGTGGAAGAACATGTATAACGAAGCAAATTTCTCCGTCACTTTTGGTCCACACCGGGGATCAAACCCAAGTTCACTTATTCCGGAACAAGTCGCTCTAGCGACTGAGCTACGCAGACGCTCGTTCTTGCTGCTATCTGCCTTTATGTCGTGTGCGTCCTGCTGGCAGGTACGTCACATCTCCCCCACCCCGAAAGAGGGCCGGGGACATGGCCCACGGGTCAGCCGTGACCATAAATCGTTGCAGGCAACCATCAGCTGTAGAACGTGCACTTGAGAATTCCCAGTCAATCTGGTGTGTGGAATTCAACATCACACACATTTATTTTTCGAAGCGCTGAAGAAGGGATTCCTCTCTCGCGTTGTGGAAAGAACATCACACACATTTATTTTTCGAAGCGCTGAAGAAGGGATTCCTCTCTCGCGTTGTGGAAAGAACATCACACCATTGCGAGATCTTGAACGGCCGGGTCATCCGGAAAGTTCGGGCGCCATTATAACGAAGTAAATTTCTCCGTCATTTTTATTCACACCGGGGCTCGAACCCGGGTCCCCTCATTCCGGAATAAGTCACTCTACCAATTGAGCTACGCGGACGTTCGTTCTGACTGCTATCTGTCTTTATGTCGTGTGCGTCCTGCTGGCAGGTACGTCACACATGGGACAGATAATTAATAACGATTTAACTGAAAGCAGGAAAAAATGAAAATAAAGATAGAACTGTGAAAAAAGACAAGGAATATAGTGAAGGAAAAATAAATGAGGGAAATATAAGTGTAGTAACTGAAATACAGAAATAAAGAAGAAAAAATGGGAATAAGCAAGACAAAACTACTGAAAACCAGAAGAAGAAAGAGGAATTAGTAGCGAATGCTAGAGATGAAAAGGTACAAATTCAACAACATATGTCGGAGTTAAACATGTTTAAAAAAGAACAGAAATCATGCACAACCAAGCTTGGAAGGACACAAGAAAAGTGCATAATAACTGTTATGTCAAAGATGGAGTGATGTATGACGTAGACAACGTTTTAGGGCGAAAGTTATTCCTAAATCGCATAGGAAACAAATATTACAATTGGCATATTCATTGATATTTAGAGCGCACGTAGGAGTAAGAAAAACCTCGGGAATAATCAGATATTCATTTAATTGGCTAAAATTGAAGGATGGTGTTTGGGGTATTGTAATTCACGCGCTAATTGCCAGTTGAATGCTCCCATCAAAAAATAGACTGGATACCTATAATGCCTTACAGTGCTCCAAACATCGATTTATGGTACTGAATGTCAATACAATTTGTCCAATAGAATCACCATCAGCAATTATCTATGGCATATAGAGTATGTGCCATAGATATGCACAGAAGATGGTCTGAATCGATTTCCATAAAATTATTGACATCAAAAGACATGCGTGCTGCTCTTTTGCAATTTTCTGGAGGACTGGGGTTCCTAAAGTGTGTGACGTATATTCTAGATTAACTTTCATTTTTAGTTTCTTTTCCTATGTAAATTTGAGTTTGTTCTGCTTATACTTTCAACCTTAAAGTTATATCTTTTCCCTCAAACGAGAATGAGGTTGGCAACAATTGAGGTCAGAGTGAACGTGACGTATGAATGTATGAGATAAAAACGATAGATAAAAGGACGAGATAACAGTTGCTGGTGTGTATATGTGGCTGGTGTGAATATTTTCTTTCGAAGTGCGATGTTGTGCTATTGATATAGTAGTGGAATATAAAGAATTACCGTAAGTTGATTGATGTGACGTACCTGCCAGCAGGACGCACACGACATAAAGGCAAATAGCAATCAGAATGAACGTCTGCGTAGCTCAGTTGGTAGAGCGACTTGTTCCGGAATAAGCGGACTCGGGTTCGATTCCCGGCGTAGACCAAAAATGACGGAGAAATTTACTTCGTTATAAACGTTACGGAGGTCTACCATTTTATTGGGGTATGGAACGTTATGGAGGTCTACCAGTGTACTGGAGAATGGAACGTTATACTGGTATGGAACAGACGTCGCTGTACAGCATTCCAAATGTTCTCAATAGGATTCAGGTCAGGAGATCTGGGAGGCAGCTGTAACGTTTCAATCTCATGATTTTTCAGCTCCTGAAGCACGATCCAGACACGGTGACAGGTTGCATTGTCGTCAAGAAAACGGAATGCATGTTCATTAGGAACACGAAACCGTGTCACAATGAGAACAATGACCTCGTTTCGGTGAGACATTCATGTTGCCTTGAAAAGCAAACAAGGGAGTACGGCCCTTAAAACTCACTCCTGCCCTAAAGCAGAACTGATTGTCGCTGGTAAGGGTGGGCGGACTGCACATAGTGTGGTTGCATTCGTGTGCGGATCTCCTCGACACGTGCCTTCGTCCAGTATCAGGATAAAGAGCGAAACGGGATTCGTCTGTGAAAAGTACATGATGCAATTCTGTATTCCATGACATGTACTGTTGGACTCTGGTACATATTTGACGACGGTTAGCGAATGTCAGTGCTGTACATCTCAGCGGCCTCCTTGCTCTGAGTCCTTATTCGTGTCAGACGGTTCCGTAACGTTTCAGTACATACTGAGACACCGGGAACAGCTCGTAGTGATTCTTGGTGGTGACTACTGGTGATACTAGGCCTTCTCCAAGCACTTACTGTCAAGTAGTGATCTTGCCTCCAGGTGGTTATCATCGGGCGACCACTTCTGTGTCGATATGCAACATTTCCATGGGGAGAAATCTTGTGTGTAGCCGACTTACTACACTTTGTGAAACTCCTAAGGCTGCAGCCACATCTATCTGCCGTGCATCTGCTTGTAATATGACAACAGCCATGTTTCTGTTGTCAATGCTGAAACGTCGTCTGAACGTCATTTCAGGTTAATCCCACACTGAAGGCAACACATTCAGTAATCTTCTTGACCAAGCGGTGAGACGATCCGTTTTCCACTCTCGCAGGGTACTTTTATCGGAGCTCGCATGTCACGTGCTGTGTTGTCATGATGCTAATTTACTTATAACATAGGTACGCATCATGAAAGAAATACGGGATTACGCCATATAATACAAATTTTGAAGATGAAAATCCGATTTTTGGCGTAAATGTGACAAGGATGGTAAGTCAGATAATATCCGAAACTAGCGAATCCTGTGATGGTTATATTATAGTTGATCGGAAACTTGAAACTTAGTCGTTCTGGTTGGTGTAGTGGTTAGCATACCCGGGTGTTTTCTGGGAGACGCGAGTTCGAGTCCCGCTCCAGGACGATGAAAATTTTCGGATATTATCTGACTTACCATCCTTGTCACATTTACGCCAAAAATCGGATTTTCATCTTTAAAATTTGTATAGCTACGCATGCTGATAACTGATCTACAGCAGTCGCTAAATTTGCATATCACCAGGTTTACCTTTCGAAACCTGAATATCCCTAACTTTTTGTGACCAGTGTTTTACGGGCTTATCGGGTGGTGTTGAATGCGACACCCGATAAGTGCTTTGTGAAACCAAAAAAAAAGATAGCAACTCATGGATCAGGAAAATGAAACGAGTGGAGGACATAACGACCAAAGTAAAGACCCTCAAGTGCCAACTCTACCGCGGGACAACTGAAATGCCAGGCTGGACACCAAGGGACAAGAAAAAAGAAAGAAAGAGAAAACGACCCAGAAGAAGACCGCGCGGGAGATGGGTGGAAAAAATTTGTAAGCATGCCTGAGTGACATGGAGGAGACTGGCCCATGACAGAAGATTTTCTTCCCCCACAGAGCTGTCAACGTGCGACGTTATTCTCGAAATGGCGTATTCCTGATATACTCTTGATATCGCCGAACAGGGATACCGTAATTTTCTGTACTACCTTCGCGATCCATCCGTCGGGCACCGACCATCATCTCTCTTTCGAACTCTGTCAACTTACGACGTTTATCCATACTGAAATAAAATTACCATCTACGTGAATGTAGTTTTGTCCTCCTAAGCACCCCGGACAAAAAATTACGGAATGCTGTCATCCGGAGGAACAGTTGGAAACTGGTCAGGCAGAGAAAAATGCGTGTATATAACGGAATGGAAAGTATTGTATGTTACTTGTTACTTTTTCAGCCTTGTAAGACGTGCATGCCTAATCAGTTTTATTGTTGTTTACAGGTAGTACCATGGGTGGAAAAGGTGACGTAACAGAGTGGCAAAAGGGGGCTATCGTCTTGGGTCGTGAACATAGTCATTCGCTGAGGGAGGGGGCGGAGTTCGTTGGCGTGTCCAAGTCCACAGTCAGTAGCGTTCATTTAGCTTGGAAGGAGTCGGCCAGAGACAATTGCAGCTGCGGCAGAAAAACCATCATGAGCAACCGTGATCGTCGACGTCTCGGGCGATTTTCAACCGCAAAACGGTTCCAAACCCGGCAGAAATTGCTGCAAGAGTACAATGCGGGACCCAGTCAGCCTGTTTCCAAACGAACGCTTTGACGAGAACTGCATGGTGTAGGAATATTCAGTCGTGTAGCTAGAGTATGCCCCAAGCTGTCTGCCGTACGCAAGAAACATCCGCTGGAATGGGCGAGGGAACAACGACACTGGACCACAGAGCAGTGGCGACGCATCATCTAGTCGAACGAATCCAGGTTCTGCCTATATTCCAATGATGGTCGATCCAGGGACATGCGGAAGGCCGGAGAAGACTTCAACGCAGAGTGTGTGCAAAGGGCTGTACAGAAGAGGGGTGGAAGTGTCATGTTTTTGGGGGTGTATATCCAGTGCTGGGTGTGTGTCCCTTAGTTCACGTGTCTAATGGCATCGAAGCGGTGGACTACGTAAAACTGTTGGATAACGAGGTGTTGCCACATGACCAGTTCCTCCAAGATGCCGCCATTCCAGATCCACGTTATCAAGACGACAACTGTACTGTCCACCGAGCTGCCATTGTGCAGGATTGGTTTGCAGAACATGAGGTCGACGTCCCACATCTCACATGGCCCGCCAATTTGCCTGATCTCAATGTTACAGAGAAAATTTGGGACGTGCTCGAACGGGCCGTTAAGAAGAGACAATAACACCTTCCCAATTTGACTGCTCTGCGGGACCAGTTGTTCACGGCGTGAGGCAAACTGGACATTAATGTCATCCGCTCCCATATGGACAGCATGGCAAAGAAAATCAAGACTGTGCTTCGAGCTCGAGGTGATGTAACCCCATATTAACCAATAAAATGAGCATTCCGTAATTTTTTGTCTGGTGTGCTTATCTATACAGGGTTACAAGGAAAGTCCGTGATCAAGCCAATATCTTACGAAATATGGCAGTTAGCGTTTCAATTCTTGTGCAGTTGTATAGGAAACCCCTATGGCGCACACAATAACACCACGGAGGATCCCCTCGCCCCTTTGGGGGGGTTGAGGAGGCTATCGCGCCCCCTTTGCAGATAGGGCAAAAAAGATCAATATCAAGCGAGGCAAAAATAGCACATAAATGTTTTTGTCCCATAACAAAGGATGGAAGGGGGCTCTCCAAATGCAAAAAAGCGGAAAGCTAGCTGAGTTGATGTGTCCGAAGCATATTTGCATGGATTTCAAATGTGCTTTCTGCTCCGTCGTCACAATACAAAAATGATATCCGTGGTCGGCATGCCAACACTTTGTGAACCAGTGACGAGAAGTCGAAAGCTTTGCCACGTACGCAAGTCAATTAGATGTGCATACAGTTTTCCTAATGGATGAGTGTTTCGCCACTTTATGCTATTTCTCCTTGTCTCAGTGTATTTTTTACTGTATTGGACATCAAAGTCTGATATTGTATATGTCAAGGAACTGCGTTTTATTTCAGAACAACAACTGTTGATAAGGTTTGTAGGAAAACGTTTCCTTTGTGCTTTCATTTACTTAGAACTTACCAGTTTAGATAAGTTCTAAGTAATAAGTTCTTGTCTAAATACTCTGTTGTTGCTTTCGGATGTTATGATTTTCTTGGGGCCACATTCCCGGTCCCCTTCCATCTCTTGTTATGAGACAAAATCATTTATTTACTATTTTTACCTAGCTGTACAAGTTTGTAATTGACTTTTTTGCCCTACCTGCAAAAGAAGCGCGATAGCCCCCCCCCCCCAAGGGCGTGAGGGGATACCTCGTGGTGTCAATGTGTGCGCCATAGGGTGTTTCCTTATACAACTGCACAAGAAGTAAATCGCTAACTGCCATAGTTCGTGAGATATTGGCCTGATCAAGGACTTTCCTTGTAACCTTGTATATTTGCGAAACCGTGGATTCCTCCACTAGCGAGTGGGGTGCCTGCTTCGTGTTTCCCAGGAACCAGATATTCCATGATTTCTGTCTTCTTCTCGGTATATATAGAGCAAAATAAAAATTTCGAGTGAATAGTAATGTGAAGTGCGCACGGTCAAGTTTCTATTATACACTGCCTGACCGAGAAAATCCAAACCATGCCAGGAATGCTCAAAAACAGAACAAACTGCACACACAGATAGCCAAGTAGGTCCTGAACAAATGATTTAATTGTCACATACAGACTGGGCTCCAGTGGCCGAATATACAGGATAATCAATAAGGAGTGTGACCCCCATTTTGGGCGATACAGCGTTGAATACGACGTGGCATGGAAGCAATGAGGGGTCCTAGGGTATTGTGGACCATGTGGTGTTGATCCGAGTCCACAGATCATCTTCACTTTGCGGGGGTGGAAGGGTATTCAACCGACGTCGAATCGTGTCCCACAGATGCTCGATAGGCGAGAGGTCGGAGTATCGTTCTGGCCAAAGGAACATCCGCACACAGTGTAAAGCGTTCAGGCTGATCCGAGCCGTATGCAGCCGGGCGTTATCCTGTTGAAAAACGGCGTTTGGGATGCCCTGTAGATACGGTAGAGTACCATTGACCGCAACACCTCGTTAACGTATCGGCGTGCCGTCAATGTGCCCGTAATACGTACCAGCGGTGAGAGGCTGTTGGCGCTGATAGCACCCCACACCATGATTCCACGTTACCGGGCCGTGTGGCGTTCTACAATGGCGGGTGAATCATTCCGTTGCTCACGTCGCTTCCAGACTCTCACACGGCGGTCATCCGTGGTGAGACAGAACCGCGATTCGTCGCTGAACACCACACTGTTCCATTCGGCACCCCACGAAGCTCTGGAGCGACACCACGCCAAGTGGTGACGACGATGGTTCTATGTTAAGGTTAGCCTTCGCAACGGAAGACTGGACAGCAAACCAGACCCAGCCAATCGGCGCGACACTGTCCGCGTCGATATTGGAACATCCAAGCCTCCCCGTACACTCCGAAAAATGTCGCCCGTTGTAGCCTGTGGGTCCGCTATGGCATGGCGTCGGATGCGACGATTGGTGCGCTCGGACGTCCGCCCCGTGCTCCGGTTACCCCTACGACGTTGCACAGATCTTTCCTGGGACCACTGTCCCCAAATTCGACCGACGGTTGTGGCATTACGTTGCGTTTCTTCCGCAATACGAAGCAAGGACCATCCAGTGGCACGAAGGCTTACGATGACGCCTCTCGGGAACTCATCCGTTTGACGAAATCGCGTACGACGTCGTCTTACCAGCATTGGCACCCCTTGTTCTTTCTCCAGACACTGTTACAGCAGAACCACTCACTTCTCGCGGCCGTGACGGCGTCTCGATTGATGGCCTCGCGGGGGGCTGGTTGTCCGGTTATATACCGCACGCCGTTCGTGCGATTGGCCTGAAAATGCAATCGTTTGCATAACGGGTACGTGTGCACCCACCGTGAAGTTTTGCATGGCGCTGCGTTCAGGTCTTCGTGGTGTGGCATTTTTTTCTGTCAGGCAATGTATATTCTGTTTCACATTTTGAATATTATAAAGTTGATGACTTTTTAATAACCAAAAGGTCATGGGAAAATCTTGAACAGTGGGCTACCATGGTCCTCCGAAATCTAAAACATTTAAAAAATATGATGCAACCTTCTCGGGATGACCAAGAGAGTGTTCAAGATTAATGTGTAGTAAGGGAAATCCTACTGCTGGGGAATGCATGCCATTTCAGATAGTAATGGGGTCAGTTCTGCGAATTCGGAGTTAAGGTTGTCTAAGGTGGTGGCGGAAGGAATGGAATAGGGGAAACAAAAGAACTGGTGAGAAAGACCAAATTTCGTTACTCCGAGCCATTTTGTTCTTTTATCTCCTTCAACCATCACGTGATTGGTTCGTGACTGTGATCATTATCATAACCCAAGTGTCTACACATACCCACAAATTCGCAAGACGATCCAACAAATACTTTCTGGTGTGGCATTCTCTATATGCAGCATTGAATAAGAAAATTATTATTTTATATCACCTACGAATAATACAGGGTGTCCACAAAGTCTCTTTACAACTTTACACATTTATTACAGATACACTGTATAAGATAGACAAATGTGGTTGAGCACATAAGTAAGAGCAAAGACTACAGTTGTTTTTCTATCTCATTACAAAAGCTCAACATGCGCACCAATTGTTGCGCGTAGAACATCTAGCCGAAACTCCAGTTCCAACCATGTGCGTTGCACCATGTCCTCAGTAATGGTCCTCCATTTCAGGTCATCGATGTCCTACACCTTTGTCCGATACACAATATCCTTCACATATCCCCATACAAAAAAAAGGCCAGAGGTGTAACTTTGGGGGAACGGGGTGGCCATGCAATTGGACAATCCCGTCCAGTCCACCTCCCAGGGAATGTTGTGTTTAAAAAGTCCCGAACGGGCTGTCCCCAATGTGGTGGCGCACCGTCCTGTTGGAATATTACGCTTGGTCGAAGGTCCTCCAACTGTGGCCCAACATACTCACGCAAAACATCCAGGCAAACATCTGCCGTCACTGTTTTCTCACTGAAGAAAAATGCTCCAAGGACTCGGTTATGCATAACACTGCACCACACGTTCACTTTAGGACTGTCTCTCACAAGTTCCATAAAGGCATGAGGATTTTTAGACCCCGAAATTCGGACATTGTGTCTGTTTAACTGTCCAGGGACATGAAAAGTTGCCTCATCCGTAAAACAAACATGGGTGAGAAACTCGAGATCTTCACTCAGTCTATCCAGCATCGTTACTGCGGATTCTTTTCGTCGTGGTCTATCTTTCGCCTCAAATGCTTGTAACAGTTGCACTTTGTATGCATATAAGCGTAGATGTACATCTAGCACCCTGTGTACCGCGGACAGGGGCATTTGTAATTCTCTGGTAGGGGAACGAATGGACTTCTTCGGGCTTCGTAAAATGAATCACGATGTCTTCATTCGATGTTCGTGGAGGGCCACTACGACCTTGATCCAACACGGACCCGGTCTCCATGAATTTCTGGTGCCATTGGCGAATACTAAAACGAGATGGTGGGGCTTTCCCATACTTAATCCGGAAATGTCGTTGCGTTCGTGTATCAGATTTTGTTTCGATGAACTTGCGCCCTCTCTTGTGGGGACCACAGTTTCATAGAACAGTGATGGACCTATAAAAAAAAATGATAATGTCAATGAAAACTTTGTGACGTGCCTGCCCCGCAGGACGCACACAACATAAAGGCAAATAGCAGCAAAAACGAACGTCTGCGTAGCTCAGTTGGTAGAGCGACTTGTTCCGGAATAAGTGGACTCGGGTTCGATTCCCGCCATGGACCAAAAATGACGGAGAAATTTACTTCGTTATATTGGAACCCGAACTTCCCGGATGACATGGCCGTTAGCGATCTCGCAATGGTGTGATGTTCTTTCCACACCGCGAGACAAGAAAAAATAAGAAAATCCCTTCTCCAGCGCTTCGAAAAATAAATGTGTGTGACGTTGCATTCCACACACCAGATTGACTGGGAGTTCTCAAGTGCACGTTTTACAGTGGATGGCTGCCTGCGACGATTCATGGTCACGGCTGACCCGTGAGCCATGCCCCCGGCCCTCTTTCGGGGGGTTGGGGGTGGGTGACGTGCCTGCACCGCAAGACGCACACGACATAAAGGCAGATAGCAGCAAGAACGAACGTCTGCGTATCTCATGTTGGTAGAGCGACTTGTTCCGGAATAAGTGGGCTGGGGTTCGATTCCTGGCATGGACCAAAAATGACGGAGAAATTTACTTCGTTATAACTTTTATATTTACAGTATATTATACAACAAATACCATAAACTTACATAGCACAGGGTGTCCGTAATAAATGTTCAAAGTTGTAAAGAGACTTTGTGGACACCCTGTATAACCGTACTATATCGTTATTCCATCTATAACAACAGAGCTCCAACATTCACATTACACGAAATTAGTGGAAGTAGGTGTCTAGAGGGTGGCATTAAAAGACGACAAGAATATTTTCACCAAACCGTTTTCATGATCATATCGAGGGAGAATGAAAAAGTAAAGGCAACATACTCAATAATAACGGTTAACCCACTTTTCCACATAGTCTCCCAGCAGGTTGATGCACATCTTGTATCGTTCTAGTAACTTCTACATGATTTGAGAGATTTTCAGCTGCTCCCGAATCCAGGATTGTACCGCGTCCTTGACCTCATCATCAAAGGTGAACCCCTGATACCGCGTAGAGCATTTTTTCACGCTTTCCAATCGTAGGTTGAAGAAGCGTATATGCTTCAGCTTTGTCAGTGTGAAAATCCTCCAAACACCGTCAGTAAATAAATAAATACATCGCTCTTTCCACGTTCCAGAAGGACATAGCATCCGAAAAAATGTCCGCCGCCGTGGAATTGAACCACGGATTGTTGGCCACCGTGGTGTAAAGTTAACGCGCTCGGCTAGTTATCGAGAGTTCCGTGGTTCAATTCCACGGTGGCGGCTGAAAAACAATTTTTCAGATGCTATGCGTTAATGGAACGTGGAAAGAGCGATGTATTTATTTCTTTACTGACGCCACGTATTTGGAGGATTTTCCCCTTGGATCTCACCCTTTGGATTTAACTGCCATAATATATATATGTAGCCAGTGCCGTTAATGCCCACCAGATGGAGACGTCTCAATAGCTGAGCCCATCTTACGAATTTATGATGTCAGAAGCTGACTTAAAAATACACATAGTACCGTCGTGTAAAGTTAACGCGCTCGGCTAGCTATCGAGAGTTCCGTGGTTCAATTCCACGGAGGCGGCTGAAAAACAATTTTCGGATGCTATGCGTTTCTAGAACGTGGAAAGAGCGATGCATTTATTTATTTGTCCGTGTGTCTGTCTGTCCGTTTGTCTGTCGGCACGGTAACTCGCGTAAAAATGGCGCGATTTCGATGAAATTTTAGTATGTGGTAGAGGCTACCTACGGACAAATCCTATTGAAAATGGACGAAATAGGGTCAAAGTCAGGGCATAGGAGCGGGATCCATTCCATTGCTCTTAAGCTCCATAACTTACGTAAAAATGCTTCGATTGCCACTAAACTGTAGTATGTTGCTCCGGAGATATGCGGAACTGGTTCTGTTGAATATCATCGAAATGGTTTTAAAGGTCAGAGCACAGGAGCGAGATTTATTCCACAGCCATTACCCTCATAACTTGACTAAAAATGCTTCTATTGCGACAAAACTTTAGTATGTTGTTTCGGGGTTATATTGAACCGGTTCTGTTTAATATCATCGAAATGGGGTCAAAGGTCAGGGCACAGGAGCAAGAATTTATTTCACAGCCATTATTCTCATAACTTGAGTAATGATTTCTGGTATGTTGGAAAGCGTATCATAATCAATACATTGCATGATTTTACAAACTTGTTAAGTGAACCGAAGACGTGATAATCGCATGGCACCAAATCAAGGCTGTAAGGGAGATGCGAAAGACGTTCAAACCGCAGTTGTTGCCTAGCCTTCACCGTTGCGGCTGCTACATTGGGTCGAGCAATGTCATAGTGCATCAAGACTGTTTTTAACAACATTCCCATGGGCGTACTGATAGACCCTGCAACCCCCGCAATGGGAGGGGGGGGGGCTCGCGGCTAATAGAGGGCCTCTATCCTCAGCTGGAGGATTTTTCAAAAATTTTGTGGAAACTTCATGTGAAATTGGTTAAAGAAATAGCAAGGAATTTTTGACAGCTGATTTGAATCAAGTATTAAAATGAAAAGCATTTTTTTTTTCAGTTAATGAGTAAAATTTTGCATAAATCAGTTTAGCTTTAATATATAAAAACTGGGTGACGCGAAAGCACCTATTCCAGAGGACTTGGGACCTCTTTTCCCAGCCATAGCAATAGTTCCTATACATGTATGACTACAAGAGAATGTGAATGAAATATCAGTTGAAGAAATGAAATTTTGATATCAATGAGGATAAGGCGTTATATACTGAGTGACCACTTTATTATGACCACCCGACAGTTTTAAGCAAATGAGCTATGTCTGCACGCTGTTTTCGACAGAGGTCGAGGCTAGTATAAAAAGGGAAAGCTTAGTGCTTGCGACAGTAGTAGAAGGGATTTTGGGGTACGAGATGGGTAAAAAATGCGATTTGACAAACTTTCAACGTGGAATGATTCTAGGAGCTCGGAGCCATGGAGCGAGTATCGCCGAAACCGCCGCATTCGTCAAATGTTCCAGAGCAGCTGTTGTTAAAGTGTTTAAAGACTGGACTGTCAGCCAAAAAACTGGGTCTTTACGTGCAACGTGTGGTCGTCATCGACTAGTGACTGCTCGGGCGGAACGGAGGGTGTCCAGACTGGTGACAGACAACAGAAGGGCAACAGTGCAGCAACTTACAGACCATCTTAATCAAGGATCCCCTCAAATGATCTCTGCACGCACTGTTCGCCGTACACTGCATCGGATGGAATATGGCAGCCTGTTCGAACACCTTTGCTGTCTGCAGTGAACAAGAGAAAACGCTCCAGTTCGCACAGGAGCACAAGGATTGGACAGTCGATAATTGGAAACAAATTATGTGGTCCGATGAATCACGTTTTCTGCTGCACCATGCTGATGGCCGAGTAAGAATTTGGCGGAAACAGCACGAAAGCATGGACCTCAAATGCATTGCTACAACCCTTCAAGCTGGTGGAGGCAACGTTATGGTTAGGGGAATGTTTTCCTGGCCTGCTTTGGGCCCTTTAATTCGTGTTGATCAACGTCTGACTGGCACATCATATCTAAACATCGTTGCAGACCAAGTGCATCCTGTCATGTGGATGATTTATCCCAATGGCGATGGCTACTTTCAACAAGATAATGCGTCCTGCCATAATGCTCGTATTGTACAGGATTGGTTTCAGGAACATGCCGGTGAGTTTATTTTGCATAGGTGGCCCACATAATCCCCATTGATAATTTGTGGGATGAAGTTGAACGAGCCATCAGACAGCTGGATCCACAACCCTGCAATCTCACACTCTTGGAAAGTGCTATTCATCAAGCATGGTCTCAGGTTCCACAAACCACCTATCAACATCTCGTGGAGTCCATGCCACGAAGAATCGACGCAGTATTAGAGGCAAAAGGTGGACCAACGAAGTACTGAGAGGGTGGTCATAGTAAAGTGGCCACTCAGTGTATATTACACTTGTTTGCACATAACTACGCATCCTTCAGAATATGAGCTAACAGATGCTCTTCGAGGAACGAAAAAAACGGAGACATGTGACATTTTTGCTATGTATAACAGGGTTAAAAGGAAATATTTTTACTATATGCAAAACATTGTAACATTATATCAAGTGTGCTTTTTCTATTTTCAAGAGTAAATAATTTCAGTTATTTTACTCTTTTTATGCCGTAATTCTTAGTTGCTACTCTTTTATTTGCTTACTTCTATATTTTCGTATGAATCGCAAAAGGTCTTTAGGCACTGTTACACGGCCGTCACGTGTTTTGCCTGCGTTATCGTTAGTCATTTCAAAAAGGCTGGCATTAGTTCTCTGAAAGAATGAAATCTCCATGATATCATTAACTTTGGCGTAAGTGTTTTGTATTACTTTGTATTGGTATAAAACTAGGGCAATCATTTTAATTACAGCGTGCGCATTTGTGTTACGCACAATCAAGTGTAACGATTTGGGTTTTACGAAAAATGCTTATCATAGGTTCCAAAGAATTTGAATAACTAAAACGCTCGTAGAACCTAATTAACAATGTGGAATTTAAAATTTTCAGTAATTGAGAGCAAATAGATCTTTACAAAAGGGCCTCGAAGATATTTTTTGCGAGGGGCCCCAAGTATTTTAGATATGATCATGATCATATGTAGAGGATTTTAGGAAGGGAGTGTCTGACCCCAGGTCTTAAACAACCCTTAGAAATAGGAAGCTAGGAGATTTGGGCTAGAGTGCCCGATAGGAAAGTGACACCGAAGCAAGGTAGAAAGAGGGAGGAAGACGCCCTTATTTATTACCGGGGGGCCAGTATCCGAGGTCCGACGGCTTAACGTGCCCATCCGACGCACGGCGGATATTTAGTGGATCGAGCGTTCGTACCTGTATGGGATCGAACCTGAGGTCCTTTCCGTGGCAGTCACGAATGTTGCCCACTAGGCCACCCGCGGCCCTATTTTAGATAATCCACTCAGTGCGGATTTAAGGCTTTTGGGGGCCCTAGGCCAAATTTTCTATGAGCCCCTCCCCCACCCGGCACCCTATTTGAATTTGCTCCTATAAGATTTTCTAATAAACTTATCTTTAAGTTAAGAATATAGTAATTGGTTGTATAATTTTATTGTTATATAGGTATTATTTAAATGAAAAGTATTTTGATTTAACTTGTTATTAAATTAAAGGTTATAAAAAAAATTTTGTAAACACAGTCAAAGAGATTCATGCTTATCCAGGAACAACACTTTACTTTTTGGATGAGCTCTCTATCGCACATTCAAAATGTAAAGAACTACACTTTACGTCGCATGCGCTCTCTATCGCATTCGTACGAACACGGGCGTGCTCGCAATAGAGCTATTATTACGTTCTTATTTCTTTAGTTATCATTCAAGATAAAATAAAAAATTACCACTCCTTTATTTTATTCAAGTAAATTAAAATAAAGGTAACCTACCTTTTTCTAAGTTTTTCTGGATTCTACATCTGGGGCCTTCTGGAGCCTGGGGCCCCTAGGCCGCGGCCTAGTTGGCCTAGTGGTAAATCCGCCGCTGAATCCACTGAGCATTCCTCTTCTTTTCCCGCGAATTGCAGGTTTCAGTTTCTCTCTAAGTATAGCATAATACGCTGCACTGGTCACTGTTTGTCCGTGTTCCTGAAAATGCCCCAGAAAAGGACCCTTCATGTCCCAAAAGAAGTTCAGCTTGATTTTCTTGGCGGAGGACTATTCTTTTGAATTTATTTTGGAGAAGACTGGTGTTTCTACTGCCTGCTTTGCCTCTTCCTTTCCTGTTCACAGTGATGAACCCATGTCCCATCACAGGGGACAATCCGCTCCAAAACACTCAGATCTTTGTGATGTTTCAGGGATTGGCTCGCAACCTCCACGCGCTATTGCTTGGGCAGGTAAGTAACCTGTTTGGGATTCACCTTGAGCGAACTTTATGGTACCCCAAGTCATCATGCACTATGGCATGTGTGGATCCATAGCTGGTATACAAATGTGCAGCAACAGCGGGCAACGTAATCCGTTGGTCTTTTCTGATAAAGCCATTAGATGTGGGTACAAAATCACGTCACGGTTACTTTGCAACGTTACTAAAATGTCACTGTCAGGACCGGATTAAGGCCTTAGTGGGCCCCTAGCCTAAGATATCTGAGTGGGCCCCCAAAGAACTTATGACGGAGAACTATTATGAAGTCCTTTAGAACACAAAACTGTAACTACTAAATTATTTGCAGAGTTTTTATAATAAGTCACTGTATTTTTCATTGTTCTCAGAAGAACATCAGTTAAAAGCTTAAGATTCCTAGATTTTGTCATGGATTTTCTATTGATTTACCATTGTATATCTTTCTTAGTTTATCTATTTTGTTAAATACAATATGAAGCCAAAGGGGACTTCGACAACTAATGGCTCCAAATACAAATTGGGAGGTGTCGTTGAATGGTAATGAAAAAGCTAAAACTGTCTCACCGACTCCGCTGTGCACAGAGACATGCAACCTTTACCCTTGGTGAGTCAATGTATTGAATTCTGTTTGTCTTCCAGCATCTATTTCTTACAAAGTGGCAATCGTACGAGACAAAATTAAAACTATTTTATAAACTTCTCTCTCTCTCTCTCTCAGTCTGTCTATTACTTACCCAGGCATGTTTCCTGGGCCCTTGGTCATGGTGGGCCCCAAGGCTATAGCCCCTATAGACCCACCCCCACCCCCCGCCTTTAATCTGGCCTTGGTCACTGTCACGGTTTGTGATCAGCGGTAAAAATCACCGTTCCAAAATCACGGGAACACTTAGGTTCCTGAATTGTTCCAAATTCACGCCGCTTTCGTGGCACGACTGGTACGTTACAAATCAAGCATTCCCAAATCAAGCTACTTTCGTTAACCGCTCCAAAATTACTGGATATTAAATATCGATATTTCCAAGTCTTTTCACTCAGTAATTTCAGCTACTTTCCTTAACCGCTCCAAAATCACTAATATTAAATATAGATATTTCTCAGCTTTTCACTCAGTAATTTCACTTTTAAAGCTATTTATCTGACGGTGTTGTTGTTTTTTTTAAATTTTAAGTGGCATTTATATATTCTATTTTGCCCCCAAACCACCGTTCGATGAAGTTCTAGAGCACCAAGATGTTTATTTTAGGGCTGGAGCACAAAATTTCAGAAAAATGCAATTATTGGCTAAAAACATATACCTGAATAAAAATCTTTTTTTGTGTTTATAGGTCTGCATATACGAGCTTGACTACTATTTGCTCCCCGGGAGTTAAAAGACTTCATATTTAATGTTTCTCCGTTACTTACTTATGAAAAGAAACTAAAATATTATAACTAACCAAAATGCCTATGAAAAGTAATTAAGAATACAAGTACCTAATTAGTCTGTCAGTGGAAATCTCGGAAATAGCCCGAACACGAATCCTCTTGAGAACTCAGAACGAGAACTGCGAAACAAAGTGCCGAGTAACGATTAATGAAACACAGACATTTAACGTGGACCAGGAACATCAAACAAAGATCTTCGCTCTTTCCACGTTTTATAAGTGAGTCACGGAAAAGTTCTCATTGGCCGCCACCGGGAGTCGAACCCAGGGTCTTCCAGTTACGCGCCGGATATGCTTCCAATGAGAATTTTTCCGTGACTCACTTATAAAACGTGGAAAGAGCGAAGATCTTTGTTTGATGTTCCTGGTCCACGTTAAATGTCTGTATTAATTATTCATTCGCCTTCTAATTATTTCTTCAGTTGCTGCTTACCATCTTTGGTGAATCCCCAGCATTGTGCGGGGCTCCAAGAAGCAACCTGCCAAATTCGCTTGGCAGTTAGCGTGTGTGAGTCCGGAGGAATTCGAGGCCGCTGTTGTGTAGCGGAAGCATATCCGGCGCGTAACTGGAAGACCCTGGGTTCGACTCCCGGTGGTGGCCAATGAGAATTTTTCCGTAACTCACTTATAAAACGTGGAAAGAGCGAAGATCTTTGTTTGATTAATGAAACGTTCCTGTGGATTGTGATTTCGACCCGTGACTAATTTGAGCATACAGGTGTTCGTTCTTTTCACAAACAGTGACATTGTCATCGTTACTTATCACGGTTACTTTTTTGGAACGTTACCGAAAAGTCACTGTTAAGCCCATCCCTACAAGGCATTCGCCCTGTCGATCGGGACTTGTGCGCACGATGTTGATGACTGACCAGATCGAGCTTCGTTGGTTAAACTTGTTCGTTCCGCTTTAAATCTTTCTAACCATTCATAAACATTTCGTTGAGTCATGCTGTTTTCGCTGAGCTAAACGTCCTTCGGAGAGTTTTAGCAGGTTTCACTCCATATGCCCGACGAAATCTCACTACGGCGCGTTGTTCAACAATGGTGCTATCCCGCAGCGGTGAGTGTATATGTGTTTGACCATGGCTTCGATTAGACTAACGGCAGAGCACTGCTGCGCATTCGAACTACCCATAAGACATTGCGAATGTGTTGGATTTCATCAATTCTTATCCGTTGAGGCCACCGCGTAATTTTCAAATTGCCTTTACTTTTTGATTTACCTATGTACAAATTGCTTTCAGCAAGTTTAAATGTTATGAAACAGGTGACAAAAATAATGGGATTTTCTACCAGAATTAGTGATTTAGCACCGAAAAGTACCAAGAAATTGAAAACAATAAAAGTAAAATCAACAAATGTCGACAGAAAGCATATTATTCCCTTATTTGTTCTACTCTCATAAAAGCAAAGCTGCTATCTATGGGTAACGGAAATAACTCTGTGATAGAACAATATCCTATTTCTTTGCTGCGCATGTAAGTTAACAGGTACATATCATTTCTCCATCAACGTGGATTTGTGCATTCGATATTGTTGTTTTTCTACCTCTATGTGGGCGCACGAAATGAGAAAATCTGAAACTGAAAACCAAAATTAATTTCCTAATATATTTGCTATCTGTTGCCATCTCTTTCTTTACTGCTATTTTTAATTAGTTTCAGGAGAACAAAAGAAGATAGCCCTCTCAACAAAATCTTTGGAAGTAATCTGAAATACGGTTATCAGTGTTCTGATGCGGCTAGTAACTGATACCAGAATTATGTTTTTCTTGTAATTTGCAGGTGTGTTGTGTAGCAATTCGATGAATCAAATTCAATTTTTGATAAAGTGAGGGTTTTACGTAGGAATTTTTGCCGTTTTTATATTGGGTCGTTTCATAATTATTGGCCGATTCGGACACAAAGAAAACAAACAGCAGTAACAGACGACGAAATGCATTTTATTCAGAAAAATTTCTGCCCTCGGCAGCAATGCACTGTGCCCAACGTGTTTTCAGTGCAAAAATGCCACGGTGGCAGAAACTGGCATCACAGTGGTCCGAGGAATCGCTAAAGGCGGAAATCACAGCATCCTTGTTAGCGAACCGTTTGCCACTCACAAAGTGGTCCAAATGGCGAAACATGTGAAAGTCTGAGGGCTCCAAGTCAGGTGAATAAACAGGGTGAGAGAGGACCTTGCACCCCAAGGCGTTGATTTTTCGCATGCTTCCAATAGACACATGCGGTCGTGCGCCATCCTACGGGACCCAAACGATTGGCGAGCGATGGTTGTTTGCTGCATAATTTCTGGTGACATTCGTTCGGATGACGGCAGCACACGTCCGTTGTGATTATTTGACCTCGCGGCAAAAACTCATAATGAACCACAGTCTTGGCAGTCCACCACACAGAGATCAGAACCTTCTATGGGTGCAATTTGGGTTTGGACATGTGTTTGGGTGGTTCCCCTTTATCGAGCAACGGCGCTGTTCACTTCCGTTTGTCACAAAGCATCCATTTTGCATCAACCGTAAGGATCCTATGCAGAAAAGGAGCACTAGCTTCACGTTTTTGGAGGGCAATGCATGTTTCCAGACGCCGTATCTGCTGCTGTTCGGTGAGTTCGTGTGAAACCCAGGTATCCAGTTTTTAACCTTGCCCATATAGCTGCCAGGTGTCTGGAAACTGTCGCTGATGATAAGACAAGTTCGGCACTGAGCTCATGTACTGTGGACGTTCTTCTACTTTCTTCCTTAAATGTTCAGTGTCACGCAGAACCGGACGACCGGCTCCTGGCTTATGGTCGATGGCAACATCACCGGCAAGGAACTTGGGAGACAGTCTACGGACAGTTCTGTCACTCTTCGTTCCGACAACCCACGCTCTATTGACATTTGCGACCGTTTCGGACACATTTCGGCCAAGTTTGAATTCGTGAAAAATCACTGATCTGACGTCGGGATGCTCCATCACGTCCTCAACTGCTGAGATCTGTCTGAAATACGGTTTTATAGACGTGGACTGAACCGATTCAATTTGCATGGGCGTTTGGTAGTTAGTCCTACGAGGCGTCCCTTGTAACCAGCTATGCAATTATCGGCATCGGCCAATAATTATGAAACGACCCAATAGTTTGCTATCGGTTTTGTCAGCTGTTAAGTTTTGCGTTAGTATGCTCCACATTTGTGCGCTACACTCAAGTATCAGATTTCAAGTGATTTCTTTCTAAAGACTATAATGAAATTTTCTGATGCAGATTGCCCTTTAACAGACAAAAAATTGCCTATACTGGAGCACCGGTTTGCTTGGCTCAGTTCTTCCAAACTAAAGGTTTTATATTCATTGTTTCGTATTATTCGATGTCTATTAAGTGTGACTCCAATTACATAAATTATTACTCTTCCAGTGAACTTTCCTTAGATTTAAAAAGAGGCAAGCAAAGCTTTTATTTTCTCGATGAGGATAGATTGTAGTACATTGAATGTTGCTTAAAACAAATAATTACATTAGGATCTCGGAACGACCACTACGAGCATAGATGGTAATATGCAGTGGCGTAACTACCACCCTCGCAGCTGCGTGGAGGGGGGGAGCGCAGGTAACGTAGGGGCGTACTGCAGCTGCCAGTTATAGTTTTATGAAAAAATCGAGCACGCACAATAATTAACCCAAAGATTCATATTTTGCTTTAAGATATACACTGCTGGACAATTGCTAAGGACGGATCATAAACGGCTATATAGCGCATAAAAAAGTAAGTGTGGTTGGATGCCAAGTGAAATAAAATAATGTCAGAATGCCAGGACATTACAAGAAAGACAATTTATTGTGCTCTGAAATCCAGAAGGCTTTAGAACGTGTTCAAGGGACAAACAGGCCATTTTGTGCAGAATACGTAAACGTGAAAAATGCAATTACCGTCTGCAGGCGTTCCGGCGTAAGATGTCAATACGGGATATGGCCACCATGGAGGGCGATGCAAGATTCCCCACGTCGTGTCATGCTTTGCACAACATTATCAAGCAGCTGTTGGGGTAATTTATCCCATTCCTCTGTCAGTGCACGGATGAGGGTGTCCTTGTTTATTGGAGGGCATTGGCGACCAGCAAGACTCCTCCCCAAAGCATCCCACACATTTCCAATGGGATTCAGATCTGGAGAACGTGCTGGCCATACGAGGCGTTGAATATCCTCGCTCTCAAGGCACTCCTGGACAGCGACTGTTCGATGACATGTTGCGCTGTCGTCCATGAAAATGAATCTATCACCGAAAGCACCACGGAACATGCGAACATGAGGTAGCAGAACATAATTAATGTATCGTTGGCCAGTCATAGTCCCAGTTGGAAGCACATAGAGGGACGTACGGCCATTGATCATGATGCCAGCCCATACCATGACACTACATGTCGGATATCGGTCCCTTTCCTGTATGTTTGCTGGACAATATGCAGTTCCACTATCACGCCAGATCAGTTGTCGTCGACAACCAGACGATAGACTGTATCTAATCTCATCTGAGAAGAAGACAGCAGACCAGTCGTTATCAGTCCAATTGCGATGTTGATGGCACCATTGCAAACGGGCGGTACGGTGACGTCTGGAGAATGGGATGCACACAACAGTCCGGCGGGCGTATAGTCCTCCTTCATGCAAACGTCTGGCGACAGTTTTTCGGGAAATCCGCTTGCCAGTAGCAGCCATAAACTGATTTGCTACCTCACTAGCTGTGCTGCGCCGGTGTCTTTTTGTTGATAGCACTCTGTACCGATCTTCTGCAGGTGTCGTACTGCGAACACGACCTCCCCCGTGACGTTTGCTGCACTCTCCATTTGTTTGAAATGATTTCCAAAGCCTTGAAACAACACTGTGGCTGACATCGAACTTCCTGGCAACATCTGTTATTTTTCGCTCTTCTTCAATCTTGCCAATAATACGGCCACGCGTAAAATCATCTAGGTGATGTCGGGAAGACATACTGAAAATTGCAAGTTCGTCAATTGATTCTTTCCCTTTCAACTTTGCGTTTGAACAACAACGGTCAATACGCGTCAAATCCTTTATATCTCTTATCAGCGCTATGACGTCACGAACAAGTTCGGCAATCCAAAATTTGCATACGCACAACACGTCTTACTGTATCCCGCACTTATGCTAATTTCCACATTTTCCTGCCTTCCATTTTATGGTTGCTATCGTTGCTATTGTCATCCGTCCTTAGCAATTGTCCGGCAGGGTATTTAGCTTTGCCTAAATAAATGCCTAGTTTCACTTTTAAAACACTGAATGTCTTACAGATTGAGAGTGTTCGGCTCTTTGACTTCGGGTTGCAATACGATTGGTTTGCAATGGGCTGTAAATACATTACACTTTCGCTAATCCGGCCATTCCTTGCACAGAGAGGTGCCGGATTAGTGAGAGTGCCAGATTAGTGAGAGTGCCAGATTACCGAGAGTGCCAGATTACCGAGAGTCCATAAAAATTCAGTTTGATTCTTCACTAAATTTAATGTTACAATTACAAGTTTACTATGTGTAGCACATATGTATTTAAAAAATACATAAATAAGAGCCAAGCCAATGATAATAGTAAAAGAACACGATCAGTACGAACTATACTGTCTCATTAACAACAACGAAATGATCTTTTTATATTATCAGTACAGTAAAGAGCAATATATGTGTGTGTACGTACTATACACGGTAAAAAGAACTGTACCATTGCAATACAGCACAGATGAAATCTTGCATTTACTACTCAGTGTGGGCACTTCGACACATGTCACAGATTTTTGTCCGCTTTAATTAACATGCTTTTTGTAATATTCTTAATTATTTTGAGGATCCTTCCTACTTTTATTTAAAATTGAATTACATGAACGTTAGTGCCAATTCGAAACAAAACATAACGTTAAAATTGAAAACTTCACTCGTGTGTGAAGTACTGTATAATTCATTCCCGTCTGATATTAACACAATTTCTGCAACCAAAATCCACGCAAGGAGAAGGAGGCCGGATTAGCAAGAGTCTACTGTAATATGATGGCTCTCTGTGCGCTGCTATGCCTAAAAGCGCGAGGCCACGGTGGGATTCCTTGTGGAGGATGTGGGAAAATAATCAGTTGCCTAGGATTACGCGCACGACAGGCGTCAACATTTATTCACAGCAGCCGCAGATCAGCAATGTGTAAGAGGGTGATTTCTTCGAATGATTTATTTTAGTTTTGAACAAAGCAATTACACGTATTGTCAAATCTATCACTTAAAAAGTTAAAACTACAGGACTCTAGGTGCCACCATTAGTTTTGAAGACACTCTCCCTGACTTCCTACCACCCCCCCTCCATCACACGCACACACAGCGAAAAATGCATCCTATTCGGAATCATGGGAAAACTACTGTGCTTTGGGGTGTTGAAATAAATCTTCCTGTGGGGAGCACGTTGTGCTAGTTACGCCACTGGTAATATGGAACCCTCTCTAACATAGGTGTTACTGGTTCTACACTGTAAAAAATTCCTGATATTCACGAGTCACCTGAATTTCACAGATTTTTCGTACGGCAGGAAGAATTCTGAAATTTCGGAAACATTTCCGCAATTCCTTTCTTATATTGATGATGAATTGCCGTTTTTAAAATGTGTTAACCGAAGATTCTGAGTTTTCAGGAACTTTTCCGCAATTCTTTTTACAGAGTTTTAACAGAAAAACTCTGTTCTCAAATTTTCCGTATCCACGTGACAAAACATTTCATGTACTAGCAGCGATTCGCAGGAATGCTTCAGGTTTGATTAATTTCAGTCGTCTGTCGGGCGATCTGAGTTCTGTTGCGAGATTGGATATTGTGGATAGCACATCGCATGCAATTTTGGTTGTTGTAGCACCGGATATTCCTTCCCTTCTCCCCATTTTGTGCTCCTGCTATTGTATATTGTTTTACCGTAAGAAACCGGGATGATCGATTGTAGGATGTCAGTCAGTGGAGTTCTAACACAAAAGCTATTATACACAGTAGAGTCACTTTATTGTGACCACCTCCTACTTTTGACGTCAACAGCGCGTACCCAATGAATGAAGGCACTTGGGGGGTATATAAGGTGTGCTGTAGGTATTCTGAAAACATGGAGCCGCGGATGGCTTAGTGGTTAGTGTTTCAGACTATCGATGCTGGGTCCCCAGGTTCAAGCCTGGGCTGATCTTTCAGAGATGGTGTGATTTACTAACAATCGCTGAATATCCGCCGTGCATCGGACGAGCCCGTAAAGTGACTGGACCCACTGGTAAAATGGGTATCCTTTCCTATGTCCGCCCTGAAATTCTCTCACCCATCTATGTGTAATATCGTACTTGCACGGTGGCGCCATCTACTGTACTCTAATCTCACTAAAAACTGTTCTGTCAAAGTCGCTAGACTTGCTCTCATTCCTTCCGTTTCTGTGTCCTTCCCAAAAGGCGATCTCGCTGTAGGTGGCTGGGACCTAAACTCTACTCCCTGTGGACGGAAGTCCTACATGAAAATTACAAATCCTGCATCCTCACTTCTGAAAACATGCGGACCGCGGATTGCCTAGTGGGCAACGATCGTGACTGCCATGGAGAAGACCTCAAGTTCGACCCCAGGCAGGTACGAACGCTCGATCCACTAAATATCCGCCATGCGTCGGATGGGCACGTTAAGCCGTCGGACCCCGGGTACTGCCCCCCTCCGGTAATAAATAAAGGCGTCTTCCTCCCCCTTTCTACTTCGCTTCCGTTTCACTTTCCTATCGGGCGCTCAAGCCCAAATCTCCTAGCTTCCTATTTCTAAGGGTTGTTTAAGACCTGGGGTCAGACACTCCCTTCCTAAAATCCTCTACAATCAATCAATCAATCTGAAAACATGCGTGCCGCGGATTGCCTAGTGGGCAACGTTCGTGACTGCCACGGAGAAGACCTCAGGTTCGATCCCAGGCAGGTACGAACGCTCGATCCACTAAATATCCGCCGTGCGTCGGATGGGCACGTTAAGCTGTCGGACCCCGGGTACTCCCCCCCGGTAATAAATAAGGGCGTCTTCCTCCCCATTTCTACTTCGCTTCCGTGTCACTTTCCTTAGAAATAGGAAGCTAGGAGATTTGGGCACTAGCCCAAATCTCCTAGCTTCCTATTTCTAAGGGTTGTTTAAGACCTGAGGTCAGACACTCCCTTCCTAAAATCCTCTACATATCATCATCATGATCATCTAAAAACATGCGAGCCGGGGATTGAATTCATATGAGAAACATTTCGTATCGGAAACGCTCTCCAACACAGAAAGAATTTTTCAAATCGGACTCTTAGAAACAGAGATATCGACAAAAATAAGATATGAATCTACGCTCCCTGGCGGGAAAAACATGCATTACTTTAAGAAGAACGTATTCTCAAAAGGTTTTTCGATTTGAGCAGTATAGGTCCACGAAAGAATGTTTTCGGTCAAGTTTTCAGGAGCTCAGATTTTTCCGCAAATACATAAGACGCAGAAATTAACACTTATGTCCCCTGGTGGCCAAACCATTCTTTACCAAACGTTAGAAATTATAAGAAAAATATTTTTCATCAGGTGTTGTATGCGATACAGGAAGAATTTTTCAAATCGGATATTTAGAAGCAGAAATAACGCAGAAAACGCAATTTGCGTTTGCGCCCCTAGCGGAAAGTCTATGATTCACTTGAAAATTGTGAATTTATATGAAAAGCATTTCGCATCGGAAACACTATCCAACAAAGAAGGAATTTTTCAAATCGGACTCCTAGAAATAGAGATATTGACAAAAATGAGATATACATCTACGCCCCCTGGCGTAGAAACCATGCATTATTTTAAGAAGAAAATGTTCCTAAAAGGTTTATCGAAGTGAGTAGTATCGGTCCACAAACAAATTGTTTTCAATCGAGATTTTAGAAGCTCAGATTTTGCTGCAAATACACCAGAAGCGGAAATTAAGACTTACGTTCCCTGGTGGCGAAACCATTTTTACAAAAATTAGAAATTATGTGCAAAGTATTTCCCATCTGGAGCTGTATCCGGCGCAGAAAGAATTTTTCAAATCGGAGATTCAGAAGCAGAGATATAGGGGGAAACGCAATTTATCTTTACGCCCCCTAGCGGAAAGTCTATGAATAACTTGAAAATTTTGAAATTACATGAAAAACGTGTCACACTGAAAACACTATCCAACAAAGAAGGAATTTTTCAAATCGGACTCCTTGAAGTAGAGATATTGACAAAAAAAAGATATACGTCTACGCCCCTGGCGGAAAAGCCATGCAATATTTTAAGAAGAAAATATTCCGAAAAGGTTTCTTTACGTGAGTGGCATCGGGCCACGAAAGAATTTTTTCAATCGAGACTTTAAGAAGCTCAGATTTTATGGCAAATACATCAGAAGCAAAAATTAACACTTACGCCCCCTGGTGGCCAAATTATTCTTTGCTAAAAATTAGAAATTATATGCAAAAGATTTTCCATCAGGAGCTGTACCCGCTAAAGAAAACATTTTTCAAATCGGAGTTTTAGAAAAAGAGACATCGGTGAAAACGTAATTCACTTTTACGCCTCCTAGCGGAAAATCTATGCGTAATTGGAAAAATTAACTATACCTAAAATAGTCTTCGACATAAATGGAATCGAAAGATAAAAGAATTTTTTCAATCGGATGTTTAGAAGCCAACATGCAAAATAAAATTAAATGTATCATCTGCATTTACGCTCTCTAGCGGCGAAATTGTACATCATAAAAAAAAAAAAACACGAAACGAAGGATCATCAGTCGCATATTTCGGGCTTCCCTTTGCAAAAATATTTTTTCCAATCGGACTAATAGTTGCAGATATATGGTGTCTACAGACGGACAAACCGATAACATAAGCACGATCTTTTTTTACAAAAGACGTGCTAATAATAATAAACCCGCCAATAAAAAAAATAATAATAAGCGCGCGTGCAGCCAATCAGCACCAGTGACTGAAACCACGCAAGAGACCACAGTGATGCAAAGAAAGCAGCTCTAAAGGAAAGTCATGCTGTGCATTCGGTGGAATTGTGAGAATCCTATGCATCGGGAACTCTTATCAGGAAGTCAGGGTGTGGACGACGATCTTTATACTGAACAATTGCAATGTGTCGATTAAGCTCTGCGCCAAAGCTACCAAGAGCTCATTAGTAGAAGCGGGAGTCGCTGCAAGTGTTAAATGGCCAAAGTCACACCACCAGAACGGTCCGACGAAAACTGCAGAATCAGGAATCAGAGAGTTACTATCCTCGAAACCTGCCGAGTGATTCCCACCGTGGGATCGTGGCTTTGGTGGAACTTTGGTTGAGGACCATAGAAAACAACGGCCTGTACTTTGCAAAATGAGGTGAGGGTGTATGGGTTTTTTTTTTTTTTTTTTGCATCAACAAACGTTTTAGCTGAAAACGGGTCGAACTTTTGACTCACAGTAGTAAGCACAGGGACCACGCAACTTGACTGTCTGTACTGATTAGGAACTTCGTCAATGCTTCTTTTTTTTTTTTTTTTTTTTTTGCATCAACAAACGTTTTAGCTGAAAACGGGTCGAACTTTTGACTCACACTAGTAAGCACAGGGACCACGCAACTTGACTGTCTGTACAGATTAGGAACTTCGTCAATGCTTCTTTTTTTTTTTTTTTTTTTTGCATCAACAAACGTTTTAGCTGAAAACGGGTCGAACTTTTGACTCACACTAGTAAGCACAGGGACCACGCAACTTGACTGTCTGTACTGATTAGGAACTTCGTCAATGCTTCTTTTTTTTTTTTTTTTTTTTTTTTGCATCAACAAACGTTTTAGCTGAAAACGGGTCGAACTTTTGACTCACACTAGTAAGCACAGGGACCACGCAACTTGACTGTCTGTACTGATTAGGAACTTCGTCAATGGTTCTTTTTTTTTTTTTTTTTTTTTTTGTTGTCGGTTTAACGACCACCGTGAGCAACTCAATGGGCTATAAGCAGTCGCCCGTCCCTATTTTAGGGTCATTGGTTCCAGGGAAGGGAGAGAGCCAGTGCCGTAAGACAAACACAACATCCATGCCTCACCGGGATTCGAACCCGGACCCCGTTCGGACGAATGCTCAGAGGGCATCGCTTAGACCACTGCTCCACCGGGGCAGCCAATGCTTCTTAATCTGTCTATGAATGCGTAGTATTAAAGGTTATGTCCACCAGGATGCAGATTGGCCCACTGGGATACCTGGACATTCATGATGCACCACTCGAGATCTGACTCACTTTCCCGTATTCTTTTTTCTGCAACTTTTGGAACAAGCGAATATTTATTTTGGTACTTATGAATAATAATCTTTAACTTCACTTGAACTTTATATCTATGTGAAAATTTATTTCCATAAAAATTTCAAAAAAAACTTTCCTCCTACATACACTGAAGAGCAATTGAATTAAAGACATCTGGCGTAATGCAAATGTGGCGCTGTGGCGATCCGACAATATAAGGAGTGATGCGACGAGAATCAGTAAGAGTCGGACGCAGTATGGGTAAGACAAAGGATCTAAGCACATTTGATCAAATTGTCGGGGCCCGACGAATGGGTCACTCCATCTCGGAAGTCGTGCAGGCACTGGGGTTTTCACAAGCCACTGTGTCACGGGTGCACCGTGAGTACATCGAATCCGGTAAAACCATCCCTACAAGGGACAACTGCCGTGGACAATAGTGTGTGGATGAGCGGGGTCATCGTCGGCTAGCTCGCATTGTAGCAGCGGATAGACGGGCCACAGTGCAAGAAATCACTCGGCAATTTAACGCTGGTGCACAAAAACGTGTAAGCAACCACACCATCCAGAACCATCTCCTCGCTATGGGGTACAGAAGCCATCGTCCCACGAGGGTACCGCTGTTGACCGCACATCACAGGGTGCAAAGATTAGCATGGGCGCGGGAACATCGCCACTGGACCCTAGACATGTGGAAAAATGTTGCCTGGACTGATGAGTCGAGATTCACGTTGGTACATGCGGATGGCAGGATACGAGTACGGCGCAAACCACATGAAGCGATGGATCCTTCTTGCCAGCAGGGTACTCTTAAAGCTGGTAGGGGTGGCATTCTCGTCTGGGGACTGTTTACGTGGACTGAAATGGGACCCCTGGTACGTGTGAGATCGTCCCTGACAGGTCAATGTTACCGGATATCCTGGACGACCATTTGCTCCCATTTGTGCGTCTTAAACATCCCACTGGGGACCTCATCCTGCAACAAGACAATGCACTGTGCCATCGCTCCCGAATTGTATCCGAATGGTTGGATGAACACTCCACCGACGTGACCTTGCTTCCTTGGCCAGCTAGGTCACCTGACCTCATCGAGAGAGATGTTCGAGGCTCTGAACCCCCTCCATCAAATTTTCGTGAACTGTGGGAGCTTGTTCAGGGGTCGTGGATCCAACGCTTCCGGTGTCTTGTCGAGTCCATGCCGAGATGAATCGCCGCCGTCATCAGGACAAAAGAGGGTGCTACACGTTACTAGACAGGTATCTCTAATTCAATTGCTCTTCAGTGTATATGTTGGGTGCTTTTTCACTTTTCACATGTTGGGTGCATGCTGTGAAATGACGATGCAATTCTTTGTACTTATGTCAGAAAAGTGCCGCTGAACCGCCGTTATAGATCAGTTAAGCTGAAGTTAACTACAGTTAGACGTAGGTAGTTGGACTTGGAGCCCAAGGTCATTGGTAGGCCCTACCCTTCGTTTGAAATCTTGGATACACCAGTGCCTTTTGTAATGGCTCATCATCCACCTCCTTATCCACAGACTGACACAGAATATAATGCGATTCTCCGATTCGATTACGATATCTATGTCCCACTACATTTATCTTAAGAGAAATAACGACTTATCAGAGCTGGTTCGTGGATCAAAATAATGAGTGGTATTAAAAAAACCGTTTACTCAAGGAGGAGTTACCAATACCACTGAGTAGTAGATGATCAGTGACAAAAAAAGAGTGAAAAATAATTTCTTAGGAAAATTGCTATGCGGCATGAACTCATTTCAACTTCCAGACTGATTTTCATAGTGATTTAATTTGAAATAGGCTCCAGAGCAGGGATGGCCAACCCTAGGCCCGCGGGTCAAACATTGGCCGGCCAGGAAATTTTGAATGGCACCCCAGTAGCCAAGGCACTAACTTTGTTTTTCTTATTTACAAAACTGCAGATAGGGGTCAAGAGCTTACGGAGTATAAGGAAAGGAGGGGTCGCCGTGGAGTGTTCCCATCCCGGGGAGCTCGACCGCCTTGCCCAGGAGTTGAGAAGCAATCCACTGACCAAGGATTGCACACTACCCACGGCCCCACGGAAGAGAAACCCTCGGTTGATTGTGTACGGTGTCGACGAGGGACTCTCCGGGAAAGAGTTCGAGCAGATGGTTTGTGGGCAGAACCCAGAGCTCGAGAACGGGTTCAAAGCCTGTTTTCCCATTAGGTGCAAGGAAGGTAGGGTCCACTGGGTGGCAGACGTGGAACCCAAGGCCTTCAAGCACTTGGTGAGGCGGAAGACACTGAACTTGGGTTGGTCAGTGCTCCGTCTAAAGGAATTTTTGAGGGAGGTCAGGTGCTTTCGGTGTAATGGGTTCGGCCATTTCCGAGGCAACTGCCCCGAGACAGATGCAAGGTGCGGCAATTGTGGTGAAGTTGGGCACCAGCACCACCGGTGTGCAGCCGCACCGAACTGCAGCAACTGCTCCGCTGCGAATGCCAAGTTCCGACTGAAGTTGGACGTTGCTCACTCCAGCTTCAGCAAGACATGTCCTAGTCTTGTTAGGGAACTTGAGCAAAGAAAGAGTCGGGTCAACTATGGTTGACAAATGGAAGTACCCTCGGAGGTACGTAACTCTCAATAATGAGTTTCTCGGTCGACTGACCAAAGTGTTTGATTTGACCCTGGCCCGGGGTCAACAACACAGCTCTGGCCCTAGAGCTGTGAACAATGTAAATATTTCAATGTGTGTGATTGTTTAGTATCTTAGTATTGTGAGAGGGGTGCATGCGACCCTCATAGTGAAAAATTTTTGTAATCGTGCTGAGTTTCAAAATAAAGGACAGTAGTCCCAAAAAACTCGCGTTGGCGGGCGATCTCCCGGCCACGAGATGAGATTTCTTTTTTTAAAAAAGTTGCTTGCCCCGACTGCCCATAGCACGTCGCACACACGGGTTGTGACAGGGGGTGTAAGGTACCAGTCCCGTGGGGGAGGCAGATCCCCACAGGTCTCTAGACCAAATCTGTCCGAGTAGAAGACCGTGGTTTCCGGTGACTGACAGGCTGGCTGTCGGAACGCCGGCTAGGGATACCATCTATCCCAAAAACTATTCGAGAGAGTTCCGCATTTCCCTGCGAAGTCAGCACTTTGACGGTGCAGGTAGAGTCATCAGCTAGTGTTATTTAACTCTTACTGACAATAATAATTATTTTTATTTTATTTTATTCTGGATTCATTTTATTTTTATATAATGAAGTCAACAGTTTTAAATCAAAGTTGAAATTGTTTTGTAACAATTTAAAGCAGGGCAAACTTGATCATTTCCCAATAATTCAGCAAATCTTCAATAAGTACAGTAATTTTACCGTGAATCATTTAAAATACAAATCAGCTGTTATATGAATAAACAAAGACATCGCTCTTTCCACGTTTTAGCAACACACAGCAACCGAAAAATTGTTATTCGGTTGCTGTGTGTTGCTAAAATGTGGAAAGATCATGTGTTTGTTTATTCACTGACGCCACGTATTTGGAGGATTTTCGGCTGTTACATCTTTGTACGAGTCATTATGAACTCGATTTTCTGCTTTTGAATCTGAAAGGAGTAACATAGACTTATTCATAAATCCATTTTATATTTCAGAGTTTCATATACAAGGTGCGCAACTTATTTCTCGGCCCTTAACCGCAAGCGATCATAGAACGTCGTCAAATGCAAATAGCTGTGTGCGATAACGGCTGATTGTAGCGCCATCCAACAGCTTTCCAGGCAACCGTAACTGCTCACAGCTGTAGTGACACAAGGGACGAAAGTTGACGGCGAAAGCAATGTCGTTCGAGAAGCAACATTTGAGGCACTGCCTCCTGTTCGCGTTTCAGCTGAAGAAGAGTGCAGCGGAAGCCCAGCAAATGATCCGTGCTGCTTTGGGTGAGGCTGCTGTGTCCTACAGCACGTGTAAGAAGTGGTTCCAGCGGTTTAAGTAGGGAAATGTCGATCTCCGTTATGTAGAACGTCCGGGACAGCCCCAAAAAGTTGACGATGAGGAACTGGAACAAGTGTTGGACGCGGATCTCTGTCGTACATAGTCACAGCTCGCCCAGGAACTCGGAGTAACACGGTAAGCCATTGCAAAGCGCATGCACAAGCTTGGACGGATTCACAAGGAGGGCCGTTGGGTGCCCCACCAACTCACAGCTGCGAACAAGTCTAGGCGCTACTATATTGCTGTGTCCTTGCTCTCCAGTTTCAAGAAGGATTTCCTCCACAAGATTTTGACCTGTGATGAGAAGTGGATCCCCTACGATAATCCTAAGCGGCGCAAATCGTGGGTTTATCCAGGTCAGCCTACCGCCAGTACCGCCAAACCGAATATCCATACCAGGAAGTTGTTGTTGTGCATATGGTGGGATCAGCGCGGTGTCGTACACTATGAGTTGCTCAAACCTGGTAAAACGGTCAATGCTGAGCGTTATTGTCAGCAACTTATTCGTGTGAGGGACGCAATGGAGGCGAAAAGGCCATACACCGGCAAGGGCAGAAGGTCGGTCCTGTTGATTCAGGATAATGTGCGTCCTCACACCGCGAAAACGACTTTAAACACGATCACCGACCTGGGATGGGAGATTTTGTCCCACCCGGCGTATTCTCCAGACTTCGCCCCGTCGGATTATCACCTCTTTCGCTATCTGCAACATCACCTGAGTGATACGCACTTCACTTCTGTCGAGGAGGTCCACACAAGTATTGATGACTTTATCAACTCGAAACAGCCCCTTTTTTTCCGTAGTGGCATTCGGCAGCTCCCTGACCGATGGCTCAAATGTATCCAACTCGACGGGGATTATTTCCCTGATTAGGTACGTATTCGATTTGCTATAATTTGCTGCCTGTGGCCGAGAATTAAGTTGCACACCTAATACATAAATATTCCCCATCAACGCAAATCGAAATATTAGAAATCCAAAGCCACTCAGGACTTAGTGTTAAATTTAAAGAACTATGTGAATCCCCCACTGCTCTTACTTTGATTGAGTTCTGGAAATATGTCCCTAAAGAATAGTTTCCCGAGCTTCGGGACCTTGCTCTGAGGTTTATTTGCAGATTCGGATCCACATACATTTGAGAACAAACATTTTCATTCATGAATGTTGTGGAAATGAAATTTCGTTCAACTATCACAGGAGCACACCTTGGTGATATGCTTCTTTTAAGTACATCGAGAATTACAGCCAACATTGAAAAATTGTTACGTGAAAAGCAGGTTCAAAACTTACATTAGAGTTGCAGGTCTGTAAAGTACATAGGAACTTTAGTTTTGTAATTAATTTTTTCTCTTTCATTTCTAGTAAAAAGGAAAGTTTTATTATAACAATTCAGTTTATTTTTTTGCATAATAATAATTTTAATATTATGTGAATGATTTAATAAAACGACTGTTTAAAAATATGCATGGGTTTCAATAGTTTATAAAAACATAAAATAACTCCATTTTTAGCTGACAATAGTTGTCAATATTTAAGTTGGTTACAGTGGCCCTTCAAATAATTTCTAAGAATTTACTGGCCTAATTTCAAAAAATGTTGGCCACCCCTGGTCTAGAGACTCGTGATTTTGTCAAAATCAAAATTTTCAAAAGAAAATAATTATATATTTCAACAACCAGTTTTGAGTGTGGTTTCATGAGCAGATTTTTAAAATTATTTCAGCGTTAAACTGTTGTAAAATTTTGCTCACGACTGAATTTCTTTTACAATGCATATTTCAACAGTTTTCATTCATCTAGGATATAACAGAACTCTTTTCATGCGGGAATTAATGAGATCTTCCCCTGTAGGTACGTGTTTTTTAGTGGACCTAAAGACTTAAATTTCCAGCCGGTTTGGCCATCCCAATCCGCCCCTGGCTATATGTTAAAATGTGATTCAACTGATTATTTACTACGAGCTTGTAGTGGTGTCAAATCATGGTTCAAAGCGCAATGTGACACATTACACAAAGAAGGCATTCGCAAGTATATCCATCCCTGGGGAAAATGTATTTCTTTGGACGGTGATGGTTGAAAGGATTAATCAACCAAACGAGTTAGAGCTTCACACCGCCATTGAACGTGGGCGATTATGGATCTTTATTCAACGTTCCTCGTTACAGGAATATGGGTCTTTACGAACGCCCCTCATAATATGAATATGGATCTTTACTGAGCGTCCCTCGCAACAGGAATATGGATCTTTATGAAACACCCCTCGTAACAGGAATATGGATCTTTATTGAACGCTCATTGTAACATGAGTATGGATTTTTATTGAACACCCCTTTTAGCATGAATATTGATCTTTACTGGACCCTTCTCGTAACGTTAATATGGATCTTTATTGAACGCTCCTCGTAACATGAATATGCATCTTCATCGAACGCTCGCTGGCAGCATGAATATGAATCGTTATTGAACGCCCCTCGTAACATAAGTATGCCTCTTCATCGAACGCCCCCTTGCAACATGAATACGGATCTTTATTGAACGCCGCTCGTAACATGAATATGCATCTTTATCAAACAATCGCTTGCAACATGAATAAGAATCTTTATTGAACGCCCTTCGTAGCATAAATATGCATCTTCATCAAACGCCTGAATATGGATCTTTATTGAACGCCCCTCATAACATGAATTATAACGAAGTAAATTTCTCCGTCATTTCTGTCCACGCCAGGATTCGAACCCGGATCCCCTCATTCCGGAATAAGTCACTCTACCAATTGAGCTACGCGGACGTTTTATTCTGATTCCTATCTGCCTTTATGTCGTGTGCGTCCTTCTGGCAGGTACGTCACATCTCCTGGTACGTTACATCATCTCCCCCTTATTTTATTTTTTTTTTCTGAAGTGCTGGAGAAGGGATTCTCTTATTTTTCCTATCTCGCGGTGTGGAAATAACATCACACCATTGCAAGATTTTGAACGGTCGGGTCATCCGGATAGTTCGGGCGCCATTATAACGAAGTAAATTTCTCCGTCATTTCTGTCCACGCCAGGATTCGAACCCGGATCCCCTCATTCCGGAATAAGTCACTCTACCAATTGAGCTACGCGGACGTTTTATTCTTATTCCTATCTGCCTTTATGTCGTGTGCGTCCTTCTGGCAGGTACGTCACATCTCCTGGTACGTTACAGAATATGTATCTTCATCGAACACCCCATTGCAACATGAATACGGATCGTTATTGACCCCTACCTCGTAACATGAATATGTATCTGCATCGAACGCTCCCTTGCAACATGAATACTGATCTTTATTGAACGCCGATCGTAATATGACTTCCCAGACTTTTATAGTCTTCTAAGAAAAATTCGTATGTAATGTAAAGCTCTTTAGTGCCTCTTAGCTCCTTCATTGGCACAACACGCTGTGCCTTGAAGGCAAAGAATCTAAATCGCAGACCTTGGATTTCACAGTGGTTATTTTCTTCTTATTTTTATTTTTCATTTTTTCTAGGACTATGTATGTTGTTGGATGGAAAATCTGATGAACCATTTAGTTCGATGTTCATTTTTGTGTCCTAGCTAAAGTAATTAAACCTAAGCTAAAGTTATTAATAAAGAGGGCTCTGCGTCTGTGTACCTTAACGTGCCACAATCGTTGCATCCGTTCCCCATTAATGAAAATTGTTCATCAGAGTTTTAGCAGTGTTTAATAAAACATGCTCCTAAATAGATTAATTTGTGAAATGCTAGTTTCACTTGACAATGTCTGGGGCCGTGATTTTCAGAGAACGCAATCTATCTGAAATGCAGGCTTCACTCAAATTTCGTCAATTTCTCCGTTGACGGATAACTTAATAATCTCACGTTTCCCAGATATTTTCCGTACTTTCGTCAGAAGAAACAATTGAGTTAATGAAAGTATAGTAATCTTCTACTATAATTGAAAATGCATGTTTAAAACGATTAAAGATTTCATCTAGACAGTCTGATTGAATTATGGATCCTTGAGGGCTTTTCTCGAGAAGCCTACGCTCCGGAAAATAATATTTGAAATTTCTACTGCGCATTATATAATCGTCCCTTGAATTCACTCTTCTTAACAGTCTCTGCTCTGCTCTACATAATTTAGGTAACTGCTACCAAATGAAAGTCCTCTTTATAACTCAATATGATTATTTATGCCCACATATACCATGGGTCATAAGAATTAAATAGCTTACGATTTCATATTTATTCCCCTGCTTATTGGAGCTAGCATAACTGGATGAATATTTGAAATGAAATTCATTGCTTCTTCGGAACTCTCAAAACCCGTTCGAATCAGAACAGTGATACGTTTTTAGGATCTTACCAGTTTTATGAAAATTCATTAACGAGTTGAATTAATGTATACTATATTATCAAAAGTACTCGGACACTGCCAAATATGTGCATAAGTGCAAAGAACGGTTACGCAGGAAGGTGCGCTGTAAGTGGGAAGGTACGTACACTGAAGTGCCAGAAAAACTGGTACAGACGAGCTTATGTAAAATACATAGCAACGTCACTTATGCGCGTACTCGGTTGCGTCCGTCAGTGCGTATATAAAGCGATAGGCATCCTTGCCAGCTGTCAAAGCTGTTTTCGGCATGAGAATGACAAGTAATAATGATTTAAGCGATTTTCAACACGGTGTCATAGTTGGCGCTCGTGAGATGGGCCATAGTATTTCGGAGGTAGAAACGAAGTTCGGATTTTCACGGACGACCATTGCAAAGGTGTACCATGACTACAAGAATTCCGGCAAAACCTTCAACCTACGATACCAGTGTGGCCGTAAAAAGACATTGGGTGAACGTGACCATCGTCGGCTGTCAAGAATCGTTTCACGCGATAGGCGTGCAACACTCTCGCAGGTATAATCGGAATTTAATGCTGGAGCCTCAACAAGCATCAGCGTCCGGACTGTGCAACGTACCCTGCACGATATGGGCTTTGGGAGCCGACGCCCGACTCGAGCCCTCTTGATGAGTGCACGACACAGAGCTATGCGCCTCGCTTGGGCAGGGCAACACCGCCACTGGACACTTGATGACTGAAAACAAGTAGCCTGGTCTGGCGAGTCGCGTTTCCAACTGTATCGGGCAGATGGAAGGATTTGTGTGTGGCGCAAACCCCATGAATCCATGGATCCCGCCTGTCAACAGGGAACTGTACCGGCTGGTGGGGGTCCGTAATGGTATGGGGTGTGTTTAGCTGGACTTCACTGGGACCCCTGGTATGTCTACAAACGTCTGTGACCGGCCAACGCTATGTGCGCATCCTTTCTAACGAGGTACACCCGTTCATGTCCTGCATTCATGCTGATGGGTTGGGCCTATTCCAACAGGACAATGCACCTCCACGCAAGTGTCGGGACGCCACATTGTGGTTAGAGGAGCATTCATCTGAGTTTGGGGTGCTGCCATTCCCACCCAAGTCCCCAGATCTGAACGTGATAGAACACATTTGGGATGCCATGCAACGCGCTATCGAACACAGGAATCCGAGACCTCGGAATACACCCGAATTGTGGACCGCTCTGCAGGAAGTATGATGTGCATTGCCTACAGCATATTTTCAGAAGCTAATGGAGTCTATGTCCCGTCGTATGTCTGTAGTCCTGCGCTCCCGTGGGGGACTTACCAAGTATTAGACTGGTGTAACAGTTTTTCTGGACTTCAGTGTATATAAAACTGAGATGTTCTGTCGTGTTATCTGTAACTTTGAAGCAGATATGCCGCGTGGACGTGAACTTTCCGAGTTCCAGCGTGGGCTGGTCATAGGATGTCATTTGAGTAAAGTTTCCATACGAAGCATTGCAGCTAAACTAAACATACCCAAAATCGACCAAGTGATATCGTGAAGAGATGGAAGCAGGACGGTTCAACTGCAGCCGCAAAAATAACGTTCAGGTAGGCCTCAACAGACTTACGGAACGTGACGGAAGAGCCATGGTAAAAAAACATTAAGAAATCCTGTTCTTCTGCCGTCTCCATCATTGCTGAAGTGGGATATGCTTATAATGGCTCGGTTACTGCCAAAACTATCCCCAGAAAGTTGCACAGTGTGGGTTCTTATTGTGGAGCAGGGACACACAAGCCACACATCATTACCGTGAATATCAAGCGCCGTTCGCAGTGGTGTGTCGCCCATCGTTCCTGGACTGTGGGCCACTGGAAAGCTGTTCTTTGGAGTGACTGGAAAGCTGTTCTTTGGAGTGACTGGAAAGCTGTTCTTTGGAGTGACTGGAAAGCTGTTCTTTGGAGTGACTGGAAAGCTGTTCTTTGGAGTGGGCGTGTTTGGATTCCACGACAGCCAGGCAAACGATTTTCATCGGACTGTGTTCTTTCAACTGTTAAGTAATGCGGGAGCTCCATCATGCTATTGCGTTGTCTTTCGTGGATGGGACTCTGCCCGCTGTTTATTATACTACAGACCATGGACTCTGAAGTGTACCTCGATGTTTCGGATAATTCTGCCCTACCAACAATGTGGTAGTATTGTGGAAAATGACCGCTGTCTCTACCAACACGATTGAGCTTCCTGCCAGTCGTGTTGGTAGATACAACGATTGGCGGGAAGCTCAAAATTAAAAAGTGTTTATAAGTTTAACGACCATCACGAGCAACCGTGAAAGCTGTAAGGAATTGCTCATTCCTGATTTGTGGCCAGTAGTTTTAGAGACGAGAAAAAGTCAGCGCCGCAAGGCGGATGAACTACCGATACCTCATCCAGAACTTGACCCGGGTCCCAGATCCGACGACTAGAAAGAAACCTATGCCTTTGACCAATGGGCTGAGGCGTATATGTGGCAGGCGGGATGCCTGTCTCGGGGGAAGTTCAAGAGACAGCCGGGTCATCCGGGAAGTTCGCGCGCCAATATGAGGAAGTACAGTTTTGTTCAGGCCGGGCATCGGATCCGGGTCCCCCTCACTCCGGAGTAAGTTGCTCTCCCAACTGAGCTACGCGGACATGTGCTCTCATTGCTATCTGCTTTTATCTCGTGTTTGTCCTGTGGGGCAGGCACGTCACAAACTTGTTCCTCCGTTTCTGGTAATTTCTTTTCTTTTTTTTTTTTTTTTGACGCCATACTTTGTCTTTTATTCACTTACAGAACTTGCATGTTTCAACAGTTCCGGTAGCCTTGGCAGCTTAAAATTCGCATTTCTTCCTTAAAATGTGCCGGGAATGTTAGTTGTTCGCATTCAGAAATGAAGGCGCTATTTTTCGTACTTTGCAAGAATGTGTTTTAGATCATTAAAGATTCTCTGGGTGCTAATCGCTCGTTATTGCATATGCGAGCTACTACTGCTAGCTGCATTTGGTCCGTTTAATATGGTACCGAAAGCCCGAACTCCGAGGCAGTTGGGAATCTCACCGCCATCTTCCTCTACTGCTTTTTTTACAGCACTGAATGGCTACCGGTTCGGTTCGGTTACACTACCTAGAACATCCTTGATGTACGGTTAAGTGAAATGCACGAAATCCTTTGTGTGAGTGCTTCTCTCTCCATTTTTAGCACGTCTTTTGTAAAAAAAGATCGTGCTTCTGTTATCGGTCTGTCCGTCCGTCCGTCCGTCCGTCTGTACACACGATATCTCAGCAACTATTTGTCCGATTTGAAAAATTCTTTTTGCATTGGGAAGCTTGAAATATGCAAATGATGATCCTTTATTTCGTTTTTTTTTTACGATGTACAATTTCGCCTGTAGAGGGCGTAACTGCAGATGATGTCGAATTCAAAAATACGTTTTATTCCACATATTTGCTTCTAAACATCCGATTGAAAAAACATTATATCTTTCGATTCCATTTATGTCGAAGAGTATTTTAGATATAGTTACTTTTTCAAATTACGCATAGATTTACCGCTAGGGGGCATAAAAGTAAATTACATTTTCCCCGATAACTTTTCTTCTAAAACTCCGATTTGAAAATTTTTTTCTTCAGCGGATACATCTCCTGATGGAAAATATTTTGCATATAATTTGAAATTTTTGGTAAAGAATACTTTTGCCAGGGAACGTAAGTGTTAATTTTTTTTACCAGGGACCGCCCCCTAGCGGAAAGTCTATGAATTACTTGAAAAATTTGAAATTATATGAAAAACATGTCACATGGAAAACACTATCCAACAAAGAAGGAATTTTTCAAATCGGACTCCTAGAAGTAGAGATATTGACAAAAATAAGATGTACATCTACGCCCCCTGGCGGAGAAACTGTGGAATATTTTAAGAAGAAAATATTCCGAAAAGGTTTATCGATGTGAGTGGCATCAGTCCACGAAAGAATTTTTTAATCGATATTTTAGAAGCTCCGATTTAATGGCAAATACATCAGAAGCAAAAATCAACACTTACGACCCCTGGTGGCCAAAGTATTCTTTACCAAAAATTTCAAATTATATGCAAAATATTTTCCATCAGGAGATGTATCCGCTGAAAAAAAAAATTTTCAAATCGGAGTTTTAGAAGAACAGTTATCGGGGAAAATGTAATTTACTTTTACGCCCCCTAACGGAAAATCTATGCGTGATTTGAAAAAGTAACTATATCTAAAATACTCTTCGATATAAATGGAATCGAAAGATATAATTTTTTTTTTCAATCGGATGTTTAGAAGCAAATATGTGGAATAAAACGTATTTTTGAATTCGACATAATCTGCATTTACGCCCTCTACCGGCGAAATTGTACATCGTAAAAAAAAACGAAATAAAGGATCATCATTTGCATATTTCAAGCTTCCGAATGCAAAAAGAATTTTTCAAATCGGACGTATAGTTGCAAAGATATCGTGGGTACAGACGGACGGACAAACCGATAACAGAAGCACAATCTTTTTATACAAAAGACGTGCTAAAAATATTAGATAGAAACTATCCCCCCTCGTAAAATTATTGGTTGTACTAGACCAGTCCAGATCGACTTGCCTGATTCTTCTCTCTGCTGAGAATACAGCGATAAAAATCTGCAAGTAATTTCTCAAAGTCCTCTACGTTTGATTCATGCGAGAAAAAATATTACTTAGTGTAATTTTCGGAGAGCGAAATTCCGCCCAACCCTTAATTGTTGCTCCTTTCTTATAACATATACGGCACTACGGTGGGAGGGTCGGGGTGAGGCTTCTTGCAAATAATGACAGTGTTTCCTTTCATCAGAAAAAAGAAAGACGTGAAAGGGGAAAAAAATATGCGTTGACAGTAGGTTGTCGCCAGACTTCGAAATTAGGATGGGCGACGGGTGGGCCAGTATTATTTTTGCTCAGGAAAGTTTGATAGCAACTTTATTTACAAAACACTGAAAGAAAGAATTTGTTTTCCTTTTTCTACAGACTTCACAGGCATTTGCAAAACCCCTTCCCCCACCCCTCCCCACCATCCTGGATACATATTCCTTAATTTTGTAACTGTGGAACTGTCTAGAAGTTTTTGTACTTTTTGGAATACACAAGAATCTAAAGTTCGGAATCATTTTTTACGCTTTCCAACCGTAGGTTGAAGAAGCGTATATGCTCCAGCTTTGTCCGTCTGCCTGTCCGCACGATAACTCGCGTAAAAATGGTTCGATTTCGATGAAATTTTAGTATGTATTAGGGGACCAACTGGAAACGAACCCTATTAAAAATGGACGAAATGGGGTCAAAGGTCAGGACATAGGAGCGGGATCCATTTAATTGCTCTTAAGCGTCATAACTTACGTAGAAATGCTTCGATTGCGACAAAACTTTATCATGTTATTCCAGATGTATACTGAACCGATTATTGTTTAATATAATCAAAATGGGGTCAAATGCCAGGGCACAGTTTCGAGATTTATTCCACAGCCATTATCCCCATAACGTGATTAAAAAAACTTTAGTATGTTGTTCCGGAGGTATACTGAACCGGTTCTGCTGAACATCATCGAAACGGGGTCAAAGGTCAGGACACAGGAGTGAGATTTATTCCACAGCCATTATCCTCATAACTTGACTAAAAATGCTTCTATTGCGACAAAACGTTAGTATGTTGTTCCGGTGCTATACTGAACCGGTTCTGTTGAATATCGTCGAAATGGGGTCAAAGGTCAGGGCACAGGAGCGAGATTTATACCACAGCCATTATCCTCATAACTTGATTCAAAATGTTTCTATGGCGACAAAACTTTAGTATGTTGTTCCGAAGGTATACTGAATCAATTCTGTTTAATATTATCAAAACGGGGTCAAAGGTTAGGACACAGGAGCAAGATTTATTCCACAGCCATTATCCTATAACTTGAGTAATAACTTGAGTAATGATTTCTGGTAAGTTGGAAAGCGTATCATAATCAATGCATTGCATGATTTTACTAACTTGTTTGCTAATATTCAGCCCATCCATTTTTAATAAAATTAGTAAAACCTAAAGATTTACATACCCGTATGATAAACATGACACACTGCCACCAGCACCAGTAAAACGTCCTGATTAAAAGAAATTTTCGTGCCTAGGAAAAAGATCATGAAGCAAATGTTTTCATGGTTTAGGGGTGAGAGGAAATGTTAGTGTCATTAACTTGCTCATTTATGATTAACTTGCTCATTTCCCTTCAACATTGTATGATTCATTTGCTCATTTCCCTTCAACAGTTCAAGTTAGTATGATTCCAACACGCGGACAATACTTTTCCTCTCCTTAACTCCTTTCTTTCAAGCAAGGAACTTTGTCTTGCACTCATTTCTTCCAAAGTACACTGATGTTCAAAATTAAGAGAATTTGCACATTTTGATGAATTTCTGAAAAACTAATGGACACCTTTTAATGAAATGTGGTATGGATACACAGTTATATAAGAGAAAAAATTGTACCATACAACAGTCATGGTACGCACTCATGATCGTCAGTAAGGTTCATCAGCGCAGGAATGTCCAAAATCCACGTTGCAAGATCGAACATAAAATGACTCTAATATGGGGTATGGTCCCCTCTCACAGTCATGCAGCTCTCACAGCGCGACGTCATACTGAAAACGAGGCAGTTGATGAGTCCCTGTGGCAGTCGGTCCCACTCCTGCAGCAACGCAGTTTTCACTTCCTGGATGGTTCTCGGATGAGGATGGCGAGCTGCAATTGCCCTCCCAGGAGCGTCCCAGACATGTTCGATAGGGTTTAGGTCTGGCAATCTGGCTGGTCAATCCATCCGGCGAATATCCTCACTTTCAAGATAATCGTCGACCAGGTGAGCCCTATGTGGACGAGCGTTGTCGTCCATAAAAAGGAACCGAGGGCCAACTGCACTCCTGAAGAAAAGTCGAACATAGGACTGTAAAATTTCATCCCTATACCTCTCAGCAGTCATGAGACTCTGTCAAACACACGGAGAGGTGTGCGGCCGTCCAACATGATGCCTGCCCAGACCATGACACCTCCGCTGTCATAGCGGTCCCTTTTTCAGATGTTGGAGGAAGGGTATAAGGTCCCAGGTTCACTCCAGATGAAGATACGTCGAGAATCAGTGTCCAAGCTGAATCATGACTCGTCTGTGAAGAGAACGTTACCCCACTGAAGTCTGGTCCAAGGCTGATGGTGTCTGCACCATGCTAAACGCGCTCTCTTTTGTGCTGAAGTAAGCGGGACGACGCAAACAGTGGGTCTTCTGGCAAAAAACCCTCTCTCATGAAGCCTTCGGGAAACAGTAACCCTTGAAACTCGGGTTCTAGTGGCGGCATGCAGCTTACGAGATAGCTGTGCAGCTGTAGCAGTTCCGTGGCGCCTCGCTGAAAGTGCCAAATAACGATATTCATTGGCCGGCGTGGCTCTTGGACGACCTTGTTCAGGCCTTCTCGATATGGACTTGATGTCCTTAAACTGTTTCCACAAATTGCAGACGACACTGGGCGTTACATTGAGCTCTGTAGCAACCTGCACTTGCGATTGCCCTGCCTCCAATCAACCGACGATTCGCCACCTCATTCCGTCATCAACGCGTTCGAGGCAACTCATTTTACCTAATTGCTTATAAAATTGAACCAACTCCTGCAAGAAAGACAACGAATGTCGCCGAAGAATACGAGCGAACTAATCACGGAAAAAGCCACGTGTGCTTTTCATGCCCTCCCTTGTCAGGTCCGCCCACACGCACGTGTTCGCTTACGTATTCGACACCGCAAATTTGCATTCTTATTCGGCGGCATAATTTCTACCTTTGGTTCCGTACGTTTTGGGAAAATCGACAAAATGTGCAAATTCTCTTAATTTTGAACACCAGTGTAGTTGTCAGCTGCGACATGCTCCTTCAAGCAGGGATGGCGAACCTATGACACGCGTGCCACTTGGTGGCACACGAACACGATTTGGGTGGCACGCCTGTAAGACAGCATTAACATTAAATAAAAATTTAGGTTTTTGAAAACAGTAATTTTTCGACAACATGTCTTATAACGAAGGAAATTTCTCCGTCCTTTTTGTCCACGCCGGGGCTTGAACCCGGGTCCCCTCATTCCGGAATAAGTCGCTCTACCAATTGAGCTACGCAGACGTTCGTTCTGACTGCTATCTGCCTTTATGTCCTGTGCGTCCTGCTGGACAGGTACGTCACATCCCCCCCCCGAAAGAGGGCCGGGGGCATGGCCCACGGGTCAGCCGTGACCATGAATCGTCGCACGCAGCCATCCGCTGTAGAACGTGCACTTGAGAACTCCCAGTCAATCTAGTGTGTGGAATGTAACGTCACACACATTGATTTTTTGAAGCGCTGGAGAAAGGATTCTCTTATTTTTCCTCTCTCGCGGTGTGGAAAGAACATCACACCATTGCGAGACTTTGAACGGCCTGGTCATCCGGAAAGTTCGGGCGCCATTATAACGAAGTAAATTTCTCCGTCATTTTTGTCCACGCCAGGGCTCGAATCCGGGTCCCCTCATTCCGCAATAAGTCGCTCTACCAACTGAGCTACGCGGACGTCCGTTCTGACTGCTATCTGCCTTTGTATCGTGTGCATCCTGATGGGCAGGTACGTCACAGTATGTAGTGTGTTCTTGCAGATAACTGAGCTCTAACAAGAAAATCAATCTAGCCAAGAACTATTCTCCAAAGGGATAGCAAAGCAACCTCACTTTATTTAATCGCCTTATGCATTAATTCCCAAAAGCAAGATGCACTTACGGAAGAAGTGTCCCCCAGAGGGGCAGCAATCACTTTCTTTAATCGCTTTATGCAATAATTCCCAAAAGCAAAATGCACTTAAGTCTGAACCGTCTTGGTTCAGACTTAAGTGCATCTTGCGTGATGTTGTAGACAACAGGTTGTGAACCCAACGTAAATGTCTTGGCTAGCAACATTCATCAACAAGTTTCACACTAATGTTATTATGTAATAATGATCTTTCAATTATCTTGTAAGGAATTAAATCAGGTTCAAATTGAAATTGTCTTAGTCTTAAAACTCACTTACTCACTTATTCTGCTACCGTCGTTTTTATGGTACTCGCGAAAAAAATGTTTCAATAGCTATAGTTTCCACTTTTCGTGTTGGAATCCCCTGCTTAGTAGCACAAACAAACAGCAGAGCAATTACTAATGACCTCAGTGAATTTCTATTCATCCTCTTCGTTCGCCCCTAACTTGAAAAAAGAGGCTTAAATTCAGGATTTGGACGAGTGGAGAACAACTGAATTTTCATGGCCCTGCGGATGCTATGTTGATAACATTTCTACGGAGAAGGAAAAACGCACTTTCTAGGGGGAAGTACGTACGGCTACACGACGAAAATCGCGGGAGACATTATTCCTTGACAAATTCCATTTTATATTTTAAAGTTAAAAAAATTAAAATATGGCATGCCTTGAACTGGGTGGTAGGCAGGGTGGGCAAGACAATTTTCAGGGCGAGCCCTCGCACCCAGTGGCGTAGGAACGCTTTTGATTTAGGGGGTACGAGCTCATGAACCTTACATCTCAAGGATTAAGCCATCTATGGATGACCCCCTCCGATTTTTTTTTTTTGGGGGGGGTAGTATATTAGAGTTTTTATAAAATAGGTATACTGATCAGAAAATCCGAATGAACATTGTTATCATCATATTATTATTAATTATTAGCATTATTTTTATTGCTGACAAAAAGTTCACATTATTAATTTCTTATCAGAAAATGAATGGAGAAGTTGCTTTTTTTGTGTTCTCTCTTGTTAATTTTTGTACTTTTTTTTCCATTAAAATATTGAGCAGGGACAAGTGAACATTAGGATGAATTTCTGGCAGCAGGGTTTGGAAAAGAAGGATTTCTCAGGAAATGTTATATAACTCTTTACAAGAACGAATTAAATTTCTTATCATTTTTTTTGATTGGAGGTTTAACGACCACCGTGAGCAACTCAATGGGCTATAAGCAGTCGCCCGTCCCTAATTTAGGGTCACTGGTTCCAGGGAAGGGAGAGAGCTACTGTCGTAAGACAAACACAACATCCATGCCTCACCGAGATTCGAACCCGGACCCCTTTCGGACGAATGATCAGAGGCCATCGCTTAGACCACTGCACCACCGGGGCGGCCATTTTTGTTTACGTTAATAAAGTAAAACCGCAGTAAGATAAAAACTGCTCTACCCGCGAAGATGGTACCATTGAAGCATTATGAAGTCTATATTAAAACCTTTGAACGATACATAGGCTCACAATTGATGTAAAAAGCACATTGATTTGGTGCAAAGCTAAATGATGGTGGAGATATCGAGGAATTGGAGTTCTATGAGTGGTATGTGAAATCCGTAATGCACTTGTTGTATTGTTACAGATATTATGACAGAAAACAATTTTAGTGCCGGGGCTGCGGGCGCTGAAATGACACTCCGTTTCAACCCATCGCAATGTCATTAGCTGTAGGTGACTGACAGGTGTCATAATATCGGCACCTTTCTTCTGCTCAAGCTGGCAGTCGTTTGAACTCGTTTCCCTGCAGAACTAATTTGCTGGAGTTTCCCAGATGGTTGGCCAGTTTTTGGTGGATGAAAAGCTTCCCACTACAAGCTTCGGATATAAAAAAAAAAAAAACAGATGACCGGTGATATTTCTTTGAAAAAAAAAGAGAATAATAAAAAAAAAAAGTAGCATATAGATTTTACAGTTCACTCTTTATGAATGATTGGTTTGTGTTTGCTCTTACCTGGGGGGGGGGGGGGGTACAGTATATATTAATGTACCCCCCCGTTCCTACGCCACTGTCGCACCCCCTTAGCGACGTCCTCGATTGAGAGATGCGACGCAGCAAAGTATCCTGTGGCCAAAGATTGAAGCAAGATAAATTGGTCAGTGTTGCTTTTGGGTGAAAACTATTTCGATTTCTCGTCTACAAAACGAAATAAAACTATAGAAGCCCCAGAAATATTATATTTTTCACACACAGTCTATTCAACATTTAAAATTTTACTAGAGTTTCGTTGTCAAAAGCGCCTTGGTTACCAGCTTAGGCTGACCGTGACTTTATAAGCTCCAATGCATCCCTTTTGCTAATTGTCTTAAAAACTTTTTTTTTTTTTTTTTTTTTTGATTGAAGGTTTAACGACCACCGTGAGCAACTCAATGGGCTATAAGCAGTCGCCCGTCCCTAATTTAGGGTCACTGGTTCCAGGGAAGGGAGAGAGCCAGTGCCGTAAGACAAACACAACATCCATGCCTCACCGGGATTCGAACCCGGACCCCTTACGGGCGAATGATCAGAGGCCAGCGCCTTAGACCACTGCGCCACCGGGGCGGCCTTAAAGACTTCGTTATTGCTTTTTTATCAAAGTAACACCCCAGAACTCATTCTTTCATTCTATGGGGAGGAGGATTTAAACTAAACTGTTTGGAGGGCGCTCTATATCTTGAAAATCCGAACTTCGGTTGGGATCAAAAGTTAATTTCTCAAGAGAGTGACATATTTTTATTTATATTCTTCCAGACATACTTATGGGGCTAACGACCCCACGAGCACCTAAAGCTACAAGGATTCGCCCATTCCTGATTTTAATCTTCTTGTTTCAGGGAAGGGTAAGAAGTAGCCTCCAAGGGCTCCACGTCTGCTCCGGAACTAGAACGTGGGTGAATAGCCCGAAACCAGCGCTTCTGACAATTCGGCAGCCAGAGCGGCTTTAAGGCTCTACGAGACCCGCCATCTTGTATGCTGCCTTTTCTTATTAACCAATGGGCAAGCGTATTTCACAAATTGCTCGGGCAATTTTGCACATTTTGAAACACCGTTTGTGGCTAACGCAAGATATACACTGACGGAAAAAAAAAAAATCCCAACACCAAGAAGGGGTTGTGTTAGATAAACGACAGTTGGTAGGCGGTGAGAGTACATCTGTAAGATGACGTCTATGCAAATTTCGCGCTCGGCGCATACGTGTGGCGCTAGTAGCGCCCCACGGAACATGCAAAGCAGGTTTGCTGTAAATACGCGCTGTAACGTTCGTGAGCGTAAGTTATCGTTGAGATTCGACGTAGTGTGTTGATGTTAGTCAAGAATTCCTTTAAGAAGACGAAGAAGTCATTATCAACAGCTCACGGAGTTTGAACGAGGTCGTGTAATAGGGCTACGAGAAGGTGGATTTTCTTTCCGCAATATTGGGCAGGAATGTAGCCACCGTGCATGATTGTTGGCAGCGGTGGTCAAGGGAAGGTACTGCCTCAAGAAGACCGGGTTCCGACCGGCCACGTGACACTACTGAGAGGGAAGACCGCCGTGCACGGTGTATGGCCGTGGCGCATCGTACTGCGTCTGCGGAAGCAATTTGAGCTGCAGTTGCCACCACAGTGACACAACGAAGTGTTACAAATCGGTTACTTGAAGGACAGCTCCGAGCCAGACGCCCTGTAGCGTGCATTCCACTTACTCCAAACCACTGCCGTTTGCGACGTCAGTGGTGTCAAGCTAGAGCTCATTGGAGGACGGAGTGGAGATCTGTTGTGTTTTCTGATGAAAGCCGGTTCTGCCTGGGTGCCAGTGATGGCCGTGTATTGGTTAGAAGGAGTCCAGGTGAGCGCCTGCAAACAACCTGTCTGCGGCCGAGACACACTGGACTTACACCTGGAGTTATGGTCTGGGGAGCAATTTCCTATGACAGCAGGAGCACTCTCGTGGTTATCACACGCACCCTGACGGCACAGTTGTACGTCGGTCTGGTGATTCAACCTGTTGTGCTGCCATTCATGAATACCATTCCAGGGGATGTTTTCCAACAGGATAACGCTCGTCCGCATACCGCTGTTGTAACCCAACATGCTCTACGGAGTGTTGACATGTTGCCGTGGCCTGCTAGATCACCAGATCTTTCGCCAATCGAGCCCGTATGGGACATCATTGGACGACAACTCCAGCGTCACCCACAACCAGCATTAACCGTCCCTGTATTGACCGACCAAGTGCAACAGGCATGGAACTCCATCCCACAAACTGACATCCAGCACCTGTACAATACAATGCATGAACGTTTGCGTGCTTGCATTCAACATTCTGGCGGTTACATCGGTTATTAATGTACCAGCATTTCATATTTAAAATGGCTCTTCTCACGCTTACATTAAGCTGTGATCTTGAAACCTTAATCGATTAAATATGTTACCTATACAAATGTATTGCCGCCATTTCATTCCTCTACAACTATTTTTTCGTGGTGTTGGGATTTTTTTCCGTCAGTGTATGATAAATAAAGAGTTCCCTGGTTTCAGAATTTTTATTGACCTTTCCCTTCATTTTTTATCTGCAGCGAAAGTCGTATCAAAGCGTCTTCCATAGTTTTATTAATTAATAAAAAATACTTAAAGGGTCCAAAATGAAAATCTGAAACCAGGGAACTCTTTATTTAGCATATATCTTGCGTTAGCCAAAAACGGTGTTCCAAAATGTGCAAAATTGCCCGAGCAATTTGTGAAATACGCTTGCCCATTGGTTAATAAGAGAAAGCAGCAATACAAGATGGCGGGTCTCGTAGAACCTTAAGTTGTCACTTTGTGAAGAAAATAAAACCAACACGCTCATTTTTTATGGTTGTTTTACATCATCCATGATTCGCTTTTCGGCAATGTTCTGTTGCTGTCTCAAAGTAAGAGAGAGAAGCAGAACCGAAAAACAAACATAGAACTCCTATCTTATCAGAATTCCAGAACTTAACATCCTAACGGCTCATCCACAAATTGCAAGACAAAAGCAATATACACGGTCGTATCAGAATAATATGACCACTTCCGGAATCAAAGTGTGCCCGCCCAGGGACGTCACAGAGTGCACGTGAGAAGGTCGACCACATGGAGATATAGCTGCCGGCCAGGACAGATGAGCCGTAGTACCTGGCGTGAGCATAATGAGCAGAGGTAGTGATTTGACGGACGCTCGAAACGGAATGATCATCGGCTACCGCGCCAAGGGGGAAGCATTTCAGGAACAGCAGACTTCGTGGGCTGTTCGCGAGGTGCTGTAGTAAGGGTGTATCAAGAATAGACAGCTGGCACACCGAGTACCTCCCGACGTCATAACTGTGGAGCCCAAAAGGCCATCAACCCCAGAAGAGAACGTCGCCTCCGTCGACTAGTAAAGGGCAATCGACGCGCAACACTGCAGCAATTGACCGTGTAAACGAACGCTGCGGCACCCAGGTACGTGTCCCCGACAACAGTAGAGCGAATCCCGTTACGCATGGGTCTCCGGACTCGACCCTGTGTGAAGGTGCCCATGTTAACCCAGGTGCATCGGCAACTACGCCTGCAGTTCGCATGGGACTACAGTCATTGGACAGTGGAAGTGTGGAAAAAAGTTGTCTTCTCCGACGAATCGAGGTTTCTACTCCACAGAAGTGACGGGAGGTGACGGGTACGGCGCCAGAAACACGAAAACCATCACCCAGACACGCTTGTCGGTCAAGTACAAGCCGGCGGTGGCAGTGCGCATGTCTGAGAGATGTTTTTATGGTATGATCTGGGACAACTGGTACCACCGGATGGGTCCCTGAACTCCAATGGCTACCTGTTCATCCTTGCTGACCACATGCATCCCTTCATGTTGGACGTTTACCCTGGTGGTGATGGTGTCTACCAACAGAACAATGCGCCCTGCCATGTCACTAAGGGGGTGTGTTACTGGTTCCAGGAACACGACAGCGATGTGTCCGTTCTCCCTTGGCGGCGAAGTCCCCAGACCTGAAACCCATAGAGCATTTGTGGAACTATTTGGATCGACAGGTTCAACGTGCTGACCCACAACCACGTCATCTCAGTGACCTCCGTGCTCTGCTGCAGTTCGAATGGGCACGTGTGCCTCGGGCAACCTTCCAGGGCCTCATTTTGGCTATGCCACGCCGTCTTGTCGCTGTCGTCCGGTCCAAGGGTAGTTATTCCCATTATTAGGTAAGGGGTCATATTATTCTGATACTACTGTGTAGAGTGGAACCTCCATTGACGGATATCTCTGAACAACCGTAATCTCCGAGCAACAGCAAGCTTTGGTTGGTGCAGAACATCTGCCGTAGGATTAACATTAATGAACACCTCCGAACAACGAAACCTCTTAACAGTGGTCAACGGACACCGCAGTCAGTCTTAAAAGAGATATAACGGACACCTTTTTCCTTAGAATTGTACGTAGTTCCTTCGGTATTATGATGAGAGGGTTTTTTGTTTTGTTTTTTATTGGAGCTTTAACGACCACCATGAGCAACTCAATGGGCTATAAGCAGTCGCTCGTCCCTAATTTAGGGTCACTGGTTCCAGGGAAGAGAGAGAGCCAGTACCGTAAGACAAACACAACATCCATGCCTCACCGGGATTCGAACTCGGACCCCTTTCGAACGAATAATCAGAGGCCGTCTCTTAGACCACTGCGCCACCAAGAGGGATTAGATCGGGATGAAAGATAATGAAAAATAATTTGTGCTTCGGGAAGATAGGCTGGATTACGGCAGGTATAATCTAAAAAAGAAAAGGATGTTGAAGTTTGGTTCTGCGTGAGACGTATTTCCGTGTGCTTCAGAAGCTCCCCGGGCCTGCTGGAGTAGTTGCTGGTGCCGATCGCGCCCCGTTGGCAGAGGAACCTCTTGGTTTAGTTCGTGTGGGTTCTGCTCCTTGTTTTTTAGCGTACCCTAGCCCTAATCTCCAAGCTTGCTATTTCTAAGAGCTGTTTGGGAACAGACGTTAGACCCTACTGTCCTAAAATCCTCTGCACCATTATTTGTTTCCATGTATTTGCTTCAAAATATCCGATTGAAAAAATTATTTCTTCCTTTTAATGCCATTTATAACGAAGACTATTTTAGGCTCAGTTTCTTTTTCAAGTAATGCAAAAATGTTCCGTTAGGGGGCGTAAAAATAATTCCGATTGCACAAAATCTGTGCTTTTAAAAGTCCGATTTAAAAATTTCTTCCTGCATTGGAAACAGCTCCTCATGCGAAATGTTTTGAATATGATCTCTAATATTTGGTAAAGTATTGTTTAGCCACCAGAGTGCGTAAGATTTATTTTCTGCTTCTGATGTATTTGCAGCAAAATCTGTGCTTCTAACATCTCGACTGAAAACGTTCTTCCGAGGATAGATACAGCTCACTTCGGAAAATATTTTGAGAGCACCTCCTGCTTGAAATAGCGAATAGTTTTCCAGCCAGAGGGCGTAGATGTATATCCTATTTTTGTCGATATCTCTGCTTCTAAGAGACCAATTTGAAAAATTATTATTATTATTTTTTTTTTTAGTTGGAGAGTGTTTCCGGTGCGAAATGTTTCTGATATAGTTTCAAAATTTTCCAAGTAATGCATATATACTGAAGTGCCAGAAAAACTGGTACAGACGAGCTTATGCAAAATACATAGCAACGTCACCTATGCGCGTACTCGGTTGCGTCCGCCAGTGCCTATATAAAGCGATAGACATCCTTGCCAGTTGTCAGACTGTTTTGGGCATGAAAATGACAAGTAATAACGATTTAAGCGATTTTCAACGCGGTGTCATAGTTGGCGCTCGTCAGATGGGCCATAGTATTTCGGAGGTAGAAACGAAATTCTGATTTTCACGGACGCCCATTGCAAGGGTGTACCGTGACTACAAGAATTCCGGCAAAACCTCCAACCTAATTTACTAGTGTGGCCTTAAAAAGACATTGTGTGAACGTGATCATCGTCGGCTGTCAAAAATTGTTTCACGCGATAGGCGTGCAACACTCTCGCAGGTATAATCGGAATTTAATGCTGGAGCCTCAACAAGCATCAGCGTCCGGACTGTGCAACGTACCCTGCACGATATGGGCTTTGGGAGCCGACGCCCAACTCCAGTCCCCTTGATGGGTGCACGACACAGAGCTATGCGCCTCGCTTGGGCACGGCAACACCGCCACTGGACACTTGATGAATGGAAACAAGTAGCCTGGTCTGACGAGTCGCGTTTCCAACTGTATCGGGCAGATGGAAGGATTCGTATGTGTCGCAAACCCCATGAAGCCATGGATCCCGCCTGTCAACAGGGAACTGTACCGACTGGTAGAGGGGTCCGTAATGGTATGGGGTGTGTTTAGCTGGACTTCACTGGGACCCTTGGTACGTCTACAAACGTCTGTGACCGGCCAACGCTATGTGCGCATCCTTTCGGACGAGGAACACCTGTTCATGCCCTGCATTCATGCTGATGGGTTGGGCTTGTTCCGACAGAACAATGCACCTCCACACAAGTGTCGGAACTCCACATTATGGTTAGAGGAGGATTCATCTGAGTTTGGGGTGTTGCCATTCCTATCCAAGTCCTCAGATCTGAATGTGATAGAACACATTTGGGATGCCATGCAACGCGATATGGAATACAGGAATCCGAGACCTCGGAATACACCCGAATTGTGGAACGCTCTGCAAGAAGTATGGTGCGCATTGTCTACAGCATATTTCCAGAAGCTAGTGGAGTCCATGCCCCGTCGTATTTCTGCAGTCCTGCGCTCCCGTGGGGGACCTACCAAGTATTAGACGGGTGTACCAGTTTTTCTGGCACTTCAGTGTACACTATATTGACAAAAGTCTCTGGACACCCCTTCAAAAGCAAATGAACGGATCCGCTGCGTTGTGAAGATGCGCGGTACGGCTGCAAACACTATTAAGACACTATTAAAACAACTGACTGCTGAAGTTTAGTGAAAATGTCGCGGCGGGAGAGAACTGACTTTTAGAAAGGAAAGATTGTTCGGTGTTATATTAGTGGGTTGTCCATAAGAGAAACCGTGTGGCGTTTACACATACCCAAGTCAATTGTTTTTGATGTACTGAAAAAGTGTAAGACACATGGCGTGCCTGAAGCAGCAAAACGTACCGGCAGACCAAAGAAAATCTGTGATAGAGGACGTCGGAGCCTCAGAAGAGTCGTTACAGCTAATCGACGGAGTACTGCACAAGACCTCAGTGTACAGGTGAGTAAAAATGCTGGAACCTCGGTATATACACGTACCATTCGCAGAGAACTTCATTCCATGGGTTACCGTGGTCGTGCGGCTGCTCATAAGCTTTTCATCTCCACTCTGAATGCTACTCCTCGTTCAGCATGGTGTAAAGAACATTTATCGTGGACCCGTAGATCAATTGAAACGGGTCTTATTAACATGATGAATCCAGGTACACGATCCATCAGTCTGATGGCCGTGTGTAGGTATGGCGGTAGCCGGGAGAACGCTATTTACCACAGTGTACTGGTCCTACGGTCAAGTTTGGAGCTGGCAGTGTACTCGTGTGGGGGTGTTTTTCGTGACACGGTCCCGACCCATTGGTTATCGGGGAGGGGACAAACCTGTTAACCTGCACGTCTACCTCGATGTTCTGGACAATTCTGTCCTACCAACTCTGTTGCAATGCTATGGAACCGAGCCTTGTTGGTACCAGCAGGATAATACACCGAGCCATAAAGCAAGGACTGTTACGACGTGGTTTGACGATAGTTTTGTATCGTGTGTGGACTGGCCAGCACAGAGCCCTGATCGTAATCCCATAGAGCACCTATAGGATGAATTAGGGCGCTGTATACGAAGTTTAGAACGAAGGCCTACTACTAAGCAACAGTTAGCGGCAGCATTATGTACTGGGTGGAAGCGCGTACATATCGCTGTGTTCCAAAGCCTTGTCGAAAGCATGTCTCGAAGGGTCAGTGCATGCATTAAGGCCAAAAGTAGACCGACACCGTACTAACGTATGTCAATAAATGGTATGTTGTGTTTCTCTTCTAGATGTTCGGTGACTTTTGTCAATATAGTGTATGTATCGAAAATAACCATTACGTACGTGTAAGGATTGATTAATACTGTTTAATCAGTCTTGACATGTGTGTTTTTGACCTTCTCATTTAAGTCGTGATGTCTCTTATTTCGCCGTTCACCAACTTTACGTGCCCAAGAGCTTTCTTTCACTGCTTCGTATGCCCAATCGGCTCACTGGGGCATCCGAAGAACAGAGCTATGAGCTCGGGGAATTCATAAGGCATAGCAAGGTCCATCCGATGAATAAGCTGTGTCTGCGTATGACATGTTTATTTGTTATGGTTATTTTTTTTTATTTTGTTTAATCAGTATTATCACTTTTCTTTAGTGTATTTTGGCTAACGACGACATGAAAACCATATTACAGAAATTTTACGACTTTGGGGACGAGAAAGTGCTTTATTATGGTTTTCAGAAAGATTCTTAGTAAGGCATATTCCGAGAATCGGAGGAAGGAAATGTATGGGGGAGATGAAGTTCTCTCATCCCACAGTCTCCGACTGGGGAGCAAGGTTAGGAAGATAGGAAGTAACATCATCCAGAAGTCCCGATGATTTCTTAGTTTAGTTGCGCCTTTCCTTCCTTTCCAGTTTCTTACGTGTTTTCCTGTTCTTGGGTAAAAAGGTTTTTTTTATGTGTTTTGCGCAGAAAATCCCATTTGAGATTTTTTATGACCAGGCAAAATCCCTAATTCGTTTAAACAAGCGTAACCTATGCTTTTTCTTGTGGGATAGTGTATCTCACCGTTTTTGTCTTTATGACGCACTTTGAATATCACTTTTACTCAACTGCTATAGTTTATTATAATAATAATACTCGTGTTTTCACGTTTCATATAGGGTGCGGAATTTTTTTCTGCCGTATACAATAGCGTACGCTCATCTGAATGCTCTAGTGTGCGTATTAAATGGGCTTCTAGGAATATATTTTTGTCTTGTAGAAGGTTCATGAATTGATCCCCGCCTTGAAATACGCACTTTAGCACTGAAGGGGAGATTTCCGTTATGCTGAGACTGATGTTAAATTTCAAAGCCCAGATCCGATGGGTTATCTGCATACACTCTTTCTTTCAGGTATCCTTACCGAAAAAAAGTCTAGAGGCGGTAATTCAAGGGATCGTTGAGGCCAGAGTCCCTATGAGAAGACGCAGTTGCTGAAAAACTTCGCAGAACTTTCTTCGATGCGTTTGCCATGTTGCATGACACTCCGTATTGCTGAAACTATGAGAAACGTTTCTGTTCTTTCAGATGACCGACAAACTGAAAGTCCTGGCGGACAATACAAGGTGATTGTAAACTCCTTCAACAGAACAAGAGGGGTGATAGTAAACATCAAGACGAACAATATTTGCAATTGGACATAGGACCGCATTCCATTCCTAGTGCCAGAAAAGAGTAAAGTTGCATATCCACGTTGAGCCTCCAACGGTGAAAACAAAGAGGCATACCTAATTTATGAGTTGCACAAACCAATCGCACCAGAGAAACACTCAAAAGAGCTGCTCAAACTGGCGTCCAAGGGCGTCGTTGCACAGCCCACACCGGCGAATGAAGGACTGTCGCACCCTCTCGTAGACTCCCGGTGTGGTGTTGATTTTGGGAGCAACAGCAATTCGCGCGACGAGATCTTCCAGGGAGTCTACAGGTGCCTCGTACACCAATGTTTTCATGTGCCCCCAGAAGAAGAAGTCCAGTGGATTAAAGTCCGGTGAGCATGGAGTCTATGCCACAGGTCCACCGTGTCCAATCCACCGCCCGGGATATGTCACATTTAGGAAGTATCGGACTTCGGTGGCAAAGTGTGTTGGGACCCCATCATGCATAAACCACATGTCCCTCCTTGTGGTGAGCGGAACATCCTGCAACAGACCGGGAAGCACATGCTCCGATCAGACGTATACGTCAATTATCATGTAATGTTCGTACGGTAATATCGCTGAACGGGTTCGGTGCGTTTTTAAATGTTTGCTCCTCATCGTCTACGCACGTGTTCAGCGCTCCTGACCTGCATCTTGTGCTTCTCATGCAGTGGTTAAAACTCTGTGTGCCTGCTGGACGTCTTTCGAACATGCTCTTTTCTAGCACTAGGAGTGGAATGCGGCCCTATAGGTTCCATTGCAAATATTGTTCGTCATCATGTGTACTATCATCCCTCTTTTTATGTTGAAGGAGTTTGCAATCACCCTGTAGAGGGAACGCTGATGCTGAAAAAGAGCTTCCTCACTATTCTTCGTCGAGATATGAACAGTGATTGGAAAGCTATTTTTTAAAAGACTCTAGCTATTGCTACAACTTGAAAAAGTAGCTTGCAACAGGTACAACTACGTTTCCAGAAAAGTAGCGACTCTCGTTACATTTAAGCAACTTTCTTCATTTAGCCTTAAGTTAAAAATGCAAATTCTGGAGATGATTTTTTATAAGTACATTTTTACATATGGCATTTAGAGGTAAATACAAAGATAATTACTACGTAAATTACACAAGTAATTCATATTTATATTTACCTTAGCTCTGATCATCGCATATAATACTTTTTATCCCATTCAGTGGCTTATATTCCAGGCTAGCTGATTTGCATAAGAAATTGAAATAAAAACCTTATCAACAAGTATCTGCGAATTCATTTTGTTTTATTAAGAGAATCAATCTCGCTATCAAATGTCATCTACAAAATCGCCGCCCCGGTGGCACAGTGGTCTAAGCGATGGCTTCTGATCATTCGTCCGGAGGGGTCCGGGTTTGAATCCCGGTAAGGCATGGATGTTGTGTTTGTCTTACGGCACTGGCTCTCTCCCTTCCCTGGAACCAGTGACCCTAAATTAGGGACGGGCGACTGCTTATAACCCATTGAGTTGCTCACGGTGGTCGTTAAACCTCCAATAAAAAAAAAAAAAATCTTCTCAGGGTGACTGAGAAGACTACCCTGTAAACAGCAAAAAGTAAGGAAGATATTACTTTATGGTTAACAGTTCAGCTAACTTTCACAACGCAAGTCAAGACAGGTAAGGCACACTTAAGCTTCCCTGTTCAAAGCAATAATGTTCCAGGAAAGCCAGAAATGTTACGTGATTTGAAGAATTTTTTTAACCACAATTTGTAGCGCAATTTTTCGCTACAAGCTACACTGCTGGCCAGCCCAAATGCAACATCAAGAAGGAAGCATCCGATTGGCCTGAAATTCGCAACCTGCGTCGCCCACGAGAGGACATGCAAACGATTAGCATTGCAGGGCATATGTAAATCATGTGCGCCCGACACGCCACCGAGAAGCACTATAAGAAGGGTGCGCAGAAGGCGGGGTGTAAGTAGTGGAAGTGTGTTGTGTTGCCGGACCTGTGCGTGGGAAGCTTCCTGATGCCTCGTCGCAGAATACGGCAGTCATTCCAGCACGTTTCGGAGTTCGACTGAGGACGAATAGTGGCTTATCGCGACAGCGGTTTATCGTACCGAGCCATCGGCGCCCGTGTGCCATGACACACGATGTCTCGGTTTTGGGGATTTGCCGCCAATCTGTATTGCGTGTTTTTCGAGTTCACTTATCCACTCAAATGAAACCAGGCTTCATTTGTAACAGAGGAAGAAAAACTGTCAAAAATGCTCTTTCTTCGCGTATAATTATTCCATCACCAGCGACAGTAACGAAATCCTCTTATCCTCATCAAGTGGTTTTAGATCATGAGCTATTTTAACTTCATTAAGAACGAAAACCCAAAATTTTCGTAGCTGTTCGGACGGAATTGTAAGAAGGTTGAACCAGTTGTGACAGCCGTCGAAGGGAGTTTTTGCTTTTTTGTTTTGATTGGTGGTTTAACGACAATCGTGAGCAACTCAGTACTCGATCGTCCCTAATTTAGGGTCACTTATTCCCGGGAAGGGAGCGAGCCAGTGTCGTAAGACAACCACAACATCCATTCCTCGCCGGCATTCGGACCCGGACCCTTCACGTACAAATGATCAGCAGTCATTGCTTAGACCACTGCGCCACCGCGCGGCAAGTATGTGTGTGTGTGTGTGTGTGTGTGTGTGTGTGTGTGTATGTGTGTGTGTGTGTGTGTGTTATAACGTAACCCTTTTTTATGCTTTCCAACCATAGGTTGAAGAAGCGTATATGCTCCAGCTTTGTCCGTCTGTCCGCACGATAACTCGCGTAAAAATGGTTCGATTTCGATGAAATTTTAGTATGTGGTAGGGGACCACCTGGGGATGAACCTATTGAAAATGGGCGAAATGAGGTCAAAGTTCAGGACATAGGAGCGAGATCCATTCCATTGCCCTTATGCGTCATAACTTGCGTACAAATGATTCGATTTCGATGAAATTTTAGTATGTGGTAGGGGACGTACTGGGGACAAACCCTATGTCAAAGGCCAGGACATAGGAGCGGGATTCATTCCATTGCTCTTATGCGTCATAACTTGCGTGAAAATGCTTCTATTGCAACAAAACTTTAGTATGTTGTTCCGGAGGCATATTGAACCAATTCTGTTTAATACCATCGAATGGAGTCAAAGGTCTGGGAATACGAGCGGGATTTATTACATAGCCATTATCTTAATAATTTGACTAAAAATGCTTCTATTGCGATAACACTTTAGCATGTTGTTTCAGAGCTATACCGAACCAATTCTGTTTAATACCATCGAAATGGAGTCAAAGGTCAGGGCACAGGACCGAGATTTATTCCACAGCAATTATCCTCATAACTTGAGTAATGATTTCTGGTATGTTGGAAAGCGTATTATAATCAATGCATTGCATGATTTTACTAACTTATTCTCTCTTTTTAAAGGTTATATTTTTCGATAATTGTCAAAGTTTAGTTAATATTTTTAGGCTTACATTCAACTAAATATTTTCAACAATATCTCATTTCATTATTTTATTTTCACATTTTAATAAAATACAATAGAAAGACAAAATAATACCAAATGGCACATCATGGGTTGGGCCTAAACAAGAGCTGCAATTGACGGGCCCGGGCCTGGCCAAGCCGAATGTCTGATATTTGAAACGGGCCGGGTTGGCCTAGGCCTTAAACTCACGGGCTTGGGCCGGGCCCACCGAATTAGGCCCGTGCAGACCTCTAACTCCTGCTACGCTCAACATTGAAAGAGATCAGATTCTAGGAATGCAGTGACTACGGCCTTAAAGTTTCTAAAGAGCACTGATTGGACAATAAACAAATACGTTTAAGTATCTCTTCTCTACCCAGTATTCTAAATCTTCATCGGATAGATCAGTACAGCTCACACGTCTATAAACACTGCCATTTTCTCGAAACTGACAATTTAAATTGCATATTGTCGATTTCCTAAGCGTTACTACGCTGTGGAAATCTTCGTTAAATGCGGAAATGCATTGTTCATAAGACTTCGCTGAAGGATAAACTTGTAACAAACATGCCCTTTGCTCGCACGTGAGTTCCATCCTCTGTTCAACGACGAAAGGGGCGGCAGAAATCTTATCCTAGTTTCAGTTGAGGAGCTTATTTCCAAAAGGTCTCTTGTCCGTCTAAGATAAATGTTGACAAATTGAGAAAAACGTTGTAGTATTGTACAAATGCACAAAATTTATATATTATGATTGCAAGTATGACTTATTATGTTACCTAGCATGCTGAGCCACTTAAACCCTATGCAGTACTAATTAATTATGAATAGTTGAAGAAATAAGTTTGGACAAGAGTCGTATTGGAAGTAAAAAGTGAAAAGTGGACGAGAGAAGTTTTGGAAATAAAAACATTGGACAAGGGTCCTTTTACTTCTAAAACGAAAGATAATGTGGAATATAGGTTTTTTTTTTTTTTTTTTGCACATTATTAGTCTAACATTAATTTGAAAATATTAATTTTTTTAAATTTGCATAACATAAACATATTATTTAGAAATTAAAGTGTTATTTATTCAGTTTAGTTAAACAAGGTTTATGAATATAATAGAACATCTTTGTTTCCTTCAAGAACACAATCATACTATGAAAATACTGACATAACTACTTTAGAAGGTAATATTTTATTTAACATAGAGTCCTTTGTGACTTCTTTCTCAAAACAGAAACACTTCAGATTTCGACTTCATCGGCATCTTTCATTATTCCACCTTCAAGTTCATCCTCTGATTGGTACTCCGTCGTTTCTTTGTGAATGAGTGCACGACAGAACTGAGGATCTGCAATATTCTCCCAGCCTTCGCCAAAGTGTAATATTAAGAGCTTCCTTACGTCAGCAATCTTAAATTTCTTGACTGGAACACTAGGCTCAATCTGTTTCAGGTTGAAGTCGTTGACATTAATTTCTTTTGGTTTCAGCACTTTCTTTGGCACACCAATGTTAATATTGTACCATGGTTCACCCCTCACAAGAGCTGGCGCATTTGGTGTCTGGCCCCAAGATATCATGAATCTATTGGTAGTGGAGAACTTGAAGTGCCACTACAAGAACTGGCCAATTTGGTGTCTGGCCTCGTGATATAATGAATCTATTGGTAGTGGAGAGCTTGAAATGCCACTACAAGAACTAGCACATTTGGTGTCTGGCTTTGGAATATAATGAATATATTGGTAGTGGAGAACTTGAAGTGCCACTACAAGAACTGGCGCATTTGTTGTCTGGACTCGGAATATAATGAATCTATTGGTAGTGGAGAACTTGAAGTTCCACTGCTGTGTCTTTTTCAGTTTTTCCTGTGATAACATTTTCCAATTATACACAGAACAGACGTGACACAATTTCAGTACCGTTCCATGATTTGCAAACTCTTTCAAATACTCTTCTGGTTTCTCAATCGTATCTCTGTATTTAAGTTCTCTTTCAATCCTCCCAAACACAGGATCTTGAGGTAAGAAAGAGTGTCCTGATACTGGGAATCTTAAGGCGATATCCTTCACATTGGATGGAGAACTCTTGGTCAACCATTACATCTACATGCAAATCATCGTTGAGTTCTTATTCTACTCTGCGCATCTATCAGCAAAAACACTTTAATTTACTAAACACACTTCATGATCGTGGAACCTGAAACAAATAGAAGTATTAATACATACTCCAACTCTCAGTTAAATTTTTATAATTCACGACAAATAAACCTCAAAGTGGACCCCTGCATGACTATTTCAATATAACCTACCGTCGAAATTCAGATTTTTCCCCCATCAGTTCAGTAGAGCTGTCACTTCGTTCTTTTTACAAAGATGGTCAGTAAAACTGGTTATTCTCGATATACAGTATTTTCCATTTTCTCTGTGTATGTCCTGTAGAGGTTTCTCTACGACAAGAGACAGTTTTGGAAAAAAAATTACAGTCTCCTCAATCGAAGCAGGGAGGACAAGAGCCATTTTGTTTCTGTAGTCTTTACTATTTGGCATCCACCATCTTGGCTTTATGAAGCATGGACAAGAGACATTGTGGAAACAAACGCCAAATTTAAGTATTCTTTTTTTAGATATAAAAGACGTTTCGAAACGAAATGCATCCCTACATAGATACAAAAGTGTATGACGAATATGGAGGACTTCATAACCTCATTTCGAAAATCTTTGGACAAGAGACCTTTTGGAAATAAGCTCCTCAGTTACACTTTCGATTTTGATATGACATGAAATGGCCACATACTAGGGCCATGTGCAGTGGAAGACCTTGAAGAGTTTTTGCGTGGAGTTATCGAAGCGATTTGGTTCATACGCATTTAGAAAATGCTTGATAATTTTTTTAATGTTAGAAGTCGGGAACTTTGTTCTCACCCTTTACAACTTGCCTTTACTATTAATACAGTATGAAATTCTATTGAGGTGCGAATGTACGTACTACGATAACGTGGTTTTTTTTTTTTTTTTGAATAAACAAAACCAACTGATAAACCCAACGCAATGATTGAGGAAAACACTTCAGATGCATCGATTGGCGTACATCAATTGGCGTGCAAAATAATTGCCAAAACCCGTTACAACTGCCGTGGTTCATGAGGTTATGATAGACTAGAGTGCGTAAACACAAGCACTTCTCATAAAGTCCGCCTTCATGAACAGCGAAACTGCAGCAGGACATGAATATAAAGTGCATTGTGCTTTAAAATGTTCGGTTTTCTCTTATTTTAACACAGTACTTTATCCTAACAAATTTATCGTGCATGCATTAGAGATTCTACATTACTCGACACAGAAAACGCCACACCAGCAGCAATTTGCCGGAGTGCCATGCTAATTGGCGGGCATGTGCCAACATTTGGGTTATCTAGATGATTGCAGTTGCGAAACAATCACGTGACAGGTGAGAAAATATGAAATAATATGGGAAAAACGGCTCGGCGTAGCTGATTCAGGTAGCACAGCCTTGCAATTTAACGTAGGCCCAACACTGAGCCACCGTCTTCTATTCCTAAAAGACGGTGGCTCAGTGTTGGGCCTACGTTAAGTTGCAATTCTGTGCTATCTGGGAAGTTTGGTCGTCTTCACCTGAGCTGTGGACCACTGCATCGGAGCGATGTCGCTGGCGAAACCTAGTGTAAGGGATAAGAATGCCTGCGCGATGTCATCCGGAACATAACACGGATACCTTTACCTGAGGTTTCATCCTAGGGATGCCTATGGAGGGTTGGTTCCTACGGTGCATCCCAGCGTTAGCACATCGGGATGCAACATTTATCGGCTGAATAAGGCAATAGTGGTTGGAAGAAGCTAACGCGCGTCACTGTAGTGGGACTGGTGCGCGTAGGTGGACGTCCAAACGCCTCAATCGCCGCATTCGACGGAAAGCCGCAGAAGCCCTACAATTTACAGCGGACGACTTTCGACAAAATGTGCGGGCAGCTATGGGCATCCTCGTATCAACACGGACTGTGTGAATCGCAGCTTGGTTGAGTAAGGTATACGCTCTTGCCGGCCACTGCGACGACTGTCACTCACCGCAACACATCACCGCGAATGACTTTAATGCTGCCGTACCAGACATGCGTGGCGGGACGAATGGTACGATTTCGTATTCAGCGACGAATCTCGCTTCTGTCTCAGCGTCGACGATCGCCAGTTGAGAGTCTAGGGACAACATCTCACCGGGCTGTTCTCGCTGCCATTCGTGAGCGTCATACAGCTTCTCAGGCTTGTGTCATGGTTTCGGGTGCTATCAGTTTCAACAGTCATTCATCATTTGTACACATATTGGGTACAATGGCAGTACGACGATACGTCGATGATGTGCTGCAGCACGTTTTCTTGCCGTATTTTTGTAGTAGACCCTAATGAGCATTTTCAACAAGATAATGCCCGCCCGTACACTGCCAACACCAGCAAACACTGAATACAAGGTATCCAGGTGCTTCCCTGGCCAGCGCTATCCGTGACTTCTCCCCAATGAAGAACGTATGGAACGCTATTGGCAGACGACTTAACGCCTCTGCACGTCGTTGACCTGTGTCAGGGCCGGATTGAGGTGGGGTCTATAGGGGCTATAGCTTTGCGGCCCACCATGACCAAGGGACCAGGAATCATACCTGGGCAAGTAATGGATCGACAGGCAAAGAGAGAGAGAGAGAGAGAGAGAGAGAGAGAGAGAGAGAGAGAGAGAGAGAGAGAGAGAGAGAGAGAGAGAGAGAGAGGTTTGTAAAATAGTTTAACTTTCGTCTCGTATGATTTCCGCTTGGTCAGAAACAGATGCTGGAAGACGTACAGATTTCAAGACAGTTACTAACCAAGGGTAAAGGTTTCATGTAGCTGTGTACATCGGAGTCGGCGAGACAGTTGCAGCTTTTTCACTACCATCCACCTACACCTCGCAATTTGCACTTTGAACCGTTAAAGTTCGGAGTCCCCCGTGGCTTCTTATTGCATAAAAAATCCCGATGCACTGTGAAAAGTATACAATGCTATATCATTAGAAAATCCAAGACAAAATCTAAGAATTTAAGTTTTTAACTCATGTTCATATGAGAACACTGAAAAATAGAGTGACGTATGAAAACTTTGCATGTAATTTAGTAGTTACAGTTTCGTGTTTTAACAGACTTCATAATGATTCCCCATCATAAGTTCTTTGGGGGGGGGCACTGAGATGTCTTAGCCTTGGGGCCCACTGAGATGTCTTAGCCTAGGGGCCCATTAAGGTCTTAATCCGGTCCTGACCTGTGTCCAGAATTCATTGCAATGTCGATGAATTGTGGACACAGATCAACACCCAAGGTCAGAGATAATTCGGTACACCATCCGGAGACTATTCCACTCGGTGCCAAGCCTTGTTGCCAAATGCATCTCCCAGCATGGCGGTCATACGACCAATTGACTCAGGTCACATTATATTGTGTCCTCGCCTATCTCATTCGTGTAATGCCTCAGATATCAAATCCCTTCTTTCCTACCTACTTGTCTGCATGTACGGTAAGTTTCGTCTCATTTCGCGCATTCCATCATGGTGACGCATTTTCTATGTCGAGCAGAGTACTGAAAGGGAGAATGATACCTTGAGCTTAGATTTCTCGATTCATTTTGGTCCTATGACGCATTGTTCAGAAATCTCTCCGATTTGAAAACAGTCAGCGAAGTTTCTCACTGCATAAAACTGGTCATATCCTTTGAAATGGGATTTACCCTTCGACTGCACGTGCTTCTTAGAGGAATCTGAGATATCTAATTTGCAATATAAAGATGCTTTGTGGAGTCAGTGAAATGAATATGAAACATCTGATGATTACGAAAGCGTTCAAATTCAATGAGAAGCGTTTGATATTGTGGAACTTGATAAGATCTGTTATCTTTATGTGAAGATCGATGCATTGTTTTTATGCGATGGCTTCGAAAATTTTGGGAAGTTGGGAATGAGTCTGCCCAGTTTGCACGAACAGCTGCAGTAAGTCGAGCGTATGTATTCATACAGTGAAACCTCGGTTATACGTTTTTCTAGGGGATGGCCTTAAAAACGTATAACTGTAAAAAAACATATAAACGACATTTCAAAATGTTACATACTATTGCAAAATTTATGCTTTAAGGGATTATAAGATGATTCTTTATAATGATTTATTGAAAGTCAAATTGGCGGGGAGAGAAAATCAAGCGTTACAAATTGTAGTAGAAGTTATACACAGTCGAGTCACATTATTGTGACCACGTTATACTTTTCCGGTCAACTGCGGGTAGCCAGCGAAAGAAGGTGTTGTGAGCTGGCTTGGAGGGTATATAAAGTGCGCTGTAGGCATTCTGAAAATATTGCCGCGGGTGGCCGAGTGGTAAACGTTCGTGACTGCCACGGAAAGGACCTCAGGTTCGATCCCAGGCAGGTACGAACTCTCGATCCACTAAATACCCGCCATGTGTCGGATGGGCATTTTAAGCCGTCGGACCCCGGGTGCTGGTCCTCAGGTAATAAATCAGGGCGTCTTCCTCCCCTTTCTACTTCGCTTCCGTGTCACTTTCTTATCGGGTACTCTAGCCCAAATCTCCCAGCTTCCTATTTCTAAGGGTTGTTTAAGACCTGGGGTCAGACACTCCCTTCCTAAAATCCTCTACATATGACCATATTCTGAAAATATATCACTCGTTGCTCTCATGGATAAAAGGAGCGATTTATCAGCTTTGCAAAAAGGGATGATTATCCGCTTTCGGGCCAAGGGTGGCAGTATTTCTGAAACTGCGCAGTTTGTGAACTGCTCGCGTGCAGCTGTGGTTAAAATGTATCCTGATTGGAGAAATGGCACCATTGCGAATGAGCCACGTTAAAACTGTGGAGCACCACGTGCCATTAATGTAAGAGATGAACGTAGGCTTCGAAGGTACGTGAGGGCCGATGGACACGCTACAGTGGGACAACTCACTGGCCGAATGAACCAGGGGGCTACCGGAAGTGTGTCTAAAACGACAGTTCAGCGAACCCTGCTACGTATGGGGCTCCCATGCAGACGGATGGTCACTGCACCTATGCTAACGAAGGTGTATCTGCAGAAAAGGCTTACATTTGCCCGGCAGTATCGGAATTGGACCTCCGCTGATTGGCAAACGAGTGCCTTCTCCAATGAGTCACGTTTTCTGCTTCATCGAACTGGTGGATGTTGGCGTATGAGGCAAGAAACATCGGAAAACAAACATTCTTCAACCTTTGGTGGAAGAACACAAGCTGGTGGGGGCAGCGTTATGGTCTGGGGAATGTTTTCGTGGCATTAACTGGGTCCACTCATACCTATGGAAGGCACTATGAACCAATTTCGTTATGAATCCATACTTGCAGACCACGTACACCCATACATGCTGATTGTCTTCCCTGAGGCGGATTGGATCTTCCAGCATGACAATGCGACGTGCCACACAGTTAGAAATGTTCGAGAGTGGTTGGAAAAGCACGATGAAGACTTCAAAGTATTTCCCGGGCCCGCTAATTCCCCAGACTTAAACCCAATTGAGCATCTGTGGTACCACCTCCATCGTGTTGTTTCCTCTATGGATCCTCCACCACGCACCCTCCAGCAGCCGTCAGATGCACTGCAGTCAGCATGGCTCCACATACCAGGTGAACACCTTGCAGCACCTTATTGAGTCACTCCCAGCCCGTCTAGATGCTGTCCGCGCTGCACACGGCGGTTACTTTGGATATTAGCTGGTGGTCAAAATAATGTGAATCGACCGTGTATATTTTATCGCATTGCAAAATTTATAAAACCTAGGAAATTCAAACTTCTCTTTTGACGACTCTATCTGCCTATACAAATCCTGATTTTAGATTAAGTGAAATCCTCACAACTAAGAATCTGAGACCAGTGCTTCAGAATAGAACTCATCAATTAACAGCTTTATATTTCTCCTGCGGATCGTGAGTGCATCCATGTGAAACAAGTATGTTGAATATTGAGGATACATTTATTATTCTATTCTAGTACACCACGAAATACTTGTAGTGTAGCCACAAAGTTACGTCTCAGAGCTTTATCAATATTTAAAAAGCACATACAGTATGTGTGTGAGTTATGAAATGCGAAACCAATTTTCTATCCAAACTCAAAGTAAACAACATACCCTTCCTTCTCTGATGAAATCAAGATTCAATTTTGACTGCACCAAGAAGGAACACAACAACGGTGTCTCAATTCTCTCAAAGTTGTAAAAAACTGGGTTACGTATAAAAGAATCAAAGAATCGTGTATTTTTGAAAATCTGAAACTCAAATTTTAACTTACAATCTCAAAAGGCGTATAAAAGAATTAAACCCATTGTCTTAAAAACCCGCGCACCAAGAAAAAAAAAGGGTGTGATTAACGCGAGGCGAATAGGTACGGGGAGGGCAGACATGCAAATGATTAAAGTTTTTTTCGATTCCACATGCCCGCGCGTCCAAGGCCGGTGCTGAAATTCCAATCCTTGGGGCTTATAAGGCGCCGCGCAGGGAACTCCACATGCTTGCCGAAGTGCACGGCAAGAGTCAGGGTAGATCCCTGAGCGATAGACATGCCGAGGAGCCTCCATAGATGTGCATACGGTCAACTGACAGAGTTTGAACGAGGCCGTATAGTCGGGATGAGAGACCCAAAGTGGCCGGCGAGCCGAAGCGGCCGCCTTTTGGGCCGGTCGGACAGTACGGGGCGATCGTTTTGGGTGCAATGCACACGGGAAGGCACCCGGACACGGCGGACTGGCTCCGGACGACCCAGACACACCACCAGCAGAAAGCGCCGCGGGATCGTGAGAGCGGCACGCACATATGCAACGACGTCCTTGTCCAATATGACATGTGGCGGCTGTATAAGGGACTCCTGTGTCTGCCATAACCATTTCCAGACACCTGGCAGAGGCGAATCTGCACTCTCGACGGCCATTACGTTTTCTGCCATTAACATCTGACCATCGTCTGCGTCGATTGCAGTGGTGTCAGCAGCGAGCAACGCGGAATGATACGGACTGGCGACGTATAGTGTTCAGCGACGAATCGCGTTTCTGTATGGGAACGGACTACCACCGTGTCAGAGTGTGAAGGACCACAGGTGAGGCCTACAATCACAACCTCACTGTACAGCCGTACACGTCCCGAATTGCAGGCGTGATGGACTAGGGAGCCATCGCGTTTGACAGCCGGACTTCCCTCTTACTGATCCGAAGGACGTTGACAGCCCAGCGCTACGTACAGAAGATCCTGCCACCCCATGTGCTGCCTTTCCTGGCGGGGTGGCCCGGAGCCATTTTCCAACAAGATAACGCCCGTCTGCACACTGCTCGGCTTTTCCAGGACTGCTTACGTCATGCTTCGACGCTTCCGCGGCCTGGCAGATCACCTGATCTCTCGCCCATCGATCACACGTGGGACCAGATGGGACATTAGCTTTCTCCATATTCCAGTGTTCGTGATTTAGAGCGTCAGTTGCAAGAATTGTGGCCCAATCTATCCCAGGATAACATACGGCGTCTCTTTGACTCCATGCCGGGTCGTATTACCGCATGTATCCGAGCACGAGGTGGTCAGACGCAGTACGAAAGATGACCGGATTGTGTACCACGTGTCCGCGGGAAATCGTCCCGCTGCTGTGATATTGTAATCACTTCTGTCTTTGGTATGTACCATCTCACTGATAAAATCTGATTTTCAATGCAACGCTTCCTTCTTGGTGCGCGGATTTTTATGGCAATGAGTGTACGTATAACTGTGTTAAAAAGCGTTTGAAACTACAGTAAAATATCGGGACTAACGCAAAACTGCGTATCAAAGTGAAATACGTATGAATGAGAAACGTATAATCGAGCTTCCACTGTATTTACTCAAGTGCCGCTAGAACTCAAGCCAGATTGTTTCACGTTTAACTTTGTATTAAACATAGTTGAGTAGGCATTTCCCAAAAGTCAAGCAGGCTCCGAACAGCAGATGAAGTACAAGATCAATCACAATGATCATTCTGATTTCAAAAAATGTATGAAACGAAATAATAAACATAGAAAAGCAAACAAGCTGTGCCAGGGAAGAAAGATCGAAAAAAAAATCTCTTTAACCCTTTAACGACCATGACTCTAAAATCTAGCATCAATCTAAACACCACAACGCCCGAAACTGTCTGTTATTTCACTTCTTCGTTTAGTAACAACAATGGCGACTGACTGTGACTTCTGCTGATCCCTCTTAGGTCGTGCAAATTTAAATAACAGGTAAGGGTAGAATATCTGACTCACTGTAGACTGACTGGCGTTTCGGGAAACTATGGTCGTTTGCATGTATGGATGTTTTGATCATTATGGTCGTTAAAAGGGTTAAGCTTAAGTCAGTATGCATTCATTTTGTTGATCACCAGATATCAAAGCGTCCTTGTCATTTACATTTCCAATTATTTGATGTAACTATTGAAATTCGTATCGACAAGTAAGCCTTTTCAAAACTCTTCATACACACTGTTGGCTGTATTTTTTTTAATTCGCTACTCTCACTGAGAATACAATTTTTGGGTGTGGGACTGGGCTATGGTGAAGGGGTATGTTCCGAGGTTGCTGCACACGTATCTTAACATTTTTTTTTTTTTTTTTTACAGATAAATCGCATCTATGCATCATTCGCTAATGGAGCGATCACTTGGTGGACATTTCCAGTGCTCCTTTTTGAAGACTTTGCGGACAACAATCGCAAAGCAGTGTGTGAAAACACAAGTTTGTCCGCGATGGGCATTGAATTCATGTCCCCTCACTCCGGAGTAAGTCGCTCTACCAACTGAGCTACGCGGACAGAATGTCTAGCTGCAGATTTTTCGTCTTGACACATGCTTTCACGTCTGCAGTACGTCACAAGTGCTGTATGAAAAAAAAAACAACAACTGAAAACTGAACAGCCGGCGCCATGTGCAAATTTCAGTGGTTACTGCGAGAAGATAAGAAATACTGTTTTGCTTTTGTAGTTTTTTTTTTCTAGATGAAACTATACCGTTTTTTTTTCTATTTTTAACAATTCCTTTTTAAACAGGGATTACTGATTTCAGTCATCTTGCATGTTACGTATCTTGTAACAAATGACTCATATGATTCCTCTGAAGGCAAATGTTTCCCCGTAAATATTGCATATCTTGAATATTTTAAGTGTGAATTCATACTTTATGCTTCATACAATTGCTTATAGGTGAATACTATTGAGAGTTTCGCAAGAAACATTCTGCATTACCTTCCGTAACAGAATCCACTGAAGGATGTAGAGAATTGGAACATTTAGTAGCTTTGTATTCTATGCAGAAATAGACGTAAAGGTAGCTTCCGTTTCCGAAAATATTGGGCTTTACTGAAAACGATTTAATTGTTGCTGAACGTTGAAAACTTCTAACCGTGATTATTTGAAAACGAACTCTACTTGTTACTGTAAACGGGAGAGCATAAAAAAAAAACCGATATGACACTATTTTTTTTTTATTTTCTCTTTCTTTCTTTCTTTCTTTCTTTTTTTAACAAAACGCCAGAAAATTATTTTCCTAAAGACATTTTACGAAGTGTCCCATTAGAATTTTTTTAAAACTGAAAAGATTGGGGACTATTTTCTGTATCGTTTTCGGACATTACTATCTTACTGATCCAAATGTGTTATTACGCCACATATCCGGAAAAGTGTGCTCAAAAAACACTGGGCCGGCCGGGTAGCGTTGGCTTCTGACCATTCGTCTGAATCCAGCTGTTATACCACTGCGCCATTTGTATCTAGGTCGAACCCGGTGAGGCCGCCCCGGTGGCGCAGTGGTCTAAGCGATGGCCTCTTATCGTTCGTCCGAAAGGGGTACTATAACGAAGTAAATTTCTCCGTCATTTCTGTCCACGCCAGGATTCGAACCCGGATCCCCTCATTCCGGAATAAGTCACTCTACCAATTGAGCTACGCGGACGTTTTATTCTTATTCCTATCTGCCTTTATGTCGTGTGCGTCCTTCTGGCAGGTACGTCACATCACCTGGTACGTTACATCATCTCCCCCTTATTTTTTTTTTTTTTTTTTTTTTCGAAGTGCTGGAGAAGGGATTCTCTTATTTTTCCTATCTCGCGGTGTGGAAAGAACATCACACCATTGCGAGATTTTGAACGGTCGGGTCATCCGGATAGTTCGGGCACCATTATAACAAAGTAAATTTCTCCGTAATTTCTGTCCACGCCAGGATTCGAACCCGGATCCCCTCATTCCGGAATAAGTCACTCTACCAATTGAGCTACGCGGACGTTTTATTCTGATTCCTATCTGCCTTTATGTCGTGTGCGTCCTTCTGGCAGGTACGTCACATCTCCTGGTACGTTACAGTACGGGTTCGAATCTCGGTGAGGCATGGATGTTGTGTTTGTCTTACGGCACTGGCTCTCTCCCTTCCCTGGAACCAGTGACCCAAAATTAGGGACGGGTGACTGCTTATAGCCCGTTGAGTTGCTCACGGTGGTCGTTAAACCTCCAATCACACACATCACACAATCCGGTGAGGCATGAATGTTGTGTTTGCCTTATGGCACTGGTTCTCTCCTTTCCCTGGAACCAGCGCCTTTAATTAGGGACGAGAGACTTTTTATAGCCCGTTGATTTTTTTTATTTGGGTGGTTTAACGACCAATGACCAACTCAATGGACTATGAGCAGTCGCCCTTTCCTAATTTAGGGTAACTGGTTCCAGGGAAGGGAGAGAGCCAATAGCGTAAGACAAACAAAACATCCATGCCCCACGGGATTCGAATCCGACCACATCTCGAACGAATGATAAAGAAGGCAGCATTTAGACCACCGTGCCGCTGGGACGGTTATAGCCCATTGATTTGTTCATGGCTGTCAACAATAACAACAACCCCAACAATAACAACAAGAAACGATAGAAAGATGCATAGGAAATAATAATTGCGAATGCATGTGTCTGTTTAAAAAAGGATTTTTCTAAACTGACTTCTACAAGCGGAATTGTAGAAGTTGGGTTAGAAAAATCCTTTCGGAGAAAAAATTCACTGAAGGAAAAACTGAGAAGCTTTTGGATGATGTTAGAGATGGTAGCAGCTATCAGTTGCAAGAAAATGTTTTAGTCTAACTTCTAGAACAAGTTAGTAAAATCATGCAATGCACTGATTATGATACGCTTTCCAACATACCAGAAATCACAGGAAAATGCCTTGGTTTTGAGGGGAGTAAACTATGGTATAGCGTTTGAGGTTCACATATAACAAAATTAAATCTCTTTGTGCCCGTGTTACCTATTTCTATTGTCACAAGCTACCACACATAAGCCGTTTTATAATTAAAAATCACAACTAAATCGGCCAATTTTCACGGACGTTATCGGGCGAAAATAATGGCTAACGAATCTCGCACATGCGCACTGCCCGCAATTGCTAACAGCAAACATTTTTGGTGGAACTGCTTCCAAAGTCGTTACGGAACAACGTATTGTATTTCGTCGCAATCGAAGCATTTGTAGTCAAGTTATGAGGATAATGGCTGTGGAATAAATCTCGCTCATGTGCCCTGACCTTTGACCCCATTTCGATGATATTAAACAGAATCGGTCCAGTGTATCTCCGAAACAACATACTAACGTTTTGTCGCAATCGAAGCATTTTTACGTAAGTGATGACGCGTAAGAGCGATATAATTGATCTTGCTCCTATGTCCTGACCTTTGACCTCATTTCGCCCATTTTCAATAGGGTTCGTCCCCAGGTTGTCCTATTACATACTAAAATTTCATCGAAATCGAACGATTTTTACGCGAGTTATCGTGCGGACACACATACAGACAGACGGACGGACAAAGCTGAAGCATATATGCTCTTTCAACCAGCGTAAAAAAGAGATATTGTGACAAATGCAATATTACACCACTTAGCACGAATATTGTGCTTCTGAAAAATGAAGAATGGGCATATACTCAACACTTTTACATCTACTTGAATGAAACGAACTCGTGTTCGACCGGTGGAAATGCGAAAGTTGAGACATCGTACGTACACACACACACACACACACACACACACTTGTATGCACATGCAATTGTACTCCGTTTAAGTGAGAAGATTTTGCATCGGAAAAAAGCTGGAAAGTGTATGAAAAATATTTAGAGCTCTACCTACTTTCCTGTGGAAAGGGATTTTTCTGTCAGGTCATTTGAAGCGGAGATATTGTTGGAAGAACAAACAAACATTTACACCACTTCGAAGAAATAAATGTACGTTCATGAGCCACAACAATATGGCCAGCTACTTAATTGGGTGTGTGGCCGGCCTCAATCGCGAAATCCGCTTGCATCCGGCATGGCATCAAAACCACTAGACCGCGATAGGTGTCATCAGGTATTTTGTACCAGATGAACAGAATGATGTCCCGAAGCTCGGAGAAGGAGAGAGGCACTGGTGTGTTGTGTGGTCCAGTAAATGTTGCATTACATTGGATTCCAGATGCTCAATGGGTTTTAAGTCCGGATAATTCGACGGCCGGCGGAACAGACTAAAGTTTGAGTGTTATTCGGGCACACAGTCACCATTTAGGGCAACCCTATCTCACAATTGTTCGATAAGATTCAAGCAGGGGTGTAGAAGAGCCTTAGCGCAGCTTAGAGGCGCTAAGGCACTATTTCTCTAGGCTTAGCGGCACTAAAGCCCTGTTTTTCTATAGGCTTAGCTGCGCTAAGGCCCTGTTTTTCTAAACTTAGCGGCGCTGAGGCACTTTTTGTAGTTAGGTGGTTGCAGAAGATGGGTAAAGACATTTTTTTAGATAATCATATATTCGCAAATAGCGAATACTGTGTTTTACATACAAGCATAGCCGAAATATCCGTATTGCAAAGATGAGGTTAAACCGTCTGATCATACAATAGAACACCTCACGGAACATAAGGGTAAAGAGAATGTCTTTTATTTCTGAGTTTAACTTTTACCGTGAGCTTTTATAAAGGCTACATGCTGTTGGCCGTCCCTGATTTAGGGCGGGGGAGGTGCATTAACCAGGCGGTACTCAGACCCCTAATCAGAAACTTACACCGCTGACCACTCGGCCACCGATGCAGCGTAAAGAGAATGTAACGTCCATTGTCTAGACTTCAAAATTATTTCACTGCTTCGAGAAAAACTTCAGAGAGATATTATGCAGCCAATAAGTTTTATGCGAACGAAGAATATTTTAACTAGAAGCTACCCTTTCTCTTGTCCCATAAAAATAGCAACAGATATCTATATCACAAGACTAAGAATTTTAGAAAAAAGACGTATTATTCAGACTGAATAGATGCGACTATACTAGTTATATTTATTCAGCGTGACTCTATGAGTTACATCTATTCAGTACGACTCAAGTAATAAATACACTGCCGCCCCGGTGGCGCAGGCCTCTGATCATTCGTCCGTAAGGGGTCCGGGTTCGAATCCCGGCCAGGCATGGATGTTGTGTTTGTCTTACGGCACTGGTTCTCTCCCTTCCCTGGAACCAGTGACCCTAAATTAGGGACGGGCGACTGCTTATAGCCCATTGAGTTGCTCACGGTGGTCGTTAAACCTTCAACCAAAAAAAAAAAATAAAAAAAAAAAAATAAGTAATCGTGTTAAATGACAGGATTACTTAAAAGAACTGCATATTTCTAAGATGTGACTAACAAACATTTTTCCTTTATAAAAAAATGCTCAAATTAAGCGATTTAAATAAAAATAATTAGTAAATACATTTTTTTATAAAATACACTGAACAATAAAAATGGAAAATCAGAATTCACAACGCTCTTTAAAACTTTGAGTCTTAAGCGTTTTTACTTAATCAGTTCAGCGCTAATGCCTTTTTAAAATTAGAATTGCATCACTGGATTCAAGTCCGAGTAATTTGGCAGAGAGAAACACACGAGAAATTCTGACATGATCCTGGAACCATTCCTGAGCCATGCCGGCCTTGTGACATGGGGGATGTCTTTCTGGAAGAGCCCTGGGCCATTCGGAAATGAGGGCACTATGCATTTTTTTTATTGGAGGTTTAACGACCCCGTGAGCAACTCAGTGGGCTACAAGCAGTCGCCCGTCCCTAATTTAAGGCTGTAGGTTCCAGGGAAGGGAGACAGCCAGTGCCGTAAGACAAACACAGCGTCCACGCCCTACCGGGATTCGAACCCGGGCCCCTTTCGGACAAATGCGCCATAGAGGCGGAGGCACTATGCATGGTAACACAGCATGCCAGTGTTCGACTAGTCTGAAGTCCGGGTAATTTGGAGGACAGAAACGCACACGAAAAGCTTCGACATGTTCTTCGAACCATTCCCGAACTAGGCCGGCCACGTGACATGGGTGTTGTCTTCCTGAAAGTGCCCAGTGCCACTCGGATACACGGTTACCGTTTAGGGCAAAACAGCATCTCCCAAACGCTCGATGAAATTCAAGTCAGAGTAATTTGGCGGACAGGGAAACATGAAAAGCTTGGTCATGATCTTCCAACCATTCCTGAACCGTGCAGGTCTTTTGACATGGGGCGTTGTCGTGCTGAAAGAGCTCAGTACTATTACGATACATGATACCATGTAGAGCGACGCTTTGTCCAAAACAATACCTAGGTAGGATCAGGCGGTGAGAGTGTGTTTAACAAGGATTAAGGGACCCAGTGAAGCCCATGAGAATAATCTGCATACCATGATTCTCCCGCTGACGCTCTGTACCCGTCCATCCATGTAATAAGATCGCAGCGGCTCATCCGCGAGTTGTCGAACACGGATCCGTCCATCAGCATGTTGGAGCTGGAATATAGACTAGGTGGCAGCTTCGGCATGAGTTGAGGACTGAAAGAGTCACATAGGACTAGGATACTCTTCCAGTCTTCTACTGTCTGGCCATTGTGCTCCCGTGCCCTCTGCAGGCAGAGCTGAAAGGTGATAATCAGTCAACATGGGCTCATGAACTGGCCGCAATTTGATTGGGCTCATCCGCAAGAGCATCCACTGGATTATGCGCTCGGAAAAGTTTCTAGCTGTTTTCTGTAGTCTTCTATTAACTCATAGATCGTGAGACGTCAGTTGTCCCGATAGCACGTGTAAATCGGCATTCACCTTGACGCTCAACCAGCGGTGGTCTTGCCTTTCTGGCCCGTTGAATGATGTGCATCCCTGTGTGACCTTTCCCTGAACACTTGCACTACGTTTGCCATCGAATAGCCAACAATGTCTGCCATTGCTGAGATGTTGTACTCCGCTTTCTTCGTGGGGGTATAATCATTCCTAGTTCAAACACCGACAAGCCTTGCACATTCCCAGTTCAAACACCGACAAGCCTTGCTCATTCCCAGTTCAAACACCGACAAGCCTTGCTCATTCCCAGTTCAAACACCGACAAGCCTTGCTCATTCCCAGTTCAAACACGGACAAGCCTTGCTCATTCCTCATTGTCGTGCTGTATAGCGCGTAGTTGTTTTTCTGTTATATCGCATTAACGTTTATCATTTAATATTGTTATTGCTTTTAAATCATTAGACTTGCCGCTCTTTGGCCCATTGAAGCACCTTGCGTCAATCAATCAACCAACCAAACATTCCCCATTGCAAGGCCTTCATAATAGTGCCCTGCTTGTTCTTCCTTTATATATTCCGCGCATGTCACTATTATGTACATGTGTGTACTGGGGCACTCGTCCACTCATGGAGATCGGGATGATCGTAATGATCTGCGCCGCCACGAGTGTGTTTGCGCCAGTTAGCAGACAAATTTTGCGTCGAGCAAAGCATGAAATGCGTAAAAAGTTTTGGTGCTGCTTTAAGTTATCCAGTGGAAAGAAAAATTCATTCCTGGTTTTAAAAGCGGAGACTTCATGAGAAATGCAAACTTAGTTTACGTCACCTAGCGGGAAAACTGCTCCAGAAAAAGGGAAAAATGTGAGGGATGCCATTCTTGTGGTGACAGCTACCAGATACGAAAAGGTACTTTTTTGAACCTGACTTAAAAATACATAAATATCGTGACTGCAGATGGACGAACATACGAAGCGATTCTACGAGTCATATTTTTCTACAGGCATTCATTCGTTCATGAAATGTCGCACCAGAAAGGACGGAGACACACATTTTTAACGATACGGTGTGGTACGAAATGGTTTAAATACTGACTCATGGTAATAAATGAAGGATTCTGTTTGGAACTGCAGAGACTAAAAACAAATTAGTAATTTCGCTAATAGCGTGTTTCTTAAAAATTTTCTGCTGGAAAGAAAACAACGGTTTCGCGCGTGACTCTCATACTGAGCTATTTATTAAAGCTATCGACTATAGCGAAGTCCCTTCTGAAACATCATTTATTTTAAAGAAGTAATGAAAGAGAAGCCAGAAGAACAAATATTTTTAAAACATATTGCCCAAGGGTGTTTAGATAAGGAAAAGGATATCTCAGTGTCACTCTTTATCCTCTTCCGAGAAGGTGACTTTATCATTAAACCGTTTATCATTACTTCAATAAATCGCGTGCTGGATTTTTAATCGATGACAGGAAAACTCAGACTGAACTGATAGATATGTTTGTGTAGGATAAACGATTAGAGAATCTACAAATGGAAAATAGGTTTCTTAGTAGCTATTGCGAATATACTTCAGCCCCATTTAACAGAAGACGACGTTTTATAAATGTGACGCAAATACCACCGAAGGGTATGTACATTTGAAAAATGCTACTGATGCATAACTGTAACTTATGAAGGCACAACATACAGGAGTTGGATAAAATCATGTGAACACCATGAGTATAGAGGTTAATGTTACTCGTGCAGGCTACACTGAAACAAGTTAGTAAAATCACGCAATGCATTGATTATGATACGCTTTCCAACATACTAGAAATCATTACTCGAGTTATTACTCAAGTTATGAGAATAATGGCTGTAGAATAAATCTCGCTCCTATGCCCTGACCTGTGACCCCATTTCGATGATATTCAACAGAACCGGTTAAGTATACTTCCGGAACAACATGATAAACTTTTGCCTCAATCGAAGCATTTTTAGTCAAGTTATGACGCATAAGGGCAGTGGAATGGATCCCGCTCCTATGTCCTGACCTTTGAGCCCATTTCACCCATTTTCAAAAGGGATGGTCTCCAGGTGGCTCTCTACCACACACTAAAATTTCATCGAAATCGAACCATTTGTACGCAAGTTATGACGCATAAGGGCAATATAAAGAAATGGATCCCTTTCCTATGTTCTGACATTTGACCTCATTTCGCCTATTTTTAATAGGGGTTGTCCCCAGGTAGTCCACTACCATATAATAAAATTTCACCGAAATCGATCCATTTTTACGCACGTTATGACCCATAAGGGCAATCAAATGGATCCCGCTCCTATGTCTTGAACTTTGACCCCATTTCGCCCATTTTCTATAGGATTCGTCCCCTGGCGGTCCCCTACCACATACCAAAATTTCATCGAAATCGACCAATGTTTACGCAAGTTATCGAGCGGACAGACAGATGAACAGACGAACAAAGCTAGAGCATATACGCTTCTTCAACCTACGGTTGGAAAGCGTGAAAAACATCCACATGAACTTCAATCTGAAATTTCTATCATCCTTCAACAAAACATTAAACAGTCCTCGCTGATGGGGCAATTTTTCAAGCACTGTTTGTTAACTCGGACTACTTCCTCAATAAAAAACCTAATTCCACAGAGTACAGATGTTTGCACTGCAATACATCATCATATTTTGGAAGCTGGCATTCAGTTTCATTTCAGTTTTCTGGTTGCCAGATTTCTCCATGTACACGGTTAAGTCTCAGTGTAGCCAACGTGACGTTAGTGCTTCCAATACAAGAAAATATTTGCTACCTAATGTTTAACAATATCAAATTATTAGAAATTGTTCCCATAATAAGGTTGTTTTATTTTCTGGTGGTGGCGGTTTACACTCTGTGACAAAAAAAAAAAAAAAAAAAAGAAAGAAAATCTAGACACCTCAAACTGGCATCGAAATGGTTAGTTAGTTGTTTTTTTTTTACCACTATTTGCTAATCTAAATAATCTAAAGGAGCTGAAACCAAATGACAGGGTAATGACTTACTCCATACGTTTTCAGGTAACACTGTAATGATTCCTTAACAATCAGAAACACGCTTGTAGTACGGCGAGGACATTTTTACCACTCCTAATGGCTTGGGGGGATTTTCTCTAGCACAGCCTTACCTTACTATAGCATCCTCAATATTTTACACCATCCCATGGTGAAATCCGTAATCCATCATTGAATTAAAGCAAAGGTATAATTTTTTTAAATTTTTAATCACTTGTATGTGCAGATTTCTTGGAATCCGCATTTGCGATGCAAGAACATAAGAAAATTTTTGTACCCTATTTAAAATTTGTATATGTATTAATATACATAAAAATAACGAAACTGTGATTATATGTACATAATCAGTCAATAAGTTTTAGCCCGCTCGAAATTCATAATTTCTCCCCCGCAAAAAAAAAAAAAAAAAAAAAAAAAATCTCTCTGAATGCAACACTGGTTAAGCAGGAGCGTCTGTAAGTACATTAGCAAAATTGTTTGGTGTTTCAAGAACAACAGCCCATACGGTTATGACTACGTACACGAAGCATTGAGTTCGCCGACAAAGAAGAACGGTGGACGATAATCCGGGATGAATGAGAGAGACCATCGAACACTAACATGGTATGTGCCCAAACCAGAGATGGAAACGGGTCACGGGTCAACGGGTCGACATTTTATTGCGGGTCCAATGGATCGGATCAAGGTGTTCCTGACCCGATTTTGACCCAGTTTTATTCTCGTTTTATTTTTGAAAAGAGAAACATACAGGGTGATTCATAAAGAAGCATATAGTTTCAACGCACTATGCTGACCTTGGCTACCTACAACGGACGCTCCCTATCTTCTGATTCAAGGCTTCTTGAATTGGAAGAGGAACTACAAAGGATCAAGTGGGACATCGTGGGGCTAAGTGAGGTAAGGAGAAAAGGAGAAGATCTCATCGAACTGAAAAGTGGACATCTCTTCTACTATCGTGGGACAGATACTGGCAGAACTAGTGGTGTTGGATTTATAATAAACAAGAAACTGAAGGATAAAGTGGTAGAAGTTGAAAGTTCCTCTGACAGAGCTGCACGACTCGTTATATAACTATCGAGAAGATACCAGGCTCAGATTATTCAAACTTATGCACCCACCACAAGTCATCCTGAAGAAGAAATTGAAGAATTTTATGAGGAAATTCGTCATCTAAATAATAAAGGTAAGCAGCACTTGAAGATAATTATGGGAGATTTCAATGCAAAAATAGGGCAACGGCAACAGAATGAAACTTCAGTAGGTAAATTCGGTCACGGCAACAGAAACCAGCGTGGAAATACTCTCGTTGAGTTTGCAGAGGCTGAAGGATTTTTCATCTTGAACTCCTTTTTCAAGAAAAAGCCACACAGGAAATGGACATGGAGACATCCAATTGGGACGACAAGTGAAATTGATTTTATTATGTGTAACAAAAAATTCGTCATCGAAGACTGCAGTGTGCTGAACAAGTTTAACACAGGTAGTGACCATAGATTGGTGAGATGTAAGATGCACCTCAACACTAAACTGGAACGTGGCAAGCTCATAAGACAAACAAAATGTATTGACATAACCAACCTTAAAAAACACCATAATACTTTCAAGTTGGAACTGAAGAACAGATTCTCTGCTTTAGAAGGCCTAACATCGGAAGAAGTGGATATTTCGGAAGTTAACAGAAAAGTAACCAAAGCTCTAATGGAAACAGCAACAAAATTAGCTGGGTCTAAGAACAAGTTGCATGTGAACAAATTATCAGGAAAAACCAAAATGTTGATGCAAAAAAGAAGAGAGATGAGGACAACTAAAGAAGATGTGACTTCCAAAGTGGAATATATAGAGCTATGCAAGACAACACGAAAAAGTATCACTGAAGACGTAAGGAAATTCAACTGTGAGCTAGTGAGGAAAGCAATTGAAAACAACCAAAGCCTTAAGATAGCAAAGGGACATCTCAGTAAGGGAAGAAAACAGATTATGGCTCTGAGAAAAGAAGATGGTTCTATAACAAGAAATAGAGGCGAAATTTTGACAAGAGTGAAAGATTTCTACTCCAAATTATATGAAAGGGATGATACATGTACTCCAGACATCATGAAAGGTACCAGAGTTCTTCCAGTCCTCCCAGCAGAAGTTGCTCATGCAATCAAGAACATGAAGCGGGGGAAAGCTCCAGGAGAAGATGGAATTACTATAGACATCATACAAGAAGCAAGTGGAGAAATTGAAACAGTACTCGCCCAAATTTTCACTCGATGCCTTAATGAAGGGAAGATTCCTGAGGATTGGAACAACGCTACAATGATCCTGCTACATAAAAAAGGTGACATTGAGGATCTCAGGAACTACAGACCTATCAGCCTCCTATCAGTGGTTTATAAAATCTTCACTAAAGTTCTTTCACACCGCTTGAAGGTAACACTGGACATGGCTCAACCGAGAGAACAAGCTGGATTCAGGAGTGGCTACAGCACAATAGATCATATCCACGTACTGAGAGAACTAATTGAAAGAGCGAGGGAATATGAACTTCCATTGTGCATGGCTTTTATCGATTATGAAAAAGCCTTTGATTCGGTGAAACCATCAGCAGTTACCACGGCTCTGAAATCCTGCGGTATTGAAGATGCATACATTAATATTATTAATAACATCTATGAAAATGCAAGTGCAAAGATTCGGCTGTTTGAAAATACAACACACATAAAAATTGGAAAGGGAGTGAGACAAGGTGACACCATATCTCCGAAGCTCTTTAATGCCACATTGGAAAATGTCTTTCAATCACTGAACTGGGAAAACAAAGGGATAAAGATTAATGGAGATTATCTAACCCACCTTCGTTTTGCTGATGACGTAGTCATTTTTGCAACTAGCCCATCAGAGCTGCAGAGTATGATCCAGGAACTTGCTGACAAGAGTAAAGAAGTGGGATTAAAAATGAACTTTCAGAAGACAAAAGTGATGTTCAATGCTTTTACAAGAAATGAAGATTTATCGATTGATGGAGAAAAACTGGAGATAACAGATACATATGTTTATCTTGGACAGCAGATATCAAGTGAGGGTCACATTGATGAAGAAATTAATCGGCGTACAAAACTTGCCTGGAGAGCTTTTGGAAGAAACAGCATAATTTTCAAGAGCAATATGCCATTATGTCTTAAAAGAAAAGTGTTTGATCAATGCATCCTTCCAGTGCTTACGTATGGTGCAGAGACGTGGACCTTAACTAAAAGAGACGTACAAAGGCTGCAGACAACTCAAAGAAGCATGGAGAGGTGCATACTTGGTGTAACCAGGAGAGATAAGAAGAGGAACTCGTGGATCCGAAAAATGACGAGAGTGGAAGACATCATGATCAGAGTTAAATCCCTGAAATGGCAATGGGCTGGACATACTGCCAGAAGGACAGACCATAGATGGACAGCCGAAATTTTAGATTGGATTCCAAGGGACAGGAAAAGACCCAGAAAAAGACCACATGGGAGATGGGTGGATGAAATTCGTAAATATGCGGGAGTGACATGGAGGAGACTGGCACAAGACAGACCGTTGTGGAGGAAACTTGGGGAGACCTTCGTCCAGCAGTGGATTGATAATGGTTGACAATGATGATGATGATGATGATGATAAAACAAGAACAATGTAAGATATTTTATGTTACCTGTAACAGAATTGTAAGGGGGGAGGAGACAGTCACAGATGTTCTATGTGTGCACCCTTAGTCACACGACACACATTGTGATCATATTGTGATCATGTGTAGAGGATTTTAGGAAGGGAGTATCTGACCCCAGGTCTTAAACAACCCTTAGAAATAGGAAGCTAGGAGATTTAAGCTAGAGTGCCCGATAGGAAAGTGACACGGAAGCGAAGTAGAAAGGGGGAGGAAGACGCCCTTTTTTATTACCGGGGGCCAGTACCCGGGGTCCGACGGCTTAGCGTGCCCGTCCGACGCACGCCGGATATTTAGTGGATCGAGCGTTCGTACCATGTCTGGGATCGAAACTGAGGTCCTTTCCGTGGTAGTCACGAACGTTGCCTACTAGGCCACCCGCGGCCCCACACGACACACATTGAGCCGGTAATCCATTTCCGCCCAAACGCGAGGTAAGATGTATGAATCAATGAATCAAGTGCAGTGATAGTGGCTGTGATACGCTGTTTCAGCTCCGCTAGTTCAACAGGAAGAGAAGGGGCGAATACCTTGTCCTTTTTTTTTTTTTTTTATTGGAGGTTTAACGACCACCGTGAGCAACTCAATGGGCTATAAGCAGTCGCCGGTCCCTAATTTAGGGTCACTGGTTCCAGGAAAGGGAGAGAGCCAGTGCCGTAAGACAAACACAACATCCATGCCTCACCGGGATTCGAACCCGGACCCCGTTCGGACGAATGATCAGAGGCCATCGCTTAGACCACTGCGCCACCGGGGCGGCCTTGTCCATTACGTACCCCCCGCCCCCCTAGGTAGTAAAAGTCACAAAGTGATAAGTCAGGACTTCTGGGTGGCCATTTGGTCAGTGGCACGTTGTAGTCCGCGGCTCGTCCAATCCATCGATGAGGAAGATGTTCATCGACTGACTAGGCACGTGACACGCGCGCTATCGCCTACGTTACTTCTCTCAGTAGCGGGACACAAGCTTTATGAGTACATCTATCTAACGGTTCGCAGTTGTGGTTCGTGTCTTCAACTGTTACTGTTTTACAGCATCTGGAAACTGTATACTTCTTTATGAATCACTCTGTATATTCCAAAGAAAAATGCGCGTTGTGGAGTTCTGTAGTCGATACTGGTTCCCGGGGGAGAATAATGATTTGCCATGACAAAATATTGTCGTCTCTTTCTTAAAGCAACAAAGATTTCCGCCGACCGACGTCAGACACACCGACACCATACCGTAAAAAGATCCTTCCTTCGCGTTCTTTTACAGTGCGATTGTCAAGGGCAAGGCTCAGGCAAACGCCATTCGCCTGCTTCTTAGCTGATTCACTCTCTCCGTGCGAAGTTCACTGTATGCCTAAGAGCTACTTTTTACATTGCATCTTTTACATTGAGCATTCAGAGGTTTTCGATTGATGTGCTAATAGGACCGTGGCAGGCTCAAATTTCCGATTGCTGAAGGCTTGAAGAAAGGGATAATTAAGTAAGCAGTTTTTTTTCTTTTTTCGGGAGGAGGGGGTGGCATTTTAGATCAAAACAGAAAAAACTTTCCTGGGAAATCCACCCACCCCAAAAAATTGTGTACAATGCGTGGTGCTCTATATTATATTTTACAAATTTTGTACTCAGCTCGGCTCTTTATTCTGCTATTACTGCTCCCTGTCGGGTATCAGCGAACCACTACTACGTCTTATTCGCCGTAGTGGGTAAAAGTTAAAAAGGTCAAAATCCCATACTAATCAATTCACTTTCTAAATTTCGCCTAGTGGTGTCAACAATGAATTTGGATTCCCTAACTAAGGGTCTCCAAGCTCAGGGTCGACAAATGCATCGCGTTGTGTTTCATATGAATCAGCATGGGGTTTCCATGCTCATTCATATGCCGCAAAGAAGTTAAAATAAAAAGTCGCATGAATAAAAATAATGAAATCACAAATTTAACTCTAATGAGATTTGTAGAAATGATCTGAGTGACACGTGAATAAAAAATTTAACTGTTTATTTCTTTTTAAAATATGGTGTTAAAGCTAGGTACAATGTACCGGTGAGGTTGCTTGCTTTAGCTAAACAATTTAGTTTTAATTTCGAACGGATATAATGCACTTAATATTACATAACTGACTTTAAATCCTAGTTACTGGTTTAAACTCGGCGCGGTACGCCAGAGGAAAAACATTGTTAATGCACTTTGTGAGAGACTTTTGGGTAACTGGTCCTGCATAGCACATGCAAAGCTATGAGGCATGAATCAGAAATGCGTAAGACAAATGACATCATACCCTCTTTTCCTTGAGAAGCCCCGATCGCAAAACTGGGTTGCCGGCTGGTCGTAGAGTCCGTTCTCTTCTTAGTTGGCGGTGAACCAACATCGCCTATGCTCTAAAATATTTGCTACTTCATTTCTCTATCTTGGAAACATCTCTCCTCCGAAACCGCTGAGACCTCTCTTCAGCTCAGACTGCAATTCTCTAGTGTTCCCTCTGTTAAGTTATTTTTGAATCTCTCCGTAGTCGACTCTCCTCTCAGTCTTCATTCCCATTTTAATTCTCTTTTTCCCGTGTCCGGTGTCCATCTTGGGGCGTGACGGCCCGGCCGTCCGAATCGCGTCGGGTTATGTCATTGGCCCTCACAGATAGCCCTGCTATGCGATTCGCTGGCTATCCGTTCAGTTCGGGTCACTTTCCCAAAAATTATGTCTTCTTTCAGCTGTCAACTTGTCTTCGCACCTTTGTGGTTAATTGACCTCGCCTAGCTACTTAGAAGCGAAGATTGTCACGTAGGTATTTCCGGCGACGTGACTTATCTCAAATTTTGTCGCTACTTTGGACAATGCAGAGACGCTCGCCATAGTAGCTGGAGAAAAGGGGTGACGCCCCCAAGAGGATTTATTGCGCTCCTGCTATTCTCTTCGTTTCTTTGAGTTTCGTGAGAAAAATAACTGTGAATTTCTTCCTTTCTCTTCCTTCCCCTCTGGGATTTTCATCAGGTTTCCGTGAGGAAAAAAAAAATATAATTTTCCCCTTTTCGTTTGGCTTGATTGCAATTAGGACAGACCTAATTATCAACCTAAACTTTCGGGTAACCTGGCTCAGCTTCACCGGAAAGTAATTTTTATCATTGATATTCTATTTTGGCAATTTAAATATTTATTTCCTACCGCCTTAGAGTAAAAATGAAACAAAAATACTAAATGATCAAAATTATACGGATGAAATTTAAATGTTACGGGGATATAGAAAATTCCGCGGTAACACTGCTACTAGTGATATTTTTCTAGGATAATTTAGTTTCTACTAACGCCATAGTAATCACGTGATATCAAATTTCTTAATATCATATGTAAGTGGTTAAACAAATATGCCCCTTGATATTATACTTTGCCCATACATATTGTTACGACCCACCCCCGCCATTAATTATGGATTTTTTTGATTGGAGATTTAACGACCACCGTGAGCAACTCAATGGGTTATAAGCAGTCGCCCGTCCCTAATTTAGGGTCACTGGCTCCAGGGAAGGGAGAGAGCCAGTGCCGTAAGACAAACACAACATCCATGCCTCACCGGGATTCGAACCCGTACCCCTTCCGGACGAATGATTAGAAGCCATCGCTTAGACCACTGCACCACCGGGGCGGCTAATTATGGAATTAATGGGCGTGGTAAAAATAGTAAATTAATTACGAATTAATTAATTGTTGGATTTTTGCAGGGGCTTGGTCGGAGCTTATGTAAAGGAAAAAGGAAGGTAGAATTGAAATGTTGAGCAAACGTTTGAGTTGTCATGTGAGAATCGAATGTATTTACACCTGCGAATGTTTACCATTAAGTTAATGGGTTGGTTGGCAATTTAGTTAAGTGCGTTTCGATCACAAAAAGACGCGAGACGGTGCTAAAAAGGGTTTAGGCATAATTTATGAAGAGGTCGGTAAATAATCCTGAATTCGTCCATTGTGCTGGTGAATGCTTAAAAACACCATTGTGCCTTTGCGTTCTTTGTATGTGATGCCGCAGTTTGCTTCAGCGTTCTACGACAAAGAAACCAAAAGTTAGTTGCTGTTTTGGAGTCTGATGGAAAGGGACTAAAATACGTAGTCTGGGCTACACTCAACCGAATGGCGAGATGCCAGGGCATTATGATAACTGCATTGCAACTCGTGAAATGAAAGAATAAAGAAATCTTCTAGCTGAAATTTGGAGGACCTAGCACAGCTCAAAATAATGTCACGTCAGAAGTAATCGGAGATGCCCAGGAGGTCAGTGAACGTTGTATAACGGAGAGAGAGTCACAAAGTGCTCCAAAGAGTCCCCACGCACCTGTTGGTTGTTTATCTGGAACCACCGTAGTTACTGTGAGGCAACGAGGGAAAGTTTCTCCGGTAAAGCTATGTGTGTGTGTGTGTGTGTCATGAAGGCTTGGTCAACGCCGTTGCGAGGAGCGGAAGCATCGAAATGTTTTCCAACAAATTCGCTGGAGTGCAGGTGATTGTGATGTCACCAATCCTGTAAGGCAGCGTATGCACCTATTTTTGGATACATCATCGTTACCAGCAAATTGTATGTACCTTTATCCATTTATATTTACGACCAAAAACAAATAATGACTAAGGACCTGAGACAAAAAATTATGAATTGGCAATTACCTCATATGTAGTGAACTGAACTGATAGATTTATTTTAAAGGACCGAACTGTAAGATTTAAAAACACAAAATTCATTTTCCGAGAGTAAATTTTCGCCAGAAAAGACCACTCCACCAACAATAAATTTGCATGTACATAGCCTAAAATTCGGTATCATTATATAGTCCATTAAATTTTATGCATGTGAAGTCAGAGCAGTCTTGTGACCTCTTTTCAGATGAATGTTGTCTTATCTAGGTGTTTAAGTGTGTGCCCATAAAATACAGTCTTCGTGCCAAGGACAACGTTGCATAACCGAGGATAAAAAAATAATAATTGCTCGGCCACGGTCATTACATTGGTGGTCCTCGGTGGGATCACGGTCGTTACAATATATATATATACTATATTGATAAAAGTCACTGGATGCCTAGAAGAGAAACACAACATAGCACTTATTGACATACATTAGTACGGTGTCGGTCCACCTTTGGCCTTAATGCATGCACTGACCCTTCGAAGCATGTTTTCGACAAGGTTTTGGAACACAGCGATAGGTATGCGCTTCCATTCAGTATATAATGCTGTCGCTATCTGTTGCTTAGTAGTAAGCCTTGGTTCCAAACTTCTTATGCGGCGCTCTAATTCATCCGATACCCAGCAAAAACACAAGTGCTGGGAAACTGCTGGCCACTAGCTGGCAGTGATGGGTCACTGCTGGCTGAAATCTGCCGCTCACGACCCGTTGGTGGCAGCGCTATCAGTTGGCGAGCCATTGATGGCCCTGCAGCATCGTCGTGAATTGTGGGCCTCCAAGCAAGTGCCACTAGTGGCCCGTTGCTGGCAACCAATGCAACCCCCCAACAGCAGGTGGAAGCATCGGGACTGCGCATGCGCAGAAGCAACACTTGCTGTGTCTCTCATGGCTCCAGTTAGTTGAAGACGACGCTATTGCCATCGTGTTATTTTAGTGGATGTTAAGAAAAAAATCCATATGTGGATAGGCGAATTAATTTCCTAATGAAATTTTACGTCGACGAAGATATCAGATTAAGCCATGAAATACTAGATTACAGCCATGAAATACACCCACTCCATTCCCATGAATAACAATTCATGGAATGGAGTGGATGAATAACAAGAAAAATTTGAAACCGCTTGAAACACATATCCTGGAAAACCATTAAAACAGCGTTTGTTGGGAAAAAAAATAATTATACGCGTACAAAACTTATTAATTATTTGAAAGAGAAAAAAAGCAACGCTATGTGGTATACTCATCCATGGGTTGAATACACAAGACTGGGAGGAATTCGCTTCTAAAAATAACGAGAAGTAAAATAAAATATATCTTACTCTTTAAAACAAATGTAGCTTCGGACAACGGAAAGGAAAGACACAACGTTAAAAATGTAACAGAATGTGACATGAACCCGGGTAAATATATATTTATTCAACAATCTCTTTTCAAGACGGCAAGGACAGTACAAAACATTGGAAAGCGACTCTAAGTATGTACACGCCTTGAAAATGAGTGAAGTTCCCTTAAGGTAAAAAAAAAAAAAAACTATCGTTACGTTGAAAAAATTAATTTGTCAATTATATGAAACTGACTTTTATGAAAAATAACTCTCAATATTGTAAAATGAAAGAGGGAAGCATTCGATTGCAAATTGCATACCAAACAGATAGCTTCCAGCACATGCCCGAACGTAGTGAATTAGTGCGGTCGGTAGCGAGCGCGGCTTCCACGCAAACGGCCCCGGATCAAATCTAGTCAGATGCAAACGGGCGTTTTTCCGGTCTGTTGAGAAAATTTCCCCAGCGCAGTGCGTTAATTTACAAGCTTCGTAAGGGTAGAAAAAATTGTAGCTTTAGAAAACTACTGTTGTCCTTGCTCTTTTTTTTTTTAATTATTATGGCTACTACTAGGAAATTGGCGGACAAGATTCGGCAAGCCACCAGTTACGTCACGTGGTTGCTGGCTGCCACTAACGGCCCACTAGCGGACCACATTAGGCTAGCCATCATTTCTGGCACGTGCTTCCAGGGCCACTTGTGGCAGCTACTGCCTGTGATGGACCATTGATGGCCCTGTTGTGGCATATGAGAACTGATAGGGTGCCAACTGTTGGCCAGCTGTTGGCCTGAACTGCTGGCCCTTCTGTTGGCCGCCCGGACATTTTATTGACGGTTCGGCAGCGGCAACATAGTGCTGGGCCATTGCTGGACCAGCAAGACTGTTTTTGCTGGGTAGGTGCTCTATGGGATTACGATCAGGGCTCTGTGCTGGCCAGTCCACACACGATACGGGATTATCGTCAAACCACGCCGTAAGAGTCCTTGCTTTATGGCTCGGTGCATTATCCTGCTGGTAGCAATAAGGCTCGGTTCCATAGTATTGCCACAGAGTTGGTAGGGCATAATTGTCCGGAATATCGAGGTAGACGTGCTGGTTAACAGGTTTGTCCACGATAAAAAAATGACCCGGGACCATACCACGAAAAGCACCCCTACACGAGTACACTATGGCCAGGGGCGTATTTAGAGGGGGAGCCAAAGGGCTGCTTGACCCCCCTAAAGTGTTTCATTTCTTTGTTAAAATGCGACTTACATTAGAAAAATACTTGAATTTAATAAAAATGCATAAACTTCCAATAAAAAATAATGCTATAATTTCTTAAAATAAATCCCATGTTATTATACATTTTCTGAATCCTCATTATAAAATGCGACTAGATGGCTGCGAAAAGGGGCCTCAAGACCTCTGGAAAAAAAAAATGGATGCTTTCCCGTCATCCAGTTTTTATTAACTGAAACCGTAAAAATGGTTCTAAATATTTATTGCGAACAAAATGCCAAAAATTGCTTTTCTTTTTAATAATTCCCACAAATCAGCCGTTAAGAATTACTTGCTATTTTTTTAACCACTTTCACGTGATCAATTCTGCAAAATCTTTTTACTGAGGCAAGAAGCCCCTCGAAGCCACGAGTTCCCCCCCCCCCTCGGGTTGCGGGGACTATCAGTACGCCCCTAAGTAACGGAAAATAACGATCATGCGACGAAAGCGATCAAAAAATGTGTTCAATATTCTTTCAAGTTTATCTTCCTACTTCCTTGAAAGAAAGCATTAGTGGCGTTCGACTAATAAAATAAGAAAGCGGTCGGAAAAGAAAATGCATCTGAGAAGTAAAATCTTTGCTAAGTATCAGACGCAGATGTATTTTGAAGTCAAACGATTAAGGTAATCAACAGCGACGAAGGATTTAAACCCGTAAATAAGGTTTGAAGTAAATGGACATGAGTTGCGAAACGTCTAGTTGAAACTCACGTGTAGTCAGTGGATCAGCGTCAGTGCACCCATCACTCATCAAGACTTAAAAGGCTACTGACATGTTTGAACACACTTAAAGTTAGCTAAGTCCTAAATGTGCTTGAGACACCAATGCTAGAGTACAATATTGATCGACAGGCGAAGAGAAAAACTGTAATACATCCGTTTTGTTCCCTTATTTGCTCCCCACGTTTGCTGCTTATAAAAAGAATGATGAAGAACAAAAAAAAAAAAAAAAAAAAAAGAGGAGTGGAGAGAGAGAGAGAGAGATAAATTTGACTAATGCTGAGCAAAGCTTCGTTGTCCTCTAGTTCTCACGCTAACTTAATAACATTTGAAACCCTTCGTTATACCTTTTGACACAGGCGTCGAAAACGAGCTCATTGTTAATACCCATGTGACACTAACGAACAACCCCATCTTTCGGCAAAATCTGTCCTCGCTCTCGTGTAAATACGGGTCTAAAAATATCTTATCCCCCTTCGTCCCTCCGTCATTAAACAACGGAAATTCGTAATCCTAACATTTGGTGGTTTATCGTACTTTCATCATCAAGCATCTTAAATCTTCGACAAAACGTCTTCAATCTTTTTTTCAAGCTTTTTTAGGCAATCCGGTTATGAACTCTGTCATCTGTGGTATCCACCACAGATTAGATGTTCTGATCCTCACTGAAGTAGACGCGGTTGCAACCTGAGCCGCACACGTCTCCAAATCTCCGTGTCACAGTTGGGGTTCTCCTACGGTCCCCTCACAACATTCCACGAGGCGCCAAAGACGACTCCTTAGGATTTTTCTGCATATCTCTTTGCCTGTAGCTGTCACATTCCCATCGTACTTGAGGCAATTGGGGAGGGACACAGAAAACTTAGAAGGTTTGTTTGATGCGGGATGCTTGTGTCTGGCTGACTGAAAAACAGCAACTGACAAATTACTCCCCTCTGTTAGTTACATCCCCCTCGTTCCTCCTCCTCCTACAGCCTCCCCTTCTTCACGACTCATGTCGTATCAGCGGATCAGAGATGACTTCCGCACCCATGACGCAACGCTTAGCTAGCCCTGCAGGATACTTCCCCTCCACCGTGATCACCAGGGTGATATTTCAAAAGTGCGATTCACTAGGAGGGATACGCACACACACACGAAAAAAAAAAAGAAGCAGAAAGAGGAAAAAGAAGGCTGGTTTATATGAAACCAGCTTGTGAATGTAATAAGACTAATGAACAGGCTTTGCTAACACCTCGTGTAGATGCTTGAAATGAATCTACATCAGAAATGCGCATTTTTCATGACCCAAAGTGACATTCACTGGAGCAAAAAACCTACTCCCCAACAATAAAAAATATCTCAGCTGAAGCGCTGGAAAGATATATTACAGTGACACCTTTAAGTAAAAGGGTAGCCACTTTTCATTTTGTTAAAGCATTCTTTGCTGTCGCCGTATAGATAATACAAATCATTTGTAACTATGTGCACATGTACCCATTTGCCTACATGCATGCGCACCCACGATGCATTTAATTCTATCAACATCTGAAGAATAAACACAAGCCACAACAGGCTCCCAATTGCTTATTAAAAGCCAGTTCAGATGGGATTAATGCATCGATGATTGAAATCATTCGGGTGGGCTTTGACTATGCACAATTGTCCATAAAGCAATCAAGCAGCCAGGTTGGCCGAGTGGTACGAGGCGTTTTGTTCAAATCCTTTGTCTGAGATGGGTCCGCCCTCGAATCCGAGGCATGGATGGTGTCTTGGTTACCGGAAAAAAATCCAAGGAAAAAAGATCCACGGAAAAAAAAATCCTCGAAATTCTTTTATTTGGAGTTCCCAATTCAGTTCTCAATATAGACCCAGAAACGGCAATCTTTATAGCCCTCCCCCTACCCCCTTGAACTTTTGTTTGCCAGTTGCCCTAAACTCAAATGAACCGGCATAAAAAAATCCTCGAAATTCTTTTATTTGGAGTTCCCAATTCAGTTCTCAATATAGACCCAGAAACGGCAATCTTTATAGCCCTCCCCCTACCCCCTTGAACTTTTGTTTGCCAGTTGCCCTAAACTCAAATGAACCGGCATGAAAATTCAGACAAACAAAAGAGTTTTTTCCCCTCGTTTGCACCTTGGAAACGGCCCTACTGGAAAAATTTTCACACATTCAAAGTGTTCTTCGGAGGAACAGCAATTGGAGCCCGGCCCCTTAATGAAAACCATGTGGCTAGACCCCCTCCCCCCTCCCATTAATCCGGTCCTGTTTCGATCATGTAAATGGATAACTGTTTTGTTGGAGTTGGATTTTATTTCCCTGGCTTTTTTTTCCGGTGGCTTTTTTTTCCTGGATTTTTTTTTTTCGTGGATTTTTTTTCCTTGGATTTTTTTTCCTAGATTCGTTTGTCTTACCGCACTAGCTCTCTTCCTTCAATGTAGCCAGTGGCCCCAAATTAGGTACGGACGACTGCATCAAGTTTAGGACAACTGGGCACATTCACTTTTAGAGCTATGAAATTGCTCTGTGTAAAAAATTATAGTTTTCTTATATTTCTCCCTACTTGAGTAAGTGGTGTGCGCAAAAATCCCCTCCCCTTCCCCACATCTCATTATCATTAAGAAATATTTACGATTTTCTGTCAGAAAGACGGGGCGGACTGGACACCGGACATCTCGGCACACGGACATTTGGGCACAAATGTTTAAGGGGCCGTATGAAAATTGCCGTTTCTTGGCACTCTGATGATAATTGAATCGATAAAATGTTCCCAGTAAAACAAGCGACAATTATAATTGAATTTGGGAAACAAAAGTACTTTCGTGAAAAAAAAAAAAAAAAAAAATACAAAGCACGTTTCTTAAACCTAAGATTTCAACGAAACAAAGGAATTACAGCAGAACTCATACTGTGTTCGGAAAAAGACGACAAGGTGGGATTTTGTAATAACGCTGCACTTTTACTTAGTCATTAAATATTTACATAACATGTTAAGTTATTATTATTCCTCTTTTACTTACACAGGCACTAAATATTAATTACTATGCCTAATCCGTATGCCCTTTTGACAGTTTTGTTTCTACCGATGTCCTAACGTATACGTATCAACTCGATGTAATCATACTGTGCTTTTCCTGAGGCACGAAATATTAATTCATGATCCCTAGGCCTTTTCAACAGTTTTAATCTAACCATGCCTTTTTCAACAATTTTTAATCTGACCATGTCATATTCGTAACGTTTACATATCAATTCAAGGTGGTTTAGAAAATGTGACGTACCTGCCAGCAGGACGCACACGACATAAAGGCAGATAGCTATCAGAACGAACGTCCGCGTAGCTTAATTGGTAGAGTGACTTATTCCGGAATGAGGGTACCCGGGTTCGAGCCCCGGCGTGGGCAAAAATGACGGATAATTTTACTTCGTTATAGAAACAAAAGTGCTTTCGTGAATAAAAAAAATAATACATATTACATTTTAGGTAATAGCTGAAAATGAGAAACAAATTTGCTGTCTTTAGTACGATACGTTAAAACAAATCCCTAAAACTGCCGAATAAAACTCAATTTATTTACAATTATAAAAACCTATTTACGTAGCTAGCACTTTCGGGGCTCACATGGTCCCATTTTCAAGCTCAAAAGCCCCGGAACACAGAGGCAACGACTATATTCTTGACTAAGCTGATATACGTCATAAAAATAACACAAGTGATGCCATTTACATTAAGAAAAAAGAGGAAATTAAAGTCCAAAAACAAATACAGAACAAGTTCAAGTAAAAGTCTCATCTTCTAAGTGTGTCATGGGGGAGCGATCATCTGATCATCTGTAATAGCATTGCACTTTTGCTCAAGCCCTAAATATTATTTCATAGGCCCTAAGTCTAGGCATTTATAACAGTTTTTATTCTACCGATATCATATGCATAAAGTTTACGTATCAACTCAAGTTTATAACATTGCGCTTTTGCTCAGGCACTAAATATTATTTCACAGGCCGTAGGCCAAGGCTTTTACAGCAGCATTTTATTCTAATCATGCCATATTCATAACGTTTACATATCAACTCAAGTTAATAATATTCCGCTTTGGCGCAGCCACTAAATATTATCTCGTAGGCCCTAGGCCTGGGCCCTTTTAACAGCTTTTATTCTAACGATGTCATATTCATAACGTTTACGTATCAAGTCAAGTGAATCATATTAGGAGTTTACTCAGACACGAAACATTAATTCATAGGCCCTAGGTCTAGGCCCTTTTAACAGTTCGTATTCTAACGACGTCATGTTTATAATGTTCACATTTCAACTGAAGTTAATCATATTGCGCTTGTACTTAGGAACTAAGTAATAATTATATAAGCGCCTATGTCTTTTCCCACATCTTTGGAAAAAAAAGTACGGAAATAGAAAACTAAGTAAAGTAAATGTGCGTCATGGCTTTTTTTTTTTTTGTAGCAGTTTTTTTAGCGCGTCTTTTTGTACGTAAAAACAGATCGTACTTATGCTATATATCAGTTTGTCCGTCCGTATTAGTACATTATATCTCTGCGGTTATTCCGATTTGAAACATTATTTTTGCATTGAGAAGAGCTTGAAATGTGAGAATGGCGATCCTTGCGTTGCGGTTTTTTCCGATGCACAACTTCGCAGTTAGAGGGCGTACATGCAGATGATACCCAATTCAAAATACATTTTATTCCGTATATTTCCTTCTTGATATCCGATTAAAAAATTGTTTTTCTCTTCCATGACATTTATATCGAAGACTATTTACGGCACATTCTCTTTTTCCAGTAATGTGTAGATTTTCCGCCAGGAGGACTTAAGGTGAATTGCGTTTTCTCAGATATCTCTTCTTCTGAAAGACCGATTTGAAAAATTCTTCCTGCATCGGATACAGTTCTTGATGGAAAATGTTTCACATATAATTTCTAATTTTTGGTAGAGAATAATTTAGCCACTTGCATGCGTAAGTGTTTATTTCTGCTTTTAATGTATTTGCGGCAAAATATGAGCTTCTGGAAACTCGACTGGATTTTTTTTTTTTCTTGGACCGATACCGCTCACCTCGGAAAACCTTTAGAGAATGCATTCTGCTTAAAATGGTGTGTAGTTTTCCCGCCAGTATGCGTATATATATGTTTTATTTTTGTTGATATCTGCTTCTATAAGAGTCCGATTTGAAAAATTCTGTCTTTGGCGGCGGAGAGCGTTTCCGCTGCGAAATATTTCCTAATTAATTGAAAAAAAAATTCTTAACGCTCATATGCGCCACTAGAGGGCGTAAATTCGCATTTCTGTTCACAGCAACTTTTGCGGGACGAAAAACCCGATTGTAAACATCATTTTTCGGTCAGATACTACTAACTATAAAAACTCTTCGTGTGTACTTTCCTCCCAAAGTAATGCACAATTTCGTAGCTAAGGGACGCAAATCTTTCATTTGTTGTATGTATTTAGCTCAAGAACAAGCTATCCTAATGATGTTTTACGTGGAAATAAACGTTAGGGTGATGACGAATAGAAATTCGTTGCATTTCTGTCTCACGCGTTTGTCCAATATAAAGAAGCGGCACTCTGGAGTACTTTTTTTTGTGTTACACACATCTGTGATGAATACAGCATTAAGCCTTACGCTAAATGAACATCCCGAATTAAACCCAAATTAAGTACAGCCACCATACAGCCATTGTATCACGCTAAGGTGAGTATATATGTTACCGCTAAATGCAGAAATCAGTTATTCTACAGATTATCTAGGTAATGTGCAGATTAACTAGGGTGATCCGTTAAAGTGCCGAAAATTGTTTCATTGCTCAAATTACCTAGGTAATCTACAAATTACCTAGATAATCTGCACATTACCTACTAGGCACTCGTTAAAGTGAAAATAAGATCTTTGCTGGAACAACAGCAACGTTTCTGTACGCTTAAATTAACATAATGTTATTTATTTATTTTTCGATATATAAAGAATCAAGGTAATACAATCAAACAAGCAACAAATTAGTTGATAGAATCAATCATCAATCAATTAAAAAACTATAATGGAAAGAATCAAACGGTTTAAAATATTTTTATAATTAAGGAAATGAATTTGCAAAACATATGATAAAATTATGCTTACTTATTAGTGCAATCTAAAGATTGGTGACACTTTGAATTACGTAGCAATTGGTTTTTGCGACAAGCACACCTCAATTATGCAATCATACTTTCGTTCTGTCATTAAAACACTATTATATTTTGAATCTTCGCTAAAGAGGTTTTCGAAGAATCTTTTCTTCATTTTACTCACCAATTCGGTGCTTGCTTGCACACTAGGAGTTAAATTTATCTGCTTTAAAAAAAAAATCACGACACAAATGCACGCGCTAACAGACAGAAACGAATTTGAAAACAGAATTAGCTATGCTACGCACTGGCAGCCGACACCAATTATGAGAAATAAAAACAACCGGCGACGACTAGACGCTGGCGAAACGAAACTAAAAGTGGAGGGAGAGGGGGAAGGTGTAGGGAAAGGCAATGAGAGAAACAAACTTTTGTACTTTAACGATACGGAAGCCGTTAATGTGCACATTACCTAGGTAAAATGCGGAAAACTCTTGATTCCGCACGTTAGCGGAGCTAATCAGTTAATCTGAAGATTAGCTAGGTAATGTGCACATTAACGGCTTTCGAGCTTTAGCAGTAACATATATACTAAACAATTTAATCACAAAGCATGACATAGATTCCAATTGAATATATACATTAAATACATCACGAAAGAAGCAAGAATAATAAACCTGATTAAGACATGAACGATAGTTTTGATGGTGAATAGTTACCAACATTCGTACTCAAAAGCCACTTATATTTGCATCTAATATGCGAAAACATTTTTTTGATGTAATTCAATATTCGCCAGCTGCCCAGTCACTAGCGTTACTTATTAACTAGCTTGCAGCAATTATAAAGTACTTCATAAAGTCCAGAACAAAACAACTGTGTAACACTCACCGCTCTTTCGTTGTCTAGTGTTGTAATACAACCACATATAGTCCATTCAAACACTAAGCCAGAAATGTTCAATGTTCACCTGTTGGTATTCGCCACGTTGGTTAAAATATTATAGTCGATAGTTAAAACTGATGATAGATTAAAACATGAAGATTAAAATCCACTATAATTCCATACTCTAGTGTCTAGGTTGTATGGTCGGATAATTGACAACTGCTATATCCAGGAGTATTGACATCAGAGTCCAGAATGTCCATTCGGTCTGAAGGAAAATACTTGGGCGGTCTTCACAAACATGAAAACAACACAAACATTTACATTCCATTGTGTGCTTCCGGCCAGACGCGTTTCATCCTCCTTGTCGTGACATCTTCAGTGGCCGTAGGTTGTAATGAACTTGCACAAGCCCCAACCAACATAGGCTGCCTAAATCCCCGTTTCTATATCTCGTGCCATCGGGCCCAAAGATCAAAAGCGCATGTCTCCCGCATTATTTCTGCTTCGAAATGTGCGAATTAAAAACATTCTTTTCCAACCAGATACCATTTACCATGTGGAACACTATAGGTCTGTATTTGAGAAGTTTTGTGGTTCACAGCACTGTCGCTAGGTGGTATTTATGTACTTCTGTTTGGAGCTGTATCTTCGCTTCTAAAAATCCTATTGATAAATTCCTTTTTTTACTGTATGCCATTCGCTACAATAAATATGGGGGAGAATTATCCACTTGAAATAATGCACAGCTTTCCCGCTAAGGGTCGTAAAGGTCAAAACCTTTTTCTCGCTATCTCTGCTTCCAGGAGACGTTTCTGATTTTTTGTTTTATCTTAGCATAGCTTTTGGCATGGAGAATACTTTTCGTGTATTTTCAATATTCTATTACGCAAAATTCTTCCGGTACAAGGCTTAGAGTTATATAAAGTTTCCTTCTATATTTCTTATTTTAATCGTTGATTTGAAAATCTCTTTGTCTATACCTTCCTTCTGCTGTGAGAAACATTTTGTTCACCATTTGTCAATTTTTGTAACATACAGTAATTTGTGCCGCGGGTGGAAGTAAGCAGCTCTTTTTATTTATGGATACTTTATCGATTGTAGAAATCCATTTAATTTTTGTTTTCAATCGGCTCCATTCATTTTGAATGACTTCGATAAATTTTATTCGCGTAGGAAGGAATTCGAAAGAAAGCGAAAAATTACAAGAAAATTGTATTTCTTGTTTTTTCTACGTTGGAGTGAGACTTACGTTTTTACAATTTTCGGCGGTAGTGTCAACTGAATCATGTTCACATTTGCACGTGACAAATTTAAATATTTTATCCGTCCTCATGTTGCCTTAGCGTGAAACGTAATCTCTTGGGTTATTGAGTGCCTGCATGGAATTGTATCGGTAAACCATGAACTATTACCCAGCAAAAACAGTATTGCTGGGCCAGCAGTGGACCATTGCTGGCAGCCAGCACTGCTAGCAATGGCCCAGCACTATGTTGCCGCTGCCGAACCGTCAATAAAATGTCCGGGCGGCCAACAGAAGGGCCAGCAGTTCAGGCCAACAGCTGGCCAACAGATGGCACCCCATCAGTTGTCATATGCCACAACAGGGGGCCGTTTACGTGGAAGCCGCGCTCGCTACCGACCGGACTAATTCACTACGATCAGTTACGTGCTGGAAGCTATCTGTTTGGTATGCAATTGGTAATCACATGCTTCCCTCTTTCATTTTACAATATTGAGAGGTATTTTTCATAAAAGTCAGTTTCATATAATTGATAAATTAATTTTTTCAACGTAACGATAGTTTTTTTTTTTACCTTAAGGGAACTTCACTCATTTTCAAGGCGTGTACATACTTAGATTCGCTTTCCAAAGTTTTGTACTGTCCTTGCCGTCTTGAAAAGAGATTGTTGAATAAATATATATTTACCCGGGTTCATGTCGCATTCTGTTACATTTCTAACGTTGTGTCTTTCCTTTCCGTTGTCCGAAGCTACATTTGTTTTAAAGAGTAAAAGATATTTTATTTTACTTCTCGTTATTTTTAGAAGCGAATTCCTCCCAGTCTTGTGTATTCAACCCATGGATGAGTACACCACATAGCGTTGCTTTTTTTTTCTTTCAAATAATTAATAAATTTTGTACGCGTATAATTCTTTTTTTTTTCCCCCAACAAACGCTATTTTAATGGTTTTCCAGGATATGTGTTTCAAGCGGTTTCAAATTTTTTCTTGTTGTTCATCCACTCCATTCCATGAATAGTCATTCATGGGAATGGAGTGGGTGTATTTCATGGCTGTAATCTAGTATTTCACGGCTTAATCTGACATCTTCGTCGACGTAAAATTTCATTAGGAAATTAATTCGCCTCTCCACATATGGATTTTTTTCTTAACATCCACTAAAATAACACGATGGCGATAGCGTCGTCTTCAACTAACTGGTACCATGAGAGACACAGCAAGTGTTGCTTCTGCGCATGCGCAGTCCCGATGCTTCCACCTGCTGTTGGGGGGTTGCATTGGTTGCAAGCAACGGGCCACTAGTGGCACTTGCTTGGAGGCAAACAATTCACGGCGATGCTGCAGGGCCATCAATGGCTCGCCAACTGATAGCGCTGCCACCAATGGACCACTACCGGGCCGTGAGCGGCAGATTTCAGCCAGCAGTGACCCATCACTGCCAGCTGGAGGATAGCAGTTTCCCAGCACTTGTGTTTTTGCTGGGTATTTTTAACCCTTGAGCGAGCTGCTTTACTTCGATGGAGTGAAATTATTTAATTTGGTTTTCTACCTATCAATACTGCCACGTATGGGTGGCAATGTGAATTTTGTTCTCTTTGTTTAATAACTTTTCTGGAATGGATATTCCCACATGAATGTTTACCCTATTTAATTAGCTAAATTTATAGCTCCTCAGCAGTTATTGCGTATACCACTTCCTCTTCTCCTTTTGTACTTTACAACCATTATTGTATTCAGTCGTGACGGTCCAATTTGGTTTTACTCCCCAGAACTTCGTTGATGTAAAGGTAAGAGAAATGCGCGAAATTTTTCCGCTGTATGCTCTTCCTTACCGTGTTTGTGGGATAAGAAATGACATCTCGGTCCACAATACCCTTCATTGAATCAAACCCCAATAAAATAATTAAGTCTTCGGTTGCAAAACTGGTAATCAGGGTAGTGGGGAAGTCGCAAGAGCTCCACACCCACACCAAAACCCCACACCGTATGCGAAATGGTCGCTTTTGCGGCCGGGGCCGAAAACGTAGCTGTTGCGCATGTTGGTACTTTGACTTCCCTTTTTGAGATAGAACAAGGCTGCCTCTTGTGTCTTTGAGACTTAGCGATTTCCTAGGAGTGTCCGTGCCTTTTGTGTCGTTTCCTCACCACTGATTGCCTGAGGAAGCCAGACATCGTAAGGTTTATAAATCGGCCAGCCTGGGAATCGCTGAGTAATTGTAATGAAACAAATTCAAATTTTATCGATGACAATCCGTTTTTTGGTGTAATTGTGACAAGAATGGTAACTCAGATAATATCAGAAAACGTGAAAATTTCGTCGTCCTGGAGTGGGAATCGAACCCGCGTCTACCAGATAGCGCCCAGGTATGCTAACCACTACACCACCCAGAACGACCAAGTCTCAAGTTTCCGATTAATTTGAATATAACCATCACAGGATTCGCTAGTCGAATCCTAGCGAATTCGACCAGCGAATCCTTCAGGATACTAGTCGAATCCTTTTGGATTCAATCCTACTAGTCGAATCCTGTGATGGTTATATTCAAATTAATCGGAAACTTGAGACTTGGTTGTTCTGGGTGGTGTAGTGGTTAGCATACCTGGGCGCTATCTGGGAGACGCGGGTTCGATTCCCTCTCCAGGATGACGAAATTTTCACATTTTCGGATATTATCTAACTTACCATTCTTGTCCCAATTACACCGAAAAACGGACTGTCATCTTCAAAATTTGTATTATATGGTGCAATCATGTATTTCATTCATGATTTATCTGCTCCTCCGGGCAATCACGGGATAAGATTCTTAACTTCCAGATTCGCTAAACATGAATGCCGGTTGCTTCGACTAGCGAATCTTGTGATGGTTATATCCAAATTAATCGGAAACTTGAGACTTGGTCGTTCTGGGTGGTGTAGTGGTTAGCATACCTGGGCGCTATCTGGGGGACGCGGATTCCCGCTCCAGGACGACGAAATTTTCGCGTTTTCGGATATTATCTGACTTACCATTCTTGTCACAATTACACCAAAAAACGGATTGTCATCCTCAAAATTTGTATTATATAGTGTAATCCCGTATTTCATTCATGAAACGAATTCATTTCATTACTATTCGTTTTGACATCGTTTCGATCTTCATCAATGGAATCTTATAAAGTCATTGAGACAACCAACAAGAAAAATGAAACCGAATTTTCTGTTGTAATGAGCGCGTCTTTTGAATTCTTTCCGACACGAATAAAGTATTTCAAAATCATTCATAGTCAGTGGAACCCATTGAAAAAGAAACAAGCGGATTTTTACAATCGATAAAACATTTAAAATAGAAATAGTTACTTCCTCCCACTAGTGAGTGAAAATTATGTCACAAAATCAACAAATTGTGCATAATAGTTTCTCGTAGATATAAAATATGTACTTTGTGCCTTAATATATCGCGCATTTCTTGAAGTATCCGTGATAAAACGTTTAGATGAGAAGCACTTTATCATTAGTGCTTGGGAGAATAAGTAAGGTACGTGTGAAAGCATATACGAGTATATACAGCAAAATAAAATATACAAGTCTTGAGTAAATTTACATTTCAACACATGAAATCTAATTAAGAAGTTATTTTTACGCCTATATGCTGGATCCAGAAAAACTCCCACGCAGGAAAACTCCCGCACTTTCTCGTGTTGCTGAGTAAAGTACAAACAGCGGAAAACTCCCACACCTGAAAACTCCACCTTCTCAAGGAAGGGGATGTACACAAATTGCGTTTCATTCTGAGATCTTGTTATAGTGTGGGACTTTCCCTACCTAACAAAAACGGAATGTACCAGTTTTCCTAGGGGCATCAATGGGTATGAAAATGCAAATGCAAAGATTCGGCTTTTTGAAAATACAACACATAAAAATTGGAAAGGGAGTGAAACAAGGTGACACCATATCTCCCAAGCTCTTTAATGCCTCATTGGAAAATGTCTTTCAATCACTGAACTGGGAAAACAAGGGGACAAAGATTAATGGAGATTATCTAACCCACCTTCGTTTTGCTGATGACGTAGTCATTTTTGCAACTACCCCATCAGAGCTGCAGAGTATGATCCAGGAACTTGCTGACAAGAGTAAAGAAGTGGGATTGAAAATGAACTTTCAAAAGACAAAAGGGATGTTCAATGCTTTTACAAGAAATGAAGATTTATCGATTGATGGAGAAAAGCTGGAGATAACAGACACATACGTTTATCTTGGACAGCAGATATCAAGTGAGGGTCACATTGATGAAGAAATTAATCGGCGTACAAAACTTGCCTGGAGAGCTTTTGGAAGAAACAGCATAATTTCAAGAGCAATATGCCATTATGTCTTAAAAGAAAAGTGTTTGATCAATGCATCCTTCCAGTGCTTACGTATGGTGCAGAGACGTGGACCTTAACTAAAAGAGACATAATAATAATAATAATAATAATAATAATAATAATAATAATAATATTAAAAGAAATCCGTCTTGTTGCACGATGATATTTATTCAGCTAAAAATGAAATCTATATACAGTTTAAAAACACATGAGCACTTTCGGTGTCACATTGACACCTTCATCAGATGTAATTTCACCATGTGGCTACATGCTGGTCTTAAGTACGTGGAGTAGATGCATCATGGGAAAGGTAATGTCAATGTCACATGATATACCAGTTTACAAGACAATCAAAAAAAGGCATAGTTAGCCAATGATCACTTAACAGAAGCAATTGCTATTGTGCTGTCCTTCCCAACAAGATTGCTCCAAGGTTCAGGTACACAATAGCAATTGCTTCTGTTAAGTGATCATTGGCTAACTATGCCTTTTTTTGATTGTCTTGTAAACTGGTATATCATGTGACATTGACATTACCTTTCCCATGATGCATCTACTCCACGTACTTAAGACCAGCATGTAGCCACATGGTGAAATTACATCTGATGAAGGTGTCAATGTGACACCGAAAGTGCTCATGTGTTTTTAAACTGTATATAGATTTCATTTTTTAGCTGAATAAATATCATCGTGCAACAAGACGGATTTCTTTAATATTAGTATTTATGCACGAATTATAGTGTCAACCGTAAAAGAGACATACAAAGGCTGCAGATAACTCAAAGCAGCATGGAGAGGTGCATGCTTGGTGGATGTAACCAGGAGAGATAAGAAGAGGAACTCGTGGATCCGAAAAATGACAAGAGTGGAAGACATCATGATCAGAGTTAAATCCCTGAAATGGCAATGGGCTGGACATACTGCCAGAAGGACAGACCATCGATGGACAGCCGAAATTTTAGATTGGATTCCAAGGGACAGGAAAAGACCCAGGAGAAGACCACATGGAAGATGGGTGGATGAAATTCGAAAGTATGCAGGGGTGACATGGAGGAGACTGGCAGAAGACAGACCCTTGTGGAGGAAACTTGGGGAGACCTTCATCCAGCAGTGGATTGATAATTGTTGACAATGATGATGATGACGTAAGATCAAAATGACACAAGGGTTATGTAGAAATTTTCTGACTCATTAAAACTTGAGTTATGATTTTAATATTTCACATGGGATAACAAGTGATAAAGGCTAATCAACAGGAACTCAACGAATCGATCTTCAGGTGCTTATCTTTTTAGAAGTTTTTAAATTACAACCTTGACATTTCGTACTTGTAAACATTTTATGAAACCTAATAAAATGCACTCAACGGATTATTTCTCCCCTCTTCACAAGGCGCCTAGGCAGTGTGCCGTTTTTGAAGATTTAACTTTACTACCTATATAGAGATATTTATTTCGTATTTGTAAACATCTTGTAAAACCTAATGAAAGGCACTCAACGGATTATTTTTCACCTCTTTACAAGGTCTCTAGGCAGCGCGCCTTTTTAGAAATTTGTAAGGTGCAACCTAGATATTTAGTATGTGTAAAAGAAAGATGGAATTTGCACGATCTGTAAGGTTTTCAGATTGATGTGGCTAGTAGAGTATCAGCAATAGTATCGGAAATTTGTTGCATAAAAAGAACAGTTCTACGCTCATCCTGTCTGCAAAATTATCTGGTGGTCGAATGAAAATTGCACTTTTGGCTGCTCCGTGACCTCTTACACAGAGGTTAGTAATTTGACTTACGAGTAGTTTACACAATTTCATGTTTTTTTGAACGTCGGAGATGGGTGGATGAAATTCGAAAGCATGTCGGAGTATCGATTGGGCCGCACCGGTGGCGCGGTGGTCTAAGCGATGGCCTCTGATCATTCGTCCGAAAGGAGTCCGGGTTCGAATCTCGGTGAGGCATGACTGTTTTGTTTGTATTAAGGAACTAGCTCTCTCTCCCTTCCCTGAAACCAGTGACCCTAAATTAGGGACGGGCGACGCCCATTGAGTTGCTCACCGGTGGTCGTTAAACCTCCAATAAAAAAAAAAGTGTCGATTGGACTGCCTCAAGATAGAAAGTTGTGGGGAAAAATTGGGGAGACCTTTACCCACTAGTGGATTGATGGATTCATCCAACACTGGACGTGCTGGATGAAGGTCTGCCGAAGTTTTTCCTACATGTCTGTCTTGAGCCAGTCTCTTCTTGACACTCAGGCATACTTTCGAATTTCATCCTTCTATCTTCCACGTGGTCTTCGAGTTTTTTATGCCCAATGGCGCCCAGTCTAATACTTCAGTAGTCCATGCGTGATCCGTTCTTCTAGTAATATGTCCAGCCCATTGAAATTTCAGGGATTTTACTTTGATCATGTCCTCAACTTTAGTCATTTTCCTGATCCAAGAGTTCCTCTTCTTATCCTTCGTCCTAGTTGTACCAATATTAATAACTTCAGTTGATACGTAATCGTTATGAATATGACATCAGAAGAATAAAAGGCTTAGGCATAGGGCCTATAAAATAGTATTTAGTCCCTGATCAAAAGCGCACTATTGTTACCTTGACTTGATACGTAATCGTCATGAATATTACATCAGAAGAATGAAAGGCTTAGGCATAGGGCCTATGAAATAGTACTTAGTTCCTGATCAAAAGCGCACTATTGTTACCTTGACTTGATACGTAATCGTTATGAATATGACATCAGAAGAATAAAAGGCTTAGGCATAGGGCCTATGAAATAGTATTTAGTTCCTGATCAAAAGCGCACTATTGTTACCTTGACTTGATACGTAATCGTTATGAATATGACATACGTTGAATAAAAACCGTTAAAAAGGCCTAGGTCTAGGGCTTGTGAAATAATATTTAGTGATGCGAATTTAGAGAGAAATTCATTTCAAAAATAAGTAGAAAAACCGATCGTCCGTTTTTTTCAATATTTTCTGCAACAGTATGACAGTTGAAGAAATCTCTATTTTTGAAGAAATACCTACGTCCTTATTTTTAGTGCAAACAACTACAATTTGCTTACTGCAGAATTTCAATAAAATCAAAATACTCATAATTCATGAATGACCAACGGACAGCATACGATCAATTATTTTAAATTTGTCATTTAAACGATTTTAAAATTTTTATCGGCTGACTGATGAGCAACCAACGAATTCTTCGGTAAGGGAGTGTTGTTTAATTTTTTAACAGTTCTGTAATCTAGAAAACTAAACATAAATTACGCATTCATAAATGTTAATTACCTATTCAGTTTGCCAATCGTGACGTACTACAGAGGTGAAAACATACACTGCTGGCCACCCAAAATGCAACACCAAGAAGGACACCAGATAGCTAAGCCAGATTTACTGGACACATAACAACAGATACAAAGATGAATCGATTGAGCTTACAGACCCGTGCGACTTGCGGAACACGCAGACATCAATAGTTCGTGTGGCCCCCATGGCTGGCAATAACGGCCGCTACACGCCGCGGCATCGAACGAAAAAGGCTTTGGATGTGGGCTTGGGGTATGTCGGTCCAGGCTGCTTCCACACGTTGCCACAGTTCATCAGACGCAGCCGCGGGTGGTGCTTGCCGGGTCACTCGGTTGCCGATCAGCGACCAGACGTGTTCGATGGGCGACATATCGGGATAACAGGCGGGCCACGGCAGCAGTGACGCCTGGTGGGCCACGAAGAATTGTTGCACGATGCGTGCCACGTGCGGGCGCGCATTGTCCTGTTGAAACATGGCCGCTGGCAGGTCCTGCAAGTAAGGGAGGACTACAGGCTCCAAAACGACGGAGATGTAGTGGTGGCTGTTGAGTGTACCTGCGATGCGTACCAGAGGGGTGCGGGTGTCATATCAAATTGCGCCCCAAACCATAACGCCAGGCAACGGACCGGTATGGCGGTGCATAATGCAGGCGTCATACAGTTTCTTGCCGCGGTGCCGCCACACGTGGATCCGACCATCGTGGTGTTGCAGGCAGAAGCGGGTTTCGTCGGAGAAGACAATGCTGTGCCATTCTGTAGTCCAGGGGCGGCGTTCAACGGCCCACGAATAAAAGACCACAATGGCTCAAAATTCTCCCTTTCGCTTTGCAGTTGCTGTTGAAACTCAGTTATTTTAGGACTGCAGTATACTGAATAATACATCTGAAAAGGCAAGCAAATTAGATAGAACCTTTATAAAAAATATGTTTTTGAAGTTCTTTAAAAAGCCAACAAATCCTCTTGCTGTCATTGCAGTCAAATGGTCGAAGTCCCCACTTTCACTGACATGTTCAAAAACATTATCAATGCTTCTCTGTTTTCATTGACTGTGTGAACAAGTCTTGAGGTAAAATTCCATCGCGTAGGAGCTATTGATGGTAGCTTTCTGGACATGAAAGCCGAAAGTTGGTGTAATCTTTTAGGAGAATGAGAGAAAAAAGTAGGTAATGATTTAAGACCGCTAAAGAAGACTTTAAGCTCTTTGTTGCACTCTAGAGACTGTTGCAGTACCAAGTTCATTTACATGAGCATAGCAATGCGTGAAGAGAGCTTTAGGGTACTTTCCCAAAACTTTGCCTTGAAGTCCATTGAGATGGCCACTCATCACCGCCGCTCCATCGTACGTCTGGGCAATTAATTTATCCCCACACTTAGATCTGTCCACGATTTCATTCACATGATTAAACAGAGCTTCTGCAGTTTTATCAGCGCTCACCTCAAGAAACCCCAGAAATCGTTCTACGATTTTTTTCTGTGAGACTGAAAAATACCGCAACACAGTTGAGAGCTGAGATTTATTGCTTACATCTGATGTTTCATCAAGCATAATGGCCACAAAATCGGTGTTCTGAATTTCGTGGTAAATTTTATCTCTCAGGACATTAGCAACGGAATTTATTAAATCATTTTGAATGCTTGCCGAAGTTCCGCGGAAAACTGTAGAAGTCGCTAAATGTTCTTCCAATTGGGAATCAAACTCGGCACTTGCAATAAGCAACTCCGCATATAATTTCCCCTATTGAAAGATTCTTCATTTTCCTCATGATCTCGGAATGGCAGTTCCTGTTTCGCTAAATAGCACACGGCATTAATCAACCTCTTCAATATTTCCCTGTTCTTTTTAACTTTTTCATTGTGCAGCTCAATTTCAACCCTTCTTTGGGAATCGAAAAGAATGTCAATTCTAGTAGGGGACGCAATAAATCTGTTGAATTTAAAAAAAACTAGAAAGATGAATTTAAGACTCACTGTGTTTCTTCACTGCAGTATTCAAATGATTCAAGTCCTCGTACCCTTCATGATTCCAAACAGTTTTCTTATTTGAGAACAACAAGCATGTCCAACAGTAAAATTTGTTATCCACGTCACACCCGCAAAGCCAGTCTGAAATTTCGTAGAGCTCTTTACGAAAATGCCTCTCAAAACCTCTTCCAGCGCCATTTTCCCCTTTTACACGTGTTGATATTGTGAGATTAGGACATGGTCGGCCACTGTCAATTACTTGTTTCTTTTCTGCGTATGAGAGCGATGAAAAACTACTGTTTAATAGCTTTTTTATTACACTTTCACTATCCAACTTAAATCAACCGAACCCCCAACTTCACTGCGCAAGCAACAATACAATCGCGCGGAACACAGATACAAATTGAACTCAAGCAAAGCATGTAAGCGTTGAAACTGCATACAACGCCTTCGCTGGCTTTCGCACTTACGTGAGCCTGGTAGAAGACATGGGGCGCATGCGCGAACTGAGTCTCGTAAAGCAGCGGAGATACTGTGGAGAGATCGTTGCAACGGCTTGGCCTTATCTGGCTGTTTCTTCGGTCCGGACCCCACAGCCTACACGCCATTTAAAACGGAGAGCGCGTTAGCGCGACGAACATTTCATAAAACAAAACAAAAAATATTCTACTGTGATAGATCAATTATAAAGAAATCCTTCTTTTTTGCAATTTTCTTTGGGCGTTGACACACAACTTGCACACCCAGAGAAAACGCCACTGGTTGTCACAGTAGAATGAATTTGCATGCAGGCGTTTAAAGAGTTGGGATGATTGTCAGATGATAGTCTCTTCATTCGTCTTTATACAGTTCAATGATGTGTAATTGCACTTATCCACGAATTGGGAAAGTGATTTTCACACAATATCACAGCTTCTCCAGCGTCTGTTTCAGAGACGTTATTATATTGGGTTGATGCATAAATTCAGGCCGTTTTACTCCACGAATGTTTCCCAGATCAGTAGTGACAGTGCAGATGGTTAGTTGTACATCGAAATGTAACCAGTAATATCGTGTATCTAAATCCTATTGTGTTGTGTGATTGTGGCTAATGGTTTTTTAGTTTCCAGTTCCGGAAGTACGGAGTGTCAACTAGAGAGGAATGAACATTTCTGGTCCTACGAGTTTGTTTAACAAATTATTCACAGCCGCCGAAGCCACTCGACAAATTTATGCTGTGTATGGGGTGGATGCTATTGCTCCGAGGACAGCCCGCAAATGGTTTGAGCGGTTCCGAGGTGGCAATTTTGACCTCAACGACTCTCCACGCTCAGGTCGTCCATCTCGCTTTGATGAGGATCGTTTGTACCATCTCATCCACTTGGATCCGCGTCAAACCACACGCGAATTGGACACTGAGGAAGACTGTTATCAGGCCACAGTTGTGCGACACCTAGAACGTATGAGGAAGGTCCAGAAATTAGTAGGTTCTTGGGTGCCTCACACTCTCACCGAGGACAACAAGTATCAGCGTGTTGCCATACGTGGTTCTTTGCTCACCCGTTATCGCGAATGATCTCAGCAACACAAACCGTTTCTGTCATGTATTGTTACTGGAGGTGGGAAGTGGTGCCTGTACGTGGATTTCAGGCATCGGAGGGAATGGTTAATCCCAAACAAGACGCCCACACCACGTCCAAAACATGACCTTCATCCTGCGAAGATCATGTTGTGTGTCTGGTGGTACATGGAAGGCGCTATTCACTTGGAAATGCAGCCGAGGAATCGGACCATCAACGTTGCACTCTATTGTGAGCAACTCCGCCGTGTGGAGGGAGTAATTCAGCAGAAACGGCCACATCGGCGCCATGGTGCCCTTCTCCAACATCATAAAGCACGCCCTCACAGTGCAAACATGACCAAAATGGTCATTCAGGACATGAAATGGGAGATCCTTCCACAACTGGCCTATTCCCCAGATGTCGCCCCTTCAGACTATCACCTATTCCGATCTCTGTCGAATGCCCTCCGTGGCAGAACCCTCAACAATGATGTTGATCTCAAGAATTTCCTTGGTGATTTCTTCGCAGCAAAACCTGCACCTTTTTTCTAGAACATTCCTGTAGTGCGGTGAAAAAAGCGGGTGACGTACCTGCCAGCAGGACGCACACGTCATAAAGGCAGATTGCAGTCAGAACGAATGTCTGCGTAGCTCAGTTGGTAGAGCGACTTGTTCCGGAATAAGCGGACTCGGGTTCGATTCCCGGCGTAGACCAAAAATGACGGAGAAATTTACTTCGTTATAATGGCGCCCGAACTTTCCGGATGACCCGCCCGTTCAAAATCTTGCAATGGTGTGATGTTATTTCCACACCGCGAGATAGGAAAAATCAGAGAATCTCTTCTCCCGTGCTTCGAAAAATTAAAATGTGTGATGTTGCATTCCACACACCAGATTGACTGGGAGTTCTCGAGTGCACGTTCTACAGCGGATGGCTGCCTGCAACGATTCATGGTCACGGCTGACCCGTGGGCCATGCCCTCGGCCCTCTTTCGGGGGGAGATGTGACGTACCTGCCAGCAGGACGCACACGACATAAAGGCAGATAGCAGCGAGAACGAAAGTCTGCGTAGCTCAGTTGGTACAGCAACTTGTTCCGGAATAAGCGGACTCGGGTTCGAATCCCGGCGTAGACCAAAAATGACGGAGAAATTTACTTCGTTATAAGCGGCATGAACTTATGAATCAACCCAATGATATTCCATTTCATAGCACTGTCTTTCGGGACGCTTCAAACCACAGGGGCAACTAGGGCGAGCAGCCAAAACGGGTGTTCCGGGCGAAGCTCAAGAGAGGAAGCAAAAATCACTGCTTACAATCTGACTAAAATTGTAATTGAAACTTTTGCACCACTTTCTGATGGATTTTTTTTTCGCACCATACTTTGCTATTTCCCCACTGATAGACTTTGTTTATATTATAATATTCTTCTCCAGTTTCCATAAACTTGGCAGCTTAAAATTCGCATTTCTTTCTCAAAATGTTCCGCAGATGTTAGCTGCTCATATTCAGAAATGAAGGCGCAATTATATGTACGTTGCAAAATAAGGATGCCATTCACATCGTTGAAGATCGCCTGGGGGCTATTCTGTCATTGCTACGTCTACGAGCCACGACTTTCAGCTGCATTCGGTTAAATTGATGTGATACCGAATGGCTAAACTCCAAAGCAGTTGGGAAAAAGCTATACAAAGAGTAGTAGTTTGCATAGTCTGATTATAGTTCACACATAGAGATAACATTGGGATGTGACATTAATTTGTTTGCGTGGAAGGGGGGGGGGAGGTAACGAACACAGTGAGAAATTCGATGAACTATGAGATTAGATCAGGTCATACCTAGAGGATTTTTTGGAAGGAAATGTCTGACCCCCAGGTCTTAAACAACTCTTAGAAACGGGACGTTACGAGATTTGGGCTAGAGTGCCAGATAGGAAAGTGACACGAAAGCGAGGTAGAAAAAGGGAGGAAGACGCCCTTACGTATTAGCGGGGGGCCAGTACCCGGGGTCTGACGGCTTAACATACCCATACGACGTACGATCGATATTTAGTGGTTCGAACGTTGGCACCTTCCCGCGGTCGAACCCGAAGTTCCTCGGTGGCAGTCACAACGTTGACCACTGGGACATCCTCTGCCCACCCCTCGACGAAGTATAAGCTGTCGCCCAGTGGCTTTAATATAGTGCCACTATTTCCAAGGAAGGGAGTGAGCCAGTCCCCTATGAGACAAAAACAACTTCCATGCCTCACCGAGATTCGAATCCGGACCCGCATCGGATGAATGCCCAAGAACGCTTATATATATATATATCATCATCATCATCATCATCATTGTCAACCATTATCAATCCACTGCTGGACGAAGGTCTCCCCAAGTTTCCTCCACAACGGTCTGTCTTGTGCCAGTCTCCTCCATGTCACTCCCGCATACTTTCGAATTTCATCCACCCATCTTCCATGTGGTCTTCTTCTGGGTCTTTTCCTGTCCCTTGGAATCCAATCTAAAATTTCGGCTGTCCATCGATGGTCTGTTCTTCTGGCAGTATGTCCAGCCCATTGCCATTTCAGGGATTTAACTCTGATCATGATGTCTTCCAATCTTGTCATTTTTCGGATCCATGTGTTCCTCTTCTTATCTCTCCTGGTTACACCAAGCATGCACCTCTCCATGCTTCTTTGAGTTGTCTGCAGCCTTTGTATGTCTCTTTTAGCTAAGGTCCACGTCTCTGCACCATACGTAAGCACTGGAAGGATGCATTGATCAAACACTTTTCTTTTAAGACATAATGGCATATTGCTCTTGAAAATTATGCTGTTTCTTCCAAAAGCTCTCCAGGCAAGTTTTGTACGCAGATTAATTTCTTCACCAATGTGACCCTCACTTGATATCTGCTGTCCAAGATAAACGTACGTGTCTGTTATCTCCAGCTTTTCTCCATCAATCGATAAATCTTCATTTCTTGTAAAAGCATTGTACATCACTTTTGTCTTCTGAAAGTTCATTTTTAATCCCACTTCTTTACTCTTGTCAGCAAGTTCCTGGATCATACTCTGTAGCTCTGATGGGGTAGTTGCAAAAATGACTACGTCATCAGCAAAACGAAGGTGGGTTAGATAATCTCCATTAATCTTTATCCCTTTGTTTTCCCGGTTCAGTAATTGAAAGACATTTTCCAATGTGGCATTAAAGAGCTTCGGAGATATGGTGTCACCTTGTCTCACTCCTTTTCCAATTTTTATGTGTGTTGTATTTTCAAACAGCCGAATCTTTGCACTTGCATTTTCATAGATGTTATTAATAATATTAATGTATGCATCTTCAATACCGCAGGATTTCAGAGCCATTGCAACTGCTGATGGTTTCACCGAATCAAAGGCTTTTTCATAATCGATAAAAGCCATGCACAATGGAAGCTCATATTCCCTCGCTCTTTCAATTAGTTCTCTCAGTACGTGGATATGATCTATTGTGCTTTAGCCATTCCTGAATCCAGCTTGTTCTCTCGGTTGAGCCATGTCCAGTGTCACCTTCAAGCGGTGTGAAAGAACTTTAGTGAAGATTTTATAAACCACTGATAGGAGGCTGATAGGTCTGTAGTTCCTGAGATCCTCAATGTCACCTTTTTTATGTAGCAAGATCATTGTAGCGTTGTTCCAATCCTCAGGAATTTTCCCTTCATTAAGGCATCGAGTGAAAATTTGGGCGAGTACTGTTTCGATTTCTCCACTTGCTTCTTGTATGATGTCTACAGTAATTCCATCTTCTCCTGGAGCTTTTCCCCGCTTCATGTTCTTGATTGCATGTGCAACTTCTGCTGGAAGGACTGGAAGAACTCTGGTACTGGTACCTTTCATGATGTCTGGAGTACATGTATCATCCCTTTCATATAATTTGGAGTAGAAATCTTTCACTCTTGTCAAAATTTTGCCTCTATTTCTTGTTACAGAACCATCTTCTTTTCTCAGTGCCATAATCTGTTTTTTCCCCTTACTGAGATGTCCCTTTGCTATCTTTAGGCTTTGGTTGTTTTCAATTGCTTTCCTTACTAGTTCACAGTTGAATTTCCTTACGTCTTCAGTGATACTTTTTCGTACTGTCTTGCATAGCTCTATATATTCCACTTTGGATGTCACATCTTCTTTAGTTGTCCTCATCACTCTTCTTTTTTGCATCAACATTTTGGTTTTTCCTGATAATTTGTTCACATGCAATTTGTTCTTAGACCCAGCTAATTTTGTTGCTGTTTCCATAAGAGCTTTGGTTACTTTTCTGTTAACTTCAGAAATATCCACTTCTTTTGATGTTAGGCCTTCTAAAGCAGAGAATCTGTTCTTCAGTTCCAATTTGAAGGTATTATGGTGTTTTTTAAGGTTGGTTATGTCAATACATTTTGTTTGTCTTATGAGCTTGCTACGTTCGAGTTTAGTGTTGAGGTGCATCTTACATCTCACCAATCTATGGTCACTGCCTGTGTTGAACTTGTTTAGCACACTGCAGTCTTCTATGACGAATTTTTTGTTACACATAATAAAATCAATTTCACTTGTCGTCCCATTTGGATGTCTCCATGTCCATTTCCTGTGTGGCTTTTTCTTGAAAAAGGAGTTCAAGATGAAAAACCCTTCTGCCTCTGCAAACTCTACGAGAATATTTCCACGCTGGTTTCTGTTGCCGTGACCGAATTTACCTACTGAAGTTTCATTCTGTTGCCGTTGCCCTATTTTTGCATTAGAAATCTCCCATAATTATTTTCAAGTGCTGCTTACCTTTATTATTTAGATGATAAATTTCCTCATAAAATTCTTCAATTTCTTCTTCAGGATGACTTGTGGTGGGTGCATAAGTTTGAATAATCTGAGCCTGGTATCTTCTCGAGAGTTGGATAACGAGTCGTGCAGCTCTGTCAGAGGAACTTTCAACTTCTACAACTTTATCCTTCATTTTCTTGTTTATTATAAATCCAACACCACTAGTTCTGCCAGTATCTGTCCCACGATAGTAGAAGAGATGTCCACTTTTCAGTTCAATGAGATCTTCTCCTTTTCTCCTTACCTCACTTAGCCCGACGATGCCCCACTTGATCCTTTGTAGTTCCTCTTCCAATTCAAGAAGCCTTGAATCAGAAGATAGGGAGCGTCCGTTGTACGTAGCCAAGGTCAGCATCAGATGGCAGCCTAGTCCGGTCCTCCGGGGATTCTTAGCACCCTTGTAACGTACCAGGAGATGTGACGTACCTGCCAGAAGGACGCACACGACATAAAGGCACATAGCAATCAGAACAAATGTCCGCGTAGCTTAGTTGGTATAGCAACTTATTCCGGAATGAGGGGACCCGGGTTCGAACCCCGGCGCGGATAAAAATGACGGAGAAATTTACTTCGTTATAATGGCGCCCGAACTATCCGGATGACCCGACCGTTCAAAATCTCGCATTGGTGTGATGTTATTTCCACACCGCGAGATAGGAAAAATAAGAGAATCCTTTCTCCAGCACTTCGAAAAAAAATAAAAAATAAGGGGGAGATGATGTAACGTACCAGGAGATGTGACGTACATGCCAGAAGGACGCACACGACATAAAGGCAGATAGGAATCAGAATAAAACGTCCGCGTAGCTTAATTGGTAGAGCAACTTATTCCGGAATGAGTGGACCTGGGTTCGAACCCCGGCGCGGATAAAAATGACGGAGAAATTTACTTCGTTATACCCTCTGCCTTCATGTCGCACTGGCCGCTGCCTTGGCCAGGTACATTCCAGCTGCCGGAGACTGAGGGCCAAGATTTAAGTTGTGGAGTCATTTTGGAGGGGTTTGGCCATAACTCACCACGCTGGCCAAGCGGGTTGGTGAGTGTGGGATAGCATTTTCTCTAATCCCGATGGTATAGTTATACCGCTATTGGCGGTCATCAGAGCCCCTTTAGTGGGAACAGGATGTACCACGAGAAGGCGGGGTTGACATTTGTCAAGGAGAGGCTGTGATGTTACGCATCACCTGACCTTACATCCCATATATATATATATATATATAGACTATCTACCAACAAGTAATTGGACACCTGTAATAGCAAAGGAAAACGAAGGTTATTCACCTTCAACAGTTGGTGGAGCCGCCACGAGCGGCGATTACAGCTGCGACCCACCGGGGAATACTCTCAACCAGGCTTTGTACAACGGCTAGCGGTATTTTCTTCCACTCGGCTTGGAGAAGACAGGTCAGTTCCTTCCCCGATTTCGGACGGTGGGGGCACCCCTTAAGTCGACGCTCCAACTCGTCCCAGAGGTGCTGGATAGGGCTAAGGTCCAGGCTCTGCGCAGACCAGTCCATTCGATTAACCCCATTGTCACCATACCAAGCCATGGTGGACCTCGCAACATGACAGGTGGCATTGTCATCCTGAAAGTAACACGGGTCCACCCCTTAAAACTGCCACAACGTAGGAAGCGCATGGTCATCCAAAATGGTGAAGTAGGTCTCGGCGTGCCGCCCCGGTGGCGCAGTGGTCTAAGCGATGGCCTCTGTTCATTCGTCCGAAGGCGTCCGGGTTCGAATCCCGGTGAGGCATGGATGTTGTGTTTGTCTTATGGCACTGGTTCTCTCCCTTCCCTGGAACCAGTGACCCTAAATTAGGGACGGGCGACTGCCTATAGCCCATTGAGTTGCTCACGGTGGTCGTTAAACCTCCACTCAAAAAAAAATAAAAATAAAAATGGTCTCGGCGTTGAGTCTACCAGGAACTGCGACCAAGAGTCTCGTGCCATACCAGGAGAAATACCCCCATAGCATAATGCCACTGCCGCCGAACTTCACAATTGGCACAATACATTCCGGTAGGAGGCGTTCTCCAGGCAGACGCCAAACCCAAACCCTGCCATCCGAACGGTAGAGGGTGAACCTTGATTGAACGGTAGAGGGTGAACCTTGATTCGTCGGTACTGCCTGAAGAAGACCGGGTTGCGGGCGGCTGGAACCCAGTCTTTTTGAGGCAGTACCTTCCCTTGACCACCGCTGCCAACAATCATGCACAGTGGCTACATTCCTGCCAAGTTGTTCTGCAATATTGCGGAAAGAAAATCCACCTTCTCGTAGTCCTATTACACGACCTCGTTCAAACTCCGTGAGCTGTTTATAATGGCTTCTGCGTCTTCTTAAAAGATTTCTTTACTAACATCAACACACTACGTCGAATCTCAACGATAACTAACGCTCACGATCGTTACAGCGCGTATTTACAGCAAACCTGCTTTGCATATTCCGAGGGGCGCTACTAGCGCCACACGTATGCACCGAGCGCGAAATTTGCATAGACGTCATCTTACAGATGTACTCTCACCGCCTACCAACTGTCGTTTATCTAACACAACCCCTTCTTGGTGTTGGGATTTTTTTCCCGTCGATGTATATGTATATCATCATCATCATAATCATCATCATTGTCAGCTGTTATCAATCCACTGCTGGACGTAGGTCTCCCCAAGTTTCTTCCACAACGGTCTGTCTTGTGCCAGTCTCCTCCATGTTACTCCCGCATAATTTCGAATTTCATCCACCCATCTCCCACGCGGTCTTCTTCTGGGTCTTTTCCTGTCCCTTGGAATCCAATCTAAAATTTCAGCTGTCCATGGATGGTCTGTCCTTCTGGCAATATGTCTAGCACATTGGCATTTCAGGGATTTTACTCTGATCATGATGTCTTCCACTCTTGTCATTTTTCGTATCCACGAGTTCCTCTTCTCATCTCTCTTGGTTACACCAATCATGCACCTCTCCATGCCTCTTTGAGTTGTCTGCAGCCTTTGTACGTCTGTTTTAGTTAAGGTCCACGTATCTGCACCATACGTAAGCACTGGAAGAATGCATTGATCAAACACTTTTCTTTTAAGACATAATGACATATTGCTCTTGAAAATTATGCTGTTTCTTCCAAAAGCCCCCCCCCCCCCCAGGCAAGTTTTACACGCCGATTAATTTCTTCATCAATGTGACCCTCACTTGATATCTGCTGTCCAAGAAAAATGCAGGTATCGGTTATCTCTAGCTCTCCTCCATCAATCGATAAATCTTCATTTCTTGTAAAAGCATTGTACATCATTTTTGCCTTCTGGCAGTTCATAATTAATCCCACTTCTCTACTCTTGTCAGCAAGTTCATGGATTATACTCTGCAACTCTGATGGGGTAGTTGCAAAACTGACTACGTCATTTTAATTTAATATTTCACACTGGCATTTTTCTACCCGCCCCCCCCCCCGCCCTTTTTTTTTTTTTTTAAAGATGGCACACGAAGAGCACACAGAGTTTTTTTTAATCGTTGGTAGGAGAAATGAAATAGGTAAATGCTACTAACCTCCTTAATTTTTCCTACAGCAGATAATACAAATATAACAATAAAAATTGTGAAGGAATAAAGCTACACATACACACAAACACGCGCGCGCGAACTCACACACACACACACACACACACACACACACACAATAAATTCATTACAATGACCTACCAAAAATAAAATAAAAAGGTATCCGAAAGAGAGAAAACACCAAATGTACGGAACATTACAGTACTCACAGGAGAGTAAAGATGGGTTTTGAGAGAAATATTTCTGACTTTTTCTTACCTTTCCTTTTCTAAGATAAACTATATACAACTTCTCCTGCATAGGGTTAAGGTGGACGTCAAGTAATTTTGCTTCTTTTTTTTTTTTTTTTTTGATTGGAGGTTTTAACGACCACCCTGAGCAACTCAATGGGTTATAAGTAGTCGCCCGTCCCTAATTTAGGGTCACTGGTTCCAGGGAAGGGAAAGAGCCAGTGACGTAAGACAAACACAACATCCATGCCTCACCGGGATTCGAACCCGGACCCCTTACGGACGAATGATCAGAGGCCATCGCATAGACCACTGCGCTGGCCTCTGATAGACCACTAATTTTGCTTCGTATGCTTCCAATGGAAAAAGGCCGCCCCGGTGGCGCAGTGGTCTAAGGCGTTGGCCTCTGATCGTTCGTCCGTAAGGGGTCCGGGTTCGAATCCCGGTCAGGCATGGATGTTGTGTTTGTCTTACGGCACTGGCTCTTTCCCTTCCCTGGAACCAGTGACCCTAAATTAGGGACGGGCGACTGCTTATAGCCCATTGAGTTGCTCACGGTGGTCGTTAAACCTCCAACCAAAAAAAAAAAAAAAATGGAAAAAGTTCTGCACACATTTTCTTCACAATTAATGCGTTCCCAAGAATGAAAATTTAAACATCGATTAAAATAGTTTCATTTTATAACTTGGAGTACTTAATATTTTCTAAAACATAACCATAATTATGAAATCCAACATTTGTTTATCTACTGACGTCATCAAAGTACAGGTCGCGTCATCTTTTTTCTGGACAATTAATGCGTTCACAAGGATGAAAATTTGAACAGCGATTAAAATAGCTTTATTTTATAACTTGGAATACTTAATATTTTCTAAAACATAACCATAATTAAGCAATCCAACATTTGTTTGTCTACTGACGTCATCAAGTACAGGTAGCGCCATCTTTTTTCTGGTTTCAACACCATCAAAGGAAAAGTTATTGATTTTTAATGTAAGTATGGTTATGTTTTAGAAAATATTAAGTATTCCAAGTTATAATATGAAGCTATTTTAATTGACGTTCAAATTTGCATCCTTGGGAACGCATTAATTGTGAAGGAAATGTGAACAAAAGTTTTTCCATTGGAAGTATAGGAAGCAAAATTACTTGACGTCCACCTTAAAAGCGCTGAAATGCTAGTCCGAAACCGACCATGAATCCCTGATACGACAGCACTATAGACGACCTTATCTGGGCTACTGGTTGCGCGATTCAAATGCGCTACGGGAAAGACCCGGGCGTTCGTTGGCCGTGAAATTCTAGCCAATTGCATCCTGGCCAAGAACTATTTGCATAACGGCTTTTACGGTTCGCAGATGATTTTATCTTAGCGCGTCGATTTTTATGCCTGAGAGTGTATGTGGCCAATCACTGCACAGCTGCTGCTTATAATGTGTCCAGGTGATGGAAAAAAAAAAAAAAAAAAAAGGCATGGAGCTCTGTTTTCACTTCTGAGGCCCAGATATGCATGAGTTTATTTATCTTAGCCTGGGGAACAGTGGTGGCTAGGAGAAATGGGGAAACCTCTTTCCCCTTTCACAAACACATTGCTCAAACCGAAAAAAAAGAAAAATAAAAACGCTCTCTCACTTAGAAGTAAGCCCGGAAAGGTAAACACAGAACCGAAATTATTGCTGTCAGCGTTTAAAAAACTGCCATCATTTATCTAAACAGAACATTCTCAACTTCCATATGAGCTTCTTAATCAAAACACGGTTAATTACGGTCACTGGAATAAATGTGCACCATTTTATGCTTTTGCTGGATTATAGTTGCTCATAAAAAACTATCTCTAAGAGTTAAACCAAAAAGTCTCTTAATTTTTCATCACTAAATTTATTTTCCTTTTCTACAAGGGGAGTTTTACATGTATGAGATCCCTCCACATTTGTGTTGTCAACCGATTTCGTATATATTCATGTTTATGTGTGGTCAGGAGGCTGATAGGTCTGTAGTTGCTGAGATCGTGGATCCGAAAAATGACAAGAGTGGAAGACATCATGATCAGACCTATCAGCCTCCTATCAGTGGTTTATAAAATCTTCACTAAAGTTCTTTCACACCGCTTGAAGGTGACACTGGACATGGCTCAACCGAGAGAACAAGCTGGATTCAGGAGTGGCTACAGCACAATAGATCATATCCACGTACTGAGAGAACTAATTGAAAGAGCGAGGGAATATGAACTTCCATTGTGCATGGCTTTTATCGATTATGAAAAAGCCTTTGATTCGGTGAAACCATCAGCAGTTGCAATGGCTCTGAAATCCTGCGGTATTGAAGATGCGTACATTAATATTATCAATAACATCTATGAAAATGCAAGTGCAAAGATTCGGCTGTTTGAGAATACAGCACACATAAAAGTAGGAAAGGGAGTGAGACAAGGTGACACCATATCTCCGAAGCTCTTTAATGCCACATTGGAAAATGTCTTTCAATCACTGAACTGGGAAAACAAAGGCATAAAGATTAATGGAGATTATCTAACCCACCTTCGTTTTAATTTAGTCATTTTTGCAACTACCCCATCAGAGCTGCAGAGTATGATCCAGGAACTTGCTGACAAGAGTAAAGAAGTGGGATTAAAAATGAACTTTCAGAAGACAAAAGTGATGTACAATGCTTTTACAAGAAATGAAGATTTATCGATTGATGGAGAAAAGCTGGAGATAACAGACACGTACGTTTATCTAGGACAGCAGATATCAAGTGACGATCACATTGATGAAGAAATTAATCGGCGTACAAAACTTGCCTGGAGAGCTTTTGGAAGAAACAGCATAATTTTCAAGAGCAATATGCCATTATGTCTTAAAATAAAAGTGTTTGATCAATGCATCCTTCCAGTGCTTACGTATGGTGCAGAGACGTGGACCTTAACTAAAAGAGACGTACAAAGGCTGCAGACAACTCAAAGCAGCATGGAGAGGTGCATGCTTGGTGTAACCAGGAGAGATAAGAAGAGGAACTCGTGGATCCGAAAAATGACAAGAGTGGAAGACATCATGATCAGAGTTAAATCCCTGAAATGGCAATGGGCTGGACATACTGCCAGAAGGACAGAACATCGATGGACAGCCGAAATTTTAGATTGGATTCCAAGGGACAGGAAAAGACTCAGAAGAAGACCACACGGGAGATGGGTGGATGAAATTCGAAAGTATGCAGGAGTGACATGAAGGAGACTTGCACAAGACAGACCGTTGTGGAGGAAACTTGGGGGGACCTTCGTCCAGCAGTGGATTGATAATACTTGACAATGATGATGATGATGATGTTTGGGCAGTGTGGGTACAACAAAATTTGCTTTCACCCTCGATTCTAAGTTTTAAAATGTTAGACAAATTTCCAACTTAGTTCATCGTAACCTTACACCTTAACCCTTTCAGTCCTGAGTTAATTGAGGCTGTGAATTTTTGGAAACTTATGGTTTGGTACTTAACTTTGGAGCTGTAATAACGCTTTTTGCTTTCATAGAGTGAATTATATAATATGTCAGTGTTTTGATTATTGGTACGCAGGAGTACCGTTAGGACCACAAGGAAAAGAAAATCAGAAATCATGTCTTATTATTTATTTAGCTTCGAGTGGAATTCTACAAAACAATTTTTATTTTCTCATTACAACAAAGAAAGACTTTTGCAGCAAACACGCTTGGAATGAGCTTTAGATTGTATTTTCTTCAGTGAACAAATTTCGCATCTTCCCCTGTTAGAAACAAATTCGGGCCAATGCGACCCAAGGTTCTTTAGACGAACATCTTTTGGCACAGATAAATTTTGTTTTCTGCATTTGGTTTGACCCTGGACAGCAGATCCTGTCTGGGCCGCCCCGGTGGCGCAGTGGTCTAAGCGATGGCCTCTGATCATTCGTCCGTTAGGGGTCCGGGTTCGAATCCCGGTGAGGCATGGATGTTGTGTTTGTCTTACGGCACTGGCTCTTTCCCTTCCCTGGAACCAGTGGCCCTACATTAGGGACGGGCGACTGCTTATAGCCCATTGAGTTGCTCACGGAGGTCGTTAAACCTCCAATCAAAGAAAAAAAAAAAAAAAAAGATCCTGTCTGGATATGTCGTCCACGTTTCTATGGAGCGCTGGTACCTAAAGTTATTTATGAGACCTTGCGTGACAGCTCTCTTGAAATCCAAGAATGTAATCTGCCCGTTCATTTTTTTGTAAATGACGAATGCATTTACAGCAGTAATCTCACATCATATACACTGAGTGGCCACTTTATTATGACCGCCTGACAGTTTTAAGCAAATGAGCTATGGCTGCACGCTGTTGCCGCCAGAGGGCGAGGCTAGTATAAAAAGGGAAAGCTTAGTGCTTGCGACTGTAGTAGAAGTGATTTTTGGGTGACGAGATGGGTAAGAAATGCGATTTGACATACTTTCAACGTGGGATGATTGTAGGAGCTCGGAGCCATGGAGCGTGTATCACCGAAACCGCCGCATTCGTGAAATATAACAGAGCAAATGTTGTTAAAGTGTTTAAAGACTGGACAAAAAAAAACTGGGTGTCTACGTGCAACGTGTGGTCGTCATCGACTAGTGAATGCTCGGGCGGAACGGAGAGTGTCCAGACTGGTAACAGACAACAGAAGAGCAACAGTGCAGCAAATTACAGAACATCTTAATCAAGGATCAACTCAATTTATATCTGCACGCACTGTTCGCCGTACACTGCATCGGATGGGATATGGCAGCTGAAGGCCTGTTCGAACACCTTTGCTGTCTGCAGTTAACAAGAGAAAACGTCTCCAGTTCGCACAGGAGCACAAGGATTGGACAGTCGATAATGGGAAACAAATTATGTGGTCCGATGAATCACGTTTTCTGTTGCACCATGCCGATGGCAGAGTGAGAATTTGGCGGAAACAGCACGAAAGCATGGACCCCAAATACATTGCTACAACCCTTCAAACTGGTGGAGGCAACGTTATAGTTTGGGGAATGTCTTCCTTGCATGCTTTGGACCCTTTAATTCGTGTTGATCAACGTCTGACTGGCACATCATATCTAAACATCGTTGTGGACCAAGTGCATCCTGTCATGTGGATGGTTTATCCCAATGGCGATGGCTACTTTCAACAAGGTAATGAGTCCTGCCATAGTGTTCGTATTGTACAGGATTGGTTTCAGGAACATGCCGGTGAGTTTACTTTGCTTAGGTGGCCCCCACAATCTCCAGAGTGAGAATTTGTGGGATGAAGTTGAACGAGCCATCAGATAGCTGGATCCACAGCCCTGCAATCTCACACTCCTGGAAAGTGCTATTCATCAAGCATGGTCTCAGATTCCACAAACCACCTATCAACATCTCGTGGAGTCCATGTCACGAAGAATCGATGCAGTATTAAAGGCAAAAGGTGGCCCAAGGAAGTACTGAGGGGGTGGTCATAATAAGGTGGCCACTCAGTATAGAATATATATATATATATATATATATATATATATATATATATATATATATATAGTGGTGCAAGGTCGGGTGGTGCGTAACACATAGCCTCTTCTTGACAAATGCCAACCCCACCTTCTCGCGGTGCATCCTGTTTCCACTAGAAGGGGTTCTGACGACCGACAAATAGCGGTATAACTATACTATCGGGATTAGAGGAAATGCTATTCTACATTCCTCCCTCCCCCGGCTTGGCCGGCGTGGTGAGTTATGACCAACACCCCCTCCCCCAAAGATGATTTCACAACTTAAATCTTGGCCCTCAGTCTCCTGCAGCTGGAATGTACCTGGCCAAGCCAGTGGCCAGTGCGACATGAAGGCAGAGGGCGCTAAGGTTTAAATATGCACTTTTAAACACTTGGAGTGTACAGAATGACAATGTGAGTCATGGAATGATTATGTACAAATGAGCCCCAGAACAAGTAGGCAAAGAAATAAAGCTATATACACTTCCTGAGGGTAAGATAGAAGGGGAATTTAAACAGGTTAAATAACGATGTAAGTGTCAATAAAAGGATAGAGTATTCATAATAGTTCAAACTGTAAAGGAAACTCTCAGGCCATCAATCTGGAACCAGCTGAGGTATGGTCTCCAGAGTTTGTAGAAGTTGGGAAGAGTATCTGTATTGAGAGCGTGTTCATGCGCTAACTGTAGACGGAACTTTAGTCGAGCTGTGAAGTGATGGACAAGCTTCTCGCTTGCCTCTGTAAGAGTAGGTACTGTGGAGTTTTCCTGATGCGTCAGTTGATGGGAGTAAATTACTATTTTTACAAGCCTGAAAATATACACACACACTGATGGGAGAGGATAAGCAGGAGAATATCTTGAAGTAGAGTAAAATATGAGACAGCACTCAGATTTCCTGGGCAAAGATGGTGTGCAATACGGAACATGAGATTTAACACAGGTAGCAAGACAGGACAAAACCAATAGACACGTTCAATGTCTGCCGGGACATCACAGTAGGCACATTGTGGAAAAACAACAAGAGTCGTTTGGTGTAATAATTGAGGAACGGGGAGGCGGCGATGTAGAAATAGCCAATGAACATTCTTCTCATGAGGTACAGCAAGGAGAGGGTGTGCATCAGACCAGACAGCTGTCAAAGAGGCAGACGGAACAGCAGGGATAGGCATTGGTTGCTGAGGTGCACAGGTGCGAAGAATTTTACTCAAAATCTTCTGTGAGCATGCCTCAAGCGTAAAATATTTCACACGGAGTTGCACAACAAACGGGAAAATTCGCGGTGCTGCTGCAACCTGTAAAATTCCTTCAGCTGAGGCCAGAGATCGGTATAAACGGATAATCGACGATTTTATCGAGGTGTAGGGCCGGGGGTGGCCTAGTGGGTAACGTTCGTGACTGCCACGGAAAGGGCCTCAGGTTCGATCCCAGGCAGGTACGGACGCTCGATCCACTAAATATCCGCCGTGCGTCGGATGGGTACGTTAAGCCGTCGGACACCGGGTACTGCCCCCCCCGTTAATAAATAAAAGCGTCTTCCTCCCCTTTCTACTTCGCTTCCGTGTCACTTTCCTATCGGGCGCTCTAGCCCAAATCTCCAAGTTTCCTATTTCTAAGGGTGGTTTAAGACCTGGAGTCAGACACACCCTTCCTAAAATCCTCTACATATGATCATTTATCGACGTGGAAAGTGTCCGGGAGGAGACGGAATCATGAAGATGAGTAGATAGGCGAGAGAAGTCTTTCCAAGTAAGGTTAAGGTTCACAAGGTCTTGTACAGTAATAACGCCTGCACGCATATGTTCTGGAGAGGCAAAGAATAGTCGGTCAGAGGGATGAAGAGCTGATGAGTAAAAGAGTGGTTCATTTAGTATCTTCTTAGTGGAGGAGGGGGTGCTCTCTGTAATGGGAGAGACCTCAGGATTTCTATGGCCTCCCAGTAAACGGCTGGGAGGCTTCGTCGTAATGCTGGGAAACCATCCATTCGAAGAAAGACGGCGAACGTTACTGAAATATTTTTCGATGAGGCAAGAACATTACGTACTGTGAATGTATCTGGGTTGGAGCTATTAAGCACACGAAAGAACCAGTGTAGCCATGCGGCACGGTAAACGAGAACTACAGCAGGAAGTCCAATTCCTCCCTGTGAAGGTGAGATGTAGAGTGTAGAGGAACTGACCCAGTGATGCTTTGATCATACAACTGAAATAAGGCATGCTTGACCTTGACGGAGTCTGTAGCCAGGGGCGGTATCCATTTGCCAGGAATAGTAACACTTTGATAAGATGTATGTGCGAGCAATGTGAGCTCTTTGAAGGAAGGAGGTGCAAAATTGTGCTCTTCTCCAGAAGCCTGCTGCTTTGAGAAGGGAAGGACAGAGAGAGGACCAATTTGTTCGTACGGCCTCAGATGGGGTTCCGAGATGAATTCCTAAGAATTTTTGGGTGGTACTTGACCATTTGGCTCCCCAGGGAGAGTCGTTGCGGTGTTTCCAAGTGCCGCACCAGAGGCCTGTGCTTTTCTCAAGATTGAGTGAGGTTGACGCTGCGGTAGCATACTCTTGGTAGCAGCGAAGAAGGGTGGAGAATTGGGTGTCATGACGTATGCAAAAATTTGCTTCATCCGAATAGTCTGAGTAGGTAATTTTATGATGTCTCGTGCTAGCTGTTGCGGGAGGGAGCCGATGTATAAACTCTCTGCGTGTCAAGCGCAAGAACGGCTCAAAAACTATGGTAAATACACTGGCGGAAAGTGTAAAAAGAACCCCAAGAAGGAGACGCCTGATACCAACGAAATTTATACAGCATAATAACGGAATACAGAGGATAACGTGATCAAAACATTATGGCAAAATACAGCTGTATTTGCTGGTAAACTGAAAAATAACATTTCCATGTAACATGGTTAGTACGAGGTTGAACCGCCATGAACTGCGTCACACTGTGCAATTATGGCATGGAGTCTGTCGTACAGATGTTGGATGTAAGTTTGGGGTATTGAGTTCCAAGCATCCTCAACCTGGACGCGTAAATCGGGGATGGTCGTGGCTGGCCGTGGAGACCGGATAAGTCGTTGTCCCATAAAATCCCACACGTGCACAATGGGGGACAAATCCGGTGAACGTGCAGGCCACGGAAGTTGTCTCACACCCTGAAGTGCATGTTGCGTTGCACGTGTCGTGTGTGGGCGTGCGTTATCTTGCTGGAAAACACCAAGATGGACCGACCTTACAAATGGCGCAACAACGGGCTGAATGATGTTGTTGATGTAAGAGGTGCTGTTTAACGTACCCGGTACAAACACTAGTTGTGTACGGGAGTGATAGCTCATCGCTCCCCACACCAGGAGACCAGGTGTAGGCCCTGTGTGTCGCTGGCGGATGCAAGAAGGGTGGAGACGCTCCCCTGTGCGTCTGCGAACACGCATACGGCCATCGGAGGCTCCCAAGCAGAATCTGCTTTCATCGCTGAACACGACAGATCGCCATTGCGTTCTCCAGTGCATACGTTGACGACACCACTGCAGCCGTTCCTGACGGTGGGCTGGAGTCAGAGGTACACGTACCAGAGGCACACGTGCACGTAGTCCTGCATCCAGTAGACGTTTGAGGATTGTTAGCACAGTCACCTCAGGTGCAACGGCAGTTCGGATTTGCGTCGCAGTGGATGTTCTGCTTGATAACGCCGCTCTTCTTATGCGTCGATCGGTCCGCTCATCAGTCCGTCTGAGACTCCCGGTTCCACGTCTTCTCGTGTGGGAAAGTTCCTCGGACCATCTACGCTACCATCGTACCACCACCGATACGCCCCGTCCAATTCGCTCCGCAATACGACGATACGACCACCCGGCCTCGCGGAGTTCGACTAGACGACCTCGCTCAAAGTCCGATAACTGCTGAAATCGTACACGTCTTCCATGTCCAGGCATTGCAGCTTCTTCAGGGTCTTTGCACGTGTCCGTACGCCGACGACTGATTACATTCACTTTGCCGTACTCCTTAAATACCACCGACGTTAATTTGCATATTATACCGTGCTGTGGCGTAAGCCCTCACCGGTTGGTCCCGAAATTAACATCACACCTACGTAAACTCGACCCCATTAACATATGTAAATTTCATGATCGTCCGCCAATTCCTTTTTGGTGTTCTTTTTTCACTTTCCGCTAGTGTAATTGTCCAAATAGAGGGCATCCCTGACGAATTCCTCTGGAGAACTTTATTGGAGCTGTCAGGAAGGCAGTGGTCTGCACTTGTACAGTTGCTCTTTGATAGAGAGAAAGGAGTGAGGTAATGAAGGAGATAGGGAAACCAAATGTTTGAAGTGTTGCAGAAAGGCAGACGTGTGATATATTGTCAAATGCTGCTTTTTGATCAATATTAAGGAGAGCCAATGGCTCGGGCTGACTGTCAGCAAGTAAGATTAAGTCACGTAGGAGTGTAAGATTGTCAGTGATTGAACGTCCAGACACAGTATAAGATTGTTGAGGAGCAGCGATATGAGGTACAATGGTATTATGGCGGTGTGAAAGCAGCTTTGTGTAGAGCTTGTAGTCGAGGTTTAATAATGAAATTGGGCGCCAGTGTGCAAGATCCAGGAGGTCTCCTTGTTTTGGGAATAAAGCAATGTAAACTTGAGTGAAGCATTGTGGAAGACTGGAGGAGGTGAACACATCGTTGAAAGCTGGGAGCAGGAGCTGGAGTAGGTGTGAATTGAAGACATCGAGGAATGCATGAGGAAGGCCATCAGGTCCCGGTACAGCATTCCGATTGAGAAGTCTAAATGAGGTTTGGAGTTGCGGCAAGTTGAAAGGATTCGTGAGATTGTTTTGTAGAGGATTTGGAACTTGAGGAAGAGACTCATGTACAAAACAAGGGAGTCAGAAGTTGCGCCGTTATCGTCAGTGGCCCCGTATTTTTGCTTGAAAAAATCGTGTACTAAGGAACACATGACGTTAGGATCTGAAGTGATCTCCCCAGAGGGGAGTCGCAGTTGTCGAATCGTGGTGGATTCCCGACGAGTTTTTTCGAGAGAGTGGAGGTACTCATACGAGTTGTTAATAGGAGTAAGATGAAGAAGACGTAATCGTTGGATCGCCTGAGCAGCAATGGGAGTGAGGAGGGTTATTAACTCAGCTTTTATAACCGGAAACATCGGATCATTTAGCGTGAGATCATCCAGCTCGGACCGAATGTTTTGTAACTTCATGTTCCGCTTGACTGTAGCAGAGTAAGTGTATTGGCGGATGAGAGTTAAGAGTTGATGTTTCGTATCAAACCAATACTGGAGCGTTTTCTGGGTGGGATCGATGTTGTCGATTTTTGATTGTTAGAAACTGCGAACTACGCTGCAGAAGGTAGAATCATGTAAGAAGGTACTGTCAAACGTCCAATGTCGGAGTCGAGAAGGACGATAAATTCTTGCTCCGATTTGGAGAGTCACCACACAGTGATCGGAAGAGGCTGTTGCGTGATGGTGACTTCCCTGGAGTGCCGGCACGAGAACACAGGAGACATAAAATCTATCTAATCTTGCTACTGATGATGAAGCAGGACATCTGGAACGTCAAGTATAAGAGTTATGGTCTGGGTGAAGCAAACGAAAGGCGTTCATGAGAGTGAAGTTAGCTAGCAAACACTGTAGACCTTGGATAAGGTGAGGGCGATGTTCTTGTTGATTCGGAGCTCGGTCCATCTGAGGATCAGTAGTGCAGTCGAAGTCTCCTCCCAAGATCACATTAGAGGAGTCCGGAACTATTAGAAGAGCATTATTGAGGGAGATTAAGAGATGTTCAGTTGGAGAATCATCGCAAGGAATATAAACATTGAAAATATTATATGCTTTGTCGTCAAGCATGAAGGAAAGGTGCGGAAGATAATTCAGGTAAGTATTGTGGATAGTGACTGAAGAGATGTTTTGTAGAAATCGCCGATGTAATCCGATAGCAATACCGCCACGAGAGGAGGTGCGAAACGAGTGGTGAAAGGTATACTCCCATTCTCTCCACCGAGAGTAAAGAGAGTCAGGAGAACAATTTGTTTCTTGTAAAAGGAGCACTTCTGCAGCACGATGAGCAATGTCTTCATGCACTAAAGCATTTGCAAGGGGATTGGAGAAACCCCTACAATTGAATGTTAAGATTTGGAGGAGGAGGATCTGAATTAGAGTCATGAAACTTGAGATACCTTTCTTGAAAACGACGGAATTTTTTTGAAGGGTGCGAAGATCATCTGGCACATGAGTAACGGTTTGGAGCTGTAATTTTGCAAAGACCTTTAGTTCCTGAATTTGCTGAAACATCTCAGCAAATGATCCTTCGCATTGACTGATTAGCTTTTTAAAGCAGTTGGGCTTATTGCGATAGCAGAGTAACGCTTTTAAGGAATCTAAGGGCAAGGGGTTTCTTGGAACACTAGATTTCTCAAAAGCTTTTAACAGTTCCTCCCTATAGAGACCTCTGAGGAAGAGTTTGGACTAGAGTGCTCTTCAGACTCCATTGTTGCAGTAGTGCAGTCAGATTCAATAGCGGGAGAGGTAGCTCTGCGAGTATTTCCTCCCTTCTGAACCTTTGCTTTCTTAAAATCCGTGGAAGAATCATCACTTAAAGGAGATTCTCGGTCGCTCCGAGAACGGCGGACTCTGGTCCGTCGGCTGGAACGTCGATGACACTCAGCGATGGTCGACTGGAAAGGCGGGGACATCGACGATCTTTATACTTCTTGAGAAGAAGGTATGGAAGTTTCATGGAGAACAGGAGAGACGATCGTTTTCGGTGAGTCTTTTGTCAGAGAAGTTGAGTTAGAGTGGGAGTCAACGGAGTGAGGTGTAGAGTCACCGGAGGACCGGACTAGGATGCGATCCGATGATGACCTTGGCTATGTTTAATGGACGATTTCTATCTTCTGATTCAAGGCTCCTTGAATTGGAGGAGGAGCTCCAAAGGATCAAGAGGGACATCGTCAAGCTAAGTGACGTAAGAAGAAAAGGAGAAGATCTCATTGAACTGAACTACTCTTCTACTATCGTAGGAGAGGAGAGATACTGGTAGAACTAGTGGTGTTTGATTTATAATAAGAAAAAAGAAACTGAAGGACAATGTTCTAGAAGTTGAAAGTTCCTCGGACAGAGCTGCGCGACTCGTTATCCAACTCTCAAAAAATACCAGGCTTAGATTATTCAACTTTAAGCGCCCACCACAAGTCCTTCTGAGGAAGATGTTGAAGAATTTTACGAAGAAATTCGGCACCTACGTATATAATAAAGGCAAGCATTACTTGAAGATCATTATGGGTCATTTCAATGCAAAAATAATGCAACAACAACAGAATGAAACATCGGTAGGGAAATTCTGACATGGGAACAGCAACCAGCGTGGAAATACTCTCGTAGAGTTTGCAGAGGCAGAAGGGTTTTTCATCATGAACTCCTTTTTCATTAAAAAACCACACAGGAAATGGACATGGAAGCACCCGAATGTAATGGCAAGTGAAATTGATTTTATTATGTGTAACAAGAAATTTGTCATTGAAGAATGCAGTGTGCTAAACAGGTTCAACACAGGGAGTGATCACAGGATGGTGAGATGAAAGATGCATCTCAACACTAAACTTGAACATGGCAAGCTCATAAAACAAACAAAATGTATTGACATGACCAACTTCAAAAACCATCATAATACCTTCAAACTGGAACTGAGAAACAGATTCTCCTCTCCAGAAGATCTAACATCAGAAGAAGTAGACATCTCTGTTTTTTATCTCTTAAGTTAACAGAAAACGAACCTAGGCTGTTATGGAAACAGCAACAAAATTAGGTGGTACTAAAAACAAGTTGCATATAAAGAAAATATCACGAAAAACAAAAATGATGATGCAAAACAGAAGGGAGATGACGACAAATGAGATGTCACTTCCAAAGTGGAATATTTAGAGCTATGCAAGACAGTACGAAAAAGTATCACTGAAGACGTAAGGAGATTCAACTGTGAAGTAGTGAGAAAAGCAATTAAAAACAGCCAAAGCTTGAAGAGAGCAATGGAGCGTCTCAGTAATTGAAGAAAACAGATTATGACAATGAGAAAAAAAGATGGCACTGTAACAAGAAACAGAGGCGAAATTTTGTCGGAAATAAAATCACCGTTGACCAGTGTTATGAATAACTTTGATAAATTTTATTCGCGTCCGAAAGGATTCAAAAGACGTGCTCATGGTAACCGAAAATCCAGTGTCATCTTTCTTGTTGATATTACCTTCAGTGTATTTGATAGATTTCTCTCTCTCTTTCTCTCCCCCGCCCCCCCTTTTTTTTATTTATTTTTTTATTTCGAAATTTTTTTCTGGCTTTGACCCTTTAACGACCATGACCCCAAAATCTTGTATCACTCTAAATATAATAACGCCCGAAACTGTCTCTTGTTTCACTACTTTGTTTAATAACAACAATAGTGACTGACGGTGACTCCTGCTGATCCCTTATAGATCGAGAAAATTTGAAGACTGTTGAATATAATCAAAATCGGGTCAAAGGTCAGGACACAGGAGCGAGATTTATTCTAGACAAGCGTTTCGGACGGCTATGGCCGTTTGTAGGTACGAGCGTCTTGGGCGTTATGGTCGTTAAAATGTTAAACACAACCATGAGCAACTCTAATGTCTATAAGCAGTCGCCCATCCTTAATTTGGGACCGCTGGCTCCAGGAGATGAAGAGAACCATTCCCGTAAGACAAGCGATCTCCCCTAACCCTGGCACACTCGGACACGCCGTCAGATGCCAGTGCTTAGAACACTGCACCACTAGACAGGCATTTCATAGCTTTTAGAGCACTTGTGTTTCGTCATGACCTTATAGTCATTGAAACCATAGCATTCTGATCCTGTAGTATATTTTAAATGTAATTTGTAAAACCAGGATGAGAATTTGTTTTAAATCTACTCCAGTAATCGAAAAAGAATCATCCATATTTTTTCGCAAAAGAAATGAAAATGTGAGAAATCATACGTATGATTTTTCAAATTAAAACAAAAGTTTTAATATTTTAAAATTATTCGACTGAAACAAACAGAAAGGGTATGTTTATTATTGTTATCATTGTTTCTGTTCAAGTAAACATTTGCAGCCAAAAAACAAGGCCTAAGTAAAGTGAAAATCTTCCAAACACGTGGAGACAATGTAAATAGACAAAGTCATCGCTCTTTCTACGTTTTTCTTTAACACACAGCAACCGAAAAACTATATTTCGACACGGCTGGGATCGAACGCCAGGTCTCTCGATAACTAGCCGAATGCGTTCGGCTTACGCTTTGGTGCCAACTATCCACGAAGCTATGTTTATCTGTCAGAGTCTGACTTCACAAATCCGTAGAGATGGGCTCAGCAACTGACACGTCTCCATCTGGTGGGGCTTAACGGCACAAGCTATTTAATTATCATCATCATCATCATCATCATCATTGTCAACCATTATCAATCCACTGCTGGACGAAGGTCTCCCCAAGTTTCCTCCACAACGGTCTGTCTTGTGCCAGTCTCCTCCATGTCACTCCCGCATACTTTCGAATTTCATCCACCCATCTTCCATGTGGTCTTCTTCTGGGTCTTTTCCTGTCCCTTGGAATCCAATCTAAAATTTCCAATCTAAAATTTAATTATAGCTAATATTATTATCCACGGGGCGAGAGAAATAGTGAAAATCCTCCAAATACGTGGATACAATGTAAATAGACAAAGTCATCGCTCTTTCCACGTTTTTTATGCTTTCCAACCGTAGGTTGAAGAAGCATATATGCTGCTGCTTTGTCAGTCTGTCTGTCTGTCCATCAGCACGATAACTCGCGTAAAAATGGTTCGATTTCGATGAAATTTTAGTATGTGGTAGAGAACCACCAGGGGACGAACCCTATTGCAAAAAGACGAAATGGGTTCAAAGGTCTAGACATAGGAGCGGGATCCATTCCATTGCCCTTGTGCGTCATAACTTGCGTAAAAATGGCTCGATTTCGATGAAATTTTAGTATGTGGTAGGGGACCATGTGGGGACGAACCCAATTAAAAATGGGCGAAATGAGTCAAAGGTCAGGACATAGGAGCGGGATAAATTCCATTGCCCTTGTGAATCATAACTTACGTAAAAATGCTTCTATTGCGACAAAACTTTATTATGTTGTTCCGAAGGTAGCCTGAACCAATTCTGTTAAATATAATTGAAATCGGGTCAAAGGTCAGGACACAGGAGCGAGATTTATTCCACAGCCATTTTCCTCATCACTTGAGTAATGATTTCTGGTATGTTGGAAAGGGTATCATAATCAATGCATAGCATGATTTTACAAACTTGTTCTTTAATTAACACATAGCAACCGAAAAAGGGGTTATCCAGACACCACTGGGATCGAACCCCAGAGCTGGGGTATTGTTATCCGGACACCGATTCCAAAGGTGTCCGGTGAAAACATCTTCGGTTGCTGTGTTTTAATTAAAGAAAAACGTGGAAAGAGTGATCACTAAGTCCTAACTATTAATATTTTTACTTTTCTATTTCTAAATAGCGAATTTTCAAAATAAAAATGGTACTGCGTTTCTGTAATGCATGTTTCAAAATATTTTTAAGTGGGTTTTATTTACCTGACCTCTGAATTTCAGATCTTTTTAAATTTCTACAGTTAAGTGCTAAAATGCAAAAGCAAATCAGTTCCAATGTTCAAAGGAATAGCTCAAGCAATAGGAATTTTATTTGATGAAGCTCTACTAGATGGGACTGCCCGAGCTTAAAATGAAAACAGGCTCGTTCGTCGTAGCTCATGAAATCAGTTAAACTTTGGCTGCCTACCCACATGAGTAATCGAGAAGAGATAAAGTTAGCAAAGTTGCTTTCCGGTCTGAATCCTCTTTACGGAAGCTCTTTGAAGTGATTGACTCTTATTCCAAGAAAAGAGTAAACTCTCGTGAGTTGCAACTGCATTAGTACGAGTAGGGAAGGTACTCATTTACTTTCTGAATTTTTCAAACTTCAAAGAAAGATCCTTTCACAATTCTCTCTACAAGAAAAAAGTTGCTATAGTTACAAATGGTAGCCCGTTCATCTCTGGGACAAATACGCTATTCTATCGTGCGACAATTTACAGGAAAATAAATGCTTCACTGCTTCTTTTTTGTGTAGTATCATTTCAAATGCTGTTATAGGGCTTGGTGCTGACTTATGTATTACATCGCCTTGTGTGGAGGGTTCGTTTGATGCTTCCTTTGCAGTAAGTTCGGTATCGGAGGTTTAACCCGTAATTCTCCCGACTGGAGCAGATAAATAAAATACAAAGTATATAAAAGAGATTCGACTGAAGTTAAATCTTTGCAGTGAGGAAGACTTTTATTCAGATGTTACGGGGAATGTTTTTAAGCCTTGTACTCCGTTCTTTCTATATCTTATTAACACCTCGTTATCTCCCCCTCTCTCCCATATCTTCCGCACGCTTTCTTACCCGTTCTCCTCCTCACGCCCTCACGCGAGCTCTTCGCACCTCGCTACAAAAAAAAAAAAAAAAAAAAAATCCTTCTTCCTCCACTTTCTGCTACCGAGTGTCTTCCTCTCTCTTGCTCGGAGACCCCCCCCCCAAAAGTATCCCTTCTCGAACGGTGAAATCCCACGCATTTATAGAAAGCGCGGCCACACCCTGCAATGCATTCCTCTGAAAACTCTCAATTCTTCATTGCTTCGCTGCCCCCCCTCTTCTCTTGGTCAATCGCTTTGCTTGGGACGGCTGAAAAGCAATGTCCTGTTCGACTCTCCTCTCACATCCGCAAAACTATAAATCGAACACCCCTTCTGTCGTGTGAGAAAAAACGTTATAACGAAGTAAATTTCTCCGTCATTTTTGTCCACGCCCGGGCTCGAACCCGGGTCCCCTCATTCCAGAATAAGTCACTTCACTAATGGAGCTACGCGGACGTTCGTTCTGACTGCTATCTGTCTTTATGTCGTGTGCGTCCTGCTGGGCGGGCACGTCACATCTCCCCCCCGAAAGAGCGTCGGGGGCATGGCCCACGGGTCAGCCGTGACCATGAATCATCGCAGGCAGCCATCCGCTGTAGTTCGTGCACTTGAGAACTCCCAGTCAATCTAGTGTGTGGAATACAACGTCACACACATATATTTTTCGAAGCGCTGGAGAAGGGATTCTCTGATTTTTCCTATCTCGCGGTGTGGAAAGAACATCACACCATTGCGAGATTTTGAACGGCCGGGTCATCCGGAAAGTTCGGGCGCCATTATAACGAAGTAAATTTCTCCGTCATTTTTTTCCACGCCGGGGCTCGAACCCGGGTCCCCTCATTCCGGAATAAGTCACTCTACCCATTGAGCAGTCAGGACGAACGTCCGCGTAGCTATCTGCCTTTATGTCGTGTGCGTCCTGCTGGGCAGGCACGTCACAACGTACTTTGACTGTTCGTTGCCCAGCTCATCAAAAATGGCGGGAATTGAAGGAAAATGATTCCAATTTTTAATTCCTTAAAATGGCTACTGAACTTCACCTGATAAATATGGAAGCCCCGGTTACAATACACTCATTGTCGTAAAAAACGGTGCACCAAGAAGGAGGCGTCGGGTTGAAATAAAATTTTAGTAGTGAGATGGTACATACCAAGGACAGAAGTAATTACAATATCACAGCAGCCGGGCAATTTCCCGGGGACATATGGTACACATTCCGGTCAGCGTTAGTACTGCGTCGTACCGCCTCGTGCTCGGATACATGCGGTGATACAATCCGGTAGGGAGTCAAAGAGACGCCGTATGTTATCCTTGGACAGATTGGCACACACTTCTTGCAACTGACGCTCTAAATCACGAACACTGGGACATTGAGAAAGCTGGCGTCCCATCTGGTCCCACACGTACTCGATGGGCGAGAGATCAGGCCATCTAGCAGGCTACGTAGGCGTGGAAGCATGACGTAGACAGTCCTGGGAAACCAGAGCCGTGTGTGAACGGGCGTTAACTTGTTGAAAAATGGCTCCGGGCCGCTCCGCCAAGAATGGCAGCACATGGGGCCGCAGGAACTCCTGTGCGTAGCGCTGGGCTGTCAACGTCCCTCGGATCACCGCGAGGGAAGTCCGGCTGCCATACGCGATGGGTCCCCAGACCATCACACCTGCAGTTCGGGACGTGTGTCACCATATAATGAGGTTGGGATTGTAACGCTCACCTGCGGTCCTCCACACTCTGTCACGGTGGTCGTCCGTTCCTATACAGAAGCGGGATTCGTCGCTGAACACTATACGTCGCCAGTCCGTAGCATTCGACGTTGCTCGTTGCTGACACCACTGCAATCGAAGCCGACGATGATCAGGTGTTAATGGCAGAAAACGTAAGGTCCGTCGTGAATTCAGATTCGCCTCTGCCAGGCGTCTGGAAATGGTTCTGGCGGACACATTAGTCCCTTATACAGCCGCCACATGTCATATTGGACAAGGACGTTGTTGCATCTGTGCGTACCGGTCTCACGATCCCATGGCGCTCTCTGCTGGTGGTGTGTCTGGGTCATCCAGAGCCAGTCCGCCGTGTCTGGGTGCCTTCCCGTGTCCATTGCTCTCAACACGATCGCACCGGACTGTCCAACGGGCCCAAATGACGGCCGATTCAGCTCGCCGGCCACACTGCCTCTCTCATCCCAACGACACGGCATCGTTCAAGCTCCGTCAGTTGCCAGTATGCACATCTATGCAGGGTTGCCAACTCCCATAACCAAAAATCAACTAACTCAAACAGAAAAATCTACTAAAAATCCGCTAACTCACAAATAAAATCAACTAAAAAAACAACTAAAAGCAAGGTAATAATTCAAACTCCTTTTTGATATAAATAAAAACAAAACTAAGTTAAACAAAGTGTGCATATCTTTGCAATTATAGTACCACAGGATATTGCATATATTTATTGTTTTCCTTGCAGACCATTAACCCAAAGTTCTTAGACAGACTATTGAATTAAGTACTTTATATACATTTTAGGATTTGATGTGTTAAGAAAAACACGAGAACTGTGTACTACTTTAGAAAGACTTGTGCCCATATTCCTAACCAGCTTACGGAATGTATTTCCCTTTTTTTTTGAAAGCAATATGTTAAAAAAAAAATTCTTATTCTTTTCTCCCTGCATTCCATCTTTAATGACTATTAGATGTTTTTTTGAGGGGTGGGGGTTGGCGGATTTTTTTGGGGGTGGGGAGTTGGGGGATATTTCATTCAAACTCCTTTTTGATATAAATAAAAACAAAACTAAGTTAAACAAAGTGTGCATATCTTTGCAATTATAGTACCACAGGATATTGCATATATTTATTGTTTTCCTTGCAGACCATTACCCAAAGTTCTTAGACAGACTATTGAATTAAGTACTTTATATACATTTTAGGATTTGATGTGTTAAGAAAAACACGAGAACTGTGTACTACTTTAGAAAGACTTGTGCCCATATTCCTAACCAGCTTACGGAATGTATTTCCCTTTTTTTTTTGAAAGCAATATGTTCAAAAAAAAAATTCTTATTCTTTTCTCCCTGCATTCCATCTTTAATGACTATTAGATATTTTTTTGGGGGTGGGGGGTTGGGGGATTTTTTTGGGGGTGGGGAGTTGGGGGATATTTCATTCAAACTCCTTTTTGATATAAATAAAAACAAAACTAAGTTAAACAAAGTGTGCATATCTTTGCAATTATAGTACCACAGGATATTGCATATATTTATTGTTTTCCTTGCAGACCATTAACCCAAAGTTCTTAGACAGACTATTGAATTAAGTACTTTATATACATTTTAGGATTTGATGTGTTAAGAAAAACACGAGAACTGTGTACTACTTTAGAAAGACTTGTGCCCATATTCCTAACCAGCTTACGGAATGTATTTCCCTTTTTTTTTAAAGCAATATGTTCAAAAAAAAAAATTCTTATTCTTTTCTCCCTGCATTCCATCTTTAATGACTATTAGATACTTTTTTGGGGGTGGGGTGTTGGGGGATTTTTTTTGGGGTGGGGAGTTGGGGGATATTTCATTCAAACTCCTTTTTGATATAAATAAAAACAAAACTAAGTTAAACAAAGTGTGCATATCTTTGCAATTATAGTACCACAGGATATTGCATATCTTTATTGTTTTCCTTGCAGACCATTAACCCAAAGTTCTTAGACAGACTATTGAATTAAGTACTTTATATACATTTTAGGATTTGATGTGTTAAGAAAAACACGAGAACTGTGTACTACTTTAGAAAGACTTGTGCCCATATTCCTAACCAGCTTACGGAATGTATTTCCCTTTTTTTTGAAAGCAATATGTTAAAAAAAAATGCTTATTCTTTTATCCCTGCATTCCATCTTTAATGACTATTAGATATTTTTAGGGGGGGATTTTTTTGGGGGTGGGGAGTTGGGGAATATTTCATATCCACCTTTCGGCTATAAGCAGTTGGGCGTCCGGGGCGGAGAACAGGCGACGTAAAACGGACGCACTATGCTTGCTTTATTGGGGTATTAGCCAGAAACCAGCATCTTTGACCACTTGGTTGACGAGGTTGGTTTGATCGTCCGCTGTGGCGAAAGGCTGGTGTCGTAGAGCTGGGCGTATCACTCATGCCTTATCCAGCGGCTGGCCAGAAACCAGCGGCCGCCTTGGTGGTGCAGTGATCTAGGCGGTTTCTTCTGACTGTTCGTCCGAGATGGGTCTGCGTTCGAATCCCAGTGAGGCATGGATGTTGTGTATGTCTTATGGCTCTGCCTCTCTCCCTTCCCTGGAACCAGTGGCCCTAAATTAGGGACGGGTGACTGCTTATAGCCCATTGAGTTGCTCACAGTGGTCGTTAAGCCTTTATTAAAAAAACAACAACAACAGTATATTTTACCACTCCGCCGCTGGGGTGTTTTTGATCGTTTTCTGGTTTTCTGTAAATGTAGCCATCGAGTTTAAATGCTCCAGGTAAGAAAGAAAAGTAAATCCAAAAATGAAGATGATAGCCCTGCACTCTTTTTTTATGCTAGTACTGTAATCTTTCTATTGAGTGGTAAACTGCCGTTCTATGCACTCAGAGACATGCTTAAAACTTTTAAGAACTGCTGCAGTTTGCATTCGTAATTAACAATTACACAAGACAGGGAATTTGTACAATTCCAATCTTCACAGCTGTAATTCTATATCCATTTTGATGGCTCAAAATTGACATATGTATTCACTTCTGTAGTTTACAATCATCATGTTATAGAGGAACGCAAACTCCGATTTTTTAAAATTTAATTTACGATATTATCTAAAAACATTTAATTTCAAGACGATAATAAAGTTTAATTCTGGAAATATCTGTCGATGATAAAGTTTACTTCTGGGAATTTCCGTCGATGATAATATAAATTATAAAACATATTGGATTTAAAACTATGTGTCTTTTGTGTGCTTGCATTTATGCACTAAAAGAATTTACACCGGATACACACCTTCATTATAAAGGAAGTAATCAACTACTGTTTATTGTCGATTAACAAAAAGGTTCAGCAGTCAATTAATGAATTTACTTTCTATATTTTCTCTAATAGTAAACTAAAACAGCAACACTGCTTACTAATCATAAGCAGAGTCATGTATATTTCTTTTTTTATGTACTTCACATAACAAAAGTCCTACATGCCACTTCCCCATACGAAATTTCTAGGAAGTAAATGTTATCACCACTTGTGGCGACGGTAATTCAACATAGGAAAAAACTTGATATTTCTGGCAATGTAGTTACGGTTGATTCCAACTTAAAAATAGAAAACAATGAAAAATGAAGCCCCTTTCGCGGCGCTTTATAATCCCCAAGGGTTGCGATTGCAGCGCCAGTCGTGGACACGTGGGCATGTGGAATCGCACGAAACTTTAATCATTTGCATGTGTGTTCTCCCCGTAGCTATTCGCCGAGTTTCACATTAATCGAAAGGTTTTTTTCTTGGTGAGCGGATTTTTATGACAATGAGTATACCTATTTGATATATCTTACACTGCGTTTAATTCGGCTTGGTGAACAAAAAGCACATTTTACTTCTGCAACAGAATTCCAAAAATTTACATATGCAATTATCGGGCCTAATTCTGTTTGATGAATCTCGAAATCAATTATATCTTTTTAACTCAGTTTCTAAGACTTTTATATCGCATCAGTCTTAAAATATCCAGACTACAACTTGAAAAGGAAGTCAAAAGACGTACACTAAGGTGGGGCCGTTCAAATAGGCGAAAAAATATTTTTTTGAATTTAAATCTGGAAGAGGGGGTGGGGGAAGCTGCCTCTTACTCTCGAATAAGTGCTCATAATTTTTTTAGATTTTTTATTCAGTCTTGAGACCGGGCTTTGTATTTAGTGTTTTCAGCCTTCCAAGAAAAAGTTAAATGTCTAAACTATTTCAATAATTATTAAAAATTATATTCAAAGAACTTAACTGATATAAGAAAAGTCATTTTCGGAATACAATATTTTTTCGACACACCAAAGAAAAACTCGAATATTGTGAAATTTTGCAGATTTTCTTGCAATTCAAAAACGAATGAAACATGTTGATAAAACAAACAATGCAAAATAAATATCAATTGAATAATATTTTTAAACGATGAAAAACAAATACATAACAACTAAACATAAAAAGGTTAATGCTAATTGTTCAGCCAATTTATACTGATTTTTATAATCGAAATTTGGCATAATTTGTCAGGATTGGATTTCAGCACGGATTTAGCCATCTCGTGCTTCTGGTCCAATGACAGACATTGATGCTGACAGTCATTGGACCAGAGGTCCAATGACAGACATTGATGCTTCTGTCACGAATTTTACACACCTTTCCTACAACCTGTGTGTGACAAGGGTATCGAAGAAACTCTAAAGTAGGAGTAATTGGAGATTTATAAGAGATTCAAGGTCTTCATTTGTAGCGTTTGTCAAAATAAGGGGAGATACAACATGACACTCTTTCCAGTTAATGAGATCAATGTATTCAATAGCTTCAAAGTTAATGTTTGAAATTTTGAATGTTCTTTCTGTGTTCGTCATTCCCTGTCTAGCCCTCAGAATCCTCCTTAGTCCCAGCTCACTAATGGGGCGACGGTCGTCGCTGATCATCGCAAGGAGCATATTCTCAGGGTGAGTAAAGTATGCATTCCTTTGAATAACTGGGTTAATTACATCTTTCAATTCGCCACGTAAATAACGAGTTGCCTTTATCGTCTTGAAAACATGCAAAGCTCCATCTTTGCAGGAATGACGACACTTTATCATGAACTACATTGGCGCATAAACTCCTAAAATAAATTCTGAAATAATATTTAAGTTCGTTGACGGATTATCACACGAGATGTAGTATCGTAGAACACGGTTTGTAGTCATTAGCCAATGAGCATGAGATAGCGTTCCTGGTTGACGATCAGCTAAATTCGTAGAGCATTGTCCTAAAGAAATAACCTTGCAAGTATCATACAAATACCTTTGATCTGAACTTAAATCCTGTAGGTCGACTTTTGTAAATCACAAGAAATAGCCATAAAGTTCGCAACTCGAAGCTTTTCGCATTTATCTAATGCTTTCCCGATTGTTCCCGAATATTCTTTTTGGACCTGTTGTAGCTCTATCTAAATAATGATATAAGTGTCTCAGAAGCAATTCGTTGGCATGTAATTGGCATACGAACCATTGAAGTGAACGATTTAATTTAATTTCAAGATAAACTATAACTCCGTTTTTGCTTCCAGTATTGAAATCCGTGCGATCACAGCCTATTGTCACCAGGTGGTCTAGGCTTAACTTTCTTTCGCTGAAAAAATTCGGAATACTTTCAGCGGTACCTTTAGCTGCACCTGAAGGTTGGTTAATGTACCCTATATAAGATAAACCTGGTTCATCTATAAGCGAAATATGTGCTTCACATATTATTCTCCGACGAATTCGGTCTTGATATAATGTTTTATCTTTTCTCCTGTCAAAGTATCGACCTATTACTTCAATTTCCGCCTGTTTAAAAACCAATTTCAGTTCTTCCCGATTCTTATGTCTTGCTCTGCGAACTTTATTTTCATCAATTACGTTCGCACAATTGTCTTCTGTTCTTCCCCCGTATCTTCTAAAACTGCAGGTGTTGCAGCCTTATCCGAAACACTACATTGGTCACACATTTTCGCAAGTGTTTTAAGTTTTAACTTATTTCTTCTAGAAACTTTAGCATTTATTTTTGAAGTTGAAGGTCCAGATTCTTCTCTAGTAGGTGACATTGATAAAGCGCTGTCGTAGCATGTACTTTCAATATTAACTCGGTTTTCTGTGATACATTTTGTATTCGCACAAGACACCTTATGTTGATAAAAGATACATTTAAAAAACACAGAGTTGGTAAAAGATACACTTCAGACATAAAACATTAAAATAAGGGTTGAACTGATGAAACGTAGGTATATTTGTGCAACTAATATGTATAATAAAATTAATATGCATAATTAAAAATGCGAAAATGGCAATACGACTTTATTTTATACTTTTAATAATATTCGTAATTACTTAATGCTTGGTAGAGGGCTCAAGACCTTGAATAAAAAATATTTAAAAAATATAGGCATACATTTGAAGGTAAGAGACAACTTTTCTATCCTCTTCCAAATTCAATTTCGAAATTATTGTTTTTCGGCCAATCCTAATGTACACTAGGATATTAATTTCAAAGTGGCGGTGCGAAAGTCCCGCATTCTCTGTTTTTTAATCTGTTTGTCGCAGAGTATATGTTAGTTTACCATTACAGAGATGTATTTTTGTGCGTAAGGAACAAATTATCCTCAAACGTATTGTCGGCGTAATTTTTCGTTTTCTTCAGCGCCTCATTGACATTACACCGCTATGCTCGACAATAAAACTGGAGAGGGGCACATTCCAAGCACCTCTCTTCACAGAAATGGGAGAAACCATTAGAAGTTGCGATAGAGTTGAGAAAACAACGAAAAAAAGCTTCCCGTTGTCACAATCATTGTCTGTTGTACAAAAGACACCGAAGTCAAAATGCTGAACTACTCGAGTGTGCTTATGAAAACACATTTTCTCTTAGCAATAACCATTTGGAAGCCATTTTGTATAGATTGATGAAATAATGGTATTAGGTACATATCATTGTTTTTCTAGTAAGTTATTTTAACAAAAATTTTATTGTGTGACTGTTTGAAAGACTCAATCATTATATGCACTATCGACGCCTGCCAAACTAAGCATCTCGTGTTCATTACTAATATTAATTTTCTGAATTTCACTTCCAATATGGACACAAATACATATTAATATCCAGCCAGTTCTTTGGCTCATGCAGTGCTGTGCAATTGTTTCCTCATTTCCTCCAACAGGTATGATACCCAGTACAATGCTAGAGCAGTACATAACTGTTAAAACGTGTGTTCACTTCTTGCAAAATTCAGAAAACACCTAAGTGGTGCTGTCGCTTATTTTGTGGACATTTTCTAAAGAGTAAACAATCCCAAAGTAGCTTTTCTTATGGCAATCGGGAGCAGAATTACTGATGAAAAACACCTTTGCCATTTGCTTACAAAAAGAATAGAAACGTTAGATAATTATCGCCACACTAAGCGAAACAAAGCTTATCCGGAATCATCTTGCAATTTTATAGACTCATTTCAAGCCGAAATCCACTATAATGGCGCAAACGCCGGTTAAGAATTTTTCCCGTCCGACCTTTGCAGGATAAAATCTTAATACAGACAACAGACGAGACGGACTTGAAGATCAATCTTAACCCACTTCCTGCCAGATTTTTTTTTGGGGGGGGGGGATTATGTTTCCGAATAAAGGTATGTTTTAGCTTGTAAACAAACATGAGATATCGAATTTTACAATAGACAGAGTAAATATGATTTTTATTGATGGGAACAAAAAGCCTTATTTGGGGATCACGGCACAAGACATGTTAATCAGTGCATCATTATTTTAGGAGTGCCACGGAATAACGCATTCTACGTGTAACCCGACATTACACTTTACATATTGTTTCCTAACGTTTTTCTTACAAACCACACATTTGCTCTGTTTTCTATCCGATGTTTTCGCCCTGCGGGATTTTTTCTCACGTTTTCAGGTACACCCTTCTGTGAACTCACACTATACGATGGCCTTCCGCTATTTTTCGGATCAGATCGTGTGAGTGTATGTTAAAACAGGACATCGCAACCATCCTTTTGAAATCCATTTTTCCATTAGCACTGCAGTACAGTACATGAGATTGACTACAGCCATATCCACTGCATTAGTGGAAAGTACCATTTCTTGCCTCTAATCTTTACTCAATACTTTTGTATATTCCAATCAAGCTTATCAACTTCACCCATGCACTTATTGTAATTTGCAGTAGCATTAGGCTGCGGAGATAGCACTTGTTTCTTCTCAAATCTAGACCATCTTGTTACTCGTCCTAATGGTAGAATTTCCAAATGATTCGATAACATTTGAACAGTTGTGACGTATATTCTAAATTAAATTTCCTTCTTAGTTTCTTTCCCTGTGTAAATTTTGAGTTTGTTCTCAGTTATACTTCACAAATTAACGTGACATCTTCTCTCTCAAACGAATACTGTTGGCAACACAATTGAGGTCAGAGTGAACGTGACGTATGACTGTATGAGATAATAACGATAGATAAAAACTAGGATACAACAGTTGCTCGTGTGGGATGTTGGATGTGTGTTGGAGATGTGATATGTGAATTATGTTGAAATGTGATATCTGATCTATTTATATAGTCCTGGAATAAAGCCAATTTCTGTAAGTTTGACTTCTGTTTAAATGTTTCGTCTGGCCGTTAAGGTTTAATTAAGGAAGTGTTCCACCGTATTCATACCTAATGATATAGACATAACGTAAGAACGACAAGATTTCAGTACGAAAGGAACTTTACTTTATACAGTGTTGTTATCTTTCCAAACAAGGCCAAATATTTCATTCTTTTTTGGCAAACCTATAATCAAAAGCCCCACGAAATTCTTTTTTTATTTCCCCATCCGTTTTTATTGGGCAGTTATTAATCCTATTATACAGTATCTCACCATTCCTGTCGCAGATATATTTCTCTCTTTTAGACGTTTCATCAAATCAAAACTTGTGAAAAATTATCGAAATAAAAGCAGTGTTCTTCTGGTTTGTATATAGCTGCCATCTTATTCAATATAGCCTACATGCCTAACCCATTCGTATCTCTTTCAGAACTACCTAGCTTACCTTCATAGATTTACGCGTTATAGCAATATCTGGTCTCAGCGCAAACCATAGCCCATTCCTTGAAACCGAAGCGAATGGGCTTGCTTGTAAAATAAATTGTTTCAGATAGTGGTGACCATAATAGTGCAGCATTTGTTCATCAATAGTAACATGACGCGAAAATACTCCGAATTGCATGAAATTCTTATTTAGCTCTTCCACAATTGGTCAAATTTTGGATAACTTGTCTCTGTTTCAATTTACTTTTTGGTATATGAGACAAGGTGACACCATATCTCCGAAGCTCTTTAATGCCACATTGGAAAATGTCTTTCAATCACTGAACTGGGAAAACAAAGGGCTAAAGATTAATGGAGATTATCTAACCCACCTTCGTTTTGCTGATGACATAGTCATTTTTGCAACTACCCCATCAGAGCTACATAGTATGATCCAGGAACTTGCTGACAAGAGTAAAGAAGTGGGATTAAAAATGAACTTTCAGAAGACAAAAGTGATGTACAATGCTTTTACAAGAAATGAAGATTTATCGATTGATGGAGAAAAGCTGGAGATAACAGACACGTACGTTTGTCTTGGACAGCAGATATCAAGTGAGGGTCACATTGGTGAAGAAATTAATCGGCGTACAAAACTTGCCTGGAGAGCTTTTGGAAGAAACAGCATAATTTTCAAGAGCAATATGCCATTATGTCTTAAAAGAAAAGTGTTTTATCAATGCATCCTTCCAGTGCTTACGTATGGTGCAGAGACGTGGACCTTAGCTAAAAGAGATATACAAAGGCTGCAGACAACTCAAAGCAGCATGGAGAGGTGCATGCTTGGTGTAACCAGGAGAGATAAGAAGAGGAACTCGTGGATCCGAAAAATGACAAGAGTGGAAGACATCATGATCAGAGTTAAATCCCTGAAATGGCAATGGGCTGGACATACTGCCAGAAGAACAGACCATCGATGGACAGCCCAAATTTTAGATTGGATTCCACGGGACAGGAAAAGACCCAGAAGAAGACCACACGTAAGATGGGTGGATGAAATTCGAAAGTATGCGGGAGTGACATGGAGGAGACTGGCACAAGACAGACCGTTGTGGAGGAAACTTGGGGAGACTTTCGTCCAGCAGTGGATTGATAATGGTTGACAATGATGATGATGATATCTGAATTATCCCTAAAATGTAAGTTTCTCTTTATTTCGATGTAACGATTTTTCGGCATGGATTTTCGTACAATTCCAATACATGTCTTCGTCTTCTGACCAATACATCTGCTCTTGAGGTAAAGAGTGATATCCAGTTAAAAGTAAAATTCCCCAAAACTTTTTGAAATAGTCTGCAGAGAACGTAAATTGATGACGATTATTTTGAGCTGCATAAGAGACACTATACTGTACGATACGCTCTACTAGATCCTCTGTAAATAACATTTCAAATATTTCTACTGGTGTTTTATCTTCTAATCTTCCCATCATGTTTATTTTACGTTGCTTGCATTCTTCTTCTTCTCATGAGTAGAAATGTTTAAGGATGCTCTTTTTCTCTTCCACTCCGATATGGGTTTTTTTTTACGTTTCTTATTCCTTGGAACTACAATCTCTTCATTACATCTTGCGCCATGAATTTCTATTGAACCTGGAGCGTCGTTTGGAACGGTATCTTCCAGTATATTGTCATCTATGTCTTCCACATCTGAAATATCATTCACTCGATCCGGTGGTAGTTCTACTATATCAATAGTGTTCCCAAGGTCATCATCTGTCAAATCCAGTTCATTGTCCCAAAACTTTTCAAGTTCTCTTAGCGTCAGAAATTTTTTGCGACTCATGGTTATGCTGGAACACAAATGGAACAAATGTAACAATATCCCTGAGAATAAAAACTACCATAGTACTAATCAAACTGTCAGTTTCATTATGTCATACTATAAAAAGTGCACATACTACATCATTTTACTTTACAAAAGACGTGGGCTCCAAATGGGGATAATTTTTTTCCGATTATCAAGTTATGAAATGAACAATTTTCTCAATTTCCATACTATTTTATTCAGAAGACATATGCACATAATCTATATAAGAGAAAATGATTTATTTCAATATAAAGTATGAAATATTCAATTCGGAAATTGGCACATGTGACAAACTGTCACCTACCGGTGAAACTTTGAATCAATATCATATATTTTAATGTCTGTTTTACTCACACTGAAAACTTTTACTACATACATTAGGAACAGACTCTGATGCACATACAGTACATAACCTAACAAATCAACACAGCTGCCCCGGTGGCGCAGTGGTCTAAGCGATGGCCTCTGATCATTCGTCCGAAAGGGGTCCGGGTTCGAATCCCGGTGAGGAATGGATGTTGTGTTTGTCTTACGGCACTGGCTCTCTCCCTTCCCTGGAACCAGTGACCCTAAATTAGGGACGGGAGACTGCTTATAGCCCATTGAGTTGCTCACGGTTGTCGTTAAACCTCCAGTAAAAAAAAAAAAATTAAAAAAAATCAACACAAAGTTGCAAATTAGTGGCGCTAGCTTCATAAACTTTGCTGATCCCCAAATGGGGATCACGGCAGCCCATGGGTTAATCGTGGTGAATGTTACCCCGTTCTAGAAATAATACTCAGATCAGCAACATAGATACCGTGACATACATATTATGTAAATTCGTGGGGCCCAATGCGAAAAAAAAAAACAAAGTTGGAAGTTACTGGGAGAAAAAGCTGGAAGATACAAAGTTTATTCAGTTTTCTGTTACCAATTTAAGAGTTCCTGTGAATCGCTTGTCGTAATTGGTTGCCTCCAATAAATTTTTTGAAGTGCAGACATTTTTGTCTTTTAATATGTTGCACTTCACTGGATGCTTTTTATCTTACTTATTAATTTATTTATTTTTTGACCAATACCGTGATGTCTGGAAGAGTTATTTTTCTGTCGATCATTAAATTTCATTTTGAAGTGCGGACATTTTTAACTTTTGAGGTGTTGGATTTCACTAGATGTTATAACGAAGTAAATTTCTCCGTCATTTTTGGTCTACGCCGGGATTCGAACCCGAGGCCGCTTATTCCGGAACAAGTCGCTCTACCAACTGAGCTACGCAGACGATTATTCTGATTCCTATCTGCCTTTATGTCGTGTGCGTCCTGCTGGCAGGTACGTCACATCTCCCCCCCCCCCGAAAGAGGGCCGGGGGCATGGCCCACGGGTCAGCCGTGACCATGAATCGTTGCAGGCAGCCATCAACTGTAGAACGTGCACTTGAGAACTCCCAGTCAATCTGCTGTGTGGAATGCAACATCACACATTTTTTATTTTTCGAAGCGCTGGAGAAGGAATTCTCTGATTTTTCCTGTCTCGCGGTGTGGAAATAACATCACACCAATGCGAGATTTTGAACGGCCGGGTCATCCGGATAGTTCGGGCGCCATTATAACGAAGTAAATTTCTCCGTCATTTTTGGTCTACGCCGGGATTCGAACATCGAGGCCACTTGTTCCGGAATAAGCGGCCTCGGGTTCGAATCCCGGCGTAGACCAAACATGACGGAGAAATTTACTTCGTTATAATGTGTGTGCGTGTGTGTAGGCTTTTCATCTTCCTCCTCTCTCCTTTTCTTTTACAGATACAATGGTGTTTGAAAGAGTTCTTTTCGGGTCGATCATACCTTTTAAATCTAAAAAGGGTGTGAACTTTTCTAGAAATATTTGTGATGAGCTTAGTGACAATGCGGTTCAATGCTAATGAAAGTAGAGGTGTGGTCCTATTCGGTGGAGTAACATCAGAAACTTTTGCGATCACTTTAGAGTTAAGACAGAGAGATGCCCTTTCTCGTAACTTCTTCAATTTGACTCTTAAAAGATCTGTTAGAGGAACCGTAAAAGATTGAAGTACAGTAAAATAATTATATTGCGATGAGCTGATGGTATCTGTTTATCTGGAGAAAAATCTGAGCATCTTGGGAGTAAATTCCATCCTCTCGAAGTGGAGGCTGAAAAATTGCCTCAAAATAAGTCAAACGGAAACTGAACAAGTAAGAATTGCTACATAAACAATGAGAGGACAGAAATAATGGGAGGCCTGGTACCTGAGCAATGCGACGCTGTTCTTCATCTTGCTAGTGGCCGAACCGACCACTTGGCAGGTATTGTATATAGGCAGGAGAAGTTCACGTAGACAGTAATTTGATGTCAGTATTGGTAAACGTCGTGAGTAAACAGAGTGTGAAAGAGGGTGATAATGGGTGCCCGATGCACGGACCACTCTATCGCGGTGATGGTACAGGTATTGCAGTATTCTCGTTCGACAGTAAATAGAGTGTATAGGGAATACGTCACTTTCCCAGCATATTGCAACCAAGCGTAAAGCGACTATGGAACAAATCACCGCCGACTTCAACGATGGAGATGCCACAAACGTCGCCACCTAGACCATCAGGTGCTCTGGAATAATTTATGCCCATTGTTAATGCTACATCAGGAAATTACTCCTCAACTGGGCGAGATGTAAAACATCCTAGAGGAAGACCAGTAAGACGATGGGGAGACTGCGTCCAACACGACCTGGAAAAATTCGGTGTGCTTGATTCGAGAGAAAAGGTAAATGACAAGTGGCATTGAGAGAGAGAGAGAGAGGAGAGCTGTGCTGGCACCAAATAGCTTTGGAGACTTCAGACACAAGAAAACGAACATGGGTTCAAAAATTTCGTTTTGGTTATTCCGTCTAAATCGACACACCCAGTTCTGGTAGGCCATCGTTGCTTGATAGTGATGTTATAAAGTAAATCCTTGCTTAAAATACATGGCAAACATCATGCTAATTTGGAAACAGGTTTAAGCTTTCATCTTCATAAGCTTGAAATGGTTTTCAAGACTCGTTGTTTGGGTACCACTGACGGACAAAAAAATAATTCTTGGATGTACTGTTGCTTTATATTTTTTCTCGGCAAGACAGTTAACTATTTTTGAGTCGAATTCTTAATTTAACACTTGGTGTTGTACGACAACATAATACTGAAACCACAGTCTGCTAGAGTAAAAGCGCCGTTAACAACTCCAACGAAACTGATTTGTGACCAAAGAAGGCTGTGTCATAATGTTGGTGAGAGTGCCATTGTGAGCTGCTAAAACCTGTTAGAACATTTGCTTCCGAGAATTACTGCCAACAAATGGGTAAACAGAATGAGGCACGGGAACCTGAATAGCCATCTTTGGTGAACAGAATATATGTAACCTTCCACCAAGTTTATGTCAAACTTCATGAATATTCAGCAAAAATTGAGGTAAATCGCCTAACAGATTCTTACCGCATTCACCAGACAATAGCACCTTCGGCTTACCATTTTTGTCTCGTTCTTTGCAAAGCCATCGAAAGCGTATAATACTACAAAGTCAAGTCACATAATTGTGACCACCTCCCACTTTTGACGCCAACAGCGCGTAGCCAATGAAAGAAGGCACCTGTCGTGAGCTGGCCTGGAGGGTATATAAGGTGTTCTGTAAGCATTCTGAAAACATATCACTCGTTGCTGTCATGGATAAAATGCGCGATTCATCAGATTTACAAAAAGGGATGATTATCGGCTTTCGAGCCAAGGGTGGCAGTATTACTGAAACAGCGCAGCAGTTTGTGAATTGTTCGCGTGCTGCTGTGGTTAAAATGTATCGTGATTGGAGAAACGGCACCATTGCGAATAAACGACGTGGAAACTGCGGAGCACCAGGTGCCATTGATGTGAGAGGTGAACGTCGGCTTCGAAGGTGCGTAAGGGGCCGATCGACACGCTACAGTGGAGCAACTGACTGGCCGAATGAACCAAGGGGATTCCGGAAGTGTGTCTAAAACGACAGTTCAGCGAGCCTTGCTGCGTATGGGGCTCTGATGCAGACGGATGGTCACTGCACTTCTGCTAACGAAGGTGCATCTGCAGAAAAGGCTTATATTTGCATGGTAGTATCGGAATTGGATCTCCGTTGATTGGCAAAGAATTGCCTTCTCCGATGAGTCACGTTTTCTGCTTCATCGAACGAACGGAAGTTGGCGTATATGGCGAGAAACATCGGAGAACAAACATTCATCAACCACTGCTACAAGAGCACAAGATGGTGGAGGCAGCGTTATGGTCTAGGAAATGTATTCGTGACATTTTCTGGGTCCACTCATATCTGTGGAAGGCACTATGGACCGAATTCGTTATGAATCCATTTTTGCAGACATCGTACACCCATACATGTTGATTGTCTTCCCTGGGGCGGATGGGATCTTCCAGCACGACAATGCGACGTGTCACACAACTAGAAATGTCCGAGAGTGGTTGGAAAAGCACGATGAAGACTTCAAAGTACTTCCGTTGCCCCCTAATTCCCCAGACGTAAATCCAATTGAGCATTTGTGGTACCACCTCCATCGTATTGTTCGCTCTATGGATCCTTCACCACGCACCTCCAGCAGCTGTCATATGCACTGCAGTCAGCATGGCTACACATACCTGTGAACACCTTCCAGCACCTTACTGAGTCACCTCAAGCCCGTCTAGCTGCTACACACGGAGGTTACTCTGGATAAAAGTTTAACGATTCAAGAAATCTATACACACTCAACTCGTTCTGCAAACTGTGATCCCACGGAGATCCTACTTGGCAAGTTTCAAGGACAGAAACCATCTCAGCTACTAGTGGTCGTTTGCAAAGAGCCAGAACTCATTCTGCAACGAGCCACGAACCCACGGCGGTACCACTTGGCAAGTTTGGAGGATAGAAACTAACTCAGCTGCCACTGGTGGTGTACTGGTTCCCGGATTCGCCGTCACAGCTTCGACCAGGCTGTCAGTGTTGGTGATCGTTGGACGTGCAGACCTCGCTTGTCTTCAAGACTGGTGTCTCCAGCATTGAAACGCTGAAACCATTTCAGTGCAGTGCTGCTGTCCAAACTGCACACATTTCTTTCACAGTGCTGCTGTTCTGAACAGCACAAATTTCTTTCGCCGTTGCAGACGCGTTTAACTCTCCCCCCCCCCTCATAATGGCCTAGGAGCACCTTAACAGCTCGTTTATCGACCTCCACCCTCTTCTCACCTGATAACCCAGTGTAACCTCGTGCGAAATACACATCATCAGTCTCGTGTGTTCCAGGTCATCGCAGTACGCAGTCGAGCATTTCGCACAGAAATGGAGGCTCAAAATGAGGTGAATCTCAAAACGGAACAAACGTTTGCACTCTGGTAGTATCACTTTGTCCATCCGTCATCTGTTCGTGAGTGGAGACAATTCTCTATAGGCCAATGAGAACTTTTCCGTGACTCACTTATAAACGTGGAAAGAGCGATGACCTCTGTTTGATGTATCTGCACCTATTAGTCGAATTGAAAAGGTTTAGGTTCGGGATCGGAGATTCATGCCCCTAACGGTATTCTTCCTATGCGAACGTTGTCGCTATAGAGTGCGTGAATTCAGATGCTATTGAATTCTAATTGTATTCCATTCCATTGCTTCTAAAAATTCGATCGAATTTTTTTTTCTTCATTACCAGACCTTTCCGCGTACAGTAGGTTCTTTAAATAATGCACAGTTTTCCCGCTAGAGGGTGCAATCGTATTTTGCATATTCCTTATTATCTCTGCTTCTAAAAGTACGATTTGAAAAATTATTTTCACTTCGGATAGCGTTAATCCGAAAGAACGTTCCGCATATAATTCTTAAGTTCCCGCAACGTATAGTTTTTCCAGTATACAGCGTCAGTGTATATATCGGTTTGCAATCTATTTCCTGCCGCATCTACGCTTTCAGACATTCAATTGGGGCAAACAAAAAATGGTCACATTCCGCCCATCATAGAAAACGTTTTTACATACATATAATCATGGGCAAAATAATGTACGTTTTTTACCCAAGGAGGCGGAAACATATATTTTTCCATTTTGGATATCCCATCTTCTAAAAATCTGATTTGAAGTATTTCTCTTATTACACAGCGGGTACCATTCACTGAAAAGAGAGTTTTGTACATATTTTTGAATTTCTCCTAATGCAAAATTCTACCACAAGGTAGCGTCAGTGTGTTTATGTTTGCAACTGCAACTCCGCTTCTAAAAATTTAGTGACAAAAACCATTTTCCACTGTATGCCATTCACTATTGTCACGTGTCTGCACCGCAGGAAGCACATGAGATAACGGCAGATAGCAGCGAGAGCATACGTCCGCGTAGCTCAGTTGGGAGAGCGACTTACTCCGGAGTGAGGGGGACTCGGTTTTGATTCCCGGCGTGGACAAAAGATGATGGAGAAATTTACTTCGTCACATTGGCGCCCAAACTTCCCGGATGACCCGGCTGTTAGATTTCTCGCAATGTTGTGATGTTCTTTCCACACCGAGAGATAGGAAAAATGAGAATCCCTTCTTCAGTGCTTCGAAAAAATAAATGAGTGTGATGTTACGTTCCACACACCAAATTGTCTGGGGATTTCTCAAATGCACGTTCTTCATGGAATGACTGCCTACAGCGACACATGGTCCCGGCTGCGCCCTCTTTCGGGGGAGGGGGAGGGGGAGATGTGACGTGCCTGCACCGCAGGACGCACATGCGATAAAGGCAGATAGCAGTGAGCGCATACGTCCGCGTAGCTCAGTTGGAAGAGCGACTTACTCCGGAGTGAAAGGAGCCGGTTGCGAAGTCCGGCGTGGACAAACATGATGGAGAAATTTACTTCGTCATACTATGGAGCAGAAAGTTTTACAGCTAGTGGAAGTATACGCTGAGTTAGTTATCTTTAGAAACTGTGAGCACCCATAATGGTACTTAGCTTATTCGCAATTAAATATACCGACATAATGATAAAGGAACAACAAGTACAGCATATACAAACGGTAAGAAAATGTAGCACAAGTCTGAATGTAGGCTGATGATGACATGAACGTGCTCACGCGAGACACGTAAATAAAAGTATAAACATGACATTAATATGTGAGCACTAAACAAACGCTGTAGTGAACATAGGCGAAAGATGACAACAACGTTCTCACAGGAGACGCGTAAGGAAAAGTGTATACCTAACAGGCAGTGATGTATTCAGGAATCTTCTCGGGGGCGATTAGCCCCCCGAAAATTCCTGAAGGCCCCCCCCCGTAGGTTTTTGGGCGATCTTTTAGTCTAATTGTGTTAAAATATTCCAAATACGTGGCGACAGTTAGTAAATAAATACATCGCTCTTTCCACGTTCCAGAAACACACAGTGTAACGTACCAGGAGATGTGACGTACCTGCCAGAAGGACGCACACGACATAAAGGCAGATAAGAATCAGAATAAAACGTCCGCGTAGCTCAATTGGTAGAGCAACTTATTCCGGAATAAGGGGACCCGGGTTCGAATCCCGGCGTAGACCAAAAATGACGGAGAAATTTACTTCGTTATAATGGCGCCCGAACTATCCGGATGACCCGACCGTTCAAAATCTCGCATTGGTGTGATGTTATTTCCACACCGCGAGATAGGAAAAATAAGAGAATCCCTTCTTCAGCACTTCGAAAAAAAAAAATAAGGGGGAGATGATGTAACGTACCAGGAGATGTGACGTACCTGCCAGAGGGACGCACACGACATAAAGGCAGGTAGGAATCAGAATAAAACGTCCGCGTAGCTCAATTGGTAGAGCAACTTATTCCGGAATGAGGGGACCCGGGTTCGAATCCTGGCGCGGATAAAAATGACGGAGAAATTATAACTTCGTTATAACAGCAACCGAAAAATTGTTTATCCGGTTGCTGTGTGTTTTCGGTTGCTGTGTGTTTCTGGAACGTGAAAAGAGCGATGTATTTATTTATTAACTAAGTGTGTTAGTTTATAGCTGAATAAATTAATTTAGAAAACTTTAGAAAATGAGGGAAACTATTCTAATAAGAAAACATTCGCATGGACTTCAAAATCTGAAATTTCTATCATCTTTCAATAACACAATAAACAGTTCTGGCTGAAGGGACAATTTTTCAAGCAGTGACAACTCGAAATACTTAAAACCTAATTCTGCAGAGTAGAGATGTTTGTACTGTAGTACATCATTGTACTTTGAAAGCTGGCATTCAGCTTTATTTCAATCTTCTGGATGTCGACTTTCCGTGTATACGGTTAAGCCTTAGTGTAGCTAACGTGACGTTAGTGCTTCCAATACAACAAAATATTTGCTACCTAATTTTTAATAATACCAAATTAGAAATTGTTCCCATAAAAAGTTATGTTTTCTGGGAGTGGGTGGTCTACACTCTGTGACACCAAAAAAAATAATAATAATAATAACAGTCGGAGCACCTCAAACTGGAATCCAAATGGTTAGTTGGCTTTTTCGGGGTTTTTTTCCCTACTATGAGCTAATCTAAATTATCTAAAGGAGCTGAAACCAAATGGCAGGGAACTGGTGTACACAATACGTTTTCAGGAGTAATATTGTAATGATTCCTTAATAACCAGAAACAAGCTTTTTTTTTTTTTTTTTTTTTTAATTGGAGGTTTAACGACCGCCGTGAGCAACTCAATGGGCTATAAGCAGTCGCCCGTCCGTAATCTAGGGTCACTGGTTCCAGGGAAGGGAGAGAGCCAGTGCCGTAAGACAAACACAACATCCATGCCACACCGGGATTCGAACCCGGACCCCTTACGGACGAATGATCAGAGGCCAACGCCTTAGACCACTGCGCCACCGGGGCGGCAGAAACAAGCTTGTAGTAAAGCTAATGAGAGAACATTTTTACTATTTTTTGGGGGGAAGGGGGCGGATTTTCTCCAGTACAGCCTTATTTTACTAGCATCCTCAATATTTTACACCACCCCATGGTGAAATTCGTGGTGTATTACTGAATTAAAGCAAAGGTATAACATTTTTACATTTTTAATCACTGGTATGTGTAGATTTCCTGGAATTAGCATTTGCGATATACGAGCATAAGAAAAATTTTATAATCTATTTTGAATTTTTTATAACCGCCCCCCGGTGGCGCAGTGGTCTAAGCGATGGCCTCTGATCATTCGTCCGAACGGGGTCCGGGTTCGAATCCCGGTGAGGCATGGATGTTGTGTTTGTCTTACGGCACTGGCTCTCTCCCTTCCCTGGAACCAGTGACCCTAAATTAGGGACGGGCGACTGCTTATAACCCATTGAGTTGCTCACGGTGGTCGTTAAACCTCCAATTAAAAATATATATATATACATTAATGTACAGTACATATAACTAACAAAATTGTGATTATATGTAAATAATCAGTCAACACGTTTCAGCCCCCTCAAAATTGGTAACCCCTCCCCCTCGGAAATAAAACTCTCTGAATGCAACGCTGCTAACAGGAACAAGTAAGCAAAAGAGGAAAACGCCGCTAGGGAACAAACATAAAAACAAATATAAATACAGCAATCGACAATCGAAGGGAATATGAACGCAGACCATCACGCAGAATGCCAGCAAGACATGAAAAAACCTTAAAATGAGGTGCTAGGAAAAACAAAATGTGCGGTACATTAGAAAGAAATGACCGAAAATTTAATGGAAGGGTACAACGGTGATTTAAGTCAGAGAGGCGGTATATACAAAAAGAACACGTTAAATGCAGCGTGAAGTACCAAATCCCGAGACCACACCAAAAGGAGAAGCCCTGGAGGCAAGAAAACTCCGCTGAGAGCGGAAATGGGCGAAAAATAAACTGAAGGAAGGAAAGCTGAAGACGCCATCGCCATTAAAAAATGGCATGGAGAAAACAACGGAGTGTAAAGAAAATCTTCTCGAAATGCAGGTACGCAAGAAGGGAGCTGAAAGAATACAAACAAGGGAGAAGAGAACTAACACGAAATAGAACGAAGATGGAAGCTGCATGTGAAACTCCGGAAAGACACGAAAGATGAGATAGAGCGAATCCCACAACAAAAGATGACGACAAATGCGAAAAAAACCCAGCAGATTGGTGAACCGGAGAGAGGAAGTAAGATACATAGTCGAGTCACATTATTGTGACCACCTCCTACTTTTGACGTCAACAGCGCGTAGCCAATGAAAGAAGGCACGTGGCGTGAGCCGACTTGGAGGGTATATAAGTTGTGCTGCAGGCATTGTGAAAACATACAGCCGCGGGTGGCTTAGTGGTTAGTGATTTAGACTGTCGATGCAAGGTCCCCAGGTTCAAGCCTGAGCTGATCTTTCGGAGATGGTGTGATTTACTAACAATCGCTGAATATCGGACGAGCACGTTAAGTGACGGCCCCCAGGCTGGACCCACTGGTTAAATGGGTATCCTTTCCTATGTCCCCTCTGAAATTCTCTCACACCTCTATGTGCAATATCGTATTTGTACGGTGGCGCCATCTCCTGTACTCTAATCTCACTATAAACTGTTCTGTCAAATTCGCTAGACTTGCTCTCATTCCTTCCGTTTCTGTGTCCTGCCCAAAAGGCGATCTCGCTGTAGGTGGCCGGGACCTAAACTCTACTCCCTGTGGACGGAAGTCCTACAAGAAAATGACAAAATACTTCTGAAAACATACGCGTTAAGAAAAAATCGGAAATTATATCCGAAACGTTTCGCAGCGGAAACGCTCCCCAACAAAGAAATAATTTTTCAAATCGGGCTCTTAGAAGCAGAGATATCGAAAAATATAAGATATGAATTTACGCCCCCTGGCGGGAAAACCATTCATTATTTTAAGAAGAAAGTATTTTCAAAAGGTTTTTCGATGTGAGCGGTATCGGCCCACGAAAGAATTTTTTCAATTGAGTTTTCAGGAGCTCAGATTCTACTGCAAATACATCAGACGCAGAAATTAACTCTTACGCCCCCTGGTGGCCAAACCGTTCTTTATCAAATATTACAAATTATATGCATTTGTAATATTTGTAATATCTATCAGGAGCTGTATCCGGTGCAGAAATAATTTTTCAAATCGGAATTTTAGAAGCAGAGATATTGAGGAAAACGCAATTTATCTTTACGCCTTCTAGCGGAAAGTCTGTGCATTGCTTGAAAATTTGAAATTATATTAGAAACATGTCGAAAAGTTTCTCTATGTGAGGAGAATCGGTCCACGAAAGAATTTCTTCAATCGAGATTTTAGAAGCTCAAATTATGTTGAAAATACATCAGAAGCAGGAATCAACACTTACGTCCCCTCGTGATCAAACCATTTTATACCAAAAATTATATGCAAAATATTTCCCATCACAAGCTGTGTCCGCTGAAGGAAAAAAAATTCAAATCGGAGTTTTAGAAGCAGAGATATCTGGGGAAAAGTTATTTAATTTTACGCCTCCTAGCGGATAATCTATGCGTAACTTGGAAAAGTGACCATGCGTAAATTAATCTTCGACACGAATGGAAACAAAAAGTAAAATATTTTTTTTAATTGGATGTTTAGAAGCAAATATATGGAAAAGAATGTGTTTTGAATTCGATATCATCTGCCTTCACGCCCTCTAGCAGCAAACTTTTGCATCGTAAAAAAACGAAAAAAAAAACTTACGTTATTGATTTGTCTGGACGGACAGACAAATCAATAACGTAAGCACGATCTTTTTTTACGAAAGACGTGCTAAAATAGACGAAACAAAACGCAGAAATACCATCCACTATATTTTTGCTGCTGGACGTCCGAATTCCTAAACCTCCCCTCATGTCCCCTTTGGTCCGGTTGTCAGGAACCACACCTCCCCTGCAATCTCGGACGTACTTTATGGACAGCCCCTTATCAGAAACAGAAGCATAGGAATTAAATGCAGAAGATCTGGTTTGAAAATGGAAAAGTAGGAACCACAACTTTATCAGTGCTAAACCAGGGGAGGAGAAAGTAATAAGAAAATTTTGTTACAAAATAAAATTTCTTTTAACACTATTAAATTAAGATTAGTGCGATATTCTCGATTATTTTCGGCATGAATATTAACTCTTTAGGTTTAGGCTGGTTAGGGGGATTTGGGCTGAGAAAGAACTTAATTACACAACCCGAAAGGGAAAAAAACAATTAACAGTAAACATTCCCGATCCTGATTAGGACAGTATCTACAAGCACTCGTCATCGCAACTTTGGGGGGTGGGGGGGGGGGGGATAAAGGAGGAAAAATTCCAACACAGATGTTTTCCTTTGGCTGAAAGTAGCATGAAAGTAATTTTATATAACAGCAGGCCAGTTAAGTTTTCACCTTAAATAATTAAAAATGTAGGAAGCGTGAAACCTTCCTTCACCTACTACTAAACGGAAGGCTAAGTTATTTTAACTGTTCCTTTCAAAACAAGTGCATCGATAAGAACTCCAAAATTTGTAGTATCAACAAAGCAAGAAAAAATATATGTTGCTAATATCATAAAGTGAAATATTAATTGACAATACAAATAAAGTGGTCGCTTTAAGGATTGTTTTGTTTTGGTCCGTGAAAATCAAAACAAAACTGGCAATTCATACGGTTTCGGCGCCCCTCAACCTCTGTGACTCTAGGCGCGCGCCTAGTGCGCCTAGTGTAGCTAGTCGGAAATACGCCACTGGTCAGTACAGCAGTCAACAGGAGTAGAGGAGACATCAGGAACAGCTGAGCTTGAAGAAAAAGCAGGGGTGAATGTAGCAGGTGGTGAACATGCTTCTAATGTAAGTTGACCAGAAGTCCCCAATTCTTGAGGACAGTCCCCGAATTTTGTATACTGTCCCCAAAAACGTCTGATGCCTCTGAGGACGCAAATTGTCCTCAAATTTTGATGTTTGTCCCCAAATGTCCTAGAATTTACACTTCCTCATTAGCTCGTTAGATTTCTAATAACAAATGATCTTAAAAGTAGCTTTAGTTGTACAAATTTCCGACATGGTTCTTGTGAAAACAAATTTTGACTTCTTTTTTCTTCTTTCCGAGTTTAACGACCACCGAGAGCAACTCTAAGGACTATAAGCAGTCACCTGTCTCTAACTTGGAGACATTCGCTCTAGGTAAGAGAGAGAGAGAGAGCAAGTGCTGTAAGACAAACACAGCATCCATGTCTCAGTCGGGACTCGAACCCGTACAGTCGTACCCACTTGTACGAATCGTCAGCGGCCAGCACTAGGAAACTGAACTACAGGTACGGTCAAATTTCGACTGTACTTGATCTAAATTTCTCGAAAAATTTTGGCAAATTGAAAAATTCGACATGCAAATAGTTTGGTGTGCAGCTTGATTTTAATTCGGCACATGTAGACTGCTGGCCACCCAAAATGCAACACCAAGAAGGACACGAGACAGCAAAGCCAACTCTACTGGACACATAACAACAGATACAAAGATGAAACGATTGAGCTTACAGGCCCGTGCGACTTGCGGAACACGCAGACATCAATAGTTTGTGTGGTCCCCATGGCTGGCAATAACGGCCGCTACACGCCGCGGCATCGAACGAAAGAGGCTTTGGCTGTGGGCTTGGAGTATGTCGGTCCAGGCTGCTTCCACACGTTGCCACAGTTCATTACGGATGGTGCTTGCCGGGCCACTCGGTTGCCGATCAGCGACCAGACGTGTTCGATGGGCGACATATCGGGAGTACAGGCAGGACACGGCAGCAGTGACACCCGTTGCGCCGTGAAGAATTGTTGCACGATGCGTGCCACGTGCGGGCGCGCATTGTCCTGTTGAAACGTGGCCGCTGGCAGGTCCTGCAGGTAAGGGAGAACTACAGGCTCCAAAACGTCGGAGATGTAGCGGTCACTGTTGAGTGTACCGGCGATGCGTACCAGAGGGGTGCGGGTGTCATATCCAATTGCGCCCCAAACCATAACTCCAGGCGACAGACCGGTATGGCGATGCATAATGCAGGCGTCATACAGTCCCTCGCCGCGGTGCCGCCACACGCGGATCTGGTCATCCTGGTGTTGCAGGCAGAAGCGGGATTCGTCGGAGAAGACAATGTCGTGCCATTCCGTAGTCCAGGTGCGGCGTTCAACGGCCCACTGCCGCCGTACTCGCTGGTGGTGTAACGTCAATGGTAATCGGAGCAATGGGCGCCGTGCGACAAGTCAAGTCCCCGCTCTTGCAGTCAACGTCGAGGTTGTTGCGCAACACACCCTAATTCCTGCGCTAACGTTCGTTATGTAGCGGTGCGAGCCGTCAATGCCCACCGCACAACATGCCGGTCCTCTCGTTCGGTGATGTGCCGCGGTTGCGGCAATCGCTCACGTCGGTCCGTCCATCTCTCCTGCACCCACCGAATCCATACTCGCCTCACTGTGGTTGGATGTCGTCCCACACGGGCGCCGATGTCTCGGTACGATAAACCGCTGTCGCGATAAGCCACTATTCTTCCTCTGTCGAACTCCGAAACGTGCTGGAATGACTGCCGTATTCTGCGACGAGGCATCAGAAAGCTTCCCACGCACCGGTCCGGCAGTACAACACACTTCCACTACTTACACCCCGCCTTCTGTGCACCCTTTTTATAGTGCTCCTCGGTGGCGTGCCGGGCGCACATGATTTGCATATGCCCTGCAATGCTAATCGTTTGCATGTCATTTCGCGGGCGACGCATGCTGCGAATTTCAGGCCAATCGGATGCTTCCTTTTTGGTGTTGCATTTTGGGAGGCCAGCAGTGTACAAGGTAAATCGTTTCACTTTTGCTAATATGTTCTCGCCATCGTAATTCTACTTTGTCAATACAAATTACTAAATTCTACGAGGTATATCCTTTTAAGACACAAATTTTCATATGTGATATCACACTTATTCAAGCAATGCAGTTTTGTGACAAAAAGATTCGCATATTTATTTTGAATACGTATATGTCCCCAAATGAACTGCCAATTTGGGGACGCCACGCCCTTTTGTTCTCAAATCAGTGTTCCGATATCTGGTCACCTTATTCTAATGGGAAGAGGCCGGCGGTTTAACGGATCTTTCGCAGAGGGGGAAGAAGAGGACATGTCCATCTGCTCATCAACAGCGGTATCAGAAGCAGCGAGAGGTAATGCAGGACAAACTGACGAGCCTTCGACAATGTACGCAGAAGCTTGTATCGTATATTTTATTTTAACTTTCCTTTTGAGTTTCTTTTTCTATGTAAATTTCAGTTTGTTCTCTAAGTCATTTTCTAACCTTACCGTTCTTTTTTTTTTTTTTTTTTTAATGATTGAATGTTTAACGACCACCGTGAGCAACTCAATGGATTATAAGCAGGAGAGGGAGAGAGCCAGTGCCGTGAGAAAAACACAACATCCATGCCTCACGAGGATTCGAACCCGGACCCCTTTCGGGAAGATTTCTGGAGGATATTCGATCATCACCACGACTGCAAGCTACGACTTCAAACTGCATTCGGTCCGTTTGATGCGGTATGTAAGGCCCGAACTCTCTGAAACGAACAGTCACAGTTTGATTATGCCTCCCCCACAGAGATAACAGATAACATTAGGGTGTGACGTTAATTTTGTTTTGTCGAGGAGTGTATGTACGAGTATACACACATGTAATTATAATACTCTATTAAATTAGCAATTCATATACGACATAGAAAGGCAGATGGGAGGCTCCATACTGTCTGGTTTGCCCCTTGCACAGAAATACGTGGCGGGTGAATTTCAGAAAAAATTCTGAAATTCACCCGCCACTTTCTCTGATTCCCTTTGTAAATTAACAAAGCATGTTTCCGATACAACTGTAAAACAAGTTAGTAAAATCATGCAATGCATTGATTATAATACGCTTCCCAACATACCAGGCCGCCCCGGTGGCGCAGTGGTCTAAGCGATGGCCTCTGATCATTCGTCCGTAAGGGGACCGGGTTCGAATCCCGGTGAGGCATGGATGTTGTGTTTGTCTTACGGCACTGGCTCTCTCCCTTCCCTGGAACCAGTGACCCTAAATTAGGGACGGGCGACTGCTTATAGCCCATTGAGTTGCTCACGGTGGTCGTTAAACCTCCAATCAAAAAAAAACATACCAGAAATCATTACTCAAGTTATGAGGATAATGGCTGTGGAATAAGTCTCGCTCCTGTGTCCTGACCTTTGACCCCATTTCGATGATATTCAACAGAACCCGTTCAGTATACCTCCGGAACAACATACTAAAGTTTTATCGTAATAGAAGCATTTTTAGTCAAATTATGAGGATAATGGCTGTGGAATAAGTATCCCCAGCAAAAACAGTCTTGCTGGCCCAGCACTATGTTGCCGTTGCCGAACGGTCAATAAAATGTCCGGGCGGCCATCAGTTGTCATATGCCACAACAGGGCCATCAGTTATCCATCATAGGCAGTAACTGCCACAAGTGGCCCGTCGGCGGCCCTGCAAGTACGTGCCAGAAATGATGGCTGGCCTAATGTGGTCCGCTAGTTTGCCGGTAGTGGCAGCAGACAACCACGTGACGTAACTGATGGCTTGCTGAATCTTGTACGCCAATTTCTCAGTAGTAGCCATAGAAAAATAAATAAACGATAACCGCAGTTTCCCAAAGCTACAACTACTTTTTTTTTCTAAAGACGAAATTTCCGAATTATACCACTGCGCTGGGGAAATTTTCTCAACAGACGGGAAAAACGCCGGTTTCGATCTCAGTGGAAACGAACCAGGGCAGTCGGCGAGAGAAGTGAGCTCTCTACCGACCAGACTAATTTGCCACGCACAAACGTGTGCTTGAAGTTGTCTCTTTCGTGAGGAATGTGTAATCGAAGGTTTCTGTCATTCATTTTACAATATTGCGAGGTATTTTTCATAAAAGTTAGTTTCATATAATTCATAAATTTATTTTTTCAACGAAACGAAAGTTTTTTTTTTACCTTAAGGGAATATCACTCCTTTTCAAAGAGTGTGCCAACTTAAAGTCGCTTTCCAAAGTTTTGTGCTGTTCTGTTCGTCTCAAAAGGCGATTGTTGAATTAATATATAATTACCCGGGTTAATGTCACATTCTGTTATATTTTTAACGTTGTATCTTTCGTTTCCGTTGTCCGAAGCCACATTTGTTTTAAAGAGGAAAGATATTTTACTTTACTTCTCGTTATTTTTAGAAGCGAATTCCTCCCAGTCTTATGTATTCAACCCATAGGTGAGTACATTATATCCCCATAGCGTTTTTTTTTCTTTCAAATAATTAATAAATTTTGTACGCGTATAATTCTTTTTTTTTTTCAACAAACGTTTTTTTAATGTTTTTTCGGGACATTTGTTTCAAACGGTTTCAAATTATTTCTTGTTATTCACCCACTCCATTCCATGAAGTGTTTTATTCATGGGAATGGAGTGCCATGAATTATTATTCATGGGAATGGAGTGAGTGTATTTCATAGCTTAATGTGATATCTTCGTCCAAGTAGAATTTCATTAGGAAATTAATTCGCCTCTGTACATATGGCTTTTTTTCTTAACATCCACTAAAATAACACGATGGCGATAGCGACGTCTTCAACTAACTGGTATCATGAGATACACAGCAAGTGTTGCTTCTGCGCATGCGCAGTCCCGTTGCTTCCACCTGCTGTTGGGGTTGCATCGGTTACCAGCAACGGGCCACTAGTGGCACTTGCTTGGAGGCCCACAATTCACGGCGATGCAGCAGGGCCATCAATGGCTCGCCAACTGATAGCGCTGCCATCAACGGACCACTACCGGGCCGTGAGCGGCAGATTTCAGCCAGCAGTGACCCATCACTGCCAGCTGGAGGATAGCAGTTTCCCAGTACTTGTGTTTTTGCTGGGTGGCTCCTGTGCCCTGATCTTTGACCCCATTTCCATGATATTCAACAGAACCGATTCAGTGTACCTCCGGAACAACATGATAAAGTTTCGTCGCAATCGAAGCTTTATTACGTAAGTTATAACGCATAAAGTCGATGAAATGGATCCCGACCTGCCTGACCTTTGCCTCATTTCGCTCATTTTCAATAGGGTTCCTTCCCAGGTTGTCTTCTACCGCACGCTAAAATTTCATCGAAATCGAACCATTTTTACGCAAGTTATCGTGCGGACGGACGGACGGACAGACAGACGGACAAAGCAGGAGCATATACGCTTCTTCAACCTATGGTTGGAAAGCGTAAATGAGGGGGAAAATAACACTGAATTTCACGGATTTTTCATACACCCGGAAAATTCTGGTATTTCAGAAACCTTTCCGCAATTCTTCTCTTATATTGACGGTATAGTGCCGTTTATAAGAGGTATTAAGGCTCTACGAGACCCGCCATCTTGTATTGCTGCCTTCTCTTATTAACCAACGGGCAAGCGTATATCACAAATTGCTCGAGCAATTTTGCACATTTTGGAACACCGTTTGTGGCTAACGCAAGATATATGATAAATAAAGAGTTCCCTGGTTTCAGAATTTTTATTGACCTTTCCCTTCATTTTTTATCTGCAGCGAAAGTCGTACCAAGGCGTCCTTCCATAGCTTTATTAATAAATAAAAAATACTTAAAGGGTCCAAAATGAAAATCTGAAACCAGGGAACTCTTTATTTATCATATATCTTGCGTTAGCCACAAACGGTGTTCCGAAATGTGCAAAATTGCCGGGGCAATTTGTGAAATACGCTTACCCGTTGGTTAATAAGAGAAGGCAGCAGTACAAGATGGCGGGTCTCGTAGAAACTTAACGGAAAATTCTGAATTTTTAGAAATTTTTCCTCAATGCCTTTCGGACATTAACGAAAAATTCTGTTGTCACTTTTTCCGTATCTATATGACGGAAAAATTCCGGCAATAGGAATGATTCGCGGGATTACTTGAGGTTTGATTAACTACTAAAATGATTCTATGATGTCTATGTATTAGTCTGTAGACCCTTTAAGTCAAAAACGCTATTATAGCTACCAAGAGTAAATTTTATATTTAGAAATTTTGTGAAATGATGCTATAAAGCAATGCAATTGACCTTTTCTTAAAGAGAATGGAAATTATTAGTTCAAAGAGCATTCTGTTCCAAGGCATTCTCTTACACCAAAAAATCACGATGAATAAAATACGCAATTTGTAATAATATCTCTTATATTGGGTTGGTGCGAATGAAATGTCCGGAGCGAACGAGCAGTGGAGACAGTCCCCCACCACAGCGGAATGGAACCACCCACAGGTGTTGCGGGTATTACGTCACTGAGTTACTATAAATAGCTAGCACGTGTGTGAAGAGCAAGGTGTGGGCGTGGTTTGTTTGGACGTAACGTGGCTTGCAAAGGAAACATGCAGACGCCGGATTTGAGAGTCATCTTCCTGCATGAATTTAAACTGGACCATTGCGCAGGAATTGCCGCTCGAAATGTTAACAAAGCGTTTGGGGAGAATACAGCCAACGAACGAACCATTCGGCGACGGTTTGCGAAGTTTCGATGTGGAGATACGGACCTGCAAAACGAAGCACGTGGTCACCGATCTGTTGCTGTTTCTGACGATGTTCTGTTACGTGTTGTTGAAGCGGACCTCCCGAAGAACGTGTCGTGAGATAGCAGGAGAGATAGGTGTCCACCACACGACAGTTGTTCGGCGTCTGGCTGCTCTGGGTAAGGTCAAAAGGCCGGACATGTGGCTGCCACATGAGATGACAACTGACAACAAGACTAGGCGTTTGGAAGTCTGCACGTCGCTGCTTGCCAGGAATAAACGGGAACATCTACTGCATTGAATCGTCACCTGCGACTAGAAGTGGGGTCCTTTAGGATAATCGGAAACGATCTGCACAATGGTTAAGAAAAGCACAGAGTGCTGTATGGCATCCTAAGATACCCCTACACACCAAGAAGATGATGCTCCTTGTCTGGTGGTCCACAGCCGGGATAATTCATCGGAGTTTCTTGGCAAGAGGCCAAACAATCACTGCAGAACGTTATTGTGCTGAATTACACCACATGCACCGGACATTGCTGCAGAAACAACCAGCTTTGGTCAACAGACATGGTGTTCTTCTGCTCCAGAACAACGCTCGCCCTCATGTCGCACAACGAACGATGCTGACACTAATTGCCTTGGGCTATGAAGCCCTACATCATCCTGTCTATTCCCCGGACATGTCTCCGAGAGACTATCATCTGTTTGGTCGCCTGGATCACATCCTGTCCGGGAAACAGTTCACGACAGACAACGAGGTTCAACGTTCAGTTGATGACTTCTTCGGGTACAAGCCACAAGACTTTTTTACGTTCCGGGATCATGGCCTTGCCGGACAGATGGCAACTAAAGCTGAGGCCGAGCCCGAAAGCCCGCAGCAGAGCCCGGGCCCGAATCGGGCTCGGGCTATAGAATATTTACTGCGGTTCGGGCTCGGGCAGGCTCGGGTTCTTAGAGAGAAGGAGAGCGAGAGAATTTTTTATATATATACGTGTGGTTTTATACGGTTTAGCACATTAAGCACTTTATAATCGGTAAATGAAATTCTTCGGCAACTGGTTCTGGTTAGGGAGCGGGCATTCGAGATAGCTATTTATTCCGGGCTTGGGTAAAAAATGCCATAGGCCGCGCATTAGTGTGTTCCTGCAGAGAAGAAAAACTTTTTTAAGAACTGTAGATATTGGATAGTTGATAGCATGACGACGATCATTTACCCCTTATCTCCACGCAGTAGCTTCCTGCTAATTCTATTTAGCAACGTACATATTGTAGCGCATTATGGCGCGATAATATTAGCATTGTTTGAGCGACATACAATTGCAGCACCGCCCGATCATTTTGAATGTCCGGCCGCCCGAAACACTTCAGGTGGAAACGAACGGTCAAAGAAAATCGTACAGTTACACTGTAAAAATAGATAAAGGTCCCTTCCAACCATTCTCTATTTTAGAAATACGTTGGCTAATTGCAGGAGGAGAAGAGAGTGGAAGTGTGGAAAAGGAGATTTTTTTATTGATAGTTGAACAGGTTAGCCAGTTTTCGGGCTCGTTCGGGCCCGGGCTCTATCTCGCAATGTAAAATTAGGGCTCGGATGGGCTCGGGCTGATATACCACGGGCTCGGGCTCCGAAAATTGAGCCCGAACTCAGCTCTAATGGCAACTATGTGTCGATGTCGAGGTGGATTATTTTGCCTAGGTAAGATGTCCTACTTTTCCGTTCTCGCCGTCCACGTTTGCTGGTACTTTGCCGGACATTTCATTCGCACCAACCCAATAGAAGAAATAAAATTGTTACAAACGTATTCAGAAAAATAATATTACCACATCACATTTTTAGACTTTACCATTCTTAGAGACCCCGAGTCCAATACTATCCAAACTGCAGTGTACCGCAAACCTACTTCTTCGGTTGTATGATACCCGCTGACTCTTTTCATCTTAAGAATTATAAATTTTCTTTTTTACAATTTATGTTACGCAGGGTCATTACCCATTGCTCCACCACAGAATTTAGGCGGACAAAAAATTATTACTATTAAGGACATTGTGGTACAATTAGGCTGCCCTGTAAGCGTTGTGGATGCTGAACTCAAAAAGTTACTTAGAAGAACTTTCTCCAGGTACATCGGCTCCATGGACTTCATACTTGTGTTAACTCAATACTACGTAACGTTTGTCGCAAGTATAAACTTTATTTTGGTGTGAAAACAACAAACATCATTGCTTTTGCTTAAAAATGACAGAGATCCCGTTGACATCTCTCATTATATTGGATCCACGGCACGTACCTTGGCAACCGTCTCGACGAACATAAATACAATATAAAGATGGGTTCACAAAATACCTCTTCTTCCAGACTTGTTCACAGAGGTGACTACAGACCATATTGGGACAATGTCACCATCCTTGCGTCACCACCATACATGTTTTTGACTTTAATTACCAAAAGCTTGTACATATTACAACACAAAAAGAGCACCTGATAATGATGATTTCCCGCATCATGTTCCCTATCCTTGGAAAATGCTTATAAACCAAGATGTATTCATTTAATTTCGTTTATTGCGTTTCCTATGTTTATGATATGCTATCCATTTTTCTTTGCTGGTTTTGCGCATGTGTCAAATACCTTCCCTGCGTCACTGATTCTATTAACTACACTGACGGAAAAAAATCCCAACACCAGGAAGGGGTTGTGTTAGATAAACGACAGTTGGTAGGCGGTGCGAGTACATCTGTAAGATGACATCTATGCAAATTTCGCGCTTGGCGCATACGTGTGGCGCTAGTAGCGCCCGTCGGAACATGCAAAGCAGGTTTGCTGTAAATACGCGCTGTAACGTTCGTGAGCGTTAGTTAACGTTGAGATTCGACGTAGGGTGTTGATGTTAGTCAATAATGCCTTTAAGAAGACGAAGAAGTCATTATCAACAGCTCACGGAGTTTGAACGAGGTCGTGTAATAGGGCTACGAGAAGGTGGTTTTTCTTTCCGCAATATTGCAGAACGACTTGTCAGGAAGTTAGTCACTGTGCATGTTTTGTTGGCAGCGGTGGTCAAGTGAAGGTACTGCCTCAAGAAGACCAGGTTCCGGCGGGCCATGTGGCACTACTGAGAGAGAAGACCGCCGTGTACGGCGTATGGCCGTGGCGCATCGTACCGCGTCTGCGGCAGCAATTCGAGCTGCAGTTGCCACCACAGTGACACAACGAACTGTTACAAATCGGTTACTTGAAGGACAGCTCCGAGCCAGGCGCCCTGTAGCGTGCATTCCACTTACTCCAAACCACTGGCGTTTGCGACGTCAGTGGTGTCAAGCTAGAGCTCATTGGAGGACGGAGTGGAGATCTGTTGTGTTTTCTGATGAAAGCCGGTTCTGCCTGGGTGCCAGTGATGGCCGTGTGTTGGTTAGAAGGAGGCCACGTGAGCGTCTGCAGCCAACCTGTCTGCGGCCGAGACATACTGGACCTACACCTGGAGTTATGGTCTGGGGAGCAATTTCCTATGACAGCAGGAGCACTCTCGTGGTTATCACACGCACCCTGACGGCACAGTTGTACGTCGGTCTGGTGATTCAACCTGTTGTGCTGCCATTCATGAACAGCATTCCAGGGGTGTTTTCCAACAGGATAACGCTCGCCCGCATACCGCTGTTGTAACCCAACATGCTCTACAGAGTGTCGACATGTTGCCGTGGCCTGCTAGATCACCAGATCTTTCACCAATCGAGCACGTATGGGACATCATTGGACGACAACTCCAGCGTCACTCCCAGCTAGCATTAACCGTCCCTGTATTGACCGACCAAGTGCAACAGGCATGGAACTCCATCCCACAAACTGACATCGAGCACCTGTACGACACAATGCATGAACGTTTGCGTGCTTGCATTCAACATTCTGGCGGTTACACCGGTTATTAATGTACCAGCATTTCACATTTAAAATGGCTCTTCTCGCGCTTACAATAAGCTGAGATCTTGAAACCTTAATCGATTAAATATGTTACCTATACAAATGTATTGCCGCCATTTTATTCCTCTACAACTATTTTTTCGTGGTGTTGGGATTTTTTTCCATCAGTGTATGTAACTCTGTAAGTTATCTCGCTCTATTAGTCATGCATCTTAAGATGGGAGTCGCAGGCGACCCCGAAAGATCTCGTGTGCATTTATCACTCATGTGCTCTTTTTAACTGTGATGAAAGTTTTAAATATCATTTGGTTTTAGATAACAACATTATAAATCGTGTTTCGACGGCTATTTACTTTTGTTGTTCTTACTCATCACGAAAACCTCCTTTATGTTATTTTATTTTTTTAATTTTAATATTACGACAGCCTCAACAGTGGACGTGAAACACGGTGTTGGCAATTCTCCATAATGGAATATTTATTATTCTTAATCATTTCCGAAAATTGCATTAATTTGAAACGTCTAGGGATTAAACAACTTTTAGGCCGGATTTCCTATCCATTATGAGAATTCGGTGCTCGAAGTTGCGGACATATAATATATTAATTTTACTTTTGGGGCACCTAAATTTAAGTGCTCCAAAAGTTTAGTTAATGTCAGCAGAGAGGCTTATGGAACACATACGATTATACATGATAAGCACAAAATAAAAAGGACGACGGCAGATATAGAAATTAACGACAGGAAATGATTAAGTTAAAATGGAATGTTTATTCTGAATAAATGCTGCTTAAAACTAGTACACATTTTTCGTGGAAGTCAAAGGAATTTACTTTAGATAATTTCTTAGAGTTATTAATTTAAAATCCTATTAACCTTACTTCTGGCAAACATTAGTTAAAATTCCTGTCACGGTACACGTATTTAGAAATTTCCCATTTAAAATGGGATGGGATATGCTACCTCGCATAGAACATGTAGTCATAGGGAACTGAGAGCGAAAAGTTCATCTTACTAAAATTCCCTCATCGTCAAAAAAAAAAAAAAAAAAAAAAAAAAAAAGTTGCGTCCAGAAGGAAGCAACCGTTAGGAATGAAACTTGGTGGGTAGGTTTGACGTCGTGAGCCATACAAATGATTCAAATATCACACTCGGCCGCGCATGTGGCGCCAGCAAGGAAGGGTCAAAGCGCTGTGCCTGACCGGTTATATAAGGTCGTCCCGTTGCGCGTGCTTGCCATTCTGACTCGTGCTGTTGTGTTGGTTACACACTTTGCAAGTGAAATATGCCTCGAAGAAAAGTCCGGAAGCAATTCGCTCAATTGGAGGAGTTTGTGAGGGGCCGCATCGTAGAGCTCCGGGAAGCGGGATGGTCTTATCGCCGTGTTGCGCGTCATACCGGTCGTGCGTGTATCACGATGTTGGCGGCAGTCGATAGAACAAAGCACGCAGAAGCCACAGGAATGGTCTGAGAGACCTTGACGAACCACGGAGAGAGAGGACGGATGGGTTGTCCGACATGCGCGGAGTGACCCAAGAGCACGATTGCGGATATTCAGCGCGCAGTAATGTCCTCCATGCATCGTCCGATTAGTGCCAGCACAATTGGCAGGCGGCTGCACGACGCAGGACTACACGCACGCAGACCGTTACGACGACTGCCTTTAACAACAATGCATCGTCGCCGAAAACTGCAATGGTGTCGTGCCAGACTGTCATGGAGCCACGCAGAACGGCAGTGGGTCATCTTCAGTGACGAGTCCCGCGTTTGTCTTGGAGGAGACGACCAACGAATCCGTGTGTGGAGGCACCGTGGTCAGCACCATGATGAACGCTTTGTTGTCGAGCGTCACACGTCCAGAAGGCTTGGTGTTATGCTGTAGGGTGCAACTGCTTACGATGCCAGATCACCTTTGGTGTTCATTACAGGCACTTTGACAGCCCAACGTTACCTTAATGAGGTCCTGCAACCAATGGCCCTACCTATTCTGAACGCTCACTCCGATGCGATTTTCCAAGAGGACAACGCTCGTCCGCATACTGCTGCTGTCTCGAGAGCTTGCTCTCAAGGCACTGACATACTGCCATGGCCAGCCGCATCGCCAGACCTATTGCCGATTGAAAGTGTGTGTGACGCTATTGGATGCGCTATCCACACTCCAGCCTTACAGCACAATCTGCAGGAACTGCGTGAGAAGAGTCAAGCTGCATGGGATGGCTTATCGCAGGACACCATTAGGAACCTGTACAACTCCATGCCGAGACGTTTGACATGCTGTGTGAGCAAACATGACGGCCCGACACCATACTTAGAGACACTACTTATTGGCGTGTAGCTCAATAAATATTGCCCATATCAGTCTCAATGTTTAATCATTTATTGTTCGTGGTAACCTTTACCTTCCTTCCGAACAGCATTGCAATCTGACACGTCCTTCTGGGTGCAACTGTTTTTTTTGACGATGTCTGTAAATCCCCACTGACGACGACGACCAAGATGTCGAGTATCCAGCACCTCCGCCTGGAAAAAGCTCCTTAACGTCGCTACTTCAATTTTTTTCAACAAATTTCTGACATGACCAGCTAACTCCCTCTCGAAAACAAAGACATTATTTCCTTGACAGCTGACCCCTGAATTTTTCGTTTTCAGGCCTCCGAATTTTGGAAACAAGAACTCCTCTAATATTGGCAACATTCAGATATACCATCTTAGATCATTCTGGCTTCGCTTGTACAATGGGGAAGGGCTTAAATTCATGGGTGTTTCCAATCGTTCTGATTGGATGATGCCGTGTTTCCCGCGCGCTTGATTCGTTGGTAGTTTCATTGGCTTTCCAAAAGGGATACAAGGGGGTATAACGTAACCCTTTTTACGTTATGCCAGATCTCCGGCTGAATAGATGTCAAACGAAGGGTAAAAGCGACGCAACTAATTGTACCGGATAGCTCACATTAAGGGTTTACGGCCAGACAAAACATATACAGAAGAACAACTTACGTCAACTTTTTATTGGTCTAACAACATTAGACTAAATCCAAAATATAGCACGGAGAGCTATACATACACTTTACATACCTTAATTATCTGTCGTATAATCTAGCTTAACAACGCTCGAATATCTACACACACACACACACACACACACACACACACACACCAAAGCAACTGCTGCATCGTCTTTTTATCTAACGTTCTTATCACATACATACATCACTCTTGTTCCGACCTCAGATTGTTGCCAACATTACTCTCGTTTGAGGGAAAAAACATAACGTTAAGGTCTGAAAATGTCTAAGAGAACGAACTCGAATTTACATAGAAAAAGAAACTCAAAAGGAAAGTTAAAATACACTGCTGGCCACCCAAAATGCAACACCAAGAAGGACACGAGATAGCAAAGCCAGATTTACTTGACACATAACAACAGATACAAAGATAAAACGATTGAGCTTACAGGTTCGTGCGACTTGCGGAACACGCAGACATCAATAGTTCGTGTGGCCTCCATGGCTGGCAATAACGGCCGCTACACGCCGCGGCATCGAACGAAAGAGGCTTTGGATGTGGGCTTGGGGTATGTCGGTCCAGGCTACTTCCACATGTTGCCACAGTTCATCAGGCGTAGCTGCGGGTGGTACTTGCCGGGCCCTTCAATTGCCGATCAGCGACCAGACGTGTTCGATGGGCGACATATCGGGAGAACAGGCGTGCCACGGCAGCAGTGACACCTGGTGGGGCGTGAAGAATTGTTGCACGATGCGTGCCACGTGCGGGCGCGCATTCTCCTGTTGAAACGTGGCCGCTGGCAGGTCCTGCAGGTAAGAGAGGACTACAGGTTCCAAAACGTCGGCGATGTAGCGGTGGCTGTTGGTTGTACCCGCGATGCGAACCAGAGGGGTGCGGGTGTCATATCCAATTGCGCCCCAAACCATAACGCCAGGCGACGGACCGGTATGGCGATGCATAATGCAGGCGTCATACAGTCTCTCGCCGCAGTGCCGCCACACAGGCATCCGACCATCGTGGTGTTGCAGGCAGAAGCGGGATTCGTCGGAGAAGACAATGTCATGCCATTCCGTAGTCCAGGTGTGGCATTCAACGGCCCACTGCCGCCGCACTCGCCGGTGGTGCAACGTCAATTGTAATCGGAGTAATGGACTCTGTGCGACAAGTTCCCGCTCCTGCAGACGACGTCGAACGGTACGTGCTGACACGGTTGTTGCGCAGCACACCCTAATTCCTGCGCTAACGTTCGTGATTTCGCGGTGCGAGCCGTCAATGCCCACCGCACAACATGCCGGTCCTCTCGTTCGGTGGTGTGCCGCGGCTGCGGCAACCGCTCACATCGGTCCGTCCGTCCCTCCTGCACCCACCGAATCCATACTCGCCTCACTGTGGCTGGATGTCGTCCCACACGGGCGCCGATGTCGCGGTACGATAAACCGCTGTCGCGATAAGCCACTATTTGTCCTCTGTCGAACTCCAAAACGTGCTGGAATGACTGCCGTATTCTGCGACGAATCATCAGGAAGTTTCCCACGCACACAGGTCAGGCAGCACAACACACTTCCACTACTTACACCCCGCCTTCTGTGCACCCTTCTTATAGTGCTTCTCGGTGGCGTGCCGGGCGCACATGATTTGCTTATTCCCTGCAATGCAAATCGTTTGCATGTCCTTTCGCGGGCGACGCATGCTGCGAATTTTAGGCCAATCGAATGCTTCCTTCTTGGTGTTGCATGGGTGGCCAGCAGTGTAGAATATACGTTACAGGGGTCTGTCGATAACTTACAACCTGGCTGTCGTCACATGTAACTCTCCTTGTTCTGGAACTTGGGAATTGAAAAGGGCCTGTCACACCTGAACAACGGAAAGGGGCATACTCACCAGTTGTTTAGGTGCTTACATGGTAGCATTTTTACCTGGCCGGCCTGAATTTTCGTGGGTCTTTTTTTACGCTTCCCAACCGTAGGTTGAAGAAGCGTATATGCTCCAGCTTTGTCCGTCCGTCTGTCCATCTGTCGGCACGATAACTCGCGTAAAAATGGTTCGATTTCGATGAAATTTTAGTATGTGGTAGGGGACTATCTGGGGATGAACCCTATTGAAAATGGGTGAAGTGGGGTCAAAGGTGACGGCATAGGAGCAGGATCCATTCCATTGCCCTTATGCGTCCTAACTTGCGTAAATATGGTTCGATGTCGATTAAATTTTAGTATATTGCAGGGGACCACCTGGGAATCAACCTTTTTGAAAGTGGAGGAAGTGGGGTCAAAGGTCAGGACATAGGAGCGGAATGCATTCCATTGTCCTTATGCGTCATAACGTGCGTAAAAATTGTTCGATTTCGATGAAATTTTATTATGTGGTAGGGGACCACCTGGGGACGATCTTATGGCGTCATAATCTCGCGCTTGAAATGTTGGCGCGCGGTCACGCCATCTTTCTCATTACGTCACGCATTGTGTGTGGATCCTATTAAAGTTTTATGACGTCATACTCTTGCGAACAGATGATCCCGATTACCATCTGCCTCATTACGTCACGCGTTGTGTGCGTATGTCCGTCCGCACGATAACTCGCGTAAAAAACTTTCGATTTCAATGAACTTTTAGTATGTGGAAGGGGACCACCTAGGAACAAACCCTGTCGAAAATGGGACAAATGGGGTCAAAGGTCACGACGTAGGAGGGAGATCCATTCCACTGCTCTTATGCGTCATAACTAACGTAAAAAAGGTTCGATTTCGATTAAATTTTAATACTTGGTAGGGAACTATCTGGGAACAAACCCTATTGAAAATGGGCGAAATGGGGTCAAAGGTCAGGACATAGGAGCGGAACAACTTTCATTGCCATTATGCGTCATAACTTACATAAAAATTCTTCGATTTGGATGAAATGTTAGTATGTTGTAGGGGCCTGCCTGGGGACAAATCCTATTGAAAATGGGCTAAATGGGGTCAAAGGTTAGAACACAGGAGCGGAATCTATTCCATAGCCCTTATGCATCATAACGTACGTAAAAATGCTTCCTTTCCGACAGAACTTTATCGTGTTATTTCGGAGGTACACTGCACCAGTTCTGTTAAATATAGTCGAAATGGGATCAAAGGTCAGGGCACAGGACCGAGATTTATTCAACAGCCATTATCCTCATAACTTGAGTAATGATTTCTGGCATGTTGGAAAGCGTATTATAATTAATGCATTGCATGATTTTACTAACTTGTTTTTTTTTATTGGAAGTTTAATGACCACCGTGAGCAATTTAATCTGCTATAAGCAGTCGCCCGTCCCTAATTTAGGGTTACTGGTTCCAGGGAAGGGAGAGAGCCAGTAAGACGAACACAACATCCATGCCTCACAAGATTCGAACCCTTTCGGACGAATGATTAGAGTCCATCGCTTAGACCAATGCGCAACCGGGGTGACTTTCGTGGGTCTAAAAGGTTGGAGCTTTTGCTTCCGTTGAGGGAGGTTGTATTACATTGTTGTAAAGATGTTTTTTTTTTTTTTTAAAGGAACGGATGAAAGTTTTTTCTCAGCCGCCCCGGTGGCGCAGTGGTCTAAGCGATGGCCTCTGATCATTCGTCCGAAAGGGGTCCGGGTTCGAATCCCGTCAGGCATGGATGTTGTGTTTGTCTTACGGCACTGGCTCTCTCCCTTCCCTGGAACCAGTGACCCTAAATTAGGGACGGGCGACTGCTTATAGCCCATTGAGTTGCTCATGGTGGTCGTTAAACCTCCAATCAAAAAAAAAAAAAAGTTTTCTCAGCCCAACCTTGTCCAAGAAATATCCAGGCCGATGGACACTAGGCATTTCTCTTTTGTTCGCCTCACGTTCTGAATATCCACGTTTCTGTTGTTGCGCCGTATCATGGGGAAAATAAATGTTACGAGAGGATGGCAGCTGCAAGAGAGTCCCATCGTAGAAATTGTGAACTGGGGATGAGAATAGCGAGAAAATAGGTTCCCACTTTCCACTTCGTGCCTGTCACTAATTATCCGAAACAATTAATAATTCTTAAAATTTTCCTCTCCTACCAATTAATATGAAATCGGAACACAAATTAATTAAATTAAAAGTCATACACAAATTGGGAATTCCTGAACTAAACCGGGACAGTAGTTATTGAAATTAACTGTTATTCCGAAATCGTGAGATTTCGTGGTAACGATAATAAACTCCAACAGAAAATAAAATGACTAATTCACCCATGTTAATGATAGAAAAAAATAAAAAGAATAAAGCATTTCATCAACGAGCAATTAGAGCTGTGATTGCAAGCGGAATTCTGACTCCGCGATAAGACACGCGCTTCTCGTTTTGAAGGTCGTTGATTCAAATCCATCTCGAATCGAATAATCAAGAGCTCGTTAGCTTAGTACTCTGGGAAAGGAACTTACAGAAGAAGTCAGTTCTGAAGGTTTTCCGGAACTTAAGGGGAAAAAACCCAAGTAGATTTTTTTGAAATAAACGGAATTACTGACTACGGAAGATCTATCAAAGTACAGATGTTAGAAACAAGTTAGTAAAATCATGCAATGCATTTCTAACATACCAGAAATCATTACTCAAGTTATGAGGATAATGGCTGTGGAATAAATCTCGCTCCTGTGCCCTGACCTTTGCCCCCATTTCGATGATATTCAACAGAAGCGGTTCAGTATACCTCAGGAACAACATGATTAAGTTTTGTAGTAATCGAAACATTTTTATGTAAGTTATGACGCAGATAGAATGGATCCCGCTCCGATGTCTTGACCTTTGACCTCATTTCTCCCCTTTCCAACAGGGTTCGTCCTCAGGTTTGTCCCCTACCAAATACTAAAATTTCATCGAAATCGAACCATTTTTACTCGAGTTATCGTTCAGAAAGACAGACAGATAGACGGACAAATCAGGAGCATATACGCTTCTTCAACCTACGGTTGGAACGCGTAGAAAACGGAAACTTTTAAAACGGAAATTTCGTTAAAAGACGGACACCTACCGGCAACTTTGCTGCACGTTATTTTCAGAAATTTTCCGTGAATTCACACCACTTATTTTAACAATGCGGTTACGCTTCTGTACGCCTGGGCTCGTATCCCAGCGAGCAGGGCCAGATTAAGGCCTCAGCGGGCCCCTAGGCTAAGACATTTGAGTGGGCCTCAAGTGTAAGACATATGAATGGGCCCCCCCAAAAAACTTATAAACGGGAATCATTATGAAGTCCGTTGAAACACGAAACTGTAACTACTAAATTGTCTGCAGAGTTTTCATATTCAGGTCTCCCAAAAACGTATGACGGAGAATAATTATGAAGATCATTAAAACACGAGACAGTAGCAATATGTTGGTGATAATTAATACGCAGTGCATTCTTCAAACTAATAAATTACCTGCGAAGTTTTCATAAAGAAATCATTATATTTTCCACTGTTCTCACAAAAACATGAGTTAAAAGCTTAAGATTCCTATATTATGTCTTGCTTTTTCTAATGATTTAGCATTGTATACTTTTCTTAGTGCATCCGTTTTGCTATGCAATGTGAAGCCACAGAGGACTTCGATCATTAACGGTTCCAAGTGCAAATTGCGAGGTGTTACTGGATGGTAATGAAAAAGCTGATACTGTCCCTCCGACCCCGCTATACACTGAAGAGCAATTGAATTAGAGATACCTGTCTAGTAAGTTGCAGCACCAGCTATCGCCCTAATGACGGCGGCGATTCGTCTCGGCATGGACTCGACAAGAAACCGGAAGCGTTGGGAAGCCATACGGATCCACGATCCCTGAACAAGCTCCCACGGTTCACGAAGATTTGATGGAGGCGGGGTCAGAGCTTCGAACATCTCTCTCGATGGCATCCCAGATGTGCTCGATGGGATTGAGGTCAGGTGACCTAGCTGGCCAAAGAAGCAAGGTCACGTTGGTGGAGTTTTCATCCAACCATTAGGATACAATTCGGGAGCTATTGGCACGATGTCTTGTTACAGGATGAGGTCCCCAGTGGGATGTTGAAGACGCACAAACGGGAGCAAATGGTCGTCCAGGATATCCCGGTAACGTTGACCTGTGAGGCTCTACGTAAACAGTCCCCAGACAAGAATGCCAACCCCACCAGCTTGAAGAGTAACCTGCTGGCAAGAAGGATCCATCGCTTCATGTGGTTTGCGCCGTACGCGTATCCTGCGATCCACATGTACCAACGTAAATCTCGACTCATCAGTTAAGGCAACATTTTTCCACATGTCTAGGGTCCAGTGGCGAAGTTCCCGCGCCCATGCTTATCTTTTCACCCTGTGATATGCGGTCAGCAGCGGTACCCTCGTGGGACGATGGCATCTGTACCTCATAGCGAGAAGATGATTCTGGATGGTGTGGCTGCTTACACGTTTTTGTGCACCAGCGTTAAATTGCCGAGTGATTTCTTGCCCTGTGGCCCGTCTATCCGCTGTTACAATGCGAGCTAGCCGACGATGACCCCGCTCATCCACACGCTGTTGTCCACGACAGTTGGCCTTTGTAGGGATGGTTTTACCGGATTCGATATACTCACGGTGCACCCGTGACACAGTGGCTCGTGAAAATCCCAGTGCCTGCACGACTTCCGAGATGGAGTGACCCATTCGTGGAGCCCCGACAATTTGCCCACGATCAAATGCGCTTAGATCCTTCGTCTTACCCATAATGCGTCCGACTCTTACTCATTCGCGTCGCATCACTCCTTATATTGTCGGATCGCTGCATACGTCATGTCGTTTCCGTTTACAGGGCCGCCCACAGCGCCACATTTGCATAACGCCAGCTGTCTCTAATTCAATTGCTCTTCATGATCATGATCATATGTAGAGGATTTTAGGAAGGGAGTGTCTGACCCCAGGTCTTAAACAACCCTTAGAAATAGGAAACTAGGAGATTTGGGCTAGAGCGCCCGATAGGAAAGTGACACGGAAGCGAAGTAGAAAGGGGGAGAAAGACGCCCTTATTTATTACCGGGGGCCAGTACCCGGTGTCCGACGGCTTAACGTGCCCATCCGATGCACGGCGGGTATTTAGTGGATCGAGCGTTCGTACCTGCCTGGGATCGAACCTGAGGCCCTTCCTGTGGCAGTAACGAACGTTGCCCACTCGGGCACCCCGCGGCCCCAATTGCTCTTCAGTGTACACAGCGACATGAAACCTTCACCCTTAGTGAGTCACTGCCTTGAAATGTGTTCATCTTCCAGCCTCTGTTTCTGACCAAGTGGAAATCATACGCGACAAAAGTAAAAGTATTTTATGAATCTCTCTCTCAGACCCACTCTCTCTCTCTCTCTCTCTCTCTACTTATCAATTATTTGTCCAGACATGCCTTCTGGTCCCTTTGTCAGGGTGGGCCCAAAGGCTATATAGCCCATATAGTACCCCTCTACCCTTAATTTGGCCATGCCGGCGAGGCATCGATGATGTGTTTTTCTTGCGGCATTGGCTCTCTCTCTTCCTTGAAATCAGTGTCTCCAAGTTAGAAACGGGCGATTGCTATATCACACTGGGTTGCTCAGGGTGGTCGATATAATTATAATCGGCAAACTTTAATGTGTTCGATATTTAAAGGATTGTAGAAAGATGAAATAACACGCAGTCGATTTGGTTTGAAAAGCCGCCCCGGTGCGCAGTGGTCTAAGCGATGGCTTCTGACCATTCTTTCGGAAAGGGGTCCGGGTTCGAATTCCGGTGAGTCATGGATGTTGTGTTTGTCTTACGGCACTGGCTCTATCCCTTCCCTGGAACCAGTGACCCTAAATTAAGGACGGGCGACTGCTTATAGCCCATTGAGTTGCTCACGGTGGTCTTTAAACCTCCAATAAAATAAAATAAATAAGGGTTGAAGAAATTTGCGTTTTTCTTTTTGTTTCAGAAACCTTAATGACTTTCCCTCCCACCCAATTAATAGAAAAATCATGGCAACCCCTTTCTCTAACTGATATAAGAGAAATATTTCGATTCGATTTTCGAAAGATATCTTGTCGGCACACATAAAGAGGAAACGTCGTTAAAAGAATTACGTAACTGTGCATTCATATTTGCGTCAAAAAAAAAATGCTAATGTTTCGCATTTCGGTTCTACTTTAAAGGAGAACAACAGCGAAATCAAACATAATCTCATTCGCTGCTCCAGATCTTTCGGCGAGAAGGTAGCATACCAGCCGCTTGAGAGCAGAGCAAACTTAATGAACAAGTGGTATAATACGAGAAAGAAAATTATTGTTGATCTTGATACGTCGCTGAGACCCAACAAAAGATGGATATTTTCGGATCCATTTCTTCCAGGGTTCCTTGCAAAAACCAGTGGCAATCTCTGTTTCGTCACGGACAAACATCCGGCTCTCTAATCTATCACCACCAGAAAGGATTTATAAAAAAAAAAAAAATCTGCGTATGTTTTTTGCTGTTTTTGCTGTCATATCTTTTTACACTTCAGTGATCCAGTGAACCCATCACGATATGAATGAAATATTAGATCGTGTAAGAGATTTGTCTCCCATTTTATCACTATAAACATTTTACTTTCACGTCCTGACGCAACGTGGGATATAACTGCCACTGTGACGCACTTTAGAGTGGAGGGTTTGACGGCTATACTGTCTTTAGGTCTCTGCAAGCCAGAGGCAGACAGGGGGAAAAGTAATGGCGGCTTTCGTTTCCCCAGTGCAGTGGTTCTTATTCTTTCAGGGCTTGCGGTGCAAATAATTTATCTTTACGACTCACTAAAATTAAATTCATTGATATTTTAAAGAATTTTGACCAAAAATTCTTCAAATAACTGTTCAGCTCAGAGTTAAGAAAAATTAATGAAAGAATTCGCGAGCTGTGTGGTCAGTGGTGTCAGAACTACGGGAGCAAAGAGGGCAACTTATCCCAGCACTCATTTGCGTGCAGGGGAGAAACATCACATTTGCCCCTCACTTTTCTTCCTTTTTAATTATGCCATCATCATCATCATTGTCGACCATTATCAAGGTCTCCCGAAGTTTCCTCCACAACGGTCTGTCTTGTGCCAGTCTCCTCCACGTCACTCCCGCAGACTTTCGAATTTCATCCACCCATCTCCCACGTGGTCTTCTTCCGGATCTTTTCCTGTCCCTTGGAATCCAATCTAAAATTTCGGCTGTCCATCGATGGTCTGCCCTTCTGGCAGTATGTCTAGCCCATTGCCATTTCAGGGATTTAACTCTGATCATGATGTCTTCCACTCTTGTCATTTTTCGGATCCACGAGTTCCTCTTCTTATCTCTCCCGATTACACCAAGCATTCACCTATCCATGCTTTTTTGAGTTGTCTGCAGCCTTTGTATGTCTCTTTTAGTTAAGGTCCACGTCTCTGCACCATACGTAAGCACTGGAAGGATGCATTGATCCAACACTTTTCTTTTAAGACATAATGGCATATTACTCTTGAAAATTATGCTGTTTCGTCCAAATATGTATGTAATCAGAAATCGGATTAATACTTGGTTTTGTTTTTATTCCTGCCATTTAAAATTCCTTCGGATGAAACAAAAAATTATTTTCTATCGTACTTTAGTTACACTGCTCGATATTGAAATTGTCCTACCCAGAGGGAGGTGTGCTACAAACATGCAAATCGCAGGCAAGTTGGACCCACCCGAGACATGCAAATGTTGCTAAACCGGAGCCAATGACGTTACACGTTCGTGAGATAAAGGTGACAGCAGCATCAGGGATAGTAACGTGTGGTCGGAGGTGGAAGTGTGGAGTTTGTGCTGGGAAACTGTTCAGCGAAGGCCGAAAATGCCGAATACACGCAGTCGACAGGTTTATCGCCATGTGGATACGTTCCAGAGATGAAGAATTGTAGGAATGTGTGAAACGGGCTAGTCTGCACGTCTTATCGCTGCGCATGTGCAACGGGATTGACGAACTGTTGGCCGCTTTTGGCACCAGTGGCTACAGAAAGGTTTGTACGTGCGTCGGAGGGGCAGCGGTGTAGTCCGAGATACGTCAGAACACCTGGATGGGCGGATTGCCTGACACGCACGTTCGTCACCAGAAAGCACTGCAGCCGATATTCGAAGTGCTGTGTCATCGGCCATGAACGTCGCCGTAACGACCCGAATTGTAAACCGAATATTACAAGTGGCAAACCTGCGCAGTAGGCAGCCGTTACGTCGACTGCCATTGACGGCCAGCCATCGCATCGCTTGTCTGGCTTGGTGCCGAAGTCATGTAAACTGGGGTCACGAATGGTCTTCAGTGATGAATCCTGTTCCTGTCTGGGTGCTGACGATCGACGGATCCATGTCTCTCGACACCCACGCTAGCGGACAGATCCCGGTTTCATTCGCGACCGGCACACCGATGGTCACGCAGGCATCATGGTATGGAGTGCTACAAATATTGAAGACTCGTGCGACATTAATCACTGAAGCGATGAAAGATTTCCGTCTTTAGCACGATTTAATGATTAAAAGATGAGAAATATATACAAATAAAAACAATTAAAACCATGAGCACTTTCGAGGCAGCCGCTGCCTCTTCTTCAGATGTAATAAATAGATACACATTTAATCTATATATAATATAGATCATTGCATTGTGGGAAGCATGGTAAGTTAGCCAATAGTAATCTACATGCGTCAAAAATGTTGCGTATACTGTTGGCCCAATGGTCTGAAGAAGAAAACATGGAAATATATAATAGAAATAAATGGTGTAGGGTGAACATTCAATTTTAAGTTTATATTACAATTTATAATTTACATTTTCAATAAGGGATTTCCAAACGTTATGTAACTCATAGGGGGCATGTTCATTACAACACTGCTCACCGGAGGCCTCTATATACACACTTTCAGCAATTAAAAACCTGGTGATCTTTTAATTGCTGAAAGTGTGTATATAGAGGCCTCCGGTGAGCAATGTTGTAATGAACATGCCCCCTATGAGTTACATAACGTTTGGAAATCCCTTATTAAAAATGTAAATTATAAATTGTAATATAAACTTAAAATTGAATGTTCACCCTACACCATTTATTTCTATTATATATTTCCATGTTTTCTTCTTCAGACCATTGGGCCAACAGTATACGCAACATTTTTGACGCATGTAGATTACTATTGGCTAACTTACCATGCTTCCCACAATGCAATGATCTATATTATATATAGATTAAATGTGTATCTATTTATTACATCTGAAGAAGAGGCAGCCGCTGCCTCGAAAGTGCTCATGGTTTTAATTGTTTTTGTTTGTATATATTTCTCATCTTTTAATCATTAAATCGTGCTAAAGACGGAAATCTTTCATCGCTTCAGTGTATGGAGTGCTATTGCGCATGACAGCAGGTCACCTCTTGTACGCATCAGTGGCACGCTGACAGCTGCACGATGCGTGAGCGATGTTCTGCAGCCCATTTGATACCGTTCCTGAATGGCCTACAGCACCTCATTTTCTAGCAAGATAACGCCTTTGTACACACTGCTCGGGTTTTCAGACAATGTTTGCAACATGTTCAAACACTGCCATGGCCAGCAAGATCGCCCGATTTATTCCCAATCGAAAACACATGGGATCACATTGGACGTCGTCTGCAATCGAATCCGCCTGCGCACGATCTGGATGAATTACGGGAGCAAGTCAACCGTCTTCGTGTTCCATTCCTCAGGACGATATCCGCAGAAGGGCTCACATTGATCAGCCACGCGAAGTTAATCCTAGAGGATTAACAACTGATATTTCAGCAACGACGTGTAACAACTGATATTTCAGCAACGACGCGCAAGAGTTACCCAGCTCAAAGACCAGTACAACAGCGGTGCCGTTCGACCTCTTTCCACATGCTCGGAGATCAACATGAGGCATCAAGAAATGGGACTCATCACTCCAGACGACCTTCTTCTTACTGTCGTCACTCCGCAAGACCTACTTCCAATGTTGGTACATTGCCGACTTTCCTTGGCAACAGCTTTGCTTCGCATTAGGTTCCACTGCCAGAGACCAACGAGAGTACCCACGATGATGCTCAATCATCGCAAACAACTCTTTGCACGTGCCAAGGAACGTCGGCAATGTACTGACGTTGGATGAAGGTCGTTCGGAGTGACGACAGATGGAAGAAGGTCGTCTGGAGTGAGTTCCGATTTCCTGCTGCACCATGCTGATGGGCGGAAACAGCATGAAGCCCTTATGGCGTAAACAGCATGAAGCCCTTATGGCGTAAACAGCATGAAGCCCTTATGGCGTAAACAGCATGAAGCCCTTATGGCGTAAACAGCATGAAGCCCTGACCCCTGGTTCCACAGTTGGGTTCAACAGGCGGATAGAGGTGGTGTTCTGGTCTGGGGAGTTTTTCCCTAGCAAGCTCTAGGTCCATTGGTTATCATCCCACAACCACTGAATGGTGGATGTTATAGGGACCTGTTAGCCGACCATCTCGATCCATATCTACAGGAAATTTATCGGGACCACAGTGTCATCTTTCAACAGCATAACATACCGCGTCACCGGACTCAAATAAATACCGAGTGGTTGGAGGAGCACGATAAGGAATTCGCCAGATTCCCTTGGACCCGAAACTCTCCTGACTGTAACCCAATTGAACATTTGTGGGATATGCTAGAACGGGGTGTGAAGACTGCTGAGGGTATCGTTCACTTGACCGAAAGGTCACTTGACCGAAAATCACTTCGCCGAAAATCACTTGATCGAAAGGTACATTTCACCGAAGGGTCACTTGACCGAAAAGTTCATTTCACCGAAAGATCACTTCACCTAAAAGTTCATTTCATCGAAAGGACACTTGATCGAAAAGTTCATTTCACCGAAAGATTACTTTACCTAAAAGTTCATTATATCGAAAGATCATTTCACCGAATGGTCAGTTTATCGAAAACTTGGAATTTTGTTGTTATAGATCTGTTGGAGTATGGTGCTGGTTTTTAAAAAACTGGTCACCTAAACATTATTGGATTGTATAAAAAATACACTTTTAATTTCTTTTAAACACCTCCCCATAAGTAGGTTTTTCGAAATATAACATTAATTATAAGTCATAGATAGACCTGTGCCTTTTTGCCAAATTTTAATCCCCGAGCTCATATTCATGAAGTTTACATAACAACTCAAGTTAATGAGTTGTTATGTAAACACACTTATTCAGACAAAAAAAAAAAAAAAAAAAAATCAGTTTTAGGGCCCTTGGCCTCGGTTTAGGCCTTTTTTAGAACATTTTAATCGTGCGTGCTCATATTCATAAGGTTTACGTAAAATGTCCAGCTAATAATGTTGCACATTTATTCAGGCAAAAAGAATCAATTTTTGGCCCTAGGCCTCGGCTTAGGCCTTTTTAGAAAATATTAACCGTGCGTGCTCATGTTTATAAGGTTTACATAAAAACTAAAGTTAATGATGTTGTACTCTTATTCAGGCCAAAAGAATCAGTCTTAAAGCCCTTGGCCTCGTTTTAGGCCTTTTTAGAAAATTTTAATCCTGCGTGCTCATATTTATAAGGTTTACATAAAATGTCAAGTTAATAATGTCGCACATTTATTGAAGCAAAAAAGAATCAATATTAAGGCCATAGGCCTCGCTTAGGCCTTTTTAGCAAATTTTAATCGTGCTTGCTCATGTTCATTAGCTTTACATAAATAGTAAAGTTAATAATGTTACACATTTTTTCAGGCAAAAAAGAATCAATTTTAGGGCCCTAGGTCTCAGCTTAGGCCTTTTTAGAAAATTTTAATTGTGCTTGCTCATGTTCATAAGCTTTACATAAATAGTAAAGTTAATAATGTTACACAATTTTTTCAGGCAAAAAAGAATCAATTTTAGGGCCCTAGGTCTCAGCTTAGGCCTTTTTAGAAAATTTTAATTGTGCTTGCTCATGTTCATAAGCTTTACATAAATAGTAAAGTTAATAATGTTACACAATTTTTCAGGCAAAAAAGAATCAATTTTAGGGCCCTAGGTCTCAGCTTAGGCCTTTTTAGAACATTTTAATTGTGCTTGCTCATGTTCATAAGCTTTACATAAAAAGTCAAGTTAATAATGTTGCAATTTTTTTCAGGCAAAAAGAATCAATTTTAAGGTCCTAGGCCTCAGCTTAGGCCTTTTTAGAAAATAATAACGGTACGTGCTCATGTTCATAGGTTAACCTAAAAACTCAAGTTAATGATGTTGCACACTTTTCAGGCTAAAAGAATCAAGTTTAGGGCTCTAGGCCTCGGCTTAGGCCTTTTTAGCAGATTTTAATCGTGCGTGCTCATATTCATAAGGTTTACATAACAACTCAAGTTAATGATGTTGTACACTTATTCAGGCCAAAAGAATCAGTCTTAAAGCCCTAGGTCTCGGCTTAGGCCTTTTTAGAAAATTGTAATCGTGCGTGCTCATATTTATAAGGTTTACATAAAATGTCAAGTTAATAATGTCGCCCATTTATTCAGGCAAAAAAGAATCAATATTAGGGCCGTAGGCCTCGCTTAGGCCTTTTTAGCAAATTTTAATCGTGCTTGCTCATGTTCATAAGCTTTACATAAAAAGTAAAGTTAATAATGTTACACATTTTTCTGGCAAAAATAATCAATTTTAGGGCCCTAGACCTCGGCTTAGGCCTTTATCGCAAATTTTAATCGTGCGTGCTCATATTCATAAGGTTTACGTAAAAAGTCAAGTTAATAATGTTGCACATGTATTCAGGCAAAAAAGAATCAATTTTAGGGCCCAAGGTCAGCTTAGGCCTTTTTAGAACATTTTAATCGAGCGTGCTCATATTCATAAGGTTTACATAAAATGTCAAGTTAATAATGTTGCTCATTTATTCAGGCAAAAAAGAATCAATTTTATTGCCCTTAGGCCTTTTTTTTTTTTTTTTTTTTTAGCTTAGGCGTTTTTAGAAAATTCTAATCTTGCTGGTTTATAAGTTTACATAAAATGTCAAGTTAATAAGTTAATAATGTTGCACATTTATTAAGGCAAAGAAGAATAAATTTTATTGCCCTTAGGGCTTTTTTTTTTTTTTAGCTTAGGCGTTTTTAGAAAATTCTAATCTTGCTTGTTCATAAGTTTACATAAAATGTCAAGTTAAAAAAATCAAGAGGGGGGGGTTAAAGATTGCCGTTTCTGGGCATATATTGAGAACTGAATTGGGAACTCCAAACGCATTTCGCGAAAACGGTCCATGTAAGCCAAGCGAGGCGAGAATTGCATTTTAATTTGAAGAAAAAAATTGCCGAGGATCCGAGGTACACCTAGTTTTGGGAGGGTGTACCCCCAACTTCCGTAATATTATGTTCGGGGCCGCTGGAGTCTGTCAGTGTATCCAGGATGTTCCCCTTGAAGCGTCCGCGAGGTCCGTCATCTTGGGGGTTGGCTTTCCCCCAAAATGTTAAAATGGACGTAGAGCTGTAAACATTAGACCCATGCTTTATATAATGATTCTGTACACGACCACGAATTTTCAGGAATGTGGAGTGAAACTGAACCCCCCGTTTCCAAGAGCTCTTCAGGGGTAACATCGAGGATACACTGATGACCGACTCCAGAGGTCCAGAATATAAAATTACGGAAGTTGGGGGTAGAGCCCTCAAAACCAAGCACCTCGTATCCCTTTTACAGACTTCACCAAATTTCTGGGGGAGGGGGAAGGGCATACATAGTTTGGCACTAAACACAACATGAAGCATAGAAATTGCGAGCAAATCCCTTACCTTGAACACCTGTCTGCGCTCTTAGAAACTTGGGGGAGGGTGAATTCGTCCCACCCTCCTGAAAATTCGTGATCGTGTACAGAATCATTATATAAAGCAAGGTTCTAATGTTTACAGCTCTACGTCCATTTTAACATTTTGGGGAAAGCCCCTCCCAAAGCTCACGGACTTCGCAGACACTTCAAGGGGAACATCCTGGATACACTGACAGACTCCAGCGGCACAGAATATAATACTACGGAAGTTCGGGGTACAGTTCCCTCAAACCAAGTGTACCTCGGATCATCGGCAATTAATTTCTTCAAATTAAAGCACAATTCTCGCTTGGCTTACATGGAACGTTTTCGCGAAATTCGTTTAGAGTTCCTAAAAAGGCCTAAGCCGAGGCTTAGGGCCCTAAAATTGAATCTTTTTTGTCTCAATAAATGTGCAACATTATTAACTTGACTTTTTGCGTAAACCTTATAAATATGAGCACGCACGATTAAAATTTGCTAAAAAGGCCTATGCGGAGGCCTAGGGCCCTAAAATTTATTCTTTTTGCCTGAATAAATGTGCGACATTATTAAGTTGACATTTTATGTAAACCTTATAAATATGAGCAAGCAGGATTAAAATTTTCTAAAAAGGCCTAAGCCGAGGCCTAGGGCTTTAAAGACTGATTCTTTTGGCCTGAATAAGTGTACAACATCATTAACTTGAGTTGTTATGTAAACGTTATGAACATGAGCACGCACGGTTAAAATTTGCTAAAAAGGCCTAAGCGAGGCCTACGGCCCTAATATTGATTCTTTTTTGCCTGAATAAATGTGCAACATTATTAACTTAACTTTTTGCGTAAACCTTATAAATATGAGCACGCACGATTAAAATTTGCTAAAAAGGCCTAAGCGGAGGCCTAGGGCTTTAAGACTGATTCTTTTTGCCTGAATAAATGTGTAACATCATTAACTTGACTTTTTGCGTAAACCTTATAAATATGAGCACGCACCGTTAAAATTTGCTAAAAAGGCCTAAGCGAGGCCTACGGCACTAATATTGATTCTTTTTGCCTGAATAAATGTGCGACATTATTAACTTGACATTTTATGTAAACCTTATAAATATGAGCATGCAGGATTAAAATTTTCTAAAAGGGCCTAAGCCGAGGCCGTGGGCTTTATGACTGATTCTTTTAGCCTAAATAAGTGTACAACATCATTAACTTGAGTTGTTATGTAAACCTTATGAACATGAGCACGCACGGTTAAAATTTGCTAAAAAGGCCTAAGCGAGGCCTACGGCCCTAATATTGATTCTTTTTTGCCTGAATAAATGTGCAACGTTATTAACTTGACTTTTCATGTAAACTATTTATGAACATGAGCACTGAACATGATTTTTATGAAAAACGTATGAACATGATAAAACTTGCTAAAAAGGCGTAGGCCGAGGCATAGGGACTTAAAATTAATTATTTTTGCCTTAAAACTAAATCTTTGCGTTCTCTGTGACACGGAGAAATCAAAAGTGCAATTTGAGTATGATCCCTAACGTTTCGGTGGTCTGTCTGTCAAACTTGCACCATGCTTCAACAGATCCTGTAATGAAATCTAGCGTTTTCGATAAACTGACCCTTCGGTGAAATGACCTTTCGATGAAATGAACTTTTAGGTAAAGAGACCTTTCGGTGAAATGAACTTTTCGATCAAGTGACCCTTCGGTGAAATGTACCTTTCGATCAAGTGACCCTTCGGTGAAATGAACGCTTCGATCAAGTGATCTTTCGGTGAAACAATTTTTTCGGTGAAGTGATTTTCGGTCAAGTGACCCTTCGGTGAAGTAAACGTCGGGCAAATGAACCAGACCCGACTGCTGATGTTCTTCCACGGAATGACCGTGAACTAACGGAGCTGTGCAGCGGACATGGATAAAGTGTCCCATGAAGGATGTTCGGCTCCTTGTAGAACCTGTTCCTCCTCATGTGATAGCCGTGATTGCACAGAAATTCGACCAACTCGTTATTTGGTAGGTGTTCCTAATGCAAAGCTAACTTATTATAGTTACTGTATTTGCGGAGTAAAATGAAAAATGGACTACTGATGTAAAACTGTACTTATCATAAAGTAAGTGCTGTCTGTAATGAACTTAATTAATGTTGAACTATTGCCGAAAGGACATACGTGTTACACGGCTGTTTACAAGATTTCTACCCAGTTGTAATTTCCCTGTCATGTCCTGTTGTGTGGATTCTTCAGGCTACCACTGTGTGGTTACTAAGCATTTCCAGGCTTCTAGTAATTTTCTCTTTTATGAAGAAATTATTTTGAGATCCAGTTCTTTATTCATGAAACAGGGCGTCATCAGAACTTGAATTGCCGAAGTGCGAAATGCTTATTAAATTTTACAATACTCACTGATTTCTCGGTCATTCGATCTCTCATTTACTTATCTTTATACTTTAGCTACAAATCTATGTACTCCCTCATGTTCTTTTTTACTTAATTCCCACCTCAATTTCCCTTTCCCCCGCCCAGGGATTGAAGAATCATCACTCTTGCACGGGGAATACTAAAGCCTATTTTCAACCTCCTTCGAGCGCAAGATAAAACTTCCTTCGTTTTCCTCCTTCTATTTGCATCAACCTAGCTTATGCCCGAGTTTCCTCTAATGGCATCAATCCCTATCTCTGACCATCTTGACAGTTGCTGAATGCTTATGTAAACTCGGTGTCACCTTTCATAAGCAACTTACAGTATTTTGCAGATGTGCATTATCGTCGTTGCACCTTTCACTTAAGTGTGAGCCATTTTTCATTGTGCATGCCTGTAAGAAAGAAGATGAATCCTGAGAACTCTAAAACGGCCAATGTTCGCAACTCTCCCACGGAAATGATTGTCATAAAACCATTTCGAACGTAACTTCACGAAGACGCTCTCTGCGGATGCATGCTGGTCATTCCCAAGCTCATTAACTACTGATTACAATCTACCAGAGACTATCTCAATTCTTCACCAAAAAACACTAACGAAAGAGGGAAGGAAACGATTTCAACACTTATGAGATGTTGGGTAAAGAAGGCTATAAATGCTAACTTTTCCTGTAACTAATGAGCTCGCGATAACATAATAATCTCATTATCTATGAAAATCACACGACGAGTATAATACGTTCAAGTACCAGAGTGTGGATATCAGAACGCTACTAGATTACACATACCTTAGTACAAGATCACGTAGTAAGGTATGTACACTGACGGAAAAAAATCCCAACACCAAGAAGGGGTTGTGTTAGATAAACGACAGTTGGTAGGCGGTGAGAGTACATCTGTAAGATGACGTCTATGCAAATTTCGCGCTCGGCGCATACGTGTGGCGCTAGTAGCGCCCCTCGGAACATGCAAAGCAGGTTTGCTGTAAATACGCGCTGTAACGTTCGTGAGCGTTAGTTATCGTTGAGATTCGACGTAGTGTGTTGATGTTAGTCAAGAATGCCTTTAAGAAGACGAAGAAGCCATTATCAACAGCTCACGGAGTTTGAACGAGGTCGTGTAATAGATCTACGAGAAGGTGGATTTTCGTTCCGCAATATTGCAGAACGACTTGGCAGGAATGTAGCCACTGAGCATGATTGTTGGCAGCGGTGGTCAAGGGAAGGTACTGCCTCAAGAAGACCGGGTTCCGGCCGGCCACGTGGCACTACTAAGAGGGAAGACCGCCGTGTACAGCGTATGGCCGTGGCGCATCGTACCGCATCTGCGGCAGCAATTCGAGCTGCAGTTGCCACCACAGTGGCACAACGAACTGTTACAAATCGGTTACTTGAAGGACAGCTCCGAGCCAGACGCCCTGTAGCGTGCATTCCACTTACTCCAAACCACTGCCGTTTGCGACGTCAGTGGTGTCAAGCTAGAGCTCATTGGAGGACGGAGTGGAGATCTGTTGTGTTTTCTGATGAAAGCCGGTTCTGCCTGTGTGCCAGTGATGGCCAGTGATGGCCGTGTGTTGAAGGAGGCCAGGTGAGCGCCTGCAACCAACCTGTCTGCGGTCCGAGACACACTGGACCTACACCTGGAGTTATGGTCTGGGGAGCAATTTCCTATGACAGCAGGAGCACTCTCGTGATTATCCCACGCACCCTGACGGCACAGTTGTACGTCGGTCTGGTGATTCAACCTGTTGTGCTGCCATTCATGAACAGCATTCCAGGGGGTGTTTTCCAACAGGATAACGGTCGCCCGCATACCGCTGTTGTAACCCAACATACTCTACAGAGTATCGACATGTTGCCGTGGCCTTCTAGATCACCAGATATTTCGCCAATCGAGCACGTATGGAACATCATTGGACGACAACTCCAGCGTCACCCCAACCAGTATTAACCGTCCCTGTATTGACCGACGAAGTGCAACAGGCATGGAACTCCGTCCCACAAACTGACATCCAGCACCTGTACGGCACAATGCATGAACGTTTGCGTGCTTGCATTCAACATTCTGGCAGTTACACCGGTTATTAATGTACCAGCATTTCACATTTAAAATGGCTCTTCTCGCGCTTACATTAAGCTGTGATCTTGAAACCTTAATCGATTAAATATGTTACCTATACAAATGTATTGCCGCCATTTCATTCCTCTACAACTATTTTTTCGTGGTGTTGGGATTTTTTTCCGTCAGTGTATGTGCAAGTGGGGAAGAAGAATCATATGGAGCTCTATTAAAATTTCTACAGAGAGGCCCATAATTTCACCGTTACACCACTAGCGTGTGTAAGTAGGAAAGCTGTTAATGAATAGATAACAGTGTGAGGATTTATTCTGCTAGTGGTTCTTTGAGTACTTATTTATGTATGCATTTGCAATTATTTCTGTTTGTTTCTCCTTGTAAAGCTATGGCTTCCGGGGGAATCCTATACAGGTTTGCCCTAACTAGGATGTACTTTAATCCTTGATGTGTTATTGTAAAAAACTGACAGTGCCGAAGCTCAGTATTCATGCGAATAATATATAAACCAGAAATATTTTGATTTATCATTTAATCCAATTATTAATTCGAGGCATTTCTTTAAAATTGAACACGTCGCTTTCCAGGATGAAATTCCAAATTAATATGACTCAAATGTTGGCAGTCTTAGAACGTGAATTCAAATATTCTTAAAACATCTGTATAAAGCGGGCTCCCGTTCCTTACTAATTGTTTTCATTGGCATCTACTATCAGTATAGAAATTAGTTTGAGAAAAAGGTTTTGTTCCACCCAACGAAGTTTGGAAAATAAAGAATGACAATGCATTTTACAGAGCTCTGTCTTGGAATTTAGAAAGACAAAAGATTATTTGATTTAAGAATGCCTATCTTTGGCGAACAACCTTCAGATGTAAAGGTGTGTGTATATTTTTCTTCGTATATGATTCTGGACGACCTAGACATGGATCATTAATGTCGAAAATTCTTGAGCCATCTTCAACATCCCATAACAGGTGTTCGGTCCGAGATAACAAACTAAACTGGTGATACAGAAAACGTGAATTCCCTCATCAATAATTTAGGCTGCATCTATTTGCTGATATAAAATGTAATCACAATGTTTGAAAAATGTAAAAGCCCCAGAGCAAAGCGCCTCGCGCCATCTAACATAATTCCCAGGGTGTGAAGGTCTTCCGGTACGCGAGATGACGTCATTTTCGCTGCTTTTCCCAAGAAACATAAATATGCTATAAGCCTGTTGACGTCTGACATCTCACTTTCTAGAAAAAATGAAAATGTAAAACAAAACTTTTATTAACGATGAATAGGATATATTTACACAGGGTATATGAAAATAATGGAAACACTGTCTGTGAAGACTTTTTTATTAATAAGCTGTAGTTCAACCTCGGGCTTTCAGAACAGAAAGAATTCGACTTTGAATAAACTCTGAATCTATAACTACTATACTTACAGTAGCAAAATACTGTTCTTCACGTGTTTATACTAGCAATTTTAAGCAGAAGTCAACAGGTTCCTGGTAATATTAACAAAACGCAAACTACAAGCAGCACAATCAAAAGGACTTACCCCAACTTTGAAAAGTAGGCCTACATCCATTGTTGTCCTGCTTCTTCTGCTAGTGGCCTAATATCAGCGGTCGACAAGACATACACAGTGCGTCAAAGAATTTTTAAGACTGGCGCTAGATTTCAGCCTACGGTGGCGCCACCAGTGTAATCTCGAATGCGTTATAAACCGTGACCATCTGCTTGCTTTCTGCCAAAGGTACTGCGCAGTTGTTAAAGTAACTCAACCGAAACGGCCGTTCATTTGAGAAGTAAAATTTTTTTCATGTTGAATTACTAAGATGGAACAAAGGGCTGTTATTAAATTTAACGCAAAACTTGGTAAAAGTGCCTCGGAAATGTACCAAATGATGAAACAAGTTTACGGTGAGTTTTGTTTAAGTAGATCAAATGTTTTCCTGTGGCACGAACATTTTTTGGACGGAAGAGATACGCTAGAAGATGATAAGCATACCGGAAGACCAAGTTCATCTAGGACACCTGAGATTATTGAAAAAATCCGTGATTTCGTGGAAAACAATCGATGTGCGTCACTAAGAATGTTGGAAGAGTCTTTAAACATCAACAAAGAAATGATTCGAACCATCCTGCATGAAGATTTGGGCAAAACAAAAGTCTGTGCTAAATTTGTTCCACACACGCTAACCAATGAACAAAAATCAAGGAGAAGTGCACATTGCAGAGACATCATTTCAGCCGCTCAAAATGATCCAAACTTTTTGAAATCGATTGTTACAGGTGATGAAACATGGTCTTTTCAATATGATCGTAAAACAAAGCGACAAAGTGCGGAATGGAAGTAAAAAAACTCACCACAAGCCAAAAAAAACAAGAAAAGTTCTATCGAAAATCAAAACAATGCTCATTACATTCTTCGATTGTAAGGGTATTTATTATCCACAAAGAATTTGTTCCAAGTGGACAAACAATTACTGCTGAGTTTTATTTAAATGTTTTGAGGCGTTTGATGGGCAGAATTCGTCGCATTCGTCCAGAATATCGGGATGAAAGCAGTTGGTGTTTGTTGCACGATAATGCACCCAGTCACACCTCACTTCTTGTTCGTAGATTTTTGGCAAAAAATAACGTCTGTGTGTTGAATCTTCCACCGTATTCGCCTGATTTAGCACCCTGCGACTTTTCTTTATTCCCAAAACTTAAAATGACGTTAAAAGGGTGTTATTTAGATGTTATTTCGACCTTACAAACAGCTTCGACGCGTGCTTTGGAGGCAATTCCGCAAAGTGAACAGGAACAGGCATTCGAATAATTATGAAATCGCTGTAACAAGTGTATTGAAGCCGGAGGGACTTATTTTGAATAACAAACCAAAACAAATTATAATTTATTGCTTCTATTTCATTTTACAGACCCAGTCTTAAAAATTCTTTGCCACACTGTGTATATCACAACGAACGGTAAAAACGACCAACTGAGTAAAACGTAAATTAAACGGTATAAAACCAAGTATCAAATGGTGAAATTCGAATGAAATGAGAACATTAAAATCTATTGAGAAGTAAAACCAACGAAGTTAAAAGTTCAAAATGACAAAAACACGGAACCTATCTACAATGCTGTCCACCCAAAATGCAACACCAAGAAGGACACGAGATAGCAAACCCAGATTTACTGGACACGTAACAACAGATACAAAGATGAAACGATTGAGCTTACAGGCCCGTGCGATTTGCGGATCACGCAGACATCAATAGTTCGTGTGGACACCACCATGGCTGGCAATAACGGCCGCTACACGCCGCGACATCGAACAAAAGATGCTTTGGATGTGAGCTTGGGGTATGTCGTTCCAGGCTGCTTCCACACGTTGCCACAGTTCATCAGGCGTAGCCGCGGGTGGTGCTTGCCGGGCCACTCGGTTGCCGATCAGCAACCAGACGTGTTCGATGGGAGTCATATCGGGAGAACAGGCTGGCCACGGCAGCAGTGACACCTGGTGGGTCGTCAAGAATTGTTGCACGATGCGTGCCACGTGCGGGCGCGCATTGTCCTGTTGAAACGTGGCCGCTGGCAGGTCCTGCAGGTAAGGGAGGACTACAGGCTCCAAAACGTCGGAGATGGTGCGGTGGCTGTTGAGTGTACCGGCGATGTGTACCAGAGGGGTGCGGGTGTAATATCCAATTGCGCTCCTAACCATAACGGCAGGCGACGGACCGGTATGGCGATGCATAATGGTGTTGCAGGCAGAAGCGGGATTCGTCGGAGAAGACAATGTCGCGCCATTCCGTAGTCCAGGTGCGGCGTTCAACGGCCCACTGCCACCGCACTCGCCGGTGGTGTAACGTCAATGGTAATCAGAGCAATGGGCGCCGTGTGACAAGTCCCCGCTCCTGCAGACGACGTCAAAGAATACGTGCTGACACAGGTTGTTGCGCAGCACACCCTAATTCCTGCGCTAACGTTCGTGATGTGGCGATGTGAGACGTCAACGCCCGCCGCACAACATGCCGGTCCTCTCGTTCGGTGGTGTGCCGAGGCTGTGGCAATCGCTCACGTCGGTCCGTCCGTCCCTCCCGCACCCACCGAATCCATACTCGCCTCACTGTGGCTGGATGTCGTCCCACACGGGCGCCGATGTCTCGGTACGATAAACCGCTGTCGCGATAAGCCACTATTCGTCCTCTGTCGAACTCCGAAACTTGCTGGTGTGACTGCCATATTCTGCGAAGAGGCATCAGGAAGCTTCCCACGCACAGGACCGGCAGCACAACACACTTCCACTACTTACACCCCGCCTTCTGTGCACCCTTCTTATAGTGCATTTCGGTGACGTGCCGTGCGCACAAAATTTGCATATGCCCTGCAATGCTAAACATTAGCATGTCCTCTCGCGGGCGACGCATGCTGCGAATTTTAGGCCAATCGGATGCTTCCTTCTTGGTGTTGCATTTTGAGTGGCCAACAGTGTATATTCTACACATGCTATCAGCATCCAAAAAATTAACTGAGATAAATTAACTGAGATGTAATATGACATGCCTGAATGAAAGACAGTATGTAAATTTAATTGCATAAGCTATGAACACCTATACCCTATCGATCGCGCAGTTCTTGTATAGCGCTATCTGTGGGGAATTTGTCGACATATTCGTCCTGCTGATCGACCAAGCTAAGCAAGCAAAGTTTATCTGACTTCTGTTTAATCATACGTTGATTTTCAGAATGTAACAGGTATCTTCATGCGTGTGGAATATCGATAGGTGAATTACTATTACTCTTCCCTTTATATATTTCAGTAAGGCATGTCATATTACATCTCAGTTAATTGCGGAGGAGTAGGCACTTATGAACTCTTCCACTCATGAAGGCATACTATTTGCTAAAATATGTATGGATGCTGGTAGCATGGGTAGCATGTAGATAGGTTCCGTGGTTTTGTCATTTTGAACTTTTAACTTTGTTGGTTTTACTTCTCAATAGATTTTAATGTTCTCATTTCATTCGAATTTCACCATTTTATACTTGGTTTTATACCGTTTAATTCACGTTTTACTCAATTGGTCGTTTTTACCGTTCGTTGTGATATATGTCTTGTCGACCGCTGATATTCGGTCACTAGCAGAAGAAGCCGGACGACAGTGGATATAGGCCCACTTTTCAATGTTGGGGTAAGTCCTTTTGATTGTCCTACTTGTAGTTTGCTTTTTGTTAATATTACCAGGAACCTGCTGACTTCTGCTTAAAATTGCTAGCATGAACACGTGAAGAACAGTATTTTGCTACTGTAAGTAGTACACTGGTGTGCAAAAATTAAGGACGAAAAGGAGAAATTAGCATAACAGCGAAAGGAGCAACCAGAACGGACCGAAAGGCCACTCAAAAGATAGACTAGGGTCCGGTACGGTAGGGCATGCGCATATATGCAGCATGACGTAGGGGGAGTGTCGGAATGGCATAAAGCACACGGGCGGTGTACGCTCAGCAATTCGGTGAAAGCTATTGCACGGCGTACATCGGTTTGAACGACGTCGAGTTGATGCCACCGTGTGATATGGCCAACAAGCAATCCAGTAGGCGACATCAGGATGACTGTACCCGAGGTCGCGTCATTGGGAAGTTCGAAGAAGGTCGAAGTGTGATTAGTGTGGCCGAGGAGTTCGGAATCGCTCACGTGAAGGTTAACGAGCTTGGAGAGCATTTCAAACGACAGGTACAGCTGTCCAAGAGTTTAGCAGTGGTCGTCCACGAGCAACCACCGCCGCGAACGACCGGTATATTGTCCTACAGGCGAGAAGAGATAGACGGCAGAGAGCGGGAGAAATCGCAAGGCACATGCAACAGACAACTGGACGTCCGTTATCGCGTTTTACCGTGGCCAGGAGGCTGCAGAAAGGTGATCTATTTGCATGACGACTAGTACGGTGTGTGCCATTAACGCCTGCTCATCGGAGACGGTGGTTTCTATGGTGCCAGGAACACAAGAACTGGACACATCAGCAAAAGGATCGAGTTCTCTTTACGGATGAGAGCCGATTTAGTCTGAGGAGCGATTCTGGACGTATACACATCTGGAGAGAGCAGGGAACACGCAATCACACCTCCAACATCATCGAAAGGGACCGGTTTGGAGGTGGCGGGGTTCTCGTTTGGAGCGGTATCATGCTTGGTAGCCGTACTGACTTCCACATCTTCCAAGGAGGTTCAGTCACTGATGTCCGCTATTGTACCGAGGTTCTCCTGCCTCACGCGCGTCTGTTTAGAGGTGCTGTGGGTCCTGAGTTTCTCTTCATGGACGACAACGCTACACCTCATCGTACAGTGGCTGCCTCAGAGCTGTTGGAGAGTGGAGAGATTCAACGCATGGATTGGCCTGCAAGGTCCCCGGACCTAAATCCAATCGAACACGTGTGGGACTTTTTCGGGAGACGCTTGGCAGCACGTCACCAGCCGTCAGCAACGATTCCGCAGCTGCGATTCACGCTACAAGACGAATGGGCCGCGATGCCTCAACAGCTCCTTTACAACCTCGTCCTAAGCATTGACAGACGTTGTAAATCCTGCAACGCAGTCAGGGGTGATACTAAAGGCTGGATTTTTCTTGGCAGCCACCTGTCACATGGACGTTTCTGTCTTCTGTCCAGTTGTGCTCGAAGCTACCTGTTCAATAAAGTGCCTCTGTATCCTTTGGATTCCTTGTTGTGACGGTTTTGCTCACTTGTTACATATTCTTACATCTTGGGAATCTTATGGTATGATTTGAGTCGATGTGGAGCACTTCTGCACAACGTTACATTCAAAAAACCGTCTCGTCCTTAACTTTTTGCACGCCAGTGTAGTTATAGATTCATTTTCTTTAGCCACGTATTATTCACTATGTGCATTTATGCACTTAGGATTTTCTAGTTTGAATAAGCTTATACTAGTCATGTATATGCAATAATGGAATTTGGGACCATTCTTCCAGTAAAAGTTGTCCCAACCGTGCCAGTGATATCGGAGGGAGAAAGTGTGATCTAACCTTTCGCTTAAGATATTCCCACAAATTTTCAATAATATTAAGATCTGGAGGCTTAGTGGCCAGGATAGTTGCTGTACATCATCCTCATGCTCTGAAAACTACGACGAGATGCGTTTCGGACAGGGAACTTGTGCATTTTCTGCTTGAAACTAAGGACAGTCATTAGGAAACAGGGCCTGCAGCATTGGGTGCAGCAGAATGGATTCGTACGTTGCAAATGTGACATGATCTTGCAGAGTAACTAACGTCCCTAAGACCCTTCACACAAGCGGTTTTAGAAAGGACACTCGAGGAATGCCATGATACGGGACCCCACATCATGGAGAACAGACCTCCATGCTTCACAGTCGGAATCAAACTGTCAGATTGGTATGCTTCTGCAGGTTTTCGCCAGCAGAAGCATGCCACCCCGACGGGCCTCGGGCGATGGCTCTTCACAGGGACCTTCGCAATCGCACTAACCCCGAAACTATCGCAATATATTGACAAAAGTCACCGGATACTTCTTCAAAAGCAAACGAACGGATCCGCTGCGTTGTTAAGATGCGCGGTACAGCTGAAAACGGTATAAAAACAAGCCTGCAGCTGACCACGATCATATCACACTGTGAAGTTGAGTGAAAATGTCTGGGCAGGAGAGAACTGACTCTGAGAAAGGAAAAATTGTTGGATATTAGTGAGTTGTCCATTAAAGAAACCAAAAGGCGTTTAAACATACTCAAGTCAACTGTTTCGGATGTACTGAATAAGTGGAAGACACATGGCGTGCCTGAAGCAGCAAAACGTACCGGCAGACAAAAAAAATCAGTGATAGAGGACGTCGAAGCCTCAGGAGAATCGTTACAGCTAATCGACGGAGTACTGCATAGGACTTCAGTGTACAGATGAGTAAAAATACTGGAACCTCGGTATGTAGACGTACCATTCGCAGAGAACTTCATATCATGGGTTACCGTGGTCGTGTGGCTGCTCATAAACCTTTCATCACCACTCGGAATGCTACTCGTCGTTTAGAGTGGTGTAAAGAACATTTATCGTGGACCGTAGATGAATGGAAACAGGTCCTATGGACTGATGAATCCAGATACACGATCCATCAGTCTGATGGCCGTCTGTGGGTACAGCGGCAGCCGGGAGAACGCTATTTACCACAGTGTACTGTTCCTACGGTCATGTTTGGAGCTGGCATTGTACTCGTGTGAGGGTGTTTTTCGTGGTATGGCCCCGGCCCATTGGTTATGGTGGACAAACTGGTTAACCAGCACGTCTACCTCGATATTCTGGACAATTATGCCCTACCAACTCTGTGGCAATACTATGGAGCCGAGCCTTGTTGGTACCAGCAGGATAATGCACCGAGCCATAAAGCAAGGACTGTTACGGCGTGTAATTCCGTATCGTGTATGGGTCCGCCAGCACAGAGCCCTGATCTTAATCCCATAGAGCACCTGTGGCATGAATTAGAGGGCCGCATAAGAAGTTTGGAACCAAGGCCTACTACTAAGCAACAGTTAGCGGTAGCATTATGTACTGAATGGAAGCGCATACCTATAGCTATGTTCCAAAACCTTGCCGAAAGCATATCTCGAAGGGTCAGTGCATGCATTAAGGCCAAAGGTGGACCGACACCGTACTAATGTATGTCAATAAATGCTATGTTGTGTTTCTCTTCTAGTTGTCCGGTGACTTATGTCAATATATTGTATATATATATAATTAATACTAAAAATCCGTTTAATCGATTTTCACTGATTGTGTTTGGAAGATATGTTTTGAGTCGTCGTAGCGTTGAGAATGATCATTCACTTAATTTGTAGAAGCTTTATTAGTGTCGGAAATATATGTTCATCTCATATGAGAAATGCGCCGTGACCATTTCTCGGAATATTCTAAATATTGAGAATGCCGCCACCACAGCTTTAGCTCTCCGATAGCTTCCTCTATACTACAATCGAGAATACCTCGATGTCTCTTGATACGTGTTTGGCGCTATTTTCTTGCTTTATGGTAAAACCTGTCATATTTGGCGAAAGACAGATAAAAATTTTCAAAATAGCTTTGTTCTTCAGTAGCCGGTGGTGAATTTAGTTTGTGACAGTGTTTGTGCAGTGACGTTGACTGTGTGATGTGGTGTTGCCATCCACGCGATCTTGTGGTGGGTCTCCCACTGTCCCACCGATTAATAAAATCATACTGAATTAATTATTTTTCTATGTTTTTCACTTTAGTTTAAATTGAGTTGCTTTCGTGAAAGTTTGTTTGAACTTTGCATTTCTACCAAACAGTAAAACGTTTTTAAAATTAAAATTTCATTTTTTTTATCAAAACGTTTCATAAAATAAAAACGTCCAGTCGTAGACCAAAGGGGAGGGTTCTGACCACAACTAACTGCTATGGGAATACGCCACTGATACTGGGCGATCCACTTCGAACACGAAATCGTGTTCTATACATAATGTAGCGCCGATGTTGGTTTCTCCACAAAGATTCCACGCTTCTAAAACAAGAAAGAAAGTGATATTAATATTAAGGGTATGCAAAAGTTCTGGCACCTCCGCTAGCGGGCGCTGTAAGGGTCTAACCGGCGGGCGACCCGTGCTGTCAGTTCGTACATGAAGCCAACTTAGCCAAGCATGGCAATCGATAAAGTTCATTTGCGGCACTGTTTCTTATTCATGTTTAATTTAGGGAACAATGTGAGTGAAGCTTACGGTTCAATATGTCAGGCGTATGGCGAAACGGTTATGGGTGAGCAAACGTGTCGAAAATGGTTTGCCAGGTTTAAGAAAGGTGATCTAAGCTTGGAAGACAAGCCACGTGCAGGTAGACCGCAGGAACTTGCAGACGAGGAGCTGGAGTCGCTGTTGCAAGAGGATGCCACACAATCGACCACGCAACCTTCGTTTGAAAGTGGCTCAATCGACGGTTGTACGGCGTCTACAGGCCTTGGAGAAGATCCAGAAGATTGGTAAGTGGGTTTCGCATACTTTAACTGAGCGTTATATAGGTCAACGATTGGGCATCTGCATGTCGTTGCTGAAGAGGTTTCAATGGAAGAATTTCCTGTAGAAGGTTGTCACCGGGGATGAAAAATGGGTCTATTGCGACAACCCAGTACGCAAGCGATCCTGGGTCGACCCAGCCCAGCCATCAACATCCACTGCAAAACATGATATCCACGGGGAAAAGGTGTTGTTGTGTGTGTGGTGGGATATGCATGGAGTGCTGTACTTCGAAGTGTTGAAACTGGGCGAAAGAATCACTGCACAACGACATAGCGACCCGTTGATGAAACTGAACGTCGTAATCGAGCAAAAACGCCCATGGACAGGTAAAGAACGCCGCCTAGTCATCCTGCTACACGATAATGCCCGACCACCTGTGGGTGCCACCACGAAATCAACCCTTGAACAGTTACACTGGGAGGTTTTACCGCACCAGGCTTACATCCCCCGACATTGCACCCACAGACTTTCATCTGTTTCGCTTTATGCAACATGCCCTAGCCCAACGGCGGTTCACCACAGTTGCAGAGGTGGAAAATTTCGTCACTGCGTTCTTTAGCTCAAAACCCGAGCCCTTCTATCACAGAAGCATTCATTTGTTGCCTAAAAAATGGCAATAGGTCATTGATGCTAACGGCCAATATTTCGTTGAATAAAAGTGTACTGGTTTCCTGATTGTTCCTGTCTCCTTTCTCCTTAAAACGGCGGAAACCTTCTCATACCCCTAATACATTGCTTGAAAAATAGTGTAAACCAAAAACCACCATAAAAAAAAAGAAATGCATCTTTGTTTCATTCCTCCTTTTTCTTTCCTTGGTTTTTAGAAAAATAGTAAAAAGAACAAAAAGAAAGAGAAACTAACACTCAAATCCTAAACTCGTGTACTTTTACAGACGACCAGGCAGTCGATGAGAGGAAAACCTACATGAATAACTTTGCTTTGATTACTTCCTGAAGTATTGTTGATTTCTTGGAACCGTTGTCCTTGAGGCGATGTTAATACTATCTATTGCGACATTGTCAGCGAGAGTTGGAGACATCCTGATCTTTTCCATGAAGCTTTGCATCAAAGTGCCGATAGCGACAAATGGAACGTCACACGTATATAATTAAACGCTTTTAAAAAAGAAAAGCATTGGGAGCTGCTAACTGTAAGAAAAAGTAAAACAGATCAATTAAGCCTTTATACTCCTTAAAAAAATCTGCGGAAGCCAAGATGTGAAATTGAAGAAAATGATAAAAAATCAACGAAAGAAAGGAAAGAAGAAAAACTAAAATAAGCTGATACATAGTGGTTACTTATGTTCGTGAGTCAAAGTTAATTTCCTGAAGAAGAAGATTATTACAAAATACTGATGAAAAATTGGAAAACGCGCAACGAAAAAAAAAATGGTAGCGAGCGATTATGACAAATATGAAATTCAGAAAAGTGACACTAACAGCTGTACATTCAAGTACCATGAAAAAATTAATGAATCTGATGAAGCAAACAAGAGTTAAAGAAAAAACATTGTATTAGTTGAAGAGCGAAGGCGCGATTTTTAACACAACATATGTCTTTTTTTTTTCGGTTTTTTGTTTTGTTTTGTGTTCAGCACTTACAAACAAAAAGCAACTTCAAAAGGAATTATAATCAAAAACTCATTTTTTTTTTTTTGCTGTTTGGATAAAATATCCTAGGAGGCACATGAATTTCTAACACAAATTTAATGAGTTATGCATAATTACGCGTTCATACTTCTTCATTGCTGATTTCGCAATCAACTATAGAATTTATTTTTCCAATTTCGAAAGGACAAAAGCTTAAGCCGAAGGATCATGAAGTGGGGTGTTATCTACGTATTTGCAGTACGTAACAATAAGAATATAGAATACTAGCTAAATACCCGTTCTTCGAACGTGATATTAAAATAGAGTAGATTTAAAATTTTAAGCCTACACGAAACAAATCAAAATACGTCGTTACTCTTCACTTTCATCGTTAAAATATTAATAAACAACAGAACAAAATAACGATGTTACTTTCAGCATAAATGTAAAAAGAACCTTGCTTATAAACAGAGGAGACTTTAGATCTTTTGGGGCCCTAGGCGCTAAAAGGTTCAGGAGGCCCTCCCCATTCTTATGCCTCCAGAAATTTTTATCCGTCAGATTAACTAAAAAAAAAAAAGGGGGGGGGGGAGTCAAGAAAAAGGTTTTTACACTTTTTTGAAATGCCATCGCTTCCTATTATTAGAACGTTCTGTAAGAAACAGTGTGTAATCATTTTGTCTGTCCGTGCACATCAAATTTTTTGATTTCAGAAATATATCTCAAAAATTATTTTTGCGGCTAATAGGAAATCAATGGATATTAAGTTTGGCACTTTTAATATCCCATATACTTCATGCACTGCAGTTATCATAAACAGAATTTTGAGGCTAATAGGGAATCAATGCATGTTAGGTTTGGCACTTTAAATACCCATATCCCATTTACACCTGCACTGTAGTTATAAGAAATAGAAGCATGCAAATTAAATGCAAAAGATCCGGTTTGAAAATGGAAAAGTAGGGACTGCAGGTTTTTGAGTAAGAGTATCATTGAAACTTTTTTTTTTTTCAAAAGCTAGTTTTAAGTCGATTTAAGGAATAGAAAAGGTGAGAATACTTGATAATTATCAGTATTAAACCAAGGGATCAGAAAGTAATGAGAAAACGTTGTTGCAATACAATATAAACTACTTTTAACACTACTTAAGATAGTATGTGGACGCCCCGGTGGCGCAGTGGTCTAAGCGATGGCCTCTGATCATTCGTCAGAAAGGGGTCCGGGTTCGAATCCCGCGGTGAGGCATGGATGTTGTGTTTGTCTTCCGGCACTGGCCCTCTCCTTTCCCTGGAACCAGTGGCCCTAAAATAGTGACGGGCGACTGCTTATAGCCCATTGAGCTGCTCACGGTGGTCGTTAAACCTCCAATCAAGAAGAAGAAAGACAAGTAAGATAGTGTGATATTCTCAAATTTCTTTACTTTTTCAGCCTAAATATTAATACCTCTTTTGGTTTAAGATAGTTTAGAGGGATTAGGGCCGAGAAAGAACTTGATTGTCCTAAGAAGAATTATCCTACGAAGAATATTTCTTTCTTCATTGATTATCCTACCACGAAGGAAAGAAACAATTAACAGCAAACACGCCCGATCATCAGGAAAGTTTTTACAAGTACTCCGCATCGCAACTTGGGAACAAGGTGGGAAAAGTTCCAACACAGATGGCTGGAAGTACCATGAAAGCAATTTATAGCATAGCAGTCCAGTTAAGGCCTTGGCTCGAAGTACCATGAAAGCAATTTATAGCATAGCAGGCCAGTTAAGAATTCGCCTTAAACAATGAAAAGTGTGGGAAGCGTGAATACCTTCTTTACCAACCACTACAAGGAACTCAAAATTATTTTAACCGTCCCTTTCAAAATAAGTACATTGATAAGTACTCGAAAATTCGGAATATCAGCAACAGCAAGAAAAAATATGTTATTATTAATATGAGAAGTAAAATATCAATTGACAATACAAAGTAGTCGCTTTAAGGAATGATTTGATTCGGTCCGTGAAAACCAAAACTGAAAATCCAATTACGTATATGTTTTCGGAGCCCCTCAAACAGCGAGGACCTAGGCGCGCACCTAGTGCGCCTATCCGGAATACCGCCCCTGCTTTATAAACAATTTCGTTCGAAACTGTACATTTAAAAGCTAGCGAATCAGATGTTTTTGGAAGCGTGAACAAAATTGTGTTGCCATCGCTAACATCTCAAGGGGAAAACCTTTTTTTTTTTTTTTCAAATTTCAATTACTAAGAAAACCGGCCCGCATACCACTTACAGTGTATGACGTCACCGTTGCTTCGGTGAAAACGAATGTTGGTAATTTGATTTTGACCACAAAAAACAAAAAAAACAACACTTACATGACGTTATCTTTGCTTTGGTGAAAAAACGAATGTTGGTAATTTGATTTTGACTAAAAAAAACAACAAAAAACACCTATATGATGTCACCATTGCTTCGGTGAAAACGAATGTTGGTAATTTGATTTTGACTCAAAAAACCTTGACATTCGATATGTCAAATGTTTAAATGCAAAGCATATTATGATATAGCGCTTTTTACGTGATTTTTAAGGTTTTTTGTTAAATTCAGAACAAATAAATTTAGAACACAATATATACTGAGCAGGTCAACTCAAGTCGTTCAAAGCCGCTCCGGTGGCGCAGTGGTCTAAGGCGTTGGCCTCTGATCATTCGTCCGTAAGGGGTCCGGGTTCGAATCCCGGTCAGGCATGGATGTTGTGTTTGTCTTACGGCACTGGCTCTCTCCCTTCCCTGGAACCAGTGACCCTAAATTAGGGACGGGCGACTGCTTATAGCCCATTGAGTTGCTCACGGTGGTCGTTAAACCTCCAATCAAAAAAAAAAAAAAAAAAAAAAAAAGTCGTTCAAAAGTTAGGGCGGGGCTTCAGTTGCTGGGCAACAATGGCTCGATCATTGCAAAACGTCCTAGCGTTATCAAAGCTGGGTTATTTAAAAAACCCATTTCGACCCACTTAAAGTTATCGTAGGAAAAAATCATTTCTTAAAAGGAACATTCCTGCCAAATATGAAAGTTCTAAGTTCAGTAGATTCTGAAATTCGGTGATGAGTCAGTGAGTCAGTAAGAGCTTTCAGTTTTATATGTACAGATCAGCCTGAGAAATTAACAAGTAATGTTTTTCATGCGCAGAACTTTTTCTGATGCTGTCGATGATGAGGTACTTCTAGAATGAATCTTACTTTTTACAAATATCAGTCTCAAAAAACCTGAAAGAAGCAGATTACACAAGGGACACTAGGTAGGTACATAACTGATAGATAAATAAGTCATTTTACATTTGTTGCATAATAAGATAATGACTAGTGTATTTCTTTTCGTGGGTATGTGCTGAACAGGGTTTTCAGCGTTATTTTTCTCAGCGTCTAATTTTCACTTTAGTGTACATCGTCAGCCTCACAGGTACATACTTACATAAAAAAACCTAAAAAACAAGAAATCTTCTAACTTATGAGCGAAGATCATTTCATTTATCCCGAGTATACGCATCAATGGTTTATTCTATGGATTACCTCGTTTTTCAACGATGAATCAGAGCGTATTCAGTATAAACTCATGTGGAGATAATTCTCAAATCTGCGAGCAGACGCTTTCCATAGCACGTAGAAGTTCCGTCACAAACAGGCACGGAACACATACAGACGGAATAAGCGCCGAATGTCAGTTTACCAGTAAAGAGCCCGTTCAATGGGGAAAAGGAAGGACTTGTCGGAGTTTCAACGGGGAATGATCATCGATGCGAGACTGCCGGGGCCCGGCATTTCAGCAACGGTAGGCATCGCTGGCTGTTGGAAGACCGAAAGTGGGACGGTGCTCAAGGAATGGTTCAAAGAGGGACACACATCTACCCAGTGCGCCGGACATGGAAATACTCCAATGATCGACAGTGGAGGTGATAGTCAAGGTTATAGTCTACCGGTAATCGAAGCCGGATGATTCTTGAATTAACGGCAGACTATAATTCGATAGAACAGAGAAACATTTCCGAGGCACATTCCAGCGGACGCTCTTGCTGGTGTGCCTAAGTAATCGGAGGCCCGTTGATGCGCCAATATTGAGAAAGTATTATCGACAGTTCCTCCAACAGTGGACAAGGAAGCACCGCGATTGCACATCGGGCGAGTGGAAAAGAGTCGTCTGGTCCGAGGAGTCCAGTTTCCAACATGCCAACGGACGAGTTCCCATTCGACGTCTGCAAGGTTGGACAGGAACAGGTAGGGATACGAAGAATGTTCTCATGGATGTCACTATGTCCCATAATCCCCGTTGAACACACGCTTCACCGCTAGATCTCGCCTTTACTTGGGGTAAAGCTAACCTAGTTACACTGTTAATGTTGTGAAACCGATTCACCGACAAAATATATCTTGTTTATCAGTATTTCTCCGCGCACTAGTGGGGTGCCATGTGTTGCGGACCCTTCTCCCTAAGGGTGACTGAAAGCAAGACAAAAGGAAACTTCCTGCGATCCATCATGATGTCCCTCCCTCAAACCCCACGCCTTCTCAACCTTGCCGGCCACCAGACAAAGGATTTTTCAATGAGTATTTGAAAACAGAATGAGTATTTTAAAATAGCAACCACGAAGAAAAGGGCAAGTTTAGGGACCGCCAAGCCATTGTCTCCCCGCTCACCTTCCGGCTAACAATTCTTCCCTTTAGCTAAATATCCTCCGTGTACACTGTATAGCCTCTCTGAAGCAAAAGAAAAGTGATAATGACGTCGCCAAAATGCGAATATTTGTATTTTTAGAAACGCGGCCAAAACTGGGATCTTCATTTTTTTTAATGTACGTACGTACGACACTTCGAACATCTACACTGAAGAGCAATTCAATTAGATATACCTGTCTAGTAAAGTACTGAATTTACAGCATGCCAGAGGCATACAGAAATTGTTCTAGTATTAAATGAATTGAATGGTGGCTAATAAAATAATTTTGGGTTTAGAATGAAACATAAGTGTTAAATTGTGAATTAGTTTAGTAACCCAGGTTCGAATCCTGATATTTTACCTATGCATTGAATGTGTGTTAATGGATTTTATATATTATAATATTAACGGTACGTGATGTTTAAGTAATGAAATAATTTTTATAAACATACACTGACGGAAAAAAATCCCAACACCAAGAAGGGTTTGTGTTAGATAAACGACAGTTGGTAGGCGGTGAGAGTACATCTGTAAGATGACGTCTATGCAAATTTCGCGCTCGGCGCATACGTGTGGCGCTAGTAGCGCCCCTCGGAACATGCAAAACAGGTTTGCTGTAAATACGCGCTGTAACGTTCGTGAGCGTTAGTTATCGTTGAGATTCGACGTAGTGTGTTGATGTTAGTCAAGAATGCCCTTAAGAAGACGAAGAAGCCATTATCAACAGCTCACGGAGTTTGAACAAGGTCGTGTAATAGGGCTACGAGAAGGTGGATTTTCTTTCCGCAATATTGCCGAACGACTTGGCAGGAATGTAGCCACCGTGCATGATTGTTGGCAGCGGTGGTCAAGGGAAGGTACTGCCTCAAGAAGACCGGGTTCCGGCCGGCCACGTGGCACTACTGAGAGGGAAGACCGCCGTGTACGGCGTATGGCCGTGGCGCATCGTACTGCGTCTGCGGCAGCAATTCGAGCTGCAGTTGCCACCACAGTGACACAACGAACTGTTACAAATCGGTTACTTGAAGGACAGCTCCGAGCCAGACGCCCTGTAGCGTGCATTCCACTTACCCCAAACCACTGCCTTTTGCGACGTCAGTGGTGTCAAGCTAGAGCTCATTGGAGGACGGAGTGGAGATCTGTTGTGTTTTCTGATGAAAGCCGGTTCTGCCTGGGTACCAGTGAGAGCCGTGTGTTTATTAGAAGGAGGCCAGGTGAGCGCCTGCAAACAACCTGTCTGCGGCCGAGACACACTGGACCTACACCTGGAGTTATGGTCTGGGGATCAATTTCCTATGACAGCAGGAGCACACTCGTGGTTATCCCACGCACCCTGACGGCACAGTTGTACGTCGGTCTGGTGATTCAACCTGTTGTGCTGCCATTCATGAACAGCATTCCAGGGGGTGTTTTCCAACAGGATAACGCTCGCCCGCATACCGCTGTTGTAACCCAACATGCTCTACAGAGTGTCGACATGTTGCCGTGGCCTGCTAGATCACCAGATCTTTCACCAATCGAGCACGTATGGAACATCATTGGACGACAACTCCAGCGTCACTCCCAACCAGTATTAACCGTCCCTGTATTGATCGACCAAGTGCAACAGGCATGGAACTCCATCCCACAAACTGACATCCAGCACCTGTACGACACAATGCATGAATGTTTTCGTGCTTGCGTTCAACATTCTGGCGGTTACACCGGTTATTAATGTACCAGCATTTCACATTTAAAATGGCTCTTCTCGCGCTTACATTAAGCTGTGATCTTGAAACCTTAATCGATTAAATATGTTACATATACAAATGTATTGCCGCCATTTCATTCCTCTACAACTATTTTTTCGTGGTGTTGGGATTTTTTTCCGTCAGTGTATGTCAGTTGCTCACCTTCAGATTCGGCCTACTCCAGCATTTTAGCATATGATTAGTAGTTCAGTCCGATCAACTCCAGTATTTGTTTATGTAGTTGATAGTTCAATTCTACAACGTTATTTGAATTTATTTTCTCTACTTTAAACTGATTTGAAAAGTAACTCACATAATTAACATCGATATTGATGACGTTATTTTCCTTGCGTATTATGTGAACTAATAACTGACTGGAAATATTTGATAATCTGTATGGTTTATTTAAAAATGATTTTTATTAAAAAACAACGACTAAGAATTGTACTATTCTAAATTAATGAGAATTTCATAAAACTATGAATTGATAGATGACTGAGAGGCATTAATCTTGATGATTAGGGAAATCTTATGTTTTGAACTGTGTCTTCTTTAAATGAAGTTGAGTTAAACGTTATTTTCTGTTTAATATTAAACACAATGAATTTGTCTTTGATATTGTGTTTGCATATGTTTTATTTAAATGTCAATGCTTACATGTATTAAATTGTTTTGTTGTTGAAATGTGTGCCTCTCTTATTTGAGTGTTTCTTGAAATTCATTACTCCTATCTGGTCTCAGGTCATCACCCCACACCTATATGGTCAACAAATTACGAACCTATTAGGTGTGCAACTTAATTCTCGGCCCCTAACCGCAAGCGATCATAGAACGTCGGCAAATGCAAATAGCTGTTTGCGATAATGGCTGATTGCAGCGCCATCCAACAGCTTTCCAGGCAACCGTAACCGCTCACAGCTGTAGTGACAGAAGGGACGAAAATTGACAAATGTCGTTCGAGAAGCAACATTTGAGGCACTGCCTCCTGTTCGCGTTTCATCTGAAAACAAGTGCCCAGGAAATTATCTGTGCTGCTTTGGGTGAGGCTGCTGTGTCCTACAGTACGTGTAAGAAGTGGCTCCAGCGGTTTAAGCAGGGGAATTTCGATCTCCGTGATGCAGAACGTCCGGGACAGCAACAGAAAGTTGACGATGAAGAACTGGAACAACTGTTGGACGTGGATCCCAGTTGCACACAGTCAGAGCTTGCCCAGGAACTCGGAGTAACACGGCAAGCCATTGCAAAGCGTCTGTACAAGCTTTGACGGATTCACAAGGAGGGCCGTTGGGTGCCCCACCAACTCACAGCTGCGAACAAGTCTAGGCGCTACGATGTTGCTGGGTCCTTGCTTTCCAGATTCAAGAAAAAGGATTTCCTTCACAAGATTTTGACCTGTGATGAGAAGTGGATCCTCTACGATAATCCTAAGCTGCGCAAATCGTGGGTTTATCCAGGTCAGCCTACCACCAGTACCGCCAAACAGAATATCCGTGCCAGGAAGTTGTTACTGTGCATATGGTGGGATCAGCGCGGTGTCGTACACTATGAGTTGCTTAAACCTGGTGAAACGATCAATGCTGAGCGTTATTGTCAGCAACTCATTCGTGTGAGTGACGCCATGGAGGCGAAAAGACCATTCACCGGCAAGGGCAGAAGGTCGGTCCTGTTGCTTCAGGAAAACGCGCGTCCTCACACCGCGAAAACGACTTTAAACACGATCACCGACCTGAGATAGGAGATTTTGTCCCACCCGGCGTATTCTCCAGACTTCGCCCCGTCGGATTATCACCTCTTTCGCTCCCTGCAACATCACCTGTGTGATACGCACTTCACTTTTGTCGAGGAGGTCCACACAAGTATTGATGACTTTATCAACTCGAAATGGCCCTCTCTTTTCCGCAGTGGCATTCGGCAGCTCCCTGACCGATGGCTCAAATGTATCCAACACGACGGGGATTATTTCCCTGATTAGGTACGTATTCGATTTGCTATAAGTTGCTGTCAACGTGTCGTCCTTGTGGCAGAGAATTACGTTGCACACCTAATAATTCTCTTTAATACTGCCCTCTTAATTAGAATTCTTAACAATACAACTCCATAATCAGGTTAGACTTGCCCCGAGTATAGCCATTGCTTCGGAACAAGTTTTGCCATGTGACATTGCTTCGGAATAAGTTTTGCCATGTGACATTACTTCGGAACAAGTTTTGCCATGTGACATTGATTCGGAACAAGTCCACCATTTATCCAAATGGCTCTGTACTTTGCCACCAAGTCAACGCTAAGACTCATTTAACAGGAATGGCTCGAGGATCATGTCCAACTTTTTGTGGGTTTCCGTGGCTGCCAAATTCTTCTGATTTGAATCCCATCGTACATTTGTCAGATGGAGTGTAACGCAATATCTGCCGTTCTACGCCAGTGCGTTGCTCTGTTGTCGAACTCTAGGACGTCATCCTGTCTAGCTGGTACAGAATCCCTGGAGACATCTTCCGCGGCTTAGTGGAGTATGACACATCGGGTTCTGACGTTTATTTCTGCAAAAAGTGGCCTATTATGATATTAGGCCGGTGTCCTCATGTTACAGCTCATAAGTGTATACTGCACATGCAATGTTATGAACCTGACCTGTCTGCTGCAAAAATTTCTTATACACTGCTGTCTAAAACTTGAAGTAGACGTGCATTTTGTCCAGTCAAACTATAAAAACCGTTTTACAGCTGTAAGTTGTATCGATTGTAAAATAGTAACAATAAAATTAAATGCACGGCGTCGAAAATCATAAGTAATATGTAATAGAAATCGAAACAGCACAAAATGTTACTCGTACGAAGGAGGTACAGGGGCACCTGGCATCCAGTGACACTCTTTTATCAGCACCGCATAAACATAAAAGACGGAATCCTCAGCAGGAGTTGCTTTCACCCGGCACTACAAAGCACGTCTGGAACCGGTGTGTCACGTTTAGCTCCAAAAGGTTTAGGAGTTCTTTTGGTAAATTGTCCCACTCTTACCGCAAAGCCCTGATAAGTGCCGGAATGGTTTCTGGTGGGGAATTCCTTTATGCAAGACGTCTCCTTAAAGTGTCCCATGCATGCTCGATCGGACTGAGATCAGAGAAGCGAGCTAGTCCCTACATCCGACGGATATCGTCACTAGCCAATACTTCATCCACAGCTGCTGTGCGGTGAGGACGGGCGTTATCGTCCATAAAATAGAAATCTACACCCACAGCACCACGAAACAGACGAACGTTCTGAAGAATCATATCATTGCAATACCGCTGCCCGGTGATTGTCCACTGATCAATCACTTGCAGCTCGGTACATCAATCGACTATGATACCGGCTCACACCATTAAGTATCTGTCTCCATATCTGTCTCGTTCAACGGTGTTCCGTGCAGGATGCGTAGTTCCATGTTCAGTCCAGATCAATTGAGACGATGTACGATATGCCCTGGATAATGTTAGTCAGCGTACGGGATTTCGGGTATATAGTCCTACCGCATTTAGACAAATTTCACGGTTTGGCGTGAAATTCGTACACTTGTGCTTGTTTGAAGACGATTAGCCAACTCACCTGCAGTACGTTTCTGACTCAGTTCTGCCATATGGCCAGGTAGCGGTCATCCTGTTGGCTCACACAGCGGAGACTACCTCCAGCAAAACAACTGGCAGCGGTTCTGTGTCTCCTGAAAGCTGACCAAAGCCGCAACGTTATAATGTGTGCTATTCCAAACTCTGGGAGCATTGGTTACAGTCCGGCCTCCTTTGAGCTTCCCGATAATTCGGCCTCGGGTAGAATCATTCATATAATGTCTGTGTGATATCCTTTTGTTATCTCTGATACGCTGCTTCTCGCTTTGTTGCTGAAACACGTGAAAAACATAAAGAACTCAAATGAGACACGACTCAATCTCTTGCCTATAGACACCTTTGGCAGTAGTCACTTGTTCACAGGAAATTGCATCATGGAATGGGATCATATGTCCTACTACACTCATGTGCGTATGTTAGCAAGCTCTTTTAGACCCACGACACTTTTTCCTTAAGTTTTGGACAGCAATGTATATGAAGCATAAATAAAATATAGGTCACATAAAATGCAGGTTGGGTTGTTACTAAGCAAATTAAATACCTTATGAATTAAAAGTTCCCGGAAAAAATCCATAAAATGCATTACGAGACTAAAATACTGTGAATATACCGGAGTTAACTACAAATAAACAAGTGCAAGACTTGAAAAGGCCGCCCCGGTGGCGCAGTGGTCTAAGGCGCTGGCCTCTGATCATTCGTCCGTAAGGGGTCCGGGTTCGAATCCCGATCAGGCATGGATGTTGTGTTTGTCTTACGGCACTGGCTCTCTCCCTTCCCTGGAACCAGTGACCCTAAATTAGGGACGGGCGACTGCTTATAGCCCATTGAGTTGCTCACGGTGGTCGTTAAACCTTCAATCAAAAAAAAAAAAAAAAAAAAAGACTTGAAAAGACAATCCAGTTTTTATGGGTGTAAAAAGGACCATACAAGATCTACCAAGCTTTTACTCGCCAACGGGCGGCTTTTTTAAGGTACTACACTGCCGGAGAATTGCTAAAGACGGATGACAATAGCAACGATAGCAACCATTAAAATGGAAGGCAGGAAAATGTGGAAATTAGCATAAGTGCGGGATACAGTAAGACGTGTTGTGCGTATGCAAATTTTGGATTGCCGAACTTGTTCGTGACGTCATAGCGCTGATAAGAGATATAAAGGATTTGACGCGTATTGACCGTTGTTGTTCAAACACAAAGTTGAAAGGGAAAGAATCAATTGACGAACTTGCAATTTTCAGTATGTCTTCCCGACATCACCTAGATGATTTTACGCGTGGCCGTATTATTGGCAAGATTGAAGAAGGGCGAAAAATAACAGAGGTTGCCAGGGAGTTCGACGTCAGCCACAGTGTTGTTTCAAGGCTTTGGAAATCATTTCAAACAAATGGAGAGTGTAGCAAACGTCACGGGGGAGGTCGTGTTCGCAGTACGACACCTGCAGAAGATCGGTACATAGTGCTATCAACAAAAAGACACCGGCGCAGCACAGCTAGTGAGGTAGCAAATCAGTTTATGGCTGCTACTGGCAAGCGGATCTCCCGAAAAACTGTCGCCAGACGTTTGCATGAAGGAGGACTATACGCCCGCCGTCCTGTTGTGTGCATCCCATTGTCCAGACGTCACCGTACCGCCCGTTTGCAATGGTGCCATCAACATCGCGATTCGACTGATAACGACTGGTCTGCTGTCCTCTTCTCAGATGAGAGTAGATACAGTCTATCGTCTGATTGTCGAAGACAACTGATCTGGCGTGATAGTGGTATTGCATATTGTCCAGCAAACACACAGGAAAGGGACCGATATCCGACATGTAATGCCATGGTATGGGCTGGCATCATGATCAATGGCCGTACGTCCCTCTATGTGCTTCCAACTGGGACTATGACTGGCCAACGATACATTAATGATGTTCTGCTACCTCATGTTTGCATGTTCCGTGGTGCTGTCGGTGATAGATTCATTCTCATGGACGACAACGCAACATGTCATCGAACAGTTGCTGTCCAGGAGTGTCTTGAGAGCGAGGATATTCAACGCTTCGTATGGCCAGCATGTTCTCCAGATCTGAATTCCCTTAAAAATGTGTGGGATGCTTTGGGGAGGAGTCTTGCTGGTCGCCAATGCCCTCCAATAAACAAGGACACCCTCATTCGTGCACTGACAGAGGAATGGGATAAATTACCCCTACAGCTGCTTGATAATGTTGTGCAAAGCATGACACGACGTGTGGAATCTTGCATCGCCCTCCATGGTGGCCATATCCCGTATTGACATCTTACGCCGGAACGCCTGCGGACGGTAATTGCATTTTTTTCACGTTTACGTATTCTGCACTAAATGGCCTGTTTGTCCCTTGAACACGTTCCAAAGCCTTCTGGATTTCAGAGCACAAAAAATTGTCTTTCTTGTATATCCTGGCATTCTGACATTATTTTATTTCACTTGGCATCCAACCACACTTAATTTTTTATGTGCTATATAGCCGTTTATGATACGTCCTTAGCAATTGTCCAGCAGTGTACAATAACATAGACCAAAAACTGAAAAGCATAAATAGAACAAAGAGGTTAAAATGAAATAAACAATAGTCACGTGAGATAACACTAGATTAATAACTCGCTTTGTGCATCGGATAAGTTTCTTTTTCTTTAAGTGCAGCCGTGTTTTAGTCCCAACAGAACGTTCCATGCATGTGGTAAATCTATCGATACAAAATAGTTGCATGCCTCTCTGTGAGAGAGAACCTCTATTGTCTCAATTAGTAAGGTTCCTCGTGCGGTTGTGTACGAGGCAATACCCTTGATGTCGCACTAGAGTGGGGTTGCTTCATTATTTGACGCTTCCCTTGACAGTGCAGTCGTGAGCCTGTCATATTTGACACCCGTCTTATGTTCTTCAAGCCTTATAGAAAGGGCGTTTTAGTCATTCCTATGAAGACCTTATATTCACCACGGTACATTATGTGGATTGAGTACACTCTAGCACGTTCAGACGCAATAGGTTGGAGGCCATGGCGTTTGAATATGTCTGAGATGCATCTAGTGAGCTCTCACACATCATAGTGAGCACTAAAATGTTTAACTATGATGTGGAGGTAAAATCACCTGGATGCATCTCAAACTTATCATGTGCCATAATCTCCAACTTATCGCGTCTGAACGTGATGGAGTGTACTCCATCCCCATAGGGTACCCTGATGGTTACAAGAAGGTCTACGTAGGAATGACGAAAAGGTCCTTTTCTACAAGGTCTCAAGAGCATAAAACGGATGTACAACATGGCAGGCGTTCGACTGCACTGTCAAGGGAAGCATCAAATAGTGAAGGAATCCCAATCTAGTGCACCATCAAGGTGTAAAAACACAAGTTTGTCCACGACGGCATCGAATCCGTGTCCCCTCACTTTAGAGTAAGTCGCTCTCCCAACTGAGCTAAGCGGACAGAATGTCTCACTACAGATTTGTTGTCTTGACATATGTTTTCGCCTCTGTAGTACGTCACAAAGGGTATTGTCTCGTACACCACTTCAAGACCATAGAGATTCTCTCTCCCAGAGAGGCGTGCAACGATTTTGTATCGATAGATCTACCACGTGCATGGACCGCTCTGTTAGGGCTATAACATGGCTGCGCTTAACAAAACGTAACTGTATCTGATGTACAACTCGAGATATTAATCTAATGCTACATGACGTGTCAGTCGTTTATTTCATTTAAACCTCTCTGTTCTATTTATGTTATTCAGTATTTAGTCTATGTCGAATGCCCAGTAGACCTTACCTTAGGTCGCGGTGCTGGGTCAAGTACCCCCCCCCCCCATTGGAACAAGTAGTCTATATCATCGTAGTTCTTTGAAAAAGCAGCCCGTTGGCGAGTGAAAGCCGGGCAGATCATTTTTTTAGCACATCTTTTGTAAAAAAAGATCGTGCTTATGTTACCGGTTTGTCCGTCCGTCCGTCTGCCTGTACCCACGATATCTCAGCCACTATTTGTCCGATTTGAAAAATTCTTTTTGCATTGCTAAGCTTGAAATATGAGAATGATGATCCTTTATTTCGTTTTTTTTACGATGTACAATTTCGCCACTAGAGGGCGTAAATGCAGATGATGTCGAATTCAAAATTACCTTTTATTTCACATATTTGCTTCTAAACATCCGATTGAAAACATTCTTTTATCTTTCGATTCCATTTATGTCGAAGAGTATTTTAGATATAGTTACTTTTCCAAATTACGCATAGATTTTCCGCTAGGGGGCGTAAAAGTAAATTACATTTTTTCCGATAACTCTACTTCTAAAACACCGATTTGAAATTTTTTTTTCTTCAGCTGATACAACTCCTGATAGAAAATCTTTCGCATATAATCTCAAATTTCTGGTAAATAATACTTTGGTCACCAGGGGGCGTAAGTGTTCATTTTTGCTTCTGATGTATTTGCCCTAAAATCCGAGCTTCTAAAATATCGATTGAAAAAATTCTTTCGTGGACTGATGCCAATCACATCGATAAACCTTTTCGCAATATTTTCTTCTTAAAATATTTCACAGTTTTTCTGCCAGGGGGCATAGACGTACATCTTTTTTTTATCAATATCTCTACTTCTAGGAGTCCGATTTGAAAAATTCCTTCTTTGTGTGGATAGTGTGTTCAGTGTGACATGTTTTTCATATAATTTCAAAATTTGCAAGTAATTCATAGACTTTCCGCTAGGGGGCGTAAAGGTAAATTGCTTTTTCCCTCATATCTCTGCTTCTAAATCTCCGATTTGAAAATTCCTTCTGCACCGGATTCAGCTCCTGACGGGAAATCCTTTGCACATAATTTCTAATTTTTGTAAAAATGGTTTCGCCACCAGGGAACGTAAGTCTTAATTTCCGCTTCTGGTGTATTTGCAGCTAAATATGAGCTTGTAAAATCTCGATTGATAAAAAATTACTTTGTAGACCGATAATACTCATGTCGACAAACCTTTTAGAAACATTTTCTTCTTGAAATAATGCATGGTTTCTACGTCAGGGGGCGTAGATATATATCTTATTTTTGTCAATAACTCTACTTCTAGGAGTCCGATTTGAAAATTTCCTTCTTTGTTGGATAGTGTTTCCGATGCGAAATGTTTTTCTTATAAATTCAAAATTTTCAAGTAAATCATACTCTTTCCGCTAGCGGCACAAACGTAAATTGCGTTTTCTGCGTTATTTTTGCTTCTAAAACTCCGATTTGAAAAATTCTTCCTGTATCGCACACAAGACCTGATGGAAAATATTTTTCACATGATTTCTAATATTTGGTAAAGAATGGTTTGGCCACCAGGGGGCATAAGTGTTAATTTCTGCTTCTGATGTATTTGTAACAAAATCTGGGCTCCTGAAAACTCGACTAAATGTTTTTTTTTCTTGGACCGATACCGCTCATATGGAAAAACATTTTGAGAATACTTTCTTCCTAAAATAAAGCATGGTTTTCCCACTAGGGGACGTAAAGTCACATCTTATTTTTGTCGATATCTCTGTTTCAAAGAATCCGATTTGAAAAATTCTTTCGGTGTTGGAGAGCGTTTCCGGTGCGAAATGTTTCTCATATAAATTCATGTTTTTTTTAACGCACAAGTCTGCAACCAAAGGGCGTAAGCTCACGATTCCGTTTACAGCAATATCTGAAGGATTAAAAACCCGATTGAAAAACTTCTTTCTTCCGTCAGATACTATTGTTTTCCATACCGGTTCCATGGACTTTGAATAGCTTTGATAAATTTAATTTGCGTCAGAACGGATTCAAAAGACGTGCTTATTACACCCGAAAATTCGATGTCATCTTTCTTTTTTTTTTTTGTTTTTTTTTTTTGTTGGAGGTTTAACGACCACCGTGAGCAACTCAGTGGGCTATAAGCTGTCGCCCGTCCCTAATTTAGGGCCACTGGTTCCAGAGAAGGGAGTGAGCCAGGACCGTACGACGAGCACAACATCCATGCCTCACCGGGATTAGAAGCCGGACCCCTTTTCGGAAGAATGATCAGAAGCCATCGCTTAGACCATTGCCCCACCGATGGCAGATCTTGTATGATTTTCTTTTTGTACGCCTATAAAAACCGGATTATCTTTTGAAGTCTTACACTTATTTGTTTCTAATTTATTACCAGACGTTTTAGAATCAATCACTCAGTCGGGGCACAATCTTATGAAGAAAAGCCTTCGTGTGCGAACTAATTTTTTGCAGTCTTTTTTAGCTCTCCATACTTTTACATCTGTTAAATTTACATTACTATTATTTCCGTTCATTTAGTGTTAATGCGTAAGTAGCTATGATTTGAATCTGATGATTTTATAAACACAGTGTACAAACAAGTAAACTATCAGTTCATAAAAGAATAAACAACATTCTGCGACATTTATTTGTCGTACACCTTTTCTTTGTTTTCAAAGCATTCAAGGCCTGAGAGGAAAGCTCAAAATTGTTTAAAAGGAACTCAGTAGGGCGTTAGTCGAATTCCTTTCGCGTCATGTGGATTCAGTAGAATACGCAGCCAAACGGAAGACAGCTGACATGAAACGTCATTACACGCGTCATTACGGTTAGAATTTCTATTGTTTCCCGCGTGGCATTTCCTCGTGCTGATACCATTTTCTTTTTTAAAACAGCACTGCCGACAAAACAAAATTAAAACACCCGAGAGGAAAAGGGCCACGTGTATGAGACTAAGATCGTTTACTGCAGGTATCAACTAATCAACAGATTAAAAAAAAAAAAGCAGCTTCAACAAAGCAGAAATACGTGTGCCTTACTATTTCGTTCTCGAACTCAGACCTGTATTGATTTCGCTTGATCGTTAAGGCAAAACCGAAAACGTGCCATCACTAGAGCCGTGTTCTTAGAAATAGCTACGGTATAACATATAAAAAATAACTAAAAATCTAGTATAATATTTGTTCTATCTGTTAAAAAAAAGTAACGTTACTGGATTAATATTGATATAAACACGCATTCGACAACGAATTTAGAATTAAAATCAACTATGACGTTTCTTTCGGTAAAAATACACACGGTCGAGTCACATTATTGTGACCACCAGCTAATATCCTGAGTAACCTCCGTGTGCAGTGCGGACAGCAGCTAGACGGGCTGGGAGTGACTCAGTATGATGCTGGAAGGTGCTCACAGGTATGTAGAGCCATGCTGACTGCAGTGCATCGGACAGCTGCTGCAGGGTGCGTGGTGGAGGATCCATAGAGCGAACAACACGATCGAGGTGGTTCCACAGATACTCAATTGGGTTGACATCTGGGGAATTAGGAGGCCATGGAAGTACTTCGAAGTCTTCATCCTGCTCTATCAACAACTCTCTGGCATTTGTAGCTGTGTGGCACGTCACACTGTCGTGTTCGAAGATCCCATCCGCTCCAGGGAAGACAATCAGCATGTATGGGTGTACGTGGTCTGCAAGGATGGATTCATAAGGAGTTCGGTCCATAGTGTCTTCCACAGGTATGAGTGGACCCAGGTAATGCCACGAAAACATTACCCAGACCATAACGCTGAACTCCACCAACTTGTCATTTTCCAACAATGGTTGAAGAGTGTTTGCTTTCCGATGTTTCTCGCCTTATACGCCAACGCCCATCCGTTCGATGAAGCAAAAAACGTGACTCATCGGAGAAGGCAATCCTTTGCCAGTCAGCGGAGGTCCGATTCCGATACTTCCGTGCAAATGTAAATCTTTTCTGCCGATGCACCTTCGTTAGCATAAGTGCAGTGACCATCCATCTGCATCGGAGCCCCATACGGAGCAGGGTTAGCTGAACGGTCGTTTCAGACACACTTCCGGTAGCCCCATGGTTCATTCGGCCAGTGAGTTGCTCCACTGCAGCGTGTCGATCGTTCCCCCGCAGCCAACGTTCACCTCTGACATTAATGGTATGTGGTGCTCTACAGTTTCCACGTCGCTTATTCGCAATGGTGCCATTTCTCCAATCACGATACACTTTAACCACAGCAGCACGCCGCGAACAGTTCACAAACTGCGCTGTTGCAGAAATACTACCACCCTTGGCCCGAAAGCCGAAAATCATCCCTTTTTGCAAATCTGATAAATCGCTCCTTTTCTCCATGACAGCAACGAGTAATATGTTTTCAGAATGCCTACAGCACACCTTATATACCCTCCAAGCCAGCTCACGACATGTGCCTTCTTTCATTGTCTACGCGCTGTTGACATCAAAAGAAGGAGGTGGTCACAATAATGTGACTCGACTGTGTATTTCATAGAGCTTGACGTGACATATGTGAATTTTTTTCCTTATTTGAACCTATAGTATTCACACAACTACACGAGGGTCATTTCGACTGGTTATTGTACTACTCTTTGTGAAAATTGCAACACCATGAAATACTGCTGGTATTAGCTTGAAACTTAAAGGATGTGTACAACAGGTTAGGACATGCAAATGATTAAAATGTGAGTGAAAATGCGCACACTGTTTCGGAACTGCGCCCTCTGAGCTGTCCGGTCTTGGGCGTAAAGAGCTGACTCAAACGAGATGTTGCAATCAGTGAAGAGCCGACATTGAGTCGAAAGGGTGTTTCTTGCGGGTTAAAAAGCGTACAGGATGAAAAGCCACACTGTAAAAAAAAATTCTGAAATTCACGGGCAACTTTCCGTCATTTCTTTCGGGAATTAACGAAGCATATATACAGCACACATAAAAATTGGAAAGGGAGTGAGACAAGGTGACACCATATCTCCCAAGCTCTTTAACGCCACATTGGAAAATGTCTTTCAATCACTGAACTGGGAAAACAAAGGGATAAAGATTAATAGAGATTATCTAACTCACCTTCGTTTTGCTGATGACGTAGTCATTTTTGCAACTACCCCATCAGAGCTGCAGAGTATGATCCAGGAACTTGCTGACAAGAGTAAAGAAGTGGGATTAAAAATGAACTTTCAGAAGACAAAAGTGATGTTCAATGCTTTTACAAGAAATGAAGATTTATCGATTGATGGAAGAAAGCTGGAGATAACAGATGCTAACGTTTACTTGGACAGCCGATATCAAGTGAGGGTCACATTGATGAAGAAATTAATCGGCGTATAAAACTTGCCTGGAGAGCTTTTGGAAGAAACAGTATAATTTTCAAAAGCAATATGCCATTATGTCTTAAAAGAAAAGTGTTTGATCAATGCATCTTTCCAGTGCTTACGTATGGTGCAGAGACGTGGATCTTAACTAAAAGAGACATACAAAGGCTGCAGACAACTCAAAGAAGCATGGATAGGTGCATGCTTGGTGTAACCAGGAGAGATAAGAATAGGAACCCGTGGATCTGAAACATGACAAGAGTGGAAGACATCATGATCAGAGTAAAATCCCTGAAATGGCAATGGACCGGACATACTGCCAGAAGGACAGACCATCGATGGACAGTCGAAATTTTAGATTGGATTCCAAGGGACAGGAAAAGACTCAGAAGAAGACCACATGGAAGATGGGTGGATGAAATTCGAAAGCTTGCTTGAGTAACATGGAAGAGACTGTCACAAGACAGACCGTTGTGGAAGAGGCTTGGAGAGACCTTCGTCCAGCAGTGGATTGATAATGGTTGACCATGATTTCCGATATAACCTTTTCCGTGAAATGACGGAAAGAAACCTGAATTTCACGGATTTTTCGTACCACGGGAAAATTCTGAATTTTCAGAAACCTTTTCGCAGTTTTTTTTTCTTATATTGACGGTAACTTACCGTTTTAGAGATGTGTTAACGGAAAATTCTGAATTTTCAGAAACCTTTCCGTAATTCCTTTCGTATATTAACGGAAAATCTCCGTTCTTACGTTTTCCGTATCCGTATGAGGAGAAATTTCCGTATTCGTATGAAGAGCTATCTGCCAATAAGTCGTGTGCGCCCCGCAGGACGCACACGACATAAATGCAGATAGCAGGGAGAACGAACGTCTGCGTAGCTCCGTTGGTAGAGCGACTTGTTCCGGAATAAAAGGACTCGGGTTCGATCCCCGGCGTCGACCAAAAATGACGGAGAAATTTACTTCGTTATAGATGTTTTAGAGGCAGAGGTGATAGCCTTCCTTCAGAGTTGTCCTGTAACTATATTCCAGCAGGACAATGTTCGGCCACATGTGGCACGCGATTTTAAAGGCATCTTCCATGCACGGCAGATACCGCTTCTTCTTTGGCCTGCACGTTCGCCGGATATGTCCCCGATCGAACATGTCTGGGACATGGTAGCTAAGCGACTGACCCGTCAAGTGCCTCCAGCGGTCACAGCAAATGAACTCTGGTATCGCATGGAAGCAGCCTTGCAGGCTATTTCCCAAGACGATATCAAAAATGTCTTTCATTCTATGCCACGCTGTATAGAGGCTGTGATTGCTGGTCGTGGTGGCTTCGAACCATTCTGAGTTTTGAAGAGAAAAAAATCTTGTATAGTTCTACGAAATGTAATCAGTTATCTCTTGCAAATGATGTAATTTTTAGTTGAATAGAGCGGTTCTCTTCCTCGGTGTTGCAATTTTCACAAATATTAGTACATATTAGCTGGAAAGTGAAAAGATCCTGTACATTCTTTTCTTCCCCTTGCCGAAGTTAGGAAGTTGTGTGTGACCTTCTATAACAAAGTAAATTTCTCCATCATTTCTGTCCACGCCAGGATTCGAACCCGGATCCCCTCATTCCGGAATAAGTCACTCTACCAATTGAGCTCTGTATAAAAATGTATTCGAATTATTTAGTAGTTGTCACGTGCAATGTAAATAATTCACGATAAATTTGAGCCATTTCTTTTTTAGAATTACGTTATAACAACGTTCTATTTTCTAGCTCACAACATCGTCACAGTATGATGACCATCTGACGTATGACACTTTTGAATTAATAACGCAGATTGAAAAACTACATTCTATTTTATTTTTTTTTCTTCTCCGCCCTCAAGGTCATAATACAATCGGCAAACAACGCTTACCAAATAAATGTATTTACGAATGAAAATAGTCGTAACGAAATTCCAAAAAAGAAACGCCTAAAATTTACGGTGAACTACTTTTCTGCACGCCTTAACGTTTGGTGTGATCATTTTAATGTCAACAAAGCGGAAAGACACACTCAGATCGGGTAGAAACGCGTAACATTAAATAACTAAAAATCAAATTCAAATTTAAAAAAAAATCGCTTCGAGGTGCTCCAGAAGATGTCTACATGTACCTTCATAACAAATTTCGTCGCTCTAGGTCGCCTAATTCTTTGTGAAAACCGACCGACAGACACACACACAGTCTGTTTTATATATAGAGAGAAGATAATGACCCTAAGATTGTAGGTTTGTGTTATGGTGTTATGTAGTGGTCAAGTTAGTATTATTGCACTTTTACCTAGGTATTAAATATTAATACATAGGCCTAAGCCTAAGCTGTTTAACGGCTTTTATTCCGTCGTGCTCACATTCATAAGGTTTAGACACAAGGTCATGTTAGTATTATTGCGCTTTTTCTTAGGCATTAAATATTAATGAAAAAGGACCTAGGCTTAGGCCGTTTTAACAGTTTTTATTCCGTTGTGCTTATGCTCATAAGGTTTGGGCACCAAGTCAAGTTAGTAATAATACGTTACTTCTTAATCATCAAATATTCAAAATAGGCCATCGGCCTAAGGCTGTTTATCAGTTTTATTACATTGTGCTCATTTTCATAAGGTTTGTACTAAGTCAAGTTAGTACTATTGCACGTTTATTTAATAATAAATAGTTCATACACTTGAACGAACTCTATTAGAAAGGCCTGGACCTGAGGCCCACTTATTATTATTTAATGCCTAAGTAAAAGCGCAACATTGCTAACTGGACTTCATGTCCAAACCTTATGAAAGTGAACACGACGAAATACAATGTGTCAAAAAGGCCTAGGTCACAGGCCTATTTATTACACTGCTGGACAATTGCTAAGGACGGATCATAAACGGCTATATAGCGCATAAAAAAGTAAGTGTGGTTGGATGCCAAGTGAAATAAAATAATGTCAGAATGCCAGGACGTTACAAGAAAGACAATTTATTGTGCTCTGAAATCCAGAAGGCTTTGGAACGTGTCCAAGGGACAAACAGGCCATTTTGTGCAGAATACGCAAACGTGAAAAAATGCAATTACCGTCCGCAGGCGTTCCGGCGTAAGATGTCAATACGGGATATGGCCACCATGGAGGGCGATGCAAGATTCCACACGTCGTGTCATGCTTTGCACAACATTTTCAAGCAGCTGTTGGGGTAATTTATCCCATTCCTCTGTCAGTGCACGGATGAGGGTGTCCTTGTTTATTGGAGGGCATTGGTGACCAGCAAAACTCCTCCCCAAAGCATCCCACACATTTTCAATGGGATTCAGATCTGGAGAACGTGCTGGCCATACGAGGCGTTGAATATCCTCGCTCTCAAGACACTCCTGGACAGCGACTGTTCGATGACATGTTGCGTTGTCGTCCATGAGAATGAATCTATCACCGACAGCACCACGGAACATGCGAACATGAGGTAGCAGAACATCATTAATGTATCGTTGGCCAGTCATAGTCCCAGTTGGAAGCACATAGAGGGACGTACGGCCATTGATCATGATGCCAGCCCATACCATGACACTACATGTCGGATATCGGTCCCTTTCCTGTATGTTTGCTGGGCAATATGCAGTACCACTATCACGCCAGATCAGTTGTCGTCGACAATCAGACGATAGACTGTATCTACTCTCATCTGAGAAGAGGACAGCAGACCAGTCGTTATCAGTCCAATCGCGATGTTGATGGCACCATTGCAAACGGGCGGTACGGTGACATCTGGACAATGGGATGCACACAACAGGACGGCGGGCGTATAGTCCTCCTTCATGCAAACGTCTGGCGACAGTTTTTCGGGAGATCCGCTTGCCAGTAGCAGCCATAAACTGATTTGCTACCTAACTAGCTGGGCTGCGCCAGTGTCTTTTGTTGATAGCACTATGTACCGATCTTCTGCAGGTGTCATACTGCGAACACGACCTCCCCCGTGACGTTTGCTACACTCTCTATTTGTTTGAAATGATTTCCAAAGCCTTGAAACAATACTATGGCTGACGTCGAACTCCCTGGCAACATCTGTTATTTTTTGCCCTTCTTCAATCTTGCCAATAATACGGCCACGCGTAAAATCATCTAGGTGATGTCGGGATGATATACTGAAAATTGCAAGTTCATCAATTGATTCTTTCTCTTTGAACTTTGCGTTTGAACAACAACGGTCAATACGCGTCAAATCCTTTATATCTCTTATCAGCGCTATGACGTCACGAACAAGTTCGGCAATCCAAAATTTGCATACGCACAACACGTCTTACTGTATCCCGCACTTATGCTAATTTCCACATTTTCCTGCCTTCCATTTTATGGTTGCTATCGTTGCTATTGTCATCCGTCCTTAGCAATTGTCCGGCAGTGTATTATTTAATGCCTAAGTAAAAGTGCAACAATTCTAACTTGACTTGGTATCCAAACCTTATGAATATGAGAACAATGGATTAAAAACTGTTAAAAAGGCCTACGCCTAAGGCCTATTTATTAATATTTAATGCCTAAGTAAAAGCTAACATGACTCAGTATATTACTAACATGACTTGATGTCTAAACCTTATGAATATGAGCACGATGGAATAAAAACTGTTAAAAGGCCTCGGCCAAGGTTTTAATACTTAATGTCTAAATAAAAGCGCAATGATACTAACTTGATTTGGTGTTTTTTTTTTTTTTTTTTGGTTGGAGGTTTAACGACCACCGTGAGCAACTCAATGGGCTATAAGCAGTCGCCCGTCCCTAATTTAGGGTCACTGGTTCCAGGGAAGGGAGAGAACCAGTGCTGTAAGACAAACACAACATCCATGCCTGACCGGGATTCGAACCCGGACCACTTACGGACGAATGATCAGAGGCCAACGCCTTAGACCACTGCGCCACCGGGGCGGCTTTGATTTGGTGTCTGAACCTTATGAATATGTACACGATGAAACAAAAACTGTTAAAAAGGCCTTAGCTCAGTCCTAGGCATATCAATTTAGTTTTAGTGCGAAAGAAAATGCGTTATGTCTGGGTGTCCAACCCTTATGAATAAGATCACGATGGAATAAAAACTGTTATAAAGGCTTAGATTGCGGGCCTATTTTGAAATATTTGATGATTAAGTAAAAGCGCTACTTTACTAACTTGACTTGGTGTCCAAACCTTATAAATATAATCACTGCGGAATAACAACTGTTGAAAAGGCCACTGCCTTGGCCGTATCTTTAGAGGCGATCAACGGGGAAAGTAGACACGATGCAATCAAAAGTCTGATTCTTGTAAGACTCCCTAACGCTGTTGTGGTCATCCAGCATGAAAGTGTACACGAAGAAATAAAAAACGCAATTTTTACACGTTCCCCAAACGTTTTTGTGCCCATTTAGTCATATTCCACTTATAGTCAAAGTTTCCCAGAAAAGTTTACCCTACGATATTGCATTTTTCTGTGATTTCGCTTTCGATGAATTCACCTGAAGCCCTAATTTACGAAGAATTTGCTTTTTGATGAATTCTTCGTTCAATGAATCCGTTTTCGATTAATTCGTATTCGACGAATTTGCTTTCGATGAATTCGTTTTCGATGAATATACCTGGAGCCTTGGAGTTACACCATTGCTTCGTGTTGCTCATCTTCCGCTTACAACTACGACTACGAGATAGCTCTGGTGAGCTCGGATGTGAGAAAATGCAGGATGTGAAAACAGTGACCATCTGGGGATTATCAACGCGGCGTGCGTCGGCACACAACTACGCCACTTTGTGATTTAAAGATAAGCTAATGTCAGAATGATCGACGAAGGACTGGCTGGTTTTAAAGCTCAGGGTCCAGATCCTGTAAGGATCGCGAAAGTGTTTGGAGCAGTTCATGATGCCATTGCTTGCTACAAAGTGATTTACGGCGAGAAAGGAAACGCAGCTGTATATATATTAGGTTGGAAAGAAAGTAATGTCCGGTGAAGAGGTACCCGTAGCGGAGGCCTCGGCCACGGCATGCTGTATGAGTTTCGTCGCGGTAGATCCCCCGCAGGTGCTTTAAGGAACATTACCAGTGTGTACCCCAATACCATATCAAATCGTCAGTGCTGTCGTTGGTTCGATCGGTTTGGAGAGGGATATTTTGACCTGTCAGACCGTCCCAAAGCCGGAAAACCCACCATAGTTGATATGGAGATGCTGAAAACCTTAGTGGAGACCGACCCATATGTGACTACGCGGGAGTAAGCCGAACAGCTGGGGACTACCAACAAGAGCATTATCACACACCCGCGTCAAATTAGGTGAACAAGAGGGAAGTTTGGGTACCCCATCAACTCACAGGGGAGCAGAAAGAAAATCGCATGCGTACATGCGTTTCCCTGCTTGTACGTGACCAAGTTGAACTGTTCTTGGACCCTATTGTGACAGGTAACGAGAATTGGGTCCTGTATGACAATGTCAGCGCCCGGAAACGGTGGTTGGCCCAAAACAGAAGCCGGCTTACACCCACGCAATGGCGTAACTACCACAACCGCACTATGTGGGGGCGCAGGTAACCAAGGAGCGTACCACAGCTTCCAGCTATAGTTTTTTGAAAAAATTCGAACACGCACAAACACAAACAGACAAATAATCAACCCAAAGGTTCATATTTTCTTTTAAGGTACATTTACCTTTGCCTTAGTAAAGGCCAAGTTTCACTTTTAAAGCACTGGGTGTCGTACAGATTGAAGCTATTCGGTCCTTTGGCTCTGAGTTGTAATACGATCGGTCTCCAATCGCCCTCTCTCTGCGCTGCTGAGGAAAGGCGCGAGGCCTCATGGGCATTCCCCATAGAGAATGTGGGGAAACAGTCAATCGGTCAGTCACCTAGGATTACGTTCACAACAGGCGCCAACGTTTATTTACAGCAGCCGCAGATCTGCCATGTACAAGAGGGTGATTTCTTCAAGTGCGTCTCCGGTGGCGCAGTGGTCTAAGCGATGGCCTGGGGTCCGGGTTCGAATCGCGTTGAGGCATGGATGTTGTGTTTGTCTTACGGCACTGGCTCTCTCTCTTTTCCCTGGAACCAGTCACCCTAAATTAGGGGCGGTCGACTGCTTATAGTCAATTAAGTTGCTCACGGTGGTCGTTAAACTTCCAATAAAAAAATTCAAGTGATTATATACAATTACATGTATTGTTAAATCTATTACTTAAAAAGTTAAAACTACAGAGCTTTGAGTACCGGCATTACTTTTCCGGACACTTTCCCTGACTTCCTGACCCCCTCCCCCATCCACCGCACACACACCGCAAAAATGCATCCTTCCTCGTGCTTGAAATCTTGGGAAAATTACATGCAACCAGAATGCGTATCCTGGGAAAATTACATGCAACCAGAATGCGTATTCTGAGAAAATTACATGCAACCAGAATAATTTTCCGTTTACAGCAATATATGCGGAGGCGCTGAAGTAAATCTTGCGGGGGATGGGGCGCAGGGGGAGGGGTACGTTGTGCTAGTTACGCCACTGTACCCACGTAAGGTCTTGCTGTCTGTTTGGTGGGATATATCAAGTGTCGTGTTTTTAGCACGTCTTTTGTAAAACAAACTAGTAAAATCATGCAATGCATTGATAATGATATGCTTTCCAACATACCAGAAATCATTGCTCAAGTTATTACTCAAGTTATGAGGATAATGGCTGTGGAATAAACCTCGTTCCTGTGCCCAGAGCTTTGACCCAACTTCGATGATATTCAACAGAATTAGTTCAGTATACCTCCGGAACAACATACTAAAGTTTTGTCGCCATAGAAACATTTTTGGTCAAGTTATGAGGATAATGGTTGTGGAATAAATCTCGCTCCTGTGTCCTGACCTTTGATACTATTTCAATGATATTCAACAGAATTGGTTCAGTATACCTCCAGAACAACATACTAAAGTTTTGTCGCAATAGAAACATTTTTAGTCAAGCTATGAGATAATGGCTGTGGAATAAACCTCGCTCCTGTGCCCTGACATTTGACCCCATTTCGATTATATTAAACAGAAGTCGTTCAGTGTACCTCCGGAATAACATACTAAAGTTTTGTCGCAATAGAAACATTTTAGTCAAGTTATGAGGATAATGGCTGTGGAATAAATCTCGCTCCAGTGTCGTGACCTTTGACCCCATTTCGATGATATTCAACAGAACCAGGTCAGTATACCTCCGGAACAACATGATAAAGTTTTGTAGCAATCAAAGCATTTTTACCTAAGTTATGATGCATAAGGGCAGTGGAATGGATCCGGCTCCTATGTCCTGACCTTAGACTCCATTTTGCCCATTTTCAATAAGGATCGTTCCCACGCGGTCCCCTACCACATACTAAAATCTAATCGAAATCAAACCATTTTTACGCGAGTTATCGTTCGAACGGACAGACAGACGGACGGACAAAGCTGGAACATATACGCTTCTTCAACCTACTGTTGGAAAGCGTAAAAAAGATCGTGTTTATGTTATCGGTGTGTCCGTCCGTCTGCGAAACACCATATCTCTAGAACTATTAGTCCGATTTGAAAACTTCTTTTGCATTGGGAAGCTTGAAACATGCGAATGATGATCTTTCATTTCGTTTTTTGTTTTTACGTTGTACAATTTCGACGCCAGAGGGCGTAAATGCTGATGGTATCGAATTCAAAATACATTTTATTCCACATATTTGCTTCTAAACATCCGATTAGAAAAATTATTTTACCTTTCGATTCCATTTATGTCGAACACTATTTTAGATATAGTCACTTTTTTAAGTTACGCATAGATTTTCCGCTAGGGGACGTAAAAGCAAATTGCGTTTCCCCCGATATCTCTACTTCTAAAACACGGATTTGAAAAAAAATTAGTTCAGAAGGATACAGCTCCTAATGGGAAATCTTTTGCATATAATTTCTAAATTTTGGTAAAAAAATTTTGCCACCAGGGGGTGTGTTTATTTTTGCTTCTGATATTTTGCAACAAAATCTGAGCTTTTAAAATCTCGATTGAAAAAATTCGTTCCTGGACTGATGCACTCACGCCAATAAATCTTCTCGAAATATTTTCTTCTTAAAATAATGCATGGTTTCTCCGCTAGGGGCGTAGATGTAGATGTTATTTTTGTAAATATTTCTACTTCTAAGAGTCCGATTTGAAAAAATCCTTCTTTGTTGGATAGCTTTTCCTGTGCGAAAGGTGTTTCATATAATTTCAAAATTTTCAAGTAAATCGTAGACTTTCCGCTAGGGGGCGTTAAGGTAAATTGCGTTTTCCCCGTTATTTCTGCTTCTAAAACTCCGATTTGAAAAATCCCCCTGTATCGCATGCAGCTCCTAATGGGAAATGTTTTTCATACAATTTCTAATATTTGGTAAAGAATGGTTTGGCCACCAGGCGACATAAGTGTTAATTTCTGCTTCTGATGCATTTGCAGCAAAATCTGAGCTCCTGAAAACTCGACTGAAAAAATTCTTTCCTGGACCGATTCCGTTCACATCGAAAACATTTTGAGAATACTTTCTTCTTAAAACAATGCATGTTTCCCGCCAGGGGGCGCAGATGCATTTCTTATATTTGTCGATATCTCTGCTTCTAAGGGTCCGATTTAAAAAAAATATTCCTTCGTTGGGGAGCGTTTCCGCTGCTAAATGTTTATCTTATAATTTGGAATTTCTCTTAATGCAGTAGTCTGCAACCAGAGGGCGTAAGATTACGATTCCGTTTGCAGCAATATCTGCGTGATTAAAAACCCGATTGAAGAAGTTATTTCTTCAGTCAGATACTACTGTTTTCCATACCAGTTACATTAATTTTGAATAGCTTTGATAAATTTAATTTGCATCAGAACGGATTCAAAAGATGTGCTCATTACACCCTAAAGTTCTGTGTCGTCTTTCTTGTTTGAGCTGCAGCAGGATAACACCACAATCACGTCCGATGTGTACTGCCGTCAGGTGGACTATCTGCCCACATCGCTCACGTTGAAACTACCAGCAGTGCTGACCTGCAAGGGCGTTCTCCTGCAGTACAATAGAGCGAGACCTCACGAAGCTCGGGTGACCTGTCACAAGTTCAGGGACCTGGACTGCCGCACACACCATACTTCCCACAACTTTTCCGGTCCTTGCATCATTTCCTGGACGAACAGCGGTTCACCAACCGGGACGATGTCGAACGGCACCTATTCACTTCTTTGCGTCCAAGTCGCCATAATTCTAGATAGACGGTATCCAACAGCTACTACAGTTTGGACTGATTTGTCCTTGTATTAGGTATGCAACTTAATTCTCGGCCCCTAACCGCAAGCGATCATATAACGTCAGCAATGCCAATAGCTGTTTTCGACGAAGGCTGATTGCAGCGCCATCCAACAGCTTTCCAGGCAACCGTAACCGCTCACAGCTGTAGTGACACAAGGGACGAAAGTGTACGGTGAAAGCAATATCGTTCGAGAAACAACATTTGAGGCACTGCCTCCTGTTCGCGTTTCAGCTGCAAACAAGTGCCGCGGAAGCCAAGGAAATGATCTGGGCTGCTTTGGGTGAGGCTGCTGTGTCCTACAGTACTTGTAAGAAGTGGTTCCAGCGGTTTAAGCTGGAACATTTCGATCACCGTGATGCAGAACATCCGGGACAGCCACAGAAAGTTGACGATGACGAACTGGAACAACTGTTGGACGTGGATCCCTGTCGCACACAGTCAGAGCTCGCACAGGAACTCGGAGTAACACGGCAAGCCATTGCAAAGCGCCTGCACAAGCTTGGACGGATTCACAAGGAGGGCCGTTGGGTGCCCGACCAACTCACAGCTGCGAACAAGTCTAGGCGCTACGATGTTACTGTGTCCTTGCTCTCCAGATTCAAGAAAAAGGATTTCCTCCAGAGGATTTTGACCTGTGATGAGAAGTGGATCCTCTACGATAATCCTAAGCTGCGCAAATCGTGGGTTTATCCAGGTCAGCGTACCACCAGTACCGCCAATCCATGCCAGGAAGTTGTTGCTGTGCATATGGTGGGATCAGCGTGGTTTCGTACACTATGAGTTGCTCAAACCTGGTGAAACAGTCAATGCTGAGCGTTATTGTCAGCAACTCATTCCTGTGAGTGACGCAATGGAGGCGAAAAGACCATACACCGGCAAGGGCAGAAAGTCGATCCGGTTGCTTCAGGATAACGCGCGTCCTCACACCGCGAAAACGACTTTAAACACGATCACCGACCTGGGATGGGAGATTTTGTCCCACCCGGCGTATTCTCCAGACTTTGCCCCGTCGGATTATCCCCTCTTTCGCTCCCTGCAACGTCACATGTGTGATACGCAATTCACTTTTGTCGAGGAGGTCCACACAAGTACTGATGACTTTATCAACTCGAAACAGCCCTCTTTTTTCCGCAGTGGCATTCGGCAGCTCCCTGACCGATGGCTCAAATGTATCGAACACGACGGGGATTATTTTCCTGATTAGGTACGTATTCGATTTGCTATAATTTGCTGTCAACGTGTCATGCCTGTGCCCGAGAATTAAGATGCGCACCTTATATTTTAGGATTAATTTGCGCTTTTTCGCTGATCATTTCATATAATATAGTAATAGTTCAGCTTTTATTGTCTCTTGAAACGAACGGGCATGTCAGCGATTCACCGTAATTAAGCACATTTCGATTTACATGGAAATCTTCAGAACGGAATAACCGCATAAGTCGGGGAGTTACAGCATATGTGGGAATCACATGTGTATATACCGTATAATTTGAGGACTTCAAAATGCAGCGTCAAATGTCAGAAATCATTAGATCGGGGGAAAATTTAAATCGCAATTCGACTGCATTAGCACGGTTTCTATTCGGACGTTGTCCTGCACAGTCATCGTTTGCTAGCGGAAGAGACTCTCGGTGTTTTCTTCGAATTCATCGTAATACATTTTCTGTGATTACGCAGTACAACTTAACAGCAAAAAATAACTCTAGCTTGTTTCAAATTATTTCGTACATTTTATGCGTCGTTATGTTTCATGTGATTAGTATCGTTATGGTGAACTGCTGTTCGAAGATCACACTAAAATAAACAAAATCATTGAAAAATTTTAAAGCTGGGTATTCGGTGTAACCGATTTTTATCCGTGCACAGCACACTCCAAAATTTAAAACCACTATAATCATAGTCTCGAGACAAACTAACATAAAAATGCCCATATTGAGTCGTAATAGCATTGAAAATAGAATAACACATTAGCAGACGCAGGTGGCACTGACAAGAACGAGAGCTTAATCAGTCAGTGCTTTTCGTTGCATGATCCCCATATTAATATTCTGTGGCGTATATTCTAATTTAACTTCCATTTTTGGCTCCTTTTCCTATTTAAATTTGAGTTTGTTCTCTTTTGCCTTTTCCAAACTCAACGTGATGTCTTCTATCTCGCATGAATGAGGTTGGCGCAACACTTTTGAGGCCGGAGAGAGAGTGACGTATGAATGTGATAAGAACGTTAGATAAAAAGGGCGACACAGCAGTTGCTTAGGGTATGTGTGTGTGTGTTTTGAGATGTTCGAACCTTGTTAAGCTAGTTTACACGATAGATAGTTAAGGTATTATATGTGAAGTGTAAAACACGCAGTGCTATATTGTGGATTTCATCAATCGTTGCTGGACCAATAAAAGGTTATCGTAAGTTTGACTTCTGTTTATGTTTCGTCAGGCCGTAAAACCTTAATTTGAACTATCCAGTGCAACTATTGCATCGTATTCTCATTTAGTTAAACAATTCCTTAGTCATGGCTTTAGACATAGCGTAACACCAATCTCGCTCACGAAAAAGAGTTACGTTATAATCTCTATGCATCACTTTACTGCCTGCGCAAAAATAAAGAAAAAGCATGACTTCAATTATAATGTACAGTACGGAAAGCATAATCAGACGCAATGTAAGCCTGGGATCATTCATTTCAGCGAAAATTAATTTTTTTTTTTTTTTTGATTGGAGGTTTAACGACTACCGTGAGCATTAATAAATGGGCTATAAGCAGTCACCCGTCCCTGATTTAGGGTCACTGATTCCAGGGAAGGGAGAGAGCCAGTGTCGTAAGACAAACACAATAGCCTTTTTTTTTTTTTTTTTTTTTTTTTTTGATTGGAGGTTTAACGACCACCGTGAGCAAATCAATGGGCTATAAGTAGACGCCCGTCCCTGATTTAGGGTCACTGGTTCCAGGGAAGGGAGAGAGCCAGTGTCGTAAAACAAACACAATAGCCTTTTTTTTTTTTTTTTTTTTTTTTTTTGATTGGAGGTTTAACGACCACCGTGAGCAAATCAATGGGCTATAAGTAGACGCCCGTCCCTGATTTAGGGTCACTGGTTCCAGGGAAGTTAGAGAGCCAGTGTCGTAAGACAAACACAATATCCTTTTCTTTTTTTTTTTTTTTTTTGATTGGAGGTTTAACGACCACCGTGAGCAAATCAATGGGCTATAAGTAGACGCCCGTCCCTGATTTAGGGTCACTGGTTCCAGGGAAGGGGGAGAGCCAGTGTCGCAAGACAAACACAATATCCTTTTTTTTTTTTTTTTTTTTTTTTTTTTTGATTGGAGGTTCAACGACCACCGTGAGCAACTCAATGGGCTATAAGTAGACGCTCGTCCCTGATTTAGAGTCACTGGTTCCAGGGAAGGGAGAGAGCCAGTGTCGTAAGACAAACACAATAGCCTTTTTTTTTTTTTTTTTCATTGCAGGTTTAACGACCACCGTGAGCAACTCAATGGGCTATAAGTAGACGCCCGTCCCTGATTTAGGGTCACTGGTTCCAGGGAAGGGGGAGAGTCAGTGTCGTAAGACAAACACAATATCCTTTTCTTTTTTTTTTTTTTTTTTTTTGAGTGGAGGTTTAACGACCACCGTGAGCAAATCAATGGGCTATAAGTAGACGCTCGTCCCTGATTTAGAGTCACTGGTTCCAGGGAAGGGAGAGAGCCAGTGTCGTAAGACAAACACAATATCCTTTTTTTTTTTTTTTTTTTTTGATTGGAGGTTTAACGACCACCATGAGCAACTCAATGGGCCATAAGTAGACGCTCGTCCCTGATTTAGTGATTTAGAGTCACTGGTTCTAGGGAAGGGAGAGAGCCAGTGTCGTAAGACAAAGACAACATCCATGCCTCACTGGGATTCGAACCCGGACGCCTTTCGGACGAATGATCAGAAGCCATCGCTTGGACCACTGCGCCACCGGGGCGGCAAAATCAATATTAATAACCATCTTTAATAACGCCACATGGACAAAATCGTTTCCATCCTCTCTTAGTGCTTTTGCGGAGATCTTGAGACGGGTCCCTTTCCTACACCTTCCAGCAACTGAATTAGAAACTTTTTTTCAATACCGGGTTGGACTTCCTTTATCCCGAATGACACAGCACGTATGCTGTTTGGTACAGATTCAACAATATGTTGCCGCCCCGGTGGCGCAGTGGTCTAAGCGATTACCTCTGATCATTCGTCCGAACGGGGTCCGGGTTCGAATCCCGGTGAGGCATGGATGCTGTGTTTGTCTTACGGCACTGGTTCTCTCCCTTCCCTGGAACCAGTGACCCTAAATCAGGGACGGGCGTCTACTGATAGCCCATTGAGTTGCTCACGGTGGTCGTTAAACCTCCAATCAAAAAAAAAAAAAAAAAAACACAATATGTTGGGGTGTATCTACGTCTACATCACACGAGACGTTCACCAGACAGGCCTGGGTTCTGTTGTTTTGGCATGTTCGTTGTTATCATGGAACAAATGTAGAAGTTTTGAAGAACAGAGTGAGATGCAGATTCCCTCCTTCAACATCTCTGAAGCAATTGCCTGATGTTCTGATCGACGAATGATTCAGCATTCCACTGCAGAATATTCAAAAGCTGTATGAATCTATTCCAAGGAGGTTGGAAGCTGTATTAAAAATAATTAATAAAGACATGTCGCCTATTTCTCAGGTGATCTGATTATTTTGTCCAACCCCTATACACTATACTGACAAAAGTCACCGGACACCTCTCAAAATTAAATGAACGGACCCGCTGCGTTGTTAAGATGCGCGGCACAGCTGCAAACGGTATAAAAACACGCCTGAAATTGACCGCGATCATATCACACTGTCAGGTTGAGTGAAAATGTCGGGCGGGAGAGAACTCACTTTGCGAAAGGAGAGATTGTTGGGTGTTATATTAGTGGGTTGTCCATAAGAGAAACCGAGAGGCGTTTAAACATACCCAAGTCAACAGTTTTGGATGAACTGAATAAGTGGAAGACACATGGCGTGTCTGAAGAAGCAAAACGTATTGACAGACCAAAGAAAATCAGTGATAGAGTACGTCGAAACTTCAGGAGAGTCGTTACAGCTAACCGACGGAGTACTACACAAGACCTCAGCGTACAGGTGAGTAAAAATGCCGGAACCTCGGTATGTACACGTACCATTCTCAGATAACTTCATTCCATGGGTTACCGTGGTCGTGCGGCTGCTCATAAGCCTTTTATATCCACTCGGAATGCTACTCGTCGTTTAGCATGTTGTAAAGAACATTTATTGTGGGCCGTAGATCAATGGAAACGGGTCCTATGGACTGATGAATACAGATACACGATCCATCAGTCTGATGGCAGTGTGTGGGTATGGCGGCATCCGGGGAAACGATATTTACCACAGTATACTGTTCCTACGGTCAGATTTGGAGCAGGCAGTGTACTCGTGTAGGGATGTTCTTCGTGGTATGGTCCCGGCCCATTGGTTATCGTGGACAAACCTGTTAACCAGCACGTCTACGTCTATATTCTGGGCAGTTATGCCCTACCAACTCTTTGGCAATGCTATGGAACCGAGCGTTGTTGGTACCAGCAGGATAATGCCCCGAGCCATAAAGCAAAGACTGTTACGGCGTGGTTTGACGATAATTCCGTATCATGTGTGGACTGGCCAGCACAGAGCCCTGATCTTAATCTCATATGGGATGAATTAGATCGCCCAAGGAGTTTGGAACCAAGGCCTACTATATACTAAGCAACAGTTAGCGGCAGCATTATGTACTGAATGGAAGCGCATACCTATCGCTGTGTTCCAAAACCTTGTCGAAAACATGTCTGGAAGGGTCAGTGCATGCATTAAGGCCAAAGGTGGATTAACACCGTACTAATGTATGTCAATAAATGCTATGTTGTGTTTCTCTTCTAGGTGTCTGGTGACCTTTGTCAATATAGTGCATATGGTAGTTTGCAAATTAATTGGGACAAGCATATAATTTCGTGAAATTTTAATATGGCTGAGAGGTGTGGGCCTAAACGAATTTTATCTGCCATGGGCTGTTGTTGAGCCACATTACCCTCGATTGAGTGCTAGAGAATTTGTGTTAGGCGCATGTTGTTTTTGTGCTGTTTGTGCGGTATTTTGCGTTGTTTGTTACCTGAAAATGGACATTGTTCTAAAGAAGCGGGCAGACATTCTTGCTCTTAAGGAACACGCATACACGGATGAACTATTACATTATGACCACCTTCCTAATAAACTGTAGGACCCCCTTTAGCACGAAAAACAGCGGCCACTGGGTGAGGCATCGATTCGATGAGGTGGCGATAGGTATTCTGGGATACCTGGTACCATAATGTCAACAGCAGGTCCTCCAGTTTCCGTACATTTCGGGGTGGTGGTGATTTAGCGCGAACCCGCTTTTCCAAGTCGAACCACAAATATTCGATTGGGTTCATGTCAGGTGAATTTGGAGATTAACAGAATGTCACCAGCATGTGCCTCCATCCCGTCCTTGACTATTCTGGCAGTGTGGTATGGCGCATTATCTTGTTGGTAATGGCCATCAACGGCAGGGAACACGGTTGCCATGAATGGGTGAATTTGGTCCACAACGATGTTCAGATACCTGGCAGCTGTCAGGGATTGTGCTATTGGAATAATGGGGCCTATCGTGTCCCAAGAAAATATCATCCACAGCATAACACTGCAGTCGCCGCCGGCCTGTTTCCGCTCAAAAGTGGTTCCGTTGCGAATCGGCGTGTCCGCTCTCGGCCGTCTACGTGATGCACCAGGAAACTTGAATCGTCAGACGGGGCCACTTTCTTCCAATCATCCACGGTCTAATCTCGATGATTTTGGGCCCACGTCTTGCGTTGTTGGCGATGACGTGCAGTCAGAATGGAGACCCGGCTGGGTCTTCGGCAACGCAGAACCATGCGCAGAAGGCTGCGATGAACTATGTGCTTATGACACATTGCCGTAATCACCACTGTTGTAGTCGCAGGGGATTTGTCACACTGTGACATTGCGGTCACTGTGAACAGTGCTCGACAGTCTCCTCTCCCTTGTGACGTACCTGCCAGCAGGACGCACACAATATAAAGGCAGATAGGACTCAGAATAAACGTCCGCGTAGCTCAATTGGTAGAGTGACTTGTTCCGGAATGAGGGGATCCGGGTTCAAATCCTGCCGCGGACAGAAATGACGGAGAAATTTACTTCGTTACACCCTTTTTGGCATCAATGAGCTACGGACGATGCACGGCTGGACTACGGTTCGTCGTTTGGCCATCCGTGCACCACTTTTGATACGTACTCACTGTAGCGGCACGTGATCAACCCACAAGCCGCGCCGTTTCCGAGATCGTAGTTCCGAGGAGCCGTGTCATCACAATTTGTCCTTTATCAAACTCCGATAAATCGGTAGCTCTTCCCATTAAGACTCCGAACACTCTACTAACCGAAAGCTAGTCCTCGGGTTGTATATATATACTGCTCTGTGAACTTCATCTGCCCCACCGTTCGGTCTCCAGGCGAGCCCAGTTGTCTAAGCTTGGGGGGGGGGTGTCATAATTTAATGGCTCATCGGTGTATATATGACTGTGAAAGATATTGCATAAACTGTTGGTGCGGCAAAAATCCAGTGTCTCTAGAATTGTCAATGCACACAAACATTGTGGATCATTGTCTTCAAAATGGAAAGCGAAATGTGGAAGAAAATGCAAAATTACTCCATGAACTGATAAAATTCTACTTATAAACAGCTAAAAAACATTCACTTATAAACAACTAAAAAACATTCACTTATAAACAGCTAAAAGAAAAGAAAAGACCTTCACAGAGATTTATTGGTGACTGATGTTAAATTTGATGCGTCAACTCTGCGTAGTAAACTTCTTGAAGCTGAATAAACAAGACGTCGCTCTCTCCACGTTTTAACAACACACAGCAACCGAAAAATTGTTGAAAAATTGTTATATGGCCACTGCTGGGGATTCGAATCCCAGATCTCTCGATATCTAGCCGAGCGCGTTTGTCTTGCACCGCGGTGGGGAACAATCCACGGCGCTACGCGTGTTTTTCTGTCAGCTTCTGACATCATAAATCCGTAAGATGGGCTCAGCTACTGAGACGTCTCCATCTGGTGGGCATTAACAGCACTGGCTATATATTAATTACAGCAGTTAAATCAAAAAGGCCAGATCCAAGGTGAAAATTCTCCAAATACGTGGCGTCAGTGAATAAACAAAGACATCGCTCTTTCCACGTTTTAGCAACACACATCAACCGAAATATTGTTATTTGGCTACTGCTGGGGAATCGAATCCCAGATCTCTCGATATCTAGCCGCAGCGCGTTTGTCTTGCACCGCGGTGGGGAACAATCCACGGCGCCACGCGTGTTTTTCTGTCAGCTTCTGACATCATAAATCCGTAAGATGGGCTCAGCTACTGAGACGTCTCCATCTGGTGGGCATTAACGGCACTGGCTATATATTAATTACAGCAGTTAAATCAAAAGGGCCAGATCCAAGGTGAAAATTCTCCAAATACGTGGCGTCAGTGAATAAACAAAGACATCGCTCTTTCCACGTTTTAGCAACACACATCAACCGAAATATTGTTATTTGGCTACTGCTGGGGAATCGAATCCCAGATCTCTCGATATCTAGCCAAGCGCGTAAGCCTTACACCACGGAGTATTTGGAGGTTTTTCACGTTGGATCTTGCCCTTGGGATTTAACTGCCGTAATTAATATACAGCCAGCACCGTTAATGCCCACCAGATGGCGACGTCTCAGTAGCTGAGCCCATCTTACGGATTTATGATGTCAGAAGCTGACAGAAAAACACACATAGCGCCGTGGATTGTTGGCCACCGTGGAGTAAGGCTAACGCGCTCAGCTAAATATCGGGATATCTGGGGTTCGATTCCCCAGCAGTGGCCGAATAACAGTTTTTCGGTTGCTGTGTGTTGGTAAAACGTGGAAAGAGCGATGTCTTGTTTATTCACTGACGCCACGTATTTGGAGGATTTTCACTTCTTGACACTGGTCGGAAGGCAAGAAAGGCAATAAAAAGCAGTTGTTAACAAGCTGTGATGAGCGAGAGAAGGCAGTTTTCTCTGATGAGACATGTTTTGTTGTTAAAGGATACAGAGCAAATCTTGTCGGATAAATCAGCCAGATTGTGGAGTATTCTAGAGAAACGTCTTGGAAAGATGTATTCAACAAAGGAACGTTTCATAACTAATGAAATAATAATAGTGTGGTTCCACGATAATGAAGTGAAAAACGTTTGCTCTAAACTGGTGGAGTCAATGCCAAAAAGTGAGGTCACTGCATCAATAGGAGGGCATATTTTATACTACAAAGGCCGTTCCATAAAAACTGACAGTAATTTCTTTGAGTTGGCAACAGTGCGAAAGGGCAAAATAACCACGCAGAGCACTCACTGAATTTTTTTTTTTTTTTTTTTTGATTGGAGGTTTAACGACTACCGTGAACAACTCAATGGGCTATAAGCAGTCGCCCGTCACTAATTTAGGGTCACTGGTTCCAGGGAAGGGAGAGAGCCAGTGCCGTAAGACAAACACAACATCCATGCCTCACCGGGATTCGAACCCGGGCCCCTTACGGACGAATGATCAGAGGTCATCGCTTAGACCACTGCGCCACCGGCGAGGCCACTTACTGAATTAAGTATCTATAGCAACAGTTATTAGCCGTGGCAGACGATTCTGGTTTTGTAATCGCGCAATTGTTTAAGGTACGTCTGCATTTCGCCATACAGCTATGAGGTGAGTGATTCAGAGTTAAGAAGTTAAATGCGTTGTGCGATAAAATTTTGTTATCGTTTGGGTAAAACGGCTCCAGAAACAGTTGATTTAATGAAAACAGCTTACAAAGATAAATGTTTGGTTGAGTCAACGATTTTTTGATGGCACCGTGATTTCAAAAAAGGGCGTTTTTCGGCAGAACTCGCTCCTAGGCCTGGTCGACCTGAAAGTGTTGTTACGGAGCGTATTGTTAACACGGTTTGGGGAATCCCTCAAGAAGATCGACGAATAACGTGTGAAGACATAGCGGCGTCAACTAATATTTCAAAAACGTCCGCATTCTTCATTCTGCGCGACAAATTACGGCTGTATCTTGTGTGTTCCAGATGGGTAACTCATCACCTGACGAGAGAACAATTGTTAGCCAGAGTTCAGGTGTGTCATGAGTGGAAGCAAGTGTTTGCAAGGGATCCAGACTTTCTAAACACAGCCGATGAAACATGGGTCTACTATTTCGACCCCCTCGCGAAGCGAGCAACGAGTGTCTGGGAACACACAGGCTCGCCTCCTCCGAAAAAAGTGTGCCAAACCAAATCAGCTGGGAAGGTGATGATGATAATTTTCTTTGATCATAAAGGTGTAGTCTACCAGCATGGCGTTCGTCCTCAAATTACTGTCAATGCTGAGTATGACATTTTAGTTTTGAAGCGTCTGCGACGATACATATCGATTAAGCGGCTGGAACCGGTGGGCAAGTGGATTCTACACCACGATAACGCCCTTCCACATGTAGCTGCTTGTGTTCAGCAGTTTCTTACGAAAAACATAAGGGTTGTGGCATGATGTAGTATTGAAATCATGCCACAGCCTGCATACAGCCCTGATCTCGCCCCGTGCTATTTCTGGTTGTTTCCAACAATGAAGGAGAAGTTCCGTGGCTCAACATTGAACACAGATGCTGACGTTATTCAAGCTGTACAGGGGTCGCTAAAGCAGCTTCCACAAAATGCCTTTGCCAGATGTTTTGAAAAGTGGATTGAACGTGGGACCGTTGCATATCATCCGAGGGAAGATACTTTGAGAAAGAACAACATATATTTTGCTGTACCTATATTTCTTCATTTTGGGTGATTTTACTCTCAGTTTTTTTCTTTTTTCTTTTTGATTGGAGGTTTAACGACCACCGTGAGCAACTCAATGGGCTATAAGCAGTCGCCCGTCCCTAATTTAGGGTCACTGGTTCCAGGGAAGGGAGAGAGCCAGTGCCGTAAGACAAACACAACATCCATGCCTCCGCGGGATTCGAACCCGGACCCCTTACGGACGAATGATCAGAGGCCAGCGCCTTAGACCACTGCGCCACCGGGGCGGCTCAGTTTTTATGGAACGGCCATTGTAATAGTAAGGTTACTGTATATCACATTTTTTTTCTTAAACTACTTAAAAGTTTAAAGAATTTTCTGCCGCCACGGTGGCGCAGTGGTCTAAGCGACGGCTTCTGATCATTCGTACGGAAGGGATACGGGTTTGAATCCCGGTGAGGCATGGGTGTTGTGTTTGTGACGGGCGACTACTTATAGCCCATTAAGTTGCTCACGGTGGTCGTTAAACCTCCAATAAAAAAAATATTTTTCTTTTGTCCAAATTAATTTGTACACTATATTACAATTTGAAAATCTATGTGCTCGGCGATACGTGAAAGAAAAAGAGCTGTTTATTTATATATTAAGCCTAGAAAGGGCACAAGGCTTTTAGTGCTTCTTTTTTCTCGACGTGATCCCCAAATAGCCGTCAACTAGCTTCTGCCAGTGCTGTCCAAAAACATTTTCAGCCGTTCTTGCATTCACGACTGCTTTATTGCCTTCGCCGACATGCGGGCGTAGTTTATTTTATCATTAGTCTAGAAAGGTAATATGTGCAGACTTTAATTATAATTTTTCTGTGTCGTCCGGTTTATTTTTTCAGACAGTTGTTTAATCAGTGCACAACGTTCAACGCTGTCTGAGAAGAATGTTTCCCCTTGTTATTACATTATGAGCAGAGTCAACACCACTTCTTTGACCTCGTTACCATATGACAATCGAAGTCAACAACATGATTTTATTACTACTATCTTATCTTGGCGAATCAGAAAAGCGTATTACCGCTTGAAGACGAGAACGGAACTGTAGGATTGATTATGAGGGAATTTCCAGGTTCTGACTTGTTCAAATGGCTGTAGAAGATAAATGAGAAATTCCTTGCTTTTACTGCTGACACATGGTTTCAGTTGCCCTTTCGTCATGGCGAGATACTTTGCATTACTGAAAACCTGTCTCGTAAAAGAAATCTTCTCAACCTAAACGGCAAACTGAATGCTGTTCCCTTCTGAACACTCGGCCGTGCAGGAAGCGCACAAGCTGCCTTCCCAACTATGTGTTGGTTCTGCCAGTAAACGAAGATTCAGATGGTAAACGTGTGGAACAACACAAAACCAAAACTGTTGAACAGAATGTACAGTAGAGCCCGTTTACAACGAGCCCGTATTTAACAAGATCCACGATTTGCCGAAGCTAAACAACAGTTTTTGTTTAGTATAATGTTAATTCAAGGCAAATTTCCCGCCTCAGTGGCGCAGTGGTCTCAGCGATGGCCTCTGATCATTCGTCCAAAAGGGGTCCGGGTTCGAATCTCGGTGAGGCATGGATGTTGTGTTTATCTTACCACACTGGCTCTTTCCATTCCCAGGAGCCAGTGACCCTAAATTAAGGACGAGCGACTGTTTATAGCCCATTGAGTTGCTCACGGTGGTCGTTAAACTTCCAATCAAGGAAAGCAAATTTAATCGTTTTTAAAGAGACAGTTTAATGAAACTAGCGGATTAAACGAGGGAGAGAAAAGCTATTTTGATAACGTTTAACAAAGTAACAAAACGTAATGAATTTCCATCCTTAACGAGGCAGAGGAAATCTGGCCGCCCCAGTGGCGCAGTGGTCTAAGCGATTACCTCTGATCATTCGTCCGAACGGGGTCCGGGTTCGAATCCCGGTGAGGCATGGATGTTGTGTTTGTCTTACGGCACTGGCTCTCTCCCTTCCCTGGAACCAGTGACCCTAAATTAGGGACGGGCGACTGCTTGTAGCCCACTGAGTTGTTCACGGTGGTCGTTAAACCTCCAATAAAAAAGAAAAAATCTGCTGTGCACTGTCCTGGAATGGTCGGAAAAAAAATTGGGCCGCCCCGGTGGCGCAGTGGTCTAAGGCGCTGGCCTCTGATCATTCGTCCGTAAGGGGTCCGGGTTCGTATCCCGGTCAGGCATGGATGTTGTGTTTGTCTTACGGCACTGGCTCTCTCCCTTCCCTGGAACCAGTGACCCTAAATTAGTGACGGGCGACTGCTTATAGCCCATTGAGTTGCTCACGGTGGTCGTTACACCTCCAATAAAAAAAAATAAAAAAAAATTGGGCGGATACAGGACGAAATTGCAACTGTGCAGGGGAATATTTGTAGGGTAGTGGAAGAATGCTGTTTGAAAAGCAATGGGGACGGAGTACATGAAGTGCTGAAGAAGCGAGTTGCACAAGACTCATGCTTCCGTAGCTGATGCTTAGAGACGCATATCACAGTCTTGCATCCAAAACTGCTTTAGAAAAGTTGGTTGAATAACACATCAAAATTCGATGATGAAATGGGTGATCTTCCTGATTGGTCAGAATATAATGCATTTTTATGATGATACTTTTTTAGTGTAGATGACGTTGTAGCCCCAGCTGGCATCCTTTCTGCAGCCGATATCGTAGGGACAGTTAACGCGTCAGAAACTGCTGAGGCAATACTCTGTCACCGTCGTATGCAATAGTCACTGACTGTGCGAAAAATCTCTAACTTTCTTCTTGAAGCAACAGACTGAGGTGCATTTAATGCAGTACTTGCCATTCGGCGAAAATTAAAGGAACGTAAATCTTATATATAAAACACAAAACGTCTGTTTGTCTGAAGCAGCAAAAACTCTTGAAATTTGCACATCTTATTAATACTGGAATTTCTAGGTCAACGCAACTATAATAAGACCTCTACGTTGTTCCGTTCACGAGTTATGAATTAATTAATATGTTAATTAATAAAGTCAGCATCGTTTGCTAGGTCATCGTTATGCTGTTCCAAATCTGAAAGCAGGTGACTGCGTTCATCGCCAAGGCACATCCACAGGTGTTTCTATTCTTTGAGAACTGTGCCATAAAAAAATGCAAAAAACGAACTTTGCGAAATCTTAACGAAACGGGCTGAAATTTTTATCAACACAATGAATTGGTAATAAGAGGAGTCCCTCAAAATTTCACCGGAATCCTGTCAAAACTTTTTAAAATAGGCATGGAAATTTTAATTCATCGGTAAACAGAAACATATACGCAGAAACGATTAATAAAATTTTGACAGCTAATTTAAAAAGTTATTCACCGGTTCAGGCGAAATTTGGAGGTCATGTTCCTATATACGATTTATGGTGTTCATTAAAATTTCAGCCAGTCTCATAAAATATTCGCAAAGGTACGTTTTTAAGTTTTTTTATCCGAGAAATTCGCCCCTCAAAGACTTCTGAAATCGAAAGCAGGTGATGCATTTGATCGTCGCTAACAAATTGTTAATGAATTTTGTTCAGTCAGTGTTCTAATGCTGTGTCTCCTGGACGCGTGTTAAATAGTTCGTAACGCTTTTCGTCCGTTTGATTAAAAAGACAGCTAGCTGTATGTCGGAATGTCAAGAGCAAAGGATCCAACAAAATTATATATTGTCGCCGATGATGGAGAAACCAAAAATGTTGTGTACGGCCAATGGCTAAAATAATCACACTATGAATAAATTATTTCTAATGGCCGAATTTGTGAAATCAGCTTTTTTTTTTTTTTTTCTTGCAAAGCATCTATTTTTTTCCAGAATTTTTCAGTTTCATATAAGGTAATATGAAATTAATTAGCCTAAATCCCGGGCAAAGCCAGGTAGTAAAGCTAGTATAAAATAAAACAAACAGCACTTGATTGTTGATTACGCTCTCCAACCGTAGGTTGAAGAAGCGTATATGCTCCAGCTTTGTCAGTCTGTCTGTCTGCATGTTCGCGCGATAACTCGTGTAAAAACGGATTGATTTCGATGAAATTTCAGTATCGGGTAGGGGACAACCTGGGGAGGAACCGTATTGAAAATGGACGAAATGGGGTTAAAGGTCAGGACATAGGAGCAGGATCGATTCCATCGCCCTTATACGTCATAACGTACCTAAGAACGCTTTTTTTTTTTTTTATTGGAGGTTTAACGACCACCGTGAGCAACTCAATGGGCTATAAGCAGTCGCCCGTTCCTAATTTAGGGTCACTGGTTCCAGGGAAGGGAGAGAGAGCCAGTGCCGTAAGACAAACACAACATCCATGCCTGACCGGGATTCGAACCCGGACCCCTTCGGACGAATGATCAGAGGCCAACGCCTTAGACCACTGCGCCACCGGGGCGGCAAGAATGCTTCGATTGCGACAAAAACTTTATCATGTTGTTCCGGAGGTATACTGAACCGGTTCTGTTGAATATAATCGAAATGGGGTCAAGGGTCAGGGCACAGGAGCGAGATTTATTCCAGAGCCATTATCCTCATAACTTGACAAATCTTGTGGAGGAAATCCTTCTTCTTGAATCTGGAGAGCAAGGATAGAGCAGCATCGTAGCGCCTAGACTTGTTCGCAGCTGCGAGTTGGTGGGGCACCCCTTGTGAATCCGTCCAAGCTTGTGCATCGGTCAGGGAGCTAAAGCTCCGATTTGAAAAATTCTTTTCTAATTGCATTTTCTAATTTTTTATAAAATACGGTTTGGCCACCAGGGGGCATAAGCGTTAATTTTTGATTCGTAGGTATTTCAATCAAAATCTGAGCTGCTAAAATTTCGATTGAGAAAATTCTTTAGTGGACCGATACCGCTCATGTAGATAAACATTTGAGAATATTTTCTTCGTAAAATCATGTATGATTTCTCCGCCATCCTATTTCTGTCAATATCTCTGCTTCTAAGAGTCAGATTTGAAAAATTCCTTCTTTGTTAGATAGCGATTCCAATGTAAAATGCTCTCATATAATTTAAAAATTTTGAAGTAATACATAGAGTTTCCGCTAGGGGCGTTACGGTAAATTGCGTTTCCCCCGATATCTCTGCTTCTAAAATTACCATTAGAAAACTTCTTTCTGCACCGGTTACAGGTGCTGATAGGAAATGCTTTGTCTATAATTTCTAATATTTGATAAAGAATGGTTTAGTCATCATGGGGCGTAAGCGTTACTTTCCGCGTCTGATGTATTTGTAACAAAACCTGGGCTCCTGAAAACTCGATTGAAAAAATTCCTTCGTTGACCGATACCGCTCACTTCAAAAGACCTTTTGAGAATACTTTCTTATTAAAATAACGCATGTTTTTTCTGCCAAGGGGCATGAACGGATATCTTATTTTTGTCGATATCTCTGCTTCTAAGTGTACGATTTGAAAAATTCTTTGTTTGTTGGAGGGTGTTTCCGTGGGGAAATGTTTCACATATAATTTCAAATTTTTCGTAGAGCACAAGTCTGCCACCAGAGGGCGTAAGTTCACGTTTCCGTTTACAGCAATATCTGCGGGACTAAAATCCCGATTGAAAAACTTCTTTCTTCGGTCAGATACTATTAACTATGCAAACTGTGTGTGTATTTTGTTTCTAAAATAGTGCACAATTTCACCGCTAGGGGCGCTACGCTTATTATGTTTTTCTCAATATCACTGCTTTTACGTGTGCGATTTAAAAAATTCTTTCATCACCGGATGCCATTTACCTTGTAGAATACTTAAGGCTAGCATATGAGGAATTTTGTAGTTCATAGATCTGTCGGTAGGTGGTGTTTCGGGAGTTTGCAGCTGTATCGCAGCTTCTAAAAACGCTACTGAGAAATTTCTTCTTCACTGTATGTCATTCGCTACAACAGAGATGTGGATCAGTATCCTCTTTAAGTAACGCAGCAAAGATTTCTCACTAGCTGCGCAAAGATCAAACGCTTTTCCCATGAAGAATAATTCTCGCCTATTTTCAACTTTTCCGCTATGCAAAATTCTTTCGCTAGCAGACGTAAACTTATATCATGTTTTGTAACGTACCAGGAGATGTGACATACCTGCCAGAAGGACGCACACGACATAAAGGCAGATAGGAATCAGAATAAAACGTCTGCGTAGCTCAGTTGGTAGAGCGACTTGTTCCGGAATAGGCGGCCTCGGGTTCGAATCCCGGCGTAGACCAAAAATGACGGAGAAATTTACTTCGTTATAATGGCGCCCGAACTATCTGGATGACCCGACCGTTCAAAATCTCGCATTGGTGTGATGTTATTTCCACACCGCGAGATATGAAAAATAAGAGAATCCCTTCTCCAGCACTTCGAAAAAAAAAAAAAAAAGGGGGAGATGATGTAACGTACCAGGAGATGTGACGTACCTGCCAGAAGGACGCACACGACATAAAGGCAGATAGGTATCAGAATAAAACGTCTGCGTAGCTCAGTTGGTAGAGCGACTTGTTCCGGAATAAGCGGTCATTTTTGGTCTACGCCGGGTTCGAATCCCGGCGTAGACCAAAAATGACGGAGAAATTTACTTCGTTATAGTTTCCATTTTTATATTTCTTCTTTTAACTGTTCGATTTGAAAATCTCTTTGCCTCTGGTACCTTCTTTGTAGTATGAGAAACTTTTTGTTCGCCATTTGTTAATCTTCGTAACATGTTTTTTAGCCGCTGGTGGAACTAAGTAGATATTTCTATTTTTGGGTGTTTTATCGATTGTTGGAACCAGTTGATTATTTTCCAAACCGGTTCCATTGATTTTGAATATCTTTTATAAATTTAATTCGCGTCAGAACGGATTCAAAAGACGTGCTCATTACATCCGAAAATTCGGTGTCATCTTTTTTGTTTTCTGTTCTTTAGGTGAGCGCTACTGCTGAATAAGAGGAGCATTTTTATCGATAATGGCTTCCATGCAAGAAAAAGCTGCCTGCGTGTTGTGGTTCCATGAGACCAAATCAGCGGTTATGGTCCAACGTCATTTCAGAAAAGAGTACAGACGATCACCACCGGACCAAAAAAGCATAAAAGCTTGGTATGAAAAGTTTAAAGTGGCGGGTAGTGTTGGAGATATCCCCCCGAGCTGGCCGACCACCGGTTACACAAGAGACAGCTGCAGCTGTTCAGGAGACATTTCTGCGAAGCCCAAGGAAAACCATTCGCCGTGCTTCACTGGAAACTGGGATTCACCGTGCCACGGTTCACAAAATTTTACACATACGTTTTCATCTGTATGCTTATAAGGTACAGATCGTTCAAGCTCTGCAGCCTGATACTCCATGCTGCATTTCCGATGGAGATGTAGCAGCGCATACCTCATGATAGTACATATCTTCGAACAACACAGGGCTTGCCCTGAAAGTGAACTCATGGTGCGGCATGATGCATGACAGATACATTGGACAATTCTTTTTACAGAGCCCACGGTGACATGAAATATGGTGCGCGACATGCTGGAACTTTTTTGTGACACTTCAGTTGCATGCACTCCAACCTTCGGTTATTTTCCAACAAGACCCCCACGACATTGGTCAATAATGCTTCGTGAGTTCCTAAATGCCTCATTTCCGGACAGATGGATTGGCCGCGATGGTCGCATGACATGGACACCTTGATCGTCCGACATAACCTCTCTAGACTTTTTCCTGTGGGATTATGTGAAAGACAGAGTTTACGCTATCAGTGTTCCGGATGTCGAGACGTTGAAGAGCAGAATAACGGGCGTCATTGGTTTTATCTCTGCTGAGATGTTAAACGAAACATGGCGTTATATCGAATATTGCTTAGATGTCCTCTGGGCCACAAATGGCGTCCATGTGAAGGTGTGATGACACTGGAAAAAAAAACTTTACTTGTGCACCATCATTATCGTGCAAACCCTTTCTTGTTAAGCCAGACGTCTTGGGGTACCGATTCTTCGTTATAAATAAGTCTACGTGCACTTCATCAATCTCTAATCCCATATTACTTTGCTTTCAACGCTTTTCAGTAAGGGAGCTGTCTTCCGCATCTCTGTGTTCCCAATTCCCCCAGGGTAATACTACCGTGACGTGAAGGAATTGGGAACGAAACGTACTTGAGAAATCAGACCGTACGATACATGATGCCATATACATTACAATGCCTACACATAAGTGCGTCACACGCACGGAGATTAAATATGTTTCTCAAAGTGTTGATGACATAATGATCAGTGTAAAGGCTCTCAAATGGCACTATTTCTGGAAGAATTGATCAGTGTTGTACAACTGAAATACTAGATTGGATACCAAGTAACAAGAAAAAAGAAACAGAAGATCACGTGTCCCGGGCGGGGCATGTTTATCTTACGGCACAGGCTGACCGGCCGTTGTCAGAGGCTGGTTGAGTGAGTACCGTGTGATTGATTGCGAATCAAATCGACTGCTGTTCCAATAGACTCTGCTAGCAGAGCGAGGGGAGTGAATTGCTCCCCTCAAAAATTTTTTTAATTCGATCCCTGAATATACAATAGGGTTTCGAGGCAGTGGGTTTGGACTTAGTAAAAACTGCCCTTGTAAGGGCAAAGTCCAAACCTCGGTCAAAGCAAGGTGCGCAACTCTGACAAACGAGCGGGTACGTCGTCGCCGTGCTGGTCCCACTGATCTACGGATCAGTCCAAATCCCGCACTCAACCAGGGTCAGGTGCAGGTTACAGCGGAAGAACCCCAGGGTACCGCTGAGCACCTGACTTTCGAACGACGTAAGTCTGACCGACCAGGGACTCAGGTCCCAGTGCTTACACTCGGTTAGCAACCCGAGTAGAGAGATGGCAGAGGATGCGGGGGCTTCAACCCCCGGTCCAAGTGAGCCCGTTGAGGCAGACTGCGGCTTAGAAATTCCGTCGGAATTCGCAAGCGCAGTCAACTCCTTCTTTCAAGAGTTGGAGAGGATTCTAGAGAATCCATCAAATAAGGTTCTGGTTAACACCAGAACCAAGATAAGAAAGGTAGCGAACTCGCTACAGGCAGCTTGCACCAAGCAAGTGATAGAAATGAGTCTCATCCAAGGGAGACTACAGGAAAGAAGTGAGCACGCTAGCGCGGCTCCAAAAACATATGCCGAAGCGGCTCGAGCGAAGCCCGGCAAGGGGAACACGGCCCCTAAGCAAAAAACGGCTAAGAAGGAAGTAGCCAAGAAGGTGGTAGCCAAGAGGGTCGAGAAGAGGCACGTGCTTCTCGTTTACCCCGCAACAGACAAGGTATAACGAAGTAAATTTCTCCGTCATTTTTGGTCTACGCCGGGATTCGAACCCGAGGCCGCTTATTCCGGAACAAGTCGCTCTACCAACTGAGCTACGCAGACATTTGTTCTGATTCCTATCTGCCTTTATGTCGTGTGCGTCCTGCTGGCAGGTACGTCACATCTCCCCCCCCCCCCGAAAGAGGGCCGGGGGCATGGCCCACGGGTCAGCCGTGACCATGAATCGTTGCAGGCAGCCATCCACTGTAGAACGTGCACTTGAGAACTCCCAGTCAATCTGCTGTGTGGAATGCAACATCACACATTTTTATTTTTCGAAGCCGTGGAGAAGGAATTCTCTGATTTTTCCTGTCTCGCGGTGTGGAAATAACATCACACCAATGCGAGATTTTGAACTGCCGGGTCATCCGGATAGTTCGGGCGCCATTATGACGAAGTAAATTTCTCCGTCATTTTTGGTCTACGCCGGGATTCGAACCCGAGGCCGCTTATTCCGGAACAAGTCGCTCTACCAACTGAGCTACGCAGACATTTGTTCTGATTCCTATCTGCCTTTATGTCGTGTGCGTCCTGCTGGCAGGTACGTCACAAAGGGTTCTCCCTCGTCAGAAGACGTTAAGGCGGTTCTGCAAACTCAGATTTGCCCCGCCAAACTCCAGATTGGGGTTAAGGGAGTTAGAAAGGTCAATGGGGGAGGAGTAATGGTGGAATGCTCCTCCGCCAAAGAAATAGAGAAACTGGATTCGGAGCTAAAGAGCAATGCAGTGACGAAGGAGAACCTTCGGTCCAGATTGCCAGCTAAAAGGAATCCAAGGTTTATCGTCTACGGGATAGACGGAAACCTGTCAAGGGAAGAGGTCGAGCAATGTCTCGCGGAACAGAACCCAGAGTTGGAGGAGAGCAGCCTCCAGCTCAAGTTCTCATTGAAGGTGAAGGGTGGGAAACGCCACTGGGTAGCAGAGGCGGACCCACTGACCTTCAAAAAAGTGATGAAGCGAGGCAAGCTCGGAGGGATGGACCGTCCACTCAGTAAGGGAATATCTGAGGGAGGTCCGTTGCTACAGGTGTAACGGGTTCGGGCACTTTAGGTCAAGGTGCACCGAAGAGCAGGATAGGTGTGCCCGGTGTGGGGAAACCGGGCACAAGCGCCAGGAGTGCAGCAATAGCCCGGTCTGCACTAACTGCTTGTCAAACAACAAGAGATTCAGGCGTCGAGTGGATGTAGGCCACTCGAGTCTAGACAAGGAATGCCCAAGCCTTGTCAGAGAACTGGCTCTGCTAAAAGAACGCACTCATTATGGATAATAAACCAAAGAGAGGCGTTAAGGTGCTTCAAATCAATCTGCACCACGCACGGGCAGCAACAACACAGGCCCTGGTGACAGCCACTGAGCAAAAAGCTCATATTCTGCTATTGCAGGAACCATTCGAACAGGGGGAAGAGTGGTGGGCTTCCCTAACTCCTACCGGATCTACCACCCTAGGGTGGCAAAGCCCAGGGTGGCCACGGTCGTGAAAGACCCGTCCCTAGCGGTTCTCGAGATAAAATGCTCCGAGAACGTGGTCGCCCTGGGCGTGGAATGTGGTGATGCGAAATTTTTAATGGTGAACGTATACAGTTCTCCAGCAGGCAATTTGAGAGAAACGCTGAATGAGCTAATGGCTCTATTAGGGGAATTCCCCAGTCATGAGATAATAATAGCAGGCGACTTCAACGCGAAGAGTCCTCTCTGGGGCAATCAGAACGAGGACGAACGCGGCCAGCTACTAGTGGACTTTGCCAACGCGGCAGACCTGAGTTTCTTGAACGATCCAGAGAGCACCCCGACCTTCCAAGGGGCGAGGGGCTCCTCTTGGATCGACGTGACTCTCGTCAGAGTCTCTAAGCGCAGCCTTGTCCAGGATTGGCAAGTACTGGACGACGAGAGCTGCAGTGACCACCTAGCGCTATCTTTCGTTTTGGGATCGGAAAAGCCCATCCGACCCAAGCGCAAAAGGTTCTTAATGAAGAATCTAGACTGGTGGGCTTTTAAAGCCAAGTTAACTACCTTGTTGGGGGGTAGGAGGGAAGAAGAGGCCGCAGAAGTGTCGGACCTCAACTCCCTCTTTGAAGAACTTACCAGTCAAATAACAACGCTATGCGAGAGTAGTAGGGGAAATAAAAGGGGAGCCAAGGACCCCACCCCTGGTGGTCGGAGAAACTAAAAGCTCTAAGGGCGAGAGCTAGGCGGAGTAGGAAAGCTCTGCAAAGAGCAAAAGCTACTCCGCAAGACAGGGAGTGCACAGAAGTGCATAAAAAGGCTCGTTCAGCATACAGGAGAGAACTGAATCTCTCGAAAATCTCCTGCTGGAGAAAACTGTGTGAGTTTCAAACTCCGGCTGACCCTTTCGGGATCCCCTATAAGATCTCGAGGGGATCCATAACCGAACCGCTAAAACTGGCAGCGGTAGAAAGGGCAGACGGTAGCCTATCAAAGACTCTTGATAGTACCGTAGAAAGTCTCTTGGATTACCACTTCCAAGGAGACGAGGGAGAAGGGGACTCCCCTCAACAAAAAGAAATAAGGGAAGAAAGTCGGATCCCGCCGGACACTGGTGAGGACCCCCCTTCACGAGAGACGAAGTGGAGAATGCCCTCTCCAGTCTAAACACGGGCAAAGCACCAGGCAAGGATGGGTTCGACCTCAGCATAGTCAGAGAAATCTACTATGCAAATCCCGGGTATTTTGTGGCGCTCCTAAACGAATGCCTCGGGAGGGGAATCTTCCCAGACTTGTGGAAAACAGCGGTGCTAGTTCTTTTCAACAAGACCGAAAAGAACAAAAATGATCCCGCAGCCTATAGGCCCATCTGCCTCCTCTCGGCGTGGAGCAAGGTGCTGGATAAGCTCATAACGAACAGAGCGCTTGGCTTTCTCATGGAGCAGGGAAAGCTAAACAGGAACCAATTTGGTTTCCTTCCGGGGCGTTGCGCAACGCAGGCAATTCGCAGCCTCCGAGAGAGGGCAGAGAGGAACAAAGCGGAGGGGCTCCATACCTGCTTCATCTCACTAGACGTGAGGGGGGCATTCAACAGTGTCTGGTGGCCAATGGTTTTAACCAGACTTAAAGAACTTGGCTGTCCAAGGAACCTGTTCAAACTGATCAGCAGCTACCTGTCTGATAGAAGAGTCGAGTTCGAAGCGGGGAATGGGCAATCCTCGCGTTCGTACCATAGAGGGTGTCCGCAAGGATCCAACTCCGGGCCGCTCTGGTGGAATATAGTTGCTGATTCAGCACTGAACCTAGACCTGGGGCCCGCAGTGGAGATTCAAGCCTATGCGGACGATTTCGTTCTCGTGGTCTCCGCCTCAGGGAGACACGTGATCGAAAGAGAAGCACATAGGGCCTTGGATGTGCTAGAAAATTGGAGCAGAGAAAGCAAACTGTGCTTCGCTCCTGAGAAGACCACTCTGCTAGCAATAGCTAAGAGAGGAGTAATGAAAACACCACCCCAGTGCAGATTCCAAGGGTGCACTATCAAGGCGGTGCGTGAAATGAAATACTTGGGTGTGGTCCTGGATCAGAGTCTATCAGGGCTGCCACACCTGAGGCACCTTAGAACAAGGTGCACGGTGATTCTCAATAGATTGAATAGCATGAGGTTAACGGGCAAAACCAAGAAGGCCATCTATCAGAGAGGAATTGAAAGAACTCTGACGTATGCAAGTGGAGCATGGTGGACTCCCACAGTCAGAATGAAGAAGGGGATAAACCAAATCCAAAGGTTGGCCCTACTAGGGATAACCGGTTGTTTTCGCACAACGTCGACCCTAGCACTCCAAGTGCTGGCGGGGTGTGAGCCGGCAGACCTAGTAGTGGAAAGGGAGGCAGCAATGCACTGCCTAAGGTCAGGCGAGGACGCCTACCTTCTCGGTGCGCCGCATCGAGCCTCCGACATGGAGATGGAAAGCGTGGACTGGCAGATCCACCCTGCCGAGGAAATTTGCCCACCGTGGGACAAGGAGAAACCCACGGGAGTTGGGCATGAGCTGTTCACGGACGGCTCAAAGAGGAAGGGACAAGTGGGGGCAGGCTTCTGTGCGTTCTCGGACGGGAACGAAGCCACTGCAGGAAGCGTGAAATTATCGCAGAACGCTTCTGTCTTCCAGGCAGAACTTCTGGCGATAGAGATGGCACTCACCTGTGCACTCCCCAGGCGTAGTGAAGAAAGAATAAAACTCTACTCGGACAGTGAGGCAGCACTGCAGGCTCTGAGTAGATTCAGGGGAAGAAACCCCATCGTCCAGAGGATCAAAACCCTCTTGAGGGCAGAGGGAGATGGGGCAGTTAGTTTCCACTGGGTACGAAGCCATGTCGGAATCCTAGGAAACGAAAGGGCAGATCAGCTGGCGAAGGCAGCCACGCTGAAAGAGACTGTCGACGTGCAATGCAGAACGCCGCGAAGGTGTACTCGCGCAGCATTAGCACGTCGGACCATGACCGAATGGCAGGTCAGATGGGACACGGGAGAGACAGGGCGGAAGACACACAGAGTGTTTCCGAAGGTCTCGACCAAACGAGCACAGACAAATAAGTTCCTGAATCAAGTACTCAGTGGCCATGGCATCAGCCCTGAATACCTAGGCAGATTTGCCATCAGGAACTGCACTTGTCCCTGTGGAAAGAGAACGGCAAGCATAGAACACTGCGTACTTGAATGCAGTGGCTTCGCCGAATGGAGAAACACACTGATCCCAGGTGTGCAAAGAACGCGAAGATTGGATCTGCTCATCCAATCTTCCGTTAACAGGAGGAGGATAATAGCCTTGGTTGAAAGGCTAACCCTCCAGCAACATACCATCTTCCCCAATCAAACGGGGACCGAAACGCAGGAGGTGAACGTGCACACCGAAAGCGATTCGGAAGATGAATGAGGGTAGAAGTCTGTGGGAAAGCAGACGAAGAGACCACCAATGTAAATATTCTGTAAATAAATGTTTTGCTATCTCTTGATGTTGTAAGTCCTAAGCATGAGGACAGTGCATACATGTGTGTAGATGTTTTGAAAAAGAAAATAAAGGGAAATTATTCCCCAAAAAAAGTTCGAGGGCAGGGAATCTTCCAGTCAACGATAAAGTAAGAAACGACCTATCCCGCCAGACAGAGCGGGAACCCAGACAAGGTATACTAGGTCGCCTGCCAGCACGTCACCACGGGCTGGTCTCTGGGCCATTGGGGTGGCCAGGGTCCGAACCGGCGTCTCAAGGCAGGATAATTGTCGCAACATGTCAAAATAACATCCAAGGTGCTCAATAAGTCCCCATGGAGCCAAGACAGATTGGCGGAACGGGACAATGAAATCAGTATATATTACGGCACAGGCTGTCTCCCCACCCTGGAACCACAGACGTCAAAATAAGAACGTGCTGCCGCTTGTATAATTGCTGAGTTATTCACGGTTTTTGGTTATCCCTCCTCCCCCCTCCCCCAAAAATACCACGTGGAAGATGTGTGGATGAAATAGCTGAAGACATTAACCCTTTAACGACCATGGCCCAAAAATCTTTTATCACTCCAAATATCATAACGCCCGAAATTCTCTGTTGGTTGTCACTTCTTTGTTTAATAACAACAATAGTGACTGACTCCTTCTGATCCCTCATAGGTCGAGAACATTCGAAGAACAGGTAAGGGTAGGAAATCTGGCTCACTCTAGACAGGCGTTTCGGGCGGCTATGGCCGTTTGTTTGTACTGGCGTTTTGGGCGTTATGATCGTTAAAGGGTTAAGCTGTGAAGGAGACTTGGAGAGATTGTTGAATATTTTTAACGTGCTGCTTTTTCTCGGGAGGGTGGGGTTACCACCGTGAGCAACTCAGTGGGCTATACACCGAAGAGCCAAAACATTATGACCAGCACTTCTTTGTGCAAATCAAAACAACTGCAGATAAACGGCGGCGTGTAAGAAGGTCATGAAACGGTATAAAGAACACGATACTGAGCTCTGTTAATCACTGTCAGTTTTGTTCTTCAGTTTAAAATTAAGCGAGCTCGACAAATGACAAATTAGCCGCCCGGTGACGCGCTGGTCTACGCGATGCCTTGTGATCATTCGTCCGAGATGGGTCCGGGTTCGAATCCCGGTGAGGCATGGATGTTGTGTTTGTCATACGGCACTGGCTCTCTCTCCCGTCCCTGGAGTCAGTGGCCCTAAATTAGGGACGTGCGACTCCTTATAGCCCATTGAGTTGCTCACGGTGGTCGACACTTTCGCTGCCGCTGCGTTATATTAACGGCTAGCACGCGGTGCCGGTAAGAAAGCCGGGAAAATCACCCGAGACGCCCGGCACCACGGATGAACTTCTATGCATTTGGATCAACCTATCCGTGTTCGGTTCTCATAATGACTCATGATTAATTTTCTCGTATTTTACTATAGCGCATGACACCGTTATCGTAAAATACGAGAAAATTAATCCGTAATCGATATTTGTAATTATAACGTTCAGTAACTCCAGGGATATAAACAAGTCTACAACATATGCATTGCAAAGCAATACATATGCTATAGATGTGCATATCCTGTAGACGGTGACTAATAAATTGCAAAATTCTTCAGTCGCAAAAAGATTAAAAAATTCTATTGGTTCAATGCCTGTCTTATTAAGTTTTAGTGCTAGTGAACAGAATTATTATCACGACGTCGGGAATATCACACCAATGTGTTGCTAAATTCTATTGAGGCAGAGTATGGGAGATAACGTCGCATTCTTCATTTTCGCTTTCACTGCTGGTCGTACTACAGCTACTGAAGGAATACGCTTCTGCATATGATGACAAATTACCGGGATCATCTATTTCGACGGCTGGATGTGCCCGCCGATGAACTTTTGGTTGAGTGGGACTACAGAAAGCCTGTCTGAATACATCTGTTGTTTCCACAAAAGTAAACACTGAAGTCAATATGGTTTCCTTAAGATTCCTTTAGCGTCTTCAATAGGTCGCCCCTTTATGTATGAACTCTAAACAGCAAATGCTTTTTATTGTAACTCAAGCATTTATTTATTGGCAGTTCTCTTCACCGCAAAGCCAGTGACGTTCAAAGGAAAATAAACATCGCAGTAAAAAGCACGTTCTGTGTTAAGCCTACGGGGAGTGAAATTACTTTCCCTTCCCTAAACCATGTGGGAAAAAAATCCGCTATCCCAAAACCGCGGTCATTTTTAAATAGTTGGATACTCATTCCCAGTGCCAGTAACAAAACAGATAACTCTCTTCAAGTGCCGAGGGTTTTAGGAAGGGAAATATTAAGCCACAATCACGACGCCTTGCGGCGTCGTCGGTACCTGGGCTAAGCATTGTATGACGCCGTTCAACGTCATGCGGCAGTGAAAGGGTTAAACCTCTAATCCAATCCAAATCGAAATGCCAAATTGTAATGGCCAAACGACTGGGTCAGAGCATTTCCGAGACATCAAGGCTTGTGAGGTGCTCACGGTCAGTCGTGGTTAGTACCTTCAAAAAGTGGTCCGAGGGGGATAAACCACGGACTGCTGGCAAGATGTGAGCCGACCACTGTTCCTCGATGCTCAAGGACAGCGACGGCTATCCCATATGATACGAGCCAACAGAAGGGATGCTGTGGCGAAGCTCGCCGGTAATTTGAATTCTAGTGACGGGAGTAATGTGTCACAACACACAGTACATCGAACCCGGGGCTGCGTAGCCGTAGGCAGCTCCCAGTGCCCAAGTTAACCTTGGTTCACAGTTGAAAGTCGCTACAATGGGCACGCGAGCATCTAAACTGGGCATTGAATGATTAGAAGGTAGTCTGGTCCGATAAATCTCGTATCGTGTTACACCATGTGGACTGCCGGGCACGCGTGCGTTGCTTACCTAGGCAAATGTTGGGACCAAGATGCACCGTTGGACGAAAACAAGCTGGTGGGAGAATTGTAATGCTTTGGGCAATGTTCTGCTGGGAAACCCTGGGTCCAGTCATTCATATGCAGGGAACTATGTCGTCTACCACCTACCTAAACGTCACTGCTGACCAGGTACATCCTTTCATGGAAACTGTATCACCCCCTCCCTAATTAATACCTTCATTCAGTAGGATGATGCCCCATGCTACACTGCCCGAACTATTCGGGAATGGTTCGGGAAAATGAGAAAGTCTTCCAGCTATTGCCCTGGCCTCCAGATTCCCCAGACATCAATCCAATCTGGCATTTGTGGTTTGAGTTGGAACAGCAAATCCTATCTGCGGCAGCTCAGCCTCGTAACTTTCAAAATTAATAGGATCTGCTGGTAACGTGTTGGTTGCTGATTCCCCAAGACACCTTTATAAATCTTGTAGCGTCTATCACTCACCGAGTAAGAGCTGTTTTTTATGCTTTCCAACCATAGGCTGAAGAAGCGTATATGCTCCAGCTTTGTCCGTCCGCACGATAAATCGCGTAAAAATGCTTCGACTTCAATGAAATTTTAGTGCGTGGTAGGGGACAACCTGGGGACGAAACCTATCGAAAATATGTGAAATGGGGTCAAAGGTCAGAACATAGGAGCGGGATCCATTCAATTACCCTTATGCGTCATAACTTGCGTAAAAATGGTTCGATTTGGATGAAATTTCAGTATGTAGTAGGGGACCACCTGGGGTCGATCCCTATTGAAAATGGGCGAAATGGGGACAAAGGTCAGGGCATAGGAGTTGGATTCCTTCAATTACCCTTGTGCGTCATAACGTACATAAAAATGCTTCGATTCCGACAAAACTTTAGTATGTTGTTCCGGAAGTACACTGAACAAATTTTGTTTAATATCATCGAAATGGGGGCAAAGGTCAGGGCACAGGAGCGAGGTTTATTCCACAGTCATTATCCTCATAACTTGAGTAATGATTTCTGGTATGTTGGAAAGCGTATAATAATCAATGCATTGCATGCTTTTACTAACTTGTTTTTTGATTGGAGGTTTAACGACCACCGTGAGCAACTCAATGGACTATAAGCAGTCGCCCGTCCCTAATTTAGGGTCACTGGTTCCAGGGAAATGAGAGAGCCAGTGCCGTAAGATAAACACAACATCCATGACTCACCGGAATTCGAACCCTTACCTCTTTCGGACGAATGATCAGAGGCCATCGCTAAGACCACTGCGCCACCGGGGCGGCGAGTAAGAGCTGCTTTGGAGGCACATGGAAGACCAATATCACATTAGGCAGGTGGTCATAATGTTTTGGCTCTTCCGTGTATGCAGTCGCCCATTTCCAATTTTGGGCCAGTTGTCTGAAGGAGGGAAGAGAGCCAAGGCTGTAAGATATACGTACCATTCATGCCTCAGTCGGGAGTTGGTCCCGGATACATCTAGGACGATTTATTAGCTTCATGCCACTGGAACACCGGGGCGTTTTTCAGTGGTGTTTGATTAAATGGGAGAAATATCTAGTGAACAAGAAGTCCATCTGTAACAGGTGGTCGCTCTGGTGGACGAGTGGTTTAAAGTGCTGGCTTTTAACCATTTGTTCGCCATAGGCGTGGGTCCGAGTCCCATATGAGAAATGGATGCTATGTTTCTTTTCCGGTGCTGTTCCCCACCTCCCCCTGCCCGGGACCAGTCGCCTCAAATGAGGAACGTGATGATACCCACAGCTTAGGGCCCTGCACGGGCTGGGCCTGCTCAGTAGTTTAAGACTTACGCGCCGAGCCTATAATTTCGTAGTCTGGCACTCTTGCTCAAATTTCCTGGCTTCCTATTTCTAAGGGTTGTTTAAGACCTGGGGTCAGACACTACCTTCCTGAAATCCTTTACATATGATCTGATTTAAGTGGGGCCGCGGGTGTCCTAGTGGTCAACTTTCGAGACTGCCACGGAGATAACCTCAGGTTCGATCCCAGGCAGGTGCGAAGTTCGAACCACTGAATATCCGCCCGCGTCTGATCGGCACGTTAAGCCGTCGGACCCCGGGTACTGACCCCTCGGTAGTAAATAAGGGCGTCTTCTACCTCGCTTCCGTGTCAGTTTCCTATCGGGCACTCTAGCCCAAATCTCCTAGCTTCCTATTTCTAAGGGTTGTTTAAGACCTGGGGTCAGACACTCCCTTCCTAAAATCCTCTACGTATGATCTGGTCTGATCTATAATTTCGTAGGCGTGCTTGGACAGGCCTGCACTTGCATGTGTACCGTTGTTGGTAAATTTTGGTTATTCTGTTTTTGAAGTCTCTGTCTTTTCCTTCCCGTGATCATATTTCTTGTTTCTCGCTATCATTCTTCTCTCCCGCTTTGTGCTATTTTTTATTTATTTATCTATTTTGCGCGCGTCTTTTCGTCTTTGATCTTTCGCAGTCTCTCTCCCCTTTGAATCCATATTCCATTTATTTCGGAAGTTCACACCATAAAAAACACTTGCTCCCTACGATGTTTTGCATTTATAAGAATTAGGAATCAATTAAAGCTTCAATATGCGCTCTCATGGCTCATTCAAGGCAATTAAGTACTTGTAAGCGCACAAATATGAAACAACAAATTACTTATAAACGCAGCAAGCTGCTTATAAAATACAAACGCCGTAAATAACTTATAAAGCGGTCAAGACAGAGGGAGGGGTTAAAAAATGCAGATTGCTCTTTCAAGTGAAGCAAACAGAGGAAAGCCACTTTCCATGAAAATATCTAGAATAAATGCTTATTTGTTTTGTTTTCTATATTCTGCTTCTGTTCTGTTCTGTAATTAGATTCATTTACAGCACACGCAAAGGTTTAGGAAGAGTAGAAGAACCGAATTCCGAGTAGACAAAAAAAAATCCCCTTCAACGCAAATGAAACCAAACGAAAACCTATAATCAAATTTACGCAAATGAAACCTATGCCGGGCCCTGAAGAAAAAACACCGGGCCGGGTCGGGCGTGGCATTAACTAGGTGGGCCCGGGCCGGTCTCGGGCCTTAAAATATTGCCTCTGCAGGGCTCTACTACAGCTCTTTGAGTTGCTCATGGTGGTCGTTGAACCCCGAAGAAAAAGGTATACATGGCAAAGGCTTCGCCTTCTGCCGAAATTTCACGATATGATGTATCATACATAGCTGACAGCACGACAATTTCATTTTCTGAATTCTTTTTCTATTGAATTTTGGTGTTATCCAACGTGAAAGAACATCTGATTACAACGTATACAACGAAGTGAATTTCTCCGTCATTTTTGGTCTACGCCGGGATTCGAACCCGAGGCCGCTTATTCCGGAACAAGTTGCTCTACCAATTAAGCTACGCGGACATTTGTTCTGATTCCTATCTGCCTTTATGTCGTGTGCGTCCTGCTGGCAGGTACGTCACATCTCCTCTCCTGGTACGTCACACGTAAAAAGAAATATTTTCAATTTTCGTCTCTGATTAAAAGATGACCGCTATTTAGACGCGTGAAACGCGAATATCCCCCTGTGTTCGATTTATTTATTCATTTTTGAGCGATCGATTCAATTCTTGGAAGACATATGCCGTGCGTCGCCCTCGAAAAATCACTCTCATCTATTACTTTGATCTAATGAACATTTCAGAGTGTAATCTGCCCATTCCAGACTTTCTCGAGCAGCTTATTTCTCTTCCATTCAGCATTATTGATTTTGTTCGATTTTGTTGAAGACACTAATATCAACGTTAAGAGAAAGCGAAGTGATGGAAAGAAAAGAAAGAAAAACAACAGTGCTGCGATATAAAGACGACACGACGCTCTCTGATAAGTCACGTTTTAGTAGAAGTGATTCCGATATTTGTATTTCTTTTACGGCGCTTTGTCATTCCTCGGTATCCGTACACACATTCTGCTTACGTACCGAAGCGCGTTGCGGCACACGCACTCAGACGAAATATGTTTCTGAAATATGGCAGCACACAACCACTTTTATGATGCTGTTATAGGTTTCATCTTGTATCAAGTTTCTTTCTTTTTTGCTCCTCCCTTTACTTGTATTTGTCCACCCAGGCGTCAAACTTAGTGAAAATAATGGAATAAAAATAAAGAAAAAGAAGTGGAAGAAGAAAAACGCGATAACTTCTGAATCTGGCAGCAAACCTACATGATATAAAGGAATATCTCTAGATTAGTTTTTTCTGTAAGGCTCTCCCGTCAAGCGAGAGCTCCAAATAAATAATGGAATCTTCTTAGATTCCATTTTATATTGACTTATGAATCGCTAATGCCTGTTTTTATGAAATGAAAGGGCCGCAGAGGAATGCATTGTTCGCATTTCTCGGAGAAGTGCTAAGAGTACTTAAACATTTTCATGCACCTCATTCTTTTTATCATTTCTGTCCTTTGATTTAATTATATTTTACTTTTACTTCCAGTCTCATATTTTTTTAACATTTTCATGGTCAAAAGTTGTGTAATATACGACGAAGCAAAGATGACATTTTGAAATGAAACATGAAACGTTTTTAAGAGTAATGGAAAAGAAAATTTTTAAGTCTGGGAAAACTTCTGTAGACATTTTCTTCACAATTAATGCGTTCCCAAGGATGAAAATTTGAACATTGATTAAAATAGCTTCATTTAGAATACTTAATATTTTCTAAAACATAGCCATAATTATGCAATCCAACATTTGTTTGTCTACTGACGTCATCAAAGTATATATATATATATATATATATATATATATATATACGTCAACATTGCCTCATGGTTCCCTAGTTACGAAGAAAAAATATTATTGATATTGTTATATACCTTCAGTTGCCGCTGGAGGCTTTGATGTGTCACATTTTTGAAAGAAATGGCTAAAACATGATTATTTTAATAAATATTATTTATGTAATTCCAATTCTAAAAGTCGAAAAGTTGTCGCGCAAGTTGGTTGCTCAGCAACATTTGATGCGCCCACACACAGTACAAGTTCCGTGCAGCTGAAGGACGAAGTTCGAGGTCACCTGCCTTGTTAATGCTCGTTGCTCAATAGAAAATACTCATTGCCTGAGACATGTTTATTGTTTATGCAGATCACAGCTCGATGCGTTTCCTTACGGAGTTTTTTTTTTAAGTGGTCGTTATATTAAAAAAAAAAAAAAAAAAAAAAAAAAGGGGATGTAAGGTCAGGTGATGCGTAACATCACAGCCTCTCCTTGACAAATGTCAACCCCGCCTTCTCGTGGTACATCCTGTTCCCACTAAAGGGGCTCTGACGACCGCCAATAGCGGTATAACTATTCCATCGGGATTAGAGGAAATGCTATCCCACACTCACCAACCCGCTTGGCCAGCGTGGTGAGTTATAGCCAAACCCCCCAAAATGACTCCACAACATAAATATTGGCCCTCAGTCTCCGGCAGCTGGAATGTACCTGGCCAAGGCAGCGGCCAGTGCGACATGAAGGCAGAGGGTGCTAAGAATCCCCGGAGGACCGGACTAGGCTGCCATCTGATGCTGACCTTGGCTACGTACAACGGACGCTCCCTATCTTCTGATTCAAGGTTTCTTGAATTGGAAGAGGAACTACAAAGGATCAAGTGGGACATCGTCGGGCTAAGTGAGGTAAGGAGAAAAGGAGAAGATCTCATTGAACTGAAAAGTGGACATCTCTTCTACTATCGTGGGACAGATACTGGCAGAACTAGTGGTGTTGGATTTATAATAAACAAGAAAATGAAGGATAAAGTTGTAGAAGTTGAAAGTTCCTCTGACAGAGCTGCACGACTCGTTATCCAACTCTTGAGAAGATACCAGGCTCAGATCATTCAAACTTATGCACCCACCACAAGTCATCCTGAAGAAGATATTGAAGAATTTTATGAGGAAATTCGTCATCTAAATAATAAAGGTAAGCAGCACTTGAAGATAATTATGGGAGATTTCAATGCAAAAATAGGCCAACGGCAACAGAATGAAACTTCAGTAGGTAAATTCGGTCACGGCAACAGAAACCAGCGTGGAAATACTCTCGTAGAGTTTGCAGAGGCAGAAGGGTTTTTCATCTTGAACTCTTTTTTCAAGAAAAAGCCACACAGGAAATGGACATGGAGACATCCAAATGGGACGACAAGTGAAATTGATTTTATTATGTGTAACAAAAAATTCGTCATAGAAGACTGCAGTGTGCTAAACAAGTTCAACACAGGCAGTGACCATAGATTGGTGAGATGTAAGATGCACCTCAACACTAAACTCGAACGTAGCAAGCTCATAAGACAAACAAAATGTATTGACATAACCAACCTTAAAAAACACCATAATACCTTCAAATTGGAACTGAAGAACAGATTCTCTGCTTTAGAAGGCCTAACATCGGAAGAAGTGGATATTTCTGAAGTTAACAGAAAAGTAACCAAAGCTCTTATGGAAACAGCAACAAAATTAGCTGGGTCTAAGAACAAATTGCATGTGAACAAATTATCAGGAAAAACCAAAATGTTGATGCAAAAAAGAAGAGTGATGAGGACAACTAAAGAAGATGTGACTTCCAAAGTGGAATATATAGAGCTATGCAAAACAGTACGAAAAAGTATCACTGAAGACGTAAGGAAATTCAACTGTGAACTAGTGAGGAAAGCAATTGAAAACAACCAAAGCCTAAAGATAGCAAAGGGACATCTCAGTAAGGGGAAAAACAGATTATGGCACTGAGAAAAGAAGATGGTTCTGTAACAAGAAATAGAGGCGAAATTTTGACAAGAGTGAAAGATTTCTACTCCAAATCATATGAAAGGGATGATACATGTACTCCAGACATCATGAAAGGTACCAGTACCAGAGTTCTTCCAGTCCTTCCAGCAGAAGTTGCACATGCAATCAAGAACATGAAGCGGGGAAAAGCTCCAGGAGAAGATCGAATTATTGTAGACATCATACAAGAAGCAAGTGGAGAAATCGAAACAGTACTCGCCCAAATTTTCACTCGATGCCTTAATGAAGGTAAAATTCCTGAGGATTGGAACAACGCTACAATGATCTTGCTACATAAAAAAGGTGACATTGAGGATCTCGGGAACTACAGACCTATCAGCCTCCTATCAGTGGTTTATAAAATCTTCACTAAAGTTCTTTCACACCGCTTGAAGCTGACACTGGACATGGCTCAACCGAGAGAACAAGCTGGATTCATTAGTGGCTACAGCACAATAGATCATATCCACGTACTGAGAGAACTAATTGAAAGAGCGAGGGAATATGAGCTTCCATTGTGCATGGCTTTTATCGATTATGAAAAAGCCTTTGATTCGGTGAAACCATCAGCAGTTGCAATGGCTCTGAAATCCTGCGGAATTGAAGATGCATACATTAATATTATCAATAACATCTATGAAAATGCAAGTGCAAAGATTCGGCTGTTTGAAAATACAACACACATAAAAATTGGAAAAGGAGTGAGACAAGGTGACACCATATCTCCGAAGCTCTTTAGTGCCGCATTGGAAAATGTCTTTCAATCACTGAACTGGGAAAACAAAGGGATAAAGATTAATGGAGATTATCTAACCCACCTTCGTTTTGCTGATGACATAGTCATTTTTGCAACTACCCCATCAGAGCTACAGAGTATGATCCAGGAACTTGCTGACAAGAGTAAAGAAGTGGGATTAAAAATGAACTTTCAGAAGACAAAAGTGATGTTCAATGCTTTTACAAGAAATGAAGATTTATCGATTGATGGAGAAAAGCTGGAGATAACAGACACGTATGTTTATCTTGGACAGCAGATATCAAGTGAGGGTCACATTGGTGAAGAAATTAATCGGCGTACAAAACTTGCCTGGAGAGCTTTTGGAAGAAACAGCATAATTTTCAAGAGCAATATGTCATTATGTCTTAAAAGAAAAGTGTTTGATCAATGCATCCTTCCAGTGCTTACGTATGGTGCAGAGACGTGGACCTTAGCTAAAAGAGACATACAAAGGCTGCAGACAACTCAAAGTTGCATGGAAAGGTGCATGCTTGGTGTAACCAGGAGAGATAAGAAGAGGAACACGTGGATCCGAAAAATGACAAGAGTGGAATACATCATGATCAGAGTTAAATCCCTGAAATGGCAATGGGCTGGACATACTGCCAGAAGAACAGACCATCGATGGACAGCCGAAATTTTAGATTGGATTCCAAGGGACAGGAAAAGACCCAGAAGAAGACCACATGGAAGATGGGTGGATGAAATTCGAAAGTATGCGGGAGTGACATGGAGGAGACTGGAACAAGACAGACCGTTGTGGAGGAAACTTGGGGAGACCTTCGTCCAACAGTGGATTGATAATAGTTGACAATGATGATGATGATGATATTAAAAAGGGCGAGTTGACCAGTGAAATGGCGAAATCGGTAAAACAAGTCTACTTGTCGAATTTTTGGTAAGCCAAAGGTCTTTGAAAGCAATGTATTGCCTACATTCCAGGATGTACTGGTGTTATTTATTTGTAATGCAGAACTTGAGAGAAAATGAAAAAGGCAAACAGCCCTCTCTCAAAGAAACATTTGAAATACACTGGCGGAAAGTGAAAAAAAAAACACCAAGAAGGAATTGGCGGACGATCATGAAATTTACATATGTTAATGGAGTTGAAATTACGTAAGTGTGATGATAATTTCGGGACCAACCGGTGAACGCTTACGCCACAGCACGGCATAATATGCAAATTATCGTCAGTGGTATTTAAGAAGTACGGCGAAGTGAATGTAATCAGTCGTTGGCGTACGGACACGTGCGAAGACCCTGAAGAAGCTGCAATGCCTGGACATGGAAGACGTGTACGATTTCAGCAGTTATCGGACTTTGAGCAAGGTCGTCTAGTCGAACTCCGCGAGGCCGGGTGGTCGCATCGTCGCATTGCGGAGCGAATTGGACGGGAAGTATCGGTGGTGGTACGATGGTGGCGTAGATGGTCCGAGGAACATTCCCACACGAGAAGACGTGGAACCTGGAGTCACAGACGGACTGATGAGCGGACCGATCGACGCATAAGAAGAGTGGCGTTATCAAGCAGAACATCCACTGCGACGCAAATCCGAACTGCCGTTGCACCTGAAATGACTGTGCTAACAATCCGCAACCGTCTACTGAATGCAGGACTACGTGCACGTGTGCCTCTGGCATGTGTACCTCTGACCCCAGCCCACCGTCAGGAACGGCTGCAGTAGTGTCGCCAACGTCTGCACTGGAGAACGCAATGGCGATCTGTCGTGTTCAGCGATGAAAGCAGATTCTGCTTGGGAGCCTTCGATGGCCGTATGCGTGTTCGCAAACGCACAGGGGAGCGTCTCCACCTTTCTTGTATCCGCCAGCGACACACAGGGCCTACACCTGGTCTCCTGGTGTGGGGAGCAATCAGCTATCGCTCCCGTACACAACTAGTGTTTGTACCGGGTACGTTAAACAGCACCTCCTACATCAACAACATCATTCAGCCCGTTGTTGTGCCATTTGTAAGGTCGGTCGATCGTGGTGTTTTCCAGCAAAATAACGCACGCCCACACACGGCACGTGCAACGCAACATGCACTTAAGGGTGTGAGACAACTTCCATAGCCTGCACGTTCACCGGATTTGTCCCCCATTGAGCACGTGTGGGATTTTATGGAACAACGACTTATCCGGTCTCCACGGCCAGCCACGACCATCCCCGATTTACGCGTCCAGGTTGAGGATGCTTGGAACTCAATACCCCAAACTTACATCCAACATCTGTACGACAGACTCCATGCCAGAATTGCACAGTGTGACGCAGTTCATGGCGGTTCAACCTCGTACTAACCATGTTACATGGAAATGTTATTTTTCAGTTTACCAGCAAATACAGCTGTATTTTACCATAATGTTTTGATCACGTTATCATCTGTATTGCGTTATTATGCTGCATAAATTTCGTTGGTATCTGACGTCTCCTTCTTGGTGTTCTTTTTTCACTTTCCGCCAGTGTAATAGCAAATAAGTTGGAAGATTTGTGGAGCAAGGCATCTCCTATGTATCGCATTAACGAGTGTTAAGGATATTTCGCGATTACCACAATAATTATAGAAACATAGTAAAAAGCCTTACCAGATTTCTTCAAAGAAAAGATGGAGTTGTGACGTACCTGCCAGAAGGACGCACACGACATAAAGGCAAATAGGAATCAGAATAAAATGTCCGCGTAGCTCAATTGGTAGAGCAACTTATTCTGGAATGAGGGGACCCGGGTTCGAATCCTGGCGCGGATAGAAATGACGGAGAAATTTACTTCGTTATAATGGCGCCCGAACTATCCGGATGACCCGACCGTTCAAAATCTCGCATTGGTGTGATGTTATTTCCACACCGCGAGATAAGAAAAATATGAGCAGCACTTCGAATAAAAAAAAAAAATAATTAAAAAAAAAAAATTAAGGGGGAAATGATGTGACGTACCTGCCAGAAGGACGCACACGACATAAAGGCAAATAGGAATCAGAATAAAATGTCCGCGTAGCTCAATTGGTAGAGTAACTTATTCCGGAATGAGGGGACCCCGGTTCGAATCCTGGCGCGGATAGAAATGACGGAGAAATTTACTTCGTTATAGAGTCATTTAAGACAAGCGCAGCGAATAGACTATTTGACATCGCAGCATGTAAGTGTGCCGATTTTTCAAAATGCAGTTGTCCGAAGGTTGCCAAAGTCCATGAGAAAGAGCGAGACTTCCTTATTAGTCAGAGAACGCAAAGAAAGATGCACATAAAAGGAACTGACATTAAAACCAGCGTCCAACTTCAGCGTAGGGAAAAGAGAAAATGCAAAACCACATAGATCTGCATCACTTTTATGAGCTTTAGTGCAAATGCTCATAAAAGTGATGCAGATGCAGAACTATGTGTCGCTACGTCGTCTATAGAAGATATTTCTCAATATTCAGATTCGGAAATAGACTCTGATACTGATAGTGACTTCTCATATCCACAATACTTGAATCTTTCATCTGGGTGTAGACGAAAAAGAAAGCCTGAATCCACGGCCCAACAAATGAGATTATCTATCCCATCACTGGCTCAGGCTTGCGATGGAACGGGTGTCTCTAGCAGAAATACTGCATGAATTACCAGTGCAATATTGGAGGACTTACATGTTATCAATGAAGGCGTTCTTCAAGTGTTATAGACAATGGTAAAATACACAGAGAGAGAAAAAAATTAAGAACAGACCTGAAGTGTGAAGGGCAGGAGAAATATAAAACGCCACAGAGCTAATACACGGTCGAGTCACACTATTGTGACCACCAGCGAATATCCAGAGTAACCGCCGTGTGCAGCGCGGACAGCAGCTAGACGGGATGGGGTGTCTCAAATAGATGCTGGAAGGTGTTCACAGGTATGTGGAGCCATGCTGACTGCAGTGCATCTGACAGCTGCGGGACGATGCGTGGTGGAGGATTCATAGAGCGAACAACACGATCGAGGTGGTCCCACAGATGCTCAATTGGGTTTATGTCTGGGGAATTAAGGGGCCAGGGAAGTACTTTAAAGTCTTCATCGTGCTCTTCCAATAACTCTCGGACATTTCTAGCTGTGTGACACGTTGCATTGCCGTTCTGAAAGATCCCGTCCGCTCCAGGAAAGACAATCAGCATGTATGGGTGTACGAGGTCTGCAAGGATAGATTCATAACGAATTCGGTCCATAGTGCATTCCACAGGTATGAGTGGACTCAGGGAATGCCACGAAAACATTCCCCAAGCCGTAATGCTGCCCACACCAGCTTGTGTTCTTCCAGCAATGGTTGGAGAGTGTTTGTTCTCCGATGTTTCTCTCTTTATATGCCAACGTATATCCGTTCGATGAAGCAGAGAAGGTGACTCATCGGAGAAGGCGTGCGTCTGTTTAGAGGTGCTGTGGGTCCTGAGTTCCTCTTCATGGACGACAACGCTACACCTCATCGTACAGTGGCTGTCGCAGAGCTGTTGGAGAGTGAAGATATTCAACGCATGGATTGGCCCGCAAGGTCCCCGGACCTAAATCCAATCGAACACGTGTGGGACCTTCTCGGGAGACGCTTGGAAGCACGTCACCAGCCGCCAGCAACGATTCCGCAGCTGCGATTGGCGCTACAAGAGGAAGGGGCCGCGATGCCTCAACAGCTCCTTGACAACCTTGTCCTCAGAATGGACAAACGTTGTAAATCCTACAACGCAGTCATGGGTGATACTAAAGACTGGATTTTTCTTGGCAGCCGCCTGTCACATGGACGTTTCTGTATTATGCCCAGTTGTGCTCGAAGCTACCTTTTCAATAAAGTGCCTCTGTATCCTTTAGATTCCTTGTTTGGACGGTTTTGCTCACTTGACCCATATTCTTACATCTTGGGGATCTTATGGTATGATTTGAGTCGATGTGGAGCACTTCTGCACAACGTTACATTCGAAAAACCGTCTCGTCCTTAATTTTTGCACGCCAATTTATATCCTAAAGCTAAACGCATAGAAACCTAAGTTACCTAATAATAAGAACAATAAAACAAAACGAATAACAACATAACAATAAAAAGAAACAAAAATTCACCTAAATGGCTTTTGGAAAAGTTGTTCAATAATACAGTCACAAGAATTACTTACGCCTGGTTTTGAGCTGCTATCTGGAGTGGGATTACTCCCCATGGTATCTAATCGGGTACCAAAGCACAACAGTAGATTTAATGACTGGTAAATTAAAATACAAAATGGAACAACACACGTTGATTCTTCAAAAACTTAGCGGAACGCGCTTTCTTTCCTTTGTAATGCTCCCTCACGTGAGCAGCTGAAGTTGAGCTGCGCGTTGGTCAGTAGGCACCACGCGACAACAGCTTGCCGTGCATTTCAGGAGGACTGTCGACCATGAGAACGAGAGTAAGGCCCGTAGGATGATTCGAGTCGTCTTCAGAATGATTTTCAGTTCTGCGACCTTCTGCTGTAAATAACCTCGGCCCAGCCGTCTGCGCACTCAATTGACAAGGTGCTCGTAAGCGAGGCCGAGGACGGTTGATCGAAGTCCTCACTCTTCTTTCTGAGCTTCCACACAAGACAATCGCGCGTCGGCGTCTCCTTGTACGCACGTGAACGCCTCGAGAATCATTCACGACTGCAGTTGTTCCTCATTTTCGTTTTTTCTACCATGTTAATAAAATAAATCTTTTCCAATATTTCGAATGTAATTTTCTAATATTAAAGTGTAGGATGATCCTCACGTCCTACATGGAGGAGTCCCCACTGGTTTTGCTTCCCACTCCGATATTCGATTGAAGTCTATCGATAGTCTCCTTCTTTGCAATAGACTTCAATCGATTTGATTTGATTTTCAACAGATTTCAGTTCAACATCCCTTTGGATAGCATATGCATTTGGCAAACGCAGTGATATTCGATTCAAGACTATCTTCACTCAGTAGACAGAGCATTAGAGTTAAGGGTGATGGGCAGTTGACATGGCATACCACGAGCAGAGTGGAACTGACCCAAACCCAACGCAGGTGATAAATAGGCAGGTATCACCAGGGCTTTCCCAACTGTGTGTCGCAGTCGACGAACATGGGTAAACGTGGTGAACTGAGCGACTTTGATCGTGGACTCATTGTCGGGGCAATACAGATGGGTCATTCTATCACCCAAGCGGTAAGAACCTTAGGCTTCCCGAAAGTAACCGCATCAAGGGTGTACCCCGGATATACCACTGATGAACGTACCAGGGCCCAGAGAACAAGCGGTGGCCGACCACATGTCATTGATGATCGGGGTAGACGTAGACTATTCAGGCTCTTACATGCCGACCGCTTGGCAACTGCTGCGCAAATCACATCCAGATTAAATGTGGAGCAGCGTCAGCAAGCCAACAGTACGGAGAACGCTGCATACCCTGGAAAACGGGAGTCGACGCCCCTACACGTGTGCCACTAATGACTGCTCGTCATCGGACATTACGCCTCGACTGGTGCCGAGAACGTCTAAACTGGACCTCTGTAGAGTGACACCGAGTCGTGTGGTCAGATGAATCCCGTTTTCAGCTGTACTGAGCTGACGGGAAGGTGCGGGTGTGGCGTCGACAGCATGAGGCCATGACCCCATCGTGCCAGGTCGGCTCTGTTCAAGGCGGTGGTGGCTCTGTGATGGTTTGAGGAGCCTTCTCATGGGTCGCATTAGGTCCCTTGGTGTGTCTGGTGAGGTTCTTAACCGCGGATAGTACTGCTGGCATCTACCAGTATGTGCTGGCTGATTACCTACACGCTTCCAAGGCCTTTGCACATCATGCAGCCCATGGTCTGCTCCATCAGAAAAATGCGCCACTCGCCCAGGCAGCAACCAACCAGGAATGCCTAGAAGAACACTCATCTGAGTTTGGCATTATCCAATGGCCCCCGGATTGAAACTCTGTGGAAGCTCGCTGGGGTGCCGTGGAGCATAACATGAGATCCATGGATCCTGGACCGACGTCTCAGGCGGAGTTGTAAATTATGCTGCAACAGGCATGGCTGGGAAAATGAGATCCATGGATCCTGGACCGATGTCTCGGGCGGAGTTGTAGATTATGCTGCAACAGGCATGGCTGGTAACATGAGATCCATGGATCCTGGACCGATGTCTCGGGCGGAGTTGTAGAATATGCTGCAAAAGGAATGGCTGGGAACATGAGATCCATGGATCCTGGACCGAGATCTCAGGCGGAGTTGTAAATTATGCTGCAACAGGCATGGCTCGGAACATGAGATCCATTGATCCTGGACCGACGTCTCAGGCGGAGTTGTGGACAATGCAGCGACAGGCATGGCTCGTAACATCAGATCCATGGATCTTGGACCGATGTCTCGGGCGGAGCTGTGGACAATGCTGCAACAGGCATGGCTGGGAACATCAGATCCATGGATCCTGGACCGATGCCTCGGGCGGAGTTGTAGACAATGCTGCAACAGGCATGGCTGGGAACATCAGACCCATGGATACTGGACCGACGTCTCAGGCGGAGTTGTAAATTATGCTGCAACAGGCATGGCTCGGAACATGAGATCCTTGGATCCTGGACCGACGTCTCGGGCGGAGCTGTGGACAATGCTGCAACAGGCATGGCTGGGGACATGAGATCCATGGGTTCTGGACCGATGTCTCGGGTGGAGTTGTGGACAATGCTGCAAAAGGCAGGGCTGGGAACATGAGATCCATGGATTCTGGACCGATGTCTCGGGCGGAGTTGTAGACAATGCTGCAAAAGGCAGGGCTGGGAAAATGAGATCCATGGATTCTGGACCGATATCTCGGGCGGAGTTGTAGACAATGCTGCAAAAGGCAGGGCTGGGAACATGAGATCCATGGATTCTGGACCGATGTCTCGGGCGGAGTTGTGGACAATGCTGCAACAGGCATGGCTGGGAACATCAGATCCATGGATCCTGGACCGACGTCTCAGGCGGTGTTGTAGACTATGCTGCTACAGGCATGGCTGGGAACATCAGATCCATGGATCCTGGACCGATGTCTCGGGCGGAGTTGTGGACAATGCTGCAACAGGAATTTTTGGAATGATATTTATCATTAATGAAAAATATAGATCTATTGTATAGTGTAAAAGTGTACGTTTGAAATTATTGATTTTTAGGATTTTGGGAAAAATAAATACATTATAATAATAACATTTATTATTATAAAGCAATACAATGCACCAGAAAAGACATAATAATGTGGGAAAAGAAGCAAATATTAAAACAATCTTAATGATCACTTACGATGCAAATGAAAATTTGAGTAACACTTACGTAATTTCCCACTTTTCCACCCAATGACTGACTCCATCATAATTATGGCATATCACCGGTTTTTTACGGGCCTTTGCATGAACAAAATTGTCAATTACTGAAGAGTAGTCTATACCCAGAGTTATATCCTTTCCTACACAATTACTGAAGAGTAGTCTATACACAGAGTTATGCTTTTTTCTATACAATTACTGCAGAGTAGTCTATACACAGAGTTATGTCCTTTTCTACACAATTACTGAAGAGTAGTCTATACCCAGAGTTTAGTCCTTTTCTACACACATTATCACGAGTGAGTTAAACTTTGTTTCTCCCAATAAAGTCCTTTTTTCAGTTTTTTTCTTGAGATTGCTAAAAATGATCTTTGAGCAGAACAATTCGCGACTGGTAAGGTTAAAATCATTCTCAAAGCAATTTCTAAGTTTAGAAATGTACTCTGAAGATTGTTATCAATGATGAAAGTTTACATTCATACACAATGGCGTGCAAAAATTAAGGACGAGACGGTTTTTCGAATGTAACGACGTGCAGAAGTGCTCCACATCGACTCAAATCATACTATAAGATTCCCAAGATGTAAGAATATGGGACAAGTGAGCAAAACCGTCCAAACAAGGAATCCAAAGGATACAAAGGCACTTTATTGAAAAGGTAGCTTCGAGCACAACTGGACAGAAGACAGAAACGTCCATGTGGCAGGCGGCTGCCAAGAAAAATCCAGTCTTTAGTAGGGGATATGATCCCCTCCGACTGCGTTGCAGGATTTACAACGTCTGTCCATGCTGAGGACGAGGTTGTCAGGGAACTGTTGAGGCATCGCGGCCCATTCCTCTTGCAGCGCCAATTGCAGCTGCGGAATAGTTGCTGGCGGCTGGTGACGTTCTACCAAGCGTCTCCCGAGAAGGTCCCACACGTGTTCGATTGGATTTTGGTCCGGGGACCTTGCGGGCCAATCCATGCGTTGAATAACTTCACTCGCCAACAGTTCTGCGACAGCCACTGTACGATGAGGTGTAGCGTTGTCGTCCATAAAGAGGAACTCATGACCCACAGCACCTCTAAGCAGACGCACGTGAGGCAGGAGAACCTCGGTACAATAACGGACACTAGTGACTGAACCTCCTTAGAAGATGTGGAGGTCAGTACGGCTACCAAGCATGACACCGCCCCAAACGAGAACTCCGCCACCACCAAACCGGTCCCTTTCGATGATGTTGGAGGTGTGATTGCGTGTTCCCTGCTCTCTCCTGATGTGTATACGTCCAGAATCGCTCGTCAGACTAAATTGGCTCTCATCCGTAAAGAGAACTCGACCCCATTGCTGATGTGTCCAGTTCTTGTGTTCCTGGCACCACAGAAACCGCCGTCTCCGATGAGCAGGCTTTAATAGCACACACCGTACTGGTCGTCGTGCAAATAGACCACCTTTGTGCAGCCTCCTGGCCACGGTAAAACGCGATAACGGACGTCCAGTTGTCCGTTGCCTGTGCCTTGCGATTTCTCCCGCTGTCTGCCGTCTGTCTCTTCTCGCCTGTAGGACAATATACCGGTCGTCCGCCGCCATGGTTGCTCGTGGACGACCACTGCTAAACTCTCGGACAGCTGTTCCTGTCGTTTGAAATGCTCTCCAAACTCGTGAAACGATGCTGTGAGAGATCCCGAATTCCTCTGCCACACTAGTCACACACTTCGACCTTCTTCCAACTTCCCAATGACGCGACCTCGGGTAAAGTCATCCAGATGTCGTCTACTGGATTGCCTGTTGGCCATATCACACGGTGGCAGCAACTCGACGTCGTTCAGACCGATGTACACCGTGCAATAGCTTTCACCGAATAGCTGAGCGTACACCGCCCGTGTGATGTATACCATTCCGACCCCCCTGCGTCATGCTGCATATATATGCGCATGTCCTACCGTACCGGACCCTAGTCTATCTCCTGAGTGTTCTTTCGGTCAGTTCTGCCTGCTCGTTCCGCTGTTATGCTAATTTCTACTGTTCTTCCTTAATTTTTACACACCAGTGTATGATTGAAATTGCAGACATTCGTTGCTGAGAAAGTTTTCTATGTCTCCTTGGTACCTATAACCAAGTTTATTTGATTTAGCCTCATGTCGCAAGCACTGTTCTCTTTCAGATCCCTGAAAAGTTCAAGCCTATCCAAAACAACTTCGTATGATTTGTTCCTGTTTGCCAAATTACTGATTAAAGAATCCATAATTTAAAACAAGTAAGTAAAACCATACAATGCATTGATTATGATACGCTTTCCAACATACCAGAAATCATTACGCAACTTATTACTCAAGTTATGACGATAATGGCTGTGGAATAAATCTCGATCCTGTGTCGTGATCTTTCACCCCATTTCGATTATATTAAACGGAATTGGTTCAGTATGCCTCAGAAACAACATGATAAAATTTTGTTGCAATAGAAGCATTTTTACGTAAGTTATGACGCATAAGGGAGATGGGATGAATCCCGCTCCTATGTCCTGACCTTTGACCCCATTTCTTCCATTCTCCATAAGGTTCGTCTCCAGGTGGTCCCTTACCACATACTAAAATTTCATCGAAAGCGAACCATTTTTACGTAAGTTATGACGCATAAGGGCAATGGAATAGATCCCGCTCCTATGTCCTGACCTTTGACCTCATTTCGTTCATTTCCGATAGTCTTCGTCTTCAGTGGGCCCCTACCACATACTAAAATTTCATCGAAATCGAACCATTTTTACTCGAGTTATCGTGCGGACTGACAGATAAAGGTGGAGCATATACGCTTCTTTAACCTACGGTTGGAAAGCGTAAAAAACGTGTTTACTCAAAAAAAAAAAAAAAAAAAACCGAACGAACGAATGCTCTCCATCCACGCATATGGAGTAACGACTAGTGACGTACTACAGAGGTAAAAAGGTGTCAAGACAACAAATCTGCAGCGAGACGTTCTGTCCGCGTAGCTCAGTTGGGAGAGAGACTTACTCCGGAGTGAGGGGACACGAGTTCGCTGTCCGTCACGGACAAACTTGTGCTTTCACATTGGCGCCCGATTGTGGAAAATGGATCCACTGGCCGTTGGGTTCTTCGAAAAACGTGTGATGTTTGTCCCTCACATTATTAGGAATTAATGAAGCATTCCTACTTCACTTCAAAGAAAAAAATGAAGAGGGAGATGATGTGACGTACTACAGAGGTGAAAACATGTGTCAAGACGGCAAATCCACAGCAAGACGTTCTGTCCGCGTAGCTCAATTGGGAGAGCGACTTACTCCGGAGTGAGGGGACACGGATTTGATTATCGTCGCAGACAAATTTGTGTTTCCACAGGCTACAAATAACATAAGTTATAAAAATTAATACATTTTGTAAAATTATTTAAGTAAACATTTTCTTGGGTGGTGGTGCTAAAATATTCATGAAAAAAATATTTCAGCTTGGGGCCCCCTAAATCTGCCACCCCGGGCCCGTTGGGTGAATTGGCCCTGGCTGGAGGAATTATTCACGCTGTTAGTTTGGTATCTCTAATGTTTTGTCCATTGAGTGTATATGCCGCCCCGGTGGCGCAGTGGTCTAAGCGATGGCCTCTGATCATTCGTCCGAACGGGGTCCGGGTTCGAATCCCGGTGAGGCATGGATGTTGTGTTTGTCTTTCGGCACTGGCTCTCTCCCTTCCCTGGAACCAGTGACCCTAAATTAGGGACGGGCGACTGCTTATAGCCCATTGAGTTGCTCACGGTGGTCGTTAAACCTCCAATCAAAAAAAAAAAAAATCATTCGTCCGAACGGGGTCCGGGTTCGAATCCCGGTGAGGCATGGATGTTGTGTTTGTCTTTCGGCACTGGCTGTCTCCCTTCCCTGGAACCAGTGACCCTAAATTAGAGACGGGCGACTGCTTATAGCCCATTGAGTTGCTCACGGTGGTCGTTAAACCTCCAATCAAAAAAAAAAAAAAAAAAAAAAAAAAAAAAATTGCGTGTATATTGTCAGCGTGTTTTCAATAGATCATCACTTTAAATAGCAAATATATTTGCCGCTCCGGTCGCGCAGTGGTCTAAGCGATGGCTTCTGAGCGTTCGTCCGAAAGGGGTCTGGGTTCGAATCCCGGTGAGGTATGGATGTTATGTTTGTTTACGGCACTGGCTCTCTCCCTTCTCTGGAACCAGTTGCCATAAATTAGGGACGGGCTCTCTCCCTTCCCTGGAACCAGTGGCCCTAAATTAGGGACGGGCGACTGCGCATAGCCTGTGGAGTCGCTCACAGTGTTCGTTAAACCGTCAATGAAAAAAATATATATATATATATATATATGGTATAATAGGGATGTAAGGTCAGGTGATGCGTAACATCACAGCCTCTCCTTGACAAATGTCAACCCCGCCTTCTCGTGGTGCATCCTGTTCCCACTAAAGGGGCTCTGACGACCGCCAATAGCGGTATAACTATACCATCGGGATTAGAGGAAATTCTATCCCACACTCACCAACCCGCTTGGCCAGCGTGGTGAGTTATGGCCAAACCCCTCCAAAATGATTCCACAACTTAAATCTTGGCCCTCAGTCTCCGGCAGCTGGAATGTACCTGGCCAAGGCAGCGGCCAGTGCGACATGAAGGCAGAGGGTGCTAAGAATCCCCGGAGGACCGGACTAGGCTGCCATCTGATGCTGACCTTGGCTACATACAATGGACGCTCCCTATCTTCTGATTCAAGGCTTCTTGAATTGGAAGAGGAACTACAAAGGATCAAGTGGGACATCGTGGGGCTAAGTGAGGTAAGGAGAAAAGGAGAAGATCTCATCGAACTGAAAAGTGGACATCTCTTCTACTATCGTGGGACAGATACTGGCAGAACTAGTGGTGTTGGATTTATAATAAACAAGAAACTGAAGGATAAAGTTGTAGAAATTGAAAGTTCCTCTGACAGAGCTGCACGACTTGTTATCCAACTCTCGAAAAGATACCAGGCTCAGATTATTCAAACTTATGCACCCACCACAAGTCATCCTGAAGAAGAAATTGAAGAATTTTATGAGGAAATTTGTCATCTAAATAATAAAGGTAAGCAGCACTTGAAAATAATTATGGGAGATTTCAATGCAAAAATAGGGCAACGGCAACAGAATGAAACTTCAGTAGGTAAATTCGGTCACGGCAACAGAAACCAGGGTGGAAATACTCTCGTTGAGTTTGCAGAGGCAGAAGGGTTTTTCATTTTGAACTCCTTCTTCAAGAAAAAGCCACACAGGAAATGGACATGGAGACATCCAAATGGGACGACAAGTGAAATTGATTTTATTATGTGTAACAAAAAATTCGTCATAGAAGACTGCAGTGTGCTAAACAAGTTCAACACAGGTAGTGACCATAGATTGGTGAGATGTAAGATGCACCTCAACACTAAACTTGAACGTGGCAAGCTCATAAGACAAACAAAATGTATTGACATAACCAACCTTAAAAAACACCATAATACCTTCAAGTTGGAACTGAAGAACAGGTTCTCTGCTTTAGAAGGCCTAACATCGGAAGAAGTGGACATCTCTGAAGTTAACAGAAAAGTAACCAAAGCTCTTATGGAAACAGCAACAAAATTAGCTGGGTCTAAGAACAAGTTGCATGTAAATAAATTATCAGGAAAAACGAAAATGTTGATACAAAAAAGAAGAGAGATGAGGACAACTAAAGAAGATGTGACTTCCAAAGTGGAATATATAGAGCTATGCAAGACAGTAAGAAAAAGTATCACTGAAGACGTAAGAAAATTCAACTGTGAACTAGTGAGGAAAGCAATTGAAAACAACCAAAGCCTAAAGATAGCAAAGGGACATCTCAGTAAGGGAAGAAAACAGATTATGGCACTGAGAAAAGAAGATGGTTCTGTAACAAGAAATAGAGGCGAAAGTTTGACAAGAGTGAAAGATTTCTACTCCAAATTATATGAAAGGGATGATACATGCACTCCAGACATCATGAAAGATACCAGTACCAGAGTTCTTCCAGTCCTTCCAGCAGAAGTTGCACATGCGATCAAGAACATGAAGCGGGGAAAAGCTCCAGGAGAAGATGGAATTACTCTAGACATCATACAAGAAGCAAGTGGAGAAATCGAAACAGTACTCGCCCAAATTTTCACTCGATGCCTTAATGAAGGAAAGATTCCTGAGGATTGGAACACCGCTACAATGATCCTGCTACATAAGAAAGGTGACATTGAGGATCTCGGAAACTACAGACCTATCAGCCTCCTATCAGTAGTTTATAAAATCTTCACTAAAGTTCTTTCACACCGCTTGAAGGTAACACTGGACATGGCTCAACCGAGAGAACAAGCTGGATTCAGGAGTGGCTACAGCACAATAGATCATATCCACGTGCTGAGAGAACTAATTGAAAGAGCGAGGGAATATGAACTTCCATTGTGCATGGCTTTTATCGATTATGAAAAAGCCTTTGATTCGGTGAAACCATCAGCAGTTACAATGGCTCTGAAAACCTGCGGTATTGAAGATGCATACATTAATATTATTAATAACATCTATGAAAATGCAAGTGCAAAGATTAGGCTGTTTGAAAATACAACACACGTAAAAATTGGAAAGGGAGTGAGACAAGGTGACACCATATCTCCGAAGCTCTTTAATGCCACATTGGAGGGTGTTTTTCAGTCGCTGAGCTGGGAAAACAAGGGGATAAAGATTAATGGAGATTATCTAACCCACCTTCGTTTTGCTGATGACGTAGTCATTTTTGCAACTAGCCCATCAGAGCTGCAGAGTATGATCCAGGAACTTGCTGACAAGAGTAAAGAAGTGGGATTAAAAATGAACTTTCAGAAGACAAAAGTGATGTTCAATGCTTTTGCAAGAAATGAAGATTTATCGATTGATGGAGAAAAGCTGGAGATAACAGACACGTATGTTTATCTTGGACAGCAGATATCAAGTGAGGGTCACATTGAGGAAGAAATAAATCGGCGTACAAAACTTGCCTGGAGAGCTTTTGGAAGAAACAGCATAATTTTCAAGAGCAATATGCCATTATGTCTTAAAAGAAAAGTGTTTGATCAATGCATCCTTCCAGTGCTTACGTATGGTGCAGAGACGTGGACCTTAACTAAAAGAGACATACAAAGGCTGCAGACAACTCAAAGAAGCATGGAGAGGTGCATGCTTGGTGTAACCAGGAGAGATAAGAAGAGGAACTCGTGGATCCGAAAAATGACAAGAGTGGAAGACATCATGATCAGAGTTAAATCCCTGAAATGGCAATGGGCTGGACATACTGCCAGAAGGACAGATCATCGATGGACAGCCGAAATTTTAGATTGGATTCCAAGGGACAGGAAAAGACCCAGAAGAAGACCACATGGGAGATGGGTGGATGAAATTCGAAAGTATGCAGGGGTGACATGGAGGAGACTGGCACAAGACAGACCGTTGTGGAGGAAACTTGGGGAGACCTTCGTCCAGCAGTGGATTGATAATGGTTGACAATGATGATGATGATGATGGTATAATATGTTTGCAGTGTAGTATGTAATTGAAGACTATCGAAATTCCCTGCGTGGCGATGAAAAAATTGAAGAAAATACCAGAGAGCAACCTGCATTTTCCATCTTCCGACTGTACTTTGAAAAACCAGGAAAACTACTGCTGGCATGTAACGAAACCGTGAAAGAATTTTTTGAAGAACTGTTAATTACGCGATGAATGATTTACCGCTTTGAAACCAACGACTCTGGCCTCAGGTTTTCTCCAACTAATTTGGTGAAACAAATCGTGAGTAATGTTCCATTTTATTAGCTTCATACGCCAACATTTTGCTGGTTCGATTAAATGTTTCTGTATGCCTGATTATTTCTTTTTTTTTATTTTGATTGTTTGTATTAACTGAATTTAATGGTTTTTATTGTAACTCGATTTTTTTTTATTTTGTTGAACTCAGAATATGCGATACCTATGAAAAAGGCAGTAAAAGCTATTAAAACACAATCGAAGCTTTTTAAAAGATTATGAAATTTCTCAATTTCTGATGCTAATAAATTGAATGATGTCATTAAAAAGGATTTAACATGAGATGGGAGTTCGATTTCCTCGAGATCTGCATTTCCCTCGTTGCTTTCCATTTTTTGGCTGTGCTTTTAAAAACCGGAATAAATGCTGCTGATTTGAAACCTAATTGCGAAAATTAGTTGAGGTAAACAAAGAAATATATTCAAGATCAGTGAAAAATGACTCTCTTGTATTAAATAAGCGGTGTTCTTTGTTTCGTAAACTAATTAATGAAAAAAACAATTTGTTAATAATGCGCCATTTGAGATTTTTTTACATAATTTGTTTTTCAGGAAAAGAACAGATAAAATAGCTAAAAGATTAATCGTTGAAATAAGCGGTAAAGTCCTTTTCACGACGTTCAGGAAATTGATTAAATTTTAGCTGTGTTGTAAGGCTGAAAACTTTTATCCTGATGATGACGGGTTATAACTGGAGGTAGATTCTACAAAGGCCAATTGCTGTAAATGCGTTTTTTCTGAATCTGAATTATATGAAATAATGTTGAATTATTATTCTCAGAATTGATGATTAATTATCGACTCGGTAATTGTAGCGACCAAAGGCAAGATGACCTTCAACTTCGAAAATCGCTTAAAAAAGTTAACCCTCTTTCCTGAGAAAAAGAATTCATGCTACATTTTATATCACTTGCCCCTAAGGAATAGCAGGAGACAGGACCGTTAAAACAAATAGAACACTTGTGCTTCATTCCGGTCTCAGACCAAAACTTTTTTCCCGTAGGTATAGTGTGTGTGTGTGTGCGTGTATGAGAGAGAGATAGAGAAGGCAGGGGGGGGGGGAGTGTATACCACAACAATGTTCATTTCAATGGGTCATTGGCAACCTCCCATCCCTACTTTGGGGCTGTTGGCTCTAGGGAGAGGTGCCAACCAGTGCCACCATGGCCTCAACGGGCCTTCGAACCCGGACCCACTAGGGGGAATGATTAAAAGCCAACTTTTCTTACCCCTCAGCCACTAGGGTTACTACCAAATCTTTCGATACGATAGGCCGATTACCCAATGGCACTACTACAGAGCGACGAAAATGTATTCGTGTCTTCATTAGTTTGTTGAATTTTAAGTAGTTATACTGCTGGCCACCCAAAATGCAACACCAAGAAGGAAGCATCCGATTGGCCTGAAATTCGCAGCATGCGTCGCCCGCGAGAGGACATGCAAACGATTAGCATTGCAGGGCATATGAAAATCATGTGCGCCCGGCACGCCACCGAGAAGCACTATAAGAAGGGTGCACGGAAGGCGGGGTGTAAGTAGTAGAAGTGTGCTGTGCTGCCGGACCTGTGCGTGGGAAGCCTCCGGATGCCTCATCGCAGAATACGGCAGTCATTCCAACACGTTTCGGAGTTTGACAGAGGACGAATAGTGGCTTTTCGCGACAGCGGTTTATCGTACCGAGACATCGGCGCCCGTGTGGGACGACATCCAGCCACAGTGAGGCGAGTATGGATTCGGTCGGTGCAGAAGGGACGGACGGACCGACGTGAGCGATTGCCGCAGCCGCAGCACACCACCGAACGAGAGAAACGGCATGTTGTGCGGCGGGCATTGACGGCTCGCACCGCCACATCACGAACGTTAGCGCAGGAATTAGGGTGTGTTGCGCAACAACCTGTGTCAGCACGTACCGTTCGACGTCGTCTGCAGGAGCGGGGACTTGTCGAACGGCGCTCATTGCTCCAATTACCATTGACGTTACACCATTGGCGAGTGCGGCGGCAGTGGGCCGTTGAACGCCGCACCTGGACTACGGAAAGGCACGGCATTGTCTTCTCCGAAGAATCCCGCTTCTGCCTGCAACACCAGGATGGTCGGATCCGCGTGTAGCGGCACCGCGGTGAGAGACTGTATGGCGCCTACATTATGCATCGCCATACTGGTCCGTCGCCTGGCGCTATGGTTTGGGGCGCAATTGGATATGACACCCGCACCCCTCTGTTACGCATCGCCGGTACACTCAACAGCCATCGCTACATCTCCGACGTTTTGGAGCCTGTAGTCCTGCCTTACCTGCAGGACCTCCCGGCGGCCACGTTTCAACAGGACAATGCGTGCACGCACGTGGCACGCATCGCGCAACAATTCTTCACGGCCCATCAGGTGTCACTGCTGCCGTAGCCCGCCTGTTCTCCCGATATGTCTCCCATCGAACACGTCTGGTCGCTGATCGGCAACCGATCGGCCCGGCAAGCACCACCCGAGGCTACGCTTGATGAACTGTGGCAACGTGTGGAAGCAGCCTGGACCAACATACCCCAAGCCCACACCCAAAGCCTCTTTCGTTCGATGTAGCCGCGTGCAGCGGCCGTTATTGCCAGCCATGGGGGCCACGCGAACTATTGATGTCTGCGTGTTCCGCAAGACCCACGGGCCTGTAAGCTCAATCGTTTCATCTTTGTATCTCTTGTTATGTGTCCAGTAAATCTGGCTTTGCTCTCTCGTGTCCTTCTTGGTGTTGCATTTTGGGTTGCCAGCAGTGTAGTTGGTTTCTTTGGGGTGGTGGCAAGGAGGTCGCCAAGGGGGTGCGAGGGTGGGCTTGAGCCCAACCTGAAATTTGTCTTGACCACCCAGTTCAAAATGTGCCATTTTGCAATATATTCAACTTTAGCTTATAATCCAGACTTTGCCAAGTAATAATAAGTCTCGTGTTTTTCTTCGTGTACCACTACGTATGTTTCCCTACAGGAAGTGCGTTGTTTAAGGCTCCGTTCAAAAGTTATCAAAATAGCATAAGCAATTATAACGTATATCGGCGCTGACATCAATACCGGGTCCACTTACTCCAGAGTAAGTCGCTCTCCCAACTGAGCTACGCGGACATATGCTCTCACTGCTATCTGCAGTTATCTCATGTGCGTCCTGCGGGGCAGGCATGTCATACCCCCACCTCCCACCCCCCGAAAGAGGGCCGGGGGCATGGCCCACGGGTCAGCCGAGACCATGTGTCGCTGCAGGCAGTCATCCTATAAAGAATGTGGATTTGAGAAATCCCAGACAATTTAGTGTGTAGAACGTAACATCCCACTGATTTATTTTTTCGAAGCACTGGAAAAGGGATTCTCATTTTTCCTGTCTCGCTGTGTGGAAAGAACATCACCCCATTGCGAGAAACTTAACAGCCGGGTCATCCTGGAAGTTCGGGCGCCAATATGACGTACAAGTTTGTCCGCGCCGGGCACCCTCACTCCGGAGTAAGTCGCTCTCCCAACTGAGCTACGCGGACCTGCGCTCTCACTGCTATCTGCCTTTATCTCATGTGCGTCCTGCGGTGCAGGTGCGACACACAGGGCCAGTTTAGGCTACTTTCTCATGTTTGTATGGCCCAGGGGCTAATGTGGAGGGTGGATGGGAATTCACTGAGGGGGTCACTACTAATTGCATTGTTTGTTTTCTTTACAAAATAGGGAATTCCAAAGCGGAAAGGGAAGTCTAAAGGTACACTAGCGCTCTTGGGACAGTGAACGCGCAGAAAGTGGCTGATGACTGCTTTGCAGGAGTGGAGAGCAAGGCAATAGTCGCTGATTTAAGGAAGGTAGTTAAGGATTGGCTAGGTATTATGTCTGCGTAGCACAACGTTAAAATTTGATTTAGATAAACAAAAACGACATTTTCTTTTAAATAATTTTTTCAAGTACAGTACTGTTTTCGTAAGCAAAAATGCAAAAATTTTGAAAAGCAATTTAAGACAATGTGTTCAGAGCAAGCAAAAACTTGAAGGAGATATTCTACCAACACATGCATCTTACACCAGTAGCGTAACTAGTCAGATCCGTGAATGTATGTGTATCCAGGTAGAGTGGGTGGAGATTGCACGAATTCCTTTGTAGCCTGTAGTGAAAAGCATTAAAGCTGCCCCAGTGGCTCAGTGGTCTAAGCGCTGGCTTTTCGTCCGAAAGGGGTCCGGGTTCAAATCCCGGTGAGGCATGGATGTTGTGTTTGTCTTCCGGCACGGGCTCCCTCCCTTCCCTGGAACCAGAGACCTTAAATTAGAGACAGGCGACTGCTTATAGCCAATTGAGTTGCTCACGGCGGTCGCTAAACCTTCAACCAAAAAAAAAAAAAAAAAAAAAAAGCATCCCAAATTCGTTCTTTCAGTGTATCGTAAACATGTTGCTATCAAGTTACTCCCACCAAAAATAATACCTGTCCGCCCGTCGTCCATTTTGATTTCGAAGACTAATACCTGGGTGGTGAAGGGTTTACCACCACCACGAGCAAATCAGAGGGCTATGAACGGTCGCTCATCCTTTTTTTTTGGGACCAGTGGTTCCAAGAGAAGTGGGGTTCAGAGCCAGCGCAATCAAACAAACCCATCATTCATGTCTTATCAAGAACCCTGATCCAACTGGGGCAAACAGTCAGAAGCCAGCGCCTCAGCCCACTCGGCCACCGGGACGGCATTCGTTGGTTTGGTGGAAATGTTTTTGGAAGGGTAGATTATGGATAGTGTTTTTCGAATTTCAGTAGTTTGCTAGGTGGAGAGCAAAGGCGAATCTAGAAACTAATATTTCCCCAGTAATGTGTATAACGAAGTAAATTTCTCCGTCATTTTTGGTCTACGCCGGGATTCGAACCCGAGACCGCTTATTCCGGAACAAGTCGCTCTACCAACTGAGCTACGCAGACGATTATTCTGATTCCTATCTGCCTTTATGTCGTGTGCGTCCTGCTGGCAGGTACGTCACATCTCCTGGTACGTTACATCATATCCCCCTTATTTTTTATTTATTTATTTTTCGAAGCGCTGGAGAAGAAATTCTCTGATTTTTCCTATCTCGCGGTGTGGAAATAACATCACACCAATGCGAGATTTTGAACGGCCGGGTCATCCGGATAGTTCGGGCGCCATTATAACGAAGTAAATTTCTCCGTCATTTTTGGTCTACGCCGGGATTCGAACCCGGATCCCCTCATTCCGGAATAAGTCACTCTACCAATTGAGCTACGCGGACATTTGTTCTGATTCCTATCTGCCTTTATGTCGTGTGCGTCCTGCTGGCAGGTACGTCACATCTCCACCCCCCGAAAGAGGGCCGGGGGCATGGCCCACGGGTCAGCCGTGACCATGAATCGTTGCAGGCAGCCATCCACTGTAGAACGTGCACTTGAGAACTCCCAGTCAATCTGCTGTGTGGAATGCAACATCACACATTTTTATTTTTCGAAGCGCTGGAGAAGGAATTCTCTGATTTTTCCTGTCTCGCGGTGTGGAAATAACATCACACCAATGCAAGATTTTGAACGGCCGGGTCATCCGGATAGTTCGGGCGCCATTATAACGAAGTAAATTTCTCCGTCATTTCTGGTCTACGCCGGGATTCGAAACCGAGGCCGCTTATTCCGGAACAAGTCGCTCTACCAACTGAGCTACGCAGACGATTATTCTGATTCCTATCTGCCTTTATGTCGTGTGCGTCCTGCTGGCAGGTACGTCACATCTCCTGGTACGTTACATGTGTAATGAGACCCTCTTCACGTGGCATGAAATTCAGACTTAGTTTCTTATTAACTTGTGACGTACTACAGGGGTGACGCACATGTCAAGACGGCAAGTAGCAGTGATAAGCCCTTGCCGGCGTACCTTAATTGGGAAAGCATTCGGCTCCAGAGCAGAAGGATGTGGATGAGCAGAACAGGCGATTTTGTCGCACCACCCGCTTATACGCTCGGCGGTCCCGCTCCGCAATATTACGTGGCCTACCAGGTCACGTAAGATGATCAAGTAAGCCACGTGAAATTGTGCTGTTGATGTTTTTAAGACGTTTCCACCTTACAATAACATCACTTACAGTTCATCGGGGCATCTGCAGAAGGGCAGAAATTTCTCGAACTGACTGACTTGTTGCTAAGATGACACCCAATGACCGTGGTACGGTGAAAGTCACTGAACTCTGCCGTACTACCGATTCTACCTGTTCACGCTTGTGTATGATGTTTTCGAGGCCACTCGTGCCTTTTTATATCTGTATGGGCCATGGCTGTGACATAAGTGGGCAAATCCACTACTGAAAACGGGTGACCGGATACTTTTCATCATGTAGTGTATTTTTACACATAGCAGGCGAATTTCACATAAAAAAATTCTGAAATATGCTTGGAAACCCTTAGTGATAGTTTCAGCTGTTTTATGGTAAAGAAGGTTGTGACGTACCTGCCAGCAGGACGCACACGACATAAAGGCACATAGCAATCAGAACAAATGTCTGCGTAGCTCAGTTGGTAGAGCGACTTGTTCCGGAATAAGCGGCCTCGGGTTCGAATCCCGGCGTAGACCAAAAATGACGGAGAAATTTACTTCGTTATAATGGCGCCCGAACTATCCGGATTACCCGGCCGTTCAAAATCTCGCATTGGTGTGATGTTATTTCCACACCGCGAGACAGGAAAAATCAGAGAATTCCTTCTCAAGCGCTTCGAAAAAAAAAAAAAAAAATGTGTGATGTTGCATTCCACACAGCAGATTAACTGGGAGTTCTCAAGTGCACGTCCTACAGTGGATGGCTGCCTGCAACGATTCATGGTCACGGCTGACCCGTGGGCCATGCCCCGGCCCTCTTTCGGGGAGATGTGACGTACCTGCCAGCAGGACGCACACGACATAAAGGCACATAGCAATCAGAACAAATGTCTGCGTAGCTCAGTTGGTAGAACGACTTGTTCCGGAATAAGCGGCCTCGGGTTCGAATCCCGGCGTAGACCAAAAATGACGGAGAAATTTACTTCGTTAAAAGGTTTATTTTTCAATTCGACCAATAGAAGCGGAATGTGTCCGACGCAATTAGTCCTCATAGAGGGAAAATGGTCAGATACCATAATGCTAAAAATTGTTTCGGTGATTATGACATTTACTACATTTAGACGGAAAATACATGTGAAATATTAATAATGGCTGCAATTACCCAATGAAAAAGAGAAATTTTGTAATCCTACAAAACAATATGTGCCTAATTCAAATATACAATAACAGGACTTACAGGAATGTTGCTGTATTAAAGAAAGCTGGAAATATGTGGATAATTTTGGTCGCATTATAAGCTTGCTTTTGCAAAAATAGTTTCCCAAATTGGACCTTTTTTCTTTGTTTTTGTTCTGTGGTATTTTATCGGCTACCACGAGCGACTGCGAGGGATGTAAGCTGTCTCTCGTCCCAAATTTATGGTTACTGGTTCCAGGGAAGGGACGGAACTAGCACCATCTGACAAACACACCACTCATGCTTCAGAGGGCCGGGGCCATGGCCCACGGGTCAGCCGTGACCATGAATCGTCGTAGGCAGCCATCCGCTGTAGAACGTGTACTTGAGAACTCCCAGTCAATCTGGTGCGTGGAATGCAACGACACACACATTTATTTTTCGAAGTGCTGGAGAAGGGATTCTCTGACTTTTCCTGTCTCGCGGTGTGGAAAGAACATCACACCTATGCGAGATTTTGAACGGCCGGGTCAACCGGAAAGTTCGGGCGCCATTATAACGAAGTAAATTTCTCCGTCATTTTTGTCCACGCCGGGGCTCGGAACCGGGTCCCCTCACTCCAGAATAAGTCACTCTACCAACTGAGCTACGCGGACGTTCGTTCTGACTGCTATCTGCCTTTATGTCGCGTGCGTCCTGCTGGCAGGTACGTCACAGTAGGTATTCCTAATAATGTGATGTGCAGTGTATACCGTTATGTCATTAAGATGAATAATGGAATTGCATGTTTAACAGAATTATTCTACTAGCGATATGAGACTACAAAAGAACTTTCCCATTCCGGTCTCGAAAGGAGGTATAATATGAAACAAAAATTAAAATCTACGCCACCTCGCGAAAACAATTCGACTCACAAGATGGAAAACGTATTATATTTTTTTGTCGTGATTGGCGCTGAATGTTTTAAAAAGAACTTTTCAAATTAGGCTTTTTGGAAGCAGATATATCACGCCGAATGAAAATGCAGATTTGTGCCAAATCGTAGAAATACAAATTCAAACGACCTAGCTGAAAAACTACTTACGATGTAGATAATTAATAAACAGATATAATTTCAGTCATCGCTCTTTCCACGGTTTTCTTTAATTAAACACAAGGCAACAGAAAATTTTTATTTCAGCACCTCTGGGATCGAACCCCAGATCTCTCGATAACCAGCCGAGTGCGTTCGCCTTACGCTACGGTGGCAACAATCCGCGGCACTATGTGTGTTTATCTGTCAGCATCTGACTTCACAAATCCGTAGAGATGGGCTCAGCAACTGAGACGTCTACATCTGGCGGGGCTTAACGACACAAGCTATTTAATCATAGCTAATAAATCCAAGATAAAGATAAATCTTGGATTTATTAGCTATGATTAAATAGCTTGTGTCGTTAAGCCCCGCCAGATGTAGACGTCTCAGTTGCTGAGCCCATCTCTACGGATTTGTGAAGTCAGATGCTGACAGATAAACACACATAGCGCCGCGGATTGTTGCCACCGTAGCGTAAGGCGAACGCACTCGGCATCCTTCCAGTGCTTACGTATGGTGCAGAGACGTGGACCTTAACTAAAAGAGACATACAAAGGCTGCAGACAACTTAAAGCAGCATGGAGAGGTGCATGCTTGGTATAACCAGGAGAGATAAGAAGAGGAACTCGTGGATCCGAAAAATTACGAGAGTGGAAGACATCATGATCAGAGTTAAATCCCTGAAATGGCAATGGGCTGGACATACTGCCAGAAGGACAGACCATAGATGGACAGCCGAAATTTTAGATTGGATTCCAAGGGACAGGAAAAGACCCAGAAAAAGACCGCATGGGAGATGGGTGGATGAAATTCGTAAATATGCGGGAGTGACATGGAGGAGACTGGCACAAGACAGACCGTTGTGGAGGAAACTTGGGGAGACCTTCGTCCAGCAGTGGATTGATAATGGTTGACAATGATGATGATGATGAATAAATCCAAAGGCGAGAGAAATGGTGAACATCTTCCAAATACGTGGAGACAATGTAAATAGACAAAATTATCATTCTTTCCACGCTTTTCTTTAACTAACACACAGCAACCAAAAATTGTATTTCGTCACAGCTGTGATCGAACCCCAAAACCCTCGATTAGTAGCCGAGTACGTTCGCTTTACGCTGCGGTGCCAACAATCCACGGCGCTACGTGTGTTTATCTGTCAGCATCTGACTTCACATATCCGTAGGGATGAGCTCAGCAACTGAGATGTCTCCGTAGGCGAACGCACTCGGCTAGTTATCGAGATATCTGGGGTTCGATCCCAGCGGTGTCGAAATACAATTTTTCGGTTGCTGTGTGTTAATTAAAAAAAAAACGTGGAAAGAGCGGTGACTTTGTCTATTTACATTGTCTCCACGTAATTGGAAGTTTTTCACCAGATGTAATTTCTGCTTCCCAGTGCGAAAGCGACTGTGATATGATTTTCAGAAGTAGAAATATCGTGCCGAATACAGAAATATGTTTAAGCTGTCCAGCAGAGGAATTTGTGCAGAAGGAAGAGTGTGAAGTTTTAGTTAAGGCCTGGTTTCTGACCATTCGTCTGCGCGGTGAGGCATGAATGTTGCATTTTCTTTACGGCACTGGCTCTCTCCCTTCCCTGGAGCCAGTGACCTTAAATTAGGGGCTTCTAGCCCATCGAGTTGCTTAAAGTGGTCGTTAAACTCACCCCACCCCCACCCCCAAAGCCTCTTTAAACCGACATCCTCGCTTTTTGCCTGCTGAAACCCCGGAGCAGATTTTCCTCAATAACTGCGCATTTGAAATTTTTTTCGATGTACCGCCACCTCACTGTCCGACACCCGTCCATATACTATATAGGAACACTAAATGTTTTCAAAACTTTTTAAAACTCTTTAAAAACGCCATCTGCTCAGAAAACTGGTAAAGATTCATTATTTCAAAGAGATTCATTGTCAAATTTCAGTTGCCAAAATTTTAGTGCAATCAAAAATTTTGAAATGTGACTACGTAAAAAAAAATCGTTCTTTCAAGCCAGCCATGTATTAATAATATAAACACCCAGATCCGTCTCTCTGGAACGCTTGACGTCACACCAACGTCTGCATAGTTGCGTCATCACTTATCGATCAATTCGTGTGTGCAAGTCAAAATGATTGCCTGCTATATAAATAGCACGACATCACTTTCAGATGTCAAGGTGATCGCGTGCTAATTTAAAAACATTGCATTATTAATGCCTCGAGTTTTGTTTTTCCGATCTACAAAATTCGAATTGAATTCTTAATATCACAGCAAGTTGAGTTTTTTTTTTTTTTTTTTTTTTGGTTGGAGGTTTAACGACCACCGTGAGCAACTCAATGGGCTATAAGCAGTCGCCCGTCCCTAATTTAGGGCCACTGGTTAGGGAGAGAGCTAGTGCCGTAAGACAAACAAAACATCCAAGCCTCACCGTGATTCGAACCCGGACCCCTTTCGGACGAATGCTCAGAGGCCATCGCTTAGACCACTGCGCCACCGGGGCGGCAAGTTGAGTTTGCACGCGATCCCATTGAGATGTCAAGGTGATCGCGTACTAATTTAAAAACATTGGATTATCAACGACTCGAGTTTTACTTATCCGATCTACAAAATTCGAATTGAAATCTTAATATCGCGGCAAGTTGCGTTTGTATATTAATTTAATTTAGCACAATTCCAATATTAATTTGTACGCTTTAATTATTTTTTTACTTTTTAATTTAATTAATTTTCCGAGTTTAGTTCTGATTATATTACACATTTTGCTAAATATCCATCTATCTAAACTCTCTAACCTACAATAAAAGTGAAATCTTGTGATGTCGAAATGAGCAAGATTGCATCTAAAAGCAGATGTCACCCCAATAGCACGTTGTCGAGAATTTACAAAATTCCGATTTGTAATACTAGATATCGCATTATTTTGTGGGAAAAAGCTTCGGTATGAAGCTTCAAACTAAACTTCGGATAGGAGAGTCTAAAATAAGCCGTGAGCGGAATAGCATGTGTGCCGGAGAAAAAGTAATTTAACGCGAAAAATCAAAGCAAAAGTTATTAAGGTAAGTATTCACGAAAACAACTGGACTACAAGGAAAATTGTTGAACAACAACAAATATTTCGCGCAGAATATTTATCGCGAGGTCTTTTGAAAAACGGAAATAAATAGCATATAATTTTCAGTTCTAACATGAATGAGTTCTTACTATGTAAGTTTTTCCTATATTTCCTTAAAAAAAAGCCGGCGTCTATTTGATTTGTTTCAATCTGCTTCAATTAAAAATTTGACCTTCTTAGGACAGGAAACATCCCCTATATATTAATATTTATTTAAAGCTTAAAAACCAACCGTCTTAAGACGGGCTATATAGGCTAGCTGCAAATAATTTTTCAAATTTATCTGAGAAACGTATTAGCAAGAGGATACAATACAATACAATACAACTATTTATTGCACACATTTAAAACTTACAGTTATATGAAAATACAATACACCAGGAGGAATCTGAACACATTGGTTGTAAGGTGATTCCCCTTATCAGATGTAAGAAAAAGAATAAAACATATGGTATATATGAAAGCAAGTAAGATATTTATAACAGAAGCAGCATGCTTGGAACTGTTAGCAGCATGCTTGGAACTACAATTTAATGATAGGGTTGAGATTCGTTATGGAGATCAGGGTGATTTACAATTTAATTTCGCAGAGACAAGGAAAACTTTTTGATATTTTCCAGGGATCTGATGCTCTCTGGGAGATTATTCCATGAGATAATGGCTTTATACACTATGCTATTTAAACCGTAATTAAGTCTAACACACGGCTGACATAATTTGTTTTTAGCAACAGATCTGGTGAAGATGGAATAATCCATATATTTGATGTCAGATTGAAAAATAGTCAGTTTAAGATGCATTATTTTAAAAAACATGATACCTAGTTTCAAGGTAAAAATTTCATGAATTTTTAGAATATTTAGTTTTAGAAATAATGGTTTTGAATGAGACATGTAATCTGTGTTCATCATATAGCGAACAGATTTCTTCTGTAATTTGAGCAAGCATAACTTATTGTTTTCACTTATATTTGAATACCAAAATTCCAGACAATAGGAGAGATGGGTATAAATAAAAGCATAGTAAAATGTTTTTAGGACATTGATAGGGAAGAGATGCTTAATTTTACCAAGCAGGCCAACCTGTAAGGAAACTTTTTTTAAAACAAACTGAACATGCGTATTTCAGTTAAAGAATTCATCAAACCAAACACCAAGATACTGAACTTTGTCCACAATTTTAAAGGGGAGATCATTAATTCTGACTGGAAATTTATTTATGCCCTCTCTTTTATGAACGTTTCGGAAATATACCGCGTTGGTTTTTAGAATATTAAGTGATAATTTGTTAGAGCATAACCAATGAGATAAATTTGATAGATCATTATTGATCATTATCTGAAACTTATGCAAATCATGACATTTTTGAAAAATGACAGTGTCATCAGCGTATAGCAAAGCATGAGTTGATTGCAGGCACAGAGGAAGGTCATTAATATATAACAGGAACAGTAACGGTCCCAATACCAAACCTTGAGGCACTCCATATGAAATATTAAGTAGATCAGAATTTATTTTATTTACAGTAACATACTGTTTGCGATGAGAGAGGTTACCATTATGAGGGAAAGAATTTTGCCACGAAAACCGTATTTGGGTAATTTATGTAACAGAATGTCGTGATTTACCGTGTCGAAAGCTTTTTGGAAACCAATAAAAACCCAAATAGTATAATAACTGTCATCTAGTGCTTCGGAAATGAAGTTTGACAACTTAGCAACAGCCATATCATAAATGGAAAAAGCAAAGCTTACAAAAATGACAACTTAGCAACAGGACATATCATAAATGGAAAAAGCAAAGCTTACAAAAATGACAACTTAGCAACAGGACATATCCTAAATGGAAAAAGCAAAGCTTACAAAAAACGTTGCACTTTCTAAAGAAAATGAAAAATGGCAAACATAAACCTTAGTAATATGGATAGAACAAATAAACGCCAAATACTGTGTTATTATAGATGAAATTACTTATTCGTGAAAAGAATCGGCAAATTGGAGAACAGTTCCACTGGAAATCTTCCATATATTGCTTTATTTAAAGTGTCTCACTAAAAATGAAATTTTAAATTATTATTATTATAACTCACAATTGGCGACGATACCTATCAGGACGGGATTACCAATCATTCGTCCGAAAGGGATCCGGGTTCGAATCCCGGTGAGACATGGATGTTGTGTTTGTCTTACGGCACTGGCTCTTTCCTTTCCATGGAACCAGTGACCCTAAATTAGAGACAGGCGACTGCTTATAGCCCATTAAGTTGCTCACGGTGGTCGTTAAACCTCCAATCCAAAAAAAAAAAATCCTCGTCAAAATGTTCAGAAACTTCCTTGTTTCTCCGCATTTTTGTTAAAAGATTGGAAAAAGGAATGAAAACTATTGCTCAAAAAGATATCTAATTATAGTGAAAATAATATATTTTTAGTCAATCCGATATAAATATGAATGTTTGTTGAAAAACATAGAACTTCGAACGAATGTTTTTGAAGAACCGCGGCCTTTGTCACTGACCATCTTTATACCCCCGCTTACCACCAGAAAAACATGAGAAAAAATGATGGTGGTTTAATGAAATTCGACTGTATCTTGAATTTTTGAAAATGGAGTCCCGAAGTCGCGCCTTTAGTATATTTTGTATTATCGAATTACAAATCAAAATTTAGCACTAAAAACTCAGCTGCATAAAAAACTTTATAAGGGAATTTTTGACTCTGTAAGGATATAGGTCAAATGAAATTACTTGAGGAAACTGTGTCGTTAATCAAATGAAAATAACTATTGAAAAGTATTTACCATGATAATGTCCAGAACAAAATGGAAATCCTGTATGTGACATCAGTTGTACTGATGAAAAACAGGCTTAAACCAGAGCACATCACCTATGCATTTCATTAACCCGTTTTTCGTCCGCACGCATCTTTAGCGCGATGATTGATGTTTCAAATAAGCCAGAACATCTTGCTGCAAAACTGCATATATTATGTTCTTTGTTCTTGCAGCGCTTTTCCGCTAATATCCGTTCAAGCTATCTCCCATCATTCTAATTTTACTGGCTATAAATTAATTGCGGTGTAAAATAAATATTTAAAATCCCAGTGTTCGTCTTTCTTTATATTTTTCGATAAAGAAGTAATAAATGCATACTCTCGATAGTGCAAGAAGTGTTCTAAGTTGATATATAAATTAAAAATTATTTCACTCTCTGAATCTCGAAATTCACGAACGGATTCTTTGTTTCGAAAAAAATAGTCCGAATCGTTGTTCTGCAGTAATTGGATCACCAGTTCATTTTCTGCTTCAAACGGTTTGAATTAATTTCCTTTTTGAAGAAGTGCAAGAAATAAATTGTAGCTGAGAGCTTATCTGGATCAAGGCATCCAGGTGCACCCAAGGGGGATCCCCGGGTCCGGACCCCCCACCTCCAACATGAGGCCAAGTGTTTTCTAATATAATTCCGACATCATCGGTGTCCGACACGAGAGATTCCTAACCCTCTAACATTATTATAACAGTCACGTGACGTAAGTACACAAGCATGAGCATTTTAACTTGCACAGCCAAACCCCTTCACCCCCTTCGAATTTCTGGGTTCGCCCCTGCAAGGGTCACTGGAGAATCAAACAATATAAATACGCTAGGAGTAGAAGCTCTTTTCCACAGCACATGTCTTTGTTTTCATTTCCTTGCCCCTTTTCTTTGCATTCCTCTTTATTCCAGATTTCCCCTTTTTTACGCTTTCCAACCATAGGTTGAAGAAGCGTACTATAACGAAGTAAATTTCTCCGTCATTTCTGTCCACGCCAGGATTCGAACCCGGATCCCTTCATTCCGGAATAAGTTGCTCTACCAATTGAGCTACGCGGACGTTTTTTTTATTCTGATTTCTATCTGCCTTTATGACGTGTGCGTCCTTCTGGCAGGTACGTCACATCTCCTGGTACGTTACAGTACATGTATATGCTCCAGCTTTGTCCTTCTTAATGTCTGCACGATAACTCGCGTAGAAATGGTTTGATATCGATGAAATTTTAATATGTGGTAGGGGATCACTGGGTACGAACCCAATTGAAAATGGGCGAATTGGGGTCAAATGTCAGGACATAGCAGCGGGATCCATTCTATTGCCCTTACGCGTCATAACTTGCGTAAAAATGCTTCGATTGCGACAAAACTTTATCATGTTGTTCCGGAGGTATACTGAACCGGGTTTGTTTAATACAACTACTGAAATGGGGTCAAAGGTGAGGGTACAGGAGCGAGATTTATTCCACAGCCATTATCCTTATAACTTGACTAAAAAGGATTCTATTGCGACAAAACTTTAGTTTGTTGTTCCGGAGATATACTGAACTAATTCTATTTATTATCATCGAAATGGGTTCAAAGTCAAGGCACAGGGGCGAAATTTATTCCACAGCCATTATCCTCACAACTTAACTAAAATGATTCTATTGCGACAAAACGTTAGTATGTTGTTCCGGAGATATACTGAACCAATTCTATTTAATATCATCGAAATGGGGTCAAAGGTCAGGGCACAGGAGCGAGATTTATTCCACAGCCATTATCCTCATAACTTGACTAAAAATGCTTCTATTGCGACAAAACTTTAGTATGTTGTTCCGGTGGTACAGTGAACCAATTATGTTTAATATCATCGAAATGGGGTCAAGGGTCTGGGCACAGGAGCGAGATTTATTCCGCAACCATTATCCTCATAACTTGACTAAAAATGCTTCTATTGCGACAAAACTTTAGTATGTTGTTCCGGTGGTACAGTGAACCAATTATGTTTAATATCATCGAAATGGGGTCAAGGGTCTGGGCACAGGAGCGAGATTTATTCCGCAACCATTATCCTCATAACTTGACTAAAAATGCTTCTATTGCGACAAAACTTTAGTATGTTGTTCCGGTGGTACAGTGAACCAATTATGTTTAATATCATCGAAATGGGGTCAAGGGTCTGGGCACAGGAGCGAGATTTATTCCGCAACCATTATCCTCATAACTTGACTAAAAATGCTTCTATTGCGACAAAACTTTAGTATGTTGTTCCGGTGGTACAGTGAACCAATTATGTTTAATATCATCGAAATGGGGTCAAGGGTCTGGGCACAGGAGCGAGATTTATTCCGCAACCATTATCCTCATAACTTGACTAAAAATGCTTCTATTGCGACAAAACTTTAGTATGTTGTTCCGGTGGTACAGTGAACCAATTATGTTTAATATCATCGAAATGGGGTCAAGGGTCTGGGCACAGGAGCGAGATTTATTCCGCAACCATTATCCTCATAACTTGAGTAATAACTTGAGTAATGATTTCTGGTATGTTTGAAAGCGTATCTTAATCAATGCATTGCATGATTTTATAACTTTTATTGTTCTGGGGTTAACACCCACCGTGTGCAACTCGATGGGTTGCAAGCGGTCGCTGATTTGTGACCATTGGTTCCACGAGGCGGGAAGAACAAGCGCCATAAAACAAACACACCACCCATGCCTCATTCGGGATTTGAGCCCGGACCCATCCCAGACGAAGTTCTAGAAGGCAGAGCTTCGTACCACTCGGCTACTGCGACAGCATTGTTCCTTATGTATCTGTCCTGTTTATAATAATCTGATATCCGAAACTGATATCCGAAAGGCATTTTTTGGAAAATAAAAATAAAAATTACGTAGTATAAGGTAGAGAAATTCTGTAGGTAAGTACACATAATCGTGAAGTTCGTAAGCAATTTGTTGAAACATAAAAATGGCTGGACTCCGAGGTGTTACGTGTGTCCTACGGAGGCAATTACTTTCTGTCAGTTATCTGCTCAGCTGTGAGCCACTCACCTTTGGGGGAACAGCTCTGTATAATAAGTGACACGTATGATTATTCTGCTCTCAAGGCATCGTAGAGAAATGCCACGTCATCCATTAGAAAATGGAGGACGTGCACCGCAGAAGGAGACATTGATCTCACACAGAAGAAACAAGCAGAAAATTGCGATTTCAAAGATTTTCCACATTCTATTCTACGCTTGTGTTGCATTGAAATATACAATATATTGACAAAAGTCGCCGGACACCTAGAAAAGAAACACTAACTGTTGGTTAGTAGTGGGCCTTGGTTCCAAACTTCTTATGCGGCGTCCTAATTCATTCCATAGGTGCAGGGCTCTGGGCTGGCCAGTCCACACACGATACGGAATTACACGCCGTAACAGTCCTTGCTTTATGGCTTGGTGCATTATCCTGCTGGTACCAACATGGCTCGGTTCCATAGTATTGCCCCAGAGTTGGTAGGGCAAAATTGTCCAGAATATCTAGGTAGACGTGCTGGTTAACAGGTTAGTCCACGATAACAAATGTGCCGGGACCATAACACGAAAAACACAATCCCACGAGTACACTGCCAGCTCCAAACGTGACCGTAGGAACAGTACACTGTGGTAAATAGCATTCCTCCGGCTGCCGCCGTACCCACACACGGCCATCAAACTGATGAATCGTGTATCTGGATTCATCAGTTCATAGGACCCATTTCCATTGATGTACGGTCCACGATAAATGTTCTTTACACCATACTAAACGACGAGTAGCATTCCGAGTGGAGATGAAAGGCTTATGAGCAGCCGCACGACCACGGTAACCCATGGAATGAAGTTCTTTGCCAATGATACGTGTACATACTGAGGTTTCAGCATTTTTACTCACCTGTAGATTGAGAGTGCAGTATTTCGTCGATTAGCTGTAACGACGCTCCAGAGGCTTCGACGTCCCCTGTCACTGATTTTCTTTTGTCTGCCGGTACCTTTTGCTGCTTCAGGCACGCCATGTGTTTTCCACCTATTAAGTACATCCAAAACAGTTGACTTGAGTATGTTTAAACGCCTCACGGTATCTCTTATGGACAACCCACTAATATAACAGCCAAGAATCTTTCTTTTCTCAAAGTCAGTTCTTTCTCGCCGCGACATTTTCACTCAACCTCACAGTGCGATATGATCGCGGTCAGCTGCAGGCTTGTTTTCATACCGTTTGCAGCTGTACCGCGCATGTCAGCAACGCAGCGAATCCGTTAATTTGCTTTTGAAGGAGTGTCCGGTGACTTTTGACAACATAGTGTTAGTATGGATTAAAAAAAATGACACTCTTTTTCATTTCAATGTGGAACTATTTATATTGCGTAGTGGCACATGGAGAGCCAAAATCTCAAACATAAACAACCCTGCCGGCAACTGCAGCGGAAGAATACACGTGACACTTCAGAAGCACTTTGATGAGAAAATATGCAAATTTTGATTATGGATGATCATAAATAGATGGGTCTCCAAAACTGGATGTCAGATTTCATTCAAAATATCGGCTAATAAGGAACACGATCTCTTCTTATGGAGAAGCAATTCTTAGAAAAATGAGTAATGCTCATGATAAGGTGGCCGATGAGCTCTGAAAATAATGAATCATATACCTCAAAGAGGGCGATGTGTAGTTCATGGAGAGTTCTGATAGTAGTCTGACAAATGGCAACTGTCTCTCCAAAGAATTCCAGACATGCTCTGAAAATAATGAGTCATATTCCTCAAAGAGGGCGATGTGTAGTTCACGGAGAGTTCTGAGAATAGTCTGACAAATGGCAACTGTCTTTCCAAAGAATTCCAGACATGCTCTGAAAATAATGAATCATATTCCTCAAAGAGGGCGATGTGTAGTTCATGGAGAGTTCTGAGAATAGTCTGAAAAAAGGCAACTGTCTCTCCAAAGAATTCCAGACATGCTCTGAAAATAATGAATCATATTCCTCAAAGAGGGCGATGTGTAGTTCATGGAGATTTCTGAGAATAGTCTGCCAAATGGCAACTGTCTCTCCAAAGAATTCCAGACATGCTCTGAAAATAATGAATCATATTCCTCAAAGAGGGCGATGTGTAGTTCATGGAGAGTTCTGAGAATAGTCTGAAAAAAGGCAACTGTCTCTCCAAAGAATTCCAGACATGCTCTGAGGGTTCAGATACAAAGACCTGGCTGGAGAAACCATGCTTCGAACATCCTCGCCCTCGAGAAAATCACTGAAGAGTTGAACCCAATGCATCCAATCTTTATGGTCCATAAAAACTAATTGAGGACTAACAGCAGCCCGGAGAATTCTGGCATGAGCTTCGGAGACATTCTTGTAGCACTGATCAGTGAGATTGCGCCTTCAGACACGTGGAGTGGTGTACGGCCGTACAGCATTATGCCATCCCAGAGTAGCAAACATCGCCAACAAGAGTGTCTCCGTCTCTGATGTTGGAAGGATAACTCCTGGTTCCCTCCAGATGAAATGGCGCCAGTTTACAAAATCAATCTTGACTCATCAGTAAAATGACCACTGCCGTATTGTTTCTGGCTCCAGGAACAATGCTCTAGTGTTCTACTTCCTGGCTACCTACATCAGTTCAAACGAGCTCTTATACTGTTTTAGTTTAAATATACTGTAGCTGTATGTTTAAATGCTTAAGGTTTACCTGCTTACGTATGCTTAATTACTTCACTCTGTGTCTCTTTACTACTGCTCGTAACGAATGTCGTGAACATACACTATGTTGCCAAAAGTCGCCGGGCACCTAGGAGAGAAACACAACATTGCGTTTATTGACATACGTTAGTACGGTGTCGGTCCACATTTGGCCACAAATGCATGCACTGACCTTTCGAGACATGCTTTCGACAAGGTTTTGGAACACAGCGATAGGTATGCGCTTCCATTCAGTACATAATGCTGCCGCTAACTGTTGCTTAGTATATAGTAGGCCATGGTTCCAAACTCCTTGGGCGCTCTAATTCATCCCATATGGGATTAAGATCAAGGACCTGTGATGGCCAGTACACAAACCATACGGATTTATCGTCGTAACACTCCTTGCTTTATGGCTCGCTGCATTATGCTACTGGTACTACCAAGGCTCGGTTCCATAGTATTGCCACAGAGTTGGTAGGACATAATTGTCCAGAATATCGAGGTAGACTTTCTGAATAATAGGTTTGTCCACGATAAACAATGGGTCGGGAATATACCACGGAAAACACCCCCACACGAGTACACTGCAAACTCCAAACTTGACCGTAGGAACAGTACACTGTTGTGAATAGCGTTCCCCCGGCTGCCGCAATACCCACACACGGCCATCAGACTGATGGATCGTGTATCTGGATTCATCAGTCCATAGGACCCGTTTCCATTGATCTACGGTCCACGATAAATGTTCTTTACACCAAGTTAACGACGACTAGCATTCCGAGTGCAGATGAAAAGCTTATGAGCAGCCACACAACCTCGATAACCCATGGAATAAGGTTCTCTGCGAATGGTACGTGTGCATACCGAGGTTAAAGCATTTTTACAAACCTGTACACGGAGGTCTTGTGCAGTACTCCGTCGATTAGCTGTAACGAATCTCCTGAGGCTTCGACGTCCTCTATCACTGAGTTTCTTTGGTCTGCCGGTACGTTTTGCTGCTTCAGGCAAGCTATGTGTCTTCCACGTATTCAGTACATCCAAAACATTTGACTTGGATATGTTTAAACACCTCTCGGTGTCTCTTATGGACAACCCACTAATATAACACCGATCAATCTTTCCTTTCTCAAAGTCAGTTCTCTCCCGCCGCGACATTTTCACTCAACCTCACAGTGTGATATGTTCGCGGTCAGATGCAGTCTTGTTTTTATACCGTTTGCAGCAGTAGCGCGCATTTTAACAACGCAGCGGATCCATTCATTTGCTTTTGAAGTGGTGTCCGGTGACTTTTGTCAATATAGTGTATGTCAGCGTCAACCGTTATCAATCCACTACTGCATGAATGTCTCCATAAGTCTCTGTTTTGAGCAATACTCTTCCTTGTCACTTTAGTATGCTTTTGAATTTCATCCACCTATCTCTCACGTGACTTCTGGGTCATTTCTTATTCCTTGGTATCCAGTCTAGTATTTCAGTTCTCCAGTGGTGGTTCAGCTCTAGCAATATTTCCAGCCCATTTCCACTTAGAGTCTTCACTTTGATAATGATGCCATCCACTCTTGTCATTTCCCTGATCCACGAGTTTCTCTCCCTGTCTTTCCTAGTTATAACACACTGCCTGACAGAGAAAATGCCACGCCCTGAAGGAATACTCAAAAACAAACCAAACTGCACACACATATAGCGAAGTACGTCCTGAACAAATGATTTAATTGTCACATACAGACTAGGCCCTAGTGGTCGAATATACAGGATGATCAGTAAGGAGTGTGATCCAAATTGTGTGCGATGCAGCCTTTAATCCGACGTGGCATCGAGGCAATGAGTGTCCGAATAGAGTCCTGGGGTATCGTGGACCATGTGGTGTTGATCCGAGTCCACAGTATATCTTCGTTTTGCGGGAGTGGCTGGGTAATCAACCTACGTCCCATCGTGTCCCACAGATTTTCGATGGGCAAGAGGTCGAGGGATCGTGCTGGCCACGGAAGCATCCGCACACAGCGTAAAGCATTCAGGCTGGTCCGAACGGTATGCGCCCGGGCGTTATCCTGTTGAAAAACGGCGTTTGGGATGCCTTGCAGTTACGATGGTGCCACGGGCTGCAGCACCTCGTCAACAACGGCTGCACACCTGTTGGGCATGGAATCGACCAACTTACGCAACACATCGGATGAAATACAGTTATGCCAAACGTCAGTAATTGCGTTAATCAGTTCCACTTATTTGTGGGGTGACGTTCATGCACTTTTCTTTTCAGAATGCGCCACAAATTCTCAATCGCGTTCAAGTCTGGTGAATTACCAGCCCAAGGAAGAGGCACACTATTGCCTAAATCCGTCACATAAGCTTTAATGATTTTTGCACGATGGCATGGGGCCGAATCGTCCTGGAAGATGTATTGCTGACCCTGGAACAAATCACGTCCTAAAGGCACCATCTTGTCTTGGAAGATACTTTTGTACACCCGTGCATTAACAGTGCTCTCACACATATGGATTCTGCACACTCCAGCAGCAGCAAAACATCCCCAAATCACAACACTGCATGGATACTTTCTTGTCTTAAGTGTGTAAGAGGGATGCAATGCCTCGTTATTTCGTCGAAACACTCGGCATCCCGCGTCGTTACCATCGATGTTCAATTTTGTCTCATCACTAAATAACACTTGACGCCACCTATCAGTGTTCCACTCCTTATGTTCCTTTGTCCATTCTAAACATTTCTTACATTGGTTAGCAATGGCTTTTTTACCGCCCTATGAGACGTCAGACCCATAGAACGTAACCTGTTCCTCACTGTTCAAGGACAAACAACAGTACCACAGCTCTCCCGCAATTCTTTGGCAAAAACTGTTGACGAGACGAACCTGTTTCCCAGACATAGCCGTTTCAACGCATTGTTACTTCTAGGAGTTGTTTTCATTTTTCAGCCACATTTACCCATCCTGCTATTCTTGATTCCCCCCATATCGCGGATCTTTGCCAACTGCCGTCCAACTGTACTCTTATGCATCCCGCTAATTTCTGACAATTTCACATTGCTTTTATCCCGAATTTCTCCCGATAATTTCTGCATTGCTTTTGCCGAATTCCCTTAAAATCACCATTCGCGAAGCTTTTAGTGGTGAAATATCACCTAATCTTTCCATAACTGCAACACAGTTTGCGCAGAATAAACGAAATGCACTCTAAACTTCAGATTTGCACTGCAGTAACGACTACTCGCTCACCAATGCAAACGAACTACATATGCGCACTGCAAAAACGTCTGGAATAACCCCACACAGTATTTGTCATTTTTCTTGTAGGACTTCCGTCCACAGTGAGTAGAGTTTAGGTCTCAGCCACCTACAGCGAGATCGCCTTTTGGGCAGGACATAGAAACGGAAGGAATGAGAGCAAGTCTAGCGAAGTTGACAGAACAGTTTTTTTAGGGAGGTTAGAGTACAGTAGATGGCGCCACCATACAAGTACGATGTTGCACATAGAGGGGTGAGAGAATTTCAGGGGAGGGGGCATAGGAAAGGATACCCATTTAACCAGTGGGCCCAGCCTGGTGGCCGTCATTTAACGTGCTCGTCCGATGCACGGCGGATATTCAGCGATTGCTAGTAAATCACACTATCTCTGAAAGATCAGCCCAGGTTCGAACCTGAGGACCTTGCATTGATAGTCTGACTTGCTAACCACTAAGCCATCCGCGGCTCATGGAGTAACCCCACGCACATCGCTTGCCCTTTATATCGCCTGTACACGGACGTACAAGCAAGCTCCGTCGGCTTGTAGCAACGACGATGACATTTCACATAACGAAGTGTGCTTCCTTCGCAGCACATTTCTGGTCATAACTTGAGTTATGTTAAAGATATTCCCATTCTGTAAACTGAGTTGGCTTCCGCATGAAATGTGCTTTAAAATGATATATATAAATATACATATATTGCGAGTATTACCTGCATATTTATTTTGTAGCAACACTGAAAACCCAAAATCGTCAGAAATTTCCAGAGTTGCTATTAATTTTTTCCGTAACTGTACATAGAATTTCAGGCACATGATAAGACCTGCCTGTCACTTTTAGCTTTAATTTTGCTTTATAAAATCAGATAAAAAGTAAAAAAATTCTGTGAAAATGTTCTAGTAGTAAGATAAATATTATTTAGGCTTTTGAATTAGGAAAAGGCGGCTATCGCCTTTTTCAAAAAAAAAAAAAAATTCGTGGCTTCACAATTAATGCTGAGTGTGATTTATGCCCATTGTTTAATTTTAAGCAATTATACAGTACATATCAATTCGTACTGAGTAGATGCCCGATTAGTTTGAGGCGCTCTCTGCAGTCGACAATGTATTGTCTGTCTGCTTTGTAGGATTCCAGCAGTTAGTTCTCAGGGATGAAAGAAGGCAGAGAACTTTTCTTCAGAACTCTCAGTAATGAAAAAGAGTGCCGATTCGGAATTCAGCTCCCAAATATATGTCCGGCAGCGAGGGAGTTAGATTTCCTCTGTCGCTGACAGCGGGAAACGCAGATGATGGGTTGAAAGGGGCTAGAGACAAAAGAAATGCTTCTTTCTTTTTGATTTAATGCGGCAGACTATGTCCGCGCATTCTGATCCAACGGCGCTCTTTTCTTTATTTCTTTCTGTCATAAGTTATTGCAACGATCAAGAAGTTTTTCTGTGCTATCCAAGCACAATAATAAATACCGCCAATTCGTTGAAAAGGCTACGTTTTAGAGAAAACTGCTCTATTTGAATCGGCAATAAAAAGACACAAAAAGGTTTCTTTTCGTGGTGACAGTGGTTATAGTAGAGAAATGATGAATTTCAAACTACAAAATGGTTTTCACAATGAAAATAAACTGAAGAACGAGGGTAGAGTGTTTTTCTAACTCTTAAGCTGTTCTACAACGCTGTAGAGACTTGATATCAAACCAGAATTTAATAACAACATGAACGCGAAATATTTGTCTTAGGAAACTCAGTTTTACTTAAAACTCTCAAAACTGTTTGAAGTATTCCAAGTAACATTTTCGTTTGATGATCTAAGATGTCTTCTTGTGTCCACATGTTTTGTTCAGCAGTCGCTGTTTTGAACTATATTAAAGTTGTATTTATTTTTCCCCATCCTGTCGTTTATTAGTTTTCTGGAAGTCGTTTCTTTTTATCATGTTACAAAAGTTGTGTAAGAGGGCTGTGTTCGTTTATTACAAGACCTGTTCGGGTTCGGTATTTAAACCCAATTGAAGCTTGATGCAGAAAATATACACTGAGTCGCTGCTGAATTACGACAACCTACATAATACTTCGTAGGTCATCCTTTCGCCCTCAGTACAGCAGCTATCCGACATGGCATCGATTCAACATACACTGAGTGATCACTGAATTATGACCACCTACCTAATATTTCGTAGGTCCTTCTTTCGCGCTCAGTACAGCAGCTATTCGACGTGGCATCGATTCAACATACACTGAATGATCACTGAATTATGACAACCTACCTAATACATCGTAGGTCAACCTTTCGCCCTCAGTACAACAGCTATTCGACGCGACATCGATTCAACATACACTGAGTGATCATTGAATTATGACCACCTACCTAAAATTTCGTAGGTCCTTCTTTCACGCTCAGTACAGCAGCTATTCGACGTGGCATCGATTCAACATACACTGAATGATCACTGAATTATGACAACCTACCTAATACATCGTAGGTCAACCTTTCGCCCTCAGTACAACAGCTATCCGACGTGACATCGATTCAACATACACTGAGTGATCACTGAATTATGACCACCTACCTAATATTTCGTAGGTCCTTCTTTCGCGCTCAGTACAGCGGCTATTCGACGTGGCATCGATTCAACATACACTGAATGATCACTGAATTATGACAACCTACCTAATACATCGTAGGTCAACCTTTCGCCCTCAGTACAACAGATATTCGACGCGACATCGATTCAACATACACTGAGTGATCACTGAATTATGACCACCTACCTAATATTTCGTAGGTCCTTCTTTCGCGCTCAGTACAGCAGCTATTCGACGTGGCATCGATTCAACATACACTGAATGATCACTGAATTATGACAACCTACCTAATACATCGTAGGTCCACCTTTCGCCCTCAGTACAACAGCTATTCGACGCGACATCGATTCAACATACACTGAGTGATCACTGAATTATGACCACCTACCTAATATTTTGTAGGTCCTTCTTTCGCGCTCAGTACAGCAGCTATTCGACGTGGCATCGATTCAACATACACTGAATGATCACTGAATTATGACAACCTACCTAATACATCGTAGGTCAACCTTTCGCCCTCAGTACAACAGCTATTCGACGCGACATCGATTCAACATACACTGAGTGATCACTGAATTATGACCACCTACCTAATATTTCGTAGGTCCTTCTTTCGCGCTCAGTACAGCAGCTATTCGACGTGGCATCGATTCAACATACACTGAATGATCACTGAATTATGACAACCTACCTAATACATCGTAGGTCCACCTTTCGCCCTCAGTACAACAGCTATTCGACGCGACATCGATTCAACATACACTGAGTGATCACTGAATTATGACCACCTACCTAATATTTTGTAGGTCCTTCTTTCGCGCTCAGTACAGCAGCTATTCGACGTGGCATCGATTCAACATACACTGAATGATCACTGAATTATGACAACTTACCTAATACATCGTAGGTCCACCTTTCGCCCTCAGTACAACAGCTATTCGACGCGACATCGATTCAACATACACTGAGTGATCACTAAATTATGACCACCAACCTAATATTTCGTAGGTCCTTCTTTTGCCCTCAGTACAGCAGCTATTCGACGTGGCATCGATTCAACATACACTGAGTGATCACTGAATTATGACAACCTACCTAATACATTGTAGGTCCACCTTTCGCTATCAGTACAACAGCTATTCGACGTGACATCGATTCAACATACACTGAGTGATCACTGAATTATAACAACCTACCTAATACATCGTAGGTCCTTCTTTCGCCCTCAGTACAGCAGCTATTCGACGTGGCATCGATTCAACATACTGAGTGATCACTGAATTATGACAACCTACCTAATACACCGAAGTCCACCTTTCACCTTCAGTACAACAGCTATTCGACGCGACATCGATTCAACATACACTGAGTGATCACTAAATTATGACCACCTACCTAATATTTCGTAGGTCCTTCTTTCGCCCTCAGCACAGCAGCTATTCGATGTGGCATCGATTCAACATACACTGAGTGATCACTGAATTATAACAACCTACCTAATACATCGTAGGTCCACCTTTCGCCCTCAGTACAACAGCTATTCGACGCGACATCGATTCAACATACACTGAGTGATCACTGAATTATGACCACCTACCTAATATTTTGTAGGTCCTTCTTTCGCGCTCAGTACAGCAGCTATTCGACGTGGCATCGATTCAACATACACTGAATGATCACTGAATTATGACAACCTACCTAATACATCGTAGGTCAACCTTTCGCCCTCAGTACAACAGCTATTCGACGCGACATCGATTCAACATACACTGAGTGATCACTGAATTATGACCACCTACCTAATATTTCGTAGGTCCTTCTTTCGCGCTCAGTACAGCAGCTATTCGACGTGGCATCGATTCAACATACACTGAATGATCACTGAATTATGACAACCTACCTAATACATCGTAGGTCCACCTTTCGCCCTCAGTACAACAGCTATTCGACGCGACATCGATTCAACATACACTGAGTGATCACTAAATTATGACCACCTACCTAATATTTCGTAGGTCCTTCTTTTGCCCTCAGTACAGCAGCTATTCGACGTGGCATCGATTCAACATACACTGAGTGATCACTGAATTATGACAACCTACCTAATACATTGTAGGTCCACCTTTCGCCCTCAGTACAACAGCTATTCGACGTGACATCGATTCAACATACACTGAGTGATCACTGAATTATAACAACCTACCTAATACATCGTAGGTCCTTCTTTCGCCCTCAGTACAGCAGCTATTCGACGTGGCATCGATTCAACATACCGAGTGATCACTGAATTATGACAACCTACCTAATACACCGAAGTCCACCTTTCACCTTCAGTACAACAGCTATTCGACGCGACATCGATTCAACATACACTGAGTGATCACTAAATTATGACCACCTACCTAATATTTCGTAGGTCCTTCTTTTGCCCTCAGTACAGCAGCTATTCGACGTGGCATCGATTCAACATACACTGAGTGATCACTGAATTATGACAACCTACCTAATACATTGTAGGTCCACCTTTCGCCCTCAGTACAACAGCTATTCGACGTGACATCGATTCAACATACACTGAGTGATCACTGAATTATAACAACCTACCTAATACATCGTAGGTCCTTCTTTCGCCCTCAGTACAGCAGCTATTCGACGTGGCATTGATTCAACATACTGAGTGATCACTGAATTATGACAACCTACCTAATACACCGAAGTCCACCTTTCACCTTCAGTACAACAGCTATTCGACGCGACATCGATTCAACATACACTGAGTGATCACTAAATTATGACCACCTACCTAATATTTCGTAGGTCCTTCTTTCGCCCTCAGCACAGCAGCTATTCGATGTGGCATCGATTCAACATACACTGAGTGATCACTGAATTATAACAACCTACCTAATACATCGTAGGTCCACCTTTCGCCCCCAGTACAACAGCTATTCGACGTGACATCGATTCAACATACACTGAGTGATCACTGAATGATAACTACCTACCTAATACTTCGTAAGTCCTGCTTTAGGTCTCGATGCAGCAGCTATCCGACGTGGTATTTATTCAATAAGATGCCGGAAGCAGTTGGGAGATATGGCCAACCAAGCTGTGTGTAATGCGGCCCTCAATACAGGTATGGAGTTGATGGTGTATCCAGACACCTGATGTCCTGTTCCATAGTGTGCCACAAGTGCTCTATGGGATTGATATCGGGGGAGCTCGGAGGCCAATCGACATGCTGGAAGTCTGAACGGAAAATAAATAATTACCAAAAATGAAGTGAATTTTTTTTTTTTCAAAATACAGTGTACTTCATTACCTGTAGAAAGACTGGTTTTGAAAATGTGGGTCAAACTTAAAATAACAGACTGAATGGACATCGATCAGACATTAAATTATTTAAAGGAAAGGGATGTGTTAAATTAAGACATTCCTAAAACAACGATTTCAACTATATTTTTAATCAGATTTTAGCTCTTTTGGAAGATTTAAACCAAAAACTAACCTTGGGATATTTATTTATTATTCAACATGAAACTCTTTTCCCGTATGGATTAAATGACCATTTCAGGGGTAAAAAAAATAGCCACTGAAAAAAATTGCCACTTCTAGAAGGACAACCACAGAAATAAATGCTGGTACCTAGGTGGTGTATTTGAACTTTAAGTTTAAACCTTTTACAATAGATACCACAAGACCCAAACGAGGTACTTGTGGCTCAGGTATAATGAGGAATCATTTTGTTGATTTAAAAGGTCTTCTTGATGACTTGGACCACTGCAATGAATCTACAGTCAATTACTGTGGAGGTAAAGATTTTTCACTTAATCACAGCAGGGTATGTGCTCTTAAGATGGTGCATGAAGATTATAATTATAAAGATTCGCATATCAGGATTCTTATTACTGATCTCACAAATTTCAGACTACTTGATAGGCCTAACACAAGTTCGACTATTGAAAAGAAAACCTATTGTGTGCTTCATTTCTTGAACAAATGCTATGACACTTTGAATGTTAGGGATGTTTTTGTAGACTGTAGACACGAAATGCCACTGAAAGAAATCGAGACGGCAGCGTGTTTCAAGTATGAACCTAACATTGGCAGACAGTTTTTCAACTACCGAGAAGCCAGTATGAATTATTAAGAAGACTTAGATGACTTGGATCTACCATGTTACTGTCATCAAAAAGAGTTTGAACCTTATGTGGGCCAAGATCACGGGCACATTATTACTGGTAACATGAATATCGTTCCTCACGGGGGTTTGCGGCAGGTCATGAAGAAAGGCACTAACTACCCTGTGCCAAAAAAGTACCATCTTAACAAAATGATTACCTTTATCAAGACTGACTTAAATAAATTTGTTCTTAAACTGTCAGCTAAATATCCCTTACCCTATCAGAAATTTTTGTCATGGATGTGTTTGGTGTTTAATAAGCTACACTTTCATACGTTGCAACCAAATCACAGAAACCATTATTAGATAATAGATTGGTTAAGGAACTGAAAGACAATTTCATAATTACCACCATTGATAAAACCAAAGTGCAAATATCTATCCATCAAGCTTAAAGTGGACGTCAAGTAATTTTGCTGCCTGTAATTCCAATGGAAAAACTTCTGTACACATTTTCTTCACAATAAATGCGTTCCCAAGGATGAAAATTTGAACATCGATTAAAATAGCTTCATTTGATAACTTGGAATACTTAATATGTTCTAAAACATAACCATAATTATGCAATCCAACATTTGTTTGTCTGCTGACGTCATCAAAGTACAGGTCGCGCCATCTATTTTCTGGTTTCAACACCACCAAAGGAAAAGTTATTGATTTTTAATATAATTATGGTTATGTTTTAGAAAATATTAAGTATTCCAAGTTATAATATGAAGCTATTTTAATTGACGTTCAAATTTTCATCCTTGGGAACGCATTAATTGTGAAGAAAATGTGTACAAAAGTTTTTCCATTAGAAGTGTAGGAAGCAAATTACTTGACGTCGAATATTAGAAAAAAAAACAATTCTAAATGTAACCATCTACACTTCATGGACATCGAAAGCCGCCGATGGCTTAGTGGTTAGCGAGTCCTCAGGTTCGAACCTGGGCTGATCTTTCAGAGATGGTGTGATTTACTAACAATCGCTGAATATCCGCCGTGCGTCGGACGAGAACCTCAAGCGACGGCCCCCAGGCTGGACCCACTGGTTAAATGGGTATCCTTTCCTATGCCGCCCCCTGAAATTCTCTCACCCTTCTATGTGCAACATCGTACTTGTTCGGTGGCGCCATCTACTGTACTCTAATCTCACTACAAACTGTTCTGTCAAAGTCGCTAGACTTGCTCTCATTCCTTCCGTTTCTATGTCCTGTCCAAAAGGCGATCTCGCTGTAGGTGGCTGGGACCTAAACTCTACTCGCTGTGGACGGAAGTCCTACAAGAAAATGACAAATACCGTGTGACTTCATGGATATCGAACTTACTTATTCGAACGAGGATTATGCCACTACTAATTTTGACAAAAGAAGAGAATATTTCTTTGACATATGTTTTTATATTAATTGGGACTCAAATGTTTCAAGGTCTACATTTAGAAATATTTTTATATCTCAAGTGCATCGTTGTTTTAAATTATGCAGCAACAGAGGTACACTACTCAAAGAACGTAGAAGGTTCTACTAACGTCTAAATCTTAATGACCTCCCTGTTGGTTTTGTCATTCTTCTACTTGTTCAACATCTAAGAAATGCCAATCGATTTGTTTGTACTGATTCGCACTTTAGTATACATATAAATGACATTACAAATTAATCATGGTCCAACAAAATTAACTTGTCATATTTCTTAGTGCTACATGGTAGACCTCTTGTAGCCATTAGCCCTCTAATCCACACCTTCACCCATAAAGTCATACTATTTTTCATATGTCAACACCTTATTCGATCTGTTGGTTATTGTCACATGGAATGCTGGACTCTTCGCCTGAGTACCTAGTGTCTGTGTCGGTTGTGTTTCTTTTCATTTTTGAATCTCCTTCATTAGTCTTGCTTGGCCTAGGGAACTCCGTGGCATGCATTTTGATTTTTCTTGCATTTGTTACGTTTTCAAAGGCCATGATTCCAAGCTGGAATTCTCCTGATGATAAACAGCTTGTTTAGTTTGTAGAATGGGGTGATCTCTTTTGTAAGTTTCTTTGTATTTTGTTTGGATGTGCTTCTTTTGTGTTCTGTTTTTTACCTGCCTTTCGTGTTTCCTGCATGTTTATCTATTATATATCTTTGCTAATATCATCATCACTGTCAACCATCATCAATTCACTGCTGGACGATATATATATATATATATATAAAAGTGTGGGTTTCTGCACGATTTCAGTAGCAGACTAAATCGTGCAAAACCCCACACTTTGCAAGTCTTTATAAAGGTTGGAAAGGTGTCGTCCGTGCCTGGCCCTTGACAAAGCCACGGATAACAGCTTAACATAGTTCCACATCCCTTCCTTTTTATTCTTCCTGTGGCCAATAATGGTTTTGTTTTTTACAAATTAGTCATTACATTTTTCAGTATTCAGGTGATTTCAGTATATGTTTTTGATTTTTCTTTAATGCAGCCTTTGTCGCTTTAGAATTTCAAAACCGTTTGTTTTTTACGCTTTCCAACCTTCGGTTGAAGAAGTGTATATGCTCCAGCTTTGTCCGTCCGTCCGTCCGCATGATAACTCACGTGAAAATGGTTCGATTTCGACGAAATTTTAGTATGTGGTAGGGGACCACCTGGGGACGAACGCTATTGAAAATGGGCGAAGCAGGATTAAAGGTCAGAACATAGGAGCGGGATCCATTCCATTGCTTTTATGCGCCATAACTTGCGTAAAAATGGTTCTATTTCGATGAAATTCTAGTATGTGATAGTATGTGATGTGATAGGGAACCAACTGGGGACAAACTCTATTGAAAATGGGTGAAATTGGGTCAAAGGTCAGGAGATAGGAGCTGGTTCCATTCAATTGTCTTTATACGTCATAACTTGCGTAAAAATGGTTCGATTTCGATGAAATTTTAGTATGTGGTAGGGAACCACCTGGGCACGAGCCCTATGGGCAGAATGGGGTCAAAGGTCAGGAATTAAAAGCGGGATCCATTCCATTGCCTTTATGCGTCATAACATGCGTAAATATGGTTCGATTTCGATGAAATTTTAGTATGTGGTACGGAACCACCTGGGCACAAACCCTATTGAAAATGGGCGAAATGGGGTCAAAGGTCAGGCAGGGCATAAGAGCGGGATTTATTCCATTGCCCTTATGCGTCATAACTTGAATAAAAATTGTTCGATTTCGATTAAATTTTAGTATGTGGTAAGGAACCACATGTGGACGAACCCTATTGAAAATGGTCAAAATAGGGTTAAAGGTCAGGACATAAAAGCGAGATCTATTCCATTGCCTTTATGCGTCATAACATGCATAAAAATTGTTCGATTTCGATTAAATTTTAGTATGTGGTAAGGAACCACATGGGGACGAACCCTATTGAAAATGGGCGAAATGGGGTTAAAGGTCAGTACATAAAAGCGGGATCCATTCCATTGCCCTTGTGCATCATAACTTACCTAAAATGCTTGGATTGCGACAAAACTTTATCATGTTGTTCCGGAGGTATAGTGAACCGGTTCTGTTGAATATCAACGAAATAGGGTCAAAGGTCATTGCACAAAAACCAGATTTATTCCACAGCCATTATTCTCATGACTTGCGTAAAACTGCTTCTATTCCAACAAAACTTTATCATGTTGTTCCGGAGGAATAGTGAACCGGTTCTGTTGAATATCATCGAAATGGGGTCAAAGGTCAGGACACTGGAGCGAGATTTATTCCACAGCCATTATCCACATAACTTGAGTAATAATTTCTGGTATTTTGGAAAGCGTATCATCATCAATGCATTGCATGATTTTACTAACTTGTTATACGTTGCCTTTGATGTTATATATATATAGAATGAAAACATTACAGAACAAAAATACCAAAAAAAAAAAGAAAAGGAATTTCAAAACAAGTCAAAACAAAAAACAGGTTGCCGTCATCAGGAGAGCATCAACCTGTAGGAGTGGCCTTTCTAGTACGAACATACGACAAGGCGAGCCGAAATTGTCGGTTGGTCATGCTCCCAAGGCCACCAAACCAAATTCCAGAACAAGCACAAGAATTCAAAGAAAAAAAAATTAAAAGCTTACCGGCAGAACAAAACCACCCTGACAAGACAGCAAACGAAACTGAACAGAACCCCCACAAGAACCCAAATATATGCACTGATATAAAAGGTGGTCACGGTTAATCAACTACCTGGTAAGCCAAAAAATGTGTGAATTGACAAGATTCAAAACTGTGTATGTAGATAAGATCTTCAGCTATTAGGGACCCACTAAATAGCACTTTATATTGCCTATATACTTAAAATTGTTAGGTCCTAGGTTAATAAAGCATGTCAATGTGTAATTTGAAACTCTTGGAAACCGAATTAATTTTGAACTTGGATTAATAATGGTTGAAAATGATGATGATATGTGTGTAACAAGCCTTATTTTCCCGGAATCTCAACGTTTAATAAACTCTACTCGTAATCTCTGTACTACACACCTCGTACATAGATCTCGACAACTCCATTTTACTCTATTAAATGTTGTCATTTTATTTTGCTGTGACGCTATGTCAGGATTGCCAAATAGTAAAAGCTGTACGGAGAAGTAATGTGTCGTTGAGTTAGAAAACGCTTAACCAAGAAGTAACTAAATTTCCATAAGAAAAGAGAAACTGAAAAGGAAGGTTAAATAATGGAGGTATATATACGTCCCATACTCCAACTGTGATAGGAAAAGGTGTAGGAACCAATAGCATAGAAGAACGCATATTTGCTCCTTACCAAGAACTAGAGAGTTAAGTTTTCCAAAATTCTCTCGGTTGCTGAATTTTTGATCTTAGGGAGTTAGGAAGGTGACATTTTATCGAAGCTGATTACGCGAAATTGCGATGTAAGTTGAGATTTGTGCAACATATTTATGCGTGGTGCAATTTTTAAACCTACGCAAAAGAAGTAGGCAATATTTTTTTAAATAATGAACATATACTTGTATGCACGGGCGACGGAAGGTAGAGAACACGGGGGCCCCCTGGAATTTCTTGATCCCCTTACTGGGGTGTCTACTTATGAAACATCTTAAAAATGTGTGATTCACATATGATATAACGCATTTTTTTAAAGAAAATTTCCTGGAGACCGTCACCAAGTTTCTCAGTTTTCTAGAAAACGTTTCAAACACGACTTTGGAAATTGATTTTGTACAAATCGTTGAAAAGTTAACTCACCGTTGTTGTGTTTTTTACTATAAAGAAGCTCGTTGAAGAATTCTCAAATGGCAATGGGCTGGATATATTGCCAGAGCAACTGACTACTGTTAAATAATTCAGATATTAGCTTAGATTTGACTTAGAGGCAGGAGAAAACTCAGAAATTGACCACCTGGGAGATGGGTGAATGAAATTCGAAAGTATGTTGGAGTGACTTGGACGAGATATGCTCATGACAGAAAGTTATGGAAGAGACTTGGGTAGATCTTCACCACCAGCCAATATCCCGATTAACCGCCATGTGCAGCGCGGACAGCTGTGGAGCCATGCTGACGGCAGTGCATCTGACAGCTTCTGGAGGGTTCGTGGTGGAGGATCCATAGAGCGAACAATATGATCGAGGTGATCGAGGTTGTACCACAGATGCTCAATTGGGTTTAAGTCTGGGGAATTAGGGGGCCAGGAAAGCACTTTGAAGTCTTCATCGTGCTCTATCAACCACTCTCGGACATTTCTAGCAGTGTGGCACGTTGCATTGTCATGCTGGAAGATCCCATCTGCACCAGGGAAGACAATCAGCATGTATGGGTGTACGTCGCAAGGATGGATTCATAACGAATTCGGTCCATAGTGCCTTCCACAAGTAGGAGTGGACCCAGAGAATGCCACCAAAACATTCCCCAAACCATAACGCTACCCCCACCAGCTTGTGTTCTGCCAGCAATGGTTAAAAAGTGTTTGTTCTCCGATGTTTCTCGCCTTATACACCAACGTCCATCCGTTCGATGAAGCAGAAAACGTGACTAATCGGAGAAGGCGATCATTTGCCAATCAGCGGAGGTCCAATTCCGATACTGTCTTGCAAATGTAAGCCTTTCTGCCGATGCACCTTCGTTAGCATAGGTGCAGTGACCATCCGTCTGCATCGGAGCTTGATACGCAGCAGGGTTCGCTGAACTGTCGTTTTAGACACACTTCCGGTAGCCCCCTGGTTCATTCGGCCAGTGAGTTGCTCCAGTGCAGCGTATCGATCGGCACCCACGCACCTTCGCAGCCGACGTTCACCTTTCACATCAATGGCACGTGGTGCTCCGTAGTGTCCACGTCGCTTATTTGTAATGGTGCCATTTTTCCAATCACGATACACTTTAAAAACAGCAGCACGCCAACAGTTCACAAATTGCGCTGTTTCAGAAATACTGCCACCCTTGGCCTGACAGCCGATAATAATCCCTTTTTTGAAAATCTGATAAATCGCTCCTTTTAACCATGACAGCAACGAATTATATGTTTTCAGAATCAATCAATCAATAATATTTAAGGTTTAGGTCCAATTCACATTCAGTTGTGTGGAGCTAAGAAGAAGTAGATAGATTCGGGGTAGAGTCCTCTGATTGGATAGGTTTAAAGAGGAATAGGAAAATAGAGTTGTCGATTTTTACTGCTAAAAGTGAGCGCGAGAAAATTGCACTTTCAGCAAGCAGTTGAGATAAAAGTAACAACTCCTGACACTAACAGGAAGGCGGGGTCAGTCTGGCTGGTGAGGAGGAGGCAGTGCCAAGGGATAGTCCGATGAATTCCCGTCGCCGCGGCAGAAGTACGATGGGTGCTGGTGATGGTTGAGCATGGTAATTCCGATTTATGGTAATTCCTGTTGATTTGGTAATTCCAGGGGAGCTGGCGTGAGGAATTGGTGATGTACAGGGAATTTGTAATGGAGAAAGCATAAGGGAAATAGTGAGATTTTTACTCACAGCAGTAGTTTTCCAGACTTTACTTACCTTTGTGGGGTCCTTCTTTTTTTTTTTTTTTTTAACGAGAATTACGATAATGGGGTGAACTTCTTGAGTAGTAGTGGAAATTAGGAGCTAAGGAGTTAATCCTTTTAAGGGCCAAACTAGGGACACATAGTTGGAAGTGGAGATAGAAATTTTGCAAAGAGTGAAGATAATGTCCCGGAAATTTGAAATGTTGAGATTGCTAAAGTGAAAATTCCGAATACATACTTATTAACATAAAACCGTTATCTTAGATTTGGGGTCAGTAATTTGTTTGGAAAATATAACTATAATTCATAATTCAATTTTGAATGCCTACAGCAGCCGCGAATGGCTGAGTAGTTAGCAGTTCAGACTACCAATGCAAGGTCCTCCGGTTCGATTCTGGGCTGATCTGCTAACATTCGCCGTGCATCGGACGAGCACGTTCAGTGACGGCCCCACCAGGTTGGACCCACTGGTTAAATGGGTATCCTTTCCTATGCACTCTCCCTGAAATTTCTCACCCCTCTATGTGCAACATCGTACTTGTATGATGGCGCCATCTACTGTACTCTAATCTCACTACAAACTGTTCTTTCAAAGTCGCTAGACTTGCTCTCATTCCTTCCGTTTCTGTGTCCTGCCCAAAAGGCGAGCTCGCTGTAGGTGGCTGGAACCTAAAATCTAATCACTGTGGACGGAAGTCCTACAAGAAAATGACTTACTTGTACTTAAAAAAAAAAAAAAAAAAAAAAAGAATGCCTACAGCACACCCTATATGCCCTCCAAGCCAGCTCACGACACGTGCCTTCTTTCATTGGATACGCGTTGTTGACGTCAAAACTAGGAGGTTGTCACAATAATGTGACTCGACTGTGTATACAACTACACAGTTACCCCCCACCTCTCTCTTGTTATTGTTTTAACTCTCGGAGGAAATGCCCCCCCCCCATTGAAATTATTGGGTTCTTCCGCTCGTGCGTGTATGCACATTATTGAACTCGATCCTGAAGTTCTGCGGTGGCAGGTTTCAAAGAAAAACAAACAATGCCGGCCGCGCCCGTAGTCATTAATGTCTTGAAAGTATTTCCAACCTCAAATGCAAAACTAGAAAGAGCTTTCTCAGCAATTATTTATCCTTGTGAAAACTGATTTCAAATACAGAATGGAAACAGAGACTTTAGTTATGTTATTCGAATTACTTTGGAGGGCTAGCTCACAACTCAAAGATTTAACCCACAGACAGCATGTAATTTACTTTTAAGTAAGGAACATAGGCATTCTCATTAAAGCTATATGGCAGACAGTAAATGCCCACGTGAATCAGAGAGTGCCGCCCCGGTGGCGCAGTGGTCTAAGCGATGGCCTCTGATCATTCGTCCGAAAGGGGTCCGGGTTCGAATCCCGTGTGAGGCATGGATGTTGTGTTTGTCTTACGGCACTGGCTCTCTCCCTTCCCTGGAACCAGTGACCCTAAATTAGGGACGGGCGACTGCTTATAGCCCATTGAGTTGCTCACGGTGGTCGTTAAACCTCCAATCAAAAAAAAAAAAAAAAAAAAAGAATCAGAGAGTAATACTGTGTCATGGATGTCACCTTTCATCAAAGACCATTCACCAGCATTTGTCTTTTCCTTTGTAAGTTCACAATTTCTTTTCCACAAGCATTTGACATATGGCAGTTTTATTTCCAAATTATTATTATTTTTGATACATGCGAAATTTCTTAATGTACCTCCTTGGAAAGAGGGCAGCGGAAACAAATTCAGTGTGGAAGACCGAGAATTAAGATAAGAAAAATTTAAAAAATATGAAGTAATAATATCTTTCAGTACTGTTACATAGATTATATTGACAAAAGTCACCGGACACCTAGAAGAGAAACACAACATAGCATTTATTGACATACATTAGTACGGTGTCGGTACACCTTTGGCCTTAATGCATGCACTGACCCTTCGAGACATGCTTTCGATAAGGTTTTGGAATACAGCGATAGGTATGCGCTTCCATTCAGTACATAATGCTGGCGCTAACTGTTGCTTAGTAGTAGACCTTGGTTTCAAACTTCTTATGTGGTGCTATAATTCATCCCGTAGGTGCTCTATGGGATTAAAATCAGGGCTCTGTGCAGGCCAGTCCGCACACGATACGGAATTACACGCCGTAACAGTCCTTGCTTCATGGCTCGCTGCATTATCCTGCTGGTACCAACAAGGCTCGGTTCCATAGTATTGCCACAGAGTTGGTAGGGCATAATTATTGTCCAGAATATCAAGGTAGACGTGCTGGTTAACAGGTTTGTCCACGATAACCAATCAGCCGGGACCATACCACGAAAAACACCCCCACACGAGTACACTGCCAGCTCCAAACTTGACCGTAGGAACAGTACACTGTGGTAAATAGCGTTTCCCCGGCTGCCGACATACTCACACACGGCCATCAGACTGATGGATCGTATATCTGGATTCATCAGTCCATAGGACCCGTTTCCATTGATCTACGGTCCACGATAAATGTTCTTTACACCATGCTTAACGACGAGTAGCATTCCGAGTGGAGATGAAAGGCTTATGAGCAGCCGCACGATCACGGTAACCCATGGAACGAAGTTCTCTGCGAATGGTACGTGTACATACTGATGTTCCAGCATTTTTACTCACCTGTACACTGAGGCCTTGTGCAGTACTCCGTTGATTAGCTGTAACGACTCTCCTGAGGTTTGGACGTCCTCTATCACTGATTTTCTTTGGTCTGCTGGTACGTTTTGCTGCTTCAGGCACGCCACGTGTGTTCCTTGTATTCAGTACATCTAGAACAGTTGACTTGGGTATGTTTACACGCCTCTCGGTTTCTCTTATGGACAACTCACTAATATAACACCGAACAATTTTTCCTTTCTCAAAGTCAGTTCTCTCTCGCCGCGACATTTTCACCTAATCTCACAGTGCGATATAATCGTGGTCAGCTGCAGGCTTGTTTTTATACCGTTTGCAGCTGTACCGCGAGTCTTAACAACGCATAGGATCCGCTCATTTGCTTTTGAAGGGGTGTCCGGTGACTTTTGTCAATATAGTGTATGTAGTAAATCCGAAATTCTAAACTGTCTTACATCTCTGACATTACCCATGATTACATTTTCGTGACTGGTTCCTTGTGAGAATTTATAGGCACTGTCAGTTTCAGCGTCACTCATGACTAGAAGTTATCTTCTGCTTTTGGGTGTATATAATAATTTGCCCGTTCTTTGTATATGTCGTTATATTTAAAAAAAAAGTGAAGAAGAAGAACTGCCATAAATAAATAAACACTCGTTTCCCTTATTGCAGTGGGCTAAATTATATCATGCGAAGAACTAGCCAAGCATGCACATTTTCAGCGTATAATTTTAAAACAACTCATTCGAAAATCACATATATAAAAGTTGGAGTTTTAGCTTTCATTTCAAGCACACGTGAGAAAGACGACGATCTTTTTTTTTTTTTTTTTTCGTTCTTGTTATTCGCAACGAGAGAATGAGATTAGCTGCTTCACTTCTTTAGGAAACGCGAATGCTCCGAAGAGATAAAATCAACTTTAATGTTTCTGAAGGCGGAATACTTAAATATAGCAAAATCTTTAGTTTCCTTAAATTTTTGCCATTGTTTTCTATACGCGTGTGTTCTGAATAAAATTAATTAGATCCAGGGTTTTAGAAAAACAAAATATAAAAATGTTGTTGAGTTTCTGCAGAAATATAAGGATCAACCTCTCGGTAGGCGTTTGAAGTTGTCTATATAATGAAATTCCTCAAATAACGAAGTTAACTCATCCTTAAGGCTGAAAATAACGTTTTTCTTTGACAATTAAAAACATAGGCGATGCTATTAAGTATTCACGCGATCTTTCAGCCTCAGCGAATACAAAAATTCCAACGCTGTGTTTAGAAATTCAACAGATTATAGGTAACTAAAAAATATAAACCAAAATGTTTTCTGCGTGTCGACAACAGCATCAGTTTAAATTTCTAGCGGAAATATTAGTTAAAAACTGAAAATACGAAGCAAAAGCATTCTTGGAAAATAGTAAATGTTATAATATAATAAAGAAAAGCATTCTCTTATCAACAGTCGCTTTCATAAAAGCTAAAGATGATCAAACGTTAATGTTTAAAATAAATTTAAAAACAGTCAACCTCAAATGAAATTTGATATGCATAAAAAGAGAGTTAGCGAAAAACAGCAGGAAGATTAAATTCCTGATATAAGTACTTCAGTTAGCCTGAAAAGAGAGTGCTCAGATGCGCACTTTTTATTTAAGAAGACAGCTTTTACTTTCTGAGTTCATTACTGTTGACGTTTTTCAGATAAGACATAGTTTAATTTATCTGTTTTATCTTGTAACTATTTGTGAACCTAAAATGTCGTTTCTATGGGCTGGGCGGTATCCTCGCCGTATTTTAATTTAAGAAAAGCAACGATATCACATGAAACTTTTAAACATGTTGTGAGAATGAATGTTAATGACGTGCATTTTTTAAATCCAATCTGTAAAAAAGCAGATTATAAATATAACAAGAAGAAGGAAAACGATACAGGAAAACAGTGAGGTCAGCCATTTCCTCGGTTTTGATATACACCATCTTTTGACGCCGTCCTCTTTGCCAATAGTGAGGGAAACAAAGGTTTATCTTCTGTCCCCGATGCTGTTTCACGGTGAGTGGCAACGCCTTTTCGAGACCGCTGATGTGTAAATTGAAGGAGTGCTCAAGCGTCATATCCAAGACAGCCTGCTGCACATTGATATGAAAGGCCCGCTTTTCAAAGCCCAATTAACCAGTGCCATTCAGTGCTCTTAAAATGCTGATAACCACGCAGAAATCTCCGCACCTTATCTTGACAGGAAAGGCCAATGATCAATCGGCACGGCTTATTAGCACGTTTGAGGAGTTAGTTTTCATTTTAACTTAGCTATCATTCATATACAAACTCCAAAGTCATCAAACTTGAGCTTATTAAATTTCCTAAGGGACGCTTTCGTTAAGTGCAAGATAATTCTGTTCAAGGATCTTGAAGGCCGACAGATAAAACGTTAAACACCATTGAAATAAAACTAACGGAAGTTTTATTAATTTCTCTTAACGAACTAAATCTTGTCTTTGCTTAGTTACTGTGATCATCCTCAGGCACTGTTTGTTTTTCTTTTTCATATCTAAACCCTTTGATGTAATGATTTAGAATGCGGAAGTAAATCTGTTGAAAACAGTTCATTTTGCAAAAAGTACGTGCTCCTATATTACAGTTATGGGAACAGCGCTACTGCATTTTTTATGAAGTTTAGAGCACACACGGTCGAATCACATTATTGTGACCACCAGCTAATATCCACAGTAACCAACGTGTGCAGCCCGGACAGCAGCTAGACGCGCTGGGAGTGACTCAATAAGGTGCTGGAAGGTGTTCACAGGCATGTGGAGCCATGCTGACAGCTGCTGAAGGGTACGTGGTGGAGGATCCATAGAGCGAGCAACATGATCGAGGTGGTCCCACAGATGTTCAATTGGGTTTAAGTCCGGGGAATTAGGGAGTCAGGGAAGTACTTTGAAGCCTCCATCGTGCTCATCCATCCACTCTGGGACATTTCAAGCTGTGTGACACGTCGTATTTTTGTGTTGGAAGATCCCAGTCGTCCCAGGGAAGACAATCAGCATGATCCCAGTCGTCCAGGGAAGACAATCAGCATGTACCTGGTCTGCAAGGATGGATTCATAACGAATTCAGTCCATAGTGCCTTCCATAGGTATGAGTGAACCCAGGGAATGCCACGAAATCATTCCCCAGACCATAACGCTGGCCCTACCAGCTTGTTTTCGTCCAGCAATGGTTGAAGACTGTTTGTTCTCAGATGATTCTCGCCTTATACGCCAACGTCCATCCGTTCGACGAAGCAAAAAAACCTGACTCATTGGAGAAGGCAATCTTTTGCAAATCAGCGGAGGTCCAATTCCTATACTGCAGTGAAAATGTAAGCCTTTTCTGTCGATGCACCTTCGTTAGTATAGGTGCAGTGACTATCCGTCTGCATCGGAGCCCAATACGCAACTGGGTTTGCTGAACTGTCGATTTAGAAACACTTCCGGTAGCGTTCTGGTTTATCCGACAAGTGAGTTGCTCCACTGTAGCGTGTCGATCGGCCCTCAAGCACCTTCTCAGCCGACGCGACGTTCACCTTTCACGTCAATGGCACGTGGTGCTCCGCAGTTTCCACTTTGCAATGGTGCCATTTCTCCAATCACGATACACTTTAACCACAGCAGCACGCGAACAGTTTGCAAACTGCGCTGCTTCGGAAATATTGCCAGCCTTGGCCCGAAAGCCGATAATCATCCCTTTTTGCAAATCTGACAAATCGCTCCTTTTATTCATGACAGCAACGCGCGTTATGTTTTTCAGAATGCCTACAGCACACCTTATATACCCTCCAAGCCAGCTCACGACACGTGCCTCCTTTCATTGGCTACGCGCTGCTGACGTCAAATGGAGAAAATGGTTACAATAATGTGACTCGACTGTGTATTTTGATATATACTCAGTAGACAAAACATAGAGAGCGGCGATCGGCAGTTGACACAGGCATCTCCCGCGCAGACTAGAATAGACCCAAACCGAACACAGGCGATAAATAGACGACATTAGGGCCCCCCCCCCCCGCCCAAACACACACAGTGTATCGCAATCGACGAACATGGGTAAACATGGTGTTTTGGGCGGCTATGATTGTGGACGCATTGTCGGCGCAAGACAGATGGGTCATTCTATCTCCCAAGTGCCAAGAACTCTAGGGTTCCAAAGGGCAACCGTATCAAGGGTGTACCGCGAGGACGTACCAGCTCCCAGAAAGCAAGCGGTTTCTTACGACACGCCATTGATGATCGCAGTTGGCGTAGGCTATTCAGGCTTGTACAGACCAACCACCTGGCAACAGCGGCGCAAATCATATGCAAGTTAAATGTCGGGGGCCCAAGCAGCGTTAGCAAGCTAACGGTACGGCTTACGCTGCATACTGCGGGCTACGGGTGCCGACGCCCTACTCGTGTGCTACAGTTCACTGCTCGTCATCGGGAATTACGCCTGGCCCGGTGCCGGGAACATCAGAACTGAACATTTGCATAGTGTCGCCGGGTCGTGTGGTCAGGTGAATCCCGTTTCCAGCTCGTGTCGCCGGGTCGTGTGGTCAGATGAATCTCGTTTCCAGCTCTACCGAGCTGACAGCAAGGTACGGGTGTGGCGTCGATAGCATGCGGCCATGGCCCCCATCGTGCCAGGTCGACTCTGTTGAAGACGGTGGTTGCTCTGTGATGGTTTGGTTAGCCTTCTCACGGGACGCATTAGGTCCTTTAGTGTATCTAAAAAAGTCCTTAACCGTTGCGCGCTACCAGTATGTGCTGGCTGATCACCTACACGCTTTCAAGGCTTTCGCTCATCCTGTGACCGATGAGCTGTTTCACAGGACAATGCGCCACCCCACCGGGCCGCAACGACCCAGGAATCACTCATGTGAGTTTGGGAGCATCCAATAGCCCACAAGGCCCCGAATTAAAACCCTCTGGAAGTTCTATGGGATGCTGTAGACCGGAATATTAGATCCATGGATCGTGGAGCGACGTCTTAGAGTTGTGGATAACGCTGCAACAGGCATGGCTGGGAATCCGCATACGTACAGCTGAAACGGGATTCACCTGATCACACGATAGAGCGTTTTACCTCCGGAAACTCTCCGGCATCTGGTGGAGTCGATGCCTCGGCGTCTACAGGCTGTTATTCGCGCTAGAGGAGAACCAACACGCTCTTAGGTAGGTATCTCTAATGTTTTAGCAATTGACTGTACTTATACGATGTAGTTCAGCAGGCATAATAGCAGATCAGTGGTACATGTTCTTTCGATCATCGATACAGTACTAAAATCGGCTATTACGTCATAAAACTAATTTCCCACGGCGGTAATGGCTTTGAAGTAAAGGTAGCCAACCTTTTTATTGAATACACCCTTGGACTAGCCACCGGGTAGGTTGGTAAATAAAATATTTTCTTTAAATTTACTTGATGGTTGTTGAGTTACAGATTTCTTATCGCTGGAGGTAAAATAACTCCCAACTAGCATGGAAAAACTATTTATCTTTTTAGTTCACTGTTTTGGTTCCTTTCCGTGGACCCACGCAACGGCATCCAGTTATTGATGTCGTATTTCGAATCTTTTGCTCCTTTTCTTCGGTTTCACTTTTTTCTGCATGTTTAACCGCGCATTCTCTTCTGATGTTGCTCAGAGATAGTCTCTTCTTATCGTGGTCAACAGCTAAACCCCCTGCATTCCCTACATAAAAACCAAGAACCCTCGGATTCCTGCCAGCGAACTCTTTTTCTCACACACAAGCATCGCAACACCACTGCTACTGACCACAAAGCGATGAAGAGGAAGAAGTTGATAGCTCTTTCTCTCTCTCTCTCTCTCTCACACACACAAGGATTTCTCTTTAGCACTGCTTTCCAACGTTTAAACGGATACATATCACAAAACGTAAACGTCCCCTATCACAGTACATTTTTGTAGGCGGCAATTAGCTGCTTGGAAGATTTTTAACGACAACTTAGCATATCATAGTCAGTCACCATTTGACAGTTACTATGTGACGAATAATATTTAGATTTTTCCGCATAGTCAGTTACCATGTGACGAATAGCATTTTAGATTTTTCCGCAGCTGCGCTTCCACTCCCGTCTCTATGTATCGCTAATTTTCTTTCGAGTGAGGGGCAGCAGAGATATGACGTTCTTCCAAATTTTACGGTTCTCCTTAAAACAAGTTAGTAAAATCATGCAATGCATTTATTATAATACGCTTTCCAACACACCAGAAATCATTACTCAAGTTATTACTCAAGCTATGGGGATAATGGATGTAGAATAAATCTCGCTCCTATGACCTGACGTTTGACCCCATTTCGATGATATTCAACAGGACCGGTAAAGAATACTTCCGGAACAACATGATAAAGTTGTGTCTCAATCAAAGCATTTTTACGTAAGTTATAACGCATAAGGGCGATGGAATGGATCCCGCTACTATGTCCTGATGTTTGACCCCATTTCGCCCATTTTCAATAGGGTTTCTCCCCAGGCGGTCCCTTACCACATACTAAACTTGCATAGCAATCGAACCATTTTTACGCGAGTTATCGTGCGGACGGACAGGCGGATAAAGCTGGAGCAGATATGTTTCTTCAACCAGCGGTTGGAAAGCGTAAAAAAGTGCAATACACGAATAAATAAGGTAGAGTATTTTTGCTTATAATGGAATCCAAAGTAATTTTAAAAAACCCACCGAAAATAAAGATTCATTGAATTTACAGCAGCGACCGTGCTCCAGTGGGGATTTCTGCTCTTGCGGGGAGGAGGCTACCCCTTCCAGGCGCTTCGAGGCTGTGGCCCTGAGAAAGGGGGGGGAGTTACGAAGGTACATGGAGGGAGGTGAAGGCCTTAATTTTGGCAGGAGATTCTAGCCCCGGGGCCATAAGCTGTGGGTGTTCTCCAAAGGGGTATTCTTGGCTCGCTATAGCATCATGGGTTTTAAACACGCAACCCACAGGTTGGCATTTCGCTGCTATAACCACTAGGCTGCCCGCACGGCTGGTGATGTCCGTATGCGGAAACCCCTCATAAGTCTATTGCCACTTCTTCTAGGGCTTCGGGTTGTGCCGTTTTTGTCTACTGTTTAGCATGCCAGGTCTATGCCCAGCAAAAACACAAGTGTTCGGAAACTCTTGGCCTCCAGCTGGCAGAGATGCGTCACTGCAGGCTGAAATCTACCGCTCATGGCACGGTAGCGGTCCGAGCGCCATCAGTTGGTAGCCACTGATGGCCCTGCAGCACCGCCGTAAATTGCGGACCTCCATGCAAGTGCCACTAGTGGCCCGTAGCTGGCAACCGAAACAACCCCAACACGAGGTGGAAGCAACGGAACTGCGCATGCGCAGAAGCAACACGTGCTGTGTCTCTCATGGTACCGGTTAGTTGAAGACGACGCTATTGCCTTCGTGTTATTTTAGTGGTTGTTAAGAAAAAAAGCCATATGTAGACAGGCGAATTAATTTTTTAATGAAATGCCACGTCGACAAAGATTACCGTCGAAATAATAATATATAAATAATTATTAATGAACTGTAAGAAATAGTCAGTTACTCTTATGTATTTACAGAAACTCATTTCGTAGCAAAATTCCTGCACTGGCACACAAAGAATCCAGAATACAGACAGCCATGAAATACACCCACTCCATTCCCATGAATAACAAGAAATAATTTCTCTGTGTAATCTTTCGTTTTAACATAAACTAAACAGCTCGAAACAAAAGTCCCGGTAAAACATCAAAAAATCAATATGTTGGAGGAAAAATAAAGTGTTTATAAGCATACAAAATTTATCAATTATTTGAAAAAAAAAAAAAAAAAAAAAGCAACGCTATGTGGATATAATGTACTCATCCATGGGTTGAATACCCCAGACTGGAGGAATTCGCTGCTAAAAATAACAACAAGTAAAATAAACATATCTTTCCTCTTTAGAACAAATGTAGCTTCGGACCGCGGAAAGGAAAGATACAATGTTAAAAATGTAACAGAATGGGACATGAACGGGTAAGTATATTAATTAAACAATCGCCTTTCAAGACCATAAGGACAGCACAAAACTTTGGAAAAGCGCCTTTAAGTTGGTACACTCGTTAAAAATGAGTGAAGTTCCCTTAAGGTAAATGAAAATAATCATTACGTTGCAAAAACAAATTTATGAATTATATGAAACGGACATTTATGAAAAATAGCTTGCACTATTATAAAATTAAAAAGAGAATCATTCGTTTCAATCGCGCAGGAAAGATGATCAGCTTCAAGCGAGCGTCCGCTTCATAAGCAGCCTGTCGTTGGCTCGTTTCCAGCCAGATCCAAACGGGCGTTTTTCAGGACCTGTTGAAAAAATGTCCATAGCGCCGTGCCATAATGCAGAAGTTCCGTAGGGGGGAAAGGTACTTGTGCCTTTGGGAAACTGCGGTTATAACTTTTTTATGGCTACTACTGGGAAATTGGCGGCCAAGATTCGGAAAGCCATCATTTATGGCACGTGCTTGCAGGGCCGCTTAAGGGCCGCTTGTGGCAGCCACTGCCAGTGATGGATAACTGATGGCCCTCTTCAACTGATGACAACTGATGGGGTGCCAACTGTTGATCAGCTGCTGGCCTGATCAACTGGCCCATGTGGTGGCAGCCGAGAGGTTTTATTGACGGTTGGGCAGCGGCAACGTAGTGCTGGGCCACTGCTGGCTGCCAGTGCTGACTTGAGTGCTGGCCCAGCAACACTGTTTTTGCTGGGTAGTAAATCAGCGAGGTCTAGGGTAAGTCGTGCCAGGTCGAGAGCAAGTCAGTGATAATTTCTTGATGAGCTGGCTGCTTAATTTAATTCTAAAGTCACAAATTCTCAACTTATTTAAAATGTACCAGAAATGAACGCAGTTTAAAAAGTTGGCTTAATTTAGGTATACAAGGATATTTAGAGTTCTGTGAAAAGAAAACTGAGTACACGCGGAGCTTCATAAGTTATGTCAAGTTTCTCTTTTCTTCAATACATTCTTTCGTACGAAATGCTTTTTTAAAATGTTACGTACATTGATTGACTTCATTTGAACATATGCAGAACCGTCCCTAGGGTGTATGCGGTACCGGTCAAATATTTTTTGCGGGGCCCCTGTCTATAAAAGCAAGTTTCTTACATAATGTATTACAAAATTCATGGGTATGTGTGATATATACTGATCTATCGACGAAGATTTAGGATAATCAGTAGAGAGTACTAGCTGTTCTCCACTCTTACATACACTATATTGACAAAAGTCACCGGACACCACTTCAAAAGCAAATGAACGGATCCGCTGCGTTCTTAAGATGCGCGGTATAGCTGCAAACGGTATAAAAACAAGTCTGCAGCTAACCGCGATCATATCGCACTGTCAGGTTTAATGAAAATGCCACGCTAACTTTAAGAAAGGAAAGATTTTTGGGTGTTATATTAGTGGGTTGCCCATAAGAGAAACCATGAGGCGTTTAAACATACTCAAGTCAACTGTTTTGGATGTACTGAATAAGTGGAAGACATGTGGCGTGCCTGAAGCAGAAAAAACGTACAGGAAGACCAAAGAAAATCAGTGATAGAGGACGTCGAAGCCTCAGGAGAGTCGTTACAACTAATCGACAGAGTACTGCACAAGACCTCAGTGTACAGGTAAGTAAAAATGCTGCAACCTCGGTATCTTCACGTACCATTCCCAGAGAACTTGATTCCATGGGTTACCGGGGTCGTGCTGCTGCTCATAAGCCTTTCATCTCCACTCGGAATGCTACTCGTTGTTTTGCATGGTGTAAAGAACATTCATCGTGGACCGTAGATCAATGGAAACGGGTCCTATGGACTGATGAATCCAGATACACGAACCATCAGTCTGACGACCGTGTATGAGTATGGCGGTAGCCGGGGTAACGCTATTTACCACAATGTACTGTTCCTTCGGTCAAGTTCGGAGTTGTGGTGTTTTTGGTGGTATGGTCCCGGCCCATTGGTTATCGTGGACAAACCTGTTGATCAGCACGTCTACCTCGATATTCTGGACAATTATGCCCTACCAACTCTGGGGCAATACTATGGAACCGAGCCTTGTTGGTACCAGCAGAATAATGCACTGAGCCATAAAGCAGGGACTGTTACGGCGTGTCATTCCGTATCGTGTGTGGAGTGGCCAGCCCAGAGCCCTGGTCTTAATCCCATAGAGCACCTATGGGTGGAATTAGAGCGCCGCATAAGAAGTTTTGAACCATGGCTTACTACTAAGCAATAGTTAGAGGCAGCATAATGTACTGAATTGAAGCGCATACCTATAGCTGTGTTCCAAACCCTTGTCGAAAGCATGTTTCGAAGGGTCAGTGCATGCTTTATGGCCAAAGGTGGACCGATGTTTTACTAATGTATGTCAATAAATGCTATGTTGTGTTTCTCTTCTAGGTGTCCGGTGACTTTGTCAATATAGTTTATTTGTTTTAATGCCCAATCAATGCTCTCTTGGACTCTTCAGGCCGTAATCATTGCATTGCTGGAATGTGATCCCTTTCAATGTTAACCATAGTCTCTTTAGAGATTATGCGTATAATAGGCATGACCACGCACATCTTCCACAGCGCTCGACAATGAAACAAATGTCAGAATGAAGGGCGTGTTCACTTCTTTTGAAATAACAGGGACAAATTTGTCGATTTCATTGCTAGCAAGCCTTAATGTGGTGTACCACATTAAGACTTCATTGCTAGCAAGCCTTACTGTGGTGTACCACATTAAGACGAGCGCAATGATATGAAATATCCAAGGCTAAATTCCGACTTACAAGACAGTCTTTCTTTTACATATATAAGATTGCGCATGGTTGGATGTTCTGTTAATAGACTAACGGACAGACTAATCTTGCCAACCAATCCGGTTTGATATCAGTCTCCTCTGCTGAACACAGCCTTCCGTTCATTATTTATCTTAACGATGTACCACTCATGCCTCACACCATCACCATGAAACTTCTTTACCAGCATTTTGTGACTTACTTTGACAGTCCTATTCCACTCCCTGATGTCTCACCACCGGAACTGAAAGCAACCTGGACTGATGCACATTCAACTTATACGTCACCGAAATCCATTGATACCCACTGGCTGCACCTCCACCAAAGGATGCTGACCCCCGCACTCTGCACCGCTTCCAGAGACAAACTTCCCCTAACTGTTATTTTTGTGCGACAATAGGAGATGTTACCCATGCTTACTCATCTTGTCTTGTGCTCCAACCGCTCTTCTCATTACTGTTTCAATTGCTTCAGAAAGTCTGTTCATCCTCTCACACGATGTACAACTACCATTATTTACAGCGGCATCAACCAACTTCAACTCGCCATAGGACTGTTTGTAAAACTATCATCCTGCAGGCCAAACATACAATATATCCTTTTTATCACAGTAGCATGGATAATCCAACGCTGCGTTTGTATACTGTGGCACGGAGATTTCTTTGCTGCAACTTTCTGAACTCGCTGTGTGCGATTCTCCAAGTGGATTATGACGTTACAGTTTCAGAAAAAACTATACGTGACTTTCATTCCAAATGGACTCCTAGTCTCCAATGGTACCGTGTTCAAGATGGATTCATTGAACATCTTCCATAACAAGTTTTGTAGAGTTTTTCGTTTTGGACAAAAGCATTATTTTTTGTTTTTTACTTCAACTAAGATTTAAAATGGCTACAAAATTCATAATCTGCACAAGTTTATTCCGGAAAATCAGTTTTTCGTGTCTTCATTTCAGCAAAATAATTTATTATGTTGTTGTAATCCAGATTTTCACATAATGTATGTTCTATTCACAGTAAGGCCAAATTAGATAACCTTTCTTCAATCATAGTAGTTCTAAGATTGTATTTTATTAATTTCAACGAAGAGAAACTCTGCTCTGCTGAGGCAGTAATAACTGGAATTGTCAATCAAATTCATAAAGCAATACTGAAATTTGGAAAGGAATCAGTACAAAAAGTATATGTGAGGATCTGTGGATATCGAAATCTGGAACTGACTCGTCTAATCCAAGACAATTGGCTGGCTAAATTTAGGTGCTTGAGTTCCCATATCCCATAAAAATAAGGCAACATTCACTTGGTTGTGCAGGCCATTCATAATTATGTTGTTCTGTTCTGCATATTTAATTTTTTATCTTAATTTTTGGTGTCTATGATGAGCCGGATCCCCCATAGTACGGAGCCAGGTGCCCCGCTTGCGTGATCTATAAGCGGTTCTGAACTTACTGTACGTATGTGTAGTCCTAACAAACTGGACAGGCAGTGTATGTAGAAATCAGCAACGTGATCGTTTTCACGGCCAGTCACCAGCAGGAAAGGTATTATAGAAGACGAGCACCTAATCTTCACAGTCTCTGAACCTGGCCTTCAGGAATGTTGTTGCTTGCAGTTCGATGAGCTCAAATTGTAAGGGAGCGTCGTACTTTTCCAAAACAGATGCTGAAGAATAATCTTACGCCTTCTCCACGGGAACGTATGTCTGTTAATCGACCCGTAAACACATCAGCAAATAACTGAAGCATCGAACGAAAATGACATTTCGAGAATGGATTACCTTATTTTTAGTTCCGTACTATAAAAAAAAACCGACATTGACGGTGAGTTCATCCTCGAGGAATTCAAAGTAAATAAGGCTCTCCTAAGATTTTTCGATAGAATTGGCTAACTTTTAAATGCGATTAAAATTAACTTTCAGAAGACAAAAGTGATGTACAATGCTTTTACAAAAAATAAAGATTTATCGGTTGATGGAGAAAAGCTGGAGATAACCAATGCCTACATTTATCTTGGACAGCAGATATCAAGTGAGGGCTACGTTGATGAAGAAATTAATCGGCGCATAAAACTTGCCTGGAGAGCTTTTGGAAGAAACAGTATAATTTTCAAGAGCAATATATCATTATGTCTTAAAAGAAAAGTGTTTGATCAATGCATCCTTCCAGTGCTTACGTATGGTGCAGAGACGTGGACCTTAGCTAAAATAGACATACAAAGGCTGCAGACAACTAAAAGTAGCATGGAGAGGTGCATGCTTGGTGTAACCAGGAGAGATAAGAAGAGAAACTCGTGGATCAGATAAATGACAAAAGTGGAAGATCAGAGTAAAATCCCGGAAATGGCAATGGGCTGGACATATTGCCAGAAGGACAGACCATCGATGGACAGCCGAAATTTTAGACTGGATTTCCAAGGGACGGACCCAAAAGAAGACCCCATGTGAGATGGGTGGATGAAATTCGAAAGTATGCGGGAGTAACATGGGGGGAGACTGGCACAAGACAGACCGTTGTGGAAGAAACTTGGGGAGTCCTTCGTCCAGCAGTGGATTGATAATGGTTGACAATGATGATGCTGATATGATTGCTAGAGATAGGTTTATATGCACTAAAAACTGCAAAACATGCGTGCAAATATGCGCTTATAATACACGAAATATTCACTTAAAATGTAAAACATGAATTTATAGTATTTATCTTCAAATGAATGCTGTGGACTCAGAAACTTTTCGAATATGAATTTTATGAACCACACACAAATTAATATATTATTCTTAAACATAATAGCTCACCATTACAGTAGTTATGAATGATATAATTATTATTAATCAAAACGTTCCTTAAATAATATTTTTTCACACATGGTTATTTTTGTTGCAACAGACCGTAATATCTAAGGAGAAAAAAATTCACATAAATCCATGAATTGGTGTATTTCGATAAAGTATTTGAATCTGCCGGGCTTTCGCCTGACAACGGGAGGCTTTGTTAAGGCAACTTGTACTAGACAAACAATTTGGAGTTTAAAATAAAAAATGCTGGATAATAGTATGAGTATTAAAAACATAAATATAACGTGAACTATGTTAAAACATAAACACGTGAACTATGAGTTGTATATTTACGTGTTTGTAGTGTTATCTTTATGGTTTTAATACTCGTACTATTATCGAGGTTTTTAGTTTTAAACTCCGAACGTATTATTGTTCGTCTAGTGCAGTGGTTCTCAAACTGTGGTCCGTGGCTAGGTCCTTGGTGGTCCGCGAAATTTTCAAAATGTTCTATGGAAAATCTGTTTTTTGTGACACGCAAGTAATGCAACGTTAAGATGGCTCCCCCTCCCACCCGGTGGCGCAGTGGTCTAAGTGATGGCCTCTGATCATTCGTCCAAAAGGGGTCCGGGTTCGTATTACGTGAGGCATGGATGTTGTGTTTGTCTTACGGCACTGGCTCTCTCCCTTCCCTGGAACCAGTGACCCTAAATTAGGGACGGGCGACTGCTTATAGCCCTTGAGTTTCTCACGGAGGTTGTTAAACCTTCAACCCCCCCCCCCCAAAAAAAAATAATTAATAAAAAACCGTTAAGCTAAGCGGCGTGTGCAGTGGTGTATTGCACTAAGATGGGAGTGTATCATCTCCACTGCCATGCGGCTCAGGTCATCAAGGTCAAATGCTCTGTCAACGTCGCTATCTTACCGTAGTGTTGTAATCCCAGTAGCTGCAGAAGCAAATTACCATGAAGCAAACAAGGATCTACGGCGGAAATCACTGTCACAGCTCAGTGGCGCCAAATCCGTCTCTAAAGAGCAGGAACTGCGGAGCTGGAGGTTTTGGCCGATGACAGCGACAAGTGGCGCCGACAGTGATTCTGGCACTGATATTTTAGCAAACAAGTCACAGCCAGTGACGGTGACATACTCGTATTAGTGACAAAATACCAGTGACGTGGTTTCCGACCCATCTGTATTTCTGAATAGCCCTTTGCGTTCGGCAGTTAGTTGTTCTTATGTGTTTTGTGTGTGGTTAGTTTACTTAAATATTGTATACCACTTACATTTTTATTGCGTTATTTATACTTTATATTCAGAATGAATCGGTGGTTTAAGAGTGGTTCATTGAAACGGAATATAAGTGAAATCGATACGACATCTCCTGTGCCTGCTAAAAACTAAAATCATTGAAGATCGTTTTCAAACCAGTTGTTCTGTTATCGTCAAAAAAAACAAACAAAAAAAACGCCATGTGTATTGAGGAAATATGAAGAAGATTACCTGAAAATGGGATTTTGTTGTACCGGTGACCAATTTGAACCTAACCCTCCTTTGTCTAACGACGCGATGAAACCTTCAAAATTTTCACGGCATTTTCAAGCAAAACATGCAGATTTAGCCCATAAACCTGCTGAATATTTTCAAAACAAACGTAAAGTGATGCTGTCATCACAGAAATCAATTACTTCTGTTGCTACGGGTAAAGAAAAAGTAAAACTTCAAAAGCACCATTCCAAGTGGCTTTACTTGTGGAAAAAACTGGTCAAGGGCATACCGTCGCTGAAACACTTTTAAAGCCAGCGGCCAAACTGATGGCGAATATTATGCTTGGGGAAAGGCAGGGCGAGGAATAGACAAGATTCCTTTGTCGAATGATACAATTCAGCGTCGCATAACATCTTTGGTATCTAATGTGGAGGAGCAATTAATCACAAGTGTGCGTGGTAGTAGTTATTTTGCTTTACACTTGGACGAAAGCTCGGTCGTAGAAAACTTGTGTCAAATTTTAGCATATGTAAGATACATTTACGAAAATCAAGTTCATGATGACTTTTTGTTTTGTTTATCGTTAAAGATTCACAGTACAGGAAATGATGTTTTTGGTATGGTTAATCATTATCTCATAACACAAAATTTGGACTGGAAAAAATGTGTCGGAGTCAGTAATCACGGTGCGTCAGCTTTGTGTGGGAAAGGAAAGGGGTTTACAGCAAAGGTAAAAGAGTTAGTGCCTGAATGTAGTTCAACTCACTGCTTTATCCAAAAAGAGCAGTTAGCGGTAAAGGAATGCCTTCTGAACTGGATCTTGTATGGAAACTGTTGAAATCGCAGCCTCTCAGCGATAAAAGAATAAAAAACGCAATTCGTCAGACGGGATTTTTTACGGCGCTCCAAATAAATTGCAATATACCGGCGCAGCTGTTATTCACCGAACTTCACGTACCTTGAAACGCCACATGCGGGCATCTCTCTCTATGTATATCTGTGACGTAAGCGCGGTTTAGAGGAGAACTCTTTTTCTTCTGTGTTCTGAGTGTGCTGTCGTCTTTTGCTTGTGTGCGGTGATATGTTCTGGAAGTTCTGCGTGTATGTTTTTCCAAATAGAACTGCTCTTTTAATAAAGGAAGCAAACTGTATTATGCGAAATATTCAGAATCAGTAGACTCTGGTACGCTTAATGATTTTTAGAATGCGTTCTTGGTGTTATGAACGTATTTTTCTCCCCCTACAAAGTGATTGTGTGTGCGGGACTGAAGTGAACTTTTTTAGCAAGTATGGCGTCAGTTGGCGTCTGTAAGAAACGTCCTTTGTTACCGTGATGGAGCATCTACGTGTCGACGTATTACATCTAAATCGAAAGCTTCGTATCATCATTTATGTTATAATTAAATACTTTTTTTTGCATACAACTCAGGTCTGTATATGAATTTACTATTGCTAGCGTGAAGTGCTCTGTTCTATTTTTATTGTTAAGCTCACATTCTTCTGCCACGAATGAAGGCTAGCGAGAAACATCAGTTTTTTCAACTGCGTGCCGAATAATCGGGGTGTTAATGCTATCTTTTTAACTACGCATCCAATCTTTGGGAATTTAATATTCCCACCCCTCCAAAAACGACAGGAACAAGTAGTTAAAGTGGTTAATTTAATTAAATCACGGTCACTGAACTCTCGCCTTTTTAGTGTATTATGCGAAGAAATGGGAAGTGTGCACAAAAATTTACTTTTCCTCACCGAAGCACGGTGGTTGTCAAGGGGAAAAGTGCTTTCAAGAATTTTCGAGCTAAGAAATGAGACCAAGATCTTCTTTCTTGGCACTGATAAAGTAAGTAAATCTCTTTTCCACGAATTCAAGTGGCTAGCGCAAGTGGCTTATCTCAGCGATATTTTCAGCATCCTGAACAGCTTAAATCTGTCACTTCAGGGGTGCGATGTAACGATTTTTAAAGTGCAAGATAAAATAAAGGCATTTCTACGGAAATGTAATTTTGGAGTAAACGGCTTGGTCGTGGGGAGTATGATTCCGTTTCTGCACTTGATTATTATTTTTTGCAGTCTTCAGGATAACTAATCGATGATGAATTAGTGCAATTATTTCAGAACCATACAACAATTCTGCAAGATAGCATAAAAAATATTTTCCAGAGCCTGATGAAAGTAAGGAGTCGATTAGGAATCCTTTTATCGATTAGAAATCCTTTCATCTGTGATTCTACTTCGGCCTTTCTGTTCGTATGTGTGATCAGCTTATAGAATTGGCATCTGATAGAGCACTAAAAATTAAGTTTAGTGAGAAATCCCTCACAAACATCTGGATCCATGTGAAATCGGAGTACCCTGAACTGGCCAACAGTGCCATCAAGCACCTGCTACCGTTTCCCACAAAGTACAATTATGAAATAGGATTTTCTGCCCTGGTTGGACTAAAAAGTGTGAAAAGGAACAGGGTTGAGCCTGACTTAAGACTGAAACTATCTTCCATTGCACCTGAGGTAACCAAACTGGTCAAATATTGCAAGCCACACCATTCTTCATATAAAAATGGAGAATAAAAAATGTATTAATTTATTTACTTTCTTGAAATGTGCTAATACCATTTCAATCCTAAAAATAATTATGCTGTTATTGTTTCTTAACCCTTGGTCTTAAACAGTTCCATGAGGTTATATTTTTTTTAATTCACTTATTAATTTTTGTTCATCATCTTGAATTATTTTCTTATTGACTCCTATACAGTGAAAGATGCGGTTTGGCGTAAATTCTGCATTACATTATGTGCAGACTTTTGTGCCATCAAATATTTTCACTGATTTGAGATACCCAGTTCTAAATCTTGATAATGCGGTTTTTTCTTTTCTGTTTAATGTTGTGTTCAGTGTTTTGTCATGTTTTTTTTTGTGTGTTTTAAAACGTAATAAAAAACAGAATTTTTTATTAATTTTTTTTCAACTTTTCTACAATGAAATAACTTTCGTATCAAGTTTTTATGATGATAATGCATATTAATGAGTTGTTAAATTATTATTCCCACATTTTGGTACTTGAACGGCAGAGGAGCCGAGGTAGGTGATCCGTGTTAGGTTGACAGTCTTATACTTAGTGGTCCGTGGTAAAGGAAAGTTTGAGAACCACTGGTCTTGACAAAGCCTCCCGTTGGTAGACGAAAGCTCGGCAGATCAAACTACGAAATTTTTCGAAATACACAGTGCGTCAAAGAATCTTTAAGACTGGCGCTAGATTTCAGTCTACGGTGGCACCACCAGTGTAATCGCGAATGCGTTATAAACCGTGACCATCTGCTTGCTTTCTGTCAAAAGTACTGCGCAGTTGTTAAAGTAACTCAAACGAAACGGCCGTTCATTAGAGAAGTAATTTTTTTTTCATGTTGAATTATTAAAATGGAACAAAGGGCTGTTATTAAATTTAACGCAAAACTTGGTAAAAGTGCCTCAGAAACGTACCAAATGATGAAACAAGTTTACGGTGAGTTTTGTTTAAGTAGATGAAATGTTTTCCTGTGGCACAGACGTTTTTGGACAGAAGAGATACGCTAGAAGATGATAAGCACACCGGAAGACCAAGTTCATCTAGGACACCTGAGATTATTAAAAAAGTGTGTGATTTCATGGCAAACAATCGATGTGCGTCACTAAGAATGATGGAAGAGTCTTTAAACATCACCAAAGAAACGATTCGAACCATTTTGCATGAAGATTTGGGCAAAACAAAAGTCTGCGCTAAATTTGTTCCACACACGTTAACCAATGATCAAGGAGAAGTGCACATTGCAGAGACATCATTTCAGCCGCTGAAAATGATCCAAACTTCTTAAAATCGATTGTTACAGGTGATGAAACATGGTGTTTTCAATATGATCCTAAAACAAAGCGCCAAAGTGGGGAATAGAAGTAAAAAAACTTACCACAAGACCAAAAAAAAAAAAAAAAAACAAGAAAAGTTCCATCGAAAATCAAAACAATGCTCATTACATTCTTCGATAGTAAGGGTGGACAAACAATTACTGGTGAGTTTTATTTAAATGTTTTGAGGCTTTTGATGGGCAGAATTCGTCGCATTCGTCCAGAATATCGGGATGAAAACAGTTGGTGTTTGTTCCACGATAATACACCCAGTCACACCTAACTTCTTGTTCGTAGATTTTTGGCGAAAAATAACGTCTGTGTGTTGAATCATCCACCGTATTCGCCTGATTTAGCACCCTGCGACTTTTCTTTATTCCCAAAACTTAAAATGACGTTAAAAGGGTGTTATTTTGATGATATTTCGACCATACAAACAGCTTCGACGCGTGCTTTGGAGGCAATTCCGCAAAGTGAACTGGAACAGGCATTCGAATAATTATGAAATCGCTGTAACAAGTGTATTGAAGCCGGAGGGACTTATTTTGAATAACAAACCAAAATGAATTATAATTTCTTGTTTCTATTTCATGTTACAGACCCAGTCTTAAAAATTCTTGGCCACACTGTGTACACTTATTCACGGAATTATGTGACTTCATTGTCTCCTTAGTTATTAGTGGTGTACTTAGTATCTTTTAGACATATCCTTAAGATCTAGCTTGTATTGCGACCATGATATGTTTTTTTAAGTGTTCAACTGTTAAGTTTTGTCGTTTGCCATCAAAAACCATTTTTATTGCAGAAAATTTTCTCTCCGTATTTACATCAGATCAGATCATATGTAGATGATTTTAGGAAGGAAGTGTCTCTGACCCCAGGTCTTGAACAACCCTTAGAAATAGGAAGCTAGGAGATTTGGGCAAGAGTGCCCGATAGGAAAGTGACACGGACGCAAGGTAGAAAGGGAGAGGAAGACGCCCTTATTTATTACTGGGGGACCAGTACCCGGTCCGACGGCTTAACGTGCCCATCCGACGCACGGCGAATATTTAGTAGTTCGAGCGTTCGTACCTGCCCGGGATCGAACCTGATGTCTTCTCCGTGGCAGTCACGAATGTTGACCACTAGGCCACCCGCACTCGCGGTACTATAATACTACCCAATAACTGTATCTACATACGTTATTGCTGGGCAGTATTTATAGTATTTTGCTCTCGTGGCTGGAACTTGTAATACTTATAGTATATTTATAGTATTTTGCTCTCATGGCTGGAACTTGTGTACCAACTGGAATGATTCGGCACGCACGAGCATGGCTTGAAGCTGACCCTCTTTTCTGCGGAGTGCGTAACGAATGGTTATTTAATTTTACAATATTGCGAGGTATTTTTCATAAATGTCAGTTTCATATAATTCATAAATTCATTTTTTCAACCTATGATTGTTTTGTTTTTTTACCTTAATGGAATTTCACTTTCTCAATGAGTGTACCAACTTAAAGGCGCTTTCCAAAGTTTCGAGCTGTCCTTGTCGTCTTGAAAGGCGATTGTTGAATTAATATATTTACCCGTTCATGTCAAATTCTGTTACATTCCTAACATTGTATCTTTCCTTTCCGCTGTCCGAAGCTACATTTGTTTAAAGAGGAAAGATATTTTATTTTACTTCTCCTTATTTTTAGAAGTGAAATTATCCAGTCTTGTGTATTCAACCCATGGATGAGTACATTATATCCACATAGCGTTGCTTTTTTTTTCAAATAATTGATGAATTTTGTATGCGTGTAATTCCTTTTTTTTTTTTTTTTCAACATAACGCTTTTTTAATGTTTTTTCAGGACTTTTGTTTCAAGCAGTTTAGTGAATGTTAAAATGAAAGATTACGCACAAATTATTTCTTGTTATTCATGGGAATGGAGTGGGTGTATTTTATGGCTGTAATCTAGTATTTCATGGCTTAATCTGATATCTTCGTCGACTTGGCATTTCATTAGGAAATTAATTCGCCTCTCTACATATGCTTTTTTTCTTAACATCCACTAAAATAACACGATGGGGATAGCGTCGTCTTCAACTAGCTGGCAGCTCGAGAGACACAGCATGTGTTGCTTCTGTGTATGCGCAGTTCCGTTGCTTACACCTGGTGTTGGGGTTTCATCGGTTGCCAGCTACGGGCCACTAGTGGCTTTTGCTTGGTGGCCCGCAATTCACGGCGATGCTTCAGGGCCATCAATGGCTCGCCAACTGATGGCGCTGCCACCAACGGACCGCTGCTGGTCCGTGAGCGGCAGATTTCAGCCAGTAGTGACCCATCACTACTAGCTTGTGTCCAGCAGTTTCCCAACACTTGTATTTTCGCTGGGATCAGAAAGCGTTAGCTTTTTAATGCTAAGTGGTCATGTAGGGGAATGATTGACACTGTTCCTTTCTGACTGATTAACTGCTAAAATTACTATAACAGTAGCAACAAACCTAAGAGAAGAGAGAGGAGATACTTGAATCACTTGTTTCTACGCAGTAGCATGACTGTGAAGGAACTAATTCCATTTGAGTCATTTATTTCTAGCCAGGGACATGATGCCTAAGAAACTTAGTTCACTTGAGTCACACGTTTCTATCCAGTACTAATTTTTCGTAGAAACTAAAGTTCTTGTCAGGAGGACTAGTCTTTCCCATCATGCCTTGGGTCATGGAGCAGAGAAGAAAGAACTAGAAGCGAGGACATATGACCCATGAGATGTTTATGCTCGAAACTGCTGAGATGGGAAGGCGAATGGAGTTGTTTTGCCGTAGACCTCATTGAAACCCGTGTTTGAAGCAGAGTTGGAAACGAGTTAAAAATTTCGAACCCGGATCCGATCCGGACCCGTAACTGACCCCGACAAATCTGGTTTGAACTATAAATTCGAAACTCAATTTATATATTTTTACATATAAACGTAATATATATATTCATCCCAATAACTGCTTGATATTTAATAATTGAAATTCTTTTTTAATAATAAAATTTGGTTACTTCTTGAATTTTAGTGCTATTTTTAGTGCCACTATTTTGCGTAATCCAGAAGCAATGGCTGACAGTGACCGTGAGTATAATACAAATGGGAATCATTATTTACGATTACAACAAATTTTTTTTAATGTATTTAGATTGTTCACTCTTTCTAAGCTTTGATGGAGGTGCGCATACTTTCATATGGTCCGTTAGATTTTTGGTTCCATAGTCTCTAATTACACCGTTGGCATCTTTCTTTGTAATTATACACTTCCCACATTTTTAACAACAAGCAAGACCAAACAACACAGAATTATTCACCGGGTCCTTAATGAGACCAAACAATTTCCAGCATTCATTCTTCCCCTTGTGGTTTTGAACAAGCACGTATTTGTTGGCCTCGATGCCTTTCTTAACCTCCTTAATATCAAATCCATCCATATTAACAAATAAGGAGTTAATTTCGACATGACATGTCATGGGAACGGGATGTTAGCACATCAATCGAAAACCTCTGAGTGCTCAATGTAAAAGATGCCATGTGAAAAGTAACTCTTAGTCATACAGTGAACTTCGCACGGAGAGAGTGAATCAGCTGAGAAGCAGACGAATGGCGTTTGCCTGTACCGTGCTCTGGACAATCGCACTGTAAAAGAACGCAAAGGAAGTATCTTTTTACTATATGGTGTCGGTGTGTTTGACGTCTGTCGGAGAAAATCTTCGTTGCTTTAAGAAAGAGACAATATTTTTGCATGGCAAATCATTATTCACTCCGTGGGCACCAGTGTCGACTACAGAAATCCACAACGCGCATTTGTTTTTGTAATATATTTTTCTCGTTTCAAAAATAAAACGCGAATAAAACCGGGTCAGGAACACATTGACCCAACCCGTTGGACCCGCAAGAAATTGTCGGTCCATTGACCCGTGACCCATTTCCATCTCTGAGCGCAGAAAATTTTGGAACCATTTGTGACAGGTGTATTGGCTGCTAAAAGGGTTAAAGCGGGAAGAACAAGTTTAACGGACGAAGCTCGATCTGATCAGCCATCAACATCGCGCACCCAAGTCCAAATCGACAGGGTAAATGTCTTGATCAGAATAGACCGACGGATAACGCTGCCCGCTGTTGCTGCACACTTGGGTATCAGCTATGGATCCGTATATGCCATAGTGTATGATGTCTTGGGGTACCGTAAAAATTTGGGCAAGATGGGTATCCAAACAGCTTACTGATCTGCACCAGCAAACGCGTGTGTTGGTTGCTACCCAATTCCTAAAACGTTATGAAGAAGATCCGTGTGTTATGAAGGAGATTGTCCCCGACGACGAAACATGAGTTCATCACTGTGAATCGAAATGCAAGAGACAAAGCATACAGTGGAAATGCCTGTCTTCTCCAGTAAAGAAAAATTCAAACGACAGCCCTCCGCCAAGAAGGTCGTGCTGACCTTCTTTTGGGACGTGAAAGGTCCTATTCTGGCGCATTCTCAGAAACACGGACAAACAGTGACCAGCGCAACGTGCTGTGCTATACTTAGAGAGAAACTGTAACCTGAAATTCGCAGCAAAAGAATAGGAACGCTATCAAAAACAGTGTTGCTGACCCATGACAATGCACGTCCCTATGTAGCGGCCGCAATGGTGGAGACAATGCAACAACTACGTTTGAACAAACTCTAATCTTAGTGGAGAGGGATTATTATGTATATAGTACATTAACACTTATCTTTTGTCATTGATATATGTTGCAATAATGTTTTCTTTTTTCCTGTTGCCACTGTGTTTAACTTAATTATATTAAGATTATCAACTATTTTTTTCACCCACCTTGTAATTCTTGTTCAGGGAGCATGGGACTTTGTCAGGCTTTTTTGGCCTTTTTTCCATGCTCCCTTGCTGCGCTTGTTTCCATATACTTGTAATTCAATCTCTCCTACACAGCAAAAATAAATGAATTGAATTGAATTGAAATCGAATTGAAATTGAATTGAATTGAAATTGAAATTGAATTGAATTGAATTGAAATTGAATTAAACGTCTTCCACATAACCCTTACAGACCGCCATGCAATTATCACGTCTTCGGTCCACTTAAAGAGGCTGTACGCGGTCGCAGGTTCACCTGTTATGATGATGCTAAGGAAGCGGTGCAGATCTATATTCAGGAGTAGACAAGAAGCTTCTTCTACCAAGAAATGAAGAAGCTATTTGAACGATGCAAGAAGTGCACCGACCTGCAGGGGGACTATGTGAAGAAGTGAGACCGTTCATTTGCTCACAGTTACCGGTATTAAAAGGTACGTTGCCATTACTTTTTTATTCTCCCTCGTATATAAATAATAGAACGCTTTATTATAAAAATAACAGAACGCTTTATTATTAAAATAATAGAACGCATTATTATTTAAATAACAGAACGCATTATTATTTAAATAATAGAACGTTTTATTAAGGGTTCTATTATTCAGATTGCAGATTTCTGTCTACCTTCTTTGAAAAAGACATCTGGTTGATGTGCGAAAGCTTATGAACGTTGATTTATATTTCTACGCGAATAAATCGGATTACTATTATTTTATTACCATTTTATGTCAGATGCCACTTTCAAAGCAGCCTTTCTCCTAAAATGTTTCCAGCATTGTTTTCAGAATATCTGCATAACATTGGCCCTTAACTGTACTGCCATCACGTGCTCTTGGTTTTGTGATATAGCTATAATAATTCAACAGGAAAAGCTTAAAGATTATATATATATATATATATATATATATATATATTTTGACAAACAGTATTGTTCCTTTTTTCTTCGGGAATATCTGCGGTTGTGGATTCACTTTCTAAGAGCGACTGACTGCTATGAATATGGAGATTATTTTCAGGAAGGCAGGTTCTTTATTCCCATCACCCACACACAGATCTAATCCTGAGAAAAAGAGAGATGGGACGTCACTGAACCGGGAAAAGCTCTTTTCATTTCTGCTAACGAGAAACAAAAAAAACCAAACGGCTTTTGTTTTGCACCAAAAAAGTTTCCGAAACAAAAACTTAAGTGCGGTTTAAGGTGAACAGGGAAATATTCAAACGATTAATTTCCGAAGCGTTACGTACTTCATCTTCGCATGACTTACTTCTTTAGCTTACCCTTTTTATGTTCCGTAGCACACAGAGATTGCGGTTTTACTATTTGGGTTTTGTGATGTGAAAGTAATAGGATACCAGGTATGTCAGATCTCATTTAGTTTCGCACCACCGTTTTCTTGAGATGCTGCGTGTCTTATTTCTTAAGTTAATACATTCTTTTTCATTGCATTATTTATTTCAAGTATTATTTTATGTCTTAAAACGTACTTCTTCCTATGGCCAGAACTCCGAGCATCAGTTTGTTGCTGCGAGATTATTATTTCCGTTTTGCTTTTGTATATGCTTGCTTGAGTTACATAATTTCAAACACTGTAACAGTTAGTCCGGAAAGGGGTCCGGGTTCGAATCACGGTGAGGCATGGATGTTGTGTTTGTCTTACGACACTGGCTCTTTCCCTTCCCTATAACCAGTGACCCTAAATTAGGGACGGGCGACTGCTTATATAGCCCATTGAGTTGCTCACGGTGGTCGTTAAACCTTCAATCAACAAAAAAAAAAAAAAAAAGACACTGTAACAGAATAGTTACAGGGCAGTCCTCTTTAATTGTTCTAACTTTCAGAGTCACAAAACTTGGGATCAGAGATCGGAGCTTGAATGTTGCTTTTTGGTTGAGGGTTTAACGACCACCGTGAGAAACTCAATGGGCTATGAGCAGTCGCTTGTCCCTAATTTAGGGCCACTGGTTCCAGAGAAGGGAGAGAGTCAGTGCCGTAAGGCAAACACAAAATCCACGTGTCAGTGGGATCCGAACCCACACCCACTTGGACGAACGGACATGAGCCAGCTGGTAGGGCACTGAGGCGGCGGAGCTTGAAATTACAGTAAGTCGAAAACTTTTGGAAGTTCACGAAAAGTGTGAGGGAGCCTTTTAACGGGGTTGACCTTTGGTGTAAAATATATGTTAATCTGCGAATAGATCAAACTAACATGAGCCGCCCCGGTGGCGCAGTGGTCTAAGCGATGGCCTCTGATCACTCGTTCGAACGGGGTCCGGGTTCGGATCCCGGTGAGGCATGTATGTTGTGTTTGTCTTACGGCACTAGTTCCCTCCCTTCCCTGGAACCAGTGACCCTAAATTAGGGACGGGCGACTGCTCATAGCCCATTGAGTTGCTCCAATCAAAAAAAAAAAAAAAAACCTAACATGGGAGGATTTACCTTCCTGATGTTATAAAACATTTCCTTTTAATACTTAGGACAACAACGAAGAAGAAGAAATGCTCGTAGCAAGCAATGGTCTCATCCAGAAACAAGAAAGATGACACCGAATCAGAGGCGTTCCGCAAGAACTCGGGGCCCTCCCGCAAAAAATATCTTTGAGGCCCTTTTGCGAAAATCTATGGGTATTTAAATAAGTTTTGAGGGATTTCCGTTCGGTGTCGTACTTATTACTGCTCGCATGTATTTTAGGTGGCAACACTGCGATATCGCAGTACGAGATGCCAGCTGTCAGAGTCAGTATACGACGTTCGATTGAGGTGCGAAGACATATTTGTTTTACTCGATGGAAAATGGCAACTTTCGCCTCGACAAAACAGCATTTGCGGGAAGTGTTAGTGCATTACTTTATTGTCAAGAAAAGTGCTGCCGACAGCTATCGATTAATGTCATAAATCTATGGTGAACATTCCCCATCCATAAAAACATGTGAGTATTGGTTTAGACGATTCGATGTCAGTGATAAAGAACGTTCTGGACCACCCAAAAAAAATGCTGATGCCGAATTTGGAAGCTTTACTCGACGAGGATCCGTGCCAGACCCAAAAAGAACTTGCAGCAGCATTAAATGTTAGTCAACCATGAATTTCACAACGTTTAGATGCCATGGGAATGGTGCAAGAAGAAGGGAATTGGGTTTCACATGCTTTGCGGGAAAGAGACCTTGAACGTCGAAAAACCATTTGCAAATTGCTGCTTCAAAGGCAAAAAAGAAAGGGTTTTTTTGCATCGTATTATTACTGCCGACGAGAAATGGATATGGTACGATAACCCTAAACGGCAGAAAGCATGGGTGAAGCCAGGTGAACCAGGTCCTTCAACGCCAAAACGCAATATCCATGGTTCAAAGGTAATGCTGTAAATCTGGTGGGATCAGAAGGGTGTGATCCACTATTAACTGCTGAAACCGTCAGAAACTATTACTGGTGGTCGGTATCGAACCCAATCAATGCGTTTAAAACGAGCTCTCACGCAAAAACGGCCGGAATGGTTGAATAGACACAACAAAGTCATCTTACAGCATGACAACGCAAGACCACATGTTTCTCGACCTGTGAAAAAGTACTTAGAAGGATCCGACTGGGAAGTTCTACCCCACCCGCCATATTCGCCAGATATTGCGCCATCGGATTACCATTTATTCCGGTCGATGCAGTCCGCACTTTCTGGAGAACGGTTTAGTTCTTACGAAGACATCAAAAATTGGCTGGACAACTGGATCTCTTCCAAGGAACCGGAATTCTTCCTTCCGGGCATACGTTCACTGCCCGAAAGATGTGGTAAATTTGTAGCTTTAGTGGGAGCACACTTCGATTAATATTAAAATATTGTTTCTGTTCTCCAACAACGTCTTTTGTTCACCTCAAATCCCTCAAAACTTATTTATATACCCGACTAGGTTTCAATTATTGACATTTTGAAATTCCACATTATTAACTAGGTTTTATGGGCGTTTTAATAACGCTAATTCTTTGGACCTCACAGATTTTTTTTCGTAAAACCAAAATTGTTGCAATTCATTGCGTGTAACACAAAGGTGCACGTTGTAGTTAAAATGATTGCCACGGTTTTATACCAATACAAAATACTACGAAACGCTTTCGCGAAAATGAATTATATCATGCAAATTTTATTCTTTTGGAGAACTAAGGCCAGCCTCTTCAAAATGCCTCACGATCACACACAAAAAAATACCAGCTGCGTGATAGCGTCTGATGACGTTTTCCGATTTATACGAAACTGCAGAACATGAGTAAGCAAATAAGCAACAATTAAGAATTGTGGCACGAAAAATGCAGAAGTACCAAAATTATTTACTCTTGAATGACGAAAACGCACTTAACAAAATGCCACAATGTTTTGCACTTAGTAAAAACCTTTTTCTTATGATTGCAGGTTTAACGACCACCGTGAGCAACTCAATGTCGTTAGGATGGAGCAGAATAGCTTTGACCCAGCGCAAATCTGAAGATTCTCAGATATTTAAGTTGAGTTGCTTTAAATTTCCTTGTCCTGGGTAGTATAATGCCTAGCATGCTCGACAGGAAATCGGGAGGTGTGGGTTCGATTCCAGCTCAGGGATGATGAAAATTTTTCAAGTTTTCTGAATGTAGGGAACATGGTGTACAGTGAAAAATATTAAAAGATGGGTATAAGTAGTCGCCCGTTCCTAATTTAGGGTCACTGGTTTCAGGGAAGGGAGAGAGACAGTGCCGTTAGGCAAATACAACATCCATGCCTCACGGGGATTCCAACCCAGACCCTTTTCGGACGAATCATCAGAGGCCATTGCTTAGACCACTGCGCCAGTGGTCTAAGCGATGGCCGCTGATATTTTCCCTTGACTCTGTAATAAAAAAAAGTGACAAGTCTCTGTTTCTCCGTCCTAGCGAAAAATATTTTTTTGTTCATTACATTCCGAAGGATGCGTAGTTATGTGTAAACTACTGCAATACATAATATCTTATCCCCTATTGGTACAAAACTTTCATTCATTGAACTGATATTTCTTTCAAATTCCCCTGTTAATATACAGTATATGTATATCGCTATACAGGGCGATTCATAAAGAAGTACAGTTTCAACGCGCTACACTGGTGTGCAAAAATTAAGGACGGAGATGAGAATTTAGCATAACAGCGGAACGAGCAGGCAGAACGGACCGAAAGACCACTCAGGAGATAGACTAAGGTCCGGTACGATAGGGTATGCGCATATATGCAGCATGACGTGGGGGGGGGGAGTGTCGGAAGGGTATAAAGCACACGGGCGGTGTACGCTCAGCAATTCGGTGAAAGTTATTGTACGGTGTACATCGTTTGAACGACGTCGAGTTGCTGCCACCGTGTGATATGGCCAACAGGCAATCCGGTAGACAACATCTGGGTGACTTTACCCGAGGTCGCGTCATTGGGAAGTTGGAAGAAGGTCGAAATGTGATTAGTGTGGCCCAGGAGCTCGGTATCGCTCACAGCATCGTTTCACGAGCTTGGAGAGCATTTCAAACGACAGGAACAGCTGTCCGAGAGATTAGCAGTTGCCGTGGTTGCTCATGGTCGTCCATGAGCAACCACGGCGGCGGACGACCGGTATATTGTCCTACAGGCCAGAAGAGACAGACGGCAGACAGCGGGAGAAATAGCAAGGCACATGCAACAGACAACTGGGCGTCCGGTATCGCGTTTTACCGTGGCCAGGAGGCTGCACAAAGGTGGTCTATTTGCACAACGACCAGTGCGGTGTGTGCCATTAACGCCTGCTCATCGGAAACGGCAGTTTCTGTGGTGCCAGTAACACAAGAACTGGACACATCAGCAATGGGGTCGAGTTCTCTTTACGGATGAGAGCCGATTTAGTCTGACGAGCGACTCTGCACGTATACACATCTGAAGAGAGCAGGGAACACGCAATCACACCTCGAACATCGTCGAAAGGGACCGGTTTGGAGGTGGCGGAGTTCTCGTTTGGGGCGGTATCATGCTTGGTAGCCGTACTGACTTCCACACCTTCCAAGGAGGTTCAGTCACTGGTGTCCGCTGTTGTACCGAGGCTCTCCTGCCTCACGTTCGTCTGTTTAGAGGTGCCGTGGGTCCTGAGTTCCTCTTCATGGACGACAACGCTACACCTCATCATACAGTGGCTGTCACAGAGCTGTTGGAGAGTGAAGATATTCAACGCATGGATTGGCCCGCAAGGTCCCCGGAACTAAATCCAATCGAACACGTGAAGACCTTCTCGGGAGACAGACGCTTGGCAGCACGTCGCCAGCCACCAGCAACGATTCCGCAGCTGCGATTGGCGCTACAAGAGGAATGGGCCGCGATGCCTCAACAGCTCCTTGACAACCTCGTCCTCAGCATGGACAGACGTTGTAAATCCTGCCACGCAGTCATGGGTGGTCATATCCCCCTACTAAAGACTTAATTTTTCTTGTCAGCCGCCTGTCACATGGACGTTTCTGTCTTCTGTCCAGTTGTGTTCGAAGCTACCTTTTCAATTAAGTGCCGTTGTATTCTTTAGATTCCTTGTTTGGACGGTTTTGCTCACTTGTCCCATATTCTTACATCTTGGGGATCTTATGGTATGATCTGAGTCGATGTGGAGCACTTCTGCACGACGTTACATTCGAAAAACCGTCTCGTCCTTAATTTTTGCACGCCAGTGTATAAATGAAGAACAATGTAAGATATTTTATGTTACCTATAACAGAATGTAGGGGAATGTTTCAATTTTTTTTAGAGACAGTCACATGTTCTATGTGTTCACCCTTAGTCACACGACACATATCAAGCCGGCAATCCATTTCCACTCAAACGCGAGGTAAGATATCTGAATCAAGTGCAGTGATAGTGGCTGTGATACGCTGTTTCAGCTCCGCTAGATCAATATAAGGGGAGGGGCGAATACCTTGTCCTTTACGTACCCCCACAGGAAAAAAGTCACTAGGTGTTAAGTCAGGACTTCTGGGTGGCCATTGGGTCAGTGGCATGTTGTAGCCCGCGGCTCGTCCGATCCATCGGTGAGGAAGATGCTCATCGACTGACTAGTCACGTGACACTCGTGCTATCGCCTGCGTAACCCCCAGTTGCGGGACACAAACTTTATGAGTACATCTACCTAACGGTTTGCAGTTGTGGTCCGTGTCTTCAACTGTTACTGTTTTACAGCATCTGGAAACTGTATACTTGTTTATGAATCACCCTGTATATTTGGCTATGTAAACGGGCCACAGGTTCCCAGGAAAAATCTGGATACTTTCCCCAGTTTTATAAACTAAAACTGTGAAAAGGATTTCTAAATAGTTTACTTGTTTACAGAAAAAAAAAGGTCAAAATTCCTGTTCTTTTTAATACTACATTTAAATCAGCCGTCAGGAATAATTTGCTATTTCTTCAACCCCTTCATATAAAAAGTTTTGTGAAATCCTTTTGTTGAGGCTAGAGGCACTCTTAGCCGTAAGGCCCACCGCGATGCGGGGGTTTCGGGGTCTTAGTACGCTCCTGCTCCGAATACTTGGGCGTTATGAGCACGCCTTTTGAATCCTTTCCGACCGGAAAATAATTTTTCAAAGTAAAATTTTAGGAAAGAGAAAACTGAGAGAAAAAGAGAATGCATTTATGCCTCCTAGTAAAAAGATTGAGCATTATTTTAAATACGCAATGAAAGCAGCTTATTTTATGATCTACAGAATGCGTTAAAAAACAAAAAAACAAAAAACAAAAGCAGCCGGATTTCTACACAGTCGGTAAAACCTCCACAAGTGGAAAACACATTAGCTACTTATACGCCCACCAGCAGCAATAATGTGTTACGAAAAATCACAAATTGTACAAAAAATCCTTTTTCCCGGTCGAGAGATCCGTGGCTGAAGGATTTTTCATATCGAATAGATTCGAAGAAGAGATATGAGGGAAATATGATATAACTTTACCCTTTCCCCCTTCCCCCGAGCAAGAAATCTTTGCGGTACTTAAAGAACAATATGGGTACAAAATATTGCTCAGAGTGAAGGGAATACTGGGAAGAAACGATTTTTTAAAGGAACTTTTAGGATCAGAGATGCTCTTGTGAATAGAAATATACCCTGACGTCTATTCGCGGCAGAATTATAAATTATGATAAAGTAGAAAATATGCGCAAAATATTCTTAATTGAAAAATCTCGGCAATGGATAAAAACATTTCATTTACGGCTTTTAGAAGCAAAGTAAACGAGAAAAACGTTTTTACATAGCTACTTATGCACCCACCAAGCAGGGAAAATTGTGCGTTATTTATCCCTTTGAGCGGCCTTTAATCGTGCCTAGAACTTACTAAGCTTCCCAAACAAAAATGTTCATATTGCGACGGGGTTTAACGAACGCTACGACAAAACGGCTCCTTTCCCCTTCTCATCTCAGTAGTACCGACCATAAGCTTGTCACGGCTGATAAGATCTCTCTTCTAGTCTTCTATTCCAGCACTCTCTTCCAGTTTGCTCTATGAACTAAGGAATGAAGAGGAAGCTCTTACTGAGCTTCCCAAACAGAAGTGTTCGTATTGCGACGGGGTTTAACGAACGCTACGGCAAAATGGTCCCTTTACCCTTCTCATATCAGTAGTACCGACCATAAGCTTGTCACGGCTGAAAAGATCTCTCTTCTAGTCTTCTATTCTAGCGCTCTCTTCCAGTCTGCTCTATGAACTAACATATGAAGAGGAAGCTCTTACTGAGCTTCCCAAACAGAAATGTTCATATTGCGACGGGGTTTAACGAACGCTAAAACAAAACGGTTTCTTTCCCCTTCTCATCTCAGTTGCACCGACCATAAGCTTGTCACGGCTGATAAGATATCTCTTCTAGTCTTCTATTCTAGCGCTCTCTTCCAGTCTGCTCTATGAACTAACATATGAAGAGGAAGCTCTTACTGAGCTTCCCAAACAGAAATGCTCCTATTGCGACGGGGTTTAACGAACGCTACGACAAAACGGTTCCTTTCCTCTTCTCATCTCAGTAGTACCAACAATGAGCTTGTCACGGCAGATAAGATGTCTCTTCTAGTCTTCTATTCCAGCGCTCTCTTCCAGTCTGCTCTATGAACTAAGGAATGAAGAGGAAGTTCTTGCTGAGCTTCCCAAACAGAAATGCGCATATTGCGACGGGGTTTAACGAACGCTACGACAAAACGGTTCCTTTCCCCTTCTCATATCAGTAGTACCGACCCTAAGCTTGTCACGGCTGATAAGATCTGTCTTCTAGTCTTCTAGTCCAGCGCTCTCTTCCAGTCTGCTCTATGAAGTAAAGCATGAAGAGGAAGCTCTTACTGAGCTTCCCAAAGAGAAATATTCATATTACCGACGGGGTTAACGAACGCTACGGAAAAACGGTTCGTTTCCCCTTCTCATCTCAGTATTACCGACCCTAAGCTTGTCAAGGCTGATAAGATCTCTCTTCCAGTCTTCTATTTCTATTCCAGCGCCCTCTTCCAGTCTGCTCTATGACCTAAGGAATGAAGAGGAAGCTCTTACTGAGCTTCCTAAACAGAAATGCTCATATTGCAACGGGGTTTAACGAACGCTACGGCAAAATGGTCCCTTTCCCCTTCTCATATCAGTAGTACCGACTCTAAGCTTGTCACGGCTGATAAGATCTCTCTTCTATTGCAGCACTCTCTTCCAGTCTGGTCTATGAACTAAGGAATGAAGCGGAAGCTCTTACTGAGCTTCCCAAACACAAATGTTCATATTACCGACGGGGTTTAACGAACGCTACGGCCAAACGGTTCGTTTCCCCTTCTCATCTCAGTATTACCGACCCTAAGCTTGTCAAGGCTGATTAGATATCTCTTCCAGTCTTCTATTTCTATTCCAGCGCCCTCTTCCAGTCTGCTCTATGACCTAAGGAATAAAGAGGAAGCTCTTACTGAGCTTTCTAACCAGAAATGCTCATATTGCAACGGGGTTTAACGAACGCTACGGCAAAATGGTCCCTTTCCCCTTCTCATCTCAGTAATACCGACCATAAGCTTGTCAAGGCTGATAAGATCTCTTTTCCAGTCTTCTATTTCTATTCCAGCACCCTCTTCCAGTCTGCTCTATGACCTAAGGAATGAAGCGGAAGCTCTTACTGAGCTTCCCAAACAGAAATGTTCATATTGCGACGGGGTTTAACGAACGCTACGGCAAAATGGTCCCTTTCCCCTTCTCATATCAGTAGTACCGACCATAAGCTTGTCACGGCTGATAAGTTCTCCCATTTAGTCATCTATTCCAGCGCTCTCTTCCAGTCTGCTCTATGAACTAAGGAATGAAGAGGAAGCTCTTACTTAGCTTCCTAAACAGAATTGTTCACATTGCGACGGGGTTTAACGAACGCTTTGGCAAAACTGTTCCTTTCCCCTTCTCATCTCAGTAGTACCGACCTTTCCCCTTCCATAGAGAAAGGTAGTACCGACTTTTCTCCTTCCTATCTCAGTAGTAACGACCATAAGCCTGTTACTGCTGATAAGATCTCTCTTCTTGTCTTGTATTCTAGCACTCACTTCCAGTCTGCTCTATGACCTACGGACTTTACGTTTAGGATTTAGTGGGATGGCATCGCTACCTGAGTGGTGAACTCATGAACAGATGCGCCTCGTATTGCAGTACAAATTGACTGGTTTGTTTCTTGTGCCGCGTCATTGTCGGCCTGAGGATGAAGCCATTGTGGCTTCGAAAGTACCTGTCACTTTCATTGAACGGTTTTGGATCGTGAATACAATGTAAAATTTGTTTACGGTTTGGTAAATTGTTTTAATATATCGTGCTAAAGACAACAACTTTTAATTTTCAGGAAAGAAAGCTGTTGTTTCTTTCCAGTGCCTTGGTGTCAGGGTCTAGTCTCCCAGACACGGACATCATGCCACTAGGCTGAAACAAGTTGCTCAGGTACATACGTTCTCTCGCTCTTTTTTCAGATTCTTCGCCATCGTTTTAGCCCCTTGAACAGGTAATCAGTCAGAAAGGATTAGTGCCAATAGAAGAACAAAGCTAAGGGGAAAGCACCGCTCTTTAATTCTCAGGTCCATTCTTTCCAGCCACGTTCTGCCTAATTCTAAGACAGTAATTATATTTAAATGAACAAATACATCGCTCATTCGATTGCTATGTGTTTCTGTTTTTCCAGAAACACATAGCAACGAAAATTGTTATTCGGCCACCGCCGGGGAATTGAATCCAAGGTTCTCTCGATATCTAGCCGAGCGCGTTAGCCTTACACCACGGGGGCCAACAATCAACGGTGCTATGTGTGTTTTTTTAAGTCAGCTTCTGACATCATAAATACGTAAGATGGGCTCAGCTACTGAGACGTCTCCATCTGGTGGGCATTAACGGCACTGGCTATATATTAATAACAGCAGTTAAATCCAAAGGGCGAGATCCAATGGGAAAATCCTCCAAATACGTAGCGTCAGTAAATAAACAAATGCATCGCTCTTTCCACGTTTCAGAAACACATAGCAACCGAAAATTGTTATTCGGTCACCGCCGGGGAATTGAACCCACGGATCTCTCGATATCTAGCCGAGCGCGTTAGCCTTACACCACGGGGGCCAACAATCCACGGTGCTCTGTGTGTTTTTTTAATTCAGCTTCTGACATCATAAATCCGTAAGATGGGCTCAGCTACTGAGACGTCTCTATCTGGTGGGCATTAACGCCACTGGCTATATATTAATTATAGCAGTTAAATCCAATAATAATTAATATCATCAGTCCAGTCAACGGGTCAGCCGCGACCATGAATCGTTGTAGGCAGCTATCCGCTGTAGAACGTGAACTTGAGAACTCCTAGTCAATCTGGTGTGTGGAATACAACGTCACACACATTTATTTTTCGAAGCGCTGAAGAAGGGATACTCTTAGTTTTCTTACCTCGCGGTGTGGAAAGAACATCACACCATTGCGAGATCTTGAACGGCCGCGTCATCCGGGAAGTTCGGGCGCCATTATAACGAAGTAAATTTCTCCGTCATTTTTGGTCCACGCCGGGGATCAAACCCGAGTCCACTTATTGTGGAACAAGTCGCTCTACCAACTGAGCTACGCAGATGTTCGTTCTCACTGCTATATGCCTTTATGTCGTGTGCGTCCTGCAAGGCAGGTACGTCACAAATGTTTAATTTTGATGATTTTTAAAATCTTGAAAATATTTGAAACCTTGCTCTGCTAGAAATTTGCATCACAGTGCGCGCGTCACGGGTTGTTTAGGCCAGGTAGTCTCACGAAACCTTTTACGACGGATTTTAGTCATGCACTCGTCACCTAAATATAAATACTTTCATTGCAGGTAGCCTGAACCGGAAGTAAGCAAGAGGCTTCCAAACGGACTAGGAGTCACCCGTTTATGGAGGGGCAAAGCTTTAGACTTTCGCATCGGAATTAGAGACGGTTAGGGGTTTCTCGAGTGAGATGGCAGAGTGGATAACGGGATAGCCGAAGGAGAGGCGAGGAGGTAAGGTCCGGCGCGGGGCAAGAAAAGTGGAAAATTTTGTGGTTGAGGGAGAATGGAGGGAGGCCAGCCGAAAAAGTGCATATTCTGTGATCTATTCTAAATCGTAGAAACGATAAAATAAAATACACTGCCTGACAGAGAAAATGCCACGCAACGAAGGAATGCTCGAAAACAGACCAAACTGCACACACTGATAGCTAAGTAGGTCCCGAACAAATGATTTAATTGTCACATACAGACTAGGCTCCAGTGGTTGAATATACAGGATGATCAATAAGGAGTGTGGCCCCCATTTCGGACGATACAGCGTTGAATCCGACGTGGCATCTAGGCAATGAGAGTCCGAATAGAGTCCTGTGGTATCGTGGGCCGTGTGGGGTTGATCCGCGTCCACAGTTTATCTTTATTTTGCGGGGGTTGGAAGGTACTCAACCGACGTCCAATCGTACCCCACAGATGCTCGATGAGCGAGAGGTCGGAGGATCGTGCTGGCCACGGAAGCATCCGTACACCGTGTAAAGCATTCAGACTGATCCGAGCGGTATGCGGCCGGACGTTATCTTGTTGAAAAACGGCATTTGGGATGCCTCGCAGATACGGTAGTGCCACATGCCGCAGGACCTTGTCAACATAGCGGCGTGCCGTCAATGTGCCAGTACTGCGTATCAGCGGTGAGCGGCTGTTGGCGCTGATAGCACCCCACACCATGATTCCACGTTTCCGGGCCGCGTGGCGCTCCATGATGGCGGAGGAATCTGCCCGTTGCTCACGTCGCCTCCAGACTCTCACATGGCGATCATCCGTGGTGAGGCAGAACCGCGATTCGTCGCTGAACACCACACTTTTCCATTCGGCAACCCACGCAGCACTGGAGCGACACTACGCCAAGCGGTGACGACGATGGCTCGTTGTTAAGGGTAGCCTTCGCAATGGACGGCTGGACAGCAAACCAGACGCAGCCAGTCGGCGCGACACTGTTCGCGTCGATATCGGAGCATCCAAATCTCCCCGTACACTCCGCAAAATGTCGTCCGTTGTGGCCTGTTGGTCAGCTACAGCATGACGTCAGATGCGATAATCGGTGCTCTCGGACGTCCATCTCCGTGCTGTGGCACCCCTACGACGCTGCACAGAACCCTACTGGGATCACTGTCTCCAAACGCGACCGACGATTGTGACATCACGTTGCATTTCTTCCGCAATACGACGCAAGGACCATCTAGCGGTACGAAGGCCTACGATGACACCTTTCATGAATTCATCCGTTTGACGAAATCGCATACGAGGACGTCTTAACGGCATTGGCACCCCTTGTTTGTTCTCCAAACACGGTTACAGAAGAACCACTCACTTCCCGATAGCGTCACGGGCTGGTTGTCCGTTTATGTCCCGCGCGCCGTTCGTGCGAATGGCCAGCAAATGCAATTATTTGCATAACTTGTACGTGTGCACCCACCCTAAAATTTGCATGGCGCTACGTTCACGTTTTTTTCTGTCAGGCAGTGTAGTTTAAACCCTACTTGAATATTTTGCTCAATTTGGGTGAACTTGACTTTACGTCGCAGTGCCGATCGAACCTACAAACATTTATTAGAGACGGTAACTGCGAAAAACACGCTAAGTAAATAAATCAAGTTTAATACATTACACTCAAGTAGCAAATTATTAGGAACACCCAGTAGCAATCAAACAAGGGCCGTCCTCACTTGCATACGCAACTAAGATGTTCAAAAGGCTTTCTTTCTAAACAGCTCACTGCAAAGAATACGAAGCTTTGACCGAGGCAATATGAGAAAGACTCAAGATTTGAACGGCTTTGAAAGACGCGTGACAGTGGGCGTTAGAAGACCAGGTATCAGCAGCTCAGAAACGGCAAATTTGATCAGCTATGCAAGAGCAACTGTATTGGGGGTTTACAATGAGCGATGCACAAATTACAAAACAAGTAGTCAGCTGTCTTCCAGTGGGCGGAAAGGATTGGTCAATGTTCGAGCATAAAGGCGGCTGCAGAGGATCGTACAGGCAACAAACGAGGTCCATTGCGTCAAATAACCGTGCAGTTGGTAAGTGTTTAGTGGACCGCGCAGTACAACAGCAGTGCAAAGGGAAGAATTTCATAATACAACCTCCGCACAGTGGCGCGAAAGGGATATAAGAGCAGACGTTACCTTCATGTACCACTCGTTTCTGCTAAATATCAACAAATCCGTCTGCAGTGACCACGGGAGCACCAAAGTTTGATCTTTGAGGATTGGAAAAAGATTGCCTGGTCCGATGAATCGCCGTTTGTAGTTAATACACACTAATGGAAGGGTCAGAATATAGCGTCAACAGCACAAATCATTGGATCCCAGCTCTTTGGCGTTTACTGTACACGCTGGTAGAGGCGCTTTTATGGTCTGGGAACTATTTTCATGGAGGGAATTTTGTTTCTTAATAGCCCTGTAACATCGTTTGGAATGCCACGAGGTATCTTAACATCATTCTGTGTATGGCGTTTCTTGAGGAGGAAGCTGCATTGTGTGGACAGAAGAGATTGGGCACTGTAAGTAAATCGAAAAACTGTATTGTACTTGCATCAGTAGTGGGTAGGTCCTCCATTTGCAGATATTACACCAGCCAGCCATCGAAGTAAACTGTCCGCAAGTCCATGGTGTACGGAGAACGGGATGTTCCTCTATTCCGCCTTGACTACAATTGACCAACTCTGTCAGTGAAGAAGGATTAAGAATTAAGGGAATCCTCAACAGCCTACATTACGAATTAAGGGAATCCTCAACAGCCTACATTTCGAATTAAGGGAATCCTCAACAGCCTATATTTCGAATTAAGGGAATCCTCAACAGCCTATATTTCGAATTAAGGGAATCCTCAACAGCCTACATTGCGAATTAAGGGAATCCTCAACAGCCTGCATTACGAATTAAGGGAATCCTCAACAGCCTACATTGCGAATTAAGGGAACCCTCAACAGCCTGCATTACGAATTACGGGAATCCTCAACAGCCTACATTACGAATTAAGGGAATTCTCAACAGCCTGCATTACGAATTAAGGGAATCCCCAACAGCCTACATTTCAAATTAAGGGAATCCTCAACAGCCTACATTACGAATTGAGGGAATCCTCAACAGCCAGCGATACATCAGGGAGGTTTTAAAGGCAGAGGTGATACCCTTCCTTCAGAGTTGTCCTGGCGTTATATTCCAACAGGACAATGCTCGGACACATGCAGAGTTGGAAACGGGTCAAAAATCTCGGACCCGACCCGATCCGGACCCGTAACTGACCCGAACAAATCTGCTTTGAACTATAAATTCGAAACTCAATTTATGTATATATATGTTATCGTTAAAGTATGAAATCCGTTATTTCATAGAATACCTAGTTATTTCAGGAAATAACTGATCAAATCAGTTAAAGCGTAAAACTCACTTGTATTCTATGGTTTAACTAGTTATTTCATAGAATAACGATCTACACCCCGTTGAAGTGTAAAATAACCGAGTAAAAAAATCCCAAATTCAAAATGCTGTAAAGTGAGAACCACTGGTCAGAAATAGCACACCATTTTCAACCCACTATAAAGTGTTATATAATAATAATGATATTAACTTTTATGTTTCGTTTGTTATTTATACATTTTTCGGAAATAAGTTATACGGAAGATCTGCAAATTGTGTTTTAATGAACTGAATGTTCAGAGGGAAAGAGAAAACTGTAAAGAATGTTTGGAAATTCAAGCTAAGAAGATGAAATTAATGTCAGATAAATCTCATTCTGAAGCCTCTGTGGGGCTTACAGTACCTGAAGTTGACAGAGGAAGGGGTGACGCCAGATCTATTTCAGCTGTTATCATGAAAATAACCGAAGAAGGATTTTTTCAGTTGGGAACAAGAAACGGCCGCATAAAACAGCTATATTCCCGATCCCAGTTCAGCGTCTGTGAACAAAAACTAATTCAGATCGAAAAGTGCCGGATATAGAGAAATCGCTCCGGTCGGTTGCTGTAGCAACCGACCGGAGCGAGTTCTCTTTATATATTTATTGTGTCTTTATATAAATAACATTTTGTATGTTGTATAATTCAGTCAAATTGTTTATTTTACCCTTTAACTGTCTATCATTAGTTAATTTACAGAATACCTAGTTATTTCATAGAATAACTAGTTAAAGTGTGGAATTATTAATTTATTAACCGCTTTAACTACCTTGATCAGTTATTTCATGAAATAACTGAATGTAACATATACATATAAACTTAACGGTAACATATACATATAAACGTAATATACATATTCATCCTAATAACTGCTTGATATTTAATAACTGAAATACTCTTTTAATAATAAAATTTAATTACGTGCTAACTTTTAGTGCCATTTTTAGTGCCACTATTTTTTCGTAACTCAGAAGTAATGGCTGACTATGACCGTGGTCATGGAGTATATTACAAATGGGAATCATTATTTAAGATTACACAAATGTATTTTTGTAAATGTATTTAGATTGTTCACTCTTTCCACGCTTTGATGGAGGTGCGCACACTTTCACATGGTCCGTTAGATTTTTGGTTCCATAATCTTTTATTACACCGTCGACATCTTTCTTTGTAATTATACACTTTCCACATTTTGAACAACAAGCAAGACCAAACAACACAGAATTATTCACCGGTTCCTTTAATGAGACGAAACAATTTCCAGCATTCACTCTTCCCCTTGTGGTTTTCAACAAGCACGTATTTGTTGGCCTCGACGCCTTTCTCAACCTCCTTAATATTAAATTCATCCATATTAACAAATAAGGAGTTAATTTCGAAATGACATGTCGTGGGAACGGGTTGTTAGCACATCAATCGAAAACCTCTGAATGCTTAATGCAAAAGATGCGATGTGAAAAAGTAATTCTTAGTCATACAGTGAACTTTGCACGGAGAGAGTGAATCAGCTGAGAAGTAGGCGAATGACGTTTTCCTGTACCTTGCCATGGACAATCGCACTGTACAAGAACGCAAAGGAAGTGTCTTTTTACGATATGGTGTCGGTGTGTCTGACGTCGGTCGGTAGAAATCTTCGTTGCTTTAAAAAAAGAGACGACAATATTTTTGCATGGAAAATCATTATTCATTCCGTGGGCACCAGTGTCGACTACAGAATTCCACAACGCGCATAGTTCTTTGGAATATATTTTTCTCTTTTCAAAAATAAAACGGGAACAAAATCGGGTCAAAATCGGGTCTGGAACACCTTGACCCCACCCGTTGGATCCGCAAGAAATTGTAGACCCGTGACCCGTTTCCATCTCTGGCTACTTGTAGCCCGGAATGTCCAAAACCTCTTCCATGCGCCGCAGATACCGCTATTTCTCTGGTCTGCACGTTCGCCGGATATGTCCCCGATCGATCATGTCTGGGATATGGTAGCTAATCGAGTGGTCCGTCAAGCGTCTCCGCCAACCACCTCAAATGAACTCTGGTCTCGCATAGAAGCAGCCTGGAAGAATATTCTCCACGACGATATTAAAAACCTCTTCCATTCAATGCCACGCCGAGTGGAGGCTGTGTTGTTATTATTGCTCGTGGTGACTTCACAATATACTGAGATTTGAAGCTAAAAAATCATGTATAGATCTACAAATGTAATCAGTTATCTTCTGTAACATGATTAATCTGCGGTATAAAGTTCATTTGAATAGCGCGTTTCTTTCTGGTGCTGCAATTTTCACAAACAGTAGTGTAGCTCAGACCACTCGTTTTGCCTATTTCGTTCCTCAATCGAGCTTGTCTGCCGGATTTTATGCCGCACACCACGCTCACGTGACGTCTTACGTGTTGGAAGTGTACACTGAAGAGCAATTGAATTAGAGATACCTGTCTAGTAACATGTAGCACCACCTTTCTCGCTGATGACGGCGGCGATTCGTCCTGGCATGGACTCGACAAGACACTGGAAGTGTTGGGAAGCCATACGGATCCACGACCCCTGAACAAGCTCCCACAGTTCACAAAAATTTGATGGAGGGGGTCATCTCTCTCGATGGCATCACAGATGCGCTCGATGGGATTGAGGTCAGGTAACTTAGCTGGCCAAGGAAGCGAGGTCACGTCGGTGGAGTGTTCATCCAACCATTCGGATAAACTTCGGGAGCGATGGTACGGTGAATTGTCTTGTTGCAGGATGAGGTCCCCAGTGGGATGTTGAAGACGCACAAACGGGAGCAAATGGACATCCAGGATATCCCGGTAACGTTGACCTGTAAGGGACGATGTCACACGTACCAGGGGTCCCATTTCAGTCCACGTAAGCAGTGCCCAGACGAGAATGCTACCCCCACCAGCTTGAAGAGTACCCTGCTGGCAAGAAGGATCCATCGCTTCATGTGGTTTGCGCCGTACTCGTAACCTGCCATCCGCATGTACCAAAGTGAATCTTGACTCATCAGTCTAGGCAACATTTTTCCACATGTCCAGGGTCCAGTGGCGATGATCCCGCGCCCATGCTAATCTTTGCACCCTGTGATGTGCGGTCAGCAGCGGTACCCTCGTGGGACGATGGCTTCTGTACCCCATAGCGAGGAGATGGTTCTTGTGGTATGGCTGCTTACACGTTTTTGTGCACCAGCGTTAAATTGCCGAGTGATTTCTTGCACTGTGACCCGTCTATCCGCTGTTACAATGCGAGCTAGCCGGCGATGACCCCGCTCATCCACACGCTGGTGTCCACGGCAGTTGGCCCTTGCAGGATGGTTTTACCGGATTCGATGTACTCACGGTGCACTCGTGACACAGTGGCTCGTGAAAATTCCAGTGCCTGCACGACTTCCGAGATGGAGTGACCCATTCGTGGAGCCCCGACAATTTGCCCACGTTCAAATGAGCTTAGATCCTTCGTCTTACCCATACTGCGTCCGACTCTTACTGATTCCCGTCGCATCACTCCTTATATTGTCGGATCGCTGCTTACGTCATGTCGTTTCCGTTTACAGGGCCGCGTACAGCGGCGCATTTGCATAACGCCGGCTGTCTCTAATTCAATTGCTCTTCAGTATATAACGTAACCCTTTTTCGTGTGCGAGATTGGTGTTACGCGATGTCTAAAACCATGACTAAGGAATTGTTGAACTAAATGAGAATACGATGCAATAGTTGCACGGGATTGCTCAAGTTAAGGTATTACGGCCAGACGAAACATATACAGAAGTCAATCTTAAGATAACCTTTTATTGGTCCAGCAATATTTAATGAAATCCAAAATATAGCACTGAGAGTTTTACACTTCACACATAATACCTTAATTATCTGTCGTATAATCTAGCTTAATAACGATTGAACATCTCCACACACACACACACACACACACACACACACACACACTAAGCAACTGCTGTATCGTCTTTATATCAAACGTTCTTATCACATTCATACGTCACTCTCCCTGACCTCAAAAGTGTTGCCAACCTTATTCATGTGAGAGAGAAGATATGACGTTAAGTTTGGAAAGTGAAAAAGAGAAAAAACTCAAATTTACGTACATAGGAAAAGGAACTAAAAATGAAAGTTAAATTAGAATATACGTAACAAGTGAGCCATTTATATGATCAGGGCAGATGCATCTAATAAACTGTCATCTCAGTGTAATCTTCAGGAACTCTTATTCCATGTATAACGAGAGGTGTATATTTCTATTTCAGACTCCAGAGCAAGAGCATTAAAGCGTAGACGAATTTCCACATTTCTTTAAATGCAGGATGACGTTCGGTTACCAACTTTTAATGAAAAAAAACACGTGTTACGCATTTCCTTTCTAAGAAAAGCCAGGATCTCTTATTTTCATACCCTGTTTCTTTCGATGTTTATTGAACTCACCAGCCGAGCGATATGCTGTTATAAACAGATAAGAAATGTTCGATATTTCCCGTCTCTCCAGCGTAAATTTATTTATCAGGCATTTGCTGTGACGCGCCGAATCGTAAGCACTGATTCGCTACTGTTTATTTTTCATTTCCTGTGGTGTTATGGTTTCGCCAGCTCATCTGCCAGACAAACAAAGGGCTGAACAAGTAAATGTTTATATTAATGAGGTACAAGCAAATGTAACCGTGCCGCTTGAGAAAGGCGGACATCGCCTCAGGCTCCAAATGATTGCTAAGGGATCAGTAAGAATTTTGGGCACAAGTCATCGGAAGCGACAAAGCGACGCTATTGAATGTATTACCAGGGAAAGCTTGTTTTCACAGACGGAGAACACCCCTGTTTCTATGTTTAGATAGATTTCAAGTTATTATTGTTCCATTTAGATGAGGAAAGCCTATTGATGGAAGTTTCTACCGAAAAAAAAAATTTAATTTTTGTGCATTCAGCGGAAGACAGCGGAACTACAAAGGCGCAGACTCTATCAGAAAGAGTGTTAAAACAATGTTGCTAGCAGCTTGAAAAATCGATTTCATTTTCCAACGCGTGAGTCCAATTCAGAAAGCGATGGCTTTGTGTCCGTGTAAATGAACCATGCTAAACCGTGGATTTTTCCATTCAAGAAAATTTTTGTTATCCTTATTTGCTCACGGCCAAGTAATAATTGCTCGAAATCGTGAGACTACGAACAAGTTTCTCTGTAGCATAGAGTGTTAAGGTGGAAGTCAAGTAATTTTCCTTCCTATACTTCCAATGGAAAAATTTTTGTACACATTTCCTTCACAATTAAGGTGTTCCCAAGGAAGAAAATTTGAACATCGATTAAAATAACTTCATACTATAACTTGGAATACTTAATATTTTCTAAAACATAACCATGATTATATTAAAAATCAATAACTTTTCCTTTGATGGTGTTGAAACCAGAAAAAAGATGGCGCGACCTGTACTTTGATGACGTCAGTAGACAAACAAATGTTGGATTGCATAATTATGGTTATGTTTTAGAAAATATTAAGTATTCCAAGTTACAAAATGAAGCTATTTTAATCGATGTTCCAATTTTCATCCTTGGGAGCGCATTAATTGTGAAGAAAACGTGTACAGATGCTTCTCCACTGGAAATATAGGAAGAAAAATTATTTGACGTCCCCCTTAAGAGTTCACATTTAAAAAAGAATGACTGTGACGTATATGTTCTAATTTTAGATAGAACATATACGTTATAACGAAGTAAATTTCTCCATCATTTTTGGTCTACGCGGGATTCGAACCCGAGGCCGCTTATTCCGGAACAAGTCGTTCTACCAACTGAGCTACGCATACATTTTATTCTGATTCCTATCTGCCTTTATGTCGTGTGCGTCCTGCTGGCAGGTACGTCACATCTCCCCCCTCCCGAAAGAGGGCCGGGGGCATGGCCCACGGGTCAGCCGTGACCATGAATCGTTGCAGGCAGCCATCCACTGTAGAACGTGCACTTGAGAACTCCCAGTCAATCTGCTGTGTGGAATGCAACATCACACATTTTATTTTTCGAAGCGCTGGAGAAAGAATTCTCTGATTTTTCCTGTCTCGCGGTGTGGAAATAACATCACACCAATGCGAGATTTTGAACGGCCGGGTCATCCGGATAGTTCGGGCGCCATTATAACGAAGTAAATTTCTCCGTCATTTTTGGTCTAAGCCGGGATTTGAACCCGAGGCCGCTTATTCCGGAACAAGTCGCTCTACCAACTGAGCTACGCAGACATTTTATTCTGATTCCTATCTGCCTTTATGTCGTGTGCGTCCTGCTGGCAGGTACGTCACAACGTCATTGTCAGTAGTTATTGTACCATTCAGATGTGGAAAGCCTGTTGAAAAAACTTTTCTTAACATCAAATCACCCAAAAGTTTGCGTCTTCGGCAAATTCTGACAGACAGTCAAGTCAGTAAGATATAGATAAAACATTATTGTTTGGGGGCAAAGTGAGAGGGCCTTAACAATTACCGTAAGTAACTTGATATGTAAGCAGTCATCCATCCCTAATTCAGGGCCACTGGTTCCAGGTAAGGGAAGTGCCATAAGACAAACACAACATCCATATATCACCCAGTTTTTTATCCGGACCCGTTTTGGGCCAATGGCCAGCTCTTACACCACTGCTTCACCAGGGCCACGGTGATTTCTCGTGTTAGTGTCGTAACTACAAATGTTTGTCCCTTAAGCAAAATTTTGGAAGAGTTCCCAACTACCCGCTTCTGCTGTATTTGCAAATTTAAGAAAAAAAATCTAAGTAAAAGTACATTACAGTAAACCCTCCTAAAGGGAAGCTTCCGAACAGCGGGCGCCTCTGTTAAGTGCACAGTTTTCTGATCCCCAGACACGAAATACACTATATTGACAAAAGTCACCGGACACCCCTTCAAAAGCAAATGAACGGATCCGCTGCGTTGTTAAGATGCTCGGTACAGCTGCAAACGGTATAAAAACACGCCTGCAGTTGACCGCGATCATATCGCACTGTCAGGTTGAGTGAAAATGTCGCGGCGGGAGAGAACTCACTTTGAGAAAGGAGAGATTGTTGGGTGTTATATTAGTGGATGGTCCATAAGAGAAACCAAGAGGCGTTTAAACATACCCAAGTCAACTGTTTTGGATGTACTGAATAAGTGAAAAGACGCATGGCGTTCCTGAAGCAGCAAAACGTTCCGGCAGACCAAAGAAAATCAGTGATATAGGACGTCGAAACCCCAGGGGAGTCGTTACAGCTAATCGACAGAGTACTGCACAAGACCTTAGTGTACAGGTGAGTAAAAATGCTGGAACCGCGGCATGTACATGTACCATTCGCAGAGAACTTCATTCCATGGGCTACTGTGGTCGTGCAGCTGCTCATAAGGCTTTCATCTCCACTCGGAATGCTACTCGTCGTTTAGCATGGTGTAAAGAACATTTATCGTAGACCACAGATCAATGGAAACGGGTCCTATGGACTGATGAATCCAGATACACGATCCATCAGTTTGATGGCCATGTGTGGGTATGGTGGCAGCCGGGGGAACGCTATTTACCACAGTGTACTTTTCGTACAGTCAAGTTGGGAGATGTCAGTGTACTCGTGTGGGGGTGTTTTTCGTGGTATGGTCACGGCCCACTAGTTATCGTGGACAAACCTGTTAACCAGCACGTCTACCTCGATATTCTGTACAGTTATAGCGTACTAACACTGTGGCATTACCATGGAACCGAGCCTTGTTGGTACCAGCAGGATAATGCACCGAGCCATAAAGCAAAGATTGTTACGGCGTGGTTTGACGATGATTCCGTGTCGTGTGTGGACTGGCAAGCAAAGAGCCCTGATCTTAATCCCATAGAGCACCTATGGGATGAATTAGAGTGCCGCATAAGGAGTTTGGAACAAAGGCCTTCTACTGAGCGACAGTTAGCGTCAGCATTATGTACTGAATGGAGGCGCATACCTATCGCTGTGTTCCAAAACCTGGTGGAAAGCATGTCTCGAAGGGTCAGTGCATGCATTAAGGCCAAAGGTGGACCGACACCGTATTGATGTATGTCAATAAATTCTATGACGTGTTTTTCTTCAAGGTGTCCAGTGAATTTTGTTAATATAGTGTATGTCACAGCGAATATCATTAAATTCAGGTGTCATTCACACGTATGTTATCAGGCACTCCATTAAGAGGGATTTATATTATTGGGTATATCTTTCAGCGAAACATAATGTTCAGGAAATGTAGCTCAAGGTTAAATACAGAAACTTAAAACGTAATCCTGTCTCTCTTTCAAATGTAGCATTGTATTAGGACAAAAAACAGGATGAACAGAGCTCCGTGACGAAAAGGTCTTGGAAACATCTATTGCTCGTTCTGGTTGACTATAATAAGCGCATTTGGCAACGATTATGCTCTTGTGACTTTCACATCAAAGAGCAAAGGAAGTTGTACCTGTTTCCATCCCTAAAAGTAGCAAAAACCGACAGAATTTTTAAAGGGGTACTGAACTAAAAATAGAATCAAGTTGATTTCTTTTGGGGAGCGGATCACTAGTATAGTTATACTATTTAAAAACAGAGTACTTCATGAAGGGAACACGCGATTACACCGTACAATACAAATTTTGAAGATGAAATTTTCGAGTTTTCGGATATTATCTGACTTACCATCCTTGTCACAATTACACCAAAAAACGGATTGTCATCTTCAAAATTTGTATTGTACGGTGTAATCCCGTATTCCATTCATGATTTATCTGCTCCACCGGGAAATCACGGGATAAGATTCTTAACCTCCAGATTCGCTGAACATGAATGCCGGTTGCTTCGACTAGCGAATCCTGTGATGGTTATATTCAAATTAATCGGAAATTGGGCGTTCTGGGTGGTGTAGTGGTTAGCATACCCTTGCGCTGTCTGGGAGACGCAGGTTCGATTCCCGCTCTGGGGCAACGAATTTTTCAAGTTTTCTGATATCATCTGACTTACCATCCTGGTCATATTTACACTAAAAAACGGATTGTCATCTTCAAAATTTGTAACATAGTTTTTGTTTGTTAAACAGCATTGGACTCCATCCATTTCAAGAGTTGGCTGTTCTATGTTTCGGGATCCCAGTCTTTGATGCTTAAGTAATTTTTTAAGCCACGAAAAAAAGAATTTGCTAAAAAAGAAATGACGTATTTTCGGTGCCCGTTTGCGTATGAAAGAATACGGACGGATGGGTTGAGGAATATAAAGTCTAAACACGTCTAGATTTTGCATAAAACAATCAAGAGCACAAATCCTTGAAATTCTTCTGACGTAAATTTTATAATTCATTTTTTTTATTTTCTCTATCTTTTTCAAGATATGTTTTCTTATGTACAACATTAGAATACTGCTTGGTTAAATGTTTTCTCACTTAACCATTTAACGACCATAACGCCATAAACGCCCGTATATACAAACGACCTTGGCCGCGCGAAACGCCTCTTTAAAGTGAGTCAGATTTCCTACCCTTACCTGCTTTTCAAATTTGCACAGTCTATGAGGGATCAGCAGATGTCACCTTCAGTCACTATCGTTGTTACTAAACAAAGAAGTGAACCAATAGACAGTTTCGGGTTTTACGGTATTTTAGGGTGATACAAGATTTTCGGGTTATGGTCGTTAAAGGGTTAATGGGACATTACATCCCCGAAGAGCTTTTACAGTTTGGCTACGCTGATAGTGACTCACAGCCAGATAAAATTACAACATTGGATATTGTAATATGGAGTTGATAAAGTTGTCGAGAACTATGTACAAGAGCGAGAGAGAGAGAGAGAGGTAGAGATTTATTTAGTGGGGATTACCAGTAGATCATGTTAAACGTTATTATTGCCAAAGAGATAAGTCTTGTTATAAAGGGATAAGATTGCATTGGGTTGGAAAGAAAGTAATGTCCGATGACCATGTACCCGAAGTCGCACCCTCAGTGGTCAATGTGCTCAGTGTTCCGAGGTACCCACGGCACACACTGGCCACTGAGATTGCGCAGCACACCGGCATGACATCAGCAGGTAGGTGGCGTAAGTCAGTAGCAGTTAGCCGTCAGAAGGTGAAGAGTGTGAGCGCCAGCCAACATGGAAGTGGACAAACAGCGCATCCGCCATTTCATGCTGTATGAGTTTCGTCGCAGTAGCATCCCCGCAGGTGCTGTAAGGAACATTACCAGTGTGTACCGCAATGCCATATCACATCGTTAGGGCTGTAGTTGGTACGAACGGTTTCGAGAGAGAAATGTTGACCTGTCAGACCCTCCCAAAGCCGGAAGACCCGCAACAGCGGATATGAGCATTCTGAAGATCTTAGTGCAGACCGCCCACGTGTGAAAACGCGGGATTTGGGTGAACAGCTGGGGACTACCCACACGAGCATCATCACGCATCTGCGTCAACTAGGCAAGGTGCACAAAAGGGGAGTTTGGGAACCCAATCAACTCACAGTTGAGCAGAGAGCAAATCGCATGAGTCCATGCGTTTCCCTGCTTGAACGTGACCATGTTGAAACGGCCTTGGACCGCATTGTGACAGGTGACAAGAAATGTGTCCTGTATGACAATGCCAGTACCCGGAAACTGTGGTTGAATTTAAAACAGAAGCCCATGTGATCCCCAAAACCGACTTACACCCCACGCAAGGTGTTGCAGTCTGTTTGGTGGGATATGCGGGGGTGTCGTGTTTCTTGAGCTGCTGCCTGAAAACACCACCATTACCGCCGATGTTTATTGTCGCTATCTCGACGATCTGCACGCATAGCTCACGTCGAATCGACCGGCACTGCTGAACCGCAAGGGCATCATCCTACAGCAGGATGGAGCGACACCTCAGACAACACGGCTGACTTGTCACAAGATCAGGGACCTAGGCTGGGAGCTGCTGCAGGACCCACTCTATTTTCCGGACATTGTCCCAAGCGATTACCACCTTTTCTGGTCGTTGCAGCATTTACTGGACGGACAGCGGTTCACCAAGTGGAACGATATCGAACACTTACTTACTTACTTACTTACTTACTTACTTACTTACTTACTTACTTCTTTGCGTCCATGCCGCCACAATTCTACAGGGATAGATATCGAACAGCTGACCAAAAGATGGGAGCAGGTCGTGGCGAAAGATGGCGACTGCACTTTGGACTGATTTGTACTTGTATATGCGGTAATTAGCACTATTCTGTTGCCTTCCATTTACAGACATGACAAATCTCGTATATATATAACATACATATATATATATATATATTGGGTTGTCGAAAAAGTCATGACGTATTTTGGAACCCGATTGCGGTTGGCCGGTTTTGGAAGTACTAGAGGCATGCGCAGCTCTGTTATCATTATGGCATTCAACAGGTGCCAGTTCTAGCTGCAGTCTAAAAGGAATAGTGAGCGATTTGGTTGATTTGACATCAAGTCGAAGATGGAAGACCAAACTGTGCATTTTCGCCATATTTTATTCTTTTATTTCCGTAAAGGGAAGAACGCGCTTCAAGCTTGAGAAAGGTTGCGTAAAGTGTACGGTGATAATGCTCTACAAGAACGTCAGTGCCAGCGGTGGTTCACAAAATTCCGTGCTGGTGATTTTGATCTCGGCGTCCAAATTAAGGCATTGATCGTGTCAAAACCACGTTACACGACACGAGAGATTGCAGACACATTGCACATCCATCATTCAAGCGATCACGACCACCTGAAGAAGCCGGGATACGTAAGCAAGCTCGATGTGTGGGTTCCTTATGAGCTCAAAGAAGCTCAATTGACGGCGCGTATAAACATCTGCGATATGCTTATTAAACGTTAGGAAACGATCCTTTTTTGAAGCGACTGATAACTGGTGACGAAAAGTGGATTGTGTACAACAATGTGCTGCGCAAACGGTCTTGGTCCCGACGTGCTGCTTCGCCTCAAACGACATCCAAAGCAGACATTCATCAGCGGAAGGTTCTAGTCTCAGTATGGTGGGATTTTAAAGGTGTCGTGCTTTTCGAGCTCCTATCACGAAACCAAACAATCAATTCGAATGTGTACTGTCGGCAATTGGACAGTTTGAACGAATCCATCATCCAGAAACGTCCAGAGCTCGTTCATCGTAAATGTGTTGTGTTCCATCACGACAACGCGAGACCACACACAAGTTTGATCACCCGCCAAAGGAGCTTGGGTGGGATGTGTTACCACACCCAGCATGCTCGCCTGACCTTGCGCCGTCTGACTTCCAATTGTTTCGCTCTCTTCAACAGCTCTTGCGTGGTAAGACTTTCAATTCAGATGAAGCTGTAAATCAGCACCTTGTGCAGTTTTTCGCCACGAAAGACAGCTCCTTCTATGAACGAGGCACTCTGAAGCTCGCTGACAGATGGCAAAAGGTCGTCGAACAAAACGGGCATTGTGTCATTGATTGATCTTTGTTCTTTCTATCAATAAATGACCTTTGCAAAACATGGCTAAAATACGTCATGACTTTTCCGACAACCCAATACATATCGCCAATGAGCCATTACATTATGACCACCCCAGCCTAGGAAAATGAGCGTGCTGGAGCCAGAAGAGTGGCGCAGGTGAAGTTCACAGAGCAGTGTATATACAATCCGAGGACTGGCTTTCGGTTGGTAGAGAGTTTGGAGTTAGAATGGGAATAGCTGCCGACTTATCGGAGTTTGACAAAGGACAAATTGTGATGACACGGCGCCTCGGAACTACGATCTCGGAAACGGCGCCGCTCCTGGGTTGTTCACGTGTCGCTGTAGTGAGTACGTATCAAAAGTGGTGCACACATGGCCAAACGACTCATCATTGACCATATGTGTTTCGTCCGGAGCTCACTGATGCCAGAGAGGAATGGACACCGTCGTGCATTGTTCATAGCGAACGCAGGGCCACATTGCGACAAATCACCCGCAGCTACAACAGTAGTGATCAAGGCAATGTGTTACAGCATTCAGTTCATCGCAGCCTTCTGCGCATGGGCCTGCGTAGCCGAAGACCCAGCCGGGTCCCCATGCTCACTGCACGTCATCGCCAACAACGCATGAAATGGGCCCAAGATCATCGAGATTGGACCGTGGAGGAATGAAAGAAAGTAGCCCGGTCTGACGAATGAAGATTCCTGGTGCATCACGTAGACGGACGAGCGAGGATATGCCAATTAGGAACGGAGGCTATGGCACCTGGATGCACTGTTGGGCAGAAACAGACTAGTGGCGGCGTTGTTATGCTGTGTGCGATGTTTTCTTGTGACACTTTAGGCCCAATTATCCCAATAGCACAATTCCTGATAGCTGTCAGGTATCTGAACATCGTTGCGGACCAAGTTCACCCATTCATGGCAACTGCGTTCCCTGCTGGTTATGGCCATTACTAACAGGATAATGCGCCATGCCGCACTGCCAGAATCGTCAAGGAGTGGTTCGAGGAACATGCTGGTGACTTTCTGTTTATGCCCTGGCCTCCGAATTCACATGACATGAACCCAATAGAACATTTATGGTTCGACTTGGAAAAGCGGGTTAGCGCTAAATTACCGCCACCCGGAAATGTACAGAAACTGGAGGACCTGCTGTTGACATTATGGTACCAGATACCCCAGGATACCTTATCGCCACTTCATCGAATCGATGCCTCGGCGAGTGGCAGCTGTGGATTTACCGGATTGAATGGATACACGCGAATGTCACGTTTGAATGGAGATTCTCTATCGTTGTTGACAAAGACCGTTGCGATTTCGCTGGCAGTCGGTGCTTTATATCGTCGCTGCTCGGAAAGACGGTCTCGTCGGAATACATATTAACGACAGAAATATCTTCACCTGCTAGATTTGCTTCTTCGACTGCTCGAGTTTCAACCTCTCGAAGCATGAGGTATGTGCCAGAGAGTGGATTGTGCTGTCTAACGAAGCGGTCGATCTGATCCAGAACACGTGCGACGTATTGCTAATTGGGAACTCGGATTTCTGTAGCCTGAGTATTGTCGATCACGTACAGTTGAGCATACTGAGGAGTTTGGCCATTCACTGGTTGAATGTGACTCGTGTGGCGAAAGATTTGACCATGAACTTTGAAAACGTAAGGTCCTCCGACACTGAGATCAACTACTTTGGCTCCCATCGATGCGAATGAAACAGTACAGTTGAACGAGCGAATGCTTTCGCAAAAGTTCTTATAGTCCATATTGTCTGGATTCATAATTAGGGGACACGCAGGAAATTTGGATAAGGGAAAACATTTCCATCAGCATCTCAGGGCTTCTCCAATCTGGCTTTTCCTTTGAGGCAGCAACTCGTGAATTTTCCATCAGGCGACGTTCAGCAGCAAAGTTCCTTGAATCACAGCACTGGCAAATAACGTTCATCGGTGCGCAATTGTGTGCTTGTACTCGAGTTTCCACGAAATTAATCGCTTGGTAGCGAATCACTTGGATTTGAAGTTCTCGGGCTAAGCGATGTGCTTCGGCATCTGCATTACGACGTGCTTGAGGTTGTTCTGGAGACTCTCGTTCAGTGTGAGTTGCAGTGTCTGCATCTCAACGTGCTTGAGATTGTTCTGGAGACTCTCGTTCAATGCAAAGTCGATGAGCTACAGCGTCTGTATCTCGACGTGCTTGAGATTGTTCAGGAGTCTCTCGTTCAATGCGAAGTCGATGAGCTACAGCGTCTGTATCTCGACGTGCTTGAGATTGTTCAGGAGTCTCTCGTTCAGTGCGAAGTCGATGAGCTACAGCGTCTGTATCTCGACGTGCTTGAGATTGTTCTGGAGTCTCTCGTTCAATGCGAAGTCGACGAGCTACAGCGTCTGTATCTCGACATGCTTAAGATTGTTCAGGAGTCTCTCGTTCAATGCGAAGTCCATGAGCTGCAACGCCTGCTGCACGAATTCTGTTAAGCGACTCCTGGCTCTGTTTTGCTAGCCATCTCGCCTTCCGACGCTTTCTCGCGATGGGATCTTCTTTCTCGTTCATTATTAATTACCGCAATAATAATAAGTAAAGCATACAAATTAATATCCGAATTGTGCTAAATTAAATCAATATACAAACTCAACTTGCCGTGATATTAAGATTTTAACTCGAATTTTGTAGATCGTATAAATAGAACTCGACTCATTAATAAATCCAATGATTTTAAATCAGCACGCGATCACCTTAACATCTAAAAGTGATCGCGTGCTATTGTATAGCAGGCAATAATTTTGGCATCGCGAGAGCACACGAATTGATCGATGAGTGATGGCGCAGCAATGCAGCCGTTGCTGTGACGTCAAGCGTTCCAGAGAGAGAGAGAGAAAGATCTGGGTGTTTATATCATTAATGAGTAATTTCGGTAAATTTACATTAATATTTTTTTTATTCTGGTCCACTTCTTTTTTACAGAATCAAAATAACACTTCTTTTTTTCTTCACCTTATTTGCTTAATATCGCTAAATATGACCAAATATCTCAAATAATTTTTAATAATTTTTTCTCTCAATTAATGATCTTTCGGAACTTGCATCGGTCACTGTACAGGCAGAACTAATCGTAAAGTGATCAGCAGATGCTTTATAAGCACACCGGACATAATATTAGTCACCCCTGTCAGAACTTATGTAATCACGGGTGCAGGGGCGCACACAGAATTTCCTCAAGGGGGGGGGGGTCCGACAAAAAAAATGCACGTGACAAATGAAACTAGAAATTGGGCGCACACACACACACACACACATATGGATTATATATATATACACAGTGGGTCAAATATTTTGTAAGACTGGCGCTAGATTTCAGTCTACGGTGGCGCCACCAGTGTAATCGCGAATGCGTTATGAACCGTGACCATCTGCTTGCTTTCTGCCAAAGGTACTGCGGAGTTATTAAAGCAACTCAAACGAAACGGCCGTTCATTAGAGAAGTAAAATTTTTTTCATGTTGAATTATTAAGATGGAACAAAGGGCTGTTATTAAAATTAAAGCAAAACTTGGTAAAAGTGCCTCGGAAACGTACCAAATGATGAAACAAGTTTACGGTGAATTTCATTTAAGTAGATGAAATGTTTTACTGTGGCACAAACGTTTTTTGGACTAAAGAGAGACGCTAGAAGATGATAAGCATACCGGAAGACCAAGTTCATCTAGGACACCTGAGATTATTGAAAAAGTGTGTGTTTTCGTGGCAAACAATCGATGTGCGTCACTAAGAATGATGGAAGAGTCTTTAAACATCACCAAAGAAACGATTCGAACCATCCTGCATGAAGATTTGGGCAAAACAAAAGTCTGTGCTAAATTTGTTCCACACACGTTAAACAATGAACAAAAATCAAGGAAAAGTGCACATTGCAGGGACATCGTTTCAGCCACTGAAAATGATCCAAACTTCTTAAAATCGATTCTTACAGGTGATGAAACATGGCGTTTTCAATATGATCCTAAAACAAAACGACAAAGTGAGGAATGGAAGTCAAAAAACTCACCGCAAGCCAAAAAAACAAGAAAAGTTCCATCGAAAATCAAAACAATTCTCATAACATTCTTCGATAATAAGGGAGAATTTGTTCCAAGTGGACAAACAATTACTGGTGAGTTTTATTTAAATGTTTTGAGGCGTTTGATGGGCAGTATTCATCGCATTCGTTCAGAATATCGGGATGAAAACAGTTGGTGTTTGTTGCACGATAATGCACCCAGTCACACCTCACTTCTTGTTCTCAGATTTTTGGCGAAAAATAACGTCTGTGTGTTGAATCATCCACCGTATTCGCCTGATTTAGCACCCTGCGACTTATTTTTATACCCAAAACTTAAAATGACGTTAAAAGGGTGTTATTTTGATGATATTTCGACCATACAAACAGCTTCAACGCGTGCTTTGGAGGCAATTCCGCAAAGTGAACTGCAACAGGCATTCGAATCATTATTAAATCGCTGTAACAAGTGTATTGAAGCAGGAGAGACTTATTTTGAATAACAAACCAAAACAAATTATAATTTCTTGTTTCTATTTCATTTTACAGACCCAGTCTTAAAAATTATTTGCCACACTGTGGGTGTGTGTGGGTGTGGATTCTTTTTGTTAGCATAAATCAGCACTAGTGTGTTCACAGGTTAAAAAAACCTTACTCTTTTGAATAAGTCTGCTAAGTTAAATGTGCTCTCATGTCCTAAACGGATGGAAATCAAGAGATACAAATGCCAAGCACAGACGCAGACCTTCTTAGCAGAAATTAGTGTGCTTACACCCAGGCCTTTATCTTGTGTATCCCCCCTCCCCTCAGAGGAGGAACGCCCATTAGCGCCCCATATGTGACTGAGGCCCAAGCCATGGAGAAATTTCCTGGAAAAGGTTATGGGAACACGAGAAACTGGGATAGTAATGGATTCTTGGTTCCTCAAACACTCTGGGGTTTCACTAATTCCCTCCTTCAATGCTTGACATCGTCAGCCATCCAAAACAGATGCAGCATTCCTAAGGCAAAAGAGCACTCTGATTTCTGTGATTGATACAATCACACCACAGCCAGCTCGTTTCTACAAACATGTGCAGAAAGATTTTTTTTTAAATTTCGCTGTAGTCGGAATAAGGTATTTTAAAATTCGGGGGGGTCCGGACCCGACGAATCCACCCTGTGTGTGCCCCCTGAACGGTGACGGCGCCTCTTGCCTTGCTAACACCATGAACCCAGCGTTGTAGAGACTGTACGAAGTTGTGGATGTATTGAACATCGATTTGAAGCTACTCGTGTGTCATTTGGTCCCGAAGTTTCTCCCGAGTACGTGGGTGTCTATTCCGGCGTTTCACCTTCTGTTCCAAATGATCCCACAGATTTTCAATGGGATTTAGATCTGGGGATTTGGCAGCCCAGTCGAGGTGAGAGAGTGTTACTGATTGTTCGCTGTGCCACCCAGACACAATTTTAGCCCTGTGCACAAGGCAATTATCGTCTTGGAAGACAGGAGTGGCAATGTGATGCTAGTCCTGGAGATGTAGGTCAAAGGGCAACACTTCGTCTTTCAGAATGAGGAGGTACGCATGCTGGTTCAAATCAATCGTCACTGCAACGAGAGGTCCCATTTCGTGGCACGAAAGACATCCCCAAAGCACCACAGAACCTCCTCCAGCTTGAACAACACCTTCGACACAATCAGGATTAAAGGCTTCATTGGGCCTGCGATGTACTCGTCGCCTCATATCATTGGAGTACAAACAAAAACGAGACTCATCAGACCAAATTACTCGTTTCCAATCCTCCACAGTAAAGTTTCGGTGCCTCTGAGCCCATTGATAACGTGCGACTTTTGTGACTTTAATGGTGCCTCTTCCTTTGTACTCTGCTCCAGATGTCCATCGCATGCAGTTCTCGTCGCAATGTCCTTTCGGAAATTGGTTGGAGTGGACTTTCATTGACTGTTCGGAGCAATTGTTGTCTGGTTTGAAATCGATTTGTGGTTACTAGGCGTGAAACATGGCGGCGGCCCCTATTGGTGAGAATCGTTTTCCGGCTACAGTTACGTCTCCGATTTTCAGTTGACTGCGAACTACACCACTGTTTGCAGGCCCGCTGGACACTACGCATCGACACACCAACAAATTGGGGGACTTCATTCATTTTGTGTCCAAGTACACAGCCCAAACACGATGGCTCCTTCTTGCCACACAGTAACGTCTGTCTTACGACCCATATTGCAGTCTAAATACAGCACACACGTTGCTCTTCACCACCGCACGAGATAGAAATGATCCTGTAGACCACGCAAGTTCTATTTATCTCCCAACAATGCTATCATTGCTCCTTCTGTGCAACCGGTAACTTCCTACTGTCAATCCTGTTAGGAGTGACTAATTTGTTGTCCGTTGTGCTTAATTCGCTAAAACTAATGAATTCTTCAGTTGATGCCAATATGGCTTCAATAGAAGAATAGCTCATTTCAATATAAAATGCGTATCTACTTTTCACTGATTTAAACAACGAAAATCTGTTATCTAACCGAGCAGGTATGGTATTAATAGGAGATCAGAATTCAAAAGGGCGGTCCAGCAAAAATGTCCACTTTTAGTTTTTGTTCAGGTACTAACTCGTAACAACTGAATTTTTAAGGTTTTAGTCAATGCAGCTGTGTTTTGCCCTCTTTGTTTATAAACAATATTTCTATAGATAGCTTAGATGATACGTACTTTTTAATTTTTGCCCCCACCCCTTAGCAGCGAGGCCCCGGTGTATTGCTAGACTTCACACTGCTGTACTCGCGTTTGACAGTTAGCTCACTTTACACAACGCACTCAGAACATTACTTTCTGTAAGATCGCTTAGTTGATAGCTTTTGCAGTATCTTTTGCAACAAAGAATATCGCTCTCAACTCAGAATTCAATTTGCTCAAATAATATCGCTCAGCTAATCGAATACAGCTCTGATAATACAAATCATCGGCCTTCTGAACATTGGTCTAACATTGCACACCCAGCTCAGAACGTTCGATACTTTTTTTGTACGTTTGATTACACTTTGACCCACTGTCAGGGTGCCCACGTTTACAAGATCGTCGGAATGAATACTGTGGCGTGAAGTCAGAAAATATTTAACTAGGAGAAACTATATTTACATGAGAATACATAAACTCAAAAGGAAGGTTAAATTAAAAGTATACGTATGTCACGTGTCATATAAGCATTAACACTTATTCAATGAGTAGTACGTACTGGAACCTAGAAATAACGCAAAACAACAACCTTTTAAGGACATCTGTTTTACGAACAAAATCAAATGCCCTGAAAGTGTCCCTGTAACGAGAGGTTTCGCTGTATTAATGTATTACCAGGTTAATATCAACAATCGATCACTTTATTTTCCTTAAAAATATGAATAGAGAGCAGTCTTGTTCACTTAAACAGAAGCGGAATGGGATGAACAAACCAAGTCGGAAATTTTTGTCTTGGGTTCCACTACAAGTACACAATCGTCAAACAGAGGACATCGCTCTTTCCACGTTTATAAGTGAGTCACGGAAAAATTCTCATTGGCCGCCACCGGGAATCCAACCCAGGGTCTTCCAGTAACGCGCCGGACATACTACCACCGCACCACAGCGGCCTCGAATTCCTCCAGACTCACATACGACCAACTGACAAGCTATTTGACAGGTAGATTCTTGGAGCCCCGCACAATGCTGGGGATTTACCAAAGATGGTAAGCAGCAACTGAACAAATAACTAGAAGGCGTATGAATTATTAATACAGACAATTGACGTGGATTAGAAACATCAAATAGAAGTCATCGCTCTTTCCACGTTTATAAGTGAGTCACGGAAAAATTCTCATGTGAGTATGTCACGTGAGTATTATGTGAGTCTGGAGGAATTCGAGGCTGCCGTGGTGCAGTGGTAGCATGTCCGCCGCGTTACTGGAAGACCCTGGGTTCGATTCCCGGTGTCAGCCAATGAGAATGTCTCCGTGACTCACTTATAAACGTGGAAAGAGCGATGACTTCTGTTTGATATTTCTAATCCACGTCATTTGTCTGTATTAAGTACACACGTACCTACAAGGTAGACGTTTTTTTTTTCAATTCCAGCAAGACGAAAGTTCTGTTAGATCCAGGATGAATTAGACCTGTTCAAATACGCATCGTAAAGTGAATTCAGTGGTGAGTAAATATCAACCGCAATTTATCGGTGAAAGTACTTTTTAAAAATCTGTTCATGATTGAATGTAGAATGAAACCACGCTCAAAACAAGGTGTTGTATCAGGTAATTATTTTCCCTTGAAACATTTGGTTTTGACAAAATCACGAGTCTCTTGAAGGCGGCATTCCAAAAAAAAAAAAATCTTCCTGAAGATCATTCTGAAAATCAAAATGTCCACATGCCGCATAGCAATTTTCCCAAACAATTAAAATGTATACACTGCCTGACAGAGAAAATGCCACAGCATGAAGGAATGCTCGAAAACAGAACAAACTGCATACACAGATATACAAGTAGGTCCTGAACAAATGATTTAATTGTCACATACAGACTAGGATCCAGTGGCCGAATATACAGGATGATCAATAAGGAGTGTGGCCCCCATTTTGGGCGATACAGCGTTTAATCCGACGTGGCATCGAGGCAATGAGAGTCCTGTGGTATCGTGGACCATGTGGTGTTAATCCGAGTCCACAGTTCATCTTCATTTTGCGGGGGCGGAAGGGTACTCAACCGACGTCCAATCGTGTCTCACAGATGCTTGATGGGCGAGAGATCTGGGGATCGTGCTGGTCACGAAAGCATCCGCACACCGTGTGTAAAACATTCAGGCTGATGCGAGTGGTATGCGGCCGGCTGTTATCCTGTTGAAAAACGGCGTTTGGGATGCCCGGCAGATACGGTAGTGACACGGATACCAGCGGTGAGCGGCTGTAGGCGCTGATAGCACCCCGCACCATGATTGCACGTCACCGGGCCGTGTGACGCTAAACAATGCCGGAGGAATCCGCCCGTTGGTCACGTCGCCTCCAGACTCTCACACGGCGATCATCCGTGGTGAGACAGAACCGCGATTCGTCGCTGAACACCACACCTTTCCATTCGGTACCCCACGCAGCACTGGAACGACACCATGCCAAGCGGTGACGACGATGGCTCGGTATTTAAGGACAGCCTTCGCAATGGACGGCTGGACGGCAAAGCAGACGCAGCCAGTCGGCGCGACACTGTCCGCGTCGATATCGGAGCATCCAAACCTCTCCGTACACTCCGGAAAATGTCGTCCGTTGTGGCCTGTGGGTCAGCTACAGCATGACGTCAGATGCGACGATCGGGGCTCTCTGACGTCCATCTCCGTGCTCTGGGCCCCCTACGACACTGCACAGATCCTTCCTGGGACCACTGTCTCCAAACGCGACCGACGACTGTGACATCACGTTGCATTTCTTCCGCAATACGACGCAAGGACCATCCGGTTGTACGAAGGCCTACGATGACATCTCTCGTGAACTCATCCGTTTGACGAAATCGCGTACGATGGCGTCTTAACGGCATTGGCACCCTTCGTTCTTTCTCCAGATACGGTTACAGCAGAACCACTCACTTTCGGCGGCCGCGCTCCGTTCGTGCGATTGGTCTGCAAATGCAATCATTTGCATAACTTGTACGTGTGCACCCACCCTGCAATTTGCATGGCGCTGCGTTCACGTCGTCGTGGTGTGGCAGTTTCTCTACCAGGAAGTGTATTTACTTGGTCACTGACCACGTATCAAGTAACAGCAGTGGTAACTCCTTCTTAAGTAGACGTTGTTCTTGAGTCCACCCATTATTTTCACCCATGAAACAATACTGGCGAATCGTTGTTCTTGTAAGATAAATGTATGTGGGACACAAATTTCGCAATATCTCTGAAGGAGAATCGCTCCGTGTCAATCTGTGCACAAGGTGATGTGGATGATGTGCCATCACAATGCTCACTTGTGTCTCTTTCAAGATTGCAAAAGGAGGATAGGGCCTACCAATGACCCTGGGCTACAAGTCCAGTGACATACGTCTAACTGTAGTTAGATTTAATTTAATCAATTTATAACAACGTGCTTGGTTCAGCGACTCTTTTCTCACATAAGCACAGAGCAATTTTCTGGATCACATAACAGCAAGCGCTCAACTTTGTGACGTGCAGCGCAGGACGCATATGAGATAAGGGCAGATAACAGTGAGAGCACATGTCCGCGTAGCTCAGTTGGGAGAGCGACTTACTCCGGAGTGAGGGGACCCGGACAAACTGTTAGTTATAACTTATAGAAAGAAGGTATTGCTCTTTTTGTTTTAAAGGAAGTAACTTTTCGCCCAGATATAAAGCTCAAATTAAGTTAACAATTATTCCTCATAAGTACTAAAATAATTATTCGTTCGTTCCAAAAAAAAATCAGATAACACGAGTGCGAGAAAATGGGCCGTTTCTCGAATGGTCCACCAGGAAACGTCCCAGTGGGCTAATCCTCCACTGCCCTAAACATGTGATTAAAATCCCTCTGAATTTAAAAGCGCACCACATAGTGTAATGCGCATTTACCGGAATTTGAAAGTCTTAATATTTTCTCACTAAATGTTTTTCCATTCACTGTGTGTTGTGTATTCCTTTAAATGAAGCACGTTCCTTGAATTTCGGAAACGAGTAAACGTATAAATGATGCAGGTTAAAACAGATGTCATGAATCTGGCGACAATGAGTAAAAAATAATATACGTTTCTTAATTTTTTTTTTTTATGCTGAGAGTGAAATTCATATTGAACACTTGCTGAAATATTTCATGTTACGATTTTCTGATTCCTTGCGCAGTCAATGGTTTGAGGAAACGCCACGGCTATAAGATGGCATCGACAGCGTCTCACAAAAATTGCTGTGAGATAAAGTGCAGTAATGCGCATTTACCGGAATTTGAAAGTCTTAATATTTTCTCACTAAATGTTTTTTCCATTCACTGTGTGTTGTGTATTCCTTTAAAGGAAGCACGTTCCTTGAATTTCGGAAATCAGTAAACGTATAAATGATGCAGGTTAAAACAGCTGTCATGAATCTGGCGACAATGAGTAAAAAATAATATACGTTTCTTTCTTTTTTTTTTATGCTGAGAGTGAAATTCATGTTGAACACTTGCTGAAATATTTCATGTTACGATTTTCTGATTCCTTGCGCAGCGAATGCTTTGAGGAAACGCCACGGCTATAAGATGGCATCGACAGCATCTCACAAAAATTGCTGTGAGATAAAGTGCAGTGTGTCATAAATTATTTTTCTTTTTTACTTATTTATGTCACAGTACGTAAAGAAAAGAAGGGTCAGTTGGAACTCATCTCTTAAGGGAGGGGGTCCAAGAAGACTGATTTAATCAAGATAAAACGTATTTCTCAGGCTATGTTTCGTGAACTTTCCCGTAAATTATGAAGAAAACTTCGATTTTCATTTTCTTAGCGAACAATAATGGCAAGCAGAAGTTTGGAGTCTGATCATTTATAGCTCTGCATCCCGGACTTAAAAATATACCCTACTGCTGTTACTCAGTATTGATAGGTTTGACTGAGTCTTGGAAATTGTGGGGCTGATCTTGTTTTTGTAACGTACCAGGAAATGTGACGTACCTGCCCGAAGGACGCACACGACATAAAGGCAGATAGGAATCAGAATAAAACGTCCGCGTAGCTCAATTGGTAGAGCAACTTATTCCGGAATGAGGGGACCCGGGTTCGAATCAGCCTGGCGCGGATAAAAATGACGGAGAAATTTACTTCGTTATAATGGCGCCCGAACTATCCGGATGACCCGACCGTTCAAAATCTCGCATTGGTGTGATGTTATTTCCACACCACGAGATAGGAAAAATAAGAGAATCCCTTCTCCAGCACTTCGAAAAAAAAAAAATAAAATAAGGGGGAGATGATGTAACGTACCAGGAGATGTGACGCACCTGCCAGAAGGACGCACACGACATAAAGGCAGATAGGAATCAGAATAAAACGTCCGCGTAGCTCAATTGGTAGAGCAACTTATTCCGGAATGAGGGGACCCGGGTTCGAATCCTGGCGCGGATAAAAATGACGGAGAAATTTACTTTGTTATAATGGTGCCCGAACTATCCGGATGACCCGACCGTTCAAAATCTCGCATAGGTGTGATGTTATTTCCACACCGCGAGATAGGAAAAATAAGAGAATCCCTTCTCCAGCACTTCGAAAAAAAAAAAAAAAAAAATAAGGGGGAGATGATGTAACGTACCAGGAGATGTGACGCACCTGCCAGAAGGACGCACACGACATAAAGGCAGATAGGAATCAGAATAAAACGTCCGCGTAGCTCAATTGGTAGAGCAACTTATTCCGGAATGAGGGGACCCGGGTTCGAATCCTGGCGTGGACAGAAATGACGGAGAAATTTACTTCGTTATATTTTGAATGCTAAACGGTTTTAGTGGAAACAGCCGCTGTCGCTTGTAAGAAACCATCATATGTGTTATAGACAGAGATTGCTAACTTTACTTTGAAATTGTTTTCGATGCATCTCTTGCTACAGCTGAAGTGAGATCTGTATACAATGCAGCTTGGAAAGTAATCGGATTGAAATCTTTGTAAAATTTTATTTGTCAATCTTTAACTTCACTTCTACTTTACAGTTACTTGGTAAATTTAATTTGAAATCCCGGATTATTCTATTAGGGATATGCAAACGTTTTCGCCGTTTTAAGGACAGAGGATATAACGAAGTAAATTTCTCCGTCATTTCTGTCCACGCCAGGATTCGAACCCGGATCCCTTCATTCCGGAATAAGTCACTCTACCAATTGAGCTACGCGGACGTTTGTTCTGACTACTATCTGCCTTTATGTCGTGTGCGTCCTGCTGGCAGGTACGTCACATCTCCCCCCCCCCGAAAGAGGGCCGGGGGCATGGCCCACGGGTCAGCCGTGACCATGAATCGTTGCAGGCAGCCATCCACTGTAGAACGTGCACTTCAGAACTCCCAGTCAATCTGGTGTGTGGAATGCAACGTCACACACATTTATTTTTTGAAGCGCTGGAGAAGGGATTCTCATATTTTTTCCTATCTCGCGGTGTGGAAATAACATCACACCAATGCGAGATTTTGAACGGTCGGGTCATCCGGATAGTTCGGGCGCCATTATAACGAAGTAAATTTCTCCGTCATTTCTATCCACGCCAGGATTCGAACCCGGATACCCTCATTTCGGAATAAGTCACTCTACCAATTGAGCTACGCGGACGTTTGTTCTGACTACTATCTGCCTTTATGTCATGTGCGTCCTGCTGGCAGGTACGTCACAAGGAGACAGGGACAATTAGGAAACCAGTACACATTTGTTCAAAAAAATATTGGTCGTTAACACCAATGACGTTTTGCCTTTTTTCAGGCAACAAATGAAAAAAAAGCCCCTGTGATAGAAGTACTCGGGTTTTGAGCTGAAGAACGCAGTGACGAAATTTTCCGCCTCTGGAAGTGTGGTGAATCGCTGATGGGTTAGGCAATGTTGCATAGAGCGAAACAGATGAAAGTCTGAGGGTGCAATGTCGGGGGAGTAAGCCCGGTGTGGTAAAACCTCCCAGTGTAACTGTTGATTTCGAGGTGGCACCGACATGTGGTCTGGCATTATAGTGTAACAGGATGACTGGGTGGCTCCCTTTACCTGTTCATGGGCGTTTTTGCTCGATTACGGCGTTCAGTTTCATCAACTGATTGTTTAACACGGTTTCAACATTTCGAAGTACAGCACTCCATGCATATCCCACCACACACACAACAGCACCTTTTCCCCGTGAATATCCTATTTTGCAGTGGATGTTGATGGCTGGCCTGGGTCTACCCAGGATCGCTTGCGTACCGGGGTTGTTGCAATAGACCCATTTTTCATCCCCGGTGACAACCTTTCACAAGAAATTCTTGGCTTGAAACCTCTTCAGCAACGACATGCAGATGTCCAATCATTGACCAATATTACGCTCCGTTAAATTATGCATAACCCACTTACCAATCTTCTGGATCTTTCCTAAGGCCTGTAGACACTGTACCACCGTCGATTGAGCCACTTTCAAACGTCTCGCCAGTTGCGTGGTCGATTGTGTGGCATCCTCTTGCAACAGCGACTCCAGCTCCTCGTCTGCGAGTTCCTGCGGTCTACCTGCACGTGGCTTGTCTTTCAAGCTTAGATCACCTTTCTTAAACTTGGCAAACAATTGTCGACACGTCCGCTCACAAAAAAACCGTTTCGCCATACGCCTGACATATTGAACCGCATGTTTCACTCGCACTGTCCCCTAAGTTAATCATGAATAACAAACAGTGCCGCAAATGAACTTTATCGACCGCCATGTTTGGCTTCATGGACGAACAGACAGCACGGGTCGCCTGCCAGTTAGATCCCTGCAGAGACCACTAGCGGGGGAGCGGAAACTTTTGCATACCCCTAATAAGGCGTTCGTTGCTTTTTTATAATAGCATTAATTAAACAAAGATAATTCCCTAATTAGACACTTCAAAGTAACGGCCCAGATAAATAATGTCATTACAAAAAGAATTCAAAGTCCACTTTTATTGTCTTTGCCAGCACGCCAATTATTCTTCAACAATCACGTCGTTTAGAAGAAATTCTTCAATAAAACCGACGTTCAAAAGTGGGGAAATGTTGTAGACGCTTTCGACGCTAAAGCGAGGTTAGCATGAGCACTCGTAGCGGTTTGCAGCCCCATTTTCAGCAGGGTTCGATGTACTGTGTGTTGTGACACATCACTACAGTCATCAGCATTCAAATTACGGCGAATTGCGCCACAGTATACCTTCTATTGGCTTGTACCGTACGGGATAGCCTTCGCTGAACTCTAACGTTGGTGAGCAGTGGATGGCCCACACCTTGCCGACGGTTTGTGGTTTTATCTTCCTGGTACCACTTTTTGAAGCATAAACTAACCATGACTGCGTCGATGAGCCGTGGATGGCCCACACCTTGCCAACGGTTTGTGGTTTTATCTTCCTGGTACCACTTTTTGAAGCATAAACTAACCATGACTGCGTCGATGAGCCGTGGATGGCCCACACCTTGCCAACGGTTTGTGGTTTTATCTTCCTGGTACCACTTTTTGAAGCATAAACTAACCATGGCTGCGTCGATGAGCCGTGGATGGGCCACACCTTGCCGACGGTTTGTGGTTTTACCTTCCTCGTACCACTTTTTGAAGCATAAACTAACCACAGCTGCGTCGATGAGCCGTGGATGGCCCACACCTTGAAGACGGTTTGTGGTTTTACCTTCCTCGTACCACTTTTTGAAGCATAAACTAACCACAGCTGCGTCGATGAGCCGTGGATGGCCCACACCTTGCCGACGGTTTGTGGTTTTACCTTCCTCGTACAACTTTTTGAAGCATAAACTAACCACGGCTGCGTCGATGAGCCGTGGATGGCCCACACCTTGCCAACGGATTGTAGTTTTACATTCCTCGTACAACTTTTTGAAGCATAAACTAACCACGGCTGCGTCGATGAGCCGTGGATGGCCCACACCTTGTCGACGGTTTGTGGTTTTACGTTCCTCGTACCACTTTTTGAAGCATAAACAAACCTAGCTGCGTCGATGAGCCGTGGATGGCACACACCTTGCCGACGGTTTGTGGTTTTACCATCCTCGTACCACTTTTTGAAGCATAAACTAACCACGGCTGCGTCGATGAGCCGTGGATGGCCCACACCTTGCCGACGGTTTGTGGTTTTACCTTCCTCGTACCACTTTTTGAAGCATAAACTAACCGCGGCTGCGTCGATGAGCCGTGGATGGCCCACACCTTGTCGACGGTTTGTGGTTTTACGTTCCTCGTACCACTTTTTGAAGCATAAACTAACCGCGGCTGCGTCGATGAGCCGTGGATGGCCCACACCTTGTCGACGGTTTGTGGTTTTACGTTCCTCGTACCACTTTTTGAAGCATAAACTAACCACGGCTGCGTCGATGAGCCGTGGATGGCCCACACCTTGTCGACGGTTTGTGGTTTTACGTTCCTCGTACCACTTTTTGAAGCATAAACTAACCGCGGCTGCGTCGATGAGCCGTGGATGGCCCACACCTTGTCGACGGTTTGTGGTTTTACGTTCCTCGTACCACTTTTTGAAGCATAAATTAATTACGGCTACGTCGATGAGCCGTGGATGGCCAACACCTTGTCGACGGTTTGTGGTTTTACGTTCCTCGTACCACTTTTTGAAGCATAAACTAACCACGGCTGCGTCGATGAACCGTGGATGGCGCACACCTTGCCGACGGTTTGTGGTTTTACGTTCCTCGTACCACTTTTTGAAGCATAAACTAACCACGGCTGCGTCGATGAGCCGTGGATGGCCCACACTTTGTCGACGGTTTGTGGTTTTACGTACCTCGTACCACTTTTTGAAGCATAAACTAATTACGGCTGCGTCGATGAGCCGTGGATGGCCCACACCTTGTCGACGGTTTGTGGTTTTACCTTCCTCGTACCACTTTTTAAAGCATAAACTAACCACGGCTGCGTCGATGAGCCGTGGATGGCCCCCACCTTGCCGACGGTTTGTGGTTTTACGTTCCTCGCACCACTTTTTGAAGCATAAACTAACCACGGCTGCGTCGATGAGCCGTGGATGGCCCACACGTTGTCGACGGTTTGTGGTTTTACGTTCCTCGTACCACTTTTTGAAGCATAAACTAATTACGGCTGCGTCGATGAGCCGTGGATGGCCCACACCTTGCCGACGGTTTGTGGTTTTACGTTCCTCGTACCACTTTTTGAAGCATAAACTAACCACGGCTGCGTCGATGAGCCGTGGATGGCCCACACTTTGTCGACGGTTTGTGGTTTTACGTTCCTCGTACCACTTTTTGAAGCATAAACTAACCACGGCTGCGTCGATGAGCCGTGGATGGCCCACACTTTGTCGACGGTTTGTGGTTTTACGTTCCTCGTACCACTTTTTGAAGCATAAACTAATTACGGCTGCGTCGATGAGCCGTGGATGGCCCACACCTTGCCGACGGTTTGTGGTTTTACGTTCCTCGTACCACTTTTTGAAGCATAAACTAACCACGGCTGCGTCGATGAGCCGTGGATGGCCCACACCTTGTCGACGGTTTGTGGTTTTACGTTCCTCGTACCACTTTTTGAAGCATAAACTAATTACGGCTGCGTCGATGAGCCGTGGATGGCCCACACCTTGCCGACGGTTTGTGGTTTTACGTTCCTCGTACCACTTTTTGAAGCATAAACTAACCACGGCTGCGTCGATGAGCCGTGGATGGCCCACACTTTGTCGACGGTTTGTGGTTTTACGTTCCTCGTACCACTTTTTGAAGCATAAACTAACCGCGGCTGCGTCGATGAGCCGTGGATGGCCCACACCTTGTCGACGGTTTGTGGTTTTACGTTCCTCGTACCACTTTTTGAAGCATAAACTAACCACGCTGCGTCGATGAGCCGTGGATGGCCCACACCTTGCCGACGGTTTGTGGTTTTACGTTCCTCGAACCACTTTTTGAAGCATAAACTAATTACGGCTACGTCGATGAGCCGTGGATGGCCAACACCTTGTCGACGGTTTGTGGTTTTACGTTCCTCGTACCACTTTTTGAAGCATAAACTAACCACGCTGCGTCGATGAGCCGTGGATGGCCCACACCTTGCCGACGGTTTGTGGTTTTACGTTCCTCGTACCACTTTTTGAAGCATAAACTAACCACGGCTGCGTCGATGAGCCGTGGATGGCCCACACTTTGTCGACGGTCTGTGGTTTTACGTTCCTCGTACCACTTTTTGAAGCATAAACTAATTACGGCTGCGTCGATGAGCCGTGGATGGCCCACACCTTGTCGACGGTGTGTGGTTTTACCTTCCTCGTACCACTTTTTGAAGCATAAACTAACCACGGCTGCGTCGATGAGCCGTGGATGGCCCACACCTTGCGGACGGTTTGTCGTTTTACCTTCCTCGTACCACTTTTTGAAGCATAAACGAACCACGGATGCGTCGATGAGCCGTGGATGGCCCACACCTTGCCGACGGTTTGTCGTTTTACCTTCCTCGTACCACTTTTTAAAGCATAAACGAACCACGGATGCGTCGATGAGCCGTGGATGGCCCACACCTTGCCGACGGTTTGTGGTTTTACCTTCCTCGTACCACTTTTTGAAGCATAAACTAACCACGGCTGCGTCGATGAGCCGTGGATGGCCCACACCTTGCCGACGGTTTGTCGTTTTACCTTCCTCGTACCACTTTTTGAAGCATAAACGAACCACGGATGCGTCGATGAGCCGTGGATGGCCCACACCTTGCCGACGGTTTGTCGTTTTACCTTCCTCGTACCACTTTTTGAAGCATAAACGAACCACGGATGCGTCGATGAGCCGTGGATGGCCCACACCTTGCCGACGGTTTGTGGTTTTACCTTCCTCGTACTGTAACGTACCAGGAGATGTGACGTACCTGCCAGAAGGACGCACACGACATAAAGGCAGATAGGAATCAGAATAAAATGTCCGCGTAGCTCAACTGGTAGAGCAACTTATTCCGGAATAAGTGGACCCGGGTTCGAATCCTGGCGCGGATAAAAATGACGGAGAAATTCACTTCGTTATAATGGTGCCCGAACTATCCGGATGACCCGACCGTTCAAAATCTCGCATTGGTGTGATGTTATTTCCACACCGCGAGATAGGAAAAATAAGAGAATCCTTTCTCCAGCACTTCGAAAAAAAAAAAAAATAATAAGGGAGAGATGATGTAACGTACCAGGAGATGTGACGTACCTGCGCGAAGGACGCACACGACATAAAGGCAGATAGGAATCAGAATAAGCGTCCGCGTAGCTTAATTGGTAGAGCAACTTATTCCGGAATGAGTGGACCCGGGTTCGAACCCCGGCGCGGATAAAAGTGACGGAGAAATTCACTTCGTTATAATGGCGCCCGAACTATCCGGATGACCCGACCGTTCAAAATCTCGCATTGGTGTGATGTTATTTCCACACCGCGAGATAGGAAAAATATGAGCAGCACTTCGAAAGAAAAAAAAAAAAAAAAGAAAAATAAGGGGGAGATGATGTAACGTACCAGGAGATGTGACGTACCTGCCAGAAGGACGCACACGACATAAAGGCAGGTAGGAATCAGAATACATGTCCGCGTAGCTTAATTGGTAGAGCAACTTATTCCGGAGTGAGTGGACCCGGGTTCGAACCCCGGCGCGGATAAAAATGACGGAGAAATTCACTTCGTTATAGTACCACTTTTTGAAGCATAAACTAACCACGGCTGCGTCGATGAGCCGTGGATGGCCCACACCTTGCCGACGGTTTGTCGTTTTACCTTCCTCGTACCACTTTTTGAAGCATAAACGAACCACGGATGCGTCGATGAGCCGTGGATGGCCCACACCTTGCCGACGGTTTGTCGTTTTACCTTCCTCGTACCACTTTTTGAAGCATAAACGAACCACGGATGCGTCGATGAGCCGTGGATGGCCCACACCTTGCCGACGGTTTGTCGTTTTACCTTCCTAGTACCACTTTTTGAAGCATAAACGAACCACGGCTGCGTCGATGAGCCATGGATGGCCCACACCTTGCCGACGGTTTGTCGTTTTACCTTCCTCGTACCACTTTTTGAAGCAAAAACGAACCACGGATGCGTCGATTTGCCGTGGATGGCCCACACCTTGCCGACGGTTTGTCGTTTTACCTTCCTCGTACCACTTTTTGAAGAATAAACGAACCACGGATGCGTCGATGAGCCGTGGATGGCCCACACCTTGCCGACGGTTTGTCGTTTTACCTTCCTCGTACCACTTTTTGAAGCATAAACGAACCACGGCTGCGTCGATGAGCCGCGGATGGCCCACACCTTGCCGACGGTTTGTCGTTTTACCTTCCTCGTACCACTTTTTGAAGCATAAACGAACCACGGCTGCGTCGATTAGCCGTGGATGGCCCACACCTTGCCGACGGTTTGTCGTTTTACCTTCCTCGTACCACTTTTTGAAGCATAAACTAACCACGGCTGCGTCGATGAGCCGTGGATGGCCCACACCTTGCCGACGGTGTGTGGTTTTACCTTCCTCGTACCACTTTTTGAAGCATAAACTAACCACGGCTGCGTCGATGAGCCGTAAATGGCCCACACCTTGCCGACGGTGTGTGGTTTTACCTTCCTCGTACCACTTTTTGAAGCATAAACTAACCACGGCTGCGTCGATGAGCCGTGGATGGCCCACACCTTGCCGACGGTGTGTGGTTTTACCTTCCTCGTACCACTTTTTGAAGCATAAACTAACCACGGCTGCGTCGATGAGCCGTGGATGGCCCACACCTTGCCGACGGTGTGTGGTTTTACCTTCCTCGTACCACTTTTTGAAGCATAAACTAACCACGGCTGCGTCGATGAGCCGTGGATGGCCCACACCTTGCCGACGGTGTGTGGTTTTACCTTCCTCGTACCACTTTTTGAAGCATAAACTAACCACGGCTGCGTCGATGAGCCGTAAATGGCCCACACCTTGCCGACGGTGTGTGGTTTTACCTTCCTCGTACTACTTTTTGAAGCATAAACTAACCACGGCTGCGTCGATGAGCCGTGGATGGCCCACACCTTGCCGACGGTGTGTGGTTTTACCTTCCTCGTACCACTTTTTGAAGCATAAACTAACCACGGCTGCGTCGATGAGCCGTGGATGGCCCACACCTTGCCGACGGTTTGTGGTTTTACCTTCCTCGTACCACTTTTTGAAGCATAAACTAACCACGGCTGCGTCGATGAGCCGTGGATGTCCCACACCTTGCCGACGGTTTGTCGTTTTACCTTCCTCGTACCACTTTTTGAAGCATAAACGAACCACGGATGCGTCGATGAGCCGTGGATGGCCCACACCTTGCCGACGGTTTGTGGTTTTACCTTCCTCGTACTGTAACGTACCAGGAGATGTGACGTACCTGCCAGAAGGACGCACACGACATAAAGGCAGATAGGAATCAGAATAAAATGTCCGCGTAGCTCAACTGGTAGAGCAACTTATTCCGGAATAAGTGGACCCGGGTTCGAATCCTGGCGCGGATAAAAATGACGGAGAAATTCATTTCGTTATAATGGCGCCCGAACTATCCGGATGACCCGACCGTTGAAAATCTCGCATTGGTGTGATGTTATTTCCACACCGCGAGATAGGAAAAATAAGAGAATCCTTTCTCCAGCACTTCGAAAAAAAAATAATAATAAGGGAGAGATGATGTAACGTACCAGGAGATGTGACGTACCTGCGCGAAGGACGCACACGACATAAAGGCAGATAGGAATCAGAATAAGCGTCCGCGTAGCTTAATTGGTAGAGCAACTTATTCCGGAATGAGTGGACCCGGGTTCGAACCCCGGCGCGGATAAAAGTGACGGAGAAATTCACTTCGTTATAATGGCGCCCGAACTATCCGGATGACCCGACCGTTCAAAATCTCGCATTGGTGTGATGTTATTTCTATACCGCGAGATAGGAAAAATATGAGCAGCACTTCGAAAGAAAAAAAAAAGAAAAAGAAGGGGGAGATGATGTAACGTACCAGGAGATGTGACGTACCTGCCAGAAGGACGCACACGACATAAAGGCAGATAGGAATCAGAATACATGTCCGCGTAGCTTAATTGGTAGAGCAACTTATTCCGGAGTGAGTGTACCCGGGTTCGAACCCCGTCGCGGATAAAAATGACGGAGAAATTCACTTCGTTATAGTACCACTTTTTGAAGCATAAACTAACCACGGCTGCGTCGATGAGCCGTGGATGGCCCACACCTTGCCGACGGTTTGTCGTTTTACCTTCCTCGTACCACTTTTTGAAGCATAAACGAACCACGGATGCGTCGATGAGCCGTGGATGGCCCACACCTTGCCGACGGTTTGTGGTTTTACCTTCCTCGTACCACTTTTTGAAGCATAAACTAACCACGGCTGCGTCGATGAGCCGTGGATGGCCCACACCTTGCCGACGGTGTGTGGTTTTACCTTCCTCGTACCACTTTTTGAAGCATAAACTAACCACGGCTGCGTCGATGAGCCGTGGATGGCCCACACCTTGCCGACGGTGTGTGGTTTTACCTTCCTCGTACCACTTTTTGAAGCATAAACTAACCACGGCTGCGTCGATGAGCCGTGGATGGCCCACACCTTGCCGACGGTGTGTGGTTTTACCTTCCTCGTACCACTTTTTGAAGCATAAACTAACCACGGCTGCGTCGATGAGCCGTGGATGGCCCACACCTTGCCGACGGTGTGTGGTTTTACCTTCCTCGTACCACTTTTTGAAGCATAAACTAACCACGGCTGCGTCGATGAGCCGTGGATGGCCCACACCTTGCCGACGGTGTGTGGTTTTACCTTCCTCGTACCACTTTTTGAAGCATAAACTAACCACGGCTGCGTCGATGAGCCGTGGATGGCCCACACCTTGCCGACGGTGTGTGGTTTTACCTTCCTCGTACCACTTTTTGAAGCATAAACTAACCACGGCTGCGTCGATGAGCCGTGGATGGCCCACACCTTGCCGACGGTGTGTGGTTTTACCCTCCTCGTACCACTTTTTGAAGCATAAACTAACCACGGCTGCGTCGATGAGCCGTTGATGGCCCACACCTTGCCGACGGTGTGTGGTTTTACCTTCCTCGTACCACTTTTTGAAGCATAAACTAACCACGGCTGCGTCGATGAGCCGTGGATGGCCCACACCTTGCCGACGGTGTGTGGTTTTACCTTCCTCGTACCACTTTTTGAAGCATAAACTAACCACGGCTGCGTCGATGAGCCGTGGATGGCCCACACCTTGCCGACGGTGTGTGGTTTTACCTTCCTCGTACCACTTTTTGAAGCATAAACTAACCACGGCTGCGTCGATGAGCCGTAAATGGCCCACACCTTGCCGACGGTGTGTGGTTTTACCTTCCTCGTACCACTTTTTGAAGCATAAACTAACCACGGCTGCGTCGATAAGCCGTGGATGGCCCACACCTTGCCGACGGTGTGTGGTTTTACTTTCCTCGTACCACTTTTTGAAGCATAAACTAACCACGGCTGCGTCGATGAGCCGTGGATGGCCCACACCTTGCCGACGGTGTGTGGTTTTACCTTCCTCGTACCACTTTTTGAAGCATAAATTAACCACGGCTGCGTCGATGAGCCGTGGATGGCCCACACCTTGCCGACGGTGTGTGGTTTTACCTTCCTCGTACCACTTTTTGAAGCATAAACTAACCACGGCTGCGTCGATGAGCCGTGGATGGCCCACACCTTGCCGACGGTGTGTGGTTTTACCTTCCTCGTACCACTTTTTGAAGCATAAACTAACCACGGCTGCGTCGATGAGCCGTGGATGGCCCACACCTTGCCGACGGTGTGTGGTTTTACCTTCCTCGTACCACTTTTTGAAGCATAAACTAACCACGGCTGCGTCGATGAGCCGTGGATGGCCCACACCTTGCCGACGGTGTGTGGTTTTACCTTCCTCGTACCACTTTTTGAAGCATAAACTAACCACGGCTGCGTCGATGAGCCGTAAATGGCCCACACCTTGCCGACGGTGTGTGGTTTTACCTTCCTCGTACCACTTTTTGAAGCATAAACTAACCACGGCTGCGTCGATGAGCCGTGGATGGCCCACACCTTGCCGACGGTGTGTGGTTTTACCTTCCTCGTACCACTTTTTGAAGCATAAACTAACCACGGCTGCGTCGATGAGCCGTGGATGGCCCACACCTTACCGACGGTGTGTGGTTTTACCTTTCTCGTACCACTTTTTGAAGCATAAACTAACCACGGCTGCGTCGATGAGCAGTGGATGGCCCACACCTTGCCGACGGTGTGTGGTTTTACCTTCCTCGTACCACTTTTTGAAGCATAAACTAACCACGGCTGCGTCGATGAGCCGTAAATGGCCCACACCTTGCCGACGGTGTGTGGTTTTACCTTCCTCGTACCACTTTTTGAAGCATAAACTAACCACGGCTGCGTCGATGAGCCGTGGATGGCCCACACCTTGCCGACGGTGTGTGGTTTTACCTTCCTCGTACCACTTTTTGAAGCATAAACTAACCACGGCTGCGTCGATGAGCCGTGGATGGCCCACACCTTGCCGACGGTGTGTGGTTTTACCTTCCTCGTACCACTTTTTGAAGCATAAACTAACCACGGCTGCGTCGATGAGCCGTGGATGGCCCACACCTTGCCGACGGTGTGTGGTTTTACCTTCCTCGTACCACTTTTTGAAGCATAAACTAACCACGGCTGCGTCGATGAGCCGTGGATGGCCCACACCTTGCCGACGGTGTGTGGTTTTACCTTCCTCGTACCACTTTTTGAAGCATAAACTAACCACGGCTGCGTCGATGAGCCGTGGATGGCCCACACCTTGCCGACGGTGTGTGGTTTTACCTTCCTCGTACCACTTTTTGAAGCATAAACTAACCACGGCTGCGTCGATGAGCCGTGGATGGCCCACACCTTGCCGACGGTGTGTGGTTTTACCTTCCTCGTACCACTTTTTGAAGCATAAACTAACCACGGCTGCGTCGATGAGCCGTGGATGGCCCACACCTTGCCGACGGTGTGTGGTTTTACCTTCCTCGTACCACTTTTTGAAGCATAAACTAACCACGGCTGCGTCGATGAGCCGTGGATGGCCCACACCTTGCCGACGGTGTGTGGTTTTACCTTCCTCGTACCACTTTTTGAAGCATAAACTAACCACGGCTGCGTCGATGAGCCGTGGATGGCCCACACCTTGCCGACGGTGTGTGGTTTTACCTTCCTCGTACCACTTTTTGAAGCATAAACTAACAACGGCTGCGTCGATGAGCCGTGGATGGCCCACACCTTGCCGACGGTGTGTGGTTTTACCTTCCTCGTACCACTTTTTGAAGCATAAACTAACCACGGCTGCGTCGATGAGCCGTGGATGGCCCACACCTTGCCGACGGTGTGTGGTTTTACCTTCCTCGTACCACTTTTTGAAGCATAAACTAACCACGGCTGCGTCGATGAGCCGTGGATGGCCCACACCTTGCCGACGGTGTGTGGTTTTACCTTCCTCGTACCACTTTTTGAAGCATAAACTAACCACGGCTGCGTCGATGAGCCGTGGATGGCCCACACCTTGCCGACGGTGTGTGGTTTTTCCTTCCTCGTACCACTTTTTGAAGCATAAACTAACCACTGCTGCGTCGATGAGCCGTGGATGGCCCACACCTTGCCGACGGTGTGTGGTTTTACCTTCCTCGTACCACTTTTTAAAGCATAAACTAACCACGGCTGCGTCGATGAGCCGTGGATGGCCCACACCTTGCCGACGGTGTGTGGTTTTACCTTCCTCGTACCACTTTTTGAAGCATAAACTAACCACGGCTGCGTCGATGAGCCGTGGATGGCCCACACCTTGCCGACGGTGTGTGGTTTTACCTTCCTCGTACCACTTTTTGAAGCATAAACTAACCACGGCTGCGTCGATGAGCCGTGGATGGCCCACACCTTGCCGACGGTGTGTGGTTTTACCTTCCTCGTACCACTTTTTGAAGCATAAACTAACCACGGCTGCGTCGATGAGCCGTGGATGGCCCACACCTTGCCGACGGTGTGTGGTTTTACCTTCCTCGTACCACTTTTTGAAGCATAAACTAACCACGGCTGCGTCGATGAGCCGTGGATGGCCCACACCTTGCCGACGGTGTGTGGTTTTACCTTCCTCGTACCACTTTTTTGAAGCATAAACTAACCACGGCTGCGTCGATGAGCCGTGGATGGCCCACACCTTGCCGACGGTGTGTGGTTTTACCTTCCTCGTACCACTTTTTGAAGCATAAACTAACCACGGCTGCGTCGATGAGCCGTGGATGGCCCACACCTTGCCGACGGTGTGTGGTTTTACCTTCCTCGTACCACTTTTTGAAGCATAAACTAACCACGGCTGCGTCGATGAGCCGTGGATGGCCCACACCTTGCCGACGGTGTGTGGTTTAACCTTCCTCGTACCACTTTTTGAAGCATAAACTAACCACGGCTGCGTCGATGAGCCGTGGATGGCCCACACCTTGCCGACGGTGTGTGGTTTTACCTTCCTCGTACCACTTTTTACAGCATAAACTAACCACGGCTGCGTCGATGAGCCGTGGATGGCCCACACCTTGCCGACGGTGTGTGGTTTTACCTTCCTCGTACCACTTTTTGAAGCATAAACTAACCACGGCTGCGTCGATGAGCCGTGGATGGCCCACACCTTGCCGACGGTTTGTGATTTTACCTTCCTCGTACCACTTTTTGAAGCATAAGCTAACCACGGCTGCGTCGATGAGCCGTGGATGGCCCACACCTTGCCGACGGTTTGTGATTTTACCTTCCTCGTACCACTTTTTGAAGCATAAGCTAACCACGGCTGCGTCGATGAGCCGTGGATGGCCCACACCTTGCCGACGGTTTGTGATTTTACCTTCCTCGTACCACTTTTTGAAGCATAAGCTAACCACGGCTGCGTCGATGAGCCGTGGATGGCCCACACCTTGCCGACGGTTTGTGGTTTTACCTTCCCGGGACCACTTTTAGAAGCATAAATATTCATGTACTAACTACGGCTGAGCGTGGTTAGAAAATGAATGTGTTATGGTTAGTACAGAGCATAACGTTTAAAAAACTGTCAATGTTAGTATAGAACAAAACGTTTTATAAACTGTCAATGTTGACGAATAGGAAAATAATGATGAAGAATAAAAATGTGTGAAATAACAAGGAACAGTGTAACAAACAACCAAAAATAAAACAGAGCAAGGTTTTGATAACTTGGAAATAATAGCTGTAATTGTGAGCGAAGAGAGCAAAACTGTGGAAACCAGTCAAACAAGATCAAACTTACAGTTTGGGTGAGAATAAATTAATAAGCAGCTCAAACTGGGTTATTTAAAAAAAAAAAAAGAGAACTATGGCAAAAAGAGCCGTTAAATACCTCTGGTGACGTTTCAGCAACAACGTCGACCACCATAACGCAAAAGGTAAGGATCTTTTAGTCCGAAACTGCGATATTTTTTAAAAGGACTAAGATCATTCATATACCTCTAGTGACATTTCGGCAGCAACTTTGAAGACCAGAAACGCAAAAAGCAAATGATTTTTTTGGACAAATTAAATCCTCTTTACTGGTACCACTGTCTACTTCAACATCGTCGTTAATAGATTACGTTGGATTCCCAATGTATAGTAATCTCTTCCAGCAACTCATTTATCGTAACTCACAGACCAACCCTTTTAGTAAGCCACAATTCGTAATGAGAACTTATTTGTTATTTTCTTTTATTAAATGTATAAATCTTATGTGTCAAGAACAATTATACTGCTCATCAAATTTTAAAATACACTATATTAGCAAAAGTCACCGGACACTCCTTCAAAAGCAAATGAACGGATCCGCTGCGATGTAAACATGCGCGGTACAGCTGCAAACGGTATAAAAACAAGCCTCCAGCTGACCGCGATCATATGAGCCACGGATGGCTTAGTGGTTAGTGTATCAGACTATCGATGCTGGGTCCCCAGGTTCTAGCCTGGGCTGATCTTTCAGAGATGGTGTGATTTACTAACAATCGCTGAATATCCTCCGTGCATCGGAGGAGCACGTTAAGTGACGGCCCCCAGGCTGGACCCACTGGTTAAATGGGTATCCTTTCCTATACCCCACCTGCTGTACTCTAATCTCACTACAAACTGTTCTGTCAAAGTCGCTAGACTTGCTCTCATTCCTTCCGTTTCTGTGTCCTGCCCAAAAGGCGATCTCGCTGTAGGTGGCCGGGACCTAAACTCTACTATCTATGGACGGAAGTCCTACAAGAAAATGACGCTGAGAGACCGCGATCATATCGCACTGCGAAGTTGAGTAAAAATGTCGCGGCGGGAGAGAACTGACTTTGAGAAAGGAAAGATTGTTGCGTGTTATATTAGTGGGTTGTCCATAAGAGAAACCGAGAGGCGTTTAAATATACCCAAGTCAACTGTTTTGGATGTACTGAATAAATGGTAGACACATGGCGTGCCTGAGGTGGTAAAACGTACCGTCAGACCAAAGAAAATCAGTGATAGAGGACGTCGAAGCCTCAGGAGACTCGTTAGAGCTAACCGACGGAGTACTACACAAGTCCTCAGTGTACAGGTGAGTAAAACTGCTGAAACCTCGGTATGTACACGTACCATTCGCACAGAACTTTATTCCATGGGTTACCGTGGTCGTGCGGCTGCTCATAAGCCTTTCATCTCCACTCGGAATGCTACTCGTCGTTTAGCATGGTGTAAAGAACATTTATTGTAGACCGTAGATCGATGGAAACTGGTCCTATAGAATGATGAATCCAGATACACGATCCATCGGTCTGATGGACGTGTGTGGGTATTGCGGCAGCCGGGGGAACGCTGTTTATCACAGTGTACTGTTTCTACGGTCAAGTTTAGTGTTGGCAGTGTACTCGTGTGGGCGTGTTTTTCATGGTATGGCCCCGGCCCATTGGTTTTCGTGGACAAACCTGTTAACCAGCACGTCTACCTCGATATTCTGGACAATTATGCGCTACCAACTCTGTGGCAATACTATGGAAACGAGCTTTGTTGGTACCAGCAGGATAATGCACCGAGCCATAAAGCAAGGGCTGTTATGGTGTGGTTTGACGATAATTCCGTATTGTGTGTGGACTGGCCAGCAAAGAGCTCTGATTTTAATCCCATAGAGCACCTATGGGATGAAATAGAGCGCCGCATAAGAAGTTTGGAACCAAGGCCTACTACTAAGCAACAGTTAGCGGCAGCATTATGTACTGAATGGAAGCGCATACCTATCGTTGTGTTCCAAAACCTTGTCGAAAGCATGTCTCGAAGGGTCAGTTTTCACACAGTATTTATTAGAAGAAAGATACAGGAGATGTGCTTGAATAAATCATCTCAAATGATGTATGACAAAAGAAAATATTTACAGGTGCTTGTAGCTTACGCTACTGCTTATTTACACGGTTCTGTACATTGATGATAGTAAAAAAACAGTTAATTACACTCGAGTGTCAGGTGAGGCAACAAAAGTCTCTGACAAAGCAAAGAATAGGAACAATTCAGCTAGAAGAGCGTTATACAATATTAATTTTGCACAGTATTGATGCAAGGAATAATACAGAATTCGAGCTTGCAGACATAGATTCAAAAGACAGGTGATGAGAAATTAACAGAATGTGCAGCTTGCGCTACGTTAATTACAGGATTCGGTGCAACGTTTGCATGACAACAGTTAAGTGCAGTAGAAATCTGGCGAGGCAATATGAATCTCTGGTAATACAGAGAGTAAAATCAATCCAGAATGATGAGCACTATAGAGTATAAATTTTACACAATATTGATGAAAAAAAGGAGTTCTGACCGAAAGGTGATACATTGTGGGTGACCTGGAAAACCAGGAGGTTGCAGGTGATCAAGGGACAAACATGAAATCGAAAGTTCGAAAGACAGATGATGAAAAATTTACAGATGAATGTGGCTCGCGGTACTACATGTTACATACAACGGTGATATGAAAAATAGTTATATACAATAATTTTCCTGAGAATACAAAAGAAAAAAAATCTCTGAAAATACAGAGAGAAGACACAACTCATCACAGTGAGTATTGGAGAACACAAATTTACACAGCTGAAAAGTAAAATTACACTGTTGAATCAGGAATTGAAGATAAGAATATACTGTAAAAACCACAAAGTTTACAGATGTCTGTGGTTCGTGAAACGACCTATATACATGATTCTGTACAATGAGAAGTTACAATTTATATATATTGATTTGTCAGAGGTGGTAAAAAGAAATAGTCTCTGACATCGCAGAGAGAATACATAATTCAGCAAGATGAGTAATGAAAAACAAAAAAATTTACACATGAGTTATACACGAAATGATACATGTGAAGAGGATGAGAACAGAGTCTTAAAAAAAGCGTGAAAAGAAATTGACAATTATAAGTAGCTCATGCTTCGAACAATTCATAGGATTCTATACAATAATTGATCTACTAAAAGTTATGTACAATAGTGAGACAAACAAAAAAATTCTGATAAAATAGAGAGTACAAATAATATAGTGCAGTGAATGTTGAGGAACAAGATTGCACTCAGTTGCGAAGCAAAAAAAAAAAAAAAAAAAAAAAAAAAAAAACAGGAAATGTGTATAGAAAAATCGTCTCAAAACGACATATGAAAAGAAGATTTACAGGTGCTTGTAGCTGACGCAACGACCTATTCACAAAGCTCAATATAGTGGTGGGAGAATACAGTTTATGTATGATAATTTGTCGGAAAAGACAAAAAATAGTCTCTGATGAAGCAGAGATTGAAGACAAATCAGCATGGCAAAAATTGTATCTATCAGGAGGTAGGTGAAACAAAAGTTCCGACTGTAAGGTGAAGCGTTGTGGGCGACCCTGCAAACCAAGTGGTTGCTGGTGACCAAGTTGATAGGAACTGCACCTGCAGTGGTAAGTTCTAGTCGAAGGCGGGAGAGTAGGCGATTACGAAAATGACAAAGTAACGCAGTACTGACTTTATTTATGTCAGTAGAAGCTTCGGGGGGACGCTGAAGATGATACACGTGAATTATATGTTTTACAAGCACGAAGATGTAGGAGCAGACTGCCGGAAGGTGAATAGGGCGAGAAGAGTTCAGAAGTAGTGTTCGGTAGGCGCTGAAGGTGAGGACGGTCTCACAGGATCGTTGTGCTAGCGTGAAAGCGAGATGGAGTATTGGCAATAATACTGTGCAATTCATGAAGACATGCTGAACGTCAGCCTCCTCGCCACAATACGGACAGGAGGGTGAAGATAAAATGGTCATGCGATGTAAAATCGACGGCACAGGGAGGCGGTTGTGTAAGAAAAGCCAATGTGAATTGACTTCAAGGGGTGCTGAAAGTGGGGAAAGCGCAGCGGACCACACTGCGGAGGTAGAAGAAAGTGGAATACCAGAAATGGGAAGAGGTGCGGAAGAGCGAGAGAGAAAACGGTAGAGATCAGCTGTTGAGAAAGAGACAAGAGGAAGAGGTGGACCAATGGACGACAGAAAAAATGGGAGAAGGAGAGAGGCAGAGTGAACAGAAATGAGGCCTGAGGGAGTAGCAAGCTCAGGGAACAGGGAGATTATAGTAGAAATAAGAGAGTTGTGAACAAAGTGAGCGTTGGCATTGAAACGGAGAGCAGAGGGTAGAGAAGAGAAGGGGAGCCAGGAAAGATCGGTGTTAACAAGATCGCTGACAGTAACGACTCCAGCTCTGAGCCATGAAGGAAAAGCAAAACATGGGAGATGGGGAGGGTGTAGCAGAGAAGAAAAAAAGAGGTTCGGAAAGTAGGTCATTTGTGGAGGCAGGGAGAGAGCGAGAAAGAGGGAGGGAACGAAGAAAGGAAATAGCCTCTTTGTAGACAGGAGGGAAAAGTGTGAGAAGGGGACAGTGGTCCATGAGTAAGAACGAAAGGAGAGTAAAGCGTGGGTTATGCGGAGATACTATGACATCACGAGCAGCAACTGCAGAGGGAGCAGGTGCCGCAAGTGATCGTAAAAACGTAGACACACGATAAGCCTTGTAATAGGATCTGACGTCGGGTAGACTAATGCCTCCGTTGGAAGGAGACAGGCTGAGTTGAGGTGCTCCGACCCAGTGATGGCCGGGCCAGATAACCTGAGTTTGACAGCGGGTGAGTTCAAGAAGACGTAGTGCTGGTTGCTTCGAAGCCAACCAGGAATACGTGCACATTGAAAGCAGGTAAGTGTGCGTTAGACGTGCTCTTTGAAAGACGGAGGTGCAGAATTGTGCGCGCCGCCAGATTGCTACCGAGCGATGTAGGCGTGGCCGGAGAGTCGTCCAGGTGACGAGTGAAGCAGTTGCTGGTTTTCCAAGGTGGACTCCTAGGAATCGTTGAGAGGTGTTGGACCACTCTGCTCCCCAAGGAGAGTCAGTGCGGTTAGTCCACGAACCGGTCCATAGGCCTGTGCTTTTCGTTGTGTTTAGCGCTGCTCCGGAACATGAGGCGTAAGTATTGTAGAGATTGTGGAGATCGTGAAATTGTGAGTCTTGCCGAATGCAGAATGTAATATCGTCGGCGTAGGCAACATAGGTAGCAACATGATGACGTGTGCTGGCTACCACCGGTGGTAGTGAAGCAAAGAAGGATCGATGGACTGCGCGTAAAAAAGGTTCTATTGCGAGGGCGAAGAGCTGCCCGGATAAGGGGCAACCCTGACGCACGCCGCGACGAAAGGGTATGGGAGCTGTGAGAAGGTTGAGCAGCTTGACGTGGAAAACTGCGTCCCGGTAGAGGGAGATGAGAAGAGAAGCAAAGGAAGGAGGAAATCCGAAATTTAGTAATGTAGCAAGAAGGTAATCATGAGAAATATTATCGAACGCTGAGCGTTGATCGAGGGAAAGAAGAGCAAGGGGTTCTGAGCGAGAGCGGGCGAGGTGAATTAGATCATTAAGAAGCTGAATATTATGGGAGATGGAGCGCCCGGGTACAGTATAGGTTTGATTAGTGGAGAGAATATGAGGGAGTATGGGGTTAAGCCGTCGGGACAGAAATTTAGTATAGAGTTTATAATCAGTATTTAAGAGTGAGATGGGACGCCAATTCCCCAAGTCAAGCGGATCACCCTTCTTGGGGAAAAGTACAACATGTGCGAGCGTGAAACTCCTTGGAAGAGATGTAAGATGCATGGCAGTAGAAAAGGCACAGAGGAGAAATGGAAGGAGGGCAGGAAGAAAAGCCTTATAGAAAGAAACAGGGAGACCGTCCGGGCCAGGTGAAGCCCGGGGTTGAGGGACGAGAAAGTGTCAGAGAGCTCAGTTAAAGTGGGAGGATGAAGGAGGCTGGCTGAAAGATGAGAAGGGACCTGAGGCAAAGAAGAGAACAGAAGAGCAGAAGCCGTAGGGGAGGGAGGAGGAGTTTCACAAAATTTTGAAATGTAGTAATTACGTACCATAGAACAAATTGGAACTGGTTCGGATGAAACTACTCCAGTTGGAAGACGAAGGTGCTGCAGAACAGAAGAGGATCGGCGAGTTGACTCCAAGTGACGTAAGGAATTCGTACGAACAAGCATCAGGTTTCAGGTGTTGTAGTTTAAGGCGTTGAAGGGCTTGTTTTGCAAGTGGCACCAAAAGTGAATGTAATTCTGCCTGGTAGACTTGAAATAGGGGATCAGCAAGATTGAGCAAAGAAAGCATTTGCCTAGTATGATCAAGTCGCATCCTCCGTTGTGTCATGATCGAGTATGACAGGTTTCGTACCAGTAATATGAGGTGGCGTTTTACTTCCAACCAAACGTTGAGGGGGCACGGTGCAGAATGAAGCCTTGTACGCCAATCCGCAAGAAAATCTCGCACCGATGAGCAGAAGGCTGAGTCATCTAAAAGAGTGTCGTCAAAAGTCCAAGGCCGGATTGTACGTGGCTGTGTTGAAGTAGCAAAAACTGTTATGGCAATGGCGCAATGATCCGAGGAAGCAGTGGGTGTACAGCATGAATCTGATATTGCTGGTAGAAGAAGAGAAGTTGCATAAAAGCGATCCAATCTTGCTGTAGGAGGATCAATGGCTCTTGGTGCACGCCATGTATGTGTAGTCAGGGTTGGTGACAAATGGCGTTGAACATCTACTAGTGAGAAGTCTGAAGTGATAGACTGTAAGAGATGTACTACTTCCGTGCGGTGTTCTCTGGAAGAAGAAGAGCGATCAGTTAGGGGATGTAGAGTGCAATTGTAGTCACCTCCGATAAGTACCCGGTCGGTGATGGGAATACGTGACAGAGCCCGTCGAAGTTTTGCAAACAACTCTGGCACGTGAGTAGGAGTGCAAGGAACATAAATGTTGAATACATGAAATTTTTTCAGCTGCGACGGTGAAAGAGACTCGTTGTAATAAGTCTCGACATAAGTTTTTCACTGAGAAGGAGGAAAGAGTTGAACGAAAACGTGAGTGAACACCAACTGCCATGCCACCACGCGACAGTTGGCTGTAGGCGTGATGGAAAGTATGATCCCACTGACGCCATTGATGAAATTGAGTGGAGGAAGTACAGTTTGTTTCCTGCAGAAGTAATATATCAGCATTCAGCGGAGCAAGATCCTCTCGTACCAGCGCATTCGCAAGAGGTGTCGCAAAACCGCGACAATTAAGTGACACCACCTTGAATGTCTAGGTTAGTTGTGGGATGCAGTAGGAATTGACTGGCTGTAGTGATGGAGTGGAGTCGACGGAGAAAACAAGCACTCCACGGGACCTCATCCGCAGTGCGCCGAAGAGTGTTTTCAAGTGAGTGTAATTGAACCAGCACTTGTGGAAGAGCTGCTTCATACTGCTGAATGGAAGTGCGTGCTGAGGAAGGGCTAGAGGACCCTAAAAGGCAATCCAGCACGTCCTCATATGGCAGAGGCTCAGCAGGGAAAGCATTTTCAGCAAGAAAAGTTGTGAATTCTTCTAGTGAGGGAAAAGCACCCTCACATGCTGTCTCAGAGGAAGTGTGTAGAGGCGACCGGGAGAACGGTCGTCGAGAGCTGACGGAGCGAGAGGATGAGCGGGTAGAAGAGCGAGATGATCTTCGGGATGCCAGAGTCTTTGCCTTCTTCGTCTTGGAGCGAGTAGCACCACTGCGTTTTCCAGCAACCACTAAAGCTTCATGATCGTCTGGAGAGTCTGAACCCGAAGCGTTACCTGTGACTCGTGTCATGGAGCCAACGGTAAAAGCTGAGGAGTGGTCAACATGTACATCAGCAGTGGTTGTAAAAGTACAAGGGGGAGTCGATTTTGGAAGCCTGGGAAAATTCTTAGGATCATCAGGAGGTGGAGGCATCAAAGTCGTTTGTTGACCAATGGCAGTAAGCTGACTTTTGGAAGATCTTGATTCCGCGACTTTCCTCGAATAGGAAGAAGTCTGTGAAGCGTTGGTGGACAAAGTAGAAGAAGATGTAGTGTGTGGAGCTGTTTGCAGGGAGGCACGTGGGCACTGAGCCCTTATGTGACTTTCGCTCTGACATATAGTGCAATACTGTGAAGTGATTATCTCAACTCTTCGGCGTTGCTGTCCACAGCGGATGTGCAAAACATTCGGAACCGCTTTCAGCTGAGCATCAGATGAAAAGAGGACTCGAGCAGTGCGGCGAAAACCTCGAATCGATTTGTCTTCAGGATCTCTGGGAGCCGCAGAGAGAGTTGTTATGGAGCCAACAACTCTGCCGTACCTGCTGAGCAAGGTGCAAAGTGCAGCGTCGGATACTTCTGGTGGTACGGGGTAGAAGGTCACCTGCACCGGGCGGTGCGCAACCGGTTGTGCTAACAGATGCACGTCATTGATGGTTAGACCTTCCGTAAGGACCTGGTCAGCATGCGCTTTATCCTTAAAATAGACCAAGACAGATCTGGGTTTTCGAGCTACAAAGTCTATTGCATCCTTTGGTAAGATAGTTTTGAGAGCTCGGCTATATTGCCACAGCTTAGTGTCGGGAAGCGCATCAAAATAGACGCCCCGTTCCATAGTGGAGGAAAAAAGGTGACCAGCTCGGGAATCCTCTGGTATGTCAATTGTAGCAGTAGAACCGACGACAGTGACATAGGATTCAGGAAAAGGCATAGCAGATGAAACTGGGGGTGTGAGGACCCCAGAAGTTGCAGAAGCATAGGATGCTTGGGCAGGCATGGGTCGAGAACTCGATGAAGCGGCTCTTAGCAGTGAGGGCGGATCAGAAAGTTGATGAAAAGTAGAAGCTATGAGCTCAGTATCGCTGATCACGGAGACGTCATCATCTGCTGAGATGTAGATAGGAGACTTGGCACCACCGCACTTGGTGGGAAGGGAGGAAGTTATTGCTGGAGAAGAAGAGGTATCCATGACGTCGCAATGACGCTCGGGAGCCACCTCATTTAGCTGAGCAGGAGCTGCCGCCGTAGAAGAAGAAGAGGGTGCTGGCTGATCTGCCAAGATAAGGATGTGGGCGTCACCCTTGTCTGCCTCCGCCATCGAAGCAATGGCGAGACTTTAACGAAAAAAGACCAGCTCGGTTGAAAAATAAAACAGTGAATAATGAAAAAATATGGCACTCACCAACCTGGGAGATACACGAACGTAAAGCGTGGACTTTCAACTTGAAGATACACGCAACCACAGAAACTAAAGCACTCAATAAACACCTTATAGCAACGAAAATCACGGAGCTTAAAAACCCAACCACTGAGCTTCGAAGGGTCAGTTTTTCACACAGTATTTATTAGAAGAAAGATACAGGAGATGTGCTTGAATAAATCATCTCAAATGATGTATGACAAAAAAAATATTTACAGATGCTTGTAGCTTACGCTACTGCTTATTTACACGGTTCTGTACATTGATGATAGTAAAAAAACAGTTAATTACACTCGAGTGTCTGGTGAGGCAACAAAAGTCTCTGACAAAGCAAAGAATAGGAACAATTCAGCTTGAAGAGCGTTATACAATATTAATTTTGCACAGTATTGATGCAAGGAATAATACAGAATTCGAGCTTGCAGACATAGATTCAAAAGACAGGTGATGAGAAATTAACAGAATGTGCAGCTTGCGCTACGTTAATTACAGGATTCGGTGCAACGTTTGCATGACAACAGTTAAGTGCAGTAGAAATCTGGCGAGGCAACATGAATCTCTGGTAATACAGAGAGTAAAATCAATCCAGAATGATGAGCACTAGAGAGTATAAATTTTACACAATATTGATGAAAAAAAAAAAGTTCTGACCGAAAGGTGATACATTGTGGGTGACCTGGAAAACCAGGAGGTTGCAGGTGATCAAGGGACAAACATGAAATCGAAAGTTCGAAAGACAGATGATGAAAAATTTACAGATGAATGTGGCTCGCGGTACTACATGTTACATACAACGGTGATATGAAAAATAGTTATATACAATAATTTTCCTGAGAATACAAAAGAAAAAATAATCTCTGAAAATACAGAGAGAAGACACAACTCATCACAGTGAGTATTGGAGAACACAAATTTACACAGTTGAAAAGTAAAACTACACTGTTGAATCAGGAATTGAAGATAAGAATATACTGTAAAAACGACAAAGTTTACAGATGTCTGTGGTTCGTGAAACGACCTATATACATGATTCTGTACAATGAGAAGTTACAATTTATATATATTGATTTGTCAGAGGTGGTAAAAGAAATAGTCTCTGACATCGCAGAGAGAATACATAATTCAGCAAGATGAGTAATGAAAAACAAAAAAATTTACACATGAGTTATACACGAAATGATACATGTGAAGAGGATGAGAACAGAGTCTTAAAAAAAGCGTGAAAAGAAATTGACAATTATAAGTAGCTCATGCTTCGAACAATTCATAGGATTCTATACAATAATTGATCTACTAAAAGTTATGTACAATAGTGAGACAAACAAAAAAATTCTGATAAAATAGAGAGTACAAATAATATAGTGCAGTGAATGTTGAGGAACAAGATTGCACTCAGTTGCGAAGCAAAAAAAAAAAAAAAAACAAAACAGGAAATGTGTATAGAAAAATCGTCTCAAAATGACATATGAAAAGAAGATTTACAGGTGCTTGTAGCTGACTCAACGACCTATTCACAAAGCTCAATATAGTGGTGAGAGAATACAGTTTATGTATGATAATTTGTCGGAAAAGACAAAAAATAGTCTCTGATGAAGCAGAGATTGAAGACAAATCAGCATGGCAAAAATTGTATCTATCAGGAGGTAGGTGAAACAAAAGTTCCGACTGTAAGGTGAAGCGTTGTGGGCGACCCTGCAAACCAAGTGGTTGCTGGTGACCAAGTTGATAGGAACTGTGGTTCACTGCAGCGTGCAACTGCAGTGGTAAGTTCTAGTCGAAGGCGGGAGAGTAGGCGATTACGAAAATGACAAAGTAACGCAGTACTGACTTTATTTATGTCAGTAGAAGCTTCGGGGGGACGCTGAAGATGATACACGTGAATTATATGTTTTACAAGCACGAAGATGTAGGAGCAGACTGCCGGAAGGTGAATAGGGCGAGAAGAGTTCAGAAGTAGTGTTCGGTAGGCGCTGAAGGTGAGGACGGTCTCACAGGATCGTTGCGCTAGCGTGAAAGCGAGATGGAGTATTGGCAATAATACTGTGCAATTCATGAAGACATGCTGAACGTCAGCCTCCTCGCCACAATACGGACAGGAGGGTGAAGATAAAATGGTCATGCGATGTAAAATCGACGGCACAGGGAGGCGGTTGTGTAAGAAAAGCCAATGTGAATTGACTTCAAGGGGTGCTGAAAGTGGGGAAAGTGCAGCGGACCACACTGCGGAGGTAGAAGAAAGTGGAATACCAGAAATGGGAAGAGGTGCGGAAGAGCGAGAGAGAAAACGGTAGAGATCAGCTGTTGAGAAAGAGACAAGAGGAAGAGGTGGACCAATGGACGACAGAAAAAATGGGAGAAGGAGAGAGGCAGAGTGAACAGAAATGAGGCCTGAGGGAGTAGCAAGCTCAGGGAACAGGGAGATTATAGTAGAAATAAGAGAGTTGTGAACAAAGTGAGCGTTGGCATTGAAACGGAGAGCAGAGGGTAGAGAAGAGAAGGGGAGCCAGGAAAGATCGGTGTTAACAAGATCGCTGACAGTAACGACTCCAGCTCTGAGCCATGAAGGAAAAGCAAAACATGGGAGATGGGGAGGGTGTAGCAGAGAAGAAAAAAAAGAGGTTCGGAAAGTAGGTCATTTGTGGAGGCAGGGAGAGAGCGAGAAAGAGGGAGGGAACGAAGAAAGGAGATAGCCTCTTTGTAGACAGGAGGGAAAAGTGTGAGAAGAGGACAGTGGTCCATGAGTAAGAACGAAAGGAGAGTAAAGCGTGGGTTATGCGGAGAAACTATGACATCACGAGCAGCAACTGCAGAGGGAGCAGGTGCCGCAAGTGATCGTAAAAACGTAGACACACGATAAGCCTTGTAATAGGATCTGACGTCGGGTAGACCAATGCCTCCGTTGGAAGGAGACAGACTGAGTTGAGGTGCTCCGACCCAGTGATGGCCGGGCCAGATAACCTGAGTTTGACAGCGGGTGAGTTCAAGAAGACGTAGTGCTGGTTGCTTCGAAGCCAACCAGGAATACGTGCACATTGAAAGCAGGTAAGTGTGCGTTAGACGTGCTCTTTGAAAGACGGAGGTGCAGAATTGTGCGCGCCACCAGATTGCTACCGAGCGATGTAGGCGTGGCCGGAGAGTCGTCCAGGTGACGAGTGAAGCAGTTGCTGGTTTTCCAAGGTGGACTCCTAGGAATCGTTGAGAGGTGTTGGACCACTCTGCTCCCCAAGGAGAGTCAGTGCGGTTAGTCCACGAACCGGTCCATAGGCCTGTGCTTTTCGTTGTGTTTAGCGCTGCTCCGGAACATGAGGCGTAAGTATTGTAGAGATTGTGGAGATCGTGAAATTGTGAGTCTTGCCGAATGCAGAATGTAATATCGTCGGCGTAGGCAACATAGGTAGCAACATGATGACGTGTGCTGGCTACCACCGGTGGTAGTGAAGCAAAGAAGGATCGATGGACTGCGCGTAAAAAAGGTTCTATTGCGAGGGCGAAGAGCTGCCCGGATAAGGGGCAACCCTGACGCACGCCGCGACGAAAGGGTATGGGAGCTGTGAGAAGGTTGAGCAGCTTGACGTGGAAAACTGCGTCCCGGTAGAGGGAGATGAGAAGAGAAGCAAAGGAAGGAGGAAATCCGAAATTTAGTAATGTAGCAAGAAGGTAATCATGAGAAATATTATCGAACGCTGAGCGTTGATCGAGGGAAAGAAGAGCAAGGGGTTCTGAGCGAGAGCGGGCGAGGTGAATTAGATCATTAAGAAGCTGAATATTATGGGAGATGGAGCGCCCGGGTACAGTATAGGTTTGATTAGTGGAGAGAATATGAGGGAGTATGGGGTTAAGCCGGCGGGACAGAAATTTAGTATAGAGTTTATAATCAGTATTTAAGAGTGAGATGGGACGCCAATTCCCCAAGTCAAGCGGATCACCCTTCTTGGGGAAAAGTACAACATGTGCGAGCGTGAAACTCCTTGGAAGAGATGTAAGATGCATGGCAGTAGAAAAGGCACAGAGGAGAAATGGAAGGAGGGCAGGAAGAAAAGCCTTATAGAAAGAAACAGGGAGACTGTCCGGGCCAGGTGAAGCCCGGGGTTGAGGGACGAGAAAGTGTCAGAGAGCTCAGTTAAAGTGGGAGGATGGAGGAGACTGGCTGAAAGATGAGAAGGGACCTGAGGCAAAGAAGAGAACAGAAGAGGAGAAGCCGTAGGGGAGGGAGGAGGAGTTTCACAAAATTTTGAAATGTAGTAATTACGTACCATAGAACAAATTGGAACTGGTTCGGATGAAACTACTCCAGTTGGAAGACGAAGGTGCTGCAGAACAGAAGAGGATCGGCGAGTTGACTCAAGTGACGTAAGGAATTCGTACGAACAAGCATCAGGTTTCAGGTGTTGTAGTTTAAGGCGTTGAAGGGCTTGTTTTGCCAGTGGCACCAAAAGTGAATGTAATTCTGCCTGGTAGACTTGAAATAGGGGATCAGCAAGATTGAGCAAAGAAAGCATTTGCCTAGTATGATCAAGTCGCATCCTCCGTTGTGTCATGATCGAGTATGACAGGTTTCGTACCAGTAATATGAGGTGGCGTTTTACTTCCAACCAAACGTTGAGGGGGCACGGTGCAGAATGAAGCCTTGTACGCCAATCCGCAAGAAAATCTCGCACCGATGAGCAGAAGGCTGAGTCATCTAAAAGAGTGTCGTCAAAAGTCCAAGGCCGGATTGTACGTGGCTGTGTTGAAGTAGCAAAAACTGTTATGGCAATGGCGCAATGATCCGAGGAAGCAGTGGGTGTACAGCATGAATCTGATATTGCTGGTAGAAGAAGAGAAGTTGCATAAAAGCGATCCAATCTTGCTGTAGGAGGATCAATGGCTCTTGGTGCACGCCATGTATGTGTAGTCTGGGTTGGTGACAAATGGCGTTGAACATCTACTAGTGAGAAGTCTGAAGTGATAGACTGTAAGAGATGTACTACTTCCGTGCGGTGTTCTCTGGAAGAAGAAGAGCGATCAGTTAGGGGATGTAGAGTGCAATTGTAGTCACCTCCGATAAGTACCCGGTCGGTGATGGGAATACGTGACAGAGCCCGTCGAAGTTTTGCAAACAACTCTGGCACGTGAGTAGGAGTGCAAGGAACATAAATGTTGAATACATGAAATTTTTCAGCTGCGACGGTGAAAGAGACTCGTTGTAATAAGTCTCGACATAAGTTTTTCACTGAGAAGGAGGAAAGAGTTGAACGAAAACGTGAGTGAACACCAACTGCCATGCCACCACGCGACAGTTGGCTGTAGGCGTGATGGAAAGTATGATCCCACCGACGCCATTGATGAAATTGAGTGGTGGAAGTACAGTTTGTTTCCTGCAGAAGTAATATATCAGCATTCAGCGGAGCAAGATCCTCTCGTACCAGCGCATTCGCAAGAGGTGTCGCAAAACCGCGACAATTAAGTGACACCACCTTGAATGTCTAGGTTAGTTGTGGGATGCAGTAGGAATTGACTGGCTGTAGTGATGGAGTGGAGTCGACGGAGAAAACAAGCACTCCACGGGACCTCGTCCGCAGTGCGCCGAAGAGTGTTTTCAAGTGAGTGTAATTGAACCAGCACTTGTGGAAGAGCTGCTTCATACTGCTGAATGGAAGTGCGTGCTGAGGAAGGGCTAGAGGACCCTAAAAGGCAATCCAGCACGTCCTCGTAAGGCAGAGGCTCAGCAGGGAAAGCATTTTCAGCAAGAAAAGTTGTGAATTCTTCTAGTGAGGGAAAGGCACCCTCACATGCTGTCTCAGAGGAAGTGTGTAGAGGCGACCTGGAGAACGGTCGTCGAGAGCTGACGGAGCGAGAGGATGAGCGGGTAGAAGAGCGAGATGATCTTCGGGATGCCAGAGTCTTTGCCTACTTCGTCTTGGAGCGAGTAGCACCACTGCGTTTTCCAGCAACCACTAAAGCTTCATGATCGTCTGGAGAGTCTGAACCCGAAGCGTTACCTGTGACTCGTGTCATGGAGCCAACGGTAAAAGCTGAGGAGTGGTCAACATGTACATCAGCAGTGGTTGTAAAAGTACAAGGGGGAGTCGATTTTGGAAGCCTGGGAAAATTCTTAGGATCAGCAGGAGGTGGAGGCATCAAAGTCGTTTGTTGACCAATGGCAGTAAGCTGACTTTTGGAAGATCTTGATTCCGCGACTTTCCTCGAATAGGAAGAAGTCTGTGAAGCGTTGGTGGACAAAGTAGAAGAAGATGTAGTGTGTGGAGCTGTTTGCAGGGAGGCACGTGGGCACTGAGCCCTTATGTGACTTTCGCTCTGACATATAGTGCAATACTGTGAAGTGATTATCTCAACTCTTCGGCGTTGCTGTCCACAGCGGATGTGCAAAACATTCGGAACCGCTTTCAGCTGAGCATCAGATGAAAAGAGGACTCGAGCAGTGCGGCGAAAACCTCGAATCGATTTGTCTTCAGGATCTCTGGGAGCCGCAGAGAGAGTTGTGATGGAGCCAACAACTCTGCCGTACCTGCTGAGCAAGGTGCAAAGTGCAGCGTCGGATACTTCTGGTGGTACGGGGTAGAAGGTCACCTGCACCGGGCGGTGCGCAACCGGTTGTGCTAACAGATGCACGTCATTGATGGTTAGACCTTCCGTAAGGACCTGGTCAGCATGCGCTTTATCCTTAAAATAGACCAAGACAGATCTGGGTTTTCGAGCTACAAAGTCTATTGCATCCTTTGGTAAGATAGTTTTGAGGGCTCGGCTATATTGCCACAGCTTAGTGTCGGGAAGCGCATCAAAATAGACGCCCCGTTCCATAGTGGAGGAAAAAAGTGACCAGCTCGGGAATCCTCTGGTATGTCAATTGTAGCAGTAGAACCGACGACAGTGACATAGGATTCAGGAAAAGGCATAGCAGATGAAACTGGGGGTGTGAGGACCCCAGATGTTGCAGAAGCATAGGATGCTTGGGCAGGCATGGGTCGAGAACTCGATGAAGCGGCTCCTAGCAGTGAGGGCGGATCAGAAAGTTGATGAAAAGTAGAAGCTATGAGGTCAGTATCACTGATCACGGAGACGTCATCATCTGCTGAGATGTAGATAGGAGACTTGGCACCACCGCACTTGGTGGGAAGGGAGGAAGTTATTGCTGGAGAAGAAGAGGTATCCATGACGTCGCAATGACGCTCGGGAGCCACCTCATTTAGCTGAGCAGGAGCTGCCGCCGTAGAAGAAGAAGAGGGTGCTGGCTGATCTGCCAAGATAAGGATGTGGGCGTCACCCTTGTCTGCCTCCGCCATCGAAGCAATGGCGAGACTTTAACGAAAAAAGACCAGCTCGGTTGAAAAATAAAACAGTGAATAATGAAAAAATATGGCACTCACCAACCTGGGAGATACACGAACGTAAAGCGTGGACTTTCAACTTGAAGATACACGCAACCACAGAAACTAAAGCACTCAATAAACACCTTATAGCAACGAAAATCACGGAGCTTAAAAACCCAACCACTGAGCTTCGAAGGGTCAGTGCATGCATTAAGGCCAAAGGTGGACCGACACCGTACTAATGTATGTAAATAAATTCTATGTTATGTTTCTCTTCTAGGTGTCTGATAACTTTTGTCAATATAGTGTGCATCTGATTAATGCCTCATCATTTATTCATGTCTGAGAGAGAATAACAGAATTTGATTCTTATGTTGGGAGATAACTTGGATTCGGTAGATGGGATACCATGTTGTGTTGCTGTTTTTGGAACAAAACTGTAACATAAATCGAGGATGTGTTTAGGACGCGAAAAACAAAAATTGTAGGATTTTAAGGAGGTCCCGGTTACGACTATCGTAAAACAAAAAATATCTCCAGCTGACGTATTTCGGTGAAGGTCACTGAGGAGAACGTATCTCGATTAAACCCATTTTAATCATTTTTATCCCATATTAATGTCTATAACACTGAATTTAGTAACTAGCATAAGACATTTCAAATCTATCTCGATTAATGTAAGATGTTCAGATGAAGGAAAAGAAGATATCGGGTATCTTTTGCTTTAGAATATCCTTCTTGGACCTCACGCACGGTTGGATGGCAGTTCCGCGCCTTTATTCGTTGCTCAATCAGCGCTTTTCTCCTTTGAGCGACAGACATGGGTTTCTCAGTGTTACAGCTGTCATTTTTCGCCTAACGATCTTTATACTTCTTCCCCAGTTCCTTGTAATTCCATCCGCCTTTTTGGCTCCAGAAGCCGCTCTTTATCTTTTATGAAGTTGGGAAGCGGAAAAAGGTAGTGAAAACAAGATTTCCCTAGTAAAAGACTAAGCTAAATGCATATCCTTTGCCAGAACCAGAATATAGTTAGTTTCAATGGTTTATTTCTGTGGAGCACTTTTTCTTTATTAGAGAGACATAGAGAGTTCGCATTTCACACTGAAACTTAATTCTGCTATCTTTCTTTTATTGAAAAAAGGAGGGAACAATACGATACAATAGACGCAATGAATAACAACTGGGCTCTTTCCCTAAAGAAACGCGCTGAAACATAGTCCCGGCATCTCTTTTTACCACAAAAGTTTTGGTTCTGAGTTTTGGAATAAGTATTTAATAAAAAATAACGCAATAACCTTAACACCTAACAACACATAATTACATAGGTAATTTAAGTAATGTAATAACCGTAACATGTCAGGGATTTAATGAGACTCTTAAAAGGTTTATTGAAAAAAGGGCTAGCTGAAGAAGGGTCCGGGTTCGAATCTCGGTGAGACATGGATGTTGTGCTTGTCGTACGGCACTGGCTGTCTCCATCTCCCTTCACTGGAACCCGTGACCTTAAATTAGGGACGGACGACTGCTTATAGCCCATCGAGATGCTCACGGTGGTGGTTAAACTCTCCATCGAAAAAAAAAAAAGAAACAAGTTAGTAAAATCATGCAATGCATTGATTATGATACGCTTTCCAACATACCAGAAATTATTACTCAAGTTATGAGGATAATGGCTGTGGAATAAATCTCGCTCCTGTGCCCTGACCTTTGATCCCATTTCGATGATATTCAACAGAACCGGTTCAGTATACCTCAAGAATAACATACTAAAGTTTTGTCGCAATAGAAGCAGTTTTACGCAAGTTATGAGAATAATGGCTGTGGAATAAATCTTGCTTTTGTGCAATGACCTTTGACCCCATTTCGTTGATACTCAACAGAACCGGTTCACTATACCTCCGGAACAACATGATAACATTTTGTCGCAATCGAAACATTTTTAGGTAAGTTATGATGCACAAGGGCAATGGAATGGTTCCCATTCCAGTGTCCTGACCTTTGACCCCATTTCTCCCATTTTCAATAGGGTTCGTCCCAATTGGCTCCCTACCACATACTAAAATTTCATCGAAATCAAACCATTTTTACGCAAGTTATGACACATAAGGACAATGGAATAAATCCCGCTCTTATGCCCTGCCTGACCTTTGACCCCATTTCGCCAATTTTCAATACGGTTCCTGCCCAGGTACTTCCCTACCACATACTAAAATTTCATCGAAATCGAACCATATTTACGCATGTTATGACGCATAAAAGCAATGAAATGGATCCCGCTTTTATGTCCTGACCTTTGACCCCATTCCGCCCATTTTCAACAGGGGTTGTTCCCAAGTGGTTCCTTACCACATACTAAAATTCCATCGAAATCGAACCATTTTTACGCAAGTTATGATGCATAAGAGCAATGGAATTGATCCCGCTCCTATGTCCTGACCTTTGACCCTGTTTCGCCCATTTTCAATTGGGTTCGTCCCCAGGTGGTCCCCTACCACATACTAAAATTTCATCGAAATTGAACCATTCTTCAACCTACGGTTGGAAAGCGTAAAAAAGAAAGGCTGCTATCTTTCTAGCAAATACGTTGATTTGGGAAACTACTTTTCTTGTTATTCGCTTGGTGGGGGGTTAACGACCTCCTCTATGGGCTATAAGCACAGTCCCCCCCCATCTCTAACTCAGGGTGACCAGTTCCAGGGAATGGAGACAGCCAATACCGTGAGACAAACGCAACATTATTTACATCTCACGTTTTTGAATGCGGAGCTATTCCAAAACGTTAGATGCAAATAATTGGGCTAAAAATGTGATATACCGTATGATGCAGAAGAAATCCAGAAGTTATCTAGCAGGTTTCTTCTCAATGAAGGAAACTTCATTCGTGGTTTTAGAAAACACCCACAATTTCAAGGAAAAGAAATATCCAAGCAATTTGTACAGCTGAAGCGAACTTTGCAAATCACTGATGTATCTTTCAGCGAATCTGAAAGGGGATTTTCTCTGACGAACTTGATAATAATCTTAGCTAGGTTTCCTCTTTCAAAATAATCTCATCATTATTCATAAATGTTGTGGGCCTCCGCTAACACAGTTTGATCCTACAAAATATGGCTCATTCGAGGACATCATCAGTAGATACGAGAAGCAAGGAGAGAAGAACAACGGAAAAAAAAAACATCTCAAGAATTAAAAAAAGATTAGACTATGTTTTAGAATTTTTAAGAATTAAAATGCAGTCATTGTAGGTTTTCCAGTGTAATGCAATCCTTAGTGCAAAATTAATTCTCATTTTGTGGGTAAGATTGACAGAAATTTTTGTTTCAGCATTTGATAAGTACTATATAAAACTCTTACGGAATATTCGCATTTATAATATAATAATTTAATACAATAATTTAATACAATATGAGTATGTAAATTATGTTTTTGCAGTTGATGCAAAAATAATAAGGCTTAGACAAAAATATTCAAGATATTGAGTTGCTTTTTATTAATTCAATCTCCTACCCCTTTTTAAGCAATTTATGTTTAAGCGTTTCGGTACCTTTTTCCCTACAAAAAGGCCCTGAATAACAATAATGATTCTGTCCGAATTGTATTCATGGACATATCACATACTAGTGGCCTAATAAGAATATTCTGTCCCAGAAAAGGGCCAAAGTTTTATTTAAATCGCTGTTGACATATTATTAAACCACAACCTTTAGCAAATGGATTGACACGATGTAATTAATACATTAGAGCACAAGCATGGATCAAATTTGTGAACGTTTTAGGTTTCAAGCAATGTTAGTTGTGAAGGCAGTGTTCCGCAAACACACTCATGTATTTTAAAAAATATGGTTTAATTTAGAGGCGATTACATGTTAAATCAAAAGCAAAAAATATATGTATATTCATTCTTCCTCAAAATAGTATAACTATATAATAAAAATCCGAAAATTTCTTGGCGTAGAATAAATAATCAAAATTTCCAAGCTTTCGCACATCAACCAGATGGCTTTCTCAAAGAAGGTAGACAGCTAACTGCAAACAGGATAATAGAACGTTTCAACACTTTAAACGCGGTGACTTGACTAGACAATAAATGATTAGGAGCAAACGTGATATTTCGAAGAAACGATTTCACGTTGGTTGGGCACGCGGTACTATGGTAGAAATCTCAGCATTATTTGAAGAATTGATTCCAAATACGTGGTAACTCCAGAGAGACGCTATCGTTGGAAGCCTCGCAGCTGGTCAAGATTTCCAAGGTTTCGCGATTGGCGGTAGATGTGGGTGTGGAGTATGAAGCTAATTTCTTTACATCACTCCATATGGGATCAGCGGACTTGAACTTGACTTCTCTTGATAGGGCAGTGGTTATTTTTCCGTCTCTTGCATCTCTTTTATGTTCGCTGATTCTAATTCCAAACGAACGTTTGGTCATTCCGATGTAGTATCGATTGGAGCCGTTCGGATATTTTAGTGGGATGGCATAAATACCTGCCTCATTGAGAAGAGGGGGCTTGTCAATATTTCTCTTAAGCATCATGTATAAAGATGCCGGAGACCTTATGCCGACACTGAAGTTCATCCTTCTGAGCGCGTTTTTGAGTTGATAGGAAATATTTGGTATGTAGGGAATAGAGCCCAGGTAGCGAAGTTGCGGCATAGAAATATTATTAGCACTGCTGGTTCTGGCTTTCTCGATAAAGTTATGCAACTGGTTCGAAGTATATCCTGCCTCAGTGGCCAATTCGACGATGTTTCTTAGTTCATTCTTCCTATTTTAAATTGGTTAGCGAAAATTATGAGGGAGCAGAGGTGCAAGAAAAGGGGGCTTCATAGGAAGAAATGAAAACCTAAAGTGAAAACAAGTTCTTACAGTTTTTTCCAAAGTAGAAATATTAACATCCAAAAGCACTTCGAAGGTAAAGAATTCTGGAGTTCTTATTCGCATTTGGCACGTAGTTTTTCTTATTTGAACGAACTTAGTCTGTTCGTACATTGCTTATTAGTGACCACCGCAGGATATCGTGCATTTGATCGAAAGATCACTTGAACGAAAATCACTTGGCCGAAACTCACTTGATCGAAAGATACATTTCACCGAAGGGTCACTTGATTGAAAACGTTCATTTTATTGAAAGGTCTCTTTACCTAAAATTTCATTTGATCGAAAGGCCATTTGATCGAAAGGTACATTTCACCAAAGGATTACTTATCTTAAAAGTTCATGTGATCGAAAGATCATTTCAGTGAAGGGTCAGTTTATCGAAAACTTAGAATTCTGTTAGAGATTTGTTGAAGTGTGGTGCGGGGTTTTGAAAATTGACCACCGAAAACTTATCGGATTGTACGAAAATTGCACTTTTGATTTCTACAGAACACCTATCCATAACTAGGCCTTTTGAAATATAATATTAATTATAAAGCCTAGATCTGGGCCTTTTTAGCAAATTTTATTCCTACGAGCTCATATTCATAAGGTTTGTATAGCAAATCAAGTAAATAATGTTCCATTTTTACTCAGTCACTAAACATTAATTTTTTTACTCTAGACCTAGGTGCTAGCCTTTATAGCAGATTTTAACCAGCGGTGCTCAAATTAATAAGCGTCACATAAAATTTTAAGTAAAATTTGTTGTACTTTATCTTAAGACCAAATATCAATATTAATTACAAGGCCCGAATAATTAATACTTCGGGTCTGGGTAAAAGTACAAAATATAATTCACTTGATTTCTTATGTAAACCTTATAAATATGAGCACGGATGATTAAATTTTTCTAAAAGGCCTAAATTGAGGCCTAGGGCCTTAAAGTTGACTTTTGGTCTCTGGGTACAGTATTATTAATTTGATTTGTCATGTAAATATTATTATTATGATCTTGGATTGGAGGACCTAGGTGCTGCATGTAGCACGGATGATTAGAATTTGCTAAAAAGGCTTAAACTGATGCCTAGGAACTTAAAATTAATTATTTTTGTCTTAAAAATTGATTCTTTGCGTTCTTTGTGATCTGGAGAAATCAAAATTGAAATGTGAGTACGTTAGGGGATCCCTAACGTTTTGGTTTCCTGTCTTCCGAACCAACACCATACTTCCGGTCCGGACGATTCGTCCAACGGCGATTGGTCCAATGCCGACTCCTCCAAATGGACGATTGGTCCAATGCCGATTCGTCCAATGGTGCAATTGGTCCAACGCCGATTGGTCCAACGCCGATTCGTCCAATGGTATAATCTTACCAACGGTAAACTTATTTATTTTCCAGAAAGTAATAATAATTTTAATTATTCTGCTCTTTATATCCTTTTGAAAGATAATTTCCGTATATTTAGTAATAGTAAACATTTTGCATAAACCTGGTAAAAGCACTCAATAGAGCATTTCTCAACTGTTTGCAAAGCACCTAGGCCGAGGGCATTTTTTGAAGATTTTAATTTACAACCTAGATATTTGGTATTTGTAAATATGTTATAAAACCTCATAAAAGGCACTCATCCTATCATTTCCCAGGTCTTTACGAGGCACCTAGGCCCCGGGTCTTTTTAGAAGATTTTGAGTTACAACCTAGATATTTGGTATTTGTAAACATTCTATAAAACCTTATAAAAGGCACTCATCGTATCATTCCTGAGGTCTTTACGAGGCACCTAGGCCCCGGGCCTTTTTAGAAGATTTTGAGTTACAACCTAGATATTTGGTATTTGTAAACATTCTATAAAACCTTATAAAAGTCACTCATCGTATCATTCCTGAGGTCTTTACGAGGCACCTAAACCCCGGGCCTTTTTTAGAAGATTTTAAGTTACAACCTAGATATTTGGTATTTGTAAACATTTTATAAAACTTTGTAAAAGGCACTGATCGTATCATTTCTGAGGTCTTTGATAGGCACCTAGTCCTATGGCCTATGAATTAATATTTCGTGCTTAAATGAAAGCGCAATATTATTAACTTGATTTAATATGTAAACCTTATGAATATGACATCGCTGGAATAAAAACTGTTGAAATGGCCACTGTCCAAACCCCGACCAGTTGTTTCCATTGGGCAGTTGGCGGAAAACCCCACTGCATTCTACAAACAGAAACGGAACACTAGTATTTTATATTATTTCATGCAAAAGAGAAACAATGAAGTTGATAGAATGGCTCGTACATCAGTAACTTCATACGGCAGCAAGGACAGTATAACAAGAAAACGTGATTCAGAAAAAAAAAAAAAAAAAAAAGGAAATCTGTAACCACAATATTACGCATGAAATGTAACATTATTTTACATTCTTTGGACTACCGGTACTTTCGTATAACATCGGAGATAGAATCAGAACAGATGAGACTTTTATAGCACGAGTAGCACTTCGGACAGATAGGACGGAATTGGACCAATCATCCATTGGACGAATCGGCATTGGACCAATCGTACCGTTGGACGAATCGTACCTTTGGACCAATCGTACTGTTGGACGAATCGCACCTTTGGACCAATTGTCCATTGGACGAATCGGCATTGAACCAATCGTCGTTGGACGAATCCTACCAGACCCCATACTTCAACAGGTCTTGCAATGAAATTAAAAAGTTTTCGATAAACTGACCCTTTGGTGAAATGACCTTTCGATGAAATGAACTTTTAGATGAAGAGACCTTTCAGCGAAATGAACTTTCCGATCAAGTGATCCTTCGGTGAAATGAACGTTTCGATCAAGTGACTTTTTGATGAAATGAACGTTTAGATGAAGAGACCTTTCGGTGAAATGAACTTTTCGATCAAGTGACCCTTCGGTGAAATGTACATTTCAATCAATTGGCGTTTCGGTGAAATGCATGTTTCAATCAAGTGGCCTTTCGGTAAAAATATATTTTCGGTGAAGCGATTTTCGATCAAGTGACCCTTCGGTGAAATGTACATTTCAATCAATTGGCGTTTCGGTGAAATGCATGTTTCAATCAAGTGGCCTTTCGGTAAAAATATATTTTCGGTGAAGCGATTTTCGATCAAGTGAATCTTCGGTGAAGTAATCGTCGGGCAAGTGGACTAGACCCGTGACCACAAAAATCGCGGAAGATATTTTTGAAGTCATTTCAAATAATCTGGTACTTTCAAGCCTCCAGCCGAAAAAACACAATGGTTTTTAGACTTGTTGATTCTAATGCTTGAGTGAGCTGAATTTAATTATTCGGAAGCAGTAAAATTATTTTAGCGATCCTATATTCTATATGTTAGGTATATGATACATGATTTCGCGATATCAGCCTGTTACAAGGTGCCATTTGCTGAAATCACTTCCACTAAACCTAAGTAAGATGTTCGAAATATAGTGCATAAAACTACTTCACGGTTTACGGTGAGCAGTCTTGCTTTACCTGTTTTATTTGTTGTTCACGTAAGGAATAATTTCCAATTATGTTCGTAGGTTGCATAAGAAAAGGAAGAATTCCAAGGTAAGGTCTGTAGTTAAGGTATTTAAGATAGCATTTGAAAAACATACCATATTCGAACAAATTTCGAATTCAGTTACAAACAACAGCTCTACACTGGCGGAAAGTGAAAAAAGAACACCAAGAAGGAGACGTCAGATACCAACGAAATTTATACAGCATAATAACGGAATACAGAGGATAACGTGTTCAAAACATTATGGCAAAATACAGCTGTATTTGCTGGTAAACTGAAAAATAACATTTCCATGTAACATGGTAAGTACGAGGTTGAACCGCCATGAACATGCGTCACACTGTGCAATTCTGGCATGGAATCTGTCGTACAGATGTTGGATGTAAGTTTAGGGTATTGAGTTCCAAGCATCCTCAACCTGGACGCGTAAATCGGGGATGGTCGTGGCTGGCCGTGGAGACCGGATAAGTCGTTGTCCCATAAAATCCCACCGTGCTCAATGGGGGACAAATCCGGTAAACGTGCAGGCCATGGAAGTTGTCTCACACTCTGAAGTGCATGTTGCGTTGCACGTGCCGTGTGTGGGCGTGCGTTATCTTGCTGTAAAACACCACGATGGGCCAACCTCACAAAATGGCACAACAACGGGCTGAATGATGTTGTTGATGTAGGAGGTGCTGTTTAACGCACCCGGTACAAACACTAGTTGTGTACGGGAGTGATAGCTGATCGCTCCCCACACCAGGAGACCAGGTGTAGGTCCTGTGTGTCGCTAGCGGATGCAAGAAGGGTGGAGACGCTTCCCTGTGCGTCTGGGAACACGCATACGGCCATCGGAGGCCCCCAAGCAGAATCTGCTTTCATCGCTAAACACGACAGATCGCCATTGCGTTCTCCAGTGCAGACGTTGGCGACACCACTGCAGCCGTTCCTGACGGTGGGCTGGAGCCAGAGGTACACATGCCAGAGGCACACGTGCACGTAGTGCACGTGTGCCTCTGGCATGCATCCAGTAGACGGTTGCGGATTGTTCGCACAGTCACCTCAGGTGCAACGGCAGCTCGGATTTGCGGCGCAGTGGATGTTCTGCTTGACAACGCCGCTCTTCTTATGCGTCGATCGGTCCGGTTATCTGTCCGTCTGTGACTCCCGGTTCCACATCTTCTAGTGTGGGAATGTTCCTCGAACCATCTACGCCACCATCGTACCACCACCGATACTTCCCATCCAATTCGCTCCGCAATACGACGATACGACCACCCGGCCTCGCGGAGTCCGACTAGACGACCTCGCTCAAAGTCCGATAACTGCTGAAATCGTACACGTCTTCCATGTCCAGGCATTGCAGCTTCTTCAGGGTCTTCGCATCGTTTCCGTACGCCGACGACTGATTACATTCACTTCGCCGAACTTCTTAAATACCACCGACGATAATTTGCATATTATGCCGTGTTGTGGCGTAAGCGCTCACCGGTTGGTCCCGAAAATAACATCACACCTATGTAAACTCGACCCCATTAACACATGTAAATTTCATGATCGTCCGCCAATTCCTTCTTGGTGTTCAGTTTTCACTTTCGGCCAGTGTATTTACAATTTTTCATGCAGTATTTGATTAAAAAAATCTTTTAAAAGAAGTGCAGTAGTCTACTGTGGTTTCGTTTGGGTTCGATCCCAATATAACTGCTCAGAACTACTGAATACTTGCCGTGCGTCGGATAGTCATGCTAAGCCCCCAGCGAATTGGACTATGGCGATGCCCGTGGGGTAGTATCGGATATGATCAGCATACTGGTCTGTAGGACTCATACTGCTGCAAAAATATTTGTTTTACAATAGTTAATAGTGAAAATACTTGCATAATTCGTCACTACTTGATAACTTAAAATAATTGCTAAAAGACTGCAACCATTTTATTATCTTATTTTTAAATTCTGTTATCCACCTAAAATGTTATCAATACCTTTTAAATATTTTAAATCTTTTACATATCCCTTTTGAATTTTGGTTTGATCCCTTTTGCTCAGGGTGTGATAAAATCTTAATAATCATCCGTGGGCTATAACATCTCAATAGATAGCACATGTGACATAAAATTAAGATACAAAAATAAGGACATCTATTTCTTCACCATTCTATTTTCCTGAGTCACCATAGTCAAGCATACGCCGCAGTATCGACTCGCATCTTTCTACCTTGTACTCCTAATATTTTGACCTGTCTCTCTACATTCTTATCAGCGCCTAGGTTCGATCTGAAGTAACTTCGTTTCCAATACGTAACACGTTAATCCCTCGGGCGGCAGGTGGTTACCTCTAAACATTCCTCCAAGTGTGGAAACTCTACGAGAGATTCTATAGTGCTGCTGGTGGGGATCCAGGTCAATTATAGCCATGGTTCGTTCAGCCCGAGGTTGACCAACTTAATGAGATGTATAAGTGCTTTCAGTCTAGTCATCACCTACACTGCTCTGCTGCAGGTTGGTAACAGAAGGAGAAAATCTGGTGGTGGGGCAGAACAGAGCCCTTAGGATGATCACTGGAGCTGGGTAGAGGGACTACAACCCGAGACCAGAGACAATGGCTCCATGTGGAAAAGGCGAGTTCATCCATCAATTTACTAAAAATTTCTTCACTAGTTTCAAAAGACGTCTTGTGGTATATGGTACCAACAAGTTACCAGAAGATCATTTAACTCTTGTAAGTCCCGTTGTTGAGGCGCCGCAGATCCAATTTGCTGTTTCAATCATGAACCACAGATGTTCGATTGGATTGATGTCTAGGGAATTTGGAGGCCAGAGAAAAACCTGGAAGTCTTCCTCGTGTTCTTTTAACCACTCTCGAATAGTACGGGGAGTGTGGCATGGTCCATTGCTCCGCTTAAAAAAGGCACTACTAGAGGGAAATACAACTGCCGTGTAAGGATGTACCTGGTCTGCAATGATGTTTAGGTATGTGGTAGACGTCATAGTGTCCTGCACATCAATGACGGGACACAATGTTTCCCAGTAGCACATTGCTAAAAGCATTACACTTTCTCCATCGGCTTGTTCTCCTGCCACGGGCCATCCTGGTTTCGACACTTCTGGAGATAAACTACGCACACCGTAGCCGTCCGTCCACATAGTGAACAGGAAACGAGATTCAGTGCACCAGACAATCTTCTTGCAATCATTCAAGTTCAATTTTTGATGCTCGCGTGCCTATTGTAGGCGCTTTCGACGGTGAACTGAGTTTAGCATGGGCACTTGACTTATGAATAAGCGATTTAAATTTGGGTGCTTTTGACGATTTCTGCTCGCTTTAAGTGGAATTTACCAACAATGTTTATGTAATGTATCGAGCTTCCATGAGTATCTAAAGAAAGGACTATTCATATTTAATTTAGAGTCGCTGACTGCAACGCGAAGCGGAAACCTGAATTTAATATTTCAGCTGGTACTTGTATCCAGGCCTTTGGTCAATCAGTCAACATACGAGAAAAAGATCAACCACGAGACAACAGTTCCCATGATAACGTTACTTTTAACCCTCCTGGTCACGCATATATACGTTCAGAGATTTCTGTGCCCGAAGCGACGACGACGTAATAATACGTTCATCGAAAACCTGTTCAGAAGCGGCAAGAATGCATGTATACGCATCTTAATGACAACGAATACTACAGAAAGACAGGACGCTTTTACGCTTTTAGCGGAGTCTCCAGTTATACATGTGATGAAATTTCGCATTGCCTCTTTAAAAACTCCTGCCACCTGGAGGGTTTTAAAAAGCAATTGGTCTTTAACTTGTGGTGCTTTGCTCTAGTCTCGAATCATTTTAGATTATCGTATGTTTATACGCTATTAAAGGTTAACAAAACCCTTATACTGTATAACTAGCAATACCGGTCCAGGGATCGACAAGCAGAAAATGCAAGAAATGTCTCTTGGTTGCCGCTGTACCCTCTAGTAACGGTTCATATCTTTCACAAAGATCCATTGGTATTACAACAGCATATTCGTATAAAACGCCACTTCAGCGTACATATCCACTATCTAAAAAATAGTATCCGACACTTGCCTATTCACAACCTTCCTGCAATAGGAAATCATTCAATATCGAGTTGGTCCACTCTTTGCTGCTATCACAGCCTCCAGTATGCTGAGAAGGCTTTCCACTAGACTTCGGTACGTTATTACGAGAACTGCCTTTCATGCTGCTCCAAGATCATTAGTCCGGTAGATCATCGATGTTAGGCTGTTCATCTTGGCTCGCAATCGACGATCCAGTTCATCCCAAAGCTGTTTCGTGTGACTGATATCAGGGCCCTGTGCACGACAGTAAAGTCGTCCCACATCCATATCATTAAACCGTTCTTTCACGAACTTCACTTTGTGGACAAAGACATTGTGCTGTTGGTAAAGGAAAAGGCCTTCGCCAAACTGTTTCCATAATGTTGGGAGCACAGAGTTGTCGAGAATGTTCGTATACACTGAAGAGCAATTGAATTAGAGATACCTGTCTAGTAACGTGTAGCACCACCTTTCGTCCTGATGACGGCGGCGATTCGTCTCGGCATGGACTCGACAAGACACCGGAAGCCATACGGATTCACGACCCCTGAACAAGCTCCCATAGTTCACGAAGATTTGATGGAGGGGGGGGTCATCTCTCTCGATGGCATCCCAGATGTGCTCGATGGGATTGAGGTCAGGTGACCTAGCTGGCCAAGGAAGCGAGGTCACGTCGGTGGAGTGTTCATCCAACCATTCGGATAAAATTCGGGAGCGATGGCACGGTGAATTGCCTTGTTGCAGGATGAGGTCCCCAGTGGGATGTTGAAGACGCACAAACGGGAGCAAATGGTCGTCCAGGATATCCCGGTAACGTTGACCTGTGAGGGACGATGTCACACGTACCAGGGGTCTCATTTCATTCCACGTAAACAGTCCCCAGACGAGAATGCCACCCCCACCAGCTTGAAGAGTACCCTGCTGGCAAGAAGGATCGATCGCTTCATGTGGTTTGCGCCGTACTCGTATCCTGCCATCCGCATGTACCAACATGAATCTCGACTCATCAGTACAGGCAGCATTTTTCCACATGTCTAGTCCAGTGGCGATGTTCCCGCGCCCATGCCAGCTAATCTTTTGCACCTTGTGATGTGCGGTCAGCAGCGGTACCCTCGTGGGACGATGGCTTCTGTACCCCATAGCGAAGAGATGGTTCTGGATGGTGTAGCTGCTTACACGTTTTTGTGCACCAGCGTTAAATTGCCGAGTGATTTTTTGCACTGTGGCCCGTCTATCCGCTGTTACAATGCGAGCTAGCCGACGATGACCACGCTCATCCGCACGCTGTTGTCCACGGCAGTTGTCCCTTGCAGGGATGGTTTTACCGGATTCGATGTACGCACGGTGCACCCGTGACACAGTGGCTCGTGAAAATCCCAGTGCTTGCACGACTTCCGAGATGGAGTGACCCATTCGTCGGGCCCCGACAATTTGCCCATGATGAAATGCGCTTAGATCCTTCGTCTTACCCATACTGAGTCCGACTCATACTGATTCCCGTCGCATCACTCCTTATATTGCCGGATCGCTGCATACGTTATGTCGTTTCCGTTTATAGGGCCACCCACCGCGCCACATTTGCATAACGCCAGCTGTCTCTAATTCAATTGCTCTTCAGTGTATGCTGTTGCGTTGAGATTCCTGGGCGCTAGAAGTAAGGGGCCCAACCCAAACCATGAAAAACTGACTGACAGCATGATGCCTCTTGTTAGCGAAACACACGCCTCCTGTTAGCCTTCACAGTTAGCGTAGCACAGTCGGGCAGATAGCGTTCGCCTGGTATCTTCCACAACCAGACTTGTCCACCGGACTGCCAGATGGTGAAGTGTGGTTTATGACTCCAGAGAACTCGTTTCCACTGCTCCAGAGTCCACTGGCTCCGAGCTTTACACCTCTCCAACTGACGTTTGACGTTGATCTTGCTGATGTTAGGCTTTCGTGCTGTGGCTTCTCGGCCGCGGAAGCCCATTCATCTCAGATCTCGACGAGCTGACATGGCCCAGGCATTGTTACTAGGGTCAGTTTATAACTCAGTGGTAAGTGGTGAAACAGAGGAGAGGCGATTTTGTCGCACCATCAGCTTCAGCACTCGTCGGTTCAGCTCTGTTATTTAACGTGGCCTACCAGGTCACGTAAAACGATCTGGTAGGCCAGGTAAAATTGCGCTGCTGTTGCTCCTAGGTGCTTCCGTTTCATAATAACATCACTTACAGTTGATAAGGGCGGATGCAGCCCGGCACAAATTTTCCGAACTGGCATTTTGCTAAAACGGCATCCTATGGCCTAGCCACGTTGAAAGTCACTGTGCTCTGACCATACGGCCCATTCTTCTATTCTTACTTGCCTATGCTCTTTGCTAGGCCAGGTGCGCCTTTTTGAATGTACGAGTACATTGGCCATGGCTGTGACGTGAAAGGGGAATATCCACTACTCAAAAAAGGGTGTTCAGATACTTTTGATCTTATGGTGTGTAACGTACCACTGAGGCGATGTATGAGTCAAAACGGCAAGTTGCGATGATAAATGTTGCAGGCGTAGTTCGTATTTCCAAACCACGTCTTGGTTTGGAAATCCACCTCCGGCAAAAAGGACTCTTCGCTATATTGGCTGCTTAACGCAAAAATTAACCTCCTGGCTGTGAGGTTCGAAAAAGAAAAAAATGGGAGGTGTTTCTTCCGCACATCGTCTGCAATGAATAAGAATTCAAGGTGAAAATCATCTAAACACGTGGCGTCAGTTGAATAAATAAATCCATCGCTCTTTCCACGTTAAGCAACGCACAGCAACCGAAAAATTGTTAATCGGCCGCCGTCAGGGAATCGAATCCCGAATCTCTCGATATCTAACCAAGCGCGTTAACCTTACACCACAGCGGCCAACAATTCACACGCATAGCGCCGTGAATTGTTGGCAGCTGTGGTGTAAGGTTAACGCGCTTGGTTAGATATCGAGAGATTCGGGATTCGATTCCCTGACGGCGGCCGATTAACAATTTTTCGGTTGCTGTGCGTTGCTTAACGTGGAAAGAGCGATGGATTTATTTATTAATTATTCGAATAAGAATTCTTTCTTCTGCAGTGTACTGTTTCAAGCAAGATTTTTTGGCGTACCTGAAACCACCTGCGATTTCTTGTCCCCACCTTTCTCGCGAAGGGGGGGGCGTATTACTGAGGTGACACATGAGTCAAAACGGCAAAATGCAGCGATAAGCCTTGCAGGGCTAGTTCAGTCGGGAGAATATCCCGCTACGTAGTAGGAAGACTTAGGTACAGTATCCCACCATCGGCCGTAAATGTCGTTCGCTATAAGTGTATTTTCAAATAGCAAGATAGCGTGTTACAAAATATCATCATCATCATCATCACCATTGTCAACTATTATCAATCCACTGCTGGACGAAGGTCTCTCCTAAGCCTCTTCCACAACGGTCTGTCTTGTGCCAGTCTCCTCCATGTTACACCCGCATACTTTCGAATTTCATCCATCCATCTCCCATGTGGTCTTCTTCTGGGTCTTTTCCTGTCCTTTGGATTCCAATCTAAAATTTTGACTGTCCATCGATGGTCTGTTTTTCTGGCAGTATGTTACACTCAGTTAATCCCCATTCGTCGTACTGTTACTATCACGTTCATCTTCAGCATTTTTTAGCTCTCGACGTCATTCTTATTTACTCTTTGACTCACTGTCCATGTCGCCAAAACATATAGGGAAATTTCTTGAAGTGATGAGCTGTTCAGGAGGAAACTCTAACTAAGAAGTTACAAAATTTACATAAGATTAGAAACTCAAAAGGAACGTTAAATTAGAGATATGCGTTACCAAATGCCCCTGTTTATAGAAATACAGTCAAACCTCGATTTAACGAACTTCAAGGGACCAACAGTCTTCTACGTTAAAATCGCGGAATTCGCTAAATCGAAGAAGTCTTTCGAATGAAACATTCAAATTAAGCTAGTGTTCATAATAGAATTCGTAAGCAGCTATGTTCTCTTTCTTGCAGTGACATTTAAATTATGTATAGTATTTTTAATTACGAATTTATTATAAAAAATGTTATAATACGTACACCTTTACTTTGCATATTAAATACATAATTCGTAGATATTAGACTTCAATATGTAGCATCAAAATTTAGGCGTACTTTAAAATTGCGAGAAACATACCATAGTTGAGTTTTCCCCAAGGATTTGGCTTCTTAAAGAATGATTTCAGTATCTTAAACAGCATTAAACAGAACATCAATTAATACTAATTAACTTGTAAAAACAGAATATGTGTTGATTACCTTTTCACACTGTACAAAAGAAATGCTTTAGAGAAGATTGCCTTATGTTTTTTCTGAACGTTTAGCTTTATAAATTGCAGCTTCAATTTTATGAAATGCGTGAAAAACGTCATTATTAATATCGAAAGGCATAAGTAATTTTTAGTACATTCTATACTGTTACCAGCAACACTAAAGCAGCTAACTTTCAGTTCTGTTTCATCTTTTTCATCAGAATTTGATGCATTTAGCCCAATCTGTTCATCGAAAACATCATCAAGGGATTGAATTTGGGCTAACTTTTAACGTAAAAATGATGGTTCACATAGTTTTGTGGTTTAAAATAAAAAAGTTCGCTAACTTGAATAAATGTGTTCGTTAAATCGGGAAACGCCAAGCATTAATTTCAATGGGATTTCGTCGGGACCGAAAAAAATACTGTACACGTAAAATCGCGGAATTCGTTAAATCGCAGTCCGTTAAATAAAGGTTTAACTGTAACACATAAGCAGTGTTTAACTTGCTAGCTGCACAGTGTTAAAACGATCCCAACATCCTTTAGTAATTCAGTTTTCACTAACTCAAAAATAACATCATATCATTTCATTTAACTAATTACTCATTCACTCCCTTATCTTTTCTGAAACTTCTGTTAAGTAGGATATTGGCATAAAATTCAAGACTCTTTAAAAATCTTGAACTTGAATTCTGTTTTTTTTAATGGCATTTTACTGTGATACATTAATATAAATTTTAGACCAATTAAGAAATTTACTGTGTTGTTCACTTAACAAAAGAATTCCCTCTAAGATGTAAATTCAGCACTCAACAAAATTGCAGTGCAACACTTTCTAAATAGATAACCTCACGGGACCCAGTAATAAAATTTCTATATTTTGAAACTTGCCACACGAGGCAAACATCAATCCCAATGCCTTCCCCGTCTTCTCCATTCCACATTTTTTCGATCCTTATTTTTCCCCAGGCGATGGCAAACTCTTCTTATTCCTTTCATCTCCACACTCCTGTATATTCCACAGCTCAGCTACCTGACTAATAACTTTTTCCCGAAGCGGTTCAGAAGCAGAAGAAATAAAATTAAACTCCCAAACTCTTTCTGAACCACACAGAATTGAATAAAGAAAATCGAGAGAGTCGCACAGACTTTCGCTTTTCATTATAGTGAGAGCCAGCCCCTACACAATAATGTTTTAAATCGTCTGTTATATCGAAACAAACCCCAGACATATTTTGAGAATTCCTGAAACTACTAAACAGCCCCTTTTCCAGATAAGCCTCCAGTAAACTGATTCTGCTAACTTATCCGGTTTCTTCTTTTTAGCTTTGGCGTTAACGAATGACATTTCCTGAAAATTCCGTAAATGGGGATCATGTTACCAACTGAATTTCCTAGACGCATTTCGTTTTCTGTTGCTTTCCTCGCAAACTAAATTTATCGCCTTTTTTTTTTTTTTTTTTTTTTTTTGATTGGAGGTTTAACGACCGCCGTGAGCAACTCAATGGGCTATAAGCAGTCGCCCGTCCCTAATTTAGGGTCACTGGTTCCAGGGAAGGGAGAGAGCCAGTGCCGTAAGACAAACACAACATCCATGCCTGACCGGGATTCGAACCCGGACCCCTTACGGACGAATGATCAGAGGCCAACGCCTTAGACCACTGAGCCACCGGGGCGGCAAATTTATCGCCTTAGCTGCTATGTAGAAACTGAAGTAGTGCGTCTTCTGAGATAAATAACAGAAATGGAAGATTTGGGCATATTGTAGAATAGTATTTAAAGATTTCTACATTAGATTTATGCCACCAAATGGTGAACAAAGCGTTTCTCAATACGGAGTGCGCAATGCATGCTGTCTGAAAACATACTAACGAGAATGAGCTCTCTATGTGAGGTCTGAAAACGTTACATAGGCAGCACATGTTGAGCACTTTGCAGTATAAGAAGCCTTATTCTGTAACACAGGTCTTTGGATTCAGTAGGTTCCTTCTCAGCACTAAATGTTTTAAATGCGTTTTTTTCCATCGATGAACAATAGAAAAAAATGTGGCAAGTTCTTAGAAAAGAACATGGCGCTGAATTTTTAGAAAAACTGGGGTGAAGTCAGGGCCGAATTATCGGCAGGGCAGACAGGGAATTTTCCCAGGGCCCACAAACTTCAGGGCCCCACAAATGTTCTATTCTTGTGTCACACGTATGCACGTTTGGGTCACACACATGCTACATTGGCAGCCCTTCCCGATCCATCTCCAAACGTATCCTCGAACATCGAAAGTCAGTTAACCAAACACTTAATAACAACGGAATACCACCACAGTCATCATTAACACACCATTTTAACAAGTTAGTAAAATCAGGAAATGCATTGATTATGATACGCTTTCCAACATGCCAGAAATCATTACTCAAGTTATTACGCAAGTTATGAGGATAATGGCTGTGAAATAAATATCGTTCCTGCGCCATGACCTTTGACCCCATCTCGATTATATTAAACAGAATTAGTTCAGTATATCTCCGTAACAGCATACTAAAGTTTTGCCGCAATAGAAGCATTTTTAGTCAAGCCATGAGGGTAATTGCTGTGGAATAAATCTCGCTCCTGTGCCCTGACCTTTGACCCCATTTCGCACATTTTCAATCGGGTTCGTTCCCAGGTTGTCCCCTACCACATACTAAAATGTCATTGAAATCGAACCATTTTTACGCGAGTTATCGTGCGGACAGACGAGCGGACGGACAGGCAGACTGACAAAGCTGGAGCATATACGCTTCTTCAACCTACGGTTGAAAAGCGTAAAAAAACATCCTACTGCTACTCGAATGTGAAACCAAACCATCCGTTTGCCGCCCCGATGGCGCAGTGGTCTAAGCGATGGCCTCTGATCATTCGTCCGAAAGGGGTCCGGATTCGAATCCCGGTGAGGCATGGATGTTATGTTTGTCTTGCGGCACTGACTCTCTCCCTTCCCTGGAACCAGTGACCCTAAATTAGGGACGGGCGACTGCTTATAGCCCATTGAGTTGCTCACGGTGGTCGTTAAACCTCCAATTAAAAAAAAAAAAAAGAATTGTACTTTTTAGAAAGCCTCGAAATTCTCTCTTCTATTAATTGCAATATTGAATTCCCACAATATATTCACCAATGTTGGCAAGCTTTCATTAAATGTTTTCAATGGTTTTATTTAAGGCAAATGGCAACACCATAATTCTGGTTGTTTACATCTCTGTTAACCGCAAACCGCAGGTTGTCATTGAACTTTATTTACTTCTCAATTCATGCTGCTTTGCGAGGAGTTTTGCTTTGATCAAGCGACATTGAATTATTTTATCGGTTTCGATCATTTTTACCATTGTTTCTCCACTTGTGTGTAGTGAGAGTTCGGCGAACAATATTTACATGTTGTAAAATATACACAAAATATTTTGTGTTCCATATCATAATTTCCATCCATAAAAAATGGAACATTTTTTTTTTTGATTGGAGGTTTAACGACCACCGTGAGCAACTCAATGGGCTATAAGCAGTCGCCCGTCCCTAATTTAGGGTCACTGGTTCCAGGGAAGGGAGAGAGCTACTGCCGTAAGACAAACACAACATCCATGCCTGACCGGGATTCGAACCCGGACCCCTTACGGACGAATGATTAGAGGCCAACGCCTTAGACCACTGCGCCACCGGGGCGGCTGGAACATTTTTATCGATATCCTTCTGGACACTCCAAACTACTGAAGAAAACTCTAAAAGAGGAGCAAGAAAAAATGCAACAAGGAAGCATAAAAAAACCAGTTAGTAAAATCATGCAATGCATTGATTATGATACCCTTTCCAACATACAAGGAATCATTACTCAACTTATAACTCAAGTTATGAGGATAATGGCTGTGGAATAAATATCTCTCCTGTGCCCTGACCTTTGACACCATTTCGATGATATTAAACAGAAGTGGTTCAGTATACCTCCGGAACAACATACTAAAGTTTTGTCGCAATAGAATAATTTTTGGTCAAGTTATAAAGATATTAGTTGTGGAATAAATTTCGCTCCTGTGCCCTGACCTTCGACCCCATTTCGATGATATTAAACAGAATTGGTTCAGTATACTTTCGGTTTTGTCGCAATCGAAGCATTTTTACGTAAGTTATGACGCATAAGGGCAATGGCATGGATCGCGCTCCTATGTCCTGATCTTTGACCCCATTTCGTCCATTTTTAATAGGGTTCCTTCCCAGGTGGTCCTCTACCACATACTAAAGTTTCATCGAAATCGAACCATTTTTACGCAAGTTATCGTGCGGACGGACGGACAGACAAAGCTTGAGCATATACGATTCTTCAACCTACGGTTGGAAAGTGTAAAAAAATTATATTCTACTGTAGAAAATGAGCAATCAGAAAATTTACAGTCATCTAATATTCAAAATACAGGATCAGAAAGTAACACGTGTGAATCTAAAGTAGCTAGCACTTGTTTCTTTTGAGAGTAACCATGAAACAAAAGAAACTACCTCTTGTGAAGTTAATAACTCTTCATCTGATAAATCAGAACTTGACCTTAGTTATTTTTCTGTATTTAAGAGAACTGAAGTTTTGAGTTTGTTGAAGATCCAGCACTTTGGCATGATATTTCTGACCGTCTAAGAGAATATTTTGTAACTCATTCACCTAGCCAAAATGTAGAAATGCCACATTTGATTGAAGGAATAATCTGGAATGTTAAAAGATTTCTCACACAAAAACATTTTTACCGTACAGTGAAAAATAGTGAAAAACTTAAAAGGGAATGGCTTACTTTATCACCATCAAATTATTCAGTGTACTGTTATGCGTGTAAATTACGTCATATTTTCAGCTTGAAATTCTGCTCTTGCAACATCAGGCTTTTGTGATTGGCAGCATGTATCGGAGCGCTTAGCTGAGCATGAGAACTCAATTCCTCATAGGAAAGCTGTTTGCACTTTAGCATCGCGGATGAGGGTTTCTGACAGAATTGATTCTCAGTTAGTTCTCCAGTACCAAACAGAGTGCAAATATTGGCAAGAAGTACTGACAAGAGTTGTTGTGGTTGTCGAATTTTCAAGTTTTTGGTAAAGCCAGGTTTGCCTTTCTTTGGAGACAATAAGGCACTTGTCTCACCCCGCAATAGTAATTTCCTTGGATGTCTGGAGTTGGTTTCCGATCGATCCTGTTTTGGCAATCCAGGTAAAAAGGTCATGTAAATTAATTGTCCTCATCTGTAGTAAATGAATTTGTTTCGTTAATGGCTAAGAAAGTGTCAAATAAAATTATAAATCAGGTAAATTTATCTAAGTACTTTTCTATTGTAATTGATTCTACATCAGACATGTCTGATGTTGATCAGCTATCTTTTGTTGTACGATATGTAGACTCAAGTTTAAGACCCGTAGAACGATTTTTGACATTTATTCCTATCCAGTATCATGGTTCTGAATATTTAGCAAACACAATTTTTTCTATTGAAAATTACAAATTAGACATCGTGAATATAAGAGAAAAAAGTTATGACTGCGAGTAATATGTCTGGCAAATGTACTGGATTGCAGTCCAGGATTAAAGAAGTTAATCCTCTTGCTGAGTACGTACCTTGCTCTGTACACACGTTAAATTTAGTAGCTACGCAGTGTAGAAAGCTGCACACATGTTGTGGTGTTTTTTTTTTTCATTATTACAGGAACTTTATAACATTTTTTCTGCATCTACTCATCGATGGAATATTTTGAAGGAGGAGTAAAGAAAATCCAGTATTTACCTTGCAGAGCCATTCATCGACTAGGTGGTGCGCTGATGAAGATGCCACAAAATCACTAAGATCTAATCATAGAAAAGTTGTTTATGTGCTTAATATATTAGCAGAGAGCTCAGATAAACCTGCGTTTACTAAAAACGAGGCTTCTTCTCTCTCATCGAAATTGCAAAAGTTGGAAACTGCAATAAACACAGTGGTATGGGATTCAATTTTACAGCACTTTAATGCAAGCAGCTTCAAAAGACTTCGGAAAATCTGGAATGTATTTTGCCATTATTTGATCCATTATTCTCTTTTGTACACTATGTGAGAGAAAACTTTGATACATTGTGACGTACCTGCCAGCAGGACGCACACGACATAAAGGCACATAGCAATCAGAACAAATGTCTGCGTAGCTCAGTTGGTAGAGCGACTTGTTCCGGAATAAGCGGCCTCGGGTTCGAATCCTGGCGTAGACCAAAAATGACTGAGAAATTTACTTCGTTATAATGGCGCCCGAACTATCCGGGTGACCCGGCCGTTCAAAAATCTCGCATTGGTGTGATGTTATTTCCACACCGCGAGACAGGAAAAATCAGAGAATTCCTTCTCCAGCGCTTCGAAAAATAAAAATGTGTGATGTTGCATTCCACACAGCAGATTGACTGGGAGTTCTCAAGTGCACGTTCTACAGTGGATGGCTGCCTGCAACGATTCATGCTCACGGCTGACCCGTGGGCCATGTCCCCGGCCCTCTTTCTGGGGGGAGATGTGACGTACCTGTCATCAGGACGCACACGGCATAAAGGCACATAGCAATCAGAACAAATGTCTGCGTAGCTCAGTTGGTAGAGCGACTTTTTCCGGAATAAGCGGCCTCGGGTTCGAATCCCGGCGTAGACCAAAAATGACGGAGAAATTTACTTCGTTATAACATATGAGAAGGAAGCACAGTTAATTATAATAATTAATACAAATTCAGTTGCAAATTATGAAACTATAAGAAAGAAAAGCGTTCCAAAAAGCAGACTTCTTGAAGACCGAGATGCTCTTCCAGTATATCTCTCTCCTCGAGATAATTTTCAAGTGACATGTCGCTATGATCTTTGGGATGAATTAATATCAAAATTAACATCAAGGAAAGTTTTATATGAAAATATTGTAGTCAAAGTTTCTTTCTTAATAAACTGCGAAACTAATGAAGCTTCTTGTAAACATGTACTTTTCAGGAGCATTGTAATGTTGATTTAGATGATTATTTTGCTGAAGATACTTGGGACGTGGTTTGAAGCTGCTTGTATTCCTCTTGATAAGGTGATGACTCTTTTGTATTGTTTCGCCAAAGGATGATTGTCCTACGCTGATGCAATTGAAGAATCTTCCCAGGGTGGGGTTTCCGCATCCTCTGCGACAGTCAATGACTATTATCAGTCTTGCAGAGAACTAGTCGAGAGTTTATGGTAGCTTACGAACAAAACGAAGGACAGCTTGGAGGCCCTGGTGTCATCGTAGAAGTGCATGAGGCTAAGGTTGGGAAGCGTAAGTATAATCGTTGTCGTTTCGTTGAGGGCACCTGGATCCTTGGCATCTTTGAACGAGATTCGAAACGATTCAGGGTTGAGATCTGCCCGCAGAATAACCGCTCTGCTTATACGTTGCTGTCGCTCATCCAGAAACATGTTCAAACCGGAACTACGGTCATGACAGATCAGTGGGCCGCGTACCGCAATCTCCCATCCTGTTGGTTTTCAACATCTGTCAGTAAACCACTCACTCAATTTCGTCGATCCGACTACTGGGGCGCATACGCATGGTGTTGAGAACAATTGGCGGCCCCTCAAACGCACACTATCTAATGGCATTCAAAGACCACTTGGCCGACCACATTCTGGAATATTTATTCCGACGAAATTGTTGTCTTTCCTCTGAACAATGTTTTGAGGTGATGATTGCTATCATCAAACAGTTCTTTCCTAGTACGTAATGTTTTCCACTTAAATATTCGTACTAGATAGACAGGTTCTCAATGACGAGGAAACACTTCTTTTCCGTCGTTATAAATATTTAACAACACCTGAACTACTGACATTCCATAAAGGCCCTTTTCAGGGCCAGCCATATTACAAAATAAACCCCTTCCTTTCAAAAATACCCCCGATTCATATTTGGCGTCCCCACCACTCCTCCCGCACAACACACACACACACACACACACACACACCGATTACGTAATGCACGCAGCGAAGGAGCAAAAAACGCCGACGCAGCTGCAGCGCCACCTATCGCGAAATGTTTCTCCCGGCATTCCAACAGCGCGTTAGCTGAGCTTAAGCAGACGATTTGGGGCCTAAGATTAAAGTGCATCCGAACATCAGCAGTTTTTACCCATTAAACAGAAAACTGAAAATATTATAAACGCTTTGCAAAGTTTACATACACTGCTGGCCACCCAAAATGCAACACCAAGAAGGAAGCATCCGATTGGCTTGAAATTCGCAGCATGCGTCACCCGCGAGAGGACATGCAAACGATTAGCATTGCAGGGCATATGAAAATCATGTGCGCCCGGCACTCTACCGAGAAGCACTATAAGAAGGGTGCACAGATGGCGGGGTGTAAGTAGTGGAAGTGTGTTGTGCTGCCGGACCTGCGCTTGGGAAGCTTCCTGATGCCTTCTTGCAGAATACGGCAGTCATTCCAGCACGTTTCGGAATTCGACAGAGGACGAATAGTGGTTTATCGCGACAGCGGATTAGCGTACCGAGACATCGGCGCCCGTGTGGGACAACATCCAGCCACAGTGAGGCGAGTATGAATTCGGACGGTGCAGGAGGGACGGACGGACTGACGTGAGCGATTGCCGCAGCCGTGGCACACCACCAAACGAGAGGACCGGTATGCTGTGGGGCGGGCATTGACGGCTCGCACCGCCACATCACGAACGTTAGCGCAGGAATTAGGGTGTGTTGCGCAACAACCTGTGTCAGCACGTAACGTTCGACGTCGTCTGCAGGAGCGGTGACTTGTCGCACGGCGCCCATTGCTCCGATTACCATTGACGTTACACCACCGGTGAGTGCGGTGGCAGTGGGCCGTTGAACGCAGCACCTGGACTACGGAATGGCACGACATTGTCTTCTCCGACAAATCCCGCTTCTGCCTGCTACTCCACGATGGTCGGATCCGCGTATGGCGGCACCACGGCGAGAGACTGTATGACGCCTGCATTATGCATCGCCATACCGGTCCGTCGCCTGGCGTTGGGGTTTGGGGCGCAATTGGATATGACACCCGCACCCCTCTGGTACGCATCGCCAGTACACTCAACAGCCACCACTACATGTCCGACGTTTTGGAGCCTGTAATCCTCCCTTATTTGCAGGACCTGCCAGCGGCCACGTTTCAACAGGACAATGCGCGCCCGCACGTGGCATGCATCGTGCAACAATTATTTACGGCCCACCAGGTGTCACTGCTGCCGTGGCCCGCCTGTTTTCCCGATATGTTGCCCATCGAACACGTCTGGTCGCTGATCGGCAACCGAGTGGCCTGGCGAGCACCACCCGCGGCTACGCCTGATGAACTGTGGCAACGTGTGGAGGCAGCCTGGACCGACATACCCCAAGCTCGCATCCAAAGCCTCTTTCGTTCGATGCCGCGGCGTGTAATGGCCGTTATTGTCAGCCATGAGGGCCACACGAACTATTGATGTCTGCGTGTTCCGCAAGTCGCACGGACCTGTAAGCTCAATCGTTTCATCTTTGTTTCTGTTGTTATGTGTCCAGTAAATCTGGCTTTTCTATCTCGTGTCATTCTTGGTGTTGCATTTAGGGTGGCCAGCAGTGTATATTAAACAGGAGAGCAACATTTCCAAATGTTGAGACAGCTTTGAAATATTTCTAACTTTACCTATTAGCAACTGTACAAGTGAACAAAGTTTTTCTTTTTGAAAAGACTAAAATCTTATTTAAGAACAATACTAAGTTAAGAAAAACTTTTTGCATTGGCAGTACTTTCTTTCGGACATGACATAACTTCTAATTTAGATTAGAATGACGTAATTTGTGAATTTGCAGCTCAAAAGATAAGAAAGAAGTCATTTTAAAGATAACACAGGCGACAGTCCAACAAAATAAACTAAAACTTTTTTTTCGTTGCCACAGATGTTTGAACGGTTTTAGGGAATCTTGAGGGTGCTGAATACATACTTTTTAGGGGTTTTTAAAATGGGGTGCTAAGCATATTCCTAGTGTTTACATTTTATCAAATTTATATGACATGAAGTCCAAGGTTGGGTATGAAATCATATTTTGACAAAGTTATAAATTTCATTTTGAATTCACCTTGGAGAAAAATAGATTGAACTGTTATATGTACTGCATATTTTTAGAAATAGCTAGGTAAACTAACCCTACCCATTTCATTTTCATTTCAAACAGCCTTGACGAGGTGAATTTAAGCCAGATTGTTATTTCTACACTTGAGAAATATTTGAATGCTATTTATAAACTCTACTGAGTCTAAAAGAAGATTTATATATATATATATATATACTTAAGAGCAAAACTGAAGACTAAGGAAAAACTTTAGAATTTAAAACGAAAGTTGCAAAATAACCTGAAGATCAAAACGCGCAACGCAGCAGTTTTGAAAATTCAGAATTCACATTCTATTAAGAAGATACCTAAGCAAAAAAATACATATATAATTTTGACTCATACCAAGTACAACATAGAAAAGGTTATGTATCTACCTGTGTGAGTAAAAGGAGAAAAGATAAAAAAATAAAATAAAACGACTGAATGTAGAAGGTGTCGAGAATACTGAGCCTTGGCTTTATCAAGGACCAGCAAAAACTCTGCATTTTCTCACTTCCACAAAGACCTAGTTGGAAATGGGTTTCTGCAAGGCCATAGATGCAAGTAACATTCCCACCTAAAATTGTTTTTAAAAAATATATATATGTCATGTCCTCCGCAGAGTTGTATGACCTAGCACTAGTTAACAATTTCGCTTGCATCCATGAACCTTCCTGGCCCGACCCATGCTCTTCATCTGTTACTATTAAACAGAGAGAAGAAGATTAAAGAGAACTCAAGCTGTGAGAGTGACATAATAATTAGAAATAATTTTCAGCAATAACGAAAAGCCAAGTTCGTTTGAGAGAGAATTTAAACCTGAAAATCAATGCAAAAGAAATCCAAATTTTTACATTGCAATTAAAAAAGGAAATATTAATTTTTAAAAAACAGATTTTTGAAAGAAAACTTGAGTCTAAAACCCCCTACTCTACAACTTATGACAGCACGAAAACGAGAATAAGTTAAAGACAATAATTAACTAAAGAAAACTTTGTGAAAGTTATATGACTTAAACAGTTAGTTGCAATATGTACAAAGTATTTCAGCAGTGCTTTAAGTGCATAATTAATTAGTTATTAAGAACTTAACTACTTTGAAAATACAGCGCATAGAAAAGGAACAAGCTTAGCCATCTTCTGTTCCTAGGTACCCCAAAAGACGCGCAAAGTTACAAAGAAAAGAAAGAGTTAAAACCCGCAAAAATGTTAACAGACAAGCCAGTGCCAAAAAGCTGAAAAGCTAAAAATCAACAGAGAAAAAGTACATGAAGTACAAACATTGAACTTATAAAACCTAAAACCCAAATACAAGGAAGAGAGCTTACCTCTTGTGTGACTAAACTTTCTCCTCACAAGAGTAAAACATGGCTGACCTCTTCCGCCACTCCCTAGTCGCTGGGGGGCAGTGAGGGTGGGGCTGATGGCCTCCTCATACAGAAAGAAACCAACTCGCGGAGATTTTAACCAGAGAAAAAAATATATAAACTTAAGACTGTGGATCTGTATGATCAGAAAGAGCAGAATTAACTCTCCAGAATACATGAGAAATATTATAAAATACACGAGTAGTGTATTTAATAATCTTTGCATGTATTAAATCACCTTAGTGAGCTTCTATAGATTAATCAGAATCTTATTAATTTTAATGTTGGTTTTACTATTTTTAGTATAGCTATCCTAGTGATGAATAACTAGTTTTCTTTTTTATTTGTTTTTATTTTCTTTTATAAACAGATTTTTAAGCTTTTTTTGTGATTTTGTTTATATTATTTAATTTTTTGTTTTAATAGGACCTTCATATCCATAGCACTAAGGTTCCTTTAGGTAGTTAATAGGCATCCTCTAGCCAACTTCCTTACGGCTTTGATTGGTCAGAATCATATTATTAACTGTGTAGAAAATTAAAGCAGATCTGCCAACCTTACTCTATTATCCAGAATAATTTTTCTTAAAGTCCTTTTGATGAAAGAAGAAGGAATTTCGTTCTCTAGAAAACTATCTAATAGTATATTAATGTGGTAATTGAAGTCCAAATTGTTGCTGCAAATTCTTGAAATTCTTAGGACCTGAGAAATTAGTACATTCTCAATTACTTTGGTTGAAATGTTATTATTCCAGTGTAGATATTTAATTACTTTGAAAGGAAAATTAACTCTTTTATCAAAGAGGCTAATAGATGGGTTACCTCTGTTGAGCTTAATGCTTAAGTCTAGGAACTCAAGTTCCTGATTAGTGTGGTTGGTTTTACATAAGTTAAGAGAGCTAGGATAGATATTATCAAAATCACTCTCTATAACTTCTGAATTATTGATACACAGCAGATCATCAATATATCTAAAAGTGTAAAGGTAGTTATCTGAGCAGGTGGGGTGATTTTTAATGAATTTATATTCCTTAAAGAACAGGAATAGATTAGCGATATTCGTGGACGTTGATGTTCCCATGGGAATACCGTTCACTTGCTTATAGAGAGTATTATTATATAAGATATGGTTATTTTTTATGCAGCAATTGAGATAAGAGTTCCAAGTTCCTACATTAACAAATTGGTTAAGTTTAAATTCTGCATACAGCTCTTTAAAGGTAGTGATTATATCTGATAGAGGCAGATTAGTATATAGGTTTTCAAAATCATAACTATTAATATCTAGGGGACAAACTTTGAGTATAGTAGAAATTACTTCTGCATTATTATTAATTATCCAAAAATCTCTGTACGTCAAGTTAGTACAGTTTCTAATGTGTTTCAAAACCTTCTTTAAGACATCTTCAAAAGCAAGATCTATTTTCTTTTTATGACTCCTTACTCCACTAGCTATGAACCTGAACTTCACAGGATCCTTATGAAACTTAACCGTTGCAAAAAGAAATGGAAATTCAGGCTCATATCTTCTTGTTTGTGGAATTTTAAGTTTCTTGAAGAATGCCTTAAACCGATTTTCTAACTGCTTGGTAGAATAACTTACGGGCTCGTATGTTACTCTATTATTGAGTTCCATAGATAACAATTCAAAATAGAACTTCTTACAGATAATTGCAAAATTATTGCTAGCTTTATCCGTAGTGGTAAAAATAAATTGGTCTTGTAGTTTGGAGAGTGACCTTTTAGCTTCTCCAGAGAAAAAGAGATTTCTGTCGAAACAAAAGTCCATACCTGCCAACTCACCCGTGAAGCTATTGATTATATTATATTTCCATTCTGCGAAGGCCTCAATAGGCTGATTGTACGTTAAACTGGTTTTTACGATGTACCTATTAACATCTTGAGTGAAGCTCTCAAGAATCCTTTCTTTGGAAATTGTGAAGGAAGGTCTGAATTTAGAGCCATACTCTAATAAATTCCTAAGCTTTTCATTTTCAACAAAACTCAAGTTTCCGGTGATAATATGGTTGTAATTCTTATCATAGTGAACTGTTTCTTTATGTTCATCACAAGAACATGTAGTAATTACAGGAATGTAGCTCGAAGAGTTAAGTTTGTAGTTTTTAACTATTGACCCTAAGGTCTTAACATATTTAAAACTTACAATAGACTGGTGCCTGTGGATGGGAAAAAAATTGCATTATTGTAGAACAGCTTCCTTACATTGAGATTATCGTAGGCTTTATTTAGAAACCTGATGGTTACAAAATTACTGGAAAATTCTTTAAGAGAAATTTTATCTTTAAGAATATGTTTAAGAATGTCCAGAAACAAAGCAAACACATGCTTATCAACATGGTCAGCAGTTTCATTCCGGAATTTGAAAAAACTTTTAAGGACAGAGTGCTTGAAGGACTTGAGAATTTTGTAAGTATTTTTAACAAAATTAGTGCCAGTTTTAAAGCTTTCCAGAGTTATTAGCAAGTTAGCAAAATCAACTTTGCTTGATGTGCGAAATAACCTCTGTCCTCTATTACCTCTAGTGCAGCTCTTATTATTAACAAGAAAGAAGAGTTCACGAATTGAAAATTTATGCTGATTATGCTTATTGTCAGATAGAGTGGAATTAAGGCCATAGGGATAAAGAGACTGATGCTGCAAAATTTCAAGGGATTCAGTTTCTAGCCGAGCATAGAGGTCAGGGATAATATGTAGTACCTCTATATATATATTTGATTTAAAAAATCCGAAGTACTTTCGTCGGCCACAGTTTTAAAATACACAGTGTATATAATGGGTTTCTTTTATATTCTCAGAACCTTAATGAAGTAAAAGCCATTTCGACAGTTGTGCATAGAATTATTTTTACTATCTAGATGCTATGTTACACATGCATATAAAAATCCATCAGTTTCATGTACTGCAGTGTATTTATATATAGTATAGTAAAGCCACATGCAAAATGCTTGTGCAGTCATTCTATATATTCAGAACAAACATTAATGTGTAATATTGTTTTGCTTTCGACGCCTCGTAGAAATATCTGGATTGGGGCCCATTTTACTTATTGCTTTGGGCCAAAAATTGTCATGATCGGGCCCTAGGCGGAGTGGAAATAAAAAGGGCATTTCGACAATTGCGCTGCAAATTTATGGAGTTGGCCTAACGTTTAAAGACCTTACTTCACAAAAGAAGATTGGTCATATTGTAACGTACTGTATAATTAAGACAAAACATGCGACCGTACTTTGTCCCCTGCACACACTGGCCACTGACTTAGAAACCTTTATGAAGATGTACGTAAGCAGCGTATTTGCAAAATACGTAGTCACGTGCTTCACTGCGTGACCTTACCAACTATTAAGACAGCTGCTGCTCGTCAGTAATCTTCAGCAGTTTTGATCACAATGGGTAAAACAAAAAATCTTGCAGAGTTCGATAAAGAACTTATTGTGGGTGCCCGTCTGGATGGAACGGCGATTTTGAAAAAAGACTGGTTTCTCAGAAGGTGAGGTGCCCCAGGTCTTTAATCAGTGGGAAAATAACGCACATTGCTTGTCTAAGAGGCGTAACTGTGGCGCAACGAGAAACTGCCTGGAACCAGATCACGGTCGTCCGAGAAGGCTTTTAATTAGAAACAAGACTTCACCAAACAGAAATCATCCCTCTTTCCACGTTAATAAGTGAGTCTCGGAAACATCATCATCGGCCGCCACCGGGAATCGAACCCAGGGTCTCCCAGCTACGGGTCATACATGCTACCACTGCACCACAGCGGCCTCGAATTCTCCAGACTCACATATAATTAACTGCCAAACTACATGGCAGGTTGCTTCATGGAGCCCCGCAGAGTGCTGGGAATTCACCAAAGATGGAAAGCAGCAACTGAACAAATAACTAGGAACCGAATGGGTGAGGCCGCTGTGGTGCAGCGGTAGCATGTCCGGCGCTTACCAGGAACACCCTGGGTTCGATTCCAGGTTGCGTCCGATGAGAATTTTTCCGAGACTCAATTATTAACGTGGAAAGAGCGATGATTTATGTTTGGTGTTCCTGAACAACGTTGAGTGTTTGAATTAATGAAACAGGACATCTTGTGTGCAGCAACTGACAGAAGTATTCAATGAAGGCTGTTCCGGACATACACTATATTGAGAAAAGTCACCCGACACCCCTTCAAAAGTAAATGAACGGATCCGCTGCGTTGTTAAGATGCGGGGTACAGCTGCAAACGGTATAAAAACAAGCCAGCAGCTGACCGCGATCATATCGCACTGTGAGGTGGAGTAAAAATGTCGCGGCGGGAGAGAGCTGACTTTGAGAAAAAAGAGATTGTTGGGTGTATTAAGTGGGTTGTGCATAAAAGAAACCGAGAGGCGTTTAAACATACCGAAGTCAACTGTTTTGAATGTACTGAATAAATGGAAGACACATGGCTTGCCTGAAGCAGCAAAACGTACCGGCAGACTAAAGAAAATCAGTGATAGAGGACGTCGAAGCCTCAGGAGAGTTGTTACAGCTAATGGACGGAGTACTGCACAAGACTTTAGTGTACAGGTGAGTAAAACTGCTGGAACCTCGTTATGTGCACGTACCATTCGCACAGAACTTCATTCCATGGGTTATCGTGGTCGTGCGGCTGCTCATAAGTCTTTCATCTTCACTCGGAATGCTACTCGTCGTTTAGCACGGTGTAAAGAACATTTATAGTGGATCGTAGATCAATGGAAAAGGGGTCATATGGACTGATGAATCCAGATACACGATCCATCAGTTTGATGCCCGTATGTGGGTATGGTGGTAGCAGGGGGAACGCTATTTACCACAGTGTACTGTTCCTACGGTCAAGTTTGGAGCTGGCAGTGTGCTCGTGTTGGTGCATTTTTTGTGGTATGGTCCCGGCCCATTGGTTATCATGGACAAACCTGTTAACCAGCACGTCTACCTCGATATTCTGGACAATTATGCCCTACCAACTCTGTGGCAATACTATGGAACCGAGCCTTGTTGGTACCAGCAGGATAATGCACCAAGCCATAAAGCAAGGACTGTTACGGCGTGGTTTGACGATAATTCCGTATCGTGTGTGGACTGGCCAGCACAGAGCCCTGATATGAATCCATAGAGCACCTATGGGATGAATTAGAGCGCCGCATAAGAAGTTTGGAAAAAAGGCCTACTGCTAAGCAACAGTTAGCGGCAGCATTATGTATTGAATGGAAGCGCATACCTATCGGTGTGTTCCAAAACCTTGTCGTAACCATGTCACGAAGGGTCAGTGCATGCATTAAGGCCAAAGGTGGACCGACACCGTACTAATGTATGTCAATAAATGCTGTGTTTTGTTTCTCTTCTAGGTGTCTGGTGACTTTTGTCAATATAGTGTATATATTGGCGAATCATGCGTAGGAAACTCACAAGGACTGGTATTCGCAGTCGCATGCCTATACGGAAACCATTGATTTTTTGCGAAGAACCAGAAAGTTTGTCTACAGTGGTGTCAGGAACACAGTGACTGGACATTGAAAGACTGGAAAAATAGTCATGTGATCCGACGAGCTGCGGTACAACTTGTTTTGTACCGACGATAGGTAAAGAATTTGGCAGCAGCCCTATGAAGCTATGATTCCAGCTTGCCTTGTAAACACAACTCAAGCTTCTGGAGTTGGTGTTATGGTGTGGGGCATGTTCTGTCGGTACGGACGGATTCTTTGGTATTGTTAAAAGGTCAGGTATCCTCCAAGGATTATCTGAGCATAGTCTTGTGCATCCTGTAATGTTGACTTTCTTTCCAGCAGGTAACGGCTCTGTATAGATGACAATGGTACTGTCCATCGCGCAAGATGTGCTCAGCAGTGATTCATCGAGCATGACAGCTACTTCCACCATTTTCCTTGGCCATCACAAATGCCGAATCGAACCCCAATTATAATGGACGTGATTGTGCGGAAAGAAGATCAGGGAGGAAGGTCCTCTTCCGTTAAATTTTAGTCAGTTAAAAGAATGTCTGGTAAACGTCTCGTATGCTGTAAACGTAGATGCACATGCACTCCAACACCTTGCGAGATCTATGTCAAACCGCAAACGTGCTATAATTCTAGCTAAAGGAGGTCCAACCCGGTACTGAATGAAAGTTTGTAATTCAGTGGCCGGTATGTGTAGTAACTGATGCGTGTAAAGGAGTACTCAGTTTTATAGGAAGAACGCAGTTTCTTTTAGAGCATATTTCAAAAGATGTGGTGTTCACGGGTTTTAGCAGAGAAAGGAATCAAATTTAGAATGCTCACTAATATTCTACAAAGACACGAAACTTCTACATCGTAGATACAGTACTCACAGACACACAGTACCGTTTGCTTTTTCTTTCGAATGCATGTGTAACGTATACTTGTAACGTACCAGGAGATGTGACGTACCTGCCAGAAGGACGCACACGACATAAAGGCAGATAGGAATCAGAATAAAATGTCAGCGTAGCTCAACTGGTAGAGTGACTTATTCCGGAATGAGGGGATCCGGGTTCGAACCCCGGCGCGGATAAAAATGACGGAGAAATTCACTTCGTTATATACTCTCGATTCACTTTCCTTTTGATTTTACTATCTCTGGTTATTTTATTTTTCTATGTAAATTATCTTCTTACTGAACGAGATGTTATTTCACCCGCTGAATGAGATCAGGCAATGAGTGTAAGTCATGACGTGGTGGTAGCCAATATAAATAGGCGCGTTCAGCGATACGTAGGGAGAGCGTTAGTTGTTGTACGGAGAGCGTTAGTTTATGTGAAGGAGAGCGTTAGTTTATGTGAAGGAGAGAGTTTGTTGTTGTACGGAGAGCGTTGGTTTATGTGAAGGAGAGAGTTTGTTGTTGTACGGAGAGCGTTTGTTGTTGTACGGAGAGCGTTTGTTGTTGTACGGAGAGCGTTGGTTTATGTGAAGAAGAGAGTTTGTTGTTGTTGTTGTATTGAGAGCTTCGTTCTATGTGATTAGTTTGATTCTTCATTATTGTGAAACGAGTTGTGTGTGTGCGTTGGATGATCAAGAGTTATCTAATAAAAGAGCTTTTCGTAAGTACGTCTTTCTCAATTCATAGTTTTTGTCAGATCTCTGTCTGGCTGTTAGGTTTATGTCATTAGTTTATTACTATTAACAACCAGCGTTAAGACTTTATTCATTCTAATTACTGCTACAACATTACTACCAGTTATAAGTTTGTTCAATACTGTTACTACACTACTAGCAGGAGACTTTATTCATGATCTTAATTAACTAGTAACAACAACCATTTGAATTCACTATTTGAAGCTTAGTACAAGCATATAATTCAGTAGCAGAAGCATTATACTTAGCTGGTAAAAGAGTTTATTCATTATACATGTTACTATACTGTGGCCCCTTTGTCATATTTATTACCATACAGGGCAAACCGAGTATTCCTAATCCCTTTTCAGTAACGGAGAACTCGTGAGAAATGCAAATCAACCAGGGTTAGTAGAAAAGCATACGTGCGGTATTTATTAAATTATACAAAAGTCACCAGTGTGTCAGCTTTAAACATATTTCCGTTATTTTCAGCACACTTGGCCACTATAACACAAGTTTTGAATGCTTTCATGGTTTGCAGAAAAAGCGGCTTTTAAATATTTTCAGTGATATAATGAAGCCGCTTTAACAACAAGAGAGCTTCATAGTGATATAGAGAACAATTCACTGTGCCAGCAGCCATGGGCGAAGTTTCAGTGAGATGACGAAAATCATTATAGACTGCCATCCTTTTTTAACAGCAATCAGGATTCAAACGAAGCATTGCGTTTGACTTTCCACTCACCGAAAGCATTTGTTTTTCCCGAAGCTATACAAGAGCACTCCCAACGTTTGCAAAAACAAAGGAGATCTTGGTCAAAAAAAAAAACAAAAAAAAACAACTACGCGTTTGTCTCAGCGAAAAAGGTTCTCAATCCAGAATATGCAAGTAAAATCCTATTCAAATTTTACTTGTATCCGATGTAAAAATAACTTTCCGGAACATAGTTTCGAAGAGAGTAGAAAGCACTGCCGTAGGTGGACAGAAGAACTATAACACAAGCAAGCCATTCTTTCTCTGCATGCAGGGTAAACATTGGTAATTTCATGGCTTAGGTAAATTCCTGATAGAACGTAAGCGGCTATTCGTAGAGTAACTAATCTCATAATTAGTTTCAACTTTTTGTCATAAATAGCAGCAGATGTCCGGTTTCTAAAATCGGAAGGACATCATATCACAGAGAAAGTTATTCAACGTGTGGCGAGAATTGAATAGTCTTTTGTAATGGTTTTTAGTATACAAGGTAGAAGAGCGGATTTCAAGAAGGAAAATAGAGGTAAGCCAATAATATTTCCCCCAGTTATTGATTAGATTCCTGTCTAATTTAAAAATTCACTTGCAAGCCATTATCAGTAGAAGCTTAGCCACGGACGCATTGTCCTTAGTTTTGGGGAGTTAATTTTTTTCAGCCATTAATGTTGATTTAAAAAATAACTTTTTCCCCCATAATTTAAACTACAACATCTGATTTCTGAATCGTAATCATGATAGCTGGGTTCAAATAGACACCACAGTTCTGGTTTTTAATTAACTTTAGCCTATTACGTTGTAACCAAGTTAACGCGAATTTTCCATAAGACACCTCTGTAAGGCTATGACTGTGGCAAAAGGTTTTCTGACTAAGTACTAACAGAAATGGTGAGAAGTTATGAAATACGCTTTATGATGGTTTTCTGTTTGTAACTTCTTTTAAAATGGAATTTTTAAAATAAAGTGTGCTGCATTACATTCTGCATTAAATTAGTTTTTTAATGATATATAATTTTATTATATTATTCTAAAATAGGCTGATGCTATCAGGCATCAAACTTTTGAAACACAAATTTTCCCGAAGGTTTCCACAATTTTGACCACCACTGTACGCTGTAATTCAAGCTAAAGGATGTCCAACCCGGTACTGAGTAAAAGTTTATAATTCAATGGCCAGTATGTGTAGTATAGGTGGTAAACATGTTCTTGTACTTCAGTTTAAACAGTATTTTTAAACCACAGTATCAGAACGAAGTCATTCGTGAAAATAATGCCGCCTCCAAAATGAAATTCGAGGATCCGGATAAAAATATTCTTTAAGGTATTTTCGTTTCCAAAAATCAACGACGTACATTCTGGGCTTGCTAGCCTAGCTGCAAAACCCAGGTATTTTAAATAATTCAAAAGTGTATCAAGAAAAACTTGAGAATTCATTCGTCTTTACAAGAGAATTGAGTCTTTCAGTCAGCCTCCCTCAACAGGAACGATGGTTCGATCTGCACATGCAATGTCTTCTCAGGGTGACGTCGAAGCTCGCCAACAGGATTTCACCACCGCGTTCCCGTAGCAACCGTGTTATCTGCGTGTGCGTGTTTTCTCAGATTTCACAGGTGGAAAACTTTGAAATTGGACATACTGGAAAAAATCAGCCAGTTCCTGCGCAATTTGAAAATTGAACGCAACGAAAAGAACCGATCAAATACCGCGTACCATAGGGGCCGACTTTAAAAATTACTGGGGGTTCCGGAAATCTTTAATCGAATTACTCATGCCCTTTTTAAAGTATTTAAGGCTACTTTAAATTCCATTCAGGCAGACTATCTGGCACAATCAGACGCCTGAAATGCTAAAATTCAAGCAACTTATTGTTAAATACAGAATTTTGCTTCTCTAGATAATTATTTATTTCATTTATTTTGTTGCCGCGACATTATTATATACAATACACAGATACTGTGTGAATTTCCAACTCAATTATCTTATAAAAGTAACAAAAACATGTAAAACAAATTTTAAAGTTTTTTTACCAATTTTAAAAATGGCAACAATTTTTTCTTCAAATAATTTGTGAGTTAAAATAGGAGGTTAAAAGGGAGACGACATGGCATGAGTCGCACGCCCTGCGTTTTCCGTGGGTTCCACTTCGTATCAGATGTGTATGCCCAGTATGCCCAACTTGGGCTGCTTCTGTACTTTTCTATGAGGAAATCGTTGACTTTGAAGAGGTATTAGAGGCATTTGCAGTCAGGAAAAAATTAGACCAAAATATACACTATCTACCAACAAGAAATTGGACACCTGTGATAGAAAAGGAAAACGAAGTTTATTCTCCTTCAATAGTTGGTGGAGCCTCCACGAGCGGCGATTACAGCTGCGACCCTACGGGGCATACTCTCAACCAGGCGTTATACCACGGCTAGCGGTACTTTCTTCCACTCGGCTTGGAGAAGATAGGCCAGTTCCTTCACCGATTTCGGACAGTAGAGGCACCCCTTAAGTCAACGCTCCAACTCACCCCAGAGGTGCTCGATAGGGTTAAGGTCCGGCTCTGCGCAGGCCAGTCCATTCGATTAACCCCATTGTCACCATACCAAGACATGGTGGACCTCGCAACATGACAGGTTGCATTGTCATCCTGAAAGTAACATGGGTCCACCCCGTAAAACTGCCACAACGTAGGAAGCGCATGGTCATCCAAAATGGTGCAGTAGGTCTCGGCGTTGAGTCTACCAGGAATTGCGACCAAGGGTCCCGTGCCATACCAGGAGAAACACCCCCATAGCATAATTCCACCGCCGCCGAACTTCACAGTTGGCACAATACATTCCGGCAGAAGGCGTTCTCCAGGCAGACGCCAAACCCAGACCCTGCCATCCGAACGGTAGAGGGTGAACCTTGATTTGTCGCTCCAGAGAACCTGTTTCCGCTGTTCAACGGTCCACTGTCGACGTTCTTTGCACCACGTTAGCCGAGAAGCGCTATTGGACTTGGTGATCAAAGGCTTGTGGGCGCCAGCACGTCCATGATAACCGAGCAGATGGGCTTCCTTACGGATGGTATTCATCGAAAGAACACTCCCGGATGCCTGTTGAAACTCCTCGTGGATGTGGTCCATCGATTTGGTGCGGTTCTTCCGAATTTCTCTGGCCAGCACCCGTCGGTCTCTAACTCCCAGTTTTGTGGGTCTGCCGGGTCGCGGCATTTTCCGACAGTCACCTCTCAGCTTCCACTTGCCAATCACCTAGGCCACTGTTGATTTTGGGTACTTCAACTCGCTGGATATGTCACGTATGGATCGGCCATTTCTGTGATACCCGGCGATTACACCTTTCTCGAAATCAGAGAGCTCCGAACTGCGTGGCATCTTGCATGCGACTGGTTGCGTTGTTGTTTCCCACACGATATTTAACGGCGGCGGCCGTGACGTGTATCTAGACCGCAGATATCGTCGATTGCAGGGGTGTCCAATTACTTGTTGGTAGATAGTGTACATGCACATAACTAAAAATTTGCAAAAAGTTACAGAAATACTGTTTAGTATTTTTTTAATTAAACAAAATTGTGCTTCGTCGAGCGAAAGTACTATTGCATATTAACGAATCATGGCATTGCTGAAGCTGTGGTAGCCTTGTTGACCTTCAGGGACTGCTGCAGAAAGCAAGAGACGGCCGCTATCAACCTGTGCTCCAGCACAGGTCTTCAGTAAGTGACGTCACGTCACTGAACCCTTCCCACCCGGAGGGTGCAAAAAACCAGATGATCAGATTTGGCTTCACTAGCGGCTGCTGATGCCATCTCCTCTCTCTTCTAACCTCCTTAGTCCCCGACTGTCCGAAGATAGAGTACGTCAACTGACTGTACAACATATTTCCGCCTTTATCACTATGACCTCGAATAGGTTCCCGTCTCCGAATGTAGAGTCAGACTTTTGTATTTTGTGGGAACCCAGACAAACCGAAGAATTTTCTTTTATAAAGGAGGCAGTTTTAAATGCTTTTAAACAGCGGTACTTGAGATATTGTCTGTCGCGTCAAATTTGATCAGCACGAACAAACACAAATTATTTTTTGAGGCACAATAAACATTCTGAGGGGAAAATTTCTATACACAGTTTTTATATATAGTAAACGGGGAATGAATAATAAAAAACTTGAAGAATTGATAACGAAAAGCAAAATTTATGCATATATACGTACATGTATTTTCCCCTCGAAATACGCGCAAAAATGTTACGGGTTCGAGGAACCCACAACAAATCCTTGGGGTTTCAAAAGAGTCTCGAACCCACGAAGTCGTAGCCTATGCCGTGTGCGTAAACGTACGTATCAAAAAATCCTATGATTAACTGACTGTGGACGAGACAAACTATACGGTGGATCGCTTCTGCCTTTTTATTTCGTTTGAACAGTCACTTGGAATATGACCGGAAGAAAAATACAATTTCCATTATACAACAGAATCATTTTTCAAGTAATAGAAAGCATGCACCTAAAATATTTTTTCACTGATTAATATCTCAAACATTTTGCGACTGAAATTTCAAAAAATGCTTTTCCGTGGAAGAGAGGGGGTGTAGGGAATTTTATATCCCAGATCCTGCGCTCACTATACACCATTGCTATAAACAAAACATTTGAGTGATTGAAAATAATTACAGAAAGGAAATAAAGTGGAGAATGTCAATACTATAAAAGTTTCCTTTTAGGTATGTGAAAATCATTTTGGATCGATTGTATTAAGTGCACAAATAAGTTTTAAGACAACGCAACATGTAATTTGAGAGTAAACAATAATACCTTTACGAATCAAAATATGCGCCGTCATTATCTAACACCTTCCGCCATCGGTCGGGCAGCTGACGGATTCCAGCCATGAAGAATACTTCGTCGTGTGATGCGATCAAGTCGTCAACCCAGTTTTGCACTTCGTCACATGTCTGGAACCGTACAGCAGACAAAACATGTTGCATCGATCGGAACAAATGATAGCCTGAAGGGGCTATATCGGGACTACACGCCGGGTGCTCCAAAACTTCCCAGCCAAGCGTCAATAACGTTTCCTTGACCGATTTCGCAACATGCGGCCTAGCGTTGACATGCAGTAATTTCACGGGACACAATCCTTTGCCTGTGAATGGATGTTTCTGACAGATTTCATGGTTCAATCGCAGCAATTGTTGTTTGTAGCGATCAGCAGTAACAGTTTGACCCTGTTCCAATAGTTCATAATAGAGCACACCCTTCATATCCCACTAGATGCACAGCAGAACTATCTTGGAGTGAATATTGCGGTGTTTTTTGCGTTTGGGATTGTTGTACCATATCCCCTTTTCATCAGCCGTAACGATTTTCCACAGGAAAGACTTTCTGTGTTGTTTATTCAACAGATTCAAACACTTCAGGACACACTCATCCTTGTTCCTCTGGCTCAGGTCATCTGGCACCCATTTTCCTTCCTTCTGAATCTTTCCCACTGCGCGTAAACGATTGGAAATGGTTTGTTGAGTTACCCCCAGTTGTTCAGCTAGTTCTTTTTGCGTTTTTAACAAATCTTCATCCAGCAATGCTTGCAATTCCTCATGTGCAATTTTCTGCAGAACGCAGCTACGTTCTCGGTCGCTAACATCAAAATCACCTGGTTTAAACCCTCTAAACCAAAACTAACACGTGCTTTTCGATATAACATTATCCCCCAGAACAGAACAGATCGATGCACATGCTTTTGCAGCATTTTTTCCTTGATGGAATTCGTAACGAATGCATGTCCGACAGATGCATTATCACTTGCCATCTTTCACCTACCGATGTGCAAGTGCATTTGACTGTTGGGAAAACTTCTGTGTCACAATTTATACTCTGAACCAGTTACATTCACATGACAACAACGCGGGGGAATGTCGAATATGTAAATTAGCGGTATACGTCACACAAAAAACGCTTTAAAACGTATTTGTACACCTAATAGATGGATACGTCTTCCTAGTTTCTTCTAGTTTAAACTTTTCCAGCAACATAGATTGCTGTACTATTAATTTCCGCACACCCCTCTGCTGATAGCGAATTTGGTCCTACAAACGCACAACTCACAGACCCAGCTATAAAACGGCTTGTAGAGCTATGATGAAACAATAATACAGCTATGAAAACACCGTGCTTTAGACTAGTCTAATGATCGTTTCTGGGTGTGGCGGATGCTGTATCGTCCCGTCAATGAAATTTGGTGGAGCCATCGAGATTATATGGAGCTGTTTTTCGTGGTTTGGCTTCGGCTCGCCCATTAACAGTTCTGTGCAAAACCATGAATGCTGAGCTCTACCTGGACAATTTTACACCGTAACGTACCACGTGACATAACATAGATGACGTGCTAATGAGGTGACACATGAGTCAAATCGATAATTAAACAGCGATAAGCCTGCCAGCGTAGTTCCATTGGGAGAGCAGCGCTCCGGAGTAGGGAGACGTGAGTTCGAGAACACAACCTGCTAAAAGTTGCGTGTTCTATTGGCGTCCAAACGAAAGTCAATCTCCTGGCAGTTAGGTCTGAAAGATTTGTGATGAATTTTCCGCATAAGGCCCGTAATTAATAAAATCAGTTCTTCTACATGAGCATGGTTGTCGGCTGACCTGAAACCGGTGATTTCGGGGCTCCGCCTTTCTCATGGGGAGTATGATGTAACGCGGCATGACGTAGATGACGTACTACTCTTGAAGTTGCACATGAGTCAAACAGACAATCAAGCAGCGATAAGCCTGCCGGTTAGTTTAGTTGAGAGGCAGCAGCTCCGGAATAGGAAGACGTGGATTCGAATCACCACCGGAAAATGTTATATTTTATAACACTACCATCGTTGTGGCAGTAGTTTTCCCTTACCTCTATCAGAAAGACAACGCACCATTTCATACTACTCGCGTTGTTACAGATTAGTTTGAGGATATGGGCGCCGAACTGTTGGACTGGTCAGTCCAGAGTCTTGATCTGATCCATATTGAAAATCTGTGGAACGAATTGGATTAATGTGAGTATAAGAAGAGGTCGTCCTACAAACAAAGCTGAACTGGTTCTGATTTTAAAGCCAAATGACGTAACATATCGGCAGACATTTACAAAAAACTGTTGGAGAATATTCCACGAACTAGAGGACTTCATGAAAGCCAAAGGTTTCAGCATACGATATTACATTTTCTGTAAGTAACGAATGCTTGTCGACATGCAGACATCTGTATATTAATTATCCGGATAATAATGAAACGCATATTGCGTATTAAATCCGTTTATTTTTGTCGTGTAGTCAACACAAAGGTTCGCCAAGCTTTCGCACTTCACTGAGAGGCATTTTCAAGGCAATGGTAGACAATAGTTAATTTTTGTGTTGACTACACCACAAAAATAAACGGATTTAATACGCTACATGCGTTTCATTATTATTCATGTCTAGTGTATTTAAAATAAAATTATACTGATCTTTGCATGTCTACAATTAATGAGACATGGGCAGTGTTCAGCGTAGATGTTACAAAACACTCGTTATTTTGTATGCATGTAAACACGCTGTCTCCATCGCCCAGATGTCTCGTGATCCTGGATATTTGTGAAGCAATTTAAATATTTTCCTTAAAAATACCTAACTGCGTCCTAATCTTCGGTGGCTTTCTTCATTGATTTGTTATATTTCGTTTTTAACGCCGAAAACGAAAGCATTTTAGAGCAGACGACATTTTTTTTCCCTGTGAAACAGAATTCAGATTCAGGTTCTTTTCTTTCTCATGGATTCAATCTGTCATTCTCACACGAGTGGATATGCATTAATTCCAAGAATACTGTTGCCGAGTATACGGGTATGATAATACAAAACATGTATTCCATACTGAGGAGCACTAATGGCTTTTTTTTAAGACAGAATAATAAATCAGTTGACGAGCTGGAATTTTTTTTTATCTTCACGTTTCGTTCATTCTTCAAGTCTCCTTATTACAGGGAATTACTTCCTGCACATCCTTTGTTAATGATTCACGCTTTGAAAACGTGCCACTAGAAATCTTAGCTCATATGTTTTAATATATGCAGGTACTGGGTTATTTTACGAATTACGCCCTTTTCTTTTTCGAGATAAATCCAACGTTAACGAAAAAGCATCATTCAGAAAACTTTCACTAAAATGGATGTTTCCGACCCGTTTTTGCTAAGATTCATTTGGAAATTCAGACCATTCATTTAAAGTTCAAATGGACTCTGGAAGATGAATTGGACGGCGGTTGAGTTCATTGTTCGGTAAACATATTTATGACCATGGGAAGGACGAATTCAGGATGCTATCTCATAAATATGAATAAAATAATTTTCCTAGAAATGACAAATGCTGGCTGTCACGCGGTGGGAAGGATTCTATTTTATTACTAGAGTCCTGGCGCTGACAAGTTCTCATATTTTTCACAATGAACGAGCTCCTGATTTTGAAATGAAATCGTAGTGTTGAGACAGAAGTCATAAACCAGACGCATAGCATAAACTAAGCACTTGCATAAATAAAGAAAGAAATGTAATGCTGCTTTCAGGAACGTTTCTCGGGATCTTCATCCGCAAAAGCATATCATAATAGCAGTTAATTTTGCACTTTTGGTGAATCACAACCCTGACAAATAGCAAGTATCTCCTTTTCGTCAGTTTCATTGTCAGTTTCAGAGTACACTAGTTTTCTTAAGGAAGACCTTCGTAACAAAGCAAGGGCGGCGGAAAGTGAGGTTTGTTGACCGGGCCCGATATTTCGAATCACAGTGCCCCCCCCTCCCTTCCCGTTTTCCAAAACAAACAAAAGAAAAATAATGCCTCTAAGGAGCTTTGTTAGGGATTAGGACCACCTGACGACTTAGGGGCCGTCCATAAAGAGTACGTTCGTGATTTTTTTATTATTTTTAGACTCGCCCCCCTCCTCCATGTCACATTTTGTCCGATTGTTGACACCTCCCCCTTCCCTAAAAAGTACGTCCTAATTCCCGCTACTCCCTTTATTTTTGACAACTGCTTTTAGAAGTCCGTTGAGAAACAGAAAGAAAACATGTAATTATTTAAAGGAATCTTCCATATATTTACTCTTTTTCTCCAGAAAACATTTATTATTTAGGCATAAATTTATTGCCGCCCCGGTGGCGCAGTGGTCAAGGCGATGGCTTCTGATCATTCGTCCGAAAGGGGTCCGGGTTCGAAACCCGGTGAGGCATGGATGTTGTGTGTTGTTTTACGGCACTGGCTCTCTCCCTTCCCTGGAACCAGCTACCCTAAATTAGGGACGGGCGACTGCTTATAGCCCATTGAGTTGCTCATGGTGGTCGTTAAACCTCCAATTAAATAAATTAATTAATTTATTCCCAAACGCCACCCGAACTTTATCATTCTGAAATAAAGATCTACAAATGAACGCACGCATTCAAGGTTTTCAACAGCCCCGCTCATACAAAACACGACATGGTAGTACAAATACGAGAACTTAATATTAATTTTCTGATTTAGCTAAATATCATCAGAAATCTGAAATATTTCATACTTTTTTTTTTTAACTATCGAAAGAAGAAAAGAAGAGAAAACAAAACGAAGACAAACCATTCATTATATTTTTGCCACTGGTCACCCGAATTACTACCCCCCCCCTCCCCCAAGTCACATTTGGTCCGGTTGTCAGGATCCCCCTCCCCCTGTAATCTCGGACGTACTTTATGGACGGCCCCTTACCTAGAGAAACTTTCTAAGGCACATCACAACAAAAAAGCGCACATTTGCCAAATAAAAAAAAATAGAAACAAAAATCTTGGCTAAAATTATTGAAATTATTGAGCCGGCCCGGACCCTGGCGGCCCGGGCGGTTCCGCCGCCACTGTAACAAAGTTCTTTAGGATTAAAAGTAGTCCATTTCTCGAAACTGACTTTTCTGGGGTCTTCCCCAGATGATTACAGAAACAAGGAGCAAGTTACCGAATACGGATGATACTTGGCGTAATCTGGTTCCAGTTTCTCATAACCTCAGGCGTTAGTTTAACTCTGTCTTTGGAACTAGTGACTGTAAACAAGGATCTCGAGCAAATCCTAATAACTCTAGAGAAGCTTATTGAATTCAAACGCGCAAATCAATGCAAACCAATTTAACACCCCAGCATAAAACATTTTAAACTAAAACACTGTTTACAAATTCACAAAATCTCTTATGTATATCTCTCTTAAAACGTTCACTAATTTTGACCCGATTAACAAAAGTAAGCCAGCCAAGGGAGGCAACTATTGTGATATTTCGCCTTCTCGGCTCATTGACGGACTTTCTTTGCGGGGCTTCTGAGATGTGCAAAACTTTCGGTTTCTGTTTTTAAAGAATTGTTCGCACGTATGACACAGGAAAAGTACAAAAAAATTAATAAATTAAAGACGTTAGTCAATTCTGGAATGCCTATGATGTTTTCATGTTCAGAATTACAGCGTATTATTAAAGCTAACATGTAAATTAAATTAAAGTTAACTTTTGTCGTGCACTACATCTGCAGCAGTTTCCTAGAAAACCGGCTTTCTTTTCACGATCAGTGAAAGGCCTCATGATGAGATTCCGCAAGGTTCTACTTAAGACTTCCTTTGAAGTGAAACAAAGTCATTCAGAATAAATGTTCAGAAAGACTTACTCACTTCTACTGTTTTATTCATCAACATTGAACGCACATTTTTACTTGACTGTTTCCAAAATACGTAAGGAACTAAACACTATGGTAGTAAAACTTCAAAACTAATTAACAGACCTTAGTACGCATAACACTTTAACTCCAACCGTTAAATACATAACAGCACAGCTTAACACGCTGCCTTCAAGTAAATCAAACTTCAGTGTAACGCAACTTCCACAATTCCAACATCACGCTACAATAAACACACTTTTGGCTGCTGCTTCAACATTATATATCTTCTAGTTCCTATATGTCCCATGCATACGTCATCTCTGACCTCAGAAGTGTTGCCAACCTCATTCCGCGAGAGAGTGAAAATGTAACGTTAAGGTTGAAAACGCTGAAAGAGAATGAACTCAAATGTACACAGAGAAAGCAACTAAAAATGGAAGTTGATTTAGAGTATACGTCAGAGAGAGAGAGAGAGAGAGAGAGAGAGAGAGAGAGAGGGGGAGAGAGAGAATGCTATATTTTCCCACTGACAATTATACATTACTTTTTCGAAAGTTAAGATGTTAAACATATTGAATATTTATCAGCACACAAAGATTATTTAGAGAAAAGAAAACAGTATTTATTATATGGTAACATTCTTGATTATGAAGCAATTAAAAAACTTTATAAACAAGAATATTGTTTATAAAGAATGTTTTTAAGCCATCCCGTATAAGAAGATGCAAGTTCATCGTTATCCCATCCCATGTTGTCGACAAACGCAAAGATGAATAGATGTGAAGTTCTTATCTAATTAAAATCATTTATTCACCCCAGTGAGCAAGTTTTTTAAATGTCTCTTTTCTCTAATAAAAGTTTAAAATGAAAACAACAAGCAATCCAGCATAACTGTTAGTGTTTTACGAAAATCACCTCCGCTAGCCTGGCAAAGACGGACCTGAGGACTGTTAAATAAATAAATAGCCGTTTTTTTTTGTAATACACTGCCTGACGTTAAAATGTCCACTCTCAGAAGAAGTCGGTGTGTCTATATGCAGATTGATATAGGTATCTGCAGGCACGTAGGATATGCAAACTATTCGATTATGCAAGCAATCGTGTGACATGTACGAAAGATGAATCGGCAAACACGGGACGCTGAAGCCATATCGTGTTCAGCCCTCCAGATCGTACGGAACAAAGCAATGAAGTATTGAGGGTTGCTGCAGCGCATCTGAGGACCAAATATGTAGCGTAGATCTCGACATCAACCCTAAAACTAGCTGGACGCGTTTGAGAGCCACCATGAAGTAGCTTGGTCGATTTGCCGAATCGCGGCCCATGGGTTTCGAGATGCCAGAAGAGTTGAACATTGTTGGCAACACTGGTAGCAATAAGTAAAACCGGTCGCCCTAGAGGAACCGGTACAGTCAGGCAGACGTCAACAAGCCTCGTTAGGCGTATTCGTTGCCAGGCAATTGTGGAGCCACACGCTACTGCAGAGGACATTCAACAGGTTGTAGAGATGACTATGGATATTTAAAGGTTGCAGAAGGCCGATCTGCGCTGTTGGCAGCCACTGGGTCTACTTCCATTGACAATAGGGCATCGCCAAACGCTGCTGGATCGGTGTCGTAGCACAGCTGCGTGGCGACAGAAATGGCACCGCGTCGTGTTCAGAGACGAGTACCGATTCTGCTTTGGTGCCAACGATCGTCGAGTCGGCGTCTGACGACTCGACGATCGGGAGCATCCAGCTGTTGTCCGCGAGCAGCTCACTCATATGGGGTGCAATTAGATACGACAGCCATTCAATTCTGATGCGTATAGCGGGCACGGTGACAGCTGGCGGGTCGTGGATGGCGTTTTACAGCTCGCGTTGATGTCAATTCTGAGTAGTATTCCGAAGGCCATTTTACGGCAAGATAACGCTCGGTTACACACTGCTAATATCTCCCAAGCGTTCTTACGAAGGGTCCATATGCTTCGATGGCCAGCGAAATCTTAGGACCCATCATCAATCGACCATGTATGAGAGGGACCTCAATGGATCGCTTGCAAGCTTTTCCTCAGCAGACTTGGAATGTCGCTCGGTTATGGAACCAGTTAAAAGTTGCGTGGTCGTACATACCTCAGGACATCATTAGAGGGCTGTATCACTCCATGTCGCGCTGTGGGTCTCATTGCATTGGCAACGTAAAGGTCACACAAGGTGTCACCTAGGGCTACGTGATCCCATATTGTAGCCTCTCAAGCTGATGTAATTCTTTAGAAATTAAATCATGTATTGTTCTCCTCATATCTTATGTCTGGTGTTTTTAGACAAATTTGGGTCAATGTCGAGAAGTGTAATTCATGCTTGGAAATGTTTTAGTCGTTATTCTTGGCATTAAACGTGAGTACACGTATTTTTTTTCTTTATTAACAAAGTTGAATTTGATCTCTATCGCAACAATGAAGTTATTAGGGGTATGCCAAAGTTTCCGCCGTTTTAAGGAGAAAGGAGACAGGAACAATCAGGAAACCAGTACACATTTATTCAACGAAATATTGGCCGTTAGCATGAATGATCTTTTGCCATTTTTCAGGCGACAAATGAATGCCCTTGTGATAGAAAGACTCGGGTTATGAGCTGACGAACGCGGTGACGAAATATTTTACCTCTGGAACTGTGGTGAACTGCTGTTGGGCTAAGGCATATTGCATAGGGCAAAACAGATTAAAGTCTGAGGGTGCAATGTCCGGAGAGTAAGCTGGGTGCGGTAAAACCTCCCAGTGTAACTCTTCAAGGGTTGATTTCGTGGTGGCATGTGGTCTGGCATTATCGTGTAACAGGATGACTGGGCGGCGCCCTTTACCTGTCCATGGGCGTGTTTGCTCGATTGCGGGGCTCCGTTTCATCAACTGATCGCTATATCGCTGTGCAGTAATTGTTTCACTCGGTTTCAACAGTTCGGAGTACAGCATTCCATGCATATCTCACCACACACACACACACAACAGCGCCCTTTCCCCCGCAATAGACCCACTTTTCATCCCCGGTGACAACCTTCCACAAGAAATTCTGCCCTTGAAACCTCTTCAGCAACGACATGCAGATGCCCGAACGTTGACCAATATTACGCTCCGTTAAAGTATCCGAAAGACTTCCTATGGGGACATGAATAACGTATTAGAATCATTCTCACACATTTCAAGAGCTTCAGGCTAATGTTCAACGCAGTTTGAATGGGGTATCAACCGCCACATTACAAAGAGTGTTTACTAATATGATTCATCCTGGACATCTCTGGGAAATGCATAAAGGCGGACATTTTCAGCATTTGTTGTAAAACATAGAAAATTCCCCATGGGGTGCGTTACTTTATGAACACCCTCGTTCAAGAAGTACGGGAACACCATCATTGGCGTACATTTCGGGATCCTGAAGTTGGAACATAGGCTATGCCTATGTTCCAACTTCCTATGGGGACATGAATAACGTATTAGAATCATTCTCACACATTTCAAGAGCTTCAGGCTAATGTTCAACGCAGTTTGAATGGGGTATCAACCGCCACATTACAAAGAGTGTTTACTAATATGATTCATCCTGGACATCTCTGGGAAATGCATAAAGTTGGACATTTTCAGCATTTGTTGTAAAACATAGAAAATTCCCCATGGGGTGCGTTACTTTATGAACACCCTCGTTCAAGAAGTACGGGAACACCATCATTGGCGTACATTTCGGGATCCCGAAGTTGGAACATAGGCTATGCCTGATGGTTGCGTACTACGTATCTCGCACTCAGCTCGTGTCTGCCGACCAGCTAGTAAAAGTTGTAACAACGATGAAGCAGCTGGGATGATCAGCAATAGTGGAAGAATTGCGTGTTTTTTTTAAAGTTTTGTGTCTTACTGCAGTATTCAGAGAGCATGGCCCAAAATTTTCTTCCGGCAGCAGAAGGTCAAAATGTCCTTGAAAAAACGGCTGTGTATGATTGGATGAAAGCATAGAAGAAAGGCAGGACATCACGCAAAGATGCGTTCGACCGATTTCGACTTCCAGACGTGAAGCCAAACCACGCATCCAAGAGGCCATACAGTAGTCTTGTAGGGTGAGCGTCCGTTACCTTTCTACACGACAGGGTATCCCTCGCACAACGATTTATAAAGTGCTGACGTAAGATTTAGGCATAATGTGCAAACTAGCGACGTAGGTACCACTTCACAGAAGGAATCCAGCTACGAAATTGCACGGAGTAACCTGGCGTGGTACCGTCGCAATACTAGGGCATTCACAAGGTTCCTCTGCTTACTTAAAAGTTAAGTAAACGTTTACCCACCCAGGTAACGACATCAGTCACGGTCTAGAATTGGATCCGGTACTTCCGTGGCATCTTTACCTCGTGCAGTAGTATGTAAAATATTAGTGGTCTTTAGCATGGCTATTCGTGGTGTGTCTGTTTGGAAGACCTATGAAGAGAACATCATCATGGCATCGAAGCGTTAGAAGTCATTTCCAGAGGCGCGTATCCGCAATGCAATATTATGTATAACGATCTGTTGTAGTACATGACAACGAATAGACGCACAAGGCCCGGATTGCTCGGCTGTTCATAGAACAGAACGATCAGATGGAGCTGCCCGTCCCATGGTATTTACCGGATGTGAAACCCTATGATTTCAACTGTTCTGGCCTATTGAGAAGCGAGATGTCTGGTACTCACTACAACAATAAACAGGATTCGTATATCCGAATCATATTCATTTATCACAAATTTAGTGACGCTGGTGCATTTAATGTTGTTAGTGAACTGCCCATAGTTTAACGTATTGCTGATAACGAGGAGAATTACTAAAATTACCCTCAAATACTGTGATCATTTGGTGAAAAAGAACACCAAGGAGGTATTGGCGGACGATCATGAAATTTACATATGTTAATGGTGTCGAGTTTACGTAGATGTGATGTTAATTTCGGGACCAACCGGTGAGCGCTTACGCCACAGCACGGCATAATATGCAAATTATCGTCAGTGGTATTTAAGTAATACGGCGAAGTGAATGTAATCAGTCGTCGGCGTACGGACACGTACGAAGACCCTGAAGAAGCTGCAATGCCTGGACATGGAAGACGTGTACGATTTCAGCAATTATCGGACTTTGAGCGAGGTCGTCTAGTCGGATTCCGCGAGGCCGGGTGGTCGTATCGTCGTATTGCGGAGCGAATTGGACGGGAAGTATCGGTGGTGGTACGATGGTGGCGTAGATGGTCCGAGGAACATTCCCACACGAGAAGACGTGGAACCGGGAGTCACAGATGGACTGATGAGCGGACCGATCGACGCATAGAAAGAGCGACGTTGTCAAGCAGAACATCCACTGCGCCGCAAATCCGAGCTGCCGTTGCACCTGAGGTGACTGTGCGAACAATCCGCAACCGTCTACTGGATGCAGGACTACGTGCACGTGTGCCTCTGGCATGTGTACCTCTGACTCCAGCCCACCGTCGGGAACGTCTGCAGTGGTGTTGCCAACGTCTGCACTGGAGAACGCAATGGCGATCTGTCGTGTTCAGCGATGAAAGCAGATTCGGCTTGGGAGCCTTCGATGGCCGTATGCGTGTTCGCAAACGCACAGGGGAGCGTCTCCACCCTTCTTGCATCCGCGAGCGACATACCGGGCCTACACCTGGTCTCCTGGTGTGGGGAGCAATCAGCTATCACTCCCGTACACAACTAGTGTTTGTACCGGGTACGTTAAACAGCACCTCCTACATCAACAACATCATTCAGCCCGTTCTGGTGTCATTTGTAAGGTCGGTCCATCGTGGTGTTTTCCAGCAAGATAACGCCCACCCACACACGGCACGTGCAACGCAACATGCACTTAAGGGTGTGAGACAACTTCCATGGCCTGCACGTTCACCGGATTTGTCCCCCATTGAGCACGTGTAGGATTTTATGGGACAACGACTTATCCGGTCTCCACGGCCAGCCACGACCATCCCCGATTTACGCGTCCAGGTTGAGGATGCTTGGAACTCAATACCCCAAACTTACATCCAACACCTGTACTACAGAATCCATGCCAGAATTGCACAGTGTGACGCAGTTCATGGCGGTTCAACCTCGTACTAACCATGTTACATGGAAATGTTATTTTTCAGTTTACCAGCAAATACAGCTGTATTTTGCCATAATGTTTTGATCACGTTATCCTCTGTATTCCGTTATTATGCTGTATAAATTTCGTTAGTATCAGACGTCTCCTTCTTGGTGTTCTTTTTTCATTTTCCGCCAGTGTATATTGATACACACGTATCAATATAATAAGTACACACCGATTCGCCAAAGCAGGTGTAGAACTGTCCTGAATCGTATTTATTACTGTCATACGTTATACACACAAATCTCAAACAGAAGATGAAAGTAAATATTAATTAAAAACAATTGGTAATGTTTGCAATAATATAATACTGTAAACTAATTCGGAATTTTCTATGGTAAAAATATTACCTCAGAAACGATCGGAAGTCCTGATGTATGAATAGGTATAATATTAGGAGTTCCGAACACCTCTTAGGTAATGTTTTACCAAAGAAAATCCGAATTAGTCCACAGTATGGTAGTATTGCAAACATTACCTATTGTTTTTAATTAATACCAGACGTAACCCGTCGGAATCAACGGTTGGTATTTTTTTTTTTTTTTTGAAAAGTATAAACTCGTATGAAACAACAAATATGAAGTTTGATTGACAAACTCATTCAACCACTTCAGTAAAGACAATAGCCCACTTTCATGTTTTTTGTTTTTTTTTGTTTTTTTGATTGAAGGTTTAACGACCACCGTGAGCAACTCAATGGGCTATAAAGCAGTCGCCCGCCCCTAATTTAGGGTCATTGGTTCCCGGGAAGGGAGAGAGCCAGTGCCCTAAGACAAACACAACATCCGTGCCTCACCAAGATTCGAAATCGGACCCTTCACGAACGAATGATCATAAGCCAGCGCTTAGACCACTGCGCCACCGGGGCGGCCAGGTTCGTGATGAGCATCACGACGTCACTCTTTTTTAGTCGTAGAATGTGATGCGAAAGTTCACTCATGTCGATCGTGTGCAAAAGTTCAATTGGATAGCGCACTCTTTCACTCTCATCTCCAGTCACAACTGTGTTTGTAAATGAGATTCGCGTTGCGAATACTCTTCATTCTCTCTTGTCTGAGACATATAGTTGCGATTCAGTGATCGCTCACGCCTTCCAGTAAGGATCTTACGTTTTCTTTTCTTTATTTTTTCTGCGGGATAGACATTCTGTTAAGAGTAAGTATGCAATAAAGTATTTACTTATTTCAGGACTGATCATAGAACACCGTGCACACACCACGTCTGACACTGAGCCACTGAACTGAGCTTCAGATATAGATAAGGGCCGCACTCTTTCCCCATGGACTTTACATGGGAACTTTGCTGCCCCGCCCGAACCGTTGCTCCAATCTCAGTTTTCTCTTCGACTGGCACATCCACATGGTAAACCTTTTATTTTGATACTTGAACTACAGTATGTTTTTACGTTTTGCCGTTCTCTCAAAATAGGTCTCACAGTAAAAAACCTTATACAGTGAGTATATACACTGCTGGCCACCCAAAATGCAACACCAAGAAGGACACGAGATAGCAAAGCCATATTTACTGGACACATAACAACAGATACAAAGATGAAACGATTGAGCTTACAGGCCCGTGCGACTTGCTGAACACGCAGGCATCAATAGTTCGTGTGGCCCCCCATGGCTGGCAATAACGGCAGCTACACGCCGCGGCATGGAACGAAAGAGGCTTTGGATGTGGGCTTGGGGTATGTCGGTAGAGGCTGCTTGCACAAGTCACCACAGTTCCTCGGGTGTAGCCGCGGGTGGTGCTTGCCGGGCAACTCGGTTGCCGATCAGCGACCAGACGTGTTCGATGGGTGACATATCGGGAGAACAGGCGGGCCACGGCAGCAGTGACACCTGGTGGGCCGTGAAGAATTGTTGCATGATACGTACCACATGCAGGCGCGCATTGACCTCTTGAAACGTGCGCTGGCAGGTCCTGCAGGTAAGGGAAGACTACACGCTCCAAAACGTCGGAGATGCAGCGGTGGCTGTTGAGTGTACCGGCGATGTGTACCAGAGGGGTGCGGGTGTCATATTCAATTGGGCCCCAAACCATAACGCCAGGCGACGGACCTGTATTTCGATGCATAATGCAGGCGTCATACAGTCTCTCGCCGCGGTGCCGCCACACGCGGATCGGACCATCCTGGTGTTGCAGGCAGAAGCGGGATTCGTCGGAGAAGATAATATCGTGCCATTCCGTAGTCCAGGTGCGGCGTTCAACGGCCCACTGCCGCCGCACTCGCCGGTGGTGTAACATCAATTTTAATTGGAGCAATGGGCGCCTGGCGACAAGTCCCCGCTCCTGCAGACGACGTCGAACGGTACGTGCTGGCACACGTTGTTGCGCAACACACCCTGATTCCTGCGCTAACGTTCGTGATGTGGCGGTGCGATCCGTCAATGCCCGCCGCACAACATGCCGGTCCTCTCGTTCCGTGGTGTGCCGTGGCTGCGGCAATCGCTCACGTCGGTCCGTCCGTCCCTCATGCACCAACCGAATCCATACCCGCCTCACTGTGGCTGGATGTCCTCCCACACGGGCACCGATGTCTCGGTACGATAAACCGCTGTCGCGATGAGCCAATATTCGTCCTCTGTCGAACTCCGAAACGTGCTGAATGACTGCCGTATTCTGCGACGAGGCATCAGGAAGCTTCCCACGCAGAGGTCCGGCAGCACAACACATTTCCACTACTTACACCTCGCCTTCTGTGCACCCTGCTTATAGTGCTTCTCGGTGGCGTGTCGGGCGCATATGATTTGCATATGTTCTGCAATGCTAATCGTTTGCATGTCCTCTCGCGGGCGACGCATGCTGCGAATTTCAGGCCAATCGGATGTTTCCTTGTTGGTGTTGCATTTTGGGTGGCCAGCAGTGTAGATGGCGCAACTCAATATGTACATTCTAAATATTTTCATTAACAATGGTCAACGGAATGTTTATTTACATCTGTACAAAATAGGAAACATCTTACCTACGTGAATAAACTGGATCGAATGAATATTAAATTGTATATATACATCACATAGTCCAACGACATAACGCAAGCAGGTATTTGAGAGTCTTCGCTGTTCCGATGAGAAGAACTTTGATACGAATGGTTGCTAGTGTTGCTTTGCCCAACGGTTCGCTCAGAAAAGAGAAGACTTCGGACTTTGTACTACCTCAGTCCCTCCATGCCACCGCCTTCAACAGCGCGTGAGTCAACCGCACGCTTCTTCCTTAGACTTTACATGGGAAATTTTCCGCCCTACAACACCCGAACTGTTACCCCAATTTCATTTTTCTCTTCTACTGGCACATCTACATGGTAAGACCTTTATTTTGATACCTCAATCATATCTTTACGTTCAGCCGTTCTCTCAAAATAGGACTAACAGTGAAAAACCTTATAGAATTAATATATTAGATTTACTTTCATCTTCTGTTTGTGATTTGCACATATAACGTATGGCAGTAATAAATAAGATTCAGGACAGTTCAACCCCTACTTTGGCGGATCAGTGTACCCTTATTATACGCGTGTAACAGTACACTGAAGAGCAATTGAATTAGAGACAGCTGGCGTTATGCAAATGTGGCGCTGTGGGCGGCCCTGTAAACGGAAACGACATGACGTATGCAGCGATCCGACAATATAAGGAGTGATGCGACGGGAATCAGTAAGAGTCGGACGTTGTATGGGTAAGACGAAGGATCTAAGCGCATTTGATCGTGGGCAAATTGTCGGGGCCCGACGAATGGGTCACTCCATCTCAGAAGTCGTGCAGGCAGTGGGATTTTCACGAGCCACTGTGTCATTGGTGCACCGCGAGTACAGCAAATGCGGTAAAACCATCCCTGCAAGGGCCAACTGCCATGGACAAAAGCGTGTGGATGAGCGGGGTCATCGTTGGCTAGCTCGCATTGTAACAGCGGTAAACAGGCCACAGTGCAAGAAATCCCTCGGCAATTTAACGCTGGTGCAAAAAAACGTGTAAGCAGCCACACCATCCAGAATCATCTCCTCGCTGTGGGATACAGAAGCCATCGACCCATGAGGGTACCGCTGCTGACCGCACATCACAGGGTGCAAAGATTAGCATGGACGCGGGACATCGCCACTGGACCCTAGACATGTGGAAAAATGTTGCCTGGACTGAAGAGTCGTGATTCACATTGGTACATGCGGATGGCAGGACCACATGAAGCGATGGATTCTTCTTGCCAGAAGGGTACTCTTCGAGCTGGTGGGGGTGGCATTCTCGTCTGGGGACTGTTTACGTTGACTGAAATTGGACCCCTGGTACGTGTGACATCGTCCCTTACAGGTCATTGTTACCGGGATATCCTGGACGGCCATTTGCTCCCGTTTGTGCGTCTTCAACATCCCACTGGGGACCTCATCTTGCAAAAAGACATTGCAGCTCCTGATTTGTATCCGAATGGTTGGATGAACACTCCACCGACGTGACCTCGCCTCCTTGGCCAGCTATGTCACCTGACCTCAATCCCATCGAGCACATCTGGGATGCCATCGAGAGAGATGACCTCCCTCTATCAATTCTTCGTAAACTGTGGGAGCTTGTTCAGGGGTCGTGGATCCGTATGGCTTCCCAACGCTTCCGGTGTCTTGTCGAGTCCATGCCGAGACGGATCGCCGCAGTCATCAGGGCGAAAGCTGGTGCTACACGTTACTAGACAGGCATCTCTAATTCAATTGCTCTTCGGTGTATATGTGAGGGTATAACCCCAATTTATTAGATTCACATCCCACGTAGTATATGGTTCAAATTGTTATCTATGTTGAACCTTGTCTTAAAACTTTGAAGGTGTTCACTTACTTGCCGAACGACCAATTGTGTGTGGAGAAAGATCTGCTTCATAGAAAGCAGTTTAAAATATTTCAGCACGTCTGTTGACATACATGTCCAACAATAACTTTTTTACCATTACTTTGTCTGTCTGTCCGCTTTTTTGTGGATATATCTTTCCTCTTAAACGTCTGTAGATTAGTTTCTCAGGTGGTAAGATACAATGAGTGTTAGGTGCGTTATCCTTTACAAAAAAATCCTGCCTCTCCAGTGGCGGAGTGGTCAAAGGCATAGGTTTCGTGGAATCATAGATGTGCCCGGGTTGAGTTCCGAATAAAATATGAGTGACGCATTTGTCTTATGGCAGTGGCTCCACCGTTTCCTAGAAAAAGTGGCCCCAAATTAAGGACGGCGACAGTGTATATCCACTAGAATTGCTCGTTGTAGTCGTTAAACAAACAAACAAGGAAGATGACACCGAATATTCGGTTATAATGAAATCGTTCTGACGCGAATTAAATTTATCAAAGCTATTCAAAATCAATAGAACCGGTATGGAAAATAGTAGTATCTAACAGAAAAAAGAAGTTTTTCAATCGAATTTTTAATCCCCCATATACTGCTGCTAACCCCGAGTTAATTCGGTCCAGCGGGTTAAACCCATAAACAAAATGAACTTTTTTTTGGATCGAAGGACTATGTTGAAGACAAAATTTCATGGGGAATTTATCAAATTCCACGTGAATGTGACGCTTCATACATAGGACAGACCAGTAGAACTTCGCGTTTTCGGTTGAAGGAGCACAAGAGCTGCATGCGGAACTGTGGCCTAATGAAGTCATCGATGTTACAAAAATGACCACAAATTTATCTTTGAACAAGCAAACCTAATCGACAAGCCAAATTCAACTACCAAACTTGATATTCTGAAAGCTTTCCATATATTACCACGTTAATATACTATTAGATAGTTTTCTAGAGAACGAAATTCCTTCTTCTTTCATCAAAAGAACTTTAAGAAAAATTATTCTGAATAATAGAGTAAGGTTGACAGATCTGCTTTAATTTTCTACACAGTTAATAATATGATTCTGACCAATCAAAGCCGTAAGGAAGTTGGCTAGAGGATGCCTATTAACTACCTAAAGGAACTTTAGTGCTATGGATATGAAGGTCCTATTAAAACAAAAAATTAAATAATATAAACAAAATCACAAAAAAAAGCTTAAAAATCTGTTTATAAAAGAAAATAAAAACAAATAAAAAAGAAAACTAGTTATTCATCACTAGGATAGCTATACTAAAAATAGTAAAACCAACATTAAAATTAATAAGATTCTGATTAATCTATAGAAGCTCACTAAGGTGATTTAATACATGCAAAGATTATTAAATACACTACTCGTGTATTTTATAATATTTCTCATGTATTCTGGAGAGTTAATTCTGCTCTTTCTGATCATACAGATCCACAGTCTTAAGTTTATATATTTTTTTCTCTGGTTAAAATCTCCGCGAGTTGGTTTCTTTCTGTATGAGGAGGCCATCAGCCCCACCCGCACTGCCCCCCAGCGACTAGGGAGTGGCGGAAGAGGTCAGCCATGTTTTACTCTTGTGAGGAGAAAGTTTCGTCGCACAAGAGGTAAGCTCTCTTCCTTGTATTTGGGTTTTAGGTTTTATAAGTTCAATGTTTGTACTTCATGTACTTTTTCTCTGCTGATTTTTTGCTTTTCAGCTTTTAGGCACTGGCTTGTCTATTAACATTTTTGCGGGTTTAACTCTTTCTTTTCTTTGTAACTTTGCGCGTCTTTTGGGGTACCTAGGAACAGCAGATGGCTAAGCTTGTTCCTTTTCTATGCGCTGTATTTTCAAAGTAGTTAAGTACTTAATAACTAATTAATTATGCACTTAAAGCACTGCTGAAATACATTGTACATATTGCAACTAACTGTTTAAGTCATATAACTTTCACAAAGTTTTCTTCAGTTAATTATTGTCTTTAACTTATTCTCGTTTTCGTGCTGTCATAAGTTGTAGAGTAGGGGTTTTAGACTCAAGTTTTCTTTCAAACATCTGTTTTTTAAAAATTAATATTTCCTTTTTTAATTGCAATGTAATAAATTTGGATTTCTTTTGCATTGTTTTTCAGGTTTAAATTCTCTCTCAAACGAACTTGGCATTTCGTTATAGCTGAAAATTATTTCTAATTATTATGTCACTCTCACAGCTTGAGTTCTCTTTAATCTTCTTCTCTCTGTTTAATAGTAACAGATGAAGAGCATGGGTCGGGCCAGGAAGGTTAATGGATGCAAGCGAAATTGTTAACTAGTGCTGGGTCATGCGGCTCTGCGGAGGACATGACATATATATATTTTTTAAAACAATTTTAGGTGGGAATGTTACTTGCATCTATGGCCTTGCAGAAACCCATTTCCAACTAGGTCTTTGTGGAAGTGAGAAAATGCAGAGTTTTTGCTGGTCCTTGATAAAGCCAAGGCTCAGTATTCTCGACACCTTCTACATTCAGTCGTTTTATTTTATTTTTTTATCTTTTCTCCTTTTACTCACACAGGTAGATACATAACCTTTTCTATGTTGTACTTGGTGTGAGTCAAAATTATATATGTATTTTTTTGCTTAGGTATCTTCTTAATAGAATATATATATATATATACACTGAGTGTCCACTTAATTATGACCACCTGACAGTTTTAAACAAATGAGCTATGGCTGCACGATGTTGCCACCAGAGAGCGAGGCTAGTATAAAAAGGGAAAGCTTAGTGCTTGTAATAGAAGTTATTTTTGGGTGACGAGATGGGTAAAAAATGCGATTTGATAGACTTTCAACGTGGGATGATTGTAGTATCACCGAAATCGAGTATCACCGAAACCGCCGCATTCGTGAAATGTTCCAGAGCAGCTGTTGTTAAAGTGTTTAAAGACTGGACTGTCAGCCACAAAACTGGGTCTCTACGTGCAACGTGTGGCTGCTCGGGCGGAACGGAGAGTGTCCAGACTGGTAACAGACAACAGAACGGCAACAGTGTGGCAAATTACAGACCACCTTAATCAAGGAACCCCTCAAATGATCTCTGCATGCATTGTTCGCCGTACACTGCATCGGATGGGATATGGCAGCCGAAGTCCTGTTCAAACACCTTTGCTGTCTGCAGTTAACAAGAGAAAACGTCTCCAGTTACCACAGGAGCACAGAATTGGACAGTCGATAATTGGAAACAGATTATGTGGTCCGACGAAACTCGTTTTCAGTTGCACCATGCCGATGGCCGAGTGAGAATTTGGCGGAAACAGCACGAAAGCATGGACCCCAAATGCATTGCTACAACCCTTCAAGCTGGTGGAGGCAACATTATGGTTTGGGGAATGTTTTCCTGGAATGCTTTGGGCCCTTTAATTCGTGTTGATCAACGTCTGACTGGCACATCATATCTAAACATCTTTGCGGACCAAGTGCATTCTGTCATGTGGATGGTGTATCCCAAGGGCGATGGCTACTTTCAACAAGATAATGCGTCCTGCCTAAGTGCTCGTATTGTACAGGATTGGTTTCAGGAACACGCTGGTGAGTTTACTTCGCTTAGGTGGCCCACACAATCTCCAGATCTCGACCCCATTGAGAATTTGTGGGATGAAGTTGAACAAGCCATCAGACAGCTGGATCCACAACCCTGCAATCTCACAGTCCTGGAAAGTGCTATTCATCAAGCATGGTCTCAGATTCCACAAACCACCTATCAACATCTCGTGGAGTTCATGCCACGAAGAATCGACGCAATGTTAAAGGCAAAAGGTGGCCCAACGAAGTACTGAGGGGGTGGTCATAATAAAGTGGCCACTCAGTGTACATATAAGCATATATCAGAATTATTCGCAACTTGTTAGCGGCATAGCATCCACACCATTTCTTTCAAGCGCATGGAAACAACTAACCTAAACCCGTGACTGTAAACACCGTTAATGATGCATATGCGATTTGAATATTTATGTGCCATTGTCCTGATGAAGCTAGTACAGAGCCCAGCGAAACCTTGGTCGACTTGAAAAATAAAATATTTGTGAGAAACGTTATACACTGCCGGACAATTGCTAAGGACGGATGACAATAGCAACGACAGCAACCATAAAATGGAAGGCAGGAAAATGTGGAAATTAGCATAAGTGCGGGATACAGTAAGACGTGTTGTGCGTACGCAAATTTTGGATTGCCGAACTTGTTCGTGACGTCATAGCGCTGATAAGAGATATAAAGGATTTGACGCGTATTGACCGTTGTTGTTCAAACGCAAAGGTGAAAGGGAAAGAATCAATTGACGAACTTGCAAGTTTCAGTATGTCTTCCCGACATCACCTAGATGATTTTACGCGTGGCCGTATTATTGCCAAGATTGAAGAAGGGCGAAAAATAACAGATGTTGCCAGGGAGTTCGACGTCAGCCACAGTGTTGTTTCAAGGCTTTGGAAATCATTTCAAACAAATGGAGAGTGTAGCAAACGTCACGGAGGAGGTCGTGTTCGCAGTACGATACCTGCAGAAGATCGGTGCATAGTGCTATCAACAAAAAGACACCGGCGCAGCATAGCTAGTGAGGTAGCAAATCAGTTTATGGCTGCTACTGGCAAGCGGATCTCCCGAAAAACTGTCGCCAGACGTTTGCATGAAGGAGGACTAAACGCCCGCCGTCCTGTTGTGTGCATCCCATTGTCCAGACGTCACCGTACCGCCCGTTTGCAATGGTGCCATCAACATCGCAATTGGACTGATAACGACTGGTCTGCTGTCCTTATCTCAGATGAGAGTAGATACAGTCTATCGTCTGATTGTCGACGACAACTGATCTGGCGTGATAGTGGTACTGCATATTGTCCAGCAAACATATAGGAAAGGGACCGATATCCGACATGTAGTGTCATGGTATGGGCTGGCATCATGATCAATGGCCGTACGTCCCTCTATGTGCTTCCAACTGGGACTATGACTGGCCAACGATACATTAATGATGTTCTGCTACCTCATGTTCGCATGTTCCGTGGTGCTGTCGGTGATAGATTCATTTTCATGGACGACAACGCAACATGTCATCGAACAGTCGCTGTCCAGGAGTGTCTTGAGAGCGAGGATATTCAACGCTTCGTATGGCCAGCACGTTCTCCAGATCTGAATCCCATTGAAAATGTGTGGGATGCTTTGGGGAGGAGTCTTGCTGGTCGCCAATGCCCTCCAATAAACAAGGACACCCTCATCCGTGCACTGACAGAGGAATGGGATAAATTACCCCAACAGCTGCTTGATAATGTTGTGCAAAGCATGACACGACGTGTGGAATCTTGCATTGCCCTCCATGGTGGCCATATCCCGTATTGACATCTTACGCCGGAACGCCTGCGGACGGTAATTGCATTTTTTTCACGTTTACGTATTCTGCACAAAATGGCCTGTTTGTCCCTTGAACACGTTCCAAAGCCTTCTGGATTTCAGAGCACAATAAATTGTCTTTCTTGTAATGTCCTGGCATTCTGACATTATTTTATTTCACTTGGCATCCAACCACACTTACTTTTTTATGCGCTATATAGCCGCTTATGATCCGTCCTTAGCAATTGTCCAGCAGTGTATTTCCTTAATATACGTATGTATAATATATGATCATCACAAAGACTGTAGTCTCGGATTTGAGGAACGGAATATATAATTTTGGGGGAAAGTATTATTAAAAATTCACTGCTAACGTTATACAACCGTTTGCTGTTTTTATGGTATAGAATTCTTTAAAAATTTTATATGGTTTTGTTTTTAAAGTTCTGCTACTGGAGCAAGCTTCAAGCGTGATCGCTACTCTGCGCCGATCGAAATTTTCAGGCTGATTAAATGCGAGTCTCAGCAAAGGCATAAATGTCTACGCAATTTTATTTTCCGGTGGCAAGATATTCTTTCAGCCGAAAAAAGAACTGCGGGATGCTGTCGATGCAGTCAAAGTAATAACTTTGCAATGATAATGATTTTTGGTACAGTGCTTGGGGAAGTAACGTCGAGTTTTCGGTACATGAGTTGAGGGCTATGTTTTCTAAGTGTATTTGCATTGCTCGCAAATGTTCCGTGCCACAAAATTAATTACAGGATGAAGTAGCACTTTGTCGGTCTGTTCTTCAAGGATTTAATTTGTATTGACCATACAGATTAGTTGTTCTATGCGGACCTCCTACTGAATATGATTACGGTACGTTCACAAATTTTGCAAACACCTCAATTCGTAGAATAAAACTACAAAATGAATTGGAGTTTCTTTTCCTTTTTGTAAATTTCTTCACCATACAGTATACATTGTTTTGTCGTGTGTGTCTTTCCCGAAAGCACGTGTAACACATATATCTGAGAACAAAAAGGACTAATTTAATCGCAGAAATTAAACATTTAATTTTTTTAGTTTTTAAACACACGGTAATTAAACAAGTAACAAAATGACAGATTTAATACTGTGTTTTATTTCAAATACACTATCTACCAACAAGTAATTGGACACCCCTGCAATCGACGATATCTGCGGTCCTGATACACGTCACGGCCGCCGCCGTTAAATATCGTGTGGGAAACAACAACGCGACCAGTCGCATGCAAGATGCCACTCAGTTCGGACCTCTCTGATTTCGAGAAAGGTGTAATCGTCGGGTATCACAGAAATGGCCGATCAATACGTGACATATCCAGCTAGTTGAAGTACCCAAAATCGACAGTGGCCTACGTGATTGGCAAATGGAAGATGAGAGGTGACTGTCGGAAAATGCCCCGACCCGGCAGACCACAAAACTGGGAGTTAGAGACCGACGGGTGCTGGCCAGAGAAATTCGGAAGAACCGCACTAAATCGATGGGCCACATCCGCGAGGAGTTTCAACAGGCATCCGGGAGTTTTCTTTCGATAATACCATCCGTAAGGAAGCCCATCTGCTCGGTTGTGATGGACGTGCTGTCGCCCACAAGCCTTTGATCACCAAGTCCAATAGCGCTGCTCGGCTAACGTGGTGCAAAGAACGTCGACAGTGGACCGTTGAACAGTGGAAACAGGTTCTCTGGAGCGACGAATCAAGGTTCACCCTCTACCGTTCGGATGGTAGGGTCTGGGTTTGACGTCTGCCTGGAGAACGCCTCCTGCCGGAAGTTCGGCAGCGGTGGAATTATGCTATAGGGGTGTTTTTCCTGGTATGGCACGGGACCCTTGGTCGCAATTCCTGGTAGACTCAACGCCGAGACCTACTGCACCATTTTGGATGACCATGCGCTTCCTACGTTGTGGTAGTTTTACGGGGTGGACCCATGTTACTTTCGGGATGACAATGCCACCTGTCATGTTGCGAGGTCCACCATGGCTTGGTATGGTGACAATGGGGTTAATCGAATGGACTGGCCTGCGCAGAGCCCGGACCTTATCAAGCACCTCTGGGACGAGTTGGAGCGTCGACTTAAGGGGTGCCCCTACCGTCCGAAATCGGCGAAGGAACTGACCTGTCTTCTCCAAGCCGAGTGGAAGAAAATACCGCTAGCCGTCGTACAACGCCTGGTTGAGGGAGGTTCGCAGCTGTAATCGCCGCTCGTGGAGGCTCCACCAACTATTGAAGATGAATAAACTTCGTTTTTCTTTGCTATCACAGGTGTCCCATTACTTGTTGGTAGATAGAGTTTCTTTCTCTTCCTTTTTTTTTTTATTATAAATACTATTACGGTATTATTGGATTTTAAATACTTTCATCTTTTACGCTTTCCAACCGTAGGTTGAAGAAGCGTATATGCTCCAGCTTTGTCCGTCAGTCTGTCTGCACGATAACTCGCGTAAAAATGGCTCGATTTTGATGAAATTTTAGTATGTGGTAGGGGACAACCTGAGGGCGAATCGTATTAAAAATGGGCAAAATGGAGTCAAAGGTCAGGACATAGGAGCCGGATCCATTCCATTGCCCTTATGAGTCATAACTAACGTAAAAACGCTTTGATTGTGACACAACTTTAGTATGTTGTTCCGGAGGTGTACTGAACCGGTTCTGTTGAATATCATCGAAATGGGGTCAAAGGTCAGGGCACAGGAGCGAGATTTATTCCACAGCCATTATCCTCATAACTTGAGCAAAAATGCTTCTATTGCGACAAAACTTTAGTATCTTATTCTGGAGATATACTGAACCAATTCTGTTTAATATCATCGAAATGGGGTCAAAGGTCAGGGAACAGGAGCGAGATTTATTCCACAGGCACTATCCTCATAATTTGAGTAATGACTTGAGTAATGATTTCTGGTATGTTGGAAAGCGTATCGTAATCAATGCATGGCATGATTTTACTAACTTGTTTCCAAATTAGCCAGCTACAATATCACGTGCAATAAAAATTTAAACCTATAAAAAAAGAGCAAGTCCGAAGCTGCAAAAATAATGTTTATCTTCGGTAATAATGACAGTAACGTTACGAGACCTGTACAATAAGCAATGCCTCCGCACAAGTGTTTCATTCATGGTTTGTTGCCTAACAACCAGTCAGGCAGCAAACGATTATTTGTGCCATGGGCTTTATTTTACTGCGTAGTAGAATTCCGTACACCTATTATTCGTAATTAGTTGTGTTTAAAATGGATGATTCTTCTTTAACTGTGTCTACGGGTGTCGAACAACGATCAGTTATAGAGCTTTTAACTCATGAAAATGTACCTTCCAAAGAAATGCACGGTAGATAAGTGGCAATTTATGGTTCTGAGACTTTGGACATCAGCACTGTTCGTCGTTGGGTAAGAAAATCAAACACCAGTGGAGGAATGTTGGCCGTAAAGGATCAACCGCGGCGTAGGATGCCCGTAATCGCAACTTGCGATTTGAACTGGCAAAAAGTCGATGAGCTTATCAGGGAAAATCGAAGGATAACTCAGAGAAGGTAAGCTGAACATTAGGTAGTGTCAATAACACTGTTAAAGTTTTAGGATACGACAAAGTGTGTGCACGTTCAGTACCGCGTTACCTAACTGGAGATGAGCATGGGCCCGGGCGAGCTCTTATATCAAATTTTTAACTAAAACCCCGCCTCAGACGGGCCCGGGCTCAAGTTAATTTTTCCGTTAACTTTTCTAATTAATTTTATTAAACACTGCTAACCGAATAAACTAAAGCAATGGGAAACGCACAAATGAATGGTTCGGCTTTAGTCCCTCATTTGTTCTTTGCCTAAAATTCTCAATTATTATTAACTGCGTATTTCTCGTACACTTCATAACTTCAAAACGTCTGTGAGCGTTTTACGTAAAAACTGTGAATTTTTTCCTTGACTAAAATTCCAAGTTCTGGTAGCTAAAATATGAAAAAGTCATTCGGATAAAACGTGAATGTGAGCCGACTTGCATACTGCAGAGGCCAATTACCCAGGGCTGGTAGGGTGGGGGATTAGGAGGAGGGAGAGATATCCTGCACCAAGTGAAAATCTCAAACACTCACCTTCGTTTTTACGCTCACCTTCGCTTGTTCCCCCTTTCATGACGAATCATTCAATGAGCAAAGGAGTGAAACTCTTTCCATTAGTTTTGGTTTCGATTAGGTGTAAAGTTCATATCTTTTCTGAGGTTATAAGTATATTTCACTTCAGCTTGCGACACGTACTAAAGCGCAATAATGACTAACAATATGCGAGAAAACATAAAACGGAAAATCGATGCCGGAGAATATGCGACTTCCCAGATTAAACGAGGAAAATCTGATGTATGGAAGTATTTCGAAGAAATAATTGAGTTGGACACTTAAAAAAAGTTAAGTATTTGGCGAAACACTTTTTCGACCAAAACGTTTTCTCTGCTGGACCGAATCGGGTCATTTTGGGGTATGATATGTGTTGATTCGTGGGTTACAAAGCCGCGTAGTTTGTTTTTCGCTCAGAGCGAATTTGTCGTTCGAAATGGGCCATATTCAAGAGTCGCCAATTATGAACCATTTGTTTGCTGCATGTATTAATGTTTTTCGTGTGATTTTTGTGGGTTTTGTGATGTGTAGTGGGATAATAAGTCAATCTTAGATTTTCAGAAATAGGTAAAAATGCGAAAATCCCTGTTGGAGCTCGCCAGGCTGCCGTGAACATGATGGAATCCGGAATGCGGGTCACCGACATTGCGAGGGCCCTGAAGATCCGGTACCAGTCCATTTCAGCTATCCTGCAACGTTATAAGAAGACTGGGACCGTCGAGAACAGTCCGTGATGTGGTGGGCCTCGTTCCACTACGTTGCGTCAGGATAGACGCATCCTCCGTCGATCTCGTGCTGATCCCACCTTGACTGCTGTGGACATCGCCACCGAATTCCGCGACAGCGACGACCTGAACGTCAGCCGAATAACCATCTCCCGTCGTTTCATTGCTGGTGGATTGAATGGAAGACGCCCCGCCAAGAAACCACTCATCGGAGTCTATAATCGACGAGCCAGAGTCGCGTTCGTGCGTCGTCATCGACACTGGATCGCGGCAGACTGGAGTAAGGTGCTTTTCACCGACGAGAGCAAGTTCAACTTGTTTGGAAGTCATGGCATCCGATACGTACGACGTCCATGTGGCCAAAGATTCAAACCCCAGTTCATTCAGCCGACTGTCAAGCACGGAAGACGATCGTATATGGTTTACGGCGCCTTCTCTCGCAATGGAATGGGCCGCATCATCAAGATTGACGGAATAATGACCGACCAGAGCTACACGAACATGTTCATCAACGATGTCTTCCCATGGGCAAACCAGAACATGCCACCCGGATGGATCATGCAGCAAGACAACGACCCGAAGCACACCTCCAGAGTAGCGAAGGCAGCCTTCCAGCAGCACCAGATCACACTTCTAGACCAGCCAAGCCAATCTCCAGACCTCAACCCCATCGAGCACATGTGGGAGGAGCTGGAGAGACGATGTGCGAAGATAACCTGTCGGAATAGGGCCCAGAAGTTCGACCAGCTGTCTGCATAATGGGCGCGAATTCCGCAGGTCACCGTCGAGAAGCTAGTGGACTCGATGCCGGCCCGTTGTGCAGCTGTTATTAAGTCTCGTGTTTATCCCACTAAGCATTAGTTATTGTTTTGTCGTTTTCTCGTACGTACCTGTTTTCTGTTATCGTTGCATTAAATGAATGTGATACACACCTACTTTGTTGGTCAATTTGTATGATCTTTGCGATTAAGCTCGGTACCTGATCTGTGTTAAGGTTTCCGATCCATCTGCATATGGGTCATGTTTACAACTGAATAACACATATCATAACCCAAAATGACCCGATTTGGTACAGCAGAAAAAATATTAATATATATCAAATACGTGGAGATAATGTAAATGGACGATGTCATCACTCTTTCCACGTTATTTTTTAAACAACGCATAGCGACTGAAAAATTGAAAAAAAAATCTGGAACTGTGTCGTAGTTGAAAAAATATTATGGTCGAAAAAGTGTTTCGCCAAATACGTTTGTTCGCTACTGTATAAAGTGTAAACAGATATTAAAGTATACGTATTCGATGGGATCTAGCAGGCTTACCCGACACACTCAAGTTTGCAGTAAACAATCGAATTTAAGGAATTTAGATTATTTCTTAAAGAAAGAAAAAAGTCTGCCACTGTAAAGGAGAAAATACCGAAAGCTTGTGCAAAACTCTGCTCTAATGAACGCGACCTTTTGATATCATCGAAAAACAGCAAGGAATTCTGGAGGTAGTACAGTGCTTAATTGATACAGGTGCAACAGAAAGATCAGTTCCAGCTCAAGATATGCTACCTCACAGGACTACACTTTCAAGACACGTCAAAAGTTCAGCTGACACTATAGGATTAATACGTTATGCAAATGAACGAAGTGATACGTAAGTTTGGTGGCGCTATAACAACTGATATGTGGACCTCTTGGCTGTTACCTGCCACTTTGTAGATAATGACTTCGTTTTGAGAAGTGTGGTGTTAACAACTACTACATTTCCTCATGTATCAAAGACAGGGGAAAACATAAATTCAGAATTTTTGCAAACCCTTGAAAATGTGGGATTTGACTGCTCTGTGCTAGTGACAAAAGTAGTATTTGTAAGTGATGAAATGACAAGCATAGTTTCGGCATAGAGATGTTTTCGTCGTTTAACTTGTGCCTGCCACCTCTTGAACACTGTACTGAGCCACAATTTTAGAGAAGCACCTGAAGCACTACCAAAGTGGAAAACAAGTGTAGAAAATTGTAAATCTATTGTTACTTACTTAAAAAATCTGGAACTGTGTCGTAGTTGAAAAAATACACTGGCATGCAAAAATTAAGGACGAGACGGTTTTTGAATGTAACGTCGTGCAGAAGTGTTCCACATCGACTCAAATCATACCATAAGATCCCCAAGATGTACGAATATGGGACAAGTGAGCAAAACCGTCCAAACAAGGAATCCAAAGGACACAAAGGCACTTTATTGAAAAGGTAGCTTCGAGCACAACTGGACAGAAGACAGAAACGTCCATGTGACAGGTGGCTGCCAAGAAAAGTCCGGTCTTTACTAGGGGATAAGATCACCCCTGACACCGTTGCAGGATTTACAACGTCTGTCCATGCTGAGGACGAGGTTGTCAAGGAGCTGTTGAGGCATCGCGGCCCATTCCTCTTGTAGCGGCAATCGCAGCTGCGGAATCGTTGCTGGAGGCTGGTGACGTGCTGCCAAGCGTATCCCGAGAAGGTCCCACACGTGTTCGATTGGATTTAGTTCCGGGGACCTTGCGGGCCAATCCATGCGCTGAATATCTTCACTCTCCAACAGCTCTGCGACAGCCACTGTACGATGAGGTGTAGCGTTGTCGTCCATGAAAAGGAACTCAGAGCCCACAGCACCTCTAAACAGACGCACGTGAGGCAGGAGAACCTCGGTACAATAGCGGACACCAGTGACTGAACCTCCTTGGAAGATGTGGAGGTCAGTACGGCTACCAAGCATGATACCTGCCGAAACGAGAACTCCGCTACCTCCAAACCGGTCCCTTTCGATGATGTTAGAGGTGTGATTGCGTGTTTCCTGCTTTCTCCAGATGTGTATACGTCCAGAATCGCTCGTTAGAATAAATCGGCTCTCATCCGTAAAGAGAGCTCGACCCCATTGCTGATGTGTCCAGTTCTTGTGTTCCTGGCACCACAGAAACCGCCGTCTCCGATGAGCAGGCGTTAATGGAACACACCGTACTGGTCGTCGTGCAAATAGACCACCTTTGTGCAGTCTCCTAGTCATGGTAAAACGCGATAACGGACGTCCAGTTGTCTGTTGCATGTGCCTTGCGATTTCTCCTGCTGTCTGTCGTTTGTCTCTTCTCGCCTGTACCGGTCGTCCGCCGCCGTGGTTGCTCGTGGACGACCACTGCTAAACTCTCGGACAGCTGTTCCTGTCGTTTGAAATGCTCTCCAAGCTCGTGAAACGATGCTGTGAGCGATCCCGAACTCCTAGGTCACACTAGTCACACTTCAACCTTCTTTCAACTTCCCAATGACGCGATCTCGGGTAAAGTCATCCCGATGTCGTCTACTGGATTGTCCGTTGGCCATATCACACGGTGGCAGCAACTCGACGTCGTTCAAACCGATGTACACCGTGCAATAGCTTTCACCAAATTGCTGAGCGTACACAGCCCGTGTGCTTTATACCCTTCCAACACTCCCCCCCTACGTCATGCTGCATATATGCGCATGCCCTACCGTACCGGACCCTAGTCTATCTCCTGAGTGGTTCCGTTGTGCCTGCTCGTTCCGCTGTCATGCTAATTTCTCTTCTTCGACCTTAGTTTTTGCACACCAGTGTATGTTTATCAAGAAGTCGAAACTTGCTGGAATACTTTATGGGCTATGTTACAATCCGTAAACGAACAGTTAAGTGATATTAGGGAAGTTTTGGCTGTCAAAAACGAAGCCTTTCGTATGGAAAGAATACATTCTGATATTTTGTTTGTTTTGACAAAATTTCTAAAACGGTTTGAGGAAACCACTAGCCATCTTGAGAGAGATTTGCATCCCACTTTACATATGGTACTCCTCTGGTATTACTTGCTCATGAAGCACTGCGCCGTTTCCCCAACAGATTCAGATATTTTAGTAGTACTGAAGAAAAAAACCAGAACAATGGTTGCACAGCAAAACAGATATTAACAATTTACATAAAATGGAAACCTTTCTACATCCGAACTTAAAATTGTTTAAAATGTTATCCGAAAATGAAAGAAAACATGTGCATTCACAAATACGTTCTATGATCGACAAAACTAACGAAGCGGAAGCATCGGCTTTAGTATCGACAATACGGGAGCTGCCCACGCCGAAACATACGTCATCAAGTATGTTTGAAGAACTGGAAGATGAATTTAATTTAGATGTTCCTCAAGAAGATGAAGTACGTAGCTACATCAATTTGAAAGTGGGAGTCAATCACTTAAAAGTTAAGGATTTGAAGAACTGGAAAATGAATTCTGGAAGATTACTGTTTTAGTATTGCAAGACGTGTATTATGCATACCAGCTAGGCCGCCCCGGTGGCGCAGTGGTCTAAGCGATGGCCTCTGATCATTCGTCCGAACGGGTCCGGGTTCGAATCCCGGTGAGGCATGGATGTTGTGTTTGTCTTAGGGCACTGGCTTTGTCCCTTCCCTGGAACCTGTGGCCATAAATTAGGGACGGGCGACGGCTTATAGCCCATTGAGTTGCTCACGGTGGTCGTTAAACCTCCAATCAAAAAAAAATACCAGCTAGCAGCACTCCAAGCGAACGGGCCTTTAGCGCAGCGGGCAGGTTGTTAGAAGAAAGAAGATCGATATTAAATTCTCAAGCTTAGACGCAATTCTGTTTTTGAAAAGTTACGAAAGTCTATGAGGTAAGACATCTTCTAATGATGTTTTTGTTCTAGAAGTATAGGAAAAACGCTAAAGGTGAATCAAGAAAGAGCGTTTTTTGAATAAATATTTCCTTAAACAATACAAAAAAATTTACTTCGGTAATAACACTTATATATTTGATATATCAATGCTTATTTTCTTATTATTGTGAAATTCTTGTTTCTCAGCAATTAAACAGAAGTAACATAATCGATGTTTTATAACTTCCAGAACCGAAAATAGATGTATTCTGCAGCGCCGTCAATACTAACCAACGTGGCATAATATAACATAGGCCTGATATTAAAAAAATATACAAAACAAATCAGCCAAATATACGGTCAACGATTTTTCCATTAAAATACCGATTGTAATCATGCGCAACGAAGAAAAACAAGTTAGTAAAATACTGCAATGCATTGATTATGATACGCTTTCCAACATACCAGAAATTATTACTCAAGTTATGTGGATAATGGCTGTGGAATAAATCTCGCTCCTGTGTCCTGACCTTTGACCCCATTTCGATGATATTCATCAGAACCGGTTCAGTATACATCAGGAATAGCATACTAAAGGTTTGTCGCAATAGAAGCAGTTTTACGCAAGTTATGAGAATAATAGCTGTGGAATAAATCTTGCTTTTGTGCAATGACCTTTGACCCCATATCATTGATATTCAACAGAACCGGTTCACTATACCTCCGGAACAACATGATAACGTTTTGTCGCAATCGAAACATTTTTAGGTAAGTTATGATGCACAAGAGCAATGGAATGGATCCCACTCCAGTGTCCTGACATTTAACCACATTTCGCCCATTTTCAATAGGGTTTGTGCCCAGGTAGTTCCCTACCACATACTAAAATTTCATCGAAATCGAACCATATTTACGCATGTTATGACGCATAAAGACAATGGAATGGATCCCGCTTTTATGTCTTGACCTTTGACCCCATTCCGCCCATTTTCAATAGGTTTCGTCCCCAGGTGGTTCCTTACCACATACTAAAATTTAATCGAAATCGAACCATTTTTACGCAAGTTATGACGCATAAGGGCAATGGAATAAATCCCGCTCTCATGCCCTGCCTGACCTTTTACCCCATTTCGCCCATTTTCAATAGTGTTCGTGCCCAGGTGGTTCACTACCACACACTAAAATTTCATCAAAATCGAATCATATTTACGCATGTTATGACACATAAAGGCAATGGAATGGATCCAGCTTTTATGTCCTGACCTTTGACCCCATTCCGCCCATTTTCAATCGGGATCGTCCCCAGTTGGTTCCCTACCACATACTAAAACTTCATCGAAATCGAACCATGTTTACGCAAGTTATGATGCATAGAGGCAATGGAATGGATCCAGCTCCTATGTCCTGACCTTTGACCCTATTTCACCCATTTTCAATAGGGATCGTCCCCAGGTGGTTCCCTACTACATACTAAAATTTCATCAAAATCGAACCATTTTTACGCAAGTTGTGACGCATAAGAGCAATGGAATGAATCCCGCTCCTATGTCCTGACCTTTGACCCTGTTTCGCCGATTTTCAATAGGGTTCGTCCCCAGGTGGTCCCCTACCACATACTAAAATTTCGTCGGAATCGAATCATTTTCACGTGACTTATCGTGCGGACTGACGGACGGACGGACAGACGGACGGACGGACAAAGCTGGAGCATATACGCTTCTTCAACCTACGTTTGGAAAGCGTAAAAAACGAAACTTTACTTCATCATTCGGCACAGGTACCTAAATAAATACAAGGCCTTAATTTGATTTTATGAAGCGAGTATGGTCTCAGATTGTAGAATTTTGCTTCACATTGTAGAATATAACGTAATCATTTGTTTTCTTATTATTTACACATTAAACAAAGTTTGTGTTTAAGAAAACAGCTAATATCATAAAGTTCCATTAAAAACCATTACGACCTATACAGTAAATGTAGTGAGTGCACATTTGCTCAGTACTAAATCGGACAAATTCCGTCAGCAAAACAGGAATACGCAATTCTCATGTCATGCAGAAATTACGTACATTTTATAATAATTTTCTAATGTAATTTAAACGTTCAAAACCTTTATTTATATTTAAATGAAACAAATTATATATAGTTAATTAGGTAAACGAATTCACTTGATACACTTGGGAAACAAAACGGAAGGGCATTTTTTACCTGAATATGATGCACATAATAATAATTATTATTCTTTCTCTCTCTTTTGGGGTTCGACATTAACGGGAAACACTAACATTGTTATCTGATCACGAAAGTTATTATAAATATGAATTACGACGAAGTAAATTTCTCCGTCATTTTTTGTCCACGCCGGGCATCGAATCCCGGTACTCCACATTCCGGAATAAGTCGCCTCCCAACTGAGCTACGCGGACGTATGCTCTCGCTGCTATCTGCCTTTATCTCATGTGCGTCCTGCGATGCAGGCACGTCACATCCCCACTCTTCAAAGAACCCAATGGCCGGGAACGTCACAGGCCATTGGGTTCTTCGAAGAGTATGTGATAATTGTTCTACACTGTGTTTGGAATTAATGAAAAATTCCTACTTCGCTTCAAGGAAATAGAAAATTAAGAGGGAGATGATATGACGTACAGTAGTACTACAGAGGTGAAAACATGTGTCAAGACGACAAATCTGCAGCGAGACATTCTGTCGGAGTAGTTCAGTTAGGAGAGCTACTTCCTCAGGAGTGAGGGGACACGAATTCGATGTCTGTCGCGGACAAACTTGGGTTTTCACACCCGGTCCAGCCATATACAGGGTCCCTTTAGCCTGGAATAACTTACGAACGGAGAGAGGTACAGTTATGCACGTGAGATAACTGTATAGTAAAGCGACTGCGCCCGATCGAATGCAACCAATAGCAGCGCCCCTAGTGGCGAAATGCGGAAGTTAGCCATTGCAAATCGAAAACGAAAAGAGATAGAGCAAATTTCCAATTACAAAGTTGTAGAGCATCAATTAATTAGTACAAAACGACATTTGTTTTACACGGATAAGATACATTGTCGCTTGAATACCCTAAAATGTCCGAAATCGATGCGCGACCTTTTGTGTGAACGTTTGAAGGGGACAGGCATAGGTATGAGCAAAAACACACAATTTATTGCATATGTGCGCACTTATGTCAATACAGTTTGATGACGTCAGACAAAACAAAAACAAAAAGGGCAAACTGGCGCACAGTGATAAAAAGTTAATGTCGAGTGTGTTCCAAGAGTTCGCCATTGCCCACGATACACATTTGTATTCGTGAAAGTAACTCTGCATGCACATTCCTCAGCATGGAAGGTGTCACACTATTACAAGCATCTGTAACACGACGACGTAAATCCAGCAGACTTGTAGGCGCTGTTGCATACACCTGAATTTTTACGTAACCCCAGAAATCCAAGGTCACCATTCTCACACAGCGTACGTAGACCTAAACTTCTGATAAGGGTACATCCTGCTATTGGTTTTTATATCATAGGTACAGTACAACGTCACAATCTGCATTTGCATACGGCTACATTTGGGAAATGTGAATATGCAGATTCGAATCGTAGCACATCGATTTCGGACATTTTAGGGTATTCAGGAGACAATTTACCTGATCCGTGTAAAACAAATGTCGTTTTGAACAAATTAATTGATGCTCTAAAACTTTGTAATTGGAAATTTTGCTCTATCTCTTTTCGTTTTTGATTTGCAATGGCTAACTTCCGCATTTCGCCACTAGGGGCGCTGCTATTGGTTTCATTCGATCGGGCGTAGTCGCTTTACTATACCGTTATCTCCCTTGCATAAATGTGCTTCTCTCCGTTCGCAAGCTATTCCAGGCTAAAGGGACTTTCCTATGCACCCTGTATAATGTTATTAGAGGCCCGGGTCTTAAAAGGGAGTCCGTGCCCATTCTACACCTAACGACTGAAATGAAGAAATCAAGACTTGAAACATGCCAAAGGTTGCTTGCTGCTAAGAAAAATATGGAAGTGATTTTTTCCAAAGCACTCAGACTGGTTATGAGAGTTGGGTTCACCATTATGACCTAGAAGTGAAACATCAATCGCTGGAATACAGACACCCACCTTCTCCTCGAACAACAAAATTCTAAACTCAGTTTTCTTCTGGTAAGTCCCTGTGTTCTAAGACTACAGAGGCATTACTCATCAGGAGTACATGGTCAAAGGTACGACTATCAACTCTGAGAGTTACGTGCGTACCTTAAAAAAGTTAGAGCAAAGAATAAACCGCTTGCATGGGGGGGGGAAGTCAATGGTTCTGCAACACGGCAATGTCTTACTTACCCCACGCCAGTACTCTCATTTCAGAGGTCATACAGGAAATCGTGTTAGAAGTTCTTGAAGACCCTCTACATACTACCCAGACTGGGCGCCGTCCGACGTTTGGTTGTTTTCTGCTCTCAAGAGACATCTGAAAGGAATCCAGTTCACCTGTGACGAAGATGTTCAAGCCGCTACGAGGAAATGGTTCCGAGTACAACATAAAGATTTTTACAGAGGCGGGTTCAAAATACTTGTTAAACGTTGGCGTATCTGCATCGAGCGTGAGGGGGATTACGTAAAACAATAAAGTATATGAGTTAACCCTTTAACGACCATTACCCTGAAATCTTGTATCATTCTATATACCATAAGACCCGAAACTGTCTGTTGTTTCACTTTTTGGTATAGTAGCAACAATGGTGACTGACGATCCTTCATGGGTCATACAAATTTAACAACAGGTAAGGGTAGGTATCCTGCTGATCCTTCTTGGGTAATGCAAATTAAAGCAACAGGAAAGGGCAGGTAATATTATCACTATAACATCATTTCGTGCTATGCGTAACGTATAAAAACATAGACCTAAGTCATTGTACGATCCAATTTCGTGTAAAATATCTTCAAGTGCCACTCTAGACAGGTGTTTCGGGCGGCTATGGTCGTTTGTATGTACGGGCGTTTTGGACGTTATGGTCGTTAAAGGGTTAAATTAGAAATTCTGAGCTTTGTTCTTGTTTTGCTTCAATTTGGTACCTTGCCACTGGGCTTGTATATAAATATCTATTGGAAGGATCTATGGGACTATGGGAAGGTCATAGATTTGCTTGTCCTGATTTTTACATTGCTTTGTTCATTGTTTTGGCATTTATCTATTTCCGCTTGTTTTATCAGGAGTCTTTCTTGCTTACCCCGCAGTCAAGTTCCTGTTTCTAAACTTAATTTCAGCTTAGATCTGCCACATTGGCATCGGACATTCTGGATCTCTATTTTTCCTTGTCTTACCTTCTTTGTTCGGAGAAACAAACAACCTCCCTATGGCACGAAGAATCGTCGAATCTTCTCCTCCCCTCTCAAGCGCTTGATCCAGACTCCCCAGTTTTTTCTCCCGTCCCAGAGGAAAGCGCAGGTTTATCCACTTTGCCTGTCCCTCCTGCGACCATCAGGACAGTTCCATGTCACTTTCATTCCTCTCAGATCCCTACATTATCAACTTACTTTGCACGTGTACCTTCCTCGTACGTGTGAGCCATTGCTCGTTTCATTTCCTAATGCAAAGGTGATGGATCATGAGAACTCCAAACAAAGGAATGAAGCAGTTTCCAGGGCAATAAAGTAATTCAACCTGAACTTCATGAACAGCCGATGCAGTAATAGTGTTTTGTAGAAACATCGGAATCGTAGTATGGAGTGTCTCATTAAGGTGGCTAAAATCTAGGAAAGGGACTGTCTAAGAACTCCCCAAAAACGCAAACGAAAAGGGAAGCTATTTGAACTTACGTGATGTTATTAAAGATGGTTATTAATACTAACTTTCTTTGAAATTAAGGAGTCCAGGGTAAGAAACTCATTAAACATGGATATCAGGAATTAACACTGACTTCAGATCTATTCTGATAAGAAAGAAACAGAAAGTTTAATCTTTGATGCACGAGAGTAAGCTCTAAACAAAAATTCTACGAAAGCAAACACTTGAAATAATTTCAGAAAACAGCAAATCTGGCTTTGTTAAGTAAAAGTGAAAACCTCTTGATCACTTAACCCTTAAGCAAGCAGGAACGAATTAAATGGGTTGAAATCAGCTCGAACGAATTAAATATGGGTTGAAATCAGCTCGAACGAATACATATATTTGCTATGTAAGACGTAGGTAGAACGCCGGTGGAATTAGTGAACCTGCGCATAGGAAAGCGTTGCTTTCTCCGGTTCCCTATCACTTCGTCCGTGTTCATTTCGTCCACGCTCACTTCGTCCAGTTCATTTCGTTCAACGTTCACTTTGTCCTCTGTTCACTTCGTCCAACGTTCACTTTGTCCTCTGTTCACTTCGTCCATTGTTCATTTCGTCCACAGTTCATTTCGTCCACATTCATTTCGTCCTCCGAATGAATGGAATACTGTGAAAATTATCTGTCTTCATGGAGTTTTTGTGATAGGTAGAAGAAAAGGTCAGCGGACATTGCTTGCAAGCGATTTTTTTTCCTGTCTGAGTTTCTCGATTAAAATATAATGATTTTAATGTTCTTTAAAGTAAAACAAGGAACCTAACTTTGAAGAGCTTTTTAACTCTTTTGTATGGTACGACGTCAATCACTATAGCATGACTCACGCTATGTTCGTAAAAGGAGTGTAAAGTGGGATTTTTTTATAACGCTGCACTTTTACTTAGGCACTAAATGTTTACATAAGATGCCAAGTTATTAATATTTCTTTTTTACTTACTTAGGCACTAAATAATAATTACTAAGCCTCATGCGTAGGCCCTTTTGACATTTTTTATTCCGCCGATGTCATTCAAAACGTTTACGTATCCACTCAAGGTAATAACATTGTGCTTTTACTGAGGCACGAAATATTAATTCAGAAGCCCTAGGCCTAGGCCGTTTCAACAGTTTTTATTCTACGGATGTCTTATTCATAACGTTTACATATCAACTCAAGGTAACATTATTGCGCTTTTTCTTAGGCACTAAATATTATTTCATATGCTCTAGGTCTTTTTCACAGTTTTTATTCTAATCACGTCATATTCATAACATTTACATATCAAATCAAGGTAATAATACTGCGTATTTGCTCAGGCACTTAATATTATTTCATAATCCCTAGGCCTAGGCCTTTTTTTACAGTATTTATTCTACGGATGTCATATTCATAATGTTTATGTATCAAGTCAAGGTAATAATATTACGCTTTTGCTCAGGCACTAAATATTATTTCATAGGCCCTAGGCCTAGGCCTTTATCACTGTTTTTATTTTAAGTACGTCATATTCCTAACATTTTTTATCAAATCAAGGTAATAATATTGCGCTTTTGCTCATGCACTAAATATTATTTCATAGGCCCTAGGCCTAGGCCTTTTTCACAGTTTATACTCTAATATATTCTATTCATAACTCTTACATATCAAGTCAAGTTATTAATGTTGCACCTTTACTTCGGCTCTAAACATTAATTAGTAAGCCCTAGGCCTTTTTAACAGTTTTTAAGGCATTACACTAAATATTCATAGTATTTGCATAACATATCAAGTTATTAATATTGATCTTTTACTTAGCCATAAAATATTAATTAATAGGGTCTAGGACATCGGTATACTAAGTATTAATTCTAGGCCTAAGGCCTATGAATTAATATTTAGTGTCTAAGTAAAAAACGCAATATTACAAAATTTTTATGTCATGTAAGCTTTATGAATATGAGATCGGCGGATTAAAAACTGTTAAACCGCCTAAGCCTAAGGTCGTTTATTAATATTTAGTACCTAAGTAAAAGCGTAATATTATTACCGTAACTTGATATGTAAACATTATGAATATGACATTCGTAGAATAACCAATGTAAAAAAGGCTTAGGTCTCAGGCCTATGAAATAATATTTAATGACTGCGCAAAAGCGCATTTTTATTACCTTAATTTGATATGTAAACGTTATGAATAGGACATCCGTAGAATAAATACTGTAAAAAAGGCATTGGCCTATGAAATAATATTTAGTGTCAAAGTAAAAGCGCAGTATAATTAAATTGAGTTGATACGTGAACGTTACAAATATCACATGGTCAGAATAAAAACTGAAAAAATGCTAGTCCTAGGGCCTATTAAATTAAATTTACTGCCTTAGCGAAGCGCAATATTATTACCCTGACTTGACACGTAAGCAATATGAATATGACATCCGTAGAATAAAAACTGTTGAAACGGCCTAAGCCTAGGGCTTATGAATTAATATTTCGTACCTCAATAAAAGCACAATAACCTTGAGTGGATACGTAAACGTTTTGAATGACATCGGCAGAATAAAAAATGTCAAAAGGGCCTACGCATGAGGCTTAGTAATTATTATTTAGTGCTTAAGTAAGTAAAAGAGAAATATTAATAACTTGGCATCTTATGTAAATATTTAGTGCCTAAATAAAAGTGCAGCGTTATAAAAAATCCCACTTTACACTCCTTTTATGAACATAGCGTGAGTGATGTTATAGTGATTGAAAAAGTTCTTCAAAGTTAAGTTCCTTGTTTTACTTTAAACAACATTTAAAATCGTTATATTTTAATCGAGAAACTCAGATAGGGAAAAAACACTCATGCTAGCAATGTCCGCTGACCTTTTCTTCTACCTATCACAAAAACTCCATGAAAACAGATAATTTTCACAGTAATCCATTCATTCGGAAGACGAAATGAATGTGGACGAAATGAACGGTGGACGAAATGAACAGTGGACGAAGTGAACATTGGACTAAGTGAACAGCGGACGAAGTGAACAGTGGACAAAGTGAACGTTGAACGAAATGAACTGGACTAAGTGAGCGTGGACGAAATGAACACGGACAAAGTGATCCGTCACCGCTTTCTCCTTAGCTTTGTTATTCAAAGTGGTCATTTTGGAGGATGATTGACCCTAATACTCAGACTAATTGCCTGCTAAAAGGGCTATAACAAAGGTGATGAACCTAAGAAAGCCGAATTTCCCATAAGGGGGCGAAAGTGTGCACACTCAACCCTCAATCTGTGCGAGTTCCATTTGTGCGAATTCGAATATGCGCGAACAATATTTAAAGTTCTCTGTCGTTTTACACGAACCCAAATTCAAGTATACACGAGTTACACTTCCACGCAAACACGGTTCTGTCATGTTCGGGATATACACCGATGAGATAAATCCAATCGAGCATCTGCTGGAACAGCACATCCATTCTGCAACGGCACAGCCACGTAACTTACAAGAGTTAAAGGATCTGCTCGTAACGTGTTGGTATGAGATACCACAAGATATCTTTAGGAAATCTTGTAGCGTCCATCCTTCGCGAGGTAAGAGCTGTTTTGGTGGTACGTGAAGGACCAACGTCACATTAATCAGGTGGTCATAATGTTTTGGCTCTTCGGTGTAGCTTTGCTCTCATAATTCGCTTTAATAATCTGCACATGAGTATCGCTCTTTACATCGGCATCTCTGGCATCTCTCATCTCAACATTGCTCATCCCAACATTGCTCATCATCTTATTTACTTTTGATTGCTTTCTGACCTACTCTCAGGTTGCCAACTTTTACGAGCTCGTCTAGAGAAACTTCGTGATGTTAAGTCATAAAACATTTAACAATCAGAAACCAGAACTACATGAGAACACAAAAACTCAAAAGGAAGGTGAAACTATGAAGGTATGAACTTAAAAAGAATGCTAAACTATGAAGGTATGAACTTAAAAAGAATGCTAAACTATGAAGGTATGAACTTAAAAAGAATGCTAAACTATGAAGGTATGAACTTAAAAAGAATGCTAAACTATGAAGGTATGAACTTAAAAAGAATGCTAAACTATGAAGGTATACGTCACAAGTCATTATTTTTTTCTTGATGTTCTGTGCCAACTCAACAGATTCAGCATTATATTCGAATGGCACTGGTCTGTAAGGAATTCCATTCTGATCTGTAGAAAATTTAAAAGTAGTCACTGCCCAGGGGAGCACCTTCACACTGACTTATCTGCATTCGGTCTTGTTTTAATATGGTCTGAATTGCCGTCTATCACGGATGGAAAAAGTATAAATTAGCAACCGAAAACTGACCAATCAGCTGTCGAATATTGGTTTACTAGTAATCGGTAACCATCTATTGAATATCGAAAAGTGGCCAACGGCCAAAAGAACAACAATCATGTCTTAAAGCACAGGGTTCGGGCATCGAGCAAACCAGGAAATTTACTGGCATGCTAACAATAAGCACCACAACCGTCTTTTCCTGGATGTAAACAGGATCGAAAATCTCTAACAAAATTATTTAAAAATTAGTATGATTATTCAGAAGTTACTGATGTCATTTTTAAAGTTCGAAATAACCATGGGTTTGGTAATACATCTTCCACGCACCTCAACACATGCAATAGCGATCAGCACATCTAAAAGATTGTTAAATTACTATATCAAAGAAAATATTTTGGTAAGTTAAGAACAAGCTAAGGACTTCTTGTATTGAGACCGATGCTGTTTTTCAGGAAGTTGGAAATCCATAGTAGCTGGATTTAGGTGACAGCACAATGAATTCTTGCTTTAAGCGGCAAGTTTCGGCTACATTTCTTTCAGGTTTTACCATCTCGCGACTGTTGGCTCGAGTACAGTGTCACTTTGATTTCTGATTAAATTTAGACAACTGGAAAATTGGGTTTGTTAGCACTGTTTTACCTTTTACTCGCAACTTTATTTAACCATAGCCATAGTTCTTTTGCTTTTTATTCCCAATGATTTGTTTTAGCATCGTCGTACTCTAATTAACCTGTTTGTAATGGTCCACGAGGGCTAATGAATCTTTCCTCTCCTCTTTCGTTTTCCATGTATTTTTACCTTCCTCCTCTTTCACGCGATTTTCCTTACATCCCTAAACTCAACAACTTTAACCTACAAGGAAACGTTCCTTAAAGGGACATTGAAAGTCGGGGATGCAACGGGTGATTATTCAAATCCAATGTGAAATATTTAAAAAAACTAAAAGCAGTGTCAACTTAAAGAACATTATTGTATTTTATCTATCACAGTCCGAAAGAAAATTCTTTACAATGAAGCAGAAGGAATTCGATCACTTGCTGCTTTCTCTTGCGAACTGTTCACACCAGAACGAAATTTCTCCTTTTCACCCACTTGTGAAATAAATGCTAGTTCCAGATGTCTCTGACCAATGAGTAAAAGAGTTATTATGCTAGTCACGTGCAACAGAATAGGCGACAGAAATCAAAATTAAATTTCCCCATTCCCTTCAGAGATTGACTTCGATTCTCTTGGAACGTAAAGGAAATCGGAAGTTAGGGATTCTTTTTTTGGGGGGATTTTGTTTGTGAAGTGGTCGTGAGTTTCCATCTTTTCTTTTTCAGGAGATGAAGTTGGAAAAAAGTAAAATGCAGTTGAAGACATATGATGTTTAAAAAAAATTCCGAAGATACGACGTGCTAGTTTCCTTCCACGGTGCGATAGAAACATTGTTTGCGAACACGATGGCCGCAAGAGTAGTTTTCTAACTAGTCGTCTGAGCTGTACCCGGGTTCGAGTGGTAATTAACCCTTTAAGCTGCCGATGCACCTGAACTAAACGGGACCCCAACTTTTCTGCGCTCCCCATACATAAATGCCCACATAGCGGTCGCGCGTTTTACGAAAGCCACGGCAATGCAATTCCTTTCTACCCTCTCATCTCAGAAGCTATGACCATAAACCTATCACAGAAGATGAAAGCTTGCTTCTACTCCTATATTCTCTACTCCACGAATCAAGTCATGATGGGAAAGATGGGTCCCCCTGACACGGACATCATTCCTCTGGGTAGAAACAAATGACTCAAACATCTTTCTTAGATTCGTAGCCTTTTAGCAGGTAATCAATCAGAAAGAATTAGTGCCAGTCATCACCCTAAATGTGCCCACTTTGAAAACATAAAGCTAAACGGAAGCAACGATTTCTAATGTACAAATTCAGTCGTTTCAGCCGTGTTTGGCCACTTCTTAGATAGCAAATACACGGTCCAGTTTCGTTATTGTGACCACCAGCTAATATCCAGAGTAACCGCCGTATGCTGCGCGGACAGCAGCTAGACGGGCTGGGAGTGACTCAATAAGGTGCTGGAAGGTATACACAGGTATGTGGAGCCATGATGACTGCAGTGCATCTGACAGCTTCTGGAGGGTGTGTGGTGGAGGATCCATAGACCGAACAACACGATCGAGGTGGACCTACAGATTCTCAATTGGGTTTATGTCTGGGGAATTAAAAGGGTAGTGAAGTACTTTGAAGTCTTCATCGTGCTCTTCCAACCACTCTCGGACATTTCTAGCTGTGTAACACGTCGCATTGTCGTTCTGGAAGATCCCATCCGCCCTAGGGAAGACAATCAGCATGTATGGGTGTACGTGGTCTGCACGGATGGATTAATAACGCATTAGGTTCATAGTGCCTTCCACGGATATGAGTGGACTCAGAGAATGCCACGAAAACATTTTTCAGACCATAACGCTGCCCCCACCAGCTTGTGATCTTCAAGAAATGGTTGAAGAATGTTTGTTCTCCGATGTTTTTCGCCTTATACGCCAACGTCCATCTGTCTGATGAAGCAAAAGCGAGACTCATCGGAGAAGGCAATTCTTTGCCAATCACCGGAAGTCCAATTCCGATACTGCCGTGCAAATGTAAGCCTTTTCTGACGATGCACCTTCGTTAGAATAGTTGCAGTGACCATCGGAGCTCCATACGCAGCACAGTTCGCTGAACTGTCGTTTTAGACACACTTCCGGTAGCTTTCTGGTTCATTAAGCCAGTGAGTTGCTCCATTGTAGCCTGTCGATCTGCCCTCACGCACCTTCGCAGCCGAAGTTCACCTCTCACATCAATGGCACGTGGTGTTCCGCAGATTCCACGTCGCTTATTTGCAATGGTGCCATTTTTTCCAATTACGATACACTTTAACCACAGCAGCTCGCGAACAGTTCACAAACTGTGCTGTTTCAGAAATACTGCCACCCTTGTCCCGAAAGCCGATAATCATCCCTTTTTGCAAATCTGATAAATCGCTCCTTTTATCCATAACAGAAACGAGTGATATGTTTTCAGAATGCCTACAGCACACCTTATATACCCTCGAAGCCAACTCACGACACGTGCCTTCCTTCATTGGCTAAGCACTGTTGAGCTCAAAAGTAGGAGGTGGTCACAATAATGTGACTCGACTGTGTACATCCGATCTAGCTGACCACAGCCCATTTTGCAAATCCGAGTTAATTCGTTCCAGCACATCAAATGGTTAAGAAAAGGTACTTAAAAAATTCGGGGTAGGTAGTGTCGGAGTCACTACTCCTGAGGGTTTTGGCGGAAAACGTGTTGCCCAGGCAGTGTTGTCTGGGCGGGGTATTTGTATTCTTGATAAGAAAGACATGAGCGCAACGAACTTGCATGTCTTTTATTTTATTTATTTTTCACAATGCTGACAAATTTATAAAATTTTGTTGAAGACAGACAATGGTACGAGTAGTACAATATGTAAGACTTACATGCTACACTTATATTTCTAGAGAACGTTAAGTCTATCGTGGTATTCTTAAAAGTTGTGAAGTCAGTTGGATCAGTGGCCAACACCAATCTGAATTTGTCGTTCAGAAACTGTTTCAGACGATCGTTCTACGCCTCAATGTTAAAGTCCCCGGTGAGCAGAAGCGGTATTTTGGGATCTCAGGGCCAGTCGCTAACTATTGTTCTGATATGCTCTGTGCAGTAAAGCATTAGTTGAAAGAGAAACATCTCGATGTAGTTGAGTGGTGCCTGTGGATGAGTATAGACTGACACTAGAACGAATTTGAATTGGTTGGGTATCTCAACTTCCACTAGTACGCCTTCGCCGACATGAATATCCTGTAAACAATTGAATTCAGAATATTTGGGTACTGGCCGTCGTGGAACGGGTCTAGCGACCTGAGCCCTACACGTTTTCTTATTCTTGAAGACTGCCGTGCCACCGTAGAGTCCACAACGCTTCTTCTTGCCAATGCCACGACTCGTACGGGGCTGTTGGTCGTCGTTATCGCCGTGTCTGTATCACTCTTTGGATTCAATATGTTTGAAGCCGGGCATGTCGACGGTTTGTCTTTATCCATACAAATCCCCGTGAGTGCCAAGTAGTCGGAGCGTGAAGTGACTGAATCGCTGCTCAAGTCCAACTTCTGTGCCACAAAACTTTTAATGTTAAACGTGCACACTATGAAAGACTCTCTTTTGTCGTCACCATCGTCGTCAGTAGAGTTGTTGTATTGATTGAATCCACAGAATTTCTCAACGTCTGTTGTTACCGTGTACAGACGATGTCTCTCAAGACGCAAGTATTCGTCGGTCATCTCTTTGAGCCCTAGCGCGTTGCTGCCTCTGCCGTGATAGTCGTTGTTTGCATTAGTCAAGTAGAATCCGTCGATGCTCGTCACTTTGCTCAGGCCTACGTAGACCAAAGACGTCTGTTGGCTCTTGTCGTAATCATATACTATTCTGTCGAATGTCGTCCAAGTGTCTTGGAAGTTGCTTGACCACTTAATCCACATCGCAGGCCACGTTAATCACTTGGCCCACAATACCGTAGTTCCCCATATAACGAAGACGCCTGATCTGCATAAATGGTGGTCGCGGAGAATAATAGACGTTCACTGAATGGATCCAACGGCGGCAAGTGTGTTGGCTTCGGTGGATACGTGAAGCCGTTACTCTTACTCAACTTTGGCACCATTCCTTGCTTTACTGATGTCTAGCAGTTTGAGCACAACATAAACTGTTGAACGTCTTCATCTGTGAATTCCTGTTGTAAGAATTGCAACATAGCTGCATTGGCCCGTTTTAAATCATTTTGGAACCATATGCGATCACAAACTCCACAAACAAAACCCAACTTGTTACCATAGAACGACTTTTCAAAGTGCTTCGTCGACAGACGCAAATGGGTTATAAACGTTAATCTCGATTCTAAAACTTCTCATCTGCTTGTATTTCGTCGCATTCCATCGGTTCTATCTTACTGTCGACATCCATTACCTGTGAACTGGCGTTAGGCGTTGCTGCGTCTGCGCGACTGGTACTCGCCTCAACTTGCCGACGTGCCTCATCTTCCGCATTCGTTCTGCTATTGTCATAGGGGCCTTTTTGGATTCCTCATGTATTATTCTTTCACTTTGTAAGTGCTTACGATCGGCATTTAAATTCGTGTTTCGAAGATATTTCGACATTTCTGAAATTTTAGCGAAAATTTGTCCAAGTTCAACATTTTGTCACTGTATATTTTTTAAAGTTCTTTTGTGATTGTCACTATGAGTGTTTTATTTTCTAGTACTTGTCGAGCTCTGTTAAACGACACTTCACACAACGTCCTACGCGTACGCGTTCCCGAGCTATACTAATTTTGCCGCCCGGCGAACCTGTAATTTTCCACTCCAACTTGGCAGCCATCTTGTCGCGGAGTGTGACGTCACGCGCATAAGGCTAATGTCGCGTGACATCATTTCATCCTTGCTTTTTTAAACCGTGTATTGCTTATTTCGATATGCGTTATAGTTTTAATGTTAGTAAGATTTGTCTGGTATACACAAAATCGTAACATCGACTTTCGCATAGTTTCCCCCATGTCTTCCCCCGCGGGGGAAAACGTTTTCCATCAAAAGAAACTGAGGCTGCATCATTCCCCACACTTATGCATTTTCCTCTAAGTCGTAAAACTTGAAGAGTTAGTCACGGTGAAACCAAGATCGTAAGGGTCACTTATCGACTTAAACATTTGTATGCTGAAACATTTCAAGTTATAACTACACACTTGAACAGTATTAGACAGAAACGGTCCAGAGTCATGCATCAACAGAACAGGTTCCTTCCTATTTCAATGTCCAACTTTTATTCAGTAGACAGGCATGTCATAAAAGAACGCCGTTGAAGGTACTTAACTTCGCAATAACAAAATGATGGCGTAAACGAAGCACTTCAAATACTAACTTGCGAATTAGACAAGACACAATTATCAAGACGTTAGCTCGCTATCACTTAATAAAGCATAATCCACATAGATCTGCTGGTTAGTTTTCACTAAATTTCACAATCAATCTGCACGTAAATAAGCTCTTACCACCTTATCTATCGTTCTCTCTTAGTTCACACCTCATACATCTCATCACATCTCGTACACTCTTTCATTGCTATCTATTTTTCTCTTAGCACACCAAAAACTGCACTTACATATAATTTTATAGATCTTTGACCCACTACCAGATTTGCCAACTTTTAAAACTCCTCGGGATAAAAAAAATGTTTCGTTAAATCAGAGAATCGTTTGACAAAGAGAATAAATAAACAAATACATCGTTCTTTCCACTTTTTAGCAACACATAGCAACCGAAAAATTGTTATTCGGTCACCGCTGGGGATCCGAATCCCAGATCTCTCGATATCTAGTCGAGCGCATTAGCCTTACACCACGGTGGCCAACAATCCACGGGGCTATGTGTGTTTCTCTGTCAGCTTCTGACATCATAATTCCGTAAGATGGGCTCAGTTACTGAGACGTCTCCATCTGGTGGGTATTAACGGCACTGGCCATATATTAATTATATCAGTTAAATCCAAAGGGCGAGATCCAAAGTGAAAATCCTCCAAATAAGTTGCGTCAGTGAATAAACACAAACATCGCTCTTTAATGAGACGTCTCCATCTGGTGGGCATTACTATGTAAAATTTTATGGAAACGTGTCAGTAGCTGAGGCTGAGCCCAACTTACGGATTTATGATGTCAGATGCTGACAGAAAAACACACATAGCGCCGTGGATTGTTGGCCGCCGTGGTGTAAGGCTAACACGCTCGGCTAGATAACGAGAGATCTGGGATACGGATCCCCAGCGGTGACAGAATAACAATTTTTTGGTTGCTATGTGTTGCTAAAACGTGGAAAAAACGATGTTTTAAAAAGAGCGATGTCTTTTATATTTGAGAAAATAAAAGTCGGGAGAGCTAAGCGTCGGGGGCGTACGGAGCGTTAAACCTAAGGTAAACGGTAAGTCCGAAACAGTTTTTTTTGCCAAAAGAAACAATGGAAAATGATAAAAAAAGAAAGAGGGGAAGTAAAAAAAAAAAAAAAAACACTTACCCATGTGAAACTGAATGGCCAGTTGTCTGTGTCAATTGGAAATATCAGGTCTTCAGCTAGTGAAGTGTATCCAGCATCATCAAGTAGTCCGTTAAAGAGTCCCGACCTTAAAAAACCTATCGAGCTGCGTCTGATATAGGAACAGCGGGGATAAACATGGAAAAGGGAAACACCAAGAAACCTTTGAATTCCACTGCTAAGTAAAACTAGAATGCAACCGGCGAACCTCCAAAGGATGTAACAAAGCCTTCGAAAGTAGAAACCGTTGAATTCTGTTTGCAATGGCAGACGCTTCTTCCTCGGCTAGTTCTAGAGCAGTTGGGTGATTGTCGTTCCCATTTATCAATCTCAATATTTCCGCTTCCTTGGTTGGTCAACTTTGGAAAAGAAATACTTTTTCATGAAATTTCCCGAAAAACTGGCACTGCACAGCTGAACTGCAAAATTACCGATATACACTATCTACCAACAAGTAATTGGACACCCGTGATAGCAAAGGAAAACGAAGTTTATTCACCTTTAATAGTTGGTGGAGCCTCCACGAGCGGCGATTACAGCTGCGACCCTCCGGGGCATACTCTCAACCAGGCGTTGTACGACGGCTAGCGGTATTTTCTTCCACTCGGCTTGGAGAAGACAGGTCAGTTCCTTCGCCGATTTCGGACGGTGGGGGCATCCCTTAAGGAGGTGCTCGATACGGTTTAGGTCCGGGCTTTGCGCAGGCCAGTCCATTCGATTAACCCCATTGTCACCATACCAAGCCATGGTTGACCTCGCAACATGACAGGTGGCATTGTCATCCTGAAAGTAACATGGGTCCACTCCGTAAAACTGCCACAACGTAGGAAGCGCATTATCATCCAAAATGGTGCAGTAGGTCTCGGCGTTGGGTCTACCAGGAATTGCGACCAAGGGTGCTGTGCCATACCAGGAGAAACACCCCCATAGCATAATTCCACCGCCGCCGAACTTCACAGTAGGGACAATACATTCCGGCAGGAGGCGTTCTCCAGGCAGACGCCAAACCCAGACCCTGCCATCTGAGCGGTAGAGGGTGAACCTTGATTCGTCGCTCCAAAGAACCTGTTTCCACTGTTCAACGGTCCACTGTCGACGTTCTTTGCACCACGTTAGCCGAGCAGCGCTATTGGACTTGGTGATCAAAGTCTTGTTGGCGACAGCACGTCCATGATAACCGAGTAGATGGGCTTCCTTACGGATGGTATTCATCGAAAGAACACTCCCGGATGCCTGTTGAAACTCCTCGTGGATGTGGCCCATCGATTTGGTGCGGTTCTTCCGAATTTCTCTGGCCAGCACCCGTCAGTCTCTAACTCCCAGTTTTGTGGGTCTGCCGGGTCGGGGCACATTTCGACAGTCACCTCTAATCTTTCACTTGCCAATCACTTAGGCCACTGTCGATTTTGGGTACTTCAACTCGTTGGATATGTCACGTATGGATCGGCCATTTCTGTGATACCCGACGATTACACCTTTCTCGAAATCAGAGAGCTCCGAACTGCGTGACGTCTTGCATGCGACTGGTTGCGTTGTTGTTTCCCACACGATATTTAACGGCGGCGGCCGTGACGTGTATCAGGACCGCAGATATCGTCGATTGCAGGGGTGTCCAATTACTTGTTGGTAGATAGTGTATATTAAATATAAATATATTCGTTTAATATAAATGGCAGATGGCTACAACGAAATGTTTCATTTGTGAAGTGGTTTCCCTCTTAATAGTTCAGTCAAAATGTAGATTAGGTAAAGGTCTGTCACAGCGCTTGCTTGTGCTGGAGTGGGATGGGACACACACATAATTATATAGGTCGCTTTCTTGCTTTCTGGAGCTGCGAAACTAGTGATCACATCATCAAAATCAAGTTTGCATGTAAGGTCACTTTCTATTGTTAAAATACTTAGCCCTGTCAGTTTTTCTTGGACTATTGTTGATCGCATCCTGTTTTTCACTCTTTTCGGAACAGAAAATGAGCGCTCAGCAGTACAGTTCGAGATACGCATTGTTAACAAAATCTGTAAGGCAATGTCTACATTGGGAAACGTATGAACAATTTGTTTTTCTCGTAAGAATTTTTTTAGGACACATTTCTTTTGGCAAAAGTTTAAAAAACTGGTAGGCTTCATCTTCAAATTATCATCTATGTCATCACTATAAATCTTTCGAAAACAATTCGCTGCTTCTCGAAGTACTTCTTTAGAAGCATCTTTTTTCATTAAAAAGCTAAATCGATCATTAATGGTTACATATGCTTGTTTCCTCCTTTCAAGCTCCGAAATCAATGAACCACATATGACATAGTGACACTGTGAATAAAGTAATCTTTATCTGACTGCTGAAGTTCAACAGATGCGCTATCATCAAGCATTCGACTTTTTGGCACTTTACTTTTACGCTTCACTGAATACTTGTTTTCCACTAATGTTTTTGCCTCAAGCTCATACTTGTCGAACTCATCACGCACTGACTGTACAAATATAACTAATGAGGTATACATTGGTACTAGGACTGATATATCTTCAGTAACAGACTGGAGCGTCTTATTAACACTGTTCAAATGTTGCAAAACTGTATCCCATGCAACTGTTAAAACAGCAGTCTCAAACTTCTTCATTTTGTGCAGCAGTACTTTTGCTTCGTGCTTTGTAGGCATTTTTTCATTGTCATCATTGGATACATTAAGCAAGACTTTCACGATGTTTTGATAACCTTGCCGTAGAGCTTTAGAAGCATCAGCAGCGACAGACCATCTAGTTCTAGATAATGTTTTTACATGAAGTCCACCAGCTAGTTCTGAAGAAAGAGTCTCCCACCGTCGAGGAGAACTGGGAAAAAAATTAAATATGCTCTGCACTAATCCAAAGAAGGAAATAGCTTGTTGACAGCACTCAACTGTATGAACTCCAACTAAATTTAACGAGTGACCTGCGCATGGCACATATTCAGCTAATGGGCACAGCTCCTTTACCTTAGCCTGTAACCCTGAGTATTTGCCAGACATGTTGCTGGCATTGTCGTAGGACTGTCGTCTGCAATTAATTATATCTATGCCAAGTTGTTTAAGCAAGGAAGTCACAGTATGAATTAGATGACTGGAATCATGGCCATAAATTGACACAAATTCAAAAAAACGTTCAACAGGATCTCCGTTTTCAGTCACATAACGTACAGCTACTACCGCCGCCCCGGTGGCGCAGTGGTCTAAGCGATGGCCTCTGATCATTCGTCCGAAAGGGGTCCGGGTTCGAATCCCGGTGAGGCATGGATGTTGTGTTTGTCTTACGGCACTGGCTCTCTCCCTTCCCTGGAACCAGTGACCCTAAATTAGGGACGGGCGACTGCTTATAGCCCATTGAGTTGCTCACGGTGGTCGTTAAACCTCCAATCAAAAAAAAAAAACAGCTACTACCAACTGGTGTACATGCACAACATCAGGAGTAGAATCCACAATCAAACCAAAATATCTGGCTTTCTGAACTACTGCATTCAATACTTTTTGTGCCATAATTTGAATTAATTCAGTCATAGTAGTAGAAGATAGGTAATTTGCATTACCAGTACCAATGTTTCCGTATTTTACTAAATGGTCTGCCAAGAATAGATCGAAAAGGCTTACCAGCTCCAAAGTTCCAAGGAAATTACCGTTCTGTAGGGAATGGAGTGTTTCATTTTCCCCAAACAAAGCAAGTCCACGTAAAGCAAGAGACTTTATTACAGCCACAACTCTAGTCAAAACGTTCATCCAATACTGACACTCCTGCTGATATTCCTCATTTAGCAAATTATCCATACGTTAAGAGAGTGTAACCCTTTGTGACAGACAGAGCACCGAATTTCTATGAATGATGGAGTTTTCATGTTCCTGAAGTCTCTCTGTAGTATGTTTCCAGTAGCTTGATCACTGGAGTTGAACAGTTTACACACATAACAAAAAAGAGTACGTTTAGCTGGAGAATATACTAACCGCTCTCTGTTCACCAAGTAATTATTTTTGTTTATAACCCATTGAGTTGTTCACGGTGGTCGTTAAACCTCCTCCAACTCATTATTTTTCTTCTTGCGATAAAAGTTTTGTTCTGTGAGCATGCGTTCTTTGTTCAAAATAACACGTTTTGAACTAGAAATTTGGCCAATATTTTGATTTGGTCTGTTACAAATGAAATGCTTACGAAACTCATCTGTAATAAAATTAGGCCACAAACCGACATCAGCAGGAAATACAGGTTCACATTTTGACTGATCATCATAATTACGACTATGTTGGTTTTCAATACTTGGACCACTGAATTCACGACGTGGTAGCAAACTTGCACTTTGCAAGGACTAATATTGTGCATTTGCTGTGTTTGCATTTTCTGTGAACGGAAAACTATTGCAAAACACATCTTCAGGCTCAATGTTGCCCCTTTCTTGAGTCTGGGCTGTCTGGGAAGAGCTTGTACGTAACAGTTTCTTATTAAAATGCTCCCCTACCTCGAGTTCAGCATTTGAAGAGTTATCCTGTTCATCCACGGGAACATCTTATTTGGAACTTGTTATGAACTGCTCAATGGCCCCCTTATGGGATAGCAACTGAAGTCGAATATCGTTACTTCTTTTTCTTGTACCTGCACCTGAAAGATATTGTCGTGAAGACATTCTAATACTAATATCTCAAAATTCTCAACTGATAAATCCGTTTAGTTTAATTTACAACTCGGAATCCTCTACCACATACGAAATACGATTACAGTTTACAGTTGCGGTTTAACTTTAACAAAATTCAATTTGAAATTTGGCAACTACGGTTGTAGATGATAAGCATTAAACAGTCATTACTCACAAGATCATGTGACTGGTCCTTCACGAATTTTCACCAGTGGCAAGCCAAGATACATTTGCAAAGCAGAAATATATCTTATTTAACTGTTCATCATTAGTTGGTTTGTTGACTGAGAAGGACATGTAACTGCGTTCAGAAGACCCACGATAAATTCCATACTGCTGAAAACCGATAGACGATAGTCATACCTCAAACGATCAATGAAACCCCGTAAAATATTACTTTCACAATAATGATAAGTTCAACAATTATTATAGGTATTTTTTAGAAACAATTTAAAAAGGGCCCCGTTAAACACGGAGGCCCAGGACCCGTGCAGTAATCAGGCCCTGCCCACCCACCGTACTCACTTGACTCGATCCTAGTGATTTCTTCCCCTTCAAAAATCTGAAAAAATCTGCGGTGTAGGTGTTTTACGGATGATTCTGAACTGCAAGAGACAACGAAGTATTGGTATGAGGAGAAAGATAAAACGATTTTTGCAGCGGGCATTCGCTAACTTTATAGTCGATACAAGAAATGTAGCCAAGTCAGGGGAGACTACACTATCTACCAACAAGTAATTGGACACCCTTGCAACCGACGATATCTGCGGTCCTGATACACGTGACGGCCGCCGCCGCCTCGCCGTTATATATCGTGTGGGAAACAACAACGCAACCAGTCGCATGCAAAATGCCACGCAATTCGGAGCTCTCTGATTTCGAGAAAGGTGTAATCGTAGGGTATCACAGAAATGGCCGATCCATACGTGACATATCCAGCGAGTTGAAGTACCCAACATCGAAAGTGGCCTACGTGATTGGCAAGTGGAAGATGAGAGGTGACTGTCGGAATGTGCCCCGACCCGGCAGTCCCACAAAACTGGGAGTTAGAGACCGACGGGTGCTGGCCAGAGAAATTCGGAAGAACCGCACAACAGGCATCCGGGAGTGTTCTTTCGATGAATACCATCCGTAAGGAAGCCCATCTGCTCGGTTATCATGGACGTGCTGGCGCCCACAAGCCTTTGATCACCAAGTCCAATAGCGCTGCTCGGCTAACGTGGTGCAAAGAACGACGACAGTGGACCGTTGAACAATGGAAACAGGTTCTCTGGAGCGACGAATCAAGGTTCACCCTCTACCGTTTGGATGGCAGGGTCTGGGTTTGGCGTCTGCCTGGAGAACGCCTCCTGCCGGAATGTATTGTGCCAACTGTGAAGTTCGGCGGCGGTGGAATTATGCTATGGGGGTGTATCTCCTGGTATGGCATGGGACCCTGGTCGCAATTCCTGGTAGACTCAACGCCGACAACTGCTGCACCATTTTGGATGACCATGCGTTTCCTACGTTGTGGCAGTTTTACGGGGTGGACCCATGTTACTTTCAGGATGACAATGCCACCTGTCATGTTGCGAGGTCCACCATGGCTTGGTATGGTGACAATGGGGTTAATCGAATGGGCAGAGGCCAGACCTTAACCCTATCGAGCACCTCCTGGACGAGTTGGAGCGTCGACTTAAGGGTCCGAAATCGGTGAAGGAACTGACCTGTCTTCTCCAAACCGAGTGGAAGAAAATACCGTTAGCCGTCGTACAACGCCTGGTTGAGAGTATACCCCGGAGGGTCGCAGCTGTAATCGCCGCTCGTGGAGACTCCACCAACTACTGAAGGTGAATAAACTTCGTTTTCCTTTGCTATCACAGGTGTCCAATTAGTTGTTGGTAGATAGTGTATATGGGAAAACAAAGGTGCGTTTTTAAAAACAAAATGAGTCTTTGTACGTTAATTAGAGGTGTCACACATAGATGGGTTTTTTTTTTGCTTTTTTTTTGACACGAAGCAGTGCAGAATTTTCACGAAGCACGAGCTGAAGAGGAATGGTGACTGTGCGTCTTCAGAATTTGACAGTTTTCTGAGTTAGAGAAAGATATTTATTTTCCCTTATATATGCGTTCCGGGTTCAACTTTGATCCGAACAACGAAATGTGTAGGACGAGAATACGAATGAGCACGTAGTCATTTGGCTGGAGTGTTAAGAACAACTGACATTCAAAAGCACGCATAAATTTATGGCGAAGAACTTGAGACTTTCACCGCACGAATACCTTACGTGCCACTCTCAGCGACCGAGCTGTGTTTATGTTTCTCAGAAGGGGAAGAATAGATTATTCACTGTAATCAGATCCGGTTGCCTGATTCACTTGCAAGACTTAATCACATTATTATCCGTTGGATCCAAACGGTAAGCGCAAATGCATTGCGGTTTAGATAGAAGATTAACTGCCACTAAAAATAAACTGCACACGAGGGTTTAATAACTCAGACGCTAACATTGTTGCTGAGTATGATGCGCACCATAGGAACTTATAAACACTCCACCATTTAAAGGAGAAAACTAAACTTAAGAACATCAAATACTCCCTGAAATGTTCCGGCTTATTATCACAAGAACAGATTAGCGTTTTCCTGGAATCATACTCCAACGAAATTTTGAGTATAATCGATTTAAAGTGAGAGCTGAGAGCTCAGTACGAACACTTCGTTTCATCAGCAGAACAAAATAATGTCTCGCAATTGTTCAAGTCTTTCTTTAAGGGGATATAAAGCTTAGGACAGCTTGCAATTCTTGCTTGAAACTGAGAAACTATGTTTGTAGCAATAATACTCCGTCAGTGTGGAAGTTCAGATGAAACTGAAATATTTAAAATGTACAGCAAATCAGCAGTCACGTGAAGGCACAGAAGCATACCCAGAAATGATTTTCTTTCTGGGGTGCATTTTTTATTGAATTAAAAAGTTCAATTAATTACATTTTTACTGTTTTTAATTATGGTATGTGTATTTTAAAACTCTTTTAATTAAAAAAAATGGTTTTCGTATAGAAACCCTTACTTCAAATGGAACCTGCGTTTCTTTCTCCTTAGAAGACACTCTCCCAGGATTAACCATATGTAATAAAACCAAAGATTGACCATATGACCCTGCAATAAAACCAGAGACTGACAATATGATCCTGCAATAAAACCAGAGACTGACAATATGATCCTGTAATAAAACCAAATATGGACCATAAGAAGAAAAAAGGTCGAATGCCTCGCAGAGAAAATTACCTCTAACGCCCTAATAAAAAGAAAAACTTCATCGGCTTCCAGCACTGTTGGACACCGGCGCAAAAAAAAAAAAAAAAAAAAAAATCAGGCTACAACTGGTAAAACCACCCACAGTACAACAAGGCCCCAGTTCAGAGTTGGAAACGGGTCAAAAATTTCGGACCCTGACCCGACCCGGACCCTTAACTGACCCGGACAAATCTGCTTAAAAATACAAATTCGAAACTCAATTTATATATATATATATATATATATATATATATATATATATATCAGGGGTGACATGGAGGAGACTGGCACAAGACAGACCGTTGTGGAGGAAACTTGGGGAGACCTTCGTCCAGCAGTGGATTGATAATGGTTGACAATGATGATGATGATGATATACATATAAACGTAATATATATATTCATCCCAATAACTGCTCGATATTTAATAACTGAAATCCTTTTTTAATAATAAAATTTGGTCACTTGCTAAATTTTAGTGCCATTTTTAGTGCCACTATTTTGCGTTATCCAGAAGTAATGGCTGACTATGACCGTGTGTATATTACAAATGGGAATCATTGTTTACGATTACACAAATGTATTTTTTTAAATGTATTTAGAATGTTCATTCTTCCCACGCTTTGATGGAGGTGCGCATACTTTCACATAGTCCGTTACATTTTTTGTTCCATAATCTCTTATTACACCGTCGACATCTTTCTTTGTGATTATACGCTTTCCACATTTTGAACAACAAGCAAGACCAAACAACACAGAATTATTCACCGGGTCCTTAATGAGACGAAACAATTTCCAGCATTCACTCTTCCCCTTGTGGTTTTCAACAAGCACGTATTTGTTGGCCTCGACGCCTTTCTCAACCTCCTTAATATTAAATTCATCCATATTAACAAATAAGGAGTTAATTTTGACATGACTTGTCATGGGAACGGGATGTTAGCACATCAATCGAAAGCCTCTGAATGCTCAATGTAAAAGATGCGATGTGAAAAGTAACTCTTAGTCATACAGTGAACTTTGCATGGAGAGAGTGAATCAGCTGAGAAGAAGGCGAATGGCGTTTGCCTGTACCTTGCCCTGGGCAATCGCACTGTAAAAGAACGCAAAGGAAGTATCTCTTTACGATATGGTGTCGGATGTGTCTGACGTCGGTCGGTGGAAATCTTCGTTGCTTTAAGAAAGAGGCGACAATATTTTTGCATCGCAAAATATTGTACGTGGGCACTAGTATCGACTACAGAATTCCAAAACGCGCATTTTTCTTTGTAATATACTTTTCTCTTTTGAAAAATAAAACGGGAATAAAACCGGGTCAAAATCGGATCAGAAACACCTTGACCCGACCCGTTGGACCCGCAAGAAATTATTGACCAGTTGACCCGTGACCCGTTTCCATTTCTGCCCCAGTTAAGTAAGGAGCAACTCTACCATGGGCAAAGCGTGCTAGTATCTAATGTTATCCCTTGAAACAGTTTTAAATACAGTAAATTGTAATAATATATTCAAATAGGAAACTGTATAACAGTGCAAATTAAGTATGAAGTCATTCACTCCATGTTGGCCGTCGAAAGATACCGCGCTCCTGCCTGCTCTGTGAAGGAGAAAATTGTGAGATCAGCCGTTCCCATTCACATTCAATACTACACTAGTCACAAAAAGTTAGGGATATTGCATGAAATGAAGGATGTATGTATCTAACCCAAGTAACACGAACTTATAATGAATATATCGCTTCTGCTACTGAATTATAATGAATTCAGCTTCTTCTAAGCTAATGCTTCTTCTAATGCTTGTTGTTTGTTAATTATATCATGAATAAACTTTCCTGCTAGTAGTGTAGTAATAAGAATGAACAAGCTTTTAACTGCTAGTAATGTTGTAGTAGTAATTAAGATGAATAAAGTCTTATGCTGGTTGTTAATAATAATCGACTAATGAAATCAACCTAACAGCCAGACAGAGATCTGACAAAACTATGAACTGAGAAAGACGTACTTACTAAGACAATCTTTTATTTGGTAAACTTCTGGCTCTCACATAAACGAAGATCTCTTTACACACAAAACAAAGCCCTCACGCACATAAACAACCGCTATCTCTATACAACAACAGCTCACTTCGTACAACAACAGCTCTCTTCGTACAACAACAGCTCTCTTCGTACAACAACAGCTCTCCGTACAACAACAGCTCACTTCGTACAACAACAGCTCTCTTCGTACAACAACAGCTCTCTCCGTACAACAACAGCTCTCTAACACATAAACAACAGCTCACTTCGTACAACAACAGCTCTCTCCGTACATCAACAGCTCTCCTCCACATAAACAAACGCTCTCTAACACATAAACAACAGCTCACTTCGTACAACAACAGCTCTCTCCGTACAACAACAGCTCTCTAACACATAAACAACAGCTCACTTCGTACAACAACAGCTCTCTCCGTACATCAACAGCTCTCCTCCACATAAACAAACGCTCTCTAACACATAAACAACAGCTCACTTCGTACAACAACAGCTCTCTCCGTACAACAACAGCTCTCTCTACGTATCGTTGAACGCGCCTATTTATACTGGCTACCACCACGTCATGACTTACACTCATTGCCAGATCTCATTCAGCGGGAGAAATAACATCTCGTTCAGTAAGAAGATAATTTACATAGTAAAATAAAATAACCAGAGATAGTAAAAATCAAAAGGAAAGTGAATCTAGAGTATACGTTACAAACTGAAATGACAGCAGTAAGGCTGCGTAACACAAACTGAAATGACAGCAGTAAGGCTGCGTAACACAAACTGAAATGACAGCAATAAGGCTGCGTAACACAAACGATAAAAAATGCGTGCACAAAAACAATTGATTGTGCAATTTCTGCACACAAGAAAGTAGCACTGCAATATAGATAAAATGGTAAAATCGGATGATGTCCATATCTCTGGATTTCAGCACCCGGTAACACAATCTCTGTGTTGAAGAACATCTTGACTCTTACGAGGCATACTTGTGACGACATTATTAATGACTGTCTAAGGCAGCTCGTCCCGTATTACGAGTACAAGTCTGTCAGTGTACTAGGGCATTGAACGTGGTTATCCAGACGTCGCTGTGCAGCATCCCAAATGTTCTCAATAGGATTAATGCAAGAAGATCTCGGACGCAGCTGTAACGATTCAATCCCATGATTTCCCAGCTCCTGAAGCACGCTCCAGGCAGGGTGACTGGTTGTATAGTCATCGAGGAAACGGAATGCATGTCCAATAGCAGCGTGAAACAGTGTCACAATGACCTCGTTTCGGTACACCGAGGTATTCATGTTACCTTGACAAACATACAAGGAAGTACGACTTTTAAAACACACTCCTGCCCAGAGTAGAACTGACTGTCGCTGGTAAGAGCGGACGTACTGTGCATAGTGTGGTTGCGTTCGTGTTCCGGTCCTCCTCCACACGTGCCCTCGTCGAGTATCAGGATAAAGAGCGAACGGGAATCGTCTGTGAAAACTACATGGTGCAACTCTGTATTTCAGGACATGTACTGTCGGACCCAGGTGGGTCTGGTACGATTCGTCCAACAACGATTGGTCCAATGCCGATTAGTCCAAAGGAACAATTCGTCCAATGGACAGTTGGTCCAGAGGTAAGATTCGTCCAATGGTACGATTGGTCCAATGCCGATTCGTCCAATGGTACGATTAGTCCAATTCCGTCGTATCTGTCCGAAATGCTACTCATGCCAAACAAATGTCATGCGTTCTGATTCTCTCTTCGGTGTTGTATGGAAGTTCCAGTAGTCCAAAGAATGTAAAATAATGTTAAATTTCATGCGTAATATTGTGGTTATAGGTTTTTTATTTCGGAATCGCTTTTTTTTTGTTATACTGTTCCCGCTGCCGTATGAAATTACTGATGTACGAGTCATTCAATCAACTTCATATCAAATCAAGTTAATAATATTGCGCTTTTACTTAGGCACTAAATATTAATTCATAGGCCCACGGCCTAGGTGCCTTCTAAAAATGTGAGAAATAATCCGTTGAGTGCTTTTTTTAGGTTTTACAAATGCCAAATATCTAAGTGGCAACTTAAATCTTCTGAAAAGGCCCCCGGCCTAGGGGTGTCTCGTAAAGGGCTGAGAAATGTTCCGTTGAGTGCTTTTTACCATGTTTATAGAATGTTTACAAATACCAAATAACGGGAATCACTTTTTTCAAAAGGATATAAAGAGAGGAATAACTTAATTTATTATTCCTTTCTTAAAACAAAAAATTAAAAAAGGCAGTTTGTAGGATGATACCATTGGACTAAACGGCATTAGACCAATCGTCCCTTTGGACGAATTGGCATTGGACTAATCGGCATTGGACCAATCGGCATTGGACCAATCGTCATTGGACCAATCGTCATTGGACGAATTGTCTGGGACCGGACATAAGTACATCTTTGACGACGGTCAGTTGATGTCAGAGTTATACATTTTAGCCGCCTCCTTGCTCTCCGTACTCGTGAAAACAGTTTCGTACTATCTAAGTACATACTATGACACCAGAAGCAGCTCGAAATGATTCCCAGAGTTGGCTACTGGTGATACTAGGTCTTCTCCGAGCACCTATTCTCAGGTAACGATCTTGCTTCCCGGTGGTTATCCACTCCTGGGTAGATCTGCAACATTTTCATGCCGTATAAATCTTGTGTGTCTTACTACACTTTGCGAAACTCCTAATACAGCAGTCACGTGGATCTTCTGTACATCTGCCTGTAACATGCCAACAGCCCTATCTTTGCTGTCAATGCTGAAACGTCGTCTGAACATCATGTCAGATTAATCCAACCCCGAAGGTAGTACATTGAGCAAACTTCTATACCAAGCGGTGAAACGACCGCTTTTCATCTGCTCGCAGGGTACTATTATCGGAGCTCGCACACCAGGTGCTATGTTGTCATGCCACTAATTTCCGTATGACGTAGTTACCCACGCCGATAACCGATCTCCAGTAGTCACTAAATTTGCATATCACCGAATTTTCCCTTCGAAACCGCAATATTCTAAACTTTTTGTGGCCAGTGCAGTTACGAAACATTAAGAGTTCTGTTGACTGTACTTGCGCGCGAATCCGTGGAAAACGCAGGAGTTCATCCCAAAGAGCATACTCTCGATGTCACCACTCCCATATTTGGTTAAAACGCGTGTTCTTAGGTTGTGAATCTTTTATTTTTTTAGCACATCTTTTGTGAAAAATAAGTACGTGCTTATGGCACTACTTTGTTTGTCCGTCCACCTGTTGGCACTATATTTTTGCAACTATTCGACCGATTTGAAAAATTCTTCTTTTGCATCGGATAGAGCCTCTGGTGGTAAATTTTCCGCATATAATTGCTAATATTTGGTGAAGCATGGTTTTGCCAATTGAGGCATAAGTACATATTTCTGTTTCTGACGTATTTGCAACAAAATCTGCACTTCTGAAAACTTGACTGAAAACATTCTTTCGTGCTGAGATACCTCTTCCAACGGACAACTTTTCCGATATATTTTCTGGTTAAAATGATGATGTTAGCTTGGTTTTATCTTATGTATTGTGGTGGACGCCAACTTATCAGAAGAATCGTTGTTCATGAATGAAATACGGGATTACACCATATTCATGCAGATTTTAAAGATGACAATCCGTTTTTTGGTGTAAATATGACAAGGATGGTAAGTCAAACTTGAAAATTTCGTCGCCCTGTAGCGGGAATCGAATCCGCGTCTCCCAGATAACTCCCGGGTATGCTAACCACTACACCACCCAGAACGACCAAGTCTCAAGTTTACGATTAATTTGAATATAACCATCACAGAATTCGTTAGCCGAAGCAACCGTTGGTGTAGTGGCTAGCATACCCGGGAGCTATCTGGGAGAAGCAGGTTCGATTCCTGCTGCATGACGACGAAATTTTCAAGTTTTCGGATGTTATCTGACACCAATAAACGAACTGTCATCTTCAAAATTTGTATTATATGGTGTAATCCCGTATTCCATTCATGATTTATCTGCTCCTCCGGGCAATCACGGGATTGAATTCTTAACCTCCAGATTCGCTAAACATGAAGGCCGGTTGCTTCGATTAGAGAATCCTGTGATGGTTATATTCAAATTAATCGGAAACTTGAGACTTGGTCGTTCTGGGTAGGGTAGTGGTTAGCATATCCGGGGGTTATCTGGGAGACGCGGATTCGATTCCCTCTCCAAGACGGCGAAATTTTCAAGTTTTCGGATATTATCTGACTTACCATGCTTGTCATATTTACCCTAAAAAACGGATTGTCATCTTCAAAATTTTAATAGTTGTTGTTTACAGGTCCCTGTCATTGGAGCAGGGAAGCAAATAAATAAGTAGTTAAACAAATTGAATGTAATGACAGATGATTTCGACTGCACTTATCTTTATTCTTCAGATTGGGGGGCAAAGGGGAAATATTAGTTGGTCTGATCGAATAGTAAATACTTCCAGCGGGTCGATAGATTCTTGGGAGACTTCCTCTATGTAATTCCCGCTAGAACTTATTTCTACTTCATCCCGTGCAAAAGCAATTCTCCTGCCTTGTGTCCGAGCAATATCCTTCTTCCTTCTCCCCTCAAGATCTCTAAGGAGACTCCCCGTTTATGACTATTATCCGTTCCATCTCCATTCACGATCTGTCCTCCAGAAAAATGCTCTTGATGTAAGAAGACGACTGTTAATTGCTTACTCCCATTGTCTCTCGCGGGCTCTCTCTCTCTGAGGGAGAGTGGTGTTCAACGGCGGGGGAAAGGGGATGTCCGTTTGGTCGTGGAAGGTCCCGGTCCGTGAAAGAAGGCTTTCCCAGAAATGAATCTCTGCTAAGCTCTTTTTTAACGGTCTCGTTCATTTCGTCAACAATCACTTCGTCGACAGGTACATTTCGTCGACACTCAATTCGTCGACACTATATATGCAAACAGTCGTTTCCTAAAAAACCGAAAAAAAGTTTAGAACCACCAAATTTGGTATACTATCTTATGGTACTCTCTTAGACTGTACACGGTTTTTGGAAGGGGCCGGGGTCCGGGGTAAACGGAGCCCCATATAAAATTTTCTCAAAAATGTCCATCTTTTACTTAAGAACTGCAACACAATTCTACACTCCAATACCCTATCTGCGGTCTAAGTAAGAGTACCATGAGATATTATGCCAAATTTGGTGGTTCTGAATTGAAAACTGTAAATTTTACGAAAATTGTGTATGGGCCCCCTAGACCCCGTGACCCGACCCCTACCAAAAGCCATGTGCGGTCTAAGTTAGAGTACCATGAGATAGTATACCAAATTTGGTGGTTCTAAATTGAAAACTGTGGATTTTACGAAAATTTTGTATGGGGGCCCCCTTAACCACGGGCCCCGACCCCTTCAAAAAACCGTGTACGGTCTAAGAGAGTACCATGAGATAGTATGCCAAATTTGGTGGTTCTGAACTTTTTTCGGGTTTTTCAGGAATCGGCTGTTTGCATATACTGTCGACGAAATGTACCTGTCGACGAAATGAGTTTTTTAATTTTTTATTGGAGGTTTAACGACCACCGTGAACAACTCAATGTGCTATAAGCAGTCTTCCGTCCCTAATTTAGAGTCACTGGTTCCAGGGAAGGGAGAGAGCCAGTGCCGTAAGACAAACACAACATCTATGCCTCACCGGGATTCGAACCCGGACCCCTTTCGGACGAATGATCAGAGGCCATCTCTTAGACCATTCCGGAAATGAGTTGTCGACGAAGTGAACCAGACCCCCTTTTTAACTGAGAATGAATTTCTTTAGCTGTCGTTCGCGCATAGAATAACAAAAGTTACAATTTGATTAATATTTCCATATAACAATGAATACTAAATGTATATCTTATTTTTATTGATATCTGTGCTTCTAACAGTCCGATTTGAATTTTTTTCTTTACCCGGGAGAGGTCCTACTGTGAAATCTTTTGCATATAATTTCATTTTTTCTGAACGTGCAAGTTTGCAACCGGAGGGCACAAGTTTACGTTTGTGTTTACAGCATATTTACGGCAATATCTATGCTTCTAAACACCCAATTTAAAATATTCTTTTTCAGTCAGATTTTACCAACTAAGAAATATGTCTCGGCATTTCCTTCCCGAAGTAATGCAGAATGTCCCAGGTAGGGCGCGCAAATATTTAATATGCTTTTCTCGATATCTCTGCTTCCAAAAGTCCGATTTAAAAAAAAAATCTTTTGATATCGGATGCCACTTACCTTGCGGAATACTTTGCCTGCACTCATGGGTTTTGAAGTTGATAGTTCTGGCGTTACGTGATGTTTGTGTGCATTTTTTTTGCAGGTGTTCTTCTTCTAAAAGTCACATTGAAACATTCTTTTTTTAGTGTATGTCATTCGCTACAGTAAAAATGGGGAACATCATCAGCTTTAAATAACGCACAGTTTTTTTCCGTTAGGGACGTAAAAACCTTTTTCTCGCTATCTCTGGAAGATTTATTTGAAAAGTTCTTTTTCCTTTTTCCATTTTTGTCTCCTTTCCTGCTGCATTCAAGTGTGGTGCTGCTGTCGTCTCAGGACTTTATAGAAAGAATTAGAAGCCTAAAGGTAGTTCCTGCTCATATCTTAGGGAGTTTTGATATTATCTCACGGTACCCCTCAGTTCCTGTTAAAGAAGCTACAAACACCCTAAAGCAAGCACTCACCGATTCATCGCTTTACACTGAAAATACGCTGACGGAGATATCCAAAGTCATTGACCTACAGATGCTAACTATTTTAATTTCCAGGACCATACCTACAAGCAGACCAAAGGGGTCCCAATGGGCTCTGCCCTCTCTGCAGTACTGGCCAAAGCTATCCTACGACCCCTAGAAGCCCGGATACTCAGCGCACCTGGACCAACCCCATGTACATGGCTACGATACGCAGATGACGTTTTATTCATCTGGGCAAACACCGAGGAGGAACTAAATCGGTTTTTCACCACCATCAATTTGGAACACCCTGCCATAAAGTTCACTATGGAGCGAGAAAAAATGCATCCCTACCGTGCCTGGATGTTTTGGTCAAGAAGTCTCCATCCAGGTACCTCAGCACTAGTGTTCACTACAAACCTACCTATGTTCCTAATGTCATACTGCCTTCCTCATCGTGCCCCAAGGAGAGAAAGCTAGCACTTTTCCGATACAGGGCCAGGCGAGCTTTCAAACACTCATCAGACAACGCCACACTCCACGCCGAGCTTGACACCGTAAGATCTTTAGCCTTTTCTGCAGGATACTCACATAGCATGGTCGATCAGATCATACACCAGACGAAGTCTAAACTCGCATCCCGTGACACCATATGCCCCACCCAAAAACTACAATACGTCGGCTCATGCCGGTACGTACCAGGCTTCACATATTCCTTAAAAAATTCTCTAAACAAAACTTGGTTTCGGCATAGGGATTACCGCACCTAGGACAATAGCATCTTGCCTCGCATCAACAAAAAAAAAAGACGCCGGCGTGGACCTGGAAGATGCGGGAGTATACACTATACCCCTCTTGTACCCGGACGGAACAAACAAGAACTATGTAGGCATGACCAAGAGGTCTCTGAGACTAAGACTCCAGGAACATCAAAGAGATGTCAAAAGAGGACTTCTCACTACGACACTAGCGCGTGAGGTAGCCAATAACTCTGCAACACCTCTGTAGGGACAAATAAAGAAAGTAGAACTATTCACAACCGCCAGAGCCACCCTCCTCAGAGAAACTATAGAAATCCTATCCAGTCACAAGATATGTAACGAGGAAACGTCAATGGACCTCCCACATGTATGGCGCACGCTCATTAATACGCGCGCTCCTAATCACACATCTAGAATATGACGCGCACGTTCTATAATATCTATAGCAAACTTCTATTTTTGAATTCATAACTGGAACTCTGTTATTTGTTTGTTTTTGTTTTTGCATTGGAATACTTCTGCCTGAAGAAGCCACCCGTGGTGGTGAAAGCTAGCCTGTTTGTACTAGTGTTTCTAATATTACACCAATAAAACGGATTTCAGCGTTTTTAGTATTATTGGTGTATGTCTACCCAATTTTTCCGTTAGTTCAGAGAGATGCATGATTGGTGTATCTAGGAAAGATAGGAAGAGGTACTTGTGGATTAGGAAAATAATACAAGTTGATGACATAATGATCAAAGTAAAGGCTCTCAAATGGTAATGGGCTAGATATGAGACCAGCTCGATAGATCTGATTACCGTTGGACAACTGAAAAATTTGACTGGGTACCTAGGGACAGAAAAAGACCCCCAAAAAAAAAAAAGGCCCCGTAGGAGATGGGTGGATGAAATCAGAAAGCATGTCGGAGTCACATGGAAGAGAATGGCTCAAGGAGAGGGTTGTGAAAGAGACTTTGGGCGACCTTCATCCAGCAGTGGATGATACATATACATAAACATTAACCCGTTATTTTACAATTGCGTTTTTCAAACAATGCATTTAACACAATTTTGGACTGTAAAGGGACGGTCTGACATAAAGCTTCTCCACTCTGAAATTATTTGAAATTTAAAAAAAGAAGTAAATAAACCAGTTAGGTTTCATTTTATTTTCGACCAACCATTGTACCAGGACGAAGGCTTTTGGTCAATAACAAACAAACCCAAATAGAGGGAGGGAGACAGAAAGGAAAAGCAAAATATTTGACACAAATAACTGGTTGTTCTCCGGTTTTATGTATGTCTAAGAATTTATTGCACTTGACCAGCGTTGGCGTAGCGATGAACTAATAAACGTCTGATGATTCCATGAGAGTCATTTACCAACGAAGAAGAGATAGAAAAAAAGGGGGCCAAAAATGCAGATATTATATTCCTAACATTGGATGCCAGACGACTCTAAAAATGAATGAAGAAAATTTGGGAAATAACATTTTGCAAATGTTACTTAAAGTGTTTTTCTTTGTTTTTGGCTTCCGACTAAAACGTTAGGTAGAGAACTTCCTGCTCTTTCCGTTGATAGGCTGAACGATAATTATTTTTTAAAATCTGCCAGGTTTCATAAAATTTTGTCTTTTTCTAACGACAAGTTGAAGGACTGTTTATTAATTGCATTTACGGTCTTCATACAAATTTTGCTTTTTCCAAGAGTTGAACAGCGAGGAAATACTTTTCTTTTAACTTTCTGGACTTAGAACGCTTTTTGACTTGCTCTAAAAAACGACTAAAGCGGTATTTATTATTAAAATCAAGAACACTTTATCTGACCTTGTTGGAAATGTAGGAAAAAGCGGCATGTAATCTTTAAGCCAATCGAACTTTATATATATTTATTCATCTACACTGTAAAATTGTTAAAGTGGTTTTTCACTCACTGCTCTGGGTTCGGTTTATTTGTAACTCTATACTCCACGAAAGAATATAATTATAAAAGGCAAATGAACCGCTTATAACTTTTTATTATGTCTGTTATCAGTTAAGGCTTATTTTTATACTAGCAACAGTTTGTCCTGAAGTGTTATTTAATTACCTTTTTACTTATCTCACTATCTGTCCTCTACCTATCGTTCTTTCGCACATCCCTATTTGCAGTACCGGTAATCTCCGCACGTGTTCGTTTGTCAGAGCGAAACAACTCCTGTCGCCTTCTGTCTACTCCTAATTCCTTCTTCCCGATTTCCCTTCCTGCCCTGTAGCAATTACGCTATTTCCTAATTGGTTCTTTCTTCGGACACACTTCTCCAGGCGTTTCCCAGCTCCGTTGTTGCTGCGAAAGTTGTAAAATCATTATTGTTTGGTTTATTTGTGTTCTGCTTGCTTGTTGTAGCCTGTTGTTCTGTAGAAGATTTCTGGCGCAATGAAAATCTTTGTTGTAATAATTCTTATGACGGAAAATGTTCTGTTTTCTAATAATCGCTGCTGACAGGTCGCAAATGATTATTATACATGGTTACTGATGGGTCCTTAACCAGTTAACGACCATACGGTCTAAAACGCCCGTGTATTCATACGACCATGGCAGTCCGAACCGCCTGTATATAGTGAGTAGGGTTTCCTACCCCCTTCCTCACATATTCTTCGAATTTGCACGTCCTCTGCGGAATTAACAGAAGTCACTCTCAGTCACCGTTGTTAGCACTTAACAAAGAATAAAACCAGGAGTTGCTTTCTCCCGGCACGATATAATTCACTCTCATAACACCGCATCCGTTCTGTGTGGAATAATGCACCGATTACCCCTGAAAAATGTCTGAGGGTCATTGAATATCAAGCTTACATATCGGAAGTATCGGGACTAATCCTTCTTTTGTTATCCTGTAAATGGGAGGAGAGCAATTCGAAAAGCAGCAGCAGACAGTTTCGGGTATTATGATATTCTGGGCGACATGCGATTTTAAGATCCTGGTCGTTAAAAGGCTAATGGCTGTTGTAAGGTCCCCACTTTTGCTTATTCTAAGTTGGGGATAAATGAAATCTAGTTTTGTATTGTATCTCCTGGTAACACTAAACGGAAATAGCAACACGGAGAATGAGTTTACGAAGAGACATGTCGCAAGGAGGTATCTCGGAGATGTGAATAATCAATTCCTTGCAAAGTTTGGTCACGTGGACGCCGCCTGAGCAGGATTTTAGGACAACGTACTAACGGGATCCTCTCATAGTAAGGCAGAAGTTTCTTGGTAAATGTTCCGAATACGCCGACGCGACACCCATGTTAATTTGACTGACATAGAGCTGCACATTGTCGGTATGTAAGAACTGGTTTACAATTCACGAACAGTTTCCGCTAGGGTGCGGCGCAATATAAGCACAGTGCAACGTTGTGTGTCGCGCTATGTCACAGAAAACCGAATGACGCAACAGAAATGAAGTGGAACAAGATGCTGGACCACAATACGCGAAGATCGACTAAATCGTAGAGGGACTGTTCGTGACCCGCTCACCAATGCGACCGTGCTACTACGTGGACTACAAATCCCTCTGGGTACTGAGTTGTCCAACCCAGCGATACAACGGCGTTTGAGGACGAGCGAGACACCTAACCCGGAACGTACCGCTGTAGCGGTATCAAAGTGCTGGTCGTGAGGAATTGTGCAGAGAGAGAGAGAGAGAGAGAGAGAGAGAGAGCATTCACACGACCGAGTCCTCGTTCTGTTTTGGAGTGCCAGATGGTGCCACCATTTTGAACAGCATGCGAATGCGTTTACAGTCAGCTGCCATGCAAAGCCTCGACGTGATACACTGGTGATGGGTAGAATCTGATGCAGCAGCAGTCCCGTCATACGATATTTCTGGGTCAGCACTCTGCAGACGATCCTGCAGCAGGAGAAGGCCCGTCCACACACACACTGCTCGCATTACAAGGGATAGTTTCCAGGGCATGGGCATTGTTCCATGGTCACCAAACTGACCGAACTTGTCTCACATGTGGAACCTTATGGATCCCAACCTCCTTCGACAGTGGACCTGCAACATGTTCGAGCCCGTTTGGTTGCTGCTTGGCAACTTAACAGTGCTCAGCGCACAATTAATGCCTTCTTTGACGACATCCCACTTTGTCTGGAGCTTTGTAAAACTTGAGGAGGTAGACCAACTCCTTACTGAACTAAAAGTAGGTGTACTTTTTTCTCCCATTTCGTTTTGTGATCAATTACATATCTTAGCCAGTTATTTGCTTTTGTGATTTTCCCGACTACAATTCAGCTCCTTCACGGTGTTGCGGTTTTCATGGTGAGCAGTGAATTTGCGGAGATGTTCTGAATGCACGTGTAGTTGTTGAAACTTCGACAATTCAAATGGTAATCTGAGAATGTTCGTTCCCTCAGACCTTAGTAAAATCCAATCCCCATCTGCTATGCTGCTGTCATCTGGACGATATGAGGTCCTATTCAGACAAGGTTTTCAAATTTTGGGGAAGTGTTCTTCAGCAAAATTTAAAACTAGCAATGATAAGCTGTGCGATCACCGTCGAAAGCAGTGCTGCAACGATAACTTCTTATTTTCCATTCAATATCTCATATCAGTTCTGAAAGTATGCTTTGCAGATCGGCACTCCTATGATCCTTGAGAGTTTCTGAGGGAAAATGAGTCTGGCAATTTGTATTTTCAGTGCATTGTCACATGCTTTACAGGAGTGAGGACAGGGGTACTTGTAGGAGAGCCCAAATTCTTTTAAGGTGAGCACTGTACTCATGGACATAAGACTAAGACCACTCTATTAAGAAAGAGTGAGCATAAAGTTGTAAGATTTAATTTCACGGCCTGTGGGCATTTGAGGAACCTTGAACTACATTCATATTCTCACTGACCTTGGTTTCAACTATTAAATAAGGTCGTATCCTGTGTTCCATCTAAATGATGGTTTCTCATAAATCAGCTTGTAACATGGATTGAAACCCGCCAGTGAAGTACATGCTCGTCCAGAGTCCGTGGTTATTCACATTTGCTGAGACCAATCCATATGGGCTTCACTGCTATTGACAGTTAAGGAAACTACAGATTTGCATTGAGCCTTTTCGTCTAAAGCTTTCTAGAAACGTCCTTCGAATTCCGCGGCAATCTGAGATGTTGCCAATGCTTTATCAATGACGCCTGGCACTTATAGTTGCACATATGTCATTTACGAGTATAGTGATTCTTTGAAGACTTTGTTCTGATCTTCTAATAGCATCCCATGTACACTGAAATTTTCTTTAAAGGATTGTGAACCACATCCCTAATTTAGCCTTGCTTTTGAGTTTCTGTGTTTTCATTTTAATTTGGTTTCTCCTCGTTGAATATTTTCTGACTTAACACCACACAGTTTCTAACGACGAGCTTGTAAAAGTTAGCAGCCTGGCGGTGGGTCGAAGCGCAATCAAATGTAGAGACAAAGTATTGTGTTCTGAGATGTCTGCAATATTCTGAGAGGCAAATGTGTTGCATGAGCAGATGATGAGCAGAGCTGTGTCCAATGAGTTGAGCAACTTTTTGTGAGCAGATTGTATTCAGAGTTGAGAGCGATCTACTGGGCGATGTTATGCAAAGCGATGCTACTTAGAGAAAGAAACTTGCTGTCAATGCACGATGTTGAAATTTGCTGAATGATTCTAGTTACAAGCGAATTTTAATAGCTAAAACACACACACAAGTTAAAATATACACTGAGTGGCCACTTTATTATGACCACCTAACAGTTTTAAGCAAATGAGCTATGACTGCACGCTATTGCCGCCAGAGGGTGAGGCTAGCATAAAAAGGGAAAGCTTAATGCTTGCGACAGTAGTAGAAGTGATTTTTGGGTGACGAGATGGGTAAAAAATGCGATTTGACTGACTTTCAACGTGGGATGATTGTAGAAGCTCGGAGCCATGGAGCGAGTATCACCGAAACCGCCGCATTCGTGAAATGTTCCAGAGCAGCTGTTGTTAAAGTGTTTAAAGACTGGACTGCCAGCCAAAAAACTGGGTCTCTACGTGCAACGTGTGGTTGTCATCGACTAGTGACTGCTCGGGCGGAAAGGAGAGCGTCCGGACTGATAACAGACAACAGAAGGGCAACAGTGCAGCAAATTACAGACCATCTTAATCAAGGATCCCCTCAAATGATCTCTGCGCGCACTGTTCGCCGTACACTGCGATCGGATGTTCGATATGGCAGCCGAAGGCCTGTTCGAACACCTTTGCTGTCTGCAGTTAACAAGAGAAAACGTCTCCTGTTCACACAGGAGCACAAGGATTGGAGAGTCGATAATTAGAAACAAAGTATGTGGTCCGATGAATCACCTTTTCAGTTGCACCATGCCGATGGCCGAGTGAGAATTTGGTGGAAACAGCACGAAAGCATGGACGCCAAATGCATTGCTACAACCCTTCAAGCTGGTGTTATGGTTTGGGGAATGTTTTCCTGGCATGCTTTGGGCCCTTTAATTCGTGTTGATCAACGTCTGACTGGAACATCATATCTAAACATCGTTGCGGACCAAGTGTATCCTTTCATGTGGATGGTGTATCCTAATGGCAATGACTACTTTCAACAAGATAATGCGTCCTGCCACATTACTTTATTGTACATTATTGTTTTCAGGAACATGCCGGTGAGTTTACTTTGCTTAGGTGGCCCCCACAATCTCCAGATCTCAACCCCATTGAGAATTTGTGGGATGAAGTTGAACGAGCCATCAGACAGCTGGATCCACAAACCTTGCAATCTCACACTCCTGGAAAATGCTATTCATCAAGCATGGTCTCCGATTCCACAAATCACCTATCAACATCTCGTGGAGTCCATGCCACGAAGAATCGACGCAGTATTAAAGGCAAAAGGTGGCCCAACGAAGTACTAAGGTGATGGTCATAATAAAGTGGCCACTCAGTGTGTGTACGTAATTAAAATCAGATGAGTACTTTTGTTCTCGCGGCGAGCACATTATCAGATGTAAGACCAAGTTGGAGTTCCAGAAATACATTTATACATGGGTGTTGTTGCCAAACGTTCTCAATGAGGAAAGAAATTCCAGAAAGTTCCCTTACTGTAACGTAATATGAGAAAGTAGAGGCCTGTAGAGTTCCATTAATGGTGGTCGGAATCTGCAATGTTAGAAGTAGTTAACCGGAATCGAGGAAAGTAAAGTTTTCCAGGCCTGTGAACTTCATCATTACAAGCGTCAACTCGATGTAAAATGTAGAGACTCTCCTTAACGAGCACTGTTTCCCTCGTTCTAGAGGAAGATAGAATGGAGACGTCTGTCCAAGATGGGTTCTGAGTGTCTTGTGCTATGTGAAATCTATTCGTCTTGTTGACGAGAAGGACATGTGTATGAAAAGATTGACCTGCTGACTGATACAATGCATAGGTAAAGAGTTGAATTGGATTTCTCTAAGTACTGTCGAATAGCTTAATCTGAAAAGTGTATATTCATGCATAATTAAGGTTTCAGCTCTAATCAATCAGACAAATAGTTTAGAATAATCCGGGAAAATAAAACTTAAGTTGCCAAGTGACAGGCTAAATAACTAAGTTGAAGTGAAGATTTAAGTTTAAGGTGGACGTCAAGTAATTTTGCTTCCTATACTTCCAATGGAAAAACTTCTGTACACATTTTCTTCACAATTAATGCGTTCCTAAGGATAAAAATGTGAACATCGATTAAAATAGCTTTATTTTATAACTTGGAATACTTCATATTTTATAAAACATAACCATAATCATGCAATCCAACATTTGTTTGTCTACTGATGTCATCAAAGTACAGGTCGCCCCATTGTTTTTCTGGTCCCAACACCACAAAGGAAACTTTATTGATTTTCAATATAATTATGGTTATGTGTTTTAGAAAATATTAAGTATTCCAAGTTATAATATGAATTTATTTTAATCGATGTTCAAATTTTCATCCTTGGAAACACATTAATTGTGAAGGAAATGTGTACAAAAGTTTTTTTCCATTGGAAGTATAGGAAGCAAAATTACTTCACGTCCACCTTAAGTGAAGTTAATTTTTTTAATAATAGTTCTAAACAACTGAGTAAAAGGATATTATTTCATAGGATACCTTCTGAAGACACAGTGAATCATCTGCTCACATCAGCTTGTAGTCGGCCGGCTTTCGGTTTTCTAATTTTACCCTTCCTAAGCGGGTCATCTAAATGCTGCTTTTCAGATATTCTTAGAGAAATTGTAATCCCCAATTTTCACTTCGAATGGAAGACTTTTGCACACACTTTTGGGAAGAACTTAGAATTTCGGGGATGCCACATTTGCTAAAAGTGCACTGCGGTTTACGCAAGTTAACATATTTCATTTACATTAAATCACACGTGCGATTCATTTGCCGATATTTAATCCCATACATTTTTAAATATAGTGAAGAAAAACTTGTGCAATGCAACTATTTCCCTTGGGTTCATATGCAGTATTGACGAAAAACTTATAGGTGAGGAATTCCAGTGTTTTGATGTTGCAGAAATGAATGAAAAAAAACAGACTGGTTTAATTATAAACAAAGACATCACTCTTTACACGTTTAGCAAAGCACAGCAACCGAAAAATTGTTATTCGGCAACTGCTGGGGATCCGAATCCCAGATTTCTCGATATCTAGCTGAGCGCATTAGCCATACACTACGGTGGCCAACAATCATCGGCGCTATGTGTGTTTTTCTGTCAGCTTCCGACATCATAAATCCGTAAAATAGGCTCAGCTACTGAGACGTCTCCATCTGGTGGGCATTAACGGCACTGGCTATATATTAATTATAGCAGTTATTTCAAAATATACTTTATTGGCAAAAACATAGGGAATACAGGCGTACCACATATGGCAAAATGAACAACAAAACAATGAGCGATACTGATGAAATATTACAGGTGAATGTGATACGGCAGTCAACTAAGGATGACAAAATGTTAAAATCGTTAATAAGGAACAGTATATGCTTGAGGAAGATGATGCACAAGCAAAAGTAATGATTAATTAATAAAGCATGTGATGACGTGCAGAGTGAAAGCAGAGTACAAAACAACAGGTAAATATATTTACAAGAACATGGCTGTACAACGCAGTGCACAAAAAGAAGGGAACATGTAAAACACAACAAAAACATATACTACGATAAAGGTACAGAAGTTCCCACAATCCAGGAAACCACACGATATGTGACAAAAACATGATAAGTATTACAGAACATAGTGGAAACTTGGGCGAACTCCCCAAGTGAAACACAAGGATACACAAAATACAAACAGCAAGCCGTGCAGTATTGCATCGGTCCAAAAACAACGACATGGGACGAGCAAAAAATACATGACGTCAAAGAATGTGAAAATGCAAGACAGAAATAAGGTATAAATTAAAAGATGCAACACAATGCAGCAAGAAAAAACAGAAAGAACAAAGTATCGCAGGGCAATACCTCTCGTATTGCTCCTAGAGAACAAATACACGGTGCGCAACTCAATGAAGGTACAGGCAGCAAAAGCATACACATCAGTGAAGAATAAGTATTAAGGACAGGTGCAACGAAGAAACAAATACAACACGGTACATGCACACGAATTACACAAAAATTGCAGAAAACCCCTACAATACAAATCATAAGCAGTTACATGACAAACACTTAGTAGACGCTGTGACGAAGCACCAGGAAGAGAGAACACAAAATCTCAACTGATGCATTCAGATCTTCGAAGCTGGAAAAAAACAAAAAATCAGAAAGAAAGATGAATGGAAGATCCAGTGATTTCGAACCAACCGGTCCCCTGCGCCCAGGTAGACCGGAAAGAGGCTTGAGATTGAGGGATGGAAGCAGCGAAGTTCTCCAGGCGTAGTCGAGACACGATGCGATTCCTAAAAATCGACCGTAAGGCCGCGCCAGCAGAGAGGATACTAGGTGTGGTAGCAGGAGAGCGGAGAGATTGATGATAAAGAAAAACGACATGTTTCACAAGTACAAAGAGATAGGCACAGGCATCCGGCAAAATAGCCGGGGGATGTTTGGTAAGCAATAGCCACTCGTACGCTTGAAAAGGGATGTCTCTGGAGCAAATGGTGCCTACAAGACGAAAGGCAGTATTGAGAAGTGGAAGGAGAACGGGACAGTGACAGTAGACATGAGGAACATCACCTTCAACACCACAAAAGCAGCAGAGAGAAGTAGAAGAAATAGACATGTGAAAGAGAGAAGAAGGAACAGAAAGGCGGAGGTGAAGAAACCGCCAGTGGATGTTTCGCTCTAACGGGGTAGAAAGGGGAGAGAAAGAGGCAGACCAGATAGGCAGCAGAAGAGAAGGAGAAGCATCAGGAAGACCATGCGGAGAAGTGATGGGCGCACGAAGGGTCGCATAGATAGAGGCAGTGGAAAAAGAAGAAATGGGAGCAACAGAGTCCCGAAAGGGAAGGAAGAAAGGAAGAGAGAGGCTCGGTCCAGAGACAGAAATAAGGCCAGTGTCAGAAACCAGAAGTGGGAAAGAATGTACGGAGAGCGGAGCGAAGAAGGTCATACTCCTCTTCCAAGGTGGAAGAAGGGTCAGGGAAAAGAGAAGAGAATGGTTTCCAGGTCAAATCGGAAGTTAATAAAGCTTCGACAGTGAGAATTCCTGAGCGGAACCAAGAGGGGAAAAGAAAGTATGGTTGATCGGGTGGATGAATCAGAGTGGAAAAGAAAAGAGGTTCTGCAAGCAGGTCCAGGGTGGTAGAGGGAGGAGCGCGGAGTAGCGGGAGAGAATGAAATACCGCTAGAGCGTCGATAAGAAGTGGTGGGAGGCGTTTAGAAGTAGAAGGAGATGAATCCATCCGAAGAAAAAGGAGGAAAGTGAAGGATGGATCATGAAGAGAAATAAGAGTATTCAGGGTAGAAGAAAGTGCAGGGGAGGGCGAAAGGAGAAGACGAATGAAGGAGACGATTCGGTGAGCTCGATAATATGTTCTGACATCCGGGAAGTGAAGACCACCAAATGATGTTGGCAGAGAAAGCGTTGCAGCAGAAATCCAATGTCTAGATGACCATATCACTGAACTGAAAATACTATTGATGGCAGAGAAATGATGCGATTTAAACACACAGGAATCCCAAGGATAGAAGCATTGTGAGAGAAGATATCGATGAACAATTTGAGCACGTTGAAAGTAAGAGGAAAAGGAAAACGTAAATCGCCAAAAACCAGCCGTGCGATGAAGTCGTGGGCGAAGAGCTTGCCAAGTGACGTTGCTTGTGGTAAAGGAGTGTCCAAAATGAGCTCCAAGAAATTTTTGGGTCGAGGAGGACCACACTTCTCCCCACGGCGAGTCAGTGCGGCCTCTCCAAGAACCACACCACAGGACAACACTTTTCTGAATATTCAGGGCAGCACCAGAGAGAGCAGCATACTGTTCATAAGTGGCAAGAAGAGTATCAAATTGGTCATCGCGGCGAAGACAAAAGGTAACATCATCTGCGTAAGCAGAGACAAGAAAACGGTGATGCCGAGTACTAGAGACAATCGGTCCCACCGCAGGTAAGAGAGACGCCCGACTTGCAATCAAAAAGGGCTCAAAGGCGAGAGCAAAGAGTTGTCCTGATAATGGACAACCTTGTCTGATGTCAGATCGAAAAGGAATCGGGGCCGTCAAAAATGTGTCCGTTCGAACGTGCAAATGGGCGCCCCGGTAGAGGCTAAGGATGAGAAAAACAAAAGCGGGAGGAAAACCATAGTGAGTTAATACGGCAGAAAGGTAAGCGTGAGAGACGTTATCAAAAGCGGATTTCTGGTCAAGATTAAACAAAGCTAAGGGTTCGGAATGTTTTAGTGCAAGAAAGGAAAGGTTATGAAGGAAAGGAGATATTGTTAGAAATAGAACGACCAGGCACGGTATATGTCTGGTCGGGGGATATGAGGAACGGAAGAACAGAATTTAGGCGGCGAGAAAGGAGTTTAGTGAAGAATTTGTAGTCCAGGTTGAGAATAGAGATGGGGCGCCAATTCGACAAGTCCAGAAGGTCACCCTTCTTCGGCAGGAGGATGACATGTGAAACTGTAAATTCCGGCGGAAGCGCAGGAGAAGAAAGAGCACAGGAATAAGCGGCAGAGAGAAAAGGCAGGAGTGACGGAAGAAAGGCCCGATAGAACGAGAGCGGGAGGCCATCAGGTCCCGGGGAAGAGTGAAGATTGAGGGAGGCAAAAGCCTCTCTCAATTCAGGCAAAGAAAAATCAGCAATGAGAGGGGCGCAGAGAGAAGACGGGACCTGAGGGAGAGAAGAAAGAAAAGAGGAGGAAGAAAAAGAAGAACCCTGCGCAACCGCTCGGAACTTCTCCTGAAAGAAGTGACGGACATGAGAGCAGATGAGAGTTGTATTGCCAGTAACAGTGCCATCAGGCAATCGGAGATGTCTGATAGAAGATGACGTGCGTCGCATGGATTCCATCTTCGAAAGGACTTCGAAAGAATGCGTCGATGGTGAAATACGTAGGAGCCGAAGACGACGGACTGCTTGCTGAGCAAACGGTTTGAGGCAGGCATGAAGTTCATCACGGACGGAGGCGTAGTGCGATTCAGACATTGGCGTCGCGGAGAGGAGTCCTCGTAGGTTACTCACCTCCATCGAGCGAGTGGTGGAAATAGTAAAGGAGAGTTGACGAACGAGCAAGAGAAGATCCCGTTTGACATCAAGCCACAAACGCAAGGCGCTTGGGGTCGTTGTGAGCAGCAGCTTACGATCAGAAAGGAACTTCTCAACTTCCTCACAAAAGGAACGGTCTTGCAAGAGAGTGTCATCAAACGTCCAATGACGACGCGTAGATGAAGGTGCAGGAGAGACGCAAATTGATAGTGAAACGGCAGAATGGTCGGAAGAAACAGTAGGTGAATGTCGAGCAGCAGTGATAGCAGGGAGTAAGGAAGCAGAAACATATATTCGGTCCAACCGCGCAGCAGTAGAACCGAACGTCGGCGGATTACACCACGTAAAGGAAATGGAATCAGGATTTAGCCGTCTGAAGGAATCGACAAGATGAAAATCATCAAGGAGCTGAGTCAGCTGTGAAACTAAATTCATGCGGTATTCGCCAAAAGACGAATTTCTGTCAAGAGAAGGCTGCAGCGTGCAGTTAAAATCCCCCCCCCAAGAACGAAATAATCCCCGGGAGGAATCGCTGCAATCGCTGCACGAATATTACTGAAAAGATGAGCAACATATATTTCATCAGTGGGAATATATACATTAAAGATATGAAAAGTAACATTATGCACACAAAAGGTAAAACACTGAAGAAAATCAAGGTGTAAATTTGTCACAGAAATAGAAGTCAGCTGAGTCAAAAACCGCTGGCGCACACCTACAGCTATACCACCATACCGCGAGAGGCGATACGAGTGGTAAAAGGTGTACGGCCAGCGTCTCCATAGGTGAGTGGGAGTGTCAGCAGAGCAGCGAGTTTCCTGGAGAAGGAGAACATCTCCACCAGCGGCAGAAATGTCCTCATAAACGAGGGAGTTCAACACTGGTGTCGCGAACCCGCGACAATTCAAGGAAGTCACAGTGAAAGTGCCATGTCTCTAGTGGCAGTGACAATCTTTTCCAAATGGGAACGGAAATTGTTGTACCGCCGTTGGATGCACTTCTGAGTGGCAGCATCCTCGGCAGATGGACTCTTGATAGTATTGTAAAGAGTTAACAGTTGTGCCAGTTGATTCTCAACTGCTGGGTAGCGACTTTCAAATCGGTTGACATAGGTGGGTAAATTAGGAAGAAGAGTCTTGGCACAAGCAAAGTCGTGCAATTCGTTATAAGGGAGAGGAGTGTCCGGAAACACATTCATGTGTAGGCGTGCGGAAAATTCCTCAAGAGGCAGAAGGTAGATAACTGGCTTGGAAGACTTGACAGGGCGACCCGAAGCAGGTGATCCAGCAGGCTTAGTCGGAGAGGTGTGAGTAGAGTGGCCAGATTGTCGCCGTCGTTTCGTAGAGCCGCGAGGAGGTTTGGCATCCCTTTTGTCAGAACGGGTCCGGAGATAGCCCTCCGTCCCATCACTCATCGCTTGGTCGCTGACGCTTTGATAAGCTGTGTCATCAGCGGTCGAGGTCTCGGTATCAGACTGGTCAGTCGCAACGGACTCAGCAACTGCTGTAAGGTCCGCAGGAACACGAAAAGATGCTGAAGATTGTAAAACTGGGTAGTGTTCCGCGGAGAGAGAAGGTGGGACAACAATTGGCGTAGAGGTTGCTACCGAAGGTAGGTTGTTCGCAGGAACCACCGTCGGTAACGGAGCGCTACTAGGATCTTGATGAGAAGGCGTCGGATCTTGATAGACGGGTGAAACAGACTTTGGTGGAGCAACTGGACACTGCTTATAGTAGTGACCAACCTGATGACATTGACTACAATGGAATTCCGTCAGGAAGTTTATTTGCCTGACCTGATCTTCGCACCGAACAGTGAAGTGTGTTGGAAGCCGTTCGATTGCTTCTTGTGATGGAAATATGACCCTCGCAACACGGCGAGCACCTTGGATCGACGCAAGTCGTGGATCACGTAATGGGTCGTTTCGGGCAGCAAGATGCGTTTGTATGCCTCCAACTACCCGACCAACCGAAGATAAGACAGCGTACAGCATGAGATCTGTCACCTCCAACGGGACCGGGTAGAAAGAAACGTTAATGGGTCTTTGGCCCACTGGTTCTGCAGAAAGATGTCTATCACCAATGGTGAGACCAGATGTTAGGAGAGATTTCGCCATTTCAGCCGTGGCCAGATAAACAACTAGAAGTCGTCCTCTACGATACATTTGCGGAATAGATTCAGATGGGAACCGCTGTGCAATGGCATCTGCATATACTCGCAAAGGAGTGTCCGGAAGGGCTTCGAAATGAACGCCTTTTGCAAGATTCTCAGTAAAAGCTGTGCCAGCTGGAGAGCTGGCTGGGATATTAAGCACGATATTATTGCCAGCTTGGGAAATGAAAGATTTCAGCTTTTCAGCGCCAACATAATTATTCTTGGATGCTGGACGAGAGACTTTGGAGGCTGCAACAGAAGAAAACGAAGGTAATGACACGTTGGGCTCGGCAGTGCTAGAAGAGGCTGCATTTCCAGTGATGTCCATTGCGTCATCATCGATAGCGGAAGCCGGGAGATGTGACGTAGCTGGAGAAGGCAAATTGGCAACGCCACGAGCGGACGCTTGCGTGGCAACACCCCCATCTGGGGCATCAGAAAAGGAAGAGAGATTAGGGCTATCACTATCCCTACCGGAAGTCGCCATCTTTAATGGCAGCGCCCAGTAGCGAGCTTGGCCAGCTCGGCCAAACGTAAATAAGATGAAATACAACAAAATAGGCACTCACCGCGCTCGAAACGAAGCAAAATGAAAGACGATACCTTTATACTTAAGGTGAACGTAAAATTAAGGAGCGAAGAGTCCAATAACACACCCAAATCAGAAGAAAATCGCGGAGCAACAACACGCTGCGCAGTTAAATCCAAAGGGCGAGATCCAAAGTGAAAATCCTCCAAATACGTGGCGTAGCGTCAGTGAATAAACAAGGACATCGCTCTTTCCACGTTTAGCAACGCACAGCAACCGAAAAATAAAAATAATATCGAATAACAATTTTTCGGTTGCTGTGCGTTGCTAAACGTGGAAAGAGCGATGTCTTTGTTTATTCACTGACGCCGCGCCACGTATTTGGAGGATTTTCATTTTGATCTCGCCCTTTGGATTTAACTGCTATAATTAATATATAGCCAGTGCTGCTAATGCCCACCAGATGGAGACGTCTCAGTATAGCTGAGCCCATCTTACCGATTTATAATGTCAGATGCTGACAGAAAAACGCACATAGATTGTTGGCCACCGTGGTGTAAGGCTAACGCGCTCGGCTAGATATAGAGAGATCCGGGATTCGATTCCCCGGCGGTGGCCGAATAACAATTTTTTGGTTGCTGTGCGTTGCTAAACGTGGAAAAAGCGATGTCTTTGTTTATTCACTGACGCCACGTATTTGGATGATTTTCTCTTTTGATTTAATTATAATGTAATACTGCTGGTTATGGTAAAATAACTGACTACTATGCTTGTTATACTCTCCATGAACAAACTGCCAATGCCCGTTTATATAAATTGCACTTGACAGAAATAATGAGAGTGGCCATTGTTTCCAAACGAACTCTTCATAAATCATGAAATTTTAAGTTCAGTTTGGATTGAGTACTTGGAATCTTCAGTATCGGTCGAACTTACAAGGGAAGCCTTTCAACTGACACTCGCCAAAATTGAAAAAACGTGGCCAGGAGATAATACTAAGGACAAAAACCAATGGGTGTATTTCCGTTTTGGCCCAAATGAACTAAGAAAGCGGAACGAGTGGTCTGAAAATGGACTTGGAGCACAAGTGGAGAAAATCATCGAACGCCTCAATAAACAATCAATGGCAGTCAGAAAAATTCTACAACATATTGTTACAGTATATCCGTTGATAAAAATTGGATACTTTGAAAGTAATGACGCTTCTTTTGATAATGTTCAACGTATTTATTTTTCAGATATCAATGACAATTTTCGTACTGTGATAACTTTGCGATCTTCCGTTGTTCTCATTGTTCCAAATTACTTTGCTTTGGTCACGTGTCAATGCCACAAATGTTTATTTACATCTGTAATAAAGGGTTTTGTTGCTTTTTGTATGACATGAGCTTATTTTGAATCATGGGGACATAGCTGATATTTGGGGTTACAACACATGTTAAATGATTTTCTCCACTTGTCCTCTAAGGCCATTTTGAGACCACTCGTTGATCTTTGTCAGTCCATTTGGGCCAAAACGGAAATACACCCATTAGTTTTTGCCTTTAGTACTATCTCCTGGCCACGTTTCTTCAGTTTTGGAGAGTGACAATTGAAAGGCTTCCCTTGTAAGAATTTGTACAAACTTTTGCGAAGAAAACTTCACGTGTGTTCTGTTTTGCCAAAGTTGCACCATTATTTTTCGAGGTAGAAATTTCACTTAACTAGGTACCCCTGTGTTCGAGATACGTTATCTCTTGCTAACAAAACTCTGTATCATATCGTGAAAAACACACCTCCCTCTGCGACATCCTCAAGATGTTTTGATTAGTCTATGAAATGTCTTCCGCGATCTTAATGAACTTTGCACATCTTCTAGCTGTGTTTGTACACGAGAACCGTAATCTTTATAATGCCCAGTGACCCGTTCATGTATTTCTGCAGCTTTTGGTTCCTTATCTCTGAAACATATGGCATGGTCTCAAAGATTAAACTGGACAGCTACAAGATGGCATGAAATTATGTAGTAACTCCACAGACTTTTACCGTAAATTTATGAATAATGGCTGGCGAATTTCCTTCTTTCGTTGAACATTAAATTACATACACTCTTTCCCCCCAGCTATGACTGTACATGACTTTGCAAACCAACTTGCTGAACTCCAAAAACTGGTTCATCCAGTTTTTTTTATCTCACAAAGATGATGAAATATAGATAACCTCTGTCATCATCCATGTGAAAAACTTCTTCAGCTGCCATGTCTAGAATTGCGCACAGGGATGAATGTCCTGGGGAATGGGAATTCTAATGACCGGCCCGGTGGCGCAGTGGTCTAAGCGATGGCTTCTGATCATTCGCCCGAGAGGGGTCAGGGTTCGAATCCCGGTGAGGCATGGATGTTGTGTTTGCCGTACGGCACTGGCCCTCTCCCTTCCCTGGAACCAGTGAGCTTAAATTAGGGACGGGTGACTGTTTATAGCCCATTGAGTTGCTCACGGTGGTCGTTAAACCTCCAATCAAAGAAAGAAAATAATTATGATGAGGCGGTTTTTCGTTGCCTTCTTCATCAGGTATCAACCGCAAGAAATGTCCAGGATCGATTTTGCAGAAAGCTGCGAACTGGATGGTTGGTCTTGGGGTTAGAACTCGCAACAGTCACTTACCACACAAACACAAAGCTGGCAATAAACCAACAGTGGCACGCCTGTGACGTGAAGAACTAGAATACTTGATTCAGGTTTTAACAGTGATTTCTCCACACTAAAGAAAATATCGGATTACCATATGCAAAAAGGCTCGTATGGATCTGTAGTTTCTATGTTCTGACAGAGTTTTTGACAAAGAAATCTAGCTATTTTTCTGAAATTTGAAAAATACGTATACTTTTGGCAAAAGCATAATTCAACAAAAATGATGACACAGTATAATCACTAGCAAAGGACACGGAGGAATTTAAGTTAATTATACACATCACAAGCACATTTTGTGCTACAATTAAAAGACTTTAACAAGCGCAAAATAAAAAAAATAAAAACTGGGCCAGCAAACACAGACGAAGAGTTACTGTAAAATTATTCCATAGAATTAAAATTATATCATTTAGATCCTCAAAACAAATGCATTTTAACAACTATTATTACACTGAAATTAAGGATGGACAGAAACTAACGTTTTGTTAAATTTGCTAGATACACATCCGTACAACATATTTAACTAATTACGAGTTTATAGTAAGAAAACGATTTTTATATGTTGGTTGACCATCATGACCCCATTCGTTATTCACGACATTTAAAGTTTTTTGCAGTTTTTATTAATCTTTATTCGCCGTCATTTTTCATAGAGTCCTAAAACTGGACGTGAAAGGCCCTTAAAAATGAATGCCGCTCTCATTCCACCAAATTAAATGCTCTATTGTGAACTTCCGACGACTTTCTGAAGAACAAACCGGTATCTCCAAACTATTTTAAAATGTTTCTCAACGCAGATCTAATGCAAAAATGTATGAAGTGTCTCTGACGTAACTTAGCAGACGAAACTTAAGAAACCTCATTAAGAAAGAAAAATCTGAACTGTTTTTCTAAAAGAAGATGTACTACACCAAGGAGAGAGAGAGAGAGAGAGAGAGAAAGTGAAAGAAAGAGAGAGAGAGAGAGAGAGAGAGAAAGTGAAAGAGAGAGAGAGAAAGTGAAAGAAAGAGAGAGAGAGAGAGAGAGTCTTCTTTTTATTTGTCACGGGAATTTTGTGAAAAAAAAAAAAAAAGCCCCGCATCTTCACCAATTATTCAGCCTCAGATATCAAGTTTCTTTTTTAAGGTTAATGGCATCCGAAGTCTTTAAGTTTGGGAAAGCGAAAAGTCATCAGCGTACCCTGAAATTGTTTAATTTCCTCCGTGTACAAGGGAAGAAAGAAAAAAAAAACGTGGCATTTATCACTCTAGTTCCCCCTTTTCTTTGCTCCGAGGAGTGATGTAGTCTCTTTTCGCACCAAGCCAGAACCGAGCGTCAGAAGTTCATTATCATAGCTAATACAGCAAATGATTACGAGTGAACTTTTTCTTTTTTTTTCGAGACGCTCGAGACGGTCCATTTTTCTTTGTCTAATTACTTCTGATGTGCTTTGATTTTAGTCTAACGCCCTATAGTTCGGTCATAAACACACATAGATAAAATACGCCGAATGGTTTTGCATAAAAGGACAAAAAATCAGCATCTCATGTAAGATGCTCTCACACAGTCTACTGTTTTTTTTTTTAGATTTAACTACTAGCAAAGGGTCACAGCGTTGTCCGGGTTAAAAAAGAGTACATGAATCGACTTTAGGGACAGCTTTGTCCGGGTTAAAAAAAGAGTACATCAACCGGCTTCAGGGACAGCGTTGTCCGAGCTTTCCTGAAATTATGAATAGGATGCACAGAAATGTTTAACTAAAATACACGGCCGAGTCACATAATTGTGACCACCAGCTAATATCCAGACTAACCGCCGTGTGTAGCGCGGACAGCAGCTAGACGGGCTGGGAGTGACTCAATAAGGTGCTGTAAGCTGTTCACAGGTATGTAGAGCCATGCTGACTGCAGTGCATCTGACAGCTGCTGGGGGGGTGCGTGGTGAAGTATCCATAGAGCAAACAACACTATCGAGGTGGTCCCACATATGCTCAATTGGGTTTACGTCTGGGGAATTAGGGTGCCAGGGAAATATTTTGATGTCTTCATCGCGTTCTTCCAACCACCCTCGGACATTTCTGGCTGTGTGACACGTCACATTTTCGTCCTGGAAGATCTCATCCGCCCAAGGAAAGACAATCAGAATGTATCGGTGTACGTGGTCTGCAAGGATGGATTCATAACGAATGCGGTACATAGTTCCTTCCACAGGTATGAATGGGCCCAGAGAATGCCACGAAAACATTCCCCAGACCATAACGCTACCCCAACTAGTTTGTGTTCTTCCAGCAATGGTTGAAGAGTGTTTGTTCTCCGATGTTTCTCTCTTTACATGCCAACGTCCACCCGTTCGATGACGAAGAAAACGTGACTCATCGAAGAAGTCAATTCTTTGCTAATCAGCGAAGGTCCAATTCCGATACTGTAGTGCAAATGTAAGCCTTTTCTGCCGATGCACCTTCGTTAGCCTGCGTGCTGTGACCATCCGTCCGCATCGGAGCCCCATACGCAGCAGGATTTGTTGAATGGTCGTGTTTGACACACTTTCGGTAGCCCCCTGGTTCATTCGGCCAGTAAGTTGCTCCACTGTAGCGTATCGATCGGCCCTCACGCACCTTCGAAGCCGACGTTCTCCCATCACATCAATGGAACGTGGTGCTCCGCAGTTTCCACTTCGCTTATTTCCAATGGTGCCATTTCTCCAATCACGATACACTTTAACCACAGCAGCACGCGACCAGTTCACAAACTGCGCTGTTTCAGAAATACTTCCAGCCTTGGCCCGAAAACCGATAATAGCCGTCCCGGTGGCGCAGTGGTCTAAGCGATGTCTTCTGATCATTCGTCCGAACGGGGTCCGGGTTCGAATCCCGGTGAGGCATGGATGTGGTGTTTGTCTTACGGCACTGGCTCTCTCCCTTCCCTGGAACCAGTGACCCTAAATTAGGGACGGGCGACTGCTTATAGCCCACTAACTTGCTCACGGTGGTCGTTAAACCTCCAATAAAAAAAAACAAAAAACAAAAAGCCGATAATCATCCATTTTTGCAAATCTGATAAATCGCTCCTTTTATTCATGACAGCAACGACTGTAATGTTTTTACAGATTCAGATTAGATTATATGTAGAGGATTTTAGGAAGGGAGTGTCTGACCCCAGGTCTTAAACAACCCTTATAAACAGGAAACTAGGAGATTTGGGCTAGAGTGTCCGATAGGAAAGTGACACGGAAGCGAGGTAGATAGGGGAGGAAGACGCCCTTATTCATTACCGGGGGCCAGTACCCAGGATCCGACGGCTTAACGTGCCCATCCGACGCACGGCGTATATTTAGCGGATCGAGCGTTTGTACCTGCCTGGGATCGAACCTCACGCCCTTTCCGTGACAGTCACGAACGTTGCCCACTAGGCCACCCGCGGCCCATGTTTTTTTTTTTGGTTGGAGGTTTAACGACCACCGTGAGCACCTCAATGGGCTATAAGCAGTCGCCCGCCCCTAATTTAGGGTCACTGGTTCCAGGGAAGGGAGAGAGCCAGTGCCGTAAGACAAACACAACATCCATGCCTGACCGGGATTCGAACCCGGACCCCTTACGGACGAATGATCAGAGGCCAGCGCCTTGGACCACTGCGCCACCGGGGCGGCGCCCCATGTTTTCAAATATCATTTGTAGAGGATTTTCAGGAAGGGAGTGTCTGACCCCAGGTTTTAAACAACCCTTAGAAATAGGAAGCTAGGAGATTTGGGCTAGAGTGCCCGATAGGAAAGTGACACTGAAGCGAAGTAGAAAGGGGAAGGAAGACGCCCTTATTTATTACCGGTGGGGGGGGGGGGCAGTACCCAGTGTCCGATGGCTTAACGTGCCCATCCGACACACGGCGGATATTTAGTGGATCGAGCGTTCGTACCTGCCTGGGATCGAACCTGAGGTCCTTTCCGTGACAGTCACGAACGTTGCTCACTCGGCCACCCGCGGCACCCATGTTTTCAGAATGCCTACACAGCACACCTTATATACCCTCCAAGCCAGCTCACGAGACGTGCCTTCTTTCATTGGTTACGCGCTGTTGACGTCAAAAGAAGGAGGTGGTCGTAATAATGTAACTAGACTGTGTATGTTCGTTAATCAGAAGAAAGGAATTAAAAAAAAAAGAAGAAAATCTATACTTGTGCTTGCCAATTGAATGAAACCCCAGCAGACTTTATTGACTGTGAATATAAGAAATTTGAAATATTTGCATTTTTATAATGTTTGTGATCAGTGCAATGCACTGTTCTTCCCAAGCGCAAGTAAGTGTATCCTTGAGGAGCCTCTGATCAAACGATGTTGAGTATTCTTCCATTTGGAGCCCAGATAAGGAGGTTTTTATTGATGCCAACTCTGGAGCAGAGAGCATTGAGCTGGCCATGAGAATAGCTTGGGTTTTGCAGGTTGAGTCCAACAACGTTTAACATTTGAACTCGTGCCTTATTCGTATACTCATGGTGAAACTGAGACGGGCGGAGAACTGTAGGCGTTTAAACTGAAATTGAAGGGACGATTGGAATGTGTGGAATAAAAACATGGCTTCCTGTAGCATGGCCAGTCACAATGGTGGCGTCGATGACATGGCACATGAGTTTGATGACGGTCAGTCGAGTCCCATTGCAGAGTGTTGGTGGATCCGTTAAAATAGCATAAATAAATAATTAAGATGAGGTGGGACAATGCGCGAACGGAGAAATAGCAGTGTTAAGTTCTAAAGAAATTCACATATTCCTCGCATTTTATTCTTTGTGTTCTGTTTACATTTCACCGAAATACGCAGTGTGGCAAAGAATTTTTAAGACTGGGTCTGTAAAATGAAATAGAAACAAGAAATTATAATTTGTTTTGGTTTGTTATTCAAAATAAGTCCCTCCGGCTTCAATACACTTGTTACAGCGATTTAATAATGATTCGAATGCCTGTTCCAGTTCACTTTGCGGAATTGCCTCCAAAGCGCGCGTCGAAGCTGTTTGTATGGTCAAAATATCATCAAAATAACACCCTTTTAACGTTATTTAAAGTTTTGGGAATAAGGAAAAGTCGCAGGCTGCTAAATCAGGCGAATACGGTGGATGATTCAACACACAGACGTTATTTTTCGCCAAAAATCTACGAACAAGAAGTGAGGTGTGACTGGGTGCATTATCGTGCAACAAACACCAACTATTTTCATCCCGATATTCTGGACGAATGCGGTGAATTCTGCCCATCAAACGCCTCAAAACATTTAAATAAAACTCACCAGTAATTGTTTGTCCACTTGAAACAAATTCTTTGTGGATAATACCTTTACAATCGAAGAATGTAATGAGCATTGTTTTGATTTTCGATGGAACTTTTCTTGTTTCTTTTTTGGCTTGTGGTTAGTTTTTTGACTTCCATTCCGCGCTTTGTTTCAGGATCATATTGAAAACACCATGTTTCATCACCTGTAACAATCGATTTTAAGAAGTTTGGATCATTTTCAGCGGCTGAAATGATGTCTCTGCGATGTGCACTTCTTCTTGATTTTTGTTCATTGGTTAACGTGTGTGGAACAAATATAGCACAGACTTTTGTTTTGCCCAAATCTTCAGGCAGGATGGTTCGAATCGTTTCTTTGTTGATGTTTAAAGACTCTTGCATCATTCTTAGTGACGCACATCGACTGTTTGCCACGAAATCACGCACTTTTTCAATAATCTCAGGTGTCCTAGATGAACTTGGTCTTCCGGTATGCTTATCATCTTCTAGCGCATGTCTTCCGTCCAAAAAACGTTTGTGCCACAGGAAAACATTTGAACTACTTAAACGAAACTCACCATAAACTTATTTCATCATTTGGTACGTTTTCGAGGCACTTTTACCAAGTTTTGCGTTAAATTTAATAACAGCTCTTTGTTTCATCTTGATAATTCAACATGAAAAAGATTTTACTTCTCTAATGAACGGCCGTTTTGTTTGAGTTACTTTAACAACTGCGCAGTACTTTTGGCAGAAAGCAAAGCAGATGGTCACGGTTTATAACGCATTCGCGATTACACTGGTGGCGCCACCGTACGCTGAAATCTACCGCCAGTCTTAAAAATTCTTTGACGCACTGTGTATATTTCCTCCCAAAAATTATCGTGGAACTATTTATAGTGCATGATAACTCACAGAGAGCCGTAGTCTGAAACGTAAACAAACCCGCCGGAATGTAATGGTGGAAGAATACTCTTAACACTTAAAAAGTCTCAACAGCAGTAATGGCGTCCACGATCCGTTCCATTAGGCCCTTTAAATCATTCACCTTTGCTATGTATATTTTGTGGTTTGACAAATTACCGTAACAAAAATCCAATGAGATTACAACAGGTGAAGAGATGACCACAGAACCGGGATATCTTGGTCAATCCACCATCCTGGAAACACAGCATCTAAGTAACCGCACACTTGTTCCTCCCTGGGAAGGATCTCCGTCTTGTTGAAGTATGACATTTGGCTGAAGGTCTTCGATTTGTGGTACAGAAAAATTTTGCAGCATATCTGAGAAGACATTCGGTTTGATAGATTTTTCCATGAAGAAAGAAGGGCCAATAATGCGGTTGAGCATAAGCCCACACCAAACATTGACCAAGCCAAATATGCCCACGTAATGTTTAATAACTTCTCCCGATGCGTGAGATATCAGCTCATCACTAAAACCCACACGTTCAAGGAAGTGTTCGTTATTATCTGGGCGATCATTAAGTTGCAGGAAAATTCAGAACGGCGAAACTTATCGTGCTCCTCCAAATGTTGAACAACCTGGAATTTGTATGCGTATAACCGCATTCTTTTAAGCAAAATTCGCGTTATCGCAACTGTGCAGGAGCTTGTCAGGTTCATTTCCTTGGACACAGAGAAATTACTTCCCGTACTCGTTCCACTTCGTCTTCCGAGACACCAAAACGTCCGCCTATTGGCTTGTCCAGCACTCTCCGGTTTATAGGAACTTAGTTTTCCAGAGCTAAATTATTTTAGCATTAGGAGGATTCCTGCTAAATGTGTACGAAAACTTGTTTTGAACTTGAATTACTGATTTCATTTTAAAACATCACGCCACACAAATCGCTTTTTCCTGCACACTCGCCATTGTGGCATATAGCTATGAACAGGAAGAACAACTAGCATCATCTACCCGCAATGATAGACAATGGAACTTCAGATGTTTACCTTTCAAACACAGCAAATATTTCCCCTGTAAATGCTGCAGTTACACTACTGTTTGTGAAAACTGCAGCACCATGAAGGACTGCTAGTATTAGCTCGAAACTTACAGGATATGTACAACAGATTAGGGTATGTAAATTATTAAAATATCAGTGAAAATGCGCATGTGGTTTCGGAGCAGTGCCCTCTGAGTTGCCCGGTCGTGGGTATAAAAAGCTGGCTTAAACGAGGTGTTGCAATCAGTGAACAGCCGACATTGAGTCGAAAGGGTGTTTCTTGTGTTCTACTATGTATACCCCGTGCCGAAGAAGGTCGGATTATGAACACCTGACGCACTTTGAGCGAGGGAGGATTGTTGGGATGAGAGAAGCTGCATTTTCCCATAGCGAAATCGCCATTCGCACGGGATGAAATGCGTACGGTGATGCGAATGTGGCGTCAGGGAACAGATGAGGCTCGGACAGACAGAAATCCGAGAAATGGACAGCAAAATCGCCCGACTGCACGGGATGACAGACACGTTTACCACATGGAAGTGATCGATCACACAATGGCATCCACGGTGTTATCGCAACAGTGGAGTACTGTCACAGGTCAAGCTTTGCCCACCAGCACAGTTCGACAACGTCTGCTTCATAGAGGACTGGGGTTGCTAGCACCTCTTGCTGTGCATTCGTTTTACCCTCAACCACAGACGCCTCATACTGCAATGGGGTTTCGAAGACAGACATTAGCGCGCTGATTGGCAACAGGTCGTGTTTTGTGACGAATCACGATTCAACTTGATGCACCATGATGGTTGTAAATATACGATGTCATCGCTCTGTCCACATTATTTTATAAACAACGAATAGCAACAGAAAAATTGTTATACCGACACCGCTGGGATCGAACCCCAGATCTCTCGATAACTTGCCGAGTGCGTTCGCTTTACGCAACGGTGTCAACAATTCACAGCGCTACTCGTGGTTTATTACTAGATGGCGACACATCAGTTGCTGAGTTCATCAATATGGATTTGTGTAGTCAGATGCTGACTGGCCGCCCCGGTGGCGCAGTGGTCTAAGGCGTTGGCCTCTGATCGTTCGTCCGTAAGGGGTCCGGGTTCGAATCCCGGTCAGGCATGGCTGTTGTGTTTGTCTTACGGCACTGGCTCTCTCCCTTCCCTGGAACCAGTGACCCTAAATTAGGGACGGGCGACTGCTTACAGCCCATTGAGTTGCTCACGGTGGTCGTTAAACCTCCAATAAAAAAAAAAAAAAAAAAAAAAAGATGCTGACTAATAAACCACGAGTAGCGCTGTGAATTGTTGGCACCGTAGCGTAAAGCGAACGCTACGATTGCTTCCCAACGCTTTCTGTGTCTTGTCGAGTCCATGTCGAGACGAAAAAACGTGTAAGCAGCCACACCATCCAGAACCATCTCCTCGCTATGGGGTACAGAAGCCATCTTCCCACGAGAGTACCGCTGCTGACCGCACATCGCAGTGTGCAAAGATTAACATGGGCGCGGGAACATCGCCACTGGACCTTAGACATGTGAAAAATGTTTCCTGGACTGATGAGTAGAGATTCACGTTGGTACATGCGGATGGTAGGATACGAGTACGGCGCAAACCACATGAAGCGATGGATCCTTCTTGCCAGCAGGGTACTCTTCAAGCTGGTGACGGTGGCATTCTCGTCTGGGGACTGTTTACGTGGACTGAAATGGGACACCTGGTACGTGTGACATCGTCCCTCACAGGTCAACGTTACCAGGATATCCCGGACGACCATTTGCTTCCGTTTGTGCGCCTTCAACATCTCAGTGGGGACCTCATCCTGCACAAGACAATGCAGCGTGCCATCGCTCCCGAATTGTATCCGAATGGTTGGATGAACACTCCACCGACGTGACCTTGCTTCCTTGGTCAGCTAGGTCACCTGACCTCAATCCCATCGAGCACATCTGCGATGCCATCGAGAGAGATGACCTCCCTCCATCAAATCTTCGTGAACTGTTGGAATTTGTTCATGGGTCGTTGATCCGGGTGGCTTCCCAACGCTTCCTGTGTCTTGTCGAGGCCATGTCGAGACGAATCTTCGCCGTCATCAGGACGAAAGGTGGTGCTACACGTTACTAGACAGGTAATTCTAATTCAATTGCTCTTCAGAGTATATACGTATATACAACACCATCGTCAGATACCAGCAATATTGCAACGCCATCTAGGATTTACACAGTGCATTTAAATAAATCATGAAAATGTTTAAATAAAATAGTCCATAGTTCCGATATGACTTTAGGGACATAATCATTACATCAACGAGATCCGAATGATGCACTATATAGGCTGTCCCTAAATAATAACATTGAGAGCTTACCTGGAGAGTTTATAATGGATACCTCATTCCAGTTTGGAGTATAGGAACTGGTTGCAACCACACGAGACAAGGCGGTTGTTAACTTGCCACTACGAACATCATATGTATGCTCTCTGACTCTGGTACTCAAGTTCCTTTTTGTAGAACCAATATATACAGTGGTGTCTGGGACAACGGCTTGTAGAGGTGTGGTGTGTACGCCGTATCTTGTATGTGAAGGCACCCTGTTCCAATCCTTCTTGATTAATGCATAAATATTTCTAGTCGCTAGGCCAAAGTCAATATTATACGGTTTACAATTATTTCGTAGTATATTAACAATCCTGGGCACATATGGAAGTGATCCCACAAAACGGGGAATACGAAAGTCTCTAAAAAGAGTCGAAACATTAGACTTCTTAATTTGCCGGAGCAAGCGATCCACCACCGAGGGCTCGTATCCATAATGACAGGCAATTTGTTTAATCTTGACTAGTTCCAAATGTCGTAATCTAGGGTTGGACGAGTGTGAAAATGCTCTACGTAATAAAAACCGAGTGGCCGCAAATTTATAATTAGTCGGGTGATAAGACCAGAAGGGTATAATTTCAACACTGGAAGGCGGTTTTCTGAAAACACCACGAAGAACGTAGTATGTGAATGCAGTTTTCATGAAAACAACAGTTACTCCATTGGCTTCGAAGGAAAATATTGTATTTCGTTGCGAGATAAAATATTTGCCGTAAAGTGAATTACGGTAAATTCAAACTACATTTTCTTAACGAATAGTCGAATTAATGCCTTTGACGAATTCGTGTAGGATGCACCCTTATGGCACGAACTGGGATTTAAAATGTGGAGTATGAGAAGAATAAGTTTTCTTTGGCCTGATGATAAAACTTTTCATTGTGATCATACGACCTGTAAGTCCTCGGAAAATCACATTACTGCAGTACGCAGCGTCCATATTCTCAGAAATTCTTCCCGAGCGCTATTTTGAAATATCGGCAAATATTTTCATGTTTGATTCTTTCCGTCCTCTCCTCCCAAACAAACAACAGAAGCTTAACTGTTACACCATTCGATTTCTCTTTGCCCACAAATATTCAAACACTTTCCTAATGTTCAAACACACGCACGGAGAAATTTTGATTCACTTGGAGTTCGCTGTTTCAGTCCGCGCAGCCTAGGAAACATTTAATTAGATGTTTAACTCAGTATGTTGCCAATGGCAGTTTGACGAAACGCGTTTGTAGACACTTTCAAAATTATTCTCGACGTATCGCTGAGCAAATGTTTCTTCCGTAGCTACTTAGGACTTTAATGGATGACTGCAAGTTCACCTCACTGAGATGATGAATATTAATCCTGAAATTAACGATAGAAGTCCATTTAACCATGAAGGAAGAGAAATCTCAATACAACGCACCTGAATGCATATACACTGAAGAGCAATTGAATTAGAGACAGCTGGCGTTATGCAAATGTGGCGCTGTGAGCGGCCCTGTAAACGGAAACGACGTGACGTAAGCAGCGATCCGACAGTATAAGGAATGATGCGACGGGAATCAGTAAGAGTCGGACGCAGTATGGGTAAGACAAAGGATCTAAGCGCATTTGACCGTGGGCAAATTGTCGGGGACCGACGAATGGGTCACTCCATCTCAGAATTCACTGGGATTTTCACGAGATACTGTGTCACGGGTGCACCGTGAGTACATCGAATCCAGTAAAACCATCCCTGCAAGGGCCAACTGCCGTGGACAACAGCGTGTGGATGAGCGAGGTCATCGTTGGCTAGCTCGCATTGTAACAGCGGATAGACGGGCCACAGTGCAAGAAATCACTCGGCAATTTGAACGCTCGTGCGCAAAAACGAGTAAGCAGCCACACCACCCAGAACCATCTCCTCGCTATGGGGTACAGAAGCCATCGTCCCACGAGGGTACCGCTGCAGGCCGCACATCACAGGGTGCAAAGATTAGCATGGGCGTGGAAACATCTCCACTGGACCCTAGACATGTGGGAAAATGTTGCCTGGACTGATGAGTCAAGATTCACGTTGGTACATGCGGATGGCAGAATACGAATACGGCGCAAACCACATAAAGCGATGGAACTTTCTTGCCAGCAGGGTACTCTTCAAGCTGGGAGGGGGGGGGGTGGCATTCTTGTCTAGGGACTATTTACGTGGACTGAAATGGGACCCCTGGTACGTGTGACATCGTCTCTCACAGGTCAACGTTACCGGGATATCCTGGACGACCATTTGCTTTTGTTTGTGCGTCTTCAACATCCCACTGGGGACCTCAGCCTGCAACAAGATAATGCATCTTCCGAATTGTATCCGAATGGTTGGATGAACACTCCACCGACGTGACCTCGCTTCCTTGGCCAGCTAGGTCACCTTACCTCAATCCCATGGAGCACATCTGGGATGCCGTTGAGAGAGATGACCCCCTCCACCAAATATTCGTGGACTTGTGGGAGCTTGTTCAGGGGTCGTGGATCCGTATGGCTTCCCAACGCTTTCGGTGTCTTGTCGAGTCCATGCCGAGGCGAATCGCCACCGTCATCAGGGCGAAAGGTGGTGCTATACGTTATTAGGCAGGTATCTCTAATTCAATTGCTTTTCAGTGTACATTACACTGAAAATAATTTGTAGTGAAATGCAGGGTGTGTCTAAAGTCTTTCCGTGATTACGGTAAATCGTGTTAAATGAACCACGCTCGTTAGACACATATGGTTTTCCAATATAGATTGTAGCCTACCTGAAATCCAGAGTTTTTTTCCGGGTCATCAGTATAATTCAACGTGGGCTCATTTTGTTACACGGACAACATCCAGTCGGTATTCTATCTCTTTCCATGTCTGCTGCAACATGTTATCTGTGATGGTCGCAAGCGCTTGTTATTCTTCCCTTCAAAGTGTTAATATCTGCAACTGGTGTTGCATAAACTTGATCCTTAATGTAGCCCCATAAAAAGAATGTAAGGAGCGTAATGTCTGGGAATCTTGGTGGCCAGGGTATGGAACCATCTCTACCTATCCATCTGTTAGGGAATTGGTCATTTAAGAATTGACGGACAGGTACAGCCCGGTGCGGGGGTGCACCGTCCTGCTGGAACATTTCCCAAGGTTGCAGCTCTTCTAATTGGGGTGCAACATGCAGGTGCATCATGTCGAGGTAAATACCCGATGAAATGGTGCGCTCAAAAAATGAGGGTCCATTTACTTTGTTGTGCATTAGTCCGCACCAAACATTGATTTTAGGGCTATCCCTCTGTTTCTCCAAAACCACATGTGTGTTCTCTGAACCCCAGATACGAGCATTATGCGTGTTCACTTTGCCTCAGGTATGAAAAGTTGATTCGTCTGTAAAACAAATCCGCTTCAGGTAATCATTATCTTCGTCTATTCGTTCAAGCATATCCATAGCGAATGTCACACGTCTGGGCTCATCATTAGGTTCAAAGGCATGAACAATTGCAATTGTATGCAAAAAACTGCAGCCACTTTCTTAAAAGGCGGTACACTGTCTTCATAGGCATTCCCAGTTCACTAGAGGCATGACAAATTGATTTCCTCGAGCTTCATACGAATGCATCACGCACGGCGTCGACACTTTCCTCACTAATGGAAGGTATTTCACTCCTTGCACGGTCACCGACATTGACCGTCTGTTTAAACTTTTGATACCAGTTCTTAATGCTCTTCACATTAGTCGGAGCTCTATCATACTCACGCCTAAACGTTCGCTGCACTGAAATAACAGATTTGGTTTCATGAAACCAGAGAACACAATTAGCCTTCTCCTTCATAGACGCCATTTCTTCGACTGACACTTTCAACAACAAACTACGCTGCAGATGTGCAGTGCCACCTATTGTCCCAAAATTTGAGAACATGATCCACTCAATGCAACAAACCTCGTACGTCTAACTACCTCGGTTCATTTTATACGATTTATCGTAATCAGGGAAAGATTTTAGACACACCCTGTATATCCCCAAGGAATAAAGTGTACAGATGAAACATTGATACTTTACCATCACTTTGCTGTTTCAAAAACTAAATAAGTTTTTTTTATTTAATTGCACTGCTCGACATAGAAAATGTGCCACCATGAATGAATGTACGAAATAAGGCGAGCTTACCACACATGTAGAGAAGTAAGTGAGAAAAAAGTGATTTAAGGTTTGAAAGACTATATGAATGCGGTGGGCGACGAGACAGTGTGATGTGGCCTGAGTGAGTTGGTCGTATGACTGTCAGAGTGGATTGTATATTCTGCAACACGGTGTGGCATGGAGTGAAGAAGACTCCGGGTGGTTCCCTGGTGCATCGCTGACCATGGGTTGTTGATCTTTGTCCACAGTTCATCGGCATTACGAAGGACTCGTGCAGAATCGTTAAGCCGTATGCCAATGACATCCCACAAGTTCTCTGTTGGGGAGAAGTCTGGGTATCGTGCAGGCCACGGCAGCACATAGGCACCTTGTAGGCATTGTGTGTCGGTGGGTGTTACCTTGTTGAAACTAGGAATCAGCGATACCACGGAAAAACGGGAGCCAAACAGGCTGTAGCACTTCATTGACACATCATCTGCTACGGCACTTTGCAGTCTTGTGCTACCATGTGCTGCAGTGAGTGGCAATCGTCTGCGCTGATACAGAAGGGAGACTCGTCGCTGAATACGACAAGGTTCCATTCGTCCAGCCACGTATGTCTGTTACGGCAGCTTTGCAGTCTTGCACAAAACGTAGTCACTCGTACAATATAGCGTAAGGTAACTAAATTACCGACGATGTACGACAAAATGAATTCGTCAAGTAAACCAAATAATACCCTAAAAGTTATATTATCATGTACTGACTTTAAAACTTTAAAATCTAAAATATGTATATATATATGTGTGTGTGTGTGTGTGTGTGTACAGAAGCCGAGGTGGCACAGGGACAAACATGTAAATGACTTAGCAATAGGTGTCACAAGGTCCCAACATAATTGCAAAGTAACAAAAGGAGAATTGCACTCAGACTGGGATAATATTAAACTTTTGATTACTCCAAAATACAAGTCTTCCCAGTCTTCCCTTCACATCACGGAAAGTAGTCTTATCTGTGCATATCGTGATGCTTGCTGCTACGACAATTTACCTTATGATCTAACCAAAGTCTGGAAGGACTTTATTCAAACTTTAGTAACTAATTAATAGCCTGAACATTTGCAATTATGTTGGGAGCTTGTGACACCTATTGCTAAGTCATTTACATATTTGCCCCTGTGTCACCTCGGCTTCTCTACACACAGTATATATATACTGTTGTGACGTACCTGCCAGCAGGACGCACAAGACATAAAGGCAGATAGCAGTCAGAACGAACGTACACGTAGCTCAATTGGTAGAGTGACTTATTCCGGAATGAGGGGACCCGGGTTCGAGCCTCGGCGTGGACAAAAATGATGGAGAAATTTACTTTGTTACACTGTATATAGTCATGTTATTTGCTAACGCTCTGTACATCTGAAGATGGTCCACTTGGTGGACCTAAAGTACTTATGTGTTTATATATTTTAGATTTTAAAGTTTTAAAGTCAGTATAAGGTAATATATATTTTTTGTGGTATTATTTGGTTTACTTGACGAGTTCACTTTTTCGTACATCGTCGGCATTTTATTTACCTAACTTTTGAAGTCTTGTGCGACGATGTGCTGCAGTGGATGGCAATCGTCTGCGCTGATACAGAAGGGAGACTCGTCGCTGAATACGACAATGTTCCATTCGTCCAGCCACGTATGTCTGCTACGGCAGCTTTGCAGCCTTGTGCGACGATGTGCTGCAGTGGATGGCAATCGTCAGCGCTGATACTATAACGAAGTAAATTTCTCCGTCTTTTCTGTCCACGCCAGGATTCGAACCCGCATCCCCTCATTCCGGAATAAGTTGCTCTACCAATTGAGCTACGCGGACGTTTTATTCTGATTCTTATCTGCCTTTATGTCGTGTGCGTCCTTCTGGCAGGTACGTCACATCTCCTGGTACGTTACATCATCTCCCCCTTACATTTTTTTTTTCGAAGTGCTGGAGAAGGGATTCTCTTATTTTTCCTATCTCGCGGTGTGGAAATAACATCACACCATTGCGAGATTTTGAGCGGTCGGGTCATCCGGATAGTTTGGGCGCCATTATAACGAAGTAAATTTCTCCGTCATTTCTGTCCACGCCAGGATTCGAACCCGGATCCCCTCATCCCGGAATAAGTTGCTCTACCAATTGAGCTACGCGGACGTTTTATTCTGATTCTTATCTGCCTTTATGTCGTGTGCGTCTTTCTGGCAGGTACGTCACATCTCCTGGTACGTTACAATACAGAGGGGAGACTCGCCGCTGAATACGACAATGTTCCATTCGTCCAGCCACCTATGTCTGCTGCGGCAACTTTGCAGCCTTGTGCGACGATGTGCTGCAGTGGATGGCAATCGTCAGCGCTGATACAGAGGGGAGACTCGTCGCTGAATACGACAATGCTTCATTCGTCCAGCCACGGATGTCTGCTACGGCAGCTTTGCAGCCTTGTGCGACGATGTGCTGCAGTGGATGGCAATCGTCAGCGGTGATACAGAAGGGAGACTCGTCGCTGAATAAGACAATGTTCCATTCGTCCAGCCACGTATGTCTGCTACGGCAGCCTTGTGCGACGATGTGCTGCAGTGGATGGCAATCGTCTGCGCTGATACAGAAGGGAGACTCGTCGCTGAATACGACAATGTTCCATTCGTCCAGCCCCGTATGTCTGCTACGGCAGCTTTTCAGCCTTGTGCGACGATGTGCTGCAGTGAGTGGCAATCGTCGCAATGTCTGGTGAGAGTGCAAACCTTTTTCAGCCAATCTGCTATTCACAGCCGTTGTCGATACGAGGATGTCCATAGCTGTCTGTACACCTCACCGAATGTGGTCCGCTGTGGATTATGGGGGTCCTACGGCTTACAGTGAATTTGGTGATCGAAACGTTCAGACGTTCACCTGCGTGACGTCTGATCGCTTCGACCGTTTACTTAGTCACTAAAACTGGAAAGTTCCGTGAAAACCAAGAGAGTAAGAATGCTTCTGTTCGTACCGCGATTTTTTTGCAAGTAGCTGTTATTTACTCCAACCGTCGTGTTCTCCGGATCTAAACCATGTAAAGCATATACGGAGACGTTTAGTACAGAGAATCTTCAGTTCATTATTGTGAAAGTCTTGAAAATTTCAATTTCTGCTGTATGGCAAGAAAGCACACATAATCAGTTTCGAAATCTATTGAATAAATACCAGTAGTGGTAATTTAGATGACTTCAAAGCAAGATGACTTCATTTTCTATTAAACATTTTTCGCCATTCATATATAGTGTGGTTTGTGACATAAATAAACTCCAAAAAATGCCGTCTTTTTTTATTATTCTTTGCGACAGAATAGCAACATTTTCTTAAAAAGACTCGGCAGGGTAATTTGATAATAATTCCTTTATTTTGTCTTAGCACTGTGCTGTGATTTTTGTTTGTGCATCGTCATTCGAATATGAAATTAATGAGGTTACTTTTATTTCCAGGAATTCTTTGCTTACCTACAGGAACACGAAAATCCATGAAGAATTTTTATTTTTGATGGCAAATAAGCATCGCGAAGAGAAAGAGAACATGTGATTTATTTTGAAGAGCTGGAGTTTATTCATGCAACTGAATGATTCTCTCACGAAGGATGAAAGCAATTATTATTCCTTGTATCCAACCTTAGGGGGTGAAATAATTACTTAATATTTGAAGCTTCAGAAATTATTAAGGCACAGCCCTAAAGGGAATCAACAACGTAAGCGTACCTTCAATCCTTATGTCATGAAATTCTTTTCAACACGATGTTCTTTCATGTACGAAAAGAGGGAAGGACCTGTTTTTACCGTTTTTCTGTTTTTATTTTGGCTGATGTTTTCTGCAATCGTTCCAACTCTTCTGAGTTTTGAATGTGTCATTAGAAAAAGCGAAAAGGAAAACAAAATATTTTGGGAAGAACAAAGAAGATGAAACCTGCAAACCTAGAATAACTGCCTTTGATCCTGACATACCAATGAGACACTACTATGGTGCATTCTAAAGAACTTTCTGCTAAAATGAAACAAACAAGCTCCATCAAAGAAACAAGAAAAAAGAAAGAAGAAGAAAGATTCGAGGAATATGTGTTGGGATTTATTTTGAAAAAGTCAGATGTTATTCGTGTCAAATAAAACCCTACCATATACTCACTCACATTTGGGTGTAACATGAAGAAGATGTGATCAACAGAAAGTCAGTACAAGAAGAAAACATGAAAGATGACACCGAATTCGGGCCGCGGGTGGCCTAGTGGGCAACGTACGTGGCTGCCACGGAAAGGACATCAGGTTCGATCCCAGGCAGGTACGAACGCTCGATCCACTAAATGTGCGTCGGATGGGCACGTTAAGCCGTCGGACCACGGGTACTAGCCACCCGGTAGTAAATAAGGGCGTCTTCTACCTCGCTTCAGTGTGACTTTCTGATGTGGCACTCTAGCGCAAATCTCCTAGCTTCCTATTTTTAAGGGTTGTTTAAAACCTGGGGTCAGACACTCCCTTCCCAAAATCCTCTACATTTGATAATTTGACACCGAATTTTCCGTTGTAATGATCGCATCTTTTGAATCCTTTCTGACGCGAATATTTTTTCAGTTATTCATAGTCAATGGAACCAGTTAGAAATAAAAAAATTAACCGGATTTCTACAATCGACAGAACATCCAGAAACAGAAAAAACTACTTAATCCCGTCAGCGGCTGAAAAGTGTGTTACGAAAATGTATCGAAGTGTTTTTCAAATCGAACATTTAAAAGAAGAAAATAGAAAGGAACATGATATACGTACACGTCTGCTAGCGGAAGAAATTTGCATAATGGCAAAGTTAAAAATATACGAAAACTATTCTTCATGACAAAAGCTGTGCTAAGGAAAACGAACTTTTACGTCACCCGGAAGACGGTACAGCGCGAAAAAGGCTTTGACCTTTGCGCCTCATAGCGAAAAAACTGTGCATTATTTAAAGAGGATTATGCTCACCATCTGTTAGGTTGTCGCAAAAGTCATGACGCATTTTTGCCATGTTTTGCAAAGGTCATTTATTGATAGAAAGAACAAAGATCAATCAATGATATAATGCCCGTTTTGTTCGATAACCTTTTGCCATCTTTCAGTGAGCTGCAGAATGCCTCGTTCATAGAACGACCTGTCTTTCGTGGCGAAAAACTGTACAAGGTGCTGATTTACAGCCTCATCTGAATTGAACGTTATACCACGCAAGGACTGTTGAAGAGAGCGAAACAAGTGGAAGTCTGACGGCGCAAGGTCAGGCAAGTATGCTGGGTGTGGCAACACATCCCACTTAAGCTCCAATAATTTTTGGCGGGTGATCAAACTTGTGTGTGGTCTCGCGTTGTCGTGATGGAACAAAACACCTTTACGATGAACGAGCTCTGGACGTTTCTGGATGATGGATTCGTTCAAACTGTCCAATTGCCGACAGTACACATTCGAATTGATTGTTTGGTTCCGTAGTAGGAGCTCGAAAAACACACCTTTAAAATCCCACCACACTAAGACCAGAACCTTCCGCTGATGAATGTCTGCTTTGAATGTCGTTTGAGGCGAAGCAGTACGTCTGGAACAAAACCGTTTGCGCAGCACATTGTTGTACACAATCCACTTTTCGTCACCAGTTATCAGTCGCTTCAAAAAAGGATCGTTTTCTTCACGTTTAATGAGCATATCTCATATATTTATACACGCCGTCAATTGAGCTTCTTTGAGTTCCGAAGAAACCCACACATCGAGCTTGCTTACGTATCCCAGCTTCTTCAGGTGGTCGTGAACGCTTGAATGATGGATGTGCAATGTGTCTGCAATCTCTCGTGTCGTGTAACGTGGGTTTGACTCGATCAATGCCTTGATTTGGTCGTCATCAACCTCGGTGGTCCGCCTGGATCGAGGAGCATCGTTGAGGTCAAAATCACCAGCACGGAATTTTGCAAACCATCGCTGGCACTGACGTTCTTGTAGAGCATTATCACCGTACACTTTACGCAACTTTTCACATTTTAAAGCGCGTTCTTCCCTTTAAGGAAGTAAAACAGTAAAATATGGCGAAAATGCACAGTTCGGTCTTCCATCTTCAACTTGATGTCAAATCTCCGCAAATCAACCAAATCACTCACTATTCCTTTTAGACTGCAGCTAGAACTGGCACCTGTCGAATGACATAGCGATAAACGGAGCTGCGCATGCCTCTAGTACTTCCAAAACCGCCCAACAGCCATCGGGTGCCAAAATACGTCATGACTTTTCCGACATCCCAATATATTGTAGCGATGGGTATACATCAAAAAAAACAAGACATTTTTCAATAGGGATTTAGGGATTTTAGAAGCGGAGATACAGCAGCAAATAGAAGTTTCACAAGCACCACCTAGCGACAGAATTGTGAACTACAAAACTCCTCAAATACAAACCTAAAGTGTTCCACAAGGCAAATGGTATCCGGTATCAAAGTAATTTTTTAAATCGTACGTTTAAAAACAGAGATACTGAGAAAAACAGATTAAACATTTGCGTCCCCTAGAGGTGAAATTATACATTATTTTGAGAAAAAAATGTGCACAAAAAGTTTTCATAGATAGTAATAGAACCTGACCGAAAAATAATTTTTTGAATCGGGGTTTTAGTCCCGCAGATATTACTGCAAACGGAAACGTGAACTTACGCCCTCTAGAGGCCCACTTGTGCGTTAAGAAAAATTTGAAATTAGATGAGAAACATTTCGCACCGAAAACTTTCTCCAACGAAGAAAAGATTTTCATATCGTACTCCTAGAAGCAGAGATATCGAGAAAAATAATCTACGACCCTGGCGGAAAAACTATGCTCTGTTTTAAGCACAGGTATTCTGAAAAAGTCAGAAGCTTAGATTTTGCTGCAAATACACCAGAAGCAGAAATAAACACTTATGTAGATGTACAAACCAGAGAGCAAACCCGTGGTGTACAAACCAGAGATGGAAACGGGTCACGGGTCAACAGGTCGACAATATCTTGCCGGTGCAACGGGTAGGGTCAAGGTGTTCCTGACCCGGTTTTATTCCCGTTTTATTTTTGAAAAGAGGAAAATATATTCCAAAGAAAAATGGGCGTTGTTGAAATCTGTAGTCGATACTGGTTCCCACGGAGTGAATAATGATTTGCCATGCAAAAATATTGTCGTATCTTTCTTAAAGCAACGAAGATTTCCACCGATTGACGTCAGACACGCCGACACCATATCGTAAAAAGATACTTCCTTTGCGTTCTTTTACAGTGCGATTGTCCAGAGCAAAGTAGAGACAAACGCCATTCGCCTGTTTCTCAGCTGATTCACTCTCTCCGTGCGAAGTTCACTGTATGACTAAGAGTTACTTTTCACATCGCATCTTTTAACATTGAGCATTCAGAGGTTTTCGATTGATGTGCTAACATCCCGTTCCCATAACATGTCATGTCGAAATTAACTCCTTATTTGCTAATATGGATGAATTTAATATTAAGGAGGTTGAGAAAGGCGTCGAGGCCAACAAATACGTGCTTGTTGAAAACCACAGGGGGAAGAGGGAATGCTGAAAATTGTTTCGTCTCATTAAAGAGCCGGTGAATAACTCTGTGTTGTTTGGTCTTGCTTGTTGTTCAAAATGTGGAAAGTGTATAATTACAAAGAAAGATGTTGACAGTGTAATAACAGATTATGGAACCAAAAATGTAACGGACCATGTGAAAGTATACGCACCTCCATCAAAGTGTGGAAACAGTGAAAAATCTAAATACATTTAAAAAAATGCATTTGTGCAATCGTAAACAATGATTCCCATTTGTACTATACTCCATGGTTACGGTCATAGTCAGCCATTACTTCTGGATTACGCAAAATAGTGGCACTAAAAATGGCACTAAAAATGACACTAAAATTTATCAAGTAAACAAATTTTATTATTAAAAAAGAATTTGAGTTTTTAAATATCAAGCAGTTTTTGGGATGAATGTATATATTACGTTTATATGTTTATATGTATAAACTGAGTTTCGAATTTATAGTTCAAAGCAGATTTTTCCGGGTCAATGAGGGTCTGGATCGGGTCAGGTCGGGTCCAGTTATGGGACGTCCGGGTCCGAAATTTTTGACCCGTTTCCAACTCTGGTACAAACCATCATTCTTTACCAAAATTAGAAATCATGTGCAGAATATTTCCCATCAGAAGCTGTATCCGATACAGGAAGAATTTTTCAAATCGATCTTTTAGAAGCAGAGATATCGTGGAAAGCGCAATTTACCTTTACGTCCACTAGCAGAAAATCTATGCGTTACTGCGTTACTTGAAAATGAGACTTTACTTAAAATAGCCCCCAATGTAAATGGCATCGAAAGGAAAAACAATTTTTTCAAGCGGATATTTAGAAGCAAATATATGGAACAAAATGTATTTTGAATTCGACAACATCTGCACTTACGCCCTCTAGCGGCGAAGTTGTGCATAAATACATAATGCTAGAACTCCGTTCTCACATTTCACTCTTCCCAACGCAAAAAGAATTTTTCAAGTCAGATTAATAGTTGCAGAGATATGGCGTACAGTGTACAAAGGCAGACGGACAGACGAACAAAGTGATAACATATGCACGATCTTGTTTTACAAAAGACGTGCTAAAAAGCGGAGGGTGGGATGAAGGGCTTGATAAAGCAACATCCCGAAAATAGTTCCTGAACTACTTTTTTCCCGTTCTGTACGAGGACGCCGGCATCACCGAACGAAGCTGATTTATTTCAGTCTTACATACCATGTTTGATGGAGCCCGTTCAGCTCGCAGTCGAGGTGCTGTGTGGTAATGAGATGAGTAGAAACATCAAAGTCGGATTGTCCGTCTTTTAAACTGATGCTAAAACAAAAAATGAGCTTTAACTTTGTAGGTCGGAAAATTAATTGTGCTTTAGTATCCAAAAGGCTTCAACGGAAAGCTCCAAAACCTGCGGGAATGATAGCTTCCGCACAGAGAAATCGCGGCTGTACTTTTCCATATCTGGCCTGCGTCGTCTGTTACAACAGAGCAAGTGCCGACAGATGGCGCTTCGCCGCAGAGGCTGGTAACTGCGTTACGTCACCACCGTTTGCTCTGTGCTTGAAGTCCGATCGCTTATTTGTTTAAATATTGTTTGTTTGTGTTGCCCCTGATTCTGTAAGTGTTTCTTTGTGTTTCATCTGTTGTTGTTCTGTCTGCGTGCGTTTTTACCATGTGGAATTGGAAGCGCTTTTTCCAAGAAGTTGCCCGGGATGAGATGGGTTGTGTTTCGTGGTGAGAGCGGCACGGATTTATTCCAAATAGTAAAACATGTTCGGAAGGTCATTCAATGACTGGATTAGTCTCATCGTTATGGACAGTTAAGGTGTCAGAGGAATCACGTTTCAGAAAAATTTCAGCAGTCTTCCCATGTACTTGAGACATGGGGCGCCTGAATCCTTGGTATCTTTGAACGTGATAACAAGCGATTCAGGGTCCAGATCTGCCCTGAGAATGACAGATCTGAGAGCACATTGCTGCCGCTCATACACAAACATGTACTACTGTCATGGCAGATCAGTGGGCTGCATATTGTAACCTCGGAATCTGTGGATACGAACATCTCTCACAGTCAGTCAACCACTCACTGAATTTGTAGATCCTAGTACTGGGTCTCATACCCAAGCGGTTGAGAGCAATTGGCGACTTCTCAAACGCAAACCAACTGATGGGAGTCACCAACGTCATTTAACAGACCATATTCTGGGACATTTATTCCGACCGAACTGTCGTCTTTCGTCAGAACATTGCTTTAAGGTCATTGATCGGATCATAAAACGGTCCGTTCCTGGACGTAATTAATTTATTTAATTATATGCCAGAAAGACAGGCTTTAATTATGCACGGAACACGTCCCTACAGTCCCTGTAAATGTTTCAGAATACGAACAAAATCATCCTTCACAAAAGGCCCTTTTAAGGACCAGCCAGAGTACCTCAGAAACATTCATCTTGTGAATACACCGCACATTGTGTTTCTCATGTCTCCCGATAGATGGCAGCAATATACCACTCGGGAAACGTCATATTACGTGATTCCGCGTTGCTCCGTTGCAGCAGACGACGCAGCCCAGGTATGGAAGTGCATCCGAAGTCGTTGTACAGAAGTATGCTTAGCCTTTGTAGTTAGCAGTCACTAGTCGATGACGACCACACGTTGCACGTAGAGACCCAGTTTTTTGGCTGACAGTCCAGTCTTTAAACATTTTAACAACAGCTGCTCTGGAACATTTCACGAATGCGGAGGTTTCGGCGATACTCGCTCATGGCTCCGAGCTACTACAATCATCCCACGTTGAAAGTCCGTCAAATCGCATTTTTTACCCATCTCGTCACCCCAAAATCACTTCTACTGCTGTCGCAAGCACTAAGCTTTCCCTTTTTATACTAGCTTCGCCCTCTGGCGGCAACAGCGTGTAGCCATAGCTCATTTGCTTAAAACTGTCAGGTGGTCATAATAAAGTGGCCACTCAGTGTATACACTCACCGTCAAAAAAAAAGTTGCACCCAGAAGGAAGCAACCGACAAGAATGAAACTTGGTAGGCAGGTTTGACATCGTGAGACATGCAAATTATTCAAGTATCAGACTCGGCCTCGAATGTGACGCAAGCAAGTAGGGGTTGTAGCGCTGTGCATGACCAGCTATATAAGGTCGTCCCGTTGCGCGTGATTGCCATTCTGACTCGTTCTGTTGTGTTGGTTGTATCCTTTGCAAGTTAAGTGTACCTGAAAGAAAAGCTCTGAAACAATTCGAGCAGTTGGATGAGTTCGAGAAGGGTCGCATCGTCGGGCTCCGGGAAGCGGGATGATCTTATCGCCGTATTTCGCGCCATACTGGTCGTGCGGACATCACTTTAGCACGCTGTTGGCGGCAGCAGATAGGACAAGGCACGCAGCAGCGACAGGACGGGTCTCGGAGACCTAAATGAACCACGGAGAGAGAGAACCGACGGGTTGTCCGACATGCGCGGAGTGACCCAACAGCCACGATTGCGGATATTCAGCGAGCTGTGGTGCCCTCCATACATCGTCCGATTAGTACCAGCACCACTGACAGACGACTGAACGACGTAGGACTACACGCACGTAGACCTTTACGACGACTGCCCTTAACATCGTTGCATCGTCGCCAAAGACTGCAATGGTGTCGTGCCAGACTATCATGGAGCCACTCAGAATGGCAGCGAGTGATCTTCAGTGATGAGTCCCGCTTTTGTCTGGTAGGAGACGACCGCCGAATCCATGTGTGGAGAAACTGTGGTCAGCGCGAAGATGAACGGTTTGTTATCGAGCGTCACACGTCCAGAAGGCCTGGCGTCATGGTGGGGGTGCAACTGCCTAAGATGCGAGATAACCTTTGGTGTTCATTACAGGCACTTTGACCGTCCAACGGTACGTTAGCGAGGCCCTGCAACCTTTGGCCCTACCTTTTCTGAACGCTCACCCCGGTGCGATTTTCCAACAGAACAACGCTCGTCCGCATACTTCTGCTGTCCCGAGAGCTTGCCTTCAAGGCACTGACACTCTGCCATGATCATCCTCATCGCCAGACCTATTGCCGATTGAAAGTGTGTGTGATGCTATTGGACGCGCTATCCACACTCCAGCCTTACCGCACAATCTGCAGGAACTGCGTGAGAAGATTCAAGCTGCATGGGATGGCTTATCGCAGGACACCATTAGGAACATGTACAACTCCACGCCGAGACATCTGGCATGCTAAGTGAGCAAACATGGCGGCCCGACGCCATACTGAGAGACACTACTTATTGGCATGTAGCTCAATAAATATTGCCCATATCAGCCTCAATGTTTAATCATTTATTGTTCCTGGTAACTTTTACCTTCCTCCCGAATAGCATTGCAATCCGACACGTCCTTCTGGGTGCACCTATTTCTTTGACGATGAGTATATATCGTTCAGTTCTCATCTCAAACATCCACACGACATTTGTTCTGACCTCAGGGTCTTCCAAACCATACTCTAGCGAGAAAGAAGATATCACGTTAAGTTTGAAAAATGCTAAGGAGAACGAACTCAAATTTGCATAGAGAAATAAACTAAAAAGTAAAGTTAAATTAGAGTAAACGTCACATCCTATACATGTACTTTGAGCACACCAATTTTCATATCGATTGGATGATTCCTTCTGGATGCTTCGGGTTTGTTTTTGTTTTGTTCTTTTTGCAAAAAGTGTATTTTCAGCAATATCTGCGATTTTAAAGCTCGTTTAAAAAAATTCTTTCGCGGTGAGATACCACTCACTGCGACAAGTTTCTGAGAATATCTAGACATATCTACGCCCTCTGTTTTCGTCAGAGGACGTAGATATGTCCTATTTTGTCGATATCTCTGCTTCTAACAGTCCGATTTGAATTTTTTTTTCTTTGTCGGAAAGCATTTCGGGTGCAGCCGCCCCGGTGGCGCAGTGGTCTAAGGCGTTGGCCTCTGATCATTCGTCCGAAGGGGTCCGGGTTCGAATCCTGGTGAGGCATGGATGTTGTGTTTGTCGTACGGCACTGGCTCTCTCCCTTCCCTGGAACCAGTGACCCTAAATTAGGGACGGGCGACTGCTTATAGCCCATTGAGTTGCTCACGGTGGTCGTTAAACCTCCAATCAAAAAAAAAAAAAAAAAAAAAACAAAATTCGGGTGCGAAACATTTTGCATATAATTTCAAAATTTTGTTAACGCACACGTGTGCTTCTAAAAGTGCATAAGTCCACGTTTCCGTTTGCAGCATTTTAGCGGCAACACCTGCGCGTCTAAAAAGGTCGACTGAAGAAATCCTCTCTCGGTCAGATACTACTAACTGCTAAAACATTTTGTGTACTGCTATTGCCAAAAATAATGCATAATTTTCTTGTTGAAAGGGGGAAGGGGCAAATGTTATATCGGTTTTTGTTAATATCCATGCTTTTTGAAGTCCTATCTAAAAAATTATTTTAACTCCGTATGTTATTAATTTTGTGAAACACTTTCCCTTTACTCGTGAGGTTTTTCAGTTCACGGTATTGGCGCAAAGTGGTGTTAGTGTGTATTTCCGTTTGATGCTGTATCTCCCCTTTTAAAAATGCTCTTTAAAAATTTCTTTTTATACTGCATGCTGTTCGTTACAGTAAAGATGGGGAATATTACCTTATCAAAATAATGCACAGTTTGCCCTCTAGGGGGCGGAAATGCCAAAACCGTTTTTCTCGCTATCACTTTCAAGCGACGTTTTTGTAAAACTCTTTTTCCTTTATATAGCTTTTGCTGCGAAGAATGCCTTTCACATATTTTCCACTTTTCCATTATTCAAAATTATACGGCTAGGGGGCGTAAAGTTAGAACCTATTTTCCTCTATATCTGTTCCTGTAACGGTCTGATATAAAAATAGCTTTGTCTCTGACACAATTCAGTAGTTTTCGTAAACATACACTATACAGGCAAACGTCACCGGACACCCTTTCAAAAGAAAATGAACGGATCCGCTGCGTTGTTCATATTCGTGGTACAGCTGCAAAAGGCATAAAAACAAGCCTGCAGCTGACCGCGATCATATCGCACTGTAAGGTTGAGTGAAAATGTTGCGGCGGGAGAGAACTGACTTTGAGAAAGGTAAGATTGTTGGGTGTTATATTAGTGGGTTGTCCATAAGAAAAACCTACAGGCGTTTACACATACCGAAGTCAACTATTTTGGATGTACTGAATAAGTGGACGACACATGGAGTGCTTGAAGAAGCAATACGTACCGGCAAACTAAAGAAAATCAGTGATAGAAGATATCGAAGCCTCAGAAGAGTCGTTACAGCTAACAGACGGAGTACTACACAAGACCTCAGTGCACAGCTGAGTAGAAATGCTGGAATCTCGGTATGTACACGTACCATTCGCCGAGAACTTCATTCCATGCGTTACCGTGGTCGTGCGGCTGCTCATAAACCTTTTATCTCCACTCGGAATGCTACTCGTCGTTTAGCATGGTGTAAAGAACATTTATCGTGGACCGTAGAGCAGTGGAAACGGGTCCTATGGACTGATGAATCCAGATACACGATCCATCAGTCTGATGGCCGTGTGTGGGTACGGAGGCCGCCGAGGGAACGCTATTTACCAGAGTGTACTGTTCCTACGGTCACGTCTGGAGCTTACAGTGTACTTGTGTGTGTGTGGGGGGGGGGGGGTCGTTGTATGGTCATGGCCTATTGGTTATCGTGGACAAACCTGTTAACGAGCACGTCCACCTCGATATTGTGGACAATTGTGCCCTACCAACTCTGCCAAATCTATAACCGAGCATTGAATGAGTAATGACAAATATGTACATTGAATGAGTAATGACAAATTTACAACGTGATGCATACAGAGCAATGCTTGAGGAAGAACAAAATGATCCCAGGTGGGGCACCGCAGTGCGAAAGAATATCAAAAAGTTAATGCAGAGTCTTAACTCACCGTGAGATGTAACGGACTTGGTGTAACAGCGAACCATGGGGTCACTGGCGACCACGTAGCACAGAAGGAGCTTTCACGGCATGAGGAGATGGCAGACTGATACTCCTGCTGTACCACCGTGTACAGAGTAACGGAAAGCATGGTGAAAGGTGAAGTCCCAAGTGCGCCATCTATGACAAAGTGTCGAGGAGTGGCAGTTCGTCTCTTGCAGAAGGAGTAAGTCTGCCCCAAGGGGCGAGAGATCTTCCAGAACGAGAGCGTTACCGAGGGGGTTACCACCCCTACAATGCAGAGTGTCAACCTTGAATGGGTAAGTCCGACCTCGGATGAAGGACAGATATGGCAGCTTTCTGGAATGTGTCGAGGCGATTGATGATACCATGACACCACAAGACGTAGTCGGGTTGCTTGGCATTATGCCAGAGGAATTTCAGGATGGAGGTTGCTTGGTCGAAGACCTCGGGAAGAACTGCTTCAAACTGCTGTAAAACGATGAGAGAAGCCTCCCGATTTGTTTTATGAGTGAGAAACTCGTAAAGATCTTGAAAGGAGACAGGTTCTGAAGGAAGAGAGGCATTGGGAAGCAGAGTCGAGAAATCTTCAAACGTCGGCAGAGGACCTTTGGACTTTGAAGAGGAAGAGCTAGAACGTGACAGGGGTGACTTGGAGCCTGCTAGACGGGCGGAACGATGTGGGCGGCCAGTCGGAGAAGGTGACTTCTTCTTTTTCCCCCGGGCCTCGGTACTGGTAGTAGAGCGACGTTTGCTGTGGATCGATGACACACGAGATGTGGAATCAGAGGAAATGTCCACCTCATCGCAAGGAGCAAAAGTGACGACGGTGAATGAAGTTTGAGGATCAGCCGTGATGTCCTCTGATGTAGAGAGAACACGGGAAGGCAAGGAGGAGTCAAGCGGAGGAAAATCCGACAGAGTGGAGAAAGCAACATCGGAAGACGCGTATTGATCGAAGGCTTTAGTAAGATTTTCGGCAGAACTGGGTCTAGGAGGTGCAAACGCAAGAGGAAGCATAGCAGCAGAAACGGAGGAAGAGTTAGAATGCTGCCTTAGAACTGCAGGAGTCAGTGGCTCTGCATGAGGGCAAAGAGCCTGCTGATGGCCGTAAGCCTTGCAGCGTGAGCAATGAGCAGAGGTGAGGAGCTCAATCCGGCGATGCTCGTTACCGCAACGAACATCGAGGAACCGTGGAAACTTTATGAGATGCACTTCCGGCGGGAAGATGATGCGAGCAGTTCTACGAAAGCCACAGGTATGTTTATCATCGGGGTCAGAGGGAGAAGATGAGAGAATCTTCACTGGGCCGACTACTCTGCCGCATCGACTAAGTGCAGCACACAGCATATCATCAGAAATCTCCGGGGGTACCGGATGTAGAGAGACCAGAACATGATGCTGGGCGATGGATTCGGCTAAGAGGTGACGATCGCCAATTGATAGGCCCCTAGACAAGACAAGCTCGGCATATTCTTTCTTCGAAAAATAAGCAATTACAGTTCGTGGCTTTCGGGCGAGGTTGGTGATGGCACCAGAAGGAAGCATCTTCTTGAGAGCGGAGCTGTACTGGTTCGAAGGAGTGTTAGGCAGCGCATCAAAACAAACCCCCAACTCGAGTGTCGAATGAAGACGTTGACCAGCAGGAGAGAGCTCGGGAATTTGTATTAAGATGGTGTCACCGTTGAGAGTAACGTAAGAATGCATAGGGAGCAGACGAGACGAGGAGAAAGCCGGTGGCATACCGGAGGCAGCCGAAGAATACGTGCGTGCCGAAGCGCCTCCTCTTGAAGGTATTGACGCAGCATGAGACAATGTACTGGAAGCAGAGGCAGTAGAAGCAGTAGAGAGCAGATTAGTGACGCCATCAGAGACGTCCATGAATTCATCATCGTCAGCAGAGGCCAGGGACGTCACATCCACGTTCTCAATGGCAGAGTCGGAGACCTGAGCAGGAGAAGACGTGCAAATGACAGGAGGAAAATTAAGAGGCTCTCCACTAGCAAGCGAAGATGATTGATCGGCTACGTCTGTCGTTGAAGAGGCGACGCGAGGAGCTGCAGCGATGCGGGCGGGAACAGCGCCCTCATTGGCAGATGCCATTAACAATAGCAAGGGTTAACGAAGAAAACGAGCAGCTCGGTGTGGAAATTAAAACATTGATAATGAAACAAAATGAGTACTGACCATCTCATGAGGGATCTTAAACGAAAGCACAGACCTTTACCTTTGGCACACACACAGAAAAACAATGATGGGACACACAAAACACGTACGTGCATGAAGCACTCAAACACGGAGCTCGTGAAGACACGTGTAGGGCAAACGTGGGCCCACACCGTACTAATGTATGTCAATAAATGCTATGTTGTGTTTCTCTTCTAGGAGTCCGGTGACTTTTGTATATATAGTGTACTTTTCAATCGCTAGTGGGGAAAGGAACTGTTTCTGTTTCTAGATGTTAATACAGAAATGGGGCCGCCCCGGTGGCGCAGTGGTTTAAGCAATGGCTTCTGATCATTCGTCGGAAATGAGTCCGGGTTCGAATCCCTCTGAGTCATGGATGTTGTTTTTGTCTTTCGGCGCTGGCTCTCTGCCTTCCCTGGAACCAGTGACCCTAAATTAGGGACGGGTGACTGCTTAAGTCCAATGAGTTCCTCACGGTGGTCATTAAACCTCCAATAAAAAAAAATAAATGTAGAAATGCGGTTGGTTTTTTTGTGTACTTTTTGTAATGGGTTCCTTTGACTATGAGTAAATTTGAAATATTTTATTCGTGTCGGAAAAGATTCGAAAGACGTGCTCATTAAAACCGAAAATTCGATGTCATCTTCCTTCCAACATCACTGCATACGCTTACATTATGCATATTACGAAAGCTCCGTTATTATCAAGAGACTTTATTATGCCGGAAAAAGGAGCTTCAAAGTTTTAGTCGATATAAACTGCACTACGAACTTAGATTTAATATTAAAAACACTATATTCCCTGAATTAAATCTAGTTGTACACCTAAACCTATAACGTCAAGAATATTTCGTTCTGTTTGAGAAAATCGACCAAGAAACTGCGAATGATAATGAGACTGAGCGTCAGTTTTCAAGTTCCTTGTATCTAGTTGTTCGTTAAATGAAGACTGACACAAAGCGAAATCTTTGGAAAAGAAGTACGTATTCGTTATGAACTTGTTTTGATTATTATGCAGTACAAAAGGAATCTCAGTTTACATCAAAATTACCTTACTGCTATTATAAGGAAAACTCCATCGTTTTCCCTGTGAAATGTTGCTGCGAACGGAACGCACTTGTTCAGTGTTTTGTTTTCTTTCTCAAAACAAAACACTGAACTTTCTCCTTTTGATTTCTTAACGACCATCTAGAGCACTTGATATATACACAGTCGGGTCACATTATTGTGACCACCTCCTACTTTTGAAGTCAACAGCGCGTAGCCAATGAAAGAAGGCACGTGTCGTGAGATAGCTTGGATGGTATATAAGGTGTGATGTAGACATTCTGAAAACATATCACTCGTTGCTGTCATGAATAACAGGAGCGATTTATCATATTTGCAAAAAGATATGATTATCGGCATTCGGACCAAAGGTGTCAGTATTTCTGAAACAGCGCAGTTTGTGAACTGTTCGCGTGCTGCTGTGGTTAAAGTGTATCATGATTGGAGAAGTGGCACCATTGCGAGTAAGCGAGTGGAAACTGCGGAGCAACACGTGCTATTGATGTGACAGGTGAACGTCGGCTGCGATGGTCGATCGACACGCTACAGTGGAGGAACTCACTGGCCGAATGAACCAGGGGGCTACCGGAAGTGTGTCTAAAACGACAGTTCAGCAAACCTTGCTGCGTATGGGGCCCCGATGCATACGGATGGTCGCTACACCTATGCTAAAGAAGGTGCATCGGCAGAAAAGGCTGACATTTGCACGGCAGTATCGGAATTGGACCTCCGCTGATTGGCAAAGGATTGCCTTCTCCGATGAGTAACGTTTTATGCTTCATCGAACGGATAGACTTTGGGGTATCAGGCGGGAAACATCCAAGAACAAACACTCTTCAACCATTGCTGGAAGAACACAAGCTGGTGGGTGGGGGGGGCAGGGTTGTGGTCTGGGGAATGTGTTCGTGGCATTCTCTGGGTAAACTTATACCTGTGGAAGGCACTATGGACTGAATTCGTTATGAATCCATCCTTGCAGACCACGTACACCCATACATACTGATTGTCTTTTCTGGAGCGGATGGGACCTTCCAGAACGACAATGCGACATGTCACATAGCTAGAAATCTCCGAGAGTGGTTGGAAGAACACGATGAAAACTTCAAGTACTTCCCTGGCCCCCTAATTCCCTGGAGGCCATTGTTAAGTGTTTATGTACTTCCCTGGCGTCGAAGGACAATCACATCCCTCATCAGTTACCCCCTAACAACAAGCTAGACAACCGCACCTCTGACCAATAGGCCACTTGGTGCCCGGAACAAAACAAGCAACTTACATTTTAACTTTCAGCGACTTACAAAAATATGCACTCAAATGTCTCTGATACGCTCCTAAAATACACAATGAATATCACAATGAAATTAATGGGAGTGATTAGTTATGGTACAAGCTGCAAACGATCACAATTACATATGGGTTCGTGATGAGGAGGGCCAAAAAATTAGTAATAAGTAAATCCACCATGAGCGGTGATAACTGACACCACACGCCGTGGAATCGAATGAAACAGAGTTTTGATGATCGTCTGCGGTATTGTATTCCATTCTGCATCTACACGTTTTCACAATTACTTGGTTGTGACAGATGGCGAGGTCATGCGAGCCAGTCATTGCGCGATGACACCCCAGACGTTCTCGGTAGGCGACAAATCTGGCAAGCGAGCATGCCACGAAAGACGAGTGACTTGATGCGCACAGAGTGCGTCTTGGACAGGACGAGCAACATGGGGGTCCGGCATTGTGTTGTTGGAAGACGGCTCCCTGGATCGTCTGAAGGAAGTATAGAAGTTCAGCTTCCAACACTTCCGGGATTTAGCGTTGGCTGTTCAATGTGCTTGTGCTGCGTAGTAGGCGAGGTCATGAATGAAACGCAGTAGCGCCCAGAACATCACGCGCGACGTGAGACCGGTATGGCGCTGGACAATGCAACTTTCCAGATGCAGTTCACCACGGTATCTGCGAACAAGGATTCGCCCGTCGTGATGTATTAGATTGAATCTGGACACGTCCGAAAACACAATATGCTCCCATTCAGCACTCCAATTTCAACGTTTGCGGAACCACTGCAATCGCTGGCGCCTATTGTTAAGAATCGCAGAAATGGACGGCGAGCAACGAGGCCTTTCTTTAGCAATCGGTGACGAACAGTGCTTGCAAACATCCGACGATGTGTGGCCATCCTCCATTACTGCGCAAGTGTCGTAGATGGTGTTGTGCGCGACGTCACTGCCATGCGGTGCAAGTGCCTCTCTTCCCACACGGTCGTGTGATTTCGAGCTCCAGACCCTGCACGGCGATGGGCAGAACCTTCTGCTGTCCATTGGCGCCATGTACGCATAACGCATGACGCAATATCGCGGTATGATAAACCACCTTCTCTGAGTCCAAAGATTCTACCTCTTTCAAACTCCGTCAAAAGTCGGTACTGTTGTTTCGTCTTACTACGCGGCATGTTAAAATGTAAACAACTGCGTACGGTCGAGTTTAGCGATAGCAAGTTCAAATTACTTGCTCTCTGTGCGCCTTCTTTTATACCCCCTGGTGTGACGTTTCCGATGGCGTTGCGCGCACCTCATATGGGAGATGCAATTGATAGCATCTCCCATGTGAGCGAGATGCAATTGATTACAATCGCATGTGCGCTGCAAATGTAATCAATTGCGTCTCCCATGGTGCCCTATTCGCCTTGCAAAGTACGTGCAAATCCGAGCATTTCCTCACGGTGTTGCAATTTCTGTTAATAGCAGTGTATGTTTTTTGGTAACGTCTCTCGTTTCACTTTTTATTTAATTAATTTTTTTCAGAAAAACTAATAGCCAGAGTATTAAGTAATACATTTGAAACAAAAGAATGATGAAAGCCAAGAGTAAATTCAAGTTAAAACGCAGGCGCGAATATCCAGGGAAAGAACGTAAAGAATGGAATGAAAAAGCGAGTGAAACAGACAATCGACGATGGGAGGGGAAAAAAGGAAGAGCGTTAGGGAGGGGGAGAAAGGTTTGACGGACTTAAAACGCACAGCCCAGAACGACATGATGTAGTGAGAAAAAGAATTAGGGAGACGGTGTAAAGAGGAAGAGAATAATTGAGAAATGGTGTAAGAAGAGAAAGGGAATTATCCTGAAGAATAGGGGAACGGTGAGAGTGAGTGAGGGAGAGAGAAAGGGGAAGATCAGGTGCCACGTTCTAAGTTGTTTCCGCTGTTTTAAAAATGTCCTTGTACATTATCGAATATACGTTAGAAACAGAATGAGAGTTTCACATCACTGGAGAGTCAATCAATTTCCTGGGATGTCGTACCACTGTCACAAAATCAATTGCACTTTTCATATCAAAGGTGAATCTGGCAGTTTGTTTGGATTAGAAAAATGTCATCTTTGGAAACAAAAGTAGTTTAATTATACCAAATGCACATCTGTCTCTTTTTAAGTAACCGAAATGACTTCATTATCAATAAAACCAATATCACAGAAAAGGTTTTTTCTTCTTTTTACCGCTTGCAAAGGAAAGTTGTATACAATCGATCTACAATGATACCACCACGGTAAAGATTCATTGTCATTTTGGATGAAATTGCGATGCATATGATAAATTTCTGTCCAGTGAAACGCAGTATTATTCTCCAATCATGGCTGCCGAAAGTATACGGAAATAACTGAAGATGCAAAAGACTAGGACTTATACATAGAAAAAAGTGCTAGACTGAATCTATAAAAACTAGGCTACTTTTCTTACTCGGATGAGTGATAAATGCTTTTCAAATAAGCTTTTTCGACATGACAAACATTTATTCCATGGTTCTAGTCATTTTCAAACGCAAACTTTGGCATCACTCTTTGTTTCTTTATTTCTAAAAATATATATATATGTCTTAAGATCTCCTTTACTTCAAAGAAAATAACAGCAATTTATCACCTATTGTGATATTTTAGGTTTTCTTGGAGAAAACAGAGAGAAGGGCGTGCTTATAGCATCACTTTCACTTTATCTTTTCGTCCCTTCCTCTGTAAACACATCTCCACATTTCTCTGTAGGGGCAGTGGTGCTTCTGACCATGGGTCCGCATTCGAATCCAGGTGAGGCATGGGTAGTGTGTTTGTCTTACGTCTCTGACTCTCTCCCTTCCCTGGAGCCAGTGGCCCTAAATTAGGGATGAGCGACTACTTATAGCTCACTGAGTTGCTCACAGACCTTCCACGTAACAGAATCGCGGCGACGGGCGACTTACGCCGCATATTTTATTTTGGTCCAGACAAAAACGATATTCCCCAAACTTTTATTCTGGTCCTGCAGAAAAGAAAAACAATCATCCCCAGAACCCAACCCTTTTTCATCCCCTCTTGCAGACTTGCGATGATCACGAGCGCAAGTTTTCCATCTGGAGACGGAATTCCGTCCTTTAAAACTACCTGAAAACAGAAATTAGACGAAGTAAAGATTTCTCCCATAATCGTAGTTTCTTTTTCCTCTCGCGATGTTTCCTTTGCCCATGTTATTGTTAAACATAATTTTATTTCATAAATGCTTGTGTTTCAGCTTGAAAACAGAGGCAACAATTTCCAAAAACGGAAGTTAGAAGAGCGCTGTAATCTTTAATTCTTTTTCCCAGATGCCCCCCCCTCTGCTCTATATTGTTGTTAAATGTTTTATTCGTAAATATTTGTACAAAGGCCGTTCCATAAAAACTGAGAGTATTTTTTTTTGAGTTGGCAACAGTGCGAAGGGGGAAAATAACCACGCAGACGACTATCTGAACTAAGAAAGTAACTATGGCCACAGTAATTAGCCGTGGCAGACGATTCTGGTTTTGTTATTGCGCAGTTGTTTAAAGTACGTCTTCATTTCGCCATACAGCTATGGAGGTGAGTGATTCAGAGTTAAGAAGTGAAATGCGTTGCGCGATAAAATTTTGCTATCGTTTGGGTAAGACGGCTCCAGAAACAGTTGATTTAATGAAAACAAAAAAAAAAAAAAAGCTTATGAAGATAAATGTTTGGCTGAGTCAACGATTTTTCGATCGCACCATGATTTCAAAAAAAAAAAAAAAAGGGCGTTTGTCGGCAGAACTCACTCCTAGGCCTGGTCGACCTGAAAGTGTTGTTACGGAGTCTATTGTTACCACTGTTTGGGCAATCCTGCCAGAAGATCGACGAATGACGTGTGAAGACATAGCGGCTTCAACTAATATTTCAAAAACGTCGGCATTCCGTATTCTAAGCGTTAAATGACTGCTGCATCATGTGTGCTCCAGATGGGTACCTCATCACCTGACGAGAGAACAACTGCTAGCCAGAGTTCAGGCGTGTCAGGAGTGAAAACAAACTCTCTAAACACAATAATAACTGACGATGAAACATGGTTCCACTATTTCGACCCAATCACGAAGCGCGCAACGAGTGTCTGGAAAAACACAGGGTCACCTCCCCCGAAAAGCGTACGCCAAACCACATCAGCTGGGAAGGTAATGATGATAATTTTCTTTGATCATGAAGGTGTAGTCTACCGGCATGTCGTTCCTCTACAAATTACTGCCAATGCTCAGTATTACATTTCAGTCTTGAAGCGTCGGCGACGACACACATCGATTAAGCGACCGGAACTGGTGGACCAGTGGACCCTGTATCATGATAACACCCGCTCACATGTGGCTGCTTGTGTTCAACAGTTTCTTACGAAATGCAGTATTGAAATCATGCCACAGCCTGCCTACAGTCCTGATCTCGCCCCGTGCGTTTTCTGGTTGTTTCCAACAATGAAGGAGAAGTTCCGTGGCGCAACATTCAACACAGATGCTGACGTTATTGAAGCTGTACAGGGGTCGCTAAAGCAGCTTCCACAAAATGCCTTCGCCACATGCTTTGAAAAGGGGATCGGACGATGGGACCGATGCATATCATCCGAGGGAAGATATTTGAGAAAGAATAACCTATATTCTGCTGTACCTATATTTCTACATTTTGTGTGGTTTTATTCTCAGTTTTTATGGAAGGGTCACTGTATTTGCTTTTGATGCAGGAGAAATTTTTGAAAGCGGAAGTTAGACGAAGTGATGTAATTTTAAATTGTTATTTTTTTTTTCGTCCTGCCTTTTCTGCTCTGCATTGGACTTAAGTGTTTTATTCCATAACTATTTGCATTTCAGCTTGATAATGGAGGAAAATTTTCCGAAAACGGAAGCTGGACGGAACAAAGATTAATTCCGTAATCGTACTTTGTTTTTCCGCGATGTTCCTTCTGTCTAAATATTGTTACTAAATATCATTTTGTTGCAGAAATGTTTGTGACTTAGCTTTTAAAACATAAAGGCAAACATTTCCGTCAACGGAAGAGAAAGGGAGCGAAGATTTATCTCTCCGTGGTCGTAATTTTTTTCATGATGTTTCCCCCTCTCCTACATTGTTGTTACATACCTTTTAGTTAACAATAAATGTTTGTATTTAAGATTGAAAAGTCTAGGTTCGAATTCCGGTGAGGTATGGATGTTGTGCTTGTCTTACGGCACTGGCTCTCTCCCTTCCATGGAACCTATGGCCCTAAATTAGGGCTGAGCGACTGCTTATAGCCATTTGAGTTGCTCACGGTGGTCGTTAAACCCCCAATAAAAGAAGAACAAAAAGATTGAAAATGGAGTGGGAAATTTTTCGTAAACGGAAGTTGACGAAGCAAAGATTTCTCGTTTTTTTTTTTTTTTTTTTTTGCGATGATACCTGTGACCAGTATTGTTGTTAAGTATCATATTATTCCATAAGTCTTTGTATTTCAGCTTGAAAATAGAGGCAAAAATTTTCGACAACGGAGGTTGGACGGAAATCCTTGGTCTCTCTTTTTTTATTCTCAGACCCTCTTTTTTATTTTTTTATTCCTACCTGTGCAAATTTTTTGCATTTCGCACCCAGTTGTTATGTCGCCCAGTGACAGCCCTGCAGATTATTTTGTGGCACAACGATACCCGTCGCAGCCTGATCAGGAACGTTCTGCTATTGGATCCCCAAAGAAAACAAAAAAAGTCGGATTCGAAATATTCTTTTTGCATATGATAACTGATACACTTTCATACTTTCGTAACGCACAGTTGTACCGCTAAAATATTATAGCTTTTTCCTGTTATCTGTACATCTAAAATTTGGAATTGGAAAACTTCTTCCATACTGTAGTTGGGGCCATATGTGCAGAACTTTCTATGAACTTTTCTGCGGTGCACATGCAAAATCTTACCATTACGTAGCACCAGTGTATATTTGTGCGAAGTTACGCAAATGTACACAGTGTGGCAAATAATTTTTAAGACTAGGTCTGTAAAATGAAATAGAAACAAGAAATTATACTTTGTTTTGGTTTGTTTTTCAAAATAAGTCCCTCTGGCTTCAATACACTTGTTACAGCGATTTAATAATGATTCGAATGCCTGTTCCAGTTCACTTTGCGGAATTGCCTCCAAAGCACGCGTCGAAGCTGTCTGTATGGTCGAAATATCATCAAAATAAACACTCTTTTAACGTCGTTTTAAGTTTTGGGAATAAAAAAGTCGCAGGGTGCTAAATCAGGCGAATACGGTGGATGATTCAACACACAGACGTTATTTTTTGCCAAAAATCTACGAAAAAGAAGTGAGGTGTGACTGGGTGCATTATCGTGCAACAAACACCAACTGTTTTCATCCCGATATTCTGGATGAATGCGACGAATTTTGCCCATCAAACGCCTCAAAACATTTAAATAAAACTCAGCAGTAATTGTTTGCCCACTTGGAACAAATTCTTGGTGGATAATACCCTTACAATCGAAGAATGTAATGAGCATTGTTTCGATTTTCGATGGAACTTTTCTTGTTTTTTTTGGCTTGTGGTGAGTTTTTTGACTTCCATTCCGCACTTTGTCGCTTTGTTTTAGGATCATATTGCAAACACCATGTTTCATCACCTGTAACAATCGATTTTAAGAAGTTTGGATCATTTTCAGCGGCCGAAATGATGTCTCTGCAATGTGCACTTCTCCTTGATTTTTGTTCATTGGTTAACGTGTGTGGAACAAATTTAGCAGAGTGAAACAATGACACAACCGGGTCCCCATGTTTTGCCCAAATCTTCATGCAGGATGGTTCGAATCGTTTCTTTGTTGATGTTTAAAGACTCTTCCATCATCGATTGTTTGCCACGAAATCACGCACTTTTTCAATAATATTAAGTGTCCTAGATGAACTTGTTCTTCCGGTATGCTTATCATCTTCTAGCGTCTCCCTTCCGTCCAAAAAACGTTTCTGCCACAGGAAAACATTTCATCTACTTAAACAAAACTCACCGTAAACTTATTTCATCATTTGGTACGTTTCTGAGGCACTTTTACCAAGTTTTGCGTTAAATTTAATAACAGCCCTATGTTCCATCTTAATAATTCAACATGAAAAAATTTTTACTTCCCTAATGAACGCCCGTTTCGTTTGAGTTACTTAAACAGTTGCGCAGTACCTTTGGCAGAAAGCAAGCAGATGGTCACGGTTTATAACGCATTCGCGATTACACTGGTGGCGCCACCGTAGGCTGAAATCTAGCGCCAGTCTTAAAAATTCTTTGACGAACTGTGTATGTTCACATTTGGCATTATGTCTCTGCTTCTTCAAGTTATTAAAAAATAAATGCCTTTTGTGTTTTTTGGTACCTGTGCTTGCGAGCAAATTATTTCATGCTTTCACGAAATTGAACTTTTTAGATGCTAAGTTTATCTCTCCGATTGGATAAAATTTTGATCTTTATTTCAAAAGCATCCCCGTTTCTATCCATCGGGCTGGAAAGATTCTTGCAAAAATGCGCCGCTGCTTGTTAGCGAATGGAACTACACAGTCGAGTCTCATTATTGTGACCACCTCCTACTTTTGAAGTCAACAGCGCGTAGCTAATGAAAGAAGGCACGTGTCATGACCTGGCTTGGAGGGTATATAAGGTGTGCTGTAGGCATTCTGAAAACATACTACTCGTTGCTGTCATGGAGAAAAGAAGTGATTTATCATATTTGCAAAAGAGGATGATTATCGGCTTTCGGGCCAAGGGTGGCAGTATTTCTGAAACAGCGCAGTTTGTGAACTGTTCGCGTGCTGCTTTGGTTAAAGTGTATCGTGATTGGAGAAGTGGCACCATTGCGAATACGCGACTTGCAAACTGCGGAGCAACACGTGCCATTGATTTGAGAGGTGAACGTCGGCTGCGAAGGTGCGTGAGGGCAGATCGACATGCTACAGTGGAGCAACTTACTGGCCTAATGAACCGGAGAGCTACCGGAAGTGTGTCAAACACGACCATTCAACAAACCCTGCTGCGTATGGGGCTCCGATGCGGACGGATGGTCACTGCACGTAGGCTAACGAAGGTGCATCGGCAGAAAAGGCTTACATTTGCACTACAGTATCGGAATTGGACCTTCGCTGATTAGCAAAGAACTGACTTCTTCGATGAGTCACGTTTTCTGCTTCATCGAACGGATGGACGTTGGCATGTAAAGAGAGAAACATCGGAGAACAAACACTCTTCAACCATTACTGGAAGAACTAAAACTGGTGGGGGCAGCGTTATGGCCTGGGGAATATTTTCGTGGCATTCTCTGGGTCCACTCATACCTGTGGAAGGCACTATGGACCCAATTCGTTATGAATCCATCCTTGCAGACCACGTACACCTATACATGCTGATTGTCCTCCCTGGGGTGGGTGGTATCTTCCAGCACGACAATGCGTCGTGTCACTCAGCTAGAAATGTCCGAGAGTGGTTGCAAGAGCACGATGAAGGCTTCAAATTATTTCCCTGGCTCCCTAATTCCTTAGACGTAAACCCAATTGAGCATCTGTGTGTACACCTCGATCGTGTTGTTCGCTCTATGGATCCTCCATTGCGCCCCTGCAGCAGCTGTCATATCCACTGCAGTCAGCATGGCTCCATATACCTGTGAACACCTTCCAGCACCTTATTGAGTTACTCGCAGTCCGTCTAGCTGCTGTCCACGCTGCACACGGCGGTTACTCTGGATAATAGCTGGTGGGCACAATAATGTGACTCGACCGTGTATATCTGGAGTTCAAAAATTCCGATTTCAAAAAATGTCTTGTTCTGCGTCCCAATTCTCCAGCAATAATAAAATTCCCCGTGTTTTTTTCCAGCTGTTCTAATAGCAAATTTTCCTGTTGGGTGGAGAGAATTCGGATTTTTCGTCCCATGATATTTTAGCCTTCATAGGTAAGACTTATGACGAAGTAAATTTCTCCGTCATTTTTAGTCCCCGCCGGGGCTCGAACCCGGGTCCCCTCATTCCGGAATAAGTCACTCTACCAATTGAGCTACGCGGACGTTCGTCCTGACTGCTATCTGCTTTTATCTCCCCCCGAAAGAGGGCCGGGGGCATGGCCCAAGGGTCAGCCGTGACCATGAATCGTTGCAGGCAGCCATCCGCTGTAGAACGCGTTGAACGGCCGGGTCATCCGGAAAGTTCGGGCGCCATTAAACCGAAGTAAATTTCTCCGTCATTTTTAGTATACGCCGGGGCTCGAAACCGGGTCCCCTCATTCCGGAATAAGTCATTCTACCAATTGAGCTACTCGGACATTCGTCTTGACTGCTATCTGCCTTTACGCCGTGTGCGTTCTGCTGGCAGGTACGTCAGAGACTCGAAAATGGATATTTAGTTTCTGATCCCGATCAACATTCCTACTAATTTTCTAAATGCAGTTTTCCCACTGAGAGGTAAAACAACATACAGTGAGATGCCAGTATATTACCAGTCCTCGTCACATAAATGGCTCACTCCAATACATAAAATTCCTGAAATTGCAATGAACTGAACATATTGCAACTGGCCACTTCTTGACAAATAAAATAGACTGGAAGCCAAGGGTTACCAAAATACCTAGGAAATTGGATAAAATTTGAAAGCGCGTCGGAAATTTATGATGGAGACTAACTCAAAACAGCAAATTGTAAATTGCTTGGGGTGACCAAGCATCAGTGGACTAATAATGTTAGATGATGATCACTCAAGACTTGCTGTCGTTTTTCAAAATGTCAGCAGGTTAGTGCTAGGAAAACGGACTCTTGAACTGAAAGAAAGAAGCGTTCATACTTCAGGAAACTGTGGAGAATATAGGAAACAGAGTTTGTTTTCCACAAATCACCGATCCACAAGGTTGGCTTGGTAGAAAGACTTTCCGCTCAATTGAAGAAGGGCAAGAGTGACTACACATGCCATCAAATGAATATTTTTCAAGAGGAATCCAAACGCTGAAACCAACGGGAGCCATATTCAAAATTATCAGAGCCTTTCTAAACCAAACATGCAGGCTGTAAATAATATTTTTTAAGGTTTTCAGTTGATTCTACTTGCGTATATTTAAATGGTCTTCTTTATTATTAACCCTTTTCTTTTAAGGAATTGGGGGGGGGGGTTGTCGACCACTGTGAGCAACTCTATGGGCTGTAAGCAGTCGTCTATACAGTAGCGAACAAAAGCGTAGGGCCAGACATATCAATTCTTAGATAATACCTTTTCTTTCCCGCCGTATAGCGAGCTACCGCCTCGCCTTTACTATACGATCTGGCTATCGAGGCGGCTGAAGGCGTCCTTGTGTAGAAGAATAATTACCTCCACAAACTCAGTCCAGTACACGGAAATAAAAACAACAACAAGACTTTATTATTCCGATAACATTTGCTTCACGGGTTTCCGATGATTTTCCGCTCAGGTTCCCGTGCTGACCACGTGCTACCTTTCCACAATTCTTTCCGCGATACCCGGTGGACGAAGGAATCCTCCTTCCCGTTCACCACGCTGCACGTCTGCGATAACCGCAGTCCTTCCGTCAGAAACTGGTGTCCAAACCAGGACCCTCTCTCCTTGACGACCGAAGCTCAACTGTCTCACTTAATCTTCCTCGCCCTTTCAGTCCTCTATCACGCATGCGCAAGAAAAACTGGTTTTCCCGGTCAGCACGTGAAATACCTGTACTCAGGAATGTCGTCGGATACCCGCAGGGGATTACAACCTTGCACGTATACAAAAGCAGTATGACAACTTGTTTAACAGAAGCACTCGAGCAGCTGACTCTTCAAGGTCAGATGCCCCAGGTGTTCATGCACCCCTCTCTTAATCCCACATAGGATTAAAATTGCACCACGTGGGTGGTGAAGAATATCAGTTCTTATCTGAAACAACAAAATGGCGGAATGAAACGTCCGTCCACACGTGTTCATCACCATATTAAAAGTACATAAATTCATAATTGACAGTTCGATTGCGGGCGACCCTTACAAAAAGTATTTGGCGAAACATCTTTTCGACCATAATTTTCTATCTGCTGGACCCAATCGCGTCATTTTGGGTTATGATATGTGTTGATTCGTGGGTTACAATACCGCGTAGTTTGTATTTCGCTCAGAGCGAATTTGTCGTTCGAAATGGGCCATATTAAAGAGTCGCTAATTATTACAGATTTTTTGCTGCATGTATTAATGTTTTTCTTGTGATTTTTGTGGGTTTTGTGATGTGTAGTGTGATAATAAGTCAATCTTAGGTTTTCAGAAATGGGTAAAAAGGCGGAGATCTCTATAGGAGCTCGCCAGGTGGCCGTGAACATGATGGAATCCGGAATGCGCGTCACCAACATTGCGAGGGCCCTGAAGATCCGCCACCAGTCCATTTCAGCTATGCTGTAACGTTATAAGAGGACTGGGACCGTCGAGAACAGTCCGCGATGTGGTAGGCCTCGTTCCACTACGTTGCGTCAGGATAGACGCATCCTCCGTCGATCTCGTGCTGATCCCACCTTGACTGCTGTGGACAAAGCCACCGAATTCCGCAACAGCGACGACCTGAACGTCAGCCGAATGACCATCTCTCGTCGTCCCATTACTGGAGGATTGAATGGAAGACGCCCAGTCAAGAAACCACTCATCGGAGTCAAGAATCGACGAGCCAGAGTCGCGTTCGCGCGCCGTCATCGACACTGGACAGCAGCGGACTGGAGTAAGGTGCTTTTCACCGACGAGAGCAAGTTCAACTTGTTCGGAAGTAATGGCATCCAATACGTACGCGTCCGTGTAGCCAGAGATTCAACCCCCAGTTCATTCAGCCGACTGTCAAGCACGGAGGAGCATCGCTCATGGTTTACGGCGCCTTCTCTCGCAATGGAATGGGCCCCATCATCAAGATTGACGGAATAATGACCGGCCAGAGCTACACGAACATGCTTATCAACGATGTCATCCCATGGGCAAACCAGAACATGCCACCCGGATGGATCATGCAGTAAGACAACGACCCGAAGCACACCTCCAGGGTAGCGAAGGCAGCCTTCCAGCAGCAACAGGTCACACTTCTAGACTGGCCAAGCCAATCTCCAGACCTCAATCCCATCGAGCACATGTGGGAGGAGCTGGAGAGACGATGTGCGAAGAAAATCTGCCGGAGTAGGGCCCAAACGTTCGACCAGCTGTCTGCAGAATGGACGCGAATTCCGCCGGTCACCGTCGAGAAGCTGCTGGACTCGATGCCGGCCCGTTGTGCAACTGTTATTAAGTCTCGTGGTTATCCCACTAAGTATTTGTTATTGTTTCGTCTTTTTCTCGTACTTGTTTTCTGTTATCGTTGCATTAAATGAATGTGATACACACCTACTTTGTTGGTCAATTTGTATGATCTTTGCGATTAAGCTCAGTACCTGATGTGTGTTAAGGTTTCCGACCCATTTGCATATGGGTCATGTTTACAACTGAATAACCTATATCATATCCCAAAATTACGCGATTTGGTCCAGCGGAAAAGAAATTATGGTCAAAAAAGTGTTTCGCCAAATACTTTTGTTTGCTACTGTACCTAATTCAGTGCCAGTAGTTCCAGGGAAGAGAGAGAACCAGCGATATAAGACAAACACAACATCCCTTCCTAACCACGATTCGAACCTGGACCCATTTGTGACGAATGGTAAAAAGCCTGCGCCACCACGGCGGCAAAAAAGAAATCTGGAATGACGATGGGAGTAAAATCCATTCAGATTTTCATTATCAAGTTGTTTTATTCAAACTGATTTGAATTTGACTTTATACAATTAAAACATTTAAAAAGAAAAAAAAAGCAAGAGTAGCATTATACACTATATTGACAAAAGTCACTGGGCACTCCTTAAAAAGCAAATGAACGGATCCGCTGCGTTGTTAAGATGCGCGCTACAGCTGCAAACGGTATAAAAATAAACCTGCAGCTGACCGCGATCATATCGCACTGTGAGGTTGAGTGAAAATGTCACGGCGGGAGAGAACTGACTTTGAGAAAGGAAATATTGTTGGGTGTTATATTAGTGGGTTGTCCATAAGAGAAACCGAGAGGTGTTTAAACATACCAAAGTCAACTGTTTTGGATGTACTGAATGAGTGGAAGACACATGGCGTACCTTTTTTTTTTTTTTTTTTGATTGGAGGTTTAACGACCACCGTGAGCAACTCCATGGGCTATAAGCAGTCGCCCGTCCCTAATTTAGGGTCACTGGTTCCAGGGAAGGGAGAGAGCCAGTGCCGTAAGACAAACACAACATCCATGCCTGACCGGGATTCGAACCCGGACCCCTTACGGACGAACGATCAGAGGCCAGCGCCTTAGACCACTGCGCCACCGGGGCGGCATGGCGTACCTGAAGCAGGAAACCGTACCAGCAGACCAAAGAAAATCAGTGATGGAGGACGTCGAAGCCTCAGGCTCAGCGGTCACGTTCATGCGAGTTCCATATATATTGGTTTGTGTTGTGGGATATCAAGTGTTTCTTCCTTACCTGTTTGTCGTCGTCGATTCGTGAAAGTCCTGTGATTATTTTAAGTCTACTCCCGAGCAGGTGAGTTATTTTCTTTTGCTATTATCAGTTTGTTTACGTTCGACCTTGCAGGTCGGCGATGCACACTTCATCAAATATGCAAATGGTGACTTCCGGCGGAGAGAGGCGAAGCCCAGCCCTCGCTTCCCATGGTCCATCATCATCATCATAATTTTCGACTGATACCAGCGTCCGTGCGCTGTCTTCCCTAGCTAGCACTGATGCACTACCCTCTCCGAGTGGTGCGTTTGGTAGCCTTTCGGGTTTCAATCCGTTGACTTCCCCAGCTACGTCAAACCTTTCAGCTTCTGCTCCAGTTGATGAAGCCATGGATATTACTGGTGGTGAAGCCTCTTCCAGTTCTTCTGTGCCCGTTCAGTCGCCTGCCACGTATTCTAAGGTTGCAGCCCCTTTTACTCCTCGACAGCTTTCCAAAGATCTATATGCAAGCGCTCAAGCTTTACACACTTATATTTATCGTGCTGGAAACAACATTCTTCTTGAAATTCCAGCAGTCTCGCCAGCCGCGGCTGCTTTCTTTGAAAACCTGGCTAAGGGAGTTAGTTTTGAGGCTCTCCCAGATACACCGATGCGGATCTATGCCAATGCCCTTCAAAGCCTGTTTCCCGCAGACACCATTTCGCATATGTTCCGGCGGGGCTGGATGGTTGTCGTTTATCTTGCCAAAGTTGAATATGCCAAGTCTGTCCTGACGACAGTCCTAACCATAGAAGATCGCCAACTTACTCCAGAACCAGTGGCCCAACGACCAGTAAATGTTTCCTTTTACCCTGTACCCCCAGAGGTGACTGACGTCATGTTATATGCTGTGCTTTTATCTCTGGGGCGAGTCGTTGGAGGGATTCAAACACACTTAGCTGCAAAGAACGACCCGATGCATGATACCATCCGTGGAGCCCGTCGAGTTGCACGTGTCGTTTTTCCATCTCAAGAAGCTATTGCTCAGCTCCCAACTCACTTCACAGTTAATTGTGATGGTCAGACTCGCCAAATTGATCTATTGACTGAATTCCATTGCAGTCAGTGCAAGGAAGTTGGACATTTCTACAAAGAGTGTCCTATTGCACGGCCATCAAATGGTTCTTATGCACCACGGATGGATACTCACTACACCCCTGTTGGTGCCTCATCACTATCTTCGGCACCTGCTGATCCTCTTCACATGGAGATCTCTCCTAAGTCCATTGCCTTACCACCTCCTGCTTCTGTAAAGCATTATCCTGAATTACCACCGACATCGCCTTTCTTTGTTCCTGCACCACCTGGCGACATTACTGATGCTGATGGAGGGGTGTTGTCTGGTACTGAAACTTCCAATGCGGACCTCGACACCGCTTACCAGAGCGTCAGTGACCACACCTTAAGTGATGGGTCGGACGGGACCTCTAGGTCTCGCACTGACAAAAGAGAAGCCCCAAAGGTCCCCACGATTCCTCCAAGCAGCGGAAGCCTCAAGGGAAATCGCCACTTTCTACTCGATCCCGTACGTCGGCTTCTCGCCTGAAAGACTGTGATTTGTTTTCGAACCCTGAAGACTTTATCTTACCTTATGAGGATTTTCTTGCAAAACTGCAACAACATGTATTTCCGTCGACTCCTTTATCATATCCGGAGTTATATGACGTTTTCTGTCGGAAATCGTTGCCTGGGGGATTCCCTCCTTTTGTCCAGGCACATACGGCTCAGCTTCCGGCGGTGACTGCGCAGTTGACGGAGTTGGACTGTATCTATCAAGCGCTTCGTAGTCTGTCTTCTAATGATGCTGTTGCTGTGAAAATGATGCATCGTCGATACACTAATCTTCGAAACCACTTGCGTAAAGTGCTCACTCCACCTTCTGATTTGGCGCTTTCACGGTCATGACCTTCAACTGTCGCGGATTTGCGCCCTCGGATGTGAATGCCCTTGTCTACGAGGACCTCGCGGCGGATGCCAGTGATGTCCTCCTCCTTCAAGAGACTCGATGTTCAACTGATACGCCGACACACACAGATGGCGGTCGTGGCCTTACACATTCTACCATGCGTACCGCCAATCTAGGTCTGGTGGAATTGCCGTCGGTGTACACCGTCGTTTAATGCACCGTATATCTTCTATTTCTGTCAATAACTTATATTATGAATTATTGCAATGCCTTACTTTCTGTGTTGATACTGTAACTTTTCATGTGTTTAATGTGTATATACCAACTGAAGAATCATTTGTTGATCCACGTTTTCGGAGTCTACGTGCAGCGTTAGCTGCGTTTCCCTCCATGGATTTTTTCATCATTGGAGGGGATTTTAACTGCACGGTGCAGCCCTCTGTAGACCACTATTTGTCGCAAGGAGAACACCGTGCGAATCTAGTCTCCAAGTTAACACAGTTTATTGCTGATTTTCAGCTTGTTGACTCTTTTCGCCAGCTAAATCCTCAAACCATTTCATTTACTTGGTGCAATTCCCCGACGCAGTTTTCTGCTGCCGCTCGATTGGACCGTATTTATGTTGTCTCTTCTTTGATTCCCACTATAACTTCGGCACGGCACCTCCCTACAGTGTCCTCCGATCATAGCGCTGTGACTCTATCTGTTTGTGTCTCCCCATCACCACCTTCGGCTCGTCGTGGATGGAGTTTTGATGATACAATTTTACAAGATCGGCCTTTCTGCGATACAGTTGAGCAGTTCTTTGCTGCTAGGAAACCTCTGCTAGCTACTACTCCGTGTGCCCTGCGCCTGTGGCTCGACATTAAACAAGACCTTCTATTATTGGTACGACGCCTTTCATTTTCCATCACTACCACTCGTGCGATGGCAATCAGCAATCTTCGGGGCTTGCTTTCTTCGTTACAAATGTCGAATCCACAGTATTCAGTAGTTCACGATGAACTACACGCTCACCTACAACAGCTTGCCCAACAAGCTGTGCGTCGACTTCGACTTCTGCATCTATCTCCATCGACACAAGCCTTTGAAGTTCTTTCCAAGATGGAATCTTCGAGACGAGCGTCAACCTCACTTCGACATCTTCGCCTTCCTAACGGCTCCACCACGTTCGACACATCTCTTATTTGCTCCCAAGTCCGTCACTTCTTTCAAGAGAAGTTCCGAGCGGTCTCGCAGGTTACTGATCTTTCTTCTTCTCCCCTTCTCTATTCTCTCCCTCAGGTCTCCCTTCTCTCTTCTCTCCCTCAGGTCTCCCTTCTCTCTTCTCTCCCTCAGGTCCCTCCTTCTCTCTGTGCTCCCCTCACTGCTGAGTTTTCTTTGCCTGAACTTCGAGAGGCGTTTTCCTCCCTGAACTCCCATGTCTCCCCGGGACCTGATGGTCTTCCGCTGTCCTTCTACCGTGCTTTTCTTCCGTCCCTTCTACCTTTTCTTTCTGTTGGTTTTTCTTGTGCTCTTTCTTCTTCTGCACTTCCGCCGGAATTTACAGTTGCTAATGTCATCCTCCTGCCAAAGGAGGGGGACCTCCTGAATCTGACAAATTGGCGCCCTATCTCCATCCTTAATAATGATTATAAAATTTTCACGAAACTCCTTTCTCGAAGTCTTAACTCTGTCCTTTCGTTTCTTGTTTCTCCCGACAAGTCATACACTGTGCCTGGTCGGTCTATCGCTAACAACATTTCTTTTCTTCTTAATCTCAATTTTCTTGCTCGCAAACATTCAGAACCGCTAGCCCTATTTAACATTGATCAACAGTCTGCTTTTGATAACGTTTCCCATGACTATCTCTCTGCTGTTCTAACCCCTTTTGGCTTTCCTTCTCCTTTTGTCTCTCTCCTTCTCAGTCTTTATCGGGGCGCTCATTTTCATGTTCGGGCGGCCTCATTTTTGACGGCACCCATCCCTTTCCAACGAGGAATCCGGCTGGGTTGCCCCTCTCAGGGCAACTCTTTGTCCTCGCATTCGAACCTTTCTTGATTTCCAGCCGTTCATCTCTTCTTTCTTCATTGCCGTTGACCGTTTCTAGCACCAGGCATCACCGTTTCGTTGTTTCAGCCTATGCAGATGACGCCACTTTCTGTCTCCGACGAGATGAACAGTTTGATATACAGTACTACTTTCCTCGTATCAACAGTATGCAGCTCTCTCTCTGGTGCGTTCTTGAATGTGCTAAAGAGCACCGGGTTGTGGTGTGGGTCTTGGATGGACCGCACCGATGCCCTATGGGGTGCGGTGTGGTCCTCCTCGATCCAGAAAATTCTTGGCGCCCAGATTTGGCATCCATTCACTTCTGGAATTATTACCTGGAATGGACTCCTTCCTCGATTACAACGCTCAGCTGCGTTTTGGCGATTCGCGCATTCTTTCGCATCTTACATTCAGAGAGCGCAAATTGTCCAGCGATACCTTCTATCCTAATGCTTGTTTTCTTGGAACTCATCGGTGTTTACCTCGGCTCGTCTCCCTATTATCAACAGCATCTTTACTTCCGTGATTTGGTCAGCAAAGCATTGAGTTGCTGCTACGACTCTCACTCTTCCAGCTTCTTTGGGAGGAATTCACCTACCGGATGTACGCCTTTACTACCGAGCCTTTCGCATCGTTTCATTCCTTCGCCTTCTTCTCACTCCTTCTCCATCACTCTGCTCTACTTTTGATATTCTTATCTCTCTCCGAGATCCATCTATTTCTTTTCTCTTATACCTTCGGATGGACTCTTATCCTTCTTATTTTAATCAATTTCCACCCCTCACTACTCAAGTTCTAGCGTTCTTCCGCTCACTTCCACTTCTTCGTGCAACTCCCTCTACTACTCGTGATCTTCTTGCCGAACCCCTTTTCTTTTCGACTCTGATTCACCCTCCTGATCAACCCTACCTCATCTTCCCTCCTTGGGTCCGCTCCGGAATCTTAACTGTTCAAGCTTTAGTTACCGCTGACCTCTCCTGGAAGCCCCTTTCCTCTTACTTCCCCGCTTCTACTCCCCTACTGGAGGAAGATTATGATCTCCTTCGTTCTACTCTCAGTTCTCTCTTCCCTTCCCTTGTTTCTGATTCTGGTCTCATCTCTGTTTCTGGTCCTAGCCTCTCTATTCCTTTCTTCCATCCTCTTCGTGCCTCTGTTGTCCCCATTTCTTCTTTTTCCACGGGTTCGATCTATACTCTTCTTAGCGCACCCCTCGCTATTCCCCACCCACTCCCGGATGTTTCTTCTTCGCTTTCTTTGACAATCTGGTCTGCATCTTCTTCGCCGCTCTCCTCCCCGCTGGAACTTAAACTTCAATGGCAGTTTCTCCACCGTCACCTTCCCGTTCCTTCCTTTCTCTTTCGTATGTCTATTTCTTCTACTTCACTCTGTATTTTTTGTGGTTCTGAAGGCGATGTTCCACACGTTTATTGTCACTGTCCCATTCTGCTACCGCTGCTTCATACTGCTTTTCGTCTTGCTGGCATTATTTGTTCCAGGGATCTTCCTTTCTAATCATATCCATGGCTACTTCTCACTAAGCATCCTCCAACTAAACTTCCGGATGCTTCTGCCTACCTATTCGTCCTTGTGAAGTATGTTATTCATCTTTACCGCCTTTCTATACGATCACGTTCTGCCACACCTAGCATCCTTTCTGCAGGTGCAGCTCTGCGGAAAATTTTTCGGAATCGCATCTTGGCTCGTCTCCGGCTGGAGTACTTTGCAGCGTCCATCCCCCAACTTCTGGTTTCCTTCCGGTCTGCCTAGGCGCAGGAAACCGGGTGGTTCCGAGTTGACGGGTCGACGCTGTATCTTTCGTGTTAATTGCGTTGTGCTTTCTCCTCTTACTTTTCCATGTGCCTTTTGGGATACAGTGTATATTTGTAATTATATTTTGTTATTTTGTTGGATCTGCATTTCTTTTTGTCTGTTCTCTCAAATGGCAGGGTATGTAGTTGTCCACCGTGGTGTGCTTTTCTTGGCATAGGTTTTGCGAATTGTTAACTAATGTGACTCGTTTTCTTTTGTTTGGGTACAGGTTTGTACCCGAGTCTAAGCTGCATGTACCACTTTTTTTCATTTTCTTCCTGGTGTTTTATGATATATATGTACCATATCTTATGGTCACCTTATTGCTGTCAATAGGCGTGGTATTGTTGGTTGCCTGTAATTGTATGCTGTTGTAACCTATCTTCATTGTACATAATTTCCGACATTGTCACTTTTTTCGCACCTTGGATTGCCATGTACCCTGTTTATTGTAAATTGTTCGTCCGTTGCTTCTTTTTCCCTACTGTTATCTGAGACAGCGAAGTTCTATTCTCTATGCTTGTAATTTATATAGCATGCACATTGTGTATACTGAAGTTTTACATCGTTCCTGTTCACTGGACCATTGTACTGTGTATTATGTAGTGTTATGCATCAAGGAACAGCGTTTGCTAGTTCGTACCTCTCACTCGAATGTTCTGTTTCCCTGTGTACCCAGTGTGCTTATTCTTTGTTTTTCTTTCCAGTCATGTATTGTTTGGCTTATCACAGGGTTTATGTTCGAGTCCGAAGTTCCCGGACTCTCGTTCCCCTGTTGTATTTGTGTTATGTGAACGTGACATCGCTTCACACTTTTCACGCTCTTCGTTCTGTTTGAGTTGGTGAAAGATCATTGACCTGTAAATACTGTATCATTTTATGCGATTTTCTTTTTCATGCTTTCGCCGGTTAACGTGAGCGTTGTACTTCTTTTTTCGCACTGGCTTGCGGTGTTCATCACGGATAAGCTGATAATGTGTACCGTGTTGTTCATGCCTTGTTCTTGTTATTGTGTTTCTTGAATATGTACAATTTTTTCTGTTTTCTTGTATGTATACAGTGTACTTTTCTTCGGCATTTCTGTTGGTACTAGTTCCTTTGTGATTCTTTGATCCTCGGCTGAGTCCAGGGTCATTATAAATTTTGTATCAATGTTGATTTTTGTGAATTGAGCTTACCATCAAGTGTGAGTTGTAATTTGTATTGTTCTGTTTTTGTTTAGTTGACGCTTGCCATTCACCTGTAGTGCGTATTATGTAACTTACCGTAATCTGCATTATTTCTCTGGTACTGTGCTTGCTGTCATTATCAACTATCTCTCACGCGTATTTTTTCTGTTCATAGTGCACCGTGCTATTTCTAATTCTTGTTTGTTTTGTATCCCCGATGTGCCCCGGGGGTTTTGCACTTGCGTTTTTGGCGTTTTGTATTGTATCTTCAAACCTCTTGCGATTTCTGTTCGAGTCGGTGTCATTGGGCTCACATTTATTTGTACCGTTTTTCGAATTGTGCATGATGCTATGTTGTTCCTTTATGTTTTCCCCTCTATGTTCTTGAGTGGTGATGCCCGTTCACTTGTAGATCTGTTTTCTCATTGTTTAGCGTCACTCAGTGTGGCACGCCTTAATCTTGTCTTCAGAATCACTCGCTTGAGTGGTATTCGTGTGAATTTTACCGGGTTTGTTGCGCACTGTTAGTGTACAGTGCTTACTGTATTTATTGTTTCGATTTCCGGTTTTCCTGATTGTTAATAGAGTGCCGTGTTGGATGTCCTTTTCTGTTGTTAGGCGTTCCTCGATTACATCCTGGCTATTGCCAGTGCCAATTGTAATTGCTTTCGTGTACTTTGCTGTCTCTGTGTATCGTGCATTTTACCACCTTGTTGTGGGTTTTAGCATTTTTCATATTTTCTAGACCGGCGTAGCCGCATTCATCTGTTGATAATGTCATTACTTTCATTCATTGTTTAATAATTGTTTTTCCCACTTTGTGGTGCGCCTGTATTATTTTATGCCTAAGAGTTCAATAAAATTTGTTAATACTCAGAAGAGTCGTTACAGCTAATCGACGAAGTACTGCTCAAGACCTCAGCGTACAGGTGAGTAAAAATGCTGGAACCTCGGTATGTACACGTACCATTTGCAGAGAACTTCATTCCATGGGTTACAGTGGTCGTGCGGCTGCTCATAAGCCTTTCATCTCCACTCGGAATGCTACTCGTCGTTTAGCATGGTGTAAAGAACATTTATCGTAGACCGTAGATCAATGGAAACGGGTTCTATGGACTGATGAATCCAGATACACGATCCATCAGTCTGATGGCCGTGTGTGGGTATGGCGGCAGCCGGGGGAACGCTATTTACCACAGTGTACTGTTCCTACGGTCACGTTTGGAGCTGGCAGTGTACTCTTGTGGGGGTGTTATTCGTGGTATGGTCCCGGCCCATTGGTTATCGTGGACAAACCTGTTAATCAGCACGTCTTCCTCGATATTCTAGACAATTATGCCCTACCAACTCTGTGGCAATACTATGGAACCGAGCCTTGTTGGTACCAGCAGGATAATGCACCGAGCCGTAAAACAAGGACTGTTACGGCGTGGTTTGATGTACCGTGTGTGGACTGGCCAGCACAGAGCCCTGATCTTAATTCCATAGAGCACCAATGGGATGAATTAGAGCACCGCATAAGAAGTTTGGAACCAAGGCCTACTACTAAGCAACAATTAGCTGCAGCATCATGTACTGAATGGAAGCGCATACCTATCGCTGTGTTCCAAAACCTTGTCGAAAGCATGTCTCGAAGGGTCAGTGCATGTATTAAGGCCAAAAGTGGACCCACACCGTACTAATATACGTCAATAAATGCTACATTGTGTTTCTCTTCTAGGTGTCCGGTGACGTTTGTCAGTATAGTGTATATAAAAAGGACTGAGATTACTTTGAAATTTCTTAGATTGGGAGCAAAGTGGATAAATTGAAGGAGCACAGTCTTTTCAGTTTTAAATATTTCTAAAAAAGTACACACATTTTTACAAAAAATCTGTTAAACTTGATGATTGAGATAAACTGCAGAAGAATAGCGGAAGGAACTTTTCTTTTGATGTCATCTTTACATTTTTTCGCAGAGATCAAATTAAAAACTATAATTGTTTACATCCTTTGATGCTTGTTGATACGCTACTCTCCAAAACAAATTTCTTAGTGTGTTTGGCGCGTTCCTTAATTTGGCATGTTATTTTTCAAGCACTCTCTAATTGCACCCGCAGGCTGTTTAAAAGAAATTTAATTGAATCCATTTCACGTTCACTCGAAAATATTTGTTGGTTTTCTGTATAGTGTTTCCGTTTCGTGAGTAAATGCAGTTCCACCTGCGAAGAGTTAATTGCCTCAGACTACGTAAATTACACGGAAGGATTGCTGCATTTACAGATTTTTCTTTATTTTTTCAACGCTAAAACAGACAAGTTAGCTTCGTTGTATGTACGACACAATTCCTTATCTGCATTCTTCTTATCTCAGCAAACACAGCGCTTTTACACTTGATTGTTACTTCTGTGGACTTAGCAGCTGCTGTACTACCATGAAATACAACTGTTAACCTTATTTTGCCTTCCAGTGCCATTCCTCCAAACAAACACACATAGAAAAAAGTCTGGAAGAAGACACTTGTTTAGCCTATAGGAAGGCATACCAGTAACTTTGACTCAACTGTTTCTAGAAGAAATGATAAAATTACTGCATGGTAGAGTTTCGAAACAGAGAACTGAAGCGACGGAATGTGCAACTATAGTTATGTTATTTATCAAATATATAATTTATGTTTCCTGTATTTAATTACGTGTGTTTTGGAAAAATATTTCTAGGAAACCACTTCTTAAGGGATTTTCGAAATTAAATCCACAAATGAGTTATCCCCGCTCCGATTCAAAAGTGGTGCGGTGCGTTACGACCAGGCCCTGACTTCGTAAGTCGGCGGCCCTAAACAAAGATTGATTTGACGCCCCCTATGACTAATGTGTTTCTGACTGAAAAAAAAAATTAATTGTAAAATATAAATTTTCAATCACATTTCTTTAACATGTTTCTTTCTCAATTAAAGGTAACTAAAATTAAAAAAGATGCGTGTTAGTCACCGAACATAAAAGTCAAAACAAATTATTTTTTGATGAAACCTCGAATTTTGTCATGAACTGCAAATATGCCGCCCCGTTGGTGCAGTGGTCTAAGCGCTGGCTTATGACCTTTCGTACGTGAAGGGTCCGGATTCGAATCCGATGGAGGCATGAATGTTGTGTTTGTCTTACGCACAGATATCATGTACAAGAAGCTAGACGGACACCTAGCCCTTGCGGCGTGACAAATGTAGGCGCCATTTTCAGCGGGTCATCGCTCTCCATTTAAGCAAGACTACTTTGCATTAAGTCCATGGAATACGCGTTTGGTACTGTGATTTGCTATTTATATCCAGATTCTAAGCAGTTACTACACATAACCATAACTAAGTCATAATATTTAGGGGCCGCCCCGGTGGCGCAGTGGTCTAAGGCGTTGGCCTCTGATCATTCGTCCGAAAGAGGTCCGGGTTCGAATCCCGGTGAGGCATGGATGTTGTGTTTGTCTTACGGCACTGGCTCTCTCCCTTCCCTGGAACCAGTGACCCTAAATTAGGGACGGACGACTGCTTATAGCCCATTGAGTTGCTCACGGTGGTCGTTAAACCTCCAATCAAAAAAAAAATAATAATAATATTTAGGTGAAAAAAACAATTATATTCCGTAGTGCAAACTACAATGTCAAGGTTGTTGCAAAATATTGCAGTATTTCAGATTTGGCCAGGGCTTAGATTCAAAAGAAACGTGATTCCAACATCTGCGGTATAAGAAAACAAGAAAGATGACACCGAATTTTCGGGTGTAATAAGCACGTCTTTTGAATCCGTTCTGACGCAAGTTAAATTTATCAAAGCTATTCAAATTCAATCGAACCGGTATGGAAAACAATAGTATCTGACGGAAGAAAGAAGTTTTTCAATCGGGTTTTTAATCCCTCAGATATTGCTGTGAACGGAATCGTGAGCTTACGAACTCTTAGAAACAGAGATATCGACAAAAATAAGATGTGACTTTACGTCCCCTGGTGGGAAAAACATGCATTATTTTAGGAAGAAAGTATTCTCAAAAGGTTTATCCATATAAGCGGTATCAGTCTAAGAAAAAAAAATTAGTCGAGTTTTCAGGAGCCCAGATTTTGCTACAAATACTTCAGAAGCAGAAATTAACATTTATGACCCCCTAGTGGCCAAACCATTCTTTACCAAAGATTAGATATTATGTGAAAAATATTTTCCATCAGGTCTTGTATGCCATACAGGAAGAATTTTTCAACTCGGAGCTTTAGGAGCAGAAATAACGCAGAATACGCAATTTACTTTTGTGCCCCCTAGCGGAAAGTCTATGATTTACTTGTAAATTTTGAATTTAAAGGGAAAACATTTCGCATCGGAAACACTATCCAACAAAGAAATAATTTTTCAAATCGAACTCTTAGAATTAGAGATATTGACAAAAATAAGATATACATCTACGCCCCCTGGCGTAGAAACCATGCTTTATTTCAAGAAGAAAATTTTCCTCAAAGGTTTGTCGACATGTGTAGTATCGGTCAACAAACGACTTTTTTTTCAATCGAGATTTTAGAAGCTCACATCTTGCTGCAAATACATCAGAAGCGGATATTAAGATTTACGCCACCTGGTGTCCAAACCATTTTTTACAAAAATTAGAAATTATGTGCAAACGATTTCCCATTAGGAGCTGTATGCGGTGCAGAAAGAACTTTTCAAATCGGAGGTTTAGGAGCAGAGATATAGGGGAATCGCAATTTACATTTACGCCCCCTAGCGGAAAGTATATGAATTACTTGAAAATTTTGAAATTATATGAACCACATGTCACACTAGAAACACTATCCAACAAAGAAAGAATTTTTCAAATCGAACTCCTAGAAGTAGAGATATTGACAAAAATAAGATATACATCTACGCCCCTGGCGTAGAAACCATGCCCTATTTTAAGAGGAAAATGCTTCTAGAAGGTTTGTCGACATGAGCAGTATCGGTCAACAAACGACGTTTTTTTCAATCGAGAATTTAGAAGCTCATATTTTGCTGCAGATACATCAGAAGCGGAAATTAAGATTTACGCCCCCTGGTGGCCAAACTATTTTTTTTTACAAAATTAGAAATTATGTGCAAACGATTTCCCATCTGGAGCTGTATCCGACGTAGAAGGAATTTTTCAAATCGGAGATTTAGAAGCAGAGATATAGGGGGAAACGCAATTTACCTCTACGCCCCCTAGCGGAAAGTCTATGAATTACTTGAAGATTTTGAAATTATATGAAGAACATGTCACACGGAAAAGACTATCCAACAAAGAAGGAAGTTTTCAAATTGGACTCTAAGAAGTAGAGATATTGACAAAAATAAGATGCACATCTACGCCCCCTGGCGGAGAAACTGGGAATATTTTAAGAAGAAAATATTCCAAAAAGGTTTATCGATGTGAGTGGCATCAGTCTGCGAAAGAATTTTTTCAATCGATATTTTAAAAGCTCAGATTTTATGGCAAATACATCAGAAGCAAAAATTAACACTTACGCCCCCTGGTGGCCAAAGTATTCTTTACCAAAAATTTGAAATTTTATGCAAAAGATTTTTCATCAGGAGATGTATCCGATGAAGAAAAATATTTTCAAATCGGAGTTTTAGAAGAAGAGTTATCAGAAAAAATGCAATTTACTTCTACGCCCTAGCGGAAAATCTATGCGTAATTTGAAAAAAGTAGCTATATCTAAAATACTCTTCGACATAAATGGAATCGAAAGATAAAAGAATTTTTTTCAATCGGATGTTTAGAAGCAAATATGTGGAATAAAACGTATTTTTGAATTCGACATCATTTGCGTTTGCGCCCTCTAGCGGCGAAATTGTACATTGGAAAAAATAACGAAATAAAGGAACATCATTCGCATATTTCAGGCTTCCCAATGCAAAAAAAAAAAAATTCAAATCGGACTAATAGTTGCAGAGATATCGTGGGTACAGACGGACGGACGGACAAAACGATAACATAAGCACGATCTTTTTTTATAAAAGACGTGCTAAAATAAGTCACACCATTTTTAATTTGCTGCGACATAATATAATTTTGAGGTTTCTTGTTAATAAATGATTACATTAAATGTGTCCTTTGGTTGCACGTTTGTCCTAATAAATAATTTTAAATGTTAAAAACTGAAATTTCCGTAGTGAATAACATATTGTCGAAATCTTTAATAAAATTAATATTTTTGAGCAAAATCATAAATAAATTAGAATGGCACAGGTAAGGAAAAAGATTCACATTATTTAAACTTTCCTAGATGTATATTATGTGGAAGCCATTATTTTTCGGGTTTAAATCAATAGTTTCCTGGATTTAATAGCAACTTATTGATTTCAAATATATCGTTTGCTTTTTCATTATTTTAAATCTTTGCCTCATTAGTCATAAAAATGTTTTCCAGTCATTTTCAGTATTTGCATACAATACAAGTTTTAAATTAATCTTGCAAACTAATGCCTTCCCAGATATTTTTTTTCAACATTGAGGAAAAGGCAAATAAGTAAGCGCAATTGTATTTTCGTCTCTTAGCGTATGATTTATATCCGAGCAAGCTTTCACCACGATTTACGCATAACCAAGTCCGAATTATCCTTCGTAATATGTCACACTCCAACATCTTGACCCGCTCAATATGGCTCCACATATCCTCTCCCGCTCAATATGGCTCAACTGAGAAGACATCCAATCTAGTCCCTTATATGATATCTGTGGTCTTACGTCAATGGCTCTTTCCCTTGCCTGTAACCAGTGACCCTAAATTAGGGACGGGCAACTGCTTATAGCCCATTATATAGTCTCCTTCCGTACCTTGTGATTAGAAATTCAGTTCGTTTGATTTCGGAAATATGTCTGTCAAATGAGTCAGCTTCAAAACAAACATTTGTGTTTTCAAATAATTACAAAATTTTCACATTTCAAAATCTTTTCGTGGATCGACAAAACTCGGCTCGCGACCAGCAGTTTGGTAAACGCTGTTCTAAGGTATTTTAATCATGTTACTATCTTTAGAATTTCCGGGGATTGTAATATTCTTTGATGATTTTTGCTTATTTCCTGGAATTACGATACCATCTTCAAAACTTCCAAAGTATAAACAAGATAAAAGCGGGTAGTAATACGCCAAACAACTAAGTAAAGAACGATAAAATCCGTTTATTGGCATAAGACAGCAAACAAAAGGTTGCAAGCTTGCTAAGTTTTACATTGGCATGACAAAGAGGTCCTTTGGGACTCGTTTGTCCGAACACAAAAGAGACGTCCCGAAGAATAAATCGTCCACTGCCCTATCTAGGGAGGTCATGACATCTGCCGCTCCGAAATGGGCCGATTTGCAACAGGTTGCTACATACACGACAGGCAGAGGTACAGCCATCAGGGAGTCTCTGGAGATCTTGTTTAGCAATGATGTCTGCAACGATGACGTGTCAATGGAGCTGCCTTTGACATGGCGCATGTTCCTGCGTGCCTTTCGTGAAAGGACCTGATTCCTTTGTTTCCGCACGTGCCGTGCTGCCACGTTTTTATACATTTTATATTTCACATGCATATTTAAATTTCTGTACATTCATTTAGATTACTAACGTTGTTCCAAAACCACGTCTAAGCCTGAAAAAGGCACCCGTAGGTGCTGAAAGCTTGCAACCTTTTGTTTGCTGTCTTATGCCAATAAACGGATTTTATCGTTCTTTACTTCCAAAGTATCTTTAGCCCAAGAGACTTCTTTCCTTTCGTTTTCAGCTTCTTAATTGCTAACAATGTTTGCATCACAGTCTCTTTAAGTTCTTGGACAATCTCAAAATTCATTGACACCTCTGAGTTTCACAAACTTCTATCTTGTAGTAATAATGAACTATCTCGGGAAACGAAACTAAGAGGGCATTGTTAGACACAAGAAAGCAGGCGTGCTTCCACGACGTGAAAAGCAGCGGTCACTGCAATTGATAAAAAGTCATGACGTCGCGATCCAGCCCCAAAATCATGGCGTGTCTTTTAGGATTGTCAGAGCGTGCTTCTAATTCATTTCTTGGATCTGTGTGCAAGTGTAACAGCCGGACGATATTGTCAGATGCTCAACAAGTTGTGCCATACTTCTTAAGGTTTAAGAGAGTCCCACTGTACGCAATCTACAGCTTCACTTTTCGCTGCCTGGAGCTAAGAAAATCAATTGTCTAGCTTAGTGATATCTAACCTGGCACATCTTAAACGCCTCTTCCCAGTTCCTTCTTCGTGTTTCTCAATTGTAACTACATTTGTATATGTTCCTTTACATTCTCTGCTGCACATTTCGGTCTCAAGGAGGAATTGAGCCCGTTCTCTTTGGTTCTCCATCAGCTATTAAATAAATACTGTCGAACCTCGTTAAACCATAATTTGTTCAACATGCCGAACTGGCGGTAAGCAAAGGTGGAGGTTAATAAGAAGGATCGTATAAGTACACGTTAAAATTAATTGAATAACAGTATAAGGAAGAAATAAAATAGACATGCGTACCTACGTACTGGATTTCTAATTCTTGGAATGTAGGAACTAAAAACACAGTGACCAAGTAAAGTTCACAACGATTTGAAATAGTGGTGAATTGTCGAGGTTTCTTAGCCCCACTAATTCTATCCAGTTCTTCGACAAATCCTGGAACAACGTCCATGTTGTTTTATTAGCTGCACTTTGCTCTTCAAATGAACCCGCGCAGCTTTGATGGGATTGCTTTAACGTCCGTGCATGGCATTGCTTCTTCTTGGATGGCCTCATCATCATCTTCTGTGTCAACAGATGATTCACTGAAGGGACGATCAGTGTCTGTAATATGAAACACTTTAATTAGGTCAGTGTGTTCCATTTCTTCAAATACCTTTTCATCATTATCAATCTCTAAAATTTCACTTGATGACATATTGTAAAAGAAACGCACTTCAATCTCTGCAGCAGTCTCTAGCGTTTAACCTTTTGCAGGTGGTGGCGTTCGAACTCATGTCTCCTACTCCGGATCGGGATGTTCCCCCGACTGAAATACGCCGGCTGGCTTATCGCTGTTACTTCCCGATTGTGACTCGTACGGTACCGCAATAGTACATCTTCTACGTCAGGCTACGTAATACGTTACATTATCTTCCCTTGAGAAAGGTGGTTAGGTTTGAGAATTCTGTGTGTGGAAGACTCACCACACAATTTTTTCAAACCTAAAGGAGAGGATATTCACTTTCGTTCGGGAGCCAATATATCATATAACCTTTCGCCGTTGGTAGGATTCGAACCCACTTCATCCTATTCCGAAGCAGCTGTTCTCCCAACTGAACTACGGCGGCAGGCTTATCGCTGCTTCACTGTCGATTTGACTCATGGGCCACCGCAATAATACATGATCTACTTTATATAACGTAGTACGTTACAGGTCAACTGAAATAATTTAAAAGCTTGCTTTGTAGTATCTAAAGGGGTGTTTCACAGCTTTTTGTTTTTCAGTCTACAACAGTAGTTCTTAACCTTTTTGCTGTAACACCTCCCTTGTGAAAAATCTTATGATACAACGCCTTCCATGTTTTTATGGCCCAAAATTTTGGCTTAGGCAGGATGAGTTTGTATTTTTTAGTTTATGCTATGGACTTATATTCAATGAAATTTCATTTTCATTTTATTTATTCCTTCAGTTGCCACTGCAGCGACTAGAAAAGGAGAGAAAGGCCGTAAGGCCTGACATAGCCTTCCACTCTGAAAACAGAAAACATGAAGTATAACAAAAAGGCAAGCCAACATATACATGGTAGGGTAATATGTGAATAAAACATAAACCAGTTCATAGCCAACACTTATATAAATACTACGCTCAAAAAGTTCCGGAACGTTTTGAATATTTGCCAAATCTCAGTGAGTTACGTCATTCCCCGGTGAGCAAGCGAAGAGCATAATGTGATCGCCTAGCCAGAACCGGTTTGTTCCAGATCCAACACGTACAGCGTATGTGCGTAGTTCGTGATTACAAGCATTCGAGGCTCTCTGTCGCGAGGACAACGACGTCGAATTTTGAACAGCGTTCAAGTGTAAAATTTCGTATTCTGCTCGGAAAATCTTTCGCTGAGACTTTTCGAATGATTAAGTCAGCGTACGGTAAGAGTGCAATGAGTCGAACTAGAGTTTATGAGTGGCATCGACAATTCGAAAACGGGCGACAGAGTATCGAGGATGATGAGAGGTCAGGACGACCTTAGATCTTTCCTTTGGAGGCTGACCGCTCGAAAGGAAAGTTTCAGGACGTTGATGTATTCTTCTTTAGTGACTGTACGACCATGTTAAAGGAATTCCTTCAACATGGTCGTACAGTCACTAAAGAAGAGTACGTCAACGTCCTGAAACATGTCTGAGAATCAGTGAGACGCAAGCGACCCGATCTTTGGAAGACCTACTCGTGGGTGCTCCATCACAATAATGCGCCGGCTCACAGATCCCTCTTGGTGTCCGATTACCTGTCCAAACAACACATTCCCGTTCTTCTCCAACCAGTTTATTCCCCTGATCTCGCCCCCATGTACTTTTTTCCTTTTTCCCTGGATGAAGAATTGGATTAAAGGGTGACGCTTCTCAAGTGTCGAAGAAGTGCAACGAGGTGCGACGGAAGCACTGGAGGATGTGGCAAACGAAAGCTTGCAATCTGCATTTAAATCTTTGTGTGAGCGCTGGCAAAAATGAATAGTTGCCCAAGGTAACTACTTTGAAGGAAACATCGCATAAACAGGTATTATCTGTACTCATTCTTTTTTAATATAAAAAGTTCCGGAACTTTTTGTACGTAGTAATATGTTCCATCATTAATAACCTTCACTATAGTTAAATAAACAGCAAGTATCATTAGCACCTCACTATATAATCACACACACACACACACACACACACACACACATATATATAAACAGCAAATATCGTTTGCACCTCATTCTAGAATCACATAAACCCACATTTCTTCAGTTTTACTCTTTTAATTAGTTTTGGCAGCTACTTGTATCCTTTCAATTTATATTATAGTTATCTTCGTTTACCGTATCCCTTTTCCCAAGTAACATTATGCATCGTAGTGTAGCGTATTCAATATATACAGCTTACAGTCCACTACCCAGTGTCATCATTCATTCAATCAAAATTGCCTATTGTTTACTAATTATTTCAAAAGATGTGCTTCTAATTTTATTTTTAATAAATTAAAATTATTAATAGGTGTTAGTTCTTGAGGCAATGAGTTACAAAATTTGGGCCCCTATAATTTATATTCATTTTAAATTTCTCAGTTTGTAGGAACATTGGAATTAGTAGTGTTCTATTCCTAGTATTGTGGTAATGAGTATGTATATTTAGTGTTATTATATCATTGTGTAAACCATTTTTAATTATTTTATACATTATTTTTCCCAAGTTATAGTCATATAATTGCTTTATTGTTAAATATTATATGTATTGGGGTTCATTGTTCATCCCTTGTGTTTAGGTTCAAATGAACACAAACACAAGAAATGAACAGTTTTGTGGAAATAAAATCTGTCTTTAAAGAAATTATTTCTAATAGTTACACACATAAAAGAAGGAAAATTCCAAAATCATTTCAATGGGATTTTGCAATTTGCTGCTGCTGTTTGTGATAAGCAAGAGTAGTAATTCGAAGGACAACCTTAGATAATGCTAGGCGCATGTCATGTCTGGCGTGTAACCGATTTCTAGCTTTGGTTTTAATGCTGCCAAGAGTTGAAAATCCAGATTCACACAGGTACGTGGTCGGAAATGGTATTAATGCTGAAAGAGCTTTCTTTGCCAGAGCAGGATTTGCAGCCATTTGAAGCACCAAAATTCATCAAGATTTTGGTTGAAGAAATTTAGCTTGGCCAAGGTTTTGCTTTGCAACTCAGTAAGGTCATCTTTTTGCATATGAGCATCATCCATAGAGTCCAAATTAAATGTGAAAGGTTTTCGAATGTCATTATTCAATTCGTTTTCAGTAAAATAATGATTGAAAAGAGTCTACGAGATTATCCAGATGACATAAAATATCACCTTGAATCCACTCTGAGACATCCTCTGTAAACTGTTCTCCAGAAAGAAAGTTTTCCAAATTTGGAAAATTTGCATAGTTGTGTTTCACCACACTTCTCTTCCAAAGTTCCAGTTTTTGCTTGAAGGCAGCAACTTCCTCAGTGGCATCCCGAACAGTGGCTTGTGATCTTTAAATTGAAATGCTGAGGTAATTCAAGTGTGAAAATATACCTGCGAAATAAGCCAAGGAAACAACGAAGCTTTAGGTTTCAAATTCGTCACATTTTTCTTTTCTTGAAGAAATGTGGCGATCTCAGTTCTTAATTCCATAACACGAGACTTGCCCACGTGAAAACCAACGCACTTCTGTGTGATACAGCAAACTTTGTGTTTGGCTCCAAGTTCTTCGAAAAGTATTTTAAACGGCCCGTGATTCAAAGCCCTAGACCATACGAAGTTTAGAACTTGAACAGCGGTGGACATGGCTGATTTCAGTCTTGGAGAAAGAGTTTTTGATGCCAGTGCATGACGATATGGAAAACAGTGTATTATCGCCACTTTTGGGGCCTCCGCTTTCATCAAAGCTCCAAAGCCAGATTTTCTTCCCAGCGTGGAAGGTACACCATCAGTGCATATGAAACCCAATTTTGTCTTACAATCAAGTTCATTTTTGAAAAAAAATCATTTATTAGTTGGAGCACATTAGCAGCTTTTGTGGTAGTAAGCAGCGGTTCACAGAAAAGAAATTAATCTTTAATGCACGTATCACTGGCGTATCTCACGAAGGCCAAGAGTTGGCTGCACTGAGCTTCATCGGTACTTTCATCCAACAGAAGTCCAAAGGGCAGAGTAACTTTCTTGAATTCCTCCATGAGTTGATCCAAAACATCGGCCGACATATCCCTAATTTTCGAATTTATGTCGTTATTTGACAGAGATATTTCAGCAACTTTTTTCCTCTGCTTGTGCCCGAGAACAACTTCGACCATTTCAAGGGCACACGGCTTGATCAGAGTTTCCCCAATTGTATGTGATTTCTTGTTTTTTGCGATCATATATGAGACTTTTAGGAGGCCAAAAGGAGTGAGTTTTTAGTAGCTCCAAAACCAAACTTAACGAGCGTATCTGATGAGTGGAATCAAGCTTTCTTTTGCTTTTTCGTATCCAGCGTGTCTTCATAATTCGTAGGATGCATTTTTGCAAAATGTTTTTGCAGTTTTGCAGACCTCATGTTATCGTTACAGAGAACTTTTGCACATAAAACACACTGAGGTTTTTCGATTCCATCTTTGTCAAGAAAGCACGTGAACCCGAATTTCAAGTAATCTTCACTGTACAAAACAATCACTTACTTTGAAAGATTGATTGTTCTTCAGGAAATCTACGATAAAGCACGTGTTGTACAAATGAGCTACGTCGTAGCTCCCAAGGTTAGTAGAAAGAAGAAAGGTTAGGCCAGCCGCCGGTGGCTTTCGATATGTCACCAACAAGGTTCGCGAAGCGATTCTCGACGTAGGAAGTGGGGGTTCCGAAGCGCCATCGATTGAGGACGGAAGTTACTAATTGCTCCAGCGAGACCGAACTCAACAGGGCAAGTCGCAAAGTAATCGTGACATAAAATCGGCGTTTTTTGTGTAATTTTTTTTGTGTACTTGTAAAATGTGGATAAAACAATTTACAGTTAAGAGGTAACTCACACCTTCCCTGGAGTCGGTCCAAACCTCTCCTGGGGTGACGTATCCCACAGGTTAAGAACCCCAGGTCTAGAAGGTTTCCTCCAAATGTCAATTTTTTCCTGACTTACTGAATCCCGTGCTCTCTTGACGAAATAAATTGCATCCCTTAAGGAAATTTTAATATCAGTTTTTTGTTCAAGGATGTTTTCTGCGAGGTATTTTTTTAACCTGAAATCTTTTATAAGAGCCGTTTAAAGATTTAATCTTTCCGGCGTCATGGGGCTGCAATTTTCCCGTAATATTAGAAAGTAAAAACGTTAACATAGCATTACTGAGTTCGGCTGTTTTGTTGCCTGGAACATTGTCTAAAATAAAAAGTACTTTTCTCCTTTGGCATATTTAGTTAAAGTTGAAATTTTCAAGACAGTTATGAAGTTCCTTGCTTTTCATTCATGCCTTTTTATTGAATCTTTGGTTCACGCGACATTCAGGAAAAAAATTCTTAAAACAATGTGGTTGGTGGTTCGGACTTAATACGTTGGAAGCGAATATTTGGACATTGTTGCATAGATTTGAGATCGTTTAACGGGATGTGTTCCAATGAGGAACAACAAAATAACGCTAGAATTTCCTGGCGAATGGTGATCAACGAGGTGACTGGTTAAAAAGAGAAATTTCCATTTAGCAGTATTGGATAAGATTTGCAACACGAAAAGCATGGATGGCGGTTTGAAGGGGGTAATGAGGTTTTACTACTATTATACACTGAGTTAGCTTCGCATTAGGAACACCAATCTAAAAATGCGTTGGTCCAACGTTCTGTGTAATCACGGCTCGTAGACGCCAAGGAACAGATTCTACAAGGTGTCGAACATCCTCCATGCGTAACTAAGCCACAGTTACGCATGGAGGATGTTAACTAAGACACAGTTACGCATGGAGGATGTTCGACGCGGTACGTTGTCCTGTTGAAAGATGGCACTGTGCTTCGGGTAAACCTCCTGCAGGTATAGATGGAAATCGTAGACTAACAGGTCCCTATAGAGTCCACCATTCAATGCTTGTGAGATCATAACCAACGGACCTAGGACTTTCTACGAAAAACTCCCCAGACCAGCCTGTTTAACCCCAACTGTGCAACCAGGGGATAAGGCTTCATGCTTTCTACGTTATATGCGAACCCGGCCATCAGCATGGTGCAGTAAGAAATGGGACTCATTACTCCAGACAACCTTCTTCCATGTGTCGATGGTTCGTTGCTGACGTTCCTTGGCTCATGCGTTGTTTGAGACAACTGGGCGTCATCATGATCATGGGTACTCTCCTTGGTATCCGGCTGTGTAACCCCAGGCGAAGCAAGGTACGGCACATGGTACATGTTTAAATAATTCGAACTGAACGGCTGCTGTACTGGTGGGTGACTTTTGTACGTCGTTGCTGAGACACCAATCGTGACAACCGACGCTCATCTCAAGAATCAACCCCGCGTGGCGAACCAATGAGAGACCTTCTGCTGGATGTCTGTGCATGGTTAATCCAGTCTCGCACACCCTTCATACTATAGTATGGGAGCAGCCAACAAGTGTGGACAGGCACCTGCCCTCCAGGCTGCCACAATCTGGCTGCGATCAAACTGGCTTACGTCACCAAGTTTTCCCATTACTGGCAAACGTTTACTGATTACGTACAGAGGATAGGTGTGCACAATTTATACTAGTCGCACGTGACATTGATATCACGTGCTACCTCGTTATCGCTTCGAATATTTTAAACAGGGCTGTTCCAATACAAAGCTAACTCAGTGTATTCTGTATATAGACCTGTATACAAACATTTGCAATGTAATGATACAATGAAGCACGCCGTCTTTGCACGATGATTTTAATGCGAAAAAATGACAGAAATTTGCAAATTAAAGCCCATTAGCATTTTCGGGGCGACAGTCGCACCCGTCTTCAGATGGAAGAGAGTAATAGCTGCTTTGGTGCTCCAATAGTTACTCAGTCCATGGACTGGTTGTTCAGTTGATGTACTCTGTCTCTCCATTCCTCTCTATTCTCCGACGTTCTCTTCAAGTCATAGTATGTCTTAGTATTAGTGTCTTGGAGTTATTGTGCCACAAAACCCTTCCTTGGTCGTCCTCTTCCTTTCTTGCCTTGAATTTTACCTTCCAAAACTTTCAGAATCGAGCCTTCATGACGCAAAGTGTGTCCCATCTATAACATTATTCTTCTTTTTAACATATTGATCAGATTCCTTGGTTCTCCCACTCTCTCCAGGACCTCCTCATTAGTCTTTCCATCGAGCCAACTTATTCTCTCCAGTCTTCAATAGCTCCACATCTTAAATGCCTCCAGCCTCTTCACATCCCTCTTGGTCAATGTCCATGTCTCAGAACAGTAGAGAGCTACTGACCAAACATATGCCGTTAAAATTCTCTTCCTCAGTTTTAGATCTATATTTTTGGATGTCAGTAGTCTTTGATTGTCTCTAAAAAGCCGTTTTTGCAATCCCCAGTCTCATTCTAATTTCTTTTTCACATCTCGCATCTTCAGTAATAATTTGACCCAAATAGCGAAATGATTTAACTTGTTCGATGCATTGTCCTTCAATTTTTAGGAAAGCCTGTTTTGGATCCTTCCCTATTACCAGTATTATTGTCTTATTTTTATTTATCTTCGTTCCATAGATATCTGCATTTTTGTGGATATCTATGGAATGAAGATAAATAAAAATGAAGATACATTTATCTTCATTACATAGATATCCGCTCCAATATATACATCGGAATATAATGACGTATGAACGGTGAAGCTACTGGCCAAGAGTATCGCACTGTTGCCATCGCATCATGGTTGAGTTACAAAATAAATTAGACCTGAGAGAGAACATATTAAGCCGGGTGTATAATATACAGAGTATATGTATTTGTTAAAGTTCAAAAGTTAATTATAGATGTTGTTCAAGTTCATAGTTGCAACGTGACGTTTCCATATTCTGAAGAGTTCAACTGGGCTATTGTCATTACAAGAGCGGTCCCCGTAGTCTTCGATATATAGGCTCTCTGTGATATATAAAGAGTATATTGACGCAAGGGTGTGCAACAACTTGATGTTATCCCAGTCTGGTTGAACATTCCCACAAACTACGTTTCTGGCGAGTGCTGTATTGCTGCAATTGTTACGAATGCCATAATTTATGCTCCTGCACTCGGGTGCCAATACTGCGTTTTGTAGAGCCTACGTAGTTACTAACACGTTCACCATTGGATATGTCTATCAAGGGGATATTGTATACACCACATATATACAAATCATCTGTTCTGTCACAGTCGTTTTCAACAAATGAAAAAAGGTTCCTTGATTTAATGCCAAACTGAATATCATACTTCGTGCAAATGCGTGATAATAGGATCAAATATTGGTCCCGATATTTCTGGGCGTCTTAAACTGCATAAGGAGGTGCATCCTATCAGGTCTTTTGTCGCGGGCTTTGTTAGTCCGACACGACATCTTGAAAAAGCTCTTGCACAGTAGAACTCACCTTTATTCTGTTAAGAGTTCCACTGTTGCAATTGAAAGAATTGGAATGTTTCAGCCACATTCTAAGCCTTTCATTATTGCCTCGATGGATGTTGTATCATTGTACTCTAATGTACCTGTAGACGCCACCCATCTCATTATAAAGGCTAAACTTGCGGAGTCCAAAGTCCTTACCTCTGAAACTTCCGCAATTATGAACACGCTTCGTTTGGTCAAACAGCGTTCATACTTTAAATTTGATAACCAAATTTATAAGCAAGTGGAGGGCTCACCTATGGGTTCTACACTTTCAGTAGTATTAGCAGAAATTCTGCTTCAACACATTGAGAACAAAGTCCTCAATGAGTTTTCCCTTGCACCCAGGTTGTACATCAGGCACGTCGACGACATCCTTGTGTTTTGGCCTCACACATAGGATGATTTAGTTAAGTTCGCCGACGCGCTTTCATCTGTTTTCCCCAATATCGGGCTAACGATAGAAACTGAATCTAACTACTCATTGATTTTCTTAGATTTCCAAATTTCTCGTAACCCTGAAACTACTTCCAACCTGTCTTATTTATTCTGTTTATCGAAAACCCACCGCCAGTAACAGTCTAATTCCATTTAACTCTTCCCATCCATTACCACACAAGCTATCAGCAATTAACTTCCTAATCAGAAGAGCATTTACCCACTCGTCCACAGATCTTCTGTTCAAATCTGAGATAGATTTTATATTTGATTTAGCCGCTAAATATGGATACCCTAGTTACATAGTTGACCGAACCTATCGAAGAATTCTGAATGATAGATCCATACGCTTGAGTAAAAGCCAAAAGAAACACTAAACGTTTTGTTGACACACTAGAACAGTACCCAGGTGTAACTAATGTATTATCACGCATTTGCACGTAGTATGATATTCAGTTTGGCATTAAGGGGGGATTCTCATTTTTTGTGTGTGTGTGAAGAAAATCGATTTTTTTTACGTTATTTTATTATTTCAAGTCTTAAGAATATGTGTACCAAATTTCAAGTCGAAATTCGCAAAATTGGCCAAGTTATGATCTAGTATTGTCCAGTGGGGTCACAGAATTGGTGCAACTGGCGCACAGCCGAAGCTGAGAAAACTCCGGACGAATTCAATCACGAACCGCCACTTCATAAACATATCGAAAATGCCATAAAGCCGATTTACAACGATTTGTCATCAAGAGAGCTGCTAGAAAGGTGTTTGGGTGGTGACACTCAAAACAACAATGAAAGTTTCAATTTTTACTGTTTGGCGGTTCACGCCCAAACATCTTATCACTGTGGCTCAAAAACCATCGAAATGGCAACTTATGTAGCAAGCAGCAGGCAATCTGTGGGATTAAAAACCCGATTGAAAAACTTCTTTCTTCCGTCAGATACCATTGTTCTCCATACCAGTTCCATTGATAAATTTAATTTGCGTCAGAACGGATTCTTTTTTTTTCTTTTTTTTTTTTGATTGGAGGTTTAACGACCACCGTGAGCAACTCAATGGGCTATAAGCAGTCGCCCGTCCCTAATTTAGGGTCACTGGTTCCAGGGAAGGGAGAGACCCAGTGCCGTAAGACAAACACAACATCCATGCCTCACCCCTTTCGGACGAATGATCAGAGGCCATCGCTTAGACCACTGCGCCACCGGGGCGGCTCAGAACGGATTCAAAAGACGTGCTTATTACACCCGAAAATTTGATGTCATCTTTCTTGTTTATTATTGTTTTGCTTTTTGTTTCATATTGTGAGACAGGCAAAGAGAGCAAAACTTTAGAATAAAACTAATGTTTAATGTGTCTGTGAATTGTATTTGTTTCTACCTGATGATATGATTGTAACAATTCTGAATGCAATAGCAAATATATTTCGCTTATTTTTTTTAAGTATTGAATACAGTTATTCAAACGATCAAGTCTCTCTCAAAAAGCCAAATGAAATAGATGCCGGAGCGTTTGGTTGCCAAGGTGTTGCTACCGCAGTAAAAACTTCGGTTTCCATTTAAAAACATGTTGAACAAGAATTTTATCCAGAAAGAACTTATTCTAGCATGACCTTCGAACATTCGAACAATATGAAAGAGACGCAATTCTTTGAATTCCTGCTATTTCCAAAGCGATTTATGGATATTTCGGAAAATTTTGACAGGATTTCGAGAATGCAATCATTCGTTTCCTTCGGGAAAAAAACGTTATCTCCAGTAAGAGAAAAATGGCACGACGAACAGCCTCCTAGAAATTATGCTGGTATATTTAAAAAAAAAAAAAGGTTTCCACAAAGCAGTATGCATCAAAAAACAAATGTTCCGTTATAGAAAAATTAGTAAATCAGTCATGAAAAGAAACATAGCTTCTTATAATGACAGAACAAAGTTTCTGAAAGGTACAGTGAAACTGAGAAAAGAAAAACCAAAGCTACAGAAAGAAACCCTTTTGCTTTACCTAAAATAATAAAGCATACAATGTAAGCAGAAAAAAATTGGCATGTGTCTGAAAAGAATATGATTTCAGAGAAATCTGGCATTCAAAATTACGTCGCCACTAGAAAAAGACACCTTTCCTTGCGACGTATAATTCTAATTTAACCTTCTTTTTGAGTTTCTGTGTTCTTATGTAAATTTAGTTTCTTCTCTCGCTAAACGTTTTCTGACTTAACGGCACATTATTTCCGCTTTCTAAGTTTGGCATCACTTACAGTGGGTTAGAGGTCAATATCGCATTAGCACTTATAACGAAGTAAATTTCTCCGTCATTTTTGGGTACACGGCGGGAATCTAACCCGAGTCCACTTATTCCGGAACAAGTAGCTCTACCAACTGAGCTACGCAGACGTTCCTTATCGCTGCTATCTGCTTTTATGTCGTGTGTGTCCTGTTGGGCAGGCACGTCACATCTCCCCCACCCCGAAAGAGGGCCGGGGCATGGCACACGGGTCAGCCATGGCCATGAATCGTCGCAGGCAGCCATCCGCTGAAGAACGTGCACTTGAGAACTCCCAGTCAATCTAGTGTGTGGAATGCAACACCACACACTGTTATTTTTCGAAGCGCTGAAGAAGGGATTCTCTTATTTTTCTTGTCTCGCGGTGTGGAAGGAACATCACACCACTGCGAGATCTTTAACGGCCAGGTCATCCGGGAAGTTCGGGCGCCATTATAACGAAGTAAATTTCTCCGCCATTTTTGGGTCCACGCCGGGAATCGAACCCGAGTCCACTTATTCCGGAACAAGTCGCTCTACCAACTGAGCTACGCAGACGTTCGCTATCACTGCTATCTGCCTTTATGTCATGTGCGTCCTGCTGGGCAGGCATGTCCCACACTGAATGCATTGGGTTGGAAAGAAAGTAATGCCTACAAATGAAAAGCAACAGAAAAGTGCTAATTATCATATACGAGTACAAACAAGTCCAAAATTTAGTCATCATCGTTTGCCACGACTTGCTCCCATCGTCTGGGCAGCTGCTGGATACCGTCCTTGTAGAATTATGGCGGCTTGGACGCAAAGAAATGAGTAAGCGCGTGTTCGACATCGTCACGGGTTGGTGAACAGCTGTCCGTCTAGGAAATGCTGCAACGACCGGAAACGGTGGTAGTGGCTTGGGGCACTGTCCGGGGAGTTGGCTGGGTGTGGCTGCAGTCCCTAACCCAGGTGCCTGATATTGTAACAGGTCACTTGTGCTGTGTGAAGTCTCGCTCCATTAGGCTATAGGAGTACGCCCTTGCATTTCAGCTGTGCTGGTCGTTTCGACGTGAATGATAAGTACAGATCGTCCAGCTGATGGCAGTACACATCAGCGGCGATAGTGGTGTTGTCTGGCATAAGCTCAAAAGCACGACACTTCGAATATCCCACCAAAACACGGACAGCAGGACTTTACGTGGGTGTTCGCCGGCTTTGAGGGGTCGACATGGGCTTCTATTTTGCATCCAACCACTGCCAACCACTGCTATTTTGCATCCAACCACTTGCCATTGTCACACTTCTCATCACCTGTCACAATGTGGTCCACGAACGGTTCAACTTGGTCATGTACAAGCAGAGAAACGCATGTACCCATGCGATTTGCTTTCTTCTCAACTGTGAGTTTATATGTTACCCAAAATGTCCTCTTGTGCATCTTCCCAAGTTGACGCAAGTGCGTGATAACGCTCGTGTGAGAAGTCCCTAGCTGTTCGGCCAACTCCCGCTTGGTCAAACGTAGGTCTGTCTCCACTAAGGTCTTCAGCATATCCACGTTTACGGGTCTTCCGGCTTTGGGAAGGTCTGACAGGCCAACATTTCCCTCTCGAAACCGTTCGAACCAGCTACAACACTGACTATATGATAAGGCATTGAGGTACACACTGGTAATGTTCCTTACAGAACTTGCGGGGGTGCTACCTTGACGAAACTCATACAGCATGCAATGGCGGATGTGTTCCTTGTCCACTTCCATGTTGGCTGGCGCTTACACTCTTCGCCTTCTGACGGCTAACTGCCACTGACTTAAGCCACCTACCTGCTGATGTTATGCCGGTGTGCTACGCAATCTCAGTGCCAATGTGAGCCGAGGCCGGAGCTTCGTCTTCGAGTACGTCGTGAACGGACATTACTTTCTTTCCAACCCAATAGTGAGAGTGCAGTTGAAAGAGCGTTAGTTAGAAGTGCATTTGTGGGAGAGAATTATTAGTTTGGGGCATTTGGGTAGAAGCATTTGATAAACACCATTCGACATCGAAATTGCCCCATCCAGGAGGAGGTGTGATACAAGCATGCAAATCGCAGGGCGGATGTGTCCACTCGAGATATGCAAATGATGTTAAGCCAGAGCCGATGACGTTACCCGTTTGTGAGATAAAGGTGTCAGCAGCATCAAGGATGGTAATGTGTGGCCGCTGGTGGAAGTGTCGCGGATGTTTCAGATCTGTTGTTTGTGCTGGGAAACTGTTCAACGAAGGCTGAAAATGCCGGGTACACGCAGTCGGCAGGTTTATTGCCATTTGGATCGCTGCTCATGTATCGCTGCTCATGTACAACGTCCTATCGCTGCTCATGTACAACGGGATACGCGAACTGTTGGAAGCTATTAGCACAAGTGTCTAGAGGAAGGTTCATGCGTGCGTCGGAGCGGCAGTGGTGCAGTCCGATAGACGTCAGCATGCCTGGACCGGCGGATTGTTCGACGCACTCGTTCGTCACCAGAAAGTACTGCTTGCAGCCGGTATTCGACGTGCTGTGTCATCGTCCATGGACGTCGGCATAACGACCCGAACTGTAAACCCAATGCTACATGTGGCAAACCTGTGCAGTAGGCCACCGTTACTTCGACTTCCATTGACGGCCAGCCACCTCAGTGCTTGTCTGACTTGGTGCCAAACTGGGGTCACGAATGGACCACCGTGGTCTTCAGTGATGAATCCCGTTTCTATCTCGGTGCTGACGATCGACGGATCCGTGTCTGGCGACATCCTGATGAGCGGAAGGATCCCGGTTTCGTTCGCGGTCGCCACACTGCCCATCAAGCAGTCATCGGGGTATCGGGTACTACTGCGCATGACAGAAGATCACCTCTTGTCCGCATCACGGGTACACTGAAAGCTGCACGATACACGAGCGAGGTTTTGCAGCCCGTTTTGATACCGTTCCTGAATGGCCTCCAACACCTCGTTTTCCAGCAAGATAACGCCCGTGTTCACACAGATCAGGTCTCCAGGCAATGTTTTCAACATGTTCAAACACTGTCATGGCCAGCAAGACTGCCTGATTTATCCCCAATTTGGGAGTTGTCTGCAATCGAATCGCCTGCGCACTATCTCGATGAAATATGAGAGCAAGACAACCGTGATTGGTGTTCCATTCCTCAGGACGATATCCGTCGACTGTATGGCTCACTGCCACGCCGTATTGCTGTTTGTTTTGCCATTCACGGCGGTACAACCACTTACTGAGGCGTACCCATTCTGCTGCATTATCTCATCTGATAAACACTGTACGTGGCTGAAAATAACATCAAGGAAACCCCTTATGTATTCCTATTTGCATGCTGAATTTCACCCCTCGATCCTTACTCCTTCAAGTTGGGGCAATTTTAATGTCGAATAGTGTATCCACTTGTTTTACGTGGATTCATGTAAGTGTTTCAGCTGATTCATTACCTTGGCCGATAGTGCTTTCCATATTTACTAGTGTTTCATATTTCCGTTCACCAGTTCAAAGACAAATTAATAGCGTAAGCAACTAAGCATTTAACCCTTTAACGACCATGACCCAAAAAGTTTATATCACTCTAAATATCATAACGCCCGAAACTGTCTGTTGGTTAACTTCTTTGTTTAATAACAACAATAATGACGGAGGGAGACTCCTGCTGGTCCCTCATAGGTCGAAAGAATTTGAAGAACAAGCAAGGGTAGGAAATCTGACTCGACAGGGGTGTTATGGCCGTTTGTACGTACGGGCGTTATGGTCGTTAAAGGGTTAAACACAGGTAAACCTAATACTACAGAATTTAAAATTAATTGAAATATCATGTCTTCGATTTTGATGAATCGGGAACCGACGTGCTCGATATTAAACGCAAAAGCTGTGATACAGAGGTTCGAAGCTACGGTTTTGGAATCAGGAATCATAATTAAGAACAGGCAACTCTTCCTAGCCTTAGAAGCTAACTGTAAATGCAAAACTCTCAATACAACTATCCATTTTGACTATCCGGTAGCTAAGTGGTCTCAGGCGCTGGCCGCTGATAATTCATACAAGATGAAGCTCGTGCTAGGCCGCCCCGGTGGCGCAGTGGTCTAAGCGATGGCCTCTGATCATTCGTCCGTGAGGGGTCCGGGTTCGAATCCCGGCGAGGCATGGATGTTGTGTTTGTCTTACGGCACTGGCTCTCTCCCTTCCCTGGAACCAGTGACCCTAAATTAGGGACGGGCGACTGCTTATGGCCCATTGAGTTGCTCACGGTGGTCGTTAAACCTCCAATCAAAAAAAAAAAAAAAAAAAAAAAAAAGAAGCTCGTGCTAGAGTCCCGGATGTAGAATGGGTAGTGTTTTTCTTATGTCGCCCTTTCGTGGAACCAGAGGACCCAAATTTCGGATGGGTGACTGCCTATAACCCTTCGAGTTAATCCCCGATATTAAATGCATCTATCCGTTTATACTCAAGAGAAAGTTGAATCTTAAAAATAAAAATGACAATCAAATATTCTTAGGGAAATTTAATGAAAATTGATATACCGATAATTTATAGTATGATGACAGTACGTATAAGATTACTACATATTACAGAGGATATTCAGAAATGCCTCCATATTTATATACAAGCCCAGTAGCAAGGTGTTAAATTAAAACCAAACAAGAACAAAGCTCAGAATTTCTACTTCAATTTTCATAATTTATTTTTCTACATATTTTCCCTCACGCTCGATACAGATACCCCAACGTTCAACAAGTGTTTTAAACCCGACTCTGTAAAAATCTTCAGGTTGTACTCGGAACCATTTCCTCGTAGCGGCTTGAACATCCTCGTAACAGGTAAACTGAATTCCTTTCTGATGTGTCTTGAAACCCGTCTCTGCAACAATCTTCAGTTTGTTCTCGGAACCATTTCTTCGTAGCGGCTTTAATGTCTTCGTCACAGGTGAACTGAATTCCTTTCAGATGTCTCTTGAGAGCAGAAAACGACCACAAGTCAGACTGCGCCAAATCTGGGCTGTAGGAAGGGTGTTCAAGAACTTCAAGCCTGATTTTCTTTATGGCTTCTGTAGTGAAAACTTTGACGTGGTGTTGCAGAATTATTGGCTTTTTTTCCCTACGCACGCAGTTTTATTCTTTGCTTTAACTTTTTAAGTTATGCACGTAGCTCTCAGAGTTGATAGTCGTACCTTCGACAATGTACTCCTGATGAAAAATGCATGTGTAGTCTCAGAACACACTGAGAATGTACTTACCGGCAGAAATTTGAGTTTTAAATTTTTTACGCTCGAGGAGAAGATGGGTGTCGGTATTCCAGCGATTGATCTTTCATTTCTGGGTCATAATAGTGCACCCAGCTCTTATCACCAGTCACAACCCTTTGGAGAAAATCACTTCCATTTTTTTCTTGATAGCGAGCAAGTAACCTTTGGCATGTTTCAAGTCTTGATTTCCTCATTTCAGTCGTTAGGTGACGCGGTATTCAACGAGCACACACTTTGTTGTATCCTAAAACGTTAGCAATTCCATTGACACTCTCTAAACTAATGTTCAGTTTACCATATGCCATGGTTTTCTGAGATATTCTTCGATTTTTCCTGATGAGCTCATCGACTTTTTGCCTGTTCAAATTGCAAGTTGCGATTACGGGCCTCCCATTCCGTGGTTGATCCTTTACGGTCAATATTCCTCTGCTGTCCATTGATTTTCTTACTCAATGACAAACAGCGCTTATGTTCAAAGTCCATGGACCATAAAAGGCCATTAATGTAACGCGGATTTCTTTGGGAGGTACGTTTTCATGAGTTAAAACTATACAACATCGTTTTTTTGACACCCGTCGACACAGTTGAAAAAGAATCATCCATTTTAAATACAATTAAATACGAATAATTATCTTATCTGATGAGGTGTATTTCTCAAATACAGTTTTCATTACCTTAAACTCTATGCACATTCCTTCATGTGAGTCTTTTGATCTACATAGTCCCTGGAACTTCTCGTTTTTAATATTTTTGTACTGCAGTATTAAGGTTGCTATAGACGTTTAGCATATTCATCGAAGGGAAGGCTAAGCTACTCACATGAAGGAATGTGCATAGAGTTTAAGGTAATGAGAACTGTATTTGAGAAATACACCTCATCAGATAAGATATTTAGCACATTAATACAGACCATAACCATATGGTTCATCTACAGGGTGAGTCAAAAGTTCTTAGACAAACTCTAAGGGTAGGTCAGGCATACAAACACAAGCCTTTTTTACATAGGAACTTGTGTTCGCAAACCCAACGGACGACCGCTAGAGGGGGCTCTTTGCAGGCGAGTGAGTTGGGACGTGCGTGGCAGGATCATTCAAGGCGCGGTAGTACACTCGTACTGAGATGGCAGAGATGCATTTAATTTATGGGGAAGAGAAAGGAAATGGCCGTGCAGCACAGCCTTTGTACCGTCAACGCTCCCCAAATCGGCGGTTGCCCCATCATCAGACGTTTGGGCGTTTGCACCAACGATTGTGTACAACAGGGTCATTCGAAGTAAGCAGACATTGTGGTCGAGATCGAACGACGCGTACACCTGTCACGGAAGAAGTGATCATACGCGAAGTGGAACGCGACCCAAGTACAAATACGCAAACCATTTCTCGTAACTTTGGCGTTTCGCAATCCAGTGTGATGCGCGTACTGCACGATGAGTGTTTACACCCTTACCACATTCAACGTGTCCCGGAGCTGGAGATTACCCCCGGCGACTCGCATTTGCAGTTTTGTTTTTTGCGAGAAGCTGCAGCGCAGGCCGATTTTCCAGCATGGGTTTGTTTCACGGACGAAGCTACATTTCGGTGTAGCGGTCTCCCTTTACGTTTGGGACCACACATTCCTATGCCAAAATGACTTGTGTTTGTATGCCTGACTTACCCTTAAAGTTAGTTTAAGGACTTTTGACTCACCCTGAATAGAATAAATATATCTATCGTACAGTAAAATGAAGCTAAAAAAGTCGGTTCACGTCTGACTGGTTGCTGGGCAACCAGTCATGCACAAAACACTTGCGTGGAAGCATTACTTATCGAATGCGCTTCGTAAGATATTTTTAATTTATACTTAATATACTTATTATTAGTTGGTACGTGTCATGTAACTAAAAGGCAGTTACTACAGTGAGTCAAAAGTTTTTTTTTCCTTTTGCAACTAAAACGTCTAATGATGCAAAAAAGCCATACAGGCTCAGTTCCTTTTGCAAAGTACAGGCTGTTTTCTATTGTCCTTTGCCAACGTTCCAGCAGAGTCACGATCCCACGGTGGTATCACTCGGCAGATTTCGAGCAAAGTACAGGCTGTTTTCTATTGTCCTTTGCCAACGTTCCAGCAGAATCACGATCTCTCGGTGGTATCACTCGGCAGATTTCGAGCTCTGAAATTCTCTCATGCCAGATTCCGCATTCACCACTGAAGTACCGTCCTTGTAGGAAACGGGCCATAGAGAAAACCTCAAAAGACTTTCAAATTTTTGTAGTTTTGGGTAGGCCATTCTGGAAGTGACTTGAGGTATTTTCCAATAGCAACTCCTGCTTCCCGTTGATGAGCACTGGGTAGCGTTGGCACGAAACTTCATGGACTCGCTGTAATTGTTCGACACAAAGTTTTCCGTCCACAGCCTGACCATCTGGCACGAGTTTCCAGTGAACAGGACCCCACAATTCCACCAAATACACAACATGACTTTCTTCTCAAACAGCTCTGTTTGCACCACTGTCTATGTTTTCTGGCGTGGCCTGAACCACTGGTTCTCAGTGGCAAGGTAACGTCCCACACAGCACAGAATATTTCGTATATGTTACAAGTACGTAGCACTGAAACATTGAGACTTTTCAGATACGTTGCGCAATGTAACAGTAATGTTTCAGAAACTTTACGGTTACGTGAAAATGTCCTCAAACGTTACATAACTTTGATACATAACCGATACCTTACAGTGAAAGGTCTTTGTAATTTCCACATACCAACTTCCTGTTACTGTTACGTATTTGAAAGATATTTGTAACTTCGTTATATTACTGTTACGTATTTGAAAGATATTTGTGACATCATCATATTGCTGTTACGTATTTACTACGTTGAACATTATAGTTTTAATAAACTTTGTAAAATCACAATAAAAAATATTACACTCGACAGCTGTTTCAAAAGCAACAACAGTCGTATTACGAGTTGTTTACCTTTTTACAGGTTCAACGCAGTCCGCTGTCCATTGGGAACAGTGGCGGCGTTTATATATTGATAACAAAAGAAACAAGAAAGATGACACCGAACTTTCTGATGTAATAAGCACGTCTTTTGAATCCTTTCTGACGCAAATTAAATTTATCAAAGCTATCCAAAGTCAATGGAACCGGTATGGAAAACAATAGTATCTGATGGAAGAAAGAAGTTTTTCAATCGGGTTTTTAATCCCTCAGATATTGCTGTAAACGGAATCGTGAGCTTACGCCCTTTGGTTGCAGACTTTGTGCGTTAAGAAAACATGAATTTATGTGAGAAACATTTCGCACCGGAAACGCTCTCCAACATAGAAATAATTTTTCAAATCGGACTCTTAGAAACAGAGATATCGACAAAAATAAGATGTGACTTTACGTCCCCTGGTAGGAAAACCATGCATTATTTTAGGAAGAAAGTACTTTCAAAAGGTTTTTCCATATGAGCACTATCGGTCCAAAAAAAAAAAAAAAAAAAAAAAAAAAAAAAACATTTAGTAGAGTTTTCAGGAGCCCAGATTTTGCTACAAATACATCAGAAGCAGAAATTAACACTTATGACACCCTGGTGGCCAAACCATTCTTTGCCAAACATTAGAAAATTATGTTAAAAATATTTTCCATCAGGTCTTGTGTGCGATACAGGAAGAATTTTTCAAATCGGAGTTTTAGAAGCAGAAATAACGCAGAACACGCAATTTACCTTTGTGCCCCCTAGCGGAAAGTATATGATTTACTTCAAAATTTTTAATTTATAGGAAAAACATTTCGCATCGAAAACACTATCCAACAAAGAAGGAATTTTTCAAATCGGACACCTAGAAGTAAAGATATTGACAAAAATAAGATATCCATCTACGCCCCCTGGCGTAGAAACCATGCATTATTTTAAAAGGAAAATGTTTCTAAAAGGTTTGTCGACATGAGTACTATCGGTCTACAAACGACGAATGTTTTCAATCGAGAATTTAGAAGCCCATATTTTGCTGCAAATACATCAGAAGCGGAAATTAAGATTTACGCCCCCTGGAAGCCAAACCATTTTTTTACAAAAATTAGAAATTATGTGCGAACGATTTCCCATCACGAGTTGTATCCAGTGCAGAAAGAATTTTTCAAATCGGAGATTTAGAAGCCCATATTTTGCTGCAAATACATCAGAAGCGGAAATTAAGATTTACGCCCCCTGGAAGCCAAACCATTTTTTTACAAAAATTAGAAATTATGTGCGAACGATTTCCCATCACGAGTTGTATCCAGTGCAGAAAGAATTTTTCAAATCGGAGATTTAGAAGCAGAGATATAGGGGGAAACTCAATTTACCTCTACGCTCCCTAGCGGAAAGTCTATGAATTACTTGAAAATTTTGAAATTATATGAAAAACATGTCACACTGGAAACACTATCCTACAAAGAAAGAAAATTTTTAAATCGGACTCCTAGAAGTACAAATATTGGCAAAAATAAGATATACATCTCCGCCCCCTGGCGGAGAAACTGTGAAATATTTTAAGAAGAAAATATTCCGAAATTTTTTATCGATGTGAGTGGCATCTGTCCATGAAAGAATTTTTTCAATCGATATTTTAGAAGCTCAGATTTTTTGGCAAATACATCAGAAGCAAAAATTAGCACTTACGCCCCCTGGTGGCTAAAGTATTCTTTACCAAAAATTTGAAATTATATGCAAAAGATTTTCCATCAGGAGATGTATCCGCTGAAGAAAAAAATGTTCAAATCGGAGTTTTAGAAGCACAGAGTTATCGGGGAAAATGTAATTTACTTTTACGCCCCAAAAATATTTGCGTAATTTGAAAAAAGTAACTATATCTAAAATACTCTTCGACATAAATGGAATCGAAAGATAAAATAATTTTTTCAATCGGATGTTTAGAAGCAAATGTGCGGAATAAAACATATTTTTGGATTCGACATCATCTTCATTTACACCCCCTAGCGGCAAAATTGTACATTGTAAAAAGAAAAAATGAAGTAAAGGATCATCATTCGCATATTTCAAGTTTCCCAATGTAAACAGAATTTTTCAAATCGGACTAATAGTTGTAGAGATATCATGGGTACAAACTGACGAACTGACAAACCGGTAACATAAGCACGATCTTTTTTTACTAAAAGACGTGCTAATATAAATCGGTCCCAAATAAGGGTGCCGAATTTCTGTTATACACGTGGAATAGACTATATTTCAGCGAAAAAAAGAAAGAAAATCAAATTCGTCATTTCTCAAAATACCTACCAATATGAAATTTCTCAGTCTCAAGTAAAAAAAAAAACGTGCTGGTATAGTATATTAATACAACACAGCTATCTACTTAGATTTTATAAAATGCTTTTTAGAATTTAAAAATTATAATAATCAAAACAATTACTTACCTTCAGATGATCTTGAATCCCAAAAAGAAAAAAAAAAGAATGAAGTATTAAATCAACTAACTAGCTAACTCGAGTATCACCAAAGAATATCCCAGTAGCAAGTGGAAATACGACTAAGAGATTGCTTCGGTGAAATGGCATAAATTCGCATGCGCATCCAAGCCGTTGCCAAATCAAAAATCCTAAATATCGCCGGAATGTAACATAAATTATGTACAATGGAAACTATAAAACAGTAGTATCGGTGAATGCTATTTTTAACGTAACCGTAGTGTACAAAGAGTTATGTTCCAAAATAGCTGTTGCTGAAACGTAATTGTAAGATATCTCTGAAAGTGCAACGAAAAGGAGAGAATGCAACATTATTGATACATATCTGAAACGTTTTGTGCTGTATGGGGTAGGAATATCCTCTTTTTACCACCTGTGAGGATACTACGCCAAAAACTATAGTCCTGTGGATTTGACAGCAATCTGCGACATCGAGCGGCATGTTATTCCACCTGCTGTGAAGTCAAATCATGGCTCCTGGAGGAGAAATCAAGCTGCACGAACGATGTTGGATTGGGAAGACCCTACCTCAGCTGTAAGTTGTCGTGTATTGCTACCGGGGTTCGCTAATACAGCTTCGACCAGGACGTGAATGTTGGGTATTGTTGGACGGCCTGACCTCGCCTTGTCTTCGAGACTTGTGTTCCCAGCATTCAATCGCCAAGGCTGCTGTCCACTGTTTCCTCGTCTTCACAAATTTCTCTCGCTGCTGCTGCCGTGTTTAACCCATTTTTTCAGTTATGGCGTAGGGACACCCGAACAGCATATTTATCAACCTCAATCCTTTACCCACCTGACAACGTAAAGTGGCTCCATGCGAAATGCACGCCATCAGCCTCTTGTGATCCACATCATCGCGGTACCGTATTGACACTGGCGCGCATTTCGCACAAGAACGGAGGCCCAGCGTTATGTGTCGCTCAAAACGGACGGACATTTGACTCATCCTGTCAGTTTCTATCGCACGTGTCTTTTACGCAGTTTTGTATATAGATTTATTTCTAGGGAAAGGCGAAGCCGTAATGTTAAGTAATCGCTGCCACCTTACTCATCTGATCATTCTCCCTTAGATGACCTCAGTATAAAATTCGAGCTGGAAATTAATGAATATGATGATGTTCTTGCATTAAAAAAAGTTACACAGGACCTATTAGCGATAACTTCGAAAGATTTCAAAGCATGCTTCTGAAACCTGGGAGATGGATGTACGCATATATGTATATAGTAATACACTATATTGGCAAAAGTCACCGGACACCTAGAAGAGAAACACAACATAGCATTTATTGACATACATTAGTACGGTGTCGGTCCACCTTTGGCCTTAATGCATGCACTGACCCTTCGAGACATGCTTTCCACCAGGTTTTGGAACACAGCAATAGGTATGCGCTTCCATTCAGTACATAATGCTGCCGCTAACTGTTGCTTAGTAGCACGCCTTGGTTCCAAACTTCTTATGCGGCGCTCTAATTCATCCCATAGGTGCTCTATGGAATTAAGATCAGGGCTCTGTGTTGGCCAGTCCACATACGATACGGAATTATCGTCAAACCACATCGTAACAGTCCTTGCTTTATGGCTTGGTGCATTATCCTGCTGGTACCAACAAGGCTCGGTTTGCCACAGAGTTGGTAGAGTATAATTGTCCAGAATTTCGAGGTAAACGTGCTGGTTAACAGGTTTGTCCATGATAACCAATGGGCCGGGACCATACCACGAAAAACACCCCCACACGAGTACACTGCCAGCTCCAAACTTAACCGTTGGAACAGTACACTGTGATAAATAGCGTTTCCTCGGCTGCCGCCATACCCACACATGGCGATCAGACTGATGGATAGTGTATCTGGATTCATCAGTCCATAGGACCCGTTTCCATTAATCTACGGTCCACGATAAATGTTCTTTACTCCATGCTAAACGACGAGTAGCATTCCGAGTGGAGATGAAAGGCTTATGAGCAGCCGCACGACCACAGTAGCCCATGGAATGAAGTTCTCTGCGAATGGTACGTGTACATACCGAGATTCCAGCATTTTTACTCACTTGTACACGGAGGTCTTGTGCAGTACTCCGTCGATTAGCTGTAACGACTCTCCTGAGGCTTCGACGTCCTCTATCACTGATTTTCTTTGGTCTGCCGGTACGTTTTGCTGCTTCAGGCAAGCCATGTGTCTTCCGCTTATTCAGTACATCCAAAATAGTTCACTTGGGTATGTTTAAACGCCTCTCGGTTTCTCTTATGGACAACCCACTAATATAACACCCAACAATCTTTCCTTTCTCAAAGCCAGTTCAGCGACATTTTCACTCAACCTCACAGTGCGATATGATCGCGGTCAGCGGCAGGCCTGTTTTTACGCCGTTTGCTGCTGTACTGCGCATCTTAACAACGCAGCGGATACGTTCATTTGCTTTTTAAGGGGTGTCCGGTGACTCTTGTATATATAGTGTATGTGTAGAATTCAACCTTAAAGAAAATTAAAGGAACCATTGCTTTATGACAGAATCTTTTTATGTGCTTGGGTAAAAACGTGTTTTTTTTTTTTGTTTTTTTTTTTTACTTATCGCATATTCAGGTTTCTCTCTTCCCATGTCATGTCCTCCGTAACAAGTTCGCTGTTTTCAAAACATTATTTACTTTTCTTGTTTTAAACAAATTTCATTCAGCTTTATGCAAAATAATCGAGGGAAAGCTGCTGTAAAATGTTCCAGATGTTTTTCCCTTCTCCATTCTTTATGCAGCTCTCATAACGTTCATATAAACATGCTAGATCTACTTGATTAGCTCCCCAGATATCTGTTTATTTAAGGCGGTTTCATACTTTCTGACGGAAAATACCATTCTTTGTTTCTTAAAACAAATAACTGTTTCTTCCTCACCACATTCCCCGATGCTTTTGATCGCTGTTTGAAAGTAAAAATGCAGTCAGAGTACATTCTTTTCGAAACCCATAATCAAGTCTTAAGATATTGCTACATGAATTCCTTTCCCCCAAAGCCGCCCTGTTGTACCGGGAACCTTGAGAATCAAACAATGATGAGATATTCAATTTATTCTTCAACTTTCTCAGTATTTATTTTCCACTCATTTTGAAGATCGGCATTACCATTTTCATTGTTAGGGCTTTTTTCTGTTTCAATATTTTGGGACGTTTCCGCTATTGTAATAGTCAGTTTATTCACAGACGTTTTGTATTCTGTTCGATTCCACACCATCTTCTTTTCTGCTTTCGTATAAATTCTCTAAACTCCCTTAATCCCCAAAACGCGCCTCTTAATTACCTCATCTTGCGACTCCTCTAACAAGTCTATTATACTTGAATTGTATTCATTCTGCAATTGGTAACAAGCTAATGTTCCTCAAAGATACGTGTTGTTGTTTTTTTGTATTTTCATATTATTAATATTTTTGAAAGTTTATGTTCGCATTGCATATTTTTACATTATTGTTTTCTATATAATCAGTATTTGAATACCATTCATTGAAGTAAAAGAAAAGAAAAATATACCTTTTTAGATTCAGAAATTCGCACGTAATATCAGCATTCTTTAGCTTTATGAGCCTTATAGTTCCAGCATCAACGTCGTTTTCCAGAAACGTCGTTTTTAGCACGTCTTTTATAAAAAAAGATCGTGCTTACGGTTTGTCCTTCCGTCTGTAGACACCATATCTCTGCAACTATTCCTCCGATCTGAAAAATTATTTTTGCATTGGGAAACCTAAAATATACGAATGATGATCCTTCATTTCGTTTCGCTTTTTTTTTTTACGATGTACAATTTCGCCGCTAGAGGGCGTAAATGCAGATGATGTCGAATTCAAAATACATTTTATTCCATATACTTGCTTCTAAACATCCGACTGAAAAAATTATTTTATCTTTCGACTCCATTTATGTCGAAGAGTATTTCAGGTATAGTTACTTTTTCAAGTTACGCATAGGTTTTCCGCTAGGGGCGTAAAAGTAAAATACATTTTCCCCGATATCTCTTCTGAAACTCGATTTGAATTTTTTTTTCTTCAGTGGATACAGCTCCTGATGGAAAATATTTTGCATGTAATTCATAATTCTTGGTAAAAAATACATTGGCCACCAGGAGGCGTAAGTGTTAATTTTTGTTTCCGATGCATTTGCCATAAAATTTGAGCTTCTAAAATCCCGATTGAAAAAATTCGTTCGTGGGCCGGTACGTCACTCACGTCGATAAACCTTTTCGGAATATTTTCTTCTTAAAATATTGCATGGTTTCTCCGCCAGGTGGTGTAGATCTATATCTTATTTTTCTCAACATCTCTGCTGCTAATGGTCCGATTTGAGAAATTCTTTCTTTGTTAGATAGAGTTTCCGGTGTGAAATGTTTTTCACATAATTTCAAAAAAAAAAATTCAAGTAATTCATAGACTTTCCGCTAGGGGGCATGCTGGTAAATTGCTGTTCCCTCGATATATCTGCTTCTAAAACTTCGATTAAAATTTTTTTTTTCTGCACAGGATGCAGCTCCTGATGGGAAATTCTTGCATATAATTTCTAATTTTTGGTAAAAAATGGTTTGGCCACCAGGGGGTGTAAGACTTAATTTCCGCTTCAGATGCATTTGCAGCCAAATCTGAGCTTCTAAAATCTCGATTGAAAAAATTCGTTTGTGGGCCGATACTACTCACGTCGACAAACCTTTTAGGAATATTTTCTTCTTAAAATAATGCATGGTTTCAACAACAGGGGGCGTAGCTGTATATTTTATTTTTGTCAGTATCTCTACTTCTAGGAGTCGTTTTCGTAAAACTCCTTCTTTGTTGCATAGTGTTTCCGATGCGAAATGTTTTTCATATAAATTCAAAATTTTCAAGTAAATCGTAGACTTCTGCTAGGAGCTGGAAAGGTAAATTGCGTTTCCCCCGATATTTCTGCTTCTAAAACTCCGATTTGAAAAATTCTTCCTGTATCGCATATTGCTTCCGATGAAAAATGCTTTTTCATATAATTTCTAATATGTGGTGAACAATGGTTTGGCCACCAGGAGGCACAAGTGTTAATTTCTGCTTCTGGTGTATTTGCAGCAAAATCTGAGTTCCTGAAAACTCGACTAATTTTTTTTTTTTTTTTCGGCCGATACCGCTCACATCGAAAAACATACTTTCTTCTTAAAATAATGCATGGTTTTCCCGCCAGTGGGCGTTGGTGCATATTTTGTATTTGTCGATATCTCTACTTCGAAGAGTCCGATTTGAAAAATTCTTTATTTGTTGGAGAGCGTTTCCGCTGCAAAATGTTTCTCATATAAATTCAAATTTTTCTTAACGCACAAGTCTGCAACCAGAAGGCGTAAGTTCACGATTCCGTTTACAGCAATATCTGCGGGATTAAAAACCCGATTGAAAAACTTCTTTCTTCAGCCAGAAACAATTGGCAACCTCAACGAACTATAGGGGGCGCTGCGCAAATGTAAACAAACTTCTCTAGTACGGGTAACGTCGCAGTGTTTCCATAAGGTCGAATGTTAGAATGGCTGGTTTGTCGCTTTCAATCCTTGAAATAATGAAATTTGTGGACGCTTCCAAAAATTCAAGATGCATTAAAGAAGGGTAAGTGATTGTTAATGTAGGCCATATAATTTCTTGTGGAATTAAGAAGGAAGATGGAAGAGAAATTCTCATAGTTTCACACTGCATTCAGTCCACGGCAATAACGTCGTCGCCTCACTCCATCAACGGTGTTTTAGATACAAGTAACAGTGAAATTTCTATAAAGTCATTTGAGTGCTCTTGTAAAGCGGGCAGAAGTGGAACGTGTAAGCACTGTGTAGCAGTAATGCTTTACAGTAATAGGTAATTTTTATTTTTACATTTTCAGGCAAGTGATATAGTAATACCGACAGGGGTGTTCTAATCCGGATTACTATTAAAAGCTGACATTTCGTTTCACTTGAAGTTTCCCAGGACCCATTTTCAATACTGTCAACAATAACATTTGTAATTTTTGAACATTCTATTCCTAAAAGTGTTTGTGAATTGGTAATTGTTGATCATCATTGGGTTCTGCGTTTTTGAACCGATGACTGTTGACAGAATATTGCAAATCTTGTTCCATAATGAAGTTTAAATTTATATGGATAACAGCAATTATTTGTTTTCAAGATTATGTAGAAATGCAGATTTTTTAATTACTACTATGCAATAAAAACATGCTGCCTTGTTTATTATTCATTCAAAGACGTTACTTGGTTAGTAGCATTTCACTGGAAGGATTTCAAACGCAAGGCACAAACGTCTATACTAACTTGTGAAAAACATAGCCGAAACCTTGGGAACGACATTGCGGGACACAACAATATGATTTGTTCTTCTTCACGGAATTCTCCATTATACAATTCTCTAATTCCAGAATGAATGCAAAAATACACCAAACTACGACAACTGAACGTAATGAGTGATCTACCAAACGCCGCCCCGGTGGAGCAGTGGTCTAAGGCGTTGGCCTCGGATCATTCGTCCGAAAGGGGTCCGGGTTCGAATCCCGGTGAGGCATGGCTATTGTGTTTGTCTTACGGCACTGGCTCTCTCCCTTCCCTGGAACCAGTGACCCTAAATTAGGGACGGGCGACTGCTTATAGCCCATTGAGTTGCTCACGGTGGTCGTTAAACCTCCAATAAAAAAAAAAAAAAGATCTGCCAAGCATTGAGCCAAAAACGTTACCCGTACTACAGTAATTCTTCCTTTTGCCGCTAGAGGGAGAGCGGACCGCTGAGATTGCCAATTGTTTTCCATGCCGGTTCCATTGATTTTGAATAGCTTTGATAATATTTAATTTGCGTCAGAACGGATTCAAAAGACGTGCTCATTACACCCGAAAATTCGGTGTCATCTTTCTTGTTTCTTTTGGTATTAGTTTAATTACTGTTCGGGTAATCTGACATCCGTACACTGTAAAAGAAAAAATAGGTGTCCGTCTTTTGACGAAATTTCCGTTTTTAAAAATTCATGGTTTTTTTTTTTTGTTTTTTTGCTTTTTTTTTTTTTGTTTTTTTTTTAATTTCCGTATTTCCACAGGTTTTCCGTAGTCAGTAATTGCGTTTATTTCAGAAAAGTCAATTTCGGGTTTTTCGGCATTTCTACTGAAATATCGCAAAATCGAAGGCGTTGAATTTTCAGCCCTTACACTAATTAATCTTTTCCCTTGTAGGATTCGAACCAAGTTCCTCAGGATTTGCTCAACAGAAACCGTGCGTCGAAACCACTGAGCCAGGAATACTGAGGAACTTTAAGGTAGAACTGTAATTGTGCGATGATGAAATGGTTTGTTTTGCATTAATGCGAGTGGATTAGTGATTTTATTTTCTGTTGGGTCTTATTATTTTTTAATAGGTTTGTAATAGTTTTATTTTTTTCTAAGAGGATTTATCACAAATTAATTATTTTTTTCATCGTGGTTTTTCGAAGCAACACAATGCTTTGGAACTTAAGATCTTTTTAAACTGACAATAACTTTCAATTTTCTTTAAGAAGAGGCTAAATGTGCTCTGATCTATATATTTAAAACACAAGGTCGTCTCTTTCTACAATCCGTCAGCGCCACCTAGTGCAGCTATTTTCATGATATATATTTTTTTTTAATGAAAGCTACTGACCCACAGATTTGTCATCGCTAATTTTTATTGTCATAATTTTTTTTTTTTTTGTTATCATAGCATTTTCTCTGTACAATCCGCCGTAAGCGGAACGATACACGGGAAATCGGGCACTACTTGAAAGCGTTGTGATTCGGTAAAACAGCCAAAAATAATAAAAAATAAACGAAATTGCATATGTCCACCCGAAGGAATTATCCAAATTGGTTCAGTAGTTTTCGGGACTAGTAAAAATGATTCCTTACATTATTGTGAACTACTTTCTTTCACATTGGGTGTGATCAGGTTGTATGTAAATAAAGCGGAAGGATACACTGGAAATCGGAAACTACTTCAAAGCGATCTGATTCGGTAGTATAGCCAAAAATAATAAAAAATAATAAAAATAAACGATATATCCTCCGGAAAGAAATAAGCTTTCCAACAGTGAAAGAACTATCCAAATCGGTTCAGTAGTTTTCGAGAATACCTCAAACACACAAAGTTTCTCTCTTTATATATTATTAGTATTAGTATAGATAAACGAAATTGTCTATGTCCACCAGAAAAAAGTAAGTTTCGCAACGGTGAAAGAATTATCCGAATCTGTTCATTAGTTTTCGAAATTCAGATCATATGTAGAGGATTTTAGGAAGGGAGTATCTGACCCCAGGTTTTAAACAACCCTTAGACATAGGAAGCTAGGAGATTTGGGCTAGAGTGCCCGATAGGATAGTGACACAAAAGCGAGGTAGAAAGGGGGAGGAAGACGCCCTTATTAAATACGGGAATCCAGGCACCCGGCGGCTTAACGTGCCCATGCGACGCATGGCGAATATTTAGTGGTTCGAACGTTCGTACCTGCCAGGGATCGAACCAGAGGTCTTCTCCGTGGTAGTCACGAACGTTGACCACTAAGCCACCCGCGAGATTAGTAAAAATTATTCCTTATATTCATGTGAACTACTTTCTTTCACGTTGGGTGCGATCAGGTTGTATGTAAACAAAGTGGAACGATACACGGGAAATCGGAAACTACTTCAAAACGATCTGATTCGGTAGTACAGCCGAAAATAATAAAAAATAAACGAAATAGCCGATGTACACCGGAAAGAAATAAGCTTCCCAACGTGAAAGTATTAGCCAAATCGGTTCAGTAGTTTTCGAGGTTACCTCAAACACACAAAGTTTCTTTCTCTATGTATTATTAGTATTAGTATTAGTATAGATAAACGAAATAGCTTATGTCCACCGGACAGAAGTAAGCTTCGCAACGGTGAAAGAATTATCCGAATCTGTTCATCAGTTTTCGAGATTAGTAAAAAAATCCGTATATTATCGTGAACTACTTTCTGTCACGTTGGGTGTGATCGGGTTGTATGTAAACAAAGCGCAACGATACGGGAAATTGGGAAGTACTTCAAAGCGATCTGATTCGGTGGTACAGCCAAAAATAATAAAAATAATAATAATAAATAAACGAAATAGCCTAAGACCACTGGAAAGAAATAAGCTTCCCAACGGTGAAAAGAATTATGCAAATCGGTTCAGTAATTTTCGAGATTACCTCAAACACACAATTTTCTTTATATATTAGTGTGGATTATATAATGATACAGAAAAAATTGTTAAAACCAAACTGGCAAAATAAAACACATTTTTAACCCCATTGTGTAGTTATGTAGACACGATATAATTTCGGGTCACTGAAAGAATGCCTCAATACTCCAACGCAAGCACGTCGCGACGGGTAAGCACATGTTTATACAATAATGAGGAACGTCGTCGTTAAATTCGTATACGAGTAATTAGAAAAATTAAAAATGAATGGGAATATTACGAAAATTTTGTTGTTGGTGACCCATCTTATAGACTGGCCATTAATAATTCAACCGTTTATTATAGTTATACATTTTATTACGATTCGTGTTATACGACAAAAAAAATTTCAGTCACAGCTTTTTCAACCATACATGGCACGGGTTACGGACTAGTATAGTATTATTTCGCAAAACTCCTATACATAAAATTTACTCGTTATCGTTAGAATAGCTTTTGTCGTAAGGACTCCACAGACTGACAAAGTAGGCAAAGTAAAATCACCTGCGCAATAATTTAAGTACCCGGTTTCTTACGGTAACAGAATTTACAATAGCTGCTGTACCAAATAGGGGAAAGAAGAAGTAATATCCGGCTCCACAATAACCAAAATTTCATGCGATGTGCTATCCACAATATCCGATCTCGCTACAGAACTAAAATCGGAACTTCCTGCACACGATCGAAATTTAATAGTTAATCGAAACTCAAGTATTCCCGCAAATCGCTATTATTACTTGAAAATTTTCGTCATATGGATAGGGAAAAAGTGAGAACAGAGTTTTTCCGTTAATATACGAAAGGAACTGCGGAAAGGTTTCTAAAAATTCAGAATTTTCTGCTTACATATCTTAACAACAAAGATGACAGCGAATTGTCGGTTGTAATGAGCGCGTCTTTTGAATCCGTTCTAACGCTCATTAATTTATCAAAGCTATTCAAAATCGCCCCGGTGGCGCAGTGGTCTAAGCAATGGCTTCTGATCATTCGTCCGAAAGGGGTCCGGGTTCGAATCCCGGTGAGGCATGGAGGTTGTGTTTGTCTTACGGCACTGGCTCTCTCCTTTCCATGGAACCAGTGGCCATTAGGGACGGGCGACTGCTTATAGCCCACTGAGTTGCTCATGATGGTCGTTAAACCTCCAATCAAAAAAAAAAAAAAAAAAAAAAAAAAAAGGCAATGGAACCGGTTACGAAAATAATCAAACGGTTTCTACAATCGATAACACATCCAGAAATATTAGGTGCTTGAATTAATTCCCGCTGTTGCCCAATCAATAGAGCGCAGCAGTGGTGCGCTGTGACCTCCCTTACGCACGCACGTGCCGTCCGCGGTCTGGGCGAAGCAGTGTGTGACACGCGATGGGAGGGCACAGAACACGAGTTTGTATCGCATTCACGATGTCGAGTTTCGTACCAAAAAAGGAGCATTTGTGGGAAGCATTACTCTTCTGCTTTCATCTCAAGAAATATGCAGCGGAAAGTCATTGTTTGGTTCCGACGCTTCAAAGCCAACGAATATGACGTGAAGGACAAAGAGCGCCCTGGGCAGCCGAAAAGTTCGAAGATGGCGCATTGGACGCCTTATTGGGCGAGGATTCATGTCAGATGCTCCACGAGTTGTCTGAAACACAACGGGTCGATGAGTCAACGGTTAGCAAACGTTTAAAGGCAATGATCCAGAAGCTCGGAAACTGGATCCCACATGACAAAGTTATTCTTCTCCACGACAACGCTAGACCTCATGTCGCCAAATCCGTGAAGGAACTCTTGGAGGCACTTGTCTGGGACTTCTTACACCACCCGCCTTATTCCCCGGACATTGCTCCCTCGGACTTCCATTTATTCCGGTCGCTACAACATGGCCTGTCAGAGCAGCACTTCCTTTCTGTCGCGGATATCCAAAAATGTCTCGATTAATGATCCGCTTCAAAAGAACCTACATTTTTCTACCGCGGAATCCATTTGTTACCCCAACGGTGGGAAAGGGTCGTAGCTGCCAACGGACACTACTTTGAATGGACTATCCTGTACCGTTCTGTGACAACACGCAAGTGTTTGTGTGGCAAAGAACAGCGGGAATAAATTCAAGCACCTAATAGAAAGAGCTACTTATTTCCACTAGCGGTCAGAACTATGTTACGAAAATTAACAAATTGCGCACAAAAAATTTCGCATAGCAGAAGAAAGGTATGAGAGACAAAGAGATTTTCAAGTCGAACAGTTTTTTTTTATTGGAGATTTAACGACCACCGTGAGCAACTCAGTGGGCTATAAGAAGTCGTCCGTCCCTAATTTAGGGTCACTGGTTCCAGGGAAGGGGCAGAGCCAGTGCCGTAAGACAAACACAACATCCATGCCTCACCGAGATTCCAACCCTGACCCCTTTCGGACGATTGAAATGAAGCCATCGCTTAGACCACTGCGCCACCGGGGTGGAGCAGTTCAAAGAAGAAATACAGAAGGGAACGTGATATAACTTTACGCCGTCTTGCAAAAGAATTGTGCATAATGGGAAAGTTGGAAATAGGCGAAAAATGTTCTACATGGAAAAAGCTATGCTAACGAAAAAGAACTTTTCAAAAACGTTTCCCGGAAGCCGATGGAAAAAAAAGGGTTTCGAACTTTTCGCCCCTAGCGGGAACTCTTTGTCCTATTTAAAGAATAATGCTCCACATCTCTATTGTAGCGAATGGCATACATTAAAGAAGAAATTTCTCAAAAGGTTTTTTTAGAAGCGGCGATACGGTATCAAACTGAAGAACACAACCCCCACCTACCAATAGAACTGTGAACTACAAAACTCCTTATATACTAGCCTAAAAGTTCTGAAAAGTAAATGACATCCGCTGTTGAAATCGCACATGTAGAAGCAGAGATATTGAGAAAAACATATAAACCATTTGCGCCACCTAGCGGCGAATTTGTGCATTATTTTAGGAAAAAAATACACACACAGAATTTGCTTAGTTAGTAGCATTTGACCGAAAAAAAGTTTTCAATCGGGTTTTTAATCCCGCAAATATCATTGTAAACGTGAACTTACGCCCAAAAATTAAAATTATATGAGAAAGATTTCGCAGAGGAAACGCTCTTCAACAAATAATTTTTTTTTTCAAATCGGACTCTTAGAAGCAGAGATATTGACAAAAATAAGATATATATCTACGCCCCCAGGCGGAAAAACTATAAATTATTTTAAGACAAAGTTATTCTTAGAAGGTGAGTGGTATCGGTCCACGAAAGAATTTTTTCAATCGAGTTTTTAGAAGCTTCGATTTTTGTTGCAAATACATCACAATCAGAAATAAACACTTACGCTCCCTAATGGCCGAACAGTTCTTTACAAAAAAAAATTCGAAATTATGTGCAAAACATTTCACATCAGGAGCTGTATCCGCCGCTGGGAGTATTTTTGAAATCGGAGTACTAGAAGCATAGGTATCGGAGGAAACGCAATTTACCATTACGCCCCATAGCGCAAAAATTATGAACTACTTGAGAATTGTGAAATTATGTTAGAAACATTTCGCACCGGAAACGCTATCCAACGAAGAAAGAATTTTTCAAATCGGACTCTTACAAGCAGAGATATTGACAAAAATAAGATATATGAGTGCGCCCCCTGGGGGAGAAACCATGCATTATTTTAAAAATAAAATATTCCAAAAACGTTTATCGACGTGAGAAGTATCGGTCCAAGAATTTATTTTTTCTAAAGAAGCTCTAGTTTTGCTGCAAATACTTCAGAAGGAGATGTGAAACAGTTCGCACCGGAAACGCTATCCAACAGAGAATGAATTTTTCAAAGCGGACTCTTAGAAGCAGAGATATTGACAAAAATAAGACATATATCTACGCCACCTGGCGGAGAAACCATGCATTATTAAAGAGAAAGTAACTCGAAAAGGTTTATAGATTTGAGTGGTTTCGGTCGACGAAAGAAATTTTTCAATTTAGCCTTTAGAAGCTCAAATTTTGCTGCAAATACATCAGAAGCAGAAATTAACGTTTACACCCCCTCGTGGCCAAACCATTCTTTGCCAAAAATATGAAATTATATGCAAAACATTTCCCTTAAGGATCTGTATCGGATGTAGAAAGAATTTTTCAAATCGGTGTTTTAGAAGCAGAGATCTTCGGGAAAACGCAATTAACTTTTACGCCCCCTAGCGGAAAATCTATGCGTGACTTGAAAAAGTGACTATCTCTTTCAAGTTACGCATAGATTTTCTATGATACAAATGGACTTCGATGTAAATGGAACCGAAAGGTGTATAACTTTTTCAATCGGAAAATGAGAAGCAAATATACCGATGAGGCATTACATTATGACCACACCCATCCTAGAAAAATGAGCGCGCCAGGAGACCGAACGGTGGTGCAGGTGAAGTTCACAGAGCAGTATAAATACAGGGTATCCCACCCGCTACCGAACCCGGAATTTCTTTAATAATATTAACACCAATGAAGATCTTGCAACGAAATTTAAAGTGAACTTACCTCATTTCGCGCGAAATGTGATGACATCACAACATGTGCTGGAAGTGGCCACCATCTGCCCCCGGATAGCATTGAACCAGGCACTGTCCGCCAGCAAGCCGGAGTGCTCCTTAGTGGCAGACACATTCTTAAGTGTGGCGCCACTGAGGAGCAGCCTACCAGTCAGCCGGACGCGCCTCTCTCCTGCTTTGTTATGCCATTTCGCTGAGCGTGTCTACACAATACGGTTGTTGATAGTGAGTGCTCGTGCTCGTGGCTATTCGCGTACTTGTGAAAATGTATCTGTATGCTCTGGAGGACTGAGTGTTTATTGTTCGAACTTATTGGAAAACAGAATCGATTAAAGTCTTGTCAAAAGCAATTCCTGGAGAGGTTTGCAGGCAGACATCCGCCGAGCAAGTCCACCATTTGGGCATTGTCGAAGAAATTGGAAACCAAGGGGATTTTATCAGACTACCATGCAGGAGGTCGTCCACAAACTACCTAGGAAACGATCCAGAATGTAAAGGGACGACTACTTGCGTATCACAGGAAGTCGCTTCGCCGACTGTCACAGGAAACAGGATTGTCCAAAAGCACTTGTCAACGTGCTGTAAAAAAACGTAACTTCATGAGTACCGTATCTCCGTGGTCCACGAACTGAAAGAGCCTGACCATGTGGAAAGAGTGACATACTGTCGATGATTTCAAACATTTCTTCAGGTAAATCCGGGCACGTGGTTCTCGGACGAGGCGTGGTTTCACCTGTCCGGATACGTAAGTTTTCAAAATTCCGTATTCGGGCCAGTGAAAATCCCAACGCGATACATTAAGCATTCACAGAAAACTGGTGTTCATTCACAGAAAAATTTTGTTTGGTTTGGGATGACACGGTGCCACATAATTGGCCCCATCTTCTTCGATACAACCATCACAACAGCTGCATATATGGAAATCTTCAACACCTTTGTAAATCAATTGGACGACGAAAAACACTCCATTGGATATTACCAGCATGATGGGGCGACATCACACAAATCACAAAGCAGTATGGCCGAAATTCAGTCCTTTTTCGGCGACCGCGTCATTTAGAAGGGTCTATGGCCACCACACTCAACCGATCTGACGCCTCCGGATTACTTTTTATGGGATATCTAAGAGGTAGAGTTTATCAAAAGAAACCGGGATCCATAGATGCCTTAAAAGCAAAGATCTTTAAAGAAATTCAGGCAGTGACGGCGGACGTACTGACAAGGACTTTCCACAATATGGCGTACCGGGTTCAATGCTGTCTGGATGCAAATGGTGGCTACTTCCAGCCCATGTTTTGATGTCATCCCATTTCGCACGAAATGAGGTAATTCCACTTCAAATTGTGTTGCAATATCTTCATTGGTGTTAATATTATTAAAGAAATGCCGGGTTCGGTAGCGAGTGGGACACCGTGTATAACCCGAGGACCGAGAGTTCGGGGTCAGAATGGGAAAAGCTTCCGATTTATCGGAGTTTGATAAAGGACAAATTGTGATAGCACGTGGTGCCTCGGAACTACGATCTCGGAAACGGCGCGGCTTGTGGGTTGTTCATGTGCGGCTATAGTGAAGTACGTATCAAAAGTGGCGCACGGATAGCCAAACGACGAACCGTCGTCCAGTCGCGTGTCGTCCGCAGCTCATTGATGCCCGAGGGGAGCGCAAACTGTTGCGCATTATTCACAGCGACCGCAGAGCAACAGTGCGACAAATGACCCGCAACTACAACAGTGGTGATCAGGACAATGTGCCATAGCACACAGTTCATCGCAGCCTTCTGCGCATGGGCCTGCGTAGCCGAAGACCCAGCCGGATCTCCATGCTTACTGCAAATCATCTCTAACAACGCACGAGATGCACCCAAGATCATCGAGATTGGACCGTGGTTGATTGGATGAAAGTGGCCTGGTCTGACAAATCAAGATTCCTGGTGCATCACGTAGACGGCCGAGTGCAGTTACGCCGATTAACAACGGCGGCTATATCACCTGGATGCACTGTTGGGCGGAAACAGGTCAGCGGCGGCAGTGTTATGCTGTGGGCGATGTTTTCTTGGGACACTTTAGTCCCCTTTATCCCAATAGCACAATCCCTGACAGCTGTCAGGTATCTGAACATCACTGCGGACCAAACTCACCCGTTCATGGCAACAGTGTTCCCTGCTGGTGATGGCCATTCCGAACAGGATAATGCCCCATGCCACACTGCCAGAATCGTCAAGGAGTGTTTCGAGGAACATTCTGTGAAAGCCTTGGCTTCCAAATTCACCTAACATTAACCCTAACATTTGTGGTTCGACTTGGAAAAGCGGGTTGGCACTAAATCACCACCACCCAGAAATGTACGGGAACTGGAGGATTTCATCGAATCGATACCTCGCTGAGTGGCCGCTGTTTTGAGGGCTAAAGGGGGTAATACAGCCTATCAGGTAGGTGGGCATAATAAAATGGATCATCGGTGTATATGCAAAAAAATGTACACTGGCGTGCAAAAATTAAGGACGAGACGGTTTTTCGAATGTAACGTCGTGCAGCAGTGCTCCACATCGACTCATATCATGCCATAAGATCCCCAAGTTGTAAGAATATGGGACAAGTGAGCAAAACCGTCCAAACAAGGAATCCAAAGGATACAAAGGCACTTTATTGAAAAGGTAACTTCGAGCACAACTGGACAGAAGACAGAAACGTCCATGTGACAGGCGGCTGCCAAGAATAATCCAGTCTTTAGTAGGGGATATGATCACCCCTGACTGCGTTGCAGGATTTACATCTGTAAATGCTGAGGACGAGGTTGTCAAGGAGCTGTTGAGGTATCGCAGCCCATTCCTCTTGTAGCGCCAATCGCAGCTGCGGAATCGTTGCTGACGGATGCTGACGTGCTGCCAAGCGTCTCCCGAGAAGGTCCCACTCGTGTTCGATTGAATTTAGGTCCAGGGACCTTGCGGGCCAATCCATGCGCTGAATATCTTCACTCTCCAACAGCTCTGCGACAGCCACTGTACGATGAGGTGTAGCGTTGTCGTCCATGAAGATGGATTCAGGACCCACAGCACCTCTAAACAGACGCACGTGAGGCAGAAGAACTTCGGTACAATAGCGGACACCAGTGACTGAACCTCCTTGGAAGATGTGGAGGTCAGTACGGCTGCCAAGCATGATACCGCCCCAAACGAGAACTCCGCCACCTCCAAACCGGTCCCTTTCGATGATGTTGGAGGTGTGATTGCGTGTTCGCTGCTCTCTCCAGATGTGTATACGTCTAGAATCGCTCGTCAGACTAAATCGGCTCTCATCCGTAAAGTGTCCAGTTCTTGTGTTCCTGGAACCATCAGCAGTTTCAGTAAACCGCCGTCTCCGATGAGCAGGCGTTAATGGCACACACCGTACTGGTCGTCGTGCAAATAGACCACCTTTGTGCAGGCTCCTGGCCACGGTAAAACGCGATAACGGACGTCCAGTTGTCTGTTGCACGTGCCTTGCTATTTCTCCCGCTGTCTGCCGTCTGTCTCTTCTCGCCTATAGGACAATATACCGGTCGTCCGCCTCCGTGGTTGCTCGTTAACGACCACTGCTAAACTCTCGGACAGCTGTTCCTGTAGTTTGAAATGCTCTCCAAGCTCGTGAAACGATGCTATGAGCGATCCCGAACTCCTCGGCCACACTAGTCACACTTCGACCTTCTTCCAACTTCCCAATGATGCGACCTCGGGTAAAGTCATCCAGATGTCGTCTACTGGATTGCCTGTTGGCCATATCACACGGTGGCAGCAACTCGACGACGTTCAAACCGATGTACACAGTGCAATAGCTTTCACCGATTGCTGAGCGTACACCGACCGTGTGCTTTATACCCTTCCGACACCCCTCCCACGTCATGCTACATATATGCGCATGCCCTACCGTACGGGATCCTAGTCTATCTCCTGAGTGGTCTTTCGGTCCGTTCTGCCTGCTCGTTCCGCTGTTATGCTAATTTCTCCTCTTCGTCCTTAATTTTTGCACACCAGTGTATTTTTTAATTCGATATCATCTGCGTTTACGCCTTCTTGCGGTGAAATTGTGCATCGTAAAAAAACTGGAATGCAAGGATTGTCATTCACACATTTCAAGCTTCCCAATGCAGAAAAATATTTCAAAGCGGACTAATAGTTGCGGAGACATGATGTCCATAGACGGAACAACCGTAACAAAAGCACGATCTGTACAATTTACCGTCAATATGAGAAAGGGATTCAGAAAAAGTTTCTAAAAATAGAAAACTTTTTTATACAGTTACCGTCGATATGAGAAAGGGATTCGGAAAAGATTTCTAAAAATTCAGAATTTTCCTGGCGTACAAAACAAAAAAAACGTGGAATTCGGGTTTCTTTCCGTCATTTCAAGGAAAGGTAATGAATGTTAGGAATACGCTTCGTTAATTCACAAAAGAAATAAGGGAAAGTGGCTTGTGGATTTCAGAAAAATATTAACAGTGTATGTGCTCGGCATGTCCAAGATACCACAATTTGTATTATTTATTTAAATCTATTAATAATACATACGATGAATTTCATTATTATATCTTCTGGGGTGGCTCAAATGTATTTTAGCAAGTTGGAATATATAAAAAAAAAATGGTAGTACACTGAAAATTGTAGTAAACTGTGGTTTATTTTTGTCAATTTATAGGACCTGAATACACGCGGGAGCAGTGCGTATCACATAACAACTATTTAACAACACAAAGCCGTATATAACACTCACCACCGTCGAGTCACATTATTGTGACCATCTCCTACTTTTGACGTCAACAGCGCGTAGACAATGAAAGAAGGCACGTGTCGTGAGCTGGCTTAGAGGGTATACACTGAGTGGCCACTTTATTATGACCACCCCCTCAGTACTTCGTTGGGCCACCTTTTGCCTTTAATACTGCGTCGATTCTTCGTGGCATGGACTCCACGAGATGTTGATAGGTGGTTTGTGGAATATGAGACCATACGTGATGAACAGCACTTTCCAGGAGTGTGAGATTGCAGGGTTGAGGATCCAGCTGTCTGATGGCTCGTTCTAACTTCATCCCACAAATTCTCAATGGGGTTGAGATCTGGAGATTTTGGGGCCACGTAAGGAAAGTAAACTCACCAGCATGTTCCTGAAACCAATCCTGTACAATACGAGCCCTATGGCAGGAAGCATTATCTTGTTGAAAGTAGCCATCGCCATTGGGATAAACCATCCACATGACAGGATGCACTTGGTCCGCAACGATGTTTAGATATGATGTGCCAGTCAGACGTTGATCAACACGAATTAAAGGGCCCAAAGCATGCCAGGAAAACATTCCCCAAATCGTAACGTTGTCTCCATCAGCTTGAAGGGTTGTAGCAATGCATTTGGGTCCATGCTTTCGTGCTGTTTCCGCCAAATTCTCACTCGGCCATCGGCATGGTGCAACTGAAAACGTGATTCATCGGACCATATAATTTGTTTCCAATTATCGACTGTCCAATCCTTGTGCTCCTGTGCGAACTGGAGACGTTTTCTCCTGTTAACTGCAGACAGCAAAGGTTTTCGAACAGGCATATCCCATCCGATGCAGTGTACGGCGAACAGTGCGAGCAGAGATCATTTGAGGGGATCCTTGATTAAGATAGTCTGTAATTTGCTGCACTGCCCAAGTAGCACAAAAACGTTTGTAAAACGTTTTAAAACCAGTTCGGCGAGACGTTGAAAAAACGTCACAATATTACGTTTATAAAACGCTAATACGTCTCGTTGATTCAATGGTTTTTCAACCGTTGTTATAACGTTGTAGCACTGTTTTTAAGACGTTTAGATGACGTTATTTAAACGTCATATTCCTTTCATTATGACGTTTAGAAACGGTTTTAACAACCGTTTAGCAACGTTTGAATGACGTTATTTAACCGTCATATTCCTTCCCTTATTACGTTGAGAAACGGTTTTAACAACCGTTTAGCAACGTTTGAATGACGTTATTTAAACGTCATATTCCTTCCATTATGACGTTGAGAAACGTTTTTAAGAACGTTTAGCAACGTTTAAATGACGTTATTTAAACGTCATATTCCCTCTTTATTACGTTGAGAAACGGTTTTAACAACCGTTTAGCGACGTTTTATTTTCGATTTTACAACGTATTTTTCCTTTCTGTATTACGTTTAGTAAATGTAACAGCAACGGTTAATCAACGTCTAAATTTCCTCTATTAAACGTTGTTGTCCTTTGTGTATTACGTCAAACGTCGCAAAAAATGTTACCACAACCTTTTATCGAAGGTTATATTCCAGTTTAAAGACTTTTTTTTTTTTGGCTTTACGTGTGCCGTTGCAAAACGTTAGAACAACGTTTCTATTTCGTTCTTGGGTCATTCCGTATCGACTCAACACAACGACTTGACCATCTCAGATTTTAATGAAATTTGGTACATAGGTGGCCTCTATATAGATTAAGAAAAATACCAAATTTCATCGTCATATATCCACCGGTTTTGAAAATACAGCTATAAAAAGTATTAAAAACACCCCAAAATCAGAAGATTGATAGGTTTTTAAATTGTGATTGCAGCTCCCCTAATTAAGATAGAGATGGGAAAGGTATCTTTTTGTAGTATTCTTTTTTTTTAAATATTAACCCATATGGTGTTGTTTTTTGTACAACACCATAGGGGTTAATATTTTAAAAAAATTCTAATTTTAAAATTAAAATTTTGAATTTTTCAAAATGTGACGCTCCAAAAAATTCGAATTTTTTTTAAAACAATCTTTATATGTTTGGCATTTGATTACATGAGTTGTAACTTGGGATGATAATGGGTTTACTTAAAAAGCTATATTCAAATTTAGCCTAACACAAGAGTTTAACTAAAAAAAATAAATAAATAAAAAAACATGTAATCTGAAAATAAATTTGGGCTAAATCTTTAAAAAGTTTTATTAATAACAATAAATATAGTATTTTTGTTATTTAAAACCATTTATTTCAACAATGTTTTATTTTTAATTAATTTGTTTAAAATCTGAGTCACATGGGCTTAAAAATTTTATTAATTTCATTATTCAGAATTTGTAATAATTCCCAATACAATATAAAAAAATAAAGACTGTGCAGTTATACTGTAGGCTACATTTTGTTTTGTACAAAACTCTGCATGTTCCGACTTAAAAAACTGATTCTGTTGTTTAGATCATTGGTAACAAGACCCAACAAGCAGCAACTTGCATTCCTACCTTGCAGACCTCAGTCTGCTTTAGGTTTTGATGGTGATCAGATGTGTTTCTCAGTCTGCTTTAGGTTTTGATGGTGATCATGTGTTTCTTGCAGTGAAAGTGATATGTGTTTGAAAACTTTTGTGGTTGAAAACTTTAAATTGAATAAAGTACATCCTTTTCAGTTTTGAAACTAGACTTTTATAAATTGAAGCTGTGCAGGATTTTTTTAGGAAAAATAAAAAGAACAGGTAATGGGAGGCAATTATTTTACTATTTTAATTTTACATTTTATGCACAAATAATCAACAATGGAAAGTACAAGATATGCATTAATACAATGTTTCAATCCATATAGAAATGTGACAGACTGGATGTTGGAAAATTTTGATGACTTATCAAAGGAGACTAAAATTTGTGATTCTTGTAGAAAGCAGCTGAAAACTTTAATAATTAGTCAAGAAGCAAATGAAACCTGTGCTGATGAGAAAATGAACGAAAATTTTGCATCTATGTCAGAAGTAATTGAAACACTGAATACTTCGCTCCATGAATTGGGTGAATCAGCTGTCAATAAGAAAAAGCTAAAATCTAAATGTTATGCTTCAACCAAAATTCAAAAAATCAGTTCTGCTATGAAACGGAAGCTTTTTACAAATATTCAAGAATCATCTGATGACGAGGATGAAATACTTCACAACTCTCTTATGGACAATCTTAAAAGTAATTTTTCTAACTGCACTAGAGATAAACAGTTGATGATTTTGACTTGCTTACCAGAGTCATGGAGTGTTAGGAAAATCATGTAAGAATTCAATGCTCCTAATTATATGGTAAGACAATAAAAAAAAAATTCTGGAGAAAGGAATTTTGGAAAGCCTTAATAGAAAACCAGGTAAGTTTCTCTCTTCTGAAGTAGTTGTAGTATGATCGTTTTACCAAAGTGATGAAATTAGTCGGGTTTTACCTGGAATGAAAGATTGTGTTTCTGTTCGGACTGAAAACGGAGATAAAGTTTGTCAAACAGGTTGATTTTATGTAATTTGACAATTTGCAAGCACGAAAGTCAGTTTTTCCAAATTCGCAGAGCTCAGACCAAAAAACCGTGTCCTGGTAGGGTCTAGTGGTACTCATACATTATGTGTTTGCACCACACACCAAAATGTAAAACTGATGATGGAAAATGCAAGAATTGGTTCACTAACGAATGGACAATTATCTTCCTACAAACATTGTCTTGCAAGAGTATTATGCAACCCTACTTCCATAGATTGTCATTTGGGGAAGTGCCCCACCTGTTCTGGGAACACGGTTTTGAGAACTTGGTTGAAAAACTAACTTTTCGCCAATGGATTACAGTTGATAGATGCAACTTGGAGACATTAGAAAAATGAAAAATCAACTTCAAATTTTATTGATTTGTTTTGCGAAAAACTGTCTGCTTTGGTCAGACATGACTTCATTGCTAAGCAGCAAAGCTCTTTTATGAATAGTAGTACTAAGGAAAACCTCAAGGACTCAGAATTTCTCATCATTTGTGATTTTGCTAAAAATTATGGTTTTCTTCTTCAAGATGAAGCCCAGAGCTATCACTGGACCAGTGGGCAAGCCACAGTCCACCCATTTGTCATCTATTACAAAACAGAAAAGACTGAACATGCAAGTTTTGTAGTAATTTCTGAATGTTTAGAGCACAACACAATTACACTGTACTGCTTCCAAAAAAAAAAACCTTAGTAACTTCTTGAAAAGTAAGTTTGGTGACAACAGCGTCAAAAAAATGTACTATTTCTGTGACGGGTCTGCAGCCCAGTGCAAAAATCGGAAATTTTTTCACAAACTTTTATGTTTCCATCGGACTTCAACATTGATGCTGAATGGCATTTTTCAGCAACAGCACACGGGAAGGGGCCATGTGATGGCGTTGGTGGAACAGTGAAAAGGTTAGCTGCCCAAGCCAGCTTACAACGCCCTTACGAGAATCAAATTCAAACACCATTTCAGTTGTACGAATGGGCAATTCAGAACATTTTTGTGGCAAACTTTACATATGTAAGTCAAGAAGAATACATAGAAACAGACCAATTTTTGGAAAATCGCCTAAGCAAGTCTTTAACAATACAAGGTACCCAGAAACTTCATTGCTTTTATTCCTATCCCATTGAGTAATTCAAAAATAAAAGTGAAGATGTTCTCCGAATCAAACGAGTCAGCTACTGAAAAAGTATCAGCATTACAAGACAGACTGCAAATAACAGAAATGAGTGGTTACATAACCATAATCTATGAAAACAACTGGTGGGTAGCGTATGTTCTACCAAAAGAAGAGAGTGAGAATGAAGTTAAGGTCTCATTTTTACATCCAGCTGGTCCATCTACATCCTTTTCCTACCCTAGCTCACAAGATGTATTATAGCTTCCTGTAAGTTACCTCTTGTGTAAAGTAAATCCTTTGACTCCGACAGGAAGACTCTACAATCTCTCTGAAACAGAAATACACCAAACTATTGAAGCTTTTAAAGACTATATCAAGGATCTACACGTGTGATTTCACTTCAAAACAATGATGCAACTTTTTTTTTAATTTTATAAGATTCTGCTTTAAGTGACGATCTAAGTTTCAGATTAGGAATATAATTTGCATAAATGTAAACAATGCAATGCCATATGTTATTATTATTTTGATGTGTTTCTTGAGCAGTAATTGAAATTACTTTTTAAAGTCTGTTTATTTTTTTTGTATTGAATTGTGAATTATTACAAATTCTGAATAATGAAATTAATAAAATTTTTAAACCCATGTAGTCTCAGATTTTAAACAAATCAATTAAAAATAAAACATTGTTTAAATAAATAGATTTAAATAACAAAAATACCATATCTATTGTTATTAATGAATCTTTTTTGGGATTTAGCCCAAATTTATTTTCAGTTTACATGTTTTTTTCATTTTTTTTCATTAAACTCTTGTGTTAGGCTAAATTTGAATATAGCTTTTTAAGTAAACCCATTATCATCCCAAGTTACAACTCACGTAATCAAATACCAAACACATAGATTGTTTTAAAAAAATTTCAAATTTTTTGGTGTCGCATTTTGAAAAATTCAAAATTTTAATTTTTAATTTTAATTTTTTTTAAATCTTAACCCCTATGGTGTTTGTTGTACATCAAATAAAAGAGCATAAAAAATACTACAAAAAGATGCCTTTCCCATTTCTATCTTAATTAGGGGAGCTGCAATCATAATTTAAAAACATATCAATCTTCTGATTTTGGGGTGTTTTTGGACATTTTATATAGCTGTATTTTCAAAACCGGTGGCTATATGACGATGAAATTTGATATTTTTCTTAATCTATACAGAGGCCACCTATGTACCAAATTTCATTAAAACCTGAGATGGTGAGATAAAAAATGCCTTCAAATTGTGTTGAGTTGTACGGAATCACTCTTTTTTTTTTTTTTTTTTTTTTTTTTTGATTGGAGGTTTAACGACCACCGTGAGCAACTCAATGGGCTATAAGCAGTCGCCCGTCCCTAATTTAGGGTCACTGGTTCCAGGGAAGGGAGAGAGCCAGTGCCGTAAGACAAACACAACATCCATGCCTGACGGGATTCGAACCCGGACCCCTTCGGACGAATGATCAGAGGCCAACGCCTTAGACCACTGCGCCACCGGGGCGGCGGAATCACTCTTCAAATCTTTTACTTTGCATATTACATTGAAAACAAACGTTTCCATAACGTAGCAAAACCGTTTAAACGACGTTTCCATAACGTAGCAAAACCGTTTTAGTAACGTTTGTGCTCCATAAGAGGGACGTACGGTAATGCTTATCTTAAAGCTGCCATGATAATCTGTTGTATACAGTCTTGTTACCTAGTCTAAAAAAATTTGGGGGTAAATAAATGAAGTTCTAGCTAACCTAAAAAATCATTTTCATCATATCATAAAATATCATTTTCATCATATGAAGGCCCCTTCACAAAACTTTTCTTGTTCCTAATAGTTATTTTACTATCACTTATTTTTGTTGAATCTTTATAAGGAATGACTTTGTTAGGAAAGTAATGTTATAAAACAGAAAGCATTTCTATCACAGTTACTAGTGCAACACAATCTCTCACCATTATACAGAGTGTCCAAGAATTATTAAACACATTACAAAATTATGTACAAAAAAAAAACTATGAGCATTGTCTGTTTTTCTATGTCACATATTACTAACACGGTTCCTATATTTTTGTATTGCAGAATTGTTACTCCCAGAATCCGATAGATGGCGCTAGGTGTGGCCTGATGAGGAATTTATGAGAAATGCGCAATCAGTAGTCATGTCATCCATACAGCAGAAGGCGATGTGTGTGTTATGGTTTGCGGAATTAAAGTCTGTCATTAAAGTTAAAAGACGGTACCGTTTAGAGTATGGTTGTAATCCTCCGTCAACAAATTCAACTAAGCGGTGAATGAAACAGTTTAAAGAAACTGGCAATGGGGAACATCGTGGAGGAGCCGGTAGGCCTAGCGTCTGAGGTGAGATGGTTGACTAAGCTATGAAAGTTTCCGACGAAGCCCCAGGAAATCCGTTCATAAAGCAAGCAGAGAACTGTGCATTCCAAAATAGACAGTTCATGATATCTTGCACAAGAAATTAGTTTCATGCTTATAAAATTCAAATAGTGCAAAAGATGCATGCAAATAATCACACTCTGCAATACGATTTTGCTGTGGATATGCTGAATCAAGTGGAAAACGATAAAAACTTTCTAATACTGTAATTTTTAGTGATTAATCCACATTTCATGTATGAGGTATTGTTTCACTTCGTAAACTATGTTTTGTTTGGATATGGGGCAGTGAACCGCCTCATGCTGCTATTGAACTGGAACGTGATTCTCCAAAAGTTAATGTGTGGTGCGCCCTATAAAAAAGAGAAGTGATTGGCCCTTTCTTCTGTGAAAAAACCATAAATGGTGACATTTACTTGGATATGTTAGAAAATTTCCTGATACCCCAGATCAAAAGATATGACGTCGTTTTCCAACAAGACGGCATGCCTTCGCATTGGTCAATGTGTGTACGTAAGTGCCTAAATGAGCATTTCCCCAACAGATGGATTGGGCGTGGTGGTCCCATTCCGTAGCTCCTCGCTCCCCAGATCTAACTCCATTGGATTATTTCATGTGGGGTTATGTGAAAGATCGTGCCTATCAGACGCCTTGTACTGATTTGCAGGAACTGAAGCAGCATATCACAGCTGCTATTAATTCCATATCTTTTCAGATGCTTGGCAATACATGGCATGAAATCGAGTATCGCTTGGACGTACTACGAGCAACCAAGGGATCTTACATCGAAATTTATTAACATGTGTAGTTACATTGTAAGTTAGTACAGTCAGTTTCTTTTTATCTGTTTAATGTTTTGTTTTACAAAATTTTGTACTGTGTCCAATAATTCTCGGACACCCTGTATATTTATTGTTCACAAGGTATACGACTTCACAAACTATGTTTTGACTCAAGTCCATTTCACTGGCTTCGTTGTGGCTGTTGCAATTTTCTTGAAAATTCAGTTGCTCATATTTAACTGAACATAAAGTAGACATTTTAATACCACTAACATCTAAGTTATTGCAACATAAAACTGAGTCAGTTGTGTTGTTCATTTACGAGTTTTTCGGACACATCTGAAATTTAGCTAATAGATTATTAGAAATGTGAGGTGAAATAATGCTGGGAGATAAATCAAGTAGTACTTTCACAGCTTTGTTTTTAATTTTTCTTTTAAGTGTAGCTAAAGGCTATCTGTGTTTCTGCTGCAGATCTGTGTATTTATATCTCAGTTTACGTTTCTTTATCATTTTTTCTGTATTTTTACAGAGGAGCCTTTTATTTTGGTATGTTAGTTGCTTTGTATTTTTTCAACCCATGTGTATTTGGTTCTTAATCTTTTTTTCACTAGTTTGAGAATTTAGACTTAATTTTTGGTTATAATTGTCTTAGTATTTCAGGAAGTTTGTTTAGTGTAATGTCCCTAGTTTATATCTTGTGCTTAGAAATTGCAATTTTTAGTTTCCGCTTGAAGGTACTATTGTGTAACAAACAGTACGTAGCATATAAATAATTGTAAGAATCAATTGATTATGCATGTTGAAACACCTTTTTCAAAAAATTGTATGCAAATAAGATATGAAAACAGCCACCCAATCTAGTTTGTTCTGTCTTGGGTTAAATTCTGTTGCTACTCATATATACTCATTTCACGAGTAACTCTTTGCATTGTTTGGCCAACCAGAAAAAAATATTTTCTTCTATTGGTTGTTCATTAATGCCATTTGTTGCTGTACTCTGACATTGTGCTGTGCTCTTCTCTCTATTTCTGTACATAACATTAACTTCAAGTTCCTAAAATGTATAAGTTCTTTTTCTGTTTCAATTCATAGGTGGTCACAAAAAGTTATAATGAAACAAATGAACAATTCATGCATTCATTTCATTATTTTCATAGGCTTCAAACACAATTCATGTATTCTGAATCATAAGAATATATATATATATATATATATATATACAGTACTCACAAAAAAGTTTGGGATATTATGGTTTCAAAAGGGAAACATGGTATATTTTGTGACTACAGGAGATAGGTTATCAGCATAAATTAGCATCATGATGACACATCATGTGGTTGGTGTGTGTGTGTGTGTGTGTGTGTGTGCAAGCTCCGATAAAAGTAGCTTCCGAGAAGTAGAAAACAGGTACGTCACTGCTTGGACTACAAGTTTGCTGAATACATTTCCTTCAGAGTAGGATTAACTTGAAAAGATGTCCAGATGACGTTTAAGTATTGACATCAGAAATAGGGCTGTTGACATGTTACATGTAGGTGTACGGCAGATTGATGCAGTTGCTGCTTTAGGAGTTTTGCAAGCTAGCTACACACAAAATTTCTACCGAATGGAAATGCTGCAGATCAAGCAGGATTTTACCCCCCCCCCAATAAACAGGCGTGTGTGTGGGAAGGGGGGGTACTTAAAAAAAACCCCAAAAAACACCCACTGCGAACGGTTATTTTTTTTTCCAAAGAAACACATGATTTCTTTTCTGGTTAATGCTCTTGTACGTTATGTTTTTGCTCCAAGTAATTCCCAAATATATTTTATGACTTCAATACTTGGGCTGTAGAGATAGAATATTTTAAATAAGCAATGTTTATTCACAATTAAATATTTTATTTTAAGATTTTAAATCTACTGTAGTTTCACTGAGCATTTGGCTTGGCTTCATTAGGACAAATGGAGTGCAAACGTTCAAATCATCGTGACATCATCAGCATTCTGACAGTCACTGCTTTTGGCAAGTTGTTTCCACGTGTTTGAAAGAAATCTAGTAGATGTCATGTCGTTGACAAGCCATGAGCAGTTGCACTAGATGTGGAAAGCTTCTAATATATTAAGCTTGATAGTCAAATCAGGTTTATCAATAAGCGTAGCATTTAAAAAAAATCTGGTTATTTTCATGACAATGTTGGGCTATAGACGACTTCTTCAGTTCCATACGTAAGTCATATGTTCCTTCACATGAAAACTTAAAAGCCCTACGGATCTGTCCTATACATGGAAGTCCACATTCACAAGCGATGTGATAAATTCCCCAGTTATGTCTTCAACGTAGTCTTTTGATCCACAAAAATTTGCCTTGTTTATAGATTTCAAAATAACTTTGAAATTTAAACATTTGAAAGTTCCTAAATTTCTGGACAGCTTTGTCTACAACAAAAGGACAATCTATATCCTGTGTGTGCCACAATTTCTTTAAAAAAAAATCAAACTTTTTTTTATTTTTTTTGTTTTTGTGTTTACTGACCATGGTGAGCAACTCAATGGGCTATAAGCAGTCGCCTGTCCCTAATTTAGGGTCACTGGTTCCAGAGAAGGAAGAGACCCAGTGCCGTAAGACAAACACAACATCCATGCCTCACCGGGATTCGAACCCAACCCACTTGGAAGAACCGAACAGTCATAAGCCAGTGCTTAGACCACTGCGGCGGCAAAAATCTAGCTTTTTCTGCAAGGAATCCTCTGTAACGCATAGATGTACTGCACGATATACATGGGTAGAAAACACCAATTTGTTTCCATGACTTTTCTTTATGACTTGTCAACAACATGACACCTACTCGATTTCTTTCAATTTCATGGAGACAATTCACCAAAATCCATGATCATCAACTACCTGATGATGTCACATATGAATGTTTATGCTCCCTTTGTCCTGATGAAGCCGAGCTAAAGGCTCAACAAAACTATAGATCGTAAAATAAATTATTTAATTGTGAATAAATGTTGCTTATTTATTCTATAATTTCACACATGGTTTAATCCTTTAATTCCACTAACATTATATTTACCAACGTGGTGAAGTCACCAACTTGGTTTACTTTCACAGGGTGATCCAGTTGTACTCTACAGAGAGATCTACTGGTAGGAGGGGAAATACTGATCTGAGGGATATAAGCTCAAGTTTTAAAGCTACAGGAGGTTGTACTTAATTAACACTCACCTGTGTTTTGCATAACATCCCTAACTTTCCTAACTAGAGCCATGAATAACCAAACCTGAGGAAAATTTAAAAAGAAAAAAAATCATTTATGCAATTTCTTTATATAATTCAACTGTTTTGAATGCCCTATTATTTCTTAATGTAAATCACATTCAAAAGTTTGCCCTAATTAGTGCTGGTAAATTATGTTCATAAAATTTCATTATGATATACCCCCAAATTTTAATTTATCTTTATATATATTAAGAATCAAGCAAGAAGAAACAAAAAGGGAAGTAAACACTGAAAAACAAGTTACTAGTAAAGTGAAAAGCCATAATGAGCACAAGCTGCAGTTACAATTAACTGGAATGAAAATTAAAAAAAAAAGGAAGAGAAAAAAGCTAAACCACTGATGAAACCTATTGAAAGTGCTGTCATCATGGCATTCAACTTTTTCTGTTTTTTTCCGACAGCCAGAAAGACTCCTTTGATCCCCCCCCCCCATCTTTTTTTCTTTTTTTTTTTTTTTTTGCAGTATGGACCCAAACACAGCAAATAGCTCTAATCTCAACTTCGCATGCTCAGTAGATATGTCACTAACTCACTGTTATATGCTATGCTACAAATAAATAGTCCAATATAATAATGATAATTTTACTCACAAAATGACTGAATCATACATAGTTGTTTGTGTTATTTACATGAAACTTTCATGTCTGGCTTTACTTTGCAAAAACCTCTTTGCTTCAGAAATTTTTTTGGTGCAATATCGTTTTCAATAGAAATGATGGATAAAGCCGATAGCTGTTCCTGCATCGTTGTAGATCTCAAATAAATCTTTATCAGCTTTAATTTATTAAAACTTCTTTTCCCGCTTTCTACAGACAGGAATTGCAATATTCGAAAGCAAATCCTACTGTTGGGATAACAATGAACCATATCATACTGGAATATGAAGTTTAGAGCTTCTATTGTAGTAGCTGAGCTGCATTTGCTCATAAGTGCTTGCAAATGCCTCAGCTCTTCAAACAGTTGCTCCCCATCGATATCTTTTTCTTCACTGTCAGCATCCTTAAGGAATTTTTCTAACTGAATACACTTTTCTTTTAAAGAATCCCCTGTCAGGCAATTTCTTCAAATTATAAAGGAAACCCGAAGCGTTGAAAAGTTTTTGCAACTGAGTAAATCTTTCCTGAATGGCAAACAATGCGCTATCAATGAGTGGATAGAAAACCATTGATTTATATATGGTTCGCAATCTGTAGGAGCTTTGTTGCAGTTTTCATAGTAAAAAGTGCTTTTTTCCGCTTTACCCTAGGCTGTGGGAATTTGGGATTTATTTCCAAGATGTACATAACAATAAGGCTTGTCACTCAAGCCTTTTTGTTATACACTGAGTTGCCACTTTATTATTACCACCCCCTCAGTACTTCGTTGGGCCATCTTTTGCCTTTAATACTGCGTCGATGTAGATTCTTCGTGTCATGGACTCCACAAGATGTTGATAGGTGGTTTTGGAATCTAAGACCATGCTTGATGAATAGCACTTTCCAGGAGTGTGAAACTGCAGGGTTGTGTATCCAGCTGTTTGATGGCTTGTTCAACTTCATCCCACAAATTCTCAATGGGGTTGAGATCTGGAGATTGTGGGGGCCAGCTAAGCAAAGTAAACTAACCGGCATTTTCCTGAAACCAATCCTGTACAATACGAGCACTATGGCAAGACGCATTATCTCGTTGAAAGTAGCCATCGCCATTGGGATAAACCATCCACATGACAGGATGTACTTGGTCTGCAACGATGTTTAGATATGATGTGCCAGTCAGACGTTGATCAACATGAATTAAAGGGCCCAAATCATGCCAGAAAAACATTCCCCAAACCATAACGTTGCCTCCACCAGCTTGAAGGGTTGTAGCAATGCATTTGGGGTCCATGCTTTCGTGCTGTTTCCGCCAAATTTTCACTCGGCCATAGGCATGGTGCAACTGAAAACGTGATTCATCGGACCAAATAATTTTTTTCCAATTATCGACTGTCCAATCCTTATGCTCCTGTGCGAAGTGGAGACATTTTCTCTTGTTAACTGCAGACAGCAAAGGTGTTCGAACAGGCCTCCTTCTGCCATATCCCATCCGTGCCGTGTACGGCGAACAGTGCGTGCACAGATCATTTGAGGGATCCTTGATTAAGATGGTCTGTAATTGCTGCACTGTTGCCTATTACCAGTCTGGACACTCCGGTCCGCCCGAGCAGTCACTAGTCGATGACGACCACACGTTGCACGTAGAGACCCAGTTTTTTGGCTGACAGTCCAGTCTTTAAACACTAACAACAGTGGCTCTGGAACATTTCATAAATGCGGCGGTTTCAGTGATACTCGCTCCATGGCTCCGAGCTCTTACAATCGTCCCACGTTGAAAGTCCGTCAAATTGCATTTTTTAGCCATCTCGTCACCCAAAAATCACTTCTACTACTGTCGCAAGCACTAAGCTTTCCCTTTTTATACTAGCCTCACCCTCTGGCGGCAACAGCGTGCAGCCATAGCTCATTTGCTTAAAACTGTCAGGTAGTCATAATAAAGTGGCCACTCAGTGTATATAAAAATGTCAACAAACATCAGGAACGAACAAAAAAAAAAAAAAAAAGGTTCATTTTTTCCCCCCTGAAAACCCAAATGCGTAAAAAAGCAGCAGAGAAGAATTCTCAGATCAGAAAAAAAAACGCACAAGAATTGAAAATGCTTCTTGTTGTTGGTGGTATATATATAGGAACTCTGCATGTGTCAGAGAAACAACAAAGGAGTATTCAGCTTTCATTTTTGTGGCAAATACAGACTAGCTCATAAAAGGAAAAGAAAAAAAGTTAGCGGATAATTTTACTATGTAAGAACATTTATGGGCATCCCTTCCATTTGGTGGCTGCCTACCTGGCCGGTAAATATGTATATTAGCGTCCTAAATTATTTCGTCGGAAAAATGTCAGTACCTCGAAAAAGTGTGACGTAAAGATTTTAGAGTACGGAAATTAATGGCAAATGGTGCAGAAATTTCATATTTTAAATGTGTTTTAAAGATTTTCTATCATAATATTGAACTGTGAGTGTGATGCTGTGAAGAGACGCTGCGGTAGGCCTAATGCATCGCCAGAGGTGCATTCAAATAAAATGTGACTGCATACACAACCATTGAAACAGAAAACTTGCTGCAAACCCGCAAATCATGATAACAATGGAACGAGATAATTTAAAGAAAAATTAATATAACAGTAAATAATTATTAGAACATTGCAGATTCCAGAGAGGGCAAAAGGACATTACGACTGAATCCGCAAAAATGTGTGTAAAATGGACCTTAAGGCCAAAACTTAAAAATTTTTGGACTATGAACCTCATAAAAACAAGAGACTAATTTTTATATCAAGAAAAGCAGTTCTGTTAATGAACCTTCAAAAATTATATATAGCATCTTTAACAACTTAATTCAAAAATAGTACTTATAAAATATATAAGGAAAATATTTTATTTTAATAACTGGCAACTGCAAGAGTAACCTGGCAATAAAATAAAAAAAATCTTTCTGTGTAAATGAAACTTTTGTTACAGTTCCTATATATTGAGAACAGGCCTTGCTAAAATCAAGAGGCCAGAAACTTCTGCAAAAACAAAATAACTATCGGAAGATGTGAAAAATAGTTGAACATTCTCATGTTAAGATAGAATTAAATATATTAATCTTAGTAAAACCTTAAGTGTTTTAATTGCTGCAATAACATTTTTATTTTTTTAATCTACAAGCAAAAACTATCTGCAAAATCTGCTAATAATTTGCAAACTATCCACGTATGGCGTACGCGTGTACGTCTATATTGTGTGACTCTGTGCATCGCTACGGCGACGATGTGAAGCTTTGCTTCATTGAAAGGAAGATTCGCTGCAGCGTTTAATTCACGCACGGATGACTACAAGTCCAAGCGCGTATTTTGTTACCACGAGAGCGAGCCGTGTTATACTCATACGCTACACAATATAGTTCTTTCATGTTTTGTCATTGTTTTTAAAGCGATGTTGAGAAATTTTTCGTTCTTTCGTATACGATTCCTTGATTCAAAATAGAAAGTACTAACATGCTTTTCTATGTTGTATAGGAAACTGGGGAACTATAACTTTCGGTTCTGGTTTGAACAGCTTCCATTCATAGCTGATTTGCTGTGTCACTGTACTTTTGGTTCTCCTGTGTTAATAGCTTGTTCGCAGGTCAGTTTCTATCTTACTCATACATATCTTTTGCAAATCGAAGAGTTTTTTCCCAGTTTTTCCTGCCAACAACATACAGGATACAACAAAATAAAGGGTGGATGCTGTGGACCTATTTTCTGTAGAGTATCACTACATTTATTGCTCTCCTGCCAACAACATAACCTCTTTCTCTTGTACTCTTCCGCCCATCATTTTGGTACAGCAAGAAACCTTCCTTTTAAAGGACCAAAGCTTCACATTCTTTGCCGGAGCAATACATTAGGCCTACCGCAGCTTCTCTTCACAGCGTCAGACTCACAGGTCAATATTACGAAAAAAATATATCTTTAAAACACGTTTAAAATATGCAATTTTTGCACCATTTGACATTAATTTCCATACACTAAAATCTGTACATCGCACTTTTTCCAGGTACTAAAATTTTTTCAACGAAATAATTTAGGACGCTAATCTACACATTTACCACCTGGCCTACCTACCCCTTGGACCGGCCCTGGCTGGAAAACCACAAGATCGAATCCTTACAGCTACCTCAGGTCTGACCTTAATACTACTAAGAAAATTTGGAAATCTATACAGCAACGTTTAGATAACCACATTCCATACCCCAGTATACTGGCAGACCTCTGTAATGTGTTTACTAATATGGGACTAACTGCACCAAACACTAATCAATAATGTCACTGCAAGTATGCTTCGTAGGTGTCAAGACGTTCTTCGACACATAGGTAGTGTTACTGGATACTGAAATCCAGAGGTTTGGACATTCTCTGAATATACACTTTTGTCTATATTGTGGCACTACTTGTGAGCAGAAATTGCCCATTGAATTGTTTTTGCAAACACACTCTGGCGTTTATGTTACGTGGCTTCACTTCATGCAATATCCCTAACTTTTTGTGACCAGTATATATATATACATACATACATTGCTGAAAAAAAATGTGTACAATCAAACTGTGACAGTTTGTACGGCTTTTCTACACAGCGTAGCTACGTGATCCAGCCTTTAATCTGTTGCCCTTAACGATCTGATAATAGAAGAGATCCATAATTCAGAGAAAGGCTAATTAGGAAGCACTGGCCTAATCGGAAAAGTATTAATCCGACAGTGAATAGAAATATTGGTTTGTGGCTCTCTAATTTAATTGCTTAGAAAAGATTATTCATTCAGAGAAATCTGAAGATACAGACTCAACTAGCAAATACAAAAATTGGTCTATTACTCTTGCCATTTGGGAACAGACAGCTACAAAATTCAAAGTGAACATTAAATTCAAAACCAGTAGCACCAAAAGTAAACAGCTATCAAGATGGTTTTGAAGCATTACAGAAACAAAGGAGCAATGATATGTGTTCAAAAATAATATTGTTGAGAGAAAATTAATTCAAATTAGAAAAAAAATCCTCATAAAACTATACTTCCAACCAATGTAGTAGAATGTAAAAGTATGTGCGCACGCCGATAGTTTTCAAATTATTAGCAGATTTTGCCAATATGGGCACATTTGGACGTTTGTGGCCTCTAGATTTTATCAAGGCCTGTTTCTCAGTACATAGGAACTGTATCAAAAATACCCTTTACACAGAAGGAATTTAAATTTTATTGCCAGGTTCCTCTTGCAGCAACTAGTTATTAAATTAAAATCTTTTCCTTAAGTAATTTGTAAGTCGACAGTATTTTTTTTTATTGGAGGTTTAACGACCACCGTGAGCAACTCAATGGGCTATAAGCAGTCGCCCGTCCCTAATTTAGGGTCACTGGTTCCAGGGAAGGGAGGGAGCCAGTGCTGTAATTTTTGAACTAAGCTGTTGAAAATACTATTTATAATTTTTAAAGGTTCATTAATGGAACTGTTTTCTGGGTATAAAATGTTTCTTTTAATTATCTTGTTTTTATGAGGTTCATAATCCAATATTTTGCCATAAAGGTCAATTTCACACACATATTCAATTGTATTTTGCCGTCATCGGAATTTGTAATGTCCTAATAATTATTTTTTTGTTTCTTTAAATTATCTTATATTGTCATCGTGATATGCGGGTTTGCAGCAAGTTTTGTTTCAATGGTTGTGTTCACAGATACATTTTATTTTTATACAACTCTGCTTCCAACTTCTCCCACCCCTGCATTCCTGAAATTTGAACAAAAATTTAGTAAACTGTAACTGGAAAAGCAAAACAACTGGCCACCTTGCCTGTGACAGGTTCAACAGCATTCCTCTGCTTCATTATTTGATAGGCACAACTCTGATATGTGGAAGGGGAGATGGGCACATTTGAATGTAAGTGTGTACTCCCACAGTCTAACAAAATGTTGCATTGGATATTTGTATATATTCCATTTGGATACAGATACATTATGATTTCAGTAAGCTTAATTCACATCTGGTATAAAACGTGCATTTTCAAAAAAAAAAAAAAAAATTTGCGTGCCTTACGTAGACTTTGAATTGTGACTGACAATATACTTCTTGGCCACAGGACTCTGTACAGGGTGGGTTTTGAATTTTTTCAACCTTGAAGCTTTCTGGATTTAATAAGTATCTCTCCAACAGCTTATTCCGTTTGTTACTCTACACACAATATATTTCTTGCAAAAAAAATGGCTGAATGAGCCTTAAGAAATGCTGATCTAATATATGATAACAGTAATATAGAGTATCCTTTATAACTAACATACCAATAAGCTGCGTTTGTAACAATGTTTGCTACACGGAAGCACATTTGAGTAATTAAGTATAAATTCAATACTCTCTAAACATTTGAAGAATTAGAATTTCTTTTACAACTAGCTGCATTTGTTATTTAAAAATCTAACCAAATATTCAGTAGCTCATAAAAATGAAAAGGTCTAAAATTTCGTTTCCTTGAAATATATTTTTGTTACTCTTTCACGAAAATACAAAATTAAAAACGAATCAGCTGTGTTTAGATCCGAAAATCTAACAAATTCTTTACTACTCCTAGTTTAAAATGCAGTCGATGATATATATACCTGTTAAGAAAATACATGAATGTGTTCACGTGTTAAGCCTACCTCCACGTGTTACGAAACGAATACATGAATGTCTTCACATGTTACGAAACGAATACATGAATGTCTTCACGTGTTACGGGAATCTCCACGAGTTACGAAGCGAATACATGAATTGTTTTCGAAATCGAAGCCTATGAATTGAAACAGGAAAAGAACTTACCTTTTAAGAACGATAAAATCCATCGATTAGGCATGCAGCTCTGGACGATCGAGCTCAGCCTTGCCATAACTCACCGTCCGTAGTACAAGTGACGTAACAGCAGGTTAGAGAACGACGCAGCCGCAGACCAGAAGCTGCTTGAAAACCAATGGAATAAAATCTTCTAGTCGTATAAGCAAAAAAAAAAAAAAGGAGGAATTCAATAATCTTTATCAATTATACACAAGCTTACTGTTTTATCAACAGTATAATTTTGTTCTTTTTTGCCTGAATGTAATGTCACGCCAAAGATTAGCTGTGACCTTGCTAACATGACGAAAATGCAACGTTTAGCAAACGTAATGAATGTGACAAAATCGCAACGGTAACGGATGTAACATTTAACAAACGTTTATCAAACGTAGTCTTTGTACGGAAGACCAAATATCAACTTTTGCAACCGAAATGCGACGTCTTTTAAACGTCATGTGCTACTTGGGTGTTGCCCTTTTGTTGTCTGTTACCAGTCTGGACACTCTCCGTTCCACCCGAGCAGTCACTAGTCGATGACGACCACACGTTGCACGTAGAGACCCAGTTTTATGGTTGACAGTCCAGTCTTTAAACACTTTAACAACAGCTGCTCTGGAACATTTCACGAATGCGGAGGTTTCGGTGATACTCGCTCCATGGCTCCGAGCTCCTACAATCATCCCACGTTGAAAGTCCGTCAAATCGCATTTTTTACCCATCTCGTCACCCAAAAATCACTTCTACTACTGTCGCAAGCTCTAAGCTTTCCCTTTTTGTACTAGCCTCGCCCTCTGGCGGCAACAGCGTGCAGCCATAGCTCATTTGCTTAAAACTGCCAGGTGGTCATAATAAAGTGGCCATTCAGTGTATAAGGTCTGCTGTAGGCGTTCTGAAAACATATCACTCGTTGCTGTCATGGGTAAAAGGAGTGATTTATCAGATTTGCTTGCAAAAAGGAATGATTATCGTCTTTCGAGCCAAGGGTTGTAGTATTTCTTAAACAGCGCAGTTTGTGAACTGTTCAGGTGCTTCTGTGTTTAAAGTGTAGCGTGACTGGAGAAATGACCCCTTTGAGAGTAAGCGACGTAGAAACTGCGGAGCACCACGTGCCACTGATTTAAGATGTGAACGGCGGCTCACTGGCTGAAATGAATCAGGAGGAAAACGGAAATGTGTCTAAAACGATAGTTCATCGAACCCTGCGGTGTATGAGGCTCCGATGCGGATGGATGGTCACTTCACCAATGCTAACAAATGTGCATCGACGGAAAGGGCTTACATTTGCACGGCAGTATCGGAATTGGACCTCCGCTGATTGGCAAAGGATTGCCTTCTCCGATGAGTCACGATTTGTGCTTCATCGAACGGATGGGCGTTGGCGTACAATGCGAGAAACATCGGAGAACAAACACTCTTCAACCATTGCTTAAAGAACACAAGCTGGTGGGGAGCAGCGTTGTGGTTTGGGGAATGCTTTCGTGGCATTCTCTGGTTCCACCCATACCTGTGGAAAGCACTATTGGCCGAATTCGTTATGAATTCATCCTTGCAGACCACGTATACATGCTGATTGTCTTCCCTGGAGCGGATGGGATCTTCCAGCACAACAATGCGACGTGTCACACAGCTAGAAATGTCCGAGAGTGTTTTTGGAAGAGCACGGTGAAGACTTCAAAGTACTTCCTTGGAACCTCATTCCCCAGACTTAAACCCAATTGAGCATCTGTGGGACCACCTCGATCGTGTTGTTCGCTCTATGGATTCTCCACCACGCAACCTTCCAGCAGCTGTCAGATGCACCGCAGTCAGCATGGCTCCACATACCTGTGAATTCCTTCCAGCACCTTATTGAATCACTCCCAGCCCGTCTAGCTGCTGTCCGCCCTGCACACGGCGGTTACTCTAGATATCAGCTGGTGGTCCCAATAATGTGACTCGACTGTGTATTACATGTCTTATAAATTGTTTGTAATATAAATTACAAGTCCTATAAACTGTTTTTAATAATAACATCAACTTGTCTCTAAAGTATATTCAATTCGCCTTTACTGTTAACGAGAACAAAGTAGTTATAAAAATTATAGCCACATTGTTCTCGTTAACAACGTTTTGATGTTAAAAAAAATTCAACATTTTTTTTTCTAAAATAAAAATAATTTTTAATTTGGAAAGAAATCTTCGTGCATTGTAAAAATGAAGATTTAATATCATGATTGTGTTCACGCTTCACTAAACACAATGCGGGAAAAACACGGAAATACAAGATGGACTGCATGACTACAGTATATCGCATCATGTTTACATCTCAAGGTCTCACGTCACATGGAGAAATAAGATATATTTACTACATGACTCATGCTGTGTTCAGAAAAGAACCACTGCATGACTTATTGCATGACGCATGCTGTGTTCAGAAAAGAACGATGTGGTGAAATTCTTTAATAACGCTGCGCTTTTACTCAGGCGCTAAATATTTGCATAACATATCAAGTTATTAATATTTCTCTTTTACTTAATTAATTCGTAGGTCCTACACCTAGGCCTTTTTAACAGTTTTTAATATCCCGACTTCATATTCATAACGTTTGCATATGATGTCATGTTAACAGTGTTGCGCTTTTACTTAGGCATTAAATATATCAATTCATAAGCACTAGGCCTAGGCCTTTTAAACAGTTTTTATTTTACCGATGTCATATTCACAACGTTTACGTATCAATTCAAATCAATAATGTTGCGCTTTTACTTAGACACTAAATATTAATTCATAGGCCCTAGGCCTAGGCCTTTTAAACAGCTTTTATTCTACCGATTTCATTCATATTGACAACGTTTACGTATCAAGTCAATTTAATAGTATTGCGCTTTTACTTAGGCATTGAATATTAATTCATAACCCTAGGCCTTTTTTTACAGAATGTATTCTACTGATGCCATATTCGCAATGTTTATTTATCAAGTTAATAGTATTGCGCTTTTACTTAGGCATTAAATATTAATTCATAGGAGACCCTGCGGCCTTTTTGGAAATAACATCGTTTAAAAAGTCTTCTATACAGATTTCCCTTAGAGCACAAAAGACGACACGTCTGATTTCAGTTAGGATTATTTGAATACACAAAAAAATACCGAATTTACTAAAAGGGCCCTGGGGCCTTTATGGAAATAACATTGTTTAGAAAGCCTTCTATGTAGGATGAGACGTCTGATTTCAGTTGGGATTTGAATACACAAAGAAATATGTAATTTGCTCAAAGGGACCCCGGTGCCGTTTTTGGAAATGATATCTTTTAGAAATCGTGCAGTTGTTGAAGTAGAAAAATATCACGTCCGTGGGTTCGCCCTTTTGTCGTGCGCCCTCTTGTGATACAGGTCGGAACTACACAGACGGAATCGGAATCATTCATCAAATAGACGTCAACCGCGCTGGAAGTAGTATTGCGCGAACTCTAATTACCAGTGTTATATTATCTTTTTAACTTAACTGATAAAATTGTAGGTTGTTCATTTAGCAGACAACCTGATCTTAGAAACAACCTGCTTGCATAAGTTACTACGATGAGGCGATGGAAACTTATGCCATCCCGGTAAACCCGAAAGCCTAGGATAGGAGGTAATGCGGTTATCGAAGATTTCGATATAAAGGAAGATTTAAAAGGGTCCTCCAGTTCACCAGAAGGCAGGGTATTTTTGCAAGGTGAGATGATTAACACAACAAGGTGAAACACAGAATAAATTGAAAATATGCGGATTTATAATACTAACATCTGATTTTCTTTGTTGGCAGGAAAAACTGTGGACTTAAACAAGTACTCTATATCTGATGGACATAAATTAAAATGACTAAATCAACAAAACAAAGAATACATAGAATGTAATAAGGTGATCTTAGAGCAGCGATATGTAATAACCTGCAGATATTATTTTTTTATACGTGTATTTTTAGCACGTGTTTTGTAAAAAAGATCGTGTACATCTTATCGGTTTGTCCGTGTGTGTATCTATGCGACTAATAGTCCGATTTGAAAAATTCGTTTTGCATTGGGAAGCTTGAAATGTGAAAATGATGAACCTTGCATTTCGTTGTTTTTCCCGATGCACAATTTCGCCGCTAGAGGGCGTAAATACACACGACATCGAATTCAAATTACATTTCATAGCATATATTTGCTTCTAAATGTCAGATTGAAAAAACATCCTTTTATTCTTTTTTTCGATTTTATTTATAACGAAGACAAATTTAGGCACAGTTTCATTTTCAAGTAATACTTAGATTTTCCGCTAGGGGCGTAAAGGTAAAATGCGTATTCCCCGATGTCTCAGCTTCTAAAACTCCGATTTGATAAACTCTTCCTGCATCGGAAATATTTTGCTCCTCATGTGAAATGTTTCGCATATAATTTCTAATTTTTGACAAAGAATGGTTTGACCACCAGAGGGAGTAAGGGTCCATTTCTGTTCCTGATGTATTCGCACAAAAACTGAGCTTCTGAAAGCTCGATAGGAAAATAGGAAAACAATTTTCTTTGACCAATACCCGTCATCTCGGAAAAACCTTTCAGAGTACCTCCTGCTCAAAATGGTGCATAGCGTTTCCGCCAGGGGATGTAGACGTATGTTGTATATTTTTTGATATCTCTGCTTCTAAGAGTCCGATTTCTTCATTGGAGAGCGTTTCCGGTGCGAAATGTTTCTCCTATTGTTTCAAATGTTTATAGTAATTCATGGATTTTCATCTGGGGAGCGTAAAGGTAAATTGTGTTTTCCCCGATATCTCTGCTTCTAAAACTCCGATTTGAAAAAATTCTTCCTGCATATGATACAACTCTTGATGGGAAATGTTTGCTATTATGATTTCTAATTTTTTATAAAAAAAAATGGTTGGGCCATCCGTGTTTATTTCTGCTTCTGAGGTAATTTGCAGCAAAATCTAAGCTCTGAAAATTCGATTGAAAAAATTCTTTCTTGGACGGATACCGCTCACCTGGAAAAATCTTTCCAGAATACTTTCTTCTCAAAATAATGCATAGTTCTTCAGCCTGGGGGCGTAGATATATATATTATTTTTGTCGATATCTCTGCTTGTAAGAGTCCGATTGGAAAAATTCTTTTTCGGTTCGATACCACTAAATATGAAAACCCTTTGTGTGTGTTTTCGTTTCAAAATAATTCAAAATTTCACCGCTAGGGGCGCCAACGTCTAATATGATTTTCTTAATATCTCAGCTTCTAAATGTGCAATTAAAAAAATTCTTTTAACACGGGATGCCATTAAAGTTGTGGAGATTTTTGGATTAGTATTTCAGGTGTTTTGTACGTCCCAGTTCTGTCGCAAGGTTGTGCTCTTGTACTTCTGTCTGCAGCTGTATCTCCACTTCCAAAAACTCTCTTGAGATCACTATAACATCATTTCGTGCTGTGCGTAACGTATAAAAACATAGACCTAAGTCATTGCACGATCCAATTTCATGTAAAAATATCCTCAAGTGTTATACTGAACAATATTTATTTACATGAGGTTAAAAGTGATGTATGTCATGGCTGTACCGTCAGGCGGCGCTTTATAGTTTCTTCAATACCATCATATTAAACACTCTGGTTCCATATGCTATGTGTCACCCGATGATGCGGTAGCTGCTACTGCGAAAGATCTTGTGTTTTATTCTATTGTATATAGCTTTTAACCTCATGTAAATAAATATTGTTCAGTGTAACACTTGAGGATATTTTTACATGAAATTTAATCGGGCAATGACTTAGGTCTATGTTTTTATACCCTCTTGAGAAATTTCTTTTTCATTGTAGGCCATTCGCGCCACAATGGAAACGTGGGACGTTATCGTCTTTAAATAATGCACAGATTTCCCGCTAGGGGCGTAAAGGTCAATACCTTTTTCTCGCTATCTCTGCTTCCGGGAGCCGTATTAGCAAGTTCTTTTTCAACTACTGAATCATTTCAGCAAGAAGTTAACTACATTTTTGGTTTAGCTGAGCAATATGAGTTCCCTAAATATCTGATTAGGCAAGTGTTTGGCAAGGTTAAATATACCCTACATACTACCCTGTTAAGAAACTCCAACTGCAATTCCATATATGTTGGCTCTATGCATTATAATTCACATTTAACGAGAGCCTTAACACAACTATGTAAACCATATGGCTTGAAATTTTGTTCACGAACACGAAACTTATTTTCAGTAGTTCGTAAGGGTCGTGAACAGAACAGCAAAATGGGACAGTGGGGTATTTACAATATTCCGCTGGTTAAGGCAACTACAGGACAAGCAGCCTCTGATTATGTGGGTTCTACAAAACGTAATATTGAATTACGAATTAAAGAACATAAATACAATATTAAAACAGGCATGTATTGTACATCCCTAGCCTAATCTGTTATACAAGATGATCTTAATCCCGACTGGAGTAATGTAAGAATTATTAATACTCCTAGTAAACCCGGGGACCTTTTAATTGCAGAAAGTATATATATAGAAGCTTCCGGTGAGCAATGTTGTAATGAACATGCCCCCTATGAGTTACATGACGTTTGGAAATCACTGATTAAAACAGTAAATTATAAATTGTAATGTAAACTCAAAATTGAATGTTCACCCCACCCTACACCATTTCTTATTTCTATAACATATTTCCATGATTTTCTCACAGACCATTGGGCCAATAGTATACGCAACATTCTGGCGCATGTAGATTACTATTGGCTAATAACTTACCATGCTTCCCAAAATGCAGTGATCTACACTATCTACCAACAAGTAATTGGACACCTGTGATAGCAAAGGAAAACGAAGTTTATTCACCTTCAATAGTTGGTGGAGCCTCCACGAGCGGCGATTACAGCTGCGACCCTCCGGGGCATACTCTCAACTAGGCGTTGTACGAAGGCTAGCGGTATTTTCTCCCACTCGGCTTGGAGAAGACAGGTCCGTTCCTTCACCGATTTCGGACGGTGGGGGCACCCCTTAAATCGACGCTCCAACTCGTCCCAGAGGTGCTCGATAGGGTTAAGGTCCGGGCTCTGCGCAGGCCAGTCCATTCGATTAACCCCATTGTCACCATACCAAGCCATGGTGGACCTCGCAACATGACAGGTGACATTGTCATCCTGAAAGTAACATGGGTCCACCCCGTAAAACTGCCATAACGTAGCATGGTCATCCAAAATGGTGCAGTAGGTCTCGGCGTTGAGTCTACCAGGAATTACGATCAAGGGTCCCGTGCCATACCAGGAGAAACATCCACATAGCATAATTCCACCGCCGCCGAACTTCACAGTTGGCACAATACATTCCGGCAGGAGGCGTTCTCCAGGAAGACGCCAAACCCAGACCCTGCCATCCGAACGGTAGAGGGTGAACCTTGATTCGTCGCTCCAGAGAACCTGTTTTCACTGTTCAACGGTCCACTGTCGACGTTCTTTGCACCACATTAGCCGAGCAGCGCTATTGGACTTTGTGATCAAAAGCTTGCGAGAGGCAGCACGTCCATGATAACCGAGCAGATAGGCTTCCTTACGGAGGGTATTCATCGAAAGAACACTCCCGGATGCCTGTTGAAACTCCTCGCGGATGTGGCCCATCGATTTGGTGCGGTTCTTCCGAACTTCTCTGGCCAGCACCCGTCGGTCTCTAACTCCCAGTTTTGTGAGTCTGCTGGGTCGGGGCACATTCCGACAGTCACCTTTCATCTTCCACTTGCCAATCACGTAGGCCACCGTCGATTTTGGGTACTTCAACTCGCTGGATATGTCACGTACGGATCGGCCATTTCTGTGATACCCGACGATTACACCTTTCTCGAAATCAGAGAGCTCCGAACTGCGTGGCATCTTGCATGCGACTGGTTGCGTTGTTCTTTCCCACACGATATTTAACGGCGGCGGCCGTGACGTGTATCAGAACCTCAGATATCATCGATTGCAGGGATGTCCAATTACTTGTTGGTAGATAGTGTATATTATATATAGATTAAATGTGTCTCTATTTATTACATCTGAAGAAGAGGCAGCGGCTGCCTCGAAAGTGCCCATGGTTTTAATTGTATATATTTCTCATCTTTTAATCATTAAATCGTGCTAAAGACGGAAAACTTTCATCGTTTCAGTTAGCATAACTTTTCTCATGAAAAATATTTTTCGCCTATTTTCAAAAAGTCTTTAGCCAGAAAATTCTTCAGCTAGAAGGCGTAGAGTTATGTGATATTTTATATTTCTTTCTTAACTGTTCGATTTGAAAATTTGATACCTTCCTTCTGGTACGAGAAACTTTATGTGCGCCGTTTGTTAATCTTCGTAACATACTGTTTACCCGCTGGCGGAAGTAGCTGTTTCTATTTCTGGATGTTTTATCGATTGTAGAAATCCGGTTGTGATTTCTTTTCTAACCTGTTGCATTGACTTTGAACAACTTTGATAAATTTAATTCGCATCAGAACGGATTCAAAAGACGTGCTCATTACAACCGAAAATTCGGTGTCATCTTTCTTGTTTTAAGCTTCGTAGTTTTCTGAAATGAATAATAAACGTCATACTTCGCTTAGCAGATTCGATGATTTTCCTAATATTTCGTCCCTCACGTTGTCTTCATCATATTTCCATCTATAAGGAAATATTATGAAGGCGACGTGAAGACTGTCTTTCATCACACAATCGTAGTAATGTTTGTGACCAATGTTGTACAAGACAGGATTTGTTTGTTCATCGTTGATTAACAACTTTTGGTCAACAGATATCTCCAGAACAATAATTAAATTAACTATTGGGTTGATGCATAGGTTCATGCCGTTTTATTTCACGAGTGTTTCCCAGGTCAGTAGTGACGGTGTAGATGGCCAGTTGTATATCAAAACGTAGCCAGTAATATCGTGTATCTAAATCACATTGTGTTGTGTGATTGTGGCTAATGTTTTTTTGGTTTTCAGGTCCGGAAGTATGGAGTGTCAAGTAGAGAGGAATGAACGTTTCCGACATCTGCTGCTCCCCTACGACTTTAACAAAGGATCCACCGCCGCCGAGGCTACTCCACAAATTTGTGCTGTGTATGGGGAGGATGCTATTGCTCCGAGGACAGCCCGCAAATGGTTTGAGTGGTTCCGAGGTGGCAATTTTGACCTCAACGACTCTCCACGCTCAGGTCGTCCATCTCACTTTGATGAGGAACGTTTGAACCATCTCATCCACTTGGATCCCCGTCAAACCACACGCAAATTGGCCACTGAGATGGACTGTGATCAGACCACACTGGTGCGACACCTGGAACGTATGGGAAAGGTCCAGAAATCCGGGTCTTGGGTGCCTCACACTTTCACCGAGGACAACAAGAATCAGCGTGTTGCCGTATGTGGTTCCTTGCTCTCCCGTTATCGCGAATGTTCTCAGGAACACAAACCCTTTCTGTCACGTATTGTTACTGGAGATGAAAAGTGGTGCCTGTACGTGAATTTCAGGCATTGGAGGGAATGGTTAAGCCCAAACAAGACGCCCACACCACGTCCGAAACATAACTTTCATCCTGCGAAGACCATGCTGTGTGTCTGGTGAGATATTGAAGGCATTGTTCACTGGTAAATGCTGCCCAGGAGTCGGAACATCAACGCTGCACTCTGTTGTGAGCAATTCCGCCGTGTAGAGGGAGAAATTCAGCAGAAACGGCCACATCAGCGCCATGGTGTCCACCTCCAACCTGATAACTCACGCCCTCACAGTGGTAACATGACCAAAATAGCCAGTCAGGACATTAAATGGGAGATCCTTCCACATCCGGCCTATTCTCCAGATGTCGCCCCTTCAGAGTATCACCTGTTCCGATCTCTGTTGAATGCACACCGGGGCAGAACATTCAACAATGATGATGATCTCCAGAATTTCCTTGATTTCTTCGCAGGAAAACCTGCACGTTTTTCAAGAATGGCATTGCAGACCTATCCAGATGTTGGGACACCGTCGCAAACAATGGGGGGGGGGGGGTACATAGTTGATTGATTCCGTTTTCCCTTCTGATGCAATACATTCCTGTAGTGCGGTGAAAAAAATGACATGAACGTATGCATCAACCTAATACTTTAAAGCAGAAGCAGTGAAAGCGCGAAAACGAGTACGCACCAATAGCTACCTGCTTAGTGATGCAATAAAGTAAACAGCTGAGGTAGGTGACCTTGGCTAAAAGCTTGGGCATCGTTTCCAAAAGAAATCGAATCCGTCAAAAAAATTCTCAGTGAGTAGAACCTAAATTTCTATTCCAATCCGCAAGGAAAATTCCGTTCTTTTCCGAAACGTTCCGACGTAATGTGCGGGCTTCTATTAAAAATTATGGTTACCAAATTTTTTCCATCCTTTCTGTTTCGACACTTCGCTTATGTTCCGAGGTAGTGTCCCGTCGGCTTTAGTTCTGTTTCAGGAATTCATGGATTCTGTTCCAGGGATTCGTCACCGGTAATCTGTGCTATAATTTTCTTTTTCAGTACGGCTTCTAGAGGTGTCATGCTTGCAAACGTTCATAGGATCAGGAAGACTAAGCATTTTTTTTTATATATACAGATGTGCTACAAAATATGCAGCAGAAGTAAGCCGAGATTAGCATCAACTCAGCAGCGCAACTTTGTGATGAAGGAGTGACCACAGCGTCACTAGAAACATGCATGAACGCATGGAAAATAAACAAATTTACAAGCTGCTGACGCAAAAACTGAAACAAACTTCACCAAAATGGAAAAAAAAAGAACATCACTAACATATCTCCTGATAAAGACATCATACAAGAAGCAAGTGGAGAAATTGAAACAGTACTCGCCCAAGTTTTCATTCGATGTCTTAACGAAGGGAAGATTCCTGAGGATTGGAACAACGCTACAATGATCCTGCTCCATAAAAAAGGTGACATTGAGTATCTTAGGAACTACAGACCTATCAGCCTCCTATCAGTGGTTTATAAAATCTTCACTAAAGTTCTTTCACACCGCTTAAAGGTGACACCGGACATGGCTCAACCGAGAGAACAAGCTGGATTCAGGAGTGGCTACAGCACAATAGATCATATCCACGTACTGAGAGAACTAATTGAAAGAGCGAGGGAATATGAACTTCCATTGTGCATGGCTTTTATCGATTATGAAAAAGCCTTTGATTCGGTGAAACCATCAGCAGTTACAATGACTCTGAAATCCTGCGGTATTGAAGATGCATACATTAATATTATTAATAACATCTATGAAAATGCAAGTGCAAAGATTCTGCTGTTTGAAAATACAACATACATAAAAATTGGAAAAGGAGTGAGACAAGGTGACACCATATCTCCGAAGCTCTTTAATGCCACATTTGAAAATGTCTTTCAATCACTGAACTGGGAAAACAAAGGGATGAAAGATTAATGGAGATTATCCAACTCACCTTCGTTTTGCTGATGACGTAGTCATTTTTGCAACTACCCCATCAAAGCTACAGAGTATGATCCAGGAACTTGCTGACAAGAGTAAAGAAGTGGGATTTAAAAATGAACTTTCAGAAGACAAAAGTGATGCACAATGCTTTTACAAGAAATGAAGATTTATCGATTGATGGAGAAAAGCTGGAGATAACCGACACGTACGTTTATCTTGGACAGCAGATATCAAGTGAGGGTCACATTGATAAAGAAATTAATCGGCGTACAAAACTTGCCTGGAGAGCTTTAGGAAGAAACAGCATAATTTTCAAGAACAATATGCCATTATGTCTTAAAAGCAAAGTGTTTTTTTTTATCAATGCATCCTTCCAGTGCTTACATATGGTGCAGAGACGTTGACCTTAACTAAAAGAGACATACAAAGACTGCAGACAACTCAAAGAAGCATGAAGAGATGCATGCTTGGTGTAACCAGGAGAAATAAGAAGAGGAACTCGTTTATCAGAAAAATGACGAGAGTGGAAGACATCATGACCAGAGTAAAATCCCTGAAATGGCAATGGGTTGGACATATTGCCAAAAGGACAGACCATCGATGGACAGCCGAAATTTTAGACAGGATTCCAAGGGACAGGAAAAGACCCAGAAGAAGACCACATGGGAGATGGGTGGATGAAATTCGAAAGTATGCTGGAGTAACATGGAGGAGACAGGCACAAGACAGACTGTTGTGGAAGAAACTTGGAGAGACCTTAGGTAGGAAGTTGGAAATGCTGTCAAAGCACGGTAACATTTTTGGAGTCCAAAAAATGTTACCGTGCTTTGACAGCATTTCCCACTTCTTACCAACAATTAACACGAAATAACGTTGGTTCTCACGTGGAGAGAACTACTTCCAACAGTGGAATGATAATGGTTGACAGTGATGATGATGATGATGATGAAGGATGTGACGTACTACAGAGGTGAAACACATGCAAATCGGCGAAGTTGCAGCTATAAATTCCGTCGTCTAGCTTAATTGGGAAAGCATTCGGCTCCGGAGCAGAAGCAAATTTGTGTTTTCACAAGGGTTTGGTTTACGGTTCTGGCTCTTCTTCCTTGGAGACTGTCACCTGAATAGATATGAGCTAATCCTTTGTGCTTTAGGTACAAGGTCTTTGAAAGAAAAGCTGCATATTAAGTTACCTGTAATCAAAGCTCATGCCATTTCATATCTATTTAGGAATACTGGTGTTGAATATTTCTTTGCAGCAGGTAATTTCTTAACTCGGGAAGTATTTTCGTCTCGGAGATGGTTCTAGTCTGCACAGTAAAACAAACTACTGGCTTTCGGAAAGCGTATTTGAGGCTTGTTGTTAAAAGTACAACGGAGTACAAAGGCGCTCTTTTTTTTTTTTTTGATTGGAGGTTTAACGAACACCGTGAGCAACTCAATGGGCTATAAGCAGTCGCCCGTCCCTAATTTAGGGTCACTGGTTCCAGGGAAGGGAGAGAGCCAGTGCCTTAAGACAAACACAACATCCATGCCTGACCGGGATTCGAACCCGGACCCCTTACGGACGAATGATCATAGGCCAGCGCCTTAGACCACTGCGCCACCGGGGCGGCACAAAGGCGCTCTCCTCATGAGTAATGTGATTTTATTTCAAGTATGGCAAAACAAAAAAACAAAACAAAAAAAGAACAAAAAAAAAACCCCAGTCAGACAGTAATAAGATACACCAGTTTCAAACCTTTATTAGAGCTATGTATAACAAGCACTCTGAGAAATTACAGTTCACGAAGGAAGCTTCAGAGCAAACAAAAATTAAAACACATACCATCTCCACAGGAACTTATAGAACTCCCAGACTCAGTCAACATCATTAGCCGAAAGCTCCTAGAATATTAGGATGGGGGGGGGGACTCAAGAAAATAAGTCTGAGAAACATACTACTACAGATGTGGAAAATAATCGAGATGCACGCAGAAAGAGGTGATGGAATTACTTCGAAAGCAGCTAACGCGATACACGTGGCTCTTTAATGAACAGTTTCTCGTGACTGTAAGCATATGAACCAAAGAGAAAAAAAAATCAGCATTTTGCATTCACGCGAGTTAGCATATTTGATTGAATTGCTACTACTGTGGAAGTACCAAAAACGACCTATTAGTCAAAGACGGCGTTTTTGCGCTCACACAAAACGAATTATTATCTCAATGCAGCACAACCCAAACCAGTAACTAAAACTGGAGCGAAAAAAAAATATATTTCCGCTAAATGCTGGTGGGAGCTTCAAGTCAAGAGATAAGTTTATACGACAATATCTTGGCACAACACGTTTCGCTTAGAACTGCGCAGAATGGAAATTTATACAAAATTCCAAAAATACGTTACATCGAAAATAGTCACATGCAAAGGAAACAGCCTTGTTGCACCAAAAAATCAAAACATTTATTTCGTTTCTTGTTTGTATTATGTGTGGTATATCATTCGCTTAACTTCTAAGTAAAGGCTGTTTACATTGGTGTTTTAAGGTTTCTGAGCTCAACCTAAACACATGCCGCCCCGGTGGCGCAGTGGTCTAAGTGATGGCCTCTGATCAGGGGTACGGGTTCGAATCCCGGTGAGGCATGGATGTTGTGTTTGTCTTACGGCACTGGCTCTCTCCCTTCCCTGGAACCAGTGACCCTAAATTAGGGACGGGCGACTGCTTATAGCCCATTGAGTTGCTCACGGTGGTCGTTAAACCTTCAATCGAAAAAAAAAAAAATCAACCTAAACACCCATTTGACGGTTATCTACTGGACGGAGGAGTTGTAGGAACTCGACGTGCGCTTGTGTGACTAAAGCTGTATTGTATTTTTCTTTAACCTTTTAACGACCATAACGCCCAAAACGCCAGTATGTACAAACGGCCATAGACGCCCGAAACGCCTGTTTAAAGTGCGTCAGATTTCTTATCCTTACTGATACTTCAAATTTTCTCGACCGATGGGAGATCAGCAGGATGCACCCACAATTACTATTGTTGTTATTAAAAAAAGAAGTAAAACAACAGACAGTTTCGGGCGTTATGTTATTAACTGTGATGCAAGACTTTTGGGTCATGGTCGCTAAAGGGTTAAGATAAAGACGTACTGTGAAATCTCCATTAACCCTTTAATGACCATAACGCAAACATTTTGTATCACTCTAAATATAATAACGCCCAAAATTGTCTGTTGGTTCATTTCCTTATTTAGTAACAACATTAGTTACTGAGGGTGACATCTGCTTATCCCTCACAGGTCGTGCAAATGTGAAGAGCAGGTAACTGTAGGAAATTTGACTCACTCTAAACAGACGTTTTGGGTGGCCATGGTCGTTTGTATATACGGGTGTTTTGGGCGTTGTGGTCGTTAAAGGGTTAATTCACACCTTCCAACAGCGGTAACCTCCAAACAACGGCAACTACCGGTTGGTACAGAACACATGTGGTAGGATTAGCATCCTAATATACAGGGTGTTTCCCAAAGTCGCGGCTCACTTCAATAACTCGAGAATGAATTGGAACAAAAAAAACAGGGTCAAATGGTATTAATAAGGGATGATAAGCTCTATTTAAGGGATATGTGAATGACCCCCAGGCCCCCTTGATCAGGAGGCTCGGGGGCTATCTCGTAAATAAAGCAAGTTAATAAAAAATTCTAATCACAAAGTTATACAGCGTTTTTACCTTAGTGTAAATCCGCAGAAAAATTTCTAATGGCTCTCCAGGTTTGGGCTGTGCCCTCTTGAGCTATTGCACATCTACAAGGAAAAGTTGTTTTCCCCGCAAATCTTGAAAAGTTTCTGCCTTTTCTTGAGCTTCGTAAGAAAAGCCATCTGAGGGGATGATTTTTTCGTTGGCGAAACTTTTGTATTTGTATATGGCGTGATGTTCCCAGCCATGCCTGTTGCAGCATTGTCCACAAATCCGCCCGAGACATCGGTCTAGGATCCATGGATCTCATGTTCCCAGCTATGTCTGTTGCAGCATTGTGCACAACTCCGCCCGAGACATCGGTCCAGGATCCATGGATCTGATGTTCTCAGCCATGCCTGTTGCAGTGTTGACCACAACTCCGCCCAAGATGTAGGTCCAGGATCCATGGATATGATGTCGCCAGCCATGCCTGTTGCAGCATTGTCTACAACTCCGCCCGAGATATCGGTCCAGGATCCATGGATCTGATGTTCCCAGCCATGCCTGTTGCAGCATAGTCTACAACACCGCCTGAGACATCGGTCCAGGATCCATGGATCTGATGTTCCCAGCCATGCCTGTTGCAGCATTGTCCACAACTCCGCCCGAGACGTCGGTCCGGGATCCATGGATCTGATGTTCCCAGCCATGCATGTTGCAGCATAGTCTACAACACCGCCTGAGACATCGGTCCAGGATCCATGGATCTGATATTCCCAGCCATGCCTGTTGCAGCATTGTCCACAACTCCGCCCGAGACGTCGGTCCAGGATCCATGGATCTGACGTTCCCAGCCATGCATGTTGCAGCATAGTCTACAACGCCGCCTGAGACGTCGGTCCAGGATCCATGGATCTGATGTTCCCAGCCATGTCTGTTGCAGCATTGTCCACAACTCCGCCCAAGATGTAGGTCCAGGATCCATGGATATGATGTCGCCAGGCATGCCTGTTGCAGCATTGCCTACAACTCCGCCCGAGATATCGGTCCAGGATCCATGGATCTGATGTTCCCAGCCATGCCTGTTGCAGCATAGTCTACAACACCGCCTGAGACATCGGTCCAGGATCCATGGATCTGATGTTCCCAGCCATGCCTGTTGCAGCATTGTCCACAACTCCGCCCGAGACGTCGGTCCGGGATCCATGGATCTGATGTTCCCAGCCATGCCTGTTGCAACATAGTCTACAACACCGCCTGAGACATCGGTCCAGGATCCATGGATCTGATATTCCCAGCCATGCCTGTTGCAGCATTGTCCACAACTCCTCCCGAGACATCGGTCCGGGATCCATGGATCTGACGTTCCCAGCCATGCATGTTGCAGCATAGTCTACAACGCCGCCTGAGACGTCGGTCCAGGATCCATGGATCTGATGTTCCCAGCCATGCCTGTTGCAACATAGTCTACAACACCGCCTGAGACATCGGTCCGGGTTCCATGGATCTGATGTTCCCAGCCATGCCTGTAGCAGCATAGTCCACAACTTCGCCCGAGACATCGGTCCAGGATCCATGGATCTCATGTTCCCAGCCATGTCTGTTGCAGCATTGTGCAGAACTCCGCCCGAGACATCGGTCCAGGATCCATGGATCCGATGTTCCCAGCCATGCCTGTTACAGCATTGCCCACAACTCCGCCCGAGACATCGGTCCAGGATCCATGGATCCGATGTTCCCAGCCATGCCTGTTACAGCATTGCCCACAACTCCGCCCGAGACATTTGTCCAAGATCCATGGATCTGATGTTCCTAGCCATGCCTGTTGCAGCATTGTCCACAACTCCGCCCGAGATATCGGTCTAGGATCCATGGATCTCATGTTCCCAGCTATGTCTGTTGCAGCATTGTGCACAACTCCGCCCGAGACATCGGTCCAGGATCCATGGATCTGATGTTCTCAGCCATGCCTGTTGCAGTGTTGTCCACAACTCCGCCCAAGATGTAGGTCCAGGATCCATGGATATGATGTCGCCAGGCATGCCTGTTGCAGCATTGTCTACAACTTCGCCCGAGATATCGGTCCAGGATCCATGGATCTGATGTTCCCAGCCATGCCTGTTGCAGCATAGTCTACAACACCGCCTGAGACATCGGTCCAGGATCCATGGATCTGATGTTCCCAGCCATGCCTGTTGCAGCATTGTCCACAACTCCGCCCGAGACGTCGGTCCGGGATCCATGGATCTGATGTTCCCAGTCATGCCTGTTGCAGCATAGTCTATAACACCGCCTGAGACATCGGTCCAGGATCCATGGATCTGATGTTCCCAGCTATGCCTGTTGCAGCATTGTCCACAACTCCGCCCGATACGTCGGTCCGGGATCCATGGATCTGATGTTTCCAGCCATGCATGTTGCAGCATAGTCTACAACGCCGCCTGAGACGTCGGTCCAGGATCCATGGATCTGATGTTCCCAGCCATGCCTGTTGCAGCATTGTCCACAACTCCGCCCGAGACGTCGGTCCGGGATCCATGGATCTGATGTTCCCAGCCATGCCTGTTGCAGCATTGTCCACAACTCCGCCCGTGACATCGGTCCAGGATCCATGGATCTCATGTTCCCAGCAATGTCTGTTGCAGCATTGTGCACAACTCCGCCCGACACATCGGTTCAGGATCCATGGATCTGATGTTCTCAGCCATGCCTGTTGCAGTTTTGTCCGCAACTCCGCCCAAGATGTAGGTCCAGGATCCATGGATATGATATCGCCAGCCATGCCTGTTGCAGCATTGTGCACAACTCCGCCCGAGATATCGGTCCAGGATCCATGGATCTGATGTTCCCAGCCATGCCTGTTGCAGCATTGTCTACAACTCCGCCTGAGACGTCGGTCCAGGATCCATGGATCTGATGTTCCCAGCCATGCCTGTTGCAGCATTGTCTACAACTCCGCCCGAGATATCGGTCCGGGATCCATGGATTTGATGTTCCCAGCCATGCCTGTTGCAGCATAGTCTACAACACCGCCTGAGACGTCGGTCCAGGATCCATGGATCTGATGTTCCCAGCCATGCCTGTTGCAGCATTGTCCACAACTCCGCCCGAGACATCGGTCCAGGATTCATGGATCTGATATACCGTTCCATGGCATCCTAGAGAGCTACACAGGGTTTAAGTCCCGGAATTTTGGTGGCCACTGTAAGTTCCAAGATTTGTTATGCACCTAGAGATCACTGAATTATGACTACCCTTATCAAAACTGGACGCTGCCCGTTGAGCACATGATTTCAGAGAGACACTATTAGTCGACCGACGTACCATATAGAAGGTGTGAGTGGAACAAAATGATTTATCGGACTTTGAGAAAGGACAGATTGTGGAAGTTCGGATTTCCCAAACAGGTGAACTGGTGGGTTGTTCGTGAGCCGTAGTTAAAGTGCATCAGGATTGGCGTGAAAATGGTCAAACAACGACCCAGAGGCAAAACCGCACAGGACAGCGAATGGTTGATGTGAGAGGTGAGCTCCGGGTACGAGGACTCGTACAGGCCAGCAGACGCAGCATTGTTCAACAGGTGATTGATTACCCAATAAAACAGAGGCCAGCCCGGAACAGTATCTGTCATGACCATGCGTCGCACTCTAGTACGTATGGGCTATAACAGCAGACGACCCCGACGACATCCTCTCCTAACCACGGCTCATCGTCACAAAAGACTCGCCTGGTGCAAAGATCATGCAAGTTGGACGTCGGATGACTGGAAAAAAGCATGCTGGCCGAAACCACCAAATGACGGAGGGTGTCCGGAGGCAATGCCAGCCGTGCCTATTGCAGCACTGTCCACGACTCCTTCCGAGACGTCGGTCCAGAATCCATGAATCTCATTTTCCGTTGCACGGCATCCCAGAGAGCGTTTGAATTCGGGAGACTCGGGGACCACTGGATGGTTCCAAACTCACATAAATGATCCTCGAGCCAAGCCTGGGTGGTTGCTGCCCGGTGGGGCGGCGCATTGTTCTGCCGAAACAGACCATCGGCCGCAGGTTGCGCGGAAACCTGGAAAGCGTGAATAATCAGCCAGCACATGCTGGTAGCGCGCAGAGGCTAAGGACATCTCCAGACACACTAACGGGCCCTATGTGTCCCATGAGAAGGCTTCCCAAACCTGCTTGAGCAAAACCGACCTAGCACGACAGGGTGGTGTCCTCATGCTGTCTACGCCACACCTGGAGCCTCCCGTGAACTTGGTACAGCTGAAACGGGATTCATCTGACCACACGATGCGGCGCCGCCCTACAGAGATCCAGTTTTGATGTTTCCGGCACCGGGCGAGGCGTAATTTCAGATGACGAGTAGTCAACCGTGGCACATGAGTAGGGCGTCGGCTCCCGAAGCCCAGAATATATAGCGTACGCCGTACCGTTCGCTCTCTGGTGCTCCTTGGGCTTTCGACTTTTAACACCGTACCGTTCGCTCTCTGGTGCTCCTTGGGCCTTCGACTTTTAACACCGTACCGTTCTCCTCTCTGGTGCTCCTTGGGCCTTCGACTTTTAACGCCGTACCGTTCGCTCTCTGGTGCTCCTTGGGCCTTCGACTTTTAACGCCGTACCGTTCGCTCTCTGGTGCTCCTTGGGCCTTTCGACTTTTAACGCCGTACCGTTCGCTCTCTGGTGCTCCTTGGGCCTTCGACTTTTAACGCCGTACCGTTCGTTCTCTGGTGCTCCTTGGGCCTTCGATTTTTAACGCCGTACCGTTCGCTCTCTGGTGCTCCTTGGGCCTTCGACTTTTAACGCCGTACCGTTCGCTCTCTGGTGCTCCTTGGGCCTTCGACTTTTAACGCCGTACCGTTCGCTCTCTGGTGCTCCTTGGGCCTTCGACTTTTAACACCGTACCGTTTGCTCTCTGGTGCTCCTTGGGCCTTCGACTTTTAACATAGATGTGATTTGCACCACCTTTGCCACGCGGTAAGTATGTACGAGCCTAGGTAGTCTACATCGACCCCAGTCGTTAATGGCGTGTCGTCCGTAACCTCTTGCTCTCTGGACACTAGTACGTTTATCGATGGTACACTTGTATACTGGAGTGCAAAAATTAAGGACGAGACGGTTTTTCGAATGTAATGTCGTGCAGAAGTGCTCCACATCGACTCAAATCATACCATAAGATCCCCAAGATGTAAGAATATGGGACAAGTGAGCAAAACCGTCCAAACAAGGAATCCAAAGGATACAAAGGCACTTTATTGAAAAGGTAGCTTCGAGCACAACTGGACAGAAGACAGAAACGTCCATGTGACAGGCGGCTGCCAAGAAACATCCAGTCTTTAGTAGGGGATATGGTCACCCCTGACTGCGTTGAAAGATTTACAACGTCTGTCCATGCTGAAGATGAGGTTATCAAGGATCTGTTGAGGCATCGCGGCCCATTTCTCTTGTAGCGCCAATCGCAGCTGCGGAATCGTTGCTGGCGGCTGGTGACGTGCTGCCAAGCGTCTCCTGAGAAGGTCCCACACGTGTTCGATTGTATTTAGATCCGGGGACCTTCCATGCGTTGAATATCTTCACTCTCCTACAGCTCTGCGACAGCCACTGTACGATGAGGTGTAGCGTTGTCGTCCGTGAAGAGGAATTCAGGACCCACAGCACCTCTAAACAGACGCACGTGAGGCAGGAGAACCTCGGTACAATAGCGGACACCAGTGACTGAACCTCCTTGGAAGATGTGGAGGTCAGTACGGCTACCACGCATGATACCACCCCAAACAAGAACTCCGCCACCTCCAAACCGGTCCCTTTCGATGATGTTGGAGGTGTGATTGCGTGCTCTTTGCTCTCACCAGATGTGTATACGTCCAGAATCGCTCGTCAGACTAAATCGGCTCTCATCCGTAAAGAGAGTTCGACCCCATTGTTGATGTGTCCAGTTCTTGTGTTCCTGGCACTAAAGAAACCGCCGTCTCCGATGAGCAGGCGTTAATGGCACACACCGTACTGGTCGTCGTGCAAATAGACCACCTTTGTGCAGCCTCCTGGCCACGGTAAAACGCGATAACGGACGTCCAGTTGTCTGTTGCATGTGCCTTGCGATTTCTCCCGCTGTCTCTTCTCGCCTGTAGGACAATACACCGGCCGTCCGCCGCCGTGGTTGCTCGTGGACGACCACTGATAAACTCTCGGACAGCTGTTCCTGTCGTTTGAAATGCTCTCCAAGCTCGTGAAACGATGCTGTGAGCGATCGCGAACTCCTCGGCCACACTAGTCACACTTCGACCTTCTTCCAACTTCCCAATGACGCGACCTCGGGTAAAGTCATCCAGATGTCGTCTACTGAATTGCCTGTTGGCCATATCACACGGTGGCAGCAACTCGACGTCGTTCAAACCGATGTACACCGTGCAATAGCTTTCACCGAATTGCTGAGCTTACACCGCCCGTGTGCTTTATATCCTTCCGACACCACCACCCCTACGTCATGCTGCATATATATGCGCATGTTCTACCGTACCGGACCCTAGTCTATCTCCTGAGTGGTCTTTCGGTCCGTTCTGCTTGCTCGTTCCACTGTTATGCTAATTTCTCCTCTCTGTCCTTAATTTTTGCACGCCAGTATAGTACACCCTTGATACGGTTGCCTTCGGGAACCCTAGAGTTTTTAGCACTTGGGTGATAGGATGACCCATCTGTCTTGCGGCGACAATGCGCCTACCACCAAAGTCGCTCAGATCACGATGTTTACCCATGTTCGTCGATTGCGATACATTTTTGGGAAGCCCTGCCCCTGCTGCCCTCCTATTTCTCGCCTGCGTTCCTTTTGGGTCTGTTCCACCTTGAGCGGGGCATGCCCATGTCAACTGCCCATCACCCCTATCTCTAATGATTTGTTTACTGAATGTGTACAGTAGGGTGGTCCTTAAAATACCATGATTTTTTTCAACAATTTTTATGCTGTGACCAACCAAAAGTGTTCCTCGATGTAAAAAAATAATGTGTCTAAAATTTCTACCATTTCAATTAACATTTATTGGTAGCTCAATATGCTCAAAGTTTTACTTCTGGTTGCATATATTGTACATCATAAAATTATAAACTGAAGTGCCAGAAAAACTGGTACACCAGTCTAATACTTGGTAGGTCCCCCCCCCCACGGGAGTGCAGGACTGCAGAAATACGACGGGGCATGGACTCCACTAGCTTCTGGAAATATGCTGTAGGCAATGCACACCATACTTCCTGCAGAGCGTTCCACAATTTGGGTGTATTTCGAGGTCTCGGATTCCTGGGTTCGATAGCGCGTTGCATGGCATCCCAAATGTGTTCTATCACGTTCAGATATGGGGACTTGTGTGGGAATGGCAACACCCCAAACTCAGATGAATGCTCCTTTAACCATAATGTAGCTTCCCGACAATTGTGTGGAGGTGCATTGTCCTTTTGGGACAGGCCCAACCCATCAGCATGAATGCAGGACATGAACGGGTGTACCTCGTCAGAAAGGATGCGCACATAGCGTTGGCCGGTCACAGACATTTCTAGACGTACCAGGGGTCCCAGTGAAGTCCAGCTAAACCCACCCCATACCATTACGGACCCTTCACCAGACGGTACAGTTCCTTGTTGACAGGCGGGATCCATGGCTTCATGGGGTTTGCGCCACACACGAATCCTTCCATCTGCCCGATACAGTTGGAAACGCGACTCGTCAGACCAAGCTACTTGTTTCCAGTCATCAAGTGTCCAGTGGCGGTGTTGCCGGGCCCAAGCAATGCGCATAGCTCTGTGTCGTGCACCCATCAAGGAGACTCGAGTTGGGCGTCGGCTCCCAAATCCCGTATCGTGCAGGGCACGTTGCACAGTCCGGACGCTGATGCTTGTTGAGACTCCAGCATTGAATTCCGATGATACCTGCGAGAGTGTTGCACGCCTATCGCGTGAAACGATTCTTGACAGCCGACGATGGTCACGTTCACCCAATGTCTTTTTAAGGTCACACTGGTATCGTAGGTTGGAGGTTTTACCGGAATTCTTGTAGTCAAGGTACGCCCTTGCAATTGTCGTCCGTGAAAATCCGAACTTCGTTTCTATCTCTACGTAATACTATGGCCCATCTCACGAGCGCCAACTATGACACCGCGTTGAAAATCGCTTAAATCGTTATTACTTGCCATTCTCATGCCGAAAACACCTCTGATAGCTGGCAAGGATGTCTATCGCTTTATATTTGCACTGGCGGAAGCAACCGAGTACGCGCATAGGTGACGTTGCTACGTATTTTGCATAAGCTCGTCTGTACCAGTTTTTTTTTTTTTTTGGCACTTCTTTTTTTTTTTTTTTTTTTTTTGATTGGAGGTTTAACGACCACCGTGAGCAACTCAATGGGCTATAAGCAGTCGCCCGTCCCTAATTTAGGGTCACTGGTTCCAGGGAAGGGAGAGAACCAGTGCCGTAAGACAAACACAACATCCATGCCTCACCGGGATTCGAACCCGGACCCCTTACGGACGAATGATCAGAGGCCAGCGCCTTAGACCACTGCGCCACCGGGGCGGCTTTTGGCACTTCATTGTACATTAATTAGTGCATAAATACTGATTTATTAATTACTTTGAAAAATTCCTAACACAAATCCTTATCTAAATTAATTATGCCTATTAGAGACAACAGAACATCATTTCCACTTGAAGTAATATTCGTTGTTAACACTGAGAAAATCAAATCAGTAAATCACTTAAATCAGAGTTCCTTGTAACTTGGCTCATCTGAGATTAAGTTTTTTTCTCCTGCAGTCGGGATAACGACACCTATGTTGTTTAACAACTTGTGATAAATATTGTTTTTGGTCTTCATTCTCCGTTTTTAGCACGTCTTTTGTAAAGAAAGATCGTGCTTCTGTTATCGGTTTGTCCGTCCGTCTGTACCCACGATATCTCAGCAACTATTAGTCCGATTTGAAAAAATCTTTTTGCATTGAGAAGCTTGAAATATGCAAATGATGATCCTTTATTTAGTTTTTTTTTACGATGTACAATTTCGCCGGTAGAGGGCGTAAATGCAGATGATGTCGATCTCAAAAATACGTTTTATTCCACATATTTGTATCTAAACATCCGATTGAAACAAAATTTATATCTTTCGATTCCATTTATGTCGAAGAGTATTTTAGATATAGTTACTTTTTCAAATTACGCATAGATTTTCCGCTAGGGGGCGTAAAAGTAAATTACATTTTCCCCGATAACTCTTCTTCTAAAACTCCGATTTGAAAAATTTTTTCTTCAGCGGATACATCTGATGGAAAATCTTTTGCATATAATTTCAAATTTTTGGTAAAGAATACTTTGGTCACCAGGGGGCGTAAGTGCTAATTTTTGATTCTGATGTATTTGCCATAAAATCGTAGCTTCTAAAATATCGATTAAAAAATTATTTCGTGGACTGATGCCACTCACATCGATAAACCTTTTTGGAATATTTTCTTCTTAAAACATTCCACAGTTTCTCCGCCAAGGGGCCGTAGATGTACATTTTATTTTTGTCAATATCTCTACTTCTAGGAGTCCAATTTGAAAAATTCCTGCCGCCCCGGTGGCGCAATGGTCTAAGGCGTTGGCCTCTGATCATTCGTCCGTAAGGGGTCCGGGTTCGAATCCCGGTCAGGCATGGCTGTTGTGTTTGTCTTACGGCACTGGCTCTCTCCCTTCCCTGGAACCAGTGACCCTAAATTAGGGACGGGCGACTGCTTATAGCCCATTGAGTTGCTCACGGTGGTCGTTAAACCTCCAATCAAAAAAAAAAAAAAAAAATTCCTCCTTTGTTGGATAGTGTTTTCCGTGTGACATGTTTTTCATATAATTTCAAAATTTTCAAGTAATTCATAGACTTTAAGCTAGGGGGCGTAGCGGTAAATTGCGTTTCCCCTTATATCTCTGCTTCTAAATCTCCGATTTGAAAACTTCTTTCTGCACCGGATACAGCTCTTGATGGGAAATCGTTTGCACATAATTTCTAATTTTTGTAAAAAAATAGTTTGGCCACCAGGGGGCGTAAATCTTAATTTCCGCTACTGTTGTATTTGCAGCAAAATATGAGCTTCTAAATTCTCGATTGAAAAAACGTCGTTTGTTGACCGATACTACTCATGTCGACAAACCTTTTAGGAAAATTTTCTTTTTGAAAAAAATGCATGGTTTCTACGCCAGGGGCGTAGATGTATATCTTATTTTTGTCAATATCTCTACTTCTAAGAGTACGATTTGAAAAATTCCTTCTTTGTTGGATAGTGTTTCCGATGCGAAATGTTTTTCCAATAAATTCAAAACTTTTCAAGTAAATCATACACTTTCCGCTAGGGGGCACAAAGGTAAATTGCGTTTTCTACGTTATTTCTGCTCCTAAAGCTCTGATTTGAAAAATTCTTCCTGTATCGCATACAAGACCTGACGGAAAATATTTTTCACATAATTTCTAATGTTTGGTAAAGAATGGTTTAGCCACCAGGGGTCATATGTGTTAATTTCTGCTTCTGAAGTATTTGTTGCAAAATCTGGGCTCCTGAAAACTCGACTAATTTTATTTCTTCGACCGATACCGCTTATACGGATAAACCTTTTGAGAATACTTTCTTCCTAAAATAATGCATGGTTTTCCCGCCAGGGGACGTAAAGTCACATCTTATTTTTGTCGATATCTCTGTTTCTAAGAGTTCGTAAGCGCACGATTCCGTTTACAGCAGTATCTGAGGGATTAAAAACCCGATTGAAAATCTTCTTTCTTTGGTCAGATCTATTGTTTTCCATACCGGTTCCATTGACTATGAATAGCTTTGATATATTTAATTCGCGTCAGAACGGATTCAAAAGACGTGCTTATTACACCCGAAAATTCGGTGTCAACTTTCTTGTTTTCTTTTTTTTTTTTTTTTATTGGAGGTTTAACGACCACCGTGAGCAAGTCAATGGGCTATAAGCAGTTGCACGTCCCTAATTTAGGGCCACTGATTCCAGGAAAGGGAGAATGCGAATACCGTAAGAAAAGCACAGCATCTATGGCTCACCGGGATTTGAACCCGGATCTAAACAATCTCTTGGGATATTAAGGTAATTAAAGAAAGTCATAGTGTTTTTTGTTACAAAATCTTCAATCTTCATATCACGAGAAATCTTCCCACTCAGCTTGATGCGTTTAAGAGGTTCGTCGACCCCGTCCTTTTCATTAAGAGATCGAAGCGTAGCTTTTTTGGACTTGTAGACACGTTTTGTTTTCCTTTTTGCAATTTTTTTCAGCTTGAGCCACTTTTTATGAAGTTTCTCTAATTTCATGACACAACCTGTTCATGGCAAATGGGAATACGGGCCTTTTCGCAAAACACAGCAGTTTCCTTAACAACAGCTTTACAACTCTCACGAATTGTCTTCTTCAAGGCTTATACAGGCCAGCTTGTTTCTGGAACTGTACAGAATTTTCCAACTATATGAAATAAAAATAAAAAATACACATTACCTTATTTATGTAGAGAATTTGATTGACACTTAAGTCGAATGAGACAAGAAAAGGTGAATGAAGAAGTCATGTGAAGGGTATAATAATACGCTAAGTGAATATTTCAACTGACTTGAGCGACCCATAAATACAGTTAGATCTGCCTGAAACTTTAAAAATAAATATTTTTTTATATGGTGGAACAACATAGGGGGGGGGTCAGACAACAACATTTCAAAACTTCAAAAATGAGGACCACCCTAGTGTACAGCTTAAAGTATACACTGAAGTGCCAGAGATACTGGTGTATACGAGCTTATGCAAAATACGTAGCAACGTCACCTATGCGCGTACTCGGTTGCGTCCGCCAATGCGTATATAAAGCGATAGACATCCTTGCCAGCTGTCAGGGCTGTTTTCGGCATGAAAATGACAAGTAACAACGATTTAAGCGATTTTCAACGCTGTGTCATAGTTTGGCACTTGTGAGATGGGCCATAGTATTTCGTAGGTAGAAACGAAGTTCGGATTTTCACGGACGACCATTGCAAGGGTTGTATCGTGGCTACAAGAATTCCGGCAAAACCTCCAACCTAGGATACCAGTGTGGCCGTAAAAAGGCATTGGGTGAACGTGACCACCGTCGGCTGTCAAGAATCGTTTCACGCGATAAGCGTGCAACACTCTCGCAGGTATCATCGGAATTCAATGCTGGAGCCTCAGCAAGCATCAGCGTCCGGACTGTGCAACGTACCCTGCACGATATGGGCTGTGGGAGCCGACGCCCAACTCGACTTCCCTTGATGGGTGCACGACAGGGAGCTATGCGCCTCGCTTGGGCACGGCAACACCGCCACTGGACACTTGATGACTGGAAACAAGTAGCCTGGTCTGACGAGTCGTGTTTCCAACCGTATCGGGCAGATGGAAGGATTCGTGTGTGGCGCAAACCCCATGAAGCCATGATTCCGCCTGTCAACAGGGAATTGTACCGGCTAGTGGGGGTCCGTAATGGTATGGGGTGTGTTTAGCTGGACTTCACTGGGACCCCTGGTACGTCTACAAACGTCTGTGACCGGCCAACGCTATGTGCGCGTCCTTTCTGACGAGGTACACCCGTTCATGTCTTGCATTCATGCTGATGGGTTGGGCCTGTTCCAACAGGACAATGCACCTCCACACAAGTGTCGGGACGCCTCATTTTGGTTAGAGGAGCATTCATCTGAGTTTGGGGTGTTGCCATCCCACCCAACTCCCCAGATCTGAACGTGATAGAACTTATTTGGGATGCCATGCAACGCGCTATCGAACACAGGAATCCGAGACATCGGAATACACCCGAATTGTGCAACACTCTGCAGAAGGTATTGTGTGCATTGCCTACCGTGTATTTCCAGAAGCTAGTGGAGTCCATGCCCCGTCGTGTTTCTGCTGTCCTGCGCTCCCGTGGAGGACCTACTAGGTATTAGACTGGTGTACTAGTTTTTCTGGCACTTCAGTGTATATCAGGAGAAAAAAAAATCCAGTAATAAATAATCTTATTTTCCGGCCACTCCCTAGCAGTACAGCCGAAATGTTATACCATGCGTTGGAGCACTCTTCAAAGTGAACCTGGCCTCTCTTAAAATTTTGTATTCGTATAGAAATATTCCCGAGTGAGTAGTAAGTTCTTTATATCAGGTAATGTTGAGAGTTCTCACCTTACAGTAAAATATCATCAAAGCAGGAAAGAGGGTGGGAAAGCAGCTCATGGGCTCATATGAGTCTAACAAAGAAGGAGTAAAACGTAGAAAAAAAGTCATGATAAGAAACCGGCGGAGATGCATGAAAAGCAATGTGAATAAGGTAGTTAATGACATAAGGATGACAGGATGAAACGGCCTGGCAGAGAGAGATGAAAAATAAAAAAAAAATTCTCCACCTCATTTCTTTGCGTTTGATTTTCCTTTTGATCGGAGTGGTCTTCAAAATGAGATTGAGGTTTGAACGTTACATAAGACCTATGAATGAAGCTGTTCGGACAAAGATGAGAGGGAGAATGAGTCAAAGGATCCCCATGATACCTTAGAAAGAGAGGGAATAACTGGAACCGTGATATGTGTTGTACGCGTGCAAAAATGTTTGCATAAAGAAATAGCGAGACTGAATTCAATGGGATGCGAGATACCGAAAAGTGTGTTTTGTAATGGATTTTTTAACACGATATGTAAAGAACTGGGAGAAAAAAAAGTTATATACGTCTCATGTTTGCAAAAATGTCTAAAATGTTGGATCGAAAGAGGAGAAGTGTATGTTTAGGTTTCGACGCTTTTGTGCTTTAGGAACCTGATTAAATATGTCCGTATGCTGCAGCAACAGAACAGATATATCCAGCTTTAGAAATATGAGCTACGAGAGAGAGAGAGAGAGAGAGAGAGAGCTGCCATCAAAACAACAAGGACAATTGGACAATGAAGGGATGGAGATGTGAAAATTATTACAAGCATTTCGAAATTCGAAAATCTCCTTTTTATAGAAAATTATTCGGGAAAGGGACAGCCTATAATGCATAGAACCATATAGAATTTTATTTTTGATTTGAAGTGTTTGCAAATTATTTATTTACGGCAGACTTAAATAGCCGAAGGTTATTATGTTGGAAAAAACCTTACGGAGTCAAATATTTACCTAAGTCACTCACAAATACTTCTCAGCAAAACTAATTCAAGTCGAAAAACATTGAGATTATTTCACCTAAGACTAACAGAAAAAACATTCGTTTCTACACTGCGGACATTGCGCCAACCCTGTGAAAGCGAGTATCAATTCAGAAACAAAGTGTAAGCACTTAATATGATTAATTTAGTTATTATGTTAATAAACAAAGTGTAAGCACTTCATGTGATCAATTTAGTTATCGTGTTAAATCTGTCTCATACACTGAGTGGCCACTTTATTATGACCACCCCCTCAGTACTTTGTTGGGCAACTTTTTGCCTTTAATACTGCTTCGATTCATCGTGGCATGGACTCTACGAGATGTTGATAGGTGGTTTGTGGAATCTGAGACCATGATTGATGAATAGCACTTTCCAGGAGTGTGAGAATGCAGGGTTGTGGATCCAGCTGTCTGATGGCTCGTTCAACTTCATCCCACAAATTCTCAATGGGGTTGAGATCTGAAGACTGTGGGGGTCACCTAAGCAAAGTAAACCCACCGGCATTTACCTGAAACAAATCCTGTACAATACGAGCACTATGGCAGGACGCATTATCTTGTTGAAAGTAGCCATTGCCATTGGGATAAACCATCCACATAACAGGATGCACTTAGTACGCAACAATGTTTAGATATGATGTGCCAGTCAGACGTTGATCAACACGAATTAAAGGGCCAATAGCACGCCAGGAAAACATTCCCAAACCATAACGCTGCCTCCACCAGCTTGAAGAGTTGTAGCAATGCATTTGGGGTCCATGCTTTCGTGCTGTTTCCGCCAAATTCTCACTCGGCCATCGGCATGCTGCAAGTGAAAACGTGATCAATTGGACCACATAATTTGTTTCCAATTATCGACTGTCCAATCCTTGTGCTCCTGTGCGAACTGGAGACGTTTTCCCTTGTTAACTGCAGACAGCAAAGGTGTTCGAACAGGCCTTCGGCTGCCATATCCCATCCGATGCAGTGTACGGCGAACAGTGCGAGCAGAGATCATTTGAGGGGATCCTTGATTAAGATGGTCTGTTATTTGCTGCACTGTTGCCCTTCTGTTGTCTGTTATCAGTCCGGACGCTCTCCTTTCCGCCCGAGCAGTCACCAGTCGATGACGACCACACGTTGCACGTAGAGACCCAGTTTTTTGGCTGACAGTCCAGTCTTTAAACACTTTAACAACAGCTGCTCTGGAACATTTCACGAATGCGGCGGTTTCGGTGATACTCGCTCCATGGCTCCGAGCTCCTACAATCATCCCACGTTGAAAGTACGTCAAATCGCATTTTTTACCCATCTCGTCACCCAAAAATCACTTCTACTACTGTCGCAAGCACTAAGCTTTCCCTTTTTAAATTAGCCTCGCTCTCTGGCGGCAACAGCGTGCAGCCATAGCTCATTTGCTTAAAACTGTCAGGTGGTCATAATAAAGTGGCCACTCAGTGTATAAGTAGATTGCTTTACATTCACTTTTCCATTACTAATATCGTTTAAATTAAATTTAAAGCTTTGGCTGTAAGGCTTAATGTGTACGTGCTTACTTGCTTACTTATGCTTAGTAACTAAACTGCATCGCCTCTTCAATAGTTTGTAATGAAAAATAGTTCGTAAAAAGTTACTTTAGATTTTATGTAATGCTTATGAATATGAGTAGGGTAAAAATCTATTAAAATGGCCTGAATCTAGGAATGCCGTCAAAAAATTAATGTTTGTGGTTGAGTAAAACTGAAAGAAATACCACTTCCAATTTTAAGAAATGCCCTGTCATCTTGGAAATCTAGAAGTAAGTTCATATCCAGGTAAACGGCTATCGGATAGAACATTTAAGGAAGAAATACTTTTATTTTAAATATTAATTATATTGTTGGAAAATCGTTCTAAAAATGTGTGAGCACCCTCTGTACATTTGCACCTGATTTAGAATTCAGTGAGACACTGACACAACAGATTAGAGTATTTTGAAACTATTTGCGCAGATTTGATTTCTTCAGAGCCGCTTCCTCCCACGAAGCACCCCCCCGAAAATTTATATGGGTCTCATCTCAAAGTGTTTGGAAATCTTTTTCTTTTTCACTATATTTATGCTTTTAAAAGGAAATGACTGAAAAAATATTTGATTGGATAAAAATATTTATGCGCAATATTTTAAAGATAGTTTTTTCAGGTTGAGACTGAAAAATCTGGAGATCTGGATCTGGAGATAAATCTACTGAGTTTTGTTACGATATCTGGTTTTGGAAGACAGAACAGAAGCATTTCTTACTACACAGGTGCCCAAACGTAAAGCTCGAAAATCAATAGCGAGGAAGCGCTCAATGAAATGTTATCGGTGTTCACAGGATATACGAAAATGGCACCAGAAATAAATTCCCTCGGTGAAATTTGCATATCAGTGAGAAAAATGCTGGCCATTATGTAAACTGAGTAACATACCTGAAGCCACCAGGGAACGGCAGTGGCATTTCTTGTTGACATCACGTGTGAGCAGCGTTCCTGTGACTTCAAATGCGTTCTTTATGTCTCATACACGTGTATCCGACGATGTAGTGTAGCGCGCGATGGGACGACTAGAAGCAAGAGAGTCTCAGGTTCAGGTGGCAAATGACTCGAATATCCATCCCAGAGTGGCTTCACGGCTATCGAAGCAATTCAACAACACCAGTGGGATGTCAGGAAAGCTTGTCCAAGGGCGTCCAAGGCGTACAACACTTAGTGTGTACCGTTATGTCGCTTTAACTGCACGGCGTCATAGGTCCTACACAGCTCCGCAATTGTTCTTGGAGCTCTCCGCTGCCGCTGGGACTACGGTATCAAGGTAAACCATTAATACAATTAAATTGTATACCAGGAGACCCATGGTTTGTCCGGCTGACGCAAAATCACAGAAGAGCTCGCTTAAACTGGTGCAGGCAACGTCATTCCTGGATCCCAGACGAGTAGGGCCGTTGTTCTTTTTGCAGACGAGTCCAGATTCGGTCTGCAAAGGGATTTCCTTAGGCATTTAATCTGGCTAGAACAGGCAGCTCGTAATGATCCTGCAAACGACCTCGAACGAGACTATTTCCGAGGCTGTGGTCTGCTCTTGTGGAGTGGCATTATGTTCAACCCAGCAAAAACAGTCGTGCTGGGCCAGCACTGCTAGTAATGGCACAGCACTATGTTGCCGCTGCCTAACCGTCAATAAAATGTCCGGGAGGCCAACAGAAGTGCCAGCAGTTCAGGCCAACAGTTGGCACTCCCATCAGTTGTCAAATGCCACAACGGGGCCATCAGTTATCCATCACAGGCAGCTGCCACAGTGGCCCTTCAGCGGCCCTGCAAGCACGTGCCAGCAATGATGGCTAGCCTAATGTGGTCCGCTAGTTTCCCGGCAGTGGCAGCCAGCAATCACGTGATGTAACTGATGGCTTGCCGAATCTTGTCCGCTAATTTCCCAGTAGTAGCCATAAAAAAATATAAATAAATAAGAATCAAGGATAGCCGTGGTTTCCCAAATCTACAACTTTTTTTTTTCCCCCTTTACGGAAACTACTGAATTACAGCACTGCGCTGGGGAGATTTTCTCAACAGACCGGAAAAATGCCCGTTTGGATTTGGGTGGACGGGACTGATTTGCCATGCACGAGCGTGTGCTTGAAGCTGAGTCTCTTTCTTGCGGAATGTGTAATCAAATGTTTCTGCCTTTAATTTTGCAATATTGCGAGGTATTTTTCATAAATGTCAGTTTCATATAATAATTCATAAATTAATTTTTTCAACGTAACGATAGTTTTTTGCTTTTTTACCTTGAGGGAACTTCACTCATTTTCAAGGAGTGTACCAACTTAAAGGCGCTTTCCAAAGTTTTGTGCTGTCCTTGTCGTCTTGAAAGGCGATTGTTGAATTAATATATTTAGTCGTTCATGTCACATTCTGTTACATTTTTAACGTTGTATCTTTCCTTTCCGTTGTCCGTAGCTGCATTTGTTTTAAAGAGAAATGATATTTTATTTTTCTTCTCGTTATTTTTAGAAGCGAAAAAAAGCGAATTCCCCCAGTCTTGTGTATTGAACCCATGGATGGGTACATTATATCCACATAGCATTGCTTTTTTTTTTTTTTTTCTTTCAAATAATTGATAAATTTTGTACTCGGATAATTATTTTTTTCCAACAGACATTTTTTTAATGTTTTTCCAGGACTGTTGTTTCAAGCGGTTTCAAATTATTTCTTATTGTTCATGAGAATGGAGGGGGTGTATTCCACGGCTGTTATCTAGTATTTCATGGCTTAATCTGATATCTTCGTCGACTTGGCATTTTAATAGGAAATGAATTAGCCTCTCTACATATGGCTTTTTTCTTAACAACCATTAAAATAACACGATGGAGATAGCTTCTTCTTCAACTAACTGGCACCATGAGAGACACCGCACGTGTTGCTTCTGCGCATGCGGAGTCCCGTTGCTTCCACCTGGTGATGGGGTTTCATCGGTTGCCAGCTACGGGCCACTAGTGGCACTTGCTTGGTGGCCTACAATTCACGGCGATGCTGCAGGACCATCAATGGCTCGCCAACTGATGGCGCTGCCACCAACGGACCGCTACCGGGCCGTGAGCTGCAGATTTCAGCCAGCAGTGACCCATCACTGCCAGCTGCTGGCCAGCACTTTCCCAACACTGGTGTTTTTACTGGGAACGGGCACACACCACTCTACTTGGTGACAGCCCCCTCCCTTCCAAAACCTTTTCCGAGCTACGTAATACCCTCATCGAGGAATGGAAGAATTCTCCAACTCCATAGTCGATTAACAACCTGGTGATAAGTATGTATCGTCATTGTGAGAGCTGTCTTTCCGTAGGAGGTGATCATATTCCCTTATGACATTTTTATGCGACATTCTTACGTCTCCCCTTGGTGGTATTTGCGGATCTGACCGTGCAAACGCAAAATGTGTAGATATTTATTTGTTGCAATAAAATGTTTCTTACCCTAATGACTGTGTCTCTTTACATGACAAACGTCTCTACTTGCTGTTGCGTGTTTTTGTTTTGTTTTTAACACTGCGTATGCATTTCAGACTTTAATTTTGGACACCAGTGCAGATCATATGCAGGTAATCATATTAATATTTTCCATTCATTTTACTTCTGTATTTTAGGTGTTCGTTAGTATTTCTATTGCCTTGTTTTTGCTGTTTCTAGAAGACTAGCTGTATACATTTGTTATCAAATATAGGCGAGCAACATCAAATTTTTATCCTTCCTAGCATTGAATTTTCCTCTGAGTTGTTGTAACACGTAATACACTCAAACGATAGGATGTCTCAGCTGGCTACTCTGGATTTTTTAGAAAGTACCTTACGCTTGCGTTAAAATCAGGAACACTTTAAATATGAGTAAAAAAAAAACCCACTTCAACAAAGACTTTGGTAGTATTTCCCTCTTGTACAAATTATTTATTGGGAGTTTCGTTTATTAAAGAATTTATCGAAGTAAAAATGAAAAAAAAAAAAGACTCCTTTTCTTTGAGGAGAGTAAGCACATTCAACACAGAAAGAACTATTTCGCGAAAAAACAACATTCGAAAAACCATTTTACAGCTTAAAGAACTTAACATCTGTGCGTTATTAGAGCCACAAACAAATATCAAAGTTCCGTACTTTACAGAAGTAAAAGTGCTCGTGAAGTACTTTCATATACTAACAATAAAAAAGAAATCGAGCGATTTTTTTTTTCAAAGCGATACGTCGTGATATAAGGAATACTTGAAAACTGAAAGTCTAAAAAATGCAACTTAAAAATATCTTCAAAAATAAAAATAGTGTTTCTGAGCACTGAAAAAGAAATCAGCCAAGAGCATTTTACGAGCAAGAAAAAAGAACTTAGATGCGAAAATAAGAGAAAAAATCAGAAACAAACAAACAACGGGTAAGCAAATTCAGAAAAAATAAAGGAAGATATGTAACAAGAAATTTCATAGAATAAACATTCCATAAAAAAAAGCTAGGGTCCACAAATTGATAACGAACTTTAAATGTGTTTGGTAGGAAAGAACATAAAAAGTCTTATAGCGTTTTAAAGAGTAGATCTGAACAAAAAAAAAATGCCTTCGCATACTTCACTATGGCGCATCACGTGATCTGAAAAAGCAAAAAAGCAACATTCGGGGCTGAAAATTTCTTGTAACTCTGTTAATTTAGAACTTAATCTGAAAACGCATTTTCAGTTTCGAAGATAAAAGCCGTCAAATGGTACGAAACTTAAAGTGCGGTGAAGCAAACCGATTAAATGCGGAGTTGTTTAAACAAAAGGTGCGTGTAATAGTAACGTAGTGGGTTGAGCTAAAATCGCAAAATTCTGCATTTAGAACATAGTAATAGAATGAGTCTGTTCATGTATGTAGTTCGATTTTGAAAAAACAGACACCGCATTAGACTACATTAGAAACGCCTAAGCAAAAAACGGCTATCGTTCACTTGACCGAAAGATCGCTTTACCGAATGGTTACTTGATCGAAAAGCACATTTCACCGAAGAGTGGCTTCACTCAAAAGTTCATTTCATCGAAAGATCACCTCTCCGAAGGGTCTCTTTATCGAAAATTTTAGATTTCATTATAGGATCTGTGAATGTTTGGAAAATTTTCATTATAGGCCTAGTGAATGTTCGGAAAACTGACTGCCAAAATATTAGTGGATTGTGTATAAGTTACACTTTTGCTTTCTCGGTGTCCATTTCTCGGTAGGTCAGTCTTTTGATCTCTAACATTAAATTTAAGCCCTTAAACTTGCACCTTATGTATTTAAGGTTTTGTGTCAGAATAAAATTGTAGCAATATTAATTTGACTTGCTATGTAAACCTTATGAATATGAGCACAACGGGTTAAAATTTGCTTGAAAATCGCAGGTTTAGGGCTTTATAACTAATGGTAGAGGTCAGAATACAGAACTAAGAAAACGTGGACGCGGAGAAATCGAAAGGGCAATTTTTGAACGATTCCCTGATCATATGATCATATGTAGAGGATTTTAGGAAGGGAGTGTCTGACCCCAGGTGTTAAACAACCCTTAGAAATAGGAAGCTAGGAGATTTGGGCTAGAGTGCCCGATAGGAAAGTGACACGGAAGCGAGATAGAAGGCGCCCTTATTTACAACCGGAGGGCCAGTACCCTGGGTCCGACGGCTTAACGTGCCCATCGGACGCACGGTGGATATTTAGTGGATCGAGCGTTCGTACCTGCCTGAGATGAACCTGAGGTCCTTTCCGTGGCAGTCACGAACGTGGCTCACTATTTGGCGGTAATTTTTATAAACTCTCATTACACTTGAACAGATCCTATAATAAAGTACAAAGTTTTCGACAAGCTGGTCGTTCAGCGAGATGATCTTTCGGTGAAAGGAACTTTTAGGTGAAAAAACCCTTCGTTGAAATGTACCATTCGATCAAATGACCCTTCGGCGAAATAAGCATTTCGATCAAGTGAACTTTCGCTAAAGTGATGTTTGGTCAAGTGACCTTTCAATGAAGTAATCGTCGGGCAAATAAAGGAGACCCGATAAAAAAGAATGTACTTAAAGGACAAAATTATCTAATAGCGTGTTGGGCATCCTCTAGCGCGAAAAACAGACTGTAGACGTCAAGGCAACGACTCCGCCAGATGCTGGAGGGTTTCAGGAGGTAATGCTAGCCATGTCTGTTGATTTCCCACTCATATGAGTGTTTTTCGAGCCATGCCTGGGTGGTTGCGGCCCGGTGAGGCGGTGCATTGTCCTGTGGAGCAGACCATCTGCCGCAGGACGCGCGAAGGCCATGAAAGCGTGAAGATGATCATTCAGCACATGCTGGTAGCGCTCAGCGGTTAAAGACCTTCTCTAGACACACTAAAGGACCTAATGTGTCTCATGAGAAGGCTCCCAACACCGCCTTGAACAGAACCGACCTGGCATCACCGCCTTGAACAGAACCGACCTGGCACGACGGATCCATAATAGCCTCATGCTGCCGACGCCACACACGCACCCTCCTGTCAGCTCGGTACAGCTAAAAACGGGATTCATCTGACCACACGACGAGGCGCCACTATACAGAGGTTCTGTTTCGAGGTTCCCGGCACCAGGCTAGGCATAATATCCAATGACGAGCAGTCAACATTCGCACACGAGTAGGGCGTCGGCTTCCGTAGCCCATGGTATGCATTGTGCGCCATACCGTTCATTCAGTGACGCTGCTTGGGTCTCCGACATTTAACCTGGATGTGATTTGGGCCGCCGTTGCCAAGCAATCGGTCTGTACGAGCCTGGATAGACTACGTCGACCCCAGTCATCAACGGCGTGTGGTGGGCCATCGCTTGTTCTCTGAGCGCTGGCACGTCCGTCGATGGTATACTCGCGGTATACCCTTGATACGGTGGCCCTCTGGAACTCTAGGGTTCTTACCACTTGGGCGACCGAATGACCCACCTGTCTTGCGCCGACAATGCGTCCACGATCAAAGTTGCTCAGATCGCCACATTTACCCATGTTCGTCGATGGCGGTATACCGTTAGAAAGCCATGCTGTCCGCCTATTTATTGCCTGCATTTGATTTGCGTCAGTTCCACTCTGGGCTGGGAGTGCCCGTGTCAACTGCCCATCATTACTGTCTCTAATGTTTTGCCTGCTGAGTGTGCCAATTAATGTATTTAGAACTTCCTTTGGAGAATCAAAAACTGATTTGACCTCTGTAATGGTGGTCGAAAGGAATTCAGTTCTAAAACAAACTGATTAAGCAGACCTCTTAGAAATTCTGAACGGATAGAATTTAAAGTTCCAAACATTTGGATCAAAACTTTCACCTAAGGAGCGAGTATATTTTTAATTTTGACAGAAAAACGGCGTCTTCATAAAATAAAGAAATTAAATACATATTTAAATAACTGCCAAATTATGTGCGCTGGAAACCTGAAACTCACGAGCATAAAAATTCAATGCAATGGCAAATGTTTTGATTTTCGAAATTATCTGTTATAAGAGCCCGTTTTAAAAAGAAATCCATTGGGCAACCTGGCCATTCCAAAGTAAGTTGAAGCCGAATCTTGGATGCTTTACCGGGGAATAACTTTAATTTACTGTACAACCAGTTTTGAAAATAAACGGTTCGGTTTCTGGTTTAGTGCAAAGTCAGTCAAATGCTGAATTATTTAAAGTACAATCGACAGAATAAACAGAAGCCGGCTTTCAAACATTTCCAGGATTGTTTTGGAGAGATTTTAAAGTCGGCCTTTAACCCTTTAACGACCATGACTATAAAATCTAGTATCACTCTAAATACCATAACTCCCGAAGCTGTCTGTTGTTTCACTTCTTTGTTGAGTAACAACAATGGTTGCTGACGGTGATTCCAGCTGATCCCTCATAGGTCGAGCAAATTTAAAGAACAGGTAAGGGTAGGAAATTTGACTCACTCTAGACAGGTGTTTCAGGCGGCTATGGTCGTTTGTATGTACGGGCGTTTTGGGCGTTATGGTCGTTAAAGGGTTAAGGCGTAAGATACGTCTCACACTGATATCTTCTAATATCTTTATAATAACTAAAATTATGAACCCACGTAGTTAATTACGCAACTTAGGTAAGCAGAGCCTCCAGACTGCAGCTAAGAAATTTAGAAGGAACTTTTTCATGAGAGAAAGATATATCATCACTGCGGAGCTTTCACACCCCTACAAACGGAAGAGACCCACTTCCGTCCTAACTTTGGGAGAACAGCTCACATTGGTCCAGACAGCGAGCATAAATCAGAGACGGTCAGTCCGCTTAACCCTTTCTGCCCTGATGGTACCTTAAGAGTACCGCGTTGGTCTTTTTGCCTTTACGGACTGAAAACATCATCACTGCCGGAGGGAACGTCCAAGTACCGATGTAAGGAAGTTTGTACTTAGGTTACGAAATGGTTCGGCATGCAAACTTACCTCGTTCACGTGCGATACCGTTTATAATGGATGCGTGCATGTGGCGACGGACATACTGGAATCTGAGTAGTGCCCGCAAGTTTGTGTTTCTGTGTATTGCGGTTTCATATTCTAAGAATTTAGGGTTCGATTGTATATGTTATCGTTAAAGTATGAAATCCGTTATTTCATAGAATACCTAGTTATTTCATGAAATAACTGATGAAGTCAGTTAAAGCGTAAAACTCACTTGTATTCTATGGTTTAACTATTTATTTCATAGAATAACGATCTACACCCCGTTAAAGTGTAAAATTACCGAGTAAATAAATCCCGAATTCAAAAGGCTGTAAAGTGAGAACCACTGGTCAGAAATAGCACACTATTTTCAACTCACTATAAAGTGTTATATAACAATAATGATATTAACTTTAATGTTTCGTTTTGTTATTTATAAATTTTTCGGAAATAAGTTGTACGGAAGATCTGCAAATTGTGTTTTAATGAACTGAATGTTCAGAGGGAAAGAGAAAACTGTAAAGAATGTTTGGAAATTCAAGCTAAGAAGATGAAATTAATGTCAGATAAATCTCATTCTGAAGCCTCTGTGGGGCTTACAGTACCTAAAGTTGACAGAGGAAGGGGTGACGCCAAATCTATTTTAGCTGCTATCATGAAAATAACCGAAGAAGGATTTTTTTCAATTGAGAACAAGAAACGGCCGCATAAAACAGCTATATTCCCGATCCCAGTTCAGCGTCTGTGAACAAAAACTAATTCAGTTCGAAGAAGTGCCGGATATAGAGAAATCGCTCCGGTTGGTTGCTGCAGCTCAAAGTTTAGGTACCGGTCAGGGATTTAAAAAAATGTTCATGTGAAACGCAGTGTGTCAACAAAAAATGTATTTGTTTTAGAAATAATGTTCTATGCAATTCCAAATCCCATTTTAGTAATCCCTGTTGTAACAAAGGATTTTATTGTGTGTGTCTTTATATAAATAACATTTTGTATGCTGTATAATTCAGTCAAATTGTTTATTTTACCCTTTAACTGTCTATCATTAATTAATTTTTCAGAATACCTAGTTATTTCATAGAATAACTAGTTAAAGTGTGGAATTATTAATTTATTACACGCTTTAACTAACTTAATCAGTTATTTCATGAAATAACTAGGGATTCTATGAAATAACTGAATTATACACTTTAACGGTAACATACACAGTGTGGCAAAGAATTTTTGAGACTGGGTCTGTAAAATGAAATAGAAACAATAAATTATAATTTCTTTTGGTTTGTTATTCAAAATAAGTCCCTCCGGCTTCAATATACTTGTTACAGCGATTTAGTAATGATTCGAATGCCTGTTCCAGCTCACTTTGCGGAATTGCCTCCAAAGCACGCGTCGAAGCTGTTTGTATGGTCGAAATATCATCAAAATAACACCCTTTTTACGTCATTTTTGATTTTGGGAATAAAGAAAAGTCGCAGGGTGCTAAATCAGACGAATACGGTGGATGATTCAACACACGGACATTATTTTTCGCCAAAAATCTACGAACAAGAAGTGAGGTGTGACTGGGTGCATTATCGTGCAACAAACACCAACTGTTTTCATCCCGATATTCTGGACGAATGCGACGAATTCTACCCATCAAACGCCTCAAAGCTGTTAAATAAAACTCACCAGTAATTGTTTGTCCACTTGGAACAAATTCTTTGTGGATAGATACCCTTACTATCGAAGAATGTAATGAGCATTGTTTCGATTTTCGATGGAACTTTTTTTTTTTTTTTGGCTTGTGGTGAGTGTTTTTACTTCTATTCCGCACTTTGTCGCTTTGCTTTAGGATCATATGGAAAACACCATGTTTCATCACCTGTAACAATCGATTTTAGGAAGTTTGGATCATTTTCAGCGACTGAAATGATGTCTCTGCAATGTGCACTTCTCCTTGATTTTTGTTCATTGGTTAACGTGTGTGGAACAAATTTAGCACAGACTTTTGTTTTGCCCAAATCTTCATGCAGGATGGTTCGAATCGTTTCTTTGTTGATGTTTAAAGACTCTTCCAACATTCTTAGTGACGCACATCGATTGTTTGCCACGAAATCCCGCACTTTTTTCAATAACATCAGGTATCCTAGATGAACGTGGTCTTCCGGTATGCTTATCATCTTCTAGCGTATTTCTTCCGTCCAAAAAACGTTTGTGCCACAGGAAAGCATTTGATCTACTTAAACAAAATTCACCGTAAACTTGTTTCATCATTTGGTACGTTTTCGAGGCACTTTTACCAAGTTTTGCGTTAAATTTAATAACAGCCCTTTGTTCCATCTTAATAATTCAACATGAAAAAAATTTTACTTCTCTAATGAACGGCCGTTTCGTTTGAGTTACTTTAACAACTGCGCAGTACCTTAGACAGAAAGCAAGCAGATGGTCACGGTTTAAAACGCATTCGCCATTACACTGGTGGCACCACCGTAGGCTGAAATCTAGCGCCAGTCTTAAAAATTCTTTGACGCACTGTGTATACACTTACGTAAGTCATCTGAATGATACATATTGGTCTGTTATTTTATAATACGCTTTGTGACACTAATAAAACTCCGTGGTGATCAGAAGCAGCGCCAGGACGTAGCCGTACATACCGACGAATTATTGTAATGAGAAAACGAATTGTTTTGTAGAATTCCACTCAAAGAAAAATAAATAACAAGGTATCATTTCTTATTTTCTTTTCCCTGCTGTCCTAACGGTACTTCTGCGTACCACTAGTCAAAACACTATGACATATTATATAATTAATTCCATGAAAGCCAAAACCGTTATTACAGCTCCAAAGCTATGTACCAAACCACAAGTTTCAAAAAATCCACAGCCTCAATTAATTTAGGACTGAAAGGGCTAATGGTGTCGTCGGCAATATTCCTCAGTTTGAAGATACTTTTTCTTCCGCAGATACAGGAATGATTCTCTTCCAGTGGTGTAGAAGAGCTGTAACGTACCAGGAGATGTGACGTACCTGCCAGAAGGACGCACACGACATAAAGGCAGATAGGAATCAGAATAAAACGTCCGCGTAGCTCAATTGGTAGAGTGACTTATTCCGGAGTGAGGGGATCCGGGTTCGAATCCTGGCGTGGACAGAAATGACGGAGAAATTTACTTCGTTATTGAGCCTTAGCGCGGCTTAGCTTAGCTAAGGCTCTCTCTGGCCTCAGCTTAGCTAAGGCACTTTTCGTGGTTAGTTGAGAAAAAAAGCAGAGCAAAGGAATTTTTTTAGATGATCAGGTAAAAGGAACTCTGATTTATATGAAAGCATACTCGTACCTTAACAGAACGATAGTTTCTCTAGAACTATTTTAGCTGTTATCAAACTGTCGGATCACTGCTCACTGTGTGATCCGACTGCTTGGAGGGAAAGCAACACAGAAAAGTTAAACATGCATGTAGTTAGAGTGGCAAGTGGCCGCTATGGTGACGTAGGCTTCTCACCGTTCGTCTGGGTAGGCCTGGGTATCATGTTTGTCTTACAACATGCTTTTTCCTTTCCCTGGAGTCAGTAGCCCTAAATTGGGGACGAACGACTGCTCATAGCCCGTAGAGTTCCTCATGGTGGTCGTTAAATACACCCCCTGCGGTACCCAAGAAACGATGACAGGTGTTTCATAGTTGAAAAGGGTATTTCAGCTAAACTCGCCACCGACTCCAACAAAGAGCAATCTCCTGAGCCCGATCTGTGATTCTTTATGAGTAACCCAAAAGGACGCTCTGGGGTCCGAGTTTTCAGAGGCACTGGGTTCTGGCCAATCGCTCAACATGGGCGCCAGCTCCGGGGGAGGGTCAGCGCCGTGGGGAAAGGGAAGGAGGCTGGCCCTGCCGGAACCAATCACCCTAAATCAGGGATTGTTCACTATGTCACTAGATGATAAAGGGAGGCAATTATCCCAGGGAGGAAACAAAAACCGACGTAAAAGATATCCACCGCCCCCACCCCATAATCTTAACAAAAGAAGCATATACGTTAAATGTATTCAGGGGGAATGATTCATATTATTCGCACGGAGTATTTGAAACCGTACAGAACGACAGGACGGTATATAAAGGGAAACTTAGTATTCTTAGCATCTGACTCCCACGCAAATTTTACCTTTAAGGTGGACGTCAAGTAATTTTGCTTCATATACTTCCAATGGAAAACCTTCTGTACACATTTCCCTCACAATTAATTAGTTCCCAAGGATGAAAATTTGAACATCGATTAAAATAGCTTCATTTTATAATTTGGAATACTTAATATTTTTAAAACATAACCGTAATTAAGTAATCTAACATTTGTTTCTCTACTGACGTCATCGGTGTACAGGTGGCGCCATCTTTTTTCTGGTCTCAACACCACCAAAGGAAAAGTTACTGATTTTTAATATAATTATGGTTCTGTTTTAGAAAATATTAAGTATTCCAAGTTATGAAATGAAGCTATTTTAATCGATGTTCAAATTTTCATCCTTGGGAACGCATTAATTGTGAAGAAAATGTGTACAGAAGTTTTTCCATTGGAAGTATAGGAAGCAAAATTACTTGACGTCCACCTTAATTTAAAATTTCTCCAATTAATTAGTTTTAATAAAATTTGATAATAAATAATTAGTAATAAAACTTTAATAAAATACTAAATGATGAAAACAACAAATCAGATTTTAAGGGCCTTCTTTCTGGATTTATTTCACCTAATCCGTTCACCGTGCGAAGGCACATTTTTCCTCAGAACATCACTGTTCCCTCCATCCAAATAAAAGACACCTTCCGCCGAAGATCATTCAAAAATACTCACCCCGATAGAGAGAGAGAAAGAGAGAGAGAGAGAGAGAGGAAGAAAAGGAGGGTTGGTCTGTTGCTTTGGAGAGATGTAAGAAAGAACATATCAATTATTTTCTAGGATGTAAGAATAAGAAAGAGAACCTCAAAACTGGTGCGAAAATATTAAGTTTCTCTAATTACTAAAATGAAAGTTTTACGTGCATTCTTAATTCTCAGCTTCCTTCCCTGCTTTCCCGAAGTAGAATATGCAATCTTATGATAACACAATGAACGCGGGAGGAAATTCATGCCATCACTAAGGCCCGCCGCGCCAACATACGTAGGATATTCTACGGTAAGAAATGAGCGGTACGAATGCCAGAACTAAGTGGATCAAACAACCTTTACATGCGTTGTTTTATGGCACAGAAAAGCGTGCTATTAACTGATATTCAGCCCTCAGAAAAACTGAAAATGGCAACACCGTTGTGCGGAAATCTAACTTTCATCCCCAATTTCTGTCTCATCATGTTTTCTTCTTGCTCAGAAATTTCCAGTACTTCAGATGGGAAGATCGCAGAAATTAATGAAAAATTAATCTCCAATACGACGTTGTTCCGAAAAGTTTTTTGTGTTAGCTACAAAGTAGAAATTTAATTAGTGCCTTTCTTTTCAGAAAAAAAAAATGGTAATGAGCTTATTGTCTCCCTTGTACTTGGGAGACTAATCTTTAATTTATACGATTTTCCAATAAACGTGAACTTTAGAAAAGAATGTCATTATAAAAGATATCCTGAGCGACACGACGCTGCCACCCCTCTAGCTAGTGGACACACCCACTGCTTCGCAGTTATACACCAGAGCTGAGTTCGGACTCAGTTTTAAGAGCCAGAGCCCGTCCGAGCCCGCCCGAGCCCGAATTTTATATTGCAAGATAGAACCCGGGCCCGAACGAGCCAGAAAACTATGATTAACCTGCTTAGGAATTAAAAAAAATCTTCTCTTCCACATTTCCAGTCTTTCCTACCCGTGCAATTAACCGATGCCTTTTTTAACTGCGGAGTGGGAAAGGGATGTCTATCTATGTCTATCTATTTCTATAGTTTCTTTGATAATTAATTTCTTCCTGAAATGTTTCTGCTCTGGGGGGGGGGGGCAGGAAATCAGGAAAAATCGGGAGGCATAATAATCTAGGTCGTACGTTGCTCAATAGAATTAGCAGGGAGCTGCCCCTTTGAGGTAGGGAGCAAAATTTCTTCAGCTGCTATCTGTTGTCTACAGTTCTTATAGAAACTTTTCCTTCGTAGTAATCCTGTAATTCATGGTCTATGGAATTTTCTTACCCCAGCCCGGAATGGATAACCCTGTGGAATCCCTACTTCTCATCTAGATCCAGTTGCCGTAGAATTCTCTTAAGCAACTCAAAAGTGTTGTGACGTACCTGCCAGCAGGACGCACACGACATAAAGGCAGATAGCAGTCAGAACAAACGTCCGCGTAGCTCAATTGGTAGAGTGACTCATTTCGGAATGAGGGGATCCGGGTTCGAATCCTGGCGTGGACAGAAATGACGGAGAAACTTACTTCGTTATAGTGTAAAAAAGTCTCGTGTGATAAATTATGTAAAATCCCATTAAAGGAAGAAAATTATCTCCCTCTCTCAGAGCCGGAGCCCGAACTCCAGTAAGTATTACGCAGCCCGTCTCAGCTCTGCTATACACGTAGAACATCGCTGCATTCACGTAGACGGTAATTCAATGTCAGTATGGATAAATGTCATGAGTTAAAAGAGTTTGAATGATTGATGATAGTGGGTGCCGACTCATCGGCCGCTATATCGCGGAGGTGGTACAGGAATTGCAGTACTCCCGCATTCTACAGTATCAAGAGAATACTATATTTGAGGAATAATACCGCATCGTGGACACTTCTGTGGATGGAGAAAGGAGGTGACTAAAAGTGGCCGTCGATATCTGTTTTTCATAGTTGCAACCAGCCGGAGAGCGACAATCACCAGCAACTTCAACGCGGGAAGTGCCAGAAACGTCTTCACCAAAACCATCAGGCGATCATTTGCCGCAATAGGTTATGGGAGCAGCCAACCCACACGAGTCCCATTGCCAATGCCACATCACCAATCTGTACGCCTCAACTGGGCGAAAGAACGTACACACTGGATCCTGGATCATTGGTGACGGGTACCTTGGGCTACCAGCAGAGCACGCGTTATCACTTCTCGCACTGTTGACAAAACATTGCCAATTTATGAGGACTGCGCCTGCCCACAAATCAGAAGGGAAACTGGAAAGACCAGCAGCTGTAGCACACGCTGCATTCTCTGGATGTCACCAGTCACTAGTTTGAATACACAGCATATACACTGTATTCACAAAAGTCACCGGACACCCCTTAGGAAGCAAATGAACGGATCCACTGCGTTGTTTCGATGCGCGGTACAGCTGCAAACGGTATAAAAACATGCCTGCTGCTGACCGCGATCATATCGCACTGTGAGGTTGAGTGAAAATGCCGCTGAACTGACTTTGAGAAAGGAAAGATTGGTCGGTGTTACATTAGTGGATTGTCCATAAGAGAAACCAAGAGGCGTTTAAACATATCCAAGTCAGCTGTTTCGGATGTACTGAATAAGTAGAAGACACATGGCGTGCCTGAAGCTGTAAAACGTACCGGCAGAGCAAAGAAAATCAGTGCTAGAGGACGTCGAAGCCTCAGGAGAGTCGTTACAGCTAATCGACAGAGTACTGCACAAGACCTCAGTGTACAGGTGAGTACAAATGCTGGAACCTCGGTATGTAAACGTACTATTCCCAGAGAACTTCATTCCATGGGTTACCGTGATCGTGCGGCTGCTCATATGCCTTTCATCTCCACTCGGAATGCTACTCGTCGTTTAGCATGGTGTAAAGAACATTTATCGTGGACCGTAGATCAATGGAAAAGGATCCTATGGACTGATGAATCCAGATACATGATCCATCAGTTTGATGGCCGTGTATGGGTATGGCGGCAGCCGGGGGAACGCTAGTTACCACACTGTACTGTTCCTACGGTCAAGTTTGGATCTTGTAGTGTACTCGTGTGGGGTTGTTTTTCGTGGTATCTTCCCGGCTATTGGTTATCGGGGATAAATCTGTTAATCAGCAGGTCTACCTCGATAATTTGGACAATTATGCCCTACCAACTCTGCGGTAATACTATGGAACCGACACTTGTTGGTACCAGCTGGATAATGCACCGAGCCATAAATCAAGGACTGTTATGGCGTGGTTTAATGCTAATTCCGTATCGTGTGTGGACTGGCCAGCACAGAGCCCTAATCTTAATTCCATAAAGCACGTATGGGGTGAATTAGAGCGCCGCATAAGAAGTTTGGAACCAAGGCCTACTACTAAGTAACAGTTACAGGCAGAATTATGTACTGAATGGAAGCGCATACCTATCGCTGTGTTCCAAAACCTTGTCGAAAGCTTGTCTCGAAGGGTCAGTGCATGAATTAAGGCCAAAGGTGGTTTCAAAATATCTTTATTCAAGGTAGAAATCAGGAGACGAACTAATAAGGACGTCTAAATACAAATAAAATACGATCAAAGATCGTTAAACTACTAAAACCTATATAAAAATATACAGCATAGTGCACAAGTTGAAAAATGGAGCAAAATTACAGCTCGTGATAAATGAACAGCGACAAGCATGTCTGGGCATTGAGGAAGGATTTTAACAAAAAAACTTATTGCTCATAAGTGCATTGCTGTGCGATTAACAAACTTGTTCAAGAAAATTGAGAGCTTCAGGAGACAACATTTCTCTTGCAAAAAAAAAAAAAAAAAAAATACAATACAATAAGACAGTAAGGTGTAACACATCATAGTTACAAGATAGTACAGTACAAAGCAATTGACAAACTGATCATAAGACAAATCAATGAAATGATGAATATCAGGAGAAGAACAAACTTGGACTTCCTGGTGTAAATATAATATATTACCTGTTCGGCAATATTCAAAAACAATGTACAGATATACAGCACAGTGTCAACATGTTACAAATCAAAATCGGACCATATACAGAAATGTAACACTATTCTGTTGACCAGATAGAAAATGTAAGTATAATAAGAAAACACACGATGAATAAAGCTTTAACATATTCTCACTATCCATATGTAGTGATAGAAGAATGATAGTACCAAGCATCACCTCACACAAAAGAACAAAATAGGTAAAATGTTTTTCAAAATATATTACTCATGAGTACAACACCATGCAATTGACTAACTTGTGCAAAAATAAATACAGTAAGAATCATTAGTCAACATGTCTCTTGAAAGAAGGTACGATATGACAGTGAGTTTTAACACAACATATTTACAAGGATGTACAGTACTATGCAATTTAAAAAACTGATTATCAGACAAATCATTGGAATGTTTAATAACAGGAAATAACTAAACTTGGACATTCTGATGCAAATAAGATGGATTACTTGTTCCGCAATATTTTGAAAACTATGTACAATTATACAGCACAGTGCAAACATGTTCGGGAAACAAAATAGAACAAAATTACAAAAAACTACACTGCAGAAACAATATCTATGTTTATACAGCACTATGCTAATGACTAACTGCAATATTTATACTCAAAATGTAAACTAAAGACGAACTAACTTGAACGTCAATGTAGGAAAAAAAAAATACAAGATGAGTGTCACAAAAAACAATTTGCTGTGTAAACACGTACAGCCCTTTATAAAAAAACCCATGCGGTAAATTTCCAAGCTGTGCAAAGATCTTGAAAACAGATTGTTGATATTTACATATGCATTTCTGATTCAAAAAGGTCAAATACCAAATCTGCCGACCGTCAGGTACAATGACGCTGGCGAGCTGGTAAACCATGAGGCAGCCGGTGACCAGGTGGCAAGGAACTGGCTCTCCCGACGCTGAGTAACTGCAACAGAATACTCTAGCCGAAGTCGAGATGTCAGACGGTCGCGGAAATGGCATAATAATGCCGTAGAAGCTTCATGCACAGTCAGAGGAGTAGTCAAATATCTGCAGCGTTGATGAAACACGTAGATTACATGCTTCGCTAAAATAAAAATATAGGCACAGACTGATGGGAGCTTGACTGGGGGATAGTTCTGTAGCAGAAGAGTCCGATATGCATCAAATGTAAGATCTGCTGTAATGGAACATTGGGCGATAGTAAATGCCAAGTTCAGCATTGGGAGTAATATAACACAGTGTTGATAGACATGGGAGACATCAGCCTCCCGAGCACAGAAAGGGCAAAGAGGGGAATCGAGAAGAGACATTCGGAAAAGAACGGAGGGAACAGGAAGGCGGAGATGGAGGAAAATCCAATGGGTATTAATTTCTAGAGGAGCAGAAAGAGGAGACAGGGCGGCTGACCACACCGTAGCAGTGGCAGCAGGGGGAACATCAGGAATGGGGAGAGGAGGAGAAGAATGGGACATAGAGAGGAACCGATAAAGAGCTGACACCGAGAGAGAAGAAATGGGATGAGCTGAGTCAGAAGTAAGCAAGAAAGAGGAAATGGGAGAGAAGCAGAAGGAACAAAGGAAAGACCTGAGTGGGAAGCAAGATGAGGAAATTGAGAAATGATAGATGAAAGAATAGAGTCGTAGATGTCACGAGAGGAGGAGGAGAGGAGAAGAGAGGGAGGAGAGGCTGGCGAAGGGTCGCCAAGAAAGGTCAGGGTTAGTGAGATCTTTAACTGTTACCACACCTGCTCGGAGCCAGGTAGGATAGGCAAAGTACGGAAGATGAGAGGGTGAATAATCGAAGAATAAAAGAGGGGTTCAGCAAGGAGCTCAGTTGTGGAATCAGGTGGAGAACGAGAGAGAGGGAGGGAACGAAGGAAAGTTAGAGCTTCACGGTAAACAGGGGGAAGTCGAATGAGGGTGAGGGGTCGGTGGTCCATGAGTAGTAAGGAGAGAAAAAGAAAAGTTAGGGTTGCTCGGGGAGGCGATGACGTCCCTAGCTAAAACGGCATCTGGTACTGGCGACGTGAAGAGACGGAGAAAAGTAGTGATTCTGACGGCCTTGTAGTACTCCTGTGTATCAAGGAGTCCGATGCCGCCGTGATCCGGAGGAGGCAAAGCTTTGTGACACTGACCCAGTGGTGGCAGGTCCAAATCAGAGAAGTAAGACATCGGGTAATTTCATGAAGGCGGAGTTGTAGAGACTTGACACCAAGCCAAGAGTGTGTGCACAAGGAAATCAGGTAAGTTCGAGAGAGGCGAGCTCTCTGGAAGAATGATGAGCAGAACTGGGCTCTCCTCCAGGGAGGCAGTTGACCTGAGCAAGCGTGGGTGAATAGCATTCCACGTGTAGAGGGGGGCAGCTTGCAAGGAACCAAGATGAACTCCAAGGAAGCGCTGTGAGATGGACGACCAGCTTGCTCCCCAAGGGGTGTCTACACGATGTGCCCATGAGCCGCACCATAAACCAGTGCTTTTAGATGAGTTGAGCGCTGCACCGGAGCATGAGGCATAAGCTGCGAATAGACGTTGGAGACACGGAAACTGTGAGTCATGACGGATGCAGATGGTGACATCATCTGCGTATGCAACAGAGGTAGTGGCATGATGTCTTGTGCAGGAAGAGAGTGGTGGCAGAACTGCTTTAAAAGATTGGTGTACAGAGCGGAGGAAGGGTTCAATTGCGATTGCAAAGAGTTGTCCGGAGAGTGGGCAACCCTGCCGCACTCCCCGGCGGAAGGGAATAGGCGCTGTGAGAAAGGTGGGCAGCTTGACCTGGAGAACGGCGTCTTGATAGAGTGAGAAAAGAAGAGAGACGATGGAAGGAGGAAAACCGAAGTGAAGGAGTGTAGCCGATAGATAGGAATGTGAGATATTATCAAAAGCGGATTGTTGGTCAAGAGAGAGAAGGGCGAGGGGTTCAGAGCGAGATCGGGCAAGATGGATTAGATCATTTAGTAGATGGATGTTATGAGAAAGTGAACGGCCGGGAACTGTGTAAGTTTGATTTGGGAGAGAATGTGAGTGAGAATGGGGTTAAGGCGTTGGGAAAGAAGTTTAGTATAAAGTTTATAATCTAGATTTAAGAGGGAGATAGGGCGCCAATTCCCCAGGTCAAGGAGATCACCTTTCTTAGGGAATAGTACAACATATGCTACTGTGAATCGCCTCGGTAGAGAGTGATTGAAAGCAGCAGAAAGTGCAGAAAAGAGAAATGGTAGAAAGAGAGGTAGAAAGGTTTTATAGAAGAGGAAAGTGAGGCCGTCCGGACCCGGTGCGGCCCTAGAGTTTAAAGAAGAAAACGTAGAGGATAGTTCAGAGAACGTGGGAGGAAGGAGGAGAGAAGAGGCAAGATGGGGAGGAACTTGTGGTAGGTTAGAAAGAAGTGATGCCAAAGCTGAAGAGGATGGCGGAGGAGATTCACAGAACTTCTCTGTATAGAACTTTCGGACCTGGGAACATAGAGTGAGTGGATCATCAGACACCTCTCCAGATGCGAGGCGAAGGTGCCGAAGTGAATTCGATGCTGTTCGTGTTTTTTCCATGGATGTAAGGAAATCGTAATTGGATGCGTCTGGCGATAGATGTTGTAGCCGGAGACGTCGTAGAGCTTGTTGAGCCAGAGGAAGGAGGATTGATCGCAGTTCTTCTTGATAGTGGCAGAAGAGAGGATCACTTAGGCTTAGGATGGAGAGCATGGAACGGACATGGTTGAGACGCACGTTTTGAAGCGTTTTTGCTTTAAAAAGAAAGATTGCGAACGTGGAGAACGAGTTGCTGTTTAATGTCCAACCAAAAAAGTCAGACCACAAGGAGCTGATTGAAGTTGAGGTCGTTTGTCCTCAAGGAAGGAGCGTACTGAAGTACAGAAGTCTGGATCTGTAAGAAGAGTGTCGTCAAGAGTCCATGGACGAATTGTACGGGGTTGTGCTGGAACTGCTTGAATAATAAGAACGATGGCACAATGGTCAGAAGAAGCTGTAGGAGTGATAATAGATTCTGTCACAGCTGTAAGCAGAGTAGATGAATCGTAGTATCTGTCAAGGCGAGCTGTGTACGGATTTTGATTATGTTGCGAGCGCCAAGTATGTACAGTCGATGAAGGATGGAAGTGACGGTGAACATCAATGAATGAGTTGTCGGAGACCACTGACTGAAGAAGATTCACCAAGTTAACACGGCGTTCTCTGGTGGAAGGAGATCGGTCCAGGGTAGGATTCAGAGTGCAATTGAAATCCTCCAATTAAAACATGATCTATGGGAGGAATGCGAGACAAGGCACGACGAAGGCGAGTAAAAAGTATTGTCAAGTGGGTTGAAGAGCTTGGAATATAAATATTAAATATATGATAAGATGTGGAAGCTATGGTGAATGATGCACACTGTAATAGGTCTCGACATAAGTTTCGAACCGAAAAAGAGGTGATTATGGAGTTGAAAGTATGGCGGATACCTATAGCTAGACCACTATGGGATGATAGTTGGTAGGCGTGGTGAAATGTGTAGTTCCACTGGCGCCATCGTGAGAATATCGTAGTGGATTGGCAATTCGTCTCTTGTAGTAAGAGAAGATCAGCTCCTAACGGAGTGAGGTCTTCATGTACCAAGGCATTAGAAAATGGGGATGCAAATCCCCTGCAATTAAGAGATACAATCTTGAAGACTTTTTTCCATTAATGCTTGCTGAAGAGCCTTCACAACAGGAGGAAATGATTTGAGTCGATTAAAATAGGTTTTAGCCCACGGATGTTCCTTGCAAAGGTGGGAGATGCATTGATTAAGGACTTGGATCTGATCATGCACTAGAGGAGAAACGATGCATACTTTGAGAGTAAAGCATGCGTTGTGGAGTGGTCTGTCTTATGTGACAGGTATTGATGTAAATCTTCAAATGAAATCGGCCCAGTAGGAACCGAGCCATCCTTAAGGTATTCGACAAGATCCTCAAATTTAAGAGGAGGCTCTTCGTCGGCCTGGACAGAAGAGGTAGCAGCCTTTGATGGTGAATTCTTTCGAGAGGTACTACCAGTACGGGGAGAGGTGCGGGGTGATGCGGCAGTCGGCTTCTTCGGTGGGCGTCTTCGAGAAGAACCACGACGTTTCAGCGAAGGCTCAGTTGAGCTCTCATTAACTCGAGATTCGTGGCCAGAAAATCCGTCATCAGCAGATTTAGAAGTATCAATGATAAGGGCAGTGGAGAAACCCCTGAAGGGGACTCCGCTACAGAATGACGACTCATGGGAAGCGAACAATTAAGTGAGGGAAAATCCAGTTGCTGGTCGAAGGATAAAGGGTCCGTAGACACGCGTTGACCAACTCCTGCAGTCGACTTTTGTGAAAGTTTCGATTCTGAAGCTTTCTGTGCAGTGGAAGAAGGTGTTGCTCGGCTCAGAAGAGGGCCAGAAGTTGTAGGAGAATTATCAGGAGCCTGTGATGCTAGATGTGGGCAATGCACACGTAAATGATTCTCTCCGTGGCAAAAAGTGCAGTGGAGGAAGGTAGTCACTTCAATTCTCCTACGTTGCTGTCCACAACGAACGTTGAGCACCTTTGGGCAGGCGAGCAAATGTTCATCAGATGGAAAGATCACTCTTGCACTTCGGCGAAATCCTCCTATGGATTTATCGTCTGGATCTCTCGGCGCGGCTGAAAGAGTAGTAACTGGCCCAACAACTCGGCCGAACTTACTGAGTACAGTGCACAGCGCAACGTCTGACACCTCAGGTGGAACCGGATAAAATGTAACCTGGATTGGACGCTGAGAGACAGGTTCTGGTAGAAGATGGACGTCTTTGAGGGACAAACCTTCTGTCAAGACAAGATCCGCATGCTCTTTAAGAGCAAAGTACACCAACACAGCTCGAGGTTTTCGAGCCATGTGAGTAATACTGGCTCCAGCTGGAAGTATCTACTTGAGAGCCATACTATATTCTTTCAACTTTGTGTCTGGGAGCGCATCAAAACACACTCCGAAGTCCATTCTAGAATAGAATTGTTTTCCCGCTGGGGAATCTTCAGGAATATCTATGGTGGCAGTAAGGCCATCAACAATGACGTACGAGTCTGGTAAGACTTCTGCAACAAACTTGGAAGGAGCTTTTTGTTCCAGTAAGAGCGGCAGAGTATGCCCTAGGAGCAGGACTCGAGCGTGAGGGCTGCAACGCAACCTGCTGTTTGAACTGAGTGGAAGTAGAGGGTAAATTAGCAGCGCTGTCAGACACATCCATGTCTTCACTTAAAGCAACAGAGAGTTGCGCTGCACTGACGTCACTGGTCGAAGCAGGGCAAGAAGCTTGAGCTGTAGTTGAGGAGTCACTTTCCACTTCTAGTGGTTGGGTGACGTCACCTACAAGCATTGGAGGAGATTGGTCTCGTGTCGAGGAGGAGGAGGAGGCGGCAGGAAATGCCTCGCTGATATGGGCGTGGACATCGCTCCTATCAGCAGCAGCCGCCGCCATTGTTAATGACGAGGGCTGCCTGAGAAATCGACCAGCTAGGTCGACAATTCAAATGATGATAACAGAAAAAATAAACTACTCACCAACTTGGGAGATGTATCAAAACAAAGCACGAACCTTCAGCTTGAAGGAACACGAAAGGAAAATGACGAACCACACGATAAAACACACTAAATAGGCACACAACACGGAGCTCAGAAAAACGTGACTTAGGCCAAAGGTGGACCGACACCGTACTAATGTATGTCAATAAATGCTATGTTGTGTTCGTGTCCGGTGATTTTTGTCAATATAGTGTATTAGGTAGTGAATCTTTTCTTTTCTTTTATTTCGGTGCTTTTCTCGCGTTTGGTTTACAAGCTACAAACTGTATGTGGACAAATATTTTATTACTTAGCGGATTATTTTTATTTATTTCAATCTCCAATCTATGCTTCAAAGAATCAGAATGAAAAGAAGACCTGCACCGAATCCTTCGAATATTACTGTCATTATTGAGTGTGCCTGTGTGGCTACATATTTGATGAAGTTTCAGTTTTCTGCCAGATATCATGATGAAGAAAAGGACACAAAAGAAAAAGGCACTCCCTTGCTAAAATTGCTAAAAGCATTAAGAACAATCTAAAAATACAGTCAGAAACTCTCGACGATCCTTAGTATTCTGTGGCTATTTGGTTTTGAAAAGCGAACGGACTTTTTACTGTTGGCCGTAACTTCTATTTATCCAGAAACAAACGCTTGCACAAAAAATGGTGTGCACCATTTACATAGTTTCAGTCTCGTCATGAAATATCTCCTCGACATGTTCATTCCTACATAATTTGATTCAGTTTGGAAAGAAACGAATAAAATTTTGTTTGAGCTTAGAGTTTAAGAAAAACATTAAGAAATACAATAGAGGCGTATAAAGTAGCAGGTATTTTGTTAGCACCTAACTCTACAGGAGTCTTCTGTCTAGGTGAGCACGATTCAGAGACCACTGTGAAGCCGAAGATTCTGAGAATAAAAGTAACTACAAGACTAACAACCCGCAGTTAGACACAGGCTTACCGCACTATCCCCGTTTCAATAGGATTTTTTTTTTTTTAAGAAAATGACAAAAATCCTTCTTTTTACTATTACAGAGACTTTTGCTGCAAAGGTGAGATGCTATGTTTGCTATATCGATGTGACATATAAGAATTAACTCTCTCTCTCTCTCTCTCTCTCTCTCTCTCTCTCTCTCTCTCTTTCTCCCTTCATTTTTCAATTTCTTTATCTATTTTCAGATCCTTTGATTGTGAAATGATTATCAAAGATCCGGTATTAAAAATAAGAGGGTGTGTTATTTGTGGAGATTTTTTATTATGCTTTTATTATTAATTATGACTGTTTGTTATTATGCATTGCCTAATATATAGACGAGAAAAACAATTGTAACCACCTGCTTAATATGATATTGGTCCTCCACGTGCCTCCAAAACGGCTCTTACCCGGCTACGTATGGATGCTACAAGATTTCTAAAGGTGTCTTGTTGTATCTGGTACGAACACGTTACTAGCAGATGTGACGTACCTGCCAGCAGGACGCATATGACATAAAGGCAGATAGTAGTCAAAACAAACGTCCGCGTAGCTCAATTGGTAGAGTGACTTGTTCCGGAATGAGGGGATCCGGGTTCGAATCCTGGCGTGGACAGAAATGACGGAGAAATTTACTTCGTTATAATGGCGCCCGAACTATCCGGATGACCCGACCGTTCAAAATCTCGCATTGGTGTGATGTTATTTCCACACCGCGAGATAGGAAAAATAAGAGAATCCCTTCACCAGCACTTCGAAAAAAAAAAAAAAAAAAAATGTGTGATGTTGCATTCCACACACCAGATTGACTGGGAGTTCTCAAGTGCACGTTCTACAGTGGATGGCTGCCTGCAACGATTCATGGTCACGGCTGACCCGTGGGCCATGCCCCCGGCCCTCTTTCGGGGGAAGGGAGATGTGACGTACCTGCCAGCAGGACGCATATGACATAAAGGCAGATAGTAGTCAAAACAAACGTCCGCGTAGCTCAATTGGTAGAGTGACTTGTTCCGGAATGAGGGGATCCGGGTTCGAATCCTGGCGTGGACAGAAATGACGGAGAAATTTACTTCGTTATACAGATACTTCTGTAAGTTACGTAGTTGAGTCGACTCAAATCGGATTTGCTGTTCCAACACAATCCAAGGCTTCCCCAGGTACACGAGGCACATGTACCCGGCCATCCATGTGGTGCAACAGGAAACGAGATTCATCCGACCAAACGACCTTTTCGCTTTGTAAGTTCCTTAACTTTTGTTAGTTACGTAGTTGAGTCCCCGCAGATCGGAGATTTGCTGTTCCAACACAGTTCACAGATGCTCGATTGGATGGATGTTTGGGGAATTTGGAGGCCAGGGCAAACCTGGAAATCTTCATCATGTTCCGCGAAACATTCTCGACCAATCTGAGCAGTGAGGCATGGCGCATTATTCTGCTGAAAGAAGGCACTGCTACAGCGGAGTACCTGTGCCATGAAAGCATGTGCTTGGTCTGAAATTATGTTTAGGTAGGAGATAGACATCATAGTTTCCTGCACATCAACGACCGGACCCAGGGTTTCTCAGAAGAACGTTGCCCAAAGTATTACACTTCCTCCGCCGGCTTGTTTTCGTCCCACGGCGCATCCTAGTACCAACCTTTCCCCAGGTAAATGATGTATTAGGTGTGCAAATAAGTTTTAAAGCGTTTTAAGACAACGCAACATGTAATTTGAGAGAAAACAACAATACCTTTGCGAATCGAAATATGCGCCGTAATTATCTAACACCTTCCGCCATCGGTCGGGTAGCTGACGGATTCCAGCCATGAAGAATACTTCGTCGTGTGACGCGATGAAGTCGTCAACCCATTTTTGCACTTCGTCACATGTCCGGAACCGTACAGCAGACATACCATGTTGCATTGATGGTAACATATGATAGTCTGAAGGGCCTATGTCGGGACTATACGCCAGGTGCTCCAAAACTTCACATCCAAGCGTCAATAACGTTTCCTTGACCGATTTCTCGATATGCGGCCTAGCGTTGTCATGCAGTAATTTCACGGGACACAATCCTTTGCCTGTGAATGGACCTTTCCGACAGACTTCCTGGTTCAATCGCAGCAATTGTTGCTTATAGCGATCAGCAGTAACAGTTTGAACCTGTTCCAATAGTTCATAATAGAGCACACCTTTCATATCCCACCAGATGCACAGCAGAACTTTCTTGGAGGGAATATTGCGCTTCGGTGTCGAAGTCTTTGCTTCCCCGGGATCTACCCAGGGATTTTTGCGTTTGCGATTGTCGTACCATATCCACTTTTCGTCACCCGTAACGAATTTCCACAGGAAAGACTTTCTGTGTCGTTTTTTCAAAAGATTCAAACACTTCATGACACGCTCAGCCTTGTTTCTTTGGCTCAAGTCATGTGGTACCTATTTTCCTTCCTTCTAAATCTTTCCCATTGAGCGTAAACGATTGAAAATGGTTTGTTGAATTAGGCCTACCCCCAGTTGTTCAGCTAGTTCTTTTCGAGTTTGAGACGAATTTTCATCCAACAATGCTTGCAGTTCCTCATGTGCAATTTTCTGCGGGACGCCGCTACGTTCTCGATCGCTAACATCAACATCATCTGGTATAAACCGTCTAAACCAAAACTCACACGTGCTTTTCGATACAATATTCTCCCCCAGAACAGAACAGATAGATGCACATGCTTTTGCAGCACTTTTTTCTTGAGGAAACTTGTAAGGAATGCAGTGTCGAATAAACGCAGTATCGCTTGCCATCTTTCACTTACCGATGTGCAAGTGCATTTGACTGTTGGGGAAACTTCTGTGTTACACTTTATACTCTGGACCAGAAACGGTCGCATGACAACAACGCGGGGGAATGTCGGTTATGTAAATTAGCGGTATACGTCACACAAAAACGCTTTAACACTTATTTGTGCATTTAATACATGTACTCGGCCGTTAACATGGTGCAACAAGAAGTGAGATTCGTCGGGGCCGAAGACCTTCTAATCCTTCAAGGTTCAGTTGCGATGTTCTCTTGTCCATTGTAGGCGCTTTCGACGGTGAACTAAGATCAGCATGAGCACTCGGAGTGGTCTGTGTCACCGCAGTCACATTTTCAGCAGAGTTCGATGTGCTGTGACACATTACTCCCATCACCAGAAAATTACGCCATAGTATCCCTTTTGTTGGCTTGTACTTTCGCAGTCACATCTAGTATCAATGAGCCGAGGTCAGCTCACATCTAGTATCAATGAGCCGAGGTCAGCTCACATCTAGTATCAATGAGCCGAGGTCAGCTCACATCTAGTATCAATGAGCCGAGGTCAGCTCACATCTAGTATCAATGAGCCGAGGTCAGCTCACATCTAGTATCAATGAGCCGAGGTCAGCTCACACCTACTATCAATGAGCCGAGGTCAGCTCACACCTACTATCAATGAGCCGAGGTCTCCGACCACTTTTTGAGTATACTAACCATGGCTGACCACGAACACCCCCGAAACTTTGACGTCTCGGAAATGCGCTGACCCAGTCGTCTGGCCATTACAATTTGGCCATTGTAAACTCGCTTAAGTGCACTGTCTTTTCCCACCTGAAGATTAAAAATAACATTAATTAACAGAGCTCAGCATTAGGTGTTACTGATACCGTTTCATGACCTTCGCATGCGACTCGTTTACCTGCCGTTGGTTCGATTTGCATAAAGACATGCTAGTCATCGTGTTTTGTCACTTATGTGTTATAACGAAGTACATTTCTCCGTCATTTTTGGTCCACGCCGGGGATCGAACCCGAGTCCACTTATTCCGGAACAAGTCGCTCTACCAACTGAGCTACGTACACTTTCGTTCTCGCTGCTATCTGCCTTTATGCCGTGTGCGTTCTGCGGGGCAAGTACGTCACATCTCCCCCCCCGAAAGAGGGCCAGGGGCATGGCCCGCGGGTGAGCCGTGACCATGAATCGTCGTAGGCAGCCATCCTCTGTAGAACGTGTACTTGAGAACTCCCAGTCAGTCTAGTGTGTGGAATGCAACATCACACACATTTATTTTTCGAAGCGCTTAAGAAGGGATTCTCTTATTTTTCGTATCTCGCGGTGAGGAAAGAACATCTCACCATTGCGAAATCTTGAACGGCCGGGTCATCCGGGAAGTTCGGGCGCCATTATAACGAAGTAAATTCCTCCGTCATTTTTCGTCCACGCCGGGGATCGAACCCGGGTCTCCTCATTCCGGAATAAGTCGCTCTACCAATTGAGCTACGCGGACTTTCGTTATCGCTGCTATCTGCCTTTATGTCGTGTGCGTCCTGCGATTAAGGCCTTGTCACAGTGTACACACTTCTCACTGTAAGCTTCTGGTAGCGGTATCGAAAACATCAAGCCTCGCCGCTGCTGGTTTCATTTCTTCAAATAACGATAGAATCGATTGTAACTTTACCTGACCACATGCATGGCGCATGACACTTATAAAAACTAAAAAGAAGCTTAAAAACATAAAGGATAAGGGTTGTGCAAATAAATTTATCCCTCATACCACTTCCTACTGTCATCTTATAAGTTATTTCAGTAGTGAGACGTATAAAGTGTCATTTTATTTCAACGGTAACAAATTCTCCTCTTATTATTTAAAAAATAAATAAAAAGACATAATAATCGTTAGGGTAAATTTATTAGCACAGCCTTATCCTTTAGGTTTTTAAGCTTGTTTAATTTTTCTGACTTTTATGCAACATGCACTTGGTCCAGTAGAGTTACAATCGACTCTATCCTTATTTGAAGAAATGTCACCAGCAGTGATGTTGCGTGACCTTTTGGAGAACACCACTGAAATAATCTCTAAGATGACATTAGGAAGTCATTCATTATCTGCTCACAGAGGTTTCAGAAAGAAAGGGCAGGGCATCTTAACAACCGCGCCCGCTCCTACGAGGAGTAATGCAATTGATTAATAGACAGCTGCCCCATATGTGAGCATCCAGCTTCCACTGTGTTTCAGAAAGATCCAAAATTATCAAGCATCTAATATTCACCTCTGGGTATGGTATATTCGTACTGGTGGTTCAGTAGTTTCTTACGACCCATCATCGCAGTACAAAATTTTATTACAGCTGAATTTTTTTTACAGTGTGCTATTTCTAACTCATGTAGCTTCCAAAGATTACATTCAGATGCCAGATTATTAGGAATATCTGCCCTCAGCTCACTCCAACAAATAAGACTAAACAACCTTTTTCCTTTGTATATTCCTTAACTAGTGTTAGTTACGTAGTTGAGTCGCCGTAGATCGTAGATTTGCTGTTCCAACACAATCCACACATGCTCAATCGGATTTATGTCTGGGGAGTTTGGAAGGCCAGACATCAATCCAATTACGATAACGGCGTGGCACATTAACCTCTGAAAGAAGGCACTGCTGCAGAAGAATACTTGTGCCATGAAAGGACGTAACTGGTTCGCAATTATGTTTTTTTTATTGAAGGTTTAACGACCACCGTGAGCAACTCAACGGGCTAAAGGCAGTCGCCCGTCCCTAATTTAGGGTCACTGGTTCCAGGAAAGGGAGAGAGCCAGTGCCGTAAACAAACACAACATCCATGCCTCACCGGGATTCGAACGCGAACCCCTTTTGGACGAATGATAAGAGGCCATCGCTTAGACCACTGCGCCACCGGGACGGCGCAATTATGTTTAGGTAGGTGGTAGACAACATACACTGACGGAAAAAAATCCCAACACCACGAAAAAATAGTTGTAGAGGAATGAAATGGCGGCAATACATTTGTATTGGTAACATATTTAATCAATTAAGGTTTCAAGATCACAGCTTATTGTAAACGCGAGAAGAGCCATTTTAAATGTGAAATGCTGTTACATTAATAACCGGTGTAACCGCCAGAATGTTAAATTCAAGCACGCAAACGTTCATGCATTGTATCGTACAGGTGCTGGATGTCAGTTTGAGGGATGGAGTTCCATGCCTGTTGCACTTGGTCGGTCAATACAGGGACGGTTAATGCTGGTTGGGGGTGACGCTGGAGTTGTCGTCCAATGATGTCCCATACGTGCTCGATTGGTGAAAAGATCTGGTGATCTAGCAAGCCACGGCAACATGTCGACACTCTGTAGAGCATGTTGGGTTACAACAGCGGTATGCGGGCGTGCGTTATCCTGTTGGAAAACACCCTCTGGAATGCTGGTCATGAATGGCAGCACAACAGGTGAATCACCAGACCCACGTACAGATGTGCCGTCAGGGTGCGTGGGATAACGACGAGAGTGCTCCTGCTGTCATAGGAAATTGCTCCCTAGACCATAACTCCAGGTGTAGGTCCAGTTTGTCTCGGTCGCAGACCTGGCCTCCTTCTAACCAACACATGGTCATCACTGGCACCCAGGCAGAACCGGCTTTCATCAGAAAACACAACAGATCTCCACTCCGTCCTCCAATGAGCTCTAGCTTGACACCACTGACGTCGCAAACGGCAGTGGTTTGGAGTAAGTGGAATGCACGCTACAGGGCGTCTGGCTCGGAGATGTCCTTCAAGTAACCGATTTGTAACAGTTCGTTGTGTCACTGTGGTGGCAACTGCAGCTCGAATTGCTGCCGCAGACGCAGTATGATGAGCCACGGCCATACGCCGTACACGGCGGTCTTCCCTCTCAGTAGTGCCACGTGGCCGGCCGTAACCCGGTCTTCTTGAGGCAGTACTTTCCCTTGACCACCGCTGCCAACAATCATGCACAGTGGCTACATTCCTGCCAAGTCGTTCTGCAATATTGCGGAACGAAAATCCACCTTCTCGTAGCCCTATTACACGACCTCGTTCAAACTCGGTGATAATGGCTTCTTCGTCTTCTTAAAGGCATTCCTGACTAACATCAACGCACTACGTCAAATCTCAACGATAACTAACACTCACGAACGTTACAGAGCGTATTTACAGCAAACCTGCTTTGCATGTTCCTAGGGGCGCTACTAGCGCCACACGTATGCGCCGAGCGCAAAATTTGCATAGACGTCATCTTACAGATGTACTCTCACCGCCTACCAACTGTCGTTTATCTAACACAACCTCTTCTTGGTGTTGGGATTTTTTTCCCGTCAGTGTATATTACTGCACATGATTGACCAGGCCCAGGGTTGGTTTCCCAGCAGAATATTACCTAAAGGACACTTCCTCCACAGGCTTGTTTTCATCCTACGGTGCATCCTGGTGCCAACACTTCTCCAGGTAGACAACGCACACGCACGCGGCCGTCCATATGGTGCAACAGGAAACGAGATTCATCAGACCAGGCGACCTTCTTCCAATCATTCAAGGTCCAGCTTTGATGCTCGCGCACCCATTGTAGGGCGCTTTCGACGCCTACAATAGGTACGCGAGCATCAACTTTCAACTAAAATCTCGAGAAACATCGGAGTTATTATTATGCAGATCTACTTTCAACTAAAATCTCGAGAAACATCGGTGTTATTAGTCACACTCTTAGACATTTAACCCCTAAACTAATGCTGGCGTTATACTATTCCATCATTCAGACTTATTTTACTTACTGTATTTTCACATGGGGGAAAACAACACGATATAATATTCTCAAATTACAATAATTACAAAATACGTTTATCAGGTTATTGGATTTAAATATTAATACTAATCAATTTAACATATAGAATAACTTCACATTCCAATACGTTTACTATATTAACTATACAACAACTATATGAATATAATTTAGGAAAGATCATGTTTTAAAGAATAAAATATACACTATATCATGACTTGATCGCAATTAATACACATACTCATACTTATCCAATAAGAAATAGATTTAAATTACTACCGGTATTTACATATACAGAAAATTTAAAAAATAACATAAACTATTCTGGTCCTAAATTACGGAATATTTTTCCTTACCATCTTACTGCTATTAATATTATTAACCTTTTTAAGAAAAAAAACTAAAACTATTTAATGGGGAAGAACTAGATCTATCATAGTATATCTCTTTTTCTTTTGACCAACTGGTTTAAGGCCAACTTATTTACTTTTAGGGGAGGGGAAAAGGGGAGGAAAATGAAATTGGGATAAATTTCTACTTATATAATACTAAATTACTCTTGGTGGCCTTTCCCTATAATTTCTATTTACTACTTACTAATTTACTTATATGATATCAGAAAATCAGTTACGTCTGTTCCTGACTTGTATGATGTTTATTACGGGTGCCGAGGGCTGTGTTCCTTTTCCCTCGTGCTCTCCAGTTGTCACTAGTTACATTGTTATTGTTATAATACTACTATTAGTGTATATGGTCACAACTGAAAAATAAAAATGAAATGAAATGAACGGAGGTTATAATGGGCATTTGGAGTGGTCTGCGTCTCCGCAGCCACATTTTCAGCAGAGTTCGATGTGCTGTGTGTTGTGACACATTGCTCCCGTTACCAGAATCTAAATTATCGGCAAATTACGCCACAGTATCCCTTGTGTTGAATTGTACCATACGGGTTAGCTTTCGCTCACATCTAGTACCTATGAGCCGTGAGCGTGATGCGTAGTATATATCCAGCAACAAGCACGTCGATCATCATTTAGCGTTCGATTGAGAGTCAGAATGGAAGAAACGAGTGATCTGAGCAACTTTGAACCAGGTATCATGGTTGGCACTAGGCATGCCAGTTTGATCACCTCCTTCGCGTCCGTCCTGCCTGGGATTTTTGCGCGTAATCGTGAATGGTGTGACACGCCAAAAATTCCAGCAATCGGAACAAAAAACAGCTGGTGTGTCAGAAAGGTCAAAGGATACTGGCGACATAGTAGCCGGATGTTGTAACACATTCGCGACACAGTGCAATACGTGATGCGTTCGATGACCGCCCTCACCACAACTATGTTGATTTCTGCAATGATTTGCTAGGTTGTGGCCCATCTGTTCTCTGGCACGATGCTCGCCAGCATCCTTAGAATCATCTGAGCAACTGCACTGCTGGCCACCCAAAATGCAACACCAAGAAGGAAGCATCCGATTGGCCTGAAATTCACAGCATGCGTCGCCCGCGAGAGGACATGCAAACGATTAGCAATGCAGGGCATATGCAAATCATGTGCGCCCGGCACCCCACCGAGTAGCACTATAAGAAGGGTGCACAGAAGGCGGGGTGTAAGAAGTGGAAGTGTGTTGTGCTGACGGACCTATGCGTGGGGAGCTTTCTGATGCCTCGTCGCAGAATACGGCAGTCATTCCAGCACGTTTCGGAGCTTGATAGATGGACGAATAGTGGCTTATCGCGACAGCGGTTTATGGTACCGAAACATCGGCGCCCGTGTGGGACGACATCCAGCCACAATGAGGCGAGTATGGATTTGGTGGGTGCAGGAGGGACGGACGGACCGACGTGAGCGATTGCCGCACCCGCGGCACACCACCAAACGAGAGGACTGGCATGCTGTGCGCCGGGCATTGACGGCTCGCACCGGCACATCACAAACGTTAGCGCAGGAGTTAGGGTATGTTACGCTACAACCTGTATCAGCACGTACCGTTCGACGTCGTCTGAAGGAGCGGGGACTTGTCGCACGGCGCCCATTGCTCCGATTACCATTGACGTTACACCACCGGCGACTGCGGCGGCAGTGGGCCGTTGAACGCCGCACCTGGACTACGGAATGGCACGACATTGTCTTCTCCGACGAATCCCGCTTCTGCTTGCAACACCACGAAGGTCGGATCCGCGTGTGGCGGCACCGCGGCGAGAGATTGTATGACGCCCGCATTATGCATCGCCATGCCGGTCCGTCGCCTGGCGTTATGGTTTGGGGCGCAGTTGGATATGACTCCGGCACCCTTCTGGTACGCAACACCGGTACACTCAACAGCCACCGCTACATCTCCGACGTTTTGGAGCCTGTAGTCCTACCTTACCTGCAGGACCTGCCAGCGGCCACGTTTCAACAGGACAATGCGCGCCCGCACGTGGCACGCATCGTACAACAATTCTTCACGGCCCACAAGGTGTCACTGCTGCCGTGGCCCGCCTGTTCTCTCGATATGTCGTCCATCGAACATGTCTGGTCGCTTATCGGTAACCGAGTGGCCCGGCAACCACCACCCGCGGCTACGCCTGATGAACTTTGGCAACGGGTGGAAGCAGCCTGGACCGACATACCTCAAGTCCCACATCCAAAGCCCCTTTCGTTCGATGCCGCGGCGTGTAGCGGCCGTTATTGCCAGCCATGTGGGCCACAGGAACTATTGATGTCTGCGTGTTCCGCAAGTCACACGGGACTGTAACCTAAATCGTTTCATCTTTGTATCTGTTGTTATGTGTCCAGTAAATCTGGCTTTGCTATCTCGTGTCCTTCTTGGTGTTGCATTTTTGGGTGGCCAGCAGTGTAGTTGTTTCCTTCCGAAGGATTGCCGATGGTTGGAAATTCTTTGTTTGTTGCAGCCATTCCCAGTAAACCCTTGGTACGGTAATGCGTTAAAAGCTCAAGAGGACGGACTTTTAGGAGACGCTCAAGCTCGGATGCCTGGCGCAAAAAACTATCATGCCGCTGTCACTCAAACCGCTGGTTTTTCCCTTTCCGAAACTCAATCCATCGCTAACCCATGCTTGAGGAGCTGGTCTACCTGATTTATACTGCAGACCAGGGCCGGATTAAAGATAAATATGCTTACAGGCTCGTGGCCATGGTGGGTATAGTCTATAGGGGCTATACCCACCATGGCCACGAGCCTGTAAGCCTATTTATCTATCTATTTGCCCAGGAGACATGCTTGGGCAAATAGATAGATAAATAGGTAATAGTTTTTACTTTTGTCTCGTATGGTTTCCTCTTGATCAGAAACAGACGCTGGAAAACGAACAGATTTCAAGAGAGTGACTCATCAAGCGTAAAGATTTCATATCACTGTATACAACGGGGTCAGGCGAGAGAGTTTCAGCTCTTTCACTAACATCCACCCACATCTCCCATTGTGCGCTTGGAGCCGTTAATGGGTGAAGCCCCCTGTGGATTCACATTGCATAACTAAAGAGATGCACTTAGAAAAGTATACATCGCTAAATCATTAGAAAATCCAAGACAAAAGCTAGGAATCTTAAACTTTTAAACTGATGTTCTTGTGAGAACAATGAAAAATACAGTGACTTATTTCGAAAACCCTGCAGATCATTTAGTGGTTACAGTTTCATGTTTTAACGGACAGTACGGACTTCCCCGTCATAAGCTCTTTGAGTGCCCACTCAGATGTCTTAGCCTTGGGGCCCTCTTAGCCTAGGAGCCCACTAAGTTCTTAATCCGACCCTGCCGCAGACCGTGCTGGTGTGCTGTCTTACGTTTTGGAGTGAGAATTAAGAGTTCAAAACAGGCATGCCTGCTTTCGTCACATAAATGACTCTCTGGTATAGCCCCCCTGGTGTGTTCCAGATCTTACCATGAACTGCTTGCGGACTATGTCCACCTCACGATGTTGTACCTCCACCCAGATGGGATGAGTTCTTCCAGGACGATAATGCTCCATGTCACTGGGTCTGCCTGGGGTAGGAACGGTTAGACAAACACGGTGCTCATATGAGACATCTTGAATAACCCCCAGAACACCTGATCTAAATCCAATTGAACATGTGTAAGATGTTGGGGAATGCCAAGTGAGGCAGTTGTACACACCGCCCTGCTTCATACCAAAACGTAATTCAGTGAGCACTGAGTGTAAATAAGTGACAACTCCTCACAAAGTAAATTGTTATCCTAAACTTACAGATATCCCTTCCATGGAATCAGTGGCCTTGAATTAAGAACGGGCGACTACTTACAGGCCTCCGAGTTTCCCATGGTGCTCGTTAAACCCCGGAAAAGAACCCTTTTACAATCTCTAGTCGATAAACAGGGTTTTATTAAATTCAAAGAAAGAGGTTGTTAGAAATGAATGTTTCGAGAGTTTATACACAGTCGAATTAGATTATTGTGACCACCTCCTACTTTTGACGTCAACAGCGCGTAGCCAATGAAAGAAGCAACGTGTCGTGAGCTGGCTTGGAAGGTAAATAAGGTCTGCTGTATGCATTCTGAATGCATATCACTCGTTCCTGTCATGGATAAAAGGAGCGATTTATCTATTGAGAAAAGGGATGTTTATCGGCTTTCGGGCCAGTATTTCTGAAACAGCGCAGTTTGTGAACTTTTCGCGTGCTACTGTATTTAAAGTGTATCGTGATTGGAGAATTGGCACCATTGCGAATAAGCAACGTGGAAACTGCGGAGCACCGCGTGCCATTGATGTGAGAGGTGAACGTCGGCTTCGAAGGTGCATCAGGGCCGATCTACACGCTACAGTGGAGCAACTCACTGGCCGAATGAACTAGGGGGCTACCGGAAGTGTGTCTAAATTGACAGTTCAGCGTACCCTGCAGCGTATGGAGCTCCGATGCAGACGGATGGTCATTGCACCTATGCTAACATAGGTGCATCGGCAGAAAAGGTTTAAATTTGCACGGCAGTATCGGAATTAGACCTCCGCTGATTGGCAAAGGATTGCCTTCTCCGATGAGTCACGTTTGCTGCTTCACCGAACGGATGGACGTTGGCATATAAGGTGAAAAACATCGGAGAACAAACAATCTTCAACCATTGTTGGAAGAGTACAAGCTGGTGGCGGTAGCGTTATGGTCTTGGTAATGTTTCGTGACATTCCCTGGGTCCACTCATACCTGTGGAAGGCACTGTGGACCAACGACGATTTTAAGAATCCATCCTTGCAGACCACTGACACACATACACGCTGATTGTCTTCCCTGGGGCGGATGGGATCTTCCAGCACGACAATGCGACGTGTCACACAGCTAGAAATATCCGATAGTGGTTGGAAGAGCACGATGAAGACTTCAAAGAACTTGCCTGGCCACCTAATTCCCCAGACGTAAACCCAATTGAGCATCTGTGAGACCACATCGATCGTGTTGTTAGCTCTGTGGATCCTCCACCTCGCACCCTGCAGCAGCTGTCAGATGCAAAGCACTCCGCATACCTGTGAACACCTTCCAGCACCTTTTGAGTCACTCGCAGCCCGTCTAGGTGCTGTCCGCGCTGCACACGGCGGTTACTCTGGATATTAGCTGGTGGTCACAATAATGTGACTCGACCGTGTTTACTGTGGGCTATGTATTATAGAGAGGCCAGACCGAACTTTCAGGTTCTAGCTCGAAGTATTCCTTTGTTTCGGATTTTAAGCCCCGTGATAATCATGTATGTGAGCTTTAGAAACATAGAAGTAACGTTTTCAACAAATGTCGGTTTCATCAAATGAGCACCGAAGTGCAATGTCTTTTTGTTTTTGTTGTCGTTGTTTTCGTTGGAATAAACTATGACTTTTAGATAAACTGATGATTTCGATAAAATAACCTTTCGGTAAAGTGAACCTTTACGCGAAACGATCGTTCAGTGTTATGAACTTTTCAGTTAAACAACTCTTCGATATGATGAAGTTTTCGGTGAAACGACTCTTTGATAAGACGAACATTTCGGTGAAACGAGACTTGGTATAATGAACTTTTCAATTAAACAACTCTTCAATATGATGAAGTTTTCGGTGAAACAACTCTTCGATAAGACGAACATTTCGTTGAAACGAGACTTGGTGTAATGAACTTTTCAGTTAAACAACTCTTCAATAAGACGAACATTTCGCTGAAACGAGACTTCGTGTAATGAACTTTTCGATCTAGTGCATTTCAGTTAAGTGACTTTCGGTGAAGTGATCTTTCGGTCAAATGAGCGATACCTGATTGCAATCGAGGGAGGTATCTGATCTTCAATTTACGTATTTAACTCGTAAAGAGATTCAGTTTTACTTGCAGGAGTCATAGTGTCATGTGTGGTATAAGTGCGGTAGCTTCGGGCGGGGTGCGTGTTCGCTTCATGGTCATGTAATTTTTAAGTTTTCTGAAAAGAAAAGAGTTTAATTTTCTAAAAGTAATTCCGTCATATCTATATAACAAAACAATAAATTTCTGTGTCTTTGATGTGAATTGGAAATTAATCTTCTTCCCGGCTTACTAGTAAATTATTAAAACTTAAAATGGTCGAAGATTTTGTGCACGTATTTCTTCATTATTTTCGAGTCTTCACCGCGTAAGCTTTGATTATGTATCATTTAGAATTTTCTCTGAAAAAAAAGGCTCTCCACATGCGAACTTTTTTTTATCCATTCAGTATATGATGTCTCAATACAGCCCCACGCACACAAAACTTGAAGATATCATATTACTTGCCGTCAATCTACTCCAGTGATTTTAGAGCCCCACCCAAATGTCACGAAGATAAATTACAGTTGGAAATCCTGTCTTCTGATGATAAGCAGACAACTAAGATTTTCAAGATAACAGAGGTTTGCTTGAAATCTGACTAAAACGTTGATCAGCGAAAACATTGGCTGCACCTTCTTTTAGTTGGTACCTTGTAGAAATAACTTCTGGGAAATATTCAAACACATTCCAGCGGGCTTTATCGTTGTAACCTTACTCCAAATATGGAATCTGACAAGAATAATAACCAAGGTTGATTTAAGTAGTTTCTTCATCAGAGATGTTTTAGGTTACCATTAACAAAAATATCTCTGAAATAAGTTAAGATGGGCTGTTGGCGTTTTATGCTGCATTCGATACGGTACTGATTAATGAAGAGGCTGACAATCAGGTTACAGCTATTGTGACGTTTAATGCATTTCTAACCCACCATTTTTTTTTGTTGTTGTTGGCTTTTCACTAATGTAAGTTTTGTTGCTTCTCGATTGGTTTTTCACTGAACTCCCCGTGAGTTTTTCTGTTCTGAGCGAGTGAGTCAAAGCAGGATAACTGGTAAAAGTACAGGTATCGCGCAACTTCAAAAATCTGTACATTTTAGGAACTCCGTCTATGAGTTTCTACAATTATTTAAATCTTTAACTGCGTCACAGGTTGTAGCACAGTTTAATGATTTAAATAATTGCACATGCGTAGTAAATTTATTTTTCTGCTCAGAGAATAAACTAATGACTCCAAACATTTGATTTAAGTCCCTTTAATATAATTGTTTGTTTCCCTATAGTACTTGCGAAACCTAAATCATCACACTATATTTGATGATAATATCAATAAAATGAATAAAGCACTTTAGATCTATACTCACTATTCGTACACATTGAATATTAAACCATGGAATACACTGGCAACCAAAATAAAAGTCCTCAAGGCATTGGCAGGGATAAAGAGGTAAACCCGTAACAAACAGGCAGAGATATTTGCATGTAAAGAGACAAAAACATGAAGGCAATAAACATTTTATAGCAACAGATAAATATGTACACATTTTGTTTATGCAAGATCACATCCGCTAATATTACTAAGGTGAGATATAAGATTGTAACCCAAAACTGTCTTAATAAGGAATCTGATCACCTCGTAACGACAGACAACTTTCACATTTATCACAATGTTGTTGTTGAACCCTGGAGCTAAAAAATTCCATTCCTCAATACGGGTAGTGAGTAACTCGGAAAGAGTTCAGGAAGAAGGCTGACGAGTTGCTACGTGTCGTCCCAGATCATCACAAGCATGCTCGATGGGGTCCAGGTCCGGAGACCTGGATGTCCAGTCCTTACACCGAATATCCTCGCTCCGCAGGATAAACTGTGGACGAAACATCATTTTGACAAGGCATGACCGGCGCAGAATTTCTGGCCTGGTCAACGAAAACAGATTTCAAACAATGCAGGAACTCCTCCAATCCGTTAACAATGGACCCCACTAGTCTATATCCTAGCAAATATTGCCTAAGAAACTTCATCGAATAGATACATGGTGTAGAGTTGCAAGACTGAAACCAATGTTAACTTCAGCTCACAAAAAAACTCGATTAGCTTGGGCCAAAGCTGGCAGGACTTGGACCGTTGATCAGTGGAAGGCTGTCATATGGTATGATAAATCGAAATTTTGCCACTGCAGCTCACAATAAAAGCTCGGTTAGCTTAGGCCAAAGCTCACAGGATATGGACTGATGATTAATGGAAGGCTGTCATATGGTAGGATGAATCCAAATGTGGCGTATACTCAAATGACTCAAGGCATAGGGTCAACAGTAGGTCTAAAGAAACATTGAGCCCTGAGTGTGTTCAAAGAGTTCTTGACAAAGGAGGTGGATCTGTAATCCTGTGGGGTTGTTTTGACGGTTGTGAATTAGGCCCAATTGTAGAGGTGAAGAATAAGATGAATCAGAATACTTACAGAGAAATTTTAAACAATCATGCGTTTCTTTTTGCACACCATTTGCAGGATTCTCATCAAGTAAGTTATCCGATGTACCAGGATGACAATCATAGAGTTAAAATTATTATGGATTGGTGTGAAGAGCATGACACAACTTTGGGACGCAAGGGCTGGGCAGCTAAATCGCATGATTTAAATTCCATCGAGAATTTATGGGACAACCTTGAACGGAGAGTAAAAACCAAAATTTACCATCCCAGGAATCTCAGTGAATTGCGAGACAAACTGTTCTTAGAATGGACAAAAATACACTCAAGTTATTTAAATCATCTCGTCGAATCTCTTCCAGCAAGAATTAATGATGTGATTTCTGCACGAGGTGATGTAATTAAGTATTAAAAGTCAATTTCTGGAGGTGATCAATTTTTGGTTCCGTGTCTGTATATTGGGTTGGTGAGAATGAAATGCCCGGCAAAAGACCAGCACACGTGAACAGCGAGAACAGAAAGGTAGGACAACTTACCTAGGCAAAACAATACCCCTCGGCATCGACACATAGTTGCCATCTGTCCGGCAAGGCCATGATCCCAGAAAGAAGAAAGTCTTGTGGCTGGGACCCGAAGAAGTCATCGTTGAACCGCGTTGTCGGTCGTGAACTGTTTCCCAAACAGGAAGTGATCCAGGCGACGAAACAGATGATAGTCTGTCGGAGACAAGTCCGGCAAATAGGCAGGATGAGACAGTGCTTCATAGCCCAAGGCACTTAGTGTCAGCATCGTTCGTTGTGCGACATGAGGTCGGGCGTTTTCATGGAGCAGAAGAACATCATGTCTGTTGACCAAAGCCGGTTGTTTCTGTAGCAGTTTCTCTAGCAGTTTCTGATGCATTTGGTGTAATTCAACACAATAACGTTCTAAAGTGATGGTTTGACCTCTTGCCAAGAAACTCTGATGAATCATCCCGGCTGTGGACCACCAGACAAGGAGCATCATCTTCTTGATGTAGGGTGGCTTATGTTGCCGTCCAGCAGGCTATGCCTTGCTTAACCATTGTGCAGATCGTTTCCGATTTTCATAAAGGACCCACTTCTCGTCGCAGGTGACGTTTCGATGCAGTAGAGGTTTGTGTTTATTCCTGGCAAGCAGCGACGTGCAGACTTCCAAACGCCTAGTCTTGTTGGCAGTTTTCAACTCATGTGGCAGCCACGTGTCCAGCTTTTTGGTCTTGTCCAGCGCATCCAGACGCTGAACAACTGTCGTGTGGTGGACACCTACCTCTGCCGCTATCTCACGACACGTTTTTCGGGGGTCCGCTTCAACCACACGTAACAGAACATCTTCAGAAACAGCAACAGGTGGGTGACCACGTGCTTTGTTTTGCAGGCCCGTATCTCCTCTTCGAAACTTTACAAACCATCGCCGAATGGTTCGTTCGTTGGCTGTATTCTCCCCGAACGCTTTGTTAACGTTTCGAGTGGCAATTCCTGCAAAATGACCAAGTTAAAATTCATACAGGAAGATGACTCTCAAATCTGGCGTCTGCCTGTTTCCTTTGGAAGCCACGTTACATCCAAACAAACCACGCCTGAACCTTGTTCGTAACGCACCTGGTAGCTATTTACAGTAACTCTGTGACGTAATACCCGCAACACCTGTGGGTGGTTCCATTCTGCTGTGGTGGGGGCCTGTTTCCACTGCTCGTTCGCGCCGGGCATTTCGTTCGCACCAACCCAGTAATTTTAATGACCTGCACCGTGTTATAATTCTTCCATCGGAAAATGTATTAGTGAATTTCCGTGAGCAGTTAAAAGAAAAGGTGATAGTGAATTTCCAACAAAAGGCAATGTTTCTTTGTTGTTGTTGTTGTTGTTTCGTAGTATAAATTCAAGGGCTAAAGTAGTCACCCGTCCTTAATTTCACTGAAAGAAGAGATACAAAGCCGTAAGACAAACGCACCATCTGTGCGAAAATCCTCCAACTACGTGGCCTCAGCGAATAAACAAAGACATCGCTCTTTCCACGTTAAGCGACACACAGCAACCGAAAAATTGTTATTCGGCCGCCGCCGGGGAATTGAACCCCGAATCTCTTGATATCTAGCCGAGCGCGTTAGCCTTACACCACGGTGGCCAACAATCCACGGTGCTATGTGAGATTTTCTGTCAGCATCTGACATTATAAATCTGTAAGATGGGCTCAGCTACTGAGACGTCTCCATCTGGTGGGTATTAACGACACTGGCTATATATTAATTACAGCAGTTAAATCCAAAGGGCAAGCACCAAAGTGAAAATCCTCCAAATACGTGGCGTCAGTGAATAAACAAAGACATCGCCCTTTCCGCGTTTAGCAACGCACAGCAACCGAAAAATTGTTATTCGGCCTCCGCCGGGAAATTCAATCCCGGATCTCTCGATATCTAGCCGATAAGGTGCAAGGCTAACTGATAGGTGTAAAGCTAACGCGCTCGGCTGGATATCGAGAGATCCGGGATTCAATTCCCCGGCGGCGGCCGAATAACAATCTTTCGGTTGCTGTGCGTTGCTAATCGTGGAAGGAGCGATGTCTTTGTCTATGCATCATCTATGCTTTCTCCGGGACTCGAACCCCGACACAGCTCAGGTGACTATATAGAAACGTATGCCTTTAACCACTAGGCAACGGTGGCGACAAAACTCCATAGCGTATTTCCACAATGAGTTAAAGAACTGTTTATTTCCGTCAATACTCACAGAAAAGTGTGATAATAAGTTTCCATCAAGAGTTACAGGGAAATATATTTCACCCTAAATGGCAGAAGATGGCTTCAATACAGCAGCCCAAGGAGGAGGCAAAACTGCAGCGCAACTTTGCGGGGTTGTTTTTTTTTTAACATAAGTACATAATAGTGTGTCCTGGTAATAATAAATTTAGAACACACCTATATCGCAATAACAATAATACGGTGCAAAATCACTGATCTCCATTAGTATATACGAGGCCTAGCTGAAATTAATCTGTTTTAAAAATTGCGCGTTGTAATGATTGAAGAAATAAGTATGACACCTTAATCTATTTTTCTACAAAATCCCCGTTTCTTTGGATTCATTTCCCCCATTATACTGGCAGTTTAAAGATACCCTTGTGGAAGAACTCCGTTCCAGCGCTCAGTTTGCTGTATTGTTTCTTCCGTGCTCTGGTAGTGAGGGTTGGCCGTGCATCTTGTCCCTTAGATATCCAAAGAGATGATAGTCGGAGGGTGTCAGATCTGGACTATTAGTAGGGTGAGATAAGAGTTCCCATCCCAATTATTAAATCTTTTCTCAGAGGTCAAAATAGCAGAGTGCGGCATCGTGCAGGAGGATGACTTCTTTTTCCAGTCCGTTTATCACGCAATGCAAGGAGGAGCTTTTCTAAGGTTTGGACATTAAAAGCAGCATTTACAGTTTGTCCAGGCTTTGAAAAATCAACCAGAATGCCCCCACCTGCGTCCCAAGAGACAGTTCCCATAACCTTTGCAGCTGAATGAACTGTCTTAGGCTTCTTCCTGATTGGGGTATGCAGATGATGCCATTTTATGTTCTGGCGTTTTGTTTCAGGTTTGAAATGATAGAACCAACTTTGGTCACCAGTCAGAATACTGTGCAAAAAATCGGCCCCTTCATTTCGATACCGTTCCAGCATTTGTGACGAGATGTTTCTGCGCTAGATTTTGTCGTCTTCTGTCAATAAACGTGGGACCCCAGCGGGCACAAAGTTTTCGATATACCAAGCTGCTAACCATTTCTTGAACTGCACTGTGTCTTGTGCCCAAGTTTGTCGAAATTTCCTTTACCGTCACACTCCTGTCATCACGAATTAAGGCATCAACCCGTTCTGCGTTGTGTTCCATAGATGCTGTTCAATAGCGACCGCTACGAGACTGATCGTAAATGTCTGTGAAACTGTTTTTAAAATGTGTCACCCACTTTCTCACATTGCTGATACCCGAGATATCATATACAAGATGGCCGCCCCGGTGGCGCAGTGGTCTACGCGATGACTCTGATCATTCGTCCGGAAAGGGAATCCGGTTTCGAATTCCGGTGAGGCATGGATGTTGTGTTTGTCTTAAGGCACTGGTTCTCCCCCTCACTGGAACCAGGGAACCTTAATTAGGAACAGGCGACTGCTTATAATAGCCCATTGAGTTGCTCACGGTGGTCGATAAACCTCAAATCTATCAATATACAAAAAGCTTGATCGGATACCTAGCCCTTGAGGTCTGACAATGTAGGCACAATTTTCAGGGGGTCATCGCTTTCTATTTAAGAAAGATTACTTGGCACTAAGTCAATAGAATACGAGTTTGGTACTATGATTTGCTATTTATATCCAGATTCTAAGCAGTTGGTACACATAGTCATAACTAAGTCATAATATTTAAGTGAAAAAACAATTATATTCCGTAGTGCAAACTACAATGTCAAAGCTCTTGCACAGTATTGAAGTATTTCAGATTCGGCCAGAGCTTAAATTCAAAAGAAACGTCATTCCGTCATCTGCTATATAAGAAAAAAACTCACACTATTTTTAATTTGCTGAGAAATAATATAATTTTGAGGTTTCTTGTCAATGAATGTTTACATTTAATGCGTCTTTTGGTTGCATGTTTGCCCTAATAAATAATTTAAAATGTTAAAAACTGAAATTCCTTTAATGAATAAGAAGGTATTGAAACCTTTAATGAAATCAGAATGGCACAGGTAACAGCTAGCAAGAAAAAAGATGCACATTATTTCAACTTTTCTATATAAAGTATGTGGAAGCCATTATTTTTCGGGTTTAAATCAATAGTTTTCTGAATTTAATAGCAACTTATTGATTTCAAATATATCATTTGCTTTTTCATTATTTTAAATCTTTGCCTCATTACATTCATAAAAATGTCCTTCACTCATTTTCAGTATTTTCATAAAATACCAGTTTTAAATTTATCTTGCTAACTAATGCCTTCCCAGATATTTATTTTCAACATTGGGGAAAAGGCAAATAAGTAAGCGCAATTATATTTTCGTCTCTTAGCGTATGATTTATATCCGAGCTAGCTTTCACCACGATTTTCGCATAACCAATTCCGAATTATCCTTCGTAATATGCCCCACTCCAACATCTTGACCCGCTCAATATGGCTCCACGGTTGTCACAGCGCAAGCGTGTGCTCAATAGAGCAGACAGCCAATCTAGCCCCGGTGGCGCAGTGGTCTAAGCGATGGCCTCTGATCATTCGTCCGAAAGGAGTCCGGGTTCGAATCCCGGTGAGGCATGGATGTTGTGTTTGTCTTACGGCACTGGCTCTCTCCCTTCTCTGAACCAGTGACCCTAAATTAGGGACGGGCGACTGCTTATAGCCCATTGAGTTGCTCACGGTGGTCGTTAGATCACCAATCCGAAAAAAAATCTAGCCCCTTATATGTTATCTGTGGTTGACACCCACACACGCATCTCCGTATGCACGCTAAAGACTACGTTGAATATCGGCAACCGGGATTTTTTCTTTCACAAGGAACTGAATCACAGCATGTTGACGGAACGGTGTATTGCTATCGGCCATCTTTTCTAGCGCCTGGTCACGTGACTGACGCTGGTGACGTCATTTGGCATCGTGGCCACAAGGAGAGATGGCACTACCTGTCCACGAACTGTCGTTCTCCCAGTGTGCAATCTGCTTATGTAATACCAGGTAGCACAGCTTTGCCATTTACGTAGGCCCAACTCTGATCCACCGTTTTCTATTCCTGACAGACGGTGGCCCAGTATTGGTCCTACGTTAAATTACAAGGCTGTGCTACGTGGAATGCAGCTTTGCTCATTACTTTCGGTATGACCTACGTACGTGTACATAAAGCTGTGCACCAAAGTAGATATTGTGTCAAAAATTTCAAGATCTACATAATGTAAGCATAAAAGTTGTAGTGTGCCCACAACGTCGAGATCTGTATAGCGATATTCATAACGGTAAATAAGCGCAAAATACTAAAATACATGCAGTAATGCTAAAAGGTAGAAAATGAATCGAAATTTTTGATTAATCCTGCAGGCCTATAAATTGAGTAAGCGTTCGCGTGATGGCTATTACCAAAGAAAGTTTTTCTTTTTTCGGCTCCTAAATTCATTCAAAACAGCGTGCTTACCTGTCGAAATGAATTTCCTGAGGAAACATTCACGCTCACCTTTCAAAGCTGCTGTGATTACTCTTTACGTATCCCCCAGTTCTCTTGAGAAATCTTTGTTGTCACTTTAGATTCCACAAATCTGGATGTTCAGATGTAATTAGATTAAAGCACTTCATCTGGCCTAATCTAACCCGATATTTTTATCAATGCTTCGTTATTGTGTTAAGTTCTCTTCTCCGGAGTGAGACATGACCAAATTCTCATGGATGTAGCTCGTGAAAAAGGAAAGTTAAAATTCCTCCTAAAGCGAGTTATCCAGCCTCTTTCTTTCCTTTATCAAGAGCCACTGATGCTTTTGTAACAAATTGCCTTTCAACTTTCGGATTTGATTAAAAGGAAGAATGGGAAAAACACAAAAATATTTGACACTGAAGCTCGTTAAAGGGAATGGGAAAGTGTGGTGAAATGGAACATGCGCTAAATGCAGAAGAAAGGAAACATCCGAAACATTAAATGTCAAAAGAACAACTGGAACTCAAGGAATAAATAATACAAATGAATTCATTTCGATTATGTCGTTCACTGCAGTCGTTTTTCTCAGTTTTGAAAAGAAAATGATTTCCCAAAATATAAAAGTCGATATTTTATTATAACGCAAAGCTAAAAATTTAGATGATCAAGTGAATAAAGAAATTAAACAAGATGACGCCGAATTCTCGGCTGTAGTGCATATGTTTTTGTTTTTTTACTCTTTCCAACACACAACGGAAAGCTTTTCAAAGTATATTTTAAAAAAACGGAAAGCATCAACGAAAATTGAAATGAATTTGCGTTTCCTAGTGAAAAAAAAAAAAGGATAATGAGCTAAAATGCACAATGCGTGCAGTGTTCTTCACAGTCAATGTTAGAAAAAGAATTTTTTCAACCCATTTTTTAGAATCGGTAAAACTACACTTACTAGCGACAGAAATTTGGGTTACGAAAAATCACAAATTGTTCGTCATAGTGGGAGATATCCCAAACAAAAATAATTTTTCAAATCGATCAATTAGAAGCATTGATATGTAGAAAAATATAATGTAACTTTACCTTAGCTAGCGAGAAAACTGTGTGTTGTTTGAAGAAAAAAATGTGCTCAAAATGTTCTTCATAGTAAAGGGTATCCGAAAAAGAAAAGATTTTTTTTTCTCAATCGGTTTTTTAGAAGCACAGATATTCTTGCTCATAGAAGACGCACCGACGCCTCTAGCAGCAGAATTGTGCGGTATGGAAAAGTAGAATGTATGCGAGAAATATTCTTCCAAGCTACGCCATGCAATGGAAAACTGGTTTTTCAAACACGACCTTTGGAAGAAGGGATAGCAAGGGAAAAGTTTACATATATACGCCTCCTAGAGGGGAAAATATGTGCCAATTAAAGTGTATACTTTTCGCAACTTTGCCATACAGAATAGCACAAAATGAAAAAAGACTCTTTTCAAAGGGATTTTTTAGAAGCTGAGATAAAGTTATAAACAGAAATGCATGCTTACGCCGCCTAGGGACGAAACTGTACACTAAGAAAGTTCAGTTATATATGCACATGTTTTTCGCAATGAGTCATATCCAATGGAAAAAGCATTTTTGAAATTCGAATTTTAGAAATAGAGCAATCCAGAAAATTAAAATATACATTAAAATTAAATATAATATACATTAAATATACATTTATCGGAGATATTGTGAACAATTTATTGGAAAGGAAGTACGCCTTAAATATCTTCTGCAATGGATGGTGTCTGACCTAAAAAGAATTATTTCAGTCATGCTTCTGCCCCAAGAGGCAAATTTATCCATCATGAAAAATTAGAAATTATACGAAAGATATTTTTCACCACGAGCGCTATTGACCACAAAAGTAATTTTTTTAAATCGATCATTTAAGGGCAGAGATACCCGGAAAATTACAACATCATTTACGCCCTCTAGCAAGGAAACAGCATTATTTGAAGAAGAAACTGTTTGTCTACAAAGTAAAAGTTATCGAAAAAAAGTTCTTATCAGTCGGAATTTGGCATGGATTAAAATATATTTTGAATGCAATAGTATCTGCGTTTACGCCCCCTAGCGGCTAAGTTGTGCATCGAAAAATTGCCAAAAGGTATGGACCATCGTTCTTACACTTCGTCGGGGCTTTTTAATGCGAAAAGAGTATTTTTTAATCGGTGTGACAGGTGCAGAAATACAATGTATAAAGAACTAGTGACACTCTATAAGCACATTCTTAAAAAAAAAAAAAAAGACGTGCTGAAAACTCTCATGGCATGTGCGAGTAACCATGAAAAGCAATCTGCTAAATCTTCTGAAATAAAGTTAAGTATGATAAAATGCTACAAGAACTTCTGACTAATTCTCTCAGTTACGGTATTGATCAAAGTTGGCGTTTCCACAAAACTGGAGTGAATTTAGCTAACTGTTCTAATTCTTTGCAAATAAATTGAATTTAACATTCCCAGACATTATTAAAATATTACTGACAAAGGAAGTTTTACGGCAGACGTAGGCGCACACTTCTTGCGTCAGAAACTTTGAGAAGACTCTTAGAAATCAACTTCCAGAGGATCGCCATGATTACGATAGTATTTAATCTCTCTTTCTCTCAATTCATAACCAGAGCAAAGCTCGAAGGAGATCAGTGGTAAAAACCTTCGGTGGTTCCAGGTGGCTGAGTTGTCTCAGGCGGTGACTTCTGACCATTTGTCCAAGATGAGCCGGGTGACAGGGTGACAGTACGCCACGAACAAGAGGAAAACTACACTGACGGAAAAAAAATCCCAACACCACGAAAAAATAGCTGTAGAGGAATGAAATGGCGGCAATACATTTGTATAGGTAACATATTTAATCGATTAAGGTTTCAAGATCGCAGCTTCATGTAAGCGCGAGAAGAGCCATTTTAAATGTGAAATGCTGGTACATTAATAACCGGTGTAACCGCCAGAATGTTGAATGCAAGCATGCAAACGTTCATGCATTGTGTCGTACAGGTGCTGGATGTCAGTTTGTGGGATGGAGTTCCATACCTGTTGCACTTGGTCGGTCAATACAGGAACGGTTAATGCTGGTTGGGGGTGACGCTGGAGTTGTCGTCCAATGATGTCCCATACGTGCTCGATTGGTGAAAGATCTGGTGATCTAGCAGGCCACGGCAACATGTCGACACACCGTAGAGCATGTTGGGTTACAACAGCGGTATGCGGGCGAGCGTTATCCTGTTGGAAAACACCCCCTGGAATGCTGTTCATGAATGGCAGCACAACAGGTTGAATCACCAGACCGACGTACAACTGTGCCGTCAGGGTGAGTGGGATAACCACGAGAGTGCTCCTGCTGTCATAGGAAATTGCTCCCCAGACCATAACTCCAGGTGTAGGTCCAGTGTGTCTCGGCCACAGACAGGTTGTTTGCAGGCGCTCACCTGGCCTCCTTCTAACCAACACACGGCTCTCAGTGGCACCCAGGCAAAAACGGCTTTCATCAGAAAACACAACAGATCTCCACTCCGTCCTCCAATGAGCTCTAGCTTGACACCACTGACGTCGCAAATGGCAGTGGTTTGGAGTAAGTGGAATGCACGCTACAGGGCGTCTGGCTCGGAGATGTCCTCAAGTAACCGATTTGTAGCAGTTCGTTGTGTCACTGTGGTGGCAACTGCAGCTCGAACTGCTGCCGCAGACGCGGTACGATGCGCCACGGATATACGCCGTACACGGCGCGGTCTTCCCTCTCAGTAGTGCCACGTGGCCGGCCGGAACCAGGTCTTTTCGAGGCAGTACCTTCTCTTGACCACCGCTGCCAACAATCATGCACAGTGGCTACATTCCTGCCAAGTCGTTCTGCAATATTGCGGAAAGAAAATCCACCTTCTCGTAGCCCTATTACACGACCTCGTTCAAACTCCGTGAGCTGTTGATAATGGCTTCTTCGTCTTCTTAAAGGCATTCTTGACTAATATCAACACCCTACGTCGAATCTCAACGATAACTAACGCTCACGAACGTTACAGCGCGTATTTACAGCAAACCTGCTTTGCATGTTCCTAGGGGCGCTACTAGCGCCACACGTATGCGCCGAGCGCAAAATTTGCATAGACGTCATCTTACAGATGTACTCTCACCGCCTACCAACTGTCGTTTATCTAACACAACCCCTTCGTGGTGTTGGGATTTTTTTTCCGTCAGTGTATATAGAATGTTATTGACGTGGTGCATTTCCAAGCTTTATGGCAAAATTTATCGGCTGTCTCAGAATCCGTTTTTTTTTCCAGTTGGTGTTATTCTGCGTCAGAGAACAAGTATTATGGCTCTTTGTCTAGTGAAATTTGTTACAAAACAAAGTTGCCAGAAAATGAATTTCGTTTACCCGTTTTACCTTTTAAAAATAATTGCTTGAGTATTTAAAACTTTTTCACGTCCAGTCAAAACCTAAAAGGATATTTGTACGTAACTACCTCCTTTTCGAGAGGGACAAATAAGCGGACAAAAATGAGAACGTAAGCACAAATGGTTTTGTGTTTTCTATATCCGTTACCCTCTTAATTATACCACAATCGTGATTTCTCTCGTTACTTGCAACCTTGAGAAACAGCAGCGGAACGGCGATGCTAAATGCAATGTGGCCGGTAGTTTAATGGGCGCCTAAGTTGCCGCCCAGCAAATTTTGTAAGCGTTTTTGTGTCACGTGACCTCTACGTGGGCCGAGGTTCGAGCAGCTTGCAGTGTGTGGCCACGTGCAATGTCGCCTCGGGCATAGCCCCACTAGATTAAGATGTCACTGCCTCACAATGACAGCGCAAAATACCGTGCAGCCGACTTTGTAACCGTAACTGCTTATTAAAGATTAATAACTGAGTCGCCAGAGCATTTTTTGCAGCTGTTGTACCTGGGTATCCTGTGAAGAAACAGCCAGTAAGCGTATGGTCGAGAATGTTCGAAGTAATTATTATTGGCAACGCCATTTCCTTTCTCAATGACAAGGAAACTTGGGAGGTTAATTGCTTCAAATACTCTTTATAAGGATAAGCCTTTTTCCATGTATAAATTACTTCCAACTCCCCCTGTCGGTTCGGTGTAGAGAGCTTTCCTCTTTTCTTATTTCCTGAACCTTCTTAATTAAAAGCTTCATTTCTTCGGAGTTCTGGATACTTTCACAGTCATTATCAGAAAATCCTTAGTAATTTATACGTTTGATTTGAACATTTAACTGGTGCTAAGAAGAATAAAACCCAAATCCGAGCGACTCCTCATCTAATAGCTGGGGAATTTCAATCTTAAATCGTTGTAACAAGAAAAAGAGGACATACGAGAAGACGAATTCAATTTACATAATTACTTACTTCTCTTAGGTGATTTTACGAAAATGAAAGTACGCCTTAACACGATTAGATGCTGTAATAATGAAAATAAGCTGGATTTTCTAAAACAAGATACAGGAGGTAGACAGAAGAATGGAAACTCCTGTGAGAAAAGTTACAGGTATGCTTTAATAGAGTCTTGAGCGACCCTTGGCATTTACCGTAGCTTGCATTGGACGTGGAATAAATTCAAATAAATCGTGAACAGTTTCCAGAGGAATATTGAACCATCCCTCATCGCGGAAATCTCAAGTTACTTGAGTGACTACAGCGGACGAATTTTGCACCTCATTCTCCTCTTTCGTTCTGCCCACAGGGGCTTACTAGAGTAAGAGTCAAATACGCAAAATACAACGATAAGCCTTCCGGCGTAGTTCAATTGGGAGAACAAACACTTCAGAGTAAGAAGATTCGAATCCCACTGTCCCTTCGGATGCCAATATAACTTTTCTATAACAAGAAAAGTTATATTGGCGCCCGAACGAAAATGGGTTTCCTGGCCACGAGAATTGAAAGGAAAAAATCGTGCGATGGTATAAGGGAGAATCAAAAAGTAAAGGCGAACTACCCTTTAATACCGGTAACTGCTAGCCAATGAACTTAACGGTTATCTCACTTCTCCATATCGTAATGTCCCAAAAGAAAGTTGTGACGTAGTACAGAGGTGAAAACATGTGTCAAGACGACAAATCTGCAGCGAGACATTCTGTCTGCGTAGCTCAGTTGGGAGAGCGACATACTCTGGAATGAGGAGACACGGGTTCAATGCCCGTCGCGGACAAACTTGTGTTTTCACATTGGCGCCCGATTGTGGAAAATGGATTCACTGGCCGTTGGGTTCTTCGAAAAATGTGTGATGTTTGTTCCACACATTGTTTGGAACTAATGAACAATTCTTACTTCGCTTCAAAGGGGAAAAAAATAAGAGGTATAACGAAGTAAATTTCTCCGTCATTTCTTTTCGCGCCAGGATTCGAACCCGGGTCCACTCACTCCGGAATAAGTTGCTCTACCAATTGAGCTACGCGGACGTTTTATTCTGATTCCTATCTGCCTTTATGTCGTGTGCGTCCTTCGGGCAGGTACGTCACATCTCCTGGTACGTTACATCATCTCCCCCTTATTTTTTTTTTTTTTTCGAAGTGCTGGAGAAAGGATTCTCTTATTTTTCCTATCTCGCGGTGTGGAAAGAACATCACACCAATGCGAGATTTTGAACGGTCGGGTCATCCGGATAGTTCGGGCGCCATTATAACGAAGTAAATTTCTCGGTCATTTCTGTCCACGCCAGGATTCGAACCCGGGTCCACTCACTCCGGAATAAGTTGCTCTACCAATTGAGCTACGCGGACGTTTTATTCCGATTCCTATCTGCCTTTATGTCGTGTGCGTCCTTCGGGCAGGTACGTCACATCTCCTGGTACGTTACAGAGGGAGATGATGTGACGTACTACAGAGGTGAAAACAGGTGTCAAGATGACAAATCTGCAGCGTGACATTCTGTCCGCGTAGCTCAGTTGGGAGAGCGACTTACTCCGAAGCGAGGGGACACAGACTCGATAGCCGTCGCGGACAAACTTGTGTTTCAACAGCAGGATATTCTTGGAGGATGGCTGTGGTTTGAATTTCTTCTTTACTGGAAAAGACGAGTGTTTCCACTGCATGCTTTATCTCTTGCTGTACGCTCACAGTGATGAACTCATGTTTAGTCGTCGGTCACAATCCGCTCCAAAACACTCGGATCTTCTTCACAATGTTTCAGGAATTGGGTCGCAACCTCCACGCGCTCTTGTTTGTGCAGATCAGTAAGCTGTTTGGGTATCTATCTTGCGCAAACCTAACGGTACCCCAAGTCATCATGCACTTTGGTATATGCGGATCTATAGCTGATATCCAAATGTGCAGCTACAGCGGACAACGTAATCCTTGTCGGTGTTCTGAGATCAAACCACCCACCCGGAAGATCTGGGCTTATGCGCGCGATGTTGATGGCTCACCAGATAGAGCTTCGCCGGTTAAACTCGTTCGTTCCGCTTTAAACCTTTCTATCCATTAATAAACTTTTCGTTAAGTCATGTTGTTTTTACTTCCGTTCTGAGCCAGCACCCTTCGGTGACTTTCAGCAGGTTTCGCTTCCTCTGCCCAAAGAAATCTCACTACGGCGCTTTGTTCAACAATGGAGCAATCCCTCAGTGGAGTGTCCATGCTTATTCGACCTTGGCTTCAACTAGATTAACGGCAGAGTGCTGCGCTGTCCGTGTTCGAACTACCCATAAGCCATTGCGAACGTGTTGTATTGCACTAGCTTATCCGTTGCAGTTACCGCGTTATTTCCAAATTCATTTTACTTTTGGATTTACCTAGGTAATAAATACTACTGCAATCAATGGTCGTCGAGTGTTGCTGTCAACTCCCGCGAAACCTGCTGAGCGATTTCGTACCCCCTCCTTTCTCAACGAGAGGAGGACGTGCGAAACCTGCTGAGCGATTTCGTACCTCCTCCTTTCTCAACGAAGAGGAGGACGTGCGAAACCTGCTGAGCGATTTCGTACCTCCTCCTTTCTCAACGAGAAGAGGATGTGACATGTAAGTCAGATGGGCAGTGAAGCAACGATAAGCCTGCCGGTGTAGTTCAATTGGGAGAAGAACTGCTCAGGAGCAGAGTTGGAAAATGGTCAGAATTTTCGGACTCGGACGTCCCATAACTGGACCCAACCGACCCGATCCGGATCCGTAACTGAATCGGACAACTCTGCTTTGAACTATAAATTCAAAACTCAATTTATATATATATATATATATATATATATATATATATATATATATATATATATATATATATATATATATATATACAGTTAAACCGCGATTTAACGAACTTCAAGGAACCAACAGTCTCGTACGTAAAATGGCGAAATTCGCTAAATCGAGGAAGCCTTTCGAATGAAATATTTTTTTTTTTTCGATTGAAGGTTTAACGACCACCGCGAGCAATTCAATGGGCTATAAGCAGTCGCAATGAAACATTCAAATTCAGCTAGTTTTCATAACAGAATACGTAAGCAGCTGAGTTACCTTTAGTAAATAGTAACACTGTACTAGTGATCCGATTTATTGGCGTAGGAAATAAACACATAAGCGTTTCCAAGCTTTCGCACGTCAACCAGATGGCTTTTTCAAGGAAGTTAGACAGAAACTGCAAACTGAAAAATAGAACGCTTAACAATTTGAACGCGGGAACTTGACAATAAATAGATGCGACATTACATTCATTCAAGATACGAGGCATCACGTTGGTTGCACGCGGGATCCTGGTAGAGATAAGGCGTTACTTGAAGAATTGGTTCCAAATTCGTGGCAACTCGAGCGAGACACAATCATTGCAAGTATCGCTGTTGGTAATGATCTCCAAGGTTTCCCGAATGGCTGTACATTTAGGGGTAGAGTAGCTAGCTAATTTCTTTATATCATCCCACATAGGAGTAGCTGACTTTAATTAGACTTCTCTGGATAGTGCCGTGGTTACTTTACCGTATTTTGTGTCCCTTTTATGTTCGTAGACTCTGATTCCAAACGAACGCTTGGTCATTCCAATGTAGTAACGTTTAGAGCCGTCCGGATACTGTAGGGGGATTGCATAAACACCTGCTTCGCAGGAGAGAGGTAGTTTTTTTACTATTCCTCTTTAGCATAGTATATAAAGATGCAGGGGACCTTATGCCGACGCCGTAGTTCATCTTCTTGAGGGCGTTTTTGAGTTTGTAAGACACACTTGGTATGTAGGGAATTGAGCCTAAGTAACGTAGCTGCGGCACAGGAAGACTGGAATGTTTGGCTCTGGCTTTTTGGATAAAGCTACGTATTTGATTCAATGAATATCCTGCATCAGTGGCTAACTTGATGACTCTTTCAATTTCGTGTTGTCTAGAATGGGTATCAGAAGAAACGGCGAAGGCTCTTTGAATTCGAGAACGGAAGATAGCTGCTTTGTATTCTGCGGGACAGAAAGAGCTGCGGAGAATCAGGTTGTGGACGGACGTGGGTTTATAGTAGACTTGTGTACCGAGGCGGTTGTCAGACGATTTCCTCAATAAAACATCCAGATAAGGTAAAGCGTTGTTGCTTTCAAGCTCTATCGTGAAATTGATCGTAGGATGTATATCATTGATTTTATCAAGGAAAATTGGAAGAGTCTCTTTTCCGTGGGGCCATACAAAAAATACGTCGTCTGCATAACGCAGCCAAGTGGTAGGCCGTGGAGTAATGTTGAAGAATATATTCCGCTCAATTGGGCGAAGTATTGCTTCTGCAAGGACGGGTGAAAGTGAGGATCCCATCGGAGCGCCATTATTCTGTTTATATACTTTTCCTTGGAAACTGCAGAAGCTAGTATTAGTGACCAAGTCTATTTCTTTGAAGATGCTGAGGCATGACTCCTGCGTATAAAATGTTGAATTAGATATGGCCTCCTTTAATGTTCTGATGGCTTCTGTAACGGGAATTGAGGGGTAAAGGGAAACTGCGTCGAAGCTGCCGATAATGTCACTTGGCAGGACAGTGAGTTCCTTGGCTTTCGTTATAAAATCCAGAGTGGAATTTATTACTAAGTTCGATTCAGGAAAAAAACTACGCAGGAATTTGGATAGTGCTTTCTCTAAATGGTGCGTTGGTGCAGACTTCCTGGATACGATGGGTCTCAGTGGGTGTCCGATAGGAAAATCACAGGGAAGCGAGCTAGAAGACGCCCTTATTTACTACCGGGGGGGGGGAGTACCCGGGTTCCGACGGCTTAACGTGCCCATCCGACGCACGGCGGATATTTAGTAGTTCGAGAGTTCGTACCTGCCTGGGATCGAACCAGAGGTCTTTTCCGTGGCAGTCGTGAACGCTAACCACTAGTCCACTTGCAACCCCTTCCCGTGTGCAGCAATTGACCGAAGCATTCAATGAGGGCTGTTCCCGATCCATATCTCAGGGAATTAGGCACAAGGATTGAAGAGGACCTGTATTGGCAGTTGTATGCTTATACGGAAACCACTGATTTCTGCGAAGAACCGCAAACTTCGTCTACAGTGGTGTCAGGAACACCATGACTGGACACTTGAAAAAAAGTCATGTGGTCCGACGAGTCACTGGAAAAAAGTCATTTGGTCCGACGAGGCAGAGAGTTTTGTGAGAACCTCATAAAGCAAGGGACCCAGCTTACCTTGAAACCACAACTCAAGGTTCTGGAGGTAGTCTCATGCACGTTCCGTTGAAGGTCGACCTCCAAGGAATATCTGAACACTGTTGCCGATCAAAACCATCCTGCAATGGTGACTTTTTATCCAGCAGGTGACAGCTGTTTCATAGTCCATCGCGCCAGATGTGTTCAGCAGTGGTTCGGCGAGCACGTCAGTCTTCACCATCTTCCCTGTCAGCCGCAAAGCCCGGAACTGAACCCCATTGAGAATGTATGGGACATGTTAGAAAAACAGATCCGGGAGCAGAGTCCTCTTCCGTCAAATTTGAGCTAGTTAAAGGACTGTATGGTGTAAGCCTGGCATGCTGCAGACGTAGATGCACCCCAATACATTGTGGAATCTATGACAAACTGCATACATACAGTAATTCGGGTTACACGAGGTTCAACCCGGTTTCGAATAAAGTTTCTAATTCAGTGGCCGGTATGGGTGGAAAGGCATTTGACCGAAGCATTCAATGCTAATTCATAAATCCATGATTTTCAGTGTCCCAAACTGGGAAATTTCAAAACAAGTTAGTAAAATCAAGCAATGCATTGATTATAATACGCTTTTCAACATACCAGCAATTATTATTCAAGTTATGAGGATAATGGCTGTGGAATAAATCTCGCCCCTGTGCCCTGACCTTTGACCCTATTTCGATGATATTAAATAGAATAGGTTCGGTATACCTCCGGAACAACATACTAAAGTTTTGTCGCAATAGACGCACTTTTAGTCAACTTATGAGGATAATGGCTGTGGAATAAATCTCGTTCCTGTGCCCTGACCTTTGACCTCATTTCGATGATATTAAACAGAATTGTTTCAGTTTACCTCCGGAACAACATACTAAGGTTTTGTCGCAATAGAAACATTTTAGTCAAGTTATGAGGTTAATGACTGTGGAATAAATCTCGCTCCTATGTCCTGACCTTTGACCCCATTCCGATGATATTCAACTGGACCGGTTCAGTATACCTCTGGAACAACATGATAAAGTTTTGTCGCAATCGAAGCCTTTTTGCGTAAGTTATGACGCATAAGTGCAACGGAATGGACCCCGCTTCTATGTCCTGACCTTTAACCCCATTTTGCCCATTTTCAATAGGATTCGTTCCCAGGTGGTCCCCTACCACATACTACAATTTCATCGAAATCGAAAGCTTTTTATGCAAGTTATGACGCATAAGGCAAAGTGTAAGGATTCTGTGTCCTGACCTTTGACCCCATTTCATCCATTTTCAATAATGTTCTTTCCCAGATAGTCCCCTACCACATACTAAAATTTCATCGAATTAAAACCGTTTTTACGCGAGTTATCGTGCGGACGGGCAGACAGACGGGCAAAGCTAGAGCATATACGCTTCTTCAACCTACGGTTGGAAGGCGTGAATAACTACAAAAAGGCCTGCATCCTGGATACTTTTTAAGCAGTCGATGATTGACATATTGATTCCAACTGATTAATTTTTCTTAGTTACCAAAGCATACCAAATACATAGGGTGATTCGAAAGTTTTGCAATATTTGCATAAACGCATGTGCTGCGGCCGGTATGTCACGTGTTTAAACCAGTTCATGTTGTGAACAACATTGCACCTCGTCGTTTTGTCAGTGTTTGGAACGCATAAAAGATGAACAGCAGCAACCGGATGATTAGGGAACTTTTGCTTTACAAGTTTAAACTAGGTCATAACGCTGCTCAAGCAACATGAAACATTTGTCATGCAAAAGGGGAAGGTTCCGTGGACCATAGCACCGCAACCAGATAGTTCAAGAAATTTCGCTCAGATGATAGAAACCTCGACGATCAGCAACGGTCAGGTAGGCTGCGACCCGTGGATTCGGAGGCGTCCGCAAGGCCTCTGAGGCAAATCCGACAACCAGCACTCAGAGATTATCAGGCGAGCTGGGCATATCACAGACCACCGTGGTTGTTTATTTTCAGGACCTCGACAAGGTCTACGGGAACTGCCGAATTGTCCCTCACGAACTAAAGCAAACCGCCGAGTAAAAGCGTGCACGAAACTCCTAAAAAACCAACGCGATGTACGTTGCATGAACAGAATTGTTACGTGCGATGAAAAGTGGGTCTATTCCCGTAATCCTAACACACAACGGCTGTGGTTGAGCGCTGGACAGCTTCCAGAACCTGTTGCCAAACGTAGGCGCTGCGAGCAAAAGGTGATGTTTTGCGTCTGGTGGAATTTCCAGGGGATAATCCATTACGAATTTGTTCCAGACAGTCGGACCATCAACGCAAACCTCTACTCTGAACATCTGGAACGGATGTATTCCGTTTTGGAGGAGAAGTACCCGGTACTGTTGAACAGGAAGCGCGCTCTCCTACAGCGGGACAACGCTGGTCCTCATACCGCGCGAATAACCCGGGCAAAACTCCAGGGACTTGAGGGCATCTAACTGGTGCCATACCCAGGATATAGTCTGGACATTTCCCCGTCGGACTATTTCTTGTTCCGGTCCCTGTACCAGTTCCTTCGCGGGCGGCACTTCAACAACCAGGAGGAGGCGGGAGCTGGAGTGAAGGAGCTCTTCGTCTCGAAGAACAAGAACTGGTACCGCAGTGGAATCGAAGAACTGGCAAACAGATAGCTAAAGACTGTTCAATACGACGGCTTATACTTTGAATGCTAGTCAGCTTTCGTCGTAAAGGTACTTGTGAAGACATAAAGTGATCCAAATATTGCAAAACTTTCGACTCATCCTCTGTATTGAGACTAACCAAAATTCTGTTGAAAAGACCTGAAACTTAAGTGGTTTGGATGAGTATCTTGATCCATGGGTTGTGCATTTTTCATCAGTAATTATCACCCGTGCAATGTTAATCATTTAACTAAAAAATTGTGAACGAGGCTTGAGAGCCTAAGCATTGATGTGCTGGCCCTAGTAGCTCAGTTTCAGTATTATAACGTAACTCTTTTTCGTGTGCGCGATTGGTGTTACGCTATGTCTAAAACCATGACTAAGGAAATGTTGAACTAAATGAGAATACGATGCAATAGTTGCACGGGATAGTTTAAATTAAGCTTTTACGGCCAGACGAAACATATATATAGAAGTCAAACTTACGATAACCTTTTGTTGGTCCAGCAATATTTGATAAACTCCACAATATAGCACTACAAATTGTAAACTTCACATCTATCTAAACAGCGATTGAACATCTCCACACACACACACACACACACACACATACCCTGAGCAACTGCTGTATCGTCCTTTTTACCTATCGTTCTTATCACATTCATATACGCCACTCTCTCTCTGATCTCAAAAGTGTTGCCAACCTCATTCTTGTGAGAGAGAAGGTATCACGTTAAGTTTGGAAAGTGTAAAACAGAACAAACTCAAATTTACATAGGAAAAGGAATTAAAAATGAAAGTCAAATTAGAATATACGTCATAGCATGTTAACGTGATATTAACATAAATATTTGGACAAAGCTGTCCAAAAATTTATGAAACCGAAACAAGTCTGCTCGCTCATGCCAATAGACCTCCCAATACGAGACAATTGGGCGGTTATTCCTTTTGCTCCTCAAATTTGCTATGGAATTTCAAAAATTCTTAAAAGTTTTAATTTCAAAGTCGTTTTTAAACCCATAAACAAGATACATTTTTACGGCTCATAAGACTACGTCGAAGATATAAGTTCCTGGGAAATTTATCAGATACCTTGTGAACGTGGACTTTCATATATAGGACAGACCCGCAGGACTTTACGTTTCCGCGTGAAGGAACACAAGGCTTACGTTCGTAACTGCGAACTGATTGGTTGGTTGGTTGGTTGTTGGATTTTATTGGCGCAAGGGCCAGGTTTGGCCAAAGAGCGCCAGACAAAGAACTATCAGCCACAGATTTTTAAAAACGTGGAAAATGATTAAGAGCAGACAGGCTTGGTAAAAGTTGAAAAAGAGTATGATGAAAGCTGTGAAGACAAGGTAGGTAATTAGGTTTATATAAAAATTTATTAATTTACTATGAGAATTATATATATATATATATATATTTTTTTTTTTTAAAACACAACTACACAAAGGATGAGTCACTCTCCTCCCCCCACACTCCTCTGCAATGCTGGCAGAGGGCGGGGACGAACTGTCACTCTCCTCCCCCATGTTCCTCTGCAATGTTGTTTGAGGCTGGGGACGAACTGTCACTCTCCTCCCCCTATGTTCCTCTATAATGTTGGTTGAGGGTGGGGACCTCGCTGAGGCCGAGACAGTTGGATGGACACTGCACACCTTTGCGGATTGAGGGCCGGGTCGTCCGCACGTGCAGGCTTTCTGCTTTAAACTGGAAGAGAGGGTCGGCTGCAAAAGAGAAGGCCCAGAATCAGGTAGTCGAAAACTCGCGAGCTCGGGGAAAAACACCTGTGTCGATTGGTCAGCTGTAGATCGCTTGGCAAGCGCTGCGAGAGCTACAGGGCGCGGAACAAAGGGCTGCACGGGTTGTGGCTGAGACTGAACAACTGCGGCAAAAGTACGCTGGCGGGTGTTGGGAATACCCAACTTGGCCTTGGCAGCAGGGTACGAGAGGCCTTCCAGGGTCTTGAGCCGCTGGATCGCCATCTCGTCCTTCCATTTCATACAGTTGCGGGAGTAAGCTGCATGGGCCTCACCGCAGTTAACACAGCAGGCCGCAGAAGTGCAACCTTCCCCGTCATGTTCACTGGAGCCACAATTTGCGCAACGAGCGGAACTCTTACAGAAACGTTGTGAATGCCCGTACCTCTGGCACCTGAAACAGCGCAGAGGACTGGGAATGTACGGGCGAACTCCACAGACCAAGTAGCCAGCCTTGATTTCGGTCGGAACTTTCGGGGAGTTAAAAGTCAAGATGACATTTTTTGACTTAATCATGGAACCATCACGCCGGAACATCATACGACGTGCAGCAATAACACCTTGATCAGCAAGTTCAGTCACGAATTCGTCTTCACTGCATGGCAAGAGATCAAACTCCGAAATAACACCCCGAGAGGAACTGCGAACTGAAGAAGTCGTCTATATAGTCCAACATTGGCGCGAAGATAACCATACAATTTTGTTTGGAAACGCAATGCTTATTGATAAACCTGATTCGACCATCCAGCTTAATGTATTAGAAGCTTTCCACATATACCGCAATTCTTCACGGCTTGTCAACGATATGACGTCGACTCCATTTCTTTCAAGCGCGTGGAAACAACTCACGAGAAACCGTGACCGTCAGAAATCTGATGATGTCACAATGATTTGAATGTTTACGCTCCATTAGTCCTGATGATGCCGAGCCAAAAGCTCTGCGAAACTATAGTCGATGTATAATAATAAACCTTTTATTGTGGTAAACGTTAGTATTTTCATTCTATCTCAACACCACAAGAGTGTAGTCACAAATTATATATGTCACAGTATGTATTTGCACGCTCATCACCATCAAATTCAAAACTGTAAGTTAAATTTTCTTGAAAAGTCCTAGGCCTTGGGACTTTTCTGATTCTGATTGGAGGTTTAACGACCACCATGAGCAACTCAATGGGCTATAAGCAGTCGCCCGTACCTAATTTAGGGTCACTGGTTCCAGGGAAGGGAGAGAGCCAGTGCCTTAAGACAAACACAACATCCATGCCTCACCGGGATTCGAACCCGGACCCCGTTCGGACGAATGATCAGAGGCCATCGCTTAGACCACTGCGCCATCGGGTTGGCCCTTGGGACTTTGTAAGCGCTTTAGGTTCAATGCGTTACTCTGCCTCTTGTTAATATTATGTGATTGCATATTTGAAATTAAGATCTTTCTTCGTGAGATTTAAAACATCCTCATATTGCTAATAGGCACAGAGAAATAGCCTGTTTTCCTATTTCCAAGAAGCGGGCATTTTTCTGTGAGCACTCTTTCTGTAGCCATTATTTCTGTGGTCATTTTTTTAGAGGGAATTATTTCAATGATTTTTCAGTCAGCTTCAATTTCCTACCCCAAATCGTCTTATCTGATGTTGCTTTTCCGGACTTGGACAATACTGCCATAATTTTTGATACATTTGTCCTGGATTCATTCAACAAATCAGCGGTTTTAGCCACAGATGTTCCAGCTAAATAATCTCTAACAGTATGTTCCGTTTGGAATTCATACAGGTCGGTCATTTCATCTCGTGAATGATTTTTTATCACCTTTCAAAAAAAACTGTCTGTGTCTTTAGTCCTTGGCAGTACTGCTTGCGAGAAACACAAAATATTCCGTGTTCATAAATTAGCAAATGAGCCATACAATATGTAGTACTTTTATTGTTTCCATTATTTTATCCACTCCCTGTAGTTTACTTTGGTCCTTCTCCGCTCTTCGTAATAAACCGAATGTAAAGCTAAGTAATGAACCAGGAGCTCTTAGATTTGCCTCAAAGTGCAAGCGAAGATTTCACGAAAATGAGATTACAGAAGTGAGAAAACGTGCTTTATTTGTTTCGTGGAATCTTGATAGAAAGACATAGTTGGAAACATGTTGTTTGCAGTTACTTGTCTCCAGCGCTCATCTCGAGTTCCAGAAAATCTTCACGGGTATTTCTGACAAAAGTAAGTAGCTCTGATTGTTTGGAGATACGGACTAGCACACACACTTCATGTCGATAATTAATACCCCAGGCAAGATTCGGGATTTCTATTATAATACGAAAGCATCGTAGGAAAAGTTTAATAGAAGCCAATTCCAAATTATTTTGCTGATTCTTTAGAAAACCGTCCTTACATAAACAGTGCTTATGTGTCGCGTATTTATTCGGGAAAATTTATCTTTCGTCTCTAACCAATTTCACGCATATTTGTTTCGATTTTGTTTCCCCTATCGCTTTATTAATAACAAAAGAAACTGTTCTCGCTTTATGTTTATCCTTCCATCTGTTTGAGAAAGGGAAATTATAGAAATAGTTAAAAACTCACAAATTAAAGCGCGGGCACGTTTTGCTTAAAAGGACGGGATGTTCAAAGAGGAGTCCGTAAGCATCATGAAAACTTACTGTACTGTTCTTATCAGTTCTCAACAGATTGATCTCTCAAACTGGATTTTTGGAATTGCCGATAGCTAAAATAACGCACATTAAGAGTTCCTGCATCACCACATTTTTTTTTTTAATTTTTAAATTTCTCCTAATTTGAGGAAGGGAAGAAGCCACAAGAAACAATTTCTAGTGAGCAGTGAGGTTATAGATATGCGGATACGTACGTGAGATACGCGGTGTTCATGCAAAACCTGCAGTATGAGAAAACAGATCATTGTCAAAACGGATTTTTCACGCACTGGATTCCCACCTATTGGGTTGATGCATAACTTCATGCCGTATTTTTCACCGTACCGCAGGAATGTATTACATCAGAAGGGAAAACGGAATCAATCAACTATGTATCCCCTCCCCTATTGTTTATGATGGTGTCCCAACGTCTGGATAGGTCTGCAATGTCATTCTTGAAAAAACGTGCAGGTTTTGCTGCGAAGAAATCATCAAAGAAATTCTGGAGATCAACATCATTGTTGAACGTTCTGCCACGGAGTGTATTCGACAGAGATCGGAACAGGGGATAGTCTGAAGGGGCGACATCTGGGGAATAGGCCAGTTGTGGAAGGATCTCCCATTTCATGTCGTGAATGGCCATGTTTGCACTGTGAGGACGTGCGTTATCATGTTGGAGAAGGACATCATAGCACCGATGTAGCCGTTTCTGCTGAATTGCTCCATCCACATGGCGGAAGTTACTCACAATAGAGTGCAGCGTTGATGGTCCGATTCCTCGGCAGCATTATTCATTTAACAATACCTTCCATGTCCCACCAAACCCACAACACGATCTTCGCAGGATGAAGGTCATGTTATAACGAAGTAAATTTCTCCGTCATTTTTAGTCTACGCCGGGATTCGAATCCGGATCCCCTCACTCCGGAATAAGTTGCTCTACCAATTGAGCTACGCGGACGTTTATTCTGATTCCTATCTGCCTTTATGTCGTGTGCGTCCTTCTGGCAGGTACGTCACATCTCCTGGTACGTTACAATGTTTCGGACGTGGTGTGGGAATCTTGTTTGTGCTTAACCATTCCCCCAGATGCCTGCAATTCACGTACAGGCACCACTTTTCATCTCCAGTAATAATACGTGACAGAAAGGGATTGTGTTGTTGAGAACATTCGCGATAACGGGCGAACAAGGTACCACATATGGCAACACGCTGATTCTTCTTGTCCTCGGTGAGAGTGTGAGGCACCTAAGACCCTGATTTCTGGACCTTTCTCATACGTTCCAGGTGTCGCACCACTGTGGCCTGATCACAGTCCATCTCAGTGGCCAATTCGCGTGTGGTTTGACGCGGATCAAAGTGGATGAGATGGTTCAAACAATCCTCATCAAAGGGAGATGGACTACCTGAGCTTGCAGAGTCGTTGAGGTCAAACGTTCCACCTCGGAAACGCTCAAACCATCTGCGGGCTGTCCTCGGAGCAATAGCATTCTCCCTATACACAGCACAAATTTGTCGAGTGGCCTCGGCAACTGTGGATCCCTTGTTAAACTCGTAGGGGAGCAGCAGATGTCGGAAATGTTAATTCCTCTCTACTTGACACTCCATACTTCCGGACCTGAAAACCAAAAAACCATTAGCCACAAACACACTACGCAGTATGATTTCGATACACAATATTACTGGCTACATTTTGATATACAACTGGCCATCTGCACTGCCACTGACCTGGTAAACACACGTGAAATAAAACGGCATGAACTTATGCATCAACCCAATATTTCGTCGTTTGGGAAGCTTTTCCACAATGCTTTGCTGAATGAAGCTTTAGTGAAAGTCTATCTTTGTGAAGCACCTCATGATACTCAATAACGTCGGAATCCAAGAGCACAATAAGCAACACTCTGGTTTTGTTACTATTTGACGTGCTCTTTTACATTGCAGTGAAAAATACACTGCCTGACAAAGAAAATGCCACACCAGGAAGACGTGAACGCAGCGCCATGCAAATTGCAGAGTGGGTGCACACGTACACGTTATGCAAATGATTGCATTTGCAGGCCAATCGCACGAACGGCGCGCGGTATATAAGCGGACAACCAGCCCGTGAGGCCATCAGTCCAGACGTCGTCACGGCCGTTAGAAGTGAGTGGTTCTGTTGTAACCATGTCTGGAGAACGAACGATATGTGAGAATGACGTCAAGATGCCATCGTACGCGATTTCGTCAAACGGACGAGTTCACGAGAGATATCATCGTAGGCTTTCGTACCGCCTGGTGGTACTTGCGTCGTATTGCGGAAGAAAGGCAACGTGATGCCAAAACCGTCGGTCGCATTTGGAGACAGTGGTCCCAGGAAGGATCGGACGTCCGAGTGCACCGATCGTCGCATCCGACGTCATGCTGTAGCGGACCCACACGCCACAATGTGCGATATTTTGCGGAGTGTACGGGGAAGCTTGGATGCTCCGATATCGACGCGGACAGTGTCGCGCCGATTCGCTGCGTCTGGTTTGCGGTCCAGCCGTCCGTTGCGAAGGCTACCCTTAACAGCGAGCCATCGTCGTCACCGCTTGACATGATGTCGCTCCCGAGCTGCGTGGGGTGCCAAATGGAACAGTGTGGCGTTCAGCGACGAATCGCGGTTCTGTCTTACCACGGATGATCGCCGTGTGAGAGTCTGGTGGCGACGTGACCAACGGGCGGATTCCTCCGGCATTGTGGAGCGTCACATGGCCCGGCAACGTCGAACCATGGTGTGGGGTGCTATCCGCGCCAACAGCCGCTCACCGCTGGTACGCATTACGGCCACATTGACGGCTCGCCGCTATGTTGACGAGAGGCTGCGGCCCGTGGCACTACAGTATCTGTACGGCATCTCCCATGCTGTTTTTCAACAGGATAACGCCCAGCCGCATACCGCTTGGATGAGCCTGAATGCTTTACACGGGGTGCGAATGCTTCCGTGGCCAGCACGATCTCCCGACCTTTCGATTATGTACCATATTTGGGACACGATTGGACGTCGGTTGAGTGCCCTCCCTCCCCGGCAAAATGAAGATGAACTGCGGACTCTTTCCTACCCGTGCAATTAACCGATGTCTTTCTCAACTGGGGAGTGGGAAAGGGATGTCTATCTGTTTCTATAGTTTCTTTGACCACTCATTTCTTCCTGAAATGTTTATAGGGGGTAGGGGTGTCAGGAAATCAGGAAAAATCGGGAGGCACAACAATCTACGTCGTACGTTGCTCAATAGAACTAGCAGAGAGTTGCCGCTTTGAGGTAGGGAGCAAAATTTTGTCTGTTTGCTATCTAATGTCTTTAGTTCTTAAAAAAAAATTTTCCTTCGCAGAAATCCTGTAATTCATGGCCTATGTTGTTTTGTTACCGAAGCCCGGAATTGATAGCCCTGCCGAATTTCTACTCCCTATCTCGACCCAGTTGCCGAAGAATTCTCTTTAAGGCTCTACGAAACCCGCCATCTTGTATTGCTACTTTCGCTTGTTAAATAACGGGCAAGCGTATTTCCCAAATTGCTCGGGCAATTTTGCACATTTTGGAACACCGTTTGTGGCTAACGCAAGATATATGATAAATAAAGAGTTCCCTGGTTTCAGAATTTTTGTTGACCTTTCCCTTCATTTTTTATCTGCAGCGAAAGTCGTACCAAGGCGTCTTCCATAGTTTTATTAATTAATAAAAAATACTTAAAGAGTTCAAAATGAAAATCTGAAACCAGGGAACTCTTTATTTATCATATATCTTGCTTTAGCCACAAACGGTGTTCTAAAATGTGCAAAATTGCCCGAGCAATTTGTGACATACGCTTGCCCGTTGGTTAACAAGAGAAGGCAGCAATACAAGATGGCGGGTCTCGTAGAGCCTTAACAACTCGAAAGTGTAAAAACGTCTTGTGTGATAAATCATGTAAAATCACATTAAAAGAAAAAGGAAAACAATTCTCTCCCTCTCTCAGAGCCCGAACCCGCCCGAGCCCGGTTCGGGCCCGGGCTTTACTTCGGGCTTTCGGGCTCGGGCTCGGCCCGTCTCAGCACTGCTTTATATCCCATCGAATTTGCTCACGGTGGTCGTTAAAACACCAAACAAAAGAAATCTCGCACTTGTTCTGTTGAGTATATCCGACCGTGAAATTAGATACGACGACTTTTATGCAAGACAAAAACAGATGTGTTGCTATGATAAATGACACATGGCTGATATTGCTGTAGGTTTTATTTAGAATTAGTACAATTCCATCTCTGAAGTAGGTTACTTATGACGGAAGACAACTTTATTTCCAACTACGAAGGATATTACTGATGCGATTACAAAATGATTGGAATTATGGAAAGCGTAATCGTACCAGGAGCTTTGTCTTGTGATGACGTCGAAATTTATCTGCTCACGGAAGTAAGCGTAAAATCTCCAGCAGCTTTATCTTCTATAATTCCTGATTCCCGACGTAAATAGAAAGCAAAATGAAATATGCTACCATAAAAGAAACAAGATCTCCAATCCTCATACATGAGCTTTACACATTGTACTTCTCCAGAAAGGCAAATATTACTGCGTAATAATACGAGTATTAAGGTAGTTCCAACTAAGATCTCTGCCTTATGTTTCCAATGGTAAAACTTCTAAACATATTTTCTTCACAATTAATGTATTCCCAAGAATGAAAATTTGCACATCGATAAAACTAACTTTATGTTATAACATGTGATGCTTAATACTTGCTAAAACCTAACCATAATTATAATAAAAATCAATCATTTTTCATTGAGTAATGTTCAGACCTGTTAATAGGTGGCGCGACCTGTACATTCATGACGTCAGTAGGCAAACAAATGTTGGCTTACTTAGTTTTGGTTATGTCTTAGCCAGTATTAAGTATCCCATGCTATAACTTAAAGTTAGTTTTATCGATGTGTAAATTTTCATCTTTGGAAATACGTTAATTGCGAAGAAAATATCTAAAGAAGTTTTACATAAGATAGTACAACTATACTAGTTATCCGAATTTATTGGCGTAGAGAAGCCAATAAATTCGGATAACTACTGTAGTTGTACTATCTTATGTATAGTTAGTGTACAGTTCCTTGTCTTATTGTTTAAGAAGTTTTATCATTGGAAACATAAGGCAGAGATTTTAGGTGGAACCACCTTAACAGCTCTTCGTAATTAACATTTACAAAGGCTTGATATGTGTATTTCTCGAAGAAAAGACGTTTTATATACACTGACGGAAAGAAAAATCCCAGCACCAAGAAGGGGTTGTGTTAGATAAACGACAGTTGGTAGGCGGTGAGAGTACATCTGTAAGATGACGTCTATGCAAATTTTGCGCTCGGCGCATACGTGTGCCGCTGGTAGCGCCCCTCGGAACATGCAAAGCAGGTTTGCTGTAAATACGCGCTGTAACGTTCGTGAGCGTTAGTTATCGTTGAGATCCGACGTAGTGTGTTGATGTTAGTCAAGAATGCCTTTAAGAAGACGAAGAAGCCATTATCAACAGCTCACGGAGTTTGAACGAGGTCGTGTAATAGGACTACGAGAAGGTGGATTTTCTTTCCGCAATATTGCAGAACGACTTAGTAGGAATGTAGCCACTGTGCATGATTGTTGGCAGCGGTGGTCAAGGGAAGGTACTGCCTCAAGAAGACCTGGTTCCGGCAGGCCACGTGGCACTAATGAGAGGGAAGACCGCCGTCTACGGCGTATGGCCGTGACGCATCGTACCAGGTCTGCGGCAGCAATTCGAGCTGCTGTTGCCACCACAGTGACACAACGAACTGTTACAAATCGGTTACTTGAAGGACATCTCCGAGCCAGACGCCATGTAGCGCGCATTCCACTTACTCCAAACCACTGCCGTTTGCGACGTCAGTGGTGTCAAGCTAGAGCTCATTGGAGGACGGAGTGGAGATCTGTTGTGTTTTCTGATGAAAGCCGGTTCAGCCTGGGTGCCAGTAATGGCTGTGTGTTGGTTAGGAGGCCAGGTGAGCGCCTGCAACCAACCTGTCTGCGGCCAAGACACACTGGACCTACACCTGGAGTTATGGTCTGGGGAGCAATTTCCTATGACAGCAGAAGCACTCTCGTGGTTATCCCACGCACCCTGACGGCACAGTTGTACGTCGGTCTGGTGATTCAACCTGTTGTGCTGCCATTCATTAACAGCATTTCAGGAGGTGTTTTCCAACAGGATACCGCTCGCCCGCATACCGCTGTTGTAACCCAACATGCTCTACGGAGTGTCGACATGTTGCCGTGGCCTGCTAGATCACCAGATCTGTCACCAATCGAGCACGTATGGGACATCATTGGACGACAACTCCAGCGTCACCCCCAACCAGCATTAACCGTCCCTGTATTGACCGACCAAGTTCAACAGGCATGGAACTCCATCCCACAAACTGACATCCAGCACCTGTACGACACAATGCATGAACGTTTGCATGCTTGCATTCAACATTCTGGCGGTTACACCGGTTATTAATGTACCAGCATTTCACATTTAAAATGGCTCTTCTCGCGCTTACAATAAGCTGTGATCTTGAAACCTTAATCGATTAAATATGTTACCTATACAAATGTATTGCCGCCATTTCATTCCTCTACAACTATTTTTTCGTGGAGTTGGGATTTTTTTTCCGTCAGTGTAGTACAAGACAACTTCCACCTACTACAAAAGGAAATTCGTGAAAACTTAGTTACGGGCATGAGAGACATACCGTATTTCCCGGCGTAAAGGAGGCACGCCAATTTTTAAATGCAAACATTGAGAAAAAATAATAAACATAAAAGATACGGTGTCAGCACTTTTATAAAGATTAAAAGCAATACAAATTTTACCTCTACATATAAGGAAAAACATTTCAGTCATCCATATCCTCAAATCCAGAAAATTCACTGGTGTGTTATCCATATCACTGGCATCATTGTCATTCATAATCAGGGTCGTCAATACTGTCCGAAGTGTCACTATCTTCAAACAGAATGTTATATTCTGTGCCATCTAACGCATTACTGATATCACATTTTTTAAAAGGTTTTACTACTATTTCAGTCTTCACAGCATTCCATGATTTTTTTAACCCACTCGCACACCTGAGAAATTTCAAACGACCTGTTAGGGTTAAGTTGTGGTCTGTGGTTTTATTGTTTTGATTGGAGGTTTAACGACCACCGTGAGCAACTCAATGGGCTATAAACAGTCGCCCGTTTCTAATTTAGGGTCACTGGTTCCAGGGAAGGGAGAGAGCCAGTGCCGTAAGACAAACACAACATCCATGCCTCACCGGAATTCGAACGCGGGCCCCGTTCGGACGAATGATCAGAGGCCATCGCTTAGACCACTGCGCCACCGGGGCGGCATTCTTCTTTCATAAATGCCTTAAAAGGCTTGTTCATAGATATGTCCAGTGGTTATAGTTAGCTTGTTAAGCCACCAGGGATCACTGCCATTTTCGTATTTAGTGTATGCACCCTTTTTTTAGTAGTGTTGGTTTTGTGGGCAGAAAACTGGTCCCATACAAGCAGGGATGTTTTTTTAAGAAGGCCACAGGGATGCCTTTGTCCAGACTATTCAACCATAGCTTCCCTCCCTCTTCATCCATCCACCAATCTTGGGTGGACGTGAACAAAAAATTCACGTAGAGTTTTGTCTTCTGGTAAAGTTTTCCTCTTAAAAATCAGTAGTGGTGGCAGTTTTGTTCCATCAGCACAACACGATAGCACCGCATTATAATGGGTTTTCTCATGTCCAGATGTCTTCATACTTACGGTTTTGGAGCCTTTAACATCCACTGTTAAAGAGTCCAAAACCGAAAGTATAAAACATTGGTCTTCCTATTGCTTTTCACGACGAAGGCATTCTCGCTATTAATAAGGTTTACCGGTAAACATTTTACCATAGATGACCTCCTTCAGGTTACCATAAGCCTACGAAATACGTATGTAACCTTCGGCCTGAAAGCCGCACGGTAAATTATAAAACAGCTTCCACGACGCCGGGAAATACGGTATTTCACAAATTCCTCCAACAACAGCGAGCTGCATTGTATGATTAAAGGTATCCGGACACTTGCCTATCCCAAAACTTCCTGTAAGAGGGAAGGATTTACTATTAATGTTAAGTTGGTCCGCTTCCGCTCTGCTGGGAAGGGTTTTATCTAGATTTTGGGAAACGCCTCCCGTTCCGCTACAAGAGCTACACTGAGGTCGGGCGGTTCGGCCCGGTTCACAATTCAACCTAAAGATGTCTCATGGGTTTGAGATCGAGGCTCTGTGCTGGCCGATCAAGTTCTTATATATCCAACTCATCAATCTATTCCTGCACGGACCTCGCTTTGTGGACGGGCGCAATCTTCTGTTATGAGACCACCAAACTGCTGCCATAATGTCGGGAACACAGAAATGTCGTGAATGTCATTATAGGCAGCAGCATTAAGATTCCCGGCCACTGGAACTAGGAGGCTCAGCCCAAACCATTACAAACAGCTGAAGATCTTACAGCCTCCATCAAATTTCGCAGTTCGGACTGGCACAGTCAGACAGATGTCGTTTTATTGCCAACCCGTACACCTAGACTTGTTCGTCGGACGGCCAGATGGTGAAGCATGATTCATAACTCCAGAGAGTGCATTTCTACTGATTCAGAGTCCACTAGTGAGGAGCCGACGCTTGGCGTTGATCTTAGTGATGTTAAGCTTATGTGCAGCTTCTGGGCCATTGAAACTCATTCCCTTCATATGTTGACGAAGCGTTATAGTGTTGACATTGCTCCCAGAGGCATTTTGGACCTCGGTGGTGAGTGCTGCAACCAAGGATAGAAGATTTGTCACCCCACCCGTTTCAGCACTCAGCGGTCCCTTTTTGTCATTTTACGTGGCCCACCATGCCCCAGGTGTCCTACTGTTGCTCCTTGACATTCCCACTTCACAATAACATCGCTTACAGTTGATCGGGACAACTACAGAATGGCAGAAATTTCCCCAACCAACAAGTTGCTAAGATGGCATTCTATGAACGTGCCAAGTTGAAAGTACCGTCTAAGTTAAGAGTACCATGAGATAGTATACCAAATTTGGTGGTTCTAAATTGAAAACTGTAGAGTTACGAAAATTTTGCATGGGAGGGAGGGTCTGACCCCGTGCCCCGACCCTTTCCAAAAACTTTCTAACGTTTTAGTTAGAGTACCATGAGATCGCACAGCAAATTTGGTGGTTCTAAATTGAAAACTGTAGATTTTATGAAAATTTTGTATCGGGAGGCTCTGACCCCAGGGCTCCAAACCCTTCCAAAAACCGTCTGCAGTCTAAGTTAGAGTACCATGAGATGGTATACCAAATTTGGTGGTTTTAAATTGAAAACTGAGATTTTACGATTTTTTTTATGAGGGGGTCTGACCCCCGGGCTCCAAGCCCTTCCTAAACCCGTCTACTGTCTAAGTTAGAGTATCATTATACCAAATTTGGTGGTTCTGAATTAAAAACTGTAGATTTTACGAAAATTTCGTACGGGGAGGGGGCTCTGACCCCACCCCAGGCGCCAACCCGTTCCAAAAACCGTCTACCATCTTAGTTAAAGTTTCATGATACCAAAGTTGGTGGTTCTGAATTCAAAACTGTAGATTCTACGAAAATTTTGTATGTGGGTGGCTCTGACACCCCCCCCCCCGGCCCGACTTATTCCAAAAACCGTCTACCGTCTACGTTAGAGTACCATGATATAGTGCATCAAATTTGGTGGTTCTAAATTGAAAACTGTAGATTTTACAAAAAGTCCGTATGGGGAGGGGCTCTGACCCCCGTTCTCCAACCCCTTCCCAAAACCGTCTAGAGTCTAAGTTAGAGTTTCGTGAGATAGCATACCAAAGTTGTTGGTTCTTAATTGAAATCTGTAGATGAGTTGGGGGGGGGCTTTGACACCCCGGGCTCCAACCCCTTCCAAAAACCGTCTACCGTCTAAGTTAGAGTTTCATGATACCAAATTTGGTGGCTCTAAATTGAAAACTGTAGATTTTACGAAAATTTTGTATGGGGAGGCTTTGACCTCCGTGCCCCGACCCCTTCCAAAAATCGTCTACAGACTAAGTTAGAGCACCATGAGATAGTATACCAAATTTGGTGGGTCTAAATTGAAAACTGAGATTTTACGAATTTTTTTTTATAAAGGGGGCCCTTACCCCCGGGCTCCAACGCCTTCCAAAAACCGTCTACTGTCTAAGTTAGAGTTTCATGATACCAAATTTGGTGGTTCTGAATTGAAAACTGTAGATTTTACGAACATTTTGAATGTGGTGGGCTCTGACTCCCCGGGCCCGACCCGTTCCAAAAACCGTCTACCGTCTAAGTTAGAATACCATGAAATAGTATACTAAATTTGGTGGTTCTAAATTGAAAACTGTAGATTTTACGAAAATTATGTATGGGGAGGGGGCTCTGACCCCCGTTCTCCAACAGCTACCAAAAACCGTCTACGGTCTAAGTTAGAGTTTCGTGAGATAGCATACACAATTTGTTGGTTCTTAATTGGAAACTGTAGATTTTATGAAAATTTTGTATGGGGGGGGGGGGGGGGTGCTCTGAACCCGTGCCACGACCCGTTCCAAAAACCGTCTACCCTCTAAATTAGAGTATAATGAGATAGTACACCAAATTTGGTGGTTTTAAATTACAAACTGTAGAATTTACGAAATTTTTGTATGGGGGGAGGGTCTCTTACCCCCCCCGTGCCCCGACCCCTTCCAAAAATCGTCTACAGACTAAGTTAGAGTACCATGAGATAGTATACCAAATTTGGTGGATCTAAATTGAAAACTGTAGATTTTACGACAATTTTGTTTGGGGGGGCGCTCTGAACCATGAGCTCCGACCCTTTCCAAAAACCGTCTACAGTCTAAGTTAGTATACCATGAAATATTATACCAAATTCGGTGGTTCTAAATTGAAAACTATAGATTTTACGAAAATTTTGTAGGGGGGGGGGTTCTTATCCCCCGGGCTCCGACGCGTTCCTAAAACCGTCTACCGTCTAATATTTTTAGTGCCAAACAAAAAGCGTAATATTCCGATCCTGTCTCAGTGTCCAAACCTTAAAAATTTGATCAGGGCGGAAGACGTTCGAAATCGTACGTTTTCCTGCATTCGTTCTGTATTAAACAAAAAATTTGTAAACGTGACGATTTTCTCTGCTACGAATTTATCCGCGAGAAATTGACGTAGTCGACGAATTTGTCCGCGACGAATTGTCGTAGTCGACGAATTTGTCCGCGATTGTCGTAGTCGACGAATTGACGCGCGACAAATCGACGCAGGCGAAGAATTGACGTTGTCGACGAATTTACGCTGGCGACGAATTGACGTGACACTAGCGGTCCCAGGCCATACCAGGAAATCATCCCACAGACATGCACACTGCAACCGCCGGCCTGTACTTGACCGACAATCGTGTGTTGTTCAGCGACGAATCGCGGTTCTGTCTCACCACGGATGATCGCCGTGTGAGAGTCTGGGGACGACGTGACCAACGGGCATATTCCTCCGCCATTGTGGAGCGCCACACGGCCTGGCAACGTGGAATCATTGTGTGGGGTGCTATCAGCTCCAACAGCCGCTCACCGCTGGTACGCATTACGGACACATTGACGGCACGCCGCTATGTTGACGAGGTGCTGCGGCCCGTGCCACTACCGTATCTGTAGGGCATCCCAAATGCCGTTTTTCAACAGGATAACGCCCTGCCGCATACCGCTCGGATCAGCCTGAATGCTTTACACGGTGTGCGAATGCTTCCGTGGCCTGCACAATCTCCCGACCTCTCGCCCATGGAGCATATGTGGGGCACGATTGGACGTTGGTTGAGTACCCTACCACCCCCACAAAATGAAGATGAACTGTGGACTCGGATCAACACCACATGGTCCACGATACCCCAGGAAACTATTCGCACTCTCAGTGCCTCGATGCCACTTCGGATTCAACGCTGTATCGACCAAAATGGGATCCGCACTCCTCATTGATCATCCTGTATATTCGGCCACTGGAGCCTAGTCTGCATCTGACAATTAAATTTGTTCAGGACATACTTGGCTATCTGTGGGTGCAGTTCGGTCTGTTTTCGAGTATTCCTTCATGGTGTGGCATTTTCTCTGTCAGGCAGTGCATATCTTTTTTACGTCGGCAACAAAATATCGTCCTTTGAATACAAAACTGCGCGTAAGAACGGATTAGAACGTTGAGTTTACATGCTTCAATAGAAAAACCGGTTTTGTTTTGTTTTCACGTGTGTTTAGTAAGATGTTCCAAATCTCATTCTTTCAGTATTAAAAAATAACACTGAAACGTTTTCGATGTCTATCAGCAATCAATATATTAAACTTGTACAAGAAATCAGTCTATAGTATCAATCAGAAAATCCATGAACAGCGATGCCTTCCCTGTGTTTAAATCATCTCGTCATTGTAAATTGTTTCAAGCATTTGGTTGATTGCGTAGTTCAATAGAACTACAACGGAAGGGAGATACGAGCTCCACTGCGAAGTCGGTGTGTCTCACGTGAACCCTGGCTTTCTACGTATAGAAGTCTTTGACTTTCGTGAGCCATGAGTTCGTGTCCTTACAAGCATGCACCAGTGCTGAGTTCGGGCTCAATTTTTGGAGCCCGATTTTCTTTGACCGTTCGTTTCCACCTGAAATGCTTCGGACGGCCGGACTCCAAAATGATCGGGCGGTGCTGCCATTGTATGTCGCTCAAATAATGCTAATATTAACGCGCCATAATGCGCTGCAACATGTACGTTGCTAAATAGAATTAGCAGGGAGCTACTGCGTGGAGATAGGGGGTAAACTATCATCGACAAGCTATCAATTATCCAATATCTATAGTTCTTGAAAAACCTTCTCTGCAGAAACACACTAATGCTCTGCCTATGTCATTTTCTACCCAACCCCGGAATACATAGCCATCTCGAATGCCGCTCCCCAACCAGAACCAGTTGCCGAAGAATTCCTTTTACCAACTATAAAGTGTCTCATTTGCTAAATCATATAAAATCACATTTATATATAAGAAAATTATCTCACTCTCCTTCTCTCTAAGAGCCCAAGCCCGAACCCCGGTGAATTTTCTACAGCCCGAGCCCGATTCTGGCCCGGGCTCTGCTTCGGGCTTTCGGGCTCAGCCCGTCTCAGCTCTGGCATGCACATCTGCATTCTTCTTTCAGTAGTCTGCAGTCTCTGGGTGTCCTTTGTAGTTAAGGTCTATTGTCTCTGATCCATAAGTAAGAACTGGAAGCAGGGACGTCGCCAAAGGGGTGCGAGGGTGGGCTCTAGCCCACCCTGCCTCCCACCCAATTCACGATGTGCCATTCTTCAATTCTTTTTAGCTTTAAAATATAGTCTGGACTTTGCCGAATAATAATAAGTGTCGTGTTTTTCGTCGTGAAGCCCTACGTACAGTATATCCCATAGGAAGTGCTTTGTTTACGTCTTCATAGAAAAGTTATCAAAATAGCATCCATAGATTCGTGAAAATTCAGTTGTTCTCCACTCTTCCAAATCCTTAGTTTATGCCTTTTTTATGTTAGTATGACCAGGGACGAATGGACACGGTGGAATGAGCCCTACGTATAGTATATCCCATAGGAAGTGCTTGTTTACGTCTCCTTAGAAAGGTTGTCAAAATAGCATCCATAGATTCATGAAAATTCAGTTGTTCCCCACTCTTCCAAATCCTTAGTTCATGCCTTTTTTATGTTAGTATGACCAGGGACGAATGGACACGGTGGATAGGAATTCACTGAAGTACGTTATTACTAATTGCTCTGCTGTTCCTTTGTGCTACTATTAAGTAGTATATCCCAACACCAAAAGTGGAGTCTACTATACCATGCTGCCCCGATTGGCTGCAACCGCTGGTTTTTAACTATTTGTCCGAGATGGGTCTGGGTTCGAATCCCGTGAGGCATGGATGTTGTGTGTGCCATAAGGAACAGGCGCTCTCCTTTCCCGGGAACCTGTGGCCCTAAATTAGGGACCGCAGATTGCTTATAGTCCATCCAGGAGTTGCTCACGGTGGTAGTTAAACCCGGAAAATTAAAAAAAGCTATATTAGGGCTTTTAAACCTTTCTCGGGGCAGACTGCTTTGGAGGAGAAGAGTGCAGTGTTGGGTCGCTGGCTTAAAGGAAGAGAGTTATGAAGGGGTTAGGTGTTGTGTCTGTGTGTCACGAAGTTAAAATTTGATTTAGATAAACAGAAAGCACATTCATTTTCCTTTAAAGAAATTTTTCAAGTACAGTACTACTCTCGTAAGCAAAAATGCAAACTTTTGAAAAGCAATTAAGGCAATGCATCCGCAGCAAGAAAAAAGTTGAAGGATACATTCTACCAACACTTGTATCTTACAATAATGGCGTTACTAGTCAGATCCGTGTGTATGTGTGTGTGTGTGTGTCCAGAGCGAGGAGTGGGGATTCCAAGGATTCATTTGTAGCCGATAGTGAAAAGAATTAAAAATTCTTTCTTTCAGTATTTCGTAAATAAAGTTGCCATCAAACTTACCGCACCAAAAATAATACTCGCCCACTCTGATTTCGAAGTCTAGGGACGTCCTTGCCCGGGAGGATGCATTGATTAAACGCTTTTCTTTCAAGACATAATAGTAAATTGCTCTTGTAAATTGTGCTGTTTCTTCCAAATGCTCTCCAACCAAATTTAGCACGCCTATTAACTTCTTTTTTGGTATAAATGCAAAAAAATATCCTTTTAATGTCCAATAGTTTGAACTTGAACTGTTTAACAGAAAAATTAGTTGTCGAAATTGAAGTTGTATGAAACATACTGTAAAACTCTGGGCACATTTTCATCATTTGCGGCGAAATGAAGATACCACACTAGCGACAGCGGCTTAATGGATTTTTGAATATATAAACCAAAATTCCTTGTAATCTATGAAACATGTAGTTATTTTAATTACACATGATCTACAAACACATGTATACAAGTCTTTCAGATTGCAAAATATGAGGTTTATGTTTATGTATTATATGTGGTCTAGTTTATGTATTCAAAAATCCATTAAGCCACTGTGACTAGTGTGATATCTTCATTTCGCCGCAAGTGATGAAAATGTGCACAGAGTTTTACAGTATGTTTCATACAACTTCGATTTCGATGTCTTTTAAGCACATTAAATTTGCCAAATAGTGTTTTTGGTCTTAAAAAATCAGTTGTATCTATTTTTTTCCGACGGAAAGTTAATCGAGTGATTAATGGATTGTAAATATTAAGTTCAAATATGAAGATATTTAATTTCTTATTATTCAATTAAGATTTTTAATTTCTTATTATTCAATTAAGATGTTTAATTTCTTATTATTCAATTAAGATGTTTCATTTCTTTTTCAAAACGCTAACGCTCTGTAAAACAATTCATACGACTCCTCATCCTGTTAACTAATTAAGTTTCGATAAACTGAAAAAGTAATACAAGCAAACAGGTTAGATACTCAATCCCACATATCCAAACAAACATGTTAATGAAAGATCACTTCTACTACATATTAAATGGACCACATTAAAATGCAAAATAGAATAAAACACCTTGCTAATTGTTTTGATATCGGTAGCTTTAAGACAGTGACTCACTCTTTAGGTGCTTTCTTTCATGATTAATCAAGTGAATTTGAAAAGTTTGAATAATTAATTTTGTGATTAATCAAATGGGCTTTTCATTTTGCTAGAAAATTTCTTGTTCTCATTACGTACGCTCAGTTTCGTTTAATGAATTCAGTGAATCAAAACAGAAACAAACGGCTCCTTACGAAAAATGTGGGCGTCCTTTTAGAACCCTAGCAAATGTTCAGATTTCATTGTATTGAATTAAGCAATGAGAGCAATTCTGTTGAAAGTTGGAGAAAGTACGTCTTTATTTTATGTGTAATTAGGGTATATTCAAATGGTAATATATAGTAAGCTCGAGTCGACTTCTCCGTCAGTTTCAGAATACTATGCATTAAACGTATCTCATTGCACGGTCGTTGTAATGTCATTTCGTGGATTTAATGTAATGCGCTAGCGTTCTGTTTATCTGCTTTTGAAAGTGTAGGCGGCCACATCACACTGATCCCGACGAATGACTAATTTTGAAGAAACCTTAGAAATACGTGTTAAGAAACTGGAAATTCGAGAAGTTTGCTCATTCCGAAGACACGCATATTCAATGCTTTATTGCAGCTTTAAACCACTATTCCTGTAGCAGTGGAAGACGTATTGCCCGGTTGTTTACCGTGAAATTTAAGCAGCATTTGGGAAGATATTAAATTATCCGCACAAATGCGTTTAAAGCCACCATAAATGAAGTACTATCATCTGATTCATTTAGGAACCCACGTCACCGCAACTGAAAGGAAACTCGCAAATTCTCTCTCGTAGGTGATTTCAGTATTGAAACTCTGTGATTCACAGACACAGTTTGTGAGGATTATATCATGTGACATCATAGCTAATTTTCATGTCTATGGCCAATCCGCCCACTCTTCTCTGTAACATGAACAGTCAGATTAAAATGAAACCGTTCCGATGATTCACATCGACGGTGATATGGTATTTATTAATAATTACGTCTTTTAATCTCAACGCAAAATCGAAATTCATTATTATTAAATTGCTGCATGTTTGATTTTATGGTAGTGTCCCGTTATGTGATTTCCTTAAATTACTCGCATGTAAGTAGCGCTGATGTGGTGAGTAACTTTTACATTTGGACATGTATGAACAAATAAAAAATACAACAAACGTTTCATCACACGTTTTTTTCTCTTATTTGGGGGTTTAACGGCCACCATGTGCAACTAAATGGGATATAAGCAGTCGCCCGTTCATAATTTTGGTCCCATTGGTTCCGGGGGATGGAGAGCAAAAAGCCAGTTCCTTAAGGCAAGGAATTTCATTCATTTCGGGCAAAGGCTTAAAAGCCAGCACGTTGTACCATTCGGCCATCTAGACCACCAAAGCACATTTCACGAACACATCGTGTAAAATCGAACTGTCTTAACTTCCAAAAAAAAAAAACAGTTTTTTGTCTTGTACTTTTAAAATATCTTTCCGCAATATGTTTATAAATTTTTATTCAGTCAGGATTTGACTACATTTTGGCTGCAATAATCGGAGATATTTTTTCAGTTTTAGCTGTAACGCAAGAGTAATTTTTTGAGAGTTTAACGACCACCGTCAGCAACTCAATGTGCTGTAACCATTTTGACGTACCTACCTCAGAGCTGATGCAAATGCCAAGACGGCCGAGTTGCGGTGACAAACTTCGTCGGTGTAGCTTAAATGGGAAAGCATTCGGCTCCGGAACAGAACGATGCGGGGTGGTTCGATTTCGGCCACAGGCCAATGGCTTTTACGCTGTATTGGCGCCCGAACGTAAAATTAATCTCCTGGCAGTTGAGTTCTTCGAAATACGTGTCATGTTCCACACATCGTCTGGAATTAGTCAGAATTTCTTCTTCTACAGTGAGCTCTCCTTCAAGCGTGGTTTGCCGGCTGACCCGGAAACCTGCGATTCCGTACCAGCTCTTTCCCAACGGAAGGGGTGGAGTGTATGTGACGTTCGTATCTCAGAGGTGACGCACAAGCCAAGACTGCAAATTTACAGCAACACACTTCTTCGGTGTAGCTTAACTGGGAAAGCATTCGGCTCCGGAGCAGAAGTATTCGATTTCCTCCACCGGTAAAGGCATTTAAGATATAGCATTCGCCCGTCTCAAATTTGGGGCCACTGCTTCCAGCGAAGATAAAGAGCAAATACACATCATTCATGCCTCACCCGCGATTCGAAGTGCGACAAATGTCCAGAAGCCAACGCTTCGTAGAGATCTGCGTGGGCCTCATTTGGTGAGCCCAGCTGGACCCGTTTCAAATATTAGACACTCGACCCTGCCCGTGATGTGCCATTTTGTATTATTTTTCTTTCCATTGTATTTTATTAAATCGTGAAATTTAATAACGAAATGAGATATTATTGAAAATATTTAGGCAACCCCGGTGTCGCAGTGGTCTAAGCGATGGCTTCTGATCTTTCGTCCGACAGGGGTCCGGTTTCGAATCCCGGTGAGGCACGGATGTTGTGTTTGTCTTACAGCACTGGCTCTCTCCCTGCCCTGGAACAAGTGGCCGTAAATTTAGGACGGGCGACTTCTTATAGCCCATTGAGTTGCTCACGGTAGTCGTTAAACCTCCAACTAAAAAAAAAAAAAGAATTAGAAACGCGCCACTCTTTATAGCGTTACATGCTACGGAAGGGAGGTAATTGAACCCTATAAAATGTCACTGTCGTAAATATAAGGGTGCTTTTATGCTACCTCAGTTCAACAATGGGTCATTTTAATACAATTTTATATAGAAAATGTTCTGATATAATAAGGTTCGGAATAAATATGAAGTAAAATGGCAAACGCTATGTATCAGAATTAGCTGTTTCGCGATTACAAACAAAGCTGGCTCTCACATATATGCAGTTACTTTTTTCCATGAAAATTAAATACGAAATTAATTCATTTTTTTTCCAAAGTTCCAGAAGTAACACCAAGAGATGAAAAATATGCGACTTGTGTTTTCTTAAAAACAGCATTTCGTAAGTCGCGACACCTTATCGCCAGCAAGAACCACTTTTCTCAAAATGTTTATTAGTCCAGAAGTTTCAAAAACTTTATTACTACGCGTAACTTGCTTTTTTCTATTTTGAGCTGTAAACTTCCACCTTGCTAATTTTAAAATAAGATGACTGCTGACAATATTGTTAATGCTCGATCTCACGTTTTTTTATCTAACAGCATAAAAAATTTGCCACATTCGAACACCGTTCTTAAAACAGTCATCAAATGTTGTCAGAAAAGTTTGCCGGCCATTTTCTTACTAATCTCTAATGCTTCACTAGGTGATTATTGCAATTTAACACCCTTCCTGTTTTTCAACACTTCGCTAGACAGATTTAATTTTAGCATAATCCATTTTATAAAATACAGGATGAAAGCAGCAGTTGTTGCTTTCTTTATCAATCATGCAGTAGCTTAGCATAAAAGTACATATTCCCCTGAGGTTAAAGACACTTCAAGAATTCTGTCAGCAATGACAGAAAGAAAATCTGTATGACAATATCTGCCCGTGGGCGAAAATTAATATGATTTCTTTTGAAAAGGTGAAACACTTTGTTTTAAAAATTATTTTCGTATTGCAGTAAGGAGATAAAATCGGATGGTAAATATAAAACTGAATACATCAAAACTAAGTCTAAGTTGGTTTAGCTTCGTACGAAAACAAAAAAGAAGTTATTAGATAAATATCCCGAAGGGCAGCGATCTTAAACTTCATCTCGAGAATTTAACAAATGCTGATTAGTAGAATTGCCTCAGGGATTTTATTTTTTATTCTCTAAAAGATGAACTATATTATCGAGCTAAATTTCACAACTGGTGTAGGGGTGGAAGGTCTCGTATTAATTATGTATTGCATTTTGTTTTACTTGTAAAGAATTCCGATTTTAAAAATGTTTACAAATCCTATTAGAAAATCAGTTGGAATTTTCTTCACTGTTTATTCGATTCCAGCGAAACGTGCTGTGAAATATTTTAATTGAAACTTTCTATGAGGTCTGCCTCTGAAATTGAGTGATGATGCAAGAACAGGAAGTATAACGCCGATATCTTGGGGGAAAGGGGTATTGAGTAAGTTTTATGATAAAAGCCTTAATCCTACTCAGCCAATTTCAGTATTATTTTTAATTTATTATAAATTTTTCAGTAGGATTCCGTATAGAAAATCCTCGAAATACGCGGCGTCAGTGAATAATATCTAGCCGGAAGATCTGGGGATCCGAATCCCAGATCTAGATATCGAGAAATCTGGGGATCCGAATCCCAGATCTAGATATCGAGAGATCTGGAGATCCGAATCCCAGATCTAGATATCGAGAGATCTAGGGATCCGAATCCCAGATCTAGATATCGAGAGATCTGGGATTCGGATCCTAGCGATGACCAGACAACAATGTTTCGGTTTCTATGTCTTGATAAAACGTGGAAAGAGCTACATCTTTGTTTATTCCGTATCGAAAATAGGATTTCGTGGCACCTAGCAGTAAAACTTCGCATTAGAAAACTAGGAAAATACATAAGAAATCTTAAGAACTTCTTTTTTTTTAATTCCTGTTTCACCCGAACAGATCTTTTCAATTCGTCTCACAAATTCTCAGTGCGGTTGAGGTCCGGCGATCGAGGGCACCATTACAGTATGGGAAACACCCAGGTTCTTGAAGCCAATTATCCGCCGCTCAGGAAGTTACGCTGTGTGGCGTTATCCTGTTGGAAGATGCCGTCATGATGTGGAAAGTAAATCGTTACGTAGGAGTGGAAGATCTCGTATTAATTATCGTATGCCAAGTAGATCTTGCCTTCCGGATCTGGGTAATTGGGTCCCACCCCCACCCCCAGCACAAGAGAAATAAGGTTCTTTTTCGAAAATAACTATCCAACAATTACTTAATGTGTGTAGTGAGGCGCTCACTCTCTCCGCTTTATATGAATTAATAAGCTACCAAGAGAGGGGAGGTATGGATCACAAAAAATTCACACAGGCATGAAGAATTTTGATAGACGAAAATAAAATTCAACAAATTTAATATTTTGCATAAAGCCCTGCCGTAGCGACGTTACTGATCTGTGTCTTATCATCGCAACAGAGAGATCAACCGCGACATCTGCTCCTTCGCTAAAAAGGTTTGCGCTCTTTGGCCAACCATGGCCCTTGCGATAATAAAATCAATGAACCAAAAAGGTCCTATTTTTGTTTAGAACAATAGGTTTTGCAAAATCTATTGTTCTCCAGTAACTAACTTCGCGATAAGTGAGGGCTATCCGTAGCCTGGTATCACTTAACGCTTCACGCTACATGCAATAAAAGAAAACTTGCGGCGGTGAGATCCCTTCAGGGCCTGTATCACCGTATACGCACAAGTCCAGCCATCTCGGGAAAACTTAGCGTCTCCTCATCGAGAACGCTACTCAGCACGAGTCCCTCGCTCGAACCCGGCTTCTCTTAAACACCAACCTCCTCACACGGAACCCAAGAACGAATCTCTATTTTTTCCGATGCTCCCTCTCCGACGAACCTCTCCTTCCGTCCTGTTGGTTCTGACTTGCTGCTCCTCCCCCCGGATGCGATCCTGACCCTCCTGCCTTGGGTGCTCTCAGTTGGGGTCACCTGACTTCCGTTCCACGCTTTCTTCTCCCCGCCCTTCTCCTCTTCTAGGGGTTTTCTTCTCTTCCTTCTAGGGGCTTCCGTCCTTCACCCAGCTGCGCACGACCGCCCGCTGATCTCTGGTCCTGCACACCTGAGACCTTTAATCCGCCGTAACTATTGCAATTCTAAACGCACGGATCGTAACGAACGCTAACGGCACGAGTGAATATACAGATTAAGAAACAACATACATATGGACATAAAAGATTATAACAGATAAGCCAGACACATTGGCTTTAACAAAGTATCGTGTGTATTCTCATTCTTCAGGGAAGATTTTATCTATCTACTTAAGATAAATCTTTATAGTCCAAAGGCAAGGATATTATGCTCTAAGATGTATACCTGGCATCATTCGAAGTCTGGGGTTTTTCCCACACATACACAAAGAGCACTTTTAGAATGTCCGAAAGCTTCGTCTTGTTTCTTTGTTGGGAGATAAACACGTGCTTTCCTTCACGCACGTGTAGCATTAGGTTGAGTAATGTTCATCAAATGGGGAGTGGTTCACTTCGTTGACAATCACTTCGTTGACAATCACTTCGTTGACAATCACTTCGTCGACAACTCATTTCGTCGACGCCACTTCGTCGACAGGTACATTTCGTCGGCACTCACTTCGCCGACACTACACAGTATATGCTTTCGTTAGAAAGCATATACTGTCGGGGGCCCGGGGTCAAGGGGGCCCCATACAACATTTTCGTAAAATCTATAGTTTTCAATTTAGAACCACCAAATTTGGTATACTATCTCATTGTATTCTTACACCAACTTAGACCACAGACGGAAGAGGTCGGGGCACGGGGTCAAGGGGGCCCCATACAACATTTTCGTAAAATCTACAGTTTTCAATTTATTTATTTTTTTTTTTTTTTGATTGGAGGTTTAACGACCACCGTGAGCAACTCAATGGGCTATAAGCAGTCGCCCGTCCCTAATTTAGGGTCACTGGTTCCAGGGAAGGGAGAGAACCAGTGCCGTAAGACAAACACAACATCCATGCCTGACCGGGATTCGAACCCGGACCCCTTATGGACAGTTTTCAATTTAGCACTACCAAATTTGCTATACTATCTCATTGTACTCTTACACCAACTTAGACCACAGACGGAAGAGGTCGGGGGCCGGGGTCAAGGGGGCCCCATACAACATTTTCGTAAAATCTACAGTTTTCAATTTAGCACTACCAAATTTGGTATACTATCTCATTGTACTCTTACACCAACTTAGATCACAGACGGAAGAGGTCGGGGCACGGGGTCAAGGGGCCCCATACAACATTTTCGTAAAATCTACAGTTTTCAATTTAGAACCACCAAATTTGGTATACTATCTCATTGTACTCTTACACCAACTTAGACCACAGACGGAAGAGTTCGGGGCCGGGGTCAAGGCGGCCCCATACAACATTTTCGCAAAATCTACAGTTTTCAATTTAGCACTACCAAATTTGGTATACTATCTCATTGTACTCTTACACCAACTTAGATCACAGACGGAAGAGGTCGGGGCCCGGGGTCAAGGGGGCCCCATACAACATTTTCGCAAAATCTACAGTTTTCAATTTAGCACTACCAAATTTGGTATACTATCGCATTGTACTCTTACACCAACTTAGATCACAGACGGAAGAGGTCGGGGTCTGGGGTCAAGGGGGCCCATACAACATTTTCGTAAAATCTACAGTTTTCAATTTAGAACCACCAAATTTGTTATACTACCTCATTGTACTCTTACACCAACTTAGACCACAGACAGAAGATGTCGAGGCCCGGGGTCAAGGGGCCCCATACAACATTTTCGTAAAATCTACAGTTTTCAATTTAGAACCACCAAATTTGGTATACTCTCCCATTGTACTTAGACCGTAGATGGTTTTTGGGAAGGGGTCTGGGCTCGGGGTAAAGGGAGCCTCATACAAAATTTTCTCAAAAATTTCAATTTTTTACTTAAGAACTACAACACAATTCTGCACTCCAATACCCTATCTGCGAGCTAAGTTAGAGTACCATGAGATAGTGTACCAAATTTTGTGGCTCTAAATTGAAAACTAGATTTTACGAGAATGTTGTATGAGGCCCCCTTGACCCCAGGCCCTGACCTCTTCCGTTTGGGGTCTAAGCTGGCGTAAGAGTACAATGACATAGTATACCAAATTTGGTGGTTCTAAATTGAAAACTGTAGGATTTACGAAAATGTTGTACGGGGGCCCTTGACCCCGAGCCCCGACCTCTTCCGTCTGTGGTCTAAGTTGGTGTAAGAGTACAATGAGATAGTATACCAAATTTGGTAGTTCTAAATTGAAAACTGTAGATTTTACGAAAATGTTGTATGGGGCCCCCTGACCCCGTGCCCCGACCTCTTCCGTCTGTAGTCTAAGTTGGTGTAAGAGTACAATGAGATAGTATACCAAATTTGATAGTTCTAAATTGAAAACTGTAGATTTTACGAAAATGTTGTATGGGGCCCCCTTGACCCCGTGCCCCGACCTCTTCCGTCTGTGATCTAAGTTGGTGTAAGAATAGAATGAGATAGTATACCAAATTTGGTAGTGCCAAATTGAAAACTATAGATTTTGCGAAAATGTTGTATCGTGCCCCCTTGACCCCGGCCCCCGACCTCTTCCGTCTGTGGTCTAAGTTGGTGTAAGAATACAATGAGATAGTATACCAAATTTGGTGGTTCTAAATTGAAAACTGTAGATTTTACGAAAATGTTGTATGGGGCCCCCTTGACCCCGGCCCCCGAACTCTTCCGTCTGTGGTCTAAGTTGGTGTAAGAATACAATGAGATAGTATACCAAATTTGGTGGTTCTAAATTGAAAACTGTAGATTTTACGAAAATATTGTATGGGGCCCCCTTGACCCCGTGCCCCGATCTCTTCCGTCTGTGATCTAAGTTGGTGTAAGAGTACAATGAGATAGTATACCAAATTTGGTAGTTCTAAATTGAAAACTGTAGATTTTGCGAAAATGTTGTATGGGGCCCCCTTGACCCCGGCTCCCGACCTCTTCCGTCTGTGGTCTAAGTTGGTGTAAGAATACAATGAGATAGTATACCAAATTTGGTGGTTCTAAATTGAAAACTGTAGATTTTACGAAAATGTTGTATGGGGCCCCCTTGACCCCGTGCCCCGACCTCTTCGGCCTGTGGTCTAAGTTGGTGTAATAATACAATGAGATAGTATACCAAATTTGGTGGTTTTAGATTGAAAACTGTAGATTTTACGAAAATATTGTATGGGGCCCCCTTGACCCCGTGCCCCGACCTCTTCCGTCTGTGATCTAAGTTGGTGTAAGAGTGCAATGAGATAGTATACCAAATTTGGTAGTTCTAAATTGAAAACTGTAGATTTTGCGAAAATGTTGTATGGGGCCCCCTTGACCCCGGCCCCCGACCTCTTCCGTCTGTGGTCTAAGTTGGTGTAAGAATACAATGAGATAGTATACCAAATTTGGTGGTTCTAAATTGAAAACTGTAGATTTTACGAAAATGTTGTATGGGGCCCCCTTGACCCCGTGCCCCGACCTCTTCCGTCTGTGGTCTAAGTTGGTGTAATAATACAATGAGATAGTATACCAAATTTGGTGGTTTTAAATTGAAAACTGTAGATTTTACGAAAATGTTGTATGGTGCCCCCTTGACCCTGGCCCCCGACCTCTTCCGTCTGTGGTCTAAGTTGGTGTAAGAGTACAATGAGATTGTATACCAAATTTGGTGGTTCTGAATTGAAAACTATAGATTTAACGAAAGCATATACTGTATAGTGTCGACGAAGTGAGTGTCGACGAAATGTACCTGCCGACGAAATTAGTTGTTGACGAAGTGAACCAGACCGATCAAATGATATGTCCGTCTCATCGCATAACATTTCCCAACCTAATTAATTGTATGGGCTATTATGATATACATAATTATGATTAGCTAATGTTCATTAGCACAACACCACACATAATTAATGTTCGCCCTTACAACGAGTGTACATGGTGAGCGAGGATATTCACATTCCTAATGCCGTTGACTAGGTCTCAACGGGTACGAGGGGCTCCAAAGAATCCCATGCAAACGCATCCTAAACTGTTATACCACATCCACTTGCTTATTTGACCTCAGCTAGGAATGCTGGATCCATCGCTTCGTGCGGTTTAACTCCAGACACGCACCCTCACATCGGTGTGATAGAGTTCAAAAATCCGTGATTCGTCAGACCAGATGACGTGTATTCAGTCCTCTGCACTCCAGTTGCGATAGACCTTTGGTTCAGTGTGCCTCTGGAGCCTAATCTTTCGGTGCCTTGCAGTCAACAATGAGGGGCATCATGTGTGGATAGCTTTTGTGCGTAAGTTTTGTGGATGCACCCTCATTGAATTCCGACGTTATCTGCTCCGCCGCAGCCGTGCGATTCCTTGTAACGATGTGAGACAGTCTACGCTCGCTTCGAAAGTCAATTGCTTGTTTTCAGCCACATTTCTCCCATTTGTTCGAAGTTTTGCCGTGTGCGCGTAGTCTTGGTATACACATGCGACGGTCTGATGTGGAAATTGCTACAGATCAGCAGTTGATTGAATAACCGTCTTCCTCGCCCCTACTATCTGGCCACGGTCATATTCGCTTACGTCGCGGCCTCTACCTATGTTTACGTTTCTGTGGCTGATTTCCAGTGCGTGGAGACATGCTTGGTTTATATGCAATGCCAGTTACAGTGTACCACGTGAATGGACGCGATACCTCTGTTTTGCATATCATTATCGGAATGTACATAATCATTTATTCATTCAGTGTAGACATTGTTACAGCGTTCACCAGAAAAGAGGGCACCGGGAAAGGTCAGACGAATTTTTTGAATCTGATACGCCGATGCAGAGATATTGTATGTACAAACAAACGGACAAATTGATGTAAGCGTGCGCTTTTCTTGAAAAGATGTGGTTATAAAAATAGTCCAATTGAAACACTGAGCCATCAGACGCTCATTGCATTTGGTTCTGTAGCTAATTTTACATATTGGTGCTTCCGTCAAATTCTCAGATATGAGTTAACACAAAACTTGGAAGCCCCAGTTTATTAATTAGGAAAACGCTACAGAAAGTGATTCAACTCATTACGGCTGAGAAAATCGTTTTCTTAGTGGTTTGAAATATCAATGTTCAGGCATTCCTGATCAAACTGCTTGAACCCACTGCCGTTCAGGTGATCCCATAAAAGGCGGGTTTCCAGTTAAATCCGCTTTGTTCCACTACTAACCAGTTTCTGCGTGTACAGCTGCAAAGGAATTATCCGGAGTGGTGAGTCAAAGCCAGAGCAGTGTAGGTACGTGGTCATAAGTGTAGGTGAAGAGAGAACAAAGGCAACAGAAATGGTTTTAAGTACGGAACAGCGAATTTATTTATTTTTTGCGGAACAGTATTTCAGAAATAACTCATACAAGGTTTTAAACGAGTTCTTTACAGAAAATTTTTCACATTGCGCAGCACCAGCGAAATCAGTGGTACAAAAGTTAGTGCGGAAATTTCATGAAACCGGCACGGTGTGCAACAGGAAAAGAAGCAAACCCAAGGCAATTCGTACTGAAGACAATATCAAGGATGTGTGCACAAGGATGTTACAAAGCCCTCGGAAGTCGATTCGCCGACTATCGTCGGCAACGGGAATATCTGCCACGTCATGCCGACGCATACTTAAAGTGGATTTGCATTTTCGGCAGTACAAAATTATGGCGCTCCAAGAATTTAAAACTCCTAATAATGCAAAACGGATGCAATATTGTAAGTGGTTTTAGGAGACCATTGTCAGTGGTGAAATGGACCCAACACTTTATTACATGACAGATGAAGCATGGTTTCATCTGTCTGAGTATGTCAATGCACAAAACAGCAGGATTTGGACCGACACGAATCCCAGACGGACAATGGAGACTCCTCTGTACGACCAAAGGATAGGCGTTTGGTGTGCTGTGTCTGCGAAAAAGATGGTCGACCCATTCTTTTTCACTGACACCATCAACTTGGAGCGCTATGTTTAGCAAATGTACAGCACATTTGTTGCCGCACTTACAGAAGAGCGAACATCTGCTTTCTTTCAGCGGTATGGTGCTACGGCGTATATTGCGCGGAACAGTCTACGTGCTGTTCATGAAGCGTTTGGGGAGGACAGAACTATATCGAAGGGACTATGACCACCGAGATCACCCGATTGTGACTTATATCTGTGGGAACCATTGAAAGGGAAAGTGTACGCAACTAATCCTCACACCCTTGATGAATTAAAAGTGAACATTACGGATGCCATAGCACAGATTACTTCCGACGAGTTGTGGCGCGTTACGAACAACATGTTCCGTCGTGCGCAGCAGTGTCTTGATGTCCGAGGACAGCACGTTCAACAATTATTGTAAACGCAGGTAAATTACTCCTGTTTTCTGTCATTTCAACTATTTTTTACCATGTATAGTAACATGGCCTGACTGTTGTCGTTCATTGTACTCGGGCCTCTTTTATATGGCACACCCTGTATAAAGTGTGTATATTTATACATGGAACTTTATTTTTAACAGAAAAAAAACCCCGGCAACGAAGTTGGTATTGCTATAACTCTTGGGAAGATAGACGTATAGATCCCAATAGCGGACAGATCATCCGGTACAAAGGCGTCCGCTATTCAGAGGTCTTACTGTAGCTGGGGACCGGAGGGCAGTTACCAGAATTTTGGAAACAGCCGCCCTTATTGGCTGCTCCGGTACTACTGTGTCAAGGGTGTACAAGACATCCAGCAGAAGGAATAGCATTGGTCAACCAAGCGCGGTTAATCGAGGAGTGCGTCAGTGTCACGACTGGTATCTCCGCAACGACGTGCATCGGTCATCCAGCTCACCACCAATTCAACAGCAGTTAAGTTCGACCTATCTCCACGTGCACCATGCGCCATACCTTACTTCGCCAGGGGTTTTATAGCTGGAGACCAACGATGGTACCCATGATGACGCACAGTCAGCGCAAATAACGCCCCGCATGGGTCAAGGAACGTAGGCAATGGACCCTCGACAGATGGAAGAAAGTCATCTCTAGTGATGAGTCCCGTTTCTTGCTGCACCATGCTGATGGACGGGTACACATATGAACTAAACATGAAGTCCTATCCCCTGGTTGCATAGTTGAGGTCCAACAGGCCAATGAGGGTGGCGTTCAGGTCTGGGGAGCTTTTTCCTGGTAAGCCCTTGGTATGTTGGTTTTCATCTCACAAACACTAATGGTGGGTTACAGGGACCTGTTATCCAACCATCTCTATCCATATCTGCCATCTTTCAACAGAACAGAACACCGTATCATCGGACTCGTATAACTACTGGGCCGTTGAAGGAACTCGACAAAGAGTTCGCCACATTGCCTTGGCTCCTAAAACTCCCTTGACTGTAACCGACTTGAACATTTGTGGAATATGGTAAAACAGGGTGTGATAACTGCTGACACTTCTCCACTGAATGAGCGTGAACTGACGGAGCTGGTGCAGCAGACATGGGTCAAGTTACGCATGGAGGATGTTCTACACCTTGTAGACTCTGTTCATAGGCGTCTGCTGATCCACCTCTACGGAATTAGCGTGAACTGACGGAGCTGCTGCAGCAGACATGGGTCAAGTAACGCAGGGAGGATGTTCGACAACTTGTAGAATCTGTTCCTTGGCGTCTGCGAGCCGTGATTGCACAGAGAGGTGGACCAACGCGTTATTAGGTAGGTGTTCCTAATACAAAGCTACCCCAGTGTATATTTATGTTGTTTGGTGGTTTAACGACCTTCGTAAGCAAGTCAATGGACTATAAGAAGTCGCCCTTCTCTAATTTAGGGCCACTGGTTCCAGGAAAGGGTGAGAGCCAGTGTCGTAAGACAAACATACCATCCATGCTTCATCCGCGATTCCAACCAATCTTGGACAAATGATTAGCGGTCAACGCATCGTAACACTCAGCCACGGGGACGGCCAGATAGCCTATGTAGCACCCTATTATCAATCCGAGCTGGAAATAAATTAACTCTGTCTCTTGTAGCATCTTGCATTTACAGTCATGCTATAGTCTCATCACAGCCGTACGAGCAGATTTTTATTTGGGTCTGTCACGTGTGCTAGCGGAGGACTAATTCAGCATCAATAAAAGGGTGTCAAGATACTAACGGCAAGGAAGCGTATCCTCATACCTCACATTCTGGCACCGCTATTTTTCGACGTTCTGCACAGTAATTTCAATTAAACTAGCACATCTTTTTCTTTTGAGGGAGGGTCGAGGTTAATGACAACCATGAACATCTCTAAGGACTACATGCAATCTTCTGTTGCTAATTTAGGTCCACTGGTTACTGGAAAAAAAGAGCCATCACTGTAAGACAAACTGTGTCCGGTCAATTCGTCGACCACGACGATTCGTCGCGCGTCAGTTCGTCGACCACGACGATTCGTCGACTGCGTCAATTCGTCGACCACGACGATTCGTCGACTGCGTCAATTCGTCGACCACGACGATTCGTCGACTGCGTCAAGTCGTCGACCACGACGATTCTTCGACTTCGTCAATTCGTCAACCACGACAATTCGTCGACTTCGTGAATTCGTCAACCACGACGATTCGCCTACTACGTCAATTCGTCGCGGACAAATTCGTCGCGTTTACAAATGTTGGTTGCATACGAAACGCATGCAGGAAAACTTACGATTTCGAACGTCTCCCGCCGTAATCATATTTATAAGGTTTGGAAACTCAGACAGGTTAGGAATATTACGCTTTTTCTTTGGCACTAAAAAAATTAATATATCTATGCCTAAAGCCTAAGCTTGGACCTTTTTGAACAGTTTTTCTTCCATCGTGTTCATATCTATAAGGTTTAAACACCATGTCAAGTTAGTATTATTGCGCTTTTACTTAGGCATTAAATATTAATACTTTGGCCAAGCCTTTTTAACAGTTTTTATTCCATCGTGTTCATGTATATAAGGTTTAGACGCCAAGCCAAGTTAGTATCGTTTCGCTTTTAATTAGGCATTAAATATTAAGGCTTTTTTAACAGTTTTTTTCCATCGTGTTCATATCTATAAGGTTTAGACACCATGTCAAGTTAGTATTTTGCGATTTTACTTAGGCAATAAATATTAATACCTTGGCCTACGCCAAGGCCTTTGTAACAGTTTTTATTCCATCGTGCTCATATTCATAACGTTTAGACACCAAGCCAAGTTAGTATTATTGCGCTTTTACTTAGGCAGTAAATATTAATACCTTGGCCTAAGCCTAGGCCTTTTTAACAGTTTTTCTTCCATAGTTTTCATATTCATAAGGTTTAGACACCGAGTCAAGTTAATATTATTGCGCTTTTACTTAGGCATTAAATATTAATACCTTGGCTTTGGCCTAGGCCTTTTTAACAGTTTGTATTCCACCGTGCTCATATTTATAAAGTTTAGACACCAAGTCAAGTTCGTATTATTGCGCTTTTATTTAGGCATTAAATATTAATGCCTAGGCCGAGGCCTTTTTAACAATTTTTATTCCATCGTGCTCATATTCATAACGTTTATACACCAAGTCAAGTTAGTATTATTGCGCTTTTACTTAGGCATTAAATATTAATACCTTGGCCCAGGCCTAGGCATTTTTAACGGTTTTTTATTCCAGGTTTCGCGTCAATTCGTCGCGTTTACACATTTTTGTTACATACAAATCGCACGCAGGAAAACGTACGATTTCGGTTGTCTTTCGCCATGATTATATGTATAAGGTTTGGACACCCAGACAGGTTAGTAATATTGTGCTTTTTTTTTTTTTTGGCACTAAAAATAAATTAATATGCCTATGCTTAGGCCTTTTTAACAGGTTTTATTCCATCGTGCCCATATTCATAAAGTTTGCCCACCAAGTCAAGTTAAATTACATTTTACACGTTTGTGGAGACGGAAATAGGTCCTAAAAAATTGAATTGTGGAGACGAAATACGTCCTAGGAAAAATGTAATTTTTCCTACGTTTGTGGAGACGGAAATGCGTCTCTGGTAGCACAGCCTTGCAATCTAGCGTAGGCCCAAAACTGAGCCAGCATCTTTTAGAAATAGAAGCCTTTGGCCCAGTTTTTGGCCTACGTTAAATTACCCGTAGGGCATGACTCCAACCGACTACACACACAATATCCGTACATATATTCTGTAGATATTGCAGCAAAAAAAGAAATGGGACGTCATAAAATATTTTTGTACTAAGAGAAAAAAAGTCTCGTTTAGCAGGAAAATAGTGGTTTTCAGCCTCAAAGACAGCATAAAATGCTAATATATAATTTCAAATAAACTGCGGTATCTTCCGTTGTCCTGAAAGCGAAGTCTATGGGAGAAAATTCGTCGTAAAAATTCCTTCATATTTGCTCAATCAAAATAAACAGATTGAGAGGATATTTTTTACAACAAAGAACAAGAAAAGGGGAAAGTAAACAAGATTTTCCAGGTGTTGCCACTCCTATCTGTCTTAGGCTCTCAGTAGGGCAAAGGTGATTGTTGTCCGGATTTTTTTGCCGATTAAGGCCGGAAATTCTGGAGAAAATGAGAAGTCCGTATATTTTGTATCTGTTAATATCATTCTTAGACTTTTAATTTAAAGTAAAGGAATTTGTAGCTTTTTCAGGATAAATCAGTTTGTAAAAGTAAAACAAAAATCCAAAATTTTAATCTCGTAATCTAGAAATAATGCCCTTATCGACAAATAGTCGTCGATCACGCGCGCGATGACAATAATGCAGAACGAGTAAAACTGGTTCAAAATATGTTAAATAGTTTGGACAATTACAAGAAGGATATGCAGAGTGGTATTAAAAAATCCAGTAGCATTGTTGAAAACTGTGCGACTACAAATAAAGAAAAAAACGAAGAACATTATAACATTAAGGTGGTTCCACCTGAAATCTCTGCCTTATGTTCCAATGGTAAAACTTATTTACACATTTTCTTCGCAGTTAATGTATTCCCAAGGATAAAAATTTGCACATCGATAAAACTGACTTTAAGTTATAGCATGGGATGATTCATACTTGCTAAAACTTAACGATAATTAAGGAATCCGACATTTGTTTGTCTACTGACGTCATCAATGTACAGGTCGCGCCATCTAATAATAGGTCTAAACATTACTCAAAGAAAAATGATTGATTTTTAATATAATTATGGTTATGTTTTTGCAAGAGTTAAGTATCCCATGCTATAACTTAAAGTTAGTTTTATCGATGTGCAAATTTTTATCCTTAGGAATACATTAATTGCAAAGAAAATATGCAAAGAAATTTTACCATTGGAAACATAAGGCATAAATTTTAGGGGTAACCACCTTAAAACATTTGTAAAGATTGCAGAATTTAGTAAGTAAAAGAAAGTCTGATTGTGCTGATGTATGTAGGAGGGAGAAAACAGAAAGATTTTATGTGCTTTCTCCAAAAAGGATGAACTTTTAGAATTCATCAACCTATACTTTTATAAAACAGGTTAGTTGTTTTCAGATTTTATTCTGTGTGAAAGGAAAATGCAAACTAAAATTGTTTTTAAGCTGTTTGATTTTAAAATCATGATTGCTTTACTTATTTCAGAGCAATTTATTTCTCCACAGAATATGTAAGTTAGAATATTTATGGAAAAGTGTTTTATAAGTAATACATATATCGTCCAAAATAATCAGTTTGTTCACTAAATGAATACAGCATACAGGTTACTTTTGTCTCGCTGTTTTCAGGAATTTTGATTTGACCTCACAATCCCCTATGGTATTAGGTTGTTGCACTTGAAACGTCGGTTTTAGGAGTGAAACTTCCATCTACAGTTACACGGTGGAAACCGACCTGTATCAATCGAAATAGGCATCATTAGCTGCAATACATTTATTCCATCGCAATACCAGTGCATTGGTGCCAGTTGCATAGAAGTCGACAGCTGTGAACTGCAGAAACTGTTCAAAGGCGTGTTTGACGGCTGCTTCATTGGTGAATCGTTTCCCTGCCAAAAAAATGGTCCAAATGCTTGAACAAGTGGTAGTCGGTGGGAGAGAAGTCGGGAGAGTAAGCTGGGCGCGGAAGAGCCTCATAGCCCAGGCTGTGTAATTTTTGGACGGTTGTTCTTGAAACGTGGGGCCTCGCGTTGTCATGAAGCAGTACAACGCCATCTCTGTTGACCGATCTCGGCTGCTTAACGCGTAACGTTTGATGCATTGCATCCAGCTGGTTGCAGTGTCTCTGTGTATGCCAGATTTCATGAATAAATGGTGCAAAATACCGGTTGCACACCACCAAATAGTCACCATTATCTTCCTTGGATGTAGTTCTGGTTTCGGCATGTGTTTTGGGGCCACACCGACATCAAGCCATTGTGCAGATCGGCGACGATTGTCGTATATTATCCATTTTTCGTCACATGTTATAACGAAGTGGGATTTCTCCGTCATTTTTATCCGCGCCGGGGTTCGAACCCGGGTCCACTCATTCCGGAATAAGTTGCTCTACCAATTAAGCTACGCGGACGCTTATTCTGATTCCTATCTGCCTTTATGTCGTGTGCGTCCTTCGCGCAGGTACGTCACATCTCCTGGTACGTTACATCATCTCTCCCTTATTATTATTTTTTTTTTTCGAAGTGCTGGAGAAAGGATTCTCTTATTTTTCCTATCTCGCTGTGTGGAAATAACATCACACCAATGCGAGATTTTGAACGGTCGGGTCATCCGGATAGTTCGGGCGCCATTATAACGAAGTGAATTTCTCCGTCACTTTTGGTCTACGCCGGGATTCGAACCCGGGTCCACTCATTCCGGAATAAGTTGCTCTACCAATTAAGCTACGCGGACATTGATTCTAATTGCTATCTGCCTTTATGTCGTGTGCGTCCTTCTGGCAGGTACGTCACATCTCCTGGTACGTTACAATGTCACTACTCTGAGCAAAAAACGGAGCGTTTCTGTTCCGGGCGAGCAGCGAAGTGCAAACCGGTTGCGTGCCTGCAAGCTTGATGACGTACGGTCGTCATTTGCATATTTCCATAAGAGCTGACGTAATGTTTTTTTTTCGGATTCGTTGACTTAGCGCTTACCCTTGCGCATGTCTCTGAAAAATCTTTACATTCGGTTGTCTCGTTTTGGACATATTCTCGGATTTGCATTTGTCACTTTAATTTTGGACACCAGTTTATTTGATTACTGCGGTAGTATGACAGACAATGGCATGTGTCGTCGGTCGTTCTATTAGCATTACTGTGGTATTATGACGGACAATGGCGGCGTGTCGTGGATCACTGCATTTGCGTTACTGTACTGGCGGCTGCGTTGGGATTACATAGGTTTTCGCAATAATAATACGGTGAGCTAGTGTACTTAACAAGTCGTAGCATGAACTCCGTTGATACAAATTACTCGATTTGATGAGTCATCTAATGCTTCCAGTATCGTGATTTGTCGCCTTTATTCTGTGGTCTCCTGAGCTAGCCTTCTACCGATATCAGCAAACATTTCAGAAAAGTTGAGCTGAAAGTTGCGTGAGAGAGAGAGACGCGATTCCAGGGGAGTTCGATAGTTTAGAGTTTATTAGTGATTAATGGATCATTTGATGGATACTACTTTAGGAAGTGTTCAGTCTCTGATGGACGAAAGCTTTCATCATCAATGCTGCTTCATTTGAATAATTTACCTTATAATTGCTTTAATCTCGGAGAAAATGTGTTCCTCTGAGTGGGCTCATTTGGCAAACACCTGCGTGTTCTCGTTAGGTAGTTTATAGAAAAAAAATGCCGCCGTACAAAAGTTGAGGGATTGTGTCAACTACATAATGCACTTACCATTTAAAGAATTGAAAGAAAATAGCGTCTGGTTTAAGATACGTAATGTGAATTAATTTGCGCTGGAAATTTAAAGGGTAAAGCTCTTACCCAAGAACATCGAATCCCTTCAAAAAAATTCCGCAAAGGACTGGATGCATTTTTAATATGAACATGTTGGAAGATAAGCGAAACAGAATTATTCTTACCGATGCTAATGTAACAAACCACGTAATTGATTAATTATACAGAAACATATCTTTCCAAACCATATTTGGCTCAATTATTTCAAACGATCACTGAGAATACTCTAGAAAAGAGACTTATGTGGCTTGGTTCGCAAAGGAAGTTTTATATCACGAAATTCAGTGAGTCATGCAAAATCACATGACATCATATTTAAACGGCATTCGCCTTCCAGGAGGTTCAAAATTCACAAAAGTTGTGTTTGATGGCGATGCTCTTAATTGCGCAGTGGTAGGGGTACCGTCTTACATGTAAACTCTGAGCAGCCAATGTAATACATCGAGGACAATTTTCTTTGGATCAATGAAACTCAATCAAGTGATCAATAAGAAGACGAGAGTTTCGCGTAAGCCTCAAGACACTAATGAGGTCTTTAAACATTTCGAAAGTTAAGGAATTTGTATTAAGGTGGACGTCAAGTAATTTTGCTTCCTATACTTCCAATGGAAAAACTTTTGTACACATTTCCTTGACAATTATTGTGTTCCCAAGGATGAAAATTTCAACACCAATTAAAATAGCTTCATATTATAAGTTGGAATACTTACTATTTTCTAAATCATAACCATAATTATACAAAAAATCAATAACTTTTCCTTTTGGAACCAGAAAAAACATGGCGCGACCTGTACTTTGATGACGTCAGTAAACAAACATATGTTGGATTACATAATTATGGTTATGTTTTAGAAAATATTAAGTATTCCAAATTATGAAATGAAGCTATTTTAATCGATGTTAAAATTTTCATTCTTGGGAACGCATTAATTGTGAAGAAAATGTGTACAGAAGTTTTTCCATTGGAAGTATAGGAAGCAAAATTACTTGACGTCCACCTTAATTCTGAATGTAAATCCAGGAAAGAAAAAGGAAAACGTCCTTGTCATCAGCACCCAAGGATATTTGAATACGGTATTTACGAAGTACAGTATAAACACATTTTTTCTCTCACAATGCATGTTTTATCCCATGATGGAAGTACGTGTGTACTCTTGTAAATGAAAAATGAATGCATACTTCCTGCTCTTGGCAAACCGAAGAATATTGACCATTATCACGAAGAACTGGCAGAAACAAGGGTGCATGTGCAATTATTTTCCTGTCACGGCTACAGCAGAGTAGACCCGTTTCTAACCTGAAAATATTTCGATAGGAACATCTTCTACACTGCTGGAAACCCAAAATGCAACACCAAGAAGGAAGAATCCGATTGGCCTGAAATTCGCAGCATGCGTCACCCGCGAGAGGACATGCAAACGATTAGCATTGCAGGGCATATGCAAATCCTGTGCGCCCGACACGCCACCGCGAAGCACTATAAGAAGGTTGCACGGAAGGCGGGGTGTAAGTAGTGGAACTGTGTTGTGCTGCCGGACCTGTGCGTGGGAAGCTTCCTGATGCCTCGTCGCAGAATACGGCAGTCATTTCAGCACGTTTCGGAGTTCGACAGAGGACGAATAGTGGCTTATCGCGACAGCGGTTTATCGTACCAAAACATCGGCGCACGTGTGGGACGACATCCAGCCACAGTGAGGCGAGTATGGATTCGGTGGGTGCAGGAGGGACGGACGGTCCGACGTGAGCGATTGCCGCAGCCGCGGCACACCGCCGAACGAGAGGACCGGCATGTTGTACGGCCGCCATTGACGGCTCGCACCGTCACATCATGAACGTTAGAGCAGGAATTAGGGTGTGTTGCGCAACAACCTGTGTTAGCACGTACCGTTTGACGTCGTCTGAAGGAGCGGGGACTTGTCGCACGGTGCTCATTGCTCCGATTATCATTAACGTTACACCACCGGCGAGTGCGGCGGCAGTGGGCCGTTGAACGCCGCACCTGGACTACGGAATGGCACGACATTGTCTTCTCCGACGAATCCCGCTTCTGCCTGCAACACCGCGATGGTCGGATCCGCGTGTGGCGGCACCGCAGCGAGAGACTGTATGACGCCTGCATTATGCATCGCCTTACCGGTCCGTCGCCTGGCGTTATGGTTTAGGTCGCAATTGGATATGACACCCGCACCCCTCTGGTACGCATCGCCGGTACACTCAACAGCCACCGCTACATCTCCGACGTTTTGGAGCCTGAAGTCCTCCCTTTCCTGCAGGACCTGCCAGCGGGCACGTTTCAACAGGACAATGCGCGCCCGCACGTGGCGCGCACCGTGCAAGAATTCTTCACGGCCCACCAGTTGTCACTGCTGCCGTCGCCCGCCTGTTCTTCCGATATGTCGCCTATCGAACACGTCTGGTCGCTGATCGGCAACCGAGTGGCCCGGCAAGCACCACCCGCGGCTACGCCTGATGAACTGTGGCAACGTGTGGAAACAGCCTGGACCGACATACCCCAAGCCCACATCCAAAGCCCCTTTGCCGCCACGGTGGCACAGTGGTCTAAGCGATGGACTCTTATCATTCGTCCGAAAGGGATCCAGGTTCCAATCCCGAGGAGGCATGGATGTTGTGTTTGTCTAACGGCACTGGCTCTGTCCCTTCCCTGCAACCAGTGACCCTAAATTAAGGACGGGTGACTGCTTATTGCCCACTGAGTTGCTCACGGTGGTCGTTAGACCTCCAACCAAAGAAAAGAAAAAAGCCTCTTTCGTTCGATGCCGCGGCGTGTAGCGGCCCTTATTACCAGCCATGGGGGCCACACGAACTATTGATGTCTACGTGTTCCGCAAGTCGCACGGGCATGTAAGCTCAATCGTATATCTGTTGTATCTGTTGCTATGTGTCCAGTAAATCTGGCTTTGCTATCTCGTGTCCTTCTTGGTGTTGCATTTTGGGTGGCCAGCAGTGTAGTTGCAAATAAAACTTTGTTGTGTTGCTGTTCTGCCTTGGAGGTTTTGACAAATTCATCCACATTTGTAAACATTTCTAATTTTTTGCTTTACGTCTGTGTTCCATAATCCGAGTTTTCTACAAAAGGCGTTTTACTTTGTCACTCATCTCTAAGATATGTGTATTTGTTCCTTGGAGTAGAAGGTTTAATGTATTTAGTTTCTCGAATACACCAATGAGACATTCCATTATGACCACCCTCAGCCTAGAGAAATGAGCTTGCCTGGAGACCGACAGGTGGCGCAGGTGAAGTTCACAGAGCAGTATATATACAACCCGAGGACTGACTTTCGGTTAGTAATGTTCGGAGTCATAATGGGAAAAGCTGCCGATTTATTGGAGTTTGATAAAGGACAAATTGTGGCGGCATGGCTCGGAACTACGATCCCGGAAACCACGCGGCTTCTGTGCTGTTCATGTGCCACTGTAGTGAGTACGTATCAAAAAGTGGTGCACAGATGGCCAAACGACGAACCGTCATCCGCAACTCATTGATGCCAGAGGGGAACGGAGACTGTCGCTATTTGTTCACAGCGACCTCAGAGCAACAGCGCGACAAATGACCCGCAGCTACAATAGTGGTGATCAGGGCAATGTGTCACAGCGCACAGTTCATCGCAGCCTTCTGTGCATCGGCCTGCTTACCCAAAGACCCAACCGGGTCCCCACGCTCACTGCACGTCATCGCCAACAACGCGTGAAATGGGCCCAAGCTCATCGAGACTGGACTGTGGATGATTGGAAGAAGGTGGTATGGTCCGACGAATCAAGATTCCTGGTGCATCACTTAGACGGACGAGCGCGGATACGCCGATTACCAACGGAGGCTATGGCAGCTGGATTCACTGTTGGGCAGAAACAGGCCTGCGGCGGCAGTGTTATGCTGTGGGCGATGTTTTCTTGGGACACTGCATTCCCTATTATCCTAACAGCACAATCCCTGACAGCTGTCAGTTATCTGAACATCGTTGCGGTCCAAGTTCACCAATTCATGACAACTGTTGTAACGTATACTCTAGATTCACTTTCCTTTTGATTTTTACTATCTCTAGTTATTTTATTTTACTATGTAAATTATCTTCTTACTGAACGAGATGTTATTTCACCCGCTGAATGAGATCTGGCAATGAGTGTAAGTCATGACGTGGTGGTAGCCAGTATAAATAGGCGCGTTCAACGATACGTAGGGAGAGCTGTTGTTGTACGGAGAGAGCTGTTGTTGTACTGAGAGAGCTTTTTGTTGATGTGCGTAGAAAGAGCGTTTGTTTATGTAGAGAGAGCTGTTGTTGTACGAAGTGAGCTGTTGTTTATGTGTCAGAGAGCTGTTGTTGTATAGAGAGAGCGGTTGTTTATGTGCGCGAGAGCTTTGTTTCGTGTGTAAAGAGATCTTCGTTTATGTGAGAGCCAGAAGTTTACCAAATAAAAGATTGTCTTAGTAAGTACGTCTTTCTCAGTTCTTAGTTTTGTCAGATCTCTGTCTGGCTGTTAGGTTAATTTCATTAGTTGATTATTATTAACAACCAGCATAAGACTTTATTCATCTTAATTACTACTACAACATTACTAGCAGTTAAAAGCTTGTTCATTATTATTACTACACTACTAACAGGAAAGTTTATTCATGATATAATTAACAAACAACAAGCATTAGAAGAAGCATTAGCTTAGAAGAAGCATATATTCATTATAATTCAGTAGCAGAAGCGATATATTCATTATACTGTGTTTCCTGCTGGTGACGGCCATTGCCAACAGGATAATGCCCCATGCCTCTCTGCCAGAATCGCCAAGGAGTGGTTCGAGGAAAATTCTGGTGACTTTCTGCTAATGTCCTGGCCTCCAAATTCCCCTGACATGAACCCAATCGAACGCTTGTGGTTGGACTTGGAAAAGCGGGTTCGCGCTAAATCACCACCACCCCGAAATGTACGGGAACTGGAGGACCTGCTGTTGACATTATGGTACCAGATACCCCAGGATACCTATCGCCACCACATAGAATCGATGACTCCCTGAGTGGCCCCTGTTTTGCGGGCTAAAGGGAGTCCTACAGCTTATTAGGTAGGTGGTCATAATGTAATGGCCCCTCGGTGTATATCTGCCAAGTAGCTCAATTTCATCACAAATACGTGGTCCCGAAACTTCTCTGCTTCCTCGCGATTTCCCTCTTCCAAGAATAATACTATTTCTTCTCTTAATTCGTAAACAAGTTGTAAAAGTTTACCCTGGGATAACCATCTTGTGCCACAGTAAAACAGTAACGCCGAATGTTCCTATCCCATATCTTTGCAAAGTCCAGAAAACAGTGATAATTTTAAGGGCTTCAGTTTTATATAATTCACCACGGTTACAGCTGCTGTCAACACAATATTTAGACCATGATTCATTTCCTTTGCAGCAAGAGTATCTCTGTGAATCATGCAATGTGTCCGGATTCAGTGTGGAGATTTTTCCCTCACAAGGACTTGTAAACTTTTGAACCTTTCAGACATTGCTCGAGCACCGTCTGTGCAATTTACGACTCATTTTGTTTCGCTATATGTTTACTTCGCATATAATATCGTCCATTTTTTTAACAATTCAGGTGATGTGGCTCTTCTTTCTATTGGTTTGCAAGACAATAAATCTTCAACTGCTGATAAACCATCGCAAAATCGAACATAAGAAATTAAATGACAGTTCTTGTTGCTATCTGCTGCCTGAAGCTGGATTGAGAAAATTTGTCACAAAGCTTCGACAGGAGCTGTTGCTGCATATCTTCAGAGATGTCGCCAATTCAACGAGCAACAGTATTATTTGATAGAGGTATATATATACTGCAGTTGTTTGGCAAAATTATCTCCAAGCATAGTTTTCATAATCTCAGTCGCATCTGGCAGAATAAGTTCCCCAACGGTGTGATCCTTTTTTCACCTTGCTATTTTACAAGCAACTTTGTAAGAAGTATAACGAAGTAAATTTCTCCGTCATTTTTGTTCCACGCCGGGGATCGGACCCGAGTCCACTTATTCCGGTACAAGTCGCTCTACCAACTGAGCTACGCAGACGTTCGTTCCCGCTGCTATCTGCCTTTATGTCGTGTGCGTCGTATGGGGCAGCACGTCACCTCCCCTCCCCCGAAAGAGGGCTGGGGGAATGGCCCACGGGTCAGCCGTGACCATGAATTGCCGTAGACTTGTAACGTACCAGGAGATGTGACGTACCTGCCGGAAGGACGAACACGATATAAAGGCAGATAGGAATCAGAATACATGTCCGCGTAGCTCAATTGGTAGAGCAACTTATTCCGGAATGAGTGGACCCGGGTTCGAATCTTGGCGCGGATAGAAATGACGGAGAAATTCACTTCGTTATAATGGCGCCCGAACTATCCGGATGACCCGACCGTTCACAATCTCGCATTAGTGTGATGTTATTTCCACACCGCGAGATAGGAAAAATAAGAGAATCCTTTCTCCAGCACTTCGTAAAAAAAAAAAAAAAAAAAAAAAGGGGGAGATGATGTAACGTACCAGGAGATGTGACGTACCTGCCGGAAGGACGCACACGATATAAAGGCAGATAGGAATCAGAATACATGTCCGCGTAGCTCAATTGGTAGAGCAACTTATTCCGGAATGAGTGGACCCGGGTTCGAATCTTGGCGCGGATAGAAATGACGGAGAAATTCACTTCGTTATAGACTGCCATCCGCTGTAGAACGTGCACTTGAGAACTCCCAGTCAATCTGGTGTGTGGAATGCAACGTCACACACATTTATTTTTCGAAGCGCTGGAGAAGGGATTCTCTTATTTTTCTTACCTCGCGGTGTGGAAAGAACATCACACCATTGCGAGATCTTTAACGGCCGGGTCATCCGGGAAGTTCGGGCGCCATTATAATGAAGTAAATTTCTCCGTCATTTTTCGTCCACGCCGGGGATCGAACCCGAGTCCACTTATTCCAGAACAATTCGCTCTACCAACTGAGCTACGCAGACGTTTGTTCTTGCTGATATCTGCCTTTATGTCGTGTGCGTCCTGCGGGGCAGGCACGTCACAGAAAGATAGTAAATCATTTTCATTTACAGACAAAGCTTTTTTAATATTAGATTTTTGTTTTTCATAAGATTTTAATTTAGCAATAAAGAACTCACGAGGTTTGTTAACATACTTCTTATGAAGTGTTTCCAAATGCCGTTTTACTTCGTTAGGTTTCATGCTATCAGCCGCCAAAATTTTCGAACAAATAACGCACAGAGGCCTTTCTTCGACATTTACATCGGTCTCAGTAAATCCAAAATATAAATATTTTTCGGAATATTTTCTTCATTTTAATTTCGGAAGAACGCTCTTCTGTGTACTTGTTTGATATTGATGCTTCACAATCGTCGGATGCCGACTTACGTCCAATTAAAAACTTAACGATCTTTCTGTTGAAGTAAACCCTAGCAGCCTCAGTACGCAGAGGTAAAAGCGATTATAAACATCTCTTCAACATTCATCTAAAGAAATAGATTTGCTAACTCACCTTTCTTCAAACGTAGGTTGTCTGACACACTTTTAAACAAAAAAGCCATTTAATGATGAAGAAACAGTTACACATTTCTCACAATTATTGTGGTAGTTCATATTTGCAGTTCAAAGCTCGTAGTTCATAAAGAGTTTCATAAAAATCCCACATAAACTTTACTTATGATGAAAAAAAAACACACGGTACACCCACATGTCATCTTAGCCAGCCAACTTCGTCTTTCTCTCTCACGCTCTGCTTCTCCTTTGGTCCTGATGCATCATGGGACAGTTCTCACGGGTGGCTGGTGACTTTGACCGGATCAGTTATCTCAGCGCTATCTTTTAATTCCTTTTTAGAGCTGAACTTTTTCTGTTCAGCTCCAGAAAGGAATACATTCAAAAATTGCCTGTTTTACACCATGTACCAGAGTTGTTGTGGTTAGTATAACATTGAATATCAACATCGCCGCCCCGGTGGCGCAGTGGTCTAAGCGATGGCCTCTGATCATTCGTCCGAACGAGGTCCGGGTTCGAATCCCGGTGAGGCATGGATGTGGTGTTTGTCTTATGACACTGGCTCTCTCCCTTCCCTGAAACCAGTGACCCTAAATTAGGGACGGGTGACTGCTTATAGCCCATTGAGTTGCTCACGGTGGTCGTTAAACCTCCAACCAAAAAAAAAAAAAATCAACATCACCAAAAACCAATCGTGCTGATATCACCAAATTATGAAGATGCTGTTCTATACAAGGTAAAAATGACAAAAATGACATTTTAAAACCTTTAATGATAAGTTAAAACCTATTTCATTAGTACTTCCAATCCTACTTTTGGACCATCCTCAGATGAAAATGAACACGACCCAGGGATTATATAAGTTAATATAACATACACATTGCCAGATTACCGTATACGCCTTATTAAGGTTCAACATATGTAAGCAATTAATAGCCTATGAAATAGAGTCAGTATTCACGGTGAAGGATAGTGTTGTGACGTCTAGACTGTATGAGGTTCTTCCACACTCCCGATACAGATACCGGTACCTCATCATTGCAGCACCGATCCATATTCTTAAGAATTAACAAACTCTCTGCAAATAACAAAGATGACCTACTTAAATAATAACACAAGGAACTGTACACCAACTATATATAAGATAGTACAACTATACTAGTTATCCGAATTTATTGGCGTATATAAAATCAAGGTTTCCAAGCTTTCACACATCAACCAGATGGCTTTCTCAAGGAAGGTAGACAGCAAACTGCAAACTGGATAATAGAACGTTTCAATAATTTGAACGCTGTGAGTTGACTTGACAATAAACGAAGAGATGCGAACGTAATTATTCAATAAAAACACGAGACATCATGTTTGTATTGCTATGCTTAAGCGAAATACTGACGAGCTCCCACTTTCCAACGAAGCAGGTGTTTATGCCGTCCCTCTACAACATCCGGATGGCTCCAAGCGTTACTACATTGGGATGACTAAACGTTCATTTAGAATTAGAGTCAACGAGCATAAGAGGGACATAAAAAACGGCAAATTAGCCATGGCCCTATCCAGAGAAGTCCAGTTCAAGTCCGCCGATCCTATGTGGGATAACATAAAAAAATTAGCTGCCTACTTTACTCCTAAATCCACTGCCATTCGGTAAATATTGGAGATCATTACCAACGAAGAGGCCTGCAATGATAGCGTCTCGCTAGAATTAACGCGAATTTGGAACCAATTCTTCAAATAATGAATGCCTTTTGTTTTCCTACAAGGATTCCGCGTGCAATACGAACATGATGTCTCGTGTTTTTGTTGAATAATTACGTTCGCATCTCTTCGTTTATTGTCAAGTCAACTCACCGCGTTCAAATTATTGAAACGTTCTATTATCCAGTTTGCAGTTTGCTGTCTACCTTCCTTGAGAAAGCCATCTGGTTGATGTGCGAAAGCTTGGAAACCTTGATTTTATAAACGCCAATAAATTCGGATAACTAGTATAGTTGTACTATCTCATAGATGACTTACTTGATGGGGTCACCACCACAGCCGCCTTTTCCCATTCCGGTTCGTATCCTCTCCCGCAAACAGTCCTTGCCAACGCTGTATTTTGTGCACCATTGCGGACACTGTATTTGTGTACCATAATTCTAGTCTGTAATTTCCTGGAGGTAGAGCCGATGTATATAGACTCCGAGTTACCTGTATCATTAGAACGTAATGGAATATTGTAAATTCCCCATTTGTCATTGTCTTTCACAGAATCTCGGTCGTTTCGGATCAGGGCACAGTCAATATTTAGAGAAATGAAGGTGACATTTTATTTCTAACATTGTAAAGAGTTTTAAGCCTTGAATTTTGAGAGGGATGGTTTTTCAACTACGTCTTAATAGAAAATCACAGTAATTTAACGGACGGTAGGTTTCTGTTTCTTTCTTTTGTTACTGTCTTTTAATGGAAGTTTTTGTTCAATCGCTTACTTGAGGGAGTGAATTATTTCGGTGCTAATAAAGAGCTTGTGATACTTATCCCTGTGATTAAACAGCACGTGAGTTTCCTTGTGTGTCTTAACAAACGTTTTTTTGTATTTTTTAAATTAAAGATGATGTTTTTTTTAACCCACTGCTAAAGAAGTGAAATGGTAAATAACAGATTAATGCATCGTGCTCAACAGTATGTCTAAATGCAGAATAGTAAAGAGAAGAAAAAGAAATACACCACACAAAGAAATGCGATTTTTCAAAGAGTAAAGTTTACACGCATGAAAAAATACAGCACGTGCAACACATTCTAAAAGATGTATAGAGAGAATCTTTTGCGTTAAAAATAGTTTAATGCCTCTCAAAAACTTCGAAACTTAAGCCTTGTCATCACTAATCTTAAATTTATTGGCTCCGGGGAAGGAGAAAAGGCTTGTAAAAGATGTAAGACACGTCATATTTGTCCTTTCTCCGTTCCGTAATACATTCAAGTGATTGTGGAAAGTATATAATGCACTTATATTTGTCTCCTAGATTTATGAGTAATGACATTGAAAGTACTAACCGTAAATATCATTTGGTGCGCTCTAAAATCTCACAAAATCATTGAGCTGAAGTGTTAAAGACAGGAATAAATCAAGAACTATTGTTAAATCGATTTGGATAAAGGTAAAGGCACAGATTTAATCCATTCGTTGGCCGTATATGGGTTTCAGCAGCCCAAACTCCACACGTGGACAGTTAATAAGGGAAATCCGATAAGAATAATGCTAGTTACGTAACAGAGAATAAGGCTTGGAAAAATACAGTATGTAACAGGAATCTAATGCAATTAACCCTAATATGCGGCGTGATCACCTTGGCTGCGAAAAAGATTTTATCATATCTGATGCCTCTTTCCGTGAATGAGGTTTTCCAAGTGTTCATAAGGAAGTAATGACTGCTTATGGTACAAAACAGACATGGTAGTATGGGAACCAGTCATTCAAGAGCATCTATTCAGAATCTGTAGGATTTAGATTTGGTGATCTTGCTGGGCATTCATACATTGTGGGGCCATCAATCTCTCTGAAGACTGTTGTTATGATATCCACTAAAAAAAGTCAATTCGTACTATTTTAGAAAACAGACGAGCGTGACATTTATTATACAGCTGTCACGGTGCAGTTCCTATACAGCAAACAAGAAAATATGCGCGGGCGTTAACAGAGATACCGCTCAATACCAGTAGGCCACTATAACGAAGGAAATTTCTCCGTCATTTTTATCCGTGCCAGGATTCGAACCCGGATCCCCTCATTCCGGAATAAGTCACTCTACCAATTGAGCTACGCGGACGTTTTTTATTCTGATTCCTATCTGCCTTTATGTCGTGTGCGTCCTTCTGGCAGGTACGTCACATCTCCTGGTACGTTACATCATCTCCCCTTATTTTTTTCTTCGAAGTGCTGGAAAAGGGATTCTCTTATTTTTCCTATCTCGCGGTGTGGAAATAACATCACACCATTGCGAGATTTTGAACGGTCGGGTCATCCGGATAGTTCGGGCGCCATTATAACGAAGTAAATTTCTCCGTCATTTTTATCCGCGCCAGGATTCGAACCCGGATCCCCTCATTCCGGAATAAGTCACTCTACCAATTGAGCTACGGACGTTTTATTCTGATTCTTATCTGCCTTTATGTCGTGTGCGTCCTTCTGGCAGGTACGTCACATCTCCTGGTACGTTACATCATCTCCCCCTTATTTTTTTTTTCGAAGTGCTGGAGAAGGGATTCTCTTATTTTTCCTATCACGCGGTGTGGAAATAACATCACACCATTGCGAGATTTTGAACGGTCGGGTCATCCGGATAGTTCGGGCGCCATTATAACGAAGTAAATTTCTCCGTCATTTTTATCCGCGCCAGGATTCGAACCCGGATCCTCTCATTCCGGAATAAGTCACTCTACCAATTGAGCTACGCGGACGTTTTTTTTATTCTGATTCCTATCTGCCTTTATGTCGTGTGCGTCCTTCTGGCAGATACGTCACATCTCCTAGTACGTTACACCACGTTCTCCGTAACTGGGAATTTCAACTATGGATGTTTGACTGCTTAGTTCAGCTTTTCTGTTTTCTTCACCTGAAGTGACGCCTTGGAATTAGCGGCCGACTGAATCGGGCTTCGTTCCCAGTCGAGATTCAGGAGAAATGTTATCAACATCACATCAAACATCCACAGTCGAGAAACATTATTGTGACCACCTCCTACTTTTGAAGTCAGCAGCGCGTAGCCAATCAAAGAAGGCACATGTCGTGAGCTGGTTTGGAGGGTATATAAGATGTGCTGTCGGCATTCTGAAAACATATCCCTCGTTGCTGTCATGGATGAAAGAAGATATTTTTCTGATTTTCAAAAAGGGATGATTATCGGCTTTCGGGCGAAGGTTGGCAGTATTTCTGAAACAGCACAGTTTGTGAACCCTTCGCGTGGTGATGTGTTTAAAGTGTATAATGATTGGAGAAACTGCACCTTTGCGAATAAGCGACGTGGAAACTGCGGAGCACCACGTGCCATTGATCTGAGAGGTGAACGTCGGCTGCGAAGGTGTGTGAGGGCCTATCGCCACGCTACAGTGGAGCAACTCACTGGATGAATGAACCACGGGGCTACCGGAAGTGTGCATAAAGCGACAGTTCAGCGAACCGTGCTGCGTATGGGGCTCCGATGCAGATGGATTTTGCACTGCAGTATCGGTATTGGACCTCCGCTGATTGGCAAGGGATTGCCTTCTCCGATGAGTCACGTTTCCCGTTTCATCGAAAGGATGGACCCTGGCATATAAGGTGAAAAACATCGGAGAACAAACACTCTTCAACCATTGTTGGAAGAGTACAAGCTGGTGGCGGTAGCGTTATGGTCTTGGTAATGTTTCGTGGCATTCCCTGGGTCCACTCATACCTGTGGAAGGCACTGTGGACCAACGATTTTAAGAATCCATCCTTGCAGACCACGTACACACATACACGCTGATTGTCTTCCCTGGGGCGGATGGGATCTTCCAGCACGACAATGCGACGTGTCACACAGCTAGAAATGTCCGAGAGTGGTTGGAAGAGCACGATGAAGACTTCAAAGTACTTGCCTGGCCCCCTAATTCCCCAGACTTAAACCCAATTGAGCATATGTGAGACCACATCGATCGTGTTCTTCGCTCTATGGATCCTCCACCACGCACACTCCAGCAGCTGTCAGATGCACTACACTCCGCATACCTGTGAACACCTTCCAGCACCTTTTGAGTCACTCGCAGCCCGTCTATGTCTTCAAGGTGGACGTCAAGTAATTTTGCTTCCTATACTTCCAATGGAAAAACTTCTGTACACGTTTTTTCACAATTAATGCGTTCCCAAGGATGAAAATTTGAACATCGATTAAAATAGCTTCATTTTATAAATACTTAATATTTTCTAAAGCATAACCTTAATTATGCAATCCAACATTTATTTGTCTACTGACGTCATCAAAGTACAGGTGGCGTCATCTTTTTCTGGTTTCAACACCACCAAAGGAAAAGTTATTGATTTTTAATATAGTTATGGTTATTGTATAGAAAATATTAAGTATTCCAAGTTATAAAATGAAGCTATTTTAATCGATGTTCAAATTTTCATCCTTGGGAACGCGCTAATTGTGGAGGAAATGTGTACAAACGTTTTTCCATTGGAAGTATAGGAAGCAAAATTACTTGACGTCCACCTTAAAGCATTACACTGACTGGCTGTGTATATGGCTTGTGTGCACTTTTCCTACTCTTTCTTTAGGTTTGGTTTGGTTTGGTTCGGTTGATTGATTTTTATGGCGCAAGGGCCGTGTTTGGCCAAAGAGCGCCAGACACAAGGCAATCAAAGAAAGACATTTATGGTGGACGTCTAGTGATTTTGCTTCCTATACTTCCAATAGGCAAACTTCTGTACACATTTCCTTCACAATTAATGTGTTCACAAGGATGAAAATTTGAACATCGATTAAAATAGCTTCATATTATAACTTGGAATACTTAATATTTTCTAAAACATAACCATAATTTTATTAAAAATCAAGAACTTTTCCTTTGGTGTTGAAACCAGAAAAAAAAAGGCGCGACCTGTACTTTAATGGCGTCAGTAGACAAACAAATGTTGAATTGCATAATTATGGTTATGTTTTAGAAAATATTAAGTATTCCAAGTTATAAAATGTAGCTATTTTAATCGATGTTCAAATTTCCATCCTTGGGAACGCATTAATTGTGAAGAAAATGTGTACAGAAGTTTTTCCATTGAAAGTATAGGAAGCAAAATTACTTGACGTCCACCTTAAGACTGAACAGCAAAGGAGGTTCAATTATCTGCACACCACAGGGTGAGGAAAATGTTATGCAAATTGGTCGCTAACTCCAGATAAGATTCTTAAACATCCTCAGACATGGGTGTAAACGCAAACACATCAGTTTTTCTGGAATTATATCTTCATGATATAGCAAAGTATGATACAAGAGCGAATATGAAATGCTAAAAAAACATATAACGTAAATACAACGAAGATATATTTCGTTGCATTTACGTTAGGTGGACGACATATTGCGCGTGTACAACTGGAAAATCTCATCCATGAAAATGAACTGAATAAAACGATGAACCGAGGAGGCTTCATCTGTTTATAAATCACTGTGATTTAACTGAAATAACGGTGTTAAAATAACACTATGATGCACCAAAACACTATTGCCTTCAGAACTTACAAACACAGAATAATATCTTGGCTTATAAATTCTGGAGTGTTTGTTTCGGCACTTATTCTGCTAGTAGATGTGTCGGAAACAATTACACTGTTGCGTTCCTTCCTTATTTATCGAAAAATAGAGTGGATGAGGTTCGAAAGCATCTGAGTAAATTCCTAGAAACACGCACTACTGGAGAGCGCATTTTGGATGCCACCAACAATTTTGTGAAGAAATGTGAAATAAGCTTTTAGAAGTATATCGATATGTTCGGTGTTGAAGCTGCAGCAATGTTTGAGAATCGATGTGTTCACTGATGGAGCCAGAGTAATGACGGGGAAAACGGCAGGAGTAGTGACGCGTACCAAGACCGTGACACCAAGTTGTTTGAGCACCCATTGCACGCTTCACCGACAAGCCCACTTTATTAACAAGACTCAGCAAAGCTTCTATTGCATCCAGAAGTGAAGATCGTAAGTTTCATTTAAGCGACGTCTCTGAACTACAGAATATTTAGAAATCTTTTCCATGAAATATTATACATAAAGATGCGGGGACTTCAATACAAACAGAAATGAGGTAGATGTGGAGCAATAAAATGCTAGTCGGTGTATTGAACTCCATGCAGTTATGTACACTGACGGATATCAGCACACAGGGTGTTCCAAAACTATATTTACAGCTTTGACCCTGAATAAAACCTAACCGAAATAAGATACCGAAGTTCTGCTTTTTTACGCTTTCCAACCGTAGGTTGAAGAAGCGTATATGCTCCAGCTTTGTCTGCCTGTTTGTTCGTCCGCGCGATAACTCGCGTAAAAATTATTCGATTTCAATGAAATTTTAGTGTAGTGTATGGGACCACCTGGGGACGAACCCTATTTAAAATGGCAGAAATGTGGTCAAAGGTCAGGTCACAGGAGCGGGATCCATTCCATTGCCCTTGTGCGTCATACCTTGCGTAAAAATGGTTCGATTTCGATGAAATTTTAGTATGTGCTAGACGACCACCTGGGGAAGAACCCTATTGAAAATGGGCGAAATGGGGTCAAAGGTCAGGACATAGGAGAGGTATCCATTCCATTTTCCTTATGAGTCATAACTTACGTAAAAATGCTTCGATTGCGACAAAACTTTATCATGTTTTTCGGGAGGTACACTGAACCAATTCTATTGACTATCATCGAAATGGAATCAAAGGTCAGGATACAGGAGCAAGATTTATTCCACAGGCCTTATCCTCATAACTTGAGTAATGGTTTCTAGTATGTTGGAAAGCGTATAATAATCAATGCATTGCATGATGTTACTAACTTGTTGTACATGTAACAGCAAAGCATGAAGTTTTATTGGTACGCAAAAGGTTTTTACTTACTTTCAGGTACGACACTGAACTTGTAATGGCTACTCCACAGGTAAAGGTTCAGTGTGTGTCATGGTTCATAGAGAAGGAGTCAGATAAGTAAGTCTAAAGGAATTTCCGTACCAAATGCTGATGTAATCCATCATCCATACCCTCAATATCCCAGTGGCAAAAGTTTATGGACACTGGTAGTGTGCTTCAAAATAGGGTGCTGGCCGACCAAGTACAGGTGAAGAGAATATCGAACGTGTTCGACAGAGTTTCCTACGAAGTCCAGAGAAGTCAATTCGTACGGCATCTAGGCACTTGGGGTTGCCACCTACAACGATACATAGGGTGCTGCACAAGCGCTTGCACTTGACTGTCTACAAGGTGCATTGGGCACAGACACTGCACCTCGGGGATAAACCGTAACGTTTCGATTTTGCTGTTGATATGCTGCACAGGGTTGATAATGAGGAAGGCTTCAAGAAGCGCGTTTTATTAAGCGATCAGACAACGTATGATGTCTGTAGTGTTATCAACAGGCATAACTGCAGAATTTGGGGGTCTGAAAACCCACATATCGTCCATGAATTTGAACGTGGCAGCCCTAGTCTCCTGCACAACAGCATCATCGGCCCATTCTGTTTAGCCTAAAACACAGTCACATCCAATGTTTATCTGGACATGCTGAGTGAGTTTGTTGCCCCCCAATTGGAGGGCCTGCAATCAGCTATCATCTTCCAGTAGGATGGTGCACCCCCGCACTGGGCACTTCGTGTTCGTGTGTCTCTTGATGAAACCTTTCCGGAGCGATGGATTGGACGAGATGGTCCAATTCCTTGGCCTTCACGTTCACCAGATCTAACTCCCTAGACTTTTTCTTGTGGGGCTATGTGAAGGATATTGTGCACCGCACAAAAGTTCCTGATGTGGATGAGCTGAAGCACAGGATTGCAGGTGCCATCACAACAATTCCTGAGGGCATGCTCAGGAGAACATGGCAAGAGGTCGAATACCGTTTCGACGTTGTTCGCGCAACCAACTCTCTGCGCATGTAGAGAGCTCTACTAGCACTCCCAACGAACTTTGGAACGTGCTGTTCAGTATGCAATAAACCGATGTTTTTTTTATCTTATTCCGTTTCTGTTTATTGAGGGTCAAATTTTTAAAGATAATTTTGGAACACCCTGTATAAATACATGCCGAAAAAAATCTGTTGAAGTAAAACATTTTGCCAACCACTTTTTCTGCTTTGTATTCATGGCAGCCTCGTTAGCTGAGCTGTCAGGGGGGATAGCTTCTGGCTGTTCGCCCAAACTGGGACTGGGCTAGAGAACCAGATGATGCGTGTTGCGTTCGAATGCCTTATGGTTCTGGTTATGTCTCTTCCCTGGAACCAGTAGTCCTACATTACAGCAGGGAAACTCCTTGTAACTTTAGATGCTCACGGGATCGTTGAACCTGGAAAAAAAAAAAAAAAGAGCCATGCCCAAGCTACCCTGCCTAAACAAGGGTAAACTATCGCTAGAGGTTGGCAAGTGACAGAAAAATTTTCAACATCAAGGGAGAGACCAAGCACTGGATTGCGAAAAATGAATTATTACATTGAATGACGTGAATACTGATACTTTCAAAGTGTGGCGGACCTTGTTTCCGGATAATTTGCGAACTGGGAGACTAGTAATGTTCTTCTCATAAGGAAGCCTGTAATATGTTTACCACTGAAGAAGCACAGACTGTTAACTCAAGGCAAATCTTGAAAACAATTATTTTCGAAGCTACACCGATGGCCAAGTAGTCTCAGGCGTTAGTTTCGGATCCTTCGTCTAAGTTGCGCGCGAGTTCTACAACTTCATAGGGCATGGCTGGTGGGTTTGTCTTACTGCGCTGGCTAGCTCACCTCCCTGAATCTAGTGGCTCTAAATTAGGGACGGACGACTGCTTCTTTCACAATGAGTTGCTTATGGTGTTCATCAAACCCAGAAAAGAAATGTTTACGGCACAGGAAGTCATCCAACGAGCTACAGCGCAATTTTATAGCTCCATGTAAGACATGGACCGTTGTGCACATCCTTCCTTCACTTGTTTTCTCCCTTCCCTGGAGCCACTGGTCCTAAATTAGGGACAGGAGACTCTTCCTAGCTTTTCATGGTAGTTGTTGAACCAAGAATAACAAGTTAGTAAAATCATGCAATGCATTGATTATGATACGCTTTCCAACGTACCACAAGTCATTACTTAAGTTATGAGGATAATGGCTGTAGAATAAATATCGCTCCTGTGCCCTGACATTCGACCCCATTTTGATGATATTCCACAGAACCGGTTTAGTACACCTCCGGAACAACATAATAAAGCTCTGTCGCAATCGAAGCATTTTTACGTAAGTTATGACGCATAAGGGCGATAAAATTGATCCCGTTACTATGTTGTGACCTTTGACCCCATTTCGTCCATTTTCAGTAGGGTTTGTCCCCTACCACATACTAAATATTCATCGAAATCGAATCATTTTTACAAGAGTTATCGTCCGGACAGACAGACAGAAGGACAAAGCTGACGCATATACGTTTCTTCAACCTACGGTTGGAAAGCGTAAACAACTTAGTAAAATCATGCAATGCATTGATTATGATACGCTTTCCAACATACCAGAAATTATAACTCAAGTTATGAGGATAATGGCTGTAGAGTAAATCTCGCTCCTATGGCCTGACCTTTGACCACATTTCGATGATATTCAACAGAACCGGTAAAGTATACTTCCGGAACAACATGATAAAGTTTTGTCTCAATCGAAATATTTTTACGTAAGTTATAACGCATAAGGGCGATGGAATGGATCCCGATCCTATGTCCTGACCTTTGACCTCATTTCCTCCATTTTCAATAGGGTTCGTCCCCAAGTTGTCCCCTACCACATACAAAATTGCCATCGAAATCAAACCATGTTTACGCACGTTATGACGCATAAGGGCAATGGAATGTATCCCGCTCCTGTGACCTGACCTTTGACCCCACTTCACTCATTTTTAACAGAGTTCGTCCCCAGGTAGTCCCCTACCACATACTTAAATTTCATCGAAATCGAACCGTTTTTACGCGAGTTATCGTGCTGACAGACGAACAAACCTGGAGCATATACGCTTCTTCAACCTACGGTTGGAAAGCGTAAAAAAAGGCTGTAAGCAGCAGTGCATTGGATGAACAGGAGAGTGTATCTGTAAACTGGTGCATCAGCCTTACAGAAAAAAACGATTCGAGCAATGGAAAAAAAGTCTTTATTTCCAAGAAGCACAAGATGTGGATATATAAGTAAAGTACCAGTGCATGAAGTATTTTTAAAAGAAATTTTTAAATATGTTAAACAACATAATTTTCTAACAAAAAAGAAGAATGAAGGCCAGGTAAAATTGCTGGAGGAAAATATCGGGCTAAGTGTCTTTGTGATAAAAGGCTGCTAATGAATCTATAATTTTATAGGCTCTAATACGATCAGCAACGCTCCAGAATTCCTCAATGAAAAGATGTACGGAGAATGAGTTAAACGTTGTTGAAATGCAGATGCTGAGATGAACGTAGAAGCAAGAGCATATCCTAGCTGATATGGTCCTGTACTGAGAATAAAAAAAGAGTACGTGAGACAGTGTATTGAACATGAAATGGGAGTGTGTTTAAGGAATGAAATGAAGGAGAATAATTTAAAGAGAATGATGACGGAAGACCGAACAGTGTGGAGAATAAATGTCGTCAAAAGAGACCCCTTCTAACTGGCGGCTTATTATGAAAAACTAATTTTGAAACGTGTTTAAAACGACTTCATCGAAATCTTCAAGTGAAATTCTTCCGAATTCGTTTTCAACATCTACAGTTTAGCTTCTAGAGTCATCACAAAAGACGAACTGTCTTCAGATGAGAACTAATTATGGAGCATAAATGCATCAAGCATAAATATACCGGGTGATCACAAATAAAGAGGAGGTATTCACAAGCCTGTAGCGAAACATCTATGGCACGAAACTAGGATGCCGCCCCGGTGGCGCAGTGGTCTAAGCGATGGCCTCTGATCATTCGTCAGTAAGGGGTCCGGGTTCGAATCCCGGTGAGGCATGGATGTTGTGTTTGTCTTACGGCACTGGCTCTCTCCCTTCCCTGGAACCAGTGACCCAAAATTAGGGACGGGCGACTGCTTATAGCCCATTGAGTTGCTCACGGTGGTCGTTAAACCTCCAATCAAAAAAAAAATAAAAAAAACTAGGATACACACTATACTGACAAAAGTTCCCGAACACCCCTTCAAAAGCAAATTAACGAATCCGCTGCATTGTTAAGGTCCGCGATACAGCTGCAAACGGTACCAAAACAAGCCTGCAGCTGACCGCGATCATATCGCACTGTGAGGTTGAGTAAAAATGTCGCTGAACTGTCTTTGAAAAAAGAAAGATTGTTGGGTGTTATATTAGGGGTTGTCCATAAGAGAAACCGAGAGGCATTTAAACATACCCAAGTCAACTGTCTTGGAAGTACTGAATAAATGGAAGACACAAGGCGTGCCTAAAGCAGAAAAACGTACCGGCAGACCAAAGAAAATCAGTGATAGAGGACGTCTTAGCCTTAGGAGAGTCGTTACAGCTAATCGACGGAGTACTGCACAAGACCTCAGTGTACAGGTGAGTAAAAATGCTGGAGCCTCGGTATGTACACGTACCATTCGCTGAAAACTTCATTCCATAGGAAACCGTGGTCGTGCGGCTGCTCATAAGCCTTTCATTTCCACTCGGGATGCTACTCGTCTTTAGCATGGTGTAAAGAACATTTATCGTGGACCGTAGATCAATGGAAACGGGTCCTATGGACTGATTAATCCAGATACACGATCCATCAGTCTGATGGCCGTGTGTGGGTATGGCGGCAGCCGGGGGAACGCTATTTACTGCAGTGTACTGCTCGTACGGTCAAGTTTGGAGCTGGCAGTGTACTCGTGTGGGGGTGTTTTTCATGGTATTGTCCCGGCCCGTTGGTTATCGTGGAGAAATCTGTTAATCAGCAGATCTACCTCGATATTCTGGACAATTATGCCCTACCAACTCTGTGTTCCGGCGTGGTTTGGCGATAATTTCGTATCGTGTGTGGACTGGCCAGCACAGAGCTCTGATCTTAATCTCATAGAGCACCTATGGGACGAATTAGAGCGTCGCATAAGAAGTTTGGAGCCAAAGCCTGCTACTAAGCAATACTTAGCGGCAGCATTATGTACTGAACGGAAGCGCATACCTATCGCTGTGTTCCGAAACCCTGTCGAAAGCCTGTCTCGAAGGTACACTGCATGCATTAAAGCCAAAGGTGGACCCACACCGTACTAATGTATGTTATTAAATACTAATGTAGACAAAAGCCGGTGAACATCACTTTGCCTCCCCGGTGGCGCAGTGCTCTAACCGATGGTTTATGACCATTCGTCCGAGATGGGTCCGGGTTCGATTCCCGGTGAGGCGTGGATGTCATGTTTGTTTTACGGCACTGGCTCTCCCCTTTCTTGGAACCAGTGACCTTAAATTGGGGACGGGCGACTGCTTATAGCCCATTGAGTTGTTCACGGTGGTCGTTAGACCTCCAATCAAAGAAAAAAATAGCGAACAAGTCTCCCTTTTTGCCGGTGATGGGATTCGAAGCCACATTATCTTACTCCGGAGCGGGATATTTTCCCAACTGAACTATGCCGCCATATGGTACATAATGAGTGAGAATTTTGCTTCGCCTCGCCGCCGGGGCCAAAGTTTGAATACGCCCAGTTCTTAGTTCGCCCTCCTCTTTAGTATTCAAACTTACTCTTTTTTTAATTATTGAAAGTTTAACGACCACCGTGAGCAACTCAATGGGCAGTCGCCCGTCCCTAATTTAGGATCACAGGCACCAGAGAAGGGAGAGAGAGCCAGTGCCGTAAGACAAACACAACATCCATGCCTTACCGGGATTCGAACCCGGACCTCTTCACGGACAAATGATCGTAAGCCAGTGCTTAGACCACTGCGCCACCCGGCCAAACTGACTTGAGATAATGCGGTTGATATTCTGGGGACATTGTTTCAAAATCTTCAATCTCCCACTCTATCAAAGCCGCTGGCTTCATATACATGTAGTTTACGTTGGCTGGAACGAGATATTGATTCAGGCAGGGCGGTATTACAAGCACGCTCAAAAGAGTCGGCATACTGATTTCGACCTTGTGCAGTCATTGTGGATAATTCGTTCGAAAATGCTCTATCGCCAAGGTAGCAAAGGAGCCTTTATTTGCCGGTGGTGGTTCCGAACAAAAGTCTTCTAACTCCAGAGAGATATCTTCTCTCGGCTGAACTACTCTGGAGAAGGCTTATTGCCGCAACTTGCGGTTTTGACTAATGCGTTACATCACAAGCTTCACTATGACCGTCGTCCCTGCTTGCGCGGTGACTTGTATAATTTTCAGAGAGTGTGCTCTGAAGCGTTCAGAAAAAAGTAAAACAGTGACGTACAAATTCCAAAGATATCAACAGATTTTCTGTTTGCTTCTTCGTTTTCTGATAAAAGTGTAGTTAATTCGTAGTAAACTTAAGTATTTTAATTCCTACGAAGAAGACAAAAATTTGTATTCTCCTAAGTGCTCTACTTTCCTTTCATGCGGTTATCGTTGTTGATATCTGTATCATTTCTCAGTTCGGTATTTATCCTAAACGAAATCAGCTTTGAAAGAGAGCGGTGAAGCGATTGGAACGAAGAACACGTCTGCTTTCAGAAGTCAACAGCGTTAAATGGCAATGTAGTAGAACTGTAACGGCAACCATAAAATGTCAGGGCTAACTCCAGTGGGTTTGGACATATCACTTCATTTTCTGTAAACCTAAGGAAATAAACGCCGCGCCGCTAATAGGTCAGGGCCGAAACAGTGAGGCGACGCGAAGGGCGGAAAATTGAATTGATGGTCCTCAGGGAGAAACTTGCATTAATGGCAACCAGACTAGAGTTGCATCGGGATTGGTTTCAATGAACAGAAAAAGGACTGTTACAGAAATAAGATATCTTGGCCGCATTTAGAGATTAATGTTGCAAGTTTCTTTATCTGATTTTTGCATGAGCAAACCAGCATTCTTTCTATTAAAAGCAATTAAATGAAAAATAACCATAAGAATTGCATGCTACACTAAAAAAGGGACCCACTTTTCCTTTTATAAAAGCTTTCCATGAAAAGCTCTTTAATAACGACTGCTCAAAGTTAGCAAAATCACAGTGCAAAAGTTCTGTGCGTATATATTTTCCTGGAAAAAAAGTTTTAAGACAAAATATCTCTCTCAGTCTGGTGTACGTTAAATCACAAATTTCCATTCAACTTATAGTTTTTTTTAAGGTTTCTTTTTCATTAATGCATAATTTTGAACTGCAATTAAATTCGAACAATTTTGAAATTTTTTTCTTAATTTTTATCCAACATCGTGCTACAACAACTATACGAAAATAGTGCTAGTGATCCGAATTTCTTGGCGTAGAATATAAATCAAAGTTTCCAAGCTTTCGCACATCAACCAGATAGCTTTTTCAAGGAAAGTAGACAGCTAACTGGATAATGGAACATACGTATAACGAAGTAAATTTCTCCGTCATTTTGGTCCACGGAGGGGATCGAACCCCAGTCCTCTTATTCCAGAACAAGTCGCTCTACCAACTGAGCTACGCAGACGTTCGTTCTCGCTGCTATTTGCCTTTATGTCGTATGCGTCCTGTGGGGCAGGCACGTCAAATCTCCCCCCCCCCCCGAAAGAGGGCCGGGGGCATGGTCCACGGGTTAACCGGGACCATGTATCGCTGTAGGCAGTCATCCGCTGAAGAACGTGCACTTGAGAACTCCCAGTCAATCTGGTGTGTGGAATGCAACATCACACACTGTTATTTTTCGAAGCGCTGAAGAAGGGATTCTCTTTTTTTTTTTTTGATTGGAGGTTTAACGACCACCGTGAGCAACTCAATGGGCTATAAGCAGTCGCCCGTCCCTAATGTAGGGTCACTGGTTCCAGGGAAGGGAGAGAGCCAGTGCCGTAAGACACACACAACATCCATGCCTCACCGGGATTCGAACCCGGACCCCTTTCGGACGAATGATCAGAGGCCATCGCTTCAGACCACTGCGCCACCGAGGCGGCTCTCTTATTTTTCCTGTCTCGCGGTGTGGAAAGAACATCACACCATTGCGAGAACTTTAACGGTCGGGTCATCCGGGAAGTTCGGGCTCCATTATAACGAAATGCCTTTCTCCGTCATTTTTGTCCACGCCGGTGATCGAACCCGAGTCCTCTTATTCCGGAATAAGTTGCTCTACCAACTGAGCTACGCAGACGTTCGTTCCGCTGCAATTTGCCTTTATGTCGTGTGCGTCCTGCGGGGCAGGGACGTCACATCTCCACCCACCCCCTCCCCCCGAAAGAAGGCCGGGGGCATGGTCCACGGGTTAGCCGGGACCATGTATCGCTGTAGGTAGTTATCCGCTGAAGAACGTGCACTTGAGAACTCCCAGTCAGTCTGGTGTGTGGAATGCAACATCGCAGACATTTATTTTTCGAAGCGCTGAAGAAGGGATACTCTTATTTTTCCTGTCTCGTGGTGTGGAAAGAAGATCACACCACTGCGAGAACTTTAACGGCCGGGTCATCTGGGAAGTTCGGGCGCCATTATAACGAAGTGCATTTCTCCGTCATTTTTGTCCACGCCGGTGATGGAACCCGAGTCCTCTTATTCCAAAATAAGTTGCTCTACCAACTGAGCTACGTTCGTTTTCGCTGCTATCTGCCTTTGTGTCGTGTGCGTCCTGCGCGGCAGGCACGTCACAAACACTTCAACAATTTGAACGTGGTGATTTGACTAAACAACAGAGAGGTAAAGTTCCAGTCCGCTGATCCTATGTGGAATGATATCAACAAATTAGCTTCATACTCCACACCTAAATCTACTTCCATTCGCGAAACCTTGGAAAGCTTGACTAGCAGCGGGGCTTGCAATGACAGCGTATCTCTCGAGTTGCCACGCATTTGGAATCAATTCTTCAAATAATGCTGTGTTTTCTACCACAATACCGTGCGCCCAACCAACGTGACCTCGTTTCTTTGAATGTGTGATCACATTTGCGCCTATTCATTTATTGTCTAGTCAAGTCACCACGTTCAAATTGTTGAAGTGTTCCATTATCCAGTTTGCAGTTAGCTGTCTACTTTCCTTTAAAAAGCCATCTGGTTTATGTGCGAAAGCTTGTAAACTTTGATTTATATTCTACGCCAAAAAATTCTGAACACTAGTACACTGCCGGACAATTGCTAAGGACGGATGACAATAGCAACGATAGCAACCATAAAATGGAAGGCAGAAAAATGTGGAAATTAGCATAAGTGCGGGATACAGTAAGACGTGTTGTGCGTATGCAAATTTTGGATTGCCGAACTTGTTCGTGACGTCATAGCGCTGATAAGAGTTATAAAGGATTTCACGCGTATTGACCGTTGTTGTTCAAACGCAAAGTTGAAAGGGAAAGAATCAATTGACGAACTTGCAATTTTCAGTATGTCTTCCCGACATCACCTAGATGAATTTACGCGTGACCGTATTATTGGCAAGATTGAAGAAGGGCGAAAAATAACAGATGTTGCCAGGGAGTTCGACGTCAGCCATAGTGTTGTTTCAATGCTTTGGAAATAATTTCAAACAAATGGAGAGTGTAGCAAACGTCACGGGGGAGGTCGTGTTCGCAGTACGACACCTGCAGAAGATCGGTACATAGTGCTATCAACAAAAAGACACCGGCGCAGCACAGCTAGTGAGGTATCAAATCAGTTTATGGCTGCTACTGGCAAGCGGATCTCCCGAAAAACTGTCGCCAGACGTTTGCATGAAGGAGGACTATACGCCCGCCGTCCTGTTGTGTGCATCCCATTGTCCAGACGTCACCGTACCGCCCGTTTGCAATGGTGCCATCAACATCGCAATTGGACTGATAACGACTGGTCTGCTGTCCTCTTCTCAGATGAGAGTAGATACAGTCTATCGTCTGATTGTCGACGACAACTGATCTGGCGTGATAGTGGTACTGCATATTGTCCAGCAAACATACAGGAAAGGGACCGATATCCGACATGTAGTGTCATGGTATAGGCTGGCATCATGATCAATGGCCGTACGTCCCTCTATGTGCTTCCAACTGGGACTATGACTGGCCAGCGATACATTAATGATGTTCTGCTACCTCATGTTCGCATGTTCCGTGGTGCTGTCGGTGATAGATTCATTTTCATGGACGACAACGCAACATGTCATCGAACAGTCGCTGTCCGGGAGTGTCTTGAGAGGGAGGATATTCAACGCCTCGTATGGCCAGCACGTTCTCCAGATCTGAATCCCATTGAAAATGTGTGGGATGCTTTGGGGAGGAGTCACAATACCCTCCAATAAACAAGGACACCCTCATCCGTGCACTGACAGAGGAATGGGATAAATTACCCCAACAGCTGCTTGATAATGTTGTGCAAAGCATGACACGACGTGTGGAATCGTGCATCGCCCTCCATGGTGGCCATATCCCGTATTGACATCTTACGCCGGAACGCCTGCGGACGGTAATTGCATTTTTTTCACGTTTACGTATTTTGCACAAAATGGCCTGTTTGTCCCTTGAACACGTTCCAAAGCCTTCTGGATTTCAGAGCACAATAAATTGTCTTTCTTGTAATGTCCTGGCATTCTGACATTATTTTATTTCACTTGGCATCCAACCACACTTACTTTTTTTATGCGCTATATAGCCGTTTATGATCCGTCCTTAGCAATTGTCCAGCAGTGTACTATTTTAAGCGTAATTGGTGTACAGTTTCTTGTTATTAATTAACTATACGAAAATTACACTTTTACATTTGTGATAACTCAAATCCTCGTGCACGTGAATATTGTCAGAAATGTTGGTTCCTGGTTCATACTTCACAGTGTTTAGCAACCTATCCACGCGTGATGGGTGTACCATGCTGTTGTGGAGCAACCTCTCGGATAGTCCGAATGAATCACTTTTTGGAATCCTTCTACACCGATGAGCCTCTAAATTATAACCACCGCCAGCGTAGAGAAATGAGCGCGCCTGGAGACCAAACGATGGCGCAGGTGAAGTTCCCAGAGCAATATACATACAACCCGAGTACCGGCTTTCTGTTAGTAGAGTGTTCGGAGTCAGGATAGGAAAACCTGCAGATTTATCGGAGTTTGATAAAGGACAAATTGTGATGGAACGGTGCCTAGGAACTGTTGGGGGGGCGCCCCGGTGGCGCAGTGGTCTAAGGCGCTGGCCTCTGATCATTCGTCCGTAATAAGGGGTCCGGGTTCGAATCCCGGTGAGGCATGGATGTTGTGTTTGTCTTACGGCACTGGCTCTCTCCCTTCCCTGGAACCAGTGACCCTAAATTAGGGACGGGCGACTGTTTATAGCCCATTGAGTTGCTCACGGTGGTCGTTAAACCTCCAATCAAAAAAAAAAAGAAAAAAAAACTGTTGGGGGGACTGGAAAGTAATGTTTTTCTGAGGGGGCTGAGTTTGGGGAGCAGTTGTGAGGTGCTTATATACGTTCAACGTAAAGTATGTACAAGTGAATGAACTATTCGCGTTTAACTTATGTAGGCATCTTTGTCTTCCAGATTTGCAGAACAAAATGAGTGACATAAAACCCGAAAGAGCCATGTTCGTCCTTGTATACTGTATGAATTTCACAAGGGGAACAGCGCAACCGTGGTCACCAATAACATTTTGCGCAGTTTTTCCGAATACGTTAAATGTCCGCAAGTGCCAGCGTTGCTTCACCCTATTCCGGTCGGGCAATTTTGACCTCTCTGATGCCCCTTGTGCAGAAAGGCCCCATGGATCTGGACAATGACCTGCTGGGTGCAGCCGTTGAGGCATATCCTCGTCAAACCATTGATGAATTATCACAACATCTTAATGCATCATGGTCTACTGTTCAAGAGCACCTGCAACAGATAGGAAAGATCTATAGACAACGAGTTTGGGTCCCACGCCAACTTTCACCTGACAACAAAGCCCAGCGTTCCATCACGTGCAACTCTTTGCTCAGCCGACAGGAAAAGGATCCATTTCTTCAACGAATTGTCACTGGAGATTAAAAGAGACTTTTTTACGTGAACAATAAAGCCAAAAAAAAACAAAAAACAGTGGCTTTCTCTAGGTCAGACACCAGTTCTTACGCCAAAACCAGGCCTACACCCTAAAAAGGTTTTGCTCTGTGTTTGGTGGACTGCCGCTGGCATAGCTCACTTGGAGCTCTTGGAATCCGGACAGTCTGTAACGGCAGACCTCTATTGTCAACAACTGGACCATTTGAAGCAAGCTCTTTCAGTAAAACATCCAGCACTGGTCAACAGAAAAGGTGTCATCCTCTAGCATGACAACACTAGACCTCACACGGAGAGACGGACCTAGCAGACGATCACAGATTTTGGCTGGGAAGTTCTTTCCTACCCCACTCATTCCCGTGACATTACGTCATCTGATTACCATTTGTTCAGATCTCTGCAGCACTTTCTTAGTGAGAAAAACGTTCCGCAACATTGATGATATCCAAACAGGGCTCTCGGACTTCTTTGCATCACAGTCAACGTCTTTTTATAAAGACGGCATTGAAAGTTTGGTTTCACGAAGGGCAAGTGTCATCGATAATGTTGAAGATTATTATAATTAATTAAAAATAAATTTCTTCTGTTACAAACAGTGTTTCTCTTCTTTTCCCAAAATGACAATACTTTCCAGTCTCCCCAATACTATCTCTGAAACGGCGCAGCTTGTAAGTTGTTCGCGTGCCGCTGTAGTGAGTACGTATCAAAAGTGGTGCACAGATGTCCGAACGACGAACCGTCGTCTAGCCGTGTGTCGTCCGCAGCTCATTGGTGCCAGAGGGAAGCAGAGACTGTCGCGCATTGTTCACAGCGACAGCAGGGCCACAGTGCGACAAATCAGCCGCCACTACAACAGTGGTGATCAAAGCAATGTGTCACAGCACACAGTTCATCGCAGCCTACTGCACATGGGCCTGCGTAGCCGAAGACCCAGTCGGGTCCCCATGCTCACTGCACGTCATCGCCAACAACGCGTGAAAAGGGCCCACGATCATCGAGCATGCACCGTGGATGATTGGAAGAAAGTGGCCTGGTCTGACGAATCAAGATTCATGGTGCGTCACGCAGACGGCCGAGCGCGGATATGCTGATTATCAAGGAAGGCTATGGCACCTGGATGGACTATTGGGCAGAAAGAGGGAGAACGCGGCGGTGTTATGATGTGGGCGGTGTTTTCGCGGGACATTTTAGGCCCCATTATCCAAATAGCACAATTCCTGATCACTGTCAGGTATCTGGACGTCGTTGCGGACCAAGTTCACCCATTCATGACAACTGTGTTCCCTGCTGGTGTGGGCTATTACCAACAGGATTTAATGCGCCGTGTCGCACTGCCAGAACCGTCATGGTGTGGTTCGAGGAACATGCTGGTGACTTTCCGTTAATGCACTGTCCTCCAAATTTACCTGACATGAACCCAATCGAACATTTGTGGTTTGACTTGGGAAACGGATTCGCGCTAAATCATTACCACGCCGAAATGTAAGGGAACTGGAGGACCTGCTGTTGACATTATGGTACCAGATACCCCAGGATACCTATCGCCACCTCGTCGAATCGATGCCTCGCCAAGTGGCCGATGTTTTGCGGGATAAAGGGGTCCTACAGTTAATTCTGTAGGTGGTCATAATGCAATGACTCATCGGCGTACATCCGTCCATAGGTATCGAACAAATGTCATAATGTCTTTAGCAACATACAACGTCTCAGGGATCCAATTTCCTTCGTCTATTTCATCACCTGGAATTTGAAAAATCCAACATAAATTGCTGCCTCGCACTGTCTCTCACTCCAACGCATCTAAACACAGACTAATCAATACCCCCCCCCCATGATCAACACAGATCGGGACGTAGCCGAGATTTAAGTGGAAGTTGGGCGAGATCCTATTCTCAGCGTGTATGTACAGACATACTCACACACGTAGCGAAAGAGGGGGGGAGAGAGAGAGACCGAGACAGAGACAGAGAGAGAGAGATCTCTCCGGTGGCGCAGTGGTCTAAGCGATGACTTCTGATCATTCGTCCTAGATGGGTTCGAATCCAGGTGAAGCATGGATGCTGTGTATTTCTTACGGCACTGGCTCTCTCCCTTCCCTGAAGCCAGAGGCCCTAAATTAGGGACGGACAATTGTCTACAGCCCATAGAGTTGCTCACGGTGGTCGTTAAACCTCTAATCAAAAAAGAGAGAGAGAAAGTGTGTGTGTGTGTGTGTGTTTTTTTTTTTTTTGTTTCATTAAAGTTTTTTAAACTGGCATTAAAGTATTTTTGAGTGATGAGATATACATATGCATAAAAAAAAGAAAGGATATTAAGGTTTACGAGCACTAGTTCACTACTAGCAGCGAGAGTGTGAGTGTGTGAAAATATACACACACACTGGAAAAAGTTATATACCACCCATGCCATGCAATAGCAGAAAGGAGCGGTGAAACGCTGACCAGAAGAACGAAACATTACATGGGTCATTTTCATAGAACCAACGAAAGCAGCTGGCAGCTCTTCTGCTGTTCTCGTGAAATGCAAATTGTTACCAATTGGCGTCGCTTCCATTGGTCGGCGTGGAACGATGAGGAGCATAAAAATGGTACACACCGCGACCCAGAAAGGAAAGGCAATGTGAAGAAAGGGATGGGTAGATGTATTCCAACGTTTGACCGTGCTCGAGATTTGACTTTGCGATAACAAGGTCTGTCTCAGCGTGCAATTGCACGGCAGGTGGGGTGCTCTCATACTGATGTCCTTAGGACGTGGCGATGTTACTACATTTGCGAAAATGTGGAACGACAAGCAAAGAACAGGTCGCCATCTAGTAACCACACCTAGCTACGGCCGCTAACTTCGTCTTACGGCGTTCAGAATTCCCACAACGACAGCACCTGAGCTCCGTAATGACCTGGCATCAACCACTGAAACTGTCGTGTCGACGCAGACCGTGCGAAATAGATGCACATCTGCGTCCAAGGTGCCCATGGCGGGCACCTCACTGACAGCAAGCCACAGGGGAGCACAGCGAATTTGCCCACCTGACATGGACGTCGATGGACTGGCACAACGTGCTGTTTACGTATGAAACTCGGATCTGTCTGATCCCGACGATAATCGTGTACGACTCTGGCGTGAACCTGATAACGCGTCACGACTTTGTCACTCTATTCCTGGGTATGCAAGATGATGGCGGTTCCAACATGTTTTGGGTCGGAGACATGCACAGACTCGGAACGCCCCTTCTTTGCATTGACGGCGTGATCACTCCAGCACCGTTCAGGGACATCATCCTGTTCTTCAACGGCTGCTGACGCGGACGGCGCGGATTCCTTTCTCCGAGATAATAACGACTTAGTACACCGGGCACGTCTGGTCAACACGCATTTGCAAAACATTGGAATCACTCGATTAAATGCCAAGCACTTTAGCCAGATATGAATCCTATCTGCACGCATCGGGTGACTGAAAGACGTTCTGCGATGGATAACACCACAACCAATGACCTTAGAGGAGTTCTAACAAGCCGCTGTTCAGGAATAGGCCTTACTGGACCAGGAGCAGCTGAATAAACTTATCGATAACATGCCTCAGCAAACCCGATCTTGTTACACGGCTCGACATATATCCAGTAACAGAAAGACACATGCGGCAAAGCTGGTACTGTCAGTACCATTCATCGACCCCTGAACAAAGTTGGTATGCGAGGATTGCGATTTCTCCTCTGTGTACCGCTCACCTAAGGCATGTTAGTGGTGCAACGAAAGCGCTGAGGGCCACAAAGAATTGTCTTCAGTGATCAGGATTGCATCTCTCATGAACCAAATTATCACAGCGACAAAGAGACTCTACAGCGTGTATCGTTGAGTGCCCACTGCTGAGGCCCTCGTATGGGACGCTATCTTTTACGATTTTCAGTCATCTGTTAAGAAACATCGAGAGAAGTTTTCCGCCCAGAGGAAAGTGGGCATGATTATCTGTCTTGTGGTCTCATCATTCCTCCTGGACGCATGCCAAGCGCCATTTTCCAGCACGAAATGCCAGATTTCTTACCGTTCACTTTGCTGAACAGTATCGGCAAGCCGTTTCCGTGCTGGCATGGCTATCCCGGTCGCCGAGTGCATCGACTAATGAACACATCTGGGATGTCATGAAACAATATATGAGAATAAATCTGACTCCAGTGGATAACGTGACGGATTGTCCAGGGCAAGTGAAGCTAATCTGAGGAATCGTGTACTAGGACTTCTTTACTCAATATCGAATTGCATTAGAGGTTGTATTACCTCAAGAGGAGCCCACACAGCGTACTAATGTTCAGCGTCCAAATTCTTTGGTAGTCCGCTGGTTCTAGATCTCTAAAAACCGAGTCGGACCATGAAAGCCAAAATGGCGGTTCTCCGATGGACCAACTATCCTCTGTAAAGTCCAGTGGGTGAAAACTGCACAGTCTATCACTAAGTAAATTATGTTGAAAATGAGCAGTCCCAGGCAAACGCAAAATGTTACATATTTCACAGTCAGCCAGTCAGTGAAACTTGTTGCTAATATTCCCCGTTGCAGCATGGGAATATTGGAAGGAAAGTGCGGTAATAACTCTCTCTTCAGTGCAAGGAATCTTGGAATGGGAAGTGCGTTGTTGCAGTGGCTGACTCGGAAGCATCAGCTCAAAACGCAGCGAACTCACTTATTTTTGTGTTTGTGAATGGTAATCAATTAGATTTCATTAGAATGTGGCGTTCCGAACCTCAATTAAAATAAAGAAAAGCAGTGAATCCAAAAGCATCCGCAATAGAAAATGTGATTGAGATAGGTGATTATGTACGTTCCGGCAGCAGTGGCTGAAGACTTTAAGTATCAACACGGCCACTACAATTCTGAAGCGGACGTGTTGATAAACAGTCAGCATTTATTAGTGAAAGGGATAACTTCAAAATTGATGCCATTAAGGCACATGAATCCAGTATACCCCATAATCGGGTAATAAATTTCAACACAACTTCCAAACAAAATACTAATTAAGGTTAAATCTAACTTATACGTTCACTAGTTGGCATATAAATTGTAATCCGTGTGAAAATATTTTCTAATATTGGTTCTTTATCATTAATTTAATTTGAAATTAAAGTTTATGATTTACTCTACCCCGTCTTGAAGCAGGGAAATAAAATAGATATAGTGTGCATAGTAAATTCATTAATATTTGTGTCATTTGCGGACAGTAAAAATCGGTGCGGACCACCAACTTCTGGTATACACTGATTGGTGAAGTTTTTTCCAAAATTCTAACACTACTAATATTAACCCTAATATCCTTGCATTCACTAAACATGCTCCAAATGTAATTATTTGTTACTTACACTTCTATCGTTAGCACGTCTACCGCTTTGTATCACTGGCACGATATTCCTTCTGGGTGGGGGCAACTTTTTTGATAAAGATTGTGGTAACTATAGGTTTCTCCAAAGGAATGAGTTGCTTTATCTCGTCTTAAAGTAAAAGTTTTGTTAGCCGTCTTAAGCTGTCTGTCTTTAATTGTAAGCTTGTGTATGCAGTTCACTTCATTATCACAGGGTAAAAAAAGTACCTAAAATACACTGAAGTGCAAGAAAAACTGGTACACCAGTCTAATACTTAGTAGGTCCCCCACGGGAGAGCAGGACTGTAGAAATACGACGGGGCATGGACTCCACTAGCTTCTGGAAATATGCTGTAGGCAATGGACACCATACTTCCTACAGAGCGTTCCACAATTCGGATGTATTCCGAGGTCTCGTATTCCTGTGTTCAATAGCGCTTTGCATGGCATCCCAAATGTGTTCTATCACGTTCAGATCTGGGGACTTGGGTGGGAATGGCCACACTCCAAACTCAGATGAATGCTCCTCTAACCATAATGTGGCGTCCCGAAACCTGTGTGGAGGTGCTTTGTTCTGTTGGAACAGGCCCAACCCATCAGCATGAATGCAGGACATGAATAGGTGTACCCCGCCAGAAAGGATGCGCACATAGCGTTGGCCGGTCACATACGTTTGTAGAGTTACCAGGGGTTTCAGTGAAGTTCAGCTAAGCACACCCCATACCATTACGCCCCCCTCCCCACCAGCCGGTACCGTTCCCTGTTGACAGGCGATGGTGTTGCCGTGCTTAAGCGAGGCGCATAGCTCTGTGTCGTTCACCCATCAAGGGGACTCGAGTTGTGCGTCGGCTCCCAAAGCCCATATCGTGCAGGGTACGTTGCACAGTCCGGACGCTGATACTTGTTGAGGCTCCAGCATTGAATTCCGATTATACCTGTGAGACTGTAGCACGCCTATCGCGTGAAACGATTCTTGACAGCCGACGATGGTCACGTTCACCCAATGTCTTTTTACGGCCACACTGGTATCGTTGGTTCGTTGGATGGAAATTTTGCAGGAATTCTTGTAGTCACGGTACACCCTTGCAATGGTCACCCGTGAAAATCCGAACTTCGTTTCTACCTCCGAAATACTATGGCTCATCTCACGAGCGCCAACTAGGACACCGCGTTGAAAATAGCTTAAATCGTTTTTACTTGCCATTCTCATGCCGAAAACAGCTCTGACAGCTGGCAAGGATGTCTATCGCTTTATATACGCACTGGTGGACGCAACCGAGTACGTGCATAGGTGACGTTGCTATGTATTTTGCATAAGCTCGTCTGTGCCAGTTTTTCTGGCACTTCAGTGTATATTCTTTAAAATATGAAGTAACGGAAAGTTTCTGAATAATTTTGGAAGCGTGGAGAGTGATGGTATTCTTTTTTTTTCTTTTTTCTCCCTTCGCGGCATTTCGTTTGTGTATTTTTAATGTTGCGTACTTTCAACAGAAGGCATAAATATTCATAATTCGTAGAGATGCGTTTTATCGAGATTTCATCGTATTTTGCTTTCTGCTCACGGTACACTCAGACTAGTATCACATTGCAGCATTCTGCTTTCTCTGTTCTCTTATGCAACTTAAACTAAAGCCATGTTTTCTACTAGAAGAGCTACTTCCGATTTATTCTCTCCCTTGAATTATAATCAGGTTTTGCATGGGAGGGGTTAAAAATCTGCATGCACCCTGCAATTGAGATCCGATTCGTGTGCGGATAAGCGAAAGGAAGTTACGAAAGTAAAGATGGCGCTCGGAATGAAGAGTTTTGCCAAACTCGTCACGAAAAAACTCTGCTCCCTTTTTTTGGCATAATTTTACCAAATAATAAAAAGTGAGATGGGTATTCGAATACATACCTCATATATAAGGGCTGACATGTAGAAACTGGGAAGTAAATAGTTTCATAATATCAAAAATACTTAATTAGAAATTTCATCTTGAAAGGAGGACCTTCTAAACTTTAATTGGAAGGATGTCAAAATGTACTTTCTGTAAAACATAATAATAACAACTGAAACAATACTTCTTAGGGAAAACACACGCCATTACTGTAGTGGTAGCTGCAGCAGACGAAGGCTTTACTCCACTGAATCTGAATGCTGCTCAGTGCCTTCCTCAATCAGAAAATACTTCAGACCAACAGAAGAACTGGAAAAGTAAAATTCTGCAAGGAAAACATCCAAACTCCTTAGATCTGGAAAACATTGGCAAAACTCCTGACTACAATTCAAAAATATTGATATAATATATCTATGTATTCTATTACTCACGTCAGATTTTGTAGCCGTGAGCTTGGTGATGTATATGAAATATAGCAACACTGTATATGAAATATAGCAACACTGCTGCAAGGTAAAATATGTTACTTACATTACACTCCTCTTGTAGTCGTCCCATTGTTCACTACCGCACGTCAGCAAAATGGCGCCGGTTATCAGTTCGTTTAAAAATTTTGCCTAATCTTCCATGTTATTTGCTGCGATCCGAATGCAGAACGACGTCACTTCACGGTTTTATTAATGTATGATAGTCTCAGGACAGACTTGGTTAACTCTATTGTTCAACTATGCGTGGATTTTGCTGAATTCAAAATCACAACAGACGTTAAAATCGTAATGTCATACGTTAAAAACCAGAAATGAACTTGTAAAAATTGAACACCATGATAAATTCTAAAAAAAAAATGATTGGAACCAGTTAAAAATCAAATGGGATGAAACAATGAACATAGATGCTGTCGATATCCCTTACACACTGTACACCCCTAAACCCACCTCCACTTGCGTTCCCGAACGCCTTTCACACTAGTAACACCTAGGCATTCTCAACGGGTACTGAAGGATTCACTAGCAATCCCGTTAGCAGTACCCGTTGAGAATATATAGGAGTTACCAGTGTGAAAGGCGTCCGGGAATGCAGGTGGAGGTGGGTTTCAGGGTGTACATTGTGTAAGGGATATCGACAGCATCTATGTTCATTGCTTCATCCCATTTGATTTTTAACTGGTTCCAATCTTTTTAGAATTCATCATGGTGTTCAATTTTTACAAGTTCATTTCTGGTTTTTAACGTATGGCATTACGACTTTAACGTCTGTTGTAATTTTGAATTCAGTAAAATCCACGCATAGTGGAAAAATAGAGTTAACCAAGTCTGTCCTGAGATTATCATACATTGATGAAACCGTGAAATGACGTCGTTCTGCATTTGGACCGCAGCAAATAACATGGAAGATTACGCAAAATTTTTAAACGAACTGATAACCGGCGCCATTTTATTGACGTGCGCTAGTAAACAATAGAACGACTACAAGAGGAGTGTAATTTAAGTAACATCTTTTACCTTGCAGCAGTGTTGCTATATTTCATATCATCATCATCATCATCATCATCATTGTCAACCATTATCAATCCACTGCTGGACGAAGGTCTCCCCAAGTTTCCTCCATAACGGTCTGTCTTGTGCCAGTCTCCTCCATGTCACTCCCGCATACTTTCGAATTTCATCCACCCATCTTCCATGTGGTCTTCTTCTGGGTCTTTTCCTGTCCCTTGGAATCCAATCTAAAATTTCGGCTGTCCATCGATGGTCTGTTCTTCTGGCAGTATGTCCAGCCCATTGCCATTTCAGGGAATTTAACTCTGATCATGATGTCTTCCACTCTTGTCATTTTTCGGATCCACGAGTTCCTCTTCTTATCTCTCCTGGTTACACCAAGCATGCACCTCTCCATGTTGCTTTGAGTTGTCTGCAGCCTTTGTATGTCTCTTTTAGCTAAGGTCCACGTCTTTGCACCATACATAAGCACTGGAAGGATGCATTGATCAAACACTTTTCTTTTAAGACATAATGGCATATTGCTCTTGAAAATTATGCTGTTTCTTCCAAAAGCTCTCCAGGCAAGTTTTGTACGCCGATTAATTTCTTCACCAATGTGACCCTCACTTGATATCTGCTGTCCAAGAAAAACGTACGTGTCTGTTATCTCCAGCTTTTCTAAATCAATCGATAAATCTTCATTTCTTGTAAAAGCATTGAACATCACTTTTGTCTTCTGAAAGTTCATTTTTAATCCCACTTCTTTACTCTTGTCAGCAAGTTCCTGCATCATACTCTGTAGCTCTGATGGGGTAGTTGCAAAAATGACTATGTCATCAGCAAAACTAAGGTGGGTTAGATAATCTCCATTAATCTTTATGCCTTTGTTTTCCCAGTTCAGTGATTGAAAGACATTTTCCAATGTGGCATTAAAGAGCTTCGGAGATATGGTGTCACCTTGTCTCACTCCTTTTCCAATTTTTATGTGTGTTGTATTTTCAAATAGCAGAATCTTTGCACTTGCATTTTCATAGATATTATTAATAATATTAATGTATGCATCTTCAATACCGCAGGATTTCAGAGCCATTGCAACTGCTGATGGTTTCACCGAATCAAAGGCTTTTTCATAATCGATAAAAGCCATGCACAATGGAAGTTCATATTCCCTCGATTTTTCATATTTCATATACCATTACATAACTGTGCATCACCGAGCTCACGGCTACAAAATTTGACGTGAGTAATAGAATACATAGATATATTATATAAATATTATTGAATATCTCAACTACGTATAACGTATATTTTTCGTGTACAGAGGATATACATGAATTGCATATATCCTCACTACAATGCTTAAAAAAGTCGGTTGTGTCTAGAAACCGAGGGATTCTTCGTTGGGATACAAGACCGCGTTATCGCAACCCAGAACCACAGGAAACACATACTGAAAGTTTAAGATGAAAACGCCTGTAGAATGTTTGGAAAAGCTAATGAAACCATAAAACACATATTTTAGCATACTGCTCTCTCCTTGAATGAAAACAACACCTTAACAGGCATGATCAAGTGGCTAAAATCATACACTTAGAGCTTGGCGTTTCAACACCTTATTACAAGTATCAACGAGAACTTATTTTTGGAAATCAAAATTACGTATATACTGGAACAACCCTATCATTACAGAAAAGGCCGTTGACCACAATTAGTTCGCATCTAATTTGTAGACAAAAAACTGAAGAAACAACTAATAGATGTAATGGTTCCGCTTACAGAAAACATCCAAAGAACAGGGTATGAAAAATCCAGAAATACCAGAACCTTCGAATGAAAATCCAGAAATACCAGAACATTCGAATTAAAATCCAAGGGATCTGTAAGCAGAGTATAACGCAGATCGTATCAGTTGTCATTTCGGCGACCTCAGTGGTACCTAATAACATTATAAAACAATCTCGAGGAATTTGGGTTGCCATAGTGACTGCTTCGCTCATTCCAAAAGTCAGTCAGTCATTCTATAAACCTGCCATGCACTAGAGAATTCCTGGGTTTCCAGGCTTGAGATAAATATATCCACTTTGTCCACCGCCTAAGGCTGAGAAAGTCGGCAACAGCAACCACAATAATAATAATAATAATGATAGACAATACTCCACCTTATTACTAGAACCAACCAGAACCTATTCTCAAAAATCCAAATTGCATCATGTACTGAAACAAACCTATCATCACAGACAAGGCAATCTGTAAACAAGAACTGAAGCAGACACAACTGATAGATGTAACGGTTCCACTTACAGAAAACATCCGAAGAACCGTATCTGAGAAATCCTCGAAATATGGGAACCTGTGAATGAAAATCCAAAGGTTTCGGAAACAAAGTACAAGACAGATCGTACCAGTTGTCACTTCGGCAACAGCAGTGGTACCAGACAACTTCGTAAATAATCTCGATAAATTAGAGTTGCTGCAGAGACTACTTCACCCAATTCAAAAGGTAGTCATTCTACAAACCCGCCATATCACTTGAAAATTCCTGAATTTCCAGACTTGAGATGAATATCTCCGCCTTTTACTCATCTGCGCTGACCGAGGACGTCGACGATAAGAGAAATAATAAGAGTAATAATAACAACAATAATAATAACTATAAGAATAATAACAATAATAATTAATAGGAACGCTACCACCAAAGCATCAGGTGGGCCGAGTTGTCTGGTGACAACAAAACAACAACAAAAAACATAAATTTGGAACGTTTTACACACATTCTGCAAACATGTAAATAAAGTTTCGTAAAATCTCAGTTGAAGGGTGTATCGAGTTTCGTAGACACAGCAAATATCCGATGCTTTTCTCAGCTGCAGAGAACCTTAGAGCCTTTTGAAGGGAAAATGCTTTGCTAACTTTGGTCATACATTCTTCACCCAGACACAAAACGAATCTTTCCGATCTGTTGTCCGTCAACAAGGATATATTGATAAACGCAAATAAAGGATTGTGGTTCCTAGCTGGAGAACTCTGCTCAGAATAAAGCAGGAAAGCCTCTGCTTGTTAACATCTTGCAGGAACAAAAAGGAATTTTCCAAGTAGGTGCTTAAAAGTAGAGCTACGGCGTGAAATGCAAATATAAACTTACAATATCTGGTAGAAAATTGTTCATAAACGAGACAAGGTGGTAAGTGGAAAATCTTGGACGTGTTCACGTCCGTCCGCTCCAAAACGAATTTTTCCAATAGAAACACAAATATCTTGGCAAATACAAATGTACGCTTATGTCACATAGAGAAAAAATTATATATTCAAAACATTGGGAAATATGTAAATGATCGTCGTGGATATATTTATCTGCTCAAGGAAAATGTATCCCATCCGAACTTTCAGGAAGAGAGATAGCATGTCCACAGATACATAGTGCGGTATCATAAAGACAAAACGTTTTGTTCGCCGTCCTGGAGGCCAAGTGTTTCGGGGTATTGGCTTCTGACGATTCGCTCGAGATGGGTTCTAGTTCCGGATAAGGCATGGGTAATGTACTTGTTTTACGACGTTGGCTGTCCCTCTTCCCAGGAACCAGTAGCCCTAAATTAGGGATGGGCGACTGCTTATAGTCCTACAATGGTATCATGCTGATCTTCACCCGATACCCTTGACAAAAGTTTCTAAAGGTGATTAAGGAATACACTGTTTTTCGCTTTTCGCGCAGACGATTCCTAAGGAAACTTGTATAATAAGTCGCTCTAGAGAGGGTAGTGAATCTTCATTTCCAGATTTCTGATTGAGTAGGGATTTTTTTAAACCCGCGACTGGAAACTACTTATGCTTCACAATGGGCTGGGTGGCACGCACCAGGCACAGAGAGAAAAATACTTGTTTGAAATAAATAGTCTCTAACTCCAGACCAAGAGCTTAGCGTGACTTCTGAACAACAACGACTGTTTGCCGATAGCTGGGATCGAACCTGGAAACCTCATACTCCTGCACTGTCGCCCGTCAAACATTGCAGCCATTCTACTAGCTGTTCTGCTAGAGCTAAGGTTGTGTTATGGATATTCTACTAGCTATTCTGCTAGAGCTAAGGTTGTGTTATGGATATTCTACTAGCTATTCTGCTAGAGCTAAGATTGTGCTATGGATATTCTACTAGCTATTCTGCTAGAGCTAAGATTGTGCTATGGATATTCTACTAGCTGTTCTGTTAGAGCTAAGGTTGTGTTATGGATATTCTACTAGCTATTCTGCTAGAGCTAAGATTGTGCTATGGATATTCTACTAGCTGTTCTGTTAGAGCTAAGGTTGTGTTATGGATATTCTACTAGCTATTCTGCTAGAGCTAAAAGTGTATATTTTACTAGCAATTCTGCTAGAGCTAAGGTTTTATATTCTACTAGCTATTCTGGTAGAGCTAAGGTTATGTTATGGATATCAAACTCAAACAAAAATCGAGATATGAGGAGTTTCCTAAAGAGTTTGGCTACATTGTAACGTACCAGGAGATGTGACGTACCTGCCAGAAGGACGCACACGACATAAAGGCAGATAGGAATCAGAATAAAATGTCCGCGTAGCTCAATTGGTAGAGCAACTTATTCCGGAATGAGGGGACCCGGGTTCGAATCCTGGCGCGGATAAAAATGACGGAGAAATTTACTTCGTTATAACATGGAAAACCGCTGATTGTGGCGTTTCTGTGCCCAAATGGATAAACTTATAATTATTTTCTTATCGATTTATGAAAAAGAAAACTTGTTTCTTTCTCTTTAATGTGTTTCACGTACTACTGAGTTTTAAAACCCCACGACTGAAAACTTTTGTGATTATTCGTCGATACCTCTTTCGTTTAAGCGCTGTATCAAGACTTCAATATCCTTTTTTCAACTGTTGCTATATTTTTCATTTCACATTTATATTCGTCTGATTAAACTTGGTTTCAAATAAGCTTCTCATTCTTTCTCTAAACGTCACATGAGAAAGAAATGTCCATAATACAAAGAAGAAAAATTATAAAGTATCTCGGACGTTTTCTCAAGTAAATGATTCGATAGAGATCAAAGAGGTTTCTATGTGAGAGAAACCGGGACGCGAAAAAAAACCGTGGGTTCCATTTAGAAATATGAACTCCATGTTTTAGGAGTTACAAATTACTCCCAAGACATTCATAATGGAAAAACTGTGTTCCAGTGTTGGCAACATTTTTGTCAAATGCAAATTCCCCGAAGGAAGAATGCATTTGTCAGAAATGACTCAACGCGAAAAAACCACCAGCTTATCAAAAAACGTTGGAATTTATCGAGTCACGTTTCAATGGAAGCGGAAACTTACACTGTCACATAGTAAAAATAATAGAAATAATGCAATAAAAAGTAATAATAATCAGAACAATAATGATGTTGATGACGATTGCAATGAATTACTTAATCCCAAGCAACTAAAATGAAATTGCTCTATGAAGTCTTCAGGGAAAACATATGGAAAACCACAGATTACAAAGCGGAATAAGAGAGAAAAAAAAAGCAGATGGTAAAACTGGAAAAACAAATCTCTAATGGGCAATTACAGAAAAATGGTAAACCACAGGACCTAGCATTAACGCCTGATTGGTTTTATCAAAAAATAAACAGGGAATTTTAATTTTACTGTACAAGAACAAGTCAAACAAATTTAGGCAGAGCAGAGATAGGAATTTCTGAAAATAGCAGCTGCCGACTTTGTAAAAAAAAAAAATATTAAATTTAAGAGACCAATCGGTCACTAAATTTGTTCCGGTACTAAAATTGCCCAAACAGGGTAGAACAGTTCTATGAGAGAGTTATAAAAATTGTACTCCGCAGCTTATGACAACAAGATATGGTTTCACAGCGTTCAGTAACCGGTTGGTTCATGAAATGCATAGGCTGATTACACGACAAAAGGGCGTACGACAAAAGAGCCAACGTCAAAAAGGCGCACGACAAAAGGGCGCACAACTACCAGACTAACGATTCGCTAAACTCGGAGAACTATTTAACCAATTTATAAGAAACGTTAAAAAGATACAAATTTCCAAATTGCTTATTTCATTGTATATTCAAATCTCAATTGAACGCAAACGTTAATTTTTCTGTACTTCAATAACCTATAGGGAGTGCTTTCAAAAAGATATTATTTCCAAAATGGTCCGTGAGAACTTCGATTGCTTATTTCTTTGTGCATTCAAATCCCAATTGAGCGCAGACGTGACATTGTTGTACTGAAATGCAACCTATAAAGAAGGCTTTCTAAACGATGTTATTTTGAAAAAGGTACCAGGGGCCCTTTGAGTAAATTGCTTATTTCTTTGTGTACTCAAATTCCAACTGAAATCAGACGCTTTTTCTACTCCAAATGCATCTTATAAGATCCTATAGGAAAGTTTGTAGTTGAAGCACAAAAACGTGTATACAATAAGGAGGCATATAAGAGTATAATCTGTCCATATGTAATATTGTGTAGCATAAAAATTATCTATCTCAGAAACACCCAGTTATCCTAACCGGTTTGTCTTCTGTAGTACATTACAAGGCAACTGAAGTCTGACATACAAATTTTCAGGAGTTTTTCAGCACTTCCATGGACGGGTTTCACACTAGGGAAACGGCAAATTCGTACCCGGAAAATTGGTACCCGGCAAACTCGTAACCCGGAGATTAGCACCCTTCTGTTGCTACGACGTTACGGGGCCATATACAAATTGCATGGGAAGCAAATTGCTGTAAATTTGTAAATCTTTTAAAGGTATGGTGTTCTGTGAAACAATACAATTATGGTAAGACTGATTCTAATTCAGAAAAGGGGTTCCGAATAAACCGCCACACATCTTTCAACAACTTGGAAAAGTGCCACACGTTGGAAAACTGCCATACATTTTTCATTAAGAGACCGGGCACAAATTACACTAATATGCAAGGTTTTGTTGTTTTGAAATGAATAGGTGTATCTGAATGGATTTCTTGCGCAGATTCCGAAAATGACCTTCAAAATTCCGTATCACGTCAAGTTTTTTCACAAATGACGGAAATGTGAAATTTAAAAAAAAACGTTATTTTTTAATGACATTGTTATATGGCAACGTTTGTAACGTGTGGAAATGTTCTCTGGAGGGGCGGAATGATTGTTTAAGGAATAGATAAACATAAATATATAGCTGATAATGTAAATGCAACTGTTTTATCTGTATGACGTCACGATTTGCGCCACTCACAAAGGCGGAACATGAGAGAATGTTTTCTTGGCACGGCAGTATGACTCATACCTCACGCCACTTCTTCCTTCTTTCTATTGGTCACATGTGGCGCCATTCGGGGCAGATCGTGTTACACTAGTCAGTGCAAAGAAGGGACTGGTCCCGTTCGGTTGTTTCTTTGTGGCGTGTGCAATGGCTTCACGTGGTTGTGTAAATCATCCAGACATATTTTGCTACATATGTGGCTGTTATACGACAGGAAAAAAACAGAAGCAAAATATTACGCCTTTCGTAAAAAATGCTTATTTTCAATACTTCGGCATTAAACTAGCAGATCAGGACAAAGTTTGGCCTCCTCACAATGTGTGCCGTGCATGTGTGGAGGGGTTGAGGAACTGGAAAAGTGGAAGAAGGGCATCAATGCCGTTCGGTGTACCCATGGTGTAACGTGAGCCAAAAAATCACAGTGACGACTGCTACTTCTGCACAGCGAATATCGTGGGCCATACCAGAACCAGTAAGCGTAAAATTGAGTATCTCAATATCCCGTCTGCCATAAGACCAGTGCCCCATAGTGAATCCATCCCTGTGCCATCCCCGTCCAATATCAAGCCCCCAACAGACACCGATTCAGACGGTGATACAAATGATGAGATGTACCAACCGGACAGCATGGAAGATGAAACCCCAGTGTCATTTACCCAGCATGAACTGAATGATTTGGTTCGTGATCTCAATTTACCTAAAGACGCAGCAGAGCTTTTAGTATCACGACTTCAGGAAAAGAATTTACTATGTCCTAATACGAGATTCTCCTGGTACAGACACCAAGAAGCAGAATTGGTTCCGTTTTTTTTGCTGAGGAAGGCAGTTTGGTGTATTGTTGAGACATTCCAGCAGTCATGAAATACTTCAACATTAATTACAATTCAGAACAGTGGAGGTTGTTTATAGATGCCAGCAAATCCAGTTTAAAAGGTGTTTTATTACACAATACTAACATCCATCCATCCATTCCAGTAGCACATTCCGTGACTTTGAAAGAGACATACGAGGACCTTAAATTACTGCTGGAAAGTGTGCAGTACAAGTTTCATGAATGGTCTTTGTGCGGGGATTTCAAGGTGATTGGAATATTGCTCGGCCAACAAGCAGGCTACACCAAATTTCCTTGCTTTTTGTGTGAATGGGACTCCAGAGCAAGGACGGAACATTGGGTTCGGCAGCAGTGGCCAGTCAGAAGTACATTCACACCTGGCGAAAAAAACATTGTTTCACTTCCACTGGTTGATCCCTCGAAAATACTGTTGCCACCTTTACACATCAAACTTGGCTTAATGAAGCAATTCGTGACAGCTTTAAGCAGGGACAGTAAATGCTTTCAGTATCTTGGTGGTAAGTTTCCATCAATCACGTCTGAAAAAATTAAAGCTGGCATTTTCATAGGCCCTCAAATACGAAAATTAATGGCAGAAAACATATTCGAGAAAACCATGAGTGAGTGCGAATTGCGAGCATGGACTGCATTCAGAAATGTTATACGCAACTTTTTGGGGAACACGAAGGCTTCGAACTACACCACTCTAGTCGAGGACATGCTGGAATCCTATGAACTGCTTGGTTGCAACATGAGCGTCAAAGTTCACTTTCTTCATGCTCATCTAAATCACTTTCCTAACAATCTTGGTGATTTTTCGGAAGAACATGGCGAGCGTTTCCATCAGGATATTAAAGTGATGGAAAAGAGACACCAAGGAAAGTGGACTGTACATATGATGGCCGACTACTGATGGATGTTGAACAGAGACTGTGCGGACGCACACCGAAGACAATCCAAAAAGAGGAAGTTTGAAGGGGAGCCCAGTGGCGAATGTTAGGTATGTTTGCTTTTGAGTATGTATTTATGTTTATCTATTCCTTAAACAATCATTCCGCCCCTCCAGAGAACATTTTCACACGTTACAAACGTTGCTATATAGCAATGTCATTAAAAAAATAACGGTTTTTTACATTTTCACATTTCCGTCATTTGTAAAAACACCTGACGTGATAGGGAATTTTGAAGGTCATTTTCGGAATCTGCGCAAAAAATCCATTCAGATACACCTATTCATTTGAAAACAACAGAAAAAAGTTTAAAAATTGCAGATCAGTGTTTTTTTCCCTCCGAAAAACATTTTGAATGTGTGGCAGTTTTCTAAGTTTTCAAATTATGTGCGGCAGTTTTCCAAGGTAAAGGAGTTCTTTTGTTTGCCCGAATTTTCAGGCTGGTTCACACGAGTTTATGGCAACTAGCCACAAAAGCTTAAGTGAAGGAGGGGGGGGTCGTTCTTTGTAAGCCAAACAAGAATTATACTTTAATTTGAGGAAATAAATTGCCGTGACTTAGTACATTTTCTAGAAAAGGACGATATGGTGAAATTCTTTAATAACGCTGCGCTTTTACTTAGGCGCTAAATATTTACATAACACGTCACGTTATTAATATTTCTCTTTTACTTAATTCGCTGGCACTACACCTAGGCCTTTTTAACAGTTTTTAATATCCCGACTTCATATTAATAACGTTTACATATCAAACCAAGTTGATAATAGTGCGCTTTTACTTAGGCATCAAATGTTAATTTATAAGCCCTACGCCTTGGCCCTTTTAGCAGGTTTTATTCTACCGATGTCATATTCATAACGTTTACATATTTTTTTCTTTTGATTGGAGGTTTAACGACCACCGTGAGCAACTCAATGGGCTATAAGCAGTCGCCCGTCCCTAATTTAGGGTCACTGGTTCCAGGAAAGGGAGAGAGCCAGTGCCGTAAGACAAACACAACATCCATGCCTGACCGGGATTCGAACCCGGACCCCTTACGGGCGAATGATCAGAGGCCAACGCCTTAGACCATGCGCCACTTGGAGCGGCCGTTTACATATGAAGTCAAGTTTTAGAGTACAAAGGATGACACGTCCGATTTCAGTTGGGATTGTTTGAATACACAAAAAAATACTGAATTTATTGAAAGGGCCCAGGACCCTTTTTGGAAATAACATCGTTTAGAAAGCCTTCAATATAGGATGAGACGTCTGATTTCAGATGGGATTTGAATACACAAAGAAATATGTAATTTGCTCAAAGGGACCCGGTGGCGTATTTCGAAATAATATCTTTTAGAAATATTGCAGTTGAAGTTGGAAAAATATCACGTCCGTGGGTTTGCTCTTTTCTCGTGCGCCCTTTTGTAGTATCGTCCCTTTGTTGCATCGCCTTTTTGTTTTGCGCACTTACGACGTTTGGCTTTTTGTCGTGCGGTTTTTTTTTGGTTTTTTATTGGAGGTTTAACGACCACCGTGAGCAACTCAATGGGCTATAAGCAGTCGCCCGTCCCTAAATTAGGGTCACTGGTTCCAGGGAAGGGAAAGAACCACGGCCGAAAGACAAACACAACATCCATGTCTTTTTTTTTTTTTGATTGGAGGTTTAACGACCACAGTGAGCAACTCAATGGTCTATAAGCAGTCGCCCGTCCCTAAATTAGGGTCACTGGTTCCAGGGAAGGGAAAGAACCACGGCCGCAAGACAAACACAACATCCATGTCTTTTCTTTTTTTTTTTTTTTTTGATTCGAGGTTTCAAATAAAACCTCCAGTCAAAAAAAAAAAAAAAAAAAAAGCTGTTGTTAAAGTGTTTAAAGACTGGACTGTCAGCCAAAAAACTGGGTCTCTCTCTCTACGTGCAACGTGTGGTCGTCATCGACTAGTGACTGCTCGGGCGGAACGGAGAGTGTCCAGACTGGTGACAGACAACAGAAGGGCATCAGTGCAGCAACTTACAGACCATCTCAATCAAGGTTCCCCTTCAAATGATCTCTGCACGCACTGTTCGCGGTACACTGCATCGGATGGGATATGGCAGCCGAAGGTCTGTTCAAACACATTTGCTGTCGGCAGTTAATAAGAGAAAACGTCTCCAGTTCGCACAGGAGCACAAGGATTGGACAGTCGATAATTGGAAACAAATTATGTGGTCCAATTGATCACGTTTTCACTTGCAGCATGCCGATGGCCGAGTGAGAATTTGGCGGAAACAGCACGAAAGCATGGACCCCAAATGCATTGCTACAACCCTTCAAGCTGGTGTTATGGTTTGGGGAATGTTTTTCTGGCATGCTTTGGGTCCTTTAATTCGTGTTGATCAACGTCTGATGGCACATCATATCTAAACATCGTTGCGGACCAAGTGCATCATGTCATGTGGATGGTTTATCCCAATGGCGATGGCTACTTTCAGCAAGATAATGCGTCCTGCCATAGTGCTCGTATTCTACAGGACTGGTTTCAGGAACATGCCGGTGAATTTACTTTGCTTAGGTGGCCCCCATAATCCCCACTGAGAATTTGTGGGATGAAGTTGAACGAGCCATCAGACAGCTGGATCCACAACCCTGCAATCTCACACTCCTGGAAAGTGCTATTCATCAAGCATGGTCTCAGATTCCACAAACCACCTATCAACATCTCGTGGAGTCCATGCCACGAAGAATCGACGCAGTATTAAAGGCAAAAGGTGGCCCAACGAAGTACTAGGGGGTGGTCATAATAAATTGGCTACTCAGTGTATACCCTCCAAGCTAGCTCACAACACGTGCTTTCTTTCATTGGCTACGCGCTGTTGACGTCAAAAGTAGGAGGTGTTCTCAATAATATGACTCGACTGTGTGTAAAGTGTGAGTGGAGAAGCAGGTAGTAAAATTCGGAGCGTCAAGGGTAAGCGAAAGGGTTTATCGGAATTTGTGAATGGACAGATTGTGGGAGTTTGGAGAGCGGGTGCCTCGATTTTCCAAACAGCTAAACGGGTGGGTTGTTAGTGAACCGCCGTAGTTGAAGTGTATCAAGACTGGCGTGAAAATAGTCAAACAACGACCCGGAGACAAAACTACGCAGGACAGAGAAATGTTGATGTGAGACGACTCATAGAGGCCAACAGAAACAGCACTGTTCAATAGCTGACTACCCAATGCAACAGAGGTCAACCCGAACAAGATCAGTCACGATCATGCGTCGCACACTCGCATGTATAGGTCAAAGCAATAGACGACCCCGACGACATCTTCTCATAACCATAGTTCATCGGCGCAAAAGGCTCACCTGGTGCAAAGATCATGCAAGCTGGACGTCTGATGACTAGGAAGAAGTGGGCTGGTCTTACGAGTCGCGTTTTTTTCCCCTCCAATCTGTGGATAGCCTGTAAAGTATTAGGTAGGTATCAGTGGCGTATATTCGAGGCTAGCTGCGAAGCCCATAGAATACACAAATAAAAGCCAATTAGCAACGGTATTAAGATATATCGATGCTTTCGCTGCGAAGAAACAACGTGCGGATTCGCTTCTTTTGACTAAGAAAATCAGCCTGGCGCGTTTCCTATGGTGTCATCGTAAAACAAATAGCGCTACCAGTCAGTCTTCGCTGTTCTGATCCGAAGACCTCCGACACGATCGCCAGCTAGCGTTTCCATGACAACATGAACAAGCGCACGAAGGGGAATGATTTGGCAACGGTTCGCTCAGAGAAGAGAAGACTTGGACTACATTAGTCAATCGCATGCTCCCGCCGGTAACAGTATGTGTTTCGCGAGAGTTGTTTCAGTGACAATGGATTTAAATCAGTGATATTGTATCTTAAACTCTTGGCTTTGTTGGATTCGAACTGTTTTGATAATGTTTGTGAAAGCTTTCCTGAACATCTACTGACAACATTTAAAGAACTCTATGCTTCAAATTTTGATACAGTTCGACTAAAAAATGAACTAAAGATGGTTTATATTCCCTTGATGAATACAAAAAGAAATCAGTAAGAGACATTTCTTGCTACATAAAGTTGAATAAATTGTTGGACATTGTGTTTAGTGGGGTGTTCAAATCAGCAGACCTGATATTAAAGTTTTCATCAACAAATGCAACTGCCGAAAGGAGTTTTTCTGCATTAAAAAGAATCAAGATATATCTTAGAGCCACACAAGGACATGTGCATTTAAGCAACTTAACTGTTTTGTCAACAGAGAAAAACATTCTTTTTAAATGTGAAAAAGTACTCGTTTTGTGAAAACGTAACACTCAAGTCCACACAAAAGGAAAGAAGAATAGAGTTCACGCACAAATAAAGTATTCAGAAGAAGAATGGAGTCCATGTGCAAATAAGTGTTCAAATCCTAATCTTCATAATTATTTGGTATCATGTTTGCAATAGCATGTACCTAAAATTTAGAAAAAAGTTACTTCTATTACCTTAACAACTGAAAAACAAACTGCGCAATTTAAAAAAAAAAAACAGTACTGGGGCGGGGAGGAGGGTGATATAGCCCAGGTCTCGGTCCCAAGATACGCCACTGGTAGGTATCATAATTTAGTGATCATTCAGTGTATGTCCTCTAGCTGCTAAGGTATGAATGGGAAAAAGATCAATATGCAATGATCATCGTTCTCACATTTCAAGCTCCCCAATAGAAAAAGACCTTTTTAACACGTCTTTTGTAAAAAAAGATCTTGCTTCTGTTATCGGTTTGTCCGTCCGTCCGTCTGTACCCACGATCCCTCAGCAATTATTAGTCCGATTTGAAAAATTCTTTTTGCATTGGGAAGCTTGAAATATGCAAATGGTGATCCTTTATTTCCTTGTTGTTTTTTTTTACGATGTACAATTTCGCCGGTAGAGGGCGTAAACGCAGATGATTTCGAATTCAAAAATACGTTTTATTCCACATATTTGGTTCTAAGCATCCGATTGAAATTTTTTTTTATCTTTCGATTCCATTTATGTCGAAGAGTATTTTAGATATAGTTACTTTTTCAAATACGCATAGATTTTTCGCTAGAGGGCGTAAAAGTATATTACATTTTCCCCGATAACTCTTCTTCTAAAACTCCAATTTGAAAATTCTTTTCTTCAGCGGATACATCTCCTGATGGAAAATCTTTTGCATATAATTTCAAATCTTTGGTAAAGAACACTTTGGCCACCAGGGGGCGTAAGTGTTAATTTTTGCTTCTGATGTATTTGCCATAAAATCTGAGCTTCTAAAATATCGATTAAAAAATTATTTCGTGTACTGATGCCACTCACATCGATAAACCTTTTCGGAATATTTTCTTCTTAAAATATTCCACAGTTTCTTCGCCAGGGGGCGTAGATGCACATCTTATTTTTCTCAATATCTCTACTTCTAGGAGTCCGATTTGAGAAATTCCTTCTTTGATGGATAGTGTTTTTCGTGTGACATGTTTTTCATATAATTTCAAAATTTTCAAGTTATTCATAGAGTTTCTGCTAGGGGGCGTAGCGGTAAATTGCGTTTTCCCCTATATCTCTGCTTCTAAATCTCCGATTTGAAAAATTCTTTCTGCACCGGATACAGCTCCTGATGGGAAATCGTTTGCACACAAGTTCTAATTGTTGTAAAAAAAAATGGTTTGGCCTCCAGGTGGCGTAAATCTTAATTTCCGCTTCTGTTGTATTTTCAGCAAAATATGAGCTTCTAAATTCTCGATTGAAAAAAACGTCGTTTGTTGACCGATACTACTCATGTCGACAAACCTTTTAGGAAAATTTTCTTCTTGAAAAAATGCATGGTTTCTACGCCAGGGGGCGTAGATGTATATCTTATTTTTATCAATATCTCTACTTTTAAGAGTACGATTTTAAAAATTCCTTCTTTGTTGGATAGTGTTTCCGATGCGAAATGTTTTTCTTATAAATTCAAAATTTTCAAGTAAATCATACACTTTCCGCTAGGGGGCACAAAGGAAAATTGCGTTTTCTGCGTTATTTCTGCTCCTAAAGCTCTGATTTGAAAAATTCTTCCTGTATCGCATACAAGACCTGATGGAAAATATTTTTCATATAATTTCTAATGTTTGTTAAAGAATGGTTTAGCCACCAGGGGTCATATGTGTTAATTTCTGCTTCTGAAGTATTTGTTGTAAAATCTGGGCTCCTGAAAACTCGACTAATTTTTTTTTCTTCGACCGATACCGCTTATACGGATAAACCTTTTGAGAATACTTTCTTCCTAAAATAATGCATGGTTTTCCCACCAGGGGACGTAAAGTCACATCTTAATTTTGTCGATATCTCTGTTTCTAAGAGTTCGTAAGCTCACGATTCCGTTTACAGCAATATCTGAAGGATTAAAAACCCGATTGAAAAACTTCTTTCTTCAGTCAGATACTATTGTTTTCCATACCGGTTCCATTGACTTTGAATAGCTTTGATAAATTTAATTTGCGTTAGAACGGATTCAAAAGACGTGCTTATTACACTCGAAAATTCGGTGTCAACTTTCTTGTTTTAAATCCGATTAACAGGTGCAGAGATATTATGTGTACGCAGACGGACAGACGGTATGGTGCTGCTCTTAAGCACGTACTTTTCTTCAAAAGACATGCTAAAAATATCGTTTGTCCACATGACTTATGACTGATTGCCTCATTTGATTGCCTCATTTGGGTTTCGTTTAGAGACCCGACTGAGGCACTAACGGTGTGTTTGTGGTGACGTTTCTGTGCTTTCTTTGAAGCCTACTCCTTTCAGTCTTAAATGCTAATGAGAGTAATTATCCCCCATAAACAAAAAGAAAGAACAAAAAAACTAGTGCAGGAAGTCTGAAATAGCTGTTTTGTGATTAACTGTTGTCCTGCGCAATTGTGTTATTGCTAGTTTCGTGAAAGATGCTATTAAAACTCTTGCAGACAAACATCCTTAGTTTACGACATGTGTTGATACTGATTTGCGCTTCTCAAGAACTTCGTTTCTCTCGGGAATAGACTCAAATGTTCAGTACATGATTGTATTTGGAGCTGTAATTGCATTTCAGACATTTAGAATAAAAATTCCGAAAAGGACTGCTGGATGACGTTGTTTTAGACAGAATGGCAGTTCTCGATAACAATGTCGCTTCTTAAACACGTTTCCGAATGAGAAAACACAGCGCGTTGGAATGCCGGCCGTTGTCTGACAGTCTAGATTAATTTGGTTGGAACATTATGCACTCGCATTTTCCTCACACACATTTAATGACGTTAATTATATTGTCCCTAAAGCAAATAATTCTGCCATCATTCTTCTAGTTTTCATTCATTAGACTGCAAGTGATACAACAGGGGAAAAGACGACTGAAAATGCTGAAATAAAATTCTAAAATTGTATTAAACATGTACAGCAAAACCTCTCACTAGCAGACACCCCGGGACATCAACATACGTCCGCTATTCAGGAGGTTTATTTCAGAGCCTACCTAAGCTTACTTTACAGAACATTCATACTAAACACGCACATAATTAAATATATATTTTTATAGTGGAAAACATTTATTAATAGTTAAAACAACAGTGAAAACAATGTATTACAGTGGAAAACAATACAATGCCTGTGGATACATGCAGTATATGTACAGTATTTTCATTTTAAAATGCAGTACATCCAATGTGCGCATATGCGTTGGAATATACACTATTTCATTTCATTTATTATTTCTGCTGTTACAGATTCAGGATTTATTGTTACATTATGATTTATCTATTTTTATAACAATAGCAAGTAAGCTCCGGGAAAAGGCCTCACAAAGTCCTGACTTGGCCCCGAGCTCCCTAAATAAAGTCAACAATCCAAGACAGGAATGAAATTAAATTACTATTAGTATAACATGAAATCTCCGCGGCGCTACAATTAAAGATCACTCTTGCCCTCCAACTTTCCGATTACTCTCCCCTTCCCATCTCTTTTATTATTATTATTTTTTTTTTGTTTTTTTTTTTGTAGTTAGTTTAATATATATGCTTTAAGTTTTCTTTTTATATAAGTTGTAGTTATTGATTTCTATTAGTTCTCTAGGTAATGAATTCCAAACTCTTGGTTCACAATAATGTCGACTTTGATTTATGGTTATAGTTTCAGGTAAAACTGGTATTAGTATATGCTGATTTCTAGTATCATATTGATGTGTATAAGTAGTTATTTTTATTAGATCATGTTCTTTATTTTTTATTCTTTTATACATAATTTTCCCTAAATTAAAATCGTATCATTGCCTAACAGTCATTATATTATATTTATTAAGGAAAACTCTTGTAAATCCATGAATACCCAATCGCATATAATTATTACTATTGAAGTCGTATTTTAAATCTATTAGTCTAATAAATTTATTTTGAAGGATTTGCATTTTTTTAATGTTGCATTGAGTTGTTTGACCCCATGTTAATATGCAATAATTAAGGAGTGTATGAATTAAGGTAAAATGTAATAGTTTTCATGTTTTAACCGTAAGATTTATTAAAACATGGCTTAAAATTCCTATGTTTTTTTTATATTTTACTCAGAAGATTTTCTATGTGTTTACTTTATTTTAAATCATTGCTGAGTGTAATTCCAAAGTAAGCAAAGTTACTCAGTCGATTTGTTATCCAATAATAATGGTATATTTACATCTTGCTTTGTTTTCTGTCTAGAAAAGATTACCGCTTTAGTCTTATCTGTATTTAGTAGGCGGTGCGACGCGCTATTAGCTCCCAACCACTCCGTATATTTCTGTAATTCCATATTGCCTTGTAAAATTATTCGATTTGGGTCAGTTCCACTGAATAATAAAGTAGTATCATCTGCATAAAGGATAATATTAGATTTAGCGTCTATATTAAAAATATCATTTATATAGATATTAAACAGCAGTGGTCCAAGTATTGATCCCTGTGGCACCCCCATTTCTACTTTTTCCATTGGCGAACAATAATTCTCCAACTGAGCAAATTGATTTCTGTTTAATAAATAAGTTTTGAATAGTGTATGTGCTGTACCCCTAATACCGATATTTTGTAATTTCTTTAACAGTATGTTATGATTTAGTGTATCAAAAGCTTTTGTTAGATCTAAAAAGAGGGCAAGAGTTATTTGTTTTTGTCTTCAAACATTTTTTTGGCTAACATCCTCAATATGAAGAAGTGCAAGCTCTGTTGATTTGCTTGGTTGTAATCCAAACTGATTTTCATTTACAATATGGTATTTCTGTAGGTAGGGTAATAATTTATTATATATTAATTTTTCAAGTAATTTTGCAAAAATTGAAATTGTAGATATTGGGCGATAGTTATTTTGTTACTATTGATATTCCCACACGGCTCGGGTTGTCCAGGACTGCCTTACGTCATATCCAGACACTTCCATGGCCCACCCGCTCCCCGGACATGTCCCCTATCGAGCATGTGTGTGACCAGTTGAAACGCCGGTTGCCACCGTGCGGCACTATCCGGGATTTGGAGCACACCGTCCAACACGTGTGAGCCAGTCTGCCGCAGGACAATATCGGGCGTCTGTTCGCCTCCATGCCGGACCGTATTGCAGCATGTATCGCCGCACGAGGCGGTGCGACGCGCTATTGAAGATGACCGGACTGCGTGCCACAGATCCCTCTGTAATTGTCCTGCAGGTCTGTCTTTGCCATCATGTGTATCATTCATTTGGATCATTACGACCATAAAATTTTAGTTCAATCCGATGCTTCCTTCTTGGTGCGCAAATTTCATTGTCTGTGAATGTATACACGAGGGTTGTACTAAAAGTAATGCAAAAGTGGGAATAACTTTTTAATTAATTGACAGAGGTCATCCAAATTGCACATGCTAGTAGAGTAACTCTTTCTCTATACAAAAGTACTACCCAACGTAGTCTCCAATACAAGCGATGCATTTGCACCATCGTTGAACCTAACTCTCGAATCGTCTTTGAAACAATTCAGCTGTGGACTGTTGTACCCACTTCTATACAGCCACTTTTACCTGGTCTGTGTCATCAAATCGTTGCCCCCGGAGACTGTCCTTCAGTGGACTGAACAGGTGGAAGTCAGAGAGAACCAGATCTAGGCTTTACGGTGGATGGGGAACAACCTACCAGCCTAATTTGCTGATCGCCTGATTTCTTACCAAAGATGTGTGTGGTCTCACATTGCCATGGTGAATGTGGATCCTTTACAGATTCTTATTCGGTCTCTTCCTCCTTATGGCTTCCCTAAGCTTCTTGAGTGTCTTAGTGTACCCCTAACTGGTCACGGTACGGCCACATTCCAGAAATTCAAGGAGAATGACACCCCCCGAAAAAAACAGTCACCATGACTTTATGTATTGATCGCTGGCTCTTGAATTTCTTAGGCCTAGGTGAAGAGGTGTGACGCAATTCCATGGATTGATTCTCCGTTTTCCGATCGTAAAGATACGCCCACGTTTCATCCTCTGTCACCAGATCGAAACCAAAAAAACGTGTCTTCATTGGCTTCAAACGCTTTCAGCAGATCAGAGCAGACTTTCACCATTCTCTCCTTTAAATCGGGTGTCAACTGCCGAGGTGCCCACTTCGCACAGACTTTCCGATACCCTAAGTCTTCCACCATCTTTTGTATGGCATTGTGACCACTGTCGAGTTGTGCAACAAGCTCATAGATTGTGACTCGTCTCTCCGCGCAAATCAATTCAACCGCTCGCTGACGATTCGTGTCAGAGGTCGCAGATTATAGTCTCCCACTGCGTGGTTTGTCTTAAATGCTGGTTTACCCTTCTTTAAACTTCTGCATTCATCTGTGCATACTGCTCTTGTCAATGATGTCATCTCCGTAAATATTCTGTAGCCTGCTGTGGATATGGGACAGCCTGCACTCTTTCTTCGTCAAGAACGCAATGACGACACGTTGCTTCTGCATGGAATCTATTAACACTGGTCAACGAAAAAAAATCTGGCCTGGACTTTTGCAGCTGTTTTAGACTAATTTCAGGGTGCTGATTCCAAATCTGATCTCAGATTTGCTCTATCACATCTCATTTTTATGCTATCGGCATACCTAATTTTCATTGATTTTACCCGAAATTAACTCTTTGTCACTTATGATTACAAGTTGTTGCGAGTCAGTGACTACTTTAGTGTTAAAATATGGTGTTTTATTATATTTTTAGGATAGTGTGCTTATAATATCATTTTATGTAGATATCCACATTTATTTAATATTTTGCTTCTACAGGTCGTGATCTAACAATGGCTACAACATCCGAACGAAGGAATTGCAGTAATGACCCAGATATCTTCTGCTACATCAGTGGCAGCTTCACTTTGCAGGATCAAAGGCGCAACATCAATACCTTTGTCAAGAAGGTTTATCTTGCCTACTTTAAAGTACGACTTGGAGACCAAGACAAACATTGGGCTCCTCACAAAGTGTGTTAAACCTGTGTTAAAACTTTGCGATCATGGTCTAAAGGAAAGAATGCTAAGCTGAAGTTTGGTGTGCCAATGGTTTGGACAGAACCTACAAACCATTTGGATAACTGCTATTTCTGCCTTGTCAATGTAAAAGGTTTCAATAAGAAAAACAAACAACACTTACAATACCCAGATATCCCATCTGCCAGACGACCAGTTGAGCACTGTGAGGAAATACCTGTCCCTGTATTTACTGAGCTACCAGAGATTGATGTTGAATCCCTCAGTTTACCTGCTTCTACAGATGATGATGATGATGCTCAGATCGAATATACGCCATCTGATGCAGATTGTGATAAAATTTCTCTGTTTAGTCAGCCTGAATTGAATGATCTTGTAAAAGAGATTTGTATTTGCCAAAGCAGTCTGCTGAATTGTTGGCTTCCAGGCTGCAATAGAAAGGACTACTCAGACCTGGCACTAGTGTCTCCTTTTATCGTAACAGAGAAGCAGCACTGCGAAAGTACTTCCATTCAGATGGTCAACTTGTTTATTGTAATGATGTTGAAAGGCTCTTCTCAATATGGGACTGCTCGCATATGATTCAAGTGAATGGGGACTTTTTATTGACAGTAGTAAAAGGAGTTTGAAATGTGTGTTACTTCACAACAGAAATATATATGGTTCAATACCAATAGGACGCTCTGTAAAAATGAAAGAAGAGTATGCCAACATCAAGATTGTTCTGGATCGATTGGAATACCATGTTCATGGATGGGTAATTTGTGTTGATTTGAAAATGGTTAATTTTCTGCTATGGGTCAGCAAGGAGGTCACACCAAATATCCTTGTTTCCTGTGCTACTGGGACAATAGGGCAACATTAGAATACTGGGTTAAAAAGAACTGGCCACCAAGAATCAGTTTGACGCCTGGTGACAAGAACATCAAGAATGAGCCTCTGTTTGATAGGAATAAAATTGTATTTACCCCACTGCAAATAAAACTTGGGTAAATGAAGCAATTCGTCAAAGCTCTTGATCACACTGGAGACTGCTTCAGCTATATATGTTCTACCTTTTCAAGTCTCAGTGCCGAGAAGAAAAAGGCAGGAATATTTGATGGCCCTCAAATAAGAACACTCATCAGGGATCCACACTTTGTTACAACAATGACTGCGGCAGAGGCTAGAGCTTGGAATGCATTCTCTGATGTGGTGCGGAATTTGCTTGGGAACAGGAAAGCGGGCAACTGTCGAGAGATTGTGGAAGATCTGGTTTCCAAGCACTTGGATGTAGAATGAGCATCAAGGTTTACTACTTACATAGTCACTTGGCCCAGTTTCCAGAGAACATGGGTCAGCGAAGAGCAAGGTAAACGCTTTCATCAAGACATTAAAGTTATGGAAGAACGTTACCAAGGCTACTGGGACTCAAACATGATGGCAGATTACTGCTGGTCCTTGATGAGAGACATTCTACAAGCTGTATATCGGAGATCGTCAAAGAAGAGGTCGTTTATGCAGATGTAGCATTACTATTGTTATTAACCTTTTTGTACACATATTTCTTATCTTCACAATTCAATTCTTACATGGTAATATGCATTCACTCACATTGATATGCAGTCACTCTCACAACTTTGTGCTACGGCTCATTAAATGTTTGTTTCATTATTATTGTATATTGTATCTTATCTTATTCTTGTATGTATGTCTGTTTAGCTATTCGTATATGAGCATAAATTTGCTGTTTTTATTGAAAATGTAATATTTGATATCTCAAAAACCTGATGTGGTAGACAAAAACTGATGCCAGATTTGGAATCAGCACCCCAAAATTACCTTCAAACCGTTGGAATACCTTATGCTAGAAAAAGTGTGTTGACCAGTGTTATTTACCTGCAATGAAGAGGAGGTGTTACTACAGAGGAAGAGTTACTCTACCTACATGTACAATTTGAACGACCTCTGTCAGTTAATAAAAGGTTATGCCCACTTTTGCATTAGTTTCGGTACAACTCTTGTATTTGTAGCGTAAAAGTCTTTTCGACTTCTACGCTGTTTTAACACATCAATATACTAAGACATAGTTCCTAAATGAAAGAAAACCTTAACGGCCAGACGAAAGAACAGAAGCCAACTTACGGAAAAACTTTATTCAGGCTGTAGAAAACACATTGTAATAGGGCATACTGCAGTAAACGCTCCACACACCACACCTTATCACAACACTCCTTTCAATAATCAGTTTTTTTTTGTTTTTTTTTAGATTGGAGGTTTAACGACCACCGTGAGCAACTCAAATGGGCTATACGCAGTCGCCCGTCCCTAATTTAGGGTCACTGGTTCCAGGGAAGGGAGAGAGCCAGTGCCGTAAGACAAACACAACATCCATGCCTCACCTGGGTTCGAATCCCGGTCAAGCATGGATGTTGTGTTTGTCTTACGGCACTGGCTCGCTCCCTTCCCTGGAACCAGTGACCCTAAATTAGGGACGGGCGACTGCCTATAGCCCATTGAGTTGTTCACGGTGGTCGTTAAACCTCCAACCAAAAAAAAAAAAAAAAAAAAAAAAAATAATCTCTTGTTCTTATCAAGATCAGGCATACGTCACGTGCATTCAACCTCAATTGTGTTGCCAAACGTATTCGTTTGAGGGAAAAGATATTTTTTTATTTTTTTTTTGATTGGAGGTTAACGACCACCGTGAGCAACTCAATGGGCTATAAGCAGTCGCCCGTCCCTAATTTAGGGTCACTGGTTCCAGGGAAGGGAGAGAGCCAGTGCCGTAAGACAAACACAACATCCATGCCTCACCGGGATTCGAACCCAGACCCCAGACGGACGAATGATCAGAGGCCAGCGCCTTAGACCACTGCGCCACCGGGGCGGCGAAAAGATATTTCGTTAAGCGTGAAGAATAACTGAGAATAAACTCAAGATTTACATAGGGAAAGAAACTAAAAAGGAAAGTTAATTTAGAATATACGTCCCATATTATTCAATCGCTTTGGATGAATCAATTTAAACTACTAATGATAAATACATAGTTGACGTGGACCGATAACATCAAATAGAATTCATCGCTCTTTCCACGTTTATAAGTGAGTCACGGAAAAATTATCATCGGCCACCACCGGGAATCGAACCCAGGATCTTGCAGTTACGCGCCGGATACGCTTCCACTGCACCACAGCGGCCTCGAAATTCTCCAGACTCACTATCGACAAACGACTAAACCACATGGCAGGTTGCTTCTTTGGAGCCCCGCACAATGCTGGGGATTCACCAAAGATGAACAGCAGCACCTGGTCAAATAACTAGAAGGCGAATGAATGATAAATACATAGTTGAAGGTGGAAATAGCGATGACTTCTACTTGATGTCCCTGGTCCACGTCATGACAGGAAAACGTGAAGGGTTTACTGCACAGATAAAAAAATCATTATCAGATCCAGATGCTGTCATTTCCTTTCATTGTATCTTACATCAGCAAAATCTCTGTGCTAAATCTACTATTTTAAGTGACACTTTGCAAAATGTTATACACCGATGAGCTATTACATTATGACCACCTACCTAATAAACTATAGGACCCTCTTTAGCCCGCACAACAGCGGCCTCTCGGCGAGGTATCGATTCAATGAGGTGGCGATAGGTATCCTGGTGTATCTGGTACCATAATGTCATCAGCAGGTCCTCCAGTTCCCGTACATGTCGGGGTGGTGGGGATTTAACGCGAACCCATTTTTCCAAGTCGAACCACAAATGTTCCATTGGGTTCGTCTCAGGTGAATTTGAAGGCCAGGGCATTAACAGAAAGCCACCAGCATGTTCCTCGAACCACTCCTTGACGATTCTGGCAATGTGGCACGGCGAATTATCCTGTTGGTAATGGCCATCACCAGGATGAGAACACAGTTGCCATGAATGGCTGAACTTGGCCCGCAACGATGGCAGTGGTCACGGATTGTGCTTTTGGGATAATAGGGCGTAAAGTGTCCCAAGAAAACATCGACCAAAGCATAACACCGTCGCCACCGCGCTTTTTCCTCCCAACAGTGCATCCAGGTACCATAGCCTCCGTTGGTAATCGGCGTATACGCGCTCGGCCGTCTACATGATGCACCGGGAATCTTGAATCGTCAGACCAGGCCTCTTTCTTCCAATCATCCCAGAACGACCGTACGTACGAATGGCCATAGCCACCCGAAACGTCTATCTAGAGTGAGTCAGATTTCTTACCCTTGCTTGTTCTTCAAATTTTTTCGATCTATGAGGGACCAGCAGAAATCACCCTAAGTCAATATTGTTGTTATTAAACAAACAAATTAACCAACATACAGTTTCGGGCGTTATGGTATTTAGAGTGATACAAGATTTTTGGGTCATGGTCGTTAAACGGTTAAAGGCAAATGGTGGCCCAACACTTTACTAATAAAAACACATCTCCCATTTCCCAGGTGTTCACATTACTTTGTCCAACCCCTGTACATAATAACCTAAACAGCCCGCAGAGACCAGAAGCAGAATTAGCGGATGTGTTAGAAGACTAATTTGAAGTCCCATTCCGAGAAAGGGAACGTTGTTTAGTATACTTTCAGTACTCCAGAATGGCACACCTGCTGGTGGCATTTTTCTCACTTCATGATTACACGTAGCACATACCTTGAAGTCCGGTTTCCGGATCATTGGAATTGCAGGCATTTCACCGTTGTTCGAACGAAATACGTCGGTTACACCACCAGGTAGTGCATATGTATCTCCCGCATGTGACAAGCAGTGTCCAGCCACCGCAATAGAATCGTTGCGGTGGCTGGACACAGAAAGACTGGGAATCTCACTTTCGGGAAACGAAAATTTGAATGCTGAGTCGGGTCTCTTACCGGGCTGTTAATTCTATTTGCAAACAACCACAGCGAACAATAGTGCTATCACTATATCAGAACCTGCAATTAGTGTCGTAGCCAACTCTGTTTGTGTTGTTACGGGTTTGCTGAAAAATTATTGTTTTCTGCTGAAAATTAGCATGCAGAAAAAGGGAATTTTGAAACTGTGGTTACAGTTCAGACGCAGATTTCAAACAGGTTTTCTGAAACCAATAAACTAGATTTCCTCTCATTTCTCAATTTCGAAAATTTCAGCACGTCTTTTGTAAAAAAGGATAGTGCTTATGTTATCGGTTTGTCCGTCCGTCCGTCCTTCTGTGGACACCATATCTTAGCAACTATTTGTACGATTTGAAAAATTCTTTTTGCATTGGAAAGCTTGAAATATGTGAATGATGATCCTTCATTTCGTTTTTCTTACGATGTATAGAGTCGCCTCTAGAGGGCGTAAACGCAGATGACATCGAATTCAAAACACATTTTGTTCCATATATTTGCTTTTAAACATCAGACTAAAAAATTCTTTTACCTTTCGATTTCATTTATGTCGAAAAGTGTTTTAGGCATAGTTGATTTTTCAAGTGATGCAGAGATTTTCCGCTAGGGGGCGTAAAGGTAAATTGCGTTTTCCTCGATATCTTTACTTCTAAAACTCCGATTTGAAAAATGTTTTCTTCAGCGGATACATCTCCTGATGGGGACTCTTTTGCATATAATTTCTAATTTTTTGTAATGAATAGTTTGGTCACCAAGGGGCGTAAGTGTTAATTTCTGCTCCTGATGTATTTGCCACAAAATCTGAGCTTCTAAAATCTCGATTGGAAAAATTCTTTCGAGGACCGATACCACTCACGTCGATAAACCTTTTTGGAATACTTTCTTCTTAAAACAGTGCGTGGTTTCTCCGCCAGGGGAAGGGGGTAGATGAACATCTTATTTTTATCAATATCTCTGCTTCTAATGGTTCGATTTAAAAAATTCCTCCTTTATTGGATAGAGTTTCCGGTGCGACATGTTCTCCATGTAATTTCAAAATTTTCAAGTAATTAATAGACTTTCCTCTAGAGGGTAAAGGTAAATTGCGTTTTCTCCGATATTTCTGCTTCTAAAACTCCAATTTCAAAAATTCTTCCTATATCGCATATAGCTCCTGATGGGAAATGCATTTTATATAATTTCTAATATTTGATAAAGAATGGTTTAGCAACCAGGGGGCGTAAGCGTTAATTTCTGCTTCTCACGTATTTGCAGCAAAATCTGAGCTCCTGAAAACTGAACTGAAAAAAATTCTTTCCTGGAACGATACCGCTCACATTAAAAAACCTTTTGAGAATACTTTCTTCTTAAAATAATGCATATTTTCCCCTCCAGGGGGTGCAGATGCATATCTTATATTTGTCGATATCTTTGCTTCTAAGAGTCCGATTTGAAAAATTCTTTCTCTGTTGGAGAGCGTTTCCGCTGCGAAATGTTTCTCATATAATTTCAATTTTTTTTATCGCACAAGCCTGACAGCAGAGGGCGTAATTTCGCGATTCCATTTACAGCAATATCTGCGGGATTAAAAACCCGATTGAAAAACTTTCTTCGGTCTGATACTACTGTTTTCCATACCGGTTCCATTGACCTTGAATGGCTTCGATAAATTTCATTCGCGTCAGAATGGGTTCGAAAAACGTGCTCATTAACCCGAAAATTCGGTGTCACCTTCCTTGTTAAAAATCACACAGACAAATTTCAATATTGCGCTTTAATCTTTAATGAGCCTTCCCGGTGGCTGAGTGGTCGGAAGCAAAGGTTTCTGGCTAGCAGTCCGAGCAAAGGCCGAGCAAGATTCCCGGGATAGGCGCGTAGGTAGTGTGCTTGTCTCATGTGAGCAGTGACTTCAGATTATGCTCCTAGTCAACTATTGTTGAAAGTGCGAAACAGCTACCTCCGCTACGAAATGTAGTGTCTAGAACGAAAATCATCAAAATTATTTCTCAGAATCATCATTTTTGCTTGCTCACCAGTACTTCAGGCAAAATTGATACTGAAGACAGTTTTTCAGAATGGCAGGGCGTTTAGAAATAGATTTGACGTGGAAAGTTATTCAATCAAGGGCCTTGCACTTTCGGCTGCTGACTGTCCAGCTGGGAAATGTAAGTTGGAAAGGCAGGTGACGGAGTGGAAGAGATAGAACACTTCCCCCAATATTCACAACACGGAGACAGTAAATTGACAGTCGGAGAAATGCAAAGGGAAGAAAATGCTTAAGCATCTGTCGGGGAAACATTTCTTCGAAGTACAGGCGTAAATGGGGAAGAGTCAGAGCTGAAATAATTGGTTGGAGGGACACAGCAGCATTGCCGACTTAACACTTTTGGGGGCCCTGGGCCGTCATATTTTTCGGGGGCCCCGATCTTGTAAATATAGAACATATACAACATATGGTATTATTACAATATATGGTTATTGTATTCACATATGGCATCATTGTATGCAACATATGATATACATATATACAACGTATGAGAATTATGTATTATATACACCACCATCACCAAGTAATTCCTTATGAGAAGCAATATTCAATATCCAGTAACTTTTCAAATACCACTTGAATGAAAAATGGTACATGAAGTGTACCAAATGCATTCACATTTCGTTGTTTAGCAAATTACAAGAAAATGGGTGCTGAAAGATATAATGTTTCTTCCCTATCCTACAAATTATTCAACGAAAATTAAATTAAAACAGAAGAAAGAAATAAGCCAACCAGAGCCGTTTCCAGACAATAAGACGCACAGGACGAAAATGCCGATATGCAGCTCCCATCATTGTTATTTGTATAAACAGCGACGATGCAAAAAAATATAAAAGTAGCCCAGGTGAGCAGACCCCAGTGATAAACATACGTACACGTCTTCGTATATATAACACTTACTGACTGTTTAAAAGGGGAAAAAAATGCGATTTGTGCGTGACCCTCAAGTCTCACCCACACTCAGGATCGGGATGGATGCCGGCTTTCTTTGTTTCTTATTTTGTCACAAAAGATCCACCCTAACACCTTACTTTCCTGCTGCCTCCTCGGGAAATCGAAGCTACGAGCAAGGCTTTAAAAAAAAAGGCAAAAGAACTTCCAACTTTTTGGATTGGTGTTTCTTCTTTTCTTTAAATAAAAAAAAAACATGATGGTGAGTGGTCAAAGATTTTGAGTTTTGTAAACCCGTAAGACTCTTGGGGCGTTGGGGACCCTGGGCACTGACCCCGTTGATCCGCCCCTTAAGACGGCCATGCACAGAAGGATTGAGTTGTGACGCGGATTGATACGGTTCTTGCTTTTCCCAGAGACGCGTCAGCCGGCTACCCTACCTTCCACAGTAGCACACTCTTAAGTTGACTTGAAGTATAGAAACGGGCAGCTGCTTACCGCTGTGCTCACGGTAGCAGTTAGAAACCGAAGACAATCCTTAACTAAGTCTTATGAACAACGGTTTGATTGCATAAAACTGAAAACAAAACTCTGCGCGCTGTTTGAAAAGCCAATTACACAGTAACCTCAATCAATTTCACCAATATTTTTTTTTTTTTTGATTGGAGGTTTAACAACCACCGTGAGCAACTCAATGGGCTATAAGCAGTCGCCCGTCCCTAATTTAGGGTCACTGGTTCCAGGGAAGGGAAAACAAACACAACATCCATGCCCGTCCCTAATTTAGGGTCACTGGTTCCAGGGCCGTAAGACAAACACAACATCCATGCCTGACCGGGATTCGAACCCGGACCCCGTACGGACGAATGATCAGAGGCCAGCGCCTTAGACCACTGCGCCACCGGGGCGGCCACCAATATTTGGACACCAACTTACCTAATTTTGTTCAACGACCGCCACCCCCTCCCCCAACTACAAGTGTTTTGCTTGAAAAAAGATACGCCGCCCTAAAAGAAAATGAAGCACGCAGTTAAAAAAAAAAAAAAAAGAAAGAAAGAAAAGCCATTTTTGGACAAATTAATGAAAAATCATTTTTTCTGCGTATTAGTTGCAGAGAGTTTTGCTAGAAAAATGTGCCGTCATATTGATCTGAAGTACAAACAATGAGCTGCATAGGTAGCACATTGTTGCAATTAACTTAGGCCCAACACTGAACCACAGTCTTTTAGGAATATATAAGGTGGCTAACTGTTGGGCCTATGTTAAATTACAAGGCTGTGCAACCTTGAATATAACTTTTTTCTCTGCAGCTTTACATTTCTTTATTCATATTCAGATCCCTTCACTGAAAAGTATTATCGCAGTTCTGGTGTTAAAAATAGTTGATTATTTTCATTATTTTTCAGAGGAAGCGAAAATAAAGATACAGAGACGTGTGCTAAAAAATGTCGAAAAATAACCTACAAGAAATTCCACATAAAAAAGGATTACCAGCGGATGAGACTCTGAGCTCTAGCGATTTAAAAAGAGAATTTCAGAAAGCCCCATAACTATAGGAAACAAAATATTTTTAATGACTTTTGATTGTCATGCATTGCCTTATATACTTACCATTGTAAGATTCTGGAAACACTGTCGGAAAGGTCACGCCTAGCGGCTGGTTGATTTATAACTGCTTAAAAATATAATAAATCAATTTCCAGTTAATCTAATTTATATGCATGTGTTCCGAACATTTTTGGCACTAACGAAAGAATGAACGCATCTTAAGGTAAAAAACAAAAAACGTCGTACAAAAAAAGCGTGACATCATCTTCTGAAGGGTAAGAGAGGTTGCCAGGATTTCATAGCGGCCTGTGGAAAAGAGAAGAAATAAAAAAATAATAATAGAAAAATCTGTCCTGGCAACTTTTATTTCCCCTTTTGGTTAAATCATGAGGGAAAAAATTTTACTAGATAACATTTTTGTAACTGACAAGAATTGCAATGAAATAAAACCCGGCCAATTCCATTTATTAAATGAAGCCAAGGAACCAGTTTCTCAAAACAGCTGTGTCGGTCGTGGATCGCTTCGCAGACACTATTTTGATGGTCGGGGTGGAAAAAACGTTCACTCGAATTGTAAATGCAACATCCTGTAACTGCAGGAGCTTAAAGGCATATCGTTTAGTTTTTAATTTACTTATTTTTTCCTCCCCCAAACTCCCATTATTTTTTTCAAGCAGAGTGGATCATCCGCACACGTCCTCAGTACGTGCATATCTAATTAGTTTGCCTGAGTTCTTTCTGGCACCATTTCCAACAACACTTTCAGTACTGAAAGAAAGGAAGCGGTGGTCATCCTTTATCTAAGGCTACTGTCGCCAGGGAAGGGAAAGAAAAGGAACCTGAAAGCAAACACAACGTCCATATTTCTCCCAGAGTTCCGATCTCGGCACGAGAATTGTTGAAAAATGTCTTAACATACTGATGCTTAAGAAATGTTATTATTTGTGGTGCTGGTATGCGGGATGTCTCAAAAAATATTGAAACAAGCTTTTATCTCTTCAACGGTTGAACACAGATGCATACTTTCAGTTAGAGAAATGCTCAAAATGACGTAAAGACTTATGACATGGCAACTGCACCCCGGTCGGTGGCATATGAATAAAAATAAAAAATATAATTTTTATATAGGCCTTCGTCGAAAACAAATTTCAACAAAAAAAAAAAAAAAGTTGCGCTATGTCCTAATTAGTCGTAAAAAAAACCCTCTGTCATTTTGCTTCAAAACTGGCGGAGATATTCGCGATGAAAATTGTAAAAAATGTATCGTCTGGAGCGATAATTTCCCGCACGCGCGAGAGCTCTTCCCTTACTCGCTTTGAGTGCTACAAAGCTATGCAGCGAAACAAGCTATCGTTTGCCCGTAAACTGGCTCCAGACGATACATTTTGGATACATTTTACATCGCGAATATTTCCTTGAGTTTTACAATTAGAACAACGAGGTTTGTTTTTTCGACGTACTGCATATAATTTTTGGTAAAGCACGGTTTTTCCACAAGAAGGCGTACGTGTTTATTTTTGTTTTTGATGTATTTGCAATAATTGCGCTTCTGAAAACTTGATTTGAAACATTTTTTTTTTGTGCTCAAATACCACTCACTACAGAAAACCTTTACAAAATATTTTCTGCTTAAAATGATGTATAGTTTTTCCGCGAAGAGGCGTAGATGCATATCTTATTTTTCTCGATATCTCTGCTTCAAACAGTCCGATTCTAAAAATTCCTCCTTTGTCCGAGAACGTTCCTGGTGCGAAATGTTTTGCATACAATTTCAAATTTTTCTGAACGTACAAGTTTGGCACCAGATCGCATAAGTTCACGTTTGTGTTTACAGACGTGAACTTATGCGATCCAACCGTAGGCTGAAGAAACGTATATGCTCCAGCTTTGTCCGTCTGTCTGGCCGCCCGCACGATAGCTCGCGTAAAAATTGTTCGATTTCGATGAAATTTTAGTATGTGGTAGGGGTGCATCTGGGGACAAACCTTATTGAAAACGGACGAAACGGGGTCAAAGGGGAAATGGGATCATAGGAGCGGGATCCATTCCATTGACGTTATGCGTCATAACTTGCGTAAAAATGGTTCGATTTTGATAACATTTTAGTATGGGGTAGGGGACCACTTGGGGACGAACCCTATTGAAAGTGGGAGAAATAGGGACAAAGGTCAGGACATAGGAGCGGGATCCATTCCATTGCACTTATATGTCATAACTTACTCAAAAAGGCTTCGATTGCTACAAAGCTTTATCATGTTGTTCCAGAGGTATACTGAACCGACCCTGTTGAATATCATCGAAATGGGGTCAAAGGTCAAGACATAGGAGCGAGATTTATTCCACAGCCATTATCCTCCTAACTTGACTAAAAATGCTTCTATTGCGACAAAACTTTAGTATGTTGTTCCGGAGGTATACTGAACCAATTGTGTTTAATTTCATCAAAATGGGGTCAAAGTCAGGACACAGGAGCGGGATTTATTCCACAGCCATTATCCTCATAACTTGAGTAATGAGTTCTGGTATGTTGGAAAGCGTATCACAATCAGTGCATTGCATAATTTTACTAACTTGTTCAGTCAGATACTCCTAATTATGAAAAGTATTTGTGGGGATTTCCTTCCCGAAATAATGCAAAATTTCTCCGCTGTGGTGGGCAAATATTTAATATGTTATAACGTACAAGTTTGTCCGCGTCGGGAATCGAATACGGGTCCGCTCACTCCGTAGTAAGTCGCTCTCCCAGCTGAGCTACATATGCCCTCATTGCTATCTGCCTTTATCTCATGTGCGTCCTGCGGGGCCGGCACGCCACATCAATTTCAAGTATCCTGCAAGTTTCAATAATGTACTGTACACTAATTTCACAAATTCCACTATTTTTTTGCTTTTTATGACTAGACGCTGAACTTTTGTTTGTAACTTCATTTCTATTACTGGTAATAACATTCTGTAAAAATATTTGAATTCAGCATAACATTTCCTTTAAAATGTTGTATAATATGCATTCCTGACGTTACCATTAGGCTGCATAAGTTGACTTCAAACATCAAAAATTGACTTTCGGCCTACCGGTGCAGGACTTTTGGCCACGATTGTAAATTCCATTTGAAAGCACATTTATCTCTGTTATCGTCGTACTCTACGAGAAACTTTTCGTGTACAGTTTATTAATTTTCGTAGCATACTCTTTTAGCTGCTAGTGTGAGTGTAACGTACCAGGAGATGTGACGTACCTGCCAGAAGGACGCACACGACATAAAGGCAGATAGGAATCAATAAAACGTCCGCGTAGCTCAATTGGTAGAGTGACTTTTTCCGGAATGAGGGGATCCGGGTTCGAATCCTGGCGTGGACAGAAATGACGGAGAAATTTACTTCGTTATAATGGCGCCCGAACTATCCGGATGACCCGACCGTTCAAACTCTCGCAATGGTGTGATGTTCTTTCCACACCGCGAGATAGGAAAAATAAGAGAATCCCTTCTCCAGCACTTCGGAAAAAAAAATGTGGGGGAGATGATGTAACGTACCAGGAGATGTCACGTACCTGCCAGAAGGACGCCCACGACATAAAAGGCAGATAGGAATCAGAATAAAACGTCCGCGTAGCTCAATTGGTAGAGTGACTTATTCCGGAATGAGGGGATCTGGGTTCGAATCCTGGCGTGGACAGAAATGACGGAGAAATTTACTTCGTTATAATGGCGCCCGAACTATCCGGATGACCCGACCGTTCAAAATCTCGCAATAGTGTGATGTTCTTTCCACACCGCGAGATAGGAAAAATAAGAGAATCCCTTCTCCAGCACTTCGGGAAAAAAAAAATGTGGGGGAGATGATGTAACGTACCAGGAGATGTGACGTACCTGCCAGAAGGACGCACACGACATAAAGGCAGATAGGAATCAGAATAAAACGTCCGCGTAGCTCAATTGGTAGAGTGACTTATTCCGGAATGAGGGGATCCGGGTTCGAATCCTAGCGTGGACAGAAATGACGGAGAAATTCACTTCGTTATAATGGCGCCCGAACTATCCGGATGACCCGACCGTTCAAAATCGCGCAATGGTGTGATGTTTTTTCCACACCGCGAGATAGGAAAAATAAAACCAGCACTTCAAAAGAAAAAAAAATAAAAAATATATATATATATATATATATATATATATATATATATATATAAGGGGGAGATGATGTAACGTACCAGGAGATGTGACGTACCTGCCAGAAGGACGCACACGACATAAAGGCAGATAGGAATCAGAATAAAACGTCCGCGTAGCTCAATTGGTAGAGTGGCTTATTCCGGAATGAGGGGATCCGGGTTCGAATCCTGGCGTGGACAGAAATGACGGAGAAATTTACTTCGTTATATGAGAAAGTAGCTATTTTTATTTTTAGATGTTTTATCGATTGTAAAAATCCTCTTGGTTTTTTGTTTTGCTTTGTTTTGCAAAGGGTTTCATTGACAATGAATGACTTTGAAAATTTTTATTCATGTCGGAAAGGATTCAAAAGACGTCCTCATTTACAACTGAAAATTTGTTTCGTCATCGTTCTTGTTATCCTCGGAGGGTGTGGCAAATGTCATCCTACAATATCTAGCACTTATACTGTATGCGCTGGGGAAAAGATCGCACACGCCTCAAACCGGCATGTTCGGCTGTACAACGGAATAAAACTACACTGCCGCTGATTGTATCGCAAAACTACACATAGTTCGAAACATTACCTTAGCTCCAGTGTAGACTATTGCCTTTCCTATTGTTTTGATGAACGCTCAGAACGGTGCGCGAAACTTCAAAATGTCATAAATTTTAAGTGCCTCGTAAGTGACCACTGATTTTTGAGCAGAAAATTTACTGCGAGTGCTATCAAAGTCTTCTGATTAGTTCAGTTTCTCCGTTACAAGAGAATTAAAGCTGAAGACAGTTGCTTTCAACGTAATAGGACAGCTGCCAACAAACGAGAACTGATCTTTTGAAAACGTACCTGTTCAGCACATTATAATTGGGTCGTACAAACAAGTACACGTCACTAAGCTGTTCTCTGAGATTCACAAGTTAGCTCCACAAAGAAATGCAAACCACCAGATACATTTTTAACTAATTATTTACTTACTTCTGAAATATCAAACTTCACCATTTCAACGGTCTTGACCCACAGCTCGGGCTTCACTGATATCCACCACAAGACGTACACAAGACCTTCTATACACTGAAGAGCAACTGAATTAGAGACAGCTGGCGTTATGCAAATGTGGCGCTGTGGGCGTACCTGTAAACGGAAACGACATGACGTATGCAGCGATCCGACAATATAAGGAGTGATGCGACAGGAATCAGTAAGAGTCTGACGCAGTATGTGTAAGACTAAGCGTATTTGATCGTGGCCAAATTGTCGGGGCTCGACGAATGGGTCACTCCATCTCGGAAGTCGTGCAGGCACTGGGATTTTCACAAGCCACTGTGTCACGGGTGCACCGTGAGTACATCGAATCCGGTAAAACCATCCCTGCAATGGCCAACTGCCGTGGACAACAGCGTGTGGATGAGCGGGGTCATCGTCGGCTAGCTCGCTTTGTAACAGCGGATAGACGGGCCACAGTGCAAGAAATCACTCGGCAATTTAACGCTGGTGCACAATAACGTGTAAGCAACCACATCATCCAGAACCATCTCCTCGCTATGGGGTACAGAAGCCATCGTCCCACGAGGGTACCGCTGCTGACCGCACATCACAGGGTGCAAAGATTAGCATGGGCGCGGGAACATCGCTACTGGATTCTAGACATGTGGGAAAATGTTGCCTGGACTGATAAGTCGAGATTCACGTTGGTACATGCGGATGGCAGGATACGAGTACGGCGCAAACCACATGAAGCGATGGATCCTTCTTGCCAGCAGGGTACTCTTCAAGCTGATTGGGGTGGCATTCTCGTCTGGGGACTGTTTATGTGGACTGAAATGAAACCCCTGGTACATGTGACATCTTTCCTCACAAGTCAACGTTACCGGGATATCCTGGACGACCATTTGCTCTTGTTTGTGCCTCTTCAACATCCCACTGGGGACCTTATCCTGAAACAAGACAATGCACCATGTCATTGCTCCCGAATTTTATCCGAATGGTTGGATGAACACTCCACCGACGTGACCTCGCTTCCTTGGCCAGCTAGGTCACCTGACCTGAATCCCATCGAGCACATCTGGGATGCCATCGAGAGAGATGTTCTAGGCTCTGACCCCCTCCATCAAATCTTTGTGAACTGTGGGAGCTTGTTCAAGGGTCGTGGATCCGTATGGCTACCCTACGCTTCCGGTGTCTTGTCGAGTCCATGCCGAGACGAATCGCCACCGTCATCAGGGCGAAAGGTGGTGCTACACGTTACTAGACAGGTATCTCTAATTCAGTTGCTCTTCAGTGTACTTTATACTCATAATCATTTTCTCATGCAGACACTCCTGAATCTGATCCTACCATGACTTCCTTGACCTTCTTCTGCCTTTCTTTCCTGCCACTTGGGCTGAAACAATGTTCTTAGTGAGCGTCTCATCACTCATTCTTTCAGCATGGCCAAGCCACCTAAGGATCTTAGTCTCCATCTTGCTAACAACATTTTGCCTCACGTTACACAACAGCAGTACGTCTTCTTTCCTCACCCGATCAGCGAGTGACTTGCCACAAGCTCTCCGTAAGTAACGCATCTCTCCAGCACACAAACGACTCCTATGTTTCTTCTGTAATATACCAATGTTTCACTGCCATACATCAGAGTAGGAACAATTATACTTTCATACACAACCATTCGGGACTCTCTTGAGAACCCATAATTCCTGTAAAAACCTTTTAAAGCAGCTATGACTTTCAATGAAGAATTCACTCACCTACCAATTTCACCATTTATTTGTTCTCTCTGTCAAGCATGCTTCCTAAGCACACAGACTCATTCACTTGGTCAATCACTGTGCCATTTAGACTCATTCAGTGCTAACAGTTCCTCGCTCAAAAACCATAACTTTGGCTTTTCCCTTATTTATACTAAGTTTGAATTTCATGCAAACTTTGTACATCCAAGACAACATACTCTGCAACTCACTTTTGCTCTTTGCCAACAGGACTGTGTCATCAGCATACAACAATCTGCACACACTGATATTACCAAGACATAAACCAGTATTGTCCATCTGGGCATCACGCATGCATGCATCCATAAATATATTAAATAGCCACGGTGTCATTATACAACCTTGTCTGACTCCTGCACCAATAGAAAACCATTCTGATAAAACACTATTCACTCGTACACAAGCTCTACTGCCAGCATACATGGCTTTTACACTATTATGTAGATTCCCAGTAACACCATATTTATTCAGCACCTAAAACAAAAGTGTCCTATTTACTCGGTCGTAAGCTTTCTGTAAATCTATGAAGGCAGCAAAAACTTTCTTTCCAACAGCCAGATACTTTACGATCATCATGCATAATGCAAAAATTTGGTTAGTGCAGCCTTTACCAGGCATATTATATTGGGTTTTGTAAAAGGTATATTCACATTTTGGCGCCAGATGTTGTTTGTACGAATTTCAAAGGTTAATTGACATTGCAGACACACCATATTTACAAATTCTGAAAGGTGAACTATCAACACATCGGTATAAAAGGTAGTTCGGCGTCATCGGTTCATTTTGCGTAGGTTCAAAAATAGGATACAATAAGGTACATTTTCGCCATTTAATGCTGTTTTTCTATCACAAAGGTAAAAATGCGGAGCAATCGCAAAAAAAAAAAAAATAATAAAAAAAAGATATATGAAGTGTATGGTGAAAATACTTAAAGGATTGGACTGTGTCAGTATTTGTTTTCAAAAGTTCATGTTGAGATTACTTACGCGCTAATGAACCACGCTCTGGAAGACCCATTTGAGCTGACGACGACCAAATCACGGGGACTAATCGAAAGCAACCCACATAGTATGACCTGAGTAATTACGCAGACACTGCAGACATCCAATAGCACCGTAAACAAAAAGTAACTTGTACAAAATTCTAGCGGATAATGCTTACCTTGACATTCCTTTCTAGCGATGGGAACATTTCACGCACGTGTTTTCCGGTCTTTGTTGATGTTATTGTCCTAAAGTCCGTTGTATGCGATGACTGGCTTTACTTCTCGCTCTTTTCGCTGGGTATACTCATTGGATCTTTGCCTTAGGATTCCAAACACATCAATTTTTACCGTTCTTTATACTCGAAATTTTCGCCCATCCTCTGGGCATCCTCAGGAGCGTGGCACTTTACCACCGATGTTCGTGGTTAACTTCGCGCTAATGGAGTCCGATACTCCTTGTTGCCATTCGTCGGATATACTTTCCTGGATATATTTCGTTATCAAGCCCGGCTGGCGCCATTTATGTTTCATTAAAACAACTTTTTTTTCTTTTTTTTTAATTTCTTCTCCTATCCTGGTTTTCTTGTCTTTTTTGCCGGTTTTTCTTTTGTTGTTCTTTTTCTTGTCTTATTAGTTCTTTCCACAGGCCCGATAATGTGCTAGGGTCGTTCTGGTTACATACCCTTGCTTTATTTTTATATATTAATATTGCTTCTTTCCTCCTCATTTGCCTTTCCGATTTTTTATTCTTTTTTAGCATTTTAATTTCATCGAATTTTGGGAATGTCCGGTTTTCCATGCAGAATTGCACTAAAGCAGTTTTGGCTTCTTTTTTTTGCCAATTAGATATGTGTTGTTTAAGTCTTTTTTTAATCTGTTTTTCGTACTTCCAATGTACGATATTGGGGGTATGTGTGCAATTGGAATTTCGTAGGTTCCTGATTCTTCTAGCATTTTTTCCTCTGTTTTTTTGTTGACAGTCATACTTTTCACGGTGTGCACTGAGCTTCATAGTTGTAAGTCATATTTAGCACAGTGCCTATTGATTTCATTACTCACTCCTTCCAAGTATGGGAAAGCTCCAATGTATTTCAATTTTTTCTTCCTCATCTTCCTTTGGTTGTGCACTTCTTGGACTTCTTTACTCTGAGTAATATGCTTTTTACTCTCATGTATCCATTTATTAATTATCTTGCTCGGGTGCCCATTCTCTTGTGCTATTTTCGAGATAAACTCTAGCTCTTGATTTTTTAGCCTGTTGTTAGATGTGTGTGTGTACGCTCGCCGTATCAAGTTTACTATGCTGTTTTTTTTATGTATCACTGGATGGTGCGACGAGTATGGTATCAGTACAGGTATGTAAGTTGCTTTTCTGAACACCGAGTATTCAAAAATATTTTTGTTTTTCTTTAGTTGGATGTCCAGGAAGGATAGGCAATTATCCTCTTCAAACTCAATAGTTAGCTCTATGGTGTTACAGATTTTTCTAAACTGCTGTGCTAGATCTTGTAGCTCGGCTTTGTTAAGTTTAGACATTATAATAATGTCGTCTACATATCGAGCATAAAGTATTGGTTTTTCAGGTAGATTTTGAATAATTTCTTTTTCGAGGTATGCCATAATCACTTCTGCGTATAATGCCGATAATGGGGATCCCATAGGGCCACCTTGCGCTTGTTTAAATATATTTCCTTTAAAAATGGAAGATGTTGTTTTCCTTGATGAAATATAAGGTATTCTTTAGCTCTTTCAGTTGTGACAAGTTTAGTTCTTTGTTGATGCTTAGTTGTTGCATAATCAATTCGATGGCTAGCTCGACAGGAGTGTTTGGGTATAACTCCTTAACGTCCATGGAGGCCATAGTTATTTGCTCTAGGTCTTGATTAATTAATTTGATTTTTTCTATAAACTCATAGCTATTCTTTAATGTATATTGATTCCTCATGAATATTGGGGATAGATAGTTGTATATCATTTTTTCTAGGTTGATGAGTGGTGAGTTTTTTTTTCGATAGAATCAGTCTTAAAGGTGTGTTTTCTTTATGTGTTTTAATTTTTGAGAATATTTTTGGCATCCCTGCTCCCATTGGAGGGTTTGCATTTTTTATTTCAGTTGGTAACGTGCTGTGGTTCCTTATCTTAGCCAGGAAGGTAAGTTGTTTGTCGGTGGGATCTTTGTTGATGCTATCGCACTCTAATTGGCAAAAAAAAAGAAGCCAAAACTGCTTTAGTGCAATTCTGCATGGAAAACCGGACATTCCCAAAATTCGATGAAATTAAAATGCTAAAAAAGAATAAAAAATCGGAAAGGCAAATGAGGAGGGAAGAAGCAATATTAATCTATAAAAATAAAGCAAGGGTATGTAACCAGAATGACCCTAGCACATTATCGGGCCTGTGGAATGAACTAATAAGACAAGAAAAACAACAACAAAAGAAAAACCGGCAAAAAAGACAAGAAAACCAGGATAGGAGAAGAAATTAAAAAAAAAGAAAAAAAAAGTTGTTTTAATGAAACATAAATGGCGCCAGCCGGGCTTGATAACGAAATATATCCAGGAAAGTATATCCGACGAATGGCAACAAGGAGTATCGGACTCCATTAGCGCGAAGTTAACCACGAACATCGGTGGTAAAGTCGTCACGCTCCTGAGGATGCCCAGAGGATGGGCGAAAATTTCGAGTATAAGAAACGGTAAAAATTGATGTGTTTGGAATCCTAAGGCAAAGATCCAATGAGTATACCCAGCGAAAAGAGCGAGACGTAAAGCCAGTCATCGCATACAGCGGACTTTAGGACAATAACATCAACAAAGACCGGAAAACACGTGCGTGAAATGTTCCCATCGCTAGAAAGAAATGCCAAGGTAAGCATTATCCGCTAGAATTTTGTACAAGTTACTTTGAAATATCGCACGTAAAAGAGAATAGTAGAATGATTAGAGCTATATAATAGTCAGAATTAGAACTACTAATTGGAATTGTAAACAAAAAGGCTTTCCACTTTCAACCTCAGCCATTTCCTCTCCATCAGGGCATCACAAAGGTCCTCAGTATTACGGTATACCCACTAAGAATAATGATACCGGTAATATAGACAGCATTTACATAGGTGGTACTAAAAGACGACTGAAGACAAGAATGGAAGAGCATAAGAGATATTGGAAAAAGGGTGAACAACGAACATCTCTTATTACCTATTGTATTAATGGTATAATTCTATCCCCGTATGGGAAAATTCAAAAATATATACTACGCATAATACACATAAGAAGATTTTGTTTTCTGAGTCTATTGTGATAGAAACAAGTTAGTAAAATCATGCAAAGCATTGATTATGATACGCTTTCCAACATACCAGAAATTATTACTCAAGTTATGTGGATAATGGCCGTGGAATAAATCTCGCTCCTGTGTCCTGACCTTTGACCCCATTTCGATTACATTCAACATAACCGGTTCAGTATACCTCAGGAATAGCATACAAAAGGTTTGTCGCAATAGAAGCAGTTTTACGCAAGTTATGAATATAATGGCTGTGGAATAAATCTTGATTTTGTGCAATGACCTTTGACCCCATTTCGTTGATATTCACCAGAACCGGTTCACTATACCTCCGGAACAACATGATAACGTTTTGTCGCAATCGAAGCATTTTTAGGTAAGTTATGATGCACAAGGGCAATGGAATGGATCCCATTCCAGTGTCCTGACCTTTGACCCCATTTCGCCCATTTTCAATAGGGTTCGTCCCCAGTGGCTCCCTACCACATACTAAAATTTCATCGAAATCGAACCATATTTACGCATATTAGGACGCATAAAAACAATGGAACGGATCTCGCTTTTATGTCTTGACCTTTGACCCCATTCCGTCCATTTTCAATGTAATTCGTCCCCAGGTGGTTCCTTACCATATACTAAAATTGCATCGAAATCGAACCATTTTTACGCAAGTTATGACGCATAAGGGCAATGGAATAAATCCCGCTCTTATGCCCTGCCTGACCTTTGACCCCCATTTCTCCAATTTTCAATGGGGTTAGTGCCCAGGTAGTTCCCTACCACATCCTAAAATTTCATCAAAATCGAACCATATTTACGCATGTTATGACACATAAAGGCAATGGAATGGATCCCGCTTTTATGCCCTCACCTTTGACCCCATTCCGCCCATTTTCAATAGGCTTCGTCCCCAGGTGATTACTTACTACATACTAAAATTTCATCGAAATCGAACCATTTTTGCGCAAGTTACGACGCATAAGAGCAATGGAATGAATCCCGCTCCTATGTCCTGACCTTTGACCCTGTTTCGCCGATTTTCAATAGGATTCGTCCCCAGCTGGTTCCTTACCACATACTAAAATTTCGTCGAAATCGAACCGTTTTCACGTGAGTTATCGTGCGGACGGACGGACGGACGGACAGACGGACGGACAGACGGACGGACAAAGCAGGAGCATATACGCTTCTTCAACCTACGGTTGGAAAGCGTAAAAAACCCGGGGATTTCATTGTAATTAACAGCTACCACTTGAATTGCCGTTTGCCTGGCGGTACATAATAACAATAGAAAAAGAAACAAAAGAAAAGAACATAAAAACTAAATCTATTGGAAATGTCTCATCCAATAGCGATGGCTAATGAGATTACATAGGATGAACACCAAATGGTGCAACAATAGAAATTGTCGAAAATCATGAGACCAACCTACGTACGGACACAGGACCAATAGGCGATGAGTAGACTGGTGGCATGGAGGTAATAAGCGCAATAAAAGCAGATGGGTGTCTCTTGCACCCGACCGCTGAAGATGGGCACAGAGTAGCCTGAAGCATGTCCGGTGATACGAGCGTGGAACGACTTGTTGACTATTTTAATTTTGATACATCACGATAATTAATTTGACATCGAATAGTGAAATACTTCAATTGCTGAAATTCTAGCTGCGTCGATGTAGTATGGTCTTAACAACAGTCTTAGAACGATTTTAACTCATCACCACCTTCTTTTAGATAGTGCAATTGTTCGTGTTTGTGTTGAACTGTGAACATTGAATCTCTTTTAATGGTGTAGAGCAACAGTGGACACCGGGCAAGTAGTAATATTGAACTGAAATGTAATAGGTATGCTTACACCAGACTTATGCAAACCAAGAGGACTGAAGCCGAAATAAGGTGAGCGCAATACGTGTTGCTCCATATACCTCACTGATGATTTTTTTATGGCAATGTATATTAGGACAAAGTCATCTAAAGTATTCTTACACACGTTATAGTACATGAGCCCAAAAACGACACGTTGACATCGATGACAATGGAATATTTATACAGTATCTGAACCTAAGAACATCTCTACATATACAATATATTTACATTAAATTTTGTAAGCTTATGCAAGTTTCAGCCAGTGAGACATAAAAAAATCATCAGTGAGGTATATGGAGCAACACGTATTGTCGAAAATCACGAGACCAACCTACGTACGGACACAGGACCAATAGGCGATGAGTAGACTGGTGGCATGGAGGTAATAAGCGCAATAAAAGCAGATGGGTGTCTCTTGCACCCGACCGCTGAAGATGGGCACAGAGTAGCCTGAAGCATGTCCGGTGATACGAGCGTGGAACGACTTGTTGACTATTTTAATTTTGATACATCACGATAATTAATTTGACATCGAATAGTGAAATACTTCAATTGCTGAAATTCTAGCTGCGTCGATGTAGTATGGTCTTAACAACAGTCTTAGAACGATTTTAACTCATCACCACCTTCTTTTAGATAGTGCAATTGTTCGTGTTTGTGTTGAACTGTGAACATTGAATCTCTTTTAATGGTGTAGAGCAACAGTGGACACCGGGCAAGTAGTAAGGTTGAACTGAAATGTAATAGGTATGCTTACACCAGACTTATGCAAACCAAGAGGACTGAAGCCGAAATAAGGTGAGCGCAATACGTGTTGCTCCATATACCTCACTGATGATTTTTTATGTCTCACTGGCTGAAACTTGCATAAGCTTACAAAATTTAATGTAAATATATTGTATATGTAGAGATGGGATGTAAGGTCAGGTGATGCGTAACATCACAGCCTCTCCTTGACAAATGTCAACCCCGCCTTCTCGTGGTGCATCCTGTTCCCACTAAAGGGGCTCTGACGACCGCCCATAGCGGTATAACTATACCATCGGGATTAGAGGAAATTCTATCCCACACTCACCAACCCGCTTGGCCAGCGTGGTGAGTTATGGCCAAACCCTCCAAAATGACTCCACAACTTAAATCTTGGCCCTCAGTCTCCAGCAGCTGGAATGTACCTGGCCAAGGCAGCGGCCAGTGCGACATGAAGGCAGAGGGTGCTAAGAATCCCCGGAGGACCGGACTAGGCTGCCATCTGATGCTGACCTTGGCAACGTACAATGGACGCTCCCTATCTTCTGATTCAAGGCTTCTTGAATTGGAAGAGGAACTACAAAGGATCAAGTGGGACATCGTGGGGCTAAGTGAGGTAAGGAGAAAAGGAGAAGATCTCATTGAACTGAAAAGTGGACATCTCTTCTACTATCGTGGGACAGATACTGGCAGAACTAGTGGTGTTGGATTTATAATAAACAAGAAACTGAAGGATAAAGTGGTAGAAGTTGAAAGTTCCTCTGACAGAGCTGCACGACTTGTTATCCAACTATCGAGAAGATACCAGGCTCAGATTATTCAAACTTATGCACCCACCACAAGTCATCCTGAAGAAGAAATTGAAGAATTTTATGAGGAAATTTGTCATCTAAATAATAAAGGTAAGCAGCACTTGAAAATAATTATGGGAGATTTCAATGCAAAAATAGGGCAGCGGCAACAGAATGAAACTTCAGTAGGTAAATTCGGTCACGGCAACAGAAACCAGCGTGGAAATACTCTCGTTGAGTTTGCAGAGGCAGAAGGGTTTTCATCTTGAACTCCTTTTTCAAGAAAACGCCACACAGGAAATGGACATGGAGACATCCAAATGGGACGACAAGTGAAATTGATTTTATTATGTGTAACAAAAAATTCGTCATAGAAGACTGCAGTGTGCTAAACAAGTTCAACACAGGTAGTGACCATAGATTGGTGAGATGTAAGATGCACCTCAACACTAAACTTGAACGTGGCAAGCTCATAAGACAAACAAAATCTATTGACATAACCAACCTTAAAAACACCATAATACCTTCAAGTTGGAACTGAAGAACAGGTTCTCTGCTTTAGAAGGCCTAACATCGGAAGAAGTGGACATCTCTGAAGTTAACAGAAAAGTAACCAAAGCTCTTATGAAAACAGCAACAAAATTAGCTGGGTCTAAGAACAAGTTGCATGTAAATAAATTATCAGGAAAAACGAAAATGTTGATGCAAAAAGAAGAGAGAGATGAGGACAACTAAAGAAGATGTGACTTCCAAAGTGGAATATATAGAGCTATGCAAGACAGTACGAAAAAGTATCACTGAAGACGTAAGAAAATTCAACTGTGAACTAGTGAGGAAAGCAATTGAAAACAACCAAAGCCTAAAGATAGCAAAGGGACATCTCAGTAAGGGAAGAAAACAGATTATGGCACTGAGAAAAGAAGATGGTTCTGTAACAAGAAATAGAGGCGAAATTTTGACAAGAGTGAAAGATTTCTACTCCAAATTATATGAAAGGGATGATACATGCACTCCAGACATCATGAAAGATACCAGTACCAGAGTTCCTCCAGTCCTTCCAGCAGAAGTTGCACATGCAATCAAGAACATGAAGCGGGGAAAAGCTCCAGGAGAAGATGGAATTACTGTAGACATCATACAAGAAGCAAGTGGAGAAATCGAAACAGTACTCGCCCAAATTTTCACTCGATGCCTTAATGAAGGAAAGATTCCTGAGGATTGGAACACCGCTACAATGATCCTGCTACATAAGAAAGGTGACATTGAGGATCTCGGAAACTACAGACCTATCAGCCTCCTATCAGTAGTTTATAAAATCTTCACTAAAGTTCTTTCACACCGCTTGAAGGTAACACTGGACATGGCTCAACCGAGAGAACAAGCTGGATTCAGGAGTGGCTACAGCACAATAGATCATATCCATGTGCTGAGAGAACTAATTGAAAGAGCGAGGGAATATGAACTTCCATTGTGCATGGCTTTTATCGATTATGAAAAAGCCTTTGATTCGGTGAAACCATCAGCAGTTACAATGGCTCTGAAAACCTGCGGTATTGAAGATGCATACATTAATATTATTAATAACATCTATGAAAATGCAAGTGCAAAGATTAGGCTGTTTGAAAATACAACACACATAAAAATTGGAAAGGGAGTGAGACAAGGTGACACCATATCTCCGAAGCTCTTTAATGCCACATTGGAGGGTGTTTTTCAGTCACTGAGCTGGGAAAACAAGGGGATAAAGATTAATGGAGATTATCTAACCCACCTTCGTTTTGCTGATGACGTAGTCATTTTTGCAACTAGCCCATCAGAGCTGCAGAGTATGATCCAGGAACTTGCTGACAAGAGTAAAGAAGTGGGATTAAAAATGAACTTTCAGAAGACAAAAGTGATGTTCAATGCTTTTACAAGAAATGAAGATTTATCGATTGATGGAGAAAAGCTGGAGATAACAGACACGTACATTTATCTTGGACAGCAGATATCAAGTGAGGGTCACATTGATGAAGAAATTAATCGGCGCACAAAACTTGCCTGGAGAGCTTTTGGAAGAAACAGCATAATTTTCAAGAGCAATATGCCATTATGTCTTAAAAGAAAAGTGTTTGATCAATGCATCCTTCCAGTGCTTACGTATGGTGCAGAGACGTGGACCTTAACTAAAAGAGACATACAAAGGCTGCAGACAACTCAAAGAAGCATGGAGAGTTGCATACTTGGTGTAACCAGGAGAGATAAGAAGAGGAACTCGTGGATCCGAAAAATGACAAGAGTGGAAGACATCATGATCAGAGTCAAATCCCTGAAATGGCAATGGGCTGGACATACTGTCAGAAGGACAGATCATCGATGGACAGCCGAAATTTTAGATTGGATTCCAAGGGACAGGAAAAGACCCAGAAGAAGACCACATGGGAGATGGGTGGATGAAATTCGAAAGTATGCAGGGGTGACATGGAGGAGACTGGCACAAGACAGACCGTTGTGGAGGAAACTTGGGGAGACCTTCGTCCAGCAGTGGATTGATAATGGTTGACAATGATGATGATGATGATATGTAGAGATGTTCTTAGGTTCAGATACTGTATAAATATTCCATTGTCATCGATGTCAACGTGTCGTTTTTGGGCTCATGTACTATAACGTGTGTAAGAATACTTTAGATGACTTTGTCCTAATATACATTGCCTATCTCGCACGTATTTTGTTTTTCAAATACAGGGTGATTCATATAGAAGTATACAGTTTCAACGCACTATAAAACAAGAACAATGTAAGATATTTTATGTTACCTGTAACAGAATTGTAGGGGAATGTTTCAAGTTTTTTCAGAGGCAGTCACAGCTGTTCTATGAGTGCACCCTTAGTCACACGACACATATCGAGCCGGTAATCCACTTCCGCCCAAACGCGAGGTAAAATATCTGAATCAAGTGCAGTGATAATGCTGTGATACTGCACTTTGTATGGAATCATTTTCAGCTTCTTTCTCAAAATTCTCCAGACAGTGAGCAGTGAAACTTGCACTTCACGACTCACCCTCCGCGTTGATTTTCCCGGGTTTCGTTGAATGGCGGTGCAAACACTATCGACGACTTCTTCCGATACAGATTTTCTGGTTGGGGGTTCTTTTCCGAATCGTGATCGGAAATGCCGTTGCACAACAGTTACAGCTTCCGTTTTGCTCAATTCTAGAACACAAAACGCCTTCTCTACTGCAAACGCTGCCATTTTGACTGACTAGTCACGTGACACACGCGCTATCACCTACGTCACTTCCCTCAGTAGCGGGACACAAACTTTATGAGTACATCTACCAAACGGTTCGCAGTTGTGGTCCGTATCTTTAACTGTTACTGTTTTACAGCATCTGGAAACTGTATACTTCTTTATGAATCATCCTGTATATATATGTGTATAGATTGAACTTCTACTAAAACGCCCTCAGTACTAAATTTCGTCTTGATAGCTTTAATGGTTTTTGAGTTATGGCGACCACAAACCACAGACACACACACACTGAAAATAGGCAAATCATGTTCGGAAGACCCCAAAATGGGTATTTCTGTTGACATCTGGAAGTCAGTTTGTTTTTACGATTACAATACTTTGTTATGTTAGTGGAAGGGAGTAAAAATGCGAGGGTCACATTTAAGGATGCCCGGCAAAGTGAGGGGGCCCCAAAACCGATGACGTGCGTAGGGCCTCGGTAACTGTAAATCCGTCATTACCCTAAGTCACACCTTCAGAGTGGTCCGCTGAAAACTACAGTAATTGGAAGGGTTTAACCCGATTACCACCTGTTTCGTTCCATGGACAATATCCTACATGGACGACACTTCGCTTTAGTGGTGATGTGGAATCCGGCATAACGGTGTTTCTGTCCTCGAAACCTGCCGAGTGGTACCATCGTGGAATCGTGGCTCTGGTGGCACCTCGGCATAGGGCTATAGAAAACAACGACCTGTACTTTGCAGAATCAGGTGAGCGTGTATAGCTAGCTCTGTTGCATCACTTAACTTTTTAGCAGCAAACGGGATGAACAGCGAACTTTTGACTCATCCTAATTCTCTGGAAGGAAATATGGACATCTGTTGACAATCTCATTTTTTTTTAATTGGAGGTTTAAAGACCACCGTGAGCAACTCAATGGGCTATAAGCAGTCGCACGTCCTTAATTTAGGGTCACTGGTTCCAGGGAAGGGAGAGAGCCAGTGCCGTAAGACAAACACAGCATCCATGCCTCACCCGGATTCGAACCAAGAACCCTATCGGACGAACGATCAGAGGCCATCGCTTAGACCACTGCGCCACCGGGCAAAATTTAGTATCCTAAAAGGGCACTTAAAATTTAGTATCCTGGGCGGCTTTCAAATTTAATATCCTAAAAGTGCATTAAGATAAACAGTTTTCTAGAAACCGAAGGTTCACTAGACTTGATTTCGTTTTTGAAAACTAGATTATGCCAAAAAATGTGTATCCTTAGCGTTACCTAGGAAGATATATGGGTATCATGAAAACTGAAAAATGTGGTATACCTTGGTAATGTTACGCGCATCCGGTACAAAAAGATTTTTTTTCCAGTTCGACTTCAAGAAATGGAGGTATCGTGTTCACAGACGGATTGAAGGACGGATAAAGTAATGCACTATGCACACACACACACACACACACATAAATACAGAGAGAGGGGGAGAGAGACTTGCTAAAACTCATGGCTGCATTTTATAAACTTTTACTATTTCACCTTGTGTTTTCCGAATATATAATATCCGAATATCTTTCTGCTTTCAAAAAACAATGGTTTTCGCAGTCGCTCCACAAATAACGCATTCATTTTAGAAACTTTAACTTCCAAGAAACCGCCTTTTGAATACGGAACTTCGGTTTTCTCACGGAAAGGTAATTAAATTTTCCTTCCTCATTCTATTTTTACTTGCATCTTTTTCTCTTTCTTGATTCGTCTTTTCTGCTTTCTAGCGCCACCCTCCCCGCTTTTCTTTTTTCTTTCTTTTTACGAGTTCGTACGTTTATTTAATTTCGTGTAGCGATACGCTCAGGAGGTCAGAAGAGTATACTTTTGTGTTTTTTTGTCCCGCAGTTTCTTTCTCATAAACGATCTCATGTATAATATGTTTTCACATTTAATCAAGGAGGAAGATGCCTGCCAGTTGTCGGTCATATTGGCCACGTCTTTTTAGAAACAGAGCGTGTTGACAAAAGTGTTCATAAGTAAGATCGGAAAATATATGGACAGTCTTTTTTATGACAGAACAATGGAGAAATATATGTTATGATAAATGTATATTCACAGCTACTCGACGAGAAAGGAAATTTTTCCATTTCTATTTATCGTATGTGACTTTTTCTAAATGCTAGTATGCATTTGCGCAATATCAAAAGAAATGGACCAGAATATTAAACTAAAAAAAAAAAAAAAAAGTTCTTCTACGCTCATTGGCGGCAAAATAACCCAATTCAGTTTTCTTTCTCCCCCTTTTATTTAATACCGTCCCTGTAGAACTGTGGCGGCTGGGAAGCAAAGAAGTAAGTGCGCGTTCGACGTCGTCCCGGCTTGTGAACAGTTCTCCGTCCAGGAAATGCTGCAACGACCGGAAAAGGTGGTAATCACATGGGACAATATCCGTGAAATAGTCTGGGTGCAGCAGCAGCAACTTCCAGCCCAGTTCACTGATCTTGTGGCAGGTCACCCATGCTGTGTGAGGTCTCGCACCATCCTGCTGTAGGATGATGGTCGTTTCGACGTGAGCGATGCGTGCAGATCGTCGAGCTGACGGTAGTACACATTGGCGGGGATACTGGTGTTGTCTGGCAGCAGCTCAAAAAACACAACACCCTGAATATCCCACCAAACAGACATCAGGACCTTACGTAGATGTAAGCTGGCTTTAGCGGTCAGCATGGGCTTCTGTTTTGGGTCCAGCCACTGTTTCCGGGCATTGACATTGTCATACAGGACCTATTTCTGGTCACCTGTCACAGTGCGGTCCAAGAACGGTTCAGCTTGGTCACGTGCAAGAAGGAAAACTCATGCGATTTGCTTTCTGCTCAACTGTGAGTTGATGGGGTATCCAAACTCCGTTCTTGTGCACATTCCCAAGTTGACGCAAGTACGTGATAATGCTTGTGTGGGAAGTCTCAGTTGTTCGGCCAAATACCGCGTGGTCACACGTGGGTCGGTCTCCACTAAGGTCTTCAGCATGTCCATATCCACTGTCGTGGTTCTTCTGGCTTTGCGACGGTCTGACAGGTCAAAATTTTCCTCTCGAAATCGTTCGAACCAAGGGGAGCAGGCGAATTCATCGAAAACGAATTCGTCGAACCCGAATTCATTGAAAAGAAATTTATCGAACGAACAATTTACCGACGAAAGACGACTTTATCGAAAAATCTGAAACGAATTCATCGAAAACGAATTCGTCGAATGCGAATTTATCAAAAACAAATCTATCACACGGCCAATTTACCGAAAGGCGACTTTTTCGAAAAAAATGAAACGAATTCATTGAAATAGAGTTTAAGACAACTGGCCACTAAACAGTTGGCCAAACGGACAAGTTCAGATACCCACTTTAGGGGCAGTGTAAAAATTGCAGTTTCTTGGTTTTAGACGTGCGCAAAAGCCTAGAGATTAATATTTAATGGATTAGTAAATAGGCAATAATACTAATATTTGCGTGTAAACCTTATGAATCTGAGCACGACGCAATATATTCATAACGTTTACTTAAGAAATCAAACTAATAATGCTGCGCTTTTACTTAAACATCAAATATTAATAAACAGGCCTAGGCTTTTTTAACAGTTTTCTGCCGTTGTGCTCATATTCATAAGGTTTAGTGTTATTGCGCTTTTACTTAGGCATTAAATATTAGCAAATAGGCCAAGGCCTTTTTAACAGTTTTCATTCCATCGTGTTCGAACTCACAAGGTTTAGACACCAAATCAAGTAAGTATCATTGCGCTTTTACTTAGGCATTAAATATTAATACCTTGGCCTAGGCCTTTTTAACAGTTTTTATCCGATTGTGCTCATATTCTTAAGGTTTAGACACAAGATCTAGTTAGTACTATTGTACTTTTACTTAGGCATTAAATATTAATACCTTGGACCAGGCCAACGCCTTTTTAACAGTTTTTATTCGATTGTGCTCATATTCATAAGGTTTATACACAAGGTCTAGTTAGTTTCATTGCGCTTTTACTTAGGCATTAAATATTAACACCTTGGCCTAGGCCTTTTTGATAGTTTTTATTCGATTGTGCTCATATTCATAAGGTTTAGACACAAGGTCTAGTTAGTATTATTGCACTTTCAATTAGGCATTAAATATTAATAGCTTGGCATTGGCCTAGGCCTTTTAACAGTTTTTATTCCATCGTGTTCATATTCATAAGGTTCAGACACCAAGTCAAGTTACTATTATTGAGCTTTTACTTAGGCATTAAATATGAATACCTTGACCTAGGTCTACGCCTTTTAAACAGTTTTTATTCGATTGTGCTCATATTCATAAGGTTTAGGTACCAAGTCCAGTTAGTATTATTGTGCATTTACTTAGGCATTAAATATGAATACTTTGGCCTAGGCTAAGGCCTTTTTAGCAGTTTTATTCCGTGGTGCTCATATTTGTATGCTTTGCATCGAGTCAAGTTAATAATATTGCGCTTTTACTTAAGAAAAAACATTTCATACACTTGAAAAAAATCTGTCAGAAAGGCCTGGACCAAAGACCTATTGATTAATATTTAGTGCCTAAGTAAAAGTGCATTAATACTAACTTGACTTGATATCCAAACCTTATGATACCAGCACAACGGAATAAAAACTGTTAAAAAAGCCTAAGGCCTATATGTTAATATTTACTGTCTAAGAAAAACCGCAATATTACTTAAATGACTTGGTGTCTAAACCTTATGAGTATGAACACGATGGAATAAAAACTGTTAAAAAGGCCTAGGCCAAGGTATTAATATTTAATGCCTCATTAAAAACGCAATAGTACTAACTTTACATGGTATGTAGAACTTATGAATATGAACACGTTGGAATAAAAACTGTTAAAATGCCTAGGCCTAGGCTTATGTATTAATATTTAATGCCTAAGTAAAAGTGCAATAATACTAACTTAAACTTATGTCTAAACCTTATGAATATGAGCCCAATCAAATAAAATCTGTATAAAAGGCCTAGGCCTAGGCCAGGGTATTCATATTTAATGTCTAAGTAAAAGCGCAATAGTAGTAACTTGGTGTCTAAACCATATGAATATGAACACGATGGAATAAAGACTGTTAAAAAAGCCTAGGCCAAGGTATTAATATTTAATGCATATGTAAAAGGGCAATAATACTAACTTAAACTTGTGTCTAAACCTTATGAATATGAGCATCATCGAACAAAAAGTGTTAAAAAGGCCTAGGCCAAGGTATTAGTGTTTAATGCCTAAGTAAAAGCGAAATGATACTAACTAGATTTGGTGTCTAAACCTTGTGAGTACGAACGCGATGGAATAAAAACTGTTAAAAAGGCCCAGGCCTATGTATTAATACTTAATGCCTAAGTAAAAGCGCAATAATACTATCTTGACCTGGTGTCTAAAACTTACGAATATGAAAACGATGGAACAAAAACTGTTAAAAAGGCCAAAGTTTAGGCCTATGCATATTAATTTATTTTTAGCGCCAAAGAAAAAGCGTGATACTGATATTCTGTCAGGGTGCCCAAACCTTATTTATAAACATGATCACGGCGGAATAAAAACTGTTTAAAAAGGCCACTGCCTAGGCCGTATCTTTAGCGGCAGTCTACGGGGATAGTAGACACGATGAAATCAAAAGTCTGATTCTTGTTAGACTCCCAAATGGTTTTGTAGTCATCCTATATGAAAGTGTAATTTAAGAAATTAAAAAAAATGCAATTTTTATACGTTCCCCAAACGTTTTTTTGGCCAATTTGCCATATTCCGTTTATAATCAAAGTTTTCGACAAAAGCTTACTCTACGATATTGTATCTTTCGTAGATTTCGCTCTCGATGAATTCACCTGAAGCCCTAATTGTTGAAGAATTTGCTTTTCGATGAATTTTCCGTTCTTTGAATCCGTTTTCGATGAATTCACCTAGAACCGAACCAACAGCAGCACTGACGATGGGATATGGTTTTGGGGTACACAATGGTAATGTTCCTTACAGCATTTGCGAGGGTGCTACCGCAACGAAACTCGTACAGCATGCAGTGTCGAATGTGCTCCTTGTCCACTTCCATGCTGGCTGGCGCTTGCATTTTTTGCCTTTTGGCGCCATTGACTTAAACCACCTACCTCCTGATGTTATGCCGGTGTATGGCGTAATCTCACTGGTCAATATGCGCCGTGGCGGGAGCTTCGACTTCGGGTACCTCGTCATCGGACATTACTTTCATTCCAACATAATACTCGTATGTTTAGAGTGTTTACGTCAACGTAAAACACGTTTCTAATGTTTTTCCAAAAGTTCTGCCACAGGTGAGAGAATGAAGGAAGGAAGTACCTTCTCCGCTCGGTTACCAACCTTACTTTGAAATAAAAGATCCAAATTAGTAAAAAATTAAGTTTTTAAGCTTTCGCCCAATTATCCGTCCAAATAAATTCCACGTAACTTTACTGCTTTATCGATTTACTGTTTTGACAGTTAATTAATACACTGCTGGACAATTGCTAAGGACGGATCATAAACGGCTATATAGAGCATAAAAAAGTAAGTGTGGTTGGATGCCAAGTGAAATAAAATAATGTCAGAATGCCAAGAAAGACAATTTATTGTGCTTTGAAATCCAGAAGGCTTTGGAACGTGTTCAAGGGACAAACAGGCCATTTTGTGCAGAATACGTAAACGTGAAAAAAATGCAATTACCGTCCGCAGGCGTTCCGGCGTAAGATGTCAGTACGGGATATGGCCACCATGGAGGGCGATGCAAGATTCCACACGTCGTGTCATGCTTTGCACAACATTATCAAGCAGCTGTTGGGGTAATTTATCCCATTCCTCTGTCAGTGCACGGATGAGGGTGTCCTTGTTTATTGGAGGGCATTGGCGACCAGCAAGACTTCTCCCCAAAGCATCCCACACATTTTCAATGGGATTCAGATCTGGAGAACGTGCTGGCCATACGAGGCGTTGAATATCCTCGCTCTCAAGACACTCCTGGACAGCGACTGTTCGATGACATGTTGCGTTGTCGTCCATGAAAATGAATCTATCACCGACAGCACCACGGGACATGCGAACATGAGGTAGCAGAACATCATTAATGTATCGTTGGCCAGTCATAGTCCCAGTTGGAAGCACATAGAGGGACGTACGGCCATTGACACGTCGTGTCAATGGCCAGCCCATACCATGACACTAGATGTTGGATATCGGTCCCTTTCCTGTATGTTTGCTGGACAATATGCAGTACCACTATTACGCCAGATCAGTTGTCGTCGACAATCAGACGATAGACTATATCTACTCTCATTTGAGAAGAGGACAGCAGACCAGTCGTTATCAGTCCAATTGCGATGTTGATGGCACCATTGCAAACGGTCGGTACGGTGACGTCTGGACAATGGGATGTACACAACAGGACGGCGGGCGTATAGTCCTCCTTCATGCAAACGTCTGGCGACAGTTTTTCGGGAGATCCGCTTGCCAGTAGCAGCCATAAACTGATTTTCTAACTCACTAGCTGTGCTGCGCCGGTGTCTTTTTGTTGATAGCACTATGTACCGATCTTCTGCAGGTGTCGTACTGCGAACACGACCTCCCCCGTGACGTTTGCTACACTCTCCATTTGTTTGAAATAATTTCCAAAGCCTTGAAACAACACTGTGGCTGACGTCGAACTCCCTGGCAACATCTGTTATTTTTCGCCCTTCTTCAATCTTGTCAATAATACGGCCACGCGTAAAATCATCTAGGTGATGTCGGGAAGACATACTGAAAATTGCAAGTTCGTCAATTGATTCTTTCCTTTTAACTTTGCGTTTGAACAACAACGGTCAATACGCGTCAAATCCTTTATATCTCTTATCAGCGCTATGACGTCACGAACAAGTTCGGCAATCCAAAATTTTCATACGCACAACACGTCTTACAGTATCCCGCACTTATGCTAATTTCCACATTTTCCTGCCTTCCATTTTATGGTTGCTATCGTTGCTATTGTCATCCGTCCTTAGCAATTGTCCGGCAGTGTATTACGAAGCAAATGCTGAGAAATATTAATTCATTGTCATTTCAAGTATAATGATACGTTACACTTTAAATGTATCATTCAGTTGAGTATTAATAAAAAAAGTCTTGGTTTTCTTTGTTTCTATTTCATCTTCGGGTGAGGATGATTTTTACCCTGAACTCAGTAAAACGTGATTTTCAGAAAGAAATTTGTGCTCTTCCTAAAGGAAAACGATGCAGGTAAATCACGAAACAAACAAACTGCCAAATAAAAATATAAAATCAGGTCATTTACCGATGTTTCATTAATTGTCCCACATGATGCTAATTGTTAAAGCTTCAGGAGTTTTGTTTTCTGAAAAAACATTTGGGCGCAAATACTTCAACTTCTCATTTCGGAACTGGTGCTTGCCATAGTGACATAAGGATGCCTGCAAATAAACAGCGCATGCGTACACGAATAACGTAACAGCTAAAATCACAAGCGTAAAACATTAAGCGGAAAGCATAGTTTCCTAGTTAAATATTTATCACTACAAAGTGGGGACCTCATGAATTAAAGATAACTTTGCCTCATCATCCACTTAAGTGAAACGTGATTTTCTCGCCTTGCATAAATCAAGTCTCTTACCGGAAGGCAAATAATTTGATTTACAGGAACCAGGCCAGATTAAGTTGAGGGCTAAGGGGGTCCCCATTCCCTAGAACCTACGTTTGGGGGCAGTCAGCTAACATCAGACGTTGTAAGTTTATTGCTGGGTGTACATTATTTAAAACTACGATACGTGATGAACGGAAAGTTCGATAAAGAGGACGTAACAGATCAAGCACGTATTGGAAACAATCATTTGATTTAAGCAATGATGCGATAATGTCATTTAAAGTAGCATCCGCTATTTGCTTTCTTCGTAAATGCATGCGACGTGAGGAATAAACGTTTGTTCACGAAACAGTTACAAATATTTATGACACTGCATTTAAAGAACGCAACCGGAATGGCAAAGAAACAAGTGCATACTTGGCCAGAAGCAAGTCGGATGTCATGTCGCTACTTATGGTAGCAAATATATTTAAGTAAATAGAAATTTTGTAAGAGCATTTCCCGCATCTTCTGCAAATAAATTAGCGTTCAGAGTTTTGAAAGGGAAAAACTCAGTTTTAACTCTTGATAGATCATTTTTTTTCCACGTCAGAAATTACTCTTCCATGAATTTCAATAAAAAAATCAAATCCACAGGTTCTGCAAAGCTTTGGTTCCCATAACAGATGCACCGCATAGCCAGTTTATTAGTGATACAATAGATTTCCCATCTAAAAGAAGGTATCGTAATAAAAATTATAACATTTTGAACCTTATTATTTCATATGACAAAACTACACTCAAATTAAATTCTGCACGAAAAAGATCTCAGTCTGAAAATCTAAATTTGAGGCTGTCAGTGCTGTATTTTTTTCTGACATATTTCTTACCAGAAATCGAAACTTAAATATGCGTCAGAGCATCGTGAACTGGTCCTAATAAAATACAATTATGGTCCGGATTACATAGTTCATTCCGCAATTCATCTCTGTCTATATCAATAATTTATCACGTCGGAAGTTATCGGAGTAAGCACGATATATATATACAATAATTGCCGAACTAATTAGAGATCTCAATAGGTGAAGAGATATATACTGAAGTGCCAGAAAAACTGGTACACCAGTCTAATACTTGGTAGATCCCCCACGGGAGCGCAGGACTGCAGAAATACGACGGAGCATGGACTCCGCTAGCTTCTGGAAATATGCTGTAGACAATGCACACCATACTTTCTGCAGAGCGTTCCACAATTCGGGTGTATTCCGAGGTCTCGGATTCCTGTGTTCGATAGCGCGTTGCATTGCATCCCAAATGTGTTCTATCACGTTCAGATCTGGGGAATTGGGTGGGAATGGCAACACCCCAAACTCAGATGAATACTCCTCTAACCATAATGTGGCGTCCCACCACTTGTGTGGAGGTGCATTGTCCTGTTGGAACAGGCCCAACCCATCCGCATGAATGCAGGACATGAACGGGTGTACCTCGTCAGAAAGGATGCGCACATAGCGTTGGCCGATCACAGACGTTTGTAGACGTACCAGGGGTCCGAGTGTAGTCCAGCTAAACACACCCCATACCATTACGGACCTCCCACCAGCCGGTACAGTTCCCTGTTGACATGCGGGAACCACGGTTTCATGAGTTTTGCGCCACACACGAATCCTTCCATCTGCCCGATACAGTTGGAAACGCGACTCGTCAGACCAGGCTACTTGTTTCCAGTCATCAAGTGTCCAGTGGCGGTGTTGCCGGGCCCAAGCAAGGCGCATAGCGCTGTGTCGTGCACCCATCAAGGGGACTCGAGTTGGGCGTCGGCTCCCAAAGTCCATATCGTGCAGGGTACGTTGCACAGTCCGGACGCTGATGCTTGTTGAGGCTCCAGCATTGAATTCCGATAATACCTGCGAGAGTGTTGCACGCCTATCGCGTGAAACGATTCTTGACAGCCGACGATGGTCACGTTCACCCAATGTCTTTTTACGGCCCCGCTGGTATCGTAGGTTGGAGGTTTTGCCGGAATTCTTGTAGTCACGGTACCTCCTTGCAACGGTTGTCCGTGAAAATCAGAACTTCCTTTCTACCTCCGAAATACTATGGCCCATGTGACGAGCGCCAGCTATGACACCGCGTTGAAAATCGCTAAAATCGTTATTACTTGTCATTCTCATAACGAAAACAGCTCTGACAGCTGGCAAGGATGTCTATCGCTTTATATACGCACTGACGGACGCAACAGAGTACGCGCATAGGTGACGTTGCTATGTATTTTGCATAAGCTCGTCTGTACCCGTTTTTCTGGCACTTCAGTGTACATTATATCCGCATAGCGTTGTTTTTTTTGTTGTTTTTTTTCAAATAATTGATAAATTTTGTACGCGTATAATTCTAATTTTTTTCCAACATAACGTTTTCTTAATGTTTTTCCATGACTTATTTTTGAAGCGGCTTAGTGTATTGTTAAAACGAAAGATTGCACAGAAATTAAATTATTTCTTGTTATTCATAGGAATGGAGTGGGTGTATTTCATTGCTGTCTGTATTCTCGATTCTTTGTGTGTTATTGCAGGAATTTTGCTACGAAATGAGTTTCTATAAATATATGAGAGTAATTGACTATTTTTTACAGTTCATTAATACTCATTGTTAGAATGCCGTCGTTGCACGATATAACATGAGAGTCAAATTTAACGATGAAAATGACTTTTACTTACACTGAAGCAAAAGTTGAAAGTTAAAAACACATCACTAGATCTTTCATGCTGGCTCCCAGCACATCCTCAGGTGAATGCTAAAGAAGATATTGTAAAAATTTGAAAAAAGTGTCTACCGTGGAACATAGCTCATGTTTATATACACCGCGTTCAGCTCTCGAATGACTTCAAAAAACGTCACCACACTCTGACTAATGATTGTTGTGTTTTAATTATTATTGGGTGCGTTCTGAAATAAAGTTCGAGTTAGTGGTTTATTTGTTCATTGTTGTTCGAAATTAACTGTATCCAAGGTGGAGGTATGAATCTGGGTATTTCATCGTTACAACATTTATCAGCGTTATTGACGATGTGTAAACTCTCCACTAGCAAAGTCGCATTTCTGTTGTTGTGACAAAGAAATAACTCTTGCCGCATTCCATAGAGGGATGTGGGCTCCCTGGTTAACTAATCTTGCGAGTGCTGTAGAGTTTGAATGTGTTTTGATACTGTACTTGTGTTCCGCAATACGAAAGTTCAAATTCCTCATGGTGGATCCAATATAAATTCGATCTATATCAACAGTATCCAGTGCCTTTAAAGGTATTTTATAAACTCCGAATCTGCTATTACACGGGATTGGGTCCCGATCTTTTTTAATAATTGACATTAGGTTGTAGGTTTTAATTCCAAAATCCAAGTTGTATTTTTTACTGAAAGTTTTAAGTATATTCAGAATTTTTGGAATATAATCCACTGAGCCAAAATATTTGCGTTGATTGGGTTCTTTAATCAATGTAGAAAAGTGTGTTCTTATTTTTCGATGGATCCGGTTTACTATATTTCTGGGGTACCCATATTCGTCTGCTATGGCATTTATTGTCTACTATGGCATTTATAACCACATAAACTTTTCGTGAAAGGCATGGCATTTGTAGCCACATAAACTTTCTGTGAAAGATAATCTATAAAGCTTCTTTTCAGTCGAATTTCGGCGGATAGTCTTTTGGTCTGTGCTTTAGCCAAAATGGTTGAATCACGCCTTGATATAGGATTATAGTTCAAAACTAAATATTTGGGTATTACTTGTAAGTCCTTGCAGTTCAGAGGAGACGAGAATTATATGAAATAAATCGAGTGAATTTTCTAAAAAACAATATTATCGGGCAACAATCTTTCTTTAAAGCTGCAAACAAAAGTTCTGAGGCGGCTACCAAGATCAGTTACTTGATAGCCGAAGAAATAGCCATGAGCGGTAAACCGTTATTGGATAGGGAATATGTGAAAGACTGCTTTTTCATATTTACATCTGTAGCATGTCCTGATAAAAAGTCTATGGTAGACAAAACGAGACTTTCACAGCAGACAGTTACTAGAAGATTTAGCAACCAATATTGAAAATGCTTTCATTAAAAGACTCAAATCTTGCCAATTTTACAACTTAGCCCTCCATGAAAGTACGGAAAATCGATACAGAACAAACGGCACTGAAAGGCACAACAACTGGAAAAAATATTTTTGATGAGGCAAAACGTGTCTTGGTGAAATTCAATCTTCTGGAGGATAAACTTTGTGGAATTACAACAGATGGAGCCCCGGCGATGATAAGAAAGCATAATGGATTTGCAAATCTTATGCTGAAATCAGTGCCTAAAGGTGCCTAAAGATGCCATCATATGTCACTGCATCATTCACCAAGAGCAAATGTGTGCAAAGACCATGGATATGCAACACGTAATGGAAAATTTTGTTTCAACAATCAATTTTATGAGATCCAATGGGCTCAATCACAGACAGTTTAAAACTTTTCTTACAGAATTAGAATCATTCAATGGTGATGTAATGTACTTCAACCATGTTCGCTGGCTCAGCAGGACGGCGACACTGGCCATATTCTGGACACTGCTTAAAGAAATCAAGACCTTCAATGCAGAAAAAAGGAAAAGATGCAAGTTTTATGAATGACGATATTGGCTGAATGACTTGGCATTCCTAGTAGACATCACTACATATCTTGCAGACTTAAATGTGAAATTACAAGGAAGGGATCAACTTGCCTATAAACTGTACGAGCATATCCAAGCGTTCATGTAGAAGTTACAACTGTTACAGCAACAGATGATTGTGAAAAAAGGTGTCCATTTCACTACGTTATCAACAAGGCTGTCTGAGACAGCGAACCATAAAAAGTACTCCGAACTGATTGAAAAACCTAGCGATAAATTCACAGAAAGATTTTCTGATTTTAGAGAACACGATGGTGAAATGAAGTTGTTTTGGGATCCGTTTGGAACCGATGTCAATGATGCTCTTGATATGTTGCAGACGGAATTAGTCGAGATAAAAAATGACACTGCCATGAAGAGAGGATTCGTAGAGCATGATTTCGTAACATTTTGTAAAAGATGTTCTCTCAGATTCTAATCCAAATGTCTCAAAACACGCCCTTCGATGCATTGTACTGTTTCGTAGTACATATTGCTGCAAACAGCTATTTTCAAGGATGAAAGCCATAAAAACAAAATCAAAGTCCCGTCTGACACAAGAACATCTTATCGGAATTCTGCGCATCGCTACATCAAGTGAGCAGGCAAACACTGACTACCTGCAAAAGCAATGTCACACTCACATGAACGGAGCGTTTGGTCTAACAACGAAAGAAAAGGTAATAAATTACTTTTAAAAATGTCAAATTTTTTGAAAATTTTTTATGTCTAATTTTACGGTCCATTTTTGCTTTTAAGTTTTTTATTTATATATACACCCATTGCCATAAAAATCCGCGAACCAAGAAAAAAACCGTGCGATTAAAGCAAAACTTGGCGAATAGCTACGGGGAGAGCATACATGGAAATGATTAAAGTTTCGTGCAATTCCGCATGCCCAAGCGTCCAAGACGGCCGCTGCAATCGCAATTCTTGGGGCCTATAAGGCGCAGCGCAGGGGACTCCACATTCGTGCCGAAGTGCACGGTAAGAGTCAGGTGAGATCCCTGAGCGATAGACATGCCGAGGAGTCGCCGTAGATGTGCGTACGGGCAAATGACAGAGTTTGAACGAGGCCGTATCGTCGGGATGAGAGAGGCAGGGTGACCGGCGCGTCGATCGGCTGCCATTTGGGTCAGTTGGATAGTACGGTGGGATCGTGTTGGAAACAATGGGCACGAGAAGGCATCCAGGCACGGTGGACTGGCTCTGGATGACCCAGACACACCACCAGCAGAGAAGAACGAGGGATCGTGAGAGCGCACGCACAGATTCAAGGACGTCCTTGTACAATATCCAGAGACATGTGGCGGCTGTACAATGGACTCCTATGTCCGCCAGAACCATTTTTAGACACCTGGCAGAGGCGAATCTGCACTCTCGAAGGACCTTACGTTTTCTGCCATTAACACCTGACCATCGTCGACGTTGATTGCAGTGGTGTCAGCGGCGAGCAACGTGGAATGCTACGGACTGGCGACGTATAGTGTTCAACGACGAATCCCGCTTCTGTATGGGAACGGAAGACCACCGTGTCAGATTGTGGAGGACCACAGATGAGCGCTACAATCCCAACCTCACTGCACAGCGGCACACGCCCCGAACTGCAGGCGTGATGGTCTGGGGAGCCGTATGACAGCCGGACTTCCCTCGTAGCGATCCGAGGGACGTGGGGTGCCCAGCGTTACGTACGGGAGATCCTGCGGCCCCATTTGCTTCCTTTCCCTGCGGGGCGTCCCTGAGCCATTTTCGAACAAGATAACACCCGCCCGCACACGGCTCGGGTTTCCCAGGACTGTCTACGTCATGCTTCGAAGCTTCCTTGGCTTGCTAGATCGCCTGATCTCTCGCCCATCGAGCACGCATGGGACCAGATGGGACGCCAGCTTTCTCCATGTCCCAGTGTTCGTGATTTAGAGCGTCAGTTGCAAGAAGTTTGGACCAATCTGTCCCAAGATAACATACGATGTCTCTTTGACTCCAAGCCGGACCGCATCACCGCATGTATCCGAGCACGAGGCGGTACGACGCGGTACTAACCCTGACCGGAATGTGTACCGTATGTCAGCGGGAAATCGTCCTCCTGCTGGTATATTGTAATCACTTCTGTCCTTGGTAGGTACCATTTCACTACTAAAATATCATTTTAATCCGTCGCCTCCTTCTTGGTGCGCGGATTTTTATGACAGTGAGTGTATATTACGGACAGCAACCGCTGGCCTGTATGTTCCGTGCATAATTTTAAGTGGCTATTACACAAAAAGGTTGAACATCCCTGTTCTGTCTGATAGCCCTTTCTCTGGACTATGAACCTTCATCTAGATTTCCAAGATAACAGAACATTTCTTAACATTGGTAGGGGTATTTTATTCCACTCCTCTTCCACAGCTTTCCATAGGGCAATCCATAGGGCAATCATTGTTACAAAAGTCCATTGGTGGCACATCAGGGGACTTTGAAGGAATATGAGCAAAATGTGCAGACTTGATACCCGTCTCTTTTTTACTTTAAAAAAAAAGTAGAGTGGTAGATTTAGATGTACCACCGGTAGCCTTATCCTGAGGGTGTTTCACTCTTTGAAGACTATGTGGATAAAGAAATGGTATTTCTTCTCTACATATATCCAGGCGACGAAACAGATGACCCGTCCTTGGGCACGTTAAGCCGTCGGATCCCGGGTAGAGGCCCCCTGGTAATAAATAAGGGCGTCTTCCTCCGCCTTTTTACTTTGCTTCCGTGTCACTTTCCTATCGGGCACTCTAGCCCAAATCTCCTAGCTTCCTATTTCTAAGGGTTGTTTAAGACCTGGGGTCAAACACTCCCTTCCTAAAATCCTCTACATATTATCATGATCATACAGATGGCCCGTCTTTTTTTATGATATATCCAGGCGACGAAACAGATGACCCGTCCCTGGGCACGTTAAGCCGTCGGACCCCGGGTAGAGGCCGCCCGGTAATAAATAAGGGCGTCTTCCTTCCCCTTTCTACTTTGCTTCCGTGTCACTTTCCTATCGGACACTCTAGCCCAAATCTCCTAGCTTCCTATTTCTAAGGGTTGTTTAAGACCTGGGGTCAAACACTCCCTTCCTAAAATCCTTTACATATGATCATGATCATACAGATGACCCGTCTCTTTTTTCAGTTTTTCAAGAAATAGTGGTAGCTTTGGATGTACCCCTTGTAGCTTTATCCTGAGGGTGTTTTACCCTTTGAAGACTATGTGGATAAAGAAATTGTATTTCTTTTCCACATATATCCAGGCGACGAAACAGATGACCCGTCCCTTTTTTCATTTTTTCAAGAAATAGTGGTAGATTTGGATGTACCACCGGTAGCCTTATCCTGAGGGTGTTTTACTCTTTGAAGACTATGTGGATAAAGCAATGATATTTCTTCTCTACATATATGTAGAGAAGAAATACTTATTTTGGTAATATGTAGAACTGATTTTAAGATCCTTTTCAACTGTGTTAACTTTAATTTCCCATTGTACGAGAAACCAGAAAGTAATTACGAATCCTTTACTGAAAGTTTCTGTGGATTCTTGGAACCAAGTTTGTAATTGTTTTCCTGCTTTTTTGCGATAGTATATCGACCATGTTTTTTTTTGTTACAGTCATTTAGGTAGATCTATGCTTCATCAATAGTCACAATAAATTTTCATCTGTCTCCGGCTAAGGGATTTTCACAAAAAAGTCTACACCGTGTTCTGCGCTAAGCCATGTGCCTTGGCAAAAGGCCGTGAACATGATGCTTTTTGTTTTATTTTCAGATACAAATCTTTGTTTATTACCTTGTTTACTGTTGATACAGAGATTTCTAACGACTTAACGATTGCTCTTTGTATCGGTGGATTTTCTTTTAAGACCAGAGACCTTACTTTTGAAATAGTCGTAAAAGTACGTATCTTTTTGATATTCCTTTGATGTTCTTTTTCGTGTTAAAAACAATGCTTGACTATTTCCCTCTGTTATTAATAACATTGCTTATTTTACATTTAGAAATGCTATTTCCATGATTTTCACAGGATTTTTTAATTACAGAATACAAACATTTCTTTTCGTAAAGAACAAAAACATAACCTTCAATCCACAGCTTGTTTACGTCCGCCATTTTGTTAGCAGAGGATATTTAACTGAAGCAGATGATTCTTTCGTGTTCATCTAACACGGTGTTGCCAGTTTCAAATCTTTTAACTTCTTTTATTTTCTGTAATTTCTCATCGAAAACGTTCTAAAAATGTATGAGCATCCTCCGTAAATAAAAGCACATGATTCATCTAATAGAGTAATCGGTCGGCGATATACGAAAAGCACTTAAGTTGTTATAAATTCTAGTCAAATAATCTAGGGCAGGAACTTCTCACTTCTCGTATTGTTGGGTCGGTGTTTTGGATCCTGTGGCAAGACACGGATTCTGGTTCTGTCCTACAGGCGCTCACTCTCCCTTTCGTGGAACCAGTGCTCCAAATTAGCAATGGGTGACTACTTATAGCGTTAGATTCTAATGGAAGTTCCTTAAAAAATATTTATTTGTTCGCCTGCTTTTACGTACATTGGTAACATATCATACACTGCTTTTGTTTCATTCTGTACGGTGACTCAAAAAGTACCAAAAGTAGCTCACATTTTTCCTACTAGCATTCTTGAGTTTGCCGTATAGAACCGGCTCTCCACGCAGTCGGCGTACTCATACAGTAGTGAGTTTTCTGCAGTTAGTCTTGGAAGCTCATCAGAAACCTAGGACGAATGTCTTTTTCTTCAGAAGTTCCATTTACGGTCGAGCAACAATTTGGTTTCAGGCAAAATCGCAAAAACTTTTCCTTCAATACCTTAAAGAATTTCAATAAAGCGTTTCAAAAGATAACATATTGTTTTAGGTTGAATATTGCCATTTTGCAGTAGTTTTTTCTGCGTGGTTACCGTTAAAAACTTGTATAATATACACTATATTGACAAAAGTCACCGGACACCTAGAAGAGAAACACAACATAGCATTTATTGACCTACATTAGTACGGTGTCGCTAACTGTTGCTTAGTAGTAGGCCTTGGTTAAAAATTTCTTATGCGGCGCTCTAATTCATGTCATAGGTGCTCTATGGGATTAAGATCAGGGCTCTGTGCTGGCCAGTCCACACACGATACGGAATTCTCGTCAAACCACGCCGTAACAGTCCTTGCTTTATGGCTCAGTGCATTATCCTGCTAGTACCAACAAGGCTCCGTTCCATAGTATTGCCACAAAGTTGGTAGGGCATAATTATCCAAAATATCGAGGTAGACGTGCTGGTTAACAGGTTTGTCCACAGTAACCAATCGGCCGGGACCATACCACAAAAAGACACCCTCACACGAGTACACTGTCAGCTTCAAACTTGACCGTAGGAACAGTACACTGCGGTAAATAGCGTTCGCCTGGCTACCGCCATACCCACATACGGCCATCAGACTGATGGATCATGTATCTGGATTCATCAGTCCATAGAACCCGTTTCCATTGATCTACGGTCCACGATAAATGTTCTTTACACCATGCTAAACGACGAGTAGCATTTCGAGTGGAGATGAAAGGCTTATGAGCAGTCGCACGACCACGGTAACCCATGGAATGAAGTTCTCTGCAAATGGTACGTGTACATACCGAGGTTCCAGCATTTTTACTCATCTGTACACTGAGGTCTTGTGCAGTACTCCGTCGATTAGCTGTAACGACTCTCCTGAGGCTTCGACGTCCTCTATCACTGATTTTCTTTGGTCTGCCGGTACGTTTTGCTGCTTCAGGCACGCCATGTGTCTTCCACTTATTCTGTACATCCAAAACAGTTGACTTGGGTATGTTTAAACGCCTCTCGGTTTTGTCTTTGGGACAACCCACTAATATAACACCCAAAAAATCTTTCCTTTCTCAAAGTCAGTTCTCTCCCGCAGCGACATTTTCTGTCATCCTCACAGTGTAATATGATCGCAGTCAGCTGCAGGCTTGTTTTTATACCGTTTGCAGCTGTACTGTGCATCTTAACAACGCAGCGGATCCGTTCATTTGCTTTTGAAGGGGTGTCCGGTGATTTTTGTCAATATAGTGTATATCAAGAACAGAAATGGATAATTCATTATTTTACCTACAAGTGTTGGTTTAGGGGTTTAGCAATGCGAGGAGAAGTACTTAAAGTTCTCAAATGGAATCACAATTCAGCGCATTAGTGTTCAGAAAAATCAAGGTCAATGAGGGAAAGTTTAAAGAGAAGTGAATATTACACTGCGCGACATGCATCCTTTTAGCATGATTTTGTAAAAAACGATCGTGCTTATGTTATCACTTTGTCCGTCCGCCTGTGGACAGACACTATATCTCTTCAACTACTAGTCCGATTTGAAAAACTCTTTTTGCACTAGGATGCTTGAAATATGAGAATAACGATCCTTGCATTCCGTTTTTTTGTTTTGTTTTTTGAATGCTCAACTTCGTCGCTAGAGGTTGTAAATGCTGATGATATCGAACTCAAAATATATTTTATTCCATATATTTGCTTCTAAATATCCGACCGAAAAAATTATTTTTCCTTTCGATACCATTTATATCGGAGACCATTTTACGTGCAGTTTGTTTTTCAAATAATCCATAAGGTAGGGGGTGTTTGTGTACTTAAAAACTTATATAGAGAAACGTCCTTATTTTTTTTATTGTAAGCATTAAATGATCTTTAAATAATGCAGATTTCGCGATAGGGGGCGTAAAGGTCAAAACATTTTTCTCGCTATCTCTGCTTCCGGGAGACGTATTCGAAAAGTTATTTTTCCTTAACAAGCTTTTTCCATGAATAATATTTTTCGCCTATTTTTTAACTTCCTAATGTGCAAAATTCTTTCGCCAGTAGGCACCGAGTTATGTTTCCTTCTATATTTCTTCTTGTAACTATTCGATTTGAAAACATCTTTGATACTTCGTTTTGCTATGAGAAATTTTTGTGCGCCATTTGTTAATTTTCGTAACATACTTTTTAGTGGAAGTAAGTCTGGATACTTTATCGATTGTAGAAATCGGGTTGATTTTTTTCCTCACCGGTTACATTGATTTTGAATAACTTTGATAAATTTTTATTCGCGTCGGAATTATTCAAAAGACGTGCTCAACTGAAAATTCCGAGTCTTCTTTCTTGTTTTATGCTGCATGTGTGTGCCTTATTATGTAGCTGGATATGTTCATTTTCGATACGTTTCTATAATGAAGCAGTAATAATTGAAAACAAGTTCGCTGGGGTGCGCTATGTTTCATAAGCATGAATTTAAGGAAGAATACAACTTTCCACCTTCACTCGGTTTCTCAGGAACTTCTCTCCATTCATGTTTTATTATTTATTTTTTTATTTACAGACAGTTTGTGTGCCACTTAAGTATTCGGGTTCGTTCGTTTGCATTTACTCCCAGAACATGCAATAAAGGATCACAGGGTCCTGGTAAAATTTAGTATAATCCCCGTGAAGAATACTCCTAGTAAACATTTAGAATTTCTTGAATTTAAAAAATAAGATAAATTCGGCGGAAGCGAGTTGGTTACACATTCTCGATGATCCGACATGGCATACATTTCGTCCATACTGTTTAATTTACTAATTACACGTGTTCGCTCGTTAGACTGCAGCTTCTAAATTAAAAGTGTCGCTCCACGGCGGCGACAACAATCTTGATTTTGGCTCAAAAGCTAAAGGTTTCTTCGCGAGCTCCGCGCAGTGAAAGGGGTACTCTGATGAAAGTTAGGGGAGGGATGTAACAGTTTTTTTCGAAACTCCGGAAGAGGGAACGAGACCACCCTATGCGCTGGATTCTTCAAGGTCTGAAGATGATGTATCTTAGCAAATGCCGTCAGGAGCGTTGATAGAGCGTGAAAATATTTCCGTTGTGCCATCCTCTCTCATCTCCGCATCTGTGGGTTCGGCGTTTTACAAAGAGCCTCTTGTTAACTCTGCTAAAACCCATTAGAAAGCTAACATAGAAAATTACGAAGTTCTCAAAGGCCGAGTTCTCGCGGAAAGAGTTCGCCGGAACTCCTCCGATGATTTGAGCTTCTTCTTGACGGTACCGAAATGCTTGGACTCGCGCCGACATTTTGTGTGTGTCTTTCGAATTAGAAATTTGCGCTCGCTTAGTGAAGGCATGTAAACTAAGCACACAGTGCACAGATTCTTTTTTATGTGTCACGATATTTCTTCTAGATTGTGTTCGCTATTGTAACAAAAGCAAACCTTTCAAGTTTTTTTGCAGGTATATACACTTGTGTGCAAAATTAAAGGATAATAGAGCAAATCGCACTAAACACGCGGTGCATCAACGTAAATGAAGCAAGAAAGATGAAACCGAATTTTCGGGTGTAATAAGCACGTCTTTTGAATCCGTTCTGACGCAAATTAAATTTATCAAAGCTATTCAAAGTCAATGGAACCGGTATGGAAAACAATAGTATCTGACGGAAGAAAGAAGTTTTTCAATCGGGTTTTTAATCCCTCAGATATTGCTGTAAACGAAATCGTCAGCTTACGCCCTTTGGTTGCAGACCTGTGGGTTAAGAAAAACATGAATTTATATGAGAAACATTTCGCACCGGAAACGCTTTCCAACACCGAAATAATGTTTCAAATAGGACTCTTAGAAACAGAGATATCGGCAAAAATAAGATGTGACTTTACGTCCCCTGGTGAGAAAACCGTGCATTATTTTAGGAAGAAAGTATTCTCAAAAGGTTTTTCCATATGAGCGGTATCGGTCCAAGACAAAAAAAAAACTAGTCGAATTTTCAGGAGCCCAGATTTTGCTACAAATACATCAGAAGCAGAAATTAACACTTATGCCCCCTGGTGGCCAAACCATTCTTTACCAAACATTAGAAATTATGTGAAAAATATTTTCCATCAGGTCTTGTATGTTATACATGAAAAAAGTTTCCAAATAGGAGTTTTAGAAGCAGAAATAACGCAGAAAACGCAATTTACCTTTGTGCCCCCTAGCGGAAAGTCTATGATTCACTTGAAATTTTTGAATTTATAGAGAAAACATTTTGCATCGGAAACACTATCCAACAAAAAAGGAATTTTTCAAAACGGACTCCTAGAAGTAGATATATTGACAAAAATAAGGTATACATCTACGACCCCTGGCGTAGAAACCATGCATTATTTCAAGAAGAAGATGTTACTAAAAGGTTTGTCGACATGAGTAGTATCGGTCAACAAACGACCTTTTTTACAATCGAGATTTTAGAAGCTCATATTTTGCTGCAAATACATCAGAAGCGGAAATTAAGATTTACGCCCCCTGGTGGCCAAACCATTTTTTTACAAATATTAGAAATTACGTGCAAAGGATTTCCCATCAGGAACTGTATCAGGTGCAGAAAGAATTTTTCAAATCGGAGATTTAGAAGCAGAGATATAGGAGGAAACACAATTTACTTCAACGCCCCCTAGCGGAAAGTCCATGAATTACTTGAAAAGTTTGAAATTATATGAAAAACATGTCACATTGAAAACGCCATCCAACAAAGAAGGATTTTTTTCAAATCGGACTCCTAGAAGTAGAGATATTGACAAAAATAAGATATACATCTACGCCCCCTGGCGGAGAAACTGTGGAATATTTTAAGAAGAAAATATTCCAAAAAGATTTATCGATGTGAGTGGCATCAGTCCACGAAAGAATTTTTTCAATCGATATTTTAGAAGCTCAGATTTTATGGCAAATACATCAGAAGCAAGAATTAACATTTACACCCCCTGGTAGCCAAAGTATTCTTTACCAAAACTTTGAAATTATATGCAAAAAATTTTTCATTTGGAGGTGTATCCTATGAAGAAAAAATGTTGAAATCGGAGTTTTAGAAGAAGAGTTATCGGGAAAAATGTAATTTACTTTTACGCCCCCTAGCGAAAAATCTATGCGTGATTTGAAAAAGTAACTATATCTAAAATACTCTTCGACATAAATGGAATCGAAAGATAAAAGAATTTTTGTCAATCGGATGTTTAGAAGCAAATATGTGGAATAAAACGTATTTTTGAATTCGGCATCATCTGCCTTTACGCTCTCTAGCGGCGAAATGTACATCGTAAAAAAAAAACGAAATGAAGGATCATCATTCGCATATTTCAAGCTTCCCAATGCAAAAAGAATTTTTCAAGCCGGACTAATAATTGCAGAGATATCATGGGTACAGACGGACGGACAACCCGGTAACATAAGCACGATCTTTTTTTTTTTTTACAAAAAACGTGCTAATAAAAAAGGTATGAATATGGAAATATATTGGGTGTGTGCATGAGTTCTACCCTTTTTTGTAGGCTACAAAGAAAGGAGGAGAACACCACAAATGACGTACCTAGGATTTCACATAATTGCCATCATTCTGTATGACCTCTTGCCATCTGTCTATGAGTAGGTGAATCCCACGCCAGAAAAACCCGTGTGTTTTAGAGTCAAAAAAGTCATGTAATGCCGTTTTCACATCGCCCACATCATCGAAAGTTTGAAGAGCGGAGGCGTTCTGTAATGATAAAAAAGGTGGTAGTCCGTAGGTGCCAAGTCAGCGGAACACGATGGGTGAGGTAACACTTCCCAACCAAAGTCCAGTCATTTTTGTCGAGTGATTAAAGCAGCATGAGGTCTGGCGTTATCATGATGAAGGATCACGCCTTTGCGATTGACGAGTGCTGGCGGCTTCGATGCCAGTTGTTCTCGCAATCTGTCCAACTGTTGGCAGTACATGTCAGCGTTTATCGTTCGGTTAGGCGTCAACACCTCCCAGTGGATTATTCCCTGGACATCCCACCAAACACTCAACAAAACCTTTTTGGGATGCAGTCCTTCTTTTGAGGTCGATGGAGCAGTCTCCGCACCTTAGCACACAGTACGTTGACGCTTTACATTACGGTACAGTACCCATTTCTCATCACCCGTTACAATTCGTCCCAAAACCGGTTCATTTTTGTGACGAGAAAGCAAAGAAACACGGGTACGGATTCTCTCCTATCGTTGCTTTGCAGAAAGCTGGTGCGGAACCCAGTTATCGAAATTGGTGGTTAACCCAAGCGCATGCATCCGTCTTTCGACGGTTGTTCTGTGTACCGACAACGTTTCCGCTAATTCCTGAACGGTTGGATGTGGGTCATTTGTTATGGCATGGCCGACATCCTCGTTAGAAACCACGGATGGACGTCCAGGACGTTGTCGATTTTTACAGCTTCTGTCTCCGTCCCGGAATTTCCGAAACCAAGGGCGACATGTGCTATCATCAACTGCATCCTCCCCATACACTTGACAGATGTTGCGGCAAGCCGCGGCTGCAGTACTGCTTTTATCGAACTCGTGCAGTAAACAATGTCTAATGTGCTCCTTATTGCATGCCATATTACACCGTCCGTGATTTCCGTTATGAATGACTTACACTGACAAACCTAGTGCCTCTATATGCTCTACTTCTCCACGCCTTATTGGCCCCAAAATTCGGCATCGCAGCGTCATCTGTGACGTAACTACTCCGATCGCAATTCGCATCTATTACAAAAACGGGTAGAATTTTGGCACACACCCAATAGTAATATCGAAGAAGAATACATGTGCGCGTGTATCTCTGTTAGCGCAGAATATGCAAATCAGAACCGCATTATAGGAGCTGTAGATCGGCTCCCTTTTCAACGCCCATCGTATTCCTTCTCGAAGTAGGTGGAACAGTATTGCGGTGTTAGATTGAGTTGAAAATGTCTCGCAGACAGCATTTAGACGATTCACAGCCATGGCGAATGATCGGTTGAATGGAAGCAGGTCAATCCCAGTCGGAGATGTCCAGAACGTTAAATACACCAAAAACATGCCATTTCAAGACTATGGAGGCGTTACCTTAGTACAGGAGAGGTCCTTCGTCGACAAGGCCGTCCGAGGGTTCCCACTGCTGCGGAAAATCGCTATATGACTCTAACAGCAAGACGACTTTGCCAGATAACAGATAGGCAACTGACTCTGGAGCTCGCAGCAGCCACTAGCACAAGAACAAAACAATTTACAGTTTACTTTCGGTTCCATGAGAGGTTCTCTGTGTAAGAAGACCTATGATTTGTGTCTCTCTAACTCCCTCCTCCAGAAGGGCGCGTTTAAGATGGAGTCGACAAAATTACCTGTGTAGTCCAGACAGCTGAGCAGATATACACTGTAAAAAATAATAGAGAATTTCTGAAAATAACGTGCAGCAAAGTTGCCGCCGGTAGGTATCCGTCTTTTTCAGAAATTTCCATTTTTAAAAGTGCCCGTTTATTTTAACTTCCGTATTTTCACAGGTATTTCCGTAGACAGAAATTCTGTTTGTTTCAGAAAAATCCATTTCTGGTTTTTCCGCACTTAAATTGAAAATCCGTAGAATCAACAAATCTGCACAGCACTTAACCGCAGAGGTCAGGATCGAACACCCGACGTTATAGCTCGCCGGACAGGCAACTTGTGCCTTTACCAACAAAGCCACAAACGCTCGCCTTCTTGTCTCACGTATGTCATAAAACGAATCGCACGATAAAGAAATTTTGTTTTTTTGTCATTAATGTGAGTGATTTAGTCATTTTATTTTCTGTTGGAGCTTATTATTTTTCTGAATAGGGTTGTAATTTATTTTTTTCCCTATAGGAGGATTTTTCAAATATTAAGCATTTTTCATCATGGTTTTTCGAAGCCACAAATTGCTTTGCAACATGATTTTTTTAAACTGACAATGACTAATTTATCTTTAAAAAAGGTGAAATGTACTTTTTATAGTATTATTTCACACACACACACAAAACTAAATATTAAATTTACTCTCGATAGGTATAATAGCTTTTGTCTTAAGTTATCCAAAGACTGATACACAGACATCGTATAAGCATCTGTACAATAAGTACCCGGTTTCTTACAAAAATATAATATTAAAAAAGCTTTGTCTGTAAATGAAAATGATTACTAGCTTCTGTGACGTGCCTGCCCCGCAGGACGCACACGACATAAAGGCAGATAGCAGAGAGAACGAACGTCTGCGTAGCTCAGTTGGTAGAGCGACTTGTTCCGGAATAAGTGGACTCGGGTTTGATCCCCGGCGTGGACCAAAAATGACGGAGAAATTTACTTCGTTATAATGGCGCCCGAACTTCCCGGATGACCCGGCCGTTAAAGATCTCGCAATGGTGTGATGTTCTTTCCACACCGCGAGATAGGAAAAATAAGAGAATACCTTCTTCAACGCTTCGAAAAATAAATGTGTGTGACGTTGCATTCCACACACCAGATGGACTGGGAGTTCTCAAGTGCACGTTCTGCAGCGGATTGCTGCATGCTACGATTCATTTGGCCATGCCCCCGGCTTTCGTTGGGGGGGTGACGTACCTGCCCCGCAGGACGCACACGACATAAAGGCAGATAGCAGAGAGAACGAACGTCTGCGTAGCTCAGTTGGTAGAGCGACTTGTTCCGGAATAAGTGGACTCGGGTTCGATCCCCGACGTGGGCCAAAAATGACGGAGAAATTTACTTCGTTATACTTGTGTACCCACCAGCAGCTGCGATAACGGCTCGTACACGGCGTGGCATCGGCTGGAAGAGGCTCTGGGTGTCGCACTGCGAAAGGTCATTCCATGTGTCGCGATTCGTACCCAAAGCTCATCTTGGGTAACTGGTGGTGCCAGACGTCGAGCGATCATATCTCACACTTGTTCAATGGGCGACAAATCAGGCGCTTGCCAAAGAAGATGTGGCGCATGTCGGGCATCCAGGAGACAGAAGGCATTTTGCGCCAAATGTGGTGGAGCATTGTCCTGTTGAAAGGTGGATCGGGGCCCGCCTGCAGATATGTCGGCACTTTAGCTCCCACAACTTCAGCGATGTACCGCTGGCTATGCATTGTTACTGCAACGCGTAGGAGGCAGGAAGGTGAATGGAACCCAATGGCGTCTCATATCAGAACGCCCGGTGTCGGGTCCGTATGACGCTGCATAATGTATGTCTCCAACAGCCGTTCACCACGATGTCCCTGTACAAGGATACGTCCGTCATGGACCACTACGTTGAACCGTGACTCGTCGGGAAAAAACTATTCGCTGTCATTCATCCCACCAGTGTCTGCGTTATTGACCCCATCACAGCCGCTGTCGTCTGTGGTTTACGGTCAAGGAAAGTTGAAGCAACGGACGGCTAGGTACGAGGCCTCTCTGAAGCAAAAATGGTGTCGGACAGAGCTTGTAGAGAACTCTTGATATGATACGGTCCTCCACTGCTGTGCTAAACCTCGAGACGTGGATGTTCGATCCCCCAACACCATACGGTGGAGATGACGGTCCTCCTGAGCGTTCGCTAATTGCTTGGCTCCAAACCCTTCATGTCGGTACGTCGGACCTTCCACTTCCCACTAACGTCATATTCGCATCACTGTGTTCGCTTTCCGTAGAACCCGAGCGGCGATATCGTGGAAGAAATGTCCGCCTTCATGCGGTCCAACACATCGGCCTCGCTCAAAGTACGTCTGCTGTACGTACGGATCTCGTCTGCTGTGGCGGGGCATACTCAGTTCTACGTTACTCCCACAATTTTTTTTTATTTGAGATTTAACGACCACCGTGAGCAACTCAATGAGCTATAAGCAGCCGCCAGTCCCTAATTTAGGGTCACTGGTTCCAGGGAAGGGAGAGAGCCAGTGCCGTAAGACAAACACAACATCCATGCCTCACCCGAATTTGAACCCGGACCCCTTTTGGACGAACGATCAGAGGCCATCGCTTAGCCCACTGCGCCACCGGGACCCACAATTATCGATAATCGACTAGAACAACTTGCCCTTTATACGTCATGGGGGACAGCTAGGAGGGCGTAACTAGCACAATTAATTTTCATGTGCGCTGCAGTTGTAATCATTTGCACCTCCGCACGTGACCTACCCATCCTGCGAGCTTCAGTCCTATCGCAGACGTTTTTCCTGAAGTTGCATTTTCAGAAAACGGTGGTGAATGTCTCTTCTAACGTTCATGTGGCCGCCCCCGGTGGCTGAGTGGTACGAGACCGTGGCTTCTGACCATTCGTCTGAGATGAGTCCGTGCTCGTACCCTGAGTGAGACATAGGTAGTGCGCTTGTGTTACGGCAGTGCCACTTTCTTCTCCCTGGAACCAGTGCCCCGGTTCCAAGGAGAAGAAAGTGCTCATAGTAGCGGTTAAACCCCTGAATAAAAACGTTGTTCGAGTGCTTTCCGAACTTCCTTTACTCGAAGCAAAGAAAGTGAATAGAAATGTTATACACTGATCCAATAAAATCGGTTGATAGTGGACAGAAATGACTTTGTCCCAAAGTCCCCTTTCTGTTTCTGTCCGACACTGTGAACCCATATTAGCATTGCACTTTTTTTTTATTATTTGATTTGGGGTTTAACGACCACCCTGAACAACTCGAACGTGGAAAGAGCGACATTAACGTGAAAAGAGCGATGATTTCTGTTTGGTGTTCCAAACAGAAATCCCAGAGCTTCACCCAGGGTGTCAGTGTTGGTGGTTGCTAGACGTCCTGGCCTCGATTGATCTTCGAGACTAGTGTTCCCACTCTTGAAACGCCGGAACCATTTTCGTGCAGGGCTATTATCCAATGTTTCCTCACCTTCAACTGCCCAAAATTTTCTCTCTCCTGCGTTTAACCATTTTTTGTCAGTAATGGTGTTGGAGCACCCGAACAGCACGTTTATAGAACTCCATCCTCTGTTCATCTCATACTACAGTGTGGCTTCCGTTCCATATGCACGTCATCAGAATCGTGTGTACCACGTCACCGTGGTACCCAGTCGACGATGGTGCGCGTTTTGCACAGTAATAGAGGCTCAACATTATGTATTGCTCAAAACGGGACGAACAATTGACTCACCCAAATTGATATAAGGTGCTTTTTCTCGAGGGGCTAACTCCAGCATTCCTGTGGCTCGGATCTTGGCATTACATGCACGTGATTCTGCAGAGTGTCTCAGGTAACTTCAGTTCACAGCTTACTTTCAGTTTTGTTTAGCCTCTAGTAAGAAAAGTGCGTATCATATCTTATAATCGACTTCCGTTTTTCTGGAGCTTCTAGAAACTCCTCATCGCCGCCCCGGTGGCGCAGTGGTCTAAGGCGCTGGCCTCTGATCATTCGTCCGTAAGGGGTCCGGGTTCGAATCCCGGTCAGGCATGGATGTTGTGTTTGTCTTACGGCACTGGCTCTCTCCCTTCCCTGGAACCAGTGACCCTAAATTAGGGACGGGCGACTGCTTATAGCCCATTGAGTTGCTCACGGTGGTCGTTAAACCTCCAATCCAAAAAAAAAAAAAAAAAAAAAAACTCCTCATCGTCTCTTAAACGAGTTTCATAGTTTCGGAGACTGCGATCGAGACCTACAAAATGGCGTGAGGTATGAGGATTATCCAAAGATATAAACTATATGCTCGTTCATATTGGTCGATGCGATATTTTCTTTCGTTAATAATTTTAATCATTCCAGTCGTTATTGAGTGATAGAACAAATCAACTTGTTGAACTCCCAATGACTGCTTCTTTACTGTTTTTACACTCCCAAAAGACAAAGCAATACTGACAAGCACTGTCGCAGCTGTGTGATGTTCCGTCACATTCGAGCTGATAACTTTTTAGGCACCTTTGTAGCGTTTGTGTGTAGTTGATTTACTAAAACACTACATAAATCAAAAGCTTCACCTACAGTGAAATACAAGTCAGTCAAATAAAGTTCAGTGAGTTGTTACTTACAGCTAATCCTTCATTGCTGTCAATAATCACTTGATCATTTGTTTTTCAATAAGGCGCAATCACGAAGTGTTAATAACCACAATAACACTTAACTACGAAACACAACACTGTCATAAACGTAGAACACGTAGCCTTGAACAATACTTAACCGGCAATTAAGCAGTCTCCCATCCAAAAGGGAGCATGAAGATTTACATTCAAAATCCCCGTCTGACAGCTACTGCGTAGCCATTACATATCTCGTCTTGTTTTTATCGCATACACACTGTGGCAAAGAATTTTTAAGACTGGCTCTGTAAAATGAAATAGAAACAAGAAACTATAATTTGTTTTGGTTTGTTATTCAAAATAAGTCCCTCCGGCTTCAATACACTTGTTACAGCGATTTAATAATGATTCGAATGCCTGTTCCAGTTCACTTTGCGGAATTGCCTCCAAAGCACGCGTCGAAGCTGTTTGTATGGTCGAAATACCATCAAAGTAGCACCCTTTTAACGTCATTTTAAGTTTTGGGAATAAAGAAAAGTCACAGGGTGCTAAATCAGGCAAATACGGTGGATGATTCAACACACAGACGTTATTTTTCGCCAAACATCTACGAACAAGAAGTGTGGTGTGACTGGGTGCATTATCGTGCAACACCAACTGTTTTCATCCCGATATTCTGGACGCATATGACAAATTCTGCCCATCAAACGCCTCAAAACATTTAAATAAAACTCACCAGTAATTGTTTGTCCACTTGGAACAAATTCCTTGTGGATAATACTCTTATTGTCGAAGAATGTAATGAGCATTGTTTTGATTTTCGATGGAACTTTTCTTGTTTTTTTGGCTTGTGGTGAGTTTTTTGACTTCCATTCCGCACTTCGTCGCTTTGTTTTAGGATCATATTGAAAACACCATGTTTCATCACTTGTAACAATCGATTTTAAGAAGTTTGGATCATTTTCAGCGGCCGAAATGATGCCTCTGCAATGTGCACTTCTCCTTGATTTTTGTTCATTGGTTAACGTGTTTGGATCATTTTCAGCAGCCGAAATGATGCCTCTGCAATATGCACTTCTCCTTGATTTTTGTTCATTGGTTAACGTGTTTGGATCATTTTCAGCGGCCGAAATGATGCCTCTGCAATGTGCACTTCTCCTTGATTTTTGTTCATTGGTTAACGTGTTTGGATCATTTTCAGCGGCCGAAATGATGCCTCTGCAATGTGCACTTCTCCTTGATTTTTGTCCATTGGTTAACGTGTTTGGATCATTTTCAGCGGCCGAAATGATGCCTCTGCAATGTGCACTTCTCCTTGATTTTTGTTCATTGGTTAACGTGTTTGGATCATTTTCAGCGGCTGAAATGATGCCTCTGCATTGTGCACTTCTCCTTGATTTTTGTTCATTGGTTAACGTGTTTGGATCATTTTCAGCGGCCGAAATGATGCCTCTGCAATGTGCACTTCTCCTTGATTTTTGTTCATTGGTTAACGTGTTTGGATCATTTTCAGCGGCCGAAATGATGCCTCTGCAATGTGCACTTCTCCTTGATTTTTGTTCATTGGTTAACGTGTTTGGATCATTTTCAGCGGCTGAAATGATGTCCTCTGCATTGTGCACTTCTCCTTGATTTTTGTTCATTGGTTAACGTGTTTGGATCATTTTCAGCGGCTGAAATGATGCCTCTGCAATGTGCACTTCTCCTTGATTTTTTGTTCATTGGTTAACGTGTTTGGATCATTTTCAGCGGCTGAAATGATGCCTCTGCAATGTGCACTTCTCCTTGATTTTTGTTCATTGGTTAACGTGTTTGGATCATTTTCAGCGGCTGAAATGATGTCTCTGCATTGTGCACTTCTCCTTGATTTTTGTTCATTGGTTAACGTGTTTGGATCATTTTCAGCGGCCGAAATGATGCCTCTGCATTGTGCACTTCTCCTTGATTTTTGTTCATTGGTTAACGTGTTTGGATCATTTTCAGCGGCTGAAGTGATGTCTCTGCATTGTGCACTTCTCCTTGATTTTTGTTCATTGGTTAACGTGTTTGGATCATTTTCAGCGGCTGAAATGATGTCTCTGCGATGTGCACTTCTCCTTGATTTTTGTTCATTGGTTAACGTGTTTGGATCATTTTCAGCGGCTGAAATGATGCCTCTGCAATGTGCACTTCTCCTAGATTTTTGTTCATTGGTTAACGTGTTTGGATCATTTTCAGCGGCTGAAATGATGTCTTTGCAATGTGCACTTCTCCTTGTTTTTTGTTCATTGGTTAACGTGTGTGGACCAAATTTAGCACAGACTTGTTTTGCCCAAATCTTCATGCAGGATGGTTCGAATCGTTTTTGTTTTTGTTTTTTGTTTTGTTGTTGATGTTTAAAGACTCTTCCATCATTCTTAGTGACGCACATCGATTGTTTGCCACGAAATCACGCACTTTTTCAATAATCTCAGGTGTCCTGGATGAACTTGGTCTTCCGGTATGCTTATCATCTTCTAGCGTCTCTCTTCCGTCCAAAAAACGTTTGTGCCACAGGAAAACATTTGATCTACTTAAACAAAACTCACCGTACGTTTCCGAGACACTTTTACCATGTTTTGCGTAAATTTAATAACAGCCCTTTGTTCCATCTTAATAATTCAACATGAAAATAATTTTACTTCTCTAATGAACGGCCGTTTCGTTTGAGTTACTTTAACAACTACACAGTACTTTTGGCAGAAAGCAAAGCAGATGGTCACGGTTTATAACGCATTAGCGATTACACTGGTGGCGCCACCGTAGGCTGAAATCTAGTGCCAATCTTAAAAATTCTTTGACGCACTGTGTACATAAATCTTTTACGTACAGACCTCATGATGTTACCAACCTCCATTCACGTGAGAGAGAAGATATTACGTTAAGTTTGCAAAGTGCAAAAGAGAACAAACTCAAATTTACGTAGGATAAGGAACTGAAAATGACAGTTAAAAGAGAATATACGCCATATCTTCTGTACCTATTGTGAATAACACTGCCCGACAAAATATGCAACACGAAGGAAACGTGGTATACTTTTGTGAATCCCGATATAAAGTAACTACAAAGGAGCAGAACAATGTACTGTAGCATAGCAATGAAACGAGTGCACAAACACAACCCTTAGAACGGTATGATGAACATCTGCAGTGGTTATATCAAAGCAAACTAACAGCGCACAATATGGAAGTTGATGTAAGATGCTTAAAGATACGCAGAAGCCAGATTGTGTGATCCCCTTATATCTCTAAACATGCTTGACAGCGATGAACTATGCTCAATACGTATTAGGGTGTTCAGAAGAATCTGAGGCAACAAATCTCATTTTGTTGCCAGAGCCATCTTTTTTATTTACCGAGAAACCGGAGAAATGGCTGCTGGGTTGCAATGCATCACCCAAAGACATCTCACAAATACTCTGTGATGTTTCCTTCTACGAATCTTGTGATGTTTCCTTCTACGAATCTTGTGATGTTTCCTTCTACGAATCTTGCTAGATTCGCTGCATATCTTCAGTTTCTAAGTATACAGAAGCAGCAAATTATTTGGGGACATCCACCAAATCACGTGTTGGACAGCTCTTTGCCTACAAAACAGTCTCGATTTGATGTGTCTTGAATCCAACGAGATGCTGATAACGTTCAACAGGTATGTTCAGTCAATCTGAATGTTAATTGTTGGAATGTTCGCTGGAAAAGGATCTCTGTTACATAAGGCTCTCTGAATTTCAACCCATATGTGGTCAATTGGGCTAAGCTCTGGGGACTGTGGTGGCCATTTTATCACTTTAATGCCACTGTCGTGCTCCTGGAACCACTGTATGACGATCCTAGTCTTGTGCCATTACACATTTTCATGCTGGGATATATCGTCTCACCCAAGTGCTGATACATGTATACACTGCTGGCCACCCAAAATGCAACACCATGAAGGAAGCATCCGATTGGCCTTAAATTTGCAGCATGCGTCGCCCGCGAGAGGACATGCAAACGATTAGCATTGCAGGGCATATGCAAATTATGTGCGCCCGGCACGCCACCGAGAAGCACTATAAGAAGGGTGCACAGAAGGCGGGGTTTAAGTACTGGAAGTGTGTTGTGCTGCCGGACCTGTGCGTGGGAAGCTTCCTGATGCCTCGTCGCAGAATACGGCAGTCATTCCAGCACGTTTTGGAGTTCGACAGAGGACGAATAGTGGCTTATCGCGACAGCGGTTTATCGTACCGACACATAGGCGCCCGTGTGGGACGACATCCAGCCACAGTGAGGCGAGTATGGAATCGGTGGGTGCACGAGAGACGGACGGACCGAGGTGAGTGATTGCCGCAGGCGTGGCACACCACCGAACGAGAGGACCGTCATGTTGTGCGGCGGGCATTGACGGCTCGCACCGCCACATCACGAACGTTAGCGCAGGAAATAGGGTGTGTTGCGCAACAACATGTGTCAGCACGTACCGTTCGACGTCGTCTGCAGGAGCGGGGACTTGTCGCACGACGCCCATTGCTCCCATTACCATTGACGTTACACCACCGGCGAGTGCGGCGGCAGTGGGCCGTTGAACGCCGCACCTGGACTACGAAATGGCACGACATTGTCTTCTCCGACAAATCCCGCTTCTGTCTGCAACACCACGATGGTCGGAACCGCGTGTGGTGGCACTGCGGCGAGAGACTGTAAGACGCCTGCATTATGCATCGCCATACCGGTCCGTCGCCTGGCGTTATGGTTTGGGGCGCAATTGGATATGACACCCGCACCCCTCCGGTACGCATCGCCGGTACACCCAACAGCCATCGCTACATCTCCGACGTTTTGGAGCCTGTAGTCCTCCCTTACCTGCAAGACCTGCCAGCGGCCACGTTTCAGCAGGACAATGCGCGCCCGCACGTGGCACGCATCGTGCAACAATTCTTCACGGCCCACCAGGTGTCAGTGCTACCGTGGCCCACCTGTTCTCTCGATATGTCGCCCATCGAACACGTCTGGTCGCTGATCGGCAACCGAGTGGCCCGGCAAGCACCACCCGCGGCTACGCCTGATGAACTGTGGCAACGTGTGGAAGCAGCCTGGATCGACATACCCCAAGCCCACATCCAAAGCCTCTTTCGTTCGATGCAGCGGCGTGTAGGGGCCGTTATTGCCAGCCATGGGGGCCACACGAACTATTGATGTCTGCGTGTTCCGCAAGTCGCACAGGCCTGTAAGCTCAATCGTTTCACCTTTGTATCTGTTGTTATGTGTCCAGTAAATCTGGCTTTGCTCTCTTGTGTCCTTTATGGTGTTGCATTTTGGGTGGCCAGCAGTGTATTAAGGAATCCAGTCCCTCCACGAAAATAAACCCGGACCATTATACCGACTCCGTCATCTTTTAGAGTTAACGCTAGGCAGCTGAGATCTATCGATTCGTTCTGCTGACGTTATATTCTGGCCCGTTAATCGAAGTGTATTAACTGAAAAGATGATTCGTCGGAGCAGCAGACCTTTTTCTAATCCTCAAGGATGCAGTTTTGGTGATCCCATGCTAACTGCAGACGATATTGTCGAAGTCAGTAAAGACGCGTGGTACACGTCTCCTGTTATAGCCATTCGTGCTGCGGGCTGTGTATGTTGAAATTCACCTCTCGTTACCGCTGCTTACTTGACGCAATCAGCTAGTCTGTTACCTCGTATAATCCTCCCCAGCTGCAGTTCCCCTCGAACATAGACCAGCATTTTCCTCCAAGAACATAGCTGATTGCTTGCTTTGTTGTTCGTGCACCGCTCACTGCGCACCCTCTCTTCAGTTGTTCTTTTACAGAAGAGAAGGTTTGCCGTTTCATATATGTCCGTCTGGAACACATTATCATGCCTGTTTCAAAGTCATTTAAATTGTGAGTCTTTCCCATGATGGTGCTATCTACACTTCGTACACGTATGATTCCTTTGCAGTAAACAGTCTAGAGGGTCATCTCAAAGTTATACGTAGTGCGATCAAAAAGTTCGGAGACTAGGCACGTAGCGCGCCAACAGAAGGCAGTACGCGGATGAGCGAGCAGTATCTGAGGGCAGTGACCTTCGTGAGTCATTGTGCCGAGTGACGTCGTTCTGTGAACATCGGGAGCTGTGCTACACGATATTTGGTGACCACGTGCAGAACCCAGGTGCAATTTCGGTATGGACAGCAAACTAGAACAGCGAGCGAACATCAAATTCTGCGGCAAACTGGGCAAATCGGGAACGGCGACGCATAAAATATTACGACAGGCTTATGGCAATGAAGCAATGAGTTGTGCGAGGTGTTTTGAGATGCACTCGTGCTTTAAGAGTGGCAGAATGGCACTGGAAGACGACGAGAGGTCACGGCGACCGTCCACGAGCAAAATCCCTCAAAATGTGGACAAAATTAGGGAGCTGGTGCATGAGTATTGTCGGAGAGCCATTCAAGACATTGCTACCATCGTCAATGTGTCATACTGGACAGTGCAAGAAATTCTGACGTCGGATTTGAACACACACCGCTTTGCTGCAATGTCTGTGCCAAAGATTCTGAACCCCGAACAGAAGGCGCTCCGTGTCGAGCGTTAGCAACACGCCAGTTTTGCAGCCGCATCAGCATGACTACTCTTCCTCACTCGCCTTACTTGTTGGATTTGGCCCCCTGCGACTTCTTCCTATCCTCGAAGACGAAGCTGAAGCTCAAGGGTCGCCGTTTTGAAACCGCGGACGAGATCCAGCGTGAATCGCAGACAGTACTTGACACGATTCGCGAACAGGACTTCCACGGAGCGTTCCAACAGTGGCAAAAACGCTGGCAGCGGTGTATCGCTGCCCAAGGAGACTACTTTGAAGGAGATCATAGCCAGACTTGAGTAACGTAAGTACTTTGTTGTATATCGGCCTGGTCTATTGGGTGTTCCTAATACACTTGGGGAAAGTGAAAAAAGAACACCAAGAAGGAATTGGCGGATGATCATGAAATTTACATATGTTAATGGGGTCAAGTTGACGCAGGTGTGATGTTAATTTCGGGACCAACCGGTGAGCGCTTACGCCACAGCACGGCATAATATGCAAATTATCGTCGGTGGTACTTAAGGAGTACGGCGAAGTGAATGTAATCAGTCGTCGGCGTACGGACACGTGCGAAGACCCTGAAGAAGCTGCAATGCCTGGACATGGAAGACGTGTACGATTTCAGAGTTATCGGACTTTGAGCGAGGTCGTCTAGTCGGACTCCGGGAGGCCGGGTGGTCGTATCGTCGTATTGCGGAGGGAATTGGACGGGAAGTATCTGTGGTGGTACGATGGTGGCGTAAGATGGTCCGAGGAACATTCCCACACGAGAAGACGTGGAACCAGGAGTCACAGCTGATTGATGAGCGGACCGATCGACGCATAAGAAGAGCGGCGTTGTCAAGCAGATCATCCACTGCGACGCAAATCCGAGCTGCCGTTGCACCTAAGGGGACTGTGCGAACAATCCGCAACCGTCTACTGGGTGCAGGACTACGTGCACGTGTGCCTCTGGTATGTGTACCTTTGACTCTAGCCCACCGTCAGGAACGGCTGCAGTGGTGTCGCCAACGTCTGTACTAGAGAACGCAATGGCGATCTGTTGTGTTCAGCGATGAAAGCAGATTCTGCTTGGGAGCTTCCGATGGCCGTATGTGTGTTCGCAGACGCACAGGGGAGCGTCTCCACGCTTCTTGCATCCGCCAGTGACTCACAGAGCTTACACCTGGTCTCCTGGTGTGGTGTGCGATCAGCTATCACTCCCGTACACAACTAGTAGTTGTACCGAATACGTTAAACAGCACCTCCTACATCAACAACATCATTCAGCCCGTTGTTGTGCCATTTGTAAGGTCGGTCCATCGTGGTGTTTTCCAGCAAGATAACGCACTCCCGCACACGGCACGTGCAACGCAACATGCACTTCAGGGTGTGAGACAACTTCCATGGCCTGCACGTTCACCGGATTTGTCCCCCATTGAGCACGTGTGGGATTTTATGGGATAACGACTTATCCGGTCTCCACGGCCAGCTACGACCATCCCCGATTTATGCGTCCAGGTTGAGGATGCTTGGAACTCAATACCCCAAACTTACATCCAACATCTGTATGACAGACTCCATGCCAGAATTGCACAGTGTGACGCAGTTCATGGCGGTTCAACCTTGTACTAACCATGTTACATGGAAATGTTATTTTTCAGTTTACCAGCAAACACAGCTGCATTTTGCCATAATGTTTTGATCACGTTATCCTCTGTATTCCGTTATTATGCTGTATAAATTTCGTTGGTATCAGACGTCTCCTTCTTGGTGTTCTTTTTTCACTTTCCGCCAGTGTAATTTGCAACTTGAATGCATTTCTCCACGAAGTGAGATCTTTGAGTATGGGTGTTATAGTCCATAAAAAGAAATTGTTATCTAACGGCGTCTCTAAAAAGTTGTACATAGGGCTCGAGGATAGGATCTCTGTATTTCTGAGCAGTGACGGCTACTCCGCTTCATCAAAGACATGAAGCGGAGTACGCCTGCTCATCATTTGCACATCACAACGCCTACACCAGAAGTATCCCTTTACCCCATGTTGGACTAATGATAATGTTTTCCTAGTGTACTCCAGGTTATGTAACTTTTGGTCATGTTATAGGCTCCACCCATTGGTAACAGCTCGAAATCGGATGTTGGCGATAACAACTCTAACTAGTTCTTCATTGACTGGAAATCAGAGGTACACCCACCTTGGGCCAACTACAGGTAGCATAGAGTCCACTCGCACTGAGTCGTCGCAACTCAATTCTGCAAGAAATACTTCCACATATGGCCACACAGCCGCGAGAGGTTGACGTATATCTCGGTTGACTTTGGCCAGCTTTACTTGCAGTGGTTTCTGTTTCCTGGAACTGCTTCCATAGTGCCGAGACTTTCTTTCCCGATGCGCTGGGCCATCGTGCCGCTTTTGTTTGTATAGGGGTTTAATGACCACCATGAGCAACTCAGTACGCTATAAGCAGTCGCGGGTTCCTAATGTAGGGCTACTGGTTCAAGGGAAAAGAGAGAGCCACTGCAGTTAGACAAACACACCCTCCTAGCCTCGTCCGGCATTCAATCTCGGACCCATCTGGTACGAATGATTAGAAGGCAGCGCCTCAGAACACTCGGACACCGGAGAGGTATGCCCCTTTTGCTTAAGGATGTCCTACTTCAAGTAGTTCAACCTTTTCATCTTCAATACTGACAAAATGCTACCTTCTAAGAACGCTAAAGGATTCAGGAATGAAGCATTGTTGTAGAAACCCGAGCTCTTATACGAACGAGTAATTTGCGAATTGCGCGAACTTGTAAGAGCGTAAATCTGATTTGATAAGACATGCCGTATAGTTCTTGTAATGCTATTATGCTTGCGTCATTTACGCTTTGCAACCGTAGATTGAAGAAGCGCATATGCTCCAGCTTTGTCCGTCTGTCCGCACGATAACTTGCATAAAAATAGTTCTATTCCGATGAAATTTTAGCATGTGGTAGGGGCCCACCTGGAGACGAACCCTATTGAAAATGGACGAAATGGGGTCAAAGGTCAGGACATAGGAGCTGGATCCATTCCATTGCCCTTATGCGTCATAACTTGCGTTCAAATAGTTCGATTTCAATGAAATTTTAGTATATGGTAGGGAACCACCTGGGAATGAATCCTGTTGAAAATGGGCGAAATGGGGTCAAAGGTCATGATATAGAAGCGGGATTCATTCCATCCCCTTTATGCGTCATAACTTACGTTAAAATGCTTCGATTGAGACAAAACGTTATCATGTTGTTCCGTAAGTATACTTAACCGGTTCTGTTGAATAACATTGAAATGGGGTCAAAGGTCAGGGCACAGGAGCGAGATTTATTCTACAGCCACTATCCTCATAACTTGAGTAATAATTTCTGGTATGTTGGAAAACGTATCATAATCAATGCATTACATGATTTTACTAACTTGTTTTACTTTTGGAGACGTTGTTAAAATGCAAATATTAACGAAAACTACTGTGTTACGTTAATATTGTCGAAAAGTGTATATTCGTTATTTCCAGTAAAATAATCCGAGAGTAAAAGTTAATTCTATATAGAAAATTTCCGAATAAATGCTTCGAGCAAAATATTTTCGAAAGTATTAAATCCTTTCTTATTGAAAACCGATCACCCGTATTTTCACAAGCAACGTTTCTTCGTGGCGCATCGTGTTCAGTCTGAAAACAACACGAAAGACCGAGTAAATGTTTTTAATTTAAATAGTTTCTTAGAACAAGAAATATTACGTGAAAAGAAATATATCCGCAAATATTTGTCTTTTGCTTTATTAAAGCGCTTCTTCTTAGTTTTCCGCAATTTTTCATGTGTTTTTTTTTACACCTGAGCATTATAAGAAGGGGTTTTTAAAAACTCATAGGCATGTCAAATGACGAAAGAAGATGCTTGAAGGCAGAAAGTTTCATTCTACAATAATAGTATAATGTTTGCACCTTTATTTCCATCAACTGAGAGGAAAATCAAAAAAGATAAAATAAATGAAGTTTATGGTATTCTTTGAAACTTCGGAGATACTAGATCAGGGTTCTTATTAAACAAATGATGTGGAATGAATTTCCTGTTTTCCGGAACAGCGATCCAGTTTTTTAAGTTGTTATATGGCTGACAGCCTAAGATACTTGATATCATCGATTAGTTTTAATGACGTAGTAGAAGCCTCTCTAAGTATTGAGCAAGTGAATATTTGAATAAGTCTGAAAAGATATTAAGAGATAAAAGCGTAGTTCTGAATACATAGTTTTGAAGAAGAGTTTTATCTTTGCATAAGAACGTGGTTGTCAGAGAATTCATCCAGTTCATTTATCTATAGACACCGTGATGTTTTTCGCATTCAAAAGCGAACTTAAAGCAAATATTAGGAATGCATCTTATTTCATAGATATATACGTATGCACATTCTACGCAGTGGCAGATAGCGAGTACATGAGCAGAATATACAAGGCAAACAAATTCATAGCTTCTGTCTAGATACAAATGTTTGAAACCGACGCTTAGGAAATCATTAGAAGTGCTTTTAGCGACATCAATACACTAAGCTTTTCTGTGAGAGGGAAGGTTAGCGACCACAGTGAGCAACACGATGGGCTATAAGCAGTACTGCTACCGCCCCGGTGGGACAGTGGGGTAAGCGTTCGTTCCTGACCATTCGTCCTAGATGACTCAGGATTCGAATCCTGGTGAGGTATGGTTATTGTGTTTGACTTACGGCACTGGCTCTCTCCCTGTCCTGGAACCAGTGGCCCAAAATTAAGGACAGGCGGCTGCTTATAGCACATCGAGCCCATGAAGTTGTTCAAGGTGGTCGTTAAACCCCCAATAATAAACATATACATATCATCATCATCATCATCATTCTCAACCATTATCAATCCACTGCTGGACGAAGGTCTCCCCAAGTTTCCTCCAGAACGGTCTGTCTTGTGCCAGTCTCCTCCATGTCACTCCTGCATGCTTTCGAATTTCATCCACCCATCTCCCGTGTGGTCTTCTTCTGGGTCTTTTCCTATCCCTTGGAATCCAATCTAAAATTTCGGCTGTTCATCGATGGTCTGTCCTTCTGGCAGTATGTCCAGCCCATTGCCATTTCAGGGATTTAACTGTGACCATGATGTCTTCCACTCTTGTCATTTTTCGGATCCACGAGTTCCTCTTCTTATCTCTCCTGGTTACACCAAGCATGCACCTCTCCATGCAACTTTGAGTTGCCTGCGTCCACGTCTCTGCACCATACGTAAGCACTGGAAGGATGCATTGATCAAACACTTTTCTTTTAAGACATAATGGCATATTGCTCTTAAAAATTATGCTGTTTCTTCCAAAAGCTCTCCAGGCAAGTTTTGTACGCCGATTAATTTCTTCATCAATGTGACCCTCACTTGATATCTGCTGTCCAAGATAAACGTACGTGTCTGTTATCTCCAGCTTTTCTCCATCAATCGATAAATCTTCATTTCTTGAAAAAAGCATTGAACATCACTTTTGTTCATTTTTAATCCTACTTCTTTACTCTTGTCAGCCAGTTCCTGGATCATACTCTGCAGCTCTGATGGGGTAGTTGCAAAAATGACTACGTCATCAGCAAAACGAAGGTGAGTTAGATAATCTCCATTAATCTTTATCCCCTTGTTTTCCCAGCTCAGCGACTGAAAGACACCCTCCATTGTAGCATTAAAGAGCTTCGGAGATATGGTGTCACCTTGTCTCACTCCCTTTCCTACTTTTATGTTATAACGAAGTAAATTTCTCCGTCATTTTTATCCGCGCTGGGGTTCGAACCCGGATCCCCTCATTCCGGAACAAGTCACTCTACCAATTGAGCTACGCGGACGTTTTATTCTGATTCCTATCTGCCTTTATGTCGTGTACGTCCTTCTGGCAGGTACGTCACATCTCCTGGTACGTTACATCATCTCCCCCTTATTTTTTTTTTATTTTTTTTCGAAGTGCTGGAGAAGGGATTCTCTTATTTTTTCTATCTCGCGGTGTGGAAATAACATCACACCAATGCGAGATTTTGAACGGTCGGGTCATCCGGATAGTTCGGGCGCCATTATAACGAAGTAAATTTCTCCGTCATTTTTATCCGCGCCGGGATTCGAACCCGGGTCCCCTCATTCCGGAATAAGTTGCTCTACCAATTGAGCTACGCGGACGTTTTATTCTGATTCCTATCTGCCTTTATGTCGTGTGCGTCCTTCTGGCAGGTACGTCACATCTCCTGGTACGTTACAATGTGTGCTGTATTCTCAAACAGCCGAATCTTTGCACTTGCATTTTCATAGATGTTATTAATAATTTAATAATATTAATGTACACACACACATATATATATATATATATATATATACCAGCTAATATCCAGAGTAACCGCCGTTGCTGCAGCGCGGACAGTAGCTAGACGGGTTGGGAGTGACTCAATAAGGTCCTGGAAGGTGTTCACAGGTATGTGGAGCGATGCTGACGGCAGTGCATCAGCGAGCTGCTGGAGGGTGCGTGGTGGAGGATCCATAGAGAGAACAACACGATCGAGGTGGTCCGACAGATGCTCAGTTGAGTTAAAGTCTGGGGAATTAGGGTGCCAGGGAAGTACTTTGAAGACTTCATCGTGCTCTTCCAACCACTCTCGGACATTTCTAGTTGTGTGACACGTCGCATTGTCGTGCTGGAAGATTCCATCCGCCCAGAGGGAAGACAATCAGCATTTCTGGGTGTACGTGGTCTGCAAGGATGGATTCATAACGAATTCAGTCCATAGTGCCTTCCACAGGTATAAGTGGATCCAGATAACGCCACGAAAACATTACCAAGACCATAACGCTGCCGCCACCAGCTTGTGTTCTTCTAGCAATGGTTGAAGAGTGTTTGTTCTCCGATGTTTCTCGCCTTATACGCCAATGTCCATCCGTTCGATGAAGCAGAAAACGTGACTCATCGGAGAAGGCAATCCTTTGCCAAACAGCGGAGGTCCAATTCCGCTACTGCTGTGTAAATGTAAGCCTTTTCTGCCGATGCACCTTCGTTAGCATAGGTGCAGTGACCATCTGTCAGCATCGGAGCCCCATACGAAGCAGGGTTTGCTGAACTCTCGTTTTAGACACACTTCCGGTAGCCCCCTGGTTCATTCGGCCAGAGAGTTGCTCCACTGTAGCTTGTCGATCGGCCCTCACTCACCTTGGCAGCCGATGTTCACCTTTCACATCAATGGTACGTGGTGCTCTGCAGTATCTACGTCGCTTATTCGTAATAGTGCCATTTCTCCAATCACGATACACTTTAACCACAGCAACACGCGAACAGTTCACAAACTGCGCTGTTTCAGAAATACTTCCAGCCTTGGCCCGAAAGCCGATAATCATCTTTTTTTCTTTTTTTTGCAAATTTGATAAATTGCTCCTTTTATCCATGACAGCAGCGAGTGATATGTTTTCAGAATGCTTACAACACACCTTATGTACTCTCTAAGCCAGCTCACGACACATACCGTCTTCCATTGGATTTGCGTTGTTGACGTCAAAGGTAGGAGTTGGTCACAATAATGTGACTCGACCGTTTATACATATATACATAAAAAAAGACAAATATCCAAAAATGTTACTCAAAAACTCCGATTCGGAAGTACAAAGAAAAAACTGGTATATGAACCAGGACAAAATAGAAGGATTGTAGAATACATGGCAGCTGTCAAACACGGTTTCATCAGAGGCTAGCACGAATCACATCTCTCACATATCTACACAAACCAGAAAGTGTGGGTTTCTGCATTATTCAGTTTGCATAAAATTCTAAGCAAAAAAGGAGGTTTCAAAAAATAAATGATAAAAAACAAAACCCAAAAAACAATTACAGACCCTTCCCCATAGCTACCCAACCACCCCTGGAGCTACTTAGCCACACCAACAAAACAAGGAACAGAAAGCCCCATTTTTTTTTTTTTTTTTTGATTGGAGGTTTAACGACCACCGTGAGCAACTCAATGGGCTATAAGCAGTCGCCCGTCCCTAATTTAGGGTCACTGGTTCCAGGGAAGGGAGAGAGCCAGTGCCGTAAAACAAACACAACATCCATGCCTCACCGGGATACGAACCCGGACCCCTTACGGACGAATGATCAGAGGCCAGCGCCTTAGACCACTGCGCCACCGGGGCGGCAAAGCCCCATTAATCAAGGAAATAAAATATAAATAAATAACAACCAGAAAAATGGAGACCAATAAAAGCACTAGAAATAATCCCCAGTTGCAAACTGAATAATCGCAGCCCTACTCACACTGCGAGAACCTCAAACCAAATACTGTTAAATTATAAATACCTGCAAAATATCATTAAAAGACACAAAATATACATACACTACATCGTAAGAACTACTTGAAGACATCCTCTTGCTTAATTAATAAAAAGGATGAAACAGCTTGTATTAGTTTAGCTATTTACAAATCATTTCAGAATGAATTCTACTGTCCTAAAGCAAGAGTAAACCTAACTTGCACGTGTGCTAAAAACCTGGTCTCTTAAACAAAGAAGCACACCACGAGACTTTACTAAGAAACAGAACACGAAAAACTGCTCTCCAAAAATCGAAGCTCTGAAGGAAAATTGAAAACTTCAAAACTAAAAAATTGAAAGAAAAAGAAAACCTCAAAACTAAAAAAAAAAAAGAATTTGAAAACCTCAAAACTAAAAAATTAAAAGAAAAGAAAAAAAAACTTACCCAAAAATGGCGGGGGAAGACAAGGAGACATTAATCATGACACAGAAAATGCTTCCTCTCTTGTAAATTGCTCCAAAGAAGGAAAGCAGTCTGCGCCATCTAGCAGACAAAAATTGCAACCTACCCGTAACTCCAGATTTCTGGGTGAGAGGCTAAGCAGCCAGTTGCCAAACCACTCAAGCAAAAACTGGATTAGCACAGAAACTGTTTTAAAGTTGCAGCCAATAAGCCAGAATGCTAACAAATTCCCCTTGGGAACAGAAACTTCTACTCCCAATAGACTTTTGAAGTATTAAAACATCCAAACACAGAATCCTTCCTAAGCCTTTAATTGTTAAAGTTTTACTATTTTTATTACCTATTTTTATTTTTATACTTTTTTTTGTATTAATATTTTATTTTATAAACTTTTTTTGGTTATATTTTTACTTGTTAATTTTAAACTTTTTTTTTAATCAAACGAGTGGGAAATAATAATGTATTGTAGGTTCTAAACTAAGTAATGGTCACCACATCATCATCTAAACCTCTATAAATAGCTTTAATTTAGACGATTCATTCGGTGACCAAGTAATTAAATTAAGTCCGCTATACTAACACTATATTTGAGAACTGATTTCCTTAATGCTACTTTTAAGGAGGTTTTGGGTACTTGGTTTACAATAAACTGACTGATTAGAGCTTTGACATGTTTCTCAAATTCTGATTCCAAACTACAGATCCCGGCTAACCTTAAAACTTGTGAAATAAAGACATTTTAAATAACCTTACTTGAGATATTACTGCACCACGCCACGTATTTTAAAATTTTCAAATTACAGTTGTTTCGGTTATCAAACAAACTAACAACTGGGTTACCATTATTAAGGCTAAGAGACAAATCGAGCTCCTGGTTACTAGAGTTAGTTTTATTCACTTTAAGTCAGCCTGGATATAGAGCTGAAAAATCATTTTCAAGTTTCCCTGAATTATTTAAGCAAAGTAGGTCATCTATATACCTGTAAGTAAACAAGTAGCTATCTCGGTTGGAAGAATTTTTCTTAATAAACTGACACTCTTTAAAAAATAAGAAAAGATTACAAACACTGGGAGCATTCTATTGGAATGTCATTAACCTGCTTGTAAAACTTATTGCAGAAAAAGACATAATTATTTTTAATGCAGCAATTTAACAACGTATGCCAGGTACTTTCCGAAACCATTTCTGAAATTTTAAATTCGACAAAGAGTAACGTAAGGGTGGCTACATTATCATCTATTGGGAGGCTGGTATATAAATTCTCAAAGTCATAGCTATTTACATCTACAGGTCTTACTTCAAGTATATCAGAAATCACCTCTGAATTGCTGTTAGTAATCCAAAAATCCTTAAATTTTAAGTTTGTTTTAGATTTAACGATATTTAACACCTGCTTCAAAACTCATTCAAAATACTGATCTATTACTTTCTTATGACTTCTAATCCTACTAGCAATGAACCTAAATTTCACCTGTTCCTTATGAAATTTGCGGTAGCAAGAAGATAAAGCAATTCAGGTTCATAACTCTTCGCCAACCTAAGTCTAAGGTGCTTGTGAAATGCCTTGAACCAGCGTATATAGATTTGTGGGGCTGGGGTGGCGACCGACCGAAAATGAAAGTGTTTGAAATCCATCAGGACAAAATAAAAGTTAATGAAAAACAGAAAAAAAATTAAAGCATTATTTTCTATTCTAAGTTGATGCATTTTTATTAAATTAAAGTATTTTTTTCTAATGTAAGATGCATTTTAAAAAAGAATTGAAACACTTTCAGGGGTGGGGCCAAGCCCCCTCCCCTTGGCCCCCTATCTGAATACGCCCCTGCCTTAAACTTGTTAGTAAATTCCTTACCTGAAGCTGTAGTAGGGTGATAGGTTATATAACGTAGAAGTCTTTTCGTACTTCTACGTTATTTTAAAAAAGCACAACCATAAGATGAAATAGTTCCTAATTTAAACCTTAACGGCCAGACGAAACATGTAAACAACAGAAGTCAAACTTACGAAAAAGATGCTTTATTCAAGGTTTTCTCCAACACATCGTAACATAACATATCGGTATCAACATTAAACACACCACACACCAACAACGCTACGTTTCACACAGCTCCACAACACAACGCTCTCCAACACAACGCTCCACAAGCAACAGTTTACTCGTAGTTTATATCTCTCGTTCTTATCATAACAGGCATACGTCACGTTCATTCAACCTCAAATATGTTGCCAACAGTATTCGTTTGAGAGAAAAGATATCACGTTAAGTGTGAAGTATAACTGAGAATAAACTCAAGATTTACATAGGGAAAGAAACTAAAAAGGAAAGTTAATTTAGAATATACGTCACAGTTACCTTATTACTGAGATCTTTACAAATGAAACCAAAATAGAAATTTTTACAAATAATGGCAAATTTATTATTGGCTTTATCGGTGGTAGTAAAAATATACTCTTTTTGCAGACTAGAAAGAAATGTCTTTATTTCTTTGGATAGAATCAGGCTATTATCTTGGAAAAATTTTAAATTAGATAATTTTTCTTGAAATTCTAGCAAAATATTGCATTTCATTCTGCAAAGGCCTCAACTAGCAAATTGTAGACTAAGCTAGTTTTAATAATATACTTGCAGCCCCGGTGGCGCAGTGGTCTAAGCGATTTCCTCTGATCATTCGTCCGAAAAGGGTCCGGGTTCGAATCCCGGTCAGGCATGGATGTTGTGTTTGCCTTACGGCACTGGCTCTCTCCCTTCCCTGGAACCAGTGACCCTAAATTAGGGACGGGCGACTGCTTATAGCCCATTGAGTTTATAACGAAGTAAATTTCTCCGTCATTTTTAGTCTACGCCGGGATTCGAACCCGGATCCCCTCATTCCGGAATAAGTCACTCTACCAATTGAGCTACGCGGACTTTTATTCTGATTCCTATCTGCCTCTATGTCGTGTGCGTCCTACTGGCAGGTACGTTACATCTCCTGGTACGTTACAAGTTGCTCACGGTGGTCGTTAAACCTCCAATGAAAAAAAAATATTAATAATAATAATATACTTATCTAAATCCTCACAAAAGTCAAATTTAACTCTCTCTTTAGAGAGGTGGAAGGAGGGTCTGATCTTGGCACCAAAACCTAAAAGCCTCCTAAACCTAGGGTTTTCAATGAATTCCAAATTACCTGTAACTGCATGATTATGGAAGTTGTCATAATAGACAGTACCTTGGTATTTACTACAATTACAGTTAAAGCTATGTAAGTTTGAAAACGAGGCATGTGACTTGTAATTCTTAAAACTAGAACCCAAAGTTTTAACGTATTTAAAACTAACTACTGTTTGGTGTTTAGAAATAGTAAAGCTGCTAGCATTATTATAGAATAATTTTCTAATTCTGAGAGAATCATAGCATCTATTAAGAAATCTAATAGTAATGTAGTTTTCGGAAACTTGTCAGGAGGATATTTTATCTTTAAGAAATAATATATTTTAGCAGATCTAATATTAGAGCAAAGACATGGGAATCTATAGTAGCTTCAAGAGAATTTCAAGTTTTAAAAAAGCATTTTAATATAGAGTGCTTAAAAGTTTTGAGAAGGGATGCTGTATTTTTAATGAAATTAGGACTATTCTTGAAATCAAGAAGAGACTTCTTTAAAACTATAAAATCTATACAATTGCAGGACCTTACGAGTCCCTTCCCTCTATTACTTCTCGTACAAGCCTTGTGGGGATACAAGGAGAAAAGTTTCCTAATTGCAACACTAAATATAGAGAGCTTATTATCTGCTTAAGTTAAATTTAGTCCATATTTGAATTTGAATTTGAATTTAATGAAAATTCTGCCATACAACACAGTACATCTATATTGAACAAAACACAAACATCAATAACTGTCATATGTACTAAACTAAATTTAAATATTAACACAATGAAATAAAAACATGAAATTATGGGAATATCACAAAGTTCAATATAAATTAATAACATTTAGTACTAATTATTTACTCCAAGAGAAAACAAAGGCTCAACCACCTCAAACATATCTAGTATAATAATCATAGACTTATACAAGCACTAATCCCGTTTACAATTAACCAAAATAAGAAAAAAAATATAACGTAATGTACTATGGAACTGTAGCATGGAGCCAGGGGAAAAGGCTTAAATTTAAGCCTGACGAGCCCCCGATCTCCAAAGGTAGATGTGTCAGGTCAAAACGATAGAAATAGCATACATACATGCATACATATCACTAAGCTGTTCTCTGAGATTCAGAGGTTAGCTCCAAAAAGAAATACAAACTACCAGATATTTTTACTTACTGTTGTCGTATCAAACTTCTCCATTTACAGCGATCTTGACATACAACTCGTGCTTCCCTAATATCCGTTACACGCCGTACACAAGATCTTTTATACTTCATACTCATAATCTCATGCAGACCCTCCTGAATCTGATCCACCCATGTCTTCATTGGCCTTCCTCTGCCTTTCCTTCCTGCCACCTGGGCTAAAAAGATTTTCTTAGTAAGCATCTCATCACTCATTCTTTCAACATGGCCAAACCACCGAAGCATATTGGTCTCCACCTTGCTAACAACATTTGGCTTCACATCACACAACTGCAACACATCTGCATTGCTCACACAATCAGACCGTGTCTTGCCACAAACCCCACAACTTTAAAAATACTACCGGTGTTGAGCATACCGCCAAAGGAAGAATACAGAAACTCACACAAACAACAGAAACTCTCGTAGCAGTTTTTTAAATACCCTAGAGTACGCAATTTCCCTGATGTATAATGGCAGACTGTTCCACTCCCCTCATGTCTATCATCTATCAGCCGACTCCGCGCGACTGATAGATGATAGACATGCCGTTATCTATACTAGAACAACTAATCCTGGGAATGCCACCGCAAAGGCAGTGTTCATGTCGGCTGCAATGGGCAACTTTCGAAGGCAATATCTCGTAAGGTTTTGTAGCTCAGCCGCGGCGGACTTCACTTGTCAAATCAACCTTTTTTTTTAGTTGGAGGTTTATTGAGCACCGTGAGCAACTCAGTGGGCTATACGAAGTCTCCCGTCCCTAATTTAGGGCCACTGGTGTCAGGGAAATGAGAGAGCCAGCGCCGTAAGACAAACACAACATCCATGCCTCACCGGGATTCGAACCCGTACCCATCTCGGACGAATGGAAGCCATCGCTTAGACCACTGCGCCACCGGGGCGGCCGAATCAACCATGTGCATGCCCTTTGCGTGCCAGGTCTCATTACTCAACTTACAGTAGGTACCGTTTCCTTGTCAGTGTGCCACCCCACTAGCGCAGTGGTCTAAGCGTTGGCTCCTGACCCTTCGTCCAAGTTCCAAACATCGGTGAGGCATGGATATTGTGTTTGTCTTACGGCACTGATTGTCTCCCTTTCCTGGAACCAGTAGCGTTAAATTAGGGAAAGGCGACTGCATTCCTAATTAAACGCTAAAGGCTAAGCAAAAAAAGGACAGTTTTCGTGTCTCCCAGAGGCTCCATCGGCGTTCAGATTCAAGATCCAGAGGCTCCAGCTGCGTTCAGATTCAAGATCCAGAGGCTCCAGCTGCGTTCAGATTCAGGATAAGTCGTGGAAATTGCGTTTAATACACTGATATGCAAAATTTAAGGGTGAACCAAGTTTTGATCAAACAACTTAAGGGCGAACCAGGTTTTGACACGTAGGGTCGCACAGGAGCGGCCTGCATATGTGAAATTCAAACCATAGGATCTCCATTGCTTATTGAAATGATGACAGAAACAACACCGACACAACTGTTGATATTAAAGGAGGTAGTGGAACTTTATTCAGCATTGGCTACATAGCACTGGCTGCCATGATACAGACGCTTCCACGCCCAAGACGATGCGAAGGGAAGAGCAGGTGCTCAGTAGAGAATGTGATCACCCCTAACGTCGATGTATGATTTACACCGTCTGTCCATACTTCGCACTACGTTGTTGATGAGTTCTTGCTGTAACATCGCCCATTATTCTTTCAACGCACTCTTCAGCTGTCGAACAGTTTCCGATGTGTGTTGAAGTGCCGCAACGCGTCTTCCCAGCGCGTCCCACACGTTTTCTATAGGATTAAGGTCGGGGGAAGGTGCTGGTCAAGCCATCTGCTGAATGTATTCACTTTCCAGCAGCTCATCAACAGCCACCGTACGATGGGGTGTGGCGTTATCATCCATTAACACAAACTGTAGGCCAATAGCACCTCGGAACAGATAAACATGGGGAAGGATTACCTCATTACAGTAGCACGCACTAGTTACAGTACGTCCTACCAACATTTGGAGCTGCGTACATCCATCGATCAGAATGCCTCTCCATTCGAGAACACCGCGGCCACCATATGCACTCACGGACAATAAAATTTCCGCACCTAGAAGAAAACATGCTACAACCCCTAAACTTTGCAAATAACTAGACTGCGTGCTGGTATACAAATGATCCGTGTTTGGTGCGAGTGCGCATGACCGCACACCCTGTGATGGCGCTGCAAGCACGAACCGGCAGCCTTATAAACCGGCATGTAGTCGATGTCCCATGAAAGCGAAAAGCACCGGCCGACGCCAGCAAGAGTGCAGAGTGACAAGAATGCCGGGTAGATGACAGAGACGTTGATTTACGCAACTTACGGACTTTGAGAAAGGCCTGATCATCGGGCTGAAAACCGCAGGGTGGTCGGCGCGCCGTATAGCCCGCCACGAGGATTGTTCTGACCATACCGTCCGACTGTGTTGGGAGCAGTGGACACGTGACGGTACTGCCACACGGTGGAGCGGCTCCGGACGGACCAGTAGGACCACCGGTAGAGAAGATCGACAGATCGTGCGGTAGGCATGAACGGATCCCACGGGGAACCCTGTCCACTACACAGGCAGATGTAGCGGCTCCTGGGTTCTCACGAACCATTTCCAGACGCCTCGCGGAAGAGAATCTGCGATCCCAGCGCCCCTTTTGCATTCTGCCATTAACACCGGAACATCGCCGGCTCCGTGTGCAATGGTGCACGGCCAGAGCGACGTGGAACGCCACAGACTGGCGACGTGTGGTGTTTAGCGATGAGTGCCGCTTCGTTTTGGGGACAGATGATCATCGTGTTCGGGTGTGAAGGTCCCCGGGTCAACGGCACAATCCCAACCTCTCTATCGAGCGCCACACCTTCCCCCACCGCACGCATTAAGGTCTGGAGAGCCATTTCCTGTGATAGCCGATCAGCTCTAGTAGTGGGACCTGGATCATTGACGGGCCAGCGGTATGTGAATGAGATCCTATGGCCCCATGGGCTCCTGTTCCTGGCCGGGATTCCAGGTGCGCTATACCAACAGAATAATGCCTGCCCGCACACGGCTCGGGTTACCCAGGACTGCTTACGTTATGTCCAGACACTACCATGGCCTGCTAGCTCCCCGGACATGTCCCCTATCGAGCATGTTTGGGACCAGTTGAAACGCCGGCTGCCGCCGTGCCGCACTATCCGGGATTTGGAGCACACTGTCCAACACATGTGGGCCAGTCTGCCGAAAGGACAACATCGGGCATCTGTTCGCCTCCATGCCGGACCGTATTGCAGCATGTATCGCCGCACAAAGCTGTGCGACTAGCTATTGAAGATGACCGGACTGCGTGCCCCAGAACCTTCTGTAATTGTCATTCAGCTCTGTTTTGTCATCATGTGCATCATTCATCTGTATCATTACGTCCATAAAATTTTAGTTCAATCCGATGCTTCCTTTATGGTGCTCAAATTTCATTGTCCGTGAGTGTAGATCCCTTTCATTGATGTTTTCAGGGCGATACCGAGTGTCTACCTCACGCCAGATTAACTGACGTCCAGAATCCCTAAAGAAACTAAATCTACTCTCATCAGTAAAGATAACTGTATCTCACTGTTCTTCTGTCCAGTCCGAATGTTCTCTGCACCTCTGTAAACGGAGTGTTTTCGGTGAGCAGTTGTTAATGTAACACATCGTACTGGTTGTAGGAAAAACAGTCCACCTTTTTGTAGTCGTCTGGCCACTGTAAATCGCGATATTGTGCGTCCTGTGCTCATATTTAGTTGTTTTGCAAGGTTACTTGCTTTCTGGTGTTGATCCCTCTTGGCCTTTAGGAGCAGATGGCGTTGCTCACAGGGGGTGGGTTTTCGTGAATGATCACCACCGGTCTTTCGCACAACTCTACCTGTAACCCTAAAGGCCGACCACACATGCGATACGATACCGAGCTCTTGAGGCTACACTCATCACAATTCATCCCTTCTCGAGTCTTCCAATTATTCCACCACGAGTAAAATCATCGAAATTCGGGCACACCGTGCGGTGACTTCCATTCAACTGATACTATTGGATTGCGTAAGCGCATTTTTGTTCTCACGTCACGCAAACCACATATCATACTATTATTACGCACGTGCTGTTTCTCCTCTTCCCACACACAGTCCTGAGTTAATCTGTATTTGGGTGCTGCTGCCATTTATGGCGTTATTTTACTTTTTCCATTTTGTCTTTAACTTTTGCAAACCAGTGTATTACGACGCTCTCTCTCTCTCTCTCTCTCTCTCTCTCTCTCTCTCTCTCTCCTTGCAACTTCTCCTAGCCTAGGATCTAAAATAAAGTAATGAGTAATGAATTTAATCTCCTAGGAAATCTGAAAATCCGATATGATGGACCAAATGTAAGTAAACTCCGATATTTTCAGCACGTCTTTTATAAACAAGTTAGTAAAATCATGTAATGCATTACTTATGATACGCTCTCCAACATACCAGAAATCATTACTCAAGTTATGAGGATAATGGCTGTAGAATAATTTTCGCTCCTATGCCCTGACCTTTAATCCCATTTCGATTATATTCAACAGAACTGGTTAAGTATATCTCCGGAATAACATGATAAAGTTTTGTCTCAATCAACGCATTTTTACGAAAGTTATGAGGCATAAGGCAATGGAATGGATCCCGCTCCTATGCCCTTATCTTTAATCCTATTTCGCCCATTTTCAACAGGATTCGTTCCCAGGTAGTTCCCTACCATATACTAAAAATTTCATCGAAATCGAACTATTTGTACGCAAGTTATGATGCATAAGGGCGATGGAATGGATCCCCTCCTGTGTCCTGACCTTTGACACTATTTCGCCCATTTTCAATAGGATTCGTCCTCAGGTAGTCCCCTACCACATACTAAAATTTCATCGAAATCGAACCATTTTTACGCGAGTTATCGTGCGGACGGACGGACAAAGCTGGAGCATATACGCTTCTACAACCTACGGTTGGAAAGCATAAAACAGATCGTGCTTATTTTATCGGTGTGTCCGTCCGTCTGCGGATACCATATCTCTGCAGCCATTAGTCCGATTTCAGAAATTCTTTTTGCATTGGGAAGCTTGAAATCTGTGAACGATGATCTTTCATTTCGTTTTTTTTTTCTTATACGATGCACAATTTCGCCGCTAGAGGGCGTAATTGCTGATGATGTCAAATTCAAAATACATATTATTCCATATAGTTGCTTCTAAACATCCGATTGAAAAAATTATTTTACCTTTCGGTTCCATTTATGTCAAAGACTGTTTTAGGTACAGTCACGTTTCCAAGTCACGCGTAGATTTTCCTCTATAGAGATCGTAAAATTAAATTGCGTTTGCCCGATATCGCTGCTTCTACAACTCCGATTTGGGAAATTCTTCCTGCACCGCATACAGCTTCTGCTGAGAAATCGTTTGCATATAATTTCTAATTTGGGGTATAAATGGTTTAGCCACCATTGGGCGTAAGTTTTAGTGTTTGCTCCAGCTGCATTTGCAGCAACATCTCAGCTTCTAAAAGCTCGATTGAAAAACTTCTTTCGTGGACCAATACCACTCACGTCGATAAACCTTTTCAGAATATTTTCTTCTTAAAATAACGCATGGTTTCTCAGCCAGGGGGCGTAGATGTGTACCTTATTTTTGTCAATATCTGTGCTTCTAAGCGTCCGATTTGAAAAATCCTTCTTTCAAAATTTTCAAGTAATTCATAGACTTTTTGCTAGCGGCCGTAAAGGTAAATTGAATTTCCCCGGATATCTCTGCTTCTAAAACTCCGATTTGAAAAATTCCTTCTTTGTTGGATAGCGCTTACGGTGCGAAATTTCAAATTTTCAAGTAATTCATAGACTTTTCGCTAGGGGCCGTAAAGGTAAATTGCATTTCCCCGGATATATCTGCTTCTAAAACTCCGATTTGAAAAATTCTTTCTGTATCGGATACAGCTCCTGATGGGAAATATTTTGCACATAATTTCTAATATTTGGTAAAAAATGGTTTCACCACCAGAGGGCGAAAGCATTTATATCTTCTTCTAATGCATTTGCAGCAAAATCTGAGCTCTTGAAAAAATTATTTCGTGGACAGATACCGCTCACATCGAAATACTTTTCTGGAATACTTTCTTCTTAAAATAATGCATGTTTTTTTCCGCCAGGGAGCATAGGTAAATTTGTAATTTTTGTCTATAGCTATTATTTAATTATTGGTGAGCATTTCCGCTGAAAAATGTTTCTCTCATAATTTCAAATTTTTCTTCAAGCACAAGTCTGCCACCAGAGGGCGTAAGGTCAGGTTTTCGTTTACAGCAATATCCTCGAGACTAAAACCCCAATTGAAAAACTTCTTTTTCGGTCATATACTACTAACTAAGCAAACTATGTGTGCGTATTTTGTTCCTGAAATAATGCACAGTTTGTTCGCTAGGGGACGCAAATGCTTAATATGTTTTTCTCAGTATCTCTGCTTCTACATGTCCGATTTAAAAAAACTCTTTCAACACCGGATGTCATTTACCTTGTAGAACACTTTAAGCTAGTATATGAGGAATTTTGTAGTTCACATTTCTGTCGGTAGGTGACGTTTGTGTACTTCAGTTTGCAGCTGTATTGCAGCTGCTAAAAAACACTATTGAGAAATTTCTTTTTTACTGTATGCCATTCGCTAAACGGTGATGTGGAGCATAATCCCCTTTAAAAAGTGCAAAGATTTCCTGGTAAGTGAGTAAAGATCGAAACTATTTTTTTTTTCATTATCTCTGCTTCGTGGAGACGTATTTGAAAAGTTCTTTTTCCTTAGCATAGCTTTTTCAATGAAGAATATTTTTCGCGCATTTTCAACTTTTCCATTATGCAAAATCCTTCCTCTAGCATACATAGACTTATATTATGTTTCCTTTTCTATATTTCTTCTTTTAACTGTTCGATTTGAAAATCTCTTTGCCTCTGATACCTTCCTAGTGCTATGAGAAACTTTATGTGCGCCATTTGTTAATTTTCGTAACATGCTTTTTAGCCGCTGGTGGAACTAAGTAGTTGTTTATATTTGTGGATGTTTTATGGATTGTTGAAACCGGTTGATCGTTTTCCGAACCGGTTCCATTGACTTTGAATGGCTCTGAAAATTTTAATTCGCGTCACAACGGATTCAAAAGATGTGCTCATTACAACTGAAAATGCGGTGTAGTATTTTTTTTATACACTTGCTTTTAAAACTGCCCGGTTATCTCATGTTAGCTGAGTTTAAGGAAAATCAGTCGTATGAAAGGATAAAAAAAATTATTTTGCTGTTACAAGGTTTATCCACCAGATTTCTTTGAGTGCCTTGTCGCGTGCGATCGTCAGGCCTTCGCTTGTGAGGAAATTAAGCAGCTCTGGGGTTTTAGCTGTTTTCTCCGGATGTTCAAATGAACGAACCATTAGCTAAGTGAGAACTCACTCTTCTACAACGGTGCTGTTTATTCAAAGCAGTATACGAAGAAGACCGCGGATTTGTTTGTCATGATTTCTGTATTACTTCTCTTTTTACTGTTAAGACATTTTTCTCTTCCATATTATTCCATCAGGCATTGCCTTGCTGCCAAGTTCTCGCTTTCAACTTAATTTCTGCCTCGAGCTCGCATCTCAGATTGGGATGTTCGAAATTCTCTATTTTCTTCCCTCGTCTTGCAAGAGCTTCTTTTTCTCATCCCCTAGCCAAAAAACGTGGGATATACTTTTCCCCCAACCATCTAGACAGTTGCTGAATCCTCATTATCGTGACTTTCGCCTTTCTTGTGAGAAATTCCTCATTAAAACCTAAAGTTGTGAGAAAATGCCATGCACTCGAATCTCTTGCTCCCTGGACGCTGATACAATAAACCCATTTCCATAAAACTAATTTCAAGCTGAACTTCTTGAACAGTAGGCAGAGAACGGTCAGTAATAGTGTTTTCTTCAAACATCGGAAGCGTGGCAGTGAGTGGTCATCTCCCCTCCCTCACTGACAGCTGGCTGAAAACTAGGCAAGCATCTCAATGCCTCCCTAAAAGCACTAACGGAAAGTGAAATGATTTTAACTCATGAAATGATATTCAAAGAAGGTTATTAATGTAAATTTTCGCTAAATTTAATGAGCCCTAGGTAACATTACATTCCGATTCGAGGACCAGAACCTCGTCTGCTCTTCGATGCAGAGAAGAATTTAGCTTCCATCCTTGATAATCACTGATGATAGTGCCAGAGTCAGCATAAGCGTTTTGCGACCTTCCACTTCACCCATAATTGAACGTCATCAAGAAAGAATTTCTGGATTTCAATGCTTAACACACGACGATCTAAGTTTTTATCCTAATTTCTTCTGGTGACTATATAAGACCTAAGATTACGCTGAAGGACAGTATAAATAACTTGAAAAATGTCTTGGGGTCGCCAACTGTGACGTTACAAAACAGGCACCGCTGTCTCCTCTAACAGAGAACCTCAATCAGCGAGATGCCTTCGATTCAGGGAAAAAACATCCTTTGTGAGTATTCTGGTAATAGGTCATGCCAACTACGATCGTTCAACTTAACTTTCGAAGCAGCTACTGACAAAACAATTACGTGGTGTTTTTTTACGCTTTCCAACCGTAGGTTGAAGAAGCGTAAATGCTGCTTTGTCCGTCTCTCTGCACGATAACTCTCATAAAAATGGTTTGATTTCGATGAAATTTTAGTATGTGGCAGGGGACTATCTGAGGACGAACCCTATTGAAAATGGGCGAAATGAGGTCAAAGGTCAAAACATAGGAGCGGGATCCATTCCATTGCTTTTATGCGTTATAACTTGCGTAAAAATGGTTCCATTTCGATGAAATTTTAGCGTGCGGTAGGGGACCACTTGGGAATAAACCCTATTGAAAATGGGCGGAATTAGATCCAAGGTCAGGCCATAGGAGCGGGATCCCTTCCAAAGCTCTTATGCGTCATAACTTGCGTAAAAATGGTTCGATTTCAATGAAATTTTAGTACGTGGTAGGGAACCACTTAGGAACGAACCTTGTTGAAAATGGGCGAAATGGGGTCAAAGTTCAGGACATAGGAACGATATACATTCCATCAACCTTATGCGTCATAACTTACGTAAAAATGCTTCGATCGAGACAAAACTTTATCATGTTGTTTCGGAAGTATGCTTAACCAGTTCTGTTGAATATCATCAAAATGGGGTCAAAGGTCAGGGCATAGGAGCGAGATTCATTCTACAGCCACTATCTTCATAACTTGAGTAATGGTTTCTGGTATGTTGGAAAGCGTATCATAATAATCAATGCATTGCATGATTTTACTTACTTGTTTCAGTTTAAGGGAACAGGAAGTGTTGAGAAGTAGAAATCAATAGAAAGACCACTACCTCTCGAAGAGACCGCAGAACGCATCGGACAGTCGGATGTACGGTGCGCAAAACTATTCATAGCTCGCAGTGTTTGCAGCTTGGGCACCTAGGACTACAATCTAGCAGGAGCTGATAACAGCCTAAAATTACACACGCGTAAGGTTCAACAAAACATGAAAAAATAATCAGTGCCTTTTCATATTTCAGAACCCTTTCACGGTGATAAATCCCCCCCCCTCTCTCTCTCTCTCTCATTTTACAGATAAAAAAACATTCTTGAGGTCAGTTACGGCTAGGAATACACCATTGTAACCCAGTCACATGGGAAAATAGTTCTTATCTCTTCTACAGATGAAGATGATTTTGAGAGAAAAGTTGTGATTTATGTGTAGCTGTATAATGTGCCAGGGCGACAGCAATCGATGAGGCGAACCAATCGTACGCGCATGCGTCTCTAACAGAACATCACAGGGTTACGGCAGGCTTAATGTGTACCTATAAAATTTGTGGCTTTTCAAATCTTACTACTCTTCTAGTTTTACCATTCCTAAAATTTTACCTCTCTAGGCACTGCCCAGTTACACCCTGTGGTTAAACTTGCTAAAACTGGTATCGAAATTTATAAGTTTTGTTTTATTTTTTTTCCCAGGAATGTTGCTCATCGCGTTATGTAACTTCGAATTCACTTTACGGCGTATGAAAATTCTGTGCGGAAAATCAACATGAAAAATAATTTGCAGATTTCTGTGGCAAACATTCGTCTGACAGCCAATACAGTCAACTGCTTTGTGAGGCAGAATGCTTCGAGTTAAATTCCAACGGTTGGTCGGAGTGAAAGGATTAAGAGACACTTTTGTTTTATTTCTTATCCTGACTTCGCTGTCATCTCCATGTTGTGTTGCTTGATTTTAATCTGAACGTCTTAATAAAAATGTCAGGATTTGCTCTATCTGCTGATGCGCTCCTGTTTACAATTTCCCAAGGATTTACCGCTGACATTTAATGCCCGCTAAAATTAGTCATAACCCTAAAGCACATTACTATCTGTTTGCTTTTACATCCGTCATAGAATAATTGGCCATAACTTAGACAATGAGAGAAGACAGTTTATTGATCAAGAGATGCACATTAAAATAACATCGAACAAATAATAGCTTTTATTATGCTGTTTTTTAAATAGTTAAAACTAGTTAGTTGGCTAATGTTCTTAGATAGTTTTGTACCACATAAATCACAGTTTAGGAACGCGTAACCAAATAGCCTGTTAGAATTATCAGCTTTTGACTCACGTGATTCCAATCGTTTAATACCCAAGCGCTTGTACTTCAGGACAGCAATATAATCCACTACCAGAATACAATCTTTGCCAAAAAACCGAAGCACCCAGAAGGAAACATCCAATCGAGGTGAAAATTGGTATGTGCAGTGTACATGTATAAGAAAGGAAATGATTGCAATTCCAGAGCAGGTGAGCCATTTGTTCGGATAAAATAGCTAAACGAGTGGAACAAGTGTGCATGCGTTTCCCTGCCAAGTTGACCCGTTCTTGGACTGGATTGTGACAGGTGACAAGAAATGGGTCCTGTATCACACTGTCAGCTCCAGGAAACAGTGGTTAGACCCAGAACAGCAGCCTATGCCAACCCCAAAGCCGGTTTACACCCACGTAAGGTTCTGCTGTTTGTTTGGTGGGATATGCGGGGTGTCGTGTTTTTTTTTTTTTTTTTTTGAGTTGCTGCCGGACACCACTATTGCCGCCGATGCGTACTGCTGTCATCTAAGCGCTTTTGCACGCATCGCTCACGTGGAAACGACTAGCATTGCTTAACCGCAAGAGCGTCCTCGTACAGCACGGATGACCTGTCACAAGATCTGGGAACTGTGCTGGGAGCTGCTGCTGCTGCAGCACTCAGATTATTCCTTGGACATTGTCCCAAGTGACTCCCACCATTTCCGGTTGTTTGCAGCATTTCCTCGATGGACAGCGGTTTACCAACCGGGAAATGTGTCGAACACTCACTTCTTTGCAGTGCATATTTTAACATAATAACTGGTGGACCCCTTGGTCCACAGTGAACAAATCTGTCATACCAGTTGAGAAAATCGGGCCCACTGATAAAATAATAAATCGGAAAACTTTAAAATTCCACGAAAATAAAAATTATGTATATTCCTAGATATTTTTAAATTAATTTTTAATTAATTTAAAATATCTAGGAATATACATTCTTATATATTTTTAAATTAATTTTTTAATTATCTAATAAATTCGGTGAATGAAAATTTTTCTCTCCCGTTTTTAACCCTGAAAAATCAGAAATCCTGAAATTGATATCTATAGTCGTCACGAATTCATCAAAATATTTTTCAACGCATACTCGAAGTTTTAGCGTCTCTTGATTCATCAGGCAAATTCAATACATACTTACGCATATAATATATACCTGCTTATACGTGTAATAAGTGGAATTGTATTAAAATAAAGATCTTAGATGCAAATAAGTAGTAGTGATGTAAATATATAGTATTGATACAGATATTTAGTAGTCTGTAGCAATGCTTTGTAATATATACATAGATATGAGTTACGTATGTATACACTGTATTGACAAAACTCACCGGACACTTAGAAGAGAAACACAATATAGCATTTATTGACATACATTAGTACGGTGTCGGTCCACCTTTGGCCTTCATGCATGCACTGACCCTTCGAGGCATGCTTTCGACAAGGTTTTGGAACATATCGATAGGTGTGCGCTTTCATTCAGTACATAATGCTGCTGCTGACTTTTGCTTAGTAGTAGGCCTTGGTTCCAAACTACTTATGCGGCGGTCTAATTCATCCCAGTGGTGCTCTATGGGATTAAGATCAGGGCTCTGTGCTGGCCAGACCACACACGATACGGAATTACACGCCGTAACAATCCTTGCTTTATGGCTCGGTGCGTTATCCTGCTGGTACCAAAAAGGCCCGGTTCCATAGTATTGCCACAGAGTTGGTAGGGCATAATTGTCCAGAATATCGAGGTACACGTGCTGGTTAATAGGTTTGTCCAGGATAACCAATAGGCCGGGACCATACCACGAAAAACACCCCCACACGAGTACACTGCCAGCTCTAAACTTGACCGTAGGAACAGTACACTGTGGTAAATAGCGTTCCCCGGCTGCCGCCATACCCACACACGGCAATCAGACTGGTGGATCGTGTATCTGGATTCATCAGTCCATAGGACTCGTTTCCATTTATCTACGGTCCACGATAAATGTTCTTTACACCATGCTAAACGACGAGTAGCATTCCGAGTGGAGATGAAAGGCTTATGAGCAGCCGCACGACCACAGTAACCCATGGAATGAAGTTCTCTGCAAATGGTACGTGTACATACCGAGATTCCAGCATTTTTGCTAACCTGTACACTGAGTTCTTGTGGGCTTCGACGTCCTCTATCACTAATTTTCTCTGGTCTGCCGGTACGTTTTGCTGCTTCAGACACGCCATGTGTCTTCCACCTATTCAGTACATACAGAACAGTTGACTTGGGTTTGTTTAAACGCCTCTCGGTTTCTCTTATGGACAACCCACCAATATAACACCCAACAATCTTTCCTTTCTCAAAGTCAGTTCTCTCCCGCCGCGACATTTTCACTCAGCCTCATACTGCGATATGATCGAGGTCAGCTGCAGGCTTGTTTTTATACCGTTTGCAGCTGTACCGCGCATTTTAACAGTGCAGCGGATTAGTTCATTTGCTTTTGAAGGGGTGTCCGGTGACTTTTGTCAATATTGTGCATATCTATTATGGTGAAAACGTCCACCGTATAATGATGCTACATGCTCACCTAAATCAATTTTATTCGTTCTTTACATCTCATACGATAATCAGAAATATCCAAACTTTGAGAAATAACTCGATTTGCATAATTTTCTGTATCAGTAAGTACATTTTTTACCATATCGCAAATAAAAATTACATAAACATAAGGAATATAAATTAAAATACAGTACATGTATACAAATAGTACACGCATACGCATTTGTAATTGTAGGTGCTGAGGAGCGAATCCGGAGGAGTATTTCAACACCAATAATGCTTCAGCTTCCGGTGGGGGTCGTACCTCCCCACACCCCAGGAATTTTTCTTTCATGAGACACTGGGTCCACCAGTGATTTTCCCTTAAAACATGCCCTGCTTCTTTGCGTCCAAGCAAAGAAGTGAGCAAAGCTGGCACAATTCTATAGGGACGGTATCCGACAACTGCCTAGACGATGGGAGCTTGTATTTGCAGATATTACTTTCTCTCCAGCCCAATAACGATGTTACGCTTTTAGTCAGGTACAAGACATTAATTGTAAGGGCAAAGGCGTTTTTAAATTATTCCGCGGATCACGTATTCATAAGTTCATTAAAAAAATTAATAATATTGCTCTTTTATTTAGACACTAAATATTACTTCTTATCCTTAGGCCTGGGGTGTATTAATTAATGTTTGGTGCCTAAGAAAAAGCGCAGTATTACTAACTTGACATGTTATGTAAACATATGAGTTGGGTAGATTAAAATCTGGTAAAAACGCCTATGGCCTTATAATTAATGTTTCGTGTCTGAGTAATAGTATGACATTCACTGCTGTGAAAGCTGAGGTTCTTAGGCGGAGTGAAATCACTTAAGCATGCTTTGTACCGTTTATTTCGCCAAAGACAGTAGGTTTTAAAGGCCTACAAAGGCACGGCAATTTATTTCTCCAAGTGAAAGTATAATTTTCCCTTCACTCCCTAACACAATTCAATAAAGCACGTTTCTTATTAGTATAATCGTAATTTTTTTTTTTTTTTTTTATGTCGATGGAGTTCCCAATTGAATTCTAATTTTATAAGTGACAGTAATACTTGTTGTGCACACGTCAGTTTCCCAGAGCAAAATATTTCCATTATGTTAGGTTAAGTTGCCAAGCAACTGCGATATTTATACGGCCCCTAACGCTTTGTGGCTAGTTGTCCACTTGGCCAGTTGTCCAGTGACCAGTTGCCCTATACTCAAATTTTAGGGGTGAGCTCAGTATGTATGAAATCAAGATTAAAGCCGAAAAAACGCGCAAAAATCTGCCCAACAAATAAAGAGGATAAAAAGATCGTCTGTCACAGGAGCAGAATGAAAAAAACGCACTTTTCCCAAACGAGAACGAGGAAATTTAATGAACGGGGGGGGGCATCGAATTTTAGGGAGGACTAATATATGTATAGTCTAGAACGTCTGAGATTTCCATGATTGAGAGTCAGACGAAAATTTGGAAGGGTGAGCTCTTCCATTGCCTCACTCAGTGGGATGGCACAGCACCCCCCCCCCCCCCATGAGGTATAACTTGGACCTTCGTCCATTGTTATTGGCTGCTTACTTTTAAATATATTTTAAGTTTTTAAATATATATACAGTATTTTACCAATAACTGGAAATACACTTTAATATTTTTATTTGTATCTTCAAAATTTTGAACCACCTCCATAAAGAAATCCTGACTGCGCCACTGAGCTTTTGGTATTGTGCGATTGACCTTTGTAGGTACTTTTATACGTAGGAACAAAGCGTTTACGAGGCCCGCTGCGATTGATAGAAAAATTTCGTATCAAGTTTGAAAAACATGAAATTCTATTCAAGAAAAACCGACTTAACCGGTAACAAGTGTAATCAATATTTGATTCTGGCTGCAGTATTGGATCCAATATCAAACGAAATATATTATACACAGGACCTCTGCCACTGGCGCACCCACTGGGAAGGGGGCTTTGGAGCTTAAGCACCCTCCCCAAATCCCGAAAGAGTTTAAAACTGATGACGTACATCAACTCTTATGATCATGATCATATGTAGAGGGCCGCCCCGCTGGCGCAGTGGTCTAAGGCGTTGGCCTCTGATCATTCGTCCGAAAGATGTCCGGGTTCGAATCCCGGTGAGGCATGGATGTTGTGTCTGTCTTACGGCACTGGCTCTCTCCCTTCCCTGGAACCAGTGACCCTAAATTAGGGACGGGCGACTGCTTATAGCCCATTGAGTTGCTCACGGTGGTCGTTAAACCTCCAATCAAAAAAAAAAAAAAAAATATGTAGAGGATTTCGGAAGGGAGTGTCTGACCTCAGGTCTTAAACAACCCTTAGAAATAGGAAGCTAGGAGATTTGGGCTAGAGTGCCCGATAGGAAAGTCACACGGAAGCGAGGTAGAAGACGCCCTTATTTACTACCGGGGGAACAGTACCCGGGGTCCGACGGCTTAATGTGGCCATCAGATCAGATCATACGTAGAGGATTTTAGGAAGGGAGTGTCAGACCCCAGGTCTTAAACAACCCTTGGAAATAGGAAGCTAGGAGATTTGGGCTAGAGTGCCCGATAGGAAAGTCACACGGAAGCGAGGTAGAAGACGCCCTTATTTACTACCGGGGGAACAGTACCCGGGGTCCGACGGCTTAATGTGGCCATCAGATCAGATCATACGTAGAGGATTTTAGGAAGGGAGTGTCAGACCCCAGGTCTTAAACAACCCTTAGAAATAGGAAGCTAGGAGATTTGGGCTAGAGTGCCCGATAGGAAAGTCACACGGAAGCGAGGTAGAAGACGCCCTTATTTACTACCGGGGGCCAGTACCCGGGGTCCGACGGCTTAATGTGGCCATCAGATCAGATCATACGTAGAGGATTTTAGGAAGGGAGTGTCAGACCCCAGGTCTTAAACAACCCTTAGAAATAGGAAGCTAGGAGATTTGGGCTAGAGTGCCCGATAGGAAAGTCACACGGAAGCGAGGTAGAAGACGCCCTTATTTACTACCGGGGGCCAGTACCCGGGGTCCGACGTCTTAATGTGCCCGTCAGATCAGATCAGATCATATGTAGAGGATTTTAGGAAGGGAGTGTCAGACCCCAGGTCTTAAACAACCCTTAGAAATAGGAAGCTATGAGATTTGGGCTAGAGTGCCCGATAAGAAAGTGACACGGAAGCGAGGTAGAAGACGCCCTTATTTACTACCGGGGGCCAGTACCCGGGGTCCGACGGCTTAATGTGCCCATCAGATCAGATCAGATCATATGTAGAGGATTTTAGGAAGGGAGTGTCAGACCCCAGGTCTTAAACAACCCTTAGAAATAGGAAGCTATGAGATTTGGGCTAGAGTGCCCGATAGGAAAGTGACACGGAAGCGAGGTAGAAGACGCCCTTATTTACTACCGGGGGGCCAGTACCCGGGGTCCGACGGCTTAATGTGCCCATCAGATCAGATCAGATCATATGTAGAGGATTTTAGGAAGGGAGTGTCTGACCCCAGGTCTTGAACAACCCTTAGAAATAGGAAGCTAGGAGATTTGGGCTAGAGTGCCCGATAGGAAAGTCACACGGAAGCGAGGTAGAAGACGCCCTTATTTACTACCGGGGGCCAGTACCCGGGGTCCGACGTCTTAATGTGCCCGTCAGATCAGATCAGATCATATGTAGAGGATTTTAGGAAGGGAGTGTCAGACCCCAGGTCTTAAACAACCCTTAGAAATAGGAAGCTATGAGATTTGGGCTAGAGTGCCCGATAAGAAAGTGACACGGAAGCGAGGTAGAAGACGCCCTTATTTACTACCGGGGGGCCAGTACCCGGGGTCCGACGGCTTAATGTGCCCATCAGATCAGATCAGATCATATGTAGAGGATTTTAGGAAGGGAGTGTCAGACCCCAGGTCTTAAACAACCCTTAGAAATAGGAAGCTATGAGATTTGGGCTAGAGTGCCCGATAGGAAAGTGACACGGAAGCGAGGTAGAAGACGCCCTTATTTACTACCGGGGGCCAGTACCCGGGGTCCGACGGCTTAATGTGCCCATCAGATCAGATCAGATCATATGTAGAGGATTTTAGGAAGGGAGTGTCAGACCCCAGGTCTTAAACAACCCTTAGAAATAGGAAGCTATGAGATTTGGGCTAGAGTGCCCGATAGGAAAGTCACACGGAAGCGAGGTAGAAGACGCCCTTATTTACTACCGGGGGGCCAGTACCCGGGGTCCGACGGCTTAATGTGCCCATCAGATCAGATCAGATCATATGTAGAGGATTTTAGGAAGGGAGTGTCAGACCCCAGGTCTTAAACAACCCTTAGAAATAGGAAGCTATGAGATTTGGGCTAGAGTGCCCGATAGGAAAGTGACACGGAAGCGAGGTAGAAGACGCCCTTATTTACTACCGGGGGCCAGTACCCGGGGTCCGACGGCTTAATGTGCCCATCAGATCAGATCAGATCATATGTAGAGGATTTTAGGAAGGGAGTGTCAGACCCCAGGTCTTAAACAACCCTTAGAAATAGGAAGCTATGAGATTTGGGCTAGAGTGCCCGATAGGAAAGTCACACGGAAGCGAGGTAGAAGACGCCCTTATTTACTACCGGGGGGCCAGTACCCGGGGTCCGACGGCTTAATGTGCCCATCAGATCAGATCAGATCATATGTAGAGGATTTTAGGAAGGGAGTGTCAGACCCCAGGTCTTAAACAACCCTTAGAAATAGGAAGCTATGAGATTTGGGCTAGAGTGCCCGATAGGAAAGTGACACGGAAGCGAGGTAGAAGACGCCCTTATTTACTACCGGGGGGCCAGTACCCGGGGTCCGACGGCTTAATGTGCCCATCAGATCAGATCAGATCATATGTAGAGGATTTTAGGAAGGGAGTGTCAGACCCCAGGTCTTAAACAACCCTTAGAAATAGGAAGCTATGAGATTTGGGCTAGAGTGCCCGATAGGAAAGTCACACGGAAGCGAGGTAGAAGACGCCCTTATTTACTACCGGGGGGCCAGTACCCGGGGTCCGACGGCTTAATGTGCCCATCAGATCAGATCAGATCATATGTAGAGGATTTTAGGAAGGGAGTGTCAGACCCCAGGTCTTAAACAACCCTTAGAAATAGGAAGCTATGAGATTTGGGCTAGAGTGCCCGATAGGAAAGTCACACGGAAGCGAGGTAGAAGACGCCCTTATTTACTACCGGGGGGCCAGTACCCGGGGTCCGACGTCTTAATGTGCCCGTCAGATCAGATCAGATCGTATGTAGAGGATTTTAGGAAGGGAGTGTCTGACCTCAGGTCTTAAACAACCCTTAGAAATAGGAAGCTAGGAGATTTGGGCTAGAGTGCCCGATTGGAAAGTCACACGGAAGCGAGGTAGAAGACGCCCTTATTTACTACCGGGGGGCCAGTACCCGGGGTCCGACGGCTTAATGTGCCCATCAGATCAGATCAGATCATACGTAGAGGATTTTAGGAAGGGAGTGTCAGACCCCAGGTCTTAAACAACCCTTAGAAATAGGAAGCTAGGAGATTTGGGCTAGAGTGCCCGATAGGAAAGTGACACGGAAGCGAGGTAGAAGACGCCCTTATTTACTACCGGAGGGCCAGTACCCGGGGTCCGACGGCTTAATGTGCCCGTCAGATCAGATCAGATCATATGTAGAGGATTTTAGGAAGGGAGTGTCCGACCTCAGGTCTTAAACAACCCTTAGAAATAGGAAGCTGGGAGATTTGGGCTAGAGTGCCCAATAGGAAAGTCACACGGAAGCGAGGTAGAAGACGCCCTTATTTACTACCGGGGGGCCAGTACCCGGGGTCCGACGGCTTAATGTGCCCATCCGACGCACGGCGGGTATTTAGTGGATCGAGCGTTCGTGCCTGCCTGGGATCGAAGCTCAGGCCCTTTCCGTGGCAGCCACGAACGTTGCCCACTAGGCCACCCGCGGTCTATCAACTCTTATGTATACACACATACATATATACAGCCCCCCCTAACAGGAATTCCTGGGTGCGCCACTGACCTCTGCCATCCGTACTGTGGATCAAATTTGGGGCTGTGCTGTAGGACTGGTTAGAACAGACGGGAACAATTCAAGGATTCGTTGTTGGCCATCCCCATTCCCCTTCCTTAGAGCCAAAACTATCAGAGGAAAGCAAAATTGATTAGACACAGGAGATATCCTGGGTGACTCCTTGGAATAGTGGACATTCGAGTTTTGGCTCCCCCTGTGTTTTAAATGTACTTAGACTCTACTAACGGATATTTCACTTACAAAGCACGAGGCCTTGGGGAAACAGCTACGACTGTCCAGGTGTTTTGGCAGTTCTGATTACTAGAAATAAGAAGCTGAACACAGTTCCGTTCGTAGCATGAAACTGTTACCCTCTATGAAAATAGCGTCGCCGCCCCGGTGGCGCGGTGGTGTAAGAGATGGCCTCTGATCATTCGTCCGAACGGGGTCCAGGTTCGAATCCCGGTGAGGCATGGATGTTGTGTTTGTCTTACGGTACTGGCTCTCTCCCTTCCCTGGAACCAGTGACCCTAAATTAGGGACGGGCGACTGCTTATAGCCCATTGAGTTGCTCACGGTGGTCGTTAAACCTCCAAAATAAAAAAAATAAAAATAGCATCACAGAACACAACAGCATTTGCCTTTATTATAGTTATTATTTTATATTTTTATCAATTAACGAAAAACAAATTGGTTTCCTTTTTTGGCTTTTTGAGGCCTTTGCGATTCTGAGGCATCCTGCGCCTGTGCGGTGATCCGCCACCGTCTATATGCCTTGAAAATGGAATGAATCAGACCAGGTCGAATACTCAAGAACTTCAAGAGATTCTATTCAAGTTATTTCCGTCCAAAGAATTAAAATCGACGACATCTTATCCACGTGTTCATTAACATAATTCATTATTCACTAAATCGAAATCCGTGGGTCGTCAAGCAAACGTTGCGTGCAAAGGCACTGCTGGAAAACCTGTTTTGTTCGCCTCAAACACTGACGTGCATCGACTTCAATGGAAAGACAGCTGACCAACAGTAATCTCATCTTCCAAAACAGCCATCATGTACTTATCTGTTTGAATCAGTAATTCCTCTTATAGATTGCTATTAAATATTCATTAATCCATAAAAAAATGACGCAGCGAGTTTCTCACGGTAAGTTTCTATTACAAATCTATTGGAAAGTAAACATTTGTACTAACTCCTTTTCGTTATTTTTACGGTCATCGATTCCATTTCGCTTACCATTTCTGACATGCAAGGGCGTTGTGTGAGGTTGAAAGTTCGCATGTTGTATTTAATTAGGTAAAGTTCTAAACAACATTTACAAGACGAAATTATCCTCACGCTACATTCTTATGGGGTGTTAGGACCTGCGAAAAGAAGGGGTTACTGAATTGCCGCTTTAAAAAGCGGAGATGACATGCTACTTGAAGTTGATCTTTTTTTCTTTTCTTTGGTACACACGTATGTTTATCAATCACCTGGAAAAAAATAGAGCCATTTTGTTAACGATAAATACCATGCTTCCTTACGGTTAAGTTTCCTGCTCTCACAATATAAAATATTTGCTGTTGGTGTAGATTACTTATCGATATGATTCCGTGGTCATAGTCATTTTGATAATAGTTTATTGATGGTCCTACGTGATATTTTTTCTAGCGCAATCCCAAACCTTTCTACTTAGCATTAATTGTGCTAAACATATCACAGGAGTAACAATGCAAAACGTGGTAACATCCTCAGAACACTTTCTGCTAGGTAAAGTGGGTCCACATGTTTCGTCAAATATCATCAGCTATATGCCTTTCCGCGGAAGTGGAACATAGATGAAGGGATCATTTCTTTCACAGACCATATCGTCAGCAAGCCATTTTGCTGAAAAGATCATTCCGGCAACAGACTACTTCATAACCCGCTATGCCTTTTCCCATTCTGCCTTATATTGGTGTCATTAGCGGTTGTAAACTTGTGAGACGAAATTTCAGACGGTGAGGAGACGTCGCTTTGCGATTTTCTTGCTGTGCTTTATAATTTCAGATGGAGAGGAGATGTCGCTTTGCGATTTTCCCGCTGTGCTTGGTACGAGGTACATCCCATTAGAATGCATAAAATGTGCTTGGTACTAGGTACATCACATTAGAATGCATAAAGCCCGAGCAATGGGCTGGACATGTTGCCAGAAGAATGAACCACCCATGGACAACCGAAATTTTATACTGGATTCCAAAGGGCAGAAGAAGACCACATGGGATATGAATGGATGAAATTCGAAAGCATGCAGAGTAACACAAAGGATACAAACCTGGAGACCTACATCCAGCAATGGATTAATAATGGTTGATAATGATGATCATGATATATATACACTGCTGGCCACCCAAAATGCAACACCAAGAAGGAAGCATCCGATTGGCTTGAAATTCGCAGCATGCGTCGCCCGCGAGAGGATATGCAAACGATTAGCATTGCAGGATATATGCAAATCATATGTGCTCGGCACGTCTCCGAAAAGAACTATAAGAAGGGTGCAAAGAAGGCGGGGTGGAAGTGTGTTGTGCTGCCGGACCTATGCGTGGGAAGCTTCCTGATGCCTCGTCGCAGAATACGTCAGTCATTCCAGCACGTTTCGGAGTTCGACAGAGGACGAATAGCGGCTTATCGCGACAGCGGTTTATCGTACCGAGACATCGGCGCCCGTGTGGGACAACATCCAGCCTAAGTGAGGCGAGTATGGATTCGGTGAGTGCAGGAGGGAGGACGGACCGACGTGAGCGATTGCCGCAGCCGTGGCACACCACCGAACGAGAGGACCGGCATGTTGTGTGGCGGGGATTGACGGCCCGCACCGCCACATCACGAACGTTAGCGCAGGAACTAGGGTGTGTTGCGCAACAACCTGTGTCAGAACGTACCGTTCGACGTCGTCTGAAGGAGCGGGGACTTGTCGCACGGCACCCATTGCTCCGATTATCATTAACGTTACACCACCGGCGAGTGCGGCGTCAGTGGGCCGTTGAACGCCGCACCTGGACTACGGAATTTCACGACATTGTCTTCTCCGACGAATCCCGCTTCTGCCTGCGACACCACTATGGTCGGATCCGCGTGTGGCGGCACCGCGGCGAGAGACTGTATGACGCCTGCATTATGCATCGCCATACCGGTCCGTCGCCTGGCGTTATGGTTTGGAGCGCAATTGGATATGACTACCGCACCCTTCTGGTACGTATCGCCGATACATTCAACAGCCACCTCTACATCTCCGACGTTTTGGAGTCTGTAGTCCTCCCTTACCTGCAGGACCTGCCAGCGGGCACGTTTCAATAGGACAATGCGCGCCCGCACGTGGCACGCATCGTGCAACAATTCTTCACGGCCCACCAGGTGTCAATGCTGCCGTGGCCCACCAGTTCTCCCGATATGTCGCCCATCGAACACGTCTGGTCGCTGATCGGCAACCGAGTGGCCCGACAAGTACCACCCGTGGCTACGCCTGATGAACTGTGGCAACGTGTGGAAGTAGCCTGGACCGACATACCCCAAGCCCACATCCAAAGCCTCTCTCGTTCGATGCCGAGGCGTGTAGCGGCCGTTGTTGCCAGCCATGGGGGCCGCACGAACTATTGATGTCTGCGTATTCTGCAAGTCGTACGGGCCTGTAATGTCAATCGTTTCATCTTTGTATCTGTTGTTATGTGTCCATTAAATCTGGCTTTGCTATCTCGTGTGCTTTTTGGTATTGCATTTTGGGTGGCCAGCAGTGTATATACACTGAAGAGCAATTGAATTAGAGATACCTATCTAGTAACGTGCAGCACCACCTTTCGGCCTGATGACGGCGGCGATTCGTCTCGGCATGGACTCGACAAGACACAGGAAGCGTTGGGAAGCAATATGGTACCACGACCCCTGAACAAGCTCCCACAGTTCACGAAGATTTGATGGAAGGGGTCAGAGCCTCCAACATCTCTCTCGATGGCATCCCAGATGTGTTCGATGGGATTGGGGTCAGGTGACCTAGCTGGCCAAGGAAGCGAGGTCACGTCGGTGGAGTGTTCATCCAACCATTCGGATACAATTCGGGAGCGATGGCACGGCGCATTGTCTTGTTGCAGGATGAGGTCCCCAGTGGAATGTTGAAGACGCACAAACGGGAGCAAATGGTCGTCCTGAGTACCCCGGTAAGGTTGACCTGTGAGGGACGATGTCACACGTACCAGGGGTCCCCTTTCTGTTCACGTAAACAGTCCCCAGACGAGAATGCCACCCCTACTAGCTTGAGGAGTACCCTGCTGGAAAGAAGGATCCATCGCTTCATGTGGTTTGCGCCGTACTCGTACCCTGCCATCCGCATGTACCAGCGTGAATCTCGACTCATTAGTCCGGGCAATATTTTTCCAGGGTCCAGTGGCGATGTTCCCGCGCCCATGCTAATCTTTGCACTCTGTGATGTGCGGTCAGCAGCGGTACCCTCGTGGGACGATGGCTTCTGTACACCATAGCGAGGAGATGGTTCTGGATAGTGTGGCTGCTTGCACGTTTTTGTGCACCAGCGTTAAATTGCCGAGTGATTTCTTGCACTGTGGCCCGTCTATCCGCTGTTACAATGCGAGCTAGCCCACGCTGACCTCGCTCATCCACACGCTGTTGTCCACGGCAGTTGGTCCTTGCAGGGATGGTTTTACCGGATTCGATGTACTCACGGTGCACCCGTGACACAGTTGCTCGTGAAAATCCCAGTGCCTGCACGGCTTCCAAGATGGAGTGACCCATTCGTCGGGCCCCGATAATTTTCCCACGATCAAATGCGCTGAGATCCTTCGTCTTACCCATACTGCGTCCGACTCTTACTGAATCCCGTCGCATCACTGATCATATTGTCGGATCGCTGCATACGTCATGTCGTTTCCGTTTACAGGGCCGCCTACAGCGCCACATTTTCATAACGTCAGCTGTCTCTAATTCAATTGCTTTTCAGTGTATATATACTGCGGTTATCAAAAATTATGGAAGCACCTCGCTCAAAAGAGTGACTTTGGTATGTGCTGCTTTTTGAGTAACATGAACATGTATCTATATATATATTTTTTTTTTTTTTTTTTTTGTAAAAAAGTGGTTCTTATATTCTCAAGGGTCTGTGTTATTGCATTGAAAATCGATGTTTGCATAATTTCGTTCCAGGTGAAGGCACAATGAGTGACTTGTCGGAGTTCCAAAGAGGGCAGATCGTAGGAGCCCGTCTTGTTGGTGCGTCGGTAACCACAGTAGCACAGGTGTTGGGGGTAATCGAGAGGTACCGTGCCGAAGGTCATGAGAGCATACAATGCTCACGGCACAACATCATCTGCGAGACACAACTGTGGAAGGAAAACCAAACTCACTGCGAGAGACAGGAGGACATTAAAGAGGATTGTGACGCTAAGGAGGAAGACCACGGCGACGAAATTTACTGCTCAGCTTAATGCACATCTCCAAAACCCAGTGTTGACCCATACCGTGCGAAAGGAATTACATAAGCACAATATTTAGGGCAGAGCCGCGATTGCAAAACCCCTGGTGTCACAGGTGAATACGAAACGGAGATTACAGTGGTGCCAGGAACATAAAACGTGGACTGCTGATCACTGGAAACATGTCCTGTTTTCCGATGAATCAAGTTTCTCACTATTCCCCACCACAGGACGGGTTTACGTGTGGAGAACCTCCGCAGAAGCCTACAACCCAGACTGTCTCCTTCCTACAGTGAAGCATGGGGGTGGTTCCGTAATGGTTTGGGCCATGATCTCGTTGTTTGCAGTAGGTCCCATTATCACCTCACACGGACGGATCACAAGCGGTGGCTATGGTCACTCTTTTGGCCGACCATGTGCATTCCATGGCGCAGACATTGTTTCCATCAGGGGATTGCACCTTTCAAGAAGATAATGCCCCGATTCACAGAAGTCGAATTGTTCAATCATGGTTTGAGGAACATGAGGATGAAGTTGCACACCTTCCCTGTCCTGCACAATCACCGGACTTAAACATCATTGAGCCCCTGTGGTCTGTGTTGGAAAACAGAGTGCGATATCGTTATCCTCCTTCGGCGTCTCTCAAGGAATTGGAGCAGTTTCTGCAGGAGGAATGGTACAACATACCACTTACCACCATCCAGGACTTGTATGAGTCCATTCCAAGCAGTTTTAAATGCCAAGGGTGCTCCCACACCATATTAAATGCATAACATCTATTGTTTCATGGTGTTTCAATTATTTTGAACAACCCCTCTACATGATACGTGTGATGCATTCCTCTAATTTAACCTTCCTTTTGAGTTTGTGTTCTCGTGAAAATTTGGTTTCTGCTCGTTAAAATATAGCGAAATACAAATTTCTCGGCGGCGAAGCTCGAATTAGCATCCTACTGCTCCGGAGCCGAACGCTTTCCCAATTAAGCTACACAGACGAAATTTATCGCCGCAACTTTGCCACCTTCACAAACGCGTCACATTTATCCTCCCCTGGGGTCACGAAATCGCAGGTTTCAGTCCGCGAACCATACTCAAAGAAGGAATTCTCATTAATTCCAGATGATATGTGGAAGGAACATTGCCGCCCCGGTGGCGCAGTGGTCTAAGGCGTTGGCCTCTGATCATTCGTCCGTAAGGGGTCCGGGTTCGAATCCCGGTCAGGCATGGGTGTTGTCTTTGTCTTACGGCATTGGCTCTCTCCCTTCCCTGGAACCAGTGACCCTAAATTAGGGACGGGCGACTGCTTGTAGCCCATTGAGTTGCTCACGGTGGTCGTTAAACCTCCAATCTAGAACAAGACAAGAAGAAGGAACATCACACATTTTTCGGAGAGCCTAACGGCCAGATGATCCATTTTTACGTTCGGACGACAATATAGCGAATCACAAATTTTCCAGTCGCGGGGTTTGAACCGGCATTCTTCTGCTCCGGAGCCGAATGCTTTCCCAATTAAGCTACACCGACGAAATTTATCTCCTCGACTTTGACATCTTCACATTTTTTTTTTTTTTGATTGGAGATTTAACGACCACCGTGAGCAATTCAATGGGCTATAAGCAGTCGCCCGTCCCTAATTTAGGGTCACTGGTTCCAGGGAAGGGAGAGAGCCAGTGCCGTAAGACAAACACAACATCCATGCCTGACCGAGATTCGAACCCGGACCCCTTACGGACGAATGATCAGAGGCCAGCGCCTTAGACCACTGCGCCACCGGGTCGGCCATCATCACACGTGCGTCATCTCTGTAGTACTATACCGTGCAAATTAATTGGGACAAGCTATTTTATTCTCAGAATTGTAATGTTATCGCCAGTTGATGTCGGAAACCCACGTAAGCAGGTTTTATCAGCTGTGAGGTGGTGTGACTGTTAGAACTTGATAGTAAGAATGTGGTTTGAGCGCTTTTAAACAGGAAATAGGCACTTCAGCTTCAGTTGTGAGCTTTCGTGTGTGACAGGTGGATGTTAGTTTTTGCTCTCTGTGAGTACGAGTTGCTTTCGTGTATTGAAAAATGGATATTTCCCCAAGGAAGCGTGCAAAAATAATTGCTCTGAAGGATCACACTTCTATGTCAGTGAGAGATATCGCTTCTGCAGTTGGTGTAGGTAAATCATGTGTATCAAGACTGCTTACGCGATACAATGCATCTGGATCATCGTCTCCAATAAGGGGTGAAAAATGTGGAAGAAAACGAAAAACAACTCCACGAACCGATAAGTATCTAATCAGAAATAGTAAAATGAATCCAAAAAAAAAAAAAAACAAGCACCGACCTTCAAAGAGATTTATTGGCTAGTGGTTGTGATGTTAGGGATTCGACTGAACGCCGTAGGCTTCTGGAAGTTGGCCGGAAGGCAAGAAGACCAAAGAAAAAACAATATTTGAATGCGAAAATGAAGATAAAACGTTTAGCATGGGCCAAAAAAATTAAAATCCTGGACTGCTGACGACTGGAAAAAGGTAATTTTCAGTGATGAAACTTATTTTTTTGTGCAGTGTTACCAAGCAAATGTTGTTAGACGAAGCAACTGTGAACCCTTAAGACCTGAGCATGTCAAACAAACTGTAAAACACCCTCTGAAACAGATGTTTTGGGGGTTTTCAGATCAAATGGCACTGGAAGCTTAGTTCCTGTTCAAGGTATGATGAATTCAGCCAAGTACGTAGAAATATTACAACGTAGGATTGTTCCATTCTTGCAAACTTTTGACGGGACATTTCAACATGACTGGGACCCATGTCACAATTCGAAGTTGGCCAAGAATTTCATGCTGGAAGATGAAATTCATTTGCTTGTTTGGCCTGGTAATTCACCAGACTTAAATCCCATAGAAAACTTGTGGAATATTTTGAAGAGACGTTTAGGTAAAATGGACTGTACAACCAAACAACGCGTGATAACGAATGCTATAAAAGTGTGGTTCCACGATTATGAAGTCAAACATGTGTGCACTCAATTAGTGGAGTCAATGCCAAAACGAATTCAAGAGTTCATTTCTGCTAAAGGAGGACGTACTTCATACTAATAGAGGTATTTATCAGTGTATATGAAGGCATAGAATGATATAAAGGCATAGTTTTGGAAAAAAGAGTGATTGTTTACTTTGTCCCAATTAATTTGCACAGCATAGTATGTCAAAAAATATTTTGACATTAACGCCACAGAATTTCTCTCAACTAACTTGTAAAAGTTGGCAGTCTGACAGTGGAGCATAGTGCAATCAACGGTAAATAAAAAAAAGTCTTCTGAGATAAGAGCTATATGTGTAGAGTGGAGAGCGATATTGTTTGGGCAGGATTCGAGCTGTATTTAGAGAGAGCTGTACCTGTGTTAAGAGTGATATTATCAGAACTGTATTACACTTATCGATGATACGGAGGGCTATATTTCGAGTTCGATAAGAAAGCAATCTCCTGAGTACGTTATGTTATATACGCTTTGTGAAGAGTAATAAGTTTTGCGAATTAGTAGAGTGGAGTATGTTCGTCTTGTTGTTATGAAGCACGTCATTACTGAAGAATAATTAAAGTGCTGGCAGAATAATAAAATGGACTCTGGATTTTATGAGTACTGTCTCACAACACAACCTGGCCGTTATTCTGAAAGTGTATAATTAGAAAATAATTCATGTTTAATTAAGGTTCAAGCTGTTACGAACAAGCAACGAACGACTTAGAATAATCAGGGTTATCAAAGTAAAGGTAAGTCACCAAGTGAGAGTTAAGCCTTAAGATTAAATTGCACTTAAACCGATGCATTTCTACAATCACATAATCCCGATAATTCTGCATACCGGTTGGCCCTGACTACCTGGTATGTAGAATAATGGGAGGATAGGGAGAGCGGTAACCCCCTTCCCCAGAGTGGTCCTACCAGGGGAGGGGGGTAAATTGGTGCTCTGAGAGTCGTAAAAATAGAAAAGTACAATGTGTGAATAAATTTACTTAAAATTGTACCTGAAAAAGAAAGCTATAGATTTCAGTATTTTTTTAACCCTTGAACGACCGTGATCCAAAAATCTTGTATCACTCTAAACACCATAACGCCCGAAACTGTCTGTTGTTTCACTTCTTTGTTTAGTAGCAACAATGGTGACTGGCGGTGACTCCTGCTGATCCCTCATAGATCGTGCCAATTTAAAGAACAGGTAAGGGTAGGAAATCTGACTCACTCTAGATAGGCGTTTAGGGCGGCTATGGTCGTCCGCATGTACGGGCGGTTTGGGCGTTATGGTCGTTAAAGGGTTAAAACTTGAGTTAGCATCATGCAGTATTCCGCACAGCTAATCAGAATACAGAGAAACCTGTACTGTGGGGTGTCAACCACTTCTAAGCATGAAAGTGATTGTCGGAAACAGTGGATAGAGACATATAAAACAGCATGTGGATATGCCTTACCTCCATGATCTCTCTGAACACGCCGTAAGGAGCTAATTAGGCATGTGTGGTCTGTCACAGAAAACTCCCTTGAAGCGTTTAACCTCGAACAGAGTTTTTCCCAGCACTACCCTGAAAGCACCTTTCTAATGTTATGTTCACAACCTAATACTCATTCGTTCCGTGCTGGTTCGTTTCCAATTCCGAATTTCTGCGGAGAACTGTGTTGTCGGCGTTTACGTAACTTTTACTTAATACACTGCTGGACAATTGCTAAGGACGGATCATAAACGGCTATATAGCGCATAAAAAAGTAAGTGTGGTTGGATGCCAAGTGAAATAAAATAATGTCAGAATGCCAGGACATTACAAGAAAGACAATTTATTGTGCTCTGAAATCCAGAAGGCTTTGGAACGTGTTCAAGGGACAAACAGGCCATTTTGTGCAGAGTACGTAAACGTGAAAAAAATGCAATTACCGTCCGCAGGCGTTCCGGCGTAAGATGTCAATACGGGATATGGCCACCATGGAGGGCGATGCAAGATTCCACACGTCGTGCCATGCTTTGCACAAAATTATCAAGCAGCTGTAGGGGTAATTTATCCCATTCCTCTGTCAGTGCACGGATGAGGGTGTCCTTGTTTATTGGAGAGCATTGGCGATCAGCAAGACTCCTCCCCAAAGCATCCCACACATTTTCAATGGGATTCAGATCTGGAGAGAGGCGTTGAATATCCTCGCTCTCAAGACACTCCTGGACAGCGACTGTTCGATGACATGTTGCGTTGTCGTCCATGAAAATGAATCTGTCACCGACAGCACCACGGAACATGCGAACATGAGGTAGCAGAACATCATTAATGTATCGTTGGCCAGTCATAGTCCCAGTTGGAAGCACATAGAGGGACGTACGGCCATTGATCATGATGCCAGCCCATACCATGACACTACACGTCGGATATCGGTCCCGTTCCTGTATGTTTGCTGGACAATATGCAGTACCACTATCACACCAGATCAGTTGTCTTCGACAATCAGGCGATAGACTGTATCTACTCTCATCTGAGAAGAGGACAGCAGACCAGTCGTTATCAGTCCAATTGCGATGTTGATGGCACCATTGCAAACGGGCGGTACGGTGACGTTCGGACAATGGGATGCACACAACAGGACGGTGGGCGTATAGTCCTCCTTCATGCAAACGTCTGGCGACAGTTTTTTGGGAGATCCGCTTGCCAGTAGCAGCCATAAACTGATTTGCTACCTCACTAGCTGTGCTGCGCCGGTGTCTTTTTGTTGATAACACTATGTACCGATCTTCTGTAGGTGTCGTACTGCGAACACGACCTCCCCCGTGACGTTTGCTACACTCTCCATTTGTTTGAAATTATTTCCAAAGCCTTGAAACAACACTGTGGCTGACGTCGAACTCCCTGGCAACATCTGTTATTTTTCGCCCTTTTTCAATCTTGCCAATAATACGGCCACGCATAAAATCATCTAGGTGATGTCGGGAAGACATACTGAAAATTGCAAGTTCGTCAATTGATTCTTTCCCTTTCATATAGCGTCTAAAAGGGGAAGTGTGCCGTGCGAACTCAAAATCTGCGTTCGAAATATGTCCCACGCCGCATCGCGGCTTTCTGAACAACGGCGTCTGTGTCAAAGATTGTGTGTACAGTTGTGCAATGTGAACCAAACAACAGGGGTTGGATTAGGATATGTACGATTTTCTTAAGTGTGTGATTATGGAAACACATTTTATGGTTCAGTGAAATGTCTACGTCTGGCGCAGAGTGCAGCGTCGGCAAATGTAATTGAAAGTATAATTATGCGTGATTTAAATTGATATGCTACCTCCTCGAAGAATGCCTACCAAAAGGCTAACAAATGGCTTGTATGTGCCAAGTAAAGAAGTGCTGTTTGGAAAATTTAAATGTATGTCACTTAGTAGCGGCTAGTGGTAAGCTGAGTCGAATCTGACGAAAAAGACAGGCTACGGTGCGAAATAGTCACGTGCACAACTTAGTGCTGTCGCCAAGTCAATCGGTTGAACAGCCATTGCGTTTCATTGTTGGTTCACATTTGTTTGTATTGAGTGAGTGTTCCGTTTATTGCCATTTGGATACACGTATAGTTTTGTAAGGTAGGTATTATTATATTTCTAAGGTAAGGTTAATTCTTAGTAAACGTTTTATTTAGTTTTAGTAATAATTATAGGTTTAATGAGTAGATCTTAGTTTCACACGTGTTGAAATCTGTTCATGTCTCGTGAATAGTGAAGTATAAAGAAGTGAGTTATTCTGTAGTGTTGAATTCTTATTTCAAATAGAATAATTAATATATTTTGCCAATGCCGATTCACATAGAGCTTGAATATTACCAGAAATCAGGGCAACTTTTCAGGAAATTAGCCTTCGTAATTTGTATAACATTTGCATCTCCAACAATCGTTAGCCCTTTCTTTACGAAATTAATGCTTGAACTGTTGTTGCATTGTAATGTGTCTCTGAATTAAAGAGTACATTTTTTAATTTCGTAACTTAATGCAACTGTGATATAGCATTTGTCTGATTGAATTTACTAAAGCTGTCTGAACAGTGTGGACAGATTATGTTGAAAAACTTGCATGGTCAACTTTATTCTAACTGTACAAAACATAGGGAACTACTTTCGATTAAAAATTTCATATCTAGTTCTTCACTTGTATTAAAAGGTGTAATTCTTTTTACAGGAATTGCCAAAATTTGCCATGCCACAGTGTTGCAGTGTTAGTGGCTGCTAGTTAAATTATAGAAGTCAAAGGAGACTTACAACTTTTGCCATACCAATTTGTCTTATACAAAATCTGCTGCATACATTTAAACAGACAAAGTTCTGATTTTAGATTTCCTTGTTCATTTTCCGTGGAATGTTTGTGTATGAGTAGCTTGAAAACTAAATAGGAAAACATAACTCTCCTCAGCTGGAAAATACTCTTGAACAACTTAGTGAAAGCCAAACATGACAACTGAAATTATTTGAAATCACGTGAAAGGAAAATTAAGAAGTTGAAAGTCTGAACGCTTAGTTTTGTGTGCCTCTCCTTAGTGCATAGTGTGCACAGAGTAAGTCCTGAGATAGGAAAAAGAGTTCAAACTTATCAAATATTTTATATGCAAAAGTGTATAGCCAGGTTGGTTAAAGTATTGAAATGTATTTTTCTTCTGTAATAAATGAAGATAACATTTCTGAAAAGTTATCTTTGAAACTGGAAAGTAAAGATCCGTCATATTTGGTTTAATTTTATTTGAAACTTGTATACCAGGAAGCAGTACTTCAGTTAGCTTCTCGTAACATATTTCCAATCTTTTTTCTGCTTCATCACATATTCACACAGTGATGCGGAGTGGTTGGTGGCATTCTGTACTGAAGATTTGTATTTAATATTTGGTGGTGTCTTTTTTTTTCAAATTGGAACTAATACTGTTTGTGCAGTGGTTGCCCGTCTTCAAAATGGACCAGAGGTCCTCATTTACTAGCAGGTTTGATTTCATCTGTCAAAATTCATTTGAAAATCTATGGACTATTTTCTTTCCGTGGAAGATGATGCTGTACTCCTTCGCGTCATGGGGTCCGGCTAGTCCCTCAACGACACCATACCCGTACGAGTTCCATGTCACTTATTTTCAGATTAATAAATGTTAGCAGTAATATTGTAGCATTTTTGTTTATGTTTCAATACTGTACCAAAAAATTCCAGGAAATTTCTCTTATTTTTCATACTTACCACTATGACTTCATTGCCATAAAATTTTTGATAAAAACACCTGTGAGAAATTAACTGAAGTGTTACTGTGTGTGTGTGTGTCAGAGCTGAGTTCGGGCTGAATTTCAAGATCCTGAGCCTGAAGTATGTCAGCTCGAACGAGCCCGAAAACTATGATTAACCTGTTAAGCATTGAAAAAAGTCTTCCAGACTTCCACTCTTTCCTACCCATGCAATTAACTGATGTCTTTCTCAACTGCGGAGTGGAGAAGGGATGTCTATCTATTTCTATAGTTACCTTTAACCATTCATTTATTCCCGAAATGTTTTTTTGGGGGAGGGGGGGGACATCTGGAGGCACAACAAACTATGTCGTATGTTGCTCAATAGAATTAGCAGGGAGCTGCCCCTTTGAGGTAGGGAGCAAAATTCCGTCAGCTTGCTATCTACTATCTATGCTTCTTAAAACTTATCCTTGGCAGAAATCCTGTAATTCATGGCCTATGGTATTTTGTTATCCAAGCCCGGAATGGATAGCCCTGCAGAATTCCTACTCCCCATTTGACCCAGTTGCTGAAGAATTCTCTTTCACAACTAGAAAGTGTAAAAAAAGTCTCGTGTGCTAAATTATATAAAATCACATTAAAAGAAAAAGGAAGAAAATTCTTCCCCTCTCTCCAAGCCCGAACTCCAGTAAGTATTACACAGCCAGCGCCCGGTTCGGGCTCGGCCCGTCTCAGCACTGGTGTGTGTGTGTACTAGTGCTTAGCTTGACATTTATAGTAGGTATATTGAAAGTAAAATTTAATTTTACTATAATGAGCAAATTTGGCTTCTAGTAAAGAATGTTAGTAAAATGTATAAATTCCCTAGTGTTATGAAAAACTACTAACCAATTCTGCTTAATTCCTTTAGAAATGTGTGGGAAATATTTATTTATACTGTTAAAATGTTGTCTAATCTAAAAAGTGATATCAAATATGTTTTATAAAAAAGTAGATCACAGGTATGAACATTACAAGAGTAGATTTTAGGTAAAGAAAATAATTGACATAACTCATACATAAAATATTCAGATGGTAACACACACTGGAGGATCTAAAGCTGAGATAATTTTGATGTAACTTGTGATGATTCAAACTATTTGAAACAGATGTCTTAATTTCTGCCATTGGTTAGCAAGAATTCTTTTTTTATTTTGTTGTGTGTATCTATAACTTTGTTGCAGATGCTATCACATAAAGGAAGTTTGGGTAACAATCTGAAGCTGAATACTGTTTAGCTTGTGATGACTTCCTTCTTTCAAACTATTTGAAACAGACATTTGAGGTACATTTATGTAAAAGAATGGACCCATTTGTTTATTTTTAATAGTATTTTTTACTTTGTTCCGCTTGAAGATACAAGACAAATTCATAGTCAATAGGTAAGTTGATACTTTATCCAAATGTAGTATTTATGCTAATTTTTAAAACAAACTAAAAAATTAATTTCTGAATTGTAGCAAAGTGCTTTAATAATATGAGGGTGGATCAAAAAGTTAGTTACACTGTTGAATAAAAAAATCAAGGATATACTCAGGGGATGTATGTTGGTTTACAACATTAATTCATTTTTCGACATAGTCGCCTAAGGACTGTAAACATTTATCGGAACGTGCGATTAACTTTCCCATACCTGTACAAGAAAAGTCCAGTTTGGTGCAACTAGTTAAGGACCGCACTTTTCACAGCCTCATCCGTTGGGAATCATTGTCCACTAAGCTCCTGTTTCATTTTACCGAACAAATGGTAGCCGCATGGGGATAAGTTGGGGCTATAAGGTGGATGCTGCCACAATTCCGACTTGAATTAATGCAGCAATTCCCTTAGTTTTCCGTGCTGTGTAATGTTCTTGGACATCAGTGTGACACCTTCGCTCAACTTACCCCGGCATCTGTCCTTAATTGAATTTCGCAAATTTAATGGTGTTTGGCAATATGAGTCACTTGATGGTTGTCTCTTTTGACAGAAATTCTGTGTAAACAACAGATTCACAGTCATCATGACCACTCCCGCAGACAGAGACAGTTGGACTTTTCACGTCTTCCTTGTTGGGGAGGTGACATGTTTCCATTCCATGGACGATCGTTTGATTTCAGTTACGTAACAGTAAATATGCGATTTCAGATTGCTTATAGAGATATATTTCCCACGTATAATAAGAAGAAATATTTCTTCCCCAGTGTTTACCTGTATAACTGGGAATTTGCTAAGCATCGACCTGACTCTAAATAGCTGAGCTACGATGAAGCAAGGCTCGCTTTGACTGGCGAAAATCTGATATGAAATGTAAACTAGAACAATCTGTAGGATGCATAATGCTGTATTTAGTTCCAGAACAGTCTGCTGATATACCAAATGTCTTCCACATATTCCTGGTCCAAGAAGCCCCATCACACGTAATGAAATTAACAAACAGACCTGCATTTTCAGTGAGAATAACAGCTTTAATAATTAATTTTGCTAGCAAAGTTCCACTTATATTGTTACTTGTGGCAAAAACACCAATTATTTGGGTCCAATCTCCATTTAATGGCTGAAACACCATTACCAGTCCGTGATTACATGGGGTATACTTAACAGTTTTTGAAGTGTATGGCCCAATATGAACAAACCCTAATATTTCACCAGATGATTTTGCATGCAGTTTTTCTGTAAGCTTCACTTCATCTGTTAATATACCACCATGTCTTGCAAAAGGCTCCATTTCACTTGTTTTTCTTTGAAATAGTTTCAAACGTCAGTGCATTGAATCCAAAACTGCTGTTGTAATTTGAAATATACTTTCTAATAGTTGTTCTATTAGGTAGGATCATGATTTTGTGTTTCCGTATGTGCTCGTACAATTTTGGACTTTTTATGTGCATTAGTAAGCATTCAAGTAACCATTCTTTGGTATATGACATACCTCTTGCAGATTTCTTTTTTGCTGCCTTATAACAATGAATAACCATTTGCTGCTGCTTAATGCGTAATTCTGCTATTTTTTCATTAATGGAAAGTTCTGTAAAATTCCTTTTTTTTTTTATTTTTTTTTTTTAAGTTTAATTAGAGAGCGAAATAACTAGTTTCTTCAGCCTGTTGATTTTCCGAACTGTATTTTGATACTTATTTTTAAATGTAGCCTTTCTTCTATGATAAGCTATTTTGTGCAAAAGTAAGCCCTGCAGATACTTACATCTGAGGCAAGTCTTTGTTGTTCCTTTCGTTACACAATTTTTGCTGTACAAATTATTCTAAAAAATAACTCCACTTTCAAGGTACTTCATGTTATTTTCAAATTCTGAAATGGAGCCTGTGCCATGACATACTGTTAGCCTATCAGTGTCTCGAATAATGGATTTTGATTCATCTTTAGAAGTAATATTAGAAACTGAGTTAATTTTTATTCCACGTAAATACACTTTACAGGTAACCTCTGGTTAACTTTTGGTAACAACAACCAGTTTTTCTGTTGTCAATGAATTTGACAATTCACATTTGAATGAATGAACATGGAAAATTATGCACTTTGAATTATTTGCAGGAATTTGCTTACCCCAAAATACTGAAGGCTGTGATATTCAGAAGGCAGTTCCGTGTAACTCTTTGGGAAGTGAATTCCAAGCTATTTAAATTACCATCAGGCTTATCATCGGTTTCCCTAACTTTCCTGTATTTTGCCAGAGTTTTTGACAAATAATGGGGAAGGTTTGGAAATATTGTTGGAATTGCATCTGGTGTCAAGATGGGCCGATCTCTGGGTATTAACACAGTCTCCTCATTTATTTTATGCACAAAATTTCGAACCACAAATCTCTCAAAGTGCAGTTCACATACAGCACTAAATTTGTCGTAAGTTTTTATCTGCACATCTGCACCGGGAATCAATCTTTGCCACTGCTGTAAAAGTTTATCATTTTTGGGTATTCCAAAGAGTGACGGCTTACTGTTTTTGTACTGAGTATTGCAACCTGGCACAAAACTATGGTTATTTCTCTTCCGCATAATGAGCTAAGTATAACTTATATACAATATTTAGGTAATCCACATTCCTTCTAAAACCTAAAACATAACACGTTTTCGTCTAAATTACCGTTCTTTTCACAGTAAGCAACACGAATTTAGTTTCCCGCTCCCATCACAGTAAGAAAGAGGGAAGGGAAGGCGATCGAAGCGCCATCTACGAAGGGGACAAATTTCGGTATCCACGCCAATCATTACGTACGCTAGGCGCTCGGCACACTTTCCCTTCTAGACGCTATACCTTTCAACTTTGCGTTTGAACAACAACGGTCAATACGCGTCAAATCCTTTATATCTCTTATCAGCGCTAAGACGTCACGAACAAGTTCGGCAATCCAAAATTTGCATACGCACAACACGTCTTACTGTATCCCGCACTTATGCTAATTTCCACATTTTCCTGCCTTCCATTTTATGGTTGCTATCATTGCTATTGTCATCCGTCCTTAGCAATTGTCCGGCAGTGTATTTACAACCGTTTGCTCTTGCTTATGTACCCAGTTTTTACGTTTTCAGTAAAATTATGTCAAAAACCGAAAGTGAGATTTTTGAAAAATCATAGTACATGTCGGTAAATACACGCATGTGTCTATTCTTTTTTTGCGTTTTCAGCGCCATTGTTCCCCTTGTGACGTACACTCTAACTTTCCTCTTTAGTTTCTTTCTCTATGTAAATTTGAGTTCGTTCTCCTTACCATTTTTAAAACTTAAAGTGATATTTTCTCTCTCGCAAGAGAATGGCTGGCAACACCCTGAGGTCGGAACGAATTCCGTGTGGATGTCTGAGATAAGAACTGAAGGATATATATAATGTTTTTTGAGAAGCGTGTGTGTTAATATCGATGGTGGAAATTAATGCTAACTGTGGATACGATATTGTCTAATTGCCGTTTGAATTATTTGAAGGCTGCGTGTTCTCCTTTAATGCCAGTGTTGTGTTTCTTAGTCAAGTGTATTGTTGATATTAACTCACGTTCGTCACCTTGTGGAAGTGCTAAAGGATATTTATCTGAATAATGACTAACCGTAAGTAACCTTTTCTGAAGTTATTTGAGTGACTCCTTATTTGCTTAAAAGTGAAGTTATCAAAAACTGATTTGTGTAGTGTTCCGACAACGCTATGTTCCACGAGCATTACACCCCAACGGCGCCATTTTGAACGTTTATTCATTTAGTCGTTTTTCCCATGCCCTCAATAAGCTAGCTACCAAGTTTCGTCGCGGTATCTCCAATTCTCACTTTTCTAGACACCCGAGAATAAGGGTACTTATTTCAAAACCAACCGGTACACTGATATCCAAAAGTTAAGCATAGTTGACAAAATAGGCTATATTGAGCAAGCGATCAACGAAAGCATCAACAAGTGTACGTGCAGATAACGGCGTGTTGGTGCAAATATTGGAGTAATAACGCAAAAGCATGTGATCATATACTGTATACACTCATGTTCATAAAGAACAGAACACCTCAAAGGCGTCGCGCTACGACTTTGGATTTTACAGGATATGCTAATCAGGCAATATCGCAGGAATGATTAGCATTTTGGCGTCATAGGTTGGTCATTGGGCGTCTAGGCAAATCAGACGGAGTAATGTCGCAAACAGGAAACCCGCCGTTTTTCTGTTACAAGCGCCGCGAGGATCGGTCGGCATATCAATGCTTGGTCAGCAGTGCGTAAGGACGCCTCGTCGTCGTGTAATATAGTCGTACACTCACATCAAGAAGTTCCACAGAGGTCACATTATCGGCATGAGAGACTGCAATGCTTCCCCCAGGAGACTGCTAGTCGTGTGGGGCGCAGTGTGTGCGTCGCGTCAAGAGTACACAGGGAATGGTACGAAGAAGGACGTAGGACACGAAGAGAAGATTCTGGACGTCGTACACAGTAAACGCCAAAGGACAACCGTCATCTCATGTGGGTGTCTTTGAATGACTGTTCTGCATCATTAACGGCGTTAGCGCAGCAGTGCAGAACTGTGACGCATTCTCCCATGTCAGCTGTAACTGTACGACGCGGGTCATTACAGTTAGGACTGCAGGCTCGCCGGCCCCTATTCAGTCTGCCTTTGGCACTGCACCAATGAACTGCCAGCCTGCAACGATGCATCGAACGAAAGCAGTGGCAAGATGTATGGCAAAATATCGTGTTCTCGAATAGAAACGTGCTTCTGTTTAGGAGCAAACGGTGTCCGCATCTGTATCCCCCGACGACAGGTAAAGAGGCGTTGGAAAGTGTGTATTCGCACCTGGCATACTGCATCAGCAGGAAGCATTATGGCCTTTGGTGCTATTGGGTACGAAAGCAGATCATCTCTCATGAGAGTCCGTACTACCAGGGCGCGTTACGTCAATTAAATTCTACGGCCGGTCGCCCTTTCATACCTGCAGGACGTCACCGGGCCCATATTTCAGCAGAACAATGCCACACCACGTGCTGCAGCGATAACACGTGCCATGTAGAGGGATAAACATTCCACTTCTGCCGTGGCCAAGCAAATCGCCGGATTTATCATCCATGGAAAATATCTGGGACATGCTCAAACGACAAACGCAGGGGTATCACTGTCCGCCAGCAACTCTTGATGAACTTTAGACACGTGTCAATACAGCCTGGATGGCTATTCCGCGGGAAAGCAATCACACACTATTTGATTCGATGCCTCAGCGCATACATCAGGTGATACAAACCAGAGGAGGCCGCACCTATTATTAGCTACATGCGTATGATACCGAGATGCTAATCACTTGTTCTCTATTGCCTAATGAACATATCCTGTAAAAGTTAAAGTCGCAGTTTGATTACTATTAGGTGTTCTGTTTTTATGAACATAAGTGTACGTATAAGTAAATGCATACACCTAGAGATACACGAAAATACAATACAGTGGCACATCAATTATGCGTCATTCAAGGAACCAAAATTACGCACGGATAACTGTAAAAAGTGCATAAGAAAACTTATGAGCGTATTTAATTATACATCTGTCCCAGTTTTAAAAACCTAACACCAATAAAACCACGTGCTTAATTTGCGCATAGTCAACGTTCCATAGTAGATGTGTGTGTGGTTGGGTGTGATGAACTCAAGCACCCATTGCACTTCACATCCTGAGCTCCAGCACCAAAGAGACTTATCCAGAGTTCGTGTATTTAATAGAATTCATATCCACAGCTCGAACACTCATTACATTTTGGTTCCTGAATTCTAGCGCCAAAGGACTTATTCAGAGCTTGAGGGCTCAATGGACATCTCGTTAAGAGCTCGAGCACACACTGAACTTCATGTCCAGTACTTGGGCATACATTGGACTTCATGTCCAGTGCTGGACGCCCAGTGGATTTCAGGATTTGAACTTCATTACCGAAAGGACTTATTCAGAGCTAGAATACTTTTTGGAAATCTCGTTAAGAGCTGGAGCACCCATTAGCTTTCTAAGATGTCGGCACCTATGATCCCACTCAGTCCGCCAGGGAGAAGATGCAAGCTGTCGTTGTGTAGACAAAACTGGGACTGTACCGCAAACAAATAGGCACATGTTCTTTGTTGTGACGAATCTACATTCAGTTTAGAGAGTGTTAGCCGTGTTGCTATCTGAAGAGAACCCGGAACCTGTTATCACCCCTCAAACAACAACAAAAATGCCCCATCACCAGAATTCGAAGTCTTTGATGATTCGGATATCCAAGACTAGTAAAAATTGAGTCGGACAATGCAAATCAAAACTGCAGTGGTCCAATGTTCCAGTCACGTTTTTCGGGTAACGTCATTTATTTCAGAGAAAAGCTGCAGAGTTCTTTTTTGCTCAAAGTATTTTTTCGTTCGCTGTGGAGAGTGAATAACTTATTAGTTGTTATTATCGTCTCTGAAGTCCAGTGGACGAAAATTGCGTAGTCTATGCATTGGTCAGCAAAAGTCCCGAAACAAAGTATGTTAAAAGTGAGCAGCCTCGGGCAAGAGCTGTAACGTACCAGGAGATGTGACGTACCTGCCAGAAGGACGCACACGACATAAAGGCAGATAGGAATCAGAATAAAACGTCCGCGTAGCTCACTTGGTAGAGTGACTTATTCCGGAATGAGGGGATCCGGATGATGTAACGTACCAGGAGATGTGACGTACCTGCCAGAAGGACGCACACGACATAAAGGCAGATAGGAATCAGAATAAAACGTCCGCGTAGCTCACTTGGTAGAGTGACTTATTCCGGAATGAGGGGATCCGGATGATGTAACGTACCAGGAGATGTGACGTACCTGCCAGAAGGACGCACACGACATAAAGGCAGATAGGAATCAGAATAAAACGTCCACGTAGCTTACTTGGTAGAGTGACTTATTCCGGAATGAGGGGATCCGGATGATGTAACGTACCAGGAGATGTGACGTACCTGCCAGAAGGACGCACACGACATAAAGGCAGATAGGAATCAGAATAAAAAATGTCCGCGTAGCTCAATTGGTAGAGCAACTTATTCCGGAATGAGGGGACCCGGGTTCGAATCCTGGCGCGGATAAAAATGACGGAGAAATTTACTTCGTTATAATGGCGCCCGAACTATCCGGATGACCCGACCGTTCAAAATCTCGCAATGGTGTGATGTTATTTCCACACCGCGAGATAGGAAAAATAAGAGAATCCTTTCTCCAGCACTTCGAGAAAAAAAAAAAAAAAAATTAGGGAGATGATGTAACGTACCAGGAGATGTGACGTACCTGCCAGAAGGACGCACACGACATAAAGGCAGATAGGAATCAGAATAAAACGTCCGCGTAGCTCAATTGGTAGAGCAACTTATTCCGGAATGAGGGGACCCGGGTTCGAATCCTGGCGCGGATAAAAATGACGGAGAAATTTACTTCGTTATAGAGCGAAAAAGCTAGAGACTTGGCATCCAGGCTCTCACGTTGCTGGTAATGATCTCTGTTGCACCGTGGGAAAATTCTGAGGATAGTACAGTAGCTCTCACTTCAGTGCAAGGAATCTTGGAGTGAGTGAGTGTGTGTGTGTATGTGACTTTAATTTTCACATTTCAAAAGTGGCAGCCCAAGTTACTTTCTAGTTTCTGAATGGTAATTTATTGGATTCCATTAACCAGTGCTATCGATTCTGAGCCCTTATTATGATATAGAAATTATGGGGAAATATTTAGTGCAGGAGAAATGATAAAAATTCGAAATGGGAGACGGGACGCCATTTTTGTCCTGCATGAGGGAAGACTACAACAAGTCAGCCAAATTGTGTGTTAGGGTCCCACGGAGAGAAGAAGAGAGACGAAATTCTTTCCTTAATGAATTTTGCGTTGAGTTAGAAATTTAAAAACATGGGGACCTTCACTTAGCACAGGGAGTTTGCAGGCAGCTTGACATAGGCGGAACAACGTAAGATGTTTACCACATGGCCTGTGTGCTCGTAAGGCGTGCGCGCATGTGATTGGTCAAGCAAGGTCTGGGCTTGCACGGTTTCGAACGGGCGGAAAAAAATGTCATAATGAACGTGCGTCGGACACTTGTCTCTCGGATAGGAAAAAGAAGAGTTGAACGGTCGTCGTTGCGTAGGAGTGTGAGAGGGTACAACAAGTATAAAGGTTAATCGGCTGCGGCTGACTAGCTAGTTAGGAACCTACCTGCCAGTCAGATCGAATAGGGGATACTATACATTACCTGCGGGTAGAACAGTATTATCGTAGAATATGTTGATGACAGGCTGGGGTCTGCCAACATCCTCCACCTGAGAAGTCTAGAATGAATGAAAGCAACGAATTCGAATTGTAGGGCGCGATAAGGTTTCAATTAAATCTGTATGCACACATTTAGTGCAGGACTGTGATAAAATCATATATTGCTTGAATACTGTTCCAGGTCAAGAACAGTTGTGTTGTTACAGCTATATTATACTCTCATCAATACTTCTCAAGAGTCTGAAAACGATTCTCTGCCGAAAGGCGTCACTGTAAATAAAATTGTGTGTATAGTGTAATGAAGGCTCAGCTCTGATTCATTTCAACCAACGTATCCTTTACCATGCCTCTGATGAGCAGCAAAGCGAAGTAAGTTCGACCAGTACTCACAAAAATTCATTCCTGGTCTGGTGGCAGCAAACCGTACCGGAGTAAATGCCCGAAAATCCAAGTACTCACACAAAACTAACAGAAAGAGAAATGATCACAATGCCATAAAGTATATCACAGCACGAAGGAATATCACAGCCTCAACCAAATAAAAAGAAAACATATGAATACCAAAATATCCATGATAAAAAATATGATTGAAAACGGAAATCACGGGCATTCCAGTAGAAGTGGCTCGAGACTTGGCTCCAGTACGCTTCTGAAGCAGACAAAATTTTCACTTTGAAAAAATTCTAAATTTCCTGATAAATATTCAACATTTATTACTGGAAGTGATAACTCCAAATTGATTCCAATAAAACGCCTGCGTCCAGTATATACCCCATAATCGAGTAGTAAATTTCATCACAATTTATAAACAAGCACAGAGACCATCTGAAGCCAACGATGTTTTATTGTCGCTGGAAGAATGTCAAACAAACAGACATAAATTCGTTTCGTACTGCTCGCACATTAGCCAAACATCCTTGGATATTCGCTGGTTTTACGTGGCAATAGAAACTTCATATTCTGAAAAATGTGGATGTTGGGCAAACATACTTGACGGATAAAGAATGTATATCATTCATCTCAAAGGCAGTTTTTCAACAGCTTGTTTGGGATATTAACAGCGCCACAGGTTTCATCATAATGTGTGATGAATCTAACGAAGTTATTCAAAAAGTAGGAACTGTACACCAAATTATACTCACAATAGCACACTGCCGTGCAAAAATTAAGGACGATGCGGTTTTTCGAATGTAGCGTCGTGCAGAAGTGCTCCATATCGACTCAAATCATACCATAAGATCCCCAAGATGTACGAATATGGGACAAGTGAGCAAAACCGTCCAAACAAGGGATACAAAGACACTTTATTGAAAAGGTAGCTTCGAGCACAACTGGACAGAAGACTGAAACGTCCATATGACCATGCGGCTGCCAAGAAAAATCCAGTCTTTAGTAGAGGATATGATCAGCCCTGACTGCCTTGCAAGATTTACAACGTCGGTCCATGCTGAGGACGAGGTTTTCAAGGAGCTGCTGAAGCATCGCGGCCCATTCCTCTTGTAGCGCCAATCGAATCGTTGCTGGCGGCTCGTGACGTGCTGCCAAGCGTCTCCCGAGGAGGTCCCACACGTGTTCGATTGGATTTAGGTCCGGGAACCTTGCGGGCCAATCCATGCGTTGAATATCTTCACTCTCCAACAGCTCTGTGACAGCAACTGTACGATGAGGTGTAGCGTTGTCGTCCATGAAGAGGAACTCAGGACCCACAGCACCTCTAAACAGACGCGCGTGAGGCAGGAGAACCACGGTACAATAGAAGACACCAGTGACTGAACCTCCTTGGAAGATGTGGAGGTCAGTAACAAGCATGATACCGCCCCAAACGAGAACTCCGCCACCTCCAAACTGGTCCCTTTCGATGATGTTGGAGGTGTGATTGCGTGTTCCCTGCTCTCTCCAGATGTGTATACGTCCAGAATCGCTCGTCAGACTAAATCGGCTCTCATCCGTAAAGAGAACTCGACCCCATTGCTGATGTGTCCAGTTCTTGTGTTCCTGGCACCACAGAAACCGCCGTCTCCGATGAGCAGGCGTTAATGGCACACGCCGTTCTGAACGTCGTGCAAATGAACCACCTTTGTGCAGCCTCCTGGCCACGGTAAAACGCGATAACGGACGTCCAGTTGTCTGTTGCATGTGCCTTGTGATTTCTCCCGCTGTCTGCCGTCTGTCTCTTGTCGCCTGTAGGACAACATACCGGTCGTCCGCCGCCGTGGTTGCTCGTGGACGATCACTGCTAAACTCTCGGACAGCTGTTCCTGTCGTTTGAAATGCTCTCCAAGCTCGTGAAACGATGCTGTGAGTGATCCCGAACTCCTCGGCCACACTAGTCACACTTCGACTTTCTTCCAACTTCCCAATGACGCGACCCCGGGTAAAGTCATCCAGATTTCGTCTACTGGATTGCCTGTTGGCCATATCACACCGTGGCAGCAACTCGACGGCGTTCAAACCGATGTACACCGTGCAATAGTTTGCTGTGCGTACACCGCCCATGTGCTTTATACCCTTCCGACACTCCCCCTCCCCCCCCCCTACGTCATGCTGTATATATGCGCATGCCCTACCGTACCGGACCCTAGTCTATCTCCTGAGTGGTATTTCGGTCCGTTTTGCCTGCTCGTTCCGCTGTTATGCTAATTTCTCCTCTTCGTCCTTAATTTTTGCACACCAGTGTATACCTATATACTAAAAATCCGAAAACTTTCTTGGCGTAGAATAACAATCAAAATTTCCAAGCTTTCGCACATCAACCAGATGGCTTTCTCAAGGAAGGTAGACAGCTAACTGCAAACTGGATAATAGAACGTTTCAACACTTTAAACGCGGTGACTTGACTAGACAATAAATGATTAGGAGCAAACGTGATATTTCGAAGAAACGAAAAAAGAGAGGTCAAGTTCAAGTCCGCCGATCCTATATGGAATGATGTAAAGAAATTAGCTTCATACTCCACACCCAAATCTACCGCCATTCGCGAAACCTTGGAAATCTTGACTAGCTGCGTGGCTTGCAACGATAGCGTCTCTCTGAGGTTACCACGTATTTGGAATCAATTCTTTAAATAATGCTGAGTTTTCTACCATAGTACCGCGTGCTTAACCAACGTGACCGACCTCGTTTCTTCGAAATATCACGTTTGCTCCTAATCATTTATTGTCTAGTCAAGTCACTGCGTTTAAAGTGTTGAAACGTTCTATTATCCAGTTTGCAGTTAGTTGTCTACCTTCCTTGAGAAAGCCATCTGGTTGATGTGCGAAAGCTTGGAAATGTTGATTGTTATTCTACGCCAAGAAATGTTTGGGATTTTTAGTACGTATATAGTTATACTATTTTGATTCAGTTATTATTGAACAGCTAATTATTTTATTTAATTATTTATTTACCTATTGAGTTTAATTATTTGCATTGTGTTTTGAAGCGGAGATGAGCTTTTAGTAAATTTTATAATTATCTCTTCACTTAACAACGCCGATGCTGAATTACTCTATTTCGCCTTATGTAATGTATTTGTGAATTTACTTCATTTGTTCCTAATCCATTTAAAAAGCTTTTTGCGCTTTGTTGCTGATGGGACTGCAATAATGCAAAGCAAGAGAGCAAATGTTCGGTAAAGGATTATGGAGGAACAACCGACAGAGATAAAGCTTTGCCGCATGGAACACAGATTATACAATTAGCCTTTAAACGTACGCTGAAAGCTTTTATAGTTTATTGAAATGTGGAAGAATTTTATTATAAGTCTTTCAAATGTGCTTCAGTGGAAGGAAGCGTGCAAGTCTTTAAAAATTAAACAACTGATTCCCACTAGAGCTCTTGGAACACGAAGCATTGAATAATCTAAGGGCCATTTTTAATGTTCTGAAATCACAACAAGAAAAATGTCATTTGTCATCCAAAGCACAATCAGCATCTCTTGCTCATGAATGGCTAAAATCTATGACATCAAGGATATTCATTTGTGCTATACATTAGAATTATCAGAGGGTGTGTGGTTAAAAAGCTTCCCTATAACACCGGCACACTGCATTGTTTCATGCACACACTTCTCTACGTGCAGTAATGGAAGCTCTCAATAACCTGAAGGACGCCCCTGAAAAAATTTGGTAACGAATGTGTGTCCTAGGGTCAAAATTAAAATATGGTGTGAAACGCAAAGTAATCGCTTAGACCACTGCACCACTAGGGTGGCGTGAGTACTTCTGAAATATACACTATCTACCAACAAGTAATTGGACACCCCTGCAATCGACGATATCTGCGGTCCTGAAACACGTCCCGGCCGCCGCCGTTAAATATCGTGTGGGAAACAACAACGCAACCAGTCGCATGCAAGATGCCACGCAGTTCGGAGCTCTCTGATCTCGCTCGAGAAAGGTGTAATCGTCGGGTATCACAGAAATGGCCGATCCATACGTGACATATCCAGCGAGTTGAAGTACCCAAAATCGACAGTGGCCTACGTGATTGGCAACTGGAAGATGAGAGGCGACTGTCAGAATGTGCCCCGACCCAGCAGACCCACGAAACTGGGAGTTAGAGACCGACGGGTGCTGGCCAGAGAAATTTGGAACAACCGCACCAAATCGATGGGTCACATCCACGAGGAGTTTCAACAGGCATTTCGGAGTGTTCTTTCGATGAACACCATCCGTAAGGAAGCCCATCTGCTCGGTTATCATGGACGTGCTGCCTCCCATAAGCCTTTGATCACGAAGTCCAATAGCGCTGCTCGGCTAACGTGGTGCAAAGAACGTCGACAGTGGACCGTTGAACAGTGAAAACAGGTTCTCTGGAGCGACGAATCAAGGTTCACCCTCTACCGTTCGGATGGCAGGGTCTGGGTTTGGCGTCTCTCTGGAGAACGCCTCCTGCCGGAATGTATTGTGCCAACTGCGAAGTTCGGTGGCGGTGGAATTATGCTATGGGGGTGTTTCTCCTAGAATGGCACGGACCGTTGGTCGCAATTCCACGTAGACTCAAGTTTGCTGTGCAAATAATACCTTTAATTCTAATGAGTAGGATCTTATCCTTCTCTGAATGGCTAGTGAACTTTGGAAAGGAATAAATCAGGGCATCGATTGATGAATACAGTGATACAAATACACTATCTACCAACACGTAATTGGACACCTGTGATAGCAAAGGAAAACGAAGTTTATTCACCTTCAATAGTTGGTGGAGCCTCCACGAGCGGCGATTACAGCTGCGACCCTCCGGGGCATACTCTCAACCAGGCGTTGTACGACGACTAGCGGTATTTTCTTCCACTCGGCTTGGAGAAGACAGGTCACTTCCTTCACCGATTTCGGACCCTTAAGTCGACGCTCCAACTCGTCCCAGAGGTGCTCGATAGTGTGACGTACCTGCCAGCAGGACGCACACGACATAAACGCAGATAGCAATCAGAACAAACGTCCGCGTATCTCAATTGGTAGAGTGACTTATTCCGGAATGAGGGGATCCGGGTTCGAATCCTGGCGTGGACGGAAATGACAGAGAAATTTACTTCGTTATAATGGCGCCCGAACTATCCGGATGACCCGACCGTTCAAAATCTCGCAATGGTGTGATGTTATTTCCACACCGCGAGATAAGAAAAACCAGAGAATCTCTTCTCCAGCGCTTTGAAAAATAAATGTGTGTGACGTTGCATTTCACACACCAGGTTGACTGGGAGTTCTCAAGTGCACGTTCTACAGTGGATGGCTTCCTGCAACGATTCATGGTCACGGATGACCCGTGGGCCATGCCCCCGGCCCTATTTCGGGGGAGGGATGTAACGCACCTGCCAGCAGGACGCACACGACATAAAGGCAGATAGCAATCAGAATGAACGTCTGCGTAGCTCAGTTGGTAGAGCGACTTGTTCCGGAATAAACGGACTCGGGTTCGATTCCCGGCGTAGACCAGAAATGACGGAGAAATTTACTTCGTTATAATAGGGTTAAGGTCCGGGTTCTGCGCATGCCAGTCCATTCGATTAACCCCATTGTCCCCATAGCAAGCCATGGTGGACCTCGCAACATGACAGGTGGCATTGTCATCCTGAAAGTAACATGGGTCCCCCGTAAAACTGCCACAACGTAGGAAGCGCATGGTCATCCAAAATTATGCAGTAGGTCTCGGCGTTGAGTCTACGTGGAATTGCGACCAAGGGTCCCATGCGATACCAGGGGAAACACCCCCATAGCATAATTCCACCGCCACCGAACTTCGCAGTTGGCACAATACATTCCGGCAGGAGGCGTTCTCCAGGCAGACGCTAAACCCAGACCCTGCCATCCGAACGGTAGAGGGTGAACCTTGATTCGTCGCTCCAGAGAACCTGTTTCCACTGTTCAACGGTCCACTGTCGACGTTCTTTGCACCACGTTAGCCCAGCAGCGCTATTGGACTTGGTGATCAAAGGCTTGTGGGAGGCAGCACGTCCATGATAACCGAGTAGATGGCCTTCCTTACGGATGGTATTCATCGAAAGAACACTCCGAAATGCCTGTTGAAACTCCTCGTGGATGTGGCCCATCGATTTGGTGCGGTTGTTCCAAATTTCTCTGGCCAGCACCCGTCGGTCTCTAACTCCCAGTTTTGTGGGTCTGCCGGGTCGGGGCACATTCCGACAGTCACCTCTCATCTTCCAGTTGCCAATCACGTAGGCCACTGTCGATTTTGGGTACTTCAACTCGCTGGATATGTCACGTATGGATCGGCCATTTCTGTGATACCCGACGATTACACCTTTCTCGAGATCAGAGAGCTCCGAACTGCGTGGCATCTTGCATGCGACTGGTTGCGTTGTTGTTTCCCACACGATATTTAACGGCGGCGGCCGGGACGTGTTTCAGGACCGCAGATATCGTCGATTGCAGGGGTATCCAATTACTTGTTGGTAGATAGTGTATATTTCAGAAGTACTCACGCCGCCCCAGTGGCGCAGTGGTCTAAGCGATTACTTCTTATCATTCGTCGGAAAGTGGTCCGGGTTTGAATCCCGGTGAAGCATGGATGTTGGGTTTGTCTTACGGCACTGGTTCGCTCTCCCTTCTCTGGAACCAGTGGCCCTTAATGACGGACGGGCGCCTGCTTACATCCCATTGAGTAGCTCACGGTGGACGTTAAACTTTCAATGAAAAACAAAACAAAAAAGAAATACTCATGCCAGCCACTGAATTAGAAACCTTCATGCAGATGCACGTAAACGTTACTTACGCAGCGTACTTGCACTTTACGTAGTCACATGCGTCACCACTTCATCTAGGCAACTATTTAAGACTGTTGCTCGTTAGTAGTGTTGATCACAATAGAAAAAAGAAAGGATCTTTTGGTGCTCGATAAAGGGATCATTGTGCGAGCCCTTCTGGCTGAAGTTACAGTTTTGAAAACAGCGGAGCTGACTGGTAACCTTTAGGTGCGATGTCCCGGGTCTTAACCCCGGTAGAACATTACATCGATTCGACGTCGAATTTTAAACCTATTAAGTCGATATCAAGTACACGAAGAGTCGACCTTTTACGAAACATATACACTGAAGAGCAATTGAATTAGAGATACCTGTCTAGTAACGTGTAGCACCACCTTTCGTCCTGATGACGGCGGCGATTCGTCTCGGCATGGACTCGACAAGACACCGGAAGCGTTGGATCCACGACCCCTGAACAAGCTCCTACAGTTCACGAAGATTTCATGGAGGGGGGTCATCTCTCTCGATGGCATCACAGATGTGCTCGATGGGATAGAGGTCAGTTGACCTAGCTGGCCAAGGAAGCGAGGTCGGTGGAGTGTTCATCCAACCATTCGGATACAATTCGGGAGCTGCATTGACTTGTTGCAGGATGAGGTCCCCAGTGGGATGTTGAAGACGCACAAACGGAAGCAAATGGTCGTCCAGGATATCCCGGTAACGTTGACCTGTGAGGGACGATGCCACACGTACCAGGGGTCCCATTTCAGTCCACGTAAACAGTCCCCAGACGAGAATGCCACCCCCACCAGCTTGAAGAGTACCCTGCTGGCAAGAAGGATCCATAGCTTCATGTGGTTTGCGCCGTACTCGTATCCTGCCATCCGCATGTACCAACGTGAATCTTGACTCATCAGTTCAGGCAACATTTTTCCACATGTCTAGGTTCCAGTGCCGATGTTCCCGCACCCATGCTAATTTTTGCACCCTGTGATGTGCGGTCAGTAGCGGTACCCTCGTGGGACGATGGCTTCTGTACACCATAGCGAGGAGATGGTTCTGGATGGTGTGGCTGCTTGCACGTTTTTGTGCACCAGCGTTAAATTGCCGAGTGATTTCTTGCGCTGTGGCCCGTCTATCCGCTGTTACAATGCGAGCTAGCCGGCGATGACCCCGCTCATGCACACGCTGTTGTCCACGGCAGTTGGCCCTTGCAGGGATGGTTTTACCGGATTCGATGTACTCACGGTGCACCAGTGACACAGTGGCTCGTGAAAATCCCAGTGCCTGCACGACTTCCGAGATGGAGTGACCCATTCGTCGGGCCCCGACAATTTGCCCACGATCAAATGCGCTTGGATCCTTCGTCTTACCCATACTGCGTCTGACTCTTACTGACTCCCGTCGCATCACTCCTTATATTGTCGGATCGCTGCATACGTCTTGTCGTTTCCGTTTGCATGGCCGCCCACAGCGCCACATTTGCATAACGCCAGCTGTCTCTAATTCAATTGCTCTTCAGTGTACATCGTTGCTACATAGTGTAGACGTCGAATTTACTTTAATGTTATGCAGCTGGGTCATCAATTCTAGTACTGTTGTAATGTCGAATCTATGTTTTCTCTACATCAAACACGGATCTTCGCTCTTTCCACGTTTATAAGTGAGTCACGGAAAAATGCTCATTGGCCGCCACCGGGAGTCGAACCCAGGGTCTTCCAGTTACGCGCCGGATATGCTTCCGCTACACCACAGCGGCCTCGAATTCCTGCAGACTCACACACGCTAACAGCCAAGCCAATTTGGATGTCTCTGGTCCACGTTAAATTTCTTGTATTAATTATTCATTCGCCTTCTAATTATTTCTTCTGTTGCTGCTTACCGTCTATGGTGAACCCCCAGCATTGTGCGGGGCTCCAAGAAGCAACCTGCCAAATTGGCTTGGCAGTTAGCGTGTGTGAGTCTGCAGGAATTCGAGGCCGCTGTGGTGTAGCGGAAGCATATCCGGCGTGCAACTAGAAGACCCTGGGTTCGACTCCCGGTAGCGGCCAATGAGACTTTTTCCGTGACTCACTTATAACCGTGGAAAGAGCGAAGATCTTTGTTTGATGTTCTTGGTCCACGTTAAATGTCTGTATTAGTTATTCATTCGTTTACGCTACAATTTAGATGCTGAAACATGAAATTCTAAACTTTTAATCGTGGCACAAAACGCAGAAGATATTCGTATTTGTAGTACGATTCTACGACTAAAAGATCATATAATTTTTTTTCATTGTTTCAGCATCCAAGTCTTTTCGGACGCATTCGAAAAGACACATAATTCTCAGAACTTTCACAGAATGCTTGGTGATCTGTCAGCATCGCACTAGGCCTATCCCTAATTGGGATATGCGTACGCATAAATTATATCTTAAAAAGTAATTCTACTTAAAGGAACGAAACTCAACTTCTTATAAACGTACACTGGCGGAAAGTGAAAAAAGAACACCAAGAAGGAATTGGCGGACGATCATGAAATTTACATATGTTAATGCGGTCCAGTTTACGTAGGTTTGATGTTAATTTCGGGACCAACCGGTGAGCGCTTACGCCACAGCACGGCATAATATGCAAATTATCGTCGATGGTATTTAAGGAGTACGGCAAAGTGAATGTAATCAGTCGTCGGCGTACGGACACGTGCGAAGACCCTGAAGAAGCTGCAATGCCTGGACATGGAAGACGTGTACGATTTCAGCAGTAATCGGACTTTGAGCGAGGTCGTCTAGTCGGACTCCGTGAAACCGGGTGGTCGTATCGTCGTATTGCGGAGCGAATTGGACGGGAAGTATCGGTGGTGGTACGATGGTGGCGTAGATGGTCCAAGAAACATTTCCACATGAGAAGACGTGGAACCGGGAGTCACAGACGGACTGATGTGTGGACCGATCGACGCATAAGAAGAGCGGCGTTGTCAAGCAGAACATCCACCGCGACGCAAATCCGAGCTGCCGTTGCACCTGAGGTGACTGTGCGAACAATCCGCAACCATCTACTGGATGCAGGACTACGTGCACGTGTGCTTCTGGTATGTGTACCTCTGACTCCAGCCCACCATCAGGAACGGCTGCCGTGGTGTCGGCAACGTCTGCACTGGAGAACGCAATGGCGATCTGTCGTGTTCAGCGATGAAAGCAGATTCGGCTTGGGAGCCTTCGATGGCCGTATGCGTATTCGCAGACGCACAGGGGAGCATCTCCACCCTTCTTGCATCCGCCAGCGACACACAGGGCCTACACCTGGTCTCCTGGTGTGGGGAGCGATCCCTTCGTGCATCCGCCAGCGACGCACAGGTCCTACACCTGGTCTCCTGGTGTGGGGAGCGATCAGCTATCACTCCCGTACACAACTAGTGTTTCTACCGGGTACGTTAAACAGCACCTCCTACATCAACAACATCATTCAGCCCGTTGTTGTGCCATTTGTAAGGTCGGTCCATCGTGGTGTTTTCCAGCAAGATAACGCACGCCTGCACACGGCACGTGCAACGCAACATGCACTTCAGGGTGTGAGACAACTTCCACGGCCTGCACGTTCACCGGATTTGTCCCCCATTGAGCACGTGTGGGATTTTATGGGACAGCGACTTATCCGGTCTCCACGGCCAGCCACGACCTTCCCCGATTTACGCTTCCAGCTTGAGGATGCTTATAACTCAATACCCCAAACTTACATCCAACATCTGTACGACAGACTCCATGCCAGAATTGCACAGTGTGACGCAGTTCATGGCGGTTCAACCTCGTACTAACCATGTTACATGGAAATGTTATTTTTCAGTTTACCAGCAAACACAGCTGTATTTTGCCACAATGTTTTGATCACGTTATCCTCTGTATTCCGTTATTATGTTGTATAAATTTCGTTTTTTATCAGACGTCTCCTTCTTGGTGTTCTTTTTTCACTTTCCGCCAGTGTATTTAAGCAAAGAAAACAACTTTTAAATTACCGGCGAAAAAGGAGACAGGTAAATAAGAATCACGTTTTGCAACAGAAATGATACAACCGACCAACACCCCAGCATCCGAAAAGTTTGTTTGGCGTAATGGTTGCATAGGCGCATGCGCGCAATACTTACATATGACATAGAAAACATCGATTATTTGACCTAATGGAACAAAAGGGATAAACTGCGTAAAACCGTCTACATGTATACTGAAGTTCAATGTAATGGTTTTTTCTTGAGTTTCAGTCTCATCGATTTACGTCGAAAACTATGTTTCGACGTAATATCGACCTGGTAACCAAACATCGATGTCGATTCGACATTTCTGTGCTACCGGGGTTAGTCATTAGAAAAATAGCCCACATTGCTTGTCTAAGAGGCGTAATTGTTGCGCAACCATCTGTCAGGAATCACATTGCCGTCGTCTGAGAAGGATTGTACCATAAAACAGGTTTCCTATGTGCAGTAATCGACCAAAGCATTCAATGACGGCTGTTCCTGACCCGTATCTAAGTAAGCTATGAGCATGGAATTGAGGCGGATCGGTACTGGCAGAAAACCACTGATTTCTACGAAAAACCTATACGGAAACCACTGATTTCTACGAAAACCGGAAGGTTCGTCTACAGTGGTGTCAGGAACACTATGACTAGACACTAAAATAAAGTTTTGTGATCCGACGAGTAGCGGTCCATCTTGTTCTGTACCAACCATAGACAGAGAGTTTGGAGGGATCCCCATAAAGCAATGGAAGCAGTTTGCCTTTTAAACACAACTCAAGGTTCTAGAGGTGGTGTCACGGTGTGAGGCACGTTCTGTTGATACGGAGCGGGTCCCCTGGTATTGCTGGAAAGTCGGGTATCTTCCAAGGATTATCTGAACATTGCTGCCCATCAAGTCCATCCTGCAATGTTGACATTTTATCCAGCAGGTGACTGCTGTTTCATGGACGACAATGCTATTGTCTGTAGCACAAGATGTATTCAGCAGTGCTTCAGCGAGCATGACACCAACTGCCACCATTTTCCCTGGCCACCACAAAGCCAGAATCTCAACCCGATTGTGAATGTATGGGACATATTAGAAAAGCAGATCCAAGAGCAAAGTCCTCTTCCGTCAAATCTCAGGCAGTTAAAGGACTGTATGGTGAACGCCTGGTGTATGTAGATGCACTCCAAAACCTTGTGGAGTCTATGCTAAACCTCATACTTGCTGTAATTCGGGCTAAAAAAGATCCAACCCAGTATTGAATAAAAGTTTCTAATTCAGTGGCGGGTATGTGTTGTATGTTGTATGTGAATTCCTTTAAAAAACCATTGTATGCTTGTAATATATAGCCAAGTAAATTGTCATGGGGAAAACTTTCACCGTATCATACAGGGCATGAACATATTTTGGCTGTGCTTGCTGTTTCACGTTGTATTGGGGGGATCGGAAAGTAATGTCGTTTTTTTTGGGGGGGGGGGCTAAGTTTGGGGAGCAGTTGTGAAGTGTTTATGTACATTCAACGTAAAATAAGTGTATGTGCAAGTGAATGAACTATTCGCCTTCTTTAACTTATGTAGGTGTTTTTGACTTCCAGATTTGCAGAACAAACTGAATGACATAAAACCCAAGGAGAGCCATGTTCGTCTTTGTATGCTGTATGAATTTTACAAGGGGAAAAATGCAACCGTGGCCACCAATAACATTTCCGCTGTTTATCCGAATGCGTTAAATCTCCGCAAGTGCCAGCGTTGGTACGCCCAATTCCTGTCGGTCAATTTTGACCTCTCTGATGCCTCTCGTGCAGAAAGGCCCACGGAGCTGGACAATGACCTGCTGCGTGCCGCCGTTGAGGTAGATCCTCGTCAAGCCATTGATGAATTATCATAACATCTTAATCCATCACGGTCCACTGTTCAAGAGCACCTTCAACAGATAGGAAAGGTCTATAGACAAGGAGTTTGGATCCCACACCAACTTTCACCTGACAACAAAGCCCAGCGTTCCACCATCTGCAGCTCTTTTCTCAGCCGACTGGAAAAGGATCCATTTCATCATCGAACTGTCACTGGAGATGAAAAGTGGGTTCTTTACGTGAACAACAAATGCAAAAACCAGTGGCTTTCTCCAGGTCAGACACCAGTTCCTGCGCCAAACCCAGGCCTACATCCCAAAAAGGTTTTGCTCTGTGTTTGGTGAACTACCGCTGGCATAGCTCACTTGGAGCTCTTGGAACCCGGACAGACCATAACAGCAGACATATATTGTCCACAACTGGACCGTTTGAAACAAGCTTTTACTGTAAAACATCCAGCACTGGTCAACAGAAAAGGTGTCATCATCCAGCATAACAACGCGAGACCTCACACGGCGAGACGGACCCAGCAGACGATCAAAGATTTTGGCAGGGAAGTTCTGCCCCATCCCCCTTATTCTCCTGACATTGCACCATCTGATTACCATTTGTTCAGATCTATGCAGCATTTTCTTAGTGGGGAAAAATTCCACAATATTGATGATGTCAAAAGGGGGCTCCCTGACTTCTTTGCATCACAGACAACGTCTTTTTATGAAGATGGCATTGAAAGTTTGGTTTCACGGTGGGAAAGTGTCATCGATAATGATGGCGATTATATAATTGATTAAGAAATAAATTTCTTCTGTTACAGTTTTTCTCTTCTTTTCCAAAAAAAGAAATTACTTTCCAGTCCCTCCAATATTTCTTGCTCATCAGCCGAGTGTGAACGGGCGTGCTGAAATATGGGGGAATCAAACCAGACTGGTGCAACAAACTGAACATTGAAGCTGTTTCGGACTTAATGAGGCCATTATTAGGTACCCCAAATAGTGCACAATTTGATCCACTTACGGTAGTGTTACTATGGATACAATCAGGTGAAAATCCAAAAAAAAAAAAGCTGCTAATAAACCTTGCACCCGTTAAATCACTAAAGTTAAACATAACTTACATAAAAAGCCAAATACTGTTAACTCACTGGTCTCAATAAATAGTTCAACTCAAGCCTTAAACCACATCAAAACCTTTGATTCGGCGGGAACTGGTTTTTTCATGGCTTCACTCGATGTAGTGTCGCTGTTCCCGAACATTCCATTAGAAACAGTGCATTCTATCATAGCAGAGCAGTTCTCTTTCCCATATAGAGGTTGAGGCCATAATGTCGGCATTAAAACTTGTGGCCAGGAGGTCTTACTTTACGTTTAATGTCCAATGTTTCCAACAACTAGAGGGAGCATCAATGGGGTCCCCCTCTCCCCCATTTTGGCTGAGATACTTTTACAGAATCTCGAGAATAAAGTCTTATCTGAATTTCCACATCAACCTCTCCTATTACTTAGATATGTTGACGACATGCTGGTTTTATGGCCTCATGATCAACGAGTTTTGAATTAATTTACTGAACTACTCTCTTCCCAGTTTCCTACCATCAAATTTACTCAAGAAATTGAAGAACATGGACGTCTACCTTTTTTAGACTTTCTTACTTTACGTGTTATTATATGTGACGTACTATGTAACGTACTACAGAGGTGAAAGCATGTGTCAAGACGACAAATCTGCAGCGAGACATTCTGTCCGCGTAGCTCTGTTGGGAGAGCGACTCACGCCGGAGTTAGGGGACACGGTTTCGATGCCCGTCGCGAACAAACTTGTGTTTTCACATTGGCGCCCGAACAGGAACGGGATACACTGCACGTCATCGGCAACAACGCAAGAAATGGGCCCAAGATCATTGAGATCGAACCGTGGATGATTGGAAGAAAGTGGCTTGGTCTGACGAAGCAAGATTGCTGGTGCATCACGTAGACGGCCGAGCGTAGATACGGCGATTTACCAACAGAGGCTGTGGCACATGGGAACACTGTTCGGCGGAAACAGGCCGTCGGCCGTGGTATTATGCTGTGAGCTGTGTTTTCTTTGGACATTTTAGGCTCCATTATCCCAATAGCAGAATCCCTGACAGCTGTCAGGTATCTGTACATCGTTGCGGACCAAGTTTACCCATTCATGACAACTGTGTTCCCTGCTGGTGATGATCATTACCAACATACAGTATAATGCGCCATGCCAGAGTCGTCAAGGAATGGTTCGAAAAACATGCTGGTGACTTTCTGTTAATCTCCAAATTCACATGACATGAACCCAATCGAACATTTGTGGTTCGACTTGGAGAAGTGGGTTCGTGCTGAATCACCACCACCCCGAAATCAACGGAAACTGGAGGACTTTCTGTTGACATTATGGTACCAGATACCTAAGGATACCTATCGCCACCTCATCGAATCAATGCTTCCCCGGGTGCCCGCTGTTTTGCGGGCTAAAGGAGGTCGTACAGCTTATTAGGTAGGTGGTCATAATGTAATGGCTCATCAGATACTTATTCATCTCTTCAATCACCTCGTTCGTCTTGCCATTTACACTGAAAAGCAATTGAATTAGAGACAGCTGGCGTTATGCAAATGTGGCGCTGTGGGCGGCCGTGTAAACGGAAACGACATGACGTATGCAGCGATCCGACAATATAAGGAGTGACGCGACGGGAATCAGTAAGACTCGGACGCAGTATGGGTAAGACAAAGGATCTAAGCTCATTTGATCGTGGGCAAATTGTCGGGGCCCGACGAATGGGTCACTCCATCTCGGAAGTCGTGCAGGCACTGGGATTTTCACGAGCCACTGTGTCACTGGTGCACCATGAGTACATCGAATCCAGTGAAACCATCCCTGCAAGGGCCAACTGCCGTGGACAACAGAGTGTGGATGAGCGGGGTCATCGTCGGCAAGCTCACATTGTAACAGCGGATAGACGGTCCACAGTGCAAGAAATCACTCGGCAATTTAACGCTGGTGCACAGAAACTTGCAAGCAGCCACACCATCCAGAGTCATCTCCTCGCTTTGGGGTACAGAAGCGATCATCCCACGAGGGTACCGCTGCTAACCGCACATCACAGGGTGTAAAGATTATCATGGGCGCGGAAACATCGCCACTGGAGCCTGGACATGTGGAAAAATGTTGCCTGAACTGATGAGTCGAGATTCACATTGGTACATGATGATGGCAGGATACGAGTACGGCGCAAACCACATGAAGATATGGATCCTTCTATCCAGCAGGGTACTCTTCAAGCTGGTGGGTGTGGCATTCTCGTCTGGGGACTGTTTACGTGGACTGAAATGGGACCCCTGGTACGTGTGACATCGTCTCTCACAGGTCAACGTTACCGGGATATCCTGGACGACCATTTTCTCCCGTTTGTGCGTCTTCAACATCCCACTGGGGACCTCATCCTGCAACAAGACAATGCACCGTGCCATCGCTCCCGAATTGTATCCGAATGGTTGGATGAACACTCCACCGACGTGACCTCGCTTCCTTGGTCAGCTAGGTCAACTGAACTCAATCCCATCGAGCACATCTGTGATGCCATCGACAGAGATGACCCCCTCCATGAAATCTTCGTGAACTGTGGGAGCTTGTTCAGGGGTCGTGGATCCGTATGGGTTCTCAACTCTTCCGGTGTCTTGCCGAGTCCATGCCGAGACGAATCGCCGCCGTCATCAGGGCGAAAGGTGGTGCTACACGTTACTAGACAGGTATCTCTAATTCAATTGCTCTTCAGTGTATACATCTAGTATTCCATACACTAATCTTACACTCACTCAGCCGAGATCTCTTTCTCATACGTCTTTTTTCATTTCCGTATCGTTACCGTGGTGGATCATCTTTCTTAAGTGTGGTAGGTCCACCATATCCCAAACTACAGTCCATCATAGTATTTTCCTGTGTCTTTTTAATCAGGTAAGTACACCAGTGTTGAGATTAGTCCACAGCTGACGGTTCCAGTTGGTCATTCAACCTAAGGACTTGAAACGAATCGAGCTACGTCTGTGGTTTTTACAGGATATGTTCATTAGGCAATAGAGAACAAATGATTGGCATCTCAGTATCATCCGTACCAGGTGCGTCGATGTAGCTAATAACCGGTGTGGCCACCTTTGGCTTGTATCACCTGCTGTACGCGCTGAGGCATCGAATCAAATAATGTTTCAATGCTGTCTTGTGGAATAAATAACCATCCAGGCTGTATTGACTCGCGTTCAAAGTTCGTCAAGAGTTGCTGGTGGACGGTGGTACCGCTGGATCTGTCGTTTGAGCATGTCCGAGATATTTTCTATGGGTGATAAATCCGACGATCGAGGCGGCCACGGCAGAAGTGGAACGTTGTAATCCCAGAAGGTACGTGTTGTCCCTGTAACATGCGGTGTGGCATTGCCCTGCTGAAATACGTCCTGGAGATACAGAAGGGCAACCAGCCGTAGAACGTCACTGACGTAACAGGCACTCATCATGGTGCACGGTTTCTCACGAGAGGCAATCTGCTTTTATACCCGATGGCGCCCAAGACCATAATGCCTCGTTTGGTGCGGTATGCCTAGAGCGAATACACGTGTAGAAGCGTGCTTCGTCCGAGAACACCATCTTGTGCCATTCGTCACGCCACGCCTTTCGTTCGAAACACCATTGAAGCCTGACATTCCGTTGCTACGGTGTCAAAGGTAGCCTGAGGAGAGGTCGATGTGCCTGGAGTCCGAACTATAATTACCGGGGCGACATACTATTACAGCTGACATGGAAGAATGCGTCACAGTTCTCTACTGCTGCTCCAACGCAGTTCATGATGCAGAATGGTCACTCAAAAACATCCAGAACCTTCTCTTCGTGTCCTACGCCCTTCTTCCTACCATTTGTTGCACACTCTTGCCACGACGGACATACTGAGACCGGCAATCTCCCGGAGGGGAGCGCTGCAGTCTCTAATGCTGACAATGCGACCTCTGTCGAACTATAGGATATGTGACGTACTATAGAGGTGAAAACACGTGTCGAAACGAAAAATCTGCAGTGAGATATTCTGTCCGCGTAGCTCAGTTGGGAGAGCAACTTACTCTGGAGTGAGTGGACGCGGTTTCGATGCACGTCGCGGACGAACTAGTGTTTTCACAGATGTTACTATACGACTGTCTTACACGACGACGAGACATCCTTTCCTACTGCTCACCAAGCACTCACATGGCGGTAGAGCCACACGGTGCTTATGACAGAAAAATGCCCGGTTTCCGGTCTGTGACGTTGCTCTATCTGATTTGCCTAGACGCGGTACGCATGCACCTATGACGCCGAAATGCTAATCATTTCTTCGAGATTGCCTGATTAGCGTATCTTGTAAAAATCAAATTCTTAGCTAGACTCCTTTCCGGTGTTATTTATGAACGTGAGGATATGTTTTTAAGTTCGTGACGTCACATCACGGTGTGAAAATATCTTACACCGTTTTAGTAGAAATCATTCTGAACACATACACCCCTTTTCGGTCTGAACAGAAACTTCTATGTGTAGCGGAGATTCGCAGGGAGACTGCCAGTTAAATTACACACTGACCATCAGTTAAAGGAAAAATACTTCGAGATCTGACAAGGTGCTTCTAAATAGAGTTTATCAATCAATAACGTGGTCATGACAGCAAGTTTCCGTCCTGCCAGAAAAAGAAAGAAGTTAGTAAAATCCTGTAATTCATTGATTATGATACGCTTTCCAACATACCAGAAATCATTACTCAAGTTATTACTCAAGTTATGAGGATAATGGCTGTGGAATAATTCTTGCTCCTGTTCCCTGACCTTTAACCCCATTTCGATGATATTCAACAGAACTGGTTCAGTATACCTCCGGAACAATATGATACAGTTTTGTCAAAACCGAAGCATTTTTACGTAAGTTATGACGCATGAGGACGATGGTTTCCGCTCCTATGTCTTGACCTTTGACCCCATTTCGCCCATTTTCAATAGGGTTCGTTCCCAGTTGTCCCCTACCACATACTAATATTTCATGGGAATCGAACCATTTTTACGGGAGTCATCGTGCGGACAGACAGACAGACGGACAAAGCTGGAGCATATACGCTTCTTCAACCTACGGTTGGAAAGCGTAAAAAACGTATTACGTTACGGTATTCGGTACTTCTATGCAGAACTTATCGGCGTATAAAAAATCTTCAAGGATTTTTAAAACTGTATTTCTCAGCATTGTTTTTAAAATTCTATTACTCAGCATTCAACAGGCTGCTTTAAGAAAATGAAGAGAATTCGATATACTACTCCACAGTTTGTAGGCTAAATTTATGGTTTTTGATGCATTAACCATTAGTTCCATTTGCCATTCTGATCCAGTCCGTTGTGAAAATAATTATGTTCCGTATATTTGTTGGGGGATAATTACATGTACTTACAATCATGTTATCAGCTTACATAGCCTTTGTTACGCAACGCTGTTTCAAATAACATTCCAATCTATGCAATTTTAATGACTTCGAAATGAGCAAAAAACTTTCCAATTTTTTAAATCCGAGGTTGTTTTGCAGTACGTGGAGACGATTTCTAAAGCTTTCATCATTAAACTCGCCATGATTTCTTGTCGCCAAATGATGATCTCTGGAAAATGAAATTATGAAAAAAGAGTTCTGAAGATAATTCGGGGGAAAAAAGGGGTTTTTGCGCTATCAGTTTACATGGGAATCACGTTAGAGCAAAAGGAGAGCCAACTGAGGCAACAGACAATTAAATTAAACACAACTAATTGTAAAAAACAGCAAATGGAAATTGGGTAACAAGCAATTAAGCTTCAACAAATAAAATGTTGGCATTCCCAAAGTGAAGTGCCATCGTTACTCCTAAGATTTTCCGAAAATTTTCAACAGGAAATTAATGCGAAGGCCCCTATGAAAAGAAAATATACACGGTCGAGTCACATTATTGCGACCACCAGCTAATATCCAGAGTAATCACCGCGTGCAGCGCGGACAGCAGCTAGACAGCCTGGGAGTGACTCAATAAGGTGCTGGAAGGTGTTCACAGGTATGTGGAGTCATGCTGACTGCAGTGTATCTGACAGCTGCTGGAGGGTGCTTGGTGGGGGATCCATAGAGCGAACAACACGATCGCGGTGGTCTCACAGAAGCTCAATTGGGTTTAAGTCTGGGGAATTAGGGGCCCAGGGAAATACTTTGAAGTCCTCCTCGTGCTCCTCCAATTACTATCGGACATTTCTAGCTGTGTGATATGTCACATTGTCTTTCTGGAAGATCCCATCCGCCTCAACGAAGACAATCAGCATGTATGGGTGTGCGTGGTCTGCAAGGATGGATTCATTACGAATTCAGCCCATATATTGGTATGAGTGGACCAAATGACTGCCACGAAAACATTCCCCAGACCATAACGCTGCAGCCATCAGCTTGTGTTCTTCCAGCAATGGTTGAAGAGTGTTTGTCCTCCGATGTTTCTCGCCTTATACGCCAGCGTCCATCCGTTCGATGAAGCAGAAAAGGTGACTCACCGGAGACGGCAATCCTTTGCTAATCAGCGGAGGTCCAATTCCGATACTGCCGTGCGAATGTAAGCATTTTCTGCTGATGCACCTTCGTTAGCATAGGTGCAGTGACCATCCGTCTGCATCGGAGCCTCACACGCAGCAGGGTTCGCTGAACTGTCGTTTTAGACACACTTCCGGTAGCCCCCTGGTTCATTCGGCCAGTGAATTGCTCCACTGTAGCGTGTCGATCGGCGCGCGCACACCTTCGCAGTCGACGTTCACCTCTCACATCAATGTCACGTGGTGCTCCTCAGTTTTCAAGTCGCTTATTCGCAGTGGTGCAGTTTCTCCAATCACGATACACTTTAACCACAGCAGCACGCGAAGAGTTCACAAACTGCGCTGTTTCAGAAATACTGCGAACTTTGGTCCTAAAGCCGATAATCATCCGTTTTTTGCAAATTCGCTCCTTTTATCCATGACAGCAATGAGCGATATGTTTTCACCCTCTAAGCCAGCTCACGACAGGTGCCTTCTTTCATTGGGTACGATAATGTGACTCCACTGTGTGCAATGCTGGATCGAAATAACATAACTTTTATGCCACTTAATGACTCACACCAGCGTGAAAGCTGTGAGGAGCCGCTCATCCACAACATTATTACCTGTAAGAAAGGAAGAGAACCAGAGACGAAGATCAAGTGCTACATGCTAGCTCCACGTAAGCTCAAACTTAGGTTTTGGTTTTTCAGTATTATCGACGCAGAGGACTTAGTAGGCCAGGCTGTAACATACAGAGGTGCCCCCCATCTGGGGTAGTTTCTCGGAATATTACAGCCTGTAGGAATAAATCAAGGGATAAGAAGCTGCCTTTGAACACCTCCAATTCTTACAATGGCAGAATATTATTGATAATGATACGTTTGCTTTTCATGATTAAGCCTCTACAGAAAACATAAAGTATGGGTATTAAGTACAATCCACACAAGCACGGAGATGCCAATTTATTAGGCACACGTACCCTGGTCACATGAATGCCTCTCTCCGGCACGTAAGACGGCATATAAGCGCACTGGTCGGGGTACATCAGGGGGGCCAGATCGTCGAGCATGAGTCAGCGTTCCGTTGAGGATCGGAATAGACAAAAAGAGTGGTTGTGAACGTGGTATGGTATTAGGAGCATGGCATGTGGGTTCGAGCGTCTCCCAAACGGCCGTCTTCTTGGACTTTTGACACACAACAGGAGAAAGAGCTTGCCGTGAATGAAGATACATGCACAAAAATTTTATCAATCGGCGATCCTATGAACGAAAACAGCTACTGGATCAGAAGGGTCAAAGGAGGCTGGCAACATGGTAGTCGGCTGTTGTAGCCCATTCGCGACATACACTATATTGACAAAATTTACCGGATATCTAAAGGAGAAACACAACATAGCATTTATTGACATACATTAGTACGGTGTCAGTCCACCTTTGGCCTTAATGCATGCACTGACCCTTCGAGACAGGCTTTCGACAAGCTTTTGGAACGCAGCGAGAAGTATGCGCTTCCATTAAGTACATAATGCTGCCACTAACTGTTGCTTAGTAGTAGGCCTTGGTCCCAAACTCGTTCTGTGACCCTCTAATTCCTCCCATATGTGCTCTATGGGATTAAAATCAGGGCTCTGTGCTGGCCAGTCCACACAAGATACGGATTTATCGTCAAACCACGCCGTACCAGTCCTTGCTTTAAGGCTCGGTGCATTATTCTGCTAGTACCAACAAGGCTCGGTTCCATAGTATTGCCACAGAGTTGGTAGGGCATAATTGTCCAGAATATCGAGGCAGACATGCTGCTTAACAGGTTTGTCCATGATAACCAACGGGCCGGGACTATACCACGAAAAACACCCCCACACGAGTACACTGCCAGCTCCAAACTTGACGGTGAGAACAGTAAACTTTGGAAAATAGCGTTCCCCGGCTGCCGTCAAACCCACTCACGGCCATCAGACTGATGGATCGTGTATCTGGATTCATCAGTCCATTGGACCAGTTTCCATTGATCTACGGTGAACGATAAATGTTCTTTACACCATGCTAAACGGCGAGTAGCATTCCGAGTGGAGATGATAAGCTTATGAGCTGCCGTACGACCGCGGTAACCCATGGAATGAAGTTCTCTGCGAATAATACGTGTACATACCGAGGTTCCAGCATTTTTACTCACCTGTACACTGAGGTCTTATGCAGTACTCCGTCGATCAGCTGTAGCGACTCTCCTGAGACTTCGACGTTCTCTGTCATTGATTTTCTTTGGTCTGCCGGCACGTTTTGCTGCTTCAGGCACGCCATGTGTCTTCCACTTATTCAGTACATCCAAAACAATTGACTTTGGTATGTTTAAATACCTCTCGGTTTCTCTTATGGACAACTCACTAATATAACACCCAACAATCGTTCCTTTTTCAAAGTCAGTTCTCTCCCGCCGCGACATTTTCATTCAACCTCACAGTGAGATATGATCGCGGTCAGCTGCAGACTTGTTTTTATTCCGCTTGCAGCTGCACCGCGCATCTTAACAACGCAGCAGATCCGTTCATTTGTTTTTGAAGGGATGTCCGGTGACTTTTGTCAATATGGTGTAGTCCTATATGTGGGGCTCTCGGAGATTACCCTAGGCACAGCAATGGTGAATTCTGCAGTGGTTTGCCGGGTTATGGAAATAATTTCACGATTCTCGCAAGTCTCCTTTGACCTCTCTGACCCAATTAGCTGTTTTTTTCCACAGTATCATCGACGTTTTTTTTTCTTTTTGCGTGTCGCGCCATTCACTGTAAACCCTTGCTACGGTTGCGAAAGAAAATGCCAGGAGGATGGCTTGCCGTTTGGAAGATTCACGATCTGGTACGCCTGGCTCCAACTATCAAAAAATCACTATCTCCTGTTCGACGAAGTGATCATCCTGATTTACACCGCACGCTTCACTCACGGGTCGTCTTACGTGTTTAAGTGAGCCATGTATTCTATTCGTCACTTTGCCTGTGTATCTGCAGGTCCGTCAGTTTGCAGAACTTCTTTCTATGCTTCTAACTGTCAGATCGAAGAAATTCATTTTATGACTTACAGTGACAGGGATTAGCGCTGTATTATCAATGACTGTCCCTCCTTTGTTCGGTCTGTAGTTCCGTCAGTTCAAACGATATCTCTTGTTCTAATGGTGAGATTGACGAGGTTCCCTCTGGCTGTCAGAAGCGGAGATTGGGGGCCAATGGACAAGAAGACAAAGTGGCGAACTGACGGGTGGAAATGTTACTGAAATCTTACGTTTCCTCTAGAGGAAGAATTTTATCTGTTCTACATGGAGAGATTTCGGAAATCTTATTCTCATGTATTCTTCTTTAGGGCAGAGAAGGAATTTTCTGATCAACATTTCGTAGTATCGTTCCTGCCGACGGACAGACAGGCGGATGAGCGGAAGAAAAGGCATCGATAATCTTGCCTGTTCCTATCACTAGTATTCCTGTCGTGTCTATCAATCGCTGAAAACGTTTCTTCAGCCTGATCTAAGAGTGGAAGATATGGTATCTGCGAAAGGACGGAGGACAGACGTATGGACTCAAAGTACAGACTCTAATAGTTTTGTACGCGTGCCTGTATCCATGAGTCACAAAATGAATTTCTTCACTGGCTGCTGGAAGTAGAAATGTAATTTCTGCGGAAAATGACAGCGCATACCACAGAGCAGTTTATCTTCATCGTGGAAGAGTATTAACGATCATCAGAGAGTCCGAAAAAGGTGAGGAGGGCATTCCAGAAAAAGTTCAGCATCAAAGTTGGACCAGATTGACACGCTATAAGGAACATCGTCACCAAATTTCACACAACGAGGTCGGTGTTGCACGATCAACCCCAAAGCGGGAGGCACTTCAAGGACGGAAACCAACGTTGGAAGGGTGCGAGAAACATTTGACAAATTCCGAAAACGTCTGTCCGATGGGCTGCGCAACACTTGGGGTTAACACGCAACAGTGCTCATTGCTTTCTCACAATAGATTTGCATCTGTTCCCGTACAAAATCCATACGCAGCAGCCTCTAACAACAAGAAATACAGCTGCAAGGCTGGCATTTGCCGAGATAATCCTCAACAGAACAACATCGACACAGGGTTCATCTGGTTTTCGGATGAGGGTCATTTCCACCTCGATGGCTTTCTCAACAAACAGCACTGGCGATTTTGGGGGGTCACCAAACCCACATCTTGCTATTGCTGCTACTGTTCACTCACAGCGTGCGGCTCTGGTGTGCCTTGTCACGATGAGGAATCTTTGGGCCCATCTTCATCAATGAAACTGTAACATCTGAGAGATATCGAAACGGCTTTCACTCCATGTCCGCAGGGTTTCACTGGTGATGACCTGCGAGGTCACGCCTGCAGCACCGGTATTTTTACTGCTCTACGAACATTTCGGAGAATGTGTCATTGCCTTTGACTATCGCAAATGATGTCCGGAGTGGATTGGCCACCCTATTCTCCAGAGCTCAATCCGTGCGACTATTTCTTATGGGGTTATCTTAAAGACCAGGTGTACTGGTCTATCCCACGGACATTGGAGGATCTCCGAACTGCTACTGAACATGAAATGTGTCATATCCTTTGACCTCGTGGACCGTGTGGTCTTCACTTTTGTACTACGGTTACGTAATGTCATTACAGTCGAAGGCAGGCACACTGAACATGTTATCATGTAAATTCCTGGCATTAAAGATTCGTACACACTCAGATTCCTCTTTCTGGTCTTCTTCATTGCTCACCTTACTCTTGGTAGGAATATTTTGGGAAACCCTGTATGTAACTGAAATTTGGGAAAGCGACGAATTAGCCCGCTGGGAAGACAAGGGAATAATGGTTAATGGATATGCACTCAATGGACATAACATTATAGATGCGTACCTAATAGCGTATTGGTCTTCCTCTAGTGCGCCTATACAAGCCGAGACATCGACTCCATCAGATACCGGACTGTTTCCAGAGGAAATGCCAGCCATGCATGTTGTGGCATTGTCCACAACTCGTTTGTCCAGGATCCATGGATCTGATGTTCCTTCACGGCGTCTCAGAAAGCTTACACAGGTTTTAAATCCGAGGACCATGGGAGCCACTGGATGGTTTCAAACTCAGATAAGTGTTCCTCGAGCCATGCCTGGGTGGTTGTAGCCCCGTGTGGCGGCGCACTGTACTAATGGAAGAGGCCATCGGCCGCAGAGTGCGCAAAGGCCATGAAAGTATGTAGGTGATCACATTCTGGTAGCCCGCAGCGGTTACGAACTTCTCCAGTCACACTAAGGAACCTAATATGTCCCATGAGAAGACTCCTCAAACCTTCTCAGAGCCACCACTGCCTTGGACAGAACCAACGTGGCACGACGGGGCCGTGGCCTCACACTGTCGACGCCACCCCTGCGCCCTGCCGTCAGCTTGGTACAGCTGAAAATGAGATTCATCTGACCACACGACACAGCGACACTCTGCAGAGGTCCAATTTTGATGTTCCAGTCACCAGACGAGACGTGATTTCTGATAACGAGTAGGCACACGAGTAGGGCGTCGGCTCCCGTAGCCCAGAGTATGCAGCGTCCGCGGTTCCGTTCACTCTCTGAAGCTGCTTGGGGACTGACCTCTTGGCAATGGTGGCGCAAATTACATTCGACATTTAACCTGGATGTGGTTTGCGTCACCATTGCCAAGAGGTCGGACTGTAAGGGCTTCGATAATCTACGTCGACTCCGGTCATCAATGCTTGTGTCAACCCCCGCTTGCTCTCTGCGCGCTGGTACGTCCGTCGATTGTACACTCGCTGTACACCCTTGGTACGGTTGCTCCCGGAAACCCTAGGGTTTTTACCACTTGGACGATAGAATGTCTTGCACCGATAATGTGTCCACGATCAAAGTCGCTCAGATCACGATGTTTACCCATGTTCGTCGATTGCAATAATCTGTTGGGAAGCTCTCTTGTTTGCCTATTTACCACCTGCATTCGGCTTAGATCTGCTCCGATCTGCATGGGGGATGCCCATGTGAACTGCCCATTAGAATTGTCTCTAATGTTTTGTCAACTGAGTGTAGTTTAGTCCATCTTCGTTTAGCTAATGATGTTGTCATTTGTGTAAGAACCCACTCACAGCTGCAGAGTATGATCGAGGAACTTGCTCAGAAGAGCAAAGAAATGGGATGAAAGATAAACTTCCATGTACAATCAATGCTATTACTGGAACGGAAGGTTTAGATGTTGATGCGATTAATTTAGAAGTAACTGATGCTCAGATCTACCTTGGACAACATATATCAAGCGGGGGAAACATCGGAGGAAAAATTAATAAGCGTATAAGGTTTGACTGGAGTGCATTTGGAAAAAAACAGTACAATTTTTATGAGCAATTTACCATTACGTCTTAAAAGAAAAGCGGTCAATGAATGCATCCCTCCAATTCTTACTTACGGAGCAGAGACATCGACCTTAATTACAAATGATGTACAGAGGATGTGGAAAGCTCAAAGAAGCATGGAGATAGACTATGTTGACAAAAGTCACCGGATACCTCTTCAAAAGCAAATTAACGGATCCACTGCGATGTTAAGATGCGCGTCACAGCTGCAAACGGTATAAAAACAAGCCTGCAGCTGACCACAATCATATCGCACTGTGACTTTGAGTGAAAATGTCGCTGAAATGACTTTCAGAAAGGAAAGATTGTTGGGTGTTATATTAGTGGGTTGTCCATAACAGAAACCGAGAGGCGTTTAAACAAAAAGTCAACTGTTTTGGATGTACTGAATAAGTGGAAGACACATGGTGTGACGGAAACAGCAAAACGTACCGGCAGACCAAAGAAAATCAGTGATAGAAGACGTCGAAGCCTCAGGAGAGTCGTTACAGCTAATAGACGGAGTACTGCTCAAGACCTCAGTGTACAGGTGAGTAAAAATGCTGGAACCTCGGTATGTACAAGTACCATTCGCAGAGAACTTCATTCCATGGGTTACCGTGGTCGAGCGGCTGCTAATAAGCCTTTCATCTCCACTCGGAATGCTACTCGTCCTTTAGCATGGTGTGAAGAACATTTATCGTGGACTGTAGATCAATGGAAACGGGTTCTATGGACTGATGAATTCAGATACACAATCCATCAGTCTGATTGCCGTAAGCGGGTATGGCGACAGCCGGGGGGACGCTATTTACCACAGTGTACTGTTCCTACGGTCAGGATTGGAGCTAGCAGTGTACTTGTGTGGTGGGGTTTTTTGTGATATGGTCCCGGCGCATTGGTTATCGTGGATAAACCTGTTAACCAGCACGTCTACCTCGACATTCTGGACAATTATGCTCGACCAACTCTGTGGCAATACTATGGAACCGAGCCTTGTTGTTTCCAACAGGAAAATGCACCGAGCCAAAATGCAAGGACTGTTACGGCGTGTAATTCCGTCTCGTGTGTGGACTGGCCAGCACAGAGCCCTGATCTTAATCCCATAGAGCACTTATGGAATGAATTAGATCGCCGCATAAGAAGTTTGGAACCAAGGCCTACTACTAAGCAGCCGTTAACGGCAGCATTGTGTACTGAATGGAAGCGCATACCTATTGCTGTGTTCCAAAACCTTGTCGAAAGCATGTCTCGAAGGGTCAGTGCATGTATTAAGGCCAAAGGTGGGCCGACACCGTACTAATGTATGTCAATAAATGCTATGTTGTGTTTCTTTTCTAGATGTCCTGTGACCTTTGTCAATATAGTGTATGTATGCTTGGTATAACCAAGAAAGATAAGAAAAACAACTCGTAGATCAGGAAAGTAACAGGAACGGATGATATCACTGTCAAAGTAAGAACCTGAAGTGGAAATGGCTGCATTTACTCCTAGAAGAACTGACAACCGTTGGACAAATGAAAAACTAGAATATTTGTCGAACTTTTTTTCAGGGTTTAAAGACTCCGTGAACATCTATGGCTATAAAAAGTTTGCAATCCCTTATTTAGGGCCACAGAAGCAACGCAAGATGACAAATATAGTGCCCTTGCTTCATTCTTGACGCGAATCGGGTCCATCTCCGACGCAGAGCCTGAATCCTGCGCCTTCCACAACTCAACCGTAGTGGAGGTATTTATCTTTATAACTGAAAGTCAAAATAAAATTCCGCTTCACCGCACTGCGATCAAAGTTCAAAGAAATAAAGCTGATATTAAACAGTAGGAAATTACTCTTGTAAGGCAATCGACAGTAAAACTTGTTTGCGAGACAAATGAGATGTTCCTGAGTTACAATGAATAAATAAATCAAGCACAGAACCTTCAGTAATACCACATAAATACCAAGAGCAAGATTACTTTAATTGGGCACTACTTTATTCAGTCTACGAAGCACATTCCCTTTAAATTTTAATCTTCGCATGATGTATTTTTAATAATATAATTTCATTAAAGCGTAAATTATGAATGAGCAAACCTCTTCTTTAGTTCTGAACTTAATTAAAGGAAACAGTATACAAGAATACTTAATTTTAGGAGAAAATGATTAGAAATCGACCACTAATTTCTATCCACTTTTTAACTCATGCAGATCTTCCGCTCTTCAAAAAAAAGACATGAAAACATAGTATTAACGCCTTCTTAAAACGTAGAAAAACAGATCAGTTAAAGTACGCTCTGAGATCACAGTAGAAATAAGCCAAAATCTTTTCAAGTAAAAATTACAAAGAAAGAGAGTAGAGGGACTTAGAGACATCCTAAATTGAGTAATTGAAACCTGGCCGCAGGATGAGAGTCTGAAAGAGGAAATTAATGAAGACTTTAAAAAGTCAAGAAAAGAAAAAGTTTTGCAAAAACAGTGGTATCTGTGCTAATTGAAATTAAGAAACAACAGATTTAAAACAAAACTAATTTAAATCAAATCTAATTTAAGAAATAAAACACAAACACAATTCTAATTGGTGTGGATTAGCAGTTTCACTTGAGAGCGTAAAGTAAAATACCCCAAAAAAACAGCTTTACACTTTGACAAAAGATAAAAAGTATTCCCTAATACTCGTTGTTATTCATTTTATGCTGAATTAAGGTTGTACAAAATTAAATTTTCTTTTTAATTATCTAGCATGCACATTTCAACAATTCGAAGCGAAATAACGAAATTCACTTCTCAAAATGATTCGAGGACGATTCTTGTAAAACTCTTTCGTGCAAGAATGGGAATCACAATTTAAAATTATAGTTTTACGTAGTTGCATACTCCTTAACTACTATCACTTATAATCAAGCTGCATGGAACACTGAGAATAGAGATTCAGTGCATCAGAATGTGAGCGCGGAAGAAGGTACTTGGATTTCTGTTACCTTGTTAAGGCATGCCAATGAAGTTCGGTGAATGATGTCGTAGAGCGTAAAAGGAATGGTTGTGAAAAGTGCAGTAACTTACACCAAGTAGTCAAGTACATGAGAGAACATGTCCGTAACTTTCACGTAGCTGTGAGAAAGGGTATGGCACAGAAAGTATTTGTCATTTTCTTGTAGGACTTCCGTCCACAGTGAGTAGAGTTTAGGTCCCAGCCACCTACAGCGAGGTCGCCTTTTGGGCAGGACACAGAAACGGAAGGAATGAGAGCAAGTCTAGCGACTTTGACAGAACAGTTTGTAGTGAGATTAGAGTACAGTAGATGGCGCCACCGTACAAGTACGATATTGCACATAGAGGGGTGAGAGAATTTCAGGGGAGCATAGGAAAAGATACCCATTTAACCAGTGAGTCCAGCCTGGTGGCCGTCACTTAACGTGCTCGTCCGATGCACGGCGGATATTCAGCGATTGTTAGTAAATCACACCATCTCTGAAAGATCAGCCTAGGTTCGAGCCTGAAGACCTTGCATTGATAGTCTGAACTGCTAACCACTAAGCCATCAGCCGCTCTATGGCACAGAGAGTGTGTCGTGGCTACTTATGTAGGTGCAGGTTGTTAGCGGGCCAAAAGGGAGCCAAAGAACCAATATCATTCTGCTTCAAATTGGGCCGTTGGTGAGTTGAATCACCAACCGTATTTGCATGATCTGGCACCAGCTGATTACTTTTTGTTTCCACAACTGAAATTAGCAATGAAAGAGAAGTGATTTGCCGCGACATTTCTAACATTCAAGCATAACGAAGGAAGGCTTTTCCGATAGCACCCAGCAGTTATGCGAACGATGTCAAAAGTTCATTGTGAGGATTACTTTGAAAGACGGTAAAGCAATATTTCTTAAATATTAATTGTTCATTTTTACCTTGCCTTCATCGACCTTTATTGACACTTCTGTCTGAGCGATAAATTAGCTAGTGGGTCAGTGAAGGCTAACTGGTAATAAATATTTTAATTTTATATACCAACTCTCTGAAAAGTTACAGCTAGCTCTTTAACAGGTTACTCCTTACGCACTATATTATTAAACATATTTGGACACTACCAATATTTGCATAAGTGCTAAGAACGGTTGCTCAGGAAGGTGCGCTGTGAGTGGGGAGGTACGTATACACTGAGTGGCCACTTTATTATGACCACCTGACAGTTTTAAGCAAATGAGCTATAGCTGAACGCTGTTGCCGCCAGAGGGCGAGGCTAGTATAAAAAGGGAAAGTTCAGTGCCTGCGACAGTAGTAGAAGTGATTTTTTGGGTGACGAGATGGGTAAAATGCGATTTGGTGACGAGATGGGTAAAAAATGCGTATCACCGAAACCGCCGCATTCGTGAAATGTTCCAGAGCAGCTGTTGTTAAAATGTTTAAAGACTGAACTGTCAGCCACAAAACTGGGTCTCTACGTGCAACGTGTGGTCGTCATCGACTAGTGAATGCTAGGGCGAAACAGAGAGTGTCCAGACTGGTAACAGACAACAGAAGGGCAACAGTGCAGCAAATTACAGGCCATCTTAATCAAGGATCCCCTCAAATGATCTCTGCACGCACTGTTCGCCGTACACTGCATTGGATGGGATATGGCAGTCGAAGGCCTGTTTGAACACCTTTGCTCTCTGCAGTTAAAAAGAGGAAACGTCTCCAGTTCGCACAGGAGCACAACGATTGGACAGTCGATAATTGGAAACAAATTATGTGGTCCGATGAATCACGTTTTCAGTTGTACCATGCCGATGGCCGAGTGAGAATTTGGCGGAAACAGCACGAAAGCATGGACCCCAAATGCATTGCTACAACCCTTCAAGCTGGTGGAGGCAACGTTATGGTTTGGAGAATGTGTTCCTGGCATGCTTTGGGACCTTTAATTCGTGTTGATCAACGTCTGATTGGCACATCATATCTAAACATTGTTGCGGACCAAGTGCATCCTGTCATGTGGATGGTTTATCCCCATGGCGATGGCTACTTTCAACAAGATAATGCGTCCTGCCATAGTGCTCGTATTGTACAGGATTGGTTTCAGGAACATGCCGGTGAGTTTACTTTGCTTAGGTGGCCCCCACAATCTCCAGAGTGAGAATTTGTGGGATGAAGTTGAACGAGCCATCAGACAGCTGGATCCACAACCCTGCAATCTCACACTCCTGGAAAGTGCTATTCATCAAGCATGGTCTCAGATTCCACAAATCACCTATCAACATCTCGTGGAGTCCATGCTACGAAGAATCGACGCAGTATTAAAGGCAAAAGGTGTCCCAACGAAGTACTGAGGGGGTGGTCATAATAAAGTGGCCACTCAGTGTGTAAAGCTGAGATGTTCTGTCGTGTTATCTGTAACTTCGAAGTGGAGATGCCCCGTGGACGTAACTTTCCGAGTTCCAGCTTGGGCTGGACATAAGATGCCATTTGAGTAACGTTTCTATACGGAGCATTGCAGCTAAACTAAACATACCTAAATCGAATGTAAGTGGTGATGTAGTGAAGAGAAGGAAGCAAGACTGTGTAAATACAGTAAAAAAAACGTTCAGGAAGGCCGCACAAACTGGCGGAACGTGACAGAAGAGCCATGGTAAGAAATTTTAAGAAATCCCGTTCTTCCTCTGCCTTTTCCATCTCTGCTGAAGTAGGATATGCTTGTGATGGCTCGGTTAGTGCCACAACTATAAACAGAGAGTTGCACAGTGTGGGTTATTATGGTAGAAAAACGGTACACACGCCACACATCACCACCGAGAATGCGAAACGCCGTTCGGAGAGGTGTTTAACTCGTCGTTGCTGGACTGTTGGCGACTGGAAAGGTGTTCTTTGGAGTGATGAGTGACGCTTTTCACTCTTCCAATCTGATGAACACATTTGGATTTGGCGACAGCCCTGCCAATGATTTTTGTTGGACTGTGGTTCTTGCAACTGTTAAGTTCGATGGAAGCTTCAACATGGCATGGAGTTGTTTTTCATGGATGGTACTCGGCCTGTTGGCTATTATGTCACAAACCATGAACTCTGAAGTATATCTCGACGTTCTAGATAATTATGTCCTACCAACAATGTGGCAGTATTGTGGAAATGACCGTCGCTTCTCCCCATACAATTGAGCTCCCTGTCATATCCAACGGCTTGTGCAGGTTTTTTAAAAAATGAGGTGGAATTGTGAAATTGGCCTGCTCAGAGTCCTAATCTTAATCCCATGGAATACCTCTGCGATGAACAGGAGCGATAGATACGAAATCGACCAAAACGACCGTTTTCGCTCCCTACTCTGGCAGTAGCTTTGGAAGACAAATCGTGAGCCGTTCCTGACGAGACCTAACGGAAATTGGTTGATAGTATCCCTCGACGTGTTGCCGCTGTCATATAGGCAAAAGGTGGACTGACTGTTAATTGCGATAAGAAAGCTATGTGTCCCGAACCATTGTGGTGTCCGAATGATACTATAGTGCATTTTCATTCTCTGTGTAGATAGTGTGATTATCAGTCATTTTCTAGAGCGAACGGTTTCACCCATATCTTACCAGCTCCATTGCGGAGAGTGAGGTTTGAGCGACTTTAGAGCAGACAAACTCAGCCAGTAACAACACAGTCCTTCGCTTCAATATCGCTGAATTTTGGGATTAACTTGCGCTCTTATGGTAAGGCTTTATTTTATTTTTTTTCCTTTTCGGAGTTTGAAGAATACGACGAGAAACTCTAAGGGCTGTAAGCAGTCGCTTGTCCCTAAGTTTGTAACGCTGGTTTAAAAGAAGGGTGAAAGCTAGGGTTGTAGAATAAACACATCATCAAGGTCTCGCCAGGATTCGAACCCAGACCCAACTGAGACGTCTAGCGAGAAACCAGCACCTGTGATAACTCTGCTACCAGGGATAACGTCCCTGGTAGCAGAGTTATCAGAGGCTTTATTTGGACAAAAATTTGATAACGTTTTCGAAACTAATAGAGCTGTTGCAAACATCTCAGAACGCTCTAAAAAGGGTTGCGGAAATCGGCAAATTCCCGGTATCTGGAATAGATTCCCATATTGATATATTTCTGTACAGTAGTTTACAACAGTCGAAGAAATTTCTATAAAATCTCAATGAATAAGTTTGCACGGTTATGCAAAGTTTTAATGCTAGATGACGTCGATGCGTATTTTTGTGAGATAACGTAAATGTATGCTAATTGGCTTATTTATTTGGAACTCCAGACCCCTTTTATGTAAATACTACGTCTTCCTTTGTCGTCACAGCACTACGGTTTCATAATGAAGTGAATGGAAACACTCCCAGCAGTAGTTCGAGATACGATCAACAAAACAACTTTTATTGTATAACGAAGTAAATTTCTCCGTCATTTCTGTCCACGCCAGGATTCGAACCCGGATCCCCTCATTTCGGAATAAGTCACTCTACCAATTGAGATACGCTGACGTTTTATTCTGATTCGTATCTGCCTTTATGTCGTGTGCGTCCTTCTGGCAGGCACGTCACATCTCCTGGTACGTTACATCATCTCCCCCTTATTTATTTATTTATTTTTTTTGTTTTCGAAGCGCTGGAGAAGGGATTCTCTTATTTTTCCTATCTCGCGGTGTGGAAAGAACATCACACCATTGCGAGATTTTGAACGGTCGGGTCATCCGGATTGTTCGGGCGCCATTATAACGAAGTAAATTTCTCCGTCATTTCTGTCCACGCCAGGATTCAAACCCGGATCAACTCATTCCGGAACAAGTCACTCTACCAATTGAGCTACGCGGACGTTTTATTCTGATTCCTATCTGTCTCTATGTCGTGTGCGTCCTTCTGGCAGGTACGTCACATCTCCTGGTTCGTTACATCATCTCCCCCTTATTTTTTTTTTCGAAGCGCTGGAGAAGGGATTCTCTTATTTTTCCTATCTCGCGGTGTGGAAAGAACATCACACCAATGCGAGATTTTGAACGGTCGGGTCATCCGGATAGTTCGGGCGCCATTATAATGAAGTAAATTTCTCCGTCATTTCTGTTTACGCCAGGATTCGAACCCGGATCCCCTCATTCCGGAATAAGTTGCTCTACCAATTGAGCTACGCGGACGTTTTATTCTGATTCTTATCTGCCTCTATGTCGTGTGCGTCCTTCTGGCAGGTACGTCACATCTCCTGGTACGTTACAATTGCTTAAAAGAGAAATACAAATAACTAAAAGGAAAAGAAGTACATATGCAATAAACACGACAGATTTCCATCGATCACACTGAAGCCAAGAAAGCTTAGAAAAAGTCAATCCCAGAATGGTGCTAAATGACAAAAGCAGAACAGATCGACATTTGTGCTCGAAATCTGTGATGGAACCCTATAGCCCTCCAGCACTGTGCATCCTGCTGCAATAACTATGATAAGTATTATATGGACAGCGGTTTCATACAGTATAGAAGATCCCGTAGTGACATTTGGTTCCTGAACACACCGAATGTCAGGGGAAATCATCTTGAGCTCATTCAATAGCATGTTGTTGTAACGGGGCATCGCACAGCCCCTACTGGTTATAGGGCAAATAATTAGTGTGCCATAGTTGCATCTTAATTACAAAAACCAAAAGCAGGAATAACTGGTAAACTTGAAGCTGATCCATTGACAAAACGTTAGGAGGTCGTCCAACGTTTCGTCCTCAACTTGCCACAAGATTGCTGTTGCGATGACTTCAGTGGACGCTTGTGCCTACAAAGTGATCTTTTGTTTCTCACGGATATGGCCATGAACCTATCAGGGATTGTCACATCGATCTGACTTTCCATTGCCTGTAAAATACTTTTGAGACACACCTTGAGCTTTTGAGAGTCAGAGAAATTATACTTCAGTAACGTGACGTATGATAATATTTATAAGGATCCAATTTATTTACGTTAGATACTTGAGAAAGGTAAGCAGAAAACTCAGGATGAACGTGTACCAAGGTTGACTGAACCGCAGATTTCAACAGAATAACACTACTCTCATCAATTCTCGGTACATCAGGCTTGCATCAAGAACTAGATCCCTTCGGTGGGTCTGATAACTGATCACTGAATGCGGAACACGGCTCAGGTTCAGTGTCAAGTAATTCATTCTCATCAGTATCCGTGCTAGGTTTAGTTGGTAAATCTGGAAAGTCTAAGGGCAGCTGGAATTCTTAAGTCATCGTACTACCCGCCGGAGCAAAGAACCGGTTGATGCTTCCATAAAACCACATTACGTTCATCAGAACCATGTTTAGTAATATGCGTTTGTTTGTTGTTGTTGTTTGAAAAATCAGGTGGAATGCTTTTAACTTTGTTTTAAACAAAGTTTCAATGGAAAGGACCGAGTATTGTGAGAGGAGACTACTTAGCAATTATCAGTAAAATAATCAGTGAACTGGAACTCAGATTTCATTCCTTTCGTTTGGAAGGCGTCATTCGTAACTAGTAATGCCTAACTTCATTTTTGTGTGGGGGCATGTGCTTCCAAAATATGTATACTGTATACCTATATGGTAGCATATATTGCTGCTCCAACAGAAAGTGTTTATGCTATTAAAGTGGTTTTAATTAATACTTCACCAAGCTAAAGGAAAAGGCACAAATCAAGGATTCTAAACTAAAGCACTAACGTGTAGCTCTTAAGGTGGTTCCACCTAAAATCTCTGCCCTATGTTTCCAATGGTAAACCTTCTTTTACATATTTTCTTCGCAATTAATGTATTCCCAAGGATGAAAATTTTCACTTGATAAAACTAACTTTAAGTTATAGCAAGGGATACGTAATGATTTGCTAAAACATAACCATAATTAGGCAATCCAACATTTGTTTGTCTGTTGACGCCATCAGTGTACAGGTCGCGCCATCTATTAACAGGTGTGAACATTACTCAAAGAAAAATGATTGATTTTTAATATAATTATGGTTATGTTTAGCAAGTTTTAAGTATCAAATGTTATAACTTAGAGTTTGTTTTATCGATGTGCAAATTTTTATCCTTGGGAATACATTAATTGCGAAGAAAATATGTAAAGAAGTTTTACGATTGGAAATATAAGACAGAGATTTTAGGTGGAACCACCTTAACGAATGGATGTTACGAGCAACATACTAGAATTTTTCGAAGACATTCTTTCTAAGAACTGTTCGTGGCACAACGGTCCCCTGGCTAAATCATCCAGTTCCATTTCATCTGTTCGGTCTCGGTAGATCTTCAGCAAATTTTAAGATTTACGGCATGGCGCAAGGAATCTAAAATAAATAAGCGAAGTGCTTTTCTTTCTTGTTTAATGGTTTGAGTGACTGCGCAAAATCTCCTTCAGAGGGTGAAATCATCCTAATGTATTTTGCCCCTTCGAAAAATGTTCGGACTTCTGAACCTACTCATCCCCTCCCCCACACAGAAGGAAAGAAGAAAAAGCCAAGACACGAGAGGCATTCTGCTTTCGGCCGCGTGTGTTATACAATCGGGATACTTTAGGGTAATTGATTCGTTTCAAGACTTTTCATCACGTCCAAATGTAGCAGATTGACATAGAAGAATGCTTTTATGCTCTATGAGAGAGAAACGTTTACCGTTCCCTTAGAGTGTTTTAAGCTGTCTTCTCTCATTGTGTTATAGTCGAAAGTCCGGAAAATGAATAATAATAAATTCTGGGGTTATGGAGAGTATGGGCATAGATAGATGAGGATGCATTGGTAAATGCGACCTGTGGTGCGTGGCTGAAAGGAGATCTTACCTTTAAGTTTTAAGCTGACAGCTGAATATATCTAAAAATAGTAAAACTATACTAGTGATCCGATTTATTGGCGTAGTAATACATAAATAAACGTTTCCAAGCTTACGCACATCAACCAGATGGCCTTTTAAAAGAGCTTTTTAAAAAAGTCATCTGTTTGATGTGCGAAAGCTTGGAAACGTTTATTCATATAGTCCAACGTCAATAAATTGGATTACTAGTATAGTTTTATTATTTACTACATAATTGGTGTATAGTTCCTCGTTATTAATTTGACTATGTCTACTTAGGAAAAAAAAGATTGGTTCAATAGCATCGCGAGAATTCTTAAAGCATGTTGCGTTTGGTGCGAGCATAAGAAACAGAAAAATAACAAAATACATGGAAACAGAATCTTCGTTAGTAACAGGACCCTAACCCGTGAAGACATATGCCCCCAATGCCCTCACGGGTTAGGCGCCACTGTTCGTATCCTAAGGAATTGGGAACATGAGGATTATCGCACTGGTCCTGTTAGCAGCCATGCGGTCCTTCTCCATTTCTATACTCGGGGCAAACTTAACCTGTCATTGGAAGGAAGGCTACAGAGTGTATACTTCCACTGCATAAAATAGTTCCGGTCTAAAAGCTCGTACTCCAGCTTCAACTGGCACTTAGAAAGGACACAGATGTTCAATACGTTGTGTGTGTGTGTGCATTTAAAAAATTCAGATCTCAGTTTCAGCGGCATTTCTAAAAATACAGATATTCGTGCTTTGGTGACGTCACTGATGCTTCTCTGTCACAGCATTCTTGTTTGGGTCAGAGTGAAGCTGACAACCCAGGGGATATTTATTGCTGTGGGGGTGGGGGGTCATTAGTGGAAGGATGAGGGCGAAAAAAGTGTTTCCGAGGGCATTTCGCGTTCCTTCCCCCCCCCCCCTGGTTTCTCCTTCTTGATTGTTGTTTTAAAACACTCTTCTGTCTTTTCGGTTTTTTCGAATGGCATCTGCCGGTCACTCGAGTGTATTTCAGCCGCATGAAGCTGGGAAACCACTACGAAGCTCTGCTAAGGTGATCGTTATGAATGTTTTCACTAAATTGATGGAAAAACATTCGCCGAATAAATCAAATGAATTAACAGTTCTTACGGCAGAACTCACTGGCGTTTCAAGTCGCAATATTGCGAGAATGAAGGTTGAATTTAGTACTCAGATCCATTGGCAATTTATTTCTTCAAATTAAAATACAATTCATGGCTTGGCTTACATAGAACGTTTATCGAAATTAGTTTGGAGTTCCCAATTCAGTTCTCAATATAGGCCAAGAAACGGCCATCTTTTCCTTTTGAACTTTTGTGCGCAGTTGCCTTAAACGTGTATGAACCGGCATGAAAATTCAGACAAATGAAAGAGTTCCTTGCACTGCCACACATAATTCGGAAACTTGGAAAACTGCCACACATTCAAAATGTTCCTCGGAGGAACAGCAATTTGTGTCCGGCCCATCAATGAAAAACATGTGGCAATTTTCCAAGTTGCTGAAAGATGTGTGGCAGTTTACAGTGAACAGTGAACCCTAAAATATCATTTACCACAGAGACGGGCTCTTGTCCAGTACTTATGGCAACACGGGGTAGTTAAAAATGCATACACATTTAACGGATGTCTGTTATAAAAAAAAAATCTAATCAAGGCAAAATTTTTGAAAGAACGAAATTTTACGCATAACTGATGACATGGTAAATATATTTTTAATTAAATCCCGCAGTTGGTAATCTTCAAGCAGTAAGTATAAATATATTAAATATATAAAAAAAAAATGGAAAAATACGTGAAAACAAAATTAGGCCACTTAAGACTTCTTCCCGTGTTTAGCAAAGATAATTTCATTTTAAAAGTAAGAAAGAAAGAAACGTTACACGTTCTATAACATCTCAAAAAAAAAAAAAAAAAAAAGATAAGAGAGGGAGAAATAAACTGCTTGTCTAACTGTCTGCAAAGCGCGCGGCGGTGGGGAGGGGTTAAAATAGAGGGGTTTGGTAAGGGATCACGGTGACAGACAGCCACTGAGGGCTTGTGGGAGAAATTTTCCGAGTGAAGGTTAATTACACACCATTAGTGCGGAGTAATACTGGGAGTGAAAAGGTCACCGTAGCTTCGGCCTCATTGCCAGGATAGCTTTGCCCCGAGTATAGTTCTTCAAAGGGAGCATTCAGCACTGTGACAGACGCGGAGCCAGGTTAAACAACAGTAGGTATGCCATGATCACTAGCTGAAGCATTAGAGTAAGTAAGGCACAAGAAGAGGACAATTTGATTAAACATGCCCATTTCCGTTACAGTGGACGCAAAGAATCTCTGTTGACAGAAAGAATGCACAAATTACTCCTGCAATAGAAGTTGAACTTTCTGCAGTAATTTTCGCAATTTTTGGTCATCTGCAAATAACATTCGTGCTCTGTGCCGGAAGCTGGCAGCATGTTTGAAGTGGCGGGTCTCTGATTGCAGCGAGCAAGTGTTATATCAGGCCTTCGACTGAACCGTAGCGTACCATACATTCTCTGAAGAGCACCTCTGTGATTTATGAAAGTACATATAGGGTAACGGTTGTGGGAAGCTATGTCAGCGAACTAGGCAACAATTGATGCTTACACGACCATTTAGAAAAATATCTTTGCTCTTGACGATTTTACATAGAAAAAAACATTTTTATTAGAACGTTCAATATCGATTATCGCAATGTTGGCGACATGATCAGCGGTTGCATCAAGTTACATTGAGAGTGAGGTCTGTAGTAGCGATGGGAATACAAGTCCAGACTCTCGCCTAAGTAAATTGAGGCTTTATTTTTCCGAGAAGGGTGTCTTTAACATTAGCAGGATCACATCTAACCTTTGATCTGAGTCGGTTTGCTGAGCAAAATGATAATCCCACCACAGCATCAACAAACAAGCGAGAGGGTGTTGATTACTACAAATAACAACTTTACATATCATCAACAAACAAGCGAGAGGGTGTAGATTACTACAAATAATAACTTTACACAGCATCAACAAACAAGCGAGAGGGTGTAGATTAATACAAATAACAACTTTACACAGCATCAACAGACAAGCGAAAGGGTGTAGATTAACTAAAGCTGCAGGATCCCTATTAGAAAGAAATCCTTAGTAACCGACTGAGCTTAACATACAAAACTTATTAGTGCGTTTAAATAAATGACTGAAACTCAATTCAAACATACTAAAATCAGTCTGCTAGCGTCCATGGACATCGTGACACAGGAATGAAGCAAAAACGCACTGTGACGTATATTCTAAATTAACTTTCCTTTTTAGTTTTTTTCCTATGTAAATCTTGAGTTTATTCTCAGTTATACTTCACTCTTAACGTGATATCTTTTCTCCCAAACGAATATTGTTGGCAACATAATTGAGGTTGAATGAACGTGACGTATGCCTGATATAAGATAAGAACGAGAGATAAAAACGACGACTAAACTGTTGCTTAGAGAGCGTTGCTTGAAAAGCGTTTTGTTGTAGAGCGTTGTGGAGCTGTGTGGTGTGTGGAGCGTTTAATGCAATATGCTATGTGATGTTATGATTTGTTATGGAAGTGCTACATCCTGAATAAAGCATCTTTTCCGTAAGTTTGACTTCTGTTGTTTACATGTTTCGTCTGGCCGTTAAGGTTTAATTTAGGAGCTATTTCATCTTATGGTTATGTGTTTAAAATAACATAGAAGTACGAAAAGACTTCTACGTCATAGTACGATATAATTGCTACTAACACACCCAAAACAGAATCTAAAGGAGCAAAAACTGGTTTATTCGAAATAGGTTGTTGAAGGTCTACTGCAAAAGCAACGTGATGAAACGATCTTTGAGCGTAGATCACAGTGGGTGATGGACAGAAGGTACATATACTGTATATCCGCAAAACATCTGCATTTGATAAATGTGGAAGAGCAACAGTGGTAAGATTATAAAAAGTGCGGCTGACGAAGCGAAAAACTGGTAAGCAGCGCATTTCGTGGGGTCAGAAACGGCCCAATGTGAACGGAGGATAGCCAGATATATGCGGGCAAACAGAGAACACACGCGCAACAGTCAGTCAGGTTAAAATGGATTTGAGTACGGAACAATACCAAATGGCATCCTAGCGCACTTGGGTGGTACATTCCTCCGTTTGCTTCTCAACATTTGGACTGTAAATGATTGGAAAAGTGGTCTGATGAATCGCGGTTTTACCTGTATCATGCCGATGGCAGGGTAATAATTTAGAGATGAGCACAAGGACCCATCTTGAATGGGTTCGTGCTCACTTCTCCAAAAGGATGGAGAACGATACAGCGTGTGCGCCATTTATCCGTGGGAAACTTTATGCTCCGTGGTTCGAGTGGACCCACGCCTGAAATCCTAGATCAAGTCCATTCAAGCATGGTTGCTCTGCACACCGGAGGACATTAATATTTCCTGAAGGACAGCGTGTCAAACCACAATGTATGCTACATTTATTACTAACACACCTGTTCGAGTGGACCCACGCCTAAATGCCTAGATCACGTCCATCCAGCCAAGGTGGTTCTGTACGCCGGAGGACATTAATATTTCCTGGAGGACAGCGTGCCAAATAACAATGCGCTCATTGTCTTGGAGCAGTTTAAGAAACAAAATGGATACTTTTTTCCTGCTTTATTGCAATCTCAATTCTTGTCCCACAGAGAATTTTGTGGAATGAACTGGATTTACTGTAGTCCAATCTGCGTCAGTTGTCAGGTGCTGTTCGACATACCTCAGCTAAAACTTCACATTACCAAAGCTTAATTGAATCAATGACGAGAAGATTCTATGCTGTTCTGAAATCCAATTCATTATTAAGTAAGTTGGCCAAATAAATTGGACAGTACGGCGATCCTCCTGTTCTCCAAACATTCACTTACATTACTCAGTCAAAATCTATAACAGAACCACCTTTCACATCGCCATCCCTTCACGCAATGTTTCTTGGTTCACGAAAGTGTTTAGTATATGTACTGCGTACATATACATTGAAAGTTTATGACTGGATATCCTCTTCCACACAAAGTAGTTAGAGGCAGATTCGATGCGTTCTGGTGGAGGGTACTTAAAGGTGGCTTGCGTGAAGTGATCCCCGAAGGTTTGAATCACGTGACCGAACAGAGACTTCAGGTAGCACGTTAGCGAACAATATTTCGTGCGACTGATGAAATGTTCTTTACGTTCAATTTCTCGGTCGGTTGTTTTAGGGCTTTTCTTCTGACAGTAGGTTGGAAATTGTACTTACACGTACATAAAGTAGTGACCTCGACAGTACATGGGAAAGATATACACCAGGTGTTATTACTGGCTTCTGCGGTAGTGTTTAATCAGAATGAGGGAGTTTCGAGTGTTTGATAAAGCGAACTTCCCTTTTCTGCGTAGCATCCAAAAGCGTTAGGGTTGACTTTCCGTGCACAGCTCCAAACATGGGAACAACACTCAACGATTACCTGCTTTTGGGAGTTTCACAGAGTAAAACAAAAGAGAGGTGTAAAATTGAAATTATGTCCATCCTTTAGAATCGCACAGGGTTTGCAGAATATTTCGTAATGGTAGCGAAATCTTCTGCAAGCCGACTGGGATTCTGGCCTTCCTCTGCGGGAAGAGGGCCCAGCGTTGTAGGCCATGCTTACTGCTAATGCTTCATCTTCCCGGATGAGGCATTTGATATGCGGACTTTTTTCAGAAAGTCCAAAACTGAATGGATCGTCGTGCTAATCTATTTTAACTGAAGGATTTGAAATGTAGCTAATCTCAACGAAGTTTTTTCTGCTTACATGAGAACCTCCTTGGCTCTAATAACTTTACTTGAACTTGGCTCTAATAACTTTACTTGGACTTGGTTCTAATAACTTTACTTGGACTTGGCTCTAATAAATGAACAAAACGTTTTTTTCTGTTGCTCGTCTGCATAAAAATTTATGAAAACCCAAAAATGTGACACTTTGTCTAAGGCCTAGGTTTATCTTGTGACTCATTAATGCTTTTTGACTTCCCGCGTCCACAGTTTTATTTACCTACTACATTCCAGATGTGGCAAAAAGCTTAATTAATTGATCAACCACATGGTAGAAGCGAGTCTTCTTTGATGTTTCTGTATTTTCCGAAAATAAAAAACAAGTCCTTCTCGCAATTATTTCATTATTTAGGCATCTGCACTTCAACTTGAGTTAGTCGGTAACTTAATCTACTTCTTTCCTTTCGAGAGACCAATGAAAGTGATTCATTATTCTCATGAAAACCATTAACGTAATTAGATAAAAGCATTTGATTTCTCTTTCTTTGTTCTCATGTTTTCTGAGGTTATTTAATATTCTTACATCATCAATCAAAGTTTTTCCGCATTCGGGAGAAAAGATTACCGTGTCCCTTAGATTTCACTGTTTTGAAAGAATCGTTTAATCCACGGGAACAATTGAAGATAGCGAGATATCGTGAATAAACCTCACATTCCTTTTACGAGATTTCTGTATATGTTCCCACCCCTTTCCTTTTGCGTTTTCCTCATTCACGTAGAATAGATTACCTTGATTTTCAAAGGGATTTTACTGCAGCTGCTTGATGTTTTAGTCGAAGTTCCTGCTTTTATCTCCCACTGAGGAAATAGTTCTTTTCATTCGTAGGTAATAGTCTTGTTCTACCATTCTCCCGAGATGAAGAATAAATGAAAATGAATAAACGCTAACAAATGGTATTTCGGTTTACTGTTCTGGAATCTTATGCTCTGGATTATTTACTTGGCTCTAATAACATCAGCATCTGCTCTATGTTGCTACCTTACTTCTTAAAATCCGAAATTAAGACTCTTTGTCTCTGGGGTGAGGATAACCTTGTTCAGTATAATTCTTGAGAGTCTAAACCCTTTGCGATACAGCAAAAAAATATGGCGCAGTTTTTCTCTTGCTACAATGCCAAATAACCCTTAACAAGAAGTTTCCTGTCTGTTCTTGTATGAATAAAACTTTGCTTGAAGTTTACGAAACCTACTGAAACCACGTTCTTACCATTACGAAATCTTCTGCAAACCGACTGCGATTCTAAGGGATGGACATAATTTCTATTCTACACCTCTCTCTCTCTCTCTCTCTCTCTCTTTTTCTGTGAAATTCTCAAGAGTGGTTAATCATAGAGTATTGTTCCCATGTTTCGAGCTGTGCACGGAAAGTCAACCCTAACGCTTTTGAATGCTACGTAGAAAAAGGAAGTTCGCTTCATTAAAACCTCGAAGCTCACTGATTCTGTTCAAACACTACCGCAGAAGCGAGTAATAATACCTGGTGTACACCAATGAGGTATTACGTTATTACCACCCCCAGCCTAGAAAAATAAGCGCGTCTGGAGACCGAACGGGGGCGCATATTAAGTTCACAGAGCAGTATATTTACAACCCGAGGTCCGGCTTCCTGTTAGTCGAGTGTTCGGAGTCAGAATAGGAAACGTTGCTATTTATCGGAGTTTTGTAAAAAACAAATTGTGGTGGCACGGCGCGTTTTAACAACGATCTGGGAAACGGCACGGCTTGTGGGTTGTTCACGTGCCGCTGTAGTGAGTACCTATCAAAAGTGGTGCACAGATCGCCAAAGGACGAACCGTTGTCCAACCGTGTGTTGTCCGCAGCTCACTGATGCCAGAGGGGAGAGAAAGCTGTCGCCCATTGTTCACAGCGACCGCAGGACCACAGTGCGACAAATCACCCGAAGCTACAACAGTGGTGATCAAGGCAATGTATCAAAGCACACAGTTAGTCGCAGCCTTCTGCGCATGAGCTTTCGTAGCCGAAGACTCAGCTGGGTCCCCATGCTCACTGCACTTTATTGCCAACAACGCATGAAATGGGCCCAAGATCATCGAGATTGGACCGTGGATGATTGGAAGAAAGTGGCCTGGTCTAACGAATCAAGATTCCTGGTGCATCACGTTGACGACCAAGCGCGGATACGCCGATTACCAACGGAGGCTATGGCACCTGGATGCACTGTTGTGCGGATACAGGAAGGCGGCGGTGGTGTAATGCTGTGAGCGATGTTTTCTTTGGACACATCAGGCCCCATAATTCCAATAGCACAATCCCTGACAGCTGTTCGGTATGTGAACATTGTTGCGGACCATGTTCCCTTATTCATGGCAACTGTGTTCCTTTCTGGGGATGGCCATTACCAACAGGATAATGCTCTATACCACATGGCCAGAATCTTCAAGGAGTGGCTCGGGGAACATGCTGGTTACTTTCTGTGAATGCCCTGGCCTCCAAATTCACCTGACATGAACCTCAGCGAACATTTGTGGTTCGACTTGGAGAAGCGGGTTCGCGGTAAATCACCACCATCCCAACATGTACGGGAACTGGAGGACCTGCTGTTGACATTATGGTACCAGATACCCCAGGATATATAATCGATGCCTCATCGGGGATATATCCAGGATATATAATCGATGCCTCACCAGCTCATATAATCGATGCCTCCCTGAGTGGCCGCTGTATTGCGCGCTAAAGTGAGTTTGATAAAGGCTAAAGGGATTTTTATAAGGCAGCTTATTAGGCAGGTGGTCATAATGTAATTCCTCATCGGTGCGTATCTTTTACATGTACTGTCAAGGACACTACTTTATGTACGTGTAAGTATAATTTCCAGCGTACTGTCAGTTGTAAAGACCTAATTCAATTCAATTCAATTTATTTAGCTGCCACATGAAGACGAAATACAATTGTAACGTATACTCTAGATTCAGTTTCCTTTTAGTTTTACTATCTCTTGTTATTTTATTTTCCTATGCAAATTATCTTCTCACTTAACGAGATGTTGTTTCTCCCGCTGAATTATATGTGGCAACGAGTGTAAGTCATGACGTGGTGGTATGCAGTATATATAGGCGCGTTCAACTATACCAAGCAGCTTCGTTTTATTTGTGATAGGTTCTTCCATTATTATTGTTATCTACGATAGTACAAAAGTTCTGAATATCAGTAGTTGTGTTTTTTGGAGTGTGTATTTGAGTAATACCAGGAGCTCCCCAATAAAAGGTTAAAAGTGAGTACGTTTTCTTAGTTCATTTTATTGTCAGACCTCTGTCTGGCCGTTAATTCTATTTCTTTAAGTGTCTACGTTAAGTCCAGGGTATATTGTGTTTACCGCTCTAATAAGGAGCCTTCAAGGTACTAATGTACTAAAACCGAAGTTATAGTACTGATATTCAAGATAATGAGGAACGCTGAGTAAAAAGAAGTTCCATATTCAATGAACTTATTGCACGTGCGTGTCTTACCTAAACAAACTCTAGCACTTTGAAGATTAGGCACACTTTAGCTACGTCAAGTAACCTTCCAATAACAATAACGTGACTTAACGTAAGCTTCCCTGCACTACACGTCCAGCGGAGAACTTTATTCATTATACAATGTAATACAACAGTGTAAGTAACTGTACCAGCAAGGGAGATCAGAGGAAAAGCCACAAAAGAGCTGACAAAGGCCTGATCTCCCTACACAAATATAAGCAAATCAGATTTATACATGAAGGCGTGGCACATAACATTCAAAGGAATTAGTTAAAATTGGTATTAGTGAAATTGCGCCCCATCCCCCTTCTACCCCCCCCTCAACTCTCCCCACCTCCCTACTACTTTACCCTCATGTTCCCATTTTCCTAATGTACCCCCTGACCTTTTAGTCGCTTCATCCCCCTCCCAATTTTTTTTTTTTTTTTTTTTACAATTACCATTGTAATTTTTCCTATTCCTTTAATTCTCTTTTTTACATTCTTGGTAGTCCCAGAATGTTAAGTTTTAATTTTTTTTTAATAGATGGAAATTATTTATTATTGTGAGATCATAAGGTAGAGAATTCCAAAATTGAAGCCCAGCATAATTTAGTGACTGTTTAATATACTGAGAAGCGATGGCCTCTGATCATTCGTCCGTAAGGGAATCCCGGTCAGGCATGGATGTTGTGTTTGTCTTACGGCACTGGCTCTCTCCCTTACCTGGAACCAGTGACCCTAAATTAGGGACGGGCGACTGCTTATAGCCCATTGAGTTGCTCATGGTGGTCGTTAAACCTCCAATAAAAAAATATATATATATACTGAGTCTTGGGAAAAAATGGTCTCAGTTGAGACCTACCTCTAGTATTATAGTCACGGGTAGGTAAAGAAATTTAAGTTAATGTATGATCTATATCATTTTTTATTCTGCTGTACATGGCTTTTCCCAAATTGTAATTATATAATTGGTAGCAGAGTGGAAGTACCATAGAAGCGATCAAGTCGAACAGCCAAAGTGGCTGAGGCAATTGGTGAACGCCAGGTATAGGAAACCTGTTGAAGATGAAGGTGCCGGAAAACATCGTCGAGCGTGTAATCAGTAACTAGCGTGCGTCATAAGAGTATCAACACGATGAGTGTCATGTTTCCTGAGTGAAGAAGAACGAGCAAACGCACGGTTGAGCGTGTAGTTGAAATCTCCGCCCACCAAAACGTGGTCCGTTAGTGAGACGCGCCAGAGAGCAGAAGGGAAGTGGGTACGTAAGGTAGACAAATACACTGACGGAAAAAATCCCAACACCAAGAAGGGGTTGTGTTAGATAAACGACAGTTGGTAGGCGGTGAGAGTACATCTGTAAGATGACGTCGATGCAAATTTCGCGCTCGGCGCATACGTGTGGCGCTAGTAGCGCCCCTCGGAACATGCAAAGCAGGTTTGCTGTAAATACGCGCTGTAACGTTCGTAAGCGTTAGTTATCGTTGAGATTCAACGTAGGGTGTTGATGTTAGTCAAGAATGCCTTTAAGAAGACGAAGAAGCCATTATCAACAGCTCACGGAGTTTGAACGAGGTCGTGTAATAGGGCTACGAGAAGGTGGATTTTCGTTCCGCAATATTGCAGAACGACTTGGCAGGAATGTAGCTACTGTGCATGATTGTTGACAGCGGTGGTCAAGGGAAGGTACTGCCTCAAGAAAACCGGGTTCCGGCCGGCCACGTGGCACTACTGAGAGAGAAGACCGCCGTGTACGGAGTATGGCCGTGGCGCATCGTACCGCGTCTGCGGCAGCAATTCGAGCTGCAGTTGCCACCACAATGACACAACGAACTGTTACAAATCGGTTACTTGAAGGACAGCTCCGAGCCAGACGCCCTGTAGCGTGCATTCCACTTACTCCAAACCACTGCCATTTGTGACGTCAGTGGTGTCAAGCTAGAGCTCATTGGAGGACGGAGTGGAGATCTGTTGTGTTTTCTGATGAAAGCCGGTTCTGTCTGGGTGCCAGTGATGGCCGTGTGTTGGTTAGAAGGAGGTCAGGTGAGCGCCTGCAACCAACCTGTCTGCGGCCGGGACACACTGGACCTACACCTGGAGTTATGATCTGAGGAGCAATTTCCTATGACAGCAGAAGCACTCTCGTGGTTATCCCACGCACCCTGACGGCACAGTTGTACGTCGGTCTGGTGATTCAACCTGTTGTGCTGCCATTCATGAACAGCATTCCAGGTGGTGTTTTTCAACAGGATAACGCTCGCCCGCATACCGCTGTTGTAACCCAACATGCTCTACAGAGTGTCGACATGTTGCCGTGGCCTGCTAGATCACCAGATCTTTCACCAATCGAGCACGTATGGGACATCATTGGACGACAACTCCAGCGTCACTCCCAACCAGCATTAACCGTCCCTGTATTGACCGACCAAGTGCAACAGGCATGGAACTCCATCCCACAAACTGACATCCAGCACCTGTACGACACAATGCATGAACGTTTGCGTGCTTGCATTCAATATTCTGGCGGTTACACCGGTTATTAATGTACCAGCATTTCACATTTAAAATGGCTCTTCTCGCGCTTATATTAAGCTGTGATCTTGAAACCTTAATCGATTAAATATGTTACCTATACAAATGTATTGCCGCCATTTCATTCCTCTACAACTATTTTTTCGTGGTTTTGGGATTTTTTTTTCCGTCTGTGCAGGTGGTTGCACACGGGAGATAGACGTTGAGGACGTGATACCGAACACTGTCCATACAAAAGGAGAGACGTTGTATCAAGTCACGGCATAGGTTACGCACACTGAGAGGAGAAAGAGTAGCTTGGAAGTGGTGATGAACTCCTATGGCCAAGCCACCGCGAATGGTAAGGCGAAAGGTATGACGGAAGGTGAAGTCCCATGTGCGCCATCACTGGAAAAAAGTGGAGAAAACACAGTTTCCTGTAGAAGGTGGAGATCCGTATAAAAATGAGACAGATCTTCAAAAGCAAGTGCATTCGAAAGAGGACTAGAGAACCCCCGACAGTTAAATGTTACTATCTTGAAGGGGGAGATCGTCTGAAGGCTGATGGAGCCGTTCAGCAGCCTGACGAAGATTTCAGGACTCGACTGGTAAGAGACATCATCCACGGTTGAAGCGTAGTGTCAGATTTGGCAAGGGAAGAGAGGCATGGTAATAATAAGTCCAGCTGTGCACAAACTTGGTTAATGACATCGACATTACCCTGGAGAAAATCAGTGAGAAGGGATGGGCCTTTAGAAGCAGTTGCGAACTCAAAAAAGTTTTAGATGAGAGACGGTTTCCTAAGGAAGCGCTGATCTAGACAGATGCTGAGGGGAAACGCTGCAGGACGGCTGGGGTCCGGCATTGGATAAGAGTCGGCAGTAACAAAGTCATCAAAGGACCTGGACAGACTACTAACAGTGCGATCTCTAGGGTGGGACGTCATGGAAAGGAAGGAGCACACACCTTCTAGATCTTTGTCCTCGCATCCCGAAGCCCAGAGCGTCTCGTACGGTGTGGTGCTGGGTTTCTTCAGGAGTGACAGAATCACTAAGTTATTCGTCACCCGCACTAGGACCAGAGACGTCACATGAAGAGGCGTCTAGGATATCGGCACTGAGATGAGGTGGCTCTGGGATGACACGCTTCTGAGAATCAAGCTTAAGGAACGGGTAATTTATCCAGAGTAAAATGAAGAGCCAACAATATAGCCAAAGACGTGTTCTGAGCAGGTGCTGTAAACGACTTTTCCAAGGAAGTAGCTTCTGGGACATCTGAAGACGGAGTGGTGACTGGAGACGTAGTGGTACGAAGTCCTGGAGGATTGGGAACAGCGGAAGAGGAGCTCACAAGGGAGTGGGGACCAGTAGCACTCTGATGAGCAATAGTCCTTATAACGAGTGCAATGCAAAGATGTCAGGACATCACTGCGTCGGAACTGCTGTCCGCAGTGCACTTTTAGCACAGTCGGAGAGGCCTGTAGAAGAGCATCGGACGCAAAAACCACGTTTGCTCGGCGGCGAAATCTTCCAATTGATTTATCATCGGGATCCTGGGAAGCCGAGGAGAGTGTAGTAAGTAGGCCAACAACGCGATTGCACTTGTTCAGAGCAGCACGAGACATATCATCAGACCTCGGGTGGGACCGGATATAAGGAAAACAGAATAAGACGCTGCGCCACGGGCCCCGCAATGAGGTGATGGTCGCCAATCGATAGGCCGCGTGACAGGACAGTCGAGGTATATTCCTTCTTTGAAAAATACACGATCACGGTCCGTGGTTTCCGGGCCATGTGCGTTATGGAACTAGAGGAAAGCATGGCTTTTATTGCAACACTGTATTTTTTGATAGGGGTGTCTGAAAGGGCATCAAAACACACCCATGCCGCCCCGGCTGCGCAGTGGTCTAAGCGATGGCCTCTGATCATTCGTCTGAAAGAGGTCCGGGTTCGGATCCTGATGAGGCATGGATGTTGTATTTGTCTTACGGCACTGTTTCTTTCCCTTCCCTGGAACCAGTGGCTCTAAATTAGGAACGGGATACTACTTATAACTAATTGAGTTGCTCACGGTGGTCGTTAAACCTCCAATCAAAAATAAAAAAAATAAAAAGCACACACACACACACACACACACACCCCAAGTTCAAGAGTTGAGTAGAGTGTCTATCTAGCAGGAGAATCTTCTGGGAGGTCTAAAATGAGCTCACCATCAGTAATCTTGACATAGGATTCAAGAGTTTGCGCTGAAAAAAGTGTTGAAGTAGAAGCAACGTCCCGATGTAATAGAAGCGTGTTGTAGGTAGAGGAACGACGCAACTGAGAAGGAGGTGCGCTGGAAAACGTGTTGAAGTAGAAGCAACGCCCAACGTAATATAAGCGTAGTTGTAGGTAGAAAAACGACGCAACTTGGAAGGAGGTGTGACAGCGCCAAATGAAATGTCCACACGTCATCAGTTGACACAGACATCGTCGTCAATTCGAAACGGTAGGACGGACTAGAAGCAGGGCCATGTACGTCAGAGATAGAAGGAGCAGACATCACATGATCGCAGCGAGGAGCCACCTCCAAACAGCGGGAGAAGGCAGCACGTTATTGGCAGGAGACGAAGGAAAGTGGGAGGAGCATCCGTGGGGCCGCGGGTGGCCTAGTGGGCAATGTTCGTGACTGCCATGGAGATAACCTCAGGTTCGATCCTGGGCAGGTACGAACGTTCGAACCACTAAATACCCGCCGCGCGTCGGATTGGCGCGTTACGCCGTCAGGCCCCGGGTACTGGCCCCCGGTAATAAATAAGGGCGTCTTCCTCCCCCTTTCTACCTCGCATCCGTGTCACTTTTCTATCGGGCACTCTAGACCAAATCTCCTAGCTTCCTATTTCTAAGGGTTGTTTAAGACCTGGGGTCAGACACTCCCTTCCTAAAATCCTCTACATATGATACGATCTGATCTGACGTGGGCGGGTGCCGCGCCCACACCAGAAGACGCCATTTTTTTTTTTTGATTGGAGCTTTAACGACCACTATGAGCAACTCAATGGGCTATAAGCAGTCGCCCGTCCCTAATTTAGGGTCACTGGCTCCAGGGAATGGAGAAATCCAGTGCCGTAAGACAAACACAACATCCATGCCTCACCGGGATTCGAACCTGAACCCCTTTCGGACGAATGATCAGAGGCCATCGCTTAGACCACTGCGCCACCGGGGCGGCGAAGACGCCATTCGCAATGGCTGATGAAAGTTTACGTTTCGACCAGCTCGGTCGGAAACGAAAAAAAGAGATAATGAACGTAAAACAGCAAGCACCGATCTGGAGAGAACGCCAACAGAAAGAGCAAACCTTTAAACTTCAGTTAAGAACAAAATAGAACTTCGGGAAGCAAATAATAAACGTAAATACTCTCGAAATTACGGAGCTCAGAAACACACGTCATGCTGACACGATAAAGAAGCATTGAGTGCTGAATGCTTCGTGTAGCCAAGAAAGATAAGAAGAGGAACTCGTAGATCAGATAAAAAAAATGATAAGAGTGGAAGACATCAAGATCAAAGTAAAATTCCGGAATAGCAATGGGCTGGACATATTGCTAGAACTGACCACCGATTGGCAACTAACTATTAGACTAGATATCAAGGGACAGAAAAAGACCCAGAAGAAGACCACGTGGAAGATGAGTGTATGAAATTCGAAAGCATACTGGAGTGGCATCGAGAAGACTGGCGCAAGAAGGCAGGAGTGAAAGAAACTTGGAGAGACCTTCATCCAGCAGTATACTGATAATGTTTAATGATGATAGATAATATATAAACTTCAAACAGATTCTCGCCTTAAACAATGTATCGTTACGATAAATAGTTGATTCGAAAAAGATAGGATCTTTAAAATAAGTGAAACATCATTAGTCATTTGGAAGGGGGAGTGAATATTTAACGCCCTTAATCAAACTTTTCTTGAAGAGGTAAATGGAGGTTTTAACTAAATCTCGCATCTCGCCTTTTTTTTTTTTTTTTTTTCGTTTTACTTCCCTTTGTTCGATTTTGAGATCGCTTGAGCTTAAGATACTGCTTTTCTTTGATTCATGAGGTGTCATTAATTTAGCTTTAAATCTATGAATAACAGTATTAATTTGATGTTAATGACACGCTTCCTTTGTCATGAAGTAAAATCGAGTGAATTCCCCAATTTTTATCGCTGGATTAAACCTTGATGCGGTTTGAGAATTTTAACCGCACAGTGACGTTAATTAAATGACTAAATTCACGAGCATTTCGTTTAGGAGAGTATACGTTATTAGATAGTAAATTTATCGATGCTCTTCATGCTTTCTGAATAAAATAAACGTTTAATAGAAAATTCATGTCTGCCAGGAAGTTCATTGAAATAACACACCACACTTTAATATACAAGATTTAATTTAACTATCAATTTATGAAGTGTCAAATACCAGTTTTCATGTTTTAAAAATCAGAATACTTATGCTCAGATCAGAATTAATCCGTCCACTAATGATCCGAATGACTGAACAAAAAAATGAATGCTGCATTCAAAAATATATTCTATATTTGCCATAATGAAAAATGCGCTTTCATCTCTGATGAAGTGGAAGCCATTTAAGTTCCTTTCCGAAGACATGAATATGCATTTTCTTTGCTCGTCGGTCACCAAAATTCTTGAAGTCATGGCCTTGTTTGCAACACATTGAAGAGCAAAGCACTTTCCAGATGCTTCGACAGACATACATTTATGATTCTTTTTGTAATTATTTAACGGTGAACTTCGTTGTTCCAGCAGTAAAATACACATTTTTCAAAAGATGCAACTGAACGGCATTGCAAGCCCCATCTTCAAAAACTGTGAAGGAAAAGCAATCTTACAATCCAGGTAAGCACCAACAAATTTTGCTTAGAGATTGCTCACAATTTTTTTGAAAATAATTTCTAGATTATCGAAAAAAATAATCTGATTACAGACAAACAAATATTTTCTGTTACAGTATAATAAAAGCTAGCTGGTAGATCTGGCCAGAATTTAAATGTTGCAGACTAGAATTTAGGTGTTTCAAGAAAAATGTCGCCGACTAAAATCTAAGAATCTAGAACCAAGTGGTAAATTAAAACGGAGAACAAGGTCTTTCTAGCACGCCTTTTGAAAACAAATGTGCGTATTTACAATGGCGCTTTTCATTAGCTTGTTCGTCCATCTGTACTGGTCGGATTTAAAAAGAAATTGCATCGGATAGCTCTAACCATGAACGTAGTGTCAATATGGGGGTTCTGGAACAGTTTTTCCCATAGTCATAATGTTAAATTTTGAGTGGCTCCTATTTCCATTAGTTTATAACTTAAAATAATTGAAAAAAAATGTGTAAACTATTGAAAAGGTTTTTAAATAAATATTCTTCTAGGGATAGTTATGTGTTATAGGAAAAGTATGTTTGTTAAAGAAAAAGTATGTTTGTTAAAGAGAAAGTATGTTTGTTAAAGAAAAAGTGTTCTTCTGTATGAAGTTCTTCGGATGAAATGTTGGAAGAAATTATGCATGGTTAAGATCTTCGTTTTCCGAATGAAGTAAATACATGGAATACAGTGAAAAAATGCCAATAATCCGTGGAATATTCCTCTAGCCATGATTTGGTGATTGGGGATGTGTGCGGAGGCACAACAGCACTACATATGTTAATTACATTTAATGAAAAACCTACCAAAGCTGGACAAGTACAGGAGATTGCCAATTAATGTAGTCAAGTGTATACATTTAGTGAAGTACTTCAAGTAAGCAATCCAATTAAACTAGGTATTTACAGGAAATACGCATCACAGCAAAACACTTAACACCCCGTTACTTTAACCCTTTAAGCGGCCGATATACCTGAACCAAAAGTTGCCCAAATTTTCCTGCGCTCCTCAAACAGAAGTGTTCCCATATTGACCGGGTTATACCAAAAGCTACGGCAACACAATTGTTTTCCTTCTTTGATCTCAGGAGTATCGACTAGAAATTCTGTCGCTGGTTGCAAGTGCTCCCTTACAGTCCTTAGCCTTACAGTATGCATCCTGATTCCCTTATAGTTCTTGATTCTCTTTTGCATTACACAAAGAAGGATTCGGAAGCTGTAGTCCCCCTCGGACACGGACATTATCCCACTGGGTAAAAACAAGTTACTCAAACATCTTTTCTTTATTAGGTTTGTCACTCTTTTCTTAGCATCCTTGGCGGAAAAGATAATCAGATAAGAAGGATTAATGACAATCATAACCCCCTTGTGCCCACTTAGAATGGTAAACGTAAGATAAAAACAACGCTTTCTGATGCACAGGTTCACTCGTTCCTGTCGCATTTGTCCCACTTCTCAGACAGCGAATATATTCGTTGGAGCTGATTTCAGCCTATTTTGTTAACCCCGGGTTAATTCGTTCCAGCCAGTTAAAGGATTAAAAGTACCCTCGTGTATATTGAGCTAATCGTGTACCATGAAACAGTCATATTTCTTCCAGAAAAAATAAAATTGGAACATTTGTATAGGGACAATGTATACAGGTGTAATGTGCGCTAGTTCTATTTTTTACTAGGGTTAGTCAATAGTTCGTCCCGTTTTGTGCTGCATATGTATAATGTCGGTGGTTATGATGGGATGACGTGGAACGCGCGAGGCTGATGACGTGCGTCTGTCACAGAGCCACATTGCGCTATCAAGTGAACAGAGGGCGGGGTCGGTAAACGTGTTGTTCGGATGCTCCTACGCCATTATTAGAAAAAAAGGGTTAAACGCGGCAGCAGTAGCGAAAGAAATGTGTGCAGTTGAAGGCGGGGAAACAGTGGAAAGCAGCATCTCACGAAAATGGTTCCTGTGTTTCAATGCTGGGGACACCAGTCTCAAAGACAAGCCGAGGTCTGGACGTCCAACTATAATGAATATGGCTTTCAACTACTAAGCTAATTATAGTGAATATAGCTTTCACTAATATTATAATGAATTCAATGCTTGTACTAAGCTTCTAATAGTGAATTCAAATGGTTGTTGTTACTAGTTTCTTCTAGTAATGGTTGTTGTTTGTTAATTAAGATCATGAATAAATTTTCCTGCTAGTAGTGTAGTAATAATAATGAACAAACTTATAACTGGTAGTAATTAAGATGAATAAAGTCTTATGCTGGTTGTTACTAATAACAACTAATGAAATAAACCTAACAGCCAGACAGAGGTCTGACAGTACTATGAACTGAGAAAGACGTACTTACTTAAAACTCTTTATTATGAACTTCTACTGGTATCATCACACACACACAGCTACTCAAATAACACGTAGCTCCTTGCACATGAACGAAGCTCTACTCACATAAACAACAGCTCTCTGACACATAAACAACAGCTCACCTCCACATAAACAAACGCTCTCCCTATACAACAACAAACGCTCTCCTTAGGTATCGTTGAACGCGCCTATTTATACTGGCTACCACCACGTCATGACTTACACTCATTGCCAGATCTCATTCAGCGGGTGAAATAACATCTCGTTCAGTAAGAAGATAATTTATAGTGAATATAGCTTTCACTAATATTATAATGAATTCAATGCTTGTACTAAGCTTCTAATAGTGAATTCAAATGGTTGTTGTTACTAGTTTCTTCTAGTAATGGTTGTTGTTTGTTAATTAAGATCATGAATAAACTTTCCTGCTAGTAGTGTAGTAATAATAATGAACAAACTTATAACTGGTAGTAATGTTGTAGTAGTAATTAAGATGAATAAAGTCTTATGCTGGTTGTTAAAAATAACAACCAATGAAATAAACCTAACAGCCAGACAGAGGTCTGACAGTACTATGAACTGAGAAAGACGTACTTACTTAAAACTCTTTATTATGAACTTCTACTGGTATCATCACACACACTTCACACACAGCTACTCAAATAACACGTAGCTCCTTGCACATGAACGAAGCTCTACTCACATAAACAACAGCTCTCTGACACATAAACAACAGCTCACCTCCACATAAACAAACGCTCTCCCTATACAACAACAAACGCTCTCCTTAGGTATCGTTGAACGCGCCTATTTATACTGGCTACCACCACGTCATGACTTACACTCATTGCCAGATCTCATTCAGCGGGTGAAATAACATCTCGTTCAGTAAGAAGATAATTTACATAGGAAAATGAAATAACCAGAGATAGTAAAATCAAAAGGAAAGTTAATATAGAGTATACGTTACGCAACGACTACAAACACTGATACACTTTTCGAAGCTGTGACACTGAACCCGTTATACCAGTACACGACAATTAGCAGCTAAGGCAGGGTTTTTCAAATTCGCCATCGCTTGTCACCTTCACCAGCTTGATTTCTCCTCCGGGTGCCATTGAATAATTCCCAATGGATTGACACCTTAGTAGGTGGTACAACATGTCGTTCTCTGTCGCTGATTGCTGTCAAATCTACAGGATGATAGGTTTCGGCGTCGTATCGTTACACGTGACGAAACGTAGATATCCCTACGTTATCTTATCACTGCGAAACCACTGGCTGAGGCCACGGCAGGAAACATAGCCAATTGCGCAAAGAGGGAGGTTCGAGAGGAAAATTATCCTGTGCATTTCGTGGAACTGTGAGGGTCCTGTGTACTAGGAACTCATACCAGAAAGTCAGGCTGTTGACGACTACAACAAACGACTTCAAATTAATGACGAACGAGTACAATGGGTCCATTGTGCTCTACGCCAACGCTACTCAGCGCCCATCAATAGGAATAGGGCGTTGCAGCAAGTCTATGATGCCTTAAATCCAAACTGGATTTAAGGCATCATAGACTTGCTGAACTGGAAGGGGTTGAGATTTTACCCCATCCTCCATACAGTCCGAACCTTGTTTCGACTACCACATGTTCCGCCCGTGGCCCATTTCCTACAAGGACGACACTTCGCTTCAGTGGAGAATGTGGTATCAGAGAGTTTCTATCCTCGAAACCTGCAGAGTGGGTACCGCCGTGGGATGATGGCTCTGGTGAAACGTTGGCAAAGAATTATGGACAACAATGGCCTCTACAGTCATTTGCAAAAGTTTAAGACCACCTGTTGGTGTTAGGAGATTTCTGCCGATTGCGTCAGCTTCTGTTTCTATTACTCAACTTCTTGTCGTTGTTGCATCATCCTCCAGCGGCAGCTGTTGATAGAGTTGGTGGAAGCGTGTGAGCGTCAGTTTGCTTCTGGTTTTCTTGCTGAGAGGTTTTGTACGTATTTTCTACATAGCAAACAATGGGCAAAAAAGCGTCATTAAGTGTTATTCAGAGGGCACAAATAGTGACTTTATATCATGAAGAATAATTCGAACGTGACATAAACAAAAAGGTGAATGTGAGCAAGACTGCTATTCGTTATGCGAACATGAAATATCGAGCTAGAGACGAATTTAGCGACCGAAAGAAAAGTGGACGTTCAGGGAAAACAACCCTATTTGATGACAATACTATAAGGCGAAGAGTTGTACGTTCTCCGAGGAGTTCGTGCAAGAAAATCAAGGCATTTCTACATTCAAAACGGTCTGACATTAATATCAGCATTGTTTCCCGAAATCTTATCAAAGATTTTGGATTAAAGTCTTATAAACCTGCACATAAACCTAGACTAACCTCTCTCACGGAAAAGAAGAGACTAGTTTGTGAAGCGTCATCAATCGTGGACTGCTGAAAATTGGAGCCAAGTTCTTTTTTTCGATGAATCAACTGTGCGTCAATTTGAATCACGTGAAGCAAATGTTCAAAGACCAAAAGGCAAAATGTTTGATGAAAAATATACACCGTTAGCACCGTGAGACATCGGCTTGTCAGATGATATGGGGTGCTATGTCAGCATCCGGCACTGCTTCATTATCCTTTTTGCCGGTAGGCACTACAATGACTTGTCCTTTTTATGTGGAAATGTTAGGTGAGAAGCTGTTAATTCATATGCAAGTGTACAGATGCACAATCTTTATGCATGATGGTGCTCCATGCCACAGATCAAAGACAGTAAAAGACTACCTGCAGAGGAAAAACATAACTGTACTTGACTGGCCCGGTAATAGTCCCTACTTTAACGCCATCGAAAATTTGTGGACCAGTTTAAGAGACAAGGTAGCAGATAAACAGCCATCAAATTTCCAAGCTTTAATTGGGATGATAAAGTACGTGTGGTTCAAAGACGTTTCAAGTGACTACTGCTGATACCTCATTGAGAGCATACCACATCGTCTTCTGTCCGTTATAAAGAACAAAGGTGGCCACAGAAAGTACTGATTTTGGTCTTTTTGTATTCCAAAGAATGTAAGTATTCATCCGTGGTGTCATTTTTTCAAATATCTCTGACTAGTAATTAGCTGTTTCTTTGAAAATCATAATTTTCAATAAATTGACAGGTGGTCTTAAACTTTTGCAAATGACTGCACTTTGCATAATCAAGTAGGAGTGTATGGTTTTTCTCATCATTAAACTTTCTGGTTTGCAAACGGAACGAACTTTTGACTCACCCTACTACTCCCCTATACATCACGACGTCATGCACGCCGTTGATGTTCTCCTCAGAGGTGGGCGTTGAAAGTCGTCAAGAACGATTTGCATCATCATCTCCTGATTCCTTGTCAAAACGAAATTTTCTGTGCTATTTGGCGACACTATCTGTACCATATCAACATGAACCTCCGGTGGTGACATGCTTCTCAAAGACAAGCATTTTATCACAGTCTGTAGTTCTTTTTCTCCGTTTCGCAATCTCTACGGTTTAACTCACAAAATCCCGTGAATAAATAAGAAAAGAAAAACGACTGGATTTATAATATTAAAAATCTGTACAATGACATAGAAGAATGTACACTATATTGACAAAGGTAACCGGCCACTTCTTTAAAAGCAAATGAAAGGGCCCGCTGCGTTGTTAAGATGCGCGGTACAGCTGCAAGCGGTATGAAAACATGCCTGCAGCTGAAAGGCGATCATATCGCACTGTGAGGTTGAGGGAAAATGTCGCAGCGCGAGAGAACTGACTTTGAGAAAGGAAAGATTGTTGCGGGTGTAATATTAGTGGGTTGTCCATAAGAGAAACCGAGAGGCGTTTAAACATACCCAAGTCTACTGTTTTGGATGTACTGAATAAGTGGAACACACATGGCGCTCTTGAAGCAGCAAAACGTACCGGCAGACCAAAGAAAATCAGTGACAGAGAACGCCGAAGCGCCAGGAGAGTCGTTACAGATAATCGACGGAGTACTGCACAAGACCTCAGTGTACAAGTGAGTAAAAATGCTGGAACCTCGGTATGTACACGCACCATTCGCAAAGAACTTCATTCCATGGGTTACCGTGGTCGTGCGGCTGCTGATAAGCCATTCATCCCCACTCGGAATGCTACTCGTCGTTTAGCATGGTGTAAAGAACATTTATCGTGGACCGTAGATCAATGGAAACGGGTCCTATGGACTGATGAATCCAGATACACGATCCATCAGTCTGATGGCCGTGTGTGGGTATGGCGGTAGCCGGGGGAACGCTATTTACCACAATGAACTGTTCCTACGGTCAAGTTTGGAGCTGTCAGTGTACTCGTGTGGAGGTGTTTTTCGTGGTATGGTCCTGGCCCATTGGTTATCGTGAACAAACCTGTTAACCAGCACGTCTACCTCGATATTCTGTACAATTATGCCCTACCAACTCTGTGGCAATACTATGGAACCGAGCCTTATTGGTACCAACAGGATAATGCACCGAGCCATAAAGCAAGGACTGTTACGGCGTGTAATTCCGTATCGTGTGTGGTCTGGCCAGCACAGAGCCCTGATCTTAATCACATAGAGCACTTATGGAATGAATTAGAGCGCCGCATAAGAAGTTTGGGGCCAAGGCCTACTACTAAGCAACAGTTAGCGGCAGCATTATGTACTGAATGGAAGCGCATACCTATCGCTATGTTCCAAAACCTTGTCGAAAGCATGTCTCGAAGGGTCAGTGAATGCATTAAGGCCAAAGGTGGACCGACACCGTACTAATGTATGCCAATAAATGCCATGCTGTGTTACTCTTCTAGGTGTCCGGTGACTTTTGTCAATATAGTGTATATTATCTGCTGAAAAAATACTTCATATCCATATTCACCAAAAATAGGTTAGAACACGAACTTTTTCAGCGCCCCTCGTATATAGCTGCAGTGAAACTTAACGTTACACAATTCACTTTTGATTACTCTTAATCTTAACCGCTTAGTTTCAGTGGTTTAATTTCCCTGTCCCATTTATTTTTTTATATCCCACAGCCATAATGCTTAGAACTGAAAAAGATTCGTCTCGCAGATTGTTCAGATTAAAGCGCATAATGGGGGGACGAATTTTTTTACCACGGGCATCTGATGTAGTTTCTTTTTTTCTTGGCTTATTTTCAACTAAAAAGTTCCTTTATTTGTTTTTCGCACACGTTTGTTGGCTTCCTTTGTTGTGCACACATTTGCAGTTTTACTCGTAGAATACTTTAAGAACACTGTATATCGCATTAAGAATACATTACATTAATTTTCTTGTTAAATGGGGGAACTCAAATTGTTTCGAACATTTGCAGTGTGCGTAAAAGAGAAACCGAATTTCCTTCAGAAAAATTCATCGGGTTTGTAGGAGATTCTAATGATCGTCTGCACAAAGCAGCTGTTTCGAAACACTAATACCATTTTGATTAACACTTTCCTCAGTCTTGGAGAGCACTAGATCCGAACTTCTTACCCAAACAAACCAATCTCCTTCAAACAACATAAACGCTTACATTTAAGCCTCTCGTATGAGTTCATAGATGATATTGGGTTTCTAAATGAAGCGCTAAAATCTCAGCGCATTCCCTTCCAATTTAATAAAAACAAATCGCTTCGAATACCGAAGGAAATGACTATAAATTTTAAAACCAAAATTAACGACTTCTCAGACACGAAGAAGAGCGGCATGTCAAACTCAAGAGCACTTCAATCCATACAATGAAACGAGGCAATGCTCTAACAAACTTCCCTTAACTTCTTAATATCTTCATAAATATTTTAAGTGGTGAAACAGATATTTTTTCCTCTCAAACCCTGAAAACGTTTCGTTTCGCTGGAATTCATCAAGAGCTGAAATTTTTGGATGCATCGCATCTTATTAACGTGAGTTGGTAAACACGATTTCGGAAGATCCATGGCCCACTTATTTGTTTTATGAACAATGATTATGAGTTCGCAGAGTTATTAAGTCTGTGAGACTAGCGTCGCTGAATTTCTTCAAATACTCTGAAGTATTACATCTTGTTGTTGTACGCACTTAACGGTCGCTGAACGGAGACGCAGTTTCATTCCACTCTTATTTAAAAAAATAAGCGCTAGCGGAGAAGTCAGGAATTTAGGATGACCCACTTCTAATTCAAGTGACCATGACTCCTTTTAATTTTTACAGTTTATGAAGAGAACATATTTTCAGCACTGATAACTTCTCAAGTAAGTCGCATAATTCCAGATCGTTCACTACGTTACTTTTTGGCACACTCTATCGCACACACAAACATATTCGTGCGAAAAAACAACTAATCTTACTGTCGTCTCTACCCAGTCGCCCCGGTGGGGCAGTGGTCTAAGCTTTGCCTACCCACCATTAGTCTGGGATCGGTCCGGGTTCGAATTCCGGTGAGGCATGGATCTTGTGTTTGGTTTACGGCACTGGCTCTCTCCCTTCCCTGAAACCAGTGGCCCAAAATTAGGAACGGGCGATTGCTTGTTGTTCTGGGTGCTCTCAGCTACAAAAACGTCTTTACACGATCACCTTTTCCCTGAGCGTCCTGTACGTGGCGGTCTTTACTGCATCATGTTTTTGCATTATCACACCCCTGATTACTTCATACACACACACAGAAGTCGAGAAAGCGATCTCTCCCTGATCAGCCATTCCAGTTCGCCTATGCCGCCCCGGTGGCGCAGTGGTCTAAGCGATGGCCTCGAATCATTCGTCCGAACGGGGTCCGGGTTCGAATCCCGTTGTGGCGTGGATGTTGTGTTTGTCTTACGGCACTGGCTCTGTCCCTTCCCTGGAACCAATGACCCTAAATTAGGGACGGGCGACTGCTTGTAGCCCATTGAGTTGCTCACGGTGGTCGTTAAACCTCCAACCAAAAAAAAAAAAAGTTCGCCTACGAAATGTTCGATAATGCTCAGATCGGAACTCTATGACCTCTATGACGGACAATTATTTTCATATTGTTATTCTGCTTGTACCTTACGTTTTATATGGAGCGTTATCGTTGAGGTAGCTGTGCTAGCCATTCCCGAAACATTGCCGTTATACTGTCAGTACACAGTGTGCAGAAGGTCAAAATAAGCAACAAGGTTGAAAACTGTAGACTCAACGAGCAGTCAACTTTTATCTCAAACACGGAACATAAGGATGAGACACGGTAGTTTCCTGACATTCAAACCGACTCAAACTCCGCAAAACTAACTTCTTCCAGCTACAGTGTGTAGTGTTCCTCAATGTTTAAAACGTGTATATACACTATATTGACAAAAGTCACCAGCCACTCCCTTAAAAGCAAATCAACAAATCCGCCGCGTTGTTAAGCTGCGCGGTACAGCTGCAAACGGTATAAAAACATGCCTGCAGCTGAAAGGCGATCATATCGCACTGTGAGGTTGAGGGGAAATGTCGCAGCGCGAGAGAACTGACTTTGAGAAAGGAAATATTGTTGCGGGTGTTATATTAGTAGGTTGTCCATAAGAGAAACCGAGGGGCGTTTAAACATACCCAAGTCTACTGTTTTGGATGTACTGAATAAGTGGAAGACACATGGCGTGCTTGAAGCAGCAAAACGTACCGGCAGACCAAAGAAAATCAGTGACAGAGAACGCCGAAGCGCCAGGAGAGTCGTTACAGATAATCGACGGAGTACTGCACAAGACCTCAGTGTACAAGTGAGTAAAAATGCTGGAACCTAGGTATGTACACGCACCATTCGCAAAGAACTTCATTCCATGGGTTACCGTGGTCGTGCGGTTGCTGATAAGCCTTTCATCCCCACTTGTAATGCTACTCGTCGTTTATCATGGTGTAAAGAACATTTATCGTGGACCGTAGATCAATGAAAACGAGTCCTATGGACTAATGAATCCAGATACACGATCCATCAGTTTGATGGCCGTGTGTGAGTATGGCGGCAGCCGAGGGAACGCTATTTACCACAGTGTAATGTTCCTACGATCAGGATTGGAGCTGTCAGTGTACTCGTCTGGGGGTGTTTTTCGTGGTATGGATCCGGCCCATTGGTTATCGTGGACAAACCTGTTAACCAGCACGTCTACTATGATGTTCTGTACAATTATGCCCTACCAACTCTGTGGCAATACTATGGAACCGAGCCTTATTGATACCAGCAGGTTAATGCACCGAGCCATAAAGCAAGGACTGTTACGGCGTGTAATTCCGTATCGTGTTTGGACTGGCCAGCACAGAGCCCTGATCTTAATCCCATAGAGCACTTATGGGATGAATTAGAGCACTGCATAAGAAGTTTGGGACCAAGGCCTACTACTAAGCAACAATGAGCGGCATCATTATGTACTGAATGGAAGCGCATACCTTATGTTCCAAAACCTTGTCGAAAGCATGTCTCGAAGGGTCAGTGCATGCATTAAGGCCAAAGTTGAACAGACACCGTACTAATGTATGTCAATAAATGCTATGTTGTGTTTCTCTTCTAGGTGTCCGGTGAGTTTTGTCAATATAGTGTATAGCTTAAGGAACACTATGTAGAGTTTGTCCTTCTTGTTACTCACTTCAAGTGAAAGAGGAGCCACTCAAATAAAGTTCAAGAAAGAGTTACTTATAGTTAGGCTTTTCTTCCGCCGAAACTTTCTAGATACTTGACTAATTAAGAACTTTTAAGTAAGTATTCCAAGAACAGCTTGCTTGTATTAACTTAAATTAGTAAAAACAACAGTACATTAAAGAACGCCAACATAAAATTTATAACATAACTGGAGCACGCAAACTTCGAAAACTGACGGCTTCAGCGTGTAAGACAGCTTCCCCAAATACTAACCCACACTTTATCTGCTAGCTCCATACATTACATCTCGTTCTTAGCTTGTCAAACATGCACACGTCATTCACTCTTGACCTCAAGACTGTTGCCATATAACATTCAGTGCGTGAGAAAATAAAACGTTAAGGTTGAAACTCTAAAGGGGAACGAACTCAAAATTTACGTACAGAAAGACAAATAAAAATGAAAGTTAAATTAGAGTATAAGCTATACCTGGTGCTCAAAACTATACATAACTCGAAGTATTGTATATGAAAATATTCAATGAAACTTGGTAAAGAAGTTTATTATTGCATTACTTCTGTAACTCAAGCAGAAGAAAATCATAATCTTATAATTTACACGAAAGAGCAGTCCATGAAACAATACCTAAAATATTTTGCTTAAGGCATGTGGTGTTTTAATATGGAGTATGATCCCTCCTGATAACCATGCCGCTTAAGTAACGACCCTCATTTTGTTTATGTGGGTATTGATGAGATCCTGAGTGATTAATGGCCACTTCTAAGCAAGAATTCTTAAAGTGTTCTGGCAGGAGGCTGGCAAGCTCCAATGCGTCTCCCTAGAGCATGCTCAATGGAATTGAGTTCTGGGCTGCTACTTCATTCGGCGAATACTTTCCTCTTCGAGAAATCGTCGACCCAATGAGCACGATGAGGTTGGTCATTATCGTTCATATCAACAAAATCTGAACCAACGGCTTCCCTGCATGGCCTTCCATGTGGGTTAAATATATTTTCTCTGTAGCAGTACCTGAGCGACTCTGAAAGATGTGCATGACTGTGCACTCGTTCGTCATTATTCCTGCCCAGATCATCGCTCCACCGCCACTAGAACAGTAGTTCCTTTCTCTGTTGTTAGATGGATTGTTGCGGGTCCCTGGTTCTCTCCAGATGATAATACGTCGTGAATCAGTACATAAGCTGAATCGCGATTCATCTGTGAAAAGAGCATTCCCCGCTGGTCTGGTCTGTACTCCAAGTGTAGGCGAATCCACATTAAAGAAATCGTCGGGACGCGGACGTTAGAAGGACACAAGCAACTGGTCTTCTTGCATAAAGGCATTGCTCAGGAAGTCTTGTACGAACAGTATGCATTGAAAACCTTATTCCTGCACTTGCTGCAAGCTCCAAAGAGAGTTGCTGAGCAGACATCTTTCTGTTCTGCCAGTCAGACTCATATAGCCATCGTCTACAGCAGTTGTGGCTCTGGGACAGGCTTGTCCTGGTCAACGGTGAACATCTCCTGTCTGTAGATCCAGAACAATGACACCTTGTCTGGACATTTTGTGGAATATTCAATCCTGGGGAAACTTCCGGCTCGGCCTGAATTCCTTCAGTCCTACAAATCGCTCTCTCCACAACTGAAAATCATCCATACAATGTTTTTATGACATAATCAGCTCGACGTGCCACTCAAATTGAAAGCAAGAGGTGCCTACAACAGCTACAAGATGCGAGTAGACTCGTGTGTCTTTTTAACGCAGTCCTAATTTGCATATTCTGATTTACCAGCAGCAAAAGTAAATGCAGGATTGTCTTCCGTGTAACGAAATCTGCATATTCGCTAATTATCAGTGCATTATTTTACATACATCGGCACTTATATATACGTTTTTGTAGACTATCCTTTAATTCTGAGCACCAGAGCTTGTCACATCCCCTAAAAGATGAGATCTGAACCAGGATCAGAGTCGAGTGTGACTCTTGCAGTACACGTGGCCACATAAGACAAGACCATGTGCTTCTTTGCGAATAGCGGGCATTACTATCATGCATGTGGATAGAGAGCATTACTATCATGCATTTGCCCATGCCGCCACAGTTTCATTTATTTCGTGTATTTTTCCCTTATGATTGCCGAGTAGCTATGACGGCTACTCTCGAAGATAGATAGCATATCTCGCTCAAATTTCGTGACACAGTACAATATGCAAGTACATATACCGGCGACTGAATTAGAAACTTATTCAATACCGGGTTGGACATCCTTTAGCCCAAATTACAGCACGTATGCGATTTGCCATAGATTCCACAAAGTGTTTCAGTCATTTACGTCTGCAGCATACCAGCCGTTCCCCAGACTGTCCTTTAACTAGCTCAGATTTGACGGAAGAGGACTTTGCTCCCCAATCTGCTTTTCTAACATGTCGCATACATTCTCAATGGTGTTCAGATCTGGGCTTTGTGGTGGCCATGGAAGATGATGGAAGTCGCTGTCGTGCACGCTGAACCAGTGCTGAACGCATGTTGCGCGATGGACAGTGCCATTGTCGTAAACGAAACAGCTGTCACCTTCTGAAAAGAAAAAGTCAGCATTGAAGGACGGAATTGATCGGCAACAATGTTCAGATAATCCTTGAAGGAAAATCGACCTTCCAGCAATATCATGGGACCCGTTCCTTACCAACAGAACGTGCCCCACGCTATGACACTACCACCAGAACCTAGAGTTGTGTTTACATGGCAAGCTGGGTCCATTGCTTCATGGAACTCCCGCCAAACTCTCTGCCTACCATCGGTAGGTGTACCGCGACTCGTCGGACCACATAACTTTTTTCGAGTCTTCCAGTGTACAGCTTCGGTTGTCCTGACCCACTGTAGACGAACTTTCAGCTTCTTCGCAGAAATCAGTGGTTTCTGTATAGGCATGAGACTGCCAATATCGATCCTCTTCAATACCATGCGCATAGTTTGCTGAAGTATGGGTCGGTAGCAACTTTCATTGAATGCTTCGGTCAATTGCTGCACACAGGAAGTCCTGTTTCTCCGTACAAGGCTTGTCCAAAGACGGCAATCTCGTTCCTGACAGATTGTTGTCGCGCCATAGTTACGCCTCTTACACAAGAAATGTGGGTTATTTTTCCACTGATTAAAGACCTTGGATATCTCACCTTTTGCGAAACCTGTCAGCTCTGCTCTTTTCAAATTCGTCGTTTCGGCCAGACGGGCGCCCACGTTAAGCCCTTTATCGAATTCTGAAAGATCCTTTGTTCTTCCCATTGTGCTCAACACTACTGACGAGCAGCAATCTTATACACTGAGTGGCCACTTTATTATGACCACCTGACAGTTTTAAGCAAATGAGCTATGGCTGCACGCTGCTGCTGCCAGAGAGCTAGGCTAGTATAAAAAGGGAAAGCTTAGTGCTTGCGACAGTAGTAGAAGTGATTTTTGGATGACGAGGTGGGTAAAAAATGCGATTTGACGGACTTTCAACGTGTGATGATTGTAGGAGCTCGGAGCCATGGAGCGAGTATCACCAAAACCGCCGCATTCGTGAAATCTTCCAGAACAGCTGTTGTTAAAGTGTTTAAGGACTGGACCGTCAGCCAAAAAACTGGGTCTCTACGTGCAACGTGTGGTCGTCTTCTACTAGTGACTGCTCGGGCGGTACGGAGAGTGTCCAGACTGGTAACAGACAACAGAAGGGCAACAGTGCAGCAAATTTACAGACCATCTTAATCAAGGATCCCCCTCAAATGATCTCTGCACGCACTGTTCGCCGTACACTGCATCGGATGGGATATGGCAGCCGAAGGCCTGTTCGAACACCTTTGCTGTCTACAGTTAACAAGAGAAAAGGTCTTCAGTTAGCACAGGAGCACAAGGATTGGGCAGTCGATAATTGGAAGCAAACTATGTGGTCCGATGAATCACATTTTTAGTTGCACCATGCCGATGGCCGAGTGAGAATTTGGCGGAAACAGCACGAAAGCATGGACCCCAAATTCATTGCTACAACCCTTCAAGCTGGTGGAGACAACGTTATGGTTTGGGGAACGTTTTCCTGGCATGCTTTGGGCCCTTAAATTCGTGTTGATCAACGTCTGACTGGCACAATCATATCTTAACATCGTTGCGGACCAAGTGCATCCTGTCATGTGGATGGTTTATCCCCATGGCGATGGTTACTTTCAGCAAGATAATGCGTCCTGCCATAGTGCTCGTATTGTACAGGATTGGTTTCAGGAACATGCCGGTGAGTTTACTTTGCTTAGGTGGCCCCCATAATCTCCTGGTCTCAACCCCATTGAGAATTTGTGGGATGAAGTTGAACGAGCCATCAGACAGCTGGATCCACAACCCTGCAATCTCACACTCCTGGAAAGTGCTATTCATCAAGCATGGTCTCAGATTCCACAAATCACCTATCAACATCTCGTGAAGTCCATGCTACGAAGAATCGACGCAGTATTAAAGGCAAAAGGTGGCCCAACGAAGTACTGAGGGGGTGGTCATAATAAAGTGGCCACTCAGTGTATATATAGTTGGCTAAATCACGTGGTGGCGCACGTGACAACGTATTTCGCATTTACGCACATCTGCATAAAAGTTTCTAATTCAGTGGTCGGTGTCTGTGTATCTTCATCTGAATGAATTCACTATTGATTTGGATCATTCGAACCGCACAGATAAACAACTGAAGCATCGCCCAAGTACGTGTAGATATTGGTTGCAGCAGCATGGTTTACCGCCGATTTCGAATACATTCAGAGACCGCATAAATAACCATTGAGGGGTCATCCAATTAAGTTCGCGACAACTCAGATGTATGTTGATGTATCAATTAATCAAAAAATGTTCATTGGCAACTACAAGAAATTTGTTTTTACCAGACCGTTTTTTTCTTTATTTATTTATGAGATTCAATGTAAAAATGCAACACGAAATGTTTTCATGAGTTGTCTAAATTCCGCGGGACGGGGGTGTCTGTGCTCAGCATAAGGTGTCAGCAAATTTGCGAGGTGAGGTGATTTCCACGTACAGGAAACAGCACCTGAAAGATAAGCTGACTAGAAAGGGTTAAGACAGACAGTCGCTTTCCTCAGCGCCAGTGAGAAGAAGTACAGGGTGAACCGCGTGTTAGCAGCACGCATTCGTACTTACTGGGAAGTGGATATACCGAACCAGCGGAGTTGTCGTTATTAATGCACGAACAAATTATAAGATTCGAAAAAAAAATCTAATCATATTCAAAAAAGACTTCACCTTATTTACTGACTCAGCGTTATATGTAGCCTCCATGTAGCATGATATTCGAAAACTAGGGAGAGCTGCAGGATAGAACCTACAAAGGGCCAGAGTAGCAGATTCCTACAGGACGTTTTTGACTTCTCTCGAATGGTAACATAAAACAGGACCGAGTTACTTAACTAGAAATATCTGATCGACAGTTCAAAATGTCGACACTGTCATAATGTAGACAGTCAAAATGTCGACACTGTCATAATGTAGACAATCAGTATGTCGACAGTCAAAATGTCAACACGGTCATAATGTCGACACGGTCATAATGTCGACACTAAAAATGTCGACACGGTCATAATGTCGACACTAAAAATGTCGACACGGTCATAATGTCGACAGGGTCCAGAAAATGTCCGCATGGTACTCTAACTTAGACGGCAGACGGTTTTTGGAAGGGACCAGGGCCCGGGGTTAAGGTGGCCCCAAACAAAATTTTCGTAAAATCTACAGTTTTCCATTTGGAACCACCGAATTTCGTATACTATCTCATGGTACTCTAACTTAGTCCGTAGACGATTTTTGGAAGGGGTCGGGCACGGGGTCAAAGAGCTCCCATACAAAATTTTCCTAAAATCCACAGTTTTCAATTTCGAACCACCAAATTTGGTATAATATCTCATGGTACTCTAACTTAGACAGTAGATGGTTTTTAGAACGAGTCAGGGCCCGTGGTCGAGGGGGCCCCATACAAAATTTTCGTTAAACCAACAGTTTTCAATTTAGAACCATCAAATTTGGTATACTATTTCATGGTACTCTAATGTAGACCGTACAAGGTTTTTGGAACGGGTCGGGGCCTGGGGTAAAGGGGCCCCGATACAAAATTTTCGTAAATCAAGAGTTTTCAATTTAGAACCACCAAATTTGGCATACTATCTCATGGTACTTTAACTTAGTCCGTATACAGTTTTTACAAGGGTTAGGGGCCCGTGGTCAATTGGCCCTTATAGAAATTTTTCGTAAAATCAGTTTTCAATTTCGAACCACAAATTTGGTATACTATCTTAGGGTACTCTGACGTAGTTCGTGAACACCTATTGGTAGGGGTCGGGGCCCAGGATCATGGGGCCCGGGATCATGGGGCCCTCTTACAAAACTTTCATAAAACCACAGTTTTCAATTTAGAACCACCAAATTTGGTATACTATCTCATGGTACTCTAACTTAGTCCGTAAACGGTTTTTGTAAGGGGTCGGAGCCCACAATCAACGGGACCCATACAAAATTTTCCTAAAATATACAGTTTTCAATTTAGAACCACCAAATTTCGTATACTATCTCATGCTACTCTAACTTAGGCAATGGATGGCTTTTGGAACGGGTCGGGGCCCGGGGTCAAGAGGGGCTCCATACAAAATTTTCGTAAAATCTAGTTTTCAATTTAGAACCACCAAATTTGGTATACCATCTCATGGATCTCTAACTTAGTCTCCAGACGTGTTTTTGGAAGGGGTCGGAGCCCGGCGTCAAGGGGTCCCCATACAAAATTTTCGTAAAATCAACCGTTTTCAATTTATAACCACCAAATTTGGTATACTATCTCATGGTGCTCTAACTTAGACCGTGGACGGTTACTTGAAGGGGTCGGGGCCCGGAGTCAGGACCACCCCAAACAAAATTTTCGTAAAATCTACAGTTTTGAATTTAGAAACTCCAAATTTGGTATACTATCTCATGGATCTCTAACTTAGTCTGTAGACGCGTTTTTGGAATGGGTCGGGGCCCGGTGTTAAGGGGTCCCCATACAAAATTTTCGTAAACTCAACAGTTTTGAATTTCGATCCACCAAATTTGGTATACTACCTCATCGTAATCTAACTTAGACGGTAGACATTTTTTGAAATGGGCCGGGGTCAAGGGGTCAAGGGGCCACCATACAAATTTTCGTAAAATCTACAATTTTCAATTTAGAACCACCAAATTTGGTATACTATCTCATGGTGCTCTAATTTAGACCGTAGACGGCTATTGGAAGGGGTATGTGCCCGTGGTCAGGAGCCCCCCCCCCCTACTAGAGTTATGTGAAATAAACGGTTTTCAATTTAGAACCACCAAATCAGGTATACTATCTCGTGGTACTCTAACTTAATCCGTAAACGGTGTTTGGTAGTGGTCGGGGCCCGGGGTCAGGAACCCCCATACAAAATTTTCGTAAAATCTACAGTTTTCAATTTAGAACAACTAATTTTGGTATATTATTTCATGGAAATCTAACTTAGACCGCAGGGGAGTTTTGGAAGGAGTGGGGGGGCTTGGGGACAGAAGCCCTCATACAAAATTTGCGTAAAATCAACAGTTTTCAATTTAGAACCAGCAAATTTGGTATACTACATCATTGTGCTCTAACTTAGTCCGTAGATGGTTTTGGAAGGGGTCTGGGCCAGGATCAAGGGGGCCCCCATACAAATTTGTTATCTACGGCCTCTAACTTAGACCTTAGATCAAGTATTGAAGGACCGTAGGTCGAGGTATTGGTGTAGTATTGGGTATTGGTTTTTTAGAGCGTCTTTTGTAAAAAAGATCGTTTTGTAAAAAACGATCGTATCCTGTCAAGGTTGCTCGTCCGTACTCTGCATTCAATATGTCGGAGGTTCGGGCAAGACGCAGACTTTCCAGTATTATCACTGTTCTTGCAGGGAAGGAAACATTCCAGGTGTGTTTCCCAGATGTAGATATATGGATGCCTTCTCTAACTTTATTTGCAAATATCTTCGTTATTAACCATCCGAGTTGGACGATATTTAAAATTTAAGGGTTTTTCCATGTGCTAAATAGAATGTGCATAAAATGACATACCTCATATATGGAAAATTTCGGAGATAGTTAGCTAATTAGCATGTTAACTAGCTTAATTATCATTTCCTTCGCATCACGTGATAGTTCCCTTAGAGTGCTTTCCAACGGTACCTTATTTGTTTATCTGAGGCAAATGGTTCCAAAGTTAAGAAGCGTGGTTCGTTTTTTTTTTTTTTTGTTGTTGTTTTTTTAATTCTGTACCTATGTGATGTCGCGTGCATGCGACTTGCCATTGCATTGATAACCATTTTCTTACCGTTTTAAATTTTGAATATCTGGAACTCTCTATTTACTTTACATTGTATTTCTGCCTGATAAGCCGCTGGGTGGTGTTGAAAGCTAACGTTTATTAATTTGTGTTTTTAATACACAATTAACTGGATATTATATTCAGATTAACTGGACATTTTTGCATTTTATTGTTATCTATGACCTGTAACTTAGACCGTAGTTCGGGTATTGGGAGGTTGAATTTTGTTGCAGTTCTTAAGAGTAAAAAATGGAACTTTTCACAAAAATTTTGAATAGCGCCTCTTGACCCCGGGCCCCCATCCCTTCCAAAAACCATGTACCCTCTAAGTTAGAGTACCATGAGATAGTACACCAAATTTGGTGGCTCTAAATTGAAAAATTGTAGATTTTACGAAAATTTTGAATGGCGCCCCCTTGACACCGGACCCGGACCCTTCCAAAGACCGCCTATGGTGTAACTTAGAGTTCCGTGAGATAGCAGACCACATTCGGTGGTTCTAAATTGAAAACTGTAGATTTTACAAAAATTTTGATTGGAGCTCCCTTGCCCCCGGATCTCGACCCCTTCCAAAAACCGTCTACGGACTAAGAGTGCCATGAGATTGTATACCAAATTTGGTGGTTCTAAATTGAAAACTGCTTTTGCGAACATTTTGTATAGGGCCCACTTGACCCCGGGCCCCGACCACTTCCAAAAATCATCTACGGACTAAGTTAGAGTACCATGACATAGTATACCAAATTTGGTGGTTCTGAATTGAAAACTGCAGATTTTACGAAAATTTTGTATGGGGAGCACTTGACGCCGGGCCCCGACCCCTTCCAAGAACCACCAACCGTCTACGTTAGTGTACAATGAGATAGTATACCGAATTCGGTGGTTCTAATTTGAAAACTGTAGATTTTACGCAATTGTTGTTTGGGGGCTCCTATCCCCAGGCTCACCCCTTCCAAAAACCGCGTACGGTCTAAGTTAGAGTTATATGAGACAGTATACCAGATTTGGTGGTCCTAAATTAAAAACAGTAGATTATAGGAAAATTTTGTATGGGGGCCTCTTGACTCTCCGGGCCCCGACCAATTCCAAAAACCATCTACCGTCTAAGTTAGAGTACCCTGAGATAGTATACCAAATTTGGTGGCTGTAAATTGAAAACTGCTGATTTTACAAAAATTTTGTACGGAGGCCTCTTGAGCCCGGGCCTCTACTCCTTCCTAAACCCGTCTACAGACGAAGTTAGGTACCCATGAGATTGTCATGGTACCCCAGGAAATTGTATACCAAATTTGGTAGTTCTAAATTGAAAACTGTAGATTTTACGAAAATTTTGTATGGGGGTCAGCTTGACCCCGGGCCCTGACGCTATCCAAAAACCGTCAACAGACTAAGTTAGAGTACCGTGAGATAGTATTCCAAATTTGGTGGTTCTAAATTGAAAACTATAGATTTTACGAAAATGTTGTATGGGGGCCCCTTAACACCGGGTCCACCCCTTCCAAAAACCGCCTACAGTCTAAGTTAAGGTTATATGAGATAGTATACCAGATTTGGTGGTTCTAAATTAAAAACTGTAGATTATAGGAAAATTTTTTATGAGCGCCCCTTGACCCCGGGCCCCGATCCGTTCCAATAACCATCTACCGTCTAAGTTAGAGTACCATGAGATACTATACCAAATTTGGTGGTTGTAAATTGAAAACTGCTGATTTTACAAAAAAATTGTATGGGGGCCACTTGAGCCCGGGCTCCGACTCCTTCCAAAACCCGTCTACAGGCGAAGCTAGGGTACCATGAGATTGTATATCAAATTTGGTAGTTCTAAATTGAAAACTGTAGATTTTACGATAATTTTGTATGGGGGTCAGCTTGACCCATGGCCCCGACGCTTTCCAAAAACCGTCTACAGACTAAGTTGGAGTACCATGAGATTGTATACCGAATTTGGTGGCTGTAAATTGAAAACTGTTGATTTTACAAAAATTTTGTATGGGGGCCTCTTGACCCCAGGCCCGTACCCCTTCCGAAAACCCGGCTAAAGACGAATTTAGGGTACCATGAGATTGTATACCAAATTCCGCGATTCTAAATTGAAAACTGCAGATTTTACGAAAATTATGTATGGGGTCCCCTTGACCCAGGGCCCCGACCCCATCCCAAAACCGTCTACAAACTATGTTGGGGCAGGACTTTAGAAAGAGTAAGTGCTGGCTCATGGAGCGTCTGAACGTGGACCCCTCTCGCCTCGGAGTGTGACGTCACCGCGAGAACTCTGAGCAAAGAAACAGCTCAGTGGTTAAAAAGAAATAGGTGAGCGTAGATATTCGTATTTGGAACTGCGTATATATAAACAATTTGTCAATTTCGTTCCCCTTTATTGTGTCTATTAAAAGTTCAATTATAATAAAGAAATCTTCAAGAAAGAAGTGCGGTAAAAAAAAACAGCGATTCATACAATTACCGACATCATGAATATTCCTAACGTTAAACTAAATTTTTCTAATGGTGGACATAATTCACTTCGTTTTCTTTTAATTAGTTTTTCTTGTTGAAGCTAAAGCTTTGTTGGGATTAACATGCAGAGTTCGTATGAGTATGCAAACGTTCAGGAAATGTTGTTTTGTATAAATTATCCTTAGTTTTTGCATGATGCCCTTTTTCCGAGACAAATTTGTTCCATAGATTGACTGGGAATTTGCTTCAAATTATTCGATGATTTTCACACAAGAGAGATAACATATTTATTTACTGGACAGAATTCAAACTTTCAACGTTCCTAGATACAGGGCTGTGGAGAGCGAGCTCGGGCTCCAGTGCAAAAAAATCTCCTGGCCCCCCCACCTCGGCTCCTCCACTAACCACATAATCCATATTTCCGTTTCCTCGCCCCTCCCCCACCCCCATCCCCACCATTCCCCTACTTCCCGATAACCCGACCGGTTGCAACTCTTCAATCTTTTTTTGCGGTGGATAACTTTTCATATTCTCTCCTCCGTAAACAAACCCTCGAACCTTCCCTTTCGAGAAAAGTTTTCTCAGAAAACTCTTGAACGCCATCTACCGACAGACATTCTTATTTTTCTTAGTACTTTTTCAGAATCATCACATTTTTCACCTTTCATTTTTAGAGTGCAATATACGTCTAAAGATGCAGCCTCTGGTAAAGTATCCTCAAAGCGTTCTCATAAGTAAACATTAAATTTTGTGTCTTCCCTTTTAAGTTGACCCTGTGAACAGGACGACTTCGTCGGTCATCGGAATAAAAGAAAATAAACGAAGTAGGAGCTACGCACAAAGATACTATATTCATTTATAAAAATTGCCACAATGCGAAAATAATGAGTTGAGCATAAAATAAAAAGAAAAAAGATGCCGGCTTCTGGTGGGAAACACAAAGTGACAAAATCCACATGATGAAAATTGTCTGCAGCCTTTGATGACTAGCAATAACGTTGTATATCATACACACTGGTCTGTGTCGGCGAATAGTAAAGCAACACAGAGAACCCAATGTGTGGTGTCGTTCGAAAGGAAAGAAGAAATGAAAAACGTAATATGCTGGAGAGCTCGTTTGATTTGCCGCAGGTAACCCACGCATGTGTTGCAGTTAGCCTGGGAACTCGAGTAACATTGTAACACTTCGTTTTTTTGTTTTGTTTTTATTGTATTTAAAACAAGTTTTGAATTTACTACATTTTTTACATTTATGACATAAATTACGCATTTTTACGCGTATTTTACACGTCACGTAGAAAATATTTTTTTACGCGTAACTTCCCAACCCTGGTGACGGCATAGCTGGAAAAATATTCGGACACCATAAAATAATAATAAGAAGAAAAAAATTACTTCCGAAACGGGCTCTGGGCCCCCTTAGGGGCCCGGGGCCCGGTGCTACAGCCTCTCGTCAGGCCTGCCTAGATATGGTGTCAGATGCATTTTTGTCCCGTATATGACAAGTAACATAATCTGCAATAAAAGCCAACGCTTGTTTCTCGACCTCACACTTCTAGTTTATTTATTTATTTTTCCCCATTGGCCCAGTTTTCCGGCCATGGTCTACCGCACTTTTTTTCTAAAGCTATGTCTTCGGCATTATGTACCCAGAAAATATTGTCACTACCTATTTTCATAACTTCATAAGACACAGAACGTTGTGGAGAATCTCTGGGCAACAAACTTAGCACACCACCGTTTTAACGTGCTTCCCCATGGTGAAGTGATGGCAATTTTATCCTTCCAGAAATCATAAGCTTTTCTAGAAATAACTCTAGTCACTGTGACACCAGAAATTTTCCTCTGTCCACTTGTTTTTTTGTTGTAATGCATTCTACCTGTTAAGTTGCGAAACTTCTTAAGCGTTTATTGTAGCAGTTTTTTGTTTTTTTATATGTCCTTGTAATAGTTTTTTCCTTGCAAACAAAATCTCTGACAGGATGTTTTTAAGCTCTACTGCTTGGCTCTGAAAATTCTGCGGAAATGTGTGTTTCTTTTTTAAGCTACATATCTCTTTTTTTTTTTCCCCCACAACTGTTTCTGTGCGAAATTTGTTCTTTTCCATTTCTGAATAAGATATGCGTATTGTTGTAAATGATATTTCCTCTTCTGAACGTTCTTTTCAATCGATAGTAACGTCCTCCTCAACGCGCACTATTTTTAGCACAAGTTTCGTCATACGATGCAGAGCATTTCGACGAATACATCTCTTCATTTGCCTGTGTTCTCGTGCATAATCTAGTACATTGGTTCATCTTACACATTATTAGTTCAAACTTGGCGCAGTTGTAGTTTGAGAAGTTTTTATTCTGCAAGTCTAAGCAGGCGATTTTTCATATGATCTTCGCAGTCTGAATTGTGGAAATGATCGCTACAAATTCTTAGTGTTTCAGTTTTAAAGCTATCAGCACGCTTGCATAACCCACTTGGCGATTTATACATCCGCCCTCCACTCATAAATATCCCAGTAAAATCCCAATACTGGTGATATACGTAATCTGCAACGGTTCCATTTAGAAGTGTTATATTTTTTAATTTCTGTATTAGTCCTTTTTGTTACCATAGATGTCAACCGGAGTAAGCATTTATATACATGAATTCTTCGGGGTTTTTTTATTTAAATCATATTCAAAGTCAATTAATACAGCCATCATCTCTTCATTTTAGTATGTTACGGAGTTTGCACATATATTTCTGAATCATTACGGCATGCACAAAATTTGTGAAAACATCAGTATCTACTGTTTTATCAACCCATGTAATAATACTTCTTTGCTCTATCATTGTAAAGGAAAACATTTAGACATGAGAAGTGAAAATAAAATAAAAGCAACACAAAAACAAAGTATAGGTTTTCGGGGGAAAAAAAGAAAAAAAAAGATTCCTTTTTACAACCATCCTTAATTATAAAAATTTAAGCAGTTCATTATTTTTCGATATTCTTTCGTTTTAAATATTAGGTTTAAAGTTTAAATGTATCACAATAAAAATTTTCAGCCTTCGAAATATTTCTTTCCACTCCCACCACCAGGACTCACACATTAAGTTTCCAGCACACCCTCGAACACACGGTACATGGTTTCGTCATATTTTAACAACTGGTCACAAAATGAAGGCACTTTGTAAAATAAAATAAACGACAGACGTTGTTGCCAAAGAAATGGGTGCAAAATTATTATTCCGTTCTCAGGTTTACTACCAAAAATTTAGAGACAGAGGCTTGTGGAGAAAAGCCCCGAAAAGCGACTGTCCTCGCCGTAACGTCACAGCGCCCACGAACCGTCCCCTAGCAGGAGCTTAAATACTCGTCCTACAACAAAGGAATGACCCAGCCCTTCTCTTTCTACAGCCCTGATGTGGGGGTACCATGAGATAGTATACCAAATTTGGTGGTTTTAAGTTGAAAACTGTAGATTTTACGAAAATTTTGTATGGAGCTCCTTGAACCCGGGCCCCGACCCATTCCAAAAACCATCTACCGTCTAAGTTAGAGTACCCTGAGATAGTATACCATATTTGGTGGCTGCAAATTAAAAACTGCTGATTTTACAAAAACTTTGTATGGGGGCCACTTGAGCCAGTGCCCCGACTCCTTCCAAACCCCATCTACAGACGAAGTTAGGGTACCATGAGATTGTATACGAAATTTGGTTTTTCTAAATTGAAAACTGTAGATTTTACGAAACTTTTGTGTGAGTGCCCCCTTTACCCTGGGCCGCGACACAATCCAAAAACCGTCTGCCGACTACGTTAGAGTACCATGAGATAGTATACCAAATTTGGTGTATCTAAATTGAAAACTGCTGATTTTACAAAAATTTTGTATGAGGGGCACTTGACCCAGGGCCCCGACCCTTTCCAAAAACCCGTCTACAGACTAAGTTAGAATACCATGAGATTGTATACCAAATTTGGTGGTTCTAAATTGAAAACTGTAGATTTTACGAAAATTTTGTATGGAGGCCCCCTTGACCCCTGGCCCGGACCCCATCCAAAAACCATCTGCCGTCTAAATTAGAATACCATGAGATTGTATACCAAATTTGGCGGTTCTAAATTGAAAACGGTAGATTTTACGAAGATTATGTGTCGAGCCCCCTTGACTCGTGGTCCGTACCCCTTCCAGAGACCGCCTACGGTGTAATTTAGAGTTCCGTGAGATAGCATACCAAATTTGGTGGTTTTAAATTGAAAACTGTGGATTGTACGAAAATTTTCAATGGGGCCCCTTGAAAAACCGACTACAGTCTAAGTTGAAGTACCATAAGACAGTATGCCAGTTTTGGTGGTTCTAAAGTGAAAACTGTATATTTTAAAAAGATTTTGTACAGGGGCCGCTAGCCCTCGGGTCTCCACCCCTTCCAAAAACCGTCTACGGGCTAAGAGTACCATGAGATTATATACCAACTTTGGAGGTTCTAAATTGAAAGCTGTAGCTTTTACGAACATTTTGTATGGGGCCCCCTTGACCCCGGGCCCCGACCCCTTCCAAAAACCGTCTACGGACTAAGTTAGAATACCATGACACAGTATACCAAATTTTGTGGTTCTAAATTGAACACTGTAGATTTTTCGCAAATTTTGTTTGGGGGTCCTTCCCACCCCTTTCAAAAACCGCCTACGGTCTAAGTTAGAAATATATGAGATAGTATATCAGATTTGGTGGTTCTAAATTAAAACCTGTAGATTATAGGAAAATTTGGGGGGGGAGGACCCCCACATTCCAAAAAACAATCTACCGTCTAAGTTAGAGTACCATGAGATAGTATACCAAATTTGGTGGCTGTAAATTGAAAACTGCTGTTTTTACAAAAAATTTGTATGGGGTCCACTTGAGCCTGGGCCCCGACCCCTTCCAAAACCCCGTTTACAGACGAAGTTAGGGTACCATGAGATTGTAGACCAAATTTGGTGGTTCTAAATTGAAAACTGTAGATTTTACGAAAATTTTGCATGGGCGTCCGCTTGACCCCGGGATTAGACCCCATCCAAAAACCGTTTACAGACTAAGTTGGAGTACCATGATTTAGTACATCAAATTTGGTGATTCTAAATTGAAAACTATAGATTTTACGAAAATTTTGTATGGGGGCCCCTTGACCCCGTGCCACTACCCCATCCAAAAACCGTCGACGGACTAAGTTAGTGTACCATAAGGTATTATACCAAATTTGGTGGTTCTAAATTGAAAACTGTTGATTTTACAAAAATTTTGTATAAGGGCCCCCTTGACCCCGGACCCCGACCACATCCAAAAACCGTCTACGGATTAAGTGGAGTACCATGAAATAGTATACCAAATTTGGTGGTTCTAAATTGAAAACCGTAGATTTTACGAAAATTGTGTATGGGAGCCCCCTTGACCACGGGACACGACTCCATCCAAAAACCGTCTACAGCCTAAGTAAGAGAACCATAAGATAGTATACCAAATTTGGTGGTTCTAAATTGAAAACTACGGAATTTACAAAAATTTTGAATGGGGGCCTTTTGACCGCGGACCCTGACACCTTCCAAAAATCCGTCTACAGACGAAATTAGGGTACAATGAGATTGTATACAAAATCTTGTGATTCCAAATTGAAAACTGTAGATTTTACGAAAATTTTGTTTGGGGCCCCTTTAAGCCGGGCCCCGACCCCTTCCAAAAACCATCTACCCTCTAAGTTAGAATACCATGAGATAGTATTCCAAATTTGGTGGTACTAAGTTGAAAAGTGTAGATTTTACGAAAATTTTGTGTGGGGGCCCCCTTGACCCCGGGCTACGACCTCATCCAAAAACCGTCTACGGACTAGTTTAGAATACCATGAGACAATGTACCAAATTTGGTGGTTCTACATTGAAAACTGTAGATTTTACGAAAATATTGTTTGGGGCCCCCTTGACGCCGGGCCCCGACCCGTTCCAAAAACCATCTACCCTTTAATTTAGAATACCATGAGACAGTATACTAAATTTGGTGGTTCTAATTTGAAAACTAGATTTAACGAAAATTTTGTGGAGGGGCTTGACCCCGGGCCCCGACTAGTTGCAAAAAACCATCTACCGTCTAAGTTAGAGTACTATGAGAATGTATATAAAATTTGGTGGATCTAAATTGAAAATTGCAGATTTTACGAAAATTTTGTGGGGGGGGGGGGGGCTTTAAGCCGGTCCCCGACCAGTTCCAAAAACCAACTACCGTCTAAATTAGAATACCATGAGATAGCATACTAAATTTGGTGGTTCTAAATTGAAAACTGTAGATTTTACGAAAAAAAAATTTGGGGGGACCTTGACCCCTGGCCCCGAGCCGTTCCAAAAGCAATCTACCGTCTAAGTTAAAGTACCACGAGATAGTATACCAAATTTGGTGGTTCGAAATTGACAACTGTAGGTTTTGCGAAGATTTTGTATGGGGGGCTTGACCCCGGGCCCCGACCCATCCAAAAACCGTCTACAGACTAAGTTAGAATACCACGAGATAGTATACCAAATGTGATGGTTCTAAATGGAAAACTGTAGATTTTACGAAAATTTTGCATGGGGGCCCCTTGATGCCGGGCCCCGACTTCTTCCAAAAACCGTCTATGGTCTCAGAGTGAATACCATGCGGCCATTTTCTGGACCCTGTCGACATTATGACCGCCACCAGTAGGATATGTCCTCTCCGGTGCATCGCTCTGTAAGTGCTTCACAGAAAAGCAATTCTTCCTGCATGTAGTTGTTAAAATAATATCTTACAAATGTCACAAGTTGTGACATGTCAGCAACATCTGTACTGTCATCTAATTGCAAAGAAAACGCCCCACTTTGTTTAATATGTTCTAAAACTTTCATTTTTAAATTTTCCGAAATGATATCTATCCGCCTACCGACAGCAGTTGCAGACAAAGGAATGCACCTAAGTTTGTCAGCAAACTGTTTCCCATGAATAATTTCAAAGATTTTCGTTCCGGTAGGAAGAACAAGTGTTTCTCCAATTGTGTGGGGGCTTCTTGTCTTTTGAAATCATGTAGCAAACTTCCAGAGATGTTTCAAGATATTTATCATTCACATTCAAGAAATTCTGCATTTTGGAAGACCCAGCTTTAAGAGATTTTAAATACCGCTGGAAAAACCGCAGAGGCTTTTTACATTCTGGGTGTTTTGTTTTCAAATGGCGAATTAACCATGATGGTTTCATGCTGTCATTCGCTAAAATTTCATGGCAAACTACAGATTTACGGCGAGGCTCCGCGTTGACGATGATTGATGTTAAACCGAACTTCAGATATACGTCTTCGTAATTTCGGATTTTCTTATTAATTTTTCTACTTTCACAGTCTTGAGAAATTTGAACATTTGCTAACATTTTTTCACCCTCAAATGTGCCAGAGTCGCTTGTCAAAGATATACCTCCTTCCGTGTGGCATTACCTTTAAGCCATTTATCCATTGCGTACATTGTACAACTGTACACATGAAATATCGTATAAAATAAATGAAGGACAAGCGCATCAGGATTCCAGAAGCGATAATCTCGTAAAACAGCGCACATAAACATAAGCAATGTTCGTCAGAGGCCAAACAGGGAGTTCACTTGTCAAACTCGCTTTTTTATTGGATTCCTGAAAGATGAGGAACGAAAAATCTGTTTCCTTTTACAGTTAGTCAGGGAGTACGACGAGCTGACGACATGGCGGTGGGAGCGCTATCACACCAGCCTCGCCAGATGGGCAGTCAGCTGTCGCCGCTGGCCACTTTATTCTCAGATCCACTCGTGTGTCGTGAGATAACATGACAAAAAAAGTCTGGGGATTTGAGGGGTGAAAACCGAGCCTAAAACACGCCGCTTATCACTTGACTGCAATAATACGATGTGGTTGAAAAAGGGAAAAGAAAGAAATAAAATAGAGATAGATAATCTTCTCACCCGAATGTCCGTTTGAATCCATGAGTTTAAAAATTTTCGTACACCCCTAAGAATCGTGCCACGCACCACGTTTTGAAGACTACTGCACTAGAACATAAAAAAAATACTACATAGTATCTAGAATAATAACACTAACGTCTACGCCATACGTTGCAACAGAATAATGTTCTGTCATCTAGGGACCGAAATATGCCATGTTTCGTTCATACATTTTTTTCAGTTATACGTTCATTTTACTTGGCCCCTTTAAAAACGTATAAAAGGGGTTCCACTGTACAAATAGCAAACACAAACACCATGCGCACAGTTCTACTGTGACATCACTATGTAACGGTTTTTATACGGTTCGATGAAATTAGACAGCATATATACGGTTCGATGAAATTAAACAGCATATATACGGTTCGATGAAATTAGACAGCATATATACGGTTCGATGAAATTAGACAGCATATATACGGTTCGATGAAATTAAACAGCATATATACGGTTCAATGAAATTAGACAGCATATATACGGTTCGATGAAATTAGACAGCATATATACGGTTCGATGAAATTAGACAGCATATATACGGTTCGATTAAATTAGACAGCATATATACGGTTCGATGAAATTAAACAGCATATATACGGTTCGATTAAATTAGACAGCATATATACGTTCGATGAAATTAAACAGCATATATACGGTTCGATGAAATTAGACAGCATATATACGGTTCGATGAAATTAAACAGCATATATACGCTTCGATTAAATTAGACAGCATATATGCGGTTCGATGAAATTAAACAGCATATATACGGTTCGATGAAATTAGACAGCATATATACGGTTCGATGAAATTAGATAGCATGTTAAGACAATAAGGGGTTTCTTTGCCGTTCTTTCGAGCCATGCTCCGCGAAACATCAGAGAACACTCAACCGAACAACGAAAAGAAAAAAACATCCTCAAGAAAACGTTCGGGCTCTTTGGGAGATCTTTGTCCAGCAGTGAACAGTTGCTGCAGAGGGTGAACTCAATGGGTTATAAGCAGTCGCCCGTCCCTAATTTAGGGCCACGGGCTCCAGGGAGAGGACAGAGCTAGTGACGCAAGACAAGCTCGCCACCGGGGCCTCACCCGGGATTCGAACCCGGACACATCTCGGACTCATGATTAGAGAACCCAACTCTTCGTACCACTCGGCCACCCAGGCGGCCTTTATTTCTTCACCTTTCATACTTTTCTATACTGTACATACAGTATGTACGCTGTGTTCCAATATGCAATGTGAAATTTCATCAGCCGCCCCGGTGGCGCAGTGGTCTAAGGCGCTGGCCTCTGATCATTCGTCCGTAAGGGGTCCGGGTTCGAATCCCGGTGAGGCATGGATGTTGTGTTTGTCTTACGGCACTGGCTCTCTCCCTTCCCTGGAACCAGTGACCCTAAATTAGGGACGGGCGACTGCTTATAGCCCATTGAGTTGCTCACGGTGGTCGTTAAACCTCCAATCAAAAAAAAAAAAAATTCATCATCATCACTTTTTACTGTAAATTTCCACTCTTTACCATTCTTAAAACGTGCGCGAGCAGGCACACACACACACACACACACACACACATGCATGCATGCAGAAGTTCAAAAGAAAAATTAGCAAATAGAATTAGTGTTATCCCAAAAGTCTTCGCAGTTCCTCTCAAGAACTGAAATAAAAGTTCATCCCTTGCAATTTTAAGTCACTCTTACTCTTAAAGCAACATCCGTAGCTAAGACTTTTCACAGTTCCAAATCCACAAAGAAGGCATGCATCTGTACCTAGTGACGTAGACCTGTATTTAACCTTCCTTTTGAATTTCTACCTTATATAAATTTCGTTGCTTCTCTTTAAAGATTTTCGCACTTAACAGCACATTACTTCCTCGAACACTTGTACATTTCGGTAACGCTAACAGTGAGTCAGAAAAATAAATAGACAACGTTGAATGAAAAAGTGTGGAGACAGTAAATATAGTAAATATATATACACTGCTGGCCACCCAAAATGCAACACCAAGAAGGAAGCATCCGATTGGCCTGAAATTCGCAGCATGCGTCACCGGCGAGAGAGCATGCAAACGATTAGCATTGCAGGGCATATGCAAATCATGTGCGCCCGGCACGCCACCAAGAAGCACTATAAGAAGGGTGCACAGAAGGCAGGGTGTAAGTAGTGGAAGTGTGTTGTGCTCCCGGATCTGTGCGTGGAAAGCTTCCTGATGCCTCGTCGCAGAATACGGCAGTCATTGCAGCACGTTTCGGAGTTCGACAGAGGACTAATAGTGGCTTATCGCGACAGCGGTTTATCGTACCGAGACATCGGCGCCCGTGTGAGACGACATCCAGCCACAGTGAGGCGAGTATGGATTCGGTGGGTGCAGGAGGGACGGACGGACCGACGTGAGCGATTACCGCAGTCGCGGCACACCACCGAACGAGAGGACCGGCATGTTGAGCGGCGGGCATTGACGGCTCGCACCGCCACATCACGAACGTTAACGCAGGAATTAGGGTGTGTTGCGCAACAACCTGTGTCAGCACGTCCGTTCGACGTCGTCTGCAGGAGCGGGGACTTGTCGCACGGCGCCCATAGCTCTGATTACCATTGACGTTACACCACCGGCGCGTGCGGCGGCAGTGTGCCGTTGAACGCCGCACCTGGACTTGCTTCACATTACACAACTGCAACACATCTTCTTTCCTCACACAATCAGAACGTGTCTTGCCACAAACCCCCTGTAAGTAACGCATTTCTCCAGCACACAAACGACTCCTATGTTTCTTCTGTAGCACCCAGGTTTCACTGCCATACATCAGAGTAGGAACAACTACGCTTTCATATACAGCCGTGCGGGACTCTCTTGAGAACCCATAATTCCTGTGAAAACCTCCTAAAACAGCTGTGACTTTCAATGAGGAATTCACTCGCCTACTAATTTCACAATATAATTTGTTCTCTCTGTCAAACATGCTTCCTAAATACACAAACTCATTCACCTGGTCAACCATTGTGCCATTTAGACTTATATTACATTCAGTACTACCAGTTTCTCTCTCAAAACCATAACTTTGGGTTTTCCCTACTTTATACTCAGTTTGAATTTCATGCAAACTTCGAACATCTGAGGACAACATACTCTGTAATTCACTTTTGCTCTCTGCCAACAGGACAGTGTCATCAGCATACAGCAATCTGCACACACGGATATCACCAAGACATAAACCAGTATTATCTGTTTTGGCATCACGCATGGATGCATCCATAAATATCTTAAACAGCCATGGTGACATTACACAAGTTAGTCTGACTGCTGCACCAATAGAAACCCATTTTGATAAAACACCATTCACTCGTACACAAGCTCTACTGCCAGCATACATGGCTCAACGAATTAATTAAGGGCATTAGTTTTATTTATTCATCAGCAAATTTAGTTAAAGACACTAATCAACTTCAACTAAAAGCACCGTTCAATTAAAAAAACTAAAAATTTTTCGCCTCGAAAGGAGAAATTTTCTTTCTTTTTTTGATGGAACTGAAATGCTATTGAACAAGGGAAAGAATATGAGGTCCGTCCCGTAACTGAAAAAGAAATTATTGCCAGGCATTGTGGAACCATCTTTCCATTGTTTCTATTGCCATGCGACAGATGGCTTGTGGTGTTTTGGTGTAACAGTGTAGATAGCTAGGAACCGTCAGGCGAGAGACAGTTGTAGTTGTGAGCAGATGTATCCAAGAACGCCTCTGACAGCAAAGCAATTAATACCGCTGTCTTAAAAACCGAACAGCGTTATGATATTCGTTTTGGTTTATGTCTAAGCAAAACTGCTGTTGAAGCTGCTGAAATGCTTAAGCAAACATACTAAGAAGCATAGGCGCCGACTTTTCATGAATGTCACTGGGGAGAACCAAAAAATCACGAGACAGCAGCATTCACTTTTAAAATTGATCGTTTAACCATACACATATACAAGCACAAGCGCACTAAAGCAATAACATATAGTACAAGAATAATAATATATTTCAACTTTATGTTCGATGGAATTTTAAATTCCCAGATTAAATTATACTTTATTGTTCATTACCAAATTCATTCTTAAATTACAGCAAACGTGTTTGCACGAACAGAACATTTATGGATAAAGTCATTGCAAATATTTACTAAATTTAAAGACTGACACAGTATCGTAGCAGTTAAGTACTGCCAAATGATTTAAACGTGGTTGTGACATCGTACTTCGCAAGTATGTTTTCACTCTTCGTAACATGGAACATGAACGTTCACTGGTGCATGTTGTTAATGGCACAGTTAAAAGCAGTCGCACAAGTTTTTGCAGCTTTGTTAAGTACACAACTAGGTGCTGTTTCGTCTTATATATTTCCACGATAACTCCAAAACATGATACAGTTAACTCTTGTCCTTTAAATATGTCATGGAACATGTCCTTATGTAGTTTTAAGGTATCGGAGTTCAAACCATCCTTAAAAAAATCGCAAACAGTTTGGGGCGAAACTCTTGTATCAATTAAGAAGTTTTCAGCATATCGTAAAAACGCTGGTTTCAGTACTGAATCTGGTTTGGAAACCAGTTAGCACATGATCGATAATTTCTTTATAAATTCTGTTATAGCGATCTTTCACTGTGAAGATATGAGATTCAACTTGGCTGTAATTGCATTTAGCTGGCTTTTTTTTATTTTTGTGGGTTCTCTGTGTGTGTCTAAACCAAGGAGGTTAGAATAGATGGAGTAAGGCCATTCCCCTCGTGTAATCAAAGTGAAGCCACCGAAACGTCACGATCATGACGTCACAGACAATCACAGCCTCTGCCGCCATGTTGGTGAGACGTTTGAGACGAGTCGCGGCCAATCACAGTCTCTGCTGCCATGTTGGTGAGACGTTCGAGCATTAAATTCGTCTGCTCAAAGTGCTTCAAGTTTGTGACGTCATCCTTACTCCATTTATTCTAACCTCCTTGGTCTAAACCAAGAAATGACCACTCCTTTTTCAAGTTTTCCCACGTTGAATCGAACCTGTCTCTCATATTTGTAATATTTTTTTCAAGTGCACTAATTATTTCAAAAGAAGTCTCAAAATGTAGAATTTTTCTCTGTATAGCGGTATTGCTTCCTTTTATATGCTCGAAAATGCCACTAACTATTTTGAGCATAATGGAGGTGTCCGATTTTTCTAATTGTTTAAAAAATCCATTTGCTTTTGATCCAGCATAACTTTTTCTGATGCGGTCCGGACCCCTCAAAAAGGTTACCCAACAACAACAGCAAAAACAAAAAATATGGATTTTTTTATTAATTTTTTAATAATTGTCCCCAAAAGCTATAAACAAATTGGTAACTGGTAAGAAGCACTGGGGCACCTGCGCCCTCCACACGCGCCCCTACCCTGAACCCATGCTTGGGCCTACGGCTACCTACACAGTAAAAGAAAAAGGCAGTAAAGAACTTCTTAAGCTCCTTCATGTGGCCTATTAAAATTAATGAATGAATATAGAACGGTTTGTTTATATGAATGATCTTCACGGCAAGTTTTAGTGCAATTTAAATTTGGCAGTTTAATACATTTCACATTTCTATAAATTTCGCATTTGGTCTTTTCATTTATTCCTTGTAGCAACCCGAACTTATTATTTTATTTCTATTATATCAGGTCGAAAATTAGCCTCTGTAATCTCAGGGTTTCTCCGCCCTCCCCCAAGAGACGTGGCATAGTAAAATGTACATTATGCATGCCGCAGGTTAGTATAGCATATGGTCAATACAACTTACTACCTATATTTGCTATATATAAATTATTATTACTTTTTGCTCGGACTCGGACCCCCCAAAACAAAATTCCTGGATACGTGCCTGGTTCATAGGGCTAGTCCTTATCGTTTCACCCCCTGAGACACGCAGCCGAGGCTGATAACGTAGCCCTTCTGAAGCCAAGAGCCACAGGGAGGTGTGCTCTTTAGGAGCACCATAGGAAAGGCACTTTCAGTCAATGTTATTACCGTATTTAACAAATTAGTGTGTCATCTACTGCAATGCGCACTCAGATATTACAAATTGTCTTTTTCGAAAACAAAAGTTAAGGATTTGGGGTCCTAAAATCAGAAAACATTGATGAAATAGTATAACTGCGATAATTTTAAATGACAAATTTCTGTCATGCGTGGTTTATCTTTAAAAAGTATTTTGCTTAATATACTGCCTATATTTTTCTGAGGTCAAAAACTCAATGTATCTTGCCTTTTTTTTTTTTTTTTTTTTTTTTTAAGTAATTCCCTGGAAAAAGTTAGTGGTTTAAAACATTTTTCTCTGTCACAAACATTAGTTGTTTAAAACTTTTAAGACGCGAAAAGTTACTGACTTCTTCAAACTTTGCAAAAGCAGTTCAAACACCCTGTTAATGTACAAAATAAAAATTATTTACTTACATGTTACATCCATCATGATTTCTGAAGTCCACTGAGTTTAAAAAATGAACAGAATTTACTTCATGAAATGAAGATATGTTGCTTATTGCACAAACTGGAAAATGTTTTCTTAATGGCACAAAATGTGAAATTCCTTTTTTCATTGCCCAAAATGTGGAATTGCTTCCTTCATTGCTCAAATAGGAAAAAAAAAAAAAAAAAAAAAAAACTAATGTTTTTCTCACTGCGTTTGAGTCAATCAATTTTTTTTTTTTTTCGTTTTCTGCAGAGTTTTCCTGCGTGGCACTAATAGTGGATTACTGTTCAGAAAACCAATTCGAATAAATGTTCGGATTCTACAAAACAGACGAATAGCGTCTTTGTTGACAGATGGGAAACATTTTTCTAGCTCATTTATGAGTTCCCGAATAACAAATGTCCTGCCGTGAACTGAGCAGAAAATCTGTTCATGTTCTTGGGATAATTTGCATTACAATATTATCCCAAGAATATGATGGTACTGTCAAACAGCCATCAGATATTAGTCTTAGTTTTAGAATTAGTTTCGGGGCAGTTTTTACAAACAGCTCTTAAAGAAAGATCTATATCGAAACGCGATAAAGATTCTTTTTATAAACACGGAAGGACGTCGAAAACAGTGTCCCGTCCTTTCATGTTCATATGCGTATTTCGGCACGTTGCATCGGCACATGACATTTCTCTAAAAAAAAAAAAAAAAACGGAAATAAAACTCACCACTCAGTGTACAACTTAAATAAAACACAAAGTGAAACAAATACTATAAAGTATAAACCAAGAAAAGGCGTGGGCGTGCAAAACCATAACAGAGGAAAATTGGGTCTTGTAGGGAAGTTGACAAACGAAGCTCGGGGAGCAGGCCAGCGCGATGACGTATAAACAAGTGGCCAGCCCGTTTTCCACCCACCCTTTCAGACACGGGTCGGCATTCATTTCTTCAAAGGGATGGACTAGCCTTTTCCTCTGTAAAGCCCTGTCGGCCCCGGCGACCGCAACGCCTTACGATACCTCTGTTACAGTTAATTGCCTCTGTGGGAATTGATGAGAAACTGGTTATTATATGGGTAGACAGAACCCACCTGCTTGTCTCCTGCCCTAGAGCAAAGCAGATGACTTGAAAGTATCATTGTCCTGGCGTGCCCTTTGGTAGAGCCAGAACAACAGTGATTCTTCCTAAGACCAGAGGCGACTTTAAATCTTGTGGGTCCCTAGGCGCAAAAAGATTCAGTCCCCCCCCCCCCTTCTTATCTCCTCAGAAATTTTCATCCGTTAGATTAGCAAAAAGGAAAAAGAAAAGTCGAGAAAAAAGTTTTTACGCTTTTCAAAATTCCATTCTACGTTATTAGAACCTTTTGTAAGAAACAGTGCTAGCGTAATCCTTTTGTCTGCACGTGCAGAACGAACTTTTTGTTTTTACAGGCATTTCAGCGGCCCTGAGCACAGTGATTAAGCGCTGGCTTATGACCATTCGTCCGTGAAGGGTCCGTGTTCGAATCCTGGTGAGGCACGGATGTTGTGTTTGTCTTACGGCACTGACTCCTTCACTTCCCTGGAACCAGTTACTCTAAATTAAGGACGGGCGACTGCTTATAGCACATTGATTTGCTCACGATGGTAGTTAAACATCCAATAAAAAAAAAATAATTATTTTGGGGCTAAAAGAGAGAGAGAGAGAGATTTCGAAAAAAAAATTATTTTGGGGCTAATAAGAAATCTAAGGATATTAAGTTCGGCACTTTAAATACCACATTTTTTGAATTTTCGGCTGTCATCTCGAAAATTCAAAAAATTAAAGTTCTGTTGTGAAGAAACTATTCAACTTAAAAGAAAATATTGTTTTTGTACCTCTCAGATTAGGATTAACTCTTCCTTCTCAAATATTTAAATTTTCTACTTAGTACGTTAATTTTTTGCTGAAGGCCAAAAAATTTGGTTTTCACAGATTTTTCAAAAATTATTTTTGCAAATGATAGGACATAAAAATTTATTAAAATTTTTCCATTTTAAATTTCACAACTAGTTCATAAATTTCTTGATGGGAGGTTCTCAAAGTGGAAATTTCGTTAATTTTAGCTTTGCGCTACGAAGAAATTATTTCAGTTACAACAAACGTTCTTTTTGAGTTTGCTACGTTAGGCAAAACTGATTACTTTTAACACTTTTTCAGTTGCAAGTTTTTTGGGCGACTGCTTATAGCCCATTGAGTTGTTCATGGTGGTCGTTAACCCTCAAAAAAAAAAAAAATTTTGGCAAATTTATTGCTAGTGGTGCCGAAAATGAAATTTCGTACATCGCGTGTAAATTGTCATAAAATTTCATAAAATTGGAATGCATTTCAATTATAAAACCTGCTCTTTCCATCGCATCAGCTTTGGAAAATTATCTTGTTTTTTTACATTTTGAGCAAATTAGTGGGAAACGAGCATGGTATCAAGCAAAAATACAATACTTGAAGACATTGGCAACCGGAAAAGTTCTCCACATTAGAAAATACGGGTAAAATGCAATTTATGCACAATGCTTTATTTGAAAAGGATGGATGACTTTTCGTGGAGGAATTTTGTCATAGACGAATGTCATTGACCAGGTGGACAGTAAGAATTGCATCAGTTACTGCAAGAAAGAGAGAACGTGAAGAGTTTTTTTAAAGCATTTTTTCTTATTGTTTTCATCGGAAAATTAAGAAGGTTGCAATTTTTTTTTTTTTTTTTGGTCTGTGAAATCCAAAACAATATTGGCAACGTTTTCGGGGGCCCCCAAGCTCTGGGGCCCTAGGCATGCGCCTAATTGGAAAACCGCTACTGTCTAAGACACTGGATGAGGGCTGGGAGGAGGGGGAGGAACAAGGAAGCGCTAACGACATCAAAGGATCGATCCCCCCGGTGACTCCTGTTTACAATTTTGCAACCAAAAATAGGTTGCGGTGGTCGCTCGAGCACCCCAGTCCCAGTATCTCCTCCCCAATCTCCATTTCCCTCTTTGTAGAAAAAGCACAGTTAAACTAAAAGAAAAAACTCAGCATTGTTAGATAAAATTAAAATGTTGATATAAAACCAACTTATTTAAAAATTTAAAAAGCATGTATTTCCAGAGGAAACCGGGGGGGGCAAAACATACTTTTGCTCCCGCGGTCTAATCACTGAGGGGGCGATCGCCCCCGTTGCCCCCGCGAAGTCGGCGCCTATGCTAAGAAGACTGAGTAAATAAACGATTTTTTTGGTGGCGCAAAGAATTCAAAAGTGTAAGTGAAAATGCTTTACTAAAGCTTCATGGCTACCAATCTCTAAATGCTGCGAATACAACTGCTGCTGTCATTTTAAAATATTCTGAAAAACTTCACAATTGGATCTTGCCCCATGACAACGCAACAGATTACACGGCTCACGAAATGTCCACGTTTTGACAATAAAAGAACATTAGGAGTTGCCGCACTCCATATGTTAAGGACTAACATTATGTGATTTCTACCTATTTCCAGGCTGAAACCGAAAGTGTGGGGTAGAAGTTTTGGATCGTCTGATGAGATTTCAAAATCCGAGAAGGTAGCTCTGAAAGTCATTTCCGAACTTGACTTGCAAGAGGCTCTTAACAGGCGGGAATGATGAGACCAATATATTGCAATCAACGTATATTACTTCGAAAAACACCAACATGGTTGGTATATGTGCTAAGATTTGTTAGTTCATTTGTTAGTTAGTTAGAGTTTATGGGCGCAAGGGGTGTATGTCTTATACATGTACACTAAATTCACCCTGAGTTATTATGAAACAGCCCTAACATAATTTGTCCAGATGGGCAGCAACAAATTTTGGATTCTGAGATTATTCTGTCCATTTGTAAGATTTTTCCTTACTTAGTGCCCTTTTACAGCTTAGAGACGGCAACCATTGAGTGATCGAAAAATCGCACGCCTTATATTAAAACATTTTTGAGGATTTAAATTTAATCAGCATAAGCTGGAGTCCTTAAAAAAAGTAAACAACTTATATCGTCACTGCACATAAGCATTTTGCATCCTGACATTTAACTCTGAGCGTAGCTTCTTCTCAAAAGAGAAGGAACTGTTTTGGAGCTTAAAAGCGAAGAAGCCTTTGTTTCAGAGGTTTAAGAAACTGGTTGTATAACTTTTCCATACTTAGTATTTATGAGATGGTCAACAACCAAAAATCACTCGCGCTAGAAAGAAAGAGAAAGAAAATACATGCAAATTATATTTTCTTGTACATGAAGCAGGGGCGCCGACTTCACCAAATTATTGAGGGGGCAGACGTGAAGAGATCAGACGTGGAAGGAACACGTCTGTTCCTTTGCCAGGAAGAAAATAAAAATTAAAAGGTAAGGGGGAGCTAAAAACAAAAACTACGAGATTCAACGTATATATTGAACCGCAATTGTAATTGCTCATCAGCAAATGAACAAGGAAATAGAAATATTCTTTTGCTGAATATTAATATTTTTAAAAATGAAATTCAGCCGCGATTTTATAAAAATATCCCGAAAGATTTTGTTCCCAAACGTTTATCAAAAATATAAAAAATTAGCACTGTTACTCAGAGAACGAGAAGCGCGAAACATAAATAGATACATAAAGCCGCTAGACATCATACCTTTCTGTATTTTTATTTATTTTACTTTTCATAATTGTTTTAAACAACAAGAGAACACGTCGAACAAAAAACCGGCCAGGACAATCAAGTTACTTATCAAATAAGCAATACTTTATATGGGAAGAAAGTTAACCTTTTTTGTTATTTATATATTTTTCAGATATAAATCTCTTTGGCTTCATAAGGTAAGGTTTGGTCTACTTTATGAGACCAAAGCGATTATTTAATTAAACAGGACAAAAAATATTGGGTGGGCACTGCCCCCTAGTAAAATTATTAGGGGGCAAGATTCACCTTGCCCCCTAATTCACCTTAGCGCCTATGACAAGAAGTATTCTGAAATACGTAGTCCAGTAACTTTTACCACCTTAGCCTTATTAATTTTTTGACGTACGAGCAAAGCTACGCAGTTTTAATATCTGAATGATTTTGTGTCTTTTCAAAGAGTTATATCTGCAGCTGCTATTGCGCATTGTTTTTCGCTGTGATAGTTCTGCGAACTGAAGAGAGAAAATGAAAAATCTTTGAAGCTAACTATAGTGCAAAAAAAAAAAGAACGCATTAAGGGCCTAAACTATGCTTTTTATCGAAAAAATGCGATATCTGCAGCTAAATTCTGCTGTACAAAATGGCACACGCGTATGTATTTACGCCTCACATTTTTGCTGGAAACATCGCTTGTGTGTTTCGAAGCAGCCTTGTTGAAACTTCAGCATTGCTGTCAGTTAGGGCAGAAGTATTGAAAAATACGTTACCTCTTAGCCAAAATTTTGACATTTCCTAACGGTTTCAGTTCCTCTTGAAATTTCCTTAATGCTTCTTAGAAATATGGGAATCTGTCTTTACTGAAAAATAAAATACGAAATCGTCACCTGCAAAACATGTGGCGCCATCTATACACACGAAAGGAAACGAAACATTTCCAAAGTAAAGCTGAGCGTCTCGTAAATTCTTCACTGGTACAAAAGAAATATTCCAATGAAAGAACTCTAAGAACTGACATTTAATTTTTTTTTTTTTTTTGCGTGATGTATCAGGCATATAAGTGTTTAAGTTTAAATACTTCTAAATAAGGAGCGAAGTCACATGGCGCCTATAGAATTCTGTCTTCGTGTATAGTGGCACATACACAGAAGGCGGTTGGAGCGTTCGCCTGCCCTAAATGATTTTACCCGAAATAACGATCGTAAATAACTGATTTTGCATTCATTTATTTTGTTTCAAGATTTTCCATGAAGAAAATGCACTTTGCTGCGAAACAGGAAATAAAATATTCTGCTGATCAAGCTTAAGTGGAAAGAAAAAGAAAAATCATATGCCCACTCCGAAACCATCTTTCTTATATATTTTTTTATCAATGCTGAAGTTTTTCTCTTTGTTTTATATATTTTGAGTCACAGAAAGTCTATTTGTTGGACAGAAAAAAAAAACCCAATATGCTAAAGTCCATATGAAACATGCACAAAATGAATATATTTATTACAATTCAATACAGAATTAAGGTGACCACAGATCAAGGATTAAGTACGATAAACAATATTTTTTCGTGGATTGTCACTTTAGTCTAGGCTGTATTTTTTCCTGGTTCAACGACAACCGTGAGTAACTCTGAGGGTTATAAGCAGTTTCCCGACCCTAATTTGGGGTCACTGGTTCCAAGGAAGGTGCAGATAGTGGGAAATCTTAGTGAGAGATGGGTTTGCCTCCACGAGGCGTTCCGCTGGGCAACAATGGCACACACGACAGCAACAAGGACCTCTGTAATTCTTGGAAACTCACACAATTTTAAGTTTCAGTATACGGTGTGACGTACTACAGAAGTGAAAACATATGTCAAGACGACAAATCTGAAGCGAGACATTCTGTCCGCGTAGCTCAGTTGGGAGAGCGACTTATTCCGAAGTAAGGGGACACGGATTCGATGGCCGTCGCAGACAAAGTTGTGTTTTGCCAACGGGTAAATTAGTGCTGTGGTACCAGCCAGTTCTGTGTGACACTGGCCAAAAGGCCCCAACTCATTGGGTTTTGTTCCAGAATGCTTAGATAGAATGACCAACTAGAACCGTCAACTGTGGGCTAATCCCCCCCACTAGTGCCACTTTCCTGATTTAAAAGCCACAAAGCAATACTTTTACGGTCTGCAATGTGGGATATGGTAGGCCTACCACACTTGAGAACGATGGTCCACCACGGAAAAGATACGGAAATGGCAAACGGCGTATGAGAAAGAGATCTCGGCTGAGTAAGTGTAAGATTGGTATGTGGAATACTAGAGGAATAAATGGAAAGATGAATGTGGTGATTGAAGAAATTAATAAGTATGGATTGGATGTGTTGTGTGTAAGTGAAACTAAAAAGAAGAAAATTGGGACAGAAGAAATGAACGGAACCTTGAGTGTGTAGTCTGGAGTGCTGGATGACGTAAGAGGACGAAGTATCGGATGATGTGGCAAGACGAAAAACAACTTGATTCACTATAGCCGTATAAATGAGCGAATTCTTTGAATTCTTTAAAAGTGAAACTTCAGAGAATAGTAATTGTCGTAGTGTATGCTCTTTGTGACTCGGAACCTTCTAATAGGCCGCCACGGTGGCGCAGTGGTATAAGCAATGGCTTCTGATCACTCGTCCGAGATGGGTCCAGGTTCGAGTCCTTGTGAGACATGGATTTTGTTTGTCTTGCGGCACTGGCTCTCTCTCTCTCCCCCTGGAGTCAGTGGCCCTTAATTAGGGATGGGCACTGCTTTTAGCCCACTGACAAGGCATCCTGGCCTCACCTGCGAAAAAATGGGTGCCAAGATCATATGGCGTCCAAAATATAGACACATATGTCTGTGCTATTCTATAAACAAAATACCCTCTTTTTAGCCGAATATGTATCACGGAACCCTAAGTTTATTTTATATTGCTACCCATATAGTGTTATTTATGCAACTAGCGTAGTGTATCTTTTCGTATGAACTCAGTAATCTGTTTTTTAATCATTGTAGATGAGGCCAATTAATCCAAGAGCTGTAGTGCACTTGCTTTAGCAAGAGTTTGGTGAATGAATTCACGGGTCGATGCACCAAGGAAGTAGCAAGAACCGCGCAGAAAATTAAACATTTTATACTGGAGGAAGTAGTAAGTCGATGAAGTGGACACGCTTGGTTACATTGGAAATACCTGTCTACATCCAGAAATTGAGCAAAATGACTTCGGAGATGAACACGTTGATGAAGGAAATATTTATTTACAGGAATCCTAATCAATGGAGGGCAGTTCAACGTTAGCTTGCCTACCCTCACAACAGAAACGCCCGAAAGTAACTATTGAGGAAGACTATTTACAGAAACCTTACAACTACCGGACAAAGGAAGGGACAGCAAGAGGCATAAACAGATCATTTTCTTCTGTTTAGAAAAGCTATAGGCGGATTCGAAGTCTGCAAATCCTGTACAATTATGAGGCTATGTTAATGAAAGGGTTGTCGGGAAAAAAACAGAATCAATGTCCAAAATAAATGAAAGTGTTAAAAAAGCTTTTGACTCTCTTGTAGAAAGGAATGCTATTATAATTCATGATAGAACAATAAGTATCCTTAAGCAAAGGAAATATTGATCCTTAAAGCAAAGGAAACATTGATCCACGTATACATTTTAAAGCTTCAAAATGGTGGGTCACGAAATTTAACAAACATTACAGAATTGGCCGGCGATCCATCACAGACAAAGTTAGTAACAAATACGTGAAGCAAGATGAAACATTGAAACGTGCAGCTGACGAATTTGTGTAGAAAGTTTGCACCAAGTATAAGGACAGCCAAGTGATACCTAGTATGCTTATGAACACAGATCAAAGTAGATTTGACAAAGAGCTTCCCTGTTATCACACCCTCCGAGAGAAAGGTACCAAACATGTGTTTGCTGCTGTTGGGTCAATATCAGCTAAACCCACTCATATATGATAATGCCGATCATATCAATGGCAGGCATTTTACATGCGCCAATGTATGTACTTGTGCAGGAACAAACAATCTGGTAAATTCCCACCTTCCAAACAAGGTGATCCAGACAATCTTCTGTGTTATGCCTACACAACAGCAGATATGACCAAACAACATCTTGTAACATTCATGAGGGACGTATTTTTTTACCTCCATACATGAACAGAAGATTCTTCTTTTAGTGGATTCATGGAGTGCTATCAAAGATAAAGAACCAATAATGGTCACTGTTCTAGAAGGTAAAACATTGGAAGTGGAAAATATTCCACCCAAATGTACTGGAATGATCCATCCCCTCGATATGTATTTCTTTCGCCCCTACAAAAACTTTGTGAAGCACATTACTGACACAGACCTTCGGCTAGCTCCCAAGTTTAACATATGGCAAAGAGACAATTTCCTCCGACTACAAGTTCTAACTCATTTTCAATTTAGTGCCGCACTTTTCATAAATCTTATTCAGTTTGCCTTTTACAAGCAAGATACATATCTGAAGAACCAGAAGACGCCCAAATTCCAATTCAGTACTGTTTTGATACAAATGTGAATGATTCCTGTAGCATTTGTAAAGAATTGAGATTCATGCGATGCGCACACTGTATAAACGCATACTTTTTGTCACATATACTTATTGACGAACTTCACATGTGTCAGTGATTGATGCACTGGGTTTCTTGGTCATGCCATGAAGTAAACAAGTATTTTGAAAGCAATTAAGATGACAAAATATTATTTCCAACGTTTGTTTCAAATTCTTTGTACCTGTATATTGTGCTTTTCCATAGGATACACAAATGTGTCTATGTCGTGGACACCATATGATCTTGGCACTCAGTTTTTTGCAGGTGAGGCCAGAGTGAGGATCTCCTTCGAGGCATTCTGGTTTCATTCACCAATTGTATCCAAGGCATCCTACCTTTTCTGCTTGCGTAAAGAGAAATGCATTCATTTTTTTAAGACAAAGAGAAAACAGATGTTACACAGTATTTAATGACAATTTAAGGAGGACGTCTAGTGATTTTGCTCCCTATACTTCCAATGGAAAACATTTCGGCCCTATTAACTCAGCAGAGAAAAATTTCTCATACATCAAAATTGGCCCGCTGATAACAAACATCCTAACTTAGATTGTACAATGGGTGTTTCTTGCAAAAACTTTCCTGAAGAGTATTAAAAATCAATAACTTTACTTCGATGTTCACTCATGGACAATGAAATTTGCGCACCTAGAGCAAAACATGCTAGAACCGCGAAACTTTGCAAATCGCTAGAGTGCGTGCTGGTATGCAAATGATTCACGTTTGGTGTGAGTGCGCATGACCGCACACCCTGTGGTGGTGCTGCAAGCACGGACCGGCAGCCTTATAAACCGGCGTGTAGTCGATGCCCCATGAAAGCGAAAAGCACCGGCCGACGCAAGCAAGAGTATAGAGTGACAAGAATGCCGGGTAGACGCCAGAGACGTAGATTTACACAACTTACGGACTTTGAGAGAGGCCTGATCATCGGGCTGAAAACCGCGGGTTGGTCGGTGCGCAGTAGAGTCCGCCGCGTGGATCGTTCTAACCATATCGTCAGACTGTGTTGGAAGCAGTGGACACGTGACGGTACTGCCACACGGCGGAGCTGCTCCGGACGGACCAGGAGGACCACCGGTGGAGGGATCGACGGATCGTGCACCAGCCACGAAAGTATCCCACAGGGACTCGGTCCACTATACAGGCAGTTGTAGCGGCTCCTGTGTGCCCACGAACCATTTCCCGACGACTCGTGGAAGCGAATCTGCGATCCCAGCGCCATTTACGTGTGCTGCCATTAACACCGGAACATTGCCGGTTCCGTTCGCAGTGATGCCAGGTCAGAGCGACGTGGAACGCCACAGATAGGCGAAGTGTGATGTTTAGCGATGAGTGCTGTTTCGTTTTGGGGACAGATGATCATAGTGTCCGGGTGTGGAGGTCCCCGGGTCTACGGCACAATCCCAACCTAGCTATCGAGCGCCACACCTCCCACACTGCAGGCATTATGGTCTGGAGAGCCATTGCCTACGATAACCGATCAGCTCTAGTAGTGGTACGTGGATCATTGACGGGCCAGCAGTATGTGGATGAGCTCCTACGGCCCCATGTGCTCCCATTCCTGGCCGGGATTCCAGGTGCGCTATACCAGCATGATAATGTTCCCCCACCCCGCCGGAACACGGCCTGGGTTGCACAGGATTGCCTATCTCATGTCCCGACACTTCCATGGCTTGCCCGCTCCCCGGACATGTTCCCCATCGATCATGTGTGGGACCAGTTGAAACGCCGGCTGCCGCTGTGTCGCACTATCAGGGATTTGGAGCACACCGTCCAACACGTGTAAGCCGGTCTGCCACAGGACAACATCAGGCGTCTATTCGCCTATAAGCCGCACCGTATTGCAGCATGTATCAACGCACGAGGCGGTGCGACGCGCTGTTGAAGATGACCGGACTGCGTGCCACAGATCCCTCTGTAATTGTCCTGCAGCTCTGTTTTTGCCATCATGTGTATCATTCATCTGTATCATTACGTCCACAAAATTTCAGTTCAATTCGATGCTTCCGTCTTGGTACGCAAATTTCATTGTCCGTGAGTGTAGTTATGGTACTTGCTTACAAAGTGGCGCGACTCTTTCTTACCACTACATCGAAGTAATGTTATGAATTGGTAATATAGTCCAGGAAAGTTTTTTTTGCAAAAAACGACGATTGTACAATCTAAGTAAGGATGTTTTGTATCAGTGGGCCAATTTTGATGTATGGGAAATCTTTCTTCCCTGAGGAAATAGGGCGAATTTTTTTTCCATTGGAAGTATAGGGAGCAGTACCACTAGACGTCCCCCTTAAGTAAAAAATAATTGAATAAATGTTGTGAAACCTGTTTAGCTAGCAAAGAAGAATCTGTTATGATAATTAAGCTGGGTTATGATTGTGTTACTCCTGGTTGGAAGAAAATAAAAATTGCAGCCTTCTGCTGCTTTTACCCAAATAGGTTGACAGCCGGTTTTAAAATATCTGCACTTCCGTGCATCTAGTTTCGATGGGCACTTATTATACACAGACCGTCTAGTCTGTCCTGTGTCATGATTGATCTCACTCAAGACTTCATCCTACGCAGGACCTGAAAGATCTTTCGATGGTATACACCAGTCGCTCTCAAAAGGCGGCCCGCATAGGGTGTCAGTATGGCCCACGGTAAAAAATTAAACCGAAAAGAAATCTAAAATATCCACTGGCGAAAGAAAGTTCATCAATATGTATAACATAAAGCAATATAAATATTTTTGTTTGGTTCAGTTCTGTAACTGTGTTTAAAGGTTTCAGAATGTGCATTCACACTTGATTAATGATAAACGTAATTCGGAAGTTTTCTGCGGAATTCTCTGACGCTCCTATGCAGCCCTCTGCTAGGCTTCACGGGAGAGAGGAGGGAGGACTCGCATGTCCGTATGTTCGGTCTCCACTCGACGTGACATCTATGAATTCTCGCTGGCAGCGTTTGGAGCTAACTATTCCCGCTGTTTATTGCGTATTGTGTTTCGTTAAGCGCCGAGCACAACAGATCTAACTATTATGATCTTTCAAAATGTTGTTCTCAACGCTAAAGAAGAGAGAAGTTGACAATGAGATACGCCAGTTTGACAGTGACTGGACAGAGAAGTGTTTGTTTATTTTACCACGAAGAAAAAGGGCTATTCCTTTGTGCCTAGTGTGCATCGAAAATAATACAATATGAGGAGCCACTTCGGTGCTAAACATGGAAGTTTTAATCAGAAGTTTCCTCCTGGATCGGACAACCGGAAAATTGAAATATCTTCTTTAAATGCAAGTTGTTCAAAATCCTTTCTTGTAATTTTACATTAATACAAGTAATTAATTTCTGAAATTTGTTCTATTTTATTCATTTGCCCGATGTGTAAAATTCATTTTATAATTTTCATATTACATTTAATAAATCTTAAAATAAAAATAATGTTTATATGAGTATCAGTATGATGTGTAACTTACATTTACCAAATTAAGTGTTCACACCCTCTGGCCCGGTTCCATGAAAAGAAAAAAAGATGTAGTCCCCGGTGAAAAGTAATTAAGAACCACTGGTATACACTATATTATCAAAAGTATTCGGGCACCACAATGTTTGGAGACAAAAGGCTTTACTATCGCAATTAGTAGTTAGTGTTGAATTTAATTCTTAAATTGGATGTGTACTTAAATAGCTACTAACAACTTTCCAATCGGTTTGGTACTCAGTAGGAAAGAAAAAGGTTGCTAGACCTCCATTTAAGGTCTAGGGAAAAATATGTATGGGTGGTAACGATAATAGAACAAAGAGCACTTCACACTAGTAATAACAAAATCATATACCGACCTGAGTTGTATGCAAGTAGGAAAAGCTTTTAATTATAACACAAAAGATGATACGAAGACACAGTGATACCGAACTTGAGCTAATATGTTCACAACACGTAAGTGGTCCACGATAACACAATAACGCATTTTTTACTGACGCCAACTGACGCCATGTTTGTTGTAGAAGTACACTTCAGTCTTGCCACATAATGGCGTAGCTGTTAGAGAAAACACTTACTTAATAACAGGAAAATACACATCCTTGAAATAGTGTAGCGTAACTGAATCTAATGATCGGGAACATTACATTTAATAAAGTTGCTCCCTTTATTTAGGAACAGTTAGTTCTATTAATGAACAACACACACCGACATCATCGAACACACGAACTTCACAAGCATTGACCAGAGCATAAAGAGAGGTTTTCTTCCCAACCGCTCTCGCAGCATTGAGCGGGAGAAAGACCCGGAGTTCCTTTCGATGTGTTAATAACAGCTGCGCCTGGCATGCAGCGATGTCGCAATCCATCTGGAGGGGCTGCAAATCTTCTCTGACGATCTGCGTGGAGTTTTTGTTTTGTTTCTTTTAGCGGTGAGGCTATAATTCCAACAGTTAGTCGGTCCACCTTTTGCTTGTATGACAGCGGCAACACGTCAAAGCATACTATCAGCCAATTTGCGGTAGGTCTCGACAGGAATGGCTGGCCATTCGTCCTGCACAAGCTGCTACCAGAATAGAAAGCGAAGACGATCGTTGTGGTCGATTTCGTATCCGTCGCTCCAGTTCATCCCAGAGGTGTTCTATGGGATTAAGATAAGGACTCTGAGCAGGCCAGTCAAACAATTCCACCTCATTTTCAAAAACCAGTCTTGCACACGCCGTGTAGTGTGGCAGGGAGTTCAATCGGTTTGGAAGGCACAGCGGTCATTTCCATAATACTTCCATATTGTTGGTAGGGCAGAATTATCCAAAACGTCGAGATACACTTCAAAGTTCATGGTTTTTCGTATAATAACCAACGGGACGAGTCCCAACCACGAAAAACAACTCCATAATATGATGGAGCCTCCGCCGAACTTAACAATTGGAAGAACACAGTCCGACGAAAGCCGTTCGCCGGGCTGTCGCCAGATCCAAACACGCCCAGCAGATTGGAAGAGTGAAAAGCGTAACTCATCACTTCAAAGAACAGCTTTCCAGTCGCCCAATCAAGGAACGACAGGAGACACACCACTCCAAACTGCGCTTCGCATTCGCAGTAGTGATGTGTGGCTTGTGTGCTGTTGCTCTACCATAATAACCCACACTGTGCAACTCTCTGCGGATAGTTATTTTGCTAACCGAGCCATTACAAGCATATCCTACTTCAGCAGTGATGGAAACGGCAGAGGAAGAATGGGACTTCGTAACATTTCTCACCATGACTCTTCTGTCACATTCCGTCAGTTTGTGCTGCTTTCCTGAACGATTTTTTTCTATAGTTGCCCCGTCCTGCTTCCATATCTTCAAGATATCACTTACAGTCGATTTTGGTATGTTTAGGTTAGCTGTAATGTTCCGTATGGAAACGTAACTCAAATCAGATCCTATGACCAGCCCAAGCTGTAACTCAAAAAGTTCACGTCCACGCGTCATATCCGCTTCAAAGTTACTGAAAACACGACAGAACATCTCAGCTTTATATACATACCTCCTCACTCACAGCGCACTTTCCTGTGCAACTGCTCTTTGCACTTAAGCAAATACACAGTCGAGTCACATTAATGTGACCACCTCCTACTTTTATCGTCAACAGCGCGTAGCCAATGAAAGAAGGCACGTGTCGTGAGCCGGATTGGATGATATATAAGGTGTGGCGTAAGCAATCTGAAAACATATCACTCGTTGCTGTCATGGATAAAAAGAGCGATTTATCAGATTTGCAAAAAGGGATGATTATCAGCTTTCCGGATAAGGATGGCAGTATTTCTGAAACAGTGCAGTTTGTGAACTGTTAGCACGCTGCTGTGGTTAAAGTGTATCGTGATTGCAGAAATGGCACCATTGCGAATAAGCGATATGGAAACTGCGGAGCACCACCACGTGCATTGATGTAAGAGGTGAACGTCGGCTTCGATGGTGCGTGAGGGCCGATCAACACGCTACAGTGGAGCAACTCACTGGCCGAATGAACAAGGGGGCTGCCGGAAGTATGTCTAAAACGACAGTTCAACGAACCTTGCTGCGTATGGGGCTCCGATGCAGACGGATGGTCACTGCACCTATGCTCACGAAGGTGCATCGGCAGAAAAGGCTTACATTTGCACGGAAGTATAGGAATTGGACCTCTGCTGATTGGCAAAGGATTGCCTTCTCCGACGAGTCACGTTTTATGCTTCATCGAACGGATGGATGTTGGCGTATAAGGCGAGAAACATCGGAGAACAAACACTCTTCAACCATTGCTGGCAGAACACAAGCTGGTGGGGCAGCGTTATGGTCTGGGAAATGTTTTCGTGGCATTCTCTGGGTCCCCTCATACCTGTGGAAAGCACTAGGGACCGAAGTCATTATGAATCCATCCTTGCAGACCACGTACACCGATACATGTTGATTGTCTTCCCGGGGGTGAATGTGATCTTCCAGCACGACAACACGACGTGTCACACAGCTAGAATGTCCGAGAGTGTTTGGAAGAGCACGATGAAGACTTCAAAGTACTTCCCTGGATCCCTAATTCCCCAGACTTAAATCCAATTGAGCATCTGTGTAACCACCTCGATCGTGTTGTTCGCTCTATGGATCCTCCACCACGCACACTCCAGCAGCTGTCAGATGCACTGTTGTTAGCATGGCTCCACATACCTGTGAACACCTACCAGCATCTTATTGGGTCACTCCCAGCTCGTCTAGCTGCTGTCCTCGCTGCACACGGCGGTTACTCTGGATATTAGCTGGTGGTCACAATAATGTGACTGGACCGTGTATTTGGTAGTGTCCGAATTCTTGTGATAATATAGTGTATGTTGTTGTGGAGAGTGTATCTGCGATTTTCAGTGCTCTGTGAAATTTTTCCGCTCGCTGCCTACTTCTTGAGAGCGAAATACTTTGTTTCCGCTACCGACTGGTATTTCCAAAATTGGTATTACATCCTTGATTCAGCGTCTAAATTATAAAGATACACGTCGTACGTTGCTGCAATGTCTTTAACCGTCGAATTAAATTAGCCTCATTAAGTTTACTACCGTTTTAGAGAAGTAAATGAAAAAAAAAAAAAAAAACGAAGGTTCTTTCCCTTTCAGGAATCTACTTTCGAGGGGAGTTATCAAATAATTCAAATACAAAGTGAAGATACATGGACGGTAGTGTTCTTCCGCCGAATTTGATGATACATTAGTCTACACACCTGTTTGGTTTCTTTGGGGGTGAAAGAAAGTTGAGATGTCACCCAATGGGACAGCAACGAGCTAGGACTATAGCAAGCGTGGTTCGCAGTAGTGAGAGTGGCGAACTTTAAGAAAATCGAAATTTTTACCTTATCTCAGGGCCGTAGCTAGGACCCAGACTCAGGAGGAGCTGAAGGTCCGTCAGGGCAGGCTCGGTGTTAATATACTAACTAACCCTTTCCAGGAACACAGACGCAAATTTGTCTTTGTTTTTTCTTTCCCTTCCTTATGTAAAATGAATAAAATAAAATACAAAATATGCAAAACGAGCGACTGAAAACTGAACTCTTTCGAAATACACTCTTTGCAAAAAGAAAAGAAAACAAAAAGCACGCCTAGAAAGTCGTTTAATCCTGATGAACCTCCGCATGCAAGGACCTCAGGGCCGAATGCGCAAATAATAATCCTTTAACCGGCTGAAACGAAATAACTCGTGGTTAAATAGGCTGAAATCAGCTCCAACGAATATATTCGTTGTCTAAAAAGAGACTGCAACAAGTGAATCTGCGCATCAGGAAATGCTGCTTTCCCCTTAGCTTCGTTATTCAAAGAAAATGGCCATTTAAGGAGATGATTGACACGAATCCTTTTTGACTGATTACCTGCTTAAAGGGTTATAACAATGGAGACGAACCTACAAACGGAGAGATATGTTTGAGTCACTCGTGTCTTCCCAGTGGCATGATGTCCGTATCAGAGGGACTATCCCTTCCCCATCATGACATGGGTCATGGAGCAGAGAATATATGACTAGAGGGAATATCTACTCCAGAATCACAGGTTTAGGGTGCGTACCGTTGAGATGAGTTGAGGAATTGAGGAAAGGAATGGTTTTGATGTAAAACCATTCTTCCCCTACTCATCTCAATTGAGCAGGGGAAGAGAAGGGTCTCATTTTAGTAAAACGCGGCCACTTTGCGAAAATTTTTGTTTGGAGAGTGCAGAAAATTTTGGGCACTATATATGGTTCAGGTACTTCGGCCGCTTAAAGGGTTAAAAATAACTACCAGTTACGAAATAATGACCTGCCACAGCACATAGGAACCGCGCATGTAGGAGAGTACACCAAGAGCAAAGCTCGCACGCAGGGACAATTCTGACAGTGGATTGCGGTTGCATTAACCTCCACGTACTGTGAGGATGCCTAAAAAAATACCGGAAAAGTGAGCAGTTAAAATTGAAAATTTTAGCCATAAAATGCATTTCCTATTACTGGAATACGTGATAAGTTTTCAGCTCTATTTACGTGAGAAAGTTCCCCGATGGACGAGTGGCACGAAGTGCGGCTCTCTGCCTACTCATTCGACTAGGTTTTTCTTACGAAGTTGGCTCTTTTCCATCCCTGGAGCCAGTGGCCCAAAATTTAGGATTGGTGACTGGTTATAGATAGCTCTAAGAGGAAGATTCCTGGTGAAGGAGAATACAGATTTCCGACCACTGCTTTTATAAGTAATAAATTAGGGTCACTGGTTCCAGGGAAGGGAAAGAGCCAGTGCCGTAAGACAAACACAACATCCATGCCTGACCGGGATTCGAACCCGGACCCCTTACGGACGAATGATCAGAGGCCAACGCCTTAGACCACTGCGGCATAATTGGGAGTAAGTTAATACGTATAACATTTTACCAACGGCAAACATTCTACTATCACAGCGTATTATAAACAGGAATGCTATATTCATTGTTGTTGATAAAGCTATGTCTAGTAATTTTTTTATATTGTTAAGCCCATTTTTAGTGATAAAACAGCATCTGCACGTATAAACCATCTGGTGTCACAGATTCTTTTCACGGTGACGTGTAAACGATCTGGTGTCACAGATTCTTTTAAAGAGAAATTTTATTAGTCTCCTGTGAGCAAGTTTGTGGCGTATTCCGTAGACGTATGGAAACCAAAAGAAAAAAGAAAAAAAAAGGCATACAGGTTTTAAACAAAGTCAAAGAAATGTGTCACTTTGCTGCCTGGTGGCACAGTGGTCTAAGCGATGGCTTCAGATCATTCGTCCGAAAAGAGTCCGAGTTCGAATCCCGGTGAGGCATGGATGTTGTGTTTGTCTTTCGGCACTGGCTCTCTCCCTACCCTGGAACTAGTGGCCCTAAATTAGGGACGGGCGACTGCTTATAGCCCACTGAGTTGCTCATGGTGGTCGTTAAACCTCTAATCGAAAAAAAAAATGTCGCTTTTATACATGATTCAGCTGCAGCGTTACAGATCAAGTTTTATGCAGGGAGCAAGTTCATTTAAATCAGTTTTGTATCAGCTTGTGACCCCCCGATCGCAAATTTATCAGCAAAATTGTGTGAATTCGAATAAAATTCTAGCAACTTTGAAAACTTTATACATTCTGTCATTTTTAGGAATTCATATTATGGAACAACTTTGGAAATCAGGTCGTAATTTTCGAGCCACAGATCTGGAAAGCTGAATTTCTCACTTTTAGCGTTTGGAAATATCAGCTCTGAAATTATTATTACCGCGATTAGACGCCTATCTTTTCTTTAAAAGCTCATGTTGCAGTCAGTAGCGTGTGGTCGTTATACAGTATGCAGCGCATGCATTACATGCCCTAATTACGTGCAAAGCCGCCCCGGTGGCGCAGTGGTCTAAGCGATGGCCTCTGATCATGCGTCCGAAAGGGGTCCGGGTTCGAATCCCGGTGAGGCATGGATGTTGTGTTTGTCTTACGGCACTGGCTCTCTCCCTTCCCTGGAGCTAGTGACTCTAAATTAGGGACGGGCGACTGCTTATAGCCCATTGAGTTGCTCACGGTGGTCGTTAAACCTCCAATCAAAAAAAAAAAAAAAAAAAATTACGTGCAAAACTTTGCTCTATGAAAAAACAAAAGAATTACACGAAGAAAAGCTTCGTGCTGCCGTTTACCGGAAAATTTAAAGTAAGTATCTGGTTTTAGAAGAGTTTTTTTTTAAAACCAAGTTCCGGCTAAAATACACACATTTGTGTGTATTTTAGCCGGAACTGAAACAAAGCGCGAATGCGAACCTGACTTCGTATCATCATGCCCGAACTCAAGTGAGATTGTGCCGTCCTTTCCAGGGACATAGAAACGCACTCTATGCTCAATCGGCCGTTGAATTCAAGGCTTGGGCAGTCAACCAATCAGAGAACCGGAGTCCGTTCCTTCTGTTTATTCCTACTGGGTTTTGGGCCTTCGTTAACTGCTGTTGAAAAGCTTGTCGAAATGTGAAATAGAGTGTTGCATCAATTAATGGAAAGCTCGTTTTCTTTTGACGGTATCTGTCATATATTGTTGTCATATTCTCCTCTATTCTTGTATAGCTAATTTGTAGATTAAAAAAGGTGATTGGCAACAGCCATCATTCTGGTGGTTGTTGTTATCTGTAATGGCTGTTTGTCTTGCTGAGTAATAACTAAGAGTTATGACATGGTGTCAGAATAGTGGGATAATAAATTTTGTGGTGTTTTGACTAATTTGAGGCAACTGTGTTAAGTTTATAGTTCAATTAACATGGATTCTTCTAATGTTCGGCTTCCTCGTGAGTTGGAAGTGACTGCTGACAACATGGCCGCAAAGTGGAAGTTGTGGAAGCAATCATTCGAATTTTATGCCGTCGCTACGCACCTTTTTGAGAAACCTCCACAGGTGCAAGCCGCTACTTTTATGTCAGCCATAGGAACTTCGGCAACTGTGATTTTTAATACTTTTAATCTGTCTGAGGCGGAGCAGAGCGATGTGGCTGTGATTAAAAAAAGATTTGATGATTGCTTTGCCCCAAAACCAAATGAGACTTACGTACGCTACTTATTTTTTACTTGTATGCAGGGTGAGCAAGAGAATTTCGATTCTTACTTAACTAAACTTCGAACGAAAATTATTGATTGTGCTTTTGGTAATTTACAAGATGGTTTGTTGCGTGACCAGATTGTGCGGGGTGTTCTTTCAGATACAGTTCGTGAATTGTTGCTAGCTGAGGGAGAATTGGCATTGAGTAAGGCTATTGATATATGCAGAGCTAGTGAACAGGTTTCGAATCAACTTCAGGAAATGAGGTCAGTGATGAATAAAGATAAAGAATGTGAAACACAATAAAAATAAAAATAAAAAGTGAACTCCGTTTATTAGGCGTAGAAAATAAGGGAAACAAAAGATGCTAGCTTTCACTACCTCCGGGTAGCTTCATCAGGCATTTAGTAGTTAAAGATCGCAGAAGCAACTGGAACAAATGTATTTCTGAGAATACAATTAAATTCAAAATAAGTAAAACACCTGCACGATGTCACGGGTTGTTTGATCCCAGGGCCGGGTGGTCACGTGTAACTTCTAGGAGCCGGTGCCATATGAAAGGAAGGCTCGTGGTTACATCTTTGTTACACACATTCCGTCGCGTGATGATCTCGATGGTTTCGCGAAGCGCAGTAGCTCTTGCGCTGACGTACGGTGCTAGTTTCTTAAAATCTCCCCATCTGGGAACTGCCCTTTCAGATGCAACATCACGGGCTAGTGCCGTCGTAAGCTTTCCGGCCTTAACGTCCCTTTGGTGTTCAGAAAAACGGATCTGGAAGGATCTTTTTGTCATCCCGATGTAGGACTTAACGGATGCGTCAGGATAATCCAAAGGAATAGCATAGACTCCGGCTTCAGTGAGCGTAGAAGGCGATGCGCGTTGGTCTGCTGAGAGAATATCTGACAAAGGTCTAGGAGCCGTCACGCCGATATCACAACCTAGCCTTCGGAGAGCATTCTTCAGGAAGTACGTTAGCCTAGGAACGTAGGGAACCGAACCCACGAACCGGGCTGGCTGTGCCGTGGGGTTGGCACGAGGCTGTGGGAGAGCAGTTTTTGCAGCCTTTCTGACTATTTGGTCGATTGCGATCATGTCGTATCCCGCTGCAGCCGCTAGGTTTCTAATGCTACGGATCTCCTACTCGCATTTGGCTTTGTTCGATGAGAGTTCGAAAGCTCGCTTTGCTCTGTACTTAAAAAGGGCATATTTGCGTGCGGCCGGGCCTGCTGAGTCAGGTAGTATGGGGTTGTCCACGTGGGTAGGTTTGTAGTAGACCTCTGTGCTAAGAGCACCAGAGGGTAATCTTCTTACTAGTACATCCAGAAAAGGTAATGCACCTTCGGACTCATAATCTGCTGTGAATTTAATATCCGGGTGCGCATCATTCATTCTGGCGAGAAAATCACTTAGGCTGGCTTGTCCATGCTGCCAAACAAAGAAAATGTCGTCAGCGTACCTTAACCATATTTTAGGAACTGTGGCCGACGATTGCAAAAGTTCATTTTCGAGAGGTCGGAGGACCGCTTCAGCAAGGACCGCCGACATCGAGGACCCCATAGGCACCCCTTTGTTTTGTTTGTAAATTCTGGATCGGAAGCTGAAAAAATTTGAGTCCGTGGCTGCATCCAGTAGTTTGGATATAGCTTCCACAGTTTCCGAAGGGTACAAGTTCGAGTCAGCGATAGAGCGCTTCAGGTTTGTGGTGGCTTCATGCACCGGCACTGAGGGGTATAAAGATTCGATGTCAAAGCTTCCAATTATGTCGTCTGGAGACACTGTCGTGGATCTCACTCTGGAAACGAAGTCAGCTGAGGAGAGTAGAACACCTTCGGCTATCGGTAGGAACGGCCGCAAGAAGGACGAGAATGCTTTTTCCAAATTAGCTGAAGGGGCGCATTTCCTGCTAACAATAGGTCTGATTGGATTGCCGCGCTTGTGATGTTTAAGTCGAGCAAAAAGGAGAGGAACCTTAGTTCCCGGAGGGATCTTGGCAGCCTTTCTAAGTACTTCAGGAAGCGTCTTTATTTTTGCTATTCGCTTAATCTTCGCCACCCACTTGTCAAGCGGATTTACAGCTTGCAGAATGGAATTAGACTGGGTGATGAACTCCTCCAGCTTCCTGCAGTAGTCGGATTCGTCCATTACTGCAATTTGCCCGGACTTGTCTGTGAGGGTGAAGATCAGGGAGTGGTCTTTCTTGAGGTTGGAGACATATTTGGGTATTCCCGGTGCTTTTCCGATTCGGTGTTGTTTAACAGCACGAGTTAATCTGTCAACACATCCAGATGGGACCAGATTAGACTCGGATGTGTTGACAGATTAACTCGTGCTGTTAAACAACACCGAATCGGAAAAGCACCGGGAATACCCAAATATGTCTCCAACCTCAAGAAAGACCACTCCCTGATCTTCACCCTCACAGACAAGTCCGGGCAAATTGCAGTAATGGACGAATCCGACTACTGCAGGAAGCTGGAGGAGTTCATCACCCAGTCTAATTCCATTCTGCAAGCTGTAAATCCGCTTAACAAGTGGGTGGCGAAGATTAAGCGAATAGCAAAAATAAAGACGCTTCCTGAAGTACTTAGAAAGGCTGCCAAGATCCCTCCGGGACCTAAGGTTCCTCTCCTTTTTGCTCGACTTAAACATCACAAGCGCGGCAATCCAATCAGACCTATTGTTAGCAGGAAATGCGCCCCTTCAGCTAATTTGGAAAAAGCATTCTCGTCCTTCTTGCGGCCGTTCCTACCGATAGCCGAAGGTGTTCTACTCTCCTCAGCTGACTTCGTTTCCAGAGTGAGATCCACGACAGTGTCTCCAGACGACATAATTGGAAGCTTTGACATCGAATCTTTATACCCCTCAGTGCCGGTGCATGAAGCCACCACAAACCTGAAGCGCTCTATCGCTGACTCGAACTTGTACCCTTCGGAAACTGTGGAAGCTATATCCAAACTACTGGATGCAGTCACGGACTCAAATTTTTTCAGCTTCCGATCCAGAATTTACAAACAAAACAAAGGGGTGCCTATGGGGTCCTCGATGTCGGCGGTCCTTGCTGAAGCGGTCCTCCGACCTCTCGAAAATGAACTTTTGCAATCGTCGGCCACAGTTCCTAAAATATGGTTAAGGTACGCTGACGACATTTTCTTTGTTTGGCAGCATGGACAAGCCAGCCTAAGTGATTTTCTCGCCAGAATGAATGATGCGCACCCGGATATTAAATTCACAGCAGATTATGAGTCCGAAGGTGCATTACCTTTTCTGGATGTACTAGTAAGAAGATTACCCTCTGGTGCTCTTAGCACAGAGGTCTACTACAAACCTACCCACGTGGACAACCCCATACTACCTGACTCAGCAGGCCCGGCCGCACGCAAATATGCCCTTTTTAAGTACAGAGCAAAGCGAGCTTTCGAACTCTCATCGAACAAAGCCAAATGCGAGGAGGAGATCCGTAGCATTAGAAACCTAGCGGCTGCAGCGGGATACGACATGATCGCAATCGACCAAATAGTCAGAAAGGCTGCAAAAACTGCTCTCCCACAGCCTCATGCCAACCCCACGGCACAGCCAGCCCGGTTCGTGGGTTCGGTTCCCTACGTTCCTAGGCTAACGTACTTCCTGAAGAATGCTCTCCGAAGGCTAGGTTGTGATATCGGCGTGACGGCTCCTAGACCTTTGTCAGATATTCTCTCAGCAGACCAACGCGCATCGCCTTCTACGCTCACTGAAGCCGGAGTCTATGCTATTCCTTTGGATTATCCTGACGCATCCGTTAAGTCCTACATCGGGATGACAAAAAGATCCTTCCAGATCCGTTTTTCTGAACACCAAAGGGACGTTAAGGCCGGAAAGCTTACGACGGCACTAGCCCGTGATGTTGCATCTGAAAGGGCAGTTCCCAGATGGGGAGATTTTAAGAAACTAGCACCGTACGTCAGCGCAAGAGCTACTGCGCTTCGCGAAACCATCGAGATCATCATGCGACGGAATGTGTGTAACAAAGATGTAACCACGAGCCTTCCTTTCATATGGCACCGGCTCCTAGAAGTTACACGTGACCACCCGGCCCTGGGATCAAACAACCCGTGACATCGTGCAGGTGTTTTACTTATTTTGAATTTAATTGTATTCTCAGAAATACATTTGTTCCAGTTGCTTCTGCGATCTTTAACTACTAAATGCCTGATGAAGCTACCCGGAGGTAGTGAAAGCTAGCATCTTTTGTTTCCCTTATTTTCTACGCCTAATAAACGGAGTTCACTTTTTATTTTTATTTTTATTGTGTTTCACATTAATTGGGCTTACGGAAACCCGTTTTCTTCATCGATCGTATATATATTTGTTATCTCTGCTGTTTCCGGGCAAATACAATGGGTTCTTTTGCAGAGTATCGAAGATGCAGAATCAAGTTGGAAGAGGAGAAGTGCCACTTACTTTTCTTAAGCAATTGCAAATCACTGGGTTTCATCCCGAAGTTCCTCCGCTTCAGATCGTCAGTGGATGATAATTGGTTCCGAAGAAAAAAGTCCTTACTTCAAATGCAGACGCTCAATCATCTTATACGCATGAAAAGGATCGCTGTTATGACTCTGGAGAACCGTGTATTCCGCCTTTATACGAGCCTTGCAGAGGAGGTTACACCGCTGGAGTTTGACGCGCTTCTCCGCAGGGTTAATATGCTTTCAAGGCGCCAATACAGCTCCCTATCGGCGAAGCACCAGTGCAAACTAGCCAACCTGAGAGATGAATTTGGACCTCCCCGGCACCCGCCAGCTATTCCCATAGTCAATGTCTCTTCCCGGTCTTTCTCACTGGAGGAGATGAAAGTTCTATAAAAAGGACCAAAATTTGCATTTTACCAACCAGTCGGACTTAAGGCCGTTATTCCCGCCATTGAAAGCGTCCTACAGAGTGTTCCGCTCCAAGAAAGGGACCAGATTAGACTCGGATGTGTTGACAGATTAACTCGTGCTGTTAAACAACACCGAATCGGAAAAGCACCGGGAATACCCAAATATGTCTCCAACCTCAAGAAAGACCACTCCCTGATCTTCACCCTCACAGACAAGTCCGGGCAAATTGCAGTAATGGACGAATCCGACTACTGCAGGAAGCTGGAGGAGTTCATCACCCAGTCTAATTCCATTCTGCAAGCTGTAAATCCGCTTAACAAGTGGGTGGCGAAGATTAAGCGAATAGCAAAAATAAAGACGCTTCCTGAAGTACTTAGAAAGGCTGCCAAGATCCCTCCGGGACCTAAGGTTCCTCTCCTTTTTGCTCGACTTAAACATCACAAGCGCGGCAATCCAATCAGACCTATTGTTAGCAGGAAATGCGCCCCTTCAGCTAATTTGGAAAAAGCATTCTCGTCCTTCTTGCGGCCGTTCCTACCGACAGCCGAAGGTGTTCTACTCTCCTCAGCTGACTTCGTTTCCAGAGTGAGATCCACGACAGTGTCTCCAGACGACATAATTGGAAGCTTTGACATCGAATCTTTATACCCCTCAGTGCCGGTGCATGAAGCCACCACAAACCTGAAGCGCTCTATCGCTGACTCGAACTTGTACCCTTCGGAAACTGTGGAAGCTATATCCAAACTACTGGATGCAGTCACGGACTCAAATTTTTTCAGCTTCCGATCCAGAATTTACAAACAAAACAAAGGGGTGCCTATGGGGTCCTCGATGTCGGCGGTCCTTGCTGAAGCGGTCCTCCGACCTCTCGAAAATGAACTTTTGCAATCGTCGGCCACAGTTCCTAAAATATGGTTAAGGTACGCTGACGACATTTTCTTTGTTTGGCAGCATGGACAAGCCAGCCTAAGTGATTTTCTCGCCAGAATGAATGATGCGCACCCGGATATTAAATTCACAGCAGATTATGAGTCCGAAGGTGCATTACCTTTTCTGGATGTACTAGTAAGAAGATTACCCTCTGGTGCTCTTAGCACAGAGGTCTACTACAAACCTACCCACGTGGACAACCCCATACTACCTGACTCAGCAGGCCCGGCCGCACGCAAATATGCCCTTTTTAAGTACAGAGCAAAGCGAGCTTTCGAACTCTCATCGAACAAAGCCAAATGCGAGGAGGAGATCCGTAGCATTAGAAACCTAGCGGCTGCACGGGATACGACATGATCGCAATCGACCAAATAGTCAGAAAGGCTGCAAAAACTGCTCTCCCACAGCCTCGTGCCAACCCCACGGCACAGCCAGCCCGGTTCGTGGGTTCGGTTCCCTACGTTCCTAGGCTAACGTACTTCCTGAAGAATGCTCTCCGAAGGCTAGGTTGTGATATCGGCGTGACGGCTCCTAGACCTTTGTCAGATATTCTCTCAGCAGACCAACGCGCATCGCCTTCTACGCTCACTGAAGCCGGAGTCTATGCTATTCCTTTGGATTATCCTGACGCATCCGTTAAGTCCTACATCGGGATGACAAAAAGATCCTTCCAGATCCGTTTTTCTGAACACCAAAGGGACGTTAAGGCCGGAAAGCTTACGACGGCACTAGCCCGTGATGTTGCATCTGAAAGGGCAGTTCCCAGATGGGGAGATTTTAAGAAACTAGCACCGTACGTCAGCGCAAGAGCTACTGCGCTTCGCGAAACCATCGAGATCATCACGCGACGGAATGTGTGTAACAAAGATGTAACCACGAGCCTTCCTTTCATATGGCACCGGCTCCTAGAAGTTACACGTGACCACCCGGCCCTGGGATCAAACAACCCGTGACATCGTGCAGGTGTTTTACTTATTTTGAATTTAATTGTATTCTCAGAAATACATTTGTTCCAGTTGCTTCTGCGATCTTTAACTACTAAATGCCTAATGAAGCTACCCGGAGGTAGTGAAAGCTAGCATCTTTTGTTTCCCTTATTTTCTACGCCTAATAAACGGAGTTCACTTTTTATTTTTTATTTTTATTGTGTTTCACATTAATTGGGCGTACAGAAACCCGTTTTCTTCATCGATCGTATATATATTTGTTAAAGATAAAGAAGTTCTGTCGTTAAGAATAAAAAAAAAAGGGTTCCTACAGAATTCAATGGCTCGGAGATGCGCGAAGGATCGAAGACCGCAGTGGACATCACAGCGAAAGGAAGGTGTTGGCGATGTGGTTTAGGGCACCAGTTTCGGAAGTGTCCCGATTTCAGCGTGACGTGTAATTACCGTTCCAAGAAGGGACACTATGCGCGCCAATGCAAAGCTAATATGAAAACCCTTAACACGAAATAAGGAAGTTCATGAGATTAGCGAATCTGATAGTGAGTTGGAGGGCATTACTACATATAACTGTGATACTTTGCATATCAGTGAAGTGATTAATTTCTCAAATAATTACCAAGGTAAATGGTATACAAAGGTGCTATTTGATAAAGGAATTCGCGCTAATTTTAAGATTGACACTGGTGCAGAAGGGAATGTCATAACTGGACAACTATCGGTGAAGATTTCAAATTCACAAGTTAAACGACTGAGGTCTTTTAATAATACGTATACACTAGTTTTGGGAGAGATAAGCACTAAGTGTATTATAAAAAACAAACCTGTTACCCTTAATTTTCTTGTGGTTGAGGGTAGATTCAATTGCATTTTAGGATGCCATGCTTGTGAGAACTTGGGTTTAATAGTAAGAAATAAGGATTTCATTCAAGTTCATGAAGTTGTAAATCCTATTCCAGAAAATATTTTTCAAGGTATTGGATGTATAAAGAATTTTAAATATGAAATAGAGCTGCAAGAGGGTGCTTCGTTAACTATACATCCACCACGGTGAATACCTTATGCAATTCGTGAGAAGGTAAAGAAGGAGATTGACATGATGATGATGATGAAAATTCTCGTACCTGTTGTTAATCCTACTCCTGCAGTAAGCCCATTGGTAATCGTCAAGAAACAAGACAAAATTCGTTTGTGTTTAGACCCTACTGATCTAAATAAGGCTATTAAAAGATGTCACTTTCCACTCAAAACTGTGGAAGATATAGCTGCTAGAGTAAACACAGCCAAATATTTTACCCTACTTGACGCAAAAAAGGGTTTTTGGCAATTACGTGTAACAAAACGTACTTCTGATTACTTGACAGTTAATACGCCCTGGGGTCGATACTCATTTTTGAGAGTGCCTTTTGGACTTGCTTCGGCACCCGAAATTTTCCAACAGGTTATGGAGTCAATATTGAAGGGCATTGGCAATACTGAATGCTCAATGAATGATATTCTGATCTGGGCAAACACGCTCAAGGAGTTACGTAGTTTAACATCTAAGGTCATTGATCGACTTTTAGAGAGTGGAATTCGGTTGAATAAAGACAAGTGTGAATTTGAGAAAACAAGAGTTAAGTTCTTAGGTCACATTTTTACACCAAGTGGAATAGAAATTGACCGATCCAAGGTTGAGGCCATTGGAAAAATTAAAGGTACCTACTTGTGTTACTGAGTTGCAGAGATTTATGGGTATGACTAATTATGTTTCTAAATTCATACCTAATTATTCAAGTATTTCAGAACCCATGCGCAGACTTCTACAGAAAGATGCCATATGGGAGTGGTCTTCTGACCAAGAAAAAGCCTTTTGTAAGTTAAAAGAATCTCTTCAAAATACTCCACAGTTGGCTTATTATGATGTAAACAAGCCAGTGGTTGTTTCTGTGGATGCCAGTTCTCATGCAGTTGGTGCTGTACTTCTCCAAGATGGTAGACTGGTAGCATATTCTACCAAAGCATTAACATCTGCACAACAGCGTTATCCTCAAATTCAAAAAGAAGCCTTTGCTATTCGTCATGGGTGCAAAAAATGTCATGACTATATTTATGGCAAGTCTGTCACCATTGAAACGGATCACAAACCTTTAGAAGTCATCGCGAAGAAACCCTTACATACAGCTCCACCTAAATTACAGCGATTAATCTTTGATGTGCTTCAGTATTCGCCGAAAATAATATTTAAACGTGGTACTGATATTCCAATCCCTGACGCTCTAAGTCGTGACTGTTATGTAGAGTCTTTGGAGACAGCTGGTGAAGATCAAGAACTTTTTGAAACATTACTCGATATACCGCTTCTATCATTAGCATTTCAAGAGTTGATTGCAGCAACTAATTCAGATGAAGAATTACAACAACTCAAGAGAGTTATCCTTGAAGGTTGGCCACCAACAATAAAGGAAGTGCCTGTGTCTTTACACAAGTATTGGAATTATCGAGAAGAATTATCTGTATACGAAAATCTGTTGTTCAAGGCTGAACGACTGATTATTCCTAGAGTACTTCAACATAAATATCTCAAATTTTATAGAAAAATCCGAATGTGTAAGCAACAAAACACCAACCTCAAACCCGAGTCGCTTAACATCTTCGTTAAGTATGCAGGTTAAACATTCAACCTTCTTAACTGTATTTCAACCCTTCTATTTACCAAACAAACAAGATTTGTAATGTTTCAAATCTCCAAAGCTGTTTTGTTAGCCGTGTTTATTATTTTGTAATGAAACTGTTTAACCTTTCCTAAAAAGAAAAAAAGAAAAAGAACACTCACAATATTGTCAAAATTCAGATTTAAATCTGAAACTATACTAGTAATCCGTATTTATTGGCGTAAAATAAAGATCAGATATTCCAAGCTTTCGCACATCAACCAGATGGTTTTTTTAACGAAAGTGAAACCCCCAGAGGGCCAAGTCTTTCCGCCTGGTAGTTTCCAAATCATAATCATTCCCCCATAACTATCCAATATGTAAAGCTAATAGGTTCATAAAATTGTGAAACAAAAAGCATCGAGTTTCCCAAAGAGAGCCTAATTCATTCAAAGAAACCTATCTAACTCGTTTGGATTTCGTTAGGTAAAAAAGTGAATTAAGAGTGCTTTTTTTACATTTCTCCCTGGATAAAGCAGTACAAAATCTGCAAATTGTTCAAAGCTTCGCACAATCTTGGTTTAGATAAATGCTTGAGGGAACTAACACGTTGTGCCATTAAATTGTGCGAATGGAAACCTATTCACGCAAAGGCAAGACCTATAATCTAAAAAAAAAAAAAAAACAACTAAAACATTTCTGCTGAATATTTTGATGCCTTTTCATGCCTACACATAACGTTCACTGAACGCCACTGGTTACAGTACACTTTAAAGGAACATAAGCTTAAGTTCTAAAGGCTGAATATGTCTCCTGCAAGGGCGAATATTCAGGATGTGCTAGGTGTGCGGCGCTCACCCCCACAGAGTCGCAATTTAACCTTAATTTACTTTTTTCGGATTTATTTCTAATAAAAACTCCCAGAGTTCGTCATACGACTTCGAGTGATGGTTAAAATTAATTTCCCCACATAATGTTTTCATTAAGAAGAAAAGGTTCGTTCAGTAAGCATATCGCATTCGCGCTAGAATCCTGGGGTGTACTATTTCACGTGCGCACATCCGGCGACCTTAAAGCAGCTGTGGTGCAAGCGCTCCCCAGATGGCGCTGCAGATCACGTTCTTATTTCCCCGTGGTTTCAAACGTAACAGCGAAACGCTCAGGGTGTGCTACCCCAAAATGAGCACCGCTTGAGTTCCACGGAGCAGTACAATTCAACGATGTGGTAGGAGTTGCTGTTATATTGTTTTTTTTTTAATGTATGTCCAATAAGACTCGCCGAAGTTTGTCAGTTAAACTTAATTCCCTTGTGCAATATTTTCGTGAAGAGAAGGTTTGTTGCTTCGTGCAGTAAACAAAACGTATTAAGTAATATTTGCAGCTGCACGAGTGCTATTTTACCAGCGGATACCCCGAAGTCGTCAACTGTAATTCCTAGTGCTCCAGATGGCGCTACAGGAAATGTTTTTTTATCTTCTCGTAGTTTCAACGCAGAGATTGAAATTCCCAGGGTGTGCGCGCTTCAAAAAGCACCACTGGTCATACTTGTTTGCGTATGAAATAGCGTGGAGTCATAAACACATTTCAACGTTCTGCTACGAGTTACTGTTTTTCTGTCTTTTCGTTGCTGTGTGAATCGGTGTGTTTATGAGCACAGATTTAAATACACAGTTTGAATTTTGACATTCATTTAGGAAAACGATGTACTAAGGGTCCCATTTTCTGCCAGAGATTTTGCAGATTGTGTAAAGCGGGTTAAAGAAAGTAAGCCTCATTCTGTATTTAAAATCTATATTAAAAAATAACAAACCGAAAATTCGTTCATCACTCCAGTAGTTGCACAGGAAATTCAGATTTTCCTTACAATGGAGTGTATGTAAAGATCTTTACCGTCAGTTATTAGACGATAGCTAAATAAAAGAAATGCTTTCGTATGTTCAAAATCAATGCGCGAATTTTGCAGCTCGGGATACGTAATAAAATTTTTGCGTATTTTTTCCCATAACAGCGCACACCCAACCTAAATGGGCACGCGACGCTACTTGTCTCCTGAAACATGCACAAGCCACTTTTTTTTATAGGTTTAACGGTGAACAACTCAGTAGGCGGTAGTCTCTCATCCCTAATTTAGGGCAACTAGTTCCAGGGAACGAAGGGAGCCAGTTCCGTAAGACAAACGCATCATCGATGCCTCACCGGGATTCGAATCCGGACCCACGAGGACTGATAATGATCATATGAGCCAGCGCTTAGACCACTTCGCCACAGGGTCGGCTAAGCATTCGTTAGCCTCTGTATCTGTGTTTTACGCTATTTTAAATCCTTCAATCGCTGATCTCTCGCACAAAGAAAAGCTGTTATGATAACAGAATGTCAAGAAAATCCACGTATATTAAATCCTTTCAATAAGTTGCATCTCGTACATTCGTCACGGGCGTCCGTTACCCATGACATTATTGCCAATCGCTTTAAAACAGTTACGGTTTACCTAAAAGGAATAAGAACAGAATGCGCAAGTATAATAAAAAAAATGTCAACTACCCTTGATGAATACGCTGCGATGAGAATACATGTGCCGCCCCGGTGGCGCAGTGGTCTAAGCGATGGCCTCTGATCATTCGTCCAAAAGAGGTCCGGGTTCGCATCCCGGTGAGGCATGGATGTTGTGTTTGTCTTACGACACTGGCTCTCTCCCTTCCCTGGAACCAGTGACCCTAAATTAGGGACGGGCGACTGCTTATAGCCCATTGAGTTGCTCACGGTGGTCGTTAAACCTTCAATCAAAAAAAAAAATACATGTAACATCTGCTACGTTTAGTTGCTGAATTGTCAACAAAATCTAGCTGTAAATGGGAATAGTAAAATTAAAAAGGAAACATAAGTGCTTACTTAACCCCTTCGCCTAATATGACGTCTCGGAGAAGTCATGGTGCTCGGGGGCCAAACCTGACTATGACGTCTAGAAGACGTCAAGCGATTTTGGAAGCTATTCATCACGTTTTTTCTTACACATACTTTTTCCACTTATAATGTTATTCGTCTGTGTAAATCATATGTTTTCCCCAAAGGAATGGAGAATAATATAAGGAGAAATTGAATCGTTAACCATTGGTCTGATCCTGTTACGTGTGGAAATGTAGTATAGATTGTCTGACGCATATGTCTTGTTTGCATGTTATCGCGTCACAAGGTCGTGTTAGGCTCTATATAATGCAAAAGTATCATATGCAGCAAAACTATTTTTTTCGAAAAGTATCATATGCAGCAAAACTATTAGTCTAATTTACTATTTCTATTTTTTCATTCTAAACTATAAACATATGTCAGAACAACATAACTATCTTACATAAGCGCATTGCTTTTAAAGCAGTACAAATTACTTTATTTTCCACCTTTGTATATTCAGGGGGTCAGGCGAATTGAAATAGTACGCTTTGATCCGACAAATCGACATTTAATCGTAGGGCCAAGGGTTAATGACATAATTTTCTCACAAGCAATAACCCCATTACAAAAAAAAAATCGCAGCGTCTTCCTGTCAGCACATGATGTGCAAAAAAATAAATACATAAATTGCAGCTTCTTCCGTTTCAGCATTTCAAAGGCACCCTACTCCAGGTCCAGTAGACTCCAGATGGAGCAACATAGAAATCCGACTACGTCTCAAAAATTAGCCCCCATTCCTTCTCTGTTAGCAACTACTCGTCATAGCTACTAGACTTAAAAGTGGCTATGCCATGAAGAACCTGAGATTTAAATTTAACATTTAAGGTGAATTAGTATCAAGAACAAAATTAAGTTTTAGAAAACAATGCTAACAGATTCAAGTAAAAAATACGTCAAGTTTCACCATGTCTATACATGGAAGTGTTATAATTCATCGTTAGAACACTAATTTTGTAAAAAGATTATTTCCCCGCTTCCCGGAAACGCAATCCCATCTTTAGGTGCACTGTGGACGGTAGCATCGAATTTTAAAAAATGCTTTCTGGAGTTACGAGGACATTTTATTTTATGACGGATACCGCCTGTAAAAGGAAATGTTTTCGTGTATAAAATTTCTCCCTTTCCGTTGTTTTCAACGGGCCATTTATTTACATCAGGTGTCCGATGGATCTACGAGTGTAGCTTCCCTATGAATGCCAAAGCATTCCGAAAGAGTTAGATCAAAGAAAAGGAAACGAACAATGCAATAAAGATCCTCCACGGTCGAAAACCCAAACACGAGTTTTTGATGTGCGACCCTTTTCGTGTCTCAGAACTAATAAACAACGCCTGTTTGCACAGTTACAAAGAAACAACGAATGAAAGTAAACAGTGGCGCACACAGCGTGAAACTCGATGAAAAATGTAGCAACAAAACTTGAGAAGTGTATGTGTTGTGGGCTTCGTTAAGAGAGCAAGGCATAAATGAAACAAATGCCCAACGTTTTCGGGAAGTAACGAGATATTTACAGTCTGGTTGCATTTTATGCAAAAAAGAAAAACCAGAAGCTCGCACGATAAAACGGATAGTCAAAAACAGCAGTTTTTTCTCGCCGGCAAAAGTGTTGCAATTCACGATCGGTTCTTGTTTTTTTTTTTTGATTGGAGGTTTAACGACCGCCGTGAGCAACTCAATGGGCTATAAGTAGTCGCCCGTCCCTAATTTAGGGTCACTGGTTCCAGGGAAGGGAGAGAGCCAGTGCCGTAAGACAAACACAACATCCATGCCTGACCGGGATTCGAACCCGGACCCCTTACGGGGGAATGATTAGATGCCAACGCCTTAGACTACGGCGCCACCGGGTCGGCCACGATCGGTTCATGAATATCAACTAAATTAAATCGGGAAGCAGAAATACAGTATTTAATGTGTCTCTCAAAGAAAAATCACCATACTAATACACAGAGGAGAAAAATCGTGGCTTCTGATTATTCGTCCGAGATGGGTCCGGGTTTCGAATCGCGTGAGGCATGGATGTTGTGTTTGTCTTACGGAACTGACTCTCTCCTTTCACTGAAACCAGTGGTCCTAAATTAGGGACGGGTGACTGCCCATTGAGTTATTAACGGTGGTCGTTAAAAAAAATTGCGACTTTTTTAAAACATAACATTATATACCGATACGCCATTAACATTATGGCCACCTACCTAATAAGCTGTAAGACCCCCCCCCTTTAGCGCGCAAAACAGCGGCCGCGGCCACTCGGGAAGGCATCGATTCGATGAGGTGGCGATAGGTATGCTGGGGTATCTGGTACCATAATGTCAACATGTGACGTACCTGCCAGAAGGACGCACACGACATAAAGGCAGATAGGAATCGGTACAAAATGTCAGCGTAGCTCAATTGGTAGAGCAACTTATTCCGGAATGAGTGGACCCGGGTTCGAATCCTGGCGCGGATAAAAATGACGGAGAAATTTACTTCGTTATAATGGCGCCCGAACTATCCGGATGACCCGACCGTTCAAAATCTCGTAATGGTGTGATGTTATTTCCACACCGCGAGATAAGAAAAATAAGAGAATCCCTTCTCCAGCACTTCAAAAAAAAAAAAAAAGTAAAATAAGGGGGAGATGATGTAACGTACCAGGAGATGTGACGTGCCTGCCAGAAGGACGTACACGACATAAAGGCAGATAGGAATCAGAATAAAATGTCTGCGTAGCTTAATTGGTAGAGCAACTTATTCCGGAATGAGTGGACCCGGGTTCGAATCCTGGCGCGGACAAAAATGACGGAGAAATTCACTTCGTTATAATGGCGCCCGAACTATCCGGATGACCCGGCCGTTCAAAAATCTCGCATTGGTGTGATGTTATTTCCACACCGCGAGATAGGAAAAATAAGAGAATCCTTTCTCCAGCACTTCGAAAAAAAAAAAAAAAATAATAAGGGGGAGATGAGGTGACGTACCTGCCAGAAGGACGCACACGACATAAAGGCAGATAGGAATCGGTACAAAATGTCAGCGTAGCTCAATTGGTAGAGCAACTTATTCCGGAATGAGTGGACCCGGGTTCGAATCCTGGCGCGGATAAAAATGACGGAGAAATTTACTTCGTTATAAACAGCAGATCCTCCAGTTCCCGTAGATTTCGGCGTGGTGGGGATTTAGCGCGAACCCGCTTCTCCAAGTCGAACCACAAATGTTCGATTGGGTTCATGTCAGGTGAATTTGGAGATTAACAGAAATTCACCAGCATGTTTCTAGAACCATTCCTTGACGAATCTGGCAGTGTGGCATGGCGCATAATCCTGTTGGTAATGGCCACCACCAGCACGGAACACAGTTGCCATGAATTAGTGAACTTGGTCCGCAACAATATTCAGATACCTGACAGCTGTCAGGAATTGTGCTATTGGGATAATGGGGCCTAAAGTGTCCCAAGAAAACATCGCCCACAGCATAACACTGCCGCCGCCGACCTGTTTCCGCCCAACAGTGCATCCAGGTGATATAGCCGCCGTTGTTAATAGGCGTAACCGCGCTCGGCCGTCTACGTGATGCACCAGGAATCTTGATTCGTCAGACCAGGTCACTTTCTTCCAATCGTCCATGGTCCAATCTCGATTATCTTGGGCCCATTTTATGCGTAGTTGGCGATGACGTGCAGTGAGCATGGGGACACGGCTGGGTCTTCAGCTACGCAGGCCCATGTGCAGAAGGTTGCGATGAACTGTATCCTGTGACACATTGCCCTGATCACCACTGTGGCGGCTGCAGGTGATTTATCGCACTGTGGCCCTGTGGTCTCCGCTCCCCTCTGGCATCAATGAGCTGCGAACGACACACGGCTGGACGATGGTTCGTCGTTTGGCCATGTGTGTACTACTTTTGATACGTACTCACTACAGCGGCACGTAAACAACCTACAAGTCGCGCTATTTCCGAGATCGTAGTTTCGAAGCGCCGTGCCATCACAATTTGTCTTTTATCAAACTTCGATGCATCGGCAGCTTTTCCCATTCTGACTCCAAACACTCTACTAACCGAAAGCCGGTCCTCCGGTTGTATATATACTGCTCTGTGAACTTCATCTGCTCCACCGTTCGGTCTTTAGGCGCGCTCATTTCTCTAGGCTGGGGGTGGTCATAATGGAATGGCACATTGGTGTACAAACGCTACTGTCTAGTTAAGAAAGGCGTTAGTTACAGGAAAAACCGTCTCTGAAATTCATGAGCGTATAGTAGAATTGAGCATGAGACAAAGTGAGTATAACACTACTACCAGGAGAAAATGAAAACGAAAAGTTACACCGAAGAGCCAAACCATTATGACCAGCACGTCTTTATGTAAATCGAAACTGCAGGTGAACGACAGCGCGTATGAATATCATGGAACGGTATATAAATGACAAATAATAATGAGCTTTGTTAATCAGTGTTATTCTAGTTCTTCAGATTGGAAAGGCCACCTTGTAATGGCCGTACGACTGGGTCAGAGTGTTTCCGAGACGGCAAGGATTGTGGGATGCTCACTGGTCCGAGGAGGGAAAACTTACGAACCGCCGGCAAGCTCTAGGCCAACCACGGATCATCGATGCTAGAGGTGAACGAAAGCTGCTATCCCGTATGGTACGATATAACAGAAGGGATACTGGGCGCAACTCGCCGGTAATTTAAATGCTGGTGACGGAAGTAATGTGTCGCAGCATACAGTACATTAAACCCTGCTAAACACGGGGCTGCGTAGTCGCAGGACGCTCATAGTGCCCATTCTAACCTCGGTTAACGGTGGAAAGCGCCTACAATAGGCACGCGAACATCAAAATTGGACCTTGCAATGATTGCAAGAAGGTCGTCTGCTCCGATGAATTTCGCTTCCTGTTGCAACATGGACGTGAGCGTAGTTTACCTGCGGAAGTGATGCACCGTGGGACGAAAGCAATTCGGTGGAAGAAGTACACTGCCGGACAATTGCTAAGGACGGATCACAATAGCAACGATAGCAACCATAAAATGGATGGCAGGAAAATGTGGAAATTAGCATAAGTGCGGGATACAGTAAGACGTGTTGTGCGTATGCAAATTTTGGATTGCCGAACTTGTTCGTGACGTCATAGCGCTGATAAGAGATATAAAGGATTTGACGCGTATTGACCGTTGTTGTTCAAACGCAAAGTTGAAAGGGAAAGAATCAATTCACGAACTTGCAATTTTCAGTATGTCGTCCCGACATCACCTAGATGATTTTACGCGTGGTCGTATTATTGGCAAGATTGAAGAAGGGCGAAAAATAACAGATGTTGCCACGGAATTCGACGTCAGCCACAGTGTTGTTTCAAGGCTTTGGAAATCAGTTCAAACAAATGGAGAGTGTAGCAAACGTCACGGGGGAGGTCGTGTTCGCAGTACGACACCTGCAGAAAATCGGTACATAGTGCTATCAACAAAAAGACACCGGCGCAGCACAGCTAGTGAGGTAGCAAATCAATTTATGGCTGCTACTGGCAAGCGGATCTCCCGAAAAACTGTCGCCAGACGTTTGCATGAAGGAGGACTATACGCCCGCCGTCCTGTTGTGTGCATCCCATTGTCCGAACGTCACCGTACCGCCCGTTTGCAATGGTGCCATCAACATCGCAATTGGACTGATAACGACTGGTCTACTGTCCTCTTCTCAGATGAGAGTAGATACAGTCTATCGTCTGATTGTCGACGACAACTGATCTGGCGTGATAGTGGTACTGCATACTGTCCAGCAAACATACAGGAAAGGAACCGATATCCGACATGTAGTGTCATGGTACGGGCTGGCATCATGATCAATGGCCGTACGTCCCTCTATGTGCTTCCAACTGGGACTATGACTGGCCAACGATACATTAATGATGTTCTGCTACCTCATGTTCGCATGTTTCGTGGTGCTGTCGGTGACAGATTCATTTTCATGGACGACAACGCAACATGTCATCGAACAGTCGCTGTCCAGGAGTGTCTTGAGAGCGAGGATATTCAATTCCTCGTATGGCCAGCACGTTCTCCAGATCTGAATCCCAGTGAAAATGTGTGGGATGCTTTGGAGAGGAGTCATGCTGGTCGCCAATGCCCTCCAATAAACAAGGACACCCTCATCCGTGCACTGACAGAGGAATGGGATAAATTACCCCAACAGCTGCTTGATAATGTTGTGCAAAGCATGACACCACGTGTGGAATCTTGCATCGCCCTCCATGGTGGCCATATCCCGTATTGACATCTTACGCCGGAACGCCTGCGGACGGTAATTGCATTTTTCACGTTTACGTATTCTGCACAAAATGGCCTGTTTGTCCCTTGAACACGTTCCAAAGCCTTCTGGATTTCAGAGCACAATAAATTGTCTTTCTTATAATGTCCTGGCATTCTGACATTATTTTATTTCACTTGGCATCCAACCACACTTACTTTTTTATGCGCTATATAGCCGTTTATGATCCGTCCTTAGCAATTGTCCAGCAGTGTATAATGCTTCCGGCAATGTTCTACTGCGAAACCCTTGGTCCAGGCATTCATGTGCAGGAAATTATGTCGTCTACCACCTACCTAAACATCATAGCAGGCCAGGTACATTCTCTTATGGCAACAGTATCCCACTCTAGTAATCTCTTATGTCAGCTGAATAATGCGCCATACCACACTGTCCGGATTGTTCAAGAATGTTTCATGGAACATGAGGAAGACTTCCAGGTATTTCCCTGACCTCCGAATTCCCCACACTCCAATCCAATCAAGCATCTGTGGTTTGTGTTGGAACAGCAAATCCGATCTGAGGCGGCTCAAGTGCGTAACTTACATGAATTAAGGGACCTGCTGGTAACGTTTTGGTACCACATACCACTTTTAGATTTATTTTTCTTTGAAGTTTTTTTTTCTTGATTGGAGGTTTAACGACCACCGTGAGCAACTCAATGGGCTATAAGCAGTCGCCCGTCCCTAATTTAGGGTCACTGGTTCCAGGGAAGGGAGAGAGCCAGTGCCGTAAGACAAACACAACATTCATGCCTCACCGGGATTCGAACCCGGACCCCGTTCGGACGAATGATCAGAGGCCATCGCTTAGACCACTGCGCCACCGGGGCTGCTTGAAGTTTAACGACCACCGTGAGCAACTCGATGGGCTATAAGCAGTCGCCCGTCTCTAATTTTGGGCCGCTGGTTCAACGGAAGGGAGAGAGCCAGTGCCGTAAGACAAACACAACATCCATGATTCACCAAGATTCGAACCCGAACCAATATCGGCAGAACAGACAGAAGCCAGCGCTTAGACCACTGCGCCACTGGAACGGCTTAGAAATTTGTAGCGTGTTCGCCTCGCCGGGTAAGAGTTGTACAGGCGGCGCGTCGCGGACGAATATCATATTCAGCACATGGTCATAATGTTTTGGCTCTTCCGTGTACTTTTAAGTGTGCGTAATGGCGACACACAAGAATTGAAAACCATTGTGGTGATAAAGACATATTTAGATGATAATGATGATAGCGGAATAGCGAAAGCCGATAAAGTGGAAGTAAAGTCTCTAAACTACACAGTCGTATCAGAATAATATGACCACCCCCGGAATAACAGTGTACCCGCCCAAGTGCATCACAGAATGCACGTGACAAGGTCGACCACACGGAGATATAAGCAGCCAGCCAGGACAGATGAGCCATAGTGCGTGACGTGAGCACAATGGGCAGAGGAAGTGATTTGACGGAAGTTCAAAAAGGAATGAACATCGACTACTGCACCAAGGGTGGAAGCATCTCAGAAACAGCAGACTTCGTGGGCTGCCGGCGAGGTGCTGTAGTAAAACTGCACCAAGAATGGACCGCTGGCACACAGAGTACCTGCCGTCATAACTGTGGAGCCTCAAAGGCCATTGACCCCAGAGGAGAACGTCACCTCCGTCGACTGGTAAAGGGCAATTGACCACGCAAATAAACGCTGAGGCACCTAGGTACATGTCCCCGATAACAGTAGAGCGAACCCTGTTACGCACGAGTCTCCGGAATCGACGCTGCGTCAAGATGCTCATGTTAACCCAGGTCAATCGGCAATGACGCCTGCAGTTCGAATGGGACTACCGTCATTGGACAGTGGAAGAGTGGGTAAATGTTACCTTCTCCGACGAATCGAGGTTTCTACTCCACAGAAGTGACAGGCTGTGGCGGATACGGCGTCATACACATAAGAATCAACACCCCGACACTTTTGTCGGTCAAGTACAGGCCTGAGGTGGCAATGTGCATGTCTGGGGGATGATTTCCTGATATGACCTGGAACCGCTAGTAACACTGGATGGGTCCCTGAACGCCAATGGCTACCTGTCCATTCTCGCTGACCACGTGCATCTCTTCATGTTGGACGTTTACGCTGGTGGTGATGGCGTCTACCCACAGCACAATGCGTCATGCCATGTCGCTAAGGGGGTGAGTGACTGGTTTCAGTAACACGAGAGCGATGTCTACGTTGGCCGGCGAAATCGCCCGACCTCAATCCCATAGGGCACTTGTGGGACTATTTGGATCGACAGGTTCGACGTGCCGACCCACAAACACGTCATCTCCGTGACCTCCGTGCTCTGCTGCAGTCCGAATGGGCACGAGTGCCTCGGAAAACCTTCCAGGGCTTCGCTGCGTCCATGCCACGCCGTCTCACCCGGGCCAAGGTTGGTTATTCCCATTATTAGGTAGGTGGTCATATTATTCTGATACGACCGTGTACGCGTCACTATGCCCAGGGAAGTCACGGCTTTACTGAGAGGAGACGCTGAAAAACAAATTTTAATCCCGATTTTTACTAACACGACAAATCGTCAATATATTGCGGAATTTATAGTTACCGCGTGAATAAGTTTCGCTCCTTAATCCGAGTGCAGATGAAACCACTGTCGGCAACAGTGTCCCTGTACCATCAACACAGTTCTGCCATGCGCATAGGCGTCGACTCTCCCAAAAGGCGGTTGGTTGGTTGGTTGGTTGGTTGGTTAGTTGATGTTAGTGGCGCAAGGGCCAGGTTTGGCCAAAGAGCGCCAGACAAAGAACTATCAGCTACAGATGTTTAAAAGCGTGGAAAAGGATGAAGAGCAGACAGGCTTGGTAAAAGTTGGAAAAGAGGATGATGAAAGCTGTGAAGACAAGTTAGTTAATTAGGTTTATAGAAACATTTATTAATTTACTATTATAATTATTATCATGTTTTTTTTAACACAACTACACAAAGGATGAGTCACCAGGAGGAAGACGAACTGTCACTCTCCACCACCACCCCCACGCTCCTCTGCAATGCTGGCCGAGGGCGGGGACGAACTGTCACTCTCCTCCCCCCCCATTTTCCTCTGCAATGTTGGTTGAGGCTGGGGACGAACTGTCACTCTCCTCCTCCCTATGTTCCCCTATAATGGTGGTTGAGGGTGGGGACCTCGCTGAGTCCGAGACAGTTGCAATGTTGGTCAGGTGGACCGCGACAGTTGCAATGTTGGTCAGGTGGACCGCGACAGTTGGATGGACACTGTACACCTTTGCGGATTGAGGACCGGGTCTTCCGCACGTGCAGGCTTTCTGCTGGGAACTGGAAAAGTCGGTCGTCTTCAAAAGAGAAGGCGCAGACTCAGCTATTCGAAAAACCTGGAGCTCGGGGAAATACACCTGTGTCGCTTGTTCAGCTGTAGATCGCTTGGCAAGTGCGGCGAGAGCTACAGGGCGCGGAACAAAGGGCTGAACGGGTTGTGGCAGAGACTGAACTACTGCGGCAAAAGTACGCTGTCAGTTGGTGGGTATACCCAACTTGGCCTTGGCAGCAGGGTACGAGAGGCCTTCCAGGGTCTTGAGGCGCTGGATCGCCATCTCGTCCTTCCATTTCATACAGTTGCGGGAGTAAGCTGCATGGGCCTCACCACAGTTAACACAGCAGGCCGTAGAAGTGCAACCTTCCCCGTCATGTTCACTGGAGCCACAATTTGCGCAACGAGCGGAACTCTTACAGAAACGTTGTGAATGCCCGTACCTCTGGCACCTAAAACAGCGCAGAGGACTGGGAATGTACGGGCGAACTCCACAGACCAAGTAGCCAGCCTTGATTCCGGTCGGAACTTTCGAGGAGTTAAAAGTCAAGATCACATTTTTAGACTTAATCAAAGAACCATCGCGCCGGAACATCATACGACGTGCAGCAATAACACCTTGATCTGCAAGTTCAGTCACCAATTCGTCTTCACTGCATGGCAAGAGATCAAACTCCGAAATAACACCCCGAGAGGTGTTAAGAAACGGGTGAGGTGTCACTTTGACAGGAATGCCTTGAAGACTAGTGAGGTGTCACTTTGACAGGAATGCCTTGAAGACTAGTGAGGTGCAGAAAAGTGTTACTCTGAGAAACACTGCAAGTTTGGACAAGCAGGTCCCCAGAGCGAAGCTTCCTCACAGACTTCAAGAGGCCAACTGCAGCGTCCAAAGCTTTAGAAATGAAAAATGGAGATCTGGTGGACAGTCTCTCATTCGGATCGATGGATTCTACAACTAAGTGTGTAGCATGCGTATTCACAGCAATCGAGGGGAGACGACGCTTCGGAGCGACTGGTACAGCTGCCGAAGAAGAGGTTCCACATTCTTGGTCCAGGTCATGGTCTAAAGATCGTTTAAGGTTATAAGACTTGGCAGGTTGAGAAGACGAAGGAGAGTCGTTGGCAGCTATCATTTTCTCAGGTGACTTAAATTTGGAGTTTTTGGTTTTGGTTTTACCCATCGAAAAAAAGAAGGAAGATTCGTCTGCAGACTACTCCACCCATCACCGAGCCCTACAAGGGAGAACTGGAGGTCCGCAAGCCAAGAAAATGACGCTGGACACAGTTCTGGAGCTTATACGTTGCAGATATAGTCCGTTGGCTGTGATCACACGCACTCGGCGGACACTTCGGCCTCCGGGTACCGTCATGCCAACGCCTTTGGCATGATCCCACAGCCCCCGGGCTTACCCTGCCGTGCTATACGACAAAAAAGCCGCTAAAGCCCTGTACACAACTTGGTACAAGACTTCTGATAGAGGTGGGTTAGTCTCTAGCCTCCCGTTTACAGCGAAGCCGGGGTCGAAGAGGAGTGTTGGTACACAGGAGGCACTGCTCCGGTCTCCTGCGACCTCAGCCGCCAGACATCCCATTTCCGCCTCACGGGTCTCCGCACGCGGCAAACATGCAGGTAGGTCTAGCACCCAAACCAGCTAAAAGGAAAAAAAGAAACCCAAAGAAGACAAATCCTGGAAGGGAACCTAAACGGAATCACAGCAACCTACGAACTGAGCGGTTAATATAAAACAGTTAGTGGTGGAGGGTAACAAAACCACAAGACCGGGGTGTTAGTACATAACGTGGTAGCGATTAGGTAGAGGATACAACACGGGCAACTAGCCAGTGGAGAAAATAAATAAAAACAAAAAAAACGAGGCACAAGACCAGCTCGGGATCGTGGGGCCACGACTCCCCAACAGCTGGATGAACAGCCGTCCCTGCAAACACCAACAGCACCAAAATAAAAAACAAGCGGTGGCATGACATCAGATGTTGACCAGTCACAAGGTCAGCTCGGGCCGTGGGGGCGCCGCTCCCCAAATAACTGGAAAACCAGTTATCCCCGTGCGGGGCCCAAAAGGCGGAGGGGCGGTTTTTACGGTGAAAGGAAATATTTCCATCCAGTATTTATATACACCACTGTTTGTGAAAATTGCAACACCAAGAAAGAACCGCGCTATTCAAATGGAATTTATATCGCACATTCCTCATTTTACAAGAGATAAATAATTACATTTGAAGAGCTGTACATGTACAAGATTTTTTCGCATCAAAACTCAATATCGTGTGAAGCCACCTCAAGGAACAAACAATAAGTCTCTTTTTTTTTTTTTTTGATTGGAGGTTTAACGACCACCGTGAGAAACTCGATGGGCTATAAGAAGTCGCTCGCCCCTAATTTAGGGTCACGGGTTCCAGGGAAGGGAGAGAACCAGTGCCGTAACACAAACACAACATCCATGCCCGGACTCCATTCGGACGAATGATCAGAGGTCATCGTTTAGACCACTGCGCCACCGGGGCGGCATAAGTCTACACGACGTGGCATTTGATGGAAGAAGTTTTTGATATCGGCCTGGGGAATAGCCTGCTTCTATGCGAGACCACAGTTCATTTGTGGTGACTGGCGGCGGCGCTTGACGGGCCAGTCACTTAGCTACCATGTCCCAGAAAAGTTCAATCGGGAACATATCCGTCGAACGTGCAGGCCATGGAAAAAGAGGTCTTGTACATTCTGAGCCACATGTGGCTGAGCGTCAGCCGTTAGAAGTCTGGACCAAAGAATATCTAACGCTTAAAGAAGGTCAACTCTCATAGAGATAACGTAAAACAGGCGGCAACAGCGCCACCACATTTTAAGAAGTAATATGCTCTGCGGGAAAGTTAACATTCAAGAGAAAAACACGTTAGGGGGACTGCGGCAGTGAAGCTTTTCTTTGATCCACGATGGTTTCCTTCGATCTGATTACTGTTTGCTTAGAGCAGTTTTTTTGTTGTTGATGTTTTCTGATATCCCGGCTATCCCTTATTTTGGTGAGAAAAATATGCAATAACGTTAGTATTACTATTTAAATTAAATTTCAGCAAATATTACAGTTAGGCCTAAGGATCCGTACAAAATGCAGACATTCCCTAGTATTTGGCATTACCGAAAATATTTCTAAAAAAATGAAGAACAAACAAAAGCCTTAAGTAACCCGATTGGCGTAACAAAACTAACATATCCGATTTCCGGTGATTATGCTACCGAGAAGGTAACAATCACGTGCTGTGAGTAGCTCGTCTGACTGTTCTTTACCCAAAGAATTGAAGTCAACAGAAATACGCATGCGCATTCTGCTCCGGTATCAGCCTGTAAGTAGTGTATAAAAGGGCGGTTTCACGCCAGTGGAGAATCAATGTTAACCTATGGGATCCTCCACTTTGGTGGGTGAAGGATCATGGGGTAGCAGAGGATCAGACTTCCGCCATCTTGGATGAATGCGTGGGGGGTGATAACAATGTTGCAGGGGGGTTGACAGATAATACTGCACCGTCTTAACATGACATTGTGGAGTTGGCGGTATGGTTAAATTAGTGTTTCGCAATGCTATCTCGGTACGGAGGGTGTATGACGTTACAAATGTTTCAATTGTTTTTTTAAATCTAACACGTGTGTGGAAGCTTTTCTTTCAACCTCCCATCTTGTGAATTTTTCTTTTTAATTCCTTCAAGTGTATAAAAGGGCGGTTTCACGCCAGTGGAGAATCAATGTTAACCTATGGGATCCTCCACTTTGGTGGGTGGAGGATCATGGGGTAGCGGAGGTAAAAGGGCGGTTTCACGCCAGTGGAGGATCAGACTTCCGCCATCTTGGATGATTGCGTGGGGGTGATAACGGTGTGGGGGAGTATTGCAGGGGGGTTGACAGATAATACTGCACCGTCTTAACATGAGATTGTGGAGTTGACGATATTGTTGAATTAGTGTTTCGCAATGCTATCTCGGTACGGAGGGTGTATGACGTTACAAATGTTTCATTTTTTTTTTAAATCTAACACGTGTGTGGAAACTTTTTTTTCAACCTCCCATCTTGTGAATTTTTCTTTTTAATTCCTTCAAGTGATTTTTAAATTTTGAATGTTTTTTTCTAAAGAGTTTGTTTTTCTTCATGAGTTTTTAATGTTCTTTACAGTTCTCCGAAAAATAGATATGAATGTTCTGGTGTCGGATGACACCACTGTTCTGGTGGATGACATCATGCTTCTCCGGCCAGCCTCATTTTCCCCTCAGAAAATTTTACTGAGTGTGCGTTTTTGCAAGTTTTGCTTGTTTTGTTATACCAAACCTTTTCGTAGAAGATTCTTTATTTTTGCCACTTAAGGAATTTTTATTTAACGACGTTCGGGGTTTAATGCATGTTAGCAAAGGGATATTTGAAGCTGCTTGTTTCCGCAATTCGATCGGGTATTATTAATTAGCCTATGATTTATTTTTGAATGTAGTTTCAGCTGGTGATTCAAGCATTCCTTTTGTCTCCATCCTATACTAGGAAATTTTATTAATGTATTTTTTCTTAAATGGATCCTTTTTTCTTTTTCACAAATTATTTTCCTCACTTAGCGAAATCTCTTACTGCGACAACAAGATGTGTACAGCAGTGATTTTATTGGGCAAACGACTACTTCGGGTCATCAGCAGGAAACTGTATTACGAGGCCCACCCATTGAAGGCTGCCCTTACGTAGTCGCCCATATTTTCCTTTTCGGCCTCTTTTCCTGAAAGGATGTTAGGTATACTTTTATCGTTATTTTTTTTTTAATTTTAATAGGAGTGTATACAAAGTTTTTGAAAAATTTTACCGTCATACACCAGACGATGAATTTATTATAATAAGAATGGCTATGCTATTCTGTTTTCAGTACACTTCACACCATTTTAGGTTTCAGACATATTCACAGATATGACACATACTTGTGATCCACTTGTATGCATTGAGGCTTACGGAGCAGTTAAGCTCACGCCAGTGACCTCCATTGAGTTTACTGGCGTGAGCTTAACGCCGTAGTGACGCAGACCAATGAGGCGACGAATCAGATTGTACGTTTAAAATGCGTGTCGAAAACGTGTGATGATGATCTGTGCTTTTTTTTTTTTTTTTTTTTTTTTTTTGATTGGAGGTTTAACGACCACCGTGAGCAACTCAATGGGCTATAAGCAGTCGCCCAAGTCGGTATGGAATTTTGTTTTGCAAATTCAGAAAAATACCTGGAGTCCAAGTTTGGCTGTAACATGGACATTGTACACTTTGTTTCATTATAAGTATGTTAATTGCACTATAAAATGCATCACAAACACTCTGGCCACATATTTTGTGGCAAAATAATGTCAACTTATCTTCAAAAATGAAAGTATAATTAATGCAACAACCTTAACAATTTTTCTTTGCATATATTATAGAAAAATATGGGCCATTCCACATGAATTCCCCAAGGGATGATAGTTGCACAATTTTTGTTTCTGATTATTCTTTTTTACATGTCACATTACAACACAAATGAACTCAGAATTTTTTTTTGGTGAGTTGTACCAAGGCTGAAATGGATCCTATCAGGCTGTAACATTACCGTTGAAGACAATAGACTTTTGGTGATTGTCCAGTGGGCGTTAGGGACGATTTCAACCGTTAGATGGCACTGCGTCCCAAAGTATAAACACCTCAGTTTCTGCGTTGTTTGAATTGCGGGATTGTGTATGTTCGTCGTTTTTTCTTGTTTCTTTTAAAAACACCTTCTAGTTTTAAAACCAAACTGTTGTTTTCACAACAAAATCCAACCCATTTTCAAAATGGTTTACTGCTGTGTGCCGATGTGCACATCTTCTAAGAAGAAAAACGTGGGATTTTCATTCCACGAGATTCCCTCAAATCAGAACCTAAAGCAACTGTGCTGAAAGAAAAATCTCGTCAAGATTTTGCTCCAAATGACAAGTTACCTTCAACTGTCGTTTGTGGTAAGCATTTTCATTCTGATAATTACGTACCTAATTCAATTTTAGAAAAAAACCTCAGCTATATAAACTCATATTAAGTAAAACAGTGGGTAAATGTGTAGATTTGCGTTTTAAATTTTTTCGTCGGAAAAATATTAGTACTTCGGAAAAGTGCGACGTACAGGTTTTAGATTGTAAAAATTAATGGCAAATGGTGCAGAAATTTTCTGTTTCAAATGTCTTCTAAAGATTTTTATCGTAACATTTACCTGTACGTTCGATACGGCAGCGTCTCTTCACAGCATCGAACTTGCAGGACCGTAAATGTTACGATAAAACTCTTTAAAAGACATTTAAAATACGAAATTTCTGCACCATTTGCCATTAATTTCCATACTCTAAAAGATCAAAGGACAATGTTGAAGACAAAAACTCGTGGGGAATTTATCAAATTCCAAGTGAATGTGGCGCTTCATATATAGGACAGACCCGTAGAGCCTTGCGTTTTCGATTGAAGGAGCACAAGACCTATATTCGGAACTGTGACCTAAAGAAGCAAAACTAATTGACAAGCCAGATTCTTTTTTTTTTTTTTTTTTTTTGATTGGAGGTTTAACGACCGCCGTGAGCAACTCAATGGGCTATAAGCAGTCGCCCGTCCCTAATTTAGGGTCACTGGTTCCAGGGAAGGGAGAGAGCCAGTGCCGTAAGACAAACACAACATCCATGCCTGACCGGGATTCGAACCCGGACCCCTTACGGACGAATGATCAGAGGCCAACGCCTTAGACCACTGCGCCACCGGGGCGGCGAAAGCCAGATTCAACCATCAAACTTGATATTTTGGAAGCTTTCCATATATACCAGAAGTCTTCGCAACTTGTTAATTACATTGCATTCACGCCATTTCTATCAAGTGCGTGGAAGCATCTATCCAAAACACGTGACTGTAAACACCATTTATGATGTCATATACAGTTTGAATATTTACGTGCCATTCGTCCTGATGAAGCTAGGTTAATACCCAGCAAAACCATGGTCGGCTTGAAAAAATAAACTTTTGTGACAACTACGTTGTATTATCTTAATCTATAGCGTAGTGGCATTAAGTCTTCACCATTCTTCTGTTGGGAAGGAAATACAAAATATGAGTACGTACATAAATCAGTAAATTTTCCTCTTTATACTCTACATGATGCACCACCAGTGTGCCCATTGGGGAAGCAAATTAATAGTTGAAAATGATTTTGTTGGAGGCCAGCGAAATGATATCTGCGGAACTCACCTATGCTGGCATAACAAAGGAGCACCACACTGGATGGCAAGCTGTTGCAAAAGAAAAACATTTTGCCTTATCAGAGCATGATAGAAAAGGAACCAAAAGAAGAAAAATACCCAGGCCTTCCAAATTCTCACTTCTGGCCCACTGCTCCAAGGAATGAAAGGTGATGATGACATATGGACATTTGTTTACCTGATGTGATGTCCCTCCGCCCTCAGCCAGGACTGGCCGATCAAAGTTTAATGTATCCCACTTCTTCCCCAGTTCAAATGTGTGAAGGCCTCAGGAATCTCTTCTTGAGCACTTCCACTAGGATTTCAAGGACAAATTTTCATCCACATTTCAAACTCCCTTCAAGCATCCTGAATGCTACCAGCATTTTGCAATGACTATAGAGCCAGCCAGAAGTTGTAAAAAATAAATAAATTGGGGGCGAATGTCATACTTTTTGCTGTATCTTGATTCTTGTGTTTAACGCTGAGTAAGAAAAAAATTCCAACTTCTGATTGTAGCTTGATAGAGTGTATTATGATAAATTAAACCTCTAAACCGCTAGAAAAGGAAATCAGATCAATAGCAAGGTGGTAGAGAAAATTTTGATTTCATTAAATTTGAAGAGGAGGAGAAATCTAAATTTCAGAAGGAGGGTAAGAAAGAAAGAAGGTTGTAACTGGGGCCTACCAAACTTTTCCATGTAAAAAAAGGGAGGCGGGAGTTCAGAAATGAAACAACAGTTGACAGTCCTGAAAGAAGTAAATTTTATTCTGTAAAATTAATCTGGTGCAGATTTCAAAACTTTTAAATTGGCTAAAGTTTGGTTGGTACAGGAAGATTTAAAATTATCATTTTTTTTAAACTGTCTTTTTCTTATGCAGTGAGATGAACTACGAAAATTGTGGAAGGTAGAGTTTATTAAAGACCAAGTGATATAATTCAGTGTGTAGAGTGTCAAAGACCAAGTATACTAGATTTGAGAAAGTTAAAATTTCTAGGTCATAGACTCAAAAATTTTAAAAGCAATTAAAAAACATGAAATTACTACTTAGGGGAATACAACTGGCCATAGCAACCAGAATGGAATGTATTCTAATATAAATCTATATGTAACATCTTTTGAACAGGTATTCTGCCAAACGCTCAATATGAAATGTTCTTTTCTTTTCCCTAATCATGGTATATTCGCTGTTTTTGTCTGGGAGTGTAATGACCACCATGAGCAACTCAATGGGCTATAAACCGCCACCTGTTTCCCTAATTCAGAGCCACTGGTTCCAGAGAACCCCGACCCATGCCTGATTAATTTTTAAAAGCAAACGCTTCCTACAACTCGGCCATGAGGGCAGTAATCTCGGTGTATTCTTTTTTACACTTTCCAACCGTAGGTTGAAGCGTATATGCTCCAGCTTTGTCTGTCTGTCCCACGATAACTCACGTAAAAATTATTCGATTTCGATTAAATTTTAGTATGTGGTAGGGGAAAGCCTGGGAACGAACCTTATTGAAAATGGACGAAATGGTGTCAAAGGTCAGGACATAGGAACGGAATCCATTCCATCACCCTTACGCGTCATAACTTACGTAAAAATGCTTCGATTGCGACAAAACTTTATCATGTTGTTTTAGGGGTATACTGAACCAGTTCTGTTAAATATCGTCGAAATAGGGTCAAAGGTCAGAGCCAGGAGCGAGATTTATTCCACAGCCATTATCCTCATAACTTCACTAAAAATGCTTCTCTGCAACAAAACTTTAGTATGTTGTTCCGGAGGTATACTGAACCAATTCTGTTTAATATCATCAAAATGGGGTCAAAGGTCAAGGCACAGGAGCAAGATTTATTCCACAGCCATTATCGTCATAACTTGAGTAATGATTTCGGGTATGTTGGAAATCGTATCATAATCAATGCATTGCATGATTTCACTAACTTGTTTATGCTTTCGAACCATAGGTTGAAGAGTATGAGTTCCAGCTTGGTCCATCTGTCTGCCTGCACGATAACTCGCGTAAAAATGGTTCAATTTCGATTAAATTTTAATAGTGGTAGGGGACAACTTGGGGACGAACCCCATTGAAAATGGGCAAAACGGGGTCAAAGGTCAGGACATAGGAGCAGGATCCATTCCATCGCCCTTATGTGTCACAACTTACGTAAAAATGCGTCTATTAAGACAAAACTTTATTATGTTGTTCCGGAGGTATACTGAACCGGTTCTGTAGAATATAATCAAAATGAGGTCAAAGGTCAGGGCGCAGAAGCGAGATTTATTCCACAGCCATTATCCTCATAACTTGACTAAGAATGCTTCTATTGCGACTAAAGTTTAGTATGTTGTTCCGGATGTATACTGAACCAATTCTGTTTAATATCATCGAAATGGGGTCAAAGATCAGGGCACAGGAGCGAAATTTATTCCACAGCCATTATCCTCATAACTTGACTAAGAACGCTTCTATTGCGACAAAACTTCAGTATGTTGTTCCAGAGGTACACTGAACCAATTCTGTTTAATATAATCGAATTGGGGTTAAAGATCAGGGCACAGGAGCAAGATTTATTCCACAGCCATTATCCTCATAACTTGATTAAAAATGCTCCTATTGCGACAAAACTTTAGTATGTTGTTCCGGAGGTATACTGAACCAATTCTGTTTAATATCATCGGAATGGGGTCAAAGGTCAGGGCACAGGAGCGAGATTTGTTCCACAGCCCTTATCCTCATAACTTGAGTAATGATTTCTTGTACGTTGGAAAGCGGAATCATAATCAATGCATTGTTGCATGATTTTACTAACTTGTTTAAGAAGGTTAACGACCACTGTGAGCAACTCAGTGGGCTATAGGCAGTTTCCTGTCCCTAATTTAAGGCCACTGGTTCTAGGGAATGGAAAAAGCTAGTGTCATAATACAAACACACCATCCATGCCTCACCCAGAATTCAAACCTAGACTTATCTCGGAAGAAAGATTTTAGAAACCAGCACCTCATACGGTATAACCCCCCTTAACTTCTCTCCATATATGATGCAAGGTATTGGTGTGCAAAATATTGGGTCATTTCATAATTATGGCCGATGCCGGCAAGGCGAATTTGCATTGCCGGTTACAAGGGATGCCTCGTAGGAGGAACTACCAAACACCCCTGCAAAGTGAATCGGTTCAGTCCACGGGTATAAAACTGTATTTTAGACTGATCTCAGTAGTTGGGGACATGATGTAGCAACACGACGTGAGACTAGTGATTTTGCACAAATTCGAACGTGGCCGGAATGTGTCCGAAACAGTCACAAATGTAAATAGAGCATGGGGTGTTGGCATGACGAGTGACAGAACTGTCCATAGATTGTTTTCCAAGTTCCGTGACGGTGATGTTGCCAGGAGCCGGTGGTGTGTGACACAGTACAGTTAAGGCGGAAAGGGGAAGAAAAACCAATGACCACAGTACGTGAGCTCAGTGCCGAGCTTGTCGTATCATCAGCGACAATTTCCAGACACCTGGCAGCTATGGTCAAGGTTAAAAAACTGGATACCTGGGTTCCACATGAACTCACCGAACAGCAGCAGATACGGCATCTGGAATCATCAGCATCGCGCTCCCTTTCTGCATCGGATCCTTACAGTTGATGAAAAATGGGTGCTTTATGACAACAGGAAGCGAACAGTGCAGTGGCTCGATAAAGGGGAACCACCCAAACACATGTTCAAGCCCGAGTTGCCCCCACAGAAGGTTCTGATCTCTGTGTGATAGACTGCCACGACTGTGGTTCATTATGAGTTTTCCCGCAAGGGCAAACAATCACAACAGACATGTACTGCCGTCAGCTGGAAGAATGTCACCAGAAATTATGCAACAAACAACCATCGCTCGGTCCCATACTGCTTCAGGATGGCGCACAACCACGTGTCTATTGGAAGCATGCGAAAAATCAACGGCTTGGGGTACGAGGTCCTTTCTCACCCTGCTTATTCATCTGACTTCGCCCCCTCAGACTTTCCCATGTTTCGCCATTTGGACCACTTCTTGAGGGGCAAACGATTTGCTAACAAGGATGCTGAGATTCATGCCGTTAGCGATTTCTTGGACCACTGTGATGCCAGTTTCAGCCACTGTGGCATTTTGGCACTGAAAACACGTTGGATACAGTGTATTGCTGCTGAGGGCAGATATTTTTCAGAATAAAATGTATTTTGTCGTCTGTTAGTTACTGCTGTTTGTTTCTTTGTGTCCGAATCGGCCAATAATTATGAAGCGACCCAATAGATTTGGATCAACTAAATATTTTCAGGCAGCCAATGCGATCTTTGTTAGTGCTAATAGTGCCAATATTACTTTCAATATTCCGAAATTGCTTCATATGAATTTTCAAGTCCAGTGGGGTATATTGAAATTTTGATGTGTTGTCATATACCAGAAGTTTGTTCCTAAGCTATACATACTGACAATATCTTACTTTGATGTAATGGAAAGTTGTTCACGTTTCAAGATTGCACATGAAACAGTACTGAATATGTATTGGTAAAAACAGATTTTTCTTCTGAAAACACATAAAACTGTTCAAACTGTTGTACGGTGGAAAAAAATTATTGACGTGCACTTTAAACTTGTCCTACATACTAAAAATGAAAGTAGCCCACATAAAGGATAAAGGTGTGGAAGCGGGGGTGGGGGGGGGATGCATGTCTACTAAACTACATAACTACCCATAAAGTTTGTTTACACTGAATGAAATATGAATTACTAAACTACATAACTACCCATAAAGTTTGTTTACACTGAATTTTTTTTTTTTTTTTTTGATTGGAGGTTTAACCACCACCGTGAGCAACTCAATGGGCTATAAGCAGTCGCCCGTCCCTAATTTACGGTCACTGGTTCCAGGGAAGGGAGAGAGCCAGTGCCGTAAGACAAACACAACATCCATGCCTCACCGGGATTCGAACCCGGACCCCGTTCGGACGAATGATCAGAGGCCATCGCTTAGACCACTGCGCCACTGGGGCGGCTTACACTGAATGAAATATGAATTATGTTGCTTGATTTCACTTATAAAGGTTTTGTCCATGGTAAATAAAAATTCAGGCTATAGTGCTTCCTGAGTTAGTTCATAATTCTTTAAAAAGAGGACATGAAATTTTTGTAGGTTCATCAACAGATCTTCTTTTAAGTTCATTAATAGTGCAAAAGTTAAACATATGCAAATGCAAACCACTTTGACACAGCATACAGATTTTACATTATGTTTCTCTAAACAATAGGAGACTTATCAAAGAGAGTCACTACATAATCCATGATACAGGATCTATTAATGAACCCATAAAAACATTTTAAGTTATGTTCTTAAATAATTATCAATTAGCATTCAGGAAACACCATAACTTATCTTTATTTACCATAGACAATATCTTTAAGTGGAATCTGGCAACATGATTCAAGTTGCATTCAGTGTCAACAAACTTTATGAGCTGATTGCAAAGCATTGAGATGACAATCAACTACAGGCCAGAAATGTCTGCTAATAAACACAAAACTTGGAAAAAAAGGAAAATTAAAGGACTTCATCTGCATAAAATGGCACTTAATGCTATAAAGGCTTACTCAAGTTAATACATTACCAAAATAGTCATATTGGCGATATCCTAGTAATATTATTACACCTGTCAATAAATTATTTTAAAGATGCTGAGCACAAAAATAGGACATGAAGTTACTCACCTGTACAATATGCTGAAATCTTCACAACACATTAACTTTCGTAAAGGTGTGAATATCCAGGCTTTTGGTATGTTCTCACAAAATTTGAAATAAATTTAAAACAACAAGCCTTTTCTGATTGGGTGTTTTAATCAGTAAGTTTAATGTTAGAATAAATTTTAAAATTCAAATTTTTGACTACATTTTGAAATTTATATTTATTTCAAATTTGGTGAGAACACACCAAACTCCGGGATTTCACACCTATATGGAAATTGTGTTGTGAAGATTTGAGCATGTTGGACAAGTGAGTAACTTAATACCCTGTTTTTAGGGTTGAATATTCTTGAAATAATATAAAGTTGTAAATGAATTTATGGCACCTCTATTCATAGTTTACTGTGGAAATAACTATTTTACGGGTCTTATAGAGGTAATTATTTTAAAAAGTTGGTAGTCAAATTTTTGAACTAAAGCCTAGTTCATCATCGGACTATGTCAACTTTCTTGCTTTCTGTTTATAGCATACGTATAATTGTAGAAGGCACTGATTTTTATTTATTTATCTTCACTACAGATATACATAACATACTTTAGGGATCTGCTCCAACTGCTAACTCTCTCTTGTAGTGACCTGCAATCCATTACAGGTAATACAGTTCACAGTTTTGCTTATGACAGTATTCTCTCTGAATCTTATGCACTGGGCTGCTCACACAGTGCTAATATGCATCATGCACTATGCTGCAATGTTGCTCCTACCCACTCTCAGATTAACAACACTGAGAACCTTTGCTGTTGGAATAAGAACAATCACATGAATTTTAATTCTTGCAAAACCTGCGAACGCTTTTTTTATTTTTATAAACAACACAACAGAAAAGAATTTCCTGATTTTTTTTTCTATGTTACGCAATGCTCTACAACATGGCCACATGTCATAAGATTTCTTCTTTAGGGCTAGGCACTTCTTTTAAGAGAAAATATCCCTTTGCAAGTAGGGATGATGGTGGAGAGTAATTGTAAGCACTGTCCATACATGGAGAGTCACCAGGTGAATAGGGTGAGTCAACATCCATATCAACTACTTCTGTCATGTCATTTGGTGGTGAAGGATATTTATAAAGTTTCTCTGTCTTTCCAGAAATTGTTGCAGACTATGTTGTAGGTGGGGGTGAGGTAACCAAAACTGACTTTGACCAGAGACAGAGAGGTTACTCATTTGATTTGATAGAGAAGAATCTTGTAACTGGCTTTGAAGAGAAAACAATATTCTAGTTCTTTGACCTTGAGATGCAACAGTTCTGCACCCACCTTGGTTCTGAACTGAGGCTGCAAAACTGGATGGTGGGTTTTGCACAGACATCCTATTTGAATGTTGGTTGAGCAAGGAACTGGGAATACCAAGATGAGGCTGACTGAGGCTTGATATTTGCATCTGAGTTGTATTCATATGAGGTAATGGCACACTGGGCATCATGTTGTTTGCCTAAAGATTTGGGAGTGCGTTCATTTGCATGTGTCTCACTCGAGATGCTATTGGTATGGTGTTCCCCGGTGGAAGCATTGTACCCATCTGGAAAACAACTGACATCGTTGACAGGGATTGCGCCGCTGCTTGTACGAAAGTACCTCGGATTACTTGTGAAACTCGATTAGATGGGAACATCATAGATGGAGGGTAATTAACTGGCCAATTCATAGTTCGTGGAGGCATTAACTGTGGAAGAACTGCAGGAACATTTCTGCCAACAGAGTGAGGAATGAAATTTGGTGGTGGAATTTTTATATTTGGCAATGGTACTGTTGTCACCATAGTATTTGATGTATACAGTACAGACTGTGAGGACACTGGACTCACAGTCTGTACTGTATACATCAAATATGGAGGATATGGTGCACTGTGCTTCTGTGCACGAGGATCCTCTCTAACCAAAACATCTGTAGGCTCAGGCTCTGGTGGTAAAGGCAACAATTCAGGTAAAGGTGGAGGCTTAGGCTTCTCTAATGACGTAATAGGTGGTACAGGAGGAGGTGAACTGGGTGGAGCTGATGGACTTCTTGTTTGTTTGCATAAATTGTAACTGTCATCATTATATAGTGGAGATGGAGGAGAGGTTACACTGTTTTACAAAGATGAGGTGAACATCTTTGTAAAACAGTGTAACTTTCTAGTTGCACATTATGGTATTAACTGAATTGTGCCATTATACGTGGAACATATATAGTATCTGAAACAATCATTCGATGTTTCTGAATATTTCTGTTTCACACGTTATGTTCTGTGAAAGTTCGACCGGCTGATACGTAACGTCCGACGGTGAAGGTTATTTGTGTGTCAATTGACCATTATAGTTAAAAATACATATTAAGCGTATTAATGCTTACCACTTGAGAACTACCCCGCTTTCCTTCGTTGTCAGTAGTAGCCACTGTTTTTCCGGTTCATCGTCTTTATCAAAACAAGGTTAGGCTTATCGTGGTTAGGTCTGTTGCACAAGAATACCGGTACATGCTTAGTTCTGTCGTCTTTTGTAAAAACGTTGAGATGAACATTAGAGTGATAGATATTTGAAGGTGGTGAGAGATATAGGGAATTTGTACACTGTTGAATGGGCGCCAAACGAAATGGAATGACTTGAACACAAAGGACAGCGAACGGGCTTCGAATTTAACTTTGAAAGAATGCTTACAGAAGTTAAAAAACACTTACAGCAGTTAAAAACCTGTATTGAAAGATGATGAAATAAAATAGAATGAAGTTGTCACAATAATCTCTTATTCTTTCGCATGAATTTTATTGTGACGACTTCATTCTATTTTATTTCATCATCTTTCAATACAGGTTTTTAACTGCTGTGTTTTTTAACTTCTGTAAACGTTCTTTTTAATGTTAAATTTGAAGCCCATTCGCTATCCCTTGTGTTCAAGACATTCCATTTCGTTTGCGTCCATTCAACAGTGTACAAATTCCATATATCTCTCACCACCTTCAAATATCTATCACTCTAATGTTCATTTCAACGTTTTTACAAAAGACGACAGAACTAAGCATGTACCGGTATTCTTGTGCAACAGACCTAACCACGATAAGCCTAACCTTGTTTTGATAAGGACGATGAACCGGAAGAACCGTGGCTACTACTGACAACGAAGGAAAGCGGGGTAGTTCTCAAGTGGTAAGCATTAATACGCTTAATATGCATTTTTAACTATAATGGTCAATTGACACATAAATAATTTTCACCGTCAGACGTTACGTATCAGCCGGCCAAACTTTCACAAAACATAACGTGTGAAACAGAAATATTCAGAAACATCATATGATTGTTTCAGATACTATAGTGTAACTTTCATTTTCCTTTGTGAAAGAATGTTCAGCCACATCCTGTTCAAGAGAACCAGAAACAGATACTGATTCTGCATCATTGTCTGCCCTCTGTGCCTGGTTTTCAGGTACAGGCTCATCATCACTATACAAATAATGATCATCACCGTCAAATGCATCAACAGATCGGGCACCATCATCATCACTACAAGTCTTCTCAAGAGGGCATTTATCTTCTGGAGGAGATGTAATATCAGTGTCATCTGTTTCTTGCCAGTAACTCTTGCCAACTGACAGCACCTGAGAATTCCGATCATCCATTCTTTCAGGAGGGGTACTTGGTCTTTTGCTACAAGATATTTCCATCACATTACTTTCTTTCTCAACTAAATTTTGCTTCAATTTACCTGTTCTCAAATTGTCTGAAACAGATGTATGATCTACATCATTCAGGTCACTGGCAATAGTTTTTTTGTGTCTCTTGCATAAGCATTAATATCTTCCATAAAAAGAACAGTTTCTTTAAAAGAACTGTGACTAAAATTTACGTTAATAATTATATTTTCACCTTTTGCAAATATTTTTTGCTTTCAATTGGTGCTAGTTCCTTATAAAGGCTTGATGTATGATCCTTCTTCCTGTGTTCATAATGCCTGTGACCATTATCTTTGTACTTCTTATCATGCTTTGACTTCTTTTTCTCTCCATGCTTTTCAAGTTTATTTTTCCCAGGATCTTTATGTTCAACAACAATTTTTAACTTGTCATCAATTTTCTTTACTTCTCTTTCTTTCTGTTTTTTACACAAGTGTTCTCTAGATGACTACGTTTACGTTTATTTTGTGAGCCATCTTTACTACTCGCTTCACTTTTGCAATCTTTGTCTTTGTATTTATGTTTCCCATCTTTGTCTCTCAATTTCTCTTTTTTGTGCTTAACTCTCTCAAACTGATCTTCATCCCTATCAAATATTTTATCTCTATCTTTTTCACATTCATAACAGTTTTTATTTTTGCACCTGTCTTTCTCCTTGTCATGTCTATCCTTACTTTGATCATCATCATCATCGTCAACCATTAGCAATCCACTGCTGGACGAAGGTCTCCCCAAGTTTCTTTCACAACGGTCTGTCTTGTGACAGTCTCTTCCATGTTACTCCCGCATACTTTTGAATTTCATCTGCCCATCTCCCATGTGGTCTTCTTCTGGGTCTTTTCCTGTCCCTTGGAATCCAGTCTAAAATTTTGGCTGTCCATCGATGGTCTGTCCTTCTGGCAGTATGTCCAGCCCATTGCTCATTCGTGACAGACGTAGTGTTGGTGGCTCCATTATTTTATGCATTTTAGTGTGGAATACCTCATCCCTCACTCACCTGTTGCGTGGCCAGGCTGTCTAAAGGTCCTGTGTACGTTTTGAGCTACTTTTCTAACGATCTCGTCCTCGTATGAGTTCATATTCATCCGTTTTCTTATTGTTTGCTCGGTTGTTTACGTTTGGAAGCTGCCAACATGGCAACTTCCGGTATTTCCTTATCATCTCTGGGCGTGGCGGATGCACGTCATGTCACACTTCCCACGTTAATGGAAGTAAACATACTCTTGTCCTCAGATGTGTCTGCTAAGATGCCTTCCCAGCTTTCTAGTACTCCTCCTTCGGTGCCTTCACTGGACTTGGCTGCACTTTCTTCTTCAGCTCCTGCATCTGCCTCAGTGCCCTCCCTGGGTACTACTGATTCTACTGCCTTGCCATCGGCCTGTGCTTCTCTTCCCTCACAGCCTTCTGTGCCTGCCGGATTCGGACAGACTTCTCTTCCAAGGATGTCATTTGCCTCTACAGTGCAACGAGGCGCTACTTCTACGTCCAATTCCACTCAACCTGATGGTCTTTTGCAATCAACACCTATTATTCAGGTATCCAACCACAAGGTGACGGTAACAATAGATGACAATTCACAGATTGGCCGTGAGTTCCATAACCTCATGGATAGAGGTGTACTCTTTCATGCTTTACCAAATACTCCATTGCCACGCTATATGGAAGCCCTCTCTGGACATGTGTCGTCTGCGTCCATTGCGGGAATTTCCCGTACTCCTCGGGGTATCTCGGTTCAGTTCAATTACAATGAGGATGCTGACTTTTTTCTTGCACACAGACTTTCGATTGGGACAAAACATCTCATCCCTTCGCATCTTTCCAAGCGACTGGTGAACATCACGTTCTACTATCCTGTTCATCAGGAAGTGCCTGATACTGCACTTCCTCTCCTTGTCAGTCATGTATGTAAAATTGTTGGCAAGGTTCGTCGACTCTCTGACACTCCCCGCGGAACCCGATTTGCACATGCTACAAGACCTCGCCGTCAGTTATTGGTCGTCTTTCCCACTGAGAAAGCCTTGGCGGATTGCCCTACAGAAGCTACTGTTGAAATTGGCGAACGAACGTACAGTTTCAAGGTTTTCACCACTCACTATTGTACACACTGTTTAACACAGGATCATACCACTGCCTTCTGTGAGCATTTTCGACGTGGACGTTCATCAAGTTTGCAACCCACTGCTGACCACATTGGTCTTTCTACTATCCCCACTACCGGTAGTTTGCCTGACACGACCTCTTCGGTTCTCCGTCAGACGAACATTTCAGTCACGGACAATGCTGCCTTTCCTCCTCGCCCGACCAGTACAATCATGCATCCACCTTCAGGATTGGCGGAGATGTCTTCTACTACAGATGTGTCTACAGCGGAGTGTTCCGATCCGGATGTGTTGAGTGGTGGTTTGGCAGATAAGCCATCTGGCTCTTCTCCTAGCATCTCGGATATCGGATCTCCAATTACAACCTTGTCTACAATACCCTTGTTGCCACGTCTTCCTGTAGCCTCAGCTGTTGTACCAGTCTTCACTAAGGCTGATCTGCTACGTATTGCTTCTTCAGCGATGTTGGTTTCCTCATCTCCTGACTCGGAAGGTGAGCCTGATCCACTACTGGATACATCCGCCTCAGCATCTTCTTCGAAGCGTATTGGAACTCCGAAAAGCGCTGTAAAACAGAAAAAGTTAAAACAACTTTCTGAGGATTCATCTAGTGTCCACGGTGTTTCTCCACCTGATTTTTCTTCAAACAGTATGCTTCTCCGCTCAGGTCCTGTTAATCCTCTCTCTGATGCTGAGGTTCTACAGGCCATTGATATGTTTCCTCCAGTTCCTGGACCATTGTCCAGACAGCAACTTTTACATTTTTTTCAACCTGCATGTACGATTGTTTGTTCTGAAGAATTCCTCCACTCACCTGATCTGGACCTGTTTGCAGCAGTAACGCAATTTGAAGCTTATGTGTCATTTTTTAAATCTCTGAGTGCCACTGATCCTTGGTATCAGGCGTTTTTCAGATGTTACACGTGCTGTCTCGCCTCCTTGAAGGAGCTCGCTGAGAAGCATATATGTGACCTCATTTCCTCTTGCCGATAACTTTTAGCTCACTTCCCCACACCGATCACTTGTTGTTCTCTTAATGCTAGGGGATTTGCGAACCCGTTCACAAATTCTCTGGTGTTGGTAGACTTAGTGCCTGTTGATTCTGATGTTTTCCATGTATTTTAAATTTGCTATATTTGTGTGTTTTTACTGTGTTTCACAAGTAATGTATTTTCAATTTGCTATAATTGTGTGTTTTTGCTGTGATTTCACGAATAATCGGTCTCGTTACTTGTGTGAGCTCCCCAGTATCTCCTTATCATTATCTTATCTATTGTTTCCTGAATTTGTGCCTTGTTTTTAAAATTTCCTATACTTGTGAGTTTTTGCTGTGTTAGTGCTTTCCTCGATCGCGGATTACTGTAGTGGTACATTTGGTACCTTTGTTATTTTTATAAAGTTGATCAGTTACTCAATAATGTTTTGCGCTCAAACCACATTTAAGTTCCGTTCAGATGATTTATGATGACATAGTACATTTCATATACCTGTGCACATGTGTTATTCATATCGTTTGACATGCCGATATGTCATTCATTGTTCGTGTGCATATTCATTTCCTTTCTGTGTAACTTTGTGCTGCATCGTGGATATACATACATTGCTGCACTTTTGTTTTCTGTACGGCAACTTTCAATGAATCTCCTATGTTTGTATTTCGTTATAGCAATAAACTGGGTACCACTATGGTACCCACAGTTACCAATACCATTGCCATTTCAGGGATTTTACTCTGGTCATGATGTCTTCCCCTCTTGTCATTTTTCTGATCCACAAATTCCTTTTCTTATCTCTCCTGGTTACACCAAGCCTGCATCTCTCCATGCTTCTTTGAGTTGTCTGCAGTCTTTGTATGTCTCTTTTAGTTAGGGTCCACGTCTATGCACCATATGTAAGCACTGGAAGGATGCATTGATTAAACACTTTTCTTTTAAGACATAATGGCATATTGCTCTTCAAAATTATACTGTTTCTTCCAAACGCTCTCCGGGCAAGTTTTACACGCCGATTAATTTCTTCATCAATGTGACCCTCACTTGATATCTGCTGTCCAAGATAAACGTACGCATCTGTTATCTCCAGCTTTTCTCCATCAATCGATAAATCTTCATTTCTTGTAAAAGCACTGTACATCACTTTTGTCTTCTGAAAGTTCATTTTTAATCCCACTTCTTTACTCTTGTCAGCAAGTTCCTGGATCATACTCTGCAGCTCTGATGGGGTAGTTACAAAAATGACTACGTCATCAGCAATTCGAAGGTGAGTTAGATAAGCTTCATTAATCTTTATCCCTTTGTTTTCCCAGTTCAGTGATTGAAAGACATTTTCCAATGTGGCATTAAAGAGTTTGGGAGATATAGTGTCACCTTGTCTTACTCCCTTTCCAATCTTTATGGGTGCTGTATTCTCAAATAGCTGAATCTTTGCACTTGCATTTTCATAGATGTTATGAATAATATTAATGTATGCATCTTCAATACCACAGGATTTCAAAGCCATTGTAACTGCTGATGGTTTCACCGAATCAAAGGCCTTTTCATAATCGATAAAAGCCATGCATAATGGAAGTTCCTATTCCCTCGCTCTTTCAATTAGTTCTTTCAGTGCATGGATATGATCTATAGTGCTGTAGCCACTCCTGAATCCAGCTTGTTCTCTCGGTTGAGCCATGTCCATTATCACCTTCAAGCGGTGTGAGAGCTTTAGTGAAGATTTTATAAACCACTGATAGGAAGCTGATAGGTCTGTAGTTCCTGAGTTCCTCAATGTCACCTTTTTTATGTAGCAGGATCATTGTAGCGTTGTTCCAATCCTCAGGAATCTTCCCTTCATTAAGGCATGGAGTGAAAACTTGGGCGAGCACTGCTTCAATTTCTCCACTTGCTTCTTGTATGATGTCTACTGTAATTCCATCTTCTCCTGGAGCTTTTCCCCATTTCATGTTCTTGATTGCATGTGTAACTTCTGCTGGAAGGACTGGAAGAACTCTGGTACCTTTTGTAGCGTCTGGAGTACGTGTATCATCCCTTTCATATAGTTTTGAGTAGAAATCTTTCACTCTTGTCAAAATTTCACCTTTGTTTCTTGTTACAGAACCATCTTCTTTTTTCAGAGCCATAATCTGTTGTTTTTTCCCTTAATCAGATGTCCCTTTGCTCTCTTTAAGCTTTGGTTGTTTTCAGTTGCTTTCCTCACTAGTTCACAGTTGAATTTCCTTACATCTTCAGTGATACTTTTTCATACCATCTTGCATAGCTCTACATGTTCCACTTTGGAAGTCACATCTCCTTTAGTTGTCCTCATCTCTCTTCTTTTTTGCATCAGAATTTTGTTTTTTCCTGATAATTTGTTCGTATGCAACTTTTTCTTAGAACCAGCTATTTTTGTTGCTGTTTCCATAAGAGTCTTGGTTAGTTTTCTGTTAACTTTAGAGATGTCCACTTCTTCCGACATTAGACCTTCTAGAGCAGAGAATCTGTTCCTCAGTTCCAATTTGAAGGTATTATGATGATTTTTAAGGTTGGTTGTGTCAATACACTTTGTTTGTTTTAGGAGCTTGTTACGCTCGAGTTTAGCATTGAGGTGCATCTTATATCTAACCATTCTATGGTCACTACCTGTGTTGAACTTGTTTAGCACACTGCAGTCTTCCATGACAAATTTCTTGTTACACATAATAAAATCAATTTCACTTGTCAATCCATTGGGATGCCTCCATGTCCATTTCCTTTGCGGCTTTTTCTTGAAAAAGGAGTTCATGATGAAAAACCCTTCTGCCTCTGCAAACTCTACGAGAGTATTTCCACGCTGGTTTCTGTTGCCGTGACCGAATTTACCAACTGAAATTTCATTCTGTTGTCACTGCCCTATTTTTGCATTGAAATCTCCCATAATGATCTTCAAGTGATGCTTGCCTTTATTATTTGGATGACGAATTTCCTCATAAAATTCTTCAATCTCTTCTTCAGGATGACTTGTAGTGGGTACATAAGCTTGAATAATCTGAGTCTGGTATCTTTTCGAGAGTTGGATAACCGGTCGTGCAGCTCTGTCATAGGAACTTTTAACTTCTACAACTTTATCCTTCAATTTATTGTTTATTATAAATCCAAAACCACTAGTTCTGCCAGTAACTGTTCCACGATAATAGAAGAGATGTCCACTTTTCAGTTCAGTGAGATCTTCTCCTTTTCTCCTTACCTCACTTAGCCCGACAATGTCCCACTTGATCCTTTTTGTAGTCCAATTCAAGGACCCTTGAATCAGAAGATAGCGAGTGTCTGTTATACGTAGCCAAGGTCAGCATCAGATGGCAGCCTAGTTCGGTCCTCCGGTGATTCTTAGCACCCTCTGCCTTCATGTCGCACTGGTCGCTGCCTTGGCCAGGTGCATTCCAGCTGCCGGAGACTGTGGGCCAAGATTTAAGTTGTGGAGTCATTTTGGAGGGATTTGGCCATAACTCACCACGCTGGCCAAGCGGGTTGGTGAATGTGGGATAGCATTTCCTCTAATCCTGATGGTATAGTTATACCGCTATTTGGCGGTCGTCAGAGCCCCTTTAGTGGGAACAGGATGCACCACAAGAAGGCGGGGTTGACATTTGTCAAGGAGAGGCTGTAGTATATTGTGCATCACCTGACGTTACATACATACATACATATCACTAAGCTGTTCTCTGATATTCAGAGGTTAGCTCCACAAAGAAATACAAACTACCAGATAATTTTTACTTGCTGTTGTCATATCAAATTTCTCCATTTACAGCGATCTTGACATACAACTCGGGCTTCACTGACATACATCACACGCTGTACACAAGATCTTTTACACTTCATACTCATAATCTTTTCTCATGCAGACACTCCTGAATCTGATCCTCCCATGACTTCCTTGGCCTTCCTCTACCTTTCCTTCCTGTCACTTGGGCTAAAAAGATTTTCTTAGTAAGCATCTCATCACTCATTCTTTCAACATGGCCAAACCACCAAAGCATATTAGTCTCCACCTTGCTAGCAACATTTTGCTTCACATTACACAACTGCAAAACATCTTCATTCCTCACACAATCAGAACGTGTTTTGCCACAAACCCCTCCCCTCGTAAGTAACGCATTTCTCCAGCACACAAACAACTTCTATGTTTCTTCTGTAGTACCCAGGTTTCACTGCTATGCATTAGAGTAGGAACAATTACTTTCATATACAGCCATGCGGGACTCTCTTGAGAACCCTTGGGTTTTCCCTTATTTATACTCAGTTTGAATTTCATGCAAACCTCATACATATGAGACAACATACTCTGCAACTCACTTTTCCTCTCTGCCAACAGAACAGTGTCATCAGCATACAGTAATTGCACACACGGATATCACCAAGACATAAACCAGTATTATCTATTTTGGCATCACGCATGCACAGACCCATAAATATATTAAACAGCCATGGTGACATATATATTTATTTATTTATAGGGATATTTTTAGCAAAACATACAGAAAATTTTATATTTGATCATACCTATCCTTATCTCGTTCATAACTTTATACGACTTTTCACGCTGTTTCTCCCTCTCTCTTTTTTCTTGACAACAGCAAACTGCAGTCTCTTGACTTGATAGACTTATCACGCAAATCTTTTTACTTGCCACTACTTCTTTCCCAAGAATGACTTTTATCTTTGATTTTATCACTCTCCTGCTTCTTTCTTACTATCATCCCTCCTTCGGTCAGAATCCCTGCCTTTTTCTTCAGCTAGTCTGTCTTCATTCCCAGATTTTTTGCCTTTTGACTGTGTTTCTCTTTCTCTATACAGCAATCTCTCATCTTCTGGCCTGCCATCTCTGTAACTACATTCCCTTGAATACTTTGAAAGTATTTTCCACCTGATATCAGAACTTCCTACATCAACTCTACCTAATACACTTGTCCTCTTCATTTTAAATGGAATCTCTTCTGGATCATCAGTTTCGGATCTGTCCCTCTTAATTTTTGGGATTCTAGGCAAATCTGAAATGCTAATTCTAGGAGTCCTACCAATATAGTTATCAATATCACTATGTCGATAATCACATTTATGAACATGTTTTTTCACATTCTTTTGCACAAGAGGATCTTCAATAATTTCACCTTTTTCTTGAGCTTCACCTTGGGACTGTGAAGAATGTTTTGAACCTGAATTATATTTTCCTGTCTCTTCTATAGTTCGCTTTGAATAAGATGATTTTGCTCGGCTCTTGTGCTGACTGCAACTATAGCTATCTTGTTCAAGTAAGCGAGCAACAGTTTTTTCAGCATCATCTATTTCTGCCAGCTTTTGACTGATATCACAGTGTTCTTTTCTATCCATGGCATCAATATCAGCAGCACCTTCAGATTGATTTAGATAATCACTAACTGTATCTGAAATATTTTCTACGCCTAAGTCAGTATTATGTGAATCCACTGAGTAATTATCCACTACTTTGCCAGTCATGATTTCTCTCTCATCTCTTTCACCCAAATCATTACTATTTTTTGAATCTAGATGCTCGTTAATATTCTCTTTATTCTCTTCTGATTGTGTTGCTTCTTTGAACTGGTGACATGACAGATCACTGTCATCATAACACTGATCCTGAAAACCATCAGGACTTTTAGTTTCACTTTCTACACTATGTGTACTATTTTCCAAATGTTCAACATCACCTGGCTCTGAAGCTTCCTTTTGCTCAACAGAATGTTCATTTTGCATTTCAGAATGATGACCCAGGTAAGGTTGGTTGGATTCAGAAATGCTGTCATCAGCACAATCATCTTTTAATTTTTCATTTTCCTCATCACTGCATGCATCTTTATCAATAACAAGTTCATTTTCACTAGAATCGAAGCCATCGTCATTGTTATTTATCTGAGATTCCTCCCATTTATATGGCTCTAAATGGTCCTCCATGCCATCATCCATCTGGGTTTCAGTGTTATTAACAAATTCTATATCACTATACATATCAACTTCATCATCACTGTTTGGATTTCTTTCTTTATTGTCTGAAGCATCAAATGAATCCTTGAAATCATCAACTAACATCAACCACAATGCTTCAGATGAATCCTTATTGTCATTGTCAACCAAATTTCCAACATGATGACTTTGTGATGCCATTACTCAATACAGTTCACTGTCAAATTCCTTCAGCTTGTGCTCTGCAGGAGTCAATTTCTGTACAGTGCAGACACCATCGTAAAAACTTGAATCATTGACAGATGAGGATGAAGGTGACCTGTCCACAGAGATGGATTGCTATGTAGAGGAATAAACACCACTTCTTTTGACACAAGGTTGGTGCATGGAATTCAGAGGTCTTTGCTGCCCGCTAGAAGAAGGCTTCAGAAACGGTGAGTCCACACATTAGACAACAACAAAACCAGTAGGATACTGAAGAACGGCATCTGTAGTATATCTCCAGAAATATCACAGGGTAGTGTGGGACATCTGAAATAAACATACAACAGACATTTGTGAATGCCTTCATAATAAAAAAAATATAAACATGAAATATACAACATAAAAAGCATGAGATACACAAAGAGACAATGTTTTGATTAATATTATGGGCATCAACTATTGTTTAATTTACAATAATATAATGTTTTGATGAGCATTATGGACTTCAGCTATTGGGTTGTCGGAAAAGTCATGACGTATTTTAGCACCCGATGGCGGTTGGGCTGTTTTGGAAGAACTAGAGGCATGCGCAGCTCTGTTATCGCTATGGCATTCGACAGGTGCCAGTTCTAGCTGCGGTCTAAAAGGAATAGTGAGCGATTTGGTTGATTTGTGGAGATTTGACATCAAGTTGAAGATGGAAGACCAAACTGTGCATTTTCGCCATGTTTTACTGTTTTACTTCCGTAAAGGGAAGAACGCGTGTCAAGCTTGTGAAAAGTTGCATAAAGTGTACTGTGATAATGCTCTACAAGAACGTCAGTGCCAGCGGTGGTTCACAAAATTCCGTGCTGGTGATTTTGACTTCAACGATGCCCCTTGGTCCGGGAGGCCCACCGAGGTTGATGACGACCAAATCAAGGCATTGATCGAGTCAAACCCACGTTACACGACACGAGAGATTGCAGACACATTGCACATCCATCATGCAAGCGTTCACGACCACCTGAAGAAACTGGGATACGTAAGCAAGCTCGATGTGTGGGTTCCTCATGAACTCAAAGAAGTTCAATTGACGGCGCATACTGCGATATGCTCATTAAACGTGAGGAAAACGATCCTTTTTTGAAGCTACTGATAACTGGTGACGAAAAGTGGATTATGTACAACAATGTGCTGCACAAACGGTCTTGGTCCCGACGTGCTGCTTCGCCTCAAATGACATCAAAAGCAGACATTCATCAGCGGAAGGTTCTGGTCTCACTGTGGTGGGATTTTAAAGATGTGCCATGTTTATCGAGCTCCTACCACAGAACCAAACAATCAATTTGAATGTGTACTGTCGGCAATTGGACAGTTTGAACGAATCCATCATCCAGAAACGTCCAGAGCTCGTTCATCGTAAAGGTGTTGTGTTCCATCACGACAAAGCGAGACCACACACAAGTTTGATCAAAAGTTATTGGAGCTTGGGTAAGATGTGTTGCCACCCCCAGTATACTCGCCTGACCTTGCGCCATCAGACTTCCACTTGTTTTGCTCTCTTCAACAGTCCTTGCATGGTATAACGTTCAATTCAAATGAGGCTGTAAATCAGCACCTTGTACAGTTTTTCGCCACGAAAGACAGGTCCTTCTATGAACGAGGCAATCTGCAGCTCACTGAAAGATGGCAAAAGGTTATCGAACAAAATGGACATTATATCATCGATTGATCTTTGTTCATTCTATCCATAAATTACCTTTGCAAAACATGGCTAAAATACATCATGACTTTTCCGACAACCCAATATTATTTAATTTGCCTAAGCATATGGTATTTCTTATAGCAATTTCTTCAGCAATTGCAATCAATGATGAGAACATGTATTGTACAAATGTATTGTCCTGGAGTAGGAATTGAGCCTGAACCCTTTAGAAATTGAGAGATGCAGGTTTGATCCGCAAGTTTTTAAAGATCTGCAAAAAACTTCATTGTCCTAGAGTGGAAACTGAACCCACATCCCCTACAGATCAGGGCAGGAAATGTTTTTCTTTGCTTTATGAGGAGTGATCTGCCCCCCATATCCTCAATCAGAATATGCATGTATAGATGGACAAATTGATACAGAGTACTTTTCCTTTGGCTTTAGAAAAAGCTCTGAAAAGTGAAGCATTAAGAACAGGTCTTTGATGGTTAACAAAATGCCAGAAATGACTAAGAACATTCCACAACTGAAGAATATTTTAATATTTGTTTATATTTTTTGTTGGTTGGGGTAATTAAAGTCAGAAAAGCTAAGGCACTCTAACAACCACTCACACCACCACACCACTTCATGTTAAACTGACATCCATGACTGGTTTCTCCTGTTAGTCAAGAGAATATTTCTCAAGATTTTCCAATCCTGGCACCTTACAGCCATATATAAAATTTTAAGTTTCAGTTTGTTCTAGCAAAAGTGAAGAAAAGCAGGACTTGTCAAAATCAAGGAAGAAAAAAGAGCTCATTTGTTATGCACAAGCACAAATATCAAGTTTCTTGACACATTTTTTGGTTATTTTTAAATACTTTGAGTGAATACTTTGCCTGAAATGCAAAGATACTTTTTAGTTTTCAGTGTACTGCATTTACTATTTCGTTTCGGCTAGTAGGATAATATTAAGTAACACTTCTATCAGTAAGGAAAGGGGGAATTGTGGAATTAGGCTGCAGAGTGGGAAATTTATTACTGGAAGTATTACACCTTCACTAAGTGGGATGAAGTTATTTCCAGAATATGTAAGCAACCATCTCATTGGAAATAAGGAGCTTAGTGACAAGTAAGTATTGTACACTTGTTTACTTCTATGAACTGATACTGTTAGTAACTGCTTTAAGCAACAGAGTGCAGTTTTCTGTGAAAAGTAGGACATGGATAACTTGCTTATTTAGGCTTCATGAATTTTTAGGGATTGTCTCAGAACAACTGCTTAATTCCTCCTTAAGGTGTATTGCTAAGTTGGAAATATGGCTACAGCAAAGCCCAGAATATGTCTGATGGAACAGAAGCTGTTAGAAACTACATAAAAATAAAAAGAAGCCAATCACTTTGTTAGAGACCTGATAATCCCAGAAAGGAAATTAAGTTTTGTTGTCTTGAGAACAGCTTTAGTAGATATGGTTTCATCCTCAAATCCCTTGGCAGTCTGCATGGGAAAGTTAACCCCATCTAAACATATTTCTGGTGAGTCAGTGAAACAGTTTGCTGTGTCATTCATGTGTATTGGGGATGAGACAAACACTGCTGCCATAAAGTCAATCAGAGATAAGCACTTGCTACCCTAATTGTTTTCATGATTAACCTCTTAAGTATTGAGAACATAGTGTTCCAACGAAACTCCTAAATTTTTGAGTGGGCAAAATAAAAGACACTACTGGAGAAAAAAAAAATAAGACCATATGAGAAACAATTCTGGGAATATAACTTTTGTTGGAAGTTCAGAGAGTCTAAATAAGTAGATAATTTTTCTTCAATAAATTTTGACAAAGTGGTGAGAGCCAGCCAGGCAGGCATCCAAGCTCCATTACAAAAACTTTAAGAAATAGAGAAAACACTGAATGACTGTAAACACAGGAGTACAAGAACTTTCCTAGTTTCAGATTATAAAGATAGAAACAATGCCCTTCAGTTTGGCCACAGAATATAGTTTAAAAGCAACTCATTTATTTTCACTGTCAACACATAAGGTATTACACAAATGAATGTTAAGATAGTAGCAACAGATGAAAGCAAAACAGCATAAATACAGGGTGTACAGAAATTAGTTGGGCAATTTCGTAAGTGAATAATTTGCGAAATATTAATTGTAAGTTACCGGTTCAAATGCAGATGAGTCTTAGTGTATCCTAAGTTTGCAGATAGATGGCATTAGGTGTGTCATGTCCACGTCTCAGTGAGCTGTAGGTCGCGGTTGTTCATCATTCGTTCTGTGTTCGCGTAACGATGGAGACGTATACCGGCGGCGAAAAAACGAAATGCTGTCTGTGGTTCCATGAAATGCATTCCGCTGTGCAAGTGCAACGAAATTTCCGTCGAGAATACCACAAAAGTGCGCCGAAAAGAGACACCATTGTAGCATGGTATTGTACAATCGATTTACCGAAACGGGATGTGTGGCACATAGGCTTAGTGGCCAAGGCAGACCTAAAATGCGAGGACAGACGGTGGATGCAGTGAGAGAATCATTTGTGAGAAGTCCGGGGAAAATCTACAGCACGCGCTAGTTTACAACTGGGAATTCCTAAAACAACAGTGCATAAAATCCTGTGAAAACAGCTGATGTTCAGACCTTGCAAATTGTTCAAGCTCTGAAACCCATGGACCTGACGAATAGAGCAAAATTTTGCACCGATATGTTAGAGCGCATGGAAAGGGAAGGCGATTTCCTGTCACAGTTAGTTTTCAGTGACGAGGCAACGTTCCTTTTGAGTGGAAAAGTGAATAGACATAATGTCAGGTATGGGGTTTCGAAAATCCTAATGCCACCTTTGAGCATGAAAGGGATAGTTCTAAGGTAAACATGTTTTGTGCCGTAAGTTGTTTTAATGTTTTTGGCCCATTCTTCTTTGCTGAAAAAACTGTTTCGGGAATCGTATACCTGGACATGCTTCAGATTTACCTGATGCCGATCCTGAAAGAAACAATGCCTGAAGGTTTAATTTTTCAACAAGATGGTGCACCGTGTCACTTCCACAGAGCGGTTACTTCTAACCTCAGTGCTGAAGTACCAGTTTGGATTGGTTGTGGAGGTGTTATTCCATGGCCAGCGCGATCACTAGATCTTTCACCCCTAGATTTCAGTTTATGGGGTTTTGTTAAAGACCAGGTTTACCGTCCACCGCTTCCGAAATCCATTCCTGAATTGAAATCACGAATCAGCACTGCACTTGGTTTGAACGACGTGAACATGCTCACTAACATATGGCAAGAACTGATGTACCGATGGGACATTTGCAGAGTAACGAAGGGCAGCCACATCGAACATTTGTGATAAAGGTAAACTTGTTGTGTTTCACTATCTTATAAACTTGTTCACTCTCATGTGTGCCTATATAACTACGCATAATAAACCATTTTTTTTTTTTGCCCAACTAATTTGTGTACATCCTGTATAGATATAAGAGGAACCTTGGCCCTCAAAACAGAGGCTATCCAATGTAAAACACAAATGTTCAAAGTAAAAGAGAAAATCACTAGATGTCTTCAAAGGATCAAAATGCAAATACTAGGAATAATACTGGGAATTTAAAGTATTATCGGCAGAGAAATTCCCAGAAGTCAGCTTTGGTAAAGACTAGCCCTTGTGAATGTTGTAACCAGTCATCAATTGGCAATTAGATTTAATTACAGATGTAGCAATTAATTTTATGGAGAATTGGAAGATATGTAAAAAATATAACATTTTTATCTCTTTCCTACACCTGTTCTTAAATATAAAACACCTTGGAACCAGGTAAATCAGTCACTCCAAAAATTTGTCGACATGGTTTCCCACCCTCCCTAGTAGTTAACACTATAAATTATTCTGTTAACTGGGGTTAAGAAAGTGCCAAGATTTTCAGAGCTAAATGGAAGCCTGATGGTTATACATCCACACAACAAAGGCTATGAGCTTGGCCAGAGAAGCAGTAGCAGTAAAGTCACAGATGAGTCAATTACCCCATCGCACAGAATAAGCCTTTTCCAGACAGGAAACAGACAGGTAAGGGGATCCTACTTTGCTTTGTCAATTACCCCATCACACAGAATAAGCCTTTTCCAGACAGGAAACAGACAGGTAAGGGGATCCTACTTTGCTTTGTCAATTACCCCATCACACAGAATAAGCCTTTTCCAGACAGGAAACAGACAGGTAAGGGGATCCTACTTTGCTTTGTCAATTACCTCATCGCACAGAATAAGCCTTTTCCAGACAGGAAACAGACAGGTAAGGGGATCCTACTTTGCTTTGTCAATTACCCCATCACACAGAATAAGCCTTTTCCAGACAGGAAACAGACAGGTAAGGGGATCCTACTTTGCTTTGTCAATTACCCCATCACACAGAATAAGCCTTTTCTAGACAGGAAACAGACAGGTAAGGGGATCCTACTTTGCTTTGTCAATTACCCCATCGCACAGAATAAGCCTTTTCCAGACAGGAAACAGACAGGTAAGGGGATCCTACTTTGCTTTGTCAATTACCCCATCACACAGAATAAGCCTTTTCCAGACAGGAAACAGACAGGTAAGGGGATCCTACTTTGCTTTGTCAATTACCCCATCACACAGAATAAGCCTTTTCTAGACAGGAAACAGACAGGTAAGGGGATCCTACTTTGCTTTGTCAATTACCCCATCACACAGAATAAGCCTTTTCCAGACAGGAAACAGACAGGTAAGGGGATCCTACTTTGCTTTGTCAATTACCCCATCACACAGAATAAGCCTTTTCCAGACAGGAAACAGACAGGTAAGGGGATCCTACTTTGCTTTGTCAATTACCCCATCACACAGAATAAGCCTTTTCCAGACAGGAAACAGACAGGTAAGGGGATCCTACTTTGCTTTGTCAATTACCCCATCACACAGAATAAGCCTTTTCCAGACAGGAAACAGACAGGTAAGGGGATCCTACTTTGCTTTGTCAATTACCCCATCACACAGAATAAGCCTTTTCCAGACAGGAAACAGACAGGTAAGGGGATCCTACTTTGCTTTGTCAATTACCCCATCACACAGAATAAGCCTTTTCTAGACAGGAAACAGACAGGTAAGGGGATCCTACTTTGCTTTGTCAATTACCCCATCGCACAGAATAAGCCTTTTCCAGACAGGAAACAGACAGGTAAGGGGATCCTACTTTGCTTTGTCAATTACCCCATCACACAGAATAAGCCTTTTCCAGACAGGAAACAGACAGGTAAGGGGATCCTACTTTGCTTTGTCAATTACCCCATCACACAGAATAAGCCTTTTCTAGACAGGAAACAGACAGGTAAGGGGATCCTACTTTGCTTTGTCAATTACCCCATCACACAGAATAAGCCTTTTCCAGACAGGAAACAGACAGGTAAGGGGATCCTACTTTGCTTTGTCAATTACCCCATCACACAGAATAAGCCTTTTCCAGACAGGAAACAGACAGGTAAGGGGATCCTACTTTGCTTTGTCAATTACCCCATCACACAGAATAAGCCTTTTCTAGACAGGAAACAGACAGGTAAGGGGATCCTACTTTGCTTTGTCAATTACCCCATCGCACAGAATAAGCCTTTTCCAGACAGGAAACAGACAGGTAAGGGGATCCTACTTTGCTTTGTCAATTACCCCATCACACAGAATAAGCCTTTTCCAGACAGGAAACAGACAGGTAAGGGGATCCTACTTTGCTTTGTCAATTACCCCATCACACAGAATAAGCCTTTTCTAGACAGGAAACAGACAGGTAAGGGGATCCTACTTTGCTTTGTCAATTACCCCATCGCACAGAATAAGCCTTTTCCAGACAGGAAACAGACAGGTAAGGGGATCCTACTTTGCTTTGTCAATTACCCCATCACACAGAATAAGCCTTTTCCAGACAGGAAACAGACAGGTAAGGGGATCCTACTTTGCTTTGTCAATTACCCCATCACACAGAATAAGCCTTTTCCAGACAGGAAACAGACAGGTAAGGAGATCCTACTTTGCTTTGTCAATTACCCCATCACACAGAATAAGCCTTTTCCAGACAGGAAACAGACAGGTAAGGGGATCCTACTTTGCTTTGTCAATTACCCCATCGCACAGAATAAGCCTTTTCCAGACAGGAAACAGACAGGTAAGGGGATCCTACTTTGCTTTGTCAATTACCCCATCACACAGAATAAGCCTTTTCCAGACAGGAAACAGACAGGTAAGGGGATCCTACTTTGCTTTGTCAATTACCCCATCGCACAGAATAAGCCTTTTCCAGACAGGAAACAGACAGGTAAGGGGTTCCTACTTTGCTTTGTCAATTACCCCATCACACAGAATAAGCCTTTTCCAGACAGGAAACAGACAGGTAAGGGGATCCTACTTTGCTTTGTCAATTACCCCATCACACAGAATAAGCCTTTTCCAGACAGGAAACAGACAGGTAAGGGGATCCTACTTTGCTTTGTCAATTACCCCATCGCACAGAATAAGCCTTTTCCAGACAGGAAACAGACAGGTAAGGGGATCCTACTTTGCTTTGTCAATTACCCCATCACACAGAATAAGCCTTTTCCAGACAGGAAACAGACAGGTAAGGGGATCCTACTTTGCTTTGTCAATTACCCCATCACACAGAATAAGCCTTTTCTAGACAGGAAACAGACAGGTAAGGGGATCCTACTTTGCTTTGTCAATTACCCCATCGCACAGAATAAGCCTTTTCCAGACAGGAAACAGACAGGTAAGGGGATCCTACTTTGCTTTGTCAATTACCCCATCACACAGAATAAGCCTTTTCCAGACAGGAAACAGACAGGTAAGGGGATCCTACTTTGCTTTGTCAATTACCCCATCACACAGAATAAGCCTTTTCTAGACAGGAAACAGACAGGTAAGGGGATCCTACTTTGCTTTGTCAATTACCCCATCACACAGAATAAGCCTTTTCCAGACAGGAAACAGACAGGTAAGGGGATCCTACTTTGCTTTGTCAATTACCCCATCACACAGAATAAGCCTTTTCTAGACAGGAAACAGACAGGTAAGGGGATCCTACTTTGCTTTGTCAATTACCCCATCGCACAGAATAAGCCTTTTCCAGACAGGAAACAGACAGGTAAGGGGATCCTACTTTGCTTTGTCAATTACCCCATCACACAGAATAAGCCTTTTCCAGACAGGAAACAGACAGGTAAGGGGATCCTACTTTGCTTTGTCAATTACCCCATCACACAGAATAAGCCTTTTCCAGACAGGAAACAGACAGGTAAGGAGATCCTACTTTGCTTTGTCAATTACCCCATCACACAGAATAAGCCTTTTCCAGACAGGAAACAGACAGGTAAGGGGATCCTACTTTGCTTTGTCAATTACCCCATCGCACAGAATAAGCCTTTTCCAGACAGGAAACAGACAGGTAAGGGGATCCTACTTTGCTTTGTCAATTACCCCATCACACAGAATAAGCCTTTTCCAGACAGGAAACAGACAGGTAAGGGGATCCTACTTTGCTTTGTCAATTACCCCATCGCACAGAATAAGCCTTTTCCAGACAGGAAACAGACAGGTAAGGGGTTCCTACTTTGCTTTGTCAATTACCCCATCACACAGAATAAGCCTTTTCCAGACAGGAAACAGACAGGTAAGGGGATCCTACTTTGCTTTGTCAATTACCCCATCACACAGAATAAGCCTTTTCCAGACAGGAAACAGACAGGTAAGGGGATCCTACTTTGCTTTGTCAATTACCCCATCGCACAGAATAAGCCTTTTCCAGACAGGAAACAGACAGGTAAGGGGATCCTACTTTGCTTTGTCAATTACCCCATCACACAGAATAAGCCTTTTCCAGACAGGAAACAGACAGGTAAGGGGATCCTACTTTGCTTTGTCAATTACCCCATCACACAGAATAAGCCTTTTCTAGACAGGAAACAGACAGGTAAGGGGATCCTACTTTGCTTTGTCAATTACCCCATCGCACAGAATAAGCCTTTTCCAGACAGGAAACAGACAGGTAAGGGGATCCTACTTTGCTTTGTCAATTACCCCATCACACAGAATAAGCCTTTTCCAGACAGGAAACAGACAGGTAAGGGGATCCTACTTTGCTTTGTCAATTACCCCATCACACAGAATAAGCCTTTTCTAGACAGGAAACAGACAGGTAAGGGGATCCTACTTTGCTTTGTCAATTACCCCATCACACAGAATAAGCCTTTTCCAGACAGGAAACAGACAGGTAAGGGGATCCTACTTTGCTTTGTCAATTACCCCATCACACAGAATAAGCCTTTTCCAGACAGGAAACAGACAGGTAAGGGGATCCTACTTTGCTTTGTCAATTACCCCATCACACAGAATAAGCCTTTTCCAGACAGGAAACAGACAGGTAAGGGGATCCTACTTTGCTTTGTCAATTACCCCATCACACAGAATAAGCCTTTTCCAGACAGGAAACAGACAGGTAAGGGGATCCTACTTTGCTTTGTCAATTACCCCATCACACAGAATAAGCCTTTTCCAGACAGGAAACAGACAGGTAAGGGGATCCTACTTTGCTTTGTCAATTACCCCATCACACAGAATAAGCCTTTTCCAGACAGGAAACAGACAGGTAAGGGGATCCTACTTTGCTTTGTCAATTACCCCATCACACAGAATAAGCCTTTTCCAGACAGGAAACAGACAGGTAAGGGGATCCTACTTTGCTTTGTCAATTACCCCATCACACAGAATAAGCCTTTTCCAGACAGGAAACAGACAGGTAAGGGGATCCTACTTTGCTTTGTCAATTACCCCATCACACAGAATAAGCCTTTTCCAGACAGGAAACAGACAGGTAAGGGGATCCTACTTTGCTTTGTCAATTACCCCATCACACAGAATAAGCCTTTTCTAGACAGGAAACAGACAGGTAAGGGGATCCTACTTTGCTTTGTCAATTACCCCATCGCACAGAATAAGCCTTTTCCAGACAGGAAACAGACAGGTAAGGGGATCCTACTTTGCTTTGTCAATTACCCCATCACACAGAATAAGCCTTTTCCAGACAGGAAACAGACAGGTAAGGGGATCCTACTTAGCTTTGTCAATTACCCCATCACACAGAATAAGCCTTTTCTAGACAGGAAACAGACAGGTAAGGGGATCCTACTTTGCTTTGTCAATTACCCCATCACACAGAATAAGCCTTTTCCAGACAGGAAACAGACAGGTAAGGGGATCCTACTTTGCTTTGTCAATTACCCCATCACACAGAATAAGCCTTTTCCAGACAGGAAACAGACAGGTAAGGGGATCCTACTTTGCTTTGTCAATTACCCCATCACACAGAATAAGCCTTTTCTAGACAGGAAACAGACAGGTAAGGGGATCCTACTTTGCTTTGTCAATTACCCCATCGCACAGAATAAGCCTTTTCCAGACAGGAAACAGACAGGTAAGGGGATCCTACTTTGCTTTGTCAATTACCCCATCACACAGAATAAGCCTTTTCCAGACAGGAAACAGACAGGTAAGGGGATCCTACTTTGCTTTGTCAATTACCCCATCACACAGAATAAGCCTTTTCCAGACAGGAAACAGACAGGTAAGGGGATCCTACTTTGCTTTGTCAATTACCCCATCACACAGAATAAGCCTTTTCCAGACAGGAAACAGACAGGTAAGGGGATCCTACTTTGCTTTGTCAATTACCCCATCACACAGAATAAGCCTTTTCTAGACAGGAAACAGACAGGTAAGGGGATCCTACTTTGCTTTGTCAATTACCCCATCACACAGAATAAGCCTTTTCTAGACAGGAAACAGACAGGTAAGGGGATCCTACTTTGCTTTGTCAATTACCCCATCGCACAGAATAAGCCTTTTCCAGACAGGAAACAGACAGGTAAGGGGATCCTACTTTGCTTTGTCAATTACCCCATCACACAGAATAAGCCTTTTCCAGACAGGAAACAGACAGGTAAGGGGATCCTACTTTGCTTTGTCAATTACCCCATCACACAGAATAAGAATTTTCTAGACAGGAAACAGACAGGTAAGGGGATCCTACTTTGCTTTGTCAATTACCCCATCGCACAGAATAAGCCTTTTCCAGACAGGAAACAGACAGGTAAGGGGATCCTACTTTGCTTTGTCAATTACCCCATCACACAGAATAAGCCTTTTCCAGACAGGAAACAGACAGGTAAGGGGATCCTACTTTGCTTTGTCAATTACCCCATCACACAGAATAAGCCTTTTCCAGACAGGAAACAGACAGGTAAGGGGATCCTACTTTGCTTTGTCAATTACCCCATCACACAGAATAAGCCTTTTCCAGACAGGAAACAGACAGGTAAGGGGATCCTACTTTGCTTTGTCAATTACCCCATCACACAGAATAAGCCTTTTCCAGACAGGAAACAGACAGGTAAGGGGATCCTACTTTGCTTTGTCAATTACCCCATCACACAGAATAAGCCTTTTCCAGACAGGAAAAAGACAGGTAAGGGGATCCTACTTTGCTTTGTCAATTACCCCATCACACAGAATAAGCCTTTTCCAGACAGAAAACAGACAGGTAAGGGGATCCTACTTTGCTTTGTCAATTACCCCATCACACAGAATAAGCCTTTTCTAGACAGGAAACAGACAGGTAAGGGGATCCTACTTTGCTTTGTCAATTACCCCATCACACAGAATAAGCCTTTTCCAGACAGGAAACAGACAGGTAAGGGGATCCTACTTTGCTTTGTCAATTACCCCATCACACAGAATAAGCCTTTTCCAGACAGGAAACAGACAGGTAAGGGGATCCTACTTTGCTTTGTCAATTACCCCATCACACAGAATAAGCCTTTTCCAGACAGGAAACAGACAGGTAAGGGGATCCTACTTTGCTTTGTCAATTACCCCATCACACAGAATAAGCCTTTTCCAGACAGGAAACAGACAGGTAAGGGGATCCTACTTTGCTTTGTCAATTACCCCATCACACAGAATAAGCCTTTTCCAGACAGGAAACAGACAGGTAAGGGGATCCTACTTTGCTTTGTCAATTACCCCATCACACAGAATAAGCCTTTTCCAGACAGGAAACAGACAGGTAAGGGGATCCTACTTTGCTTTGTCAATTACCCCATCACACAGAATAAGCCTTTTCTAGACAGGAAACAGACAGGTAAGGGGATCCTACTTTGCTTTGTCAATTACCCCATCACACAGAATAAGCCTTTTCCAGACAGGAAACAGACAGGTAAGGGGATCCTACTTTGCTTTGTCAATTACCCCATCACACAGAATAAGCCTTTTCCTGACAGGAAACAGACAGGTAAGGGGATCCTACTTTGCTTTGTCAATTACCCCATCACACAGAATAAGCCTTTTCCAGACAGGAAACAGACAGGTAAGGGGATCCTACTTTGCTTTGTCAATTACCCCATCACACAGAATAAGCCTTTTCCAGACAGGAAACAGACAGGTAAGGGGATCCTACTTTGCTTTGTCAATTACCCCATCACACAGAATAAGCCTTTTCCAGACAGGAAACAGACAGGTAAGGGGATCCTACTTTGCTTTGTCAATTACCCCATCACACAGAATAAGCCTTTTCTAGACAGGAAACAGACAGGTAAGGGGATCCTACTTTGCTTTGTCAATTACCCCATCACACAGAATAAGCCTTTTCCAGACAGGAAACAGACAGGTAAGGGGATCCTACTTTGCTTTGTCAATTACCCCATCACACAGAATAAGCCTTTTCCAGACAGGAAACATACAGGTAAGGGGATCCTACTTTGCTTTGTCAATTACCCCATCACACAGAATAAGCCTTTTCCAGACAGGAAACAGACAGGTAAGGGGATCCTACTTTGCTTTGTCAATTACCCCATCACACAGAATAAGCCTTTTCCAGACAGGAAACAGACAGGTAAGGGGATCCTACTTTGCTTTGTCAATTACCCCATCACACAGAATAAGCCTTTTCCAGACAGGAAACAGACAGGTAAGGGGATCCTACTTTGCTTTGTCAATTACCCCATCACACAGAATAAGCCTTTTCTAGACAGGAAACAGACAGGTAAGGGGATCCTACTTTGCTTTGTCAATTACCCCATCACACAGAATAAGCCTTTTCCAGACAGGAAACAGACAGGTAAGGGGATCCTACTTTGCTTTGTCAATTACCCCATCACACAGAATATGCCTTTTCCAGACAGGAAACATACAGGTAAGGGGATCCTACTTTGCTTTGTCAATTACCCCATCACACAGAATAAGCCTTTTCCAGACAGGAAACAGACAGGTAAGGGGATCCTACTTTGCTTTGTTTTATTTTTCAGGACTGCTTGAAATTTTCTTCTTCCTCTAAGATGCTGTCTTGCATATACACAAACATGAAAAAAGAAAACTATCAGCATTTTGTGGAATAAAACAGAAAGATGTTGATGAACCTCTAAACAATTAAAATAATGAAATCAGTAGAGATGTCAATATGTACTGACTTTACAAATGCTTTTCAATGAAATTAAGAACCTGGTGAAATTACAAAAAATTGCTGTTTGGTTTTTCTGCAGAAATAAGTTTTCCTCTGTTTTCAAAGTTTACCTATCAAAAAATTAAAAATTAACAATTCAAAAAATCACAATCATTACTGGAGCTCATGGATGCAATTCACTGTAATTTCTTTCTCAGTAAGTTTAAGCTTCAATCGATAAACTGTTTTCTTGCAATTTCAGAACACAGAAATGCCATTTCCTCACATTTTTAAGCATTGTTTATACACTATGCATTGACAAAAGTCACCGGACACCTCGAAAAGAAACACAACATAGCATTTATTGACATACATTAGTACGGTGTCAGTCCATCTTTGGCCTTAATGCATGCACTGACCTTTCAAGACATGCTTTCGACAAAGTTTTGGAACACAGCAATAGGTATGCACTTCCATTCAGTACATAATGCTGCCTCTAACTGTTGCTTAGTAGTAGGCCTTGGTTCCAAACTTTTTATGCGGAGCTTTAATTCATCCCATAGGTGCTCTATGGGATTAAGGTCAGGGCTCTGTGCTGGGCAATCCACACATGATACGGAATTACAAGCCATAACAGTCCTTGCTTTGTGGCTCAGTGTATTATCCTGAGGGTACCAACAAGGCTCGGTTCCATAGTATTGCCACAGAGTTGGTAGGGCATAATTGTCCAGAATATCGAGGTAGACGTGCTGGTAAACAGGTTTGTCCATGATAGCCAATGAGCCGGGACCATCTCACGAAAAACACTCCCACACGAGTACACCACCAGCTCCAAACTTGACTGTAGGAACAGTACACTGTGGTAAATAGTGTTCCCCCGGCGGCCTCCATACCCACACACGGCCATCAGACTGATGGATTGTGTATCTGGATTCATCAGTCCATAAGACCCGTTTCCATTGATCTACGGTCCACGATAAATGTTCTTTTCACCGTGCTAAACGACGAGTAGCATTCCAAGTGGAGATGAAAGGTTTATGAGCAGCCGTACGACTACAGTAACCCATGGAATGAAGTTCTCTGCGAATGGTACGTGTACATACCGAGGTTCCAGCATTTTTACTCACCTGTACACTGAGGTCTTGTGCAGTACTCCATCGATTAGCTCCGACTTCCTCTATCACTGATTTTCTTTGGTTTGCTGGTACATTTTGCTGCTTCAGGCACGCCATGTGTCTTCCACTTATTCAGTACATCAAAACAGTTGACTTGGGTGTGTTTAAATGCCTCTCAGTTTCTCTTATGGACAACCCACTAACATAACACCCAACAATCTTTCCTTTCTCAAAGTCAGTTCTCTCCCTCCACAACATTTTCACTCAACCTCACAGTGTGGTATGATCGCGGTAAGCCGCAGGCTTGTTTTTATACCATTAGCAGCTGTACCACACATCTTACCAATGCAGTGGATTCATTCATTTGCTTTTGAAGGTCCTGTGACTTTTGTCCATATAGTGTATATTCCCAGTTCTGTGACGTAGCACTCAGGGAACTCATTGGCAGATTTTTTATTTTATTTTTTCTACTTTTTTTTTTTTTTTAAACAGCTTAACTTGGACAACATTTGCGCCTTTTTTTTCTCTCTGTTTCTGTAATGGAAACAGAATTTTTACCCTTAACAGTAAGTGCAAAAATGATACACAGTGTTTGACCATTAGATTCATTATCTTGAAAAATGACCAGTTTTGGTGTGTGTGTGTTTTTTTTTATAACTATATGGTGTTGTTCACAGGCAGATAGATGAACAAACATAGTGATCAACATAGCCATGGTTGTCTTTTTAAAGATGTGCTAAAACATCAAGGTTACTAATAGTGACTTGCAAAAGGTGCAATCTCTGAAAGGAACATTTGCGTCAGGGATGACATCATGACAAAGCACACAATTCCTTTGTATTTGGTACTTGCCCTGTTCTTGTCCAATCCCACCCCCTTTCTCAATACTCAGTGGCCAATACTCTTTTTTTTTTTTTTCTTATTTGTTTAGTAGAATTTGGACCATACTAGCTACAATATCTTGTGGAAAATCAAACACTTTCATTAGGGTTGGTAAAGACCCCACCCTCCTTCTGTTGTAAGAACTCCTATTGAGACATTGTACTAAACCTTTAGAGTTCAGCATGACTTGGTGCAAATAATTTCTATTGGGTAATCCTTACTTTCAGTAGATATAGGGGAACACAATTAGATTGATTTAAAACAAATATTTGCACACATCCTCGAAAGAAGTAGAAGTTGCTAACAGCTCAGATTTAATAGTAAAGGGTGTTTCACGGAAATCTGTATGCATCATTTCCTGCGTGAAATTGTTATTGGCTTTAGTGCAAAAAACATTTTTATCCAGTTCTCCTTACCTATAATACCACTGCAGGACATGATTTGTCAAAATCATAGTGACTTATGTTAAGTCTCGTACGAATTTGAAAAATATCCATGATCAGAGATTGTACAATCAGCTACATGGTATAACAGTATAAATATCTTGAAAATAGTAAATTATTTTCATGGGGTTAATCTGTTTGTCATGAATTGTTTAGGCGTTAAAAAGCTTCATAAGTTTACTCTAGAGTCCCTGCAATAATAATTTATACAGGGTTCCCACTCAAAAGTAATAAAAAAATTCCCTGACTTTTCCAGGTTCTCCAGGTGGTTTTTAAAAGTTTTCCAGAGTGGTATGTTGCAAAGAATTGTTCCATTTCATTCCATTCATTTTTCTCACCAAAGCAGCACATACTTGTAAATTCTTTAAGTAATTTGTCTTTATAAAATTATCTGCTTTTCATTAATAACAACTAACTGTGCACATTATTTTCTGTACCAAAGTTCTGTGAACTTTTGTGAATACTACCCACACGGAATTTGTAAATACATTCCCATAGAAACAGGTCATATGTAAGAAAAAATCTGTCAGTTGAATAGTTTCAGTTTTTCTATAACACAATGCAGCTAAGCTTAATGATGGAATGGCTCTGTTCAAAGAAACATGTTTCAAGAGAACCAACAGACAAAGGACTTTGATCCATCATTTGGTTGGTTCTCTTGTGAAGTGTTTCTTCAAGCAGGAGCTATTGTGCCTAGTTGTTCCATGTTATAACAACTGCCAACAGAAATTGAACAAAAGCTTAATAACTGGCAATTTTAAAAATTCAATTTTGCATTTTTTTTTTAGAGAATAAAGGAAGCACTTAATATAACTGAAAGTAAGATCTACCAAATTCTAGGCAGGTAGTAATTTCAAGCAAAAGTTTGAAATCTTGAAAAAATAAGTTTTTTTGGCAAAATAAAGTATCCGTTGATTTTTATAAAAAAAAAAAAAGGATAATTTTCCCTGATTTTTACAAAAAAGGGTAATTTTCCCTGATTTTTACAAAAATGGGTAATTTTCCCCGAGTTTTGGAACCATTTTCAAATTCCCTGAGAATTCCAGGTTTTCCCTGTTTTCCAGGTTGAGTGGGAACCCTGTTATAATAACTACTGTCTCCAGTATAAGAATTTAGAAGATATTCTTCTCACCACTGCTTCAGCCTCAGGGTCGTTCATCTAATGATTCTTTCCGCAGTAGTTTCCTTTGCATAGATATAAGATCAGAAACACTTACAACCATAACATGTTTGGGCATTTCTATTAGAATTGGAATACTTCATCCATCTTTACCGCATGCTCTGTTTCAAATACATTAAACTTCAAATATTACCTCTATGCATTTCTGCTGGGTTGGACAAGTTATCAGCAGCATGACTTTTTGTTAAAGTGATATGACTCATCTTTGTTATCATCAGTATCGATCATTGAGGTTTACGTGACACAGTTCATTTCATATTATATATGTATTTCTATTGGCTATTTCCATATGTTATATTACATTGAGTGCCTGTGTATTATGTCATATTATTAGTATCACAATTTGTCTTTAAGTTCTGAAAATGTTTCTGATTTTCAGAACTAACAATTTTCCTGATTTTCAGAACTTACAGATGTTTAGGTTGTTGTTAAACTCAGACTAACTTCTGAGTGTTTTTCTTATATGTTTGTGATCAGTGGCGTACCGGAAAATCTCGGGGCCCATCCCACAAAAATTTCTTCGAGGCCCTTTTGTAAAAATATATTAGCTCTCAATTATTGGGTTGATGCATAAGTTCATACCATTTTATTTCACGAGCGTTTCCCAGGTCAGTAGTGTTATGGCGGGGAAAAAGATTAAGGTTTATTCTGGGTAATTAATATTTGAATGTATGCAAATCATATTAAAATTATGGTAAAAGTTGAATTTAGGTGAAAATTAAAATTTGGGAGATGGGTGGATGCATTTCGAAACAAAAAATAAATTCAATTATCTTAAGGCCATGATAAATGAAAATATAAATAAAATGCAACACTGATGTTTGAAAATACCAAATGTTGTTATTGTAGGTTTGCGTTGTTTGAGTATTTGATGAGTTGAGACACCTGCAAGTGTAAAATAAGTGATTATTGTTTACATATGTACCAAATTTGTAAACACTAAAAATTAGATAGTATACAATGTACACGTGTAATAACTTTTGAAGGCTGTGATGATCAATTTAGTGGTTAGGACAAAATGCATTAAATAAATAAAAACAAAATTCCCAAGAGTTTGTTTCTGGCCTCAGGCAAGCTAAGGTGGATTGACATGCGACCCTGCAATGAACTTCAACTGAGTCAACTAATTTTTCACTGCACAAGTTTTGGGTTTTTGAAAGGCCACTTGGCCTGCATTTATTGTTAAAACTTAAACATCAAACAGAACAAGAAAAACCAGCATCTGTTGCTCAAAACACAAACAGGGCTTTACACCCTCTAAAAAAAAAGGTTAACATTGGAGCTTGGGCCTTATTCCAATTAAAATCAACATGACCCACGACTAATGTACTTCTGATTCAGAAAGGGAAAAACAAATAGGTCTGCTAGCGAATAACAATTCTGTACCTTCAATTTTAAACTTTCACATTAAGCAGACAATCTCATTCAATTCAAGTTAAACTGGTACAACAGTGTATTGATCTTTTTGATATAAGAAAAAAAAATCTAGCTTGTCCCTTATGGGTAGCTCAATTTCACATCATTTACAAAGAAAAAATATTGCTTTGCGAAACACAAACACTTGACTGATGATACAGTAGGACTTAACATTGTGGATTGGCTCTGATATCTGAAGTGTTATTTCTCTCTTTCTCTCAGCCATTACTTTAAGGCTCAAAGTGTGAACAATACATATTTCATTTACTTTCTCGAACAACCCCCTCAAACCAGATTTATTAACACATTAATTTTATAGATCACAACCACTGACCAAAATTCACTAATAAAAGTTACGTTACTAAATGGTTCCACACTCCCCAGGAATATTTGCCTTACAATTAAATATACTCAACATTCTAGCATTACTTGATACAAAGCCACTCTAAACACTCTACTAAACCTACTGCACTAAATACCTTACTCAATTACCTCAAAAGTTATCATTACACAATAATGCTGACAAATATACTTAAAATTCACCCTATCATCTGGAAAAATTCAAAATACTTCACTATACAAACTCGCTCTGAGTACTCAATATCCCACCAAGTAAATAAAAGGCAAACACTAACTCTCCACACTCCTGGACACAAATTCATACTTCTCTTCACTCCCACTGCTCATAACAATTTAAAATTACACCACTAATTCCAACCAGCAATTTATAAACCAATTAATCGAAAAATGTAAACTAGTACCATGTAAGTTTTTTTTTTTTGTAAGTTTACTAACTCATGTAGTAAGCCACTGAGGTAACGGGTAAGCAAAACATATCAGTTATCAGACTTACTTTTCTTTGAAAATAAAATTTTCATCTCAAAGAAAATATCAATCAGGCTAAAGGTGAGATATTGGGTCGTGAAGCCAATCAAACCTATGCAACGAAATGGTAAGTCAATATGTGTGATCCATTACCCTGTAATTTCTTTCTTCGCTCACTGTCCTTGGGACAACACTCGAACGCAACTTGACAGGAGCTGTTCCCCACTGGCTGACGGTTTTACTCGGGGCCGAAGACGAATCCCCCAATTCATCCTCATAAGCACCCTTTTAGTACCCGAAGTATGTCCACGTAAGGAAAAACTCTTCTGCGAGAGATCTCTTGCCCCCCCCCCCCCAAATTCTCACTCCAGGCACACATCTATCTCCCAGAGAAAAACTATCTGAAAACTCACATTATCTCTAGAAAAAATCCACATAAATCTCGCTTTCCAGAAAACACATCACATATCTCTACCTCCAGAAATCCTTATCACCTCCCGAAGCACTCTCTATTTCCAGAAATCACTATCACTCTCAAAGCACTCTCTATTTCCAGAAATCATTATCACTCTCGAAACACTCTCTATTTCCAGAAATCATTATCACTCTCAAAGCACTCTCTATTTCCAGAAATCATTATCACTCTCGAAGCACTCTCTATTTCCAGAAATCATTATCACTCCTTGCGAAGAAATCTCACTGTACACAGGTAATGAACAGGCCTCATTTTCAGACAATCCTAGTCTGCTTGCATACCTTCTTTGATATCCTCCCCTTATGCAAATTAGATTCTCAAATCCCCTTCCTTCGAGACCAAAATTTCACTCAGAAAAAAAAAAAAAAATCAATGTTCAGGCTGGAGGTGTGAATGAGTTGTGAATTCATCAGACCTATACCCCGAACTGGGTAGGCAAAGTGTGGCATTATAACTCCTCCGCCGCACTAGACATATATGCCTCCCTTTAGTCAGAAAGTATGCCTTCTTTTGATATCCTTCCCTCATGAAAATCCACTTTTACATCCATTTGCTGATATGGTCTCTAGTCACAATTACTACTAAATGGTACAAACAATTTTACACCCATTACTTGCCAAACTAGAAAATCACCATAACCTACCTCCAAGACACAAATTTTAACTACATGGCCCTGTATGTGTATAGATACAAATGCAATTTATATATCAAAACCACCAAGCACAAAAAAAAAAAAAGTTAAATCTCCTAAATAAAATAATTACTGGTTTGAGAGATTGTTCATCAAAATAGCTTATAACACAATTATGATATTAGATAGTATCTTTACAAAAAAAAAAACACTACATCCTTTTATAGCTTAGCTCAAGAAATAAAAAAAGAAAAATGACTGGAGTTTCCCATGCTCAGCTAGCCTCGAAAAATGATACCAGAAACATATAATTGAACTGTACTGCCCCACTGCAAAAATAATTTTAACAAAACCGCATATCATATAAAAAAAAAATGCCAAACAAAACAATTTACTTTAGCACAGAATTGCATAAAGGTGAGCTCGCACAAAGTTTAGCTTTCACAAAATACTACTGCCACAGCCAAAATTTGAGCCCTTCCTGATTTAGGACTCCCGGGAAGAACTCCCCCCCCCTTTTTTTTTCTGAACTCATACCTGAGAGACCAATAAAAGTTTTGAACTCGAACGATAACACAGCCACAATCAGAGGCAAAAACTTTTTCTTATGCTCAGCTCAAAGCTCAAGTACTTGCTTGGGAGTTTACGTAATAACACAAAAAAAAAAAAAAAAAGATATGAACTAAAACATTACCTTTGAGCTGGTGTTCTTTTTAAAACAGAACATCCCCCCCCTCAGAGTTCACTGCCCAGGAACAACCAAATTCTCTGCAATTCGCCTTCCATGTCCCTGTCTTTTTTCTCCTTTTTTTTTTTTTTTTTTTTTTTTTTTTCTCGCCATGGACGACCTTTTTTGTCCTGGAGTGGGTGCATAGGATGTCCTTCTTTTCTTATTCCTGCTGACACAGTGTGCTTAGCCCAAAACCCAGTAAGCAGAACAGCACTTCCCTGTCAGTGATTTCCCTGTCGGTGATGGTGGACCAGTCATGACGACTCCAGTGATCTCCGGGTTCAAAAGGTACCGCTGGAACTGTTTTTTTTATTTCTTCTCCAGGTCTCTGTCGTTCAATTTGATATGATGTGCAGAGCGGCAGACCCCCTCATGTGAAGGTGGGCAGAGGGATGGGTCTGGAGATCCTTAAAAATCCCCATTTCTTTTCCTGCCTAAATTTTAGGTACGAATCACAACACATACCCACGCCATGAGAGAGCTAAGTGGCGATTCATTCTTACTGCCGGCCAGGCACAAGAAAAGATTTTTTTTCACACAGGGCCAACAGATCCCAGTGAATTTCATTCTGATTGTCCCCTCCTCACCAAAAAGGCGAGGAAAAAATTTGCCTTCCACTTTCACTGCAGACCAGCAAGAGCAGCGACCAGAAAAAGAGTGACATTCTCTCAAAGAAAAAACTCTGGGGAGCTTGAAACTGCTGACCCCTCATTGGCTAAAACTCCCCTAGTAACCAACGGCTTGGCTGGCCATTGGCTAACAGGTTCGCGCCAAAACTCTGACTTTCCACATGGCCTAACTCCCATGCAAGTCAGGGTGACCTCTAACCTCGAAGGAAAGGGGGAAACGCTGTAGCCTTCAGCATGCTGCTGTTCTAAAAATAGAACATCTCTGGCTTACGGGAACATTTCTGTAACACTTTTAGCGCTTTTAAACGTCTGCCTAAAATGGCAGACTGAAAGAAAGATTTTCTTTTTCACAAATTTACAGAAACGTTTTTTTTTTCCTCAATCCGTGATTACTACGAATAATTTTGTTTTCTAATAGGGTTGATGGTGATTTCGTTTGCTCGCCTTTTTTTTACTTGACTTACTAAAGTAAAAATAAGTCAAGCCAAAAGAAAAAAGAAGTTTAATGCCTATTATTCCTTTTTTTTTTTTTTTTTCAAGAAATTTTGCTTGTCTGGTCAGGGCTGAGAAGTAAACAAATATGGCTACTATTCCACTCACTTCACCACCTCCTCCAAACCAAATTTTGAAACGTGGGACTGTAGAGAATTTTCAATCTATGTACTTCATTTATTTATTTATTATTAATTTTTTTCCGTAAATCTCAGCGAAGTGATCAGTTTCCCCAGGATTTACGAACACGAAAATTCTCGACAGGACAGTAGTGACGATGCAGATGGACAGTTGTATATCAAAATGTAGCCAGTAATATTGTGTATCTAAATCATATTGTGTTGTGTGATTGTAGCTAATGGTTTTTTGACCTTCAGGTCCGGAAGTATAGTGTCTAGTAGAGAGGAATGAACATTTTCTACATCTGCTCCTCTAAGAGTTTAATAAGGGATCCATAGCCGCTGAGGCTATTCAACAAATTTGTGCTGTGTGTGGGGAGGATGCTATTGCTCCGAGGACAGCCTGCAAATGGTTTGAGCAGTTCCGAGGTGGCAATTTTGACATCAACGACTCTCCACGCTCAAGACATCCATCTCACTTTGATGAGAATCATTTGAACCACCTCATCCACTTGGATCTGCATCAAACCCACATGCGCATTGGCCACTGAGATAAACTGTGATCAGGCATTAAACATTAAACTTCAAATATACGACACCTGGAGCATATGGGAAAGGTCCAGAAATTAGGGTCTTGGGTGCCGTACACTCTCACCGAGAACAACAAGAATCAGCATGTTGCCATATGTGGTTCCATAATCGCCTGTTATCGTGAATGTTCTCAGCAACACAAACCCTTTCTGTCACGTATTGTTACTGGAGATAAAAAGTGGTACCTGTATGTGAATTTCAGGCATAGGAGGGAACAGTTAAGCCTAAACATGATGCCCACACCATGTCCAAAACATGACCTTCATCCTGCAAAGATCATGTTGTGTGTCTGGTGGGACATGGAAGGTATTATTCACTGGGGAATTCTGTAGAAGAATCTAACTATCAACGCTACACTCTACTGTGAGCAACTCCGCCATGTGGAGGGAGCAATTCAGCAGAAATGGCCACATCAGTGCCAAGGTGTCTTTCTCCAACATGATAACGCATACCCTCACAGTGCAAACAAAACCAAAATGACCATTCAGGACATCCATCTTTATTGCATGCTCTGTTTCAAATAGATCCTTCCACATCCAGCTTACTCCCCAGATGTTGTTCCTTCAGGCTATCACCTGTTCCAATCTCTGTCAAATGCACTCCATCGCAGAACGTTCAACAATGATGCTGATCTCCAGAATTTCCTTTATTTTTTTCTTTGCAGCAAAACCAGCACATTTTTTCCAAGAATGGTATTGCAGACCTATCCAGACGTTGGGACATCATCGTAAACAGTGGGAGAGGGGATACATAGCTGATTGATTCCGTTTTCTCTTCTGATTTAATACATTCCTGTAGTGTGGTGAAAAAAATGGCATAAATTCATGCATCAACCCAATATTTAAATTTTTAATTCCATAACATTAACTAGGTTTTATAGGCATTTTAATAATTAAAATTCTTTGGAACCTATAGGTATTTTTCTCAAAACCAAGATTATTACACTCTACTGCATGTAACACAAATGTGCGCATTGTAATTGAAATAATTGCCCGAATTTTATACCAACAGAAAGCACTACAAAACAGTTAAGCCAAAGTTGAATATATCATGTAAATTTTATCCTTTTAGAAAACTACGGCCAGTTTCTTTGAAATGCCTCACAAGCACACATACAAAACACTAACTTTCAGGTGACAGTGTCTAATGATATTTTCCGATTTATACAGAACGTAAGTGAGCAAATAAATAAGTAACAATTATGAATTGTGGCACGGGAAAAAATAAAACTACTTAAATTATTTACTCTTGAATACAAAAAACACACTTAACATAATGCCACAAGATTTTGCATATAGTAAACATTTTTCTCTTGACTCTGTTATAAAAAAAATTACACAGGTCTTTGCTTCTCCCCAGGGAAAACACTTTTTAGTTCATTATATTCTGAAGCATGCACAGTTACGTGCAAACAATTGTGTTACGTATTACACCTTATCCTCATTGGTAAAAACATTTCATTCTTGAACTGATATTTCTTTCACATTCTCTTGTTAGTATCTATGTATAGGAACTATTGCAATGACTGTGAAAAGGGGCCTCAGGTCTTTTGAAATAACTGCTTTGCTGCCAGTTTTTATAAATTTTAAGTGCAAAAAGAGAAAAAAATATGTTTTTTTTAATACTTCTTTCAAAGCTGCCATAAAAAATTTCTGGTTATTTCTTTATTCATATGAAGTTTCTGACAAGGATTCAGTAAAATCAATGTTTTTGCCAAAGCTAGAGGCCCTATTAGCTATGAGGCCCCTATCAGTAAGTGCCTGTCTGTGATTCATTACTTTTTCTTTTTTTATTTGGCTGTACCAGGTTTGTGAGAGGTTAACAGGTGTTGATTTTTTTTTTTTTTTTGATTGTAGGTTTAACGACCATTATGAGCAACTCAATGGGCTATAAGCATTGCACATCCCTAATTTAGGGTCACCAGTGCCAGGGAAGAGAGAAAGCCAGTGCCATAAGACAAAACACAACATCCATGCCTCACCGGAATGCGAACCTGGACCTCTTTCGGACAAATTATCACAGGTCATCGCTTAGACCACTGCGCCACCGGGGCAGCTAACAGGAGTGCGTTTGTTACAGTTTTTGTCAGAGGTTCTTTCGATATAGAGATTTATTCTGCAAATAAGGATTTTGTACTTTTTTTTTTTCAGAAATGAGGTTTGTTTCTCCCAAAATCAGTTGAAAATCTGAAAATCCTTTCAAGGCAGTATTGAATTGTGGAGGTTCTTGTTTTTTTTGTCATTCCAATCATTTCAGTGTTCCTGAAGTCTTGTAAAAATAACAATACATAAAAGACAAATTAACCTCATGAAAATACATTACTATTTTACAGATATTTATCCTAGTGATTCATTATTTATGCTCCTACTGGTTGTTTGTGGAAAAGTGAATATACAAGGGTTGTCCCAAAACAACCGAGAATGTTTTTACAAAAAACAAATATGCATACCTTAGTCGGGGCTTGAAAAATACCATGCCCGAGATGTCTGGGGTATGTAAATTATTGGCCTGGGCAGGTAAATAAAAAATCTGGTTGCCCGGTCTGGCAAGTAAATTAAAATATAAAGTTTGGAACAGAATTCCCTACTACAAGAAAAAAGACAGTCATCACATGTCATGTTTCATTTCACTGCTAATTAAAAGAAGTTGTATTATTGTTACAGAGTGACAAGGACAGAAGAATATCACTTCTTTAATTATATTATGCTCTATGTCCAGGAATTGGAACCATATGTAGTTTTGCTCCAAATGTTGTTTATAGTCAGCGATGGGATGCACGCCTCTGATGTTTATAGTCAGCGATGGATGCATGCCCTTCCGGTGTTTAGTGACAAAGAGCGAAAGCTTAAACAAAAGGAACAAGGCAGAATCATAAAATTTCTGCAATACCAATTTTCTATCATCATAACATTTCATACCAATTTCAGCATCATCATCTCATAACCTGAGATACACACTTTTGTGCACTGAACATTTTGAATACAGAACCTTACAATGGAAATGAAAACCGTGTAAGAAAAAAAAAAAAAGTTCATCATATTTTTTAACTTAAAATAATTAGAGTTCTGATTTGCTATCTTCAAAGTTAAATTTTCCTGGACATCCAGCTTTTACTAATTGGTCAGGTAAAAATTTCTGCACATGCCCAGCTGGGCACGTAACATTTCAGATATTTTTCAAGCCCTGTTAGTTATCAAGCAAGTGGTCATCTTTTTCAAAATACTGTCCATTGCATCAAATACAGGTGTCCCAATGTTCCTCCCACATTTTGAATGTCTTCTGGAATTCTTCTGAAGAGCTGTTAAAGCATCCTTGCACAGCTGTAATAAGTTATTGATCAGTCTCAAATCATCGTCCCGGTAACAGCTTTTTTTAAAATAGGAAACAACCGGAAGTCACACTGTGACAAGTCTGGACTATATGCAGGTTGGGGCATGAACTTAATATTCATTTTCCCCAAATAAGAAACAACAGAGCAGGCCATGTGTGGCCTTTCATTGGGGTGCACATGAAAAGAAATGGGGAGCCCAAGTTGAACAAACTCGTTTCATGCCCAAATGCTTGGTTAAAATTCTGTGAATTGAAGATTTTGAAATGTGAATCATATCTTCATTATCTCTAATTGATAGGTATCTGCCTTCCTGTATAATAATACCTATTATATTGATGTTTACTTCTGTAACACTCATAGAATGTCTTCCTCCATGTGCAATTAAAGCCGCCAACTCATGACTATCCATAAATTCTTTATGCCATTGGCAAATTGTGGAATTTTCTAGACATTCATTTTCATGAGCCTCTTCATAGAAAGTCTCTCCAACAGACTTCTCAAGTTGACAGCAAAATTTGATGAAGCATCTTTGTTCCTCATAAAGAGGAAAAATCTCGTGCTGAATAATTCAAGTAAAACACTGTAGAAGCAATAGCTGTCAGAAGCACGATCCGCAAACACTTAGTCGAGTTAAATTGCAGAGATAAAAAGATTTTATTTACAATTAAAATCAGCTAAAAGACACAGGCAAGATCGTTCACAGCCACATCTTCAGGCCTAATCAGCAACACAGTGTGCATGTACAGTATTATATAGTTTTCTCCTCCACCCCACACACACACTATTCCCACAATGCATAGCGTGGTAAGTTCAGGTTGCCAGGTAACAGTATGATTTGATTAACAGAGTTTTATAAAGATAGTACATGATCATTAAAAGTGTTTAACCGTGTCAGTAGTACTTGCCAAATAGAGTTCACATTGATTGGCGTTTCCTCATTGCAGCACTCTTAAGAAAAATACATAATACATAATGCCTCTGTAAATAGTAATATCTGTTTGTTACTAGCAGATGTAAGAATCCTAACCACATCCCAGTCCGGGTAAAATGTTCCATTTGTGAGAGTCCTTGTAAATGATGTTGAAATAGTATTGGAAGGAAGCGAGTATTCATGTTCCGCTATACGTTATCTTTGTTCCTTTTTCACCTCCATTTTTTCCAAAAATCAGAGCACAAAAACACTTGTCAGGGTTCACGAAAGAATGCTTATTAAACTGCCTACTACCCATGATGCATGCATGATAGACAGGTGTGGTCAGTTGCTACGGTTACTATGATGACTACCATTTTTTCGAGACTCGTGCCAAGGTCAAACACAGTGTTGCACACTTTTTATAAAAACATTCTCAGTTATTTTGGGACAAGCTATGCAGAAATAGTGTTGACTCTGAAAATAGCTACAAAATGGAACAAGACATGCCTACGATTAAAAAAAATTGTGTCCAAATGAAAATGATAGTGAGAAGAATATAACAAAGCCATGAATCACTGACACTAAGAATACTGGTTTGCCATCTTGTGATGATGCTGGATATGGTCTTACCTCCTAAACTACAGTCTCTAACTTAGAAGAGATCCTTACAGATCTAAACAAATCCCCATGTTAAAACACTCAAGCAAATATAAATATGTCAGCTTAAAAGAAAAAGCAAATTAACTTGACCTTTAGATTAGTCAAGCATATCAAGTTTATTTACACATTTTAGTTGGATTGTTGCATAGATATGTACCTTATTTTCCTGTAAATCCAAGAACAGCTGAAATGCACATTTTCTACATTCAGGATCCATAAAACAATAATGTTTTATTCAGAAGGGTGATTCACAAAGTGAATACAGTACCAAGGTCAGGAAGGACAATTTCTGTTTTCATTCCATATTTTCAGTCCTTGGAGAAATTATGCTTTTATGACCAGAAAACAGCCTCTGAAATTATTCTGTATAGACAGAAATCCCTGTAAATGAAATCAAAGTGAAAGTTACACCACTGACATGTTTCTGAGCATGACATGCACATACACAAACACACACAAATAGTTACTGTAGAAAAAAATCTTTTGTTGCTGAAAATACTGCCCCAGTTGGCAGCCAGCTTGATGACTGTTCATCTTAAACCAATATCTTTGATTTATCTTACTTACTTTGACACCAACAAGAAAAAATTATTAGCATCATACAAATATCACAAAACGTTTAATAAAACTGCACTTGGGGAAAATGTGGGGCATTGCTATGTCCTGTCCATTTGACATAAGATACTTCAGTTAGGCCTCACAGAATACTTTATGCCTTAGCTGGATAGACAGCCAGACAAATTAGTGAAAACACAGAAAACCAGACTCAGTAACAGCCCACATTCAGAGCAAGTGCTTCTAGTTCATAAGGCTACTGGTGTTTCTGAATGTACACTGATTTCACATCTCTTAATGCCAATACCCTTCCAGATTCTCCCATTCTAAATTTGGCTGATATAGGTGATTGCTTAGCAGTGGAAAATTATTTCAGTACTGCTATTCTCATTTCATGATTCTTCCAATAGTCTTACATCTTACGGATATTTACAAAACAAAATGTTTGTAATGGATAGAGAGCCATATGAGTGATCACAGGTAGCTTTTGAAATACAGAATTGCCCAAATACTTTTCAGTGTTTCTGTTTTGTGTCTAGCCTCAAAGTTCTTGTTTTAAATTTGATTTACATTAGTGACATCAAGGCGTTAGTAAAGTTTTGCAAAATAATAAACACTTCTGTTCAATTTTTTAAAAATGTGTTACATTTTTGACAAGTACAAAATGATATCTTACCTTGGATTTTGAAATTTGTAACAGGTGGTAGCACTTTTTACATGAATTGATCTAGTTTATGACTACAAAACTTGTGGTGTTGAGATAAAATAAAAATACCAACGTTTACCACAATCAAAGGTTTATTATAGTACATCGACTATACATTCGTCCTGATGAAGCCGAGGCAAATGCTCTGTGAAGCCATAGTTGATGTATAATAAACCTTTGATTGTGGTAAATGTTGGTATTTTTATTTAATGCATTGATCTGTCAATAGGACCTGGTTTTGCTAAATATATTTGTTATTATCCAACAGTTGTAAAAATATTGGCCTGTGCAAATATTGTGATATATGCGCCAGATGAAACAGTCCAGTTTAATTTTTGTATTGATGTAGGTACAGTTCTTGAAAAACAATCTTCTTGTACTAGTCTTTTTTTTTTTTTTCCTAGCGCAAGACAAAGTGGTAGCAAATAAAATATTTGAAAAATGGATCAAAAGGCTTGAAAATATTTTTGAGATTTAAAACATGCAATCCAACACCATTTTTTGCCATTGTTTTTATTCATCCACAACTTATTTTTAGTGAAGGTGTTGCAAAACCACATCCTAGGAATGCATAGGAAGTAAAAAATTAAAACTTTCCTAGACTACTAAGCAAACAGCGGCTTTGCCGCCCCCATGGTGCTGTGGTCTAAGTGCTGTCTTATGACTATTCATCCAAGATGGGTCTGGGTTTGAATCTCAGTGTGGCATGGGTGCTGTGTTTGTCTGATGGCACTGGCTCTTTCCTTTTCCTGGATCCAGTTGCCCTATATTAGGGATGGACGACTGCTTCTAGCCCATTGGGCTGCTCACACAGTAGTCGTCAAACCGCCAAACAAACGGCAACAAAAAAAGGGCTTTCGTTAGTTTTACTGCTTTTTGCTATATATCTGAACAGTCGAACCCGCTTAATGGAATATCGGATAGTGGAATATCCTGCTTAAAAGAAAAAAATTCCTGTGTCCCAAACCGCAGCCTTTGTACAAATGATAAAACACTCCGGTTAATAGAATACAAATACTGGATTAATCCTGGTTATTGGAATAAATGTTTGCTCTTTTAAGGTAACAAAAGAGAAAAGCAGTTTTTTCATTTGATGCATCTTTCTTGGAATTTGTGTTGTGATTGCTCACAGATAGAAACACACGTACAATGTGCGGTAGGCTAAGAACGGGACCCTCCCAATTATAAACAATAGTCAGGATAAATGGTCATTTCCCCCAAGATTTGACATCGAGCTTATCTCACTCTGCTAAAGCTCTCAATCAAGCTTAGCCAGAGGTCTATTGTAGGAATTTGTAAACAGCATGATTCATGAAAAGTGGAAGTCGGCCCCACACCTGTTTCGCTGTAAGGTAAACAAACTTAGTAGGGGGGATGAATGTTTCCTAAGATAAAGTTCAACATACATAATGATTTGAACCATATACTATGTCGGATGTTAATCTAATAAATAGGGGATTACCCTCACATATACTGTTACACACATATCAATATAAAAAGTACACACCAATCTGCCAAAGTAGGTGTAGAACTGTCCTGAATCTTATTTACTACTGCCATAAGTTATATACACATATAGCAATCAGAAGATGAAAGTAAATATTAATTAAAAACAATATGTAATGTTTGCAATAATAGAATAATGTGGATCAATTTGGAATCTCTATGGCAAAACATTACCTCAGAGGCATTCGAAAGTCCCGATGCACAGGCAGGCACAATGAATGTGCACAATTCCACAAAATCTCCCCAGTGATTCTCTCAGTAAAGTATTTGTATAAAGCAGAAGAATAAATTACATTTAAGTGGAAAAACAAAAATGCAATCCTATAAAATACAGCATTATTCAGTTACGCAGAGAGCCTGTTCACGCAAGCACTTTCTTGGATTTTCATAGCTAACTACATGTGATAAAGCTGTCAGAAAGAAGCCAGTTTTTCTCCGGCCGCCATCGTTACCATGGTCACAGCGTGGGAGCCAATCAGTGCATGGCATCCAATGGAAGCTTGCCGCTTCTATTAACTGAGCATGGGAGGAAGGTTCCGAGTTTGCCTCCGCGTGTCCTGAAGTTATCTGTTAAGTTTTCCAAAAGTACTACGTCAGATGCTGTGACTAATGTTTTGTTACTTTTACTGTCACAACAATAAACTTTGCATGTAAACTTTTAGGTTTAGCTGTACAAAATCAATATAATGGATGAAGAAAGTAGTAGTTGCAGTGTATCAAAGTGTAATACTGACATTATTACTTCTTTGTTAGAAGTTCCTTTCTCAAGAAAAAATGACATTGAAAGACGTGCGATTATAAAACAAGGAAGACCTCTTCCCAAGTTTTCTCTTATGCAAAAAAACAATGGCAAAAACAGAACATTCCAATCTTCACAGTACAATCACCATAAATGGTTATGCGGTAGCATAATGAAGGTGAAGTTATTCTGCTGGCCTTGTTTGCTATTAATCTCGAAGAAAACTGTGTGGTGTTTAGAAGGATACGACAACTTAAAAAACTTATCTAGAGCAGTGGTTAGACATGCATCTAGTAAAGATCATTTGAATTCATATGTGTCATTTAAGGGCCTATCCAAGCAAGTACAAAATATCTCAGAATGATTAGATGGACAAAATAAATTGTTAAAAATTAAATACAATAAAGATGTGAAAAAGAATAGAGATATTGAAAATTTTAATTGATGTTACATGTGTCTGATGCAAGCAGGAGCTTGCATTCAGAGGCCACAATGAATCAGAGGAGTCACTAAATCCTGGGAATTTCAAAGCTATATTCCAGCTTACATTAGAACATTGGGGGAAATGGGATACTTTAGAGGTTTATCCAAAACTATTCAAAATAAACTCTTAGAAATCATTCAAGAAGATACTCAGAAAATCATTGCAAATAGCATAAATGAAGCCCCTTTTTATGCTTGCATTGTTGATGAAACCACTGATGTGACTGAAAAATCTCAGTGTCCTATAATTGTGAGGCTAGTGGACTCTTCTGGTGAAATTCAAAAATATTTCCTTGGATTTTATGATGTTAGTGAAAACATAAGTGCCAAAATTATTTGCAGCATTTTGTGCAGGGTTTTTGAAAAGTACAGTGAACAAAACAAACTGGTTGCTCAAACATATGATGACATTAGAGTTGTGGCAGGAGAACTGAATGGCTTAAAATGAAAGTTTATGAATTTGCCCCTCAAGCTTTTTTTTACTCATTGTTTTGTACACCATTTGAATTTAGTTTTGCAACAGAGTTGTTCTAGAACGAAGTCTGTGAAAAAAATTTTTCCCACACTTCAGGGCATGCAATCTTTTCTTCAGCGCTCTTCAAAACATACTTCTGTTCTTGACAGAATTGTGGAGCGACATATGTCTACAAACAGTGAGGTTAGGTGGAATTCTAACACCGAGATCATCACTGCAGTACATACAAACAGGCTGAAATTAATCTAGGTGTTCAATGAAATTATGAATTCTCCAGATTCAAATGCTGCAACAGTCAGAGAGGCATAAGGCTATAAAAACAGCCTTCTGGACTTTAATTTTATATTTCTACTCACAGTTTTCCAAAAAATCTTTAAAAAAACTGATGATGTTCATTTCTGCATCACTGCAGTTTCAGAATGTATTTCGTACATGAGAAACCTGAGGAGTGAAGCACAGTATGACAAATTTATGGTTTTTGCCGAAAGTGCTACGTCGTTAACTTCTCTGAAACGCCATGAATGAAGAGCCGAACATGTTGCCCCTTCTAAGTACAAACAGGTTTATTATGAAATTTTGGACAACATTTTAATGCAACTGGAAGTAAGGTTTTTACACTGTGAGAAATTAAAATTTCTTAAATTAGGCGACACGACACAGTTCTCAACCTATAATGAACATTTTCCTGTGGATGCATTGGCTTCATTAATGGAAAATTATGGGGCATTATTCAACAAAGAAAAAGTTATGAACTGAACTTGAAACGGTTTTCTCCCTACTGCACAAAGAAACATTTCATGATTTGTGTTTGAACAAATTAATAAAAAAAAAGTTATTGAAAATGAGACTAATGAAATTCTTACAGGGACCTTTAAGTTATTCTGTCTACTAGCAACCATCCCTGCTACAAGTGCTTCCGCAGAAAGAATATTTTCATGCCTGAAGTGCATCAAAACTTTTTAAAGAAATTCTACGACTTAAGATTGTCTCTCAGCATTAGCTTGAGCATCAATTGAAAAGCGAATCCTCAGCAAACTTCAGAAACAATGTATGTGGCATGATGAAGTTATAAAACGATTTGTGAGGAAGAAAGATCGTCGAGTTAATGTACTGTATAAGTAATATCCATTAGAATCAAAACAATATGTTGCACTGATTTTAGTTGCAACGAAAAAAAAATTGTTTTTAAAACAATATTTAAAAGGCATTATGTGGATCTACTTAAAATTTCATATTTTGGGGCTATGCATAACAGAAATGTATCAAACAAACCTTGAGTGAAACAATGAACAGGATATATTCATACATATATGACACTATACCTCCCAAACTCTTTAATGCCACAATGAAAATTGTCTTTCAATCACTGAACTGGGGAAACAAAGGGATAAAGATTAATGGATTATCTAACCCATATTCGTTTTGCTGATGACATAGTCATTTTTGCAACTATCCCATCAGAGCTGCAGAGTATGATCCAGGAACTTGCTGACAAGAGTAAAGAAGTGGGATTAAACATGAACTTTCAGAAGATAAAAGTGATGTACAATGCTTTTACAAGAAATGAAGCTTTATCGATTGATGGGAAAAAGCTGGAGATAACCAATATCTACATTTATCTTGGACAGCAGATATCAAGTGAGGGTCACATTGATGAAGAAATTAATCGGCGTATAAAACCTGCTTGGAGAGCTTTTGGAAGAAACAGTATAACTTTCAAGAGCAATAATATGCCATTATGTCTTAAAAGAAAAGTGTTTGATCAATGCATCCTTCCAGTGCTTATGTATGGTACAGAGATGTGGGCCTCAACTAAAAGAGTCATACAAAGACTGCAGACAACTCAAAGAAGCATGGAGAGGTGCATGCTTGGTGTAAACAGGAGAGATAAGAAGAGGAAATCATGGATCAGAAAAACAACAAGAGTGGAAGACATCGTGATCAGAGTAAAATCCCTGAAATGGCAATGGGCTGGACATATTGCCAGAAGGACAGACCATCGATGGACAGCCGAAATTTTAGATTGTATTCCAAGGGACAGGAAAAGACCCAGAAGAAGATCACATGGGAAATGGGTGGATGAAATTCAAATGTGTGTGGGAGTGACATGGAGGAGACTGGCACAAGACAGACCATTGTGGAAGAAACTTGGGGAGACCTTCGTCTAGCAGTGGATTGATAATGGTTGACAATGATGATGATGATGATATGAATGAACATATGGTCATGCGTATGTACGAAAAGGATATGTGAAGAACATTCCCACTTTTGTGGCTACCGACAAATTATCGTTCTGGTCTCCCCAGAGCAGAGTTTGAACCTACCGTCCACCACTGCCTAAAAGTGAAGTCAATATAGTCTTCCGGTCATAAAATGTTCAATTATACAAGCTGCGAAGTTCAAGTTCATTGTAGCATCTAGGACATGAAACACTGAAAACCAGGTAATTAAAAACAAACTGTCAATATTGTGATATTTCCAAAATACCTTAAAAAGTAGATATTGGCCAGGTATAGATTCATCAATGGACCAAAGATCACATCATTCAAGCAGACCGCCCTGCAGTTCCTACCGGACATGTTTTGGCACAAATACGTTGCTCATCATCAGCAGTGAATTCTATTAAACATCTGTGTGTTCTTATACATGGCTACTGCAGTCCAGACCGTCCATCATCTTGTCAGTAATTGGTTCAGGATCATCACGTGTAAAAACTTGACAATCGTCATTTAAGGTTGTAGAAGTGCCATCTTGCGGCTGTACAGCATACTTGTAAATATTATCATTTTCTGTGAACTGTCTTGTAGTTATGAAATTTTTATATAACTAGTTAATTTTATATAATTACATGACAGTTTTGTTTATGACCATAAGACTGGATTGACTTCATTTTTAGGATATACAAGCTCTCGTATGTTTTACTGCTAAAGATTTTGTGGAATTGTGTACATTCATTATGCCTGCCCTTACATCGGGACTTCCCAATGCCTCTGAGGTAATGTTTTGCCATAGAGATTCTGAATTGATCCACATTATTGTATTATTGCAAATATTACATATTGGTTTTAATTAATATTTACTTTCATCTTCTGATTGCGATATGTGTATATAACGTATGGCAGTAATAAATAAGACTCAGGACAGTTCTACACCTACTTTGGCAGATCAGTGTGTACTTTTTATATTGATATGTGTGTAACAGTATATGTGAGGGTATATCCCCAATTTATTGAATGTTTCTTTTTTGTCTTTTGAGGAAAGACGCAGCTTTCTCTGCATTTACAGTATGTACGCACGATGTTGTCGAGACGTAAAGATCTCGCATTAAGTGAAAAAATAAATGTTATTCAGTATGCAGACTAAAATAAGTGCACTGAGAAGTAGAACTTGCTAAAAAGTTTGGTGTTTCTCAAGCCCAAGTGAGTATGCTCCTGAAGAGAAAAGAAAGCATTTGAAAGGAATGGAAATCTAATGCTACAAAATCTAGTCAGAAATGGAAGAGTAACAGAAAAGAAACAGAAGTAGAAAGTGTTCTTTTAAGATGGTTTACGGAGAAAAGAGTTTACAATGTTCCTATTAATGGCTTAATCTTGAGTCAGAAAGCTGAAGAACTTGACCTAGGATTGAACATTTCCAATTTTAAGGCTTCTAATGGCTGGCTCTGCAGATGGAAAGAACGACACCAAATCACTTTAAAAAAAATGACCGGCAAAGCAAAACGATGCGGATACTGGGGCCGCAAATGCTTGGGTTAGTGAAATACTGCCTAATTTGATGAAAGATTACAGCTTCTCGTGTATTTATAACTGTGACGAAACTGCCCTTTATAATAGGACGATGCCAGGTGGAACTTTCGTCTTTTCGTACAGAAAAAGATGTTGGCGGAAAAATTCCGAAAGATAGACTTACAATTTAATGCTGTGCTAACTCCAATGGGACCCACAAACTTCCGTTACACGTAATCAGTATTAAAAAATTAGTAATAGTAAATAAATACATGCTGTTTCAGAGGAGTAAAATCCTTACCGGTACACTACAAAGCAAATGCCAATGCTTGGGTGACATTAAATTTTTTTAAGGGATGGCTGATATCATTTGACGTTCAAATGAAGAAAATAAAAAGGCTGTGTTGTTTGTGGACAATTACTTGGCTCACAAAGTTAATCAATCTGAGATTGGAAAATGTAATGGTTCATTTCTTGCCACCAAACACCACATCGATTTTGAAACCAATGGACCAAGGGATCATTTCCCTTTTCAAACGGAATTACAGAAAAGAAGTGGTGAAAAAGATCGCTACCTGTTTGGATTTTAATGATAATGCTGCTGTGGCTGGTATCATTATTAAGCAAATATCAATATGTACTGCAGTTCACATGATGAATAAATCATGGAATGCAATTTCAACAGAAAGCATAAAAAATTGTTTTCTTAAGTGTACATTTTTGGTTGATGCTACTCTTGAAGAAGTGAACTTACCTCTCCTTGATCCCGCATCTGAAGGAATGATGAAAGATGATTTTTCTAATTTTGTAAACTTTGATAATGACTTAGAGGTGCTTGGAGAGATATCTGATAGTGAAATCTTGCAAAATGAAATTCTAGAAGATGATGATTACCATGTGGATATTGAAGTACCTTCTCAAATGGAAGTGAATAATGCATGCAGCATTTTAAGATGCTTTTTGGAAAATAAGAATACTGTGGACTTCTCTACATATTATAAACTGGAAAATCAGGTAACAAATTTATTAAATTCCAAAAAAAAAAGCAATGTAAATTAACTGATTATTTTGCCAAGCCATAAATGTTACACCTAAAGTGTTGTACATATGTACTGTATTTTATCAAATTGTACGCTATTATGTACAGTATTGTACTGTATGAAATTTTAAGTTCTTATAAAGCAACATTTAACTTAGTTTTTATCTGTTCTTTAAACATTTTATTCGTCACTACGTATTTATGTAGTTATTAGGGCTGTCGGGTTTGATAGATTAATCGATCAATTTTTTAATCACCGATTATTTTCTTCTTCCGATTAATCAGTTACTTAAAAAATTAGTATAAAAATAAAATGCATTACGAACTGTTGCAAAAAACTGCATATAGTTTTGCATTTGTTGAATACACCCATTTGTGCTAGTGTCTTCACTTCTTGGAAACTAGCCTTTTTATGATGATGGGAGTTTAAATCTAGCAGTCACCACTATCAGCAGGGATTCTATCGTTCATTGTGTGTCAGTAAGCTAGTGTTCAAGGTCCATCGTAAATTTTGAACTTCCCCCTTTAACATCGTACTTGTCCTGCCAGCATTTTATTAAGGGCTTTGCAACCTCGTGGTGCCCCCGTTCTTTTTAGTGCTGTGCTCTGTACTCACTTCTCATATGGTGGTCCATGCTTCCATTCCCTGCTATCCCCTTGTGGACTGTAGCTACTGAGGAAAAAATGCAGCTCCATCAGTCATTAAGGGGTGCCACACCTCTTCTACTCCTATCTCAGCTGAATCGTTAGGGAGTCAGTTGTTTCAATACGTAAGGTCGGTATAACAGATGGCTGGCATCTTCAAAGTTTGGGTAGTGGTCCCCCAAGGTTTTATTACATCGATGCAGATGGAAATACGTCGCTGGTCCTCCCGGGCCTCACAATGAGATTCAGCTTTCAATAGGAAAGATGAGAGATTAATACACATGTTTCTTGGAATCAATGGGAGTAGAAAATTCGTCTTAATTACCCAGGGACCAAGTTGAGTACAGTTGCAGAAGTACTGTATCCGTCAACAGGGAGAATTTCCAGTGCAAGAGCAAAAGTCTGGGGCACATTTTTACCCCCACTCTGCTCATTGAAAAAGCAAATAGCGTTCATTTATTGGTGGCGGAGCCTACTGGGATGAGAATATCTGTCAATGAAAGAAAGTTTGAATGCTGATTCATCTCTTGCTGTCATGTTTATTTGAGCTCAAAAAATGAAGTTTCAGGGCTTCAAAGGGAAATTGTCCTCTTGTTTTGGATATAAATTAGAAAACAGTGGGAAGTTACTGATCGCTGACATGTTCATTGTTTAAAATGTAAGAAAAAATTTAAGTACAGTGAAAGTGTAACTAGCTTGCATTATCATTTACAATCGCAACATGCACTCTTGGAAATTGTGTTAAACACGCCACAGGAGCAGCCTAGTTCAAATGCCACTACTATGAAGCAAATGGGTGTAAATTCCTTCCTCGAAAAGCTTGTTTCTGCATTACAAGAACAGGAATTAACAAATAAATTAGCATTGTGGATTGCATCTTGTTCGAGACCTGTCAGTATTGTTGAAGATCCTGACCTGAAAGTTTTGTTGCAAACAGTTCTAAATTCTAAGTGTTTACAATTTACCAGCCAGAAGTACAATTATGAACAAAATTGTCCAAATTTATGACATTCAGAAGTCAAGAGTGTTTAATGAATTAAAGAGAGCTTCCTATGTGAGTTTAACTGGAGATTTTTGGACCTCACTCGCCAACAACAGCTACTTAGCAATAACAGTACATATTTTTGATTGACAATTTTTGTTATGCAACTCTTCAAGTGAAACAGGTCATTGAGAAGCATACTGCAAATCAGTGAACAACTAAATTTGAGGAACCCGTCTAAAAATGGGAATTAAATGAAAAGCTTGTTGCCATCTGCACTGGTAATGCCAGAAATATTATACTTGGCGTTAACAGATCAAAGTTTGACAGTGTAAGATGTTCGGCACATACTTTACAGTTATGTATAAAAAGCTTTTACAGTTGCATCGATGGAATGCCAAAAAATTGTAGGAAATTTTAAACACAGCTCACATTTAGAGGCTACACTCTCGTCTAAGCAAAAAGGACTTGGTCTTACTGACACTAAGCTGCAACACGACATAGTGACACGATGGAATAGTACCTACATTATGGCGGAAAGTCTTGTGACGTCTAAAAACGCAGTAGACAACATTCTGGTAGCCAATGCATCGAATGCCACTGTTCTGACAACAGTTGAGTGGGAAGTGCTTGAGAAGCTAATCAGTGTATTGAAACCTCGCTTGAAAATCACTGAAATACTCGGAGGTCACAAGTACGTAATTGCTACTGTTATAATTCCCGTTTCAACACACCTCAAAAGCGCAATGAGATTGCCCGATACCGACCCAGCATAGATTTGCAGATTTAAAGCTATGTTGCTCGATGATCTGATTGAAAGACTCAGTCAATGGCCTTTATACGACAAGTATGAAGAAGCTACTACTCTTGACCCTCGATTCAAGACACTTCGCTGTATACCAGAAAAAAACGAGAGCTAGTGTGGAACAGAATTTCATCCAGTAAAACAAATCAACAGCTGCCCTCACACCAAGAACAAAGTAATGTGCAACAGAAACCAAGAAAATTATGTTTTGAGATTTCGTCGATTCCAGAAACAGAAACAAAGGAATACACAAATGTTAGCACACTGATAGAATTAGAGCTTCAAGTTTATCAGAGCTTACATGAATTCAACGACAATTTTGCAGATCCTCTTCAGTGGTGGAAAACTCATTTATTACTGTTGCCATTGCTTGCTACTTTAGAAAAACGGTTGCTGTGCATTCCAGCAGCGTCTCAGCCAAGTGAAGGAGTGTATAGTGTCGCTTGTATTGTCGCTAACAAACTTCGTACTTCACTTAAACCGTCCAATGTTGGCAAGCTCTTGTGCCTAAAATCCTGGCTAAAGCAGTGGCTGCAAACAAAGTTTAACGTCATTATTATTAATTTGTATTTCTGATTTTTTAATAAAGTAAAGTAGTAAATACTACTAAGATTAACAGGCTGCAATACATCTAACACCTTAACATTTTAGACAATGGATTTGGTATCCATATAATAATAGAATAATGCATAATATAATTTATAGTCGTATATTTTTTGTGACAGTTTTTTTTATCACTCGATCAAATTACTGATTAATCGATCAATGGTGAAATATTAACCGATTAAAAATATTGATCGGTCGACAGCCCTAGTAGTTATACATACTTGAGTTTGTATGTAAATGCATATGTATGTCAATTTATTTGGAGAGATCCCGGATAATGGAATATCCCGCATATTGGAATATTTCCTTATGCCAAATAGGTTATTCCATTAAGCAGGTTTGACTGTAAAAATGGAGGCATTTTGCACATTAACAGTAAGTATAATATCATCAGTAACTTTGATTTGGCAGATGCTCTTGATCTTGCTTTGAGGAGTTTAAACTCTGAATCTCAGAGAATAGCTCAATGGTATACGCCACAGGAGAGAGTTCACTCCTGCCTGTGATATATGTACCACAGACATCACATGGTATTTTGACAGAAGCATGGCTACAAACTTTACACCGATACTTCTGCCTGAAGGAAATTAAAAGGAATTATTTAAATTATTCACTGGCAGAAAAGGAAATGCTTATTGTCACTTATGCAGTTAATTATTTTAAACAGTATTAGTGTATTCATCATCACAACTGATCATGCTTTTTTGCCATATGCTTTCAAATTTCAAGACCCCACTTCTTGTATTGCAAGGTGATGCATGTTACTTTTGAAGTCTGACTGCACAATACTCAAAGGAAGTTTTTTTTTTTTTTTTTTTTTTATTGTTCTCTTATCATAAAGCTAAGTTCGGTGGGAGAAGTGAAAGAAGAGAGCAGCCACTGCGTTATGTGCTTCGCCTTTTTTGCCCTTCCTTGAGCAGGCGCTGGTCAGTCATGTCATGTCATCATTCTATCTAGTAGGCTGTGTGTGCAAGTGTGAGCTTCTTTCTTTCGCAATCGTAAAGCTCAAGTCAGGTGGGTAGAGAAAAACGGAAAGGAAGGATTGTGTGCATATGCACTCATGTGCTCTGTGTTTTTAGCTACTAACTGTCTGGTAGATTTTTTTTTTTTCAGCAACATAAATACTGCAAGCTCAACCCATAAAATGTTTTACTGTTGTCACCAACAGGTATAAGTAGGTAATAAGAAAGTACTTCCCAAGGTGAAACCATTTTATCTTTCTAAGTATCAGTAACATTTTTGTGAATAAGTATAATTAGGGAACAAATAGTAACAGAAATAATTTTGTTGTAAGTGTGTGTGTGGGGGGGGGGGGTTACTCACATTTGTTAGTCTATGTTTCGAGTTTATTCGCTTGTGCTGTAGGGAGAAGTCGATGATTTCAGGGTTTAGTGCCTTGCCTTGCAAAATCACCTGTGAAGATTATGGCCACTCAGTATATATGTATACCAGTGGCATATATTCAAGGTTAGCTAGGCTAGCTGTGAAGCCCACAGAATGCAGAAATAAAAGTCAATTAAAGATATACAAATAAAATCTTGTGAATTAATGAAGACATGGCAAATCCTAGTGAAGAATTATTGTAGTTAATTGTGCATTACGGGGATTACTAGGATATAAGTTTTCACTTTGTCAAATTTTTGGGTTGTGCCCCAACCCTTCTTCAGGACTGACTAAGATAGAAGGTGCTGCCACTCAAGTGGTAATGTCCTACCGCCAAGTTCGTTAATCGTGGAACCTTTTCTTCTCTCAATGTGTAGTCTTTCTTCAAATTTCCGTTTTAGATAGTGTTGTTGGTATGCAATAGTTTTTAAGGAATCCCAGTTCATTGAATGTCCAGTACTTTGTATATGCTTATCTAGGCCTGTTTTGCTTGTAATGTTCTTAACTGCGGCTTTGTGTTCAGCTACATGGGTGCAGAGTTGTCTTCCAGTTTCTCCTACATATATGTTTCCACAATTGCAGTTTACACTGTAGAACTCCTTCTTGTAGTAGAATGTTATTTTCTTTTTGTTTAAACTGAGGATTTTTTTTATTTTATTGTGTAAGTGAGGAGCAAGATGAATATGGAAGTTAAGGCTATCTCATTTTCTAGCTAACTATTATTTGGGCAAGCTAGAAGAAAGAATAATACTCCCATAGCCATCATTGTTCTGCCTATATGTTAGATATATGGATGACATCCTGATAATAGTAGACCAAGAAGAAAAATCTCTGCTAATAGACATACTTAACCTATTCAACACCCTATATGACTCTCTTAAATTCACCCTGGAAGTGCAGCAAGAAAATAGCCTCAATGTCCTAGATATGACACTCTCTGCCGTAGAAGGAAAAATCTCTATATCACTCTATAAAAAACCTACTAATACTCAAAAAATGCTAAACTACCAATCATACCATCCATCCTACATTAAATATAATATAGCCACACAGTTCCTGGAAAAAAAAATTTAGATTCTGCAGTAACTTCCAAAGAAATCCATAAAAAAGAATTAAAGAAGACGCTGACAGATAACAATTACCTGGAAAATTGGATAGAAAAAAATTTAAAGAGAAAAAAGCTAAGTCAAGCAATAAACAATCTGATAAAAACATTAAACTCACTAGAAAAATAACTTACCATAAAGGGTTGTTTGAAAGGCTGCAGAGAATTAGCCTTAACTTCCATATTCGTCTTGCTCCTCACTTACACAATAAAATAAAAAAAAGTTCCTCAGTTTAAACAAAAAGAAAATAACATGCTACTACAAGATGGAGTTATCTACAGTGTAAACTGCAATTGTGGTAACATATATGTAGGAGAAACTGGAAGACAACTCCACACCCATGTAGCTGAACACAAAGCCGCAATTAAGAACATTACAAGCAAAACAAGCCTAGATACGCATGTACAAAGTACTGGACATTCAATGAACTGGGATTCTTTAAAAACTATTGCACACCAACAACACTATCTAAAACGGAAATTTGAAAAAAGTCTACACATTGAGAGAAGAAGACGTTCCACGATAAGCGAACATAGCGGTATGACATAACCACTTGAGTGTCAGCACCTTCTATCTTAGTCAGTCCTGAAGAAGGGTTGGGGCACAACCCAAAATTTTGGCAAAGTGAAAACTTATATCCTAGTAATCCCCGTAATGCACAATTAACTACAATACAAATAAAAGTCAACAGTATTAAGATATGTCGATGCGAAAAAAAAACGTGCGGATTCGCTTCTTTTGACTAAAGATAATCCATTGTAATGCAACCAGCTCTATCGGAGTCTTCGCTGTTCTGATTGGAAGACCTTCAATACAATTGCCTGCTAGTGTTTCCATGACAACATGAATAAGTGGGTGACAGGGGAAATAGGCCATTGCTTTGGGCAACAGTTCGCTCCAAAAAGAGAAGACTTAGCTATGTACATTAGTCACTCGCATGCTCCCGCCAGTAACAGCATGTGTTTTGCGAGAGTTGTTTCAGTTTGTGTGAAGTGTCAATGAATTAAAATCAGTGATATTATATCTAAAATTCGTGGCTCTGCTGGATTCGAATTATTTTGATAAATTTTGTGAAAGCTTTCCTGAACATCTACTGTCAGAACTTAAAGAACTCTATGCCTCAAATTTTGATACAGCTCGACTAAAGAATAAACTGAAGAAGCTTTATTCCCTTGATGAATACAAAAAGAAATAAGAGACATTGCTTGGTACATAAAGTTGAATACATTGGGACATTGTGTTTAGTGAGGTATGCAAATTAGCACACCAAACATTAAAGTTTCCATCAACAGCTGCCATAAGAAGTTTTTCTGCATTAAAAATAATCAAGATATATCTTAGAGCCACACAGGACATGTACATTTGAGCAACTTGGCTGTTTTGTCAACAGAGAATAACATTATTTTTAAATATGAAAAAAACAGGTGTTGTGCTGGCTCTTTTCAAGTTTTCGCCAATTTATTCACCAAATTCAATTTTTTATCGCCAAAGTGTTATAACAGTACATAAAAGTATTCACCAAAACTCTTTTTCTATCGCTCAAACGAATTTTTTTTTTTTTTTTTTGCAAATTGCGAAAATGGCGATCGGCAGCGCGACACCTGTGAAAAAGTACTCGGAACAAACTTTTTTATGAAAACATAACACTCAAGTTCACACAAAAGGAAAGAAGAATGGAGTTCATGTACAAATAAGTGTTCAAATCCTAATCCTCATAATTATTTGGTATCATGTTAGCAATAGCATGTACCTAAAATTTAGAAAAAAGTTACTTCTATTACTTAACAACTGAAAAATAAACTTCGCAATTAAAAAAAAACAGTAGGGGGGGGGGGTGAGATAGGCCAGGGCTTGAACCCAAGATATGCCACTGATGTACACCAATTTGCAGTGCAACTTGTGTGGTGCATCTTATTAAATAGGCATATTATGAGTGATTTTCATATTCATATGTCAGTTCATTTACGCCTGCCTTGCCTTTACCAACAACGTCTCGGCAGAAAATGGAAATAACGATAGATTCTGCTTCTAACTTTTGGTTTCAAAAAATAAAAAGCCCAAATTTTCTTTTAAAGCAGGATCCAAAAATGATCCATGCCACTCTCAGTTAAGAGTGGGATTTGAATCAGTTTTTATATTTCCTAATTCCTCTGGCTAGGAGGAAACAAAAGAGAAAAGGCAATACAATAAAAATATAACAGGCGTCTAAAATTATAAATTCTTAACACTGTGCTAAACTATTTTATTATGTATCCCTTTTTTACCATTTATACGCGAAAAGCGTAAGACTTCATAAGCAGCGTAATTTAAATTGATGTACTGACTTCTTCAACATTTTTAACCGTTACGAAACTTTACAAATTGTGGAAAGTGGAGACTGCCACCTTTAATATTAAGAACAAATATTTCTTTTTCATTCCTTTTCTTTTTTTTAACAAAAAGTCATTGCAACTTAGTGTTTAACATAAATGAAATTCGCAACTTACAGTGTCTTACAGAAGCCCCTTAATTATTTAGCCGCATTTGTTTTGCTTCCATCGCGGCCCGCTCAGAGTGACAGCGATAACAGATTAGCGGATAGATGACAGCACGTCAAAGCTGGCTGTTAAGTGTAACCTCCGGTGCGTTTGTACAGCGTGTTTACTTACGGGAGATCGTAAATTGTTTAGACGCCTTTTTTCCCCCTTCCTCAGTTTGCACGTGTTCTTTTACAGAAAAATGTGGATTTGGAAATTGGGAGAGTTTTTTTGGTTTTTCCAACCCTGACCCGCTCCGTGCGATGAAGGAAAGAAAGCGCTGCCATCTGTCGGCCGATGTGAAAGATGACAACACGTGAGCTGTGTATCGATCTCTTTACGTCACCATTTTGGCTAGCCTTTAAAATGACCTGGAATGTTAACTGCGTCCCTACTCTGAAATATATATGGCTGGCGCTTAAAAGGACCTTTAGGACTGTTAATGGCGCCCCTAATGTGAAATATTTTATCTGAGGGAAAAGTTTTTGTTTCCTCATGAAGCGGAACCTGTTGATCTACCAGAATAATTCAAGAATCTCCCTTCCCTGGAACCAGTGGCCCTAAATTAGGGACGGGCGACTGCTTATAGCCCATTGAGTTGCTCACGGTGGTCGTTAAACCTCCAATAAAAAAAAAAAAAAGAATAATTCAAGAACATTGATTACCTAAAAGGGAGGAAAAGAACGGTCTGGCAATGCAAATCAACACCTCAAAGCGGTGTTCAGAGAAAAGACGCCAATTTCGTCGTAATAAATATTCCAGAATATGTCTGTCAAACGAGTTTCTTGATTCACGTCGGACTATTTTAGAATGTCATCTGTCAAATGAATTTCTTGATTCCCCTGCGTTAGCTTACGTTTGAGTGGTCGCCGATTGTTGTTCACATCATGCCCATATCAAGTGGATGGAACCACGTCCTGCCACCCCGGTGGCGCAGTGGTCTGAGCGATGGCCTCTGATCATTCGTCCGAAAGGGGTCCGGGTTCGAATCCCGGTGAGGCATGGATGTTGTGTTTGTCTTACGGCACTGGCTCTTTCCCTTCCCTGGAACCAGTGACCCTAAATTAGGGACGGGTGACTGCTTATAGCCCATTGAGTTGCTCACGGTGGTCGTTAAATTTTCAATAAAAAAAAAAAAAAAAAAAACACGTCCTAAGTGTATGGGAACACATTAATATATATCTGACACGTGCTTCTTCCGAAACGTGAGTTGCAGGGGCGCGCCAAGGGCATTTGCCGCCTGGGTGCAAGCCCAGATTAGTCGCCCCTTGTACGAGATTTTTTTTTTTTTTTCATTTTTACATGAAATAAATACATTTAGCGCCATCATTTTCTATTTCCCGTAAATTAAGAGCTTTAATAAAACACAATTATCTCATATAAAACTGAAGGGAAAAAATTCTGTAAAAGTCTACTTCTAAAAGCAGAATGCGAAATAACTGGTTTTGGTATTAAATAAAAATATTTTTTTACTGTAAACTATAAGTTTAAGCTTCAAGAAAGCACACAAACATATGTAGTTTCAGCTAAAATTAACTTTTGTAGCTCTTTTTTTTTGTTACAAACTTTTTAACAATGTCCGAATCGTCTAAGTCTGTAGCAATTTTGTTTTCAATACTAACGATACTTACTTATATTTGAAAGTCGTTCCTGTTCCATATTTAACCAAAAGTAATTTTTCATGATTTTAAAGTTTGGAAATAGATCTTTCCCCGTAAGCCACTGTTACAGACAGTAAAAATTTGAAAAGAGGGTTTTGTGCACCTTATAACAGCTATCAATTCTATTGAATTGAAAAGGAGGCATTGTAATTTTAAAGACCTTTTCGGATTTCAAGCTTAACAGCAAAAAAAAAAAAAAAAGGAAAGATGTTTATTTTTAGGCAGTGTAACAATCAACAAATTCCAAAATATTTTTTTCGTTTAACTTAACATGGGACACATATGTCCCCCCCCCCCTTTCAACCGTCATATTGACCCCATTGTCACAGCGATGGCCACGCATAACATAACTGAAATCTCCAATATTTAAAAAAAAAAATTAGGAAAAAAAATTGTTAGTCCTTTGCCCGCGGTCGTTACTGAACAAAATAATAAAAATTATTCTCTGATTTTAAGTCGTTTTCTATTGAATTACATAATGAATTATTTTTACTAAAAAATAAATGTGCCACGTAGATCACGATTTCTCACAGTAAAACGTTTTCTTAACTTCTCCCACGTCACTGATGTTAATTTATCAACGGTAAAATTTGATTGAGGCATCCTGCCGGGAGCCGCCTCCGAAATCTGACGCCCGGGAGCTTCGCACCCGTTGAACTCCCGCTTGGCCGTTACCTTCGAGATTCTTGAAGGCCCTCGCACTGGTTTGTGACGTCACCGGCGGTGGATCTACGCATATCACGAGAGAGCGAGCCTGGGCGCATCGGAGCATATTTCCAATGGTCACGATCGTTGTTTTAGAATTTTGGTATTACAGTGAAAAATTGCATCACAAATGTCACATCGCTGCAAATGCTTAACGTAGTCTTTTATTAAAAAGAATGAGAAATAAAAATTGTTACAAGGTTGTAGCACCCGTCTTTTAAATCTCAAAATCAATCTGCGGATTCTGTATGTTTCTTTTTCTTCAGTCAATAACTTTAGTAACAGGAATGAACGATCGTGGGAGAATGTTTCTGAGTCGGAGCATTTTTCCGATGGTCACGATCGTTCTTTTAGAATTTCGATATTACAATGAAAATTTGAACCACAAATGTGACATATCGCTTTATTTTTCATTCTTTTTATTAAAAGAATGAGAAATAAAAATGATTAGGAAGTTGTAGCTTCCGTTTGTTAAATCTCAAAATCAATCTGCGGATTCCGCAAGTTTTTTTGGTTTTTTTTCAGTCAATAACTTTAAGTAACAGGAATGAACGATCGTGGGAGAATGTTTCGGAATCAGAGCATTTTTCCGATGGTCACGATTGTTGTTTTAGAATTACGGTATTACAGTGAAAAATTACATCACAAATGTGACCTATTCTTTTTATTGAAGGAATGAGAAATTAAATTTTTACGTGGTTGTACTCCTGTTTTTTTAAATCTGAAAATCAATCTACGGATTCTATATGTTTTTCAGTCAATAACTTTAGTAACAGGAATGAACGATCGTGAGAGAATGTTTTCAAAGACTACGTCATTGTTTTTAACTATTATAAAAAAATATCTGAACTAATTGTAGTGAAAACTATATACATATATATATATATTATTCCTCCAGAAGATGAATATGAAACAAGTGTTCACTGTTACCATAATGGGCAGCACCGCAGTAGGCATGTAAAAAATTATTTCTTTTAAAGTAGCCCTGAGCGTGAAAATGGTGATGGCATAAAAAGATTGAACTTTTCCCACATAGGAATATGCAAAAATAATTAATCTCTCAGCATTTATTAACCACCCTAAGCACCATATCATAAAAGCCACAAAATTTTTGTCTAACATTTCTTTAGGAATGAATAAGAATTTTTATTTTAGTCAATGTGCTTACACCAAACCAATAATGTGAATCCCATATTTATCTAATCTGTTTTCCTTTCTAGATTTGAATAATTAGTTTAACGACACAAAAATTTACATGATGCAGGCACAAGTTCTGGATGCCTGATACCTATTGGCATATATGTATACAACATATGCTCTATTTTTTTCATAAACAGCTATTTTTTTCTCAATCTCAGGAACTCCCCAGATGACTTCCAAAAAGGAGGAATTCCATCTTTTGGCAGAATTCTTTCACCCCCAACAATATCATTGCTAAAATGACATTATTGGGGTAAAATATTGATTGCTAAAATGATATTTTCACCAACAATATTTGTTAAATGCCATTTCAACAATATCCATTTGCTAAAATGCTTTTCTTTTCTTTTTTTCCAAATGCTTGACCAAATTATTTAAGGTCTTGTGTATTTTCTAGAGGAAGATGGCATTGCATGAATTAAAAAGGAAAAATTTGGTTGGAGTATAAAAAGTGGTGTATTATCGAGGTATTTTTAACAATTTTTAAGTAAAACGCATCATGGGGGGAGTATAAGATACACACATATGTAACTTGTCAAAACTTAGTTTTCCATCACTACCACTCTCTCTCATATGTATATATCCTACACTAATTTATTTAAACCAGGACACAACACTAAAATTTCCCAAATGATTTTTGAGTGTGGTTTGCTAAGTTCTACAAAATATATACTTTAATAGCAGTTATGTAAGTAGTGAAGGTAAAGCAGGCTGCAATAAACGAAATCCATTACACAATTTACTATAAACAATTTATTCATTTTACTGTATGCCAAAAATGTGCCATTTATGCAATTACATTTGACACGAAAAAAAGCATAAGCACACCAATATCTTTGTAGCAAACAAAGTATTAATTACCACATAATATTATGGACGAATGACGGTAGGCTCATTGCCTTGCGTGCATTAAGAAATCTGAAATCTTTATTGTAAATAATGTTCTCAATACAAAATTGATTTGAGAAACTTAAATTGATTCTGTTAACATAGTAATTAACAGCACACAAAGAATAACTTATGTAATACACCATATGTCATATCACAAGTAGCTGGTAGGGTTAACATTAATCAGAATTTTATGCTCTCTCTATACTCATTAAGCATTACAACTCATTACACATATTATACAACCCCTGGCCAAAATTATGGAATCACGCCACATGAATACGGATGCGCATAGTAGGAGTGATAATTTAACTCATGGACAGGATAGAATAGTTACCTTAAATGTCATGTTCTGAATCATCCTGCCATTTAACTTTCTGAAAATACTCACCCCAGAACCTCACACATTTATGATCTGTATGGGGCCTGGCGTTGTGATGGAGAAACCATGTTACAACTGACAGTTCGGGATGTTTTCACGAATGGCATGTCAAAGTTTGGTTCAGAGAACTGGTGAATAGGCTGTTCAACTACGAACAACCAACCTTTTTGCGATGACTTGTCGATATCCTTCTTGAAGACGCTTCATAATTCTGTCCCTCGTTACCATTGATAACTCCCTCCTAGGAGCCATGCTGGTACTGCAGCAACAGAGTAATACTGCTACACCTCTTTATCCCCACACTTATTTGTACATTCTGAACACACTGTATTGCCAGATTTCAATTGCAACCTATACTTTGATTCCATAATTTTTCCTGCAATGTTGGAGAGTCTACGTTATTATTTTCCACACATGTTGCTACACATCATGTATTTCCATCAGATACAGTACATACATATATCCGAGTCCTGCTGTCTGTAGCTCAGTTGTGCAGCTTTCATTAAACTATGTTTTCGTTTTGCATTCTTCTTTTGTGTCATTTCTACGTACTTCCTACTATGCACCTCCATGTTCATGTGGCGCCAATTCCATAATATTTGCCAGGGGTTGTACACTGAGTGAAACTTTTACATTATGTGTCAGTGTTTGGAACATAGGTTTTTGGCATTTGGAAGATGCCTTAAAAACTTTTTATTCATGTTGTGGTTATAGTACATAGGTACATTTGCTTTCAAACTAGTAAAAACTGTTCTAACGATACTACAACACCGATTCACTTTCTACTGTTGTTAAAAGTTCAAAAACAAGAACTACACTTAAGATCTATAGTGACTTATGACAAATCAAAATTTTTCTTATGTACACATCAACTGATTTAGCTGAACCTTTTATTACAGATGCATTAGATACCATACAAAAGTAAATTTTCTTTCAGGAAAGATTTTAAATTTCGAAAATATATAACATGAACCTATTATAAAAATGTCCTACTTCTGCTTTAAATTTCATTGAACTACCCTTCACTACTTTGAGGGTAACATTAACAGGGGTTGATCCAGGTTTTTAAAAATTGATACCCATTTTTGTGAAATTCTGTCTACTTTTGTGAAATTTTGCCTATTTTTGTGGAATTTGCTTATTTTTTTTTCTGTTTGTAGCAATTTTGCCAAAAACTCTCAAAACTACACAAAAGTTTGCAGTGGTGTGAATTCATAGATAGAATCATTATCAGATCAGGACTTGCAAGATGCCATTGCTCAGATGCAATGGTCAACAAAATGATTGGTCTGGGCATGTGAATAAAAAATCAAGTTGCCTGGCCGGGCAGGTGGAAAAAATTAATGTACACCAACTATGGTTTCACAGCAAAATGAAGAGTCTGAATTCTCATTGACAAAGAGTCTGAATGGTGCATCGACAATTTTCATGCCACTTATGTTAAAATATTTTTATTAAAATTAAATTTTATTCAAAATATTTTGTGAAGATATCATTACAGTCCAAAATATTTTTGTAAAAATGCCGTTTGAGCTAAAAATATTTTTGTGAATCTATCGTCCAATGGGTGTCAAATGCCTCCTATATCGACCCCTGGTTAATAATTACTTTGTCAAAGTTGCTAATTTCTTTTTTTGTCATTAAAACTATTTTTTTAATAGCTGCAACATCCTGTATTGATTTGTCATTTTTAACCTTACAATAATTATTTAAAAACACATTTGTGGAAGCCCAAAGAATTCTTGTGTGTGCTTTTTCAATATAATGACCAGAGCAACAAATGCTATTGTCTAACAATTCTGCCTGATCAAGAGCATTACTTGTGATCAACATTAATACATTTCTTTGATTAGACATTTCCAAAAACTCCTCATATTTACAACATATTTTTTGAAAAATAATGTAATTATACAAAATAATATTAATTACAACATCAGTAGGACAGCTAAGACTACCTCTGTCTAATTTTTGAAGGAAATTAAACCTTGCATCTAATTCTATGTCTTTGTCTATCAATAATGGTTGTTTGCAAAAATCACACTTCAAATGCTTTAATACTGAAAATGCAAAATACCCTGCTATGTATGCAATGACTGGAATATAATCATTACAATCAGATATATCAGAAGAAAGAACAGAAACATCAAATTTTAAATTGCAAGTCAATTTCAAATTCACTTCCTGAAAGTCATCCTTAAAATTTAAATCAGTTATTTCAATTTCCCCACGTGACATAGTTTGAAGTTTCAACAGTGATTGGACTCTCAACTTGCTTTCACATTCAAACAATTGCCGAGCACTTATATTGTACTGGCTTCCAGCCAATTGCCTATAAAGACCAAACCTACTTTCCAAATCATCAGTCTGGAACTTTCCAGGAAGTACATACTTAAATTTTAGTTCCGTAATACAATATGAAGCAATTTCAAGTAATGAATGTGTACTTAATTTTAATGCAGTGTGGGTTTCTTTTGTTAGCATACCAGTTGTGCAACACATCCTCTCCCACCTATCCAACCACTCCAAAAATTTATTAAGAAACACATTATTTTCATCAGATTCTGAAGACGTTAAAGGAGCTTGTTATTTATTACCTTTATAAATAAGGTGACTTCACATTCACAATTTGCCACCAAGTTAAAATTATTCCAATGTAACGTGATGTACCTTGGTACTCACACAATTTTTTTTTCTCCAATTTCTAGCAGACCTTTTATTACAAAATCATTAAATATTTGGAGAAGACTAATTTTACATTTTGTCTTTCCAGATTGCTGGGATTAAGAGCTTTATATGATAAGTTATACCCATATTTTGTTACAGAGTTGGCTTCAATTTTATGCAATTTCTGGAGTGTTGACAAAGATGCTGTTTGAAATGATGCAATTTCATCTTCAAATTCAGGATAATACATACATTTCCCCGCCATTTTTCTGGTTTAGCCAGTTATTACGTATACATTTTAATAAGTGAACTGTATCAAAAACAAAAAATAATGGTCTGGATTTATCAATTGGATGAGGATAAACAATTTGGACTTTAGGGGGGGCAAATAATGACATACACTTACGATTGATGGAATTGTTATCAGTGACAACACAAATGACAGTAAAACCTATATTTTCTAAGCCAATGATTATTTTCTTTAAAACATCAAAAAGAATTTCAGCAGTCATGGTTTTGGCAGGCAGTACATGAACAACATCTTTGTACTTTGAAAGTAAACTTTTAATCATGAAGACATGGACACTTGTTGCCATGCTTTCGGAATTAAATGACAGACCACAAATGTTACCACCTTTGTAGTCGAAATATTGTTTCAAATGAATTTCGTCCAGCATTAATATTACCTTTTTATCAACATCATTTAAAAAGGATATTTTTCTTTGAATATAAGATAGAAAATTTGAATCAATTTTTTCAGCTTCAGTTTTCACACTAAACTGCTGGCAAACATGTCGAATAGTACTGGGATGTGGCAGCCTAATGCTACCACTCTCCCGAACAAAATTATATGCATGAGGTGCCATGCTACAAAAAAGGGAAGAAAAAATCATGAAATCTGGTGAATATCTAGACCCATGTTTGTCTCGACCCAACAAAACCATTTGTTCCTCAATAAACTTGAGGTGATTTTCAGAACCTACATTATTCTCACGGAGATTCTTTAAAACTATGCATATCTGATCAACTGCATTTCATAAAATATTACCACTTATAGGTGACTCACACTGCTGCATTAAATGTTTTAAAATGTCATTTAGAATATCAGTATGAGTTACTTTACATGGAAATGAATATTTCACCAAGTTTGGTAACTCCACATCTTTAACAAATGCCCTAATCATAAGCTCTGAATTTATAACAACAGAACATTTTACACTTGGAGCAGGATCAGCTGAAATATGCATAATCATTGCCATGTTGTTTTTTACAAAAAAGAGACCATGAAGTGGTGTCAATAAATTTTACCTTTGATTGCAAATCAACAACAGAACAAAATGTATGTTTTTTTATCATAGTCCTCTTTTTCTGCAATGCTTTCCTCGAGAGCTGTTTTCAGTGCCTGTTCTTCAAGGCGTTGTCTTCTACTTTCTGGCTCTTCACGTGTAACACATGGGGTGTCACTCAAATAGGATGGTAAATTAGGAAGTTTGGATGGCACACGTCCTGGAATTAGTTTGGGTACCTTCAAATCCACAGTTACTGTCTTCCCACTCTTCTCGTCAAAAGCGTTGGAACTGTATTTGAAGTCACTTTCACAAAAGTGTAATTCGCAAACCTATATGTAAAAAGAAATAGTCTAACTAAAATATTTGCACCATTTAAAATAATTTCTCACATCTAAATTAAATAATTTGCTAAAGCTGGGTACTATTTGAAATCTACAATTGGTCATTAGTTATAGTATATCTACATCAACCTTCCACTGTCCAAGATCAAATTCGGTGTAATAGTAGGAGACTGGATATTCGTGTTATTTTGTGGGTAGGGGGTAAAAAGTTCCCCTACTCAATGTTTACATTCATTCCACAGTTGTGTTGGAAATGTATGACTGACTGATTTGTATTTTCAAGAAATACAGACTGTGTGATTCTAGAGTGACTGTGATTTAGGATTATGAGTAAATGGATGTGCTCTTAATTTCAAAGACACGCACAGCCTTTATTTTAAAAGAAAATGGGTCTCCAACATCAAATCTAATCTTCAAAAGTAGGCTGGCTTTCTAAAAATTCCATTCAGCTATTCTAGCTTATGGAGTGAAAAGTAAACAATTTGCAGTACATATGACCATTGAACCATGATTAATTTACCACAGAAATGACAGTTCCCAGACCACCAGCAAAATATTATTCATCCATTTATATTTTTACACTTTGCAGATACATATTGGGTGCAGTCAACACTGATAAAAACACAGATTATAAAATACCAAGATATTTTTACCAAAAAAATCCATCGAAGTTTTCATAAACTAAACAGTTGCTATAAGCAGTCGCCTGTCCCTAATTTAGGGCCACTGGTTCCAAGGAAGGGAGAGAGCCAGTGCCGTAAGACAAACACAACATCCTTGCTTCACCGGCATTTGAACCCAGACCCTTCTCATATGAATGATCATAACTCATAAGCCATCGATTCTTTGCTTCAAATTATCTCAAGCTAGTTTTATGTGGGGGCGAATTGCTAAGCGAGGTTTCCTGCAGGGGTGCAGAAAATGTTCAGGGCCCAATATTTCCTCAGAACACATTTTTTTTTTGTCTGAAATTTCCCCCAAAACCGTAGCGGATTTTCATACAAGTTTAGACGATTATTAGAGAGTACATGTTGATGATCAAGAACTATCCTTAAAGCCTATTACTTAAAAATTTGATAAAACAAACAAAAAAAAGCAACTAATATTTATTCCAATGAATAACTAGCTCTTTTTTTTTTCACGGAAAAAATTTAATTTTCCTTTTTTTTTTTTTTTTTTTAATGCACAAAAGATTTAGTGCTCCAGGTGAATCCCACCCTCTAGCAGGAGAAAGTTTCAGGCGAGACAGGAATAGGCGAATCAAGAATTCTTTCTTTGCCTAAAATGGCGGAACCCATTAACTTTCGACACACGAGGAATAGGTGAAACAAGGGTAGGCAAATGAAGAAGTATGCTCCAGGTGAATCCCTCCCCTCTAGCAGGTGAAAGTTTTAGGCGAGACAGGAATAGGCGAATCAAGAATTCTTTCCTCGCCTAAAATGGTGGAACTCATTAACTTTCGACGTACAAAAAATAGGCGAATCAAGAAGTAACCCGGGGCAGAGAGGCTGAAAAATAAACAGTTAAAAAATTCTGCAATACTTTAATTTATTTCATTCTAGCATTCCAGGCATCTAATTGTACCAGATAATTTTACCGAATGAAATTTAAATTTGACTTAAATCCTTTGCAAAATGCATGGGTCATTCGCTTTAAAATATCAGGAACCCCCAATAATTTTTCAAATCGTCGCCTATGACACATTGGCTGCCATTATTATTATTATTTTTGTATTGTAGGTTTAACGATCACCTAGAGCAACTCAGTGGGCTATGAGCAGTTGCCCGTCCCTAATTTAGGGCCACTGGTTCCAGGGAAGGGCGAGAGCCAGTGCCATGAAACAAACACAACATCCATGCCTCACCAGGATTCGAACCCGGACCCATCTCGGACGAATGATCAGAAGCCATCGATTAGACCACTGTGCCACTAACTTCAGTGTGTATATATATATATATATATAGGGGATGCACCCGACTGAGACAATCTGTCTAAAGATGGGAACAAGGTGTCCCGAAAGATCTCACGGATTGTGAAGTCATATGACTTTTATTAAAAGTTCTTAAAAATCACTACGGAGTTTTCTTCGAGTGAGTTACGTGTGTGAAGGTTTCTTGTACATAGTTTTTAGTTTTATTAGCACGAAAACTTCAGTTCATTTATTCTTGTATTCATAACGACACATTTTTCAAAATGATTACCTGATTACCGTGAAGTAAATTACTCCTATTTTTCAAGCTATATTCTTTGTTAATAAGTCCATTTTTCGTTTTATTATTACTACCATTATTTTACCCCAGGGCAAAATTTTCCCCAGAGTTGCCTTAATTTCCCCAGAACCTTGTTCCTTGTTTGCGCGTTCGTACATATTCTGCACCCCTGGTTTCCTGTTCTTGTGGGTGGACACTAAGCCTAAATCAAAGTAGGCGTAAAGTAAAAAAAGTCCTTATATAAGTTCTAGCCAAGTAGCCTGCTGCCATCAATACTAAACCAATGTGGCATAATAGAAATTAAAAATCAATAATAATAATAAAAAAAAATATCAAACTTCTGGGATATATGAGAAAAGTTTTCCCCATAAACAAAGCATGCGGAATCTGTGGAAAAGAAAAACTGACTAATAAGTCTTTGGGAACTTACCAATATACACCAAATAATCACTGAATTCTGATTACCCCTAGCAAAAGTGGATTCGGCGCATTGACCACATGATTTCTGAGAGGGCACAATCAGTCGACTAACTGAGCATATATATAAGGTGTAAGTGGAGCAGCAGGTAATAAAATTCTAAGCGTGATGGGGAAAATAGAAGGATTTATCAGACTAGCCAGTGGTATGGTGTGGGACATGTTCACTTGGCAGGAACTATGTCTCGAATGGTGACTGTGTCTTCCTAGATGACAATGGTCTGAGCCACAGGTCCAAAATTGTGCAAGACTGATTCAAGGAACACCGTTCGGACTCACAGCATATTGCTTGGCCTTTGAACTCGCAAAAAATATTGATTCGCTAGAGCACTTGTGGGACACTATGGAACAGCACATCAGGCGTCGGGATAAAGCAATCACCTCCATACCTGCCTTGGATATGTGCTGTTCTGAGGGCAAAGGAGGGCCTGTAAAGTATTAGGTAGGTAAGCATAATTCAGTGATCACTTGGTGTATGTACTGAAAATGTGTCTGTGTGTGTTAACTACCGGTTAAAAAGTGGGGGTGGGGGTGTTAACTGGGGGTGTGTGTGTAAAACGTGACTCAACAGGGAACAAAAGCACGCAGTAGCGTTTTTGGAACATTAATTTTGATTTAAACAAAATAAAATATTTTTGCTCAGCTCTTAATACACCAAAAAAAATTTACTATGGATTGAGAAAACATGCTATTTAAGTGATATCAAATGTCAAAGATCGATACTGCATTGTACACTTTGCCATGATAACAATTTTATGAGTCATGGAAATGGCACATTCCACCATGGACAGATTAAGTAACAATTTTAAAATTGAATTTGGCTTTAAAAAAGAAAAAGGACAAAATGTTTACTATGACTAATAAGTCTTTGGGAACTTACCGAACTTACCATTGGTTGGTTTTGAAGTGACTGTTAGAAATAGGAAAACATGCATTTTGTTTTTAAAATATTGAATCTATCTTTTATATGGAGAACAACTGCTCCGGAGCAGGAAGACGTGGTTCAAATTCACCACTGGCAAAAAGGTTATATATATATCTTCTTGCCGATGGTAGGATTTTTCTTTTTTGTATACTGATGAATAACTAGTGGCACCACAATAATGCTATTTTACTAGTCATGACTGTGTTCTTCCAAGTTAGTTTAATGCTTCCCCTATATGTGTGGGTGATGTTAATGTAAATAAATAGTCGAATAAGTTCCTGAGGTTTTGTATATCCACACTAGCTAAACTAATGAAGTGAAAGCTTCTTCCCATTGTTAACGGTTCACTATATAATGCTAATTTGTTCTGTGCTAGTTCATTTTTCATTCTGCATTTCCGCTGAGTGTTGTGTTGCCTGTGTTCTCATAACTTTTACGACTTGCTTGATTCTTGAATATCTACGTAGTTTAACATTTTTAGTAAAATTATGCCAAAAACCTAATGTACTGTTTTTGAACAATCATAATATTTTCTTATAACGGAGGTATGAGAATGTAAAAACTGTGTGCTATTTGAGTGAAAGTAGGGAACTTTTGGAACTCAAGGGAGCGTGATTCCAAGCACCCCCTTCCGATAAGAAACGTCTGCACCATCCCTGCTTTTAACAACAGATGTGCCCAGTACAATGGCGATAATTTTTGACTGCTGGTGGCATGCAAAGGGTACGTCGAGAAGTATCAACCACAGAAACATAGTGCAAGTGATTAAGGGAAGACGTGATTTCGGAGCAAATAATAATCGTTGACCCCCTTTTAAAACTGTATCAGAAAATTATAGTGTCATCAGAGGTATACTGCAGAAAAGCTCTCATTTTGTGCATCTTTCTTATACAGTGCACAGATTTCTCTGAAAGGAGACAATTAAAACATGAAATTTGTGCACCATTTGCAATTGATTTCCATAATCTAAAATCTGTACGTCACACTTTTTCCAGGTAATAATATTTTTCTGATGAAATAATTTAGGACATTAATCTACACATTTACCAAAATTCGTACTCAATCCCCCTCAAAAGGGGTTCCTACACAAGGATCCACCCTGGCTACGCCTGTGGTCTTGCTCCAGATGTTGTTTATAGTCAGCTACGAGATGCAAGCTTCTGATGGAACCAGCCTCCGGTGTTTAGTGACAAAGGGCAAACAATTTAATGAAAGGAACATGGCAGAATCATCAAATTTCTCAAAAATCAATTTCATCATCATGCCAATTTCAACCTTAACTTCTTAAAACTTAATACATGCTTTTGTGCATTGAATATTTTGAATACAGACCCTTAAAATGGAAATGCAAAACACGAAAACAAAGTTAGTTTCTTTAATTTAAAAAAATGAGGGTTCTGATTTTTTACCTTAAAAATAAATTTTCATGGGCATCTAGCTTTTACTACCTGTGCAAGTAAGTAATTTTTGCACATGCCCAGCTGGGCATGTAACTTCACAGATATTTTTCAAGCCCTGTAATATGTGGGAGAGGGCGCAGATCTCTACACTGCTGGCGGAAATTCACCCGTATTGTTTAATACTTGAAAGAGACTTCTGTAACAGCGTGTCAGTGTTATAAATTTCAGTGGGTGTCCGCTATGCAACAATTTTACTATTAAACTACAAGTCAGTAACTAAGGGTGTCCATTCTCCAAAAGACTAGTAGTTTTCTTCACCTCTTGGCTTCGTGTTACTATCTGATATGAGGCTGCAGTTGGTACCTCTATAAAGGTATATATTTGGCATAGTGTATACTGTGTGTACCTCTGCATATTCATATGCCTAGACAGCAACTCATCTGAATGTCTAGATGCATGCTACTCTGAGGCGACCTTAATACTTGAAACAATATTTTCTCCAGTAAAATGTGTGTGAATACAAATTCAGTTCTTACTGACCAGTAAATGTACTAATTTAGAATATACTACATAAATAATACTTAGCTACGAATTTCCAACAGTACTCAGTTATTACTGACCAGTAAAGGTACTAATTTAGAATATACTACATAAATAACACTTAGCTACGAATTAACAATAATACTTAGCTATGAGTTACCATCCAGTAAATTTTAATGATTAAGATTAAAGAATACTACGTTTAGTGTTAGCTGCATTTATTGAAGCATATTGAAGCGATAGTGAAATATAAATGTTAACTTATTCTGAAGCTACCACATGTAATGAATGGAAGCACTCATTCTGAAGCTACCACATGTAATGAATGGAAGCACTTTGCATTAGAAGTGGATTTTATACATTTCACAGTAATAGAAAAATTAGATTAAAAAATGTTCTATGTACATACCTTAGCTTACTATGTGGCGTAACAGTGAAGTTATCCCTTTTAATGGCACAAATCCACTTGGCACACAGATCTTCGTCTTTTGGAAATCCATAAACTCGAACTTTGGCGTTGGGCAAACTTTTATAATTTCCACGGCAGCCGGGAACACAACACGGATGTGGCATAATCAAATACCTAACTCACTGAATTATCGGTATATAAAAACTATAATCAAAATGTTAGTTGAAACAAATCACGCAAGCATGGACAACCATAAAAACACAAGTCACACAGTTAGGCCTAGCGAAAACACGGACAGTAGATCGACGAGGTGTGACGTCACTGAAAAGGACGCCACGAGTTGATAGGCCTTCAAGAATCTCGAAGGTAACGGCTTGGCGCGTCCCTGCTGAAATGAAACAAATACACACTGTGAGTCACTGGGTGTTTTTCGGGACATCTTGACGTCCGAAGCAATCCATCCAAGCTACCACAAAATACTGAGCGCTGATGTGCTACCATCTATTGGCCGATCTATAATTACTATATCGTGCAGAGCTGCTAGGATTGTTTTGTTTGTCTGGAGCTTTTTTTTTTTTTTTTTTTTTTTGATTTGAGGTTTAACAACCACCATGAGCAACTCAATGGGCTATAAGCAGTCGCCCGTCCCTAATTTAGGACCACTAACTCCATGCCTCACGGGATTCGAACCCGGACCCCTTCCGGGCGAATGATCAGAAGTAGCTTAGACCACTGCGCCACAGAGGCGGCATTTGGAGGTTTAACGACCACTCGATGCACTATACATATGTTCCAGGGAAGGGAGAGAACCAGTGTCGCATGCCTCGCTGGGAATCGAATCCGCACCCATCTCGGAACAACGATCGAAAGCCAGCGCGCTAAGACCACTGCGCCACCGGAACAGCAGAAGTATACAAGGGCGCCCATGGGAGGGGGAGGGGGTGGAACTCGAGCCCCCCGCATGCAGTTGGTATAGCCAAATTTTTGATAAATTGAAAACACTAAAATAGACGAAACCTTTTTTTAAAGCATTTTTAAAAATAATAAGATATCAATGTTCGATTGTATCAATTATTTTTGCTGTATTTTAGTATCTTGTACATTTACTAAAATGTTTGACAGCCTTGAAGGAGGTAAGGATTTTTCTTACGCCCCCCCTAAAAGTACACATATGGGCGCCACTGGAAGTATAGCCCAAAAACCACTTATACGAGTAACAACACAAACTGACGAAGTAAAAAAAAAAAAAGTTATTTTAACCAGGGTGAAAAACGCGTGTGCAGCATAAGCAAGATGTAATTGTTCACTGTAACTTATTTATGTAGATATTAGCACATCACTGTATTCATAATAAAAAATTACAGAATTCAAAATAACAATAAAATGCCTTTAAAAGACATTACTTCAAAGTTTATTTCTTATTTTACTTGCTAGAACAGCAGCTCAAGTTTCCTCTTGCGAGCAAGCCTTGCTTTCTTATCAGCAAGTTCCACAGATATACACTGATGGAAAAAAAATCCCAACACCACGAAAAAATAGTTGTAGAGGAATGAAATGGCGGCAATAGGTAACATATTTAATCGATTAAGGTTTCAAGATCATAGCTTAATGTAAGCGCGAGAAGAGCCATTTTAAATGTGAAATGCTGGTACATTAATAACCGGTGTAACCGCCAGAATGTTTAATGCAAGCACGCAAACGTTCATGCATTGTGTTGTACAGGTGCTGGATGTCAGTTTGTGGGATGGAGTTCCATGCCTGTTGCACTTGGTCGGTCAATACAGGGACGGTTAATGCTGGTTGGGGGTGACGCTGGAGTTGTCGTCCAATGATGTCCCATACGTGCTCGATTGGTGAAAGATCTGGTGATCTAGCAGGCCACGGCAACATGTCGACACTCTGTAGAGCATGTTGGGTTACAACAGCGGTATGCGGACGAGCGTTATCCTGTTGGAAAACACCCCCTGGAATGCTGTTCATGAATGGCAGCACAACAGGTTGAATCACCAGACCGACGTACAACTCTGCCGTCAGGGTGCATGGGTTAACCACGAGAGTGCTCCTGCTGTCATAGGAAATTGCTCTCCAGACCATAACTCCAGGTGTAGGTCCAGTGTGTCTCGGCCGCAGACATGTTGGTTGCAGGTGCTCACCTGCCTCCTTCTAACCAACACACGGCCATCACTGGCACCCAGGCAGAACCGGCTTTCATCAGAAAACACATCAGATCTCCACTCCGTCCTCTAATGAGCTCTAGCTTGACACCACTGACGTCGCAAACGGCAGTGGTTTGGAGTAAGTGGAATGAACGCTACAGGGCGTCCGGCTCGGAGCTGTCCTTCAAGTAACCGATTTGTAACAGTTCGTTGTGTCACTGTGGTGGCAACTGCAGCTCGAATTGCTGCCGCAGACACGGTACGATGCGCCACGGCCATACGCCATACACAGCGGTCTTCCCTCTCAGTAGTGCCCCGTGGCCGGCCGGAACCCGGTCTTCTTGAGGCAGTACCTTCCCTTGACCACCGCTGCCAACAATCATGCACAGTGGCTACATTCCTGCCAAGTCGTTCTGCAATATTGCGGAAAGAAAATCCACCTTCTCGTAGCCCTATTACACGACCTCGTTCAAACTCCGTGAGCTGTTGATAATGGCTTCTTCGTCTTCTTAAAGGCATTCTTGACTAACATCAACACACTACGTCGAATCTCAACGATAACTAATGCTCACGAACGTTACAGCGCGTATTTACAGCAAACCTGCTTTGCATGTTCCGAGGCGCTACTAGCGCCACACGTATGCGCCGAGCGCGAAATTTGCATAGACGTCATCTTACAGATGTACTCTCACCGCCTACCAACTGTCGTTTATCTAACACAACCCCTTCTTGGTGTTGGGATTTTTTTTTTCCGTGAGTGTATTTGCCTTTTGTTGACTCTGCAGCTGCACAGCATCCATTGCTTATTTTTTTCTTTCTGTGGTACCTTTGATCTTTCCATTCCCATTTCTTCACTGTTGCTCTTTTTTTTTTTCATTTTGTATGCCTTCAGATGACAGTAAGTTAATCCAACATGCTGAAAGAACTTTCCGCCCGACGACCATGAATGCATGATGTCAGAGCTTTCACTATTTTAGATAAATGGAGTAACTTTGAGAATATGAATAATTTGAACACCATGCATCAATCTTACAAATTTTCTAACTTCATCATTTCCGTTTTCGGAATTTTCCCCTCCACTTGTGAAGCTGAATGCAAACATTTAAAGGGATAAAATAGCATTTAGTAACAGCAGAAAATAGAGGGAACATTGCGGGGGAAATATGACTACGGCCTAAACCTTCGCTTTGTCCGACTTCCGTTTTCAAAAATTTTTCCACTATTTTCAAGCTGAAATACAAATATTTATGGAATATTTAACAACACGGCTAGGCAGAAGGAACAGCACGAGGGGGGGATTACAATTATGTGAGAAATTTTTAATCCGTCTAACTTCCGTTTTCAAAAGTTTTGAGTTTTGGAATTCTGTTCTCAGACAGAAAACGACCTCCCTCTACCTACCTCCCTTATGTTCGGTTGTGCATCGATTGCAGAACAACCTAATTGAGACGAAAAGTGGAAAACCCTTGAATCTGCCGAAGAATCTCATGCCTGAAGATCACAGGGAAAATTTCGAGCCATCTAAATTCGGTTTTCAGAAATTTGCTTCCTTCATTTTCAAGCTGAAATAGAGATATTTATGGACTAAAATGTTATTTAACAACAATGCTGGGAAGATGATACATCGCGAGAAAAAGAAATCACGATTTCCTGAAAAATCTTCTCTCTTTTGTACTACTGGTTCACTACTCTAGTTAACTTGCTACTACTCTTACTACTGGTTAACTTTTATTTTCAAAAGTTTTGGAAGACAAAATACCATTTCAAGGTACAAAACGACCCCTCCCCTAACACCCCAAAAATTTCTCTTCACTTTCGCATCGATCTCAAGTAAATCCTAAATGATGACAAAAAAACGGAATTCCACGAATACACGGAATAACCTTACGTATGACAACAATGATCTTTGGTAATATTACAACAAAAGTGGGAAGATTAGATCAGATCATATGTAGAGGATTTTAGAAAGGGAGTGTCTGACCCCAGGTCTTAAACAACCCTTAGAAATAGGAAGCTAGGAGATTTGGGCTAGAGTTCCCGATAGGAAAGTGACACGGAAGCGAGGTAGAAAGTGGAAGGAAGACGCCCTTGTTTATTACCGGGGTTCCAGTACCCAGGGTCCGCCGGTTTAACGTGCCCATCCGACGCACGGTGGATATTTAGTGGTTCGAGCGTTCGTACCTGCCTGGGATCGAACCTGAGGTTTTCCCGCATGGCAGTCGCGAACGCTGACCACTAGGCCCAAAAGTGGGAAGAAAATTATACCCCGGTATAAATACGTAGTACAAACACTGAAGAAATTAATGAAGAATATAAGCATTCCAGATCACATGGCAGGCAGACAAGCTAGCTATTTAATTCTATTTTTACTTGAAGAACTTTCATTTAATCTTCTCTTCCTCTGGGTTCTTTTGGTTTTACAGACATTTCTGGCCTGTCTTAAATGTTCAAGTTAAAATAGAATTAAGTAAATTTATTTGAGTAAAACCTTAAGTAAGTAAAGCCACACAAAAATGCCATTATTCACTAGCCACAATGTGTCAAAATCCTTGGAAAAATTTTAACTGTATAATCCTGGAGAAGAATCAAACCTAAATCTCTCAATAACAGCATCCAATGGTGACATTAACATCAACCATTCTCAATCCACTGCTGGATGACTGTCCCTTCCCCAACTCTCAGTCTTAAGCAATTCTCTTCCATGTCACCTCACCATGCTTTTGATACCTGACATGATGTTCTGGGTGTTTTCCTATCCCTTGGTATCCAGTCTAGTATTTCAGTTGTCTAACAATGGTGAGTTCTTCTTCCAATTTGTCCAGTTCATTGCCACTGGAAGATCTTTACTCTAATCCAGTGGCGTATATTCAAAGGGATCTAGGTAATCGCAGATGGACCAACTATTTTTTTGCTTTTTAACAATTTTTGGAATTTTTTGCAACTGTTTTTCTTAGAACAATTCACGCAGAGCGTAGGATGTATTCAAGAAAAAACTTTATTCGCAAAGCGTTTTAATTTTAAAAAAAGAGAAATCCTTCATTCAACCTGCTGTCAGAAGCGTCAATGAGCAGCTCCAAAGGCCATCTCATTTCGGAGAGAGGGCGCAAGAGACTACGTGACCCAGGAGCGAATACATCTCACTCCCGTTCAACGTGTGGTTTCCCTGCCCAGCAGAGAAAAGAAGCGTTAATGCGCATGCGCTGCTTCAAGGTAATAGGCAGCCAGGGCCATCTCATATCAGGGAGAGGACTCAGGATTTTTCAGTGTCACAGAGTGTGTTTGCTTGAGACTGTTTCATTACTAATTCTGTTACTTATTTATTCGTCTGTTTTTGTTTCATGATTTTTCTTTATCAAGACCTGTATGGCGTGCCCGTGTGTTATAGATGAATTATTAAAAATATCTTTAGGAAGCAAACCATTTCAAGAAAAATTGGCATTAATAAGAAAAAGGCGACCAGTTCCTAAACTTCCAAATCTCTCTGCATTATACAAGGACAAAAATCGTTCTTACACGCAGCATTTTACTGAAGCAAATTATGAGAAAACATTGTGGTTAACAGACTGCTTAAATTCGAATAGATTATTTTGCTGGCCTTGCCTATTGTTTAGTTTCGAGAAGTCTGTGTGGTCAAATGGAGAATTCTGTGACCTGAATAATTTGTGCAAAGCTGTAGGAAAACATGAAGAAACCAGAGCTCACACAATTTTTTTTTTTTTTTTTTTTTTTTTAAGTTACAAACTTTTGGAGATTCAAGCAGCAGGATTGACCTTCAGTTGGATCATCAGAGAGCTCTAGAAGTCACCAGGCACAACGAAGAGGTGAAGAAAATCAGACACATTTTATCATGTTTAATAAAAGCCGTTTGTTTTTTAGCAAAACAAGAACTGGCCTTCCTGGACGCAGTGAGGCGGATGATTCCCTAAATAAAGGAATTACGTCGAACTTTTAAACTACACAGCCCAATATGACGCTCAGCTGGAAGAACATTTAAAAACATAAACTCTTTTCAGAGGTCCATCTCCTCAAATACAAAACGACCTAATTGCTGCAATCAGCAGTGTTTTGAAAAATGTTGTTCGGGGAGATTAATAAAACTGAGTTTGTTTCTACTTTTTGGATGAAACATCTGATGTAGCAAACAAATCTCAATTATAGATTTGTAACTGTTATGTTGACGAGGAAGGCGATATACAATTGAAATATTTTTTTAAGTTCACTGACGTGAGTGCCAATAAGACTGCTGGGACACTTTTGCAGTTTGTGGATCAAGATATTTGTGAATATGAAGTGTCAAATAAAATCATAGGACAAATTTATGATGGAGCTCCTATCATGTCGGTAGGGGTTGGAGGTGTACAGGCCAAAATTAAAGAAAAATATCCAGAGGCTTTATTTGTCCACTGCTATAGTCATGTCTTGAATTTAGTTCTCCAACAATTTGTGCACAATATTACAGAACGTGGTAATTTTTTTACTACACTGTCTGGTATCAGTTCATTTTTCTCCAAATTTCCTAAAAGGAAAAATGCTCTGATTCTCCTTATGAATAAAAAACTGCCCATTATATATAAAAAAAACTGTCCAGAAATTCCCTATTAGGAGAAGTTTTCATCTCACCCACTGAATACTGTGAGAGAAGTCCACTAGACAGATTTTTTTTTAAGTATTGTAGATAGTTCATATGAATGAGATTCTGAAAGTATTCTACAGGCTAGGGGATGTGCTTCGTTTTTGAATAGTTTCAAAGCATGTTTCTTGTTGGACGTGTTTTTTCCATTTCACATACAGATACTTCGTTTGATGTCATGCAAAACAAAAGTTTGGATGTAGCATATTGCTGCAAAAAGGTTGAAGATGTGAAAAATGTAATAAAAGAAAAACGCCAAAATTCCTTCGATGATTTCTGGAAAAATGTTTTGGAAAATTCCACTAAACAGCCCAGGAAAAGAAGAAATGAAGACCCAGAAGTATTTTACAGAAGTTTGTTCTACGAAATCTTAGACAATGTAATTGAACAACTAACAGACCGATTTGGAAATTGCAAAAATCTTGAATTCAAAACAATTTTGGAGACACACAGATTTCCACAGATGAAAGAAAATTTTCCTGAAACAGTCCCTTTTACAGACTTATAACAGACATTTCGATTCAGTACGCCTACAAAATGAACTTACTGAGATAATATTTTAGGCTTACATGCAACTAAAGATAAATCTTTAGTTGAATGTAAGCCTAAAAATATTAGCTAAACTTTGACAATCATCGAAAAATATAACCTTTAAAAAGAGAGAAAAATGAAGATGAAGCGCGTTCAGAATTTCCCTTTCTCTGAACTAGAGATTAGGGATAGGAGAAAAATCAATGTCGTCCCACTCTGTCATACAAACACACACAGACCCCCACCCCACTGCAGACACCTTCTGTACCCCACTCTATACACACGCTCGGGGTCGAACCTTTTTGCTGTCAACAAGCCCCAAAATGGTTTTACCATCTTAGTACCTGTAGATTGGTAAAAACACTGAATGTCTCTCCTTGCTTTTCTGATTACGCCCTGGGTTATGTCATGGAAGTAAGTAAAGTCAGCGAAACAGTTAAAAACACAAGGAAATCGGGGAACATGACTTGTTTCTTTTTTTACCATTGCAATAAAAAGAATGGGTCGACTTGGCCCGGCCCGTTGCTTTGTTCTCTAAATTAAAAAAGGCCCGCCGGGCCGGGTTCAGGCTTGTCGGGCCAGCTCGGCTCGTGCAGACCTCTACAAACCCCTTAATCTCATGTTGAAGAACATGATTCAAAAGAAACTAAATCTAGTGATGCCTGAAACTTATAGGCTCTTCTTACTTATTCTTACAATACCAGCAGCAACAGTAGAAGGTACATTTTCAACTTTGAAGATAATCAAGACTTTCACAAGATCTACTGAGGGGCAGGAAATGAAGGAAGTTGAGCATTAATTATATTTCAACTTTGAAAGTAGTTTTAAAAACCACGAATTCCTAAAAGATATTATTTTTACATTATGTAATAATTTTATTAACAAACTTTATATATATATATACCTTGTATATATATACATGAATTGTGATTTTTTATTCAGGTGAGTGGAAGGGGGGTCAAAAATGTGAGATTACCCACTGTCTGAAATCACCCTACGCCACTGCTCTGATCACAATTTTATTTTCCTGATCCTTGATTTCCTTCTTCTATCTTTCTCGGTTACTCCAAGCATGCGTCTCCCCATGCTGCTTTGAGTTATCCACAGCCTTTAATTAAAACTAGCGAAGGTACACGGCGTTGCCTGTCGTTTAACAAAAATATATGAATCAGCTTCTGGGCTAGGGCTTTCTGGAAATTTTGCATGGATTTTGGATTGATCTGTCTAATAGATTTTCACTTTTTCGGGGGCATTCTGCAATTCATGCTGTTGAGGGGCTCAACTTCTCTTAATAATTTCACTTCACTTCCTTGGATTTCAGATCGATTTGTCCAATAGATTTTCGATTTATGTTAAAATTACATAAAAAGCATAGAAGTTTATAATAATTAACAGAAATTCAATTGGTTGTTGGAGAAATCCCATTTGTTCCTTTATTGCAACAATTATATCAAAGTATATTATTTTAAAATTAGCTGGTGCCTTCATGCACTAAACATAAATTATCACAATTATCACAAAGGGTCAAGGGGATGAAATCAGGGGGAGGGAGTGAGGATGTCCAGGTTTCATGGTAGCTTATATTTTCCACAGAGTCCTAGAGAGTAATTATGCAAAATTTGGTCCAGATTGGTCAAAGGGTTTAGGAACAAAGTGTGAAGGGGATTGAAATCAGGTGGAGAGGGAGTGGGGTGTCCAGGTTTTATCATAGCCTATATAATATTTTCTGCACGATCCTAGAGAATAACTGTGCAAAATTTAGTCTAGATCAGTCAAAGGGTTAAGGAGTTCATAAGAAACACACAGGCATTCCTACACTGCTGGCCACCCAAAATGCAACACCAAGAAGGACACAAGATAGCAAAGCCAGATTTACTGGACACATAACAACAGATACAAAGATGAAACGATTGAGCTTACAGGCCCATGTGACTTGCGGAATACGCAGACATCAATAGTTCGTGTGGCCCCCATGGCTGGCAATAACGGCCGCTACACGCCGCGGCATCGAACAAAAGAGGCTTTGGATGTGGGCTTGGGTTATGTCGGTCCAGGCTGCCTCCACACGTTGCCACAGTTCATCAGGCGTCGCCGCGGGTGGTGCTTGCCAGGCCACTCGGTTGCAAATCAGCGACCAGACGTGTTCAATGGGCGACATATCGGGAGAATGGCAGCAGTGACACTGGTGGGCCGTAAAGAATTGTTGCACGATGCGTGCCACGTGCGGGCGCGCATTGTCCTGTTGAAACGTGGCCGCTGGCAGGTAAGGGAGGACTACAGGCTCCAAAACGTCAGAGATGTAGCGGTGGCTGTTGAGTGTACCGGCGATGCGTACCAGAGGGGTGCGGGTGTCATATCCAATTGCGCCCCAAACCATAACGCCAGGCGACGGACCGGTATGGCGATGCATAATGCAGGCGTCTTACAGTCTCTCGCCGCGAAGCCGACACACGCGGATCCGACCATCGTAGTGTTGCAGGCAGAAGCGGGATTTGTCGGAGAAGACAATATCGTGCCATTCCGTAGTCCAGGTGCGGCGTTCAGCGGCCCACTGCCGCCGCATTCTCCAGTGGTGTAACGTTAATGGTAATCGGAGCAATGGGCGCCGTGCGACAAGTCCCCGCTCCTGCAGACGACGTCGAACGGTACGTGCTGTCACAGGTTGTTGCGCAACACACCCTAATTCCTGCGCTAATGTTCGTGATGTGGCGGTGCGAGCCGTCAATGCCCGCCACACAACATGCCTGTCCTCTCGTTCGGTGGTGTGACGCGGCTGCGGCAATCGATCACGTCGGTCCGTCCTTCCCTCCTGCACCCACGGAATCCATACTCGCCTCACTGTTGCTGGATGTCGTCCCACACAGGCACCGATGTTGTGGTACGATAAACCGTGTCGCAATAAGCTACTATTCGTCCTCTGTCGAACTCCGAAACGTGCTGGAATGACTGCCGTATTCTACGACGAGGCATTAGGAAGCTTCCCACGCACAGGTCCAGCAGAACAACACACTTCCACTACTTACAACCCTCCTTCTGTGCACCCTTCTTATAGTGCTTCTCGGTGGTGTGCCGGGCGCACATGATTTGCATATGCCCTGCACTGCTAATCGCTTGCATGTCCTCTCGCGAGCGACGCATATTGCGAATTTCAGGCCAATCGGATGCTTCCTTCTTGGTGTTACATTTTGGGTGGCCAGCAGTGTATTTATATACATAGATGGTGGCATACACTATATTGACAAAAGTCCCCCACACCCCTTCAAAAGCAAATGAACAGATCCGCTGCGTTGTTAAAATGCACGGTACAGCTGCAAACGGTATAAAAACAAGCCTGCAGCTGACCGCGATCATATCACACTGCGAGGTTGAGTGCAAATGTTGCGGCGGGAGAGAACTGACTTTGAGAAAGGAAATATTGTTGGATGTTGTATTAGTGGGTTGTCCATAAGAGAAACCGAGAGGCATTTAAACATACCCAAGTCAACTGTTTTGGATGTACTAAATAAGTGGAAGACACATGGCATGCCTGAAGCAGCAAAATGTACCAGCAGACCAAAGAAAATCAGTGATAGAGGACATCGAAGCCTCAGGAGAATCGTTACAGCTAATCGACGGAGTGCTGCACAAAACCTCAATGTACAGGTGAGTAACAATGCTGAAACCTTGGTATGTACAAGTATCATTCGCAGAGAACTTCATTCCATGGGTTACTGTGGTTGTGCGGCTGCTCATAAGCCTCTCATTTCCACTTGGAATACTACTCGTTGTTTAGCATGGTGTAAAGAACATTTATTGTGGAACGTAGATCAATGGAAATGGGTAGTATGAACTGATGAATCCAGATACACGATCCATCAGTCTGATGGCCGTGTGTGGGCATGGCGGCAGCAGGGGGAACGCTATTTACCACAATGTACTGTTCCTAGGGTCAAGTTTGGAGCAGGCAATGTACTCGTGTGAAGGTGTTTTTTATGCTTTCGAACCGTAGGTTGAAGAAGCGTATATGCTCCAGCTTTGTCCGTCCGTACAATAACTGGCGTAAAAATAGGTCAATTTTGATGAAATTTTAGTATGTGGTAGGGGACCACCCGGGGATGAACCCTATTGAAAATGGGACAAATGGGGTCAAAGGTCACGACGTAGGAGCGGGATCATTCCATTATCCTTATGCGTCATAACTTGCGTAAATATGGTTCGATTTCAATGAAAGTGTACTATGTGGTAGGAGACCGCCTGGGGACGACCCCTATTCAAAATGGGTGAAGTTGGGTCAAAGGTCAGGACATAAGATCGGGATGCATTCCATTGCCCTTATGCGTCATAATGTGCGTAAAAATGGTTCGATTTCGATGAAATTTCAGTATGTAGTAGGGGACCACCTGGGTATGAACCCTACTGAAAATGGACGAAATGTGGTCAAAGGTCAGGACATAGGATTGCGATCCATTCCATTGTCCTTATCCCATATTATTAAGGTGGACGTCAAGTAATTTTGCTTCCTATACTTCCAATGGAAAAAACTTTTGTACACATTTCCTTCATAATTAATGTGTTCCCAAGGATAAAAATTTGAACATTGATTAAAATAACTTCATATTATAACTTGGAAAACTTAATATTTTCTAAAACATAACCATAATTATATTAAAAATCACTAACTTTTCCTTTGGTGGTGTTGAAACCAGAGAAAAGATGGCGCGACCTGTACTTTGATGACGTCAGTGAACAAAAAAAATGTTGGATTGCATAATTACAGTTATGGTTTAGAAAATATTAAGTATTCCAAGTTATGAAATGAAGCTATTTTAATCGATGTTTAAATTTTCATCCTTGTGAACGCATTAATTGTCCAGAAAAAAGATGGCCCGACCTGTATTTTCATGATGTCAGTAGACAAACAAATGTTGAATTGCATAATTATGGTTATGTTTTAGAAAATATTAAGTATTGCAAGTTATAAAATGAAGATATTTTAATCGATGTTCAAATTTTCATCCTTGGAAATGCATTAATTGTGAAGAAAATGTGTACAAAAGTTTTTCCATTGGAAGTATAGGAAGCAAAGTTACTTGACGTCCACCTTAAAGTAGCAGTTCTTGTATGTATGTATGTACATTTTATTTTGAAAACGGCTCTAAGAATTTTGATGAAAGTCGTTAACCTACCGTTTTCTGGTACTAGAAATCGATTTAGCTTGATCTCGACTTCAGAAGAATTCGTTTAGTGGGTTAAATAACCACCCCGAATTATAACGTTTTTAGTGATGCCGTTGTTCCATTAATGTTACCAATGTTTAGAAATCTTATGACGTCACAACTCCCGTTTGAGAATGTTGGTGCACGGTCACGTCATCTGTCTCTTTACGTCACGCGTTGTGTGTGGATCCTATTAAAGATTTATGACATCACACTTTTGCGGCGGGCAGATGGTCGCGATTCCCATCTGCCTCATTATGTCACGCGTTGTGTGCATATGTCCGTCAGCACGATAACTCGCGTAACAACCGTTGGATTTCGATGAAATTTTAATATCTGGTAGGAGATCACGTGGAAAGGAACCCTATTTAAAGTGAACGAAATGGGGTCAAAGGTCACTACATAGGAGAGGGATCCATTCCACTGCTGTTATGTGCCATAACTATAAAAAAGGTTTGATTTCGATGAAATTTTAGTATGTGGTAGGGGACAACCTGGCGACAAACCTTATTGAAAATGGGCGAAATGGGGTCAAAGGTTAGGACACACGAGCGGGATCTATTCCATAGCCCTTATGCATCATAACTTACGTAAAAATGCTTCGATTGCGACAAAACTTTATCATGTTATTTCGGAGGTATACCAAGCCGATTCTGTTGAATATCATCGAAATGTGATCAAAGGTCAGGGCACAGGACCGTTATTTATTTCACAGACATTATTCTCATAACTTGAGTAATGATTTCTGTAATGTTGGAAAGCGTATTATAATCAATGCATTGCATGATTTTACTAACTTGTTCATTGTATGGTCCTGGCCCATTGGTTATCGTGGACAAACCGGTTAACCAGCACGTCTACCTTGATATTCTGGACAATTATGCCCTACCAACTCTGTGCCAATACTATGGAACCAAGCCTTGTTGGCACCAGCAGGATAATGCAACGAGCTACAAAGCAAGGACTGTTACGGCATGGTTTGACGATAATTCTGTATCGTGTGTGGACTGCCCACCACAGAGCCATGATCTTAATCCCATAGAGCACCTATGGGATGAATTAGAGCATCGTGTAAGAAGTTTGGAACCAAGGCCTACTACGAAGCAACAGTTAGGAGCAGCATTATGTACTGAATGGAAGTGCATACCTATCGCTGTGTTCCAAAACCTTGTCGAAAGCATGTCTCGAAGGATCAGTGCATGCATTAAGGCCAAAGGTGGACCGACACCGTACTAATGTATGTCAATAAATGCTATGTTGTGTTTCTCTTCTAGGTGTCCGGTGACTTTTGTCAATATAGTCTACTTCAATAGGAACTAGAAGCTTCAGGTTGGATTTCTGCCCCAGAGAAATATGGCTTTCAAATTTCCTGAGAAGATGGATACAATGCCACTCGTAAATAATTACATTTCTGTGCCAAAAACTAACAACTAGCACACTACATGTTGGCCGAAGAAAACATAACAGTGCACTAAACAATAAAGAAGATATTTTGTGTCGCATTTACAATACATCATGTATTTTTTAGATTCCACGCTCTGTATACAGAATATTCTGTGCCCAAAAATTTAGAACATGTTTATTGCTGTTGGTTTTCCTTTTTAAGATTTTATAGACTGCAGGTCAGCAAACACTCAAAAATAAAAACCCCTTTTTTTTTTTTTGGACATCACATTTTCGTGAATTACAGGTTACCAAATTTCTGTCAATATACAAAAACAACAATGAATGATGACATTTTTTTAAGGGAAAGATTACCTCTTTTGACATAAAAGATGCAAATCAAGTTGTGTTCATGCATTTATTTGAATTTGAATGCAATTAGTAGTTTATGGCAGGAGGGGGCAACCTATAACATCCATGGTCCAAAACTGAACAAAGAGCTTATCACAGGCCATTGGCCTCTTTATAAAAAGGAAAAAAATCAAAAAAGTATGAGTGTAAACAATAACCTGCAATACTGACATATATTTGCAGGCTTTAAAGTCCCCTTGTGAAAAAAATCAGGAGGGTTTTTGCCATAAACTTAGGATTTACTAGGAATTAAAGGGAAAAAACAACTAAGAAAAACTAGGAATTACCAACATGCTGATTCCAAGACTTACATACTGTTTTTTTCAACACTGACTATTACTGGCAGCAATCACCAATTTGTTGAACACGTCACTTTTTGTGATTTACTGAAAAATACAGTTGCACTATGTCCAGCCTAATTTTCTACTGGAATATTATTCAAGCTACAATGCACTTCATTTGTGAAAAATATATCTCCAGAACAAATCCCAATATTTCAATTTTCTGGGCTTTCTCTTACTTTTTACAAAATGTGAACTATTTCCTCTATATTCAAATCTGGCCATATTATGATTACAATATTAAATTTTCATGGAGCTTTCATAATGTACTGAGCCCACCACTTTCTGTAACATGTGAAATCATTTTCAAAAGCGGTTTATTAAATATTAGTCACAAATTTATGTTAAACTTTGAAGTTATCAGCTATAATATGATTAGACAGGAAGAGGAAATAGCTAATCACGTTTCTTGTAGGGCAGAAAACTGAATCAGAGTAAAAATAATGTGATTCATTTCCAAGGCCACAATTTATTAATTTCACATACAAATTTGTTTTTGAAAAAATGCAGTTTTCGGCTACATAATTTGACAAGAGCCAGGGGTAGCACGGTACACTGCATTTTTTTTAATTTGTTTACTGCTGATTATTTGTTTTGTCAATTACACTGAAGAAAGCGCTTTTAGCTGAGACAATCAGAAACCAATTTTACATTCATCAGAAAATGATTGCTAGCCACAAATTTCTAAATGCCATGCAAAATATGTATATTTTAAAGTACCAAATGTACTTGAAATGACTTGAAATTTACTGAAATAATTTGTTTACTTGCTGCTTCTTAATGTCTACTTGTTTCCTTTTCTTGCAGGTATGCCCCATTTGTTTTCTGGCAGCTTCCATTCTATTAATAGCAACTTCAATAAAACTTTGTGCAACAGATGCCTCCATTAAAATCTTTCATTTTAAGTCTTTCAATTTCTTTTTTCAAAGGTGTCTGTGCAGTCTTCAGTTCGCTTTGTTCTGGATCTTCAGATGAATTTTCTCTCTGTAATCTGCTTTTTCTTTTCTTCTAGAGTGCTCTTCTTCTTTACAACTTCAACAACTTTTTCCTTTTGACATTTTGCAGTTTCTGCCTCCTCCACTTTTTTTTTTTTTTTAATCGTTCCTGGTGTACCTGAGTGTGTTAAATATTAAGCCTTAATAAAATATAATGAACTTACTTTAAGTAATTATGAACTCCCATCTCAAACATAAACTTTAATTTCATAACAACGATTCTCGTTCACTTCTTATCAACACCGCCATTACCATACAAACCTGGTTGCCACAACAACCCACGTTCCTAGTAATTCTTGATTATGTTACATCTCCTTTCCTTTCTAAACAATCCAGAATACTCACATACACAACTAGTTTAACACATAATGTCTTAAATAAGTTGGTGGTCTTGTTTCTCGTTTTGGTCTGTGCATGCCAGTCTCTTTTAAGGACACAGAAAGACTGTCACCCATTGAACTTTTAGGTTGTACAGCTTCCGCCCCCGGCAACTCCTCTGTCTGACTCTCGTCTTGTCTCGGGTCTGTAGAGCTGTCATTTGTTTCGCCACTGGGCTCTTCTGTCTCGAAGTCCCTAGATAGCAGATTCCGGGCTGGATTGTAAGACTTTCTTAAGTGGATTCTGTTTCTGCGCACAACAGCACCATTGGCCTTCTTAACTGTATAAGACCTAGGACTAGAATCCACTCCAATAACTGTTGATGGCTCCCATAAAGCATTATTTAAGTTCCTTATAATCACACTGTCTCCTTCCTTTAATGCAGGAAGAAGTTTAGAGCACTTATAATAGTAATGCTTCTGTTTTTGTTGTCCTAGTCTTAATCTTTCTTCAACATCTTCAAATAGTTGTGCATTTAATACTTTTGTCTTTATCGGCAATTTGGTTCTGAGTCGGCGACCAAAGACCAGCTGAGCAGGAGAGAGCATGATTCCTGCTATTGATGTATTTCGGTACTCCATCAGACCAACATAATAGTCCCTGTTGTCCGCTTTGGCCTTTTTGAAAATTTGTTTCATAATATGCACTCCCTTCTCTGCCATGCCATTACTCTTAGGATATCTTGGACTTGAATATATGCACTCAATATCCCATGATTTAGCAAATGCCTTAAACTCCCAACTGTTAAAAGGGTTATTACCAGAAACAAAAATTTCTGGAACTTCAGACCTAGAAAAGACAGCTTTTAATTTGCTTATCACTTCTTGAGTTGTCTTTGTTTTCAGACTGCAGACCTCTATCCACTTTGAATAGTAAAATGTTAGGACCAAATAAGTGACATTTTGAAAGGTCAGCAGCAACTTTCTGAAATGGTCTTTGAGGAACTACATGAGGAATTAAAGGTTCTTTGGTATTGCTAGATTGGAATCTCTCACACACTTCACACTTAGATACAACTTGATCAATCTCAAAATTCATTCTGGGCCAGACATAATTTCCCTTGCTCTTAGTTTGCACTTTTCCATTTCAAGATGTGACTCATATATCAGCAATAACATATCTTTCCTTAAATCCCTGGATACCACCAATTTGTCACCAAAGAATATCAGACTATCCTCAAGGTATAAGTCATTTTGTAATTTGTAATACTGCTTTAAATCCCCGTTCTCAGCTTTAAAGTACTTAGGCCACCCTTTTGTACAATATTCCATGACTACTTTTAGTACTTTATCCTCTTTGGTAGCTCGTCTAAATTCTGCCCTTCTTTCATCACTCATTGGCAGGTACTTGGACACACTGTGTATCACATTCTGCAACTCTGGATCGCTCTGGGTCTTTTCACCACTTAGAAATGCCCTAGATAGTGTATCAGCTATGTACATCTTACAGCCTGGTACATATTGCACAACAAAAGTGTATTTCATCAGTTTTAGCATCATATGTTGCAGTCTTGCTGTGACTTTAAGCAGTGCTTTTCTTTCAATGGACTCAAAACGGTTTATAATCTGACTGCACTGTTACTTTCCTACCATAAACAAAATAATGGAATTTTTCGAAAGCAAAAACCATGGCTAATAACTCCTTTTCAATTTGTGCAAAGTTTTGCTCATTTTCAGTCTATGCTCTTGATGCAAACGAAACTGGATGTCCATCTTGCATGAGACACGTACCCATTCCATCTCTAGAGCTATCACATTGTATTATGATGTTTTTTGAACTATCAAACACTTTTAAAACTGGTGTTGAGCTCAAATGATGTTTTAATTCTTTTAAGGCCTTCTCATGTTCCCATTCTCATTTGAATACTTGGCTTTTCTTGGTCAAAGCTCTTAATGGGAAAGTGATTCTGGACAAATTAGGTATAAACTTAGACACATAATTCATCATTCCTAGTAGTCTACTGACATCTGTTTTATCCTTTGGCATTGGCATTTCTTCAATGGCCTTTACATGTTGTGGATCTATTTTGATACCATCTTTAGATATGATTTGTCCTACATATTTAACTTCATTTATTCTGTATTGAAATTTTGCACTATTCAACTTCACATTGTATTTTCTAACCCTTTTTAGCACTTCAGTCAAAAGTTTATTTTGTTCTTCTTCACCAATGCCTGAGACGATAATATCATCCATATAAATTTATATCCCTGGTATATTCCCAAAGATTTTTAGGTTTCTTTTCTGAAAGACCTCTGGTGCCGAATTGATTCCATACAGCATCCTGTTAAAACGGAATCTACCAAAGGGAGAGTCAAAAGTACAGAAATTTGCACTATCTTCATCTAAAGGAACTTGCCAAAACCCTTCCTTCAAATCTAATACTGAAAAAACTTTTTTTCCATTTAGCCTGCTTATTATATCTTCTATGGATGGTATGGCATAATGTTCTCTCTTGATTACCTGATTTAAATCTCTTGGGTCCAGACACAACCTAAGATTTCCATCTGGCTTCTCTACTATAACCAAATTTTGTACCCAGTTAAAAGGTTTATCTACTTTAGAGATAATGTTATTTTCTTCCAACTGTTGGAGTAACTGTCTCAATTTATTATGTAGTACTTGAGGCACTCTGCTTGGAGGATTTATCACTGGCACAGTACCCGGGTTCACTTCTATGTGATATGGATCATCTGGCATCTTCCCTAGACCCTTAAAACATCTGCATAATTCTCAATAATAGCTTCTTTACTTAAGTAGATTTAATGTGATTAACTCTCTTTATTAGATTAAGCCGTAAGCAAGCTTTTAATCCTAATATTGGCTTAGAATCTTGTTGCACCACATTAAACAGTATTCTCTGTTGTTTAACCTTCTCAGTGGAGCATTTAAGAACTACTTTCCCTTTTGGTTTTATCTTAAAATTTCCATACATGGTTAACATTGTAGAAGTATTCTAGAGTTCTGGTCTTTGAGACTTAACCTAAGAACAAATTTCCTCAAATGTTTCCAGAAGCAGAATAGTTGTTTCAGCTCCTGTATCTAATTTAAATTCTAGTTCACAGTTTTCAATCCGTATGTTTTTATTCCACGACTTCTCACAAATTTTACTGTCAGCTTCAACTTTATCTACACATGGGTTCTGTATAGTATCCACATATAAAATAGGTTCTTCCTTAATTTCCTCCCATAGTTCATAAACCCTTCTTCCAGATTTTACTTTAACTTTGCACCCTACAGCAAAATGATTTAACCCTTTGCATTTATTACAAAGTTTTCCAAATGCAAAACACTCTCCTACCTTGTGCTTTCTACCACACTTTTTACAAAGATATGGCTCCATTACACTGCTACTTTTAGAAACTACATTTGGCTTAATACTTCTTTTCATGAACATTTTCCCAGCTGTTTTATTTTTAATTATGTTCACAGCTTCATTTTGTTCTTTCATATTTTTAATGTTCTTTACTCACCTCAGCAGCCCTTACCTGTTCCACCGCTTTTTGAAGTGTAAGATCCGGTTCACGAAGAAGCCCTTCTTGAAGTGTTGTATCGATCAAACCCAGGACTACACGGTCACATATTAACCCTTCTTGTTGAGTTCCAAACTCACAAGTTTTAGCTAAGGTTTTAAGTTGCATAAGGTATTGATCGAACAGTTGTCCTTCCTGTTGTATACACTTGAAGAATTTAAATCGTTCAAAAACAACATTTTTTCGTGGTAAACAATATGATTCGAACTCATCGACGACTTTGGTAAAATAATCAGCCGCCTCTGGGTCTAAGTCGAATGTATTAAATATTTCCACTCCATCATCACCAATAAGATTTAATAACATGGCAACTTTTGTTTTATCCGGTTTGTTGATTTTCTCTGCAGCTAGGAGAAAATTTTCTAACTTCTGTCGCCACTTCTTCCAATTCTCGGCAACATTGCCCGAAAATCTTAATTCTTCTGGAGTATGAAACCTATCCATTATGATACTGACACCATGTCAAATATTAAGCCTTAATAAAATATAATGAGTTAAGTAATTACGAACTCCCATCTAGAACATAAACTTTAATTTCATAACAACGATCCTCATTCACTCCTTATCAACACCGCCATTACCATACAAACCTGGTTGCCACAACAACCCACGTTCCTAGTAATTCTTGATTATGTTACAATGTGCATGACTACTAATGTTGGATTGCCACCACACATTTCCACTGCATGCTTTACCATTCGTAATTCATTTACAGTAGCAGATTTCAGCAAAGTTCGGTCAGTGGATAATGTTTTCTTATTTAAAGTTCGGTCAGTGGATAATGTTTTCTTACTCTTAAAGTTTGGTCAGTGGATAATATTTAGTGACAAGCTTTTTTCTACATCTACAGAGGATGTTCACATATTTTTAGAATGTTTTTGATAAGGAATTACAGAAGATAAAAGAAGTTCAAAGAATTGAAACTGACAACAGCATGTTAAAGAAACAAGAAAGAAACGTCTGCTGCAGCAGAGTGCAAATCAAGCTTCTTATCACGAGGGGGGGGGGTTAGCCAATGTTTCTTGTACCAACATGCTTCATGCACTAACATTTCAAAAGCAAATAACATTTTCCCAAGTTACGCTAATGAAAGGCCACGCAAAATACTGCAAATTAGATGAATAATTTAGCTTTTTTAAAAGAAACATTTACGTAATTATGAAAAACACGTCAAAGAGAAACAAAATAATAAAACAAAGAAAAATGCATTTACCTTTAAACAAATAGTTTGCTTGAATGAGATGATGTCCTTGACATTTCCTGTCAATGAGGTATGTCTGTAGCAGAGTGATGGATGCCTTCTTTTATCCAATCAGCTGCAAACCGATTGCTGGAAAATCTTCTAAAGCAGGTCCATTTATTGATATAAACATTAGAGATGATAGTGTCTGAATGTTCATTTTGTTCCTTAGCTTGGTCATGGTATTTATTGTTCATTATACTGAACCCTCTTTCACATTCTGCTGAAGACACTGGCACTACTTTAATTCTGTTAAATAGCTCCTTTAATGAATTACATAAATATTCCTGGTTTTTTACTTCCTTAAACATATGGAATTCCTTGAAACAATAGAATCTTCATGATTTTTATCATGGATTTTTACTGAATTGCAAAGTCACTGAATTCTGTCATCACTAAACAGAACAAGTTCACTGCAGCTTTTAGGTCAATATATTTGGTTTAATACTTCAGTCTTTAAAAAAGTTATTAGCATTTGAGAATCTTGCATTCAAATTATCAATTAGGCCTTGTAAGAACTGTTTTCTAAAGTTGCTGAAAGTCTCTTTGTTTTTATTGAATGGTTCTTTTATATCTTGACCCTGATACTTCCCAGTCCGTGAATATTCAGCATTTGCTGCTTTGAGATGAATCCCTTCAGCTTCCTTCATTGCATTTAATGAGTTAATACACACACTTATCTCAGATGAAACAGAGATTGCATCTGTATTCTGTGATTGAAAATACAGTGATATTTGTTTTAGGACTTCTAGAGTGTCACTGAACAATGCTAACTCTACAACAAAAGTCCATGCTGTCAACCTTTCTAACAATCCTTGATATTTTGCTTTATTTTTTGAATTTAGGAGTCATCATATTTCTTATTTTTCAAAAATTGGACTAATGACGAGTAGCTTGTCATTACAGCTTTTACTGAGCAGCAAGACGATGCCACCCACCGAATGTCAAACATTTTCCCTATTTTTCTGAATTCACATCCCAAAGTAGTAGCAACTTCTATCTCTCTTTGATTTTTTGGACTGACTGAGAAAATTCCATATAAAGAGTCTACAAATGACTTAAAATAAAGAGGGACAGACACTGAATTAATAACACCAAGTACAGCAAGTTCAAGCTTGTGGTTTAAGCAGTGAATAACAATCAGGTCTTGGTTATACCTACTCTTCAAGAATGTAACCACTCCTCTATAAGCTCCTTGTTAATTGACTGCACCATCTGATGCAAATCCAATTAGCTGTTTGCATAATATTTCATCTGCAATGCCATGTTTATTAAAACAAAAGAAAATGCTGTCCACACCAGTCAGAGAAGTTAATTCTATAATATCAAAAATAATTGCATGGCTCACCATCAAACCTACATCGAACATACAAAATCGAACTTGGTTTGTTTGAAATAGCAGTGCTTTTATCAATAAGAATACAAAATACACAGCCTGGTTCAATTAAATGTTGTGCTAATGACTTTGACATTTTATTGCTTATAAAATTAAGAATGCTGGCACAACTGTAGTCAGAATAAAGCATTTTTCCAACATTAGTACCATTCAGAAACTGTGCAGGGTGGTCATAGTGAGCGATGGGTTTACCTCCTTGGGGGTGCTCCGTGGTAACAATGGCACACACAACAGCAACTGGGGCCTCTGTGAATCTTGGAGAGGTGCCAGCTAGTTCTGTGTGACATTGGCAAAAAGACCCCAACTCACTCGATTTTGTTCCAGAATCGTTAGGTTGAATGACCAACTGGAACCCTCAGCTGTGGGCTAATCCCCCACACTGATGTACTTACCTGATTAAAAAGACAATAAGAAATCAATATCCGGACTCAAGTGTGGAATATAGTGAACCTACCACACTTGAGAAGGATGGTCCACTACGGAATCGACCTGGACTATCTAAACGGCGTATGAGAAAGAGATCTCGGCTCAATGAGTGTAAGATTGGTGTATGGAATAATAGAGGTATAAATGGCAAGATGAGTGAGGTGATTGAAGAGATGAATAAGTATAGACTGGATGTGCTGTGTGTAAGTGAAACCAAAAAGAAGGAAATTGTGGTAGAAGAAGTCAATGGCACAGTGAGTGTGTGGTCTGGAGTATTGGATAATGTGAGAGGACAGGCTGGTGTAGGTGTGATTTTTAGTGAAAAGATGAAGAACAACTTGATTCACTACAGTTGCGCAAGTGAGAGAATTCTCTGGATTCATTTGAAAGTGAAACTTCAGAGAATCGTAATTGTTGTAGTGCATGCTCCTTGTGACTATGAACCTTCTGATAAGAAGGAAGATTTCTGGAATGAGCAGCTGTTTTGAGCCAGTTTGGTGCTAAAGAAAAAGTTATAATAGCACGGGATTTCAATGCTAGAGTAGGTGTGCAGAATGCAATTTCTGACAATGTTCTGGGTAAGTTTAATGATCCTTGTGTGAATGATAATGGCGAAAGATTAATTGAACTCTGCATTGAGAATGATTTGTGTGTATCTAATACATTTTTCAACCACAAGTATATCCACACATATACTTGGAAAAATCGTACTCTTGGTCAAAAGAGTGCGATAGATTTTGTTGTCTACGATCAGCGTCTGAAACACTTAGTTGTTGACACCCGTGTGATGAGAGGTGCGGATGTTGGTTCTGATTATTACTTGGTAATGTCACGAGTGAAACTTAATGTTGGTTGGAGGAAAAGGAATAGGAAGAGACCCAGGATAGAAAGAAAAAAGGTTGATAGGCTCCTTGAAGATCATCAGCATTATTCTGAGTTACTCAGAGAACAACTGAAGGAGCTGAAGTCTGGTGAGATGGATGTGGAAAAGAAGTGAGAATGTTTTAAGAACTGTGTTGTCACTGCTGCTAAAGAGGTCTGTGGCACCACAATTGTAGGTAACAATAGAAGTGATGCTTGGTGGAATAGTGAGATTGAAAAGGTAGTAAAGAGAAAGAAGGAAGCCTAATTGGGATGTCGCTCAAAAAAGTGTGAAGCTGCTAAGCTGGTTGGCCAGAGGAAGGCAAAAGATAGGAAGGAGAAGGTGGAAAGGCATGAATTGGCTTTTTGGAAAGATAGGAAGTCTTTCTGGAAGAACATGAGACTCAGGAAAAATAGGGGAAACAAAGTTGTAAGTTGTGTGAAGAATGAGATCGGGGAAATGATATGGAAGCCCAATGAATTAAGTGAAAGATGGGGTGAATATTTCTGTGAGTTATTACATCAGGAAAGCCAAGATGATTCTGAGACAGATGCAGATGATGTCACAGTGAGGGATGGAAGCACAGGAGGGATCTCAAGAGAAGAAGTGTGTAAAGCTCTAAAATCTCTTCAGAATGGTAAGGCTGGGAGTGCTGGGAATTAGGAATGGTCCCTTGGGATTGGAAGGATGCTATTATTGTTCCTTTGTATAAGGGAAAAAGTGATCAGACTGAATGCAAGAACTATCGTGGTATTAGCCTACTAAGTGTGCCAGGGAAAATGTTTGGTAAGGTTGTTATTGAAAAAGTACAAGGTCTTACATCAGAGAAAGTGTGGGATGTTCAGAGTGGTTTTATGCCTGGTAAAGGCTGCACTAACCAGATTTTTGCATTACGCACGATGATTGAAAAGTATCTGGCTGTTGGTAAGAAAGTTTTTGCTGCCTTCATAAATAGGACACTTTTGTGGAAGGTATTGAATGAATATGGTGTTACAGGGAATCTACTTAATAGTGTAAAAGCCATGTATGCTGGTAGTAGAGCTTGCATATGAGTGAATGGTGTTTTATCAAAATGGTTTTCTATTGGTGCAGGAGTTAGACAAGGTTGTGTAATGTCACCATGGCTGTTTAATATACTTATGGACACGTAAATGCGTGATGCCAAAATAGACGATAGTGGTTTATGTCTTGGTGATATCCGTGTGTGCAGATTGCTGTATGCTGATGACACTGTCCTGTTGGCAGAGAGCAAAAGTGATTTGCAGAGTATGTTTTCTCGGATGTACGAAGTTTGCATGAAATTCAAACTGAGTATAAATAAATAAGGGAAAAACCAAAGTTATGGTGTTTGAGAGAGGAACTGGTAGCACTGAATGTAATGTAAGTATTAACGGCACTGTGATTGACCAGGTGAGTGAGTTTGTGCATTTAGGAAGCATGTTTGACAGAGAGAACAAATTAGATGGTGAAATTAGTAGGCGAGTGAATTCTTCATTGAAAGCCATAGCTGCTCTGGGAGGTTTTCACAGGAATGATGGGTTCTCTAGAGAGTCCCGCATGGCTGTGTATGAAAGTGTTATTATTCCTACTCTGATGTATGGCAGTGAAACCTGGGTACTGCAGAAGAAACATAGGAGTCGTTTGTGTGCTGGAGAAATGCGTTACTTACGTGGGGTTTGTGGCAAGACACGGTCTGATTGCGTGAGGATTGAAGATGTGTTGCAGTTGTGGATGTGAAGCAAAATGTTGTTAGCAAGGTGGAGACCAATAGGCTTTGGTGGTTTGGCCATGTTGAAAGAATGGGTGATCAGATGCTTACTAAGAAAATCTTTTTAGCCCAAGCGGCAGGAAGGAAAGGCAGAGGAAGGCCAAGGAAGACATGGGTGGATCAGATTCAGGAGTGTCTGCATGAGAAAAAGATTATGAGTACGAAGTATAAAAGATCTTGTGTACGGCGTGTAATGGATATCAGTGAAGCCCGAGTTGTATGTCAAGATCGCTGTAAATGGAAAAGTTTGATACGACTACAGTAAGTAAAAATATCTGGTAGTTTGTATTTTTTTGGAGCTAACCTCTGAATCTCAGAGAACAGCTTAGTGATATGTATGTAGAAACTGCAATATACATAAATCTTTGTAAAACTTGAATGGCTCAGCTCTTTTACTAATTAGGTAAGCTATATGGAAATTATGTGTGGTTACCTCAATGTTCTCCTCATTTTTTCTTCCCACAGTCGAAATTCTGTTGTCAATGCTGTTGGCAGTCTTTCATTTTTTCTTTCTTCCAATATTTCAAAACATTTTAGGTCGAACTTGCTTCTCCTATAGTCACCGATTTTGTCGTTCAGTTTTTTATTGTTCTTAGCTTTTATCCCTTTGATGAATGCTGTTTCAATATGTAATTTGCTGTCTTTTAAGGCAACATGTTTCTGCACATCACTGCAGAAGGAACAAATTATCTCACCAGGGGCTTTGTACAAAAGCCAAGGCCTGCTACTTTTCCACTTTTCAAGTTGCTGCAACGTGAAACAGCCACCAATTAAGTTTGTAGAAGAACTATACATGTCCACAATAACTACATCACCATGTAGTGAATCAGTTTCTTCTGAACAGATAAGCACATATTCTTTTAAATCATCACTGGTACTTAATTTCTCGAATGAAGGTGAACACGAATTAAGAGTATCAGAATTCTTTTGGACTGTTGTTGTTGATGATGAAGGTCCGGCCAACAAACTATCACTCACTGATGCCTTAGTCTTTTTTATAAACAATTCAGATAAAACCATTTGATGTTTCATTTTGTAAGTACAGTTGCTTGTATAGGCCTACTAACTTCAATATCAACAAACAAAACTAATAACTATGTGGAATGTAATAACGAACAAGTTGCTTCATAACCGTTAATATCCATGCGTTTACTGAATGATGCAGTGTTGCCAACACTCATGTTAAAGAAACATATTTGAAATACAGCACGCAGTTCCTGCACATGCCGCTTGGTGCGCGAGGCATGTTAATGCTTGCAGTGTCACTTGATGTTAGCCAGCAGACGACGCACTTTGAATAGAAATTGATAGATTAGTTGTTCAATAAATTTGACAGAAAATTTGAAGCAACAGGCATAACAATAGTAAAATGTCATTTTAGTGCCTAGAGGCACGAGAGGGAGAAAACAATTTTGCCCGGCAGGGAAAAATATTGCTGTCATCAGCCAAGGACACAATTTTATGAGCCTGGGAATCCCCCCCCCATCCTTCCCCTCCTGTTAATTCGCACTCGGTGCTGCAGTTAAATATCAACTGCTAAGAAAATGGTGCATGCAAACAAGCTGTGGATAGAAGGTTTTTACTCTTTACAAAGAGAAACATTTGTATTCTGCAATTTAAAAAACACTGTGAAAATCAAGGAATTAGCATTTCTAAATGTAAAATACACAATATTATTAATAATAGAGGGGAAAATCATCAAGTGTTGTTTTTAACATGAAAAGAACACCAGACAAATATCCAAAGAAGGTACATACTTTTACGGCTATTTTAAAAGCAAGGTCTCTGGTCATTAAAAAAAAATCCACCGTCCTAAAGAGCAATCACTAAGTTGTTAAAAATATCTGTATCAACTGTAAACAAAGTAATAAACAAAGATTTGAATCTGGAAAAAAAATGTTCACCATTTATTGCTTAGGCACAGAACATGGTGCAACATAGAAAATCACTTAGTCAGAGACAGGTGGAAATTTATTGTGACTATTTATGAAGCATGAATCTACCTAAACAACTGTAACAAAAAAAGGTTGATTTACTATTGATTGCAAAAAAGCAGAAAAAGATTAACAAACTTAGTTCCAAAAATCCAAAGAAAATTTCAGTAAAGGACCCATGATTATTGATGGTTTCTTGTACAATGGAAATTAAAGTTAAGAAAATTTGAAAAGAATGTTACAGATGGGTTCCATTTCAACTCAGGCAGGGTTGTACCATCATGGTCTCAGATTTCTCTGAAAAAATTAAGGGGTGTTCCTTGATTAAAATAAGAAGACCCATATTTTTTCTTTCGGCAAAAAAAAGTTTCCCTTCAAGATAGAGGGTTTCAAATCTTGCACCGTCAAACAAGCTCTCTAGAAAACGGTTATATTTCCTAACTTCAGCGAGTCATGTCATTGCAGCGGAATTAAAAAAGATATCTTGTTCTGGTATTTTTTTTACATTGTGTGTATAATATATAATAATATATGGTGCTAATATTTTTTACACATCGTATGATTAAAATTTTAAAAAATCGTAAACTTCATGATTTTTTTTTAAAAATTGAATTTTTTAAGATTTTTTTTAACAGCTGCAGATGGAGCTTTTTTCATACTAGTTTTTTTTTATTAAAGGCATACAAATGTGCACTTCATTTGCAATTTTTTATGTATCTGTGAGACTGCTAGTTTCCGCGTTTCGGCAGCGATAAAAGCAGCCGATTTTGAAAAATCTCTAACTTTGCCAACGTTTTTCTCAAAAAAGCCATTTTTTAAAATTCTGAAAATTAAATCACTGTTTTATTATCAACAGGAGAATATCTGTAAATTTTTACGGACCTAAATACGCCCGTTTCCGAGTTAGTCGCGTTTGAATTTGGTTTGAAAGCCTACGATTTCCCCGTGTTCTAAAGGCGCCATTTTGGGAAAATCTCAGGCGTAAAGTAACTGCATTGGAGAGATTTTTTTTTTTTTTTTCATGCATGTGTGACTTCGTTTACTTGTACTTGCATTTGTTTTACGTACTTTAGCAAACACTTCAACTTTGTTTCTGTTGAAAGCAGGGCCGAAACCCACAGTGGGAGAGGGGGTTTACATCTGACCTGACTTCGCTCGAAAGGAATTATCACCGTAAATAATAAATACATCGCTCTTAACCACGTTCTAGAAACACACAGCAACCGAAAAATTGTTTTATATGTAACGCACTCGGCTAGATATCGAGAGTTCTGTTGATTCACTTCCACAGCGGCGGCTGAAAAACTATTTTTCGGTTGCTGTGTGTTTCTAGAACGTGGTTAAGAGCGATGTATTTATTTATTTAATTGTCGCCACGTATTTGGAGTATTTTCAAATTATCACCGTATTTATATGAGCAGGGTAGTCGGAAACTTCAAAGCTTTTCATAATTTTCAGTTGGGGTTGGTAATACAAAAAGAAATTAAATATAAAGATTTGCCAGATACATGTACGGTAGAATTTATTCCGTGGTTAGCGTGTATGCCGTGGCCGCAGGCATCTTACGGACCAATGGAGTGGGTGGCGACAGGTTCGACTCTTGTTACCAGCCAACTAAGTTGAAACATTTTTCAAAGCTACCTAGCTTGGAGACTCCTCGCCACCACGTGATGGGGGAGGGGGTTCAAAACTCCGCTGGTCACCCATCGACCCAGTATTATCTTCTAAGGGAACAGAGGACATGGGCAGTACGTGGTTTATCGTGGCCCAGGTGAAAACCACTAAGAATACAATCTCCACCCCCACCCCCACCCCTAAAAAAATTGAAATCTTTGAATATGTTTTAAATAGATAAAAATCTTTACACCTATAAGCGCGTAAGTTGTATATGTATTCTACTTATGAAATCAGGTGATTGAACAGGAAATATACTCAACTTACATTTTATGAATAAGCGTGCACGCGTATGTGTTAATTGTTATTTATTTAGTAGATTAGATAATTGCCATTACGTTTTGGAGAGGCGGTATGCAGAGTTTGGGTAGCGACCAGCGCTATCAGCACAGCAGCGAGGTCAAGAGCATTGACCCTCTCCCCCCGTTCGCAGAGGACAAAACTCTCCTGAGCGAATATTTTACTATTACGAAAAACTGAGAAGTTAATTTTAGCAACTATAACAAACAGCGACTGCTCTTCTGACAGTAGCCTACAATTAGCAGCTCCCAGAAATACTCGAGGGTGTTTAGCCCTCAAAAATTACTTACAGTATGTATGCCGGCGTTCTTTTTTTCTTAAAATTATTTCACAACAATAGTTTTCTACTCTTTCATAGCTTCTTATGCGATGTTTAAGTACGGTATATACGTAAACAAACAACTGTCTTTCGCAACTCAACTTTCTTAGTGGAGCAGCAAGACTAGGGGCAGGGTGAGGTGGATGTATCCAACCAAGGCCAGCTGATCTAACGCTCTCATTCGGGGAAGATAATACGAACTTTGCGCCTGCGATTTTTCCAAAATGGCGCCTTTAGAACAGGCTTTCAAACCAAATTCAAATGCGTCTAACTCGGAAACGGGCGTTTTTAAGTCCGTGAAAATTTACACAGATATTCTCCTGTTGATAATAAAACAGTGATTTAATTTTCAGAATTTTAGAAAATGGATTTTTTGAGAAAATCGTTGGCAAAGTTAGAGATTTTTCAAAATAGGCTGTTTTTAACGCTGCCGAAACGCGGAAACTAGCAGTTTCACAGATACATAAAAAAATGCAAATAAAGTGCATATTTGTATGTCTTTAACAAAAAAACGAGTATAGAAAAACTCCATCCGCACCTGTTAAAAAAAACTTAAAAGATTCAATTTTTTTTTAAATCACGAAGTTTACGATTTTTTTTTATTTTAATCATTACGATGTGTAAAAAATATTAGCACCATATATTATTATATATTATACACACAATGTGAAAAAAAATACCAGAACAAGATATCTTTTTTAATTCCGCTGCAATGACTCGCTGAAGTTAGGAAATATAACCGTTTTCTAGAAAGCTTGTTTGACGGTGCAAGATTTGAAACCCTCTATCTTGAAGGGAAACTTTTTTTTTGCCGAAAGAAAAAATATAGGTCTTCTTATTTTAGTCAAGGAACACCCCTTAATTTTTTCAGAGAAATCTGAGACCATGATGGTACGACCCTGCCCGAGTTGAAATGGAACCCATCTATTAATCAATTCTACGTATTACCAAAATAAAGTTTTAATTCCTATATTTAAAGAGGAAATACCATTCCTTTATCCACAGAGCCTTCAAAGATTATAACTCCATCAGGATAAGGCTACCAGTCATACATCCTAATCTACCACTCTATTTCTTGAAAAAAAATGAAAAAAGAGATGGGTGTCATATACCTTTTGCGCATATCCCTTCAAAGTCCCCTGATGTGTCACCAATTAACTATTGTGCCTTCGGACTGTTAAAAAGAGCACTTTCTAAAGGCAGACCAATAACAATTATTGGACTACAGAAAGTAGTGAAGAGTGGAATAAAATACCACTACCAATTTTAAGAAATGCCCTGGTATCTTGGAAAACTAGATAGAGGTTCATAGTCCAGAGAAAGGGCTAGCAGATAGCACATTTCAGAAAGAAATAATTTTACCTTAAACATTAATTATATGGCTGGAAAATCATTTTAAAAATGTGCGAACATTCTCTGTACATTGCCATGAGCTAAACAAGGTGTACTTTTGACAACCTTTGCTAAGTTGCAATACTTCAGTTGCCCACAACTAGTTTTTATTTGAAATATTAAAGTCCCTGTTGTACTTCAATTTGCCACTTGTTCCCTTCTTAACATACCATTCTGTTTTTATCTCATCATATTTATACAATATCCACTCATCTGTCACCAAAGCAACATCTGCTGGTTTCACTATTTGAGGCATCACTATGGCAATAATTCTTATTTTCTCAATATTTCTTTCTGATCCATTGTTGTAAGCAAGAGGGTTTAAGCATGACAAGTCCATGAGGAGTGTGTCATCAATTGGAAAGTGAGATAACAGATAATCTGCTTCGGTGTATTTGATAGAACTTTATTTTACAAAGAAGTGGCTTCTATGAATCTTTCTTCAAAAGTTCTCTTGTTGGAAAACCAATTTCTATTTTCTCATGGAGTAGCTTCTTCACACTCCAAATCAATTATCATTAGCTCTTTGCCAGTTTTATAAGCAACTGCATGATCCTCCAAAAAATGTCTCATGACAGACAGTGCTATTTCCAGCATCTGTTGATGCAAAAGATGAACCAAAGGACACTGTACTTGAAAAACTGTAGGAATTGCTCAAACACCTTTCCAGCTGAAAGAAGAAAAGATATTTGAATTTCTAACTCTAGTGTGAGCATTCGGCAAATTCGCAGGTGCCTTTCATTTTTCATGCTTGATGCCAGTTTCTTGTCGTTTGGTACATCCTTCAAGAAGTACTTCAGCAACAGTGCCCATTGCTTTAGAATCCTGTCTAGTGCAGTGAGAAGGCTTAACCATCTGCACTGCACATGATGTAGGAAAAAGTGTTCTGCCAAATCTAGTTCCATCTACACTTGTGCATAGTCTTCCTTTCTAGGAGACAGTTTGAACCAATAGTATAAATCTAATGCTCACAGCATTCTACCTTTTCTCCATACACACTTAGAAACAGCTCTAAATGCATTATGAGCCACATAAAAAATTGCAAGGTATCAAGTGCATGACTCCAGGGTATCCATTTTCCTTAATGTTCGCATTGACAAACTGCCAGGTTGCTTTGTTCATGTCAACTCCATCTGAAGAAATAAGAATGAGTCTACACAATGGGGAACCTGAATTCCAGCTTCACACAAATTAAACAAAAATTTACAAGGGGCAGTCAAAAAATTAGTTGCATGTGCCCACAATTTATTTTGTATAAAAGATATTAGGATGCGATGTGGAGGGTACCAATGGCACTTTCTCCCCAAAGCCACTGTGTTAACTTTGTCGACGTGGTGGGAACAGTTAATCTGTTATCACTCGTGAAAGATGTCGTGTCCGTTGCAAGTAGCGTCCAAAATTGAAATCTGCTCAGTGATCCAAAAAAATTAACTCCACTAAAATTCAATGACAATTAATTGAAGTGTATGGCGACAAATCATTTTTGTGGCAGGAGATTGCAAAATGGTGTTCATTGTTCGAGAAAGGATGCACAGCTATCGAAGACGATTACCAGGAGGGAAGGCCGTCAACTTTGACGACGAATGAAAATGTGGACCTCATTAGCGAATTGACTCATGTAAGCAGGCGAATCACAGTGAATGAGATCATGGATGAATTGAATATTTTGCATGGAAGCGTGCACCACATAATCACCAAGTGTCTTGAGTTTCAAAAAATTTGTGCTTGATGGGTGCCTCGCTTACTCACAGAACAACACAAGGCACAAAGTTTTCAAGCAGCTCTCACTTTTTGGATCATTATCACAGAGAAGAAAATAAATTTTTGGACCATATTGTGCTGAGATGAGACTTGGGTCCATCACTTCTCACCAGAAACAAAACAGACTTCATGTGAGTGGAAACATTCACATTATCCACCTCCTAATAAATGCTGAATTGCACCTTTCGCTGGAAAGGTTATGCTCACCCTTTTCTTCGACAATCAAGGTGTTGTACATTATGAATTCATGCTGCAGGCACCATGATTAATGCGCCATCATATCGTGAAACCCTTAAGATGATGCGAAAGGTGACTAAAGATCAACAGCCAGGAAAACTGTCAAGAGGCATTGTCCTTCTGCATGACAATGCAACAGCACATTCGGCATGCGTCACAAAGGCCCTCCAAGACAAATTCAAATGGGAGGTGTGGGAACACCCTCCCTACAGTCCAGACCTTTTGCCTTGTGATTTCCATGTGTTTAGACCCATGAAAAATGGCCTTGCGAAGCGGTAATATCACTCCGATGAAGACATCAAAAATGTGATGTGAGAATGGTTATCGCAAGTTGGACTACAATTTTTTCAAAAAAGGGATACACAAACTCATGCCATGCTACTATAAATGTTTAAATAAACTAGGCAGTTACATCAAAAAATAGCCCTTCTATTGTATATCCTACGTAAGTATAAACATTTCCTAAGACGTTCATTTTTTTTTTTTTTTTACGTACAAGTGCAACTAACTTTCTGACTACCCTACGCAGATCTGACAACTTTAAAGAACTGAAATCCACAAAAAATTTCAGTGAACGTTTAATCGATATATTCGATTGACAGATGTGTCGAACTTACTCAATGGGCTAAAAGCAGTCGCCCGCTCCTTATTTAGGGTCACTGGTTCCAGGGAAGGGAGAGAGCCACTGCCGTAAGACAAACACAACATCCATGCCTCACCGGGATTCGAACCCGGACCCCGTTCGGACGAATGAGCAGAGGCCATCGCTTAGACCACTGCGCCACCGGGGCGGCCCCTAGTATTTCCTGCAAGGCTGCATGTTGAGAATTTTAAGGAAGCAGAAGTGGGTAAAAATGTGATCAGGAAAATCAGGATATTCCAGCACACTTTTTTGGGGACACTTTAACCTCTCAAAACTGCAATAACGTGAATAAAACAACAACTGATATCTGTAAAATATTCAGTCCATAACATAACCATAAAACAAGTAGAATTTCCGTAAATTTTACGGGTAAACTGTAAAGCTTGGCAGGTATGCCTATGTATCTGCAACTTCATTATTATAAGAATGTCCAAGAAAAATGGCTTTCCAGAATTGCACTACCACATGACCTTGATCATCTTACCAAAAATGAATCAACACATCCAACTGTTTCTTAACTTATTAAGTTGTAGTTTCATCATACTGCAACACATTATCCTGTATCACCATTTGAAATGTTTTTACTGATTTCATGATGGAAATATGGCCCATGTCCATCAGCTATTAAATAAGATGCTTTCATCTGGCACATTGAAAAGCCTTCTGAATATTACCAGGAAACATTGATTGAAATAGCTTTGGTAACCAACCTATCACAAGATGAAAATAAATAATCACCACTTGCTAATTTTAATAACCATCTTATTTCACAAAGCTTTATTTGTTCTTTAAGTGAAGGACAAACAATTAATCGCTGACCGGAAAGAAGAGTCTTGATTTCACAGGCACGGGTTCCTCCACAACTGCTGGGTTCTTCTATTGCTGCTTTGTTTTGGCTTTGGTATGGCAATCAAAAAATGCTTTTAATTTGAACTGAATCTTGCAACAGCAAAGTCTTCATGCCGTTGTCCTTGCAAATGGCACTGCACTTGTAAAAGTCCACTGTTTGCACAAGAAAATGCTGTTTTACACAGAAGGCAATAACCTCTAAATGGACTTGAACTGTCTTGCAGACACCACAATTCAATTTTAAAGCCACAATAATCTATTTCTTCTTTCCAAGATTCTAAAAATTTTGTTAAGTCCACCTGTTATTCTGGCTAGTTGAATTGCATGTAAAATAAAATAGAAAGAGCTAATATATACAGTAAATACCATAAGTAAAATAATAAGTTCAACTCTTATTTATACAACATTTATTTTAAAATACTTAAACACTCAGTTACAAGTGCTTCATCCTACGACTCAATGACTGCAGTAAAATTATCAGATTGTGTAACACAGGATCTCAGATTGCCAACCCACATCTGGTAAAAGGAATTAAAACTGCTTTTATGACATGAGCCACCAATGCTGCTCAACACTGGGTGCCACGAATGTGATACATAGGCTTCTAATGGGACGAAGAATTTTCTGAAAATTTCCTTCCTTGACATTAATTCCTAGGTTAGGGTGATTCACAAGTCTGCACTTTATTTCATATTTGAGAAATAGTTATCACAATGCAAATATGAACCTTACTCAGCAAAATATAAACCATTTTCAATTCTTCATATTAAATCTGTTGGAAAGCTGTTTGGTTCCACTACAGCAACATGCTTGACCCTAAGAGGTGAAAAATTACTGACATTTGAGTTCCTCAAATGTTCTGAACTGCCTACGTGGAAGAAAATAAGCTGTGGAGCAAAAGAGTTAGTAGTTGAAAGGAGCTAGGTCAGGACTATATTCTGGGTATGGAAGAAGCTGAAATATCAGTTCTGTAACTTTTTCCTTGGTCTGAACAGCAATGTGAAGTTTAGAATTGCCTTGTTGGAGGACTACCAATCCTGGGTAGCACTGAAGAATCAAATAATGCACAAACTCCAGTTGTGCTGAGTGAAGGTCAGCATTGATGACATATACATCCAGAACCAGTTCCAAATACACTGCACCCTTAAAATTCTATCAATTCCATCTGTAGTGTCAATTACAAAGGACTACCAACCACTACGGGCTGGCCTCTATAACATCACAAACGAAGAAGGGGTAAAAATTCTAAATTGGGTAAATCAGAAGGTTTCAGGGGGCTGCAGTAATTATGTGCTTCTGAAAAGAAATTTAAAATAAATGACACAGACTGTAACCCCTTCCCCTCCTCCCCAATATACCAACTGTGCTGATAGCTGTCAGATAAATAAGCAAACATAAGAAAGGTATATTATATTTTTTATATTGTTTATCTGACAATTATTTAATTATTTAGCGCAGTTGACAATTGGTTGGTGGGGTGGCTCTGTGGGACATGTCTACACTTCCTGAAAAAAAAAATAATAAAAACTCTGGTGATTTACAAATCAAAAAAGGGCCAATGCAAAAACAGTGAATCCTAAATATTTTTAATTAGAATAATAATGAAAAAATTATAAATAAATGGGTGAATGAAGCAGAAACATGCTGGGAAGAAAAAAGAAAAATAATTGTTTTTAATTTTTAAGTACCTTTACTGCCTGCGTAAAAACCACAAATGCAACTTTTGATAACAGTTTTAACCCTCCCTACACATATCTCAAAATTATGGGGTTTTACTAAGGAATAAAAGGATATTTACAAGTCAAATTTTTGGTTAGTGCCCCTACCCTTCCTCAAGACTACAGCTATAGCAGGTGTTGCAATTCACATGGTAAATTCCAACCTTTCAAATAATTTAATGTAGTACCTCTTCTTCTCTCTAATTCCAGTCTTGCCAGTTCTTCTGTTTAAAAAATGCTGTTGATGTGTCAGAATTTCTACAGTGTCCCAAAGCACTTTATGTCCTGTATTTTGAACATGTCTGTCCAAACCTGTTTTGTTTGTCATATTTTTAATTGCAGCTTTATGTTCTCCCTTTCTCTCTCTGCCAATCTGGTTTTAAGCTGTCTGCTTGTTTCTCCCACATAGTTGAGACCACACTCATATTTTATGTTGTAGGCCACAGCTTCTTGTAAAAGGATGTTTTCTTCTTTTTGCTTTAATTTTGGAAGGTAGTTACTAATTTTATTTTATGATCCTGGAGCCAGTCCGACTACAAACTTCTCATTAGAATTCTTGAAATCGTCATATCACGCATAAGTTACATTGAAAATTATAAGCAGGACGTTTCAGTAGCGACTTCTACCTTCATCAGCCATGGAATGAGACATGTGGTAAAAGAATCAGTTGTTGCCAGATTTCAAAATCGCTTTCCAAATAAGAGGGATATTAAAAGGTGCATCAGTGTTGCAGGTGTTAGGGGTAAGGTAGATTTCAATGCTTTCGCTTTACCCGAGGGCTCCGATTGCTGAACGGGGCGATCGGTTTAATATTTTGCCAATCGGGAATCGTGGACGTATTGCTGATGGTTAAAATTGAAAGGGAGGTGGAAGGGCTGCCTTTCTTAACATCAGCGATATGTTCCATCAATCGTCGGTTTATGCTGCAGTAAGTACTACCAACATAGTGGGTAACACCTGTGGAAGTGTTGATAGGGATAGAGTAGACAACTTGTAACTCTAGGGGTTTATTGGGATCTCTGTCTTTAAGGATGAAGTTGAGAAGATGTGGAGGTGGTTTGACTGCAATCCTGTAGCCAAGACTTGAAAATAGAGCAAACTTTATGAGTGAAGGACAGGCTAAAGGGCAAAGTGCCAACAAACTGATGTGTGGTGGAAGGTTCAGGCAGTAAACTAGATCTATTCTGTGATTCAAATCTCTTAATTAGTCTATGTACTGAGAGGGGTGGAAAGCCATGCAATTTGCTAATGTTGATGATGTTCTGATATTCTTTTTGAAGAGCAGAATGGCTGTTGCAAATAAAGTTGGCTCAGTGAATGTACAACTTTAGAGCAGCCAATCTGTATTGTTCAAAGGTGCAAGAATGATAAGGGATGATATTATGGATTGCAGAAAGTTTTCTGTAAACAGAGAGGCCAAGTGAGAAGTCTGGGTTGATGTTAACATCCAGAAAACTAATATTGTAGTCAACCTGTTCTCGAGAAGAAAATTTTATAAGCGGGAATTTTGATGTTATGGAGGACACGAGTTCAAACAGAGTGTTTCTGGTGTGGCCAAATAATGAAGATGTCGTCCGCATACTGTAACCAAATTGTGGGTTTTAAGAGGGATGGGGCAACAACTAATTTTTCAATATTCTGCAAATAAATTTCAGCACGTAGGGGAAAGAGGAGAGCCCATAGGTACGCCCTGTTTTTGTTTTGTAGTCGATACCATTGTATACAAAACAGGAATACTTTTCCAATGAATCAAAACAGTCATAAAGATCTTTGATGAGTTCTCTAGGTAGTTCTTGGTGCTCCACGAATTCTAATGTTTAGTGTGTTACGTGTTTCCCTGCCTGTTCTTCTCACTAATCCTCTGAAGTTTTTCAAACAGTCTTTTATGGCAATTTTTCTAGTTAATTGAAGCTTAGTTTTTGACTTCTGATTCTTTTCTTTTTTACTAAAAATTTTGGTGCCTTTTTTTTTTTTTTTTTAATGAGGTTTAATGACCGCCAGGAGCTACAACTTGATGAGCCATAAGCAGTCGCCTGTCCCTAATTTAGGGCCACTGGTTCCAAAAAAGGAAGAGAGCCAGTGTCATACGACAAACACAACGTATATGCCTCACTGGGAGTTGAACCCGAACCCGTCTTGGATAAATGGTCACACACCAGCGTTTAGACCACTGCGCCACCAGGGCAGCTTTGGTAACTAGTAGGGAGGAGTAATATTTTTTTCCAAAACTTTTTTAATTCCACTTTTTGAGCATTTTTTCAAAAATTCTGAAGAATTTAGAACATTTATTTTTTCCGAAAATTGAGTGGCCACATTTGTTTTCATGTAACGAGTGGGAAAATAGTGGGAAAAACAAGCAGACAGCTTAAAACCAAATTGGCAGAGAACATAAAATTGCAATTAAAAGTGAGACAAACAAAACAGGTTTGGTCAGGCATGTTCAAAATACAGGACATAAAGTGCTTTGGGACACTGTAGAAGTTCTGACACATCTACAAGTACTTTTTCAAAAGAAAATTGTCAGGACTGGAAATAAAGAGAAGAGATACAACATTAAATTATTTGAAAGGTTGGAATTTACTGCATGAATTGCAACATCTATAGCTGATTTTTGGGTAGGGACACTACCCAAAAATTCGACATACAACTTGTATACATATATATATATATATATATATATATATTTATCGGGATGTAAGGTCAGGTGATGCGTAACATCACAGCCTCTCCTTGACAAATGTCAACCCCGCCTTCTCGTGGTACATCCTGTTCCCACTAAAAAGGCTCTGACGACCGCCAATAGCGTTATAACTATACCATCGGGATTAGAGGAAATGCTATCCCACACTCACCAACCCGCTTGGCCAGCGTGGTGAGTTATGGCCAAACCCCTCCAAAATGACTCCACAACTTAAATCTTGGCCCTCAGTCTCCGGCAGCTGGAATGTACCTGGCCAAGGCAGCGGCCATTGCGACATGAAGGCAGAGGGTGCTAAGAATCCCCGGAGGACCGGACTAGGCTGCCATCTGATGCTGACCTTGGCTACGTACAACGGACGCTCCCTATCTTCTGATTCAAGGCTTCTTGAATTGGAAGAGGAACTACAAAGGATGAAGTGGGACATCGTCGAGCTAAGTGAGGTAAGGAGAAAAGGAGAAGATCTCATTGAACTGAAAAGTGGACATCTCTTCTACTATCGTGGGACAGATACTGGCAGAACTAGTGGTGTTGGATTTATAATAAACAAGAAACTGAAGGATAAAGTTGTAGAAGTTGAAAGTTCCTCTGACAGAGCTGCACGACTCGTTATCCAACTCTCGAGAAGATACCAGGCTCAGATTATTCAAACTTATGCACCCACCACAAGTCATGCTGAAGAAGAAATTGAAGAATTTTATGAGGAAATTCGTGATCTAAATAATAAAGGTAAGCAGCACTTGAAGATAATTATGGGAGATTTCAATGCAAAAATAGGGCAACGGCAACAGAATGAAACTTCAGTAGGTAAATTCGGTCACAGCAACAGAAACCAGCGTGGAAATACTCTCGTAGAGTTTGCAGAGGCAGAAGGGTTTTTCATCTTGAACTCCTTTTTCAAGAAAAAGCCACACAGGAAATGGACATGGAGACATCCAAATGGGACGACAAGTGAAATTGATTTTATTATGTGTAACAAAAAATTTGTCATAGAAGACTGCAGTGTGCTAAACAAGTTCAACACAGGCAGTGACCATAGATTGGTGAGATGTAAGATGCACCTCAACACTAAACTCGAACGTAGCAAGCTCATAAGTGAAACAAAATGTATTGACATAACCAACCTTAAAAAACACCATAATACCTTCAAATTGGAACTGAAGAACAGATTATCTGCTTTAGAAGGCCTAACATCGGAAGAAGTGGATATTTCTGAAGTTAACAGAAAAGTAACCAAAGCTCTTATGGAAACAGCAACAAAATTAGCTGGGTCTAAGAACAAATTGCATGTGAACAAATTATCAGGAAAAACCAAAATGTTGATGCAAAAAGAAGAGTGATGAGGACAACTAAAGATGTGACTTCCAAAGTGGAATATATAGAGCTATGCAAGACAGTACGAAAAAGTATCACTGAAGACGTAAGGAAATTCAACTGTGAACTAGTAAGGAAAGCAATTGAAAACAACCAAAGCCTAAAGATAGCAAAGGGACATCTCAGTAAGGGGAAAAAACAGATTATGGCACTGAGAAAAGAAGATGGTTCTGTAACAAGAAATAGAGGCGAAATTTTGACAAGAGTGAAAGATTTCTACTCCAAATTATATGAAAGGGATGATACATGTACTCCAGACATCATGAAAGATACCAGTACCAGAGTTCTTCCAGTCCTTCCAGCAGAAGTTGCACATGCAATCAAGAACATGAAGCGGGGAAAAGCTCCAGGAGAAGATGGAATTACTGTAGACATCATACAAGAAGCAAGTGGAGAAATCGAAACAGTACTCACCCAAATTTTCACTCGATGCCTTAATGAAGGGAAAATTCCTGAGGATTGGAACAACGCTACAATGATCTTGCTACATAAAAAAGGTGACATTGAGGATCTCAGGAACTACAGACCTATCAGCCTCCTATCAGTGGTTTATAAAATCTTCACTAAAGTTCTTTCACACCGCTTGAAGGTGACACTGGACATGGCTCAACCGAGAGAACAAGCTGGATTCAGGAGTGGCTACAGCACAATAGATCATATCCACGTACTGAGAGAACTAATTGAAAGAGCGAGGGAATATGAGCTTCCATTGTGCATGGCTTTTATCGATTATGAAAAAGCCTTTGATTCGGTGAAACCATCAGCAGTTTGCAATGGCTCTGAAATCCTGCGGTATTGAAGATGCATACATTAATATTATTAATAACATCTATGAAAATGCAAGTGCAAAGATTCGGCTGTTTGAAAATACAACACATATAAAAATTGGAAAAGGAGTGAGACAAGGTGACACCATATCTCCGAAGCTCTTTAAAGCCACATTGGAAAATGTCTTTCAATCACTGAACTGGGAAAACAAAGGGATAAAGATTAATGGAGATTATCTAACCCACCTTCGTTTTGCTGATGACATAGTCATTTTTGACAACTACCCCATCAGAGCTACAGAGTATGATCCAGAAACTTGCTGACAAGAGTAAAGAAATGGGATTAAAAATGAACTTTCAGAAGACAAAAGTGATGTACAATGCTTTTACAAGAAATGAAGATTTATCGATTGATGGAGAAAAGCTGGAGATAACAGACACGTACGTTTATCTTGGACAGCAGATATCAAGTGAGGGTCACATTGGTGAAGAAATTAATCGGCGTACAAAACTTGCCTGGAGAGCTTTTGGAAGAAACAGCATAATTTTCAAGAGCAATATGCCATTATGTCTTAAAAGAAAAGTGTTTGATCAATGCATCCTTCCAGTGCTTACGTATGGTGCAGAGACGTGGACCTTAGCTAAAAGAGACATACAAAGGCTGCAGACAACTCAAAGCAGCATGGAGAGGTGCATGCTTGGTGTAACCAGGAGAGATAAGAAGAGGAACACGTGTATCCGAAAAATGACAGGAGTGGAAGACATCATGATCAGAGTTAAATCCCTGAAATGGCAATGGGCTGGACATACTGCCAGAAGAACAGACCATCGATGGACAGCCGAAATTTTAGATTGGATTCCAAGGGACAGGAAAAGACCCAGAAGAAGACCACATGGAAGATGGGTGGATGAAATTCGAAAGTATGCGGGAGTGACATGGAGGAGACTGGCACAAGACAGACCGTTGTGGAGGAAACTTGGGGAGACCTTCGTCCAGCAGTGGATTGATAATGGTTGACAATGATGATGATATATTTATCCTACTTTAACCTACTGATTTTTTTTCCTACTTGGTTGAGTGTGTGTATGTGTGTGTGTGTATACAGGGTGTGCCATATAAAAGAAGCCCGAGTATAATGAACAACAACAGTCAGACAATGTTACTATACATGGTAAAGAATAGTTGAAATGACAGAAAAGTAATTTACCTGCGTTTACAACAATTGCTGAAAGTGCTGTTCTCCGACATCACGACACAGCTGCACACGACGGAACATGTTGTTCGTAACGTGTCACTACTCATCGGCAGTAATCTGGGCTGTTTTGCGCATTGACATACCCGGACAGACGAAACCATGCTTCACCTGTCATGTAATAAAATGTTGGGTCCATTTCACCGCTGACAAAGGTCTCCTGAAACCACTACAATATTGCATCCGTTTTGCATAATCAGGAGTTTTAAGTTCTTGGAGCACCATAACTTTGTACGGCCGAAAATGCAAATCCACCTTAAGTATGAGTCGGCATGACGTGGTAGATATTCACGTTGCAGACAATAATTGACGAATCGACTTCCGAGGGCTTTGTAACATTGTTGTGCACACATCCTTGATATTGTCTTCCGTACGAATTGTCATGGGTTTGTTTCTTTTCCTGTTGCACACCGTGCCAGTTTCACGAAATTTCTGCACTAACTTCTGTACCACTGATTTCTCAGGTGCTGCACAATGTTGAAATTTTTCTGTAAAGAACTCATTTAAAACCTTGTATGAGTTATTTCTGAAATACTGTTCCACAATAAAAATCCGCTGTTCTGTACTTGAAACCATTTCCGTTGCCTTTGTTCTCTCTTCACTTGCACTTATGACCGTGTACCTACACTGCTCTGGCTGTGACTAACCACTCCGGAGAATTCCTTTGCAGCTGTACATGCAGAAACCGGTTAGAAGTGGAACACTGCGGTTTTAACTGGAAACCCACCAAACAACTTTAACCCGCCTAACAACGTCTGGCCATGGGGCCTCTTTTATATGGCACACCCGGTATATACACTGAAGAGCAATTGAATTAGAGACAGCTGGCCTTATGCGTAAACAGAAACAACATGACGTATGCAGCGATCCGACAATATAAGGAGCGATGTGACAGGAATCAGTAAGAGTCGGACGCAGTATGGGTACGACGAAGGATCTAAGTGCATTTTATCATGGGCAAATTGTCGGGGCTCGACGAATGGGTCACTTTATCTTGAAAGTCGTGCAGGCACTGGGATTTTCATGAGCCACTGTGTCACGGGTGCACCGTGAGTACATCGAATCCGGTAAAACCATCCCTGCAAGGGCCAACTGCCATGGACAACAGCGTGTGGATGAGCGGGGTCATCGTCGGCTAGCTCGCATTGTAACAGCGAATAGACGGGCCACAGTGCAAGAAATCACTCGGAAGTTTAACGCTGGTGCACAAAAACGTCTAAGCAGCCACACCATCCAGAACCATCTCCTCGTTATGGGGTACAGAAGCCATCGTCCCACGAGGGTACCGCTGCTGACCGCACATAACAGGGTGCAAAGATTAGTATGGGCGCGGGAACATCGCCACTGGACCCTAGACATGTGGGAAAATGTTGCCTGGACTGATGAGTCGAGATTCACGTTGGCACATGCGGATGGCAGGATGCGAGTAGGTCCAAACCACATGAAGCGATGGATACTCCTTGCCAGCAGGGTAATCTTCAAGCTGGTGGGGGTTGGCATTCTCGTCAGGGGACTGTTTACGTGGACTGAAATGGGACCCCTGGTACGTGTGACATCGTCCCTCACAGGTCAACGTTACCGGGATATCCTGGGCGACCATTTGCTCCCGTTTGCGTGTCTTCAACATCCCACTGGGGACCTCATCTTGAAACAAGACAATGCACCGTGCCATCGCTCCCGAATTGTAACCGAATGGTTGGATGAACACTCCACTGACGTGACTTCACTTCCTTGGCCAGCTAGGTCACCTGATCTCAATCCCATCGAGCACATCTGGGATGCCATCAAGAGAGATGTTCGAGGCTCTGACCCCCTTCCATCAAATCTTCGTGAACTGTGGGAGCTTGTTCAAGGGTTGTGGATTCGTATGGCTTCCCAACGCTTTCGGTGTCTTGTCGAGTCCATTCCGAGCAGAATCGCCGCCGCCATCAGGGCGAAAGGTAGTGCTACACGTTACTATACAGGTATCTCTAATTCAATTGCTCTTCAGTGTATATATATCTGTAAACATTCATCACAAACAAATAAAAATAACTTAATGAATTTGAAGACCTGGAAAACTCTGATTTGAATAAGCATCATGTTGTTTGGTTATATAAACATATTATCTGACGATAGTTCAACAAAATCACAAGAAAACATCAAGCACATTGGAGGTGAAGGAGGCAGACTCTCCAAAAATTGCAAACAATTTCAGAGGAAGAAATGGTTCCATCCCTCTTCGATAGAAACTCACATTTTGCACTCTTTCTTTATCTAGCAATAGCTAGTGAGTGGTCATTGCATCATGCACACCACCAATCAAATGTCCACTTTTCCAAAAATTTGAAGTAAATAATTTTAAGAGAAAAACTATTTTTCTCACAAAGTGTTTCTGAGTCCAAAATAAAAGTAACAGGTAGGTCTGTTAGCGAAAGTGCATTGCGTAAGTACTCTCCGACACCTCAGCTTTAACCTCCCAACTAGGGAGAGAATGAAAAAGAGAATCACTTGAGGGTCAGCAGCTCTATCTGTTAGTGGATAGTGTGAAAGTACCCATAAAAATAGAGAGAGAGCCAAATTTAATCTACCACTCACCCAAGGAAAAAGCACAAAAACCATGGCATATAAATGGAAGACCCGTAACCACAGAATTAAGTGAGAGCACACAAAGTTGTGTATAGTAAGTAACTCTGTGAAATATATATGACACAACAAAATTTATGTGCCTAGAAGCTGACTCTTTTAGAGGGTCTAAATTTCTGCAAGCTGCTTTTGTTATACAGGAATACTTATATTTTAAATTAAATACTTTTTTGTACACAAGTAAGATACAATACAAACTGCATTAATGAAGGCATGTTTGTTGATGGGTGGTACAGAGATGCCAACCTGAGAAAGGGGTCATCAGTAAAAAAATCAAAAGTTTTCAGTAGTTTTCAGCAAAACCGCTTCAACCATCAGTAAGACTTTCAGTATATCTAAAGTATTTATTTTAAAATCTCAGAATCGTTTATAACACATTCTAATAAACTAATAAAATGAAGAAGTTTCAATAAAATCCTCCCTCCCCCAAATATGAGCTAGTAGGAAAATAAGCAGGAAAAGAATGCCAGCCATAGCTTTTCAAGGGCCAGCATGGATAACATTCTCTTGTTTCTACAAAGACCTAGAAATTTGGGTTTCTGCCTCAGCATGCTTGCCTTAGAGTAATTAAACTTATTAAAACAATTAAATTAACCCAATAAACACCCCACTTTTGAAAGAAATCAAAACTCTCTGAAATCTTAAGAGTTAAATCACTTAAAACAAAAAAAACAAGTACCCAAGCATACTGATGGCTAGCCCGACCCAAATATTACATGAAATAAAAGGTAAAAAAATCTACTTATGAAGAAATAAGCTTAACATAGAAAGTTACAATATTTACAGCAAATATTATTTAGTGTCTCGTAATTTCTGCATTCTTTTCCTGCTTATTTTCCTACAAGCTCATGTTTTTTTTAGTTTTTTGGGGGTTGTTATACCTGTTGTATTTTTGCCTATATACTCATCATTGTCAACCATTATCAATCCACTGCTGGACGAAGGTCTCCCCAAGTTTCTTCGACAACGGTCTGTCTTGTGCCAGTCTCCTCCATGCCACTCCTGCATATTTTTATATACATATATATTTCAGCCATAAAACAGATAATTTTTTTATAATACAAAATTTATTTTAAAATTTCATAAATGATTAATTGGCATTAAGACTCACTTTAGTTGCTTTTTTATCTACGTTCACTTCCTCTTTTGTAAACTTTTTCTCATAGCAAAGTTCAGATCTTGCAAAGTTCAGATCTTGCAATGTTCAGATCTTGCAATGTTCAGATCTTGCAATGTTCATGGTTTTCTCAACCATCAACGCACTTAATGTTCCAGTTGACAAATTGTGTCAGAAATTGGTGGCATTTTTCTACACCAAAGAGAAAACTCTCACTTGCAGCATTGCTATGAAGAACAACTAAAATCTTTTTCATCAATTTACTTAAATTTTTGTTATTTTGTCTTCCCATTATCATCTTTCATTACAGAAATTTCATGCCACACTTTATCCATTTTACTATCTAAATTACATCAAAATCAAAAGTTTCATTTTGATAATTAGCAAATTCTACTTCTAACTTATCCATTCATCAGTGGAGAAATTAAAGATGGATGATAAAAAAATTGTATTGATGAAAAAGAAACTTCCTTTTGCAAACTGATATCAGCAACTACAGCATATGATAAAAACTCATCATCAAAGGAAAAAAAAATGTATGATATAACAACATGCAGCAGTATAAAATTCTCTCACACAATAATAAAATGATCCAACATCATCTTTGTTCAAAGCCGAACAATTATTAATGTATGCACGAGTTTTCACTCCTATCACCAAATCATTATAGTTTTCTGGTTTTTGGCCTTGTCATATTTTATAAGTTTAACATTTTTGGTAGCATCAAAAGCATGAGGTTTGATAAACCTTGAAATTAAACTCATTAATAAATTATTCACCTTACCTCTAAGCTTAAATATCAATGGTTTTTTCATGCTGCAATTCTTGATTAATAGCAATAAAAACTGGAAGTGTTGAAGATAGGAACAGACAGTTCAATTTGGATAATGGGCTCCTTATTGAAGACTGCAAGTTTTTAAACTGTCCATGATCTTCATCAGCATCAAACATTTTTTCAAGAGCTTCCCATTGTTCTAAAATTCTATTAACACTTTCAAAAAGCGATAGCCATCGAGTACTCATGTACTTCAATATCTTGTGTGGATTTGAATTGCAGATTGCTTGGCTTATTTTTAATGCATTTTTCTTCTTGAGCTTTTATTTAAGTAGAAAAACAACTGAACTACAGATTGCTCCACATAAAAAAAATTTAAGCTTTGAGGAAGCTTTTTTTTTTTTTTTTTGCAGCCAAATGAATAGGATGACAGTGCAAGGGGCTATGATGATAGAAGGTTAAATCTCTTTGATTAGAGTTGCCAACACTTTTTATACTGCCCACCATCGCACTCGCATTGCCGCATGAAAATGCTACACTGTTTTTCCAAGATATGTTTTTTTTATTCAGTTCACTATCAATGGCAGTGAAAATTCCTTTAGCTGTGTTATCTGATGATTCCATCAATGAAAACATAACTGTTTTTATTGCAGCCGCTTATTGCATCGAAAAGTATGTTATAACGAGTGGATACACTTTTTTATCATTTGTATCATTAGTTATGTCAGTTGCTAAAGAAAATGCTTGCTTTTTAATAACAGACAATATTTTTCTTTGGTTGAATCAGCTAAACAATGGATGAGTGCTGATGTTTTTGTTCTAGCACATGCATAATTTTTTGTAATTTCTGAATCCAGAAAATCCTATGAAACCGATCTTTGGCATGGTTGGCCACTGCGATAGGCAAGTTGTGTTCAATGATGAACGACTTAAATAAGAGCTCTGCTTCAGTAGAATTATTAGTTTTCACAGAATAAAATTTCTCCAAAGATTGGGATGACAGCTTCATATAATCATTACGCTTCTTGCTCTCTGCACAATGCCTACAATCATTGCGGCCACCATGCGCTATGCAAAAATTGCAGCCAAATGGCTTACAAATCATGTGATTCGGCAAAACTTTAGATGCTTCATAAAAAGGCCATTCTTTACTATATACACTATGTTGACAAAAGTCACAGGACACCTAGAAGAGAAACACAACATAGCATTTATTGACATACATTAGTATGGTGTCAGTCCACCTTTGGCCTTAATGCATGCACTGACCTTTGGAAACATGCTTTCGACAAGGTTTTGGAACACAGTGATAGGTATGTGCCTTCATTCAGTACATAATGCTGCCTCTAACTGTTGCTTAGTAGTAGGCCTTGGTTCTGAACTTCTTATGTGGCACTCTAATTCAACCCATAGGTGCTCTATTGGATTAAGATCAGGGCTATGTGCTGACCAATCCACACAAGATACGGAATTATTGACAAACCACGCCGTAACAGTCCTTGCTTTATGGCTCTGAGCATTATCCTGCTGGTACCAACAAGGCTCGGTTCCATATTATTGTCACAGAGTTGGTAGGGCATAATTGTCCAGAATATTGAGGTAGACGTGCTGGTTAACAGGTTTGTCCACAATAACCAATGGGCCGGGACTATACCACGAGTACACTGCCAGCTCCAAACTTGACCGTAGGAACAGTAGTACACTGTGGTAAATAGCGTTTCCCTGGCTGCCGCCATACCCACACACGGCCATCAGACCGATGGATCATGTATCTGGATTCATCAGTCCATAGGACCCATTTCCATTAACCTACGGTCCACAATAAATGTTCTTTACACCATGCTAAATGACGAGTAGCATTCCAAGTGGAGATGAAAGGCATATGAGCAGACCACAGTAACCATGGAATGAAGTTCTCTGCAAATGGTACGTGTACATACCAAGGTTCCAGCATTTTTACTCACCTGTACACTGAGGTCTTGTGCAGTACTCCGTCGATTAGCTGTAATGACTCTCCTGAGGCTTGGACGTTCTCTATCACCGATTTTCTTTGATCTGCCGGTATGTTTTGCTGCTTCAGGCACGCCATGTGTCTTCCACTTATTCAGTACATCCAAAACAGTTGACTTAGGTATGTTTAAACGCCTCTCAGTTTCTCTTATGGACAACCCACTAATATAACACCCAACCCAACAATCTTTCCTTTCTCAAAGTCAATTCTCTCCCGCTGTGACATTTTCACTCAACCTCACAGTGTGATATGATCGCGGTCAGCTGCAGGCTTGTTTTTATACTGTTTGCAGCTGTACCACGCATCTTAACAATGCAGCGCATCCATTTAATTGCTTTTGAAGGGGTGTCCGGTGACTTTTGTCAATATAGTATATGTCGTGATATACCATACATGAGACCGGCCGATGACAAAAAAAGCTGAACTTTTTAACTGGGTGGAAAATTGGGACACGCGAACGCGCGGTGGGCAAATTCAAATACAGCATATATACAATATTTAAGAGTACGCTAGCCATATGGAATTATTTTCTGTAAATTATGTAAGCAAATATTAAAGTGAAGCACATTATTATATTCACAATAGAAAAGTAGGGATTTAAGAACAAAATAAAATGAAATATTTAAAAAAATCAGATTTGAAACTTACATGTGAATCTTTACTAGCTAAATTCTGAGGTGAAAAGTATTTGTCTAGGAAAGTTTGTGAATTTAGTCAAGCAATTAGAAACTTGCAAGAATTAGAAACATATATCCACAGATTAGTTTTTAGTCATTGAAGAAGTCAATAAAGTATTTCTTAATGTAACCTTATAAAATGGCTTGCAAAATTTTTTGCTTGCATTGTGAATATGGTGACATGAATCTCCATCAATGTCAAGCAAGTGGGGAGATTTTCTCTGCCGAATTCTTGTTTTTAACCCTGTTTTTGAGCCTCTCATGACACATTCTTTCCACTTAGCTTTCAAACAAGCAAAACAAATTCCTTCTTAGAAAGAAAGAATGAAAAAAAACAACAACAACAAAACGGAAAGCTGCGTCACGAACTTTTTGGAGGCTTCGGGCCGACGTTATCCTAGCCGGGCGCCGTGCTTTCTTTCCACTAAGTTTTCAAACAAGCAGAACACATTCCTCCTCCTTAGAAAAAAAAACAAAAAGGTTCGTCACGAACATGGTTCAGAGGCATCGGGCAGACGCAATTCCGGGCAACAGCGAAAGCACGTCCGAACCAACGTAATTCCGGATCACGGCAAAAGAAGTCCGCCAGGCCTACATAATCCCGGCGCTGCGCCATGCTTCCTTTCCACATAGTAGCTTTCAAACAAGCAAAACAAATTCCTTCTCTTCGGGGGGGGGGGGGGGGTAGAACGAATTTAAGAAAAGAAAGCTGCGTCACGAACTTTATTTAGATGCTTCAGGTCGACGTAATCCCGGGCCACGGCGAAAGAAGCACGACGGGCATTTTTTTTTTTTTTTTTTCACACTTTGAAACAAGCAAACCAAATTCCACCACCTGAGAAAAAAAAAAAAAAAAAAAAAAGACAAAGGGCTGTGTTACGAACTTTGTTCAGAGGCTTTTACGTCGATTATTTACAAAAACAGTAAAACTTTCTTAATAACAGCGAAAATCTGAATATCCATAATTTTTTTGTTAGTCACCCGTAATCCCGGGGGAAATCCGTAATAATTACGGAGTTTCCGTATTTTTTGGCATCCTCCGTAGGAAGAGGATTCACGAGAGCTTCGATTCTCGAACGATCTCAGAAAAGCGGGAACGCATTCGGGTACATTTGCTAATTACAAGAGAGAGTTTCTGGCGATGTCGTCACGGATAGAATCAAGCGGATAGTTTGGCCCTGATAGAATGCAGAGTGGCGATTTCCCGCAAGACACGGAAAGAGCTGCGAGAGTTTCCCTAACGCACGAAGTAGGCGGAGCTTCCACCCTTTGCGCTGCGATGCTCAAGTGACAGACATAACATCCATTGTTGACAGCAGTAAACGAATTGAGCTCCTGACTCCACCCTCCAACATTTCTTCTTGCCCCCCGCGTCTGCTCCAAAAACAATGCTTTCAGCTAGAAAGCGCTTAGTTCTTTTACTACACAACAAAGCGGAATCTCGGAATTCCGCTTTTTTTTTAATTTTTCTATAGAACGACCCCCCCCCCCCCTAAAAAAAATTTCTCTTCATTTTTGCAATGACCTCGAGAATGACTAAAATGATGCCGAAAAAAGCGGACTTCCGCGAATTCGCGGAAGAATCTCATGTATGGATATACTTGACCATAAGTTTTATCTGACTTCGTTCTTCTTGTTGTCACAGCTGTTTCACTGCTATGTTTCATTTCGTTTTAATCTAAATTAAAACATTTGAGCCAAAACTTTCACAAGCACAAAGCTACGTGTAATCAATGTAAAGAGTTCGCAAAAGGCACTGAGCTGAGCTCCCTCTTGGCTTCTGCGCATGACACTCTCAAATGGCTGTACGGGAAATCACGTGACAAACAGATACGAGCAGAACATCAACTTATAGGGCTATCTGTAAAGTGCGTTTTTTCGACCAAAAGATGGTAAAAAAATAGAAAATTGCATGCAGGGATCTTGCGTGGACTTTTCTGTAGTTTTTTGGGTGACTTCCGTAAAACCATAAGATGGAGTGAAAATCCGTAACAGTTGGCATCTCTGGTGGTCTGATAAATAATCAGTTCCTTTTTCATTAACATTAAGTTTAGTGATATAACGCTGAATTGCAGTATCTTTGATAGATTTTGCTGTGTTCTAAAACTTTTGCCCAGCGGAGATTTGTAAGGGAAGCGGAAAACATAAGTCACAGGGAAAAAATAATGGAGATATATCTTCCTCTCATTCTCTATAACTTTGCAAGAGTAAATGTAAGGTTCAAAATCAGGGTGGGGGTGATTCATGGCTATTTACTGTGAGTGATAGCACACAAAAACTTTCAATTGTAGAGTTGTTTAGAACAAAAAATTGAAGTAAGTGCCACATCAACAAAACAGCTGCAGGGTGGGTAAACTACACTCTTTTTACCATAGGAGCTGGGACTCTTTGTCCAAAGATTACAGTAATTGGATAATTAACTTAATATTAAAATTGAGAATTTGTTGCATTTACATCAAATCCTCCTGTTCAAAGACAGTTCTCATTAAAAAAGTTGTAGTAATACAGAAGATAAATTACACTTTATATAAGAGTATAATACCACCACAACAATCATATACATTTGTAATGGCAGCCAAAGTTGATAAGCCAAGTGCAGAAAAGGGGAAAAATGAAGAAAAAAAACTAGTAGCAAAGAATCTGCAAGCAAACCATTCACTTAATGAATAATAATAAGAATCTGCAAGCAAACCATTCACTTGATGAATAATAATGCACATCTCCACAGAACTAACACCAAAGCAAATCTTGAAGAACAAGGTATACAATAACTGGAATAATGTGCATTTTTTCTTGACCTTAATATCACTGAACATCTGTGAGATGCCCTAGAGGTATTCAGACATGCCAACTCTCCGGATTTTCCACCCTTCCTCCGCCCTCTGGATGAATGTCAAACTCTCCTGATTTTCACCGAGAATTAGCCGTTAGGATGGTTGAAATTCCAGCAGCCACCATGATTTCAAACTGCCTGTGAAATATTTTTCTTTCTGCATCAATGCAAGGTAAGCAAGCATCAGTTTCGTACATTTCCTCTTCTCCTATCTGCAAAAAGAAAGCCGTCCGGTGGTGCAGTGGTCTAAGCTTTGGCTTCTGACCAAGCGTCTGAGATGGATTGGAAAAAATTTGCTTTAAACAAATTTCTTCGAGACCGATTGCCTCATACGACGCCTTCAGCAGAGAGCTCACCCGCTCTGGCACTAGAATGCCAGGGAGGGTCAGTAACTGATTGACAGCTGGGAGCTGCCCTGCCTTCTCCTTGCTGTTCAGTCTTTCAACCTCAACAGAGCCACGCGCATTCTAAGTGATGATAAACAGCTGAGTTGCGGCAAATTCACTTAACGACAAAAAGGAGTAATTACGGTTGACCTCGCCTTGTAATGAAAGGTGATGTTAGTATGATGCTTTTTGTCGCCTTCGTGCACAACCAAAAAAAACGAAAAGCAGTTGGCTGCTATTTTATTCGTAAAAAACAACATGCAGGCCATTTTACGTTTTCATTATCTTGCAGAATCAATGTACATGAAAGTGAATTTCAGTAGGGGAGGAGGGTTCGATTTTTTGCACTTTTTTTTTTCTCCAGAACTTTTAGTGGACTAATAATACTACTTCTGGAAAATTGTTCCTACGTCTGGAAAATGTCGATACAAAATAGAGCTCGTGTGATTTTATGAGCTGTAAAAATCTCCCGATTTTCAGATTTTGAAGGTTGACACGTCTGGGTATTGCTTCTGTGCAGCCCCTCCTTGAACCCTCTACAACCTCAAGACAGCTGTCATTCACCAGCGACACTTCTCAACCTTCTCACTCCTAGATCATCTTAATGAGGGTATGACTCGCCAGTGCCAAGTCTGCATTATATCCAATTGGTCTCAAATTCCCAACTGACTACACTATTCTTACACCGAATGTCAATCTTATTTTTGGTTGTACGCACACCATCCACTGAATGAGAAACCTTTATGCATATGTACGTAAACTTCACTTACACAATGTATAAGCAAAATGCATGGTCACATGCATTACCCCATGATCCAGACAACTATTTAAGGCTGCTGCTCATCAGAAATTATCGGTAGCGTTGACCACAAAGGGAAAAACAAAGCATCTTTCAGAGTTTGTAGGGCTTACTGTGGGTGCTCGTCTGGCTGGAGCGACAATTTTGAAAACAGCAGGACTGGTTTCTCAAAATGTGAGATATGCAGGGTCTTTCATCAGTGGAAAAATAATCCGTATTGCTTGTCTAAGAGGCATAACTGTGATGCGACAACAATTAGTCAGGAACACAACTGCTCTCATCTGAGAAGGCTTGTATGGAGATACAGGACTTCCTGTGTGCAGCAATTGCCCGAAGCATTCAATGAAGGCTGTTGTTCCCAACCCACATCTCAGTGAACTATGAGCAGGAAATTGAAGAGGATCAGTATTGGCAGTCGCACACCTATATAAAAACCACTTATTTCTGTGAAGAACTAGAAAGTTCATCTACAATGGTGTCAGGAACACAGTGACTGGGCACTGGAAAAAGTCATGGGGCAAGCTGCTGTACAACTTGTTCTGTACCAATAGTAGGCAGAGAGTTTGAAGCAATGGACTCAGCTTGCCTTGAAAACACAACTCAAGATTCTGGAGGTAGAGTCATGGTGGGGGCACAGATCCCCTGCTATTTCTGGAAGGCTGGGTGTCCTCCAAGGGTTATCTGAGCATTGTTACTGATCAAGTCTAACCTGCAATGTTGGCTTTTTATCCAGCAGGTGGCAGTTGTTTCATGGACGGCAATGCTACTGTCCATTGTGCAAGATGCATTCAGCAATGGTTCAGCAACCATGACAGTGACTTCTACCATATTCCCTGGCAACCACAAAGCCCAGATCTGAACCCCACTGAGAATGTATGGGACAAGTTAGAAAAACAGATCTGGAAGCAAGGTCCTCTTCAGTCAAATCTGAGCCAGTTAAAGGACTATCTGGTGAATGCCTGGTATGTAGTAGATGTACTCAGTGATGGAAAGTTGCAAAAATCATTTTTGGAGCAAGTAAAATACATTTTTAGAGCAGGTGAAATGCATTTTTAGAGCAGGTGAAATGCATTTTTGGAGCAACAAAATGCATTTTTGGTGCAGATAAAATGCATTTTTGGTGTAAGAAAACATTTTTACGGAGCAGGTAAAATATTAGTAGATAGAATAAACTCTGAAGCAAAAAATGTTTTGGAACTAGATGTTCCTACTCAAATTTAAAACATCTTGCATTGAAATACTGTAGAGAAGTCATAGTTGTGGCAAATGACACCCAAAACGCCGATGAAGTTTCTTTTCTTCTCTATTCGGTGAAAAAGAAATGCGTAGGAAGCCCCGCCATGCAAGCTATAGAGGCATCATTAGCGTGGCAAGTGACACCCGATCTATTCAATGAGAAAGATATGTCTCACGAGTGCCAACATGCAAGCTATAGAGGCGTCATTGGTGTGACAGTAGCTATTCGGCGATTTCCTAATGTCGGGTGTCACCCGACAGAGAGCGAGCGGAAAGGGTTAAAACGCTTGTACCAAAATTTTCACAAGCACAAAGCCACATGCAATCAATGCAAAGAGTTTGCAAAAGACGCCGAGCTGAGCTCTCTCTCGGCTTTTGCGAACGCCACTCTCAAATGGTTGTACGGGGAATCACGTGACAAACAGTGTATGAGAAAAAGCTCTGCCTCCGTTGGCGGGGCTTTTCTCATACCACGTCAGAACATCGAAGGCGTATACGGACTACCTGTAAAGTGCATTTTTCAACCAAAAGACGGTAAAAAATAGAAAACTGTGTGCAGGCATCTTGCGTGGGCTTTGCAGTAGCTTTTTGGGCAACTTCCATAAAACCGTAAGATGGAGTGAAAATCCGAACAAACTACGGAAAATCGGTAAACGTTGGCATCTCTGAATACCTATTAATCCTTTAGAAACAAAACCATCATATCCTGTCACGGGAGAGCCATTTTCAGTTGTCCTCCGCATCAACGAAATAGCAAGCGCTGTATTACGTAATCGCGCACCTCGCCTGGAACGAAATAACTGCACCATCCCAAAGAGCAACGAACGTCATATAAACAATCTCAATTGCACAACACTCCGAAAGACCACCAAACCATCTGTAAACAATCTTCATCAGGATTTCATAACATACAGCATCGTTTCTCCTACATACCACGTGATTACAACAAAACTCATCCTCCATAAGCTCCACCTACATCGCGAAACCTATTCGTCACTTATGCCGAAAAAATAACGAATTAGAACGTAGGTGAAAAACATTTTGAAGTGTTGAGATTGGCATAGTGTTAATTAAGCATTGTTATACGTTTAACCAAATTATGAGACGACCATAAAAAAAGTGTCCTTTGATTTGCCGTTTAAAACGCCATCTTTTGCCGTGAAAACATGTTTTTCGCTCGGCAGTTTTTGCTGTGGGTTGCCGTTTCGGTGCAGTTGGGCACAAATATACATTTTTTTCATAATTTGTAGCAGTTTGGCGCAAAATAACAAAATTGGCGAAGTTTGGCACAAACTTTCCATCACTGTGTACCCAAACACCTTCTGGAACCAATGGAAAATCGCATGCGTACTGTAATTTGGACTGAAGGAGGTCCTACATGATATTGAATTTAAGTTTATAATTCAGTGGCTGGTATGTGTATCCTTGGGATGTTTGCCAGTTCACGTGTATGTATTGTCATATACTTGTAAAGCACATACCTTACATTTCAACCTATGCTATGGAGTTAGACATAAATTGACAAGGTGCCTTTCAAACTACATTCATTTTGTTTTATGCTAAATTTTGATGAGCATTATTATATTTATATTATGAATTTTAGGATTTAAACCAAAAATAAGCTTCAGCATGGTACATCAAGAAATACATGGTCATATCAAAAGAATATGACTACCCCCAGAATCACAGTGTAACCACCCACGCACGTCATAGAGTTCAAGTGACAAGGTCAACTACATGGAGATATAAGGGGTCGGACCGGACAGATGAGCCATAGTGCGCCACATGAGCACAGTGGTCAGAGGTAGCAATCTGACGGACATTCAAAACGGAATGATCATCGACTACTGTGCCAAGGGTGGAAGCATCTTAGAAACAGCAGACTTCATGGGCTGTTCACGAAGTGCTGTAGTAAGGGTGTACCAAGAATGGATCGCTGGCAGAGACTCCAACCTTTCCAGAAAATTTTCATTAGTAAAGTTGCCTTTCAAACTAGTTTTTTTTTGGGGGGGGGGGTTCAGTTGTTAAAGCTAGAATTGTTTTTTTTTGTTTTTTTGCTTTTTTCAGTAGTAATGAATAAAATGGCATTACCTGTTCTGTAACAAACACAATGTGAGTAGTGGCAAAATAAAAGTGTAGATGCATAAAACAGTAAATTTTTGCTTAAAAACTGTCAAAAAAATTGAAGACTTTCTGTGGAAAAACAGGTGGCACCACTATTTGTTTTGCTTTGGTTTTTCCTCATAAAATAAATGTATTTTTCCAAAGAGAATCCTGCAACATAGTAAGTGCCTCAGGTTGTTTGAACTACTTCCAACCTGTGAAGGCACTATGTTATCTGTAGGATAATGGAATAGGATAATGGAACATATATGTGTATATATATACTTTTTTTTTTCTTGAGAGAGAGAGGAGTGTTGCTTTGAAAAATGTCACACACCCTTTGAGTTTAACAAGCATTGAGCTGGCATTATAAGATCCAAACGCAATACAATTATGCCACAGCAACCCTTTTTTGGTAAATTCATCACTTATAGCTTTAAAAGTTCATTCACCAGTATTACCACTGCATGCCAACAGAGAAACAAGCAAAGTAATTATTTTCCCAATCACCTTCTCAAAAAATGTGATTAAACAGTGGATATCATCACTGTCATTGCTGATTAAACGGTTTCATATCATCACTGTCATTGCTTCCATCAGTACTACCTGCAAAAAGTGAATTTAAGGAAGAAGTAATTTCTTTCATTGTTGTTTGAGCTATACTTGTGATGATTGCTGTGGTTTTCATGTGGCCACTACTATAATTTCATGCTACCTTGGAATCGGGAACTTGGCATAAACAAAGGTCTAGAGTGAACGGCAGCTGATATCGGCAGATCGTGTTCAATCAAAGAACAAGCAAATAAACTTTCAGCCTTTATGGCACTTAAGACTTCATCTTTAGTGATGAAAAATGATGCAACATCTTTTGACTTCGTTTTTGCTTGGGCACATTCTTGGGGTTTTTAAGGAAACACACGACAACGATATTCATCTTGCCCTCCGTGGGCGATATTTATGTCCTTTGAACAATAAGTAAAAAACCACCACGTTGGACGATATTTTTTATGGTTGAAGACATGGAAATTCAATACTACGTAAATCTTTAAATTTTTTATTGCTTTTGCACTTTTTTACCTCTTGTGCCACAGGAAAAGACGAATTTTGTTTTCCGGAATTCATTGTTTCAACCACCATTACACAAATCTCCAGACTAAATAAAAAAGAAACCTGCTAGCCGCTTCTATTATCGGAAACTGAAAGCACAAGAAATATCTCTTGACATCTGAAAAAGAAGCCAGCAGCACACGGTTATCGATTAGCACAAACGAAACAAGGCAAAAACAGCTTCCCACTCAGTTCCGCTACAGTCACATGAGCAGATACTTCTAAGACTTCTACAAAACGTTAAAAACGTCAAAGAAATGCCTCGATATTGAATTAACATTTATTGAATGTTTTTGGAATTCCAAGAAGCAATTCCAAAAACATTTGATAAATGTTATAATCTCTACATATTGATATAAACCTCACACAGATGCTTTGAACAACATTTCACTAACAAGGGACCTTCGGGTAGATTGGTCACAGAATTTTTTCATACTTATAGTGCGTGAAGCTCAGTGGACAGCGCTCGAGTCTAGTGTTCAAGGGATCGCTGTGGGTCGAATCCCTTGCATATTTAGTTTTTGTTTTCTTTTTGTTCATTCTTAATTTACATTCTACGGATATTCTAGGTAAGAATATTTGTAATAGTTCAAAATTTGGGTACAAAAATAAAAAACGTCGGGTAGGAAATGAAACATGTTTTTATTTTTCCATATCAAAGCAAAAATTAAACGCTTAAGTCTTTTAGGTTTATCCAATATTTCCAACGAACAACTACCTGCAGGGCACAGCTGCGCACACACACAAGAATTTGGGAGATTCCCACAAAGGGTGGAGGGCAGAGGGCGTCTTTTGGAAGAGACGGTTGTTCAAATTCGCATTTCGCCGTCAGTCTTCGGAGCAGTTTGATGTTCATTTGTGGTGCAGTGCATCAAAGTTTGTTAATACAGTGTTGATTGTGGAACTCACAAGACCCGATGATGAGGCTGGCCCTTCAACGGCACAAGAAGATACAGACAGCCAGTACAGTTAAACTAGTAAATCACGCTTGAAAGATGCCATTGTTTACTATGAGAACCTGCTTGAACAAAACGGTATTGTCGCATCGCAATCTTCTGTGGAAATTACTGAAGAATCTATGCTATTGGGAGAAGATATTTATGAGTGCACACTACAAACACTAGGCGAGAAGTTTGTAATATGCAACGAATTGATCATGCCCAATAAAATCGAAGCAGAAAACACTTTTCAAGAAGTTGCAGGTCACGATGAATCTGATGATGAAGATTACGAACCAGATGAAAAAAAGGCAAGAACATGGAAGGAATACATTTCAATCTACTATATAGTACAAGCCATTAGCCAGATCTCATCCAAATTGAACCTTGAAGAGCCTCGAAAGAAAACGGTGCCACCGCTTAAAACGTAAGGAGGATTTGGCAAAATGGGAACAGCACATTAAAAGTGGTGGAACCACTACCGATAAATATGCAATAATAGACTCTTGGTCTTATGATCGATTCACGAAAGCTCAGGAGAACAACCAACAAGTCACGACCCAAAACTTGCAGCAGTGGGCCTTAAATGCTGCAAGTCAATTTCATAATTTTATCTTCAAAGCTTCGGACTCGTGGGTTAAGCACTTTAAAAGGAAACATCAAATACGCCAGGGGAAAATAATAAAATTCGCAACAGAACAAGAAACAACAAGAGAAGAAACACTGGCTTCTGCCAAAAATTTGAGTCCAAGCTCGAGACGTTACACCAAATTTCAACCGCAATCTTGTCATCAATACAGGTATGTAAAAAATTGACTCATTCTTCATGACTAATGAAAGTATGTACTTTCATATCGCATTAATATGGTATTTTATTACATATTTTACAGGCTGCCAATATCAGTCCACCTTTGATAGAACTCTCACGACCAAAGGTTCAAAGGTAGTCCTCGTCAAATGGCAGAATATGAATAAGGTGACTCATTCCTATGCAGCACAATACGCCATCACTTTATCTGGGAAATTGTTGCCCCATATCTTCATTTGCCTACAAGAGACGACAGGTTCGTTTGGGCCCAGGGTCCAGAAGTCGATGGACGAGTATGTTCAAAAATATCGAAACGTCATCATTACATTGTCCAAGTTCGGAAAGCTGACAACGAAGTTGCACAAAGAATTTTTATTGGGTGTATTAAAGCCCTACGTGGGAGAAAAAAGTTTCTATTACTTATAGATTCTTGGGGACGACAGACAGATACTGTGGTGTACGATGAAAGTTTTAAAGATGAGAAACGCCTGCCAATGTGCACTGTAAAGGTCATCCCTCCGAAATGCACCCCTTTGGTCCAGCTGTGCGACGTTTATTTTTATTGGCAGGTGAAGAATTTCATAAAGCGTCTGCAGAATTGCTCCTACCTAATTGAGCGAGAATGCAAAATTAACTAAAGAGAGGATTGCCTAAAAATTCAATCCGTCATACATCACCAGCTGTCCTCCCAAATTTTGGGTAAAATGATTAAATAAGAGTAGTACGCTGCAAAACTGTGCAACGACAGGGAAATTTTTACAAACGTAAATGCCGTTTGTTTCCCGATGGACATTTTGCAACAACCCTGCAGCTGCGAAAACTCGGCATTTGTGCAGTGTGCTAGATGTCGCAAATCCTACCCATGTTTCATTTCCTACCAGACATTTTTCATTTTTGTACCCAAATTTTGAACTACTACACATATTCTTACCTAGAACATCCGTAGAATGTAAAATAACAATGAACAAAAAGTAAACAAAAAAGAAACATGCACGCAGAGAGATTCAAGTCAGCGATCTCTCGAACACTAGACTCGAGCGCTACCCACTGAGCCACGCGCTCATTTGTCATTTCGTTCATGTCTAGTGAATATAAGGCACTTGGAATTTTTCAAGGTTCGATTTTCTTGAGAATGCCTGGATATCTGGCCCAATTGCTTTGGGAAATTCATATTCGAGGGGTCACCTTCACGTACTATAAGTATGAAAAAATTCCATGACCCGTCTACCTGAAGGTCCCCTTGTAAAATTTCAATTTCCGTAGTATATTCCATACTTCCCATAATCCATAGATCGACTGATGATTTCTGTAAAAACTACGGAGAATTTGTAGTACTTGGAGCCTGTGCTGGCACACAGAGTACCTCCCGATGTCATTACTGTGGAGGCCCAAAAGCCATCGACTCCAGAAGAGAATGTCACCTCCGTCGACAGGTAAAGGGTAATCGATGAGCAACAGTGCAGCAATTGACCATGCAAATGAACGCTGGGGCACCCTGGTACATGTCCCCGATAACAGTAGAGCGAACCCTGTTACGCACGCATCTCTGGAGTCGACGCTGCGTCAAGGCGCCCATATTAACCTAGGTCCATTAGCAACGACGCCTGCGGTTTGTATGGGACTACCGTCATCGCACAGTGGAAGAGTGGAAAAAGATTGTCTTCTCCGACGAATTGAGGTTTCTACTCCACAGAAGTGACTGAATGTGGCGGACACAGCGTCAGACATATGAGAACTAACACCATGACACGCTTGTTGGTCAAGTACAGGCAGGCGGTGCAGTGTGCCTGTCTGGGGAATGTTTTCCTGGTATGACCTGGGACCACCGATACCACTGGACGGGTCCCTGAATGCCAATGGCTACCTATCGATCCTTGCTGCCCACATGCATCCCTTCATGTTGGACATTTACCCTGGTGGTGATGGTGTCTACCAACAGGACAATGTGCAGTGCCACATCACTAAGGGAGTGCGCGACTGGTTCCAGGCACACAACAGCGGTCTCCGTTCTCCCTTGGCCAGCAAAATTGCCTGATCTCAATCCCATAGAGCATTTGTAGGACTATTTGGATCAACAGGTTCGATGTGCCAACCCACAACCATGTCATCTCCAGGGCCTCCATGCTCTGCTGCAGTCCAAGCGGACACATATGCCTTGGGCAACCTTCCAGAGCCTCATTGCATCCATGTCACGCCATCTCGCCGCTGTCATCCAGGCCAAGCAAAGGTGGTCATTCCCATTATTAGGTAAGTGGTCATATTATTCTGATATGACTGTGTATGTGACAAACAGAGAAAATATTTAAGTGTGAATATTAAAAATCAAATAGATAGCAATAAGTAATTTGTCTAAAAAAATTAGAACAAATTAAAAAAGAACTTAAAAGTTTTAATGCACAAAAATTATCTCCCCCCCCCCCTTAAAATGTTTCACCTTACATTTTTCAGCAAAAATGCCCTAAAATGTGAAAGTTCAAAATCTGGGGGTAATTCTTTTATGTAAATAGTCTTCCTTACGACTGCTAGTTAAATTATTTCTGTGCTTTCAAAATATGAAATTGCGTGTTTGAGGGGCTCATTATTACCACCACTAATTTGGGATTCAAGTCACTTAAGACATGGTTCAAATAAGTTTCCATCCTGAGTCTGCAAATTTAATTCTAGAAAAATTTACTGCTGAAAAACATTTGCGGTTGAATTCATTGCTAATGGTGAGTGGATCACTAGTATTTGCAGTGTGATCCAAAGTTTCAGATATGCCTGTGCTACAACTTTATACAAACTGGTATGCTTTTGTCCTGCTAGATTGAGCTAAAGTAGGGGTAAATTATGGTATACATTGTACACCCTCAGCTTCTTTCAAATTATTAGGGTATACCCTCATTTTTTGTTATCTGAAAGGGGAAAAAAAAGAAAGAAAAGCTGTTCCTATACTTTTTATGTCATATAGTTAACTTAATACAACTAAGCTGTGCATTACAGAGTGGCTTATGAGTCTACGTCTGCAAAGAACAATGAAACTTTGTCTTACATGGAAAATGTGGTAAATTGCTTGAGGGCCAATTTGCCTCATTTGAAAATCTGGAGTGTTTGAGGTAGTGCACACTTTCTTCCCATTTCCAGTCAGGTGTCCTCATAAAGTAGCCCAGACATAACTTCTGTCACAATAGAGCATTTTCCATTTTCAAAGAAGCAAGATCGTTTTCCAGAGCAGTTCCCAAATTCATGCATGAGAGAGAAAACAATAGTCTTTTTCTGGTCAACTAACAGCCAATCAGAATGGCCCTGGTGATTCATTGTTCACTTAAAATATCGGGCATAAGGGTCAAATCCTGCCTGTAGCACAATTCCATGCATATAAAGGTTGGCATAGAGACTGCTGGGACACCAGCCTCCCAATCACGTGGAAAACCCAGCTGACCCTGTGCAGTGACCATCATGCTTGTGTGATATCTATTTTCAGTACTCAAATAAGGAAGATAAAATCCAGATTTGTCATCTCAAGCTCGGTGAAACACTTCTATAAAAATATACATCTACGGTAAGCTTTAAATTCATCAAGTGTATGTTTACAATTTAAGGAATACTTGTTATTTTATCTAATTATGCTATTTGTCCTACCCCAATGGAAGGGATACATGTCACTTTTTTACTTATGCATCAGTATATCCTCATTTTCTTTTTTTCTTTTCTTTTGAGTGTGTGTGTGTGTGATTACTACTGATTTTCTGAGCAAGCTGCCATATCTCTCAATGTTTAATCATCCACCAGACACTTTCCAGATGCACGTACGTGTACACCAAGATTAGCAGTTTTTGAACTGGGAGATTCAAAAGAGCAAAGCATTTGCAACAAGGTCTGTTTCAAACTCAAGAAACACAAGGAATGTTATAACTGACTTTAAGGAAACGTTTTGTCAAAAGCACAAACATACAAGTGGTTCTTGCGATTTAGCAGCAGCCAAACATTTGTGGAAGAAGAAAGGGTTGAACTTCAGAAAACAGACCAGTGGGTTTTATTAATGAATGACTTTGGTAAATGATGTCACCTCTGTTCTCTCCCAGTAAGACATTGTGCATGTTTTCAGCAGGCTGTAACTTTTTTAATGTTGTGATTGTTATTGAAAATAACATAAAATAATAGTGCAATTCCAGAGGTAATACAAAAAATACACTCGCGGACAATGAAATTTGCGCACCTACAGAAGAAAACATGCTACAACCGCGAAACTTTGCAAATAGCTAGAGTGCGTGCTGGAATGCAAATGGTCCACATTTGGTGCGAGTGCGCATGACCGCACACCCTGTGGTGGCGCTGCAAGCACGAACCGGCAGCCTTATAAACAGCTGTGTAGTCGATGTCCCATGAAAGCGAAAAGCACCAGCCAACACAAGGAAGAGTACAGAGTAACAAGAACGCCGGGTTGACACCAGAAATGTCAATTTACACAACTTACGGACTTTGAGAAAGGCCTGATCATCGGGCTGAAAACCGCAGGGTGGTCAGTGCGCTGTATTGCCCTCCAATTTCTTTTTTTTTTTTTTTTTAACGATGGATAAAACTGGTTCTTTGACGATGGATATCGTTCAGACCATAGTCGGACGGTATGGTCAGAACGATATCTGTCGTCACAGTCGAACGGTACCGTTCTGACCCTACTGTCCGACTGTGTGGAAAGCAGTGGACACGTGACGACACTGTCACACAGCGGAGCAGCTCCGGACAGACCAGGACCACCGGTAGAGAGGATCGACAGATTGTGTGCCAGGCACGAACGGATCCCACAGGGACCCAGTCCACTATACAGGCAGATGTAGCTGCGCGTGTGCCCATGAACCATTTCCTGACACCTTGCGGAAGTGAATCTGTGATCCCAGCTCTCCTAACGTGTGCTGCCATTAACACTGGAACATCGTCGGCTCCATGTGCAGTGGTGCCAGGTCAGAGCGGCATGGAATGCCACACCTCCCCCACTGCAGGCATTAACGACCACCGTGAGCCACACCTCCCCCACTGCAGGCATTATGGTCTGGGGAGCCATTGCCTGTGACAGCCGATCAACTCTAGTAGTGGTACGTGGATCATTGACGGGACAGCGGCATGTGGATGAGATCCTACGGGCACCAATCAAAGCCGTAAGGAAGTTGGCTAGAGGATGCCTATTAACTACCTAAAGGAACCTTAGTGCTATGGATATGACGGTCCTATTAAAACAAAAAATTAAATAATATAAACAAAATCACAAAAAAAGCTTAAAAATCTGTTTATAAAAGAAAATAAAAACAAATAAAAAAGAAAACTAGTTATTCATCACTAGGATAGCTATACTAAAAATAGTAAAACCAACATTAAAATTAATAAGATTCTGATTAATCTATAGAAGCTCACTAAGGTGATTTAATACATGCAAAGATTATTAAATAAACTGCTCGTGTATTTTATAATATTTCTCATGTATTCTGGAGAGTTAATTCAGCTCTTTCTGATCATACAGATCCACAGTCTTAAGTTTATATAATTTTTTTCTCTGGTTAAAATCTCCGCGCGTTGGTTTCTTGCTGTATGAGGAGGCCATCAGCCCCACCCTCACTGCCCCCAGCGTCTAGGGAGTGGTGGAAGAGGTCAGCCATGTTCTTCTCTTGTGAGGAGAAAAGTTTTTGTAACACAAGAGGTAAGCTCTCTTCCTTGTTTTTGGATTCTAGGTTTTATAAGTTCAATGTTTGTACTTCATGTACCTTTTCTCTGTCGTTTTTTAGCTTTTCAGCTTTTAGGCATTGGTTTGTCTGTTAACATTTTTGCGGGTTTTAACTCTTTCTTTTCTTTGTATCTTTGAGCGTCTTTTGGGGTACCTAGGAACAGAAGATGGCTTAGCCTGTTCCTTTTCTATGCGCTGTCTATGCGCTGTTTTTTCAAAGTAGTTAAGTTCTTAATAACTAATTAATTATGCACTTAAAGCACTGCTGAAATACTTTGTACATATTGCAACTAACTGTTTAAGGTATATAACTTTCACAAAGTTTTCTTTAGTTAATTATTATCTTTAACTTATTCTCGTTTTCGTGCTGTCATAAGTTGTAGAGTAGGGGGTTTTAGACTCAAGTTTTCTTTCAAAAATCTGTTCGTTACAAATTAATATTTCCTTTTTTAATTGCAATGTAAAATTTGGATTTCTTTTGCATTGTTTTTCAGGTTTAAATTCTCTCTCAAACGAACTTGGAATTTCGTTATGGCTGAAAATCATTTCTAATTATTATGTCACTCTCACAGCTTGAGTTCTCTTTAATCTTCTCCTCTCTGTTTAATAGTAACAGATGAAGAGTATGGGTCGGGCCAGGAAGGTTAATGGATGCAAGCAAAATTGTTAACTAGTGCTAGGTCATGCAACTCTAAGGAGGCCATGACTTATATATATATTTTTTAAACTATTTTAGGTGGGAATGTTACTTGCATCTATGGCCTTGCAGAAACCCATTTCCAACTAGGTCTTTGTGGAAGTGAGAAAATGCAGAGTTTTTGCTGGTCCTTGATAAAGCCAAGGCTCAGTATTCTCGACACCTTCTACATTCAGTTGTTTTATTTTATTTTTTTATCTTTTTTCCTTTTGATCACACAGGTAGATACATAACCTTTTCTATGTTGTACTAGGTGTGAGTCAAAATTATAAATGCATTTTTTGCTTAGGTATCTTCTTTATAGAATATATATATATATATATATATATATATATATATATATATATATATATGTTTCTGCAGTAGAGGCCATAATTTAGCAGTGAAATTTCAGTTTTGGCTCGCCAGCCTCGACATACGAGCTGTAGAGCCATCATCGGCGTGGCAGCTGACACCCGACACGCGAACTATTAAGCAAAAAACAAACGTCCCACGAGCGTCAACATGCAAGCTCTAGAGACGTCATCGGCATGGAGGGTGACAGCCGACACGCTAAGATATTCGGCGAAAAAGAAACGTCTCGCAAGCTCCGACATACGAGCTATAGAGGCGTGGTGGATAACACCCAACATGCGAGCTATACAGGCTTCATCATAGGCGTGGTGGATTACACCTGAGCTATTCGGCAAAAAAGAAATTCCTCGCGAGCGCCTACATACGAGTTATAGAGGCATCATCGGCGTGCTATAAAGGTGAGGTGGATGACACACGATACATGAGCTATTCGGCGGAAAAATATTCCTCGCCGGCAAGGACATGTGAGCTATAGATGCACCCTTGGCATAGTGGGTGACCCCCACACTCTGATGACATTTCTTTTTATCTATTTGGTGAAAAAGAAATTTCTCATGAGCCCCGACATACGAGCTACAGAGGCGGCGGCGATGTGATACAAAACCTATTCGGCGAAAGAGAAATGTCTCGCGAACACCAACTTGTAAGCTATACAGGCGTCATCGGCATGGAGGATGACACCTGACCTACACAGCGAAAAAGAAATTCTGCGCGAGCGCCGACGTACGAGCTATAGAGGAGTCATCGGAGTGGGGGGGGGGTGATACCCGATCTATTCGGCAAAAAGAAATGTCTCGCGAGCGCCGACATGCGAGCTATAGAGGCGTCATTGGCATGGCAGATGACACCCGACAAGTGAGATATACGGCGAAAATGAAATTCCTTGCGAGCGCCAACGTGTGAGCTACAGAGTTGTCACAGGCGTGCCGGATGACATTTCTTTTTATCTATTCGGTGAGAAAGAAATGTTTCGCCAGCCCCAACATAGGAGCTATAGAGGCATTATCGGCTTGGTGGATGATACCCGAGGTATACAGCGAAAAAGAAATTCCTCGCGAGTGCGACTAGAGAGCTATAGAGGTGCCATCGGCATGGTGAGAGACACCCGATGACATTTCGCTTTATCTATTCAGTGAAAAAGAAATGTCTCACGAGCTCCAACATATGAGCTAGAGAGGCGTCATAGGCATGGTGGATGACACGCGACCTATTCGGCGATTTCGTAATGTCGGGTTTTACCTGACAGTCAAGCGGAAAGGGGTTAAAACGTTTGCTCCAGAATTTTCACAAGCACAAATTCACATGTAATCAATGTTAAGAATTCGCAAAAGTCGCTGAGCTGAGCTCCCTCTCAGCTTTTGCGCACGGCACTTTCAAATGGCTGTACGAGAATCACGTGACAAACAGCATACAAGAAACTCCGCCTCCGTTGGCGGGAGAAGTCAGAACATCGAAGTCGTATAAGGGACTACCCGTAATGTGCGTTTTTCGACCAAAAGACGGCAAAAAAAACAAAACATTTTCACTCCATCTTACGGTCTACGGGTACTTCCGTAGACCGTAAGATGGAGTGAAAATCCGTACAAACTACGGAAAATCCGTAAAAGTTGGCATCTCTGCCTATGTCATGTCCATACACTTCCACTGCCCGCCCGCTCCCCGAACATGTCCCCTATCGAGCATGTGTGGGACCAGTTGAAACGACAGCTGCCGCCGTGCCGCACTATCAGGGATTTGGAGCACACTGTCCAACACGTGTGGGCCAGTCTGCCACAGGACAACATCAGGCGTCTGTTCGTCTCCATGCAGGACCGTATAGCAGCATGCATCGCAGCACGAGGCAGTGTGACGCACTATTGAAGATAACCGGACTGCGTCCCACAGATCCCTCTGTAATTGTCCTGCAGCTCCGTTTTTGCCATCGTGTGTATCATTCATCTGTATCATTACATCCGTAAAATTTCAGTTCAATCCGATGCTTCCTTCTTGGTGCGCAAATTTCATTGTCTGTGAGTGTATAATAAATAACAAACAAGAATGATTATTTCACAATAAATAATAGCAAAAATAGTAATAGATAAAAGGATATCCACAAAACAGAATTATTAAAATGGCAAACAGAATAGCTGTTGCCTAGCTTATTGTTCAGCATGTAAAATCACATTAAAAGATTAAAAAAAAAAAAAAAAAAACTTACAAATTACATCGCCCTGGAGTGGGAATAAAACCCACATCTCCCGATTTCCACTTGAGCATGTTATCCATAACGGACTCAAAACTGCATCTCCCATTCGTGCAAATGGAAATCAGGAGATGCGGGTTTAATTCCCGCTCCAGGGTGATGAAATTTTCAAATTTTCTGATGTGATATTACATGTTGAACAGTAAGCTAGGCAACTGCTATTTTGTTTGCAGCTTTAATACTTCTGTAATTGTTCCATGTATTTGTGAATAACATTACTTCCACAATTCCTATATCAACAAAACAGTTCTTTTCATCAGTGCCATATAAAAGAACTACACATACACCAAAGTGATGAAAGAATGACTGTTGAAATTATTGCAAAAATTCTTACCAAAGCTGGGCGATTATTCCATGCTAGTTATTTTTAATAGTAAAGTTGACAGAAAAGCCACGGCCTACTGAAAACATGCTAAACGTAACTAGTCTAACACGAGGTTCCTCCTACCACAAGTGAATGGATGTGGCACCATCAACTGAAGTCATCTGTCAGTACATGTAACAAGTTCATTTTTGTAAATCCATTCCCGTTTTTAACTGTAGTATCATGCTCGTTCTGCCACCTTTTCACTGTGATGGTGAGGAAAATTTCCCAGGGCAAAATTTTCTGTAAAGAAAATTACCTACAGTGTTGAAGTAACAACAATGCAGCACACTGTATAACATCTCCTGACACTACACATCTCAGGAGAAACACTTACAGCTATGTCATTTGTGAGCAAGTTGATCTACAGCTTTGTGGTGTTTTACTCTTTGCTGCATGGTGAAATGGGTGTTTTGAAGAAACAATGAGCTTGCTTAGAGTTCTGTAGAAATGTATATAAAAAGCTAAAAACAGCAATATTTCCATTTTATTAAATGGCTACAGATCCCTTGACAATAATGTGCACAAGGAGTGAATGGATTAAGCTTGTGAGCATGTGAATGTGTGGGGAATAACTACTGCTGAAAACAACTGGAGATACTTCTGATCTCAACATTTAATCTAATAATGCATGCCAAACAATACTGACACAGGATTTCAAAATGATGCACATAGGCAAAAACACTCATACCATAGCTCCTCTCACACAAACAGCTACAATGTGCTGAAAATGACTACTACTTATAAGCATTACATAACAGAAAATAAACCACAAGTTCATGAGCAAAACAAATGTCCCCATAAATGTAATCATCACCACCTTAACTAAAGAAAGCAAGGCAAGCACATCTGATCAAATGTTGAGACAATCCTGACCACCACCTTTGGCGTGGAGGGTCTGGTGCATCATGAATTTCTTCCCCAAGGGGCAGAACAAGGATCATATTATCTATAATCCTATTCCTCAATGCTTTTTTGAGGAATATGTCATTGGAAACTAGAGAAATCAATACCACATATTTGGCTTCTGCACCACAACAATTTGCCACATCACGTGCCAATACATGTGAGACAATTGCTGTCCGAACACATTATTTCCATGTTTCTCCCAACTGCCTACATCCTAATAATATTCGGTAGCCGAAGATTTTCATTCTCTTGGACTCAATATCTTCAATGGAAAACAGAAAAACAATTTTGAGACATCAGTGATGCTAAATATAAAAAGAAAACAAGGAACCAGTTCAAAGAGAGCCAACCTGAGATGCTTCATGAAGTAGATTTGATCAAATCACTGCATAAAATTTGCAGGATCACACCTAGAAGGAGATACTTTGAATCCATCCTTGTGCATCAATTACCACAAATTTTGGATGTGGGTTAGGTTATAGTAGAATGTAGCAAACAGGTGACTCAGATGACGCACAACAATGAAAACCCCTCTGAAATTTTGTAACTTCATTATTGTGAAACATATCAGTTACAACTGTTCCCCATAAAGAGTAATGTCTAACATTGACTAATACTTTTAGAAAGAACACTTAATTGCATATGACATATTAATGTGCTCTAGGTAGTGTATGTGGTTGTGTAGATTGTGGTTTGGGCCTAGCATAACAGTTAAAGGATTGAACTAATAATGCAGCACCTTAAATGTGGTAATAAATTAATGGTAAGGTCAACTCTAAGGTACAAGGTCTAACATCAGAGAAAGTGTGGAATGTACAGAGTGGTTTTATGCCTGTTAAGGGTTGCACTATAATCACCTTTTTGCATTATGTATGATGATTGAAAAGCATCTTTCTGTTGGTAAAAAAGTGTTTGCGGCCTTCATAGATTTAAAGAAAGCTTATGACAAAGTAAATAGGACTCTTCTGTGGAAGGTACCGAATAAATATGGTATTACTGGGAATTTACTTAATAGTGTGAAAGCCATCTATGTTGGCAGTACAGCATGTGAATGAGTGAATGGTGTTTTATCGAAATGGTTTTCTGTTCATGCAGGAGTTAGACAAGGTTGTGTAATGTCACCCTGGATGTTTAATATATTTATGGATGCATGCATGCATGATGCCAAAATGGATAATACTGGTTTATGTCTTGGTAATATCCGTGTGTACAGATTGCTCTATGCTGATTCACAGTCCTGTTGGCAGAGAGCAAAAGTGAGTTGCAGAATATGTTGTCCCAGATGTACACAGTTTGTATGAAATTCTAACTGAGTATAAATAAAGGAAAAACCAAAGTTATGATTTTTGAGTGAGGAACTGTTAGTACTGAATGCAAGTCTTACTGGCACAGAGATTGGCCAGGTAAATAGAGTATATTTAGGTAGTATGTTTGACAGAGAGAACAAATTAGATGGCGAAATTAGTAGACGAGTGAATTCTTCATTGAAAGTCATAGCTGCCTTAGGAGAAATTTCACAGGAATGATGGGTTCTCAAGGAAGTCCGAATGGCTGTGTATGAAAGTGTAATTGTTCCTACTCTGATGTACAGCAGTGAAACCTGAGCACTGCAGAAAAGACACAAGAGTCGTTAGTGTGCTGGGGGAGATGCGTTAGTTACGGGGAGTTTGTGATAAGACACACGCAGATCATGTGAGGATTGAAGATGTGTTGCAGATATGTAATATGAAGCAAAATGTTGTTAGTAAGGTGGAGACAAATATTCTTAGGTGGTTTGGCCATGTTGAAAGAATGAATGATGAGGTGCTGATTAAGAGAATTTTTTTCAGCCTACGTGGCAGGAAAGAAAGGTAGAGGAAGGCCAGATTCAGGAATTTTTGCATGAGAAAAAGATTATAAATATGAAGTACAAAAGGTCTTGTGTGTAGAGTGTGATGGATGTTAATGAAGCTCAAGCTGTGTGCCAAGATCGTTGTAAATGGAGAAATTTGATACATCAATAGTAAGTAAATTCTAGTTCTATCAGTTACTGGGCACATGGTCTTTCTTTGAGGAGCTAACCTCTGAATCTCAGAGAACAGCATAAAGATATGTATGTATGTATGTATCAAAACTCAAACAGAAAACCTAATTATAGCAAAATATTTACTGAAAAACCATAAAACAGATGTAAACATGTATTACAAAATTGAGACTGTATCAACAGTATACACAATATAATATGCATACTACATAAACACAATATTAAAAATATACATAATTTTGTATGTAATCCATGATTAGTGTTATTTGGGAGAATGGATTCTGCCAAATTTTCGTCCATTATCAAAACATTTAAAAAAAAAAAAAAAGAAAGGCAAAACACACATTATTCTTTGAATGTTTTTGAAAAATATTTTTGGCAGATACCAACAGAATAACCTATCTTATAAATTGAAGACAACCATAAGTCCAATTCTAAACTACAAAAACATCCAGGATGATGAGGAACAGTTGAGTAAAAACATGGTTCTATGTACAACACAACACAATTTTCTTTCGCCAAAACACCAGAGGCAGTAAAGTGTCTGTCAACAGAATCATTACTAAATGGAGATAATTTTGATTTGGCCTTGTGGTGATCTTTACAGTCACGCTGAAAGAAATTTTGGACCTGCTTACTCTCTGCATGAAAAGCACTTATTCGGGAATGCAAAAAGTTATCCACTGAACCAGCTTCATTTCTGACATTAGACGACAATGTTGTTGTAATCCACTCATCACTTAAGTTTTCATATGATGTGCTTTCACGCCCAATGGTTACCGATGTTATCATTCCAACATTAAATGTGTTGTTGGGAGTTGTAACAGAAGTTGTGCTTGTGTTGCCAACTGTCAGCACTTGGAGAGCATCTTGCACAGCAGGAATGCACCTCTGGCACAGTCTTCCAGCACCAAGCAATGTCAGCACAGCAGCTACATAAGCAACTGTTACTATCACAATGACCTGAAAAAAAAAATTGTGATATTTAAATACACACTGAGCGCTCACTAAACTACAATCATTCCTATGCAAAGTGAGGGTTACATCCGATACTAGAATAACAAAGAGGGCATTGCCTGCATGCTAGAGGGCTGTATATCAAAGAATTCTGTGTTCCAGTTGAGAACACAGTTACAGGTGTGACAGGTAAAACCAAGGACTTGTCAGAAATTATGAAAAGCCAGATTGTGAACGCATGAATAGTTGGCCTATCCACTTCAGAAACAGTAACACTTATTGGACTGTTCAAGGGGCTCCATTGTTAACCATGGAGTACCAGGATTGGTGTCAAAATGGTGAAACAACCAACCAGTAACACAACTGGGAAGCGAGGTAAAAGTGGATTCCAGAGATAAACAAAGTGTGAGTCACCTTGTACAGGGCAATAGGGCACAGTACAATTTTGAAGTTGATGGCCCAATACGAAGTCAACGAGAAACAATATCCCACGTGATTATGCATCACGTGCTGACATGGACAGGCTACAGGAGCAATAAGCCACCTTCTCCTAACAAAAGTCCATCAATGCAAATGACTGTCGGTGCCAATAGCATGCAGATTGGACAATACAAATTGGACGCAGCTGTGTGATGGCCCTACCACTCACAATATGTACTTCTTTTTGCCATTTTTTTAGTAGTTCATATTTGGTGTCAGCAGCATAAAGCTGTGGATTAGCATGAAGCTGTGAATCTATCCATTGCATCTGTGATTTCTGAAATAATACTTACATAAAAAGTTTTGGCAAAAATATTGATTACCTTTTTGTACTATCTTAACACTTTAGCGAAATAAAATTGAATTCGGTGAAAACTTCAGAGCAACCACTGCATAATAATATTGCAGTTAAATGGTTTTCTCTTACATTTTCACCAATGACATTAAGCTTTTCAGCTAATTCTCAAACTTGGTAAATGTGAGTATGCATAGAAATGTCTTCTACAAATTTAATTCGATACACTTTTCTTAAATATAACTTGCTAGACAAATTTATCCTCTCATGGATTTTTTAAAATTCTTCCCATGTATAAGCTGCAGACCTTTCATTAAAAACATTTATTATTCCAGAGCCAGTTATATTTACACAAATTAATATTCTGGTCATTTTGCCTTTTTTGTTTCAACAGACATTAGCATCGCTGGATTTTACTGGAAAACTACCTCATCGAGACCTCCTCAAACAAGCAGATGTTCATTTTAAATTTCCAAGTATAATAATTAGAAGTGTTAAATTTTTTAATTTCCACTACTTCCGTTAAAGCTGCCATTTTTTATTCTTACAATATATATATATACACACAGACGCACACACATATACAATGTGGTTCATAATTACTGTCAGAGTTTCAGTGGCATATAATCGGAAAACGGGAAACAAACTAAAACCACAAACAGAATATGACAGATGCCAACTAAAGGGTTTATTACCTGTAGAATCCGTACATCAGATTGCTAAACCACTTCAACATGCGCGCCTTTCATGGCACGTAAGATATCCAAGCAATAATCAATTTCCCGCCAAGTGTTCACCAACGTTTGCGGCATTACTGTTGCGGCACCAATTCTGGTCTTCAGGTCATTGAGGGAGGTCACAAGGATCTGGTACACGATGCTTTTCACATATTGCTGCAGGAAGGAATCCAGTGGTGTAATATTGGGTGAGCGCGGAGGCCACACACCGGGTGCACCACGCCCAACCCAGTGCCCAAGAAAATGCAGGTCAAGAAATTCTCGGACAATAACAACCCAATGCAGTGGTGCGCCATCATGCTGGAACACCACATTGGGCTGCCGATATTCCAACGGAGGCAATAGATACAGCTGTAGCATGTCCGAATAGATCCCCACTGTCACTGTTTTCTCCGCTGACTTTGTTTCGAAGAACCAGAGTATGCACATTGCCTTTTCTTGAACAGTTGCCATTTTGAAGTATGACGTCAATTCAGCAGGTAGCGTGTTATCATATAAAACTTTCCACTGAGAACTTGTTTATGCTGTAGGCAGTTTTATTTGGTCCGTTAGAGTTTGACCATGCCAGGCTACGGAAACCCCAATAAATATTACCAATCATGCTGATGTATAAGAAATGTGAAGTTTATTTGATGTACCAAAACTATCACTTCAGAACTTAAGTCTCATAATTAATCAATTGATCATGTTAATAAGAAACTTCTAATTAGAAAATTACAAATGTTAATTTGTACACCTTTCTTTTAGAAACAAAATAGAACAATTTTATTATGAAGAGAATAGGCAAATATTAAAAGTATAGTTAAAAATAATATAAGCCCTCACTAATAAAAATGAATAATTAATGCAAAAATTTAAATCATCGAATGTTGTCATTTTCATTTTGCAATCCTTCATGGCCGCCCCGGTGGCGCAGTGGTCTAAGGCGTTGGCCTCTGATCATTCGTCCGTAAGGGGTCCGGGTTCGAATCCCGGCAGGCATGGATGTTGTGTTTGTCTTACGGCACTGGCTCTCTCCCTTTCCCTGGAACCAGTGACCCTAAATTAGGGACGGGCGACTGCTTATAGCCCATTGAGTTGCTCACGGTGGTCGTTAAACCTCAAAAAAAAAAAAAAATCCTTCACGAAGATGTGGAGTCAGAACAAAAATAATAGAGTACTTAGAAGTACTTCCAATGGGAACATCTCACTTGAAGAGTCGCTCCTTTTACTAACAGTTTAATTATTACTCATTTAAATACATCATTCCTTTAAACATTGGCTCATGTCATCAGTACCAGGTGAAATAGAACATTCACTTTGGAGTGCAAGAAACACACACCCTATATAATAAGGAACACATCAACAGTTAGAAGAATTGGCAGGAAAGCACGTAACACACAAAACATTAAAATAATTCTTGAAATCGTCAACACACGCATAAGTTATGTTGAAAAATTATGAGCGGGACGTTTCGGTAGTGACTTCTACCTTCATCAGCCATGGAATCAGACACGTGGTAAAAGCGTCAGTTGTTGCCAAATTTCAAAATTGCTTTCCAAATAATAGGGATGTTAAATGGTGCATCAGTATTGCAGGTGTTAGGGGTAAGGTAGATTTCAATGCTTTCGCTGTATCTGAGGGCATGCCGATTGCTGAACAGGGCGATTCGCTTAACATTGTGCCAATCGGGAGCCGGGAACGTATCGCTGATGGTTAAAATTGAAAGGGAGGTGGAAGGGCCACCTTTCTTAACATCAGCGATATGCTCCATCAAACGCCGGTTTATGCTGTGTTAAGTGGATGTTAAAAGGTGCGTCAGTACTGCAGCATAAACCGGTGTGTGATGGAGCATATCGCTGATGTTAAGAAAGGTAGCTCCCTTTCAATTTTAACCATCAGCGATACGTCCGCGGCTTCCAATTGGCACAATGTTAAGCGAATCGCCCCGTTCAGCAATCGGCATGCCCTCAGATACTGCAAAAGCATTGAAATCTACCTTACCCCTAACACCTGCAATACTGACGCACCTTTTAACATCCTTATTATTTGGAAAGCGATTTTGAAATCTGGCAACAACTGACGCTTTTACCGCGTGTCTCATTCCATGGCTGATGAAGATAGAAGTCGCTACCGAAACGTCCCGCTCATAATTTTTCTACGTAACTTATACGTGTGATGACGATTTCAGTTAGAAGAGTGTTGTTGTACAAAGACAGTTACCAAGGAAACACAGTTTTAGACGAGTTTTTGTAGTAAGACAGTTAGTTACCAAGGAAACACAGTTCACTTGATTTAATGATGACATTTTTTGAAAATGTCATTATTAACTGTCACCTACATCACCATCTCTTAAGGAATCTGGAAAATTGAACTGTTCTGGAATAGTGTGTGAACCTGCATTTTCCAACTTTCATTCAAGTATACTAACTACTATTACAAGAATCAAGACAATGCATTTTCATGCAACTGAAATGTGTGAATTTCAGCAAGCACATAGAATGAACAAATCAAATCATCCACTACCTGTTTATACGAGTGAACCTTCAATAAATACCCAGGCCAGTAATCACCAGGTTCTTTTTAGATAGAGAGCATGGTAACAATTCATGAAGATTTTTCTGAAAACCACATGGCAGGCACACATGACCACTTTTTTAAACAGAAAAATCTGACTTAATTTCTATGATGTTTCTATTTGAAGAACTTATTATTTCTGAACTTCGGATGGTGGGGGCTTACTTTCAATATAGAAGGTTTGCTTCTACGAGAAGGCAGGTGCCCTGACTAGCACACTCTAGGTGGCTATTCAGATCCATGTCCTTCAGTTGCTGTGTGGATGATGTGACAATAATATACTCAAGACAAAATTTTGGAGACGCATGTTCAACTCCTGCTAATTCAATTTCTCTGAGAAGCTGACTGCATGGATGGGTGACAATTAATGATGGCACTTCTAGATTAAAGAACAATGATGCTATCCAACTGTCAAGAGCTTTATATATTAAATCTTCATTCACTTCTGCAAATATAAATACTTATACAGTAGACTCACATTTTTACGAACCTCTTTTTTGCGAACTATTCGTATTTACGAACGAATCCGTCGGTCCGAAAATTCTTCCATACAGCGTAATGTAATTTTCAGCTCTATTTAACGAACAACAAACATACACCCTCTCTTTTATGCAAACTAAAATTTCCTCAATTCACCAAATTCTTCCATACATCGTAGTGTAATTTTCAGTTCCATTTAACGAACAACACAAATGTACATTCTCCATTCTCTCTTTTATACGAACTAAAATTCCTCACCATTTTTCGCCGACAACAAACACCAAAGCTGTGAACAACAGGAAGCGAGTCATCGATGGCAACACGTGCGCACAGTGTGATGGGCAGAGGCGGGTTCTCATTTGCTGTGGGGAATAAACCAATCAGGAGCTGTTTGAAGGATGCATTTCTTCGTCCTTTGCTTTACTTCATTGATGAGTCAGTTCGTTTTGTTTCCGTCTGCACGTGTGAGGGAGATTTTTTTGTTTTTTTTGTTTATTAGAGACAAATTTGTTTATCAGTAGACATTAAGAAACAGATTCTGAAGGATGTCGAAGCGCATGTGCTAAGCAAAACAAAGATTGCAGAAAAGTTCGGCATACCAAAGAACTCTCTATCTACGATCATCAAAGCTAGAGAAAAAGATTGTTTCTGTTCACGATGGCAGCAGAGTTGCACCTTCCCGAAAGTACTTCCGTAAAGCTAAGTATCCAGAACTGGAGGAGGCTTTAGTTGTTTGGCTCAGGAAAATGAGAGGCAAGAATATACCTATTGATGGCAATCTACTCAAAGAACAAGCAGAATTTTTTGCTTTGAGGATGGAATTGAAAGATTTTAAGGCATCTGATTGTTGGCTGCAAAAGTTCAAGTTGCGGCATGGCTTAACCTTCAGAAAAGTTTGTGGAAAAAGTGCAGCAGTCGACACGGTCTATACTAACGAGTGGAAAGAAGGAAGGCTCAAAGCTCTACTTTCCGAATTTCCATTGGAAGATGTTTTTAATGCCAACGAGAGTGGTTTGTTTTTTAAAGTGCTGCCAGACAAAACATTGGTTTTCAAGGGTGACATATGCAGTGGTGGCACGAAAGCTAAACAGTGGATTACGGTCTTAATGGGAGCCAACATGTCCGGCTCAGAAAAGCTGCCCCTTCTGTTCATAGAAAAGTAAAAAGCCCAGATGCTTTACGAACGTGAAAAAACTCCCTGGTGAGTACCATGCAAACAAGAAAACGTGGATGACGGGTGTCATTTATGAAAAATGGTTGAGAGAGTTGAACCAGTACTTTTCTGCAAAGAAACGCAAAATTCTCCTAGTCGTGGATAATTGTACAGCTCATGTTTCGGTTCATGGACTGCAGGCGATCCGGGTGGAGTTTCTTCCACCTAACGTCACTTCGGTTTCACAGCCCATGGATCAAGGCGTAATCTAGTGTTTTAAGAGAAACTATCGGCGAATGCTATCGAAACAGGTGATTCTTGATTTGGAGCATGGAAAGAGCTATGAAATTGATTTGCTGGGAGCGATGCATCTGTCAATTCGTGCGTGGAATGAGGTCTCCCAGGCAATGATTGCCAACTGTTTTTGTAAAGCAACGTCTGCAGAGAAAAACATCGTGGATAGTGATTCCAGTGGTGATGAAATTTTGCTGCACGAACTTCGCAACAGGAACCTACACGTGCCTGAAGATATGACTTTTCAGGATTTCTTGTGCATGGATGGGAACATTTTGTGCACAGAGGAGATACCTGACGACAAGATAATTGAACAAGTTGCGGGGCCAAATGCGAAAGATCTTTCCAACGATGAAGAGGGATGCGAGGCTATCCCTCAACTTGCGCTTAAAGAAGCGACAGAATGTCTGTCAGGACTGCGTCGTTTTTTTTAAGCAGATTGCAATGCTGACATGCTAGCTAGCATTGATGCTATGGAAGCACATGTTTACCAAAGTGTTGTTCTGAAGTAAACCAAAATTAATTACTTTTTCGTGTCATCTAGTAATCAAAAGTCAGTACAGATTGGATTTTTTAATTTTTAAAATTCTGTTCGCTTTTACGAACTTTTTTCGGTGGTCCCTACGGGTTCGTAAAAACGCGAGTCTACTGTATATAGTAACTGTGATAAGCATTTCAGATTGCCAAGAAGGACATGAAATGCAAATGAGCATTTTTGGTTAACTACACAAATGAGCAAGACTTTGTTTGTGCAGTAAACATGCAGGAAAGATTTCAAATTATTATTATTACTATTACTATTATTATTTAGAATTATAGCTTTACTATAGAAATGGGCAACACAAAATGCAAATGAACAAAATATATAAATGCCCAACAAAGATAAAATCTAATTTACCTTTACAACACTGTCGATAAGAACTGTTATTATTCCAATAGGAACAAAACCCTGGGCAAGCACTGAAATATCAGTATATGTAAACCAGCCACGTTTGGACATTTCATGTAAGGCAATTCTGGAAGAAGAAAATAAAACATCAACGGAGACAAAAACGGCATGCATCTGCAATAATTTAGTGGCTTCTGAAGCCATAAAAGATAAAGACAATCATCTAGGTTTTAAATACTCTACACAATAAGATTTTCAATATGTATACATCAAAATTTCCCTGTTAATTCACTAGTGACTGAAGTCAAATAATGGGAGCAATACTTGTGTTGATAGCTTTCTCAGGTAACAAATGAGCTTTCTTCGTGTGATTTCTAAACTATATGAAACATCTTATTTGTGTTTGCAAAGAACTTGCTTGAATATAATAAAAGAAATTTGTAATTTCAAACAATATTTCAGGCACAACTTGATTCTTGGAAATGGTATCAATGATAAATATACTTTGTTATGGTACACACACATAAAGCATTTTTATAGTGAATAAGAAGCAAGTGGCTTTAACTGAGATAAGTGAACCACAATCTGTATATAGTGTCTGCTGACTGAAACAACTTTTCAATAGGGTTCCTAAGAACTAGTGCCGGCAGTCTTAGTGAACGATGGGTTTGCCTCCTCGGGGCTCTCTGTGGTAACAATGGCACACACAACAGCAACTAAGCCTCTGTGAATCTTGGAGAGGTGCCAGCTAGTTCTGTGTGACATTGGCGAAAAGACCCCAACTCACTGGGATTTGTTCCAGAATCCTTAGGTTGAATGACCAACTGGAACCCTCAGCTGTGGGCTGGGCCAATCCCCCACACTGATGTACTAACCTGATTAAAAAGACAAAAAGAATTCAATACCCGGACTCAAGTGTGGGATATGGTGGACCTACTACACTTGAGAAGGACGGTCCACTACAGAATCGACCTGGACTTTCTAAACGACGTATGAGAAAGAGATCTCGGCTCAGTGAATGTAAGACTTGTGTATAGAATACTAGAGGTATAAATGGCAGGATGAATGAGGAGATTAAGGAGATGAATAAGTATAGACTGAATGTGCTGTGTGTGTAAGTGAAACCAAAAAGAAGGAAATTGGGGTAGAAAAAGTGAATGGCACAGTGAGTGTGTGTTCTGGAGTATTGAATAATGTGAGAGGACAGGCTGGTGTAGGTGTGATTTTTTAGTGAAAAGATGAAGAACAACTTGATTCACTACAGTTGCGTAACTGAGAGAATTCTCTGGATTCATTTGAAAGTGAAACTTCGGAGAATCGTAATTGTTGTAGTGCATGCTCCTTGTGACTCTGAACCTTCTGATAAGAAGGAAGATTTCTGGAATGAGCTAAAAGCTGTTTTGAGCCAGTTTGGTGCTAAAGAAAAAGGTTATAATAGCACAGGATTTCAATGCTAGAGTAGGTGTGCAGAATGCAATTTCTGACAATGTTCTGATTAAGTTTAATGTTCGTTGTGTGAATGATAATGGTGAAAGATTAATTGAACTCTGCACTGAGAATGGTTTGTGTGTATCTAATACATTTTTCAACCACAAGTATATCCACACATATACTTGGAAAAATCGTACTCTTGGTCAAAAGAGTGCGATAGATTTTGTTGTCTACGATCAGCGTCTGAAACACTTAGTTGTTATTACCCGTGTGATGAGAGGAGCGGATGTTGGTTCTGATCATTACTTGGTAGTGTCAAGAGTGAAACTTAATGTTGGTTGAATGAAAAGGAATAGGAAGAGACCCAGGATAGAAAGAATAAAGGTTGATAGGCTCCTTGAAGATCATCAGCATTATTCTGAGTTACTCAGAGAACGACTGAAGGAGCTGAAGTCTGGTGAGAGGGATGTAGAAAAGAAGTGGGAATATGACGATTATGGGCAAAACACGTAACAATATTAACAAAGAAAGGTAACTTGATCACGCTAGTTACGTTAACTAAAACTTTTACAAAAAGTTCGTAAGTTGGAAGCTTTCGACCTTATCTTAGGTCTTCATCACGCCAATGGAGGACTAAAATTGTTGCCAGATTCTACATTTGAATTTTTCCTATTTTTGTTGCCAAAACTTAGAATTGATCTCCAGATCAACGGAATGTAGAGAGGAGATTCGGAGTTGCAAGTCATTGAGTTGAAAATAATTTCTATGCTTTCACGGTAACGGAGGGCAAAACGATTGTCAAACGAAGCAATTCGTTTTGCTTCGTTCCAGTGGGGAACTGCAGATGTGTCTTCCATTGTCAAAATAGACAAGGCAGTGTTGGGATTGCCTTTCGAAACATCTTTTCTGTGTTCTAAAATTCTATGGCTAATGCTCCTGTATGTGCTTCCAATGTATAAGTTATCCCCAGTAGAAGAAGAGATAGGAATGCAGTAAACTCCTGGGAGGTTCAGGCTTTCAACTTTGTCCCTATCCCTTTGTAGAAGTTTCAAGATGTTTGGGGTAGATTTAATGGCAAGATGGTAACCAAAACTTCTAAAAAGGATCTGTAACTTATAAGCATAGGAAGGATGGTAAGGAACAGAACCACAGAATTTCAGGTCTTCTTTCTTGTGAGGAAGGAGGCATTCGATTTTCGAATGGTTTTCATATTTCTTTATGAGGGAGTTAACTGTAACAGCAGGGAAACCATGAGAGGGCTATTGTAGAAATTTTGGAGAGTTCTTCTTGAAGAGAGAGTTGGTTGTTGCAAATGATATGAGCTCTGTGGATGTAGGACTTCAATGCTGCAAGCTTGTAGAGATGCAACAATAGAAGTAAAAGAATATGCTCGCCATACAAAGAAATTCAATTTTCTACTCTCCAAGCAAAAAGTCGAGCAACATCTCCGTCATCAGCCTCTACTGACAAGCCAAAGTATGTAAATCTTTCTTCTGTCACTATTCCTCCTAGCTTGGATAAATTCTTATCATTAGGCCCAAAATTTTCACCTGCTCTTCCTATCAATCTTCCACAAACTGTTTCTGTTATAGAATCAGCCATCCACAGAACTGAGACTGTTCAGCAGCCTATCCTTCGTGCCAACGCTGCTGTTATCTTATCCAAGCAAAATTCTGTGCCAATCAAGTACTCTTCCTCTTGTTTAAAAGAATTCAGGTCATTTATTCAAGAAAATGACCTAGCCGTATGCAAAGCAGATAAAGTTGGTTGCCCAGTCATCATTGGTAAAGAAACTCTAAACCAAAAAGTGCTTTCTTTTCTTACATCTGCTAACTGCATCCCTTTACAGTCAGACACCACCAACTCACTCAAAAACTCAGTTGACAGATTAGCTAAGAAAGAAACTCTTCAATCCTTCCTTGGTGATATATCACCCCCTCCTTACTTCAGAACTCCCAGGCTCTTCCTGCAAGTGAAACTGCATAAAGCTGGTAACCCCATCAGACCTTTAGTGGAATATTCGTTTTCTCCAGCTGTAAACCTTGAAAAGAGATTGGTCCACAAATGCAAATCCCTGGCAGCCAACCATCCTCATACAGTTGTCTCTACTTCAAACTTCATCCACAACCTTCCTAATTCCTTTCCCCCTTGTGATAATCTGTATACTCTTGATGTAGAATCTTTGTTTCCCTCTGTACCATATTTTGATTCCTACATGCTCCTCATGAAGAAATTGATTCTTCATTTTGAACCCCAGGTCCTCTTATCAAAGATCTTTATGATTGTTTCCACACTATTCATCAACACAGTTGTTTTGTTTTCAACAAAATTGTGTATAGGCAACAATCTGGTCTCCCCATGGGCTCACCTCTTTCCCCTCTGCTTGCTGAAATCTACATGCAACATATTGAAGTTTCCATAATTCCTCTACACCCTTTTCAACCTTCCCTATGGTTAAGATATGTAGACGACATTTTCATTAGCTGGCCACATTCCGAGTCTGAGCTACAGATACTGATCAACTCCATTACAGAAAAATTTCCTTCCATTAAGCTCACTATATCTAAGGAAGTAAATCACAAAATTGATTTCCTGGATGTATCTATCTGCAGAAACGCTGATCTCTCCATTACTCGTTCCGTCTATCGAAAACCTTCTGCAGCCACTAACATCATTCCCTACAAATCTTGCACCCTGCATCTCTACAAGCTTGCAGCATTGAAGTCCTACATCCACAGAGCTCATATCATTTGCAACAACCAACTCTCTCTTCAAGAAGAACTCTCCAAAATTTCTACAATAGCCCTCTCTCATGGTTTCCCTGCTGTTACAGTTAACTCCCTCATAAAGAAATATGAAAACCATTCGAAAATCGAATGCCTCCTTCCTCACAAGAAAGAAGACCTGAAATTCTGTGGTTCTGTTCCTTACCATCCTTCCTATGCTTATAAGTTACAGATCCTTTTTAGAAGTTTTGGTTACCATCTTGCCATTAAATCTACCCCAAACATCTTGAAACTTCTACAAAGGGATAGGGACAAAGTTGAAAGCCTGAACCTCCCAGGAGTTTACTGCATTCCTATCTCTTCTTCTACTGGGGATAACTTATACATTGGAAGCACATACAGGAGCATTAGCCATAGAATTTTAGAACACAGAAAAGATGTTTCGAAAGGCAATCCCAACACTGCCTTGTCTATTTTGACAATGGAAGACACATCTGCAGTTCCCCACTGGAACGAAGCAAAACGAATTGCTTCGTTTGACAATCGTTTTGCCCTCCGTTACCGTGAAAGCATAGAAATTATTTTCAACTCAATGACTTGCAACTCCGAATCTCCTCTCTACATTCCGTTGATCTGGAGATCAATTCTAAGTTTTGGCAACAAAAATAGGAAAAATTCAAATGTAGAATCTGGCAACAATTTTAGTCCTCCATTGGCGTGATGAAGACCTAAGATAAGGTCGAAAGCTTCCAACTTACGAACTTTTTGTAAAAGTTTTAGTTAACGTAACTAGCGTGATCAAGTTACCTTTCTTTGGAAGTGGGAATGTTTTCAGAACTGTGTTGTCACTGCTGCTAAAGAGGTCTGTGGCACCACAATAGTGGGTAACAATAGAGGTGATGCTTGGTGGAATAGTGAGATTTAAGAGGCAGTAAAGAAAAAGAAGGAAGCCTATTTGGGGATGTTGCAACGTAGAGCCTCTGTGGATGAATATCATTCAAAGAAGCGTGAAGCTGCTAAGCTGGTTCGCCAGAGTAAGACAAAAGATAGGAAGGAGAAGGTGGAAAGGCATGAACTGGCTTTTTGGAAAGATAAGAAGTCTTTCTGGAAGTACATGAGACTCAGGAAAAATAAGGGAAACAACGTTGTAAGTTGTGTGAAGAATGAGATTGGGGAAATGATATGGGAGCCCAATGAGTTAAGTGAAAGATGGGGTGAATATTTCTGCAAGTTATTACATCAGGAAAGCAAAGATGATTCTGAGACAGACGCAGATGATGTCATAGTGAGGGATAGAAGCATAGGAGGGATCTCAAGAGAAGAAGTGTGTAAAGCTCTAAAATCTCTTCAGAATGGTAAGGCTCCGGGAAGTTGATGGCATAACTGCTGAAATGTTCAAATATGGTGGTGACTGTGTAATTTACTGGTTAACTGAAATTTGCCAGTTGTGCTGGGAGTTAGGAATGGTCCTTCGGGATTGGAAGGATGCTATTATTGTTCCCTTGTATAAGGTAAAAGGTGATCAGACTGAATGCAAGAACTATCATGGTATTATCCTACTAAGTGTGCCAGGGAAAGTGTTTGGTAAGGTTGTTATTGAAAAACTACGGGGTCTTGCATCAGAGAAAGTGTGGGATGTTCAGAGTGGTTTTATGCCTGGTAAAGGCTGCACTAACCAGATTTTTGCATTATGCATGATGATTGAAAAGTATCTGGCTGTTGGTAAGAAAGTTTTTGCTGCCTTTATAGATTTAGAGAAAGCTTACGACCGAGTAAATAGGGCACTTTTGTGGAAGGTATTGAATGAATATGGTGTTACAGGGAATCTACTTAATAGTGTAAAAGCCATGTATGCTGGTAGTAGAGCTTGTGTACGAGTGAATGGTGTTTTATCAAAATGGTTTTCTATTGGTGCAGGAGTTAGACAAGGTTGTGTAATGTCACCATGGCTGTTTAATATATTTATGGACGTGTGCATGCGTGATGCCAAAATAGATGATAGTGGTTTATGTCTTGGTGATATACGTGTGTGCAGATTGATGTATGCTGATGACACTGTCCTGTTGGCAGAGAGCAAAAGTGAGTTGCAGAGTATGTTGAGTCGGATGTACGAAGTTTGCATGAAATTCAAACTGAGTATAAATAAGGAAAAACCAAAGTTATAGCGTTTGAAAGAGGAACTGGTAGCACTGAATGTAATGTAAGTATAAACGGCACTGTGATTGAACAGGTGAGTGAGTTTGTGTATTTAAAAAGCATGTTTGACAAAGAGAACAAATTGGATGGTGAAATTAGTATGCAAGTGAAATCTTCATTGAAAGTCATAGCTACTCTGGGAGGTTTTCACAGGAATGATGGGTTCTCTAAAGAGTCCTACATGGCTGTGTATGAAAGTGTAATTGTTCCTACTCTGATGTATGGCAGTGAAACATGGGTACTGCAGAAGAAACATAGGAGTCGTTTGTGTGCTGGAGAAATGCGTTACTTACGGGGGTTTGTGGCAAGACACGGTCTGGTTGTGTGAGGAATAAAGATGTATTGCAGTTGTGTGATGTGAAGCAAAATGTTGTTAGCAAGGTGGAGACCAATATGCTTCGGTGGTTTGGCCATGTTGAAAGAATGAGTGATGAGATGCTTACTAAGAAAATCTTTTTAGCCCAAGTGGCAGGAAGAAAAGGCAGAGGAAGGCCAAGGAAGTCATGGGAGAATCAGATTCAGGAGTGTCTGCATGAGAAAAAGATTATGAGTATGAAGTATAAAATATCTTGTGTATGGCGTGTAATGGATATCAGTGAAGCCCGAATTGTATGTCAAGATCGCTGTAAATGGAGAAGTTTGATACAACAACAGTAAGTAAAAATATCTGGTAGTTTGTATTTCTTTTTGGAGCTAACCTCTGAATCTCAGAGAACAGCTTAGTGATGGGTATGTATGTATGTATTGGGTATATAAATAAGTTTTGAGGGATTTTCGTTCGGTGTCGTACTTATTACTGCTCGCATGTATTTTAAGGTGCCAACACTGCGATATTGCAGTATGAGACGCCAACTGTGAGAGTCAGTATACGACGTTCAATTGAGGTGCGATGAAGTATTTGTTATACTCGATGTAAAATGGCAACTTTCGTCCCGACAAAACAGCATTTGTGGGAAGTGTTAGTGCATTACTTTATTGTCAAGAAAAGTGCTGCCGACAGCTATCGCTTAATGTCAGAAATCTATGGTGAACATTCCCCATCCATAAAAACACGCGAGTATTGGTTTAGACGATTCAAAAGGAACGATTTCGATGTCAGTGATAAAGAACATTCTGGACCACCCAAAAAAACTGCTGATGCCGAATTGGAAGCTTTACTTGACGAGGATCTGTGCCAGACCTAAAAAGAACTAACAGTAGCATTAAATGTTAATCAACCATGCATTTCACAATGTTTAGCTGCCATGGGAATGGTGCAAAAAGAAGGGAATTGGGTTCCACATGCTTTGCGGGAAAGAGACATTGAACGTCGAAAAACCATTTGCGAATTGCTGCTTCAAAGGCAAAAAAAAAAAAAAAGTTTTTTTTGCATCGTATTATTACTGCCGATGAGAAATGGATATGGTACGATAACCCTAGGTGGCAGAAAGCATGGGTGAAGCCAGGTGAACCAGGTCCTTCAACGCCAAAATGCAATATCCATGATTCAAAGGTAATTCTGTGTATCTGGTGGGACCAGAAGGGTGTGATCCACTATGAACTGCTGAAACCATCAGAAACTATTACTGGTGATTGGTATCAAACCCAATTACTACGTTTAAAACAAGCTCTCACGCATAAATGGCCGGAATGGGAGAATAGACACAACAAAGTCATCTTACAGCATGACAACGCAAGACCACGTGTTTCTTGACCTATGAAAAAGTACTTAGAAGGATCAGACTAGGAAGTTCTACCCCACCCGCCATATTCGCCAGATATTGCGCCATCGGATTAACATTTGTTCCGGTCAGTGCAGTCAGCACTTTCTGGAGAACGGGTTAGTTCTTATGAAGACATCAAAAATTGGCTGGACAACTGGATCTCTTGCAAGGAACCGGAATTCTTCCTTCGGGGCATACGTTCACTGCCCGAAAGATGGGGTAAAGTTGTAGTTTTAGAGGGAGCATACTTCGATTAATATTAAAATATTGTTTCTGTTCTTCAACAACGTGTTTTGTTCACCTCAAATCCCTCAAAACTTATTTATATACCCAATATGTAAGAACTAGTTGTTCAATACATTAAAGTAGTGTGGTGTGAAAAGGCCAGCTGCAAAGATCGGTCAAAAACCTTTATACTGTAAGTCTCTCAACACTCAAGTTTAAGAGAAATACTGTTAAGTGGTTTAAGATTAACTGAACAGTAGGACAGGAATTAAGCTGTTTCCATTTTTATCTTGAATTTACATTCATATGCTTAATTTTGAACATTAACATTAGGTTGCTCACCTAATAAACATGAATTTCATAAGGAACTCACCTGATGGTTTGAATTTAAGCCTAAAATAGTGCTGGACCAAATTGTTAAAAGCTGCTATCTACTGAGGGGTAATAATTTTAAGATATGAACTTGATATGCATGTATATAAATTTAAAACAATGTAAATACATGAAACAGGTATAGTATAATTGTTCATAATAGAACACGCGTCAAGCTTGTGAAAAGTTGCGTAAAGTGTACGGTGATAATGCTCTACAAGAACGTCAGTGCCAGCAGTGGTTCGCAAAATTCCGTGCTGGTGATTTTGACCTCCTCGGTCCGAGAGGCCCACCGAGGTTGATGACGACCAAATAAAGGCATTGATCGAGTCAAACCCACATTACACGACACAAGAGATTGCAGACACATTGCACATCCATCATTCAAGTGTTCACGACCATCTGAAGAAGCTGGGATACGTAAGCAAGCTCGATGTGTGGGTTCCTCATGAACTCAAAGAAGTTCAATTGTCGGCGCGTACTGCGATATGCTCATTAAACGTGAGAAAAACGATCCTTTTTTGAAGCGACTGATAGCTGGTGACGAAAAGTGGATTATGTACAACAATGTGCTGCGCAAACGGTCTTGGTCCCGACGTGCTGCTTCGCCTCAAACGACATCCAAAGCAGACATTCATCAGCGGAAGGTTCTGGTCTCAGTGTGGTGGGATTTTAAAGATGTGTCGTGTTTATCGAGCTCCTACCACGGAACCAAACAATCAATTCGAATGTATATTGTCAGCAATTGGACAGTTTGAACGAATCCATCATCCAGAAACGTTCATCGTAAAGGTGTTGCGTTCCATCATGACAACGCGAGACCACACATAAGTTTGATCACTCGCCAAAAATTATTGGAGCTCGGGTGGAATGTGTTGCCACACCCAGCATACTTGCCTGACCTTGCGCCGTCAGACTTCCACTTGTTTCGCTCTCTTTAACAGTTCTTGCGTGGTATAACATTCAATTCAGAAGAGGCTGTAAATCAGCACCGTGTACAGTTTTTTGCCACGAAAGAAGGTCCTTCTACGAACAAGGCATTCTGCAGCTCACTGAAAGATGGCAAAAGGTTATCGAACAAAACGGGCATTATATCATTGATTGCTCTTTGTTCTTTCTATCAATAAATTACGTTTGCAAAACATGGCTAAAATACGTCATGACTTTTCCGACAACCCAATACATACGTGAGTGTTATACCGAAACAATGGACAAAATTAGGGATAGTGTGAAAGGGAAAAAAATGTTTGTGTCTGTTGATGAAACGAATGATGCTCAGAGTTGTCCTGTTGCCAACGTCATAATAGGGACACATGAGCCGGATTGCCTTGGCAAAATATTTTTGCTGAATACAGGGATCATAGAGAAAGTGAATCACTCAGCGATTTGTCAATTATTTGACAAATCCCTATTTCTTTTATGGCCTGGTGGTATACAACATGACGATATCCTTCTGTTTTTGACTGATGCTACCCCGTATATGATTAAAGCAGGAAAATCAATTAAAGTATTTTATCCCAAGTTGGTGCATGTCACTTGCCTTGCCCATGCTTTACATCGCACTGCTGAAGAAATCCGTGCAAATTATCCTAATATTGATCGACTCGTATCCAATGTAAAAAAATATTCCTAAAAGCACCATATCACATACAATGTTTCAAATCTCAAACTCCTTACCACCACAGCCAGTAAAAACACGTTGGGGGACATGGCTAATGCATGCATATATGTATTACAGTGACAATTTCCAGCCTGTAAAGTTTATAGTAAAATTGTTTTCAAACTGGTGATGCCGCTTCATTTCAAATCGCCCAATACATGTTCTCGGAAGATAAAACAGACAGAAATCTAGCATACATTAAATCAAACTTCAGCATTTTGGCCTCAAGATTACGTGTTTAGAAAAGCAGGGTATGGAACTCATCGATGCAATCAGTTACATTGAAAAAGCAAGCCAAGTTCTTAAAGGAGCCAAAGGCAAGGTTGGACAATCTATCTTTGCCAAATTAAACAATGTTCTGGAAAAAAACATTAGATTCCAGACTTTGAAGAAAATCTCACATATATATTAACTGGAGAAACACACAGTTTTGAAATAGAAGAACTAGCTGTAAGCAAAGCTGCTTTTTCTTTTTTTTTTTTTTTTTTTTTTTTTTTTGAGTATGCCCGTCACATCCGTTGATGTCGAGAGAAGCTTCTTGAGATATGAAAACCTACTTACAGATAATAGTTCATTTACCTTCGAAAACATTAAGATGCACCTTATAATTCAGTGCAATTATGATGCACTTACATGAAGAAAGACTTTCAGTGCACAAGCAAATAAAATTCATATGGGATTGGTATGTACTGTTCTTTCTTTTTCTTATGCAGTTATTTTTTTTTACGATTAATATTTATTTTAAAGAAAAGAAATATAATTTATCAATTATTTTAAGACAATACAACAATTTTTGGCAAAATTTACTGTAAGAACTGTTCTAGGTAGGTTTTCTTTGAAACATTTTAAGGGCATTTTTTTTCATTTTATGGGCTTTTTTTTTTTTTTTTTTTTTTTGCAAATTTTAAAGGCATTTTCTGCTACTTTTAAATGCATTTAAAAGGAATTTTTCAGTCATCAAAGTTCGGGCTCTATTGATCACGAATAACTCGTTCTAATATGTCATATAAATTTTCTATTGGATTGATGTCTGTTGAGAGAGGGGGCCATGTAATTGTGGTAAGCTCACTGCTATGCTCCTGAAGCCAGTCAGTCACTAGCAGAGACCGATGGGGTGGAGAGTTGTCCTGTTGAAAGATCGGAACTTGGTTCAGACAGAAGCATGTAATGAAAGGGTGGAGATGGTCGGCCAGGAGCTACACGTAGCTGGTACCAAGTGACGGAAGACTCAAGAGGTACCACCAAGGGACCCACGCCGAACCACATGAAAGCTGCCCAAACAGTTACACTGGCTCCGCCGGCCTGTAGTATGCCGACTTGGTATGCAGGGTTCATACCTTCGTGTGGTTTACGCCACACGCGGACTGCATCGGCACGATACAGTGTGAAACAGGATTTGCCACACCACGTGACACGTTTCCAATCATCCAAGATCCAGTCTTGATGGGCATTTCCAAAATGCAGCCGAATAATGCAATGCTGTGCCATTAACATCGGGATACGATGTGGTCATCGAATGCCCCAGCCGAGTAGTGCCATGTGTCGGAGGATGATCTTTGAGCAAAGGCTTGTTGTGGATGCAACTTCATTAAATTGTGACATGATTTGCTGCAAACAAGCCTTCCGACTCGTCTGTACGATGCGGGCCAATTGTCAATGCCCTCGATCATTCAATGCACTTTTACGGCAACATTTTATCTGACTGTTAGCGTTTTTGCCGGATTTCACATACTCTTGGTACACACTTGCTACAGTTTGTCACAAATTTCCTGACAGTTTCACTGTTGCGCTGACTGAACATCCGGCCTTTCTGGCTCCCACAACCTGACCTCAATCAAACTCACTTAAGTCTCATCCTCAACCCAGGCTGCCACTTGACGGAATGTATTCCTGTGTGTAACTACCCACTCTATTTATAGCCCCAACCGGTTTTCCTGCACACTGCAATTTGCTGTTGTCCTGCTGCTTTGTGTATTTTCACTGGGGTGCACATAATACACTGGTTTACATAAATTAAGCAACAAATGGAAAAATCGCGATAACTCAAAAAGTATGCAACCGATCGGATGAAATTTGGTGGTAAACTTTATCAGACCAAATGCAACAAAAAAAAACCCATAAGAACATGTGATACAAGGCATTTACATTTTCCATGAGTGATGCAAATATGAAAATACAGAAATATAGGTATCAAGATGAAATAGGAAAAGGTACTTCAATACGGAGTGTGGTTACTCCCGAACAGCAATACAGGCCTGACAGCAATGTTCCATGCTGTTAATTATGGTGTCGAGAAGTTCTGTGGGTAGCTGAGTCCATTGCTCAAGCGAAGCAGTGCGGAGCCCCTGCAAGGGTTCGGGGATGGGGCTGGAGGCCAGCAACATGCCTCTCGAGAGCATCCCAGACATGCTCACTGGGCTTCAGATCGGGTTAGCGTGCTGGCCACTTTATATGGATTATAGTCTTTTGTTCCAGGTAGTGGTGCATGAGGCGAGCTGTGTGAGGGCGGGCATTATCCGCCTGCAGTACAAATGTACTGCTAATTGTGGCCACATACGGACAAACAATAGGGTCCTGGATGTCGTCCCTATACCTCTGAGCATTGAGGTTTTCACGTGGCAACACACAGAGGTTGGTACGGCCGCCTAACGATATGCATGCCCACACCAGAACACTACCACCATCATAGGTGTCCCTTTCCTGGATATTAGGGGAAAAGTGAGCACCGGCCTCTCTCCAGATGCAAACTCGGCGAGAATCACTCTGTAAACAGTATTGCGACTCATCAGAGAACAGAACGGACCACTGATTTTGAGTCCAGTTCACATGCATTCGTGCCCAACTGAAACATTCCCTCTGGTGGCAAGGGCTGACGGACACGCGTGATACGGGTCGCCAAGCATACAGTCCTCCTGCGTGTAACCTTCTGTGTACCGTCGAAGCTGATACCGTCAGTGCAGTGACTGCCGCAAGCACAGACCTGAGATGAGTCAGTGTAGGAGTCCTGTTCCGCCGTGCCGAAAACACCAGTCATCAGCGGAGGTCCTTGGCCTACCTTCGGAAAGCTACACCTGTGGCTTGGAACTTCTGCCACATCCTGCTGACCACAGAACAATCGACGTGGAGCCATCTTGCGACGTCCGCCTGCCGGGGGAATTGTGGAGTGGTGATTTTGGCATTTCTTTTGCTCCAAAAATGGAGATATTTGCGTTTTACACGATTAAGGCCCGCCATGCACCAAAATTCGAAAATTAATATCTTTTAACCTGTGGGAAATTAAAAAAAAATTTTTACTTTTGGGATTTTCATACATTGGGGTAATCTACTCATGACAAAAAAACATAAGAATCAGAGATGAGGTTGGTGGATAGCATCTGACGATTTGGTGTGGAATGATCCAAGAGTCATTGCATACAATGACAGAAAACTACAGCTCACGTTTCAACAAAATGGGATCCTACAAGATGGAAGCTTTGGGCCTCTGAATACTACAATTATTAAATTTTAGAATTTTAAACAACCATTTCCCTGGAAATTTAGAAAAGAAATTATAAACTAAATATTCAGTACTCTGCATATCTATCACTTGACTGTATATTGAAGTATAAAAGCTTTAAATCATTAAATTATTTTTCATATAACTTTTTTAGTTACCATTATCACAAAAACATAGTTAAGCCCTCATTCAGTATTAAACCATGAAGACACACAGCACACTTTCAGCAAAATGCAATTGAAATTGGTTTTGTCTGCTATTTTTGTCAAATATGCATTTTATGTCCCCCCACCCCACGTAAAACATTATTTCACTCAAGTTAAAACATAGAAATAGCAGCAACGATAAATGCTTGAACAATGTTACGGAATAAGGGTGTTTGGTGTACAAACTACTGCATTAACTGATAAATAACATATTAAATAGGGTTATTCTAACATCACAACTGCATCAGAAGATAAAAAGTATCATACTTACTTGCATTCAACTTCATGAACTAGTCTGAAAAATTCATTTGGCTTAATAAATACTTCCCAATTCTGAAAAACAGAAAGACAGCTTTAATAATCAATACTGGAGCAGTTATATCCAAAAAAAATCTTCACAAAACCAACAAGGTATTTCCTTTAAAAAGTTTGTAAAGGAGATAATTATTTCTGTTCAAGAACAAACTCACTTGGCACTGAAAATGTGAAAAGAAAAATTGCACCATAGGAAAATAAAGACTCATTCCCATAATAAATCATTAAATCATGCAGCCCAATGTGTTAACTGCGAATCACTGATTTCTTTCTAAAAGATGGAAGTGAAAAGTGATTGTACACCATTAATAAAACACCAATGTTTTGTCTTTATTTTTTTCATAACATTACGGCCATTTAAATTATTTTTCATAACATTTAGTTATTTTTCATAACCATTTTATTTTTTTCATAACATTATGGCATATAAGTAACACCCTACCTTCTGAAATCCCACCGATTTTCAATTAACTCCAATAGCAATTAAAATGCAGTTGAAACATACTTACGTCATTAGTTTACAATCATAAGCTTTCATATACATACAAAAATCCATTTGTAACTGCAAAATTATAGCTATAAGATATACAGTACTGCAGTGACTTTTTATTTTAAAGTTACAAGTAGTTTTGAAATTAAATTTTTGTTTCAGCATGCTAAAATACCTTTAAGAAAGCAATTTCTTCTTTTTTTTTTTTTTTTAGATAGTCAGCTCCAATCAATCTTCCAAAGTTTATTTCAGTCTCTCTCCAAATTGGATGAGATCAGAGAGGTTTGGATGAAATTATGATCAGGGAAAAAAGAAACATACAGGTGCTGTCTGTAGTCCTTTGGGATAACCACTCTCTCTTAAAAAAATAAACATTTAGGTTATATATATATCATCATCATCATCATTGTCAACCATTATCAATCCACTGCTGGACGAAGGTCTCCCCAAGTTTCCTCCACAACGGTTTGTCTTGTGCCATTCTCCTCCATGTCACCCCTGCATACTTTCGAATTTCATCCACCCATCTCCCATGTGGTCTTCTTCTGGGTCTTTTCCTGTCCCTTGGAATCCAATCTAAAATTTCGGCTGTCCATCGATGATCTGTCCTTCTGGCAGTATGTCCAGCCCATTGCCATTTCAGGGATTTAACTCTGATCATGATGTCTTCCACTCTTGTCATTTTTCGGATCCACGAGTTCCTCTTCTTATCTCTCCTGGTTACACCAAGCATGCACCTCTCCATGCTTCTTTGAGTTGTCTGCAGCCTTTGTATGTCTCTTTTAGTTAAGGTCCACGTCTCTGCACCATACGTAAGCACTGGAAGGATGCATTGATCAAACACTTTTCTTTTAAGACATAATGGCATATTGCTCTTGAAAATTATGCTGTTTCTTCCAAAAGCTCTCCAGGCAAGTTTTGTACGCCGATTAATTTCTTCACCAATGTGACCCTCACTTGATATCTGCTGTCCAAGATAAACGTACGTGTCTGTTATCTCCAGCTTTTCTCCATCAATCGATAAATCTTCATTTCTTGTAAAAGCATTGAACATCACTTTTGTCTTCTGAAAGTTCATTTTTAATCCCACTTCTTTACTCTTGTCAGCAAGTTCCTGGATCATACTCTGCAGCTCTGATGGGGTAGTTGCAAAAATGACTACGTCATCAGCAAAACGAAGGTGGGTTAGATAATCTCCATTAATCTTTATCCCCTTGTTTTCCCAGCTCAGCGACTGAAAAACACCCTCCAATGTGGCATTAAAGAGCTTCGGAGATATGGTGTCACCTTGTCTCACTCCCTTTCCAATTTTTACGTGTGCTGTATTTTCAAACAGCCTAATCTTTGCACTTGCATTTTCATAGATGTTATTAATAATATTAATGTATGCATCTTCAATACCGCAGGTTTTCAGAGCCATTGTAACTGCTGATGGTTTCACCGAATCAAAGGCTTTTTCATAATCGATAAAAGCCATGCACAATGGAAGTTCATATTCCCTCGCTCTTTCAATTAGTTCTCTCAGTACGTGGATATGATCTATTGTGCTGTAGCCACTCCTGAATCCAGCTTGTTCTCTCGGTTGACCCATGTCCAGTGTTACCTTCAAGCGGTGTGAAAGAACTTTAGTGAAGATTTTATAAACTACTGATAGGAGGCTGATAGGTCTGTAGTTTCCGAGATCCTCAATGTCACCTTTCTTATGTAGCAGGATCATTGTAGCGGTGTTCCAATCCTCAGGAATCTTTCCTTCATTAAGGCATCGAGTGAAAATTTGGGCGAGTACTGTTTCGATTTCTCCACTTGCTTCTTTGTATGATGTCTACAGTAATTCCATCTTCTCCTGGAGCTTTTCCTCGCTTCATGTTCTTGATTGCATGTGCAACTTCTGCTGGAAGGACTGGAGGAACTCTGGTACTGGTATCTTTCATGATGTCTGGAGTGCATATATCATCCCTTTCATATAATTTGGAGTAGAAATCTTTCACTCTTGTCAAAATTTCGCCTCTATTTTTTGTTACAGAACCATCTTCTTTTCTCAGTGCCATAATCTGTTTTCTTCCCTTACTGATATGTCCCTTTGCTATCTTTAGGCTTTGGTTGTTTTCAATTGTTTTCCTCACTAGTTCACAGTTGAATTTCCTTAAGTCTTCAGTGATACTTTTTCTTACTGTCTTGCATAGCTTTATATATTCCACTTTGGAAGTCACATCTTCTTTAGTTGTCCTCATCTCTCTTCTTTTTTGCATCAACATTTTGGTTTTTCCTGATAATTTGTTCACATGCAACTTGTTCTTAGACCCAGCTAATTTTGTTGCTGTTTCCATAAGAGCTTTGGTTACTTTTCTGTTAAGTTCAGAGATGTCCACTTCTTCCGATGTTAGGCCTTCTAAAGCAGAGAACCTGTTCTTCAGTTCCAACTTGAAGGTATTATGGTGTTTTTTAAGGTTGGTTATGTCAATAGATTTTGTTTGTCCTATGAGCTTGCCACGTTCAAGTTTAGTGTTGAGGTGCATCTTACATCTCACCAATCTATGGTCACTACCTGTGTTGAACTTGTTTAGCACACTGCAGTCTTCTATGACGAATTTTTTGTTACACATAATAAAATCAATTTCACTTGTCGTCCCATTTGGATGTCTCCATGTCCATTTCCTGTGTGGCTTTTTCTTGAAGAAGGAGTTCAAGATGAAAAACCCTTCTGCCTCTGCAAACTCAACGAGAGTATTTCCACGCTGGTTTCTGTTGCCATGACCGAATTTACCTACTGAAGTTTCATTTTGTTGCCGTTGCCCTATTTTTGCATTGAAATCTCCCATAATTATTTTCAAGTGCTGCTTACCTTTATTATTTAGATGACAAATTTCCTCATAAAATTCTTCAATTTCTTCTTCAGGATGACTTGTGGTGGGTGCATAAGTTTGAATAATCTGAGCCTGGTATCTTTTCGAGAGTTTGATAACAAGTCGTGCAGCTCTGTCAGAGGAACTTTCAACTTCTACAACTTTATCCTTCAGTTTCTTGTTTATTATAAATCCAACACCACTAGTTCTGCCAGTATCTGTCCCACGATAGTAGAAGAGATGTCCACTTTTCAGTTCGATGAGATCTTCTCCTTTTCTCCTTACCTCACTTAGCCCCACGATGTCCCACTTGATCCTTTGTAGTTCCTCTTCCAATTCAAGAAGCCTTGAATCAGAAGATAGGGAGCGTCCGTTGTAAGTAGCCAAGGTCAGCATCAGATGGCAGCCTAGTCCGGTCCTCCGGGGATTCTTAGCACCCTCTGCCTTCATGTCGCACTGGCCGCTGCCTTGGCCAGGTACATTCCAGCTGCCGGAGACTGAGGGCCAAGATTTAAGTTGTGGAATCATTTTGGAGGGGTTTGGCCATAACTCACCACGCTGGCCAAGCGGGTTGGTGAGTGTGGGATAGAATTTCCTCTAATCCCGATGGTATAGTTATACCGCTATGGGCGGTATAACTATGTGTATATATATATATATATATATATATTCTATAAAGAAGATACCTAAGCAAAAAAATACATATATAATTTTGACTCACACCTAGTACAACATAGAAAAGGTTATGTATCTACCTGTGTGAGTAAAAGGAGAAAAGATAAAAAAATAAAATAAAACAACTGAATGTAGAAGGTGTCGAGAATACTGAGCCTTGGCTTTATCAAGGACCAGCAAAAACTCTGTTTAAGGCATTCTTCAAGAAACTTAAAATTCCACAAACTAGAAGATATGGGCCTGAATTTCCATTTCTTTTTGCAACGGTTAAGTTTCATAGGGATCCTGTGAAGTTCAGGTTCATAGCTAGTGGAGTAAGGAGTCATAAAAAGAAAATAGATCTTGCTTTTGAAGATGTCTTAAAGAAGGTTTTGAAACACATTAGAAACTGTTCTAACTTGATGTACAGAGATTTTTGGATAATTAATAATAATGCAGAAGTAATTTCTACTATACTCAAAGTTTGTCCCCTAGATATTAATAGTTATGATTTTGAAAACCTATATACTAATCTGCCTCTATCAGATATAATCACTACCTTTAAAGAGCTGTATGCAGAATTTAAACTTAACCAATTTGTTGATGTAGGAACTTGGAACTCTTATCTCAATTGCTGCATAAAAAATAACCATATCTTATATAATAATACTCTCTATAAGCAAGTGAACGGTATTCCAATGGGAACATCAACGTCCACAAATATCGCTAATCTATTCCTGTTCTTTAAGGAATATAAATTCATTAAAAATCACCCCACCTGCTCAGATAACTACCTTTACACTTTTAGATATATTGATGATCTGCTGTGTATCAATAATTCAGAAGTTATAGAGAGTGATTTTGATAATATCTATCCTAGCTCTCTTAACTTATGTAAAACCAACCACAGTAATCAGGAACTTGAGTTCCTAGACTTAAGCATTAAGCTCAACAGAGGTAACCCATCTATTAGCCTCTTTGATAAAAGAGTTAATTTTCCTTTCAAAGTAATTAAATATCTACACTGGAATAATAACATTTCAACCAAAGTAATTGAGAATGTACTAATTTCTCAGGTCCTAAGAATTTCAAGAATTTGCAGCAACAATTTGGATTTCAATTACCACATTAATATACTATTAGAAAGTTTTCTAGAGAACGAAATTCCTTCTTCTTTCATCAAAAGAACTTTAAGAAAAATTATTCTGAATAATAGAGTAAGGTTGGCAGATCTGCTTTAATTTTCTACACAGTTAATAATATGATTCTGACCAATCAAAGCCGTAAGGAAGTTGGCTAGAGGATGCCTATTAACTACCTAAAGGAACCTTAGTGCTATGGATATGATGGTCCTATTAAAACAAAAAATTAAATAATATAAACAAAATCACAAAAAAAAGCTTAAAAATCTGTTTATAAAAGAAAATAAAAACAAATAAAAAAGAAAACTAGTTATTCATCACTAGGATAGCTATACTAAAAATAGTAAAACCAACATTAAAATTAATAAGATTCTGATTAATCTATAGAAGCTCACTAAGGTGATTTAATACATGCAAAGATTATTAAATAAACTGCTCGTGTATTTTATAATATTTATCATGTATTCTGGAGAGTTAATTCTGCTCATTCTGATCATACAGATCCACAGTCTTAAGTTTATATATTTTTTTTCTCTGGTTAAAATCTCCGCGCGTTGGTTTCTTGCTGTATGAGGAGGCCATCAGCCCCACCCTCACTGCCCCCAGCGTCTAGGGAGTGGCGGAAGGGGTCAGCCATGTTCTCCTCTTGTGAGGAGAAAAGTTTTTGTCACACAAGAGGTAAGCTCTCTTCCTTGTTTTTGGGTTCTAGGTTTTATAAGTTCAATGTTTGTACTTTATGTACCTTTTCTCTGTCGCTTTGTAACTTTTCAGCTTTTAAGCATTGGTTTGTCTGTTAACATTTATGCGGGTTTTAACTCTTACTTTTCTTTGTAACTTTGAGCGTCTTTTGGGGTACCTAGGAACAGAAGAAGGCTAAGCTTGTTCCTTTTCTATGCGCTGTCTGTGCGCTGTTTTTTCAAAGTAGTTAAGTTCTTAATAACTAATTAATTATGCACTTAAAGCACCGCTGAAATACTTTGTACATATTGCAACTAACTGTTTAAGGTATATAACTTTCACAAAGTTTTCTTTAGTTAATTATTATCTTTAACTTATTCTCGTTTTCGTGCTGTCATAAGTTGTAGAGTAGGGGGTTTTAGACTCAAGTTTTCTTTCAAAAATCTGTTCGTTATAAATTAACATTTCCTTTTTTAATTGCAATGTAAAATTTGGATTTCTTTTGCATTGTTTTTCAGGTTTAAATTCTCTCTCTAACGAACTTGGAATTTCGTTATAGCTGAAAATCATTTCTATTTTTTATGTCACTCTCACAGCTTGAGTTCTCTTTAATCTTCTTCTCTCTGTTTAATAGTAACAGATGAAGAGCATGGGTCGGGCCATGAAGGTTAATGGATGCAAGCGAAATTGTTAACTAGTGCTAGGTCATGCTACTCTACGGAGGACATGACTTATATATATATTTTTTAAACTATTTTAGGTGGGAATGTTACTTGCATCTATGGCCTTGCAGAAACCCATTTCCAACTAGGTCTTTGTGGAAGTGAGAAAATGCAGAGTTTTTGCTGGTCCATGATAAAGCCAAGGCTCAGTATTCTCGACACCTTCTACATTCAGTTGTTTTATTTTATTTTTTTATCTTTTCTCCTTTTACTCACACAGGTAGATACATAACCTTTTCTATGTTGTACTAGGTGTGAGTCAAAATTATATATGTATTTTTTTGCTTAGGTTTCTTCTTTATAGAATATATATATATATATATACACACAGAGTGCACAATATAAAAGAAACCCAGTGGCCAGACGTTGTTAGGCTGGTTAAAGTTGTTTGGCAGGTTTCCAGTTAAAACCACATTGTTCCACTTCTAACCGGTTTCTGCATGTACAGCTGCAAAGGAATTCTCCGGAGCGATTAGTCACAGCCAGGCAGTGTAGGTACACGGTCATAAGTGGAAATGAAGAGAAAACAAAGGCAACAGAAATGGTTTTAAGTAAGTACGGAACAGCAGATTTTTATTGTGGAACAGTATTTCAGAAATAACTCATACAAGGTTTTAAATGAGTTCTTTACAGAAAAATTTCCACACTGTGCAGCACTGGCAAAATCAGTGGTACAGAAGTTAGTGCGGAAATTTCGTGAAACCAGCACGGTATACAACAGGAAAAGAAACAAACCCAAGACAATTCGTACTGAAGACAATATCAAGAATGTGTGCACGATGATGTTACAAAACCCTCGAAAGTCGATTCACCGATTATCGTCAGCAACGGGAATATCTGCAACGTCAAGCCGATGCATACTTAAGGTGGATTTGCATTTTCGGCCGTACAAAGTTATGGCGCTCCAAGAACTTAAAACTCCCGATTATGCAAAACGGATGCAATATTGTAAGTGGTTTCAGGAGACCATTGTTAGCGGTGAAATGGACCCAACACTTTATTACATGACAGATGAAGCATGGTTTTATCTGTCCGAGTATGTCAATGCGCAAAACAGCAGGATTTGGACCGACACAAATCCCAGACGGGCAATGGAGACTCCTCTGTACGACCAAAAGATAGGCATTTGGTGTGTTGTGTCTGCAAAGAGGATAGTCGGCCCATTCTTTTTCACTGACACCATCAACTCGGAGCGCTATATTCAGCAACTGTTCAACCCATTTGTTGCCGCACTTACAGAAGAAGAGCGAACATGTGCTTTCTTTCAGCAGGATGATGCAATGGCTCATACTCAGTGGAACAGTCTACGTGGTGTGCATGAAGTGTTCGGGGAGGACAGAACTGTATCGAAGGGACTATATATATGGCCACCTAGATCACCCGATCTCTCCACCTGTGACTTTTATCTGTGGAGAGCATTGAAAGGGAAAGTGCACGCAACTAATCCGCATACCCTTGATGAATTAAAAGTGAACATTACGGATGCCATAGCCCAGATTACTGCCGATGAGTTGTGGCACGTTACGAACAACATCTTCCGTCGTGTGCAGCTGTGTCTTGATGTCGGAGGACAGCACTTTCAGCAATTGTTGTAAACACAGGCAAATTACTACTGTTTTCTGTCATTTCAACTATTCTTTACCATGTATAGTAACATTGCCTGACTTGTCGTTCATTATACTTGGGCCTCTTTTATACGGCACAGACCGAACCTATATCATCATCATTGTAAACCATTATCAATTCACTGCTGGACGAAGGTCTCCCCAAGTTTCTTCCACAATGGTCTGTCTTGTGCCAGTCTCCTCCAAGTTACTCCCGCATACTTTTGAATTTCATCCACCCATCTCGCGTGTGGTCTTCTTCTGGGTCTTTTCCTGTCCCTTGGAATCCAGTCTAAAATTTCAGCTGTCCATGGATGGTCTGTCCTTCTGGCAGTATGTCCAGCCCATTGCCATTTCAGGGATTTTACTCTGATCATGATACCAGAAAACATCAAAACTTATTAAGTTTGTTAAGCTCCATTTTGTAATAATGGATTAACAGTTAAAACTTTTTCCATGTAACATGGAAAAAGTTTTAACTGTTAAGCCATTATTACAAAATGGAACTTAACAAACGTCGTAATACGTTTTAACATGTTTTTTTCTTGTTATATTAAGAATAGCATATATATCAAAACTTATGTGTAACAAGACATACAAACACAACATGAAACATTGTAAAAACCAAAACAAAGCCAACAGGTAAGTTGCTTACCTCCACCCAACCCATCTCTAAACACAGACTGATGGAGTCAAAAACATTTGCCTGTCACTAAGACTTGTTCCAAAGTACAACAATGCAGCAAGAGTATGGCACCTACTTTGTTAGGATTCAACACCTTGATCATGGAAGCACCAACTTGCACTCTGATTTATTGAGTGAGTGGAATATCGGTGTACACGTTGGGATCCAAGAGATGGTGAATTATGCTTGGTGTGTTCCCACTCTTTTTCTCCCACAAAAGATAACCACTTTTTTAGGACATTTAAGCACCCACCGAAAAATTTTAAGGACCTTACCACTTGCATATGCAACAATAACATGTGCACAAATATACTTTTACACAGAACTTAACAATGCAAACTGAAGTATGTGGAAGAAGTTTGCATTATTTTTCCTTATAATTTAAGTCTGGGGATGGAATAAATTAGAATATATTATATGAATTTAAAAGACACTCCTGCTAGTCAAATCAGTTTTCCTGTCTGAGAAAATAATCAGACATGAAACAAAGAGCATGTGAATTGTAAAACTGTAGTTAAAGTTATGAGTTCAAGATTTGAATTTTGAACATCTCATGGTAAATTGAAAAACCAAAGTCAAAATTACATGTTCAAGATCTGAATTTTGCATTTAATTTTCTCATAGTATAACTGAATAATTATTATTTACATACAAAAATGAAACATCAGTACCAAGAGATGATGATGGAGCTTATTGGGTAGAATCTGCTGGATTAATTTAGCCCACGGTCCTTCACTTTTTTCAAAAAATTACTTATTTCACACTGCCCCATACTCTCCAACAGGCTTTCAGCTGATGTCACATGATGTCATCATCAACACAGCCAACCAGCAGCAGAAGTCCTAGTCACAACTTCTGGATTTCACTCAACCAGTTAGGAAAAATACATACTTTTCCATTTTTGGCAAAAAAAAAAAAAAAAAAAAAAAAAAATGATTTTCAAGCACCGTGAAAAAAAAAGCACTTTTTATGGTCTTAAATTTTAAGGTTTTATAAGGACTGTGGGAACCTTGTTTTCATAACTGAAATATTCATACATTTTTGAGTTAAAAAAGTAATTCCTCTTTTAAAAAAAAACATTTTCCAAAAATTTTGATACTTGCCTAAAATTTACTACCAATGCTACATACCCAAAAATTTTCAAAGTGAGCGATTTTTAAGGCCTGCGGGGCAATCTTTTAACTATAAACAGCCTTAAATTAGAAATCTTTTAGAAACAGCTTATGTGCTTTCACAATGCCACCTGTAAAAAAAATGAATACAGAGGGCAGTTTTTTCTTTCTGGTTGTTAACTTATAGTTGTTTATTCCCCACCCCCTCTTTTTCTTGTCTTTTCCCTAGCATTTGTATATATGTTAGTGATGTGCTATATGTTTAACACAAATCTCTGCTCGATGGTTGCCTTTATACTTTACACAGTATGCTGTAATGGAAACTTATGCAATCATAGTTAATAATGATGAAACAAAGTTGTTATCCATATCTCACCTCAATTTCACATTTAATCTTCATCCATTCATTAAGAATATTTTTGTATTTTATTTTCAGACTTTCCTTTAAACTTGACAGAGTAACCTAGAACCTCAGATAGCCCAAATATGATTCTCTCATCCATCTGCTTCGCTTCAATTAACATAGTGACAATTTCTTACGGCACATCATCACCAGAGATGAAACATGGATATTCCGCTACAATCCTGAGTCAAAGACCCAATCCAAGGTGTGGAAGCATCCAGGGTTCCCAGTTGCCAAAAAATTTGCCACCCTGGTGGCGCAGTGATCTAAGCGCTGGCTTATGATCATTCGTCCGTGAAGGGTCCGGGTTCGAATCCTAGTGAGGTATGGATGGCATGTTTGTCTTACGGCACTGGCTCTCTCCCTTCCCTGAAACCAGTGACCCTAAATTAGGGACAGGCGACTGCTTATAGCCCACTGAGTTGCTCACGGTCGTCGTTAAACCTTCAATCTCAAAAAAAAAAAAAAAAATCCAAGACATCCACCAGCAGTGGGAAGATCATAACGACCGTGTTCTGGGACGTGCCCGGTGTGCTTCTGTTGGATTTCACACATTCCACAACAAGAATCAATGCTGCTGCTTATCAAGCTACCCTGAAGAGAGTTGTTCGACAAAACAAGGCCTGAAATATCATCCCAATGCGTGCTTTTGTTTCTATGACAATGCTCGCCTGCATACAGCTCGTTACACGATGAACCTGTTGGAAAGCTGGAAATGGGAAATTCTGCAACATCTGACTTACAGCCCTGATCTGGCTCTGTCAGATTTTCATCTCTTTCTACAGTTAAAGCAGCTCCTTCATGGGAAACGATTCCCTTCGGATGACACTGCATAGCATGCAGTGAAACAATGGCTGAATGGACAACTGCCAAACTTTTATAAACAAGTTTTCGCCACATGGATGTCCGACTTGACAAGTGTCTTAACAGACAAGGTGACTACGTTGGGAAGTAGTGTACGAATGGCCATATCTCAAAGATGTACATATTTTTTTTCATGCTGATAAATACAAAATATTCTATGTTGGGATAATTACTTTCTGACTTCCCCATGTACATTCCACAAAGAAGCTGTGCATCCATATTTAAAACAATTGTTCCGTGTACGAATGCCACAACTACCTATGTTAAACATTTGGCAGCCGCCCCGGTGGCGCAGTGGTCTAAGGCGCTGGCCTCTGATCATTCGTCCGTAAGGGGTCCGGGTTCGAATCCCGGTCAGGCATGGATGTTGTGTTTGTCTTACGGCACTGGCTCTCTCCCTTCCCTGGACCCAGTGACTCTAAATTAGGGACGGGCGACTGCTTATAGCCCATTGAGTTGCTCACGGTGGTCGTTAAACCTCCAATCAAAAAAAAAAAAAAAAAAAAAAAAAAACATTTGGCAACCAAACTCTTTTAATTTCTACTTTCAGAAGGCTAAAAACCTTCCAGTTAACTGCTGTACCATCCATTGATATGTTTAACACCTTGAACAAATTAAGTTTTTGTGTAGCATCACACAGAGATGCCAAAGTTAATTCAGCAACAGAGTGAAAACAGAGATACAGTATCTGCTAAGAACTAGATTGAAAACAGAGATACAGTATCTGCTAAGAACTAGATTCTTTTCTGCACTCCAGAAGCAAACATGATAGTCTACCTGCTTTGATTGTATAGCATGGTTCAAACTTTCATCCAATAACACTGGGTAACAAATTTTAATGAACATTCTGCTTGATTTTACTATAGCGTTAACGGTTTGGACGGTATCAGCAATTTCTGTTTTATTCAAACCATAAATGTAATTTACCTGTAAAATATAAGAAAATTATTCTAAAATTATTATTCTTTTATATTTGTTTAAATTTTTGCAGTAAAAGTGAAAAGATAATAATGTAGCAATGTGCTGGCACTAATTTCAAGTTATAGAAATACATTAAAAGAACAATACTTCAGGGTGAAATGATACACTATAGCAACATACAAAATGAAGTTTAGCAAAGTAAAAAATGTGAATGTACTTGTTTACAAAGAAACACATAAGAGTGACCCGAGGAAAGTGTTCACAAATACACACAATCCACATTCAAAACTGAATGTTTTTGGTTCTTTATCTTTTGTGAGTATCCGTCACATCATCGTGGATTAAGCCCTAAATGTAGTCACCCATCATTGCACAGTCCCACCGTCCCCAATAACTACTTCCCATGGTTTGAATGTCTCTGTGGAAGCATTCACCTTGCTCTTCATTAATTTCCCCCAGATTATGCCTGAAGAAATCCAGGTGTGAATGAAGCATGTGCGATTTCAGGGACATTCTACAACCCAGTTATCTATAGTTCAATAAGTGTTTTTACCTGTTTGTCGTATTCCTCACTTCTGTTGTGCACAAGAAAGCTTTTCATCAGCACTTCAAAGGTCTCCTAAGCATTTCTTTCCAACACAATCATTTTTTGTTCCAGTTCATAACTAAGCAGCATCACACAAATCTGTGGCCCTGTGAAAATGCCACCTACAATTTCAGCTTGTGACAAATTAGGAAACATTTGTTTTATAAACAGTAGGGCAGCTGACTCCGGACCCAATGCTTTTACAAATTCAAGCAAAGCAAACTGAATTTGCTTGTACCACTTGTCATCCATGTAACACTTTTCAGAAAATTTTAAAATATCATCGTCCTGGAGCGGGAATCGAACCATGCATCTCCCAATTACCGGTCGAGTATGCTAACCATTACACCACCCAGGACAGTGAAGTTCCAAGTAACTGAGACATAAGAATCTGAAAGTCCTCAGATTTTTGCTAGTCGAAGCATCCATGCTTCTTCGTGGCGCTTTGAACCAATTCCCATCCGGACAAATGTACGTTGGAGGTCATCAGTACCACAGATAAATCAATGAAGGAAGAAATATTCTTCATAATACATAGAAAATTCACAGAATATTCAAGCAAAGCAAACTGAATTTGCTTGTACAACTAAATCTGAGGAGTTTCAGATTCTTATGTCTCAGTTGCTTTGAGCTTCACTGTCCTCGGTGGTGTAATGGTTAGCATACTCGACCGGTAATCGGGAGATGTAGGGTTCGATTTCCGCTCCAGGATGATGATATTTTTAAGTTTTTGAGAAGTGTTACATGGGTGGCCAGTAAGTGGAACAAGCAAATTCAGTTTGCTTCGCTTGAATATTCTGTGAATTTTCCATGTATTATGATGAATATTCCTTCCTTCATTGACTTTTACAAATTGTTTTACCAATCCCAGTTTAATATGTAGAGTGGGCAGGAGGATCTTGTCTGGAGTTACTAGAGACTTGTTTATTACATTAAGTATTCCTGGAATTGACTCTCTTCTTTCAGGCTACACGGTCTGCATGTAGAGTTTGCTGCCTGCTCGGCTGTCTCAGAGACAGAGGAAGCACAAATTTTTCATGTACTCACTTTGTAAGCTTCGGAAGAATCCAAGCATTTTGAAATCACCACATACATCCCACTGATTACTTTCATACTGGATTTTTTCCAACATCAGCTTTACACTTTGGTAATTCTCCTTCAGGTGGGCAGAATATGCGACTGAAATCGACGGGTATCAGTTTCCGTTGTGTAAAAGAACACCCTCCAGGCTACTTTTAGAACTGTCGATGAGAAAGCGTCATTCTTTTGGTTCATATGGAAAGCCAACAGCATTAAACAGACCACTTACACTGAAGTGCCAGAAAAACTGGTACAGACGAGCTTATGCAAAATACATAGCAACGTCACCTATGTGCGTACTCGGTTGCGTCCGCCAGTGTGTATATAAAGCGATAGACATCCTTGCCAGCTGTCAGAGCTGTTTTCAGCATGAGAATGACAAGTAATAACGATTTAAGCGATTTCCAACGCGGTGTCATAGTTGGCGCTCGTGAGATGGGTCATAATATTTCGGAGGTACAAAGTTCGGATTTTCACGGACGACAATTGCAAGGGTGTACCATGACTACAAGAATTCCGGCAAAACCTCCAACCTACGATACCATTAGGGTCGTAAAAAGCCATTGGGTGAACGTGACCATCGTCGGCTGTCAAGAATTGTTTCACGCGATAGGCGTGCAACACTCTCGCAGGTATCATCGGAATTCAATGCTGGAGCCTCAACAAGCATCAGCGTCCGGACTGTGCAACGTATCCTGCACGATATGGGCTTTGGGAGCCGACGTCCAACTCGAGTCCCCATGATGGGTGCACGACACAGATCTATGCGCCTCGCTTGGGCACGGCAACACTACCACTGGACACTTGATGACTGGAAACAAGTAGCCTGGTCTGACGAGTCGCGCTTCCAACTGTATCAGGCAGATGGAAGGATTCGTGGGTGGCGCAAACCCCATGAAGCCATGGATACCTCCTGTCGACAGGGAACTGTACCGGCTGGTGTGGGGTCCGTAATGGTATGGGGTGTGTTTAGCTGGACTTCACTGGGACCCCTGGTACGTCTACAAACGTCTGTGCCTGGCCAACGCTATGTGCGCATCCTTTCTGATGAGGTACACCCATTCATGTCCTGCATTCATGCTGATGGGCTGGGCCTGTTCCAACAGGACAATGCACCTCCTCACAAGTGTCGGAACGCCACATTATGGTTAGAGGAGCATTCATCCGAGTTTGGGGTGTTGCCATTCCCACCCAAGTCCCCAGATCTGAACATGATAGAACACATTTGGGATGCCATGCAACGCGCTATCGAACACAGGAATCTGAGACCTCGGAATACATCCGAATTGTGGAACGCTCTGCAGGTATGGTGTGCATTGCCTACAGCATATTTCCAGAAGCTAGTGGAGTCCATGCCCCGTCGTATTTCTTCAGTCCTGCGCTCCCGTGGGGGACCTACCCAGTATTAGACTGGTGTACCAGTTTTTCTGGCACTTCAGTGTATGTCACAACAGTAACACAATGAATCTTCCAAAGCAAAATAGCATGCAAACCGATTGCATCTGTTTCTGTACTTGGATACTTCACAGGAGGAAGAAGAAAAAAGTTCCACTCTTTCAGTCATGAAACTAATAGTTCAGACTTACTTTTTGGTTAATTGTAAATCTCTAACAAGGTCATCTAGCTTGCTCTGATTCAGTAAATGAGGTTCCTTTCTTTATCTCTCAAAAAAAAAAAAAAAAAAAAAACAGTCATTGAACTATCTGTGCCATTTGATTCTTCATCAACATTTCTTTCAACCAGAGGAGAGGGAACAGGCACAGCTGTGCTGTGCAGGACAGGTGCAATGGAGGAGGAAATGTTGGGGTGATTCAGTTGACTTCTGTTCTTGCCCTTCTTGAAATTCTTCAGATCAATCATACAAAAGTAGCAGTCGCTGTGGTGGTTTATAGGTTCCCTCCAAATTCGAAGAATGGCAAATGGCGTGCTTTTTCTGCTACCATGCAGCAAATGTTTCAGTGTCGATCGGCAATTACCACGTCAAGGTTCCCGACGGCCATTCCAAAGTAAGCTTTGTATGCTTAACAAAGTTTAGTACCAGGCACAATGGTATGTTTCTCTTGTTTTGGCCCAATGTAATATCCACATACATAGCAGAATGAGTCTGCCACAATTTGCAATTACAGACCATTGACAAACTACTTGTTTATACAAATCAGAAGGCACAACAAAACAGGTAAGGAACCTAATACGTCGAATGAGTGTCACACCCAGCTATTTTAACCTAGATATTTATCTTGTGCTGCCATCTATCAGATTTTGTAGTAACGTCAGTCATTCTAACAAAAAACTAATACTGTAAAAAGCAAACACATGGTGATATCTCCCAAAATATCCATACTACGATAAAATTAGTGCTTGATTTGTGTTCAGCAGGTCGAAATCTAAAAGTATTCATCAAAAAACAATGATAAGCAAAATCTTGTTTACCAGTGTAATGTGTAGAAGTCTAGTTCATTAGCACACTTAAAAACAGCTGTAGTAAAATGAAGTGCTTTCCAAAACAGATTAGATAAGCACACTTTGTAGCACCACATATAGACCTCAGCAGGACTTTTATTCCTTGGTGCTAAGATCCACATCTTTATACTAACTGACTGCTGTTTCATCACACATTTAGAATCAACAGCCATGTGAAAAAGTAAACATTATATCGTGGAGAAAACAGTGAAAGCATCATTCCTCCTTGCATGCGCTGGGTTACAAGCATTCAGCAAATCACATGCCTGGTTTGAGATGCTAGTACCTTAAACCCCCTCGCATTCACTTATAGTAGTTCAGAACCATAACCACGTGAAAAACAGAAGTGTGAAACCCACGTGCTCCTGATTCCAGGACAGCATTCCACAATTCGGTGGCAGTGGTGGCCCATGGGGTAAAATGTTGGTGAGGCAAAGACCCAGCCCATAACATATATGTTATGAAAGATAACTAAAACCAGATTTTGTAGAAAAGCGATTTGACGTGTATATATGCTTATGTATTAATATATTTTATATCTATATATGCTATTCGACAATAGTTCAACAAAATCCCAGGAAGACATCAAGCACGGCAAAGGGGAGGGAGGCAGACTTCAAACATTGGAAACAGTTTCGGAGGGGAAATGTATAAGGTGTGCAACTTAATTCTCGACCCCTAACCGCAAGTGATCATAGAACGTTGTGCGATAATGGCTGATTGCAGCGCCATCCAACAGCTTTCCAGGCAACCATAACCGCTCACGGTTGTAGTGACAGAAGGGACGAAAGTTGACAGTGAAAGCAATGTCGTTTGAGAAGCAACATTTGAGGCACTGCCTCCTGTTCACGTTTCAGCTGAAAAAAAAGTGCCGCGATAGCCCAGCAAATGATCTGTGTTGCTTTGGGTGCGGCTGCTGTGTCCTACAATATGTGTAAGAATTGGTTCCAGCGGTTTAAGCAGAGAAATTTCGATCTTTGTGAAGCAGAATGTCCAGGACAGCCAATGAAAGTTGACAATGAGGAACTGGAACAACTGTTGGACGCAGATCCCTGTCGCACACAGTCAGAGCTCGCCCAAGAACTCGGAGTAACACGGCAAGCCATTGCAAAGTGCCTGCACAAGCTTGGGCAGATTCACAAGGAGGGCTGTTGGGTGCCCCACCAACTCACAGCTGCAAACAAGTCTAGGTGCTACGATGTTGCTGTGTTCTTGCTCTCCAGATTCAAGAAGGATTTCCTCCACAAGATTTTGACCTGAGATGAGAAGTGGATATTCTATGACAATCCTAAGAGGTGCAAATCGTGGGTTTATGCATGTCAGCCTACCACCAGTACCAATATCCATGCCAGGAAGGTGTTGCTGTGCATATGGTGGGATCAGCGCGGTGTCGTACACTATGAGTTGCTCAAACCTGGTGAAATGGTCAATGCTGAGCATTATTGTCAATAACTCATTCGTGTGAGTGACACAATGGAGGTGAAAAGGCCATACACTGGCAAAGGCAGAAGGTCGGTCCTGTTGCTTCAGGATAACCCGCATCCTCACACCACGAAAACGACTTTAAACACGACCACCGACCAGGGATGGGAAATTTTGTCCCACCTGGCATACTCTCCAGACTTCGCTTCGTCGGATTATCACCTCTTTCACTCCCTGCAACATCACCTGAGTGATACGCACGTCACTTCTGTTGAGGAGGTCCACACAAGTATTGATGACTTTATCAACTCGAAACAGCCCTCTTTTTTCCGCAGCTCCCTGACCGATGACTGAAATGTATCCAACACAACGGGGATTATTTCCCTGATTAGGTACGTATTCGATTTGCTATAATTTGCTGTCAACGTGTCGTGCCTGAGGCTGAGAATTAAGTTGCACACCTAATATATTTTATGAAAAAAGAATAAGTAAAGGAGAAATGGTTAACCCGTTTTACTTTATATCATCCTTCCTGTGTGCAAACGCATATTTTGCGCTCAATTTCTTTATCTAGCAATAGTTAATGAGTGGTCATTGCATCATGCACAGCACCAATCAAACGTCCACTCCTAAAAGTACATAATTTTAATAGAAAAACTACTTTTCTCAAAAGATGCTTCTGAGTCCAGAATAAAAGCATCATGTCTGTTTGCGAAAGTGCATCCAGCGTGTAGATCACAATTAAGGCCCACGGGCCACAAATTAAGGCGCTGACTTGTGGGAACCGTGTCTAGGAGAAATCAAACTGGAAGCACATTTCTATATATCTGATCAAAACAGGTCAGGTAATTAAAACATGGTAGAAATCAGTACAGATGACCATCTCTAAAATTTGTCCCCCCCCCCAACAGAATGCATTTAATTTACTATTTATGAATGTGTGCAAATCTAAAATTCATTATTTTTATTATTACTAATAAATCAAAATTTATGAGCAATAATACTGAAAAAGAAGAACTCAGAACATTTCTTGCCTAACCAGAAATTGCTGAAGAAACAGAACACATTAAAAAAAGTCAGCACTCAAATATACACTGAAGAGCAATTGAATTAGAGATACCTGTCTAGTAAAGTGTAGCACCATCTTTCGCCCTGATGACGGCGGCAATTCGTCTCAGCATGGACTCGACAAGACACCGGAAGCATTGGGAAGCCATACAGATCCACGACTCCTGAACAAGCTCCCACAGTTCACGAAGATTTGATGGAAGGGGTCAGAGCCTCGAACATCTCTCTCGATGGCATCCCAGATGTGCTCGATGGGATTGGTGACCTAGCTAGCCAAGGAAGCGAGGTCACGTAAGTGGAGTGTTCATCCAACCAATCGGATACAATTCGGGAGCAATGGTATGGTGCATTGTCTTGTTGCAGGAGGAGGTCCCCAGTGGGATGTTGAAGACGTACAAAAGGGAGCAAATGGTCGTCCAGGATATCCCGGTAACGTTGACCTGTGAGGGACAATGTCACATGTACCGGGGTCCCATTTCAGTCCACGTAAACAGTCCCCAGACGAGAAGGCTACCCCCACCAGCTTGAAGAGTACCCTGCTGGCAAGAAGGATCTATCGCTTCATGTGGTTTGCGCCGTACTCGTATCCTGCCATCCGCATGTACCAACGTGAATCTCAACTCATCAGTCCAGGCAACATTTTCCCACATGTCTAGGGTCCAGTGGCGATGTTCCCGCGCCCATGCTAATCTTTGCACCCTGTGATGTGCGGTCAGCAACGGTACCCTCGTGGGACGATGGCTTCTGTACCCCATAGCGAGAAGATGGTTCTGGATGGTGTGTCTGCTTACACATTTTTGTGCACCAGCGTTAAATTGCCGGGCGATTTCTTGCACTGTGGCCCGTCTGTCCGCTGTTACAATGCAAGCTAGCTAACGATGATCCCGCTCATCCACACGCTGTTGTCCACTGCAGTTGGCCCTTGCAGGGATGGTTTTACCGGATTCGATGTACTCACGGTGCACCCGTGACACAGTAGCTCGTGAAAATTCCAGTGCCTGCACGACTTCCGAGATGGAGTGACCAATTCGTCGGGCCCCGACAATTTGCCCACGATCAAATGCGCTTAGATCCTTCGTCTTACCCATACTGCATCCGACTCTTACTGGTTCCCATTGCATCACTCCTTATATTGTCGGTTCGCTGCATACGTCATGTCGTTTCTGTTTACAGGGCCGCCCACAGCTGTCTCTAACAGGGATCATAGCATACTTCTGGAAAATTTTAGGTAAGAATTTTAGGAATTTTAAGAAAAATTTTAGGAAAATTTTAGGAGTGTATTTCAATAAAAACTAGATGTATATTTGTATACATCTAGTAAAACAACTTTGTATACATTGTAAAGAGTTTGCTTCACACCCTTCAACCATATATACTGATAGACTGCGCATGACATCAAAATTTCTGGCTCCAACATAAAATCACATGACAACAGTCAAAAAGATGGGTTACACCTGCTGTGCTTATGGTTGCTCTGACCGATATAGTAAAGAAAGTTCTATGATTTTTCATGGGTAAGAAACGAATTAAATACCTAAGTCAATAAAGTTCAATTACTTAACCAGAAACTTGCAGCTATTGATATAAAAATATAGTAACTTAAGAAAAAAAATGGAATGCATGTTCCAAATTCTTCGCAAATGTTCATCACATTATAAATCACAAAATGTAAACAACACGATCATGCATGTACATAGCTCATAAGTAAACTTACCTGAAGAGTTTTCATTATATATGAGGTGCATTCACATAATACACCGAAAACACTGAAGTTCTGCAGCGTAAATTAGTAATCATAACAGCATTTGTACACGAAATTTGGAGTCTGATGATGACGTGCCCAATGTTTGAGCCATGGCGGCTTTGATGCAGCTATTGCCAATGCGCAGTCCATTAGTATATATGGTCGAAGTTCACACCCAAATTTTTTGCATAACGTCTAATGTCTAAAGTTTAAGTATGATTTACTTCTAATGTTCAGTTCTTATCTTTTCACGTGTTATTATCATATTCAAGTATATTTACCACATTCAAGTTTCACTTTGAACATTAATATGCTGTTGAACCAGAAGCAATTCACGATTTTCACAGTAAAGTTTTCAGGTTTCACATTAAACTATAATATCCTAAAAAGGTAATTGAAAACCAAGAACTATGTACAATTGTTCACTGAATTACTTTTTTCATATTATTGTTTTAACCTTTTCCTGATTAGCCTATCTTTTTTGCTTCCACCACAACTAATTTACTTTCAGTTTTCTTTATTTCAGCTGAACCTTGTATGATCAAGTTAGAGGCAACTGCTATTTCAACAGTATTTTGTTTTTCTACAGCTTTTCTCATTCTTTCTGTTCCCTCTTGAATTACTGCTAGGGAGGCTTCTTTATCTTTTTTAAGCCTATTTATTTCTGCATCATTTTCTTTTATTTTGTCATCAAACTCAGCTTTTCTTTTTTTCTCTAGCTGCTTTCCCTTATTTTCCCTCTCTTTCTTCGAAAATAAAAGCATAACAAACAGCGCGAAAACTAGCTCATAAATAGAATATTTGAAACACTCTCAATGTATGCACTCTCAATTATTAGGGATGGTAGAGGGGAAGGGAATAGAACTGTCCAAAATTAGCATGTTTTCGTTGCGCTAGGGCGCTTAAGCACGGCTGAATTCCTTCAGATACCCCCAATGTTAAAATGATTGAAATGTGCTGATGTTCATGGAATGAAATGGTTGATCAGCTATGATGACCGCATAAAAGTTCGGGGTTGGGGGGGGGGCTTTATTTTTTATTTTTTAGTTTATGCAACATTTTACATCACTCCAGTATTTATCTTGTCATCATCAACAATCGCAATGCAACTACCGCTTACGATCGCGGATATCAGCAACCGAAAATCTGCCATATCTCTAAGTGATATAACACACAGTATCCTGTTACAGTGTATTGTAATTGAAAAAAAAGGATGTGGAAAAAAGAAACTTTCAGAAATTAAGATCATCAAGTCATGCGTTTCAAAAATCCGTTTTCCTTTATAACGTTTAAAAACATGTTTTTGCTTTTTTACCTGTAGTGTAAATAAAAAAACTATGTTGATTTTTTATGGAATCAGACGTCCGTATGTCTGATTGTCTTCATCGAGTTCACACTTTAGCTACTGTGTACAAGTAGACCTATTTTTTCAGCTCAAAAATATGTAGTTTTGTATATATTCACAGTATAAGTCATTCCTTATTCCCACAGAACTGAATTCAGCATATGCAAAATGAAGATCATCAAGACCCGCCCAACACTATGTTTCTGATTGTCTGCTGTTTATATTCAAGAAATGCAAACATGGATCAATGGTGAATGCAGCAACTATGATTTTTATTTATTACCAAGAAAAAAAAAAAAGAGCCGTGAAAGCTGTAAAGCTGAAACGGATAACCCCCATGCACAAAAACATTCCAATTAAGATCAAACAGCAGGAGGACGCGTCCACACAACACAACCTTTGGAATTACCTGATGGAATGGCTTCTTTTCATTTGGCACATCGCCATAAATCACCACCTGCAGCTCACTGAACTGTCAAGTTGCACCCTTCCTCCTTCACTTTAACTATAATAGAAACTGTAAAAAAAAAAAAATGCTCCCCAATTTTCGACAAAATTAAATTACCAAATTTACGTCATGATGTTGCAATTTACTAAAATACGTTTGTTTATCTGCTGAATATTGCTTAAATCCATTGAAAACTTTTTAATTATAGATGATTTTTTTATTAAAACAGTAACTCAGACGTCTGAATAAAAACGTGTTTGTAATTCAAATAGAGTCCATATCATCACAGTAAAAAAATTTAAGGATCACTCTGTTTAAATAAACCATGGCATCTAAAAAAAATAATTCACTTGCTTTTCCCGTAATTTATAATTACTGTTTCTTTTTTCAATCCGATTATGCAACATTTTTTTTTTTTTTTTTTTTTTGCATCTGCTAAAGTTCCTAACGGAATTTGGCGAAATTTGCACTAGAACTTTATTGTGATGTATCTTAAATACTGTAAAAATTTTACTGTGTTATTTTCAAAATTCAGAAAAATGGATTTCTGAAAATATTCTCCTAGTCCTTTTGTGCTGTGGAAGTGATAAACAGGTGTTTGCTTTCTTCCCAACCAAGGGCTTCAGATCAGCGCTCCCAGCTGTCAATCAACCGTTGCTATGGTAACACCCTTTCTGCTGGAGGCTCACTCTGTCCAAAGAGGCACACATACTTGTCCATAATAAAAATTACCAATGCTAACTTTTAAAGTTTTAAACCGATTCAACTGGAATTTTGGAAGTGAGCTTCTGTAATCCAATTACAGTGAATGTAAAAATTTCAGCCACTTTCGTGAAAAATTCGCAAAGATAGTTTTCTTATTTTTTATCATAAGTAGTGGAAGTCTCTTGAGGGGAGGGAGGGTGGCATGCACATAAACAAGAAGAAGATGAATGTGTTGTTCAGGCATACTCCTCACTGGTGGATGCCAGCTGACTTGGTACATACGCGACCCCCTGCAAATGCTAAATGCCTCTTCTTTCCCCTTCTGTTCTCAATTGTCGGACGGACATCAAGCTCCCCTTCGACCTACTAGTAATCATTCAATTTTATTGCACTAGAAGTAGTGCCTTTTCTTTTCTTTTTGTCCTCCCAGCCAAATTAGGATTTGGTGCACATCGGAAACCGCTGCCGGTGGTTTCTTTGAGAACAGAGAAAAGGAACTTTAAAAAATGAAGGGGTAACAGTAACACGATTTCCTAAAAGGGCATTTTTTAAGCACTAATTTCAAATTTCAAGGCTTTTCAAGACGGCATTAAAAAACACCGTTTTTCCAGGATATTCCTGGCCTTGAAAACGTAATCATGATTTTCCAGGACTTTCCAGGTTTTCAAGCACGCGTGCGCACCCTGCGTAATGGTAAATTTATTGGCGTTAATAACGATTGTGTTTTTAATAAATAAGCTTACGAAAATTTTAGGATGAAAAGCAAATTTTAGGTATAATTTTAGGAATTTAAGGAGGGTCACAAAATATTAGGAATTTTAGGAGGAATGCGATCCCTGCTCTAATTCAATTGCTCTTGCGCTTCAGTGTAGAATACAGTGTACATTTTGAAGAAAAGGCTGCGTGTATAATACACTAGAAACAGACGTGCTCTTACTGAGCTGAGGCGATATGTATTGCTACCTTAGTAACTACTTTGCCAAGAGCATCACTCTGGTCTGCCCGCTCCCATTGCACAAAATCTCTGCCTTCTCCAATAGAAACGCAGATGCCAGTTGAGTTTAGGCGGTGTTCGAGTTTCACCTCAAAACAGTTTTTTTTTCCCCCATCTCTGCACTGTCTCCTATCTGTTGTAACCTTGGCTGCAACAGAGACAATTCAGATGATTGCCTCTCTAGTTTACAACAGCACCTACGGAATAGGCAGAAAAAAGAAGCAAAAACTGCATTGGTACAGTACTGTATTGAACAAAAGCAATACCCAAAGTTTGATGAAATAAAAATTATTAGGATTGTCGTACAGAAAGGCATTTCAGATTGGCGGAGACAGTGTTGATTGAAAAAAATAGACAGGTTATGTAACGTTAACGATCCTAATAGCTTAAACACATATTGGAAGGATTTGATCAGAAAGGAAAGCAGCAGAGAAGAACAGAGGGGAAAAGGCAAGGAAAAGAATAATAAAAGAAAAAAAAATGATGTAATATAAAAAAAAATATAAAAAAGAGAAAAAATATGTTAGAATATAAAATGATTAGTTTCAAGAATCAAATACGATCAGCAATCGAACAGATATTTATAAGTTCGAAGAGAAAAGAAGGCTATTGGGTCATCTGATAGATGGCACCACTGCGCCTGAAAGGCAGAGAATGGGAATGAGACGATGTCACGCGAGCACTGGAACAATCGCTACGTTTCGTGGGTGGTGACGGGTCGTTCATCTGTTACATCCACTCCTTGAGAATGGCCTAAGCAGAGGCTGAAAGTGCTAGGATATTATGCTTATTTCTGAGTGGAGAGAGATCCATGATTGTTGAGTATAGTGGTTGCTTCAGGTATTTAGGTTTGTTTTAATTGGGCACTGATGTGCAATTGTAAATAATTATGGGTTACAGTTTTTTAACTTTGACGTTTTAGGAAATGTGTAATATAGGTTTTATTGATAAGTTTTAATTAGATATAAGTGTTTTAGGGAGTTCAATTATGTATATTTTTCGTACACTATTTTGAATCTGAATTTGGTCTTAGGAAAAGGAAAGGAAGGGAACGAAGTTTGCGCGAGTTGAAAAAGATGTTTTTTTGTTGTTGTTTTTTGCGGCCTTGAACCACAATGTAAATAAGAAAAATACATGTTGGAAATGTGTAGAGACGAAAACCTCTTAAAAGATTTTGGGAATAAAGGTGAGTAACCTCAAAATATAGATTATGTCTAAATAGCATGTGAATAATTAAGCAGCTAGATGACATTTGACATTTGCAATGCTGTATGAATACATGAGCCTCTCTAGGTGCTTAGAATATGCTCATTTCAACCTCTTAGCAAAAACTGTATTTAAACTTCATAAATTTAATGCTCGTGAATTCAGGATTCATTCTTTGGTTGGAGCCTTTTTTAACAAAATTTAAGAATCACAATGAGAATTTCTGAGTTTTGTATAGCCTGAACAATTAAAGGCGTATTATATCTTACACATGTAAAAACTTTTCATGGACGAAAAATTTCTGGTGAGGCAGTGCCTCACTAGCCTCGTCTGACAAGCCACCCATGTTCAGTGCAGCCACCTGCAACATTTTGGCGATGATAGCTTCTCTTCAACTAACTGAGGCTATTCTGAAATTTGGTGAAAGGAAAAAAATCAAGTACTTTCAAGGGCCCTTGAAAAGGAAAATTAAATTCAAGGAGTTTTCAAGAACTTGAAGGATCGCGAGAACTATGTCCATGAACAACAACTAATTGGCTACACTGTTTTTACTACTTAAGCATGTAATATTGGCAGTTTGGCACAATATTTCAATTAACTTTCAAATTCTTCAAAGATGGATTTTTTATGAAAGCTGATGGATTTTATGAATTTTTTTGGTGGAGCGAAATTATGTAACAAAAAAAGTTTTGGCTTGTTCCATTCTTTTTCCCGCGGGAAGGTATCTCAAAAGAGAGGGAATAGAATAATGATGTTACTGCCACGTGCAATAAATTCCACCAACCCCCTCTTAAAACAAGACATGACAATAATAGGTTATAGGATTGAGGTCGGACAGGTAAGAGAGAGGCGACTCCCATAAAACTCGGAAAAAATCTGTGGCGGGGGGAAACTTCACAGGGAATCGCCCTTGTTTAATGCTCCGAGCAACTAACTTTCTTTCAACTCATGACGTCATCAGCTTCGCTCTGAGGCTAACACAAGAACAGCACGTGCAAAATTTGTCAGTGACGTGTGCGTTCGTTGCATTCAGTTTGCCAAATCGCCTTTTCTTGAGTTTGCGTAGTTCTGCGTTATCACGGAAAGTAAAATGACACAGCGCAGAAGTTATACTTCTAGTTTTAAGCTAATGGTAGATAAATATTTTTTTCCGAATTCAGGAAAAACATCAGAACTTTGCCGATTATTTTGGGCTTCATTGAAGCAAAAATTATTTCTAAAAACTGCGGTGAAAGGCCAGAAGACAGCGAAAGTGATGCGGATGACCCCGAAGTTTTTTTAGATGATGAGCTTTTAAAACTTCTTAATTCAAACAGTGAAGTTTCCGATTTTGATGGATTTGATTGAAAAAATATGTGTACAATATATTTTCAGAATGTTGTGCATGTATTTTTTAAATTCTTGAAGTATAAAATTGGTTTAAGCGCCTTATGAATTCTTCGAGTAAATTTTCATAAAATAGGTAGTATGGTGAGTGTTATACTTAAGATTGAATCCTGTTTAACTGATATTTTTATGTATTATTTGAAAGATCAGGTACTATATTTTTATCTAAGTAATGTTTTCAAGATTCCGCAGTGGTATTCCCTACCTTACTGCGAGGGTGCGGCGTATACGGAGGTGCGGCGTTTCTGGTGATTTTTTTCATTCCGCCCCTTTTTTTATCGCTGCGGTGTATATGCCAGTGCTGCTTATATACCCAAAATTACGGTATATACATTGTTACACATAATATCAGAGCTGAGGTAAGTAAAAAGATTAATTACACAAATAATTTATCACTGCATTTACTTACCTCAGCTCTGATGATCACGAGTAACACAGTGGCGAATATTCTAGACAAGATAGATTAGCGATGAAGCCCAAAGAATTAAAAAACATGTTGAGAAATCTATGGGAATTCATTTAATTTAAGAGAATCAAATCTTGTAATCAACAGTCCTCAACAAACCCACAAGGGCAATCGTTTTGTATGCTCTGCTTTTGTAAAAATGCCTGAGATGGCTTCCCAGTTAACATAGTTTGGCTAGCTATCGCAATGTAAGTAAAGTCAGGCATGTTATTGTAGGCAAGACACACACAGCCCACTTAAGCCAGCCAATAACAACTTCAGAAAACGTCAAATGATTTTAAGATATTTTTGTTCTTTCACTTTTTTCTACAGTAGCACAATTTGTAGCATAATTTTCTGCAACAAGTAAATTTTTCTATTTGTAAAAAGAGGGCTTAAACTTGAGCTCTAATATTTTTTTCTATTTGTAGTGATGATATAGTAGCAACACTACATGTAGCACACTACTTATCAATCCCTGGAAAAATGTAGAAGGGTGGCTGCTTCACTGGATTTAGGAATACAGTATAATTTTCATTGTAAAGCCTTGTAGGCTTTAACATTTTTTGAGTGTATGTATTCAGTATATAACTATATTTTACAGTATTATCATGATGTAGAAAAATGAGAAGTGTCATATTCTGAGACACACACAAAGTGGAAATTAATAAAGTAGTGCTGAAGTACAATTATTTCTTTATTTAGTTATGCTTTAATATTCATTATTTTCTAAGACTGTTTTAAGTATTACTGTTTTAAGTATTAAATTATATACACTGATGTTCTACAGATATAATATGTTAAATCCCCATGCACAACCACAAACTATGCACAGAAAGGACTGCATTTTCAATCATTGAAAAGTTACAGTAAGCAGCTGTAAAAATAAAATTCAAAAGTTCTTGTTTCACAGTTTATCAACCCCTGAGCATCTATGGCAATAATAAGTTGCAGATTGCACTTTTAAGGCAACTGGTTCTATGGAAGGTACAGAACCAGCACTGTAGAACAAAACTATGACATATGCCTTGTCCAAAACTTGGTCCTGGTCCCAATTCAGTTGATTAGCCAGAAACTCATACCTCAGGACACTGAACTGACATGAAATTCAATCGATTCATATGTGTTCATAGCACACAAATATAGAAAATTTTCTAAACTGGGCTAAGTCACAATAATTTTGTTCTCTTTCTTAACTCCTGAGTGCATCAAAATATAGGAAGAAATCTGCATTCCAAATTTTGACTTAGTGGCTCTAAAGTAGGACAGAATCAAACACAGCACTGACATTATCATTCAGAGTTTAAACTTAGGCTCCAATTTAGTGCAAGAAAAATAATTTGTTACAGTTAATATAAAACTGCTATTACCTTTGAGAACTTACTAATTTTACATACCATATTAAAGTAATAACACTAAGTTTCATAAATGGCAAGCTAGCAGGAATTTGTTCAATTCAAAACTTCCAGCCTTGCTCACAGCAAACAGATGTTACCATAGCAATAATTCTTTAAATGAATCAATTCCAGGCATGAAGAAAAGATGTCAATCAGTAATCTACTAACATGGAAGTTTCAAGACATGGAAACCACATCTTCATTACTCTGTATCATTTTGAAGAAAAATAAGAGTGTCATTAAATGACTGCTACATACATCATATTAAAGCACATAAATACCACAGCAGTGAGTCACCTTTTAAACAATCAGTTGATGTGTCTTCTGTGTTTCCTTTTTTGATGTTGGACCACTGTTATTCAATTTGTGTACTTTGTCTTTTGGTTGGCCATTTCATGCATTTTTGTGTATCTTGTAATGTACATGTTTTGATATTACCATTTCTACATACATACATACTATTAAGCTGTTCTTCGAGATTCAGAGGTTAGCTCCTCAAAGAAAGACCATCTGCCAAGTAAATATTTAACTGATAGAACTAGAATTTACCTACTGTTGATGTATCAAATTTCTACAATTACAATGATCTTAGCACACAGCTTGAGCTTCATTGACCTCCATCACACATCGCACACATGACCTTTTGTACTTCATAATCTTTTTCACAAGCAGACATTCCTGAATCTGGTCCTCCCGTGGTTTCCTTGGCCTTTCTCTACCTTTCTTTCCTGCCACATGGGCTGAAAAAATTATCTTAGTCAGCACCTAATCACTCATTCTTTCAACATAGCCAAACCACCTAAGAATATTAGCATACATGAGACCGAAAAAGAAACAAAACAAGATGAAAAATCAAAACATGTGACATGGAAGTGTGAATATAACACAGCATGGGCAAAATGGAATTGTTCGCAGTAATTTATTTGTGTAAATATTAAACTGGAGCACATTACTGTATTCACAATATAAAATTACTGAATTCAAAACACAACATGTTTTTTAAAGACATGGCTTCAAACACAATATTTTGTTTTGTTTTGTTGTTGTACTTGCTAAAACTCAGCTCAAGTTTCTCTCTTGTGTTGCTTTCTTCTCAGCAAGTTCCACACCTATATTTGTCTTCCATTGGCTCTGCAGCTGCACAGCATTCATTGCTTAATTTTTCTTTCTATTGATATCATTCCCTTCCAATTTCTTCATTGTCATTTTTCTTTTTCCCTTAGATGACAATTATTTTATCCATCATGCTGAAAGAACTTTCAGCCTAAGGACCAAGAATTCGTGAGCAAAGCTTTCACTAGTTTAGATAACTTTGAGAACATGAATACAGAAAACTCTCGATTATCCGTGCCCTGCTTTTTCTTTTTCCCCCGCTGCAGTACTTTTAATATGCGTGAACTGGGAGTTGCACTGCATCATCAACTACCCATGACCAACTTATCTTTGCTCAGTGCAGCTTTATTATACTGTAGTCTGTAGATATGGGTTTGAAGGCGACTTAAGTATCAGTGACAACAGTGACGGTTCCAGAGAAGTATCAGTGACAAAATCAGTCGGTGACAGCAGCGCCTCCAGACCATGTAACGCATCCACGTAAGCAGCCGCTTTGAAACTACGGAAACCAATGGAACTACAGCTCTACGGTGCATATAGACAGCTAAAATGAGGGATTTAATAATAATCAATTATACAAGATTATTTTTTATCAACTGTATATAATAAAAAAAGTTTAGTTTTTTCTTGCAGAAATCACTGTCACAGCTCAGTGGCACCAAACTAGACTCCAAAGAGCAGGAATTGTGGAGCTGGAAGTTTCGGCCAGTGACAGGGACAGGTGGTGTTGACAGTGATTCTGTTACTGATATTTCAGCATACAAGTCACAGCTGGTGATAGTGACATACTTGTATCAGTGACATGATTTCCGACATGCACCAGGTCACAAATCTTCAAAGGAACGAATAACTGTAATGTGTTATGCAAATGCTTCTGGAGGTCCAAAAAATGAGACTGTTGGTGATAGGTAAGGCTTTTAAAAAACCTAGGTGTTTTAAGGGAAATGAAAATCATAATACTCTGCCGATCCATTATTATAATCAAAAAGGAGCCTGGATGAACAGTGAAATTTTCAAAGATTGGTTTAAGACGAAATTTGTCCCTGAAGTTACTGATTATCTACATAAAAAGTTGCCAGTCAAAGTAGTCCTACTCTTACACAATGCTCCTTCACATCCTTCTGAAGACGAGCTTATTTCCGATGATGGAAAAGTTTTTGCCCCTCATTGTGACATCCATTCTCCAACCCATGGATTAGGGTGTAATTGCATCAATGAAGCAAATCCATTGCTCAGAGCTTGTAAGAAATTTTGCTGAGGAACATGAAAACAACATAAATTGTAAGTACAGTGCCAATATTTTATACTCTATTGTTAACAGTTCAATGTGTCAAATGTATTTTTACATATTGTATGGTACATACAAAAGTAATTTTTTCAGTAAAAAGCAAAAATCGTATTATCCGTGTTTTTCAGTTATTCGTGCACATTTATCCGGTGATTAGCATGGATAATCGAGAGTATGCTGTACTTTGAACATCATGCGTCAATTTTTACAAATTTTCCAACATCATCACTTCCGTTTTCAGAAAATTTCCCTTCCTTTATCAAGCTTAAATGCAAATATTTATGGGGGAAAGTAACTTTTAACAACAACACAGGATAGGGAGATACATCCGGAAGGTTGGTGTATGATTACGGGATTTTTTTTTCGCTTTATTCAACTTCCATTTTCGGAAACTTTTGCGCCATTTTTAAACTGAAATGCTAATTTTAAAGGAATAAAACTATATTTAACAACAATACTGGGCAGAAGGAACATAGCAAGAAGAAACAAAACTATGATTATGGGAGAAATCTGAACTCTGTCTAACTTCTGCTTTCGAAAGTTTCGAAAAACGGAATTCAGTCCTCACACAGAAAATAAATCCCCCCACTACCACCAATCCCTCCAAAATTTCTGTACAGTTGTGCACTGATCTTGAAAGTGACCCAAATGATAATGGAAATGGAGGACTTCCTAGAATCCACAGAAGAATCTCATGCCTGAAAACTACATGGAAATCTTTCTGCCATCTGAACTCCTGTTTTCAGATATCGTTGCCTACAGTTTCATGCCAAATACGAACATTTATGCAATAAAATATTTGGCAACAATATTGGACAGAGGCAACAACATGAGGAATTACGATTACAGGGAAAATCTTCACTCCATCTAACTTCCATTTTGTTTTGGAAGACACGATACTGTTCCAGGATGGGAAAAATCACACGACACGACACGACTCACTCACTCACTCACCTCACTCTCACTCACTCACCTCACTCTCTCACACACACATTAATCCAAAAAAATTTCTCTTAATTTTCGCATCGATCTTGAGAATGATCTAAATGACGATGAAAAAGTGGAATTCCACAAATCCACGGAAGAATCTCGTGTATGTATTGGTCTCCACCTTACTAACAACATTTTGCCTCACACTGAACATCTGCAACACATCTTCATTCCTCACATGATCAGAGTGGGTCTTGCCACAAACCCATTGTAAGTAAGGCGTCTCCCCAGCACACAAATGACTCCTATATGTCTCTTCTGCAATAACCCAAGTTTCACTCCCGTACATCAGAGTAGGAACAACTACACTTTCATACACAGCCATTCGGGACTCTCTTGAGAACCCATCATTCCTGTGAAAACCTCCCAAAGCAGCTACAACTTTCAATGAAGAATTCACTAGTCTACTAATACATACATGAGACTGACGAAGAAAAAAAAAAAGCTGAACTTTTTAACCGGGTGAAAAATAACGGCATGAGCAAGACAGAACTGTTCACTGAAATTTATTTATGTAAATATTAAAACTGGAGCACATCACTGTATTAAAAATATATATACAGTCGAAACCGTTTATAAGGGAGTTAAGAAAAAGTTTGTTACACGCAAACTTCGTTTTATCCGATTTTGCCTTAAATGTATCAGCAAACAAGCAAAAGTTATGTAAAAAAGCACATACAATATACTACTATACTACTATAGTACGTATGTATTAGAAAGCAGAAGTACAATAATTGAAACATTTACCTTTAATTTTTCATTCACACTTCTGGAAGTAACTATCCAGAGCTTTTTTTTTTTGATTGGAGGTTTAACGATCACCGCGAGCAACTCAATGGGCTATAAGCAGTCGCCCGTCCCTAATTTAGGGCCACTGGTTGCAGGGAAGGGAGAGAGCCAGTGCCGTAAGACAAACACAACATCCATGCCTCACCGGGATTCGAACCCGGACCCCTTTCAGACGAATGATCAGAGGCCATCGCTTAGACCACTGCGCCACCGGAGCGGCATCCAGAGTTGCCTGTTTTTGGGATTGAAAAATTGCTGTAGACAGCTGTTTTTCTTTTGATCCAACAATGCTGAACAAAACAGATTTTTTGACGCAAAAAAAAGCATGCATATTATCAAGACTTTCAATTGCGACCGCATTTGATATTTTTAACGTCTGCATATTTTTTCTCCTCATCAGTGGACGCGTATTACTGAGAGTTCAACACGCCATCAACGATGTCCTGATCTGCATTTTGAGATTCCGTTGAGATGTCATCGTCAGCCAGCAGATAATCTGGAAAAGATAAATCTGATGAAATGAGCCCTTCTGCACTCAGGTGATTCTATGTTTTGTCTTTAGTAGTAAACCACTGTGTCTTCATTTACTACTGAAATACCAAAACCAGCATGTTTTCAACAATTTTTTATGGTTACATCAGTTACGGTAGTTCAAGCATTAGATAGCATATCACATGCCATTCAAACATCAATGACAGTTGGTTGCCTCTTTTCCACATTAATAAGAATTTTTCTGAGTAAAATTTTCCGGTAATGAAGTTTTAGGTTTTTTATAACACCCTGATCCATGGGCTGAAGTTTTGATGTAGTGTTTAGTGGAAACCGATGTACATTTGTAGATGTTAACACTATGTTAGACGAATTTGCTGCACAATTATCGATGAGCAGCAGAACTTTCCTATTTTTCTTTATCATTTCGTTGTCAAATTGTTTCAACCATTCTGTAAAGAGTTCCGATGTCATCCCCACATTCTTTTTAGCTCTGTAACTTACTCGTAATTTTTCACTTTTCTTGAAGCATCTGGGATTTTTTGATTTCCCGATTACGAAAAGTTTCCTTTTATCGGATCCATCCATATTTGCGCACATCAATACAGTTAAACGGAGTTTTGAGTTTTTCCCACCAGAACGTTTTTCACCTTTGAAAGCAAAGGTTTTTTTCTGGCAATAACTGATAAAAAACACCAGTTTCATCAGCATTGTAAACATCCTAAACTTCATACTGTGAAATTAAGGTTTTACTTGATTCCAGCCACTTTTGGGTTGTTTCATCATCCACAGAAGCACTCTCTCCACAAATGGACTTAAATATGATTCCATAACGCTCTTTAAATCTTTGAAGCCAACCATTGCTTGGCTGAAAATCAGGTTTTCCTAGAAGTCGGGCGAAATCTAATGCTTTTTCCTTCAGCAAAGGGCCAGAGACTGCAACATTTTTGCTTCTCACTTGTTGGAACCACTTTAACAGCGCTGCTTCTACATCTGTATAAAGACCTTCACGAAATCGTTTTCTATCATGGCTAAAAGAATCTTCCGAGAACTTTCGCTTCAAACCATCCTTATTTTTTAAAATTGTGGATAGTGAATTTGCCGGAATGCCAAATGTTTGGGCTACGTCGCACTTCTTTTTCCCTTTCTCCACCAAATGGATTGCTTCAACTTTTTCACTTAAACTGTGTTTTTCGTTTAACAACTGACATGATTTGCCAGCTTGTGTTGATGCGTTCTAACGAACGAATTTGTGAGAAAAATTGCTGCTTCCAAAGCTTTAAACCATCAGATGCGCCTGCTTAGGAATTGCAGAAGTGCGATTAAGACAAGCATCTGCCTTGTTGGTCCATCCGAACCATTTAACTTATGGCCCTAAAACGAAGACGCTGACATTGGACAACCCTGGCATGATTCCCCAACACACACACACACCCTTCCCCTTTGTCGCATTCCTCCTTCTGTTCTCAAGCTGGGAAACAGATCTTTTACCCTCAAAGCTCTTGGGGCGATGAAGTGTGGGTCCCTCCAGTGAAGGAGGATTAAGGAAAAGTTGGGATTCTGACACCGCCTGGCTAGTCTTCGGGCATTTCACTGAGTCAGAGGTCTCAAGATATCCTGAAGAAGAAAAAAAAATGGCTACTTTACCGCAGGAGAAATGTTGAATGGGAAAAAAGCACAAAAACTTCGTTATATATGATTTTGGACAAAACTGCTGTTAGTAATATCCAGTTGAAATAACATTACGATGGCATTGAAAATTCGGGGAACTGCAAAGATATCGTTACATATGAACCTTCCTTATATCCGAGCTCGTTATATGAGGGTTCAACTGTATATATATATATTTATTTATTTTTTACGTTTAACAACACAGGATAAATGGAACATCGCGGAGTAAAAAAAATATGATTACGGGCGAAATCTTATCTTGTCCGACTTTCGCTTTAGGAAAATTTTCCTCCATTTTGAAGCTGTAACACAAATATTTATGGAATAAAATGATAACACTACTGAGTAGAAGAAACATCAGGAAAAAAAAAAAAGAATTACGATTACAGGAGGAACCAGAATTTCAGTCCGTCTAACTTCCGTTTCGGAAAATTTTGAAAGTCAGAATTCCGGTGCCCTGGCGGGAAAAGACCCCCCCCCCCACCCACTACCAATAATACCTTCCAAATTTCTGTTCAGTTCTGCATCGATCTCGGAACCATGAAAATGATGACAGAAAAGGCGGAATTATTCAAATCCACGGAAGAATCTAGTGCCTGAAGATTGCAGGGAAATTTTCGAGCCGTCTGACTTCCGTTTTCTGGAAATTTTTTCTTCCATTTTCAAGCTGAATTGCAAATATTTATGGAATATTTATGGAATACAGAAGAAATATCGCAAGAAATAGAAATCACGATTACGAAAAAAATCTTTACTCCGTTTAATTTCCGTTTTCGAAAGTTTTGTAAAACTAAATACTATCCCCGGACAGACACCCCTTCCCCCCCCTTCAAACCACTCCTCCAAAATTTCTTTTCAGTTTCGGATCGAATATGCCTAAATAAAGACCAAAAAAAAAAAGCGGAATTCCGCGGAAGAATCTTATGTATGCTAATATCGCCATCCAATTTGTTCTCTCTGTCAAACATGCTTACCAAATATACAAACTCAGACGTGCCAACCTTCAAAATCTAAAAATCAGGAGATTTTTTACAGCTCATAAAATCCCATGAGCGCCATTTTTTATCGGCATTTTCAGATGCAGGAGCAATTTTTCAGAAGTAGTATTATTGGTACATAACATTTTTAATGTTTAAAAAGTTATTCTAAATGCAGATTGTATGTTTATATGTAAAATAAAAAGCATAGTGGAAATAGTTGTCAACCAGATACAATTAATAGCATTAATAATTAATACAAGATATGTACTTATCTTTTGATACATTATTTAATCATAATTAATCTTTATCCTTATTTAGTGAATGTACACAGTAGCCAATTTAGCTCTCTTTAACAAACTTCTACAAAAGTTTTGTTCAAAGCATTTTTCTTTCATTCTAGACTTAACTGTCAGCAGTTTTTTCAGTGTTGCAATAGAGAGAGACAGAGGTATCTGTCAAAACAAATGTGGAAGTGTCAAGCTTTCCTTTTGGCTGGAGGTATAACGACCACAGTGAGCACCTTAGTAGGCTATAAGCAGTCACCCATCCCTAATTTAAGGCCACTGGTTCCAGGGAAGGGAGAGAGCCAGTGACGTAAGACAAATACAACATCATACTTGCCAACTTTGGAAAATGTGCATCAGCAAAACTTTTGCGCGAATGCCATTTACCACAAAACAAAACATAATTATATTAATAAATATGCAGTAAAAATATCTGCATATGCCACAATAACTAAACTAGTATTATCTGTGCTTAAAATAATAATTAAAAAAAACATAAAACAAAATCTTAATTTTGTTCAATGTTAGCCTTGCAAACCTGCGGTGTTTCAATACTAAACTAAAATTTTCATTTGCTGATATCTTTGTTCCCCTTCCCATTTCTTTATTATAAGTCATTTTTTTAATGCCCTTGAATGACAATCCATCATGAATGCATGACAGCTTTCACTATTTTAGAAAAAAGATGAACAGTGTAACTTTGAAAATATAAATACAGTACTTTTGAACACAATGCATCAATTTTAAAAAAATTTCAGCTTAGTCACTTTCGTTTTCCCCGAGAAAAATTCCCGACGCATACTTTTACGCGACGAGAAACATTCCAGATGCGTATTTTTACGCGTTGATAAAATTTTGATGCGTACTAGACACGTAATTAGATTACGCATTTTGGAGAACTCTGGTCGGCACGTCACTTGAGCACTCCAGTAGAGAGAGCTACCCTAGGAGACGCCACGAAGCGGAGCCATCGTTACAATTGATGGCTCCGCACGAAGCCGGCGAGTCAAAGATGACATCATCGCGTCACACGGTGCTCGTAAGGTTCGGTAGAAAATCTGAATGGATGGTTGCAGCAATCGAAATATTAAAAAATCCTTATATCCGTAAATCAGTGAAATTAAGCAGAAATCCGTAAAAGTTAGCAAGCATGCAACATCCATTCCCCACTGCGATTCGAACCCAGACCCATCTCAGACAATTTGTCGAAAGCCGGCGCTCAGTTTTACAACTTTATTATGCAGCAGAGACAATAACAGCTAATATGTAAAGAAGAAACAAATTGCCAAAGACATGACATAAAATAAAACATTAAGAACCGCGAAAGTGGCGTAATGCAAAAGGAAAAATCTTCCACAAAAAGTAAGCGAAAATAATGAGAAAAAAAAAATTCACAAACTAAGGGTACACAAAATGCTACAATAGAAGATAAAACAAAGCTGACAATAACAGATTCACAATTAGAGATGAACAAAGGAGCACATTAATCTTCTACAAAATGCAACAAAGAAGGGAAAAGAGGCAAACATGATGCAAAACAAGAAATAAAAATCTCCACAGTAAAGCAAAACTGAAGAAAACATAAACAGAGCTCGCAGCTTCTTAAGAGAGGGGAGACGTTAAACGATAAGTAGGTCACAGATGGCGGACAGGTGTGTTTGTAACCAACATAAAATAGACCACCGCGCCACCAGGGGTGGCTTTCTTTTTGCAGATATGAGCAGAGGAAAAGTACGATACTGATGACTGTAAATGCTGTCTTGCATCGACGCAGTAAGAAAAAGATTTCACAAGCGGTTCGAAATATTTTTCTTCTGCGTCGATCCAAGGCGGTGGTTGATGGAATTTCGACCATCGTAACGGCTAATTATCAGTGAAAATCGGGAGAATTTGACATTTATCCGAAGAGCAGAAGGAATGGCTGAAAATCCGGAGTCTCCCGCCTAAATCCGGCGAGTTGGCACGTCTGCAAACTCATTCGCCTGGTCAATCTCTGCGCCATTAGACTTATCTTGCATTCAGTACTAACAGTTCCTCACTCAAAACCCATAATTTTGGATTCTCCCTTATTTATGCTGTTTGAATTGCACACAAACTTCGTACATCAGGAACAACATACTCTGCAACTCACTTTTTGCTCTCAGCCAACAGGACTGTGTCATCAGCATATAGCAATCTGCACACACACACACACACACACACACACACACACACACACACACACACACATATTCCCAAGACATAAACCAGCATCATCCATTTTGGCATCACACATGCATACATCCATAAATATATTAAACAGCCAGGTTGACATTACACAACCTTGTCTGCCTCCTGCACCAAAAGAAAACCATTTCAATACATGATTCACTCGTACACATGCTCTACAACCATAATACATGACTCTCACACTATTAAGTAGATTACCACTAATACCATATTTATTCAATACCTTTCCACAGAAGTTTCCTTACCTACTCTGTATAAGCTTCCTCTAAATCTAAGAAGGCAGCAAACACTTTCTAACAGACAGATACTTTTCAATCATCATACATAATGCAAAAATTTCATTAGTGCAGCCCTTACTAGGCATATAACCACTCTGTACATCCCACACTTTCCGTACCTTATCAATAATGACCTTTCCAACGCTTTCCCTGTCACACTCAGCAAACTGATACCATGATAGTTCTTGCATTCAGTCTGATCCCCTTTTTCCTTACACAAAGGAACAATGATAGCATTTCTCCAATCCTGAGGGACCATTCCTATCTCCCAACACAACTGGCAAATTTCAATTAACCAGTCAATCACAGAGTCACTGCCACATTTTAACATCTCCGCAGTAATGTCAACTACTCCTGAAGCCCTGCCATTCTGGAGATTTTAAAGCTTTACACACCTCTTAAGATCCCACCAGTGCCTCCATCTCTCACTATGACATCATCTGCATCAGAATCGTCTTTGCTTTCCTGATCTAATAAATCACAGAAGTATTCACCCCATCTTTTGCTTAGCTCATTGGGCTCCCATCTCATTTCTCTGACCACATTCTTCCTATCACTAAGCTGTTCTCTGAGATTCAAAGGTTAGCTCAACAAAGAAATACAAACCACCACATAAATTTTTAACTGATTATTTATTTACTGTTGCCATAACAAACTTCTCCATTTACAGCGATCTTGACACACAACTCAGGCTTCGCTGACATCCATCGCACAATGTACACAAGACCTCCTATACTTCATACTCATAATCTTTTTCTCATGCCGACACTCCTGAATCTGATCCTCCCGTGACTTCCTTGGCCTTCCTCTGCCTTTTTTCTGCACTTGGGCTGAAACTTTTTCTTACTAAGCATCTCGTTACTCATTTTTTCAACATGGCCAAACCAACAAAGAATATTAGTCTTCACCTTGATAACAAAATTTTGCTTCACGTTGTTTACTGCAACTTATCTTCATTCCTCACATGATCAGAACATTCTTCCCACAACACCCCATAAGTAACGCATCTCTCCATCACACAGACTCCTATGTCTCTTCTGTAGTACCCAGGTTTCACTGCCATACATCACAGTAAGAACAATTACACTTTCATACACAGCCATTCGGGACTCTCTTGAGAACCCATCATTCCTATGAAAACCTCCTAAAACAGCTATGACTTTCAATGAAGAATTCACTCACCTACTAATTTTGCCATCTTATCTGTTCTCTCTGTCAAACATGCTTCCTAAATGCACAACCTCACTTACCTGGTCAATCACAGTGCCATTTAGACTTATCCTGCATTCAGAACTAACAGTTCCTCACTCAAAAACAATAACTTTGGTTTTCCACTTATTTATACTAAGTTTGAAATTCATACAAACTTTGTACATCTGAAACAACATACTCTGCAACTCACTTTTGCTCTCTGCCAGCAGGACTGTGTCAACAGCATATAACAATCTGCACACAAGGATATTACCAAGACGTAAACCAGTATTGTCCATCTTGGCATCACACATGCACGCATCCATAAATATATTAAACAGTCATGGGTGACATTGCACAACCTTGCCTGGCTCCTGCACCACCAGAAAACCATTTTGATAAAACACCATTCACTCGTACACAAGCTCTACTGCCAGCATACATGGCTTTTACACTATCAAGTAGATTCCCAGTAGTACCATATTTAATAAGTACCTTCCACAGAAGTATCCTATTTACTCGGTCGTAAGCTTTCTCTAAATCTATGAAGGCAGCAAAAACTTTCTTACCAACAGCCAGATACTTTTCAATCATCATGTGCAATGCAAATATTTGGTTAGTGCAGCCTTTACCAGGCATCAAACCACTCTGAACATCCCACACTTTCTCTGGTGTGCCAGGGAAAGCGTTGGAAAGGTCATTATTGATAAGGTACGAGGTCTTACATCAGAGAAAGTGTGGGATGTACAGAGTGGTTATATGCCTGGTAAGGGCTGCAATAACCAAATTTTTGCATTACGCATGATGATTGAAAAGTGTTTGGCTGTTGTAAGAAAGTGTTTGCTGCCTTTATAGATTTAGAGAAAGCTTACGACCGAGCAAATAGGATACTTCTGTGGAAGGTATTGAATAAATATGGTGTTATGGGAATCGACTTAATAGTGTAAAAGCCATGTATGCTGGCAGTTGAGCTTGTGTACAAGTGAATGGTGTTTTATCAAAATGGTTTTCTATTGGTGCAGGAGTCAGATAAGGTTGTGTAATGTCCTCATGGCTGTTTAATATATTTATGGATGCGTGCATGCGTGATGCCAAGATGGACAATACTGGTTTATGTCTTGGTAATATCTACGTGTGCAGATTGCTGTGTGCTGATGACACTGTCCTGTTGGCAGAGAGCAAAAGTGAGTTGCAGATGTTGTCCCGGATGTACGAAGTTTGCACGAAATTCAAACTGAGTACAGATAAGGGAATTCAAACTGAGTACAGATTATGGTTTTTGAGAGAGGAACTGTTAGCACAGAATGTAATATAAGTCTAAATGGCACAGTAATTGACCAGGTGAATTTGTTTGTGTATTTAGGAAGCATGTTTGACAGAGAGAACAAATTGGATGGTAAAACTGGTAGGCAAGTGAATTCTTCACTGGAAGTCGTAGCTGATTTGGGAGGTTTTCACAGGAATGATGGGTTCTCAAGAGAGTTCCGAATGGCTGTGTATGAAAGTGGAATTGTTCCTACTCTGATGTATGGCAGTGAAACCTGGGTATTACAGAAGAAACATAGGAGTCGTTTGTGTGCTGGAGAAATGCGCTACTTATGGGAGGTTTGTGGCAAGATACGTCCTGATCGTGTGACGCATGAAGGTGTGTTGAAGTTGTGTAATGTGAAGCAAAATGTTGTTAGCAAGGTAAGGACTAATATTCTTAGGTGGTTTGGTCATGTTGAAAGAATGAGTGATGAGATGCTTAGCAAGAAAAAAATTTTTTTAGCCCAAGTGGCAGGAAGGAAAAGCAGAGGAAGGCCAAGGAAGGCATGGGAGGATCAGATTCATGAATGTCTGCATGAGAAAAAGATTAGGAGTATGAACTTTTTTCTTTTTTTGATTGGAGGTTTAACGACCACCATGAGCAACTCAATGGGCTATAAGCAGTCGCCCGTCCCTAATTTAGGGTCACTGGTTCCAGGGAAGGGAGAGAGCCAGCGCCGCAAGACAAACACAACATCCATGCCTCACCGGGATTCGAACCCGGACCCCGTTCGGACGAATGATCAGAGGCCATCGCCTAGACCACTGCGCCACCGGAGTATGAACTACAGAAGGTCTTGTGTACATTGTGTGATGGATGTGTAAAGCCTGAGATGTGTGTCAAGATCGCTGTAAATGGAGAAGTTTGATTGGCAACGGTAAGTAAATAATCAGTTAAAAATGTATCTGGTAGCTTGCATTTCTTTGTGGAGCTAACCTCTGAATCTCAGAGAACAGCTTAGTGATATGTATGTATGTATGTATGTATGTATGTATGTATGTATGTATGTATGTATGTATGTATGTATGTATGTATGTAAGTCTACCTGTACAATGTCTTTCTTGTGTAAGCTATGGTTCTGCAAAAAATTATTCCCGCAAAATGAAAGAATGAAAAATATTTTTGTGCATAGGTTTCATGATCTGATTTTAAGAAAACAGTACAGAAAGCATGTGAAATATGAGTAACAGTTACAACACCAGTTTTGCACTGAAATAATTTCAGCACCAAAACAACTAGTTCCTCAAGTCTACGTGTTGTTATCAACAGCAAATAATCATATTTTTCAATGTGATAATAAGTTTTACAGTTGTACAGTTAATTGCTACCCTCAATCCTTTTTCAGGCTTTAACAACCACCATGAGCAACTAGTTGGGCAGTAAGTAGTCACCTATTCTTAAGTTAAGGCCACTGATTTTACGAAATGGAGAGAACCAGCAATGTAAGACAAACACACTACCCATGGCTCATCTTGGACTCGAATCTGGACACAACTTGGACAAATGATTTAAAGCCAACACCACATGCTGATCTGCCACTGGGGTAGCAATCGCTACACTACCCTAGATTCCGATCTTATAGCTGTTTGAGGAATAATATTCCAGAAATCCTGCTTTATGTGAGATTAGCCAGGCCAAAAACTCCAGAGAAAAAAAAAAAACATTAATGGCTGTACCAAAAGATATCTTTGCCAGAAAACAATTCATGATCACACCTACGGGGAAACTTGATCCTGTAAGTGTATGTACTGTATATGTGTGTCAATATATTTAAACCTACAACCTCCCAGACAACCCACGTTTCTGCCTGCTCGTCTATTTAAATGAAACAGACACTGAAGTGAAAGGCAGATATAATGACTACTATTTACTGAAATAATAATTACATCTCACATCACCTTATAAAAATTCTGATGAGATTTCTACATGCATGAATTTCCAGGTGAAGTTCCCATTCACTGCTGATTTTTGTTCAGCACAAGAGGTTGGGTTTTTTTTTTTTTTTTTATTGGAGGTTTAACGACCACCGTGAGCAACTCAATGGGCTATAAGCAGTCGCCCGTCCCTAATTTAGGGTCACTGGTTCCAGGGAAGGGAGAGAGCCAGTGCCGTAAGACAAACACAACATCCATGCCTCACCGGGATTCGAACCCGGACCCAGTTCGGACGAATGATCAGAGGCCATCGCTTAGACCACTGCGCCACCGGGGCGGCTAGAGGTTGGGTTTAACACATCCTTTACACCAACAGGGATAAAAAAATTTCAGTGTAGCACACTGGCAATAAGTAGGCACTTATCCACATGAAGGACTGTACAAAAGCATGAAAGTGCTTGGATGTTATTTCCATAGTGCACTGTCATATGGTTTTCTTTTACATGCAATGCTAATTTACAATGGATTTTTAAGTTCTACTTAAGATTTTAAAACTGAGTTTAGCATGGCCTATCAACCATAAATGCAGTCTACCATCACATATAAAGAAGCACCCACAAATTCTCTTTATTTCACACATTCATGCATACCTCTTATTTTCTGGTATTTGTGCATACATTTATTTATTCATATCTCAAATTTAGTGTCTTACAAGATGAGATAACTTTCCCTCTGATCCAATACAGTTAGAAAAACATCCCAACTTATCTAACTCTACATGTGCTTCCTCTGTTCATTTAACACTGATGCTCCAGTACATTTCAAATTACTAACAGCAAATGTGTAATTTTGTTTATTCAATCAATGTGTTTCTAAGTTAAATTTGACATTATAATATACTTTATGGGATCAAAGTTTTTATTTTATACAATGCTGTTTCCATATGTAGTTCGGGGCATACTTGAGTCTAACATTAACTTGTTCCATGGTACTGACTCAAAAGAACTAAATTTTCCAAGACTGGAAAACTACTTTTTCATTATAAACACAGAATTAAGTGAGAACACACAGAGTTGCTCATAGTAATAAAATTCATTGAGCAGAAGCTTTCGACTGTTCTACGGCCTTGTTTATCTGCGATCAACTGAATCCGAAGACTGGTTGCCAGAACTACCATGCAAATTGGAAGTGCAGGAATTTTCAGTTCCCAACTTCTACAATAAACAAAATTCTCCATGATTCCCACATGAAAAATTTGTCAACTCTCACAATACTACTAAAAGACAAACCCCTATTCATTGGTTCTCTCTTTCCACAGAGATCCTTTTCTTATAATATTTGTAAACTCCTCAAAGTTTTTAAGGGCTACCACCTAATCGTACTGCAATAAGTACCTGCTAAAAGACAGAGATCCTGTCCCACCGCTGGACACACCTAGAATTTATGCCATTCCTATTTCAACATTCTCTGGACTCTCAGTATATACTGGAAGTACGTACCAAAGCATCCACACAAGACTTCATGAAAACAAACAAGATGTGTCAAATAGTCTTCCTAAAATAGCATTATCAGCATGAATCCTCGAAGACACTTCTGCAGTTCCCTTTGAAAAAAAAAACAAATAAAGAAGTTGTCTCTTTTAAAAGCATCTCTAACATTTCAAGAAAGCACTGACATTTTGTTTACCAAGAACTGCAATTCAGAAACCCCTAACCAAATCCCATTTAACTGGATCTCTCACCTAAAATCTGGCAACAGTCCCTGCACCTCCAATTTGCATCATATTTCTGGCAACCAGTATCTTGATTCAGTTAATCATGGGTGATCAAGGCTGTAAAACAGTCGAAAGCTTCTGCTTAATGAAAATTTTATTACTGTATGCATCTCTATGTGTTCTAACTTTAAAATGTATGTTTATTGGTATTGTTGCATGCAGCCTTCTGTTTTCAACTATTTTTTCATGAATCAACACCTACTTTTAGTGAAGACCACAGTAACTGTAAATTACTGATTCAACAAAAGCCAATTTCTGTGACATGAATGGTATGTCTCTTTTCTTCTCAAAATGAAGAACATCAGTTTACTTGTTAGTTTTATAAAAAAGGTCGCAGATTTAATTTTTCGTCTTTCAAAGAGATAGCCTTTCTTTTGATGACTGCTATCCTGAATGACAGTGGTCATGCCAAGATTCCTGTAATGCAAAATCTTCAGGTTTTTTCTTTTATTTTTATGTTTTCAGTATAAGACAAAACAGTACAGTATTTTAGTACAACATTTCTACACTGGTGTCCAAAATTGAAGTCCAGAAGACATTCACAGGGATAAAAATGAAAGCGCGTAACAGCGGGTAGGGATGTTTGGTACGTAAAGAGAGACAATCATAAAGATCAAAAGCATTTTATAACAAATACGTACACATTTTGCATATACACTCACATCTGCAAATGTCACCAAAGTGAGATTTAAGAATATAACCTAAAAATCTCTTAATAAGGAATGTGATCACCTCTGTATTGACACACAACTTCTTACAATGACGATTCATACTCATTACCAGGTTGTGGATGAACTCTGGAATCAAAACCTTTCATTCCTGAATGTGGGTAGTGCATAGCACATGAAGGGTTCTGGGAGGGCGCTGACAAGCTCCTATGTGTCTTCCCAAAGCATCCCAGGCATGCTCTATAGGGTTTAGGTCCACAGACCGGGCTCGCCAGTCCATACACTGAATATATTAGCTCTGCAGGAAATTATCAACAAGCTCAGCCCTTTGCAGGTGAGCATTATCGTCCATTAAAGGGAACTGAGGGCCAACAGCTCCCTGAAAAAGTATGACATAAAGGTCTAGGATATCATCCCTATAGCACTCTGCATTTGCAATGTCTCCTGAAAACACGTGGAGCGGTGTGTAGCTGTTGAATATAATATGCCACCCCACACAAGCAGACCACAGCCAGCGAAAAAGTCTCATTCACAGATGTTTGCAGCATCATTCTGGGTTATCTGTTCCCTCCAGATGAATTGCTGATGATAATCTGTTTTTAAACTGAATTTTGATTTATCTGCAAAAAGAACACTGCTGGCCTACTCGTCTGGACTCCACAAACAATGTTGTCTGCACCAGTTCAAACGAGCTCTCCTGTGTGATGAGGTTCGCGAGACACAAACCATAGGTCTGTTACATTAAGCCTTCAATATATCGTTTCCCTTGACACCATAGTCCCAGTGACAATGGAGAGCTCCAAAGACAATTGTTCTGTTGTACAGGATCTATGGTACCATGTGGGGAAAGCAACATAACGGTCCTCACGAGGTATTGTATGCCTTGGACTACCTTGGCCAGGTTATTGTGACACCCCACTGGTATTGTTGAATTGCTTCCAAACCGTGAGACCACTCTGGGCTGGATATTCAGGTCATTTGCGACCTGGGACTGAGACTGTCCTGCTTCTGGTCATATTGTGGCTAGCTACCATACAGCGTCGGATACACATGTATGAGACATAAGGAAAACATTAACAGCTACCAGAATGCTTCTTACACGAGCTGTGAACAAAAAATGCCGCTACCGCTCCCCGTTGGCTTCAAGTATGTAACTCAGTTTACACATTAGAGAGCATTTTGCTCACTGCAGGCATTTATTTTGCATGTGCAATTGTATATGTCCTGTGAACATTGAAACATTTCATTGAGCACTTAGGATTATTTGCCTGCTATTACCTTCTGCACTTTAATTTTGGACACCAATTTATCTTACAAACAACATTCTTCTAGCAACTTGAATACCTGAACTGAAATTTGTATGCCATTTAGATATACTTATAGGAGTCACCAGTTTGGTCATTTCATGTGTAGTATGCATACAAGACAGAGCAATTCACTAAATATAATTGGAAAAAAATAACCTTACCAGCAGTAAGTCAAATAAAACATCTGAAGAAGTTTGCACAAAAAAAGGGGGGATAAGTTATAATCTCAATGCAATGTGTCACACATTAGCAACAGTAAATATAATTATGCTAACAAAAAGAACTAATTATTAAATCTGAACTGGTTCAAAATGATAGGCAGTCAAGCAATGAAAAAAAAATAGTTAATACAAGTTGTAATACTTACTAGAGCAGCTAGGAATTCCCTTTCAAGATTGTTAAGATCTTTAACATCAATATTGGCAGAACATGCCCATTCAGCATTGAAAACTTCATCATCTTCACCATTATCGTACAAAAATTTGGATGCCACTAACTAAATAAGTATAAAAACAAACAGTGACCACTTTATTTAGGAAAACACATTATCCAAAACTACAGTAATTCTTTACTTAAAAGAGGGGCTATATTCCTAAAAGCCACAACGCTATGTGCAAAATAAAAGAAATGCCACAGTTGTATTCTTCAGTTTAGCAAAACAGAATATCTCAATAAATGCGTTAAGGTTAATAACAACTTTTTAATGTAAACACATCTTTACACTGTAATACACAATATACACCAGTTTCCATAAATTAAGGAAAAATCAGGTCTTTGAAAACTCACTGATCGGACTCTCCTGCATTTAAATCAGAAGAGTATATAACCACTGTGTGTATGACAAACAGCTGGAAAATGAAATGCCATGTTTCATACCAAGAATATGTACAAATACTGACACATGGTAAAACACTGAAGGAAACTGATACAATGCAAATGATTTAGTACAAAGTATAGACACCTCTCACTGTGACAAAGGCCTTGCAGCAATGTTTCGTGCTGCTGATTACTCTCTCCAGCAGAAGTGTATAGACAGTAATTAGCTTCGTTAATAGAAACTCACCCAAAGTGTTGTTTCTTGGCACATTTACTGCACACATCTTTCGGCCGACTTGTCCTTAATGTGTGATAGGCTTTCCGTGGCCGTCGTATCTCTTCCCTATGTCTTCACACATACTCTTGTCAGTTTTTTTTTTTGTTTGTTTGTTTTTTGTTTTGTTTTTGAGCCAACATTTTACAGCCATATTCACATATTTCCCACCTATGGGCACCTTTCATTAACTTCAACATATATTAAAAACTCTAAAACACTATACAGAACCCTCTCGTCATTCATCGAAAACTTTAACCCTAACTCTCTTGGTCGTAAAATACTGTCCACATCTTATTATTCACAACATCCATACATATCAATACATACATTCATATTAAAAACAGCATTTTATATACACTATTTACAACACCCCTATTTTATCCACTCAATTCATTTACTTACTGGCTCAACCCTCTTCTCCTTAGACTACTTAATTTTTCAATGGGAAACACGATACGCCTAACCATTGACACCGCTCACTCCACGTCCATGACCTTGTCTGCCTCGAGTACTTTCTGCCAGTCCCTGGCTGTCACCAGGAGTCTTGTTGAATCACAACCGTTCTTCTCTGCAGCCGCAGAGCAAGTAATGCAATTGTCTCTTCAGGTCATCTGCTCTGTCACTGTATCTCAAAATGTTTGCTTATGGCAACATCTGTTCTTTCTTTTGGTCAATTTCTAGTGTTTGGATATTTTTTTCCCCCTTTTTTTTTCTTCTCTATTCTGTTCAATTTTTATCAGGGCCTTCCAATTATCATTAAGTATATTTGGGTCGTTAGAATTACATAACTATAACTATTTTTTCAATAAGTACTGATTCAGCTATTCTCAAATGTCTTTCTGTTTTACATTTTTTAATTACTCCAATATCTTCAAATTTAGGATATTCTTTGTTTTCCAGGCAGTATTCAATTAAAGCGGTTTTAGTTTCTTTCTTTTTTTTTTTTTTTTTTTTTTGCCAATTTTTTAAATGTTGCTTTAATTTGTGTTTTAATTTGTTTTTGGTACTACCAATGTATGAAACCGGTGGATTGTTCAATATGGGTATTGCATATACTCCTGCTTGCTCCAAGCAACTCATCTTTTCATTGCTTTTTAACACCAAATTCTTAATTGTATTTACTTTACATACAAGTTGAATGTTATATTTGGTACACACTTTATTAATTTCTGATGATACTCCTTTGAGATATGAGAAAGCCCCAATATATTTCAACTGTTTTTTTGTTGTTTTTCTTTTTCTTGAAATTGTGCCTCTCTTTTATTTTATTCTGAACTTCTTCCAGTGTCCATTTTTTAATATACTGCCTTGGGTAACCATAAGTTTCAGCAATTTTATTAACATATTCCAATTCTTTTCTTTTATAAAATTCTGTTGAACTGTGAGTAAATGCTCTTCTTATTAACGTCTTAACACTATTGCATTTCTGTGCATATGGGTGTGCTGAGTCACATGGTATCATCAGAGGAATATACGAAGATTTTCGATGTACTCTGTACTGTAGTCTATTTTTTTCTCTCATAATTTCTATATCCAAAAAAGCTATTGTATTTTTTATTTCATTTTCTATTGTCAATTGTATAGAAGGATACATTCTTGTGTACTGTCCAGCCAGATCTTCAAGTTGAATCAGATTTCATTTAGACAGAATGAAGATGTCATCGACATACCTGCAATAAATGAATGGCTCTTGTATCTCTTGTTGTTTGATAATCTTTTCTTCAATGTCATTCATTATAACTTCTGCAAACAAGGAGGACGATGGAGAACCCATAGGACCACCATAATTTTGTTTATATATTGTTTTTTCAAATGCAAAAATTTTGTTTTTATAGATATACAATAAAGCATTTCTTAACTCTTGAGTTTGTGTTTGATTAATATATTCTTGCTGTTGTAATTTTGTGATTATTATGTTAATTGCTTCTGGCACAGGGATGCTCGGAAACAGAGCTTTCACATCCATACTTGCCACATTATACTCATGTAAATCAAAATCCGCTCCCTTGATGATATCAATGAATCCCTATGCATTTCTAGCAGTGTATTGATTTCTCATAAACAGCTGAGCAAGAAAGTCATAGATATTCTTTTCTAAATTGATAAAGTGGTTAATCTTTTTTAATTTTTTTTATTTTTATTTTTTTAGATACTCTTAATCTCATAGGTGCATCTATTTTATGTGTTGTTATCTTAGCAAATAGCCTTAGTATCCCTGCTCCAATAGGACAGTATTTAGTTTCACTGCTTTCTCGAAAGTGCATCAAAGCACCAGAAGGCTTGCCACAAGTGGGCTACTGGGAAGCAATCATCTTTTAAAAGCATTTCATGCATGTCCTGTTGTATTTAGGTCAGAAGATGAGGCAGGCTATTGCACATGGTGCTGCTCTCCAGATGATTATCCATTAGCAAAAAGGTACACCCTATTACACCTACATATAGATGCACGAAGGGAGATTTCAGCTCTGTACCTGTTTCCAATGACAGAGCATTGAAAGCATATACAATAGTTCCCCCTTATCCGTGGTTTCAGTTACTTGCAGTCAACTGGTAACTGAAACAATTTTATTGGATTGGTGCACGAATAAAATGTACGGGGCGAACAAGTAGTGGAGACAGGCCCCACCACAGTGGAATGGAACCACCCACAGGTGTTGCAGGTATTACGTCCCAGATTATTATAAGTAGCTAGCAAGTGTGTGAAGAACAAGGTTCAGGCATGGTTTGTTTGGACGTAACATGGCTTGCAAAGGAAACGTGCAGATGCCGGATTTGAGTCATTTTCCTGTATGAATTTAAACTGGGCCATTCTGCAGGAATTGCCGCTCGAAACATTAACAAAGCGTTTGGGGAGAATACAGCCAACAAACGAACCATTCAGCGATGGTTTGCGAAGTTTCGAAGTGCAGATATGGACCTGCAAAATGAAACACATGGTCAGATGGTCACCAACCTGTTGTTGTTTCTGATGACATTCTGTTACATGTGGTTGAAGCGGTCTCCCGAAAAACATGTCGTGAGATAGCGGCAGAGGTAGGTGTCCACCACATGACAGTTGTTCGGCATCTGGCTGCACTGGGTAAGGTCAAAAAGCTGGACATGTGGCTGCCGCATGAGTTGACAACTGCCAACAAGACTAGGCATTTGTAAGTCTGCATGTTGCTGCTTGCCAGAAATAAGCAGGAACCTCTACTGCATCGAATCATCACCTGTGACGAGAAGTGGGTGCTTTATGTTATCGGAAACGATCTGCACAATGGTTAAGCACGGCACAGCCTGCTGGACGGCATCCTAAGCCACCCCTACACACCGAGAAGATGATGCTCCTTGTCTGGTGGTCCACAGCCGAGATAATTAATCAGAGTTTCTTGGCAGCCAAACCATCACTGCAGAACGTTATTGTGCTGAATTACACCAGATGCACTGCAAATTGCTGCAAAAACAACCGGCTTTGCTCAACAGACATGGTGTTCTGCTTTAGGACAACGCCATCCCTCATGTCGCACAACGAACGATGCTGACACTAAGTGCCTTGGGCTATGAAGCACTGCATCATCCTGTCTATTCCCTGGACTTGTCTATGACAGACTATTACCTGTTTCGACGCCTGGATCAGTTCCTGTTTGGGAAACAGTTCACAACAGCCAATGAGGTTCAACGTGCAGTTGACGACTTCTTCGGGTCCCAGCCACAACACTTTTTTCGTTCCGGGATCATGGCTTTGCCGGACAGATGGCATCTACGTGTCGATGCCGAGGGGGATTATTTTGCCTAGGTAAGTTGTCCTACTTTTTGTTCTCACCGTCCATGTGTGTTTTATTGGATTTGATCAGCAATTGATGCTGACCCTAACCTGGACATGATGTAGTGCTGGGAACCATTCATTATTGCTCACGCAATAACATTCATCAAAGCTGCAATGGAAGAAATAAACCCAGAAACTGTAAATACCTGCTAGACGAACTTATGGAGTGAAGTCGTGAATGATTTTAAAGGCTTCCCGGGATCGATGGAGAAGTTAGGAAAATCATTCACACAGCAAGACAAGTTGGTGGAGAAGGATTTGCCAACATGCTAGATGAAGAAGTGGAAGAACATAAAGTCCATCGAGAAGTGTTAAGAAATGAGGAATTGCAAGAACTTGTACAGTCATCTACAGAGGAAGAAGAAGAAACTGAAGCAGAACCAGCAATGCGGACATTACCAAAAGTTGCCGAAGTGTTTCGAATTGCACAAACATTAAAGCACAAAATTATGGAATAACGATCTTCAGATGGAATGCATCACTAAAATCACCTGCATGATCACCGAAGGATTACACAGCTTATTTCTTCATATCTTTTACATTTTTCACCAAAAGCTCAGTCCTTCTCAAACAAACATATGCTATCACGTTTCCCCTGTTGCATCCAAATCTTTTCCCAAATTTGGGTGGGCACAGCTGGGAATCTAACCCACAACTGTCACATACCAAACAGACACAAGGCTGGCAATCAGCCAACTGTGCCATGCTGGAGATTAAAATGGAAGAATATTATCAGGCCCCAAAATTTAGGGCAGGATGGCAGGATTCCCGCCCAAAATTTTAAATTCCCACCAAAATAAAGTTGCTAGGAGTCTTCTACCTTACAAAATGTTTAGTAAAATAAAAATAAAATTATGATTACGGGAAAAATTTTCTTTCCTGTAATTGTAATTTCTTTTTCTTATATTATACACTCATCAAAAAAATAGTTGCACCCAGAAGGACATGTCGGATTGCAATGCTATTCAAGAGGAAGGTAAAGATTACCAGTAACAATGCATGATTATTTATTGAGCTACACGCCAATGAGCAGTGTCTCTCAGTATGATGTCAGGTCGCCATGTTTACTCACTCAGCATGTCAGACATCTCAGCATTGAGTTCTACAAGTTGCTAATGGTGTCCTGCGATAAGCCATCCCATGCAGCTTGAATCTTCTCACGCAGTTCCTGCAGATTGTGCGGTAGGGGTGGAGTGTGGATAGAGCATCCAATAACATCCAACACATTTTCAATCGGCGATAGGTCTGGCGATGTGGCTTGCCATGCAGAGTGTCAGTTTCTTGAAGGCTAGCTCTCGAGACAGCAGCAGTGTGTAGACGAGCATTGTCCTGTTGGAAAATCACACCGGAGTGAGAGTTCAGAAAAGGTAGGGCCACTTGGTTGCAGGACCTCATTAACGTAACGTTGGGTTGTCAAAATGCCTGTAATGAACACCAAAGGTGATCTGGCATCGTAGGCATTGCACCCCACACCATGACACCAGGCCTTCCGGACATGTGAAGCTCGGCAACAAACCGTTCATCTTGGCGCTGACCACAGTGCCTCCACACACGGATTCGGTGTTCGTCTCCTCCAAGACAAAAGCAGGACTCGTCACTGAAGATCACCCGCTGCCATTCTGCGTGGCTCCACACCAATCTAGCATGACACCACTGCAGTCTTTGGCGACGATGCACTGTTGTTAAGTGCAGTCGTCGTAACAGTCTGCGTGTGTGTAGTCCTATGTCGTGCAGCCGTCTGCCAATGGTGCTGGCACTAATCGGACGATGCATGGAGAGCACCACTGCTCACTGAATATCTGCAATCGTGGCTGTTGGGTCACTCCACGCATGTCGGACAACCCGCCGGTCTTCTCTCTGTGTGGTTTGTCTATGTCTCCCAGACTCTTCCTGTGGCTTCTGCATGCCTTGTTCTATCCACTGATGCCAATAGCATGCTATGGTGATATCTGCACGATCAGTGTGACGTGCAATACAGCGATAAAGACCATCCCACTTCCCAGAGCCAGACGATGCGGCCCCTCTCGAACTCCTCCGACTGCTTGAATTGCTTCCGAACTTTTCTCCGAGGCGTACTTCACTTGCAAAGAATGCAACCAACACAACAGCACGAGTCAGAATGGCAGGCACACACAACGGGACAACATTATATAGCCGGTCAGGCACAGAGCTTGCATCACATGTGCAGCCGAGCATGATACTTGAATCATTTGCATATCTCATATTGTCAAACCTACCCACCAAGTTTCATTCCTGGCAGTTACTTCCTTCTGGATGCAACTATCTTTTTGATGACGAGTGTATACATTCGTAAAATTACGTACGTTAAACCAAACCCCTTACAGAGTTCTGAAATGTGGAGTCAAATACATCATTTATGTCAGGAATATAATCATTTTATGACATGTGAATTATATTCCATACGTAGTGGCATTTTGTATATCACTGACTGTTTCAAATGAACCACAAGCTTCTTTCTCGGATTCGCGGAATTCAGCTTTTTTCACCATTATTTAGGATCGATGCAAGACTGAAGATAATTGTTATTTAGGGGGGGGATAGTGTGTGTATATTTGGGGGGGGTTCCGTCTGGGGACAGTATTCAGTTCTTCAAATCTTTCGAAAACAGAATGAAAATTTTTCCCGTAATCGTAATTTCTTTGTCTTGCAAAGTTGCCTCTGTCTAGTATTGTTGCTAAATATCATTTCATTACAAAAATGTAGGCAACAATTTCCGAAGACATAAGTTTTTTTTGTTGTTTTTTTCTCAGCTCAAAACTGTAGGCAACAATTTCCAGGCACAAGTTCGACGGAGCAAAATTTTTCTTGTAATTTTTGGGCACAAGTTTCTCCTGTGGATTAGGGGAAATTTGCCTTTGTTGTCATCATTTATGTCATTCTCGAGAGTGATGCAAAACTGAAAATAATTTTTGGGAGAATTGGTTTGTGTGGGGGTAGGTGGGGGGTTGTTTTTTTTTTTACTAGAAACGGAATTCCGTCTTTCAAAACTTTTGAAAATGGAAGTTAGATTAAGTGAAGATTTCTCCCGTAATCATAATTTTATTTTCTCACGATGTTCCCTCTGTTCAGCATTAATTTAAAATATGATTTTGTTCGATAAATGATGGCGTTTCAGCTTGAAAATGAAAGAAAAATTTTCAAAAACAGATATCGAACAGAGCGAAGATTTCTTCCATTATCATATTTTTTTGTCATGATGTTGCCACTAACCTGTATTATTGTGAAATGTTATTTTCCCCCATAATCATTTGCACAGTGAAAATCTGGGGACATTTCTCATATCGGAAGAATGGTTGAGTCAACCAAGTGTTGATTATGTGAACTGCAAACATCTCGTGGTGCTCACGAATAGATGGGTTTTTTTTTTTTCCGAGCTCAAGGGAAACATGTTCAGAAATAATAAATTAGTTGACCCTTGTTATGCTAAAACTTGCACATGACAATGTCAACTCAAAGTTTATTTCACCTTTTGTGAATGAGGTGGACTGCAGATTTCTTTCCTCCACAAAGGAACTCTTTTCCAAGTTTGAGTGTGTGGAATCTAAATCTATAAAAGAAAACACAGATAACACAAGTTTTGGTACAAAGTCTTTCAAAAGCCTTGCACGCCAGTTTTGTTGAAATGCAGTTATGGAATATTCACTATTCAGGCATGTAGCTGAAAAGAATGAAGAGTATATGTGCCAATTTCCACTTTTGTAAGAGTTTTATAAGCAACCGTCTGCACATATTTCCATTAGTGTTAAAGGTTTTGCAAGTGGGTCTTGTGCTGCCTTTAACAGGTGCACAATGTGAACATGGCTTTAGCATACAAAACAGAATGAAGTCAAAATTTAGAAATTCATTGACAGGGTTCCCACTCAAAAGTAATAAAAAAAAAAAATCCCTGACTTTTCCAGGTTCTACAGGTGATTTTCAAAGTTTTTCCAAAGTGGTGACCCCTATCATATTGCTATGAATTGTTACATTGCATTCCATTCATGCATTTTTCTTGGCAAAGCACACATTTGTAAATTCTTTAAGTAATTTGTCTTTATAAAATTACCTGCTTTTCATTAATAACTAAATGCACACATTGATTTTCATACCATAATTCCATGAACTTTTGTGACTACTACCCACACAGAATTTGTAAATACATTCCCATAGAAATGGGCCATATGTAAGAAAAAATCTGGGACTTGTTTAGTTTCAGGTTCTCTATAACACAATGCAGCTAAGCTTAATAATGGAATGGCTCCAAGTCAGAGAAACATGTCGCAAGAGAACCAACAGACAAAGGACTTCGATCCATTGTTTGGTTGGTCCTTTTGTGAAGTGTTTCTCCAAGCAGAAGTGTGTCAAGCCACTGTGCCCAACTGTTCCATGTGACAACCGTCTGCAGAAATTGAATAAAAACTTAACAGGCAATTTTTAAAATTCACTTTTGCATCTTTTTTAGGGATTAAAGGGAAAATGTAATGTAACTGAAAGTAAGATCTACCAAATTATAGGCCGGCAGTAATTGCAAACAAAAGTTTAAAATCTGAAAAAAGATGGGGGTTTTGGCAAAATAAAGTATCCCTTGATTTTTATGAAAAAAGGCACAATTTTCCCCAAGTATTTTCCCTGATTTTTGGAACCATTTTCAAATTTCCTGAGAATTCCAGGTTTTCTGTTTTCCAAGCTGCATGGGAATTCTGATTGAGGAAGAAAAACATCGATGTAAATTTCTGAAATTGGGCAAATAAACTCTCAAAAAACCAGCTGATCAAAGCCTGCCAAGTATAACAAGGAATGAAAGACAGACAATAATTCAGGTGCAATTTTATGATATCAGTGTACTGCAATACGAACAATTCTGTTTTTGTAAAATGAATCATGTTAATTTGTTTTAGACTGAATGACAGTGATTTTTTTTATCTAATTCACTTGTTTTAAAAACCAAGTATAGCTTATATTGTTTGATATAAATCACTGCTGTTTTTACAGAAATAGCATTCATAGTCATATATTCAAAACTCCTCACCAGAAATTTTCAATCCCCACCATTTACAAACACAGGTGGGGATAAACCCATTTCAAATTTGAATTTTGATCTCTGATTGTATGCAAAATTTTAAAAGGTTTTATAGGTTGTACAACATTTGCCAAAACAAGCATTACTATAAGAAGGGTCAATAAGGGCTATTGTGATACGAAAAAAAAAACTTTCACTGGTAACTTCCCTTATTTTTGAAGGTAGGTTCATGAAGAAATATCAATATTATGTGTTTTAATGTACAAGTAACTGTAAAACGAACATTGAAACATGAGAAAAAAATGAAAAGTGTATATCATAATAGGCCTACTGAAATGGGCTAATATGATATGGTCAATGGGCTATTGTGATACACCCAAATATCTTGAAGGGTATTAAAGCTATATTCGAGTGTGGGCTATTGTGATACACCACTGTTTCGATGTATCACCATGCAATTTATTTATTTTTAATTGGACTGTAACTTTCTGAGATATGGCCTTTAATGCAAAAAGGCATGCCATCGTTCACCATAATTGGCACAAATTTAAGCAGTCAGGGATCATAGCATACTTCTGGAAAATTTTAGGTAAGAATTTTAGGAATTTTAGGAATTTTTAGAAAAATTTTAGGAAAATTTTAGGAGTGTATTTCAATAAAAACTAGATGTATATTTGTATACATCTAGTAAAACAACTTTGTATACATTGTAAAGAGTTTGCTTCACACCCTTCAACCATATATACTGATAGACTGCGCATGACATCAAAATTTCTGGCTCCAACATAAAATCACATGACAACAGTCAAAAAGATGGGTTACACCTGCTGTGCTTATGGTTGCTCTGACCGATATAGTAAAGAAAGTTCTATGATTTTTCATGGGTAAGAAACGAATTAAATACCTAAGTCAATAAAGTTCAATTACTTAACCAGAAACTTGCAGCTATTGATATAAAAATATAGTAACTTAAGAAAAAAATGGAATGCATGTTCCAAATTCTTCGCAAATGTTCATCACATTATAAATCACAAAATGTAAACAACACGATCATGCATGTATATAGCTCATAAGTAAACTTACCTGAAGAGTTTTCATTATATATGAGGTGCATTCACATAATACACCGAAAACACTGAAGTTCTGCAGCGTAAATTAGTAATCATAACAGCATTTGTACACGAAATTTGGAGTCTGATGATGACGTGCCCAATGTTTGAGCCATGGCGGCTTTGATGCAGCTATTGCCAATGCGCAGTCCATTAGTATATATGGTCCAAGTTCACACCCAAATTTTTTGCATAACGTCTAATGTCTAAAGTTTAAGTATGATTTACTTCTAATGTTCAGTTCTTATCTTTTCACGTGTTATTATCATATTCAAGTATATTTACCACATTCAAGTTTCACTTTGAACATTAATATGCTGTTGAACCAGAAGCAATTCACGATTTTCACAGTAAAGTTTTCAGGTTTCACATTAAACTATAATATCCTAAAAAGGTAATTGAAAACCAAGAACTATGTACAATTGTTCACTGAATTACTTTTTTCATATTATTGTTTTAACCTTTTCCTGATTAGCCTATCTTTTTCTGCTTCCACCACAACTAATTTACTTTCAGTTTTCTTTATTTCAGCTGAACCTTGTATGATCAAGTTAGAGGCAACTGCTATTTCAACAGTATTTTGTTTTTCTACAGCTTTTCTCATTCTTTCTGTTCCCTCTTGAATTACTGCTAGGGAGGCTTCTTTATCTTTTTTAAGCCTATTTATTTCTGCATCATTTTCTTTTATTTTGTCATCAAACTCAGCTTTTCTTTTTTTCTCTAGCTGCTTTTCCTTATTTTCCCTCTCTTTCTTCGAAAATAAAAGCATAACAAACAGCGCGAAAACTAGCTCATAAATAGAATATTTGAAACACTCTCAATGTATGCACTCTCAATTATTAGGGATGGTAGAGGGGAAGGGAATAGAACTGTCCAAAATTAGCATGTTTTAGTTGCGCTAGGGCGCTTAAGCACGGCTGAATTCTTTCAGATACCCCCAATGTTCAAATGATTGAAATGTGCTGATGTTCATGGAATGAAATGGTTGATCAGCTATGATGACCGCATAAAAGTTCGGGGTGGGGGGAGGGCTTTATTTTTTTATTTTTTTAGTTTATGCAACATTTTACATCACTCCAGTATTTATCTTGTCATCATCAACAATCGCAATGCAACTACCGCTTACGATCGCGGATATCAGCAACCGAAAATCTGCCATATCTCTAAGTGATATAACACACAGTATCCTGTTACAGTGTATTGTAATTGAAAAAAAAGGATGTGGAAAAAAGAAACTTTCAGAAATTAAGATCATCAAGTCATGCGTTTCAAAAATCCGTTTTCCTTTATAACGTTTAAAAACATGTTTTTGCTTTTTTACCTGTAGTGTAAATAAAAAAACTATGTTGATTTTTTTTTTTATGGAATCAGACGTCCGTATGTCTGATTGTCTTCATCTGAGTTCACACTTTAGCTACTGTGTACAAGTAGACCTATTTTTTCAGCTCAAAAATATGTAGTTTTGTATATATTCACAGTATAAGTCATTCCTTATTCCCACAGAACTGAATTCAGCATATGCAAAATGAAGATCATCAAGACCCGCCCAACACTATGTTTCTGATTGTCTGCTGTTTATATTCAAGAAATGCAAACATGGATCAATGGTGAATGCAGCAACTATGATTTTTATTTATTACCAAGAAGAAAAAAAAAAAAAAAGAGCCGTGAAAGCTGTAAAGCTGAAACGGATATTTCTCTCGAAACCCCCACCCCCCATGCACAAAAACATTCCAATTAAGATCAAACAGCAAGAGGACGCGTCCACACAACACAACCTTTGGAATTACCTGATGGAATGGCTTCTTTTCATTTGGCACATCGCCATAAATCACCACCTGCAGCTCACTGAACTGTCAAGTTGCACCCTTCCTCCTTCACTTTAACTATAATAGAAACTGTAAAAAAAAAAAATGCTCCCCAATTTTCGACAAAATTAAATTACCAAATTTACGTCATGATGTTGCAATTTACTAAAATACGTTTGTTTATCTGCTGAATATTGCTTAAATCCATTGAAAACTTTTTAATTATAGATGATTTTTTTATTAAAACAGTAACTCAGACGTCTGAATAAAAACGTGTTTGTAATTCAAATAGAGTCCATATCATCACAGAAAAAAAATTTAAGGATCACTCTGTTTAAATAAACCATGGCATCTAAAAAAAATAATTCACTTGCTTTTCCCGTAATTTATAATTACTGTTTCTTTTTTTCAATCCGATTATGCAACGTTTTTTTTTTTTTTTTTTTTTTTGCATCTGCTAAAGTTCCTAACGGAATTTGGCGAAATTTGCACTAGAACTTTATTGTGATGTATCTTAACTACTGTAAAAATTTTAGTGATATTTTCAAAATTCAGAAAAATGGATTTCTGAAAATATTCTCCTAGTCCTTTTGTGCTGTGGAAGTGATAAACAGGTGTCTGCTTTCTTCCCAACCAAGGGCTTCAGATCAGCGCTCCCAGCTGTCAATCAACCGTTGCTATGGTAACACCCTTTCTGCTGGAGGCTCACTCTGTCCAAAGAGGCACACATACTTGTCCATAATAAAAATTACCAATGCTAACTTTTAAAGTTTTAAACCGATTCAACTGGAATTTTGGAAGTGAGCTTCTGTAATCCAATTACAGTGAATGTAAAAATTTCAGCCACTTTCGTGAAAAATTCGCAAAGATAGTTTTCTTATTTTTTATCATAAGTAGTGGAAGTCTCTTGAGGGGAGGGAGGGTGGCATGCACATAAACAAGAAGAAGATGAATGTGTTGTTCAGGCATACTCCTCACTGGTGGATGCCAGCTGACTTGGTACATACGCGACCCCCTGCAAATGCTAAATGCCTCTTCTTTCCCCTTCTGTTCTCAATTGTCGGACGGACATCAAGCTCCCCTTCGACCTACTAGTAATCATCCCATTTTATTGCACTGGAAGTAGTGCCTTTTTTTTTTCTTTTTTTCCCCCAGCCAAATTAGGATTTGGTGCACATCGGAAACCGCTGCCGGTGGTTTCTTTGAGAACAGAGAAAAGGAACTTTAAAAAATGAAGGGGTAACAGTAACACGATTTCCTAAAAGGGCATTTTTTAAGCACTAATTTCAAGGCTTTTCAAGACGGCATTAAAAACACACCGTTTTTCCAGGATATTCCAGGCCTTGAAAACGTAATCATGATTTTCCAGGACTTTCCAGGTTTACAAGCACGCGTGCGCACCCTGCGTAATGGTAAATTTATTGGCGTTAATAACGGTTGTGTTTTTAATAAATAAGCTTACGAAAATTTTAGGATGAATAGCAAATTTTAGGTATAATTTTAGGAATTTAAGGAGGGTCACAAAATATTAGGAATTTTAGGAGGAATGCGATCCCTGAGCAGTCATAATAATTAAACCAATATATAAATAAGAGCTAAATTAGGTTCTGAATTTTCTTTATGAAGTGTAATTATACTTCTTCTTTTTTCCAATTTCACAAATCACATCTTTGTGTAAACAGAACCATTTCAAACTCAATTTTCAGAAATTTTATTTGTATTTTTTGTCTTTTCAACATAAGCAATACCAAGTACACTTTTAAAAAATTACAGGCATAGACTAAGATATTTTTAGAAGTTTTATATACATAGAAGTTCAAAGCATGTGGTAATTCCTGCTTATGAAAAAGAGTTGTTTCAAATATCCCAGAAAGTAGGCCCCACAAGAATTCAATAGCCCTATAGCTTCAACGTACGAATTACATGTCATTAAAGTAAACTCATAATTATTATTCAAACATGAAAAAATATTATTTCAATGCATATCACATTATCCCTTCTGCAAAAGCATTAGTTTTTTCTGTAGCAGAATAACCTTGTGCCTAGTATAATAACAGCCCATTTTGGAGTATCATAATAGCCCTCCAACTTTTTTTTTTTTTTTTGATTGGAGGTATAACGACCACCCCTCCAACTTGAAAAACACCCATCATAATGCACCCTTTGAATACTTCTTACGCTGAAAACAAAGACAAGCTTTATCTGTACAAGCAGCTGTTTTGAGATTTCCATTATCTTAATTTGTTATTGAATTGCAACAAAAGTTATAAAAGTAAAAATAAAAGTTTTTTGCTGAAAAAAAACCCCCATGATTTCAGAATTTTTTTTTTTTACCTGGAAAATGTGAATACCTGTTGTTGTGATATATGTGATCTAAAACTATACTAAATTTCCTTCCTATGTGTATCTTTATATGTGTTATGCTTCTCATAAAAACCATTTTAATTTTTCTGTATCACATTAGCCCTAAATTTTTGCATGCATCACAATAGTCCTGATTGACCCTAACTATGGCACCCAATTCTGGTGCTGACTGGTTTTATGCCAAATTTCTGTGTGGTATTTCAAAACATGAAATTTTCGAGAACATGGAGAGTGCAATTAATACACCAAAAATAGGGAACTACTTGCAACCAAAAGTACCATGCTTTCATCAATAACTGTTTCACCGAAGTCCCTCTTGCTTAGGTAGTGTGTAATTTGCGAGCATTTGTCACAAAAGAGCAAAACCCAGAAAATCGAAAACTTCTTACCACTTCCATAATAAATTTACTGTCAGCAAAAAAAAAAAAAAAACATACTTTTATGTCGGCCTCATTCTTTACTCCTGCATAAAGGGAAAATAAATCACATAAGACTCCTACAGTTCTGTTAACACTCCATACAGCTGGAAATGCTAACACGTGTATATACGTATATACGTAGTGCGATCAAAAAGTTCCAAGACTTGGTATGTAGTGCGCCAACAGATGGCAGTACGCGGGTGCGCACACAGCGGTCGAGGGCAGTGGTCTTCACAAGTCATTGTGCCAATGGCATCGTTCTGTGAACATCGGGAGCTGTGCTACACGATATTTGGTGACCACATGCAGAACACAGCTGCAATTTTGGTACGGACTGCAAATCAGAGCAGCGAGCAAACATCAAATTCTGCGTCAAACTCAGCAAATCGGGAAGGGAGATGCGTGAAATGCTGCGGCAGGCTTATGGCATTAAAGCAATGAGTCGTGCTTCAAGAGCAGCAGAACGGCACTGGAAGACGACGAGAAGTCAGGGCGACCATCCACGAGCAAAACCCTCGAAAATGTGGACAAAATTAGGGAACTGGTGCACGAGGATCGTCGGAGAACCATTCAAGGCATTGCTACCATCATCAATGTGTCATATGGAACAGTGCAAGAAATTCTGACGTCGGTTTTGAACATGCACCACATTGCTGCAAAGTTTGTGCCAAAGATTCTGAACCCCGAACAGAAGGCGCTCCGTGTCAAACTCTTTCAAGATCTTCGCCTGCAGGTGGTGAATGATCGAACGTTCCTGCGCAGGTCATCACTGGGGACGAGACTTGGGTCTACGGTTACGACCCGGAGACCAAACAACAGTTGTCGCAGTGGAAGAGCCTGACATCTCCACGATCGAAGAAGGCCAGACAGGTCTGGAGCGAAACCAAAAGCATGATCATCGTGTTCGACATTCGTGGGGTTGTGCACCAAGAATTCGTCCCCCAGGGCCAGACTGTCACCCCCTTTTTTACAGCGATGTCCTGCGGCGTCTTAGGCAGGACATTTGCTGCGAACGACTTGAAATGTGGCACAGGGCGATTTCCTGCTCCGTCACGACGATGCAGCAGCTCGCAGAGCGTTAGCAACTGCCAGTTTTGCAGCCGCAACAGCATGGCTACCCTTCCTCACCCGCCTCACTCGCATGATTTCACCCCCTGAGACTTCTTTCTGTTCCCGAAGATGAAGCTCAAGGGTCGGCGTTTTGAAGCCATGGACGAGACCCAGCGCGAATCGCAGACGATGCTTGACACAATTCGCGAAGAAGACTTCCAGGGAGTGTTCCAACAGTGGCAAAAACGCTGGCAGCAGCATATCGCTGCCCGAGACTACTTTGAGGGAGATCATAGCCAGACTTAAGTAACGTAAGTACTTTGTTGTATATCAGCCTAGTCTCGGAACATTTTGATCGGACCTCATACATTGAAGGAGGGAAAACATAACAAAGCCATGTTATTTTAAAGAAGGAACCAAAACAACCAATATGTCCAGGAATACAGTAATTTTTTATGGGAGGAACTGACACAACCAATATGAAGTATTGCACATCTAGGCAAGGGGTGTTCAGTGAAGTATTGAAAAAAAAATGCACTTCAACCGTTTTTCCCCAATATAGTCTTGAATTGAACACTTGCTTTTTTTGCACACGATGTCCCATATCCACTAAAAAAAAAAACAATTTTCAGACTGGAGTTCATTACAAAGGAAACTGAATCCCTGACACAAGAGTGCTCTAAAAAAAAAGATATGCAAGAAAAAAACTTCAGACCCCCCCCCCCCCCCCCATGGATTTAAGACAAAATAACAAAACGAAACTTGAAAATTTCAATTTACTTCCGATATTGGAGGTTATATTTTTAACGTGCATTAATGCATTTGCATTTTTGAACTTCCCTTTTTGTTGGTAAAGTTCGATTAACACTTACCGCACGTGGGGCTTGGCTTTCAATTCTTATTTCCGTTATGTGGATGCGGCATGGGGGTTTTTCATTTAGTCACGGGTCTACTTCATTTTTTTCCCCCGTTGGTATTTATCTGGCCTCGTCACTAAATGAGTTTTTTTCCTTTGCTGCCTCCTCATTTACTTCAATAATTTTTCATAACCCTAGTACTTTCGGTAATACTCCATTACCGTCATCGAGGGACGTTTTGCTCCGACTAGCACGGACCACGTCAGCTGGGCATTTCGGTGGTTCTCGCGGGCTGCTTCTGTCATCGGCTATCGCTTCTTCTTGGGAGTTGTGGCGCCATCTCTTGTTGGTCACTGATCTCATTTTTCGAACTTTTTCATTTTTTTGCTCAATTTTAATTAAGTTTCTCCAGCTGTTTCTCAAAATATTAAGGTCATTATGGTTGCAAACTTTTGCCCTATTTTTTCAATCATTACCGACTCCGCTATTCTGAGGTGTTTTTCGGATTTACAGCTTTTAATGATTTTTATATTTTCGAATTAAGGATATTTTTGGTTATCCAGACAGTATTGAATAAGTGCTGTTTTTTCTTCTTTTTTCTGCCAATTTTTTACGTGTTGTTTTAATCTGTGTTTAAGCTTATTTTTGGTACTTCCTATATAAGCTATTGGAGGATTTTCAGTAATAGGAATTGAGTAAATACCTGCTTTTTCTAACATTTTTATTTTTTCATTATTTTTTATTACCATATTTTTGATGGTATTTACTTTTCCTCCAATTTGAATGTTATGCTTTTTACAAATATTATTAATTTCATTGGTAGTACCTTTAATGTAAGGAAAACCATTTAAATATTTGACTTCTTTTTATTTACTACAGCATTATTTTTTTATTTTCTTTATTACTTCTGTGTTCCATTTTTTTATTAAATGGTTAGGATAACCAAAGCTACCTGCAATTTTTTTTATGAATTTGATTTCTTCATTGATGAACTGACTATTTTCAGAATGCGTATATGCTCTTTTAATTAAGGTTTTTAAACTATTGCATTTTTTAGGATAAGGATGTGCCAAATTGTACGGGATTAGGACCGGAACAAATGAACTTTTCCGATAAACCCTGTATAGTAACTTATCTGTGGATTTGATAACTTGTACGTCCAAAAAGGCTATTGCATTGTTTTTTTCTATTTCAACAGTGAGTTCTATAGTTGCTCTTTATATCCAACTATAGAACTCACTGTTGAAATAGAAAAAAATAATGCAATAGCCTTTTTTTTGGACGGAAAAAAATGAAGTGGACCCGTGACTAAATGAAAAAACCCCATGCCGCATCCACATAACGGAAATAAGAATTGAAAGCCAAGCCCCACGTGCGGTAAGTGTTAATCGAACTTTACCAACAAAAAGGGAAGTTCAAAAATGCAGAAACTTGAAAAGACATCAAAAAATAACCTGAAGGGGGAGGAATAAAAAGACTGTTTATGTATGCACAAAACATCAGTATAAAAAGGGAAGAAAAGGCTATTTATGATGAACACAAGAAACAGAATATTTTTGTTTGGGGAGTTACAACCCCTACGAGCATTTATGGCTGTAAACAGTCACCCATCCCAAAATTTAGAGCCATTGGTTCTACAGAAGAGAGAGAACCAGCACATCAGAAATAAAAACACAACATCCATGTTATAGGTGCAAATTAGTATTCGCCACTCACCAAATGGTGATTAACTGGCAACTTTGGCAATTAAATTTATTTTAGTGGTCGCCAGTTTATCCATTTGTTACTTTTTGTGCCAATTTACAAAAAGTATAATAATTCAGAAGTAAAGGTAAAAGGGAAGTGAAACCAGTCCTAACTAGGGATGGCAAAAAAACCTCGATGTTTTTGAACTTCGAAGTGAAGTTTAACCACCGATAATCGACGTTCAAACCTTGATGTTGCAGAACCCCTTTTAGTGCGACATGGTCGATTCATCGGCCCGCATGTGTTGTGCTAAAAGTGCTGTGGGCTGAATGATCAGCCCCCGATTTTGACTTGAGTAGCTCCCGGATCAGACAGCAGATATCAGTGTGAAGGATCGTATCATTTATTAATCATATTGTTTTTAAATGAAATGTTCACGAATTATACTGTCAAACAGCAATATTATTGAAAAAATCATGAGAAAATACAATAAGAATCGTATCGTAAATTCATGTTCGCGGCTGCCCACGCACCTTTGCCGCATGAAGGGAGGAAGGCTAATTTTAGCCAAAGCTTTTCCAACTACAGTTGAGGCAGGGCTGTTCACAAAGAATTGTGAGTGAATTATAGAACGTTACACTGTTGAAAATCATTTTTTCGAGCTCCATTCAAAGTGCAATAATGCACAACTTGTGGTCCAGTGACAACAGCGTGTTTACTTTTCTTGTGGACTTTGCCACGCAGAATTTCAAATTTTGCTTTATTGTAAACTAAGGACAATACAAGACGGACTAAACTGTACCATTTCAAGGAGCACAAAATGTGTTTTTTTACTAGAAACTCTTCACACTATTCATTTCTTTTTTCCCAAACAAACTGACACAATCGCAAAACTCAGCGAATTACGAATCCCCCACAGCTTTCACTAAATTCGTGTGTTAGCCGAGGACAGCTTGTTCCTCAGTATTTGCAGATGTGCATTTTGAATTACCTTAGAATAACATCAGCCTGTAAGGAAATCTTGAAATGGCTAGTTGTAGTAAGAGTGAAAGTTTGCCATGTGATAGTGATGATTTTGAATCACGTTAAAATAACATCAATCTGTAAGGGTACATTCAAAATTAAGGGAGTGATCATTATATTTTTTGCAGAAGAAAGAAGTCTTTGAAAATTCGTTCTGAATTTGCAATTTCTATTTCAAAAAAATTATTTCATGTAAAGTTATTTTTTAAACAAAACTCAGTTATCTGAAATGTAATATATTTAAATATATCATCATCATCATCATTGTCAACCATTATCAATCCACTGCTGGACGAAGGTCTCCCCAAGTTTCCTCCACAACGGTCTGTCTTGTGCCAGTCTCCTCCATGTCACTCCCGCATATTTACGAATTTCATCCACCCATCTCCCATGTGGTCTTTTTCTGGATATATATATATATATTATGGTGGGCCTTATTTTTGAAGTTTGGAATTTTGTTTCTCCCAACTGTTCAAAATGTTTCATCATGTGAGAAAATAAATCAGTTATTTTTTTTTTCAAATCAGATTAGATTTAGAGGTCGCTACCAGGGTCAAAAGTATTACTACATTAGTCATTACATGAATCTGTGTGGTAATTGTATTGCACCCTAGATGGCACTGTAGTCTTCCACTATCTGGCAATACAGTCAAAAATATGTCACGCTAGGCGACCACAAGGTGGCGCTGTAGAATTATTCAATTGAGTCAGTTAGTGGCTGACTGTTTGCACAGAGTGGATGTATTATTTTTTGTGTTGGACGTAATGTTTTTTTTTTTTTTTTTTTTTTTTTGTAATTCTAGCAATTTACAACATAATACACTGGTGTGCAAAAATTAAGGGCGAAGAGGAGAAATTAGCATAACAGCGGAATGAGCAAGTAGAACGGACCGAAAGACCACTCAGGAGATAGACTAGGGTTCGGTACGGTAGGGCATGCGCATATATGCAGCATTACGTAAGGGCAGGGAGCGTCGGACGGGTATAAAGCACACGCGGTGTACGCTCAGCAATTCGGTGAAAGCTATTGCACGGTGTACATCGGTTTGAACGACGTCGAGTTGCTGCCACCATATGATATGGCCAACAGGCAATCCAGTAGACGACATCTGGATGACTTTACCTGAGGTCGCGTCATTGGGAACTTGGAAGAAGGTCGAAGTGTGACTAGTGTGGCCGAGGAGTTCGGGATCGCTCACAGCATCGTTTCACGAGCTTAGAGAGCATTTCAGACGACAGGAACAGCTGTCCAAGAGTTTAGCAGTGGTCGTCCACGAGCAACCACGGCAGCAGACGACTGGTATATTGTCCTACAGGCGAGAAGAGACAGACGGCAGACAGCAGGAGAAATCGCAAGGCACATGCAACAGACAACTGGACGTCAGTTATTGCGTTTTACCGTGGCCAGGAGGCTGCACAAAGGTGGTCTATTTGCACGACGACCAGTACAGTGTGTGCCATTTACGCCTGCTCATTGGAGACGGCGGTTTCAGTGGTGCCAGGAACACAAGAACTGGACACATCAGCAATGGGGTAGAGTTCTCTTTACAGATGAGAGCCGATTTAGTCTGACGAGTGATTCTGGACGTACACACCTGGAGAGATAAGGGAACTCGAAATAACACCTCCAATATCATCGAAAGGGATCGGTTTTGAGGTGGTGGAGTTCTCGTTTGGGGCGGTATCATGCTTGGCAGCCGTACTGACCTCCACATCTTCCAAGGAGGTTCAGTCACTGGCGTCCGCTATTGTACCGAGGTTCTCCTGCCTCTCGTGCGTCTGTTTAGAGGTGCTGTGGGTCCTGAGTTCCTTTTCATGGACGACAATGCCACACCTCATCGTACAGTGGCTGTCGCAGAGCTGTTGGAGAGTGAAGATATTCAACGCATGGATTGGCCCGCAAGGTCCCCGGACTTAAATCCAATCGAACACATGTGGGACCTTCTCGGGAGACGCTTGGCAGCACGTCACCAGCCACCAGCAACGATTCCACAGCTGCGATTGGTGCTACAAGAAGAATGGGCCGCGATGCCTCAACAGCTCCTTGACAACCTCGTTCTCAGCCTGGACAGACATTGTAAATCCTGCAACGCAGTCAGGGGTGATCATATCCCCTATTAAAGACTGGATTTTTCTTGGCAGCCGCCTGTCACATGGACGTTTCTGTCTTCTGTCCAGTTGTGCTAGAAGCTACATTTTCAATAAAGTGCCTTTGTATCCTTTGCATTCTTTGTTTGGACGGTTTTGCTCACTTGTCCCGTATTCTTACATCTTGAGGATCTTATGGTTTGATTTGAGTCGATGTGGAGCACTTCTGCACGAAGTTACATTAAAAAAACTGTCTCTTCCTTAATTTTTGCACGCCAGTGTACTAATGGCATCAAACAAAAATAAAACTTATGAAAGTTCTATTTCTACTAGAAGAAGTACAGAAATATGGTTAATTGACCAATTTCGTCATCCTTCGAAGTTTCTGTCCATTAGTGAGGTAATAGCATTTTTTCATTATAAACTTGATCTGCAACTAACTGTTAAGAAATCTCCAGAATCAACTGCATGTGATATTTTAGAGATGTGGGAAAAGGCTTGAATTCCTACTAAACAAAATGATCATATTGTTGAGAAAGTTTAAAAAAAAATTTAAAGAATGACAAGGGCTGAAAAAGAATAACGAAAATAAAGCCAAGCATTCAGATGCTTTGATTAAGAAGGAAAATCTTTGGAAAGAAAAGTTAGAAGATCTTTTTGATATAGCCCATGGTAAAGCTTTAGAAATGATCAGGATTGAAGAAAACAAATTGCTTCTTGTGGATCAACCAGAGAAAGTACGACAAGGAAAATTAAGAAGTGTTGACTTGGTGCTAGCAAAAAAAGAAGAGAATTTTCAAAAAGAGAACAACATTTCAGAAAAAGGAAACAAATGGAATATGAAGACATAAGATCCAGAGAGGAAAAGGTTATTATTTTTTCTTCACCTGATTCGGATTCCGATGAAAAAGAATGTCCTTGTACTGTTTCAGAAGAGCCTTCCAACTTCAGGAGAGAAACCCATTAAAAGAGAAAGAAAATAAGTATTAGACAGTAATTTATCTGCTGGTCTTGATGTTGCAAAGGTAAGCAATCGACAGGCAGCTTTAACCCTGACCCCTACAATACGAAATCTTGGACTAAATCCATCTCTTTGCAATGTAAATATAAATTCAATTATCCATGAAAGAACGAAACATCATCAAAGTATTGCTTGAAGATATAGTTGGATCCGAAACTGTTGACAGTCTTACCATATTGGTATCTGGAGATGGTGTGGATCAGTTATTAGGGGTACCAAAATTATTGTCAGCAAAAGAAGAAATAATTGCATAGGCTGTGTATGATACATCCCGAAAGTGGGGAATTTGTGATAAAGTGAAGTGTATCAGCTTTGATACAACAGCAACAAACACAGGAATGAAGTCTGGGACTTCTTGATGTTGAATTTAAGTAATGAAGTACTACTGTTTTTTTTGTTGTTGTTGTTGTTGTTGTTGTTGTTTTTTTTGGGGGGGGGGGGTGTTATTAGTTAATGCAGTAGTTTTGTATTATAAGCCAATTGCATATTATTAACAATTATATAATATTAACCAAAATGAAACATCATCAAAGTATTGTTTGATGATGTTTCATTTTGGTTAATAGTATATAATTGTTAATAATGTTTTATATCTGTTTTTAACCCTTAAAATTTGGTGAAACTCTATTTTGGACTATTTCATTGCACTAACTCCATCTCTTACCCATCTCAAACTGTAAAGGTGGTAGCAACCCCTAAAAATATCTTGATATTCATAAAAAATTCAGCAAATTATTTTTTTTATATGCTGAACACATTTATGGGTTGGGAGGAAACAAATTCAAAAAAAAAAAAAGTTTTTAAGGCCACATAAAGCCCACCCCTAATATATGGGATGTAAGGTCAGGTGATGCGTAACATCACAGCCTCTCCTTGACAAATGTCAACCCCGCCTTCTCGTGGTGCATCCTGTTCCCACTAAAGGGGCTCTGACGACCGCCAATAGCGGTATTACTATACCATCGGGATTAGAGGAAATGCTATTCCACACTCACCAACTCGCTTGGCCAGCGTGGTGAGTTATGGCCAAACCCCTCCAAAATGATTCCACAACTTAAATCTTGGCCCTCAGTCTCCGGCAGCTGGAATGTACCTGGCCAAGGCAGCGGCCAGTGCGACATGAAGGCAGAGGGTGCTAAGAATTCCCGGAGGACTGGACTAGGCTGCCATCTGATGCTGACCTTGGCTACATATAATGGACACTCCCTTTATCTTCTGATTCAAGGCTTCTTGAATTGGAAGAGGAACTACAAAGGATCAAGTGGGACATCGTCGGGCTAAGTGAGGTAAGGAGAAAAGGAGAAAATCTCATTGAACTGAAAAGTGGACATCTCTTCTACTATCGTGGGACAGATACTGGCAGAACTAGTGGTGTTGGATTTATAATTAACAAGAAACTGAAGGATAAAGTTGTAGAAGTTGAAAGTTCCTCTGACAGAGCTGCACGACTTGTTATCCAACTCTCGAAAAGATACCAGGCTCAGATTATTCAAACTTATGCACCCACCACAAGTCATCCTGAAGAAGAAATTGAAGAATTTCATGAGGAAATTTGTCATCTAAATAATAAAGGTAAGCAGCACTTGAAGATAATTATGGGAGATTTCAATGCTAAAATAGGGCAGCGGCAACAGAATGAAACTTCAGTAGGTAAATTCGGTCACAGCAACAGAAACCAGCGTGGAAATACTCTCATAGAGTTTGCAGAGGCAGAAGGGTTTTTCATCTTGAACTACTTTTTCAAGAAAACGCCACACAGGAAATGGACATGGAGACATCCAAATGGAACGACAAGTGAAATTGATTTTATTATGTGTAACAAAAAATTCGTCATAGAAGACTGCAGTGTGCTAAACAAGTTCAACACAGGTATTGACCATAGATTGGTGAGATGTAAGATGCATCTCAACACTAAACTCGAACGTAGCAAGCTCATAAGACAAACAAAATGTATTGACATAACCAACCTTAAAATACCCCATAATACCTTCAAGTTGGAAATGAAGAACAGATTCTCCGCTTTAGAAGGCCTAACATCGGAAGAAGTGGATATTTCTGAAGTTAACAGAAAAGTAACCAAAGCTCTTATGGAAACAGCAACAAAATTAGCTGGGTCTAAGAACAAGTTGCATGTAAACAAATTATCTGGAAATACCAAAATGTTGATGCAAAAAAGAAGAGAGATGAGGACAACTAAACAAGATGTGACTTCCAAAATGGAATATATATAGCTATGCAAGACAGTACGAAAAAGTATCACTGAAGACGTAAAGGAAATTCAACTGTGAACTAGTAAGGAAAGCAATTGAAAATAACCAAAGCCTAAAGATAGCAAAGGGATATCTCAGTAAGGGAAGAAAACAGATTATGGCTCTGAGAAAAGAAGATGGTTCTGTAACAAGAAAAAAAGCGAAATTTTGACAAGAGTGAAAGATTGCTACTCCAAATTATATGAAAGGGATGATACATGTACTCCAGACATCATGAAAGGTACCAGTACCAGAGTTCCTCCAGTCCTCCCAGCAGAAGTTGCACATACAATCAAGAACATGAAATGGGGAAAAGCTCCAGGAGAAGATGGAATTACAGTAGACATCATACAAGAAGCAAGTGGAGAAATCGAAACAGTACTCGCCCAAATTTTCACTCGATGCCTTAATGAAGGGAAGATTCCTGAGGATTGGAACAAAGCTACAATGATCCTGCTACATAAAAAAGATGACATTGAGGATCTCAGAAACTACAGACCTATCAGCCTCCTATCAGTGGTTTATAAAATCTTCACTAAAGTTCTTTCACAACGCTTGAAGGTGACACTGGACATGGCTCAACCGAGAGAACAAGCTGGATTCAGGAGTGGCTACAGCACAATAGATCATATCCACGTACTGAGAAAACTAATTGAAAGAGCGAGGGAATATAAACTTCCATTGTGCACGGCTTTTATCGATTATGACAAAGCCTATGATTGGGTGAAACCATCAGCAGTTACAATGGCTCTGAAATCCTGTGGTATTGAAGATGCATACATTAATATTATTAATAACATCTATGAAAATGCAAGTGCAAAGATTCGGCTGTTTGAAAATACAACACACATAAAAATTGGAAAGGGAGTGAGACAAGATGACACCGTAACTCCAAAGCTCTTTAATGCCACATTGGAAAATGTTTCAATCACTGAACTGGGAAAACAAAGGGATAAAGATTAATGGAGATTATCTAACCCACCTTTGTTTTGCTGATGCCGTAGTCATTTTTGCAACTACCCCATCAGAGCTGCAGAGTATGATCCAGGAACTTGCTGACAAGAGTAAAGAAGTGGGATTAAAAATGAACTTTCAGAAGACAAAAGTAGTGTACAATGCTTTTACAAGAAACGAAGATTTATCAATTGATGGAGAAAAGCTGGAGATAACAGACACGTACGTTTATCTTGGACAGCAGATGTCAAGTGAGGGTCACATTGATGAAGAAATTAATCAGCGTACAAAACTTGCCTGGAGAGCTTTTGGAAGAAACAGCATAATTTTCAAGAGCAATATGCCATTATGTCTTAAAAAAAAAGTGTTTGATCAATGCATCCTTCCAGTGCTTACGTATGGTGCAGAGACGTGGACCTTAACTAAAAGAGACATACAAAGGCTGCAGACAAATCAAAGCAGCATGGAGAGGTGCATGCTTGGTGTAACCAGGAGAGAAAAGAAGAGGAACTCGTGGATCTGAAAAATGACAAGAGTGGAAGACATCATGATCAGAGTTAAATCCCTGAAATGGCAATGGGCTGGACATACTGCCAGAAGGACAGGTCATCAATGGATAACCGAAATTTTAGATTGGATTCCAAGGGACAGGAAAAGACCCAGAAGAACATGGGAGATGGGTGGATGAAATTTGAAAGTATGCGGGAGTGACATGGAGGCGACTGGCACAAGACAGAACGTTGTGGAGGAAACTCGGGGAGACCTTCACCCAGCAGTGGATTGATGATGGTTGATGACGATGATATATATATATATATATATATATATATATATATATATATTATATTCTATAAAGAAGATACCTAAGCAAAAAAAAACATATATAATTTTGACTCACGCCTAGTACAACATAGAAAAGGTTATGTATCTACCTGTGTGAGTAAAAGGAGAAAAGATAAAAAAATAAAATAAAACAACTGAATGTAGAAGGTGTCGAGAATACTGAGCCTTGGCTTTATCAAGGACCAGCAAAAACTCTGCATTTTCTCACTTCCACAAAGACCTAGTTGGAAATGGGTTTCTGCAAGGCCATAGATGCAAGTAACATTCCCACCTAAAATAGTTTAAAAAATATATATATGTCAGGTCCTCCGTAGAGTTGCTTGACCTAGCACTAGTTAACAATTTCGCTTGCATCCATTAACCTTCCTGGCCCGACCCATGCTCTTCATCTGTTACTATTAAACAGAGAGAAGAAGATTAAAGAGAACTCAAGCTGTGAGAGTGACATAATAATTAGAAATGATTTTCAGCCATAACGAAATGCCAAGTTCGTTAGAGAGAGAATTTAAACCTGAAAATCAATGCAAAAGAAATCCAAATTTTTACATTGCAATTAAAAAAGGAAATATTAATTTTTAACGAACAGATTTTTGAAAGAAAACTTGAGTCTGAAACCCCTACTCTACAACTTATGACAGCACGAAAACGAGAATAAGTTAAAGATAATAATTAACTAAAGAAAACTTTGTGAAAGTTATATACCTTAAACAGTTAGTTGCAATATGTACAAAGTATTTCAGCAGTGCTTTAAGTGCATAATTAATTAGTTATTAAGAACTTAACTACTTTGAAAAAACAGCGCATTGAAAAGGAACAAGCTTAGCCACCTTCTGTTCCTAGGTACCCCAAAAGACGCTCAAAGTTACAAAGAAAAGAAAGAGTTAAAACCCGCAAAAATGTTAACAGACAAACCAATGCCTAAAAGCTGAAAAGCTAAAAAACAACAGAGAAAAAGTACATGAAGTACAAACATTGAACTTATAAAACCTAGAACCCAAAAACAAGGAAGAGAGCTTACCTCTTGTGTGACAAAAACTTTTCTCCTCACAAGAGAAGAACATGGCTGACCTCTTCCGCCACTCCCTAGTCGCTGGGGGGAGAGAGGGTGGGGCTGATGGCCTCCTCATACAGCAAGAAACCAACGCGCGGAGATTTTAACCAGAGAAAAAAATATATAAACTTAAGACTGTGGATCTGTATGAACAGAAAGAGCAGAATTAACTCTCCAGAATACATGAGAAATATTATAAAATACACGAGCAGTGTATTTAATAATCTTTGCATGTATTAAATCACCTTAGTGAGCTTCTATAGATTAATCAGAATCTTATTAATTTTAATGTTGGTTTTACTATTTTTAGTAGAATAATAGAGTAAGGTTGGCAGATCTGCTTTAATTTTCTACACAGTTAATAATATGATTCTGACCAATCAAAGCCGTAAGGAAGTTGGCTAGAGGATGCCTATTAACTACCTAAAGGAACCTTAGTGCTATGGATATGACGGTCCTATTAAAACAAAAAATTAAATAATATAAACAAAATCACAAAAAAAGCTTAAAAATCTGTTTATAAATGAAAATAAAAACAAATAAAAAAGAAAACTAGTTATTCATCACTAGGATAGCTATACTAAAAATAGTAAAACCAACATTAAAATTAATAAGATTCTGATTAATCTATAGAAGCTCACTAAGGTGATTTAATACATGCAAAGATTATTAAATACACTGCTCGTGTATTTTATAATATTTCTCATGTATTCTGGAGAGTTAATTCTGCTCTTTCTGTTCATACAGATCCACAGTCTTAAGTTTATATATTTTTTTCTCTGGTTAAAATCTCCGCGCGTTGGTTTCTTGCTGTATGAGGAGGCCATCAGCCCCACCCTCTCTCCCCCAGCGACTAGGGAGTGGCGGAAGAGGTCAGCCATGTTCTTCTCTTGTGAGGAGAAAAGTTTTTGTCACACAAGAGGTAAGCTCTCTTCCTTGTTTTTGGGTTCTAGGTTTTATAAGTTCAATGTTTGTACTTCATGTACTTTTTCTCTGTTGTTTTTTAGCTTTTCAGCTTTTAGGCATTGGTTTGTCTGTTAACATTTTTGCGGGTTTTAACTCTTTCTTTTCTTTGTAACTTTGAGCGTCTTTTGGGGTACCTAGGAACAGAAGGTGGCTAAGCTTGTTCCTTTTCAATGCGCTGTTTTTTCAAAGTAGTTAAGTTCTTAATAACTAATTAATTATGCACTTAAAGCACTGCTGAAATACTTTGTACATATTGCAACTAACTGTTTAAGGTATATAACTTTCACAAAGTTTTCTTTAGTTAATTATTATCTTTAACTTATTCTCGTTTTCGTGCTGTCATAAGTTGTAGAGTAGGGGTTTCAGACTCAAGTTTTCTTTCAAAAATCTGTTCGTTAAAAATTAATATTTCCTTTTTTAATTGCAATGTAAAAATTTGGATTTCTTTTGCATTGATTTTCAGGTTTAAATTCTCTCTCTAACGAACTTGGCATTTCGTTATGGCTGAAAATCATTTCTAATTATTATGTCACTCTCACAGCTTGAGTTCTCTTTAATCTTCTTCTCTCTGTTTAATAGTAACAGATGAAGAGCATGGGTCGGGCCAGGAAGGTTAATGCATGCAAGCGAAATTGTTAACTAGTGCTAGGTCAAGCAACTCTACGGAGGACCTGACATATATATATTTTTTAAACTATTTTAGGTGGGAATGTTACTTGCATCTATGGCCTTGCAGAAACCCATTTCCAACTAGGTCTTTGTGGAAGTGAGAAAATGCAGAGTTTTTGCTGGTCCTTGATAAAGCCAAGGCTCAGTATTCTCGACACCTTCTACATTCAGTTGTTTTATTTTATTTTTTTATCTTTTCTCCTTTTACTCACACAGGTAGATACATAACCTTTTCTATGTTGTACTAGGCGTGAGTCAAAATTATATATGTTTTTTTTTTTTTTTGCTTAGGTATCTTCTTTATAGAATGTGAATTCTGAGTTTTCAAAACTGCTGCGTTGCGCGTTTTGATCTTCAGGTTATTTTGCAACCTTCGTTTTAAATTCTAAAGTTTTTTCCTTAGTCTTCAGTTTTGCTCTTAAGTATATATATATCATATTTATAGAAATATTAAGAAAACTTTTATAAAGTTCAGAGAAATTTATTTATTTTTGGCCCAAAATATTAAAATTTATACGAAGTACAGCATTTTTTTTTTTAGCCTTGCAATTTCTATGAAAATGGCTTAACATTTCTGGCACACACAAACACATTACATGCAGCACTAAGAGGGCATATACCTTGATGTTTCAGAAGCCGATACATCAAAAAAAAAGGTTGAGGTTTCATTACCGACGTTTGAAACTGGTAATGAATATTTTCTGCATAAAGTAACTGAATTTCTTTTTGTTGCATTCTTGTAAAGAGGAAGGGAATATCATCAATTGGCTGTTTTAGTCGATGTTACATCGACAAAATGGAGTTCTGTTCCTCGATGCTACAGGAACAGATACAACAAAAAAAAACATTGAGGTTTCCACCGATAGAATGTTTTAACAGATATTATTGGTTACTCTATTTGAATTGGTGAGCAATCACCGTTATACAGCGATTTTACCCACCGATGTGCCCATTTACAGCTGCAGATGGAAAAGTATGAATTCATCGGCTTATTAGCAAAAACATCAAGGTTTTCACTGATACATGGTAAATTTCCACCGATACTATCAGTGTTTTGGGAATGAGTAAACCCAGAGAAAAAAACTTTACAAAATGGTTTTTATTTTGCACAGTGAGTGGCTTCTTTTATGTTCAGATAAAGCTATCCATGTAAATAATAGCAGTTACATTAAAATTCTTATTAATCCCCCCCCTCTTTTTTTCTTCATGTTGGGGACTTTTTTGGGGGCACTAAGATTTGTTAATTTACCAGCCAGTTTTTTTTTTTTTTTGCCCCTAACTTTTTTTTTGGACTTACCGGCCGCGCCACTGGCCACTTAACTAAAATTCCAGTTTGCACCTATAATCCATGTCTTGTCTCAGAACTTGAACCCAGACATACAAGGAAAAAGGGGTTGCAAGGAGAATATTTTTCAATGCACGAATGCATTATCTGAGAAGTATTCCAATTCTGTCTTGTGCAGTATTTTCTCTCATATTAGCAGAGCAGTGAAACTTTACCTTGTATATACTTCAAAATATAGTATTATGTTCAGAATTAAAAATGCTATCACCATAGACTCAATTTTTGAAGGAAAAAAAATTAAGAATACATATAAATCTGAAATTTCTATTTAAAAGATCTATCAGATGTGAGAAAAATTTTCATCCTCAAAATATAAAAAAAAAATGACTGCAGCATCCCCCGGCCCCCACCCCCATATGATTTCAGTATTTCTTACGTATTCAAGTGACTACTCTTGAATATTATGACACAAAACTAAAAGAAGAAAAACTTACTGTATACTGAAAATCTTGTGCTGGTCAAGTAGTTGTGCAATACACATAATTGTATACCCTGGCAATGATCATCAATTGTTAACACTTAAAAAATTAAAGGAATCAATTAAGTGACAGTGCTAAGTACAAATATTTTTTTTAAATATGTGGCACAACAAATTAAAGCAATTAACATCAAGATATTTATTGAAAAATGCACTTGCATGTGAGCAAGTACCATATATACTCGCGTATAAGTCGACCCCCACACTTTCAGAGGAAAAAATCGTAAGAAATCGGAAACTCGCGTATAAGTCGATCCCAGAATGAGAAGAAAAAATTTCAATGAATTTATTCAAAAACATTTGAAAAAAAAAAAATAATATATATAATACTAAATTTAATTTGCATACCCAAAAACTTCATTGGAACCCTTCAAAATCCGATTCCGAGTGACTCGCCAAACAGTTCAAAAAAGTCTTCCTCCGTCATCGGCGCATCATCATAAACATCAGCATTCCCATCTATGCCTGTGTCATCAGAATCACTGTCATCGTCACTCATAAAAATCTCATCATCCTCTGTGCCATCAAGTTTGTTACTAATGCAACATTTCTTGAATGATTTCACGACCATTTCCGCAGGTATCGCATCCCAAGCATCCTTGACCCATCGCACAATCAAAACGATATCCAGCTTCTTTAGATTTCCGCCCTTGGTCGGCAAATCGGAACTTATCCAATCTGCCCAATACCTCCGCACATTGTCCTTGAAGGGCTTATTAAGGCAGACATCTAGTGGTTGAAGAACAGATGTCAACCCACCTGGGATGACAGCAAGAGTTGTTTTTGAATTTTCTGCAGTTTTTTTCACTTCTGCACAATGGTGTGCAACAAACATATCCCACACCAAAAGAGAAGGTTTCCTTAAAAGTGCACCTAGCCTTTTGTTCCACACATTCTTTAACCAGTCAATTGTTCCAGATTCGTTCATCTATCCTTTTTCATGGGCACAAACAAGCAGACCAGACAGAAAGACAACGCTTTTCGGCAGAGTTTTGCATTTGAAAATAATTACCGGAGGTAGCTTACTGTTGTCGGCCAAACAGGAAAGAACAACCGTGAAACTGGATTTTTCGTGGCCAGTCGTTTTGATCAAGATATTTTTTTCGCCCTTTTGGTTCACTGTCTTATTTCCAGGAAGGTTGAAACACATGGCGGTTTCATCCATGTTTCCTATTTGGGAAAGTTCAAAAGTAGTCTCTTTTCTCTTTTGAATTACATACTTTTAAAATTCCATTATCTTTGCTTCGAGGTCACGAGGTAACTTTTGTGCAATTTTGGTGTGCTGGCGTAGGCACAACCCATAGCGGTTCATGAACCTTGTGCACCAACCTGGTGAGGCACGAAAAGTGTTATTTGCGGCTGCAAACTTTTCATCTTTTGCGAGCTTCATTGCTCGCAAACGTATACCAGTTCGCGTTACAATGTAACCATTTTGTCTGCAGCCCACAATCTAATCATTCAAGACACTTTCCACCACTGGGAAAGATGTCGTTCCACGGCGCAGCGCCTTTTGCGATTTTCACCAAGTCCGTTTTTTTCTACGCCAATCTCGAATCAGTTTTTCGTTAATGCCAAATTGACGTGAAGCAGCACAGTTGTTAGTATTTTCTGCAAAAGAAACCACTTTCAACTTGAATCCTGCGTTATAGGACATCCGTTTCTTTACACAATCCGTGTCACCCATAATAGGAGAAGCGAGACACGTGCAATTAAGAACAAGCAACACCTAACACTGGCTGTCGCATGGCTCCGTTACGTCGAAGGTCAGCGCAATCAACTGGTAGTCGGAAGGGCGGAGCTTTCTATGCGCAGATGTGACTGCGCTGGGGATTCGCAAAGCCAGGAGAGAGGAGACTTTTCAAAGCGCAGAGAAATTCGATGGGTCGCGATTTCGTAATTCTACCACAGTGTTTTTTCTTTCTTTCTTCCTTTTTTTTTTCTTTCGGAGGGTTGCGATTTCGTAAATAATACTGCATCGGCATTTTTATTTCTTTTGGGATAGATTGCCTTTTGCCTCATGGGAAGAACTTATTGACTTACGATTTTCTTAGACCCCGCGTATAAGTCAACCTCATTACTTTGAAGCTCTCATTTTGTCTCAAATTTCTTGACTTATATGCGAGTATATACAGTAGTTGTCAGTATTATGCAAAAAATTGAGAGGCTGTTGAACGAACAGAGTAAACACAACATGAACACTTTGATAAACACAACTTACCATTGAAATGAGGAAGAGATCACATGATGCAACATTTTGAAGGTATTCAGGGTTTTTATGCCTTAACTGATCCAAATACATGATTGCAAGAATCATTGAACAAGGTGAAACACATGCTTTCCTAAAAGAGCATAACAAAAGTATGAATGATATACACATAGTATAAACAATTTTAATAAATAAAAGCTGAAAAATGCTCACTGACAGTCATTCCCAAATTATGTATGCAGCAGTTTATTTTATACCTGTGATATATTGTAAATCCAAAATGTTTAAAACCATGAAATTGCAGAACCAAAAGATAACATAACCCAACATGATTCTGGCTGGGGTTTGCAAAATGTCAAGTGTTTTATAGTAATTCAGGTATGCTGATCACGAATATGACATCCGTTTTTTTCTGTCACCCACAGATTTTTCACAATTTCCCATGTTATTTTTGCTTATATATGACAAAAATGAAAAATATTATAAAGTAATCTGTTATTTTTTTTTATTCTAAAAATTTTAATTTACTAGCTAAAGAAGATCGCGGCAGTTAGAAAATGATATAATAGATGGATAAATTTTAATTGGAAAGCGATTTGATAGCACCTCTATGTCAATGAATGAAACATTGTGTTTTTGCACTTTTGAACACTGTGTTTCACGCAACAAGACTGAAGTGTATTTTGCTCATTTTAGCTGCTGTGTCATGTTGTTATTACTGCATTATGGTGTCAAGAGGCTGTGTTAATAGCCCTGAATCATTTTGTTATATATGTGATAGTTTTGTGGTGAAAAAAAGCAAAGCAAAATAACGTATTTTGTCAAAAAGGCGTACCAGGCTTATTTCGGTATAAAGCTAGGAGAGCAGGACAAGAAATGGGCAACACATCAAGACATTTGTCACACATGTGTTGAGCAACTCAGAAAATGGACTCAAGGTAAGAAAAAAATTCTTTCATTTGCTATTCCAATGGTATGGCAGAAGCCAGTGAGCCATGAGGAATGTTATTTTTGCTTAACCACACTAATAAAGGGCTACAATTGCAAAAACAAATAATATTGTCTACTCAATGACTCCCTGTGCTATCAGACCTGTACCTCATGATCTTGATTTACCTGTTCCATCACCTCCTACATCATTAGATTTTTTATCAGCTTCAGAAGTTGAGTTAAATTGCAGTGAACGTAGGACTTCAATCCTGAAACTAGTAGTGAACCACAGAAGTTTACACAAAGTGAATTAAATGACTTGGTACGGGATTTAAATCTGCCGAAAAAAAGCGCACAGCTTTTAGGATCAACACTCAAAAACAAAAATCTACTTGCTCCAGAAACAACATTTTCATGGTACAAAAACTGAGAAAGGGAATTTGTTGAATATTTCGCCCAAGAAGAATCGCTTGTATTTTGCAGACATTCCTGGACTTATAATGCATTTTACACAAAGCCTTCCACTATTCATGACCCATCACAGTGGAGATTGTTAATTGATTTTAGTAAGAGAAGCTTAAAAGGAGTTCTTTTGCATAATGGCAACATTTTCCCCTCAATACCACCAGTTGCTCATTCAGTACATCTGAAATAATCTTATGAAATATCAGGAATACAACTGGCAAATTTGTGGAGATTTTCAAATTCTGAGCATGATATTAGGGCAGCAAAGTGGCTACACAAAAATGCCACGTTTCATCTGTTAATGGGACAGTAGAACTTATAAGCAACATTGGATCACAAAAAAAATGGCCTAAAAGAGAAAATTTAACTCCAGGATCAAAGAACACTCTCCACCTGAACCTAGTGGATCTGGAAAAAGTTATTTTACCACCCTTACATATTAAATTAGGATTGGTGAAACAATTTGTCAAGGCTCTGGACAAAAATGGTGAATGTTTTCAATATTTGATGAACGTTTTTCCACATTTATTAGAAGCAAAAATCAAAGGAGTGTTTGTTGGTCCAGATGTAAGGTGGTTAACTAAAGATAAAACTTTTGGAGAGAAATTGACAACAGAAAAAGAAGCCTGGGTTAGTTTCAGAATGTCATTCAAAATTTTCTAGGCAATTACAAGGATACTAATTACCGAGCCACTGTAGCAACTATGCTAGAAAAATTTCACTTTTTCTTCAGGTTGCAAAGACATATCCCAACTCTTTTCTGTAAAGCTGTTACAGTTAAAAATGCTATGTTGCTACTTTATAGACAATAATATTAATTAATATTAAATAAAAGAAATTAAAGTTAAAAGCAAAGTTATAATTGAATATGACAAAATCGCACAAATTTTGGTGAAAATATTGAAACACAACTTTCAAAAAATCGATCTTATGATGTAGTTGTTTTTTGTGCTTAAATTTAACTTTTTTGAAAGTAGATAAGTGGAAGATATATGTAAATACAAGAAAGATGACACTGAGCTTTTGGTTATAGTGAGCACATCTTTTGAATCCTTCATGACACAAATTTGTCGAAGTTATTTATAGTCAATGGAACCGGTTCAAAAAAAAAAATCAATTGAATTTCTACAATCGATAGAACTCCAGAAATAGAAACAACTACTTACTTCCACCAGCAGCTAAAAAAATAGGCTGCTAAAATTAACAACTGGCATACAAAAAAAGTTTCTCATAGCAGACAGAAAGTATCAGAGACAAAGAAATTTTCAAATCGAACAGTTAAAAGCAGAAATATAGAAGGAAGTGTGATATAACTCTACGCCTTCAAGGCAAAGAATTTTGCATAATGGAAAAATTGAAAATAAGTGAAAAATGTTTTTCACGGGAAAAGCTATGTTAAGGAAATAGAACTTTTCATATACATCTCCTAGAAGCAGAGGTAGTGATAAAATGTTTTTGACCTTTACACCTCTAGCTGGAAATCTGTGCATTATTTAAAGAAAAAGTTCCCCATATTTATTGTAACGAATGGCATACGTAAAAAGAAATTTCTAAATAGGTTTTTCGAAGCAGAGATACAGCTGCAAACAAACATACACAAAAACCACCTAGCGACAGAACTATAAACTATAATATCCTCAAATACAAAGCTAAAGATTTCCACAAGGTAAATGGCATGTGGTGTTGAAAGAATTTTTTGAATCACACATTTAGAAGCAGATATAGTGAGAAAAACAGATTAAACATGGTGCCTCTAAAGGCAAAATTGTGCATTATTTTGGAAAGAAAATACACACAGATTTTTTAGTTAGTAGCAACTGACCAAAAAAGAATTTTTTTAATTGAGGTTTTAGTCCTGCAGATATTGCTGCAAACAGAAACATGAACTTGCGCCCCTCTAGTGGCACACTTGTACATTAAGAAAATTTTGAAATTATATCAGAAATATTTTGCACCAGAAAAGCTCTCCAACAAGGAAAGAATTTTTCAAATAACGCTCTTACAAGCAGAGATATATCAACAAAAATAAGATATATGTCAACGCCCCTAGTGGGAAAACCTTACATTATTTTAAGAAGAAAGTATTCCAGAATGGTTTTTCGAGGTGAGTGGTATCGGTCCACGAAATAATTTTTTTCAATCAAATTTTCAGAAACTCAGATTTTGCTGCAAATACATCATAAGCAGAAATAAACTGTTACACCCCCGGTGGTTACACCACTCCTTCAAAATTTTAAAATGATATGCAAAACATTTTGCATCAGGAGCTGTATCCAATGCAGGAAGGATTTTTCAAATTGGAGTTTTAGAAGCAGAGATATTGGGAAAAACACAATTTTCTTTTACACTTTTTACTGAAAAATCTATGCATTACTTGAAAAATTTGAAATTATATGTAAAACATTTTGCAATAGAAACGCTCTCCAACAATGAAAGAATCTTTCAAATTGGACACTTGGAAGCAGAGATACTGACAGAAATATGATGTACATCTATGCTCCGGGCGGAGAAATCATACACTATTTTAAGAAGAAAATACTCCGAGAAGGTTTTTCGAGGTGGCGGTATCAATCCACGAACAAATTTTCTCAATCGAGTTTTTAGAAGCTCAGATTTTGCAGTGAATACATCAAAAGCAAAAATTAACATTTATACCCATGATTGCCAAAGAATTCACCAAAAATTAGAAATTATATACAAAAAAAAAAAAAAAAAAATTCCCATCAGGAGCTGTACCTGCTTGCATTAAGAATTTTTCAAATTGGAGTTTTAGAAGCAGAGATATTAGGGAAAACAAAATTTACCTTTACGCCCCCTAATGGAAAATCTATGTGTTACTTAAAAAGTAACTGTACCTAAAAATAGCCTTCGATATAAATGACATCAAATGGTAAAATATTTTTTTTAATCTGATATTTAGAAGAAAATACATGGAATAAAATGTATTTTCAATTCAATATCATCTGCATTTATGCCCTCTAGTGGCGATATTGTGCATCGTAAAAAAAAATGAAACAGAATGCAAGGATCATAATTCTCACATTTTAAGTTTCCCAATACAAAAAGAATTTTTCAAATAAGACTAATAGTTGCAAAGGTATGGTGTACACAGACGGATGAACGGACAAAGTAATAACATATGCACAATCTTTTTTTACAAAAAACATGCTAAAAAATGTAATTCCATTTTTTAACAAAAATAACTTTTAGTGTCTATCCACCTTTAAATGAAATTAAATTTAAAACATTTAATTTTATTTTAAGTGGATGGGGTACAAAAAATTATTTTTACCTTATTTTGATGAGACTTAAGAATATTAGAAATAATCTTTAAAACATATGAAGTTGCTCTGTTTTGCACTATTACCAAAAAAATGAGGACATGATCAGGAAAATATTTAAAATGATAAATATAATCAGGAAAAAAATATATAAAAAAGTGGAACTTTGTCGGAAAAATTCTAAATCTGGAAAACCACAGAACATTCTCACCCAGCCCACTCCACCAGAACCGTGACCTACAACTTCAAAATGTCTGCGATCTTTCCTTGATTTTTCTAACCTTTTCATGACTTACATGGCCTCCATATGTCCTCATAGACACCCTAATTTAAGTACATAATGCAAAATTTGTAAGTTCAAACAGTTTGTGAAAGGCCTCACCTGGAAACTGATGCAGCATAATGCATATCGAGGACATCTAGTCCTCCATTTGGTACTGTTTTGGTGAAGAGCTCTAAAGTCACATCTGAAACAGATAAATTCATATCAATGCCTAAATTTAAACATAAAAATTCAAACATTTGCATATCTATGCAGTCAAAAGTATAGGGGCAACTCAGAAATACATGTGTTGTTCAAGGTAAAAGGTTTAAAGGTTGATCATTTGGTGTTCACACCTGTAGAACGTGCAAAATCAAATATTATAGAAATCAATGCACCCAGATGGCTGCACTGCACATCATAGCTGTGTTGTGGAAGTTCAAAATGATGATCAGGCTGAAACACAAGTCTTGTAAGAATATCGGGGTTCTAATTTGACATAAGTGGACAAAGACAGTTTCACCAGCTGGTATCCATTGACTACTTAGTGAACTGTAGGAACTGAACATATCAAAATGTTGCAAAATCATATAAAAAGTTTACGGCTGGCTGGGTTACTATTACCAACAACAGTTGTATTCAATAGCAGGTGTCTAAACTACTTGATAGAAATCAATGGAGCACAAACTGAAATCTCACACCTAAAATTTTCATCACTTTCCACTGTTGAAAGATCACTTGAAAGAATGTGAACAAAGCTGATGTTTCAGCTGAAAGATCTTACTATTCCTAATGTTTAATATGTAATAAATCATGAGTGAAAATTGTTCATTATTGGTTTCTTCATATTACGTGAAGTGGACCAATGTCACTTCACCAGAGATAAGTGAAAATTGCTGAAAGACTGGCTCCAACAACAGGGACAAACATTTTAAGTGGAGGGGAATAAACACATTTATAGCATGTTGCAACAAGCCCTACATATTTTTGATGACTATTTTGATAATGTATGAATGGGCCTTTATTCTGTATCACCCATTTAAAGCATTACATACATTGGTACAAGCCACTTTCTGATCACCCTGTGTACAATGAACAAAATATCACATTTTTAATTAGGAGCAAGAATCTCACCTACATAACTTCATTTAGTCTATGCAGCAGATGCCTTATGTACTTCTGACAAGTTTCATGGTGAATCAGGCCCCATTCTTCACACAGGACTGTCTTGAATTCAGCCAAAGCCATCAACCCCAAAGGCAGTTCCTGACATATCATTCCAATCAGAGGTAGACAATTCCAAGGCACCCAGTTGCCATGGCGCCTGAAAATTTTCACTTGGCGCCTTTCTCAAATTCTATTCTGAAAATTTTATTTTTCAAAATTAGGATTTCTATTATGAAGCTGCCATCTCTAATAAAGCAACGGGTACGGCACAGGGATTTTTTCTGTTTGCAGCTTTACGTAGATTACTTACCGCTAAACCAGAATAATGAAGATGAAAATATCCATTTTTTTTTTTTCACCAGCAGAGTTCAGGGGTGCTTATTCTGTGAAATCAAATTTCTTGAAACCAAACCCAAGTTTCCTGAAATTAACGTAGATCAATACTTACAAAAAAAAAAAAAAAAATCAGAATATATGTGTTACATTTGTAATTTATTTCCCAAGTTCTGATATTTTTTTACAGAACAGTGGCCTTTATAAAATTTTACAAATTGCAAATTTCCAGTGTTTGGACCTTCAAAGTTATAAATAATACTTATAAAAAATAAAATACTGAGGGAAAAAAAAAAAAAGCTGCTCAGGAAATCTTTGTCATTGCATTGAAACCAATGACAAAGATTTCCTGAGCAGCAACCAGCAGGCATCGCAAAGGGAAGGGGGAGGGGTGAACAAAAAGTCAGCAGGGAGATCCTCCCTAGATTTCTGTGATGATGAGAGGAGAAGTCTTGAAGGTCAAAAGCAGCAGACAGAGTGGGTGGGCCACTAAGCCCTGGGGTGGGGCAGAGGAAAGGGGCACTACTGCCAGGAAAAGAAAGGGGTGAGAAATTTTTGTTTCGAGTAGCTCTGGGCAAACCCAGCACCAAACCACAAAGGAAAGCAAACAGTTAACACACATTTAGAAGACAAATACAACATTAGGTGGGGGGTGGGAGGGGATCTCTCCCAGCTGAATTGGGTAGACACAGAGTGGACCTGTTTCTCTTCTCCTCTGTGGGGGTAGATTGACAGTCAGATTTCCCAACTCCCAGTGGAATTGAGTTTTGCTTTGTTTGGCCACCAACCAAGGGAAAACAGGGAAAGGACAGTGACAGGCCTTGCCACTGGCCATAAAATAAAATTTCTAAAACAAAAAACAAAAAAAAAACGAAAATTCCCGTACAGCGCCGAAAATTTCCGTAAAAAAAAAAAACGCCGAAAATATCCGGTGGAAAAAAAAAAAAAAACTCCGGAAATTTCCGGAGAACAACGTCGAAAATTTCGAAAAAAAAGCACCCCTGAGAGTTGGGCATTCCTCAGCAATATTGGCAGTAGCAATTCGGGCTGAAGTTCCACAATACCAAAGAAGGACATGTGTGTGCATGCATGCAGAAATATTCGTAGCCATGGCATTGATTTCACATTGGGTGCTTATGAGTATGTGATACACCAGAAGACAATGCTGATGGTTTAGAACTCAGGCTCCACGTGCCAATAACACATAAACTTAGAAATCGAGTGAAACACACAGTCATGTATGGTAAGAAGGTTCGTTTAGCGGTAGCTTTCGGTCATCCTACGACTTTGATCACCCGTGATCGACTGGATGGGCTGTGGTTGCCAGCATTACAATTTGAAGTTGGGGTGTTGTAACTGTTGCCAGATTTTAGTAGAGAGATCCAAATAAATGGTATTTGGTGAAAGGTCTCTGAATTGCAGTTTTTGATGAACAAAATTTCAATGCTTTCTTGAAAATGTAGAGATGCTTTGTTGATGAATGGGGGCAACTTTTTTTTGTTTTTTTCTAAATGGGAACTGCAGAGGTGTCTTCAAGTGTTAGTGCAGTTAATGCTGTCTTTGGAAGATCATTGATGTTTCTAATTCAGAGACCTTGCACCAAATCCCATTTATTTGGATCTCTCTACTAAAATCTGGCAACAGTTCCAACACCCAAACTTTAAACTGTAATTCTGGCAAACAGCCCATCCAGTCAATTGTGGGTGATCAAGGTCATAGGATGACCGAAAGCTACCGCTAAACGAATCTTTTTACCATACGTGACTCTGTGTTTTCAGTCGATTTCTATGTTTATGACAATGCTGAACTTTCTGAAAAACTATTGTCATGGCGAAAATTTTAACCTCTGGTGAATTTCGGAAAGACCTGATCAATCTTTCTGTTGGTTTATCGGAGATAAATTAATGCAAAAATTTTCTCCCATGACATACGTTAGAAGAAAATTCCTGGTTGAAAGGCAGGGGAATTCATGCGCAAAATTCGCTTGTCTTAATCACAACCAGGAAAACAAAATTTCATGTTGGAGAAAGGAGAAAAATAAAAAGAGAAAAAAGAATAATATTTGATTTAACTGACTTTGGGCTTTTGAAAATAATTATTTTATCTGTTCTTTTATCGCGATAGGAAAAGGCGAGTAGGTGTGCAGCTCAGAGAATCAAAATTAATTTTACTTTCACATCACGGAACGAGAGAAAAAGAAAATTAAAATTAGTGATTTTCTGCAAAGCAAGAATTCGCCATTTTTTGCGTTCCTCATTTCCAAACGTCGAGAAAAAGTCGCCCAAAAGTGTAACATCTTTTCGTCTTTTGGGGTAGGGAATTCAGCAACAGAATCTATTTTTAGACCTCAGGGTCAAAAAGAGCTTGGTCTACACGTGTGAAGGTCAGAGGTCACTCGAGGCGTGGGAGAGAAATTCCGCTGTTTGCAGAGTTCAGCCAATCAGGGGTCAGCATTTTTTTCCAACATCACAGAGTTTCTTTGACACTTTGAGACGCTTGGCTCAGTCACTTTTGTTCTGGCCCTCTTGCTGGCTGGGAGAAAGAGGGGACGGCCGAGTCTCTCCTCGCCTTTTGGTGGGGAGAGCATTTTTGCTGACCGCCATGATTTGACATCGAAGTAAAAAAGCTTAAAGGAGCCTAGTAGCGGCGGTCTTCTTCTAGCGTGGGGACTTGTCAGGTTCATGGTTAGTTACAAAAAAAAAAAAAAAAGGAGCTCAGGGCTTGCGATGAATTGTTCACTGATTCCTCCAAATACAAAGAGGTGGAAGAAATTATGAAGAAAGGACAGGACCACCGTAGGACAGGACCTCCTCGGGGCACAGCGAAAGATGATCACCGATGCACTCCTAAGCATTCTCGTGAGAGCTGATGGATAAAGAAAGGGGAACCTCCGCGCCTTTGCCGTCCCCCTTCCAATGCAGCCGACCAAATTCCTACCAGGGATGGGCATCGAAAAGGACAAGGGAGAATTACCCCCTCTGAGAGGGTCCATCATCACCAGCTTCGGGATGTCTTTTGTTTTCCCTGTGTTCAGGTGAAGTGCTCGGGCACATTGTGTCCAAAAAGAAAGAGAAAGACATTATTGGAGGCGAAGAGACTATCAACAGTTACAGTGTGACGAGAAGATTTTTTTTTTATGTGAAACAAGAGTTGTTCCTGCCCAGCCCAGAAGGTAAATTCTTTCTCGATATTTTTTGGATAATGTTGTGACCGCTGCGAAATTGTTGAACGAGTGGGTCAGCAGTGTGAAATCAAATTTATAGTTCTGCGAAAAAAAAAAAAAAGGAAGTTTTCTTTTTTTTTAGGTTAGCTGGATGTGGGACAGATGTCCCCATATTGTTGTCGTTCAGTTTGCAAAATTAAGATTTATTAGTTCCTCAGGCATGAGTTCAGAAAAAAAGAGAGGGGAGTTGAAAATGCTTTCATTTATGTTTTTTTTGTGTTGTCATGTCTGGTATTTTAGCAACTTCCCAGGCCAGTAAATTTTGATGTATCAGAAAAATTTAGTTTAATGTTTGGGCACAGTAAATTTTGGTGCATCGATAATAGTTTAGTTGGGCATGTGATAATTGAAAAGCTGTGTTATTGTGATGTCGTGGGTGATAAAATAATAGTAAACATTTCTCTCTAGTCTTTTACAGCGTTGAGTTATTTTTTTTTTGAGTGAAGATAAATTATGGGATGATTTATATTGGAATTTTGGGAACATATTATAGTGTGATGAAATTGGAAACCTAAAGTGCTGTTTACATTCTTGGAGTGTTGAGTGTCGAAATTGAGATGGTAGGAGTGTTAATTGAGGACCAGTATTTTACATGCTCCAGATGAGTGTTAATCTCCCATTGGAAAGGGGTGATCTTAGGGCAAGCCGGGAACTTGTCCTAGGGCAGAGGGCTCTGAGTAGGGAATTTTCACCAGGATGCGATATGTGCAAAATAGAAGTTGAGGTATTTGGGTTCTCAAGTTTTGTATTTCACAAAAAGAATGAACATCATGGGTTGAGAAGACACACTTTTGCTCACCAGTTCCAGTATTAATTGTTCTTTTCCTTGGCCTAAATTTTCTTGTTTTTACTATAAGGTTAAAAGTCTAAATGTAATTTTAATTTTCAATAAGGTGAAAATATTTAGTGGGTTATGTAAATGGTCAGTGTTATTGTCTGCAGTGGACCTGCGCATTGCCATGGTGCAGAAGAATTTTTTTGCTAGTGATTTTTCCTGGGATATATGTGGAGAGAGATAAGTGATTTTTCCTGGGATATATGTGGATATAGAGATAAGTGAACTTTCCTGGGATATATGTGGATATTGTGATTTAGGATTTCTTGGGATATATAGAGAGATAAGTGAATTTTCCTGGGATGCATGTGGATATTGTGATTTTGGATTTCTTGGGATTTAGAGAGATAAGTGAATTTTTCCTGGGATATAGTTGTGTTGGTTCTGGGCCAGATGTGCCTGGAGTATTTAGGGTTGAAGTACGACAGGCTCTTGCAGGCGTGGTTGATCAAGGTGGGATCATGCATTGGTTCGAAAAGGGGGAGCCCTGAGGACGTGGTTTTTGGGGGAAAACTTGTCTTCAAACCCCCAGTAGTTTCGCTGCTCACGGAGATATGTACTGCCAGCGAGGGTCGGTCGAGCGTTGCTTCAAGAAATGTGGTGAGATCATGTTAGAGGAAATTCTGTGCCTGATGATGATGTGTCGCACTTGAGGATTTTTTTCCTTTCCTTTTGCATAGGCTGAAAGTGGATTCACGACCCAATTTCACGCCTTCAGCCTGACTGGTATTTTCTTCCTGTGTTGGTTCTCAAAACCCAGGGTAGTGTCTGAACTGAGAGTATTTGCCTCACCGCTACCTCAGTAATTCACTGCAGGTGTTAAATTTAAGTTTGTTTGGTGATTTAAAGTATCTAAATTTATTTGTTTATGATTTGCTGTAGTGCTAGGGATGTAAATTCTGGTTGTTAGTGTTAGTGAGCATGATATTTAGTTTGGAAATTTAGTTAATTGGTATTTTGAGCTTTTGTTTACAGTATAGAGTTATTAAGTATCTTGAGCTATTATGTGAAGTGCAGAGTGAGGTGATTTTTATGAGCAAGCTAGTGCAAGAAGATTGTTTGAATTTCTGAATTATGGTGATGTTATGAATAGTGATTTTTTAAGATTAGTTAGTGAGGTTTCTTTATAAGTGAAGTAGGTTCATTCAGGGTAGTTCTATAGGTTATGTAATGTTTATTAATGCTTGTGCTCAGTGTAAATTCTGTTTTGAGGATAATTTACTTGGTTTGTTTACTTGCTGATAGTAGATTTGGTTAATGTATAATTTGGGGCTCTTATTGTAACTGTAAATTTAAATTGAAGTCTTCGAAGCTGGTCTGGGGAATTGCGGAGTTTGCTAAGATTGTTTAGATGCTGTAAATTTAAATCAATAAGTGTAAAATTGTAAATTTGTCATTGAGCTAACTAGGTGTGAGAGAAGAGAGTACGTTTCAAAAGAACAGAACTTGTTTACCTTGTGGAATTAAAAATAATCCAGTATCTTTTTTTGTGTGTAAGCTATGTGAATCGTAGTGGAATTTTGGATGCATACAGTGTGTAAACCATGTGAATCATAGTATAATTTCGGATGCATAAAGTCCATGCCTAGTGTTCAAACCAACTGTGTTGAAATATGTCAGGCTATACTGTTCATAAGGCCAGTGGCCAAAGAGAAGTAGAAAAGAAATTGAGATTCTGTTTTTATACTGCTGTGTTTAAGCAAACAAGAAAAAAAGGAAATACCATCTGTTTGTCCATTAAAATTAACTTGTTAAGTTTTTAAAGAAAAATAATAAATACAGGCAGTAGCCTTTCAAAAAAAGTTCAAAATGAGTGCAGTGTGAGAAATTTTGTGTGCTGTTGTCTTCCATGACTTGAGCCCATGTACTCCACCTTAGCTTGACTAAGGCTATCGATCCGAACCCTGGTATTATAAGGCATTTCATAACTGAAATTTTTGTCCTATCCTTTTAAATTGACTTTCACCGCCTCCACAAGTTGTTATTGAACGAGTACATTTTATCCTATGACTTATAGTGACACATTTTCATACACATGCAACAATATTCACTTATTTTTGCACTTTCAGATGACTCAACTCTGCGTGAACACAAACAACGCAAACTTTCCAATAACTTCTTGTGGAATGTAAATTTTCAGATGCATTTTTTGTTAAGGATGTTCATGGCCTTTTCTAATACTTAGAAAATATTTTTGTTTCGAAATGCATCCACCCATCTCCCAAATTTAAATTTTCTATAATTTCTATATAAATTTTAATATCAGCATAAATATAGCCTTTTAATAAATAACAATCAATTCAATATACACACAATAAATTATTTTTTCACCAAAACACTATTTTGAAATGCAACTATTAACAGGGATGAGGAATTACACTCACCCACTCGCCAATGGCGAGTGGATTTTCTGGCATGGTGAGTGGATTTCCTGGATTTTAGACCTCTTAAAAATTGCAGCTTATAAAATATATAAAATAATAATATTGTTGTACCCTTTCAATATTTTTTTTTACACCTTCAGCTTCTTCATTTAAAAGACAGGCAAGTATATTCTAATTTCAAACCCGAACGCTCGAACTCTGAAGTGATACCTCGCTAGGAAGAGAAGCATTCTATTTTTTAAGTCCGACCCCGGTGTTTAATCGCACGAAAGAGCGGAGCTGTCGTCACAGATGCTTAGCAGTCGCTCAGGGCCAAGCTGAGTTGCTCTTACTACTGGCGGAATAAACCGGTTTTCTCCACTGGAGAACGCTGTGTAACCACTGGGAAGAGCACACGCGAAACGTTGCTGACGTCCCGCCTGTTCGATCACGTGGTACCTACAGCTCTCTTCTCGGAGCGCCAACTAATTGTTTTCACTCTGTCGTTTTGCCTGAATGCACGATGGAAACATAAACGACAAGGTTTTGGTGGAAAAGGGGCTTCTGCAACAAAAAAAATTGCAGTATAATTGAAAATCAATTACACTGCAATTGTGTCATCTCAATATGTTTAATTCCAAACAATCAATTATACTGCAAGTGTGTGAACTCAATATGTTTAATTCCAAACAATCAACTTTACTTCCATTTTCCCAATGTAATTCATCCAGTAGCAATGTAGTAGTGCCATGTGATTCATCCTTTATGCCACGTGTTTTGATTGATAGCAATGTGATACAACTCGATTCTGGTCCTGAATTATTTTTTTACACCTTCAGCTTCATAGATAGAAATGATGCAAAAAAAATTGTGAAATGCCACAGAACAGGAAATTTCAGGAGAAATGGATAGAAGAATTCCCCTGGATTGTTTATGAAGATAGTCTTGCAAAATCTGGATTTTGCTGCAAAACATATGTGAAAGTCAATACATCACTAAGTTTTCACAGGGATTTAGTGGTCCTTTCAAACATGATTTCTTTTTTAATTCCATGATAAATCTGTGCAGCATAGAAAAAATGTTGGTTTTATTGAAAATTTATCTCAGCTTCATGTTAGCATCCCATTGGCCAAATGCATTAAAAAAATGGATGAAAAATATTTAAGCAGCTCTTAAGTATTATTCAATCTGAGCTACTTTATTGCAAAAAACAATAAGCCATTTTTTGACATTGAATCACTCGCCAAGTTATCCAGAAAGTTAGAGGTAGATGTACAAAACCAGTATGCAAAAAGACATGCTTGCAGGGAATTTATTTCTTGCATATCACAGGTTATAACAGAGTTGGTATTGAAGGAACTAAAGCAGTCCCAGTTCATTAGCATTATTTTAGATGCCTCTACAGACAAGGGCACAATAGAGGAATTAAAGATGTATGCAAGATATTTGAAAAGTGGTAAAATTGAAGAATGTTTTTTTTTTTGGGGGGGGGGGGGGGGCTTCTAGAATGAATTAGAAAATAGCATATCCAAGTCCTATTTTTATGCTATTGAGAAACAATTTGCTTCACTTGGTTTAGATTTGAAGAAAAATTCTTGGATTGTTGGTGTAGCAACAGATGGGGCAGCCAACATGTTTGGTCAAGTATCTGGTTTATGTGCCAAATTTAAAGAATTTTTACCACATATTGTTTGTGCATTATGTTGCTCATCGATTGCAGTTAAGCATACTTTATACACTGAAGAATGTATCGTATTTAGTAACGTTTGACTATTCTTATTTTAATTTATAAATTTTATGGACATTCCAATAAAAAAATCAAGCACCTGGAAAAAAGAGCCAACTTATTAGCACAAAAAATTTTAAAAATTCAGAAATTGCACCAAATTAGATGGGTGGCATCTAAAGTAGGAGTTTTGAGAGCAATTTTTCATGACTACCAGCCAGTTGTGTTGCATTTAGAAAATGAAGCTAATGAAAAACAAGGTAGCAAAAATGCAGAAGGCTAAAGAAAATAAAAGATTTCCAATTTCTGGCAATCCTCAGTTTTCTCCTAGATTCTTTTCAAATCTTTAAAGACTTGTCCCTCATTTACCAAAAACAGCATTTGCTTCTATGTCAAGTCAACAACGAAGTTTTGAAAGCAAAAAGAAATTAGAAAATTTGCAGAAAGAAAGAGGAAAACATGAAGAAAAAAATGTTAGCTCCTATAATGGAGAAACTTACAAAGATGTAGTTCTAACAAATGTCCCAAATGGGAAGAAGTTCTTCAAATCTGACAGAAATACTATGATAGACTTTGCAAAAAAATATTTATTGGAAAGATTTTGTGACCTTAAATCCCCTGTAATCACTTCAACATATGTTTTTGACACATTCACTTGGCCCACTGGAAAAGATTTCAGTGAATTTGGAGATAATGAAATCAAAATCATCTTGCATCATTTTAAGGAAGTAATCAAACATAAAAACAATGAGAAAGATATCGAATAAAGTGGGGTAGACAAATGGTTCGACTTCAAAATAAGTAGCCAGAACTTGAAAGTTGATGAACTACTTTTAAAGATTACTGAACATAAGGAGAAATGCTTTTACATAAGCCAGTTGTTTTTGCTTCTTTGTGTAATATCATCATCAACATCACCCTGCGAACGTGGCTTCAGCCAGATGAATCTTATCAAAATCACTTGAGGACCTCATTATTCAACAGAAGTATGAAGTCTCTTAAATATATGCATTAATGGGACATCATTGGAAAATTTGATCCAGCAGACTCTATAATAAGTGGTACTTTGGAGGTGGAACAAAGCATGCACAAAGACATAAAAGAAAATTTTATGATGCTTAATAATTGATGTAAAAATTGGAAAGAAACAAAGCTGAATGATCATTATTAATTAGGTATGAAATATTTAATTATAAAATAATAATAAATTGGTGTCATGCATCTCTGTTATAAATCAAGGGTATCATGGGGATTTTTTTTAATCCGATATAGCGTATATATGTATTTGTATTACATAGTGGCAAAAATTCAAAATTTGTGTCATATTCCATCCTTGTACACTGTTGTCGTAATGTGCCTATATCGCGTTTTCTTGGCTAGTGGTAAAAATCCCTGGCTGGTAAGATTTTCCCGGAATTCGCCACCCCTGACTATTAATACAAGTGTATAACATGTTTCCTAGTTTTAGTTGTTGATTTTAAATATGGAACAATATTTAAGAAGTAATACATTAACATTGGATGCTAAAGGTCGCTATTCTATATCTGTATAGTTTTAGTTTAGATCAATTGTGGTTTTCTTCTTCTACCTCTTGAAAAAATGTACTGGCTTCTGAAAAAAGGAGCTGGCTCCTGAAAATTTTTATGTTTTGTCTATCCTTGATTCCAAGTAATCTAACAAATGTTCATTTGGGCTTAGATCAAGGCTCTAGGCTTGTAACTCCAGAGGCCAGTTGAAACCCTCAAACCAAGCCATAAATAGTCTTTGATATGTAAAACGGGAGGCACTGTCTCATTGGAACAGGTATGTCCCTTCATCATAGAATATGGTATGTGCATAAAGTTTAAAATTGGGATTTTTTTCAAGTGGCCATTGACCAGTGGATGGTCAAAATCTAGTGGCCACTTTACTTAATGGCTATTTCGTGTTGTATACTCATTTTTTTCACTGCACTGTACACCTTTTATATATTCAGGCGCACGTAAATTTAAGCTTAGAAGTCGCAAAGGCCCACTGTATTGCCCAGTGCAATTACATGTATAAATATAATCTTAAAAGTTTCATTTTTCTCCAATGAAACATCAACCAAATTATCTAGACAAACAATGTTTATTGAAAAAATAATTTAATCATTTTTATTTGGTCACTCTCTCTCTACGTCCTTGAATAAAATCTCTCCACCGTAAATTGATAGCAGTAGATTAGGTCAAAATTTTCAAGCAAATACTTTGGCTGAGTTATTGATGGTCAAAAATGTTCAGACATTATGTTTTGAAGCTGCTTCCATTCAGCTAGAGACATTCTCCTAAATTTTTCTTTTCATTCCTTTTATTTTGGGTTAGGTTTTTCCTGGTGTCAAAATAAAAATACACCGATGAGCTATTCCATTATGACCACCCCCAGCCTAGAGAAATGAGCGTGCCTGGAGACCGCACAGTGGTGCAGGTGAAGTTCACAGAGCAGTATATATACGACCTGAGGAACGGCTTTTGGTCAGTAGAGTGTTCAGAGTCAGAATGGGAAAAGCTGCCGATTTATCGGAGTTCAATGAAGTACAAATTGAAATGGCACGGCGCCTCGGAACTGCGATCTTGGAAATGACGTGGCTTGTTCACGTGCCACTGTACCGAGTACGTATCAAAAGTGGCGCACAGATGGCCAAACAACGAACCGTCGCCCAGCCATGTGTCATCCGCAGCTCACTGATGTCACAGGGGAGCGGAGACTGTCGCGCATTGACCGCACGGCCACAGTGCGACAAATCACCACAGCTACAACAGTGGTGATCAGGGCAATGTGTCACAGCACACAGTTCATTGCACAGTCTTCTGCGCATGGGCCTGTGTGGCCGAAGAACCAGCCAGGTCGCCATGCTCACTGCACGTCATCGCCAACAACGCGTGAAATGGGCCCAATACCATCGAGATCGGACCACGGATGATTGGAAGAAAGTGGCCTAGTCTGACGAATCAAGATTCCTGGTGCATCACATAGACGGCCAAGCGTGGATGCGCCAATTACCAACGGAGGCTATGGCACCTGGATGCACTATTTGGCGAAAACAGGCCTGCACCGTTATGCTGTGGGCGATGTTTTCCTGGGACACATTAGGTCCCATTATCCCAATAGCACAATCTCTGACAGCTGTCAGGTATCTGAACATCGTTGTGAACCAAGTTCACTCATTCATGGTAACTGTGTTCCTTGCTGGTGATGGCCATTACCAACAGGATAATGGCCCTGCCACACTGCCAGAATCATCCAGGAGTGGGCCATGGAACATGCTGGTGACTTATCTGTTAATGCCCTGGCCTCCAAATTCACCTGACATGAACCCAATCGAACATTTGTGGTTCGACTTGGAAAAGTGGGTTCGAGCTAAATCACCACCACCCTGAAATGTACGGGAACTGGAGGACCTGCTGTTGACGTTATGGTACCAGATACCAATCGCCACCGCTTCAAATCCATGCCTGGCCAAGTGGCCGCTGTTTTGCGGGCTAAAGGGGGTCCTACAGCTTATTATGTAGCGGGTCATAATGTAACGGCTCATCGGTTTAGGTATCTATAGCTTTCAAAAATGAATTTCATATGTCATGACAGAATCACTTTGCGGTACTGTGTGGTTTCCAGAACTGAATCATAGCTATACATTTACAATAGCTCAGTTTGGGAGAAAATGGGATACCAACCTAGTCACCTTGTTTTACAGACTTGCAACAATTACTAACCACTAGAGAGAAAAAAAAAGTTCAGCAATTTCCTAAGTTGTTCTGATAAACATTATGTTTAAACTATTGATAAACCTTCAGAGGTGTTGAAAAGTTAGTGATGATAAGAACACATGCAGAGTTGCCAAATGTCCTGATCCAATCAGATTATGTCTGGTTTTCGAACCCAGGGTTGGGAATCCCCCCCCAAGAAAAGGTCCTGCTTTTGGTAGAATTTAAATGATTTGTCATTTTTTCCTGTTTGCTATTACCACAAACACTCCCAAGTGCGACGAATTGTCCGTAGTGACTATGGGAATCATCAATCCGCTACGGAGTATGGGGAAACATTGAACATACTACAGAAATAGAAAATCTCTGTGAAATAATGTTATTCAACATTTGTCCGATATAATTTGGGTGTCTTCATACCATCTGCCGCCTGAAAATGGTTGTTTTAGCATGAATGAAAATGTTCTGTAATTTTCTAAACTTTTAACTTTTCTTACCCCAAAATGTGTTTGTTTTTCCCCTTTCTGGTTATATTCTTATTTTTTATATTTTGCTGATTATGTTCCTCATTCTTAATATTTTTGGCAATAGTGAAAAAGGAACTCGTATTTTAAGAATTTTTTCTAGTGAAGTACTGTTTTGGCTATTTCTACGAGTTTTCTTCAAAACCAATCAATACAGAAAATATTTTTCCCCTTCCACTTTTTAAAAGCTAAATTAAACTTCAAAATCGGTATTTAATCTGTAATCGGCCATTTCTGTGACCCATAAAATAATCTCGGCAGAGTGAACAATGCAGTACTGAGTTTTGATATTTAATTTCGCTGAAAAGCTTGTAAGAACCGAAGATATTTCGTGCTAATTGTAGGTAAGAAGATTGATAATACTGTCAAAGCACGGTAACATTTTTTGGATCCAAAGCACACACACTACACATCCCTAAATTATCTTTTAAAAAACGTATGATTTAAAAACGTCTTTATTTACAAATTAAAAACATGGTTGATAAAAGCTGTGGCAAGCACTTTCGCGAACCACTATGGTCGCATCATCAGGCCGACGAGTGAAATCAGATTAGAACGGCACAAGGTTAAATAGTGACTGACATATAGGAGCACAAGGGATACATATTATGTAAATGAAACACAAAGTCATTGCTATTCACTACAAATTGTTTTAAAGTCTTTTTACAAGGTTCCAACTCAAAAGTAATAAAAAAATTCCCTGACTTTTCCAGGTTCTCCAGGTGGTTTTTAAAGTTTTCCAGAGTGGCATGTTGCAAAGAATTGTTATATTTAATTCCATTCCATTCATTTTTCTCACCAAAGCACACACTTGTAAATTCCTTTAAGTAATTTGTCTTTATAAAATTACCTGCTTCTCATTAATAACAACTAACTGTGCACATTATTTTCTGTGCCAAAGTTCCGGGAACTTTTGTGAATACTACCCACATGGAATTTTTAAATACATTCCCATAGAAACAGGTCATATGTAAAAACAAATCTGTCAGTTGAATAGTTTCAGTTTTTCTATAACACAATGCAACTAAGCTTAATGATGGAATGGCTCTGTTCAAAGAAACATGTTTCAAGAGAACCAACAGACAAAGGACTTTGATCCATCATTTGGTTGGTTCTCTTGTGAAGTGTTTCTTCAAGCAGGAGCCATTGAGCCTAATTGTTCCATGTTATAACAACTGCCTGCAGAAATCGAACAAAAGCTTAATAACTGGCAATTTTAAAAATTCAATTTTGCATCTTTTTTTAGAGAATAAAGGAAATACTTAATATAACTGAAAGTAAGATCTACCAAATTCTAGGCAGGCAGTAATTGCAAGCAAAAGTTTGAAATCTTGAAAAAAGTTTTTTTGGCAAAATAAAGTATCCATTGATTTTTACAAAAAAAAAAAAAAAGGCTAGTTTTCCCTGAGTTTTCCCTGATTTTTGGAACCATTTTCAAATTCCCTGAGAATTCCAGGTTTTCCCTGTTTTCCAGGTTGAGTGGAAACTCTGTTGTAATTATTAAGATTCTTCCCCTTGAGTACTGTAGAACCAAGTTTCTCCAGGCATTGGGAATGTATACAGGTACGTCCTCAATAGAGCATTTTGGTCCCAGTTTTATGATAACTAGACTCTCAGTGCATTTATTAGAAGCTGTCGATAGTAAGTTTGCATTGTCCCAGTCACGTCTTAAGTCCTTTTCAATAACAGTTTTTGACAATGTCGAGGTAGCAGATTTCTTACAGATGGCATATCGATGTTCAGCCCAGCGAAGGCTTCGGAAGGTTGAGCCCACATAACAAAGATCTACCGGTTGCCCATTTTTGTCCATTAGAGGGATATTATACACTCCAAAGCGGCAAATAGTTGGAACTATGCCTCTATCATGTCTAATTACTGAAAAGAGGTTTTGGGTTTTTACACCAAATCCAATACAGTATTTTTTATAGGTGTATTTTAATAAAGAGACCACAGATTTTTGGTAGTCCATGCTCTCCACATATTTAATCGTAGGTACATTTTTAGTTAGGGTTGTAGAAGTTTTACATTCATACTGTTGAGCAAGTCTTTGAACACAACCCGCCGGGTACCCATGCATATCAGCAATCTCAGTTGTTTTTTTCTCAGTTCCAAATCTTGGCTATCAGAAGTTGAAGAGTGTGAAATGTGTACACAGAATCTGAGAGCCGAAAATTTGTAGGGGGTTGGAGGACATGAGTTGGATGGAATAATAACCGGAGTTGATGTTGGTTTTCGGTAAACCGAAAAGTCAAAATGTGAGTGGTCAGAGGTGTGGGAAACCAGAAAGTCAAGATAAAAAAGTGACCCAGATTCCTCAATCTCAACAGTAAACTTTATACCGGGTAGATGGAGGATAGATTCGAAGCCAAATTAAATGTTTCGTTGACAGAATGAGGCCAAACAAGAAAGACATCATCAACATATTTAAGGTATAACGATGGTTGAACATGGCAAGATTTTAGGTAGTTGTTCTTCAAATCTTGAAGCAGTATTTCATCAAGGACAGGTGACAAAGGGGAACCTATAAGTGCCCCCTCATTCTGTTTGAAGAAGATTGTCTGTTGAAATTTGAAAAAAACCCGGTCTCCAACAAGTTTCAAAGCCTTTAGGGTTGATTCAATTTCAGGTGCCATATATGAATTTTGAGTGTACAAGATCTTTTCAATAAGGGTAGCTTGTGTTTTTCCATTCCTTAGTAACATTTTTAAAGAAAATGTTACAATGTTACTAAGAAAAGCTTGTGTTTTCCCATTCCTAAGTAACATTTTGATGTATTAAGAGAAAGAACAAGAATTCTTTTATTTTGTTTAAAGCAAAATTTGTTCCAAAAAACTACTGCATGAAGAGGAAACACGACTCTACATGGAATGAAACATGTCGAAGGAAAATAAAGTCCCAATTTTGAACTTTTAAATTTCTTTTTGTAAACAAAAAACTGCTTTGCCCTTTTTGCTTGTTGATAAACAAAAATGCCTAAGCAATGGAAAACCATGCATTTTCAGAGAAATTAAACTTTAAAAAACAAACTACTGAAGATGGCTTGTGACGTCACAGTTCCATCTAAAGCCACAAGTGTCCATTCTCGACATGGTTACTTTGTGCTCCAACTTAAGTGGGAAAAAAAAACCAGCTGCCCTTTTCTTGAAAAGTGAATCTTTTCAACAGATCGCATCCACTTATTTGTGGAGGAAAAAGCTATTTTTCATCATGCGTGAGTTGGATGATTTGAAATGCATTTCCTAATTAACAGGAGTGTTTCAAAAAAATGAAAATAATTTCTTTAGCAATGACAAAATTTGGCCGGCCACCAGTCTGTGCAGACAGGCAAATTTTCAAGCGTGGCGACTGAAGTAACTTTTTCTACTGGCCACTCTATTTTATCCAGTCACCATGTGGCGAGTGGCGACTGCTAACGTTAATCTTTATATGTGCATAAAGTGCAAAATTAACCAGCACATCAAAAGTTACACCTCCCTATTTATGGCAGTACCAATAAAATCCTGTGAGCCATTGAAATTCTCTTTAATAAAAACTCTTGCAATTCGGACGCACCCTTCAATATTCCAATAATTTGGAAATCTCTACTGGCAACAGCTAAAGAAACGATGTCAACTATGTGAGTGCTTACTTCTAGTGTGAAAACAAGGCTGATGGTTTCAGCCAAAAGATCTTATTATTCCTAAATAAAGTTTAGTACACAGTAAATCATGTGTGAAAATTTTTGCTTCATTATTAGTTTCTTCATATTACATGAAATGGCCTTTCTACCGATCCCGATGATGTCCCTACTTATCAACATGTCCACCAAAAGGTTTTACAGCTGCGAAAATGCAGTCTGCTTTCATAGCATTCACCAAACTCACCAACAATCCAGGTCCTTCAGTCTGATGAAAATCAATTGCAGTGACACTCATATCTCCAAAGCACTCATTTCTGGGAGAACAGAGATGATTAGGGCAGTTTAAAGCAACACTGCAGCAGTTGCTGGTCATATCAGGAGTCTGTGGGGTACAGCTATCCAATGAACATCAGTGTAATCATCCTCTACTTGATGTCTACACAATTTCAATCACTCTTACACACTCTCAAACATTCTGTGTAATTTTACTGCAGCACTTCCTAACACATGCTACATACAGTTGTCAGACCCCTTTCTGTGAAAATACATAGTATCTTTTATTACAATTCCTCTCTGGTGATGTCACTGAGCACCCCCCCCTCCTTTTTTTTTTTTTTTTTTTTTTTTGCATGGCACTCATAACATTAGTTGAACTCCCATGAAATTCATCATATGATCAGCCCTGCAAAGTAATATTCAACAACCAGCACAAGTTCAAAGTCTAAGTTCTTCTGATCATGGCATTTTAATTGATACATGGTGCTCAATTCATTTTTCCCTAATGTGACTTTCTGGATTATTCGAATCATTTCCACAAACTATTTGCCTATTCTCTGTATCTTGTATATTTCTTCTGGAGTCTCCCAATAATTTCAGCATCACAATTTATTTAAAAAACAGAACTAAAACTAAAAGTAAAAACTATCTGTTGAGATTACACATAAATAAAATGAAACTAAAAATGTACAATACTGCAAGCAATGCCATTACCGTATTTTCTTATTTTAATGCCTTGGTGCTAAACTCGATTTTACAAACATGTAGCTTATAACTGTTTTCAGTGACATTGGAAATTCCAACGAGCATTCACAATACATAGTATTAAAAAAATCCCTTCATGAATAGTTTATAACAGTCACTGAGCTATAAAAAATTTGAAGTGCTGACTCCTTTTATTATTAAGCATGGAACCATCACGGTCACACAAATGAATGAATCCTAAAAAAATTTAATACAGCAGGTTGTATCTGAATCCAGGACTGGTAAAATATTGAATCATTTTCTCAAAAATCCAGGAAGATACAGTAGCTTTACACACACACACACACACACACACACACACACACACACACACATTTATTCTTTGAATTTCAAGACACAACCCTCTCTGTCACCCCCACTCACCCCATCCCTTCTACACACATCATTTTAGATTGGAAGGGAAGTTTAATTAGGATGCTTGGTATAAAAAATATGAGGTACCCTCACCCTTACTTCATGAAATGCATATGTTGCAATGCAAGCAATATTTTTATGGCTGTGTTGATGCTAGCACTCTAGCACTTCAAATATTTTAACAGCTGCTCACTCAAGACAGACCCAATCTAATTTTTACCATAAATAAATTATGCAAAAAATGTCATAGACCAACTGCCCACAGCAACTTTTTATCATTTGTGGGGAAGGATGGGTAAGGAAAATTTAGAGATAGACGGTGAGAGCATACATAACTATAAGTATTTTGAAATAGCCAAGTTTATGACAGCACAAACTTTTAAAATTAAAGAACTTGGGGGAAAAGTCCTAACCCCAAGTAATGAGAAAATTGTTCTTCTACCTACAAGCTGGCTGTTTAATAATGCATCATTGTGTAGTGTTGCTTTATTATACCGCTCGCAGAGCAAGAAAGAAATAATTATCTTTTCATTTTACATTTTATACAGAAATATGCATCTAATATACACTACACTTTGAAGTACAACATCCTTCTTAAAAGCCATTGAGATAAGGCAGCGTTTTCTTTTTTTGTTTCAGAGTTTAACAACCGCCATGAGCAAATCTAAGGGCTAAATGCAGTCGCTTTTTTCTATTTAGAGCCACTTGTAACACTAGGGAGGTGCGAGAGCCAGTGGCATCAAACAAACGCGTCACCCATCCATTCCTCATGCGGGACACGACCCCTAACCCTTCTCAGCCAAATGCTACAAAGCCTGCACCTCAGACCACCAGGTTACCGAGGTGGGTGCTGTATGCTGTAGACAAGGATGCATGTGTATGTATACAAAACTATAAAAGCCAGATGATGGATAAGCTACCCCAGTGATGAAGTGCTGATTTCCGTCCATTTGTCCGAGATGTGCCTTGTTTGATCCCGCATGAGGCACAAGTCGTTTGTTTGCTTTACAAAAGCACTGGTTTGCTTCCCTCACTGGAACCAGTGACCCAAATTATAGAGATGGGAGACTATTTATAGTCGTTGGAGTTACTCATGCTTGTCGTTAAACCCCTCCTTCCAAAGGAACGATGAATAACTAAATATGTAGTGTCCAAAAGATACTTTTCTATCAGTATTTTTTTGTATTTTGACCCTCAGAAATCTACAGTTTCTGTATTAATATATTAAAACGTGTTACATATGGTGACTACAGCTAACAGGCAAATTCAAAGACAAATTAATCGTGTAATCTGCCTTGGTATTTTGCTCTCGGTGCCATATGTAAGAATGTACATATACACAGTCAAGTCACATTATTGTGACTACCCCTCCTACTTTTGACATCAACAGCGCATAGCCAATTTAAGGAGGCACGTGTCGTGAGCTAGCTTGGAGGGTATATAAGGTGTGCTATAGGCATTCTGAAAACATATCACTCGTTGTTGTCATGGATAAAAGAAGCGATTTATCAGATTTGCAAAAAGGGATTATTATCAGCTTTCGTGCCAAGGCTGGCAGTATTTCTGAAACAGCACAGTTCGTGAACTGTTCGCATGCTGCTGTGGTTAAAGTGTATAGTGATTGGAGAAATAGCACCATTGCGAATGAGCGATGTGAAAACAGTGAAGCACCACGTGCCTTTGATGTGAGAGGTGAATGTTAGCTCACTGGCCGAATGAACCAGGGGGCTACCGGAAGTGTGTCTAAAACGACAGCTCAGCCAACCTTGCTGCGTATGGGTCTCCGATGCAGACGGATGGTCACTGCACCTATGCTAACAAAGGTGAATTGGCAGAAAAGGCTTACATTTGCATGGCAGTATCGGAATTGGACCTCCGCTGATTGGCAAAGGATTGCCTTCTCCAATGAGTCACGCTTTCTGCTTCATCGAACGGATGGACGTTGGCGTATAAGGTAAGAAACATCGGAGAATAAACACTCTTCAACCATTGCTGGAAGAACACAAGCTGGTGGGGGCAGCACCCTCACCAGCTTGTGATGTTTTCGTGGCATTCTCTGGGTCCACTCATACCTGTGGAAGGCACTATGGACCGACTAAGTTAATGTAAAAACGTTACACACTACTGTACATCACATTATTTCAGGTTTAATATACAGTTTCCGGGCATGACCCTATGAATAATATAGTAAAATTGAATTACAGAAAATATCACTCAATCCATGAAGAATCAAATAATAGGGCTACTCACAATGTTTCCGAATACATCAGGTATGCAGGAATGGCCTCTTAGCTCTGGTGCAACAGTTCAACCCTTCGTTGTAATTCCAAAAAATCCACCGCAAAATTAGCAATTCAACATTTAACATGTAAAGGTAACTCAACATGCAATCCAAAAATGGACCAAAGTCAGAAGTACAGACACCACGAACGACAAAAAGACCACATACCAACACAAATCATGATACAGGGTGTCCACAGAATTATCAAACCTGATTCCCCTGACCTAATATATAAGAAATCCCTGACCTTACACAAATAGGTTTATTTGAGTTTTTCAATATATGTGCCATGATAATAAATAAAATTGAATTGGATAATTGAGAAACTTATATTATTTAAAAGTGTTTACGTTTGACGTATAAAATTTCCCAAATAACTGATTCATTTAATTTTTATTTTTTTTTATATATCGGCCTCCACCTTCCCCATAGCTGTCCAACTCGCACCTTTTTAATTATAAGTTTACTCTTTTTTTCATGGTTTTACATTTATTGAAGAAACACTCAAACAAACCCATACACAATATTCAGAACAGATACTATAAAAATATAACAGTAGGAACACAGTCACTGTTTTTATATTACACGCCACTTTTCTTCCTTTCCCAATCTGAAATTTTCGCCTGCAATGCTACTTCTTCCAACTCTAGTTCCTTCCGTACTCTGTCTTTTTTCCTTCCATTCCTTTATTTCGTGATCAATTTTTCTTTTTCCTTCAGTTTTCTTTCTTCTTCGTTTTGAAGAACACTTTTTTCTCAAGATAATCCTGATATCTTTGTCTGGAGGCTCTTACAGAAAGAAGCCTTCTATTGATGGCAATGTGTTCTACTCTTCCCACATTTTTAATGACATCAAAAACTGTTGTTCTCTGACAAATCAGGGATTCTTCCAGAGATTTTCCACAAGAGGAGACTTATTGACAGAAAATCCACCTTCCACTGAAGCATTTCCATGAGACATACTGAGACAAATTTTTATTACATCCCAAAGTTCACCGAATTGTATTTGGTTGTCAAGTAGAGCACTGTAAAATTTGTCTAATCCAATGTAATCATCGTGACTGTCTAAAAATTCATCAAACTGAGACTTAAAAGCAGATTGAGCTTCTACACACAATGAAGCATACTGTTTATTAGCTTTTTCAGCACAGTCATATGAAATCCTGTTTGCACTAAGTAAAACTTCGAGCACAATTTCCACTCTCTTCTTGCCTAGACTCGGCTGCTGCACTATAATATCTGGGTCCAAACAAGTTATCCCACGGACAAACTTAAATTTTAGTGCGCTTTCTCACGAAGATTTTCAATCATACTGGTCACAAGTTTCCTAAATTCAAGCTTAAACTCTAATTTCTCCCTTTCTGAGCACTTCACTTCTTTTAATAGCTTTTTAGCACTAAATCTAATATCAACTTTCTCAATTGAGAGAAGATTTTCGCTTTTTGATACATCTAAAGTTAACACTTTTGAGACACTATCAACTTCACTTAATTTGTCAGGCTTAAAAACCTTCGTGCCATCAAATTTTTCATCAGATCCAGCAAATCAGTGTGTAAGAAAGGAATTAATGGCTTTGGGCTCTGGAACCTTTTCAAAAAAGATTCACACTCTGAAGCTATAGTCCTAAATGCAGCCAACTTGCATTTTAACAGCAGACTTTCCATGAATTCTGCAAGAAACATTTGCTGTTTGCTGGAAACCGATGATTCTTGAACATATTTCTTGATATGATCATAGACAAGCAATGCCCTAGTCAAACAACTAACGTTTTCCAACCACCTTACAGTGCAAAATTTCAAAGGGAAATCTTTACATCCAGTAATCATAGTACACTGCTGGACAATTGCTAAGGACGGATCATAAACAGCTATATAGCGCATAAAAAAGTAGTGTGGTTGGATGCCAAGTGAAATAAAATAATGTCAGAATGCCAGGACATTATAAGAAAGACAATTTATTGTGCTCTGAAATCCAGAAGGCTTTGGAACGTGTTCAAGGGACAAACAGGCCATTTTGTGCAGAATACGTAAACGTGAAAAAAATGCAATTACAGTCCGCAGGCGTTCCGGCGTAAGATGTCAATATGGGATATGGCCACCATGGAGGGCGATGCAAGATTCCACACGTCGTGTCATGCTTTGCACAACATTATCAAGCAGCTTTTGGGGTAATTTATCCCATTCCTCTGTCAGTGCACGGATGAGGGTGTCCTTGTTTATTGGAGGGCATTGGCGACCAGCAAGACTCCTCCCCAAAGCATCCCACACATTTTCAATGGAATTCAGATCTGGAGAATGTGCTGGCCATACGAGGCGTTGAATATCCTCGCTCTCAAGACACTCCTGGACAGCAACTGTTCGATGACGTGTAGCGTTGTCGTCCATGAAAATGAATCTATCACCGACAGCACTACGGAACATGCGAACATGAGGTAGCAGAACATCATTAATGTATCGTTGGCCAGTCATCAAATAAGGTCAATGCTTTCAAACCATACCACCAGAGCGGCTTCAGCATAAATCAATGCCATCCTCAGTGGTACAAACTGTTGCTAGTTCTCATCGCATGCATACACCTACAACAATGCCGAATACATGTCAGACACATCAGCTACACCCTTCAGAAATAACGCACATAGGCTCACAGGATCAGATGTCAGAGGTGGCATCTAACACTCAAGTATGGTGTTTTTGTTCATTTGAGTAATGAATTTTATCATTTTGTTTTTTCCATTTTTTGTATGGAAATTGTTTCTTCGTTTCTCTTCAACCTCTATAAGGTATTTCCATACATACGATAAATCCATCGGTACATTAGTATTACAATTCCTCTTTCTAGTCTTTTCAATAACAATAGCTTCGGAAATAAATTGTTGATCATACTTTTTGTGGAATGTTATTAGTTTGATGTTAGACCAATCTGGTGTTAAATTATTCTCGAGGCAGTATTGCATTACTTCGAGAATAATTTATCGAAAAAACTAGAAAGAGGAATTGTAATACTAATGTACAGATGGATTTACCGTATGCATGGAAATACCCGATAGAGGTTGAAGAGAAACGGAAGAAGAAACAATTTCCATACAAAAAAAGGAAAAAACAAAATGATAAAGTTGATTACTCAAATGAACAAAAACGCCATACTCGAGTGTTACATGGTGCCTCTGAAGTCTAATCCCGTGAGCCTATGTGTGTTATTGCTGAAGGGTGTGGCTGATATGTCCGACATGCATTTGGCATTGTGCAAGTGCATTCATGCGATGAGGACTAGCAACAGTTTGAACCACTAAGGATGGCATTGACTTATGCTGAAACCGGTCTGGTTGTATGGTTTGAAGGCGTTGACCTAAGTTACTTCTTTTACTTCATTTTACCTATATACCTTTTTACTATCATGATTAGTGTTGTTAGGTGGTCTTTTTGTCATTCGTGGTGCCTATACTTCTGACCTTGGTCCATTTTTGGATTGCATGTTGAGTTACCTTTACATGTTAAATGTTGAATTGCTAGCGTTGTGGTGGATTTTTCAGAATTACGACGAAGGGTTTAACTGCTGCACCAGAGCTAAGGGGCCATTCCTGCATACCTGACGTATTCAGAAACATTGTGAGTAACCCAATTATTTCATTCTTCATGAATTGAGTGATATTTTTCTGTAATCCAATTTTATTATGCATAGGATCACGCCCGAAAAACTGTATATTAAACCTGAAATAACGTGATGTACAATAGTGTGTAACGCTTTTACGTTAACTTAGCCGTACTTTGTGCCACGTAAATAAATACATGAAGTATGGTGAAGTTAATGCACATATTTAAATGTTGTTGAATACTATGGACCGAATTTGTTATGAATCCATCCTTGCAGACCACGTACACCCATACATGCCGATTGTCTTCCCTGGGGCGGATGGGATCTTCCAACACGACAATGCGACGTGTCACACAGCTAGAAAAGTCTCAAGAGTGGTTGGAAGAGCATGATGAAGACCTCAAAGAACTTCCCTGGCCCCCTAATCCCAATCTCTTAAGAGTTAGTTGCACATTTACAGCCACATTTCTTCCACTGGTTGGACATTTTTCCACATTTCACGCTGTCTTGGTACACACATACAGTATGACAGTCTGACATGGAAATTCCAGCAGCTCAGCAGTTGCAGCGATTAAACGACCTGTGCAGCTACTATCTGGCCTCAGCCAAACTCTCATCGTTGACTTTACCCACGATTACTTTTTGGTGACCGATTTAGACCTCTATAAGCACTGCCAGTTTCGGCGTTCCACATGAGTGGACATGATACTTCTGCTTTGCATTTTATCAGGATGTATAAAAAATAATTTGGTCTATAATTCCACACTAATAGCTCACACTGCTTTCCTGTTAAACCTTTGAATATAATCCAAAGTACTAGTAGTAGTGTTCCTATTCACTTAATATCAGGTAATCCCAAAACTACTGTCTTTTTTTAACGTGTGAAGAAAAGAAAGAAAAACATACAACCTTCTCCCATCGATCAACAAGGTTTTGAATCCCAGAATTGTAGAATGGGTATTCAAAACCTTGTCGGTCGATGGGAGAAGGTTGTTGCAAAAAAGGCAGAAAGGGTTCACCGTACCTCATCCACATTTCGAAGTGTAGTCCCAGCAAGACTTGCAGGCTCTGAAACAGGTGGTAGTTGGATGGGACAATATCAGGGAATATGCTGGATGCGGAAGTTTTTCCCATCCGAAGTCCTGCAATGTAGCACTGATCATTTTCTCTGTGTGTGGTTTCTGGTTGTCCTGCTGCAGCAGTGCATAGACACTGCAGCTGCTGACAGTAGACTTTCCCTGTAATGGTTTTGTTGGGTGGCAGCAGCTCATAATGGATTATGCCTTGCATATCCCACCACACAGACATCAAAACCTTTTGTGGGAAACTTCCTGGTTTCGCTACTGCTGCAGGCAAATTCTATTTGGGAAGCCACTGCCGTTTACACTTAATGTTGTGATAAACAATCCAATTTTCATCGCCTGTGACAATTCTGTGCAAAAACGGCTCCCTTTTTTCACGGGAGAGCAAAGAAGTGCAAATGTCCACATGCTGTTGCAGCTGTTGTGGAGTGAGAACATGGGGTCTAGTTTCAACACATAACTGAGGTCCTGCAGATGGATGCCCGTGAATAGGTTGAATGAACAAGTGTGGCCAATTGTTCGACTTTTGCCTGCAGATTTCCCTCAACAGCAGCTTTCAGCACGTCGTTATCCAGCTCAACAGGCCATCTGGGTCACTGCGTATCCTTGACGCCGGTGTTTTCCCCTTCAAAATTTCTAGAACCAGCGTTGGCATTTCCTGACCTCCAGGGTACCCGGTCCGTCCACATACGGCATTGATGTTTCGTGTTGCTACCGTCGCTGAATGTCGATGGTGGAACTCATACAGCATAATGTGCCTAATGTGGTCTTCTGACACTGCCATTTCTTATGCTGTTTAAGTACACAACGACTGCACCTAGAACTCCCGTTTGCCGTCTCAAGTGACTTGAAGGTGTGCTCACATGATCCCTCTTATACTCACCATGGTTGACGTCATAGTCTGGGCACCAGGGGACTCACTACTGTTGAGCTTGCGCAAAACGACATTACTTCTGGGATGACCTGATAACATAGCCATAATGATGTGATGACTACAATGACAGATCAGCCTATTTGCACAAAATTGCTTCCTTCCCATTAAATCAGCCATTCAGTATATTAGGATTACATTCTGCATGAATTAATTAAAAATTACCTGATAATGGAAGAGATGGACATTCTGTAGACGGTAGCTTTCCATAGTAGAGTGTTTTTTTGAAACGTTCATTCAGCTTCAAATGATCGGTAAAGATCTGAAACATGGACATCAGAAACAATTTCAAAACTGAGAAACAGAGATGAACATAAAATCTTTTGTGAGGAATAATATGCATTCAGTTTAAAAGAGTACCATATTTAACATATGAAATCTGCTACAACCCAAATATACCAAAACACTGCATATAATCTATCTAACCATAATTTGCAAAAGTCATTAGAAGGGTAAGAACAAGAAGCCCTTTACTTTGGGTTAAATTTTACATTTCCAAGTGCCACTAGGTTAAAGAAATAGAATTTATTGACATTTTTCATTACCTGAGAAATGATTTTCAGATGCAATTCAAACTTTTACTTATACTGAAATGTAATACGTCTCGGAAAATACAGGAAACAAAAATTTATGACAAGAACTAAAAATTCTCTACTTTTCCTTGACCTTCCTGGTCTTGTAAACATCCTACTCTACACAAGGTGAGTCAAAGTTTGTCTGTTTTGAGCAACACCCATGTTGGGCCTCCATTCCTGTGCAAAATGTGCAGCAGCTTCAATTGATTAGAGTGATGATGCGGAACAAATGATGCTGATGTCAGGGTTCATTCTAGGCGTTTTTCGTGGGGCTGCCCACCCTCACGCTAAAATTATGCACCCCCTACTGCCATTTAATTTTTTTAAATCCCGCCCAAAAATTAAAATTGCACACGGCGCGTGAACAGACTGGCCCTAATCAATCCTACACTGCTGTGAAACCAAAATAGCGCACCAACTCCATATTAACCTCTTGTCTACGTCTAGAAAGTCGTAACCACCCCTGTTGGTTAAGATTCCTGGAGAACAGGAACCAATAAGATACAATCACTTACTGTTTCTCTATGCTCGCATGGATGGAAGGGAGATTTACGACAAAAAGATCTGCCTGCTGAACTACTGGGGGAGGAATGAGTTTGTACAAATTAGTGACAAAAGAGGTGACCATATTTGCTCCCTCTACTCTTCCCACCTCCACTCCTAAGCGCTCTTGCCCTTCCTCTTCCCCTTCCCAGCCTGCCTACGGATAACCAGGCAGAGAGACTTTTCAGTACAGAATATGTTTACCCTGAACTGTGATGCAGCTTTCACACAATGTTGTGGGATGCTAAGCAATAAGTGATCCAGAAGTTCCTTAGGCACATTGGCCCACTGGGAGTTCTGCGCACCAATACATCTCCCCATTGAATCCCGTATATGTTCAATGGAGTTGTGGCCTGGGGAACAAGCTGGCCAGTCGATGTGATGAATATCCTCAGTTTCCAGAAGTGTCTACACTGATCTTGTATGATGAGGTGTTGCATTGTCATCCATGAACAGAAAGTCTTCACCTACAGCACTACGGAATAATCAAACATACCGTAGAAGAACGCTGCAAAGTTCACCTTTCATAGTCCCATTTTCCAGCACCTGCAGCTTGGTACATCCATTAATCATGATGCTGCCCCACACCATGAACCCAGCACTGCCTTATCTGTCACTTTCCTGCACATTCTTGCACTGGTACACAGTACTACTTTCTGCCAGATCAACTGGCATCTAGAATTTGAGGACAGCTTCCATCTGTGAAGTGTACATTGGCCCATTGATGGCGTGCCTAATTTCTGTGGATACGACACCACTGAAAATGTGCACCAGCAAACAGAAACCATGATGTGGAACCAATGGTAATAGGCTGAGGGGCGATCTTATCAGTTCAACTTCAGCATCCTTAGCAGTGAATTTGCAAACTTCAACAGCTTCATTCATTTGCTACAAATCAGTGATAAAAATGGTGGTCAGTGAGTGAATTTAGGTTGTATATTGAGGAGGCAAAAGTATCGGAGGGCATTTCAAATGAGTGCAATATCATTTGTCTGGTGTACAGATGACAAGACCCTTAAATGGAAAAGAGACATCATGACATTAGAATTCCCTCTCCCCATTCATACAAAACTGTGTTACAACATGCGAGCAGGTGTAATTGCAACTGACAAAAACAAGGAAGTTTTGCACGAATGAGGAAGTAGATATTCTAGTGTTATGATGTACCCTTTCTACCATTTAGGGCCCCACCAATCTTTTAAACAGTAATCTAATTATATTGCACATCATAGAAATGCCCTTGGATACTTTTTACTCCTAAGTGTACAGCCAATTTTTTTTTTTTTTTTTTTTTTGCTGATACCCACTTTTTATGACCAATTTGTAGCAAACTTAAGATGTGCTCTCCAACTCATATTTTTCTGAGCTAATTTTACAAATTTGCTGCTTGGAATGCTAAAGTCAAGATGATGGGAACAGCCCTCTGGCACTTACACCAATACCACTGGTTCTACATCATTATAAGCCTCCAATCGTCTGCAAAGTAGCTAGTGCATGACATTACTATATACCCGGTAAGCATTTCTAGCTCTATGTTTTTGTGTCTTTTTTTCACTATAATCAGCAGTAAAACAAGTTCCAAAAGTTTGGCAAAACATTTTAGAAACACCAACCCTGTGTACACTTGTGTTCATAAAAAACAAAACACCTGAAAGGAGTCGAGGTACTAATTTGATTTTTACAGGATATCTCATTAGGCAATATGGAACAAATTATTAGCATCTCAGTGTTAAATGTACCAGGTGCATTGATATAGCTAATAATCGGTGTGGCAACCTCTAGCTTGTATCACCTGCTGTACGCACTTCAAATCTAATATGTGTTAATGGTGTCCTGCGGAAAAGTCATCCAGGCTGTATTGACTCACGTCCAAAGTTCATCAAGAGTTGCTGGCGGACAGTCGTACCACCGCACCTGTTGTTTGAGTATGTCCCAGAGATTTTCTATGGATGATAAATCTGATGATTTAGCCAGCCACAGTAGAAGTGGAATGTTGTTATCCCTGAAGATGGCACATGTTGACACTACAACATACAGTGCGTCACTGTCCTGCTTAAATATGTCCCTGGGGATGTCCTGCAGGTACGGAAGGGCGTCCGGCAGTAGAATGTCATTGACATAACGGGCACTGATTATGGTTGTATGAACTCTCACAAAAGGCTATCTGCTTTTGTACCCAATAGAACCCCAGGCCATAATGCCTCATGTTGATGCAGTATGCCTGATGCGAATACTCTTCCCGACGCCTTTTTCCCTGTCGTTAGAGGACACTGATGCGGCCATTATTTTCACCTAAACAGAAACGTGTTTCATCCAAGAACACGACATTGTGTCATACACGACGTCATTCCCTTAGTTCAATGCACCATTGCAGCCTGCTGCTGCAGTGTCCAAGGTAGCATGGGGAGGGGCCGATGAGCCTGCAGTCCAAACTGTACTAACCAGAGACGTACTGTTACAGCTGACATGGAAGAATGTGTCATAGTTCGCCACTATTGTGCCAACGCTGCTGATGACACAGAACGGTCACTCAAAGACATCGTCATGAGATGACGATTGTCCCTCGGTGTTGTCTGTGTATAGCATCTAGAACCTCCTGTTCGTGTCCTACACCCTTGTTCATACCATTCCCTGCACACTCTTTCCACAATGGACACGCTGCGCCCAACATGACTGGCAATCTCCCGGAAGGAACCATTGCAGTCTTTCATGCCAATAATGTAACCTCTGTTGAACTTGCTGATGCGACTGTACAATTGTTTTACATGATAATGAGGCATTCTTACCCACTGCCGACCAAGCACTGCCATGTAGACAGAGCCTTGTGGTGCTTATAACAGAAAAATGGCCGCTTTCCATCATGTGACATTGCGCGACCTGATTTGCTTAGACATGGTACGCATGCACCTATGATGCTGAAATGCTTATCACTTCTGCAATATTGCCTGATTAGCATGTCCTGTAAAAATCAAAGTCATGGCTCGACTCCTTTTACATGTTCTGTTTTTTATGAACATGAGTGTATTAAGCTCATTTCTTTCCTTCACATAAAACTTGAGATAATGGGCATAATGACTAAAACTACAAATTATATTAATTCACTTAAACTACTAAATACCATAAGATCATGAATGTTAAAGCGTGCAATAGTTCATTTATATTATAAAAAGAAAAAAATTATACAATACATATCACAAGGCACAAACTAAAACCTGTTTATAAACTACTGTTTGTGAAAATTGCAACACCATGAAGGAATTATGGTAATGTGAAACTTACAGGATATTCAGAGCAGGGTAGGACATGCAAATGATTAGAAGTGCAGAGTCATTGCGCATGTCTGGGCCCTCCAGCGCCCTCTGAACAGTCGAGCGAGTGTTATAAAGAGAGTACTGTTTAGGATGCACACCAGTAGTGCATCGCGTACAGTGAGTTGTAAAAGTATCTCCAGAATTCAATAATGCCTCGGTGACGACGAAGGGAGCAAAATCACCACATACAATAGTTTGAATGGGAATGAACGATTGGTATGTGTGAAGCAGCATTTTCATACTGGGACATTGCGGCTTGGACGGGACATGGCACCATGACAGTGATGCGCGCGTGGCGGCAGTGGACCAGGGAGAACCAGGTGCATCGACAATAAGGCAGTGGACCGAGAAATATGACGACATCGTGGGATTGACGACACTCGTCTACATGGCAGCGACAAACCATTCCACGTCTTCGCAAGTGTTAGCACAACAAAGAAGCACTGCAACAGGTGTGGCATTGTGTGCCTCCAGTTTGACACCATCTGCTGCACAGACGACTGGTTGCACGCATCCCTTTGCAGTTGATTCCCTTGACTCTGAACCAGTCAAGGGAATCAACTGCAAAGGGATGGGGTTCTCAATACAGATAATGACATGCTGATTGGCAACATGTCGTGTTTTCAGACGAGTCCCAATTTAACTTGGACTACCATGATGGCCCCATATGCATTAGACAGTATTGTGGTGAGTACCTTCTTCCAGCATGCATTGTCGAGCATCATACAGGCCGAACGCTAAGTGTGATGTGTGGGGGTGCCATTGGGTACCATGCGTGACCTCGGCTGCCACAACTTGAGGGCAGTCTCAACAGCGAGAAATTGCAATTCAAAAATGTTGATTTTTTTAAAATTTCGTATATTTTAAAAATTAATTTTATGAGTTCCATGCATCAATGGCAAGAAATGAAATTACTGCTAAGACAACCCAAGTAGGGGTACAGGTTGCCACACTTACACTTGCCCACCACATAAGTCTTTCTTTAAAAAAATATCCTAAATTGGTGGAAAATTCAAATTTGTTGTAATAAATATAGATTTTTTTGCCATCTGGCAACATTCCTATGATCAATTGCTGTGGACTCAAAGGCCAATTTAATAGCTTCAAAATAGAAAAGAAATTAAGTACCTACATATTATGTGTTTCACATGATTTTCGCCATGGCTGTATTTTTGTTTATTTTCAAAATGCTGTAGCTCGGCCAAAAAAAATTTTCATGAAAAATCTTTTTGCAGCATTTTATATCTCTATTAGGAGTAGCTACAATATTTTTTTCAAAAAAATTAGATGTGATCAACTGACACATGTTGATCGTACCTGCCTGAATTGAGATGGAAAGGGTCTATATATAATATAGCTGCACGCAGAACTGTTAAAATGAAATCCAAAGATTGCTGTGAGTAAATTTTTCTTTCTTGTGCGTGTTTAACTGGATGAGTCCATGGGTGTGCAAAGTTTGTCCCAGCTGCTCGTTTTAGTACATTACATATGGAACAACAAATCATGTAAACATATGCTGTGCTGCGAACCATTTATCCAAGGCGTGAGGAAATTTTCAAGATCCTTGATATTTATGTAAAAAAAAAAAAGGTGATCTTTTGTTTTTACATATATTTTTTTTTACATAAATTTAACACTGAATGAAATTTATCAGGATATGTACGGACAGTGACTGTGTTATGTGTGACAAAAATTGTGCTGTAACTCAAGTTCAAAAAGTTAGTTCAAATGAATCCTGGAGTAGATGGGGAGTATCTATAAACCAATTCTTCTGCACAATGAGGTACTTTGGCTGTTGAGGGGCAAAGTGCTGAAAAGACATGCAAAACTCCACAATGTTTCTGGCGAGAAAAGCGATTACACGAAATCACTGCAGGACAAAGTTCTCAAGTTCAGGTGTTTGGTAGACATTTTTGAAATTCAACAAACTGATTTTGTCGGTTGGTTGTTTTTTATGGTGCAAGGGCCATGTTTGGCCAAAGAGCGCCAGACACAAGACAAATAAACAGTATTAAAAATGTTGTATAATGCTTAAAAACTGGCTGATTCAGTAAAAGTGAAAGATGAGAATGATGGAAGGGCTAAAATCTAGATATGTTTAAAAAGGTCAATTTGTTTTTTAAATGAGAAGACAGCAACAATATCGCAGTGGTCATCTAGGAGCCGCTGAAGCGTAGCGGCGTCCTCGGTCAACAAATGAGAATGAAAGCAGTGAACACGTACATCACGAAAACAAACAAGCTACACAGAAGATGAGTGACAGTGAGTCGGCAATTGCACGTCTCACACATCGGCGCAGTGCCGCCACACAGCAAAGAGCGGTCAGTGAAACGACAATGCCCAATGCAGAGACGCGCAAGCACCACTTCCTCCCTACGGTTCTGACGATATGAGGATTTCCAGATTCCAAGAATAGGTTTAATACGATGCAGTTTATTTTTCCCCTGTTGGTCCCACAGACCCTGCCACGTTCGCTTGATATGATCCTGAACAGGAAAGCAGAAATCCAGGTGAAACAGTGGCAAGGGTGTGACGACTAAAGAGGAAGCAGATCTAGCACCTGCATCAGTACACTCGTTACCCGAGATTCCAACATGCCCAGGAATCCAGTAAAACTGAACCTGAAAACCGGCCTCGAGCAAACGACGAAGCAACCGTCTCACATCCAAGAAAAAAGGATGGTCACGGCAATCCGCAGATGACAAAGACTGCAAGATACTTAAGGAATCCGTATAGACCATAGCACGATAATGAGAACTCGACTGAACATGGAGAAGGGCGAGATAAACAGCATGCATCTCCGCCGAAAACACTGTGGCCTCAGCTGGGATCCGCGCTACAGAGAAGACATCTAGACAGACCGCCGCGGATCCAACGACTCCATGCATCTTGGAGCCATCAGTGAAAATGACAGTGTATTTGGAATTGAGGGAACGGTGCTCAGCGAAGAGCTGCTGGTACACTGACACAGGGGTTAAGGATTTATCAAAAAATGTAAAGATGGTATCATCCCCAAAGCCCCTGGTCTCTCCAACAAGTGTCAAGTCGAGCCCTACATCACGAGCTATGGCCGCCATATGAAGACCAAAGGTTGGAATGCACAAAGGCCGGTTCTCAAATAAACGAGCATGCTGGGGGTGGAAAACTGCATCGTACAAAGGATGGTCTGGAAGAGATCAAAGTTTTAAGTAAAAGTGAACAGACAGCTGCAGACGGCATAATTCAAGCGATGGTTCGTTCGAGTCAGCATAAAGGCTGGGAATCGGGGATGTTCGAAATGCTCCCGTACAAAAACGCAGCGCTTGATGGTGAATAGTATCCAAAGGCTGGAGAATGGAATGACAAGCAGAGCCATACACGATACAACCATAATCCAGTTTTGACCGTATTAAAGAATGGTAAATGCGAAACAAAGACACCCTGTCTGCGCCCCACGAGACTCTCGAAAGGATCTTAAGAATAGATACAGCCCGCAGACATGAAGTCTTTAGCCGCTGGACGTGCACACGTAATGTAAGCGCACGGTCCACGGTCAATCCAAGGAACTTGGTGTCGGGCAAAACTGGTATGGCTGCACAGTCTAAATACAGCTCGGGTTCAGGATGGAGACCACGCCTCCGGCATAAATGGACACACGCTGTTTTGTCGGTAGAAAGAACGAAGCCATTGCTATTTGCCGCTTTAAAGATCTGATTAATCGCAGACTGAAACTGTCTTTCAATAAAATTCATGCTTGATGATGAGCAGAATATGTGCAAGTCATCCACATACACAGCAGCCAAAACCGCAGGAGGAAGATTTGTGAAAAGACAATTAATGCAGAAGATGAACAATGTGTCAGATAAAATACAACCTTGAGGAACAACTTGTGCTTGATGTAATGGTGCAGAGAGCGTCGTACCCAGGCGCCCACTGGAACACCCGATTGCGAAGAAAATTTACAATAAATCTTGGAAGATTTCCTTGCAATCAGCATGCGTGGAGGTCACAGATAATACCGTGATGCCAAGCACGATCATAGGCTTTCTCGATGTCAAATAAAATAGAAACCAGGTGCTGCCTACGCACGAACACCTCGCACACAGATGTCTCAAGGTGCAGGAGATGATCGTGAGGTGAACGATGACGGTGAAAGCCACTTTGTGATGGTGAAAGTACGTGATTTTGTTTTAAAAAATGAATTAACCGGGAATTAACCAAGGCCTCGAGAACTTTACACAGGCAGCTAGTGAGAGCAATTGGACAATAACTAGAGGGAGACTTAGGATCTTTGCCAGGTTTGGGAAAAGGCAGAACAAAAGTTTTCACCAAGATTCCGGGAAACTGTGCTCCAACCAAATGAGATTGTACAGGATTAAAAGATTCTCGAGAGACGACTGCGAGAGATGACAGAGCGTGTCATAGTGGATGCCATCGGGACCAACAGATGTAGCGCCGGACCGATGCAGAGCCACCCTGAGTTTAACCATGCTGAAGGGGGAGTTATAACCAATGACGTGAAAAGGTGCAAAGGAGATTCTCTGGTGTTCCGCAGTGGATTTAATTCTTGAAAGGAAGAAGGATATGCCAGATCACTCGACACGGAAGCAAATGGCTCCACCAAACAATCCGCAATCTCCCCAACTTCAGCATATGTGCAGTCGTTACTCTCGAGAATCGAGATCTGGTGAGAGCTGTAGTTACCCCGGATCTTACGAATCTTGTCCCACACACGCTACGTCGACGCACCAACCGAGCATAGCATTTTGCTCATTTAAATTAAACAAGATTGGCATCGGTTGGATAACGCCGAAACGTAGACCAGGCCTTGTGTTGAGCTTTCCTAGCTGCTGCGCATTCAGGGGTCCACCAAGGCTTCAGACTTCTGGGGAGCTTCATAGATGTTTTTGGTATAGAAAGATCAGCCGCCTGAATAATGCAAGTTGTGACATCGAGAACAGCTGCGTCGATTGACTCTTGGGTCACCATGCCAAAACATATCACTGTGGGCAATGTGAAGACCTCCCATCTGGCATGCTCCATCCTCCATCGAGGGGGCGGGAGGCAGAAGATGGCATGTTCACATTATGAGAGAACACAATTGGAAAATGGTCGCTCCCGTGGAGGTCGTTACACACCGTCCACGACCAATCAGCAATAATCAATGGTGATCCCAAGGTCAGATCGATCGCACTGAAGAATCTTGTCGGCTCATGGAAGTATGTCTCAGCACCGGTGTTTAAAAGGCACAAAGAGGCAGAGGACAGAAGAGAGACTATGCGACGACCTCTCGTGCTGATGCTGACACTACCCCACTAAGGATGATGGGCATTGAAGTCACCTAGTAGAAGAAAGGGTGAAGGCAGCTGATCAACCAAGCTCTCCAGAACAGAGACGGTCACATTCTCATCCGGCGGCAGATAGACACTGCAGACAGTAAGAGGCACAGATATTCGAACCGCCACGGCCTACAAAGTTGTGGATATTGCAACGGAAGACACCGAAACACTGTGAGGGACAAGAATAGCGACTCCCCCACAGGTGATGTCTCCTGATACATTATCTGTCCGATACGCACTGTAACCTCGAACTGAAAGCAGGTCTGCTGGTTTAAGTTTTGTCTCCTGTAGACAAAGGCACACCGGAGAGTACAACGAAAGCAGATGTTTCACATCATCAAAACTTGTCCGAAAACCTCAGCAGTTCCACTGAACGATTGAAGCCATGGTTAAAAGTGAGATGAAAAAGGAAATACTCAAATGAGGTCAGCCTCCATCTCCTCTGAAAGTGGTGTCCCAGATTTGGGGGCGTGTAACTCAGATTTGGGGGCATGTGGCTCCTTCCACTTGGGACAATCTTTGCCTGATGCTGAGTGTGAACCCTTACAATTCACACAAAACTTGGCCTCGACCACACATTCTGGTAAATGATGATCTGTGGCACCACAGCGTCCCCACCTAGGAGTGCTCCTGCACGACGGCTGTGAATGGCTGTATGACTGACACCTAAAACATCTCAACCGGTTAGGGATGTACGGACGTACCTCAAGGTGAAGATACCCTGCCTTGATGGACTTAGGCAGGGAAGGGCTGTCAAATGTTAAAATGATGTTGCGGGATGGGACGGACTGCTCATTCCACCTGAAAAGAATACGCTGCACACCTGTAACGTGTTCACTCCTCAGTTCTTCAAGTAGTTCATCCTCGATACACTCAATGAGGTCCCGAGAGGAGACAACACCTCGAGATGAATTTAGGTACCCATGTGGTGTTATTTTGACCGGAGTCTCAAGCAGCATGGTGGTGTTAAGAAGTGTGGAACTGTAGGCCACAGTGGACATCTTTACAAGATCTCCAGATGGGAGTTTCTATATGCACTTAGGAGAGCTTGCAATAGATTGAAGTGCTTTATTTATCCAAAATGGACTTTTGGCACTCAAAGGCTTTGAAGGGTACAATGAGTGCACAAAAGGAACGAGCATTCGAAGAATCGGGAACATGCTTTTTTGGGAGAAGGAGCCAAGCCTTTCTCAATACCGCTTTTGGTTGTTGGTTCGTGGGAAACAATAATGAGAGCCATGAAAAAAAGAAAGAATTTGTCCGCCGACTTTCCCACTCAGAACCAAGCCCAACGAGGAAGAGCTGGAGGTCCGCAAGCCCAAGGGAACGCAGGACACAGCTCTAGGTATAGCAAGCGGATATAGCAAGTTGATAGGGCAGGCATGCGCTCAACATGCACCCAGACTTTCCCGCACCTGGGGAACACCCCTTTGGTATGCCCACCCTATCCCCAGACTCACCCTGTCGTACGCGAAATGACAAGCAGTTAGAGGTCTGGACCTCACTCGGCCACAGACCACATTGACTAGGAGTGGTTAATTCCTAGCTGCCCATTTAAGGTGAAGCAGAGGGCAAAGAGGAGTGTTGGTAACTGGCGACAACAACACCCCAGTTTCCAGAAACCTCAGCCTCCAGCATCCCCTTTTCCACCTTATGGGTCACCGCACACGGCAAACATGTGGGTAGGTCTAGCTAACCAGCTCGGGCCATGGGGTCGCCACTTCCCATCAGCTGGATGAACAGATGTCCCTTCGGTAGCATCATTGTTTCAAGAAAAATGACAAGATGATCCATCACAAGGTCAGCTTGGGCCTTGGGGGTGCCGCTCCCCAAATAACTGGAAGACCAGTTATCCTCGTGCGGGGCAAACTGATTTTGCACTTACAAGGAATGGAATGAGCCAATATATTTACAGCTCATGACAAAAGTCAAAGTTTCACCAAAAAACGTGTGCTGTGGGAAAAGAACATTGCAAAGTTCTGCAAACATAACTGCTTTGAAACATTTGAAATCTTTATCATCGAAAATAAGGTGAAACCAGCTGATGGCATAATCTCTGTGATCTCCACTTAATTCAACACACTGAAATAAAAATTTCATTACTTCCTTGAAGAGATGAAAAACTGGCAGCAAAAGAACTGGGTTGCAACAGGACAACGTGATGACTCAGATATCAACAAAGGCCAACAAAAACCTCGTTATTTGTCTGAAGATATCTCGCTAAAAATGAATTTCAACTGCAAAAAGTTAGCTCAGTTCTGGCTGTTAGTTCAACACAAACATATCCAGCTCTTTCTGCTGAAATTTTGAAGGAGCTGCTCCCTTTATCTTTGCAAATCTGTAAAGTTTATCTGCAATGGTAGGAATCAAAACCAAATTTTGAAGCAATCTGCAGTTGTCAAATTCCTTGCACTTGAAAATGGCTCACAGTGATGTAGATGTCAATGCCGTCATCAACAGAAACCAAAAACAAGGGCACTCCTCACACACACCTCATTGTGAGAAATGATTAGTTTTTTTGTAAAATTATATACAATAAATTCAAAAACTGTAGTACAAAATAAACTAAAAACTAGATCGGGGTTTTTTTGCAAAATTATATACAATAAATTAAAAATACAGTAGTATCCTGCCCCTCTAGTTTATTAAAAAAAGCTACATGGGTTGTGAAAATTTGTCATTCTGCAAAGTTTGGAAAGCAATTAGTATGGGTATATAAAAAACACACAAGTTTTCTATATAATAATTACATTTGTTTAGAAAATAAAACCAACAGACACGGGTTAGAACTAAGTCTACAGATGTTCTTGTCTTAAACAAAACAAGAAAGTCTTAATCTGATAACCTGTTTTCACTCTGGGACATCTGGTAGGTAGATTTTCAATTACCAGCTCTTCAAGAATACTGGTGCTCAAATTTAAAGGATAATCTACAAATACACAGGTACATAGCTGTTGATGTATATGAAAAAATGCACCAGAAATTGGCAAACCTGCAAATTTTCTACGCTATCTAGACTATTCTGCATTTATTTTTGCCACAGGCAAGATGAAATATGCAAATCAGAATTCTGTTACAGAGATGCGGAAGTCCACTCGCACCTTGTAGCTACTATAGACAACTCTAGCTTTGACTTCAACAACAGCACATAGAGCTAATTATTTTGTGAAAATATTGTATAGATCATTTTCAGAGGTGGAAAGAGATTGGTGCGATGAAAGCAGGTCAGTCACAGACAGAAGTTTCCAGAGCACTGTATGTTCAACAAAATGCCCTGTCAAGACCCTGGAGACAGTTTCAACAAACAGGAGATGCTCATTGTCAACCAGGACGTCATTCCAGAGCCACAACTGCTGTAGATTATCTCTTTTAAGTTTGACTGTAAGATGGAACAGAGAGATATCCGTTAGGTAACACTCATTTGAGCTTGCAACACAAACACGGGTTTCAAATCATACTGTTTGTAGAAGACTTTGTGAGCAATGCTTTATATATATATATATATATATAAGATGACCAGTTATTTGGGTCTCTCTAACGTGTGCAGCCCAGTGAGCTCGTGTTACATGGAGTTATCAACATCACATTTGGAATCCAGCCTAGTGGCCTTAAATGCACTTTTCATAGATGAATCTCTATTCAGCTGAAGTACAGATTCACTGAATTAAGTTAAGTAGATCACACTAGAACTTTTTCAAAGAAGTTTGTAGGTTGGGAGCTTTTAACCTTGTCTTAGGTCTTCATCACATCAATGGAGGGCTAAGATTGTTTCCAGATTCTAAGTTTATTTTTATGGTGGTGTTATTTTTGTGGCCAGAATCTAGAATATATCCCCAGATCATTTTGATGCAGAGTGGACATTCCGCACTGCAAGTCTTTGGTGTAAAAACAATTTCCAGGCTTTCACAGTAACGGAGGGCAAACCGATTATCAAAAGAAGTGATATGCTTTACTTCATTTCAGCAAGGAATCGCAGAAGTATCTTTCTTGTTAAAATAAACACGGAAGTATTTGGGTTACCTTTGAAACCAACCTTTCTATATTCCAAAATTCTGTTGTTAATGCTTCTGTATGAACTTCGGACCTGTGGAAGTACAGATAGGAATGCGGTAAACCCCCAGGATATCAAGATTTTCAACTTTGTCCCTATCACTTTGTAATAGCTTCAAGATGCTTGGAGGGATTTAATGGCAAGATGGTAACCAAAATTTCTCAACAGATTTTGCAACTTATAGGCAAAGGAAGGATGGTATGGAATAGATCCAGAGAATTTCAGGTTATCCCTCTTTTGAGGATGGAAGATACTTCTGCAATTCCCCACTGAAATGAAGCAAAGCGTATCGCTTCTTTTGATAATCAGTTTGCCCGCCATTACTGTGAAAGACTGGAAATTCTTTTTACACCAGACTTGTAATTCAGAATCTCCACTCTACATCCCAATGATCTAGAGTCCGGCAACAAAAATAATAACACAAATTCAAACTTGGAAACTGGAAACAATCTTAGTCCTTTTTTTTTTTTTGATTGAAGGTTCAACGACCACTGTGAGCAACTCAATGGGCTATAAGCAGTCGCCCGTCCCTAATTTAGGGTTACTGGTTCCAGGGAAGGGAGAGAGCCAGTGTCGTAAGACAAACACAACATCCATGCCTCACCAGGATTCGAACCCGGACCACCTCCGTGCAAATGATCAGACGCCATCGCTTAGACCACTGCGCTACCGGGGCGGCAATCTTAATCCTCCACTGGGGTAATGAAGACCTAAGACACTGTTGAAAGCTCCCAACTTATGAACTTCTTTGAAAAAGTTATAGTCTCCTAACGTAACTAGCGTGATCTATGAGGTGTAATCAAATGAAACCAGTTTGTGCCGCATTCCATGGACCGGCGCACGGGGAGCATGATGACATTACAGCTCGCATGATTAACGCAGACCAGTGAACAAGCAAACGTTCATTCTCCTCGCGTGTGGTTTGTGCTGCAGATCGTTGACATGACCGGTGCGATTCCGAATCCATCTAAGGTGGATCAGCGAGCAGTGATTCAGTTTTTAACAGCGGAAGGATGTCGACCAATTGACATTCTTCACAGAATGCAGGCAGCGTATGGTAACGCATGTGTTGAACACAACCATGACAGACTGGGCACGAATGTTTTGGGAAGGATGTGAGGAAACGAAAGATCTTCCATGGCCGGGCCAAGAACATGTTGTTGAGAAAGACGAAGCCATCGCCAAGATGGTTGCAGCAGTGCAGGTGAACCATCATCGGAGCTGACGTTCACTAGCAGAGGAATTCACTATGTCATTTGGGGCAGTTCAAACAGTAGTTATGAAGACACTGCAGCATCAGAAGGTATGTTCACAATGGATCCCACGGATGCTGACCGACCACCATAAGGAAGAACGCATGGGTTGGAGTTTGAACTACTTGCTCTATTACGAAGCGGAGGGTGTTGCATTTCTGTTGTGCATAGTGGCAGGCAACAAATCACGGTGCCACCACTTTGAGTCATCCAGCAAACCAACCAGCATGCATTGGAAACATCCCGGATCACCAAAACACAAAAAATTCAAGTCACAAGCTTCTGCCGGTAACATTATGCTGACCATATTTTTTCTAAATGAATAAGGGTTATTTGTTGGTGGACTTCAAAGAGCCTCACGTGAACATTAATGCCAACTGCTACAAGGACACACTGCATAAAGCCATCAAGAATAAAAGACCCAGCACGTTTTCGCATGTTGTGATTCTGTTGCAAGACAATGCTTGTCCACATGTAGTGAACATGGTGCAGGATGCGTTAGCACGGAAGGGTGGGAAGTTTTGCACCACCCAGTCTATATCCTGGAACAGTCCCCATGTGACTTTCATTTGTTCGGACCCTTAAAAAAAGGTCTAAAGGGACAATGATTCCACTCTGATGCAGATGTCATGGCCACGGTGACCAAATGGTTCAAGGAACAACCAAAGTCTGTGGATGGTATCCTCTGTCTCCCCCTCCCCCCAAGCAGTGAAATGAATGTCTGAATGCTTACGGTGACTTCTAACTAACAATGGTGCATTCTTGCTTCCTTATGTATTGCTTTGTTTAATTCTGCCACACCAGCGGACCTACCATTTTGTTCGCCTTAATAAAGCCACTCGAACGGGTTTCATGTGAAAACGCCTAATAATTACCTTAGTTTAGTTACTCTATATACTTGTGCATAAACCAAAAGTTTTTGGAAGAAATCCTGCTTTCAAAGTTTGGGAGTCGGCTTATATGCGGGTCACAAAAAATTAGGGCTCGACTTCCGTGAATTCTCCCACGGAATTTTTCGATGGATTTTTTTTTAGGTTTTAGACCCTATCTTTTTATGCAATAGTTCCCTGGTCTTAAAAAAAAAAATAATTATGAAATATTTTTCCACCCAGAGTAGAATTCCGACAGGAATATGTTTCGTTAATACACTACTGGCCACCCAAAATGCAACACCAAGAAGGAATCGTCCGATTGGCCTGAAATTCACGGCATGCGTCGCCCGCGAGGACATGCAAACGATTAGCATTGCAAGGCATATGCAAATCATGTGCACCCGGCACGCCACCGTGAAGCACTATAAGAAAGGTGCACAGAAGGTGGGGTGTAAGTAGTGGAAGTGTGTTGTGCTGCCGGACCTGTGCGTGGGAAGCTTCCCTATGTCTCGTCACAGAATACGGCAGTCATTCCAGCACGTTTTGGAGTTCGACAGAGGACGAAGGTGGCTTATTGCAACAGCAGTTTATCGTACCAAGACATCGCCGCCCGTGTGGGACAACATCCAGCCACAGTGAGGCGAGTATGGATTCGGTGGGTGCAGGAGGGGACGGACGGACCGACGTGAGCGATTGCCGCAGCACACCACCGAACGAGAGGACCAGCATGTTGTGCGGCACGCATTGACGGCTCTCATAGCCACATCACGAACGTTAGCGCAGGAATCAGGGTGTGTAGCGCAACATCCTGTGTCAGCACATACCGTTCGACGTCGTTTGCAGGAGCAGGGACTTATCACACGGCGGCGATTGCTCCGATTACAACTGACATTACACCACCAGCGAGTGCGGCGGCAGTGGGCCGTTGAACGCCGCACCTGGACTACGGAACGGCACGACATTGTCTTCTCCGACGAATCCCGCTTCTGCCTGCAACACCACGATGGTCTGATTCCGCATGTGGTGACACCGCGGCGAGAGACTGTACGACGCTTGCATTATGCATCGCCATAACGGTCTGTCGCCTGGCGTTATGGTTTGGGGCACAATTGGATGTGACACCCGCACTTCTCTGGTACGCATCGCCAGCACACTCAACAACCACCGCTACATCTCCGATGTTTTAGAGCTTGTAGTCCTCCCTTACCTGCAGGACCTGCCAGGGGCCACGTTTCAACAGGACAATGTGCGCCCGTACGTGTGGCATGCATCATGCAACAATTCTTCACAGCCCACCAGGTGTCACTGCTGCCGTGGCCCGCCTGTTCTCCCAATATGTCGCCCATCGAACACGTCTGGTCGCTGATCGGCAACCGAGTGGCCCAGCAAGCACCACCTGTGGCTACGCCTGATGAACTGTGGCAACGTGTGGAAGCAGCCTGGACTGACATACTATTATTGCCAGCCATGGGGGCTACACGAACTATTTATGTCTGTGTGTTCCGCAAGTCGCGCGAGCCTGTAAGCTCAATCGTTTCATCTTTGTATCTGTTGTTATGTGTCCAGTAAATCTGGCTTTGCTATCTCGTGTCCTTCTTGGTGTTGCATTTTGGGTGGCCAGCAGTGTATAAGTGAGAAACCTACCATAATTTCGGGTAGATAAGCCGCGGCGTATAAGAGTTCAAAATTAAATTTTGGGCCCGTGCGGCTTATACAGCATGGTGGCGTATACGGTTTTTTGTTGGTTTTTGGGGGGTTTTGGCAGAGCGAAATTATGTAACAAAAAACATTTTGGCTTGTTCCATTCTTTTTTCCAACGGGAAGATATCTTAATAGAGAGAGAATGGAATAATGATGTTATAGCCATGTGCAATAAATTCCATCCACCCGCTCTTAAAACAAGACATGAAAATAATGTCATAGGATTGAGGTGGGGCAGGCAAGAGAGAGCTGTCTCCGATTAAACTCGGAAAAAATGCTTGGCTCACGGAAACTTTGCAGGGAATCGATCTTGTTAGCAAGGATCACCCTTGTTTCATGCTCCGAGCAACTACCCACACAACCAGCGACGTCTATTGGACGTCTATATTACATCCATAAGATCCAGCAGACGTCCTGGATGAAATATAGACGTCTAATGGACGTCTATATATAGACGTCTATTAGACATCACATATAACCGTCCATTGGACGTCCTTAAAGGACGAATTCTGGAGTTACCATATCTGGACGTACAGTGGATGTCCTTCATGAGACATCCGTTGGACGTCCTTTATGGACGAATTCTGGATCTATATGCGCATGCGCCCTTAAATATCCTGGTTCCACATTTTCAATTTGCTAAATCTGGCACATACCGTTAACCGTGAATAAGCAAAAAAGCACGAGACTGGACGTAAGCTACTTAAACTTGAACTGTGTGTTACGGTGCAAAGTGATTGAAGTTGTTCAGTTAGCAATAATAATTCAGAGGTATTATCCTTTGTTTGTTTTCTTAGTGTATTTGACCTGCAGCATGCTTTCTAAAAAATATAAAGTTGGCAGGAAGCAGTTTTGTAGGAGAATTGATCGGGCTGTGGACATACAGTTGTCTATGTTGGATATGGATACAAATAGCTCATGTACTAGCACGAACTCTGCCACGCGCCCTGAAAACGTGCCAGTATTCCGAAGTTCAGATCATAGTACAAATGACGATAATTTTGATTTGACATCATCATATCATAGTACAAACAATTATGATTATGTGGATTCTGAATACAGCATTGAATCCGAAGTAGGAGTGCAAATGACGAGTAGTTCAGAATCTGACTCTGATACAAATAATCATTCTTATGTGCCATATAACCATAATAAGAATATATCCAATCAGCTGGCCACCTGGGCGGTGGAACACGGTGTGACTCATGCAAGTTTGAATAAATTACTCAGTATTCTGCGGGAGCATAGCTGTTTTAAAAACCTGCCAAAAGATTCGCGCACATTACTCCAAACACCTAGGCAAACCCCTACTAGGCAATGTTTACCAGGTACTTATGCTCACTTTGGGATTACTGATGCTCTCACAAAATGCATCTCTGGTTGTAAATCTGCTCTACCAGAAAACCTAGAATTGTTGGTTCAACATTGATGGTTTGCCTTTTGCTAAAAGCTCTGGAAGCCAGCTTTGGCCTATTTTATGTTCAATTTCAAATGTTAGGAATTTGTCAGTTTTTCCCATAGGTGCCTATCATGGAAATATGAAGCCAGGTGATGTAAATGTGTTTCTCGAAGATTTTGTTGATGAAATTAAGCATCTAATTGCTAATGGTTTATTAATTGATGGACACAAATTTATTGTGAAACTGAAAGGTATTATTTGTGATGCTCCTGCAAGAGCATTTATTTCATGTGTTAAGGGTCATTCTGGGTATTTTGGTTGTGGAAAATGCGTTCAAGAAGGGGAGTATTGTAACCATAAAATGTGCTTTCCCCAGTGTAACGCAGTACTGCGTACTGATACATCCTTTAAAAATCATGTAGATGAAGAACACCACACTGGCTGTTCTGTTAGAAACCATACCAGGTTTTGGTATGGTTTCTCAAATACCATATGAATATATGCATTTAGTATGTTTAGGTGTCGTTAAAAAGTTGATTTGTCTTTGGCTAAAAGGTGACTTATCTGTTTGTCTGCAAAATGCGAAAGTAGTCAGAATTTCTAATTCATTGTCACAAATGCGTAAGTATATCGTAAAAGAATTTTCTCGTAAACCCCAACCTCTTAAAGATATAGACAGATGGAAGGCTACGGAATTAAGACAATTTCTTTTGTACACAGGGCCATTGGCTTTAAGAGGTATATTACCCACCCGGCTGTACTGTCATTTTTTGACTTTACATTTTGCCATTTCCATTTTATGTCAGCCAAAACAATCGTAAGATTTATTAGATTATGCTGCTCGACTTTTGAAGTATTTTGTGGAAACTTTTCCAGTTCATTATAAAAAAGAGAATGTCTCTTATAATGTTCATGGTTTAGTTCATTTAGCTGAAGATGTGAGCAATTTTTGGGCTTTAGATACATTTAGTGCATTTCCTTTCGAGAATTTTATGCAAAAGATAAAGAAATATTTACGAAAAAGTGATAGACCATTGCAGCAGTTGATTTGTAGGCTCATGGAAATATCAAATGCCCTTTCTAAATCATCAGCATATGAGTTCAGTTTGAATATGCAATATTACTTGTCTGTAGAACACACAAATAGGCCAACTTTAGAAGAAGCTGCCATTTCCCAATATAAAAAAGCTTCTTTTCCAGGTTTTGTATTGACAACTTTTGAACCCAATAATTTTTGTATCCTAAAAGATGGAAGCATTGTCTGTGTTTCAAATTTTATTTCATGTACTAAACACAAACATCCTTTATTGGTAGGGAGAAAATTTAGAAATGTAACTGATTTGTATGAAAAACCCTGTCAATCCACATTGATAAGCATTTCCAAAGTACATGGCTATTCTGATTTCATGATATGGCCATTAAATGAAGTAGGTTGTAAAGGTATGTGCATACCTTTTGAAGAGAGTTACATTGTGTTCCCCCTTCTGCACTGTAACAATTAGCTAATTGCCTTACCATCAGGCCTCCCACTTTTCCTTCTTTTTGGCAAAAGGTCCTACTTTGCCCAGGTCATTTCATGTCAAATCAACCAATGAATTTACCTGACCATCACCAAATTTGGTGAGCCCCCGGTGGTGCAGTGGTCTAAGCGATGGCCTCTGATTGTTCGTCCGAAAGGGGTCCGGGTTCGAATCCCGGTGAGGCATGGATGTTGTGTTTGTCTTACATCACTGGCTCTCTCCCTTCCCTGGAACTAGTGACCCTAAATTAGGGACAGGCGACTGCATATATCCCATTGAATTGCTCACAGTGGTCTTTAAACCTCCAGTAAAAAAAAAAAATGGTGAACTTGTTTGGTCTGCAGAGAAAATAAGCTGATGTGAAAGTTTGATTTCTGGGACAAAAATTTTCAGAGATATTGGAGTCTAAAGTTTCCAAAAAAAGGTAAATTTGGTGGTATTTGAAAGTTCTTTTAGTGCTCTTTCATTTGATATGTGACACGCATGTTTTTTTTTAAACATAATGTTTTAAGGTCAAATACAAAATTTTGACCTCGAATTACAAAAAAACTAACCTTTTTTTTTCGGGATTTTTTTTTTATTACTTCCTCATTCATTGCTCAATTCACATACTGAATTTCAAATTGGAGATATTATATATTAGCATACGAAGTACAAATTTTAGTTTGTGTGTATGTTTGTCCTAGTTCGTATTGAATAGTATCACACTGTACATAACTCAAGGAGACATGCATAATTTCTTGAGTGAAAACTTGTGCCATTGTAAAACTACACTGATCTAATTGTAAAGTCTGATATTAGATAAGATATATAAAATATTTAAAAAATTATGTTTGCTGAGAAGCAATAAAGGAATGCAACCTGAGTTTTCCCAGTTTAACATATCAATGAATTCGTCTACAGCCCCGTTGCAGAATCACGGAGACGGGTGACGTACGGAGCAGATTTATTTTGATCTTGCAGACAAACAATGTCCCCAGAACCCTATCAAATCCTCTCTTGCAGACTCCCAGTCATGGATGCAAGTTTTTTGGCTTTTAAAATTTCTGAAAACTGAAGTTAAACATAGTGAAGACTTCTCCCGTAATCGTAATTTTTTTTTTTTTTTCTTGCGCGATGTTCAGAGAGTTGTTAAATGTAATTTTACTGCATAAATGTTTATGTTTCAGTTTAAAAACAGAGGCAACAATTTCCGAAAACGGAAGTTAGACGGAACCCTGTAATCTTACATTATTTTTCTCGCAATGTTTCCTCTGCCCTATATGGTCGTTAAATATCATTTCATTAGATAAATGTTTGTATTTACGATTGGAAATGGAGGAAAAATTTTCAAAAACGGAAGTTGGACGGGGCAAAAATTTCTCCTGTAATCATAAAATGGCTGCAAAAAAACTTCCAATAACTGAAGCTGAAGGCAGCGAAAATGTTTAACGTAATTCTCCCCCCCCCTTTTCTTTGCACTGTATTATTTTTTAATCATGTAATTACATAACTGTTTGTATTTGAGATTGAAGATGGAGAAAAATTTTCCTGAAACGGAAGTAAGACGGAGGGATGATTTCTCCTGTAATCGTAATTTTTTTCTAGTGATGTTTTTGTCTTTATCGCTGTTAAATATAATTTTGTTCCATAAATATTTGTATTTCAGCTTGAAAATGTTGCCAAACTTCTGGGTACAGAGGGCCAGAGTGCTCTTGATCTTAATTATCATTGCAATTGTTGTAGTACCTAGGTTAGACTTTTTTTTTTTTTTTTTTAGTTTGAAGAAATATAAGGTGGTCAGTTCTGTTTTTTTTTTTTTTTTTTTTTTTTTTTTTTTTTCAAATTTCTACCTGTGCAAATGTTAATTGTTTTTCGTATCTAGTAGTTATTTTGCTTAGTGACCACCCATAGAATATTATTTTGTGGCACCATGCTATCTGTCGCAGACTGGCGGGGAACTTTCTGCTATGGGGGTCTACAGATTTTGACACTGTTTCTAGTGTAGTCTCTAAAGCAACTTCTGTTTCAATCATCTGTTGTTCTGTATCTATATTTCCTTCAGAATTGCTAGGATGAAATAATGAATCACTGCTGTTACATGAATTTTCTTCAGATTTTGGATATGGCATTTTATAAATTCCTAGCCACAACAGAGCTTGACATTTATTGGACAGCATGATTGTCATCCACCATGAGAGCCAGCTTAAACTCTGAACATGGGCTTATGGTATCACCACATAACTGTTGTTTTGCTGGTAAGTTTATCTGATTCACCAGTGGCCAGTTAGGAAAAACTTCAGAGACAGCAGATGATTAATGACAATACAACCCCCCCCCCGTTTATTTTCTACTTCAAGTGGTTTGGGAAGTAACTTGTAGTGCTGTTCTCGCATATTATTTGTGCCTGTGTTATTATTTTTTATTTTTTCCCCTACAGAAAATGGACTTTGTAATTGTGGAATTCACGACAACTTCCGAGGTGGAAGTAGTTTCCAGCCACTGGTTGTCAGGTAGTAACTGCTTCTGGCCACCAGTCATAAGTTCAAGCTGCATAAGAGGTCTAGTAATGCAGCACCAACCTCCAGTCGAAACTTCTTGGAAACTTTTACCAGTAAAAGTTATAGGAAAATTCGGTAATGTTTTATTTTTCTGTTTGTCTTCATTAAAAATGTATTTCGTTATTAAAGAAATAACCATTTCTGATTTCACAGACTATGTGACACAAGTAGACAATTCCCATGCCATGATGGTGAACACCTGTTGGCAGAGCAAAAGAATGGAAGATGCACTACTAATGTCAAGTCTTTATGAACATTTAATTTTATATGTATTCACTCACCCTTAAGTATTTATGCAATATTTATTGTATTCTGCAAAGAAAGTAGAGCGGCGATTATCCCTACACTGATTACTACACTGATTATCCGGATCGTGGCCACCTGTTTATTAACTTAATACATTTAAAAAGAGTGTGGGATTTAGCAGCATGAAAAAGAGTTTCATATTTGAAGCAGAAAATGATAGAAGAATTTTTCAAGTAAAGAGGCAAAGTAAAACTTAATTACTACGTACTTACATATTTCAGTATGGGTTTTATAATGTGTACATCATTTAACATACATAATTTCTGCAAACATTTAGTGAATACGTAATTTTTTTTGTGTGTTGTTATAATACTAGTACTATTTTAACAAAATGTCTGATTTTCAATTATCTGGATCACTCCTGGTTCCAACTGATCCGGATAATCAGCGTTCTATTGTAGCAAACTTTTTACACTTTACTTGTAATTCTGCCAATTGTAGCATAGCAGGGCACAAAATTTTATCCACTGGCCAAATAATTTTTTTGCTTGCCCAGGTCCCAAAGGGTGTACAATTGAACATTCCTGTCCACAATGGCATTCAAATTAAAGTTTTACTTCTGTATAATTCATGTACTTAACATAGATTCTAAAGAAAGCTCTCTCATTGTTTCTGGTGTTCAGATTTGAGTTAAAAAGCTCAACTCTGAACACCAGAAACAACTCACATACCAGTTCATTAAGCCACAACTGTAATTTTTGGTTTATTGGCTACGGCTCATGCGGTTTTAAAAGTTTTTTCTCCCAATGATGAGCTGCTTAAGTACCCCATATGAAGAAAGTAGGGATTTTCTTTTCCTCAGTAACTTCGTGTGACCATTTTTTTCTCAGTAGTTTTTTTTTTCTTTTTCCCTTTCCCCAAATTATACTCGTTATTTTAATGCGAACATAGTTTACTGTACGTTCCACTGCTTCTTAGTTCCGTTACGCCCATTTGTTTACTATAATGGTATTTCAATGCGCTTTCAGTAACATATATAGTATCAATTCCAATTAGTAGTTCTAATTCTGACTATTATATAGCTCTAATCATTCTACTATTCCCTTTTACGTGCGATATTTCAAAGTAACTTGTACAAAATTCTAGCGGATAATGCTTACTAGCGATGGGAACATTTCACGCACTTGTTTTCCGGTCTTTGTTGATGTTATTGTCCTAAAGTCCGTTGTATGCGATGACTGGCTTTACTTCTCACTTCTCGCTGGGTATACTCATTGGATCTTTGCCTTAGGATTCAAACACATCAATTTTTACCGTTCTTTATACTCGAAAGCGAAAAGTGTGAGAAGTAAAGCCAGTCATCGCATACAACGGACTTTAGGACAATAACATCAACAAGGACCGGAAAACACGTGCGTGAAATGTTCCCATCGCCAGAAAGGAATGCCAAGGTAAGCATTATCCGCTAGAATTTTGTACAAGTTACTCTATATATAGTATGTTGGTAAAAAGGGCTTGTTTTGTCAAAGTGGTCGCCTGCTACAACATCCAACCACGCTAAGCAATCTGCCATGACAGCAAGCAAAGATGTGAAATCGGCTGACAGAAAGCTCAGTGCACCACTACAGCAGTCGGAAAGCATCCAAAGCCGAAAATATCCATAGGCCCTACAGGCTGGGTGACTTCGCCACCCCATTAACGAAGAGAAACAAATCTCGAGAGTATAGCTATCACAAAAAAAAGAATCAAGACTAACATATATGAATATCATTGGCTTACAATGAGTGACAAACAGAAAGTCATTCAATTTCTACCACAAATTCGATGAAGTTTTTTTTAATACATAACAGGCATGATTACATTTCATTAGCATGTTGTCTTTAAATGGCTTATTATTATTAATATTAGCATTATTTTCACTATCTATGTGACTTTTTTAAGTGTACTAAATGTGCAAGACTCAATTAATATTTCCATACCTTGTTTTGTTAGCGGACCACAAAATTTGTTTGTTTCTGAATTATGTACTCTATTTCCCTCACTGTGAAGAAAGGATTGCAGTGATTTATTAGTAGGGAGAGTGTTTTTAATTTTTAATCTGCAGGCTTCATATCCTTTTAATTGTGTATAATAAAAACTATTGTCAACCAGGTGACAGCTAATTTAATCCAGGTGACAGCTAATTTAATGTCTTGGCATAGCCCAGGAGGTTGAAATAGGGTGGCCTCTATAATTTCAGTTGACCAGAATGACAGTTACCTCCAACACTGTACCTAACTTTGTTACTAAATATTACCATAACTTAGTCACAAAATAGGCTTAAGGCCTGTTCCATCTCAATTCAGGCACACCATAGGTAAATTTGTCAGGTGACCATCACCAATTTTTTTGAAAAAGAATATATATGATACCCCTACCTGGGTTATTATTCATCCTAAAAGGATTTTTCCCACAGCTACACGAGTTTGAAATTTGCCCTTTTTTTGCCGATTTTATCACTTCTCGGAAAGCATGCATTTGCTCAATTTAAAATATCTCTACAACTATAAGTCCTAGAGAGCTGATTCTTTTTTTTTGTTTTAAAGCTCTTTAAAAGTTCTTTAATTTGGTGTGTGTGAAAAGTACCACATGTAGCCTTGAGCTATTTTAAAATAGTGCTAAAACTAAAAAAATATTTGTCCATGTGCATACTTCACAATTTTTTTTTCACTAGTATTTTCTGTACTGACCCTTTACTATTAGGCCTGATCTGAAGTGCCCTCAAAGTGTTTTTAAAGCAATATTTTTTCTTGCCCTGAGTTATACCTAGGGCTAGTTATAAACCCTTAAAATACAAAAAAATTCAAATTTAGCCCTACTTTACAGCAAATTTTCTCAAAAAGGCCAATTTCAAAAAATCTGAAAAACTGTGGGAAAGTAGTCGAACTGATGCTTGATTGAACCCTGAAATCAGACTGAGCAATTTTTTTGTTGTTGATTTTTTATAATTTTTTTAATAGTATTTTTTTCATTTCAGCTGTGCTACATTAATAATCAGTTTAGGAGCACATTTCTAAAAACAAAATCCTTTTTCAGTGAAAAAATATGTAATTAAGTAGTCCATTTGGTGGGTGTTTTATCCCTAAAATTTCATGTGACAATTTTTTTTGGTAACTAATGGGTTTAAAAATTTCTTAAATTGTTAGCTTTTTCGTGAAAATTAATTTCATTCCGCTACAATATACAATATCAGAAGTAATCTAGGCCTGTTAGTAAAAAATTAACATTTTAATGCTTGTTACTATAAGCATATGCAATAAAGGCTGCCACATGATCAAGTGAACTTACAAATTATAAGAGAGAGAACAATTCTTCAGTTCTTCTCATCTCCTCATCCGCAAACTTATGAAGACGCCCCAGTCGCCCGATAGGAGTTGGTGGCTTCACCTTCAGCAGAACATCTCTCTTATCTTGATCGGGCAGGTGATAATTTTCTAATCTGTGGACCACTTGAAGATATTTGTAGGCCCATGAGGCTCCATAAATGCCACAGTGATGTCACTGAGTTCATGAGAAACTTCAGTCACTCTTGCCATCCACCATTGTTGAGCATATGTACATGAGATGAAATCTCCAATGTTGAATTCATTGATAGAATAGTTTGACCTTCCTGTGTCTTTGTTTGGCATATCTATACAGTGACTGATTTTTTGAAGTGAATGTTTTACAGTCCGTGACGTATGCATTCCACTTTTGTCAACTGACCATAGATGGGTAGATTGAATGCCAACTACCTGTTTGACATTTCTCTACTCTCTCTTCTTAATTATTCTGAATTCCTCAACATATTCCTTTTCAAGAACCATCACTGTTACTGTTTTCAAAAGAACTTGTACTTTAGATACAAAGTCTTGGGCATTTCTGATGGCTTCAAGAGGTTCTTTTTGCAAATTATATATTGTTGCATAATGTTTGCTCAAGCCACCAATGCCATCACATGCACTCTTTCCATGTCCTGTGGCTGAGAAAATCCACTTCTTACAATCCAAAAGACCAAGATATTCAAATAGTTCATGAATTTGAAATCTGTTTTTGAAGTGTGAGGCAGCACCATCACTGATGTACACCATGGACTGTTCACATGTTCACCATGGAATGAGGTGAACCATCAAATCTTGCAGTGATGCTGTCAAGTATGAGTTGAAGGACACACAATGTATGAGCAGTGTCACAAGTGAGATCATCGCATACTATGGCAAAACTCTGCTTACTTCGACAGAAGTAAGCTACGCAAGTGAAAATGGAGACTTGTGTGTTCTGCCAGTGATAACTTTGTATATTATCTGGCAGAACTACAGACCAATTCTCAGCAAAATCAAAGTGCAGAACAAGACTACAGTCTTCAACAATGGAGTTCTTTACAGCAGCTATTCCTTCCCTCTGAATTTTCCTAATATAGCTGTGCGTGATTCCCTTCATAATCCATTTTTGTATGTGCAAGAGAAATACTTCAACAGGAAGGGGTTTTTAATTAGGTCCCCAGATTCCCAGAGTGCAAAGGTAACTTCATTTTCTTCCAAACCCAGATATTCTAAAGTTATTTCACTTGATCCAGGGCATTCACCACATTCTTCAGCAAGCACTCATCAGAAGGATTTGCACAAAGACAGTGGGTGAAGAGGTCTTTTCCCTCAATTTTGTTCCCTGTAATACTTTTTTTCAGTGAGCTGCATAACAAATTTTACATTGTTACAATATACACAAGTACATACCTCTTTTACTGGCTGCAACTTTACCCACATTTGTCTCAATGAATAAAATTTAGAGTGTCCAATCTTTTTCTCTGGGTAATCTTCTCATCTAACCATATGCTTCTTTCACGGATCTCATCATAAAACGTTTAACCTTCTTTACCTTTTCCCCATTTTCTACAACTGTTATTACATAATTTTTATTGGGACTATGTCTTGAGCAGTCTCTTCTGTCATCTATGAAATAAGACTCAGCTATTTTGATGATTTCAGTATCTAAAGGATGACCAGTATATAGATCAGGTTTTCCCCACACACCCTTTTCTTTTCTTATTTTTTGAGATTTATCTACCAAATATTTTGATAATGCAAGATTAGATTGAATTTGGCTTTTAGATAACGAACTTGACAAAAGAGTTAGAAGTTGAACTTTCTCCTGAAGAGATAGTGATGTTGTTACTGCAACTTCCATGTTCCATAGCCATTCTTTAGAAGTTGAGCATTCTGTTTTATCCCTAGACTCTGACTGTACTGCAGACACTTGATAGATATCACCTAATTTTGATGCCACTGCTTCAGATAGACTATTTTGCAAATCTAGTTTTTTCCTCTTACAGTAATTACTTCTTCTTTCATACCTGACATCTTCTGGTTTTTTAAGTGGGGAAATATCAGCTTGCACTGCAACAATGCTTGTGTTTAAGGCTTCAATCACCTCATTTGTCATAACGTAAGTTGTGTCAACACTACAGGTTGCACTTTCTATTTGAATGTCATCTTCCTTCAGTTCATCATAACCTAATAACTTTTTTTATACAGCATAACAGTTTCTGCACACCTCATCTCTCTCACTCACAGTTTCTTCTGACCCCAAATATTCCTGCAGTAAAGGGGCCAAATTTCCTAAATGAGTGAAATGTTTATCAGAGGTTTTATAAGTGACTTTTTTTATGTCTGTTGAAATAGTCTTTACATTTGACTTTTTTCTCACTGTAGGTCTGAGACATATCTGAATTGAAGTTTACCCTAAAACAACACAGTCCTGAGATGAGGTTAAACTACTGTGTTTTTGCTGATACTCTGGAACACACAGAAAAATAAAAGCATAATTATCTTTTCAATATTAAATACTGAAAACTTGTACAGACAAATATAACTGCTGCACATAGACCTTAATGAACTGTAGAACGCCATTGATCAGAACTGAACTCAGCTGCTTGGACAAAGGTGACTACTGACTACCCACATGACTCATAGATAGTGATGAGTCATGTAGATGATCCATCCTCATGACTCAAAGGGTATGTGTGAGTCATGAGAAAGGAAACTGAAGTTCCATGTGTTGACATTCCAACACTTTCATTTACCCTGCACTTCCTGCCTTGAGTTCTTTCAACAGTTATTAAGCTTGCTGAGTAAATAGTGTTTTTACAACATACAATAATACTTGTAAACTACTTGCTGTTTGAAAGTAATGCCATTATTACTTCCTTTTGTTACTGTACTTCATCTATCCTAACTACAAATTTTCACATGAAAAAATGACTTTGTTTTAGGAATGAGCTCCTAAACTGATTATTAATGTAGCACAGCTGAAATAAAAAAAAATACTATTAAAAAAATTATAAAAAATCAACAACAAAAAAATTGCTCAGTCTGATTTCAGTGTTCAATCAAGCATCAGTTCGACTACTTTCCCACAGTTTTTCAGATTTTTTGAAATTGGCTTTTTTGAGAAAATTTGCTGTAAAGTAGGGCTAAATTTGAATTTTTTTGTATTTTAAGGGTTTATAACTAGCCCTAGGTATAACTCAGGATAAGAAAAAAATTGCTTTAAAAACACTTTGAGGGCACTTCAGATCAAGCCTAATAGCAAAGGGTCAGTACAGAAAATACTAGTGAAAAAAAAATTGTGAAGTATGCACATGGACAAATATTTTTTTAAATTTAACACAATTTTAAAATAGTTCATGGCTACATGTGGTACTTTTCATACACACCAAATTAAAGAACTTTTAAAGAGCTTTAAAACAAATAAAAAATCAGCTCTCCAGGACTTATAATTGTCGAGATATTTTAAAAAAGCAAGCAAATGCATGTTTTCGAGAAGTGATAAAATCAGCAAAAAAAGGGCAAATTTCAAACACATGTAGCTGTGGGAAAAAATTTTGGGGGGAAAAATTCTTTTAGGGTGATTAATAACCCAGGTAGGGGTATCACATATTTTTTCGAAAAAATTGGTGATGGTCAACTGACACCCCCTGCCTGAATTGAGATGGAAAGGGCCTTAATGGCTTTGCACTGCCCTCCATTAACAATGTAGTGAGTGTGGAACCTGAAGTTACACATTTTAGCAGGAAAACCTCACAAATTGGACTTATATTGTAATATGTAATTCACATAAGAAACCCCTAAATGAAGCTTTGAGTCGGACTGTAGGGCTGACTTTCCCAGGACACTATATTTATACTGTGGTTGAAGTAATCGATCTTTAGCAATAAGAGTACTCCTACAAGCTAGATCATATATGTGTTCTGTTACCTAAACAGAGTAAAGCAGTTGGTTGGTGAGGCGATTTCATTCCAAAATGGTACATCCAGGACATGAGAAATCCTAGGAGTACCAACCCAATTCAAACAGTTCTAACTCTAAAATGGGTGTTTTCTAGCACAGAAAATATACATAGATGGCATACTGACAATAAATTCAGCTGATGGGAATTTTGGCTCATTGCTAAGGTCCTTTTCTCATGTGAAGGTGTGAGAAAGTTCTCACTGTGTGACTTTTTTTTAATGTACTTCTGGTAATATGTTACAATGCAAGTGTGTATTGGAATGTGTGTAGGAAGCATCCTTTATATAACTGGCAGTGGCAGCCCATGACCAAAATTGCTGGGGAGGCAAACTACTTTTCAGCCTGGATTCAAATAAATTTATTCAATTTAATGCCATTTTTTGACAATTGTTTTATTTACTTTCTCATGTGCGAAGTATAAAATACGTTACGTGACCCGTGAAAAGATTTTACAGGAAATGCACGTTTTACACGACTTCTGAGGAAGCACTGCCTCTCTTGCCTCCTCCCAAAAGCCATAACTGGCCACTTTGGTTTTTGTCTGTTTATGTACTTTTTAAAATGTTTTCAGGACAAAACTTTTTCTCAATTACAGTAAAGAAAAAAAAATCAACTGAGGAAGACCACCGAATAAAAGGTTTAACTAAAACAAATTTTGACCTCTGCACATCAATGTGAGAGTTTGCCTATACCCCCTCCCTGCCAATTTTCCATCCTGTGAATTAGTAAAAAAGAAAAAGCAAGTAATTTTATCCCTTTGGGACTCTGGCTTCACTAAGAAAGCAAACATAACTTCAGACCTGGATGGGTGCTTTATTTTTTGCATAATGCATCAGGGAGGCCCCTTAAATAAAATAAAATAAAATTAATGACTCTAACCAAAATTGTAGGTAGGCTTTTCATGAAATTAAAAGTTTTTGACTTCATGGAAAAAACATTTCCTTTTGAAAGAAATAAAATACGGGTTTCCTTGTGTTTCAAACAGGAACACTTCTAAATAAAATTTGTATTGTTAATGTAAGTATACAATGGTGTGACTCCTGTCAGAATTGAAATGGAACTTTGTCTTACATAAAAGCTGAATTAATAAAATACACATACTAAAATTAAATATAATTTTTGCATTCAGGTGTGCTATATTTTTTATTCTCATTTTTAGCAACATATGATGATGCAAGAAGAAAGCTGGAAAAAGCAGAGCAGACCTCTGATTTAAATACTGATGCTGAGGATTATGGCAGAGGGAAAAGAAAACGGCAGAGACGAAAACATTCAGATTCAGATTTAAGCTTAGACCTCAGCACAGAGAGTCTACTGGCTGAGCCTCCTGTCTATTCTCATAGCAACGATCAGCACGAATCAGAATACCAGGGGGCATCTCAATCTAGAAATTTCAGCAAATCCCTTTTAAAGGAATTTGGAGAACAGCAGCAAAGTACACCAAAGCCTGGTAATTATTTTCATAGCTACCTTGTTTTAGGATTCTGTGCACTGTTTGATGGTGTTGGAACAAATATTTGGCATTGATATGGTATTCAGCCCATTTTTTTTATGAATATGTTAAATATAAAGCCAAAATAACAACCCTTCCCCCTTTTAAGTAATGAACATTTTGAATGACTTTTCATTATACGGAAATAACTTACCAATAAATAATTGACAGTTCTTTAGTTCATTATTGTTTGTTGCATTGATAACACAATAAACAGTGATGAACTAAAGAACTGTTAATTATTTATTGGTAAGTTATTTTTGTATTGATTGAGTTTGCACATTTTGCAATTGCACTGTATTGCAAGGTTTGAAAAATCTATTGCCCAACATGCATAGGGCACATTAAATTTTGAGTCTGGCATGTAGTTTTTTTTTAGTATATGCATGCCCGAGTCGGCATGTAAAAATATAGCTTTTTAAAAAACAGAACTATGAGAAATGAAATGTAATTTTTTTAGCACCTACATTAGTGTAGACCGAGTAGAAGATCCTCCAAATAACCAACCAGCTGTGAGAAAGTGTGAGGTTGTGGAGATCCAAGGTCACAGCCAACCCTATTACATAGTCACTTATATGTTTTCAAAACCAGTAAGGTTGTCTGCCATGTGATATTGGTATTGTGACAAATCTTGCACAACACAATTGCATCTAATAGATGGCCACCATGTCAGGTATAGACGCTAAATGGATGTTCATCGAAGTCTAGATTACGTGCGTCATCAGGACGTCTAATGGCTCTCCGGTGTTTCTCCAGAACATGTCTAATTGACATCCTACATGCCACATATAGACACTAAATAAACATCCTTTGCAGTCTAGATTACGTCATTGGGACATCCGTTAACCATCTGCAGTGTTACATATATCAGATTTTGTTACACATAATTTCAGATTCTGACTACTTTTCATTTTCACTCTTACTTCAGATTCTATGCTAAATAATTATAGTCCAAATCATAGTCGTTTGTAATGTGATCTGAAGTCAAATCAGAATCGTCGTCATTAGTGCAATGATCCGAATTTTGGAATACTGGTAAATTTAAAGAGAACATAGCAGAGTTTATGTTAGTACAGAGGCTTTCAGTGTCCGCCAGAGACATCTGCATGTCTATCGCCTGATCAGTTCTACAGAACGGTCACCTGCAAACTTTGAATTTTTTAGAAAACATGCTGCATGACAAAAACACATACTTTAAACTTTGTTCACAGTATGCTGCCACATTTAGCAAATGGAAACAGAATATTTATTGCCCGCACGCACCCAATAGCTCCAGAATTTGACCATCAAGGATGTCTATTGGACATCTATATCAGGAGCATCACCAGAAATTATATATTGGGAGGGGGGGGCTTTATATTGAAAGATCCAGCACAGTGGAAGATAGGGATGGAAAGAATATTTTGAATTCCTGTGTGGTATACTCTATTCCGTTAAAACCTGTGATAGTCCAACAACCTTCAAATATGAACAAGGTTTATATCAGCAGCACTAAGAGGTATTTAAGAACTAGATGTTTGGTGAATCTTGCAGACAAGCAATGAAAATAATAATTACATTTATATTTTTGTAAGCACGGCTTATTTTGGAAGCTAAAGAAGATTTGGAATTTAACAAGTATGCAAAGTTATACAAGCTCCAGATTAAAAAGAGAATTGTCTATGATGGCAACTATTTATATGGCAATGGTGGTCGTACCTTTGTTCATCATATTGCTCAAGTTCTTAAAGCATTACTCACTTTTGTTTTCTTTAAATGATATGTAAGTATACTGTTATTGCATGGAAAAACAAAAATCTGTGCTAATAAACAGTGTATAAGTGATAGTAAATTTTGGGCATGAAAAATTTTGGTTTGGGCATGCAAACAAATTTCTGATATTTAAAACCCTGCTGTATTGTTTATACAGCAGTTATTTGCAGCAACTTCAAATTCCATTGGTTTGTCCGTAGGAAAGTGTTTACATTGGGATTGTTCACTTATATGATTTGAGGGTTCTTAAATTTTTTGACAGTAATATTTAAGCAGCACCACAAGTTTAAATCTGTTAGGGAGATTTGGTGCAATGTTGCAAGTAAGATCTAGATTTTGACTTTCAGGTTATCACTGTCAAATGTAATCTCCATATTTGGCAATATATTTTAACTACAAAGCCAACTGAGATGAATAAAAATTAACCTTGAATTGTGTTACTGGGAAATGGCAAACTTGTGCCCTGGTTAGATAGCATCCCTTTTATGACTTTAGAGTAACAATCAAATGATTTAAGTATATTCTTTTTACAGGAACAAATTGTGTGTGAGAGAACAGTAGTTCTTAAACTACTGTTTTCAAAATTTGAATGTGAAATGTTCATGTTCACAAATTTTGAATATTATTTCCTTGAATTTGGTCATATTAACCATACTAGCCAAAAATGATATTTGTTGATCATTTGATATAACCAACAAGTATCATTTTTGAGGTGTGCAGTGAAAGATTAAAATGTATAAATGTTATGGTTTTGTAGCATTATTTAATAATGACACTTCCAGTTAAGTCTCAAAAAAAAAAAAAAAAAACCTAACATGTGCCAAAAGCACAATCAAATAAAAAATTGGTAACTGATATATTTTCTAATTGCCGTAACTTGTGAAGGCATTTATGTATATTTATTTTTGAAAGTAAAGAGGTGAAGAAATGATACTTGGTATATTGCTTCACTCACTTGTTTCTCAAAAAATTGTTAAAAAAAAAACTTAAAGTACATTTTGAATCTCTTTACAGGATTTGTGAAGAGCGTGATGCATCAGCTTTCATTTATTAGGGCTGTGCAAGAGCAGCAAACGCAAATGCTGTCCACTATTTGTGCAATTTTGACCCACAAATCCAACATACCTCAAACTGTGCAGCAGAGAGAGAATGGACAGCCAAATCAGTTCCAGGAAAAGCTGCCATTGTCAAATATTGAAGAAATGCAGGAGATGGAAAAGGAACTACTAGATGGAGAATTTTCTGATCAAATGGTAAGAGAAACCAGTGTGTTTCATGTGTGATGTTAGTATTCGTTATTCTGATAAGGAAAACTCGGGAGGGAACTCAAGGATAATGAAATCCAGGTCACAAATGATATTAGTTTGTAGAAATTGTTAAAATCAGGCATTTTAACAGCTGCTTTTTTTTTTTTTTTTTACATAATACAAATATAACATTTTTTAGAATAACTACAAGGAGCACATGGATGCAAGTTTTCCCATCCACGTTCTGTCTTAAAAATATATGCAAATATCAGTAAAAATAAAATTTCCAAATATGTATTTTTCTTGTTTCTCTTTCTATCCATACACTGTACTCCTGAAAGTAAGTACACCATCGGTATCGTACTGCATTAGTCATAAACTTGGAGTAGGAATGGTACCTGATACATTGAGTAGGAGGGGCATTCTGGTCAATGAAGAATCGAGGAGCAGCACCCCCTGGAGGTTCTACTATCCGCTGATCCTCGCCTATGTCCCAACCCACTCCCTCCTCGCCCATCCCTGCCTTTCTCTTTGCTACGTCACACACCATAACTGGCTGGCACTGGTTTCACCCTCCTTTCATGGCTAGTGTCATGTAATGAATCGGACAGCTGGGCTGCTCTGTAATTGAATCGCAGTGTTTTCACTGAAGTAAGCACATGGTTTATTTATCGTATCTTGTGTATGTGTGTGAAGATCTTTGTGTGTGCGTGCGCAGCACAACATAAGGAATTTTGGAGATTTGTGTGTGTTAAATTTCGACTGGTAGTTGCCACCTAATAATCTAATTTAACTTTCCGATTATAATTCACATGGACATCAGATTTTTTTGACATGCATTAATGTTTGTTTTTCTTTTAAGCACTTTCGATTTAATAATTAATTTTAACCGCGTATGATATTTAATGTTATATTGTGTTTTTGTCTGAGTGCGCTTGGGGGGGGGGTTAAAAATATTTTCAGTCTTTGCCTCATCTCACAACTTGCACCCATGAAGGAGCATAATACAGTTATGAGTTTGAATGAAATCCTGCATGTAGACACAGCACTGGAAATTTATGAATGTTTTGTCTTTAGGTATAGTTTTATTTTCCTATGGCCAACACTGTTCAAAAATGGTTTTTAGTTACAGCAACTTTTATTTAGAAACTTGGTATTTTTCCATTGTGCATTTTAGTCTAGTTATCCATGGGATGGAGATAGGATGGAGGATGGAGCAATATATTTTCTGCATCCATAACATCAGTTATCATGTAGTCGATGAATTTATAGCCCTTGCTTAATTTTCTAAATATAAAAAGAAACCAATATCGCATACACAGTATTTTGGTATTGTAATGCATATTCATTGAGGCTTAAGCCTGTATGTATTGGGAACACATTTCATACATCTCTTAAGGGTCCAGTACAGGAAGATGTATAATTCAAATTTAAGTTACGTATATAGGAAATTTTTTTTACAAGCAAATCTGATTTGCAAACAGATAGGAATGGAATTCTTTGGGAACCTATGGAAAAAGACCAGGATATAACTGATAGAAATGTATTAACTGTGCTCTGCCGTAGTATTTTTATGCTGAATTTCTTTGTTATGTCGTGTAATTTGTGCAGTATAAAAAATAACTTCAATAATAATTAAATACTTTGTGGTAAAAAGTCATTTTGCTTATTTTTTTTTTCAGATGAACTTTCTTAGTACACTAGGTGGAACATCAGCAGAAAATGCAACTAAGCACATGCTTAGAAGAATAATGACAAATGAGCTAGCTACTAATTATAGCTATTTTGGAATGAGAGATAGAGCTGCATTTCATCAGCTGAGAATCTGCCATTTGATTTTTGGTAATTTAGTTGTTTTATGTTATGCCTCCATATTAATTTTGTATTATACCTTGATTTCATTGTCAAACATTTCTGCATTATGGCAGCAGGAATTCCAGTTGATTTTGTGTTATTTTGCATATCACTTCCTTTTGGTCTTAAAGTGTTTCTGAAGACCAGAAATATTTCAATTATGCAATAAGTTGAATTAAAAAAAATGCTTGAGGAAAGAAAGATTTATGGTTTAAAACAATATCCTTCAACATAGATCATTCTTTTAATTTTTTAATTCAACCATTATCTTAAAGATTGTTACTTGAAGGGCTGTTTGTTATAGATCTATACCAGTGGTGGCAGCGGAGGTGTGTTGGGTGGCATGCGGAAACCTTCAAATTTTCAGTGCCCTATTTAAAAAATGAAAAAAAAGAAAAAAAAATTCTTAAAGCAATTGGCGGAAATACACAAGCCACCCCGGTGGCGCAGTGGTCTAAAGCGCTGGCTTATAACCATTCACCCGAGATGGGTCCGGGTTCGAATCCCGGTGAGGTGTGGACATACCTGCCAGGTTTTACAATTTTCCCGTAAAATTTACGGAAACGCGACTTGTTTTGCGGGCAAAATGTTAATTTTACGGATTTGATGGTTTCCCGAGATTTATTTTCCTTTTTCTGATGATTTTGCACCCGCTATTAAAACTTTTTTTATTTAACTGAATCCATTCAAAGTAAAGCGCCGATGTAAATTACGAACAAATTTTCAGTTATTATAAATAAGCTTATTCGTAATGTGTCTGTGGGAACATATGCAGCAGTTTTCCCACGTGTTAGGTTTTGCGTTGTTACAAACACTAAAATGTGCGCCGCGCGTAAACTGATAAGGATAACAACCAGCTGGGCTTGTTTAACCTTGGGCTTGGTTCTCTCTCGCTGCCCCCCCTTCTCCTTTTCAGGTAATGCATTCTTCGTCCCCCCGGGTAGCAACTTCTGAGGAGGCCAAAGTGGGTGTGACTTGCATTGCAGCACACACTTGGGAGCAGGTGTCTTTACTGCTCCTAGTTCGAAATGTGATCTCAGAACGTAGTTATCGCAGAAAAAAAATTCTAACGGATTTTAAATCTGTGTAATTTTTAAGCCCAGGTCGATACCCAACTTGACGAAATGAAGCAAAAACTATCAGTTTTGTGAAATTAAAAATGCATGGGGTCTTGGTTTCGTAACTTCTTCTCTGGTAATAAATTTGACCTAACGGAAGAATGCTACTAGGAAGTTAAAAGAAAAAAAGTAAGTCCAATGTTCATTTGAGCCAGTGCTTCTCCAGCAATGATTTATTTTGCTCGTCCGTTAGTAAGTTTGTATGTTTCCCAACCGTGCTTTGTTCGTCTCTCGATAACGTTCGTAAAAATATTTTGCCTTGATTTAACCAAATTTAATATGTTGCGGTACTATTGTTTCCTCTGCAAATTGCATCTCTTTAAACTGTTACTGTATTACTATAGCAGTTTTACTTGCATTATTTTTTTCAAGTGTCAATAAATTTAGTATTAGTGATTCGCTATGAGCAGCAATATAAAAATGCATATTCTGCGGAGTTAACTGTGTATTGCAAAAAATGAAAAATATGCATTTTGCTCTACGTGTCGATGTAATTTCAGCGTTTCGCGTGGAGAAAGGAATGATATTACTAATCATATAGCGCCAAGCATAAATCTAATGTTGACTGCATGAAAAAAAAAAAAAATATGAAATTAACTTCCTTTGTTAAAAGTTATAATGAACTGGATGTGATTCGTGCAAAGTGTTTATTCACTTCCTTTTTAGTTGAGCATAATTTACCAATGTGTCCTTCAGTCACTCATTTATTTCATTTGACTGTCTCATCGTCCGTCTCTCCTTAAGATAATCCCAGCATGAAAATGGTTTGTTTTTGAAAACATTTTAGTTTAGTTCTGTGACGGCGTGGGATATGATCCTATTGGATTTGGGGGTCAAAGGGTGGAAACATCCTTCCCTTGAGATGCAAACCTCCATAAAAATAAATTTTTATCTCTTTATAGAGCATAATGATAGCATAGTAATGAGAAATTATGTATAGATTCTATTTTAATGGAAATAAACGTGCCGATAAATTCAAACATCTGTAGTCATATCAATTAAAAGTTGATACTTGTTTCAAAGGTAACATATCGGTTTTTAATCGATATGTTCAGTACATTTAAACAATATGCGCGAAAAGTAATTTCATCGAATATATCGATTAGAATTTTCATCGAACATACCGATTAATTTTTTTACAGATTTCGGTTTCTGAAAGTTGGCAGGTATGCATGGATGTTGTTTGTCTTACGGCACTGGCTTTCTCCCTTCCCTGGAACCAGTGGCCCTAAATTAGGGTTGGGCGACTGCGTATAGCCCATTGAGTTTCTCACGGTGGTCGTTAAACCTCCAACCAAAAGAAACGCATAATCTTCACTGAAGACACAGCCGAAGTTAAAGCAAAACAGAAAAACAAAAGTTGTGTGGCGAGAACCAACCTAGAAGTCACACAGGCTTGGGAGCTCCCCGTCTGTTGACGTCATTCGTTGACTCAATTCGCCCGAATGCAAGAACAAGAAAAAATATCTGAAAATGCCCCAAATTATGAGAAGTACAAAAAGTTAATAATGTTTTACATGACTCCTTTGCAACAAGTTTTTGTGATTTCGAGAAAGATAAGAAAAACAGTGAACTTATTAAAAACCCTTTTCAGTTGCTATTGGAAATCTAAACCATTATCCTCCAGACATGCAGATAGAAATTATTGACCTTCAGTATAATATTGCACTTAAAGGTAAATATAATGAGTTTATTTCTACTTCAACCAGTCCAAACTATGTTGAATTCTGGAAATTTCTTCCAGTTCCTGAATTTCCGATTTTACACGAATTTGCACTGAGGTACTGTTGTAGGTTCGGCTCAACCTACGTTTGTGAACAATCTTTTTCAGTAATGAATACGATTAAAACTAAATATTGTTCAAAATTAACTAACGTTCACCTAAGTAATTTAATCTTGCTTGCTTGTTCACAGGTAAACCCAAACATACGTAGATTTTAAGAAACGTGCAAATTCAAAAGCTGCATTAACATTTTATAAATCCAATTGTCATTGTGAGTTGCAAACATGTTCAATTTAATGTGCACTAAGAACGATAGAATGATAATAAACCTTATGAAACTGAAAATAATTGTGTTTTTATTTAAACCTGATATGGGCCAATTTAGTTAGGAGAATGGATGACTTCAGTGGCATGCCCAAGATACAAAAGCCTAAAAGTGGCACATGCCATAAAAAGGTTGGCCACCACTGATTTATACAGATGCTCCTTCATTTTGGGGTAGTCTAGTACACATGTACTTAATGTGCAGTTAATAACATATATGTTACTTCAGAGTGCATTTCTCCTTCAAATTATATATGTATTTTGTGTGTGTGTGTTAACATTTTGTATTAATTTCAGATGCTGTTCGGAGAAACGCTTTATGGGGGGAAACAACAGACACAGAAATACAAACAGTAATAAAAAATTGGCTGCGCCACTCTCGAGGTCGTCTTGTAAATAAAAAGCAAAAATAAATGTGTTCATTTTGTGCAATAAAATAAATGTTATTTTTTAAAAAATCTCTTTTATTCAGCATTTTTATGACATCCAAATTTTTTTTTTCTTTCTAAGTTTTCTGCTCCAGCAATTTGAACATATTGATAACACACGAGCTCATAAACTGTACAGTAAATCATTTAGAAATTAGCATTTTACAATTTGAAGCTCTGATTTTGTGTAATTAGTGCGTGGTGTGGGCATTCTCTCTCTCCATTTCAAGTCCTCTGTATTTTTGCATCTTGTTATATTTTCGGTTGCTTAGATCACCACATTATTTAAACAGGTTTTACCATGTAGGTTTACATAACCATTAATTAATCACATTTTGTGAAATCACTATATATAATCAAATTTGTGAAATCACTTCAATCGGATTTATCAACTTTTATGCAGCGATGTCACTGGAAGGGAGACATCTTCAGGTCAAGGGGTATGAGAGGTACAAGAAAAGTGGATTATGTTAAACAATGAATATTGCATTTTATTCCCTCTTTGACTGAAACTTTGGTTCTGTTGCTAACCGCTATTGGGATTAAAAACATCACTCCTGGTAATAGAAGTTACATTCACTTGAGAAAGAAGAGCTGGAAATTATAAGAGGGGTTGGTTGGTTTGTTAGTTTTTATGGCGCAAGGGCCATGTCTGGCCAAAGAGCGCCAAACACAAGACAAGACAAGACAAGACACAGGACAGCCAAACAGTATTAAAAATATGGTAAAAAACTTAAAACCTGGCTGATTAAGTAAAAGTGAAAAATGAGAGTGATGGAAGGGCTAAAAGACAATGAAACAAACAGCATTAAAAACATGATACAATGTTTAAAATTCGGTTGATTCATTAAAACTGAAAAATGAGGATGATGGAAGAGCTAAAATCTAAATGCGTTTAAAAAAGTCAATCTCTTGTAAAAACGAAAACATAGAGACAGTATCGCAGTGGTCATCCAGGACCCGCTGCAGAGTAGCGGCGTCCTCGGTCAACAAATGAGAATGAAAATAATGGAAACGTACACCACGAAAACGAACACAGCTACACAAAAGATGAATGACAGCGAGTCGGCAATTGCACGTCTCACACATCGGCGCAGTGTCGCCACACAGCAAAAAGCGGTGAGTGAAACGACAATGCCCAATGCGGAGACGCGCAAGCACCACTTCCTCCCTGCGGTTCCGACGAGATGAGGAGTTCCAGATTTCGAGAATAGGTTTTATACGATGCAGTTTATTTTCCACCTGTTGGTCCCACAGACCCTGCCACGTTCGTTTGATATGATCACGAACAAGAAATCGAAAATCGCGATGAAAGAGTGGCAAGGGTGTGACGACCAAAGAGGAAGCAGATCTAGCGGCCGCATCAGCACACTCGTTACCCGAGATTCCAACATGCCCAGGAATCCAGAAGAATTGAATCTGGACTCCGGCCTCGAGTAAGGTACGAAGAAGACCTCGTACGTTCAAAAGAAAAGGATGATTACAATAGTCCAGCGATGACAAAGACTGCAGGACACTTAAGGAATCCGTATAGACCACAGCCCTATGATGAGAACTCGACTGAACATGAAGAAGTGCAAGATACACAGCATGCATCTCCGCCGAAAACACCGTGGCCTCAGCTGGGATCCGCGCTACTGACACGTCATCAACACAGACAGCTGCGGATCCAACGACTCCATGCATCTTGGAGCCATCAGTGAAAATGGGAGTGTATTCAGTTTTGAGGGCACGGTGCTCAGCGAAGAGCTGCTGGTACACTGACGTAGGGGTTGAGGATTTGTCGAAAGACGTAAAGGTGGTATCAACCATGACCCCAAGTGGGTGCCATGGAGGATCCCCAAAGCCCCTGGTCGCTGCAACAAGCGACAAGTCGAGCCCTGCATCATGAGCTACGGCCGCCATACGAAGACCGAAGGTTGGAACGCACGAGGGCCGGTTCGCAAATAAACGAGCATGCTGAGGATGGAAAACTGCACCGTACAAAGGATGGTCTGGAAGAGACCGAAGTTTTAAGTAAAAGTGGACAGACAGCTGCAGACGGCGTAATTCAAGCGATGGTTCGTTCGCATCAGCGTAAAGGCTGGGAATCGGAGATGTTCGAAATGCTCCCGTACAAAGACGCAGCGCCTGATGATGAACAGCGTCCAAAGGCCGGAGAACGGAAGGACGAGCCGAGCCATACACGATACAGCCGTAATCCAGTTTCGACCGAATTAAGGAGTGGTAAATGCAAAACAAAGAGATCCTGTCTGCGCCCCACGAAACTCTCGAAAGGATTTTTAGAATAGAAAGAGCACGCAGACAGGAAATCTTGAGCCGCCGAACGTGCACACGGAACGTAAGCGCACGGTCGACGGTCAGTCCAAGGAATTTGGTCTTCGGCAAAACTGGAATGGCTGCACGGTCCAAATACAGCTCGGGGTCAGGATGGAGGCCATGCCTCCGGCAGAAATGAACACACGCTGTCTTGTCGGGAGAAAGAACGAAACCATTGCTATTCGCCGCTTTAAAAATCTGATTAATACTAGACTGCAACTGCCTTTCAATGAAACGCATGCTCGATGACGAGCAGGAGATGTGCAAGTCATCGACATACACAGTAGCCGAAACCGCAGGAGGAAGATTTGTGAGGAGACAATTAATGCGAAGGATGAACAATGTGACAGATAAAATGCAACCTTGAGGAACACCTTGTTCTTGATGGAATGTTGCAGATAGCGTCGTACCCAGGCGCACCTGGAACATCCGATTGCAAAGAAAATTTACAATAAAGGTCGGAAGATTCCCTCGCAATCCGCATGCGTGGAGGTCACGGATAATCCCGTGCCGCCACGCACGATCATAGGCTTTCTCGATGTCAAAGAATACAGAAACCAGGTGCTGCCTACGCACGAACGCCTCGCGCACAGATGTCTCAAGGTGCAGGAGATGATCGTGAGGTGAACGATGACGCCGAAAACCGCTTTGTGATGGTGAAAGTAATTGATGATGTTCTAAAAAATGAATTAATCGTGAGTTAACCATGCGTTCGAGAACTTTACACAGACAGCTAGTGAGAGCAATTGGGCGATAACTAGAGGGAGACTTAGGATCCTTGCCAGGCTTCGGAAAAGGTAGAACAAAAGCCTTTCGCCAAGACTCCGGGAAACTGTGTTCTAACCAGATGCGGTTGTATAAGATTAAAAGGTTCTCGAGAGACGACTGGGAGAGATGACGGAGCATGTCGTAGTGGATGTCATCGGGACCGACAGAAGTAGCCCCGGACCGATGCAGAGCCACCCGAAGTTCACACATGCTGAAGGGGGAGTTATAACCAGTGTCGGTATACGGCGCAAAAGAGATTCTCTGGCGTTCCGCGGAGGATTGAATCCTATGAAAGGAGGCCGGATACGCCAGATCACTCGAAACGGAGGCAAACGCCTCCCCCAAACAATCTGCTATCTCCCCGACTTCAGCATATGTGCAGCCGTTACTCTCGAGAATGGCAATCTGGTGTGAACTGTAGGTACCCCGGATCTTACGAATCCTTTCCCACACAGTTTTCGAATTGGCACGTGAGGTAAGAGATGATACATACTGGATCCAAGACTCCCTCTTGCTACGTCGACGCACCAACCAAGCATAGGATTTAGCACGTTTAAAAGCAACGAGATTAGCCTCGGTTGGATAACGCCGAAAAGTAGACCAGGCCTTGTGTTGAGCTCTCCTAGCCGCTGCGCATTCAGGGTTCCACCAAGGTTTCGGAATTCTGGGGAGCTTCGTAGATGTTTTACGAATTGAAAGATCAGCTGCCTGAAGAATACAAGTTGTGACTTTAAGAACAGCTGCGTCGATTGACTCTTGGGTCACCATTTCAGAAGATATCACCGCGGACGATGTGAAGACCTCCCATCTGGCACAATCCATCCTCCATCGAGGTGGGCGGGAGGCAGAATATGGCACGTTTGCATGGTGCCAGAGGACGATTGGGAAGTGGTCGCTCCCGTGGAGATCCTTACAAACCGTCCACGACCAGTCAGCAATGATCGATGGTGAACCCAAGGTCAAATCGATCGCACTGAAAGATCTTGTCGGCTCATGGAAGTAAGTGTCAGCACCGGTGTTTAAAAGGCACACAGAGGCCAAGCACAGAAGAGACTCTATGCGGCGACCTCTAGCGCTGGCGCTGACACTACCCCACAAAGGATGATGAGCATTAAAGTCACCCAAAAGAAGGAAGGGTGAGGGCAGCTGATCAATCAAGCTCTCCAGAACAGAGACGCTAACATCCTCATCTGGTGGTAGATAAACACTGCAAACAGTAAGAGGCACAGGCATAGAAATACGAACCGCCACGGCCTGCACAGTTGTGGAAACCGCGACGGAAGATACCGGAACCCTGTGAGGGACGAGAATAGCGACACCCCCACAGGCTATATTTCCAGACGAGTGGTCTGTCCGAAATGCACTGTAGCCTCGAACTGAAAGCAGGTCCGATGGTTTAAGCTTTGTCTCCTGAAGACAAAGGCACACCGGAGAGTACAAATAAAGCAGATGTTTCAAGTCATCAAAACTGGTGCGAAAACCTCGGCAGTTCCACTGAATTATTGAACCCATGGGTAAAAATGAAATGAAAGGAAATGGTTAAACTTGGTCAGCCTCCATTTCCTCTGGTGAGTGTTCCCCCAGATTTGGTGGTGTGTGACCAGGGGCCAAGATTGGTGAATGCTTTGTCCCAAGTGTCTTGGTGGGATTTGCTCGCCGTTGATTGTTTGGCTGAGACTTTGAAGGAGAAGAAATGCTCTTCTTATCCTTGACCTTGGTGTTGGTGTTAGTGTTGGCGTTTTTGCCAGAAGAAGTGGCCTGAGTTCCCTTGCTGGTGTTGGAGTGAGTCTGCTTCGGTGAAGTGGCGGGTGCCGCTTTCAGACCCCTAGCTCGCGACTGGAGTGTCTCCAGTCCGGCTGCGATGATTTCCTCCATATTAAACGGACATTTAGGGGAGATCTGAACGTCGGTCTGAATGGCAACCGTAGATTTGGCAACCACCACTGAAGCGTATGCTCGCCGATCAGATGTAACAGGAACAACTCTTCTTCTGGCCTCAGGATAGGAAATATTTTCCACCGTTTTGAGCCTTTGGATTTCCTTCTCCTCCTTCCACTTGGGACAATCTTTGGCTGATGCTGGGTGTGAACCCTTGCAGTTCACACAAAACTCGGCCTCGGCCACACATTCTGAGAGGAGATGCTCTGTGGCACCACAGCGTCCACACCTAGGAGAACTCCTACATGACTGCTGAGAGTGGCCGTACGACTGGCACCTAAAACATCTCAACGGGTTGGGAATGTACGGGCGTACCTCGAGGTGGAGATACCCTGCCTTGATGGATGTAGGCAGGGAAGGGCAGTTGAAAGTCAAGATAATGTTCCAGGATGGGACAAACTGCCCATTCCTCCTAAAAGAAATGCGTCGCACACCCGTAACATGTTGGCTCCTCAGTTCTTCGAGAAGCTCATCCTCAGAGCAATCAATAAGATCCCGAGAGGAGACAACACCTCGAGATGAATTTAGGTAACCGTGTGGTGTTATTTTGACAGGCGTCTCGAGCAGCATGCTGGTGTTGATAAGTGTGGAACTGTAGGCCACAGTAGACATCTCAACAAGAAGATCTCCAGACTGGAGCTTCTTGATGCTCTTAGGAGAGCTTGCAATTGATTGCAGTGCTTTATGGATCCAAAATGGACTTTTGACACTCAAAGGCTTTGAAGGCACAAAAAAGAATCTAGCATTGGAAACATCTGCGACAAATTTTTTGGCGGAAGGACCTGAACCTTCCTCCATACCTCTTTTAGTTTTGGGTTCATGGGAAATTTCATTGAGAGCCATGAAAAATTTAAAGGATTCATCCGCCAACTTTCCCACCCACAATCGAGCCCAACAAGGGAGAACCGGAGGTCCGCAAGCCCAAGTGAACGCAGGACACGGCTCTAGGGATAGCAAGCGGATATAGCAAGTTGATAGGGCAGACATGCGCTCGGCGAGCACCCAGACTTTCCCATGCCTGGGGAACACCCCTTTGGCATGCCCACCCTATCCCCAGACTCACCCTGTCGTACGAGACGACAAGCCATTAGAGGTCTGGGCTCCACTCGGCCACAGACCTCATTGACTAGGAGTGGGTTAGTTCCCAGCCGCCCGTTTAGGGTGAAGCAGGGGGCAAAGAGGAGTGTTGGCAACTGGCAACAACAACACCCAGGCCTCCAGAAACCTCAGCCTCCAGCAACCCCTTTTCCACCTTACGGGTCACCGCACACGGCAAACGTGCAGGCAGGTCTAGCTAACCAGCTCGGAAAAACAAAGAAACATGAAATGGAGAAGATAGGAAAGAAAGCGAGAAACTAAAATCCTGAGCTGGCGCATAATCACAACCTCAGCAACCTACAACTGAGGCGGGTTCATGTAAAGTGAAAAAACATAAAAAATGTGAAATTCATCACATATAGTACATGTTGGCTCGGGCCGTGGGGACGCCATCCCCCATCAGCTGGATAAACAGCTGTCCCTTTGGTGATGTAATCGTTCAAGACGAAATGACAAAATGATCCGTCACAAGGTCAGCTCGGGCCGTGGGGGCGCCGCTCCCCAAATAACTGGAAAACCAGTTATCCCCGTGCGGGGTTATAAGAGGGGACTAAGAAAAGGCTAATAAAACAAGTTGTTCAGTTTTTCTGAACAACTTGATTTTATGGACTACAAAAAGTCCATAAAATCTGTTTTTCCTTTGGATATTTAATGAACGTCTAAGTATCACGGTAGCACGTATCCATCTCCAATCAATTGTTTCCCCATCAGTGTAGCACGTATCCACCTGTAAATAAGCTTATTCCTCTTAGTGTAGAATGTATCGATCTGTGGAAATAAATAACATAATATACTTTTTAGCCTTGAAAACGGGTTTTTTGAACTTCTCATATAACATTTTAGTATTTTTGGTAAGAAATTTTTTGTGTTGTATATAGTTTCTTTGAAAAAAATCTGAAGAAATGAATTTTTTTTATTTAACACAAGTATATGTTACTGTACATATGATTATTTCATTGTATTAAAAAACCAATAAAACATTTACAATATTAAAAATTGAAAAAAAAATTAAAACCATTAAAAAAATTTGAGAAACATGCGTGGCACACGTGGTGTCTTGCTTCCTGGACATTTGGCCGAATACTGGTGGAAAACTCAGCATGAGCAGACACCATTTAATAGTACTGTAGCTGAAATAGTTTGACAATTTCCTTTAGTGTGAAAGTTACTGTATGTATGATTATTTCATTGTATTAAAAAAAAAAATTAACAAAATTTGTCTCTATATACTTGTTAAATGAAAAAAAAAATCATTTCTAGATTTTTTTTAAAGAAACTAAATATATACAACGAAAAAAATTTTCTTACCAAAAATACAAAAATATTATATAAGAAGTTCAAAAGTAGTTCTTTTCACAGCTGGATATGTTCTACACTAAGAGGGATAGTTTTTTTTTACAGGTGGATACATGCTACACTAATACGGGACGTCTGTACGCCCCGATTACGTCTTATGGATGTTAACTAGACACCTAATCGATGTATATTAGATGTAATCTGGACAGCCATTAGACATCCCGATGACATCCAGTAGACGTAATCTAGACTGCTCATGGATGTCTATTAGACGTGATATGGAGGGACATTGAACAGCCATTAGATGTCCCGATGACATCCAGTGGACGTAACCTAGACGACTAATGAATGTCTATTAGACGTAATCTGAAGGTAAATTGGACGGCCATTAGACGTCCCTACGACATCCAGTGTACGTAATCTAGACGACTAATGGATGTCTATTAGACGTAATCTGGAGGTTAAATTGGACGGCCATTAGACGTCCCTATGACATCCAGTGTACGTAATCTAGACGACTAATGGATGTCTATTAGACGTAATCTGGAAGGACATTGGACGGCCATTAGACGTCCCTATGACATCCAGTGGACCTAACCTAGATGACTAATGGATGTCTATTAGACGTAATCTGGAAGTAAATTGGACGGCCATTAGACGTCCCGATAACATCCAGTGTACGTAATCTAGACGACTAATGGATGTCTATTAGACGTCACCTAGACGACTAATGGATGTCTATTAGACGTAATCTGGAGGTTAAATTGGACGGCCATTAGATGTCCCTATGACATCCAGTGTACGTAATCTAGACGACTAATGGATGTCTATTAGACGTAATCTGGAGGGACATTGGACAGCCATTAGACGTCCCTATGACATCCAGTGGACCTAACCTAGATGACTAATGGATGTCTATTAGATGTAATCTGGAAGTAAATTGGACGGCCATTAGACGTCCCGATAACATCCAGTGTACATAATCTAGACGACTAATGGATGTCTATTAGACGTAATCTGGACGGACATTGGACGGCCATTAGACGTCCCTATAACATCCAGTGGACGTAAAACTAACTTACGTGGACGTCAATATGTAACATGGTGGACGTCTAATAGACGTCTATTAGATGTAATTGTGCTGTGTGGGTAACTCTCTTTGAAAAAACAGGATATCTGACTACAATCCAAGTTTGATTGGCATTGGTCAATGACAGCACGTGCAAATTTTTGTCAGTGACGCGGGCGTTCGTTGCGTTCAGTTCGCCAAGTTGCATTTTCTCGAGTACGCTACGCACAGTTCTACTTTATCATGGAAAGTAAAATGACGAAACGCAGAAGTTATACTTCTAGTTTTAAGCTAATGGTAGATAAATATGTTTTTCCGAATCCTGAAAAACATCAAAACTTTGACGATTATTTCGGGCTTTACTGAAGCAAACATTATTTCTTAAAAACTGCAGTGAAACACCAGAAGACAGCGAAAGTGATGCAGACGACCCCGAAGTTTTCTTAGATGATGAGCTTTTAAATCTTATTCATTCGGACAGTGAAGTTTCCGATTTTGATGGATTTGATTGAAAAACTATGTGTACCAGATATTTTCAGAATCTTGTGCATGTATTTTTTAAATTCTTGAGGTATAAATGTTTTATAATTGGTTTAAGTGCCTTATAAATTCTTCGAGTAATTTTTTATAAAATAGGTACCAAGGTAAGTGTTATCCTTAAGATTGAATCTTGTTTAATTGATATTTTTATTTATTATTTGAAAGATCAGGTACTATATTTTTATCTACGTAATGTTTTCAAGACTCTGCCGTGGTACGTTTCTAGTGATTTGTTTTTCATTCCGCCCCTTTTTTTATCGCTGCGGTGTATATGCCAGTGTGGCTTATTTATTCGAAATTAGAGTAATTCCGTTCCGAACTTCTTGCTTCCAAACATGGAATACCTCATTACTTCTTGTGTGCAATTGCGGGATGCCGTCAACACCGCATAAATCACTTAGCTGGTGGGGTGGACCACAGCCAATTAGGTATCCCTCTTCTCCAGAGTTTTCACAGCAAGCATGGACACGAGTGTTTGTGTTCAGCGGTGTCGAAAGCCATCCGCAAAATTGAATAATAACGAAGACAATGTTTAACGAAAGGTGGTAACTTGAAAGAAGGCCGCCACGACCATGTTACTTCTTGGATGAAAGAATTGTGGGATGCAATTTCACCAGAAATAGTTATAAATTATTTCAAAAAACGCTGCATAAGTAATGCAATGGATGTTACTGGAGTTATTTGGAAACTCCGACAGTGAATCATACTTTGAAGGTTCTTACAGCTCAAGATAATCTCAAAATTTTGCATATTTAATTCATTTCAATAAATGCGTTTTGCAAAATCTTGAAATTTAAGGTCGGCGGCTTATATGCGGGTCAAGGTTTTTTACACATTTTTAGCTCTTGAAGTAGGGGAGTCAGCTTATACACGAGATCGGCTTATATGCGAGTACAACAGTGTTTCTTGTTACATCTCTTCCTGTACAGATTCACGACATATTCACAACTTTCAAGAGTCACTCTGCTACTGCCTTGAGGAACTGAGCCGAGATCTTGAACCCATTTGTCAGGCTGCTCGGTCTAGATTTTATTCTTGTGGACCAAATGAGCTCAACTAGGCATAATCTAGTTCAGCTCATTTGGTCAATGATTTTCTTGAAGAGCAAACTATTTGCTCAATTGATCGGACACCCAGATCCCCCAACCTTAAGCCCAATGAGTATGTATGGAATATTCCAACCTTAAACCCATTTTTTCAGTATGTATGGAGTGGAGATGCAGAGGAACTCACCAGCCCCCTGGCAAAACACCAAGAACTCAGGACAGCTCTTGTTGAGAAGTGGTCATTAATCTCTCAGGATCTCGTGAATACATTCATAAACAGCAGGAGTCACTACTTGAGATGCAAGGCTGCTAGGGGGGTGATTATACTCTACATTAAAAAAACTTTGTCTTATATATTATTCCATTGGCTAGCCTTCTGATTATCAGTGCATTAAGTAGGTCCATACATTTCGCTCAAATTTTTGTTTGAATTGAAATGCAAATATGTACAAGGTGTTTCATTCTTAGGAGGCCGCGAGTTATCGTTTACTACAAAAATAATATACAAACAAGACGGTTGCAACTACCGGAGTACCAACATGCATACACATTTAAATGCAACACGACTCCAGCATATCTCACCTGCGTGGTGCTGCCATGTGGCAGCCATACGAACCATCGCCAACTTCCGACATCAAGTTCCCTACACCCTGATAAGCTCAGTTCACCGCCGGTTTAAGTAAACACATACACAATTGACCAGAAAGTGTTCAGGGATCAATCATATTAGACTACGGGTTCATTCCTGGTTACGCACCCAGATTTCAGAAAACGATTTAATGTTGCAGCGCTGTCAAAAAGTGCTTCACAGGTGAAGAAACTAGAGACAACAGATATGTTGGTGAGCGTCTACGGAGGTAGCTATCCCACAATAACCGAGGAAACAGTGCAGGATACGCATACCAGATTGCTTAACTCACCAAGCAAGTCCTAACGGTGATTGTCCCAAGATATTGGCTTGTCAGCTTTGACTTGCACTAAGCAGCAAAACTCAAAAAAAAAAAAAAAGGAGCACTTATTTGCCTGTATCGAGTGTCCATAGTGCAGGGGCCCGATTTCGCAAAAAGGGTGTCATATTCCAACTGGTTGTGGCTGAAAACTATGATATCCTGGATATAACATTTTTCTCGGATGAAGCGTTGTTCCACTAGTCTGGGTTCGTCAATTTGCAGAATACATGCTTGTGGGCCAACGCAAATCTACCATGCAATTCATGAACATCCTCTGCATGACCTCAAGTTTGGAGTATGGTGCGCCATGTCGCACGCACTCGTCATAGGGCCCATATTCTTTGAAAAGGCGGTGAACACAGATATCCACAGCGAAATTAACACATTTGTTATTCAGTTAGACGGCACTGAGTTACAACGTAGCTACTTCCAGCAAGATGGGGCAACCTGTCACACTTCCAAAAGGTCTATGTCAGTTTCTTTAAAGATTACATAATCTCCAAAGGAATACGGTCACCAAGGTCCCCACTTCTTAGTCCCTCAGATTTCTTCTTGTGGGGCATGTTGAAAGGAAAGGTAATAAACCACATTTGGAATAAGATGACCAAAACTTAACTACAACCCTTGTTGGGGTTTTTTATTTTTTCCCTTTTTTTTTTATTTTAATGACCACCATGAGCAATTCTATGAGCTATAAGCAGTCACTCATCCCTAATTCAGGGCCACTGGGAAGCGAGGAAGCCAGTGCCATAAGACAAACACCACAACCATGCATCACCGGGATTCGAGCTCAAACCCATCGCGGACGAATGGTTATAATAAGATTCACTTCTGGACAGCCGATTAAAAATAAGTACATTAAAAACTAATTTGTTACCCAAGCATATAGTCACTCAACTACCAATGCTTAAGAAACATTTAACCTTTTAACCAGCTGGAACAAATTAACTCAGGGTTAGCAAAATGGGCTGATCAGGAAAAGACAGAAGTTTGAGCCACTCGTTTCTACCTAGTGCCAAGGCGTCTGCGGCAGGGGGACGATTCTCCACAACGAAGCAGAAAATAGAGCCATAGAAAGGGTTATGATCAGTACAGCTGAGATGAGAGGGAGCAAATTGTTTTCCAGTAGCTTTTGTAAAACCTGGCATCAACATTTCTGTTCGGGGAGCACGAAAAATTTGGGGTACTTTTTGGTTCAGATGCATCAGCTCCTTAAAGCAAAACTTTCTATTAACAGAAATACACAATATTAACAGTAACCCAGTTTTCTACTAACCAGTAATGTGAAAACTTTGCTCAGCTATTTATCCACACGTGTGCGTTTAGAAACAAAAGATCAAATTAGTGAACCAACTGCATTTGTATATCATGCAGAGTTAACCAATTGAATTTTCAAAATGTGATCTGTTGTGATGAAATTCTATCGCCACATTGCTGATCAAGTTCCACGTTTCTAAAGCAAGGTCCAAATCATTTAAGAACGCCGTTACATACGCGGTAGACAGTTAATTACTTCAAACTAATTACTAGATACTTAAGTACTGAGATACGAGCTAGCAATTTTGTTAGCTCGTATTTCAGCTCCCCAACACGCACTACTATAACAAACACAGTGTGGGCTGTTCACGACTGACAGTCGAAACTTTCTGGGAATTTATTTCAAACTGATTAACAACACTTAAAATCTCTACACATTATAACGCACCAAAACTTTAAAATGTTTATTAATATTGAAAGAAAATCTGGATTACCTGAAAATCATCTAAATTACGATTACTCCGTCTTGAGCTTGAAATTGAATTAGTTTTACATGAATCTTCTTCTTCGTTCGTAAACAACATGTTTAACTGAAAATCAGAAAAAGATCCCAAAAGATTAAGTAACGACTTTGATTTCATATTAACATAAAACGACCCAACCCTCCATTAAAGCATGCTTTCACACCCACGGCTCACGGGCACGGACGACAATACATGTGACGTATGTAAGAGATACAAAAAAATTATATATTACGTCGTGAATCTATCGTTTCTTTTCTTTTCTTTTTCTTTTTTTTTTGAATGTAAAAGGCATATGGGACGCCATAATAGGGAAAGATGATGTTATTGCTCTAGCTCATACACTAGTGCTGAATGATGGTGGTACTTTCATATCATTGACCATAGGTCATCTGTGCTTTCTCTTAAATTCGTCGGTAATTTTTAGCTGCACACTATTACCAAGAAGGTTAGAATAAAATATCTGGAGATGCCCTTGTTAATGGAACAGTACCACTTTGCGTGAAGCCTGTAACCGCGAGCTACAGCCGTCAAAGTGTGGGAAACAACGAGATAGAAGTACGTAGAGCGCTTACGTCGGGGAACGGGTGAAGCCACCGGAAGCAAGTGGCAGCCATGTTTGATGAGGTACAGAACGATTTCCATTCAGTGTTAAGAAAGGGAGTTTTCGTAATAAAAAAAAATTCGAAGAAAAACGGAAAACAAACAATGAGTTTACACAGCCAAGAGGTACCAATATTAAAATACTTTTACCAACTGCCCCTATCTTATATAATCAGAAGAAAACTACTACTTACCTGGTTTTTATTTAATAAAAATTAAAAGTCCTTAGCACTGGGCATGTTTCTAATCTGTTTGTTAGCCTTAACATTCGACAACACAGATCTGTAAGCCTTATTCGTGGGTAGGCAAGGCAATTGTGGTAACTTGACCATAATAAAGGTATCTTCCAGCACATACACTAAATACTTCACACAATATAATTCTCTCTCTCTCTATGTATATATAAGACCCAGAAGATGACCCCATGGGAGATGAATGGATGAAATTCGAAATCATGCAGGAGTGACACGGAGGAGATAGGCTCAAGACGGACAACTGTGGACGAAACTTGGGGAGGCCTTCATCCAGCAGTGGATTGATAATGGTTGATGTTATACATATATCAGTAAAAAGAAGTAAAGCACACTCATGTAGTAATTAGACCACATCAACGCTGCACCTTGCTGCAGGAATTAGACGTAGTAGAAATAAACATAGAATTAACCAGAAGTAACCCACTTTCATGGTTCTAGACAAAAATGACATAGAATAAAACAACTCAGGAACCCCAAACCACTCTTTAGGGAAAGACATCTGGAGCCCCAAAGTTAAATCATAGCTTAAGTGTTACTGAAAAAAAAAACAGAAGACCCCATGGGAGATGGGTGGCTGAAATTCGAAAGCATGTCGGAGTAACATGGAGGAGATAGGCTCAAGACATACAGTTGCGGAAGAAACTTGTGGAGACCCTCATCCAGTAGTGGATTGATAATGGTTGACAATGATGATAATGGTATATATATATATATATATATATATATATATATATTGATTATGGGATGTAAGGTCAGGTGATGCGTAACATCACAGCCTCTCCTTGACAAATGTCAACCCCGCCTTCTCGTGGTGCATCCTGTTCCCACTAAAGGGGCTCTGACGACCGCCAATAGCGGTATAACTATACCATCAGGATCAGAGGAAATGCTATCCCACACTCACCAACCCGCTTGGCCAGCGTGGTGAGTTATGGCCAAACACCTCCAAAATGACTCTACAACTTAAATCTTGGCCCTCAGTCTCCGGCAGCTGGAATGTACCTGGCCAAGGCAGCGGCCAGTGCGACATGAAGGCAGAGGGTGCTAAGAATCCCGGAGGACCGGACTAGGCTGCCATTTGATGCTGGCCTTGGCCACCTATAACGGACGCTCCCTATCTTCTGATTCAAGGCTTCTTGAATTGGAAGAGGAACTACAAAGGATCAAGTGGGACATCATCGGGCTAAGTGAGGTAAGGAGAAAAGGAGAAGATCTCATTGAACTGAAAAGTGGATATCTCTTCTATTATCGTGGGACAGATACTGGCAGAACTAGTGGTGTTGGATTTATAATAAACAAGAAATTGAAGGATAAAGTGGTAGAAGTTGAAAGTTCCTCTGACAGAGCTGCACGACTCGTTATCCAACTATCGAGAAGATACCAGGCTCAGATTATTCAAACTTATGCACCCACCACAAGTCATCCTGAAGAAGAAATTGAAGAATTTTATGAGGAAATTCGTCATCTAAATAATAAGGTAAGCAGCACTTGAAGATAATTATGGGAGATTTCAATGCAAAAATAGAGGCAACGGCAACAGAATGAAACTTCAGTAGGTAAATTCGGTCACGGCAACAGAAACCAGCGTGGAAATACTCTCGTTGAGTTTGCAGAGGCGGAAGGATTTTTCATCTTGAACTCCTTTTTCAAGAAAAAGCCACACAGGAAATGGACATGGAGACATCCAATTGGAACGACAAGTGAAATTGATTTTATTATGTGTAACAAAAAATTCGTCATCGAAGACTGCAGTGTGCTGAACAAGTTCAACACAGGTAGTGACCATAGATTGGTGAGATGTAAGATGCCTCAACACTAAACTGGAACGTGGCAAGCTCATAAGACAAACAAAATGTATTGACATAACCAACCTTAAAAAACACCATAATACTTTCAAGTTGGAACTGAAGAACAGATTCTCTGCTTTAGAAGGCCTAACATCGGAAGAAGTGGATATTTCGGAAGTTAACAGAAAAGTAACCAAAGCTCTAATGGAAAAAGCAACAAAATTAGCTGGGTCTAAGAACAAGTTGCATGTGAACAAATTATCAGGAAAAACCAAAATGTTGATGCAAAAAAGAAGAGAGATGAGGACAACTAAAGAAGATGTGACTTCCAAAGTGGAATATATAGAGCTATGCAAGACAACACGAAAAAGTATCACTGAAGACGTAAGGAAATTCAACTGTGAGCTAGTGAGGAAAGCAATTGAAAACAACCAAAGCCTTAAGATAGCAAAGGGACATCTCAGTAAGGGAAGAAAACAGATTATGGCTCTGAGAAAAGAAGATGGTTCTATAACAAGAAATAGAGGCGAAAATTTTGACAAGAGTGAAAGATTTCTACTCCAAATTATATGAAAGGGATGATACATGTACTCCAGACATCATGAAAGGTACCAGAGTTCTTCCAGTCCTCCCAGCAGAAGTTGCTCATGCAATCAAGAACATGAAGCGGAAAGCTCCAGGAGAAGATGGAATTACTATAGACATCATACAAGAAGCAAGTGGAGAAATCGAAACAGTACTCGCCCAAATTTTCACTCGATGCCTTAATGAAGGGAAGATTCTGAGGATTGGAACAATGCTACAATGATCCTGCACATAAAAAGGTGACATTGAGGATCTCAGGAACTACAGACCTATCAGCCTCCTATCAGTGGTTTATAAAATCTTCACTAAAGTTCTTTCACACAGCTTGAAGGTAACACTGGACATGGCTCAACCGAGAGAACAAGCTGGATTCAGGAGTGGCTACAGCACAATAGATCATATCCACGTACTCAGAGAACTAATTGAAAGAGCGAGGGAATATGAACTTCCATTGTGCATGGCTTTTATCGATTATGAAAAAGCCTTTGATTCGGTGAAACCATCAGCAGTTACCACGGCTCTGAAATCCTGCGGTATTGAAGATGCATACATTAATATTATTAATAACATCTATGAAAAATGCAAGTGCAAAGATTCGGCTGTTTGAAAATACAACACACATAAAAATTGGAAAGGGAGTGAGACAAGGTGACACCATATCTCCGAAGCTCTTTAATGCCACATTGGAAAACGTCTTTCAATCACTGAACTGGGAAAACAAAGGGATAAAGATTAATGGAGATTATCTAACCCACCTTCGTTTTGCTGATGACGTAGTCATTTTTGCAACTACCCCATCAGAGCTGCAGAGTATGATCCAGGAACTTGCTGACAAGAGTAAAGAAGTGGGATTAAAAATGAACTTTCAGAAGACAAAAGTGATGTTCAATGCTTTTACAAGAAATGAAGATTTATCGATTGATGGAGAAAAACTGGAGATAACAGATACGTATGTTTATCTTGGACAGCAGATATCAAGTGAGGGTCACATTGATGAAGAAATTAATCGGCGTACAAAACTTGCCTGGAGAGCTTTTGGAAGAAACAGCATAATTTTCAAGAGCAATATGCCATTATGTCTTAAAGAAAAGTGTTTGATCAATGCATCCTTCCAGTGCTTACGTATGGTGCAGAGACGTGGACCTTAACTAAAAGAGACATACAAAGTCTGCAGACAACTCAAAGAAGCATGGAGAGGTGCATGCTTGGTATAACCAGGAGAGATAAGAAGAGAAACTCGTGGATCCGAAAAATGACGAGAGTGGAAGACATCATGATCAGGGTTAAATCCCTGAAATGGCAATGGGCTGGACATACTGCCAGAAGGACAGACCATAGATGGACAGCCGAAATTTTAGATTGGATTCCAAGGGACAGGAAAAGACCCAGAAAAAGACCACATGGGAGATGGGTGGATGAAATTCGTAAACATGCGGGAGTGACATGGAGGAGACTGGCACAAGACAGACCGTTGTGGAGGAAACTTGGGGAGACCTTCGTCCAGCAGTGGATTGATAATGGTTGACAATGATGATGATGATGATGATATTGATTATATACAGTATACATATATTGTAAGGATAATAGTTGTCAATGATGATGATATATATACCATTATCAATCCACTGCTGAATGAAGGTCTCCCCAAGTTTCTTCCACAATTGTGTGTCTTGAGCCTGTCTCATCCATATTACTCCGGCATGGTTTCGAATTCCATCCACCCATCTCCTATGAGTCTTCTGTCCCTCGAAATCCAGTTCAAAATTCCAGTCGTCCATCGGTGGTCTGTTTTTCTGGCAACATGTCCAGCCCATTGCCATTTCAGTGGTTTCACTCTCTCTCTCTCTGTATATATATATATTCTTTGAGTTGTCTGCATTCTTTGCATGTCTTTTTTGGTATCAAAAGAAAAATCTTTCTACACATCCTGCTTTTCTTTTTTAGTTAAGGCCATACATACAGTATATATATCATCATCATCATCATCATCATTGTCAACCATCATCAATCCACTGCTGGACGAAGGTCTCCCCAAGTTTCCTCCACAACGGTCTGTCTTGTGCCAGTCTCCTCCATGTCACTCCCGCATACTTTCGAATTTCATCCACCCATCTTCCATGTGGTCTTCTTCTGGGTCCTTTCCTGTCCCTTGGAATACAATCTAAAATTTCGGCTGTCCATCGATGGTCTGTTCTTCTGGCAGTATGTCCAGCCCATTGCCATTTCAGGGATTTAACTCTGATCATGATGTCTTCCACTCTTGTCATTTTTCGGATCCACGTGTTCCTCTTCTTATCTCTCCTGGTTACACCAAGCATGCACCTCTCCATGCTTCTTTGAGTTGTCTGCAGCCTTTGTATGTCTTTTTTAGCTAAGGTCCACGTCTCTGCACCATACGTATAAGCACTGGAAGGATGCATTGATCAAACACTTTTCTTTTAAGACATAATGGCATATTGCTCTTGAAAATTATGCTGTTTCTTCCAAAAGCCCTCCAGGCAAGTTTTGTACGCCGATTAATTTCTTCACCAATGTGACACTCACTTGATATCTGCTGTCCAAGATAAACGTACGTGTCTGTTATCTCCAGCTTTTCTCCATCAATCGATAAATCTTCATTTCTTGTAAAAGCATTGTACATCACTTTTGTCTTCTGAAAGTTCATTTTTAATCCCACTTCTTTACTCTTGTCAGCAAGTTCCTGGATCATACTCTGTAGCTCTGATGGGGTAGTTGCAAAAATGACTATGTCATCAGCAAAACAAAGGTGGGTTAGATAATCTCCATTAATCTTTATCCCTTTGTTTTCCCAGTTCAGTGATTGAAAGACATTTTCCAATGTGGCATTAAAGAGCTTCGGAGATATGGTGTCACCTTGTCTCACTCCTTTTCCAATATTTATGTGTGTTGTATTTTCAAACAGCCGAATCTTTGCACTTGCATTTTCATAGATGTTATTAATAATATTAATGTATGCATCTTCAATACCACAGGATTTCAGAGCCATTGCAACTGCTGATGGTTTCACCGAATCAAAGGCTTTTTCATAATCGATAAAAGCCATGCACAATGGAAGTTCATATTCCCTCGCTCTTTCAATTAGTTCTCTCAGTACGTGGATATGATCTATTGTGCTGTAGCCACTCCTGAATCTAGCTTGTTCTCTCGGTTGAGCCATGTCCAGTGTCACCTTCAAGCGGTGTGAAAGAACTTTAGTGAAGATTTTATAAACCACTGATAGAAGGCTGATAGGTCTGTAGTTCCTGAGATCCTCAATGTCACCTTTTTTATGTAGCAAGATCATTGTAGCGTTGTTCCAATCCTCAGGAATTTTCCCTTCATTAAGGCATCGAGTGAAAATTTGGGCGAGTACTGTTTCGATTTCCCTACTTGCTTCTTGTATGATGTTTACAGTAATTCCATCTTCTCCTAGAGCTTTTCCCCGCTTCATGTTCTTGATTGCATGTGCAACTTCTGCTGGGAGGACTGGAAGAACTCTGGTACCTTTCATGATGTCTGGAGTACATGTATCATCCCTTTCATATAATTTGGAGTAGAAATCTTTCACTCTTGTCAAAATTTCCCCTCTATTTCTTTTTACAGAACCATCTTCTTTTCTCAGTGCCATAATCTGTTTTCTTCCCTTACTGAGATGTCCCTTTGCTATCTTTAGGCTTTGGTTGTTTTCAATTGCTTTCCTTACTAGTTCACAGTTGAATTTCCTTACGTGTTCAGTGATACTTTTTCGTACTGTCTTGCATAGCTCTATATATTCCACTTTGGAAGTCACATCTTCTTTAGTTGTCCTCATCACTCTTCTTTTTTGCATCAACATTTTGGTTTTTCCTGATAATTTGTTCACATGCAATTTGTTCTTAGACCCAGCTAATTTTGTTGCTGTTTCCATAAGAGCTTTGGTTACTTTTCTGTTAACTTCAGAAATATCCACTTCTTCCGATGTTAGGCCTTCTAAAGCAGAGAGAGAATCTGTTCTTCAGTTCCAACTTGAAGGTATTATGGTGTTTTTTAAGGTTGGTTATGTCGATACATTTTGTTTGTCTTATGAGCTTGCTACGTTCGAGTTTAGTGTTGAGGTGCATCTTACATCTCACCAATCTATGGTCACTGCCTGTGTTGAACTTGTTTAGCACACTGCAGTCTTCTATGACGAATTTTTTGTTACACAAAATAAAATCAATTTCACTTGTCGTCCCATTTGGATGTCTCCATGTCCATTTCCTGTGTGGCTTTTTCTTGAAAAAGGAGTTCAAGATGAAAAACCCTTCTGCCTCTGCAAACTCTACGAGAGTATTTCCACGCTGGTTTCTGTTGCCGTTACCGAATTTACCTACTGAAGTTTCATTCTGTTGCCGTTGCCCTATTTTTGCATTGAAATCTCCCATAATTATCTTCAAGTGCTGCTTACCTTTATTATTTAGATCACGAATTTCCTCATGAAATTCTTCAATTTCTTCTTCAGCATGACTTGTGGTGGGTGCATAAGTTTGAATAATCTGAGCCTGGTATCTTCTCGAGAGTTGGATAACGAGTCGTGCAGCTCTGTCAGAGGAACTTTCAACTTCTACAACTCTATCCTTCAGTTTCTTGTTAATTATAAATCCAACACCACTAGTTCTGCCAGTATCTCTCCCACGATAGTAGAAGAGATGTCCACTTTTCAGTTCAATGAGATCTTCTCCTTATCTCCTTACCTCACTTAGCCCGACGATGTCCCACTTGATCCTTTGTAGTTCCTCTTCCAATTCAAGAAGCCTTGAATCAGAAGATAGGGAGCGTCCGTTATACGTAGCCAAGGTCAGCATCAGATGGCAGCCTAGTCCGGTCCTCCGGGGATTCTTAGCACCCTCTGCCTTCATGTCGCACTGGCCGCTGCCTTGGCCAGGTACATTCCAGCTGCCGGAGACTGAGGGCCAAGATTTAAGTTGTGGAGTCATTTTGGAGGGGTTTGGCCATAACTCACCACGCTGGCCAAGCGGGTTGGTGAGTGTGGGATAGCATTTCCTCTAATCCCGATGGTATAGTTATACCGCTATTGGCGGTCGTCAGAGCCCCTTTAGTGGGAACAGGATGTACCACGAGAAGGCGGGGTTGACATTTGTCAAGGAGAGGCTGTGATGTTACGCATCACCTGACCTTACATCCCAGTATATATATATATATATATATATATATATATATATACACCTGGTTATGATGTCACCCACCCTCTCTTTCTCTCTCTCTCTCTATATATATATAAAACATTACGTATAAACATTACTTACCTTTTTCCTGTATTTTTTATTCTGTCAGTTTATTTTTTGATGTATTTTAACAGCAGGAATAGGCTAACCCTTTTTTTGATAAAAATTATTTTATTTATGTATCTACATATGTTTATTTGCTATGTATTATTTAACTATCTTCCAAGGTTTATCCGTAAGAAAAAGAATTGAAATTAATTATTCTTAAGTGCAGTTTAAATAAACTTGGTGACCTAATATATGTTGTAGTTACAGATATATATATATATCACTTCTGTAACTCCCCTGTGACCTAGGTATAGACAGACATTGGGGCAATATGATGCTCCAAATGCTATTTACAGTTAGCAACACCAGTACCGAGTAGCTAAAAATAGTTTTATGTAATTTTTCAACCTAAAAAGACTTATAATTTTTGGTATCAAAAGAAAAATCTTTCTGCACATCCTGCTTTTAATATCTGGGCAGGTAAATTTTCTCTGGGCATGTACTATTTTAGATATTTTTCAAGCTCTGGGCTGAGTGACCAAAAAATTCAGATTATGGACTTTAATTTTTTTATGGGACAAAAAATTGAATTTTTTTTTGTTTCAGTATTAATTATTTAATATTTTTTATTTGCACTTTCATATCTTACTTTTTTTTTAAGAAGCCTAGTTTTTTGTTGTCCCAAAGCTGAAATTTTGTAGTTTTCACCTGATATTTGTACACATTTTGGCAATTGTTAAGATGTACTGCACATAGTTTTTTTTGTTTGTTTGTTTCAATTTTAAGGGCACAGCCTCTTATTAATATGAAGTGAGAAATTAACAACCACTGATTTGCATTCATGATGTGCAAAAAGTTTGGCGAACAAATGTTTATGTTTTGTGTTGTTATTTTGTGGGTTCCTTCAACAGTCTTGCTGGAAATACAAGTGCGTCTGATTTGTATTTTAGAGAAATACAGGCCCAACTTGTTCAATTCAAAGAAAGATTGATTTACGTGAGTGATATTTGTTCAATACTAACCTTTCATATATATGGTTGATGCAAAAGGAATAACTGGCAATTTATACATGGAAATACTGACTGTACATTCATCATGAATCAGAGGTCACATTCTTCAAAAAAAAAACACACCACCTATCACGCAAAAATCAAATGCAAGTAGTTATTACAAAATGTTGCTAGTCCCTTTCTTTTGTATTATTCCATAATTTCTTTTCAATTGTCATTTCATAATAGTTTGTGCCAGTTTTCATAAATATTTTATGTTATTTGCATTTTTGAGGTACCATTGTACTCCCTGTTTCCTATTTTCAGTTTTAAATCAATATTGCCTGTATTTTTGCTACCCAAAAACCACACACATTGTACTAACACATTCACAAATAAAGAGTATTCTGTCAAGAAATTTTCAAGCTCCCCACTCTCACTTTGTTGCAGTAATACTACAGATTAATTACTAATCAGAGACAAATGCCTAGAACACAAGCTGGGTGACCCTGTGATTTCAGATAAAATACTAGATTGTTTCCTGACAGGTGTCAGCAAGCAATAAATTTATATTGCCAATCACAATTATTACTTCTGCAATTTAAGTAACCATAAATTGATTGCTTTACCAGTATTTGCTATCTAATGGGCATTAGCCATGGGTACATGATCTTTATCACATAAAAAGAAATTGCTGCTTCCTAAGATTTTGAAATATTTGTTGTCTTGTCAGACAAGTTGCAAGTACACTGTACAGATTCTAGAATATATATACAAATGCCATTTGCAAAACATCCTCAAGTATATGTAAAAAAAAAAAAAACACTAGCATAAGTAAAAATTGTTTCCAAAAAGCCTCAAAGTTAGTAACTCACAATTAACCTCATCTTCCCATAAACATGATTCAGTGTTCACATTGAGTACGACTGTTTACAAAATATAAGGAATAAAAAGTCTTAAGATAACACAGATATTGAAATGGTTCATCTGCTGGTTTAATCACCAGCTACACGGATTAGATGTCCTATTTTCTGCGTTTAATTAACTGAGCATTTACAGCTCAACCTTATATAAAAATGCTTACTTGAGAAATGTAGGGCTAACCTTCCAAAAGCGGAGTAAATGGTATTTTATTGTTGAAATAATTATCCAAAATGTGCTGATAATTGTGAATATTCACAAATCATAACACGATCGCCGAGCAGCTGAAAGAACCAAGGTGACTCCTTGACACACGCAGAATTTGTACCTCATCAAAGATGGCGGGCTCTCCCCTCGTTGGCTTCAGCTGCCACAGCAGAGAACCAAACACAGAAGCACTCTATGTATTTCTATCTCGTTGGTGGGAAAGCTAATGATTTCCAATGCTATTGCAATACATTATGTGTTGGCCGAATCGCCTTCTTTCGCCCCACATGTTTCGAATTTCTCATCATAAATTGCTTCTGATGTGTGAGAAAATGCTAAATTTAAAAAATTCTTAATTATTTTGATGCTCGTTCCCATTTTTATTTTAAATTGAAATAAACGAACATTAGAGCAAATTAAAAACAAAATATAACTTTAAAGTTGAAAACTTCACTCGTCTATGAAGCATAAATTCATTTCGGTTTGATATTAACACCGTTTCTGCAACCAAAAGCCACGCAATTCCAAAATACACACATTTAAATTACATAGGTGTTATGTAAACAACGTTGCCGCCCCGGTGGCGCAGTGGTCTAAGCGATGGCCTCTGATCATTCGTCCGAAAGGGGTCCGGGTTCGAATCCCGGTGAAGCATGGATGTTGTGTTAGTCTTACGGCACTGGCTCTCTCCCTTCCCTGGAACCAGTGACCCTAAATTAGGGACAGGCGACTGCTTATAGCCCATTGAGTTGCTCACGGTGGTCGTTAAACCTCCAATCAAAAAAAAAAAAACAACGTCAAATTCCCACACCTAGCCGCTTTACGGTTAAGGGACTCAGGGTATCTCCAGAAGTATTATTCTAACCTCCTTGACTATAACGTACTACTTGGCTTCATTTCTAATCAGTGAATATGAAAGTGAAATTCTGTGCTGAATTTAAAGAAATAAAAAGTCTTTTCTTTCAAGTTTTTCGGAAGAAAACTGTTTATTAACTGGAATTATGAGATAAATTATAAATTCTGCTAGAGGAGTATGTAGAATTTTCTTTCGGGGGGGCCGACGAAAACTGAAAGTTTTTGAAATACACCAGAACAAAATGAAAGTTGCCACCCCGGTGGCGCAGTGGTCTAAGCGATGGCTTCTGATCATTTGTTCGTGAAGGGTCCGAGTTGGAATCCCGGTGAGGCATGGAGTCCCGGTTCGCCTTACGGCACTGGCTCTCTCCCTTCTCTGGAAACAGCGGTCCTAAATTAGGGAAGGGCGACTGCTTATAGCTCAATGAGTTGCTTACGGTGGTCGTTAAACCCCAAATCCAAAAAAACAAAAAAATGATAAAGGTAATGAAAAATAGAAGAAAAAATTAAAGCATTTTTTCAAATGCAAGTTGATACATTTTTATTAAATTAAAACATTCTTTTTTCAACGTGAGTCATATTTCATCCAAAAACTAAGAAAAACTAAAACACTTTTGCAGGGCCAAGCGTACCCAGTCGCGTATGAGAATTCTGTACCTTGATAGATGTAATTAGGAAATTCTCGTCTAAGTGATGACTATTACGAAAGACAAGATTTCGAAACGATAATCCTGTACTTACGTATCTCGTTCAGGCCGCTGCAAGTAGTTATCCAAAGAAGCAATCTTCCACCTTACAACCGTCGAAAAACTGTTATGTATTCCGAGATAATCAAGCACTGTAAGTTCACAAAAAAATCCCGTTTATTTAATACAGCACTAAGATACACACTTTTGGTCTTATCACAATACACACCGAAGTTTTACAAAAACACCGCCATGATCCCCCTTCTTTCCCACAAAGCTTCAACAAAAAAAAAAAACTCCTTTTTTTTCTCTCTCCGCTGTCTCCCTCTTGCAGTCAGTCGTATCAAAACGCAAGATCAACAACTCCAGCTGTTATTGCGAAATGTTTCCATCCAGCTTACTTGGCAAGCCGCCAAATGCAGCATCCTCCCCACCTTGAGTAACACTAATTGTACTCAACAAAATCACAAACTGAGTTTCGTGGGGCGATTTGTCACTCGTCCACTTCTTGTCACGACTCGTGAAGAAATCCTCGAGGATGTTCTCTTCGGGAGCTCCTGTTTAAATGACGGAATCTAACTTTTTTTCCGTAGGCTTTCCTTCTCATCGCTGGCCTCCATCGGAAAGAGACGCTGTGCGGGCCGGATCATTTCTCCTGTGTTCGTCTTCACCTTGACCACCCGTACCTGTCCATCCTTCCCTGGATACAGTTCCACTATTTTACCAAGTGGCCACTTCGTTCGCTTGCTCTTATCACTCCCTAGCAAAATCACCTGTCCTACTTTTATGGTGTCCTTATTTCGGCAACTATTCTTAGAATGTTTAAGTTGTCCTATGTATTCTATTCTGAATCTTTTCTTAAGATCTTCTTTCAGTTTTAGTCGATATTGCCACCGCTTATTGAACTCCACTTGTTCAGCATAATCGAGGTCAGCTGTAGAACCTCCTACATTGTTTCTCAGAAACATACTCGGAGTCAGAGGAATTAAGTCGTTTATATCTTCCGAAATATATGTCAAAGGCCGGGAGTTTATGATATTCTCAATTTCACACAAAACAGTGCTTAGTTCTTCATAACTTAGGCTGGTTTTACCAAGACTAATTTTTAACAAGTCTTTCGTTATCCTAATTAGTCTTTCCCAAAATCCTCCCCACCAAGGAGCAGTGGGAAGGTTGAATTTCCACTTTATCTTGTTAATTGTTGTTCTCTTATGTACTTCTTCCCAATTTATTTTCCTGAACAAATTCTCAGTTCCTGTGAAAGTGCTTCCATTGTCCGAATATATCACTTCAGGTCTTCCTCGCCTTGCAACGATCTTCTTAAATTTTTTATCCATTCCTCAGTCGATAAGGATGTAATAACTTCCCGATACACAGCCCTGTAGACCCCACAAGAATACAGTACTATCCAAGCTTTCTTATTACCTCGAATAAACAACGGTCCAGCGAGGTCAACACCTGTGATTTGAAACACTGCACAATCTTGCACTCTTTCCTCTGGCAATGGTGCTGCTGAAACTTGGAAATTATCTGCATTAAAACTTTACATCTTTTGCAGTTTGTGATCTCTCGGCGTATTGCACGTCTACATTTTAAGATCCAGAAGTCTTCTCTCAGTATCGACATCAAAATTTGAACTCCAGCATGGCAATTTTCCTTATGTTTGTCTCTTATAAGCAACTTTGTAATCGGATGATTGAAAGGAAGAATCAAGTAAAATCTAAAATTCAGACTATCTTGTATCCTTTCTGAAATCCTAGATCTTGTTCTAATTAATCCCCTCTCATCCATAAAAGGCTGCAAAGAAACTATGTCTTTATTTCTATAGGTTACCCACTCGGGTGGCCAAGTGAGCAACGTTCGTGACTGCCGCGGGAAGGACCTCAGGTTCGATCCCAGGCAGGTACGAACGCTCGATCCACTAAATATCCGCCGTGCGTCGGATGGGCACGTTAAGCCGTCGGACCTCGGGTACTGGCCCCCTGGTAATAAATAAGAGCGTCTTCCTCCCCCTTTCTATTTCGCTTCCGTGTCACTTTCCTATCGGGCACTCTAGCCCAAATATCCTAGCTTCCTATTTCTAAGGGTTGTTTAAGACCTGGGGGTCAGACACTCCCTTCCTAAAATCCTCTACATATGATCATTCCAGAACTCGAATCTTCAAGGGAACTACGATTAACTTTGAGTTGTAGAAAATTCGAGTTATGGAATTAGTCCACCAATGGCATATGTTCCTAAAATGACATTTGTTTAAATTTTGACATCGCAAAATTTGCCGCCCCCTAAAATCTGCCGCCCTAGGCGGTGGCACATGACCTCCATCCCCACCCCTGGTGCCGGCCCTGGATGGGGGAGCAGTTTTTTGGGCTTTGTCCTGGGCGAAGGAATGTCTAGTTACGCCTCTGGTTACAGGGCTCTACACTCAAGACAGCACTGGCAAGAAAAAAACGGTGAGCTAGGTATGCAGACAGTTGGGGCTTTGGAAGAGCGCTGTCTCTATCTGGGAATCTTGAACGGCACTAACATGCACAAATTACGAATATTAAAAAAACCATTTAGGTAATATGAAGTTAAATACTGTATCTGCACGTGCTGAATGTTAGTGAAAAAATAAATATTTAAAAAATAATATTATTTACTTTATTGGATAAGACTGTCTTTCCCAATTCTGAGGAAAGGAATTGCATTTTTCTTTATTTTTTTCCGAATTCATCAACCACTTCGTTTATGAAAATCTCCTTTTTTGATAGTATAATTTCTCGGTGAACACTGAGTAAGCACAGACCATTTAGACGTTCCTCGCAGATGGTGGAGCGCAGACATGTTTTCACGCGACGAAGAGTACTAAAAGAACGCTCGATAGTGCAAGTTGTAGAAGGTAACGAGAGTAATATTTTAAGTGCTTGGGATACTGCAGGATAAAGCTGATAGTGCGTTTGTAAATCAGCTAGTGATAAATCTCTGAAAATCTTTTCTTCTAAGACAGCCCAGTACTCACGCCAGCTTAATGCTTCTTCGTACGAATTGTCAATATTTTATAAAATAGTAACATCCTTCATGTTCTTTCGATACTGTGATGCGTCGTGATTCTTCATATTCAACGGATGCAAAATGAATAAATAACAAGCAGTTCCATTTTATTGATAAAATCTTGTTTCCAGCGGTGAAATTATTGATCCAGATACGGTATGAATATGGATCTTCTGAAATGATCTTCAGTACAAGATGCAGGATAATTTTCTTGGTGTGCCTGGCGAGAAGCATGCCGTGTAACCTTTAATTCTAGATCGACATGTTTTGCTACTGCTGTTGCTTCGTTAAACAGTTCGCTAAAAGAACATTCGGCGTCCTTTCTGTGGGACCTAAAATTATTTATCAATATTTCAACATGATTTCTAACGCAATAGAGATCCATAAAAATACTTTGCAAATTATTGCAGACTGGCTCTAACTGAACAGAATATTTAGCAATTACTGTTAAGCATACAATAAAATCAGAAGTAGACATTGGGCACGAAAGTTGATATGCTCGGGCACGAGTTGCTTGATTAACGTCAGAACTATCAGACAACTGATCAACAGTGTTTTTTATTTCAATGAAACGTTCATAGAAAATTCTCTTACTTTTATATTTCGATGACCTACGTGTTTGACAAAGAAGTGGTATATTTGGTACAAGTTTTCGACGAAGTGTGCTCTCTCGAAAAAAATTTATTACCTCTTTCACTGTGCCTACAGTGTTTTGCACCGCCCTTACTGAATTCAATTCGTTAATAACTAAATTTAGTCCGTGAGAAGCTCAATGAAAAAATGAAGCTTTTGGGTATTTTGCACGAATGAGTTTTTGCACTCCGCCTTCTTTCCCAGCCATAGTTGAACAGCTATCAAATCCCAGTCCTACTAGTTTCGTTAAATCCAAGCCATATGTTTCCAAAGACGTCAACATAGGGGTAGCTATCCTTTTAGCATCCAGTTTTCCCAGAGGAACGAAACCTAAGAATTCTTCTCGTACGGTGAACGAACTGTCTATAAAACGCACTCCGATAGGCAACTGTTCTATTCCTGCTATGTCAGAAGTTTCATCAGCAAGTAAGGAGAATCCAATGCCTGCATTTACTGCATTGACAATTTCTTTGCGAATAATGCTTCCGCATATGCTTATAAGCTCATTTTGAATTCTGTGAGATGTATCTTTGGTCTTTCCACTGCATGTTCTAAAATGTTCCTCAAGTAAAGTGTCCCCAGATTCGACACGAAAGAGAAGTAAGTTTCTAAAGTTTCCACAGTCATCTGTTTTGCCTCTCAGCGCTACATCGTGAGTAGCACAGTAAACAATCGTTGAAATAATTATAAATATTTTTTTTTCTGTTCTGTTCAATCATGTGGTACACAGCATAATTGAGCTGCACTTAAATACCTTTCCTTTTATTTGAAAGAATATCAACAAAACTTTTCGAAGCTTGAACAGCTTCATGATGCCACTGATAATTCATGTGATTTTCAGCACATTCATGAAAATCTTTGTACTTTGTGAAAGCACGAACTATGAAGGATCCTTGGAAACCACGATGCACTTTAGAAGGAAACAGAACGCAATGTAGACATAACGCACCTTTCAGTTTCTAAGAATATACCAACCAAGGCGAATATTGTTCCAGTAATGCATAGCGAAAAGATCTTCAACCCACATTTACACCTGCTTTAAAATCATATGATCTGGATGAATTCGGTGGATTTATCAGTAAGTGATATTTCGAAGAATCGCTTAACTTTACAAGAACCTTACTATCTATACAGGTGCCCAGATCAGTAGGATGAGAACTGGCTAAATCTGATGATTTCACCGTCGCAGCTAACTGTTTGGCTTCGCATCCTGGGTCTATTTTCCCTTCAGATTCATTTGGAGTAGGAGATAAATCAGTTTCTGTTTCGCTCAAACGATTTCCCCGATCACTAACGACATCATTTTCATTTGAACTCGGCAATGATTCTATGGCATTTAGTTTTTTTCTTTTAAAAAATGTTCGTATATTCATCGTGCAAAAATATAATGTTCACAAAAAGAATGGAAAAACTCTTACCGACACAACCGATAAAATGCTCAAACGAAACAAAATATTTGGACAAATACGAAGAATTTTTTTCATTGGATGTTTAACGACCACCGTGAGCAACTCAATGGACTATAAGCAGTCGCCCGTCCCTAATTTAGGGTCACTGGTTCCAGGGAAGAGAAAGAGCCAGTGCCATAAGACAAACACAACAACCATGCCTCCCGCGATTCGAAACCCGGACCCATCTCGGACGAATGATCAGAGGCCATCGCTTAGACCACTGCGCCACCGGGGAGGCAAATACAAAGAATTTATGTCGACGATCGTCAGTCACGTCTTTAATACCAATAGTCCAAGCTAGTGTCCATTGAAATACCGTAATACCTCTTTCTTGTATATATATAATGTTTCTTGGTGGTTCCTATATGCTTTTGACCTGCTGATTCCGAAATCGTTGAGTGCCAAACGCTAAACCTTGAACATTTTTGTCAAAATGGCGGAATCCAAGATGGCCGACAGAAATGGTGCAACATATAATAATGAATAAATGTATTCAATGAAGCACATTATGAACGCCCAAATGTTACTGTTTATTATAAAAATCAACATTTACTCGATATCAAATCCTTATGCAAGATACATAGATAACAACAGTGCTTATCATATGACTGAATTGACTTGTATGGCAAAGATAATATTTTGTAATAAATCGTACAAAAAACTTCTATGAATGAACTAACTTAAATTTCGTTATCCGTTAGTAAAAATGTTCCTTAAACTTTAAAATGTAATTAGCTATTAGTGCCTACTGTTCTTGTAACTCTTCATCACTATAATTGTTGTCATTCGATGGCGTTAAGGGATTCAAGCATTCAAGTTCCTTACAGGAGCAGAATCCAGCGTATGGCATGGAATATTTCCTACACGAACACAGTGTACTTTTGCATCCAGTAGTGCACATGCAGCTGATTAGATTGAGAACTTTATTTGGAGCAGGTAGCTGTCCTAGGACAACCTGCTCCAAATAAAGGCTGTAACATACTTCCTGTCTTTTCCCAGCCATATTCAAGTGGGTTGAGAAGCGGTGGTGAAGGCGAACCAGCTGATTTCCATAATATTGTTTGGTAATGTGCACGCTGGCAGTGGGGATGAAAGCCGGCATTAGTAGGTGGTAGGCTGCTAAGCTTTGAAGACAAATGCCTTTTTTTTATTGGAGGTTTAACGACCACCGTGAGCAACTTAATGGGCTATAAGCAGGCTCCCGTCCCTAATTTCGAGCCACTGACTCCAGGGAAGGGAGAGAGCCAGAGCCGTAAGACAAACACATCACCCATGTCTCACCGGGATTCAAACCCAAACCCTTCTTGGACGAATGGTCATAAACCAGCGCTTAGACCACTGCGCCACAGGTGCCGCCAAATGCCTTTTTCCTACAACCTTCATTTGAAACATGATTGAACGCAAATTGTCTAGAGGTAGTTCATCCTCATTATGGCCATAAAGTGTGGAAAGAAATTTGGATGCTGAAAGCGTAACAGTTTCTGTTGGCATCATTGGATCACCAAGGCAGATTATGTCTCTGTGCAAACTTAGCTTTTTCAGGACTGCTGCTGTTCTAATACCAGAAAGAGATGACACTGTATCACATCTAGTTAAAGCATGCGCTGTTAGAAGGTTTGGCATGATAGCTTCACGTTTCTTTACGACCTCATTAACATCAATGGCACTTCGACCCTATAAACAAAGACATCGCTTTTTCCACGTTTTAGCAACACACAGCAACCGTTTGCTGTGTGTTGCTAAAACATGGAAAGAACGATGCCTTTGTTTATTCACTGACGCCACGTATTTGGAGGATTGACACTTCGACCCTGTGAGCATACCTCCATTGTCAACTCATTTTCTTGTTTCATTCTACCAGTTTTTTCATGGTGATGATGACCCAAGATGCACAGAACATCTGTGTCATCTGAAACAACTGTTGTATGTGACTTTCCTTTTGCAGCTTCTTGGATCATGTAGTATGCCATAGTCACATCAGATTCTTCATGAGTAACAGGACATGTTGAGGTCTCACACCAATTTTGATTGGAAAACGATCAGCACTGGCAACGATTATTTTTTGGCCTGTAAGAACCTTCATCAAACAAAGTCTGTTCACAACAAACCTTATGACTTTTTCTTTATTGGCTGTTACTTTCAACATAATGCTCTTACTGGGTAGTGGTGAATCCTCGGTAAGCTGAAACACACGACAGAATCCTTTCACTCGTGACGATCGACATTGTGACTTGGTGCTTAATTCATGGTATCTGCCACTGGTGTATTTTGTATCCGTCGCTTGATATTGTTTTCCACAGCATCGATGTAATGACTCACCTTTGATGGTTTTGCCGGCCAAGAAACAGTCCACAATATGGCGCATGCATAAAGAATGATAACTTCTGGACTGATCTTACTTCGTATCCCCCTTTCTACCTGCAACTTCGACTTCAATGCAGCTTTATTTGAATTTCTCATGTTGCTGTCATCGTCAAATGAAGCAGTAGGATGAGGAGCCAGTTCATGACTAAATAATGTCTGTAAGGAGATTGTCTCCCTTGATGATGACATTATGCCAATTACTCTAGCATATAAATCCTGTATCCAACACATAAAGCAAATTACCAAGTTTAGTCATCTTTTTTGTGAATGTAGCCATTGTCTTAAGTCTTGTTTAATGTTTGATGGAATGCTTGCGGCCAGTCTCGCTCATATGCATACCACTGTGTTTTGCCAATTGTAACAGAGTCTTGTGCATTAACGGTGGTATCATCAATAACCTGTTCAGAATAAATGTTTATCACTCCTTTCTCCGGGTGACTGGTGCTGTCAAATACATCAACACAGGTGGAAAGTGACTAACGAATCTTTTGCTTGTCTTTTGCATCTGTAGAAATACGAGTGGGACGCTCTTCAGTATGGCAAGAAATTACTAGTTGTACGTCGCCGTTCTTCATTCATTCCAAATCATTTTTCAGTTGGCCAAATACTCAAAGTGCTGGCAGGTCTGTTACTGAAAAACAACCTGTGCTGGCAGGTGTGTTACTGAATAACTTTGACATACAATCTTTATTATATCTGCCATCAGGTGTATGTAAGTCACTCAGCACTCCATTTACTCTGAAGGCAACATCTGCTCCCCAGGTATCGCCACGCTGCTTGGCTTTCTGAATGATGGACTGTTTGAATGTTGTCTTCCTACTTCTGTCGCTAGTTCTACAAAGAAGGATTCCCTCCATCGAATATTTAAGCAAAGCAAACTAAATTTGCTTGTACCACTTACTGGTCATTCATGTAACACTTCTCAGAAAACTCGAAAATTTCAATCGTCCTGGAGCAGGAATCGAACCCAGCATCTCCCGATTACATCTCCCATCGCCCTGGGTTCTTTTTCGGTCGTTCAGTTTCACAATCAGTTCCGCAAAATAAACAGTGTAAAAAATTAAATGATGATTCACTCCTCAGTCGCTTCGGTTCGGGAGTAGCATCTGCCTATTGACGATGCTTTGATACAACACGTTCAATGTGGTGTTTCAAGCAATATGTACTAACATAGTTCACATGGGGCATGAAGTTTGTAACACCCTCCGGCAGTTAGTCCCTGAGGCCATTCTCCCGTTGAAGACTTGCACGACGCAGAGTCTCCATGCCGCCCCGGTGGCGCAGTGGTCTAAGGCGTTGGCCTCTGATTATTCGTCCGAAAGGGGTTCGGGTTCGAATCCCGGTGAGGCATGGATGTTGTGTTTGTTTTACGGCACCGCCTCTCTCCCTTCCCTGGAACCAGTGACCCTAAATTAGGGACGGGCGACTGCTTATATCCCATTGAGTTGCTCACGGTGGTCGTTAAACCTCCAATCCAAAAAAAAAAAAAAAAGAGTCTCCATCTTCTTCGAAACTTTAACAGTAGGCTCTGTGCCACCACAAATGAAACATTCTATTGCCTTATGACTGCTGCACTAGATTAATAGTCTTGCAACAAAGCGAAAAGAGAAATAAAATATACAGCAGATCAGAAATATAATCTTACACAATAACATTGCGCTAAAATACGCAAGCAAAGTAGGTTAAACTACACATATAAACCTTTCTGTGAATCTCTATAACATTGGCAACATTAATATTAGTCGAAATACTGATTTTCATGTACATTAATGATTGAGAACCTATTCAAACCTTCAATTCAAATTTTACGTTTTTCTGCTTTGCGGCCATCTTGAATTCCGCCAATTTGACAGAAATGCTCAAAGTTTAGCATCTGGCACTCAACGATTTCGGAATCAGCAGGTCGAAAGCATATAGGAACCACCAAGAAACATTATATATATACGAAAAAGAGGTACATGGCCTTCTAGCTTGGACTACAATGTAATAAGTTTGTGGTGTAAGTTTGCTCAACAACTTTGTCTCCCACGAGAACGTCCAAGAGAGGGGCCCAATAAATTAAGTAATTAGACTTGTCAATAAGAACTGTAGACGTTCCTTTTAAGAGCACCGTATTTCAAATCAATGCATAGGACAGGCAGGTTCAATCAGCACATGCCGGATGCCGCCCCTAATTATGTGCCCATAAACTCCGTAACGCGACTCTTCTTAAAGAGGTACTACAGTGGTCTGAGCTATCGGTTGCTTACCATAAACACAAAGTTCATCCCACCCCCTTCCAGCCCACCAACATTGCTCAACCGTTGTGCCCATCGTGCTAGCAGTAAAGAAAGGGAGACAGAGACGTGGGCTGTGCAGGACATGATGTTCAAAGCGGACCCTGCAAATATCCGAGGGGTGAAATTGCCTCCGTAACTTCGGAGAAAGCAAAAACACTATCGTTGCATGATTTATCTATTCCAGGAGGTCTTCAAACTCAGCCCTCAGGAGATTGTTCCAGAGACATTCCCGCACATACACATAAGAGAATTTTGAGAGAACTAAGTTTCCGCAAATAATCATTTCACTTGCTCTTTTATTAAGTAACTTTCAGAAATGTAAAAATCTCATTATGACTTTAGAAGTCAATTCTCTTTTACGAAGAACATTTTTTAATGCGCACAATTCTAACTGAATAGACGCAGTCGATCAATCATCTTCGTTTGCTAGTGGAGAGCGTCTTAATTTTCCTCCTATCATGTGCACGTCTTCTCCTGCTCAGGTCTCCGACTCTGTCATTGAGAACGTGGATGTGACGTCCCTGGTCTCTGCTGACGATGATGAATTCATGAACGTCTCTTATGGTGTCGCTGATCTGCCCTCTACAGTTTCTACTGCCTCTGCTTCCAGTACATTGTCTCATGCTGCGTCAATGCCTTCCAGAGGAAGCGCTTTTGCACGCACGTATTCTGCGGCTGCCTCTGGTATTCCACTGGCTTCTTCCTCGTCTCGTCTGCCCCCTTTGGATTCTTACGTTACTCTCAACGGTGACACCATCTTATTAGACATTCCCGATCACTTTCCTGCTGGTCAACGTCTTCATTCGACCCTCGAGTTGGGGGCTTGTTTTGATGCGCTGCCCAACACTCCTTTGAAACAGTACAGCTCCGCTCTCAAGAAGATGCTTCCTTCTGGTGCCATCACCCACCTCGCCCGAAAGCCACGAACTGTGATTGTTTATTTTTCTAAGAAAGAATATGCCAACCTTGTCTTGTCTCGGGGCCTATCAATTGGCGATCGTCACCTCTTGGCCGAATCCATCGCCCAGCGTCCTGTTCTGGTCTCTCTACATCCGGTACCCCCGGAGATCTCTGATGATATGCTGTGTGCTGCACTTAGTCGATGCGGCAGAGTAGTCGGCCCAGTGAATACTATCTCCTCTTCCCCCTCTGACCCCGATGATAAACATATCTGTGGCTTCCGTAAAACTGCTCGCATCATCTTCCCGTCGGAAGAGCATCTCATAAAGTTTCCACGGTTCCTCGATGTTCGTTGCGGTAACGAGCGCCGCCGAATTGAGCTCCTCACTTCTGCTCATGGCTCACGCTGCAAGGCTTACGGCCATCAGCAGGCTCATTGCCCCCATGCAGAGCCACTGACTCCTGCAGCTCCAAGGCAGCATTCTACCTCTTCCTCCGTTTCTGCTGTCATGCCTCCTCCTGCGTCTGCAATTCCTGGTCCCAGTTCTGCCGAAAATCTGATTAAAGCCTTCGATCAACACGCGTCTTCCAATGTTGCTTTCTCCACTCTGTCGGATTTTCATCCGCTTGACTCCTCCTTGCTTTCCCGTGTTCTCTCTCCATCAGAGAACAACACGACAGATCTTCAAGCTTCATTCACCGTCGTCACTTTTGCTCCTTGCGATGAGGTGGACCTTTCCTCTGATTCCACATCTCGTGTGTCATCGATCCACAGCAAACGTCGCTCTACTACCAGTACCGAGGCCCGGGGGAAAAAGAAGAAGTCACCTTCTCCGACTGGCCGCCCTCATCGTTCCACCCGCCTAGGAGGCTCAAAGTCTCCCGTGTCACGTTCTAGCTCTTCCTCTTCAAAGTCCAAGGGTCCTCTGCCGACGACTGAAGATTTCTCGACTCTGCTTACCAATGCCTCTCTTCCTTCAGAACCTGTCTCCTTTGAAGAGCTTTACGAGTTTCTCACTGATAAAACAAATCGGGAGGCTTCTCTCATGCTTTTACAGCGGTTTGAAGCAGTTCTTCCCGAGGTCTTCGACCAAGCAAACCCCCATCCTCAAATTCCTCCGGCATAATGCCAAGCAACCCCCATCCTCAAATTCCTCCGGCATAATGCCAAGCAACCCCCATCCTCAAATTCCTCCGGCATAATGCCAAGCAACCCGACTACGTCTTGTGGTGTCGTGGTATCATCAATCGCTTCGACACATTCCAGAAAGCTGCCATAGCTGCCCTTCATCCGACGTCGAACTTACCCATTCAAGGTAGCTACTCTGAATTGTAGGGGGTTTGCAAACCCCCTCGCTAACACTCTCGTTCTGGAAGATCTCTCGCCTCTTGGGGCCGACTTACTCCTTCTGCAAGAGATGAACTGCCACTCTTCGACACTTTTTCATAGATGGTGCACTTGGGACTTCACCTTTCACCATCTTTCCGTTACTCTGTGCACGGTGGTCTTGCTATTGGTGTTCGTCATCAATTTCGAACCACCCTGTCTTCACTCTCCGTCCGCAATTTCTGCCGAGATCTTCTACAGCAAATCTCCTTCACTCTAGCTCGAATTCGTTTTCATATCTTCAACATCTACGTACCATGTTCCTCATACGCACCTATCCCTGCTGTTCACGAGCCTCCGGGGAGCCCTCTCTCAGGTTCCTTCCTCTGATCGAGTGCTTCTCGGGGGTGATTTCAACTGCACTCTTAACCCGTCTCTTGATCACCTGCCAGTGTCTCGTGAGCGCCGCACGGACCTAGTCGCCCTCCTCCAAGACCTTGTCTCGGACTTTTCTCTAGTTGACGTCCACCGGCATCTTCATCATGCGGACATCTCCCATACCTGGCGTTCGTCTGGGACGCGAGCTCCCCTGACCGCTCGCTTGGATCGCTATTATGCTTCGCCATCGCTCCTTCCGGCAGTGACAGATTCTTTCCATCACCCCACAGCGTCCTCCGACCACTGCGTGGTGACTCTGACTGTGTTCGCCGCGTCGCCGCCTTCTCGAACAGTCCACCCATGGACCTTTGATACTACCCTGCTTGATGATTCCGAGTTCTGTTCTTCCATCCATGCCTTCCTCAATGCCCGTCGGGAGGGCTGCAGTCTGCTCCCTGTGCGCTTTTGTATTGGTTGGAGACCAAGCAACAGCTCATCATCCACATCCGCCAGCTATCTTTTACAACGAAGACCCTTCGACTGATGCAACTCGATCATGCTCGACAGATGCTTTCCCTCATCAGTTTAGCTGATCCGCTCTTCCCTGAATACCAAGCTGAGCTCAAGGCGCTACTGGAACCCCTTGCACAGCAAGCTCTCATCCGCCTTCGTCTACAACATCTCAACCCAACGGATTGCTCATACGACTTTCTCACATCTATGAAATCAGATCGCCGTATCTCTACTTCGCTCCGTCACCTTCGTCTTCCGTCTGGCACCATCACCTCCGATCCAGATGCTATTTGCTTTCAAGTACGCTGGTTCTTCGCCGATAATTTCTGTGAAACTCCTCCTCCTTCCTCCTCTACTTCTGCTCATCTTCTCTTCAATCTACCTCATGTCCCCCCTCATCTTTCTGCCTTTCTTCTTCTCCCTCCTACTTCTTGTGAGCTCTCCGATTATTTTTCTTCTCTTAACCCTCACGCTGTTCCGAGTCCGGACGGCCTCCCTTTGCTCTTCTACCATACTTTTTCTCCGCGCTCTTGCCTTTTCTCCTATGTACTCTAACTACTGCTTTTCACTGTTCTACTCTCCCGAGGAGTTTCACAGATTCACATATTATTCTTTTTCCCAAGAAAGGAGACCCTCTTGACTTGGGGAATCGGTGTCCTATCTCCCTGCTTAACCTAGACTACAAACTCTATACTAAACTTCTCTCCCGCCGGCTTAACTCTATTCTCCCATACATTCTTTCTCCTAATCAGACTTACACCGTTCTCGGCCGTTCTATCTCTTATAATGTTCTGCTTCTCCGCGGCCATCTTCACCTTGCTAATGTACGCTCTGAGCCTCTTGCCCTTTGCTCTCTTGATCTTCGCTCTGCTTTTGATAATATTTCCCATACTTATCTTTCTAACACTCTTCTCAGCTTTGGTTTTCCTAACTCCTTTGTTTCTCTCCTTCTCTCTCTCTACCGGGACGCCGTTTTCCACGTTAAGACGTGGAAAACGGCATTTCTAATTGCGCCCACCCCCTTCTGCCGTGGTGTACAACAAGGCTGCCCGTTATCAGGGCAACTCTTCCCCACCGTTCCTGCGCTCCGTGGAGCACTCTCTCCAGGCATCTTTATCACCACTAGTTGCAAGCACTCGGCACCACTCTATCTTCTGCACCGCTTACGCTGATGATGTCACCGTGTGCATCCGTGCTGATTCTCAGTTCTCTCAGCTCCGTCATCTTTTTGATACCCATGCTTCTTGCTCTGCTGCAGAACTCAATGCCGCCAAATGCACTGGACTGTGGTATGGTGCGTGGTCTGGTCGTACAGACTCCTCGTGGTGGGCCACCTGGTCCTTTTCGGCTCAGCGCTTCCTCGGGGGTTTCTCGGCTCGCCTCATGCTTCTACAACAGCCACTTGTAGTGCGCTTCGTCCACGTCTCATTCGAGCAGCTGCCTATTGGCGCCGTGCCCAATTCTGCACGTCGTTTTATCAACGAGCCAACCGTGCACGCACTCATCTTATTTCTCTGTGTCAGTACTCCTGGATTGCCTCATCTCCTTTACTTTACTGCCTCCGAGAAATCACCAGTTGCCTCACCCGTGTCGTGTGGTCCGGTCATCACTGCGTCGCTGTCACCAAGCTCTGTCTTCCTCCAGCTCGTGGTGGAATTGGGCCCATTGATGTTCAGCTCCACTGTCGATCCAGCCGCATCGTCATGTTCCTCCGTCTTTTCACTGCTCCTGTTCCATCGGCCGTCGTTGTGCGCGACGTCCTCACCTCCCCGCGCAACCCTCATTTTGCTTTCTCCTCTCTCGTACTAATGGATTGCTTTCCTTCTCTTCCATCCAAACTACCTCCTGCCTATTCTGAGGCCCTCACTTTCCTACGTTCTCGCCCTCTTAATCGCTCCCCTCCCTCTTCTACTTTTGACCTTATCTCTGAACCTCTCTTCTTCTCCTCGCTACTTTGTCCCCCTCATCTTCCCTGTTTCGCTTTCTTCTCCTGGCTCCGTGCTGGGGTAGTAACGGTCCGCGACCTTACTAACCCTGACCTCTCCTTCAGCTCGCTACGTCCACGACTCTCTCTCTGCTTTGCTGTCGTTTCTCAGTTTTCTGATCTCGCAACTCCTCTTGGCCTTGCCTCTGTACTTTCTGCTCCACAACAGCTTGCCCTCTTTCTACGTGTCTCTGACCTGTCTCTTCCTCTGTTCTCGTTCTCTACAAAATCCCTCTATCGGTTTCTCTCCTTCTCTGCTTCTCCTTCACCTCTCCCTATTCACGGTGTTCATCCTGCTACTGTTTCTACTGTCTGGGCTGCTGCCCGCTCCCCTCTTTCGTCCCCGCTAGAACTCAATACTCACTGGCTCTTCCTTCATAACCGGCTCCCCATTCCATCCCTTCTTCACCGCATGACACTACTCTCTTCCCCTCTTTGCTCCATAAGCTACGTGGTCGCCAGCGACCCCGTGGTTCGCTGTTACACCAAGTCCGTTACATCTCACGATGAGTTAAGACTCTGCATTAACTTTTTGATGTTCTTTCGCACTGCGGTGCCCCGCCTGTGATCATTTTGTTCTTCCTAAAGGACTGTTCTGTTTGCATCACGTTGTAAATTTCTCAGTTCTCATTCAATGTATATATCATCGCTTTTATCAGTTTGTATCATTCCTGTTCTTTTTTTTTTTTTTGAGACGATTCCATGTTGTTCGTCTCATCTGTTTTGGTACATTAAAGCGATTCTGAAACCACCTTTGGCCTTAATGCATGCACTGACATTTCGAGACATGCTTTCAACAAGGTTTTGGAACACAGTGATAGGTATCCGTTTCCATTCAGTACATAATGCTTCCCCCAACTGTTGCTTAGTAGTAGGCCTTGGTTCCAAACTTTTTATGCGGCGCTCTAATTCATCCCATTGGTGCTCTATGGGATTAAGATCAGGGCTCTGTGCTGGCCAGTCCACACACGATAAGGAATTATCGTCAAACCACGCCGTAACAGTCCTTGCTTTATGGCTCGGTGCATTATCCTGCTGGTACAAACAAGCCTCGGTTTCATAGTATTGCCACAGAGTTGGTAGGGCATAATTGTCCAGAATATCGAGGAAGACGTGCTGGTTAACAGATTTATCCACGATAACCAATGGGCCGGGACCATACCACGAAAAACACCCCACACGAGTACACTGCCAGCTCCAAACTTGACCGCAGGAACAGCACACTGTGGTAAATAGCGTTCCCCCAGCTGCCGCCATACCCACACACGGCCATCAGACTGATGGATCGTGTATATGGATTCATCAGTCCATAGTACCCGTTCCCATTGATCTACGGTCCACGATAAATATTTTTACACCATGCTAAACGACGAGTAGCATTCCTAGTGGAGATGAAAAGCTTATGAGCAGCTGCACGACCACGGTAATCCATGGAATGAAATTCTCTGCGAATGGTACGTGTACATACCGAGGTTCCAGCATTCTTACTCACCTGAACACTGAGGTCTTGTGCAGTATTTCGTCGAATAGCTGTAACGATTCTCCTGCAGCTTCGAACTCCTCTATCACTGATTTCCTTTGGTCTGCCGGTACGTTTTGCTGCTTCAGGAACGCCATGTGTCTTTCACTTATTCAGTACATCCAAAACAGTTGACTTGGGTATGTTTAAACGCCTCTTGGTTTCTCTTATGCACAACCCACTAATGTAACACCCAACAATCTTTCCTTTCTCAAAGTCAGTTCTCTCCCGCCGCGACATTTTCACTCAACCTCACAGTGTGATATGATCGCGGTCAGCTGCAGTCTTGTTTTTATACCGTTTGCAGCTGTACCGCGCTCTTAACAACGCAGTGGATCCGTTCATTTACTTTTGAATGAGTGTCCGGTGACTTTTGTCAGTATAGTGTACATCAGATAAAACTGTTTCAATTTATTAAAAATGCATCAACTTATAATAGAAAAGAATGCTTTAATTTTTTCTTCTGTCTTTCATTAACTTTCATTTTGTCCTGATGGATTTAAAAAACTTCCGTTTTCTGTTGCCTCCCACCCCCGAAAAAAAAATTCTATATACACTCCTGCCTGCAACCTTGTCTTGCACTTATCTCCTCTAAAGCAGTCGTCAGCCACGTCCTGCTCTCTCACTGCTCCAAGGCAGTCTTAAGAGCGCTGGTATAGCTTCTAGACCCCACTTTGCGTGTTGGAATTCCTTACTGCCGCCCCGGTGGCGCAGTGGTCTAAGGCGTTGGCCTCTGATCATTCGTCCGTAAGGGGTCCGGGTTCGAATCCCGGTCAGGCATGGATGTTGTGTTTGTCTTACGGCACTGGCTCTCTCCCTTCCCTGGAACCAGTGACCCTAAATTAGGGACGGGCGACTGCTTATAGCCCATTGAGTTGCTCACGGTGGTCGTTAAACCTCCAATCAAAAAAAAAAAAAAAAAAAAAAATTCCTTACTTATAGTAGCACAAACAAACAGCAGAGCTATTAGCAATTACCCTTCTGAGTGAATTCTTATCCACCCTCCTCATTTGCCCTTGGACATACTACCATGAAAAAACGGCTTAAACTAAGGATTTCGAAGAGTGGAGAACAACTGAATTTTCCCTCATGGCTTTGCGAAAGCTACACTGCCGGAAAGTGAAAAAGAAACACCAAGAAGGAATTGGCGGACGATCATGAAATTTACATATGCTAATGGGATCGAGTTTATGTAGGTGTGATGTTAATTTCGGGACCAACCGGTGAGCGCTTACGCCACAGCACGGCATAATATGCAAATTATCGTCGGTGGTATTTAAAGAGTACGGTGAAGTGAATGTAATCAGTCGTCGGCGTACGGACACGTGCGAAGACCCAGAAGAAGCTGCAATGCCTGCATGGACATGGGAGACGTGTACGATTTCAGCAGTTATCGGACTTTGAGCGAGGCCGGGTGGTAGTATTGCGAAGCGATTTAGACGGGAAGTATCGGTGGTGGTACGATGGTGGCGTAGATGTTCCGAGGAACATTCCAACACGAGAAGACGTGGAACCGGGAGTAACAGCGGACTCATGAGCGGACCGATCGACGCAAAAGAAGAGCTGCGTTGTCAAGCAGAACATCCACTGCGACGCAAATCCGAGCTGCCGTTGCACCTGAGGTGACTGTGCGAACAATCCGCAACCGTCTATTGGATGCAGGACTACGTGCACGTGCACCTCTGACTCCAGCCCACCGTCAGGAACGGCTGCAGTGGTGTTGCCAACGTCTGCACTGGAGAACGCAATGGCGACCTGTCGTGTTCAGCGATGAAAGCAGATTCTGCTTGGGAGCCTCCGATGGCCGTATGCGTGTTCGCAGATGCACAGGGGAGCGTCTCCACCCTTCTTGCAACCGCTAGCGACACACAGGGCCTACACCTGGTCTCCTGGTGTGTGGAGAGATCAGCTATCACTCCCGTACACAACTAGTGTTTGTACCGGGTACGTTAAACAGCACCTCCTGCATCAACAACATCATTCAGCCCGTTGTTGGGCCATTTGTAAGGTCGGTCCATCGTGGTGTTTTCCAGCAAGATAACACACCCCCATGTAACGTACCAGGAGATGTGACGTACCTGCCCGAAGGACGCACACGACATAAAGGCAGATAGGAATCAGAATAAAACGTCCGCTTAGCTCAATTGGTAGAGCGACTTGTTACGGAATAAGCGGATCGGGTTCGAACCCCGGCGCGGATAAAAATGACGGAGAAATTTACTTCGTTATAATGGCGCCCGAACTATCCGGATGACCTGACCGTTCAAAATCTCGCATTGGTGTGATGTTATTTCCACACCGCGAGATAGGAAAAATAAGAGAATCCTTTCTCCAGCACTTCGAAAAAAAAATAAAAAAAAAAAAATAATAATGGGGAGATGATGTAACGTACCAGGAGATGTGACGTACCTGCCCGAAGGACGCACACGACATAAAGGCAGATAGGAATCAGAATAAAACGTCCGCGTAGCTCAATTGGTAGAGTGACTTATTCCGGAATGAGGGGATCCGGGTTCGAATCCTGGCGTGGACAGAAATGACGGAGAAATTTACTTCGTTATACCCACACACGGCACGTGCAACGCAACATGCACTTCAGGTTGTGAGACAACTTCCATGGCCTGCACGTTCACCGGATTTGTCCCCCATTGAGCACGTGTGGGATTTTATGGGACAACGACTTATCCGGTCTCCACGGCCAGCCACAACCATCCCCGATTTACGCGTCCAGGTTGAGGATGCTTGGAACTCAATACCCCAAACTTACATCCAACATCTGTACGACAGACTCCATGCCAGAATTGCACAGTGTGACGCAGTTCATGGCGGTTCAACCTCGTACTAACCATGTTGCATGGAAATGTTATTTTTCAGTTTACCAGCAAATACAGCTGTATTTTGCCATAATGTTTTGATCACGTTATCCTCTGTATTACGTTATTATGCTGTATAAATTTCGTTTGCATCAGAAGTCTCCTTCTTGGTGTTCTTTTTTCACTTTCCGCCAGAGTATTTTAATAACACTGGGGAACGCAACTTTGGTGCCTAAGATGTTTGACCCTTTTTGGGATATTTTGGGGTCACGGATTCGGAAAATGGCATCAGTTTTTGTCCATCAGATCTGCTTCTCGCGATATGATATATGCAGAGAAATCCCAAGAAGCCTAGAACACGAACAACAACACACAAGTTTCGTCATTAAGACATGCTGCTGAACTCGCGTTTCTGTGATTTCCTGCGATGCGATGTTCTTGGACATTCGCGATCGATGCTCCAACAATAGTCCGCCATCATATGCGTATCCCATCGTCCACGGTACCGTTTTTCCATGGCCCTTATTTCCTGGTGAAATCGCTCCCCTTGTTCATCGCTGATATCACCAAGACAATGTGGAAATCGATCCAAATGACTGTGGAGGTAATGCAATTTGATGTTCATGTTACAATCAAGTGTACAAAACGCAGTGAACATATTCTCCACGAGTTCATGGTAGTTAGCGGCCTTATGGTTCCCAAGAAAATTCTGTTCAACCATACAAAATGACGACCACGCACATGCCTCAATATTGTCCAATGAGTCTTGGAAACGCTGGCCTTTCATGAGTTCCCGGATTTGTGGTCCATCGATTATACCTGCTTTTATTTTCTCCCTACTCAACGCTGGAAATGTGCTACATATGTAGCAGAAACACATTCCATCTCTCTTAAGTGCCTTAACAAATTGTTTCATCAAACCAAGTTTGATGTGCAATGGTGGTAATATGATCTTTTCTCTGTCCATCAAAGGTTCTGTGATGATATTTCTTTCTGCCAGCTAACAATTTAGCTGCCTTCTTTGGAAGACTTAGGTCCCTTATGAGGTCGTTTATAACGAAGTAAATTTCTCCGTCATTTTTATCCGCGCCAGGATTCGAACCCGGATCCCCTCATTCCGGAATAAGTCGCTCTACCAATTGAGCTACGCGGACGTTTTATTCTGATTCCTATCTGCCTTTATGTCGTGTGCGTCCTTCTGGCAGGTACGTCACATCTCCTAGTACGTTACATCATCTCCCCTTCATTTTTATTTATTTTATTTTTTTTTTCGAAGTGCTGGAGAAGGGATTCTCTTATTTTTCCTGTCTCGCGGTGTGGAAATAACATCACACCATTGCGAGATTTTGAACGGTCGGGTCATCCGGATAGTTCGGGCGCCATTATAACGAAGTAAATTTCTCCGTCATTTCTGGTCTACGCCGGGATTCGAACCCGAGGCCGCTTATTCCGGAACAAGTTGCTCTACCAATTAAGCTACGCAGACATTTGTTCTGATTGCTATGTGCCTTTATGTCGTGTGCGTCCTGCTGGCAGGTACGTCACACGTTCAATTCCATTTGACTGAAACCTGATGCAGCTGATGAAAGTCCTTGGAAATGATTATCATGCTGCTCAGCATAGCTTTCTTTCTCACCAGCCGATTCATCCGACTCTTCGGGGAGCTCTCTGGAAGCCTGCTACATGTTGGGACAGGTATCTCTTCTGAATGTGGAACAGGGCGTCTAGCGGAGGCTAAATCAGGATACATCCACTTACTCCGGTTCTTCCCATTGATGCCCTTTATATTCACCAGACAAAAGTAACAATCATCACTGTGGTTGCTCTGTTAGCACCATACCATTGGTATACCAAATTTCATGCACTTCCTTTCCCCATTCGTCCACTGTCGCAGGCGCTCTGTACACGTTTTACACACGACATACGGTGTTGTTGTTGTTGTTGATTGGAGGTTTAACGACCACCATGAGCAACTCAATGGGCTATAAGCAGTCGCCCGTCCCTAATTTAAGGCCACTGGTTCCAGGCAAGGGAAAGAGCCAGTGCCGTAAGACAAACACAACATCCATGCCTCACCGGGATTCGAACCCGGACCCCTTTCGGACGAATGATCAGAGGCCATCGCTTAGACCACTGCGCCACCGGGGCGGCCGACATACGGTGCCCAAGGCTTATCTTGGTCCCCTAGTTTTACTGTCAAGTAGGCGAAATAAGCTCTTTTCACAAAGTCCGTTATAGCTTGTCTCTGTTGAGCGAACGTGTACTCTCCGAAAATGTAACAGCCGCCCCAGTGGCGCAGTGGTTTAAGCGATGGCCTCTGATCATTCGTCCGAACGGGGTCCGGGTTCGAATCCCGGTGAGGCATGGATGTTGTGTTTGTCTTACGGCACTGGCTCTCTCCCTTCCCTGGAGCCAGTGACCCTAAATTAGGGACGGGCAACTGCTTATAGCCCATTGAGTTGCTCACGGTGGTCGTTAAACCTCCAATCCAAAAAAAAAAAAAAAATGTAACAAAAAACATCCGGATGATTGACACATTTTCTTCATGATGAATCCATGTCAACGCCTGAAAAAGAAGTAAAACGCGTCTGAACATGTAACGTGCACACGCAAACACGGGCAGCAACAGAAAATTCAAAGGTATGTATGTATACGAACAGGTAACAAATGCTGGCTGGAAAATAAAGTAATACTAGGTAATAACGCCAACAATATCTCTAAAACTAGAGCTGCTAGAGCAAAAAGGATACCGTTTCCGGAATCAGCGACACATAAATACCCTGAATCAGGTCGAAAGTTCCACGCACCGCGATTTTTTTTTCTTTTTTGGTCCCCAGTGTAATCTTTCGATGGAGAAATAAACAATGCACTTTCTAGGGAAATACATAGAGCTAAGCGACGAAAAACATGAAGCTCATTATTACCTGGAAAAGTATAGATTGCAATTTGAAGTTAAAATTTTTTTAAATGGCCCATCTTGAACTGGGTCCCCGCACGGGGATAACTGGTTTTCCAGTTATTTGGGGAGCAGCGCCCCCACGGCCCGAGCTGAGCTTGTGACTGGTCAACATCTGATGTCATGCCACCGCTTGATTTTTATTTTGGTGCTATTGGTGTTTGCAGGGACGGCTGTTCATCCAGCTGTTGGGGAGTCGCGGCCCCACGATCCCGAGCTGGTCTTGTGTCTCGCTTTTTTGTTTTTATTTATTTTCTCCACTGGCTAGTTGCCCGTGTTGTATTCTCTACCTCATCGCTACCACGTTATGTACTAACACCCCGGTCTTGTGGTTTTGTTACCCTCCACCACTAACTGATTTATATTAACCGCTCAGTTCGTAGGGTTGCTGAGATTCTGTTTAGGTTCCCTTCCAGGATTTGTCTTCTTTGGATTTCTTTTTTTTTCCTTTTAACTGGTTTGGGTGCTAGACCTACCTGCATGTTTGCCGCGTGCGGAGACCCGTGAGGCGGAAATGGGATGTCTGGCGGCTGAGGTCGCAGGAGACCGGATAAGTGCCTCCTGTGTACCAACACTCCTCTTCGACCCCGGCTTCGCTGTAAACGGGAGGCTAGAGACTAACCCACCTCTAGTCAGAAGTCTTGTACCAAGTTGTGTACACGGCTTTAGCGGCTTTTTGGTCGTATAGCACGGCAGGGTGAGCCCGGGGGCTGTGGGATCATGCCAAAGGCGTTGGCATGACGGTACCCGGAGGCCGAAGTGTCCGCCGAGTGCGTGTGATCACAGCCAACGGACTATATCTGCAACGTATAAGCTCCAGAACTGTGTCCAGCGTCATTTTCTTGGCTTGCAGACCTCCAGTTCTCCCTTGTAGGGCTCGGTGGTGGGTGGAGTAGTCTGCAGACGAATCTTCCTCCTTTTTTTCCATGGGTAAAAAGAACAAAAACTCCAAATTTAAGTCACCTGACAAAATGATAGTTGCCAACGACACTCCTTCGTCTTCTCAACCTACCAAGTCTCATACCCTTAAACGGTCTTTAGACCTTGACCTGGACCAAGAATGTGGAACCTCTTCTTCGGCAGCTGTACCAGTCGCTCCGAAGCGTCGTCTCCCCCTCAATTGCTGTGACTACGCATGCTACTCACTTGCTTGTAGAATCCATCGATCCGAATGAGAGACTGTCCACCAGATCTCCCTTTTTCATTTCTAAAGCTTTGGACGCTGCGGTTGGCCCCTTGAAGTCTGTGAGGAAGCTTCGCTCTGGGGACCTGCTTGTCCAAACTTGCAGTGTTTCTCAGAGTAACACTTTTCTGAACCTCACTAGTCTTCAAGGCATTCCTGTGAAAGTGACACCTCACCCGTTTCTTAACACCTCTCGGGGTGTTATTTCGGAGTTTGATCTCTTGCCATGCAGTGAAGACGAATTCGTGACTGAACTTGCTGATCAAGGTGTTATTGCTGCACGTCGTATGATGTTCCGGCGTGATGGTTCCATGATTAAGTCAAAAAATGTCATCTTGACTTTTGACTCCCCGATAGTTCCGACAGAAATCAAAGCAGGCTACTTGGTCTGTGCAGTTCGCCCGTACATTCCCAGTCCTCTGCGCTGTTTCAGGTGCCAGAGGTACGGGCATTCACAACGATTCTGTAAGAGTTCCGCTCGTTGCGCTAATTGTGGCTCCGGTGAACATGACGGGGAAGGTTGCACTTCTGCGGCCTGCTGTGTTAACTGCGGTGAGGCCCATGCAGCTTACTCCCGCAACTGTATGAAATGGAAGGACGAGATGGCGATCCAGCGCCTCAAGACCCTGGAAGGCCTCTCGTACCCTGCTGCCAAAGCCAAGTTGGGTATTCCCAACACCCGACAGCGTAGTTTTGCCGCAGTTGTTAAGTCTCTGCCACAACCCGTGCAGCCCTTTGTTCCGCGCCCTGTAGCTCTCGCAGCGCTTGCCAAGCGATCTACAGCTGACCAAGCGACACAGGTGTTTTTCCCCGAGCTCGCGATTTTTTCGACTACCTGATTCTGGGCCTTCTCTTTTGCAGCCGACCCTCTCTTCCAGTTTAAAGCAGAAAGCCTGCACGTGCGGACGACCCGGCCCTCAATCCGCAAAGGTGTGCAGTGTCCATCCAACTGTCTCGGCCTCAGCGAGGTCCCCACCCTCAACCAACATTATAGCGGAACATAGGGGGGAGGAGAGTGACAGTTCGTCCCCAGCCTCAAACAACATTGCAGAGGAACATGGGGGAGAAGAGAGTGACAGTTCGTCCCCGCCCTCTGCCAGCATTGCAGGGGGAGTGTGGGGGGGGAGGAGAGTGATTCATCCTTTGTGTAGTTCTGTTTAAAAAAAAAAAAAAATATAATTATAATAGTCAATTAATAAATTTTTATATAAACCTAATTAACTACCTTGTCTTCACAGCTTTCATCATACTCTTTTTCAACTTTTACCAAGCCTGTCTGCTCTTACTCATTTTCCACGTTTTTTAAAAATCTGTGGCTGATAGTTCTTGGTCTGGCGCTCTTTGGCCAAACCTGGCCCTTGCGCCAATAAAATCCAACAACCAACCAACCAACCTTGAACTGGGTGGGGAAGAAAATTTCATGCTCGCCTGGAGCTCCCACCCTCGCATCCCCTTGGCGACGTCCCTGTGTAATTTATTTTGAATGATTTAGGGGTTAGGGAGGTCTTGTGTGCTGGAACTTGGCTTTGACGCCCCCCCTGAGAAAAAATACGCGGGAGCCCGGTCGGAAGTCAATGAAAAGGTTGACCAATCTCTTCCCTGACTAGGAGCTACGTTTCTTCACATATGGAAAAAGTCTCTCTGCAATTAAACTGGAATTTTTCTGTAACTAGTAACAAATTCAGTGTCGACTTATTCAGCCATTTCAGATGAAAGTTACTTCGCCCGCAAAAATGTATCCTTTTCAAAAAACGTGTTATTTTCGGTTTTCGTGAGCCAGAGACTGAGCAAAAAAAAAAAAAAAAAAAACTACCTCTAGTCTCTTTTCATAGCTGCTGATGTGCGAATTTCGCCTAGTAGAGATGGATTCTGTTTTCCTTCATCATTCTAAAAACCGATGAATGAAAAATATTGTAGTTTTATTCTTCCTCAAGCCCGAAACAACAACTTTAGATTCGCTGCAATAACGACCTGCAGTATCTAACTTCCTTTCCCTTGAGGTAGCTAATTATGGTCTTCCTGTTCCTCCCCCATCTGTAACGTTTCCTGCTTCCAAAATAAACTCACTAAATTCGGAATGTTTTCACTGAACTCTTTTTTTTTTTTTTTTTTGATTGGAGGTTTAACGACCACCGTGAGCAACTCAATGGGCTATAAGCAGTCGCCCGTCCCTAATTTAGGGTCACTGGTTCCAGGGAAGGGAGAGAGCCAGTGCCGTAAGACAAACACAACATCCATGCCTCACCGGGATTCGAACCCGGACCCCTTTCGGACGAATGATCAGAGGCCAACGCCTTAGACCACTGCGCCACCGGGGCGGCTCACTGAACTCTGGCCTGTGAACATTCTTACCACTGCCAAAGCAGATAAACAAAAAGATGCACGTTATCTTTTAGGGAATAGGTATGGACGATTTTCAGATTTGAAAGAAAAATCACTGTACCGCGGTGTTCACTTAATCAAAGCGTCATTTGTTGATAACATTGCGCCTATGTTCCGAAAATTCACATACCTGATTATTAGTGAACTTAAAAAAAAAAAAAAAAAAAAAGGACGGGGATTCTTTGAGTTATAATCTGTCAGTTCGGTCTTATCTCTCTGCGATAATTTATCAGTTGTGACGTATCTTAGATTTGTGTCTTTAAATTTACCTTCCCTTTTGATATTCTGTTCTGATGCAAATTATGTTGCTTCGTTATATTTTTTTCTGAACGTCTATCAGAGCTTCGAAGTTTCTTTATACGTTTTGGCAACGGCTGACAGTGAGTCAGAGTATCCAGGTAAGTAAAAAGCCACACCCAGTGTAAAATATTAATCTAGCCGCCGATGACCTAGTGGTAAACGTTCGTGACTGCCACGGAGAAACCTCAGGTTCGATCCCAGGCAGGTACGAACGCTCGAACCGCTAAATATACGCCGTGGGTCAGCTGGGCACGTTAAGCCGTCGGACCCCGGGTACTCCCCCCGGTAATAAATAAGGTCGTCTTCCTACCCCTTTCTACCTCGCTTCCGTGTCACTTTCCTATCGAGGCGCTTTAGCCCAAATCTCCTAGCTTCCTATTTCTAAGGGTTGTTTAAGACCAGGGGTCAGCCACCCTGGTGGCGCAGTGGTCTAAGGCGTTGGCCTCTGATCATTCGTCCGAAAGGGGTCCGGGTTCGAATCCCGGTCAGGCATGGATGTTGTGTTTGTCTTACGGCACTGGCTCTCTCCCTTCCCTGGAACCAGTGACCCTAAATTAGGGACGGGCGACTGCTTATAGCCCATTGAGTTGCTCACGGCGGTCGTTAAACCTCCAATCAAAAAAAAAAAAAAAAAAAAAAAAAAAAAGACCAGGGGTCAGACACTCTCTTCCTAAAATCCTCTACATATGATCTGACCTGAACAGATTAATCTATATGTTCCATTTTCTGGCCTCGCATGACTGTTAGCTTGACTTTAGAGAACCACTGAGCTACATTAACCCCCCCCCGTTTTATAAGGAGGAGTCTCTACCCTAGGACCATCGGCTTAATGTAACTTTTGAGCCACTGCGAGTGTCTGGCGGCAAGCTGCGAGTGACTCAGTGAGTACTGAGAACTCAAAGCAAAGGAACGAGATACTGTTATATGAAGCTTCATGGCGATCATGAGTTGTGAAAGATAAAATAATAAAGTATTAGTCGTGTACTATATATATACATAGTCAGCTCAGGTCAGAACGACGCCAGTTTCCAAACAACCGGCGAACTGTCTGTGGCTGTCCAAGAACGCAGAATAAGTTTTAAGGTATAGGGAGTGATAACTATGGCTGGTCTACGCACTTTCGCATCTTTTTGTTCTTTCTTTATACACAGACTTAAAACTAGACGGATATATATAGTATGACACCATTCTATTGGATCTTTCAGAGATCAGACTATTAGGGTACTAATTTTTGTCTCCACTGGCTTAAGAAACCATGCATCCTAATCGGGTGAGAGACACATGCACTGCGATTTTTCTGATTCTCTCCCATCCCTGGAGACATACTAAATTAAGAATTCTCTACTCTTCTACCTCCGTTGCTCACGGTATTCGTTAAACTACTACCACTAGAAAAGGTTTGTTTTTAAATAGGTCTTTTTATATTCATCATCACTTCTTGAGGATGTCAACCGCTTTCAAAGTTCATTAATTTAATTACTAATTTTCATAGTTTAACGATTCCGATTAACATCAAAGGCTAAGAGAAGCTTTATACCCCTAAGTTAAGGTTACCGTCTCTAAGAGAGAGGGAGAAAGAAAAACAGAACAGCCGAAAAGTAAAATATTAGGTGTACAAATACGTTTTAAAGAGTTTTTTGGGTGACGTGTACCGCTAATTTACATATCCGACATTCCCCGCGTTGTTGTCATGTGACCGTAACTGGTCCAGAGTACAAAATGTGACACAGAACTTTGCCCAACAGTCAAATGCACTTGCACGTCGGTAGGTGAAAGATGACAAGCCATACTGCATTTATTCGACACTGCATTCGTTATGAATTTCATCAAGGAAAAAGTGCATGTGCCTCGATCTGTTCTCTTCTGGGCCAGAATAGTGTATCAAAAGCACGTGTGAGTTTTGGTTTAGACGGTTTAAAGCAGGTGATTTTGGCGTTAGCGATCGAGAACGTAGCGGCACACCGCAGAAGGTTGCACATGAGGAACTGCAAGCATTGCTGGATGAAGATTCGCCTCAAACGCAAAAAGAACTAGCTGGACAACTGGGGGTAACTCAACAAACCATTTCCAATCGTTTACGTGCAATGGGAAAGATTCAGAAGGAAGGAAAATGGGTGCCACATGACCTGAGCCAGAGGAACAAGGATGAGCGTGTCATGAAGTGTTTGAATCTGTTGAATAAACAACACAGAAAGTCTTTCCTGTGGAAAATCGTTATGGGTGATGAAAAGTGTATATGGTATGACAATCCCAAACGCAAAAAACACTGGGTAGACCCCGGTGAAGCAACGACTTCGACACCGAAGCGCAATGTTCACTCCAAGAAAGTTCTGCTGTGCATCTGGTGGGATATGAAGAATGTGCTATATTATGACCTATTGGAACAGGGTCAAACTGTTAGTGCTGATCGCTACAAGCAACAATTTCTGCGATTGAACCAGGAAATCTGTCGGAAACGTCCATTCACAGGCAAAGGATTGCGTCCCGTGAAATTACTGCATGCCAACGCTGTCGCGAAATCGGTGAAGGAAACGTTATTGACGCTTGGCTGGGAAGATTTGGAGCACCCGGCGTATAGTCCCGACATAACCCGTTCAGACTATCATTTGTTCCGATCGAAGCAACATGGTTTGTCTGCTGTACGGTTCCGGACATGTGACGAAGTGCAAAAATGGGTGACGACTTCATCGCGTCCCACGACGAATTATTCTTCATGGCTGGAATCCGTCAGCTGCCCGACCAATGGCTGAAGGTGATAGATAATGACGGCGCATATTTTGATTCGTAACGGTATTGTTGTTTTCTCTCAAATGACATGTTGAGTTGTCTTAAAACGCTTCAAAACTTTTTTGTACACCTAAAACGACACTTAACGCGCGTCCCCCTCTCCTCCAATATTCCGAGACACTGTACGATATCGGAACCATCCTACCTTCGGAAGAAATTTCGTTTCACACTGAAGTTTGCAATGAAATGCTGGTCAATGCAGAAACCCGATTAGGAAATATCTGCTGATCTGTACTGATGCGAAATACACTCAAGCGAAAAGTAATTTTTAGTAAGAAACGAATCATCAGTGGGTTTTGAAGCTTTTTAAGTGGAGAAAAAATGTATTTTAATAAAAGCGAAGATTTTTGTGACTTCAGAGTACAAATCAGTCAACAGTCAACGTTTATGACTTTTGCTTTCTGTTCTTTCTTTATGCTCAGATGTCAGGCAAAAGAAATGAGTGATAAATCAAAACAGGCAATGAATTCCGAGCTTTTGTCTGCTCAAAACAAGATGATCCGCCTTGGCAGATGAAGACAGCAGTACCACCTGGGCGGAAGCAATGACAGATATGTCGGTGACAACTGTATTACAGATGTTTGTGTATTCGTCTATTTTTGTAACTTTATCATACAGCCATGGGTAGCTGTTAGAGAATAGCACAAGAGCTGTGATCATGAAAACTCCGGCGTAAAGTAAAATCATACCGTCCATATCGCTGTCAAGAAGTAATTTAACTAAAACGGGGTGCGTCCCGATGCCTGGCATATTTTCATTTTATTCATTCCCTATGACAATATTTTGTTTCATGCTTCCTGTGTTTTTTAAAAGCACGTCTTCTGTAAAAAAAAGATCGTGCTTACGTTACCGGATTGACCGTCCGTCCGTCCGTCTGTACCCGCGATATCTCTGCATCTATTAGTCCGATTTGAAAAATTCTTTTTGCATTGGGAAGCTTGAAATATGCGAATGATGATCCTTCATTTCGTTTATTTTTTTTTTACGATGTACAATTTCGCCTCTAAAAGGTGTAAATGCAGATGATGTCGAATTCAAAAATACGTTTTATTCCACATATTTGCTTCTAAACATCCGATTGAAAAAAATCTTTTATCTTTCGATTCCATTTATGTCGAACACTATTTTAGATATAGTTACTTTTCCAAATTACGCATAGATTTTCCGCTAGGGGGCGTAAACGTAAATTACATTTTTCCCGATAACTCTTCTTCTAAAACTCCGATTTGAATTTTTTTTTTCTTCAGCGGATACATCACCTGATGGAAAATCTTTTGCACATAATTTCAAATTTTTGGTAAGAATACTTTGGCCACCAGGGGGTGTAAGTGTTATCTTTTGCTTCTGATGTATTTGCCATAAAATCTGAGCTTCTAAAATATCGATTGAAAAAATTCTTTCGTGGACTGATGCCACTCACATCGATAAACCTTTTCGGAATATTTTCTTTTTAAAATATTCCACAGTTTCTCCGCCAGGGGGCGTAGATGTATATCTTATTTTTGTCAATATCTTTACTTATAGGAGTCCGATTTGAAAAATTCCTTCTTTGTTGGATAGTGTTTTCAGTGTGACATGTTCTTCATATAATTTCAAAATTTTCAAGTAATTCATAGACTTTCCACTAGAAGGCGTAGAGGTAAATTGCGTTTCCCCTATATCTCTGCTTCTAAATCTCCGATTTGAAAAATTCTTTCTGCACCGGATACAAGTCCTGATGGAAAATCGTTTGCACATAATTTCTAATTTTTGTAAAAAAAAAAAAAATGGTTTGGTCACCAGGGGGCAAAAATCTTAATTTCCGCTTCTGATGTATTTGCAGCAAAATATGAGCTTCAAAATTCTCGATTGAAAAAAAAGTCGTTTGTAGACCGATACCACTCATGTCAACAAACCTTTTAGAAACATTTTCTTCTTAAAATAATGCATGGTTTCTACGCCAGGGGGCGTAGATGTTTATCGCATTTTTGTCAAGATCTCTACTTCTAGGAGTCCGATTTGAAAAATTCCTTTTTTGTTGGATAGTGTTTCGAGTGTGACATGTTTTTCATATAATTTCAAAATTTTCAAGTAATTCGTAGACTTTCGCCTAGGTTGCGTAAAGGTAAATTGCTTTTCCCCCTATATCTCTGCTTCTAAATCTCCGATTTGAAAAATTCTTTCTGCACCGGATACAACTCCTGATGGGAAATCCTTTGCAGATAATTTCTAATTTTTGTAAAAAATGGTTTGGCCACCAAGTGGAGTAAGTCTTAATTTCCGTTTCTGATGCATTTGCAGCATAATATGAGCTTCTAAAATCTCGATTGCAAAAAAAGTCGTTTGTTGACCAATACTACTCATGTCGACAAACCTTTTAGGAACATTTTCTTCAATGCATGGTTTCTTATTTTTGTTATATCTCTACTTCTAGGAGTCCGATTAGAAAAATTCCTTCTTTGTTGGATAGTGTTTCCGATGCGAAATGTTTTTCCCTATAAATTCAAAATTTTCAAGTAAATCATATACTTTCCGCTTGGGGGCACAAAGGTAAATTGCGTTTTCTGCGTTATTTCTGCTCCTAAAACTCGATTTGAAATTTTTTTCCTCTATCGCATACAAGACCTGATGGAAAATATTTTTCACATAATTACTAATGTTTGGTAAAGAATGGTTGGCCACAAGGGTGCATAAGTGTTAATTTTTGCTTCTGATGTAGATGTATTTGTAGCAAAATCTGTGCTCCTGAAAACTCGAGTAATTTTTTTTTCTTGGACCGATACCGCTCATATGGAAAACCCTTTGGAGAATACTTTCTTCCTGAAATAACGCACGGTTTTCCCACTAGAGGACGTAAAGTCACATCTTATTTTTGTCGATATCTCTGTTTCTAAGAGTCCGATTTGAAACATTCTTTCGGTGTTGGAAAGCGTTTCCGGTGCGAAATGTTTCTCATATAAATTCATGTTTTTCTTAACGCACAAGTCTGCAACCAGAGGGCGTGAGCTCACGATTCCGTTTACAGCAATGTCTGAGGGTTAAAAACCCGATTGAAAAACTTCTTCCTTCCGTCAGATACTATTGTTTTCCATACCGGTTCCATTGACTTTGAATAGCTTTGATAAATTTAATTTGCGTCATAACGGATTCAAAAGAAGTGCTTATTACACCCGATAATTCGGTGTCATCTTTCTTGTTCTTTTTGAGGTACACGCAAGACCAACACCGGATGATACTTTTGCGGGACCGGGGACAAAATTACAATAAAGGCTTTATGTGAAAAATGTCGCCCGTAAAGAACACACGCGGAAACTATCATGAAGAAAAAGGTTATCTCAATGAAGAATTTGCTTTTAGCTTAAAAAAAGACCATAAAATAGATTGAAAGTTCAAAAAGAAAGAGAGTAAAAATGTGCTAACATCTACGACTTTCTTTCCTGAAAGTGTTAGGTTGAGCAGGGCCGTATTTTCAGCTAGGCGCACTACACGTGCGCCTAGGGTCCCAGAGCTTGGAGGGCCCCGAAAACGAAAGTTTTGTTTTGGTTTTCACGGACCGAAACAAATCAATCCTTAAAGCGACCACTTTATTTGTATTGTCAACTGATATTTTACTTTCTCATATTAGTAATATATTTTTAGCACGTCTTTTGTAAAAAAAAAAATGATCGTGCTTATGTTATCGGTTTGTCCGTCCGTCTGTACACACGAATCTCTGCAACTAATAGTCCGATTTGAAAAATTCTTTTTGCATTAGAAAGGTTGAAATGTGCGAATGATGACCCTTTATTTTGATTTTTTTCCATACATTTGCTTCTATATATACAATTCAAAAAATTATTTTGCCTTTAAATTCTACTCATGGCGAAGATTATTTTAGGTATAGTCACTTTTTTCAAGTTACGCACAGATTCTCCGCTAGAGTGTGTAAGAGTAAATTGCGTTTCCCCCGATATCTCTGCTTCTAAAACTCCGATTTCAAAAATTATTTCTGCAGCTGATACAACTCCGGATGGGAAATCTTTCGTATATAATTTCAAATTTTTGGTATGAAATGGTAAGGCCACCAGGGGGCGTACGTTTTCTGCTTCTGATGTATTTGCAACAAAATCTGAGCTTCTAAAATCCCGATTGAAAAATTCTTTCGTGAACCGATACTACTCACGTCGACAAATCATTTCGGAATATTTCTTTCTTAAAATAATGCATGGTTTCTCCGCCAGGGGACGTAGATGTATATCTTATTTTTGTCAATATCTCTGCTTCTAATGGTCCAATTTGAAAAAAAAATTATTCTTTCTTGGATAGAGTTTCCAGGGCAACATGTTTTTCATATAATTTCAAAATTTTCAAGTAATGCATTGACTTTCCGTTAGGGAGAGCAACGGCAAATTCTGCTTTCCCCGATATCTCTGCTTCTAAAACTCCGATTTGAAAAATTCTTCCTGCACCAGATACAGCTCTCGGTGGGAAATGTTTTGATTGTAATTTCTAATTTTTTATAAAATATGGCTTCGCCACCAGGGGGCGTAAGCGTTAATATCTGCTTCGTAAGTGTTTCCATCAAAATCTGAGCTTCTAAAATCTCGACTGAGAAAATTCTTTCGTGGACCGATACCGCTCATGTCGATAAACATTTGAGAATATTTTCTTCTTAAAATCATGTATGGTTTTTCCTCCAGGGGGCGTAGTTGTCTATCCTACTTCTGTCAATACCTCTGCTTCTAAGAGTCAGCTTTGAAAAATTACTTCTTTGTTAGATAGCGTTTCCGGTGTAAAATGCTCTCATATAATTTCAATTTTTTCAAGTAATACATAACTTTCCGCTAGGGGACGTTAAAGTAAATTGCGTTTTCCCCAATATCTTTGCTTCTAAAATTCCGATTAGAAAACTTCTTTCTGCACCGGATACAGCTGCTGATAGGAAATGCTTTTCTTATAATTTCTAATAATTTGATAAAGAATGGTTTAGCCACCAGGGGCGTAAGTTTTAATTTGCTGCGCCTGATGTATTTGTAGCAAACTCTGAGCTCCTGAAAACTCGATTGAAAAAATTCTTTTGTTGACCGATACCGTTCACATCGAAAGAACTTTCGAGAATACTTTTTCTTAAAATAATGCATGGTTTTTCCGTCAGAGGGCGTAAAGGCATATCTTATTTTTGTCGATATCTCTGCTTCTAAGAATCCGATTTGAAAAATTATTTCTGTGTTGGAGAGCGTTTCCTAGGGGAAATGTTTCTCATATAATTTCAAATTTTTCGTAGCGCACAAGTCTGCCCCCAGAGGGCGTAAGGTCACGTTTCCGTTTACAGCAATATCTGCGGGACTAAAATCCAGATTGAAAAACTTTCTTCGGTCAGATACTATCAACTATGCAAACTGTTTGTGTATTTTCTTTCCAAGATATTGCCCAATTTCGCCGCTAGGGGCGCAAATGCTTATTCTGTTTTTCTCAATAGCACTGCTTTTACATGTGCGATTTAAAAAAATTTTCAACACCGGATGCCATTTACCTTACAGAACACTTAAGGCTAGTATATGGGAAATTTTGTAGTTCACAGTTTTGTCGGTAGCTAGTGTTTGTGTGCTTCAGTTTGCAGCTGTATCGCCACTTCTAAAAACGCTATTGAGAATTTCTTCTTCACTGTATGCTATTCGTTACAACAGATATGTGGAGCATTATCCTCTTTAAGTAACGCAAAGATTTCTCACTAGCTGCGTAAAGGTCGAACGCTTTTTCCAAGAAGAATAATTTTCGCCTATTTTCAACTTTTCCGCTATGAAAAATTCTTCCGCTAGCAAACGTAAACTTATATAATGTTAAAACACTATACTGCTCTTAAAAATAATTTTCTACATTCATCACAGGCATAGTTAAGAAAACCGAAAAATTATGAAAATATTTTGAATGAAGAAAATTTCTCAGTTACGCGAATTAAAAGTAAAGAAAATGTCTAGCGAAAGTGTATCTGACTCCGCTGCAAATTTATCTCCTGATCAAAGTTTTCGAGTAAACGTGTTTCGTGGAGTCTGTGATGTAACACAAACGTCAATGAAAGAAAGATTTCTTAAAAACGAAAAGTTGATTCTCTTGCTGATTTAAATCTGCGACGTTTTGGCGAATTTCCTTCGAAATCACAGATTAATGATAAGACTCATATTTGGCTAAAAAAGCTCTCGTAAATTATGGGGAGCCATAGAAGAGCTTTGCCATTTTGCACATTTATACATAAAAAAAATACATGTATAAAACAGTAAGAAAACCATTACCATTTTACGATTTGCACGTTTATACATGTATAAAACAGTAAGAAGAAAAACTCGTTCTATCGCCTGCCGCAAAGTAAAAAAACAAGTGGATCTGATATTGATCAATCTGACGATGAGGTTGAATGAATATATGTATATGTCCAATGTCTAAAGCCAAACTACAGGAGAAAGAAAGTGTTTTCTTGGTTCACCAAACCACCAACATTACCAAATGTAATTACTCTTGCACTGAAATGTTCCATAGCTTTAAGTTGTGCTCCAGGTAGCTTAAATAACAACACATCGAACTAATTAAGAACTTATGTCTTTTAAGGCCAGGAAAATCAAATCTTGTACTTACGTACAGTTTTAACCTTTTATTGGTCTCTAAAGGTCTTCAATGCAGCACAACATAGCAGATTTTTTTTTGATTGGAGGTTTAACGACCACCGTGAGCAACTCAGGGGGCTATAAGCAGTCGCCCGTCCCTAATTTAGGGCCACTGGTTCCCGGGAAGGGAGAGAGCCAGGGCCGTAAGACAAACACAACATCCATGCCTCACCGGGATTCGAGCCCATCTCAGACGAATGTTTAGAAGCCATCGCTTAGACCACTGTGTCTCCGGGGCGGCATAGCAGTATTCACTTGTACTCAATCATTAGTATTTCGGCAGTGAGATACAACTTCTCAATATATTGGACTGAATATTTCTCAGGTCCTTTACAAACTCAGCTTCAATATCAACAAAAACGCAACATGCAACGTGAAAGAATGATCATTAACAGGTAGGTTACACTTTCTTAACCTCTATCCGTAAAACAATGTAGCGATCTCACAATCTAACAAGAGAGAGAGCTCATCTAACGAAAGACTATACATCTAACGAAAGTCGCCCTCATACAATCTTAAACATCACTCTTTATCTGTCTATAAACACACATCATTCAACTTTTGACCTTAATTCAGGTTACCTCAAAAACATTCAGCGTGAGAAAAAATGTAGCGTTAAGTTCAGAAATATTTAAGGAGAATGAAACAAAATTTTCATAGGTAACAGGAACCAAAATATAAAGTTAATTAATACAAACATTTGACGTGGATCAGCAACATCAAACAGAGGTCATCGCTCTTTCCACGTTTATAAGTGAGTCACGGAAAAATTCTCATTGGCCGCCACCGGGGATCGAAAGCAGGGTCTTCCAGTTACGTGCCGGATATGATTCCACTGCTCCATAGCGTCCTCGAATTCTTCCAGACTCACATACACTAACTGCCAAGCCAATTTGGCAGATTGCTTCTTGGAGCCCCGCACAATGCTGGGGATTCACCAAAGATGGTAAGCAGCAACTGAACAAATAATTAGAAAGCGAATGAATAATTAATACAGACATTTGACGTGGATCAGCAACATCAAACAGAGGTCATCGCTCTTTTCACGTTTATAAGTGAGAGAATTTTTCCGTGAATCACTTATAAACGTGGAAAGAGCTATGACCTCTGTTTGATATAAAGTTAAATTAAAGTATGCGTCATGCGTTACTCTATTATTGTCATGTAATCTGTTGAATAACAAAATTAAAAGTGTTTCGGACAACCAATCTTATGTAAAGTCTTCCAAAATGTAAATCACGTTACACAACCAAGAGCCGTACATAGTCAATGTCAATCAAAATCCAATGAAACATACTAATAGAGAGACTGAATATTCTAGCTTTTTCAGTGTTCTGTCTATTGTTGGACAGCTACTCTCGGGAATCTTCTAGGTTTAAAGCCTGCTTGTTGATTGGAGATTTATTAATCAATAAGATACTTGAGTCTCTCTTTGGAGACTCATAACAGAAGTTCGCGGGCATGAGCTATGGTTGAAATGTTCTGTAGTTTTATTATTTATGTGTGTTACCCGTTCCGAAAACGGACACAGACACTGAGGTCAAGAGCAATTTGCTACATTTTGTTACACTGGTGTTGAAGGTCTTAATTCCAAATTTCCCTGCGTTTAGCAATTTCACAGGTGACGTTACCATCAGTGATGTAGTTCTAATTAAAAAAGTGCCTTAGCGGTAAAGTATTGGGTTGTCGGAAAAGTCATGACGTATTTTGGCACCCGATGGCGGTTGGGCGGTTTTGGAAGTACTAGGGGCATGCGTAGCTCTGTTACCGCTATGGCATTCGTCAGGTGCCAGTTCTAGCTGCAGTCTAAAAGGAATAGTGAGCGATTTGGTTGATTTGCGGAGATTTGACATCAAGTTGGAAATGGAAGACCAAACTGTGCATTTTCGCTATATTTTACTGTTTTACTTCCGTAAAGGGAAGAACGCGCGTTAAGCTTGTGAAAAGTTGCGAAAAGTGTACGGTGATAATGCTCTACAAGAACGTCAGTGCCAGCGGTGGTTTGCAAAATTCCGTGCTGGTGATTTTGACCTCAACGATGCTCCTCGGTCCGGGAGGCCAACCGAGGTTGATGACGACCAAATCAAAGCATTGGTCGAATCAAACGCACGTTACACGACACGAGAGATTGCAGATACATTGCACATCCATCATTCAAGCGTTCATGACCACCTGAAGAAGCTGTGATACGTAAGCAAGCTCGATGCGTGGGTTCCTCATGAACTCAAAGAAGCTCAATTGACGGCTCGTATAAACATCTGCGATATGCTCCTTAAACGTGAGGAAAACGATCCTTTTTTGAAGCGACTGATAACTGGTGACGAAAAGTGGATTGTGTACAAAAATGTGCTGCGCAAACGGTCTTGGTCCCGAGTGCTGCTTCGCCTCAAACGACATCCAAAGCAGACATTCATCAGCGGAAGGTTCTGGTCTCACTGTGGTGGGATTTTAAAGGTGTCGTGCTTTTCGAGCTCCTACCACGGAACCAAACAATCAATTCGAATGTGTACTGTCAGCAATTGGACAGTTTGAACGAATCCATCATACAGAAACATCCAGAGCTCGTTCATCGTAAAGGTGTTGTGTTCCATCCCTACAACGCGAGACCACACACAAGTTTGATCACCCGCCAAAAATTATTGGAGCTTGGGTGGGATGTGTTGCTACACCCAGCATACTCGCTTGACCTTGCGCCGTCAGACTTCCACTTGTTTCGCTCTCTTCAACAGTCCTTGCATGGTATAACGTTCAGTTCAGACGAGGCTGTAAATCAGCACCTTGTACAGTTTTTCGTCACGAAAGACAGGTCCTTCTATGAGCGAGGCATTCTGCAGCTCACCGAAAGATGGCAAAGGGCTATCGAACAAAACGGGCATTATATCATTGATTGATCTTTGTTCTTTCTATCAATAAATGATCTTTGCAAAACATGGTTAAAATACGTTATGACTTTTCCGACAACCCAATAAAAAAAAAAAAAAGACTTGGAAAGAAGACTCAAAGGTTTTAAAAACATTATTAATTCTGATTTGCTATTTTTATTGTTCAGTACATTTTATAAAACTTTTATTACTAATTACTTTCATTTATATTGCTTAATTTCAGCAATTTTTAATAAAGGAAAGAAATGTTATTTGTTAGTCAAGCCTTAAAGATACGCAGTTTTTTTCTTTTAAGTAACACGCTGTCATTTCGCACGATTTCAAATGTTCAGTATGATTATGATTTGAATCCCATTGGATAGATAACTAATATAGTCACACTGAATAAATGTAACTTATATTGTCGCATCTGTTAGTGCGACTAATACGACTTTTTCCTAAGATTCCGAGGTAAATGAAGAAAATATCTGTGCTGTATGTGTGTGTGTTATCCTTAAGGAATAAGAGAGGGGATAGCTTAATAAAAACAGTCTTCGCACGCATGAAACTCTTATCACTTAGCCTTAATGACGGCATAAATTCTCACTGCATTTTTTTTTCTCGGAGCAATGAAATCATTTTGAGGACTGCCGTCTGTCTAGACAATGGACTTTATATTCCCTTTACGCCGTTTCGGCGACCGAGTAATCAGAGGTGTAGGTTTCTGGTTAATGGTATGAGCTTTACATGAAGACTGGGTGGTGCATCTCTCTCGCACCAAATCAGGGATGGCCAAAAGCATATAGTCCTTATACAAACTCACGTTGAAAGTTAAACCAAGAAACAAACAACATTCTCTTTACCCTTATATTCAGCGAGATGCCCTTTTGTGTAATCCGACTGTATGATTGCATCGATCCTTGCAATACGGATATTTCGGTTATGACTGCGTATGAAACATAGTATTCGCTCTTTTCAAATATATGATCATCTAAGAAATGTCTTTATATATCTTCTGCAACTGCTACCCACGAAAAGTACCTTAGCGCCGCTAAACCTAGAAAAATAGAAAAATAGTGTCATTTTTTTTATAACAAAGTCAAAAGATTTTTTCTAATATGTGCAAAACATTGTGGCATTATGTTAAGTGTGTTTTTTATATTCCAGAGTAAATAATTTAAGTAGTTTTACGTTTTTTATGCTACAGTTCTTAATCGTTTCTTAGTTATTTGCTTACTTATGTTATTTCGTATAAATCGGAAAAGTCATTAGACACTGTCACACAGCAGTTGCATTGCTTACTTATATTATGACATTTCGTATAAATCGGAAAAGTCATTAGACACTGTCACACAGCATTTGCATTGCTTTTTTGTATTATGACATTTCGTATGAATCGGAAAAGTTATTAGACACTGTCACAAAGCAGTTGCATTGCTTACTTATATTATGACATTTCGTATAAATCGGAAAAGTCATTAGACACTGTCACACTGCATTTGCATTGCTTTCTTGTATTATGACATTTCGTATAAATCGGAAAAGTTATTAGACACTGTCACACAGCATTTGCATTGCTTTCTTGTATTATGACATTTCGTATAAATCGGAAAAGTCATTAGACACTGTCACACAGCAGTTGCATTGCTTACTTATATTATGACATTTCGTATAAGTCATTAAACACTGTCACACAGCATTTGCATTGCTTTCTTGTATTATGACATTTCGTATAAATCGGAAAAGTCATTAGACACTGTCACACAGCAGTTGCATTGCTTACTTATATTATGACATTTCGTATAAATCGGAAAAGTCATTAGACACTGTCACGCAGCTGTTGCATTGCTCACTTATATTATGACATTTCGTATAAATCGGAAAAGTAATTAGACACTGCCACATGGCAGTTGTATGTTTTGTGTATGCAATCGTGAGGCATTTCAAAATGCAGGACTTAGTTCTTTAAAAAAATTTGCATGATATTATTTAACTTTGGCGTAAGTATCTTGTAGTAACTTGTATCGGTAACCCAAGGCAATAATTTTAATTATAACGTACACATTTGTGTTTCACTCAATAAAGTGAAATAATTATGATTTTACGAAAAATACTCGTAAGGTCCAAAGAATTTGATTTATTAAAACACCCGTAAAGCCTAATTAATAATACGGAAGTAAACCTTTTGAGTAATTGAAAACTAATGGATTTTCGCAAAAGAGCCTCGAAAACATTTTTTGCGGGGAGGGCTCGAGTTTTTCCGGTACGCCACTGCCAGCTAGTTAACTCATTGTGTATTTTTCTGAATTCTTGGGAAAGAGTTCTGCAGAAATTTAGTAGTGTTCGGATCATTTGTCACCTTTTAAGTGTTCGGAAAGAGATAAATGGATGCGCCTTGGTATAAAGGGTTTCATTCTCCATACTTTTTTTTTTTGGAGGTTTAACGACCACCATGAGCAACTCAATGGGCTATAAGCAGTCGCCCGTCCCTAATTTAGGGTCACTGGTTCCAGGGAAGGGAGAGAACCAGTGCCGTAAGACAAACACAACATCCATGCCTCACCGGGATTCGAACCCGGACCCCTTTTGGACGAATGATCAGAGGCCATCGCTTAGACCACTGCGCCACCGGGGCGGCTCAATACTTCACACATTTGAATAGGATGAGTGACAAAGGCAAGAAAATGGTAAATGTAATCGAAGCGCTGTTAAAAATAAAATATGCTTTTCTTATGTGCTTTTATACACTTGGTCTAGACGCATGATAATATAACCCATGATCACAATAAATATTACCCGCCGTATTTTAAGGCCACTTTTTAGGTAAATCACCTTACCAGAACAGAAGGAAAATGTATAGAAAATATAGACCGTATGTGGCCGCCCCGGTGGCGCAGTGGTCTAAGGCGCTGGCCTCTGATCATTCGTCCGTAAGGGGTTCGGGTTCGAGTCCCGGTCAGGCATGGATGTTGCGTTTGTCTTACGGCACTGGCTCTCTCCCTTCCCTGGAACCAGTGACTCTAAATTAGGGACGGGCGACTGCTTATAGCCCATTGAGTTGCTCACGGTGGTCGTTAAACCTCCAATAAAAAAAATAATAAATAGACCGTATGCATTGACGTCACGAAACCGCGGTTACGTCATTTTTTCGTCTGCTACTTTCTTGCAGAACAACTGGTGTACAAGTGAGATCAAAGATGCATTGCATGGGCTACGTAAGTGGGTTATCTGGTGATCAAAAACAGCTTTATTCTGATAAATTAAAGTTATTGGGCAATTGAAGTGACCCATATGAAATTCCATGCTCACTTTTCCTGAACAATATTGTAGGAAAGGGAATGTTTTTGTTTGAAAGGGACTGAAAATTCTGCATTCCAGCACAGCCACCAGCTTCTGTGCTAACAGCATATTAACACAGTTAAATAAAGAAAAAAAGGCCATGTCATCTTTGGCTAATTAGTTAATTGAAAAGTTTACCTTTCAATAATTTAGATACTTCCCAACTTGAAACTTAAGCTAAGGTAAAAAACCTCAGCTTTACACAGGTAAGGCTATATAATACACGGAAGAGCAATTGAATAAGATATACCTGTCTAGTAACGTGTAGCACAACCTTTCGCCCTGATTACGGCGGCGATTCGTCTCGGCATGGACTCGACAAGACACCGGAAGTGTTGGGAAGCCATACGGATCCACGACCCCTCAACAAGCTCCCACAGTTCACGAAGATTTGATGGAGGGGGGTCAGCCTCGAACATCTCTCACGATGGTATCCTAGATGTGCTTGATGGGATTGAGGTCAGGTGACCTAGCTGGCCAAGGAAGCGAGGTCACGTCGGTGGAGTGTTCATCCAACCATTCGGATACAATTCGGGAGCGATGGCACGGTGCATTGTCTTGTTGCAGAATGAGGTCCCCAGTGGGATGTTGAAGACGCACAAACGGGAGCAAATGGTCGTCCAGGATATCCCAGTAACGTTGACCTGTGAGGGACGATGTCACACGTATCAAGAGGTCCCATTTCAGTCCACGTAAACAGTCTCCAGACGAGAATACCATCCCCCACTAGCTTGAAGAGTACCCTGCTGGCAAGAAGGATCCATCGCTTCATGTGGTTTGAGCCGTACTCGTATCCTGCCATCCGCATGTACCAACGTGAATCTCGACTCCTCTGTCCAGGCAACATCTTTCCACATGTCTAGGGTCCAGTGGCGATGTTTCCGCGCCCATGCTAATCTTTGCACCCTGTAATGTGCGGTCAGCAGCGGTACCCTCGTGGGACGATGGCTTCTGTACACCATAGCGAGGAGATGGTTCTGGATGGTGTGGCTGCTTACACGTTTTTGTGCACCAGCGTTAAATTGCCGAGTGAATTCTTGCACTGAACGGAATCTCAAAATACAGATCAGGACATCGTTGATGGCGTGTTGAACTCTCAGTAAGACGCGTCCACTGATGAGGAGGAAAAATACGCAGACGTTAAAAAAATATCAAATGCGATGGCAATTGAAAGTCTTGATAATTTGCGTGCTTTTTTTGCGTCAAAAATCTGTTTTGTTCAGCATTGTTTTATCAAATAGAAAAACAGCTGTCTACAGCAATTGTTCAATCCCAAAAACAGGCAGCTCTGGATGCAGCTCCGGTGGCGCAGTGGTCTAAGCGACGGCCTCTGATCATTCGTCTGACATGGGTTCGCATCCCGGTGAGGCGCCGCCCCGGTGGCGCAGTGGTCTAAGCGATGGTCTCTGATCATTCGTCAGAACGGGGTCCGGGTTCGAATCCCGGTGATGCATGGATGTTGTGTTTGTCTTACGGCACTGGCTCTTTCCCTTCCCTGGAACCAGTGACCCTGAATTAGGGACTGGCGACTGCTTATAGCCCATTGAGTTGCTCACGGTGGTCGTTAAACCTCCAACCAAACCAAAACCAAACTAAACCATCCCGGTGAGGCATGGATATTGCGTTTGTCTTATGGCACTGGCTCTGCCCCTTCCCTGGAACCAGTGACCCTAAATTAGGGACAGACAGCTGCTGTTTATAGCACACTGAGTTGGTCACGGGCGGATTTATGCTGTAGGGGGCCCATCTTACTGAACCTTTTGGGGGCCCGTCGCTTTGAGACACATCTGGATTCCGGATATATTTACTACAATTTTTTAATGGACTAAAATCAATTTCATCATCATCAAATAATTCTATTATTATTATATATTGCACCAAAGAGAAACACCGTTTCATTTACTTACAAACATAGCATCATGTTTACAAGATATTCCTCCTGGCTTTAATTGCAGCAAAAGTGTCTATAACTTCATCGTAATTGACATGCTTCAGCGCATTACTCTCTATGTACAATATTGAAAAACTATTCAAGTGCTCCTAAGAGAGTTTTGATCGTAGATAGTTTTTAACTCTTTTAAGAGTACTAAATGATCTTTTACCACTTGCATTAGATATTGGTAAAGTAAGGACAATTTTTAAAAATGGTTTCCACATTTGGAAATGTCTCTTTCAAACCGTCACTGTCCACAAGCAGTGTGTAGCAATCTTCTGCCCCGACTGAGGATTGGCCTTGATCCATGAGATTCACAAAACGACGGAAGTGCTGCAGTTCATCACAAAACACTTTTCTATCTATGTCATTTGAATATACCTTGGAAATATTGCTGAAGTCACATTTCGCAGAATGGTCATGTTCATCAGCAAAACCTCCTTTGAATAGGTCGAATATAAATCCTAACTCTGCTTTTCTTTGCGCCAGCTCAACTACCAGGTTGTCACAGATAGCATTCAGTATCTCCACTCGAATCTTTTCTTTTCCCTCCAGATGAACTTCATTGTCTGTACTTTTTCTCATCAGCAAAGCCCTTCACATATTTTCTCATCAGCAAAGCCCTTCACATATTTTCTCATCAGCAAAGCCCTTCACATATTATTTATGAGTCATTTACTTGCAGGACTTCCGTCCACAGTGAGTAGATTTTAGGTCCCAGCCAACTACAGCGAGATCGCCTTTTGGGCTGGACACAGAAACGGAAGGAATGAGAGCAAGTCTAGCGACTTTGAAAGAACAGTTTGTAGTGAGATCAGAGTACAGTAGATGGCGCCACCGTACAAGTACGATTTTGCACATAGAGGGGTGAGAGAATTTCATGGGAGGCATAGGAAAGGATACCCATTTAACCAGTGGGTCCAACAAGGGGGCCGTCACTTAACGTGCTCGTCTGATGCACGGCGGATATTCAGTGATTGTTAGCAAATCACACCACCTCCGCAAGATCAGCCCAGGATCGAACCTGAGGACCTTGCATTGGTAGTCTGAATTGCTAACCACTGAGCCATTCGCGGCTCTGTTAGCAACGCCCTTTCTTTTTATTCTTCTTTTGTAACTCTCATCATCGTCTGGTTGCTCCACAAATATAGACAAAGTCGAGGCTTCCATTTCAATGCCAGAATAGTCGTTACGTACGTCATCAAAGAAGAGTTAAAGAGACTGAAATAGATCTACTGCCATCTTTATGTTTCCATCTTCTTCTTGCAAGAATTTGCTGACTTTGTCGATTCGTTGCAACAGCAGGTCGAACAAGACAGTCATCAAGGCAGTTTCATATTTGTCAAATTTTTTTACTAATGATTTTGCCTCTGTTTTGGCTAAAGGCGTTTCAGTTTCATATATACGCTCCTCGTAAGGCTTATACAGCATTAGCTCTTGCTGACCATCGAGTATCATTCAAGTGTTTCACAATGTGTTAATTTTGTTGAAGGTGGGATTTAAGAATTTCCCAACGATGAGTGGAGGCCGAGAAACAGGTATATACTTTTTGAACAAAATCAAAGTAAGCTTCAGCATATCTGCAACACTCAGCAGCATTGTTGCCTACTAAATTCAAAGAATGGCTTGAACACGGCACATAAAATGCTGTGGGACTTCTTTCAATTATTTTTTACTTGAAGGCCAGCATATACGCCTGACGTGTTCAAGGCGTTGTCATAGCATTGGCCTTCACAGTGTTTTATATCAAGCCCTAGATCTGAAATCTTTTTCAAGACAGTATCTTTCAAATGCTCCGCTTTGTGAGATTATATGGGCAAGAAACCAAAGAATCGCTCAACAGTTTTTCCATCAGCTTTTACATACCTCAAAACAAAAGTTAGTTGGTACACATGACTTGCGTCGGGAGTAGAATCTGCTATAATTGAAAAGTACTGTGAATTTTTAACCTCTTCACAAAAAATCTTCTATAACGAAGTAAATTTCTCCGTCATTTTTATCCACGCCGGGGCTCGAACCCGGGTCCCCTCATTCCGGAATAAGTCACTCTACCAATTGAGCTACGCGGACATTCGTTCTGACTGCTATCTGCCTTTATGTCGTGTGCTTCCTGCTCGCAAGTACGTCCCACTTCTCAAGTTTTTCCGCCAGTACAGTTAATGTCTCATCATCTGTTTGGTGAGACAAACAGTTTATTCTGCCTGAACCACAGTGTTCATACTTTTCAAAATGATCTTTCAGAAAGTCATCAAATTCTGCAAGGTACGCCATACAAGTTAAAAAATTACCCTTATTTACATTTTCAGACCATTCAGTTTCTCTGTGACCTCTGAGTGGATATCCGAGTTTTGAAAGTATAGTTTCACATGTGCCACTACTCGATATAGTACTTGCCTCCAAAGCCCTTCTCTTTTTCGATCTGAATCATTAGTTGAAATTCAACTCTCCCGGATAATTTACTCTTTGTAAGCGATTGACCATGGCTGTCAAGTGAGACTTTGAATTTTCATGATTTTTTAGAACTTTTTCTGTACGGGACCCATCAGAAAATCCATCAACAAAAACCTGTGACGTGCTGCCCCGCAGGACGCACATGAGATAAAGGCAGATAGCAGTGAGAGAACATGCCAGTGTAGTATAGTGGATAGCACTCGGAGCTCCAGAGCCGAGAGTTGGGGTTTTGAATCCCCTCCTCTGGCATAAAAATGATGGAGAAATTTACTTCGTCATATTGGCGCCCGAACTTCAAGGATGACCTGGCTGACAGGTTTCTCGCAATGGTGCGATGTTCTTTCCACACCGCGAGACAGGAAAAATAAGAATCCCTTCTTCAGTGCTTCGAAAAAATAAATCAGTGTGATGTAACGTTCCACACACCAAATTGCCTGGGATTTCTCAAATGCACGTTCTTCATGGGATGACTGCTTACAGCGACACATGGTCCCGGCTGACCCACACACCAAACTGTCTGCGATTTCTCAAATGCACGTTCTTCATCGGATGACTGCCTACAGCGACACATGGTCCCGGCTGACCCACACACCAAATTGTCTGCGATTTCTCAAATGCATGTTCTTCATCGGATGACTGCCTACAGCGACACATTGTCCCGGCTGACCCACACACCAAATTGTCTGCGATTTCTTAAGTGCACGTTCTTCATCGGATAACTGCCTACAGCGACACATGGTCCCGGCTGATCCACACACCAAATTGTCTGCGTTTTCTCAAATGCACGTTTTTCATCGGATGACTGCCTACAGCGACACATGGTCCCGGCTGACCCACACACCGAATTGTCTGCGATTTCTCAAATGCACGTTCTTCATCGGATGACTGCCTACAGCGACACATTGTCCCGGCTGACCCACACACCAAATTGTCTGCGATTTCTTAAGTGCACGTTCTTCATCGGATGACTGCCTACAGTGACACATGGTCCCGGCTGACCCACACACCAAATTGTCTGCGATTTCTCAAATGCACGTTCTTCGTCTGATGACTGCCTACAGCGACACATGGTCCCGGCTGACCCACACACCAAATTGTCTGCGATTTCTCAAATGCACGTTCTTCATCGGATGACTGCCTACAGCGACACATGGTCCCGGCTGACCCACACACCAAATTGTCTGCGATTTCTCAAATGCACGTTCTTCATCGGATGACTGCCTACAGCGACACATGGTCCCGGCTGACCCACACACCAAATTGTCTGCGATTTCTCAAATGCACGTTCTTCGTCTGATGACTGCCTACAGCGACACATGGTCCCGGCTGACCCACACACCAAATTGTCTGCGATTTCTCAAATGCACGTTCTTCATCGGATGACTGCCTACAGCGACACATGGTCCCGGCTGACCCGTGGGCCATGCCCCTGGCCCTCTTTCGGGGAAGGGGCGTGTCTGCCCCGCAGGACGCACACGAGATAAAGGCAGATAGCAGTGAAAGCACATGCCAGTGTAGTATGGTGGATACGCTCCGGAGCCGAGAGTTGGGGGTTCGAATCCCTCCCCTGGAATAAAGATGAGAGAAAAATTGACTTCGTCATAAACTCTATGTGATTGTTTATGGTGGGGAAAAGTTTACACACATAGCAATAAATAGACTTAAAATTTTCTGAAAAAATTAACCTGTTTCTGTTTTCTTTTGTTCCATTTGTCTACAACCTATAAAAGTGATCTGCATTTATGTTTCTGAAATACGTTTTCCCAGAATAAGAAAATACTTTTCTCAGATTTTTTAGTTCTTCTTTATTTTCTGGTTTGTTTCTATTAAAGTAATCTATTATATCAAAGGTGGGATTAGAAGGCCATAATGCTATATAAGTAGGATAGTATGAATTCATTGAACAACCTACGCTCTTCCTCTTGATTTGTTGGTTTATGCTCTTGGTTGATTATTTGGTCTGGCTCTGAGGGCTGACAATTAAAATCCTTCAGTGGCAAATGGGATGGTTTGTCACATGAATCTAAGTAGCTGGAGTCAAAATTTGAATTTATTAAGCTAGCCTTGCCATTATTGTTGTCTGAACTTGAATTGTGTGGGTCCTGTGTAGGTTCCAGTCGCTCATTTCCTTTTAAAGCACATGAATCCGGAGACTTTTGCTCAATTCGCTCATCAGCGGTATGACTCTGCACAGGCTTCTGTAGGAACACTAATAAACTATCATTTTGCTCAACACAAAGAATTTCGTGCTATGAGTTGCACATAGGATTATTCCGCCGTCTGAGCACGATTAACACAAATTAAAATTGTATGACGAATTAAAAGCATTTAATATATATACAGGTTAAAAAATGCCCTAAAAACATGAGTACTTTCAGACCCACTATGGGTCCATCATCAGATGTTAGTACACTGTGGAACGTAGTTCGAAGCTCATGTATAAGTGTAAGCATTGGAGTTCAAACACTGTGACGTAAAAGCGTAAAGTGTGGAGGAAACGATGTTCTGCGCATTTGTTGCTGACCAAAGTCATTATTTTTGTTCGTTGATTTTATACATTTGGTGGTGTTATTTGTCTCGTCGTTTTTAGTTTTCTCCAATAGGCGTTTCCAAGCTTGTGGTATATATAGTGGTGTGGAGTCATTGCAGCATAAATGTCCTAGGCTATGTATGATGAGGCTTTCTGTAAATAGCAAGGATGATTTTTTAAACGGTGTGACTAAGATTGAGGCTATTCAACATCAAGGATATTGCAGCAAGACATGGATACAATGAATATATCGTAAACAGTGTACTTGGTAAAATAAAAAAGCCCGACAAACCACTCTATCCCGGGACAACAATAAAAGCAGGTTCGTTGGGTCACTTGATTATAACCCCCGGATCATACCAGCTGTGAAAAATATTTGTAAAAGAAACCATATTGATTTTGGTATTAAAACAGAAAATATACTATCCATGATAAAAAAAGACAGAGATCCCATCGAAATGTCAAAGAAATTTGGTATATATAAAATTCCTTTGAAAGCAGAGTCATGTACAGCAGCCGATAAGGTGTACATAGGATCGACTTCCCGTTCCCTTGAAACTAGAATTAGGGAACATCGATATAATGTTCGAACTGGATCGGAGGCAACAGCCCTCTCACGATTATCGAACGGAGGTGAATATTTCCCCAACTGGAACGAGGCCTCAATCTTAGTCACACCGTTTAAAAATCATCCTTGCTATTTACAGAAAGCCTCATCATACATAGCCTAGGACGTTTATGCTGCAATGACTCCACGCCACTATATATACCACAAGCTTGGAAACGCCTATTGGAGAAAACAAAAAACGACGAGGCAAATAACTCACCACCAAATGTATAAAATCAACGAACAAAAATAATGACTTTGGTCAGCGACAAATGCGCAGAACATCGTTTCCTCCACACTTTACGCTTTTACGTCACAGTGTTTGAACTCTAATGCTTATACTTATACATGAGCTTCGAACTACGTTCCACAGTGTACTAACATCTGATGATGGACCCATAGTGGGTCTGAAAGTACTCATGTTTTTAGGGCATTTTTTAACCTGTATATATATTAAATGCTTTTAATTCGTGATACAGTTTTAATTTGTGTTAATCGTGCTCAGACGGCGGAATAATTCTATGTATCCTTTTGCTTTTGAAAACGTTCGTCTTTCTCTTTTTTCTTCTTCCGCTTTTCATAATATGACTCAAAACTTTGTTTCACTGGCTTCATTTTCAGGAGAATCAGTCACATAAACTATATGTAAGCGAAACTGAAACAACAACTGTGACGATACCGATTTTAAGGGCACGGTTAGATGTTAATAATCACAATATTAAGTAAATAACATTGTATAATACCACAACGTGAGATCGAATGGCAACACAGAAATACAGATTACAGACGTTATTTTAGGTTATGTTGCGACGTTACCAGTGGTCATCAGTGTCGCCACCACGCACAAATCAAAAAACTCTACAGTTATAGCAAAATTTTACCCGCTTTTCAATTGCAACTTCCGCGACCCCATAAATCCGCCCCTGCTCACGGTGGTCGTTACATCCCTCCCCTCCAAAAAGAAAAATAACGACCACCACGAGCAACTCTAAGGGTTGCGAGCAATCACCCATTTCTAATTTTCTAATTTGAGGTTACTGGTTCCAGGGAAATGAAAGAGCCAGCGCCGTAAGACAAACACCATCGATGCTTCGTCCGAGACTTAGACTGTACCCAGCTCAGTCGACTAGCCAAAACCGGACCACGCGGCCACTGGGCCGGCTCAGGCTGTTTTACAAGAAAAGAGAACTTTTCCACTTAGTCACATAAAAGCAGTAGCCACCCGAGTGGTCAGAGGCGCTGGTTCTGGTCAGTCGTCTGAGTTGGGCCAGGGCTCGAGCTCCGAATGAGGCATGAGTGATTGGCTCTCCCCCGTTCCTAAAGCCAGTGGCCCCAAATTAGGGACTGGGAACTGCTTATAGCCCGTAGAGTTGCTCATTGTGGTCGTTAAACCAAGAATCGACAAAAAAAAAAAAAAAAAAAAAAACAGGTATCACAACAAATACAAAAATATTCCTAGCAGTAATACATATATTCCTCAGTAAGAGACAGAAGGTACAGTCGACTCTCTATAACACGAACTTCTGTAAGACAAAATTCTTGATAACTCGATAACTCGAATTTCCGATATCTCGATTGTTTTTCGCATTCCCTTCCGATTCGACTTATCAAGAGTCGACTGTATATGGGAAATTTTGGTCATGCGTATTGTTTGTCATATTATATGAAGAAATATTTAACATCTATATTTTTCGTTACCTACGAAATGGGAAACAGGAACTCTAAAAACAAAATTTGTTCTTACCATTTCCTACTTGAAATTTTACCGCGTAATTCAATGAAAGATTGGTAAAATCACGCTGAAAAGGCACAAAAACTACAGTTATGACAAATTCACATACACACACGCAGTAATGACGACTTTTTGTTCAATTAACGTCTTCTGCTTTTATGGCGATCTTTCCTCTATCAAGACTGTTAGCGGAAATGAAAGCAAAATGAGAGTTAAGCGATATGTCATTCACTGGAAAAAGAGCAGCAACTACACTTTGAAAAGTGATAATGCTCAGATCCTTTCAGATGGGTGTGAGATGGGTGTGTTTTGGTTAAAAGTAACAAAGTTAGACGGGCTACAGCGCCACAATGAAAATAAGATCCTAATTGAGGCTAAAAGTCAAGCCTCAGAAGCTTCAATTTTGTCTCCGTGAAGCGCGAAGGAGAAGAATCAAAAAGGCACGTTTTCCGGTTGCTTGTCGGTTACCTCTCTCTTTCAAAATTGCTTGCCTTTACCTGATCTAAAAAGAAAGGTTTTAATCCTGCTCATAAAAACAGATATGCAAATCCAAATATACAACTTAGGATAAAAATTTGCCCCAGGAAAAAGACAACTGATCCACGAGAAAATTTGGTTCGGGCTTGCTTACCTCTACCATGTCCTGAAAGCATGAAAATTCAGGTAAATTTTTAGCCTATGAAACTGCAGCAGATACATGGAAAATTTTGGCCCTGCCAACCTCTACTCAATTGAAAATACTCGCTCATAAAAGCAAATGCCATGACAAACATACACTTAATGGAAAGGTTTACCCTGGGAAAAGACAAGAGATATACACTGGAGATTTTGGGTCATCTTGCCTTCAAACGATAAACAAATAAATTTCCTTGAAAGCACAATATATCACTAAGTATAATATTTTATCCCGGAGAAAGGAATCAGACATATAGAAATTTTTAGTCACGCGGTCCAAAAAAGAATTTTCTCAACCAACAAACTACCCGATCCGAAAAATAATTTCCCAATCGCCCTCGTAAAAATAGATAACGTCACAAACGGAGATATTTTTCAACATCAGGAAAAGGTACAAAGGCAGATTATTTGGGTCACCCTTACCTTTATGCATATATTAAATAGCTACGCAAAGATACAACACTGCCACTGCTCGGGCTTTGTGGTCTTTTGGCAAAAATTAACATTTCAGCCAGGTGTGAGGTGGAATAACTATCGAATTAAGAGCGACGCATGCGCTTCGATTACACCTTATACACTGCTGGACAATTGCTAAGGACGGATCATAAACGGCTATATAGCGCATAAAAAAGTAAGTGTGGTTGGATGCCAAGTGAAATAAAATAATGTCAGAATGCCAGGACATTACAAGAAAGACAATTTATTGTGCTCTGAAATCCAGAAGGCTTTGCAACGTGTTCAAGGGACAAACAGGCCATTTTGTGCAGAATACGTAAACGTGAAAAAAATGCAATTACTGTCCGCAGGCGTTCCGGCGTAAGATGTCAATACGGGATATGGCCACCATGGAGGGCGATGCAAGATTCCACACGTCGTGTCATGCTTTGCACAACATTATCAAGCAGCTGTTGGGGTAATTTATCCCATTCCTCTGTCAGTGCACGGATGAGTGTGTCCTTGTTTATTGGAGGGCATTGGCGACCAGCAAGACTCCTCTCCAAAGCATCCCACACATTTTCAATGGGATTCAGATCTGGAGAACGTGCTGGCCATACGAAGCGTTGAATATCCTCGCTCTCAAGACACTCCTGGACAGCAACTGTTCGATGACATGTCGCGTTGTCGTCCATGAAAATGAATCTATCACCGACAGCACCACGGAACATGCGAACATGAGGTAGCAGAACATCATTAATGTATCGTTGGCCAGTCATAGTCCCAGTTGGAAGCACAGAGGGACGTACGGCCATTGATCATGATGCCAGCCCATACCATGACACTACATGTCGGATATCGGTCCCTTTCCTGTATGTTTTCTGGACAATATGCAGTACCACTATCACGTCAGATCAGTTGTCGTCGACAATCAGACGATAGACTGTATCTACTCTCATCTGAGAAGAGGACAGCAGACCAGTCGTTATCAGTCCAATTGCGATGTTGATGGCACCATTGCAAACGAGCGGTACGGTGACGTCTGGACAATGAGATGCACACAACAGGACGGCGGGCGTATAGTCCTCCTTCATGCAAACGTGTGGCGACAGTTTTTCGGGAGATCCGCTTGCCAGTAGCAGCCATAAACTGATTTGCTACCTCACTAGCTGTGCTGCGTCGGTGTCTTTTTGTTGATAGCACTATGTATCGATCTTCTGCAGGTGTCGTACTGCGAACACGACCTCCCCCGTGACGTTTGCTACACTCTCCATTTGTTTGAAATGATTTCCAAAGCCTTGAAACAACACTGTGGCTGACGTCGAACTCCCTGGCAACATCTGTTATTTTTCGCCCTTCTTCAATCTTGCCAGTAATACGGCCACGCGAAAAATCATCTAGGTGATGTCGGGAAGACATACTGAAAATTGCAAGTTCGTCAATTGATTCTTTCCCTTTCAACTTTGCGTTTGAACAATAACGGTCAATACGCGTCAAATCCTTTATATCTCTTATCAGCGCTATGACGTCACGAACAAGTTCGGCAATCCAAAATTTGCATACGCACAGCACGTCTTACTGTATCCCGCACTTATGCTAATTTCCACATTTTCCTGCCTTCCATTTTATGGTTGCTATTGTTGCTATTGTCATCCGTCCTTAGCAATTGTCCGGTAGTTGGTTCGATTAGTGAACACAGTGAAGTGTAAGTGGGATATGGAGCCAAGTCAAATTCCTGTTACTTTCGCTTATGAGTTTAAATTTCCGCATCCGAAGCAGCAAAGAACGTAAGTTGGTGATGGAACAGCTAACCTGAGGATTCGAATTCATACAAAAACATGAACTAATTCTTTTAGGAATATTCATGAGAAGTAAAAAAAAAGCGCTAACTGACAAAATTGTACATCTTCGGCCATCATAACTCACACACGCATGCGCGCACGCACACAAAAGTGACAATTACTACGCGCACGAGATGAGTAACTTTCCCTCACGCTAGTAGAGGACAACATTTCGAAAGATCTCAATGTCGTATCTTTGCGTAGCTATTTAATTTACATTACATTGACAGAAGTCACCACAGCTGGAAACGGTATAAAAACAAGATTGCAGCTGACCGCGATCATATCGTACTGTGAGGTTGAGTGAAAATGTCGCGGCGGGAGAGAACCGACTTTGAGAAAGGAAAGATTGTTGGGTGTTATATTAGTGGGTTGTCCATAAGAGAAACCGAGAGGCGTTTAAACATACCCAAATCAACTGTTTTGGATGTACTGAATAAGTGGAAGACACATGGCGTGTTTGAAACAGCAAAACGTACCCGGCAGACCAAAGAAAATCAGTGATAGAGAACGTCCAAGCCTCAGGAGAGTCGTTACAGCTAATCGAACGGAGTACTGCACAAGACCTCAGTGTACAGGTCAGAAAATGCTGGAACCTCGGTATGTACACGTACCATTCCCACAGAACTTCATTCCATGGGTTACCATGGTCGTGCGGCTGCTCATAAGCCTTTCATCTCCACTCGGAATGCTATTCGTCGTTTACCATGGTATAAAGAACATTTATCGTGAACCGTAGATCAATGGAAAACGGGTCCAATGGACTGATGAATCCAGATACACGATCCATCAGTTTCATGGCAGTGTGTGGGTATGGCACCACATTGTACTGTTCCTACGGTCAAGTTTGTAGCTGGCAGTGTACTCGTGAGGGTGTTTTTCGTGGTATGGTCCTTGCCCATTGGTTATCGTGGACAAACCTGTTAACCAGCACGTCTACCTCAATATTCTGGACAATTATGCCCTACCAACTATGTAGCAATACTATGGAACCGAGCCTTGTTGGTACCAGCAGGATAATGCACCGAAAAATAAGGCACGGACTGTTACGGAGTGTAATTCCGTATCATGTGTGAACTGGCCAGTACAGAGCCCTGATCGGCAGCATTATGTACTGAATGGAAGCGTATACCTATCGCTGTGTTCCAAAACCTTGTCGAAAGCATGTCTCGAAGGGTCAGTGCATGCATTAAGGCCAAAGGTGGACCGACACCGTACTAATGTATGTCAATAAATGCTATGTTGTATTTCTCCTCTAGGTGTCCGGTGACTTTTTTTCAATATAGGGTATATAGCGCTTTAAGTGTAATACTGAAATTTTTTTGCTAAAGATTTTTTTATATATGGCATGCGCCAATTAACATTATGTTCTTTGATTCTTTCATAAGGAGGCTTAAAACTTTTCAGGAGAGACTCAGCCTTTCGTGGTGCCCCCCAAGATACGGCCCTGGTATCATGACCAAGGGCACACACATGATTTCGACAAAGGGGGTCCAGAAAATATTGTATTTGATTTCAATACACACACATCAATTCGTTTCCCTCTTGTTAGATAGATACTGACTAGCAAAATTATTATGGGCAGGTCATTTATTCTTCATTGGCCGGGGCGGATCTAAGGATGCTGCCGCCCCTACTTCCATTCGCGACGCAACGACTTAAAAGCTATCTGTGTGAAGCAACATGGTTATGTCGTTTTACAATGAATGCTGAAACAATATTGAATATAAGAAAAAGTACCTAATTATACAAAATAAATTTATATAATACGCCAAAATATTAACTCACGTGAATTATACGAGATATGATCAAAACCAATGCTTCACATTCCATGACCTTTCTTTTAAGAAACATTATATGGTAATCGGTCAAAGGTACATTTTTTCAAGTTCCAGGGAAAGCAAAACCTCTGCTAAACAAGTTAGTAAAATCATGCAATGCATTGATTATGATACGCTTTCCAACATGCCAGAAACAGCGCGCAGACAAACCCTCCTCCTTATCGTGACTACTGATTCGTTCAGTATACCTCCGGAACAACCTACTAAAGTTTTGTCACAATAGAAGCATTTTTACTCAAGTTATTACTCAAGTTATGAGGATAATGGCTGTGGAATAAATCTCGTTCCTGTGCCCTGACCTTTGACCCCATTTCGATTATATTAAACAGAATTGGTTCAGTATACCTCTGGTACAACATACTGAAGTTTGGGCACAATAGAAGCATTTTTGGCCAAGTTGAGATGCATAAGAGCGATGGAATGGATCCCGCTCCTATATCCTGATCTTTGACCCCATTTCGTCCATTTTCAATAGGGTTCGACCCCAGGTTATGCCCTACCACATACTAAAATTTCATCGAAGTCGAACCATTTTTACTGGAGTTATCGTGCGGACAGACAGACAGACAGACGGACACAGCTGGAGCATATACGCTTCTTCAACATACGGTTGGAAAGCGTAAAAAAGAGAAAGTTCCGTGCCGCGTCCACGATAAAGTTTATATACGTGGTGCTGAGGAGATAATATCATTGCAAATGTTTAAAAAAGCATATTTACATGACTGGTAACTACTGTGGCATACTGACCATTTTTTGCTGCAGCAAACCCAATTCTCATAGAAGTTTCCGCCGTGATTGCTAAGTGGCGAAGGAATCGATTAGGTCTTCGTAGTCCAAAGCATTCAGTAGCTCAGATTCAATATGGAAGGATAGCTAAGGAGTTGAGGCTACTTTTAGACATCACAGAATGTAGATATGTCTTCAACCGTCGCAATACAGAGAACGCTCTTTCGGCAGAGCAGTTGGAAGCTGGCGTACTCTGGAAAATTCTCAGGGCAATGTCTACATAAGGCTAAACTTCTTGCAACCCCTTAATTCTAACTGCATCACTCATCACATGGGTGGTCTTGGGTGCCCCTTTCAAATGCTATAGAAATCCGCTGAAATGAAAGCACTCGTTTGCAAATGACTTTGCTAAATCATCTTGGTAGAACTCACGCAGTTTTTCTGCGTCCGCAACCACATCTTTTGGATTTAACTCCGCAATTTTTCGTAAAAATGCAAATCGTGAAAACAAATATTCGTAAGCTATTTTTCGGCGATGCAGTTCAATCAACAGAAAATAAAAAATTGCAAAATATGTATTTACTTGGAAGCTTACGCTTCCATCAAATTCCACCTTGCCTTCTCTGGTCTCGTGGCTTTGAAGGGTTTTTTTCCTCTTCCTTTTAATCGTGTCATCGTAATAACTACACTGCTGGTCACCCAAAATACAACACAAAGAAGGAAGCATCCGATTGGCCTGAAATTCGCAGCATGCGTCGCCCGCGAGAGAACATGCAAACGATTAGCATTGCAGGGCATATGCAAATCATGTGCTCTCGGCATGCCACCGAGAAGCACTACAAGAAGGGTGCACAGAAGGCGGGGTGTAAGTAGTGGAAGTGTATTCTGCTGCCGGGCCTGTGCGTATGAAGCTTCCTGATGCCTCGTCGCAGAATACGGCAGTCATTCCAGCACGTTTCGGAGTTCCACAGAGGAAGAATAGTGGCTTATCGCGACAGCGGTTAATCGTACCGAGACATCGGCGCCCGTGTGGGACGACATCCAGCCACAGTGAGGCGAGTATCAATTCGGTGGGTGCAGGAGGGACGGGCGGACCGACGTGAGTGATTGCCGCAGCCGCGACACATGACCGAACGAGAGGACCAGCATGTCGCGCGGCGGGCATTGACGGCTCGCACCGCCACATCACGAACGTTAGCGCAAGAATTAGGGTGTGTTGCGCAACAACCTGTGTCAGCACGTACCGTTCGACGTCGTCTGCAGGAGCGGGGACTTGTCGCACGGCGCCCATTGCTCCGATTACCAATGACGTTACACCACCGGCGAGTGCGGCGGCAGTGGGCTGTTGAACGCCGCACCTGGAATACGGAATGGCACGACATTATCTTCTCCGAATCACGCTTCTGCCTGCAACACCACGATGGTCGGATCCGCGTGTGGCTGCACCGCGGCGAGAGACTGTACGACGCTTGCATTATGCATCGCCACACCGGTCCGTCGCCTGGCGTTATGGTTTGGGGCGAAATTGTATATGACACCCGCACCCCTCTGTTACGCATCGTCGGTACACTCAACAGCCACCTCTGCATCTCCAACGTTTTGGAGCCTGTAGTCCTCCCTTACATGCAGGACCTGCCAGCGGCTACGTTTCAACAGGACAATGCGCGCCCGCACGTGGCACGCATCATGCAACAATTCTTCACGGCCCACCAGGTGTCACTGCTGCCATGGCCCGCCTGTTCTCCCGATATGTCGCCCATCGAACACGTCTGGTCGCTGATCGGCAACCGCGTGGCCCGGCAAGCACCACCCGCGGCTACGCCTGATGAACTGTATCAACGTGTGGAAGCAGCCTGGACCGACATACCCCAAGCAGACATCCAAAGCCTCTTTTGTTTGATGCCGCGGCGTGTAGCGGCCGCATCGTGTATATGGTGTTTCCGAGTCATCGTCTGCAAGGAATGTCAGCGCTTCCGATACTTGTTCCCAGTCTTTGTTATGGCTGCTGCACACGTCTTCTCTGGTTGGCCAACGAGTATCGGACAAGTTCTTGAGCGTCACATTTTCAGAACGCGTTAAATGATTTTGTAATATCTCCCATCTGTGAGTTGATGCAGAAAAGAAAACATGTAGGTTATTAAAAGCTGAAAATAAAGAACAGCTAGCTGCACCCGTTGCAATTAAATTTAACGAGTGTGCAGAGCAGGGCACAAAAACAGCAAGATAGTAAATTTCTTTTATTCTAGCCTGTAAGCCAGAATAAATTCCAGACATATTGGGCACGTTATCAAATGACTGGCCCCTGCAGTTTGCAATATCGATAGTATATTTTTTTAATATACAAAAAACTGCGTCAGCGGGTTGTTCTACTTTATGTCCTGTATTTGGAACAAAACACAAAAATCTCTCCACAGGATGCTCATCTTCTCTCACATATCGCAGAATAACGGCTAACTGGTCAACGTGTGATGTGTCTGGGGTTGAATCTAGTACTATAGTAGAATAGTATTTCACTGATTTCATTTCAGCGACGATTTTTTTCTTTTTTTTTTTTGTTACTTCATCAACCATTAGTTTGATGAATTACTCCTAAATGGTGGAAGACAAATATGATGTATTACCTTTGCCGGGATTTCCATTAGTTGCAATATGCTACGCAAGAAAGGGATCAAATTCAGCAATAAGTTCCATCGCCATGATAAAATTTCCACTGTGCGTTGAACCAGATTTGTCAGTGTGGTCCCTAAAAGGGAGCCCACGACATCCAAGGGCCCGGACCGCAGCAAAAACTCGTCGTAAAACATTCCTCCAATACTTCCTTTCTTCGTCTACCTGAAGAGTAAGTCTCTTATCGATTCTTCCTAGGATGAAATCTATCTTTCATGGCTAAAACACATGATTTGCGCCCGAAAGAATTTTCGTGGCACGTTAATAGTTCACTTCCATGTTTCCAGTCATCAAAACCATCTTTTTCTCTATTAGAAGTTCCATCAGTGGCGTAACTACCACCCCGCAGCCCCCGCAGCTGCGGGGCTGCGGGGTGGCGCAAGTAACCAAGAGGCGTACTGCAGCTTCCAGTTATAGTTTTTTGAAAAAATTCGAAAACGCACAAAGACAAACAAACAAATAATTAACCCAAAGGTTCGTATTTTCTTTGTAGGTACATTTAGCTTTGCCTAAATAAATGTCAAGTTTCACTTTTAAAGCACTGGATGTCCTACAGATTGAAGTTATTCGGCCCTTTGGCTCCGGGTTGTCATGCAATCGTTCTCCAATCTCCCTCTCTCTGCGCTGCTGAGGAAAAACGCGAGGCCACATGGGGATTCCCCATGGAGGATGTGGGGAAACAAAACAGTCAGTCAGTCGCCTAGGATTACGTACACGACAGGCGCCAATGTTTATTCACAGCAGCCGCGGATATGCTATGTACAAGAGGGTGATTTCTCCAAGTGATTTATTTTAGTTTTGTACAAAACAATTACATGTATCGTTAAATTGTTTACTTAAAAAGTTAAAACTACAGAGCTCTAGGTACCAGCATTATTTTTCCAGACACTCTCCCTGACTTACTGAATCTATAATGAATAAAATTCTCCGGCTGGACGTGTAGTGCAGGAAAGCGTACGTTAAGTCACGTTAGGGTTATTGAAAGGTTACTTGACGTAGCTAAAGTGTGTTTAATCTTCAAAGTGCTAGAGTTTGTTTAGGTAAGACACGCACGTGCAATAAATTCCAAGAATATGGAATTTATTTTTACTCAGCGTTCCTCATTATCTTGAATATCAGTAATATAACTTCGGTTTCAGTACATTAGTACCTTGAAGGCTCCTTATTAGAGCGGTAAACACAATATACCCTGAACTTAACGTAAACGCTCAATGAAATGGACTTAACGGCCAGACAGAGGTCTGACAATAAAATGAACTAAGAAAACGTACTCACTTTTAACCTTTTATTGGGGAGCTCCTGGTATTACTCAAATACACACTCCAAAATAACACAACTACTGATAGCCCGAACTTTCGTACTATCGTAGAAAAGTAGATAAATCGCATATCAATAATCAGGAAGAACCTATCACATATAAAACGAAGCTCTTTGGTATACTTGAGCGCGCCTATATATACTGCATACCACACGTCATGACTTACACTCGTTGCCACATATAATTCAGCGGGAGAAACAACATCTCGTTAAGTGAGAAGATAATTTGCATAGGAAAATAAAATAACAAGAGATAGTAAAATCAAAAAGAAACTGAATCTAGAGTATACGTTACAAATCCTGCGCCCCCTCCCATCACCCCCCCTGCGAAAAACGCATTCTCCGTTATTCTTGAAATCCTGGAAAAATTACTGCGCTTAGGGGCGCTGAAGTAAATCTTGCGGGGGGTGCACGTTGTGCTAATTACGCCACTGAGTTCCACGAAACAAGCGGCATGGGACACAGAAAACTGAACAGGTGGTCACGGAGTACAATAAATACTGTATTATCTTACTTTTTCTCCGTTAGCAAGCTCAGTTTCGAATAACGTTTTGGAAAAATACCTATTCTGATCACCAAAAAACTCCTCTTCGATTGTGAAAAGTCGACACTTTCCGAATTTTGCTTGAAACCGTGTATAACGAAGTAAATTTCTCCGTCATTTCTGTCCAGGCCAGGATTCGAACCCGGATCCCCTCATTCCGGAACAAGTCACTCTACTAATTGAGCTACGCGGACGTTTGTTCTGATTCCTATCTGCCTCTATGTCGTGTGCGTCCTGCTGGCAGGTACGTCACACGTGCAAATGTCACATGGTCACGAATGGTATCGTTTACTTCCTATAATGCTGGATCAGGGCAAACAACAATTGAAAATTTTCTGGAATCATAATTTATGGCGTCAGGAGATTCAAGGGAAAACTAAGTGTCCAGTTCTTTTTTTTTTGGAATTACTAGAGCTAGATGTACTTTGAACCTCTGGATCTGGCCGATCTGCATTTGAAATACTTTCAGGCTGTAATTCCACGTTTTCAATTGCTACTGCTTTACTTCTGAAAAAAATTTCTATTTTAGCACTTTTCTCAATAGCATCTCGTTCTTTCGCAACTTTGTCAAGGGCTCGTTTTCTTTACCTTGCTCCACTCAATCCCATCACTCACATCCAAAGAAATGTTGAATCAACATTCAACATTAATGACCAAAGGTCACAAACACAACGCAGCGGAACAATTGAAGGCACTGTATATTATACAAAAACCAAAAACCTTTGCAACAGACGCTTTTAAATAGCAAATTCTTATCTTTCGGAAGAAAATTAAAATTTCGTCGAAGAAAACTGCTAAATGAATCCACTTAAATAACGAACTTTTACTTTCTATATTATGAACGAACACCACCGAGCGTTGTTACGCTGGAGAGATAAATTTCTGAGGACCAATAAAGTGCACAGCAGCGCAGTAACAAATGTCACGAAACGAAGTCAGTAAGACAAATGGATGAGCGGATGACCCAGCCGGTCACGATCAGCCCTGCACGTGTGTGTAGTGTGTGTGTGTGTGGGGGGGGCTAAGTCAAATCACTCTATTCAGCCCCCTCCGTCCCTCTGTCACTTACAGACTCAAAGACTTTAATTGAGTCTGTAAGGGCAGTATGACACCGTGCTATCACCAATGGACAACTAGAGAAGCTCATTAGTTCCATGCCAAGAAAGTGCACTTTGTTACTAAGAAACCGTGGTTATCCAATTAAATATTAAAGCGTATTTTGCTTGTTGGTCAGTTATTTCTAGTGTCCTGCAGGTGTCAATAATGTACTGTACAGCAATTTTACGTTATCACCAATGGACAACTAGAGAAGCTCATTAGTTCCATGCCAAGAAGGTGCACTTTGTTACTAAGAAACCGTGGTTATCCAATTAAATATTAAAGCGTATTTTGCTTGTTGGTCAGTTATTTCTAGTGTCCTGCAGGTGTCAATAATGTACTGTACAGCAATTTTACGTTATCACCAATGGACAACTAGAGAAGCTCATTAGTTCCATGCCAAGAAGGTGCACTTTGTTACTAAGAAACCGTGGTTATCCAATTAAATATTAAAGCGTATTTTGCTTGTTGGTCAGTGTCCTGCAGGTGTCAATAATGTACTGTACAGCAATTTTACGTTATCACCAATGGACAACTAGAGAAGCTCATTAGTTCCATGCCAAGAAAGTGCACTTTGTTACTAAGAAACCGTGGTTATCCAATTAAATATTAAAGCGTATTTTGCTTGTTGGTCAGTTATTTCTAGTGTCCTGCAGGTGTCAATAATGTACTGTACAGCAATTTTACGTTATCACCAATGGACAACTAGAGAAGCTCATTAGTTCCATGCCAAGAAGGTGCACTTTGTTACTAAGAAACCGTGGTTATCCAATTAAATATTAAAGCGTATTTTGCTTGTTGGTCAGTTATTTCTAGTGTCCTGCAGGTGTCAATAATGTACTGTACAGCAATTTTACGTTATCACCAATGGACAACTAGAGAAGCTCATTAGTTCCATGCCAAGAAAGTGCACTTTGTTACTAAGTAACCGTGGTTATCCAATTAAATATTAAAGCATACGTATTTTACTTGTTGGTCAGTTATTTCAAGTGTCCTGCAAGTTTCAATAGTGTATTGTACAATAATTTTACGTTAAATGCATTGTACACTAATTTCACAAATTCCACTTTTTTTGGCTTTTTATGACTAGACGCTGTGCTTTTGCTTGTAACCAGAGCCGGATTAAGGCCTTAGTGGGCCCCTATGCTACGACATTTGAATGGGCTTCAAGGCTACGACATCTGAGTGGGCCCCCAAAGAACTTATAACGGATAACTTCTATGAAGTCCGTTAAAACACAAAACTGTAACTACTAAATTACTGTATCTGAATAATTTTCAGAATAAGTCACTGTATTTTTCATTGTTCTCAGAAGAACATGAGTTAAAAACTTAAGATTCCTAGATTTCGTCATGGATTTTCTACTAATTTAGCATTGTATACCTTTCTTAGTTCATCTATTTTGTTAAATACAATATGAAGCCAAAGGGGACTTCGACAACTAACGGTTCTAAGTACAAATTGGGAGGTGTGGGTGGATGGTAGTGAAAAAGCTGAAACTGTCTCGCCTTCACCGCTGACCACAGCGACATGAAAAATTTACCGTTGGTGAGCCACTATCTTGAAATATACGACATTTGAGGGGGCTTGGTGAGCCACTGTCTTGAAATATGTTCGTCTTCTAGCCTCTGTTTCTTACCAAGTGGAAATTATACGAGACAAAAGTAAAACTATATTATAAATCTCTCTCTCTCTCTCTCTCTCTCTCTTACTTGCCCAGGCATGCCTTTTGGGCCCCTGGTCATGGTGGGCCCCATGGCTATAGCTCCTATAGACCCCCCCCCTTAATATGGCCCTGCTTGTAACTTCACTTCTATTACTGGTAATAACATTCTGTAAAAATATTTGAATTCAGCATAAAATGATGTGTAATATCAAACAGAGGTCATCGCTCTTTCCACGTTTATAAGTGAGTCACGGAAAAATTCTCATTGGCCGCCACCGGAATCGAACCCAGGGTCTTCCGGTTACGCGCCGGATATGCTTCCACTTAAACACAGTGGCCTCGAATTCTTCCCGATTCACACACACCAGCTGCCAAGCCAATTTGGCAGGTTGCTTCTTGGAGCCCCGCACAATGCTGGGGATTCACCAAAGATGGTAAGCAGCAGCTGAACAAATAATTAGAAGACGAATGAATAATTAATACAGAAATTTGACGTGGACTAGGAACATCAAACAGAGGTCATGGCGGCCAATGAGAATTTTTCCGTGACTCACTTATAAATGTGGAAAGAGCGATGATTTCTGTTTGGTGTTCCTAGTCCACGTCAAATGTCTGTATTAATGATGTATAATATGTATTCATGACTTTACCATTACGCTGTATAGGTAGGTTTGACTTCAAACGTCAAAAATTTGACTTTCGGTCTATGGTGCAGGACTTTTGGCCACGATTGTGTTTTTTCATCGTGATTTTTCGAAATAACAGAATGCTTTGGAACTCGAGATCTTTTTGAACTGATAATGACTTTCCATTATCTTTAAGAAAAGGTCAAATGTACTGTTTTATAGTATTATTTCACAAAACTCCTAAATATAAAATTCACTCTTGATATCTATTAGGTGTGAGCAAAAGTTCTACCCGTTTTTGTAATAGATGCAAATTGCGATCGGGGTAGTTACGTCCCAAATGACGATGCGATGCCGAATTTTCGGCCAATAAAGCGTGGAGCAGTAGAGCATATAGAGGCACTAGGTTTGTCCAAGTAAGTCATTCGTAATGGAAATCACGGACGGCGTAATATGGCATGCGATAAGGAGCACATTAGACATTGTTTACTGTACAGGGATCGATAAAGGCAGTACTACAGCGCTGCTTGCCGCAACATCTGTCAAGTGTATGGGGAGGATGCAGTTGATGATAGCACATGTCGCCGTTGGTTTCGGAAATTCTGGGACGGAGACAGCTGTAAAGATCAACCACGTCCTGGATGTCCATCCATGCTTGCTGACGAGGATGCGGACCAAGCCATAACAAATGACCCACATTCAACCGTTCAGGAATTAGCGGAAACGTTGTCGGTACACAGAGCAACAGTCGAATGCGCTTGGGTTCACCACCAAGTTCGATAACTGGGTTCCGCACCAGCTTTCTGCAAAGCAACAAGATGAGATAATCTGTACCTGTGTTTCTTTGCTTTCTCGTCACAGAAATGAACCGTTTTGGGGACGAATTGTAACGGGTGATGAGAAATGGGTACTGTACCGTAATGTAAAGCGTCGACGGACTGTGTGCCAAGGTGCGGAGCCTGTTCCATCGACCTCAAAAGGAGGACTGTACCCCAGAAAGGTTTTGTTGAGTGTTTGGTGGAATGTCCAGGGGAAAATCCACTGGGAGGTCTTGGCACCTAACCGCAGCGGCGTACCCAGAAAAATAAATTGGGGGGGGCGTATCGTCGCCGCAGTGTCAAAACCACAAATGCGAAATTTTGTAGGCCACCCCGGTGGCGCAGTGGTCTAAGGCGTTGGCCTCTGATCATTCGTCCGTAAGGGGTCCGGGTTCGAATCCCAGTCAGGCATGGATGTTGTGTTTGTCTTACGGCACTGGTTCTCTCCCTTCCCTGGAACCAGTGACCCTAAATTAGGGACGGGCGACTGCTTATAGCCCATTGAGTTGCTCACGGTGGTCGTTAAACCTCCAATCAAAAAAAAAAAAAAAAAAAAATTTGTAGTTTGAATTATCGATATTTCAAAATTAAATTTGATCAATGAATCACTTTTGCAATTACATCAGACTGTTCAAGCACTATACATAACATTTACATCAAGTTGCATGTGTATTATGCATCAGTGAATAAAAATTTATATGATGTAAATTCAACAATCGAAAAATTCTCACATTCTTGGTTTTATCACTGCAGCTACGATATCATTCCTTCCTAAAATGACGAAAAAAATGTGCATGAGGAAAGCATTTTTATATTTCTCAAATACCATTAATTACAAAGTAATGTTCATTCTAAGTTTTGTTTTCCTGCTATGGTATGTACTCAAGATAAAAACCTTACCCCTCCCTCCCCCAGGCCACAGCCCCCACCATTCATTAGACTGACACCCTGACCACTACAACATACAACACTTCGCTCTCTTCTTTCTTTGCTGGCATACAAGTGGGAAATCACACAGAGGGGATAGGCATTAACAATAGGCATATGTGACACTTTTTATCAATTTTTAATATTAAACAAAATTATTTAGGGGGAGGGGGCATATGGCCGATGAAAAGAAATTCAATTTGGACGGGCCTGACGGTTTCGCTAAATATTGGCATGATCTGCTGAAAGAAAACCCCTTTTTTTTCAAAGCGCCAATTCGGCGGACTCTTGGTCATGGTTTGGGGGCTTTTCTGAAACTGGAAAAACCTCACTTGTGATTATAGACACAAAAATTGATTCCGATAAGTACCAAGATATGCTGGCGTATAATTTGCTACCTGTTGCTCCCGTTATGACATCGGGAGATTGGATTTTCCAGCAGGACAATGCCAGCATCCACAACTCTCTGTCTACTAAAGCGCGGTTTGAAGCCAATGACGTTCGTGATTTGGACTGGCCTTCACCGAGCCCCGACCTCAACCCGACGGTAAACCTTTGGGGTATAATGGTGCCTTCTGTCTACAAGGACTTAAGACATTTCCAGACAAAAGCGGACCGTATTGCAGCCATACAGGCAGCATGGGCAAACATCGAAATTCAGACACTATCGAAACTTGCAAACTCTGTGACTAATAGATTGATTACAGTCATTGAAAAGAAAGGAAAACTGTTAGACTATTAAGTGCTAAATTGTTCAAACATGTATGCCGAACTTATTTTTTTTTCCAAAATGAAAATGGTCTAATAATTACAATTTTATATTTCATTGTTAATTATGCAACATTCGCATAAATACTGTATCTTGTCTGTACTCCGATTATACATTGCTTTGATACTGTGTTAAATTGGAGGACCTCTAGAATTGTAGTACTTATGTAATAAACTATTTTGTGTTCGATTTTATGATTTTTTTTTTCAGGGCTGTATCATCTCTTTCATGTAGTTTTGAGTTCAAATCTTTCACTCTTGTCAAAATTTCGCCTCTATTTCTCGATACAGTGCCATCTTTTCTTCTTAGTACCATAATCTGTTTTCTTCTCTTTCTGAGAAGCCCCTTTGCTCTCTTCAGGCTTTGGTTATTTTCAATTGCTTTTCTCACTAGTTCACAGTTTAATTTCCTTACGTCTTCAGTGATACTTTTTCGTACTGTCTTGCATAGCTCTATATATTTCACTTTGGAAGTCACATCTTTATTTGTCCTCAACTCCCTTCGCTTTTGCATCAGAATTTTTGTTTTTCCTGTTATTTCCTTCATATGCAACTTGTTCTTAGTACCACCTATTTTTGTTGCTGTTTCCATAAAAGAGAAATTGGGATTACTGGGTTTTATATGTAAACATACTCGTATCTTAACCGAATGTCCCATTTTCTTGGGATGAGTCTAAATATTGGAATCACACAGCAGGGCTCCTCACCAATCAAAAGGGTTCTATAGTGTAAAGGGATTGGGAGCTCCTTTGTCAAAACGACTGTCCTCGAAATAAAATCATAGGAGGTGGTAGAGATGAGCTCTGGCCCGGGCCAGGCCCGGGCTCGGACGGGCTCAGAATGCATTAACTACCGATAAACCCGGGCCCAGGCTCGTAATTACAAGTCTTGAATTTCATCACTGTAATTAATTCAACACGTGTTATTCCGAGCCCGGTTGAATTACACGTGTTGAATTTCATTGAGGATTTGTTACCATGGTGGAAGGATTTTCAATTTCCTAAGCTAGCTGCCATTGCAAGACAAATTTTGCTTAGCAAGACTTGCATTATGCATTGTCCAAAGCTATGGCCCAAGCAAGGATTAGTTTAAGGAGGTCTATTATCGAAAAACTGGGAAAAAATCACATTCCCATTTTTTGTATTTTATTAAAAATAAAGAATCTTATCTTTAAAATGATGTATTGATTTCCAAAATTGTGCAGTTAGAAGTATTGTTATTTATTTATTTTTTTAAATTTCCTCATTTCCGCGGTTTTTGGGGTGACGTTGGTTTTTAGTGCAGCAGGTCGAGTTTTAGAGAAAAGAAGATCAAGTTGAAGCGCTGAGGCATTAGATGCAATTCTCTTTTTTCATGATGAACTTGATCTGGAAACTGCACACACATATGATAATATTGTGATTATTATTCTATTAAGCGCAAAGCTTTGTTTATGTTACAAAATGCAGAATAATCTGGTCTGGAATGCTTTTACGTTCTTTTTTTTTTAATTTTGGAAATTTCCCTACATGCTTTTTTATATTCTACTACATCACTCTAAACTACCTTTATCAATTAGCATATATGTAAATTATATTGCAAAGATTAGTTTTCTAGAGTCAAAATTTCAAACACTTGCAGCCGTCTGTACGGCGTTGTATACGTTTTATAATGCAATTTATTCAAAATAAAAGTAAATTTAGAAATCAAAAAGAAATAACGAATGGAATTTTTTGTTTCTAAACGATTTTCTTTTCTTCAGCTTTTACCAAAATTACTGATTCCCCTGATACGATCGAAGGGCACGTTGATTATTTATTTATTTTAAATCCACATTTTAGAACATTTGGCTTTATGCGTAGTATTTCTAAAAACATATTAATATTGTGAAGTGGATTAACTAAACTAAACTTTTTAAACTAATGATTTTTAAACTAATTCTTGCTTGGGCCATATCTTTGGCCAGTGTATAATGCATAAATGCAAGCCTTGATAAGCAAAATTTTCCAAGAATCCGGGCTCGAGCTCAGCAAACACATGTAATCAAAGAAAGCGGGCCGTGCCCGGGCTCCTAAAACTGAGCCCGAACTCATCTCCAGGAGGTGGCTTCTTCGTCGTAACAGACTGCACTTCTCGGTGCTAAGACCGCGGCGAAAAATTGCACAGTCATGAAGTCTGAGGGCCAACAATTGTAAAGTCTTCACCCACTACATCGGAACACAAGTTAGTAAAATCATGCAATGCATTGATTATGATACGCTTTCCAACATACCAGAAATCATTACTCACGTTATTACTCAAGTTATGAGGATAATCTCTGTGCAATAAATCATGCTCCTGTGCCGTAACCTTTGACCCCATTTCGATGATATTAAACAGAATTGGTTCAGTATACCTTCGGAACAACATGATAAAGTTTTATCGCTATCGAAGCATTTCTACGTAAGGTATGACGCATAAGGGCGATGGAATAGATCCCGCTCCTATGTCATGACCTTTGACCCCATTTCGTCCATTTTCAATAGGGTTCTTCACCAGGTGGTCCCCTACCACATACTAAAATTTCATTGAAATCGAACCATTTTTACGCGAGTTATTGTGCGGACGGACGGACAGACAGACGGACAAAGTTGGAGCATATACGCTTCTTCAACCTACGGTTGGAAAGCGTATACAAGGCTTCGGAACGTAAACGAAATTTTCGCATCGGAACATATGGGAACAGAAACGAAGTTTGTCCCGCACTATAGGTCGGGAAAACGCAAACGGGATCGAAATCATCCATTTGGAAGACGTAGACCGCGCTCAAGTACGTAAGTAAATGAAAAAGCGAAGGACATTTGAAAATTACGTGGTAAACTGATGCAATACAACACGTTCGCAATGGCTTATTGGTAGTTCGAGCATGCACAGCGCAGCGTTCTGCCGTTAGTCTAGTTGAAACCAAGGTCAAATAAACATGGACGCTCAGCTGCGGGATTGAACCATTGTTGAACAACGCGCCTCAGTGAGATTTCTTCTGGCAGAGGGAGTGAAAACTGCTGAAATTCACCGAAGGATGTTGGTTCAGTACAGAAGTGAAAATAGGACTCAACGAAAAGTTTATGAATGGGTAGAAAGGTTTGAAGCGGGAAGAACAAGTTTAACCGACGAAGCTCGATCTGGTAGGCCATCAACATCTCGCACACAAACCCAAAACCGACAGGGCGAATGGCTTGATCACAGAAGACCGACGGATTATATTGTCCGCTGTAGCTGCACATTTGGATATCAGCTATGGATCCTCGCATGCCATAGTTCATGATGATTTGGGGTGCCGTACAGTTTGCGCAAGATGGCTACCTAAAAAAGCTTGCTCATCTGCACAAGCAACAGCGCATGGAGGTTGCAATCCAATTTCTGAAATCTTGTGAAGAAGATCCGAGTGTTTTGCAGCGTATTGTCACCGGCGACGAGACATGGGTTCATCACTGTGAACCAGAAAGCAAGAGACAAAGCAGGCAGTGGAAACACCCGTCTTCTCTAGTAAAGAAGAAACTCAAACGACAGCCCTCCTTCAAGAAAATCAGGCTGCCTTCTTTTGGGACATGAAAGGTCCTATTCTGGCGCATTTCCAGTAACACAGACAAACTGTGACCAGTGCAACGTACTGTGCTATGCTTATGGAGAAAATGAAACCTGCCATTCGCAGCAAAAGAAGCTGAATGCTGTCAAAAACAATCTTGCTGCACTTCGCCAATGCACGTCCTCATGCAGCGGCCGCAACGGTGGTAGCAATGCAACAACTGCGGTTTGAACGTCTTCCACATCTCCCTTGCAGCCCTGATCTGACGCCACGCGATTATCACGTCTTCACTCTACGCGGTCGCAGGTTCACCTCTGATGATGAGGTTAAGGAAACGGTGCAGACCTAGATTCGGGAGCGGCCGAGAAGCTTCTCCCAAGGAATGAAGTTAGTGAAACGATACAAAAAGTGCATCGACCTGCAGGGGGACTATGAGAAGAAGTGAGATAACCATTATGTTCAGTTGCTCACAGTTACCGGTATTGAAGCGTATGTCGCCGTTACATTTTGGTTCTGTCTCACAGTGTTGCACGTACTATAGTTACAAGTGTTAAACTAGGACAATCTGCCAACGGTTACCGATAACTCGGGTACAGTTGGCAAATTTTAAGCGAAGCTCTTTCAAATTCCAAGCTCATTAAGGCGTCTATTACAACAAATTCTAAAAAAACTAAAGCGTAAAATTTATGACTTCCAGAACAAAAGTACGTATCATTCTAAAAAAAGAAATGCCTAAAATTTATCACGAACTACTTTCCTTCACGCCTTCACGTTGATTGTGATCAGGTTGCATGTAAACAAAACGGAAAGACACACTCAGATCGGGAACCATGTGTTTTTCATTTTGTATCATGAAAGACAGACACACATACATAAACTTCCTTTTATTATTATGGATTAAGCAAGTGTTGAGCTAACAGACGGAGTCTTTCCATTTCTTCGTTTTTCAATTCAAACATTTTTTTTTAATTAATGTTAGTGAGCCGACTTTCCTGAAACAGTTCAAGTAAAAGGCCATCTAGTTTTAATTGAAATTCCTCAATGACTGGGAATTTCGGAAATAGGAAGGCGTCAAAACCTCACCATGGACAATGTCCAATCGCATACCAAAAAATCACGGTGATCGGATGTGTCATTTCATAGCTATGCCCGAACAGCTAATTGTCCCGAGTCTCTTACAGAGAGCGGATTTTTTCAACTATTACTCTATTAAAATTGGTCAGTTTTTTAATGGTCATTATTTTATACGACACGACCAATCACCATGATACCAACCCCATGTCACTCACCATGTCCTTCACTTTCTCTGTGGCAAGTGCCACCGCGATCGGCTGAAGATCTTTGGAGGAGATAGGTAAGAAACGACCCCTTCTCAAAACCCGGGAAAATCCCCAAAAAATGCAAGTTTTTGGACGATTATTCCTCAATGACAAGAAATTTCGGGAATAGGAAGTCGTCAAAACCTGACCACGGACGATGTACAATCGCATGCAAAAAATCACGGTGGTCGGATGTGTCATCTCGTACCTATGCCCGAACAACTAATTGTCTCCAGCCTCGTAAAGAGAGCTCCGCTCGGCCTTCGGCCTCGTTTCTCTCAGTTATCTCTTTAACTTAACTGATGTAATTATTATAGGTTGTTTACTTAGCAAACAATCTTCTTGCATAATTTCTTACGAGGAGACGATGGAAACCTCCGTCAGGCCGGTGAACTACAAAGCCAAGAGCCACTTTGCAATGCCCGCCTAGGCTAGGTGATAATGCTGCACTTGAAGATTCAACATAAAGTAAAGCTTCAAAGCGTTCTTCAGCTCACCAAAATTTTTAGGGTTTTCACGATCACAGTGAGAACCTCAAAGAGCTCGAAATACAGACGAGCGTCCCGAATTTGGGGGACTGGGGTCAGGCAAGGAAGAGGTTCCAGGCAAGCCGGTACTGTAAGACAAATCCATCAACCATGCCTCACTCGGAATTCTCCGGCCGGAAACCATCTCGGACGAATGATTAGAAGCCAGAGCTTCGCACCACTGGTACGAAGTTCTGGCTTGTAATCTGAAGAGATGAGATGTTGAACAGAGGAAGTCGAAAAGCAGAATTAAGTGAAACTGTGTCGACATCAGTGGCAGCTCGTGGCAACTGAAACAGGTGGGGCCAGTAGCCGAAGTCAAACAATGAAATAAAAAAAACTGTCATTATTAGGCCAACTATTCAGACCCCCACCCTACCCCCAAGATTCCTTTACTCTGCCTCTGTTTACCCCCTTGACTCACAATAATTCCCAAATCAGGCAGGAATGTGTCAACTATTGTATTGCATACGAAAAAAATTTCCTCAGAATAGAATACATAATTATTAACAGAAAAATGTTAAAACTCCTTAAATAAAATTTTTACCTTAAAACATATGAGCATTAATTTTTGTTAGTTGTGCTTTGTGTTTCTTCAGATTTCTCAACTGAGGAATAACCACAGGATTCACAGGATAAAAAAATGTAGTGAAAAAATTATAACTCCAAATATATGCAGGGAGGGAATGTTTCATGTATTTCGTCCCATACAGAATGAGTACAATACTACCATTTGCATTATTTAAAAGGTTTAACCTTTTTTTTAAAGAACTTGTGAAACCTAAAAGCATATATGTACTCATGTGCAAATTATACTTACAGGTTTTCTCATTTATTTATTTATTTTTAACATAGAAAATTCTCTCAGTTAAAACTGAAATTAGTGCTGCAAAGCGCTTTGTAAACTTCATACTCTTGGAAACTCAAATTCTTGGGCTGATAAGCACCGAGTTTTTTTAAGTGAAGCTCAAACTAAAAATTCTTGGGGTGATAAGCAGTGAGTTTTTTTAAGTGAAGCTTTTCTTCCAGATTTAAAGCAAAGAACGGAGATTTTAACAAAATATCCACTCCATTCATTGTAATCGACAAGCAGAAAAGTCACGACACAAAGGAACAACACATCACCGAGAGAGACACACAGAAAAAACAACTAAATGAGCTTTGAGCTTGGTCGGGGTAAGCTTCTCTGTCAACCCACGGCGTTAAGGCAATGGATACTCTCCTGGCCAATCAAATTAGCGCGGGGCCAGATAGATCTGGCCCCATAGTTTATTTTTGCACACGCGTTAAGGCAGTGTTGTATGTAGGTCAGCATACTGAATGAGACGGGGAGGAAATCGTCTCCTCTTCGCTTGCGTAGTGATGTTACTGGGGCCTGTTGGAGCTGGCCCCAATAACCTCACACTCTGAACGTGATCTCTTTCTTCAGGGAATAGTTTTTCGTTTTTGAAGGAAACTTTTCCCTTAGGTAAAGGTTTTTGAAGGGAAAGGTTTATCACCATGTAGTTAAGAGAGAGAATAAGAATCAGGGCAAAAAAAAAAAAAAATATTTCTAAAAACAGAAATTTTTAGGTGGGGTCCGGCCCCTCTGGCCCCTAATGACGAACCGCCCCTGGTAGACATATAATGAAGGAACATCTGTTTCCTTTGTTGGCAGACAAAACTATGGAGTTAATATCATTATAGCTGAATAAACGCAAAATGGGAAATGACTCTGATAATTAAATTCTATGAAAAAAAACAACAACAAAAACCTAGAAATATAAGATGATCTTACAGCAATGATATGCAATAACCTACGGGCGCTATTTTTCTTGTGTATGTATTAGGTGTACAAATAAGTTTTAAAGCGTTTTTTGTGTGACGTATTCAATTACATATCGGGCATTCCCCCGCGTTTTTGTCATGTGACCGTAACTGGTCCAGAGTATAAAATGTGACACAGAAGTTTGCCCAATAGTCATACGCACTTCCACATCGGTAGATGAAAGATGGCAAGCGATACTGCATTTATTCGACACTGCATTCGTTACGAATTTCATCAAGGAAAAAGTGCTGCAATAGCACGTGCATCGAACTGTTCTGTTCTCGGGAAGAATATTGTATCGAAAAGCATGTGTGAGTTTTGGTTTAGACGGTTTAAACCAGGTGATTTTGATGGTAGCGATCAAAAACGTAGCTGCTCCCAGCAGCTACGTTTCCTTCCAATCAAAAAAAAAAAAAAAAAAAAAAAAAAAAAAAAGAGAAAAAAACAACCTCCGAACAATAAAATCTCTTGACAGCGGTCAACGGACAACCCAATCAGCCACAAAAAATCTAACAGGCACCCTTTCTCTTAGCTTTTTCGTAGTTCCTTCGGTACTTTGGCAAGAGGGATAAGATAGGGACAAAGAATATTTATTGCTAAAGGCACAATGCGTCGGATTACAGCTGGAATGCTTAAGTGAAAAGAAAGGAGTCAAAAGTTTTGTTCTACGTGAGGCGAGCTGCAGCTTCCATCAGTGGCGCCCATATTAGTACTTTTAGGGGGGGGGGGTTCTAAGAAAAATCATTACCTCCTTCAAGGCTGTCAGACATTTTAGTAAATGTGCAAGATACTAAAATACAAAAAAAAATTAATACAATCAATCATTAATATCTTATTATTTTTTAAAATGCTTTAAAAAAAGGTTTCGTCTATTTTAGTGTTTTAAATTTATCAAAACTTTGGCTATACCAACGGCTGGGGGTGGGGGCTCGAGCCCCATGCCTCTCCTTATGGGCGCTCTTGGCTTCCATGTATGTTTCAATTGGCAATCTCAGCGGTCCGCTCTCCCTCTAGCGGCAAAAGGAAGAATTACTGTAGTACGGGTAACGTTTTCGGCTCAATGCTTGGCTGTTGGTAGATCGCTCATTACGTTCAGTTGTCGTAGTTTGGTGTATTTTTGCATTCATTCTGGAATTAGAGAGTTATATAATGGAGAATTCCGTGAAGAAGAACAAATCATATTGCTGTGTCCCGCAATGTTGTTCCCAAGGTTTCGGCTATGTTTTTCACAAGTTAGTATAAACGTTTGTGCCTTGCGTTTGAAATCCTTCTAGTGAAATGCTACTAACCTAGTAACGTCTTTGAATGAATAATGAACAAGGCAGCATGTTTTTATTGCATAGTAGTAATTAAAAAATCGCCGCCCCGGTGGCGCAGTGGTCTAAGGCGCTGGCCTCTGATCATTCGCCCGTAAGGGGTCCGGGTTCGAATCCCGGTGAGGCATGGATGTTGTGTTTGTCTTACGGCACTGGCTCTCTCCCTTCCCTGGGACCAGTGACCCGAAATTAGGGACGGGCGACTGCTTATAGCCCATTGAGTTGCTCACTGTGGTCGTTAAACTTCCAATCAAAAAAAAAAAGAAAAATTAAAAAATCCGCATTTCTACATAATCTTGAAAACAAATAATTGCTGTTATCCGTATAAATTTAAACTTCATTATGGAACAAGATTTGCAATGTTCTGTCAACAGTCATGGGTTCAAAAACGCAGAACCCAATGATGATCAACAATTACCAATTCACAAACACTTTCAGGAACAGAATGTTCAAAAATTACAAATGTTATTGTTGACAGTATTGAAAATGGGTCCTGGGAAACGTCAAGTGAAACGAAATGTCAGCTTTTAATAGTAATCCGGATTATAACACCACTGTCGGTATTGCTATATCACTTGCCTGAAAATGTAAAAATAAAAATTACCTGTTACAGTAAAGCATTACTGCTACACAGTGCTTACACGTTCCACTTTTGCCCGCTTTACAAGAGCACTCAAATTACTTTATAGAAATTTCACTGTTACTTGTATCTAAAACACCGTTGATTGAGTGAGGCGACGACGTTATTGCCGTGGACTGAATGCAGTGCGAAACTATGAAAATTTCTCTTCCATCTTCCTTCTTAATTCCACAAGAAATTATATGGCCTACATTAACAATCACTTCTCCTTCTTTAATGCATCTTGAATTTTTGGAAGCGTCCACAAATTTCATTATTTCAAGGATTGAAAGTGACAAACCAGTCATTCTAACATTCGACTTTATGGAAACACGTGCGACGTTACCCGTACTAGAGAAGTTTGTTTACGTTTGCGCAGCGCCCCCTATAGTTCGTTGAGGTTCCCAATCGTCCCCGGAGCTTGCAGAGGTGGTTGATCACATCAATAATATCTCGTGCTGAGTAATTCAAGTAAAAATTGTAGGAGCAATAGGTGTCAGAAGCACGAGTCACAAACACTTTAGCCGAGTTAAACTGCAGAGATAAAAAGATTTTATTTACAATTAAAATAAAAGACACAGGCAAGATCTTTCACAGCCGCGACGGCTGCATCTTCAGGCCTCATCAGCAACACTGGTTTGTATGTACAGTGCAATCTACTGTTTTCGATCTGGCAACGCTCAGTAAATATTAAGTTGTCCGTCCATATTACCCTTCGTTAGTATTAAAATTCCATGAAGTTGTCGTTGAATTGGTCTGTTGTATTTTATAATGCCTCAATGGAATTTGTATAGTCTCGTTAACGATGACGTACGAGATAGAAAAACATGCATATCATGGTGAGAAAGATATGGTTCGCTACCCCCCCTTGAAATAATAAGGAATTACGAATGGCAATAAATATCGCTGCTTTTCTTCTTTAATTGTCTTTTGCTATATATTTCTCTGTACGAATTAAAATACTTACTGTAAATACGAAAGTATAATTTTTTATCAGTCTCCCAACGTATATAGCGGTAAGATCGTTCATTTTTCATTAGTTTTTTTTCAACATCTCAGTTATAGTTTTCATTTTGTACACGAAATATTTTTTTTTTTTGATGAAACCAACGTTAGTCATCATGATGAATAAAAAAAATAGGAACAGATTGCAAAGATAACCACCCATAATGTTTGAGCCGCCCCGGTGGCGCAGTGGTCTAAGGCGCTGGCCTCTGATCATTCGTCCGTAAGGGGTCCGGGTTCGAAACCCGGTCTGGCATGGATGTTGTGTTTGTCTTACGGCACTGGCTCTCTCCCTTCCCTGGAACCAGTGACCCTAAATTAGGGACGGGCGACTGCTTATAGCCCATTGAGTTGCTCACGGTGGTCGTTAAACCTCCAATAGTGGTGCAGTGGTCTAAGCGATGGCCTCTGATCATTCGTCCGAACGGGTTCGGGTTCGAATCCTGGTGAGGCATGGATGTTGTGTTTGTCTTACGGCACTGGCTCTCTCCCTTCCCTGAAACCAGTGACCCTAAAATAGGGACGGGCGACTTCTTATAGCCCATTGAGTTGCTCACGGTGGTCGTTAAACCTCAAATTAAAAAAAAAAAAAACCTCCAATAAAAAAATAATAATAATGTTTGCATTCGAATGTAAGCAACAACAGATGCATTGCCGCCCCGGTGGCGCAGTGGTCTAAGGCGCTGGCCTCTGATCATTCGTCCGTAAGGGGTCCGGGTTCGAATCCCGGTCAGGCATGGATGTTGTGTTTGTCTTATGGCACTGGTTCTCTCCCTTCTCTGGAACCAGTGACTCTAAATTAGGGACGGGCGACTGCTTATAGCCCATTGAGTTGCTCACGGTGGTCGTTAAACCTCAAAAAAACAAACAAAAAAAAACAAAAACAGATGCATTGCCAGATCGAAAACAGTAGATTGCTCGCAGAGCTGTTCTAGCGTTCCGCTGTCTTAGCTGTGAGAAATGAGGAATGCGCCCGTTTGTGGAAGATTAGCCATTTTTATATTTGGATGTATACTGCAAACAGGTTAAATTGTTCGATTTGTACCGGCAGCCGCCAATGAAGAAACTAATGTTAACTAAGATGTAAACAACCTGTGTCACGACTTCGACGACGTGTACGAACACTAGCGTCTGTTAACAACAAGTGCCGTATCAGTGCCGGTCGCCAATTGGAGAGTGCCGGTTTTATTGCTGCCAATGAGATAACTCAATACATGTGGATATCGCTGTCGCGAGACGCTAGTGTGATACTACTAGCCCAGAAAACGCCTTGCAGAAAACGTGTGTGTTCTGAGAACGCGTGTTGTGAGGATCCACGCTTTGCTTTTAGAAAGACCAGAAATTCATTTGTAGTTTTTTTTTCTTTCCAGAGGGTGAATAAATGTCTTCAAACAAAAATATAAAAGTAAGAGAAAAATCGATTATTTATTTCTTCTTAAGTAAAAATAATATTCTTCATATCGTGCGTGGAACGTGTCGCGCCGTCTGAAGAAAAAAAAAAGCTGTTTCTAATTTTCGTAAGTAAAAATATTGCTATATTCCATGACCTTTCTGGGTGTGTAGCTGTGATATAAGTAATTATCCCCTTTTTCCCCAAAAAAGATGAACCTCTCAAAAAATTTCAGAATTCCGTTTGGATTTGAACCTCTCAAAAAATTTCAGAATTCCGTTTGGATTTATCTACAAGATTTTGTTGATGAGTTTTTATGCTATCTAGTAGAATCTTGTGGGTTATTCATTATTATTATTATTATTATTTTCAATAATAGCAGATTAGGCAATGAAATAAATAACTTGTTTAAGTTACGCGTGACCTCACTAGCACGTGCCTTGGCTTTCAACAGAAGAAGATGGGCTTGTGGAACAGAACAAATTACAACAGTTGTTTGAACGTATGAACGAGAGAGAAGAACTTGTCAGTTTTGTCTCGCGTAAATTTAATTTTGCTGCCCTGATGACTGAGTGGTCAAAGTCTGGCTAATCGTGTGGGCCCATGTTCTAGTTCTACACGAGGTATGTTTGGTGTTCTGTCCACGAGACGCCGGTTCTGGTGGCTCTGTCCTGTTCCTGAATGCAGTGACCCAAAATTAGGAGCAGGCGACTCACTGTTGCTGCTGTCGTGAACTGTTGAACTTCGGAACAACACGAAAAAACTCGATAAATAGTGAATATCTTCAAACTAAAATATAAAAGTAAGAGAAAAAAAAATATTTACGTATTACATTATATGTGGGTTAAATGTAATTTGCTGCTCACAGCATGCACTTCAAATACTTGTTTTTTGACTTAAGAAAATAATATTGTAGAAATATGTTAGTATTTTCTAACCACAATTTTGAAATTCATTTAAGTCATATATTTTACTTTAAATTCAGCATCTACTATAAAATTATCGTACTTTAGTCTTTCATGGAGACACCTCTTACTGTAATAGTATCGTGCAGCTTTTAAAATACATAAAAGAAAAATGTGTAAATTTATAAAATGCCTTTGGTACTCTAATTGTTTGTAATGCTTGCTGGAACTAAATATTTCAGGCCAAAAGAGTACACTTCTATTGTATTTATGGATTTTAGTGACAGCAGATGTGTAGACATCCCAGTTTCATAGCTGAACTGACTCTATATTCATCACATGGGACCTACCATAAATTTCTTAAGAATGAAAATATGAAATACTTTGGAGAATATAGCCACCCCTCCTCAAAGTGGGTTTACCCATGGACATTTTTAAAACCAGGTTTTTCAGCTGAAGATAAAATCTGACTTGGAGGATGTTTCGGAATAAAATAATATTTAGTATATTCAGTTTAATAAAATTAAGTTACATAGAACTTGTTCCTACTATGTGCAGATAATGCTGTGGTTAGAAAAACAGATGTTCCCCTAGAACCATAAATTGACTCACACCTATATGAAAGCAACTTCCTTTTGAAATAATGTAAATTAAGGCAATTAGGTAAGCAAACTTTTAAATACAGAATAGGGATTGCAACTTTCTTACTGTCCAGCACTTAAATTTTGCTCCAGGCCCATTCCATCTCAATTCAGGCAGAGAATACCAACATGTGTCAGTTGACCCCCTTAGATTTGTTCCAAAAAATTATAGTAGCTACTCCTACTACAGATATAAGATATTTCAAAGGGATTTGCTCCAAAAAAAATTTATATCACTTGCTGCGTCATTTTGAAATTTGGTGAAAAACGCGTTTTTTGAAAGGAATGTCAAAAACGGCATATTTTTAAAATGTTATTGCATTTAAACTATTTGGGCGATTCAGTTCATTTTTGTTTTGTTGCTAATGAGTTGATTTTTAACTTGACATACTTTAAATATGCATATTATAATTATTAGTAATTAAAAAAATCCACTTTTTAGGTACAAAATTTTGGTTTTTCTGACATTTAACGATTCTTTTTCTTACACTAAGAAAAGTTTTTTTAAATAAATAAAGATGGCACTGTGTAGTCCACCAATGGTAGTTTTACAGCAAATTTTATTTATTGCCTAACATATATACAGTCTATACAATTCAACTTCAAAATATGCAAAAGTACGAAAATGCACTATTTTCAAAGTAGCAATAACTCAAAAACCCCATTTTTTAAAAATCTTAAAACTTGACCTTATGTTGTCTTATTAGTATATTATCAATTGGTGTTACAATGAAATTTTAAAGCCACCCTGATTTTTAAGCTCTGCACTTAACACTTTTATAAGTAAACTTAAGTTACTCATTTAGAAAAAAATAATGAAAAAAGAACAAAAAAAAAACCACATAGAAAATGTGGAAAACCGAGAACTCATTGAACTGTTTGTCTTTTTACAATTTTCTGATTTCTGTAACACTAAAACAAATAATCGTAAACAACTCCATGTTAGCTGAGATCTATAAACATTATACTAAAATAATTATAGAGTAAGTTTACATAAAGTTCAGACACTGCAGATCTGTTGGATCTGGTTCAGCTCCTTGGTATCGAAAATGTGGAGTCGAGCGGATTGTCCGCTGGGAGTGGGTTCCTTCACCTTTAGCACTACATTGTTTAATGGCACTGCACATACATCCTCTCTCTTTCCACATTCCTCTGGTCATTGGAACCCTTTAGCTGGGCCATGGGGATATAAACGACACAGTAATGTCTTCGAGCTCTAGAGATATGCTCTTTATCTGTCCCATCCACCAATAATCATTATATACACACCCAACAAATTGACCTACTATGAAATCACTCAAAGAGTACCTGTTTTTTACTTGGCTTGTTATTTCTACTTTCTGCACATTATGTTTAATTGTTCTTGCCATATAAGCTTCATTATTTTGCACCAACCAATAATGCTGAGATTGTAATGCTACAACAGGTTTTACAGTGATCCATTCTTTTTCTTTACAAGACCCGAATTTTTGAACAATTTCACTTTTGAGATGCAGTATTTTCGTATTACGTATAAGATTTGAAATTGTACAAACAAATGAAGCTGCGTCTCTTATGGCTTCCACAGATTCTTTTTGTAGATTAAATCTTGTAGCATAGTGCTTGCATATGCCACCTATACCATCGCATGCACTCTTACCATGCCCAGTAGCTGAAAATATCCACTTTCTTTCTATAGTTGGATTACCCTTAGACAACTCATGAAGTTGATATCGATTTTTGAAATGTGCGGCAGCTCCATCTGAAACGTAAACTACTGAGGTCTTAGTTTCCAATGGATACGATTTTGAAATGTCATTTTTTATAAGACCTATGGCACAGAGAGCATGAGCTGTGTCATGGGTTATATCATCAGACACTACTGCAAAACTCTTTCACTTGACCAATTTGTGCAACACATGTAAACAATGAGATTTGTACATTTTGCCAGTGATAGCTTTGTATCTCACCAGGCAATATAACTGACCAGTTCTCTGCAAAATCAAAATGTAAAACACACACAGAACTCCCTTTCTCAGAGATTTTAGCTTTGGCTATTCCTTCTCTCTGGATTTTTCGGATATAATTATGAGGAATTGCTTTATTAATCCAATGTCTAGCATCTTCGAGGAACCTTTCAGTAGGTACAGTTTTCTTTATAAGGTCATTACGTTCCCAAATAGCATATGTAACCGAGACAGTCACCACACATTTGGAGCCAACAATCTTCATTGTCTGTTTTGTTACACAAACACTTAAGTAAAAGAGCCTCTTCAGTATACTTTTCATTAGTTACATTTTGGAGAGCTATGCTTATTAGTGTAAGATTACTACAGTAAATGCAAGTACAAACTGCTTGTATAGGTTGAATTTTCACCCACTTTGGACATAGTTAATAAAATTTTAAAAGTCCAATTTTTATTCCTTCGTTTTCTTTTTTCAATATACTGTATGTCTCTTTGATTGATCTTGTCATAAATCTTTTTGCCTTTTTAACTTTCTCACCATTACCATCTTTTTTGTTTGGACTCTCTCTTGTGCAGTCTTTGCTGTCATCTAGGTAGTATGACAAAGCAATTGCCTTAGTATCTGCAGACAATGGATGTCCACTGTAGGGATCAGGTTTAGCATAAATTCCTTTTTCTTTTTTAACACTACGTGACTTATCTATGATGTACTTTGATACTGAAGGTAACTTTGCCTCCAGTTGCGTTTTAGTAAAAGTATGTGGTAACAGTGTCAACAATTGCACTTTTTCATTGTATTTAGAATTTTGAAGAGCTGTGTTAATGTTAAAAAACCACTGATTGCAAGTATAACAGTCAGGTTTTTCAGCAGAAGGTTCACTTGAAGTGTGATCATTGACACTATACACTTCTTCTAATTTCAACTTTTTTCTTTTTACATAACTTTGCCTCCTCTCGGGCCTAACTTGTGAAGGGGATTTCAATGGCGACATATTTACATCAAGAATGTTAATACTTTTGTTGACAGCATTTACAATCTCCTCACTTGTAATAAAAGGTTCATCAGATGAAATTTCTTGTTCAGGTTCATTTATAAGTTCCCCCAATTTTTTTTTAATAAAAAACAACACAATTACTACACAAACTGTCATTACTTTTTACAATAACAGACCTACCTACAATCCTTTGAATTGAATCAGTTAAATCACCAACACCACATAACCTCACACTTTTACTTTTGTATACAATTTTTTTGTGTCTTCTAATATAGTCCACACACTTAATTCGTTCAGAACTATGATAATCTGACATTATTAAATAGGCCTATTCAGCAAAAATGTAAAAAACATATCTGAGAAATCACAAACACACATCAAGTGTTACTCTTCCAAACAAAAGAACAGACTGCACAGTAGTTATAGCACAGGTGGGTGTGACCATGGAGGGGGAGGGGCTAGTGAGACAGTTGATTAGCTGTGCAGTGAGCAAACACTGGTCATGCATGTGCATGTATGATCCTGTTGATTCAGCATTGCACAGGTGTAGAACAAGCTTATTTGTTGTTTAAGCATTAAAACAAGGTCAGTTCATTTAACAAATGTAACTTTATTACAGAATTTATTATATAATAATTAAAATGATTTTATATTTTTTATTTACTAGATTAATATTTTAAATATTTTTACTTTAAATATTATAATTAGTCTACTAGCCTATATTTTAACTTTCAGAGCTAATTTAAAACAAAACTTTGTAGTGTTTTTCTGCGACCTGCAAATTCCGGAAGAACTGTAATTTTCAAAAAAACGTTCAAAATTTACGAGGCAAAAACACACAATTCTGCCCCCACCAATTGATAATATACTAATAGGACAACATAAGGTCAAGTTTTAAGATTTTTAAAAAATGGGGTTTTTGAGTTATTGCTACTTGAAAATAGTGCATTTTCGTACTTTTGCATATTTTGAAGTTGAATTGTATAGACTGTATATATGTTAGGCAATAAATAAAATTCGCTGTAAAACTACCTTTGGTGGACTACACAGTGCCATCTTTATTTATTTAAAAAAACTTTTCTTAGTGTAAGAAAAAAATCGTTAAATGTCAGAAAAACCAAAATTTTGTACCTAAAAAGTGGATTTTTTTTAATTACTAATAATTATAACATGCATATTTAAAGTATGTCAAGTTAAAAATCAATTCATTAGCTACAAAACAAAACAAAAATGAACTGAATCGCTGAAATAGTTTAAACGAAATAACATTTTTAAAATATGCCGTTTTTGACATTCCTTTCAAAAAACGTGTTTTTCACCAAATTTCTAAATGGCGCAGCAAGTAATATAAATTTTTTTGGAGCAAATCCATTTGGAATATCTTATATCTGTAGTAGGAGTAGCTACTGTATTTTTTGGAACAAATCTAAGGGGGGTCAACTGACATGCTCTGCCTGAATTGAGATGGAATGAATGGGCCTCCAGTGGTAGAAATGCACCAGGCACATTTAAGCCATTAATCCCTGTGACAACAATAAACGTGTGCAAACCGCTTTACAGAGTTGCTGTGAGACTACCTTGGGAGTAGTAGGGTTTGAACAAATTAACCATACATTAAAGCCATTTTATTTAGACAAGGGAGACAGACCTCAAATCAATTGGAGAGTTAATATGGAAAATTCTGAAGTGTGGTTTATTCAATTTATTTTGTTACTTCTGAAAGGGATTATTAAAAGAAATACTAGAACAAGATTTGAAGAAAAGGAAAAAAAAATTCTTATTTCTAAAGAAAAATGGAGAATGACATATTTCTAAAATTATTAATATTGTAGTGTAACATCTTTTGCATCATATCGCAAGAAGGGGGATAAAACATTGCACATTATGCACATGCATAAACGCTGGTGTAGTGCTTCATATTGCAGAACAGAGAACAGTAATTTTAATGAAAAAACTAGAAGGCCGCCCCGGTGGCGCAGTGGTCTAAGCAATGGCCTCTGATCATTTGTCCAAAAGGGGTCCGGGTTCGAAACCCGGTGAGGAATGGATGTTGTGTGTTTCGTACGGCGCTGCCTCTCTCCTTTCCTTGGAACCAGTGAGGGCGACTGCTTATAGCCCATTAAGTTGCTCGCGGTGGTCGTTAAACCTCCAATAAAAAAAAGAAAAAAACGAAGTGCGGGAAGAAAAGCCAGGGTGTGGGGGAAATAAATGTAATTTTCATGCAGTAGCTAATCAATGCTTTGTTTTTTGTTAGTATAAAAAATGAAACAATGATGTAGTTCTTTTATTAAAATTTTTATCATGTTAAAAATCCCCTGCCTATTTTAAATTTTGAGTATCCATCAGGGGCTTCCAGGGAACAAATTGCAAGAGATGGTGTGTGTTATTATAAAAAAAAAAAAAAGGTTAGGAACAAAAAGGCTAGGCATACAGCTGGAAAGGGCAGGGGGGGGATGGGTATTACTCAGAGGGTTTCATTTTTTATGTGACATACTTCAAAGTGACCCTTTACTAATATCAATATACCAACCATATTGCGTGCTGTTTTGTGTCACTTCAACCTCTGGTGTATTGTACAAATAAGTTAAATGTTTCAGATAAAAGTAATCTAATCAAGATTAATAAACCTGTAACATAATAAGAGATGAAAATGTAAATGATTAAAAACATATGAAAGTAATTTAGATTGCACTGAGTAAAGTATACTTAAGTTTTATTCAGTAGACTCTGGGCCAAAACCATGATCTCCTTTGTATCTGCATTAAATTTACCAAAGATATCCATACTAGACTGACTGCTATTTCCAGAGTAACCTAAAACTTGGGTTTCCCAAAGGGTGTATAAATGTTTTTTAATTATCTCTGTGAGACAGATGTATTTATTCAAAGTGTCTGGTAATATTTGTTTCATGCTAGAAATCAATGGTTCTACTAACCTGTAGATATTCTTTTCTGTTTTTCATTGAGTTTTGGAGTTTAACCCTTGTAAGCATCTGATGCTATAAGGAGTTGCTCATTCCCAGGGCTGTAGTGGAGGGTATACGCCATATACCCTCTGCTTTTTTTGACAGAATAGCGTATACCTTCAATGTCCATATTATCAACAGAACTTCAATCTTGAACAACAGCGCTGCCAAGAGCTGAACATCTAATAAAAAGAACCATAAGAATTATAGAGAGCTTAGGAGAAAATCCTGGGGGAAAATTTAATTTAGCATTAGTGGTGAACAAGGAATTAATTTAAAATATCCCATTGATTCCTAACAACAAATTTGTACCTATTAGCCAAACCAGTTTATTTAAAGCACGGTTGACAGGATGAAATCAAGACTGTGTTCAAATTCAAACAGTGAAAATGTGCAACTTCTTAAATATATTTCTTCATTAAAGCGAATAAATATCAAAGCAGACGATGTGCGCTATGGAGAACTAGAAACAAAGCAAATCTGTAGACGTTTTAATGTTGATGAAATGCAAGCTATTCAGAGACTGAGAGAATATACTGAAAACGTCCAAGTTGTACCAGAAAACTTAAAACTCCTTTTAAGAACGATTTCAACTCTGCCTTATTCGACAGCTGAATGCGAATGAGGATTCAGTTTAATGAACATTATAACCGATCTCAGAGCATCTTTGTTAATCTCCAATGTATCTAACCTGATGTTCATAAATTGAAATGTACCACCCATTGAACGATTTAATCCAAAAAATATGTAGGATCTTGGTTGATGAATCAGCGTTCAGCAACTGATAGAACAGTGCTGTAAGGGCTTATCTCGTCAGGCTTTTTATTTTTGTTATTGGAGGTTTAACGATCACCGTGAGCAAACCAATGGGCTATAAGCAGTCGCCCGTCCCTAATTTAGGGTCACTGGTTCCAGGGAAGGGAGAGAGCCAGTGCCGTAAGACAACTGTCAACGTAACATCCATGCCTCACCGGGATTCGAACCCGGACCCCTTTCAGACGAATGATCAGAGGCCATCGCTTAGACGACTGCGCCACCGGTGCGGCTCAGGCTTTATGGGATATATTTCAATAAAAATTAAAATAATCTTGTGCATACTCTTCATGTCATAATTGACAGGAGAGAGAAGATACTTTATTAATATCGGTAAGTGAGCTCATACTCATAATTGTTAAAAAGGCAGGGTACCCCCACGAGGGTACCGTGCCTTTTTTTTTTTTTTTTTTATCCATGTAGTATATCGAAGGAACAAAACCAGTGCCACTGGGCAAACGTATTAATTACCCTTGCTCACTGTGTATGATAGTCAGGTGATACAAGTCCCCATCTAGTTAACAGTTTGAAAAATGGACTGTTGATGTCGCAGATAGCCAGGAGGCATACAAGAGTTGTAGGCAGATTGTTCACGCTAACCATCATAGGAATATATAATATCTCTCTCTCTCATTCATTTGCTCCTATAATCTACTTGCTGTTCTTTATATGTGATAGTGCATTATGTGGAAAGATCACAAAGCTCCTTAGTTTTATTTGGACATCATGATTCATATGCTCTTTTTTTTTTTTTTTTTTTTCAAAAGTCCTTAAAATATTTTTTTCAAGGACTTTTGACTCTTAAAAAATATATTTTTTTCAAGGACTTTTTTCAAAAGTCCTTGAAATTTTTTTATCAAAAGTCCATAAATAGTATCTCCAAAAAAATTTTTGTTTCATTTTTTGAATAATAATATTAAAGAGCATGTGTAAAATAATTGTTTTGCTAAAAAGTCGTATAGGAGATTTCTGTGCAGTTCCAATAAAAACACTAAGCTGATCAAATAGCGTAGCACTTAAGTTAAACTCCTTAGTAAAACATCAACCATCGGAGTAAAATAAGCGGAATGATGTATTCGCCAATCGTGATGGGCTTCTGTTGACTGGGGTTAGTGACATGTTCTTGCCGGAAGGTGAATACGAAAATGTGCCTTTCAAAATATTCTACAAAATAAAATGAGTTTGAAAAACACCAAACAGAAAGGCAATTCAAAGTTAATAAAATAAACCAACAGGGGGTAACAGGCAGGTTATTGAAGGTATGCCCATCCCAGCTAAGTTTAATGGTTTAAACTTGCTAAAATACCTACTTACTGACCATCTGACAGATCACACACATGATAATTTGGTTTTAAAGTCTTTGAAAAGTGCTTGGAAGAGTACGAACCTTGCCTTGGACAGGTTATCACAAACTCTAGTTTCATTTGGAAATGTTTGCCCATGTGCACTTGTGTGACTATCTCAGTGTACATGGATGGCCAGGTCATCTGGCTGCTGAAGGTTAAAACTGGATACCATTTTGTTATAGTGAATGGGAACATAATGTTTTTTTCAATTGTGGTCAGATTTCAGACTTGCTTTGCTGACAGACTTTTCATTTGAGAAGTTTTTTTGTTTGATATTACTACAGAAAAGTGTTTTCCCAATATGAAATACTTTCAATTTTCATAAATTATATTTTGCACAACTCACTTTCACAGAACCAGCATTTTTAAGTGAAACTAATTGTGATGGAACGCATGCAGTTCAGTGTTTTATTATTTCATGCTAATGATATAAATTCATGACTGTCATACCATACACATTCATATGTATGTGATTTTTCTTTTCAGATTGGTATCGTAGGAGGCTCGGGATTAGATGATCCTGACATAATTGAAACCAGGACTGAAGTTCAAGTGAATACTCCATTTGGGAAGGTATGTATGTGTTTTCATTTTAACTAATTCAGACTGCAGTAAGTGCTTTAGTTCTTATCAGTTGTGTTTTAGTGTGATCGTGTAATATTTCCATGTGACAGTGGAAAAAATACTGAATGTCATTTATTTTTCTGTATTATTAGCATTTCTTTGAGTCTTAAAAATCATACAATATGTGGCTGTCACCTGCAAGGTGGATGTAGAAGCTCTCCCTCATGCTCTCAAGAGATATATATATACACTAACAGAAAAAAAAAATCCCAACACCACGAAAAAATAGTTGTAGAGGAATGAAATGGCGGCAATACATTTGTATAGGTAACATATTTAATCAATTAAGGTTTCAAGATCACAGCTTATTGTAAGCGGGAGAAGAGCCATTTTAAATGTGAAATGCTGGTACATTAATAACAGGTGTAACCGCCAGAATGTTGAATGCAGGCACGCAAACGTTCATGCATTGTGTCGTACAGGTGCTGGATGTCAGTTTGTGGAATGGAGTTCCATGCTTGTTGCACTTGGTCAGTCAATACAAGGACAGTTAATGCTGGTTGGGAGTGACGCTGGAGTTGTCGTCTAATGATTTCCCATACGTGCTCAATTGGTGAAAGATCTGGTGATCTAGCAGGCCACAGCAACATGTCAACACTCTGTAGAGCATGTTGGGTTACAGCAGCGGTATGCAGGCAAGCGTTATCCTGTTGGAAAACACCCCCTGGAATGCTGTTCATGAATGGCAGCACAACAGGTTGAATTACCAGACCGACGTACAACTGTGCCGTCAGGGTGTGTGGGATAACCACAACTCCTGCTGTCATAGGAAATTGCTCCCCAGACCATAACTCCAGGTGTAGGTCCAGTGTGTCTCGGCCGCAGACAGGTTGGTTGCAAGCGCTCACCTGGCCTCCTTCTAACCAACACACGGCCATCACTGGCACCCAGGCAGAACCGGCTTTCATCAGAAAACACAACAGATCTCCACTCCGTCCTCCAATGAGCTCTAGCTTGACACCACTGACGTTGCAAACGGCAGTGGTTTGGAGTAAGTGGAATGCATGCTACAGGGCGTCTGGCTCAGAGCTGTCCTTCAAGTAACCGATTTGTAACAGTTCGTTGTGTCACTGTGGTAGCAACTGCAGCTCGAATTGCTGCCGCAGACGCGGTACGATGCGCCACAGCCATACGCCGTACACGGCGGTCTTCCCTCTTGGTAGTGCCACATGGCTGGCCGGAACCCGGTCTTCTCGAGGCAGTACCTTCCCTTGACCACCGCTGCCAACAATCGTGCACAGTGACTACATTCCTGCCAAGTCATTCTGCAATATTGCGGAACGAAAATTCACCTTCTGGTAGCCTTATTACACGACTTCGTTCAAACTTTGTGAGCTGTTGATAATGGCTTCTTCGTCTTCTTAAAGGCATTCTTGACTAACATCAACACACTACGTCGAATCTCAACGATAACTAACGCTCACGAACGTTACAGCGCGTTTTTACAGCAAACCTGCTTTGCACGTTCCGAGGCGCTACTAGCGCCACACGTATGCGCCGAGCGCGAAATTTGCATAGAAGTCATCTTACAGATGTACCCTCACCGCCTACCAACTGTCGTTTATCTAACACAACCCCTTCTTGGTGTTGGGATTTGTTTTTCAGTCAGTGTATAATACTTCGTGATGTTTACACACAATCTATCATTCATTCGTTAAAGTTCATTCTAGGAGATAAGATCCCTTATGTAAAGATGTAAATATTCTGTTGATCGTTATTAGTAAAGAGATTAAGAATGTTATATCTTGAGTTGTGCTACTTAGTCTAAGTCTGCATGAAGACATGCCATTAACGTCAAATAGTGTTCATCAAATTATGCGTGCGTTATTTCCAAAGGATATGTAATTGGTGACCCGGACTTGATCTTAAGATGAGTCGAACATTTACAATGACCGGAATTTTGATTGTTTTTCTTCATCCTGGTTGTGAACGACGGCACCCCAATTTTTCGATAACCATACTTCATGTTTCTACCTGCGAGCGTTATCAACAGTTCATTTTTCAACATGGCTCAGGTACAAAGAGCTGCCTGATTATGTGCTGTTCCAGACAATGTCAAGAAAGCCACCAAGCCCTCAGGTACAAAGAGCTGCCTGATTATGTGCTAGAATGCTATTCCAGACAATCTCAAGAAAGCCACCAAGCCCTCAGGTCCCAAAGCTCTTTGGAAGACCTAAGTACCATAAGCCTGACAATCCATTGACACCCATCGTATCCAGGAAGTCTGCACCAATGGACCATTTAGAGCAGTGGTCTCAAACTCGCGGGCCGGCGCCAACTGTTTTGCGGCCCGCGTGAATGATTACAAAATAAAAATATATCACCCTTTTTTCAAGTATAGTATAATATATTAAATATAATATACACATAGTAATGCTTAGCAATGCCATCCTCTTTATAAGTAACAAGTTTATTTATGAAGAACATGACTATTAAGCATGCATATAGTTACATCGAAAAGAATGCAAAAACGGTACAGGTGTCTTTCCCCAGCGTACTCTGTATGAATTCAAGAGAGGTAGCCGCTGTGTCGTTGTGCAGATGGAACGTCACCTGAAAAAAGAATATTATTTGCGCAGAATTAAAATCTAGCGATGGCAACACTGATGCTTTTGAAAAGCTCTCGCCCATTCGACTGGTGGCTAGTTTCATCCAGCTGCATCGCACACTATTTTTCTACTGAAGTTGGTTTGTGTGATTTTATTTTTACCATGGCTATTCCTAAACCAAATTACAATAGGAAACGATCCACTGAAGATAAACATAGAGTATTTAACAAGAAGTGGGAGTTACAGTACTTTTGTTGTTGTAAAGTAATAATCATGTATTGTGCCCTATCTGTAAGCAAGAGTTAGCAGTTCCAAAAGAGTACAACTTACGATGCCATTTTCAAACTGTGCGTGGGGAGAAGTATGATTCACTGCAAAGACATCTTCGAGAGGATAAACTGAAGAAACTGGAAATGGATTTAAGTTCGCAACAAAATGCGTTTCAGAGAATTGTTGAACAGAAAACAGATAATGTGAAGGTAAGCTATATCATTTCAAAAATGATAGCAGAAAATTCTATTTTACAGATGGTTGTTTTTTTAAAGAGTGTTAAGTTAAAGCAGCAGCGTGCAAGTCTTTCGCCAAACACAGTTGCAAGTAGAATCAATGAACTAACTTCAGATAAAAATGATAAATTCACTCAGATGATGTCAAAGTTCCTTTACTTTTCCTTTGCAGTTGATGAAGGTACTGACTTAACAGATGTTGCCTAGTTGGCTGTTTTTATTCGCTGGGTAGGTGAAAATCTTAAAGTAACTGAAGAACTACTTCAACTAATACCAGTGCATGATACTACAAAAACTGATGACATTCTTGGCAAAATGAAAACAATTTTTGAGGAGGAAAAATTGTCTTGGCCTAAACTGGAATGTTTAATTACAGTAGTTTAGTTTTAGTCTTTTCGTATGGTACACCTGCAATGGCTAGTTTCTAAAAACGGCTTTGATGGAAAGACGAAAAAAAAATGTTGATCAATGAAGGTCCACTTACTCCATCTGTATGTTTTCATTGCATTATACATGAAGGTGCATTGTGTGGCAGTGTTTTAAAAGTTAAAAATATTTTGTAGCTTGTGGCAAAAATCATTAACTACATTCGCTCCAGAAGCTTAAATCACAGACAGTTACCGCTTTTCTCAAAAATATTGGCTGTGAGCATAGTGATATTTTATATCGCTCTCATGTAAGGTGATTTAGCTGTGAACGAGTGTTACAATGGTTTTGGAATTTGAGAGATGAAATAAAGATGTTCCTTGAAAGTAAAGATCAAGACGTCTCACTTTTTGATGATCCAAAATTGTTACATGATCTGGTATTCAGCACAGATATAACTGAACACTTAAAAGATTTGAATATCAAACTACAAGGCCAAAATAAGCTAGTCACTGATATTATTGATAATTTTAATGCATTTCAGAGGAAGCTTCAGCTTTGGGAAGCTCAGCTCAGTGCAGGAAATCTTGTTCACTTTCCCACTTTAAAAGCTTCAGCTGAAAGCAGAAGAAATCAACTTTAGTGAATTTTCTATGAAAAATGTTAAAAGAGGGAATGTTAAGAGGTAGTGTTAAAAGAGGGTTTCAACAGGCGGTTTGATTGTTTCAAAGACATAGAAAATATTTTCAATATGTTTGGAGTCTCCATTTTCCTATAAGGCTGACAATGCACCTGAAGAACTTCAGCTGAATTAACAGACTTTCAGAGTGATTCTATCCTAAAAGTAAAATTCAACAGCTGTAATCTAACAGTTTTACCAGTTAATTTCAAGGTGCAAGTACATAATCATTCATAACCTGGCTGCATGGGTTCTGTCTATGTTTGGGACAGCATACTCATGTGAACAGTTGTTTTCAAGAATGAACCAAGTAAAATGTCTTGAAAAGAACAGGTTAAGTGACAATCACTTATGCTCACTTTTAAAAGTAGCATGTTCAAGGGACAGTATTCCAAATATTGTTAAGTTACTGATAAAAAAGCGAGCCCAAGTTTCTGGTCAGAACATGTAATATTTTTGTACCGTGCACCATGTTCGGTTGGTAAAATCTGATTGTTTTAAGATTTAAGTGAAAATTGTTATGTAAAAGTGATTTTCAGTGATTGATGAAGCATTTGTTTTTACTATTTGCCAATAATTAGAAATAATACTCCATTCTAGTGCCAAGTCATTGGTGTAGTTTTGTAAAATTGATATTTATTCATAAGAAATTTATTAATAATCATGTGGCCCCCTAAGTTCCTTCAAAACTAGAAAGTGGCCCTTCTAAAGGTCTGAGTTTGAGACCACTGATTTAGAGAAAGCTCTATCCATATTCCTGCATAGTTCCTTCCTGAATCGGACTGTAATAAATTCCACTCTGGATTTCATCATGAAAGCCCAGCAACTCACTGTCTAACCAGGCAACGTTATCGGCAGCTTTGATGTGGTTTCCCTTTACCCTTCAATCCCCATGCCAGAAGTCATCAGAACATTAAAGGAAGCCATATCTAATTCACCATTTTATATACAGGAGTCATGCCTCAGCATCAAGTTAATAGACTTTGTCTCAAATACTAGCTTATACAGTTTCTAAGGACAAGTCTGTAAACAGACTAATGGTGCTCCAATGGGACTCTCACTTTCAGCCGTCTTTGCAGAAACAATACTTCACCCAATTGAGCAGAATATATTCTCTAGCATCACCCCATGACCTGCCACATGACTTCGTTATGCAAACCACATATTTTTTGCGTGGTCTCAGGGAAAGGAGACTCCCTATTTTCCTTGATAAAATCAATGATCTACATCCTACGATCAATTTTACCATGGAGCTTGAACACAACAGTGCCTTACCTTCTATGGATGTTTTACTGAGCAAATCTCATTCCAACCGCCTCTGTACACAAGTCTACTATAAATCCACATCCAATCTATGCTTTGCAGCTCATTCTGTCCCTCAGAATACAAAACAGCTATCTTCCGTTCTCGAATTAGACGAGCCTTCGCCATCTCCGATGCCCATTTTAGACAACACGAAATTGAAAGCGTCATTGAATTGGCCACTGATGCAGGATACTCATTGAACCAGGTACATAACTTACAAACTCAAGAACACTCTCATGAAGATAAACTATGGTGTTAGCATAAGGTCTGCTGCATCTTTGTATACTATGCTAAAGAGAAGTACTGACAAAACCCTCTCTTTCCAGCAAGGCAGATGTTTACGCGATCCCCCTACAATATCCAGGTGGCTCCAGACGATACTACATTGGAATGGTTAAATGTTTGTTTAGAATCAAAGTCAATGAGCATAAAAGAGACACAAAATGCAATATAGTAACCTTGGCCCTAACCAGAGAAGCCAAATTCAAGTCTGCTACTCCTATGTGGGATGATATAAAGAAATTAGCTACCAACTCTACCCCTAAATCTACAGCCATTTGAGAAACCTTGGAGATCATTACCAACAATGACGCTTGCAATGATAGTGTTCCTCAGGAGTTGCCAGGAATTTGGAACCAGTTCTTTAAGTAATGCCTTTTTCCTATCTAGATACAGCATGCACAACCAACGTGATGTTTTGTCTTTAAATGGAATATTACGTATCTGTTTATTGTCAAGTCATCACATTAAAATTGTTGAAGCATTCTATTATTCAGATCGCAGTTTCGTCAATCTTCCTTGAAAATGCCAATCTGGTTGATTGCAAAAGCTTGGAAACGTTTATATATTCTTACGCCAATAAATTGGATTACTAGTATATTTTTACTAGTTTCGAGAATTAAAAAAATCTTAGAAAAAAACCCCTAGAAGTTTAAAAGTTTAAGTGTTTAATAAAATATAGTATTTTTCCTGTTGGTGGAGAGCAGCAGAGTGTGTTGTCCCAGATCTATGAAGTTTGGATGAAATTCAAACTGAGTGGTTAGTTAGGAACTGTTAGTGCTGAATGCAACATCATAATAAATGCTTCAGACCAGTTAAATTAATTTATCTATTTGTGAAGCATTTTTTAAAAGCAGAAAAGGGTCATTCCATGCGAGAGCGTCGGATGTCAGATATTGAAATAATTTTCCACCAACACATCTCCGATTCTTATGGAGTTTTTTTTAAGCTGTCCCCAAGTTATAAAACCCCTAAAAGTTTTTTTCTCCGATAGATTAGATGTTTTTTTTTTTTTTTCATTTTTGTGCTTGGCGGAACCGTTTCTCGTAAAAACGCAAATATCTCCGTTATTTAGAATAAGAAATATAAGATTCGTCATTCTTTCGTAATTTTTCCCATGGAATCCAATGGCGCAATGCAAGAGTTTTTATCTGCTTTAGTTCTTGAGTTATGAGCAACAAGAGAGCCTTTTTTCATTGCTTGAAAAGGCAATGTAGTACAGTACTTGAAATTGTTATTCTTTGTAAAGAAAGGTTTGATCTAACAAATAAATAAAAAACAACAACCTTGGGCTTTTGCCTGTGCTCCAAGAAAATAATTTTTAAACATGGTGCGTGGTCAGTGCATTGCCACTGTGAAAGCGCAGTTAGCCAAGCTCCAGACTCCGCAAGCGTTCTGTTCGGAGATGTAGAACCAGAAGAACAGCATTCGGCTCGAACGCTAGAAACTACCACGCCACACAGATGTGTATGAACTCGCATTTTAATGGAAAGGAATTCTTTAAAGTACAGTTAGTTCATGAGCGATGTTCATAGTTCGATGTCTCACAACACTGTGATTATACATTAAGGGAAACACATTCACAGGTCCGAGATCTGCTAATGTTCCTTATTATTTTTGAATTTACCTGAATAATTAATGGAAAAAAAAAATCCAGTTAGTACCACACTGACACCAGGATGTGGTTATGGGAATCAAATTTTTCATCCAGTGTTAAGGTGAAACTGTGTTTTATTTTAGGGTGACACAGTTCGCTGTGATGCTTTGTGTTTCATATGATCTTGTGAGTGTTTCCGTATGCCACGCAGTCTTGAAATAAACAGTTAAAATAAATATAAATAATAAAAAAATGACAAGATGACAACTGAAAGATTAACTCGTTTATTTAAACACTAGCTCTACCTGAAAATAATCGATTATATTTTTTTCTAACTCCACTCTTAGCCTTGCTGTCGTTATCTTCAGGTATTTCATGTTAACTAAAATGTAGTAACTCCTCTCCCTCGCAGGAATAGGCACCAGGACATATATCCCTGACCTCTTTGTTTTTAAAATTGTCATTCCTTGATCATTTCTTCTTATGGCAGGCATAAAAAGTCTTACTTTAAATCTCTAAAGTAGAATTATTTAATGTCCAAAAATCCTATAGGATATTGAGTGAGTTGTAAATATCGTTAATTATTATTCCAAAAATGGTATTCAACATCCATTTCAAAATTTATATGTTTAATATATTGGTAAGCCTATGGAGAAAAAAGTTTTTCTTTGCCATCAAATAGCTCAGCACACCAATATTCTGCACTTTCTTTTGAGAAAATTCTAATTAAGTTTAGTAATGTTGAACAGTTATATTATTTGAAATACCTTTAAGCATAACATTAATGCACCTTCCTTCCTTCAAACATCATATCAAATTATTGTGGGCTGGTAAGTTTAATCTGACCGACTCGACGTGTGCGATGGTATCATCTGCTGCCTATCCGGCGGCCTATGTGGACTCCCGCTACCATTTGGCTGCACAACGAGATTTGCTGCCTACGCTTTCACTGTGGCAAAATATGAGCCATTCACTGTATTTAAAAATTCTTTTCTCAGCATGCATGCAAAAGCCCTAGGTTTTTTTCTTTTTTTTTTTCTTTATTTGTTAGGTGTGCAACTTAATTCTCGGTGACAGGCACAACTCGTTGACAGCAAATTATAGCAAATCGAATACGTGCGTAATCAGGGAAATAATCCCAGTTGTGTTGGATACATTTGAGCTATCGGTCGGGAAGCTACCGAATGCCACTGCGGAAAAACAGAGCTGGTTTGAGTTGATAAAGTAATCAATACTTGTGTGGACCTCCTCAACAAAAGTTAAGTGCGTATCACTTAGGGGATGTTGCAGGGAGCGAAAGAGGTGATAATCCGACGGGGCTAAGTCTGAAGAATACACCGGGTGGGACAAAATCATCCATCCCAGGTCGGTGATCGTGTTTGAAGTTGTTTTCGTGGTGTGAGGACGCGCGTTATCGTGAAGCAACAGGACAGTCCTTCTGCCTTTGCCGGTGTATGGCCTTTTCACCTCCATTGCGTCACTCAGCATTGACCGTTTCACCAGGTTTGAGCAACTCATTGTGTATGACACCGCGCTGATCCCACCATATGCACAGCAACAACTTCCTGGCATGGATATTCGGTTTGGCGGTACTGGTGGTAGGCTGACCTGGATAAACCCATTATTTGTGCCACTTAGGATTGTCGTAGAGGATCCACTTCTCATCACAAGTAAAAATCTTGTGGAGGAAATCCTTGTTCTTGAATCTGGAGAGCGAGGACACCGCAACATTGTAGCGCCTAGACTTGTTCGCAGCTGTGAGTTGGTGGGGCACCCAACAGCCCTCCTTGTGAATCCATCCATTCGCTTTGCAATGGCTTGCCGTGTTACTCCGAGTTCCTGGGCGAGCTCTGACTGTGTGCAACAGGGATCCGCGTCAAACAGTTGTTCCAGTTCCTCATCGTCAACTTTCTGTGGTTGTCCCGGACGTTCTGCATCACGGAGATCGAAACTTCCCTGCTTTAACTGCTGGAATCACTTTTTACACATATTGTAGGACACAGAAGCCTCACCCAAAGCAGCATAGATCATTTGCTGGGCTTCCACGGCACTTTTTTTTCAGCTGAAACGTGAACAGGAGGCAGTGCCCAAATGTTGCTTCTCGAACGACATTGCTATCACTGTCAACTTACGTCCCTTTTGTCACTACAGCTGTGAGCGGTTACGGTTGCCTGGAAAGCTGTTGGATGGGGCTGCAATCAGCCATTATCACACACAGCTATTTGCATTTGCCAATATTCTATGATCGCTTGTGGTTAGGGGCCAAGAATTAAGTTGCACACCTTATAAATTAAACTTTTGTTTAAATACAAAAATAGTTGCAAGATGCTTTCATCAAGGGTGGAGGCATCTCTGTATTACATGGCTTTTTTACATTTTGAAAAAAGGCTCTCTCATTGCACGTAACTCAAAAACTAAGGAAGATAGAATTTCGGACATTGCATCAATGGATTCCTTGTAAGAAATTACAGCAGGGTGGTGATTTTGGTACTTCTTTTAATCTAAATAACGGAGATATCTGTGTTTTTATGCAAATAAGGCCTGCCATGTACCAAAATTCGAAAATTATCTTCTAATATATCAGAAATTTAAAAAATGAAACTTTCGGAATTTTCATACGTTGAGGTAATATATATTCATAGAAAAAAAAATTGTAAGGATTGAAGATAGTGTGGTGGGATAGCATCTGACAATTTGGCATGGAATGACCCAAAATAGATCGCAAGATCAGTAGGTGAGGGAATTCAGCTTTGAAAGTCGTGGCTGCTTTTGAGGTGGTTTGTTAAATGAATGATTGATGAGGTGTTAACTATGAGAATTTATTCAGCCCTAGTTGCAGGAAAGAGAGACAGAACAACAAGGAAAATGTTGGGGAACAGATTCAGGAATGCCTGCAAAAAAAAAAAAAAAGGGTATAAGTATGAAGTGCAAAAGATCTTGTGTGTTGATGAATGTCAGTGAAGCTTGAGTTGTATGCTAAGATTGCTGAAATGGAGACATTAGATACGTCAGCAGCAAATAAAATCTAACACCATCAGTAACTTTAATTTGGCAGATGATTTTGCTTTGAGGCGCTAACCTCTGAATTTCAGAGAACAACTTAGTGGTGTGTATGTGTATCAGTATTTTGTTCATGGTTTCTTAAAACAGCAGCATAAAAATAAGAATATCATCTTGCCCTAACATTGTTTAACAAACCCAATCACCAGTATCATTAATTTTTATATCTAACATGAATTTTTAGGTACTGAAGTTTGCAAGTTAATGTGTTCCTTATAATTTTCTAGCCTTCTGATAAACTTATTCTGGGCAAAATTAAAGGTGTTGATTGCATTCTGCTTGCAAGGTAATATATCTTTACAATTGTCTCTTGAATGTTTTCATTATTTAGTGCATGTGTTGTCTAATAATCACTTCAGTATTTTAGGTAACAGCTGTCATTATTTTTTAGATACATTGTATTCTGTGATATTGTTCTGTCATTATAAATACTAAGTTTCAAGAGTATACATATGCTTTTCACTTGTAACTCTCTCTCTCTCTCTCTCTCTCTCTCTCTCTCTCTCTCTCTCTCTCTCTCTCTCTCTCTCTCTCTCTCTCTCTCTCTCTCTCCACACACACGTTGATTGGGCATTATACCCCTTGAACTGTTTTTAGTGACCATCAAAAGGCATCTGATATTTCTATATTGAAACTTTGTGGGTGGTATAATACCAGTACATTAAAAAAGAATGAGTACAGATAATACCTGTTTATGCAATGTTTCCTTCGAAATAGTTACCCTGTGCAGCTATGCATTTTTGCCAGCGCTCATACAAAGATTTAAATGCAGATTGCAAGCCTTCTTTTGCCACATCCTCCTGTGCCTTTGACGCAGCTTGTTGCACTTCTTTGGAACTTAAGAAGCGTCACCCCTTAAGCAAATTCTTCATCCGGGGAAAGAGGAAAAGGTCACACGTGGTGAGATCAGGGGAATAAGCTGGTTTGGAAGAACGGGAATGTGATGTTTGTACAGGTAATCGGACACCAGGAGGGATATTTCCGCTGGCGCATTGGTCTTCCAAATATTGGGTCGCTTGCGTCTCACTGATTCTCGGAGATGTTTCAGGACGTTGACGTACCCTTCTTTAGTGAGTTTATGAGTGTCGATGCCACTCATAAACTCTAGTTGGTAGGTGAGAGTGCTCATTGCACTCTCACCTACCAACTTTCTGCTCGGAAAATCTTTCGCTGACTTAATCATTTGAAAAGTTTCAGCGAAAGATTTTCCGAGCAGAAAAAAAATTTTACACTTTAACGCTGTTTAAAATTCGACATCGTTGTCCTCACGACGGAGAACCTCAAATGCCTGTGATCACAAACTACGCACATACGCTGTATGTGTTGAATCTGGATCAAACCGGTTCTGGCTGGTCAGTCACATCTTGCTGTTCACTTGCTCGGCGGGGAATGACGTAATTCACTGACATTTGTCAAATATTCAAAAAGATCCGGAACTTTTTGAATGTACTAATATGAGTAAAAGACCACAGTTCAGTCTCTGATACTTCAATCACAAGTAAATAACTAATTTAAGTCTTACATTGAAACTAAAAAGTAATTGTGTACTTATAAACTTAGTTTCCCAGCTGATCAAATTATTTGACATCAGTGTAAAGCACTCCTTGTGTTTACAACACTGACTCTTCATGCAGACTTTGCGAAATTGGAAGACTGTTTATTACTCATGGTAAGGCACACATACAGTCATATCTGAAAAATATGACCACCCCAGAATTGCATTGTACCCACTCAGGCATGTGACAAGGTCAACCCCACAGAGATATAGGCAGCCGGCCAGGACAGAGGAGTCGTAGCGCGTCACATGAGCACAATGGGCACAGGTAGTGATTTGACGGATGTTCAAAAAGGAACAATCGTCTGCTACCGCACCAAGGGTGGAAGCATCTCAGAAACAGCGGGCTTCGTGGGCTGTTCGCGAGGTGCTGTGCTAAGGGTGTACCAAGAACGGACCACTGGCACACCGTGTACCTCCCGACAACATAACTGTGGAGCCCCAAAGGCCATCAACCCCAGAGGAGAACGTTGACTGGTAAAGGGCTATCGACGTGCAACAGTGCAGCAATTGACCACACAAATTAATGCAGGGACACCCAGGTACATGTCTCTGATAACAGTAGAGTGAACCCTGTTACGCATGGATCTCCAGAGTTGACACTGCATCAAGGCGCCCGTGTTAACCCAAGTCCATCTGCAACGATGCCTGCAGTTCACATGGGACTACCGTCATCGGACAGTGGAAAGAGTGGAAAAGGTTACGTTCTCCAACGAATCAAGGTTTCTACTCCACAGAAGTGACAGGTGGTGGCAGACACATGAGAACCAACACCCGGACATGCTTGTTGGTCAAGTACAGGCCGGCGGTGGCAGTTTGCATATCTGGGAGTTGTTTTCCTGTTATGACCTGGGATGGCTGGTACCACTGGATGGGTTCCTGAATGCCAACGGCTACCTGTCCATCCTTGTTGACCACGTGCATCCCTTCGTGTTGGACGTTTACCCTGGTGGTGATTGTGTCTACCAACAGGACAATGCTCTGCCACGTCGCTGGAGCATGCGACTGGTTCCAGGAACATGAGTGATTCTTCCATTTATCCCTTGGCCAGTGAAATCGCTCAACCTCCATCCTATAGAGCACTTGTGGGACTATTTGAATTGACGTGCCGACCAACAATAATGTCATCTCTGGGACCTGCGTGCTCTGCTGCAGTCTGAATGGGCAGGTGTGCCTCGGGCAACTTTCCAGGGCCTCATTGTATCCATGCCATTCCATCTTGCCACCGTCATCCGAGCCCAGGGTGGTTATTCCCATTATTTGGTAGGTGGTCATATTATTCTGATGCGACTGTGTATACTATGCAAAGCAGCGGTTGCTCTGGCTTTTTTAAAGTTTTCGCCAATCCTTCCACCAAATTATTATTTTTTTTTTTGCCAAATGTAATCTGAAGTCGCCATTTGTTTTCACTCTCCATCGGAAGTATAAAAACCCTTAAAACATGAAGTGTTATAATAGTACAAAAACAATAGGTCATAAATTCTTTATAATTAATCACCAAATCTGAAACCTAATAGAAAGAAATGTAAACACTTATTTTATATATTTCAGTATATTTTATTATATATTTTAAATTTACTACTGCCTATAAACTTTCTAAACAGAAATATTACAGTATCAATTTCAAATTAATTGAAAAACTCGGTATTACATTTATTCTGTTGCTTGTTTCTAAAATGGTCAGTGTAAAAAATATGCAGATTTTGTTGAAAAATTGCACTTTATTATTTATAGAACTTTCATCTAATAACTATTTTCTATAAATCATGCAATATTGGTTGATGGTTCACATCATAACATTAGAAATTCCTTAAGTATAATCGCATTTAAAAGATTCTTTGTTAAATTAAAAAATACCATTGTCATTGCCGAAGTAAAATTTCACATTCACCTGTTTAGAACCAAGCCACAGGATTATTCAAAATACATAAATCAAACACAGACAAAATACTAAATTCTGTGGAGAACTTCCACCCATTTTCTGTACGCTTTCTCAAAATGTAATTCTTCCATTTTGGGACCATTAATGTTCATAGCTGTTAAATATTCCAAATTTATCACTTTGAGTCTGCTCCTTAAGACAGTCTTCATCAAGTTTTGGAGATATACAATCTAGCACACAGAGAACTTTGATATAGACTCAGGCGGAATGTGAATATGGGAATGACCAGTTTGCTGGAAGGAGTGTGAAACAAAGTTGTGTGATATCATTGGTGTCATCACGAGAATAGAACTTTCTTGTGGTGCTTAAGAGAAGTGAAGAAAAAACGCTAGTTGTGCTCAGAGTTGGGTGAATGTGCGATTGGACAGGCAGGAGCATAGGTAAGAAAGGTCTTAAGTCAGTGATGATGTCACTCTTTTCACGTAATCTCTTTTCATCTCGCACATAATATAAACAAAGAAAAAAAAAAGTAACTCGAATTAAATTTTTCAAGTACCAAATGGAATAAAAATTAAAGATCGTTTTTGCTCAGACATTAAAAAAGATAATCGCTAAAATTTTCTCAAATTGGGAAGAATGCAATCGGCAGGGTGACCCCTGCAAAGTGTAGTTAACTAATAAAATTGGACTTGATCAAAATGCGTGCGCACACACACACACACACACACACAAATGAAAAATATGGTGGAATGGGAATCATGAAACTCCTTTACTATCACATGCACATCATCAAACAAAAAGACAGGATTAAAAATTGAAAAGTGAAAGAAAGCTGCTTGGTGATCAGAGGGGTTGGTCAGTCTGTGAGGAGTGGCTTTACACAGTTCTTTGTAATCATTTTTGAGGAAAAGCTAGTGAAAACAAAAGTTTAGTGTTGGTCACACCAAACTTTTTATTTCATTTATTGATATTTGTAGCCGAAACAATTCAGTTGCAACATTTTTCTTAACACTTCATTTTTCAATAAAGGTTGCTGTGAGAGTAAATGAACACAAATTAAAATGTTGTGCATTCGAAAATGCATAATTTATCTACTGCTTGATTTTTGTTTTTAAATTTTTTTTATTCTATGCTTTTTCTCATAACATAAATTTGGGGCTAAATACATAACCATAAAGAATAAGTATTAAAACTTTAAAGCACAATGAAGTTGCGGTTTAAAATCAAAATTTTAATACTTATGCTTTTTCTCCCTGGTAGCAGGGAAAATCTTTGTCATTTTATATTGTTGATATATTTTTAGCCTAATTTTGTAGTCTCTTACATCCAAAAAAATTAATGATCCCATAAAAAATGTTTACCTGTCTTTGGAACTAGAAATTCTCCATTGGAGTGTTGTATTATTATGACTTTCATATTTGTAAAATTGTAGAACAGATTACATTCTCTAAGTTTACAGTATTATCAGATTTAAATCTGTTTGCCTCTGAGAAATCAGAGGCAAGGTTTAAAATCTAGTAATCCTTGCAAATAAGAACTACAGGTAACAGTTTTAAATATTCATAGCTAAATTTTTGGACCACAGCCTGGTCAGGTTTTTTTTGTTGTTGTTATTTATAGATATAGATATATAGATCTAATTCAGTTTCACAAGTAAGAAAATTTAAATCTTGTGATGCCTGTTGTACCTAAATTATTTACTGTATTTTTTGGCATATAGGAGACAAGACTTTTTCTTCAGAAGTCCGGGCCTCGACTTATCTACTGATTGGTCTATAAATATTGTAGTGACGCCTGCCACCATTTAACATTCAACATTCTGTTTAATATGTAGAACAGAATGTTAAAGGGTGGCAAGCACCATTATAATATTTATTGAACATATAACCACATAATTACAGCGTTCACTAGATGATTGATAAGTACACCAATGCAGGGGATTAGCCCCCAACTGACGGTTTCAGTTGGTCATTCAACCTAACGATTCTGGAACAAAACCCAGTTAGCTTGGGTCTTTTCGCCAATGTCGCACAGAACTAGCTGGTACCTCTCCAAGATTCACAGGGGCCCTTGTTGCTGTTCTGTGTGCCATTGTTGCCCTTGGAGCACTCTGAGGAAGCAAACCTGTCTCTCACTACTTGCAACTCACTTTTGCCCAAGAGAGCAAAAGTGAGTTGCAGAGTGTGTTGTCCCCAATGTACGAAGATTGCATGAAATTCAAACTTAGTGTGAATAAGGGAAAAACTACAGTTATGGTTTTTGAGCAAGGAACTGTTAGCACTGAACGTAATATAAGTCTAAATGTACAGTGATTGACCAGGTGAATGAGTTTGTGTATTTAGGAAGCATGTTTGATAGAGAGAACAAATTGGATGATTTAAATTAGTAGGCGAGTGAATTTTTCATTGAAAGTCATAGCTGCTTTGGAAGGTTTTCACAAAAATTATGGGTTTTCAAGAGAGTCCTGCATGGCTGTGTATGAAAGTGTAATTGTTTCTACTATGATGTATGGTAGTGAAACATGGGTACTACAGAAGACACATAGGAGTCGTTTGTGTGTTGGAGAAATGCTTTACTTACGAGGGGTTTGCGGCAAGACACTTTCTGATTGTGTGAGGAATGAAGATGTGTTGCAGTTGTGTAACATAAAACAAAATGTTGTTAGCAAGGTGAAGACTACTATGCTTTGGTGGTGTGGCCATGTTGAAAGAATGAGTGATGCGATGCTTAGTAAGAAATTTTTTTTAGCCGAAGTGGCAGGAAGGAAAGGCAGAGGGAGGCCAAGGAAGTCGTAGGAGCATCAGATTCAGGAGTGTCTGCATGAGAAAAAGATTGCATATGAAGTATAGAAGGTCTTGTGTACGGCGTGTGATGAATGTCAGTGAAGCCCAAGTTGTGTGTCAAGATCGCTGTAAATGGAGAAGTTTGATACGGCAGCAAAAAAATCTGTAAATTGCTGTAAATGGAAAAGTTTAATACGGCAACAATTTCAAATCCTGAACAAGGTCGTTTAATTCACCTTGAGTTAATACATGAAAAGGTACTTGCTTCAAAAGTAGGGTCATCTTGCTCCTCATTTTCAACTTTGGTAGCTGAATCATGTTCCGATTCAGCTTCTATTATACCATTTGTAGGAGGATGTGGTATAGGTAATTCCTCACTGTGCAGAATTGGCCTCAAAGCAGATGTCAAATTTGGGTACTGCATGTGTGTTTGGATTTACTTCTAATTCCTTTTATCGTTGCAACACAGAAATAACAGTCCGATGAATTATCTTGTGGTTCACACCATGGGTATCGCAAAGCTCCATGAACTGTATCTCCTTAGCCCAATCTGTTAGACGTTTCACATAGGTTGTACAGCAGATATGAAGGGACCAGCTCTTATTTTGATACCCCACCTTACAGCCAAAATATTGTTCATAACATTTTTAACTAGTGGAGTAAAACTTTGTCGTTGATCTTTAAATGTCAAATTCCCACACGCATAACAGAAGTTATTGTGGTGATTTACACACTTCCTTGGCATATTTACTCACTATATAACACACCACACTTACGCAGTAGCTTTAAATCCCTTGACAACAGAATGCAACCTCACTGGGTGTGCACAAAGAAAATGGCTGTGCAATACTGGCATGTTCATGAAGCGTCACTCTGCGTAACTCGGCAGACTGCTGTCTGGTGCCATCTCCCTACGCAGTGGTGCATGAATCATCTTGCTTCATTCGCTTCCGGTTTCCAGAACCCATACAGCTAGTGCCTTCGTAATGGTAAATTGTTTGTGGCCACCCTATGATAGAAATCAGTTCAAATACTATTATATGTACATTAGTTTATCACCAGAAAAATATCTAAATTTCTGAAAAAGCAATAATAAAAAAAATCTCATTGTACAAAAACTGAGGGTGATAGAAAAATTCTGATTGCACATTTGAATTCAGCGTAGAAAGTTACTTTAGAAACACAATAAACCTTTCTTGTGCTAAAATCTGTGTTTATCAGTTAGTTATGAAGTTTGTGGTTACAGTATAGTGTGTGTTTGCATATTAAATTTGTTTTAGATCACTGAATGTGTAAATTAGTGAAAGTTGTTTCATTTTGACACATTTTAGGAATATTGAAAATGCAGTATTTTTCTCGTGTGGACACAGGTTTCTAAATGTAAAATATTTTGTGTATCCATAGAAGTAGTGAAAGGAGGGGGGGGGTATTTGACCATTATTATCTTTGTTACTCATGTTTGAAATGGATAAACATAGTCACTAAAGGATGTGATATATATGCATTGAAAATAATCAAAGATGTTGTAAAAGCAAAGTTCACAACATACATAGTTTGTACCCTCCTTGAAAATCTTGAAAAGTCCTTGGGAAAAAAAAAGTTCATTTTCAAGTCCTTGAGAAAAAGTTAAGAATCTGTAAATAGTACTTGAAAATAATTTTTGTTTTTTAAGTAATGATATGAAAGTGCATGTGTGTAAAATAATTGTGCTAAAAAGTTGTATTGGAGATTCTGGTGTAGTTCCGATCAGGGTTGGAGCAAGGTTTTCTTACCTGGGAGGGCCAGACTTTAAATCACACCCCTTCAAATTCAAAAATTCCTCACTTCTCAAATAATGTGCAGTTTTTTACTTTCCCACAAGACCATTATAGGAAAGTATTATGATCCTCTGATAACCTTGCTTCAGGTTTTTGACATAATTTTACTAAAAATATAAAAACTAGGTACATGCCCAAGAGTTATAAATATCTAGTAAAGTGTAAAATTTATGTGAACATTGACAACACAGCACACCACAGAAATGCAGAATCAAAAGCAAACCAGCACAGAACAAATGAGTATTAGATAAGAAGATGCTTTAAGTGGTAGCACTTGGAAAACTTCTGTTCAAGGTTAAATGGTCATAGGAGCTTTCGGCGACAGAGCACAAATGACTAATTAGTCTCTATCCCTGCGGCATGTTCCGAAAGGTCGTGGAGGTTTGTTAGGCACATCTGCTACTGTTATATATGCCTCCATCTGCTGTTTTGGACAATTCCCTGCCTCCACAGTGTAGGTTACTCTGTACCTTGGTTAGCTGCACCGAATACTGTACGCGGCTAACTAAAGTCTTAAACTACTGAAGTGTATAACTATCTTTTTCAGATATGATTTTCAGTAAATTTATCCACATGTCCTGCATTTCTATTTTTACACTCTTTAGATCGTGAATATATGCCCCTGGGATGACTTCTCTGGTAGGGCAACCACCCTCCCTGTAGCTACAGCCTTGGTTTTCTATTTTTATGCTCTTCAGAACATGAATATATGCCCCTAGGATGACTTCTCTGGGAGGGCAACCACCCTCTCAATAGCTACAGCCATGGTTCCGATAAAAACGCCAAGCTGATCAAATAGCGCAGAACTCGCATTCAACTCATTGGAGTGCTGGGACAGCTGGTTGGCTATGACATCACTATAAAGTGGAACGTCAGCCACAAGGGTAAAATAAGTGGAATGATGTATTCGTGAATAGCGATGGACTTCTGTTGACTGGGGTTAGAGATGTGTTCTTGCCTGAGGGTGAAACTTCTAGAAATTCTTTGTACTACATGCATCGACCCTTCGTTTCATGGCTATACTCCCCACCCCTATCCACCATCACTTATGCAGGGTGTCCGAGAATTATTGGACACATTACAAAATTATATAAAACAAAACATTAAACAGATAGAAAGAAACTGACTGTACTAACTTACAGTGTAACTACACAAGTTAATACATTTCGATGTGAGATCCCTTGGTTGCTCGTAGTACGTCCAAGCGATACTCGATTTCATGCCATGTATTGGCAAGCATCTGAGGAGTTATGGAATTAATAGCAGCTGTGATATGCTGCTTCAGTTCTTGCAAATCAGTACAAGGTGTCTGATAGACACAATCCTTCACATAACCCCACATGAAATAATCCAATGGAGTTATATCTGGAGAGCGAGGAGGCCACGGAATGGAACCACCACGCCCAATCCATCTGTTGGGGAAATACTCATTTAGGCACTTATGTACACACGTTGACCAATGCGGAGGCATGCCATCTTGTTGGAAAACGATGTCATATCTTTCGATCTGGGGTATAGCGAAATTTTCTAGCATATCCAAGTAAATGTCATCATTTATGTTTTTTTCGCAGAAGAAGAAAGGGCCAATCACTTCTCTTTTTGATAGGGCACACCACACATTAACTTTTGGAGAATCACGTTCCAGTTCAATAGCAGCATGAGGCGGTTCACTGCCCCATATCCTACAGTTGTGATGATTCACAATACCTGATACATGAAATGTGGATTCATCACTAAAAATTACAGTACTGAGAAAGTTTGCGTCGTTTTCCACTTGATTCAGCATATCCACAGCGAAATTGTATTGTCGAGTGTCATCATTTACATGCATCTTTTGCACTATTTGAATTTTATAAGCATGCAACTTTAATTTCTTGTGCAAGATATCGTGAACTGTCTATTTCGGAATGCACAGTTCTCTGCTTGCTTTACGAACGGATTTCCTGGGGCTTCGTCGGTAACTTTCATTAACTTGGTCAACCGTCTCACCGCTGATGCTAGGCCTACCAGCTCCTCCACGATCTTCTGCATTGCCAGTTTCTTTAAAATGTTTCATCCACCGCTTATTTGAATTCATTGACGGAGGATTACAACCATACTCTAAATGGTACCGTCTTTTAACTTTAATGACAGACTTTAATTCCGCAAGCCATAATCACACATCGCCTTCTGCTGTACGGATGACATGACTACTGATTGTGCATTTCTCATACATTCCTCATCAGGCCACACCTAGCGCCATCTATTGGATTCTGGGAATAACAATGTGCAAAACAAAAATAGAGACCGTGTTAGTAATATGTGACATAGAAAAACAGACAATGCTCGTAGTTTTTTTTTTTTTTTTTGTAATGTGTCCAATAATTCTCGGACACCCTGTATAACCTCAGACTGCGCTGTGACCTCAGTTCAACCCCACCCTCATGACAGTCTTTCCACCAAGCAGCCAAGGATGTCCTGTTATTCTCACGCTGGCCTTGTTGCTTCATTGTGTTCCCTCTCCCATGTGATCCTCTATTTCAGTCTTTCTCCCTCCGTGCATGGGATGCCTTTGTCTCTGTTTGCAGCTGATGAGAATGCCATGGGATTAGATTTGTGCCTGTGTTTTGAAATCAAGTTATGCTACTTACGCACACACTTCTTCTTTGTACCAGTTAATGTACACTACTTTTGTATTTTAAACAGAATTGAAAGCATCGGTTCACTCAGTGCCCTGGGTGCCGTACTTTGTGGAAGTTTTAGACATTTGGATTCGGGCCTCTGTTTCTGTTTGTGTTGGACAATATCTATTTCTGTGGAGCTGTGTGTTGTGAACAATGGTTGTGTATGACATTACTTCTCCCTTTCAACTCTTGACCATCAGATGTCTGCTTTTCAATGACATACATCTGGCATGGAATCCCCTGCTGCTGTAACTACATCTTTCCTTTTGGGCTGCTTATCTTGCCAAAGGTAAATCTTCTTTGCACTTGGGTGATGGAGGTTGATGATTATGTGAAGGCTGTAAAATGTGAGAAGAAACTGTGTATAGAGGTACAGTGTTAGAATTAGAAATAAATCTTTTAGTGGCCCAGTGGACCACTAGAATTTGCAAGCCACTAGTCCACCAAAATGCCCACTGGTCTGTAAAAAAGCAAAAAAACTTAGACATGTACAATATATATAGAAAATAATGCATCACTTCAGTGCAATTATCTTCAATATTTGTTTTTAAAACATCCAACTAACAGGACAGAGAATGTTTCCAGAATAAGATTCCTATGGTTTGGTGATATAGCAGAGTAAGAGCGCATTCCCAACTGTTTTTAAGTAAGGAAGTGAGGAGACTCCAAGGGTACAAAAATTCACATACGTTAGCAGCCTTTCTTATTTTTTTATTTTTTGGGGTTTAGTTACCTTTCTCTTATTTTAGTCTTATTGCTTGTCCCACCTACTTTCGCATGAAATTAGCTTTAGTTCCCCATTGAACACTGTTTTATGTGAATTTTTTTTTTTTTTTTAAATCACCCTCATGCATCCAATTAACCTTCTCTGCTAGTGTGTTTTCTTGGGGCAGAAACAAAAACTGGCTTGTGTCTAGTATCTGCTGTATTCACTAGGGTGGGTGAATCCAAAAAAGAGCAGGACATTTATTTTGCTTACTTTAGCTCATTACAAATATTGAGGACAGAGGTAGGGAAAAATGGCTGTTGCCATTACAAGACAGGGACTGGAAAACCGCCTTTCTTCTGCATTTATTGTTTCTCTTGCTCTTTACAAATCATGAGGGATAAAAAAAAAACCAGTAGCTGTTATCAATAGCATTTCATGAACCTATCACCAGTTTGCAGGCTAAAAGGAAAACCGTACAATAAGGTAAAAGAAATAGAAATTCATTTTTTATACAATAAATGAGCTTCGTCTTAACAAGATTTATTTAAAAAACGAACATATATTTACAATTAAAAACCATGGGCACTTTTGGAGTGCTGTTCACTCCATCCTCAGATGATACATGCTGCTACACTATGCAGCTATATATATATACAGAGTCACGTGGGGCATTACATAGCTTAACTAATTGTCATTCATGATTTACACGGTGTTATATCACATACATATGTTATAATTTGATGATTTCACCAAGTGCTTCCAAAATTCAGGTAGATCGACAGGGTAATAGTAGTTACAACATTTCGTATCTAATGCCGTAATGCCACGGCATTCGTATCTAATGCTGTGGCATTAGATCGACAGGGTAATAGTCGTTACAACATTTCGTATCTAATGCCGTATGATATAGATACAAAATGATCGACAGGGTAATAGTCGTTACAACATTTCATATCTAATGCGGTAATGCCATGGCATTCGTATCTAATGCCCTGGTATTAGATACGGAATGTTGTAACGACTATTACCCTGTCGATATACCTGAATTTTGGAAGCACTTAGTGAAATCATCAAATTATAACATATGTATATAGCTTTTCACTATTTTTTGCGGCAACAGATGTATGTGATGTAACACCGTGTAAATCATGAATGACAATTAGTTAAGCTACGTAATGCCCCACGTGACACTGTATATATATATATATATACTGCTGGCCACCTGAAATTCGCAGCATGCTTCGCCTGCAAGAGGACATGCAAACAATTAGCATTGCAGGGCATATGCAAATCATGTGCACCTGGCACGCCACCGAGAAGCACTATAAGAAGGGTGCACAGAAGGCGTGGGGTGTAAGTAGTGGAAGTATGTTATGTTGCCGGACCTGTGCGTGGGAAGCTTCCTGATGCCTCGTCGCAGAACACGGCAGTCATTCCAGCACGTTTCGGAGTTCGACAGAGGACGAATAGTGGCTTATCACGACAGCGGTTTATCGTACCGAGACATCGGCGCCCGTGTGGGACAACATCCAGCCACAGTGAGGCGAGTATGGATTCGGTGGGTGCAGGAGGGACAGACGGACCGACGTGAGCGATTGCCGCAGCACACCACCGAACGAGAGGACTGGCATGTTGTGTGGCGGGCATTGACGGCTTGCACCGCCACATCACGAACATTAGCGCAGGAATTAGGATGTGTTGCGCAACAACCTGTGTCAGCACATACCGTTTGACGTCATCTGCAGGAGCGGAGACTTGTCGCATGGCACCCATTGCTCCGATTACCATTGACGTTACACCACCAGTGAGTGCTGCGGCAGTGAGCCGTTGAACGCCGCACCTGGACTACGGAATGGCACGACATTATGTTCTCCGACTAATCCCGCTTCTGCCTGCAACACCACGATGGTTGGATCCGCGTGTGGTGGCACTGCTGCGAGAGACTGTATGACGCCTGCATTATGCATCACCATACCGGTCCGTCACCTGGCGTTAGGGTTTGGGGCGCAATTGGATATGTCACCTGCACCCCTCTGGTACGCATCGCTGGTACACTCAACACAGCCATCGCTACATCTCCGACGTTTTGGAGCCTGTAGTCCTCCCTTACCTGCAGGAACTGCCAGCGGCCACGTTTCAACAGGGCAATGCGCACCCACACGTGGTACGCATCGTGCAACAATTCTTCACGGCCCACCAGGTGTCACTGCTGCAGTGGCCCGCCTGTTCTCCCGATATGTCGCCCATCGAACACGTCTGGTCGCTGGTCGGCAACCGAGTGGCCCGGCAAGCACCACCCGTGGCTACGCCTGATGAACTGTGGCAACGTGTGGAAGCAGCCTGGACCGACATACCCCAAGCCCACATCCAAAGCCTCTTTCGTTCGATGCCGCGGCGTGTAGCGGCCGTTATTGCCAGCCATGGGGGCCACACGAACTATTGATGTCTGCGTGTTCTGCAAGTCGCACGGGCCTGTAAGCTCAATCGTTTCATCTTTTGTAAGCTCAATCGTTTCATCTTTGTATCTGTTGTTATGTGTCTAGTAAATCTGGCTTTGCTATCTCGTGTTCTTCTTGGTGTTGCATTTTGGGAGGCCAGCAGTGTATATAGCTGCATAGTGCAGCAGCATGTATCATCTGAGGATGGAGTGCACGGCACTCCGAAAGTGCTAATGGTATTTAATTGTAAATATATGTTCGTTTTTTAAATAAATCGTGTTAAGACTGAGGTCATTTATTGTATTTTAATTGCACGACTTACTCTTCATATTTGAATTAATTTTTTTACTTGTGACAAATTAGAAAAAAAAAAAATTTACTGGCCATTAGAGCCAGTAAAATCAATAGTTCGGTGGTCCGACGGAATGGCCAGCGGACCACTAAGTAATTTGAACGCTGAGGTAAGTTTTCTTAATTTTCTCTTAACTTCTAAAACTAAGAGTGCTCTGTTCTGTGCTTACTTCCTTTTGTGTTCCATTCCATTTACATTAGCAAATGCTATCCTGTGTACTTCAATAGGAAATATTGTATGGATCCAGATAAGAAAAGTGTTTATTTTCTTCTGCAAAATAAGCGGCTCAATGACCCCGTAATTTTTTTATAAGTTTCCAAAAAAATCGTTTTTTTTTGGGGGGGGGGGGGTTAAGTAAGCGCTTTCATTCTCTCTTGACTGAATAAGACAAGTGGAGTTTGGAAAACCATTCATTTGATTTTTTTTTCCATATTTGCTGCTGCGCTTGTAGTTAATAACAAGGATTGACAGTAAAAAATGGCAGGTAAGTGCATTTTTAAAAATCGGTGGTTAGAAAACCCTGACTACAACTGGCTTCAATGCCACTTGACAGATAATACCAGGCAAAATGTAGAATTTGCAACAAAAGTTTTAGCATTGCTTCTATGGGAGAGTCTGCTCTGAGAAGTCACATGAGAAGCAGAAAGCTCAATGAATTGATTCACATAAGGAAATCTTCAAGCAATTTGTTTTAAACCAAACGAAAATTCTGAAATAATTGTGACATCTGATAATCCCAAAGTTATTGTACCACATATAGATATAGATAGATTCCCACATTGTGAAGAACAATGTTTTGGATGCTAAAATTCTGTGTATGCTTAATATAATTAAAAATCATCATTCTTATAAATGTAATGGAAACATTGAAAGACTTTTCTGAAGAATGTTTCCCAACAGTCCCATTGCTGCAAAAATTTACATGTGGTGAAAAACAGTGTGCATATTATGCAGTTTTTGCAAGAAAATCCTTGTTTGATGGCAACCAGTCAGTAATTCACCTCTCATTGCCCAGTTTCAGTGGAAAGTCTGCATGCATTCGTAAGTTGCTTTAGTGTAGTTTATTCACCAAAGTTTAATACTGACCAAATCAAATACCTTTAGAGTTTCTGGCCTAATTTTCAAAATTAGGTAGTGTATGTGTATGATGATTTAAAAAATAACTGTCCCTTTTGTAGTACAAAAGGACAGGTAAATGTGTGTTGGTGGAACTGTATAGACATATATTAGCCAGAAGAATTGGCAGGAAGACATGTAACACACTAAACATTAGAATTCTTGAAATCGTCATGCACGCATAAGTAACGTTGAAAATTATAAGCGGGGCGTTTCGGTAGCGACTTCTACCTTCATCAGCCATGGAATGAGACACGTGGTAAAAGCATCAGTTGTTGCCAGATTTCAAAGTCGCTTTCCAAATAATAGGGATGTTAAAAGGTGCGTCAGTGTTGCAGGTGTTGCGGATTAGGTAGATTTCATTGCTTTCGCGGTACCAAGGGCTTGCTGATTGCTGAACGGGGCGATCCGCTTGACATTTTGCCAATTGGGAATCGCGGATGTATCGTGATGTTTAAATTGAAAGGGAGGTGGAAGGGTTGCCTTAACACCAGCGATATGTTCCATCAATCGCCAGTTTATACTGCAGTATGTACTACCAATATAGTGGGAAATGCCTATGGAAGTGTTGATAGGGATAGAGTAGACACCTTGTAACTCTAGGGGTTTACTGGGATCTCTGTCATTAAGGATGAGGTTGAGAAGATGTTGAATTGGTTTGACTGCAATCCAGTAGCCAAAAGACTTGAAAATAGAGCAAACTTTATGAGTGAAGGACAGGCTAAAGGGCAAAGTGCCAACAAACTGACGGGTGGTGGAAGGTTCAGGCAGTAAACTAGAACAATTTGCCAATGTCTGATATTCAATGCAATTTGCCAATGTCTGATATTCTTTTTGAAGAGCAGAATGGCTGTTGCAAATAAGGTTGGCTCGGTGAATGTACGACTTTAGAGCAGCCAATTTGTATTTTTCAAAGGTGCAAGAATGGTAAGGGATGATATTATGGGTGGCAGAAGGTTTCCTGTAAACAGATAGGCCAAGTGAGAAGTCTAGGTTGATGTTAACATCCGGAAAACTAATATTGTTGTCGACCTGTTCTTGAGAAGAAAATTTTAAATGCTGGAATTTTGAAATTGTGGAGGACATGAGTTCAAACAGAGTGTGTTTCAGGTATGGCCAAATAAGGAAGATGTCGTCCACATACTGTAACCAAATGGTGGATTTTAAGAGGGATGAGGCAACAACTAATTTTTCAATATTCTGCAAATAAATTTCAGCAAGTTAAGGGGGAAAGAGGAGAGCCCATAAGTATGCCTTGTTTTTGTTGGTAGTAGATACCATTATAAGCCTCACCTCCCCCTCCCAAAAAAAGAAAGAAGAAAAAGGCAGGCCAAAATTCAAAGTAACACTAACTGAATCACTAAATACTGAGACAAATCACAGGAAGTGGAAAATTATAGAGAATTCATTAAAAAAAACAGCCCTAAAATGAATTAAAAACAGGAGTGAGCAACTAAAGTGTTTGAACTCGAAGTCATACATCAAAAATAAAAAGTTAAAGCAAACAAAAAAATTTCATACCAGAAGATGAATTTGAAAATAATGTACCCTTTTAAAATATTCCACAAAATAAAATAATTTTAAAAAACTCCGAAACAGAGGAGCAATTGAAAGTTAATAAAATAAACCAACAGAGGGGCAGAGAATAACAGGCAGGTTATGGAAGATGTTCCTGTCCCAGCTAAGTGTAATGGTTTGAACTTACTAAAATACCTACTTTCTGACAAATGCCACAAATTTTCATTACGCAAATGCTACAAATTTTCAGGCATATTGATGACTACAACAACAATGCAAACTTAAAGGTTCAATATCGAAAATGGGTATGTTGTGAACTTTGCTTTTACAATATCCTCTTTCATTATTTTCAATGCATATATATCACATCATTTAGTGGCTACGTTTAACCATTTCAGTTACGAGTAACAGAGATAATAACAGAAAAATAACCCCCTTTTTTCACTACTTCTGTGGATCAATGCACTGCATAAATAATGTTTTTTTTTTTTTTTTTGTGACAAATGTTACAATTTATTAGTACAATACTGTATATTTATATTTTGTGTATCTGTGTTATAATACGAAAATGTTTCATTTTCTTTTCAGACATGGCCGTCAACATGATATCATGCCTACCAATGTTAATTATCGTGCTAACATATGGGCTTTGAAACAACAGGGTTGTACCCATGTTATTGTAACGAATGCATGTGGTTCATTAAAGGAAGAGATTAAGCCTGGTGATATTAGTTTTCCGGATCAATTCATTGACAGGTAATGCCTTTCTTCAGTATATACACTATTCTTCATTCCCATGTTTTTTTGTTTTCTGAAATTAAATCATATAATAAAACAATTCATGCTGACTATCATAATAAAATGGCTAAATGCAGGAGTGATGTTTTATTTCTTTCTTTAGTTACTCCAACAACACAACACATGTACCTGTTCTATTTATCCTCAATTCTTTTCCAGTCTGAGGTTCACATTTAAATTACTGAATGACTCTGAATTAGGAATAAAACCATAAAATAAGACTTTTTATTTATTTTTTGAGGCATTTCGCATGATAAATTTATGTAGTAGTCTTTTGTTACTGAATTTGTGCACTTTTAGTTCTTAGATTGGATTTTCATTAATAGCAACATTAAATACCAAAATCGGAATTTTTTTTCTGTTGTTGTTTAAATCCAAATAAGAATTTTCATATTTCAACAAAGATAAGTGACTAAAGGAGGCCCTTTTGCAAGAACCACAAATTTAAAGTGTTATTAACCCACAAAATCCCTGTAACATTTACTGAAGTGCAAGCAGCTCTTACAAGGTGTGTAATAAAAAAGAACTGGCTGATAAAATTCTTTGCTTCAGCATCACATAGGTATAGTTGTATATATTCTTGTTCAGTGAGAGTTAGACATTTTTGTTTCTGGCCTTTTTAAATGACTATTGATGCCTGTTTGCAATGTGTTATCTGTCAACAAACTTCATGGTGATGACTGAATGATGGAACTTCCCTACAGATACCTTAGTGACACTTAAAATTAGGAAATATATTTTTATTCAAAAGAAAAAAAAACTGCATTTGTTGCAATAATAAACTCTAGTCAGAGCCAAGTGTAAGCATTTTTAACTTCACATTGTACATATTAATAGTATACCGAATAATTATATTTTGACTTGACAGTGTATGAACATTTATGTGACAGTTGTTCTTGAAGTTTAAATTGAAAAAAATAGATGGCAGTTATGCACATTTAATAGGAAGAAATAATGGATAAAAAATATGGTTGGGTCATAAAAATATTGCTTTACTAAATTTATACACGAGATTCTTCCGCGGGTTTGCGGAATTCCGCTTTTTGTCGTCATTTGGGTTATGCTCAAGATCGATGCAAAACTAAAGAGAAATTTTGAAGAATTTGTTGGGGAGGGGGGTCGTTTTGGGGTCTGGGGGATGGTATTTTGTTTTTCAAAACTTTCGAAAACAGAAGTTAAAAGAGTGAAAATTTTCCCCGTAATCATGATTTCTTTTTCTCGTGATGTTTCTTCTGCGCAGTATTATTGTTAAATGTAATTTTATTCCATAAATATTTGCATTTCAGCTTGAAAATGGAAGAAAAATTCCGAAAACGAAAGTTGGCGCGAAAATTTTCCTGTGATATTCAGGCACGAGGTTCTTCAGTGGATTCGAAGAATTCCGCCTTTTCCATCGTCATTTCGATAGTTCTCGAGATCGGTGCAGAACCGAACAGAAATTTGGGAGGGATGGGTGGTGGGGTTGTTTTCTGAAGGTGGGCAGAATTCCGACTTTCGGAAACGGAAGTTAGACGGAGTGAAGCTTTCTTGCGATGTTTCTTCTACCCAGTAGTGTTGTTAAATATAATTTCATTTCATAAATACTTGTTTTTCAGCTTCAAACTGGAGGAAAACTTTCCTAAAATAGAAGTTAGACAGAGTGTAGACTTCTCCGGTAGTCGTAATTTTTTCTCCGCGATGTTACATTTATCCTGTGTTGCTGTTAAATGTAAATATATATATATATGTTACCGCTAAAGTGCAGAAATCGGTTATTCTACAGATTAACTAATGTGATCCGTTAAAGTGTCGAAAATTGTTTCATTGCTCAAATTACCTAGGTAATCTACACATTACCTACTAGGCATTCGTTAAAGTGAAAATAAGATCTTTGCTGGAACAACAGCAACGTTTCTGTACGCTTAAATTAACATAATGTTATTTACTTATTTTTCGATATATAAAGAATCAAGTTAATACAATCAATCAACAAATTAGTTGATAGAATCAATCATCAATCAATTAAAAAACTATAATAGAAAGAATCAAACGGTTTAAAATATTATTATAATTAAGGAAATGAATTTGCAAAACATATGATAAAATTATGCTTACTTATTATTATTAGTGCAATCTGAAGATTGGTGACACTTTGAATTACATAGCAGTTGGTTTTTGCGACAAGCACACCTATTTGTGGTACATTTAGATTTGCAGTCACATTTTCTGAAACCCTGCCCAGTACTAAGGGATTGTTTTATTGCTGTTTGACGTAAAGATATTTCTACAGCAGAGACATCTTTTGTTAAAAATCTCTTTGCAAACACTGAATTCAAATGTTGCATACAATTGTTTTAAAATACCTGTTTTAGTACCAAGTTTATAAAAGCCATCCTCTGTTATTATATTTTGAATCTTCGTTAAAGAGGTTTTCGAAGAATCTTTTCTTCATTTTACTCGCCAATTCGGTGCTTGCTTGCATACTAGGAGTTAAATTTATCTGTTTTAAAAAAATCACGATACAAATTCATGCACTAACAGGCAGAAACGAATTTGAAAACAGAATTAGCTATTCTACGCACTGGCAGCCGACACCAATTATCAGAAATATAAACAACCGGCGACAACTAGACGCTGGCGAAACGAAACTAAAAGTGGAGGGAGAGGGGGAAGGTGTAGGGAAAGGAAATGAGAGAAACAAACTTTTGAACTTTAACGATACGGAAGCCGTTAATGTGCACATTACCTAGGTAAAATGAGGAAAACTCTTGATTCCGCACGTTAACGGAGCAAATCAGTTAATCTGAAGATTAGCTAGGTAATGTGCTCATTAACGGCTTTCGAGCTTTAGCGGTAACATATATATTGAATACAGTGATGTGCTCCAGCTTAATATTTACATAATAAATTTCATTGAACAATTTTGTCTTGCTCACGCTACGTTATATTCACACTGTTTTGCAGCACATTCTTATTTTTCACCCGTGTGGTTAAAAAGTTCAGCTTTTTTCCCCCTGCATTAGTCTCATGTATGTAAATTAGGTCTGTAAATGGAATTGTTTTTAATTCTTGGTGTTTAGTAAAGATAATCACTGAATGATAGTATTAATTCTTAGCGAAATATTTCTAATCCAAGTCCATGTTCTTGTTGGATACTTTCGCAGTGATTAGGTATTGTTTTATTTTTGCCTTCATATTTGTGATTTTTGTTGTTGTTTTTTCATTGGTTTTGCTTCAAATGTTTCTTGGTATCTTGATCTTTTTAATAGTTTGTTTATTTGAAAGAAATTTTACTGTGTGTGATATTTCAAATATAGTTGCTTTAATTGACTAAATCGGTTTGAGATAACAAAACACTGATTACATTAGCACTTTTTTTTTTCATATCTCATAAGAGGCTCTTGCTTTTCACATTTAGGACCACAAAACGTCAGAGTACTTTTTATGATGGCCAACCAAGCTCACCTAAGGGCATCTGTCATATCTCAATGAAAACACCTTTTTGTGGCCACCTTGTCAAGGTACAAGTGATGAGTATTTAATTAATATAATATTTTCCCGTATAAGCTTCATGGTTGCTAAATTTCTTAAAGAATTTAATTCTTGTATTTCTATCTATAATTATGTAAGCAGGTAAACTGCAAACACTAAGAAATTAACTGCCAATTTAGTAATGAGACATAGTACAAGAGGTAATGTGCTTATTTTTGAATTTCTTATGTGGATCTGCCGCCCGGTGGTGCAGTGGTCTAAGCGATGGCTTCTGATCATTCTTCTGAGATGGGTCTAGGTTCGTATCCCGGTGAGGCATGGATGTTGTTTGTCTTACAGCCTTGGCTCTCTCCCTTCTCTGGAACCAGTGGCCTTAAATTAGGGACAGGCAACTGCTTATAGCCCACTGAGTTGCTCACAGTGGTCGTTAAACCTCCAATCAAAAAAATTATGTGGATCTGCAATTGAAGTCATCTGATAGTTTTTGATGAAATAAATGGTTATTTTGTTGCTTAGAGGATACTCTGAGCTGCTGGGGAATCATTCAATTATGGTGATGTGGTCCTAGGTTTAAGTGCAATGTGAAATATAGGAATATTTTTTGGTGCTAGTTCTTCAGTGTCTGAGTGTCATAAATTTTACATAAAGAGAGAGAGGGGGAGAGGGATAAAATAAGTAAATAAAAAGCAGTTTATGTGAGTATAATTGTTGATTAATTTATCAAATTTCCCATACTTTTTATGCTCTAGCGATAACTTTTACTCTGATTCATTGTTGTGTATGTTTTGGTGTAATTGTCTTTATTTAAGCCAAAATTCACTACCAAATGTATATTTTCAGTGTCTTTCTGTGCTCCCTGATTTCGAAGAACAGGTGGTTAGAAATAACAAAAACTGCGCTTCACTAGAAAAAACTTTTAAAATACGAAATTGTTCTTTTTCACTATTACTGAAGCTATTAAAAACGAGACACATAATCAGAAAAAAATATAACATAAGAACATAACCAGAAAGTGAAGGGAAAGTGCATCTTGGGGTAAGAAAAATTCGAAATTTAGAAAACTACGGAACATTTTCATCCGTGCTAAAACAATCATTTTCAGGCGACGAACGGCATGAAAGATGCTCAAATTATATCGGACAAATGTCGCGACATTGAAAACGTCCAATAAACAGTCCCAAAAATGTTTGATGAATATTAGAATTTTAAAAACATGAAAATAAACTTTGAAGAAATGATTGAATAACATTATTTCATAGATTTTTTATTTCCATAGTATATTCAATGTTTCCCGTATTTCGTAGCGATCGACGATTTCCATAGTGACTATGGGGAATTCGTAGTATTTGGAAGGTCTGTGGTGGGCAAACAGGAAAAATGACAAATTATTAAAATTCTACCAAAACGGAACGTTTTCCGGGGGGGGAGCTGACACTGGGTTCGAAAACCGGACAGAATCTGTTGGAATCAGGATACTCTGCAAGCGTTCTTATTTTATCATGGCTATTTTTTCAACACCTATGAAGGTTTATCAATGTTTTTAATGTAATATCTATTAGAACAACCCAGGAAATTACTGAATATTTTCTGTTAGTGGTCAGGAATCATTGCGAGTCTGTAATATAAAGTGACCAGGTTGGTATCACATTTTTCCCAATCTCAGCTGTACCACAAAATGATTCTGCTATAAGATATGAAATTCATTTTTGAAAGCTATACAGCCAGTTTTCATTTTGACACCAAGAAGAACCTAACCAAAAATAAATGGAATGAAAAGAAAAATTTAGCAGAATAGAAGCAGCTTTGAAACATAATGTCTGAACATTTTTGACCATCAATAACTCACTAAAAACTGCTAGAGAAACTAAAAACAAGCAATTTTTAGTACATGAAGGTCATAGCACAAATTGTTGAAATACTGTTATGCCAAGCAATGCAGAAGTTAAGAGAATGCAAGCATTGTAGGCAATGTTCTTGATGACAAGATGATGTTCATGCAAAGAATGACTTTAGAAAATACAGCAAATTAAATAAAGTAAGCAAAAGTAAGTACTCCTTGAAACATTTAACCCATCCACTGCTTATCAATTTATGGTGGAGAGATTGAGAGATTTTTTTTTTTGAACATAGTGAGAGACCAAATAAAAATGATTAAATTATCTTTCCAATAAAAACTGTTGAAAATTTGGTTGATGTGATTGAAGAAATATGTAACTTTTAAGATTATATTTATTCATTTAATTGCACTGGACAATAGACAGTGTGCCGTTGTAACTACTAAGTTTAAATGTAACTATGTCTATATAAATGAAAGGTATCAGTACAGTGATAAAATGTGTATACAACACGAAATAGCCATAAGGAAAGTGGCCACTAGATTTTGTCCACCCACTGGCCAATGGCCACTCGAAAAAATCACCAATTTTAATCTTTAGTTCTACAAGGTAAATGGAATCCAATGTTGAACGAATTTTTTAATTCACATATTTTAAAGCAAAGATATTAAGAAAAACGTTGGCGTCCCCTAGCGGCGAAATTTTGCATTGTTTTGGTAAGAAAATACGATCAGAGTTTGCACATTTAGTAGTATCTGACCAAAAAATAGAGTTTTTCAATCGGGGGTTTTAGTCACTCAGATATTGCTGTAAACAGATACGTTAACTTAAGCCCTCTCGTGGCAAACTTCTTTAAGAAAAATTTGAAATTACATCATTTCGCAGCGGATATACTCTCGAACAAAGAAATAATTTTTAAGATACTCTTAGGAGCAAAGCTATTGACAAAAATAAGATATGCATCTATGCTTCCTCGCAGAAAAACTATACATTATTGTAAGAAAAGAGTATTCTGAAAATGTTTCCCAAAGAGAGCGAAATGGGTCCGCAAAAGAATTTTTTCATTCGAGTTTTCAGGATCTCAGATTTAAATGCAAATGCATCAGAAGCAGAAATAAACACTTACGCCCGCTGGTGTCCAAGCTATTATTTACCAAATATAAGAAATTATATGCAAAACATTTCCCCATCAGTATCTGTATGTGACACAGGAAGAATTTTTCAAATCGGAGTTTTAGAAGTAGAGATATCTTGGAAAACGCAATTTACCTTTACGCCCCGTAGCGGAAAGTCTATGAATTACTTGAAAATTTTGGAATTATATGAAAAACATTTCGCATCAGAAACTGTATGCAACCAAAAAGGAATTTTTCAACTCTGACTCTTAGAAGCAGAGATATTAACAAAAATATGATATACTTCTACGCTCCCTGGCGGAGAAACCATGCATTATTTTAAAAGAAAAAATTCCAAAAAAAAAAAAAAAAAAAATTATCGACGTGAGTGGTATCGGTCAAAGAAACTTTTCAATCCAGACTTTAACAGCTCAGATTTTGCTGCAAATACATCGGAAGCAGAAATTAACACTTATGTCCCGTGGTGGCCAAACCGTTCTTTAACAGAAATTAGAAATTTCATGCAAAATATTTCCCATCAGGAGCTGTATCCACCGAAGAAAGAACTTCTGAAATCAGAGTTTTAGAAGTACAGATATCGGGGGAAACGCAATTTACCTTAACGCCCCCTAGCGCAAAATCTATGTGTAACTTAAAAAAGTGGCTATACATGAAATGCTTTTTGGCATAAATGGAATTGAAAAGTAAAAGAATTTTTGCAATCGGATGTTTAGAAGCAAATGTATGTAATAAAATGTGTTTTGAATTCGATATCATCTGCGTTTATGCCCTCTACCGGCAAAATTGCACATCGTAAAAAAATAAAAAACACAATGAATGATCCTCATTGACACATTTCATGCTTTCCAATGCAAAAAGAATTTTTCAAATCGGACTAATAGTTGAAGAGATTTGGTATCCACAGACGGCGTACGGACAAACCAATAACACAAATACGATCTCTTTTTTACAAAAAACGTTCTAAAAAATCGCATTTCGTGGTTCTGCTTCAATTTTCTATTGGGAAACAACCTGTTAATGATACGTGAATACTCCCTGCAATGAGAAAGTGTAATGATCGGAAACAAGAATATTCAAAACAAATTTCAGCCTGCACAGATTCGGGTTTTCCAGTATTAGAAAAATACACACTGTTTATTCTAACACTAATTCAAGTCATTAGCACGAATAAATGGAGTTGTTATAAAGGAAACTGCAAGCGTAAATGAACTGCATCCCTGGGTGGAAATGCAAGAAAAATATCAAGTGTTGTTTTTTACATTCCTTTTAGCAAAAAGGAATGCAAAAAACATCTAGTACTGGAATTTCAGTAAAAGAATATAATAATCAATAACAGAGAAAAAACAAAACTATTGGACAGTGCAGGAGTATATAGCATTCCAGTTAAGCCAACCAACAACAATAATTGAGTGAAATACATAGGAAGCACAAGAAACAAGATTGACACAACATATGGAGAACTGGGGAAAAAGAGGGAAAAACAGCACTTGTACAATATTGCATAAAAAATAACACAATACCAGAATTTGAAAATATTGAAATTGTCTGCAAACAACCAACTGAAAAGACCATCCGTTTTGCCGAAGCAATAGTAATTGAAAAAAAAAAACTGCAACATTAGTAGTGGAGTAGAAATGCCAATTCTATGGAAGATACAGATAGAAGAAGAGAACAAAAAATAGATAGGCAAATAGAACAGAAACAATGCAAACATGCAGACATAAAGTGCTAAAAAAAAAAAAAAAAAAAGTTTCCCAAGTGTTCAAATCACAGGAGTGGCAATGCAACACATTCGATGACATATATATAACACACAAAGATTCCCAGACTGAGCACGTGGCATATTCAACGTAGACTGCAGAGAGAACGGACGACCAGAGGTCACAGAAGATGGCAGACAGATCTGCCGAAATGCATTGCATCGGACAACACATCCAGGAAGTCTGACGAAGTTCTTTTTTTTTTTTTTTTTTTTTTTTTTGGGTGATTGCATTTTCTCATGCGGATATTTTTTCGCATGATTCATTTTTCAAGTTTTCCAATGTAATTTTCACATCTCCTTTGTCTTTATGTGCCTCCCGTAGTTCAACTAAAGAAGTATATCCTAGTCAAGAAGTCAAGAAAATGTGTGGACTAACCTCTAAAAAAGCCTACACTCAAGAACCTGGTGAGAACAGCCATGCAAAGATTTGAACATCGACCACCTACAACCGAGAGGTACGTGAAAGATTTTTCCTTGGATCACATTCAATTACCGAGATATATATATATTCACAGTGAAAATTAATAACTTCCAACTGAGAAATTGCTTTTCACTCAAAGGAATTATAAGATGTAAAAAGTTAAAACCACCATTAAATGGTTCTAACTGAAAAAGAATAATGAGAAAGGCTGCTCACTGTGTTACAGATATTCTAAAATACAGTACACTGATCACATAGTAGTGTTTTAAATAGCCATTGCCTCTGAATCTTCACTGAATACCAAACCATTTTGGGCCTTCTTTTTAGTAACTTTTGTGAGTGTCACTTTGTAGCAACATCATGCACACAGATATAGTTTAATGTATGAAATTAATGTGCAAAAACAGAAATGATTCTGAACCACAGCATGGTTCGTACGGTCCTTGAAAAGTCTTTGAAAGAAAGTTCATTTTCAAGTCCTTGACAGTGCTTGAAAAAGTTTGACTCCGTAATAGTACTTGAAAAAAGATTTTGTTTTGTTTTTTAAGTAATGATATGAAAGAGCATGCGTAAAATAATTGTTTGTGATAAAAAGTTGTATTAGAGAATTTCTGTGCATTTCCGATAAAAACGCCAAGCTGATCAAATAGTGCAGAACTCGCATGTAACTCAGGAGTGTGCATGAACAGCTGGTTGGCTATGACATCACTACAGAGTGGAACGTCAGCCATGAGAGTAACATAAGTGGAATGATGTACTTGTGAATCGGGATGGGCTTCCGTTGATTGGGGTTAAGGGCACATCCTTGCCGGGAGGGTGGAACTCCTAAGAATTGCTTGTGCTTCATGCATAGACTTTTCGTCTCCTGTCTATGCCCCCCCCCCGACTTTTATAGTGTCAGAATGTACTGTGACATCATTCCGACCCCCACCCTCGTGGCAATCTTTCCAGCAAGCAACCCAAGATGTCCTGTGATTCTCACGCTGCCTTGTTGCTTTGCTGTGTCCCCCTCCCATGCGACCCTTACCTCCGACTCTCCCTCTGTGCTGCGGCCGTGCGTGGTGCAACGCCTTTGTCTCTGTTTGCAGTGATGAGAATGTCCTGAGATTCAATTTGTGCCCGTGTTTAGGAATCCAGTTATGCTACTCCCCCACCCCCTCCCCGCTTCATCTCCGTACTCGTTAACCCATACTGCTTTTGTGTTTTAAACACAATTGAAAGCATCTGTGCATTCAGAAAAATAATGCTGTGGGTGACATGCTTTGTAAAAGTTTCAGACATTTGGATTCGGGCCTCCGTTTCTGCATGTTCTTTGGTTTCTGTTTGTGTTGGGCGATAACTCTATCGCAGTAGAGCTGTATGTTGTAACCAATGGTTTTGTGTGTTTTTACTCCCCCTCCCCCCCCCCTCATCTCAACTTTTGACCATCGGATGTTGTCCACTTTTATAACGACATCCATCTGGCATGGAATCCCTGCTGCTATAATTACATCTTACCTTCTGGATGTTTATCGTGCCGTGTTTTTTTTTTACCCTTTTCTGCTTTTGGAAGATGGGGGTTGATCACATGAACCCTGTAAAATGTGGGAAGAAATTGTGTATAGAGGTAAGTTTCCTTATTTTTCTTTTAACTTCTAAAACTAAGACAGCTCTGTTCTGTGCTTACTTCCTTTTGTGTTCCATTCCATTTACATTAACGAATGCTATCCTGTGTACTTCAGTAGAAAATATTGTACGCATCCACATAGGAAAATTGTATATTTTTTGCTCTGCAAAATAAGTGGCTCAATGTCCTCATTTTTTTAAGTTTGTAAAAAAGTATTTTTTTTTTAACCTTTGCATTTTCTTATGACTAAATAAGACAAGTGGAGTTTGGAAAACTATGCATTTGATTTCTTTTCCATATTTACTGCTGCTATTGTAATTAATAACAAGGATTGACAGTAAAAAATGGCAGGTAAGTGCATTTTTAAAAATCAGTGGTTAGAAAACCCTGACTACAACTGGCTACAATGCCACTTGACAGATAAGTACCAGGCAAAATGTAGAATTTGCAACAAAAGTTTTAGCATTCTCTCTATGGGAGAGTCTGCTCTGAAAAGTCACATGAAAAGCAAAAAGCACAATGAATTGATTCATATAAGGAAATCTTCAAGCACTTTTTTTAAACCAAACAAAAATTCTGAAGTTATCTTGACTTCTGAAAATCCCATAGTTATTTTACCACCTTTAAATTCCCACATTGTGAAGAATGACGTTTTGGATGCTGAAATTCTGTGGGTGCTTAATACAATTAAAAATCATCATTCTTATAAATGTAATGAGAACATTAGAAAACTTTTTCAAAGAATGTTTCCCGACAGTCCCATTGCTGCAAAATTTACATGCAGTAAAAAAAGTGTGCATATTATGCAGTTTTTGGAATCTCTCCATATTTTACTGATATGTTGTTGGAAGTTCTAGCCCAAAAAAATCATTGTCCTTCTATTTGATGAAAGTTTAAATGAAATGTGCCAGAAAAAACAACTGGATATCCATGTAAGATTTTGGAATGGAAATAGTGTACAAACAAAATTTCTGACTTCAGTATTTATGGGTCATAGCACAGCTGAAGATTTAGTTGAAGCATTCTTAAGTGCTATTTCACCCTTAAAACTCTGTAAAGTATTGCAAGTTTCAATGGACGGTCCAAGTGTTAATTGGAAATTCTATGGAATGCTGCAAGACCATTCAAAGAAAGAACTGCAAAAAAATATGCTAAATATTAGGAGTTGTGGGTTACATGTTCTGCACAATGCTTTTAAATTTAGGTACAAAGGCAGTAAATGGGAAATTGAAGAATTTTTGGTTAGTCTGTATTACCTTTTTAAAGATTCGCCAGCTAGAAGAGAGGATTTCATGAAATATTCTGAACATGATTGCTTGCCCAAAAAATTTGTCCAACACAGGTGGCTGGAAAATGTTCCAGCAAGTGAATGTGCCCTTAAAATATTGTCTGACATTCAGAAATATGTAGATGCTGTAGAGAAGAGGGAGTTTACTAAGCCTACTTGCAGGTCATATGCTGTTAGGAAGCATCTTGAAGATAACCTTTTACCGGTGAAGCTCCAGATATTCATATCCGTTGCTAAGATTTTGCTGGATTATCAAGCAGATAAGCCCATGATTTTTTTTGTTGCTGAAGAACTCAGAAAAATCGTGAACCATATTTTACAACGGTTTATTAAGCCCAGTGTTTTAGCATCTGCAAAAAGCATGTCGCCACAGAAAATATTGATCTTGGTTTCATGGCAGAAAGGTCTGTAAAGGTATTATTCACATCTAAAAAAATCACTGATCGTCAAGTGTTTGAGATTGCATCAATTGCAAAAAAAAATTTAATTAACCTTTCTGTAAAAGTTATGGAAAAATCTCCAGCACAGTATTGTCAGGAATCTAAGTTGTTTGGATTCACGAAAAATGGCTAGAAGTAAACAGTTCTGTCTACAAAAAATCAGATCAGTGTTACATTCCTTAACAGAAATTAATAAACTTGAGGAAGCTGAATGCAATTTTATTCTCATTGAATTTTCCTCATACCTAGATGAGATGATGTGGTGTCTCCTAATCATTCCAAATTTTTGGAGTTTGATCCTAGAGTATCTAGGCTGGATGAGCTGTTTTTGGAAACAATGAATTTGAAGCATTATTCAAATCTATGGAAAGTTACCGAAATGTTGCTCCTGTTGAGTCACGGGCAAGCAATCATTGAAAGGGGGTTTAGCATTAATTAAAAAATTGAAGTAGAGAACTTGAAGGAAAGGTCGTATATATCACAGAGGCTGATATGTGACTTTATTAATTCAAAAGAAGGTGGTATCCAGAGCATAGAGATAACAAACATGATGCGAACCTATGTTTCTAATGCTAGACAAAAATACTTAGTTTATTTAGATGAACAGAAACGGTTGTAGTCAGCTGTGGACAAAAAAAAAAGAAAAGAAAGAAAACAGAGATTGACTCCACCAAAGTGGAAAGGCTGAAAAACAAAAGAAAAGGTTTGGAAGTAGACTTCAAAGAATTATTAAGATCTGCTGATGACTTTGCTCAGAAAGCAGAGGATCATAGCAGAGGATCTTATGAAACTAAGTCCAACAGTTGAAGTCTTACAGCAAAAGAAAAACAAGAGAAATTGTTTGAACTAAATAAATTGATACAAGAACAATGACTGAACTTTAATTACCTGTACCAAGCATCTATTTTTTTAATATTGTATTCTATATCTACTCATAATCAGTTTATGAGAATTATTTCCTGGTTACAACAATGGCTACAACAAATTGACCACTGCTTTCTCTAATGGTAGAAACTTTTTCTACTGACATTTTACCAATTTGTAGAAAATTAATATTGACAGCAAAGTGTCATTCTACATCCGACATCACATTTTGAGAAACTTATTGGAGACAAGTTATGGACTTCTATGGTATTTTAAACTTCACTGACGGAACAATTTGTCATAAATTTGCTGATGGTGAGCTGTTGCCAACTGTTTTAATTAGAAACTCATTGCTGATAAACAGTTTGCAAGAAAATCGTGGCAACCAGTCAGTAATTCATCTCTCATTGCCCAGTTTCAGAGGAAAGTCTGCATACATTGGTAAGTTGTTTTAGTGTCGTTTATTCACCAAAGTTTAATATTGACCAAATCAAATACCTTTGAAAAGTTTCTGGCCTAATTTTCAAAATTAAGTAGTGTATGTGTGTGATGATTTGAAAAATAATTGCCCAGCTTTTGTAGTACAAAAGGACAGGTAACTGTGTGTTGATATAATTGTGTAGACATATTACCCCCCCCCCCCAAAAAAAAAAAGATAAGAAAAAGACAGGCCAAAATTCAAAGTAACACTAACTAAATTGCAAAACACTAAGACAGTTTATCATAGGAAAAGAAAAATTGTAGAAATACATTTAAAAAACAGCCCTAAAATGAACTAAAAATAGGAGTGAGCAACTAAAATGTTAGAACTCAAAGTCAAACATAAAAAGTTAAAACTAACAAGAAATTTCATACCAGTAGATGAATACGAAAATAATGTACCCTTTCAAAATAAAATGATTTAAAAAAAAGCACCAAAACAGAGGGGCAATTCAATGTTAAAATAAACCAACAGGGGAGCAGGGAGTAACAGGCAGGTGATTGAAGGTGTGCCTGTTCCAGCTAAGTTACTGGTTTCAACGACCGGCCGCACATTCATATAATTTGGTTTTAAAAAGTCCTTGAAAAGTGCTTGAATTTATTTTCCTTGAAAGAGTACGAACCATGCACAGCAAGGAACAAGATTCTTTGTCAAATTTGAATACCCTTAGACAAATATGTAAGTTCATCTGTTTATCCAAGACTGGTTAGTTCTATCTACCTTATTGAAAATACAGTTTTATATATGGACATGAAACATGTGTTAATGAATACACATATATACAGTATATGTATATGACATGCCAACAGAAATAAACATTAGTAAAGCAACAAAACCATTACATCAGCAGTTTGGCGTTGTATGGGACAGTAAGAACAGCATGTCCTACCAGGCTGTTCTTACATGATTACCATATCTCTTTTCAAATTTGTTTTTGGTTGCTGTTATGGCATAACAGTAAATATAACACCTAGTTGGAGATTACATTTTACTTCAGTTGAAAGTAGTCTTGGAACTGACATCCAACAAAACACAAGAGTGAAGAGCTATATAGATTTACATAGGTGGGCCTGAATCAGGTTATGAATGAAATTGCAGTGAAATCTGAAGTTGCTGTGTATTCTGGACCTATGGGCATGTCTTGAGAAACAGTTACATTTCATTTCAGCCAGTCTTGTCCACCACAGAGCAAGATATCCCAACGTTGCATCCAAAACTGAATATATTATAATAAAACCTTTGCTTTGTATATTTTGTTGATACTGATTTAACATTTTTGTGTTAAAACTTCAGGATATTGCTGTATTTAAGTTATTTATTTTATAATTATTATTTTGGTATGCTGTCATGAATAAATGTAATAAAACTATTGTCAAAATGGTACCTCTGATGTGTGTGTCCTCGCCTTCACTTGAAGATTGTACCAGAAAACCAAGCAGGTTGAGTTTTTATCAGGATTAGTATTTGCAGCTGGATAAAGAGGTGATACAAAAAATATCAATGCTACTACTTAAATAGTTTTACTTCATTCTGTTAATTCATGATAACATAAAATAATAGTTAAAAAACAACTCATACTGCAACATCTTGCTGCACATGAAAATGTTAGACCTGGATTAACAAAATGAGAGAAGTATTCTCTTGTGTAGCTTTGTTTCTGCCGCATCTAACTGGACTGAGCAGATCTGCTCATTTCAGTTGGTTCAGTTCCAATCACAAAGTGCAGTTAGCTTGAGTAGTTTTTCTTTGAAATTTCTAAATGAACTTTTTTATTTTGCCACTTTGATATCTTGCTGATATCCAGCAGCAGCATCAAGTTTTAGTCTGCAAATTAGTTAGTTCCATTTAGTCATGGTGCCATATAAATCTTGATTATTTTAAAAGTGAGTGATCAGACAGATGGTATTACATGTCATAGCTACTAAGTTTTACATGTAATTGAACAAATGCATTTGTCAGATGAAGAATTTGATAATTTCACTTTTTCTGTGCTGTGTAGCTGTTTACAAACATTTTTGACCTTCAGATAACTATCAGTTTTTTTCTAAGTGATTTTGCTGATCATGCAAAAATTTTAAACTTTGGTTTCAAACACTGTGCACATGCACTCACAAGAATGCATACATATGTGTACAAGGAGTGAAAGGAATCTTCTAAAATTCAATGCACAGAGACTTATTATTTTTTAAAATTCAGATGGCCAAGTGGGCATGATGGGATTTTACTTTAAAGCCTAATAGAATGTAAACATTTTTGGTGTTCAGTACAAAAGTTCTTGTTCACACTACACATAGTGATACTTCATCACATGGAGACACACTAATGTCCATTGTCCTGAAGGATGCACCTTTTGTGCTTGGTTCCAAAGTGTATCTGTACTCACACTGGATCTGCATATAAAATCTGGTTATGTCCAAATAGTTTTCATAGTTGACAGAATTTGGTGCATGGCTGGCAATAGTGTGGTCTTAAATGCTTTACATACTCACAAGAGACAGCCTTGCTTGCCACCTCTACTTCCCTTAAAAATAAAGAATTTGATGGTTACAATTTCATGTAACTCATTTAGATCCGATCTAGGAGCAAATCAAAATGTTATTAGGAGGTAGGAGAGGAATGTAGCCTCTCCAAAGCTAAGTACAAATAGAAATAATTTAAAGCTTAAATGTGGTGAAACTGTAAACAAGAAGTTTTCTTATAACAATTAACCACAGAATTTCATCTATTGTTGACAAAAATTCCTTACTTTTGACTTTCACCATCAATTCCTAAATTAATTAAATATTTGTAATTAATCATTTGCTTTGGTAGAAGTTCTGCTTTATATTTTTTAATAATTTTTAATGTTTTGATACATGGCTTTGAAATTAATCCCTTGCCTTGCCCACTACCATTGTATTCATTCTGCGGGGAGATGGGATAGCTTTGCATGAACATGCTGCAAATGTCCCCCTATAAAACCCAAAGCAATCTTCCTTTATCTAAGCCAGGAAACTTTTATCGGGCTCCAAAGAGCAATGCTAACACCCACTCTTTCCTCCCATCACCCGTTCACATTTATTTCAGTTCTTAAGCATAGTCAAATAAATAAAAGTATGTTTGTCTGTGGTTTCTCAGGTTGAGAGGAAGGGGATTATGGGAATTCGGAAACAAAATCTTGTATACAGCAGTTTTTGGGCTAAATGTTAGTTTCCACCTTTATTTTTATTTTAAACTTTTCTTTGTTATTTTTATGCGCTTTTAACAAATAATTGATTTAATTTACTACCACTAAAATTTGCCGCCTAGGCTCGGGCCTAGTCGGCCTATTGAGAAATTCATCTGATACTTACCTTCGAAATGGCGAATGTGGGCAATCAGTATATTGCTGTAAGATTATATGAAATGCATACTTGTCAGGAATTGATAATGCAGTAGGCCATAGGATAACAAGCAATACATTACTAGGCACTGTCGCATAGCAGAGGAAACCTGCTGTTGCAAATGATGTCATCTTAAACAAGGATACCTAGTGAGCAAGCAGTATGGTGTGTTTGCAAGAAGTGGATAATTCTGACCTTTGCCCACATCAAGACCATACATCTGCATACACAGAAATAACTAGGACTTATCGCTGGCATACTTTCTAAATATCCTGTTGAAAGTTTTTACTTCTGTGTTTTAAATTACAAACAGCTTAAGTAGTATAACTATTATTATGTAGTATTTTATAAAGTGATTATTTTTACAATTTGGTATCAGTGACATTTAAACAACTGTTTTTTTTGGTTTTTTTTTTCATTGGATGTGACCTGTTTTTTTAGGTACGGTATTGAGGTTTCAAATTGTTGGCAATTGAGGCTTAATATTTATCATTGTTGTAATTATTGTTGAATGAAAACGGAAAAATATAAGTAGTAAGCTTGATCCAGCATCCAGGTTACTAGCTTTTTTGAAGTGTGGCGATGGTATTGTATTAAATGGTGAACAATACCAAATATCTAGTTATAAGCAGATGGCACTCATCTTTCTACATACTTTATAAAATGATCATATAAAAATAATGCTGATAAGACTTCCTTTAAGCATGCTATTTTTCTCATAGGAAGTTAAACTGGTAAAATGAGCATTATATACAGGGTGTTTCACTCACCACTTTACCCGGCATTTTTACAATAACTGTAAGAGGAATGAAGATATTGTAATGAAATTTGAACTGTACTTACCTTAGGCTGTGAGAAAGCAAATGGAAGCGACGTGTAGTTGTGCTGGTGTCGTGGGCATGGTCAGAGAGAAGTGGCGGCGCTAGTGTATCACGACTCCTCATTGCCTGCCGGACGAGCGGGCGTCTGTCAGTTTACAGAGTCTGCCAACACAGTACAGTTGCTGGTTTGGCACTCGTGGAACAGTACGACTGTGTGTGTGTGTTATCGGAGAATAGAAAACTTTTAAATGAACCGGTATACTCTAGAGGAGCGAGTGCATATTGTGCGGACGTACTGGCAGACTAAATCATTGAAGTCGTGTCAAAAAGAATTTAAGAGGTTTTGAGGTTGGAAACCACCATAATAGCCCTGAATTTCGGCCATTTCACAGAAATTGGAAACAACGGAAAGTTTGCGTGACACGCATGGAGGAGGTTGACGACAAATGCCGGAAGAAACGGTCGAGAATGTGAGGCTGCGGTTATTGCTGTCTCCCAAAAAGTCTCTACTACGTCTGTCACAGGAAACTAGCTTATCCACAAGCACTTGTTACAGAGCTGTGAAAAAATGTAACCTTCACCCATATTGTGTAAGTGTTGTTCTCGCATTGAAAATGCCAGACCACATGAAAAGAGTGGCATATTGTCAGTGGTTTCACACATTCCTGCATCAAAATCCTGGCAAACTGGATTACTGTTGGTTCACAGATGAGGCTTGGTTTCATCCTGTTGGATATGCCAATGCCCAAAATTCCCGTTTTGGGAATTTTGGGCATTGGCATATCCCTATATTCAGCAAAGATCGGTGTTTGGTGTGCGATGTTACAGCGCCGCATTATTGGGCCGATCTTCTTTGAAACAACCATCTAGACAGCAGCTTACGTGGAAATTTTTCAGACCTTCGTGAATCGGTTGGATGATGAGGAATTATCCATTGGATATTTCCAGCAGGATGGAGCAACATGCCATACTTCCCATGCCAGCCTGGCCAAAATTGAGTCATATTTCAAGAACAGTGTCATTTCGAAGGGACTTTGGCCTCCGTGGTCGCCAGATTTGACGCTGCTCGATTACTTTGTCTGGAGTTATCTGAAAGGTAGAGTTTACAGCAATAATCCATGATCCATCACCGCATTGAAATCCAACAGCAAGAAATTCAGGCAATTCCTGGGGACATGCTGACCTGAACCTTCCAAAATATCGAGCGTCTTGTTCAGCTCTGCCTGGACGCAAATGGTGACCATTTCCATCACATGTTATGATGCCATCTCCTTTCTCGCAGCCTAAGGTAAGTCCAGTTCAAATTTCATTTCAATATCTTCATTCCTCTTCCAGTTATTGCAAAAATGCCAGGTAAAGTAGAGAGTGAAACACCCTGTACTTGTTTTGTTTGTATGTAATGTAGGAAACCCTTGGTGAATGTGGGTTTGAGCAATGGGGTTTTAGTTCTACCCAGTTCAACAATTGTAACCAATACTTTACATTATATTAAAATATATATATATATATATATTATTCACAGTGGGGGCAGGGGCTTTGAGAGAGAATTAATTGCCATGTTAACAAGTGCCCTACAGTAACCTTTACATGTACCTTAACTCACACCAAGCTAGCCTGTGATTGGTAGCCAAGATCAACTTATTTACAAAGCAGTCTTTGTCATAGTAATGAGTGCCTGACTGTGACTAAGTAATGGGCAGTTTCCTACATCTCAACTTACTCCAAACCAGACCGTGACTAGTAGCCATGAATGATGAATGTGTAAAATGGTGTATATGCTTGATACACAAGCTATTTTTTTTTTCTTTTTGTCTCTTTCTTGTACTTAACATGACTGGTAAACAAAATTGTATTGAAAATCATGATCAAGCCAAGAAAGTCAGAAAAGTTCTGACATTAGTGCAGAAAATATTTCTTTATAGAATTTATGGCACCATGTATGCATTAACAGAATTCTGAGTGAATGAATCAAGCATACATATGATTCCTGAGTATGTAGAAAAGATTCATGCTGATATTAAAGCATCTGAAAATAACTTAATTGCTTGTATTGATGGACAAGTGAAGCAGAAAGGATAAGTTGATGACGATATTTGATAAAGCTCAGAATTTATATGCATATGTGTTGGAAAAGGAAAGCAAAGGAAGAGTTGGTACATTGCTGAGCATGACTTCCAAGAAAGCAAAGGGTGGTCTTAGTACTTCAGACCTCACTATAATTTACAGTGTGAAGCTTCAAGAAGTTACCACAGCTGATATTCTACGGAGCACATCAAACCATTTTTGGAGTTTACTGAACAGAAGTGTTTATCCCACAATGATTATTTAATGTAGATGAAACTGGCCTTTTTTTTTTAAATGAGGGGTGGCACGGGAAACATACATCAAAGAACAGCACCTGAATTAAAGCCTTTAAAGACAGTTTTATGTAAGGCAACAAACCTTGGGGGAAATTATATAAGAGTAGTTGCCAGTGATATATGGAAGTGGAATAAAAGGGCATGGGTAACCAAGGTGCTCTTTAATGACTAGCTGCATAGTCATTTTGTGAATGAGTTTGAGCAAAAATTCTTAATGAAACAAAATTTGTTTTATTATATTTATTACTGTTGCTTGATAATGCACCAAAATGTTGACGCAGAAATTATTACAATTTCCCGTTCTCATGTAGAAGTTTTATTTTTGCCACCAAACATATGACTTTTACAGCCAATGGATCAAGGCACTTGCAAGGCTTGTTATGCAAGGCATGTGTATAGCATTGCAAGTAAAGTATTGGATTTTTGTCAGTTCAATATGTTGATGGATCTTGGGAAGAAATTCAGCATTAAATGCAATATCATAAAGACAGTATAAGAAGTGAAACCAACAGTGAATACATACTGGCACCAACTTTGGCCTGATTTTGTTAATGACTTTGAAAGCTTTCCAACATTGCCAGAGGAGTAGAAGAAACTGCTTCACTTGCTAAAACTATTGGAAGTTAGTATTTTGACATGCTGCAAGGATATATTCCAAGGAACATTTTGAATAACTTCATCAAGAACTAACAAGCAAAGAAATTGAACAAGTAGTGGTGGCCAAAAGGACAGGGATAAAAAAAATCACAAAATGATAAATCTCTCCTAATATGAAGACTGTCAGTGCATTCTTAAGAAAAACATGTAAAGTGGCTGACTATGGTGTCAACAGAAATCCCATTTTGGAAAAAAGTAAAAAAAAAAAATCCTTGAAGGTGCCTCTTATAGAGAAATTTATAGACCTTCACAGGAATACTAAACAATTTAAAATGACCAGCTTCTTCATAAAGACGTGAATAGTGAAGATTTTTAAAATAAATTCTGATTAAAGATTATTTATAATATTAACATTTACGGATATGTATTTAACTTATTTCTGAGCATTGATATGTTCACCTAAGAAATAAAGGTCCAAAGGCAGTTGCCATTATGTAACTACAATATTATCATTGCAAGTTAATTTAGCCCAGCACAGTTTTACCAAATGTGATGCTTTTCACCAAAAATTACCACTCTTAGCAGTGGTTTACTCTGTAGTTATATATATTTTTTTCCTTTTAATAGATTTTGGATTGTATTGCCAAGCAGTTAGGTTTTAAACATCATCCAACAGGCACCATTGTAGTTATTGAAGGACCTCGCTTTTCAACAAAAGCAGAGAGCCATCTATTCAGATCGTGGAACTGTGATCTAATTGGAATGACTACTTTCCCAGAGGTTCATATCTTGATTATTATTTATTTTTCTCAAATGTATCTGTGTAAAGTTTTTTAATTTGTGTATTATCTTGTAGTTTAGATGCAGAGGTTTTTTTTTGTTTTTGTTTTTTTTTTCATTTGCTGTGCATTCTGGAAAGCCACACAGGTGCTTCAGTGATTGAAATGCTTCACAGCACTCTGTTCAAGTCTGGAGTTACCAACTAATATGGTTGAGTAGTAGTTGTGTGGGCTTTTGTGAGCAATTTAAGGTGGAACTACCTGAAAATTCTGCCATATATTTCCAATGGTAAAAACTTCTGTCAACATTTTCTTCACAATTAATGTATTCCCAAGAATGGAAATTTGCAAATCGATAAAAATAACTTATAGTGTAGTATACTTAATATTAGGGCTCAACAAATATGTTCCAGATCTAAGAGCCAGGTGAAACGAAGTCAAATTTCAAAGAATAAGGCATGAACAAAAATGTGTGGTGATAATGCTGGAACAAAAAGTTGTTGAATTTGTTGTCATGTTTTTCTTTTTACCCAAACCACTTGTTGCACAATAAAGTTCCAAGTTGCATCATAATTTTCTTTTCCCATTCTTTCCGTTGCTGTTGTCAAAAAATTGAAATTATAGATTTTGATTTTATCAAAACACTATTTTTGGAAGTTTTATTATTTTGTACATATTAATTCAAAGTACTGTATTTTCCTTCGCATAATCTGCAGACCATAAAATTCAAGGGGGAAAATTCTTAAGATCTGCGTCAGCGTATAATCCGTAGGCTGTGTAAAAAAAAATTCAATATATAATCCATGGTCGCATATCCGTAAATCATGAAATTCTGTGAAAAACAACTTTTTTTCTTCACATAATCCGTGACAGCATGTCGCAGGCCATGAAATTTTGAAAAAAAGATCGGCTTACAGCATGTTGGCTTCCATGAGTGCGAATAGTACCATCTACATTGCTTCATTTTTTCTGTCTGAATGCTCTCGTAAGTATAAAAAATACATTCTTGCAATCTCTTTGCGGTCCTCTACTTCTGGGTTGCATTGTATTTTTTATGTTACCGCATTTTCGGTACTTCTTCAATAAGACCACCTCTCCTGACAATTACGTGTAGATTTTTTTCTTTCTTTAAGACACTTCACCAACATTCCCCCCCCCCTTTATTGGCGTATTTCCACAGTATCTAAATTTATAACTTTTTAACAGATAATCTGCAGATTTATACAACAGAAATTACAGTATTTACTGCAAATTACAAAACCTGAAGTAAACAAAATTGGGTGCCTGGGCCAGATTTCTGGGCAACCTGGCAATCCGGTGCCTAGAAATCTGCTTTAATATTTGTTAAAACTTAACCATAGCTATATTAAAATTCAATAAGTTTTCCTTGCATAGTATTTGCGATCAGCTAATAGATGGTGCCGCCTATAAAGATCGCTTATTAATTGTAGTCATGTCACGCTTCTTTTCAATAATTTTATTAATTTTCAGAATGGAATCAACACTTGACTAACCATACAATAGTCTGGAATGTTTAGAATGATTTGAACCACTTAGATTAAATTTTCTGATAACAATTTAGCTGAAAATGTTAACAGAACTCAACTGTAGGTACTGTTGATTTGTAATTCCAAAATAAACCAGCAAGCTCACTTTATGACATTCAGCTATGTTATTAGAAAGTTTAATATAAGTGGCTGAAATTATGCTAAACATTCCAGACAATCATGTGGTTAGGCTCAAGTTTCAATTCCATGCTGAAAATTAATAAAATTATTGAAAAGAAATGCAACATAATCACACTTAGTAAGCTATCTGTATAGGTGGTTCCATCTATTATCAGATTGCAAATATTACCCAAAGGAAAAATTATTGATTTTTAATATAATTATGGTTAAGTTTTAGCAAATGTTAAGTATACTAGGCTATAATTTAAAGTTATTTTTATCGATTTGCAAATTTCCATCCTTGGGAATACATTAATGGCAAAGAAAATGTCGACAGAAGTTTTTACCATTGAAAACATAGGACAGAATTTTTAGGTGGATCCACCTTAATTAAACTTTTCAAACTGTCTTAGAACTTCTCTATCCATTTCTTTCACCTAAACATTTTGATGTCTACACATATCTTCTTGATTACCATCTTTGATTAGGTTGTTGTACATGTGAAAAGCTGGTACACACCTAACCTAAATTTTGAACTAACATTGAGTATATTGATGTTTGATTTAAGTATGAGGATTAGAAGTATTCATAAATTATTCCAAAATTCCTGTATTAAAAATTTAAGCTATGATAAAAGGTTTACTTTCAATACCCTCTACCCCCTTCTCATGCACACACAATCACTTTTTGCTTTGTTCCTTTTAAAATAGCAATAATGCAAGGAATAATAATAAAAGCAAATCATTGAAAATAAGGCTCAGGAGATTTCTTTAGGAAGTTGTGATTTTTAGGTAAAGCCAAGTATAAATATGATTAGCCAAGTATTAGCATATGTAATACCCCCCCCAATTCATTAATATTTTTTTCCAGTGGAAAAATTATTTCATTGTAGATCTTTTTTGGAAAATAAGCTGTGTAAGAGCATTTATAGTGTTTTAGTAATTTGGCACACATTGTTTGCTGTGTGCAAACACACACTGGAATTTTGATATCAATGTTTTGCAAATTCTAGTTCTGTTTAGTTTTTCTTGATGTTGACTAAGTATGTAAGCAGGACATTGTGCTTTATCCTAAAACAAAATTTTATTTTGCTTATATTCTCACTTTTACTTTATGTTTTGACCCCTGTTCTCTTAAAACGCATGTGCATAATTCAAAAATATATATGTAACTTAGTTTGTTCACTTATTTTTGTTTACCATTGTAATGTTTTCTTTCAATAATCCAAATCTTAGAATGATAAGGAGATGCTGTTAATATCACTGAACACAACAATAGGCTGTATTTTAGTTGCCTTTGCTTATTTTACCCTGATTGGACACTACATAGTATAGTTTATATCTATAATGCAGACCAGTATGGTAGAGTAAGAAAAATCATAACGGCTGTGTCCTAGACTGCCATTTTATAACAAAACAATCTCCATATTTTAATTAGTACACATAAAGAAGTATTGGTTTGGAAACCAGTCACACTTTCATTCCCATCATCCTTTTTCAATGCAGTAGTGTGTGTGTGTCTTAAGTCAGAATATCAATGGAAGTATTAAAACATAATGTGTAACGAGTGTACCCCAACTCTGGAGCCACTGGAATAAATGAATCCCACTACTAAACACTAAAGTGTGGTGGACCCTACTCTGGAGGCATTTGTGGGAATGTGAATCCCACGTTTTAAAACTAGAAATGGTTACCTACCTGGGGTCCTGGTGACAAGATGACGGTTGAGCTGATTTATCTTCCACCAAATGAATCCATTCACTGAATCTGCAGGTAACTAAAAAGCAATCAGAGCACACAGTGCACCAGAAAAACTCAGGTGTGCAGTATTTTGAAGCTATTTAATGTGGTAAACTCTCTCTCTCTCTCTCTCTATTGTACACATGTTCACTCTTTAGAATTGCTATCACATGAGCAGCTCTGGATCTTTCTAATTCCCTATGTTAAGGTGCAGAATATCTGAATATCTCAGGGCCACATTAATTAGAGCACCTGACAGGCGCTCTTCTTACGAGTTATGTATCAAATAAGCAAACAGAGTACGTATCTATAAAAAAGATGCAATCAATATCTTTTAGTGGAGAAAACATACACATAGGCTATATACCCCAAGTCAACTTCAGAGTGTACTTTTGTGGAAGGTAAAGCAGCTGGTTCACATCTCTGGGGGAATGCAGAGACATCATCAATCTACTCATAACCCCCAACTTATTGTCAAGCATTATTTTCACACTGAATCCCCCGCCCCTACATTTGCATCCGTACTTCAAAGAAATGCTTCCCCTATGGTAGCTTAAGTACACCCTGTCACACTTCTCCAACTGTCAATTTATTGTCTGTATGTTGTAAATGATGGGAGATATCTTCCACCTTGTCTCCTACCCTTCAAAGTTACATTTTGTCGCTGGAGAGTCAACTGCCAAAAGCGTAAAGCTGTTGATTAACTTCTCATGTGAAATCTCATTTTAAATTGCTGTTGTTTTGAAAAATTTGTCTTAAATAGCAATTTTACCTGATAAACTACTGAAGAAACAAAAATGATGGTTCTGAGCAGTAATTCTGTTTTTGTTTTTTTTTGTTCTAAACATTAGGGACTACTTTTCACAGCAGAGCTAGCTGTTCTGTACCTTCCACAGTAGTGCTCTTAAATTGACTTAGAATATGCAACTGTGGCCAAAAGTCCTGCACCAGTAAACTGAAAGTCAAATGTCTGATGTTTGAAGTCAACTTATACAGCGTAATGGTAAAGTCACGAATACATATTATACATCATTTTAAAGGAAATTTTATGCTGAATTCAAATATTTTTACAGAATGTTATAACCAGTAATAGAATTAAAGTTACAAGCAAAAGTACAGCATCTAGTCATAAAAAGCAAAAAATAGTGGAATTTGTGAAATTAGTGTACAATGCATTTAACGTAAAATTACTGTGCAGTACATTATTGAAACTTGCAGGACACTTGAAATAACTTACCAACAAGCAAAACACACTTTAATATTTAATTGGATAACCACAGTGTTTCTTAGTAACAAAGTGTACCTGAGCTTCTCTAGTTGTCCATTGGTGATAACTGTGCCATACAGCAGTTACAGACTCAATTAAAGTCTTTAATAAAGTGTATTTTGCTTGTTGGTAAGTTATTTCAAGTGTCCTGCAAATTTCAATAATCTACTATACAGTAATTTTACTTTAAATGCATTGTACACTAATTTCACAAATTCCACTATTTTTTTATTTTTATTTTTTTGCTTTTTATGACTAGGCGCTGTACTTTTGCTTGTAACTTTACTTCTACTACTGGTAATAACATTCTGTAAAAATATTTGAATTCAGCATAAAATTTCCTTTAAAATGATGTATAATATACATTCCTGACTTTACCATTATGCTGTATAACTTAACATCAAACATTTGACTTTCGATCTACTGGTGCAGTATTTTAGCCATGATTGTAGATCATTTGCAGTACCTGCTTCGTCACTAACGGGCAGCAGGATGAGGACATGGTATGGAAGACCCAGAACTTGCCTCCCCCTCCTCTCTCTCTCTCTCTCTCTCTCTCTCTCTCTCTCTCTCTCTCTCTCTCTCTCTCTCTCTCTCTGTCTGTCAGTGTTTATGCTCTTATAGTGGTGCAGAACAAAGGCTGCTGCTGCTGCTGACCTAAGGACTTCACACAATTAAAGATTACTTGCCTAAGTCAACTATATGACATATTTCCCCTTGGTGTGTGTGTAAGCACAGTACTTAGTTGTTGAGTGTTTTCTCTGGTTTTAGGCGAGCCGAGCAATTTCAATGATCATATTTCTAGCATGTTTGTTTGTTTGGCTGTGAGTCTGAAGCAGGCCATCCATTCTTGGTTTTCTCTATGGCTTATTAAATCTTCCCCCAAGAGCTTGTTGGGCTATGGGCATTTTGCCCTCTCACAATACACAACAGCAAAAATGTAGCGTGTGAGTGTTTTTCACAGCTACTCCCTTCCAAATCTGATATCAGACTACTGAGCTGGGTTTTTTTTTTTTTCCAAACAGAATGTGGGATTGTAAGACAAATGTTTAACCACTTAAAATGTGCATCTTTATGATTAAAAGCTTTCAGCAAAATTTACAGTTTTTATATCAGCTTCTCCCTTGCTGCCTGTAAGAGGATGTTTTGTACTCACTGGGTTTGGCACTTACTTGGGTGATGGCATGTGTCCAATACTTACCTGAGTAATTGTAAAAAGCTTTTAATCTCCTTTGACAGGGCGATCCCAATGTTCAAGAGTTCTTTGTTTCAAAGTCCACCCAGAGACACAACAGCACTACAGCAGAATTTCACCAGATGAATTCTTAACAGTCAAAAATTGAAATGACTGATATTGCCTTCTTAATCCACTTAATTTGCAGGAAACTTCATTTCCAGCTTGGGGAGTCAGTGTCTGAAATTAAAATATGTTACTGCTGTCTGCTGTAAAAGCCATTGTACTTTAACCCTTTAAGGGAAAAGCCCAAGCTAACTTTGAAGTCATAATATATTGCAGTTTTAAAGTAACATTTAATTTGATGCATTAAACCATTTGGAATATGAGACCAGATATGTAGTATTGTATCCTAGAATGAAATTACTTTAAATTGACAGTATTGTAATATTTGAAGTATTATACTCAAGAAACACATATAGCGTATTAAATCCATTTATTTTTGTGGCGTAGTAAGTACAAAGATTTGCCAAGCTTTCGCACTCCACTGGGAGACTTTCTCAAGGCAATGGTAGACATAAAAATGCAGGGAATTGGAACACGTAAGGAACAAAGGTGATTTTTGAAAATAACGTGGTTGACATCACAAGCGTATTACATGAATTTTTATCAAGCAATTATACGGTGTGTATCCATCTGTACCTATACCAGAGGCTGTTGCAAACCTAGAGGAAATAATCGACACTTCCCACGAATTCACACCAACTCAAGCAAAGAAAATTATCGCCGCCTTAAGTTTGGTTAGTAACCACAACTATTTCAAATTGGATGGAAACAAACAAAAGAGCATCGATGGGTTCACCAACAAACAAACAAAAAGAGCACCGATGGGTTCACCAACAAACAAACAAAAAGAGCACCAATGGGTTCACCTCTATCTTCAGTCCTTGCGGATGAAGTACTTAGACCGCTAGAAGATCTCATCTTTCCAAATTGTATCAAGAAACCCCTGAGCGTGGATCCGCTATGCTGACTACATATTTTTCATATGGGAACACGGAGCAGTTGAATTAAATAATTTCATGCACAAGATAAACAAACTACACAATACGATAAAGCTCATGGAGCTTGAAGTAGATGGGGCGTTAAATTATCTTGACGTCGTGCTCAGAAGAAACAAAACATCCAACTTCGATTTTGACGTTTATTATAAACCGATCGCAGTACCGAACCTTGTTCCTCCTGATTCGCACTACCCAAAAGAGTACAAACGTTCTGCTTTTAGAGCATGGTTCTATAGAGCATATAACAAATTAAGAAGGTAGTGTAGAGCACGCTAAGTTACGTATATATTTTTATACGTAACTTAGCGGGTTCTACACTACCTTCTTCTTAATTTGTTTGTTAGTTACGTGCATTGCCTACCACTCATTTATGAGCATATAATGTATGCAAACTTGACTCCTTAAATAATAAGGAAATTGATAATATTTATAGCAAAGGTCTAAAGGCTGGATGTAAGAAAGATGACATAGACAGAATACACAGAACTGTAAGAAATCGTATAATGTCAGCAATAACAAAATCACCTAGTAAGACGACAAGATTCGCAGAATCCATCACATATGTTCAAGGCTTTACATATTGGTTAATTTATTACGTAAATACAACATATTGATAGCACTGAAGTCCCCGACCCTGTTATCACATGTGATATCAAGTTGCAAGGAGAGACAATGCGAGAAAGAAAAGGGAGGTGTGTGCTATACCATTGGTATATCCTAACAACGGAAAAGTTATATATTGGAATGACAAAGCGTTCCTTGGACACTAGATGTAAAGGGCACGTGCAAAGTGTCAACCAGGACATGCAGAATACAGCCCTCGCCAGAGAAGTCATGCATTCATCGGTTACTCCTCTATAGAATAGTATTAGAAGAATTGCCCCATTCACGAACTTTAAAGAGACAGCCATCAGGGAAACTGTCTAAATCCTATCCTGCAAACTAGCATGCAATGATATAGTTTCTACTGAACTACCAAGAGCTTGGCATGCGTTATTAAAAGAGCAAAGCACATCGCGACACACCATATAATTGCATGATAAAAATTCGTGTAATATGCTCATAATGTCGACCATGTTATTTTCAAAAATCATCTTTGTTCTTCTTATGTTCCAATTCCCTGCATTTTTATGTCTACCATTGCCTTGAGAAAGCCTCCCAGTGAAATGCGAAAACTGGGCGAATCTTTGTTCTTACTACGCCACAAAAATAAATGGATTTAATATGTTATATGCGTTTCTTGAGTGTTTACAGTGTGGTGTATTTATAATTACATTTGAAGTATTATAATAGCACATTAATATTCTTGCTTTAAATAAATTAACTAAAAGAAATGGAAACTTTGTGGCAGTGAATAAGCTGTTTATCTGATGTGTGTGCAGTTCATTCATTGCTGGTGTAATGGTTATAAGTAAGTTTTTAGTAGTATTCAAAGAACTTCAATATATGTAGATTTTTTCTTGTCTTCAAAAGGAATTTAATTATTTTAATGATAAATGATTTTGTATAGCTTTTAATATAGTATGATGACTGATTGCAGCTATTTATTTGTTATTTCTTGTCACTTATGAAAAATGCATATAATTTATTTCATGCTTTCAGGTTGTATTAGCAAATGAACTTGGCCTCAGTTATGCTTCTATGTGCCTTGTAACAGACTATGACTGTTGGAAAGAAGAAGAAGCAGGGGTAACACTTCTCTGTTATTCATTTATGTATCCTGATAGTGTCATTTTGTCAGGTTGAGTCTTTTTGTTTTTAATTGTGAAAAGCTTCTGCCTACCTTTAAGTGTCCAAAATTTGCTCTTATTTTCTTTCCTTTTATTTATATTTAACTCTTCTCATTTTACTTCTTTTTAATTTGAGATTCCGTAATTGTCATTATGTGGTATTTTATATACAAAAGCCAAGTAAGTATACATGCTGAATTATACTTCTACACTATATCATTGTATTAGCATAAAACCACTACTTATGCTCTGACAGACATCCAAAAGGAAAGAAAAACTTAAATGTAAACATTATTTCCTGTGCAAGTCAAGAGAGGGCACTCTGGTGCAACTAGCTTTCTCACACTTGGATAGATACAGCAATTTTCTCTTTCTACGAAAAGCTGTGCAGATGTGTGTGAAGCTCCCGTCCTGGAAACATGTATGTTTGTACATCGCACCAGAAGTTTGTTTTTTATTTTTCTCTTTTCCTAAAAAAACGATGGAACTCGGACTTCCAGAAATTATGTGCCTGGTTCCTCATTTTTCCCCTTCCTTTTCAAGAAGAAACTGTTTTTGGTGATCAGTAGATGACTAAAAACAGTTTATGGAATGTGAACTTTCATGAAGTGAACTCTTATTATTCTTTTTTATCTTCAATTATTCATCACATTTTCTGTGGTTAACATCTTCAAGCATTTTGTTTGTTTATTAAAACGAAGTCATCTTTAACCCTAAAGGTATGTTTTGTTCTTTTTAGCTCTATTCTATTCCTTTGAATCTCAAGGCATCAGCTATCAAAACAATATGAGCACAATATACATTGAGACATCACTTTCCAATTGCTTTATTTAGATATTATTTCATATAATTTGAATAGTCTTAAAGGTAAATTAGTTGTGTGCTTGCTTCTCTTCTAGGATGATTTCTTACTGTGATCTACTTCATTTTATGACTGGTGTCAAAAAGTGAAATTGTTTTCAGTACCTGGTCAATTGGACGCTCCCCAATATCTTAAAGTTTAATTTACCATAATATTTGTATGCAGAACTACAGTGTGTGTGTGTGTGTGTGTGTGTGTGTGTGTGTGTGTGTGTGTGTGTGTGTGTGTGTGTGTGTGTGTGTGTGTGTGTGTGTGTGTGTGTTCATTTAATTTTGCTAATTTAATTGCCTTTATGAACAGTGAGGATTGGGAGTTATTGTCCATCTCTAATTTTGGGTTACTGTTTTTATGCAAGGGAGCAAACCAAAACCATAAAGCAAATACACCTATGTCTAACTGAAGGCTAAAATCCCACGCCCCACTGACAGTTTAGTCACTTTGCTGTTCACTCACAATATTTTCTGCACTTAGGATATATAATCTAGTCATCATTCTTTTTTGTTTAGTTTGGTTTTCTTTTGTCCAAACGTGATCCTGTTCTTTTGCCATTGAGCAGGCCTGACTGCCTGGTCTAATTGGTGGAGGTAGGGCTTATATTATTACAAGTTCTGCATTAATACATCTTGTCATATCAGTGGCATCACCATGGCAGCATTTTGTATTATGCTGTTGAATTAGCATGTAAATTATTAAAATGTAGTAAAACGATTAAGAATCTGCACTACAGGTTATCCACATTGAAACTCAGCCCTCAGACTATGTGTTGGTGAGGAGATTCTCCAGTATGCATTTAAGTTTACACACTACTTTTTTTCATAAAATGGTGAGAAATAGAAACAAAATAGTTTTTTTTTTTTTTTTTTATCTCTTGTTGACAGCCAGCCAGATTACATCATATGAAAAATGAACTATTTAGGGGCCAAAGAAAAGTTGAAAATTGGAAGACACGAGTTTCTTGTACACCTTTTCAACAGTAAAGGTTTTTAACTACTTAAAATGTCATGTTTACTGCAAAGAAAAAAGTTTTTATTTTGGATTTTACTTTATGTGAGCACCAAATTAGAAGAAATAGCTATTTGAAAAATTGTATTGATAATTTAATGGTTAAATACTAAAAAAATGTTCTATTGTCTTTTGTAACAATATTTGTTTGACATATTTTGTTATAGATATGCACAATAAGATTGCTTTGCTTCTGGTAATTTGGATATGTATCATATGTATATTCTGAGTTAGACGTATACATTTCATGCTTGAATTAGGACATTAAACTTTTACATAGTTGTATGCTCTTAAAATATTGCTATTGTGTTAAAAGCATACAACCATATTGCTATTGCTCACGCACATACTGTTAATGAAATAAGCCATTTGATTGTAATGATGTATTTAATTTTAAAGAATTTAGTTTATGAAAGTTCAGTCAAACAGGTTTTTTGGTGAAGTCAAGAACATTGTATTAACTTCTTTTTTAAACTGTCACTTGTTTAAAGCATTCTTTTTCTTACTTTCCTTTTTAGGTTACAGCACACAGTGTTTTAGAAATAATGAAATCAAATTGCCACAAAGCTACTGAAATTTTATTGCGTGCCATACCAGTCATTGCTGAAAAGAACTGGGATCCTATCTTAGAGGCTTATAAGGTATATTCCCTTTTTTCCTGGCTTTCTCTAAAAGTAAAATAGTATACATGATGTGTTTGCGTTTGTGAGACACATGCATAAATATCACTTGTGTGTGTGTGTGTGTGTGTGTGAGAGAGAGAGAGAGAGAGAGAGAGAGAGAGAGAGAGAGAGAGAGAGAGAGAGAGAGAGAGAGAGATGTATGCCTTTTAAATGCATGTTTCATCATCTGCAGGAATAACCAATAAAGCCAAAATCGAAAACTTTTAAATAATACAGTAAAACTTCAGTAATTTGGACTAAATAGGGGAACACTTAATCCAAACTCTGGAAGTTTTTTTTTTTTTTTTTTAACTTATTGAAAAAAACTTGGAGCTGGAAAGCTGAAAAAATGTTAAAGGCCTATGGTAATGACTAAAATGGCACTTTACTTATCATTAAAACAACAAATTTTGATAGGGGTTTTCAGTTGCTGAGCATTAAAGCTGAAGGCTTTTGCAGAATGTCAGCCAAAGCTACATGCTTAAAGAAGCTATAAATTTGGGTCTGTCTCTGGCTCACTTATTGATGCATATCTCTCAAGGTTAGGTAGTACTTTTGGAATTCAGGGTTAGTGTAAATGGAATCAATGAGAGTATCTAAATGCTGCCATTATGGTGAAAATTTCAGTCTAGTAGAACTTCTCTTTTGGCATTAGTCGTCACTTCCATCTCTTCCTCCTCCTTCCTGATTTTGCACTTGATAAGGAAACTCTTCCTTGGTCAGCTTGTGGTAGCCCCTTTCTTCTTCATCTGAAGTCAACCAGTCCCTTATGTCTTCCATACTGGTAGCTCCAAGTGCTCTTACATAATCTCTATTCTCTCCAGATTAAAACCTGGTTGTTGGTTGTAAAGACTGTTTTTCCATGCATTGCAGAGAGTTCACTTTTTGGCTTTGTTCCAGAGCATTCTTGATATTATACTTTTTTTTTTTTTTTCCTAATGCTTGAGCACCACTGTTGGCTTTGGCTTCTTTCACCGTTCTAAAAAACACAAGACATTCCTCCAGCTTTTCTACACCCATAAATATGTTTTCAATTTGGGATTTCTCCCTGGTTCATTGTTTGAATGAGAGAAGTGTTTGGAGAAAGGAGCATGCACCTGATTTTTCCATCACTGCTGTCAAAGAGCCACCAGGATTAGCTGTTGCACTGTCCAAAAGGAGCAGCGCCTCGACATCATCTTTCCCAATTTTAGCTGGTGTATATTCTGAGTTAGACATGAATTTCAATGAATAGTAAATTATAGTAAGTCCCAGTTATTTGAAAAGGACATGTTGCATGTGGATAATGATTACAGCAGACAACGAAAACAACGCTGATAGTGGCTAACTTTAGTACTTAATGAACATAAAAATTATACAGGGGGATTCATAGAAGAAGTATACAGTTTCCAGATGCTGTAAAACAGTAACAGTTGAAGACACGGACCACAACTGCAAACTGTTTGGTAGATGTACTTGTAAAGTTTGTGTCCCACTACTGAGGGAAGTGACGTAGGCGACAGTGTGCATGTCACGTGACTAGTCAGTCAAAACAGCAGCATCTGCAGTGGAGAAGGCATTTTGTGTTCTTGAATTGATCAAAACGGAATCTGTAACTGTTGTGCAACAGCATTTTCAATCATGTTTCAGAAAAGGACCTCCAACCAGAAAATCTATCTACGATTGGCATAAAAAATTTGAAACTACGGGCTGTTTGTGCAAACTAAAAAGTCTTGGACGACAGCGTGTATCGGAAAAAGTCATCGATAGTGTTTGCATTCAACGAATCCCGGGTAAATCAACGTGGAGGGTGAGTCATGAAGTGCAGATTTCACAGCCCACTGCCTGGAGAATTTTGAGAAAGAAGCTGAAAATGATTCCATACAAAATGATCACTGAAAATGATCACTGTACTTGATTCAGATATCTTACCTCGCGTTTGGGCGGAAATGGATTACCGGCTGGATGTGTGTCGTGTGACTAAGGGTGCACACATAGAACAGCTGTTACAGGTAACATAAGATATCTTACGTTGTTCTTGTTTTATAGTGTGTTGAAACTGTATACTTCTTTATGAATCACCCTGTATATGTATGTAAAATAACCGTACAGTTAGACTTCTACTAACAGACTACTGAGGGAAGTGACGTAGGTGATAGTAACGGTAATCTCCTAACAATAGCCAGTTTTGATTGGAACAGAACAACTGTGGTAGGATTGAGATTAGCAATACCTTCTGAACTGATGGGCTCTTGAAAAAGCCCTGAATGGCTGTGTATGAAAGTATAATTGTTTTACTCTGATGTATGATAGTGAAACCTGGGTACTGCAAAAGAGATGCCAGAATCATTTGTGTTCTAGAAAGAGATGTTTTACTTGCAAGGGTTTGTGGCAACTTGTGTTCTGATTGTGTGACGGATGAAGATGTGTAATGTGAAGCAAAATATTTTTAGTAGTAGGAGACAAATATTTTGAGGTGGTTTTGGCCATGCTGAAAGAATGAATGATGAGGTGCTAATGAAGAGAATTTATTCAGCCCAAGTGGCAGAAAGGTAGAGGATGCTTAAGTAAATAATGGCAGCACCAGATTCAGGAATTCCTGCATGAGAAAACGATAATGAGTATGAAATACAAAAGTTCTTGTGTTAGATGTGTGATGGATGCCAGTGAAGCTCAAGTTGTGTGCCAAGATCACTTCAAATGGGGACATTTTATACATAAATAGTAAGTAAAACCTAACACTTGGTAATTTTGATTTGGCAGCTGATCTTGCTTTGAGGAGCTAACCTCTGAAACTCAAACAGCTTAGGGATATGTGTACAAAAAGTGGTGGGTGACGTTTCTTGTAGTACTGAAAATTTTGGAAATGTTATAGCGAGGGTTCTAAATGCTACGGTTGATGTAAAGAATTGTCCTTCTGAGAGTATTCTGGAAAAGTCAGGTTCTGGTGCTGATGTTATCAAAGTAATTTGTGATTGTTCTATTTTTCCCTGTGTTGTTTCTGTATACTTGACAGGGTTTTTTTTTTCGAATTGTGTACATCCATATTCATAGATATGAGGGTTGCACGTTTGTGACAGAGAAGTGTTGTAACAAATTTTATAGGTTTTGCAGGTATCACTGCCTAAATGTAATCATAAAAAAAGAAGCAGATTTCTCAATGGTACCATGACTAACATCTGTAAAAAATATGAAGAGATTTCAGTTTGAACCTGTTAGGAATATATTTGCAGTTTAAAAGCTATGTTGTTGTAGGTGCAGATGTGGTGTTTTATGAAGGATGCTACATAGTCGGGTGAGAAGGTAAAGTGGCTGCACAAAATAAGAAAAAAGGTTATTGAAAAGTAAGTTTGTTCTTAATAGTTTTCGAGAAGCAACAGTTGAAAAAATAATGAAGCATCAGGTAATTAACATTTTTTGAAGAAATAAAAGAAATAAGGCTGTGTAAGGAGAAGAGAGTTTTATAGGACGGAACTTGGTTTTCAGGAAATGCAAAATGGTTATTAGTTAAATATGCAAAAACAAAACAAAGAATTAAGTCATATAGGATAGGTTTGTTAGTTTTAATCCTGTGAAGAATTACAATTTTTTGCTGATGAGTAGTGTGAAACCAGAATGCTGTTGATAAGATGGAAACTGATTTTCTATAGTAGTTTTAGATATGCTGAAAGAATGAATGAAGTGGTTTTAACAAAAAATTGCTGATGTCTGGGGCTGGGGCATACTGAGTATTAGAAAAGAACTCTTTTTTTACTTTTTACATGTGAAAAAGGCTATATGTGAACAAGCATTGTTCCAAGATTTCTCGAATTCCAAACATTCTGTAATTTTGTTTGGAGTGCTGATCTCTTATTTTCTGAGAAAAGCTTAGTGACTGATTTGTATATTTGTATAACATTCTTATAAATGAAAAATATTAGGAACTGCACACACAGAACTTAGTCAGTCATAACTAAACACATAATTCTTAGTTGTACATTGTTTGAGAAAGGAGACTGGAAATCGGACCCCTCCTCTGGACATGTTTCTATAATCAAACATAACCAAAAGATTGCTGAGAAGAATCATTTTGAATAAAGCTTGTAATGATAGCATTAATAAATAGTAATTTTTGTTTTAAATATATTTTTTTCTATTGTCTAAGATGTAACTCATTCAGAAGTTTTTTCTTTGTTTGCATAACATTAAGCATTTCTATCTTATTTTCAGATTAAGCAGAAATCATCGTTAATTTGAAGACATCTGCATAGACATTAAACTATGGACAAATTTAAGACTAAGTAATGTACAAGATCTTATTTGGTCTGCAAATTATGATTGTGAAAAATTTGTTTAAATAAGGAAAAAATAATTATGTTGTGAGAAATAATGCCCACACACTGTGGAAGTGTATGAATGATATGTGTAAAAGAGGAAAATGCCCCCCCCCCCTTTTTTTTTTTTGTCTTTCTGCACAGTTGAATACTTGATTGGCAACAGAATCATGAGTACTTAACATTTTTTGCAATTAACCTTGTGCTGAATGTTATTATTTTATCTATTAATCCTGCACCCACCCACCTTCCCAATTCCCAATCTTAAATACTGAAGAATAAGTTTTCACTCTAGGAAGATTACCAATTATATATATATTGGGGGGGGGGGTGCTAGAACAGCTGATTGTTTGTTTTATTGTGAAATTATACCGAAGTGTATATAATTTTATGTAATGAACCTTTTTGAAAATATTTTTATTTAAGAATATAATTAATGCACACACCAAAACAAAAAGATGAAGTTTTAATGCATTTATTTATTTTGTTGTCTGTTGCCTGAACAGTTAATTAGTTGAATAATGATATGTTTAAAAAAAATGAACATTTCTGCTGCTGCCTGCGCAGTTGAGCATTTAATAAAATTATGCATATATACACTTAAGTATCTTCTTTTCTTTCCCTGCTTGAAGCATACATACAAAAAACTACATGACTTTAAAGCTATAGAAGCACCTTTTCAGTAGAGTACATAAATAATTGTTCACAAATATTGTGTCTTGTCTTTTTGAATCGCAAGTTTCAGAATTCATATATTATTTACCCGTCCCACAAAAAGAATGGAATTGCTTCTTGTATCTCTAATGAAGAAAATGAATGGGTGATCTGCTGTAAAATGTGGGATCAAAGGACCTCCAGTGCGAACACCTGCAGCTACACCTGTAACAGTTGCTGCTTCACTCCCCTCTTCATTAACTTCGATAACACTTTTGTGCACTATTTTTGTGATATAGAGGCCTTTTCGGCTACTGATTCCTGTTAAGTCCACCTTATTAGAGTCGAATAAAGAGCTCAACCCCATGCTCTTCAAAACAGAAACCATATCGTATTCCTCTTCAAGATTAAACCGAGGCAAAGTGACTTGAACAGTAACTTCTCTTAGGTTATTTGCAATGTCTTCAACAAGGGAATTGCTGAGGAGAGTTTCCATTTGTTGCAGACCATCTCTCTTCTCTGGTAACAACAGGAGTAATTTTATGTTTCTCCCACTGTATGGCAGTTCTAAAGCATAACCACTTATCTGATTAATATAGCCATAATTCAGTTTTCTTTTTTGTCTCATCATTGGCACGGTCTTAGGCACTTGTCCGTTGTTGTAAAATGTATCTGGCATAGTTAACCGTTGGTCAAATCGATATTTCCAGGCTCCCTTAAAATATACTGCATTTAGTAGAAATATCTTTGTCAGAGGATCTAAAGGCTGTTTCAAGATTCGTGTTATTTTGTTATGAGTTTTCCATGCAACCCATCCATTTACAGAATCAAGTGCTGATTCTGGATGCGATGAGAAACTAACGCTTTCTATGGCAGCATCATAATATTTCTGTCCATTGTCTTTAAAAGTTTGTAATATATCATAACCTCTTTCAACTAGCATAGCATTAGCTGTTTCTAAAGTATAGGTATTTGAATTTCCATTTTGTTCATTTGGTACTCGTATTGTGTCCATGATTTGCTTGTAGCCAGAATGGACATCTTCAGGATCTAATTTTTCTGCCTCATAACTGAAAAACCTGTGCATTTCGTCAGCAGTGGAACTCTGTGCCCCTAAATACACCAATCCCATTGACATGGCGATGCTTACAGGAGAAAAGAACACATTCCCTGTAGGGTGTAAATGATGAAGTACCCTGAAAGATAATTCATTGCTGGAATTGGCCACTTGTTGCACAAGTTTACTGCTGTCTTTTGTTGCTTTGTACTGACGGAGGAACTGCTGTGCCAATGTTGTAGTGATGCAGAAAAAAATTGCAGAAATCCAGAGTTTCCACATTACTTGGCCTGAAATAAAAAAGAACATTAAAATAGTAAGTTCAAAAATTTATGCCTTTTTAAGAAAGTAAAATACTGCTTAAGTATTTTACAATAATAAATTTTTATGGGAAATTTTTGATTGGAAGACTTATTTATTATTATTTTTAATAGAAGTGTATCTTTGATTCTAATTTTAAGCTAAATGTAATATTTAATTGTAATAGTATTTGGAAAATTCAGATCTATGAGTGTTTATGAGGGAGAGAGTGTAATCTTACAATCTGAATATAATGCCAGCTCCCCCCACCCACAAGCTTATGTACAAAAAAGGGGTTGCCTTTTAATATAGGGCTCTTAAATAAATAATTAAATGTATATGTACACTAGAGTGTCAGTTCAGGATCTAATTTTTAGACAAAGGAATTAAATATGATAATAAGTAATTACAACCATGTAAGCAAAACATGTTCATTTCTCACAAAATATCATGGTTGCTTTGGCGTTTATCAATGTCGTGCCGTCATTGTATGCAACACATGCCGCCGCCCCGGTGGCGCAGTGGTCTAAGGCGCTGGTCTCTGATCATTCGTCCGTAAGGGGTCCGGGTTCGAATCCCGGTCAGGCATGGATGTTGTGTTTGTCTTACGGCACTGGCTCTCTCCCTTCCCTGGAACCAGTGACCCTAAATTAGGGACGGGCGACTGCTTATAGCCCATTGAGTTGCTCACGGTGGTCGTTAAACCTCCAATCCAAAAAAAAAAAAAAAAATCCAGTCCAATCCAACACATGCCCTAATAATTATGTGCAGAAATTTACTTTGAAAAAGAATAATACGAAGAAGCTTTGTGCTACAGTTTTTTATGGGGCACTTATTAAATGGGAAAATTTAATAAGTGCCTGGTTATAGAAGAGTTTTATTTAAAACCAAATTCACATATTTGTGTGCATTTTAGCCTGAAGTGAAAGCGAGAATGTGAACCTAACTTTGTATGCTAGTATTCATGTGAGATTATACTATTGTAGTGAGTGTATCCTTGCCAGGTAAGTAATAACAGCAACAAAGACATCCACTGTATGCAAAATATCTGTTGCATTCAGGACTTGGGTAGTCAACCAATCAGAGAACCGGAGTCCATTCCCTCTGTCCCCACTGTAGTTTCCCACTCAGATTGGGGCCTTTGTTATCTGCCATTGAAAACTTGTCAAAATCTGAAACAGTGAGTTGCATCAACCAATGGAAATCCCGTTTTCTTTTGCCAGTGAGTATCTGCTATCTCGTACACAATTTCAGCGGAATCCTTTCTTACTCAGTTGGAAAATTGTATGGCTACATTTTCTTAATTTGTTTGCCTTTCTGAAGCACTAAAATGCTTCAAGATAATTTAAGCAAACTGCAAAAGTGGAATAAAGAAACTAATGATGCAAAAGTAATGTATTTCAATTCCCCCTAAGTTTTACAGAAAAATCCGAATGTGTAAGCAACGAAAGACCAACCTCAAACCTGAGTCTCTTAACGTTGTTGTTAAGTATGCAGGTTAAACAAACAAACTTATTACATATTTCAACGCTTCTATTTGCCAAACAGACAAGAATTGCAGTGTTTCAAATCTCTTATGCTGTAACCATCAGTGATACATCCGCGATTCTCGATTGGCAAAATGTTAAACTCATCGCTCCGTTCAGCAATCGGAAAGCTCTCGGGTACCGCGAAAGCATTGAAATCTTCCTTACCCTTAACACATGTAATACAGATGCACCTTTTAACATACCTATCATTTGAAGAGCTATTTTGAAATCTGGCAACAACGGATGCTAATATCACATGTTTCATTCCATGGCTGATGAAGGTAGAAGTCGCTACCGAAACGTCCCACCACTTGTAATTTTTACGTAACTTAAGCGTGATATGTCGACATCAAGAATTATTCTGTTTTGTGTTATTTATTTCACTACCAATTATTCTCACTATGACTCCAATGCTGTTCTGTTGGCCATGTTTATTATTTTGTAATGAAACTGTTTACCCTTTCTTAAAGGGAAAAAAATGTAAAACTCAAAAATTGTCAAAATTCAGATTTAAAACAGTGAAAATATATTAGCAATCTGAATTCTTATTGGTGTGAAACAAAACTCAAACATTCCTAGCTTTCCCATATCAACCAGGTGACCTTTTCAAGGAAGGTGGTAGACCCCCAAAGGGTAAAATCTTTCCACTGGTAGTTTCCAAATCATAATCATCACCCATAACTGTCCTGTATGGAAAGCTTATGGGTTCAAAAAATTGTGATACAAAAAGCATCTAGTTTCTTGAAGAGAGTCTGAATTCACTCAAAGAAACATCCCACTCATTTTGATTTCATTAGGTTAGAAAATGAAATAAGTGTTTTTAAATCTTTCCCCTGTATTAAGCAGTAAAACAATCTACAATTTGTTCAGTTTTACACAAACTTAATTTGGATAAATGCTTAAGGGAACTAATACCTTGAGTCATTAAATTGTGCTAATAAAAACCTATTTATGCAATATATGCAAAGACAAAGCATATTATCTAGAAATAATTGAATAACAGTTGAAAAAGCTCTACTAAAGATTTTGATGTTGAAGCCTATATTTTAAGGCTAAGTAGCAGAAGAATAATAAGTCTCAGGTTGGAATTCCGCTATAAATAGCATATGTTTTTTATTTTATTTTTTTGTTTTAATTTTTACTTGCCTACACATAACGTTCACGGCACACCACTGGTGTTATAAAATATCATGGTGTTTGATTGTACTTCTTTACAGTTGCTGATGTTCAAAATGCACTTTTTCTTGCCATTCTTACACTGGTTATCTAAATTCTGATAATGACATCTGTGTCAATATTAGAATAAAACAATGTGCAGTTGACCATGACCAAAGGTTGATTTGTTATGGTGAAAATGGGAAGCAAAAAGAAAAAATCACCTTATTCTGACAATTGATCGTCAATGTGAACAATTAAGCTGACAGGAAATTGAGTTTGGTCACTGTAGTTCAGACCCATCTGTGGTTTAGTGTGATACAGGGTATGTAGATGTCTCACATTTGCCACTGATAAGAATGTGCCGCCCCGGTGGCGCAGTGATCTAAGCGATGGCCTCTGATCATTCGTCCAAAAGGGGTCCGGGTTCGAATTCCGGTGAGGCATGGATGTTGTGTTTGTTTTATGGCACTGGTTCATTCTCTCCCTTCCCTGGAACCAGTGACCCTAAATTAGGGACGGGCGACTGCTTATAGCCCATTGAGTTGCTCACAGTGGTCGTTAAACCTTCAATCAAAAAAAAAGATTGTGACAGCAGAGCTCTGATCTTTCTATCTTGCTTATGGTCACCTAGTCCTGTTACAAAGGACTAGATTGACCATAATGAGAACTACAAAGGGGGTGGATTCAGTGGCAAATGAGAATTGGTAACGTAGACATTAGATTAGATCAAAGAAAAAATTATAAGAATGTGTTATGGTTTGGGTAATTATGAGAAAAAAAGTTATGGTTTGGGTATGTGTCAAATTTGAGATGGAAAGTAGCCTAAACAAGTGTTAAATTCTGTAGTATGCTATAGACCAAGAAGAAGACCTACAAAACGGGTGTATTTGATTGTATGAAATTAATCATTAGTGCTTACAGAGAGAGCAATGTGGTAGAGGCCAAAAAATTTTCATGAATGGAAAGAGATGCTTATTACAAGCAAAATTTTTTCTTAGTCGTATGTGCCAGAAACATGCCTGTGGCATACAGAGCTAAGTATTAAGGCTGGTAATATGACATCATTGTCTGTGCTATGGAATATTTCTCTTTTTAAATTGACCTCTTTTCTTAATTATTTGGTGCCAAGAGCCATCTTATTAGGTGTGCAACTTAATTCTCAGCCCCTAACCGCAAGCGATCATAGAACGTCGGCAAATGCAAATAGCTGTGTGCAATAATGGCTGATTGCAGCGCCACCCAACAGCTTTTCAGGCAACCGTAACCGCTTACAGCTGTAGTGATAGAAGGGATGAAAGTTGACGGTGAAAGCAATGTCGTTCGAGAAGCAACATTTGAGGCACTGCCTCCTGTTCGCGTTTCAGCTGAAAAAAAGTGCCGCGGAAGCCCAGCAAATGATCTGTGCTGCTTTGGATGAGGCTGCTGTGTCCTACAGTGCGTGTAAGAAGTGGTTCCAGAGGTTTAAGCAAGGAAATTTTGATCTCCGTGATGCAGAATGTTCGGGAAAGCCGCAGAAAGTTGACGATGAGGAACTGGAACAACTGTTGGACGCGAATCCCTGTCGCACACAGTCAGAGCTCGACTAAGAACTCGGAGTAACATGGCAAGCCATTGCAAAGCGCCTGCGCAAGTTTGGACGGATTCACAAGGAGGGCCGTTGGGTGCCCCACCAACTCACAGCTGCGAACAAGTCTAGGCGCTACGATGTTGCTGTGTCTTTGCTCTCCAGATTCAAGAAGAAGGATTTCCTCCACAAGATTTTGACCTGTGATGAGAGGTGAATCCTCTACGATAATCCTAAGCGGCGCAAATCGTGGGTTTATCCAGGTCAGCCTACCACCAGTACCGCCAAACCGAATATCCATGCCAGGAAGTTGTTGCTGTGCATATGGTGGGATCAGCACGGTGTCGTACACTATGAGTTGCTCAAACCTGGTGAAACGGTCAATGCTGAGCGTTATTGTCAGCAACTCATTCATGTGAGTGACGCATTGGAGGCGAAAAGGCCATACACCGGCAAGGGCAGAAGGTCGGTCCTGTTGCTTCAGGATAACGCGTCCTCACACCGCGAAAACGACTTTAAACACGATCACCGACCTGGGATGGGAGATTTTGTCCCTCCGAGCGTATTCTCCAGACTTCGCCCCGTCGCAATATCACCTCTTTCGCTTCCTGCAACATCACCTGAGTGATACGCACTTCACTTCTGTCGAGGAGGTCCACACAAGTATTGATGACTTTATCAACTCGAAACAGCCCTCTTTTTTCCTCAGTGGCATTCGGCAGCTCCCTGCCTGATGGCTCAAATGTATCCAACACGACTGGGATTATTTCCCTGATTAGATATGTATTCGATTTGCTATAATTTGCTGTCAGCGTGTCCTGCCTGTGGCCGAGAATTAAGTTGCACACCTAATATTTCAGTTGATCTTTTGTCAGGTCATCACCAACACCACAGCTGTAACTAAGTCAGCCGCCCCGGTGGCGCAGTGGTCTAAGTGATGGCCTCTGATCATTCGTCCGAAAGGGGTCCGGGTTCGAATCCCGGTCAGGCATGGATGTTGTGTTTGTCTTACGGTACTGGCTCTCTCCCTTCCCTAGAACCAGTGACCCTAAATTAGGGACGGGCAACTGCTTATAGCCCATTCAGTTGCTCATGGTAGTCGTTAAACCTCCAATAAAAAAAAAAACAAAAAAAAACAACTAAGTCGTGTGTTAGCAGCCTGTCTTGGGGAAATTTTTCTTTATCAACTACATTACGACATCAAATAACCATGCACTCAATCACATGACATATGTCTACATGTTATACATGATAGTAACTGTGCACAGCAATCCACTTACTGCAAACGTTCATTAACTATTGGGTTGTCAGAAAAGTCGCAACATATTTTAGCACCCAATGGCAGTTGGGTGGTTTTGGAAATACTAGAGGAATGCGCAACTCTGTTATCGCTATGACATTAGACAGGTGCAAGTTCTAGCTGCAGTCTAAAAGGAATAGTGAGCGATTTGACATCAAGTTGAAGATGGAAGACGAAACTGTGCATTTTCGCCATATTTTACTTCTGTAAAGGGAAGAATGCGCGTCAAGCTTGTGAAAAGTTGCGTAAAGTGTACGGTGATAATGCTCTATAAGAACGTCGGTGCCAGCGGTGGTTCGCAAAATTCCGTGCTGGTGATTTTGACCTCAACGATGCCCCTCGGTCCGGGAGGCCCACCGAGTTTGATGACTACCAAATCAAGGCATTGATCGAGTCAAACCCACGTTACATGACACGAGAGATTGCAGACACATTGCACATCCATCATTCAAGCGTTAACGACCACCTGAAGAAGCTGGGATACGTAAGCAAGCTCTGTGTGGGTTCCTCATGAACTCAAAGAAGCTCAATTGATGCTGCATACAAACATCTGCCGCCCCGGTGGCGCAGTGGTCTAAGGCGCTGGCCTCTGATCATTCGTCCGTAAGTGGTCCGGGTTCGAATCCTGGTCAGGCATGGATGTTGTGTTTGTCTTACGGCACTGGCTCTCTCCCTTCCCTGGAGCCAGTGACCCTAAATTAGGGACGGGCGACTGCTTATAGCCCATTGAGTTGCTCACGGTGGTCGTTAAACCTCCAATAAAAAAAAAAAAAAAAAAAAAAAAAAACTTGCAATGTGCTTATTAAACGTGAGGAAAACAATCCTGTTTTGAAGCGGCATCCAAAGCAGACGTTCATCAGCGGAAGGTTCTGGTCTCAGTGTGGTGGGATTTTAAAGATGTGTCGTGTTTATCGAGCTCCTACCACGGAACCAAACAATCAATTCGAATGTGTATTGTCAGCAATTGGACAGTTTGAACGAATCCATCATCCAGAAACGTTCATCGTAAAGGTGTTGCGTTCCATCATGACAACGTGAGACCACACATAAGTTTGATCACTCGCCAAAAATTATTGGAGCTTGGGTGGGATGTGTTGCCATACCCAGCATACTTGCCTGACCTTGCGCCATCAGACTTCCACTTGTGTCGCTCTCTTCAACAATCCTTGCGTGGTATAATTAATGTTCAATTCAGATGAGGCTGTAAATCAGCACCTTGTACAGTTTTTCGCCATGAAAGACAGGTCCTATGAACGAGGCATTCTGCAGCTCACTGAAAGATAGCAAAAGGCTATCGAACAAAATGGGCATTATATCATTGATTGATCTTTGTTCTTTCTATCAATAAATGACTTTTGCAAAACATGGCTAAAATATGTCATGACTTTTCTGACAACCCAATCTAATACTGTTCTACCATCTTCAATACCAGCAACACTAAGCAGAAACTTGTTTTTTAGAACATTACTTTCCCTTGCCATAAAAAAGCAGCCTCTGCTTGTAAGGTTGTACATAATAATAAAGGTATGATATATATAAGATGATCTTATGTGGGATGGCATAAAGAAATTAGCTTCCTTCTCTACTCCTAAATCCACTGTCATTTGGGAAACTTCGGAGATCATTACCAACAATGAGGCCTGCAATCGTAGTGTCTCGCTAGAGTTACCACGAATTTGGAACCAATTCTTCAAATTGTGAATGCCTATTGTTTCCCTCCAAGGATTCCGCGTGCAACACAAACGTGATGCCTCGTGTCTGCAATTGAATAATTACATTTGCACCTCTTCGTTTATTGCGAGGTCAAGTCACCATGTTCAAATTGTTGAAGCGTTCTATTATCCAGTTTGCTGTCTACCTTCCTTTAAAAAGCCATCTGGTTGATGTGTGAAAGCTTGGAAACTTATATTTTTATATACGCCAATAAATTCAGATCACTAGTATAGTTGGTGTAAAGTTCCTTGTGTTATTATTAAGGTCATACATTGTTGCTTGAAACAATTCACACAAATTCTAATCTTATGTCAACCTGACAACATTTTGTATTGATTTATACTTCTCTGCATATCAATTAACACTGATGGCTGTGTAGGTCACTGAAAGGGCATACTCGCAGCAATCTGGGTGTGACAGCTGCATTGGAATCCTGTATCTAAATCTGATAATTGTAAGGTGATAACATAGGAGTCGTTTGTGTGCTGGAGAAATGCGTTACTTATAGGGGGTTTGTGGCAAGACACTGTCTGATTGTGTGAGGAATGAAGATGTATGTTGTTAGCAAGGTGGAGACCAATATGCTTCAGTGGTTTGGCCATGTTGAAAGAATGAGTGATGAGATGCTTACTAAGAAAATCTTTTTAACCCAAGTGGCAGGAAGGAAAGGCAGAGGAAGGCCAAGGAAGACATGGGTGGATCAGATTCAGGAGTGTGTGCATGAGAAAAAAATTATGAGTATGAAGTATAAAAGATCTTGTGTATGGCGTGTAATGGATATCAATGAAGCCCAAGTTGTATGTCAAGATAGCTGTAAATGGAGAAGTTTGATATGACAACAGTAAGTAAAAATATCTGGTAGTTTGTATTTCTTTTTGGAGCTAACCTTTGAATCTCAGAACAGCTTAGTGATATGTATGTATAATTGTAAGGTTATGCTCACTCAAAAGGAATTTTTTTCATCCTATTATATCCATTTACCTCATCTTCATTGGGACAAAAGGAAAACGTAACAAGCACAGAATTTTAACTGACTTCTTGACAAAAGTGATAGAGAAAAAAAAAGACATTCCTTGTAAGGTGCAAATGATGAAGCACTCTGAAAGATAACTCACAACTGGAATAAGCCATTTGTTTTGCAAATGACTGCTGACAAAAGTCAGCACTCAATTGCATTTCTCTTTCGAATGGGGTCCGGGTTCAAATCCCGGTGAGGCATGAATGTTGTGTTTGTCTTACAGCACTGGCTCTCTCCCTTCCCTTGAACCAGTAACCCTAAATTAGGGACGGGCGACTGCTTACAGCCCACTGGGTTGCTCACAAGGGTTGTTAAACCTTCAATCAAAAAAAAAAAAAGCATCTAGACTGGCTGGGAGTGACTCAATAAGGTGCTGGAAGGTGTTCACAGGTATTTGGAGCCATGCTGACTACAGTGCATCTGACAGCTGCTGCAGGGTGCGTGATGGAGGATCTATAGAGCTAATAACACGATCGAGGTGGTCCCACAGATGCTCACTTGGGTTTAAGTCTGGGGAATTGGGGGCCAGTGAGGTAATTTGAAGTCTTCGTGCTCTTTCAACCACTCTTGGACATTTCTAGCTGTGTGACACTTCGCATTGTCGTGCTGGAAGGTTTAATCCGCCCTAGGGAAGACAATCGGCATGTTTGGGTGTACGTAGTCTGCAAGGATGGATTCATAACGAATTCGGTCCATAGTGTCTTTTACAGGTATGAGTGGACCCAGGTAATGCCACGAAAACATTCCCCAGATCTGCTTGTGTTCTTCCAGCAATGGTTGCAGAGTGTTTGTTCTCCGATGTATCTCTTATACGCCAACGTCCATCCGTTCGATGAAGCAGAAAACGTGACTCATCGGATAAGGCAATCCTTTGCCGATCAGCGGAGGTCCAATTCCGATACTGCCGTGCAAATGTAAGCCTTTTCTGCCGACGCACCTTCGTTAGCATAGGTGCAGTGACCATCCCTCTGCATCGGGGCCCCACACGCAGCAGGGTTCGCTAAACTGTCGTTTTAGACACTTCCGGTAGCCCCCCTGTTTTTGTTTTTTTTAATTGGGGGTTTAACGACCACCGTGAGCAGTCGCCCGTCCCTAATTTAGGGTCACTGGCTCCCGGGAAGGGAGAGAGCCAGTGCTGTACGACAAACACATCAATGCCTCGCGGGATTCGAACCTGGACCCCTTTCGGACGAATGATCAAATGCCATCGTTTAGACCACTGGGGCGGCGCCCCCTGGTTCATTCGGCCAGTGAGTTTCTGCACTGTAGCGTGTCGATCGGCCCTCGCGCACCTCCGCAGCCTACGTTCACCTCATACATCAATGGCACGTGGTGCTCCGTAGTTTCACGTCGCATATTCGAAATGGTGCCATTTCTCCAATCACGATGTACTTTAACCACAACAGCGCGCGAACAGTTCACAAACTGCGCTGTTTCAGAAATGGCACCCCTGGTCCGTAAGCCGATAATCATACCTTTTTGCAATTCTGATAAATCGCTCCTTTTATTCATGACAGCAACGAGTGATATGATTTCAGAATGCCTACAGCACACCTTCTATATCCTCCAAACCAGCTCACAACACGTGCCCTCTTTCATTTGCTACGTGCTGTCGACGTCAAAAGTAACAGGTGGTCACAATAATGTTACTCGACTTTATATACACTCGCGGACAATGAAGTTTTCGCACCAAGAAGGAAGCATCTGATTGAACTGAAATTTTATGAATGTAATGATACAGATGAATGATACACATGATGGCAAAAACAGAGCTGCAAGACAATTACAGAGGGATCTATTTCACGCAGTCCGGTCTTCAGTAGCGCGTCACACCCATAGTGCGGCGACACATGCTGCAATACGTTCCGTCATGGAAGCGAACAGACGCCTGATGTCCTGCGTCAGACTGGCCCTTACGTGTTGGACGGTGTGCTCTAAATCCCGGATAGTGCGGCACGGCGTCAGCTGGCGTGTAACTGGTCCCACACACGCTCCGTAGAGGACATGTCCGGGGAGCGGGCAGACCATGGAAGTATCTGGACATGGCGTAGGCAGTCCTGGGCAACCCGAGTCGTGTGCGGGCGAAGTACTTAAGTCTGGCTATGATCCTGCTGGTATAGCGCACCTGGAATCCCGGCCAGGAATGGGAGCACATGGGGCCGTAAGATCTCATCCACATACAGCTGGCCCGTCAATGATCCACCTACCACTACTAGAGCTGGTAGGCTATGGCTCCCAGACCATAATGCCTGCAGTGGAGGAAGTGTTGCGCGAGGTTGGGATTGTGCCGTTGACTCGGGACTCTCCACACCCGGACACGATCATCTGTCCTCAAAACGAAGCGTCACTCATCGCTAAACACCACGTGTCGCCAGTCTGTGGTGTTTCACGACGCTCTGGCCTGGCACCATTGCACACTGAGCCGGTGATATTCCGGTGTTATTGGCAGCACACGTAAGGGGCGCTGGGATCACAGATTATTTTCCGCGAGGCTTCGGGAAATGGTTCGTGGGCGCACAGGAGCCGCTACATCTGACTGTATAGTGGACCGGGGATCCGTTCGTGACACCGATCCTCCTGGGACGTCCGGAGCTGTTCCACCGTGTGGCAGGGCCGTCGGACAGTATGGTCAGAACGATCCACGTTGCTGCCCCGGTTTTCATCCCGGTGATCAGGCCTCTCAAAGTCTATAAGCTGCGTAAATCGATGTTTCTGGCGTCTGGCCGGTGCTTTTCGCTTTCATGGGGTATCGACTACACGCCGGTTTATAAGGCTGCTGGTTCTTGCTTGCAGCGCCACCACAGGGTGTGTGGTCATGCGCAGTCGCACCAAATGTGGATCATTTGCGCACAGCACGCCGTCTAGCTATTTGAAAGGTTTCACGGTTGTAGCATGTTTTCTTCTAGGTGGGCAAATTTCATTGTCCGTGAGTGTATATAAGAGGTCCGATCAAAAAGTTCCGAGACTAGGCCGATATACAACGAAGTACTTAAGTCTGGCTATGATCTCCCTCAAAGTAGTCTCCTTGGGTAGCGATACACCGCTGCCAGCGTTTTTGCCACTGTTAGAACGCTCCCTGGAAGTCCTGTTCGCGAATCATGTCAAGCAGCGTCTGCGATTCGCGCTGGATCTCGTCCATGGTTTCAAAACGGCGACCCTTGAGCTTCATCTTAGAGAACAGAAAAAAGTCGCAGGGGCCAAATCCGGCGAGTAAAGCGGGTGAAGAAGGGTAATCATGCTGTTGCGGCTGCAAAAGTGGCGTTTTGCTAAGCGCTGTGAGCTGCTGCATTGTCGTGATGGAGCAGGAAATCGCCCCTGCGCCACATTTCAGGCCGTTTGCGGTGAATGTGCTCCCTAAGACGCCGCAGAATATCGCAGTAAAAAGAGAGCGGTGACGGTCTGTTTTTGGGGGACGAATTCGCAGTGCACAACCCCACGAATGTCGAAGAACACGATGAGCATGCTTTTGGTTGCGCTCCGGACTTGTCGGGCCTTCTTCGGTCGTGAAGATGCCGGGCTCTTCTACTACGACAACTGTTGTCTGGTCTCCGGGTCGTAACCGTAGACCCAGGTCTCGTCCCCAGTGATGACCCGCTACAGGAACATTTCATGCGTCTCCGTTCCCGGTTTGACGCAGAATTTGATGTTTGCTCGCTGCTCTGGTTTGCAGTCCATGCCGAAATCGCAGCTGTCTTTAGTTCCCGATGTTCACAGAACGACGCGACGCCACTCAGCACAATGACTCGTGAAGGTCACTGCCATCGACCGCTGCTCGCGCATCCTCGTGCTGCCATCTGTTGGCACCCTACGTACCTTGTTTCGGAACTATTTGATCGCACTACGTATATATATATCATCATCATTGTCAACCATTAACAATCCACTGCTGGACGAAGGTCTCCCCAAGTTTCCTCCATATATATATATGTATATATATACACTAAAAGACCCAGAAGAAGACCACATGGGAGATGGGTGGATGAAATTCGAAAGTATGCAGGGGTGACATGGAGGAGACTGGCACAAGACAGACCGTTGTGGAGGAAACTTGGGGAGACCTTCGTCCAGCAGTGGATTGATAATGGTTGACAATGATGATGATGATGATATATACACTGCTGGCTACCCAAAAAGGAAGCATCCGATTGGCCTGAAATTCGCAGCATGCGTCGCCCGCGAGAGGACATGCAAACGATTAGTATTGCAGGGCATATGCAAATCATGTGCGCCCGGCACGCCACCGAGAAGCACTATAAGAAGGGTGCACAGAAGGCAGGGTGTAAGTAGTGGAATTGTGTTGTGCAGCCGGACCTGTGCCTGGGAAGCTTCCTGATGCCTCGTCGCAGAATACGGCAGTCATTCCAGCACGTTTCGGAGTTCGACAGAGGACGAATAGTGGCTCATCGCGAAAGCGGTTTATCGTACCGAGACATCGGCGCCCGTGTGGGACGACGTCCAGCCACAGTGAGGCTAGTATGGATTCGGTGGGTGCAGGAGGGACGGACGGACCGACGTGAGCGATTGCCGCAGTCGCGGCACACCACCGAACGAGAGGACCGGCATGTTGTGCGGCGGGCATTGACGGCTCGCACCGCCGCATTACGAACGTTAGCGCAAGAATTAGGGTGTGTTGCGCAACAACCTGTGTCAGCACGTACCGTTCGACGTCGTCTGCAGGAGTGGGGACTTGTCGCATGGCGCCCATTGCTCCGATTACCATTGACGTTACACCACCGGAGAGTGCGGCGGCAGTGGGCCGTTGAACGCCGCACCTTGACTACGGAATGGCACGACATTGTCTTCTCCGACGAATCACACTTCTGCCTGCAACACCACGATGGTTGGATCCGCGTGTGACGGCACCGCGGCGAGAGACTGTATGACGCCTGCAGTATGCATCACCATACCGGTCCGTCGCCTGGCGTTATGGTTTGGGGTGCAATTGGATATGACACCCGCACCCCTCTGGTACGCATCGCCGGTACACTCAACAGTCACCGCTACATCTCCGACGTTTGGGAGCCTGTAGTCCTCCCTTACCTGCAGGACCTGCCAGCGGCCACGTTTCAACAGAACAACGCGCCCGCACGTGGCACGCATCGTGCAACAATTCTTCACGGCCGACCAGGTGTCACTGCTGCCGTGGCCCGCCTGTTCTCCCGATATGTCGCCCACCGAACACGTCTGGTCGCTGATCGGCAACCGAGTGGCCCGGCAAGCACCACCCGCGGCTACGCCTGACGAACTGTGGCAACGTGTGGAAGCAGCGTGGACCGACATACCCCAAGCCCACATCCAAAGCCTCTTTCGTTCGATGCCGCGGCGTGTAGCCGCCGTTATTGCCAGCCATGGGGGCCACACGAACTATTGATGTCTGCGTGTTCCGCAAGTCGCACGGGCCTGTAAGCTCAATCGTTTCATCTTTGTATCTGTTGTTATGTGTCCAGTAAATCTGGCTTTGCTATCTCGTGTCCTTCTTGGTGTTGCATTTTGGGTGGCCAGCAGTGTATTTTGATGACCTTTCGACGGAGAAGGAAAAACGTACTTCCTAGGGGGAAATAAGTAGGGCTACAAGACGAAAAACGCGACAGTCGTTATTCCTTGGCAAATTCCATATTATATTTTAAAGTTAGAAAAATGAAAATATAGCACATCTTGAACTGGGTGGACAAGACGATTTTAGGGTGGGCTTTAGCCCACTCTCGCATCCGCTTGGCGACGTCCTTGCTTTACGCAGAGAAAGCTGCTACTTCCCGCACCAAAGAGTGTTTGAGACTGTCAATACTGGGGTGTCTCTTTCTGCAGGCCATGTCCTTCAGTTTGGCTCACAACTTGTAGTCCAATGGGTTGAGGTCTCGGCTGCTTGAAGGCCAATCTGCTGGATAAATGAAGTCTGGCAAATTCACTTGAAGCCACTCCTGGGTTGACTTGGCCTTGTGGGTAGGTGCGGAATCCTGCTGAAAGCTCCACTGTCAGTTTTGGAAGAAGGTGTGACTCATATTTTTGACCACTGGCTCCAAAACCCAGTTCTGGTAGACTTTGGCAGATGTTTTCACCCCTTTCTCACAGAAATGGAGCTCCGTGGTACCCTCACAGGAGACTCCCCGCCAAGCCATGACAGAAGCAGGATGATGGCCCCTCATGATTCTTGGAGCTTTCTTCTGAGCTTTTCGTGAGATTGATGCATACACCCTGTCATTTTGGCGGTCGAAAGCCTCTTCAATAGTGAAAATGTTTTCATCAGAGAAAAGGATCTGTGTGTGGCGATTGTCTACGTAACGCAGCAGCAAACGTTTCGCTTTTAGCACCCTCTGCTGCTTCAGTTGTGGGGTGAGGAAGTACCCTGTACGCCGCCGGTAAGCTTTTATCCTTAGGTCCCTCAGCAGCACGCGCGACATTGACATTCTTGAAATGTTCAGCTCGCGAGGCATCACTGATTGTTTTTGACAGGATTTCGTCGAATACGGGATGCCACTGCTTTCACCAGGCGGGCAGTCCTCACGGTACGCGGCCGACCCTTTCTGGAGTGGTCAGCGATGGTCCCAGTCTCAAAGAACCTTTTTATGTCCGGTAGACAAAAAAATCAGTTGATTTTCAGCACGTTGAAAATCGTGGAAGCTGATTTTACAACTTTGTGCAGCACTATTACAGCAACAAGATCCTCATAATCACCTCACTCCATGGCAAGAACTTCACGAAACACGTTATCTCCTGTGTGACTGAACGCGCAATGATTCACTAGTCGCTTCATGCCTCCTGGCTGGTCGGTGACGTTGCACACCGGTTGCGCGCCATCTGTCGAACGTTTGTAACAGTAGTTATGCTAAGACTGGATACACTCGTGCTCAAAAATTAAGGATAAGGTCAATTTCGACTCTTCCATCCTTAGGACTGCAACTAAAATGTTCTAGATATGGAGCATAATGGACTAAACGAAAATTCGGAATAAAAAAAGACACTAGAGGATCTGCCATAGTGGTAAAAATAAAGAAAAACAGCTCCCTGGAACTAATTTGGAATGCACATCTTGTGCAGAACACAAAGGTTTTATGGTGAAGAAAGTATTCAATATGTTGTATGTTGGCCTGCTACAGTGACACAGTACAGCATCTGGGCATACTCAGCACCAGATTATCAAACTGCGCTTGAAGTGCAGAGTCCCACTCTTGCACCAATGCTGTCCGAAATTCCAGAAGAGTTCTAGGAGGTGTATGATGTCCTGCAATACATCTCCTGAGTGTGTCCCATACATGCCCAATGGAGTTTAAATCGAGAGAGCGAGCTGGCCTCTGTAAGCGGGTGATATCCTCACTTTCTAGGTATTGCTCCACTACGGCGGCTCAATGAGGACATGCGCGTTGTCATTCGTAAACACGAGCTCTGGCCCCATTGCACCCCTAAAGAGCCAGGCATATTGTTGCAGAATGGCATCGCGGTACCTCTTTCGAACACATGGAGGGGTGTACGTGAACCCAACAATATTCCGCCCCACACTAGAATCCCAAAACGATTATGTTCAAGCAGTGCCGGTCCGAGGTGGGGTGACTACCCCCCACTCAAAATTAAAATCAGCAAATTTATGAGATCGTGTACAAGTAAAATCGGGAAATACTGCATGTTAAGACACAAGAAAATAACGGTAAGTTGGCATACGGCAACGTTTTTCTTATTCAGAGGAAGGAGAGATTAAACATTTATGGCCAATGCATGTTGGAATAAACAGGAGCAAATAGTTATCTGTAATACACAAGAAAAAGGCGATGTGGAAGTGATGCCCATTTTGAAACCAGAAGCAATATGTATGCGTATTTAAGTCATACGTTTTCAGCCTCCACTATTGGGAGTTTAGTTGTTCTTCGAGAAAAAATCAGTCGTCAACGTGGTGGTGACCCCGGAAAGCGAGTATAGGCAGACTTTCTTGTATAAAAGCATATAGCTCGCCGTTACAAGACACAAGCTAAAGCATGCTGTCTGGGGTGTGCAATTAACATTTTCCATTGATATGTTTCATATTGACGATTCAAACGTTTTAGGTTTAAGGTTTTATGGCAACTTAAAGACGGGAACAGCAGATAAGACTGGAGGGTGTTGTACTGCAATTTGTTATATCATTGATTATACGTATCTATCCTCAGCTGTACATTATACAGCGTCAACATTATGTAACAGAAAACGGGATTCGTCTGACCATGAGACCCTCTTCCAATCTCCTGTGGTCCAATGTCGATGATTACGTGCCCACTGCAGGCTTTGACGACGGTGAAATTTAAAGCTGATTCCTCTAGCAAGAGCGTTTATGGCTACAACGATATTGAATTGAGAGAAAGTTCAAATCGTTTGTCTAAGGAATAAGGCGAAAGACATAAGATACAGTGAAACCTCCGTCAACGCACACCTCTCTACAACGCCTAGTGCCGGTTGGTACAGAACAGCTAAGGTAGGATTGATATTAATGATAATCTCTGAACAGCGAAACCTCCTGACAACGGCCACCTTGTACGCAAACCTTTGGTTTTATGTAGGTTGCCCAGTTAAGAAATGACATTACCTTCTATTCTTATTGCTGTACTTCGGCGGAAGGGCGAAGTGGAGGGCAAACAATTTCTGCTTTGGGCAAGTTGGGTTGAAGTGCCAGCGGAATACAAAGGCACGCGTAGGTGTGAAGAAAGGCGTTAGAGTGTTTAACTGGAGATCCCCAGCTCTAGTGAGCATAGAGTACGATAACGAGAAACGTGCATTTAAATAATTAAAATCTTGCTTGTTATCGATTTTACTCTTTCAGCAAAAACTTTAATTCCTGCTTATTTACTAGTTTAAATCTCGAATTTCTTGAACTAAGTTCAGTTTTCGGTAGGTTAACAATGGCCGCCTTAAGGGGTGGGCCAACGGGGCCGGTGCCCAGGGCCTCCACCTCAACTGGGTCCCACAACGCCCCAGGAGTCTTATGGGTTTACAAAAAGTTAAACTATTTGACCACTCACCAGCAGGTTTTTTTTTTTTTTTTTTTTTAATTTAAAGAAAAGAGGAAACACCAATACAGAAAGGCAGGAGGAAAGTTAGGTGTTAGGGTGGATCTTTTGTGACAAAATAAGAAACAAAGAAAGCCGACCTCCCTTCCGATCCAGGGTGTGGGTGAGGCTTGAGCATCGAGGACCAAGCACAAATCGCATTTTCCCCTTTTAAACAGTCATTTGTGTTGTCCACACGAAGAAGTGCACGTATGTTTATCACTGGGGTTTGCCCACTTGGGCTACTTATACGTAAATTCTTTCAATCGTCGCTGTTTAAACAAATAACAGGGTCACGCATATCGGCATTTCTGTCCGGTACGTCATATTGTCTGGAAAAGGCGCTGGTTGGTTTATTTCTTTCTTCTGTTTTAATTTAATTTTCGTTGAATAATTTGTAGGATGGGGAAGAAACATTATATCTTTCAGCACCCATTTTCTTGTAATTTGCTAAGCAACAAAATGTGAATGCACTTCCTACACTTCATGGGGAGTTCTTCAATTTCCGTCATGTACCATTTTTCATTCAAGTGGTATTTAAAAAGTTACTGGATATTCAATGTTTCTTCTCATAGAGGTAACATGGTGATGGTGGTGTATATAATAATTCTCATACGTTGTATATATACACTGAAGAGCAATTGAATTAGAGATACCTGTCTAGTAACGTGTAGCGCCACCTTTCGCCCTGATGACGACGGCGATTCGTCTCAGCATGGACTCTACAAGACAGCAGAAGTGTTGGGAAGCCATACGGATCCACGACCCCTGAAAAAGCTCCCACAGTTCACGAAGATTTGATGGAGGGGGTCAGAGCCTCGAACATCTCTCTCGATGGCATCCCAGATGTGTTCGATGGGATTGAGGTCAGGTGACCTAGCTGGCCAAGGAAGCGAAGTCACGTCGGTGGAGTGTTCATCCAACCATTCGGATACAATTCGGGAGCGATGGCACGGTGCATTGTCTTGTTGCAAGATAAGGTCCCCAGTGGGATGTTGAAGACGCACAAACGGGAGCAAATGGTCGTCCAGGATATCTCGGTAACGTTGACCTGTGGTGTCACACGTACCAGGGGTCCCATTTCAGTCCACGTAAACAGTTCCCAGACGAGAATGCCACCCCCACCAGCTTGAAGAGTACCCTGCTGGCAAGAAGGATCCATCGCTTCATGTGGTTTGCGCCGTACTCGTATCCTGCCATCCGCATGTATCAACGTGAATCTCGACTCATCAGTCCAGGCAACATTTTTCCACATGTCCAGGGTCCAGTGGCGATGTTCCTGCGCCCATGCTAATCTTTGCACCCTGTGATGTGCGGTCAGCAGCGGCACCCTCGTGGGACGATGGCTTCTGTACCCCATAGCGAGGAGATGGTTCTGAATGGTGTAGCTGCTTACACGTTTTTGTGCACCAGCGTTAAATTGCCGAGTGATTTCTTGCACTGTGGCCCGTCTATCCGCTGTTACAATGCGAGCTACCCGACGATGACCCCGCTCATCCACACGCTGTTGTCCACGGCAGTTGGCCCTTGCAGGGATGGTTTTACCGGATTCGATGTACTCGCGGTGCACCCGTGACACAGTGACTCGTGAAAATCCCAGTGCCTGAACGACTTCCGAGATGGAGTGATCCATTCGTCGGGCCCCGACAATTTGCCCACGATCAAATGCGCTTAGATCCTTCGTCTTACCCATACTGCGTCCGACTCGTACTGATTCCCGTCGCATCACTCCTTATATTGTCGGATCGCTGTATACGTCATGTCGTATCCGTTTACAGGGCCGCCTACAGCGCCACATTTGCATAACGCCAGCTGTCTCTTATTCAATTGCTCTTCAGTGTATATCCATATGTTATTAAGGAATAAGAGAGAGTGGGAAACAACAGAGAGAGTTAGAGAGATTAGGTTTAAAAGTGTTAATTTATGGATGATTTCTTGATGTGTGTTTGAAATGGACTGTCTCTCTGTGTGGCATTTTCACTGGAGTATGATAAACGGCGACTTTTGTAATGTGGGTGTGTTAAAACTGTTATTTTGACTGTTTGAAATTTTTGACAAGTGTATTTTAAACGGCGTTATAATTTATTACTGTGTGTTTTAAATTATGTTTATTAATACTTGAGTAATGTCACGATAAGTTTACCTATTCATCAACTATTCTAAGTGCAAAAAAATGCTAAAATTGAAGAGTGCGTCCAGGGCCGACTTCAAGAGTTTCTATAACCTCGCATTCACGTTACATCTGTGGGAACCCTGGAAAACCACAGATAGAATAGATTGTATGCTTTATACGCTACAGAGAGAAGTCTGAAGTGCCATGAGAAAACTTTTAATCAGAGTCAAACGGATGAATTCCTTAAATTTGATACTCATCGGTTGACTCGTCTTCAGTGAATTCACTGTCACTGCTACCACCAATTTTGATGATCAAATTCTCCACCGATCTATCTAATACTTCATCAATAATTCTATCGTTGATTCAATAATCGTTTTCTATTATTTATTTTTTTACGTGTTCAACGCATGAGCTCCATTTGGCTGCCGTGATCCTTGTTATAGCTTCTTTCCATAACTTTTAAATTCCTTCATTTGAAAATGTTGCGTTATTTTCGGCTAACGTAGCCTTTCTTTCGTAGCCCGTATTAATTCTATTGAGTTGAGAGGTCGCAGTGATAAGGTGGAAGCCTCAAAACCCGATGCCCGTGTTCTTCCGCAATTTCATCAATGACATAACTCTTAGGTTGTTTTGACTTGCGGGCAAGTTTGTAGCAGTTCCGCTTTGAGCTTCTTTTTCGAAGGAAATGTGATGCTTCTCCAGATATTCGGCGATTTGCTGTTTCCGCCAACTTGACTTCAGAGTTTTCTCTATGAGCATCGAGTGGTAGGGAACATTATCCAGTACAATTATGGAGTTGGCCGGTAGATTTACAAGCAGTTGTTCTTGGAACCACTTCGAAAAGGTTTCAGCATTCATTTCGCCAGTCACTGTCCTGGATCTGAAGAAAAGAGTGGCTCCTTCAACAAAACCGTCTTTTGAACCAGCATGGCAAATGATGAATTTAGTTCCTTTCGAGGCAAGCACTTTTTAGCTCAAACCGGTAGTTTAGCTACCGGAAAATTCTTGCCATCCTTTGGGAGTACAGTGGCTGTTGTGAATCCAGGTCTCACCTTGGTATATCACTGGCCTAGGATTTGATAATTCCGCATTTCGTTTCATTTCCTTCAAAAATTCCCGTCTTTTTGCTACGATTTCCGGTTGCTCCATCAAAAATGTCCTCCCATTCCATCTTTTTCATTTAAAACCTAGATCGCCAAATATTTTATGCAGCGTAGTCCTACCTACATCAATGTCCTTGTCTTCGCTTAGATTTTTTCTTAAACTGGATAGCGTGGGAATGGTCTTATTATAATACATTATAACGAAGTAAATTTCTCCGTCATTTTTAGTCTACGCCGGGATTCGAACCCGAGGCCGCTTATTCCGGAACAAGTCGCTCTACCAACTGAGCTACGCAGACGTTTTATTCTGATTCCTATCTGCCTTTATGTCGTGCGCGTCCTGCTGGCAGGTACGTCACAACATGTCGTGTATAGTTCTTCGAATTACAGATCTGTCGAACTCGTCTAAATCCCGTTTTGTAGTAGTTCTGTGTTGTTTTTTTCGGTCGTACTAAACTCTCCCTCTATAGATTGATTTTTTTATCCTTTTCACTGTGCTCATGGATAGCTCAGTAGCTTCGGCAACACGAGCAAATACGCTGTTCAAGGAAAGATCTGGGCTTTTTTTTTTTTTTTTTTTGATTGGAGGTTTAACGACCACCGTGAGCAACTCAATGGGCTATAAGCAGTCGCCCGTCCCTAATTTAGGGTCACTGGTTCCAGGGAAGGGAGAGAGCCAGTGCCGTAAGACAAACACAACATCCATGCCTCACCGGGATTCGAACCCGGACCCCGTTCGGACGAATGATCAGAGGCCATCGCTTAGACTACTGCGCCACCGGGGCGGTGGGCTTTGTTTACGCATTTTCGTCCTTCATGAAAGTTATCACATTGTCTACAACTTCTCTTCTCTGACTTTTGAGTGTTTTCCCACGCTGCATCTTTTATTTCACCAGCAATTTGACAAAAGCTCTTCAAATGCAACGAATTCTTACATTCTCCAATTTCTTTGTTGGATAGGCGTTCTGACGAACGTTTCGCTCTATTTTTGAGTTAACGAGCCAAACATATACACAGCAAGGCAGGTAGAATACAAACTAAAAGCAGCGAAGAAAATTCAAACGTCTGATTCCCAAATAAGCAGAAAGCAAATTGGCATGAAAATCAATTGCAGCGGATGGTTTTCAAAGACTAGAACAGCTTGTATCTCAAAAGATCTCCCCCACTAAGTCATAAAACGGGAAGGAAGAAACAGACGAACTTGGCCATCTCCCCGAACCGTCTGGGGTTGTTAAATGGGAGCTGAGTTGGGGGGTGTGTTGGCTGGCACATTAAGGATTGGACTGAGTACTTACTACCACACACCTCGGTGGCCAAATAATGGATGATGGCCAGGGTTCATCTCTCAGTGAACGCAGTATACTACTATAATTTGTAGTAAAATATGCGCATTATTCTAGCTGAAGTTCACCGAGCATTTTGAAAAGTTATTTAATAGTTTTTTTACGTGCATGAGTATTTTATACCGATTTTTCTCTTGTATAGACGAATTTGACATAAGTATTCAACTTAGGCATAACCTCCGAACAACGGCCACCTCTCAACTACGGTTACTTTTTTGCGGTCCCAGCTGTGACCGTTATTCGGAGATTTTACGGTACCTAGAGAGGCAGGGCCGGCTGGACCACAGGGGCAACCGGGACGGTCGCCCCGGGCCCCGCGCCTTTGGTGGGCCCCGCAGTTTAGAAAACAAAACAATTTTCGGTAAAAAAATTTAACTACATTTTTTTTGGGTAACTTTTGGGGCGTAAGGCCCTTAAAAATATATTTTTGAAGTTTTTTGTTTGTTTCCAATCTCCCTATTTTTGAATACGTTATCCCCCGTTCGTCGTACGGACACTGAGATTTGCAGATTCGAAATGATTTTTGTAACCACCTTAATCTTTTCCGCATTCATGAAATAGCAAATTAAATTTCATAATTTTGTGGTACCCTACTTTTATATATCCAACAATTTGTGTGAAAACCTGATACTTAAATTTAAGGAAATAAAAAGAACAATATCCAAGTTACTTTCGGACCACATATGAAGGCCACTTTTCCAACATTACAAGAAATTAAAAAAATAAAATAAAAAATAAGGCAACTTTCATATACGAACGCGTATAAAAGATAAAAGTTTAGAATGTCACTAATTTGTCAGTTACTCCACTGTGCATTAAAAAACAATCACTAAACATGTATCAGGGGAAAAAACTGTTTATACCAATTTATTTTAGAGGGATCCTTATTATATTTCCTATACAAAAATATTCGCAATGAGAAAATATTCGCTAAGCAGATATCTTTTTATAATTTTGTGAATAAGCTGTTATAAAAGTCACAATGCAAACTAAAACCTCTTCTCCCGCGAAAGAAAATCGTAAATTTTAACACTTTTTACTCTCTCTCTCTCTCTCCTTCTCATTTTCTCTCTCTCCCTCTCATTTTCTCTATCTCTCTTCCTCTCTCTCTCTCTTTTTTCTCTTTCTCTCTCCCCTTCTCTCTTTCTTTCCATCTTTCTCTCTCTCTTTTTCTCTCTCTCTCTCTTCCCTCCTCTCTCTACTCTCTCTCTCTCTCTCTCTCTCTCTCTCTCTCTCTCTCTCTCTCTCTCTCTCCCTCTCTCTCTCTCTCTTTTTTTCTCTTTCTCCCTCCCCTTCTCTCTTTCTTTCCATCTTTCTCTCTCTCTCTTTTTCTCTCTCTCTTCCCTCCTCTCTCTATTTCTCTCTCTCTCTCTCTCTCTCTCTCCTCTCTCTCTCTTTTTTTCTCTTTCTCCCTCCCCTTCTCTCTTTCTTTCCATCTTTCTCTCTCTCTTTTTCTCTCTCTCTCTCTCTCTTCCCTCCTCTCTCTCTCTCTCTCTCTCTCTCTCTCTCTCTCTCTTCCCTCCTCTCTCTCTATTTCTCTCTCTCTCTCTGAACTTTCAGTCCGTATTATGGTGTTTTTCTTAAGCTTAAAGCAAATACTTCTTTGAGATAATCGTTTTGTCTTTACGGTAGTGTTCGTGTGTCTTCCTCACGAACGATAATTTTCAGAAACGACTTTATTAAAATATGAGATTTATTTTTTAGTGCCCACAATGAAATTTTGCCCAGGGCCTCGCAAGAACTCCATCCGGCCCTGCGTAGAGAGGTTCATGTTTTATCAACAGATATCCTTGTTGAAAACAACTTGAAGCTTGGGCGCGAAATCCTTCTTTGTTTTGCGTTGTTAGTATGAACAGAGCCCAAATGAAACAAGACTGGAACCTGTTCTACAAGTGTGGTATTTGCAAATGAAGGAGAAGCACAGAAAGAAAGACCTGTGACTGCAGCTGTTGGACAAGGCGGGTGGTTTCCGTAACTCTCTCCCTTAGGGCTGATGCTCGTTACATGCTGCCGAACATGAGACTTTCGCTATTGAAATATTTCCTTTTTCTAGTTATGAATTAGGTGTCTTGCCCCAGGCCAGCTGTCGTCGCTGTGTTCCCAGTTTATTGGGCACGGGCTGCAGACTGCTAATGGACGTTATGTTCGTTCTTACTAAACTAGTTTCAGTAGTGTGCGGTCATTGTATGCAATGCATGCATTGCATACCCTAAATACGTGTACTAATTTGCTTTATGGGGGAAAAAAGCAAGAATTACACAAAGAAAAATTTTGTGCTGCAGTTTTTTTACGGGAAAATTTAGACCATGCACCTGGTTTCAGAAGAATTTTATTTAAAACAAAATTCACCAATTTGTATGCATTTTTAGAAAGAAAAGCGCTGATGCGAAAACTACTGAAACAAATGGCGAATGCAAAACTACCTTCACATCATCATGACCGTATATGAGATTCTGTCGTATGGAGGAACCTGTCTTAGGCAGGGAAGTAACAATATCGACGAAGAAAAGCACTATAATGCGAAATATCTCGTTGCATCTACCTTCTGGACCCCAAACTTCAGTCGACCAACTAGATCTTTTCTAACACACACAATTGACGTCGACTAGGAACATCAAACAGAAGTCCTCGCTCTTTCCACGTTTATAAGTGAGTCAGGGAAAAATTCTCATCAGCCGCCACCGGGAAACGAACTCAGGGTCTTCCAGTTACGCGCCGGACATGCTACCACTGCACCACCGCGGCCTCGAATTCTCTAGACTCACATAAGACTAACTGCCAAACTACGTGGCAGGTCGCACAATGCTGGGATTCACCAAAGATGGAAAGCAGCAACTGAACAAATAACTATATATAGTAGACGAATGAATAATTAACACACACACAATTGACGTGGACTAGGAACAGCATGTCCGGCGTGTAACTGGACGACTCTGGGTTCGATTCCCGGTGGCACCCGATGATAATTTTTCCGTGACTCACTTATAAACGTGGAAAGAGCGATGACTTCTGTTTGATGTTCCTATTCCACGTCAATTGTGTGTGTTAATTACTCATTCGCCTCCTAGTTATATGTTCAGAAGGGCCTCTAACCTGAGCCAAAAAAGATTTTACAAAACTTTTGCGGAAACTTCGTATGAAACTGGTTAAAGAAATAGCCAAGAATTAAGGCAGCTTTGAATGAAGTATTAAGACGAAAAGCATTATTATTATTTTATTTTTTTTTTTCAGTAAATACGTAAAATCTTCAGAAATCATTTCCGTTGCTTTAGTTCATAAAAAGTAGATGACGGGAAAGCAACTATTCAAGAGAACTTGAGGCCCCTTTTCACAGCCCTCGCAGTATCTCGGGCAAGACACGGAAGCTATCCTTCCGACCCTGGTTTTCGCCCTTTCCCCTACCAGTTACTCTAAATTACGGATGGGTAAAACCCCAAGAAAACAAAGAGAGGGGTAAACTGCAAGGAAAAAGTAAGGAGCGTAAGTTCGATCCAGAAAGAAAGAAAAAAGAAAATTAGAGCTTTAGAGTAAGGAAAACGACGTCCAGTGGAAGACAAAGCCAAGACCATAAAAAAGGAGCCGCAGAGCGCCGAGCCTCCCTCTCCCGGCCCCGCCTTTCGTAGTTTATGAGAATTACTTTATTTTATTAGAAGCATAATTTGTCTTATTTACTTATACACTATACTGATAAAAGTCACCGGACACCCCTTCAAAAGCAAATGAACGGATCCACTGCGTTGTTAAGATGCGCGGTACAGCTGCAGACGGTATAAAAACAAGTCTGCAACTGACCGCGATCATATCGCACTGTAAGGTTGAGTGAAAATGTCGCAGAACTGACTTTGAGAAAGGAAAGATTGTTGGGTGTTATATTAGTGGGTTGTCCATAAGAGAAACCGAGAGGCGTTTAAACATACCCAAATCAACTGTTTTTGATGTACTGAATAAGTGGAAGACACATGGCGTGCTTGAAGCAGCAAAACGTACCGGCAGACTAAAGAAAATCAGTGATACAGGACGTGGAAGCCTCAGGAGAGTCGTTACAGCTAATCGACGGAGTACTGCACAAGACCTCAGTGTACAGGTGAATAAAAATGCAGAAACCTCAGTATGTACACGTACCATTCGCAGAGAACTTCATTCCATGGGCCACCGTGGTCGTGGGGCTGCTCATAAGCCTTTCATCTCCACTCGGAAAGCTACTCGTCGTTTAGGGTACGTTTATGCTGCAGCCTCGCTGCTGGCACATCGCCGAGCTGTGCACATGGATGCCTGGCGATGATTAAACAAAACCATAAATCTTTACAGGCTCATTTATCGTGGAGCAGAGACGCTATCTGCGCTGCTCGCTGCGATCATCGCCACAGCGATGATATCAGACTGGTCTGTTTTTCGAGCCTCGACCATCGCCAGGCACCCTCAAACTTGCGCTGTGATTGGTTCCTCCAAGGCCACTCTTACCGTCCATTGATCCACTTTCCCAACCGAGTGTGAAACTACGCAGTCATCTCTCTCGTATCTTTAAAAACCGTGTTGTGTTTTTATAGAACCAATTTTTATTTGTGGAGTTTTCCTGTGATTTGAATTTTTTTTTTTTTTGAGCTTCTCCTTGGATTATTGATCAAGAGATTTCCTAGCATAAGGCTTCATCATGTGTTTCAGTAAGGGATAGGCTTCATCATCTATGAACACAAAGGGGGCTTGGATGTCAGTACTTGGTAGGAAGTTATCTTCAGGAATATTAAGCACACACTCTTTCATTCTGTCATACAAAGTAGACTTTCTAAAAATGCCCCCATCACTTTGTTTTGCATAGGATCCGACCTCAATGAAAATAAATTTACAGTGTGCATCACTGACGGTCTGCATGAAAAGTAGCTTTCATTATTAAAGAACATGGAGCCTGACCATTGAGGGCGAAGTATTCGGATGTGTTTTCCATCGATAGAACCTAGACAGTTAGGGAATCCCCATTTCTTCTAATATATATCAGCGATTTCTTTGAATTCTTTTTTAGTTGGTGACTTCATATGCAGTGGTTGTAAAACTTGCCATAACACTGGTAAAGTCTGTTTGACAATAAGAGATGCAGTCGTGATTCCTATAATAATAAAAGCGATGTGAACAGCTTCCGGGTTAAATGATCCATGGCGAGCTTCGCAGCTACATGCAAGCAGCAAGGTGCCTGAGTGAGCATCTATGTGCCAGCACCTAGGCTGCAGCATAAACGTACATTAAGAATAGTGTAAAGAACATATATCGTGAACCGTAGATCAATGGAAACGGGTTCTATGGACTGATGAATCCAGATACACGATCCATCAGTCTGATGGCCCTGTGTAGGTATGGCGGCAGCTGGTGGAACGCTATTTACCACGGTGTACTGTTCCTACGGTCAAGTTTGTAGCTGGCAGTGTACTCGTGTGGGAGTGTTTTTCGTGGTATGGTCCTGGCCTATTGGTTATCGTGGACAAACCTATTAACCAGCTCGTCTACCTCGATATTCTGGACAATTATGCCCTACCAACTCTGTGGCAATACTATGGAACAGAGCCTTGTTGGTACCAGCAGGATAATGCACCGAGCCATAAAGCAAGGGCTGTTACGGCGTGTAATTCCGTATCATGAGTGGACTGGCCAGCACAGAGCCGTGATCTTAATCCCATAGCGCACCTATGGGATGAATTAGAGCGCCGCATAAGAGGTTTGGAACCAAGGCCTACTACTATAAGCAACAGTTAGCGGCAGCATTATGTACTGAATGGAAGCGCATACCTATCGCTGTATTCCAAAACCTTGTCGAAAGCATGTCTCGAAGGGTCAGTGCATGTATTAATGCCAAAGGTGGACCGACACCGTACTAATGTATGTCAATAAATGCTATGTTGTGTTTCTCTTCTTGGTGACCGATGACTTTTGTCAATATAGTGTACATTGAACTTTTTGTTAAAGCAAAATTCCGATGGAACAGCTCAAACAAATGGTAATTGCAGAGCAGGGCCCCGTAACGACCCGGCAACTTGTGCAGTAGCCACCATTCATGCCTCACTCGAGACCACCGGGTAAATCAAGTTCGGCTAAGCAAGTTATATATATATTACCCACCAAGGAGAGTAAACTTCAGCTGTTGAACTTCGAGTAATGCAAGTTTCATTTGCACCTGTCGGTTGTTATAGAATATCGATATGTCCAATATATTCGAAAGCAATGTTTCAAGGCCGCAGACGATGTCCGTTATACCTGTGGTTAATGGGATTAAAATAGTGCCACGTATCTACCATTCAAAATACAACGATCACACGCTAAGTGGGCACAGAATTTTATTTTTATTTTATTTTATTTTATAAAATTTCTGCTGTACAGTATTATACAAAAGTAATATAATGCTCAGTAAAATTACAATATGTACCACAATCATAAACTAATTGTACGAATAAAGTAAACAAATTCACCAATGAAACTCACAAATTACAATAAATCTCCAACTTTCACAATATTAAAAATTCTGCACAACAACAAAACTCATTCCATTAAAAATTAATATCAATTAAATAGACCAATTACGTATTGTTAATAGAATCAAATGTTATATTGTGACGACCCCCCCCCCTCGCATAATTAATTGGCGAGAGGCGTGGTTAATTAACGGTAATTGGAACTTGATTGGGGGTTTTTAATTAACGGAGAGTTATAATTTAAACACTTGCGAGGAGCGGTATATTGAGAAAAGATCTTCTAGCACTTTGAATTCAAGTGGCGAGTTGCAGGTGTTTGCCACGAGAACAAAGAGCCCATAAACGGAAATGGGACGGGTCAGAGTTTAAAAGCTATTTCCCATGACCTAAAAGTGTTTTGACGGCAAAGGCGTTTGAAGCTTTTGTCTGTGCCGCGCGCGAAGCAATGGAATCTCTTAGACTTGAAGAGCGGTTTATAATAAAAATGTCGCGGTTTCAAGTGTTGGAATTCACCGCTTACCAATTTCTTGGAGAGGGGAGATTGTTGTTGAGGACAGATTCCGTTTGATATCCGAGAGAACTGGGCCTCGATTTTTCCTCGAGCTAGAAAATGCTTGCCGTCCGTCTGCGTGCTCTTGCAATTCTGAGCATAAGAAGGGAATCCAGCTAAAAAGCATAAGCTGATGAATAATAACCACCAGATTTACCTAAAAACTTGCTGATCCTCGCCGGACTACGGATACCTGTCCTAAGGAGCGATTTAAGGTGAAATGCGGACAGAGAAATAATAATTACGGAATATCGCCTCACTCATGCCGAGCGGAGAAGAGAGAAACGCCAACAACATCAGGAACCACGGAGGACCCACCCCCACCCCCCTCCCCGGCAGAGCCTCTTCGCAAAGAAAGCGGGGAGAGAACTTTGTGCGTGTGTCTGAGTACGTGCGTTCAGCGACTAGGGATGATGTCGTTTTGACGAAGAGACCGTAAGCAACGCGGCCTCATCCAAAAAGGGAAAAAGAACTAACCGTAGTGCCGACATATTAGTGCATGTGAGTGAGTGTTATGTGCTTCGTGTCACCATACGGTGGATACTCAAGGACCTATGTAAGTACTTTTTACCTGTATTCTTTGCGGCTCATTGTGAACGAACAGACTTTTCGTTAGGACATATTTTCTGAAACACCGAAGAGGGCCAAAGCTGGCCGGAAGTTATAGCCTTTGTTATTTAATGAAGAATCCGGTGTAATTCATGCATATATCTATTAAATCCCTGTTTTAATTGTTATACTGTGCCTCCATTGGTGTACTGTGTCGGCTAATTGGCTAACGAGGTATTGCCGGATTCAGTTATTCGAATCGCCGTCCGGAAGTAATTGGGCATCCTGACAACTAAGACCCAAAGGACGCAACAATATGTTAAAAAATAATTAAATGTACAGCAAGAGGGCAGGGGAAAAGGCAGAAGTACTGCCTGACAAACCCCTGATCCCCTCTAAAATAAAAATAAATTATTCCCGTCCAGTCAAGACAACGAAAACAATTTTACAATGCATTTCTTTCACAAATCATAAAGCAGTAAATTCAAATATTCAATTTCCCGTCAAAAAACTCCTTAACACTGGCTTAAATACCGAATATCGTGCCTCTGATCTAATTATCAACGGTAATCCGTTCGACTCACGCAATCCCAACACACTGATATTATTAAACATTAAGCCTGTACTAGCTCACGGAACAGAAAAACCCGACCCACCACGAGTATCATAGGAGTGAGTGGTACGCCGTAATGCAATTCAGTTGGAGTATCTTCCTGTAAAAATACGTTCATGGACCATCAGCAGCCATCTGTATTTATGTAGTTGCTCAATAGTTAATATCTGAAAATGACGAAAAAGAACCTCCAAACCAGCCTAAAAATTTAACAATCGGACAAACTTCCTCTAGTTTGTGCGATTGTTAAATTTTTGAATAGTTTGGGGACGGGGAGGACGTGTCCCCCTCAACTTTTTCTTAAGTAGGGATCGTCTCCGACACATTTTGGTTTCGGTTTGTCATCCAACGTAGTATGCTTTATTAAATTTCTCAATTTCAAGTATTACATTTTTCTAATCTCAAATGTGTCGTTGTGAGTTTATTTTTGTCTGCATACCACACGGGAAAATGGGTTTTCTGGATGCTACGGGTGGGCAGGGCATGAGAGGATTTTAGGAAGGGAGTGTCTGACCCCAGGTCTTAAACAACCCTTAGGAATAGGAAGCTAGGAGTTTGGGCTAGAGTGTCCGATAGGAAAGTGACACGGAAGCGAGGTAGAAAGGGGGAGGAAGACGTCCTTATTTATTACCGGGTGGCCAGTACCCGGGGTCCGTCGGCTTAACGTACCCATTGGACGCACGGCGGATATTAGTGGTTCGAGCGTTCGTACCTACCCAGGATAGAACCAGAGGTTCCCCCGTGGCAGTCACGAACGCTGACCACTAGGCCATCCGAGATGTGAGCCTGCGGCATTGCACCCTAATCTTCTTTCCTTGCTTCGGATCAGGGGCGGTGGAAAGTGAAGTTCGTTGACCGGGCTCGAAATTTCGAATCGTGGTGCATCCTCTACCTTCCCTCTTCCCGGAACAAACAGAAGAAAAACAATGCCTAAGGAGCTTTGTTGGTAATTAGGACCACTCAAACACTTGCCTAGAGGAACTTCCTAAGGCACATCACAACAATCGCACATATGCCAAATAAAAAAATAAAAATCTTGGCTGAAATTATTGACCGGGCCCGAGCGGTTTCGCCGCCACTGCTTCGGATGCCTTACGCAATCTGCACACACAGAACGACAATTCTATTTTATGACACGCCATTCAATTACCCGCTCTCTTCGATGATCTTCTCGCCGTTAACCACAATGAGAATAAGTCTCAGCATTCATTTTCACTCTTAGAAGAGGTCAAGTTTGAAGCATCGGCTTATTGCTTTCGCGGTGTCTCTTTATGGCATGTCAGTCATTCGATGGCCTCTACGTTCTCTGATCTTCTTATCGGTTATTGCACCATAATCATTCAAGTTCTATCGGATTTTGTTGAGGCTACTGACAATTTCCATGACTTCCTACGCTTATTTTTTATTTTTTTTACCACTGATCTTTGCATTTTAAATGCATAAACTCTGACCAAATTGCCTTTTTATTCTCATGACATCCCAATTTCAATGTTATTGTTGGCCTACTTGACGCAAAAGAGACTAAATAACATATCTAATTGTCATCATGCACATACGCTTAAAGAAAAATTGGAGATGTTGACTGCAGAAGACAATCTTTTCAAAATAAGAAAACAATATATCCTTATTTCTTTTTTTAAAAAGGCCCTAATTTCTTTTCTTTAGTTTAAGGAAGAACAGAAACATTCCAACAAACATTTGGTAATTTTTTATTGATTCGGAAGAAGGAAGAAAGAACCACAATGTAGGATTTTTTCAGAAATAACCTTCTATTATCCAGTTGTTGTTTTTTCTTCATCGCATGTCCAAGAACATAAAAAAAAAAAAAAAAAAAACTTTATTTCCTCTGCCAGCTAGATCGCTGTAATCAAGACTCACAAGGCCATCAAAGGTCACAGTTACCACATTAAAAGCACCAATCCGTATTTAACTCAAGCTTATCTCATCGCACGCAATTCATGGCTTACAGCAGCAGTGCACACAGCCGTTATATTCTTCCACAAACCTTGCCTTCTGTATCCACAATTCAAACTTTTTTTTTTTTTTCAAACTTTATTTTTTTTCAAACTTTATTTATTTATTTATTTATTTTTTTGAAAGAAGACTTTTCCGGGAACTCCACAACAGATTTTTCAAGCTACAGCCTAGGACCATGGGTGCCCAAAGTTTAGTTTTTAGGAGGAGTCAAACAGAAATTGTAAATACAAATGGCATATTGAAACACCATATGCAAAGTTCCAGCGGACGCCCCAGTGGCACAGTGGTCTAAGCGATGGCCTCTGATAAGGGGTCCGAGTTCGAATCCCGGTGAGGCATGGATGTTGTGTTTGTCTTACGGCACTGGTTCTCTCCCTTCCCTGGGACCAGTGACTCTAAATTAGGGATGGTCGACTGCTTATAGCCCATTGAGTTGCTCACGGTGGTCGTTAAACCTCCAATGAAAAAAAAAAAATTCCAGTGTGCCTTCTTGTTAACAAAGTTTTTACGACACACGCAACACATAAATTTCATGCCGCCCCGGTGGCGCAGTGGTCTAAGCGATGGCCTCTGATCATTCGTCCGAAAGGGGTGAGGTATGGATGTTGTGTTTGTCTTACGGCACTGGCTCTCTCCCTTCCCTGGAACCAGTGACCCTAAATTAGGGACGGGCGACTGCTTATATAGCCCATTGAGTTGCTCACGGTGGTCGTTAAACCTCCAATAAAAAAAAAAAATTCATTGGAAAAGAAGACCCAAAAATTACATAAAAAAGATGGATGAATGAAATTAAATAGCATGTTAGGACAATAAAAAAATTTCTCTGTTGGTCTTTTGATCCTTTTTGCCACTTACGTCACATGCGCTACGAAACCCCGGAGACCTCTCAGTTTGTCACAAAGAATGAAAAAATACGCTCAAGACAAATTCCTGGAAAAATCGAGATATCTCAGCGTATAGCTGCTGCAGAGGATCAATTTTTCATTTCTTCGCCTTTCATACTTCCCATACTGTACGTATGTACGCTGTCCCCCCAACATACAACGGGAAACTTTATTATTGCTTTCTACTGGAAATTCCCCTTTTTTTCAATTTTTACTGATATACAGCATCCAGAAGTTCTAGAGAAAAATTCGCAATCATAATTAGTATTATCGTGAAAGGATATGGTCTGATTTCCAAGGGAGGGCAAATGCCTCTTTTGCCCCTCTATATGGCACCCGTGCTTATGGCAGTAAAATAAAGTTTCGTTTTTGAATGGGAATCAGTTGGTGAATTTTCGCTTAAAAACGACTCAGCAAAAACAGTGTTGCTGGGCCTGCACTGGCAGCCATCAGTTGCCCAACACTAAGTTGCCGCTGCCCAACCATCAATAAAATGTCCCGGTGGCCACCACATGGGTCAGCAGTTCAGGCCAGAAGCTGGCCAACAGTTGGCACACACATCAGTTGTCATTTGCCAGAATAGGGCCATCAGTTATCCATCACTGGCAGTGGTCCTTAAGCGTTCCTGCAAGCACGTGCCATAAATCATGGGTAGCCTAATGTGGTCCGCCAGTTTCCCAGCAGTGGCAGGCGGCAGTCACGTGACGTAACTGATGGCTTGACGAATCTTGTCCGCCAGTTTCCCAGTAGTAGCCATAAAAAAAAAAAGACAACCACAGTTCCACAACACCTCTTTCTGTCCCAACGAAACTTCTGCACGAGGGCACAGCTCTGTGGAAAATTTCTCAACACGGGCGGAAAAACGCCCGTTAGGATCAGGGGAGCATCGAACTACGACGGCCTATTTGCAAAGCGGACGCTTTAGCTACTACACTGGTGTGCCACGTACGACCTGCCACTTGAAGGTGAATCTCTTTCCTGCGCGATGTGAAGCTAAGGGTTCTCTTCATAATTTTGCAATATTGCGAGTTATTTTTCATAAACGTCCGTTTCATATAATTCATAAATTTATTTTTTCAACGTAACGATATTTTTTATTTACCTTAAGGGAACTTCACTCATTTTCAACGAGTCTACCAACTTAAAGACGTTTCCCGAAGTTTTGTGCTGTCCTTGTGGTCTTGAAAGGCAGTTGTTTAATTAATATATTTACCCCCTTCATGTCACATTCTGTTACATTTTTAACGTTGTATCTTTTTTTTTTTTTTTCCACAGTCCGAAGCAACACTTGTTCTAAAGAGAAAAGATATTTTATTTTACTTCTCGTTATTGTTACCAGCGTATTCCTCCAATCTTGTGTATTTAACCCATGGATGAGTACACTATATCGACATAGATTTTCTTTTTTTTTCTTTTTTTTTTCGTATAATTGATAAATTTTGTACGCGTATAATTCTTATTTTTTCCCAACATAACGATGTTTTAATGTCGTCTTGGGACTTTTGTTTGAAGCAGTTTAGTGTGTGTGTTAAAACGAAAGATTATACAGAAATTAATTCTTGTTGTTCATGGGAATGGAGTGGGTGTGTTTCATGGCTGTCTGTATTCTTGATTCTTTGTGTGTTCGTGCAGGAATTTTTCTACGAAATTAGTTTCTATAAATACATGAGAGTAATTGACTATTTCTTCATCATCATCATCATCATCATTGTCAACCATTATGAATCCACTGCTGGACGAAGGTCTCCCCAAGTTTCCTCCACAACGGTCTATCTTGTGCCAATCTCCTCCATGTCACTCCCGCATACTTTCGAATTTCATCCACCCATCTCCCACGTGGTCTTCTTCTGGGTCTTTTCCTGTCCCTTGGAATCCAATCTAAAATTTCGGCTGTCCATCGATGGTCTGTCCTTCTGGCAGTATTTCCAGCCCATTGCCATTTCAGAGATTTAACTCTGATCATGACGTCTTCCACAATTGTCATTTTTCGGATCCACGAGTTCCTCTTCTTATCTCTCCTGGTTACACCAAGCATGCACCTCTCCATGCAACTTTGAGTTGTCTGCAGCCTTTGTATGTCTCTTTTAGTTAAGGTCCACGTCTCTGCACCATACGTAAGCACTGGAAGGATGCATTGATCAAACACTTTTCTTTTAAGACATAATGGCATATTGCTCTTGAAAATTATGCTGTTTCTTCCAAAAGCTCTCCAGGCAAGTTTTGTACGCCGATTAATTTCTTCATCAATGTGACCCTCACTTGATATCTGCTGTCCAAGATAAACGTACGTGTCTGTTATCTCCAGCTTTTCTCCATCAATCGATAAATCTTCATTTCTTGTAAAAGCATTGAACATCACTTTTGTCTTCTGAAAGTTCATTTTTAATCCCACTTCTTTACTCTTGTCAGGAAGTTCGTGGATCATACTCTGCAGCTCTGATGGGGTAGTTGCAAAAATGACTATGTCATCAGCAAAACGAAGGTGGGTTAGATAATCTCCATTAATCTTTATCCCTTTGTTTTCCCAGTTCAGTGATTGAAATACATTTTCCAATGTGGCGTTAAAGAGCTTCGGAGATATGGTGTCACCTTGTCTCACTCCTTTTCCAATTTTTATGTGTGTTGTATTTTCAAACAGCCGAATCTTTGAACTTGCATTTTCATAGATGTTATTAATAATATTAATGTACGCATCTTCAATACCGCAGGATTTCAGGGACATTGTAACTGCTGATGGTTTCACCGAATCAAAGGCTTTTTCATAATCGATAAAAGCCATGCACAATGGAAGTTCATATTCCCTCGCTCTTTCAATTAGTTCTCTCAGTACGAGGATATGATCTATTGTGCTGTAGCCACTCCTGAATCCAGCTTGTTCTCTCGGTTGAGCCATGCCCAGTGTCACCTTTAAGCGGTGTGAAAGAACTTTAGTGAAGATTTTATAAACCACTGATAGGAGGCTGATAAATTCTGTAGTTCCTGAGATCCTCAATGTCACCTTTTTTATGTAGCAGGATCATTGTAGCGTTGTTTCAATCCTCAGGAATCTTCCCTTCATTAAGGCATCGAGTGAAAATTTGGGCGAGTACTGTTTCGATTTCTCCACTTGCTTCTTGTATGATGTCTACAGTAATTCCATCTTCTCCTGGAGCTTTTCCCCGCTTCATGTTCTTGATTGCATGTGCAACTTCTGCTGGGAGGACTGGAAGCACTCTGGTACTGGTACCTTTCATGATGTCTGGAGTACATGTATCATCCCTTTCATATAATTTGGAGTAGAAATCTTTAAATCTTGTCAAAATTTCACCTCTATTTCTTGTTACAGAACCATCTTCTTTTCTCAGTGCCATAATCTGTTTTCTTCCCTTACTGAGATGTCCCTTTGCTATCTTTAGGCTTTGGTTCTTTTCAATTGCTTTCCTCACTAGTTCACATCTGAATTTCCTTACGTCTTCAGTGATACTTTTTCGTACTGTCTTGCATAGCTCTATATATTCCACTTTGGAAGTCACATCTTCTTTAGTTGTCCTCATCTCTCTTCTTTTTTGCATCAACATTTTGGTTTTTCCTGATAATTTGTTCACATGCAACTTGTTCTTAGACCCAGCTAATTTTGTTGCTGTTTCCATAAGAGCTTTGGTTACTTTTCTGTTAACTTCAGAAATATCCACTTCTTCCGATGTTAGGCCTTCTAAAGCAGAGAGAGAATCTGTTCTTCAGTTCCAACTTGAAGGTATTATGGTGTTTTTTAAGGTTGGTTATGTCAATACATTTTGTTTGTCTTATGAGCTTGCCACGTTCGAGTTTAGTGTTGAGGTGCATCTTACATCTCACCAATCTATGGTCACTACCTGTGTTGAACTTGTTCAGCACACTGCAGTCTTCGATGACGAATTTTTTGTTACACATAATAAAATCAATTTCACTTGTTGTCCCATTTGGATGTCTCCATGTCCATTTCCTGTGTGGCTTTTCCTTGAAAAAGGAGTTCAAGATGAAAAACCCTTCTGCCTCTGCAAACACAACGAGAGTATTTCCACGCTGGTTTCTGTTGCCGTGACCGAATTTACCTACTGAAGTTTCATTCTGCTGCCGTTGCCCTATTTTTGCATTGAAATCTCCCATAAATATCTTCAAATGTTGCTTACCTTTATTATTTAGATGACGAATTTCCTCATAAAATTCTTCAATTTCTTCTTCAGGATGACTTGTGGTGGGTGCATAAGTTTGAATAATCTGAGCCTGGTATCTTCTCGAGAGTTGGATAACGAGTCGTGCAGCTCTGTCAGAGGAACTTTCAACTTCTACAACTTTATCCTTCAGTTTCTTGTTTATTATGAATCCAACACCACTAGTTCTGCCAGTATCTGTCCCACGATAGTAGAAGAGATGTCCACTTTTCAGTTCAATGAGACCTTCTCCTTTTCTCCTTACCTCACTTAGCCCGATGATGTCCCACTTGATCCTTTGTAGTTCCTCTTCCAATTCAAGAAGCCTTGAATCAGAGGATAGGAAGCGTCCATTATACGTAGCCAAGGTCAGCATCAGATGGCAGCCTAGTCCGGTCCTCCGGTGATTCCTAGCACCCTCTGCCTTCATGTCGCACTGGCCGTTGTCTTGGCCAGGTACATTCCAGCTGCCGGAGACTGAGGGCCAAGATTTAAGTTGTGGACTCATTTTGGAGGGGTTTGGCCATAACTCACCACGCTGGCCAAGCGGGTTGGTGAATGTGGGATAGCATTTCCTCTAATCCCGATGGTATAGTTATACCGCTATTGGCGGTCGTCAGAGCCCCTTTAGTGGGAACAGGATGCACCACGAGAAGGCGGGGTTGACATTTGTCAAGGAGAGGCTGTGATGTTACGCATCACCTGACTTACTATTTCTTACAGTTCATTAATTATTTATATAATTTTCTTCCAAAGGTAATCTTTGTCGACGTGGCATTTCATTAGGAAACTAATTAGCCTCTCTACATAGGCCTTTTTTTCTTAACATCCACTAAAATAACACGTTGGCGTTGACGTCGTCTTCAACTAACTGGTACCACGAGAGACTGGGCACGTGTTGCTTCTGTGCATGCGCAGCCCCGCTGCTTTTGCCTCGAGTTGGGGTTGCTTTGGTTGCCAGCTAGTGGCGCTTGCTTGGTGGCCCGTAATTCACGCCGACACTGCAGGGCCATCAGTGGTTGCTACCGTTCGGTGAGCGGCATATTTCAGCCAGCAGTGACCCATCACTGCCAGCTGGTGGCCAGCAGTTTCCCAACACTTGTGTTTTTGCCGGGGAAACTTCCTGTTCCCGAATGAAGGCCACCGCACTTATAATACGCAATGGAAAAATGTGTTAACAGGAAATGATTCCAGTGAAGAAGTTTTGGCATAATACACTGGCGGAAAGTGAAAAAAGAACACCAAGAAGGAATTGGCGGACGATCATGAAATTTACATATGTTAATTGGGTAGAATTTACGTAGGTGTGACGTTAATTTCTGGACCAACCGGTTAGCGCTTACGCCACAGCACGGCATAATATGCAAATTATCGTCGGTGGTATTTAAGGAGTACGGCGAAGTGAATGTAATCAGTCGTCGGCGTACGGACACGTGCGAAGACCCTGAAGAAGCTGCAATGCCTGGACATGGCAGACGTGTACGATTTAAGCAGTTATCGGACTTTGAGCGCGGTCGTCTGGTCGGACTCCGCGAGGCCGGGTGGTCGTATCGTCGTATTGCGGAGCGAATTGGACGGATAGTATCGGTGGTGGTACGATGGTGGCGTAGATGGTCCGAGGATCATTCCCACACGAGAAGACGTGGAACCGAGAGTCACAGATGGACTGATGAGCGACGCGATCGACGCATAAGAAGAGCGGCGTTGTCAAGCAGAACATCCCCTGCGACGCAAATGCGAGCTGCCGTTGCACCTGCGGTGACTGTGCGAACAATCCGCAACCGTCTACTGGATGCAGGACTACGTGCACGTGTGCCTCTGGTATGTGTACCTCTGACTCTAGCCCACCGTCAGGAACGGCTGCAGTGGTGTCGCCAACGTCTGCACTGGAGAACACAATGGCGATCTGTCGTGTTCAGCGATGAAAGCAGATTCTGCTTGGGAGCCTCCGATGGCCGTATGCGTGTTCGCAGACGCGCAGGGGAGCGTCTCCACCCTTCTTGCATCCGCCAGCGACACACAGGGCCTACACCTGGTCTCCTGGTGTGGGGAGCGATCAGCTATCACTTCCGTACACAACTAGTGTTTATACCGGGTACGTTAAACAGCACCTCCTACATCAACAACATCATTCAGCCCGTTGTTGTGCTATTTGTAATGTCGGTCCATCGTGGTGTTTTCCAGCAAGATAACGCACGCCCACACATGGCACGTGCAACGCAACATGCACTTCAGGGTGTGAGACAACTTCCATGGCCTGCACGTTCACTGGATTTGTCCCCCATTGAGCACGTGTGGGATTTTATGGGACAACGACTTATCCGGTCTCCACTGCCAGCCACGACCATCCCCGATTTACGCGTCCAGGTTGAGGATGTTTGGAACTCAATACCCCAAACTTACATCCAACATCTGTACGACAGACTCCATGCCAGAATTGCACAGTGTGACGCAGTTCATGGCGGTTCAACCTCGTACTAACCATGTTACATGGAAATGTTATTTTTCAGTTTACCAGCAAATACAGCTGTATTTTGCCATAATGTTTTGATCACGTTATCCTCTGTATTCCGTTATTATGCTGTATAAATTTCGTTGGTATCAGACGTCTCCTTCTTGGTGTTCTTTTTCACCTTCCGCCAGTGTAGCTTGACTGCTGCTGATAAAAAAAATTTCATGAAATACTAAAGATAATATGAAAGAGAGCTGTAATGTAGCAAGCCAACCGTTATGAAAAAAAACTGATACACAGTTCACATCGGACAAATAATGCGGTAATCTTTCCAGCCCAGGAAATCGTGCTTATGGTAAATTCTAAGCGATTCACTCTTAGCTCAGGCTATTTTCGGCTGCCGGAAATCAAATTTTCTAATCAAAATAAACCCATTCCAAGATATTCGCACTCAAAACAACGCAACTCTGTCTAGCTGCTATATACTCAGTCGAGTCACATTATTGTGACCACCTCCTGCTTTTGACGACAACAGCGCGTAGCCAATGAAAAAAGGCACGTGTCGTGAGCTGGCTTGGAGGGTATATAAGGTGTGCTGTAGGCATTTTGAGAACATATCACTCGTTGCTGTCAGGGATAAAAGGAGCGATTTATCAGATTTGGAAAAAGGGGTGATTATCGGCTTTCAGGCCAAGGGCAGCAGCATTTCTGAAACAGCGCAGTTTGTGAATTGTTCGCGTGCTGCTGTGGTTAAAGTGTATCGTGATTGCAGAAATGGCACCATTGCGAATAAGCGACGTGGAAACTGTGGTGCAACACGTGCCGTTGATGTGAGAGGTGAACGTCGGCTGCGAAGGTGCGTGAGGGCCGATCGACACGCTACATTGGAGCAACTCACTGGCCGAATGGACCAAGGGGCTACTGGAAGTGTGTCTAAAAACGACAGTTCAGCGGACCTTGCTGCGTATGGGGCTCCGATGCAGACGGATGGTCACTGCACCTATGCTAACAAAGGTGAATCGGCAGAAAAGGCTTACATTTGCACGGCAGTATCGGAATTGGACCTCCGCTGATTGGCAAAGGATAGCCTTCTCCGATGAGTCACATTTTCTGCTTCATCGAACGGATGGACGTTGGCATATAAGGCGAGAAAAATCGGAGAACAAACATTATTCAACCATTGCTGGAAGAACACAAGCTGGTGGGGGCAGCGTTATGGTCTGGGGAATATGTTTTTGTAGCATTCTCTGGGTCCACTCATACCTGTGGAAGGCACTATGGACCGAATTCGTTACGAATCCATACTTGCAGACCACGTACACCCATACATGCTGATTGTCTTCCCTGGGGCGGACGGGATCTTCTAGCACGACAATGCGACGTGTCACACAGCTAGAAATGTCCGACAGTGGTTGGAAGAGCACGATGAAGACATTAAAGTACTTCCCTTGGCCCCTAATTCCTCAGACTTAAACCCGATTGAGCATCTGTGGGACCACCTCGATCGTGTTGTTCGCTCTATGGATCCTTCACCACGCACCCTCCAGCAGCTGTCAGACTCACTGCAGTCAGCATGGCTTCACATGCCTGTGAACACCTTCCAGCACTTTATTGAGTCACTCCCAGCCCGTCTAGCTGCTGTCCACGCTGCACACGGTCGTTACTCTGGATATTAGCTGGTGGTCACAATAATGTGACTCGGCCGTGCATACAGTATAAGCCTTAAGACATACAGGTTCTCTTTCAGAAGACAAGGGGGAGAGAACACAATGACGTATCCCCCCTTCCTTGCTTTGCCATATCCATTGCAGAACTTGTCGAAAATTTTCATGAGAATAGAATTCGAAGAAATAGATCGTGCACGTTCAAGCTTTTCGGCCACTGGTAGCGCACTGGTTAGTGCTTATGAACTGAGGCTGGAGGGCACATGGGCCGTTTCCCACTGCCGCCAACACACACATCCGCAGTGGCTCAGAAGTCAAACCAATGGTCTCGAGGTAGAGAGCTTCCGCCATAAAGAAGCCACCCGGCCAGGACTACATAGCCCACTGCATATTTTAGCAGCTCCTGATTGGAAACTTACCAACCTGGAGGGAATGCTAGCAGATAATGGAAGAAATGAAGTTAAAGCACAAATATGGATTTAATTATCATACCGGAAAAAATTACGTCTCCGCTTCACATTAGGGATGCTTTTAAAGACCATTTGAGAAGAAAATATAGTCTGGTTGGTAACAGAAAATATGTTGATCTTCAAGGAAATCAAAAAATAATCTTTAGTAAGTTTATTTCGATCTTGAATTAAATCAATTTGATGATTTTTTAAGCAAGTATAATGAAAGGTTTGAAGAAATGCTGCTTTTCGAAAATTATGGATGACACCGAAGTTGGCGTGTAATGGGAACGAGATAAAACTGTAACAAATGGAGCAAAACATAGAGATGTTGTGAATGACAACGATGAAAATGAAGATATGTTGTTTGAGACAAAGTAGCATTTCATACACTGTACATGGGTGCCCATAGCTTAATTTTCAAGAGGGGGCAAACAGAAATTGTGCCTATATGCACAAAACCAGAAGAATCAAGAACTACAAAAAAAAAAAAAAAAAAAAATGATGGATAAATTAAATTAGACAGCTTATTCGGGCAATAAGGAAATTTTCTGGTCACCTTGCACTTTTTGGTCACTCAACTGGACATCAAGAAGGTAAAAAATATACTCCCAAGACAAAGTTCTAGAAAAAACTTCGTGAGATCCAGCGGTGAATGGTAGAAGCAGCCCAGCAAAAACACAAGTGCTGGGAAACTGCTGGCCACCAGCTGGCAGTGCTGGGTCACTGCTGGCTGAAATCTGCCGCTCACGGCCCGCTAGTGGTCCGTTGGTGGCAGCGCTATCAGTTGGCGAGCCATTGATGGCCCTGCAGCATCGCCGTGAATTGTGGGCTTCCCAGCAAGTGCCACTAGTGGCCCGTTGCTGGCAACCAATGCAACCCCCAACACCAGGTGGAAGCAACGGGACTGCGCATGCGCAGAAGCAACACTTTCTGTGTCTCTCATGGTACCAGTTAGTTGAAGACGACGCTATCGCCATCGTGTTATTTTAGTAGATGTTAAGAAAAAAATCCATATGTGGAGAGGCGAATTAATTTCCTAATGAAATTTTACGTCGACGAAGATATCAGATTAAGCCGTGAAATACTAGATTACAGCCATGAAATACACCCACTCCATTCCCATGAATAACAATTCATGGAATGGAGTGGATGAATAACAAGAAAAAATTTGAAACCGCTTGAAACACATATCCTGGAAAACCATTAAAACAGCGTTTGTTGGAGAAAAAAAAAAAAAAAGAATTATACGCGTACAAAATTTATTAATTATTTGAAAGAAAAAAAAGCAACGCTATGTGGTGTACTCATCCATGGGTTGAATACACAAGACTGGGAGGAATTCGCTTCTAAAAATAACGAGAAGTAAAATGAAATATCTTTTACTCTTTAAAACAAATGTAGCTTCGGACAACGGAAAGTAAAGACACAACGTTAAAAATGTGACATGAACCCGGGTAAATATATATTTATTCAACAATCTCTTTTCAAGACGGCAAGGACAGTACAAAACTTTGGAAAGCGACTCTAAGTATGTACACGCCTTGAAAATGAGTGAAGTTCCCTTAAGGTAAAAAAAAAAAAAAAACTATCGTTACGTTGAAAAAATTAATTTATCAATTATATGAAACTGGCTTTTATGAAAAATACCTCGCAATATTGTAAAATGAAAGAGGGAAGCATTCGATTACACATTGCATACCAAACAGACAGCTTTAAGCACACGCTCGAGCGTGACAAATTGGTCCGGTCGGTAGAGAGCTCAGCTATCACGCAAACCGCCCAGGTTCAAATCTACGAAGATACAAACGGGTGCTTTTCCGATCTGTTGAGAAAATTTCCCCAGCGCAGTGCATTAATTCACAAGCTGCGTAAGGGTAAAAAAAAAAAAAAGTGTAGGTTTGGGAAACTGCGTTTATCTTTGCTTTTTTTTTATTATTATGGCTACTACTGGGAAATTGGCGGACAAGATTCGGCAAGCCACCAGTTACGTCACGTGGTTACCGGCTGCCACTAACGGCCCACTAGCGGACCACATTAGGCTAGCCATCATTTCTGGCACATGCTTGCAGGGCCACTGAAGGGCCACTTGTGGCGGCTACTGCCCGTGATGGACCACTGATGGCCCTGTTGTGGCATATGACAACTGAAGGGGTGCCAACTGTTGGCCTGAACTGCTGGCCCTTCTGTTGGCCGCCCGGACATTTTATTGACGGTTCGGCAGCGACAACATAGTGCTGGGCCAGCAAGACTGTTTTTGCTGGGAGATGGTGATATCATATTTTTCATTTCTCTACTCATGCCTTTCCATATGGTACGCATGTTCACTGTGGTCTAACATTCAATGCAAAAATTCAATATCATTACTTTCTACTGCAAATCCGAACGTTTTTTGCTGTTTTTACTACATACTGTGCAACGCATCCAGGAGTACAATAGAAAAATAAGCAATGCGAAATTATGTTATCGCGAAGATCTTTGTAGTACCTTCCAAAAAACAGAATGTCGTAGTCAGATTCCCAGGGAAGGGCAAGTGCCCTCTCTTTGTCCCCATATGGGCGACCATGACACTGTACATACTTATTTTTTTTAATGATTTGTTCAGTCATGTAATTTTAGTAAATACACAGTTGACGTGGATTAGGAACATCAAATAGAAGTCATCGCTCTTTCCACATTTATAAGGGAGTCACGGAAAAATTCTCATCGGCCGCCACCGGGAATCGAACCCAGGGACTTCCAGTTACGCGCCGGACACTTCAACTGCATCACAGCGACCTCGAATGGGGTTCGATTCCGGGTGGCGGCCGATGAGAATTTTTCCGCGACTTACTTATTAACGTGGGAAGAGCAATGACTTCTATTTGATGTTCCTAATCCACGTCAACCGTGTATTTATTATTCATTCGCCTTCTAGTTATTTGTTCAGTTGCTACTATTCATCTTTGGTGAATCTCCAGCATTATGCGGGGCTCCAAAGAAAGCAACCTGCCAGGTGGTTTGGCAGTTTGTCGTATGTGAGTCTGAAGAATTTCGAGGCCGCTGTGGTGCAGTGGAAGCATGTCCGGCGCGTAACTGGAAAACCCTGGGTTCAATTCCCGGTGGTGGCCGATGAGAATTTTTCCGTGACTCACTTATGAACGTGGAAAGAGCGATGACTTCTATTTGATGTAAGTTTAGGTAGCCTTATATTCGTGGAAATACTACACTGAAGAGCAATTGAATTAGAGATACCTGTCTAGCACCCTGATGACGGCGGCGATTCGTCTCGGCATGGACTCGACAAAACACCGGAAGCGTTGGGAAGCCATACGGATCCTCGACTCCTGAACAAGCTCCCACAGTTCACGAAGATTTGACGGAGGGGGTCAGAGCCTCGAACATCTCTCTCGATGGTATCCCAGATGTGCTCGATGGGATTTAGGTCAGGTGACCTAGCTGGCCAAGGAAGCGAGGTCATGTCGGTGGAGTGTTCATCCAACCATTCGGATACAATTCGGGAGCGATGGCACGGTGCATTGTCTTGTTGCAGGATCAGATCCCCAGTGGGATGTTGAAGACGCACAAACGGGAGCAAATGGTCATCCAGGATATTCTGGTAACATTGACCTGTGAGGGACGATGTCACACGTACCAGGGGTCCCATTTCAATCCACGTAAACAGTCTTCAGACGAGAATGCCACCCCTACCAGCTTGAAGAGTACCCTGCTCGCAAGAAGGATCCATCGCTTCATGTGGTTTGCGCCGTACTCGTGTCCTGCCATCCGCATGTACCAACGTGAATCTCGACTCAGCAGTCCAGGCAATATTTTCCCACATGTCTAGGGTCCTGTGGCGATGTTCCCGCGCCCATGCTAATCTTTGCACCCTGTGATGTGTGGTCAGCAGCGGTACCCTCGTGGGACGATGGCTTCTGTACCCCATAGCTAGGAGATGGTTCTGGATGGTGTGGCTGCTTACACGTTTTTGTGCACCAACGTTAAATTGCCGAGTGATTTCTTGCACTGTGGCCCGTCTATCCGCTGTTACAATGCGAGCTAGCCGACGATGACCCCGCTCATCCACACGCTGTTGTCCACGGCAGTTGGCCCTTGCAGGGATGGTTTTACCGGATTCGATGTACTCACGGTGTACCCGTAACACAGTGGCTCGTGAAAATCCCAGTGCCTGAACGACTTCCGAGATGGAGTGACCCATTCGTCGGGCGCCGACAATTTGCCTACGATCAAATGCGCTTAGATCCTTCGTCTTACCCATACTGCGTCCGACTCTTACTGATTCCCGTCGCATCACTCCTTAAATTATCGGATCGCTACATACGTCATGTCGTTTCCGTTTACAGGGCCGCCCACAGCGCCACATTTGCATAACGCCAGCTGTCTCTAATTCAATTGCTCTTCAGTGTAGTTTCTTGAAAAAATCGAACACGCACAATGATTAACCCAAACGTTCATATTTTGCTTTAATATATATATTTAGCCTTGCCTAAATAAATGCCTAGTTTCACTTTTAAAACACTGGATGTCCTACAGATTGAAAGTGTTCGGTTCTTTGACTTCGGGTTGTAATAAGATTGCTCTGCAATGGGTTGTAAATAATACGATCGCTCTCCAATCGCCCTCTCTGCGCTGCTGAGGAAAAGCGCGAGGCCACACTAGGTTTCCCCACGGAGAATGTGGGAAAACAGCCAGTTACCTAGGATTACGTGCACGACAGGGTTCAACATTTATTAACAGCAGCCGCAGATCTGCCGTGTGTAAGAGGGTGATTTCTTCAAGCAGTTTATTTTAGTTTTGGACAAGGCAGTTACACGTATTATCAAATCTATTACTTACAAAGTAAAAACTACAGGACTCTAGGTACGACCATTACTTTTGCAGACACTCCCCCTTGACTTCCTAACCCCCGCCCCCAATCACCACACACACACACCGCGAAAAATGCATCCTTTTTCGTGTTCGAAATCCTGAGAAAATTACTGCGCTTAGAGGTGCGGAAGTAAATCTTGCGGGATGGGGGGGGGGGGGGCGCACGTTGTGCTAGTTACGCCACTGGTGGGAAAGTGGATCGATGCAATAAGGGAAACGAAGACTGGGGTACAATTTGGATGTAATACACGATACATTATATTAGCGCGTTGACGAATCTTTTAGAGACAGTGATACACGAAATTTAACCGATCTTTCTTAAAAAAAAAGAATAAAAACAAAAAACAAAATATCTGCAAGTTTATTTGTCCCAGAAAAATTTGGTACACTCTTTCTTCAAAAATTAATGTTAGTAGCAAATTAATGCAAAATATGTTGTAGTTTTGCCAACCATTATAGAAATGCTAAAACAAGTAAACGGCTGTTTAAAAGAATGTAGAACCCATGGGGTCTTTAAAAGCATGTCCTTCAGTTTTATATGAGATAATTGTGTTTTTTTTGAAAACTCTTAATTTACGGGAAATAGGAAACGATGTTGCTAAAGATATTTATTTCGTGTAAAAATGAATAAAAATTGAAAGAAGTTCTCGTACAAGGGGCGGCAAATCTGAGCTTGCACCCAGGTGGCAAATACTCTTGGCACGCCCCTGCTGTTGGGCAATGTTCCCTCTAAGCTGCGCGCGCGCACGGTCGCGCAGCTACTTAACTTCCTCCGCGCAGTAAGCATTTTAGATTGGGCCGCGGGTGGCCCAGTGGGCAATGTTCGTGACTGCCGCGAAAGGGACCTCAGGCTCGATCCCAGAGGTACGAACGCTCGATCCACTAAATATCCGCCGTGCGTCGGATGGGCACGTTAATCCGTCGGACCCCGGGTACTGGCCCCCGGTAATAAATGAGGGAGTCTTCCTCCCCTTTTCTACTTCGCTTCCGTATCACTTTCCTATCGGACACTCTAGCCCAAATCTTCCAGCTTCCTATTTCTAAGGGTTGTTTAAGACCTGGGGTCAGACACTCCCTTCCTAAAATCCTCTGCATTTGATCAAGCATTTCAGATTAAAATTCCCAAATCCCTATTTAATTTTCATCATTGGCGCACCCACGGAGGGGTCAAGCCCTCCAAGGAGATTAAGAGCAACGTACGTCACAAATTAAACATTCAAAAATATTATTTTACATGTTCGAAAAATTATATAGTGTCTCACATAGTGTCTTCTATTACATGGTGTCTTCTTTCCAAAAAGATCAAGAGTGGCGTACAATAACAATTAAACATTAAAAAATATTATTTTACATGTTCGAAAAATTACATAGTGTCTTCTTCCCAAAGCCCCAAAGAGATTAAGAACGACGTACGTCACAAATTAAGCATTCAAAAATATTATTTTACATGTTCGAAAAATTATATAGTGTCTGACATAGTGTCTTCTATTACATGGTTTTTTTCCCCAAAGCCCCAAAGATATTAAGAGCTGCGTACAATACAAATTGAACATTCAAAAATATTATTTTATATGTTCGAAAAATTACATAGTGTCTTCTATTACATGGTGTCTTCTTCCCAAAGCCTCAAAGAGATTAACAGCGACGTACGTCACAAATTAAACATTCAAAATATTATTTTACGTGTTCGAAAAATTATATAGTGTCTGACATAGTGTCTTCTTCCCAAAGCCCCAAAGAGATTAAGAGCGACGTACGTCACAAATTAAACATTCAAAAATATTATTTTACATGTTCGAAAAATTATATAGTGTCTGATATGGTGTCTTCTTCCCAAAGCCCCAAAGAGATTAAGAGCGACGTACGTCACAAATTAAGCATTCAAAAATATTATTTTACATGTTCGAAAAATTATCTAGTGTCTGACATAGTGTCTTCTATTACATGGTGTCTTCTTCCCAAAGCTCCAAAGAGATTAAGAGCAACGTACGTCACACATTGTGTACGTATACTATATATACAGTATATAGCCCCCATCAACAGGAATTCCTGGGTGTGCCACTGATTTTCATAACTCTCAAGCTTCCAGTGCCAATGATGAGAGAGGATTTAGCCTAATGAACAGCATCAAAACTAAATCACGTAACAGACTGGAAGTGAGCCATCTGGATATGCTGATGAGAATAAAATACTAACTCGCAAGTGGACAACATATCGATCTTGAGACAGTCTACAAGTTTTGGAAAAATCACAAAAGCCGAAGACATTAGCGGACAACTTCCTCATAAATGGTAAACAATATTTTCCGAGTACTCTCCAAGATGGTCGAGTCTTAAATTCCCACGATCGAGCCTTCGGTTTGGGGAAAAAAAATTGAGATGCGATTTATTCCTTGAAAGGACTGTCAGATCAGAATCATTTTGCACTTGTTCTATTTGAACTAATTATTTTGCATTTAGTTGTTATTTTGTTCCTTATTCTCCTTCGTATTTTGATATGCAAAGAAACTTGTGTATTATGCGTAAACATGCTTTTCCTCATTTCCAGTGTTTTTATTCCAGAAGTAAGTTTGCGCTTCTCACTTTTTATAAAATAAAAATTTTAACTAATAAAATGATTTTGAGATTTTTTTTTAAATTTAAAATCAATTGCGGAAAGAACGGCGATAAAAATGAGGGGGGGGGGGATTAGAAAAAATAAGGGTTCCAATCCAAGTTCCAACTTCTACTGCATTAGTAAGAGAAACTGAGAAAATAAAAAACAATTTTGCTCAAGTGGTTTTGATGCCTGCCCAGAAGAGCTGAGTTCGGGCTCAATTTTAAGAGCCCCGTCCGAGACCGAAGTATGTCAGCTCGAGCCCGAATTTTATATTGCAAGATAGAGACCGGGCCCGAACGAGCACGAAAACTATGATTAACCTGTTTAGGCATTAAACAAAAAGTCTTCTCTTCCAGACTTTCACTCTTTCCTACCCGCAGTGAAATTATATTTCTATAGTTTCTTTGACTATTCATTTCTTCCTGAAATGTTTTTTTTTTTTTTTTGGGGGGGGGGGGGATCGGGAAATCAGAAAAATCGGGTGGCACAACAATCTACGTCGTACGTTTCTCAATAGAATTAACAGGGAGCTTCCGCTTTGAGTTAGGGAGCAAAATTTCGTCAGCTTGCTATCTACTGTCTATAGTTCTTAAAGAAACTTTTCCTTCGCAGAAATCCTGTAATTCATGGCCTATGATATTTTGTTACCCAAGCCCAGAATCGATAGCCCTGCCGAATTCTTACTCCCAATCTAGACCCAGTTGCAGAAGTCTCTTTAACAACTAGAAAATGTAAAAAAGTCTCGTGTGATAAATCATATAAAATTACATTAAAAGAAAATTCTCTCCCTCTCTTAGAGCCCGAGCTCCAGTAAGTATTACGCCGCCCGAGCCAGGTTCGGGCCCGGGCTTTACTTTGGGCTTTCGGGCTCGGCCCGTCTCAGCACTGCTGCCCAGCTCATTGGGTTAAGCGCGCGTTGCCTATGGCCACTGAGAGGGAATATTGCTGTTGGGCCACTCAAGAAATGGTCCACTTTCTCGTTTTCTTTTTGTCTGGAATTTTGGAACGAACAAATAGTTTTTTCGATATCTAGGAATAATAATTGTTAATTTCATTTGGGCTTTATTTTTGTCTGAAAAGATATTTCCTAAAAAAAGGAGGGAGAGGGGGAGAAAGAAAACGCTTTCTTCCATCTATGCGTTGGCTTTGAGAAACGGATCAGCAAAATTATTTGTACTTATATAAGAGAAAAGTTGCTCTGGACCAAGCATGCTGGTAAATTAATTAAGCTAAAGCTAACTACAGTTAGACATTGACTGTAGGCACAGTTTCATTGATAGGCCCTATTCTCCTTCCGTAACCTTGAAGGAGACACTTTTATCCATTATGACGACCCATCATCCCCACCCCCTTATCTACAGACGGACACAGAGAACAAAGCGATTTTCCTTGATAGATATTCTAAAACCCTTTTCTCACTCACTTTTGCTTTAAAGAAGCAACGCTTTGCTAGCACTGGTTCATGGCAGGGCCGGATTAAGGCCTTAGTGGACCCCTAGGTTAAATCTGAGTGAGCCCCAAAAATTTATGAATGGGAATCATTATTGAAGTCCGTTAAAACACGAAACTGTAGTAATACGCTTGTGATAAGAAATATATACGCAGTGAATTTTTCAAACTAATAAATTACCTGCTGAGTTTTCATAAAAAAAAAAGCCAGTGTATTTTCCACTGTTCTCACAATAACATGAGTTAAAAGCTTAAGATTCATATATTTTGCCTTGAAATTTTTAATAATTTAACACTGTTTGCTCTTCTTGGTGCATCTTTTTTGTTATGCAATGTGAAGTCAAGGTGGTTTTCGCCCGTTAACGGTTCCAAATGCAAATTGGGAGGTATAGACGGATGGCAGTGAACAAGCTGAAACTGTCTCGCCGAACCCGCTGTACACAGCCATGCGAAACAGTTACCCTTAGTGAGTTACTACCTTGAAATGTGTGTCTTCCAGCCACTGTTTGTCATCAAGTGGAAATTATACGAGACAAAACGAAAACCATTTTACTTGTTTCTATTTATGAATATATAAGGTGCGCATTATTTGTGGTGTAGCGGCATGCCTCCTGGGCCCTTAGCAATGCTGGGCCCCAAAGGCTATAGCCCCGTTAGACCTCCCCCTCCCCTTAATCCGGTGCTGGTTCATGGAGCAAAATAACGGGTAGACTTTAAAAACGCGTCTACTCAAGGAGAAGGTATCAATACCATTGCGCAGTAGGCAATCAGTGACCAAATAAATATAAAATTTAATTGCGTACGAAAACTGCTTTGTGGCATGTGCTCATTACAGCTTTCAGAATGACCTTTATTGTCATTTAGTTGGAAACCGGGTCTTCATTAGACTCATTTTTTTTTTTTCATCAAAAGCCAAATTTTTCAAAGGAAAATAATTATCCGATACAACAACGCGTTTTGAGCGTGGTTTTGGTGCAATATTCCGCCATGAGTAGATTTTTAAAATTATTTTACCATTAAATTGTTAAAATTTCTTTATGATCAGTTCGTTTTACAATGCATCTTATTTCGACAGTTCTCTTTCATCTCGGATCCAACAGAATTCTTTTCATGAGGGAATTTATGATTTGTTTTCTTGTAGATACGACTTTTTTTTTTTTTGTAGTGGACGGCAAGGCCTGGGCAAGTTTGATTTCCCCAATCCGCCCCTGGAAAGTTGTCTTTATAGGGGCGGATTGGGGAAACCAAGTTTGGTTTTCCCCTATCCGCCCTGGAAAGTTGTCTTTATAGGGGCTGATTGGGGAAACCAAGTTTGGTTTTTCCAATCCGCCCTTGCAGAAAGTTGTCTTTATAGAAACCGGATAGACAATAAATATAGAGAGAGAGCTAGCGGGGAAACCTTGGTAACGTTCCATGTAACTCTAATTTAGGAAACGTCATTCTAATAAAATCTGTTATTGTGGTTTCATAACAAGATGTGAAGATCTGTGACTTCGATGCATCCCAGCTCAATCTCTTTTGTTATACATCGGGCTATTGCGTTGAGATGAGAAAGGATTGTTCAGCTATCACAGTATTTATTGCAGCGCCCGCGAAAACGGTGGACAGGGATTGAAATCCTCCGACTTCCGATTTACCGACCACAACGGGAGTTCATGAGGTCCGACATACTGGGCCGTATTCAGAGCCCGACACTACTCATCACATTCAGCACTGAACACATCGATTCCATTAACAAAACTTAAACACAGCTGATCAGTAGAATGGACCATTAAAGAGTATTCAGTATATTTACATCAACAATTCATACTCACCGGAAATGCATGTACTGATTAATATTTTCAGCTACCAAAATGCCAGTGGATGCGTAGTTGAGGAAACAGTGTATCTTGAGCACCAAATTTAAGTTGGGTTGTCTCTTCCCTTAACGCCCCAAAACTGAAGAATTGGAAATGCAGCTTTTGAAGTTATCCTTCCGACAATGAAGTGCTCGCTTTAAACCGGTTCATTTTCATCCGGACATTTCCCCGTTTTTTTCCCACCCGCTGAAACTGAATGTCACACAGTGATACCCCCGTAACCTACTGTCGACCTTGAAAAGCGGTGACTCCCCAAGTTCGTCTCGGCGCGCGCACGATCACAAAGAGAAAATTGTGAAATAGGCTTTCAGGTTTTCGGAACATGGAGAAAGGTCGTTGATTCACTTCTGGGTCGGTGTGTCAGAATTTAGAAAAGATCAAAACGTTTTGTTCTTCGCAGGAACCGGCTGGCTGCTAATGTTCGATTTAATTATCTTCACTCTTCACCTTTGCCACTGAAGGTACGTTCGGAGAACATATATCTTTGTTCACCTAGAACGTGGTAATCGACTTCCTTGTTAGGCAACCAACCAAATCTTCAGGTGTCTCCCAAATTCCCTGAAGGGAAGGCGAAACGAGGAAGCTCTGCTGAAACTGGATATTTGTTTACCTCCAAGAAAGGAATAGAATTAAAAATCAAAAGTCACTATAAAGGTTGATCTTGAGATTATAAACATGCAACAAGTAATTAATTACAGCCCCTTAAATCTGGTGTGTCAGACTGCTAATAATAACGACGTGTGTTTACAGTTCCAGTTTAGAGCACATGGTGTGAAGATTTATGTTAGCTGGGCGTAATTTTTTTTTTTTTTTTTTTCTCTCTCTTCCTTATTGTTCGCAGAAGGTGAAGGTCGCTGTAGCCTACACTCTTCCACGAAGAACTCAGCATAAAAGCTTCGATGGGAAATTCTATTCGCAGACGAGAAAAATCATTGCAGAAAACAAGAAGGGAAAAAGATTGGTTTTCATCTTTGCATTTGTGATGAGTTTGGGAAACAATGCCGATTGGAGTTTTTTTTTTTTAGACAACAAATTGTTTTTTGTTAAGTAGGCCAAATGTTTTTTTAAGGGAATTATTACAGCGGATTTAAGGTTTACTCAATCAAAAGAGACGGACACAAACCGGCTCTAAATTTAACAGGTTTCTGTGTAACATTGATTTTTTGTCCAGTTAGGCTTGTAATAAATATTATCGTAATTTCCCGGCTGAGCTCGGTAGTGGAGTACCGGAAAAACTCGGATCTCCCCCGCAAAAAACATATTCGAGGCCCTTTCGCGAAAATCTATTAGCTTTTAATTACTGGCATTTTTAAATTCCGTATTGTTAACTAGGTTTTATGGACGTTTTAATAATTCAAATTGAAACCTACAGATAGTTTTTGTAAAAGCAAAATTATTGCGTTTCATTTGTAACACACTGTAATTAAAATCATTGCTCTAGTTTCATAATAAAAGAAACATGGGCGCCTGCAGGAAATTTTTCAAGGGGGGTCAAGTGTAATTAATTAAGGTTTGTAGAAAACAGTAATTCGTGAAAATGAAAGATTAATATTATTACTATTACTACTACTTACTTACTACACTAGAGCACTATTATTATTATTATTAATTGATGCTGCTCTTGAAGAAAGTGTATGTTAGTAATAGTCATGTATTATCATGTACATTGGTAACTGTTTTCAAAATAATGAACAGTGTCGAGGAGGGCCACGCTAAGCCTTTTAAGTTCAGCACACACCATCCTGAGAGGAACTTGTTTGGGCGTACTATACGACCTTACGGTTTGCTAGGTTTTCCGTTTTTACGTTATCGTTTTCCAATTCTAAATTTCCAATAAAATTGGGATATTAAATTAAACGCCCCACACTCCATCTTTCCCTGTGGTCCAGTTCTGTGAGTGTAAAAAAAAAAAGTAATAAATAAAATAAAATAAAATAAAGGGAAAAATAATTCTACATGTGGGGGGGGGGGTCAGGTGACCACCCTGTCGGCGTCCATGAAAAGAAAGTAGTACAAAACACATGCGCCAAAGTTAGTCACATAACGCAGATTTTATTCTCGCAGAGAACTAGATTTTATTCTCTTAGAGAACCCATTGAAAGTCTCACGGTCACACACACAAAGCAAATAACTGCCGTGATACTGTGTCTAATTATCTTTTCTGATGTATATGAAAAAGGATTGTGGAAAAAAAAAAAAAAACACTTAAATTATTTACCCTTTAATACAGAAAACGCACTTAAAATAATGCCATAATGTTTTGCACGTAACCTTTCTTTTCTCTTGACTCTGTTATAAAAAAAAAAAAAAAAACTGACACAGGTCCCTTCTTTCACATTTTCTTCTTAATGTGCATGTATAGGAGCTATTGCTATGACTGTAAAAAGGGGTCTCAGGTAGAGCTGTAGCTACCTGGAGGTCAGGAAGGGGGCGCGGTTGCCCTCCCAGAATGGTCATTCCAAGGGCGTAAATTTATGCTGTGGGGGATGTATAAAATAGAAATTGTAGTAGGTGTACAAATAAGTTTTAAAGCGTTTCAAGACAAAGCAACATGTAATTTGAGAGAAAACAACAATACCTTTACGAATCAAAATATGCGCCGTCATTATCTAACACCTTCCGCCATCGGTCGGGCAGCTGACGGATTCCAGCCTTCGTCGTGTGACGAGATGGCATCGTCAACACCTTTTTGCACTTCATCACATGACCGGAACCGTACAGCAGACAAACCATGTTGCATCGATCGGTACAAATGTTGGTCTGAAGGGGCTATGCCGGGACTAGACGCCGGGTGCTCCAAAACTTCCCAGCCAAGCGCCAATAACGTTTCCTTGACCGATTTCGCGACATGCGGCCTAGCTTTGTCATGCAGCAATTTCACGGGACGCAATCCTTTGCCTGTGAATGGACGTTTCAGACAGATTTCCTGGTTCAATCGCAGCAATTGTTGCTTGTAGCGATCAGCAGTAACAATTTGACCCTGTTCCAATAGTTCATAATAGAGCACACCCTTCATATCCCACCAGATGCACAGCAGAACTTTCTTGGAGTGAATATTACGTTCCGGTGTCGAAGTCGTTGCTTCACCAGGGTCTACCCAGTGGTTTTTGCGTTTGAGATTGTCGTACCATATACACTTTTCATCACCTGTAACAATTTTCCACAGGAAAGGCTTTCTGTGTTGTTTATTTAACATCTTCAAACACTTCATGACACGCTCATCCTTGTTCTTCTGGCTCAGGTCATGTGGCACCCATTTTCCTTTCTTCTGAATCTTTCCCATTGCGCGTAAACGATTGGAAATGGTTTGTTGAGTTACTCCCAGTTATTCAGCTAGTTCTTTTTGCGTTTGAGATGAATCTTCATCCAGCAATGCTTGCAGTTTCTCATGTGCAACCTTTTGCGGGGCGCCGCTACGTTCTCGATCGCTAACAACAAAATCACCTGCTTTAAACCGTCTAAAGCAAAACTCACACGTGCTTTTGATACAATATTCTGCCCCAGAACAGAACAGATCGATGCACATGCTTTTGCAGCACTTTTTCCTTGATGAAATTCATAACGAATGCAGTATCGAATAAATGCAGTATCGCTTGCCATCTTTCACCTACCGATGTGCAAGTGCGTTTGACTGTTGGGCAAACTTCTGTGTCACGTTTTATACTTTGGACCAGTTACGGTCACATGACAACAACGCGAGGGAATGTTGGATATGTAAATTAGCGGTATACATCACACAAAAAACTCTTTAAAACTTATTTGTACACCTAATAACTAAAAAAGAAGGTTGCATCCTTCAGTATTATCTTTTAAGGACTCTGGTTAGTCTCATACAGTATTCCATGCAGTCAACCAGGCCACAGAGTAACATACACTGTCAGGTCTGAACATCTCATATCCGTGAAGAGAATTTTCCAAAACAGCGAATGAAGACATAAAAAACAATATGCTGATATGTCTAACCTCCATGACATTTCCGAACATGTTGTTGGGATGAAGAGCTAACTAATCATCTGTGCTTTGTCGCAGAAAGCTCTCTGATCGTTTAACCTTGAACGGGATTTTTCCAAGCCCTACCCCTAAAACTTCTTCCTATTGTTTACGTTCATTATCCGATACTCATTCGTTATGTGCTGGTTTGTTTTTCGTTATGTTGTATTGTCGGTGTCCGCATAACGTTTACGCTTTACTTGGTATTTACCAACCCTGGTATAGAGCCTTTGCTCGTGACGTCAGAAAACTGTCTGCTAGACTCATGGCCGCATTAAGGGGTGGGCCAACGGGACCGGTGCCCAGGGCCCCACCTGAACTGGGGCCCCCAACGCCCCAAGTGTCTTATGGATTTAGAAAAAGTCCAACTCTTTCACCACTCACCAGCATTTTATTATAATAATAATAATAATTATTATTATTATTATTTAATGAAAAGAAGAAACACCAATGCAGAAAGTTGTTTCGCCTTGATTTTCAAGCCTTGCTCGTAGCTTTGATTTCTTGAGCGAGGAGACAGCACTGAAGTTAGCTGTTAGAATGGATCTTTTGTGACAAAAGACGAAACAAAGAAAGCCGACCTCCCTTCCAGTCCCGAGTGGAGGTGTTAGCACTGCTTAATTTGCGTCGGAGCTCACCAGAGCTCAGCTCCGGTACTTCTTCATTTTTGGCGAATATTTCGGTATTAGCTGGAGAGCTACGGAGCTCCGAAACAGACGTTTTTAGCACGTCTTTTGTAAAAAAAGATCGTGCTTATGTTATCGGTTTGTCCGTCCGTCTGTACCCACGGTATCTCTGCAACGATTCGTCCGATTTGAAAAATTCTTTCTGCATTCAAAAGCTTGAAATATGCGAATGAGGATCCTTCATTTCGTTTTTTTTTACGATGTACAATTTTGCCGCTAGATGGCGTAAAGGCAGATGATGTCGAATTCAAAAATACGTTTTATTCCACATATTTTTGCTTCTAAACATCCGATTGAAAAAAATCTTTTATCTTTCGATTCCATTTATGTCGAAGAGTATTTTGGATATAGTTTCTTTTTCAAATTCCGCATAGATTTTCCGCAAGGGGGCGTAAAAGTAAATTGCAATTTTTCCTATAACTCTTCTTCTAAAACTCCAATTTGAAATTTTTTTCAGCGGATGCATCTCCTGATGCACAATCTTTTGCATATAATTTCGAATTTTTGGTAAAGAATACTTTGGCCACCAGGGGGCGTAAGTGTTAGTTTTCGCTTCTGATGTATTTGCCATAAAATCTGAGCTTCTAAAATATCGATTGAAAAAATTCTTTCGTGGACTGATGCCACTCACATCGATAAACCTTTTCGGAATAATTTCTTTCTAAAATATTCCACAGTTTCTACGCCAGGGGGCGTAGATGTATATCTTATTTTTGTCAATATCTCGACTTCTAGGTGTCCGATTTGAAAAACTCCTTCTTTGTTGGATAGTGTTTTCCGTGGCGCGTGTTTCTCATATAATTTCAAAATTTTCAAGTAATTCATAGACTTTCCGCTAGGGGGCGTGAAGGTAAATAGCGTTTTCCCCTATATCTCTGCTTCTAAATCTCCGATCTGAAAAATTCTTTCTGCACCAGATACAGCTCTTGATGGGAAATCGTTTGCCCATAATTTCTAATTTTTGTAAAAAAATGGTTTGGCCACCAGGGGGCGTAAACCTTAATTTCCGCTTCTGATGTATTTGCAGTAAAATATGAGCTTCTAAATTCTCGATTGAAAATAACATCGTTTGTAGACCGATACTACTCATGTCGACAAACCTTTTAGAAACATTTTCTTCTTAAAATAGTGAACGGTTTCTACGCCAGGGGGTGTAGATGTATATCTTATTTTTGTCAATATCTCGACTTCTAAGAGTTCGATTTAAAAAATCCTTCTTTGTTGGATAGTGCTTCTAGTGTGACATGTTTTTCCTTTAAATTCAAAAATTTCAAGTAATTCATAGACTTTCCGCTAGGGGGCGTAAAGGTAAATTGCGTTTCCCCCTATATCTCTCCTTCTAAATCTCTGATCTGAAAAATTCCTTCTGCACCGGATACAGCTCCTGATGGGAAATCGTTTGCACGTAACTTCAAATTTTTGTAAAAAATTGTTTGGCCACCAGGTGGCGTAAGTCTTAATTTTTGCTTCTGATGTATTTGCAGCAAAATATGAGCTTCTAAAATCTCGATTGAAAAAAGTCTTTTGTGGACCGATACTACTCATGTCGACAAACATTTTAGGAACATTTTCTTCTTGAAATTATGCATGGTTTCTACGCCAGGGGCGTAGATGTATATCTTATTTTTGTCAATATCTCTACTTCTAAAAGTCCGATTTGAAAAATTCTTTCTTTGTTGGATAGTGTTTCGGATGCGAAATGTTTTTCCTATAAATTCAAAATTTTCAAGTTAATCATAGACTTTCCGCTAGGGCGCACAATGGTAAATTGCGTTTTCTGCTCCTAAAACTCCGATTTGAAAAGTTCTTCCTGTATCGCATACAAGACCTGACGGAAAATATTTTTCACGTAATTTCTAATGTTTGGTAAAGAATGGTTTGGCCACCAGGGGTCATAAATGTTAATTTCTGCTCCTGAAGTATTTGTAGCAAAATCTGGGCTCCTGAAAACTCGACTAAAATTTTTTTCTTGGACCGATACCGCTCATATGGATAAACCTTTTGTGAATACTTTCTTTCTAAAATAATGCATGGTTTTCGCACCAAGGGGCGTAAAGTCACATCTTATTTTTGTCGATATCTCTGTTTCTAAGAGTTCGTAAGCTCACGATTCCGTTTACAGCAATATCTGAGGGATTAAAGACCCGATTGAAAAACTTCTCTCTTCCGTCAGATACTATTGTTTTCCATACCGGTTCCATTGACTTTGAATAGCTTTGATAATTTTAATTTGCGTCAGAACGGATTCAAAAGACGTGCTTATTACACCCGAAAATTCGGTGTCATCTTTCTTGTTTTTTTTTTTTTGTTTTTTTTTTTTGTAGTTTATTCTGTTTTCAGCGTTAACTACACAGGAAAGTTGTGGTCCCGTGACCTGCAGCCATGGTGACGCAGCTATTTTTATCACCCTCTTCTCACTGGGTGAAGGGACAGGATACAATCAAACTGGTAATGACGTAGCTTAAAAGGGGGCTCTGGTGCTTTTTTCTTTAGAAATTAATTAGTTAGTGATTTGATAAAACAATTAAGTGAAAATTCTGAACGGAAGTAAAAATGTGTAATTCGTAAACATGTATGAGGTATCCGAAAAACAAAGTGGCATGTCAACATGTATCCGAAGAACATATCTCTAGAAAATGTCGTGAGCCCACGGATTTTATTTTTGACTAACGGGGCAAGTGTTTTGTTTTATCTTATTTTCGGCACACATCTCTAGAATTCCGAATGTAATGCAGCTAGTACACTTTCACAAGCGCATATCTAAGTGTTTGTTCTCACAGAGATTTGTCGATTTTTAAAACACAAACTATTTCCCGACATCAGATTATTCATTTTCAAAAGAATTTAAGCGCCAAATGTCATTCAGTGAGCTAGATGAAAAATTACGTTAAAATTAACTCATGTGAGCAAGTCATTTTTTTTTTTTTTTATGTCTCCTTCCACGCATACATCGTATTTTTTCCGAACCACTTTTTTCCATTTAAACAGTCATTTGTGTTGTCTATCTATACCAAAAAGGCCGCCCCTGTGGCGCAGTGGTCTAAGCGATGGCCTCTAATCATTCGTCGGAAAGGGATCCAGGTTCGAATCCCGGTAAGGCATGGATGTTGTGTTTGTCTTACGGCACTGGCTCTCTCCCTTCCCTGGAACCAGTGACCCTAAATTAGGGACGGGCGACTGCTTATAGCCCATTGAGTTGCTCACGGTGGTCGTAAGACCTACAATAAATATATATATATATATATATATATATACCAAGAAGTGCACGTATTTGGGTTTGCCCACTAGGGTTACTTACATATGTTCAATCTTCGGTGTTTAAATGAATAACAATGACCGGCGCCGCATGTCGACATTTTTGTCCGGTGCGTCACATTGTCTGGAAACGGCGCTGGTTGGTTTTATTTCTTTCTTCTGTTTTAATTTAATTTTCGTTGACTGATTTGTAGAATGGGGAAGAAACATCATTTTCAGCACCCGTTTCCTTGTAATTTACTAAGCAACTAAATGTGAGTGCATTTGGTAGACTTCATGGAGTTCTATCATTTTTGTCATGTACCATTTTTCATTCAAGTGGTATTTAAAAAGTTACTGGATATTGAATGTTTCTATGTCAGTTGGGGAATAAATTTGGGGAGACCTTCATCTAGCAATGGATTGATAATGGTTGACAATGATATAAAAGATCAGGGACCCCCGAAAATGTGACGGCCCAGGGCCCCCAAAAGTGTTAAACGGCACTGGCTAGACTTCCTGGTGGTCAGAAAGTACCCGAGCTGGTCTCTCTCTATGCTTTTCAATAGCTGCTGCTGCTGTAAACAGAGTTAAAAAGACTGTTCTTTCTGACAAAGTTTGTCATTTTAATGTGGTGGAAAAACAATGTTACGAAGAAAAGCTTAGAAATAATGGCATAGAAGATCCATATGACACATCTGAAAGATATTTTTATCGTCTGAAAGTTTGTGTTGCTACGGACCTCCCTGATCTGAACTATCACGATATTTATAACTACACTGACGGAAAAAAAATCTCAACACCACGAAAAAATAGTTGTAGAGGAATGAAATGGCGGCAATACATTTGTATAGGTAACATATTTAATCGATTAAGGTTTCAAGATCACAGCTTATTGTAAGCGCGAGAAGAACCATTTTAAATGTGAAATGCTGGTACATTAATAACCGGTGTAACCGCCAGAATGTTGAATGCAAACACGCAAACGTTCATGCATTGTGTCGTACAGGTGCTGGATGTCAGTTTGTGGGATGGAGTTCCATGCCTGTTGCACTTGGTCGGTCAATACAGGGACGGTTAATGCTGGTTGGGGGGTGACGCTGGAGTTGTCGTCCAATGATGTTCCATACGTGCTCGATTGGTGAACGATCTGGTGATCTAGCAGGCCACGGCAACATGTCGACACTCTGTAGAGCATGTTGGGTTACAACAGCGGTATGCGGGCGAGCGTTATCCTGTTGGAAAACACCCCCTGGAATGCTGTTCATGAATGGAAGCACAACAGGTTGAATCACCAGACCGACGTACGACTGTGCCGTCAGGGTGCGTGGGATAACCACGAGAGTGCTCCTGCTGTCATAGGAAATTGCTCCCCAGACCATAACTCCAGGTGTAGGTCCAGTGTGTCTCGGCCGCAGACCGGTTGGTTGCAGGCGCTCACCTGGTCTCCTTCTAACTAACACACGACCATCATTGGCACCCAGGCAGAACCGGCTTTCTTCAGAAAACACAACAGATCTCCACTCCGTCCTCCAATGAGCTCTAGCTTGACACCACTGACGTCGCAAACGGCAGTGGTTTGGAGTAAGTGGAATGCACGCTACAGGGCGTCTGGCTCGGAGCTGTCCTTCAAGTAACCGATTTGTAACAGTTCGTTGTGTCACTGTGGTGGCAACTGCAGCTCGAATTGCTGCCGCAGACGCGGTACGATGCGCCACGGCCATACGCCGTACACGGCGGTCTTCCCTCTCAGTAGTGCCACGTGGCCTGCCGGAACCCGGTCTTCTTGAGGCAGTACCTTCCCTTGACCACCGCTGCCAACAATCATGCACAGTGGCTACATTCCTGTCAAGTCGTTCTGCAATATTGCGGAAAGAAAATCCACCTTCTCGTAGCCCTATTACACGACCTCGTTCAAACTCCGTGAGCTGTTGATAATGGCTTCTTCGTCTTCTTAAAGGCATTCTTGACTAACATCAACACCCTACGTCGAATCTCAACGATGACTAACGCTCACGAACGTTACAGCGCGTATATACAGCAAACCTGCTTTGCATGTTCCGAGGGGCGCTACTAGCGCCGCGCCACACGTATGCGCCGAGCGCGAAATTTGCATAGACGTCATCTTACAGATGTACTCTCACCGCTTACCAACTGTCGTTTATCTAACACAACCCCTTCTTGGTGTTGGGATTTTTTTTTTTTTTCCGTAAGTGTATTTAATAGGCAGTTTTTCGTGTTATACCGGAAAAGCTCTAAAAGCTTATAAAAGCCTTGATGCATATAAATATTTTACCAATGGGTGGGTTAGAAATGTATTAATTCTGAAGACTGAAGACGAAAAATTTCTTATCCGGTCTAAGGTAAGTTGTTACATTTCTGACTGGTTCCAGTTCCAGTGTGTGTTGCAATTAAAAAAAGAAAATACCGACTTATCATATTCCGAAAAACGGACTATTTTTTTACCAAAAAAAAAAAAAAAAAACAGATCTGGGAAAACAGAAGACACAATAATGTATGACAGCACCCTCTAATTCTATATGGACGTGTATCCTGAAATTTCGGTTTTGGAAAAAAAGGCATCTGTTTCAGTATTTAGATCTCAGTAACAGTACGAAGTCTTGAAAGTTCACGAAAGCTTAGCAATTTCCGATTCGACAGCAAAATTAATCCGTCATGTATTCAGAGCATTTTAAACAGAATAACAAGGATTTACGTAAAAACTTGAAAGTAATACATAAGGGCGAGCAAGAAAATGTACGGATATAAATTCGACTATTAACGTAGTAAAATATGCAGATTTACGATACCTGAAATGAGTTGTTTACTGCAGATCCTGTCATACGGCCTGGGCGACCACGTCTTCCGATTTACTGCTGTTTTCCACATGATCAAGCGTTTTTCTGCCGTTGGAACGCGAAAGCGATAAAATGAAATTCCATTACCTTTCTCGTACTTTGAGAAGCACCCATACGCCACACGACCAGTGGCGACGTCAGAAGCTCAGAACTGGGGTGGCTGTTAGGGAACTAAGTATCGTACGGGGGGAGGGGGGCTCAAATTTTAAAGTGCTTGGGAGAAATTTTGGCAAAAAAAAAGTCTCTTTTTGTAGATTTTACTCGACTCTGACGATGTTATCCCTAGTAAAAACAAAAGATGTTTTTGTTTTGTGTTTGGAGGTTTAACGACCGCCGTGAGCAACTCAATGGGCTATAAGTAGACGCTCGTCCCTGATTTAGAGTCACTTGTTCCAGGGAAGGGAGAGAGCCAGTGCCGTAAGACAAACACAACATCCATGCCTCACCGGGCTTCGAACCCGGACCCCTTCCGGACGAATGATCAGAGGCCATCGCTTAGACCACTGCGCCACCGGGGCGGCCAAACGATGTTTCAAGGTATGTACATACTGTACGTAGTATTTATTCGACGTATGTAGTACTGGGAACCATGGATACGAACCTACACGACCCTTAACATGTTAATACAGTATTTTAAAAGCCGCCCCGGTGGCGCGGTGGTCTAAGCGATGGCCTCTGATCATTCATCCGAAAGGGGTCCGGGTTCGAATCCCGGTGGTGGCATGGATGTTGTGTTTGTCTTACGGCACTGGCTCTCTCCCTTCCCTGGAACCAGTGACCCTAAATTAGGGACGGGCGACTGCTTATAGCCCATTGAGTTGCTCACGGTGGTCGTTAAACCTTCAATCAAAGAAAAAAAAAAGTATTTCAAAATGTTTGCTTACTTATGTCATTTTTTTTTATATTTTCTGTCATGAGGCTGCTTATGAATTTGCCTTCGTAACTTAACAAGGCATCTCTCTCTCTCCTCTTCCTCTTTCTCTCTCTCTCTCTCAATTTATCTATCTGTCTATCTTTCATCTCCTTAAACTAATAATTACGAAAATGGCATTTTCTACTACACTCTTAGACATTCGCTCACAGGATTCACTCCATTTCCCAGAATACTAAATTTAACAAAAATAAATTCAACAAAAAAATAATTTTATACACACTTTGCAAAAATAATAAAAAAATAAAAAATAAAACGAAGCACTCCGAGAAATTCGTTCGATCCTGTTGAAACTTCGCGTGAAACATTTACCTTAGGGCCAAATATGCAAATAATTAAAACATAACGGCCAATGACGAAATAGTGGCGCGACATATAGCGCATGGGAACCGCGCATCGAGGAGTGTATGTCAAGAGCGAAGCTCGCACGCAGGGACAATTGCAACAGCGGATTGCGGTTGCATTAACTTCCACGGACTGTGAGGCTGTCCCGATGTCGAATCCGTGCATAGTGCGAGCAGTTGAGCGAGTTTGCGAGAGGCGTATAATTGGGCTGAGAAAGCCCGGTTGGTCAAGTCGCCGAATCGCCAGGCATTTGTGTCGGAGCGACGCGGCAATCGGATAAAGTTGGCGCCAATGGGTCAAGAAGGGCACATCCCAGCGGTATGAGGGTAGTGGACGGCCGAGGGCAACGACAGAACGCGAGGCGAGAACCGTCCACTGCTCGCGATTGTGAAAGCCGCACGAACAGAACCGGATTCGTCGCTGTGAACCAGCAGTCGCCATGTTGCGTCGTCAACAGGTAAGGAAGTGGCTATCGGGACGGTTGCCAAACGACTTGCAGCATGGAGACTATCAGGGGTTGCGCTGGCTGTTTTAAAGTTTTCACCAATTTGTTCTCCAAATTCAATTTTTTTTCCGCCAAAGTGTTATAACAATAAAAAAGGTAATCGCCAAAACGATTTTTTTCGCAAATTGCGAAGGATGCGATCGGCAGCGCGACTCCTGGGGATTACATTCTTGGAGGCCACTCCGTTGCTAACCACTGACCGGCGAGCGTCGCCGGCACGGGTTGCAGTGGTGTCGGGCCCGATCAACGTAGGATGGTGTCCAGTGGCGTCGTGTTGTCTTCAGTGATGAGTCGCAGTTTGCATTTGGCACCGATGACCAGCGCATACACTGAAGAGCAATTGAATTAGAGACAGCTGGAGTTATGCAAATGTGGCGCTGTGGGCGGCCCTGTAAACGGAAATGACATGACGTATGCAGCGATCCGACAATATAAGGAGTGATGCGACGGGAATCAGTAAGAGTCGGACCCAGTATGGGTAAGACTAAGTGCATTTGATCGGGGGCAAATTGTCGGGGCCCGACGAATGGGTCACTCCATCTCGGAAGTCACTGGGATTTTCACGAGACACTGTGTCACGGGTGCACCGTGAGTACATCGAATCCGGTAAAACCATCCCTGCAAGGGCCAACTGCCGTGGACAACAGCGTGTGGATGAGCTGGGTCATCGTCGGCTAGCTCGCATTGTAACCGGATAGACGGGCCACAGTGCAAGAAATCACTCGGCAATTTAACGCTGGTGCACAAAAACGTGTAAGCAGCCGCACCATCCAGAACCATCTCCTCGCTGTGGGGTACAGAAGCCATCGTCCCACGAGGGCACCGCTGCTTACCGCACATAACAGGGTGCAAAGATTAGCATGGGCGCGGGAACATCGCCACTGGACCATAGACATGTGGGAAAATGTTGCCTGGACTGATGAGTCGAGATTCACGTTGGTACATGCGGATGGCAGGACACGAGTACGGCGCAAACCACATGAAGCGATGGATCCTTCTTGCCAGCAGGGTACTCTTCAAGCTGGTGGGGGTAGCATTCTCGTCTGGGGACTGTTTACGTGGACTGAAATGGGACCCCTGGTATGTGTGACATCGTCCCTCACAGGTCAACGTTACCGGGATATCCTGGACGACCATTTGCTCCCGTTTGTGCGTCTTCAACATCCCACTGGGGACCTGATCCTGCAACAAGACAATGCACCGTGCCATCGCTCCCGAATTGTATCCGAATGTTTGGATGAACACTCCACCGACGTGACCTGTCTTCCTTGGCCAGCTAGGTCACCTGACCTCAGCACATCTGTGATGCCATCGAGAGAGAAGACCCCCCTCCATGAAATCTTCGTGAACTGTGGAAGCTTGTTCAGGGGTCGTGGATCCAACGCTTCCGGTGTCTTGTCGAGTCCATGCCGAGACGAATCGCCGCCGTCATCAGGGCGAAAGTTGGTGCAACACGTTAGTAGACAGGTATTTCTAATTCAATTGCTCTTCAGTGTACATGTCTAGAGACGAGCCGCTCAGCCCACGGATCCTGCCTTAACCGTTGGCACACGGCTCGTAAACGAGGAGTGACTGTCTGGGGAGCGATTTCCTACGATAACCTGACACCCATGATATTCCTCCGTACCACCCTCACGGTTCACCAGTACGTCGACGGCATTCTACTGCCTGTTGTGTTGCCATTCCTCTCGCAGTATCAACGAGCAATTTTTCAACAGGATAATGCCCCGCCACACACCGCAGGGCTCTCCTATGCCTACATCCGTTATGTCGACACCCTTCCATGACCAGCCCGATCTCTCACCGATCGAACATGTTTGGGACACGATGGGACGCTACTTATGTCCATTCCGGAATGTCAGCGAACTGGCCTGCAATTTAAACACCATTTGGCATGCCATACCTCAGGATGTATCCGTGAACTGTATGCGCCTATGCCACGCCAGGTAACCGCTTGTATTCCAGCCAGAGGTGACGCGTACTGACTTGTTTCACTCGCGTAGCTATTTTATCTGAAAAAATGGTCCAACTGCCTGGAATTGCAATCATTTTCTTCCCTATACATGTGCATTGCACATGTGAATTTTCATTTCGATCGGATGATTCTTTCTGGCCGTCCTGGTGGCGCAGTGGTCTAAACGCTGGCTTATGATCAATCGTCCGCGAAGGGCCCGGGTTCGAATCCCGGTGAGGCATGGATGTTGTGTTTGTCTTACGGCACTGGCTCTCTCCCTTCCCTGGCACCAGTGGCCTTAACTTAGGGATGGGTGACTGCTTATATAGTCCATCGAGTTGCTCACGGTGGTCGCTAAACCTTCAATCAATAAAAAAAAAAAGAACAAGCTAGTAAAATCACGCAATGCATAGATTATGATACGCTTTCCAACATACTAGAAATCCTTACTCAAGTTAGGAGAATAATGGTGTAGAATAAATCTTGCTCCTATGACCTGACCTTTGACCTCATTTCGATGGTATTCAACAGAACCGGTAAATTATACTTCCGGAACAACATGATAAAGTTTTGTCTCAATCGAAGCATTTTTACGTAAGTTATAACGTATAAGGGCGATGGAATGGATCCCGCTCCTATATCCTGACCTTTGATCCCATTTCGCCTATTTTCAATAGGGTTCGTTCCCAGTGGTCCCTTACCACATACTAAAATTGAATCGAAATCGAACCATTTTTACGCAAGTTATGACGCATAAATGCAATGGAATGGGTCCCGATCCTATGTCCTGACCTTTGACCCCATTTCTCCCATTTTCAATAAGGTTCGTCCCCAGTAGTTCCCTACCACATACTAAAATTCCATCGAAATCCAACCATTTTTACGCAAGTCATGAAGCATAAGGGCAATGGAATGCACCCCGCTCCTATGTCCTGACCTTTGACCCCACTTCGCCCATTTTCAATAGGATTCGTCCCCAGGTGGTCCCCTACCACATGCTAAAATGTCATCGAAATCGAACCAGTTTTACGCGAGTTATCGTGCGGACGGGCAGGCGGACAAAGCTGGAGCATATGCGCTTCTTGAACCTACGGTTGGAAAGCGTAAAAAAAAAAAAAAAAGATTCCTTCTGGGTTCTTCGTTTTTTTGTTTGTTTGTTTTTTAAGAACTGTGTTGTCACTGCTGCTGAAGAGGTTTGTGGTACTGCAATGGTGCGTAACATTAGAGGTGATGCTTTGTGGAACACTGAGATTAAAGAACCAGTTAAGAGAAACAGGGAAGCATGTTTGGGGATGTTGTAAGGTAGAGTTACTGTGAATGAATATCCCTGCAAGAAGCGTGAGGCAGCTTCTTGCAGGGAAAAGGTGGAAGGCATGAATTGCTTTTTGGAAAGAGAGAAAATCTTTCTTGAAGTACATAAGACATAAGAAAAATAGGGGAAATAAAATTCTAAGTTGTGTGAAGAATAGGATCGGAGAAATTATATGAGAGTCCAATGGGGCCAGTGAAGATGGAGTGAATATTTCTTTGAGTTATTAAAGCATGAAAGCAAAGGTTTTTCTGAGGCAGGAGCAGATGATGTCACAGTGAGAGATGGAAGCACAGGAGGGATCTCAAGAGAAAAGAAGAGGTGCGTAAAGCTCTAAATTCTCTTCAAATTAGTAAGGCTCCGGGAATAGATTGTATAATTGCTGCGATGTTAAAATATGGTGGTGACTCTGTCATTGACTGGTTAACTAAAATTTGCCAGTTGTGCTGGAAGTTAGGAATGGTCTCTGAGGATTAGAGGGATGCTATAATTGTTCCTTTGTATAAGGGAAAAGGTGATCAGACTGAATGCAAGAACTATCGTAGTATGAGCTTGCTGAGTGTTCCAGGGAAAGTATTTGGAAAGGTTGTTATTAATAAGATACGAGGTCTGACATCAGAGAAAGCGTGCGACGTACAGAGTGGTTTTATGCCTGGTGCAGGCTGCACTAACCAAATTTTTGCATTGATGATCGAAAAGTATCTGTCTGTTGGTAAGGAGGTTTTTGCTGCCTTCATAGATTTAGAGAAACTTTATGATCGAGTAAATAAGATTCTTCTGTGGAAGATACTGAATAAATATGGTATTACTGGGAATCCACTTAATAATATCAGAGCCATGTATGCTGGCAGCAGAGAATGTGTACCAGTAAATGATGCATCGAAATGATTTTCTATCTATTGATGCAGGCGTCAGACAAGGTAGTGCGATGTCACCATGGATGTTTAATGTGTTTATGGATGCCGAAATGGACAATACTGGTTTTTGTTTTGGGAATATCTATGTGTGCAGATTGCTGCATGCTGATGACACAGTACTGCTGGAAGAGAGCAAAAGTGAGTTGCAGAGTATGTTATTCCGGATGAATAAAGTTTGTATGAAATTCAAACTGAGTATAAATAAGGGAAAAACCAAAGCTATGGTTTTTGAGCGAGGAACTGTTAGTACTGAATGCAGGACTAGTCTAAATGGCACAATTATTGACCAGGTGAACAGTTTGAATGTTTGGTAAGCATGTTTGACAGAGAGAACAAATTAGATGGCGAAATTAATAGGTGAGTAAATTCTTCATTGAAAGTCACAGCTGCTGTAGGAAGATTCCCCAGGAGTTTTTTTTTTTTTTTTTTTTTATTGGAGGTTTAACGACCACCGTGAGCAACTCAATGGGCTATAAGCAGTCGCCCGTCCCTAATTTAGGGTCACTGGTTCCAGGGAAGGGAGAGAGACAGTGCCGTAAGACAAACACAACATCCATGCCTGACCGGGATTCGAACCCGGACCCCTTACGGACGAATGATCAGAAGCCAGCGCCTTAGACCACTGCGCCACCGGGGCGGCTTTCCCCCAGGAGTGATGGGTTCTCAAGAAATTCCCGAATGGCTGTACATAAAAGTGTAATTGTTCTTACTCTGATGTACAGCAGTGAAACCTGGGTAGTACAGAAGGGACATTGGAGTCGTTTGTGTGCTGGAGAGATACATTACTTACGGGAGGGTGTGGCAACACACGCTCTCTGGTCATGTGAGGAATGAAGATGTGTTGGAGTTGTGTAATGTGAGGCAAAATGTTGTTAATAAGGTGGAAACTAATATTCTTAGGTGGTTTGGCCATGTTGAAAGAATGAGTGATGAAATGCTTACTAAGAAAAAAATTTCAGCCCAAGTGGCAGAAAAGAAAGGTAGAGGAAGGCCAAAGAAATCATGGAAGGTCCAATTCAGGAATGTCTGCTTGAGAAAAAGATTATGAGTATGAAGAGGAAAAGGTCTTATGTGCATCGTGTGTTGGATGTCAGTGAAGCTGGAGCTGTTGCCAAGATCGCTGTAAATGGAGACGTTTGTTACAGCATCAGTAAGTTCCTTCTTGGAGGAGCTAACCTCTGAATATCAGAGAATAGTTTAGTGATATGTATGTACATTTTTTTTATTTTTGGCAATGAGTGATTTTTTTTTTTCAAAAAATTTATATACGTTTATCCAAGTTCCCTAAAATCTTAAATGGTTTTACTCTTCATGTGTGTCCTGGTTCTTTAAATATTTGAGGAAGGGAGCTAAAGGGCTGGCTGAAAGAAAACTTGGGGGAGAGGGCTGAAGCCCACCCGTAGCGTCGCGCCTGCACACAACTTTTGACCATTTCTAAAACTTCAAACAATCGAGTGACAGAGGACCCAAAAACAGCTTCCCAATGTTTATCCTATGGGAACCTCAGCAGCTGAACTTTCTCTTAACCACCCGGAAGTAGCCGTGACGTCAAAAATGACTTCGATGCAAAGGATCTATATGACAACGCTATGCTGGAGAAAATTCCCCCCCCCCAAAAAAAAAATTAGGAGTGGTAAAAATATCTTCGCCTTATTACAGTCGTGTTTCTGATCATTAAGGAATCATTACAGTGTTACCTGAAAATGTATGCTATAAACGATACCCTTGCTACTTGGTTCAGCCCCATTAGATTATTTAGATTAGCACATAGTAGCAAAAAAGAAAAAAAAAACTAACCGTTTGAAAGTCGCAACAGTGGCGCAGTGGTCTAAGGGATAACTTCTGACCAGATGGGCTGGGGTTCGAAACCCGTGGAAACATGGATGTTGTGTTTGTCTCACGGCACCGGGTAGCTCTTTTCCCTGGAACTAGTGACCCTAAATTAGGGACGGGCGACTGTTTATCGTCCATTGAGTTGCTCACGGTGGTCGTTAAATCCCAAAGAAAAAAAAACGTTTGAAGTACCTCGATTTCCTTTTTGTCACAGAGTGTAAACCCCTATCGCCAGGAAAAAAACTTTTTTTACGGGAACAATTCCTAATTGCTATTGTTAAAAATTAGGTAGCAAATATTTTGTTGTACTGGGACACTAACGTCGCGTTAGCTGCACTGAGGCTTTAACCGTGTACATGAAAAGATGGCATCCAGAGGACTGAAATAAAGATAAATGACAGCTTCCAAAATATGGTAATGCATTGCAGTGCAAACAGCATGCCGTTGGTGATTACAAATCAACAATAAACTTAACTGCCAAAAAGAAAGATATTTAAAAAAAATTAGAGAACGGTGAAACAATATCTGATTTTCTTGTTTGTTCCTCTTGTATATATGATCAAGATCATCTGATCTTCTACCCTCTTGCTTTTTATCAAGAGAAAGTGTTCAGAATTTTTGGTAGGACTTCATAAGATATTTTTAACTTAGAACAATTGTTCCATTTAATAAACAAATTTAGAAAAGCATTCCCATTTAGAGCAACAAATTTTGCTCTAGAGTATATATATTTTCATAACTACTTTTATTTCAGAGCTACGTTTTTTAATAAAAATGTTATTTAAAGGGTTTACACTGTGTGGGAAGTCATTCATGGCTCTAATTAACAACGGAAATTAATATTTTTATTTTTTTCGTCGAGGTACTGTATACATTAGTGGCTGCACTGACACGTCGAATTTAGAAAACGTAAATATACATGTCGATGACAGTTTTAATTTTAGTGTTGAAAACAAAGAAATTGATTTAAAACTTAGTATATAATCTAAATGCTACTGAGACATGAAATCCATGTGGATGCGGTTTTTTAATTATTACAATAGTTTCCCTCATTTTCTTAATTTTTTAAAATTAATTTCACGAAATATTCATCTATAAACATAAATAATTAGACTGAATATAAAAGGAGAACACTCGAAAATATGCGAGAGATGGAGGGGGCGTTCATGGATTTTCGGGGAGGGGGGCTAAGCACTCCCGAGAAGATGCCTGAATACATCACTGTGTGGGGTTGTTTTAATGGTTGTAAATTAAGCCCACCAGTAGAGGTAAGGAATACGATGAATCAGCATGCCTACAGAGCAATTTTAGACAATCACGTGCTTCCTTTTGCACAACATTTGCAAGATTCTCATCAAGTAACTTATCTGATTTACCAGGATGACAACTGTAAGATTCATAGAGATGAAACCATTATGGATTGGTGTTAAGAGCACGATACAACTTTGGGACACGTGGACAGCTAAATCGCCAGATTTAAATCCCATCGAGAATTTACGGGACCGGTCACCTTGAACGAAGTGCATCTCAGAAATCTCAATGAATTGCGAGACAAACTGTACTTAGAATGGTCAAAAATTGACTCAGGTTATTTAGGGTATGCAAAAGTTTTCGCCGTTTTAAGGAGAAAGGAGACAGGAGCAATCAGGGAACCAGCACACGTGTATTCAACGGAATATTGGCCGTTAGCATCAATGACCTTTTGACATTTTTTAGGCAACAAATGAATGCCCCTGTGATAAAAGAACTCGGGTTTGAAGCTTAAGAACGCAGTGACGAAATTTTCCACCTCTGGAACTGTGGTGAACCGTTGCTGGGCTAGGGTATGTTGCATAGAGCGAAACAGATGAAAGTCTGAATGTGCGATGTCCGGGGAGTAAGCCAGGTGCGGTAAAACCTCCCAATGTAACTGTTCAAGGGTTGATATCGTGGTGGCACCAACATGTGGTCTGGCATTATCGTGTAACAGGATGACTGGGCGGCGTCCTTTAACTGTCCGTGGGCGTTTTTGCTTGATTGCGGCGTTCAGTTTCTTTAACTGATAACTATATCGTTGTGCAGTGATAGCTTCGTCCGATTTCAACAGTTCGAAGTACAGCACTCCATGCATATCCCACCACACACACAACAGCACCTTTTTCCCATGGATATCCTGTTTTGCAGTGGATGTTGATGGCTGGCCTGGGTCGACCCAGGATCGCTTGCGTGCGGGGTTGTCGCAATAGACCCATTTTTCATCCCCGGTGACAACCTTCCACAAGATATTCTTTCCTTGAAACCTCTTCAGGAACGGCATGGAGACGCCAAATCGTTGGCCAATATACGCTCCGTTAAAGTATGCGGAACGCACTTATGAATCTTCTGGATCTTCCCCAAGGCCTGTAGACGCCGTACCACCTTCGATTGAGCCTTTTTCAAACGTTTCGCCAGTTGCGTGGTCGATCGTGTGGCGTCCTCTTGCAGCAGCGATTCCAGCTCCTCGTCTGTGAGTTCCTGCGGTCTACCTGCACGTGGCTTGCCTTTCAAGCTTATATCACCTTTCTTAAACCTGGCAAACCATTCTCGACACATCCGCTCACCCATAACCGTTTCGCCACACGCCTGACATATTGAACTGTATGCTTCACTCGCACTTTTCCCTAAATTAAACATGAATAACAAACAGCGCCACAAATGAATTTTATCGGCCGCCATGCTTGGCTGCATGTACAAACTGACAGCACGGGTCGCCGGCCGGTTAGAACACTACAGCGCTCGCTAGCGGAGGCGGCGGAAACTTTCGCATACCCCTAATATTTAAATCATTTTGTTGAATCTCTTCCAGCAAGAATTAAATTTCCCTGTGGCCACAGTTTAGTGTGTTATCTCTTGAGCTTTGAAGGGACACGACAAATCGAGACACTGAATTTATAGGACAATAAGTAGCTTAGCTCCTCTGCCTCCTCACATCATGTGTGTGCCAGTTTGTGAGACTGGCACCCAGAGATAACATGCAGGGGGTAGGGTAGGGAGGATTTTTTTTTTTTTTTTGTCACTAAGGGCATGAGTCAGAAAACATGGCCGGCCTTACTACTTCGGCGGCCCTAGGCAAAGATTTACTTCGGCGGCCCCTAATAGTATTTTTAACTGAAAAACGTGCATGATACTTAATTGTTAAAATATCAGTTTTCAATCATATTTGAGTAACGTATTTTTCCCTCAATGACAGGAAACTAAAATTAAAAAAAAATGCACAAAATTGTTATTGAATATATGAACTTCAGGCTTACCTGAAATTTTCTGAACTTCTCCGAATGCTGCCTACAATGTCCTTATTTATAAATGTCATTGTAGCTTGCTGTTTCGTGATTATTCCTGCACAAACTTTTGGGCACATAACTTAGAGTTTAACGTTAATCACACTGTTATAGAAAACTCAAACGAGAAAAAAAATATAACTGTTATAGAAAACTCAAACGAGAAAAAAAATATAACTGTTATAGAAAACTCAAACGAGAAAAAAAAATACTTTCCTAGAGTGTAATAATTTTTATAATTTGCTAAAAAAATTATTCTTACCTGAGTTTTAGAGTATATTTTTGTGTACAATGCCATACAAATATGAAAGAAATTTTAATGGTTTAAAAATTCACTTTTCTTGCTTTTTTAGAAGCAAAATCTGCAAGTACTTGAGATAGTTCTAAAAACGAAGCAATATTATTTATAACTGATATTAAAGGTAGTCCAACTAATCGTTCTTGAGTCATTGTCGATTTCGAATAAGTTTTGAGAAGCTTTAATTTTGAAAAACTTCTCTCTCCCAATGCAACGGTGACGGGAATCGTTAGTAATATCCGCAGGGCAATCGAGATGTTCGGAAGTGCTTTGTTTAACCTGCTCTCATAAAGATAACGTAATAACTACACTGGAGATAAACCTTCAGGTATAATACTAATTAGTGATTTAAATTCTGTTGGCAGTCATGTATCATCTATATTACTCTCTGTGCCCTTATCTGCTGTAAGAAATATTATCAATTTTCTGTTTATAAAATTTAGAAATATTTTCAAATTTCTGTTTTATATGTAAAGCCGGTGGAAAAGAAACTAAACTTCACTGCAAAGCATAAAGAAGGGGAAAAGCTGTTTTATATACACTGCTGGTCACCCAAAATGCAACACCAAGAAGGACACGAGATAGCAAAGCCAGATTTACTGGACACATAAAAACAGATGCAAAGATGAAACGATTGAGCTTACAGACCCGTGCGACTTGCGGAACACACAGACATCAATAGTTCGTGTGGCCCCCATGGCTGGCAATAACGGCCGCTACGCGCCGCGGCATCGAACGAAAGAGGCTTTGGATGTAGGCTTGGGGTATGTCGGTCCCGGCTGCTTCCTCACGTTGCCACAGTCCATCAGGCGCAGCCGCGGGTGGTGCTTGCCGGGCCACTCGGTTGCCGATCAGCGACCAGACGTGTTCGATGGGCGACATATCGGGAGAACAGGCGGGCCACGGCAACAGTGACACCTGGTGGGCTGTGAATTGTTGCACGATGCGTGCCACGTGCGGGCGCGCATTGTCCTGTTGAAACGTGGCTTCTAGCAGATCCTGCAGGTAAGGGAGGACTACAGGCTCCAAAACGTAGGAGATGTAGCGGTGGCTGTTGAGTGCACCGGCGATGCGTATCAGCGGGGTGCGGGTGTCATATCCAATTGTGTCCCAAACCATAACGCCAGGCGACGGACCGGTATGGTGATGCATAATGCAGGCGTCATAGTCTCTCGCCGCGGTGCCGCCACACGCGGATCCGACCATCGTGGTGTTGCAAGCAGAAGCGGGATTCGTCGGAGAAGACAATGTCGTGCCATTCCGTAGTCCAGGTGCGGCGTTAAAGGCCCACTGCCGCCGCACTCGCCGGAGGTGTAACGTCAATGGTAATCGGAACAATGGGCGCCGTGCGACAAGTCCCCGCTCCTGCAGACGACGTCGAACGGTACGTGCTGACACAGGTTGCTGCGCAACACACACTAATTCCTGCGCTAACTTTCGTGATGTGGCGGTGCGAGTCATCACTGCCAGCCGCACAACATGCCGGTCCTCTCGTTCGGTGGTGTGCCGCGGCTGTGGCAATCGCTCACGTCGGCCCGTCCTTCCTGCACTCACTGAATCCATACTCGCCTCACTGTGACTGGATGTCGTCCCACACGAGCGCCGATGTCTCGGTACGATAAACCGCTGTCGCGATAAGCCACTATTCATCCTCTGTCGAACTCCGAAACATGCTGGAATGACTGCCATATTCTGCGACGAGGCATCAGGAAGCTTCCCACGCACAGGTTCGGCAGCACAACACACTTCCACTACTTGCACCCCGCCTTCTGTGCGCCCTTCTTATATTGCTTCTCGGTGGCGTGCCGGGCACACATAATTTGCATATGCCCTGCAATGCTAATCGTTTGTATGTCCTCTCGCGGACGACACATGCTGCGAATTTCTGACCAATCGGATGCTTCCTTCTTGGTGTTGCATTTTGGGTGGCCAGCAGTGTAGATTCATTTAGCTAGCAGCATCCCGCCAAAAAACTAGTGGGGCAAGAGAAAAGGCGTACTTCGACTGTTTATCTTTTTAGTAATTTTGTTTATTTCCTTTTTTGAAAGATAATACAGATCAAAAATTGGATGATGACAGAAAATCAATATATGATTAAAATCCGCGGCACTTAGAATTATCGGCCCTATGCCAAAGGCAGGCTCTGTGCATAAATGAAGTTTTGTTCACGCAGTACTAATGAAAACATTTTTTCTGAACTAAGAAAATGTATTTACGAGTAAATAATCCTCAATATAATTTAAAGTTGTCATTTTTTCAATTCAGTCTTTAAAAACATTTTTAGTTAAAAGCGATTGATTTGGGTAGTCCGGCTATTTAAAATACGTAAAAATATAATTACTGTAGAAGCCGCTAGTAATTAGGTAAAGCAGAATGTGGGTTAAAAATTGTGAAAACACAAGTTTGTCCGTGTCCCCTCACTCCGGAGTAAGTCGCTCTCCCAACTGAGCTACGCGGACGGAATTTCTCGCTGCAGATTTGTCGTCTTGACACCTGTTATTACCTCTGTAATACGTCACATCATCTTCCTCTCTCTTTTTTTTTTTTTTTTTTTTCTATGAAGCGAAGTAGGAATTTTTCGTTAATTCCAAACAATGTGTGGAACAAGCATCACACATTTTTCGAAGAACCCAACGACCAGTGGATCCGTCTTCCACAATCGGGCGCCAATGTGAAAACACGAGGTTGTCCGTGTCCCCTGACTGCGGAGTAAGTCACTCTCCCAACTGAGCTACGCGGACAGAATTTCTCGCTGCAGATTTGTCGTCTTGACACATGTTTTTACTTCTGTAGTACGTCACACAATAAAAAAAATAATAACTATGATTTTATAGCAATAAAAACAATCAAAGATTTCTTTCTGTTAACATCACACCCCTCCGCCAAATAAGCTAAGCTGATGACTAAACCTGCTCCGCCGAAATGTCGACGCCGCAGGGATATGCAGAACTCTCTCAAAAAATTTGATAGTGAAGGCGTTGCGCGAACAATCCTGCCAGGCTCCGACAAGTCTTTCACCCGGACAGAATCAGTCCAGAGACCGGCTATGGTCTGCTGCCCCCGCTGGACTACCACTTCCCACCCCTTTGCCATAGCCCACGCGTTCGACTTGCTAATGGGCAGTGGTTCTTCAATTTTGCGACTGGCTGGGAGATCTATTCGCCAGCGCGGTGGATTTTTGGGACCAAAGTCCTTTATTGGTATCTAAGATAAAAAGAAAGTACAAACCCATTTATTTACACTGAGGGTCTCATGCATTGGGAAATCAATCCTTTATTTCACGAGCCCTCTCACAGAAATGAAAAAATAGAAATATTTACATTGTTATTTACAAAGTCCGCAGCACTAGGGCGTGTACTGAGGTGATGATTCTGGGCCGGAGTCATCTTTCTCCTCTTCGTTGCAGTCTTCAGTCTCCAATCATCAGTTCTTCTTGCCTCGCGACGAGGTCTTTGACCATCTCGACGAGTCCCTGTCTCGCTCTGGGTTGAACGAGCAGGATCGATAGGTCCCTCGTTTTTTTTCAATTCTGGAGCGAGGACTTTTCTCCTACCTGAAAGAGAACTACACTCCATAATCATGTGGGGGACGTCTGTGGACTGGGGCCCGCATCACACGCCCGTTCCCTTACTCCGGCGATACGCCATTGCCGGTGAATACCTGGTTCAGGAAACCGTCTGATTTCATTCGCCTGACTCGGGGAAAGACACGGTTCGTTTTCCTCCCCGTATCGCCCTCGTCGCACCTTTTCTGCCACTCCACCAGCGTGGCTTTTTTCATCTGGGTCCGCACGCTCTGCAGCGGCGTCCTTATACTCCGAGTCAATCTAAGAGTGAACCACTATGAAAGGTGCAAAACAGCTACCTCCACTACGAAAAATAGTCCCTAGCGTTTAGAGCGAAAAGCATCAGAATTATTGCTTAGAATCCATTTTTGTTTGCTCAACAGTTTATCAGACAAATTTGCTATCTAAAAATAAAATTCTAGAAATTAGAGCGCTTTTAAAAATAAATTTGTTCTGAGAAGTTGCTGAATCAAGAGCTTCACACTTTCGGCTATTTCTGCTCACTTGGGAAACAACTCGGACAGGGGGAAGGGGTGGAAGACCTCTCCCAACATTAACATTACAGAGGCAATAAAATGACAATCGGGGAAACTAGAAGGCAGTATGGGAAGCAGTTCGGCCTCCACCAGACCCCCACTCACAATCCCCACTGCTTGTGAGATGTGTTTGTGGGTGGGGAGATCAGAATGGAAACAGTAAAAGAGTACATTAACGCGGATGGATACCGTTCTTGCGTTCCACGACGAGATGTGATAAGGCTCTCCCGCCTTATCACATCTCGAGAGCTACGAACAAATGAAGTCAGTTTTGAATAGATTGGCTATAGACAATACGCGGTCTGTGGATACACGGCTTGTTACAAAGAGTTTGCGAAAAAAAGGTGTGTGTGTTTGTGTGTGTGGGGGGGGGGACGGGGATTCGAAACTATCTTTTCAACGATTTTACGGAGGGAGATTTTGTCACGTTTCAACACAACCAGCTAATTTTTGCAGTGCCAGAAAGTGAACTTGTCTGTAGCTCTTAAAATAATCAAATCGATATTATACATAGAAGACAAGAGAGGCCTTTTTTCATGAATATGAAGCTCGAGCGAAAGTGAAATATTCAACAGCTGTTTATAAAGATGTTAACAAGAGGGTGAACAAAAATTAGCAACAGCATTTACAGTTTAAACAATGATAGCAAAGTTACCCCGGATGAACTTCCAAAAGGAAGCAAAAAGTTCAAAACTGAACCTTTTTTTAACTGTCATTGATTCGCTAGTGTGTGGGTTAAAAATAAGGACTGCGTCGTACAAGATGATTTTTGAAAGACTTGATTTTCTGGAATAGTTATCATATTTTGAGGAAAATGAAATCAGAAAACACTGTAACAATTTATCGTCCATGTATTATATGGATCTTAGTAAACATGAACTTCCTCTGTATGTCCCCATGTGAAATCATATATCGTGCAAGAGAAGGATTCGTTGTTGAATTCAAACAACATGAACATCACAGAAGGAGAAGAAAATGTTGAAGAGAGGAAGAAAGAGGAGGCAGAAAATGAAGCAGTAGGAAAATGTTTTAGGATTAATATCCACAGACACTTACATTGAAAATGCACTCCTTATGATATTCCCTAACATTAAGATTGCGATGCAGATTTTTTGGGCATGATGGTAACAAACGCGAGTGTAGAACGTTCGTTTTCTAAACACAGATTAATAAAGTTTCATTTTGAATAATTTTATCATTCAATTCAGAATCTTCGGGCACTTGCCGTAAAATTGATTTTATTAATTTGAAAATAGGAACAGTGTTTTCTGCCATGAGACGTTTTGTTTCAGTTTGACGGAAGTCGTTGTCAGATGGTTTTCGCTTTTTCTTTTGATCTTCCTTTTACCGATACAGGCTCATGCCATGCGCACTAAACAATTGCTGAAACTAGATACTGTTCTCTTCTGTTTGTGAGCCCCCGTGAGCAAAGGTTGTCATCCACTGAGTTTTCGAGACCCACATTTCTGGCGTGGGGAGGATGAGAAATTAACGGGCTGGTTGGTGCTGGGGGAAGCAAGGAATTTTTTCAAGAACTCTTGTTCTTGACCACGGTGTATGATAAGTCAGGGGATACGACTCTCCTCACTGTCAACAGTTTGAAATACGGACTGTTAATGCCACAGCTCGCCAGGGGGCGTTCAGGAGTTGTGGGCTGATCGTTCATGCTAAACATCGTGGGATTCCATTGTGTTTATGATTTAATCAGTGCTAAATCGGTATTTCTCTTGAGTATTTTTATTTATTACTTTGTGTAATTACATTCTATGGAGCTGCATAAACGTTAAAGTTTCTGTACAGAAGGTAAAGTACGTCAACTCTCATTTTACTTAACGGGATTTAAATTTATAATTTAGCTAAATGTCGGATTACGATCAGTTTTATGTACAGGGCGAAAGTGTTTTGTACCGAACTATCAGTTATGGGACAGGTTATGCGACATATAAAGAACTTCTATCAACCTTTAACGACCCAACAGTGTTGGAAAACTGGCTGCAACCATTAGTATGTGATACATTTTTCCACAGATTACAATGTGGAAAAAATTTACGTTAAGAGTATTAACCATTGTTTATATGTAGGATCACTAATTTTTTCCCTTGATATCAAATATGTTCATTGTACTATATGAACGCAGGTCTGGGATAGCTCCGCCGAGAAAAAGCTGCCATTTTGCCGCGATGCACTTTACCGTCATCGCCAGCACAGATGGAGGCAGAGCCTTATTCATTAGTATGATTAGGTACAAAAATAAAGCAAATATGTAAAATATATTGTTTATTACTAAATGAAAACGTCAGTAGTGAATGATTTCTTGAGGGGAAGATTAATAAAAATTATTTTTTGCGAAAACTTCGGTCAGTTTTCAAAACCAGCTGTTTCCGTTAACGATGTTCCAATGACTTCGCAAAAACTGATATTCCATGTTAAAATTGCTTCTCCGAATGCACAGCGCCATCTGATTTTACAAAATGTATAATTTTTTTTTTTGACGATAAAAATGCATAATTTTTTTAATTTTTTTTTTTTTTTTTGACGATGTATTTCTGTTGTCTCAGTAAAAAAACTCAGCGTCGTCTGCTCAGAAATCGTGACTTTAAGAGTACTCACTCCGTGGCTAAAATATATATATATACGTATATGACGCTTATTTGATTAATTCCGTGTGATAGGTACAAAAGTACATGCTGACGAAGCGTTTCAGGCCATTGGTTTTTTAATTCCAAGCAAAATAGCATTCGTAAAATACGAATGTTCTGCCGCTTCCTCCCATAAGAAAGCATAGGTTGTATCAAATCATCGGCCAACATGTTCGTCGCGCCATCTAGTGGCAGGTGACATTAACGGGCGATTTTTGTTTGCAGAGTCGTATCACCTGACTACCATACACCGTGTTCTTGACTAATCACATGTATAATTTCAATGCGAGGGAAGAGGATGCAAATTCTCGTTGGTATCGGCGAGTGAGCTTGGCCGAAGGTGACGGCTTGACCATTGGGGGTGGGCGGGGGTGAGTTAGCCGAAAAATCTGTGATCTCAAGCACAACGAAGGGGCCACGGTGTGATAGAAAGAGCAAGTCAAACGCTCAGAGCATTTTTGTTTTCCTGTCTTTTTTTTTTCTTTTCTTTGTTGTTCGAAAAAAAGTCGGAATGAGAATAAGCAGTAAAGGAATACTCCTAGAGGTAATTTTGTTCTGCAAAGGGCGCTTCAATGGACACCTGCAGTGAGCTCGAGCCCCTCCGTGGCTGCGCCACTGATTACATCATCATTACTACGCATTACCAAAGCACAGGGTACGATGCATTGTTTTACGCATATCAGCCAAATAATATTTTATGCACAATAAAAAATTTTGCGCCCTTAGGCAGTAGCCTCTACAGCCTCATAGGTAATAATCTGGCCCTGGCTGGAAGCACATGAATTTCTTTGTTGAATGGGTACTGTATGCAGGAAATCATATTTTTCACACTCATGAGAAGAGGCTAGCTGGTCAGATACAGACACCGGACAAAAAATTAGTCACCTCCAGAAATGTTAATTTTAATACTTATTTGCATCGTCACGTGCAAAAATCAGTTGTTAAGTGGTCTACTTTAGACCACTAACCAACTAGTAGATTTTCGAGTTCTGATTTGTTTGTTTGTTTCGGGGTTTAAAGACCAGAAGATCAGATCAGATCAGATCATCAGTAGAGGATTTTAGGAAGGGAGTGTCTGACTCCAGGTCTTAAACAACCCTTAGAAATAGGAGGCTAGGAGATTTCGGCTAGAGTGCCCGATAGGAAAGTGACACGGAAGCGAAGTAGAAAGGGGGAGGAAGACGCCCTTATTTATTACCGGGGGGCCAGTACCCGGGGTCCGACGGCTTAACGCGCCCATCCGACGCACGGCGGATATTTAGTGGATAGAGCGTTCGTACCTGCCTGGGATCGAACCTGAGGTCCTTTCCGTGGTAGTCACGAACATTGCCCACTAGGCCACCCGCGGTCATAAAGACCAGCAGGAGCAATTTTTAAGGCTTTAAGCAGTCTCCCGTCTCTAATTTGGGGTTACTGGTTCCAGGGAGAGGACAAGAACACCACCCATGTCTCATCCAAAAACCGACCATTGGGCCTGGACCCAGTGGTGGTTCCAGCGCGGGACGATTGGGGCCATCACCACCAGGGGCGTACTGATGGCCCCCGAAACCCCGCATTGCGGAGGGGGGGGGGTATCACGACTAAAAGAGCATCTAGCCTCAGCAGAAAGCTTTTACAAAATTTTTAGCGAAAATTTCTCATGAAGCTGGTTAAGGAAACAGCCGACAATTTTGTCGGCAGCTTTAAATAAAGCATTAAAAAAAAAAAAAAGATTTTTTTTTTCAATAAATAAATAAAATATTTAGAAACCATTTTCTCTGTTTTAGTTCATAAAACACTAGATTTTATACCAATGAGAATAAGGTTACGTATTATAGTCATTTGCACATAACTATGCATCCTTCAGAATATAATGAATCAAAAGATATTCTCCGCGGGGGACTTTTTATTACGTGCAAAGCATTGTGGGTGGCATGATGTTAAATGTGATTTATGCATTCAAGAGTAAATAATTAAGGAAGTTTATTTCTGTGTACCACCATTCTTAATTGTTTCTTATCTCTTACTTATGATCTGTATTTTCATACAAATCGGAAAAGGTCATTAGATACTGTCAGAGGCGACTTTAAATCTTTTGGGGCCCTAGGCGCTAAACCCTCCTTTCCCTTCTTATCGCCTCAGAAAGTTTCATCCGTCAGATTAACAAATAAAAAAAGTAAAGTCAAGAAAAATATTCTTGCCCTTTTTGAAATGCGATTCTATCATAAATTATTAGGACGTTTTTTTCAGGAACAATGCTAATGTAATCAGTTTGACTGTTCACGCACATCGAACTTTTTGTTTTCACAGATTTTTCAAAAAAATTTTTTGCGGCTAGTAAGTAATCAAAGGGCACTAAGTTTGGCACTTTAAATATCCCATATTCTTTATGAATTTACGACTAAGGGCTGTCAAAATCGAACATTCAAGAAATTAAAGTTCTCTTGTGAAGAAATATTTTTGTGCCTCTCAGATTAGGCTTAACAGTTTGAGAAAGATCTCAAATACTTAAATTTTCGAATCAGTTCAATAATTTCCTGCTAGAGATACTGAAGGACAATAAAAGTGGTTTTCACAGATTCTTCAAAAATTATTTTTGCGAATCATAGGACATAAAATTTTATTAAATTTTGGCCATTTTAAATTTCACTACCAGTTCATAAATTTCCCTCTAGTTCTGGAATTGGAAATTTAATAAATTTCAGCTTTACGCTACGAGAGACCATTTCGGTTACGGCAAAAGTTCTTTTTGAGTTTGATACGTTTTACAAAACTGGCTACATCTTCAGTTGATAGTTACTCGGCAAATTTAACGCTAAAGGCGCTGAAAAAGAAGCATAAGGATTAAGTGCAAAATATCCAGCTTGAAAATGGAAAAGTAGGAAACACAGTTTTTCGAGTAAGAGTATCATTGAAACTTTTATTGGCCTCCCGGGTGGCGCAGTGGTCTAAACGATGGCTTATGACCATTCGTCCGAAATGAGTCCGGGTTCGGATCCCGTGAGGCATGGATATTGTGATTGTCTTACGGCACTGGCTCTCTCCCTTCCCTGGAACCAGTGACCCTAAATTAGGGACGGGCGACTGCTTATAACCCATTGAGTTGCTCACGGTGGTCGTTAAACCTTCAAGTAAAAAAAAAACTTATTGCTTTTTCAAATGTTAATTTGTTGTCAATTAGAGGAATAGAAAAGGTGAGAATACTTGATAATTATCAATATTGAACTAGGGGAGGAGAAAGCAATAAGAAAATGCTATTGCAATACAATAGGAATTTTTTTAACACTATTCAATAAGAAAAAGATAAACAGTGCAACATTTTCGAATTTCTTTATTTTGCAGCCTAAGCACACACTTTTTGTGAAAAAAGAAAAAAAAAAGAAAAAAGAACGAAGCACCCCGAGAAAGTCCTTTGATCGTAATGAAACTCTGCATGCAAGTACCTCAGGGCCGAATATGCAAATGAATAATTAAAAAATAACGACCAATGACTAAACAGCGGCCAGCGAAAGGGAAACCGCATCAAGAGCAAAGGGCGACACAACAAGTCGTAGAATGCATCGACGTATCGGACAATTCTGACAGCGAATTGCTGGTACATTAACCTCCAGACTGTGAGGATGCCACGACGACGGATCCGTGCACACCACAAGAAGTCGAGCGGGTTTGCGAGAGGATATATAATTGAGCTGAGAAAAGCCAGTTGGTCATGTCGCCGTATCGCCAGGCATTTGGATCGGAGCGACGTGGTAATCGGACGATCTTGGCGCCAATGGGTCGAGCAGGGCCCCACAATCCAGCGGCATAACCGGTTTTCCGGTTATTTGGGGAGCGGTGCCCCCACGGCCCGAGCTCACCTTGTGACGGAATACATTTCGTTTACTCTGGAACGATAACATCACCGAAGGGACAGCTGTTCATCCACCTGATGGGGGATGGCGTCCCCACGGCCCGAGCCGATTTTCTCTTATTGTTTTGCTTTTTTCGTCTTTAGTTCATATATTGACATGTACCCGCCTCAGTTGTAGGCTGCTGGGGTTCTGATGAGGCGCCAGCTCCGGGTTTTGTTCCTCATTCCCTCCCCTGTCTTTTCTCTTTTCTGTTATATTTTCTGTTTTTCCGGAGCTGGTTAGCTTAGACCTACCTGCACGTTTGCCGTGTGCGGTGACCCGTACAGGTGGAAACGGGGATGCTGGAGGCTGTGGTATCTGGAGGCCGGGTTGTAGTTGCCCTCAGATGCCAACACTCCTCTTTGCCCTCTACTTCACCCTAAACGGGAGGCTGGGAGCTAACCCACTCCTAGTCAGGAAGTCTGTATCCGAGTGGCGTCCAGACTTCTAGCGGCTTGTCGTTCTGTTCGGCAGGGTGAGTTTGGGGGTAGGGTGGGCATGCCAAAGGGGTGTTCCCCGGGCACGGGAAAGTCTGGGTGCACGCCGAGCGTATGTCTGCCCTACCAACTTGCTATATCCGCTGACTATCCCTAGAGCCGTGTCCTGCGTCCTCTTAGGCTTGCGGACCTCCGGCTCTCCCTCGTTGGGCTCGGTAGTGGGTGGGGAGGTCGGCGGACGAATTTTTCTCTTCTTCATAGCCACACAAAGTGTTTCCCATGCTACCACTTTAAAGCGCCCTGTGGAGGATGGTACACCTTCCTCTACAAAGAAACTTGTCTCAACTCAATTCAATGCTCTGTTTCTTTTAATAAAATCTGGTGACTCTTCTCAGTCACTCAGTAGCAAGAGTCCCTTCTGGATCAACAAGGCTCTGCAGGCCGTTGCTGGCTCTCCAAAGAGTGTCAAGAAGCTCCCTTCAGGGGATCTTCTCGTGGAAACCTCTAATCCACGCCACAGTGCCACCTTGCTGGACACGACCGTTTTTGCTTGGCATTCCTGTTCAGGTTTCTCCCCATGGTTACCTCAGTTCCTCTCGCGGTGTAGTAAACTCCCGCGACCTGCTTGGGTGCAGCGATGAGGAATTGCTGGAGGAACTTGGTGAACAGCATGTCATTGGGGTTCGACGGATTCTTTTTAGGTGGGATGGGAAATCTATTCCCTCCCGTAACATCATCCTTACTTTTGACTCCCCAACCCTGCCTACTTCCATCAAGGCAGGTTATTTACTGCTTGATGTTCGGCCGTATATCCCGAACCCCTTGCGATGTTTCAGGTGCCAGCATTACGGTCACTCCCAGCAGTCTTGCCGTCATGTTGCAAAGTGTGGTCGCTGTGGTTCCACAGAACACTCTTTGGCGGAATGCTCCGCAGAGTCAGATCATTGTGTCAACTGCGAAGGGACTCATCCTGTATCTTCTAAGCAGTGTCCAAAGTGGATAGAGGAACAGGCAATCCAACGCCTGAAGACAACTGAGCATCTCTCCTATCCCGAGGCTAGACGGCGGATCGCCCCTTTACAACCAGGCCGGCGGTCCTATGCTTCAGTTGTGGTGCAGAAGGCTTCAATGGCGGTCCAGACTGAGGTGACCATCCCAGCGCGTTGTCCTTATGATTTTGAGGACATCTTTGCTGCTGGATTGGAGGCACTGAAGTCTCGCCGCATTGCATCCAAGGCGACATCAACATCGTCGCCTAAACCTTCCTCTTTGCCGAAAACATCTTCTGCCAGCACAGGGACCCAGGGCACTGCAAAGAAGAAGCCGGAGAAGTTGAAACCAGGATCATCCTCCCCGAAACAGAGCAGGCAAAAACCACCTCTCAACACAGGGGGTAAACACAGCCCTGTGTTACCTCCAGACACTGCTGATGGATTGGAGGTGACGGACGACATGGAGACTTTCTAGTCGTCTGTCTTCATTCTTTCATTTCATTTTTCATTATGGCCACGCTCATTCAGTGGAATTGCCGAGGTCTGCGATCACGCATTGATGATTTGAAAGGCTTACTGTCTTCGCACACACCTGTGTGCGTTTGTCTCCAGGAGACAAAGCTTCGCACGACGGACACTCCTTCGCTGCGGAGACATTCCCTTTTCCACAATGATCACCAGGATGGCGTTATCGCCTGCGGAGGAGTGGCCATCGTTGTTCCTCATGGTGTTCCTGTCACTGCAGTTGCCCTCCAGACGACTTTGCAGGCAGTGGCAGTGATATTATCTGTGAACACTCTGTTCACGGTGTGTTCTGTCTACATACCACTAGGTGAAGCTGTGAGCCTTTCGGATCTGGAAGATTTGGTCGACCAACTGCCGCCTCCTTTCTTCATCTTAGGGGATTTCAACGCACACAATCGGTTGTGGGGTTCTACCACTCGAGACTCCAGGCGCTGTGTTGTTGAGTCCCTGCTCTCCGACACGTCCCTCTGTCTCCACAACACCGGGGCAGTCACCTATTTCCACGAACCCACCCGCTCGTACTCAGCCATTGATTTGTCTCTGAGTTTAACATCATTATATCCTGCCTGGTCCTGGAGCGTGTCTGGTGATCCCCTTGGCAGCGATCACTTTCCCATCTTCCTCCGTCTAGCGAGTGGCGGGTACCGTTACCCTACTCGCCCTGCTAGATGGAATATTGATCGAGCCAAGTGGGACACATTCACGGCTTCGGCATTTATTACTCCAGATATGGTGACCTCAGGAACGGTCAATGACGCTGTTGCGGCGGTAACGGATTGTATTGTGAAGCGGCGGAACTTACCATACCCAGGACGTCGACTAAACTTCCACGTTGCCCGAGACCTTGGTGGAATTCCACTTGCATAGCAGCTCGTCGGGCCCAACATCGGGCTTGGGGTAGGTTTCGTCGGTACCCCACCGACGCGAAACTACTTGCTTTCAAGAAAGCCAAGTCCTACGCGCGATTGGTTCGTAGGCGTAGTCAACGGGAGTCCTGGATACAGTATGTATCCGGGATTAACACCAATACTAGCCCTAAGATCGTTTGGGACAGGATCCGTAAGATTCGGGGACAGTACCCATCTGGGGAAATCTCCATTCTTGAGAGTGATGGAGGAACGGTTGCTGACGCTCAGGGTATTGCTAACCGTCTGGGCGCCGCATTTTCTTCGGAGTCCAGCAGTCGCAATTACCCTGCTTCGTTCCGGCAGTTACAGCCGCTACTTCTACGGTTCAAGGTTTCCTTTGGACCGTTTTCCGCTGCCGATTATAACAGCCCGCTGACTGCCGTCGAACTGAATATTGCCCTGAATCGGTCCGGCCGAACATCTGTCGGACCGGATAACATCCATTATAAAATGCTGAAGCGCTTTTCTCCGTTCTCTCTTGAATGTCTGCTGGTCCTGTTTAACAGGATCTGGCACGAGCGTGACTTTCCCGAATCTTGGCGCACTGCCATTGTCGTTCCTGTTCTTAAACCTGGTAAAGATCCCGCTAACCCGCTGAACTAACGACCAATTGCTATGACGAGCTGCCTTGGCAAAGTCCTAGAGCGCATCATCAATTTTCGTTTGGTTTTTTATTTGGAATCACGTCACCTTCTTTCACCTCATCAGAGTGGATTTCGGAAATTCCGTTCCACCTCAGATCATCATCTTCGCCTTGAGACATCTGTCAGGGAGGCGTTTGTCCGGCGTCAGCACTTGGTCTCCGTGTTCTTCGATATGGAAAAAGCCTACGATCGAACCTGGAGATACGGCATTCTCCGTGATCTGCATGACTGCGGATTGCGGGGAAATTTGCCAACCTTCATTGCCGGATTTCTCCAGAACCGGATGTTCCATGTGCGCGTCGGATCGACCCTCTCTGCGTTATACCCACAAGAGCAGGGTGTCCCTCAAGGCTCCATTCTTTCTGTGACATTGTTTATCCTTCATGTTAATAATCTTTTCACCCTACTTCCTCCGACGGTCCGTGGCACCATGTACGTTGATGATCTGCAGATCTCTTGCGCATCTGTCAACATGCGCACTATTGAGCGGCAGCTGCAGTCGGCCATTAATAAAATCTCTACCTAGGCCTCCCACAATGGATTTGGCTTCTCGACCCAGAAGACCGTTTGCGTGCATTTTGCCGCAAACGGGGCCTTCACCCAGACCCCAGTATCCGTCTGGATGGTACCACCATTCCTGTGGTGTCAGAAGCCAAGTTCCTTGGGCTAACTTTTGACCGAGCACTCACCTTCCGTCCTCACATCCAGTCTTTGAAGGTGTCGTGCACGAAGTCATTGAGTATCCTGAAGGTCCTCTCTCGAACATCTTGAAGGGCTGACAGGTGCTCAATGCTTCGCATTTACCATTCTCTGATTCGGTCAAAGTTAGACTTCGGTTGCATAGCGTACGGTTCGGCACGTCCTTCCGTGTTGCGGCCTCTGGATCCTGTCCATCACCAGGCTCTGCGGCTATGCACTGGTGCTTTCCGTACCTCTCCCGTGCATAGCCTGTATGTCGAGGCCCATGAACCGCCGTTGTGCATCCGACGTAAGCAGCTGTCTCTTCAATTCTTCACCAAGTTGAAGTCTCTTCCTGATCATCCACTGCATGGTTCAATTTTCCAACCGCAATGTGTCCGCCTATTCTCACACCGGTCTTCCTGTGTTCCGACGTTTGGGATTCGGTTGTCTACCTTAGTGCGCGATGCTGGTCTAGACTTGTCAAGGATTGATTTGACCCGGTTCTACAATGAACCGCCTTAGCAGCCGGTTCAAGCAATGGCTGACCTTTCCCTCTGTGTGTGGCCAAAGTTTTTCACTCCTGCTCTGGTGTACCAGCAGCTCTTTGCCGAGAAACAGTCTCTCTTCCCGGATTTCGTGCCTGTATTTACTGACGGGTCGAAATCCGGTGAGGTTGTTGGATCCGCTTTCGTGTGTGGCGATGCCTCCCATGCTGAGAGGCTTCCGCCTGAATCCACCGTCTTTTCGGCAGAGATGCGTGCGGTACACCTCGCTTTGTGTCACATACAGTCTACATCTAATCGTCGCACTCTGATTTGCTCCGATTCCCAGTCCATCATCCAAGTCCTTTCTTCTCCAGAGGACACGGACTCACCGGTCATCCGTGATGTCCGTCGTCTTCTTGGAACTTTGGAAGGTGCTGGATTCCTGGTCCGATTCTGTTGGGTTCCTGGCCATGTTGGGATCCGGGGTAACGAGCTGGCAGATTTATCTGCCAGGTCTGTTTCCTCCATGTCGCCAGCTCGGCTGCCACTGTCTTTCCGAGATTTTCGCCCTTTGATCCGGAAAATTGTTTTGGATGAGTGGCAGTCCCTGTGATTTCAGCAGGGCAGCAATAAACTCTATGCCATCAAACCACAGATCGGAATATGGAAGTCTAGTTTGCGGAAGAACCGTCGTGAGGAAGTTGTTCTTGCGCGTCTCCGCATTGGGCACTGTCGTTTTACCCACCGCTTTTTGCTGCGTGGCGACAGTGCCCCGATGTGTGAGGCGTGCCACTGTCGTCTCACCGTCCTTCATGTTTTGTGTACTTGTGTTCGTTTGTGTGATCATCGTTTTCGTTATTTTCATTCTCATTTGTTGGACGTCGGAGCAGCTACGCTGCAGACTCTCATAGGTGAGGACTGTGACCTGACCGCAGTGTTCTCCTTTTTTAAGGAAATTGACTTTTTTAACCTCATCTAGTTTTACCGTATTCATTTCCATCTTTCACTTTTACCGCTTTATCCTGTTTTTAACCTTGTGTACGTGTTTTATTGATTTCGTTCTCTTTTGATGTCTTATGTTTGGCGCTCTTTGGCCAACCCTGACCCTTGCGCCATTAAAATCTACTTACCAACCAACCAACCAATCCAGCGGCATACGGGCAGTGGACGGCCGAGAGCATCGGTGGAACGCGAGATTTGAGCTACTGTGAGAGCAGCACGATCAGAACCGAATTCGTCGCTCTCAACCATTCTTTGAAATGTTGCGTCGTCCACAGGTACGGAAGTGGAAATTCGAACCGTTGCCAGACAAGTTGCGGCACAGGGATTACATTCGAGGAGGCCAATCCGCTGCTTTCTACTGATCAGAGAGCATTGCAGGCAACAGTTGCAGTGGTGTCGGACCCGATCGACGAGGGATGATGTCCAGTGGTGTCATGTTGTCTTCAGTGATGAGTCACGGTTTGCACTTAGCACCGATGACCAGCGCATGCGTGTCTGGAAACGAGCCGACCAGCGCACGGATCCTGCTTTTACCGCGCAACGGCACAGGGCTCGGACACCCGATCTGACTGTCTATAGGAAGCTATTACCTACGATAGTCCACCCTTCGAAGTCCTCCGTACTACCCTCACGGCTCAACGGTACGTCGACGCATTCTACGACCTGTTGTGTTTCCCTTCCTGTAACACATCACCGGGTAATTTTTGCAACAGGATAATACCCGACCACACACGGCACAGGTCTCCCGGGACTGCCTCTGTAATACGACACCCTTTTAGGCAAGCCCGATGACCCGATTTCTCACCGATCAAACATGATGGGATCCCACCTACACCCATCCCGGAATGTCGGCGAATTGGCCCACAATTTGGACACCATCTGGCATTCCATACCTCAGAACAGTATCCGTAAACTGTATGTGTCTCTGCCACGCTGGGTTTCTGCTTGTATCCGAGTGAGAGGTGGCGCTACAACTTATTGACTTCTACTCATGTAACTGTTTTATATGGATAAATGGCCCAACTGCTGTGGAATTGCAATAATTTTCTCTCCCGTACATGTACATTACACATGCCAATTTTCATCTTGATTGGATGATTCCTTCGGGGTGCTTCGTTTCCTTTTTTTTTTTTTTTTTTTTTTTTGTTCTTCTTTCTTTCTTTTTAGCGAAGATTGCATTAGCTACTTTGGGTTAGAGTGGTGTAGGAAGATTAGGGCTAAGGAAGAACTTGATCATACTACCCCAGAGAGAAAAAGTAGTAAATAGCAAACACCTCGGATCATCAGGACAGTTTCTACAAGCACTCTTCATCGCAGCTCAGGAAAGACAGGTAAAAAGTTCCAACACAGATGCTTTTCCTTGGCTGGAAGTCATATGAAAGTAATTTATATCACAGCCAGCTAACTATTCGCCTTAAACAATGAAAAGTGTGGGAAGCGAACACCTACCACTAAAAGGAAGGTTAGTTTTTTTTAACAATTTCTTTCAAAACAAGTACATCGATACCCAGCAAAAACAGTCTTGCTGGCCCAGCACTGCCAGCAATGGCCCAGCACTATGTTGCCGCTGCCGAACCGCCAATAAAATGTCCGGGCGGCCAACAGAAGGGCCAGTTCAGGCCAACAGCTGGCACCCCATCAGTTGTCATATGCCACAACAGGGCCATCAGTTGTCCATCACAGGCAGTGTCTGCCACAAGTGGCCCTTCAGTGGCCCTGCAAGCACGTGCCAGAAATGATGGCTAGCCTAATGTGGTCCGCTAGTTTGCCGATGGTGGCAGCCGGCAACCACGTGACGTAACTGGTGGGTTGCCGAATCTTGTCCGCCAATTTCCCAGTAGTAGCCATTAAAAAAAAATCACGGATAACCGCAATTCCCCGAAGCTACAAGTTTTTTTTTCTACCCTTACGAAACTTGTGAATTATAGCACTGCGCTGGGGAAATTTTTCAAACGGACCGGGAAAACGCCCATTTGGATCTGGGTGGATACGAACTTAGGCCGTTGACGTGGGAACTGAGCTCTCTACCGACCAAACTAATTTGCCACGCACGCGCTGGTGCTTGAAGCTGTCTGTTTCGTGCGTAATATGTAATCGAATGGTTCCCTCTTTCATTTTACAATATTGCGAGGTATTTTTCACAAAAGGCAGTTTCATATAATTCGTAAATTTATTTTTTCAAAGTAACGATAGTTTTTTTTTACCTTAAGAGAACTTCACTCATTTTTAAGGAGTGTACATACTTAGAGTCGCTTTCCAAAGTTTTGTACTGTCCTTGTCGTCTTGAAAGGAGATTGTTGAACTAATTGGACACCCCTGCAATCGACGATATCTGCGGTCCTGACACACTTCACGGCCGCCGCCGTTAAATATCGTGTGGGAAACAACAACGCAACCAGTCGCATGCAAGATGTTACGCAGTTCGGAGCTCTCTGATTTCGAGAAAGGTGTAATCGTCGGGTATCACAGAAATAGTCGATCCATACGTGACATATCCAGCGAGTTGAAGTACCCAAAATCGACAGTGGCCTACGTGGTTGGCAAGTGGAAGATGAGAGGTGACTGTCGGAATGTGCCCCTACCCGGCAGACCCACAAAACTGGGAGTTAGAGACCAACGGGTGCTGGCCAGAGAAATTCGGAAGAACCGTACCAAATCGATGGGCCACATCCGCAAGGAGTTACAACAGGCATCCGGGAGTGTTCTTTCGATGAATACCATCCGCAAGGAAGCCCATCTGCTCGGTTATCATGGACGTGCTGCCGCCCACAAGCCTTTGATCACCAAGTCCAATAGCGCTGCTCGACTAACGTGGTGCAAAGAACGTCGACAGTGGACAGTTGAACAGTGGAAACAGGTTCTCTGGAGCGACGAATCAAGGTTCACCCTCTACCGTTCGGATGGCAGGGTCTGGGTTTGGCGTCTGCCTGGAGAACGCCTCCTGCCGGAATATATTGTGCCAACTGTGAAGTTCGGCGGCGGTGGAATTATGCTATGGGGGTGTTTCTCCTGGTATGGCACGGGACCCTTGGTCGCAATTCCTGGTAGACTCAACGCCGAGACCTACTGCACCATTTTGGATGACCATGCGCTACCTACGTTGTGACAGTTTTACGGGGTGGACCCATGTTACTTTCAGGACGACAATGCCACCTGTCATGTGGCGAGGTCCGCCATGGCTTGGTATGGTGACAACGGGGTTAATCGAATAGACTGGTCTGCGCAGAGCCCGGACTTTAACCCTATCGAGCACCTCTGGGACGAGTTGGAGCGTCGACTTAAGGGGGGCCCCCACCGTCCGAAATCGGTGAAGGAACTGACCTGTCTTCTCCAAACCGAGTGGAAGATAATACCGCTAGCCGTCGTACAACGCGTGGTTGAGAGTATGCCCTGGAGGGTCGCAGCTGTAGTCGCCGCTCGTGGAGGCTCCACCAACTATTGAAGGTGAATAAACTTCGTTTTCCTTTGCTATCACAGGTGTCCAATTACTTGTTGGTAGATAGTGTATATATTTACCCGGGTTCGTGTCACATTCTGTTACATTTTTAACGTTGTATCTTTCCTTTTCGTTGTCCGAAGCTATATTTGTTATAAAGAGGAAAGAAATTTTATTTTACTTCTCCTTATTTTTAAGAGCGAATTCGTCCCAGTCTTGTGTATTCAACCCATGGATGAATACATTATATCCACTTAGCGTTGCTTTTTTTTTTTCAAATAATTAATTAATTTTGTACCTGTATAATTTTTTTTCCAACAAACGTTTTTTTAATGGTTTTCCTGGACATTTGTTTCAAGCGGTTTCAAAAATTTTCTTGTCATACATCCACCCCATTCCATGAATTGTTATTCATGGGAATGGAGTGGGTGTATTTCATGGCTGTAATCTAGCATTTCATGGCTTAATCTGATATCTTCGTCGACGTGGAATTTCATTAGGAAATTAATTCGCCTCTCTACATATGGATTTCCCCCCTAATATCCACTAAAATAACACGATGGCGATAGCGTCGTCTTCAACTAACTGGCACCATGAGAGACACGGCAAGTGTTGCTTCTGCGCATGCGCAGTCCCGTTGCTTCCACCAGCTGTTGGGGTTGCATTGGTTGCCAGCAACGGGCCACTAATGGCACTTGCTTGGAGGCCCACAATTCACGGCAATACTGCAGGGCCATCAATGGCTCGCCAACTGATAGCGCTGCCACCAACGAGCCGCTACCAGGCCGTGAGCGGCAGATTTCAGCCAGCAGTGACCCATCACTCTCAGCTGGTGGCCAGCAGTTTCCCAGCACTTGTGTTTTTGCTGGGTAATAATTAGAAAATTTAAAATGAGAAAGTAAATTATCAATTGACAATAAAGTGGTCACTTTAAGGATTGATCTATTTCGGTTCGTGAAAAGCAAAACAAAACTGGCAAACCAATTATACGATTTCGGGGCCCTCAAGCTCTGGGGCCCTAGGCGCGCGCCTAGTGCGCCTAGTGGGAAATCCGCCCCTGGATACTGTCACATGGCAGTTAGGTATTTTATGCGTGTGATCATGAGGAATTTAAAACAGGACAGCCTTAGTTCCCTAAAAGATAACAATTTGCATATGATTGACTTTGGCATAAGTGTTTTGTAGTACTGTGCATAAACCTAGGGCGGTCATTTTAATTAAAATGTGCACTTCTGTGTTATAATTTTAGTTTTACGAAACATTCCTGTAGGTTCCAAAGAATTTGAATTATAATAACTTTCATAAAACCTAGTTAATAGTATGGAATTTAAAAATCTTAGAAACTGAAAGCTAAAAGATTTTCGCAAAAGGATTTAAATATATTTTTTGCGGGGACCCCGAGTTTTTCAGATACGCCACTGATCGCCGCCCCCGTTCCTGAAAAATAAACAGATCTAATTTTTTTCAAAAATATGCTGATAAAATATTTGGTTTTCAAATCAACTGAATCAAGACTTTATTAATATAATATTAAAAAAATTAACAACGGAATTATATTTAATTTAATTCAGAAAAACAACTTCGTCAGGAATAAGCGTTTTCATTTCTTGCTTCTGACGATGTTTACCAGTTTCACCTGTCAAACACCTCGTGCAGCCATCACATTGCAGATGTGCTTTCCATGCACTTGATAGGTGTGGAGATGAAGATAAATCATTTACCAGGTTATTACGGCTTTGAAATATATGAAAGGCTTCAAAAAAGTCTAGGTCAAATATTGATCTAACAGTTTGGCGTCATTAAAGGTAAAGGTGGTCAGTGGCATACCAGAAAAACTTGGGGCTCCCCCGCAAAAAATATATTCGAGGCCCTTTTGTGAAAATCTATTAGCTTTCAATTATCGAAAACTTTAAATTCCATATTATTAACTAGGTTCTATGGTTTTTTTAATAATTCAAATTCTGTGGAACCTATAGGTATTTTTCGTTAAACCAAAATGATCGCACTTTGTCGCATAAAACACAAGTGTGCAAGTTATAATTAAAATTATAGTCTTAGTTTTATACCATTACATAGTACTACAAAAAAGACTTGTAATAATATAAAACTAGGCCCAAGTTAATCATATCACGCAAATTTTATTCTTTTAGAGAACTAAGGCCATCCTCTTAAAACGTCTCACGATGTTACACACAAAACACCTAACTGCGGTGTGACGGTGTCTAATGACCTTTTCCAATTTATACGAAAATACGAAACATAAGCAAACGTAAGGAAAAAATAAATTACAATTACGAATTATGTAATCTTTAATATATAAAAAATATATCAAATTATTTTATCTTATATGTAGAAATAACACGCTTCACATAATGTCAAACTAATTTGCACATACTAAATTTCTTTCTCTTCGCTGTGTTATAAAAATGACACAGGTTTCCGTTTCTTGACTCTCCGAATAACACCTTTCAGTTCATTATATTCTAAATGATGCGTAGTTATGGGCAAACACCTGTAATACATGACATCTTATTCTCATTGGTTTAAAAATTACATTCATTGAACTGATATTTCTTTCACATACATGTATAAGGACTATTGTTTGGTTGTGAAAAGGGGCTTCCAGTTGTCTAGAACAGCTACTTTTCCTTCATCCAGTTTTTATAAACTAAAACCGCGAAAATGATTTTAAAATGTTTACGGACTTATTTAATGAAAAAAATATAAAAATTCGCTTTCTTTACTAGTTCAAAGCTCCTGTAAAAGAAAATCCTGGCTATTCCTTTAACAAGCTTCATATGCAGTTTTCGGAAAACAAAATTGTAAAACATTTTTCCAGAGGTTGGAGGCCCTCCTAGACGCGAGCTCCCCCCCCCGCGATGCGCGGTTTGCGGGGAGTTATCAATACGTCCCTGAAGGTGTGCTAGTCATAGTAAAGCTATTATGACTAGCACCGATAAACCGCCCAAACCAAACTTATGCTGCCACACCTTTCGGTATACTTTATTTCCTGCCATAGCGTATATACAATACCCGCACTTCAATATTCTTGTAGAAGAAAAGCAAATAATGCTAAAACGAGAAAATTTGTCAACCACTTTGACGGCTTCGAAAAATAGAAACTTACGTCGTAAATGTGCCGCCCTGGCTGCGCAGTGGTCTAAGCGATGGCTTCTAATCATTCATCCGTAAGGGGTCCAGGTTCAAATCCCGGTTAGGCATGGATGTTGTGTTTGTCTTACTGCACTGGCTCCCTCCCTTCCCTGGAACCAGTTACCCTAAATTAGGGACGGGCGACTGCTTATAGCCCATTAAGTTGCTCACGGCGATCGTTAAACCTCCAATCCAAAAAGAAAAAAAAAATTATGATGAGCTCAAACCTGTTTTGGTAAAACCCCTTCCCCTTTCTCTAGCTCCTAATTTAAGACCCGTCCCTGGAATCCCGGTGAGGCATGGATGTTGTGTTTGTCTTACGGCACTGGCTCTCTCCCTTCCCTGGAACCAGTGACCCTAAATTAGGGACGGGTGACTGCTTATAGCCCATTGAGTTGCTCACGGTGGTTGTTAAACTTTCAATCAACAACAACAACAAGAACCGTTCCTTGGGGCTGATATCCTCTACCACAGCCCGCATTTGCCAATCGCAGCTGATTTTTTTTTTTTGTGATTGGAGGTTTAGCGACCACCGTGAGCAACTCAATGGGCTATAAGCAGTCGCCCGTCCCTAATTTAGGGTCACTGGTTCCAGGGAAGGAGAGAGCCAGTGCCGTAAGACAAACACAACATCCATGCCTCGCCGGGATTCGAACCCGGACCCCTTACGGACGAATGATCAGGGGTCAACGCCTCAGACCACTGCGCCACCGGGGCGGCTCAATCGCAGCTGAATAATCAATACAATGTAATCAAATGTGCTATCAATAGTCTGGGATAGAAACTCGAAATGCATTGTGCCGCGCCGGTGGCGCAGTGGTCTAAGGCGTTGGCCTCTGATCATTCGTCCGTAAGGGGTCCGGGTTCGAATCCCGGTCAGGCATGGATGTTGTGTTTGTCTTACGGCACTGGCTCTCTCCCTTCCCTGGAACCAGTGACCCTAAATTAGGGACGGGCGACTGCTTATAGCCCATTGAGTTGCTCACGGTGGTCGTTAAAACTCCAATAAAAAAATCCCGGTGAGGCATGGATGTTGTGTTTGTCGTACAGCACTGGCTCTTTCCCTTCCCTGGAACCAGTGACCCTAAATTAGGGATGTGCGACTGCATATAGCCCATTGAGTTGCTCACGGTGGTCGTTAACCCTCCAAGAAATAAAAAAAAATGCATTGTGTACGTTAAGGTGTTTCCATCTAAAATCGCCGCCCTGGTGGCGCAGTGGTCTAAGCGATGGCCTCTGATCATTCGTCCGAACGGGGTCCGGGTTCGAATCCCGGTGAGGCATGGATGTTGTGTTTGTCTTACGGCACTGGCTCTCTCCCTTCCCTGGAACCAGTGACCCTAAATTAGGGACGGGCGACTGCTTATAGCCCATTGAGTTGCTCACGGTGGTCGTTAAACCTCCAATCCAATCCATCCATCTAAAATCTTCGCCTTGCATTTCCAAAGGGAAAACTTCTGTAGCCATTTTTTTCACAATTAATGTGTTTTCTAAAATGAAATTTTGAACATCAATAAAACTAATTTCATATTATAGCCTGGTATACTTAATATTGTCTAAAACGTAACTATAGTTATATTAAAAATCCATAACTTTTCTTTTGGGGGTGTTGAGACCAGAAAATAGATGGCGCGACCTGTACATTGATAACGTCAATAGAAAAACAAATTTTAAATTGCTTAATTATGGTTACGTTTCAGAAAATATTAAGTATACTAGGCTATAATATGAAGTTACTTTTATTGATGTTAAAATTTTTATCTTTAGAAACGCATTAATTGTGAAGAAAATAGCTACAGAAGTTTGTCCATTGGAAATTTTTTTTTTTTTTTGATTGGAGGTTTAACGACCACCGTGAGCAACTCAATGGGCTATAAGCAGTCGCCCGTCCCTAATTTAGGGTCACTGGTTCCAGGGAAGGGAGAGAGCCAGTGCCGTAAGACAAACACAACATCCATGCCTCACCGGGATTCGAACCCGGACCCCGTTCGGACGAATGATCAGAGGCCATCGCTTAGACCACTGCGCCACCGGGGCGGCTGTCCATTGGAAATACAAGGCAAAGATTGTAGGTGGATCCAAGGTAGTTAGAATGAGGGAGAGGCAGCCCCGGTGGCGCAGTGGTCTAAGGCGCTGGCCTCTGATCATTCGTCCGTAAAGGGTCCGGGTTCGAGTCCCGGTAAGGCATGGACGTTGTGTTCGTCTTACGGCACTGGCTCTCTCCCTTCTCTGGAACCAGTGACCCAAAATTAGGGACGGGCGACTGCTTATAGCCCATTGAGTTGCTCATGGTGGTCGTTAAAAATCCAATAAAAAAAAAAAAAAGATTGTAAATAAACCGCGGGTGATCTCCTCTCGCTGAAGGCTTGTGACGTAGCTGGTCCCCAGCAGTCTTCGGGCGTGGTGGTAATGAATGGTGAAATACGTGATTCTTAGTTCAAATTAAAAGGCTTAAAGAACACATAGGCGGAATTTTTACAGTAGGAATTACAGAAGTAAAATAAAACTTACCGATTATTAAAACTTGGAACTTTCCCTCCATTGCTTCCTTTTTTTTAACTCCCTGGATTGCAATGCATGTGCTTGGTTTTTTCTCTTCCTTAAGTTTTGTTGGTTGACGTCGTTAATATATTTAACACAAAAATGTTCTTGCTCTCGCATAGGTTTTAATGATACCCACATCAACTTCTGGAAAGTTTAATTTCAATTTCGATTGAAGTTTGTTTATGGCCCCTTGGAATTTACATATGCCTGCTCCATGAAATTCTGAAAAAACTGATTCAAACGGTTTGACAGTTTCTATCCAAATGTTGTTTGGTATCATTAGCCCACCTCGCGATAAAGTCTCAATCCAGCCTTTATTTAGGTTCCCCATTAAGTAGGAAACCGTTCCCAATTCTTTATCCTTGTGACGAAATGCTAAATATCGTCAAAATCGTAGTAAATTGGTTGCTTCCAATTATGTGTTTATCCTCTAGCTAAAATTACTTGAGAGTTTTTAAAAGGGCCTAAAATGCACTCAGTGGCATGATTGATTGGAGGTTTAACGACCACCGTGAGCAACTCAATGGGCTATAAGCAGTCGTCCGTCCCTAATTTAGGGTCACTGGTTCCAGGGAAGGGAGAGAGCCAGTGCCGTAAGACAAACACGACATCCATGCCTCACCGGGATTCGAACCCGGACCCCTTACGGACGATTGATCAGAGGCCATCGCTTAGACCACTGCGCCACCGGGGCGGCCAGTCAGTGGCATGCTCATAAACAACATCACTCTTTATGTTCATCTCATCGAAAGACAAAACTGTAAATTTTTTCCATTGCTGTTAAATTTTTACCTTGCATATCGATCATTCGAATTGCCGCCCCGGTAGCGCAGTGGTCTAAGGCGATGGCCTCTGATCATTCGTCCGAAAGGGGTCCGGGTTTGAATCCCGGTAAGGGATGGATGTTGTTTTTGTCTTACGGCAGTGGCTCTCTCCCTTCCCTGGAGCCAGTGACCCTAGGGACGGGCGACTGCTTATAGCCCATTGAGTTGCTCACGGTGGTCGTTAAACCTTCAATAAAAAAAAAAAAAAATCATTTGAATTACTTGAGACAGTATGCCAGGGGAATAGTGGAAACCTCGAGTCCAAAGTTTAAGGGTACTTATGCTTGGTAGTGGAATCTTCAGTTGCTCCCTTATGTGTGTATATGCCTTACTCGAAATTGCTCGCAACACTAACGCTTTTGCAACATCTGCATTTTGCCACCCCGGTGGCGCAGTGGTCTAAGGCGCTGGCCTCTGATCATTCGTCCGTAAGGGGTCCTGGTTCGAATCCCGGTGAGGCATGGATGTTGTGTTTGTCTTACGGCACTGGTTCTTTCCCTTCCCTGGAACCAGTGACCCTAAATTAGGGACGGGCGACTGCTTATAGCCCATTGAGTTGCTCACGGTGGTCGGTAAACCTCCAATCAAAAAAAAAAAAAGCATCTGCATCTTGCCAGGGTGTTTTTATGTTGTCATTTAAGAGTCGTGTAATTTGCCCTGGTGTAAAACATTTCGACAATAAACGCACAGTTTCCTTATGTGCTAGTTCTTCTTTTTCCTTTTCCAGCATTTCACATTTTGCAGTTAGAATGCCAAAATCTTTTCGCAGTTCCTCATTTTCTCTTCTTAAATCTTCAATTCTACTTTCAAAAACCTTATTTTTTATTTCAGAACCATGCGATGCTTCTTTCAATTTCTTTAATTCGGAATGTAAATCTTGATTTTCTTTATTTTTTTTTTTTTTTGATTGGAGGTTTAACGACCAACGTGAGCAACTCAATGGGGGCCGCCCCGGTGGCGCAGTGGTCTAAGGCGCTGGCCTGTGATCATTCGTCCGTGGGGGGTCCGGGTTCGAATCCCGGTAAGGCATGGATGTTGTGTTTGTCTTACGGCACTGGCTCTTTCCCTTCCCTGGAACCAGTGACCCTAAATTAGGGACGGGCGACTGCTTATAGCCCATTGAGTTGCTCACGGTGGTCGTTAAACCTCCAATCAAAAGAAAAAAAAAACTCAATGGGCTATAAGCAGTCGCCCGTCCCTAATTTAGGGTCACTGGTTCCAGGGAAGGGAGAGAGCCAGTGCCGTAAGACAAAAACAACATCCATGCCTCACCGGGATTCGAACCCGAACCCCGTTCGGATGAATGATCAGAGGCCATCGCTTAGACCACTGCGCCACTGGGGCGGCTGATTTTCTTTATACGAGTGCTGATTTTCTATATTGGGATCACTTGCAAAAAACACAATACCTAAATTTTGAAAGCTGTTCAGAACTGGATCCGAATTTTACGAAGTATTGGCGTCATTATTAAAGTTTATTAAGTTATTGATTTCCTTTTTCTGCGTGCGCCGTCCATGCCTATTATTTCTTCCAAAGTCACCCGATGCATTGTGATTAATCATAGGTAGTAACAATGTTGGTACGGCATTTGGTTTCAAACGTTTTTTTTTTTTTGAAGGTAGGTCTAATAATTCCGCTTGTAAGTCACGCAAATAAGATGCTGCGTCAAAATGCGCAGAACAAACACGCGCATTCTCGACACGGAAAAAATCTTGTCTTTGACATCTCAAAGTCCACAGTTTACGCAATTCAGCATTTTGCGGAAAACGGTGAAACGAAATTCTTTTACTGGACTTTCCGTTTTTGCATAAAGCGACAACAAAAAAACCATTTTCAGCAGTTGTTGGACCCCCCTTCCCAAAAAACCCCCCCCTTCCACTTACAAGAATTGAACTGTAGTTCTGGAAAGTCTGTTTCAGCTACAGCAAAAATATTTTTTCCAATTGAGAGTGATTAAATAAAAATAAATTTTCGCATTCTTTAATTTGTCTCACTTTATAAATTTGCACTGAAATTTTCAATTCTTTCAAGATATTTTTAACCCAATGGCTCAAAACGGCTATCAGAATCTTAAGATGGCTGTCGTCATCTGTACGCCGAACAAGCAGACGACAACCTCCATAACTTCGCAACCAGTGGTCAGTGTCGCCACCACGCACAAATGAAATTACTCTACAGTTAGCAAAATTTTACCCGCTTGTCAAGCAGGATAACCAACTTTACATTTCTTAAGTAGAGAACAGGCCACAGACGACAAGCACTATATAAAGTTTGAACCACGACTGCTTTTCTATGAATTCGCAAATTATTATATTCATCAACATAACTGTTCCCCTCTTTTTTCATTTTCTTTGTTTCCTCCTTGCTTTACTTCTCTTTTCACAGTGAATCGGGGGCCCTTCGTGATTGCGACGTGCGCTACCCCATAATTCCCCCCGTGCTATCCATCCGTTTCGCCACTTTTCTTTTACCTTTGCTTCATCCATAGACCCGTGTTGTTGCAATCGGATGCACGAGGAATCGCTCTGTCTGATATTGCTGTCATTCTGCAGACGTTTTGGATTTAATCAGTGGCATCGTCGACCTGTTTGTTTCTCTTTGCCATGTGTCTAAGATTTTGGCCTGTTTCATCACTTGGCTGAAACACCAAATTAGTTAGGATGAAGTGTCACTACGAAGTGTTAGGCATTCCGTGTAATGCTAGTGTGGACGATATAAAAAAATCGTATCGCAAATTAGCTCTAGAATGGCACCCAGGTAATTTAACGTCATCTTTTTAATTTGTAGTGTAGATTTGGTGTCTTACATTATTGATTAGGGTTTCACTTTAAGGAATGAGAAATCTGTCACACACATTCTTTCGCAGGTGAAACTGAGGGGTTTTTTTTTTTTTTTTTTTGAGCAACAGTGTTGAACGTAGGGCGCCCTTTAGCATAGGCCAGCAGAGCGGCTGCCTGTAGCGTATGTTTTTTTTTTTTTTTTTTTTAAATTTTTTATCTGTGTTATCTCTGGAAAAAAGGATCTCCAAAAGCATACAGTTCATAACTTAATGTATTTAAAAAAAAAATTGTCATTGAGGAAAATGTATGTTACACAAATCTGATTGATATTTTAACAATGAAGAACCATGCTTGTTTTTCAATCAAAAATACTCTTGGGGGCAGACTAAAAGCCTGGGCCCGAACGAGCCGGGAAATTAAGACTGATCCGTTTAGGCATAAAAAAAAAAAAAAAAAAAAACTGCTCTTCCAGACTTTCCTCTGCAATTAACCATTTTTCTGAACTGGACAATGGGGTAGGAATATCTATAGTATAGTCACACATTTTCTGTGACCAATTGGTATCCCACTGAAATGCTTCAGGTGGCCAGGCATCCAGAAAGATCGGGCTTCCAGAAATATGGGGGAGGGGGCTGTGCAATCTACGCACATTACTTAATAGAATTGGCAAGGAGCTGCCGCTTAAAGGTAGAGAGGAAAATTTCGTCGGGGCGCTATCAAAGCTGCCCTTAGTAGCCACGGGGCAGGTGCGAACCTAACCGCAGGGCCCATGCTTTGACCCTCCATCCAACACTAGACATAAAACATACACTATAAAACATAGTTTATTACAGTTTAATGAACCGTCAAGACGTTTGAAAATTAACCAATAACGAAAGACAGCATTTTAAATTTTTTGAACACTACTGATATTTTGTAAATGTCTTAAATGATGTAGATAAAACAAGCACACCAGCATGCGTCCTTCCCTCACAATTGCCCTGTCTCTACGTATTATGGGACAGTACTTACATCATTGAACTCGCCTTATAAGAACTGGACTTTTCTTGTTTTTATCCCAGCAAAGTCAGCCATTAAATCATCAAACTTTATTTTGCTTGCTTTATCCTGTTCAATTTACAAAGTTGCCAAAGACATCACTCTTTCTTGAGACATGACAGATCTTAAATAAGATTTAATCAGCTTCAAGCGTGAAAAGCTTTTTTCTACCCTTGCCACCATTACTGGTATAGTAAGTAGTATCCTGTAGATGATGAAATGCATTAGGGAAAGGATTCTGAATTTTATTCATGTATCTTAAAGCCCTGGCTGTAGTTTTCACATCAGACTGAAGTAACTCGCATAGCACAACTTTTTCGATAACAGTACACGGTGCATGTTGAAAGCTATGGCTTCACTACTTATTTTTCGCTTGACATAATACAGGGTGTCCGAGAATTATTGGACGCATTACAAAATCACATAAAACAAAACAAACAGATGGAAAGAAACTGACTGTACTAACTTACAATGTAACTACACAAGTTAATGAATTTCGATGTGAGATCCCTTGATTGCTTGATTTCATGCCAGGTATTGGCAAGCATCTGAGGAGTTATGGAATTAATAGCAGCTGTGATACGCTGCTTCAGTTCCTGCAAATCAGTGCAAGGCGTCTGATAGACACTATCCTTCACATAACCCCACATGAAATAATCCAATGGAGTTAGATCTGGAGAACGAGGAGGCCACGGAATGGGACCACCATGCCCAATCCATCTGTTGGGGAAATGTTCATTTAGGCACTTACGTACACATGTCGACCAATGTGGAGGCGTGCCATCTTGTTGGAAAACATCATATCTTTTGATCTAGAGTATAGCGAAATTTTCCAGTATATCCAAGTAAATGTCGCCATTTATAGATTTTTTGCAGAAGAAAAAAGGGCCAATCACTTCTCGTTTTGATAGGGCGCACTACACATTAACTTTTGGAGAATCACGTTCCAGTTCAATAACAGCATGAGGTGGTTCACTGCCCCATATCCTACAGTTGTGATGACTCATAATACCCGATACGTGAAATGCGGATTCATCACTAAAAATTACAGTACTGAGAAAGTTTTCGTCGTTTTCCACTCGATTCAGCATATCCACAGCGAAATCATATCACAGAGTGTGATCATTTACATGCATCTTTTGCACTATTTGAATTTTATAAGCATGAAACTTTAATTTCTTGCGCAAGATATCGTGAACTGTCGATTTTGGAATGCACAGTTCTCTGCTTGCTTTATGAACGGATTTCCTGTGGCTTCGTTGGAAACTTTCATTAACTTGATCAACCGTCTCACTGCTGATGCTAGGCCTACTGGCTCCTTCACGATGTTCCACATTGCCAGTTTCTTTAAACTGTTTCATCCGCCGCTTAATTGAATTCGTTGACAGAGGATTACAATCCTACTCTAAACACTACTGTCTTTTAACTTTAATGACAGACTTTAATTCCGCAAGCCATAACACACACATCGCTTTCTGCTGTACGGATGGCATGACTACTGATTGTGCATTTCTCATACGTTCCTCATCAGGCCACACCTAGTGCCACCATCTATCGGATTCTGGAAATAACAATTCTGCAAAACAAAAATATAGAAACCGTGTTAGTAATACGTGACACAGAAAAACAGACAATGCTCATAGTTTTTTTTTTGTACATAATTTTGTAATGTGTCCAATAATTCTTGGACACCCTGTATTGTAGTTTGCTGCCAATATTTGGGTAAATATAAATTCAGCAATCAATATTAAAAAAAAGAATAATTAAATGAGACAGTTTAAAAAATAAAATTAGGATAATTGAAAATAATAAATTTGCTCCCTCGCTCTTTCTCCCTCTCATTTTCTTTTTTAGGGTGTGACCGCACCTCACACACACCTCTAAGGGTGGCTCTGGGGGCTATCTACCATCTATAATTCTTGAAGAAACTTTTCCTATGCAGCGGAAATCCACGAATGCGTGTCCTATGGCATTTGCCATCCAAACCCAATGAATAGCCCTCCTGAATACCCACTCCTAACCTAGACCCAGGTGCCAACTAATTCTCTTTACTAACTAGAAAGTGTAAGAATGTGCTAAATCATTCGAAATCACATTTAAAAAATTTAAATTAACCACAGTAAAAATTATGCAGCCTCAGCCCGTCTCAGCACTTTCAGCCAGGTCAATCTTTCAATAGAGTCATGTATGCACTAATGCTAAGGGTTGGTTTGACATGGTTAATATTCAGCAGGAAATTATTTTTGATGTAGGTTCTGAAGTTTGTGTAACAGTTTGCACGTAAAATTATAATCGGGCTGGTTATTGGCAGGACATTCGAGTCATGTGTCCAAGGCCTACAGTTTTTGTAGGGGGCCAGTGGCATATATTCGTGGCTAGCTACGAAGCCCAGAGAATGCACAAATAAAACTGAATTAAATATACACAAATAAAAGTCAATTATCAACAGTATTAAAATATGTCTATGCTTTCGGTGCGAAAAAAAAAACGTGTGCGGATTCGGTCTGGCAAGCGAAAACCAACGGCGTAACGCAAGCAGCTCTTCCAGAGTCTTCGCAGTTCTGATGCGAAAACCTTTTGTACAATCACCTGCTAGTGTTTCCATGACAACATGAATCAGCTGGTAGAGGGGAATGGGCCATTGCTTTGGGAAACGGTTCGCTCAGAAAAAGAAGAGTTGGACTATCTCAGTCACTCGCATAGTCCAGCCCATGGGTGTTTCACGAGAGTTGTTTCAGTTTTTGTGAAGTGTCAGTGAATTAAAATCAGAGATATTATATCTTAAATTCGTGGCTTTGTTGGATTCGAACTGTTTTGATGAATTTTGTGAAAGCTTCCCTGAACATCTACTGTCAGAACTTAAATAACTCTATGCTTCAAATTTTGATACAGCTCGACTAAAAAATGAACTGAAGGTGTTTTATTCCTTTGATGAATACAAAAACAAATCAGTAAGAGACATTACATGTTACATAAAGTTGAATAAATTGGACATTGTGTTTAGTGAGGTGTACAAATAAGTAGACCTACTATTAAAGTTTCCTTCAACAACTGCAACTGCCAAAAAGAAGTTTTTCAGCATTAAAAAGAATCAAGATGTACTGTATCTTACAGCCACAGAAGGACATGTACATTCGAGCAACTTTGCTGTTTTGTCAATAGAGAAAAACATTCTTTTTAAATACGAAAAAAATACTCAGAAGAAACATTCACACAAAAGAAAAGAAGAATAGAGTTCATGTACAAATAAAGTATTCAGACGAAGAATGGAGTTCATGTACAAATAAGTGTTCAAATCCTAATCCTCATAATTATTTGGTATTTTAGCAATGGCATGTACCTAAAATTTAGAAAAAAAGTTACTTCTATTACTTAACAAATAAAAATTAAACTTTGCAATTATTAAAAAAAAAAAAAAAAAAAACAGTACTGGGGGGAGGGGTGAGATAGCCCAGGTCTCGGACCCAAGATACACCACTGTAGGGGGCCCCCTAAAATGATTCACATTACACAAATTATAGGGTTTCATGCAAGGATTCACCACCTCTGTGGTCCAGTGGTCTAAGTGCTGGCTTCTGACCATTTGTCTGAGATGTGTAAGGGTTAAAATCACAGTGAGGTATGGATGTTGTGTTTGTATTATGGCACTGGCTCTCTTTTTTCCATATAACCAGTGGCCCTAACTTAAGGAAGGATGACTGCTTATAGCCCATTGAGTTTGCTCACTGTGGTAATTAATACCCTAAATAAAAAAGAAAAATACAAGGATTAATACTGTAATGTTTATCAAAAAATAATGTGAAAGCTTTTTGAATCTTAAAAAATCTAAGGTGAAATCACTTACTTTGTATGTCTGAACCACACCAACGAATTATTATTATTATTTTTTTTTTTTTATTGGAGGTTTAACGACCACCGTGAGCAACTCAATGGGCTATAAGCAGTCGCCCGTCCCTAATTTAGGGTCACTGGTTCCAGGGAAGGGAGAGAGCCAGTGCCGTAAGACAAACACAACATCCATGCCTCACCGGGATTCGAACCCGGACCCCTTCGGACGAATGATCAGAGGCCATCGCTTAGACCACTGTGCCACCGGGCGGCACAAATTAACTAATTATTATATTATAATGGTTAACCAATGCACCTATATATCAGTCACATACACTGATAAACAATGGTCTTAAATCATCCAGCTTCTGGCCATTTGTCCAAGATGGGTCCGGGTTCGAATCCCGGTAAGACATGGATGATATGTTTGTCTTATGGCGCACTGGCTCTCTCCCTTCCCTGGAACAGTAAGCCTAAATTAGGGACAGGCTTATAGTAGCTCATCATGTAGCTCACTGTAGTTGTTAATTTAAACCCTGAAACAAAAAAAAAAAAAAAAACCCCACAAAAATCCATTTATTTTTGTAGGAAAAGCTTTGCTCTCCTCAGGAAAGCTTGTTCAAGGCTATACATTGGAACATTATTCAAATACTGATATATTCCATCTTGAATCCCTTCCAATATATAGCATTGAAGATGCCTCATTGAGGAGAGTGAAAGCATGGCAATTCTTGAGTTTATTCTATGAAATAGATGATTTAAGACCAACTGTTTATCAGTGTATGGGGTCAATTGCTAAATGCTTTCCATTACCTGACTGTTCGTGGCTGTGACTTTTCAACCGAATATTTCAGAATTTTTAGAATGCATAAATTTATTCATGTAAATTGAATAAATAAACAATAAAAAAAGCACTGCTAACCACTGGAACAATGTCTTAACACTTAATATTTCCTGATCAGTGAACACTTTTGTCAGACCATCGTTAATCATGCATGCGCATGTAACACAAGAATGAGCATGGCTCAGTATTACAACCAGGAGCCAACTTTCAGTGTCCCGAACACTGAAAGTTGGTTCCTGGTTGTAATACTAAGAGGACACATATGTGCAGCACAGTATGGGGTAGATGAATATTTAATGTGTGATGTTTACAAAACAGGTTTCTCCCTCCCATCTGGTATACATTTTTTTTTTTTTTTGGATGGTCAAATTTTATGACCACTATGAACAACTCAAAGGGCTATAAAGCAGTTCCTAACCCCCAGTAGCAGAATTATGTTCAGTGTTCTGCAACATGACTTCCAAGGATAGTAAATATTCTGCAGGCAAAGCATGCAACACTTTGTCCAAATTTCATTAAAAAAAATCAAGTGAATAAATCACAGTAAAACAAACAAAATTAAAAACTACTTACCTTCAGTTGAAACTCCTTGTTAAATATAACAATACATAAATATGTTTTTTTATTTAAATAAAATTTATTTAGAACAAGGGCATGCAAATAGAATTTGATATTTTGTCTATAACTTTAGAAGTTAAAGAGTGTGCCATTGATGCAGATGAACTATTTACAAAGTGTTTATGGTAATTTGGTACATACATTGAAACTAGGGCAGCTTTCAGTATTTTTCGGAATGACTTATGTCCAGATGGTACTTCATTTGACATTATAATCATTTGTTTCAACTATAACATCTTCATCATTAATATTGGGTCTTTTAATGACAATTTTGTCAATTGCTTAACCCCAGGATTCACAAATTGCTTCAGAGACAGGTGCAGATAGAATAAAAGCAGCAAACTTAATAAATTTTGGGATCTCTGCTTTCATTTCATTTACAACTTGTTTTAAGAGAGCCTTCATCTGGAAAAATGTTCCACTTGTCCTACTTTCTTGCACATTTCTATAGATTCAAGTGACAAAAACAGTGTATTCAAAGAATAAATCTATTTTTTTCGTCTTCAGAGTGTGGGACACATGGAAAAACCTTTACAAATTCAATGAAATTGAAATGATCTTCCTATTCTTTCTTCTGCTCAGAATTGACATCAGTTCTTGGAAATATCAAGTTTTCAAAATTCAATTAAATACTTGCTGTTCTTATAATTATGTCAACAATTTCCTCCTTTTCAAAATATACTGCATATTGTTCTAATAGAGAATCAGTGTAGCCTATAATCTTCTGAATATCACAACATAAGGGAGCTATATCAGAGTTATTCTGAGTGGAGCACAGTTTTTCGAACTCCCCGGAAGGGAAGGAAGAAGATTTCCCTGAAATGTGTTCTCTTCTGAAAAAAGTTTTGTATTTTGGAAATCACATGAGGGCAAGATAGTGATGTTCTTGTGAAAATTATTTATACTTCCAGAATTGGAAATAGCAATGAAACGATGCTTCATTATGCATAGAGCAAATTTAAGATTGCACATAGTTGTTATATCCCTAAGGCAAGAGTTCAGATGACTGTACACATTTTGAAGTGGAAGCCAAAAGGGAAGCTATGTCTGCAACCAGTGGTGGAAATGGGAATTTTTCGCTGCCAGAACGCAACATACAACTTGTAGTGTTGTCGCCAAAACCCGTCAAAATGACGTCGCAACGTTTTGTCTATTTCTGACTCCATAGTCAGAATTCGTCAAAAAGGCTTAACGCAGTTTTGACGGGTTTTGGTGACAACACTACAACGGTACAAGTGAATGCATTAAAAATGTAATATTCGCAAACCCATTTGCTGTACACATAAAACCATATAAGGACATTTCGTTATTAAACTTTAAAATGAAATAGTCACATTTAGCTAAAGTCAGAGCTGTTTTCTTTATTCAGAAGTACGTTTCTTATTAGAAAGACCAGGCGAATGTGTGCCGGGGCAATTAAAGGTGACACCCTTTTTGGAGGTGTCCTCAAATAACAGACATCGGAGAAAAAACGTCAGCTCGTATTTGAGGCAGAGATATGTAAGTAACTACTGTATATAGGGTGGCAAAGTAAAAAAATTCGGCTTTGTCTGAAATATCCATTTATTTAGCTGCAATATCTATTATAACTTCGATTTGAAAAAAAAAATCATCTTCTAAAATGATCTCCAAAGTTTTGTTTCAACAAGTCTTCTTGCATCTTTTCTTCACGTTCCCTGCAAGCCAAAGATCTGCATTTCTCCTTTCGTCACTCAACCATTTCCGTACGTACGGCTCGGGATTGAAGATCTTTGAAGGAGGTTCGTTTATTTTTATAAACATGAGGTTGCTGACGTGTGTAACGTTTAAAGCGTTTCTTAAATCAGTTATTATCAAATTCATGGTGCTAAAACCTTTTTCACCCTCAACTGTTGATATAGCAACCGCAGCAACAGATTTTAATAAGACTTTTAAATGATGTGAAACTTTTATGGTTTCCTTGAAATGTCTGAACTCTTCAATGATTTTCCTTTCTTCCCCCAATCCGAATATTCGGTATAAACTTAAAACCTCTCATTCTCCATATAAAATATCTATGTCGGTCGGCCAAAAAGACTGATACAAAACCTGAAGTTGTTTTGCAATGTCCTCGCTGCTGAATAATCTGGCAGATAAATTGTTGGCAACACTCCGAAAAAACTGAACACAGTATATTTTCCCGTCAGATTTATATCCCCTTGAATGTAAGTCCACCCCTTTGAACACCATATTCTTTACGGCATCTGATGCTACTAAATAAAACTCGTCAAAACCACCATCAGCTAAACCTTGGAAAACTTTCACTGAAAGGGAAATATGCGAATGTGCTTCTGGTACCGATACAGAATTTCCTTGAAGACGCAGTGACAATGAACTAAGTTCCTTTAAGGCGGTTTTCATTAGTGCCAAATTTTCCAGGAAACGTGCTCGTAAGTCTTTTCAGTAAGCCAGAAAACATGCTTCTTTCTTTACTATCCCTTGAAGCATCAGCAGATGCAGATTTAATATGCAAAGCCAAATCTGGAAACATATTCCAGACAGCAGATACTGTTCGCTCACTAGATGCGACCCATCTTGTTCCAAGAACTCTCCCGATTGAAGAAAACAACTGCAATTTCTTCAGCAGAGTGATGCAACTCGCGGGCGTTCTTTGGCGAAGAGTGATAAAAAGAGTACAATTTATTGCAAAACGATTTAAAACTCTGTATGCCGTAAACCTCTTTAATCACGTCCCTGACAGCAAGTTCTAACTTATGATTTGCACAGTGCTATATAATAAGTTAGGGAATTTTTTTAAGCTGTTGAGCCACACCAGATATGGAACCTGCGAAGTTTGCAGCTTCCATCGGAAGTGAAAGATATCAGATTATTTTTAATAAACTCTATTGGAAAGCACTTCATTGCCAAGCAGTTCATAATCGATTCAGTTATTGCTGTTGCTTTGAAATCATGTAATTTAACCAAGTCAAAAAATAGAGTTTGGGTATTTATATCATTCTTATGCAGATTATGAGTACTGAGAGTCGGCTTACAGTTGTACACTCATCAACCAAGATACCAAATTTTATATTTTGGGAGACTATTTTTTCACAGAGCTTTTTACGCATGTCATTTCCTATAGAATCGCAAATATCCATACATGTCTTCCTAGACTGCAATATCCTCCCCATCTCAGTGCCGTTTTTCTTTTGAAGATCAATCAAACCAGGAAAATCGGCAAAAGGTTTATTGTTCTTCGTAATGAAATATGCGGTATTTGAATATTTTGCACATATTGTCCACTTTATTTTTATTTATTTTTTCAACAATATTTTCAAAGACGCCTTCAGAACGTTTTGCGTTCATTTTAGAAGCTTCTGTATAGCGTGACTTTCTCTGTGCTCCTTTATTTTTTCCCTTAGAGCCGTATTTTGCTTCTTCTTATCGTCAGCCATAGATCTAACTTTGCAATCTATCCACTCCTTAGAAAGCCTTGCACCAGTTAAAAATTCTGAAACGTTTATATTCCCGGCGGTTTTATAGACGGCACATACGAAACACCCATTTTTTAAAACAAGCCATGAAGTACTCTTTCAAAAAATACTTATTTTGATCCTCAGTCCAACACTCGGGTTTACAATTTGTTGAGCTTTGCCAAGATTCAGATTCTTCTAATGAACTTCCTGATGCAGTGATTTCCTTTAATTGTTGTATTTTCGGCGATTTTCTTGGTGATACTTCACACGGAGTCCGAGCTTGAACATGGGAGGGGGGGTCAAAATTCCTGAGTTCTGTTATTTTCCTTTTGACTCATCTTTTTTCTCAAAGAAATCTGTTAGTGTTCTTTTCATTATTTTCAGTTGTTTTCTTTTCTCACACAAGAACAAATTAAAACTTACATCAACGACTACAATATCAGTCAAAAAGTCATGTCATACCTCGACAGGAGTTGAAGTGACAGCATGTGTAGAGTGTACTAATTAAGCTCGTTGCCGGGTTATAGGAACTGTAAAGTCATTTTATGCCAAGAGCAGAGAGAAGTTGCAAGGTCATCGAGCAATCAGCTCCTGTCATGACCTTCGCTCTCACGCAAACACTTCGCTCTTATCGTGGAATTAAGCGGCGTTGCAGTCGTCACCACGGCTGGAAATCGCAAAGAAAGGACGCCAGACGGCGAAGAGAACATTTTTTGAGAACTACAGCTACAACTCCGGTAGTACCTACACAAATGGCGAGTGAGCTTTATTAGAGGAAAATAATAATAAAAAAAAATTGAGACGGCGAACAATTAATACAAGATGGTGTCATTAATTGAAATGTATAATGCATTACAAAATGTTTTATGAAAATCAAATGCTCCCTTTCTTTTGGTGTCGATAACGGAACGCAGGGTTTTGCTTCCGGAACGCGGAGTTTCGCTCCCGGATCGGTGTTCCAGTGCGTTCCGGCTCGTTTCCACCACTGTCTGCAACTACAAGGATACTGAATATATTTCTGTTTCAAAGTAGTTTAAGGAAAAACCAAAGTTATGGTTTTTGAGTGAGGAACTGGTAGTATTGAATGTAATATAAGTCTAAATAACACAGTGAGGGATTGACCAGGTGAATGAGTTTGTGTATTTAGGAAGCATGTTTGACAGAGAGAACAAATTGGATGGTGAAATTAGTAGGCTAGTGAATTCTTCATTGATAGTCATAGCTGCATTGGGAGGTTTTCATAGGAATGATGGGTCCTCAAGAGAGTCCTGTATGGCTGTATATGAGAGTGTAAATTGTTCCTACTCTGATGTATGGCAGTGAAACCTGGGTACTACAGAAGAGACATAGGAGTCGGTTGTGTCCTGGAGAAATGCATTACTTGCGGTGGGTTTGTGGGAAGACACGTTCTGATCATGTGAGGAATGAAGATGTGTTGCAATGTTGTGTAATGTGAAGCAAAAAGTTGTTAGCAAAGTGGAGACTAATATTCTTAGGTGGTTTGGCCTATTGAAAGAATGAGTGATGAGATGCTAAGAAATTTTTTTAGCACAAGTGGCAGGAAGGAAAATCAGAGAAAGGCCAAGGAACTTATGGGAGGATCAGATTCAGGAGTGTCTGTATGAGAAAAAGATTATGAGTATAAAGTATAGAAGGTCTTGTGTACGTCGTGTGATGGATATCAGTGAAGCCTGAGTTGTGTTTCAAGATTGCTGTAAATGGAGAAGTTTGATATGGCAACAGTAAGTAAATAATCAGTTAAAAATTATCTGGTAGTTTGTATTTCTTTGTGGAGCTAACCTCTGAATCTCAGAGGGCAGCTTATTGATATGCATGTATGTGTGCAAAGTAGTTTATCATGAAGGCTGTCATTTCCCCTTTCACAAGATGCTACTAGTGCTTTGTAGTCACAAATAAATGTGTGGCAAACATCCCAACAATGTGAAACAAATTTAAGCATTTTAAAAACTTTGGGTTTATAAAAAAAATATGTACACTTCTTGAGAGCACTGACTGAGACATTCAAAAGATTTTCCCCACATTATTTCTTTCATACAGTTATTCACTAATGCCACAGCTTCTTGAACAACTGGTGGAGTATTTGCATGTGTCTGGACCAATTCCAGCTTATGTATAGGATCCTAGGATACAGGGATATCCTCCCTGATAAGTTTTCTTCTCAAATGCTCAACAACACCTAACTGAATGTCCTGACCATCCACCCCTAGGCCTACCAAACGGTTCCTTAAATAGGTTATGGATATTTCAAATTTCCCCCAGTGGACTTAAAATGAATACAGACACTTGACGTGGACTAGAACATCAAACAGAGGTCATCGCTCTTTCCACGTTTATAAGTGAGTCACGGAAAAATTCTCATTGGCCGCCACCGGGACCAATGAGAATTTTTCCGTGACTCACTTATAAACGTGGAAAGAGCGATAACCTCTGTTTGATGTTCATAGTGCACGTCAAGTGTCTGTATTAATTATTCATTCGCCTTCTAATTATTTGTTCAGTTGCTGCTTACCATCTTTGGTGAATCCCCAGCATTGTGTGGGGCTCCAAAAAGCAACCTGCCAAATTGGCTTGGCAGTTAGTGTGTGCGAGTCTGGAGGAATTCGAGGCTGCTGTGGTGCAGTGGAAGCATATCCGGCGCGTAACTTGAAGACCCTGGGTTCGGTCCCCGGTGGCGGTCAATGGGAATTTTTTCGACTCACTTATAAACATGGAAAGAGCGATGACCTCTGTTTGAACTTAAAATGTTTTCACATAGACCTTTCCCAGTAATGTCTGTGCAAAAAGGATGTTTTAAGTAGGCACTTCTTGTAAATAATGTATTGTGGTTCACACAGTGGTGTAGCCAGAGGGGGGTAACCCCCTTTGAGGAGAGATTGAGGGCGAATTTACAGCGACATGTGTTTACAAGGTTTTCACCAATGAACCAAACCCATGGTCCATGGACCCCCTCCCCCTCCCTTAAAAAGTTTCTGGCTACACCAGTGGGTTTTCATCATAAATAGGAACTCTAATGCCCACAATGTGATGAGTCCTGTGATTTGTAGTAATTTTATCTGCAACAATTCCATTTGGGAGATTTTCACTCAAAATATAAAAAGATATGGTTTTACGTAAAACCGAATACTCGTGCAGAAGAAACAATTGAGGAAATTCCTTTGAGAGATTTTTCTGCTCTACCGAAGCCCTTGAGTTGTGAAATTCTGCTATAACACTTTCATAATTTGCGTATGATGCATCCATTTTGTAAGTTAAATAAGCTGCTGCTGCACAATTGATTCCTGTTTCTTTTCCAATTTCATTTAACTTTAAATCTTGTTCTTCCCGTCGTTTTAGTTCCTTGCATTTTGTTTTATGCTTGCTTGAATTGAGGTGTTGTTTTAAGTCATATTTCAAATGTTGGAAAGAGCCTGGTAATAGGTCACCAGTAAAAGAAGAGCCTTCATTTGCAAAGTCATATTGAAGGGTAGTATTACAAGCTTTACAAAGAAATCCTTCATTTCTTAAAAACACAGCATCTGGTGCCCATTTTAACAAGGCATCAATTGTACATACAGAAGACAAAAGATCATTCCTCTTTTCATCCATTACTGAAGGAGCAGGCAAGTTGTGAGACAGTGAGGACTCACTATTACAAGGTGACTCTATAGGTTTAGAGGACTTTAATTCTTTTACCTGATTTCACAGATCTACAAGGAGCAAAAAAGGAATAATTTTTACCATCACAGAGCTTAAAATTCCAATTTGAAAAGGGGTTCTCCCAACTTGTGTTTGTAAATGAGGAGGATTGAATTCTTCTTTGCATGCCTTTGTTTATTCCTACCATATTTGCGCCATTATCGTAGCCTTGGCCTCGACAATCGTTCATGTCCAAATCAAACTGTTGCACAATTTCATCAAGAAAAAGGCCAGTAAGTCCTTTGCCTGAGGAGTCACTTTTACTGGCTTGTAAGCAATAAAACACTCTCGCACTTTGACTTCATCTTCTTTAGTGTCAACAAAACGCAATGTGAATGATAATTGCTCGACGTGACTCACATCAGGAGTACAGTCCATTATGATAGAGAAGTATTTGGATGTCTTTACCATAGGTAACATTTTATTTCAAAGCTCGCCTCCAAGTAAGCTGATTAACTTGTTTTGAATTCGTTTGCTAAAATAGTGGACATTGGTCTCCTTATTGACAATGCGCCGAAGGTGTTCCACCATTACTGGGTCAAATTTTCCTAACAGTTGAACCAAACCTAGAAAGTTGCCATTATCAGGGGTATACAAGGTTTCAGAGCCAGAACTTCCTCTGAATGATAGATTATTGCCTGCTAAGAAGAAAACTATAGACATCATCCGTTACAGTACAGCCGCCCACCGTGACTTCTCATCCTCAATCTGTTTTTGTAACCTCTTATCTATTCCGCTGAATTGCTTCAGTCGTTTCGACGCTTTTATCCAACTGCTCATAGCAAGCTGATGACCTGGAGATGTTTCGTGACTTTTGAGGCGTGCTGATAAGTGGTTCCAGTCGTCAAATCCTTCTTTTCCCCAAACTGGAGTGGGGCTCCCGCAGGACAAATAACAGCAAAAACAAGACACTTTATTTGCAGATTTGGAGTAAACAAGCCATCTTCTTTCAAAAGTTTCCCCTTTGGCATTACTTTTTGAAAGTGTATATTGGAAAAGTGCCGTCCATCATTATTTCTTGGATAGTTTTCGTTGCTCATTTTGTGACTCCATAGGTCCTCGAATGATGATTTAATCTCTTGTGGCAGAGTCTATGAGTGGCCATTTAGAAATATCGTCATACTGTGTATCTTGCACAGATGCTGGCAATGGTACATTTTGCATTTATATTTGTTTCTCTGTAGATTTGCCCTTTTCAGTTGCATTTTGAGCTTGAAATGATGGTCCAGGAATAGCTAGTTCTTGTTTATGGTGCTCTCCTTTTTCACGAACGTCAACTGAAAAACTTTTATAAATTTGGTTGTCGTTGTCTTCTGTTTCATGTTGAACCAGTTCGGATGATGATTCAGAGGATTTTTCAACCCTGAAATATTTGGCAAGTAAGTTAGTGCCCTTTTCAATTTCGCTTTGTTTTTTTAGTTTTCTTTTTAGGTTTTGAGCGCCTGATAGTTTTTTTGGAGGTTGTGACATTTTTCTGTGAAAGATAAAAATCACTTAATTACATTCAACGTTTTATTCTAAAAATAATAACAATGTTCAGATCCTTCCAGAGTTTTCTATTGTGTTCTATGATATTCTACGACTTTTTAGAATATTTCAGAGTTTTCGAAAGTGTTCTAAATAGCGGAAAAGCAGCACAGAAATCACTACAAACTGTTAGCAGCAGCAAACACAGCAAAGAAGTTTATTAATTTGTTAATTTCGTATCACTCAAGCAAATACATAAAATCTATTTTGATTAAAAAATAAGTTTAAGTACTACTACCTAACACACAATTCAGCAAACACATAATGTAAATAACTACGGTACACTCACACGAACAGGTACGAGAATTCTGAATTCCAATCAAAGGAAGTAAACGTATGAGGAACTCGCACGTACATCCCGACTCGTTGCACTTCCAAACTCCATCGCGGGCGGCGTCAGGGTCGGCCGAAGAGTACTAGCATCTATCAAGGTTATAACTGCAGGACGAACTGTCTTTGTCGATTATGCAACTTGCTCTGAACTTGGGGGCACTGGAGCCAGAGAGATGGCGTGTGCATGTGACGAGGATTTATTTGTGAGGTGCTCGGGCAAAGAATATATAAGCTTCGCGTGAAGGTGAACTCCCTTTGCGATAATGCAAAACCGGTCCTAAGATCCCAGCGAGCAGTGTGCTCTGCTGGAAAACAAACATTCAGGAGCAAATGAGTTGCTCAGATTGTTCAAAATCTGCGCGTGGATGTTTAAATTTTTGTTGATTTTGGCGCCCCCTCTAAGATGGCGCCCGGTTCAGTCGCACCGCCCTAGGGCCGCTTCTGACTGAGATGTCTTCTGTCTCCATTTTTTTTTATCTTTCACCAGATTCAGCTGTTTCCTACAACTATCACAAATTTTCATACCCTTTTTAATAATGTCCAATGCACCACACATCCATTCTGTAACAGGCCTGAGGCTTTTTGAAACACCTTTGTGTCTGTTTTTGTTAAAAGGTTTACAGACAGAAAATCCCAACAGTTTTACTAAGTACTTTTTCAGCCATAGTGAAAAATATATATTCACACAACACACAGTCCTACTATATCTACTGTATACACAACTGAACTTACACACTCACTTTTATATATGGATTACAATTCAAAGGTTGTTGCCAGTGATAAAATACAAAGGTTTAACTGATGCCACTTTTTAAATACTAAAATAACTAATTAATGATGTTGCCAGTTTTTAAATACTAAAATAATTAATGATGTTGCTGGTTCTTAAATACTAAAATAATTAATGATGTTGCCAGTTTTTAAATATTAAAATAATTAATTAATTAATTTTGTATTTAAAAACTGACATCACATTTAAATCTTTGTACTTGTATTTTGTAACTGGCAACACTTAAGAAAAAATAGGGTCCTTGTCCAAATGAATTGTGAATTAAAAATCCGGATGGTTTTTCCTTTGCATACTATTTTTAAAAATCCAAGAAACCATGATCACACTGCGATCCCATTATGAAAATTTTCCCAAATGCTGCTAAAATTTATAATGCATTTTTTTAAAAGTTTATATGTGAATCTTTTCAAAATTAAAAAAAATTAGGTTTTTGAGAAATTCAAGGTCAAATTCATATCATATGACCTTGAAATTAAAAACTCTAAAACTAGTCATGTTACATATAATTTGAAAGCCTATAAATTAAGCTCCAAAAAAAAAAAAAAAAATGGTTCTTACCCCAACCATCTATCTCGTTTCTAGCTTGAGTAACAATTTATTTTGTTATTACATGTCAGCTGAAAATTGCATTTTTTAAAAGATTTCCACGGGCCATAATTTTAAAACTACTGCAGACAAAAATCTAAAAATTTGAATTTTTTACTATCTCTAGGGATTCATTAGGTGAGCCAAATTTGAAAAAAAAAAAAAAATCCAAGAGGCTAAAGTTTTTTCACTGGATCACTTGACACGGAATGACCCATGTGCTAACAACTGGGCTATTTGTGTCCCAAGATAGTGGTGTTGCCACTCAAGAGGCAATGATAAACTCTTACAGCCCCATTTATCATGATTTTCCTTTCCCGTTTCTAGTTTGTAGATTCTCATGTCATTGTAAACTCTGTATTCTCTATGCTTTGTTCACATTATTTTTGGTAGCTCTGTGGTCTTCTTCAATTGCTCCTTGTTTCTTTTACATATACAACCTGATAGCAGCTTTCTAATAGCCTAGTAAACAAAGGACTTGACCTGGAACAAATTGGGTAAAAGCTGAATTTTTGCAGGCTGGTAGAACTCATTAGGCTGAGCATTTTCACAAAAGTCCCCACCCCTCCCCCACTTGCTTCCTCCCTACACCCCCATAAAGGGGGTAAATTAGGTCTAATACTAATCCGCTTATAACTCCCGAAATAATTGGTGTACAGCAATATTCTTTTTTTAATTTATTGCTCTTGATATGATCTATAAATTTTGTTCTATTCATTTTTACCATATCTCCTATAGTTTTGCTGTAATTTTTGAAAACCCGCAAAATAGCACCTTTTTTTTTTCGACATTTTACTGATTAATTGCAATTACCGCTTCACAGAGCCAAAATTTCCAAAAAAGGCTCTGAATAAAAAGTTGTAGCAAATTTTATAACCTTTACAACGATATATTATTTGTCTTAATACACTTTATAGTTTGCCTTCTATTGTACCGAAACTGGGAATGCATTGTAGCCCTAAAATGACAAAAAATTGGGTAAAAGATGCAATAATTTTGCAGGGAGTATTATTTTCAACGATAGGTTAAAAAAAGAAAGGAAAGCTCAGTTAGCTTTGCAGTTGCACCTGCAAAAAAGGCATTGACTCTTGCCTGTATGCTTCACACCAAACCCCCACCCCCGGAGGGGTGGGACTAATGATTATTATGTGCAAACGAATTGCTGAATTGAAATACGACAGTGTCATTTTTTTCTTTTATAAATTTGTTATAAAGTATGCATTTAGTTCTACGGACTGCTGCTGTTTCTACAATTTCAAAATACTTAAAAAAATCCCACACATTTTCATTTTCAAATTTTCTAAATGAATTGAGATTAAAATTCCGCAAAACTGTAGTTAAAAAAGAAAAGGCTGCAAACAAAAGTGGTGATGATTAACTTTATAACTTTTAAAATGATATACATTTTGTCTTACATTGGCTTCTGTGGTTCTGAATATCGCACAGTTGTGGTAGAATTATCATAAGTCAGTATCGTCACTCATATCAGGTTGTTTGTGCATGACAGTCCACTGCAAAGTCCACTCATAGGAGAACATGAGAATCCGGCTTTTCGGCAACTGCAGGAAATCGCATATTCTTTCCTACAGTTGCATGAAAATAAATATAAAAGTTTATCTGGTGCCCCTGGTAAAGTAGTTGTAATTGGCTTTAGTCTTCCACCCTTTAACTTCAACCCCAGTTGGTGGGGTCAAGTTTGTTCCCTGACCACATTTGAACCTGAAGGTATACCCGCAATAAATGCTGTCAAGTTGCTCCTACTGTAGGTGGAAATTTCCTCAAGTCAATGTTTGATCTCAGTGATAGTTTTGCAATTGATTTTTTGTAATAAAAGTATTTGGCATCATCTAAATTATCGTGTTTGCTCAAACCATATAAATCCAAAAGGAAGCTTTTCTCCATTTGGAAGATTTCTTCTTTTGAAGCATTAATGCAGTTGAAAACTGTTTTTGTGACTGAGCCTCCTGAGAATTTTTTATTAGGTTAACTTCCTTTTGTTTCCCCGAGTCCGTAAAGTGCGGACGTTGTATTATACCCTGTAATGGCATGCATGAATAACAGGCATTTGTGTACATGGCTGTAAATAAATATCAGTTTTTCAATGCTGTAAAATATTAGAGGTACTGCAGCGGTGCCTGGTTTTAAGAAAGAACAAAGATTTTCTTCTAGCGCCAGCGCAATATCTGTACCTACAGTGACTACAGTAGGGTTTAGTTTCGACATTTCTATAGAGGTTAGAACTATATCTACATCAGCATTGTTATTAGTCGTCCGAACCGTGATATTAATGGCAGAGAGAAATTTCTCTTTTAATGCTGCAACTGTTCTTTTCTTATTGTGGGGATTTGACAGAAAATCAGTCTGCGCTAGAGTGTACTCCATGTTATTGGTAAATATAATGTTCGCTGACGTCCTTTTAGGAGATCTTGTTTGTTCTTCCTGATTTGTTGTTGGCGTTTCAGGGTATCCATCAAAAACAACGTAGCAATTTCTACCACAATGGCAAAGTATGTGATATATACATAATTTTGCAGAATTTGATCAAATGTTGTGTGTTTAGGCCAAATTACTGAATGAAGGAGATAACCACCATATATTATGACTACTGCACCAGTAGGTATATTCTCCTGTTCAACAATATCACCAATGGAAGATTTAGTTATGAAGGATTTCGTACCTTTTCGCAGTGACACTTCGTCAAATAAAACTGTTGGACGAGATGCTAGTTCATATCTGAAGTATGATTTCAATTTCAAAAGACTGTCACAAACACAAATAACTGTTGAACAGTTGTTGTGTCCTTATTGACTTCAGCCTGGTCGAGCCTTTGAAACAATCATCGATGGGTGTGTGTTCTTCATACTACAAAGCAGAGCAATATCAAAATTCTCCAATTAGTGCAGGATTACCTTCTGTGAGTAATGAAGCCTTTATTCAGTACGTGTTTGGTAATGCAGAGGTGAACGTACGTACTTTAGATGGATTAAAGACTTTTCATGCAATGGAAGGAATTCAATGCATTACACCAGCCATCTGTGTTGGCAAGAAGGTTGATGTTTCACGACTACAGTCTGGAAACATTTCTAAACCACAGGTAAGCATAAGGCATCACGCTTATCCTGAGAAAAGGCTATTCGGCTTACAGGACACAACAGTTCAAGACCTCAGTAACATAAAGATGATAGATAGTATGCAAGCATCTTTAAAGACATTGTTTCCGTTACACTATCTGTGGCTAAGTGGCTTTGCGCCTGTTTCTTTATGTTACTGAGGTCTTGAACTGTTGTGTCCTGTAAGCCGAATAGCCTTTTCTCAGGATAAGCGTGATGCCTTATGCTTACCTGTGGTTTAGAAACGTTTCCAGACTGTAGTCGTGAAACATCAACCTTCTTGCCAACACAGATAGATGGCTGGTGTAATGCATTGAATTCCTTCCATTGCATGAAAAGTCTTTAATCCATCTAAAGTACGTACGTTCACCTCTGCATTACCAAACATGTACTGAATAAAGGCTTCATTACTCACAGAAGGTAATCCTGCACTAATTGGAGAATTTTGATATTGCTCTGCTTTGTAGTATGAAGAACACACACCCATCGATGATGACAATTGAACTAAATGTTTGGAACCATATCTACGACTTAAATACAATGCAATGCTGACTTGAACAGCTGACAGAAACGACCTAGATCTTAAGCAGATATTATGCATGGTTTAATACAGTTCGTTTGCGAATAATCCCGGATGTGCTGCCATCATCCCATCTTTTTTTGTAACCATGTCTGTAAATATTTGCAGCATTTCGGGAACAACATTTAATCAATTCTCTTTGATATCATTTGTATTCGGATATTTGGTACTGTTGTAAATCATTTTCTGTATGTCCTCTCTAATAATTTCTGCTGCTGCTTCAACAACTCTTCTTCGTTCACAAACTTTATCGTTCTTTCTCTCATTGTACCAGTGATCAGTCAGCAATTTATGATTAACATCTGTCATACATACAATATTCTTCTTCCCAGAAATATTTGTGCCGCCCGGTGGCACAGTGGTCTAAGCGCTGGCTTATGACAATTCGTTCGAGAAGGGACCGGGTTCGAATTCCGGTGAGGCATGGATGTTGTCTTTGTCTTACAGCGCTGGTTCTCCTCCTTCCCTGGAACCACTGACCCTAAATTAGGGGAGGGGGATCGTGCATATCCCATTGAGTTGCTCACGGTAGTCGTTAAACCTTAAAGAAAAAGAAAGAAAAATTTGTTATCACTATCATGTCTCCAAAATGCTGTAACAGTCACTGCTTCAAATATTTATCAGTAATGGGTGCAGAAAGGCCATGATATTTCATAATATTTTGTAAATCATTTAGGGTGTAGTGGCATTCATCTGTTTTTTTAATGTAGTCGCACAATAATGAGAAAGAAGTTTCAGTGCTCGGATCTTGTGGCCGACCAGGTGCTCTAAACAGCTTTATTTTTCTGAATTTTCTGTAGCACTCAGAATGATATCGTGCTTCAACTGCTACTAGGTCAATAACCCCAAGAATTTTCGACTTCATATTTCCCCCTATTCATTCGTTACAGTTTTCACAGAAAGTTAAAATTTTATCTGTTATTTCTGGAGTCGATACCATATGGACTGCTTTTCTGTATTTGAGAGGAAGCTTAATGTTCACAGTGGCTTCTTTTCGCAGAATAAGCAGTAATTTTTAAAGTCAAAAGTTTGTTGAAAAGTCCGTAAAAGTGGATTTGAAGACGTTGATAACATGTGAAGCCTTAATACTACTTTCTTGTGTGTAATTCCACTGGCAAATCTGGTGAACCATAATAAAAGTAACATTCTCTAATTTTTCATGCAAACTGTCTTTTCTTTTCTGGCTAGAATCAGTTATCCTTTTTAAACCTTTGGGGACAACTACTGATTCTCCCTAACAGAGATGGTTATCACAAATCATGCATTTGTCCATTTTTATTCAGTTAGGTAAGCCAGTACGGGAATGCATTCAGAATTTGCTTTGCTTTTTAGAGGCTAGAAAAACGATCAACTTACATTTTGTTCTTTGACTCAACGAATCTCCCTTGCGGACTCCTTACCTATCCTAATTCCATTTGCTTTGTGTCGTGTGTGTGGGGGGGGGGGGGGAGGTTAGGACTGCATTTTATTCTCCCCATGTGTCAAATAAATAAACCAATTGCGTGAGTCAGTGCCTCTTATCTCTCTTTATCAGTACCATGGTCTTTCCACGGCACAAATTCTTCGCAACAGAAGTGCTTAAGGCAGACATTGTTTAAGATACAGTGTAAGCGAAACTATATGTTGCTGTAAGACAAATAATATATCGTTGTAAAGGTTATAAAATTTGCTACAACTTTTATCCGGAGCCTTTTTCGGAAATTTTGGCTCTGTGAAGCGGTAATTGCAATTAATCGGTAAAATGTCGAAAAAAAAAAGGGTGCTATTTTGCAGGTTTTTGAAAATTGCAGCAAAACTATAGGAGATATAGTAAAAATGAATAGAACAAAATTTATAGATCATATCAAGAGGAATAAATTTAAAAAAATATCGCTGTACGGCAATTATTTTGGGAGTTACGAATGGATTAGTATTAAACCTAATTTCCCCTCTTTATGGGGATGTAGGGGGTAAGCAAGTGGGGGAGGGGTGGTGACTTTTGTGAAAATGATAAGCTCAATGAGTTCTACCAGCCTGTAAAAATTCAGTTTACCTAATTTGTTCCGGGTTTGACCCAATTTTGGCCTTTTATTACTGGGCTATAAATTGGTCACACTCATGGCATAGCTAGAGGGATCTCAGCCCTCCTCTGTAAGTGAAGCAAGCCCTGATTGAAACTGGATGTTGTTGTAAATACTCTGAACTTTTATTTTCGGTGGTTTATGAAAGTTACTTTGGTATTTCATTAGGAGAGCATAAATGTTTTACATTTTCTATTCTTGCATTACATTTTCTTTAAAGCAAATTCAAAATAATGCAGGAAAAATGGTGCATAACTCAAAAGAAACTACTTCTCAATGTGAATCAGTAGGAACAGCTCTGCTAGTGGTTCTCTGCAAAATATGGCTACAGTACTTGTTGGTGCCAAAAAGTTGGGGGAGAGAGAAATGCCTTCTAGTTTTAGAGAAGCGTGGAACTCAGAACATAAAAAGGAGGGGGGGGGGTACTATGTATTATTACTGGAGACGAAAAACCAGTTCATCACTTGATAAATGACTGTCAAATGCTAAGCTGATGGTAAAATACTTCCGTAATTTAATTGCCTACAAAAAAGTTTAGCTAAATGTGTCCCTTTACATATTGAAAAATAGTGTGAGAGAGAGAGGACCATATCTGTGTGTGCATGCACAGAAATGCGATTTACAGTTCAGCACAGGGCCCTTCAGATGAATCTTGATGGTCGATTTTTTTTTTTCAAAATTTTTTTTAAGCTTGAGTCAGTCTTATGTAGAACTTATTCATTCTTTGGAGTTCACACGAAAGGCAATCACAATAAATATTTCCTAGTGGATTTGATTTTATGTAGATTGCCTTTTTGTTTTGTTTTCTTTAAAAATTTTAGTCATGGAAATGAGTAGTTTTTTTCAAAAGAGATTAATTTAAAATATGTGTATTTTTCAACTGTCCTGTAGAATCCAGTCTTGATAAATGTGAAGTTTAATTCTGTCTCCCTCCTATTTTAGACAAAAACTTGCATAGAACTGAAGAAGCTACTGAAACCTTTCAACTTATACAGCAAGCATATGATGTCCTTATTGATCCTCAAGAAAGAGCATGGTATGATCGTAATAAGGATAAGATTCTGAGAGGAGGTATAGTCAAAATAGTTAGAATTTATGCTTTTATATGATGGTCATTGGTCATGTATTCATATAACATATGTTTCATTGAATTCTTTAAGTTATGCAATAAAGATTGAAGAAAGTGTTACATTCAAACTCAGATTTAAATACAGTGTGTACTACAATCACCTGCAAACAGCTGTTGATAGGGAGCATAACATGATGACCGCTTGTAGTCACTTCTATAATATGTATTTACATTGTGACAAATTTTTGACTCATATTTGTTTTCTAATTCATTTAGGGCATATCACCTGTATACTATCATTGACAACTTTGCTGTGGAGCCACATTTACTAGTCTCAATGCTGTGTTACAAAATATGCTGTGCCTCAAAGCTCTGTAGCCGAGTAAAGGGCATGCTATAATTGAATTAATCTTTAGTTGACCTGCATCACTTCCTAGTAAGAAACTCCAAAGTCTTTGAGGAAGAATCTCTTTGTACCTGATGGTGAATTAACTGATTCATTATTCCATTAAATGGCCACATTTACTAGTCTCAATGCTGTGTTAAAAAATATGCTGTGCCCCAAAGCTCTGTAGCAGTGTTAAAGGGCATGATGTAATTGAATTAATCTTTAGTCAGTATGGCTGTTCTGTTGACCTGCATCACTTCCTAGTAAGAAACTCTAAAGTCTGTGAGGAAGAATCTCTTCTCTGTTCTGTACCTGATGTTGAATTAACTGATTCATTATTCCATTAAATGGATATTGCAAATGCAAAGCTGCCAGATGCTAAGGACTAATGTTAAATTTACAGCTGGCTTGGAGGATGATAGAACAGCCACTCTGAGTGATATTAACAATATAGTAGTGTTTGTTCTCAGAGTAAATTCTACCTTAACTGACTATGTGTACAAGGTAACAGCTTTTAGCATTAGAATTTACCAAAGCCTAATCATCTGCTGTGTATGGCAATATCTTGGATGCACACACTGAATGGGCAAATTATTATATACACCCCAACAACAATATGTAAAGCGGAAGTATTGCATCCAGTCATATGGGATGCTGGAACTGGCAAAGCGTGTAATGAAGCAGGTCTCTATGTCCTGGAGACTAGTCGTGGAAACGTAATCATGAGTAAAGGCAGCAACGTGAGTTTGACCGTGGCCAGATAGTAGTTACGAGGAAGGCCGCTTGCTCAATCACTGTGACTGCTAAACTGTTGGGATTTTCATGTCTGACCATCACATGTGTGCACCAAGACTTGGTGAAATATGGCAAATATTTCAACCAATGGGAAAAATGTGGCTGTAAACGTTCAATTGACTTTTGAGGTGAGTGCAGACTGTCCTGCATCGTTACAAGGAATCACATGCCTACTGCAGAGCAGGTAACATCGAACTTCAATGAGGGTGTTTCCACAAACTTATGCACAAGATTATTCATTGTACCATGGAAAAAATAGGCTGCAGTTTGTAAAGGCCTGTCACAACTGGAGTGCAGAGGACTTGGAAACACATTACCTGGTCTGATGAGAATCACGGTTTCAAATCTATCATGCCAATGGGAGTTTGTGTATATGGCATAAACGACATGAAGCAATGGACCCAGCATGTCAAGTCTGGGTATATAGTGGCAGGTAGAAATGAGGTAACAGTTTGGGGTGCATTTACATGAGCTTCCTTGGGGCTCCTCATGCCTGTGTGGAGGCATCTGCCACTGATACGAGGTATGTGGACATCCTCACCAACTGCCTACACCTGCACACCTGTTTGTAACAATTCTCTTTTGCACCATGATGCCATGTTTCTGCAGAACAATGCCACACTGAACAATACCAGAACAATACTTTCTGAGTGGCAACCAATTAGCTACGGGAGCATTCCAGTATGTTTACCGCACTCGAATGCCGCCTTTCAATCGCCGGACCTCAACCCATTAAGAATTTGTGGGACAAATTGGAAAGATCTGGTTTGAGCCTGCCAACCTCACCAGCAAATGTGGGTGCTTGCTTCATGGGCAGCTAATACCACCTCTGTGTTTTCAACACCTCATTGAGTCCTTACCTGGGGTGTCGTGATAGTCCCTGCTTTGGCAGGGGGGGGGGATGTCTCACAGCTTTGAGGGCCTCTTGCCTCAGTAAAAAGATTTTACAAAATTTTTCATATGAAAGTGGGTAAAAAAATAGCAAGTAATTTCTGGCAGCTGATTTGAAGTATTAAAAGAAAAACCAGTTATTAGCATTTTTTTTCAATAAATAAGATAAATATTTAGAAACATTTTCTCTGTTTTAGTTTATAAAAACTAGATAATGGGAAAGCATCTATATTTTTCCAAACAACTTGAGGCCGCTTTTCACAGCCATATACATGTATGTTAGCAAGAGAATGTGAATGAAATGTCAGTTCAATGAATGAAATTTTTGTGCCAATGCAGATAAGGTGTTATGTATTACAGTTGTTTGCACACAACTACACATTCTTCAGGATGCAATGAACTAAAACATGTTTTTCGTGGGGACGAAAGAACGAACTTGTGGGATTTTTTTATAACAAAGTCAAGAGAAAATTTTTTACTATGTGCAAAACATTGTGGAATTATATTGAGTGTGGTTTTTATATTCAAGAGTTAATAATTTAAGTAGTTTTACTGTTTTTATTCCACAATTTTTAATAGTTACTTATTTGCTTACTTATGTTCTGTGTTTTAAAAATTGGAAAATGTTGCCAGACGCTATCATACGACAGTTGAGTTTGTGTGTGATTGTGATACATTTCAAAGAGATGGCTAGTTCCCTAAAAGAATAAAATTTTCAAGATATGCTTAACTTTGCAGAAGTGTTTTGTAATACTTTGTATTTGCATAAAACTAGGGCAATAATTTTAACTACGCCGGGAACGTTTGTGTTACACAAAATAAAATGCAACAATTTTGGTTTTACAAAAATTACCTGTAGGTTCCAAAGAACTTGCATTATTAAAATGCCCATGAAACCTATTAATAATATTACATTTAAAATTTTTAGTAATTGAAATAATATGGAATTAAAAAATTTCCAAATAAATAATGTTAATATGAATTTAAAATGTTCAATAATTGAAATTAATCAATTTTCACAAAAATGCCTCTAAGGTAGGGGGGGGGTTCAGGTACACCACTGGCTCTTACCAAGATGTGTGGCTGCTGTTATGAGGACAAAAGGCTGTTTTTAACTCATACATGATGACTTATAAGTCATACAAATTAGGCTATTTAATAAAGTGCTTAGCTTTTATGTGAGAGACGTATCAAAAATGATAATACTGTGCATGGCCCCAAATATAAGACAACTGCATTTATAACATGATTTTTCATATGGAGAAAATGAAAAAAAAATGCGGATTTACAGTGCATTTTTTTAACAAACTGTTATGTATGAAATACCACTTACTCATATAATTTTCATTAAATATATGTTCTCCAATTTGCTTCATTTTCATCTTATTTTTTCATAATGCTTTATTTTCAGTGCTGTGTTTGATACATCACATTTCTTGAATCCTTTGGTGTAATACATTTAAATGGGTTGTAAGTTCCATGATGATTTACGGAAGGATTTCTTTTTTCTTTTCCGTGTTGGAGTAAATGGACGATTCCCTGATAGCAGCCAGTATGTATAATTCTTCCACTGGTAGTATTTTAAAAGCTCAAGTGTTACAGCTTCCAAGACCTGAGACTGTAAAGACAGCTATGGAAAATTTTGGTCTTAGTAAACCTGTATTAGCTGCTATTACTTTGTTGTTCTCATTATTGGTCAGATGTACTTCCATGTTGCCCAATGCAAACAAACACATCTTGTCTTAATAATGTTACCAGACTAATTAAACTTCTAATGTGTTTTTTCCCCCTAGAAAATATTTATTTTAAATTGTAAATTTCTGGAGAAAACTCTTCTCCTTCATCAGGCAGTCCCCCTTGTTGTCACTCTTTCTCTGTCACTATCGCGGTTACGATTAACCTTGATGATTACGGTTATTTTTGACCAAATCTTGCCAGATCTTAGGCAGGGACAAACCTGTGCAGTCATTGATGATGGAATTCTGATTCTTCTTAATTTCTATTCCTTCTTTTAACTTTCTTTTTGAAAGTTGCTTTGAAAATGGATGACTTTAAGGGAATTCCAGTCCATTTTGTTACCAGTTTCTCCAGTCCATGTTGTTACCAGCTTCTCTAGCATGCCTATCTAAACCTGCCTTGTTGGAGTAATTTTTTAATAACAGTTCCCAGACATTTGTTCTAGCCACCCCAGAGGTCTAAGCGATGGCTTACGAGCATTCGTCAGGTAGGGGTCCGGCTTCGAATCCCTGGTGAGGCATGGATGCTGTATTTGTCTTACGGAACTGGCTCTCTCCCTTTCCTGGAACCAGTGGCCCTAAATTAGGAACGGGCGACTGCTTATTGCCTATTGAGTTGCTCACGGCGGTCGTTAAACCTTCAATAAAAAAAAAAAAAAAGCATTTGTTCCATAGAGAATTTTACCAGGCAATTACTAGTCCGCCGGGGCCATAGGGTAAAGAATTAGACCCTGTGTGCTCCTTCATGAAGAAAGCAAGGGACCTGTTCTTTCCTGTTTTTATATGTGTGGGGCCTTGGTGCCACTTTCAAAATGGCGGGCATTTGTATCCTGTAACATGTTATTTACTCTTAACTCGGTTAAATATCATCTGATTTCAAAATTTTCTTTTTTAAATGGAAGCTTGTTTTATGTTCTTTATTTTCTGTTATTACCAATTTTCATGTATACTTAACTGTTTTTCCATAAAATCTAAAAAAACAACAACAACATTTTAGTGAATTTTTGACCCCATTGTATCTCGGTTCGTTTTGATCCAGTTTGAAGGAATTTTCTGTTTACCATACAGGTTAAAGGCCTGTATTGTATGAGCAATATAAGGATTATATTCAATCCAAAAACTATACATACAGTAAGAACAATATTTAAACTAAAAATATATGCATTTTTCATTTGAGAAAAAAAGTATCATGGTTAAACAAGGGGAACATCTTGGTCTATTTCACTGTCCTCACTTTCATCATCAGTGCCAAAAACTGGTTCACAAGTTTCCACAGTATTTTCACATAAGTCTTCAGCACCAAAACAACTGCACATTTCTGTACACGGAAGTGAATTAGTGGTACAATTGCAACGCTTACTACTACATTTTGTTTTGGCACAGTTGCACTTAATAAGTTCCAGTACAGCCTGGGGTGCTGAAGGAGTACAGTAAGCAACAGGCACTAGATGGTTGTTTTCATGCTGCCACCCAAAATATGTTGGATCTGGTAGGTTGGGATGTGTTTTGTCACATTTGTACCATTCCATGGCTTGAAGGTGTGTGTGCCCGCCCTTTGTATAGCTAGTCTTAGTGATGGCTGTGTGGGAGGAAGATTTTTTCCTACTACCTGCTTTTGCGTGAAAAGCCACCACCTAAATTCTCCAACAGTAGTAATCTTTGCGTTTGGTATGTATACCTTGCAAGTAAATGTTTCGATAGAAAGCATCGTGTCCTCTGATATTTCACTTGTTTTTCCAAGGTTTGTTAAAACTTGTAGAATGTTGTCATCAGTGGCAATAAAGGGCTTTCAAAAACTTAACTTCCCTTTTTTATAGAATGATCCAGTTACGTCTGCCCCAGATATTGTATGTAAGCCAATAAGGCCTTCTGCTTTTAGTCTTCCCAACTTGCTGTATATGGGTATAAGGGGAACACTTCGCTTCCACCTTCCACTTCCAGTGATAAAGTGATATCTTGTGGCAGATAAGGACATTTGCTTAACTCTAGGACTAACACATCTGTGTCAGGGGAGTGTATGTCCAACCAAGTTGCTCCTCTTTTTGTAGCTTCTATTGCATGCAGGATTATTTTACTGTCAGCTTCATGTGAGCTACTCAGTGATGTCATATCCTCATGTGATTCTTCAGCAACTTGTCGCCAAGCAACAACTGTGTTGCGGTTTGTTACTTTTGCATTTTCCAAGAACGTTTCAGCTAGAAAATTGGACAACATATACTTGTTTTTTTCATGAGAAAGAAGCTTCTGTCTTCTTATAGAGTGGATAACAGTTTCAGGTTCTATTCGGTAGTGTGTCGGTTGAGTGTGGCCTTGGCGTCGTTCCCTAGTGAACTTCTTAAGTGAATCTTCAATGTATATGTCAAAAATCAAATGAAGGCAACTGTACATTTCATACTTCTTGTTGATCCGGTCGATTAAGTGGTTATCAATGTCTGCGCAAGTCTTGATTCTTGGTGGCTTGTCAAGAAATTGTACGTGTGCCATACCATCTATAATAGCAACACTATTAATTGGCTATTGAGTTTCCATGGTTTCATCCACATCTGCAGGTATGTTTTGGTCCTGAGGTTTCTCAAGTAGACACTCTAGGAGTTCCATAAGTTTGCTCTTGGCAGAGCAGTGTAACATTGTACTATCTGGTGCAAACATTGATTGCGGTATAATTGAAAGTTCATAATTGCTTATGATGTCTTGTACATCAGCCTGGGGCGTGATCTGGCAACAACAAGCATTAAAGAAAAACATGCTTTATCCTATAGTATATGAAATAATCGTCCAATATTTCTTAATGTTTCTGTTTCACATGTTAAGTTGCTATGAAAGTTCAACTGGCCAATATACAACGTTCGACGGTTAAAATTTATGTGTCAATTAACCTCTATAGATAGAAACATACAAGATAACTGACAAAGTAAGATTGGCATTAACGGAACGATGAGATAGACCTTCGTGTTCAGCCCAGAGTTAACATCGCCTGTAACCATGAAAATGGCCGCGAAGTATGCAAGCCGAAACGCGTCGGAAATGCTGACGAGGCGATAAGGCGGCGACGGTGTTGTGTCAATCCTTTGTTTTTTCGCACAGATTTTAAGGTGACGACTTTTTTAGGTTTTATTTCATCATCTTTTGATTATGGTTTTAACTTTAGTAAGCATTTTAATGTCAAATTCTAAGTCGTTTTTTCTTTGTGTTCGAATCATTCCATTTCATTTATAGTCCTATCGCCATTGTATATTATTCATATATATTTCATTGCCATCGCATACCTTTCACTTATTGTTCATCTATATGATTTTGTGAAAGACGACGGAACTTTGCACATACCAATATTCATGTACAAAGGGCTCTACAAGTATAGACAAATGGTAGAACGGACTTGAAACGATAGGCCTAATCTTTTTGTGAAAGACAAAAAACCAGAGGAACTGAAGATTCTACTGACATGACGATGGAAGGCGAGTTAGATATGAAGAGGTGAGCATAAATATGCTGAGTTCATAATTTTATCTATAAAGGTTAACGTTAATTGACACATAAATTTTCACTGTCGAACGTTATGTATTGGCCAGTCGAACTTTCATAGCAACTTAACGTGTGAAACAGAAACATTAGGAAATATTGGACGATTATTTCATATATTATATCTATATTCCACGTATAACTTCATGATTTGGTTAAATACCATAATGTGAAACTTGAATGCTTTATCCTGTTCTAGTTCTACTATGGTGTTTTTGACTTTTAGACGAGCTTTCTTCAATGATTGTTTATAAGTCTGCAGATTAATCTTCTTCACTGGGTCCCATAGATTGACTTGACTAGTCACTATGCATTCCTTTTTAAACTTGGTAAACTGACTTTGCCTGATTGCTGCCGTGTTGCTCATATCTTCCTTTACCTTTTCTTGCATTTCACACTTTGTATTGATGTTTACCAGCTCACTTTTGCCATATGGGAATTGGTTACCACTATACAAATTGATGTAACAAGCCCACATACATTTTTGCTTTGCTTTGCTGATGCCACCTTTGTCAGCTCGCAGTGCTTCTTTCATATCATCATCATCATCATCATCATCATCATTGTCAACCATTATTAATCCACTGCTGGACGAAGGTCTCCCCAAGTTTCCTCCACAACGGTCTGTCTTGTGCCAGTCTCCTCCATGTCACTACCGCATACTTTCGAATTTCATCCACCCATCTTCCATGTGGTCTTCTTCTGGGTCTTTTCCTGTCCCTTGGAATCCAATCTAAAATTTCGGCTGTCCATCGATGGTCTGTTCTTCTGGCAGTAGGTCCAGTCCATTGCCATTTCAGGTATTTAACTCTGATCATGATGTCTTCCACTCTTGTCATTTTTCGGATCCACGAGTTCATGTTCTTATCTCTCCTGGTTACACCAAGCATGCACCTCTCCATGCTGCTTTGAATTGTCTGCAGCCTTTGTATGTCTCTTTTAGTTAAGGTCCACGTCTCTGCACCATACGTAGGCACTGGAAGGATGCATAGATCAAACACTTTTCTTTTAAGACATAATGGCATATTGCTCTTGAAAATTATGCTATTTCTTACAAAAGCTCTCCAGGCAAGTTTTGTACGCCGATAAATTTCTTCACCAATGTGACCCTCACTTGATATCTGCTGTCCAAGATAAACGTACGTGTCTGTTATCTCCAGCTTTTCTCCATCAATCGATAAATCTTCATTTCTTGTAAAAGCATTGAACATCACTTTTGTCTTCTGAAAGTTCATTTTTAATCCCACTTCTTTACTCTTGTCAGCAAGTTCCTGGATCATACTCTGCAGCTCTGATGGGGTAGTTGCAAAAATGACTATGTCATCAGCAAAACGAAGGTGGGTTAGATAATCTCCATTAATCTTTATCCCTTTGTTTTCCCAGTTCAGTGATTGAAAGACATTTTCCAATGTGGCATTAAAGAGCTTCAGAGTATGGTGTCACCTTGTCTCACTCCTTTTCCAATTTTTATGTGTGTTGTATTTTCAAACAGCCGAATCTTTGCACTTGCATTTTCATAGATGTTATTAATAATATTAATGTACGCATCTTCAGTACCGCAGGATTTCAGAGCCATTGTAACTGCTGATGGTTTCACCGAATCCAAGGCTTTTTCATAATCGATAAAAGCCATGCACAATGGAAGTTCATATTCCCTCGCTCTTTCAATTACTTCTCTCAATACGTGGATATGATCTATTGTGCTGTAGCCACTCCTGAATCCAGCTTGTTCTCTCGGTTGAGCCATGTCCAGTGTTATCTTCAAGCGTTGTGAAAGAACTTTAGTGAAGATTTTATAAACCACTGATAGGAGGCTGATAGGTCTGTAGTTCCTGAGATCCTCAATGTCACCTTTTTTATGTAGCAAGATCATTGTAGCATTGTTCCAATCCTCAGGAATCTTCCCTTCATTAAGGCATCGAGTGAAAATTTGGGCAAGTACTGTTTTGATTTCTCCACTTGCTTCTTGTATGATGTCTACAGTAATTCCATCTTCTCCTAGAGCTTTTCCCCGCTTCATGATCTTGATTGCATGTGCAACTTCTGCTGGGAGGACTGGAAGAACTCTGGTACCTTTCATGATGTCTGGAGTACATGTATCATCCCTTTCATATAATTTGGAGTAGAAATCTTTCACTCTTGTCAAAATTTCCCTTCTATTTCTTGTTACAGAACCATCTTCTTTTCTCAGTGCCATAATCTGTTTTCTTCCCTTACTGAGATGTCCCTTTGCTATCTTTAGGCTTTGGTTGTTTTCAATTGCTTTCCTTACTAGTTCACAGTTGAATTTCCTTTACGTCTTCAGTGATACTTTTTCGTACTGTCTTGCATAGCTCTATATATTCCACTTTGGAAGTCACATCTTTAGTTGTCCTCATCTCTCTTCTTTTTTGCATCAACATTTTGGTTTTTCCTGATAATTTGTTCACATGCAACTTGTTCTTAGACCCAGCTAATTTTGTTGCTGTTTCCATAAGAGCTTTGGTTACTTTTCTGTTAACTTCAGAAATATCCACTTCTTCCGATGTTAGGCCTTCTAAAGCAGAGAATCTGTTCTTCAGTTCCAACTTGAAGGTATTATGGTGTTTTTTAAGGTTGGTTATGTCAATACATTTTGTTTGTCTAATGAGCTTGCTACGTTCGAGTTTAGTGTTGAGGTGCATCTTACATCTCACCAATCTATGGTCACTACCTGTGTTGAACTTGTTTAGCACACTGCAGTCTTCTATGACGAATTTTTTGTTACACATAATAAAATCAATTTCACTTGTCGTCCCATTTGGATGTCTCCATGTCCATTTCCTGTGTGGCCTTTTCTTGAAAAAGGAGTTCAAGATGAAAAACCCTTCTGTCTCTGCAAACTCTATGAGAGTATTTCAACGCTGGTTTCTGTTGCCATGACCGAATTTACCTACTGAAGTTTCATTCTGTTGCCGTTGCCCTATTTTTGCATTGAAATCTCCCATAATTATCTTTAAGTGCTGCTTACCTTTATTATTTAGATGACAAATTTCCTCATAAAATTCTTCAATTTCTTCTTCAGGATGACTTGTGGTGGGTGCATAAGTTTGAATAATCTGAGCCTTGTATCTTCTCGAGAGTTGGATCACGAGTCGTGCAGCTCTGTCAGAGGAACTTTCAACTTCTACAACTTTATCCTTCAGTTTCTTGTTTATTATAAATCCAACACCACTAGTTCTGCCAGTATCTGTCCCACGATAGTAGAAGAGATGTCCACTTTTGAGTTGAATGAGATCTTCTCCTTTTCTCACTTAGCCTGACGATGTCCCACTTGATCCTTTGTAGTTCCTCATCCAATTCAAGAAGCCTTGAATCAGAAGATAGGGAGCGTCCATTATATGTAGCCAAGGTCAGCATCAGATGGCAGCCTGATCCGGTCCTCCGGGGATTCTTAGCACCCTCTGCCTTCATGTCGCACTGGCCGCTGCCTTGGCCAGGTACATTCCAGCTGCCGGAGACTGAGGGCCAAGATTTAAGTTGTGGAGTCATTTTGGAGGGGTTTGGCCATAACTCAATACAAGCGGGTTGGTGAGTGTGGGATAGCATTTCCTGTAATCCCGATGGTATAGTTATACCGCTATTGGCGGTCGTCAGAGCCCCTTTAGTGGGAACAGGATGTACCACGAGAAGGCGGGGTTGACATTTGTCAAGGAGAGGCTGTGATGTTACGCATCACCTGACCTTACATATACTTGGTTTAAAACCACTAATATTTTTTGGATTCTTCAACAAGTCTTGTAAGCTCAATGGAGCACTGGAAAAAAACTCTCCCTTGCATTTGTTACACTGCTCTGACAAGAGCAAACTTATGAAACTCCTAGAGTGTCTACTTGAAAAACCTCAAAACCAAAACATACCTCCAGATGTGGATGAAATCATGGAAACTGAATGACCAGTTAATAGTGTTTTTGTTATAGATGGTATGGCAGAAGTAAAATCTCTTGACAAGCCACCAACAATCAAGACTAGTGCAGACCTTGCTAACCACTTCATCACCCGCATTAACAAGAAGTATGAAAAGTATTTTTGACATTCGATTTTTGACCCATACATTGAAGTTTCACCTAAGAAGTTCAGTAGGGAACAACACCAAGGCCACACTCAATCGACACTCTACCGAATAGAACCTGAAACTTATCCACTGTATAACCAGACGGAAGCTTCTTTCTCATGAAAAAAACCCAGGATAAGTTGTCCAATTTTCTAGCTGAAAGATTCTTGGAAAATGTGAAAGTAACAAACCGCAACACAGTTGTTACTTGGCGACAAGTTGTTGAATGTTCTCATGAGGATATGGCATCACTGAGTAGCCCACACGAAGAAGCTGACAGTAAAATAATCCTGCATGCAATAGAAGCTACAACAAGAGGAGCAACTTGGTTGGACATACACTCCCCTGACACAGATGTGTTAGTCTTAGAGTTAAGCAAATGTCCTTATCTGCCACAAGATATCACTTTATCACTGGAAGTGGAAGGTGGAAGCAAAGTGTTCCCCTTATACCCATATACAGCAAGTTGGGAAGACTAAAAGCAGAAGGCCTTATTGGCTTACATACAATATCTGGGGCAGACTTAACTGGATCATTCTATAAAAAAGGGAAGTTAAGTTTTTGAAAGCCCTTCATTGCCACTGATGACAGCATTCTGCAAGTTTTAACAAACCTTGGAAAAACAAGTGAAATATCAGAGGACACGATGCTTTCTATCGAAACATTTACTTGCAAGGTATACATACCAAACGCAAAGATTACTACTGTTGGAGAATTTAGGTGGTGGCTTTTCACGCAAAAGCAGGTAGTAGGAAAAAATCTTCCTCCCACACAGCCATCACTAAGACTAACTATACAAAGGGCACAACACCTTCAAGCCATGGAATGGTACAAATGTGACAAAACACATCCCAACCTACCAGATCCAACATATTTTGGGTGGCAGCATGAAAACAACCATCTAGTGCCTGTTGCTTACTGTACTCCTTCAGCACCCCAGGCTGTACTGGAACTTATTAAGTGCAACTGTGCCAAAACAAAATGTAGTAGTAAGCGTTGCAATTGTACCACTAATTCATTTCCATGTATAGAAATGTGCAGTTGTTTTGGTGCTGAAGACTTACATGAAAGTACTGTGGAAACTTGTGAACCCATTTTATGCACTAATGATGAAAGTGTGGACAGTGAAATTGACCAAGATGTTCCCCTTGTTTAACCATGATAATTTTTTTCTCAGATGAAACGTGTATGTATTTTTATTTAAACATTGCTCTTACTGTATGTATAGTTTTTGGATTGAATATAATCCTTATATTGCTCATACAATACAGGCCTTTAACTTGTATGGTAAACACAAAATTCCTTCAGACTGGATCAAAACTAACCAAGATACAGTGCGGTCAAAAGTCACAATTTTTTTTTTTTTTAAGATTTTACAGGAAAACAGTTAGGTATACATGAAAATTGGTAATAACACAAAATGAAGAACATAAAACAAACTTCCATTAAAAAAATTGAAATCAGATGATAATTAACTGAGTTAAAAGTAAATACATGCTACAGGATACAAATGGCGGAACAGCACCATTAAAGTGGCACCAAGGCATTTCGGTATTCTCACACATATAGAAACAGGAAAAAAAAAAGGTCCCTTGCATTCATCACGAAGTTGCATGTGACATGCCTTATGGTCCCTGACTACTGATTTGTTTGTATTTCAATTATTATATACACATGATTACAACATGACAAAACATAACTGACAACACCAAAATCACCAAAAACCAAATGAAAAAGTTAAAAGGGTAAAAACCCAATAAGCTCTCATGAAGTCCATGTCCAATAAGTACCGAAAAACAGCCTGAACCAATGACAGAACAAGAAGCAAAGGCAAAAGCAGAAGGAATCCCAACATAGCCAATAGCACAAACAGCTAATCGGAGAAGTGGGGAGTTCTTTCCCAATACTCTTGCAAAATTATACCTCCATTTCTACAAGAGTAATTTCTTGAGAACTACCATTCACCATTTGGTACAGTCTTCACATATGTGGATAACATATTAGTGATTAATAACAGGGATTTTGAAGTATTGGCCAATGAGATTTATCCATGTGACCTTACATTAGAAAAAAAATATTTCTGAAGATCAGGATATTAATTTTTTGGACATTACTATTTCAAGAAAGATAGGAGCTAAGTTGAGTGACATTGAGATCTTTGATAAATGAAAAGACTTTGGCTATTACTCTAACTGGAATTCGAGCATTACCAAATCTGTCCATCATAATTTAATCATGTCACAATTTTGGAATGCATTATCCTGAATGGATTCCAGTCAGCATCTTGGCATCTAAATCCAGACAATCCTTACTTTTAACTGAAAGTCTGTTCATTCAATCATTGGGAAAAAAGTGCTGTAATGATGAAACCCTCTCTGTGATACCATTGCCGTGGACTACCCTGCTGTAGCATACAAGGAATGGACGGATGTACCGGACAATCTAATAATGTAATGTGACTTAGAATTGATATATCATTTGTATGATCTTTTGGAGTCACAAAACATTGAATCCAGTGTGTCTGTGACCTTCGACCAGATTACATCATAGACACCTGATGGATTCCTGTATAAAAATGGTGTTCCCCCTGCACAAGCTGATCACTTGGCCTGATGGTGAAGCACCGGGTACTTTGAAAGGTCTTGCGTAGTTTATCATGTTTTTAGTACAAGGTCCGATCAAAAAGTTTCGAGGCTAGGCCGACATACAACAAAGTACTTATGTTACTTAAGTCTGGTTATGATCTCCCTCAAACATTACTTAAGTCTGGTTATGATCTCATCTTGGGCAGTGATACACCACTGCCAGCATTTTTGCCACTGTTGAAACGCTCCCTGGAAGTCTTGTTCACGAATTGTGTCAAGCATCGTCTGCGATTCGCACTGGATCTCGTCCATGGTTTCAAAACGACGACCCTTGGGCTTCAGCTTCATCTTCGGGAACAGAAATCTTCGGAAACAGAAAGAAGTTGCAGGGGGCCAAATCCGGCAAGTAAGGCGGGTGAAGAAGGGTAGTCATGCTGTTGCGGCTGCAAAACTGGCGTGTTGCTAATGCTCTGTGAGCTGCTGCATTGTCGTGATGGAGCAGAATCTTTGACACAAACTTTGCACCACATTTCAGGTCATTTGTGGCGAATGTAATTCCTAAGATGCCGCAGAACATTGCAGTAAAAAAGGGCGGTGACGGTTTGGCCCTGGGGGACGAATTCACAGTGCACAACCCCACGAATATCGAAGAACACGACGAGCATGCTTTTGGTTACGCTCCGGATCTGTCGGGCCTTGTTCAGTCGTGGAGATGCCAGGCTCTTCCACTGCGACAACTATTATTTGGTCTCCAGGTCGTAACAGTAGACCCAAGTCTCGTCCCCAGTGATGACCCGCGACAGGAATGTTGGTTCATTCACCACCTGCTGATAAAGATCTTGACAGAGTTCGACACAGAGCCCCTTCTGTTCGGGGTACAGAATCTTTGACACAAACTTTTCAGCAATGCAGTGCATGTTCAAAACCGACCTCAGAATTTCTTGCACTGTTCTGTATGACACATTGACGATGGTAGCAATGTCTTGAATGGTTCTCCGATGATCCTTTTGCACCAGTTCCCTAATTTTGTTAACATTTTCAGGGATTTTGCTCGTGGACGGTCGCCCTGACCTCTCGTTGTCTTCCAGTGTCGTTCTGCCGCTCTTGAATTGCGAGTGTCATTCAAAACACCTCGCACGACTCATTGCTTCATTGCCATAAGCCTGCCGGAACATTTCACGCATCTCCGTTCTTGATTTGCCGAGTTTGACGCATAATTTTATGTTCGCTCACTGCTGTAGTTTGTAGTCCATACCAAAATCTCAGCTGTGTCCTGCACGTGGTCACCAAATATCAGGCAGCACAGCTTTCGATGTTCACAGAACAATGTCACTCGGCACAATGACTCATAAAGGTCACTACCCTCGATAGCTGCTCGTGCATCTGTGTACTGCCATCTGTTGGTGCGCTATGTACCTAGTCGCGAAACTTTTTGATCGCACTACGTATTAAAATTTTTGACAACTGTACGTTTAGTACTTATTTAATAGTTCTTGGTATATTGTGCATAGAAGGCTATTTAAAATCATGGCATTCATTGATACTTAGTGATTATAGTCATTTCTGCTGTAGTGTGAGTGATGGATAAATGAGAGGTTATATGGATGATGTCCTAAAAGAGAGAGAGATCAAAATGTAAACAGGAGAGATATGTCATACAACCCTGGTTTAATGAGGAGACTTGTTATGTATGGTGTATAACTTTTGTTTGTAGAAAGCATTCAGACAATATTATTGCATTGCAAGTGTCATAAAACCGGTGATAATCCTGTTTTCAATTTGATCATGGGTGATACAATGTTTCAACATGATAATGCCAGTCTTCGTACAATAAATGTTGGTAGACAGACTATTCTTTGGAATGTCCTCTTGTGGTCTGTGCAATCACCAGATCTGTACACAATTGATCAAGTCTGGAGTGTGATTGGAAGGTGCCGTCAAATTTTATACCAGCACTTTGAATCTGTCAATTAAGAACTCCAGTGGAACATATTGTGAGATGGCATCCTACATTTTAAGCGATTGTAAAGCACAGTCCAGTCAGCAGTTGTATTATAAAGCATGTGGAGGTCACACCTGATATTAATTTAAAAAAAAGATAAACCTTTTAATTCAAATTGAACTTTTTAAATTATTTGAATATTTGATTTTTTTACCATTAATTACTTTTTATATTATCAACTTCTGTTAAAATTGGATCACTTATGAGGTTCCAGTCTTTGTTTCCAGTATTGTATATTAAATAATGAAACTACAGCTAAAACCTCCATAACTCAAATCTTCAAGAGAACTACAATTAACTTAGAGTTGTAGAAAATTCGAGTTATAGAATTAATTAATCCACCAGTTGCATATGTTGTTAAATTTTCTAAATTTGCCTAAGAAAGCAGTACATAGTTCTTGCACCTAGGGTTATCATAATTGCTGTATTTATTTACCTAAATGCAATTACAAATGTTTTAAGTACTATAGTACTTCACCAATTGTTTAAAAAGTACTGCCGTGCAGATAAATATTTATACTGTTATTTGCTGATAATATGTACAGTAGTTCACAAAAATTGAGGCACAAATCAGATGAAAATATAGACTTGCATACCTCTAGCTTTTATTAAAAAAATCTGTCAGTTTGTCTTGCCATTTTGATTTTGAACCTTGACTTTCTTTCAACACAAAAGTTATGCAAATGTGAAATGACTTGAAAGACGCTAGTGCCGACTGTCTCTCCAATTCATCAGTCTTAATGCGTTTACAGCATCAATGCCTTCTGTATTGTTGGTGGATGAAATGCATCAGAACCATTGTTTTTGTCAAGGATTTCCTTTTCTGTGTTTGAAACAGATTTCAGTATGTCAGTTTCATTTGGATACATCGAAACAATGAGTTCGTTGTCAACACTGACATAATTTTCAAAGGAAAAATCTTTAGGAACTACATATTGTTCTTGTAGAATGTTCTAGTCATAGTCTAGGGTATTGTCATCATACAATGGCCGTTCCCTAAAAACTAAGAGTAAAATCACACAAAATGAAGAAATATAGGTACAGCAAAATATATGTTATTCTTTCTCAAAGTATCTTCCCTCAGATAATATGCAATGGCCCCATCGTTCAGTCCACTTTTCAAAGGATGTGGTGAAGGCATTTTGTGAAAGCTGCTTTAGCGAACCCCGTACAGCTCGAATAACGTCAGCATCTGTGTTGAATGTTGTGCCATGGAACTTCTCCTTCATTGTTGGAAACAACCAGAAATCTCATGGGGTGAAGTCAGGACTGTAGGCAGGCTGTGGCATGATTTCAATACTGCATTTCATTAGAAACTGTTGAACACAAGCAGCCGCACATGGGCAGGCGTTATCATGGTGTAGTGGCGGTCCACTTGCCCACCAGTTCCAGTCGCTTAATCGATATGTGTCGCCACAGATGCTTCAAGACTAAAATATAATACTCAGCATTGACAGTAATTTGTGGAGGGACTTCATGCTGGTAGACTACACCTTTATGATCAAAGAAAATGATCATCATCACCTTCCCAGATGATTTGGTTTGGAAGACTTTTTTCAAAGGATGCAAGCCTGTGTGTTTCCAGACACTTGTTACGTGCTTCGTGAGGGGATCAAAATAGTGGACCCATGTTTCATCGGCAGTTATTACTGTGTTTAGAAAGTTTGTATCTTTTGCAATCATTTGTTTCCACTCATGACACACCTGAACTCTGGCTAACAATTGTTCTCTCGTCAGGTGATGAGGTACTCATCTGAAAGGCACACGATGCAGCAGTACCTAGTTGCATAGAATGTGGAATGCCGATGTTTTTGAAATATTAGTTAATGCCGCTATGTTTTCATACATCATTCGTCGATCTTCTTGCAGGATTGCCCAAACTGTGTTAATAATACGCTCTGTAACAACATTTTCAGGTCGACCAGGCCTAGGAGCAAGTTCTGCTGACACTCCTTTTTTTTTGAAATCATGGTACCATCTAAAAATCATTGACTCACCCAAACATTTATCTTTGTAAGTTTTTTTTCATTAAATCAACTGTTTTGGAGCCGTTTTACCCAAACGATAGCAAAATTTTATCGCACAACGCATTTCACTTCTTAACTCTGAATCATTCGCCTCCATAGCTGTATGACAAAATGCAGACGTACCTTAAGCAACTGCGCAATAACAAAACCAGAATCATCTGCCACGGCTAATAACTGTTGCCATAGATACTTCCTTAATTCAGTTAGTTGTGTGCGTGGTTATTTTCCCCCTTCACACTGTTGCCAACTAAAAAAAAATACTCTCAGTTTTTATGGAACAGCCTTTGTAGGTATCTGGAGAAATCACAGAAAACTGTTCCTCAGTGACTTAAGACTGGATTGTGGAAGCAGTTAGCTGTCGTAGAAGTCTGTGTATTTTCCCCAGGCATCGTGCACTTCCCTAACACAGTCAAGAAGTGTTATTTCTGGCACTTGTTGCTCTTCTATTGAGGCATTTCATAACTTCTGCACAATGTGGTTTTGGTACAAGTGTTTAAGATTTTTTTTTTTTTTTTATCACTCCTTGGTCCATGGGCTACAGCTTTGATGTTAAATTTGGTGGGGAAATGTATCACTGATAGATTTTAGTTTATGATTTAATACTTTTGGGTGGGCAGGACAATTATCAACAATAAACAAAACTTTCCTGTTTTCAGCAGCACATTCTGATCCACTTTTAGGAGCCAAGACTTGTAAATTTCTGATGTCATCCAGGCTTTCTTATTGCTTTTGTACAATAGAGGAAGGAAGGGACTTAACATGTGAAAAGCACCTTGGTTTTTAGATTTTCCAATTAAAAGAAGTGGAAGTTTTTCTTTCCCAGACATGTTGGCAGCTACCATCAGGGTAACACAATCTTTGCTACATTTTCCTCCAAAGCATGCATCAGATTTAAATGCCTTGGTTTTATCTGGTAGACACTTAAAAAAAAAAGGCCTGTTTTGTTGGCATTAAAAATGTTATCTGCCTCATATTCAATTAACAGACCAGATAAAACATCTCTAATCCATGCATCGCAGCATTCTTCATCTACGGTACCACTTTCTCTACAAACAGTTTTAAGAACAGTACTGTTACATTATCAAAACTTGTCAAGCCACCCAACACTGGCTTGGAATTCAGTATGCCCAAGTTTCTCGGCAAACCACTGGGCTTTCTCTCTTATCAACATGCCCAAAACTGGTAAATTTTGACTCTGGCAGCTCTTACCCGTTTCAGTATAGCGTCTTCCAGATCTGGATGCTTTACCTCTTTGAAGAGGTTTCGCTTGGGATCCACAGCATCACAACATGTTTCAACAGATTTCCACGATTTTTTAAGATGATAGAAAGAGTACTAGCTGGTATTCCATATTTTTCAGGAATATCTTTTTTCTTTATTTCCCTAGTATCCACTTGTTGTATTAGCTTTATTTTTTCCTGCAAGGATAACACTTTAAGCTTCCTTTTAGACATCACAAAAATTTCCACTACGATGATAGACTTGGATTTTTCTAAAACTGCCTGAAATGAGCCCAAAAGAATGCAGACTTAAGAAAGAATGTGCGAAAGAATTCTACTCGCGTGCTACTGGACAGGCCTTGTAGCTATGGGCTAAATCCCCCCCCCCCAAAAAAAATAGTTCACCTGGAAAGGATTAAAACAACCCCCATTCACAGGGTGTATGGGACAGGGGATCCCTTTGTCCAGCTGACCTTGTTTGACCCCCCAGTACCTACAAGATTGGCAACAGGTGAATTTTTTTCAATTCGAGTTTTAGAATACGATTTTCATGATTTTTTTCACAAAACATGAAATAGTGTTTCGAGTTACAGAAAAATTCGAGTTTAAGAAATTCGACTTATAGAAGAAAAAATGTATGAAAAAAAGAGCCTGAGTTGTCTGTCAAGATCGCTGTAAATGGAGAAGTTTGATACGACAACAATAAGTAAAAATATCTGGAAGTTTGTATTTCTTTTTGGAGCTAACCTCTGAATCTCAAGAGAACAGCTTAGTGATATGTATGTATGTATGTAAAAAAGAGAAATTTTTATGCGAAATGCCGAAATTCTTGAGTTATGGAAAAATTCGACTCGTAGAAGTTCAAGTTTCAGAAGTTTTACTGTAGTAGTTTTATATTCCTTTTTGTTCATGTAAAGATAGAAAAACTTTCTGGAAGTACATGAGACTCAAGGAAAATAGGGGAAACAAAGTTGTAAGTTGTGTGAAGAATAGGATTGGGGAAATGATATGAGAGCCCAATGAGTTAAGTGAAAGATGGGGTGAATACTTCTATGAGTTATTAGATCAAGGAAGCAAAGGTGATTCTGGGCAGAAGCAGATGATGTCACAGTGAAGGATGGGAGCACAGGAGGGATCTCAAGAGGTGTGTAAAGCTCTAAAATCTCTTCAGAATGGTATAGTTCCAGGAGTTCATGGCATTACCGCTGAGATGTTGAAATATGGTGGTGAGTCTGTAATTGACTAGTTAACTGAAATGTGCTGGTTGTGCTGGGAGTTAGGAATGGTCCCTCAGGATTGGAAGGATGCTGTCATTGTTCCCTTGTGTAAGGGAAAAGGGAATCAGACCGACTGCAAGAACTATCATGGTATTAGCTTACTGAGTGCACCAGGGACAGTGTTTGGTAGGTCATTATTGAAAAAGTATGAGGTCTTACATCAGAGAAAGTGTGGGATGTTAAGAGTGGTTTTATTCGTGGTAAAGGCTGCACTAACCAAATTTTTGCATTACGCATGATGATTGAAAAGTATCTGGCTGTTGGTAAGAAAGTTTTTGCTGCCTTCATAGATTTACAGAAAGCTTACTACTGAGTAAATAGGAAACTTTTGTGGAAGGTGTTAAATAAATATGGTGTTACTGGGAATCTACTTAATAACATAAAAACCATGTACTCTGGAAGTAGATCTTGTGTATGAGTGAATGGTGTTTTATTGAAATGGTTTTCTGTTGCTGCAGGAGTCGGACAACATTGTGTAATGTCACCATGGCTGTTTAATATACACACATTGTCAAAAAAATAGTTGCATTCAGAAAGGATGTGTCAGATTGCAATGATATTGGGGTGGGGGGAGGTAAAAGTTACCAGGAGCAATAAATGATTAAACATTGAGACTGATATGGGCAATATTTATTGATCTACACGCCAATAAGTAGTGTCTCTCAGTATGGTGTTGGGCCGCCATGTTTGTTCACACACCGTGCCGGACGTCTTGGAATGGAGTTGTACAGGTTCCTAATGGTGTTGTGCTATTAGCCATCCCGTGCAGCTTGAATCTTCTCATGCAGTTCCTGCAGATTGTGCCATAGGGGTGGAGTATGGATAGCGAGTCCAATAGCATCCCACACATTTTCAATCGGCGATAGGTCTGGCGATGCGGCTGGCCATGGTAGAGTGTCAGCGCCTTGAAGGCAAGCACTCGAGACAGTAGCAGTATGCAGATGAGCATTGTCCTTTTGGCAAATCGCACCGGAGTGAATGTTCAGAAAAAGTAGGGCCACTGGTTGCAGGACCTCATTAATGTAACACTGGGCTGTCAAAGTGCCTGTAATAAACACCAAAGGTGATCTAGCATTGTAGGCAATTGCACCCCACATCATGGCACCAGGCCTTCTGGACGTGTGATGCTCGACAACAAACCGTTCATCTTGGCGCTGACCATGGTGCCTTCACACACGAATTCGTTGGTTGTCTCCCCCAAGACAAAAGCTCGACTCGCCACTGAAGATCGCCCACTGCCATTCTGAGTGGCTTCATGACAGTCTGGCATAACAACATTGCAGTATTTTGCGATGATGCAATGGTGTTAAGGGCAGTCATCGTAACGGTCTGCATGCATGTAGTCTTGCATCGTGCAGCCGTCTGCCAATGGTGCTGGCATTAATCAGACGATGCACGGAGGGCACCACTGCTTGCTGAATATCCACAGTCATGGCTGTCGGGTCACTTCTCGTATGTCGGACAACCCGTTGGTCTTCTCTCTCCGTGGTTCGTCTAGGTCTCCCAGACCCCTCCTGTCACTACTGCATGCCTTGTTCTATCCACTGCCGCCAACAGCATGCTATGGTGATATCCGCACAACCGGTATGGCGCGTAATACAACGATAAGACCATTGCGCTTCCTGGTGCCCGACGACGCGGCCCCTCTGGAACTCCTCCAACTACTTGAATTGCTTCCGAACTTTTTTTTTGAGGCATATTTCACTGGCAAAGGATGCAACCAAAATAACAGCATGAGTCAGAACGGCAAGCACGCCCAACAGAATGACCTTATATAGCTGGTCAGGCACCCCTCCTTGCTTACTCACATGCGTGGCCGAGCATGATACTTGAAACATTTGCATGTCTCACGATGTGAAATCTACGCACAAAGTTTCATTCCTGTCGGTTGCTTCCTTCTGGGTGCAGCTACTTTTTTGACAATGAGTATATTTATGGATGCGTGCATGCGTGATGCCAAGATGGAGAATACTAATTTATATCTTGGTAATATCCGTGTGTGCAGATTGCTGTATGCTGATGACACAGTCCTGTTGGCAGAGAGCAAAAGTGAGTTGCAGAGTATTTTGTCCCGGATGTACGAAGTTTGCATGAAATTCAAACTGAGTATAAATAAGAGATAAACCAAAGTTATGGGTTTTGAGCGAGGAACTGGTAGTACTGAATGTAATATAAGTCTAAATGGCACAGTGATTGACCAGGTGAATGAGTTTGTGTATTTAGGAAGCATGTTTGACAGAGAGAACAAATTGCATGGTGAAATTAGTAGGGCGAGTGAATTCTTCATTGAAAGTCATAACTGCTTTGGGAGGTTTTCACAGGAATGATGGGTTCTCAAGAGAGTCCCGAATAGCTGTGTATGAAAGTGTAATTGTCCCTACTCTGATGTATGGAAGTGAAACCTGGGTACTACAGAAGAAACATAGGAGTTGTTTGTGTGCTGGAGAAATGCGTTACTTGCGGGGAGTTTGTGGCAAGACACATTCTGATCGTGTGAGGAATGCAGATGTGTTGCAGTTGTGTGATGTGAAGCAAAATGTTGTTAGCAAGGTAGAGGCTGATATGCTTCAGTAGTTTGGCCATGTTGAAAGAATGAGTGATGAGATGCTTACTAAGAAAATTCTTTTAGCCCAAATGGCAGGAAGGAAAGGCAGAGGAAGGCCAAGGAGTGTCTGCATGAGAAAAAGATTATGGGTATGAAACGGTCTTTTGTACGTCGTGTGATGGATGTCAGTGAAGCCCGAGTTGTGTGTCAAGATTGCTGTAAATGGAGAAGTTCGATACAGCAACAGTAAGTAAATAAACAGTTAAAGATTATCTGGCAGTTTGTATTTCTTTGTGGGACTAACCTCCGAATCTCAAAGAACAGCTTAGTGATATGTATATATGATGTTGTATGTAACTTTGTATATTCCTTGTTGAAGCATGAACTAAGAATGAGACTATGTGTAAAGTGTCATGTTTAATTCAGATTTAATGCTTTGTTGTGGTTTTGAATGAATTCATGGTTATGTGAAGCATTACTTAATAAATTTTGTGAAAGTTTTTACCAGAAGTATGATGTTTTGGGACAAATTTTTAAGAACAACACATTTGCAACATATGAGGTCCATAACTCCACTTAATCAATGTCTCTGTGTCAGTTACAATTAATCACTTGGAACTGCAATTCTAATGTCAACCAACCTATATCAGTGTTAATAAATGGAGTCTTCCTCAAATATCAAGTTATTCCCTTAATTTCCTTTTTTATGGTACCCCACTGATGACTAACAAATTCAAACTAATGGTAATGAACAAGGAAGGTTATGGCATTAAGTTGAAGGCTTGATGCTGAGAATTTATCTTTTAAAAAATGTCCGAAAATGATAGAGATTTCTGTTTTATTTTAATTTTTTAAGAAAATAAATTGTGTTGTGCGTAACATCCACTCACTGTTAACATGTTTCATTTCTTGTTTAGATGAGGATTATGTAGATGATCATCTTGATGTTTATCAGTACTTTAACACCAGCAGGTTCAAAGGATATGGTGATGATGAGAAGGTTTGTCATTTTCTTGACTATTTTCAAGTATTTGACTTCTCAGGTAAAATATAATCGAAATGTGCATTCATAGGATCTTGAAAATTATTTATTAAAATAAATGTTTTGCAAAATGATTAACACTTAACACTGCTGTATACTGGTGGGCAAAGGACAGTAATATTTCACGGTTATGCTTAAACAGACCTGCCAACTGTTACGATTTTATCATATTTAGTACGATAAATCATGCTGTAGTACGATAATATGATTTTGCCACTAAAAATACGATTTTTTTTTTAAAAGTCATGTTTTCCCCCTTTTCAGTAGGGAAAATTTTATGTGTAATCTGTTTTTTCCCCTTTTGAAAGTTTTTTTTTTCTCGGAGAGGTTTCCAGTTTCTCTTAACAAATTCCCCTGCCTCTAGTTTTCCAACGGAAATAAAGTAAGTCAAGTCAAGTGCAATCGGCAACCAATGAATGAATCCCGACTCGTTTCATATTTTTGACTCTTCATCATACTTAAAGCTGCTGATTGGTCGGTGCTGGAATGTGGATGAGTGTCTGTTTATTCGAAGCAACCTCCCTCCCCTTACACCTGCAACCATCAAGAATTTATGTAGCTACACCTTACGCCATCAAGAATTTATATAGCTGAAATAGGCTTCAAAATTATCAGCACGCGTCATGTTAAGATTTTTCTATTTGAGTGTTACGTTTTTTGGTTCTGAGAAGTTGGCAGGTCTGCTTAAATAAGAAGGTTTAAATTGCATCAATGTTTGAGTTACTGTATACATTGAAGTAGCAAATCATTAAACACGTGCCATCCTCACCTATGTATGCCACTATGATGTTGAGATGACTTTATAAACAAACAGCTCACTACAGAGGATTCAGATGTGTACAAAGCACATCTGATTGGAATGAAAGATTCTTGATTTAAGTGACTTAGAAAAAGGTATAATAGTGAGCACTAGGTAGGCAGGTGCAGGCATCTCAGCAATGACAAACCTTCTCGAGTATGCAAGAACAACTGAGGAGTACGCAAGCAAAACCAAACATGTACATCAGATCTAGATTTGCAGTAGGCAGAAATAACGTTCATTGAATTATGCGCAATGAATTTCGTACTGTTCAACTATCAGCCGCTTTCCTTTTGATGCTCTAAACACGTCTATGGATGTGATTCAGATCAAAAATATTTTAAAATCAAAATATTAAACTTTTTGTTGTTGACATGTTTGTTTTTGTTCGGGCTTCAAGTGACATGTTTGTTTTTGATCAGATGCCCTAGTGACTTGTTGGATTTTGCTTGAACATATTCTGAATTTAATCTACCTATCTGTTCAATAATCAATCTGCCTTTACTAGAATACCTGTTCTCTAACAAAAATCTTAAGGTTTGAAAGAAAAAGCTGATGGAGAAAGAAAAGCATTTTCACTTTTCAGTTGATGTTTTTTATTTATTTATTTTTTTATAATTTTTGTTCATTATTTACCAAAGTTGCTGTCACATGTTGGTATGTCTTTAATTTGCTCAATTTATTACAAATTAAAGAAAAAAATAATAGGTGGTATAAAAAAATGCTTGACTGAGAAGAACGGATTTTTATGAAAATTAGAAAACAAGTACATTAATAAAAATAAAATATGTACACCACAATCGTCCCCCAGGCAGTCACATTATTCTTGATGTTCACATGGACGAATAATGCATCACATGGACAAATTTTATAGCACAAGAACCGAGTGTTTTGATGTTTGCAACCCATGAAAACTTTGAAACCATCTGGTGCACCATAGCATTCTTTCTTAGCTTTTTCTTTCACACTTTCTCTTTTGGTTCTTTTCCTTTGTCCTTTTGAACCTTCCTTCACCATTACTAAACCATCTCCAACCTCTTCCATGTCTCTAAAACTATGACAAACGCATGAAAATAATCACCACGTTTGAACAGAGTATGTCGACTGTCTGAAAATGTGAATGCCACTGCTCACTCTTATTGGCTTCGTCATGTGACCGAATTTTTGAGCTCTGATTAGTTCACTCGACATGTTTGATTTTGATTGAGCCTGCAACTGGGACACGTTCGTTTTTGCTTGAATCGCACATTTTTTGCCTATAAAATGAGTAGGAGCTGTTTGGTTTGGGTCTGTTTATGATATAAAAACGGAATCAGACCATCCTTTATCATATCCAATGCTTACTTGATAATTCACATTTTTGTGACATGTTTGGTTTTGCTTGCACGCTCCTCAACTGTATTGAGGATGTACAGTGTGAATGGTGCATAAACAACAAAACAGGCAATCGGTGGTCTTTCTGTGGGCAGAAATGACTGGTTGATCAGAGCTGAAAATTCAAATTTGAAATGGATTGTGTTTGAAAATGGAGGAGATTAAAAATTTCAGGTGGGGAGTTTTGAATATGTGACTCAATAATAAAAGACTGGGAAAATAGTAGTAATTTTTCAAACAATATAAGCTATACTTGGTTTTTAAAACAAAAAGGTGAATTAGATTAAAAAAATACTACATTCAGTCTATAACAAATTACCATGATTCATTTTACAAAACTAGAGTTTTTTGTTTTGCAGTACATTGATATCATAAAATTGCACCTGAAGTATTTATGTCTGTCTTTCATTCCTTGCCACAGTTAGCAAGATTTGATCAGCTGTTGTTTTATTTCTGTGTGCCTACATCGTGAAATTTAAAATTTTTTTGATCTGCGATCTAAAGTTTCACAACCAACACTGTGTTTGATTTCACTTCTAATGTCTTAAATCAACAGATCTCGACGTTAGCTTTCGTTTGAGACCAATTTCGACGTCGTAGCGCCTTTGCAGTGCCGAGTTATACTGATTAGAAGTTTGCGTTGCGCAGCGCAAAGCGCCCCCCCCTCCATGGCTGCGCGGTAACTCAAGGTCACTAACAAGTCTTTTTTGTAACGCTCAACTTTCCGTGCTGGCCATCTAAGTACTGGTCTGCTTTTAAACACGTATTCACGTCAAAAAAACCCTGCCACGTACTTCCTATTGTTCCTAAGCTGTGGTGAATTTCCGAGATCCAACGATCCAATGCGTGGAACACGCAACCTCTTAATAGCATCGTCAACACATAAGGCCTGATAAGAAACCTGTTTAAACATGGTGCGTGCATCATGACGGGACTCCGGATGGGATCACTCATGAAGCTACGATGTCCACGATTACTCGCCTGGCAGGCGAATTTCCGATGGGCAATCCCCCGATGTAGCGTCTGGAACGAGACACCGCGAGAAACTACATTGGAGACGCGTGCTCGTGCATGAGGATCAGCCGATGTTCACGTGTCTCGGACTGGGAAAACCGGTTTGAACAACAGTTCTTGGTGGTACACGATAGCGATTACATCGTGAGGATTTACATCATGGTGGTGATGAATCGTAGTTTTGTCAGTCGAAACACCGTAACATTGATGTTAAATTCACACCGGTTTTTCGCGATGTATTGATGCACTGCTGAGTCCTAGTGGAAGGAAAATTGGACAAAATAGTTGCTCACTTCCGGAGAAAAATCTACTCACCATCATTGGCTACTATACTAAAAAATTTACTAGCCACTACGAAATATCTGGTCTCCATTTGGCGACTGGCGACCAACATTCACGAGGCCTGATCCCAGCTATCTAGCATTAACTTTATAAGCTGGTGGAAGCGGTGTAATGGTTTGTTGTCTGTTTCCATAGTGGGCATTGATTTCCCTAATACCTCTGGAACGTCATTTGGATGCCACAAGATATCTTAACATCATTTGGATGCCACAAGGTATCTTAACATCATTTGAACCAGGCACCCTCGCATGGTGTTTCTCCATGGAAAGGGCTTCTTCCTCCAGGACAATACACTATGCCACAAGATTTGGATCATCACCCAGTGTTTCCAGCAGCAGAACAATGACTTCAACATGCTAAAATGGCCTCCACACTCACCAGAACTCAACCCAGTTGAACACTTGTGGGTTGTGATTGAGAGAGCCATTAGTAACAGAGATCCTCCTCTAGTGTGCATTTGACAATTGACTGATACCATCACATCTGCTTGGTTTAAACATATCTATAAAACGATGTCAGCACCTTGTTGAATCCATGCCACATCAAATTGAGTCAGTTTTGAAGGATAATGGTGCCCCAACATGTTATTAGGTAGGTGTTCCTAATAATTTCCTACTTCAGCATATATTAAAAATGAACTGCATAGAGGACGAGTTTAAATAAACAGAGCATGCCCAAAACATTCAAATCCAACAGTAGTTTTTATCAAATTGCAACATGATTGAAGGTTAAAGCTGTAGGTGTAGATTAGCACTCCCCACACGTCAGATGGCGATTAAGTGCCAACTTTGATGATTAAATTTATTTTAGTGGTCGCCAGTTTGGCCATTTGTTATTTTTAGTTCCAATTTACAAAAGTAAAATAATTCAGAAGTAAAGGTAAAAGGAAGTGAAACCAGTCCTAACTAGGGATGGCAAAAAACCTCGATGATTTTGAACATCGAAGTTTTGCCACCGATTCGATGTTTAAACCTCGATGTTGCAGAACCCTTTTAGAACGACGCAGTTGATTCGGCCTGCACATGTTGTGCGAAAAGCGTGGTGGGCCGAATTATCAGCCCTTGATTTTGAGCTGAGTAGTTCCTGAATCAGATAGCAGATATTGGTGTGAATGATCATATCATTTATTAATCATATTGTTTTGAGATGAAATCTTCACGAATCATACCATCAAACAGCAATATTATTGAAAAAAAATCATGAGAATATACAATAAGAATTGTATCGTAAGTTTGCGTTCGCTGCTGCCCACGCATTTTCGCCGCGTGAAGGGAGGAAGGCTAATTTTAGCCAAAACTTTTCCTACTACAGTTGAGGCAGGGCTGTTCACAAGGGATTGTGGGTGAATTATAGAATGTTACACTGTCAGAAATAACTTTTTCAAGACCCATTCAAAGTGCAATAATGCACAGTTTGTAGTCCAGTGACAACGCCATGTTTATTTTTCTTGCGGACTTTGCCGCGCAGGAGAACAAAATGTGTTTTTATTACTATAATTGAAACTCTTTACATTATTCATTTTTTTCCCAAACAAACTGGCACAATCGCAAAACCCAGCAGATTACGAATCCCCCACATCTTTTTCCAAATTTGTGTGTTAGCTGAGGATGAACTTTATAGGATGAACTTAACTTGTTCCTCAGTATTTGCAGACATGTTTTGAATCACCTTAGAATATCATCAGCCTGTAAGGAAATCTTGAAATGGCTAGTTGTAGTGAGAGTGAAAGTTTGCCAAGTGATAGTGATGCTTTTGAATCACTTTAGAATAACATCAATCTGTAAGGGTATATTCAAAATTAAGGGAGTTATCATTATATTTCCTCATTTCTTTTTTCAGGGGAAAGAACAGTCTTTGAAAATTCATTTTGAATTTGCAATTTCAATTAAAATTATTTCACGTAAAGTTATTTTTAAACAAAATTCAGTTATCTGAAATGTAATATATATATATATATATATATATATATATATATAGGGAGTGAGACAAGGTGACACCATATCTCCGAAGCTCTTTAATGCCACATTGGAAAATGTCTTTCAACCACTGAACTGGGAAAACAAAGGGATAAAGATTAATGGAGATTATCTAACCCACCTTCGTTTTGCTGATGACGTAGTCATTTTTGCAACTACCCCACCAGAGCTGCAGAGTATGATCCAGGAACTTGCTGACAAGAGTAAAGAAGTGGGATTAAAAATGAACTTTCAGAAGACAAAAGTGATGTTCAATGCTTTTACAAGAAATGAAGATTTATCGATTGATGGAGAAAAGCTGGAGATAACAGACACGTACGTTTATCTTGGACAGCAGATATCAAGTGAGGGTCACATTGATGAAGAAATTAATCGGCATACAAAACTTGCCTGGAGAGCTTTTGGAAGAAACAGCATAATTTTCAAGAGCAATATGCCATTATGTCTTAAAAGAAAAGTGTTTGATCAATGCATCCTTCCAGTGCTTACGTATGGTGCAGAGACGTGGACCTTAACTAAAAGAGACATACAAAGGCTGCAGACAACTCAAAGCAGCATGGAGAGGTGCATGCTTGGTATAACCAGGAGAGATAAGAAGAGGAACTCGTGGATCCGAAAAATGATGAGAGTGGAAGACATCATGATCAGAGTTAAATCCCTGAAATGGCAATGGGCTGGACATACTGCCAGAAGGACAGACCATCGATGGACAGCCGAAATTTTAGATTGGATTCCAAGGGACAGGAAAAGACCCAGAAGAAGACCACATGGGAGATGGGTGGATGAAATTCGAAAATATGCCGGAGTGACATGGAGGAGACTGGCACAAGACAGACCGTTGTGGAGGAAACTTGGGGAGACCTTCGTCCAGCAGTGGATTGATAATGGTTGATGATGATGATATATATATATTACATTTATAGAAATGTTAAGAAAAATCTTATAAAGTTCAGGGAAAATTTTTGGCCCAAAATATTAAAATATTTAGAAAGTACAGTGTTTTTCTTGAAGCTTGCAATTTCTAAGAAAATGGCTGGGCATTTCTGGCATATACACACACATTACATGTAGCACTAAAAGGGCTTAAACCCAAGTGTTTCAGAAGACGATACATAAAAAAAAACATCGAGGTTTCATTACCGATATTTCAAACTGGTAAAGAATATTTTCTGCATAAAGTAAATTAATTTCTTTTTGTTGCATTCTTGTAAAGAGGAAGGGAATATCTTATTTTTATGTCTTGAATTGGCTATTTTGGTCGATGTTTCATCGATGCTACAGGAACCAATACATAAAAACGAAAAAAAAAAAAAAAAAACCCCATCAAGTTTTCCACCGATACATCAAGCGTTTTAACAGATATTATTGGTTACTCGATTTGAATTGGTGAGTAATCACCATTATATTGACCAACAATTTTACCCACCGATGTGACCATTTACTGCTGCAGATGGAAAAGTACAAATTCATTGGCTTATTAGCAAAAACATTGAAACATCAAGGTGTTTTTCACTGATGCATGGTAAATTTCCACCGATACTATCGATGTTTTGGGGAATAAGTAAACCCAGAGGAGAAAAAAAGATTTACAAAATGGTTTTTATTTTGCGCAGTGAGTGGCTTCTTTTATATTCAGGTAAAGCCATCCATGCAAATAATAGCAGTTACATTAAAGTTCCTATTAACTCCCCCCTCTCTTTCTTTTTATGCTGGAGACTTCTTTTTGGCCACTAAGATTTGTTAACTTACCAGCCAATTTTTTTTTTTTTGGCCACTAACTTTTTTGGACTTTCTGGCTACTGGCCACTTAGCTAAAATTCCAGTTTGCACCTATAGTTAAAGCATTTAGTTTTAAATTAAGTCTCATAATTTTCAAATATTCCACTTAGATTACTGTGTGACTCCCAAATGCAATGTTAATTGTTATATGTGGGGAAAATTAAATATTAATTGATCTCCATGGTGTTTTAATTACAGTGTGGATTTTGTCTTTAATATAAGTCAGCTGATAATTTCCACAATAGAATGACCAGTGCATCTTGTTGGAAATGAAGTTATTGCTATTCCAGAAGATGATATTGCAAGAGGAATTTTAGAATTTTTCTTACATAATTATAGCCATTTGGAAGTCAAGGCAGAAAGTCTTTTAGACTACTTTTTTGTCTGAGGGTGTTCATCTTCAAGTTTCTTCTCACCATAATACAAATTTCCTATACCACATGTGGATTTTGTATTCTCTCTATTTTGCTATCAGGCCTTGAACGTATCTGAAAAGTTAATGCTCAGCTGGGCATGTGCAGAAAATATTTACCTGCCCAGGTAGTAAAAGCTAGATACACAGGAAAATTTATCTTTTAATCCTCCAACAGACTCATGAAATCTGATTCAGCCGCTTTGGAATTGCCACTGAGATATGTAAAAGCCGCTTCAAAAAACAGCTGTCATTTCACGAGCGATAGTGACAAATTCTGTCATCGCAAAAAACCTGTCTTTCACCATGAAACTGTCGCACATTTCTACGGTTGGCTTCAATGCACGCCCTCATTTATTGACTTGCTTGAAGCCCAATTATAGGCACCGACTATGTGTGTGCTCGATTGCTTAAGCATGCCCTCTGCAGAATAATCTTTTGGTAACAATTTGTATATTGTGATTAGAACTTATGGAATCAGATGTTTCTATCAGTTAATATCAGTTTAAAAGATTGAAATCAAAATTAATACTTTCAACATACTTTTGAAATTGTGTATGTTGAATACTTTATTTTAGTATAAATAGTTCTGAAATATGTTACACAAGTTATAATTTCATACTAATTCAGTATAACAAACAGTTCTCAAATCTACTGAGACTGAGAAATGAAACAATTATCAGGAAAAATAGGAAGGAACAGAAGAATCTTCTCCAGTGGCCGATCGGTATGAGGCGTTTGCTACAAATCAATCGCCTGAGATGGATCAGGGTTTTTGAATCCCGGTGAAGCGTACAAGATATATCATGAGCTTGCCCTTCCCAGGAATCAGCCGTCCCAAATTAGGGACAATCGACTTATTCTCACTGTGGTCTTTAAACTCCGCATTTCTGGCCCGTAATATATTCCAATTTACTTAGAAACGTGAGGACAAGGAAAAACGAGCAGTTTCAAACTTATTCAAAAGTTTATTACTGAATAACAGTTAACAATACCACATATTTATTTTGTTCTTTATTAAGTGTACAAATTAATTCGTGGCCTTTTCCCCCTACAAAGGCAGTGTTTATTTTGTAATGATTAACTTACATTTTAACATGTGAAATAATCTCCATCGGCATCTATACACCTCTGCCAACGATTGGGCAGCTGGTGAATCCCATCCTGGTAAAAGGATGTTGGTATGGAGTTTATGAAATCAGCAATGCTTTGAGCGACATCATGGGGCGTTTTGAAGTGTGAATCCACTAAGTGTTGTTGGAGGGACCGGAACAAATTTTAATCCGACGGGGCTAAGTCTGGAGAATACGCCGGGTGCGGGAGAACTTCCCAACCGAATGCAGTTAGGGTGTCCTTTGTGGTTTTCACCATGTGAGGCCTTGCATTGTCTTGCAGCAGTATCACTTGCCAAGTCCCATGGCTGGTAAACGGCCGTTTCTGCTCCATTGCATCCCCCAAACGATGAAGTTGCCATTCATAATGCTTAGCATTGACGGTTTCACCTGGTTTAAGCTACTCATAAGACAATGCACCATGTCCCACCAAATGCACAGTAGAAGTTTTTTGGCATGAATATTGAGTTTTGATGTCGATTCTTCACCAGGGTTGACCCATGATTTTCGCGTTTTGGGATTGTCGTAAAACATCCACTTTTCATCGCCTGTCACTATTCTGTACAAAAACTCCATCCGGTTGAACCTGGACAGCAAGGAAACAGCTGTGTCATAGCATTGCTCTTTGTTGCCAGGACAGAGCATGTGACGAACCCAATGGCCGGCCCGCCTTGTGAATTTTCTCCAGCTTTTGTTGATGAATAGAGATTGCTTGTTGGGTTACACCAAGTGCTTGAGCAAGCTCTGACTGTGTCTGACACAGATTTTCGGCCAACAGCCCTTCTAAATTGTTGTCATCCACCTTTTTGGTTTATCAGATTTGCAAAAAGGGATGATTATTGGCTTTCGGGCCAAGGGTGGCAATATTTCTGAAACATTGCAGTTTGTGATCTGTTTGCTTGCTGCTGTGGTTAAAGTGTATCGTGATTGGAAAATGGCACCATTGCGAATCAACGATGTGGAAACTGTGGAGCACCATGCGCCATTGATGTGAGAGGTTAACGTCGGCTTCAAAGGTGCATGAAGGCCGATCAACACGCTACAGTGGAGCAACTCACTGGCCGAATGAACCAGGGGACTACCGGAAGTGTATCTAAAATGTCAGTTCAGCGAACCCTGCTGCATATGGGGCTCTGATGCAAATGGATGGTCACTATACCTATGCTAACAAAAGTGCACCGGCAGAAATGGCTTACATTTGCACGGCAGTATCGGAATTGGACCTCCTCTGATCGGCAAAGGATTGCCTTCTCTGATGAGTCACATTTTCTGCTTCATCGAATGGATGGACGTTGGCGTACAAGGCAAGAAACATCTGAGAACAAACACTCTTCAACCATTGCTGGAAGAACACAAGCTGGTGGGTCCAGCGCTATGGTCTGGGGAATGTTTTCGTGGCATTCCCTGGGTCCACTCATACCTGTGGAAAGCGCTATGGACCAAATTCATTATCAATCCAGCCTTGCAGACCACGTGCATCAATGCATGCTGATTGTCTTCTTTGGGGCGGATGGGATCTTTCAACACGAATATGCGACGTGTCACACAGCAAGAAATGTCCAAGAGTGGTTGGAAGAACACGATGAAGACTTCAAAGTACTTCCCTACCCCCTAATTCCCCAGACTTAAACCTAATTGAGCATCTGAGGGACCACCTCGATCATGTTGTTCACTCTATGGTTCCTCCACCACGCACCCTCGAGCAGCTATGAGCTCCACATACCTGTGAACACCTTCGAGCACCTTATTCAGTCTCTCCCAGCCCGTCAGGCTGCTGTCTGCGCTGCACACGGTGGTTACTCTGTATATATATATAGCAAAAACATGTTAAGTGAATAAACAAAAACCTTGAACAAATTTGAAATTCCAAAGCGCCATAGGCTGCATAGGAGAAAGATCAAATAACATAAAAATGCAAAACATAAAAGCAAATTTTGAACTTAGAAAAAACAAAAAAAGGAAAACGAGAAAAAGAACAACAATCACCATTATCCATCCACCCGAAACAGGCTAGCTTCAAGCGATGAAAATATAACAAACAGAAGAATGCAGGGAAGCATATTAATGACTGACTCCTTGTCGGCTTTGTCAAGGGCAAGCAACAAGAAAATCACTCATTAATCTACTGAGACCAGAGAATTGTGGGTTTCTGCTATTTTAGTTTGCTATAGGGACCAATTAAATTTAGGGGAAAAAATGTCGATTAAAAGGGATTTCTAATAAAAACCCAAACCCAGCAAACTAAAACACATTTGCCCGACCTCACAACAAATAAAATAAAAATGAAGAAAGAGAGCCAAACTCCCCATTAACACAAATCCAGGTAATAAAAAATCCAACCAATAAATGGTACAAAAGGGATATTTTAAACTTGTCACACATAAAAGTGAAACCTAAAACCTGCCAGCCATAAAATAAACAGTAAACACCAAAATTAAAAAAATAATAATAATCATAAACAAAAAAAATAAAATTAAAACCAGAAAAGGCAACCAACCAAATTGAAAAGGAAGCAACAACAAATTTAGGAAAAAGGAGTTAAAAAATGCCCAAGGAGCAAATTACAGTTGCAATTCCCTAGAGCGAACAAGATAACTAAGTTGCATGTCACATAGTTGCAAAAAAAAAAAAAAAATCCCCAATACCCACAGCAAAAAGTTTAAGAAAAATTATTCAGCAAAAGAATTTTTTTTTTTAAATATACCAAAGGGCATGGATTCAAGCAACCAGTGAAGCAATTTTTAAGCCCAATATACACAAGAAATTATTAAAATTAACTTAGTGCAAATTCACAAATTCCTACAAGAAAAATAAAAATATGAAACGACTTACTTACAGTTGAAAGAAGGGATTACATGCGAGTCTTTGCTTATCTGTTACAAGTTATATATTTACAAAATACTGCCTAATCATTTGGCCCACAGGAAGGCTCAGAACCACTAAATAGAACTCACACAATTCATCAAAGGTATATGAAATGCTACAAAAAGTTTCGAAGGAAACATAAAACATGTCCAAAACTCATAGCCTGCTTTCTAGGAGTGAAAACAGCCCCAAAAAATAAATAAATTCGAAGGAAACATAAAACGTGTCCAAAACTCATAGCCTGCTTTCTAAGAGTGAAAACAACCCCAAAAAATAAATAAATAAATTTATTTATTTTTTGGGGCTGTTTTCACTCCTAGAAAGCAGGCTATGAGTTTTGGACACGTTTTACGTTTCCTTCGAAACTTTTTGTAGCATTTCATATACCTTTGATATTAATTGCTTGAGTTCTATTTAGTGGTTCTGAGCCTTCCTGTGGGCCAAATGATTAGGCAGTATTTTGTAAATATATAACTTGTAACAGATAAGCAAAGACTCGCATGCAATCCCTTCTTTTAACTGTAAGTAAGTCGTTTCATATTTTTATTTTTCTTGTAGGAATTTGTGAATTTGCACTAAGCTTAATTTTAATAATTTCTTGTGTATATTAGGCTTAAAAATTGCTTCACTGGTGCTTGAATCCATGCCCTTTAGTAAATTTAAAAAAAAAAAAATATTTCTTTTGCTGAATAATTTTTCTTAATTTTTTTGCTGTGGATATTGGGGATTTTTCTTTGCAACTATGTGACATGCAACTTAGTTATCTTGTTCACTCTAGGGAATTGCAACTGTAATTTGCTCCTTGGGTATTTTGTAACTCGTTTTTCCTAAATTTGTTGTTGCTTCCTTTTCAATTTGGTTGGTTGCCTTTTCTGGTTTTAATTTCATTTTTTTGTTTATGATTATTATTTAAAAAAAGAATTGGTGTTTACTGTTTATTTTATGGCTGGCAGGTTTTAGGTTTCACTTTATGTGTGACAAGTTTAAAGTATCCCTTTTGTACCATTTATTGGTTGGATTTTTTATTACCTGGATTTGTGTTAATGGGGAGTTTGGCTATCTCTCTTCATTTTTATTTTATTTGTTGTGAGGTCGGGCAAATGTGTTTTAGTTTGCTGGGTTTGGGTTTTTATTAGAAATCCCTTTTAATTGACATTTCCCCCTAAATTTAATTGGTCCCTATAGCAAACTAAAATAGCAGAAACCCACAATTTTCTGGTCTCAGTAGATTAATGAATGATTTTCTTGTTGCTTGCCCTTGACGAAGCTGACAAGGAGTCAGTCATTAATAGGCTTCCTGCATTCTTCTGTTTGTTATATTTTCATCGCTTGAAGCTAGCCTGTTTCGGGTGGATGGATAATGGTGATTGTTGTTCTTTTTCTCGTTTTCCTTTTTTTGTTTATATATATATAAATGCAAACATAAAAAAGCATATCGGTTTCTCTTATGGACAGCCCACTGATATAACACCCAACAATCTTTCCTTTCTCAAACTCAATTCTCTGCCGCCCCTTTAAAAGCAGATGAACGGATCTGCTGCGTTGTTAAGATGCGTGGTACAGCTGACTTTGAGAAAGGAAAGATTGTTGGGTGTTATATTAGTGGGTTGTCCATAAGAGGAACAGAGAGGTATTTAAACATACCCAAGTCAACTGTTTTGGTTGTACTGAATAAGTGGGAGACACATGGCATGCCTGAAGTAGCAAAACGTATGGGCAGACCAAAGAAAATCAGCGTTAGAAGACGTCGAAGCCGCAGGAGAGTCGTTACAGCTAATTGATAGAGTACTGCACAAGACCTCAGTGTACAGGTGAGTAACAATCCTGGAACCTCAGTATGTACACATACCATTCGCAGAGAACTTCATTCCATGGGTTACTGTGGTCATGCGGCTGCTCATAAGCCTTTCATCTCCACTCGGAATGCTACTCCTCATTTAGCATGGTGTAAAGAACATTTATCGTGGACCGTAGATCAATGAACGTGTTTTTCGTGGTATGGTCCTGGCCCGTTGGTTATCGTGGACAAACCTGTTAACCAGCATGTCTACATCGATATTCTGGACAATTATGCCCTACCAACTCAGTGGCAATACTATGGAACCGAGCCTTGTTGGTACCAGCAGGATAATGCACCGAGCCATAAAGCAAGGATTGTTATGGCGTGGTTTGACAATAATTCTGTACCCTGTGTGGACTGGCCAGCACAGAGCCCTGATCTTGATCCCATAGAGCACCTATGGGATAAATTAGAGTGCTGCATAAGAAGTTTGGAACCAAGGTCTACTACTAAGCAACAGTTAGCGGCAGCATTATGTACTGAATGGAAGCACATACCTATCGCTGTGTTCCAAAACCTTGTCAAAAGCATGTCTCGAAGGGTCAGTGCATGCATTAAGGCCAAAGGTGGACTGACATCGTACTAATGTATATCAATAAATGCTATGTTGTGCTTCTCTTCTAGGTGTCCGGTGACTTTTGTCAATATAGTGTATATATTGTAGTATGTGTAAGAAAATTTGCATTATGTGCTCTCCTTTTTCTTTGGTGCAATAATATGTGCTCAACATTTTCTATTTAGATTGGAGTTACATTTATGGGGATTAGTACTAGTAGTGTTTCTTTAATATTACTAATTAAGTTTTTGGGTTGTACTCCTCTAACCCATTATAAATGTATAAACAAATAAACATTATCTCCAGCAGCAACCCAACAATTTGATGAATATCAATATTAGAGACTCTTAATAAGCACCAAAAATCCAACTTCAGTTTAAGTAGTAGTTATTATGACTAGGGAGAGTTACCATCACTTCATAAATTCAAAATTTACTGCAAAAGCAGAATAAGACAACAGAAAGAACTGAAAGCATTTGGAAATCAACATTTAAATTCACATATTATGCAGACTTTGCTAAAATTATCTACAACTGATTTCAGGAGATATTTGTAGCAGAGGCCAAGGGCTACCAGTAAAAGTAGAAGCTTTGAAAATTTCAGCTGGTGTAGATTGAAGGTTTTTATTAGTCTTTTTTACAATAAGCTAAGGTTGATCCAAAATGCCTTTAAAGTAGAATTCACATCCAGCATTTCCTAAGGATATGGCAGGCATGTGAAAATGTGCTAATCTTTGTGGTATCAGTTCATTCACAGGGCTTGAAATATATCATGCCCGAGATGTCCGGGGCATGTATATTATTAGGCTGGGTAGATAAATTAAAAAATCCAGTTGCCCAGTCCAGGCCACTAAATTTAAAAATTAAAAAGTTTGGAATAGAATTTACTACAAGATAAAAGATAGTCGTCGCATGTCATGTTTTATTTCATAGCTAATCACCGGAAGTTATGTTATTGTTACAGAGTGCCAAGGGCAGAAGAATATCACTTCTTTAATTATATTATGCTCTAGATCCAGAAATTGGAGCCATATGTAGTTCTTCTCCAAATGTTTTTTTATAGTCAGAGCCATATGTAGTTCTTCTCCAAATGTTTTATAGTTAGTTCCATCAGAGATACATGCCTCTGATGGAACTAGCCTCCTGTGTTTAGTGACAAAGGGCAAAAACTTCAATGAAAGGAACTTGGCAGAATTACTATTCTCAAATACCAATTTCAGCAATCTTAAAACTTGAGTTACGTGCTTTTGTGCATTGAGCATTCTGAGCACTGACCCCTAAAACGGAAATGCAAAACATGTAAAAAAAAGTTCATATTTTTCAACTTAAAAATTGGAACCCTCGTTTTTTTTTTTTTTTTATCTTAAAAGATAAATTTTCTTGTGCATCCAGCATTTACTACTTGGACAGGTAAATAATTTCTGCACATGCCCAGCTGGACATGTAACTTTTCAGATATTTTTCAAGCCCTGATTCAGTTGCTTGCACATATCTTCTTTTCCTTGTGATCCATGTATCACTTTCAATAAGCCCTAGAGGCAATTCCTGCTGGTGAGACTGAAATATAGCTCCGTTGATATTAATCTGTCTTTCAGTTTCCCCTTTAGTGTTTGTATCCATTTCGATTATTTGTGGTAATTTAAAGAAATTATTCAGTTGTAACACAGGTCTTTCATGCAGTATTCATGACATTGCCTCTTCACACTTTGCCCTAAGTCTGTAAGCAGTTGCAATGGAATGCATTTTTATTCTAATTCTGCTGTATTGCTGACACATAAGGTCCAGCATAGTAGTGATTTCCTAGTCCATGTTTTGAAATAAGGAGATGGTGGTAGAGACATCACTGCAATAATGTAAGCTGAAATACTAGATTAAACCATGAAAAACATACCTCACTGTTCCAGAAATGCTGGTGCCCAACATTTCCAACGCTGTTTTCGAGAATTCACTGAAAATCTTCTTCAGATGCATTGCTATAATAATTGACTGTGTAAGAGGTTCTATGTGTTATGTGATTAATAAGGAAGCATTTATTGAAAAATTGCTGTTGTCTGAATAACTTCTGTATTGTAATGTACATAGATAAAGAATTAAACAGAAATAAGTTACTGAATTGTGTCACATAAGTTGTGTTTTTTTTTCATTTACTTATTGGTATATATTTTAATGGTATTTATTTTTATGGTTTTAGTCTTTCTACACTATTTACCGTGAGGTTTTTGAGAAGATAGCTGCTGAAGATGAACCATTTATGGATGATGACATTGCTGTTCCCAGTTTTGGTTTATCTAGCAGTGCATATAAAGAAGTGAGTCAAGTCTTAACTTTTATAATTTGCATTTTGAGTCATGTTTTGTTGGAGGTTATGATTTTTCATTGAAACTTGCAGTGCCCGTTACAGATTTTTTAAGTATTCAGATTAAAAGATAAATCTTTGAAAATTTTTTTTAACAGTTTTGGTCAATGTATTTGTACATAATCACAAGATTTTTTTGGTTCATATTGTCAATTTATCCATACCACTTGTCAAGATCCGATATACTAACATTACATTTACTTTACTTACACACTGTTATTTTTTTCCAAAGTATTTTTCCCAAGTAAATGTCTTCTTATCTTCTGGAGCAAATATTTGGCAGTGTTAACATTAATTGAATAGTATCTTTAAAATAGAGTAACTGCTTCAGTCATACATTATTTTTTTCTCCTGTTTTCTGGAAATACAGTAAAATGGTTTTATTCTGAAAAATTGTGAGATGCTAGACATATAAGAATATTGAATATTTTTTTATTCATGCTGAAACTGAATGCCACTAAGTTATTTTTTGTAGTACCATAATTTTCGTTCTATTATCCACACCCACATATAATCCGCAGACCACGAAATTCCCATAAATTCTTTTTTTCCTTCGTGTAATCTGCACCAGCATATAATCCGCGTACTATGGCATTCAGAAAAAAAAAAAAAAAATCTCCGTATAATCTGCACATTATAGATGTTGAACAGGAAGTGGAATTTCCGACAGAAAAGTCGGTCACATAACCCATGAGTCTGAAGAAGTAAGAAAAAAACAATTTCATTAAATGAAGAAAATAATTGTTATAGATTATTTTTCCATATTTTATCTGCGGAGAGATAAAGCTCAGTGGCGTGGTATCCCTAGATCACTCTGAGCAGCTCCAGGGTATTGCATTACACCTTGCCAATGTCGAATAGCTGATACAGAACAAGTCGTAGAAATACCACATGTGCTCGTGTGTAAGTCGAAAGTTTTCTGCTTTCAGAGTTGGAGGATTGGTTATACGTGGGCCAATAAAAAATAGAGCTAGACTTCCATGAATACTCCCATGGAATTTACCGACGGATTTGTTGACGTTTTAGATCGCGACACAAGGCTTTCCACATGATACTGACTGTGCAATTGTTTTCTGACCTCAAAATTATTGCACAGTGACACGATCATATCCTCAACTGTGCCCACCACTTTAAATTTAAATTCGGCAGTGTAACTGAAACGTTTCCTTTTCAAAGACACCATGAATAGCAGTAAAGGAAAATATCAGCTGCAGTCAAAATGGCAAAGGATGAACTAAACACAAGGCACAACAGCGCACACGAGATCTGAAAGGAGGAGCGCGTGTGCATATGTTTTCATTGGCTGGTTGACAAAAAACAGAGACGGCACAGCAGTCAGAGTTGTCCTTCTCAAGAAGACAAAATGACTCCCATTGTCCCTCCCCACAACTTTGGGGTTGAATGGGGTGGGGATTGGGGAACTGTTGCACCCAGCATAAGCTTCCTGCCATTTTCCTTTCCCTTAACAACAGTAATAAATTTTTCTGTCACCTCTGAGGGAGATCATACTGCCTTTATAGACACCAGATTCAGATGGGATGGGAAAGGACATTACAAAGATATTTCTCCAGACTGAAGATTCCTGATAGCATTTGTGGGTTAGGGTACATGTCTTTTTTTCTAAACTGAAGGAAGTAGATGCATCCACAATGACTAAAAATTTTAGTAAGAGGCAAAAATAGAGATAGCAAGTGAGGATAGAACTTTATTTTTAAGACCTGTAAAGAGGAATGATTTTTAACGGGCCCAATCAGCTGTTCCTTTATAACACTTGTGTCAGTATTTGTTTTGTCAAAAAGCCACCATGGCTGAGAGTAACAAGTGTTTTGTTTCTTTGAATAACATAACCACTGTCACTTTAATTTCAATTTGCCTTCTTTGAACTTCCGGTAGTACCACTTTTCATCAAAACTTCTAGGAATATTTCTTTCTTCTCATCCTTAACAAAAGGCCCCTTAGGCTGACAAGGGCCCAAATCAACAATAAGCCTTTTTTGTTCTGTAGGGAGAGTTTTGCTGAAGTTACCTTTATCTGACGAGGTAATATCCTCTGAATTTGGTAGACATGTTTGCAAAGTACCTGTACTTACGACCGGTTCCATCGTTTCAGCACTTGTTGAAGGAGCAGTGGTTAAATCAGCTGACTGTGAATCATTCATACACGTGTGTGAATTGTTGTTTTTAGTTTCTGTTTGGGAATTATCAGTTTAAAATACGATGTAACTTTCTTGATATTTTTTATTGCAGTCTTTTCTGCTTCGTCTTTTGCACGTTTCTGTTTTCTAAATTTCGCACCACTCAAGTTTTTAAAACATAACTACACCGTAGTAAACAAAGCAAACAGCAAAGAGAACTTTAACTATGTTTGATAAGAGCACATCGGTAAAATACAACACGGTTAAAAAACTTAACTGAGATCAAATGGTGAAGGCGATAATATCTGTTCAGTCGACACTAGGGTCCGAGATCTGAACTGGGATGAGAATAGTCAGCTACAGGTGGTGCCGGAAAGGCACTATTAATTTTCACATTACAAGAGAGAACGTGAGTTTGAGTGGAGGGACACCTTCTTCACTGAGAGAGAGAAAGACGGTAGATGGAAATTGGACTCCACCACGTGCACTTTCCTGAAGAGCTATCGAGCGGATGTTTATATTTCAGCGCCACGTCCGAGTAAGTTTAGTCACCAGTCACATGCTGTAACAACATGTGCTACCAGCTAGCTCCATTGGCGCCCTCCTACAACTGAGTTTTGGAGGACTTGAACTATTCTTTACCCACTTTTTTTTTTTTTACATTTAATGATTTTTTTAATGCAGTTTTTTTTTTTTTTTGCTTTGGCTGGGGCAATTTTTTTTAACATTTTGCATTTTTATGATTTTTTAATACAAAAACTTTTGCACCCCCTAAAATCATGTGCCTGGAGCATACTGCTCCAACTGCTCTCCGGTAATTACACCCCTGTGTACCTTATTACAACTTTACCTTCAACAGGCTAAATTACTTTTATTTGATTGCACATTTAATATGAAAGTATAATATTTCTCCTTGTTGAGTTTATGTATCATGTACTTAAAAAAAAAAAATCTGAAGATCCAAAATAAATTACTTTATTTGCTGATGATCTGAAACATACATACATACATATATGTATGTGTGTATTTGTTTGGTTTTCTCTCAGACTTAAGTTTCCCATAGCTGAAAACTCTACTAGCTATAGTTATTACACAAAAATTCCCAACTTGGGGTTCCAACTCCCAGTCACCTTAAGAGTCCATCAAAAATGGTGATTATGCTTTGCGAGTATAGCAGATTTCAATGCCATTTTAACCAAGGTTAAAAAAATATATTTTCCATCATTTCTATACATTTTCTGTAGGCCGAAAATGTCCTCTTTAAGGTAGTGAAAACCAAAACTTTTGATTTACAATAAGAGGAAAACAATTCCTTTTTTTTTCAAAACCATTGTGAGGACTTATTTTGGCCTACCGCAGAAAAGAAAAATGAACCTATATCCAAGATAGTAACAGATAAAAATAAAATAAAAATTGTTTTGAGCTACTCACCGATGGGGTTAAACTATGGGGGAAAGGTGTATAAAATGTCAAGCAACCACTTAATTAAAAACGTGGGTAATATCATGTTGGAATGTCCCGCATATAAAACATGCCATTTTGGATTGTTTTTTCCTCGCCAAAATTGCGAATTGCCCAAAGTATTTTTTTCCCCTGCTGAAAGGTTATGTTATAATGCACACATGAAAATAGTTTTAGCAAATTTGAAGTAGGGGCTCATTTAAAAAAAAATTGTTTTGTTTAATAAAAATGTGGCCTCACTTTTCCATGTCTTTTTAGAAAAAATATATGGATAATGCAGAACATTTAAGAAAAATAAAATGTGTGGCTGCAACAGTTAGTTGTGAAGTTATGATTTTTTTTTTTTTTTTTTTTTTGTTCTATAGTGTAGTTGTGAAAACTCAGTGTGTGAAAACTTCAAAGGCAGAGCTACCCAATTTTTAAAGTGGCATTACTCAAGATCTATTGGACCGACTGATGTAAAATTTTAACAGGTTTCATATCTCACAAGTACAATACTTTGTACCAATTTTCACAAAAATCTGAGATGGGTGGATGGACATCTTGTGAAAATGTTGGGTGATTTGACATGGAATAATAACCTGATGTAGAAATTCAGGTACAGAAAGGAAAGACAATGATTTAATGTATTTTAATTATTTATTCATGTTTCTTTTTTCTTTTAAGTTCTATTCAGGTGGTGTAGTGCACTGAGCAGTTATTGTATGTGAGTATTGTCTGGATTTTATAACATTATGCAAAATGTAATATATCTGTAATTCAGTGTTAGAACATCTATAGCACAAGCCACAACTGTTCGTAATTTACGTGCATACAATTCTAATCATAATTGGTTGCTTACCTTTTGTACGCATTTCCCTGCACGTTTTATTCTTTTGGTTGTCTAGCTTGGTTCAAGCCTCTGTTGCAGTGGTCCTTTTTCGTCTTCAGGTTCATTCAATGCCTGGTGAATGCATAAGTCCATGAAGTGTACTGCATTAATGACTCTAAGCCCCAACAGCGTCTACTTACCTTCCAGACCCCTCTTACCAGCGTGTAAAACCCAACTTTTGTTGGTTGATTGAATTCTGGTTTTTATAAATGTCAATCAACCAACAAAAGTTGGGTTTTACACACTGTTAAGAGGGGTTGGAGGGGGAAGTAGATGCTGTTAGGGCCTAGAGTCATTAATGCAGTACACTTCATGGACTTATGCATTCACCAGGCATTGAATGAACCTGAAGACGAAAAAGGACCACTGCAACAGAGGCTTGAACCAAGCTAGACAACCAAAAGAATAAAACGTGCAGGGAAATGTGTACAAAAGGTAAGCAACCTATTATGATTGTAATATATCTGTTTAAAATGAAATAGCATGTTGGTTTAAATAGTGAAATGTTGCATGTTTAGTAGAGGTTGTAATGTTTCCAGTGGAAAAATACAAATTGTCATTTTACAACTCAACTGTGATATATATGTTGCAGCCACAGATATTTATTTGTTCATCTCATTATTCATGCATTTTGCAAAAAGTACAGTGTATTTGAGAGTTACTGTGATAATACAGGTTATCGTTCTGGTTGTGATGTGGATGATTGATTTTATTGACTTGATAAATGTTCTTTGAAAAAACATGGACTTTTTGTTCTTTTAAAAGGGTGATTAAGATATTAATTATATGCAGTCATCAGTAGTTACGAGCTCTTACAATATTCATGTCAGTGAGTTCATGTTAGAACGACCAAGTTTAGTTTGATGTCGAAAGAGTAAAAAGTTGAGTTTTTCTACAAAAAAAAAATAAAAAAAAATGCTTGAGGTGATTTGGAAAACTTGGGAGACAAGGGTAGCTAGTAGCAAAAAAAAAAAAAAAAATCATGAGAATGTTGGGAAGATTTTTTTTTTGTATGGGTACTTAGTTGGCTATCAGAGTCATAAATTTTGATAACAAGATATTCTCATTAGTAAAATGGCCTGTCTGTCAGTTGCTTACCAGAAAAATTACTTATTAGGTCATTCGGAAAATAATGGCTGATTTTCTGAGGTGCCACAGTCAACTCTCCCACAATGCTTGCAGAACAACCCGCTCACAGCACCATTCGTACGAGTTGAAGGGCGACTCAGATGCTACATACACACCATAATTGGTTAAGTTGTAGTCATTGCTACTCATGTGAGAGTGGTCTGTACTAGAGATGAGTTCGGGCTCAATTTTAGGAGCCCGGGCCCGGATTCTTGGAAAATTTTGCTTATCAAGGCTTGCATTTATGCATTATACACTGGCCAAAGATATGGCCCAAGCAAGGATTAATTTAAAAATCATTAGTTTAAAAAGTTTAGTTCACTTAATCCACTTCACAATATTAATATGTTCTTATAAATACTATGCGTAAAGCCAGATGTTCTAAAATGTGGATTTGAAAATAAATAATCAACGTGCCCTTCGACCGTATCAGGGGAATCAGTAATTTTGGTAAATGCTGAAGAAAAGAAAATCGTTTAGAAACACAAAATTCCATTCGTTATTTCTTTTTGATTTCTAAATTTACTTTTATTTTGAATAAATTGCATTATAAAATGTACAATGCCGTACAGACAGTTGCAAGTGTTTGAAATTTTGACTCTAGAAAATTAATCTTTGCAATGTAATTTACATATATGCTAATTGGTAAAGGTAGTTTAGAGTGATGTTGTAAAATATAAAAAAGCATGTTGGAAAATTTCCAAAATTAAAAAAAAAAGAATGAAAAGCATTCCAGACCAGATTATTCTGCATTTTGTAACATTAACAAAGCTTTGTGCTTAATAGTATAGTAATCACAATATTATCATATGTGTGTGCAGTTTCCAGATCAAGTTCATCATGAAAAAAGAGAGAGAGAGAATTGCATCTAATGCCTCAGCGCTTCAACTTGATCTTCTTTTCTCTAAAACTCGACCTGCTGCACTAAAAACCGTCACCCCAAAAATTGTGGGAGTGAGAAAATTTAAAAAAATAAATAACAATACTTCTAACTGCACAATTTTGGAAATTAATACATCATTTTAAAGATAAGATTCCTGATTTTTAATAAAATACAAAAAATGGGAATGTGATTTTTTCCCAGCTTTTCGATACCAGACCTCCTTAAACTAATCCTTGCTTGGGCCATAGCTTTGGATAATGGAAGTCTTGCTAAGCAAAATTTGTCTTGCAATGGCAGCTAGCTTAGGAAATTGAAAATCCTTCCACCATGGTAACAAATACACAATGAAATTCAACACGTGTAATTCAACCAGGCTCAGAATTACATGTGTTGAATTAATTACAGTAATGAAATTCAAGAAGTGTAATTCCGAGCCCGAGCCCGGGTTTTTCGGTAGTTAATGAATTCTGAGCCCGCCCGGGCCTGAGCTCATCTCTAGTCTGTACAACATGTTAGGAAGGAGTGAGGGAGTGAGTTGCGAGTGATTCTGCTTCATGAGTTCAAATTGGGTTGTAATATGACACAAACCTACTGTAATGCGGTCGAGGCATAGGGTGAAGAGGCAACATCTGAACTTACTGTTCGTCGGTAGTTTTAAATTTTCGTTCCGGTGACACTAGCCTTCAAGATGAGGAGGGCCGAGGGTGATATTCGACCATTGATAACTACGCTCTGAAGGCAAATGTGGAGGTAAATCCTCATGTCACAGTCAGTGAACTCGCAAACAGTACAATGTGTCTGTGTCAACCATTTCCGAACATCTCCACCAAATTGGTAAGGTGAAGAAGCTCGATATGTGTGTCCCACACAAACTGATCGAGCATCAGAAACAACAATGGTTTAAGATGTGCAGTAACCTTCTGCTTCGCAACGAAAAAGAGCCCCTACTTGACCGCATTGTAACCTGTGATGAAAAGTGGGTGCTATACGACAACTGTAAGTGATCTGGACAGTGGCTTAGCCATGGTGAGCCACCAAAATAACATCCTAAACCAAGGGTGATGCCAAATAAGGTTTTGTTGGCAGTGTGGTGGACTGTTCACAGTGTCATGCACTACAACTGGTGAAAGCATTACCTCAGTCATATATTGTGAAAAAATTGACCGAATGCACCAGTTAGCCGCGGATGGCTTAGTGGTTAGTGTTTCAGACTGTCGATGCTGGGTCCCCAGGTTCAAGCTTGGGCTGATCTTTCAGAGATGGTGTGATTTACTAACAATCGCTGAATATCCGCCGTGCATCGGACGAGCACGTAAAGTGACGGCCCCCAGGCTGGACCCACTGGTAAAATGGGTATCCTTTCCTATTTCCCCCTGAAATTCTCTCACCCATCTATGTGCAATATCGTACTTGTACGGTGGCGCCATCTACTGTACTCTAATCTCACTACAAACTGTTCTGTCAAAGTCGCTAGACTTGCTCTCATTCCTTCCGTTTCTGTGTCCTGCCCAAAAGGCGATCTCGCTGTAGGTGGCAGGGACCTAAACTCTACTAACTGTGGACGGAAGTCCTACATAAAAATGACAAATCCTGCATCCTCACCGAATGCACCAGAAGTTGTGTTCCAAACTGCCATCTTTGGTGAACAGGAAGGGTCCTATCCTCCTCCGTGATAACGCGAGACCACACATCACAAATGACGAAACAGAAACTGCACGGACTGAGGTTTGTAACCCTCCCACATCCAGCCTACTCGCCTGACTTGGCACCTACTGATGTTCACCTGTTCATGCATTTTAGCAATTACGTCAAGGATAGGACCTACAAAAACTGAGAGGAGGCCAAAATTACAGTCTAAGACTTTCTTGCATCCAGGAAGCCAGATTTCTTCCGGACTGGCATTGCAGACTTGTCACCCACTGGCAGAGATGTGTAGCTGCTGTAGGTGCCTATTTCAAATAAATTAAGGTTGTGTGCTATGAGGTATGTCTCTTTCATTTTAACCCTACAAATCGACCATTATTTTCCGAATGACCTGGTATTTTAGTGGTTTGAAGTTTGTCATAAGCTCATAGAAGCACCTGCTTGTGAGCACCTTCTAACCCTTATTTTGAAATTTCACTGTAACATAATTTTATAAATTTAGTTGTTTAGGATCCATTTTTAAATTCAGTTTTATTTTCATCACACAAATTTTTATTGTTTTAAAGACTTTAAAATTAAAACACTTTTACCATAAGTGACACCACTTCTCTCTTCATTAGAATTTTACAGTACAATCACTGAAGGATTTCTTTTTCTTTTCCTAAGGTAAATGAATAAAAAACAAACAAAAAACAACAACAAGAAACTTAAAATACTAAATGATTTTGATAATGAGGAAACATTCATTGCAAATGAATGGGTGTAAACAATTCCAAGAACCAAGTTTTATGCATTCATCCAGCTCTAGCAGGAATGATAGAACAAAATGTATAGTGATGGAGGAACTCATTGTGACGTAATTGACCTCCAACTTTCATTAATGAAATATCTTAATTTTGTGATATAGTTGCAGAATACATCTGATGTTTTGATGTCATGCAGTTCAACATCATGAATTACAAACAAAGCTGTGATGTCACATGCACTTCAGAAAATGCTTGGTATAGATCTTTAACAAGTAACATACTGAACCCTGTTCGCAATTTGGATTCAGTGCATCATAAAATCTGCAAATATGTTTAAAGTGTTCTAAGTATAAGGGTCGCCCAAATAAAAGTGAGACTTGTGTAATAGCGTCGTTGTATAATTACACAGAGCCATGCATTTGCGCTAGTAGATGGCATGTTATGTCGGGAAGCACACTGTTATTGGCGGCACATGCCAGTGTGCTGTTTGCACGTGCGGAGACAAGTTGACTACGTAGGGTTGTGACATGGTGCAGATTATACGAAGGAAAAAAGAATTTATGTGAATTTCGCGGTCTGCGGATTATATGTCGGTGTGGATAATACAACGAAAATTATAGCACTACAAAAAATAACTTGGTGGTGTTCAGTTTCAGCATAAATAAGGAAATATTCTTATGTCTAACATCTCACAATTTTTCAGAATAAAACCATTTTACTGTATTTCCAGAAAACAGGAGAAAAAAAATGTATGACTGAAGCAGTTACTCTATTTTAAAGATACCATTTAATTAATGTTAACATTGCCGAATATTTGCTACAGAAGATAAGAAGACATTTACTTGGGAAAAATACTTTTGGAAAAAAATAACAATGTGTAAGTAAAGTAAATGTAATGTTAGTATATCAGATCTTGACAAGTGGTATGGATAAATTGACAATATGAACCACAGTTATGCAATTTTTGACGGCAGAAGGTGTTAGTGGAGCCAAAATTTATCTTCGTATGAAGGATGTGTATGGGAATAAGTGTCAATCACAGTGTACAGTGTTCCGCTGGTGTAGTAAATTTTGTAAAGGACGTGTGATCATGGAGGGCATGCTGAGACCTGGGCAAGCACACATGGCCATCACCATGGTATCGATTGCTGCTGTGAACAACCTTGTGAAAGAGAATCGCTGAATCACCACCCGCGAGCTTGTGGCAACATTGTCCGCGAGTAAGGAAACTGCTAACATCATTCTCCATCGTCCATTGGGATACAGCAAGGTTTGAGCACAATGGGTCCCCAAGCATCTCCAGGAGAAGCAGAAGACTCGGCGAATGGGTGTTTGCCTGAAGCATCTGCATTGTTACCATGCAGAGGAGGGACACTTTCTTTCCAAGATTGTGGCCTCAGATGAAACTTGGTGCCACCACTTTGATCCAGCCACCAAAATGGATGAGTATGGACTGGCGGCATCCCAACTCTCCATGCCCCCAAAAAAAGCTTAGTCCTCCCTAAGAGCTTGAAAAGTGATGGTCACGGTTTTCTTCGATGAGAATGGCTCATTGCTGTTGGATTGGCTGGAGGCAGTATGGTCAAGGCAACCACATACTGCAATATGTTACATAACCTCAAAACGGCCATCAAGCATAAGGGACCAGATATGTTGTGAAATGTGGTTATGCTGCTGCACGACAACACATGCCCTCATGTGGCGACAGTGTGCCAAGATTTGCTGCAGAGCTTCTGCAAGGAGGTCCTCGACCATTCCCCTTATAGCCCCGATCTGTCGCCCTGCGACTATCACATCTTTGGGCCACTGAAAAAAACTCTCAAGTGCCACTGGTTTGCTAACGACACTGAGGTCCGGGACGCCATTGAAGACTGGTTCCACAACCAAGCATGGACGTTATTTGCTTAGGGTATCCTCAGTCACGTGCTGCGCTGGGTCACTTGCTTGAACTGACAAGGTTACTATGTGTAGCAGGTATGTAGCCCATGTATCACTTACTTCCTGTATGCTCACATATTCCAGCTTATAAACCCTCACAGCAAAAAACCAGCAGTATCAGTTTCATTTGGGTGACCCTTACATTTACATTATTTTAATCCATTTGTAATCAGTTTCTAAAAGAGTTCATGCAATCTCCAAAATGTGTACCCAGTATCAATGCTGAATTGTGCAATGTGACCGTCTAATCATGAGTGACTTTCACTGCATCATAGTCATCTAATTGTGTTACTCTGGCATATCATTAAATATGTACTTGTACCTCCCCTCCCTCATTTTTTGGCATTAATGTTCATTTGAAATAGACTTATTTTATGCAGTGGCATTTAAGTTTTTTATATGTCAAAATAGTTTGAATTTGTGTATGGTTTCCAGTGACACACTGCATACAAACCTCGTTATTATAGATCTCTTTCTAATGGATTTTACTTATAGCAGACAAAATTCACTTTTAGTAGTTAAGGTGTTTGACTGTATCAGGGATATAGGACTGAGTCCGTTGTTGCATGGAGTGGCTACTAGGTCTCTGGTGCCACTAATATCTCCTCAGTATTTGTGTAGTCTTTGTTGTATGCACTTCCTGTTTACACAGCATTTACTCATTTTTTGACTTGTATTTCACATCTGCAATTACCCATAGTTTTTTTGGGGGGTAGGGGGTAGGGGGGAGGGTGTTGTGTGAAACAGAAGCATATATCAGCCTAACTCTGAGCCAGAAAATAGAACTAATAAAGAAGTAATAAGCTGGTGCTATGGTGGCACTCATATGTGAAATGTATGGCTTGAAAAAGCAAATGGTGTCAGACATACCTAAAGCAAAGGACAAGCTTACTGGATTTTTGTATTTTTCTGCTGTCTATACAAGTGGGGTGTCACCCTCAATGGAATGTCATAGCTCCACTGGCTCAGAATAAACTGTTACCATATCTAAGATCACCACACAGCAAGCTGATCTGTCATCTGCAAAATATAAATGAGGTTTCACTGTTAACTTTTTTTATTTAGTACAGTCTTTACAGTTTTTTCTGTTTATTGGGTGTCTTTTTCAGTGTATGTCTTTTGCAGCAATCAGAAGTTGTGCTGCTACATTTACAGTAGCGTGGCATGTAGAATCACTACAAATAAAAAATGTAGTAGCAGCAGCACGCTACAAAATAAAGTACTTTGTAGCGGAAAATTACTCTGCAAATCATGCTACTTTTAAAATAAAAATAAGATAAAATCACTTCCTGATTTCTTGAAGTATTATAGTAGCTGGAACAGGGAGGCTGAGTGTGAAAGTTTTCCAAACTGTTAACTATAAAGTATTATTTTCCTTACTTTACACACTATTAAGAAGGAAGTCTGTATCAGCCTGCAAAAACAGCACGTATGAAAACCACCCCGGTGGGCAAGAGGTACGAAGCGTTGGCTTCTAATCATTTGGTCAAGAAGAGTCTGGGCTGATAATACTTTATCCTGGGTCAAGCATGGATTATGTGCTTGTCTTATTGCACTGGTGGCTCCCTTCTTTCCCTGGAAACAATGCCCCTAAATTAGGGATGCGCAAAAGCTTATAGCTCATTGAGTTGTTCATGGGGGTTGTTAAACCCCCAAACAACAACAAAATTAACCAGCACATACGAGATGTTCACAGTAGTGTTTTTTTACGCTTTCCAACTTGTGACGTACCTGCCAGCAGGACGCACATGACGTAAAGGCAGATACAGGGATCGCATTCCTCCTAAAATTCCTAATATTTTGTGACCCTCCTTAAATTCCTAAAATTATACCTAAAATTTGCTATTCATCCTAAAATTTTCGTAAGCTTATTTATTAAAAACACAACCGTTATTAACGCCAATAAATTTACCATTACGCAGGGTGCGCACGCGTGCTTGAAAACCTGGAAAGTCCTGGAAAATCATGATTACGTTTTCAAGGCCTGGAATATCCTGGAAAAACGGTGTTTTTTTAATGCCGTCTTGAAAAGCCTTGAAATTTGAAATTAGTGCTTAAAAAATGCCCTTTTAGGAAATCGTGTTACTGTTACCCCTTCATTTTTTAAAGTTCCTTTTCTCTGTTCTCAAAGAAACCACCGGCAGCGGTTTCCGATGTGCACCAAATCCTAATTTGGCTGGGGGGAAAAAAAAGAAAAAAAAAGGCACTACTTCCAGTGCAATAAAATTGGATGATTACTAGTAGGTCGAAGGGGAGCTTGATGTCCGTCCGACAATTGAGAATAGAAGGGGAAAGAAGAGGCATTTAGCATTTGCAGGGGGTCGCGTATGTACCAAGTCAGCTGGCATCCACCAGTGAGGAGTATGCCTGAACAACACATTCATCTTCTTCTTGTTTATGTGCATGCCACCCTCCCTCCCCTCAAGAGACTTCCACTACTTATGATAAAAAATAAGAAAACTATCTTTGCGAATTTTTCACGAAAGTGGCTGAAATTTTTACATTCACTGTAATTGGATTACAGAAGCTCACTTCCAAAATTCCAGTTGAATCAATTTAAAACTTTAAAAGTTAGCATTGGTAATTTTTATTATGGACAAGTATGTGTGCCTCTTTGGACAGAGTGAGCCTCCAGCAGAAAGGGTGTTACCATAGCAACGGTTGATTGACAGCTGGGAGCGCTGATCTGAAGCCCTTGGTTGGGAAGAAAGCAAACACCTGTTTATCACTTCCACAGCACAAAAGGACTAGGAGAATATTTTCAGAAATCCATTTTTCTGAATTTTGAAAATAACACAGTAAAATTTTTACAGTAGTTAAGATACATCACAATAAAGTTCTAGTGCAAATTTCGCCAAATTCCGTTAGGAACTTTAGCAGATGCAAAAAAAAAAAAAAAAAAAAACGTTGCATAATCGGATTGAAAAAAAGAAACAGTAATTATAAATTACGGGAAAAGCAAGTGAATTAATTTTTTTAGATGCCATGGTTTATTTAAACAGAGTGATCCTTAAATTTTTTTTCTGTGATGATATGTATTTGAATTACAAACACGTTTTTATTCAGACGTCTCTGAGTTACTGTTTTAATAAAAAAATCATCAATAATTAAAAAGTTTTCAATGGATTTAAGCAATATTCAGCAGATAAACAAACGTATTTTAGTAAATTGCAACATCATGACGTAAATTTGGTAATTTAATTTTGTCGAAAATTGGGGAGCATTTTTTTTTTTACAGTTTCTATTATAGTTAAAGTGAAGGAGGAAGGGTGCAACTTGACAGTTCAGTGAGCTGCAGGTGGTGATTTATGGCGATGTGCCAAATGAAAAGAAGCCATTCCATCAGGTAATTCCAAAGGTTGTGTTGTGTGGACGCGTCCTCCTGCTGTTTGATCTTAATTGGAATGTTTTTGTGCATGGGGGGGGGGGGGTCGAGAGAAATATCCGTTTCAGCTTTACAGCTTTCACGGCTCTTTTTTTTTTTTTTTTCTTGGTAATAAATAAAAATCATAGTTGCTGCATTCACCATTGATCCATGTTTGCATTTCTTGAATATAAACAGCAGACAATCAGAAACATAGTGTTGGGCGGGTCTTGATGATCTTCATTTTGCATATGCTGAATTCAGTTCTGTGGGAATAAGGAATGACTTATACTGTGAATATATACAAAACTACATATTTTTGAGCTGAAAAAATAGGTCTACTTGTACACAGTAGCTAAAGTGTGAACTCAGATGAAGACAATCAGACATACGGACGTCTGATTCCATAAAAAAAAAATCAACATAGTTTTTTTATTTACACTACAGGTAAAAAAGCAAAAACATGTTTTTAAACGTTATAAAGGAAAACGGATTTTTGAAACGCATGACTTGATGATCTTAATTTCTGAAAGTTTCTTTTTTCCACATCTTTTTTTTCAATTACAATACACTGTAACAGGATACTGTGTGTTATATCACTTAGAGATATGGCAGATTTTCGGTTGCTGATATCCGCGATCGTAAGCGGTAGTTGCATTGCGATTGTTGATGATGACAAGATAAATACTGGAGTGATGTAAAATGTTGCATAAACTAAAAAATAAAAAAAATAAAGCCCCCGAACTTTTATGCGGTCATCATAGCTGATCAGCCATTTCATTCCATGAACATCAGCACATTTCAATCATTTGAACATTGGGGGTATCTGAAGGAATTCAGCCGTGCTTAAGCGCCCTAGCGCAACGAAAACATGCTAATTTTGGACAGTTCTATTCCCTTCCCCTCTACCATCCCTAATAATTGAGAGTGCATACATTGAGAGTGTTTCAAATATTCTATTTATGAGCTAGTTTTCGCGCTGTTTGTTATGCTTTTATTTTCGAAGAAAGAGAGGGAAAATAAGGAAAAGCAGCTAGAGAAAAAAAGAAAAGCTGAGTTTGATGACAAAATAAAAGAAAATGATGCAGAAATAAATAGGCTTAAAAAAGATAAAGAAGCCTCCCTAGCAGTAATTCAAGAGGGAACAGAAAGAATGAGAAAAGCTGTAGAAAAACAAAATACTGTTGAAATAGCAGTTGCCTCTAACTTGATCATACAAGGTTCAGCTGAAATAAAGAAAACTGAAAGTAAATTAGTTGTGGTGGAAGCAGAAAAAGATAGGCTAATCAGGAAAAGGTTAAAACAATAATATGAAAAAAGTAATTCAGTGAACAATTGTACATAGTTCTTGGTTTTCAATTACCTTTTTAGGATATTATAGTTTAATGTGAAACCTGAAAACTTTACTGTGAAAATCGTGAATTGCTTCTGGTTCAACAGCATATTAATGTTCAAAGTGAAACTTGAATGTGGTAAATATACTTGAATATGATAATTTACACGTGAAAAGATAAGAACTGAACATTAGAAGTAAATCATACTTAAACTTTAGACATTAGACGTTATGCAAAAAATTTGGGTGTGAACTTCGACCATATATACTAATGGACTGCGCATTGGCAATAGCTGCATCAAAGCCGCCATGGCTCCAACATTGGGCACGTCATCATCAGACTCCAAATTTCGTGTACAAATGCTGTTATGATTACTAATTTACGCTGCAGAACTTCAGTGTTTTCGGTGTATTATGTGAATGCACCTCATATATAATGAAAACTCTTCAGGTAAGTTTACTTATGAGCTATATACATGCATGATCGTGTTGTTTACATTTTGTGATTTATAATGTGATGAACATTTGCGAAGAATTTGGAACATGCATTCCATTTTTTTTTCTTAAGTTACTATATTTTTATATCAATAGCTGCAAGTTTCTGGTTAAGTAATTGAACTTTATTGACTTAGGTATTTAATTCGTTTCTTACCCATGAAAAATCATAGAACTTTCTTTAGTATATCGGTCAGAGCAACCATAAGCACAGCAGGTGTAACCCATCTTTTTGACTGTTGTCATGTGATTTTATGTTGGAGCCAGAAATTTTGATGTCATGCGCAGTCTATCAGTATATATGGTTGAAGGGTGTGAAGCAAACTCTTTACAATGTATACAAAGTTGTTTTACTAGATGTATACAAATATACATCTAGTTTTTATTGAAATACACTCCTAAAATTTTCCTAAAATTTTTCTAAAAATTCCTAAAATTCTTACCTAAAATTTTCCCGAAGTATGCTATGATCCCTGCAGATAGGAATCAGAATACATGTCTGCGTAGCTCAGTTGGTAGAGCTGCTTGTTCCGGAATAAGCGTACTCGGGTTCGAATCCCGGCGTAGACCGAAAATGACGGAGAAATTTGCTTCGTTATAATGGCGCCCGAACTACCCGGATGACCCGACCGTTCAAAATCTCGCATTGGTGTGATGTTATTTCCACACCGCGAGATAGGAAAAATCAGAGAATTCCTTCTCCAGCGCTTCGAAAAAAAAAAATGTGTGATGTTGCATTCCACACAGCAGATTGACTGGGAGTTCTCAAGTGCATGTTCTACAGTGGTTGTCTGCCTGCAACGATTCATGGTCACGGCTGATCCGTGGGCCATGCCCCCGGCCCTCTTTCGGGGGGGGGGAGATGTGACGTACCTGCCAGCAGGACGCACACGACATAAAGGCAGATAGGAATCAGAACAAATGTCCGCGTAGCTTAATTGGTAGAGCAACTTATTCCGGAATGAGTGGACCCGGGTTCGAACCCCGGCGCGGATAAAAATGATGGAGAAATTTACTTCGTTATAAACTGTAGGTTGAAGAAGCGTATATGCTCCAGCTTTGTCCGTCTGTCCGCACGATTACTCGCATAAAAATGGTTCGATTTCGATGAAATTTTAGCATGTGGTAGGGGACCACCTGGGTACGAACCCTATTGAAAATGTGTGGAGTGGGATCAAAGGTCAGGACGTAGGATCAGAATCTATTCCATTACTCTTATGCACTATAACTTACATAAAAATGCTTTGATTGAGACAAAACTTTTCATGTTGTTCCGGAAGTATACTTTACCGGTTCTGTTGAATATCATCAAAATGGGGTCAAAGGTTGGATCAGAGGAGCGAGATTTATTCTACAGCCATTATCCTCATAACTTGAGTAATGATTTCTGGTATGTTGGAAAGCATATCATAATCAACGCATTGCATGATTTTACTAAATTGTGTTGAAGACAGTGGATAGTGAGATCTGATTCTTATAGTCAAAGAAATAAATTTGCAGACACTTGCTGATAGTGTTTTTACTTGAATTCCCTGGACATCTCTGCTATCCTGGAATATAAGCCTCTGAATGTGTTAAAATGTGTTACAATACATATGAGGATCAGAGAAATACAGAGATAAATTATGTGTGTAATCACATATCTAAATTTAGTTTTAAGTTAAAAGTGTAAATCTTGCTATTTACCTCAGCTCTGATCCTCATGTGTAAGAATGTACATATAAAGATCATCTTCAGAATTTGCACTTTTAACTTAATACTAAATTTAGAAAAAGGAGTGAAATTAGCTACTTTTCTGAAAAAGTAGTGTAGCTAGCTGCATTTTAGAGAAAGTAGCTGTAGTAAGCTACTTTTTCAACAATGTAGTTGTAGCAGTAGCTAGCTACTTTTAAAAAACTAGGTTTTCAATCACTGGTCTTTGCCTCACTGTGGTCATCTTGCTTTTCCACCCTATGTCTGTGAGCAAAATTTCTGTATGCATTCTCAAGGTTTGTACTGCTTCTGGAATTTAAGGATACACTCCTTAAAGGAACTTTTTTCCCCATAAGGGCCCTGGAAAACTCCTTAAGTTTAAACCTGACTCCTAGAAAAAAATTGTTTTGACTCCTTAAATTATTTGTTTTGACTCTTCAAAGTATAAGTTTTGTGCTCCGTCCTCAGGGAGACCAGCAATCCAATTACAGTCAAGCTTGTCCTCTTCTGAGAGGGAAGCAAAGCGAAGACACCACAATGCAAAGTTAATCTGTTGAAGTTGTTGTGCCCATTGTGTTTCGTTAAAGTGTTAGACAAAGACAATGGTTTTTGAGTTTGTGATTTTTCTACTTTGTGCTATTTGTTTTTCTTCAAGTAATAGGTGAGATGCCTGGAGGAAAATGTGTTTTTAATTCTGCTTGGCTGAAGCAGAAAGAATATGTGGGATAGCTAATTGAAGATGAATCGAAATTCCAAGCATGTTGTGAGGTATGCAACTGCGCTTTTACTATCTCAAACATGGGGGAAGTGGCTCTTAAGAGCCACATGTCTTCAAAATATCACAGTAATTTGTGTATTTTGGGAAAAAAATCAAGACTAAGTACTATGAATGATTATTTTTCAACACCTAGCCAGCACCGTGCAAATAAACCCAAAGTTGAACTAGTAGCGTACGTAAGCAACAGTGATCACCTTAAAGCTGAAATTTTGTGGACCTTAAAGATAGTTAGTTCTAGTTACTCCTATAAGTCATGTGCAGATGTGTAAAGTGTTTTTACTTTAATATTTCCTGACAGTGAGATAGCAAAGAACTCCACATGTGGTGAAAGGAAACATGCATATTTAGCAGTTTTTGGCATTGCTTCATATTTTTTTTATTGTTCCTTAAAGACGAGGTAAAATCAGAGAGTGGTTATGTCCTGCTGTTTGATGAAACTCACAATGATAGTAATTTCCAAAAACAGCTGGATTGCCGTGTCTGTTTTTGGGATTGTAAACAAGTTAATAAGTATTTGATGATCACAGGCTGTTGATCTGCATGACATTGAAAATGAAATCGGCAGTAAAATTTTGGAACTAAGAAAAGAAGTGTGAGATCCAGATCCTGAATAATTTGTGTGTGTGTGTGTTGGGAGGGGGGGGAGTTAGTTGTAAAGTCATTGATCATTTGAATTAGAAATATATATTTGCATTCAACCTAAATAGACTTTTAAATGCTGAAAAATGAAAATTTTAATTAATTAAAGCAAGATTACTGTAAAGTATCGGAACTCAATAACTGTGTATAGTGAAGGCAGTAATAAACTGTGTGCCATCGGCATGGTAAATTTATTTTCCAATATTTTGAAAGAAATTCAGTAAATAATTTCAATCAGGTATGTTACAGTTTTTTTTTCTTTTCTTTCATTGTGTGTATTTGTTTTATCTGGGTTGCACTGAATTGTTATTCGTCATGATATCTTTAATTCTCAAGGTGTTGAATGTCATGTTGTATTTCAAGGATAAAAATATATACCGTACTTATATAAAATTACATATAGTTGCACTGATAGTAATTTTAGTTAACTTTTGGGTATAAAATAATTTATTCAAAGTTATTCCCAGATTTCAGTATGTCATTGGATTTCAAAGAAAGAAGCAAAATACTTAAATCACCTATAGCTATGGCAATAGTAACTTCAGTTAGCTAGGTACAAAAAAATCCATTTAACAAAGTGCGGTTTTCTCTCATTCCCGTATGTCATAATTGACTCCTGGAAAATATTATTTGGACTCCTTAAAAACTCCTTAAATGTACTTTCAAAAATGAGTGTGAACCCTGCATTCTACGTATTTCATTGTTTAATGGGAAATAGTTTTCTCAATGAACTACTTTTTGCAGTCGCAATGATAAATACTGTTCATAATGACCTTGAAAGTGTTTGTAGTTAAATGTATGAGAGTTGTAATGTATTTTCAAATTACTTTTATAGGTTGTTTATCCATTCTATGCACACTGGCAGAGTTACTGTACAGCTAAAACATATACATGGGTAGATAAATATGATTTAGCTGAAGCTCGAAAATGTGGTGTTGGAAGACAGGTAATAAGATGTATGGAGAGAGAAAATAAGAAATTGAGGGAGCAGCACAAGAGAATGAGGAATGAAGAAATTCGAGTAAGTTTATTTTATTAATGCTGGTATACTGTATGTGCACTGAGCAGTTTCAGACTAAAATTTTATTTTAGTTAAATAATAAAAATCTTTTATCCCCCAATGTTTGGTGCTTAACCCATTGAGTTATATTAATGTTTGTGTTTTCTGCTGCACATGTCATAGTGCATAACCTATCAGATTGTTTTATGTGCATCTGCTACTTAAATACTGTAATAATTCAAATCCAATGAAAGTGCACTTTCGCTGCTGCGGTGGTGCCAGTGGTCTCAGCGCTGGCTTCTGATCATTCATCTGAGTTGGGTTCAGGTTCAAATCCCACTAAGGCATGGATGTTGTGTTTGTCTTACGATACTGGCTCTTTCCCTTCCCTAGAACCAGTGGCCCTAAATTATTAGACAGGTGACTGCTTATAGCCCATTGATTTGCTATTGTTTTCCATCTGGGGACGATATTTCGTGTTTCAAAACTTCCGAAAACGGTAGTTAATCGGAGTAAAAAAATTGCTGTAATCATAATTTTTTTCTCCCGATGTTGTCTTTGTGTCCAATATTCTTGTTAAATATAATTTTGTTGCATAAATGTTTGTATTTCAGCTTGGAATTGTAGGCAACAATTTGAAAAATGGAACTTGGACACCGCAAAAATTTCCGCGTAATCTTCAGGCATAAGATTCTTCTGTGATTCCGGTATTTTCACTATTATTTTGGCCATTTATGAGATCAACGCACAATTGAACAGAAATTGGTCGGTGGTGTGTGGGATGTTTGTCGGAAGACGGAATTCCATCTTCACGAAATTTTCCAAAACGAAAAGTCGACGAAGCTGAGATTTTTTCCGTAATCGTAATTTATTTTTCTCGCGATGTTGGCTCTGTCCAGTATTATTGTTAAATAACATTTTACTGTAGAAATGTTTTTATTTCAGCTTAAAAATAGGAGGGAAATTTCCAAAACTGGAAGTCCAACAGAGCAAAGACCCTCCCCCTGCGCATGTTGTTCCCACTCTTCTGCGTTATTAAATATTCCCCGTCCCATAAGTTTTTGCTTTTAAGCTTGATAAGGGAGGGGGAAATTCCCGAAAACGAGAGTAACGAAGTTGGAAAATTTGTAAAAGTTGGTGCATTTTTTACAAATTTTGGATTTCCTGTCTATCAAGCTTTGTGGAATTCTGAATGCATCAGACTGATTTTTATTGGTGGAAGTTTCGAACTTAAAGCTCGCAATGTTACCTATCGTGCCCTCGCCAGGGGAATCAACTTTGTGTTTTGCACGTGTTTTTTTTTTTTTTCATTAGTGTCCTTTGTTGTAACATTTTGTTGTGGTGCGTATTTCTTTTTTCACAAAGAGATGGATTGTTTTATAAGAAAGCGTCTGTGTGCCATGCATTAATAATAATTACTACCGACAAGGTTCTTGCCAATGTTGGCAGGTATGCATGTATAAGACGACCCCTACTTTTTTGAACCGAAAATTAAGAAATCAATAGTTTTATGACAAAAAAAAGACACATTTGATATTTTTTATAAATTAAGTAATTTCGTTGAAGTGCATTTATAAATTAGGTACAGACAAAGTCTGTGGTAATACATAAAAAAAAAAAAGAAGTTTGGAAATTTACATTATTTAGAAATTAGGTAATATTTTTAAGATACACACTATGAAATTATGCATCACTTTCTTCAGCACTATTAGTTCCAGACTACTCTTTTTTTTTTTCAAACGTAACTGCATCACTGCTGTTGTGTTGAGTCATTGTCTATATATATTAGATCATCCTCAGTTCCATCCATGGCATTGCTGATTCCACATTTCTTGAAGGACTTCACAACCACCTCTTGCTTGACTCCATTCCATGAGTTTAGGACCCAGTTGCAGACCTCAGTAATGGTTGTTTTTTTCACTCTCCTTGTCGGTGTCAAGTTATTACCTGCTTCTTGCATCCATTTATTCCATTCTTCTTTCATCAGGGCTTTGAAGGGCTTGTTGATGGAAACAGCTAGAGGCTGTAGCTGACCTGTAGGTCCACCAGGAATAACTGCTTGTAAGTCGTAGTGGGGAGAGAGAATAAGAGGTACAGGCAATTTCATCACGGTAACCGCAGGGTTCTCTCAACCGGTTACCCCCCCCCCCCCATGTATAAGACAACCCCCAATTTTCGGTCTAAAATTTTTGGAAAAAAATATCATCTTATACACTGAAAAATACCGTAATTTTCTTTTGTTTTCACCTTTTGTTTTTTTACTCCAGTGGTCCCAAAAGTTGTTAGAAATTTTGAGTGGTGCCAGTGCTAATTTGAGCTATTCTCATGTTTTGTGTAAGTTTTAAAACCCTTTTCCATGTAAAAAAAAAAGAAAAAACAAAAAAAAAAAAAAAGAAAGAAAGAAAGAGAGAGAAAGAAAAAAAAATCTAGTTGCATACAGGTGATTAGAATTTAGAATATTGAATAATTATCAATGCTACAATTGTGGGAAATATTTGGGTAGCTGCTATTCCGCTATTCTCTGTACCTTTTTGAGCTAGTGTAGATAAAATCTTTTCCATGATATGTACAGAACATATATGTCATCATCATCATTGTCAACCATTATCAATCCACTGCTGGACGAAGGTCTCCCCAAGTTTCCTCCACAACGGTCTGTCTTGTGCCAGTCTCCTCCATGTCACTCCCGCATACTTTCGAATTTCATCCACCCATCTTCCATGTGGTCTTCTTCTGGGTCTTTTCCTGTCCCTTGGAATCCAATCTAAAATTTCGGCTGTGTCTGTCCTTCTGGCAGTATGTCCAGCCCATTGCCATTTCAGGTATTTAACTCTGATCATGATGTCTTCCCCTCTTGTCATTTTTCGGATCCACGTGTTCCTCTTCTTATCTCTCCTGGTTACACCAAACATGCACCTCTCCATGCTACTTTGAGTTGTCTGCAGCCTTTGTATGTCTCTTTTAGCTAAGGTCCACGTCTCTGCACCATACGTAAGCACTGGAAGGATGCATTGATCAAACACTTTTCTTTTAAGACATAATGGCATATTGCTCTTGAAAATCATGCTGTTTCTTCCAAAAGCTCTCCAGGCAAGTTTTGCACGCCGATTAATTTCTTCACCAATGTGACCCTCACTTGATATCTGCTGTCCAAGATAAATGTACGTGTCTGTTATCTCCAGCTTTTCTCCATCAATCGATAAATCTTCATTTCTTGTAAAAGCATTGTACATCACTTTTGTCTTCTGAAAGTTCATTTTTAATCCCACTTCTTTACTCTTGTCAGCAAGTTCCTGGATCATACTCTGTAGCTCTGATGGGGTAGTTGCAAAAATGACTATGTCATCAGCAAAACGAAGGTGGGTTAGATAATCTCCATTAATCTTTATCCCTTTGTTTTCCCAGTTCAGTGATTGAAAGACATTTTCCAATGTGGCATTAAAGAGCTTCGGAGATATGGTGTCACCTTGTCTCACTCCTTTTCCAATTTTTATGTGTGTTGTATTTTCAAACAGCCGAAGCTTTGCACTTGCATTTTCATAGATGTTATTAATAATATATATATATATATATATGTTTATGAAGTTAAAACTTATGTAGTGTAGTATACCATTATGTAATCTAAGTAGCATGGTTTGGATAGTTGTTTTGCAGTGCATTTATTCTGTTAGCATATGCTAAATGATCTTCAGAAAGTGTGTTCTCTGCTAGATCAGCCCCCCCCACAATACCAGATTATTGTTTCAGAATATTTTTGGCAGACTGCTTTCCATTTTTGGATCCAACTCAATGGCTGATAATAACGGCTGCTTACAGTTAAGTTATTCTCCTCTAATGTCTTTATATTAATTTAAAGGTCTTGGCAGTGTCATATTCACTTACTACCTCATCTTATTCAACTTTTTCATGTCTTCTTTTAATTCCTCATTGTGAGTTTCTCCAACTCTTTTGCAACCATTTTCATACTAAGTCTTTTTTATTCATGAATTTTCTTATTGCCTCATGCCCAGAGTTTGCCAAAACAAGTAATTACGCATCTAGTATGCATCGAAAAGTATATTTACGCATCAAAATTTTACCAATGCGTAAAAATATGCATCAGGAATTTTCCTCAACACATAAAAATATGCATCGAAAAATGCGTAAAATACACACCAACGCGTAAAAATGTGCATCTAAAAACGCATAAAATACTCATTGATGCATAATAATATGCATCAAGAAACACGTAAAAATATGCATCAAAGAATTTTACCAACGCGCAAGAATACGCATCGAGACGGTATTTCGTCTTTCAAAAACGGAAGTAAACAAAATAAAGATTTCTTCCGTAATTGCAATTTCGTTTTCCTGTCTCTGTCCAGTGTTGTCATATATCATCTTGTTCCATAAATATTTGTATTTCAGTTTGAAAATGGAGGGAAATTTTCCGAAAACGGAAATTCAAAGGTGCAAAAATTCTCCTTTAATCTTCAGGCATGAGAGTGCCACGGCTTCGAGGAATTTCTTTTCCTTCATAATTTGGGTTATCCTCGAGATCAATGCAAAACTGAACAGAAATTTTGGGGCAATTGGTAGTGGTGAAGGATGCTTTCCGCCTGAAACTTTCGAAAACCGAAAATTTCATCTTTCAAAATTTTCGAAAACGGAAGTCAGACGCAGTGAAGATTTCTCCCGTAATCATAATGTTATTTTGCGTGCGATGTTTCCACTGCCTAGCATTGTTGTTAAATATAATTTTATTCCATAAATATTTGTATTTCACCTTGAAAATAGAGGGAAAATGTCCAAAAACGGAAATTGGACGTAGCAAAGATTTCTCCCGTAACTGTGATTTTTTTTCTCAACGGTGTTCTGAACATGTGGCCTGTGTTCATAAGTATTCCTCGCCAAAATGGTTTGCATTTCAGTTTGATAGGGGGTGGGTGGGGGGTGGGTTGTGTCCGAAAATGAAAGTGACGAAGCTGAAAAATTTGTAAGAATTGATGCATGTTCAAAGTTATTCATATTCTGACATAGTATCTAAAATAGTCAAAGCTATCTATTTATCTTTTATCTAAAATAGTGAAAGCTATCATGCATTCATGGTCCTCACAGACTGAAAGTTCTTTCAGCATGATGGATTAAATTGTCATCCAAGGGCATAAAAAAAAAAAAAAAAATGCGACGATAAAGAAATGGGAAGGGAAACAAAAATATCAGCAAAATGGAAATTTAAGCACTGTATGCTGTGCAGTTGCAGGGTCAAGAAAAGACAAATGTGTCTATAAAACTTGCTGAGAAGTTTATTAGATATTTTTAGATGTCTTAAAGAATCTTAAAAGTATGATGTATTTACTTCTTGAACACATTGCTGTTGCATGTGATCGTTACAAAACATCATAACTTTAATGTTATTGTTTTAAAATAGGAATATTATATTTATTACTAAAACAAGAAGCAAAATGGATCCAAATTCTAAATACATTGAGTGGTAGTGAAAAATTTTTAATATGAAAAAATCTGGATTGATTTTTCATAATTGCCCAGCATTTTTGTAAGTTTTTTATTTCTTCTGTTAATTTTTCTAAAATACTCCTCACTTTTAAAAGTTACTACCTATTTTTTTTTCAAAGGAGTAAAAATGCCCCTTTAAAAAAATTTTTCGGCGAACTCTGCTCATGCCTTAATGATCTCCAGTATACGTGAATGATGGATAGCATTTATCAATGAAGATTTTCCAGCTCCAATTTACATAGTGAAATTTGTGTTCCTGTTAGTTTCCACTTAAACCTGAGCACCATCTGGTTATTATGCAGGTATAGCAAGATGATGGTTCAACATACAGTGTCACATCATCTTCCATCTCATCTAAAATTTGATTAAAGGTAGCTGTAAAAACAAAATAGTATTTTTCCATGGGAATGTGAAGTTTGTTCCATGCCCAGCTGTGGACATTGGTGATTCATTACGATGAGCTGCACACCATCATGATGAAAAAAAAAAAAAATTGGGAAAGAGAGTTACGATGAAGTGGGTTTCTATTGCCTTCCTCATCAAGTGTCAAGGGGCAACCTCCAGAAATGGCTCAATAATTCCACAGCCAATTTTAGGGATCCATCCATGCATTCACATTACATTCATGAAAACTGTGGATCTCCCACAGTATTGTTAATAAGAAAAACAAAATGTCAGGTTATTGGATTTTAGAGAACTTTATGTTTTATGGAATATAATTATAAAAAGTATAATGACCTTTTTCTGTTTGACTTCCATAAAACAGGTAAGCTAGGTTTAGTTTTACTCTTTATCAGCCTTTAATTCCAGAAATGATTGAGTGTAAGCTTGACCATATGATCTCCTGATACTTTTGTGTAGGGCAGATTTGATAGATTGCATGTGTTTTTTACGCTTTTCAACCATACGTTGAAGAAGCGTATATGCTCCAGCTTTGTCCATCTGTCTGTCCGTCCGCATAACTCGCGTAAAAATGGTTCGATTTCAATGAAATTTTCGTATGTGGTAGGGGACCACCTGGGGACGAACCCTATTGAAAATGGGCAAAATGGGGTCAAAGGTCAGAACATAGGAGTGGCATCCATTCCATTGCCCTTATGCGTCATGACTTACGTAAAAATGCTTTGATTGCATAAAAACTTTATCATGTTGTTCCGGAGGTATACTGAACCAGCCCTGTTGAATATCATCGAAATGGGGTCAAAGGTCAGGACACAGGAGCGAGATTTATTCCACAGCCAATTATCCTCATAACTTGACTAAAAATGCTTCTATTGCGACAAAACTGTAGTATGTTGTTCCGGAGATATACTGAACCGGTTCTGTTTAATATCATTGAAATGGGGTCAAAGGTCAAGGAAAAGGAGCGAGATTTATTCTTCAGCCATTATCCTCATAACTTGAGTAATGATTTCTGGTATGTTGGAAAGCGTATCATAATCAATGCATTGCATGATTTTACTATCGTGTTTCCATTATTTTCAGTTTTTGGAAGAGGAAAGTCTTCATATGCATTTTCTTTCAAACAATGTTGGTCTTATCATTATTGTAACCTAAAAATCATAGCTTCTTTCGGAGGGTTTCATAAAACTGATAGGATGTCAGGAAGGTCCTGAATGGCTGTGAATGAAAATTATTTTTACTTGGATGTACAATAGCACAATCTGGGCACTGCATTAGAGACAAAAGTTTGTTTGCTGGAGAGATGTGCTAATTATGGGGAGTTTATGGGAAGTCTCGTTCTGGTCATGTGTGGAATGAAGATGTGTTACAGATGTGTAATGTGAAGCAAAATGTTGTAGTAGAGTGAAGACAAACATATTTTGATGGGGTTTGGCTGTGTTGAAAGAATGAGTAATGAGGTGAAAAAGATAATTTGAATTCATCCCAGGTGGCCAAAAAGAAAGATAAAAGGCCAAAGAAATCATGGGAGGACCAGATATTTAGGTATGCCAGGAAGAAGAAAAGATAATTACTATGAAATACAAAAGGTCCCGTGTTGAGAGCATCGAGTAAATTTTCCTTACTCCGTCATACTCATTTATTTTTATTCTTAATTTCCTGATCTGTGAGCAAGGGGAAGTACAAAGTGGAGGTTGGCAAGTAGCATTGAGCAGGGGATAAACCCAAAGATAATGTCATATTACGTATAAGCTACAGTTAGCTTCTTCCTAGATTCAGTTATTTAAATTGCATGGGAAAAAAAGGAAGCTGTTTATTTTATATGAATTCCTCCCAAACAAAATTTTGTATTTACAGTAGAGCTCTTTAATGCCACATTGGAAAATGTCTTTCAATCACTGAACTGGGAAAACAAAGGGATAAAGATTAATGGAGATTATCTAACCCACCTTCGTTTTGCTGATTACATAGTAATTTTTTTAACTACCCCATCAGAGCTACAGAGTATGATCCAGGAACTTGCTGACAAGAGTAAAGAAGTGGGATTAAAAATGAACTTTCAGAAGACAAAAGTGATGTACAATGCTTTTACAAGAAATGAAGATTTAACGATTGATGGAGAAAAGCTGGAGATAACAGACACGTACGTTTATCTTGGACAGCAGATATCAAGTGAGGGTCACACTGGTGAAGAAATTAATCGGCGTACAAAACTTGCCTGGAGAGCTTTTGGAAGAAACAGCATAGTTTTCAAGAGCAATATGCCATTATGTCTTAAAAGAAAAGTGTTTGATCTATGCATCCTTCCAGTGCTTACGTATGGTGCAGAGACGTGGACCTTAGCTAAAAGAGACATACAAAGGCTGCAGACAACTCAAAGAAGCATGGAGAGGTGCATGCTTGGTGTAACCAGGAGAGATAAGAAGAGGAACTCGTGGATCCGAAAAATGACAAGAGTGGAAGACATCATGATCAAAGTTAAATCCCTGAAATGGCAATGGGCTGGACATACTGCCAGAAGGACAGACACAGCCGAAATTTTAGATTGGATTCCAAGGGACAGGAAAAGACCCAGAAGAAGACCACATGGAAGGTGGGTGGATGAAATTCGAAAGTATGCGGGAGTGACATGGAGGAGACTGGCACAAGACAGACCGTTGTAGAGGAAACTTGGGGAGACCTTCGTCCAGCAGTGGATTGATAATGGTTGACAATGATGATGATGATGATATATAAAACATGTATTTTTAATTCTGTTAGGTGTGATTTTTGTCATGATATATTCAGTAAAATGTCGACTTGAAAGTTTAAAGGCTTTTGTCAGTCTTCAGTTTTTGTTGTGGCCGAGATTTGACCATGGCTGGCCTGGTCTGATGAATCAAGATTCCAGGTGCATCAGTCTGCTTTGGCTAGAATTAGCTTTTTTTTTTTTTGCTGGAGATGATTCAGTACAGTGCACTGAAATGTACCAAAAATATTTCTATTAGATTCTGGTTTATAACTCACAAGCAGTTTTTCACTTTGAAGATAATCTCATTATTGCTTGTGGGACTGCAAGACATATACCGATGAGCCATTCCATTATGACCACCTCCAGCCTAGAGAAATGTTTAAGTGTTCAGAGTCAGAATGTATAAAGCTGCCGATTTATCGCAGGTGAAGTTCACAGAACAGTATACGTGCAACCCGAGGACCAGCTTTCGGTTAGTAGAGTGTTCGAAATCAGAATGGGTAAAGCTGCCGATTTATTGGAGTTTGATAAAGGACAAATTGGGATGGCATGGCACCTCGGAACTATGATCTCAGAAATGGTGCAGCTTTTGGGTTGCCCTGTGACACTGTAGTGAGTACATATCAAAAGTGGTGCACGGATGGCGAAATAACGAACTGTCGTCCAGCGGTTTGTCTCTCACAGCTCATTGATGACAGAGGTGAGCGGAGACTGTCATGCTTTGTTCACAACGACCGCAGGGCCACAGTGCAACAAATGATCCACAGCTACAGCAGTGGTGATCAGGGTAATGTGTCGCAGCACATAATTCATTGCAGCCTTCTGCGCATGAGCCTGCGTAGGCGAACACCCAGCTGGGTCTCCTTGCTCACTGTATGTCATCTGCAACAATGCATGAAATGAATGGGCCCAAGATCCTTGAGATTGGGCTGTGGATGGTTGGAAGACAGTGGCCTATTCTGATGAATCAAGATTCCAGGTGCATCACATTGATGGCCCAGTGTGGATGAACTTTTGCATCTGGATGCACTTTTGGGTGGAAACAAGCAGGCAGTGGCGATGTTATGCTGTGGGCGATGTTTTCTTGGGACACTTTTGGCCCTATTATCCCAATAGCACAATCCCTGACAGCTGTCAGGTATCTGAACATCGTTATAGACCAAGTTCACCCATTCATGACAACTGTGTTCCCTGCTGGTTCTGGTGATGGCCATTACCAACAGGATAATGCGCTATGCCACACTGCCAGAATTGTCAAGGAGGTGTTCGAAGAGCATGCTGGTGACTTTCTGTTAATGCCCTGGCCGCCAAATTCACCTGACATGGACCCAATGGAACATTTGTGGTTCAACTTGGAAAAGCGGGTTTGCACTAAATCACCACCACCCCGAAATGTACGGGGACTGGAGGACCTGCTGTTGACATTATGGTGCCAGATACCCCTAGGATACCTATTGACACCTCATCAAATTGATGCCTTGCCGAGTGGCCATTATTTTGCAGGCTAAAGGGAGTTGTACAGCTTATTAGGTAGGTGGTCATAATGTAATGGCTCATCGGTGTACATGACCTTATATTAAAGGTTCCTAGCCCCTCTTTTTTTGTAATCAATTGTTTTATTGCATAAAAACTGGTTTTCTTTTGTGTATACACATTGGGATGCGAGTTGTATTAGTTTTTTTAGTAAATCATTAGTCTGCATTCAACTCTTAAGCACTGAAAAATAGTGTGTTTAATTGTAACCTTCCAAAGAATAGTGCAGTTTCAAAGGAACATGGTTGGCATACACTTTGAAAATTCAAAAAAGGGAATGTCATCTATGAGGTGACAGAAAATCACTCAAGATGTGTGCGGTAAAGGTGGGCTTAACAGTGGTTTTCTTGTCCAGTGACGATGGTGATAGTTCTGTGGAAGTAATGGTTATTTTAAACCATGACAGAATCACCATTTATAATAGTGCTGATGGAGCTGTAAAGAAGTAGCAAATCACTATTTTACTTGTAACAGTGACAAAATCACGATTTGTGACACATAGAATACAAAGCAGGGACAGAGTGGAGAATCACTGTGTCACGTAATGCTCTTGTTTGCTGCATGCACTTTTTCTCAGCACATCAGGTTACTGAAAGGGTAGTTTTTTTTTTCCTCATCTAGCTTCCCCTCCCCCATTTTGGGATTAGGGTGATAATGATCTCCCACAGCTCATCTTGAGCAGTCAACAGCCCTTAAGGTAAAAGTCCCCTGAAGATGGGAGATTTATCTTAGAACATGGTGAAGTCCAAAACCATGTCATGATTACTGTGATTTTGGACCAGTTTATGCCAAGCTTGCCCTGATCATGAAACTGCTAACTGTGACACATTTACAGTGTTTTTGAAAATGTTGTTTTTAGTCACTAGTCACAGTAGATTTTCAATACTGTGACATTATTTCCGACTCATCTCTAATGTGTGGAGAGGAAATGCTCAGTGCAAAGATGTGTTACTATTACTTAAAAGTTCTGATCAGGTGATTATAGTGTAGTGGATAGTGCATCATCCAGCTGACATACTGAATTCAATAGCGATCTGCTGAAATCTGCTGTGGCTGCCAATCCTAATGTAACATAAAACTTTTGACCCATTCCACCTTAGTTGCCACTTTTAATATTGTTGGGAAAGGTGTCAACAAAGAGCAGAGTTTTCTCTTTGCTCTATTTACATCAAATTTAAAGCATTGTTTTTCGATGAAGTAATTACTGAGAATGAGAAATTGGTGTGGTACTTAACTTCACATTAAACTATGTTGACAGTAGAATAGCCCAAGGATTTGGAGGAGAAGTTGACCACATGAAGATTATGTTGTGCATTTGGTGAAGTATAAACAAAGAAATCACTCTTTCCACGTTTATCAGCACATAGCAACCAAAAAATTGTTATCCGGCCACTGCTGGGATCATACCCCAGATCTCTCGATATCTAGCCGAGTGTGTTCGCCTTATGCTACAATGGCTAACAAACATCACATATCCATAGGATGGGCTCAGCAACTGAGACGTCTCCGTCTGGTGGACACTAACAGCACAAGCTATATATTAATTATAGCAAATAAATCCAAAGGGTAAGAACAATAGTGAAAATCCTCTAAATACGTGGCATCAGTGAATAAACAAAGACATTGCTCTTTCCACGTTTATCAACACATAGCAACCAAAAAATTGTTAGCCGGCCACTGCTGGGATCGTACCCCAGATCATTCGATATCTAGTCGAGTGTGTTCGCCTTACTCTACAATGGCCAACAATCAGCGGCACTATCTGTGTTTATCTGTCAGCATCTGACATCACATATCCATAGGATGGGCTCTGCAACTGAAACTTCTCCATTTGGTGAGCATTAACGGCACAAGCTATATATTAATTATTGCAAATAATCCCAGCAGTGGCCGGACAACAATATTTCGGTTGCTATGTGTTGATAAACGTGGAAAGAGCAATGTCTTCGTTTATTCACTAATGCCACGTATTTAGAGGCTTTTCACTATTGTCTTTGCCCTTTGGATTTATTTGCTATAATTAATATATAGCTTGTGCCGTTAATGCCCACCAGATGGAGACTTCTCAGTTGCTGAGCCCATCCTATGGATATGTGATGTCAGATGCTGACAGATAAACGCACATAGCACCGTTGATTGTTGGCCATTGTAGCGTAAGGCGAACGCACTCGGCTAGATATTGAGAGATCTGGGGTACTATCCCAGCAGTGGCCAGATAACAATTTTTCGGTTGCTATGTGTTGATAAACGTGAAAAGAGCGATGTCTTTGTTTATTCACTGACACTATGTATTTAGAGCATTTTCACTGGTGAAGTATACTTGATATAATGTATCTGCATATGAGGAATCCGAATTAAACATCATGGCTAATACTGATTTCCAGCAACTTTTGTGTGTTGCATTGCAACAAAAATTCCATGCTGTGGTACCAAAATGATGCTTTGTTAATAAGAGCATGTCAGAACATCATAGCACTCAAATTATAGCTATTAAAATTAAGGAACTTGTGTGTGTGTGTGTGTGTGTGTGAGAGAGAGAGAGAGAGAGAGAGAGAGAGAGAGAGAGAGAGAGAGAGAGAGAGGGTTACAGCAGTTATATTTGTCAGACTTTGCATCATCAAATTGCTATTTATTCGGATGAAGAAACATTGCAGGCTTTGGAGGTTATCAAAAGTGAACTCTTCTTTGATTAAAAAATATATTTTAAATCCCTCTTTGCTTTAAAAAAATGTAGCCTTAAAATTCTGTGAAAAAGTTTAAAGAGGTTGTGCAGGATAACAGTAAATTTTATGTATTAAATTTGTTCTTTATTAAGGTTTGATTTGATGGAATTATGCTTTTAATTTGAAATAAGGTGTGAAAAGTGGACACTATACTCATTTTGTAATATGTTAGTTTAGTTTATTTTCTTGGTTGTTCTTAACTTAGCATTTTCCTTTATTATAAATTTCAGCAATTAGTGGCATTCGTTCGCAAACGTGACAAAAGAATTGAAGAATACAAAGTAAGAATTTTTTGGCTGCTATTTGTATGTTAGTACATAATAGTAAATGTTTATGTTTTATGTGATAAAAGTAAAAAGAATGTTATAAATCACTTTGATGTTTAAAAAAAATATGCATTTTTTTTTTATTTGGGGAGGGAGGGGGCATACAAAAATGTGCTTTCAAAATAAACACAACAGCCCTTTTGTAGTGTTAAACTTGGTGTTTGGAGAATGAACAAGTGTGCTCAGCCATTTTCCACAAATATGCATGATTTCAAAGAGCTGCTTGCAAGGAATCATGAAAAATATTGTGTGCTGTGAAATCATTTACATTTGTTTAAATCATGCTGATGAACGTGAGCATTGAAGATGAGAATGTATGTGTATGCATGTTTACATTTCTTAAAAAAGAAATGTTGCATCTTTAAATTTCTTTTTCAAAATATTGAGGAATTCATATCTTTTAATTTCATGTAACAACAATCAAATTCCAAGTATTATTAAGGTCATTAAAAAGGGAATTCTGTGTAACAGCAGTCAGTGCAAGCATTATTAAGAATATCAAAAAAAGAATGTTGCTTAAAAAACCTATCCCACAAAAGAGAACAAAAAATTAGTTCAGCTATCATATCCCACTCCTCTGCCTCTCTTCCCACCATTGTTAAGCAATTTTTTGTTGTTTTCATAGTTTCTACTGTGTGTGTGTGATCAATGTGTTGCTATGATATCAATACTGTTTCAGGTGTGCAGGGCTTATATGTTTATTTTCTTATCAAGAACCATATCAAAATTTTTGTGAAGAGCAAAAATAAACAGCTGACTTTCTTGGTAGATTAATGGTCTCAGGATAATGCACAGCCATCACTGTCTAAATTTTGTTTTCCTCTTAAAAATGAAATGAAAGTAGTATGTATGTCAAATTATAATTGCAAATATTGAAAAGCAGTGTTCAAATTACCCAGTGGTCCGCTGGCCATTGGCCAGTAAAAATTCCATCAGGCCATTGAAATATTTATGTTAATGGCCCGGGTGGCCAGTAATTTTTTTTTACCCATTTATTTTGGAATTTAGGAGTTTATAAAGAACTGAACCAGATTTCAAAATATCCAGGTTTCGCTATGGCGGTTTTCGGATTTTTTGAAACTCCAACATTTACTACTCAAAAACTGAATATCGGAATTGCAAACCATGCTTCAGTTTTATGAAAAAAACGATGTCTGAATCAAAATATTTGGATTAAGACACCACCCCTTATTTGCCCAAGTTGTGACTCCAGAGTATGGGTCTTTTATAATGCTTTCCAACTGGAGGCTGAAGAACCATTTATGCTGCGACTTTGCCCATCTGTCATTCTTTCCACGTGGGAGAACCTCTTGCCTTTCACACTGAAGCAAGGATTCAAATGGATTCAAATGAATGTGAAAGGTCAAATGGATGTGTGTAGGTCATTTTTGTGAAACAACATTTTGCATTCAACATTAGCATTTCCCGTGGTACTAAATGGTGTAAAGAATCGCTAAAAGAGCAGTGTGTTGCTGCAGTGGCAGACTGGGAAGTGTCAGTTTAAAAACCAGCTACCCAGGTTGCTTTTGCGTTTGTGAATGGCAATCAAAATATTATGTAATATTTGAACAATAAACTTTAATCTGAAAAATCAACTATATATTATGCTTCAGTGTACCATCCTTGATACTAATACCATGTGCATACTAAATATATCAGTATCTGTGTCATTTCTGGACCAGTAAAAATCAGTGGACCCCACCACATTTTTTGGTATAAGCTGGGCTCTGCTGAAAAGTTAAGTTTCTTTTTTTTTTTTTTTGTTGGTGTTTTTTTTTTCAAATTTCTCCACTGCTTAATGTGCTTTGTATTTATTTATGCATTATTTACATGTGTGCATGTACACATCCTGTTGCTCTAAATTTTTGACATATAGCTCCAATGAAATGATACGTTATTTTTTGCATATTCCGTAAATGTGCGAGTTTTTTCTTTCACAGACCAGTTGGAATTTTTGCGGACCAGTGATTTGTAAATTTGAGTGGTGTGCTGGGCCCGTAGAAAATTTATTTCTAATTCTAACACTGAAAAGGTAAAATTGAGTTTATCATAAAAATTAGTTGGAGTAGCAGGAGTATATACAAACTTTTTTTCTCCTGAAAATATGGATGTCCCTTCTAAAATCTAGGAGTCAGGAAGTTTTTTTTTTCTTCCACTTGTGAATGGTTAATGTTACCCAAATTGTTACTCACAGATATAAGCTTACTGTTAGTATTGTTATGTACATGAAATGCATGTTGAGTACATAAAGATGTGAAAGCTAAAAAAAGAAATAAAAACATCAAAGAAAAAGGATATTTAATTGTGCAGTATTGGCTTGTCACACTGTTCTTGTGCTCATATGAATATCATGACTATTTGGCACTAAAATGCCAATAGGTCACAGCCTTTGAATGGCTGAATTCTTGAACTGATGGTTCACTTACATCATTTGTTGTTAAAGTTGCTGAATTTTTATCATTATGAATGAACTGGATTTGTTCTTACTTTTTATCTTGCTCAATCTACATTCATAAGTGACACTAAGACAGCCAACAAGAAGTTTAATACAGAAAATCATTCAGTGTTGAGTTTTTTTGCAAAATCTCAATTTCTGTACATTATCAATATTGTATTCATGCTATTCAGTTGCAAGAGTATTTTGAACCTATTTAGGATCATGAGTAAGAAATGAAATTTATCATTTAATGTGTTGTTGAGGATGGTATTTCATTTACTCTAAACATTTTATGTTCTTCTCATTTGACCATGTGAAAATATCAGGTACTTTGCACATATTTCAGTACTGTCTGTATTGTTCAGAAACCTTCCTTGAAATACTGAACTCCACTTGTAATTTTTTTTTTTTTGTAACTTTAGAATAAAGCATCTTGTGTGTGTACCTAGTTCAGCCAATCACATGTCTAGATGTTTTCATGTCAGAGTTACATTGCTAAAGAATTTCTACTCATGAAATTGTGGAGCATTTTTCAACAAAGCAAGTGTTGCCTCAGTGTTTTGAATAGAAGCCGAATAGTGGGTATGAGAAGATAATGCCATTGAAGTAAAAGCTGTTTACTTTGAAGTGCTGAGGTGTAGTACAAAAGAAAATTTAGCATTTTAACTACATAACTTGGTGTTTTTCAGTTGTTTTTTTTTATCCCAACTTTAGGGCTCTGTTACATTACAGGTAATCAGCACCCCATCCCACAACATGGAGATATTTAAATTTCAGAATTTGCATATGTTCAAAACTTCTGGTATGTTTTTGATTGGCATGTCTTTTTATTTTTCGTGAGGTAGACTGGCAATGAAAATGGACTGAATATCACTAAGGCATTTCATAATTTCTCTCAATTGCATTTAATATACTTAAAAATCTAATGGCTCATTTGGCAGTTTTTAAATTAATTCAAAATCCCAGTTGTTGGCTTTTCAGTCAGTACCTGTTCCAATCAGTAGACGAGAAAGAAGCCAATTCTGAGACCCCCTTCCCACCTGTTTTTTTTTCTTCAGATTTCTAATAGTCATTTCAGATAGTAATAGTATAGTAATAGTCATTTTTTCAGATTTCTAATAGTTATTCATAATAATACATTCAAAAAATGGGCAACAGTTAAACACTTCCGTTATGTTTTCTTGTTGCATTTTGTATAAAGAATGTTGTTCAACTCATCTAATATCTGTTGAGACATCCATTTGTAAAGTAATGCTTAATTGTTCTAAGTTACAAATGAAAAAGTTTGTTAGTACTCTGTAAATTCAGAGCATCTCACACTATTATTCTATTCATTTATCACTTCAATCCTGAGTATTATGTAGCTGTATCAACAACATTTCAGTATCAGTAAAACAAGTTTTTTTTTTTTGTTTATAAGTATAGTTGGGTGTATGAAATACAGACTGTATATCCGCAGTGGCCAACCTAGTTAAAATTCACCACATGTTGCAAATTTTTGTATTAGTAATTAAATTTTTAAGAAACTCAAAAACTTAAAAAAATTTCTCAAAAGAACTCAAAAAGTGTGAATAAAGGTGAAAATAATGCATCAATATCATCTACAATATCCAGCATCATATTCAGTTTCTTTTGCCTGATTTTTTAATAAATGGATGTAAGAATTCCATGCAGCAGCAGAGTGCACACACCCAACATCCTATAACTTCTGTAAGCAGATCAGTAAGGTGTGAAGTGCATCTGATGTGAGTCATTTCCTGCTTTCAAGATTATGCAATCTACTAAATGACTTCTTGTAAAATCCTTATAAGAAATAATTTAATAGATTGCATCATCTATTAAATGATTTCTTATAAGGGTTCAAGCAAAATAACTATGAAAGGGTTTGATAAGAAAGGCATCAATTTTTATCGAACCCTTTCATAATCATTTTTGCTTGAATTATTTTTGTTTGGTGAGCTTTGTTCTTTTGAGAATCAAGGTGCTTTAACACACTTATTTGTGATGACCTGATTTTCTGTGTTTATGTTAATTAATTTCCAGAGCAGTATAAACTGATTTGTTATCAGAAAATGAACTAAACCAGCAGCAGCTCCTACTGTTGTTACCTCATATACAACAGATGAACCAAAAGAAACATAAAATGGTGAAAAAAGGGATAGAAGTGACAACAGCAGTGGCAGCTTGTGAGTTTGGGCAGTGGTAATGCTGTACATAGGAGCAAAACTTATAATAGTTTACAACACATAACATTAAATAAATAAAGAAGTCCATTCTCTCCTTGCAGTGAACAAATATCTCAATCACCTTGTCATTGAAGTTGCTTGATGACTCGATCAAGTGCTTTTCCTCACTCAACATAGCTGATGCTGACAGGTGCTGTTCAAACATAGTTCTCCATAAAAATGTCTTTTTTTTTTCTTCTTCTTTTTTTACGGAAAAGTATCTCTCAGGCTCTGAGGTTGTCATAGGTGTTGTAAATATGATTTTCAGTAGACAATGCACTTCAGCAAGGGAATTTTGGAGCCCACTGCTTATTATATTTGATTGATGTTAGAAGGCCCAGATACTTGATGGAATTTTTTCCTCTCATAAAGGATAGAGAGTTCAGTCCACAGTCTTTCTTTATTCAGCATCGGATAAGCTAACACAGCTTCATTAAGTTCCTCTAAGGAAATTATCGATTGTGTAGAAGAAACTGTTCAGACACCAACAATTTTGCTGCAGAAAGGTTACTAGTAAACTTGAATCTTTCCTTTGCTTGAAAACAAATCGTGTTACTGGCTTCTTTTGCAAGAATGGTTTGTTTTTGTTTTCTTAAATTCAGGAGAGTCTCCAGAAGTTTCTGATGTTGAGGAGATGTCATTCCTGATGATAAAAATTGCATTATAGAAATCCACTATGTCCGAAGACCCAGTCATAGAGTTAGCATTGCGAATATTTGAAGCTGATCATACAACAAGCCAACATGTAGCATCAGGGGTGCACCCATATGAGTACTTTTAGGAGAGGGGGGGGGGCTAAGAAAAATCCTTACTTCCTTCAAGGCTGTCAAACATTTTAGTAAATGTACGAGATACTAAAGTACAACAAAAAAAATAATTGATACTGTTTGACAATTAGTAAATAGCTAACAAGTACCGTATTTTAAAATGTGAAAGGTCTATCAAAAACTCACATTTTTTCTGTTCTGTTCATTATATTTATTTATAAAGTTACAAAAAAAATTAACCAATAAATGTTTTAGTTGATTTTAAAAATTGTCATTGCAACTTCATATTACATGTGTGATGATGGTATGTAAAAACTACATTTCAAATGAATTAAAAGTTTGTAGCAATTTTTTTTTTGTCAACGCAGAGGTTATAACTGAATTATACAATTAAAGTTATAATTACAGTTTAGAACATTGTGATGGGAAAAGTTAATTCCACCATGATATCTAGTACTTTTTGGAGAAAGCAAACTGCAGATTTTGCTTGTTTTTAGAAAACTTATTTATAGCCAATTCTTCTAAATACAGCTTTTTCTCTTTTATTCTGTCTCTGTGAACACTTAATAAGCACAAAAGTGATAGATGCTGTTTACTCATTGTGCTCCTCAGCCATGTCTTTACTCACCTGAGGGTGCTAAATGACCTTTCTACAGTGCATGCTGTTGGCGGAATTGTCATATAATTCAGTAGAGCCCACTTAACTGAAAGAAAAAATGCAGTTTCTGAGAGGAGATCATTTAGCTTAACTTTTTCACCACAGTCCTTGTTTTCCCATAAATCATACCAGGTTCTAGCTTCCGCTTCCAGATTTTCTATGTCATAAAACTGAAACAGTTCCTTCATAGCTTTGACAAAAACATCTTTTTACATTTTTTTCATCATGTTGGGATGAATTAAAATTGCTTTGAATGGCGTCTCATTGAGATCTGTAATTCTTGATTCAAGTGACATAATTAAAGAGTCTAAGTAAGGAATAAAAACAGCTGTTTTGTAGTAAGCAAGTGGAGTGGCCACAGAAATGTTCGAATGATGAGTTTGTCTTGTAGACGTTCTAGGCATTTTGATGTTAATTTCCAGAAAATCACATGTATCTCTTACTTCCATGAAAATTTCAGCAAATTCTTCTTCTGATTCCACCCTGTGCTTCCGAAAAACCTCCAGAAGTTCCTTCTTTATGTGTCGATGTACAGAATGCAAGTCAAAATCTACAGACTGTAATTTGTTCACAACTGGCTCCAGATATGAAGAATACCTGGATATGATTTTGAGACACACGATGAACACTACAGATGATGTTGCAGTGTCTAACTGGAAGGCTTGTGAGTGTGTTTCTGGGTTCGCCTCATCATCAATAGAAAGGTTACTTAGAGCTTTCTTGATGGTTACAAAATGTTTAGAAAAATGTCCTATAGACTTGTATTTTTCAGACCATCTTGTTTCACAAAGACCAGGAATGTTTGGAACTTTTTTCATTCTAAGTGTGTTCTCTCTAAAAAATCTGATTACTTGCTTTAGTATTCCAATTGTGCTTCTGATTTCTGTCACATGATTGAGGTCATTCACCACTAGGTTCAATCGATGCGATTGCACAATGAAAATATACAGCTTTTGGATATTTCTCTCTGATCCTTTGTTGAACACCAGTATCTTTACCAGCCATTGTGGAGCATCCGTCAAACCCTAAACCAATAAGCTTAGTCATTTCTAGTCCTAGTTTTTCCATGAATTGTAAAATAGCATCTGCTATACCTTCTGCATCTAATTTCTCAAGCTCGACAAAACCCATGAATTCTTCTTTTGCACTGGAAGGATGCATTGATCAAGCACTTTTTTTAAGACATAATGGCATATTGCTCTTGAAAATTATGCTGTTTCTTCCAAAAGCTCTCCAGGCAAGTATTGTACGCCGATTAATTTCTTCATCAATGTGACCCTCACTTGATATCTGCTGTCCAAGGAAAACGTATGTGCCTGTTATCTCCAGCTTTTCTCCATCAATCGATAAATCTTCATTTCTTTTAAAAGCATTGAACATCACTTTTGTCTTCTGAAAGTTCATTTTTAATCCCACTTCTTTACTCTTGTCAGCAAGTTCTACTTGCTGACAAGAGTAAATGACTACGTCATCAGCAAAACGAAGGTGGGTTAGATAATCTCCATTAATCTTTATCCCTTTGTTTTCCCAGTTCAGTGATTGAAAGACATTTTCCAATGTGGCATTAAAGAACTTCGGAGATATGGTGTCACCTTGTCTCACTCCTTTTCCAATTTTTATGTGTGTTGTATTTTCAGACAGCTGAATCTTTGCACTTGCATTTTCATAGATGTTATTAATAATATTAATGTATGCATCTTCAATACCTCTGGATTTCAGAGCCATTGTAACTGCTGGTGGTTTCACCGAATCAAAGGCCTTTTCATAATCGATAAAAGCCATGCACAATGGAAGTTCATATTCCCTCGCTCTTTCAATTAGTTCTCTCAGTACGTGGATATGATCTATTGTTCTGTAGCCACTCCTGAATCCAGCTTGTTCTCTCGGTTGAGCCATGTTCAGTGTTATCTTCAAGCGGTGTGAAAGAACTTTAGTGAAGATTTTATAAATCACTGACAGGAGGCTGATAGGTCTGTAGTTCCTGAGATCCTCAATGTCACCTTTTTTATGTAGCAGGATCATTGTAGCGTTGTTCCAATCCTCAGGAATCTTCCCTTCATTAAGGCATTGAGTGAAAATTTTGGCGAGTACTGTTTTGATTTGTTCACTTGCTTCTTGAATGATGTGTACAGTAATTCCATCTTCTCCTAGAGCTTTCCCCTGCTTCATGTTCTTGGTTGCATGTGCAACTTCTGCTGGGAGGACTGGAAGAACTCTGGTACCTTTCATGATGTCTGGGGTACATGTATCATCCCTTTCATATAATTTGGAGTAGAAATCTTTCACTCTTGTCAAAATTCCGCCTCTATTTCTTGTTACAGTTAACCATCTTCTTTTCTCAGTGCCATAATCTGTTTTCTTCCCTTACTGAGATGTCCCTTTGCTATCTTTAGGCTTTGGTTGTTTTCAGTTGCTTTCCTCACTAGTTCACAGTTGAATTTCCTTACGTCTTCAGTGATACTTTTTTGTACTGTCTTGCATAGCTCTATATATTCCACTTTGGAAGTCACATCTTCTTTAGTTGTCCTCATCTCTCTTCTTTTTTGCATCAACATTTTGGTTTTTCCTGATAATTTGTTCACATGCAACTTGTTCTTAGACCTAGCTAATTTTGTTGCTGTTTCCATAAGAGCTTTGGTTACTTTTCTGTTAACTTCAGAAATATCCACTTCTTCCGATGTTAGGCCTTCTAAAGCAGAGAATCTGTTCTTCAGTTCCAACTTGAAGGTATTATGGTGTTTTTTAAGGTTGGTTATGTCAATACATTTTGTTTGTCTTATGAGCTTGCCACGTTCGAGTTTAGTGTTGAGGTGCATCTTACATCTCACCAATCTATGGTCACTACCTGTGTTGAACTTGTTTAGCACACTGCAGTCTTCTATGAAGAATTTTTTGTTACACATAATAAAATCAATTTCACTTGTCGTCCAGTTTGGATGTCTCCATGTCCATTTCCTGTGTGGCTTTTTCTTGAAAACGGAGTTCAAGATGAAAAACCCTTCTGCCTTTGCAAACTGAACGACAGTATTTCCACGCTGGTTTCTGTTGCTGTGACCGAATTTATCTACTGAAGTTTCATTCTATTGCCGTTGCCCTATTTTTGCATTGAAATCTCCCATAGTTATCTTCAAGTGCTGCTTACCTTTATTATTTAGATGACGAATTTCCTCATAAAATTCTTCAATTTCTTCTTCAGGATGACTTGTGGTGGGTGCATAAGTTTGAATAATCTGAGCCTTGTATCTTCTCGAGAGTTGGATAACGAGTCGTGCAGCTCTATCAGAGGAAGTTTCAACTTCTACAACTTTGTCCTTCAGTTTCTTGTTTATTATAAATCCAACACCACTAGTTCTGCCAGTATCTGTCCCACGATAGTAAAGGAGATGTCCATTTTTCAGTTCAATGAGATCTTCTCCTTTTCTCCTTACCTTACTTAGCCCGAGGATGTCCCACTTGATCTTTTGTAGTTCCTCTTCCAATTCAAGAAGCCTGGAATCAGAAGATAGGGAGCGTCCATTATACGTAGCCAAGGTCAGCATCAGATGGCAGCCTAGTCCGGTCCTCCGGGGATTCTTAGCACCCTCTGCCTTCATGTCACACTGGCTGCTGCCTTGGCCTGGTACATTCCAGCTGCCAGAGACTGAGGGCCAAGATTTAAGTTGTGGAGTAATTTTGGAGGGGTTTGGCCATAACTCACCACGCTCGCCACACGGGTTGGTAAGTGTGGGATAGCATTTCCTCAAATCCTGATGGTATAGTTATACCACTATTGGCGGTATATATATATACTGTATATACAGGGTGTATCAGAAATGATGGTCAAAACTTTAAGGGGTGATAGAACACGGCACAAGGAACAATATTTGTAATACATGGCGTGGTCGGAAACCACATGGTTAGCCGGTAGAGGGCGCTTGCCGGTGCATTTCGCACACACTGTCATTTGCAAGCTGTATGGCCACCGAGGTGCAGCGGTATTCCAGTGCTGAGAAGGCCGATATCCATTTCATGTACGGAGCCGCAAACGGCAATGCCGTCGAAGCTCAGCGGTTGTATCGGGAGCGTTTTCCACATCGGCCGGTGCCCGATTGCCTGACCTTTCAGCGCTTGCACAGACAACTGTGTGAGACGAGGTTGTTCCTTGCCCACAGACAGGACGCAGGTTGTTCACGGATGGTGAGAACGCCGAATAGGATAGAGGCGATTCTGGAAGATGTGGAAGATCGGCCGGAAGGCAGCACTTGAGCGATGACACGTATCCACGAAGTGAGTCATATGACGATATGGCATGTGCTTCATGAGGAACACTTCCACCCTTACCATCTCCGTGGGGTCCAGGCCTTACAAAAACCGGATTTTCCTTGCCGTATGACATTTGCACGCTAGTACCTGCAACAGTGCACAGTGCAGCCAGAGTTTGTAGCATCTGTTCTGTTTACCGACGAACCAACGTTCACCCATGACGGCATGTTTAATACGCATAACGAGCATGTGTGGGCCACCGTCAATCTGCATGCAACACGGGTGCGGTGCACCCAGCAGCGTTTCTCCGTTAATGTGTGGGCGGGGATAATCCACGACTACGTCATTGGCCCGTGTCTCCTACCAGACCGCCTCAACGGAACAAGCTACCGTATTTTCCTGCAGCAGGTCCTGCCTGAGTTACTGCAGGTTGTGCCACCATTGCTAGAGGTTGTCAAGCATGTGGTTCCAGCACAACGGAGCGCCAGCCCATTACACCAGGGAAATGCGAACTACCTGAACACTCAATTTCCAAAGTAGTTCATGTATGTTAGTGAATGTATTCATTATATGAGTGCATAGGAAGACATTTCAATGACTTCTGTTATGGTGAGTTGTAATGATGTTCATTATTTTATTGGTTTTAATTTTAACAGTTATGCTCCATTTAAGACTTAACATCAAGTAATGATCTCCTGATTGCCTAACTTATAATAACGTGGGAAACCATAGTGAACGACGTTTAGTGCGCCGATTATTTAGCAAAAACTGATATTTGAAGGAAAGTTGGCTTTGGATTCTTTAGTAAATGAGAATGTACTGCGTAAATGTTTCAACCAAGTAAATTATATTACATCTTGACTGATGTACAGTAGTGTGTTCCATGTATTAGTCCTAAAACTGCTATTTCTACTTTGCTTACTGTGAAACTGAGAATATCGTAAACTGAGATGATGAAATCAATGTATAAATTTGTGTAGCTAAACATCTGATTTTTTGTCATGCATTTTTATTTATTTATTTATTTATTTATTTATTTATTTTTTTGTATTTTGCAGAAGCATGTGGAAAAACTAAATGCTGAGAAGGCCAAAAAAGCCGAAGAACAGCGACAAAAACAAATAGCAGAAAGAAAGAAGTAACACATTTTTTCTATTGCATCCTTAAGTGTGCAACAGAGCATACTTTGTACATTTAGCATTCTGTCAGAGGCCATTTCATAAATGCTGAAAAAAAAAAAAAGCATCGCATAATGAAATTGAATCTGACCTCATAACTAAGATAGTTATATTTTGGAAAAACTAAATACTGAAAATGCCAAAAAAGCTCTAAAAATAGGAACAAAAGCAAATAACAGAAAGGAAGAAGTAACACCTCTCTTTCTATTGCATCCTTAAGTATGCAGCAAAGCATACATTTTATATATGAAGTATTTATCTTCAAGTTAAACACTGCTGGTCAAAGCAAGTGGCTTCAGTGAAGTACCTTTCATTAGCATTCTACCAGAGACCATTTGATAAATGGTGGAGGGCAAAAAACGTGTCACAGATTGAAATTATGAACCTGACCTTAACTAAGCTAGTTCTACAGAAACCTTATCTGCACTCAGATGCAAGATATAATTGCATGTTTCAATTATTTGATGATAATGCATGAAAGTAGCATTTAGCATGGAGTTTAAGAGATTATCAATATTTGGGTGTAGTATTTTGTGTGGCAACTAGCAGTTTGACAGAGTGTCAACTAGCAGTTTGTTTGGTCTTTCAGATATTGGTAATCATTCCAAATGTTAAAATATTGTTCCTACTTAGTGCTTTTTTTAAAACTGTGAATGTTCTACTTTATGTGCTATTTCAGTGAACACATTAACTCCTTGTGAAGAATGATTACCAAAGTAATCATTTTCAAATTTACATACATGAGATTCTTCTGCGTATTTCAGGAATTCTTCTTCTTTTTTTTTTGTTTAGGACATTCTCGAGATCAGTCCAAAACTGAAGAAAAAGAGGGTAATTTTTGGAGTGAAGTTTCCCACCCATAATCATAACTTATTTTTTCTCACAATGGTGCCCGTGTCTAGTATTGTTAAATTTTATTGGATAAATGTTTTTATTTCATCATGAAACTGTAGGCAGGAATTTAGCAATTTCCAAAAACGGATGTTAGACTATGTGGAAATCGTCAGGCATGAGATACTTCTGCTAAGCACGAGATCTTTCGATCACACTAGTGATCTTCATCAGGTTGCCAACCCCAATGGCATCAGGTTTTAACAACACGCAACATATATAGGATTTGATGTCATGGGAGAGTAGCTAGAGCGCATGCTCGCAGTGGTAGTTGTGAACACAGAGAGACAAGTTAAGTAAATACATTTGAGAAGCATGAAATCAACATGATATTGTACAAGTATTAACGACATCTTACCCAATTATACCTCCATACAATTCGGCGCAGCCTCTATCTGTTAAGCTTGCTTCCCTACAATACCTGGTATGAAAGGGCATTCACGCATTTGTCATCTGTCCGCCTACGACGTATTGAATCGATATTGCTAGTGAGTACGGGTACCCAACAGATATGGTACACGCAATTTTCCGCAGACATCGACAACTTGCGTTTACTACCTTGGAACGCACCTACCCTGCCACCAGGTACGTAGGATCCATGAGTTATTATCCCTGGTGCATTAGCGCTTTAAAACATGCATGTACCAGGTTTAACTCAAACTTAGGTTTACAAACACACAATTTATACACGCTGATTAAGCATGACAGGGACCCTGTCGAGACCAAACACCGGTACAGCATCTATCTTATCCCTTTGAGGGCCTTAAACCCTAATGAAACTGATCAAGTGTGCATAGGTTCAACTTTACGCAACTTAAAAATCCAACTGCTTGAACACTTGCGCCATGTGAGAACAGGCTCACAATCAACAACACTAGCTTGATTAGCAGCTAGTGGTACACATAGACCTATATAGGATGAAGCTAAGATTCTTATTACACACAGTACTAAAAGTATGACCCTTTTTGCCGAAAGCTTATACATCCACCATTACAAAGGAATTTGCTGTAATGATGATATGCCCTTTCTTCTCCCACGTGCATGGACTAATCTAATGAAACATTATGTAAATAATAACAATTATAGTGAAATCATTAATACTCGTGCGATACCATGTTGATCTCATGCTACTCAAATGTATTTACTTAACTTGTCTCTCTGTGTTCACAACTACCACTGTGAGCATGCACTCTAGCTACTTTCCCATGACGTCGAATCCTATTTATGTTGCGTGCTGTTAAAACCTGATGCCATTGGGGTTGGCAACCTGATAAAGATCACTAGTGTGATTGAAAGATCTCATGCTTTTATCTATCATGTATTTTAGACTTGTAAATACCATTTTTAAATTTGATTAAATGTGTAAGCTTGACGTTCTTCATCATTTGACCAGAAAGTGGTTATTGCACAAGTTGCCTATAGTGCTTTGTATGACAGAGACTTCTTCATTGCGAGTATAACCTGCAACGCGAAAAACTCACCTATTGCTACTTATGCTAATTCAGGGAATTCCGCCTTTCCTGTTATCACTTGGGTCATCCACGAGATCGATGCACAACTGAACAGAAATTTTGGGAAAACTGGTGCTCCCCCCCCAGGGGTGAGTTGTTTTCAGTCTTTTGAAATGGAAGTTCGGTTGATTGTTGTAGTTTTCTCCCGTAATCATAATTTTTTTCTTGCAATGTGTCTTCTACCCAATATTATTGTTAAATATCATTGTATTCCTTAAATACTTGTATTTCAGCTTGAAAATGGGAGAAAAATTTCCAAAAACGGAAGTCTGATGGAGCAAAGATTTTTCTCATTATTACTTATTTTTTTCCCCTATGATGTTCTCACTATCCTGTTTTGTTGTTAAATGTTGCTTTCCTCTTATAAATATTTGCATTTGAGCTTGATAAGGGAAGGAAAAATTTCAAAAAATTGAAGTGACAAAGTTGGGAAATTTATAAGTATCGAGGCAGGTGTTCAAAATGATTCATCCTCTCAAAGTTACACCATTTATGTAAAATAGTTATATCATGCATTCATGGTCCTGAGGCTGAAAGTTTTTTTCACTATAATGGATGAAATTATTGTCATCTGAGTGTATAAATAAACATAAAAAAACCGACAATGAAGAAATGGGAAGGGAAAGATATCAACAGAAAGAAACATTTAATTTGCAATGGATGCTGTGCAAATGTTACTTAGTCAGCCAAAGACAAATATGGCTGTGGAACTTGCTGAGAAGAAAGCAAGGCTTGCTTCTCAGTCGCCATCTGGACTCCACATCAGAATTTGTTTAGCCGCCCCGGTGGTGCAGTGGTCTAAGCGATGGCCTCTGATCATTCGTCCGTAAGGGGTCCGGGTTCGAATCCCGGTGAGGCATGGATGTTGTGTTTGTCTTATGGCACTGGCTGTCTCCCTTCCCTGGAACCAGTGACCCTAAATTAGGGACGGGCGACTGCTTATAGCCCATTTGAAGTCCGTGGTGTTTTTTACAGCGCTGTTTTTGCAGCGAGTACAACCTTGGAGCGATGCCAAACGTCCTGACTTACGTGTCCATTATGAAATGGGACAAGCAACTTAGAGAAATGGGAAGTTTGTAACCAATGACTGGTAAACATGCTAAGTGTATGTATGTGTGTAAGAGAAAAACATTGTGCACAAGATTCAACTGCATTAACAAGATAAGCCACATGACAGAATGGCACGGGAAAACTTTGCCGAGACTATGTTGGCCAAAATTAATGGCAGTGATACATTCCTGGACCAGGTATGCTTTTCAGACAAGTCAACATTCTATGTGTCTGGAAAAGTAAACAGACAACTGCCACATCTGGGAGTCCAAAAATCCATACATTGTTCATGAACATGGACAGGATTCACCAAAATGCAATGTTTTGTGTGGGATCATGAAGGGAAAAAAATCATTGGTCCCTGTATTTTTGCTGAGGCCACTGTAACTGGACTAACATACTTGGACATGTTACGGGAATATGCTGTGCCTCAGCTGCCTGAAGGAACAATTTTCCAATAAGATTGGTCTCCTTCACACTTTGTCAATGATGCTCACACATTCTTGGATAACCACTTCACTGCAGGATGGATTGGGAGAGAATCAATGTTCATTGCATGGCCCCCCAGTTCACCAGACCTAACTCAATCTGACTTTTTGTGTGGGGAGTTAAGGACCAGGTATATACTACGTTGGTGCATATGTCGACTTATGCGACAGAATTTGGGCTGCAATCAACATGACACCACGAATGCTTCTTAATGCGTGGGCTGAGGTCTAATACCGGTTGGATGTTTGCCACACCACCAGTGGAGCTCACGTTGAAGTTTATTAGACATGTAAGAACAAAATTCTCAGTTTGTGTATCTGGAACAATACATGTTGCCAATAAACTGTGGTAAGTTCAGAATTTATGATACTTCCTTTTATTACACGTCTAAGCGAAACACCCCTGTACCCGGTGGCGCAGTGGTCTAAGCAATGGCCTCTGATCATTCGTCCGAAAGGGGCCCGGGTTCGAATCCCGGTGAGGCATGGGTGTTGTGTTTGTCTTATGGCACTGGCTCTCTCCCTTCCCTGGAACCAGTTACCCTAAATTAGGGATGGGCGACTGCTTATAGCCCATTGAGTTGCTCACGGTGGTCGTTAAACCTCTAATAAAAAAACAAAAAATAAAAAACACCCCCTTGTTTTTCAGTTCTAGTCTTTTAATTGTGTATTAGTCTGTTACAAATTATCTTATTACAAATGTAGAATACTTTTTCTTGGTTTAATGTTGACAGGCAGTCAGGGAAAGCCATATTTCATTTTTTATTTCATGTTTTGTCATCATTCCTGCTAACATGGATGATCTTTGTGTTAAAAATATCTACATAGAGTACTGAATTATCTGGATTTACAGGGGGAGGGGGGGTCACGACTGAGTGTTATCCAGATAATAAAAATTGATGAATTCCCTCTCCGAAAAATGTTCAAAAGCATTCAATTCAACTCTCAAAAATTTGTACTGTTCACAGAGATGCCAACCAATATGGAATCTCCGTAATTATTACAGATTTCCCCCTGAGATTACGGAGTTACGGATGACTAAAGACAAATTATGGATATTCAGGTTTTCGCTGTTATTAAGAATGTTCTACTGGTTTTGTAATTAATCAATGTAAAAGTCTCTGAACAAAGTTCGTGACACAGTTCTTTGTTTGTTTTTCTCCAAAGAGGAGGAATTTGTTTTGCCCTAGTTTGAAAGCTAAGTGGAAAAGAAAGCACGACGCCGGGCTGGTATTTCATAGGCCTTTCGCCGTGCCCTGGATTTATTCGCTGTGGCTTGGGATTGTGTCTGCCCGTGAACAAAGTTTGAGATGCAGCTTTTTGTTTCTTTTCTTTTTTCTTTTCCCCCAAGGAGGAGAAATGTGTTTTGCTTGTTTGAAAGCTAAGTAGAAAGAAAGCACGGCACCAGGCCTGGATTACATCGGCCCGTTATCATTTTGGGCTTTAGTTTTCCATTTGAGGACGAAATTCCATCTTCCTGAAACAGAAGTTGGAGGTAGTGAAGATTTCTCCCGTAATCGTAATATTATCTTGTGATGTTCCTTCTGCCCAGTATTGTTTTTAAATATCCTTCTATTCCATAAATACTTGAATTTCAGCTTAAAAATGGAGGAAAGAGTTTCCGGAAATGGACTACAGTCGAAGCGAAAGATTTCTCCCATAATCATAACTCTTTCTTCTCCTGATGTTCTCACTATCCTTTGTTGTTGTTAAATGTTACATGTTACTATATTTTGAAGAAATTTCCACTGAAAAGTTAATTTCTGCTGCACGCAGAGGCTGCTGATATAGAAATTAGGAAGAAAACTTCCTTTTCTTCAGTAATGTACTTCGCAAATATTTATATATGCTATTCTTGTTGTGCCACATAGTAAAGCAACTGCATAAATAATTTTTAGCATTGTCCATAAGAGTCGAAGTTTAGGCCAAACCTAGCCACCAAAACTTTAGGGGCGTTGTTAGCCTTAAAAGTTAAGATGGCATAATTTTCAGAGGTTTGCCATTCTCTCACATTTTCAGAAAAAAAATTGACTGATGCAAAGCATGTCACAGTGGGAGCATACTTACAGGCAGCCAACTAGTTTAGAGAAGTTTGGCTGAAAGGCTTTTAAATATGTAAAGAATTTTGATATACAATGTGTAAATATGTTCATAAGAAAAATTGCCATTTATAAACTGTCAGCATACAGACATAATTTTTTATTAGTATTGAAGTGAAAAAAAGCATTTGTAAGGCAAAGCAAAACTGACAGGTAAATGTAATTAGTATTCACTAAAAACTATTAAAACTATTAAAAAATAATATTAACTAAAACATGTAACATTAAAAAGTATTAACTATTAAAAAACTATAACTATTAACTACACTATCTACTAACAAGTAATTGGACACCTGTGATAGTAAAGGAAAACGAAGTTCATTCACCTTCAATAGTTGGTGGAGCCTCCACGAGCGGCGATTACAGCTGCGACCCTCCGGGTCATACTCTCAACCAGGCGTTGTACGACGGCTAGCAGTATTTTCTTCCACTCGACTTGGAGGAGACAGGTCAGTTCCTTCACCGATTTCAGTCGGTGGGGGCACCCCTTAAGTTGATGCTCCAACTCGTCCCAGAGGTGCTCGATAGGGTTAAGGTCCGGGCTCTGCGCAGGCCAGTCCATTCGATAAATCCCATTGTCACCATACCAAGCCATGGTGGACCTCGCAACATGACAGGTGGCATTGTCATCCTGAAAGTAACATGGGTCCACCCCGTAAAACTGCCACAATGTAGGAAGCTCATTGTCATCCAAAATGGTGCAGTAGGTCTCGGCGTTGAGTCTACCAGGAATTGCGACCAAGGGTCTCGTGCCATACCAAGAGAAACACCCCCATAGCATAATTCCACCGCCGCCGAACTTCACAGTTGGCACAATACAATTCCGGCAGGAGACGTTCTCCAGGCAGACACCAAACCCAGACTCTGCCGTCCGAACGGTAGAGGGTGAACCTTGATTCGTCGCTCCAGAGAACCTGTTTCCACTGTTCAACGGTCTACTGTCGATGTTCTTTGCACCACTTTAGCCGAGCAGCGCTATTAGACGTGGTGATCAAAGGCTTGTGGGCGGCAGCACGTCCATGATAACCGAGCAGATGGGCTTCCTTATGGATGGTATTCATCAAAAGAACACTCCCGGAAGCCTGTTGAAACTCCTCGTGGATGGGATGTGGGCTATCGATTTGGTGCGGTTCTTCCGAATTTCTCTGGCCAGCACCCGTCGATTTCTAACTCCCAGTTTTGTTGGTTTGCTGGGTCGGGGCACATTCCGACAGTCACCTCTCATCTTCCACTTGCCAATCACGTAGGCCACTGTCGATTTTGGGTACTTCAACTCGCTGGATATTTCGCATATGGATCGTCCATTTATGTGATACCCGACGATTACACCTTTCTCGAAATCAGAGAGCTCCGAACTGCGTGGCATCTTGCATGCGACTGGTTGCATTGTTGTTTCCCACATGATATTTAATGGCGGCGGCTGTGACATGTATCAAGGCCGCAGATATCGTCGATTGGAGGGGTGTCCAATTACTTGTTGGTAGATAGTGTATTAAAAACTATATTTTAGATTTGATAACAGTATCTTTAGACAACATTATGGTGCACTGATAGGTTCCCCGTTATCTTCTTTATTTGCTGAGGTGATACTGCAAAAAATAGAGGAAGTAATCATCAATAAATACCAAGAAAAAATTCTTTTTTATGGCAGGTATGTTGACGATACACTTATCTTGTGGAATTCGGATATTAAAGAACTGGACACTGAAAGAAGAATTCTTGAGTCATTTTGAAAGCATTAACTTACAATGGAATGTGAAAATAACAATATACTTCCCTTTTTGGATGTCGCATTGATAAAATCACAGCCATATCTAGATTTTTGTGTTTATAGAAAGCCCACTTACATCCCAATTCTAGTTCCATTGGACTTATATCATCCATGGGCTTACAAAATTTCTGCTCTTAGATCTTTTGTTCACAGAGTGTTTACACATTCTAGTAACAATAGGTTTAAAGAAAGTGAACTTAAATGGATTAAAAAACAGCAAAAACCTTTGGATATAACCCTTCTGTAATTGGGAGATTAGTTTACGAATATAAGCACCCCACACAGAAAGTCAAGAGGAAACAAAAATTTAGTGGTAAATTCCCCTTTATTAAAGATGTAATGAAAGTCATTAAAAAAAAAAAGAGTGTCACAAACAACAACTTGATATAGATATTACTATTAATGACTACAAGAGTCTGATCATTAAAGATCGAGAGAAAATAAGGTTGCTAGATAGAGCAGGTGTATATAGTATTCTGATATATGATCCTAGAGATAATTGTACAAAAACTACTTATATAGGAAGTACGAAGAATCGCTTAAAGAATAGATTACAGCAGCATATTATAAACTGGAACCGAAAAGAAGGGGAAAAAACTGCATTAATACAATATTGTATTGAGAATAAAACAGTTCCTATCTTTGAAGAAATAAAGATCATCTCTAAACAACCTACCAAAAAGACTATCCAATATGCTGAATTGATTGTTATAGGAAAAACTAAAAATAATAATTGTAATATTAGCAGTGGTGTGGTTTTTCCAATACCATGGGAAATCTTGATTAAGGAAGACAGGCAACAAAAAAGAAACCCCATACCAAGAGTACATCATTCCTCTGAAGACACACTATAACGGAACAGTAAAAGTAACGGAACAGTAAAAAGTAACGGAACAGTTTTTCGGTGGTGGCAACCACAAAATTAAATGACGTCAAAGGTCTACGTGTGCAGGGTGACAGCAGCTCCGATGGGTGTGGCAGTGTGTGAAAGACAATGAGAAGGACAGTGAGTTGGACTTCATTACGCTCTCTGAGGATGGTGAACGGATTATTCACCGAAATGCATAGGAGGACATTGACAATTTGAGTTCTGTGAAATTTCTGCTATTCCTGTGCCCTTTGTTGGATATTGATTTTTGGTGCATAAATATCGTATAGTCATTCATGTTTTAGTAGGCCATTCCATTCGTTTAGCATTCGTGTTCTTTATTCTTCATTACAGTAAGGACTTCCATTGTTCATAGTGGATATAATTTCATTCCTAAACTTCTTCCTTTGAGAACCTTGTTACAGTGAAATATGTTTTTACTGAACTTTGCTACATTTTAACTGGTGTTATGCGTTTCTTTGCATCGCGCCATAGCCTTTCACCGTCTTTAATTTGTGTTCTTAACTTTTGAACTATCAGTCCAGATAAGATTCATAGTCAACTTTTAATTCAACTGCATCTTGACTGACCTTCTTCCATAGCACTTGTCAGCCAACTTTTATTAAATGGAAAATGACTGAAATTGAGACATGTAAGCATACTTTTTGTACAGTTTATTCAAATTACAATAAGTTTGTAATACAAGTTTTCCCAATTTAATTTTAGATATTAAAAATGTGACAGGTGGTAGCAGAGGTGATAATGCACAAAAAGTTAAAAACAATGAAGAACATGTACATACATTCTTTTACTAAACTTATCTAATTATTATTTTTCAGTTTCTTTCCCATCATACTAGTAACACCACATATGAATACTGGGGGAAAAGAGGATTGTGTGAAATTGGTTTTTCACTTTATAAGTATACATTAATTTCTAACCACACCCATAATTTTGCAGAAGAAATTTACATGATAGTAAAGGATTTGTTAAAATATATTCTCATAATTATGCTATTGAAGAAATTTATATGATAGTAAAGGATTTGTTAAAATATATTCTCATAATTATGCTATTGAAGAAATTTATATAATAGTTTAACAGTACCCACATATTGGGTTGTCAGAAAAGTCATGACGTATTTTAGCCAGGATTTGCAAAGGACATTTATTGATAGAAAGAACAAAGATCAATCAATGATATAATGCCCGTTTTGTTCGATAACCTTTTGCCATCTTTCAGTGAGCTGCAGAATGCCTCGTTCATAGAAGGAACTGTCTTTCGTGGTGAAAAACTGTACAAGGTGCTGATTTACAGCCTCATCTGAATTGAGCGTTATACCACGCAACAACTGTTGAAGAGAGCAAAACAAGTGGAAGTCTGACGGCGCAAGGTGAGGCGAGTATGCTGGGTGTGGCAACACATCCCACCCAACCTCCAATAATTTTTGGCGGGTGATCAAACTTGTGTGTGGTCTCGCATTGTCGTGATGGAACACAACACCTTTACGATAAACGAGCTCTCGACGTTTCTGGATGATGGATTTGTTCAAACTGTCCAATTGCCGACAGTACACATTCGAATTGATTGTTTGGTTCCGTGGTTGGAGCTCGAAAAACACGACACCTTTAAAATCCCACCACACTGAGACCAGAACCTTCCGCTGATGAATGTCTGGTTTGCGTGTCGTTTGTGGCGAAGTAGCACGTCGGGACCAAGACCGTTTGCGCAGCACATTGTTGTACACAATCCACTGTTCGTCACCAGTTATCAGTCACTTCAAAACAGGATCGTTTTCCTCACGTTTAATGAGCATATTGCAGATGTTTATATGCGCCGTCAATTGAGCTTCTTTCAGTTCACGAGGAACCCACACATCGAGCTTGCTTACGTATCCCAGCTTCTTCAGTTGGTCGTAAACGCTTGAATGATGGATGTGCAATGTGTCTGCAATCTCTCGTGTCGTGTAATGTGGGTTTGACTCGATCAATGCTTTGATTTGGTCGTCATCATCCTCGGTGGGCCTCTCGAACCGAGGAGCATCGTTGAGGTCAAAAGCACAAGCACAGAATTTTGTGAACCACCGCTGGCACTGACATTCTTGTAGAGCATTATCACCGTACACTTTACGCAACTTTTCACAAGCTTAACGCGCGTTCTTCCCTTTACGGAAGTAGAACAGTAAAATATGGCGAAAATGCACAGTTTGGTTTTCCATCTTCAACTTGATGTCAAATCTCTGCAAATCAACCAAATCGCTCACTATTCTTTAGGAACAGTACAATGTGGTAAATAGCGTTCCCCCGGCTGCCGCCATACCCACACACGGCCATCAGACTGATGGATCATGTATCTGGATTCATCCATCCACAGGACCAGTTTCCATTGATCTACGGTCCACGACAAATGTTCTTTACATCATGCTAAAAGACGAGTAGCATTCCGAGTGGAAATGAAAGGCTTATGAGCAGCCGCACGGCCACAGTAACCCATGGAATGAAGTTCTCTGCGAATGGTACATGTACATAACGAAGTTCCAGCATTTTTACTCGCTTGTACACTGAGGTCTTGTGCAAGTGCTCCGTTGATTAGCTGTAATGACTCTCCTGAGGCTTCAACATCCTCTATCACTGATTTTCTTTGGTCTGCCGGTACATTTTGCTGCTTCAGGCATGCCATGTGTCTTCTACTTATTCAGTACATACAAAACAGTTGACTTGGGTATGTTTAAACGCCTCTCGGTTTCTCTTATGGACAACCCACTAATATAACACCCAACAATCTTTCCTTTCTCAAAGTCAGTTCAGCGACATTTTCACTCAACCTCACAGTGCGATATGATCGCGGTCGGGCAGGCTTGTTTTTATACGTTTGCAGCTGTACCGCGCATCTTAACAATGCAGCGGATCAATTCATTTGCTTTTGAAGGAGTGTCCAGTGACTTTTGTCAATATAATAGTGTATCAAATAAAGGTAACTTGATCACGCTAGTTACGTTACGTGAAAAAAACTTAACTAGCGTGATCAAGTTACCTTTATTTGTTATTATTGTTACGTGTTTTGCTCATCATCGTCATGTTTCAAAAAATATAGTGTGTGTGTGTGTGTGTGTGTGTGTGTGTGTGTGTGTGTGTGTGTGTGTGTGTGTGTGTGTGTGTGTGTTCTATTAAGAAGAGACTGAAGCAAAAAAATTTTTTGACTAATACCAAGTACAACATAGAAAAGGTTATGTATTGACCGGTGTGAGTAAAAAGAGAAAAAAATAGAACAACTGAATGTAGAAAGTGTCGAGAATACTGAGCCTTGGCTTTATCAAGGACCAGCAAAAACTCTGCATTTTCTCACTTCCACAAAGACCTATTTGGAAATGGGTTTCTGCAAAGTCATAGATGCAAGTAATAAGTCCACCAAAAAAAAAAAAAAATTAAAAAATATATATATGTCATGACCTCAGCAGAGTTGTATGACCAAGCTTTAGTTAACAATAACAGATGAAGAGCATGGGTCGGGCCAGGAAAGTTATGGATGCAAGCTAAATTGTTAACTAAAGCTTGGTCATACAACTCTGCGGAGGTCATGACATATATATATTAAAAAAATTTTTGGTGGGCTTATTACTTGCATCTATGACTTTGCAGAAACCCATTTCCAAATAGGTCTTTGTGGAAGTGAGAAAATGCAGAGTTTTTGCTGGTCCTTGATAAAGCCAAGGCTCAGTATTCTCGACACTTTCTACATTCAGTTGTTCTATTTTTTTCTCTTTTTACTCACACCGGTCAATACATAACCTTTTCTATGTTGTACTTGGTATGAGTCAAAAAAATTTTTTGCTTCAGTCTCTCTTCTTAATAGAATGTGAATTCTGAATTTTCATAACTGCTGCGTTGCGCGTTTTGATCTTCAGGTTATTTTGCAACTTTCGTTTTAAATTCTAAAGTTTTTCTTATGTTTTCGGCTTTGCTCTTTAGTATATATATATATATATATATTGGCCGCTTGGTCAGCGTGGTGAGTTATGGCCAAACCCCTCCAAAATGATTCCACAACTGAAATCTTGGCCCTCAGTCTCCGGCAGCTGGAATGTACCTAGCCAAGGCAGCGGTCAGTGCGACATGAAGGCAGAGGGTGCTAAGAATCACCGGAGGACCGGACTAGGCTGCCATTTGATGCTGACCTTGGCTACATATAACGGACGCTCCCTATCTTCTGATTCAAGGCTTCTTGAATTCGAAGAGGAACTACAAAGGATCAAGTGGGACATCGTCGGGCTAAGTGAGGTAAGGAGAAAAGGAGAAGATCTCATTGAACTGAAAAGTGGACATCTTTTCTACTATTGTGGGACAGATACTGGCAGAACTAGTGGTGTTGGATTTATAATAAACAAGGAACTGAAGGATAAAGTTGTAGAAGTTGAAAGTTCCTCTGACAGAGCTGCACGACTCGTTATCCAACTCTCGAGAAGATACCAGGCTCAGATTATTCAAACTTATGCACCCACCACAAGTCATCCTGAAGAAGAAATTGAAGAATTTTATGAGGAAATTCGTCATCTAAATAATAAAGGTAAGCAGCACTTGAAGGTAATTATGGGAGATTTCAATGCAAAAATAGGGCAACGGCAACAGAATGAAGACTTCAGTAGGTAAATTCGGTCACGGCAACAGAAACCAGCGTGGAAATACTCTCGTGGAGTTTGCAGAGGCAGAAGGGTTTTTCATCTTGAACTCCTTTTTCAAGAAAAAGCCACACAGGAAATGGACATATCCAAATAGGACTGTAGGGGCGAGAAATTACGCCCCTATATAAATTGTGTGATGGACTTTTAAATCCCATCGATCATTCTGGATACTAACAGTTCTGAATAAATATTTCCATGTGTATTATTTGGAAACGAGTGTAACACGTGGTAATGCACCAGACTAGGTGACATTTCGATGTGCCTGTTTGACAGGTCTATTGTATTCACAGAAGGCACAGCTATTGTTCCTGGCCAGAGGGATATGTAAGCTGCAGGGCACCGTGAGGTGGAGGTCAACGAAGGGATTAGGTGGAGGTCAACGAAGGGATTAGGTGAAGGTCACCGGCAGAAGGCACGTGTCAGGAGAGAAATGTGGTATGGGGGGCACCGAGAAGAGCGAGGGGGGTCGCCTGCTCTTGGAGGGCTTCAACTAGGGAGAGAGAGGGAGCCTCAGGCGAGTGAGGCAGGAGCCAATCAGAAGGCTAGTGAAGTTAAGGGGGAAAACTTCAGGATAGGAGTAGAAGGAAAGACGACTCAGTCGACAGGGAGCGAGCGTGAGAGACAGTCTACGGGGAGCGAGCGTAGAGAACGGTTGACGACAGCGTGTGCTGCGGACGGTTAGGAAGTGCTGGGGGACAGCACGGACAGCGAAAATGGTTGTATAGTGCTGGGGGTTTAGCACGGAAAAAAGAAAAGTTCTTGATATAACGTGCCAGTTAGAGCACGGGGAAAGCCAGCGTAGTTGGAATCGGACACGTGTGTCTGGAACGACGTACGGAGAAAGCATTCGGAGAGAACACGTGTTCGGGACGGAACACAAAGCATAGCTTCCGGAACAAAAGAAGAGAGACGAACGGAAGGTTACGACGATTGAAACATGTCACGTCGGTGATAGAAAAAGAACGGGCAAAGAGTATTGGCAGGAAAGGGTATTCTGGAATAATTAGATACCCGGATCATTTTCACGTGGAACTGCAGTTGCCGGAACTCGAGGTCAAGGAACAATAGCTGCCGAAACAATTTACTTTTGATTAAATGTTTTGTTAAGTTTGCAACAAGCCTGAGAGTGAATTCATGCTTGGAATTGTTTTGCCATTATTTTTACTTCCCTCTCCTGAATAGCAGATTTATAGTAAAGCTGGGAGAGAAAGAACGCCGGGCTGTCTTCAACTATCGTTGATAGACAGTCTCTAGACAACGAACCTTATAAATGGTTTCCCTTCCTGCTGTGGGGAAATTTTGATCAGCGCTGGAAGCCAGTGGGTGTTTGGCCGAGGAGCCATTAATTAACATAATGAGCTTCCACCCCTACAAGGACGACAAGTGAAATTGATTTTATTATGTGTAACAAAAAATTCGTCATAGAAGACTGCAGTGTGCTAAACAAGTTCAACACAAGTAGTGACCATAGATAGGTGAGATGTAAGATGCACCTCAACACTAAACTCGAACATGGCAAGCTCATAAGACAAACAAAATCTATTGACATAACCAACCTTAAAAAACATCATACTACCTTAAAGTTGGAACTGAATAACAGATTCTCTGCTTTAGAAGGCCTAACATCGGAAGAAGTGGATATTTCTGAAGTTAACAGAAAAGTAACCAAAGCTCTTATGGAAACAGCAACAAAATTAGCTAGGTCTAAGAACAAGTTGCATGTGAACAAATTATCAGGAAAAACCAAAATGTTGATGCAAAAAAGAAGAGAGATGAGGACAACTAAAGAAGATGCGACTTCCAAAGTGGAATATATAGAGCTATGCAAGACAGTACGAAAAAGTATCACTGAAGACGTAAGGAAATTCAACTGTGAACTAGTGAGGAAAGCAATTGAAAATAACCAAAGCCTAAAGATAGCAAAGGGACATCTCAGTAAGGGAAGAAAACAGATTATGGCTCTGAGAAAAGAAGATGGTTCTGTAACGAGAAATAGAGGCAAAATTGTGACAAGAGTGAAAGATTTCTACTCCAAATTATATGAAAGGGATGATACATGCACTCCAGACATCATGAAAGGTACCAGTACTACAGTTCCTCCAGTCCTCCCAGCAGAAGTTGCACATGCAATCAAGAGCATGAAGCGGGGAAAAGCTCCAGGAAAAGATGGAATTACTGTAGCCATCATACAAGAAGCAAGTGGAGAAATTGAAACAGTACTCGCCCAAATTTTCACTCGATGCCTTAATGAAGGGAAGATTCCTGAGGATTGGAACACCGCTACAATGATCTTGCTACACAAAAAAGGTGACATTGAGGATCTCAGGAACTACAGACCTATCAGCCTCCTATCAGTGGTTTATAAAATCTTCACTAAAGTTCTTTCACACCGCTTGAAGGTAACACTGGACATGGCTCAACCGAGAGAACAAGCTGGATTTAGGAGTGGCTACAGCACATTAGATCATATCCACGTATTGAGAGAACTAATTGAAAGAGTGAGGGAATATGAACTTCCATTGGGCATGGCTTTTATCGATTATGAAAAAGCCTTTGATTCGGTGAAACCATCAGCAGTTACAATGGCTCTGAAGTCCTGCGGTATTGAAGATGCATACATTAATATTATTAATAACATATATGAAAATGCAAGTGCAAAGATTCGGCTGTTTGAAAATACAACACACATAAAAATTGGAAAGGGAGTGAGACAAGGTGACACCATATCTCTGAAGCTTTTTAATGCCCCATTGGAGGGTGTCTTTCAGTCGCTGAGCTGGGAAAACAAGGGGATAAAGATTAATGGAGATTATCTAACCCACCTTCATTTTGCTGATGATGTAGTCATTTTTACTACCCCATCAGAGCTGCAGAGTATGATCCAGGAACTTGCTGACAAGAGTAAAGAAGTGGGATTAAAAATGAACTTTCAGAAGACAAAAGTGATGTTCAATGCTTTTACAAGAAATGAAGATTTATTGATTGATGGAGAAAAGCTGGAGATAACAGGCACGTACGTTTATCTTGGACAGCAGATATCAAGTGAGGGTCACATTGATGAAGAAATTAATCGGCGTACAAAACTGGCCTGGATAGCTTTTGGAAGAAACAGCATAATTTTCAAGAGCAATATGCCATTATGTCTGAAAAGAAAAGTGTTTGATCAATGCATCCTTCCAGTGCTTACGTATGGTGCAGAGACGCGGACCTTAACTAAAAGAGACGTACAAAGGCTGCAGACAACTCAAAGAAGCATGGAGAGGTGCATGCTTGGTGTAACCAGGAGAGATAAGAAGAGGAACTCGTGGATCCAAAAAATGACAAGAGTGGAAGACATCATGATCAGAGTTAAATCCCTGAAATGGCAATGGGCTGGACATACTGCCAGAAAGACAGATCATCGATGGACAGCCGAAATTTTAGATTGGATTCCAAGGGACAGGAAAAGACCCAGAAGAAGACTACATGGGAGATGGGTGGATGAAATTCTAAAGTATGCAGGAATGACATGGAGGAGACTGGCACAAGACAGACCGTTGTGGAAGAAACTTGGGGAGACCTTCGTCCAGCAGTGGAGTGATAATGGTTGACGATGATGATGATGATATATATATATATGTGTGTGTGTGTGCTGCCCAGGCTAGCTCTTGTTTTTTAGGTATTGAACTCATTTAGGCAATAAATTATAAATAGGTTAACTAATTCAAGGTACTCTTTCCATTTATAGATGTTTCATTAGGATGTGCCTGTAAATAGTTGTTTGTTGTAGTGTATGGTTATATATATTTTTATTTTTATTTTTGAGACTTAAGTGTTTAATACTTCTTGTATCTAAGAAGTGTGAGTAGGGCTATGGTCACCCAGTTTGTAATCAGGAGTTTAATTTTTTTGGGTGTTGGTGTTATTTTTTATTTTATTATTTTAATTTTTTTCTTGACTCCTTAATTTTCAGGTGATCTTTTTCTTGTTGTTCTTGGGTAGTAATGCAGTGGGAGGTGAGGAGGGGGGAGTCATAATTGGGAAGGGTTTTTACATTTTTTCTGCCTAGTTATTATTTTCTTGCAAACTGGATGACGCAGAAACCCACACTTTCTGGTCTGTATAGAGAGGTATGAGAGGTGTTAGCTGTGCCTAACCCCTGAAGACGACATTGATGACAGCTGCCATATTTCTATAATCCTTCCTTTTTTCTCATGGTAGATTCTGCAGTCTCTGATTTGGGTTTTCTTGAATCAGTTTTCTTCTGCTTTCATTGATTTGCTTTGGTTGATGTGTTTATGCACTGAAGAGCAATTGAATTAGAGACAGCTGGCGTTATGCAAATGTGGCGCTGTGGGTGGCCCTGTAAACGGAAACGACATGACGTATGCAGCGATCCGACAATATAAGGAGTGATGCGACGGGAATTGGTAGGATTTGGACGCAGTATGGGTAAGACGAGGGATCTAAGCGCATTTGATCGTGGGCAAATTGTCGGGGCCCAACGAATGGGTCACTCCATCTTGGAAGTCGTGCAAGCACTGGGATTTTCACGAGCCACTGTGTCACAGGTGCACCGTGAGTACATTGAATCTGGTAAAACCATCCCTGCAAGGGCCAGCTGCTGTGGACAACAGCGTGTGGATGAGCAGGGTCATCTTCGGCTAGCTCGCATTGTAACAGCGGATAGACGGGCCACAGTGCAAGAAATCACTCAGCAATTTAACGCTGGTGCACAAAAACGTGTAAGCAGCCACACCATCCAGAACCATCTCCTCGCTATGGGGTACAGAAGCCATCGTCCCACGAGGGTAGCGCTGCTGACCGCACATCACAGGGTGCAAAGATTAGCATGGGCGCGGGAACATCACCACTGGACCCTAGACAAGTGGGAAAATCTTGCCTGGACTGATGAGTTGAGATTCACGTTGGTGCATGCGGATGGCAGGATACGAGTACTGCGCAAACCACATGAAGCGATGGATCCTTCTTGCCAGCAGGGTACTGTTCAAGCTGGTAGGAGTGGCATTCTCGTCTGGGTTCTGTTTACGTGGACTGAAATGGGAACCCTGGTATGTGTGACATTGTCCTTCACAGGTCAACGTTACTGGGATATCCTGGACGACCATTTGTTCCCATTTGTGCGTCTTCAACATCCCTCTGGAGACCTCATCCTGCAACAAGACAATGCACCATGCCATTGCTCCCGAAGTGTATCCGAATGGTTGGATGAACACTCCACCGACGTGACCTCGCTTCCTTGGCCTGCTAGGTCACCTGACCTCAAACCCATCGAGCACATCTGGGATGTCATCGAGAGAGCTGTTCGAGGCTCTGCCCCCCCCCCCCCATCAAATCTTGGTGAACTGTGGGAGCTTGTTCAGGGGTCGTGTATCCGTATGGCTTCCCAACGCTTCCGGTGTCTTGACGAGTCCATGCCGAGACGAAACGCCGCCGTCATCTGGGTGAAAGGTGCTGCAACACGTTACTAGACAGGTATCTCTAATTCAATTGGTCTTCAGTGTATATGTATATATATCATCATCATTGTCAACCATTATCAATCCACTGCTGGACGAAGGTCTCCCCAAGTTTCCTCCACAACGGTCTGTCTTGTGCCAGTCTCCTCCATGTCACCCCTGCATACTTTCGAATTTCATCCACCCATCTCCCATGTGGTCTTCTTCTGGGTCTTTTCCTGTCCCTTGGAATCCAATCTGAAATTTCTGCTGTCCATCGATGATCTGTCCTTCTGACAGTATGTCCAGCCCATTGCCATTTCAGGGATTTAACTCTGATCATGATGTCTTCCACTCTTGTCATTTTTCGGATCCACGAGTTCCTCTTCTTATCTCTCCTGGTTACACCAAGCATGCACCTCTCCATGCTGCTTTGAGTTGTCTGCAGCCTTTGTATGTCTCTTTTAGTTAAGGTCCACGTCTCTGCACCATACGTAAGCACTGGAAGGATGCATTGATCAAACACTTTTCTTTTAAGACATAGTGGCATATTGCTCTTGAAAATTATGCTGTTTCTTCCAAAAGCTCTCCAGGCCAGTTTTGTACGCCGATTAATTTCTTCATCAATGTGACCCTCACTTGATATCTGCTGTCCAAGATAAACGTACGTGTCCGTTATCTCCAGCTTTTCTCCATCAATCGATAAATCTTCATTTCTTGTAAAAGCATTGAACATCACTTTTGTCTTCTGAAAGTTCATTTTTAATCCCACTTCTTTACTCTTGTCAGCAAGTTCCTGGATCATACTCTGCAGCTCTGATGGGGTAGTTGCAAAAATGACTACGTCATCAGCAAAACGAAGGTGGGTTAGATAATCTCCATTAATCTTTATCCCCTTGTTTTCCCAGCTCAGCGACTGAAAAACACCCTCCAATGTGGCATTAAAGAGCTTCGGAGATATGGTGTCACCTTGTCTCACTCCCTTTCCAATTTTTACGTGTGTTGTATTTTCAAACAGCCTAATCTTTGCACTTGCATTTTCATAGATGTTATTAATAATATTAATGTATGCATCTTCAATACCGCAGGTTTTCAGAGCCATTGTAACTGCTGATGGTTTCACCGAATCAAAGGCTTTTTCATAATCGATAAAAGCCATGCACAATGGAAGTTCATATTCCCTCGCTCTTTCAATTAGTTCTCTCAGCACGTGGATATGATCTATTGTGCTGTAGCCACTCCTGAATCCAGCTTGTTCTCTCGGTTGAGCCATGTCCAGTGTTACCTTCAAGCGGTGTGAAAGAACTTTAGTGAAGATTTTATAAACTACTGATAGGAGGCTGATAGGTCTGTAGTTTCCGAGATCCTCAATGTCACCTTTCTTATGTAGCAGGATCATTGTAGCGGTGTTCCAATCCTCAGGAATCTTTCCTTCATTAAGGCATCGAGTGAAAATTTGGGCGAGTACTGTTTCGATTTCTCCACTTGCTTCTTGTATGATGTCTACAGTAATTCCATCTTCTCCTGGAGCTTTTCCTCGCTTCATGTTCTTGATTGCATGTGCAACTTCTGCTGGAAGGACTGGAGGAACTCTGGTACTGGTATCTTTCATGATGTCTGGAGTGCATATATCATCCCTTTCATATAATTTGGAGTAGAAATCTTTCACTCTTGTCAAAATTTCGCCTCTATTTCTTGTTACAGAACCATCTTCTTTTCTCAGTGCCATAATCTGTTTTCTTCCCTTACTGAGATGTCCCTTTGCTATCTTTAGGCTTTGGTTATTTTCCATTGCTTTCCTCACTAGTTCACAGTTGAATTTCCTTACGTCTTCAGTGATACTTTTTCTTACTGTCTTGCATAGCTCTATATATTCCACTTTGGAAGTCACATCTTCTTTAGTTGTCCTCATCTCTCTTCTTTTTTGCATCAACATTTTGGTTTTTCTTGATAATTTGTTCACATGCAACTTGTTCTTAGACCCATTTCCATAATAGCTTTGGTTACTTTTCTGTTAACTTCAGAGATGTCCACTTCTTCCGATGTTAGGCCTTCTAAAGCAGAGAACCTGTTCTTCAGTTCTAACTTGAAGGTATAAAAATAATATATATATATATATATATCATCATTCATGATCATCATTGTCAACCATTATCAATCCACTGCTGGACGAAGGTCTCCCCAAGTTTCCTCCACAACGGTCTGTCTTGTGCCAGTCTCCTCCATGTCACTCCCGCATATTTACGAATTTCATCCACCCATCTCCCATGTGGTCTTTTTCTGGGTCTTTTCCTGTCCCTTGGAATCCAATCTAAAATTTCGGCTGTCCATCTATGGTCTGTCCTTCTGGCAGTATGTCCAGCCCATTGCCATTTCAGGGATTTAACTCTGATCATGATGTCTTCCACTCTCGTCATTTTTCGGATCCACGAGTTCCTCTTCTTATCTCTCCTGGTTATACCAAGCATGCACCTCTCCATGCTACTTTGAGTTGTCTGCAGCCTTTGTATGTCTCTTTTAGTTAAGGTCCACGTCTCTGCACCATACGTAAGCACTGGAAGGATGCATTGATCAAACACTTTTCTTTTAAGACATAATGGCATATTGCTCTTGAAAATTATGCTGTTTCTTCCAAAAGCTCTCCAGGCAAGTTTTGTACGCCGATTAATTTCTTCATCAATGTGACCCTCACTTGATATCTGCTGTCCAAGATAAACATACGTATCTGTTATCTCCAGTTTTTCTCCATCAATCGATAAATCTTCATTTCTTGTAAAAGCATTGAACATCACTTTTGTCTTCTGAAAGTTCATTTTTAATCCCACTTCTTTACTCTTGTCAGCAAGTTCCTGGATCATACTCTGCAGCTCTGATGGGGTAGTTGCAAAAATGACTACGTCATCAGCAAAACGAAGGTGGGTTAGATAATCTCCATTAATCTTTATCCCTTTGTTTTCCCAGTTCAGTGATTGAAAGACATTTTCCAATGTGGCATTAAAGAGCTTCGGAGATATGGTGTCACCTTGTCTCACTCCCTTTCCAATTTTTATGTGTGTTGTATTTTCAAACAGCCGAATCTTTGCACTTGCATTTTCATAGATGTTATTAATAATATTAATGTATACATCTTCAATACCGCAGGATTTCAGAGCCATGGTAACTGCTGATGGTTTCACCGAATCAAAGGCTTTTTCATAATCGATAAAAGCCATGCACAATGGAAGTTCATATTCCCTTGCTCTTTCAATTAGTTCTCTCAGTACATGGATATGATCTATTGTGCTGTAGCCACTCCTGAATCCAGCTTGTTCTCTTGGTTGAGCCATGTCCAGTGTTACCTTCAAGCGGTGTGAAAGAACTTTAGTGAAGATTTTATAAACCACTGATAGGAGGCTGATAGGTCTGTAGTTCCTGAGATCCTCAATGTCACCTTTTTTATGTAGCAGGATCATTGTAGCATTGTTCCAATCCTCAGGAATCTTCCCTTCATTAAGGCATCGAGTGAAAATTTGGGCGAGTACTGTTTCAATTTCTCCACTTGCTTCTTGTATGATGTCTATAGTAATTCCATCTTCTCCTGGAGCTTTCCCCCGCTTCATGTTCTTGATTGCATGAGCAACTTCTGCTGGGAGGACTGAAAGAACTCTGGTACCTTTCATGATGTCTGGAGTACATGTATCATCCCTTTCATATAATTTGGAGTAGAAATCTTTCACTCTTGTCAAAATTTCGCCTCTATTTCTTGTTATAGAACCATCTTCTTTTCTCAGAGCCATAATCTGTTTTCTTCCCTTACTGAGATGTCCCTTTGCTATCTTTAGGCTTTGGTTGTTTTCAGTTGCTTTCCTCACTAGCTCACAGTTGAATTTCCTTACGTCTTCAGTGATACTTTTTCGTGCTGTCTTGCATAGCTCTATATATTCCACTTTGGAAGTCACATCTTCTTTAGTTGTCCTCATCTCTCTTCTTTTTTGCATCAACATTTTGGTTTTTCCTGATAATTTGTTTACATGCAACTTGTTCTTAGACCCAGCTAATTTTGTTGCTGTTTTCATAAGAGCTTTGGTTACTTTTCTGTTAACTTCAGAAATATCCACTTCTTCCGATGTTAGGCCTTCTAAAGCAGAGAATCTGTTCTTCAGTTCCAACTTGAAAGTATTATGGTGTTTTTTAAGGTTGGTTATGTCAATACATTTTGTTTGTCTTATGAGCTTGCCACGTTCCAGTTTAGTGTTGAGGTGCATCTTACATCTCACCAATCTATGGTCACTACCTGTGTTGAACTTGTTTAGCACACTGCAGTCTTCGATGACGAATTTTTTGTTACACATAATAAAATCAATTTCACTTGTCGTCCCAATTGGATGTCTCCATGTCCATTTCCTGTGTGGCTTTTTCTTGAAAAAGGAATTCAAGATGAAAAATCCTTCTGCCTCTGCAAACTCAACGAGAGTATTTCCACGCTGGTTTCTGTTGCCGTGACCGAATTTACCTACTGAAGTTTCATTCTGTTGCCGGTGCCCTATTTTTGCATTGAAATCTCCCATAATTATCTTCAAGTGCTGCTTACCTTTATTATTTAGATGACGAATTTCCTCATAAAATTCTTCAATTTCTTCTTCAGGATGACTTGTGGTGGGTGCATAAGTTTGAATAATCTGAGCCTGGTATCTTCTCGATAGTTGGATAACGAGTCGTGCAGCTCTGTCAGAGGAACTTTCAACTTCTACCACTTTATCCTTCAGTTTCTTGTTTATTATAAATCCAACACCACTAGTTCTGCCAGTATCTGTCCCACGATAATAGAAGAGATGTCCACTTTTCAGTTCAATGAGATCTTCTCCTTTTCTCCTTACCTCACTCAGCCCGACGATGTCCCACTTGATCCTTTGTAGTTCCTCTTCCAATTCAAGAAGCCTTGAATCAGAAGATAGGGAGCGTCCGTTGTAGGTAGCCAAGGTCAACATCAAATGGCAGCCTAGTCCGGTCCTCCGGTGATTCTTAGCACCCTCTGCCTTCATGTCGCACTGGCCGCTGCCTTGGCCAGGTACATTCCAGCTGCCGGAGACTGAGGGCCAAGATTTAAGTTGTAGAGTCATTTTGGAGGTGTTTGGCCATAACTCACCACGCTGGCCAAGCGGGTTGGCGAGTGTGGGATAGCATTTCCTCTGATCCCGATGGTATAGTTATACCGCTATTTGCGGTCGTCAGAGCCCCTTTAGTGGGAACAGGATGCACCACGAGAAGGCGGGGTTGACATTTGTCAAGGAGAGGCTGTGATGTTACGCATCACCTGACCTTACATCCCATATATATATATATATATATATATATATATATTCTATAAAGAAGATACCTAAGCAAAAAAATACATATATAATTTTGACTCACACCTAGTACAACATAGAAGAGGTTATGTATCTACCTGTGTGATCAAAATAGGTATCTTCTTTATAGAATGTGAATTCTGAATTTTCAAAACTGCTGCGTTGCGCGTTTTTATTTTCAGGTTATTTTGCACCCTTCGTTTTAAATTCTAAAATTTTTTCCTTAGTCTTCAGTTTTGCTCTTTAGTATATATATATATATATATATATATATATATATATGCATTTTTATGTGAAATTAATAGAAGTCTCAGGAAAACTCTGGAGTTATTGTTTTAAAACAAAAGTCCCCTTTTATTTAAAGTTTGCGTCCCAAGATCACAATTATCAAACATAAATGCAAATTCAAAGTAGACACATAAATACTGTCAATTACAATGTATAAAAATTTCAGTTTTGAGTTTTATTCTGAGAGCTTTTCTTGATATATCTGTACTAGAATGTGAATAGTATTAAAAAAAATATGGATATGAAGGAATTTTGCTTATGCACCTATTGTTTGTGTGTTTTGATTTTTCTTTCAGGTGCATTTATCCCCAAAGAGCTGTTACTTACCTGCAGGTCCTAAGCCCTTTAAATTAAAAAAAAATGATTTGCATGTAGTACTGCAAGTTATGAAAATTTAAATTACAATAATTGATGGTATTGTATGTATCACAATGCACTTGGTCAAGTAATGCATAAGAGCATGTATGCCAGTTTGGTAGAAGTAATTTGTTATTTTATGCAGCCAATTATTTAGAGTTACCTACAAAATTTATTCTTTCATGAATGAAGCTGATGATTCTTGTGTAAACCCTGTAATTTCCTTTACTAGGCATTTAGAAAATTATAAGGAATCAGAGTGGACATCAATGTCTGCTTTAGAACACAATTTAACAGAAATAGAAGCCAATTTAGATTCTGAGTTTGGAGTAGAGGATACTTCAGACAGAGGTATTTTATTATTTTTTTTTTTTTACAAAATGATTTATGCAGAACATTTGTTAAGTATGTCAATTTTATCTGTCACTTTAATCTGCCTAATAAAAAGTTCATATGATTGAAGATTAAAATCCAGCTGCTTGAGTCTGACCTTCTATAGGACTCCTTCCTACTCCTGAATGATTACACTGAATTTGCCATCAAAGTTATGTTTCCCTCACATGCCTCGCCCCTATTTAGTTCTTACAAATATTAACTCACAGATGTGTTAGCTTTACTGTTTCTGCATCTTTTCCATTTATTCTCATGCTATTAATGCATTCAGTGGTGCAGCCAGAAATTTCTTAAGGGGTTTTCATGGGTTTGGTTTATTGGTGAAAGCCTCACATATACATATATATTGCTTTGAATAAAGCTCATATTGAGAAATGGCTTCCTAGTTTAATTGAATTAATAATCTAAAGCAACTTATGGGAATTTACTAGGAAATTTTTTCTTCATTTATAGCAAATTTTCGGAGAAAACTCTTCTCCTTCTTCAGGCTCTCTTGTTGTTGTCACTTTTTGCTTGTCACTATCATGGTTACGGTGCAAGGAGTAGTTTATGAAGTAAATTGTAGTTGTGGACTATCTTACATAGGTGAAACAGGTCGCAGACTAGAAACTCGTATAGCTGAGCATAAAGCAGCTATAAAAAATTGCTCCAACAAGACTGGATTAGATAGGCATGTTAGAGAAACTGGGCACAGCATGGATTGGAATTCCCTTAAAGTAATCAGTTTCCAAAGCAATTTCCAAAAAAGAAAACTGAAAGAAGGAATAGAGATTGAGAAAAATCAAAATTCCATCATCAATGACTGCAAAGGATTTTCCCTGCCTAACATCTGGCAGGATTTGTTGAAAAATAACCTAAACCGTCAAGGTTAATCGTAACCGTCAAGGTAAACCGTAACCATGATAGTGACAAGCAAAAAGTGACAACAACAAGAGAGCCTGAAGAAGGAGAAGAGTTTTCTCCGAAAATTTGCTATAAATGAAAAAAATTTCCTAGTAAATTCCCATAAGTTGCTTTAGATTATTAATATATATTGCTTTAAATTTGTTCTCAATCCCCTCTCAAAGGGGGGAGGGGTCCTTGACCCAAGGGACCCTCATTGACTTTGCATCTGAATGCATTCCAGTATTATCTCTTCATGCTAATCTTTTAATTGGGCTGGACTGCTGTTGGGCTAGTGTTGCAGAAAATGTAGCCATTCATAGTCAGTTATCAGCCTCACCTTTATGTGGTGCAGTCTATTCTCACAGAACAACATTACGGATGTTTTTACAAGGTGCACAACCTTTTAGCAAAAAAGGTGTACAACCTTTTAGCACTTATGGGCCAATTTCAGATTGACTACACAACAGTGGGCCACAGCTGGTATCCCCAACAAAAGATTCCAAAAAGATCCCCAAACCAAAATATTGAAAAAAAAAAAATAGGATCGCAGAAATTAAATAAAAAAAACAATTTCCTTTCGTAAAAAATATTCAAGCGTCGCCGAAACCTTTATTTTTTGTAGGTCTCTAGTAAGAAATTTGACATTTTGTTTTTTATTAGTCTTTCAATATCTGGTTCAATGTTGGACACACACACACACAGACCCGCATGTTTCCCTCCAGGTGTTCATCAGCTAATTAGACCAGAGCGACTTCTCGATTTACTTGTCTCATTGCAGAAAGTGATTGTTTGCGTAAGTGCTTCCAAATAATGTTACTGTTTTTAGAAAGTGGATTTTCAATCTGTTTGTTTCACAAGGCAAATAGTTTACGTGACATTATAGTAAAAAACTTCTGCAAATTTAACCTTCAATTCGGAGTTCTATTGGAGGTCAGCAAGCTCCATCTGAAAATCGACGGGCACTGTTTCAATATTTGTTGCAAATGGTATTGTAAACACTGCTTCTGTACCCTCACAAAATTTTCATACCATTACATATATACTTGTGTGTACCCCCAGTGCCCCATAAAATTTTCATATCCTTATAATTTTCCTATAAATGTTTGACTAATTCCCTTTCGTGCCGCTTGGTGCGTGCAGGCCACATGCAAATCAGGCTGAGGACCGTGGGTTGTGCATGTCTGCTCTAGACACTATTTTGATTATCATTACAGCAGGGATGATGAAAGGAGCACCATGGGTTATTTGCAATGATAGTGCTTTGTGTCAATTGTAAACAATAAATAAAATAAAACCTTGAAAGTTTGAGAAGAGCACTAGGAAGATAAATGAGAAGAACTAACAGTTTCTGTGCTGCAACAAAGAGAAGTTATTATTTTTTTCTTTTTTTGGTGTTAATATCCAGGATGAAATAAACTGATTCATATATTCAAGATCAGTGTTAAAGAAAAGTGGAGGTACAGAAGGAGGAGTAATAAAGTACAAGCAGAATTATATAACTGGAAGGAAATGTCGGGTATGCTCTGTGAACAAAAGGCTGTCAGTGAGACTAAAAGTAAAGTTTTGGGAACTGTAGTAAAACCAGCTGTGCCTACAGTGCTGAAAATTTGCAAGTGACAAGATACACGGACAGCAAATAAACCTTTGGAAATAAAGATTCTAAGGTGAATGTGCAGTGTCACATAAAAGGGTGGATTTGGAAATTAGAAGATAGAAGCAAAATTAAAAGTTGCAAGAGTTTCAAAATGACTTGTTAAATTTTACTAGTATGTGAACACGTATTAAGAAAATTGAAGTGCACGTGGAGTCATATAACCCCAGCAATGCCAGGAAGAAGACCAAAGAATACTAAGCTAATAAACAGCTGTATAAGGGGGGGGGGGAGAAAATAAATAAAATGGCACAGGACTGAACTGATTCTAGAGAGAAGACCCTCAACTGTAACCTCAGCTAATCATGGGAATTATAGTGCTGCCGAAGATGCTGCTGCTTGCCTTTTAATCAGACTCAATCTGCATTTAGGTTATGGCAAGGGTAAATTCTTGTTTCATTGTTCTAGCTAATTTTGATATCTCTCATCTTGATTTTAATATCCACACATATACTTGGGAAAATTGTACTCTAGTTCAAAAGAATGTAATAGATTTGGGAGCAGGCGAATTAATCGAAAACTAATTCGTCGAACACAAATTCATCCAAAACAAATTTATCGAACAAGAAAAATACTTCTGAAAAAAGTGAAATGAATTCATCGAAAACAAATTTATTGAACGAACAATTTACCGGAAGAGGACTTTTTTTTTAAAAATTAAACAAATTAATCTAAATGGAGTTTAAGACAAATGGCCACAGGACAACTGGCCACTAAACAAATGGCCAAATGGAGAAGTGCAGAAAACCACTTTAGGGGCTGTATAAAAATTGGTTTCTTAGTTTCTGACATGCGCTAAGGCCTAGGGATTAATATTTAATGCCTAAGTAAAAGGGCAATAATACTAGTCTTGGTGTCTAAACCTTTTAAATATGAGCATAACTGAATATATTAATAACATTTACATAATAAGTCAAGCTAATAATGCTGCACTTTTTACCTAAGCACCAAAGATTAATAAATAGTCCCCCGGCCTAGGCCTTTTAACAGTCCTTATTCCGTCGTGCTCATATTCATAAGATTTAGGCACGAAGTCAAGTTAGTATTATTGTGCTTTTACTTAGGCTTTAAATATTAATACATAGGCCTAGACCTTTTAAACAGTTTTTATTCAACTGTGCTCATATTCATAAGTTTTAGACACAAGGTCAAGTTAGTATTATTGCACTTTTACTTAGGCATTAAATATTAATACATAGGCGTAGGCCTTTTTAACAGTTTTTATTTTATTGCGCTTATATTCATAAGGTTTGGACACCAAGTTAAGTTAGTAATATTGCCCTGTTTCTTAATCATCAAATATTTAAAAAATAGGCCCTCACCCTAGGACTGTTTATCAGTTTTATTCCATCGTTCTCATATTCTTAAGGTTTGCCTAAAGTCAAGTTAGTAATATTGTGCTTTTAGTTAAGAATAAATAGTTCATGCACTTGAACAAAATCAGTCTGAAAGGCCTTGACCTAAGGCCTATTTATTAATATTTAATGCCAAAGTAAAAGCACAATATTATTAACTAGGCTTCGTGTCCAAACCTTACGAAAATGAGCACATAAGAACAAAATGTCAAAAAGGCCTAGGGCCTATTTAGTAATGCTTAATGCCTAAGTCAAAGTGCAATAATAATACTAACTTGATTTGGTATCTAAAGCTTGTGAATATCATTACAATGGAATAAAAACTGTTAAAAAGGCCTTAACCTAGGGTCTGTTTATTGATATTTAATCTCTTAGTAAAAGCGCAATATTATTAACATGACTTGGTGTCTAACCCTTATGAACATGAGTATGATGGAATAAAATTGTTAAAAGGCCTAGAGCCTTATTTGTTAATATCTGATGCCTCCTAATGCTACTAACTTGACTGGATGCCTCCTAAAGCTACTAACTTGACTGGATGCCTACTATGCCTACTAACTTGACTTGGTGTCTAAACCTTATGAATATGAACACAATGTAATCAAAATCATTAAAAAGGCGTAGGCCAAGGTATTCATATTTAATGCCTAAGTAAAAGTTCAATAATACTAACTTGACTTGGTATCTAAACTTTATGAATATGAGTGCAATGGAATAAAAACTGTTAAAAAGGCCTAGGCCTAAGTAAAAGCACAATAGTACTAACTTAACTTGGTGTGTAAACGTTACGAATATGATCATGATGTAATAAAAACCATTAAAGAGACTTAGGCACATTAATTTATTTTTAGTGCCAAATAAAAAGCATAACATTACTAACCTGTCTGGGTGTCCAAACCTTATGAATAAAATCACGACGGAATAAAAACTGTTGTAAAGGTCTAGATCGTGGGTCTATTTTAAAATATTTGATGATTAAGTACAAATTGTAAAAGCACAATTTTACTAACTTGATTTGGTTGTTCAAGCCTTATAAATATGATTACGGCGGAATAAAAACTGTTGAAAAAGCCACAGCCTAGGCCACATCTTTAGAGTCGATCTACGGGGAAAGTAGACATAATGAATATCAGAAGTCTGATTCTTGTAAGACTCCCTAACGGTTTTGTGGTCATCTTGCATGAAAGTGTACACGAAGAAATAAAAAATGCAATTTTTATGCATTTCCCAAACGTTTTTGTGGCCACTTAGCCATATTCCACTTATAGTACTTTCGATGAATTCACCAGAAGCCCAAATTTGCGAAGAATTTGCTTTTCGATGAAATCTCCATTTGATGAATCAAACTGTTTTCGACGAATTTGGACGGTTTTGATGAATTCGTTTTCGATGAATTCACCTGGAGTTATAGATTTATTGTTCATGATCAGCATGTGAAACACTTAGCTGTTCACACTCTTGTGGTGAGAGGTGCCGATGTTGGCTCTGATCATTACTTGTTGGTGTCACGTGTAAAACTGAATGTTAGTTGGAGGAAAAGGAAAACTAAAAGGCCTAGGATGGAAAGAATAAAGGTTGAAAGGCTCTTTGAAGACCAACAGCATTACTCTACTTTACGCAGTGAACGACTGAAGGAGCTTAAGTCATGTGAGAGGGATGTAGAAAAGAAGTGGACATGTTTGGCAGCACACATACCATAATTTGATTTTAAGAAGTCCTTGAAAAGTGCTTGAATTTATTTTGCTTGGAAGAGTACAAACCTTGTGCCTGAATATATTTTTTTTATGTATAACTTTAAAAGTTTTCATTGGATACAAGTGAAATTTGTTGGATGATCTTATGTGACCAAGCTGCGGCACCTGTAAAAAATTCAGCTCTTTTAATTGAAAACTCAGGAAATTCATTTTTTTTTTTTTTATACCAATTGAGGAGAGTTGCACGAGGAAAGGGCTCAGAACATTACATGTGTGTGTGAGTGAGAGGGGGGGCGTGGAATGAGCATGAAAGAGTGAGATTGGCTTTGCTTGTTTGTTTCAGTGTTCAGTTTGTAATTGACACTAGACGAAACCCATCGGTATTGATGGTTAGCTTTTTTTTTTTTTAAAGAATAAACTCGTATGAAACACTAACAACAAATGTACACTTTATTTGATTGACAAATTCATTCAACCACTTCTGTAAAGACAATAGTCCAGGTTCGTGATTTTTTTTTTTTTTTTGACTGATGGTTTAATGACCACCACCGTGAGCAACTCAATGGGCTATAAGCAATCGTCGGTCCCTAATTTAGGGTCACTGGTTCCAGGGAAGGAAGAAAGCCAGTGCCGTAAGATAAAAACAACATCCATGCCTCACTGGGATTTGAACCCGGACCTTTCACGAACAAATAATCATAAGCCAGTGCTTAGACCACTGTGCCACCGGGGTGGCCATGTTCATGATGAGCATCATGACTGCACCCTTTTTCAGTCGTAGAATGTGAGGCAGAAGTCCACTCGTGTCGATCGTGTGCAAAAATTCAACTGGATAGCGCACTCTTTCACTCTCGTCTTCAGTCACAACTGTGTTTGTAAATGTTGTTGGAATGAGATTTGCATTGCCAGTACTCTTCACTGATCAGAATCAATAGTTAGATTTATTTTTATTTTTTATTTTTTTAAAGAATAAACTCATATGAAACAACAAATGTAAACCTTATTTGATTGACAACAAAAGACAATAGTCCAAGTTCGGGATTTTTTTTTTTTTGGACTGAAGGTTTAACAACCACCGCGAGCAACTCAATGGGCTTATAAGCAGTTGCCTGTAATATTTTTACTAACAATGGTCAACGTAATGTTTATTTACATTTTTACATAATGGGAAGTGTCTTACCTATGTGAATAAACTGGATCAAATGAATATTAAATTGTATATATTCATCACACAGTCCAACGGCATAACGCAAGCAGGTCTTCGAGAGTGTTCTCTGTTCCGATGAGAAGAACTTCAATACGAATGTCTGCTAGTGTTGCTTTGTGCAACGGTTTGCTCAGAAAAGAGAAGACTTCAGACTTTGGACTGTCTTAGTCCCTCCATGCTTCTGCCTTCAACAGCGCGTGAGTCAACCGCAGGAGATCGAATGCCAACCGCATGCTCCTCCCATAGACTTTACATAGGAACTTTACCACCCCACAATGCCCAAACCATTGCCATAATCTCATTTTTCTCTTTGACTGGCACATCTACATGGTAAGACCTTTATTTTGATACCTCAACCAGATCTTTATGCTCAGCCGTTCTCTCAAAATAGGACTCTCGGTAAAAAACCTTATAGAATTAATATATAGATGATCAATACATTTCACCTGTCTAATTGAAACATAATAGACATCATATAAATGTTTGAATAATGTTTTTTTTATTTTTTTACTGAATTTCAGTTTTTGAAAGGTGGATAGTTTGCTATGGTAGATGTTCTATAATTTGTTTGCTCTATATTAGATCCAGACTGCTCTGTTAAACTGTAGTGGAGTTACATCATGCTTTGCTCATTTAATTTTTAGTGAGAATTAGCAATCAAAATGCTGTGGAAGACAAGATTTTATTCAATATGGTTGGCAGAGGACAAAAATGGTGCCTTAATCAGTGATTGGTGTCGTGCTGCCCCAAAAGATGTGTTTTCAGCCACATTTCATGTGAAACAAAAATAGTGTTTTTAGTATGGGACTTGCATACTTGACAAGTTTTCCGGATTTTGTTGTTGTCTTCCATTTTTCCAGATAGAAAAAGTTATTTTTCCGGATTTCATTACATTTCTGGAAGCTCCCGAGATGTCTGTCCATCAGCTGAAATGTTTTGGAATCATTGAAAATGGCAGTTCTTGCAGGAATGAAAATGCTGGGTGATATTCCACATTTTGAATTTTTCTGGTGAAGTTCTGTTTTTATTTATTTATCTATTTTCCTGATTGTGTTTCTCATTTTTAATTGTTTCCTGATACTATTATTATTATTATTATTATTATTATTATTTTGTAATGGTGCAAAAGAGCAGGGATGAGAATTCTGAGCCAGTTGTGCCAAAGTGCACTAAAACAAAGATCTTGTTCCATCTTGCTACAAAAGACAGATTTCGTGCCATTGTGCACCAGAACCGCCGTGCCACGTCATCATTGTCGCGACTTCAGCACAGTAAATTCTCCGTGCGCACCTTTCCGCTTGATGCTGAGTAAGACCAACTGGTGGAAAGAAAAATTCAGCGACTCTTAAGTACTATGGGTTTTACGTAGTTACTTACTATTGAAATCGTCGGTTCACTACGGACGACGGAAAACATAGAGTATGTTATGGAAATCGTTGGTCCGCTACGGATGGCAGAAAACGTCGAGTATGGAATGGAAATTGAAAATCTTAGTGAAATAACATTATTAAACATCTGTGTAAATTGTTTTTCATGTTTTCAAGATTCTAACACTTGTTAAACATTTTCACGGATGTTTCGTAGGTATTGTGAATGCCATGTCGTTTTCCGTTTCCACATATAAAATTTTTCCACCCAAATTTCCTTTTTTTTTTCTTTTTTTTTTTACTCTGCCTGATTATATTTTTATTTCTGATTTTTTTTTTTATTATGTTCCTCGTTTTTATCTTTAGTAATAGAGAAATGTAATGGCTTTGTATTTTTAAGAATTATTTTCTAATGAAATGCAGGTTACCCTATTTCTAATACATACTTCATCAAAACTATTCAATAAAGAGCAACTGTTTTCACTCCTTTCCCTTTTTATTAAACGAAATTAAATTTCTAGATCAGTATTTAATCTGTCTGTGGTGGAATCCGCGCCGTTTCCATGTCCCTTTAAATTGTTTCACAGCAGAGTGAGCAACGCAGTGTCAATTTTTAACTTTAATTTTCCATAAAATTTGTGTTTTTCCATTTCTTAGTCACTTCGTACTCATACATGTGATTATTTCGTAGATTCACGGAATTCCGCGTTTTCTGTCATCATTTGGGTTATTCTCGAGATTGATGCAAAACTGAAAAGAAACTGTTTTTTTTTGGGGGGGGGGTGTCTTTTCCATCTGGGGACAGTATTTCATCTTCCAAAACTTTCGAAAATGGAAGTTAAACGGAGTAAAGATTTTTTCCATTATACTTACTTCTTTTACTCATGATGTTTCTTCTGCCCAGTATTTGTTGTCGAATATCATTTTATTGCATAAATATTTGTATTTCAGCTTGAAAATGGAGGAAAAATGTCCAAAAACAGAAGTCGGATGGAGTGAAGATTTCACAGGTAATCGTAATCCCCTCTTGCGTGACATTCTCTCTATCCTGTGTTGTTGTTAAATGCCAGTAATTTCATTTTTTGGTTGCAGTGATATGCTCCAGTTTAATATTTACATAAATGAATTTCAGTGAATAATTCTGTCTTGCTCATGCTGCCTAATATTCACACTGTTTCGCCATGTGTTCTGTTTCATAACCCGGTTAAAAAGTGTAGCCTTTTTTTTTTTTTTTTTTTTTTTGTCAGTGTCATGTATTCTAACTACATCAGTAGGCTGAGAAAGCATTTTATTATTTTGTTTAAAGCAAAATTAAAGTTCAAAAACACTACTACGCACGTATTGTGTAGAGAAAATGACATTACAGGGCACAAAAGATGGTGGCGGAGAATTGAAGCTCTGACTTCAAATTTGAATTCCTTTTTAAACAAAAGGGAAAACACTTGTTTTGTTTCTTGGTATAGCAAGAGCTGATGGAAAACCATGCATTTGCAGCAGAATTATAGTTTAAAAAAGCAATAATGTCACTCGTCGCTTTGCCTGAAAACAACTGTACAGGTCATGGTAATAACAATGATGCAATTTTGCAGCAAGGACAATTGTAAGTAATGACTTTCAGTTTGAATTTGGGCATTACTGAAAAGCAAAAATACTAACGCCATTGACTGATATAGAAAGAAAGTACTGTAAGGAATAAGAAAAGTGCATTTCACCAGGAAACTTTTCTGAAAATATGAAGTCACTTTTCTATACTATTGACATTTTTTATGATAATGTTCCACATTTTTTTTTATTCTTTCTGTTGTTTTGGGTTCTAAAGACCACTATGAGCTATTTCCAACCCATGTAGGCACTTTTTACATTTACTGCAGGATTCCTATTGGTGTTTGAGGAAAACTAGAAGAAGGAAAAATGTTAGCTTCACTTAGTGTTTCTCAACTTCAGAAGAAGGTCTGGTCTCTGATAATGTTAAATAAAGCAGAAGAAAACATTAGTGTAGGATTGAAAAGAAAAAAATTGTGGACATTGAGAGTGGCCAGATACTTAAACAATCAAAAACAAAAAAATATTTGATATCCCGCCACGTGATGGAAAAAAGAAAAGAAAAAGACAAACAGCAGAGAGAGAGAGAGGGGGAGAGAGAGGGGGGGGGGAGAAAAATTTTAATTCTATGTGGTATCAAAAAGGACAAAAATTTCTTGCTGACTTGTTTGGATGGAGTTTTTGGAAATGTAGTAAATTATACATACTTGACTTCTTTATTAATCTTTCCCTTGTTTTGTTGAAGTGCATGTAAAAATTTGCATGTAACTATTGCAAAAACAAGATATACAGTTTTAACTCGGTGTGAACATATTCCAAAATTAATGCTGTGTAGATGGAACATGAATGAAATGATTTTTTTCTTTTTTGGTGCCATCAGCTTGCACTACCCCCAAATATGAAATACAATTATCTATGGTAATATTACAATTTGTAGAGACGTCTTAAAATGTCACATACACATATTCTGGTGTCATTAAAACTGCTCCAATAGCCAATTCATCTGCTCAAAAGTTACAATTTTCCTGCTCCAAAAACTGCTCCGAAAAGAGGTAATAGTGACTACCATCCCTGTAGAAGTTTTCGTAATAAAATGCGTGTTTTCATATTTCGTACAGTCTCTCCTTCAAAATCAATCAGTGGAGCTCACGTTTTTATCCCTTCCCCAGTTTTTTTTTAAGTGGAATTAAAATTTAAACTTGGTGCTTAATCTGTTTGTGATGGAATATGCATCATTTCTGTGACTTGAATATTGTTTTTACATCAGTACATATTTTTGGAATTAATTTCCCTTAAAATGAAGGTTTTGTCATTCCTTAATCACCTATTGCTATATCAAGGAACAGAGTAGGCATTTTCCCATTTTCTTTTCTTTTTTATTGGAGGTTTAACGACCACCATGAGCAGCTCAGTAGGCTATAAGCAGTCGCCCATCCCTAATTTAGGGCCACTGGTTCCAGGGAAGGGAGAGAGCCAGTGACATAAAACAAACACAGCATCCATGCCTCACTGGGATTTGAACCCGGACCCCTTTCGGATGAATGATCAGAAACCATTGCTTAGACCACTGCACCACAGGAGGTGGCTCCCATTTTCTTAATGAAAGTAAAGTTTAAAAACATTACTGTGGCCACTTACTGTTTGGAGAAAACAACTTTGCATGTTGCAATAGATGGTGATGGACAGTAGAATTTCCAATTTTGAAATTTAAGTTTTCTTCAAATAAAAGGAAAAATACTCATTCGTTTTCTGTCTTGATGTAGCAATCAGTAACTAAGGAATACAAAAACATTCACTTTCGACAAAATTAAAATTTAAAACCCAATATTTTGCACTTTTTACTCTGTCATGAAAACAACTGTATGGGTCACAGAAATGGCATTATTTATGACCAACTTATCCACAATTCTATTAAACATATGTGAAGACCCATTTTTTATTATTTGAAAGTGTAATTTAAGATTTTTTTTTGGTCTATTCTTATATCTACTGATGTAAGAAAACATATGATCAGATAAAATAATTTCATGTACAAAGTTTCTGCATTTTAGAAAATGACCATATGTGACCCATATTGTATGTTCTGAAATTTTTTTTCTTCACTTCTACCACTGGGTAATGTATTAAGCATTAGTGCCAACAAGTACTGATGCTTAATCCATTTTGTTTTTTCTATGAGAAGAATCAGAGGCAATTACACACAACAACTTTTCTTTTATAAACAAAAGTTATTAGCACCAGTTCACTTCACTGTCTAATCACTATGTTTTTTGTGGCAAAGAAATATTTTCTATAGTTCTTTAAGTCATTAAAATTATTAACAGCAGCATAATTAAAATTTAACTTGGTGATAGATGGCACCACAAAAGTGGGAGCTCGGAAGATATCTGATTGACCACGACTGATGACGGTGCACCTACTGGAGAAAATTTCAGAAAACAGAAGATCAACCAGACTGTTAAAGTACAGTCATACCTTGATAATGTATAAGGTGAGCACTATGCGAAGTGCATTGGCACAGCCTCGTAACCACTTAGATCAGTGGTAACTTGTAGATGTAGGGCCTCCTGAGTCATTACTATTTTTTTACTCAGATTTTAAGCCTACTCATTTAATCCTTCATTTATTTTAAACAGCCATTTCTTTCTCATTCTTTGGAATCTTCTCTTTTTTTTTTTTTTTTTTTTTTTTTTGTTCTGACCTAAACCTAATTGTTGTGCACAGCATCATACGACCTAAATATTATGGCATAACGCAATTGAGAACAGAATCCTTAAGCATAACCTTATCGATTAGGCCTTACATCATGAGTTACAAAAGAAATTAAACTTTAGCTTGGAATCTGAACTTACGTCTAGTAAAAAAAACCCATCTTCTAGAACCTACAAATGTGAAGGTTGGTTATGGATGGCAGCAGGTGTGAAGATTTGTCCCACTAGAGGGTTCTCTAGCAAGGAACAAACAACTACAGGTAAGTCAATATTTTATTAATTACTTTATTTGTTGAACTGTTAAAATAAAGTATCAATAACAAGCAATGAATACAACATGTGTGAGGTGTGTTGAACTGAGGAAAACATGTGTGAAGAGTTTTTCTCTCTGTCAAATTCATGTATTTTTTGATGAAGTTATGACAAGATATTTTTAACAAAAATAAGAAATAACATAAAAAAATTTCTGTTACTAATGAAACTTGATACATTTTATGTTTTATCCTGGTCCAAAATAGCAGAGGTACCTCCTAGAGTAAAAATGAAGAGGAGGTAGATGGGATTCTTTTTATTTCGTCACTCAAGAATAAGTAGAACAGGGTGTGTTGCTAACATAAAAAGTGTTGCCCAAGTTTGTTAGAATGGGATCATTGTGAACTCCAAGGCATTCCAGAGAATTAACAGCTTCTCTGTCTTTAGTTATGAGGTTTAGATTAATGGAGGAGGCCTGATAACTTATTATGAGTATGAAGCTTTATATATGGTTTATAACCCCTCTTACTAAATGCATGAATTGAGAGTATTTTTTTTGTAAATTCATGTTATAATGGTCGTGCACTAAATGCTGGAATCCAAATGTTGCCTGTTTTCGAAAGGTTCATTACCTGTCAACTGTAGTTTCAAAAAATTGATTTTGTCAGTTTGACAAAAGAATGTATGATACTCCCCTCCTTTCTGTGGTATTCATGACAATGATGTCTTCCCCAGTCCCCCAATACAGAATGTAATTGCAAATATTTGGTCTGTACATAAGTTTCTGACACTTTCTACATAGTGGACTAAAATAGTGGGAAAAAGCGAAATGGTTGAATTTTTATAAGAATTTTATGCTGTGGAGGTAAGGTGGTATCACCCTGAGAGTCAAATATCATATGTTGGTGGACAGCCCACATGTGTGTAATTAGTTGAGCTAGAACTTGGTGATCGACAAGGTGCATATTTGTCAATGTCTGTTGTTCACTTTTACTCTTCTGGAAAACTGCTGCAGAAGCATCGGAATGGATTTTTTCAGCATATGACAAGAAAGCTGTAGGTGCAAGCACATATTGTGAAAGGTTTGTGAAGTCCAGAAATGGTGATTACAGCCTGGAGGACAAGCAGTGTAGTGGACTGCCTGCCAAAGGAGATGCAAAGTGCAGGGGCGCAAGCTGTTCTGTGCAGAGATGTGGCCCAGTCGAACCATTCCATGGGAAAGACTGAAAAAGTGGGAAAGTGGGTCCCACATGAACAAATGTTGGAAACTTAAGCATAGATGTAATAATTTTATAAGGTTTTGTGTGTTAGTTTTACTGTTAGTGGATTTTGTAACTGTTTTCTTTTTGAGTGAATATTCCAAGCAAACTGAGTTTGCTTGTACCACTTACTGGTCATCCATGTAACACTTCTCAGAAAACTTGAAAATCTCATTGTCCTGGAGCGGGAATCAAACCCCACATCTCCCGATTATCGGTCGAGTATGCTAACCATTACACCACCCAGGACAGTGAAGTTCCAAGCAACTGAGACATAGGAAACTGAAAGTCCTCAGATTTTCGCTAGTCGAAGCATCCCTGCTTCCTCATAGCCCTTTGACCCGATTCCAATTCTCACTCCAGGATGATGAGATTTTCAAAGTTTTCTGAGAAGTGTTACATGGAATATTCTGTCAATTTTCCATGTATTATGAAGAATATTTCTTCCTTCATTGATTTATGAGTTTTATTTTTGTTCTGTAGTGGAGATTGATCCTATTTATTCATATAAAGCAGAATTAGTCTCCATCAGAGAATTGAAAGATGTAGATTTTTATGTTTTTATTTTCTAGGTGATGAAGATCCTGTTTCAGATATTGATGGATCGAGTGATCTTTACTGTATTGCTTGTGATAAAGCTTTCAGATCTGCTAAAGCGTGAGTGTAGAAAAATTTGTCTATATTTAATTCCAAAATACTTACATTCCTGCTGTGAATCATAGGTTGCCAACCTTTTTATATGAAGCTCAAAAATTGCCATAATTCCTTGCTAGCTAGTTTTATGGTTTTGCTTTTAAGTCCCATCTTGCCCAAATTTTTATATTGTGTGTCATGACGTGAACACAAAATGCTAACTTGTGTTAAATTAGATTACATTAATTGATTAAGAGTAATAAAAATAAGAGTTCAAATATTAACACTCTAGTTACTTAGCAGTGTGAGACAAAATCAGAAACACTCACATGAAACCCATATTCTAGATGTCTGCAGCTTTTTAATAATGTACACTGGTGTGCAAAACTTTAGGACGAGCCAGGTTTTGACTTTAATGTAGCACAGGAGTGGCCTGGATATGTAAAATTCAAACCATAGGAACTACTTATCGAAATGATGACAGAAACAACACCAACTCAACTGCAGATACTAAAGGATATAGTGGAACTTTATTCAGAATTGGCTACATAGCACTATGTGCCATGATACAGATGCATCTCTCCCAAAGACGGTATGAAGGAAAGAGGAGATCCTTAGTAGGGGATGTGATCACCACTAACGTTGATACATAATTTGCACCAGCTGTCCATACTTCAGAAATGCATGTCCCCAGAGTGTCCCACAAGTGTTCTGTGAGTTTTAGGTCAGAAGAACATATTGGCTAATCCATCTGCTGAATGTCTTAACTTTCCAACAGCTCATCAACGGCCACCATACAATGGGGTGTGGCATTATCATCCATTAACACAAACCGTGGGTCAATGGCACCTTGGAATAGACAAAAATGGGGAAGGATTACCTCACTACAGCAGCTCACTGGTTACAGTACCTCCTTCTAGTATCTGCAGCTCTGTACATCCATTGATCAAATGTGTCCCCATACAATACCACCATAGCTATTCCTTTTCATTGATGTTTTTGGGGCATGCCGAGAGCCTACTTCACACCAGATTAGCTGATGTCCAGAATAGCTAGAGAGACTAAATCTACTCTCATACCCCACTGTTCGCTCTCCAGTCCGTATGTTCACTCTAAACGATGTCTCCGGTGAACAGTTGTTGATAGATATAATAATATAACATAGCGTACTGGTCATAGGACAAACAGTCCACCTTTGTGTAGTCCCCTAGCCACTGTAAATCGTGATATAAAGCTCTAAAAAATTTTCAGGATGGTAAGGCTCCTAGAGTAGATGGCATAACTGCTGAGATGTTGAAATACGGTGGTGACTCTGTAATTGATTGGTTAACTGAAATTTGCCAATTGTGTCCCTTGGAATTGGAAGGATGCTATCATTGTTCCCTTGTATAAGGGAAAAGGTGATCAGAATGACTGCAACAACTTATTGTATATATCTTTCAACTATACAGTTGTGATATTTTGTACTGTTTCTCATGTTGTATGAATATCACAACTGTATAGTTGAAAGATATATACATTAAACCTTATGACCACGTAATGAAGTTCAACATTGAAGTGTGTTTGAAGAACTAATTAAATGTAAGACTGCAAGATATTGTGATATTAGTTTGCTGAGTGTGCCAGGGAAGGTATCTTGTAAGGTCATTATTCAAAAAGTACAAGGTCCTACATCAGAGAAAGTGTGGGATGTTCAGAGTTTTTTTATACCTGGTAAAGGCTTTACTAACCAAATTTTTGCATTATGCATGATGATTGAAAAGTATCTGGCTGTTGGTAAGGAAGTTTTTGCTGCCTTCATAGATTTAGAGAAAGCTTACGACCGAGTAAGTAGAACACTTTTGCGGAAGGTATTGAATGAAAATGGTGTTAGTGGAAATCTACTGAACAGTGTAAAAGCAATGCGTGCTGGCAGTAGAGCTTGTGTACAAGTGAATGGTGTTTTATCAAAATGGTTTTCTACATGTGCAGGAGTCAGACAAGGTTGTGTAATGTCACCATGGCTGTTTAATATATTTATGGATGCGTCTATGCATGATGCCAAAATAGATAATACTGGCTTATGTCTTGGTGATATCTGTGTGTGCAGACTGCTGTATGCTGATGACACTGTCCTGTTGGCAGAGAACAAAAGTGAGTTGCAGAGTATGTTGTCCCGGATGTATGAAGTTTGCATGAAATTCAAACTGAGTATAAATAAGGGAGAAACTAAAGTTATGGTTTTTGAGTAGGGAACTGTTAGTACTGAATGCAAGATAAGTCTAAGTGGCACAGTGATTGGCCAGGTGAATGAGTTTGCATATTTAGGAAGCATGTTTGACAGAGAGAACAAATTAGATCGTGAAATTAGTAGGCGAGTGAATTCTTCATTGAATGTCATAGCTGCTTTGGGAGGTTTTCACAGAAATGATGAGTTTTCAAGAAAGGCCCGCATAGCTGTGTATGAAAGCATAGTTGTTCTTACTCCAATGTACGGCAGTGAAACCTGTGTACTACAAAAGAAACATAGGAGTCATTTGTGTGCTGGAAAAATGCATTCTTTATGAGGGTTTTTTGGCAAGACATGTTCTGTTCGTGTGAGGAATGAAGATGTGTTGCAGTTGTGTTATGTGATGCAAAATGTTATCAAGGTGGAGACTAATATTATTGGGTGGTTTGGCCATGTTGAAAGAATGAGTGATGAGATGCTTACTAAGAATTCTTTTTTAGCCCAAGTGGGAGGAGGGAAAGGCGGAGGAAGTCCAAGGAAGTTATGGGAAGATCAGATTCAAGAGTGTCTGCATGAGAAAATGATTATGAAGTATAGAAGGTCTTGTGTACATCTTGTTATGGATGTCAGTGAAGCCGGAGTTGTGTGTCAAGATCGCTGTAAATGGCGAAGTTTGATATGGCAACAGTAAGTAAATAATCAGTTAAAAAATGTATGTATTTATGTGGTAGTTTGTATTTCTTTGTGTATCTAACCTCTGAATCTCAGTGAACAACTTAGTGATATGTATGTTTTGGTAAGCCAACTTCTTTATTTCAGATAGGAAAATGGAGAACTTTGATACGGCATGAAAAAATTATGTGGTAATTTGTATTTCTTTGTGGAGCTAACCTCTGAATCTCGGAGAACAGTTTAGTGATGTGTGTGTGTGTGTGTGTGTGTGTGTGTGTGTGTGTGTGTGTGTGTGTGTGTGTGTGTGTGTGTGTGTGTTTCACAAAGGCCAGATTGTAATGGCGAGGTGACTGGGTCAGAGCATTTCCGAGATGGCATGACCTGTGGGGTGCTCACTATGAACTGTGGTTAATACCATCAAAAAGTGGTCCGTGGAGGGAATGAAGCACAAACCACCAGCAAGGTGTGGGCCGCCCGTGGTTCATCGATGCTAGAGGTGAGCAAAGGCAGTTTTGTATGGTACGAGCCAACAGAAGGAATACTGTGGTGCAGCTTGCCAGTAATTTGAATGCTGGTGACAAGAGTAATATGTCACAACACACAGTACATTGAACCCTGCTGAAAATGGGGCTGCATAGCTGTAGGCCACTCCAAGTTCACATGCTAACCTCTGTTCACCATCAAAAGCACCTATAGTGGCCATGTGAGCATCAAAACTGGACCTCTAGTTATTGGAAGAAGGTCGTTTAGTCCGATGAATCACATTTCCTTTTGCACCATGTAGACGGCGAGGTAGGTGTGCATCATTCACTTGCAGAAGTGTTGGCACCAGGATGCACCATGGGAAGAAAACAAGCTGGTGTAATGCTGTGGATAATGTTCTGCTGTGAAAACCTGGGTCCAATCATTTATGCGCAGGAAACTATGTCTACCATCAACCTAAACATCCTTTCACAGCAACAGTATTTTTCCTTTAGTATTGCCTTCTTTCAGAAGGATAATGTGCCATGCCACACTGCCTGTATTGCTCAAGAATGGCTTACAGAACATGATGGAGACTTCTAGTTATTGCCAAATTTCCTAGACATCTACTCAAGCCAGCATCTGTGGTTTGTGTTGGGACAGCAAATCCAATCTGTAGCGGCTCAACCACATAACTGACAAGAGTTAAAGGATCAGCTGGTAACATGTTGGTACCAAATACCACATGACTCCTTTGGAAATCTTGTGTCTATGCCTTGCCAGGTAAGTGCTATTTTGATGGCACCTGGAGGACCAATATGATATTAAGCAGATGGCCAGAATGTTTTGGCTCTTCAGTGTATTTCTCATTATTTTTATTGAGTCATAGTCAATGCACATACTGTATTGACCAAGACTCAATGTACTGTATTAATTGAGAATCACAGTTGACAGATGCAAATTCACTGGTCACGATTCTTTTCATTGTTGTAAGCATGTTAGGATGTTATGTCCAGAGTCGTAGAATATAGGCGTACACCCATACACAGATAGTTTCCAAATTATTAGCAGATTTTGCAGATAGTTTTGGCTTGTAGATTGAAAAAATAAAAATGTTATTTGCAGCAGTTAAAACACTTACTCAAGGCTTTGCTTAGATTAATATATCTAATTCTGTCTTAACGTGAGAATGTTCAATTATTTTTCACATCTTCCGATAGTGAGTTCTTTTGCTTTCACAGACGATTCTGGCCTCTTGATTTTATCAAGGCCTGTTCTCAATATGTAGGAACTTTCAATTTCCTTCCGATATTGGAGGTTATATTTTTAATGTGCATTAATGCATTTGCATTTTTGAACTTCACTTTTAGTTGGTAAAGTTCGATGAACACTTACCGCACGTGGGGCTTGGCTTTCAATTCATATTTCCGTTATGTGGATGCGGCATAGGGGTTTTTCATTTGGCCACGGGTCCACTTCTTTTTTTTTCCGTTGGAATTTATTTTGCCTCATCACCAAATGAGTTTTTTTTTCCTTTGCTGCATCCTCATTTATTTCAATACTTATTCATAACCCTAGTACTTTCGGTAATACTCCATTACCGTCTTCGAGGGGACGTTTTGCTCCGACTAGCACAGACCGTGTCAGCTGGAACCAAAAATATCCTAAATTCGAAAATATAAAAATCATTAAAAGCTGTAAATCCGAAAAACACCTCAGAATAGCAGAGTCGGTAATGATTGAAAAAAATAGGACAAAAGTTTGCAACCATAATGACCCTAATATTTTGAGAAACAGCTGGAGAAATTTAATTAAAATTGAGCAAAAAAATGAAAAAGTTCAAAAAATGAGATCACTGACCAACAAGAGATGGCGCCACAACGCCCAAGAAGAAGCGATAGCCGATGACAGAAGCAGCCCGCGAGAACCACCGAAATGCCCAGCTGACACGGTCCGTGCTAGTCGGAGCAAAAACGTCCCTCGAAGACGGTAATGGAGTATTACCGAAAGTACTAGGGTTATGAATAAGTATTGAAGTAAATGAGGATGCAGCAAAAGAAAAAAAAACTCATTTGGTGATGAGGCAAAATAAATTCCAACGGAAAAAAAGAAGTGAACCCGTGGCCAAATGAAAAACCCCCATGCCGCATCCACATAACGGAAATATGAATTGAAAGCCAAGCCCCACGTGCGGTAAGTGTTCATCGAACTTTACCAACTAAAAGTGAAGTTCAAAAATGCAAATGTAGGAACTGTAACAAAAGTTCCGTTTACACAGAAAGAATTTAAATTGTATTGCCAGGTTTCTCTTGCAGTGGCCAGTTATAAAATAAAATCTTTTCCTTTTGTATTTTATAAGTCTACTGGTTTTGAATTAAGTTGTTGAAAATGCTATTTATAATTTTTGAAGATTCATTAATGGAACTGCTTTTCTAGATATAAAAACTTTCTTTAATTAGTATCTTGTTTTTATGAGGTTCATAGTTCAATATTTTAAACTTTTGGCCGTAAGGTCCATTTTACACACATTTCTACGCATTCAGTTGTAATGTACTTTTGTCCTCTCTGGAATCTGTAATGTTCTAATAATTATTTATTTCAATATTAATTTTTCTTTAAATTATCTTATTCTATTGTCGTGATTTGCGGGTTTGCAGTAAGTTTTCTGTTTTAATGGTTGTGTACGTAAATGCATTTTATTTTTATACAACTCTGGTTATGTCCTTTTGTAAGCTTTGTATATCCTTTCTACTGCAGTTGTGTTCTAGAAGAGGATATGTAGTTGTAAATGCATTGATGAAGATATTGCACTTCAGATACATAAATCTTCCGATTACTTAGCCTGACACTGAACAGTGTTCTAGTGTTAAGTTACAAGTGTCTTTAACTTTAGTTTCTTTGATCTGGTGTATTGCTTTTGTCATTAGTTTAAGGTTTTCTGGGTTCCAGTGAAAAAAAATCAGGTGTGTTATGCCTTGCCTTGTCCTCCCAAGAAGAAACGATGTGGTGAAGACAGGGTTCCTGGCCATGTTGGGATTCAGGGTAACGAGCTGACAGATGTCTCTGCCAGACCGGTATCCTCCATGCCGATCACTCGACTGCCACTGTATTTCCGAGATTTTCGTCCTGGCTGAGTGGCAGTCCCTATGGTTTCAACAGGGCAGGAACAAACTTCTTTCCATCAAACCACAGATCGGACTATGGCTATCTAGTTTGCTAACAAGCCATTGTGAGGAAGTTATTCTTGCGCATCTCTGCATCAGGCATTGTCGTTTCACCCACTGCCCCGGTGTGTGAGGCGTGCGATTGCCGACTCACTGTCGCTCATATTTTGTGTGCTTGTGTTTGTTGTTGTTCTCATCAGTTTCACTATTTTCATTCTCCTTTGTTCGATGACAGTTCAGCTACGCTGCAGCGCATCTTAGGTGATAACTGTGATACATTTGCGGTCTTTTCGTTTCTTAAAGAAATTGACTTTTTTAAACTTATTTAGTTTTTAAAGTTTTCATCCTTCTCATCTTTCAGTTTTACCACATCAGACTGTTTTTAACTCTTATACCAAGCTTTGAAGATATCTTTCATTCTTCATCTCGTGTCTGGCGCTCTTTGGCCAAACATGGCCCTAGCGCCGTGAAAATCTACCAAACAACTGTGGTGAAGACATACTGGTGATTTCCCTTTATATATACATGCATACATATCACTAAGCTGTTCTCTGAGATTCAGAGGTTAACTCCACAAAGAAATACAAACTACCACATAATTCACTGAGGCACTTGTTGCTTTTAATTATTTGACTTTGCTCCAAGATTCACAGAGGCCCTTGTTGCTGTTCTGTGAGGCATTGTTCCCATTGAGTGCCCCAAAGAGGCAAACCCATCTCTCACTAAGATCTCCTGCTCACTTTATATATGTTGTCTTATATTGGTATATTTAATTTTTAAAATTCATATGCAGTACAGTTTCTTGTGCATGTGAATTATTGGTGCTTCTGTATTACATTAAGTGAATGACTGTTTAAGTGTTCTGGATTACAAAGCTGTAAAAGAAAAACTTTTCATTTTTCAGGATGACTAATCACCAGAACTCCAAGAAGCACAAAGAAAATGTTGCTTCCTTAAAGGAGTTTATGCAGGATGGAGATGTTGATATTAGTTACCTGGATGAAAGTATTACTAATGGTGACGCACATGATGATGCATTAAAAAGCAGTGAAGAACTAGATGTGCTTGAAACCAAACAGAAGTAAGTTACTTATGTATCAGGACTGTGAAATCTGAAAATCCCTACTGATGCTTGAAAACACTGCTCCAGGCAATCAGTATACCTTTCAAATTATGATACCTCTTTTGAAACTATCAATACAAGAAAAATAAGTGATATAAATAAAAAAGCTGTGACCCCTCTGCTTTTAATATTTACTTGTTGTAAGATGCAGATGTTTATGTACCACTAAACTGAAAATTCTTATATAAATTGAGCTTTTTTGCATCAAAATTGCCTGTTTAAGATTCATTATTTGACTTTGCTGCCTGCAGGAATTTGCTGGCATGTAATTTATAATGAACAAAGCTGTTGTCAGCACATTCAGTGAATTTTCTTCAAAAGATGGGTGTTTTCAATTTCTATTTGGAAGTTAAACTTATTTCATTTAGAAATCCTTACTGCTGAAGGTCACGATGTATTTTAATAACACAGAATTTATATGTATTATCATAAGTTTAGAGTGATTGAAATGCTGCCAATCAAACCACACGTAAGAGCTCAAGTGGAGTAACCTGTGTAGGTAATTATTTTCGTACAGATTGATTTCTGGTAATGCAATATCTCATGATTTCCATAACATAATGACAGGTTTAATGAATATGGATGTAAGATCATGAAGGTCGTCTTTGTACCCTTCGAAGAGAGTAGAGATTTCCTTATTATGGAAAAGCACATTTCATCAGAGGCTGGCATTTTACGATACAAAGGAGTGCCTTAAATTTCTTGTAGAAACAGGTAATTCTGAAAACTATTGTTGACTTCAGAAATGCAGTAAAAAATATACTGCTTTGAAACTGAATTCTTGCAAACCACATTAAGCAGAATTTTAAAGCAAGAAATCAAATGGGAAATTTCTAAAAGCAGAAACAGGTGGGTTTTTCTGAAAAGGCCCCTGTGAATTTAAAAGTAGAAGGTATCAAATGGATATTATAAAAGCAGGAAAAGAAATGTGCTGATCTAGATCAAGCAAAAAAAAAACCAAAAAAACCTGTGTTCACGTTGTTTAAAAAGCAAGACGAATGAATGCTCAAAGTAGCAGAGAGATATTACTTGAAAAAGCAGCAGACATTTAAAAAAAATAGTAATTTCAGAGCAGTTGGAGGTTGATGCAATATATGTGAAGAAACAGCAGCATTTATGAGGAAGCATATTCTGAAGCAAAAGATGCTGAACAATCAAATTGCAAGAAAAAAAAAAAGACATCTGAATGATCAGCTGGAATTCTTAGAAGTTATGAACATTACAAAATTAATGTGAATAAGACAGTTCTTTGCTTCAGAATACACCCGAGCACAGCATGATGTTTAAAAACGATTTGGCTTCTGCTGGGGGTGGGGGGAGGGGGTGAATTTGTCAGTCCTTTTGATTAATAACATGATGTGGTATGTTAAAAAGATGCCACTTGTCCTTTTTTAGAGGCAATGAACATGTACATCATAAGTGTTCAACAAACCAATGGATAACCAGCAAAATTTCCATTAAATATCTTTTAAAATGACGTGAGTGGGAAGAAAACATTGTGCCATTAGTAAACTTCACAGCTCACCCAAAATGCAGTTCATGAACTTGTCATGTTTTGTTAAACTAACTTCAGTTATCCAACCTCTTGACAAAGGGATAATCACTGCCTTTAAAATATGTTGCTAAAAGAACATGCGAAGAAAATGTGAATGCAACTGATGTGGTGAGGATCAATATAAGTCACACGAAAACAAACAAACAAAAACTTGGTTTGTGATTTACGCCATTTCTTACCCATAGAAAAATGTAACAAATATTTTCATTTTAAACTTCCCCTGTAAAGCAAGTTTTTGCGAAAAATAGTGATCCTAATGTAAGAGTGACATAGAAGAAGGAAGATAGAATTTTGATCGGAATTAACATAGACAGTAATATACAGACAACTCCTGGAAAAAAAAAAAAAAAGAATATGTACTTGTGGAAGAAATTCAAAAATCAGTAGCAGGAAAAAAGTTTCAGAGGAGAAATGACAAGTGTTGATGTAAAACTTCAAACTGTTAAATTAAAAAGGCATGTCAAGCTCACAATATTCTTTGAAAACTTTTGAAACAAAAAAACCTTACAACTTTTGCAAGCATGGATGTGAAGTACAAAATTTTGCCAGAGAGACTCATTTCAACAAATGGCAATGAAAGATTTTGTGGGTAACTGTGTGTGTTTTAATATTTATCATGCTTCTGTTGAAAGTATGTAATTTTGTGAATTTGAAATTCATTAAAACAAATTATCACATATGATACATACATATCACTAAGCTGTTCTCTGAGATTCAGAGATTAGCTCCTCAAAGAAATACAAACTCAGGGTTTGTACTGCTCTTGGCATTTAAGGATATACTCCTTAAATGAACTTTTTCTCATAAGGACCCTGGAAAACTCCTTAAATTTAAACCTGACTCCTGGAAAAAAATGTTTTGACTCCTTAAATGATTACTATTTTGATGTTGGAACTTCAAATTATAAGTTTTATGACTTAACAATCAGAAAGGCCAAACACTTACCTAAAAGGTTTTGGCTTCATTCCTGTTATACACTTCATGCACGTTAACGAGAACATTTTGTTATGCAGCCTTTTAAGGTTAAAACTTTTATCATATCTGCTCACAGGTTGTTGTTGTTACTATAATTCCTCAGGTCATGAAGCATTCATATTTTCATTCACAGGACAGTAAAACACGCTGAATTCTGACTGCTGTTTGACATGCATGATAGCTCGTCAACACTAGATGCATACTCACTATTACGTGAGTGTTGTCGACTTTCATTACACCCCCCTTTTTTTATTGTATTTTACTCCCTCCCTCACTCCTCACTCATCAACTTGCCCCTAAAATTCACAATTCCAAAAAAACAGCACTCAATTCTAAAACATGTACCCATACAGCTAATAAATACTCACATACATCACACCCAAATTCAATTCAATACCTATTTCACCTCATACAATTTACATACCTCATACTAATACATTTATGTACAATATATACAACACATTCATACCCTCATTAAAAACCACTATCTACATAATTACACTATTTACATTTTACAGCAGTCAAAATGTTTTTTGGAATTGTGAATTTTAGGGGGAGGAGTGAGGGAGGGTGTAAAATACAATAAAAAAAGGGAGGGGGCGTAATGAAAGTCGACAACACTCACGTAATAGTGAGTATGCATCTAGTGTTGACGAGCTATCACACATGTTTAAACAGCAGTCAGAATTCAGCGTGTTTTACTGTCCTGTGAATGAAAATATGAATGTTTCAAGACCTAAGGAATTATAGTAACAACAACAACCTGTGAGCAGATATGATGAAAGTTTTAACCTTAAAAGGCCAGCTGCATAAAACAATGTTCTCGTTAACGTGCACAAAGTGTATAACAGGAATTAAGCCAGGAACTTTTAGGTAAGTGTTTAGCCTTTCTGATTGTTAAGTCACTAATGACTTGCACGTAAATAGTGCATTTTTTGGTGCTTATTGCCTATGAAGATGCAAATAATATGAATAAGTTTTATGATTTTTTTTTCTTTTCCTTTGTGTTTAGATTTTGGGAAACTCTTTCTCCCTCACAGCCAAAATTAATATGCGAACAGATGGATGGCATCACAATCGTGGAAATAACGCCAGCATTCGCAGCTAACAAAACACCAGGTGCCCCTCTAACTGGAATTATGGGGTATTGGCTTGTTACTGTATAAAGGAGTGAGGGCGGAACATTGAAGTTGTGCTCCACCCTCAGGGAGACCAGCGATCCAATTACGGTCGAGCTTGTCCTCTTCTGAGAGGGAAGCAAAGTGAGTACGTAAGGGAAGATGCCACAATGCAAAGTTAATCTGTTGAAGTTGTTGTGCCCATCATGTTTCGTTTAAGTGTTAGACAAAGGCAGTGGTTTTTGAGTTCATGATTTTTCTACTTTGTGCTATTTTTTTTTTTTTTTTCTTCAAATAATTGGTGAGATGCCTGAAGGAAAATGTGATTTTAATTTGGCTTGGCTGGAGCAGAAAACATATGTGGGATGGCTAATTAAAGACTAATTGAAATTCCAAGCACATTGTAAAATATGTGGCTGCACTTTTTATGGGGTATTGGCTTTTACTGTATCTCAAACATGGAAGAAGTGGCTCTGAAGAGCCACATGTCTTCAAAATGTCAGTAATTTGTGTATTTTGGGAAAAAAATCAAGACGAAATACTATGAATGATTATTTTTCAACACCTATCCAGCACCGTGCAGATAAACCCAAAGTTGAACTAGGAGCATACGTAAGCAACAGTGATAAGCTGAAATTTTGTGGACCTTAAAGATAGTTCATTTTAGTTACTCTTATAACTCATGTGTGGATGTGCAAAGTGTTTTTACTTTAATATTTTCTGACAGTGAGATAGCAAAGAAATCTACATGTGGTGGAAGGAAACACACATACTTAGCAGTTTTTGACATTGATCCATATTTTTTTATTGCTCCTTTGAAGACAAGGTAAAAATCAGAGAGTAGTTATGTCCTGCTGTTCGATGAAACTCATAACGATTGTAATTTCCAGAAACAGCTGGATTGTAGTGTCCGTTTCTGGGATTGTAAGCAAGTTAAGTATTTGATGATCACAGGCTGTTGATCTGCACGACATTGAAAATGAAATCGGCAGTAAAACTTTGGAATTAAAAAAAGAAGTGTAAGATCCTGAATAATTTTGGGGGGGGGGGGTAGTCGTAAAGTCATTGATCTTTTGAATTAGAAATATATATTTGCATTCAACCTAAATAGACTTTTAAGTGCTGATAAATGAAAATGTTGAATTAATTAAAGCAAGATTACTGTGAAGTATCAAAACTCGATAATTGTGTATACTGAAGGCAGTAATAAACTGTGTGCCATCATCAGTATGGTAAATTTATTTCCAATATTTAAAAAAAAATCAGTAAACAAATTCAATCAGGTATGTTACAATTTTTTTTTATTTTTCTGTCATTGTGTGTGTTTGTTTTATCTGCATTGAACTGAATTGTTATTTGGCATGGCATCCTAATTCTCATGTTGTTGAATGCCATGTATTTCCAGGATAAAAAGATACTGTACTTATATAAAATTATATATAGTTGCACTGGTAGTAAGTTTAGTTAACTTTTGGGTATAAAATAATTTATTCAAAGTTATTCCCAGATTCCAGTATGCCATTGCATTTCAAAGAAAGAAGCAAAATACTTAAATCACGTATAGCTATGGCAATAGTAACTTTAGTTAGCTAGGTATGAAAAAATTCATTTAACAAAGTTTGATTTCCTCTCATTCCCATATGTGATAATTGACTCCTGGAAAATACTATTTGGACTCCTGGAAAACTCCTTAAAATAAATGGACTTTCAAAAATGAGTATGAACCCTGCAAACTACCAGATAAATGTTTAACTGATTATTTACTTACTGGTGCCATATCAAACTTTTTACAGCGATTTTGGCACCCAACTTGGGCTTCACTGACATCCATCACATGACGTACACAAGACCTTCTACACAGTGCGTCAAATAATTTTTAAGACTGCCGCTAGATTTCGGCCTACGGTGGCGCCACCAGTGTAATCGTGAATGCGTTATAAACCGTGACCATCTGCTTGCTTTCTGCCAAAAGTACTGCGCAGTTGTTAAAGTAACTCAAACGAAACGGCCGTTCATTAGAGAAGTAAAATTTTTTTCATGTTGAATTATTAAGATGGAAACAAAGGGCTGTTATTAAATTTAACGCAAAACTTGGTAAAAGTGCTTCGGAAACGTACCAAATGATGAAACAAGTTTACGGTGAGTTTTGTTTTAAGTAGATCAAATGTTTTCCTGTGGCACAAACGTTTTTTGGACGGAAGAGATATGCTAGAAGATGATAAGCATACCGGAAGACCAAGTTCATCTAGGACATCTGAGATTATTGAAAAAGTGCGTGATTTCGTGGCAAACAATCTATGTGCGTCCCTAAGAATGATGAAAGTGTCTTTAAACATCAACAAAGAAACGATTCGAACAATCCTGCATGAAGATTTGGGCAAAACAAAAGTCTGTGCTAAATTTGTTCCACAAACGTTAACCAATGAACAAAAATCAAGGAGAAGTGCACATTGCAGAAACATCATTTCAGCCGCTGAAAATGATCCAAACTTCTTAAAATCGATTGTTACTGGTGATGAAATATGGTGTTTTTTAATATGATCCTAAAACAAAGCGACAAAGTGCGGAATGGAAGTCAAAAAACTCACCACAAGCCAAAAAAAAAACAAGAAAAGTTCCATCGAAAATCAAAACAACGCTCATTACATTCTTCGATAGTAAGGGTATTATCCACAAAGAATTTGTTCCAAGTGGACAAGCAATTACTGGGAAGTTTTATTTAAATGTTTTGAGGCGTTTGATGGGCAGAATTTGTCGCATTCGTCCAGAATATCGGGAGGAAAACAGTTGGTGTTTGTTGCACGATAATGCACCCAGTCACACCTCACTTCTTGTTCGTAGATTTTTGGTGAAAAATAACGTCTGTGTGTTGAATCATCCACCGTATTCGCCTGATTTAGCATCCTGCAACTTTTCTTTATTCTCAAAACTTAAAATGACGTTAAAAGGGTGGTATTTTGATGATATTTTGACCATACAAACAGCTTCGACACGTGCTTTGGAAGCAATTCCGCAAAGTGAACTGGAACAGGCATTCGAATCATTATTAAATTGCTGTAACAAGTGTATTGAAGCCGGAGAGACTTATTTTGAATAACAAACCAAAACAAATGATAATTTCTTGTTTCTATTTCATTTTACAGACCCAGTCTTAAAAATTCTTTGCCACACTGTGTATACTTCATACTCATAATCTTTTTCTTGTGCAGACACTCCTCAATCTGATCCTCCCATGACTTCCTCTGCCTTTCGTTCCTGCCACTTGGGCTAAAAAAAATTTCTTAGTAAGCATCTCATCACTCATTCTTTCAACATGGCCAAGCTACTGAATAATATTAGTCTACACTTTGCTAACAACATTTTGCTTCACATTTACACAACTGTAACACATCTTCATTCCTTACACGATCAGAACGTGTCTTGCCACAAACACTCCGTAAGTGATGCATTTCTCCAGCACACTAACGACTCCTATGTTTCTTCTGTAGTACTCAGGTTTCACTGCCATACACCAGAGTAAGAACAATTACACTTTCATACACAGCCATGTGGGACTCTCTTGAGAACCCATCATTCCTGTGAAAACCTCCCAAAGCAGCTATGACTTTCAATGAAGATTTCACTTGCCTACCAGTTTCACCATCCAATTTGTTCTCTCTGTCAAACATGCTTCCTAAATACACAAACAAATTCACCTGGTCAATCACTGTGCCATTTAGACTTATATTACATTCTGTGCTAACGGTTCGTCACTCAACACCACAACTTTGGGTTTTCCCTTATCTATACTCAGTTTGAACTTCGTGCAAACTTCGTACATCCGGGACAACATCTGCAACTCACTTTTGCTCTCTGCCAATAGGACAGTGTCATCAGCATATGACAATCTGCACCCACTGATATTACCAAGACATAAACCAGTATTGTCTATCTTGGCATCACGCATGGACGCTTCCATAAATATATTAAACAGCCGTTGGGACATTACACAATCTTGTCTGACTCCTGCACCAATTGTAACCCATTTTAATAAAACACCATTCACTCGTACACAAGCTTTACTGCCAGCATATGTTGCTTTTACACTATTAACTAGATTCCCAATAACACCATTTTTATTCAATACCTTCCACAAAAGTGTCTTATTTACTCGGTTGTAAGATTTCTCTGTATGTCTATGAAGGTAGCAAAAACGTTCTTCCCAATAGCCAGATATTTTTCAGTCATCATGCTAATGCAAAAATTTGGTTAGTGAAGCCTTTGCCAGGCATGAAACCACTCTGCACATCCCACTTTTTCTGATGTAAGGCCTTGTACTTTTTCAATAATGACCTTACCAGAAACTTTCCCTGGCACACTCGGTAGGCTAATACCACGATATTTCTTGGAGTTAGTCTGATGACCCTTTCTCTTATGCAAGGGAACAAGGATAGCCCGAGGGACCATTCCTAACTCCCAGCACAACTGGCAAATTTCAGTTAACCAGTAATTACAGTGTCACCACCATATTTCAACATCTCAGCAGTTATGCCACCAACTCTCAGAGCCTTACCATTCTAAAGAGATTTTGGAGTTTTACACACCTCTTCTCTTCAGACCTCTATTGTGCTTCCACTTTCACTGTGACATCATCTGCTTCTGCCTCAGTCACCTTTGCTTTTTTGATCTTAATAACTCACAGAAGTATTCACCCTATCTTTCATTTAACTCGTTGGGCTCCCATATCATTTCCCCGATTCTATTCTTCATGCAACTTCAAACTTTGTTTCCCCTATTTTTCCTAAGTCACATGTACTTCCAGAAAGTTTTTCTATCTTTCCAAAAACCAATTTATGCCTTTCCACCATCTCTTTCCTATCTTTTGCAATTCTCTGGTGAACCAGCTTAGCTGCTTCACGCTTCTTACAGTGATATTCATCCACAGAAACTCTACCTTGCAACATGCTGAAATAGGCTTTCTTCTTTCTCTTTACTGTCTCTTCAATCTCACTATTCACTGTTTCACATGTTATAATTTTTTATATTATCGGGTCAACCCTTAACACTAATAGGCCTAAAATTATCAATATTCATGATAAAAAACTGACGAAATAGCAACTTAAACCTATGGAACACAAGTGAAGACAGAAATTTAAAACTTACATTATATCAAGCGTACACTGCCGCACAAAGTTCAGCTGGGCAAAAAATGTCTTTAAGTTAACTTGTTGATTCACAGTCTGCAAAATCTCTAGGGTGAAAAAGGGTCTGCAATAACTTCAGTCCATATGTGAAATACATATTAATGGAATGGCACTTATAAAATGTTGAACATCTGAATACCATAGTAGACTAAAAGACCATACTCGTATTTACCCACAGTATATATATCGGTCAATAAAGTACTTGCTGAACTCAGAAATAAAATGGAATGGAATGTCCAGTGCTACAAAACAAAATGTTCCTCAAATGAATGCAACAACCGAAACTATAAAAATGATAACTAGAATGAAAAGATATTTAAATTGAAGTAGGTTGACCATTACAATACATTCACCGACCGTTTTCGACTGTCCTTTGCAGTCATTTTCAAAGGTCCGATGTTCTAGTGCAACTACACTTGATCTCTAAGACTTGATTAGCTTCCACTCGGTTTTTTTCGTCAGAAACTGCGCACACACATGGCAGGATGTGCACATAGTCATGATTTCCACATGCCATGGATCGGTCATTCAGGGTTTTCTTTTAGTTCTGCACTTGTATTATTCCTACAGGGTATTTTTCTTCTTTTTCTTTTATTTTCTCTCTTAAGTCCTTTTTCAACGAGGTATTTCCATGCATAAGCCAAATCAGATGGCCCATTCATGTTACAATTTATATTCCTGGTCTTTTCTGTAATAACTGCTTCTGAAGTTAAGATTTGCTGATGGGTCTTTAATGTTGTTAGTAATTTAATATTCTCCCAGTATGGATTAGCTTGGTTATGTATACAATGTTGTATTAATGCAGTGTTCTCTTTATGCTTGTTCCAATTGATATATGCTCTTTAAGTCTTGTACCTATTCGTCTCTTGGTGCTACCGATATAAATTTTATCGGGATGATTGTTTATCATCTTTGGAACAGCATAAACACCAGCTGCATTTAGTATAGACTTCATTTCATGATCTTTAGTCATTTCTTTAGAAATATCAGTCACAGTTTCTGAAAGAACCATGTTCTGTTTCTGGCATTCCTCTTTAAGAATATCAGAAATCGGTGGTATAAATGGAAATTTTCCTATATATTTCTTATTTCTTTTGGTGTGTTATTTTTATAATCATTCTGATTTTTAAGTTTTCTGTAGATTGAAGTAACAAGGGATTTTTTGTAGCCGGAATCTGTAGCTAAATTTAATATCCAGTTTAGTTCTTCTTTTTCAAATTCATTTGTAGAAGAATGAGTAATAGCTCTTTGAATATAAAAATAAAAAGCAGAGGTTTTATATCTCCATGTGTGATTGGAGTTAAACGGAATGATGGCCGGTACATAAAAAGATTTTTGGTGAACGGAGTATTGCATTTTAGGGTACTTGTTGAACAACGAAATATCCAAATAGTTTAATTGTTGATTTATTTATTTTTCTACTGTAACTTTAACAGTAGGGTAAAAATTATATTTATTTATGAAAGTGTATAATTCATCTTCAGAATATTGCCACAGGATCAGGATGTCGTCGACATATCTCACAAATAATAATGGTAATCATTGGTTTGTATTTGATGATTTGTCTTCTGTACTTTGTTAAGATAACCTCAGCAAGTAGACCAGAAATAGGTAACCCCATTGGGGCAACTAATAATTGTGTAAATATATTTTTGTGATTAAAGTAATTATTATTTTGAATAAAAATGAGTGCCTTGATAATATCTAATATTTCTTCATCTGTGATAAAGTTTTGCTGAAGTTTGGAATCAATTAGTTCGATAGCTTCATTTACAGGTGTATTGGGATATAATGAGTTGGTATCCATACTGAGCATTTTATAATTATAGTTATTATTTGCTTTTATTTTATGTATAACTTTGGTAGAATTGTCAAAACTATACAAATGGTCTGCATAAAATGGTTTTAAAGTATTGAAATAACGCTCGCTCCAAATTTGTTTTTCTTAATGCTTCGCGTTATTAAAGAAATTCTTTTAGTTTTTCTAATAATGCTTCACTCTAATATTTTTTCTTTTAATTTTTTTTCTTTTTCTTTTTATTTACAAACCAATGCTTACCATTATTATTTGTGAGATGTTGATGACATCATGATGCTGTGGCAGTATTTTGATGACGAATTGAGCACTTTCATAAATAAATATAATAATTTTTACCCTACTATTAAAGTTACAGTAAAAAAAGAAATAAATCAGCAATTAAACTATTTGGATATTTCGTTGTTCAACAAGTACCCTAAAGCGCAATACTCCATTCACCGAAAATCTTCTTATGTACCGGCCATCATTCCGTTTAACTCCAATCACGCATGGAGATATAAAACCTCTGCTTTTTATTTTTATATTCAAAGAGCTATTACTCATTCTTCTACAAATAAATTTGAAAAAGAACTAACCTGGATATTAAATTTAGCTACAGATTCCGGCTACAAAAAATCCCTTGTTACTTCAATCTACAGAAAACTTCAAAAAAATCAGAATGATTATAAAAATAACACACCAAAAGAAATAAGAAATATATAGGAAAATTTCCATTTATACCACCGATTTCTGATATTCTTAAAAAGGAATGCCAGAAACAGAACATGGTTCTCGCAGAAACTGTGACTGATATTTCTAAAGAAATGACTGAAGATCATGAAATGAAGTCTATACTAAATGCAGCTGGTGTTTATGCTGTTCCAGCGATGATAAACAATCGTCCCGATAAAATTTATATTGGTACCACCAAGAGATGAATAGGTACAAGACTTAAAGAACATATATCAAATTGGAACAAGCCTGAAGAGAAGACTGCATTAATACAACATTGTATACATAACCAAGCTTATCCAGACTGGGAGAATATTAAATTACTAACAACATTAAAGACGCATCAGAAAATCTTAACTACAGAGGCAGTTATTATAGAAAAAACCAGGAATATAAATTGTAACTTGAATGCACCATCTGATTTGGCATATGCAAGTAAATATCTTATTTCAAAGGAACTTAAGACAGAAAAGAAAAGGAAAGGAAGAAAAATTCCCTGCAGGAATAATACAAATACAGAACTAAAAGAAAACCCTGAATGACCGATAGATCACGACTACGTGCACATCCCGCCATGTGTATGCACAGTTTTCGATGAACAGAACCGAGTGGAAGCTAATCAAGCCTTTAGAGATCAAGTGCAGTTGCACTAGAACATCGGACCTTTGAAAATGACTGCAAAGGACAGTCAAAACCGGTTGGTGAATGTATTGTCGTGGTCAACCTACTTCAATTTAAATATCTTTTGATTCTCGTTTTCATTTTTCAAGTTTTGGTTGTTGAATTCATTTGAGCATTAATTTGTTTTTTAACGTTTGACATTCCATTCCATTTTATTTCCGAGTCAACAAGTATTCTATTGACCGAAATATATATTGTGGGTAAATATGGTCTTTAAGTCTACTATCATTATGGTATTCAAGTCTTCAACATTTTATCAGTGCCATTCCATTAATATGTATTTCACATATGGATTGAAGTTATTGCAGACCCGTTTTGTCCTAGAAATTTTGCAGATTGTGAATCAGCAAGTCAACTTAAAGATGTTTTTTGCCCAGCTGAACCTTTCTTGGCAGCCTACACTTGATATAATGTAAGTTTTAAATTTCTGTCTTCACTTGTGTTTATAGGTTTAAGTTGCTATTTCATCAGATTTTTATCATGAATGTTGATAATTTTAGACCTACTAGTGTTAAGGGTTGACCCGATAATATAAAAAAATTATAACTTGTGAAACAGTATGAGTTCCCGCTATTACTTGCTACTAATAGCAAATTATATTAAGTTTAAAACTTAACATGTTTTTCCTCTGGTTTGGCATGTATCGCAGATGTAGTACTTGTTGTTTATTATCAATCTTTTAAGTGTCTGAACTGTTAAAATAGTTAATGGAATATCAAATTACTTATTGTTGGTTGTCTCTTTTAAAAGAACCCTCCAGTGGGACATACATATCTTCCTTGTAAACCTGCTGCCATCCACAACATTCACATTTGTGAGTTCTAGAAGACAGTGGTTTGGTTTTTCAGTCATAAGTTGAGATACCGAGCTAAAGTTTCATCTCTTGTGTAACCCATGATGGTAGGCTTAACCTCTAAGGTTAGGTGTAAGGATTCAGTTCTCAATTGTTTATGCCATAATATTCAGGTCATATGATGCTGTCTGTGTCCTGCAGTTAGTTTTTAAATGAGATGTTCAAAGAGGATTTACAAAGAGCAAAATTGAAGCTGTAGTTTAAAATGAGTGAAATGATTCAGTATATTTCTACCCATTTATACATATTATATTGATATTTTTTCATAAAATATCAATAACAATGAATACTAAGTCTGTGAGGCATGCCAAACCAAGGAAAAACATGTAGATTTCTAAACTTTAATGGACATATTCATATATTCTTTGGTGAATTATGCCAAGATATTTTTAACAAGGATATTTATGTATTCCAGTGATTCAAAAAGAAAGAAGAAAAGAAAGAAAAAGTTGCCAGAACAACTAACTGATGTAACTAGTATATTTGTTTTTTTCATATACTTTATTTTTATTGCTATTCATTTTTGCATTTAATTAGTTTTCTTCACTTGAAAAAAATATATGTATTGTACATAATCCATATCTGTGCTCATACACTGGTGTGCAAAAATTAAGGACGAAGAGGAGAAATTAGCATAACAGTGGAACGAGCAGGCAGAACGGACCGAAAGACCACTCAGGAGATAGACTAGGGTCCGGTACGGTAGGGCATGCGCATATATGCAGCATGACGTAGGAGAAGGGGAGTGTCGGAAGGGTATAAAGCACATGGGCAGTGTACGCTCAGTAATTCGGTGAAAGCTATTGCACTGTGTACATTGGTTTGAACGACGTCGAGTTGCTGCCACCGTGTGATATGGCCAACAAACAGGCAATCCAGTAGATGACATCTGGATGGCTTTACCCGAGGTCGGGTCATTGGGAAGTTGGAAGAAGGTCGAAGTGTGACTAGTGTGGCCGAGGAGTTCGGGATCGCTCACAGCATCGTTTCACGAGCTTGGAGAGCATTTCAAACGACAGGAACAGCTGTCCGAGAGTTTGGCAGTGGTCGTCCACGAGCAACCATGGTGGCGGACGACCGGTATATTGTCCTACAGGTGAGAAAAGACAGCAGGAGAAAGCGCAAGGCACATGCAACAGACAACTGGACGTCCGTTATCGCGTTTTACCGTGGCCAGGAGGCTGCACAAAGGTGGTCTATTTGCACAACGACCAGTATGGTGTGTGCCATTAACGCCTGCTCATCGGAGACGGCGGTTTCTGTGGTGTCAGGAACACAAGAACTGGACACATCAGCAATGGGGTAGAGTTCTCTTTACGGATGAGAGCCAATTTAGTCTGACGAGCGATTCTGGACGTCTACACATCTGGAGAGAGTAGGGTACACGCAATCACACCTCCAACATCTTGGAAAGGGACCGGTTTGGAGGTGGCGGAGTTCTTGTCTGGGGCGGTATCATGCTTGGTAGCTGTACTGACCACATCTTCCAAGGAGGTTCAGTCACTGGTGTCCGCTATTGTACCAAGGTTCTCCTGCCTCACGTGCGTCTGTTTAGAGGTGCTGTGGGTCCTGAGTTCCTCTTCATGGACGACAACGCTACACCTCATCGTACAATGGCTGTCGCAGAGCTGTTGGAGAGTGAAGATATTCAACGCATGGATTGGCCCGCAACTTCCCTGGACCTAAATCCAATCGAACACGTGTGGGACTTTCTCGAAAGATGCTTGGCAGCACGTCACCAGCAGCCAGCAACGATTCCGCAGCTGCGATTGGCGCTACAAGAGGAATGGGCCACGATGCCTCAACAGCTCCTTGACAACCTCGTCCTCAGCATGGACAGACGTTGTAAATCCTGCAACGCAGTCAGGGGTGATCATATCCCCTACTAAAGACTGGATTTTTCTTGGCAGCCACCTGTCACATGGACGTTTCTGTCTTCTGTCCAGTTGTGCTCGAAGCTACCTTTTCAATAAAGTGCCTTTGTATCCTTTGGATTCCTTGTTTGGACGGTTTTGCTCACCTGTCCCATATTCTTACATCTTGGGGATCTTATGGTATGATTTGAGTCGATGTGGAGCACTTCTGCACGACGTTACATTCGAAAAACTGTCTCGTCTTTAATTTTTGCGCGCCAGTGTATAAGTGTCCCCTAACATTCACTCTACTCAGCTGTTTCTTGCATCTTCATAATCAGCCATGTATGTGCTGGCATAACCAGACTTGTGCTTCTCCTCCTAGTTTGGTTCTCTTGTGATTCACATGTTCATGTGTGTTCATGGAGAAAAAAGAGAAGTTACATGATATGATTTAAACTTAAAGTTATTACTTGCATGGAAGAGAAAGAAAACATGACTCTAGGTCTCATGAAGAACAGAAAAGTTGTTGCATTGTTGGAAGGAACAGAAGAATGGAAAATGCCAAATTGTCTTTGCTTGCTTTTTTTTTTTTTTTTTTTTTTTTACTAAAGATATAAAAAATTTCCTTTGTCTGAAAATAATGATTGCCTGGCTAATATTTATAGAATCGTGTTGTTTGTCAAGTATTAATTAATCAGAAATATTAAGTTAATGTTTATGTACTGAAAGTTGAGTTATTCTTTGAGAGCTGTTATCTTCTTAATTGTGTCTGATCTTGTATTATGGACTCACTTCAGTCTCATTCTGCACATTGTGCCAAAATTGGTTTTCAAATATTTTTAAGCTAGTTTTTGGCCATTATATGCAGTAGTATGTTTTGATGGACATTGACTGGAACTGTAGCACTTTAATCTTGTAACTATTCTATACATTATCTTCTTGTATAATTGAATAAGTAGTGAATACAGTGTTTCACTGTAATGTTTAAATGAAGAAAGATGTGCTGATAAGACAAAGTTAGCAAAAAAGTGCAATGCAAAGGCCCTTGCGATGATCAAATAAGTTACTACAGATGGAACTATGAAATGTACAGGATGTCGAAAAGTCCCCTTAGGGGTTTCGCTTGGCAACTGTACAAAAACAAACAGATCTACAGCAATTCGGTTTGCAGCATTTGAAAGAGTAAATGTTCGAGTTTAATAAACTTACCTTAATACACCTCTACATGTGTGCCTTTGGTGGCACATAACACATCCAGTCAGTGTTCAATTTTTTTCCATGTGCTCTCCAACATGTCAGGATCGATTCTATCCAACACTGCTGTAATGTGCTGTTTGAACTCCTGAAGGCTGCTTAATCTTTCCCAATAAACCATGTCCTTGACATAGCCCCAGAGGAAGAAGTCTTAAGGAGTGATATCTGGGGAATGGGGTGGCCAAGGAATGGGACCATCTCTGCCAATTCATTTATCGGGAAGCTCGCGATTCAGGTATTAACGAACGTCAAGTCCCCAATGTGGGGGAGCGCTCGATTGAAAAAAATTCTTTCGTGGACCAACTCCTCTCACGTTGAAAAGCCTTTGGAGAATACTTCTTTAAAAAATGCATGGTTCTTTCGCCAGGTGGCATAGATACATATCTTATTTTTGTCGATATCTCTGCTCCTAAGAGTCCGATTTCAAAAATTCTTTCTTTGTTCGAGAGCATGTCTGCTGCAAAATGTTTCTCATATAATTTCAAATTTTTCTTAATGCAAAAGTCAGCCATGAGAGAGCATAAGTTCACATTTCTGTTTACAGCAATGTCTGAGGGAATAAAAACCTGATTGAAAAGCTTCTTTCTTCAGTCAGATACTACTAAATGTGCAAATTCTGTGCGCATATTTTCTTACCAAAATAATGCACAGTTTCATTGCTAGGGGAAGCCAATGTTTTTTTTTAATATCTCTGCTTGTAAATGTGCGATTTAAAAAATCCGTTCAACACCAGATGCCATTTACCTTGTGGAACACTTTAGGTTAGTATTTGAGGAGTTTTATGGTTCACAGTTCTGTTGCTAGGTAGTGCTTGTGTACTTCTGTTTGCAGCTTCTAAACACCCTATTAAGAAATTACTTTTTTACACTGTATGCCATTCACGACAATAGAGATGTGGAACATTATCCTCTTTGAACAATGCACCGATTTCCCGCTAGATGGTGTAAGGGTCAGTGCTTTTTGTTGTTGTTGTTGCTACTGCTACTTGCGGGAGACGTATTTGAAAAGTTCTTTTTTTCTTTGCATAGCTTTTTCCATGAAGAATATTTTAGGCCTACTTTCAACTTTCCCATTATGCAAAATTCTTCCGCTAGAAGACAGAGAGTTATGTCATGTTTCCTTCTATATTTGTTCTTTTCACTGTTTGATTTGAAAATCTGTTTGTCTCCAATGTCTTTCTACCATGAGATAATTTTTTGTGCACCATTTGTTAATTTTCATAATATACGTTTTAGCCACTGTTAGAAGTAATGTAGCTATTTCTATTTCTGGATGTTTTATTGACTGTAAAAATCCGGTTGATTTTTTTCTAACTGGGTGAATTTGACTTTGAATAACTTTGAAAAATTTAATTTGTGTCAGAAATGATTCAAAAGACATGCTCATTAGAACTGAAGATTCAGTGTCATAATTTTTTTTATTTCAAATATTTGGAAGGCACAGAAACGAGGATGTAAATATCAAATATAACTGGAAATACGTATAAAACTGTAGGCTACTTGTCATTGGTCACGTATTATGAAAACAAGCTGAAAAGTCCATATTCGAGCCAGGCACAGCCACACATGAACATGGAGTCCAGATAGTCCAAATTCGGGCAGGAGCTGGTTCGACCTAATGAAATAAACCCGCAATTATATTTTATGCTCTACTCTGATATACTGAACCATGAAAAGGTTATTTGTCACAATGATTAAAGTCATCAACTCTTATATACACTGAAGAGCAATTGAATTAGAGATACCTGTCTAGTAACTTGTAGCACCACCTTTGGCTCTGATGACGGCGGTGATTCATCTCTGCATGGACAAAACACCGGATGCGTTGGGAAGTCATACGGATCCACAACCCCTGAACAAGCTCCCACAGTTCATGAAGATTTGATGGAGGGGGGTCAGAGCCTCGAACATATCTCTCGATGGCATCCCAGATGTGCTCGATGGGATTGAGGTCAGGTGACCAAGCTGGCCAAGGAAGCGAGGTCACGTCGGTGGTGTGTTCATCCAACCATTCGGATACAATTCGGGAGCGATGGCACAGTGCATTGTCTTGTTGCAGGAGGAGGTCCCTAGTGGGATGTTGAAGACGCACAAATGGGAGCAAATGGTCTTCCAGGATATCTCGGTAACGTTGACCTGTGAGGGAAGATGTCACACGTACCAGGGGCCCCATTTCAGTCCACGTAAACAGTCCCCAGATGAGAATGCCACCCGCACCAGCTTGAAGAGTACCCTGCTGGCAAGAAGGATCCATTGCTTCACGTGGTTTGCGCCATACTTGTATCCTGCCATCCGTATGTACCAACGTGAATCTCGACTCATCAGTCCAGGCAACATTTTCCCACATGTCTAGGGTCCAGTGGCGATGTTCCCATGCCCATGCTAATCTTTGCACCCTGTGATGTGCGGTCAGCAGCTGTACCCTCGTGGGACGATGGCTTTTGTACCCCATAGCGAGGAGATGGTTCTGGATGGTGTGGTAGCTTACACGTTTTTGTGCATCAGCGTTAAATTGCCGAGTCATTTCTTGCACTGTGGCCTGTCTATTCGCTGTTACAATGCGAGCTAGCTGACGAAGACCCCGCCCATCCACATGCTGTTGTCCACGGCAGTTGGCCCTTGCAGGGATGGTTTTACCGGATTCGATATACTCACAGTGCACCCGTGACACAGTGGCTCATGAAAATCCTAGTGCCTGCACGACTTCCGAGATGGAGTGACCCATTCGTCGGGCCCCGACAATTTGCCCACGATCAAATGTGCTTAGATCCTTCGTCTTACCCATACTGCGTCCGACTTTTACCGATTCCCCGTCGCATCACTCCTTATATTGTCAGATCGCTGCATACGTCATGCCGTTTTCGTTTACAGGGCCGCCCACAGTGCCACATTTGCATAACGCCAGCTCTCTCTAATTCAATTGCTCTTCAGTGTATATACCATGAAATATACAAGGACTTGAGCTGCTATTAACCTACTGAATGGATACAGATGAGTGTCTATGTGCACCAAAAGACACACGATATGTTTGGAGTCAAGTTTCACTTAACCAAAACCCACTATTTAAGTAAATTAGGGCATTAGTATAGTTAAAATAATGCAGATACTTGAGCCATGCCCTATTTCAAGAATATATTTTCTATAATATAATTTGGTTAGTGAAAATTAACCTTTGGTTTGTGTGGCTATATTATAAGTCAATAGTTACAAACTATTATCGATACTGTTACACACATTATAAAGTATCTTCAAGTCCAGTGCTCTATGTTGCATTAATTTTGCCATTATATAAATTTTATAAAAACCTGCAAATATAGCATTAATATTAAATAGATGCAAATATAAAAAAATTATGTAATAGCAAAATTAATGAAGCATAGAGCACTTGACTTTAAGATACTTTATAACGTGTGTAACAGTAGCGATAATAGTTATACAACTATTGACATTTCTTTTCTAGCCATCCATGGCATTTCGAAATACATAGCACATCAATGTGTTCCACTGGGAACACATTGAGAAAAGGTTGCTAACTCATTTGGAACACATCGAGAAAGTAATTCTGGAAAATATGTTCGCATTGCACTATGACAGTGTTCCATGCTTTTGCCACAAAGTGTCCCAAATGTGTTATGTAAAAATAGTATCTTCTGTCATAAAACATTTTATGATGGAGAGAGCTTTAATAACACATATGGGACTGATTGATACACATTTGGAACACTGGGAACATGTGAGGAAAGCAGTGAGCACCCTATTTTTGGAAATGGCTTTCACAAAATGCTACAAAACTGTGCAATCTATTCCAAATGATTTGTTATTTGGTATTTTCCACCTCAAAAACTCACTTTTCTTTCATAGTTATCGTGCTTAACATACAAATTAATGGGAACAGCTATGTCTTGTAATTTAAATTTGTATCTTTGATATTAATTCCACGTGTCAATCTAAAACAATATAATTTTCTTTGTTTAAAAATTTGAATGTTTGTCCCATTTCATCATGTACAGCTCATGCATGTACCACTTTGCTGTGTTGTTATAGCAATAAACGCCGATTTTCAATAGCTGCTGGTGTGACGCCATCTCATCTAAATCATTCTGACATGGCGTCAGAGATGCATTATGTCACACGATCAACTCTTTTGAAACAGGAAAGTGTTGTGTTAGGGATTTTGGTTCTACTTTGTCATTCATAAACAACATATGGATTTTTCATTTAGAATACTTTCATCTGTCTGTCTGTTAACCCTTTTTATAGCCACTTCTGGCTATAGGTATCTCCCAATTCTTTATTCGTTAGGTAATGGTCGAATTTCCCACGTTGGCCAGATGGCTTGCGAAATGCCTTTTTCTGCTACTGCCAGCATGAGGAGAAAGAGACAAAGTGCGTCCGGGGCCGACTTGACAGGGAACTATTTACTCATTCACATCCCCAAGCCCAGGGAGGCTGCGGAAAAACCTGGAAAAACCACAGACCAGATGGCCGACAGGTCCAGTATTTGAACACCTGACAAGAATTCTATCGTATGAAATTTAATTTTCAGATTCCAAAATGTTTATTTTAGATTGTCAAACCAGCTTCTTTTCTCATTTAAGTAAAAAAATTGAGAGTTCCAATAGAATAGGTAACAGTGTGTTTTTATTATTTCTCTGCGTATGCTGAAGAAACATGATTTGGGAACTTTCTTTTTCCTTTTTCCTTAAACTACGAAATTCTCAGAATATAACTAAATTTTTTAGCAGAGTATAACCAGTTATTATTTTATTTATATTTGTAGAAGAGATGAAAAAGAAAGAAAAAAGAAAAGAAAAAATACAATTAGATCCGTATTGAACTACACTAAGTAAGCTTAATGTTCCAGACATTAGTGGTTACGGTTATTTTCTTAACCAGTAGTCGAAAATGTCTAATGCCGAAGAGACGATTTGCATTTAAATCAAAGCTACACACGTAGATTCCGCTTCTGTATTGCAATGAAAGGCAGTTCTGTTTTGTATATTGCATGCAGTTTAAGCAGTACAACACAATGGAAAATATTAATGAATCGAAACAATAAGGAAATACATGCTGATAATACCATAATCCGAGACGGAATACACACAAAAGCAAATCTGCAATATAAAAAAAAAAAAAATCAGGCACACAGATTCACTCGCACGGGAAACAGTTTGCACTTTTAATTTCTATGACCACAGTTGTTTCATAATTTTACGAAGCTGTAAATATGTAAGAAATGTACAGAATACGACACATTTATACGAAACTTTCGTTTTGTGGAACATACTGTTTATTTGCATTTTTGAATTAAACAATATACAAAAGTCAGCTATGTAACCAATTGAAAAAAGTTAAATATGTAACTGCACAAACTATGTCGTAAGTTATTTTCGTGCAAAATTATTTGCTTATAGTGTTCATCATTAAAAGTGTCAATTTTGAATTTAGGGGTATAATAATATTTTGCATTCCACTGTTTCCATCTCGTATTATGCTCCCTTCAACTTCAGTATCAAGCAATGTCATGTAGAAACACTTTCTTCTAAGTGTTTGTAAGTATTGCGGGGTAAATCATTTTTACAGTAAGTAGAAGAAAATATGTTTTTTATGCACTGCCCGTTAATCGATGTATGCTTGAGTTTTCGCTTATATCTCAGCAAGGTTTTATGCTATTATGCTGTAAATTTGGATTTAGGGATTTAATAATATTTCACATCCCATGGACTATAAATCAGATATGGTCATAATTCATTTTCTTCATGATCATATTCCATAATTGATAATTCCTTAATATAACAGTTCTGTTCTTGTATAGCGGCTCATATTATCTGGGCCTGTTTTGTGTGTGCAACAGTAAAGCACAAACAGGCTCAGATAATATGAATCGCTATTCAAGAACAGAACTGGTACAAATCAAAATAAATCAAAATCAACTTTCGCAGTTTATTAACTGCATCTTTTTTCCGTAGTTCATTCACTGTACATGTATTTATTGGACAATTAGTATGAAATTTGGAATTTAAGGGTTTTATTATGCACTGAAACAAATGTGCATAAAATAACATACCTCTTATATGGAAAAATTCGGAGATAGAGCTAACTAGCATGTTAATTAGCATGTTTCTTCACATCACGTGATAGTTACCTTCAAGTGCTTTCCAATGTTACCTTACTTGTTCACATGCAGCAAATGATTCCAAAGTTAAGGGGTGACTCAGGGTTTTTTTTACATCTGTACAGTGAATACCTGTGAAATTTATGCTATGTTTTATGACAGTTATAATTTTCAAGAATATCATTGAGTTGTGCAATATTTATTCAGTTTGATTTATAAAAACACTTTGCATTTATAGAATTCAGATTTTGACGTGTGTGATCTAGTAAAATGTATTAATGAACTTGAGACAAATCATCAATTTGTTGTTGTTGGTGCTTCTGAAGCCAGTGCCATCAGGACACTGAAGACAGATGAAGGTAAGGAGGACAGGTAAGATAAAATACTTTTTCTCATCTAGTTTGAATGTTGTTTTTTTAATATAATCTGGAAAATATATTACTGATTTATGGATAGTGCTAAATGCTAACAATAATTTATGACAAGGCCTCCAAAAACCATTAGACCAAGATTTCTTTCTTACACACTAGTTTTGTGATCTCAGCTAATCTACTTTATTATGTTACTTGCTGTAGTCACCAAGTATGAAAAAATGCCGCCCCGGTGGCACAGTGGTCTAAGCGATGGCCTCTGATCATTTGTCCAAAAGGGGTCCGGGTTCAAATCCCGGTGAAACATTGATGTTGTGTTTGTCTTACAGCACTGGCTCTCTCCCTTCCCTGGAACCAGTGACCTTAAATTAGGGACGAGCAACTTCTTATAGCCCATTGAGTTGCTCACGGTGGTCGTTAAACTTCCAATAAAAAAAAAGTATGAAAACATGGTTTTTAATTGCATTTTTGTCTGTCTTGTATAAATTTCTGAATGCCTTACCTGTGTCTACTTATAACAATTTGTTGTAATTGTGCTTATAATTTCCCTTCATGTAGGGGTAGACACAACTTTATGGAAACAAATTTTTGGGCATCATTGGTTTTGCATCATATGGCTTTTTCTTGTACATGGACAATAGCCCTTCAGTATAATTTCCATTGTAAAAATACATGCCACAGAATAATATGACCAAGTTTTTCCATTCCTCATAACATACCTTCCTCAAACCATTGACTGTTTGAGATTAACAGTTTCCAATAGCACATCTCAGCAGTCCAATGATATAAAAGTTCATATATGTTACATTGGCAATTTCACTGGAATATCAGTGAAGGCGAAATATGGTGTTTTTCTTTACCTTCATTTCTCTCATAATGTGATGGTGAAACATGATGTATGGCTGAATTCTTTGTCATGGTGAATCTGGACCTTATTGCCATGCAATGCGGGGAATGTCATGTTGATGGTATTCAGAACAGATTTTACTTTCGAATGTACTCATCAAAGCTTGAGCTTTTAAGTCTAAGCAAATTAGGTCACCACCATGGAACTGTATTAAAAAGTGTCATGACATTTGTTGGCTTGAGGTGGGTAATACTGCACACCACATTGATGATAGTAAACAACCCAGAGATTGTTGCAGTTTGGCAGATATATTCAGGCTTCATCAAGAGTGACTACAGATTTCTAGTTGTTAGTACCTAGGCATATGTCATGGAGCTTCCAAGTGATGTAGGGTAAGTTTGTGAGAACACTTTTTTTTTTCTAGACCTGTATCTTCTATGATCTGATTTACTGTGACTTAGTATGTGCCTACACTTGCTGAAATGTCTCATGTTGCTTGATTTGTGAAGTGCTATGCTTTTCTCATTGATGTGGTTCAGGTATCAAGTGCAGCAGCTCCTTCCTGATATTGCCATGAAGTATGGTGTGGGCATCTTTCTTCAACATGTTGAAACCCTTGTTTTTACATTGGTGCATTATTGTTGTGTTGTGATAGCCTTCTTCAGTAAAATGTGATTGTACAGCGTTTGAACCATCAGTCAGTGCACAGATCTATGGTTTGCACTGTAATTCTCCCCGTTATGTGTACAAACTCGTAGGCTGTCTGTTTTTCCAGCAGTTAACATATTTTGTGTTTTTTACAACACATGCAGCAGCCAGGTACTGCATGCAAATCATTTCTATAGGGCCAAATCAGCCTTAGTAATATGATGTGAATGCAACTAAATTTACCTGAGACCTACCATAAATTGTAGAATATGTTTCTTCAATGTATGCATCAAGTATTTGTTAACAATGTATTATCATTTGCATGATAAACTTGTATTAATATGTGGTAAGCAATATTTTAGAAAAACTTGGATTAATATGTGTAGCTAAATCCAAGGGAACTATAGCTACCAATTATGAATTGTGGAGATCATGATGGCATAACATGATTCCATTCAAAAGGATTTTCCTATCTAAATTTGTCATCTACTGTTCCAATGTAAAATGTTTTGCTGTTTTTGTTTGATGAACACATTTTTTTACATGTTTTTTTTTTTTTTTTTTTTTACATCCTTTTTTGGCAGGTAGTAATTTTTTTTGCTTTGGTGCTGCTTATGAGCAGATGTTTCATTGCTGAGTTTGTAGATTTAGAGGTTTATGGTGTTTCTATAATTAGTCAGTATCTGTCAGCTTATTTTCTAGAAAGAAGGCAGTTTTAAGAAGTGCATTGATTTCTTCTGTCTTTTGTACTTATTATGTGTTGTTCTGTGGCATTTGTAATATGTACAACGGCCGTTCCATAAAAACAGAGTAAAATCACACCAAATGAAGAAATATAGTTACAGCAAAATATATGCTATTCTTTATCAAAGTATCTTCCCTCAGATGATATGCAACGGTTCCAGCGTTCAGTCCACTTTTCAAAGCATGTGGCGAAGGCATTTTGTGGAAGCTGCTTTAGCAACCCCTGTACAGCTTGAATAACGTCAGCATCTGTGTTGAATGTTGTGTCACGGAACTTCTCCTTCATTGTTGGAAACAACCAAAAATCGCACGGGGCAAGGTCAGGACTGTAGGCAGACTGTGGCATGATTTCAATACTGCATTTTGTAAGAAACTGTTGGAACACAAGCAGCCACACGTGGGTAGTTGTTATCATTGTGTAGGGTCCACTTGCCCACCAGTTCCGGTCGCTTAATCGATATGTGTCATCGCAGATGGTTCAAGATTGAAATGTAATACTCAGCGTTGACAGTAATTTGTGGAGGAAGGGCATGCTGGTAGACTACACCTTTATGATCAAAGAAAATTATCACCTTCCCAGCTGATTTGGTTTAGTGGAATTTTTTTCAGAGGAGGCGAGCCTGTAGGATTCCAGACACTCGTTGTGCGCTTTGTGAGAGGGTCAAAATAGTGAACCCATGTTTCATTGGGAGTTATTACTGTGTTTAGAAGGTTTGGATCCTGTGCAATAATTTGTTTCTACTCATGACACATTTGAACTCTGGATAACAATTGTTCTCTCATCAGATGATGAGGTACCCATCTGAAACACACACAATGCAGCAATAATTTGTTGCATAGAATGCGGAATTATGACATTTTTGAAATATTAGTTGATGCTGCTATATCTTCACACATCATTCATTGATCTTGCAGGATTACCCAAACAGTGTTAACAATATGCTCTGTAACAACACTTTCAGGTCAACCAGGCCTAGGAGCGAGTTCTGCTGACAAATGCCCTTTTTTGAAATCATGGTGCCATCTAAAAATCATTGACTCGCCCAAACATTTATCTTTGTAAGCTTTTTTCATTAAATCAACTGTTTCTGGTGCCGTTGTGCCCAAACGATAGCAAAATTTTATGCCACAGTGCATTTCACTTCTTAACTCTGAATCACTCGCCTCCATAGCTCTATGGCAAAATGCAGATGTACCTTAAACAACTGCACAACAACAAAACCAGAATTATCTGCTCACCCAAACATTTATCTTTGTAAGCTTTTTTCATTAAATCAACTGTTTCTGGTGCCTTTTTGCCCAAATGATAGCAAAATTTTATGCCACAGTGCATTTCACTTCTTAACTCTGAATCACTCGCCTCTGTAGCTCTATGGCAAAATGCAGATGTACCTTAAACAACTGCACAACAACAAAACCAGAATTATCTGCCATGGCTAATAACTGTTGCCATAAATACTTCCTTAATTCAGTTAGTCGTCTGTGTGGTTATTTTTCCCCTTCACACTGTTGCCAACTAAAAAAATACTCTCAGTTTTTATGGAGCGGCCTTTGTAGAATACTAATACATACACACCCATAAGGACTTTGAAGAACTTTCCCTTGATATGAGTATTTAAAAAATGTTACAAAATATTATGTCTGAGAGTGCTTACCCACATATATGGCCACTATTTTTATTTGATGCTTCTGAGACTAAGACACATTGCTCAGGAGAGTGACTGTATAGTTAAGGTACTATTGTATGCAATTTTTTTGTTATTTTATAACTATAATAAAATATAATAATAACTTGAACATTAAGTTGTTGACACCCGTGTGGTGATAGGTGCGGATGTTGGCTCTGATCATTACCTGGTGGTGTTATGAGTGAAACTGAATGTTGTTTGGAGGAAAAGGAATAGGAAGAGGCCTAGGATGGAAAGAATAAAGGCTGAAAGGCTCCTTGAAGTCCATCAGTATTACTCTAATTTACTCAGTGAATGACTGAAGGAGCTGAAGTCATGTGAGAAGGATGTAGAAAAGAAGTGGACTTGTTTTAAGAACTGTGTTGTCAGTGCTGCTGAAAAGGTATGTGGCACCAAAATAGTGAGTAGCACTAGAGGTGATGCTTGGTGGAATAGTGAGATTGGAGAGGCAGGAAAAAGGAAGCATATTTGGGGATGTTGGAAGGTAGAGTTTCTGAGGATGAATATCACTGTTAGAAGCATGAGGCAGCAAAGCTGGTTCACCAGAGTAAAGCTAAAGATAGGAAGGAAAAGGTGGAAAGGCATGAATTGGCTTTTTGGAAAGATAGAAAAACTTTCTGGAAGTATATGAGAAACAGGGGAAACAAAATTGTAAGTCGTGTGAAGAATATGATCAGAGAAATGGTATGGAAGCCCAGTGAGCTTAGTGAAAGATGGGGTGAATACTTCTGTGAATTATTAGATCAAGAAAGCAAAGGTGATTGCGAGGCAGAAGCAGATGATGTCACAGTGAGAGATGGAAGTGCAGGAGGGATCTCTAGAGAAGAGGTGTGTAAAGCTCTAAAATCTCTTCAGAATGGTAAAGCTCTGGGAGTTGATGGCATAATTGCTGAGATGTTGAAATATGGTGGTGACTCAGTAATTGACTTGTTAACTGAAATCTGCCAGTTGTGCTGGGAGTTAGGAATGGTACCTTGGGATTGGAGGGATACTATCATTGTTCCCTTGTATAAGGGTAAAGGTGATCAGACTGATTGCAAGAACTATCGTGGTATTAGCTTACTGAGTGTGCCAGGGAAAGTGTTTGGGAAGGTCATTATTGAAAAGGTACGAGGTCTTACATCAGAGAAAGTGAGTGATGTTCAGATTGGTTTTATGCCTGGTAAAGACTGCACTAACCAAATTTTTTCATTACCCATGATGATCAAAAAGTATCTGGTTGTTGATAAGAAAGTTTTTACTGCCGTCGTAGATTTAGAGAAAGCATATCACCGAGTAAATAAGATACTTCTGTGGAAGGTGTTGAATGAATACTGTGTTACTGGGAATCTACTTAATAGTGTGAAAGCCATGTATGCTGGCAGTAGTGCTTGTGTGCAAGTGAATGGTGGTGTATCAAAATGGTTTTCCATTGGTGCAGGAGTCAGGCAAGGTTGTGTAATGTCACCATGACTGTTTAATATATTTATGGATGCATACTTACATGGTGCCAAGATGGGCAATACTGGTTTATGTCTTGGTAATACCCGTGTGTGCAGATTGCTGTATGCTGATGACACAGTCCTGTTGGTAGAGAGCAAAAGTGAGTTGCAGAGTATGTTGATTCCGGATGTACAAAGTTTGTATGAAATTCAAACTTAGTATAAATGAGTGAAAACCCCAAGTTATGATTGTTGAGAGAGAAACTGATAGTACTGAATGTAATATAAGTCTAAATGGCACAGTGATTGACCAGGTGAATGAGTTTGTGTATTTAGGAAGCATGTTCGACAGGGAGAAGAGATTAGATGGCAAAATTAGTAGGCGAGCGAATTCTTCATTAAAAGTCATAGCTGCTTTGGGAGGTTTTCACAGGAATGGTGGATTCCCAAAAGAGTTCCAAGTGGCTGTGTATGAAAGTGTAATTGTTCCTACTCTGATGTATGGCATTGAAACCTGGGCCCTACAGGAGAGACAGGAGTTGTTTGTGTGCTGGAAAAATGCATTACGTATTGTTTTTTTGGGGGGAGGGGGAGACACGTTCTGATGGTGTGAGGAATGAATATGTGTTGCAGTTGTGTAAGGTGAAGCAAAATGTTGTTAGCAAGGTGGAGACCAATATTCTTAGGTGGTTTGGCCATGTTGAAAGAATGAGTGACGAGATGCTTACTAAGAAAAAAATTTCAGCCCAAGTGGCAGGAAAGAAAAACAGAGGAATGCCAAGAAAGTCTTGGGAAGATCAGATTCAGGAGTGTCTGCATGAGAAAAAGATTATGAGTATGAAGTATAGAAGGTCTTTTGTACGTCGTGTGATGGATGTCAGTGAAGCCCATGCTGTGTGTCAAGATTGGTGTAAATGGAAAAGTTTGATACACCAACAGTAAGTAAATAATAAGTTAAAAATTTATCTGGTGGTTTGTATTTCCTTGTGGAGCTAACCTCTAAATTTCAGAGAACAGCTTAATGATATGTATGTATGTATGTATGTATAATAACTTGTTAAAGTGAGCTATTAAACTTTAAAAATTCCAGGGAATTTTTTAATTATTATAGCATATATATATGATAAAAAAAGTGTGTTCAAAATATGAGACAAAACTTTGTGCAAAGGATCAAACTGGATACTAGCAATACCGTCTTAGCACGATTTATTAAAAGGCGATTATGTATAGGTTAAAAACACACACACATTAGCACTTTCGAGGTGACATTCACCTCATCTTCAGATGTACCAAAACACGCCAGCACAACGTCTTATGTGCACCATGGGTACGTTACTGCATAGACACGTGCCCAGACAGGATTATAGTATGTAAAACAATATAGGCAAATCATGATGAAGGTAAGTTGTGAGAACGAATTATTCCAGAATTAAACACATTATGCCACTTGAAACAATTTGTTACGAAACGTATTTTTAGGTTCATACCTCAATGAATAAAACTCCCTTTTGGTCAAAAGAGGGATACGGGGAGTTTTCTTTGAGGAAGGTCATGTGATCTGATGAATCTCGATTCCTGCATTTTTGTGTCATTGGAAGCAGGGACGGATTGGCCCACCTGGATACCGGGCATTTCCCGGTAGACCACTCGAGAAATGGCCCACCTTTCGCATACTTTTTATTTGGATCTTTTGGAACGAACGAATACTATTTTGGCACTTATGAATTATAATCCTTAATCTCATTTGGACTTTATTTCTGTCTGTAAAGTTATTCCCTTAAATAAAACAAAAAAACAAAACGTTTACTTCTATTTATCTTGGGCGTTGGCTCTGAAACAAAATAGCAGTATTTTCCGTACTTATGAGAGAAAAGCGCCGTCAGACCTGTTCTAAATGAATTAAGCTAAAGCTAACTACGACGTAGGTCAGTTGATTTGATGTAGGTCATTTGACTTTGAGCCCATGGTCATTGGTAGGCCCTACCTTCCTTTTGTAATCTTGAAGGAGACACCGAGATGGAGTACCATCCCCACCACCTTTTCCAGAGACTGATGTAGAGCACAAAGCAATTCTCCCGTAGAGATATTTTGAAATCCATTTCCCACCCAGATATACAGGGTGTCTGAGAATTATTGGACACATTACAAAATTATATAAAACAAAACATTAAACAGATAGAAAGAAACTGACTTACTAACTTACAAATGTAACTACACAAGTTAATAAATTTCGATGTGAGATCCCTTGGTTGCTCGTAGTACGTCCAAGCGATACTCGATTTCATGCCATGTATTGGCAAGCATCTGAGGAGTTATGGAATTAATAGCAGCTGTGATACACTGCTTCAGTTCCTGCAAATCAGTACAAGGCGTCTGATAGACACGATCCTTCACATAACCCCACATGAAATAATCCAATGGATTTAGATCTGGAGAGCGAGGAGGCCACAGAATGGGACCACCACGCCAAATCCATCTGTTGGGGAAATGCTCATTTAGGCACTTACGTACACACATTGACCAATGTGGATGTCTTGTTGGAAAATGACGTCATATCTTTTCATCTGGGGTATAGCAAAATTTTCTAGCATATCCAAGTAAATGTCACCATTTATGTTTTTTTTTTTTGCAGAAGAAAAAAGTGCCACTCACTTCTCTTTTTGATAAGGCGCACCACACATTAACTTTTGGAGAATCGCGTTCCAGTTCAATAGCAGCATGAGGCGGTTCACTGCCCCATATCCTACAGTTGTGACGATTCACAATACCTGATACATGAAATGTGGATTCATCACTAAAAATTACAGTACTGAGAAAGTTTTCGTCATTTTCCACTCGATTCAGCATATCCACAGCGAAATCGTATCGCACAGTGTGATAATTTACGTGCATCTTTTGCACTATTATAATTTTATAAGCATGAAACTTTAATTTCTTGTGCAATATATCGTGAACTGTCGATTTCGAAATGCACAGTTCTCTGCTTGCTTTCCGAACGGATTTCCTGGGGCTTCGTCGGAAACTTTCATTAACTTGGTCAACCGTCTCGCCGCTGAGGCTAGGCCTACCGGCTCCTCCACGATGTACCACGTTGCCAGTTTCTTTAAACTGTTTCATCCCCGCTTAAATGAATTCGTTGACGGAGGATCACAACCATACTCTAAACGGTACCGTCTTTTAACTTTAATGACAGACTTTAATTCCGCAAGCCATAACACACACGTCGCCTTCTGCTGTACGGATGACATGACTACTGATTGCGCATTTCTCATATATTCCTCATCAGGCCACACCTAGCGCCATCTTTCGGATTCTGGGAATAATAATTCTGCAAAACAAAAATATAGAAAGCGTGTTAGTAATACGTAACATAGAAAAACAGACAATGCTCATAGTTTTGTTTGTACATAATTTTGTAATGTGTCCAATAATTCTCAGACACCCTGTATCATGAAAGGAAGAACGATTTACCAGCACCGTTCATAGGTCGAAATAATGGATAGACTTGGAAAAGCATCTACACAAGGAGGAGTTACCAATACGCAGTACGAGCAAGTGATCAGTGACCAAATAAATATAAAAAATTAATTAGGAAAATTGTTATATGCACATTTTAACTTTCAGAATGGACTTAATGGTGATATAGATGGAAATGGGGGCTTCAAGGAAAAATAATAATTTGTTACAACACCCCAGTTTGAGTGTGATTTGATACTACATTGAATCATGAGCAGATTTTCAAGATTCTTTTACCATTAAATTGTTAAAATTTGCTCACGAATGAATTTGCTTTATAATGCATATTTCAGTAGTTTTATTTCATTCTTGATTTACACAGTTTTTTTTCATGAGGGAATTTCTGAAGTGTTTTGCTGTAGATATGTGGATTTTTGTAGTGGACCTCAAGACTAAAATTCCTGGCCTGATTTGGTCGTCCCAATCCTCCCCGATTGGAAGAGTACACATATCAAAGATATCACGTGAAAAATGTGTGTACTCTATTGTGTACACAATAAAGATCAATAGAGGGAGACTAATAGCTGGAGGTTTGTTTTCACATCATTATTTTTAGTCTGCTGGAAGGTTAACTGAACATCAAAACCAAAGCAAATTTGAACATCACTTTGAATCTAGTATATGCAGCAGTGTTATTTGTGTATTCCTTGGACATTGGTACTTTCAGGATAACAGTGCAGCCATCCTCTGTATCAGATGCATGAAAGAATGGTTTTATGAACATGAAGACTGTATATCTGTCTGGGAATATTCCCAGATCACAAATGCACTGAGCTTCTGTGAAATTAATTGAAAAGACATTTTTGTCAGCACAACCTTCTACCCACATCACTGTAAGAATCGAGAAATCTTGCTCTATGAATGATAACCTGTTCTTTGCAACAGGCTTCAGCACTTCCTGGTCACGATACCTCACCAATGCAGTCATATGTGTCAAAAGTTGTCCAACACATTATTAGCTCATGGCACTGATGAAAGTGGTTGAGTAGTTTATCCTTGGGTGCAAGAAAAGAAAGTGCCTGTTTTCCAAATACCTATCAACTTCAGGTGAATACTGTGAAATACAGAGATTTGCATGGGTGTGTTGTGCTAATCTTTGATTTTGCAACTGTGATGATTGTTATGTTAAAATGACTTTGGAAGGTCTCCATCTCCTGGACACTGTTATGTATGTGCATTTTAGAATTGTTAGCATTAGAAGGAGCATTCAAAGCTGAATTAGTATTGCATAACTGAAGTTTTGGTTTCTCATTTTCTGTAAGGTTTTCCCATTCTCTGTCATTTGTTCCGTCAACATGTAAATAGCATTTTGGAAATCTCTTTCAGTTTCCCAATTAAAGTAGAAAAGTTAATTCATTCATCCTTTTTGTAGATCATTGATGTAGTAATTTATTAATTCATAATTTTCAAAAGGTATCACTAGCTATAATGAAGATTTTTCTACTGCATACTGTTGTAAGCATAAATGTAGTTCCTGTTAGCTGTATGAAGGCTTTCCCACGGTTTTTCAAATGATTCGTTCATTTAGTTCAGTACCTGTAGATAGTTGTTTTTCTCTTCCTTATTAGTTATAAGCTGAGTGTGCATGCAGATGCATTTTCCCTCATAGATAACTAGAACTGGTAAATGTTAAATTTGAAGAATTGTAGTTTCGTGTCTTAAATATTGTCATTCTGATTTATAATTCAGTTGTCTATACAGAAGGCTGCTCCTGTTAGTTTGCTCTTTTCATTAGTTCTGTTGTAATTGTTTTTTATTCAAAACAGAAACTAAATATTAAAAGGAAATATTGAATTCACTTATGAAAATGTAATAATGAATTAAAATGAATCACTGAAATCATGCTTTTTTTTTTTTAATTTTCAGCGTGCTTGATGGAAATGAAGATGTGAAAAAATCTGAAGACTATCAACAAAAAGACAGTAGGGCAGCTCATATGAACCTTGATAGAGTATCTGAAAAGGTAGGCTTTATATCTTAAAAGAAAACAATTCCATAAGAAATAGCATAAGATCCCCAAAGTTTATACTTTCCATTTTCTCATTAAGTAATCATGAAATACTATATATTAATATGTGATTTTGATTTAGAATAAATTATCAACAATTATTCACAATTAAATGTTTTATGTCCTTGTGTCATGCTCTGAAGGATCCTTTAGTACAACAGTTTATCGAAAACCATTTGCTGTTTCCTTACCTCCGCATGCAAAATCAAATCACCCATGGAAACAAAAAAATTCTGCTTTCTACACGTACGTATATCGTGCAGTTCATATATGCTCAACTGAGGATTCCTTACAGAAAGAGCTTGATTTTCTTAAACGAACTGCAGAACACAGAGGATATAACCCTTCCGTGATAGAAAAAGCGGTCCAAAAATTTAGGAAACCGAAGCCTGTCTGCTCGCTCACGCCAGTACGAACGAATTGGGCAGTTATCCCATTTGCTCCTCAGATTTGCTTCAGAATTTCAAAAATTCTCAAAAGTTTTAATTTCAAAGTTGTTTTCAAACCCATAAACAAGATGATTTTTTACGGATCAAAAGACTACCTCCAAGACATAAATTCCTGGGGAATTTATCAGATACCTTGTGAATGTGGACTTTCATATATAGGACAGACCCGCATGGCTTTAAGTTTCCGTGTGAAGGAACACAAAACTTGCGTATGGAGCTATGAACTAAAGAAGTCATCAATAGCCCAACATTGTCACGAAAATAACCATAAATATTTGTTTGGAAACACTATGCTTATCGATAAACCTGATTCAACTAGCAAGCTTAATGTATTAGAAGCTTTCCACATTTACCGGAATTCTTCACGATTTGTCAACGGCATGATGTCTACGCCCTTTCTTTCAAGCGCGTGGAAACTAATCAAAATCTGTGACCATCAGAACTCTGATGATGTCACAATGATTTGAATGTTTATGCTCCAATTGCCCTGATGATGCAGAGCCAAACGCTCTGCAAAACTATAGTCGATGTTAATAAAACATTTAATTATGAATAAACGTTGGTAATTTATTCTAAATCACGAAAATGCTGCATACAATTTAGCAGTTTGGGAATCAATAGCTGCAGTTCCATAATGTTGCAAAGTGATCAGTTTGCAACAAAAATAAATTGATCACTATATGTTCGAATGAAATTAAACACCCAATGAAATATTTAAGTTGCTTCGTAAACTTTTCCTTGTGCAGTGAGTCTGCAACTATCATTGACATTTTCGTTGGTTTAAATAAAAATAGACAGTGTGTGTGCATGTATATGTTGAATTATTTTGAGGAAAAAGACATGGAATGGTGAGATTTGGAAAGCTTTTCCGTTGGGTAATTTGCTCTGTGAGTTTTCTTTTACATTCTAACACAGAGGGTGTATTAAACCCCTCTGTATGTAGTTAAGATTTGTGTCATTAAACAAAAAGTGAGTTAAAATAATTATAAAATGTTTCAAACATTATTATTGCCTGTTTAAATTACATCTGAAACTATTTTTGCATAACATTGTGTGCATCATCAGCAACTGTTGTTGATTCTAGTGTCATGTTTCTTCGTTTGCTGCTTTCATTGGAGGATGAACCACACTGATTTTGGCCATCAAGAAAGTTGTGGTGTGATGTGAATTTTTCATGCCTAATATTGGTGTGAATTCTGAGCTCCTAATTATGGGTGTTTGTCACACATATTTTCCTTCTCATGTTGCTTTATCATGGAAGTTGCTAATGCAAGATAAGAAAGGTCATTCAGTAGCAGCAAAAATCAGCAACCAGAAAAAATACAGGATGAATTCACATCATACCCGGCATTGCCATAGTTACTGATTTTTGTTAAATTTGAAAAAGACTAAGAACATGCCTGCCAAGTTTTACAGTTTAAGTTTACCGTAATTTTACCTCTTTTGTGGTAATTTTATGGACAACATATTTTAGAATTCCTTTTTTTTTTTTTTTTTTTTTTTTTTTTTCCTAGGTTAGCGTGGTTTAAAAAGAATAAGTGTTCCCAAGTACCATGGCGCCTGACTATTCTGATTTTCCTCATCATATTTTCTCCCACTTCTGCATTCCCTACCCTGTCTACTCATACCCTAGCAGGAAAGATTTGGTAAAAATGCTGTAAGATTAGGATTGGTGATAGCTGCTGAAAAACAGGGAGCACGAGAGAAAAATAAAAAATAGGAGCCTCACATATATAAGACTTAAAGTTGCATTTCTTAAAGGTATTCTAACATGGTGGCACAAAATTTAAGGTCAAAACTTTAGTTAAGTTAAAGTAAAAAGTTACTGCAATATTGTCACAATAATTTTGCAGTTACAAATGAGATTTCTATGTGTATGTAACCAAATGATAACGTACTTAAAGAGATCATTATGAATTGTTTGCATTTTAATCACTGTAAGTGTTGAATCGTGCCAAATATCTTAATTATAGCACATAAAATCGACAAACCATTTTCATAATAATCGGCTTTTAATTGATATGTTTGATACATCAGTCAATTGGACATATAGGTTTAACGTTTACTGAAATTTTTTTATGAATTTCCATTCTTGAAAGTTGGCAGGTCTGTAAGATCACGTCGTCAATGTGTAGGGTGGATTCCAGCTGAGGCCGTGGTGTTTTGAGTGGAGATGCATGCTGTATACCTTGGACATCACATCTGGTTGTGACCTCATCAGTGTATTTAGACTGTTTTCAATCTCTCTCCTCTGCAGAGGGTGGAGACCATCCTTCTCTTTGTAAGGTGAAAGTCTTACCCCTTTACTTGCCTGAGGCTGGTTTTCAGTTCCAATTCTGCTGGATTTTTAGCTTAAGATCCAGAAAAATGAGTCATCTGCTGCCAGGTCTGTATACAGTGCTTTCGTGAAGAGGAGAAGGTTTAGTGCTTAAACGTTTTAAATCACACTTGGCTTTACTCAGATTAATATACTTAATTCTCTTCTTTCTTGAAGAACTTTCCTTTATGTCTTCACTTCCCCTGAGTTCTTTTCTCTTCACAGATGTTTCTGGTCTAGATTTTTGTCAAGGCCTGTTCTCAACGTGTAGAAACTGTATATAAAGTTTGTTTGCACTGGAAGAATTTAAATATAGTTACCAGTTTCCTCTTGCTGTTGCCAGTTATTAAATTAAAAACTTGTCATTATGTGTTTAGTAATTCTCTTCTTTTTGAATTAGGTTGTTGAAAATCCTATTTGTTTGTTTTGTAGGTTCATTGATGGAACTGTGAATATACGATTATATAGTTTTCTAGGGGATGGCCTTGAAAAATGTATAAAAGAAATTTCAAAATGTTAAATACTATTGTAAAATTTTGAATGCCTTCAAAAAGAAAAAAAAAGGCAGAAAATAAACCTTGTGATCTTAGATTACCCTAATTTATAACGTAAGACATACGTACATGAATACTTTGTTTGCTACCTTAGAATTATGTCTGTTTTGACTTTTGTATTAGTTTTTTTTAGTTTCATTATAAAAACTAGGTAGTAAATCTGAATACGATCCTGTTTTATGTTTAATACTCCTATTACATATCCTTTTATTATGAGCATTGCTCCTTTCAAAGCAGTTTGTCCACTAGTTGATTTAGCGTTAGTGCCAAGTAAAAGATTCACTTATATTTGTGGGTTTCAAATTTCTTAAATTCAGATAAACAAGAGAACTGCAAATGTCATTTAGTAAATTTTTTAGTTGCATCATCTGTTTCAAGGGTCCCGCACGGGGATAACTGGTTTTCCAGTTATTTGGGGAGTGGCGCCCCCACTGCCCGAGCTGACCTTGTGATGGACCAACTTGTCATTTCGTCTTGGTTTAATTATATTACCGAAGGAACAGCTGTTCATCCAGCTGATGGGGAGTGGCGACCCCATGGCCTGAGCTGACATGTACTCTATGATGTTTTTCCCACTTTTATGTTTTTCGTTGTTCTCTTGACACGCACCCGCCTCAGTTGTAGGTTGCTGAGGTTGTGCTAATGCGCCAGCTCCAGATTTTAGTTTCTCGTTCTCTTTCTTCTCTTCTCCATTTTATGTTCCCTTCTTTGTTTTTCCGAGCTGGTTAGCTAGACCCACCTGCATGTTTGCTGTGTGCGGTGATCTGTAAGGTGGAAAAGGGAATGCTGGAGGCTGAGGTTTCTGGAGGCCGGGGTGTTGTTGTTGCCAGTTACCAACACTCCTTTTTGCCCCCCTGCTTCACCCTAAACGGGCGGCTAGGAATTAACCCACTCCTAGTAAATGAGGTCTGTGGCCGAGTGGAGCCCAGACCTCTAACCGCTTGTTGTTACGTACGACAGGGTGAGTCTGGGGATAGTGTTGGCATGCCAAAGGGGTGTTACCAAGACATGGGAAAATCGCGGTGCTTGCCGAGCGCATGTCTGCCCTATCAACTTGCTACATCCGCCGCTCAACCCTAGAGCCGTGTCCTGCATCCATTTGAGCTTGCAGACCTCCGGCTCTCCCTTGTTGGGCTCGGTGGTGGGCAGGGAAGTTGGTGGATGAATTCTTTATTTTTCTGTATGGATGGAAATAATGTTTCCTAAGATCCTAAAGTCAAACAACGTATTGAGGAAGGCTCAGCCCCTTCCGTCAAAAGCATGTCCCTGATTCTTCGAATGCTCATTTTTCTTTGTTCATTCATTGGACCCTTCACAGCCTTTGAGTGCCAAAAGTCCATTATGGATCAACAAAGCACTTCAATCCATTGCAAGCTCTCCAGTCTGGAGATCTTCTTGTAGAGATGTCCACTGTAGCCTACAGTTTCACACTTCTTAACACTACCATGCTGCTTGAGAGTCTGGTCAAAATAACACCACATGGTTACCTAAATACATCTCGAGGTGTTGTCTCCTCTCGGGACCTCATTGAATGTACCGAGGATGAACTTCTTGAAGAATTGAGGAGTCAACATGTTACAGGTGTGCAGCGTATTCTTTTCAAATGGAATGGGCAGTCTGTCTCATCCTGTAACATCATTTTAACATTTGACAGCCCTTCCCTGCCTACATCCATCAAGGCAAGGTATCTTCACCTTGAGGTATGTCCGTACATCCCTAACCCTTTGAGATGTTTTAGGTGTCAGTCGTACAGCCATTCTCAGCAGTTGTGCAGAAGCACTCCTCGGTGTGGACGCTGTGGTGCCACAGACCATCATTTACCAGACTGTGTGGCCGAGGCCAAAGTTTTGTGTGAATTGCAAGGGTTCACACTCAGCGTCAGCAAAAGATTGTCCCAAATGGATGGAGGAGAAAAGAAATTCAAAGGCTGAAAACGGTGGAGAATATTTCCTATCCTTAGGCCAGAAGGAAGGTGATTCCTGTTTCATCTGCTCGGCAATCATATTCATCAGTGGTGGTTGCCAAGTCTACATTTGCCATTCAAACCAACAGGCAGATTCTCCCCCCCCCCCAATGTCCCTACAAGCTGGACGATATCATCGCAGCTGGGCTGGAGGCACTCCAGTCTCAAGCTAGGGGTCTGAAAGCAGCACCCACCACTTCGCCCAAGTGTACTCACACCACTGCCAGCACAGGTACTCAGGCCACTTCTTCTGGCAAGAACACCAAAGCCAAGGAGAAGAAGAGCGCTTCTTCTCCAAAATCTGAGCGCCAACTACTCAACGCCGAGCGCATCCTGTTAAGACACTTGGGACAAAGCATACTCTCATCTTGGCCCCTGGTCACATGCCCCTATACCTGGGGGACCGCTCATCAGAGGAGATGGACGCTGACCTCACTTGAGCAGTCAGTATAGTTCATTTTATTTTCTTTCTCATCTCACTTCTAAGCATTGCTTCAATCGTTCAGTGGAACTGCCTAGGTTTTCGTCGGATGAGATTTGACGACGCGAGACATCTGCTTTCGTTGTACTCTCCGATGTGCCTTTGTCTACAGGAGACAAAACTTAAACCATCAGACCTGCTTTCAGTTCGAGGCTACGGTGCATTTCGGACAGATAACATGTCAGGAGATATAGCCTGTGGGGGAGTCACTATTCTCGTCCCTCACAGTGTTCCGGTTTTTCCCCGTTATGGGCTACACAACTTTACAGGCTGTGGCGGTTTGTATTTCTGTGCCTGTGTCTCTTACTGTTTGCAGTGTCTGTCTGCCACCAGATAAGGACGTGAGCATCTCTGTGCTGGAGAGCTTGGTTGAGCAGCTTTTTTCACCTTTCCTTCTACTAGATGACTTCAATGCCCATCATCCTTTGTGGGCTAGTGTCAGCACGAGAGGCCGTTGAATTGAGTCTCTTCTGTCCTTGACCTCTTTGTGCCTTTTTAACACCGGCGCTGACACTTACTTCCACGAGCCCACAAGATCTTTCGGTGCAATCTATTTGAACTTGGGATCACCATCAGCTATTGCTGATTAGTCACGGACGGTGTATAACAACCCCCCACCGGAGCGACCATTTTCCAATTGTGCTCTCGCATTCTGTAAGTATGCCATCTTCTGCCTCCCGCCCTCCTTGATGGAGAATGAATCGTGCCAGATGGGAGGTCTTCACATCGTCCACAGTGATATCTTCTGCCATGGTGACCCAAGAGTCAATCGACGCTGCTCTTCTTCATGTCACGATTTGCATTATTCAGGCGGCTGATCTTTCTATTCCAAAAACATCTACCACGCTCCCAAGAAGTCTGAAGCTTTGGTGGACCCCTGAATGCGCAGCGGCTAGGAGAGCTCAGCATAAAGCCTGGTGTACATTTCAGCGTTATCCAACTTGTGCCAATCTCGTTGCATTTAAACAAACAAAATCCTATGCTCAGTTGGTGCGTCGACGTAGCAAAAGGGAGTCTTGGATTCAGTATGTTTCATCTCTCACTTCACGTGCCAGTTTGAAAAGTGTGTGGGAAAAGATTTGTATGATCTGAAGTAACTACAGTTCTCACTAGATTTCCATTCTCGAGAGTAACGGCTGCACATATGCTGAAGTCGGTGAGATTACGGATTGTTTGGGGGAGGCGTTTGCCTCTGTGTTGAGTGATCTGGCGTATTTTTCCTCCTTTCAGAGGATTATATCTACTGCGGAATGCCAGAGGGTCTCCTTTGTGCCTTTTCATAACACTGACTATAACTTCCCCTTCAGCATGGCTGAACTACGGGTGGCTCTGCATCTGTCGGTCCCGATGGCATCCACTATGATATGCTCCGTCATCTCTCGCAGTCGTCTCTCGAGAATCTTTTAGTCCTCTTCAATCGTATTTGGTTGGAGCACAGTTTCCCAGAATCTTGGTGAAAAGCTTTTGTTCTGCCTTTTCCCAAGCCTGGTAAAGATCCTAAGTCTCCCTCTAGTTATTCTCCAATTGCTCTCACTAGCTGTCTGTGTAAAGTTCTCGAACACATAGTTAATTCCCAGTTGATTCATTTTTTAGAACAAAATCGTGTACTTTCACCATCACAAAGTGGCTTTCGCCGTCATTGTTCACCTCACGATCATCTCCTGCACCTTGAGATATCTGTGCACGAGGCGTTCATGTGTAGGCAGCACCTGGTTTCTGTTTTCTTTGATATTGAGAAAGCCTTTGATCGAGCGTGGTGCCACAGTATTATCCGTGACCTCCACACATGCGGGTTGTGAGGAAATCTTCCGACATTCATTGTAAATTTGCTTCACAATCAGGTGTTCCAGGTGCGCTTGGGTACGACACTCTCGCCACCATTCCGTCAAGAACAAGGTGTTCCTCAAGGTTGCATTTTATCTGTCACATTGTTCATTCTCTGCATTAATTGTCTTCTCACAAATCTTCCTCCTGCAGTTTCGGCTACTGTTTATGTCAATGACTTGCAGATTTTCTGCTTTTCATCAAGCATGAATTTTATTGAAAGGCGGTTGCAGTCTGCGATTAACCAGATTGTTAAAGCGGCGCACAGCAATGGTTTTGTTCTTTCTCCCGACAAGACAGCATGTGTCCATTTCTGCCATAGGCGTGGCCTCCATCCAGAACCAGAGCTTTGTTTGGAACGAACAGCCGGAGACCAAGTTCCTTGGACTGACCGTCGACCGTGCACGTACGTTCTGTGCGCACGTTCGGCGGCTCAAGATTTCCTGTCTGAAGGCTCTGTCCTTTAAGATCCTTTCGAGAGTCTCATGGGGTGCAAACTAGATGCCTTTGTTTCGCATTTACCGTTCTCTAATACGGTCAAAACTGGATTACGATTGTATCGTGTATGGCTCTGCATGTCTTTCTGTTCTCCGGCCTTTGGATACTATTCACCATCAAGCGCTATGTCTTTATACAGGAGCATTTCGAACATCTCCAATTCCCAGCCTTTATGCTGATGCGAATGAACCATCACTTAAATTACGTCGTCTGCAGCTGTCTGTTCAATTTTACTTGAAACTTCGATCTCTTCCAGACCATCCTTTGTACGATGCAGTTTTCCATCCCCAGCATGTTCATTTATTTGAGAACCGGCCCTCGTCATTCCAACCTTTGGTCTTCGTATGGCGGCCGTAGCTCGTGATGCAGGGCTTGACTTGTCACTTGTTGGAGAGACTAGGGTCGTTGGGGACCTGCTGTGGCAGCCTTTTTGAGGTCCTCACTGATCTCAACTTTACTTCTTTTGATAAGTCCTCAACCCCTGCTTCCGTGTACCAGCAGCTCTTTGCTGAACACCGTTCCCTCAATCCTGATTATGTTCCAGTTTTCACAATGTTGTCGGATCAGCTGCCGTCTACGTGGATGGATCAGCTGCCGTCTACGTGGATGAGGTTTCTGTTGCGCGGATCCCAGCTGATGTCACGGTGTTTTTGGCGGAGATGCATGCTGTGTATCTCGCCCTTCTCCATGTTCAGTCGAGTTCTCACCCTCGTGCTATGGTCTATACGAATTTCTTAAGTGTCTTGCAGTCTTTGTCATCTGTGGATTGCATTGAGCATCCTTTTCTCTTGGATACGAGACGGTTGCTTTGTTGTTTGCTCGAGGCCGGTTTTCAGGTTCAGTTTTGCTGGATTCCCGGGCATGTTGGAATCTCGGGTAACGAGTGTGCTGATGCGGCTGCTAGGTCTGCTTCCTTTTTGGTCACCACGCCCTTGCCACTTTTTCATCGTGACTTCCGCTTTCCTGTTCAGGATCATATCAAGCGAACATGGCAGGGTCTGTGGGACCAACAGGTGGAAAATAAACTGCATCATATCAAACCAATTCTTGGAGTTTGGAGATCATCATGTCGCCGGAACCGTAGGAAGGACGATGTTCTTGCGCGTCTCCGCATTGGGCATTGTCGTTTCACCCACCGCTTCCTACTGTGTGGCTACACTGTGCCGATGTGCGAGACGTGCAATTGTCGACTCACTGTCGGTCATATTCTTTGTGTTCGTTTTCGTGACGTTTGTTTCCACTTTTTTCATTCTCATTTGTTGACCGAGGATGCCGCTACGCTGCAGCGGCTCCTAGATGACCACTGCGATACATTCGCTGTGTTTTCTTTTTTTTAAACAGATTGACTTTTTAAAACGTATCTGATTTTTACCCCTTCCATCATTCTCATTTTTCACTTGTACTGAATCAGCCTGTTTTTAAGCATTATACCACATTTTTAATACTGTTTGTTTGATTATCTTGTGTTTGGCGTCTTTGGCCACACATGGCCCTTGCGCCATAAAAATTCAGCAACCAACCAACCAACCTGTTTCATGGCTGTAAACAAAATGCTGTCTTGATTCTCTCAAAGTTGTAACAGGGTTACATATAAAATAATCAAAGAACTATGTGTTTTTGATAATCTGTAATTCAAAATTTTACATATAATTGCAAAGAGCATGTAAATAAGTACGCATTACGAATTGAAAAAAGCAATGACTAGCGCAGAATTACATATGAAAGTGAATAACGTATAATTAAGGTTCCACTGTATTTGTCTCTTATTCCAGTGCACTTTCACCAACTCGGGTCCTTGCACCGGTAAATAAAAGTAGATACATGGATAAATTACTCTTCTACATTGTGAGGATATACCTTGTATATTGGCTGCAGTGCTCACTCTATTCATTCCAGAATTGTAGAACATAGATAAAATGTGGGATGTGGAATCTTTTCAACATCTCTTTTTGTTCTTGATTATATTTCTGCATCTCTGGATTGAAACATCATAAATTGTGTTGTGCCCTAATAAACAAAAAATCAGTTTATCTTTATAAATGTTTATGCATAAAAATAACTTAGATTTCTGTTTCCTAGAAAATTAGGAGTCTCTTCATTCAGTGAACGGAGGATTTCATCCATGTTAGTTTTGGTAACTCTTCCTTTCAAGTTAATGTGTTGAGGGTTTCAGTTCAGCCACAAGTATTTGCTAATACTTATTGTTTTGAAACATATTTAGTGTACAAACTAATATGAAAGTTTGTCATCAGCTGATGGCTGTTTTATTGATATAGTAAAATGTTTACACTAAAAAATATTTTAAGTATATTATACACATGTGTATGCATTTTATTTTCTTCACAAGTGAAATAAAACATGCTTCATTTGTATTATTAGTTTTTTCATTAAGTGTTTACAGTTCCAAGCAGATTCCATTTTCCATTGTTTGTTTCTTTTAGTGTTTTAATAACTTTTATTTATATCTTTTTATTAAAGCATATGTCATTACATATGTTTTTGATTTTATACCCTTAGGATGAGAAACAAAATTGTGCTGAAACTGATGAAAATATAGTTAAATGTAGCCTAGAAAGTAATAGTTCTAATGTATTTAATTCTGAAGCTCCATTGTCATTGCAACAAGAAACTCAAGGCTGCAAACCAGAAATGTAAGTACTTAATTCTTTACTTTTATAAGATTGATATTGTACATTTAAAACAGTGTCATAAGTTGATAAAAGGGAGTATTGTGCTTCTGCATTTCATGCCAAATTTTGTATATTTAAAAGGTGTGGTAACAGCTAATCCCATGGGAATGTGCGAGTTCTGTGGAGCAAATGGTACTACATAAGGTTAGTGCATATTCCTGGTATCGCCGCCCCGGTGGCGCAGTGGTCTAAGGCGCTGGCCTCTGATCATTCGTCCGAACGGGGTTCAGGTTCGAATCCCGGTGAGGCATGGATGTTGTGTTTGTCTCACGGCACTGGCTCTCTCCCTTCCCTGGAACCAGTGACCCTAAATTAGGGACGGGCGACTGCTTATAGCCCATTGAGTTGCTCACGGTGGTCGTTAAACCTCCAATCAAAAAAAAAAAAAAAAAAATTCCTGGTATCTTGTGGAACCACACTTACTCATCACATACCAATTGTATCACTGCAACAGCAGTTCAGACTTGGTAAGTGAGCTGAAACAGGTAGACATAGAAGTGTGCAGTGTAATTGGATGCTTTAGCTCAGAGGGCACCACACTGACAGAACTAATTACCAGGCAAATGGATGTGTGTGGATGTACGAGGGTATGCTGATAAGTTCTCGGCCTCACCAAGAAGGAAATGGGCTAGAGCCATGAAACTTGCAGACTATTCCACATATTCACCTTGAAGTTCAACACACTTGGCACAACATTTCTGGAGTTTCTTTTAACCCTTCAAAAAATTCTGAAGTCTGATCACTCAAATATTGCTCTGCTGCTGATATCACCTCCGAATCCTTCGAAAAATGCTTCCCTTTCAAAAAAATGTTAAGGTTTGGGAACAGGAAATAGTCCAATGGAGCAAGTTCTGGTGAGTAGGGTTAATGGTCTATGCACTTAAATCCCAGATCCCTCAAAAGATTTATTGTCTTGTCAGCCGCCGCATTGTCCTGCAAAAAGAGAACACCTTTCTGCAGCTTTTCTTGCCTTTTTTCCTTCAGCGCCTCCTTTAATCAGCACAGCAAGTTGGAATAGTATTCAGCATTTATTGTTTGGCCCTTCGGGAGATGGTCAGTCAGTAAAACCCCTTCCGAATCCCAAAAAACCCTCTCCTGCAGACCTTTTTAGTCTTGAATTTCTTTGGCCATGAAGAACCCGAGTGCCACCACTGCAGGGACTGTTCTTTCGTCTCTGGATCATAGTGATGTAATCATGTTTCATCAACAGTGACAAGCCACTGCAAAAAATTATCACCAGATCGCTCAAAATGCTGCAAAACCAATTTGGAAGTGTCCACTTGTTTTTGTTTCTCATCGGCGTTCAAACCTTTGGGCACCCACTTCGCTGACATCTTCTGCATATCCAAGTGCTCATGAATTATGAACCCAGCACGTTTCCTGGATATCTCCAGTGTCTCAGCTATTGTTTTAGCCGAGATCCGCTGATCTGACAAAATCAAGCCATGAACACGATCAATAATTTCGGGTGTTGTCACTGTCGAAGGCCTCTCAGATCTTGTTGCTTCTTCGGTCTCAAAGTCTCCATGCTGAAAGTTGGCACACCATTTCTTCACAGTGGAATATGGAGGACACTTGTCACTTAATGTTTGCATCATGCACTCATAGATTTCCTTTGCAGTTTTCTTCTGCAAGAACAGGAATTTCATGACAGCCCGGAGTTTCACATTCGAAAATTCGACACTTTGCATTGACATTATTCAGTTCAGGACGTCAAACATCTGCAAAAAAAAAAAAGAAAAAAAAAAAAAAAGAAGAGCTATTAGTCTGAAAACTGGCACATTACAATACAAAAGAACACTCTTTCGAGCTGCAGTGACAAAGTAATGCTACAATTACAGGAAGTGGGTTAGGCCCAGAACTTTTCAGCATCCCCTCGTAATGTCATCAACATTATGCTACTTAAGATGACTTGGTGTTGTGCAGTTTTGAAAGGTTGAATAGATACATAGATACTCATGGTGAGCAAGTGATCTATCAATATACATATATATAGAGAGACAGACTGTTGTGGAAGAAACTTGGGGAGACCTTCATCCAGCTGTGGATTTATAATGGTTGACAATGATGATATATATATACACACACACACACCTGAAAGCAACAAAAAAAAAACCCAAAACAGCGCAAAGATCATGAAAATCTAATTGCACTTGTGCAAAAGCTGTTGAAAAGAATATTCTAGAGCTACAATCAAGTAAATAACAGCAGGATAAAACAAATAACTGAGCAATAAACCAAAAACCACCAAAACAGTAACAAGCTGAAAAAGGAAGTAAGAAAAATTATGCAGAAAAACTGAGACCGTCATCCATGGCTTTTTCAATGACCAGCATGGACAACACTCTCTCCTTTCCGCAAAGACCTAGTAAACTGGGTTTCTGCTACGATAAGCTTGTATGTAGGTCAATTAAGAAACCAGTCTATCTGATATGTCCAATTTTGAAGTTACAATTAAACCGATAGGAGCATCCTTAAAATGAGTTTTTTTGCACAGCACCTTACTGAAAATATTAATTTTACAAGATTATCGTGCTGGCCTGCTGTTATTTACTTGGCTATATATATATACACTGCTGGCCACCCAAAATGCAACACCAAAAAGGAAGCATCCGATTGGCCTGAACTTCGCAGCTTGCATCGCCCGCGAAAGGACATGCAAACAATTAGCATTGCAGAACACATGCAAATCATGTGCGCCCGGCACGCCACCGAGAATCACTATAAGAAGGGTGCACAGAAGGCGGGGTGTAAGTAGTGGAAGTGTGTTGTGCTGCCGGACCTGTGCGTGGGAAGCTTCTTGATGCCTCGTCGCAGAATACGGCAGTCATTCCAGCACATTTCGTAGTTCGACAGAGGACGAACAGAGGCTTATCGCAACAGTGGTTTATCATACCGAGACATCAGCGCCCGTGTAGGACGACATCCAGCCACAGTGAGGCGAGTATGGATTCGGTGGGTGCAAGAGGGACGGACGGACCGAAGAGAGCTATTGCCACAGCACACCACCGCCACATCACGAACGTTAGTGCAGGAATTTGGGTGTGTTGCGCAACAACCTGGGTCAACACGTACCGTTCGACATCGTCTGCAGGAGCGGGGACTTGTCGCACGGCGGCCATTGCTCCGATTACCATTGACGTTACACCACCGGCGAGTGCGGCAGCAGTGGGCCGTTGAATGCCGCACTTGGACTGCGGAATGGTATGACATTGTCTTCTCCACCGAATCTTGCTTCTGCCTGCAACACCACAATGATTGGATCCGCGTGTGGCGGCACAGCGGCGAGAGACTGTATGACACCTGCATTATGCATCGCCATACCAGTCTGTCGCCTGGCGTTATGGTTTGGGGCGCAATTGGATAAGATACCTGCACCCCTCTAGTATGCATCACCGGTACACTCGCAAGCCACCGCTACATCTCTGACATTTTGGAGCCAGTAGTCCTCCCTTACCTGCAGGACCTGCCAGCGGCCACATTTCAACAGGACAATGCGTGCCCGCATGTGGCACACATCGTGCAACAATTCTTCACGGCCCACCAGGTGTCACTGCTGCCGTGGCCCGTCTGTTCTCCCGATATGTTGCCCGTCAAATACGTCTGGTCACTGATCGGCAATCGAGTGGCCCGGCAAGCACCACCCGCGGCTACGCCTGATGAACTGTGGCAACGTGTGGAAGCAGCCTGGACCGACATACCCCAAACCCACATCCGAAGCGTCTTTCGTTCGATTCCGTGCCGTGTAGCGGCCGTTATTGCCAGCCATAGGGGCCACATGAACTATTGATGTCTGCATGTTCCGCAAGTCACACAGGCCTGTAAGCTCAATCGTTTCATCTTTGTATCTGTTGTTATGTGTCCAGTAAATCTGGCTTTGCTATCTCGTGTCCTTCTTGGTGTTGCATTTTGGGTGGCCAGCAGTGTATGTACTATATACAGTCAACTCCACGTACAGTGAACCTCTGTGGACTCGCATATTTCGTTTATTATGTCCAAGGTTCACTAAAACTGAAGTGTCTTCCCTTAACCTGAATTGAGTGGAGTGGTGAGCAAGAAAATAAAATATGTACCTATGTATCTACAAAAAGGTATTTTTATGTACATAGTGTATATTAATTAAATTAAGTAAACTAAATCAATTTTACATTATCTTAACATGAAAATAGTCTGTTATGTGCCGCTGCTTGCTTCAAACAGTTCAATAAATAATTTCTCTATGTCCTTTTCTAGAGTCTGTGCTTTTGCTTTACTCGATTCTACATTTTCCATACATTCTAGGAACTTTAGCACAGTTCTGACACCCTCCAATGCCTCTTTCACTGTTGGAACACATTCTTCATTATCGTCCTCGTCACCTTCAGCCTCGTTTTCTTCCGTGCTGGAACTGACTTTCACAACCTCGACAGTAGTTTAATCTGATGGGATTTCATTCATTATAACTTCACAGTCAGCATCGATAAAATCTTCAGCTTCAGTGGTATTCGCACCGATATGTTGAAGTAGGTTCTTGAAAGGTACATCATCCTCTTCTTCGAATGCCACATGTCCAGTAGCCAAGCCAGACTTCAGGAAACAGTTCTGTATAGTGACAGTTGATGCACTCCTCCACACTTTGTTTCCAAAACGTACAGCATTCAGAACATTTATTGATGTGTTCTGCTTTGATTCCAAGGCTTGGATTAAATGAAGCGTTACTTGCCATCTGTAACAGGTTTTAATGTTGCTGATGTTGCTGAGGTTTTTATTCCTACCTTTGTTCTTCAATGCACTTGAGGAGTAGTTGACATACAATATTGTTCGCAACATATTCTTTCAAGTCTTTACAAGAAGGTTTTTTTTTTTTTTTTTTTAAATAAGTTACAATTTCATGTTACAAGTACATTCGTTTCTTTGAAGTTTTATTTTTTAGATTCACTATAACTGAAGTTGAGGGTTCACTATAAACTAAAATTTTAATGTACATTTCCGATGTTGCGGGTCGGGACTAATGATTTAGGTTCACTATAGGCGAATGTTCACTATAAGAGAGTTCACTATACCCTGAGTTGACTGTATAGGTATATTCAAGCAAACAAAAAGGGGGAGGGAAGTAGCAAAAAGCACTGTGGGGAGAAAGAAACAACAAAATCAGAAGTTAGTAAACCTCGACGAAGGATTTAGTTAAACGATGTAATTAAGTAACAAAAACAAGGTGAGAAGCAGAGAGAAAAACTAAATCCATTAGAATTTTTTTTTTTTTTTTTTTTTTTTTTTTTTTTTTTTTTTTAGAAAAGGAAAGTCTGAGAAAAACGAGGGAAGTTTTAAAGCAATCCAGTATGAAAAAATTATTGTGGAAAAGAAGCAAATAAAGAGGGTTGAAAAAGTGAACAACAAAGGCAGAAAATGGAGAATCCATTTCACATGGCATCATCAAGGGCAAGGCATGCAAAATGCTCCCACATTTTTGCCACAACTTAGAATTTGGGTTTCTGCCTGTGCCTTTTAGTAAAGACTGTATAACATTGTCTGTTTCCCCAGTAAAAATGCATTTGTTTGTTTGTTTAGAATTGATTTCTCATTTTTTGTTTTCTTGTTGGACTTGTTATGTGTTGGGCAATGATGTGCCTTTCGCCTCTTTCCAAATTCAGCTTTTAAAGTTTTCTCAAAAAACAAAGTTTCCATCCATTTTTTTTTCTCCAGCTTCTAAAATTATAGTCCAGTTTTATCCCTATCTTACAGAATTCAGTTTTAACTTGAAATGCCAGTTAGGCAAAAACCACTAGTAAAAACCCAAACTTTAGGTTGTGATGAAAATGTGGGGGCATTTTGCATGCCCTGCCCCTTGATGATGCCACATGAAGTGGATCTATCATTTTCTGCTTTAGTTGTTTGCTTTTTCTTTTTCAACCCTTTTTAGCACATCTTTTGTAAAAAAGATCATGCTTATGTTATCGGTTTATCTGTCCGCCGCCCGTCTGTGGACACGATATCTCTGCAACTAATAGTCTGATTTAAAAAATTATTTTTGCGTCGGAAAGCTTGTGCGAATGATGATCCTTGCTTTCATGTTTTTTCCGAGGCAAAACGCCGCCGCTAGAGGACGTAGATGCAGATGCTTTCAAATTCAAAACTCATTTTATTGCAACAAATTTGCTTCTAAATATCCGATTTAAAAAATTCTGCTTTCTTCCATTCAATGCCATTTATAACGAAGACTATTTCGGGTAGTTTCTTTTTCAAGTAATGCATAGATTTTCCGTTGGGAGGCGTAGAGGTAAATTGCATTTTCCTCGATATCTCGGCTTCTACTGAGGGTGAGTCGAAAGTTTTGCAGTATTTGCATAAACGCATGTGCTGCGGCGGGTATGTTCACATGTTTAAACTAGTTCAAGTCGCGCACTGCAGTCGGTCGAAAGGAATATAAAGTGGCAGTCGTTGCTGTGAACAGCATTGCATGTCGTTGTTCTGTCTGCGGTTGGGATGCCTAAAAGTTGAACAGCCACAACCGGCTAATTAGGTAACTTTTGCTTTACGAGTTTGAATTCAGCCATAAGGCTGCTCAAGCAACACAAAGCATTTGTCATGTGAAAGGGGAAAGTTCCATGGACCACAGCACTGCAACCAGATGGTTCAAGAAATTTTGCTCAGGTGACAGAAACCTTGACGATCAGCCAAGGTCAGGTAGGCCCCGAACCATAGATTTGCAGGCCGTGCGCCAGTCCATAGAGGTGAATTCGACAACCAGCACTTGGAGATTATCAGAAACCGCCGAGTGGAAGTGTGCACGAAACTCCTAGAAAACCTGCGCAATGTGTGTTTTATCAAGAGAATTGTTATGTGCGATGAAAAGGGGGTCTATAATTGTAACACACAACAACAATGGTTGAGCCCGTGCCAGCTTCCTGAACCTGTTGCCAAACGTGGGCACTTCGAGCACAAGGTGGATGCTGTGCGTCTGGTGGAATTTTGAGGGGATAATCCGTTACGAATTTGTTCCAGATGGGTCGGACCATCAACGCCAATCTGTACTCTGAACACCTGGAGCGGATGTATGACGTTTTGGAGGAGAAGTACCCGGCACTGGTGAACAGAAAGCGCGCTCTCCTACAGCAGGGCAACGCTCGGCCTCATACCTTGCAAATGACCCAGGCAAAATTCCAGGAACTTGAGGGCATTGAACTGATGCCACACCCAGCATATAGTCCAGACCTTGCCCCGTCGGATTATTTCCTGTTCTGGTCCGTGACACTTCAACAACCAGGAGGAGGTGGCAGCTGGAGTGAAGGAGTTCTTCGCCTTGAAGGTCAAAAACTGGTACCACTGTGGAATCAGAGAACTGGTAGACAGTTGGCTAAAGACGGTGCAGCACAGTGGCCTATACTTTGAATACTAGTCAGCTTTCATCGTAAAGGTACGTATGAAGACATAAAGTGATCCAAATATTGCAAAACTTTTGACTCGCCCTCTGTAAATGTGCAATTTGAAAAATTCTTTCTGCATCGGATTTCATGGGAAATGTTTTACATATGATTTCTAATTTTTGCTGGTAGTAGAGCTTGTGTACGAGTGAATGGTGTTTTATCAAAATGGTTTTCCATTGGTGTAGAAGTTAGACAAGGTTGTGTAATGTCACCATGGCTGTTTAATATATTTATGGACGCATGCATGCGTGATGCCAAAATAGATAATAGTGGTTTATGTCTTGGTGATATCCGTGTGTGCAGATTGCTGTATGCTGATGACACTGTCCCGTTGGCAGAGAGCAAAAGTGAGTTGCAGAGTATGTTGACTCGGGTACACTAAGTTTTGCATGAAATTCAAACTGAGTATAAATAAGGGAAAAACCAAAGTTATGGTGTTTGAGAGAGGAGTGGGTAGCACTGAACATAATATAAGTCTAAATGGTACAGTGATTGACCAGGTGAATGAGTTTGTGTATTTAGGAAGCATGTTTGACAGAGAGAACAAGTTGGATGGTGAAATCAGTAGGCGAGTGAATTCTTCTTTGAAAGTCATAGCTACTCTGGGAGGTTTTCACAGGAATGATGGGTTCTCTAGAGAGTCCCGCATGGCTGTGTATGAAACTGTAATTGTTTCCTACTCTGATGTATGGCAGTGAAACCTGGGTACTGCAGAAGAAACATAGGAGTCATTTGTGTGCTGGAGAAATGCGTTACTTACGTGGGGTTTGTGGCAAGACACGATCTGATTGTGTGAAGAATGAAGATGTATTGCAGTTGTGTGATGTAAAGCAAAATGTTGTTAGCAAGGTGGAGACCAATATGCTTCGGTGGTTTGGCCATGTTGAAAGAATGAGTGATGAAATGCTTACTAAGAAAATCTTTTCAGCCCAAGTGGCAGGAAGAAAAGGCAGAGGAAGGCCAAGGAAGACATGGGTGGATCAGATTCAGGAGTGTCTGCATGAGAAAAAGATTATGAGTATGAAGTATAAAAGATCTTGTGTATGGCGTGTAATTGATATCAGTGAAACACGAGTTGTATGTCAAGATCGCTGTAACTGGAGAAGTTTGATACGACAACAATAAATAAAAATATCTGGAAGTTTGTATTTCTTTTTGGAGCTAACCTCTGAATCTCAGAGAACAGCTTAGTGATATGTATGTATGTATGTCTAATTTTTGGTAAGAAATGGTTTGGCCTCCAGGGGCATAAGAATTTTTTATGTATTTGCAGAAAAATCTAAGCTTCTGGAAACTCAATTGAAAAAAGTTGTTGTGGACTGATACAGCTCCCCTCAAAAAGCCATTTAAGAATACCACTTGTTAATATATCTCACAGTTTTCCCACCAGGGGTGTATATCTCGTTTTTGTTTATATCTGTGTTTCTAAGAGTCTGATTTGAAAAATTATTCCTTTGTTGGAGAGCATTTCCGGTGTGAAGTGTTTCTCATATAGTTCTAAAATTTTCAAGTAATTCATAGATTTACCGCCAAGGGGCGCGATGGTAAATTGCACCCACCCAACCCCCCGATATCTCTGCATCTAAAACTCCGATTTGAAAAATTCTTCTTGCATCGAGGCTCCTAATCGGAAATATTTTTTGCCAAAATAATGCTTACTTTCGCTGCTTAGGGGCGTCAATGTTTTAATCTTTTTTCTCAAAATCTTTGCTTCTACACTGGCGTGCAAAAATTAAGGACGAGGCGGTTTTTCGAATGTAACGTCGTGCAGGAGTGTTCCACATCGACTCAAATCATACCATAAGATCCCCAAGATGTAAGAATATGGGACAAGTGAGCAAAACCGTCCAAACAAGGAATCCAAAGGATACAAAGGCACTTTATTGAAAAGGTAGCTTCGAGCACAACTGGACAGAAGACAGAAACATCCATGTGACAGGCGGCTGCCAAGAAAAATCCAGTCTTTAGTAGAGGATATGATCACCCCTGACTGTGTTGCAGGATTTACAACGTCTGTCCATGCTGAGGAAAAGGTTGTCAAGGAGCTGTTGAGGCATTGCGACCCATTCCTCTTGTAGCGCCAATGGCAGCTGTGGAATCGTTGCTGGCGGCTGGTGACGTGCAGCCAAATGTCTCCCGAAAAGGTCCCACACGTGTTCGATTGGATTTAGGTCCGGGGACCTTGCGGGCCAATCCATGCGTTGAATATCTTCACTCTCCAACAGCTCTGCAATAGCCACTGTACGATGAGGTGTAGCGTTGTCATCCATGAAGAGGAACTCAGGACCCACAGCACATCTAAACAGACGTACGTGATGCAGGAGAACCTCGGTACAATAGCAGACACCAGTGAATGAACCTCCTTGGAAGATGTGGAGGTCAGTACGGCTACCAAGCATGATACCGCCCCAAACGAGAACTCCACCACCTCCAAACCGGTCCCTTTCGATGATGTTGGAAGTGTGATTGCGTGTTCCCTGCTCTCTCCAGATGTGTGTACATCCAGAATCGCTCGTCAGACTAAATCGACTCTCATCCGTAAAGAGAACTCAACCCCATTGCTCATGTGTCCAGTTCTTGTGTTCCTGGCACCACAGAAACCGCCGTCTCCGATGAACAGGCGTTAATGGCACACACCGTACTGGTCGTCGTGCAAATAGACCACCTTTGTGCATCCTCCTGGCCACGGTAAAACGTGATAACGGACGTCCAGTTGTCTGTTGCATGTGCCTTGCGATTTCTCCCGCTGTCTGCCGTTTGTCTCTTCTCGCCTGTAGGACAATATACCGGTCGTCCGCCGCAGTGGTTGCTCGTGGACGACCACTGCTAAACTCTTGGGCAGCTGTTCTCGTCGTTTCAAATGCTCTCCAAGCTCGTGAAACGATGCTGTGAGCGATCCCGAACTTTTCGGCCACACTAGTCACACTTCGACCTTCTTCCAACTTCCCGATGACGCGACCTCGGGTAAAGTCATCCAGATGTCGTCTACTGGATTGCCTGTTGGCCATATCACACGGTGGCAGCAACTCGACGTCGTCCAAACTGATGTACACCGTGCAATAGCTTTCACCGAATTGCTGAGCGTACACCGCCCGTGTGCTTTACACCTTTCCGATACCCCCCCCCTCCCTACGTCATGCTGCATATATGCACATGCCCTACCGTACCGGACCCTAGTCTATCTCCTGAGTGGTCTTTCGGTCCGTTCTGCCTGCTCGTTCCGCTGTTATGCTAATTTCTCCTCTTCGTCCTTAATTTTTGCACACCAGTGTACATGTGTCATTGAAATATTTCTTGCAACACTGGATGACATTTACCTTGTGGAACACTTTAGCTTAGTCATTGAGGAATTTTGTAGTTCACAGTTCTGTTGCTAGGTGGTGTTTGTGTAGCTCTGTTTGCAGCTGTATCTCTGCTTTTAAAAACCCTGCTGAGATTTTTTTTTTTTTTACTGTATGCCATTTGCTACAATATAGGTGTGGAACATTATCCTCTTTAAATAATGCACAAATTTCCTGCTAGGGGGCAAAAAGGTCAAAACCTTTTTCTCCCTCTTAAATTTTTGCTTAAAGTGCATCATGTACAAAATATGCCTATATACGTAGATAATAGCACTAAATATATTTATGGTGTAATTTACCATATCATTCTGTTCAACATATTGTATACAGTTCTATGAAATGCCATTGAATAAATCCTGTGGTACTCAAAAAAACAAAAACAAAAAAAGAACAGTTTTCAAAAAGTATTCCCTGTACATACCTTAATATAAATAACAACCTCTACACAGGGCCACTGCTCCTCATTTATGAAGTCTTGATGTTATTAGGCTTATGTTCTTCAGCTGTCAGGCTTAACATTTATTGCAACTCTTATGTTGCGAAGTCTAACATTCTTGCTGTCAAACTCAACACTTATTCAGAAGTGGATGTAATTTTCTATTCATTATTTAGACTACGGAGTTCATAAATTCACTTAAAACATGTTATTTGCCATACCATGTGTAAGATGAAGAACAGCAATCTAATGCAAAGGGTTTCTAAAGATTAAATGCTGGGTAAGACTGTCTTACCCAGCATTTAATCTTTGACTGTTCACCAGTACTTCCTTCCATGTTGATAGTAGTGAGACTGTAGTCTAAGAAGGATTGTGACTGACTTAACAGCTTGTCTTTTAAATAAGGTAAAAATGCTGTGTTATGCACGATAAAAACGAAGTGTGATGATGACAGATGTACTTCGTAAAATTACATTTAATTAACTATATTACAAGGCTAAAAGACTTTACGAAGTACATCTGCCATCTTCAGACTTCGTTTTTATCGTGCATAACACAGCGTTTTTACCTTATCGTTTAATTTTTAGCCTGCACGCACCGTCATAATCATCAGCTTGTCTTTTGTTTTTAAGCTTTTTAGCACCGTAAACAACTTTTCATAGATATGTGGTCAAAAGCCCTTTCTAAGTCAATGAATGCCATGTGTTATACACATTACCAAGATTTGAGTCAATAGAATTTCATTTAAGCAAAATTACATAGAATTTCCTGTGAAATTTATTTTAATGAGAATTGACCCCTGTATAACTTTCCTTTTACATAACAATTCTAAAGTGACTTCAGAGTAACTATAAATAACACATTTTTATAACAATGTGACCTGAATTAATTTTCAGTTAAATTTCCTTTGCAATAACACATCTGAGGTATCTTAAATAAATAAATATTTTGTTTTTCTCAACTTATGTGCCATTTTCTAAGTAACTAAACTTTCATTTGGAGGAATTTTTAACTTAATATCTAAGTGAGAGAAAAATCAAGTTTGCAATTAATAGTGCATTCCAGTTTTCTTGAAAATGAGTTTTTTTCCTCGTGTGATAATGCATTTACTTCAGGGTGTCCAAAAAATTTTTGCACTGTTTCAAAATTCTATAACAAATGAACTTGTATGTACTAGTGTATAAATTAGTAGGTTTTTTTTTTTTTTTTTTTTTTTTGAGATAGTGAAGATACACTGCCAAAATTATGTGGTTGAAGAAACTGGTCAGGTGATTTTTTTTAGTTGGCTGGATATTTGAAAATAGAGAATACAGTGGTTTATAAAATGGCACATTAGTCACACTGAATAGATGTAATTGTGTTAGTTACATCTGTTCAGTGTGGCTATTATACATATCATTCACACTGAATATTTGGAATCATGTGGTACAACAAAGCAGTATTTAAAGAAAAACATAATATTCTTAGCATGTGATCACCATGTAACATTATTTTATTTAAAATTACTCAAACTAAGCAATTGTAATAAAAATTAATAAAAATAAATGCTGATAAAATTTAATAAAAATACTAAACAATAAAATCAGCAAATCAAATTTTATATTGCTTTTAAAAATTTCAGTGGGTCTCCTTCCACGCGTTTTTACTTAATCAATTCATTGCTAAGGTATGTTTTTATATTTAGAACTATATCATTTGGCTTTGTTAAGTTGAAACACAGTGCCGGGTTGATGTTGATTTAGTTGAGGCATCACAAACAGCTCCAGAATATCCTGATACACAGCTCTGGTGGTGTTCTGTTCCACAAAAAAAAAGGGGGAGGAGTCCAATGACAGTGTCATTCATGGAGCAAACCACACCACACATTTGCTTTTGGACTGTTGTGAATATGTTCACATGGTGCATAAGGATACTCAGATCTTCATATGCATACTTTCATGCCAGTTGATATTTCCTGACTTATGAAAAGTTGCTTCAGCACTATAACACATTTTATTCAGATAATTAGCATCAGTTTCAAACCTCTTGTTAATGTTGTGTTCCAAGGCAGGTCATTATTATCTTCTAATACATGCAAGAGTTCCATCTTATAAGCACAAAGGTGCAAAATGTTATGGATAGTTCACTTTGTTAACTGAAGTTCTCGTGCACCAACTCAGATTGATTTTTCCCGACTTGTTACATACACTTCCCAGACATTTTCAACCGTTTCTTGTGTACTTTAGGGGTGACTATATTCCTTTGCATAACAGACATTTTATGCAAAGTGACATCATAAGAGACAAAAGTAAAACTACTTTACAACCCCACCTCTCTCTCTCTCTCTCTCTCTCTCTCTCTCTCTCTCTCTCTCTCTCTCTCTCTCTCTCTCAGGCATGTCTCCTGGTCATGGTGGGCCCCAAGGCTATAGACCCCCCCCCTTAATCCATCCCTGGTTGGGGGAGGCTTTCCATGCTTTGTGCAATAATTCCTTTGAACTTGAATGGGTGATTTTATCTTGCTAACCAAAACACACACTAAGCTTGCTGTTATATTGTTGCCATTCTGCATGTTATGAGAAAAACACTACAAGTAGCGCCATCTGCTAGCCACAGATGAAGCGGGGGAAAAAATGTTAGTGTGTTGTGTCCATTTCTCACACATGCTACTTGTGCATGTTTTATTAATTTTCATAATAGTATAGATATTTTTCAGACACCCTCTCTAGTTTGTAATCTGAGTTGAAGTACTGTGGTTCATGGTGCAGGTGAGGCTGGGAGTAGCAATCTCATAGCTAATGGCCAGAAGTCTTTTCTACATTTTTTTCTGTGTTTTCATTGAATAATTATGTGAAGAAGAAATGGTTCCCTTTCTGGACCAATAGTAGAGTATGTCAAGCCATTAAATTAAAGTACATGCTCATGCATTAATATTTCCTTTTTAGTATGTATTATACAAAAAAGTTAACAAGCAAAAATAATTTGCATGCTATCCCTGTGAATTGTATTGATTATTCATTATGCTCTTCCATTTCTTGTATGTGTTTTTAGTGAGGTAGAAGAGGAAACAACAAAAAAATCTAAAAGTTATCATCGTAAAAACAAGAAAAAGACTGCAATTATTGTTGATGAACAAGCCCAACAGGTATATTTCATATGTCTGGTTTAAAGCCTACTTTAATGAATGGAAAGGAAGAATTAAGAAATAATTAATTTCCTGTTATGTTTTTGCTTATTATTGTGTGTTCTGCCATTTTTGAATGAAATGTGTATATCTGCTTATAAGACCTGTATCATAGTGACTTTTTTTTTTTTTAATGAAACCTACATTTTTGTTTTTGAAGGCTAGGTGAAGTCTGTCAGCCATAAGTTAGGAATTAGAGATACCACAGAGAACCAGCTTTGAAGAATAAATACAATACACATGTCTCATCTTTGACTCACAGTGCAGGTGTCTGATTATGTAAGTGTTCAGAATGGAAACTGGATGACCATGGGCATACATGAAGAGATGCTGTGTAGCTTCTGAAGATGGTAGAGCTTCAGGTTTCCATTAGACCATCACATAGTTAGCTAAGCAAAAGCATGTCTACTTCTCTCCAGATGTATTGGCTTTGATAAGCACTTGTTAGCAAAAATGTTGACTCATCTGTGAAGAGGACATGACCCCACTGCTCTGGTGTCCAATTGCAATGCTGTTTCTTTATGCTAATTGAGCTCTTTTGTGGCCATGGAATTCCTGGAATAGAGTTCCTCTTTCACAAAGCCTTCTGGATACAGTCCACCATGACAGTGATCTTCCTGTTACCAAGGAAAGCTCCAAGGAGATTTAGTGAGCTGTCATACAGCTGTTGCACTTTGCTGATAAGGCTACATACCAGTCATTCTCAGCTGTTGTAGACTATGGTTGATCTTGGAATGTATGTCTAGTGCCTGTCCCTGTATCTTCCTGTTGCCATAGCCTTGTTATGGCATTTTTGGACACATTCATAAATCTGGCAACCTTTGCATGACTTTGGCATACTTACATCCTTCCTATGGCTTTCCACCTCTGATTTTCATTCATGTCATGTCATGAAAACATAGAAAAAAAATTGTGAGCAGCAGCAGTCATAGTGGTGCTAAATTATAAGTAAAAAGCTGGCTCTTGGAGAGCTTTTTAAGTTGTCCCTAAAATTAATAATCAGTGCTGCATCAGTACATTAGCATAGGGATTAACCACATACTCTGCCCTACCATTAATATCTAGGCATCCCTCTATTGATAGTGAATTAGGTCCTATGCAAACACCATGTCACTGATCCATCTATAAACATGCTTATAAGGATATGATGAGACAATCGCATGACTGTGAATTTAAGATGCCTCGATTGACATAGTTAACTGGTATCCAGCATGGATTGATAATGAGGTTCCACATAAACAGTTGCTCCATAAGCTATATCTCAATCGCATTGAAGATCCCTAGGTCAATGGCTGGTGATGTGCTATACAAATGGCAGCAGACTAAGGATGCTAAGAAACAAGCTGGTAAACCTTCGAAGCTAACAAAATGTGACAAGAGCTCTGTAAAGAACTTCCCTCTCAGAATGCAAAGCAGCGTCGTCCCTAATCACACAAACCATACGTAATACTATTAGAACTGATGTTCACACCACTAAAGTGTGAAGAACACTGTACAGCATGGGCTACCACAGAGGAGCAGCCACACATAAGCCACCATCACTTCAACTAATGCCACATGGCAATTAGTATGGTGTAAGGAACATTTATCTTGGACTGTAAACCAATGGAAAACTGTGATTTGGACTGATGAGTCATGATATACAGTCTGCCAGTCATTCCTGGGTGTGGCAGATGCCAAGAGAAAGGTATCTTCTGGACTGTATCATCTCAACAGTGAAGCTTTGTTAAGGCAGTGGGTTGGTATGGAGCTGTTTTTTTTTTTGTTGTTTGATTTGGGCTCATTAGTGAATGCTAAGCTCTACCTAGATATCATGGATAATTATGCCCTACCAACATTGTGGCAGTAATTTTGGAAAGGCCCATACTTCTATCAGCAGGACAATGCACTGTTTCATACTGCTTGCAGTGCTACAGATTGTTTCATGGACATCAAAAAGGTTGGGCTGACCAGTGCAAAGTCCTGACTTTTGAACCCTGTAAGAGAATCTATGGGACAAATTAGATCATAGAGTGCATGGAAGAAGAGATAACCCAACAAACAGAGCTGGCCTGGTCACTACTTTGAAGGCTGAATGGTGGAATGTATCAGCTGGCATTTGCAAAAAAACTGGTGGGAGTATTCCATGAAGACTAGAGGCCATGATAAGTGCCTAAGATTTTGGCACACAATAATATATTTTCTGTAAAGGTTATTTGTAGACATGCAGGTGTGTAGATATTCATAATAGGGCAGTTATATATGTATGCTAACTGTGACTGAAAAATTCTGCTTCATTTTTAAAAAAAGCACTAAAACTTGGAACTTCTTTAATTTATGTACCCAAGTGTACATTAACCTGAACAAATGTTTCTTTGTACTGTTTTGCTAAATTCTGTATGAAACCATGAACTGTACTGTCTTCTAGTCAGTTTGTCAACACTGATTTTTTTTCAAATAATTGTACATTATGGGCATCAGTAGGCTACCATATTATATTCTGTTCAGCACGTTTTTTTTTTTTTTCTAGGATTTCATGTACTATATTGAGCTTAGTTATTATAGGAACAAGTATTTTAAGATTCATTACATAACTTTTTTTTGCAATCTGTATTGAAGGATAAATTTTCTTCCCTAGCTGCTGTATATGCTATTAGGCTTAACATTGTATGTAGGCTATGCTAAGCCTAATCATTTATGGCTGTGAAATCAAGTCAGTTAAACTGTAATTGTTGTTCTTACGATGTTTCTTTTGAATTATACAGATATATTTCCATAATTATTCACTGGTATCCAGAATGTATTGAAAGATTAGATGAACAACAACAATGGATTGAAAAATCTCAAAACATTGTATGCCTTCATGAACAATATAAATATACCTCAGTGAAGCAACAATAAAGATTAAAATCTCACGTAAGCATAAAAATATGAAAGAATTTTTAAAAGATCTAAGAATTCTGAATCAAGTAGCTCAATCAGTGTGAAATCCTATGTCATTTCACATTCAAATAGGGACACATTTCACATGGCTAGATAAACAAAATCATAAACAAATGCAGTAGCTGGAAACAAAACCTATCTATGTCAACATCTCTAATATCAATTTAACACTTGAATAAATCATACATCATCTACCTAAAGTGCAACAAGATCCAGCAAGATTTAAAATTAATAAAACAATTAACAAATACCTTAATGAAAATAGTAGACCTAATAAATATTCATATGAAAGAAAAGTATTACTGGCATTATGCAACAAGCCAACTGTGATATTGTTATGGTGGACAAAACCAATCAAATTATTATTATTATTATTATTATTATTATTATTATTATTATTATTATTATTGACAATGAAGAATATAAAGAAAAGTAGAAGAAGCAATAATGGTATTAAAAACAGAAGTAGTGAATGGCGACCCGACAGTGAGGATTCTCAAAAAAACTATGTATATTTTAAAATCACAGTTACTTAGCAGCAAAGTTAAAAAAAAAAAAAAAAAAAAAAAAAAGCTTTCTTACCAGTGGATGCCAAGGTTCACAGTAGTTTTGGAGAACTCAAAACCCTTATAGAAAAGAAGACAATCAGACTTATTGTTGCTAAAAACATTGCACTGACAATTAATTTGGAAAGAACCTTGCAAAAAATACTGTACATTCTTGCATTAATAATAGATACATTGAGAGAGAGATGGCATGTATCATTTGGCAATATGATCTAGAAAAATTACAAGAATTTGCTGCCACATACAACATTTATCCAGTTATTAAAATTATGATTGAAATAAAAACAAACAGTAAATTGTCATTTATTGGTACCCTATTTGCTAATTATAATACATCTTGGATACAATATAAGATCTATAATAAAAACCTACATTCACCCCAGATGTTATACCAGCAGACTCAGATAACCTAAAAAGTTATAAATTGGTAGCGTTTTGAGCGCATGTAAAAAAAGCATACACCCACACCTCAAATACAAATCCAGAATATATAAATTCCCTATCCCAAATCTCCAGAATGCTAAGCCAATGTGTTAAATTGGTAGCACGAGGTGCAACATTGAAGTCAGGTTATCCAAACATTTAGAGAATTGAAATAGAAAGCAAAACAAAACATCACTCTTAGAGATTAATGCATTAATAGTCATCACCCAGTTTGACCAATATAGAAAACATTTGCCAATAAAAAAGATGGAAGGAGATACTTACAGATGAATCTATATGCATAAAGAAAACCAAACAGTAAAACTGCAATAATAATAACCCAATAGTATTATCGCATGGGGAAAACTGTTAGAAATTGAGAAAAACATTAACCAACAAAAACAAACCAAAAAAATATGTGCCTAAACTAAATGCCACCAGAGGGTGCTGAGGACCTAAATGATGAATGATAACATGAAGGGGCTGGAATGGGGCATTTCTGTGTACAGCACCATTGAAAATGCTAGCGAAGTAGCTGTGCAAAACATGTTCAGATTTCATTAGTATTTGTTCAATAAGAATATTGACTCTGTTATATGTGGCTTATTATGATGAATGTGCTGTAGGCAAAAAAAGTCTGTAGCATTTTTTACTGTTTCTCACATTATTTTTTAAGATAGTCCTAAGGAGCACAATGTTCAAGTTCTGTCGTCGAAATATTACAAATTGGAATATACTGAGAAATAATGCTTGTTTTAAAAGGAGCAGATAAACAATATTACAATTTGCCCTGCTGTGTTTCACTGCACTGGTTGAGTAATCCATAATTTGTAGACCTTGAAGTGTTTGGTTTGTCAGGAATCTAACACGTTTCAATGTATGTGCAAATAAGACAAGTAAAAGTGAGTGGAATATAAATGAAAAATAAATGAAAAACACAATTGGATCTCAAAGGAATGAAGTGAAATTGAACAAGACAAGTGAAAACTTTGGCAGACCTACATGAAAATTTTCCTAAACATCCCAGACCTGCCAACTGTTACGATTTTATCATATTTAGTATGATAAATCACGCTGCAGTACAATAATATGATTTTGCCACCAAAAATACGATTTTTTATTAAAAAAGTCGTATTTTCTCTTTTTTTCAGACAGAAGTAGGGGAAAATTTACGTATAATCCCCCTCCCTCGAAAGGTTTTATTCTCGGAGAGGTTTTCAACTTATCTTAACAAATTCCCCTGCCTCTTGTTTCCCAATGGAAATAAAGTAAATCATGTGCAATTGGGAACCAATGTACGAATCCCGACTTATTTCGTATAACGTTCAAGACTGATTCACATTTTCAACTCTTCATCATGCTTAAAGCAGCTGATTGGTTGGCACTGGGATGTGGATGAGTGTCTGTTATTCAAGGCAACCTTCCTCCCCTTACACCTGCAACCATCAAGAATTTATATAGCTACACCTCACACCATCGAGAATTTATGTAGTTAAAATAGGCTTAAAAAATTATCAGCAAGCGTCATGTTACGATTTTTCTATTTGAGTGTTGCATTTTTTGGTTCTGAGAGGTTGGCAGGTCCGACATCCTATGGAATGAAGTTCCTAAAAAAACATATCTTAAAAAACCTTCAGTAAGAAACACACATGCTCTCATTTTTACTATCTCCAAACTAGTTCCGACTTATTTATTTAAAGCCATCTTCAGTGGTTTGGGTTTCGTTTATGTTAACCTGAGGATCTTGTTTCAACCTTTCACTGTTTCTGTCTGCCATTGTACCTTCAAATGCCATGTCTTCTTCATCTCTGTGCATCTGTCTTGCACTTAGACTGTGCATGTCAATGTTATTGCCATCTATTGATTCAGTTCGTAGTTGCACTTTATTTTGTTTCTATAACTTTTTATTTTTATTTCTAGAGGTTTTTTTTTTTTTTTTTTTTGTTCCATTTCTATTAAATATTTCCAGAGGGATTGTAAATCTACGGAGAGTTATTGACATTAATTTTTTTTTTTTTTTTTTTGGTTTTCTCAATCAGTACAGCTTCTGATGTTAATATCTGTCTATGGGTTTTTAACGAAGTTAATATCTTTGCTTCAGTCCAATCTGAAACAGTATTGTTACTGAAACAGTATTGCATTAATGTTGTTCCTTCTTTTTCTATTATAATTACTAATATGTTCTGACAATCTTGCTTGAAAACGTCTTTTCGTACTTCCTACATACATTTTTCTCTCTGGTTGTTAATTATATTTACAGTAGGTATAGAATATACTCTTGATTTTTGAAGAATTGATTTTTCATTGTTAGAGGTTGTCAAAAGTGATGATATATCTGACACAGTAACTGCTTTTTGTAGGTTGTTTTTCTTGCACTGATTTTTGAGTATATTCGTAATCTGAGGTATACACGCAAATTTTCCGCAGTATTGAGTTTCCACTTTAATCTTTGGATTGTCATTTTTGTATTACTTATAAATGGAATTTATTAATCCTTGATCATATCCAAAGTTTTTTGCAACTTTGTATATCTAATCCATTTCTTTTTGTTCTGCATTTTTGGTAGAAGAGTCTGTTATCACTTTTTTGATGTAGAATTGGAAGGCTGAAGTTTTATACTTCCATGGGTAATTCGAATTTTTGAAGATGATAGCTGGAATATGGGTTTTCTGTATACTGCATTATGTATTTTTTATATTTATTATTAGTAAGAGTGATATCCAGGAAGTTAAGCTTGTTTGTTTTTTTTTTCTTTCTACTGTCACTTTTATTGAGTGATGATATCTGTTGAATTGATCAATAAAGTCTTGCAGTTTTTCTTCTGAGTGCTTCCAAATTATTAAAATGTCGTCAACGTACCTTACATAGAGTTCTGCTAAGTATTCATTAGTGTCTTTTAATAGTTCGTTCTCAATGTTTTGCAGCTCTACTTCTGCCAAGAGCCCCGAAATAGGGGAACCTATTAGAGTGCCTGCTATTTGTTGGTATATTTTTTACTGTAGGTAAAGAAATTTGCATTATTCACATAATATAAGGTTTTAATAATGTCATCTTTTTCTTTTTGACTCATTTGTTCTTCCTTGAGTCTTTCCCTTATGAGTTCTATTGCTTCTCTTATTGGGGTGTTAGGGTATAATAATATTATATCTAAGCTTAACATTTTGAAGTTGTTATTCTTTATTGTTGCAATTTGGTTAATAAATTCAATTGAATTGTTGAAACTGAATTGATGGTTAATAAACAATGGTTTTAGGTATTAAAAAATGTCTTTTTCTAGGTTTATTGTTGGAGCCTGACTTTTTATTTTCTATAGGGCTATTATCTTTATGCATTTTAATTTTCCCCAAAGATGTTAGGTACACATGCACGTATGTGAGCAAAAAGGAGGTTTTTCAATCGTTTCAGGCAGGTTACTATGAATTTTTCGATTTGCTAATTGTCTTATTTTATCTGTTGGGTCTGAATTAACCTCTATTGCGTTCAAATCTGTGATTGCCTCTTCCATTTTTTGGTTAAATTAACTTTTATTTATTATTACTATCTGCTTTGATTTATCTGCCATCAAGCACTTTATAGTTGGGTTGTTCCTTAGTTCAAGCAATTCTTATTTTTCACTCTTAATTCTTTGGTTTTCTACATTTTTTAGTGGTGTTATTGATTGCTCTGATGATCTTAAACCTCAAAAGGTTCTGAGTCCCTTTTGGTAATCTTTCAGTTATGCTTTCTATCTGAGGTATGAGATTTTCCATAGTAGAGACATTTCTTTTGTATGCAAACTTTAAAGCTCAATTAAGTGCTTTTGCTTGAAGATGTGTTAGTTTTACGTAACAACTAACAACTTCAAAATGTTAAGCTTAGATATAATCTCATTATACCCTAACACCCCAGTAACAGAAGCAATCGAACCCATAAGGGAAAGACTCAAGGAAGAACAAATGAGTCAAAAAGAAAAAGATGACATTATTAAAACCTTATATTTTGTGAATAATGCAAATTTCTTTACCTACAATAAAAAATATACCAACAAATAGCAGGTACTCTAATGGGTTCCCCTATTTCGGGGCTCTTGGCAGAAGTCGAGCTGCAAAACATTGAGAATGAACTATTAAAAGACACTAATGAATACTTAGCAGAACTCTACACAGTGCTTCAAAGAATTTTTAAGACTGGCGCTAGATTTCAGCCTACGGTGGCGCCACCAGTGTAATCGTGAATGCGTTATAAACCGTGACCATCTGCTTGCTTTCTACCAAAAGTACTGTGCAGTTGTTAAAATAATTCAAATGAAACGGCAGTTCATTAGAGAAGTAACATTTTTTTCATGTTGAATTATTAAGATGGAACAAAGGGCTGTTACTAAATTTAACGCAAAACTTGGTAAAAGTGCCTCGGAAACGTACCAAATGATGAAACAAGTTTACGGTGAGTTTTGTTTAAGTAGATCAAATGTTTTCCTGTGGCACAAACGTTTTTTGGATGGAAGAGATACGCTAGAAGATGATAAGCATGCCGGAAGACCAAGTTCATCTAGGACACCTGAGATTATTGAAAAAGTGCATGATTTCGTGGCAAGCAATCAAGGTGCATCACTAAGAATGATGGAAGAGTCTTTAAGCATCAACAAAGAAACGATTCGAACCATCCTGCATGAAGATTTGGGCAAAACAAAAGTCTGTGCTAAATTTGTTCCACACACGTTAATCAATGAACAAAAATCAAGGAGAAGTGCACATTGCAGAGACATTATTTCAGCCGCTGAAAATGATCCAAACTTCTTAAAATCGATTGTTACAGGTGATGAAGCATGGTGTTTTCAATATGATCCTAAAACAAAGTGACAAAGTGCGGAATGGAAGTAAAAAAAACTCACCACAAGCCAAAAAAACAAGAAAAGTTCCATTGAAAATCAAAACAATGCTCATCACATTCTTCGATAATAAGGGTATTATCCACAAAGAAATTTGTTCCAAGTGGACAAACAATTACTGGTGAGTTTTATCTAAATGTTTTAAGGCGTTTGATGGGCAGAATTTGTCGCATTCGTCCAGAATATCGGGATGAAAACAGTTAATGTTTGTTGCACGATAATGCACCCAATCACACCTCACTTCTTGTTCGTAGATTTTTTGGCAAAAAATAACGTCTGTGTGTTGAATCATCCACCGTATTCGCCTGATTTAGCACCCTGCGACTTTTCTTTATTCCCTAAACTTAAAATGACGTTAAAAGGGTGTTATTTTGATGATATTTCAACCATACAAACAGCTTTGACGCGTGCTTTGGAGGCAATTCCGCAAAGTGAACTGGAACAGGCATTTGAATCATTATTAAATTGCTGTAACAAGTGTATTGAAGCCGGAGGGACTTATTTTGAATAACAAACCAAAACAAATTATAATTTCTTGTTTCTGTTTCATTTTACAGACCCAGCCTTAAAAATTCTTTGCCACACTGTGTATGTAAGGTGCGTTGACGACATTTTAATAATTTGGAAGCACTCGGAAGAAAACCTGAAAGACTTTATTGACCAATTCATCAGATGTCATCACTCAATAAAATTGACAGTAGAAAGAAAAAAAAAATAACAAGCTTAACTTCCTGGATATCACTCTTACTAATAATAAATATGAAATAGATTATGCAGTATACAGAAAGCCCATGTTTGTTCCAGCTATCATCCCCAAAAATTCGAATTACCCATGGAAGTATAAAACTTCAGCCTTCCAATTCTATATTAAAAGAGCGATAACACGCTCTTCTACCAAAAATGCAAAACAAAAAGAAATGGATTGGATATACAAAGTTGCAAAAAACTTTGGATATGATCAGGGATTAATAAATTTCATTTATAAGAAATACAGAAATGACAATCCAAAGATCAAATTGGAAACTCAATAATGCAGGAAATTTCCACATATATCTCAGATTGCAACTATATGCGAAAATCAGTGCAAGAAAAACAACCTACAAAAAGCAGATAGTGTGTCAGATATATCATCACTTTTGACAACCTCTAATAATGAAAAACCAATTCTTTAAAAATCAAGAGTATATTTTATACCTAATGTAAATTGAATTAACAACCAGAGAGAAAAATTAATATAGGAACTACGAAAAGATGTTTTCAAGCAAGATTGTCAGAACATATTAGTAATTATAATAAAAAAGAAGAAAAAACAGCGTTAATGCAATACTGTTTCAGATTGGACTGAAGCAAAGATACGGTGGCGCAGTGGTCTAAGCGATGGCCTCTGATCATTCGTCCGAACGGGGTCCGGGTTAGAATCCCGGTGAGGCATGGATGTTGTGTTTGTCTTACGGCCCTTCCCTGGAACCAGTGACCCTAAATTAGGGACGGGCGACTGCTTATAGCCCATTGAGTTGCTCACGGTGGTCGTTAAACCTCCAATCAAAAAAAAAAAAAAAAAAAGAAGAAGCAAAGATATTAACTTCGTTAAAAACCCATAGACAGATATTAACATCAGATGCTGTACTGATGGAGAAAACCAAAAAACAAAATTGTAATGTCAATACCCCTGGAAATATCTAATAGAAATGGAACAAAAAAGAAAAACCACTAAAAGTCAAAATAAAAAGTTAAAGAAACGAAATAAAGTACAACTACGAACTGAATCAACAGAAGGCGATAACATCAACATACACAATCTAAGTGCAAGACAGATGCGCAGAGATGAAGAAGACGTGGTGTTTGAAAGTGCAATGGCAGATAGAAACAGTGAAAGGCCAAAACAAGATTCTCAGGTTAACATAAACGAAACCCAGACCACTGAAGATGGCTGTAAATAAATAAGCCGAAACTTTTTTGGAGATGGTAAAAAGAGAGTATTTGTGTTATTTACTGAAGGTTTTTTAAGATATCATGTTTTTTTAGGAACTTCATTCCGTAGGAGGTTTGGAATAATTTTCATTTAGGTCTGCCAAAGTTTCCATTTCTTTTGTTCAATTTCAGTTCCTTCCTTTAAGATCAAATTGTGTTTTTTTATCTGTATTCCACTTAGTTTTACCTGCCTTATTTGCACATTCATTGAAACATGTTAGATTTCCGACAAATGGAGACATCAACCAGAACACTTGAAGGTCTACAAATTATGGATACTCAACCAGAACACTTGAAGGTCTACAAATTATGAATACTCAACCAGTGCAGTGAACACAGTAGGGTGAATTATAATATTGTTTATCTACTCCTTTTAAAACAAGCATTATTTCTCAGTATATTCAATTTGTAATATTTTGACACTAGAACTTTTGAGCACTGTGCTCCTTAGGACTACCTTAAGAAATAACGTGAGAAACAGTAGGAAATGCTACAGACTTTATCGTCTACAGCACATCCGTTATGCTCGGATGTGCCGTAGTTGTTGTACAATTTCACTCTGATTAACTTCATTCAGAAATTTTAGGTCTTTTTTAAATTCGTTCATTTTTAAAATTCATTCATTTGTATTTTGATGCTTTCTTGAGATTCTGAGCTTCATTTTTTTTATATTTGTTATTACTTCATGTTTTTTCAAGTCATATTGTTCACAAAGGCCTGTTTTGAAGTTTTCTGATACTTTGTTGTAGTTTATCCAGTATTTTCATACATTCTGGATATCATTGAATAATTATGGAAATATATCTGCATAATGTCAAAAGAAACATCATAAGAACAACAATTACAGTCTGACTGACTTGATTTTCATGGCCATGTGTGATTAAGCCTAGCAAGCGGATTTGATGGCTGGAGAAGAAAATTACTCTACACACATTTCAAAATAAAGGTATGTGAAAAAATCTTAAAATTGCTTGTTCCTATGATAACTAAGCTCAGTGTAGCACATGAAATCCTGAAAAAAAGTGTTGAACATAATATAATATGGTGTTGATGACCATACTGTATAGTTAACTGTAGTCTGTGTGTTAATCTAAGACACTGTATAATATCTATATTTATAAAACAAAGTGTGTGTGTGTCCTTCGCAATACAGGAAAACTACTCAACCTAGAAACCTGAAATTTTGTATGAAGGTAGCTTGCATACCGAGGATGTGCACCTTGGGCTGAAATTTTCGAATTTTTGAGAAAAACGTGGTTCTCGATTTCCCATGTATCGTTTCACTTTGTTGACAAACAACCTGATCACACCCAACGTGAAGGAAAGTAGTTCATGATAAATTTTACCCTCTTCTATTTTAGAATTTTGTTATAATAGATGCCTTAATGACTATTTTTATTTGTAAATACATTTCATGAAGGAAATATATCAAATAAAAATGCTATGTTTTTTCAGTTTTAATCTGGAGCTAGCGTATTCTTTAAGAGAAGCTATTTTGAACTTTTGCTGACATGAGATGGAATTATGACACATAAATTTGTGATATGAATATGAAAATAAATATATAATTATCTTCCATAATAAAGTAAATGCCTATGGTTATTTCCATTACAATACAATATATTTAAATGATAATAATAAAAAAATCATATACACTGAAGTGCCAGAAAAACTGGTACACCAGTCTAATACTTGGTAGGTCCCCCCATGGGAGTGCAGGATTGCAGAAATACGATGGGGCATGGACTCCACTAGCTTCTGGAAATATGCTGTAGGCAATGCACACCATACTTCCTGCAGAGCATTCCACAATTCAGGTGTATTCCGAGGTCTCGGATTCCTGTGTTTGATAGTGCGTTGCATGGCATCCCAAATGCATTCTATCATGTTCAGATGTGGGGACTTGGGTGGGAATGGCAACACCCCAAACTCAGATGAATGCTCCTCTAACCATAATGTGGCGTCTCGACACTTGTGTGGAGGTGCACTGTCCTGTTGGAACAGGCCCAACCCATCAGCATGAATGCAGGACATGAACGGATGTACCTCGTCAGAAAGGATGCGCACATAGTGTTGGTCGGTCACAGACGTTTGTAGACGTACCAGGGGTCCCAGTGAAGTCCAGCTGAACACACCCCATATCATTATGGACCCCCCCCCACACACACACACACACACACCAGCCGGTGGTACAGTTCCCTGTTGACAGGCGGGATCTATGACTTCATGGGGTTTGCGCCACCCATGAATCCTTCCATCTGCCCGATACAGTTGGAAACGCGACTCGTCAGACCAGGCTACTTGTTTCATCAAGTGTCCAGTGGCGGTGTTGCCGTGCCCAAGTGAGGCGCATAGCTCTGTGTCATGCACCCATCAAGGGGACTCTAGTTAGGTGTTGGCTCCCAAAGCCCATATCGTGCAGGGTACATTTCACAGTTCAGACGCTGATGCTTGTTGAGGCTCCAGCTTTGAATTCCGATGATACCTGTGAGAGTGTTGCACGCCTATCGCGTGAAACGATTCTTGACAGCCGACGATGGTCACGTTCACCCAATGTCTTTTTACGGCCACACTGTTATCGTAGGTTGGAGGTTTTGCCGGAATTCTTGTAGTCATGGTACACCCTTGCAATGGTCGTCCGTGAAAATTCGAACTTCGTTTCTACCTCCAAAATACTATGGCCCATCTCACGGGTGCTAACTATGACAACGCTTTGAAAATTGCTTAAATCGTTGTTACTTGTCATTCTCATGCCGAAAACAGCTCTGACAGCTGGCACGGATGTCTATCGCTTTATATACGCACTGGCGGATGCAACCGATTATGCACATAGATGACGTTGCTATGTATTTTGCATAAGCTCGTCTGTACCAGTTTTTCTGGCACTTCAGTGTATTATCGTGAACTATTTTCTTTCACATTGGGTCTTATCAAGTTGTATGTAAACAAAGCGGAACGATACACAGGAAATCGGAAACTACTTGAAACTGTTCTGATTTGGTAGTACAGCCATATTTTTAAAATTTAATTAGCATTTTTGTCCAGGAAAGTGAGCTACAAATAACGTTAATTCATTCACTTCTGAAGTTACAGATTTCTTTATTTAATTAATTAATGTATCCTTACAATTCATGATCAGATATTTCACCCATCCAAGAGAAAACTACTTGCAGTTAGTTGGTAAACACAAAATTAAATATGTTTCAGGACAAGTTGATTTTCTTGCTTGGATTTATCTGCTCAAAAACCATGATGAGTCGCCAACAAAGCTTAACATTGAGTTCCGTTCTCAGCTAAACAAAGCCTACACCAAAAAATAGCATCAGCAAATAATGGGCTAAAGCTAGTAATATAATATAATATACAGAGGGTGAGTCCAAAGTTTTGCAATATTTGCATAAACACATGTGCTGCCACGGGTATGTCACATGTTTAAACTAGTTCAAGTTGCACACTGTAGTCGGTCGAAAATAGTGTAAAGTGGTAGTCATTGCTGTGAACAGCTTTGCATGTTGTCGTAGTGTCTGTGGTTGGGACGCCTAAAAGATGAACAGGCACAACCTGCTAATTAGGGAACTATTGCTTTACGAGTTTGAACTTGGCCATAATGCTGCTCAAGCAACACGAAACATTTGTCATGCAAAAAGAGAAGGTTCCATGGACCACAGCACTGCAACCAGATGGTTCAAGAAATTTTGCTGAGGTGACAGAAACTTCGACGATAAGCCAAGGTCAGGTAGGCCGCGAACCATGGATTCGGGGGCTGTGCGCCAGGCAGTAGAGGCAAATTCGACAACCAGCACTCGGAGGTTATCAGGCAATTGGGTGTATCACAAACCATTGTGGTTCGTCACCTTCAGGACCTCGGCAAGGTTTACTGGAGCTGTTGCATTGTCCCTCACAAACTGATGCCAGTTGAAGCAAACCACCGAGTGGAAGTCCGCACAATGTATGTTTTGTCAAGAGAATTGTTACATGCAATGAAAAGTGGGTCTGTGTATGTGATCCTAACACACAATGGCAGTGGTGGAGCCCAGACCAGCTTCCTGAACCTGTTGGCAAATGTGGGCGCTTCGAGCACAAGCTGGTGCTTTACTTCTGGTGGAATTTGGAAGGGATAATCCCTTATGAATTTGTTCCAGACTGTTGGACCACCAACATCTACTCTGAACACCCGGGGTGGATGTATGCCGTTTTGGAGGACAATTACCTGGCACTGGTGAACAACAAGTTAGTAAAATCATGCAATGCATTGATTATAATACGCTTTCCAACATTACAGAAATCATTACTCAAGTCATCACTCAAGTTATGAGAATAATGGCTGTGAAATAAATCTCGGTCCTGTGCCCTGACCTTTGATCCCATTTCGATGATATTCAACAGAACCGGCTTGGTATACCTCCAAAATAACATGATACAGTTTTGTCGCAATCGAAGCACATTTACGTAAGTTATGATGCATAAGGGCTATGGAATAGATCCCGCTCCTGTGTCCTAACTTTTGATCCCATTTCGCCCATTTTCAATAAGGTTTGTCGCCAGGTGGTCCCCTACCACATATTAAAATTTCATCGAAATCGAACCTTTTTCACGTTAGTTATGGCGCCTAACAGCAGTGGAATGGATACCTCTCCTATGAACTGACCTTTGACCCCACTTCGTTCACTTTAAATAGGGTTCCTTCCCAGGTGATCCCCTACCAGATACTAAAATTCCATCGCAATCGAACCTTTTTTATGTTACGTATGGCGCATAACAGCAGTGAAATAGATCCCGCTCCTGTGTCCTAACCTTTGACCCCATTTCGCCCATTTTCATTAAGGTTTGTCGCCAGGTGGTCTCCTACCACATACTGAAATTTCATCGAAATAGAACCTTTTTCACGTTAGTTATGGCGCATAACAGCAGTGGAATGGATACCTCTCCTATGAAATGACCTTTGACCCCATTTCGTTCACTTTAAATAGGGTTCCTTCCCAGGTGATCCCCTACCAGATACTAAAATTCCATCGCAATCGAACCTTTTTTATGTTACTTATGGCGCATAACAGCAGTGGAATAGATCCCGCTCCTGTGTCCTAACCTTTGACCCCATTTCGCCCATTTTCATTAAGGTTTGTCGCCAGGTGGTCCCCTACCACATACTAAAATTTCATCGAAATAGAACCTTTTTCACGTTAGTTATGGCGCATAACAGCAGTGGAATGGATCCCTCTGCTATGAACTGACCTTTGACCCCATTTCGTTCACTTTAAATAGGGTTCCTTCCCAGGTGATCCCCTACCAGATACTAAAATTCCATCGCAATCGAACCTTTTTTATGTTACTTATGGCGCATAACAGCAGTGGAATAGATCCCGCTCCTGTGTCCTAACCTTTGACCCCATTTCGCCCATTTTCATTAAGGTTTGTCGCCAGGTGGTCCCCTACCACATACTAAAATTTCATCGAAATCGAACCTTTTTCACGTTAGTTATGGCGCATAACAGCAGTGGAATGGATCCCTCTCCTATGAACTGACCTTTGACCCCATTTCGTTCACTTTAAATAGGGTTCCTTCCCAGGTGATCCCCTACCAGATACTAAAATTTCATCGAAATCTAACAGTTGTTACGCGAGTTATCGTGCTGACGGACATACGCACACAGCGCGTGACGTAATGAGGCAGATGGGAATCGCGACCATCTGCCCGCCGCAAGAGTGTGACGTCATAAATCTTTAATAGGATCCACACACAAGGTGTGACGTAAAGAGACAGATGGCGTGACCGCGCGCCAACATTCTCAAACGCGAGTTGTGACATCATAAGATTTCTAAGCATTGGTAACATTAATGGAACAACGCCATCACTAAAAACGTTATAATTCGGGGTGGTTATTTAACCCACTAAACGAATTCTTCTAAAGTCGAGATCAAGCTAAATCGATTTCTAGTACCAGAAAACAGTAGGTTAACGACTTTCATCAAAATTCTTAGAGCCGTTTTCAAAATAAAATGTACATACATACATACATACATACAAGCATTGCTCCTTTAAGGTGATGTCAAGTAATTTTGCTTCCTATACTTCCAATGGAAAGACTTCTGTACACATTTTCTACACAATTAATGCGTTCCCAAGGATGAAAATTTGAACATTGATTAAAATAGCTTCATTTCATAACTTGGAATACTTAATATTTTCTAAAACATAACCATAATTATGCAATTCAACATTTGTTTGTCTACTGACGTCATGAAAATATAGGTCGCGCCATCTTTTTTCTGGACAATTAATGCGTTCACAAGTATGAAAATTTGAACATCGATTAAAATAGCTTCATTTCATAACTTGGAATACTTAATATTTTCTAAAACATAACCATAATTATGCAATCGAACTTTTTTGTCCACTGACGTCATCAAAGTACAGGTCGTGACACCTTTTCTCTGGTTTCAACACCACCAAAGGAAAAGTTATTGATTTTTAATATAATTATGGTTATGTTTTAGAAAATATTAAGTTTTCCAAGTTATAATATGAAGTTATTTTAATAGATGTTAAAATTTTAATCCTTGGGAACACGTTAATTGTGAAGGAAATGTGTACAAAAGTTTTTCCATTGGAAGTATAGGAAGCAAAATTACTTGACATCCACCTTAATAATATGGGATAAGGACAATGGAATGGATCGCAATCCTATGTCCTGACCCTTGACCACATTTCGTCCATTTTCAATAGGGTTCGTCCCCAGGTGGTCCCCTACTACATACTGAAATTTCATCGAAATTGAACCATTTTTATGCACGTTATGACGCATAAGGGCAATGGAATGCATCCCGATCTTATGTCCTGACCTTTGACCCCACTTCACTCATTTTGATGAATAGGGTTCCTCCCCAGGCGGTCTCCTACCACTTAGTAAACTTTCATTGAAATCGAACCATATTTACGCAAGTTATGACGCATAAGGGCAATGGAATGATTACGCTCCTACGTCGTGACCTTTGACCCCATTTGTCTCATTTTCAATAGGGTTCGTCCCCGGGTGGTCCCCTACCACATACTAAAATTTCATCGAAATCAACCCATTTTTACGCCAGTTATCATGCGGACGGACGGACAAAGCCGGAGCATATACGCTTCTTCAACCTACGGTTGGAAAGCATAAAAAAGCACACTCTCCTACAGCAGGACAACATTCTGCCTCATACTGCGTGAACGACCTGGGCAAAACTCCAGGAACTTCAGGGCATCGAACTGATGCCACACCTAGCATATAGCCCAGACCTTGTCCCGTCAGATTATTACCACAGGGAAAACCTGGAATTCTCAGGGAATTTGAAAATGGTTCCAAAAATCAGGGAAAACTCTGGGAAAATTACCCCGTTTTTTTTTTTTTTTTTTTTTGTAAAAATCAATGGATACTTTATTTTGCCAAAAAAACTTATTTTTTCAAGATTTCAAACTTAACCAAGCAATTACTGCCTGCCTAGAATTTGGTAGATTTTACTTTCAGTTATATTAAGTATTTCCTTTATTCTCTAAAAAAAGATGCAAAATTGAATTTTTAAAATTGCCAGTTATTAAGCTTTTGTTCAATTTCTGCAGGCAGTTGTTATAACATGGAACAATTAGGCACAATGGCTCCTGCTTGAAGAAACACTTCACAAGAGAACCAACCAAATGATGGATCAAAGTCCTTTGTCTGTTGGTTCTCTTGAAACATGTTTCTTTGAACAGAGCCATTCCATCATTAAGCTTAGCTGCATTGTGTTATAGAAAAACTGAAACTATTTAACTGACAGATTTCTTCTTACATATGACCTGTATCTATGGGGATGTATTTACAAATTCCGTGTGGGTAGTATTCACAAAAGTTCACGGAACTTAGGTACAGAAAATAATGTGCACAGTTAGTTGTTATTAATGAAAAGCAGGAAATTTTATAAAGACAAATTACATAAGGAATTTACAAGTGTGTGCTTTGGTGAGAAAAATGAATGGAATGAAATAAAATGTAACAATTCTTTGCAACATGCCACTCTGGAAAATTTAAAAAAACCACCTGGAGAACCTGGAAAAGTCAGAGAATTTTTTTATTACTTTTGAGTGGGAACCCTGTACCAGTTCCGGTCCATGGCCCACTTCCTTCGCGGGCAGCACTCCGACAACCAGGAGGAGGTTGCAGCTGGGGTAAAGGAGTTCTTCGCCTCGAAGGACAAGAACTGGTACCACCTCAGAATCGAAGAACTGGCGGACAGATGGCTAAAGATGGTGCAACACGATGCCGCCTATACTTTGAATGCTAGTCAGCTTTCATCATAAAGGCGCGCATGAAGACATAAAGTGATCCAAATATTGCAAAACGTTTGACTCATCCTCTGTAATTAGCCGAAAATCTACATTTTGTGTGGATTTCAGATTATAGCAACTAAATTAGAGTAAACTTCTTGACAGTTTGTCCTAAGTTAGTCAAAAATGCTGGTTTCAAGAGTTTAAATAGTTCAAGCACAGTACATTAAGACACACAGCGAGGAAGAGATGAGACTCCCATTCCTTTTTATGGTTGCTTCAGCTAAGAGTGAAATGGAATCTTTGTGTGCGTGTGCACATGCGCACATCCATGTCAGTGGTCACTCAGGGGCAGCTCATGTCGCACTGCTCACTGAAGAGAAAAAACACGTTTACACAAGCATTGGTTATGCAGATGGTGAAATATAATAATCAGGTGGTGTTTGCCTCAGTTGATAGTCATGCTGGGAGCTGTTTTAACATTATTTAATGTCTCTCTCTCTCTTTGAAGATGCTTAGTGGTTTATTAGAGAATGCCAGATCTATGGTTGTGTTTTATTTATTTTTCTTTTCTAGGTTACCACAACGTGCGTCAAGTGTGGGAAGATTTTTGGATCTCGTAATAAATTATTTGACCATTTGAAAGTAACAGGACACAGTATGTTTTTGTCTGATAAAGACAGAGATACTCTGAAGCTAAAGAAGAAGAGGGAAACTTGAAAAAAAAAATCCACTGATTTTGAATGATATCTTATTTAAATGATATGCATGTAAATAAAGTTGAATGTTGATTCAGAATTTTTCTTGACTGTCTGTGTATTAAATGATAGTTGACTTTCACATTTTCTTATGTTATTGGAGAATGGTTCATTTGTTATGTTCAGGATTTGTAGTGTTCCTTTATGTGATAATAAGTTGGCACAATCACATACGATTAAAGTGGTTCTTCAGAGTAATTGATGGCACATGGCAAAACAGTGTCACAACTTGTAAAAAATTGTAGTTGCCACTTAGCGGAAGAAAAGGAGGTATTTTAAATAATCATCTGCATCACAAGCAGTTAGTGACATGTACAAGAAATCATAAGCAATGCTTTTGTATACCAAGTATGTTCATTAAGTTCTGCATTTAGATATATTTGGAAATAATAAATTTCACACGAAAAAATCAAGGCAAGTGCAACACTCATGCTACTTAACCCTTTGTTGTTGTCTAACAAGGAAACTTCTACATTAGTATTTAATATGAAATCCTTTAGTCTGCATCACACCTCGGAGGCATTATTGACCCCCATTGTTTTTTTCTCTTAGATCTAATTCTGTCTGAATTGCTTAGTCGGATGCTTTGATGATTTCCCTGCAATATTTTGTTTTTTACTTCTGCCATATGCTGCATGAATATATGCCATATGTTCTTGGTTGGATTGAGGTCCGGAAAATTTTGTTTCCTCTGGTGCTGTTTTCTGGCAATTAATCACTATTCAACCATATTTACTCTAAATCTAGTAAATAATTCCATTTATTGGCGTAAAGAGGCAAAGGAATACAATTCCCGCAAGATTTCGCTGCCTTCAGACGACTTCGTCAGGCAGATAATATGCTATAAGGAGAGAATAGAATCAAATGGCAATTCAGACTAATTGTAAACAAAGTAAAGGAATGTATCGTACAAACAAGCAGGAGCTCGTTAACATGCACGTGGTCATGCGGCAATCAAAGAAATGAAATTTAAAAAATGTGACAGAGTACAAATATTTCAGGCCCTCGTCTGCTGGAGCTTTTTTTTTCATCCGGTAGGTTGGTGTGGTGGAATTATGTCGAGGAGGGTGCGCCATGCTGAGGGAAGTTCTGTGGAGACATTGGTTTTGCAAACGTCGCTGTGCATTACAATTTCGATCATTTCTCTGAGAATCGCAGCCTTGAGGTTCTGGTAAAGGGTGATGCGGTAAATATTTTGCCGGCTTGGTTTGGCTAATTTGGTGGCTATCTCTTGTGATAAGGCAGTTGATAGTTGTTTCCCTTGTCTGACGTCTCTTTCGTGCTCTGACACCCGCAGGCGAAAGGATCTCTTCAGGACTCCAATTTAGTGCGTAACACGTTCGCGGCGGCGACGTTTATTGGCAATTTTTTGTAGTACGTTACGACCCACCGGTGGGTCGTACTACAAAACGACACACTGGTGGGTCGTTTAAAGATATACACTGAAGAGCAATTGAATTAGAGATACCTTTCTAGTAACATGTAGCACCACCTTTCGACTCTGCAAGACACCTGAAGCGTTAGGAAGCCATACGAATCCACGACCCCTGAACAAGCTCCCACAGTTCACGGAGATTTGATGGATGGGGTCATCTCTCTCGATGGCATCCCAGATGTGCTGAGGTCAGGTGACCTAGCTGGCCAAGGAAGCGAGGTCACGTCTGTGAAGTGTTCATCCAACCATTCGGATACAATTCGGGAGCGATGGCACGGTGTTTTGTCTTGTTGCAGGATGAGGTCCCCAGTGGGATGTTGAAGACGCACAAATGGGAGCAAATGGTCGTTCATGATATCCCGGTAACGTTGACCTGTGAGGGACGATGTCACACGTACCAGGGGTCCCATTTCAGTCCACATAAACAGTCCCCAGACGAGAATGCCACCCCCACCAGCTTGAAGAGTACCCTGCTGGCAAGAAGGATCCATCGCTTCATGTGGTTTGTGCTGTACTCGTATCCTGCCATCCGCATGTACCAACGTGAATCTCGACTCGTCAGTCCAGGCAACATTTTTCCACATGTCTAGGGTCCAGTGGCGATGTTCCCGCGCCCATGCTAATCTTTGCACCCTGTGACGTGTGGTCAGCAGCGGTACCCTCGTGGGACGATGGCTTCTGTACCCCATAGCAAGGAGATGGTTCTAGATGGTGTGACTGCTTACACGTTTTTGTGCACCAGCATTAAATTGCCGAGTGATTTCTTGCACTGTGGCCCGTCTATCCGCTGTTACAATGGAAGCTAGCCGACGACGACCCCGCTCAGCCACACGCTGTTGTCCACGGCAGTTGGCCCTTGCAGGGATGGTTTTTACCGGATTCGATGTACTCACGGTGCACCTGTGACACAGTGGATCGTGAAAATCACAGTGCCTGCACGACTTCCGAGATGGAGTGACCCATTCGTCGGGCCCCTACAATTTGCCCACGATCAAATGCGCTTAGATCCTTCGTCTTACCCATACTGCGCCCGACTCTTACTGATTCCCGTCGCATCACTCCTTATATTGTCGGATCGCTGCATACGTCATGTCGTTTCTGTTTACAGGGCCACCCACCGCGCCATATTTGCTTAATGCCAGCTGTCTCTAATTCAATTGTTCTTCAGTGTATACATAAAGTGGCTGATATCCACTACAGATTTATGTATATAAATCTTTTTTTTTTCCCTCTGTAAAATGTAGAAGTTAACGCGTTAGGACCCACGGGTGGATCGTAACGCAGCAAACGTGTTAAGTGGAATCAAATCATAACATTTAGAATAGCTGAAAATAAGAAATTCAGAACTGTTACGTGTAGTACGTTACGACCCACCGGTGGGGTCGTAACTGTTTCAATACAGTGCTGTACGACACACCGGTGGGTCGTTTAAAGATATGTACATAAAGTGACTGATATCCACTACAGATTTATGTAATAAACTTTTTTCCCTCTGAAAAAATGTAGAAGTTAACGCGTTACGACACACCGGTGGGTCGTAACTGTTTCAATACAGTGCTGTACGACACACTGGTGGGTCGTTTGAAGATATATACATAAAGTGACTGATATCCACTACAGATTTATGCATATAAACTTTGTTTTTTTTTTTTTCCTCCTCTGAAAAATGTAGAAGTTGACGCGTTACGACTCACGGGTGGGTCATAACGCAGTGAACATGTTAATGGTGGTATCAGGATATATTAGCGGGATCTCGTAGATGCAGGTGTCTGTAGGTTTAGCAGCTTTACATCTCTCCGCTCAAAGTAGAGCAGACAGGTTTAGGAGGTTGCAGCCCGATACCTAGCTTATACTTTTTTAATTGGTTCTTGAGGAAATAGGTGACCCTGGGTACAGTGATGTGTTCAGGCATCTTATCGGGGGTAATTAGCCCCCGTTGGTTTTTTTTTTTTTTTTTGGCGATCTCCCCTTATATTCCGTCTAATTGTGTTCGTTTATGGTGAATATTTGGAGATATTAATTTAAAAGATTTAAGATGAGGGAAAATATAATAATAAAACAACATCCGCATGGACTTCAATCTGAAATTTCTATCATCCTTCAACAAAACTTTAAACAGTCGTTGCTGAAGGGACAATTTTTCAAGCACTGACAACTCGGACTACTTCCGCAATAAAAACCTAATCCCACAAAGTAGAGATGTTTGCACTGCAATACATCATCATATTTTGGAAGCTGGCATTCAGTTTTATTTCAGTCTTCTGGATGCCAACTTTCCATGTATACGGTTAAGTCTCAGTGTAGCTAACGTGACGTTGGTGCTTCCAATACAACAAGCCGCCCCGGTGGCGCAGTGGTCTAAGCGATGGCCTCTGATCGTTCGTCCGAAAGGGGTCCGGGTTCGAATCCCGGTCAGGCATGGATGTTGTGTTTGTCTTACGGCACTGGCTCTCTCCCTTCCCTGGAACCAGTGACCCTAAATTAGGGACGGGCGACTGCTTATAGCCCATTGAGTTGCTCACGGTGGTCGTTAAACCTCCAACCAAAAAAAAAAAAAAAATACAACAAACTATTTGCTACCTAATTTTTAACAATAGTAAATTATTAGAAATTGTTCACACAAGAATGTTTTTTTTTTTTCTGACAGTGGTGATTTACTCTGTGACAAAAAAAAAAAAAAGTTAAAAAAATTGAGGCACCTCAAACTGCCATCCAAACGGTTGGCTATTTTTTGTTTTTTTACTACTATTTGCTAATCTAAATAATCTAAAGGGGCTGAAACCAAATAACAGGGGAATGGCTTACACCATTCGTTTTCAATAGTGTAAAATTATTCCTTAATAATCAGAGACGCCGCCCCGGTGGCGCAGTGGTCTAAGGCGTTGGACTCTGATCATTCGCCCGAAAGGGGTCCGGGTTCGAATCCCGGTGAGGCATGGATGTTGTGTTTGTCTTACGGCACTGGCCCTCTCCCTTCCCTGGAACCAGTGACCCTAAATTAGGGACGGGCGACTGCTTATAGCCCATTGAGTTGCTCACGGTGGTCGTTAAACCTCCAATCAAAAAAAAAAAAAATAAAAAATAATCAGAGACACGCTTGTAGTAAGGAGAGGGCATTTTTATCATTCCTAATGTCTTGGGGGGGGATTTTCTCCAGCAGAGGCTTACCTTACCAGCATCCGCAATATTTTACACCATACCATGCTGACATCCGTGGTCCATTACTGAATAAAAGTAAAGGTATAACATTTTAATATGTTTAATCACTTGTATGTGGAGATTTCCTGGAATTTGCATTTGCGATATAAGAGCATAAGCTTTTTTTTTTTACTTTGTATATACACTGCTGGCCACCCAAAATGCAACACCAAGAAGGAAGCATCCGATTGGCCTGAAATTCTCAGCATGCGTCGCCCGCGAGAGGACATGCAAACGATTAGCATTGCAGGGCATATGCAAATAATGTGCGCCCGGCACGTCACCGAGAAGCATTATAAGAAGGGTGCACAGAAGGCACCCTTCTTATAGTAAGTAATGGAAGTGTGTTGTGCTGCCGAACCTGTGTGTGGGAAGCTTCCTGATGCCTCGTCGCAGAATACGGCAGTCATTCCAGCACGTTTCGGAGCTCGACAGAGGAAGAATAGTGGCTTATCGCGACAGCGGTTTATCGTACCGAGACATCGGCGCCCGTGTGGGACGACATCCAGCCACAGTGAGGCGAGTATGGATTCGGTGGGTGCAGGAGGGACGGACGGACCGACGTGAGTGATTGCCGCGGCGCACCACCGAACGAGAGGACCGGCATGTTGTGCGGCGGGCATTGACGGCTCGCACCGCCACATCACGAACGTTAGCGCAGGAATTAGGGTGTGTTGCTCAACAACCAGTGGCAGCACGTACCATTCGACGTCGTCTGCAGGAGCGGGGACTTGTCGCACGGCGCCCATTGCTCCGATTACCATTGACGTTACACAACCGGCGAGTGCGGCGGCAGTGGGCTGTTGAACGCCGCACCTAGACTACGGAATGGCACGACATTGTCTTCTCCGACGAATCCCGCTTCTGCCTGTAACACCACGTTGGTCGGATCCGCGTGTGGCTGCGAGAGACTGTATGACGCCTGCATTATGCATCGCCATACCGGTCCGTCGCCTGACGTTATGGTTTGAGGTGCAATTAGATATGACACCCGCACCCCTCTGGTACGCATCGCCGGTACACTCAACAGCCACCGCAACGTCTCCGACGTTTTGGAGCCTGTAGTCCTCCCTTACCTGCAAGATCTGCCTGCGGCCACGTTTCAGCAGGACAATGCGCGCCCGTACGTGGCATGCATCGTGCAACAATTTTTCACGGCCCACCAGGTGTCACTGCTGTCGTGGTCCGCCTGTTCTCCCGATATGTCGCCCATCGAAAACGTCTGGTCGCTGATCGGCAACCGTGTGGCCCAGCAAGCACCACCGGCGGCTACGCCTGATGAACTGTAGCAACGTGTGGAAGCAGCGTGGACCGACATACCCCAAGCCCACATCCAAAGCCTCTTTCGTTCGATGCCGTGGCGTGTAGCGCCCGTTATTGCCAGCTATGGGGGCCACACGAACTATTGATGTCTGCGTGTTCCACAAGTCGCACGGGCCTGTAAGCTCAATCGGTTCATCTTTGTATCTGTTGTTATGTGTCCAGTAAATCTGGCTTTGCTATCTCGTGTCATTCTTGGTGTTGCATTTTGGGTGGCCAGCAGTGTATATATATATAACAAAATTGTAATTATATGTATGTAATCAGTCAACAAGTTTTATTCCCCCTACCCGGAAAAACCTCTCTGAATGCAACAACACTGCCTGGGTATGTGTGGGATTGTTCCAATGAATCATAAAGGTGGATCTTTGTTTTTAGATGCGTCGCTCCATGTTTCGGCTGCTGCTTTCGTAATTATGTCGTCCACGTGGGAGGTATCATATCCTCCAGCGACGGCTAGGGATCTAAGGTCGCGGACATCTGCTTCATAGTCATCTCTTTCCGAGCAAAGAATTCTTGCTCTATACTGGAAGAGAGCGTATTTTTGCAAGTCGGGGGGGGGGGGGAGAAGGTAGTATTGGGTTTGGCTCATAGGCACGTTTATAGTGTACTTTGGTGCTTAATGCTCCTGCAGGATTCTCAGAGAAATGATATCCACCACATCGCCCCCTACCACAACCTCAAGCGATTCTCGGAGAAATGATAGAAATTCTAACGCGCAGCGACATTTGCAACACCGATGTCTGCGCAGAACTTCCCTCAGCATGGCGCACTCTCCTCGACATAGTTCCACCACACCCACCTACCGGATGAAAAAAAGCCCCAGCAGACGAGCGCCTCAAATATTTGTACTCTGTCACATTATTTAAATTTCATTTCTTCGATTGCCGCATGACCACATGTATGTTAACGAGCTCCTGCTCGTTTGTATGATATATTCTTTTACTTTGTTTACAATTAGTTTGAATTGCCATTTGATTCTATTCTCTCCTTATAGCATATTATCCGCCTGACGAAGGTGGCGAAAGCTTGCGGGAATTGTATTCATTTGCCTCTTTATGCCAATAAACGGAATTATTTCCTAGATTTATTCTCTTTTGGTGTTTAGCAACCCATATAATACAGCTACATATTTACTCTGTGTGAAGGACCTGAGCCATGTTGGGAAATGCTTTCAGAATGAGGTTATTAGTATTGTACTGTATGTAGACCAAGTGCAAAGAAAGTGGGAAGTGGACCTGAAATTTCATGCCCCTCAAGAAAAATAGTGGGGTTATTGCCTCCCCCAAAATTCTATTTAAAAACAGGTTTCTCTGTATTCTTGAAAAACAGCTAAGCGAAGCTTGAAGTTATTAAATTCTCCCAGTTGTTCCCCCTTCCAAGAACTTTATGTTGCAAAGCTCTTGCTATAGGTAGTATTTTATTCATAAAAGTGATGCTGAACTTTGCAGTTCAGTTTAATTTCTTTCTTAAAACGCACAGATAAACACTTCTTCTGGCCCTAATGTATAACTATAACACTATAGTTTTTGTGAATTTCATTGTTCCTAGCTTGCATTGAAATCTTGTGCTGTATTCCAACATTTTGATATACTCTATCACCACTGTCATCAGTTTTAATTTTTGTTTCATCATTGAAGATATCTTGGTTTCCCTGTTCAAATTACCTGTATATTCCCTCCTTTTTGAACCTGCATGATTATTCTGTCCTGCATGACCTTCTATCAATTCAAATGCACTACTATTCTGTACTTTTTGATTTATTAGCACAGGCTCTTAATTGCATTTCTCCGTGCCTCCTGCAAATGGTTTAAAGTGGGTCAACACTTGTTAACTAATGACGTTTGTACAAAGTGCACAGATGAAGTAAATTTAGGTTTTAATAGAGAGAAAATTCCTTTTAAGAACAATATTGGATAAACACTGTCTTCTACCACATTTCATTTTAGAACAGATGTCCCAGACGCTTTCCATGTATCAATACATAGTGCGATCAAAAGGTTCCGAGACTAGGTACGTAGCGCGCCAACAGATGGCAGTACGCGGATGCGCGAGCAGCGGTCGAGGGCAGTGACCTTCATGAGTCATTCTGCCGAGTGGCATTCTGTGAACATTGGGAGCTGTGCTAGACTATATTTGGTGACCACGTGCAAAACACAGCTGCGATTTCGGTATGGACTGCAAACTAGAGCAGCGAGCGAACATTACATTCTGCGGCAAATCGGGAACGGAGAGGCAGGAAATGTTGCGACAGGCTTATGGCAATGAAGCAATGAGTCGTGCGAGGTGTTTTGAGTGGCACTCGCGTTTCAAGAGCGGCAGAACGGCACTGGAAGACGGCGAGAGGTCAGTGTGACCGTCCACGAGCAAAACCCCCTAAAATGTAGACGAAATTAGGTAATTGGTGCATGAGGATCGTCGGAGAACTATTCAAGATATTACTACCATCATCAATATGTCATACGGAACAGTGCAAGAAATTCTGACGTCGGTTTTGAACATGCACCGCATTGCTGCAATGTTTGTGCCAAAGATTCTGAACCCCGAACAGAAGTCGCTCCGTGTCGAACTCTGTCAAGAACTTTGTCAGCAGGTGGTGAATGAACCAACGTTCCTGTCGCGGGTTATTACTGGGGACGAGATTTGGGTCTACGGTTACGACCCGGGAGACCAAACAACCGTCGTCGCAGTGGAAGAGTCCGGCATCTCCAAGACCGAAGAAGGTCAGAAGCGCTACCAAAAGAACGATCATCATGTTCTTCGACATTCGTGGGGTTGTGGACCGAGAATTTGTCCCCCAGGGCCAGACCGTCAGCGCCCTTTTTTACTGCGATGTTCTGCGGCGTCTTAGGGAGGACATTCGCTGCAAACTGTTGGAATCACAGATTCTATTGCATAAAAAAAAAAAAAAAAAAACGCAGATCGTCAGACAGGAATTTTACAGCGCTTCAAATGAATTGCCACGTACTAGGCGCAGCTGTTGTGTACTAAACTACCCGTACTTTGAAACGTCACGGCGCGTGATCTGTGACGTAAGTGAAGTTGAGACGAGAACCTTATCTGTTTACAGTCTGCGGTCGTCTTTGCTTGTGTGTGGTGATGTGTCAATGACATTCCCTGTATATGTTCTTTGAAATAGAACTGCAAAGCGAACTGTTTTGCAAGTTCTTAATCTATAAATTGTAGAACGCGTCATGATATGTACATAGTTTCTGTCACCAGCAAGGTGATTAAGTGTAAGCAACTGCTGTTATCTTTATTTAAACAAATGGCGTCTGTGGTGTCTGTTCGACTCATCGTTTGTTTTAGCTATGGTGCATCTATTTATCAACGTATTTCACCTAAAGGATATCATCATGTCATCTTTTACATTTTTATTAAACCTCTTTTATTTTTATTTTTTTTATTTTTTTGATTGGAGGTTTAACGACCACCGTGAGCAACTCAATGGGCTATAAGCAGTCGCCCTCACGGTGGTTTAACGGTGGTCGTTAAACCTCCAATTAACAAAAACAAACAAGAAAGATGACACCGAATTTTCGGGTGCAATAAGCACGTCTTTTGAATCCGTTCTGACGCAAATTAAATTTAGCCGCCCCGGTGGCGCAGTGGTCTAAGGCGCTGGCCTATGATCATTCGTCCGAAAGGGGCCCGGGTTCGAATCCCGGTGAGGCATGGATGTTGTGTTTGTCTTACGGCACTGGCTCTCTCCCTTCCCTGGAACCAGTGACCCTAAATTAGGGACGGGCGACTGCTTATAGCCCATTGAGTTGCTCACGGTGGTCGTCAAACCTCCAATCAAAAAAAAAAAAAAAAAATTGGGGCGTTAGTGTTATCTTTTTAATTTAACATTTCCACCTCTCTAAAAATCACAACACAAACGACCTGAAATGTGGCGTAGGAGCGATTTCCTGCTCCATCACGATAATCCAGCAGCTCACAGAGCATTAGCAACACGCCAGTTTTGCAGTCGCAGCAACATTACTACCCTTTCTTACTCGCCGGATTTGGCCCCTGCGACTTCTTTCCGTTCCCGAAGATTAAACTGAAGCTCAAGGGTCGCCGTTTTGAAACCTTGGACGAGATCCAGCGCGAATCGCAGGCGATGCATGACACGATTCGCCAATAGGACTTCCAGGGAGCGTACCAACAGTGGCCAAAACGCTGGCAGCTGTGTATCGCTGCCCAAGATGACTACTTTGAGGGAGATCATAGCCAACTTAAGTGACGTAAGTACTTGTTGCATATCGGCCTAGCCTCGGAACTTTTTGATCGTACCTCGTAATGCTGGCTAAGTGGTCTAAAGTGCTAGCTTCTGATCATTTGTCTGAGATAGGCCGAGGTTAGAGTCCCAGATTAGACATGGATGGTTTGTTTGTCTGATGGTGCTGGCTGTCTCCTTCCCTGGAACCAGTGGCCCAAAAACAAACCAAACTAGTTTCTTGTGGCGGTCGTTAAACCTGAAAGAAGAGCAAAATGTAATTGTAAAACAGCACCCCTCTGTGCAATATGCGGAGCTGAAGGCTGCAAGCAGGTATACTCTTTGTAATTGCAACACAGAAGCGATAGGGCGATTTCAATGGAAACTGACTGGCCAAACAGCTTGGAGCAGTGACATAGCTGGGATTTCATTTGGGGGAGGGGGTCCAGAGTCCTATCTCACACTCTTAGTGTATGTATTACACATACATATCTTAATTTAATTAAAATATATTTCAATTAGGGTTCAATTATATAATGCATATTAACTGAACTTACCCAGGAGTAACTGAAGTTTTATAAGTTTATTCTGTATTCCCTAACATGTCTGCATTTCATGTTTTATTGTGTAACTATTATTTGGGCTGCCCCGGTGGTGCAATGGTCTAAGCTCTGGCTTCTGACCATACATCTGAGATGAGTCCAGGTTCGAATCCTGGTGAGGCATGGATGCTGTGTTTGTTTTGTTGCACTGGTTCTCTCCCTTCCCTGGAACCAGTGACCCTAAATTAGGTATGGGCGACTGCTTATAGCCCATCGAGTTGCTCACGGTGGTTGTTAAACCCCCAAATAAACAATTGGAAACTTTTCACCACTGTAAAAGTGTTATATTGAAGAGCAACAGATGCCGGACCGGTAGCGCAGTGGGCTAAGGCCTAAGCAACGGCTTCTGATCATTCGTCTGAAAGGGTCCGGGTTCGAATCTCGGTGAGGCGTGGATATTGTATTTGTCTTACGGTACTGGCTCTCTCCGTTTCCTGGAACCAGTGGCCCTAAATTAGCGACCGGCGACTGCTCATAGCCCATTGAGTTGCTCACGGTGGTCGTTAAACCTCCAATTAACAAAAACAAACAAGAAAGATGACACCGAATTTTCGGGTGCAATAAGCACGTCTTTTGAATCCGTTCTGACGCAAATTAAATTTAGCCGCCCCGGTGGCGCAGTGGTCTAAGGCGCTGGCCTATGATCATTCGTCCGAAAGGGGCCCGGGTTCGAATCCCGGTGAGGCATGGATGTTGTGTTTGTCTTACGGCACTGGCTCTCTCCCTTCCCTGGAACCAGTGACCCTAAATTAGGGACGGGCGACTGCTTATAGCCCATTGAGTTGCTCACGGTGGTCGTCAAACCTCCAATCAAAAAAAAAAAAAAAAAAAAAAAAAATTAAATTTATCAAAGCTATTCAAAGTCAATGGAACCGGTATGGAAAACAATAGTATCTGACGGTAAAAAAGAAGTTTTTCAATCGGGTTTTTAATCCCTCAGATATTGCTGTAAACGGAATCGTGTGCTTACGCCCTCTGGTTGCAAACTTGTGCGTTAAGAAAAACATGAATTCATATGAGAAACATTTCGCACCGGAAACGCTCTCCAACACAGAAATTTTTTTTTAAATCGGACTCTTAGAAACAGAGATATCGACAAAAATAAGATGTGACTTTACGTCCCCTGGTGGGAAAACCATGCATTATTTTTTGGATGGATTTTGGATAGGAGGTTTAACGACCACCGTGAGCAACTCAATGGGCTATAAGCAGTCGCCCGTCCCTAATTTAGGGTCACTGGTTCCAGGGAAGGGCGAGAGCCAGTGCCGTAAGACAAACACAACATCCATGCCTCACCGGGATTCGAACCCGGACCCCATTCGGACGAATGATCAGAGGCCATCGCTTAGACCACTGCGCCACCGGGGCGGCGGATTATTTTAGGAAGAAAGTATTCTCAAAAGGCTTATCCTTATGAGCGGTATCGGTCCAAGAAAAAAATTTAGTTGAGTTTTCAGTGCCCAGATTTTGCTACAAATACATCAGAAGAAGAAATTAACACTTATGCCCCCTGGTGGCCAAACCATTATTTACCAAACATTAGAAGTTATGTGAAAAATATATTCCATCAGGTCTTGTATGCGATACAGGATAAAAAATTTCAAATCGGAGTTTTAGGAGCAGAAATAACGCAGAAAACGCAATTTACCTTTGTGCCCCTAGCGGAAAGTCTATGACTTACTTGAAAATTTTGAATTTTTAGGAAAAAAAAACATTTCGCATTGGACACACTATTCAACAAAGAAGGAATTTTTCAAATCGGACTCTTAGAAGCAGAGATATTGACAAAAATAAGATATACATCTACACCCCCCCTGGCGTAGAAACCATGCATTATTTCAAGAAGAAAATGTTCCTAAAAGGTTTGTCGACATGAGTAGTATCGGTCAACAAACTACTTTTTTTACAATCGAGATTTTAGAAGCTCATATTTTGCTGCAAATACATCAGAAGCGGAAATTAAGACTTACGCCACCTGGTGGCCAAACCATTTTTTACAAAAATTAGAAATTATGTACAAAGGATTTCCCATCAGGAGCTGTATCCGGTACAGAAAGAATTTTTCAAATCGGAGATTTAGAAGCAGAGATTTAAAGGGAAAGCAATTTACCTTTACGCCCCCTAGCGGAAAGTATTACTCGAAAATTTTGAAATTATATGAAAAACATGTCACACTGGAAACACTATCCAGCAAAGAAGGAATTTTTCAAATCGGATTCCTAGAACTAGAGATATTGACAAAAATAAGATATACATCTACGCCCCCTGGCGTAGTAACCATGCATTATTTTAAGAAGAAAATGTTTCTAAAAGGTTTGTCGACATGAGTAGTATCGGTCTACAAACGACGTTTTTTTCAATCGAGAATTTAAAAGCTCATATTTTGCTGCAAATACATCAGAAGCGGAAATTAAGATTTACGCCCCCTTGTGGCCAAACCATTTTTTTTTTACAAAAATTAGAAATTATGTGTAAACGATTTCCCATCAGGAGCTGTATCCGGTGCAGAAAGAACTTTTCAAATCGGAGATTTAGAAGCACAGATATAGGGGGAAACGCAATTTACTTCTACGCCCCTAGCGGAAAGTCTATGAACTACTTGAAAATTTTGAAATTGTATGAAAAACATGTCACACTGAAAACGCTATCCAACAAAGAAGGAATTTTTCAAATCGGAATCCTAGAAGTAGAGATATTGACAAAAATAAGATATATATCTACGCCTCCTGGCGGAGAAACTGTGGAATATTTTAAGAAGAAAATGTTCCGAAAAGGTTTATCGATATGAGTGGCACCAGTCCACGAAATAATTTTTTCAATCGATATTTTAGAAGCTCACATTTTATGGCAAATACATCAGAAGCAAAAATTAACACTTACTCCCCCTGGTGGCTAAAGTATTATTTACCAAAAATTTGAAATTATATGCAAAAGATTTTCCATCAGGAGGTGTATCCGCTGAAGAATTTTTTTTCAAATCGGAGTTTTAGAAGAAGAGTTATCGGGAAAAATGTAATTTAGTTTTACGCCCCCTAGCGGAAAATCTATGCGTAATTTGAAAAAGTAACTATATCTAAAATAGTCTTTGACATAAATGGAATCGGAAGATAAAATAATTTTTTCAATCCTATGTTTAGAAGCAAATATGGGGAATAAAACGTATTTTTGAATTCGACATCATCTGCATTTACGCCCTCTAGCGGAGAAATTGTACATCTTAAAAAACAACGAAATGAAGGATCATCATTCGCATATTTCAAGCTTCCCAATGCAAAAAGAATTTTTGAAATCGGACTAATAGTTGCAGAGATATCGTGGGTACAGATGGACGGACGGACGGACGGACAAACCGATAACATAAGCACGATCTTTGTTTACAAAAGACGTGCTAAAACACGTCAATTCGTTTGTTACAGCGTTTTTCGAGGCTGTAATACATTCTTTAAAATGCTTACATGAGAAAATAGGAGTTTCAGAAGTTTTAAACAATGTATTAAAGTCTCGGACCACGCTGTAACAAACGATTTGACGTGTTTGAAATGTTCGTTAACGAGATGAAAACCTGGAAGATTTTAGGCGAAAAGGTGAGTAACCTCAGAGTTTATTTGAATTCTAAATAGCACGTTAATATTAGAAGCAGCTAAGTGGAACATTGACGTTAGCAATTCTGTATTGATCGATTAAGCCCTTTTTATCATGGAAAAGGACTGTTTGCTATTGAGACTGGGAGTTAACCCAGAACTTTTAATTGCCTACGAATACTTGGATAAAATTCCTGTTCATAGGCAACAAGAGATGTAACGTCGTACGAGTATTAATTTTTCGGATGTTTGTTTCCCTTTCCATTTCTCACACCACATAAGATATTATAACTTTATTGTTGTTATGAGTACGACAGATCTTCAATACTTCGTTTGAAAAAGTGTAATGATTAGAGAAAAAAAAATGTAGAATGTGTAACAAAATGTATATTCAAATTCAGTTGTTCTAAGAGCTGGTTTATGACCATTCGTCCGAGAAGGGTCCGGGTTCGAATCCCGATGAGGCATGGATGTTGGGTTTGTCTTACGGCACTGGCTCTCTCTCTTCCCTGGAACCAGTGACCCTAAATTAGGGACGGGTGACTGCTTATAGCCCAGTGAGTTGCTCACGGTAGTCGTTAAATCTTCACTCAAAAAAACAAAAAACAAAAAAATTCAGTTGCAATAACTACAACTAGCCTGATTAACAAACTTAAGGAGAAAAACAATGCACAAGCTATATATACAGTAATTATGCAAAAAGTACATATTTTTAAAATGTCTGTATGAAAACAATCAAATAAAAAAAATACTGCAAGTAAAAATTTCGGAGGGATCCACACCTAGGCCCGTCCATGCGTAGGTGTTCTCGCAACAAATGAACAGCCTTGGTGGTTTTCAGGTCCTGTTAAATTCTAAGTTATTTTCATTTTTTTTTTTTTTTTTTTTTTTTTTGGTTGGAGGTTTAACGACCACCGTGACCAACTCAATGGGCTATAAGCAGTCGCCCGTCCCTAATGAGATTTGGAGAAATGATCTGAGTGACACGTGAATTAAAATTTAACTGTTTATTTCTTTTTAGAATATGGTCTTATAGCTAGGTACAATATACCGGTGAGGTTGCTTGCTTTAGCTAAACAATTTAGTTTTAATTTCAAACGGGTATAATGCACTTAATATTATATAACTGACTTAAAACTTTAGTTACTGGTTTAAACTCGGCGCTGTGCGCCAGAAGAAAAAAATTGTTAATGCACTATGTGAGAGACTTTCGGGTAACTAGTCCTGCATAGCACATGCAAAGCTATGAGGCACGAATCAGAAATGTGCAAGACAAATGTCATCATACCCTCTTTTTCTTGAGAAGCCCCGATCGCGAAACTGGGTTGCCGGCTGCTCGTAGAGTCAGCTCTCCATCTTAATTGGTGGTATATATGGACTATACTCTAAAATATTTACTACCTCATTTCTCTATCTTGGAAACATCTCTCCTCCGAAACCGCTGAGACCTGTCTTCTGCTCAGACTGCAATTCTCCAGTGTTCCCTCTATCGTTATCTTACAGTCTGTGTGTAGTCGTCTCTCCTCTTAGTCTTCATTCAGTTAATAATTCTGTTTTTCCCATGTCCGGTGTCCATCTTGGGGCGTGACGGCCCGGCCGTCCGAATCGCGTCGGGTTATGTCGTTGGCCCTCACAGATAGCCCTGCTATGCGATTCGCTGGCCATCCGTTCAGTTCGGGTCACTTTCCCAAAAATTATGTCTTCTTTCAGCTGTCAACTTGTCCCGGCACCTTTTTGTTAATTGACCTCGCCCAGCTACTTAGAAGCGAAGATTGTCACGTAGGTATTTCCGGCGACGTGACAATCTCAAATTTTGTCGCTGCCCTGGACAATGCAGAGATGCTCGCAAGCGTTGCTTGAGAAAAGGGGTGACGCCCCCAAAAGGATTTATTGCGCTCCTGCTATTCTCTTCAGCTTCTTTGAGTTTCGTGAGAAAAAAAAAAAACTGTGAATGTCTTCCTTTCTCTTCCTTCCCATCTAGGATTTTCATCAAGTTTCCGTGAGAAAAAAATATAATTTTCCCCTTTTCATTTGGCTTGAGTGCAATTAGGACTGATCTAATTATCAACCTAAACTTTCGGGTAGCCTGGCTCAGCTTCACCGGAAAGTAATTTTTAATCATTGATATTCTATTTTGGCACTTTAAATATTTATTTCCTACCGCCTTAGAGTAAAAATAAAAAAAATAATAAATGATCAAAATTATACGGATGAAATTTAAATGTTACGGGGATATAGAAAATTCTGCGGTAACAGTCCAGTGCCCAACCTTTTCTATATCTTTTACCTGACCTCAATCATCAGCCAGCTCGAGCGTCTAGTAGTCGCTGACGACCACACATCTTGCACTCAGACTCAGTTTTTTGACTGGTGGTCCACTTTCTGTAAACTTTAAAACTGTAATGCTCGCACAAATGCTTTGAGCACCCACGACCATTCACGTTCAAAGTCCGTCAGATCGCGTCTTTTACCCATTCTTTCTTGCGCAATGCACTTCATTTGTCTATGCAGGCCTTCAGTGTTCCTTTTTTATACCGATTTAGGCATTTTGCGTCAGCAGTATCTACGGGATAGCTACTTGGCATAAAATGGTCTGGTGGTCATAATAATTTGGCCACTCAGTGTATATACAAAATAAACATGTGAAAAAAGTAGTGTGTTGGTCATAATAATATGGCCTCCAATATGATGTATACATAAATTCTCAATATTCCTTTTTAAATATCTCAAAAACTATTGTGGTTGAAACAATGGAAATGGAGTCCTTTCCTGTTCATACGATTTACCAGCGAATGGATAACTTGAAATCTCAGAATTCCAGGGTGCGGGGCTAGTGAAATGGTCGTCCACTAATATTCTTCTCTAAATATTTCAGAACCTATTGCGGTTCAAACGATGAAAATGGAGTCCTTTCTTGTTCATACGATTTACTAACGAATGGCTATCTTGAAATCTCAGGTTTTCATGGTGAGGGATGGGGCAGGCTGATGAAATGGTCGGTATCCGATATACACTGAAGAACAATTGAATTAGAGATACCTGTCTAGTAATGTGTAGCACCACCTTTCGCCCTGATGACGGCGGCGATTCGTCACGGAATGGACTCGACAAGACACCGGAAGCGTTGGGGAGCCATACGGATCCACGACCCATGAACAGGCTCCCACAGTTCACGAAGATTTGATGGAGGGGGTCAGAGTCTCGAACATCTCTCTCGATGGCATCCCAGATGTGCTCGATGGGATTGAGGTCAGGTGACCTAGCTGGCCAAGGAAGCGAGGTCACGTCGGTAGAGTGTTCATCCAACCATTCGGATACAATTCGGGAGCGATGGCACTGTGCATTGTCTTGTTGCAGGATGAGGTCCCCAGTGGGATGTTGAAGACGCACAAACGGGAGCAAATGGTCGTCCAGGATATCTCGGTAACGTTGACCTGTGAGGGACGATGTCACACGTACCAGGGGTCCCATTTCAGTCCACGTAAACAGTCCCCAGACGAGAATGCCACACCCACCAGCTTGAAGAGTACCCTGCTGGCAAGAAGGAATCCATCGCTTCATGTGGTTTGTGCTGTACTCGTATCCTGCCATCCGCATGTATCAACGTGAATCTCGACTCATCAGTTCTGGCAACATTTTCCCACATGTCCAGGGTACAGTGGTGATGTTCCCGCGCCCATGCTAATCTTTACACCCTGTGATGTGCGGTCAGTAGCGGTACCCTCGTGGGACGATGGCTTCTGTACCCCATAGCGAGGAGATGGTTCTGGATGGTGTGGCTGCTTGCACGTTTTTGTGCACCAGCGTTAAATTGCCGAGTGATTTCTTGCACTGTGACCCGTTTATCCGCTGCTACAATGCGAGCTAGCCTCATCCACAAGCTGTTGTCCACGGCAGTTGCCCATCGCAGGGATGGTTTTACCGGATTTAATGTACTCACGGTGCAGCCGTGACACAGTGGCTCGTGAAAATCCCTGTGCCTGCACGACTTCCGAGATGGAGTGACCAATTCGTCGGGCCCCGACAATTTGCCCACGATCAAATGCGCTTAGATCGTTCGTCTTACCCATACTGCGTCCGACTCTTACTGATTCTCGTCGCATCACTCCTTATATTGTCGGATCGCTGCATACGTCATGTCGTTTCCGCGTATAGGGCCGCCCACTGCGCCACATTTGCATAACGCCAGCTGTCTCTAATTCAATTGCTCTTCAGTGTACATATATATATATATATATATATATATATATGTAGGTGGTTCAAAAGTCCCCGAACTCTATTTTTAAAATGCATTTGCTGTAAAACCATAAAAGATATCCGAGTATTGCTGCTTGTGGCTGTTGTGTGTGACCTTGGGGAATGAGCTGCGCCACGTGATAGCACCACGTGATAGCACCACGTGACACTACGCTTACGCTGGCACTGGCAAGCAGGAACGTTCAGTCAGCCATGAGTCTCACGCAAGAACAGAGAGTCGCTTTGTGAGAAGTTTATTTTGCGGAAAAAATCTTACCAACGTTGCATCCATCTCTTTCAAAGGAAGTTCCCTGATTCTCCTATACCAGGGAAAACAACCGTGTATGACCTTGTGAACCGGTTTCACGAGACAGGCCGTGTGCAGGATAAGCCTAAAAGCAGCCGGCCGTGCGTGGCGACGACCACGTTTCTGGAGAAAATTCCTTTTCCCTGCATGCAGCGTTCTCCCCGGAAGTCACTTCGGCGGCTATCTCAAGAGGTAGGGTCATCAGTCCAACATACAATCTAATATAACTTTAGAACGTGCATTTAAAGGTAAATAACTTCACCGGTACTCATGTACATAGAATTAAGAACATTTTATAAGAATAAATAATTAAGTTTGTATTTAACTGTATCACTCAGTCATTTTTCTAAGGTTGTGTAGAGATTTTTTTCAGATCATGATATATTTACCAATGTTCCCCTGTTGATCATTAGTTTAATTTCTTTTGCTGCATATGGAAGGGCATGGAAAACCTATGTTGTTCCATATGAAACACAACGTAATGTCTTGTCGACCCTGAGATTGGAGACCCTTATTTAGGGAACCCGATTTCCTCGTCGACACTACTAGGCAAAATCTCGGATGGTGAACTAATTATGCAAATTTTGGCCATTTAACTTATTCCCACTACGGCGAATAAGACGTATTAGTGGTTCGCGAGTACTTGATAAAGGTGCGGTAATAGTAGTAATGCGTTTAATCGGCGTAAGAAATCAAAATACGCTTTACCAAGTTTTCGTTCATCTACGGATGGCTTTTTCAAGGCTAATAGCGTAAATAAACTTAAATATTAAAATTAAATATCAAAATCATTGCAATCGCCCTAATATTTCCAATGGTTTCCAATATTTCTAATCGTTTTAATATTTTTCAAATTTAAATCGTTCTAATATTTTTAATCGTTTCTAATATTTCTAATCGTTTCTAATATTTCTCATATTTATATCGTTCTAATGTTTCAGTTCGTTTACTTCACTCGTGTATGAAGTACTGTATAATTAATTCCGGTTTGATTTTAACACGATTTCTGCAACCAAAAATCATGCAATTCCAAAATACACACAGTTAAAATTACATAGGTAGCATCAGGGCCGTAGCTACCGAGAAGGTAGGGAGCAGGGATATCGCCAAAGGGGTGCGAAGGTTGGCTACAGCCCACCCTGAAATTTGTCTTGCCCACCCTGCGGCCCACCTAGTTCAAGATGTGCCATTTTCAATGTTGTTGTTTTTTTAACTTCAAAATATAATCTGGACTTTTCCAAATAATAACAAATCTCGTGTTTTTCGGCATGTATTTCCCCCTAGGAAGTGCGTTGTTTACGTCTCCGTAGAAAGGTTATCAAAATAGCATTCCCAGGGCCATGAAAATGCAATTGTCTTTACTCTTCCAAATCCTTAGTTTAAGCCTTTTTCTGCACGTTAGTGTGGCCAGGGCGATTGAGGATGGTGGATAGGACTTCACTGAGGTAGGTTATTATTAATTGCTCTGCTGTTTCTTTCTGCTACAGTGTAGGTGACCCCAACACGGTAAGTGAAATCTAAGGGTCTGGTTCATTTGCCCGACGTTTATTTCACCGAAGGGCCACTTGACCGAAAATCACTTCACCGAAAAGATTGTTTCACCGAAAGATCACTTGATCGAAACGTTCATTTCCCCGAAGGGTCACTTGATCGAAAGGTACATTTCACCGAAGGGTCACTTGATTGAAAAGTTAATTTCACCTAAAGGTCTGTTTACCTAGAAGTTCATTTCATCGAAAGGTCATTTAACCGAAGGGTCAGTTTATCGAAAACTTTGGATTTCATTACAGGATCTGTTGAAGCATGGTGCAAGTTTGACAGATAGACCACCGAAACGTTAGGGGATCACACTCAAATTGCACTTTTGATTTCTCCGTTACACAGAGAACGCAAAGATTTAGTTTTAAGGCACAAATAATCAATTTTAGGGCCCTAAGCCTCGGCTTAGGCCTTTTTAGCAAATTTTAATCGTGCGTGCTCAAAAGGAGCCCTAAAATTGATTTTTCAATCTAGGGCCCTAAAATTGATTCTCTTTGCCTGAAAAAATATGCAACATTATTAACTTGATTTTTTATGTAAACCTTATGAACATGAGCAGGCAAGATTAAAATTTGCTAAAAAGGCCTAAGCCGAAGACCTAGGGCCCTAAAATTGATTCTTTTTGCATGAATAAATGTGCAACATTTTAAGTTAACTTGTTATGCAAGTCTTATGACTATCAGAACGGCAGCTTAAAATATGTCAAGAGGGCCCAGGCCTGTGGCCTAATAATTAAATGTTTTATGCCTGGGTAAAAATGCAAAATTATTAACTTGACTTCTTGTGTAAACTAATATGAGCACCCATGGCTAAAAGTGTAAAATTACTATCTCGAGTGCGTGGGTAATTAATATGAGCATGCATGACTGACATTTGCTAAAAAGGCCTAAGCTGAGGCATAGGGACCTAAAATTGATTTTTGTATATTAGTAAATGTGGAACATTATTCACTTGACTTCATATGTAAACCTTATGTGCATGACGTGGGATGATTAAAATTTGCTAAAAAGGCCTAAACTGAGGCCTAAGGCCTTAAAATTAATTCTTTGTGTCTGAGTAAATGTATGAAATTATTAACTTTGCTTGTTATATAACCCATATGAATATGAGCACTGTAGCTTAAAATTTGCTAAAAGGGCCCAAATCTAGGCCCAAGGCCTTAAAATCAACGTTTTGGGTCTGGGTAAAAATTCAACATCATTAATTTGTTTTGCTATGTAAACCTTATGAATATGAACAAAAAGGATTAAAATTTGCTAAAAATTCCCAGATCTAGCTAGGCCTATAAGGCCTTAAAATTAATGTTTTAGGCTTGAGCAAAAGTGCAACATATTTAACTTTACATTTTATGTAATGCTTATGAATACGAGTAGGGTATACGAGTAATGGTCTGTACCTAGGCCTACGGCCAAAATATTAATGCTTTGTGGTTGAGTAAAACTGGAACATTATTTACTTGATTTGCTATGTAACCCTTATGAATACGAACTCGGATGACTAAAATTTGACAAAAAGGCACAGATTTAGGCCTTGTAATTAATGTTAAATTTCGAAAAACCTACTCATAGGGAGGTTTTTCATAGAAATTAAAAGTGTATTTTTTATACAATCCGATAATGTTTAGGTGGCCAGTTTTTCAAAAACCCGCACCACACTCTAACAGATTTCCAACAACAAAATTCTACGTTTTCGATAAACTGATCATTCGGTGAAATGGTCTTTCGATATAATGAACTTTTAGGTAAAGTAATCCTACGGTGAAATGAACTTTTCGATCAAATGTCCTTTCGATGAAATGAACTTTTAGGTGAAATGACCTTTCGGTAAAATGAACTTTTCAATCAAGTGACCCTTCGGTGAAATGGACCTTTCGATCAAGTGATTTTCGGCGAAGTTATTTTCGGTCAAGTGACCTTTCGATCAAGTGCCTGGAACCAGTGGACCTAAATTAGGGACGGGTGGCTGATTATAGCTCACGGTGGTCATTAAACTCCCCAAACAAAAACAAAAACAAAAATACTTACTCCCTTCCTTCAAGCCATTGGCCATCTTACCTTGCACTACTCTCCTCCAAAGCAGTCGTTAGCTACGTCCTGCTGCTTCACTAGCCCGGAAGAGGCGTAAGACAGCTGGTGTAGATTTTTTTTTTTTTTTTTTTTTTGCAGGTTTAACGACCACCGTGAGCAACTCCTCGATGCGGTATAAGCAGTCTCTAGTCCCTAATTTAGGGCAACTGGTTCCAAGGAAAGGAGAGTACTGTAAGACAAACACAACATCCATGCCTCACTCGGGATTCGAACCCAGATACATCTCGGACAAAGCCAGAGCTTAAACCACCGCGCCACTGGGAAGGCGAAGGGAGTTAAGGAATGGTTAGGTATTGTGCATGTGTGTCACGACGTTGAAATTTGATTTAGATAAACAAAAAAGTCATTTTCCTTTAAAAAATTGTTCAAGTGCAGGACCATTTTCATAAGCAAAAATGCAGAATTTTGAAAAGTAATTAAGACAATGCATTCACAGCAAGAAACAAGTTGAAGCCGACATTCTATCATGTATTACATTTAATTCAGAAAACAATGCTTATTAATGCAATTTTCACAATTTGAAGTCTACTATAGTTTCGCTGAAAGCTATGGTTCAGCGAAACTACACTGAGGAGCAATTGAATTAGAGACAGCTGGCGTTATGCAAACGTGGCGCTGTGGACGGCCCTGTAAACGGAAACGACATGACGTATGCAGCGATCCGACAATATAAGGAGTGATGCGACGGGAATCAGTAAAAGTCGGACACAGTATGAGTAAGACGAAGGATCTAAGCACATTTGATCGTGGGCAAATTGTTGGGGCCCGACGAATGGGTCACTCCATCTCGGAAGTCGTGCAGGCACAGGGATTTTCACGAGCCACTGTGTCACGGGTGCACCGTGAGTACATCGAATCCGGTAAAACCATCCCTGCAAGGTCCAACTGGCCACACAATCCAGAACCATCTCCTCGCTATGGGGTACAGAAGCAATCGTCCCACGAGAGTATCGCTGCTGACTGTACATCACGGGGTGCAAAGATTAGCATGGGCGCGGGAACATTGCCACTGGACCCTAGACATGTGGGAAAATGTTACCTGGACTGATGAGTCAAGATTCACGTTTGTACATGCGGATGGCAGGACACGAGTACGTCGCAAACCACATGAAGCGATGGATCCTTCTTGCCAGCAGGGTACTCTTCAAGCTGGTGGGGGGTGGCACTCTCGTCTGGGGACTGTTTACGTGGACTTAAATGGGAACCCCTGGTACGTGTGACATCGTCCCTCACAGGTCAACGTTCCAGGGATATCCTGGACGACCATTTGCTCCCGTTTGTGCGTCTTCAACATCCCACTGTGGACCTCATCCTGCAACAAGACAATGCACAGTGCCATCGCTCCCGAATTGTATCCGAATGGTTGGATGAACACTCTACTGACGTGACCTCGCTTCCTTGGCCAGCTAGGTCACCTGACCTCAACCCCATCGAGCACATCTGGGATGCCATCGAGAGAGATGACCTCCTCCATCAAATCTTCGTGAATTGTGGGAGCTTGTTCAAAGGTAGTGGATCTGTATGGCTTCCCAACGCTGCCGGTGTCTTGTCGAGTCCATGCCGAGACGAATCGCCGCCGTCATCAGGGCGAAAGGTGGTGCTACACGTTACTAGACAGGTATCTCTAATTCAATTGCTCTTCCGTGTATAGTAGACTTTAAATTGTGAAAATTGCATTAATAAACGTTGTTTTCAGAATTAAATGTAATATAATTATGCAATGCCTGTAGTTCAACTGTTTCAATTCTATCACGTATTTTTTACACCAGTGACGTAACAAATCAGATCCGGGAGGGGGCGGGGGAGGTAGGAGGAGGAGGTATTGCAGGAATTCCTTTTAGCCGGTAGTGAAAAGCATTAAAAATTATTTCTTTCAGTGCTTCGCAAATAAAGTTTCTACCAAGTTTGCCCCAGCAAAAATAATACTCGCTCGCTCGTCACCCACCTTGATTTCGAAGTCTAGCACCGTCTCTGGCAAGGAGGACGGTTGCCCTCCCAAAATGGTCCTACCAGGGGTGTAAATTCATGCTCAGAATGGCGTAAAAATAGAAAAACACACCGTGTGAATAAAATTATTGAAAACTGAACTAAAAAAGAAAGTGTTGCACTTGAGCACTTTTTAAAAACTTTAGTTAGCAGCATGCAGTATTTCACGCAGTTAACCAGAGTTCAGAGTAAGGTACACCGTGAGTTGTGAACCCCTCATATGTATGAAAGTAATTGTCCGAAGCAGTGGAGGGCGACATATAAAACTATATAAGAATATGAAAAACCTCCATGACCTTTCAAACACGCCGCAGGGAGCTCATTAGTTATGGGTGCTCTGTCACAGAAAGTTTCTTTGAAGCGTTTAACCTTGAACGGAATCTTTCCGAGCCCTATTCCGAAACCATCTTCCTATTGTTATGTTCAGTATCTGATACTCATTCGTTCTGTTTTGATTGGTTTTTCATTCTGCATTTCTACGGAGTGTTGTGTTGTCGGAGTTCAAGTAACTTTTACTTACTATTTACAACTGTTTGAAAATGAATGCTACACAGCTAACCGAATTCGACAGTTTCAATTTTATCTTTTGATGAAATGAGCGTTGATTCCCGATATTGTTATGATGCTGCTGCAGATGAAATTTTAGGACCGCATAGCAACGTTTTAGTAGTTATGCTGAGAGGCTTATGGAAAGCTTGGAAACAACCCATATATATTATTCCTTTGATTAGCAGATGGATCAAAAGCTGTTAAGTGACGTAATTCGAGCCGTTGAGCAATCGGATTATTTAGTGCATAGAGTGGTACCTGATCTTGGGGCGGGGGGAGGGGGGGTATCAAGGTTTCGCGGCAGCTTGGAATAACCCCAATATTGTCTTCTTTTGCAAAATGAAGTAGATGAAAATCGAAAAATATGGATGTTTGCCGATGAGCCCCATCTAATTAAACTTCTCCGAAATCATATATCAGATCGTGGAACACGCTGAAGTGTGGAACTATCACTCGTCAGATATTTGATCTTTTGCAAAATAACTCAGAATTAAAGGTGTTTCATACAATTAAATGGATTCACACAAATGTAAGAGGCCCCACGAGACAGAGAGTTAGTTTTAGCGGCCCAGATGCTGTCTAACAACGTAAGCAAAGCTGTAGAATATTTTTTTTCCTGAAAGAAAACAAATTGCTAATTTTATAAAATTGGTAAATGACTGATTCGACGTAATGAACTGTAGATTACCCAGCTCCAAAGAGCCATTGCAATGTGCTTTTTGAAAAAAAAAAAAAGCATCGAACAGTATTTATGTCATATTTCCGTTTTTTTCCCAGTATATATGCTTGTACATATTTTCCTCTATTTTGAAAATAATTGGATGTTTGTACAATTTTTATTTAAAAATTATTTACTCAAAACTGGCTCTGTTATTTCGATTGAAAATTCACAGAGCATACGAAACTTTCTCGTTGTGGCTCCGTGCGCCTTACAGCTTCGCTTATGGCCACCGTGACGTCACAGCGCAGAAAAGAGAAGCGGCAAGACGGCGCGATTGCGATGGACCTACCTCTCCTCGTTTTAAGTACCTTGAGTGAGCTGTCGTTGGTACACAAAATAACAAAAGTTAAAATTTAAATAAAGTTTGAATATTTCCATATAACAATCAATATATCATTACACGTTACGTCGGAAACATGAGTCAACTGTTGCTTGTTTTGTGCTTGCCACGGTAGCTGTTTTAAATGTGCTTCCACTTCCCCTGACGTGGTGGGTGAGATGTTTCTATACTACGGGCAAACTTAACCTAACTATGGGGCGGAAGCTGAAAAGACCGATTCACTGAAAAGGTGAAATGGTTTCTCAGTATTTCTCCGCACTAATGAGGTGCAGTATGCCACTATGGCGGGAGGGAGTGCCACCATGACGGGAGCCAGAACAAAAGTAAACTTCTTGCTCATTGTACTATCAGAGATTTTCTCCCCAGAAAGAAAGGAGTAGTGCTTAGTTTCCCAAAGCACTTGACTGCCGGCTTAGCTCCCACCAGCAGTAAATATCATCCGGGTATAGTCTCTCTAACGCACTTGGCCGATAGACACAAGTGACAATGACGTAGCCAAAACGCGAATATCTGTATTTTTAGAAACGCGACCGAAACTGAGATCTTCATTTTTTAAATGTACGTACGCACAACATTCAGAACAATTATGTATTTTTTGGTCACATTTCAAGCTCGAATATACGAGCTTTTAGACTGGAACTATATTATGCAGTGGAAGTACATACACACTCTGTACCTTCAACTCCATAATCAGGCTAGCTTTGCAGCGAGTATAGATGCAAAATAAACTCTAAGCTTTTCTAAACAGAGATTATATGACTGAAAGGTAGCGAGGAGAGGGGATAAAAAACAATATTTGCCCAGGAGATGTACGTGTGGCAAGCGCACGATGGAAGGGGAGTACAGTAGCGAGATGTAGCAAAACGAACGAACTGAATCGCTCTTTTCCAGCGTTGCATTCAGAGCGTTTTTTTCCGGGGGCCCAATTACACTTTGAGGGGGCTGAAACGTATTGACTGATTATTTACATATAATCACAATTTTGTTATTTATACATACATTAACGTATATAATTTTTTTTTAAATAGATTATAGAAATGTTCATTTGCTCGTATATCGCAAATGCTAATTCCAGGAAATCTACACATACAAGTGATTAAAAATGTAAAAATGCTATACCTTTGCTTTAATTCAGTAATACACCACGGATTTCATCATGGGGTGGTGTAAAATATTGAGGATGCTAGTAAGATAAGGCTGTACTGGAGAAAATCCTCCCCCAGAACATTAGGAGTCGTAAAAATATCCTTGCTTTTAGCCTTACTACAAGCGTGCTGAAAATGTATGGAGTAAACCATTCCCCTGCCATCTGGTTCCAGCTCCTTTACAATATTTAGATTAGCACATAGTAGTAAACAAAAAACAAAAAAAAAACTAACTAACCGTTTGGATGCCAGTTTGAGGTGCTTCGATTTTACTTCTTTTTTTTTTTTTTTTTTTTTTTTGGTCACAAAGTGAAACCACCCACCGCCAGAAAAAAAGAACTATCTATGGGAACAATTTCTAATTATTTGTTTGGTACTGTTAAAAATTAGGTAGCAAATATTTCTAATTATTTGTTTGGTATTGTTAAAAATTAGGTAGCAAATATTTCTAATTATTTGTTTGGTATTGTTAAAAATTAGGTAGCAAATATTTCTAATTATTTGTTTGGTATTGTTAAAAATTAGGTAGCAAATATTTCTAATTATTTGTTTGGTATTGTTAAAAATTAGGTAGCAAATATTTCTAATTATTTGTTTGGTATTGTTAAAAATTAGGTAGCAAATATTTCTAATTATTTGTTTGGTATTGTTAAAAATTAGGTAGCAAATATTTCTAATTATTTGTTTGGTATTGTTAAAAATTAGGTAGCAAATATTTCTAATTATTTGTTTGGTATTGTTAAAAATTAGGTAGCAAATATTTTGTTGTATTGGAAGCACTAACGTCGCGTTAGCTACACTGAGGCTTAACCGTATACATGGAAAGGAATGTATGAAAGAATGCCCACGGAAAAAACGTCCACGGAAAGAATGCCCACGGAAAAAACGTCCACAGAAAAAACGCCCACGGAAAAAATGCCAACTTTTCGAAAATAGGAAAAAATGCCCACGGAAAAAATGCCAACTTTTCGAAAATAGGAAAAAATGCCCACGAGAAATATATGTCAACTGTCGACTGATAAGCTTTTATGTCTGTTATAAACGGAGTTCGGACAACTGGTCACAAAAGTGTTACGGGTGTTATAAATATTGCGGTTTCTTGGCCACTTCACCTACATAACGAAAATGGGTGTAGGAGAAGTGACCACCGGAGAACTGGCTACCCGGAGAAGTGGCTCGGGAGAACTGGCCACAAAAAGTTTAAGGGGCCGTATAGAAATTGCGTTTTTGACCGCTTAGTGGCCATGTACGCCTACAGTGGTTGGTTATCTGAGTCACATAAAGTTGCCGTAATTTAGCATTTTCTTAGTTGTGATATTTAACGTATTTTTTTATAAAAAATGTTTATAATCTACAACTCAACAAAAGAATTTCAGGGTGTATAAATTACAGGTCAACAAATTCTTTGCGGGCATCTGCTACCGCAGAAAACCTTCTGTGGAAGGGAGTGTGGGGGCGGGTAATGCTAGAAATATTAAATATGAAAATTTTGTAGCCCAACCAGGAGCAGATTTTCAGCGTTTTCGAGGTACACCTCAACAAATTCTGTGAGGGCACGTGCAAACGCAGGAAACCTGTAGGGGGAGGGAGAGGAGAGGGAGGCTTAATACCAAAAATATAAAATACAGAGGATTTGTAGAGTTATAGTTTCTAAACGGTAAAAATTTCCAGATCGGGCCAGAAATATATATTTTTTATATTTTTGGTATTAAGCCCCCCCTCGACAGGTTTCCTCAGTTTGCACATGCCTGCAGATAATTTGTTGAACTGTATTTATAAACCCTGAAATTCTTTTGTTGAGTTGCAGATTATAAACATTTTTTAATAAGAATTGCATTAAATATCGCAATTAAAGAAATACGAAATTACGGATTCTTTACGTGACTCAGATAACCAACCTCTGACAACGTCGCTAAGAAGCGGTCAAAAACGAAATTTTAATACAAAACGAAGTAAATTTCTCCGTCATTTTTGTTCTACGCCGGGAATCGAACTCGAGTCCGCTTATTCCGTAACAAGTCGCTCTACCATCTGAGCTACGCAGACTTTCATTCTGATTGCTATCTGCCTTTATGTCGTGTGCGTCCTGCTGGTAGGTACGTCACTTCTCCCCCTCACCCCCGAAAGAGGGCCGGGGGCATGGCTCACGGGTCAGCCGTGACCATGAATCGTCGTAGGCAGCTATCCACTGTAAAACGTGCACTTGAGAACTCCCAGGCAATCTGGTGTGTGGAATGCAACGTCACACACATTTATTTTTTGAAGCGCTGGAGAAGAGATTCTCTGATTTTTCCTATCTCGCGGTGTGGAAATAACATCACACCATTGAACGGTCGGGTCATCCGGATAGTTCGGGCGCCATTATAACGAAGTAAATTTCTCCGTCATTTTTGGTCTACGCCGGGAATCGAACCCGAGTCCGCTTATTCCGGAACAAGTCGCTCTACCAACTGAGCTACGCAGACGTTCATTCTGACTGCTATCTGCCTTTATGTCGTGTGCGTCCTGCTGGCAGGTACGTCACAACGGCCTCTTAAATTTTTTTGTGGCCAGTTCTTCTATACCGCTCTGATGCACCCTGACACCAGTACTTAGCCTATGCGGTGCCTTGTTTGTGAGTTCATTTTATTATATAGTGTGTTTGAGCCTCATACAGTCCAAGGACTTCGTTAAAGTTGCTTTCCCTGTTATGCGCCACTCCCTAATCCCGCGTGAAACTTAACTCCGATAGATGCGGTTTCTCCAAAAATTATTGTCCGTAATATGCCGTTAAAATAACAAAGGGGGAATATTACGAATTTCAAGGATCTACAAAAACTTCTGTTTATACGGAAATTCCGTATTATGCGAACTTTATATGGGTTTTTGACTGTATAATACAATGTATATGATTTTTTAGAATTTTGTTTTTCCCATTGTGCATTTTTTTAAAAAAAGTGCTTGCCAGCTAGAGTAGTATATCAGATTCCAAAACGTGAGAACGCTATTATGCTACATCCCATTGCTTCCTCCTTTTTTTTCATTTTTTTAACTCTGTTTGTCGCCATTGTATTTTAGGATTATGGGAGAAAGTTTTGGGTCCTGGATTAGAGATAAACAAAAAAACTTCTTTCCCAAAAGTTTGCCATTGTAGCCCAGAAACAAGAGAATGAACAAGAAACAAAACGATTCGAGGGTCATTTTTCGTTGGCCGATATTTCCGGTTTGTGTGTTTTGTTATTGGTATGCATCGTCACGATCCAGTTGCAAGCAAGCAGTCGAGCAGTCTGCCAAGGCAAGTGAAGTGATTGGGGCCATTTGGAGCTTAAGTGGAGGTCTGGTTAATTTCTTGCGTTGCCAAGGGCAAACACCTGCGTCCCGATCCTCACTCACTGCGCCGCTGCTTTGTTACATCCGGGGAACACTCCGAGCAAGACCACCGGACTAGCCGTCGGGAGAAGAACGGGGAGGATAGAACAGTGGGTGGGTCAAGACAAAAACTAAAAACGAAGTATAATTAGCCTTCATGATGAGTTCTTTTGCAACTCATTGGCAGAAAGACTCCGTACTTCATTTATCTCTATAATAAAAAAAAAAAGAAAAATCAGATTCAGTAAAAAGTGCGAGAAGTCTTTACGTGGACTGAAATAACTGTTCAAAATAATCTAGGATAGAGCTTCTGAACATTTTCACGTCCGTTAAGTACCTTCAAGTGTTCTCATGGGGAAACGGCAAATTCGTACCCGGGAGATTGGTACCCGGCAGATTGGTATCCGGCACACTGGTACCAGGGAGATTGGTACCCTTCTGTTCCTGCGACGTTACGGGGGCATATCCAAATTACATGAATGACAACTCATCTCCCTCTGAGAAAGCATCCAAACGAGTTTAGACAAATGACCACCGGATAACTCGCTACACGGACAAGTAGCCAATACACTTTAGGGGCAGTATAAAAATTGCATTTTCTTGGCCTCTTCTCTTACATAACAAAAATGTAATTTTGTGTAAAACTGACGTGCACGGTAAATATCATTGTCACTTATAAAACAATTGCATTTTTTGGGAACAAATTGCCGTAAATTTGTAGATCTTTAAAGAAGTGTAGAAGTGGCCCAGGAAAACTGGCCACCGGGGAACTGGTCACAAAAATTTTAAGGTTGTGTTTTTGACCGCTTCGTGGTCACGTCCCCAGAAGTTTACCTGAGTCACATAAAATTTCCGTAATTTCGTATTTTCTTAATTGTGATACTTAATGTAATTCTTTATAAAAAAATGTGTATAATCTACAACTCAACAAAAGAATTTCAGGGTTTATAAACTACAGCTCAGCAAATTCTCTGCGGACATGGGCAAACGCAAGAAGCCTGTCCGGGTGGGGGTGGGAGCTTAATACCAAAAATATAAAATATAAAGAATTTGTAGCCGAACCGTGAGCAGATTTTTAGTGTTTAAAAACTACAACTCTACACCGCCCCCGCCCCCGACAGGTTTCTTGCGTTTGTACGTGCCCTCAGATAATTTGTTGAGTTGTAGTTTGTAAACGCTGGATCGCACCAGAAATTCCAGAGTTTTTTTATATTTTCGGCATTACTCCCCCCATCCCCAAATTTCCTGCGTTTGCACGCGCCCGCAGAGAATTTGTTGAGCTGTAGTTTATAAACCATAAAATTCTTTTGTTAAGTTGTAGATTACAGTGAAACTTTCATTAACGGACACTTCTTAATAGCGGACATCTCTCTATAACGGACAATTTATTATTCCCCTGCAGAAATGCATGACTTCTTATGGGACATTCACTTCTTTATAGCGGACATTCTAAATAACGGACGCGGACACACTTAAATTACAATATAACGGACAATTTGCTTTCGCTTCTAGGAATTCTTAGGGGTGTGATTCGCCTAAACTCACAATTTTTTTCCTTTTCGTTATTTTACTCTTCCCCAATCTCTATCCTAACCGTTTTGTTCCTGAGGCCTAGTAAATTTTAAGGTGCTAAATGCTATGTACCCCTGGTAAGTGGCCGAAATTGCTGGAAAAAGGATTAGCATTCGTGCTCACCAGACAGTCCGACCCTCTCTTTGCATACGTACATTTGACCAGGAGAAACTGCCTTCTAGCTCTTCAGGTGCGCTCAATGGGGTAAGACCTCAGAAACGGGGACCAGCGCCCAGGGCCGGCTAATTCGTGAACGTTAATTGGATTGAAACACATGCAAACACAATTCAGGTGTAGGTGGAAGGGACTCACCTTTTGTTGTTTGGTAAGGTTAAGGTCAGTGCACAGGGATCAATTTCAAGTCCAGATTACTAGAAATCGCATTTGTTTGCAACAATCACGTAGGGTTTTCTCATCAAACGTGTTGTGAAGCAAATATTTCACAAACATCGATTTTAAAATGTCGCACAAACGTAAGCGCTTGACTCCAAAAGAAAAAGTTGAAATAGTGGAACTGAGTGAAAAGGAAAGATTAAGTTTGCGCGTTTTAGAATGTAAACTGGGCATTGGAAAAACGCGAGTGAAATCTCGAAGTCTTGGCAAGATTGTAGTGGCATCCAGAAAATTAAGAGAGCTTTCCCTAAAACTGATGGTTTAGCTGTAGACACTCTTACAGTACCTACACTGAACAGCAACTGAATTAGAGATACCTGTCTAGTAACGTGTAGCACCACCTTTCGCCCTGATGACGGCGGCGATTCGTCTCGGCATGGACTCGACAAGACACCGGTAGCCTTGGGAAGCCATACTGATCCACGACCCCTGAACAAGCTCCCACAGTTCACGAAGATTTGATGGAGGGGGGTCAGAGCCTCGAACACCTCTCTCGATGGAATCCCAGATGTACTCGATGGGATTGAGGTCAGGTGACCTAGCTGGCCAAGAAAGCGAGGTCACGTTGGTGGAGTGTTCATCCAACTATTCGGATACAATTCGGGAGCGATGGCACAGTGCATTATCTTTTTGCAGGATGAGGTCCCCAGTGGGATGTTGGAGACGCACAAACGGGAGCAAATGGTCGTCCAGGATATCCCGGTAACGTTGACCTGTGAAGGACGATGTCACACGTACCAGGGGTCCCATTTCAGTCCACGTAAACAGTCCCCAGACGAGAATGCCACCCCCACCAGCTTAAAGAATACCCTGCTGGCAAGAAGGAATCCATCGCTTCATGTGGTTTGCGCCATATTCGTATCCTGCCATCCGCATGTACCAACGTGAATCTCGACTCATCAGTCCAGGCAGCATTTTCCTACATGTCTAGGGTCCAGTGGCGATGTACCCGCGCCCATGCTAATCTTTGCACCCTGTGATGTGCGGTCAGCAGCGGTACCCTCGTGGGACGATGGCTTCTGTACCCCATAGCGAGATGGTTCTGGATGGTGTGGCTGCTTACACGTTTTTGTGCACCAGCGTTAAATTGCCGAGTGATTTCTTGCACTGTGGCCCGTCTATCCGCTGTTACAATGCGAGCTAGCCGACGATGACCCCGCTCATCCACACGCTGTTGTCCACGGCAGTTGGCCCTTGCAGGGATGGTTTTACCGGATTTGATGTACTCACGGTGCACCCGTGACACAGTGTCTCGTGAAAATCCCAGTGACTTCCGAGATGGAGTGACCCATTCGTCGGGCCCCGACAATTTGCCCACGATCAAATGCACTTATTCTTACCCATACTGGGTCCGACTCTTACTGATTCAGATCAGATCAGATCATATGTAGAAGATTTTAGGAAGGGAGTGTCTGACCCCAGGTCTTAAACAACACTTAGAAATAGGAAGCCAAGAGATTTGGGCTAGAGTGCCCGATAGGAAAGTCACACGGAAGCGAGGTAGTAAGGGGTGGAAGACGCCCTTATTTATTACCGGGGGCAGTACCTGGGGTCCGACGGCTTAACGTGCCCATCCGACGCACGGCGGATATTTAGTGGATCGAGCGTTCGTACCTGCCTGGGATCGAACTTGAGGCCCTTTCCGTGGCAGTCACGAACGTTGCCCACTAGGCCACCCGCGGCCCTACTCTTAGTGATTCCCGTCGCATCACTCCTTATATTGTCGGATCGCTGCATACGTCATGTCGTTTCCGCGTACAGGGTCGCCCACAGCGATACATTTGCATAACCCCAGCTGTCTCTAATTCAATTGCTCTTCAGTGTGTATGAGTGGTTTTGCCGCCCTAGAACCAACAACATACCTTTATCAGGGACTTTAATTCGTCAAAAGGCTTTAGAAATCGCTAACGAATTAGGATTCACAGAATTCAAAGCTACAGGCGGCTGGCTAGAAATTCATTTAGAAAACAAAATTTCACAAGAATAATAGGCAAACAACAATACTTCATTATTTCGCTTCTTAAGTTTTGACTGATATTTTTTAATAAAGTAACGTACAAATTTGCTCTTGCATTTACATGCTTATATTTACTTATCTTTTAAACTGTTTTTACGTTATAAACATGGTACATGCATACTGTCATAAAACAGGATTTCCCCCATAACAGACAGTTTTTCTTTTCCCTTCGATGTTCGCTATTCAGAAGTTTTACTGTATAAACATTTTTCATAAAGAATTACATTAAATATCGCAGTTGAGAAAATACGAAATCACAGAAACTGTGACTCAGATAACCTACCTCTGGAGGCGTAGCTACGGAGCAGTCAAGAATGCAATTTTTATGCGGCCTCTTAAAATTTTGGTGGCCAGTTCTCCGCTTTGTCTTTCTTCCGAAAATCATGGAAATATCTAAATTTCTTATTGAAAATTAAATATTAAAAAAAAAAAATGTTTTGTCAGCATGCTACTTGTAAAACCCTGTTACAATAAACTGATGTAAAAGTCGAAATACTTATGAAACATCCGTAAGTTGCGGTAAAAAAATGGAAATGCCGACCCCGGAAATTTCCACCACATATTTGAACTACTTGTACGGATAATATCATCTTGTTTTAAACTGCGTGAAAATAGAAATGGTGATCCCGGAAATTTCCCCCACCCCATCCTGCTATTGTAAGACATATTTTTACTATAAACTGTGGTAAAGGTCTTAAACATCTGTGGGCTGAGGTAAATAAATAAAATGCAGACCCCGGAAATTTCCCCCATCCTGCTAGCCGGCTACCGCTTTTTAATATAAACTGCGGTAAAGGTCTCAAACAACTGTAGATTGAGGTAAAAGAAAAAAGAAATGCTGATCCTGGAAATTTCTTCCACATATTTGTGCAAGTTGTACGGCTGCATCCAGTGGCGTAGGAACGCGAGGGGGGTGTCAATGTACCCCCCAAATTTTGGAGATGGGTACATTAATATCTACTGTACCTCCCCCCCAGATATGAGCAAACACAAACCAATCATTCATAAAGAGTGAACTGTAAAATTTATATGTCTACTTATTTTTTTTTATTCTCTTTTTTTTTTCAAAGAAATATCGCGGATCATCTGGTTTTTTTTTTTATATCCAAAGCTTGTAGTGGGAGGCTTTTCATCCACCAAAAATTGGCCAACCATCTGGGAAACTTCAGCAAATTAGTTCTGCAGGGAAACGACGAGTGCGAGGTTTTTGTTAATAACTTCAAACAGCATATGGCAGGGCTAGGGCTTGATAACATACTTGTGATCAGTGTTTCTTTTCTCTTAAAATTCCATGCATCTTGATCAGGTCATCCTTTCTGCACTTTAAAAAAAAAATTTAATGCACAAGTGGACATTTCAGCGCCCACAGCCCTGGCACTAAAATTGTTTTCTGTCTTAAGATCTTTAGCAATACAACAAGTGCATTACGGATTTCACACACCACTCATAGAACTCCAATTCCTAGATATTTCCACCATCATTTAGCTTTGCACCAGACCAATGTGCTTTTTACATCAATTGTCAGCCTATGTATCGTTCAAAGTTTTTAATATAGACTTCATAATGCTTTAATGGTACTATCTTCGCGGGTAGAGCAGTTTTTATGTTACTGCGGTTTTACTTTATTAACGTAAACAAAAATGATTAGAAATTTAATTCGTTCTTGTAAAGAGTTATATAACATTTCCTGAGAAATCCCTCTTTTCCAAACCCTGCTGACAGAAATTCATCCGAATGTTGACTTGTTCCTGCTCAATATTTTAATGGGAAAAAAAGTACAAAAATTAACAAGAGAGAACACACACAAAAAAAAAAAAACTTCTCTATTCATTTTCTGATAAGAAATTAATAATGTGAACTTTTTGTCAGCAATAAAAATAATAATGGTAATAATTAATAATAATATGATAACAATGTTCATTCGGATGAATTCCTGATCAGTATACGTATTTTATAAAAACTCTAATATGCTACCCCCCCCCCCCAAAAAAAAATTCGGAGGGGTCATCCATAGATGGCTTAATCCTTGAGATGTAAGGTTCATGAGCCTGTACCCCTAAATCAAAAGCGTTCCATCTTGTTTTAAACAGCGTGAAAATAGAAATGGTGACCCCGAAAATCTCCCCCACATTCGATATTTTGTGTAAACTGCAATTTATTCACGGTCCCTGACTGGAAAAGGTGGGGCACTTTTCCGAATGTGGGGAAGTTTTCCGAATGTGGGGGACTTTTCCGAATGTGGAAGACTACACTGATTACCCGGAATCACATATCAAGTACATTATGTAGATTGTAACTTCAAATCTTCCAAAAAAGCCCGCTGCCTAGGTGCCTTGCAAATACCTAAAGACTGAACCGTTTAATCTCCTTTATTAGTTTTTACAAAATGTTTATACGTGCAAAAAATTTAGGTTATAACATAAAATTTTCCAAAAAAGGCCCTAGGCCTAGGCCCTTTGTAAACGTGAAGACTGATCCGTTGAGTCCCTTTTATTAGCTTTTATAACATGTTTACACATAGCAAATATTTAGGTTGTCACTTCAAATCTTTCAAAAGGCCCGGCGACCTAGGTGTCTTGTAAACACCTGAAGACTGATATGTCGAGTTCCTCATATCAGCTTTTATTGCATGTTTACCCAACCAAATATTTATGTTGTAACTCAAAATCTTCCAAAGAGACTCACGGCCTTGGTCCTTTGTAAACACCTGAAGACTGATCCTTTCAGTCCCTTTTATTGGCTTTTATAACATGTTTACACAAAACAGATAGTTTGGTTGTAACTCAAGGTCTTTCAAAAAGGCCCGTGGCCTAGGTGTCTTGTAAATATCTGACGACTGATCTATTGAGTTCCTTTTATTAGCTTTTATGGCATGTCTGCACGTACCAAATATTTAGGTTGTAACTCCAAAGTACGAGAAAGACCCGCTGCCTAAGTTCCTTGTAAACACCTGAAGATCGATCCGTTGAATCCCTTTTTATTTGCTTTTATTTTATGTTATTACACATAAAATATTAAAATCATAACTCCAAATTTAATGATTTGAAAAATTTCTATATATCCTCTTACGTCATTAGGATCTTATATAGTATATACCCTTTTATGTCAGTAGGATATCTTCTATTATCGTTTTATGCCACTAGGAAACTCCTACACTTTTACAATATCTCGTACGAAATGCAATTTTTGTACATTCTGCCACACTATCTACCAACAAGTAATTGGACACCTGTGATAGCAAAAGAAAACGAAGTTTATTCACCTTCAATAGTTGGTGGAGCCTCCACGAGCGGCAATTACAGCTGCGACCCTCTGGTGCATACTCTCAACCAGGCGTTGTACGACGGCTAGCGGTATTTTCTCCCACTCGGCTTGGGGAAGACAGGTCCCTCATTCGGACGGTGGGGACACCCCTTAAGTCGACACTCCAACTCGTCCCAGAGGTGCTCGATAGGGTTAAGGTCCGGGCTCTGAGCAGGCCAGTCCATTCGATTAACCCCATTGTCACCATACCAAGCCATGGTGGACCTCGCAACATGACAGGTGGCATTGTCATCCTGAAAGTAACATGGGTCCACCCCGTAAAACTGCCACAACGTAGGAAGCGCATGGCCATCCAAAATGGTGCAGTAGGTTTCGGCGTTGAGTCTACCAGGAACTGCGACCAAGGGTCCCGTGCCATACCAGGAGAAACACCCCCATAGCATAATTCCACCGCCGCCGAACTTCACAGGTGGCACAATACATTCCAGCAGGAGGCGTTCTCCAGGCAGACGCCAAACCCAGACCCTGCCATCCGAACGGTAGAGGGTGAACCTTGATTCGTCGCTCCAGAGAACCTGTTTCCACTGTTCAACGGTCCACTGTCGACGTTCTTTGCACCACGTTATAGCCGAGCAACGCTATTGGACTTGGTGATCAAAGGCTTGTGGGTGGCAGCACGTCCATGATAACCGAGCAGATGGGCTTCCTTACGGATGGTATTCATCGAAAGAACACTCCCGGATGCCTGTTGAAACTCCTCGCAGATGTGGACCATCGATTTGGTGCGGTTCTTCTGATTTTTTTTTTGGCCAGCACCCGTCGGTCTCTAACTCCCAGTTTTGTTGGTTTGCCGGGTCGGGGCACATTCTGACAGTCACCTCTCATTTTCCACTTGCCAATCACGTAGGCCACTGTCGATTTCGGGTACTTCAACTCGCTGGATATGTCACGTATGGATCGGCCATTTCTGTGATACCCGACGATTACACCTTTCTCGAAATCAAAGAGCTCCGAACTGCGTGGCATCTTGCATGCGACTGGTTGCGTTGTTGTTTCCCACACGATATTTTTTTTTTTTTTTTTTTTTTTTTTTTGATTGGAGGTTTAACGACCACCGTGAGCAACTCAATGGGGTATAAGTAGTCGCCCGTCCCTAATTTAGGGTCACTGGTTCCAGGGAAGGGAGAGAGCCAGTGCCGTAAGACAAACACAACATCCATGCCTGACCGGGATTCGAACCCGGACCCCTTACGGACGAATGATCAGAGGCCAACGCCTTAGACCACTGCGCCACCGGGGCGGCCGATATTTAACGGCGGTGGCCGTGACGTCTATCAGGTGTTCCGCATTTTCCACGTCGCTTATTCGCAGTAGTGCCATTTCTCCAATCACGATACACTTTAAACACAGCAGCACAGGAACAGTTCACAAACTGCGCTGTTTCAGAAATACTGCGACCTTTGGCCCTAAAGCCGATAATAATCCCTTTTTGCAAATTTGATTAATCGCTCCTTTTATCCATGACAGCAACGAGTGATATGTTTTTACATTGCCTACAGCACACCTTTATATATCCTCGAAGCCAGCTCACGGCACGTGCCTTCTTTCATTGGCTACGCGCTGTTGACGTCAAAAGTAGGAGGTGGTCACAATAATGTGACTCGACTGTGTATGTATTGTTAAATCATTACGTGAGGAACAGAAGTAAAATGCACCTAGAGGACAGAATACCTGTTTCCTGGGCAACGCGACGGTATCACTGCACTCGCTAATGGACGAACCCAACGCTTGGCAGGTATACAGTATAAGTAGCAGGATATCACTGCATTCATGTAGACGATAATTCGATGTCAGTATGGATAAATGTCGTGAGTTAATAGAGTTTGAAAGAAGGATGATAGTGAGTGCCAGACGCATGGGTCACTCTGTCGCGGAGGTGGTACAGGAATTGCAGTATCTCCGTTTGACAGTATGAGGAGTACGTCATTTCCGGAATAACATCGCATCGTAGACAGCCCTGTGGGCGGAGAAAAGTGGTGGATGAACGTGACCGTCGAAGTCTGTCTGGCATCGTTGCAACCAACTGTAGAGCGACAGTTGCACAAATCACCACCGACTTCCACGAGGGAGGTGCTGGAAACGTCTCCACCAACACCATCGGGCGATCAGTAGCCGCAATATGTTATGCGAGCCGCCGACCAATCAGATTTCCACTGCTAACGCCACATTACTGGATTGTACTCCTGAACTGGGAGAAAGAACATTAGCCATGGACATTGGATGTTTGGAGGCGGGTGTCCTGGTCAGATGAGTCCCGTTTCCGGTTATTCCACGTAGCAGGAAGGGTGCGGATCTGGGGAAATCGCACGAAGCGATGCATCCGGCATGTCAACAAGGAACTGTTCAGGCTGGTGGAGGATCGGTTATGGTCTGGGGCGTGTATAACTGGCACACGTTGGGATCTGTGGTACGTCTCGATGCATTTCTGAACGGTCCACACTACGTGTCCATCTTTGCAGACCAGCTGTATCCGTTCATGATCGTCATACACCCGCAGGGCAATGGACTCTTCCAGATGGACAACGCTCCTCCTCACAGAGCCGAGGTGACTAGAACATGGTTAAAGAGCATTGTACAGACTTTCCCACCCTGTAATAGCCTGCCGCTTCATCGGACATGAACCTTGTGGGATATCTTTGAGATGTTGTGGAAAGGTCCGTTCGAGTTTTGGATCTTTCATCCAGGAAAGCAACGGAATTATGAACGGCAGTGGAGCAAGCATGGGTGGAGATTCCTGTTGGACGCTTTCCGATCTAGTGAATGCAGTGCTTCGCCGTGTGGCTGCCCTTACCCGGGTGAAAGTTGGGCCTACCCGTTACTAGGTAGTTATCCCGTGATTTCTGTCCAGTCAGTGTATATTTTTTATATCATTATCGTATCTGCATTAATTCGTGTCCATGTCTTTCATCCGTATGGAATAATTACTTTGGTATACTAATTAAATTCGTATTTTTCCTCCTGAGACGTAATGATATTCACTCTTATGTTTGTTCAATCAAATGTGCTACCACTAAATTTTATAAGTCAGCCACTTTATACTTTTTTTTTTCAAATGGCATTCTTTTTAGACGGATCAACATTTTTGTATATTCCTTCTCCTATCAGCGAATTTGCGTTTATTATGAATGAACTGAAGTTGAATCGCGTCTTCCGTAACTGCATTTTCAGTACTTCCTTACCTTTACTGTACAAGTTCTTGCGTCATCGGTTGTCCATTGACCTTGCTCTTAGGATGTTAATTTATATCGCCGAGTATCTTAGGTTACACGTGTTTGGTCTTCAGCTTTGCTTGTTTGACTTACTCAGAGCCATATATTCTACCTAGGAATGGTACAGCGAAAATAAATATGATGATTTATGTCTGTAGCTGTTATTTTCAAAAAAAAAAAAAATTCACGAGCAAGAAGAAAGCGGATTAAATTAAATTTTTTAATCATTTTCCGTCAGTTGTTCCAGTATATTAATTGATGAAAATAACTCTGCGGATAACATTTGCAAATCTGAACAGGGATGGAACGACAGTTAGATATTTTAACGGCTTTTATCGCGATGTTAATTTTTTAAAACTAAATAATACAATTATTTTGAAAATTCGTTATTGTATGAAGTCTGTCGCTTGGTAAGAGAAAAGTGGAATAGGATTTGCACAAATTGATCGAAATTTAGGGAGTTAGGAAGTCATAAATTTGATAACTCCCAAACTAACATTGCCGCCCCGGTGGCGCAGTGGTCTAAGGCGTTGGCCTCTGATCATTCGTCCGTAAGGGGTCCGGGTTCGAATCCCGGTCAGGCATGGATGTTGTGTTTGTCTTACGGCACTGGCTCTCTCCCTTCCCAGTGACCCTAAATTAGGGACGGGCGACTGCTTATAGCCCATTGAGTTGCTCACGGCGGTCGTTAAACCTCCAATCAAAAAAAAAAAAAACTAACATTGTGATATAATAAAATATTTTAGATGTGACATTTATTAAGGTATTTTTTTTTTTTGATTGGAGGTTTAACGACCACCGTGAGCAACTCAATGGGCTATAAGCAGTCGCCCGTCCCTAATTTAGGGTCACTGTGAAGGGAGAGAGCCAGTGCCGAAAGACAAACACAACATCCATGCCTTACCGGGATTCGAACCCGGACCCTTCGGACGAATGATCAGAGGCCATCGCTTAGACCACTGCGCCACCGGGGCGGCTTATTAAGGTATAAAAGCACCAGATGATCTGAGCCATTACTGGCGCCACAGACACTCCAAGACTTGTTGTACGATAGTTAAATAAAGAATGTTTGTTGTAACTATTATCCTAACTTAAACTTTCCGGTAAAGCAGTACACAGATGAACCCACGTTAGGTTAAATTTGCCGAAGCATGGGCGCCTGCAGGAAATTTTTCAAGGGGGAGGGGGTGTCAAGTGTAATTCATTAAGGTTTGGCTAATATGTAGAAAACAATAATTTGTGAAAATGAAAGATTACTACTATTACTACTACTTACTTACTACACTAGAACACTACTACTACCAGAGGCGACTTTAAATCTTTTGGGGCCCTAGGCGCTAAAAGGCTCAGCCCCCCTTCTCCCCTTCTTATCGTCTCAGATATTTTCATCCGTCAGCTCAACAAAAAGGGGAAGGGGGTCAAGAAAAAGGTTTTTATGCTTTTTGAAATGCCATTCTATCTTCCTATTAATAGAACGTTCTGTAAGAAACACTGCTAGTGTGATCATTTTGTCTGTTCTTGCACATCGAACTTTTTGTTTTTAGAGATATTTCAAAAATTAATTTTGCGACTAATATGAAATCAAAGGACATTAAGTTTGGCACTTTAAATGTCTATGTACTTCATGCATTTACCGCTAAGGGCTGTCAAAGTCGAAAACTCAAAAAAAAAAAAAATTAACTTCGACTGTGAAGAAGTTATTCAACTTAGAGGGAAAAATATTTCTGTGGCTCTCAGATTAGGCTTAACTATTCCTTCTCAAATGTTTAAATTTTCCAGTTAGTTCGTTGATTTCTTGCTAGAGGCGCCAAGTCCTAAGAATTTGGTTTTCACAGATTTTTAAAACAATATTTTTGCGAATGGTAGGACATTGATATTCATTAAATTTTGCCCACTTAAAATTTCGCTACTAATTAATAAATTTTCCGCTAGGAGTTCTCAAAGTGGAAATTTAGTAAATTTTTGCTTTACGTTACGAAGAATAATCATTTCAGTTACAGCAAAAGTTTTTTTTTAGAATTTGATACGATTTTTTTTAGAATATTTTAAAACTGATTACTTTAGCAGCTTTTCGTTTGCAAGTTACTTGGCAAATTTAACGCTAAGGGCGCTCGCGGAGAATTTAATTTCTCTAACTTTATCATTACGTGGCGTATTTGTCATAAAATTAGAATGTGTTTCATTTACAAAACGTGCTTTTTCTATTGATTCAGCTTTGGAAAAGCATCTTGTTTTTATGTCATGAGCAAATTAGTAGGCAATGAGCATGGTATCAAGCAAAAATAAAATACTTGAAGACACTGGCAACCGGAAAAGTCCTCTACTTTGGAAAATTCGTATGAAATGCATTTTGTGCACAGTACTTCACTTGAAAAGGGTGGATGACTTTTCGTTGAGGACTTTTCCTGTGGCGAATAATTCCCTAAATTGAAGAAATTCAGCCGTCCACAGCATAAACGAATGCCATGGACCAAGAAGAAAGCTGGATAATAAGAATTTCATCAGTCAGTGCAGGAAAGTGAGAATGCGTTTCTTGAAAGCATTTGTTCTTATTATTTTCATTGGAAAATTCAGAAGGTCTGCATTTTTTTTTTTTTTGTTCTGTCAAAAAGATGCGTGAGATTTTTTTATACCTGCATTACAGTTATCAGAAACAGAAGCATAAGAATCAAATGCAAAAGATCCGGTTTGAAAAAGGAAAAGTAGGAACCACAGGTTTTTGAGTAAGAGTATCATTGAAACTTTTTATTGCTTTTTCAAAAGTTAGTTTTATGTCGATTTAAGGAATAGAAAAGGTGAGAATACTTGATAATAATCAGTATTAAACCAGGGGAGGATAAAGTAATGAAATTTTTTTGTTGCAATACAATATAAGTTACTTTTAGCACTATTAAATAAGAAAAGGATAGATAGTGTGATATTCTCGAATTCCTTTACTTTTTCATCCTAAATATTAACTGTTTTGGTTTAGGCTGGTTTAGAGTAATTAGAGCTGAGAAAGAACTTGGTTATCCTACTATAACGAAGTGAATTTCTCCGTCATTTTTATCCGCGCCAGGATTCGAACCCGGGTCCACTCATTCCGGAATAAGTTGCTCTACCAATTAAGCTACGCGGACATTTTATTCTGATTCCTATCTGCCTTTATGTCGTGTGCGTCCTTCTGGCAGGTACGTCACATCTTCTGGTACGTTACATCATCTACCCCTTATTTTTTTTTTTTTTTTTTCGAAGTGCTGCTCTTATTTTTCCTATCTCGCTGTGTGGAAATAACATCACACCATTGCGAGATTGTGAACGGTCGGGTCATCCGGATAGTTCGGGCGCCATTATAACGAAGTGAATTTCTCCGTCATTTTTATCCGCGCGAGGATTCGAACCCGGGTCCACTCATTCCGGAATAAGTTGCTCTACCAATTAAGCTACGCGGACATTTTATTCTGATTCCTATCTGCCTTTATGTCGTGTGCGTCCTTCTGGCAGGTACGTCACATCTTCTGGTACGTTACACTACCATGAGGGGGAAAAAAACCCCAATTGACAGCAAACACCTCCAATCATCAAGAAAGTTTTTACAAGTACTCCTCATCGCAACTCAGGGGAATGGTTCCAACACAGACGTGTTCCCTTGGCTGAAAGTAGCATAAAAATCATTTATAGCACAGCAGGCCAGTTAAGAATTCGCTTTAACTAATAAAAAGTGTGGGAAGCATGAATACTTCCTTTACCTACCACTAAAAAGAAGGCAGCATTATTTTAATTATTTTATCCGTTCCTTTCAAAATAAGCACATCGATAAGAACTCGAAAATTCGGAGTATCAGCAACAGCAAGAAAAAATGTTACTAATATGAGAAAGTACAATATCAACTGACAATACAAAGTGATCGCTTTGAGGATTGCTTTCTTTCGGTACTTGAAAACCAAAACAAAAGTGGAAATTCAATTATACGTTTTCGGAGCCCCTCAAGTTGAGGCGCGCGCCTAGTCGGAAATCCGCCCCTGACTACTACTATTATTATTAATTGATGCTGCTCATGAAGAAAGTGTATGTTAGTAATAGTCATAATTTATCATGTACATTGGTAACTGTTTTCAAAATAATGAACAGTGTCAAGCAGATCAGGTCATATGTAAAGGATTTTAGGAAGGGAGTTCGTGACCCCAGGTCTTAAACAACCCTTAGAAATAGGAAGCTACGAGATTTGGGCTAGAGTGCCCGATAGGAAAGTGACACGCAGAAAGGGGGAAGAAGACGCCCTTATTTATTACCGGGGAGCTAGTACCCGGGGTCCGACGGCTTAACGTGCCCATCCGCCGCACAGCGGATATTTAGTGGTTCGAGCGTTCGTACCTGCCGGAGATCAAACCCGAGGTCTTCTCCTTGGCAATCACGAACGTTGACCACAGTGTTGAGCAGGGTCACGCCAAGCCTTTTAAGTTCATTACACACCACCCTGAGAGGAACTTGTTTGGTCGTACTACCTTACGGTTTGCTAGGTTTTCCGCTTTCACGTTATCGTTTTCCAATTCCAAATTTCCAATAAAACTGGGATATTAAATTAAACGCCCCAAACTCCATCTTTCCTTGTGGTCCAGTTCTGTGAGTGTAAAAAAAAAAAACAGTAATAAATAAAATACAATAAAATAAAGAGAAAAATAATTCTACAGGGGGGGGGTCAAGTGATGACGACGAGAGAGAATAACAGCAGCTTTACTTCGCTTGGAGGAGTGAGCGAGACAGTTTCGCCCAGTGCGGCAACGCCATCTGTTGCTCTCTTGAACTGCGACAGACACATCTTGGTAATTATTCTAACACAAAGGACTGGCAGTCCACTGAAACCGAGATAATGAAAAAATAATGAACTCCACGCGTGGCAGCAAGAAACGAGGCATCAGAATTATCCTCTACCAGCTTCCAATGCAAGGGCTGGCGGCGCGCTTTGATGTTTGACCCTCCTGACTGAAATTTCCTTCCAATTTCCAAAAAAAGGTAAGGCGAAATTCTTAAGAAGGTACATTCATAAACAGCAAGCGACATTTAGGTTATGAACTGGTTTCCAAAATCGAAAGCATCTCCTTAGCCTTTAAAAGTCATACAGTACACTCAGTAGACAAAACATTAGAGATTGGAGCGATGGGCAGTTGACATGGAAATCCTCCCCGCAGAGTGGAACGGACCCAAACCGAACTAAAGCGATAAACTGGTGGACAGCAGGGCTTCCCTACAATGTATCGCAATCGACGGACATGGGTAAACGTGGCGATCTAAGAGACTTTGATCGTGGACGCATTATCGGTGCAAGACAGAGGGGTTATTCTATCGCCCAAGTGGTAAGAACCTTAGGGTTCCCGAGGGCAACCGTATCAAGGGTGTACCGCGAATACACCATCGACAGACGTACCAGCTGGCAGAGAGCCAACGGTGGCCACCCACTCGCCATTGATGACCTGGGTCGATGTGGACTCTCCAGGCTCGTACAGACAGACCGCTTGTCAACGGCGGCGCAAATCCCATCCAGGTTAAATGTCGGAGGCCCAAGCAGCGTCAGCAAGCAAACGGTACGGCGCACGCTGCATACTTTGGGCTACGGGTGCCGACGCCCTACTCGTGTGCTACTGTGCACTGCTCGTCATCAGACATTGTGCCGAAATTCCATCCAGGTTAAATGTCGGAGGCCCAAGCAGCGTCAGCAAGCAAATGGTATGGCGCACGCTGCATACTTTGGGCCACGGGTGCCGACGCCCTACTCGTGCGCTACTGTTCACTGCTCGTCATCAGACATTGTGCCGAAATCCCATCCAGATAAAATGTCGGAGGCCCAAGCAGCGTCAGCAAGCAAACGGTAAGGCGCACGCTGCATACTTTGGGCTACGGGTGCCGACGCCCTACTCGTGTGCTACTGTTCACTGCTCCTCATCAGACATTGTGCCGAAATCCCATCCAGGTTAAATGTCGGAGGCCCAAGCAGCGTCAGCAAGCAAACGGTACGGGCCGCCCCGGTGGCGCAGTGGTCTAAGCGATGGCCTCTGATCATTTGTTCGAACGGGGTCCGGGTTCGAATCCCGTGAGGCATGGATGTTGTGTTTGTCTTACGGCACTGGCTCTCTCCCTTCCCTGGAACCAGTGACCCTAAAATTAGGGACGGGCGACTGCTTATAGCCCATTGAGTTGCTCACGGTGGTCGTTAAACCTCCAACCTAAAAAAAAAAAAAAAGGTACGGCTCACGCTGCATACTTTGGGCTACGGGTGCCGACGCCCTACTCGTGTGCCACTGTTCACTGCTCGTCATCGGGAATTACGCCTGGCCTGGTGCCGGGAACATCAAAACTGAACATTTGCAGAGTGTCGGCGGGTCGTGTGGTCAGATGAATCCCGTTTCCAGCTCTACCAAGCTACCAGCAAGGTGCGGGTGTGGCGTCGATAGCATGCGGCCATGGCCCCATCGTGTAAGGTCGGCTCTGTTCAAGGTGGTAGTGGCTCTGTAATCGGAGATGGAAATGGGTCAACGGGTCGGGTCAAGGTGTTCCTGATCCGATTTTGACCCGGTTTTGTTTTTTGAAAAAATATATATATATATATTCCAAAGAAAAATGCGCGTTGCTTAATTCTGTAGTCGTTACTGGTGCCCACGGAGTGAATAATGATTTGCCATGCAAAAATATTGTCTCTTTCTTAAAGTAACGAAGATTTCCACCGATCGACGTCAGACACACCGACACCGTATCGTAAAAAGATACTTTCTTTGCGTTCTTTTACAGTGCGATTGTCCAGGGCAAGGTACAGGCAAACGCTATTCGCATGCTTCTCAGCTGATTCACTCTCTCTGTGCGAAGTTCACTCACTGACTAAGAGTTACTTTTCACATGGCATCTTTTGCATTGAGCATTCAGAGGTTTTCAGTTGATGTATTAACATCACGTTCCCATGACATGTCATGTCGAAATTAACTCCTTATTTGTTAATATGGATGGATTTAATATTAAGGAAATTGAGAAAGGCGTCGATGCCAAAAAATACGTGCTTGTTGATAACCACAAGGGGAGGAGTGAATCCTGGAAATTGTTTGGTCTCATTAAGGAACCAGTGAACAATTCTGTGTTGTTTGGTCTTGCTTTTTTTTTTTTTTTTTTTTTTTTTTTTTGATTGGGTGTTTAACGACCACCGTGAGCAACTCAATGGGCTATAAGCAGTCGCCCATCCCTAATTTAGGGTCACTGGTTCCAGGGAAGGGAGAGAGCCAGTGCCGTAAGACAAAACACAACATCCATGCCTCACCGGGATTCGAACCCGGACCCCTTTCGGACGAATGATCAGAGACTATCGCTTAGACCACTGCGCCACCGGGGCGGCAGGTCTTGCTTGTTGTTCAAAATGTGAAAAGTGTATAATTACAAAGAAAGATATCGACGGTGTAATAAAAGATTATGGAACCAAAAATCTAACGGACCATATGAAAGTGTGCGCACCTCCATGAAAGCGTGGAAAGAGTGAACAATCTAAATACATTTAAAAAACTACATTTGTGTAATCGTAAATAATGATTCCCATTTGTAATATACTCCATGGTCACGGTCATAGTCAGCCGTTACTTCTGGATTACGCAAAATAGTGGCACTAAACATGGCACTAAAATTTAGCAAGTAACCAAATTTTATTATTATAAAAAGGATTTCCGGATTTAAATATCAAGCAGTTATTGGGATGAATATATATAAAAATAAAAAATTAAATAATATAGACAAAATCACAAAAAAAAAGCTTAAAAATCTGTTTATAAAATAAAATAAAAATAAATATAAAAGAAAACTAGTTATTCGCTCACTAGAATAGCTATTCTAAAAATAGTAAAACTAACATTAAAATTAATAGGATTCTGAATAGTCTACAGAAGCTCACTAAGGTGATTAAATACATGCAAAGATTATTAAATACACTACTTGTGTATTTCATAATATTTCTCATGTATTCTGCAGAGTTAATTCTGCTCTTTCTGATCATACAGGTCCACAATCTTAATTATATTTTTTTTTTCTCTAGTTAAAATCTCCGCGAGTAGGATTTTTCAGTGTATGGAGGCCTTCAGCCCCACCCACACTGCCCCCCAGCGACTAGGGAGTGGCAGGGGTGTTTGGAAGTTTGGGTTAAAAGGTCGGCCATGTTTCCTCAAGAATGGAGGAAGTTAAGTTGCATAAGAGGTAAGCTCTCTTCATTGTCTTTGGGTTTTAGGTTTTCCAAGTTCAATGTTTGAACTTCTTGCACTTTTTTCTTTTTTTGCTTTCAGCATTTAGGCACTGGCAAGTCTATTAACTTTTTTGCGGATTTTAACTCTTTCTTTTCTTGGTAACTTTGCGCGTTTTTTAGGGAACTAAGGCCAAAGCAGCCGGCCGTTTCATTGTTCTTGTAATTTGCGCTGTGTTTTCAATGTGGTTAAGTTCTTAATAACTACTTAATTATGCACTTAAAGCACTTCTGAAATACTTTGTACATATTGCAACTAATTGTTTATGTTATATAACCTTCACAAAGCGTTTCTTTAATTAATTATTGTCTTTATTTTATTCTCGTAGTTGTGTTGTCAGAAGTTGTGGAGTAGGGGGTTTTTATAATCCAGTTTTCTTTCAAGAATCTGTGCCTTAAAAAAATTAATATTTCCTTTTTCATTGCAATGTTAAGAATTTGTAATACTTTTGTATTGCTATTCAGGTTTAAATTCTCTCTCAGGCGAACTTGGCAATTTGTTATTGCTGAACATTATTTCTGATTCATTATGTCACTCTTACAACTTGAGTTTTCTATAATCATCTTCTTTCTGTTTAATAGTAACAGATGAAGAGCATGGGTCGGGCCAGGAAAGTTATGGATGCAAGCTAAATTGTTAACTAAAGCTTGGTCATACAACTCTGTGGAGGTCATGACATATATATATCTTTTTAAATTTTTTTTGGTGGGCTTATTACTTGCATCTATGACTTTGCAGAAACCCATTTCCAAATAGGTCTTTGTGGAAGTGAGAAAATGCAGAGTTTTTGCTGGTCCTTGATAAAGCCAAGGCTCAGTATTCTCGACACTTTCTACATTCAGTTGTTTTATTTTTTCTCTTTTTACTCACACCGGTCAATACATAACCTTTTCTATGTTGTACTTGGTATGAGTCAAAACAATTTTTTGCTTCAGTCTCTTAATAGAATATTACGTTTATATGTATATATGTAAATTGAGTTTCGAATTTATAGTTCAAAGCAGATTTATCTGGGTCACTTACGGGTCCGAAATTTTTGACCCGTTTCCAGCTCTGTAATAGTTTGGGGAGCGTTCTCATGGGACACATTAGGTCCCTTAGTGTGTCTGGAGAGGTTGTTAATTGCTGCGCACTACCATTATGTGCTGGCTGATCACCTTCGCGCATCCTGTGGCAGACGATCTGCTTCAGAAGGACAATGCGCCACCCCCCACCGGGCCGCAACCACCCAATCATGGGTTGCGAAACACTCATATGAGTTTCGAGCCATCCAGTGGCTCCCAAGGTCCCCGGATTCAAACCCTGTGGAAGCTGTCTGGGATGCCGTAGAGCGGTACATCAGATCCATGGATCCTGGACCGACTTCTCGGGCGGAGCTGTGGACAATGTTGCAACAGGAATGGCTGACATTACCTCCGGTGGAGTTGATGCCTCGGCGTCTACAAGGTGTTTTTCGCTCTGCAAGAGGATCAACACGCTATTAGGTTGGTATAGCTTGTTTTGTCCATTGAGTGTAGAAGTAATACAGTTGAAAATTTCATTTCCATCGTCCCGTGAGATTAGAGAAAAAATTTAATGGAAACTGAATGTTGTTTCAAATAAAAACTGCCGCCCCGGTGGCGCAGTGGTCTAAGCGACGGCTTCTGATCATTCGTTCCAGGTGCGACCGGGTTCAAATCCCGGTGAGGCATCAATGTTGTGTTTGTCTTACGGTACTGGCTCTCTCTCTTCCCTGGAACCAGTGGCCCTAAATTAGGGACGAGCGACTGCTTATAGACCACTGAGTTGCTCACGGTGGTCGTTGAACCTTCATTCAAAAAAAAAACAAAACAACTCAGTTTACAGGATTTGAAAAATTGCAAAAAATTAAATAATTGAAAAAGTTAAAATTTTGAATTTTGTTATTAATTGAAAAAAATAATGATTTCATCAACAGCGATGGTTGAGAATTGCCGTCATAAGTTCTAGCAATAAAAGAGGAACACTATAGTGTCCAATAACGTCTGTAGAAATAGGGAGAACATTTTTAGCAGTAAATATGGTCAAACAAAGATCTTCGCTCTTTCCACGTTTATAAGTGAGTCACGGAAAAATTCAAAGATCTTCGCTCTTTCTCAGGAAAGAGCGAAGATCTTTGTTTGATGTCCCTGGTCCACGTTAAATGTTTGCATTAAAAAGAAAAATGTCTGTATTAAGTAAATATGGTATTGGATGACGAACAACAAAACTTAACAGCTGAACATGTCGAAGACGCCCAGGTGCCGCAGTGGTCTAAGCGACAGCTTCTGATCATTTGTCTGAGAAAGGGTCCGGGTTCGAATCCCGGTGAGGCATGGATGTTGTGTTTGTCTTACGGCACTGTCTCTTTCCCTTCCTTGGGACCAGCGGCCCTAAATTAGGGACGGGCGATTGCTTAAGTTATAGCCCCCTGAGTTGCTCACGGTGGTCGTTAAACCTCCAATAAAAAAAAAAAAACATGTCGAAAAATATATTGTGGTTTGTTGCAACAAAAACTGTGGTGTATAAAACTGTATCATTTAAGGAGCTTTTTGCTTAATAATTATATCAATTGTTACTTATTAATAGTTACTATATTTAAGAGTAATGTATTAATTTGTGTGTGGTTCATTAGTTCAAATTCGAGAATTCATTTCTGGGTCCTCATTATTTATTGTAAGGTAAATAAATAAAAATTATGAATGCACATTTTCATTTTAAGTGCATACAGTGGAACCACCGTTATGCGTTTTCCGATTGTACGCTTTTCACTTTTATACGTAATTCTGCGCTCGTCCCGATATTTTACTGTAGTTTCTATCTCTTTTTCAGTTCGGCTATATGTAATTCATTTCTTGCGATTATACATTAAATTTTGAATTTCAGATTGTCAAAATTGCACGGTTCTTTGATTCTTTGATACGAGACCTGGTATGTTACAGCTTTGAGAGAATTGAAAGAGCGTTTTTTGCGCCCATGAAACCGGCGACGAAACTAAAAATTTACTAAATAACGTTCACAGTTCTCTATTTACTCAGAATTCAAGAAATAAGCAAGGATTAGTGAATAAATCAACTAGTGGACAAACTATGACGGAGATCGAAAATGCGCCCCCTCACTTCGGAGTAAGTTGCTCTCCCGACTAAGCCACAGGGACGGAATGCACCTCTCCAGATTTGTCATCTTGGCAAATGCTTTACCTCTGTAGCACGTCGCAGAACTGCTTTGAAAAGAGCGATGCTTATAAGTAAAGAATGTGTAATAGGGGTATTGAATATGAAACAAATTCGTGTTTAGATTTACTATCTAGTGCCTTTTAAGGTAACCCATTACGTTGGGGGCACTTTTTTTGAAAAAAAAATGGAAGAATGGGTAATTTTTTTTTTTAGGAAAGGCTAACACACACAAACACATAAACGTTGAAAAAAAAATGATATCAATATAAATTTTCAAGAAATTGGGAAATTTGTGAAAGAATTTAAGGAAATATGTCGTTTACGGTAAACGCTCTAAATAAAAACGTTACAGATTATGATGGCATTTTTTGCATCAATATATGCGCATGACTATTATCTATGCTGTGAACAGAATTTTCAGAATTTTACAATATATTTTCAGAATTTTACAATATTTAACATTTGAAATCTCATTTATACGTTAAAGCCATTCCCTATAAAATCGTATAACCGAGGTTCCACTGTATTTTAAGTACATAGGTAAGTTATGTTCCTAAACACTGCTGAGATACACTCATTGCTGCATGCATTAGTGTGAATTTTCGACAAAGTTCTTCACAATGTTGAATGTAAATAGCTATAACCTAACTTTGAACTGACAAACAGCAAAACTTTTAGTTCATTGCATGCACAACATTGTAAGAAAGATGTATATACCAAGTTTCATCAATTTATTTACATACCTTTTGCAGCTATCAGGTTTTCCGTAAAGAGTTCGGGAAGAAAATCTCATCCCGCAAAAAACGCGCTTAAAGTTTAAAAGACACATTTTTGATGGGATGAAAAGTATGTTTATGTTTGCCATCCTCGCAAACCTAAATTGCATTACATAATTGTACCCAAAGTATTGCCAGATCCGTAAAACCTTGAAAAAATATTTTTTACTACAATTTTATGTAAGGCTAACCTAATTATTTCCCAACTTCCAGCCTTTCAAGTGTCACCTCCCGTTCGTTTGACACCTGGGTTTAGATATTCCGATTGCTATAACTCTGTATCTATTCAGCGTAGACAGGAAACAAAGGCAGTTTTGGAATCCTAAAGAATGGGGCTTTAAAATGAACGCATTTTTACAAAATGTGGAATTTGGCCCAAAATGACCTTTTCAACGTAATAAAGTAGTATTTTTCATATTGAAAATATGAAATTGTGCAGAATTTCTTAACCTAGTTGTTTTTTGTAATGAAATTAGAATAAAAATTAATACAAAAGTTAAAATAGACATAGGTTTAAGGTAGCAAACAAAGTTTGTATGTATGTATGTATGTAATTAGAAATTAGCGTAATTTAAAATTACGAGTCCCCACTTTCTATTCTTCTTTTTGAAGGTATTCAGAATTTTACAATATTTAACATTTGAAATCTCATTTATACGTTAAAGCCATTCCCTATAAAATCGTATAACCGAGGTTCCACTGTATTTTAAGTACATATTTTGATGATTTTTAGTGCATATAATCCGTTCTGTACGTATCACAGATTCTAAACCCAAGAAAATTTTGGAGACATGTTTCTTTGTAAAAACTTCAGACAGTTCCTGGTGAAGTAGTTGTAAATTTGAAATAATTATAATTTTTGCTTTTATAATCAGTTTATAGACCACATGCCATTATTGAATTTGAAATCAAATCATGGTGTATTAGAACTTCAGAAAATGGTGACGTAAAAATAGTGATCCGAAATATGTTTATTAATGCATTTGTTTCGCGATAACGAATTTTATAGATCTAAGCATTTTTTATTTAGTCCAGTCCAATTCTTCAAATCAAAATTTTAAAATTGGACAGTTTCATCTAGCATTTTTTTTTCTATTTTTTAACGGCCGAAAGAATATGCACTAGTATGTACTGAAAAGACAGCTAACTCATTTATATGAATCTTTCAGCTTACGATTTATCATATGGAAAAAGATAATTAATTTGCATTTTTAGTTCGAATAATATCAACAGTTCAGATGTAAAAACAAGTATGTGATTTCGACCACATAAACGGTTGAGTTACATTATTGTGTCCACCAGCTAAAATTCAGGGTAACCACCATGTGTAGCGCGGGCAGCAGCTAGACGGGCTGGGACTCATTGAGACGGGCTGGGACCTTATTGAGCAGCAGCTGACTCAATAAGGTGCTGGAAAGTGTTCACAGGTATGTGGAGCCATGCTGACTGCAGTGCATCTGACAGCTACTGGAGGGTGCGTGGTGGAGGATCCATAGAGCTAATAACACGATCAAGGTGTTCCCACAGATGCTCAATTGGGTTTAAGTCTGCGGAATTAGGGGGCCAGGGAAGTACTTTGAAGTCTTCATCGTGCTCTTTCAACCACTTTCGGACATTTCTAGCTGTGCGACACGTCGCATTGTCGTTCTGGAAGATTCCATTCGCCCCAAGGAAGACAATCAGCATGTATGGATGTACATGGTCTGCAAAGATGGATTCATAACGAATTCGGTCCAAGTGCTTTCCACAGGTATGAGTGGACCCAGAGAATGCCACGAAAACATTCCCCAGACCGTAACGCTACCCCCACCAGCTTGTGTTCTTCCAGCAATGGTTGAAGAGTGTTTGTTCTCCGATGTTTCTCCCCTTATACGCCAACGTTCGATGAAGCAGAAAACGTGACTCATCGTAGAAGGCAATCCTTTGTCAATCAGCGGAGGTCCAATTCCGATACTACCGTGAAAACGTAAGCCTTTTCTGCCGATGCACCTTCGTTAGCATAGGTGCAGTGATCACCCGTCTGCGTTGGAGCCCCATACGCAGCGGGGTTCGCTGAACTGTAGTTTTAGACACATTTCTGGTAGCTCCCTGGTTCATTCGGCCAGTGAGTTGCTCCACTGTAGCGTGTCGATTGGCTCTCACGCATCTTCGCAGCCGACGTTCACCTCTCACATCAATGGCACGTGGTGTTCCGCATTTTCCACGTCGCTTATTCGTAGTAGTGTCATTTCTCCAATCACGGTACACTTTAACCACAGCAGCACGCGAACAGTTCACAAACTGCGCTGTTTCAGAAATACTGCCACGCTTGGCCCGAAAGCCGATCATCATCCCTTTTTGCAAATCTGATAAATCGCCCCTTTTATTCATGACAGCAACGAGTGATATGTCTTCAGAATTCCTGCAGCACACCTTACATACCCTCCAAGCCAGCTCACGACACGTGCCTTCTTTCATTGGCTACGCGCTGTTGACGTCAAAAGTAGGAGTTGGTCACAATAATGTGACTCGACTGTGTATTTACAATATAAATCTCGTACCAAAATAGGTGCATGCTAAATTACTGAGTGGCATCAGAAATAGCAATTAGTTCCACTATCTTCTTAAATCCATGTACAAATTACACTATATGGTCAAAAGTATCCGGACACCCATTTTGAGTAGTGGATTTTCTCATATACGTCACAGCCATGATCTATACAGGTATAGAAAGACGCACGTGGCCTGGTGATCATGATAGGCAAGCATGAACAGTAGAGTGGGTCTTACGGCAGAGCTCAGTGACTTTGAACATGACACGATCATAGGACGCCATCTTATCAACAAGTCAGTTCGGCAAATTTTCGCCCTGCTACATCAATTACAAGTGATGTATATATTTTATGTATTTTCAAAAGTATCCGGGCATCCATTTTGAGTACAGGATTTGCCCATGTACGTGACAGCCATGGTCTATACAGGTATAGAAAGACGCACGTGGCCTGGTGAACATGAGAGGCAAGCATGAACAGTTGGATGGGTCTTACGGCAGAGCTCAGTGACTCTCAACATGACACGATCATAGGACGCCATCTTATTAACAAGTCAGTTCGGGAAATTTTCGCCCTGCTACATCAATTGCAAGTCATGTAATTGTGAAGTGGAAGCGCTTAGGATTAACAATAAAGTAATCACGACCTGGTAGGCCTGTGAAATGACAGAGTAGGACTGCTAAGTGCTGAAGCAGGTGGTGCGACAAAATTGCTTGTTCTTGGTTGCAGCACTCACCAGCGAGTTCCAAAATGCCGCTGGAAGAAACGCCAGCACCATAACGGTCATCCGTCGAAAACTGAAGTGAATGGGTTTCCATGGCCGAGCAGCCGCACACAAGCACATTATATTATATTATATTATATTATATTATATTATATTATATTATATTATATTATATTATATTACATTATCGAATTTGAAAACGACGTCATTCTTGGAATAAAAATGTCTGAAAAGCCATGTGCTCCGAACTTCTACACAGTGTTCTACCGCAAAAGTACCTTATTATTGATGCCATTGAAGCAGCAGCGTCAATTTATACATCTCAGTTTTCTTGCAATATTTAATCAGTAGCGTGAGGAAAGTGAACAAATACCAAGAATTCATGCGGTTGACAATTGTATCTGACACTTCATTAACAGCTTTCCGTTTAGACGAAGATGAATGGAGTGCATTTCGCAGCATTTTTATTGCGTAACCTTTTCTTTGACCTTGGATTGTCTCTATTCGTTTAATATCCAGTTACGGCTGAACTGAAGGAAGGGAACCTCATTTTCTCAGCTATCCAGAAGCTCTGTGTTAAGTAAGAATACACAATGTACGAATATTTTTAAGCTTAGGTAGGTTCCCTGTTTCATCAAACGAACTGAACTAGCTTTTAGCGGCAGCTGGCTGTGAGTTTCTTTTATTTAATTATTAACAGTATAAATTCAGTTGTAGTTTTTGAATTCCTACATTATACTAGTTTAGAATACCATGTCTTACTTCTCTGGGTGATAACATTTTCCCTGGAAATTTATTTATTTATTTATTTATTCAAAGGCCATGGGCCGCTGAAGAGCGCCAGGCATGTCATAAATGTACATAGAAAGTCAGCTGGACGGATGGAGATGCCATTCCCGAGACAAGAAAACCAGCTGGCCGCTGCGATTGCAACGTGTAAGCTTACTTCTGCATGGCCGCCGCGGTGGTGCAGTGGTCTGAGCGCTGGCTTCTGACCGTTCTATTACCGCGCCCCATAACAGGGTTCCTCGAACCACTACTACGTCTTGTTCGCCGTAGTGGGATTAATTTAAATGGCCAAAATCTGTATAATTAATTTCCCCCAAATTTTGTCTAGTGGTGTCAACGATGAGGTTGGGTTTCCTAATTAAGGGCCTCCAAGCTCAGGGTCGACAATAGTGCATCGCGTTGTGTTTCATATGGGACAGCTATGGAGTTTCCACGCTCTTCCGTATATCTCAAAGAAGTTTAATTAAGGAAAAACCAGAGGAACATACTGTAGATAAATTTATCACTGTACTGAAAGTAACAAAACCTTAGAAAATTGACTGAGAGACACAGTTAAGGTGGTTCTACCTAAAATCTTTGCCTTGTGTTTCCAATGGTAAAACTTCTTTACATATTTTCTTCGCAATTAATGTATTTCCAAGGATGAAAATTTCCACATCGATAAAACAAGCATTAAGTTATAGCATGGGATACTTAATACTTGCTAAAACATAACCCTAATTAAGCAATCCAACATTAGTTTGTCTACTGACGTCATCAATATACGAGTCGCGCCATCTGTTAACAGGTCTGAACATTACTAAAGAAAAATGATTGATTTTTAATATAATATAGTTATGTTTTAGCAAGTTTTAAGTATCCCACACTATAACTTAAAGTTAGTTTTATCGATGTGAAAATTCTCACCCTTGGGAATACATTAATTGCGAAGAAAATATGTAAAGAAATTTCACCAATGGAAACATAAGGCAGAGATTTTAAGGGGAACCACCTTAAACATGGGAATATTCCGCCGTCTGAGCACGATTAACACAAATTAAAATTTTATCACGAATTAAAAGCATTTTTAACCTGCCTTAAAATGCCTTTAAGGCAAATTTTAACCTGTATATATTAAATGCTTTTAATTCGTGATACAATTTTAATTTGTGTTAATCGTGCTCACATTTGTGTTAAACGTAAGGCAGAGATTTTCGGTACAACCACCTTAAACATGGGAACATTTCGCCGTCTGAGCACGATTAATACAAATTAAAATTGTATCACGAATTAAAAGCATTTTATAATATGCAGGTTAAAAATGTCTGTAAGGCATTTTATAATATTGTTAAGAATTTTATAATATCACGGATTAAAAGCATTTAATATATACAGGCTAAATGCTTTTAATTCGTGATACAATTTTAATTTGTGTTAATCGTGCTCAGACGGAGGAATATTCCCATATGTGACTCATGGCACGAAATTTTTTTGTGTTGGACACAGTTAAAATTTAAATTTAACGATTCATTCGTAAAAGATGGTCTTAGTACTAGGTAGGCCTGCATGAGTTCTGGTGGAGTCAATTACTTTTATGTAATCATTCTAAGATTTATATTCGACTGTAGTATGCAAAATGTTATTTAATTATTCATCCATTAAATTCATGAACTTTAAAAGTGAACATGGTGCGCTAGAGAAACACATATGCATATATTCCGCAGCTGAGACCACTGGGAATTGACCTTGCATAGCACATGAAAAGCTATGAGGCATGGTTCAGAAATGTATCTTAGCCCTTTCTTCTGCGGTCTTGTACGACGGATACCGGGCTGTCCTCCTGTTATCTCTAGAAAACTAACCTATCTCCGCCGGGATCCCACGCAGTTCCGCGGGTCTTGAACTTATGGACTACTAAAACTCGCTCTAGCACTCATCGTGTAGCTCCTAAACTTTCGACTTCCTAGCTCCACGAACTTTTTACCTCATCTCCCCAGTGCAACCTTTCACTTTGTAAGTCTCTGATCTTTCTACCTCTTGAGATATCTCTTTTAATCCTTTTCTTTCGTTCTCCTTGTATTCCTTTTTTGGCGTCGAAGGTTCAGCTTCGGAGGGAAGGGGGTAACCGGACGGCCCCCAGAGCATCGTCAGCTTACGTCATTGGTTCCTTAACGCCCGCCTAGCTTAGCAATTCGCGTTTCTCCCGGACTTTCGGACGCTCCGTCTTTTGAGAACTGGACCAGCACTGAAAAATGGTTTTTTTCAGATGTCATCGCCTTTCTTCCACCCTCTCAGTCGCGACCGCACCTAACTTTCCTTGACGCAAGTTTGTCAAGTACGGAATTTCTGGCTATGTGCATTTCTCGGGTTTTCTCATTTTCAGGAAATCGACGGGGAAAAGCCATCTGGTTGATGTGCGAAAGTTTGGAATCTTTGATTACTATTATACACCAAGAAATTTCTTCGGATATCTAGCAGGGCCGTATTAAGGCCTTCGTGGGCCCCTAGGCTAAGACATTTGTGGGAGCCCCAAGGCTAAGACATCTGAGTCGGCCCCCAAAAAACTTATGACGGGGAATCATTATGAAGTCCGTTAAAACACGAAACTGTCGCAATATGCTTGTGATAATTAATACGTGTAAGCAGTGGAGTATCTTAGGTCCGAGACCTGGGCTACCCCCCCCCCCCCCCCCCACAATACTGTTTTTTAAAAATTGCGAAGTTTATTTTTTTATTGTTAAGTAATAGAAGTAACATTTTTTCTAAATTTTAGGTACATGCTATAACATGATACCAAATAATTATGAGGATTAGGATTTGAATACTTATTTGTACATGAACTCCATTCCTTTTTCCTTTTGTGTGAACTTGAGTGTTACGTTTTCACAAAAATGTTTCTTCCGAGTACTTTTTCAATTTTAAAAATAATGTTTTTCTCTATTAACAAACCAGCCAAGTTGCTCGAATGTGCATGTCCTTGTGTGGCTCTAAGATATATCTTGATTCTTTTTAATACGGAAAAACTTCTTTCGGCAGTTGCAGTTGTTGATGAAAAGTTTTATATGAGGTCTGCTAATTTGTACACCTCAATAAACACTATGTCCAATTCTTCAACTTTATGTAACAAGTAATGTCTCTTACTGATCTGTTTTGTATTCATCAAGGGAATAAAACACCTTCAGTTCATTTTTTAATCGAGCTGTATCAAAATTTGAAGCATAGAGTTCTTTGAGCTATCTGATAGTAGATGTTCAGGGAAGTTTTCACAAAATTTATCAAAACGGTTCGAATCCAACAAAGCCACGAATTTAGGATATAATATCACTGATTTTAATTCATTGACACTTCACACAAACTGAAACAACTCTCCGAAACACGCGCTGGGAGCATGGAATAACTGAGGTAGTCCGAAGTCTTCGTTTTTTTCCAGCGAACCCGTTGCGCCAAGCAATGGTCCATACACTCATTCATGTTGTCATGGAAACGCTAGCAGCTCTTCGCATCAGAACAGCGAAAGCTCTCGCAGACCTACTGCGTCATGCCGTTGTTGATCATCGCTCGCCAGACTGATTTTGATAATCGAAAGAAGCGATTCCGCTCGTGTTTTTTTCGCACCGAAAGCATCGACATATCTTAATACCGTTGATAATTTACTTTTATTTATGTATATTTAATTGACTTTTATTTGTGCATTCATTCTCTGGGCTTCGCAGCTAGCCCAGCTAGCCTCGAATATACGCCACTGCGTATAAGGTATTCCTCAAGCTAATAAATTATCTGCAGAGTTTTCATAATAAGTATCGCTGTATTTTTCATTGTTCTCATAAGACCACGAGTTAAAGGCTTAAGGTTCCTAGATTTTGTCATGGATTTTCTAATGATTTATAATTGTGTATCATCTCTTTTGTTAAATGCACTGTAAAGCCACAGGGGACTTTGACCATTAACGGTTCCAGTGCAAATTAGGAGGTGTGGGTGTATGGTAGTGAAAAAGTTGAAACTGTCTCTCCGATCCTGCTGTACACAGCGACATGAAACCTTTACCCTTGGATAGTCACTGCCTTGGAACCTGTCCGTCTTCCAGCCTCTGTTTCTGACCAAGGGGAAATTATACGAGACAAAAGTAAAACTATTTAATAAACTATCTATCTATCTATCTATCGTTGGTGTATAGTTCCTTGTTATTTCATTAAAGCTATTCAAAGTCAATGGAACCGGTTTCGAAAACAATCAACTGGTTCCAACAATCGATAAAACATCCAGAAATAGGAACATCCACTTAGTTCCACCAGAGGTAAAAAACATGTTACGAAGATTAACAAATGGCGAACAAAAAGTTTCGCATACTACAAAGAAGGTACCAGAGAGAAAAGAGATTTTCAAATCGAACAGTTAAAAGGCGAAATATAGAAGGAAACATGATATAAATCTACGTCTGCTAGCGGAAAAATTTTGCATAACGGAACGGAAAAGTTGAAAATGGGCGAAACATTTTTGTCATGAAAAAAAGCTATGCTAAGGGAAAATAACTTTTCAGATATGTCCCCCGGGAGCATAAGCGTAACCACTGGGGGGGGGGGTTAGTCAGGACCCTCCCAGATTTTCAGAGTCGGGGATCTTTATGTATATATCATCATCATCATCATTGTCAACCATTATCAATCCACTGCTGGACGAAGGTCTCCCCAAGTTTCCTCCACAACGGTCTGTCTTGTGCCAGTCTCCTCCATGTCACCCCTGCATACTTTCGAATTTCATCCACCCATCTCCTATGTGGTCTTCTTCTGGGTCTTTTCCTGTCCCTTGGAATCCAATCTAAAATTTCGGCTGTCCATCGATGATCTGTCCTTCTGGCAGTATGTCCAGCCCATTGCCATTTCAGGGATTTAACTCTGATCATGATGTCTTCCACTCTTGTCATTTTTCGAATCCACGAACTCCTCTTCTTATCTCTCCTGGTTACACCAAGTATGCACCTCTCCATGCTTCTTTGAGTTGTCTGCAGCCTTTGTATGTCTCTTTTAGTTAAGGTCCACGTCTCTGCACCATACGTAAGCACTGGAAGGATGCATTGATCAAACACTTTTCTTTTAAGACATAATGGCATATTGCTCTTGAAAATTATGCTGTTTCTTCCAAAAGCTCTCCAGGCAAGTTTTGTACGCCGATTAATTTCTTCATCAATGTGACCCTCACTTGATATCTGCTGTCCAAGATAAACGTACGTGTCTGTTATCTCCAGCTTTTCTCCATCAATCGATAAATCTTCATTTCTTGTAAAAGCATTGAACATCACTTTTGTCTTCTGAAAGTTCATTTTTAATCCCACTTCTTTACTCTTGTCAGCAAGTTCCTGGATCATACTCTGCAGCTCTGATGGGGTAGTTGCAAAAATGACTACGTCATCAGCAAAACGAAGGTGGGTTAGATAATCTCCATTAATCTTTATCCCCTTGTTTTCCCAGCTCAGCGACTGAAAAACACCCTCCAATGTGGCATTAAAGAGCTTCGGAGATATGGTGTCACCTTGTCTCACTCCCTTTCCAATTTTTACGTGTGTTGTATTTTCAAACAGCCTAATCTTTGCACTTGCATTTTCATAGATGTTATTAATAATATTAATGTATGCATCTTCAATACCGCAGGTTTTCAGAGCCATTGTAACTGCTGATGGTTTCACCGAATCAAAGGCTTTTTCATAATCGATAAAAGCCATGCACAATGGAAGTTCATATTCCCTCGCTCTTTCAATTAGTTCTCTCAGCACGTGGATATGATCTATTGTGCTGTAGCCACTCCTGAATCCAGCTTGTTCTCTCGGTTGAGCCATGTCTAGTGCTACCTTCAAGCGGTGTGAAAGAACTTTAGTGAAGATTTTATAAACTACTGATAGGAGGCTGATAGGTCTGTAGTTTCCGAGATCCTCAATGTCACCTTTCTTATGTAGCAGGATCATTGTAGCGGTGTTCCAATCCTCAGGAATCTTTCCTTCATTAAGGCATCGAGTGAAAATTTGGGCGAGTACTGTTTCGATTTCTCCACTTGCTTCTTGTATGATGTCTACAGTAATTCCATCTTCTCCTGGAGCTTTTCCTCGCTTCATGTTCTTGATTGCATGTGCAACTTCTGCTGGAAGGACTGGAGGAACTCTGGTACTGTTATCTTTCATGATGTCTGGAGTGCATATATCATCCCTTTCATATAATTTGGAGTAGAAATCTTTCACTCTTGTCAAAATTTCGCCTCTATTTCTTGTTACAATATATATGTAATATATAATATATATATAATGTGTGTATGTGTGATCGGACCCCCAGATTTTGAAACATGGTTACGCCACTGCCCGGGAGCAGATATAGCGAAAAAAAAAAAAAAAAAAAAAACAGATTTCAACCTCTACGCAGCTAGCGGGAAATCTTTGCATTATTTAAAGAAGATAAATGCTCCACATCTCTGTTGTAGCGAATGGCATGCAGTAAAAAAAAAATTCTCAGTAGCGTTTTTAGAAGCGGCGATACAACTGCAAACTGCCGAAACACCACCTACCGACAGAACTGTGAACTACGAAATTCCTCATATACTAGCCTAAAGTGTTCTACAAGGGAAATGGCATCCGGTGTTGACAGAATTTTTAAATCACACATGTAAAAGCAGTGATATTGAGAAAAACAGAATAAGCGTTTGCGCCCCTAGCGGCGAAAGTGTGCACTATTTTGGAAAGAAAATACACACACAGAGTTTGCATAGTTAGTGGTACCTGACCGAAGAAAGAAGTTTTTCGATTGGGTTTTTAGTCCCGCAGGTATTGCTATAAACAGAAACGTGAACTTACGTCCTCTGGTGGCAGACTTGTGTGCTAAGAAAAGGTTGAAAATATATGAGAAACAATTCCCTACGGAAACGCTCTCCAACAAAGAAATAATTTTTCAAATTGGACTCTAAGCAGCAAAGGTATCGACAAAAATAAGATATGACTTTACGCCTCCTGGTGGAAAAATCAGGCATTATTTTAAGAAGAAAGTATTGTCAAAAGGTTTTCCGATGTGAGCGGTATCGGTTCACGAAATAACTTTTTCAATCGAGTTTTCAGGAACTCAGATTTTGCTGCAAATACATCAAACGCAGAAATTAACACTAACGCCCGCTGGCGGCAAAGCCATTCTTTATCAAATATTAGAAAATATATGCAAAGCATTTCCTATCGGGAGAAATATCCGGTGCAGAAATAATTATTCAAATCGGAGTTTTAGAAGCAGAGATATCGAGGAAAACGCAAGTTACCTTTACGTCCCCTAGCGGAAAGCCTATGCCTTACTTGAAAATTTTGAAATTATATGAGAAACATTTTACACCGAAAACGCTATCTAACAAAGAATGTATTTTTCAAATAGGACCATTAGGAGCAAAGATATTGACAAAAATAAGATATACGTCTACGCCCTCTGGCGGAGAAACCAAGCATTTTTTAAGAAGAAAATATTCTCAAATGTTTATCTACATGAGCGGTATCGGTCCACGAAATAATTTTTTCAATCTATCTTTTAGAAGCTCAGATTTTGCTGCAAATACCTACGAAGCAAAAATTAACACTTACGTCCCCTGGTGGCCAAACCAATTTCACAAAAATTAGAAATTACAATCAAAACATTTCCCACCAGGAGCTGTATCCTCTGGAGGAAGAATTTTTCAAATCGGAGTTTTTTTTTTTTTTTTTTTTTTTTTTATTGGAGGTTTAACGACCACCGTGAGCAACTCAATGGGCTATAAGCGGTCGCCCGTCCCTAATTTAGGGTCACTGGTTCCAGGGAAGGGAGAGAGCCAGTGCCGTAAGACAAACACAACATCCATGCCTCACCGGGATTCGAACCCAGACCCCTTTCGGACGAATGATCAGAGGCCATCGCTTAGACCACTGCGCCACCGGGGCGGCAAATCGGAGTTTTAGAAGCAGAGATACCGGGGAAAGCGCAATTTAGCTATTCTCCCCTAGCGGAAAGTCAACGAACTACTTGAAAATTTTGAAATTATAAGAAAAACATGTCGCACTGGAAACTCTATCCAACGAAGAAGAAATTTTTCAAATCGGACCATTAGAAGCTGAGATATTGACAAAAAATAAGATATACGTCTACGCCCCCGGGAGAGAAACCGTATTCCGAAAAGGTTTTTTGACGTGAGTAGTATCGGTCCACAGAATAATTTTTTCAATCGAGATTTTAGAAACTCAAATTTTGCTGCAAATACATCTGAAGTAGAAATCAACACTTACGGCCCCTGGTGTCCAAACCGTTTTACAGCAAAAATTAGAATTTATATGGAAAATATTTCTCATCAGGAGCTGTATCCGATGCAGAAAAAAAAATTCAAATAGAAGCTTTAGAAGCAGAGATATCGGAGGAAACGCAATTTACTTTTACGCCCCCTAGCGGAGAATCTATGCAAAACTTGAAAAAGTGACTATACCTAAAATAGTCTTCGACATGAATGGAATCGAAAGGTAAAATAATTTTTTGAATTGGATGTTTAGAAGCAAATATATAGTATAAAATGTATTTTGAATTTGCTATCATCTGCATTTACGTCCTCTAGCGACGAAATGGTGCACCGTAAAAAAAAAAAAAACGAAATAAAGGATCATCATTCGCACATTTCAAGCTTCCTGATGCAAAAATAATTTTTAAAATCGGTCTATTAGCTGCCGAGATACCGTGTCTACAGACGGACGGACGAACCGATAACATAAGCACGATCTTTTTTTTTTTTTACAAAAGACGTGCTAAAAGAAAGGGGGGGGGGTATAGTGAACTCTTCGCTGAACTGGAAATCCAATTCTTCGATATTCTGTTTATTCGTCATTGGACAGTGGGTATTCCTAACATTGTAATCTGATCTCGTATAACCCGGTGAGATACGCGATATAGTTGAACGGTGGTTTCGTATTGCCTTTTTCCGTATGAGACAAAACGTCGAACTTTTCTCGCTGAGGTCAGAGAACGCCGAAAGTGGCTGGGTTTGTGTTCGAATGGTGCACAGGGCCGATTAGGATCTTAATGGTGCACAGGGCCGATTGGGACCTTAATGGTGCACAAGGCCGATTGGGACCTTAATGGTGCACAGGGCCGATTGGGACCTTAATGGTGCACAGGGCCGGATTAGGACCTAGGCTAAGACATTTTAGGGGGGCCCTTAGGCTGAGACATTTTAGTGGGCCCTTAGGCTGAGACATTTTAGTGGGCTCTTAGGCTGAGACATTTGAGTGAGTTCCAAGGCTAAAACATCTGAGCGGGCCCTCAAAAAACTTATGACGGGAAATTATTATGAAGTCCGTTAAAACACGAAACTATAATTACTAAATTATCTGCAGAGTTTTCATAATGAGTCGTATTTTTCATTGTTCTCAAAAGAACACGAGTTAAAAGCTTAAGATTCCTAGATTTTGTCTTGGATTTTTTAATGATTTAACGTTTTATACTTTTTTAGTGCATCTTATTTGTTATGCAATGTGAAACCACATGGGACTTTGATCATTAACGGTTCCGAGTGCAAATCGGGAGGTGTGGGTGGTTAGTAGTGAAAAAGCTGAGACGCTCTCGCCGACCATGCTGTACTGTACACTGCTACACGAAACCTTTACCCAGAGGCTGATTGGGTCGACGAAACAAGGCCTGGAAATTTTGCATTGTAGTCCAGTACAGAAACACATCTACCCACAGGGGAACACCTCATAAATTCTCTCATAAAAAACGATTCTGTTAAATCCTAGATGAAAATGGAATTGCCGAAATATGCATTGTAAAATTAATTCAGTCGTAAACAAATTTTAACAGCAATTAAGGGTGAAAGAATCTTAAAACTCTACTCGTGATTGAATGTAGTATATGAAATCATACTCAAAACGGGGTATTGTGGTAATCGGAAAAGTCCCCCACAGGAAAACTCCCCCACATTCGGAAAAGTCCCCCACATTGGAAAACTCCACACATTCGGAAAAGTCCCCCACATTGGAAAAGTCCCCCACCTTTTTCAATCAGGGACCATGCACAAATTGCATTTGACACAAAATATCGAACGTGGGGGATTTCCTGGGTCATCATTTCCATTTCCACGCTGTTTAAAACAAGATGCAGTCGAACAAAGTGCAGAAATATGTGGAGAAAAATTCCAGGCTCGGCATTTCAAACATTTATCGCTGTTTATAGTAAAAAACTGTCTTCCAAGTAACTGGATGAGGTGGGGGATATTTCCGGGTTACTACACTGCTGGCCACCCAAAATGCAACACCAAGAAGGACACGAGATAGCAAAGCCATATTTACTGGACACATAACAACAGATACAAAGATGAAACGATTGAGCTTACAGGCCCGTGCGACTTGCGGAACACGCAGATATCAATAGTTCGTGTGGCCCCCATGGCTAGCAATAACGGCCGCAACACGCCGCGGCATCGAACGAAAGAGGCTTTGGATGTGGGCTTGGGGTATGTCGCTCCAGGCTGCTTCCACACGTTGCCACAGTTCATCAGGCGTAGCCGCGGGTGGTGCTTGCCCAACAGTGACACCTGGTGGGCCGTGAAGAATTGTTGTACGATGCGTGCCACGAGTGCGCGCGCATTGTCCTGTTGAAACGTTTCCGTTGGCAGGTCCTGCAGGTAAGGGAGAACTACAGGCTCCAAAACGTCGGAGATGTAGCGGTGGCTGTTGAGTGTGCCGGCGATGCGTACCAGAGTGGTGCGGGTGTCATATCCTATTGCGCCCCAAACCATAACGCCAGGCGAAGGAACGGTATGGCGATGCATAATGCAGGCGTCATACAGTCTCTCGCCGCGGTGCCGCCACACGCGGATCCGACAATCGTGGTGTTGCAGGCAGAAGCGGGATTCGTCGGAGAAGACAATGTTGTGCCATTCCGTAGTCCAGGCGCGGCGTTCAACGGCCCACTGCCGCCGCACTCGCCGGTGGTGTAACGTCAATGGTAATCGGAGCAATGGGTGCCGTGCGACAAGTCCCCGCTCCTGCAGATGATGTCGAACGGTACGTGCTGACACAGGTTGTTGCGCAACACACCCTAATTCCTGCGCTAACGTTCGTGATGTGGCGGTGCGAGCCGTCAATGCCCGCCGCACAACATGCCGGTCCTCTCGTTCGGTGGTGTGCCACGGCTGCGGCAATCGCTCACGTCGGTCCGTCCGTCCCTCCTGCACCCACCGAATCCATACTCGCCTTACTGTGACTGGATGTCGTCCCACACGGGCGCCGATGTCTCGGTACGATAAACCGCTGTCGCGATAAGCCACTATTCGTCCTCTGTCGAACTCTGAAGCGTGCTGGAATGACTGCCGTATTCTGCGACGACGCATCAGGAAGTTTCCCACGCACAGGTCCGGCAGCACAACACACTTCCACTACTTACACCCCGCCTTCTGTGCACCCTTCTTATAATGCTTCTCGGTGGCGTACCGGGCGCACATGATTTGCATATGCCATGCAATGCTAATCGTTTGCATGTCCTCTCGCGGGCGACGCATGCTGCGAATTTCAGGCCAATCGGATGCTTCCTTCTTGGTGTTGCATTTTGGTTGACCAGCAGTGTATTTCCACTCTTACCGCGCTTTTTTGTGAAAAACGGTCTTACAATCAGCAGGCTGACAGGGTGAGGGGAAATTCCGGGGTCGGCATTTCAAACTTCTACCGTTGTTTGGCGTAAAAATCGGTTTACAATTAGCAGGGTTGAGTGGGGGAAATTTCCGGGTTAGTATTTCCACTCTTACCGCGGATTTTAATGTAAAATGGGTCTTACAGTCAGCAACCTGACAGGGTGGGAGGAAATTCCGGGGTCGGCATTTCAAACTTTTATCGATGCTTATAGTAAACTGTCTTTCAAGTAGCTGGATGAGGTGGTGGAAGTTTCCTGGTTAGTATTTCGATTCTTACCGCGCTTTTTTGTGAAAAACGGTCTTACAATCAGCAGACTGACAGGGTGGGAGAAAATTCCGGGGTCGGAATTTCGACTTTTAGGATGGGGTGGGGGAAATTTCTGGTGTCATCATTTCTATTTCCATCCACTTTAAAACTACATTCAGCAGTACACATAGTACAAATATGTGGGGGAAATTTCCGGGGTCGGCATTTCAAACCTTTATCGCAGTTTATGGTACTGCAAGTAGGTGGATGAGGTGGGGAAAATTTTCCGGTTAGTATTTCCACTCTTACCGCAATTTTTAATGGGAAACGGTTGTACAATAAGCAGGCTGACAGGGGGGGGGGGGGGAGTTTCCGGGTTAATATTTCGACTGTTACCGCGGTTTTTAGTGGAAGATTTTCCGACGCGCTTCGGTAGATTCAGTAGAACGCTGTGGACAGAAATTTTCCGACAGTATTTCACAAATACGAAAAATTCACGTACGTTTATCTGAGTTTCCTAAAATCTTAGAGGGCTGCCCTCAACATGTATCCTAACTGCGTACAGATTTTCTGTTGGCAAGGGGTGGTGGTGAAGTGGGGGGGGGGGGGGCTCAAAGAAAAGTTGGCTGTGTTGAAGCCCACCGTAGAGCACTCGTAGCGTCGAGCATGTGCAACACATTCACCACGACATTCTTGCAAAACACCGAGGCTTCAGGCCTTTTCAGTAAAATGTTTGTTAGTTATAATGTTTGATATGTAAACGTTATGAATATGAAGGCGACAGATCAAAAACTATTAAAAAGGCCACGTATTTGTGCTACTTGTAGGGCTGCATCTTGTTTTGAAGTGCCTAAAAATAGAAATGGTGGCACCGGAAATTTCCCCCACCCCATCCAGCTACTTGCAAGACAGTGTTTTTTATATAAACTGCGATGAAAGTTTGAAATGCCGACCCCGGTAATTTCCCCTACATATTTGTTCTACTTGTACGACTGCATCTTGTTTTAAAGTGGATGACACCGGAAATTTCCCCCACCCCATTTTGAAAGTCGAAATGCCGACCCCGGAATTTTCCCCCACCCTGTCAGCCTGCTGATTTATTTATTTTTTTGATTTTTTTTTATTGGAGGTTTAACGACCACCGTGAGCAACTCAATGGGCTATAAGCAGTCGCCCGTCCCTAATTTAGGGTCACTGGTTCCAGGGAAGGGAGAGAGCCAGTGCCGTAAGACAAACACAACATCCATGCCACACCGGGATTCGAACCCGGACCCATTACGGACGAATGATCAGAGGCCAGCGCCTTAGACCACTGCGCCACCGGGGCGGCGCCTGCTGATTGCAAGACCGTTTTTCACGAAAAAGCGCGGTAACGGTCAAAATACTAACCCGGAATTTCCCCCCACTATATCAGCCTGCTGACTGTAAGACCATTTTCGATTCAAAACCGCGGTAAGAGTGGAAATACTAACCCGGAAATTTCCCCCACCTCAGCCAGTCACTTGCAAGACAGTGGTCTTTTTTTTTTTTTTGATTGGAGGTTTAACGACCACCGTGAGCAACTCAATGGGCTATAAGCAGTCGCCCGTCCCTAATTTAGGGTCACTGGTTCCAGGGAAGGGAGAGAGCCAGTGCCGTAAGACAAACACAACATCCATGCCTCACCGGGATTCGAACCCGGACAACTCACGGACGAATGATCAGAGGCCATCGCTTAGACCACTGCGCCACCGGGGCGGCGTGTTTTTCTTTAAACTGCGATAAAAGTTTCAAATGCGAACCCCTGAAATTTCCCCACATATTTGAGTACGTTGCGCAGCTGTATTTTGTTTTAAACAGTGTGAAAATGAAAATGGTAGCCCCGTAAATCTCCCCCACATTCGACATTTTGTGTAAAACGCAATTTGTGCGCGTTCCCTGAATGAAAAAGGTGGGGGACTTTTCCGAATGAGGGGGAAATTTCCTGTGGGGGACTCTTCCGTCCATCGGGTAATGTACCAGATAATTATATTTATTTGGTCACTGACTGTCGGCTGCGCAACGGTATTCGCAAAACCTCCTGGAATGGGAGCGTTTTTAAAGTGTATTATTTTGACTCATGAACTGCCATTTTAACCCATGAACCAGTGCCGGCATTTCTTTGTTCCCTTCAAGATAAATGTGGGTGGTTCACGGTTTTCGGAAAATCTCTGCCGGAGAATCGTTAGGATTTACCTACGTTGTTTTGGCTCCAAGCCCAACGACCTACGTACGCTTAGCCGTAGTTAGCTTAAGTTATTTATAACAGCGTGTCTGGTACGATGGCCTATTTTTTTTTATTATTGGAGGTTTAACGACCACCGTGAGCAACTCAATGGGCTATAAGCAGTCGCCCGTCTCTAATTTAGGGTCACTGGTTCCAGGGAAGGGAGAGAGCAGTGCCGTAAGACAAACACAACATCCATGATTTTTTTTTTTTTTATTGAAGGTTTAACGACCACCGTGAGCAACTCAATGGGCTATAAGCAGTCGCCCGTCCCTAATTTAGGGTCACTGGTTCCAGGGAAGGGAGAGAGCCAGTGCCGTAAGACAAACACAACATCCATGATTTTTTTTTTGATTGAAGGTTTAACGACCACCGTGAGCAACTCAATGGGCTATAAGCAGTCGCCCGTCCCTAATTTAGGGTCACTGGTTCCAGGGAAGGGAGAGAGCCAGTGCCGTAAGACAAACACAACATCCATGCCTCACCGGGATTCGAACCCGGAACCCTTTCGAATGAATGATCAGAGGCCATCGCTTAGACCACTGCGCCACCGGGGCGGCCAACATCCATGCCTCACCGGGATTCGAACCCGGACCCCTTCCGGACGAATGGTCATAAGCCATCGCTTAGACCACTGCGCCACTGGGGCGGCGGCCTATTCTTCATGGAAGCAAAGAGAATTTTGCTTTGCTATTTCAGAGCAAACGCCAAACATATGTGCCGCCCCGGTGGCGCAGTGGTCTAAGGCGCTGGCCTCTGATTATTCGTCCGTAAGGGGTCCGGGTTCGAATCCCGGTCAGGCATGGATGCTGTGTTTGTCTTACGGCACTGGCTCTCTCCCTTCCCCGGAACCAGTGACCCTAAATTTGGGACGGGCGACTGCTTATAGCCCATTGAGTTTCTCACGGTGGTCGTTAAACCTTAAATAGCCGCCCCGGTGGCGCAGTGGTCTAAGGCGCTGGCCTCTGATCATTCGTCCGTAAGGGGTCCGGGTTCGAATCCCGGTCAGGCATGGATGTTGTGTTTGTCTTACGGCACTGGCTCTCTCCCTTCCCTGGAACCAGTGACCCTAAATTAGGGACGGGCGACTGCTTATTGCCCATTGAGTTGCTCACGGTGGTCGTTAAACCTCCAATCAAAAAAAAAAAAAAAAAAAAACCTCAAATAAAAAAAAACAAAACATATGTATATAGATAGAAGAAAGTTAGTTTCTTAAAGACAATGACGTTTTAGACAACTAACATAAAGTTCAAAAACGATTCTTATACATAAGTACCAAAATAATTATTCGTTCCTACCAAAAAAAAAAAAAAAAAAAAAAAGACAATACGAGAGAAAGTGGGCCATTTCACCAGTGGGCCAATCCGCCCCTGCCTTTACCTTTGTGGCTTGAAATCTGTTCGTCTTCCTGCCTTTGTTTCTGACTAAGTGGAAATCATACGAGACAAAAACAAACTTATTTTATAAACCTCTTTCTCTCTTTCTCTAACCTATCTATCTATTACTTGCCGAGGCATGTCCCCTGGGCCCTTGGTCATGGTGGGCCCCAAGGCTGTATAGCCCCTATAGACCCCCCTTAATCCGGCCCTGATGGTGCACGTGTGTGTCAGACCACCCTGCTGCGAAACGCTCTTTGCGGAAGTAGTTGATGACCAACGACAGGCTATATACGTTCTCCAAAAGCCAACACAACAAATACAACAGCGATTACAGTGTCTAGTCAAGTCTGATGCTCAATGGGTGACTCATACTAGCAAAACCCGTTGGTTCCAGTAACCTGAGTGCTGCGAGTAGTTTTCGTTTCAGACATGTAACTTGCCACTTACGTACAACTTCATAGCGTTACCTGTCCATGTGCGAACGTGACTGTCATCTTAATGATGCAACAGGGTCTCACATGAAAAAAAAAAAATTAAAAAAAAAGGGAAACTGATTACACTGGAAAATATGACTTTGTGAAATAATATTTTATCGCAAAAAAAAAACAAAAAAAAAAAAAAACAAGAATAAATAAAGATAATTACGTGAACACGTATCACAATGTTTACATTAAATCTTCTTCCAGCTGCAGTACAAAAGATTTCATGTGAAGAAATTCAGTCGCTTTCTCAGCCCTTAGAGTTGGTTCACCTTAACTAATTAGTCCTCACCAAAATAGAATTTATTATTTATGCTGCCACCCAGCAAACTTGATTTACTGCTATAAATTAGGCAACGTGACCTGTAAGCAATATGTGAGTGCAACTCCGTCAACTTTAACTTTTGTTAAAACAATACACATAAAGATTCCTATTAGATGCCAGTTGATCATCAAGTGGCCTAGCGATTTAGAAGTTTCCTTCTCGTGCCAAAAACTCGGGTAAGGTCGTGCACGCGATGCGAGTGTGGTTTTTATCCCACGGATCTGGTTCTTTCTCTTCCCAAGAAACAGTCACACCGAATTCGACATGGGAAGGACTAAGGTGCTCGTGGCGATCAAAACGTAATCTTCCTCCCTCTCCAACATAAAAAATACCGAGAGATTACCCTGTACTCTTTGTAGATAATTTCTGCTATGCATCTTTCGCATGCCAAGATCTTTGTGGGTGTGAAATAACTCGAGTGGTTCAAGAGAATACATGTATTTACGTACAACATATTGCATTTATTCGCATCACTCACGACCACACCGAGCCACAGTCCGGTACACACTATATACACAAAAGTCACCGGACACCTATTCATAAGCAAACGAACGGATCCGCTGCGCTGTTAAGATACGCGGTACAGCTGCAAACGGTATAAAAACAAGCCTGCAGCTGACCGCGATCATATCCCACTGTGAGGTTGAGGGAAAATGTCGCTGAACTGTCTTTGAGAAAGGAAAGATTGTTTGGTGTTATATTAGTGGGTTGTTAATAAGAGAAACCGAGAGGCGTTTAAACATACCCAAGTCAACTGTTTTGGATGTACTGAATAAGTGGAAGACACATGGCGTGCGTCAAGCAGCAATACGTACCGGCAGACCAAAGAAAATCAGTGATTTAGGACGTCAAAGCCTCTGGAGAGTCGTTACAGCTAATCGACGGAGTACTGCACAAGACATCAGTATATAGGTGATTAAAAATGCTGGAACCTCGGTTTGTACACGTACTAATCGCAAAGAACTTCATTCCATGGGTTACCGTGGTTGCGCGGCTGCTCATAAGCCTTTCATCTCCACTCGGAACGTTACTCGTTGTTTAGCATGGTGTGAAGAACATTTATCGTGGACCGTAGATCAATGGAAACGGGTCTTATGGGCTGATGAATCCAGATACACGATCCATGAGTCTGATGGCCGTGTGTGGGTATGGCGGCAGCCAGGGGAACGCTATGTACCACAGTGTACTGTTCCTACGGTCAAATTTGGAGCTGGGAGTGTACTCGTGTGAGGTTGTTTTTAGTGGTATGGTCTCGGCCCATTGGTTATCGTGGACAAACCTATTAATCAGCACGTCTACCTCTATGTACTGGACAATTATGCCTTACCAACTCTGTGGCAATACTACGGAACCGAGCCTTGTTGGTACCAGCAGGATAATGCTTTGTTTTGTATCCTAGCAGGATAATGTTTAGTGGTTTGACGATAATTCCGCATCGTGTGTGGACTGGCCAGCACAGAGCCCTGATCTTAATCCCATAGAGCACCTATGGGATGAATTAGAGCTCCGCATAAGAAGTTTGGAACCAAGGCCTCCTACTACTAAGCAACAGTTAGGGGCAGCATTATGTACTGAATGAAAGCGCATACCTATCGCTGTGTTCCAAAACCTTGTCGAAAGCATGCCTCGAAAGGGTCAGTGCATGCATTAAGGCCAAAGGTGGACAGACACCGTACTAATGTATGTCAATAAATGCTATGTTATGTTTCTCTTCTAGGTGTTCGGTGACTTTTGTCAATATAGTGTATAAATTTAATTAAATCATAACTTTGAACAATAAGGTTTACTAATTCCTGACATTGAGCAGTACTAAGGTAGGTGGAATAATGAAATGTCATTGTTGTGAAACGAATGAAAGAAGATATGTGAGTCATAAAAGAAAATATTTACTAAACTATGGTGGCACAGTAGTCCGTATTTCGAGTGTTTAGTTTTTCGAAAACAATTCTTATTTTTATTATAATATACAATGTATTTGGATCAGAAAAATGACAAGAGTGGAAGACATCATGATCAGAGTAAAATCCCTGAAATGGCAATGGGTTGGACATACTGCCAGAAGAACAGACCATCGATGGACAGTCGACATTTTAGATTGGATTCCAAGGGACAGGAAAAGACCCAGAAGAAGACCACATGTGAGATGGGTGGACGCAATTCGAAAGTATGCGGGAGTAACATGGAGGAGACTGGCACAAGACAGACCGTTGTGGAAGAGGCTTGGAGAGACCTTCGTCCAGCAGTGGATAGATAATGATTGGCAATGTTGATGATGATGATGATATTATTCAGATTTAGACGAAGGTAGGGAACGACCCTGACACCGATTAAATGTAATGTAGCTACGAAAGTCGATCAGCGTGTGCGCAAGCTAAAAACTGACCTCAAGATTTCTAGAATGAAAAGCTGAATCGCAAGTGTGTTAGTGACGGGAATTGGTAAGTTTTGGTCGAGGGTGTCTAGAGTAGAGGTCTGCGCGGAGGCCTAATTTGGTGAGCCCAGCCCTGCCCGGCCATGGCCCGTCAATTGCACCTCTTATTGCGGCTCGGCTCGGCCCGGCCATGGCCCATCAATCTCTTATTGAGGCTCGGCCCGGCCCGTGATGTGCCATTTGGTATTATTTTGTCTTTCTATTTGTATTTTATTAAAATGTGAAAATAAAATAATGAAATGAGATATTATTGAAAATATTTAGTTGAATGTAAGCCTAAAAATATTAGCTAAACTTTGACAATTATCGAAAAATATAACCTTTAAAAAGAGAGAAAAAGGAAGACTAAGTGCGTTCAGAATCTCCCTTTCTCTGAACTAGTAAGCGGTAACACTACAAAAGTCAATCCCTGTACAGATTAGGGATAGGAGAAAAAATCCATGTCGTCACACACTCTCTCTCTCTCTCTCTCACACACACACACCCTACTGCAGACATCCTCCGTCCCCCACTCCACACAACACACACACACACACACTCTCGGGGTCGAATCTTTTTTGTTGTCAACAAGCCCCAAAATGGTTTTACCATCTTAAGACCTACAGATTAGTAAATACACTGTGAGTGCCTCTCCTTGCTCTTCTCATTACATCCTGGGCTATGTCATGGAAGTAAGTAAAGCCCGAGAAACAGTTAAATACACCAGGATATTGGGGAACACGACTTTTTTCTTTCTTTGTCATACCGATAAAAAAGAATCGGTACATTTGGCCCAGCCCGATCGGGCCCGTTTCTTTGTTCTCTAAGCTAAAAAAGGGTCCGACCAGGCCGGGCTTGGGCTTGGCGGGCCAGCCCAGCCGGTGCAGACCTCTAGTCTACAGGTTACACCCCACCATGTTATACATCATTTTAAAGCTCTCGTAAATAGTAGGTACCCGGGAGGGGGTGGAGGGGGTGGGGGGTCGAGAAGAAGCCAAATTTCGCCGCGAATCATACTTTACTACTGTCGGGAATAGATGCATAGCGACAAAATGCATGTTTGTAATGGCTTTTATCACATTTAGCACGAGGTTCTCGTAATTTACGTAGATTTGCAATGAGATATTGCTTGTTACATTTATGTAAAACGCGATGAAATGTTTCGCGATAGTTTAGAAAAATACGAATATTGTTGAGTAACAATGAAATTAGCTATTGTTGCGTCACCTCATGGGACAGCATGCCGGACGATGCGATTTCAACAATGGTTTTCTGTTAGCCATTTTCGTTACATCGCAATTTTTTACTTGGGACGTACTTACTGCTGTCGGAAAAGATGCATAGCATGAAAAACAAGAAGGATAACAGTGAATGCTCAGGTGAAATGCAAACGATGCTCAACCGGCTCAGTGGGCTGACTGGTTATTATTTCAGCACTTGGCCGTACATTGCTGTCACCAATTTTTGTCGAGAATTAAAGCAACGAAATGTACAGAATGTATGGAATCTATAGAATCAAACGGACTAAAAGCGTTACGAAATATTTAACACGCGTCCAGGAGACACAGCCTTAGAACACTGACTGAACAAAATTCGTTAACAATTTGCTATCGACGATCAAATACATCACGTGCTTTCAGTTTCAGACGTCTTTGAGGGGCGAATCTCTGGGATAAAAAAATTAAAAACGTATCTCTGCGAATATTTTATGAAACTGGCTGAAATTTTAATGAACACCATAAATCGTTAATAGGAGCATGACCTCCAAATTTCGCCTGAATCGGTAAATAACTTTTTAAATTAGCCGTCAAAATGTTTTAACTGTTTCTGCGTGTATATTTCTGTTTACCGATGAATTAAAAATTCCATGCCTATTTTAAAGAGTTTTGACCGGATTCCGGTGAAATTTTGAGGGACTCCTCTTATTAACAATTCATGGTGTTGATAAAAATTTTAGCCTGTTTCGTTAAGACTTCGCAAAATTCGTTCTTGCATTTTTTTTTATGCACAGTTCTCAAAGAATAGAAGCACCTGCGGATGTGCAGCGGCGACGGGACCAGGGTCAGTTGCACCCCTCACAGAACCTGTCAATAAATTCAAGGGTGAATTGCACCGGACTCCCTCCTGTTTCATGGGGTAGTTGCACCGGACCGCCCCCCCCCACACACACACGAGGAATTTGCAGACTGTTTCGTAGACGATTTGATGTCGAATATATCGCGCAGAATGGAAGGATGCAAAAATACGCTGATTATATGATATGTAGCTGAAGAAGCCAAATTCCCACCCATAATATGGGCTTCGGATAGAATAGAAGCGGAGAGAACAACTAATGCCTGTGAATCATTGTATGCAAATTTCAATTCTAATTTCAGGGCACCTAGCCCAAATATTTATACTTCTGTCGAAGTAATTAAGCAAATCCAGGTTGATGTTTATGCATTGAAAAATAGTGGAAATGTCATAAAGCAAACAAGCCAAAATCTGAAGAAGAGGATGGTAAATATGGAAAGAAGAAAGCGGAAGTACAAGAATAAAGAACTTACAAGATTTTAATTTTTAAAAGCTATTTCTTATTATGATTCTAAGAGGGTTAAGAGGAAATAAGACAAAGAGGTAAAACACAGATCATGAAACAAGACAAGGGAAACTCATTCCGCAAATTTTTTTTAACACGCCAGGAGCTATTAGCCCCTGCCAGTCCTAAACCTGGAAAAAGTGTGAAGGGAAAATTACGCGGATGAAAAAAAGCCTTACTCACATTGCTTCATTCCCCCGACCTTCTTCCATGGTGCGAGTTGCACAGGTGCAACTCACCTATCGGTAGAAAGGGATTATGCGGTGCAACTCGCCCGTTTCGCTATCTTTCCGGTGCAACTCACCCACTCCCGCGGCGATGAATGCAGTCACGTGCTTTCAGATTTGGACCAGGATAACGATAACGTAGCAAACGACGCTGACTTTATTGATTAGCTTATCATAACTCGCGAATGGAACAACGTAGAGATCTTAAAATTGTTGCGTTGACCTAGAAATTCCAGTATTAATAAGCTATGCAACTTCCACGATGCCACAGTTCGGCGTTCGAGAGTTTTTGCTGCCTCAGACAAACAGACGTTTTGTATATAAGATTGGAGGCTTTTTTTTTAATGGTTTATTGGACCTTATGGTACAAAGGCAATACAAGCACACAAACAGGAGACAGTAATTACACAGCAACAAGTTTAAATCATACATGGTTGACAGCATGGCAAATGATCAATTTACACAGATATAGACAGTGTTGATCATGCAACACATTGCCGCCCCGGTGGCTCAGTGGTCTAAGCGATGGCCTCTGATCATTCGTTTGAAAGGGGTTCGGGTTCGAATCCCGGTGAGGCATGGATGTTGTGTTTGTCTTACGGCACTGGCTCTCTCCCTTCCCTGGAACCAGTGACCCTAAATTAGGGACGGGCGACTGCTTATAGCCCATTGAGTTGCTCACGGTGGTCGTTAAACCTCCAATCCAAATCCAAAAAATCCATGCAACACATTGGGAACAAGTATACATCAAACATGGAATTCACAGTATGCTAAATGATCGATGTACACATATAACCAGGGTTGGACAAGTAAGATATTGAGAGCCAGTGAGGAAAGACAAACACAAACTTGAAAAACAAGAAGGATAACATAGTCATAACCCAGCGCTTAGACCACTGCGCCGCCGCCCCGGTGGCGCAGTGGTCTAAGCGATGGCTTCTGATCATTCGTCCGGAAGGGTCCGGGTTCGAATCCCATTTGAGGCATGGATGTTGTGTTTGTCTTACGGCACTGGCTCTCTCCCTTCCCTGGAACCAGTGACCCCAAATTAGGGACGGGCGACTGCTTATAGCCCATTGAGTTGCTCACGGTGGTCGTTAAACCTCCACTCAAAAAAAAAAAAAAAAAAAAGACCACTGCGCCATCGGGGCGGTTTGGCCGTCCCTGTGGCGCAGTGGTCTAAGCGCTGGGTTATGTGGTCCACCGGGGCGGCTCACCAGTATTCGAACGCAGACCCACATCGGCCGCCCCGGCGGCACAGTGGTCTAAGCGCTGGGTTATGACCATTCGTCTGAGAAGGGTCCGGGTTCGAATCCCGGTGAGGCATGGATGCTGTGTTTGTCTTACGGCACTGTCTTTCTCTCTTCCCTGGGACGAGTAACCCTAAATTAGGGACGGCCGACTTTTTAGAGCCCATCGAGTTGTTCACGATGGCCGTTAAGAAAAAAACAACAACATGCTGAATGTATTTCAAGGTGGTTCATTCATTTTAATTTCAAACTGTCCGTTGTGAAATTTCCTAAAAATATTAACTTTGCGCCACCTAACGGGGAAAAGTTTGTTTCAGGAATTCTGGAAAATCTTGGTTCTGGTTATAACAGTCGGATATAAAAGAATTATTTAATAGAAGCCCAGATGTTGTATCGTATTCAAATACATCGTTAGACTTCCTACTGGGAAAATATTCCAGACGATATTGATCAATAATCTGATAGTGGTTAGAGCCAGTGTTAAAATAATTTTTGTGATCCGATCTGTAGAGTTATAAAGTATCGCCGAACTAAAAATCTAAATTCTCACCACCAAGAGCAAAAAATTTTTGAAACATAAAATCTGGAAAATACATTGAAAGCCGTAGTCACAGCTACACAATCAGATAAAAAAAAATAAAAAAAAATGATGGGACTTTCACAAGCGCAGATATAGTTCTAAATGCAAATGTACTCTTTAAAAGACATCTGGAAAATCAGGTAGTATGTGGATGGGACATGACCAAAATTATATTAATTTGGCAAATTATTGACCTAATTAATGTTCTTAATAAGCCCAGTAATAATAGGATTCCATCGGAAAAGAAGGTTTTCGGCTGAAGGCCATTACTACCACAACCTCAGACCACGTAATGCTACTTTAAGTGGACAGAAGAGACTAAAATCGCTTGGCGTGAGCTCTGGGATGTAAGATGATGTGAGAGAACCTCAAACTTTCGAGGTCTTGAATTGTCGCCGTGGTTGCAGTCGCTGTATGGGGACGATCATTGTCGTGCTACAGAGGAAGAGCTTTTGATAATAATCCTCTTCTTTTGTCACAAATTGCAGGTTATTTGTGTTTAAGCATTGCTGAATATAATATTGTTAACCTTTGTCCGTGTTCCCGATATTGTTCCAAAATGGACGCATATATTTATCTCAAAACAAGGTTCGCAAGGTTATTTTTATCGGGGGAGATACACTGTAAAACTTTTTCTGAAATTCACGGACAAGTTTCCGTCATTTCTTTCGTGAATTAACGAAGCATATTTCTGATACAACCTTTTCCGTGAAATGACGGAAAGAAACCTGAATTTAACGGATTTTTCGTACCACGGGAAAAATTCTGAATTTTCAGGAACCTTTCCGCAGTTTCTTTCTTATATTGACGGTAAATTACCGTTTTAGAGATGTGTTAACGGAAAATTCCGAATTTTCAGAAACCTTTCGGCAATTCCTTTCGTATATTAACGGAAAACCTCCGTTCTCCCTTTATCTGTATGACGAGAAATTTCTGGTAATAGCAGCAATTCGTGAGAATAATCAAGGTTTGATTTGCTTTAAAATTTCAATCGTCTGTGGAATTTTGAAGTTCCGTAGAGAGATCGGATATTGTGGATAGCAAATCGCATGGATTTTATTTTTTGTGGCACAAGATATTTCTTCTCCTTTATCCCTATTTGGTGCACCAGCTACTTATTATATATTGTGTTACTGTAAGAAAGCAGGTACTTGTTGTACAGATGATTATACGAAGTCTGTGTTTCAGTCTTTGGACAACTTAAGACAAAAGCAATTATAGCTATCAAGAGTAAATTTTATATTTAGTTTTTTTGTACGTGTGTGTGTGAAATAGTTCTATCAAAAGTACATTTCACCTTTTTTAAAGATAATTGAAATTCATTGTCAGTTTAAAAAATCATGTTGCAAAGCATTTTGTTGCTTGGAAAGATCTCAATGAAAAATGCAAAATTTGTAAAAAGTCCTACAGGGAAAAAAAAAAAAAAAAACTGTTCAGAAAAATAATAAACTCCAACAGAAAATAAAATGACTAAATCACTCATATTAATGACAAAAAAAAAAAAAAATTCATCGTCGCGTAATTCGTTTTATGAAGTACGTGAGTCGGCTTACCGAGCGTTTGTGGATCAGTTGTTAAAGGCGCAAGTAACCTGTTCAGCCAGCTCTAACGGCGGGGGTTCGACCCTGGCCATACTGGACGGATTATCTGGGGGTAAATGCTGTACCTAGTGTCGATTTTGCAGAATTTCAGTTTAAATACGGAAAAACCTGAAATAGACTCTTCTGAAATAAACGGAATTTCTGTCTACGGAAAATCTGTGAAAATCCGGAAGTTAAACGGGCACTTTTAAAAACGGAAAGTTCTGAAAAAGACGGATACCTACCGGCAACTTTGCTGCACGTTATTTTCAGAAATTCTCCGTGAATTCACACCACTTATTTCGTACAGTGTACTTTACAATTTTCTTTTTGCTGGGGAAGAAGAGGTTTCCATTCCATACTTTGCCTCTGGTTTTCAGGGTCTATCGAAATTGTGCATCTAAGTGTCGTCCCAAGTGACAACTCTTTCCGGTAAACCAGAATCTCCATAAAGCTGCAAAAACAGGGTGCATATCTCCATACGGTATTGTTTGTGTTGACAGGCCAGCTGCTTCGGGATCCACCCGGCACACCATTACATAGGCAGAACCATCATTTATGTGTAACATATCAATCACTGCTGATACAGTAATCCGTCTGTCTTCGTGAATGAGAGAGTTCACACGATAGACACGGTCTTTATTGAGTAAGCGACGTTGACGGAAGCCCTGATCGAGCTTCTTCAGTCATACCTGTTCTGCCAGATTTAAACCTTTCCACCCACTCGCAAATTTTTCTCCGGCCCATACACTTATTACCATACCGTGTTACCATTCTTCTGTGAATTTCGGTGAGACTGGCCCCTTCTGCCTACAGAAACGTTATTACAGCGGTGCAGTCTGAAAGAGGAGGTTCCATACTTGCACACTCACCGCCGGAGCCATACTGACGAAGCATACAGGTGACACCCATCCTAACTACAATTGTGACATTTTAACGTTGTCCGGCTGCTGTCACTTGCAGTATCGGTTGAATGCACAAATTTCCTTTACCTTTTGATTTACCCTCGCATTCAGCTTTGGTCACAGTTATTCCGCAACGCATATCTGGAATGAACAGCTAGTAAGGTGCTGAATATGCATCCTACATTTGGAGGATTACAGATTAGCAGTGTCAACTAAACACATGGGACAAAAAATTAAGAAATGCTGATTGAAACACGTACATAAGTAAAAAAGTTGATGAACGTATAAATATGAGTTGAGTTGCACACTGCTGGACAATTGCTAAGGACGGATCATAAACGGCTATATAGCGCATAGAAAAGTGAGTGTGGTTGGATGCCAAGTGAAATAAAATAATGTCAGAATGCCAGGACATTACAAGAAAGACAATTTATTGTGCTCTGAAATCCAGAAGGCTTTGGAAAATGTTCAAGGGACAAACAGGCCATTTTGTGCAGAATACGTAAACGTGAAAAAAATGCAATTACCGTCCGCAGGCGTTCCGGCGTAAGATGTCAATACGGGATATGGCCACCATGGAGGGCGATGCAAGATTCCACACGTCGTGTCATGCTTTGCACAACATTATCAAGCAGCTGTTGGGGTAATTTATCCCATTCCTCTGTCAGTGCACGGATGAGGGTGTCCTTGTTTATTGGAGGGCATTGGCGACCAGCAAGACTCCTCCCCAAAGCACCCTACACATTTTCAATGGGATTCAGATCTGGAGAACGTGCTAGCCATACGAGGCGTTGAATATCTTCGCTCTCAAGACACTCCTTGACAGCGACTGTTCGATGACATGTTGTGTTGTCGTCCATGAAAATGAATCTATCACCGACAGTACCACGGAACATGCGAACATGAGGTAGCAGAATATCATTAATGTATCGTTGGCCAGTCATAGTCCCAGTTGGAAGCACATAGAGGGACGTACGGCAACTGATCATGATGCCAGCCCATACCATGACACTACATGTCGGATATCGGTCCCTTTCCTGTATGTTTGCTGGACAATATGCAGTACCACTATCACGCCAGATCAGTTGTCGTCGACAATCAGACGATAGACTCTCATCTGAGAAGAGGACAGCAGACCAGTCGTTATCAGTCCAATTGCGATGTTGATGGCACCATTGCAAACGGGCGGTACGGTGACGTCTGGACAATGGGATGCACACAACAGGACGGCGGGCGTATAGTCCTCCTTCATGCAAACGTCTGGCGACAGTTTTTCGGGAGATCCGCTTGCCAGTAGCAGCCATAAACTGATTTGCTACCTCACTAGCTGTGCTGCGCCGGTGTCTTTTTGTTGATAGCACTATGTACCGATCTTCTGCAGGTGTCGTACTGCGAACACGACCTCCCCCGTGACGTTTGCTACACTCTCCATTTGTTTGAAATGATTTCCAAAGCTTTGAAACAACACTGTGGCTGACGTCGAACTCCCTGGCAACATCTGTTATTTTTTGCCCTTCTTCAATCTTGCCAATAATACGGCCACGTGTAAAATCCTCTAGGTGATGTCGGGAAGACATACTGAAAATTGCAAGTTCGTCAATTGATTCTTTCCCTTTCAACTTTGCGTTTGAACAACAACTGTCAATACGCGTCAAATCCTTTATATCTCTTATCAGCGCTATGATGTCACGAACAAGTTCGGCAATCCAAAATTTGCATACGCACAACACGTCTTACTGTATCCCGCACTTATGCTAATTTCCACATTTTCCTGCCTTCCATTTTATAGTTGCTATCGTTGTTATTGTCACCCGTCCTTAGCAATTGTCCGGCAGTGTATAAATATGGAGAGTGAAACTGCAGGATCATGATTATGGATGTCTAAGGTGAGTGTTTCAAGCATCTGTAGCATTCTGTATTTTCTTTTATAGGTACAACTACGGGTCGTAAAGGTGACATTACTGAGTGGCAAAAGAGGGTCATTGTTTTTTCCTGAGAACGTCACTGCTTGCAAGAGGTGTCGAAGTTTGTTGGACTGTCCGAGTCAACAGTCAGTATAGTGTCCATTTCCAGTGGAAGAAGTATAGAAGCTATCACTGTAAGCGAAGCAACTGTGATAGAAGCTCTGTTATGACAAATCGGGATCGAAGGCGTTTTGGATGATTAGCAACTGCTGCACGTTTCCAGACTCGTCAAGAACTGCTTCAACAGTACAATTCTGGACACAGTAAACCAACCTCATGATGAGACGAATTGGGATCGCAGGCGTTTGGGACGATTAGCAACTGCTGCACGTTACCAGACTCGTCAAGAACTGCTTCAACAGTACAATTCTGGACACAGTAAACCAACCTTATGATGAAACAAATCGGGATCGCAGGCATTTGGGACGATTAGCAACTGCCGCACATTTCCAGACTCGTCAAGAACTGCTTCAACAGTACAGTGCTGGACCTAGTAAACCAGCTTCATGATGAGACGAATCGGGATCGCAGGCGTTTGGGACGATTAGTAACTGCTGCACGTTTCCAGACTCGTCAAGAACTGCTTCAACAGTACAATTCTGGACCCAGTAAAATAGCCTTATGATGAGACAAATCGGGATCGTAGGCGTTTGGGACGATTAGCAACTGTCGCACGTTTCCAGACTCGTCAAGAACTGCTTCAACTCTACAAGGTTGGACCCAGCAAACCAGTCTCAGAACGAACGCTACGGAGAGAACCGCATGGCTTGGGCATTTTCAGCCGTGTTGACCAGATACGCCCGAAGTCCAGAAGAACAAGTGAGTAAAAATCATGCAATGCATTGGTTATGATACGCTTTCCAACATACCAGAAATCGCGCGCAGACAAATCCTCCTCTCTCTCCTGACTACTGATTCGTTCAGTATACCTCCGGAACAACATACTAAAGTTTTGTCGCGTTAGAAGCATTTTTACTCAAGTTATGAGGATAACGGCTGTGGAATAAATCTCGCTACTGTGCCCTGACCTTTGACCCCATTTCGATGATATTCAACAGAACCGGTTCAGTATACCTCCGGAACTACATGATAAAGTTTCGTCGCAATCGAAGCATTTTTACGTAAGTTATGACGCATAAGGGCGATGGAATGGATCCCGCTCCTATGTCCTAACCTTTGACTACATTTCGCCCATTTTCAATAGGGTTCGTCCCGAGGTTGTCCTTTACCACATACTAAAATTTCATCGAAATCGAACCCTTTTTACGCGAGTTATCGTGCGGACAGACAGACAGATAGACGGGCAAAGCTGGAGCATATACGCTTCTTCAACCTACGGTTGGAAAGCGTAAAAAATAGCCTTGCTTGAGCAAACCAGTAACGTTACTGAACCATTGAACAGTGGCGACGAATGATATAGTCCGACGAATCCAGCATCTGCTTGTATTCTAATGATGGTCGCTCCAGGGTCATACGGAAGGCTGGAGAAGCATTTAACTCAGAATGTGTCCAATGAACTGTGCAAAAAGAAGGTGGAAGTGTCATCTTTTGGGGCTGTATTTAAAGTATTGTAGTTGGACCATTCGTTGAAGTGTCTAATCACATGAAATCTGTGGATTATGGGCCACTTTTAAAAAATGCGTTATTTCCATTTGTCCAGGTTTTAGAACAAGGACACACAGCGGATACTGTGTTTCAAGATGATAACTCTCGAGTCCATCGAGCGAGAATTGTGCTGGATTGGTTTGAAGAACATGAGAGAGACGTTCCGTACCTCAATTGGCCTGCAAATTCACCCGATCTTAATGTGACTGAAAAAAATCTGGGACATGTTAGAAAGGGCCATGAAGAAGAAGCAACACTCAGCAGATTTGGCGTAATTACGGGATATTTTGTGCACGGAGTGGAATAAACTTGATACGTACACTATATTGACAAAAGTCACCGGACACCTAGAAGAGAAACCCATCATAGCATTTATTGACATACATTAGTACGATGTCGGTCCACCTTTGGCCTTAATGCATGCACAGACAGCATTCACTCTTCCCCTTTTTGTTTTCAACAAGCACGTATTTGTTGGCCTCGACACTTTTTTCAATCTCACTAATGATAAATTCATCCATATTAACAAATAAGGCATTATTCAATACGACATGCAATGGAACGGGATGTTAGCACGTCAAACGAAAACCTCTGAATGCTCGATGCAAAAGATGCAATGCGAAAACTAACTCTCAGTCTTACAATGTGACACGCGCGGCGTGAGAGAGTAAATCACCAGAGATGCAGGCAACAGGCGTTTGCCTGTATCTTGCTTCGGACAATCGCACTGAAAAAAAAACCGCAAAGGCAGTATCATTTTATACGATATGGAATCGGCGGGTCTAGTGTCGGTGTCGTGTCGTCGGTTGGTGGAAATCTTCTTTGCTTTAAGAAAGAGACGGCAATATTTCATATGACAAATCGTTTTTCATTCCGCTGGCACCAGCGTCGAGCACAAAATTCCACAGTACGTTTTTTTCTTTGAAATATTTTTTTCTGTTCAAAAATAAAACGGAAATAAAACTAGGTCGAAATTGGGTCAGGAACACCTTGACCCGTGACTCAGTTCTATCTCTGATGTGATCAAGCGTCCATGACCAGCATTTCTCTTTTTCTGGAAGTAATTGAGCATTCAAAGAAACATAACGTTAGAAGAATAAAAATAAAACGCATTCGCCATTGGTCATTCAGACAGGAGATACCCCAGACAAAAGTTCTAGAAACATTTCTTCAGTATGCTTGCATTATTTCTATATGATAACTCATAATAGAATTTCACATTTCATCTTTTTTATTGCAAATTACTTTGTTCATTTCTGTATTTTAGTTAGTTCAATGATGATATTTGGTACCAAATAAATACTTAGTGATACTAATTGGTGAAAAAATTCCTTTTCCAGAAAAAATATCAATAATATATCGATACTGCATGCAAATGATTGGTGTACTGTCCATATAAACTTTCATCGATATCATGATCCCTACCAGAAAAAATTCCTAGTTGCGCGCCTGGTAACTGCACAGTGTTTGTATGGCAAAAGACGTGCTAAAAATAGCGAAAATTGCATAAAAAGTAAGTTTCTATTTCTTTTTCCTCTTAATTCACGAAAAGCTCCGAACGTGAGCATGGCCGTCTTAAGGGGTGAGACAACAGGGCTGGTGCCTAGGGCCCCCACCTGAACTGGGGCCCCCCAACGCCCCAAGAGTCCTATGGGTTTACAAAAAAAAAGAAAAAAAAAAAAACTCTTTCACCACTCACCAGAACGTTATTTTTTTGTATTTAAAGAAAAGGAGAAACACCAATGCAGAAAGTTGGAAGCCCTTCCCCGCCGCCCCGGTGGCGCAATGGTCTAAGCGATGGCCTCTGATCATTCGTCCGAAAGGGGTCCGGGTTCGAATCCCGGTGAGGCATGGATGTTGTGTTTGTCTTACGGCACTGGCTCGCTCCATTCCCTGGAACTAGTGACCCTAAATTAGGGACGGGCGACTGCTTATAGCCCTTTGAGTTGCTCACGGTAGTCATTAAACCTTGTGACGTACCTGCCAGCAGGACGTACACGACATAAAAGCAGATAGTAGTCAGAATGAACGTCTGCGTAGCTCAGTTGGTAGAGCGACTTGTTCCGGAATAAGCGGACTCGGGTTCGAATCCCGGCGTAGACCAAAAATGACGGAGAGAGTTACTTCCTTATAATGGCGCCCGAACTATCCGTATGACCCGACCGTTCAAAATCTCGCAATGGTGTGATGTTATTTCCACACCGCGAGTTAGGAAAAATCCGAGAATCTCTTCTCCAGCGCTTCGAAAAATAAACGTGTGTGACGTTGCATTCCACACACCGGATTGACTGGGAGTTCTCAAGTGCACGTTCTATAGCTGCCTGCAACGATTCATGGTCACGGCTGACCCGTGGGCCATGCCCCGGCCCTCTTTCGGGGGGGGGAAGATGTGACGTACCTGCCAGCAGGACGCACACGACATAAAAGCAGATAGGAGTCAGAATGAGCATATGCGTAGCTCAATTGGTAGAGCGACTTGTTCCGGAATAAGCGGACTCGGGTTCGAATCCCGGCGTAGACCAAAAATGACGGAAAAATTTACTTCGTTATAACCTCCAATCAACAAAAAAAAGAAGTGCTCCCCCTTTTTTTTCTTTGTAAACCTTGCTCGTAGCTTCGATTTCTCGAGGAGGCAGGGCGGAAATTAGGTCTTAAGGTGGATCTTTTGTGACAAAATAAGAAACAAAAAAATCCGACCTTTCTCCCGATCCCGAGTGTGAGTGAGGCTTGAGGGTAATGAAGGAGACGCACAAATCGCCATTTTTTCCGAATCACTTTTTCCTTTTAAACAGTCACCTGTGTTGTCTATCTATACGAAGAAGCGCACGTATGTATATCACTGAGGTTTGCCCTCCTGGGCTATTTATATATATTCAATCCTCGCTGTTTAAATAAATAACAACGACGGGGGGGGGGCGCATATCAGCGTTTTTGTCCGGTGCGTCATACTGTCCGAGAACGGCGCTGGTTGGTTTATTTCTTCTGCTTTTTTTTAAATTTAATTTTCGTTGAATAATTTGTAGAATGGAGTAGAAACATTATATCTTTGAGCACCAATTTTCTTGTAATTTACTGAGCAACTAAATGTGAGTGCATTTGGTACACTTAATGGAGTTCTACAATTTTATCATGCACCATTTTTCATTTAAGTGATATTTAAAAAGTTACTGAACATTGAATGTTTCTTCTCTGGGATAACATGGTTGATGGTGGTGAATATTCATAAGAATTCTCATATGTTGTATATACATAATACAATATTGTTATAATGCCATGTGTGAATAAAAAAAATAACCACACATTGTAATAATACCACATGTAGTATATATGTATATATATAAATAAGAGCAGGGCCCCTGAAAAATGTGGCGGCCCAGGGCCCCCAGAAGCGTTAAGGTGGTTCCACCTAAAATCTTTGCCTTATGTTTCTAATGGTAAAACTTGTTTACATATTTTCTTCGCAATTAATTTATTCCCAAGGATGAAAATTTGCGCATCGATAAAACTAACTTTAAGTTATAGCATGGGATACTTAATACTTGCTAAAACATAACCATAATTATATTAAAAAGCAATCGCTTCTCTTTGAGTAATGTTTAGACCTGTTAATAGATGGCGTGACATGTACGTTAATGACGTCAGCAGACAAACAAATGTTGGGTTGCTTAATTACGGTTAGGTTTTAGCAAGTATTAAGTATCCCATGTTATAACTTAAAGTTAGTTTTATCGATATGCAAATTTTCATTCTTGGGAATACATTAATTGCGAAGAAAATATGTAAAGAAGTTTTAACATTGGAAACATAAGGCAGAGATTTTATGTGGAACCACCTTAAGACGGCATTGAACGTGAGAATTGAACACATCTTTTTACTTTGTCCCATGCTGACGTTGCGCGAAAGAGTTTTCCGTTGCCGTCGGGAAAACGCAATTCCAGTTAACTAACAGCTGTCATTATTGCAGCGATGTTTCGAAGCGAGGAGACAATATTTACCGTCTTGTTTAACTCAAGAGGGAGGGGGAAGGGGTGAGCTTTAATTCATTCCCAACTGAACTTCTGTTCATTTCCTATTACCATCTTACATTTTAGTTTTGCGCTCTTGTTGAGTCATTGATTGTATAATAACCTTTCGTCAAGACGAAGGGTGATATTTGAAAAGTTAATGACCGTGGGGCTTGCCGGTGATGCACCCTGTGTTATTTGATATTTGGACAGCGATTACCACTCGTTTAGAAACACTCCTGCTTGTAAAATGTTCGGCTATAAAACACTCGATTCAAAGAAAGCCGATCACTGTAGGACTGAATAAACTATCGGAGTTGTACGCAAATACACAAATTAATTAATTATGCTTATCTTCAATTTGCTCTTGATTTGCAATCCATTCACGTTTTAAGCTGCGTCTTCCTCTTAGCAAAAATAGTGATTTTATGGTGATTGGCAGGTTGTTTGCGAAGTATTACGGGTCAAATGATCTTCCGCGCTGAAGTCTAAATTTAACCTCCATTCTTGCCTTAAGTCATCATCGGGCATCTGTCATCGAGAGACAGACGGCTTGGCGCTTTATGAGGCTGGACATTAAATAGTAGTAGCCGAGCTGGTTTCTTCAACTGGGGCACTACACTTTGTCCCGAAGCGTTTTGCCAGCTTATGGAGGGAAAAAAAAAGTTCTAAGATTCGTCTGAAAGACGAAATCTTCCGTGCACTTAAACAACTGCAGTGATGTAGTATTAAATAAAAAAGTGTCTTAGCGGTGAACGGGCTAGGAAAAAAATACCCTCAAACTTTTCAAAATCTGATTCGTTGTTTTTGTTATTATTATTTTTTTTAATTTACGTTACTAATTACCAATATCATTTCATATTAAAACTGCGTAATCTGAGCAATTTTAAATAACAGAAAGAATGTATATGCTGAGATTATAAATTTTTATTTAAATTTTATAATCAAATATCATGTTTGAAACATGACATTTGATTATAAAATTAAAAATAATAATAATGGGTGAAATGGGGCCAAAGGTCAGGACATAGGAACGGGATCCAGAAAGATATATACTAAATTAAAGATTATAAATTTTTTTATTTAAATACGGCTCTGCGTTGTTCTCATCATTGTCAACCATTATCAATCCACTGCTGGACGAAGGTCTCCCCAAGTTTCTTCCACATCGGTCTGTCTTGAGCCAGTCTCCTGCATGTTACTCCCGCATACTTTAGAATTTCATCCACCCATCTCCCATGTGGTCTTCTTCTGGGTCTTTTCCTGTCCCTTGGAATCCAGTCTAAAATTTCAGCTGTCCATCGATGGTCTGTCCTTCTGGCAATATGTCCAGCCCATTGCCATTTCAGGGATTTAACTCTGATCATGATGTCTTCCACTCTTGTCATTTTTCGGATCCACGAGTTCCTCTTCTTATCTCTCCTGGTTACACCAAGCATGCACCTCTCCATGCTGCTTTGAGTTGTCTGCAGCCTTTGTATGTCTCTTTTAGTTAAGGTCCACGTCTCTGCACCATACGTAAGCCCTGGAAGGATGCATTGATCAAACACTTTTCTTTTAAGACATAATGGCATATTGCTCTTGAAAATTGTACTGTTTCTTCCAAAAGCTCAGCAGGCAAGTTTTATAAGCCGATTAATTTCTTCATCGATGTGACCCTCACTTGATATCTGTTGTCCAAGATAAATGTAGGTATTGGTTATCTCCGGCTTTCCCCCATCAATCGATAAATCTTCATTTCTTGTAAAAGCATTGTACATCACTTTTGTCTTCTGAAAGTTCATTTTTAATCCCACTTCTTTACTCTTGTCAGCAAGTTCCTGGGTCATACTTTGCAGCTCTGATGGGGTAGTTGCAAAAATGACAATTAAAGATTATAAAATTTTTATTTAAATACGGCTCTGCGTCGTTCTATACTATTTTAAATATGCATTCGGAATATTTGTGAACTAACAGAGTAACATCTATTCAATATGACTAATGTGCCGTTTCTACCGAGATTATATGATACATGTGGAAGATATTTGCCCATAATGAGTCAGTGAGCTCAAGGATTACTTTTATTGGAGCCGATACCAGGGGCGAGTTGTTTAATACAAATATCCATCACTACTGTTTTCTCTCTCGGCACTGTAATCTTAGCCATACGAAGTAGCCATCCCCTAGAAATTTATTTTGACCATCTAGACAAAGGAGTTTACATTCTCTTTGTGATAGAATCTTATGATTTGTGACACACTCTATTGCGTTATCCAACTACGAAGATCAGTCTCACAATATTTTTTTATTTGTTACTGGATTTAACAACTACCATGGGCAACTCGTACGGATATAAGCAGCAGAGTTGGACAGGAATGCGTTACAAAGTAAAGGAAGTGCAGATTGCAATTAACCTGTAATGCATTACAAGGTAATCCCAAGTATGGTTTGCACAAGATAATGGAATTAATCTGTAATGCATTATAATGAAGAGGATATAATTCAATTATTTAATAATGCCATTCAAACGCAATGGAATTATTTGGTAATGAAATTACACAATTTGCAAATAAGAATTACATACTGATAGTTTATAAAAATGTACTTGTGCCAAAAGCTATGTCTAGAAAAATCGGCCATGTAACAGAGCAGACAGAGACCGAAGTGTCGTGTAGAATGTTCTAGAAGCGGCAACAATGGGTTAGACGTTTGTAGAATGTTATAGAATGATGGGAAGTTGGAGAGCTTTATGTAAATCAAGAATATTCCAGAAATTTCAAGTCCTGTCGTGAAGTATACATAAAGGAGTCAGTCGCTCGCTAGTCCAGTGTTCGTATCGGACAAGAAATGGACAACACTTGAGGAGAACGGCACAAATGTGAAGAGTTTGCAAATTTCTGTAATATTCGGCAGAGCACCCTGAGTTGCTGAACGGTGAGTGTAGTGCTAATATGTGCTTGTGGCTATAGTAGGGTAACTATTTTGGACAGCGAAACGTATATAATGGACGATAATACTGTACTGGAGATGGACGAAATGAGTATCTCTAACCGAAATAAACATATTCGTACTTACTTCATATGTATTATTTCATTCAAATCACTTTACTTGTGGCGAAGACGGGGCAACTACTGATGTCATACACGTACAATCTCCAATACCTACATACATGCATTTGAGGTCCGAGGGGTTGAACAATTGTCAAATAGCCTACACAACGTGTAAGTGTGTACTGGTTTATTCACGTTGTATTGTTACCCATAAGTTATTAGTTAATTACAAACATATATTAATAGTTAACCATTACGATTATAATGGGTAACTGATAAATGTCATTGCAATTACAATGTAATTCCAATGACCAGTTCACCATTACCATGTAATGGTAACTCTAAGTTCTTGTTCCCATTACCATTACGGTGTAATGCATTACCAATTAATTCAATTACGATTTTGCATAACTCTGATAAGCAGTCGCCGGTCCCTAATTTTTGGTCACTTGTTCCAGGGAAGAGACAGATCCAGCATCTTTGTCCATGTACACCACCCATGACTCATCCGGGGTTGGGACTAAGTCTTAGCTAGGAAGAATGGTCAGAAGCCTGTGCCTCGGACCATTGTACCACCGGCGCGGTCATTTCTGTATATGACATTCGGTTAAGGTACGAGTCTGTTTGAAATACAGAACACAATTTTTACTATTTTTGCATACATGATCATTTTGAAAAGTTCCTTTGCCCAGATTCTCTTACCATGTAACCACGAAAAGTAGCCAGCGGTGCTAAGCCTAGAAAAAAGTGCCTTAGCACCGCTAAGCCCCTTCTACATCACTGAGCAACTGTCTAGTGAATGAGGTTTGCGCACACATTTCTTTAAACGTGGGAAGTAGTTGTTTTTGACAAAGGCGATGCTTTATCACATGTAAAATGGAACGAAATACGCATATTTTAACAATGTACGTATGTTGCTTATAGACTAATGCTTGTTACTCAGGTAGCACAGTCTTGCAGTTTAGCGTAGGCCCAACACTGAGCCACCATCATTTAGGAATAGAAGACGGTGGCTCAGTGTCGGGCCTACGTTTAATTGCAAGACTCTGATACCTGGGTAGTTTTTCTCTCTTTTGGTTCTGAGGTCTGCAATGTTTTTAGGTATTTCAAATTGCTTGGTCTTTACCGAAGCACTTGTTGAACATACACTACATAGACAAAAGTCACCGGACACCTAGAAGATAAACACAACATAGCTTTTATAGACATATATTAGTACGGTGTCTGTCCACCTTTGGCCTTAATGCATGCACTGACTGACCCTTCGAGACATGCTTTCGACAAGGTATTGGAACACAGCGATAGGTATGCGCTTCCATTCAGTACCTAATGCTGCCGCTAACTGTTGCTTAGTAGTAGGCTTTGGTTTCAAACTTCTTATGCAGCACTCTATTTCATCCCATAGGTGCTCTATGGGATTAAGATCAGGGCTCAGTGCTGGCCAGTCCACACACGATACGGAATTATTGTCAAACCACGCCGTAACATTCCTTGCTTTATGGCTCGGTGCATTATCCTGCTGACACCAACAAGGCTCGGTTCCATAGTATTGTCACACACAGAGTTGGTAGGGCATAATTGTCCAAAATATCGAGGTAGACGTGCTGGTTAACAGGTTTGTCCACGATAACCAATGAGCCGGGACCAAACCACGAAAAACACCCCTACACGATTACACTGCCAGCTCCAACTTGACAGTAGGAACAGTACACTGTGGTAAATAGCATTCACCCGGCTGCAGCCATACCCGTGCACGGCCATCAGATTGATGGATCGTGTATCTAGATTCATCAGACCATAGGATCCGCTTCCATTGATCTACGGTCCACGATAAATGTTCTTTACACCATGTTAAACAACGAGTAGCACTCCGAGGGGAGATGAAAAACTTATGAGCAGCCGCACGACCACGGTAACCCATGGAATGAAGTTCTCTGCGAATGGTACCTGTACATAGCGAGGTTCCAGTATTTTTACCCACCTGTACACTGAGGTCTTGTGCAGTAGTACTCCGTTGATGAGCTGTAACGACTCTCCTGGGGCTTCGACGTCCTCTATCACTGATTTTCTTTGGTCTGCCGGTACGTTTGTCTGCTTCAGGCATGCCATGTGTCTTCCACTTATTCAGTACATTCAAAACAGTTGACTTGGGTATGTTTAAACGCTTGTCGGTTTCTCTTATGGACAACCCACTAATTTAACACCCAACAATCTTTCCTTTCTCGAAGTCAGTTCTCTACCGCCGCGACATTTTCACTCAATCTCACAGTACGATATGATCGCATTCAGCCGCAGGCTTGTTTTTATACCGTTTGCAGCTGTACCGCGCTTCTTAACAACGCAGAGGATCCGTTCATTTGCTTTTGAAGCGGTGTCCGGTGGCTCTTGTGAATATAGTGTATAATACAAACACTTAAGTCTGACTAAATGAAAAAATGCCGGGGTTCATAAGAATGTGTAACTCGCGTTAAAATCCAATATTTTATTCTTCAAAATGGCGGCAGTCATACGAACATGAAGTAGCATTCATAAATGCGCTTTATACTTGCGTAGCTTCTCAACACACCAGACAAAAACTTACGGAATGTAAACTTTATTCGTTAATATGGAGTTATATCACCACCTGCTTTAATTACAGCTTTAATTTTGTTCGGCATGCTATTAATATGACCCAGTATCACATACACTATATTGACAAAAGTAACCGGACACCCCTTCAAAAGCAAATGAACGGATCCGCTGCGTTGTTAAGAGTGGAAAGGGAAATTAAACTAAACTAAGACAGACGTAAGAGACAGCAAAATGACACTGCTAAGGCGAATCCTTAAAACTCTGCGCTCTAGAGCGTTTTTTAACCCTTAAAATCCTGTCCTAGTTTCGCCTCTGATGCTTACAATATCATTCTGCCTCCCGATAGCTTGCTTCTGACTAATCGTGGGAGATGGGCCCGGTTTCTAGTCTGGGATGAGTACAGGGGCTGTTCCTTAACCGAAACCAGTGACCCTAAAGTAGGGGCGAGCGACGGCTAATAATCCTCAGAGTTGCTCGTGGTGGTCGTTAAACCCAAATACCGAAAAAAAAAATCCGGATGTTTCCGTATTTAGAAATAAAATTCCAAAAATTCCATTTCCATCAGACAGATCCAAGAATGACCAAGATAATCGATACAGTTTTAGTTTTTTTCTACTCCGCAATTTTCTAGGTAATTTTCTGGTGCATTTGTATTCGTTGCGATGTCTCTGTTTCTTGAAGACAGATTCAGAAACTTTTCATTCAATCTTTTTCATTCGTTTTCCGTCTTTCTATTGGCACAGCTTTATCGACTAGAGGAATACAAGTATATTTGCCATTATATCTCTGTGTTTCCAACATACACTATATTGACAAAAGTCACCGGACACCTAGAAGAGAAACACAACATAGCATTTATTGACATACATTAGTACGGTGTCGGTCCACTTTTGCGTCTTAATGCATGCACTGACTCTTCGAGACTGGCTTTCAACAAGGTTTTGGAACACAGCGATAGGTATGCGCTTCCATTCAGTGCACAATGCTGCCGCTAACTGTTGCTTAGTAGTAGGCCTTGGTTCCAAACTTCTTCTGCTGCACTCTATGGGATTAAGATCAGGGCTCTGTGCTGGCCAGTCCACACACGATACGGAATTTATCGTCAAACCACGCCGTAACAGTCCTTGCTTTATGGCTCGGTGTATTATCCTGCTAGTACCAACAAGGCTCGGTTCTATAGTATTGTAACACACAGAGTTGGTGGGGCATAATTGTCCAGAATATCGAGGTAGACGTGCTGGTTAACAGGTTTGTACACGATAACCAACGGACCGGGACCATACCACGAAAAACACCCCCACACGAGTACACTGCCAGCTCCAAACTTGACCGTAGGAACAGTACACTGTGGTAAATAGCGTTCCCCCGGATGCCGCCATACTCACACACGGCCATCAGACTGATGAATCGTGTATCTGGATTCATGAGTCCATAGAACCCGTTTCCATTGATCTACGGTCCACGATAAATGTTCTTTACACCATGCTAAACGACGAGTAGGATTCCGAGTGGAGATGAGAGGCTTATGAGTAGCCGCACAATCACGGTGACCCATGGAATGAAGTTCTCTGCGAATGGTACGTGTACATACCGAGGTTGCAGCATTTTTACTCACCTGTACACTGAGGTCTTGTGCAGTACTCCGTCGATTAGCTGTAACGACTCTCCTGAGGCTTCGACGTCCTCCAACGCTGATTTTCTTTGGTCTGCCGGTACGTTTTGCTGCTTCAGGCACACCATGTGTCTTCCACTTATTCAATACATTCAGAACAGTTCACTTGGGTATGTTTAAACGCCTCTCGGTTTTTCTTATGGACAACCCACTAATATAATAACACCCAACAATCTTTCCATTCTTAAAGTCAGTTCAGCGACATTTGCACTCAACCTCACTGTGCGATATGATCGCGGTCAGCTGCAGGGTTGTTTATATACCGTTTGCAGCTATACCGCGCATCTTAACAACGCAGCGGATCGGTTCATTTGCTGTTGAAGGTGTGTCCGGTGACTTATGTCAATATAGTGTATGTGACGTATGAGTCAAACGAACAATGAAGCAGCCGGGGTAGTTAAATGGAGAGAACAGCCAGAGTAAGAAGATGTGAGTTCGAATCCACTGTCGGCAAAAGAAAGGTTGTGTTGGCTCCCGAATGAAAATGAAACTCTTAGCCGTTAGGTTTGAAAAATTTGTGTGATGATTCTTCCACACAATGCAGGTAAAATTAATTGTTCTACAATGACCTAGGTGGTCCTTCGAGCTAGGTTGTGAGCTCACACGCGATTTCGTGTTCCCGCCTTTCTCAAGGGAGGGATGAACGTAAATGACGTAATATACTAATGTGACGCATGAGGCAAATGGACAGTGAAGCGTCGATCAGCCTGTTTGCCTAGTTCAACCGGGAGGACCCCAGTAGGAAGATGTGGTTTCCAATCAAAGTTGGTAACTGCTCTAAAATTTTGGACCCGGACCCGTAACTGACACGGAATCTGCTTTAAACTATAAATTCGAAACTCTGTATATAATATTTCTGTAAACGTAATGTATATATCAATCCCAATAACTGCTTGATATTTATTAACTGAAATCCTTTTTTAATAACACAATTTTGTTACTTGCCAAATTTTAGTGCCACAATTTTGCGTAATCCAGAAGTAATAGCTGACTATGCTGACATGGAGTATTACAAATGGATATCATTATTTACGATTACACAAATGTATTTTGTCCGCAGAAAATCAATATTAAAAACAAAATTATAATCCAAAGCTATCTTTTAGAATATCAAAAATTTAATTGTAAGCGAAGACAAAATTGAAAACTTTATTATCATACCACATCATAAACAAGAACTTAATTAGTGATGTTTACATTGAAGCAAGAACAATATGTGTGGATTGCATACTCGATTATTCCGAATCAAGATTATATACTAGTTTCGTTGTAAACGAAAAAAATGGGCATATACACTATATTGACAAAAGTCACCGGATACACCTTCAAAAGCAGATGAACGGATCCGCTGCGTTGTTAAGATGCGCGGTACAGCTGCAAACGGTATAAAAACAAGACTGCAGCTGACCGCAATCATATCGCACTGTGAGGTTGAGTGAAAATGTCGCGGCGGGAGAGAACTGACTTTGAGAAAGGAAACATTGTTGGGTGTTATATCAGTGTGTTGTTCATAAGAGAAACCGAGAGGCGTTTAAGCATACCCGGGTAAACTGTTTCGGATGTACTGAATAAATGGAAAACACATGGCGTGCCTGAAGCAGCAAAATGTACCGGCAGACCAAAGAAAATCAGTGAGAGAGGACGTCGAAGCCTCAGGAGAGTCGTTACAGCTAATCGACGGAGTACTGCACAAGACATCAGTGTACAGGTGAGTAAAAATGCTGGAACATCGGTATGTAAGCGTTCCATTTGTAAAGAACTTCATTCCATGAGTTACCGTGGTCGTGCGGCTGCTCATAAGCTTTTTATCTCCACTCAGAATGCTACTCGTCGATTAGCATGGTGTAAAGAGCATTTATCGTGGACCGTGGGTCAATGGAAACGGGTGCTATGGACTGATGAATACAGATACACAATCCATCAGTCTGATGGCCGTGTGTGAGTATGGTGGCATCCGGCGAACGCTATTTACCACAGTGTACTGTTCCTACGGTCAAGTTTTGGAGCTGGCAGTGTACTCGTGTGGGTGTGTTTTAGTGGTATGATCCAGGCTCATTGGTTGTCGTGGACAAACCTGTTAACCAGCACGTCTACCTCGATATTCTGGACAATTATGCCCTACCAACTCTGTGGCAATACCATGGAACCGAGCCTTGTTGGTACCAGCAGGATAATGCACCGAGATATAAAGCAAGGACTATTATGGCGTGGTTTGACGATAATGCCGTATCGTGTGTGGACTGGCCAGCAGAGACCCTTGATCTTAATCCCATAGAGCACCAATGGGATGAATTAGAGCGCCGCATAAGAAGTTTGGAACCAAGGCCTACTACTAATCAACAGTTAGCGGCAGCATAATGTACTGAATGGAAACTCATATACCTATCGCTGTGTTCCAAAACCATGTCGAAAGCATTTCTCGAAGAGTCAGTGCATTCATTAAGGCCAAAGGTAGACCGACACCGTACTAATGTATATCAATAAATGCTATGTTGTGTTTCTCTGCCAGGTGTCCGGTGACGTTTGTCAATATAGTGTATATGTGTGTGCAAAGTATAATATCAAGGGTTATATTTGTTTAACCACTTACATATGATATTAAGGAATTTGATATCACGGAATTACTATGGAGTTGGTAGAAACGAAATTGTCCTAGAAAAATATCACCAGTAACAGAATAAGATAAAAAGGGTAGGGAGCTAAGCATAGTACAAAATTTGAAAAATATGAAACACCTCGCATCGTACTCAATTCTTCGGGTTGGGGGAATTTCCCAGGAAAGTTTTTCTGTTGTGATCTAAAATTAAAATTTACAAAGTGAAGAACATGTATGCGGTATATTTTAAATGCCCCCTCCCCCAGAAAAGGAAAAAAAATGCTCACTTAATTATTCCATTCTTTAAGCCTTCAGCAACCATGACTTGAACCTCCAAAGTTCGAGGTTTTAGTCTGCCACGGTCCGTTCTTGCAACCAGGCCAGCTCACGGAAAGTGACGCTCTGACTCTGCCAATGATGCTTGTATTACCAAAATTCTTTGCGCAATGGTACTTAGTACAGGATACGTCAATCTCTGCTCACCCCACCACTTCAGAGGATTAACTAAATACAATTCATGGGTATCCTTGCACTTTCCACATTGGCACTGGGGAGTCACAAATGATCCTACAATTGTATGGTATCGCTTCAGTTCCACTTCAAGATCTTCAGTTCTGAAGATTGTTTGATTCACAGTTTGTGTAATTAGTTCACCATTACTTTGTCGGAAAGAAGCAAATGGGCCATTCTCTAATTTGCTTTCTCCATGTGGACTCTCATGAGTTGATGGTTTTGTTGTATTTAGACTATTGCTCTCCTCTTCAGTGTGAAACAATTCATCTGGAGTATTCATGCTAACAATTACACATACGTTTTAATCACGAATACAGTGAAGTGTTGATCCATCATAGCTTTTTACTCAGTTATGTTTAGCGCAGGCACGAACAAGAATGCTTTCAAGCTTGGGTCACGTAATGTTGCACAAAAATGAATAGGAGTAATCGAGCTGAACATTTTCTCATCAAATTGATTTACAAATACTCTTCTTATTCTCCGGATTTCCACCAAATCACTGTCTTTCTTCGTATCCCATTGATTTCTAAGCAGAAAAAAGGCTGGCAAAACATTTTGTAAGGTTGGCATATAAGCGAATTCTAGCATACCGAGCACGTTGCTCATTGGAGCTAAGAGTTCAACTGTTCCCTTGAGAAGATTTAGGTTTACGCGGTCCAGAAGATACTCTTTTCCTGTGTCGCGTAACAAGAGTCTCAATTTACTATCTGTCCTCTGATTTTCGAGTATCGAAGTGAACTTTTTTGAAGAGATCGCCATGGCCGAGTCTTCCCACCGTATTTCAACGAGATATTCAACTCCGATTGAACGCCGGTAGTTTTCTTTACATACGTCACTAAATTATGAGCACATTAGTCAAACTCGTTAATGCTCTCATTTCCTTGCATTTCTTCCACGCTCTAGAAACTGCCGTGTTTAACCTGTGGCAGACGCAATCAATGTGAACATTTTGTTCTGTTTGCTGCTACAATATTTAACCCTTTATCTGTAGTGACAGGTGTGTTCGTCTCATCACATCCTGCTTCCCTCAAAGTAGCATTTAACACGTTTGCAATATTCTGAGCGGTCTTTTTCTCCGGGAAATGAGCACAAGAATGCATAGCATGGTTGTGACTCCAATATGATCTATCAGCACCTTGTTCTTCAATCCAGAAAAATGTAATATCCAAATAGCTTATCTGTACAATGTTATCAGTCCATAAGTCAGTCGTGAAAGATACAACTTGTTCTACTATGGCTGGTTGTAAGGGATGTTTAATATTGTTTTTCACGCTTTCAACCATCTTCATACAGTCGCAACTTACTGTCTTCCTGCTCATTAATACACTGTTTCCATCTATTTTTCCACGCGTTGCTCTAAGTTTCACTAGTTCTTGAGCAAAACCACGAAAGTATTATAACGAAGTAAATTTCTCCGTCATTTTTGTCCACGCCGGGGCTCGAACCCGGGTCCCCTCATTCCGGAATAAGTCACTCTACCAATTGAGCTACGCGGACGTTCATTGTGGCTGCTATCTGTCTTTATATCGTGTGCGTCCTGCTGGGCAGGCACGTCACATCTCCCCCCCCCCGACACAGGGCCGGGGGCATGGCCCACGGGTCAGCCGTGAACATGAATCGTCGCAGGCAGCCATCCGCTGTAGAACGTACTTGAGAACTCCCATTCAATCTAGTGTGTGGAATGCAACGTCACACACATATATTTTTCGAAGCGCTGGAGAAGGGATTCTCTGATTTTTCCTATCTCGCGGTGTGGAAAGAACATCACACTATTGCGAGATCTTGAACGGCCGGGTCATCCGGAAAGTTCGGGCGCCATTATAACGAAGTAAATTTCTCCGTCATTTTTATCCACGCCGGGGCTCGAACCCGGGTCCCCTCATTCCGGAATAAGTCACTCTACCAATTGAGCTACGCGAATTTTCGTTCTGACTGCTATCTGCCTTTATGTCGTGTGCGTCCTGCTGGCAGGTACGTCACAGTATATATTATCTACTACATTAAAAGCTAACAGAGCTCCTGCCACTAGTTCACTTTCACATTTCTTTATTTGATCCAAATTAGCATTTCGTACTTTAACTGATGATCGTTTGAACGGCAAAGTAGATTGTTCACTCTTTCCACGCTTTGATGGAAGTGCGCATACTTTCATATGGTTGGTTAGTTTTTTGGCTCCATTGTCTTTTATTTCACCGTCGACATCTTTCTTTGTAATTATACACTTTCCACATTTTGAACAACAAGCAATACCAAACAACAAAGAATTATTCACTGGTTCCGAACAATTTCCAGCATTCACTCTTCCCCTTGTGGTTATCAACAAGAACGTATATGTTGGCCTCGACGCTTTTTCAATCTCCTTAATATTAAATCCATCCGTATTAACAAATAAAATGGCGTTCGCCTGTACCTTGCCCCGGACAATCGCCCTGCAAACGAACGCAAAGGAAGTATCGTTTTACGATATGATGTCGGTGTGTCCGACGTCGGTCGGTGGAAATCTTCGTTACTTCAAGGAAGAGACGACAATATTTTTTCATGACGAATAATTTTTCACTACATGGGCACCAATGTCGAGCACAAAATTCCACATCCACAGTGTGCATTTTTCTTTGGAATATATTTTTCTTTTTTCAAAAATTAAACAGGAATCAAATCGGGTCAGAAACACATTGACCCAACCCGTTGGATCCGCAAGAAATTGTTGATCCGTGACCCATTTCCATCTCTGGTTCGAATGCCAGCAAAACAAAGGTTATACACTGAAGAGCAATTGAATTAGAGATACCTGTCTAGTAACGTGTAGCACCACCTTTCGCCCTGATGACGGCGGCGATTCGTCTCGGCATGGACTCGATAAGACACCGGAAGCGTTGGATCCATGACCCCTGAATAAGCTCCCACAGTTCACGAAGATTTCATGGAGGGGGTCATTTCTCTCGATGGCATCACAGATGTGCTGAGGTCAGGTGACCTAGCTGGTCAAGGAAGCGAGGTCACGTCGGTGGAGTGTTCATCCAACCATTCGGATACAATTTGGGAGCTGCATTGTCTTGTTGCAGGATGAGGTCCCCAGTGGGATGTTGAAGACGCACAAACGGGAGCAAATGGTCGTTCATGATATCCCGGTAATGTTGACCTGTGAGGGACGATGTCACACGTACCAGAGGTTCCATTTCAGTCCACGTAAACAGTCCCCAGACGAGAATGCCACCCCCACCAGCTTGAAGAGTACCCTGCTGGCAAGAAGGATCCATCCCTTCATGTGGTCCCGCCATCCGCATGTACCAACGTGAATCTCGTCTCATCAGTCCAGCCAACATTTTTCCACATGTCTAGGGTCCAGTGGCGATGTTCCCGCGCCCATGCTAATCTTTTCACCCTGTGATGAGCGGTCAGCAGCGGTGCCCTCCTGGGACGATGGCTTCTGTACCCCATAGCGAGGAGATGGTTCTGGATAGTGTGGCTGCTTACACGTTTTTGTGCAACAGCGTTAAATTGCAGAGGGATTTCTTGCACTGTGGCCCGTCTATCCGCTGTTAAAATACGAGCTATCCGACGATGACCCCGCTCATCCACACGCTGTTGTCCACGGCAGTTGGCCCTTGAAGGGATGGTTTTACCGGATTCGATGTACTCACGGTGCACCCGTGACACAGTGGCTCGTGAAAATCCCAGTGCCTGCAACGACTTCCGAGATGGAGTGACCCATTCGTCGGGCCCCGATAATTTGCCCACGATCAAATGCGCTTAGATCCTTCGTCTTACCCATACTGCGCCCGACTCTTACTGATTCCCGTCGCATCACTCTTTATATTGTCGGATCGCTGCATACGTCATGTCGTTTCCGTTTACAGGGCCACCCACAGCGCCACATTTGCATAACGCCAGCTGTCTCTAATTCAATTGCTCTTCAGTGTAGAGTCATTTGAAAAAATCCTTTCTTTATCTGGAGGGGCGTTTCTTTGCCAAAAAATAATAAGATAGTATGCCTTGAAAAAAAAGGCCTATTTAGCGTGTGTGTGCGAACACGATGTCCCCCTCGCTAAAGTTCCACACGACTTTGGAATACTGTGTAATATTCTACATTTCACCTCTCCCGACAAAGAACAAACATGTACGTTCTGTTGGCGCTGGCTGGTTCTCTCGTGCAGCCAGCCCGAATTGATGGTTCTTTTTATTTTGCACAAATATTATTAGTTTATTATATAATCATCATTGTCAACCATTATCAATCCACTGCTGGACGAAGGTCTCCCCAAGTTTCTTCCACAACGGTCTGTCTTGTTCCAGTCTCCTCCATGTTACTCCCACATACTTTCAAATTTCATCCACCCATCTCTCATGTGGTCTTCTTCTGGGTCTTTTCCTGTCCCTTGGAATTCAGTCTAAAATTTCAGTTGTACATCGATGGTCTGTCCTTCTGGCAATATGTCCAGCCCATTGCCATTTCAGGGATTTTACTCTGATCCTGATGTCTTCCACTCTTGTCATTTTTCTGATCCACGAGTTCCTCTTCTTATCTCTGCTGGTTACACCAAGCATGCACCTCTCCATGCTCTTTGAGTTGTCTGCAGTCTTTGTATGTCTCTTTTAGTTAAGGTTCATGTCTCTGCACCATATGTAAGCACTGGAAGGATGCATTGATCAAACACTTTTCTTTTAAGACATAATGACATATTGCTCTTGAAAATTGTACTGTTTCATCCAAGAGCTATGCAGGCAAGTTTTATACGCCGATTAATTTCTTCATCAATGTGACCCTCACTTGATATTTGCTGTCCAAGATAAACGTATGCATCTGATATCTCCAGCTTTTCTCCATCAATCGATAAATCTTCAATTCTTGTAAAAGTATTGTACATTACTTTTGTCTTCTGAAAGTTCATTTTTAATCCCACTTCTTTACTCTTGTCAGCAAGTTCTCTGCAGCTCTGATGGGGTAGTTGCAAAAATGACTACGTCATCAGCAAACCGAAGGTGAGTTAGCTAATCTCCATTATTCTTTATCCCTTTGTTTTCCCAGTTCAGTGATTGAAAGACATTTTCCAATGTGGCATTAAAGAGCTTGGGAGATATGGTGTCACCTTGTCTCACTCCCTTTCCAATTTTTATGTGTGTTGTATTTTCAAACAGCCGAATCTTTGCACTAGCATTTTCATAGATGTATTGTGGCGTCCCCTTTAACTTTAACTGGGTTAATTATAAAAGCCACACTAAGTACAGCTGATCCGAACCCATTATGTGGAATCTAGGGACCTACTGTTTGGTTTACGTGGGGTGTCGTCAGATTATGAAATCACGTTTACCCAGCGTCGGGCTGACGAGACTTCAACCTCTGAGACGGGCGTTGTGTTTCACACGCAGTGTCCTGTGGGTATCACAGTACTTACGTGTGCCGCAATGTTTTTATGTAATCGTCAGTTCTGGAACATTTTTCCTCTCAAATAATGTTGAACCTGAATTTGGAGAATTTAAGTTTACTTTTAAGTTTCAACCTGTTAGAAAAACCCGTTGTCATTCGTAAAATGAACCACCTTTACCGCTGCCTGGTTCACACTCGTTACTACTTAATTTCTTGGACTTGCAAAATACACATCATAAACAAAACACTACAGAGAATTGAATAGCACATGAGAAATTATTCTTTTGGAAATAAAATGGTTTATTCGATGATATCTGTGCCTTAAAGATATTACAGGGGTCAGGACCCTTCTATAAAAGAAGTTAACTTTTATACTTTATGCACATTTTCTTTCGTCTCGCCTTAAACAATATTCATATTTTGTTACGTTACTTGGCATACTTTCTTACGGTATCTTTTAACCTTCCTCTCTCTTTTCTTCTAATTACGTTAGTAAATTGTCCTCCTCCAATTACACGTGATTAACTCCTATGCTAGACCCGGAAACTCCTACTTAAAATAAATATTCATTGTGACTTCCCGATATACCTAGGTACTTCCCTGTTCCCCTCTTATTCCTATCCCCATGTATACGTACGATGCCTCTCGGGGTAATATTATATACATTTCTTAAATATCCAGGTTATTCATATTATTTGCAACTCCGAGGAAATAATTAAAGTGTAATGAAATCATTCTTTTACCTTTCCTTCACCGAAAGTCCTGGTGCTCACTTCCGAAGTTACCCGTCTATCCTGCTCTCGGATATTAAAAGTCTATGCCCTTTCTTAAAGTTCATTAATGTCCTGTATGTACTGGAGTTCACTTTGTTGGCTCGCTTTCCTTGTTGATACGCTTACAAGTCCCGGCTAGTTCGGCGCTTGCGATCGTCGGAAAATATGTCTGTCCGTCTTGTCGGTCACTTCGCCTCGCTCGTCTCTCTTCTCCAGGGATCACCTCCCTCCGGGTTCTGTTTCTGGTGCATCGTCCTGCGGTTAGTCCGCGCTCTCCGTTCTCCGGGGTCCTTGGTTTACAGTTAACTTCTTCGCTCTACGTTATAAATTGTATGCTTATTTACGAGAGAGGTCAAGAACGACCTACTCGCTCTGGAACTCGATGGATAATGCCTGTAGATCGTGCTCTCCCAGCTCCGATCTAACGTTCGCTTTTTCTCTCTGGCCAATCATCTGAAATTCCATTCTCTGACGCTTTGGCACAATCCGAGTGTCCGGCTTAAATTACCTAATAATTATTCCCACTCTCTAACCTCTCGGGCTGTTTAACTCGTTCTTTCCTAATTTTGTGATTCGTTCTAGGGGACGGTTCGTGCTGGCACTTATTCGCTCTTCCCTAAAGAATCGAACTCTCGGTTCCGCCTCCTGTTTCCACGAAAATCTTCTCAGTCGGGCTTCTTCCTATTAATTCTCTTGCCCCAATAAAACTGGACTAGCTGTAACCCAATGTTTCCCCGCTTTGTCCTGTAACTGAAATTGTCCGCAATTAGCCTCTTTTCCCATTATTCTTGATGTCTTTCCCAAAGCGCTTTTGGCTTGGGAACCGATCCTTCCTTTATTCCTTGTCTCGTTATCTAACTATTGCTGGCTACGCCGTTGGCTTGTTGCTTTGGTAACTTCTCGATCTATAGTATTCTCCTACAACCTCTGTTGTGACTAATGTGACGCGGTTCCTTTGATTACGTGCTGTTATGCCATACTGTCTTCGAACGTCGCTCCCGTGGACTGTTCTTGACTGGGGCTCCGTTCACCCCCTCCCCTCTTGCCACTAGCTGCTTCCCGTTCTGCGCTGGTTCCCTTCTGAGGGAAAAGGACCTGCTTCTCCCCCCTCCTCCCGTCGTCCGCGTCTTCTCCTTTTGTTATCCGGGGTTCTCCGATGCGCTGAGCGAATAATCTGAAGTGAGTGTGTAGGGGTTTGCATCCCCCTTAACCTGTTGCTGTTCCTCCTTCCTCAATACGTAGGGTTCCTATAAAAAGTTTGTTATTATTTTACCTGCTCATACAAAGATTAATTACTTCTGATTTACATATTGTAACAACCTCACTCCGGGAGCGTTGTAACAGATGTTATTAACAATATTAATGTATGCATCTTCAATACCGCAGGATTTCAAAGCCATTGTAACTGCTGATGGTTTCACCGAATCAAAGGCCTTTTCATAATCGATAAAAGCCATGCATAATGGGAGTTAATATTCCCTCGCTCTTTCAATTACTTCTCTCAGTACGTGGATGTGATCTATAGTGCTGTAGCCACTCCTGAAACCAGCTTGTTCTCTCAGTTGAGTCCGGTCCAGTGTCACCTTCAAGCGGTCTGAAATAATTTTAGTGAAGATTTGATATACCACTGATAGGAGGCTGATAGGTTTCCTATCAGTGATTTATAAAAGTTGTTATATAGACTCCATTAGTTTATTATATAGACTTCATCATTTGAGCAAAGGCTTATGCAAACACTACCACCAGGTTTCTGAGAGGCAAACTAGCGTTTTTATTTGTCTTCTTTTGAGTAAACTTTTGAAAATACAGTTCTCGGTATAATAAAAAAATCGGTTTTGAACTTGGGGCCTCTGGTAATATAATTTTCTATTTTAAGGAATTCGTTAACTACATGCGCGAACTGAGAAGATATAGTGGAACAATGTTCCGTTACTTACAAGTGGTATTCTTTCCTAATTATATCCGTTTTTGACGGTGGCGGGAGGAGTGGCCCGTTTAAACCATCGCCGGACGCGGTTTTGCTCTGTGGTTTCTTACGAACTGCCAATAACCGAATGCCCCTTCTCTCTAAAAGCGAATTCGTATATACCTTTTGATTCAATCTTTTTATAAATGTGAGTGAAGCAGAAAGTAATGGCATTCCATCCCCTGTTATAAACATGTCTTGAATTCGCCATCTGGTTTTTCTCTGCTAGAGAAATGCATTCCCAAAGCTCACCTCCGAACTTTACTGCTCACATATCTAAACCATGAATGCGTTAGCGTTTCTCTCTAAATATCTCCCACGCTAAACGGTAAACTCCCCCACCGGAAAATTCCCCCACCTTTTTCAATTAGGTATAACGAAGTAAATTTCTCCGTCATTTCTGTCCACGCCAGGATTCAAACCCGGATCCCCTCATTCCGGAATAAGTTGCTCTACCAATTGAGCTACGCGGACGTTTTATTCTGATTCCTGTCTGCCTTTATGTCGTGTGCGTCCTTCTGGCAGGTACGTCACATCTCCTTGTACGTTACATCATCTCTCCCTTATTTTTTTTTTTTTTTTTCGAAGTGCTGGAGAAGGAATTCTCTTATTTTTCCTATCTCGCGGTGTGGAAATAACATCACACCAATGCGAGATTTTGAACGGTCGGGTCATCCGGATAGTTCGGGCGCCATTATAACGAAGTAAATTTCTCCGTCATTTCTGTCCACGCCAGAATTCGAACCCGGATCCCCTCATTCCGGAAAAAGTTGCTCTACCAATTGAGCTACGCGGACGTTTTATTCTGATTCCTATCTGCCTTTATGTCGTGTGCGTCCTTCTGGCAGGTACGTCACATCTCCTGGTACGTTACATAGGGACCGTGCACAAATGAATTTTACTCAAAATACGACTCAAAAAGGTGGGGGAATTTACCGGTGGGGGAGTTTTCCGACCGGTAAATTCTCCCACCTTTTTCAGTCAGGGACCATGCACAAATGAATTTTACTCTAAATACGACTCAAAAAGGTGGGGGAATGTTCAGGAAAGGACAATAAGGTGGGATTTTTTAATAACGCTGCATTTTTTACTTAGGCACTAAATATTTACATAACATGTCAAATTTATAATATTTTTTCTTTTACTTAATTAATTCATAGGCCCTACACCTCGGCCTTTTTAACAGCTTTTAATCCGCCGACTTCATATTCATAACGCTTACGTATCAAATCAAGTCAATAGCATTGCGCTTTTACTTAGGCACTAAATATTAATTCATAGGCCCTAGGCCTAGGCCTTTTAAACAGTTTTTATTCTACCGATGTCATATTTATAAAGTTTACATCCCATGTCAGGTTAAGAGTATTGCGCTTTTACTTAGGCACTGACTAAATATTAATTCATAGGCCCTAGGCCTAGCCCTTTTACAAGTTCTATCGTTGCCATATTCATAAAGTTTACATACCACGTCACGTAAACTTTGTTAAAATGACATCGGCAGAATAAAAACTTCGAAAAAGGCCTAGGGCCTATGAATTAATATTTAGTGCCTAGTAAAAAGCGCAATGTTATTACCTTGATTTAATACGTAAACGCTATTAATGTGACATGCGTAGAAAAAAACTGTTAAAAAGGCCTAGGCCTAGCCTAGGGCCTATGAATTAATATTTTGCGCTTAAGAAAAAGCGCAAAATTATTACCCTGATTTAACACGTAAACGTTATATGAATATGACAGGGTTAGAATAAAAACTGTTAAAAAGGCCTAGGACTAGGTCCTATGAATTAATATGTAGTGCCTAATAAAATGCTTAATGTTAATATGTAAACGTTACGAATATGACATCGGTAGAATGAAAACTGTTAAAAAGGCCTAGGCCTAGGGCCGATGAATTAATATTTAGTGCCTAAGTAAAAAAGCAATATTATCGCCTTGATTTAATACGTAAACGTTGTGAATATGGCATCGCTTGAATAAAAACTGTTGAGAAAGCTTTGGCCTAGGGCCTGTGGAATGATATTTAGTGCCCAAATAAAAGTGCGATTTGATATATAAACGTTGGGAATATTACATCATTAGAATAAAAACTGAGGCATAGTAATTAATATTTAGTGATAAATATTCCTACGCATGAAAAATTGTAATTAATATTAATATTTCTACGCATGATGCATAGTAATTAGTATTTAGTGCCTAGGTAATCAAAAGAGAAATATTAATAACTTGACATGAAAACATTCGACCTCATGCAATTAGAGTACGTGTGGGAAGAACATGTCTCTTCCAACGGAGGAAAATTTAAAAAACCGGGCAGAAAGATAAACTACAAGGTTCGAAGTATATTTTAAAACGCAATTATTATTTCTCATCAGCAAATAAACTAGGAAACAGAAATATTCTTTTGATGAATATTAATATCTTTACAAATAAAATTCAGCCTGGGATTTTATAAAAACATCCGCAGAGAGTTATTTCCAAATGTCGGAAAACTCCCCAACATCGGAAAACTCCTCCATCGAAAAATTCCCCCACCGGCAAATTCCCCCACCTTTTTGAGTCGTATTTTGAGTAAAATTCATTTGTGCACGGTCCCTGACTGAAAAAGGTGGGGGAATTTACCGGTGGGGGAGTTTTCCGAGGTGGGGGAATTGACTGAATGTGGGGGAATTTACCGGTGGGGGAGTTTACCGGGATTCATCTCCCACGCGTGGCCTCCCGAGATGTTGATTCCTTCGGAATATTTGAATTCCTCTATTTCAGAGGGACCAACTACAAATTGAGTGTGTGTAGAATCTGCCTGTGCAACTAACCTAAAAATTCTGATGCAAATCAAACACTTAATGAAATTAAAACTTTCAATTAACTTGTAATGGTTTTGAAAAAATCATTGCAACATCTCATCGCAGCCGTCTTTGGTGTGTGTGTGTGTGTGTGTGATCATAACTATCTTGCTCATTTGGTGTCATATTAGTGGCACTCCTTCGCCATTTGTTTTAGTGTGTATCAAGTGCAGCTACCATGTTTGGTTACAGCACTAAGTGTGGAAATCCTGTGAAATCCCATAACATCCCGTACAGACGCTCCGGCGACGCAGTGGTCTAAGCGCTGGCTAGCTTCTGACTATTCGTAGGAGATGGGTCAGGGTTTGAATCCCGGTGAGGCATGGATGCTGTGTTTTCCATACGGCACTGGCTTTCTCCCTTCTCTGAAACCAGTGGCCGTAAATTAGGGACGGGCGATTGCTTGTAGCCCGTCCAGTTGCTCACAGTGGTAGTTAAACCTCAAAAAAAAAAAAAAAAAAAAATCCGCTACACATCTCGACTGCTACAAACAGATCACTGCATGATCAAAATGAAATTCAGATTGCATGTAAAAGTTTACGATATATTCATGAGGTCTAGAAACTCTCTAAATGTAATTAATTTTCGCTTTGAGCAGCATTTGACTGAAAAAGAAAGAACGCTAATGCATATTTATAGAATTTTATCTGCAATCATCCTGAAAAACTGTATTTCTCATTAACGAGCAGTTATTAAGATGAGAAATATACAAATTGTGAATAACATTGCATGAAACACGTGAAAATCCAAATGAAACAAAAACTGCAAATGTGCAGTCGAGGCCAGGCTACTTTTGCCTAACTGAATCGGACTTTTTTTTAATTTATTTAGCCAATCGTCGTCCATTGAAATCCTCCCACCGCAGTTAGTTTGGAACAACATACTAAAGTTTGGACGCAATCGATGCATTTTCCCGCAAGCAATCACGCAGAAGATCGGGAAATAAATCCCGCAGCTGGGTGCTTGCTTACCTTTGACCCTATTTCGACCATTTTCGATAGGGCTGGTACCAAGGGTGTTTTAAACAACATACAAAAATCTCATCGAAATCGTACGATATTTACGCCAGTCGTCATGCAGACGGACAGACAGCCGGACAAAGTTGGAGCATATACGCTTCTTCAACCTACGGTTGGAAAGCGTGAAAAAACTGCATTCGGACCTGTACAATAGTTTAAAAATTATACACTTAAAATTGGCAAACTGCAAAAAATATGGTCGTTTATATTTCGACTGAAATTTAATTATGGTCCTTTATATTTCGGCTAATAGCCGGAAATCACAGCTGTCGCTCTCCAGGATCTATGGAGTACGGTAAAAAATAGCCCATAATTTTTATGTAGGTATATTGCGTTACTAAAATATAGCATTTTGCTAAATTTTTGTCAGAGAATTTGAGAAACGGGGTACTTGTTCCCCTCGAAGGAAACCCTTTGATCAAAGTCTCTTCGTGTGTTTCTAACAACAGAGGGTGTTGCGAAGGTTTTGAAATTTCAAATTGTGGTTGACAAACCGTGCCAACTAACCCATTTCCCCCGTAATTTGGCAGTGGTTGACAGTGCCAGGCCGGATGTAGGAGACTGTCAGGGTACTTTTTTTAAAACTGCACCAATATACGCTATATTGACAAAAGTCACCGGACACCTAGAAGAGAAACACAACATAGCATTTATTGCCTTTGGCCTTAATGCCTGCACTGACCCTTCGAGACATGCTTTCGACTAGGTTTTGGAACACAGCGATAGGTATGTGCTTCCATTCAGTATATAATGCTGCCGCTAACTATTGCTTAGTAGTAGGCCTTGGTTCCAAACTTCTTATGCAGCTCTCTAATTCATCCCATAGGTGATCTATGGGATTAAGATCTGGGTTCTGTGCTGGCCAATCCACACACGATACGGAATCATCGTCAAACCACGCGTAACAGTTCTTGCTTTATGGCTCGGTACATTATCCTGCTGGTACCAACAAGGCTCGGTTCCATAGTATTGCCGCAGAGTTGGTAGGGCATAATTGTCCAGAATATCAAGGTAGACGTGCTGGTTAACAGGTTTGTCCACGATAATCAATGGCCGGGATCATACCACGAAAAACACCCCCACACGAGTACACTGCCAGTCCAAACTTGACCGTAGGAACAGTACACTGTGGTAAATAGCGTTCTCCTCGGCTGCCGCCATACCCACACACGGCTATCAGACTGATGGATCGTGTATCTGGATTCATGAGTCCATAGGACCCGTTTCCATTTATCTACGGTCCACGATAAATGTTCTTTAGACCATGCTAAAGGACGAGTAGCATTCCGAATGGAGATCAAAGGCTTATGAGCAGCAGCACAACTACGGTATCCCATGGAATGAAGTTCTCTGCGAATGGTACGTGTATATACCGAGGTTCCAGCATTTTTACTCACCTGTGCACTTAGGTTTTGTGCAGTACTCCGTCGATTAGCTGTAACGACTGTCCTGAGGCTTCGGCGTCCTCTATCAATAATTTTCTTTGGTCTGCCTGTACGTTTTGCTGCTTCAGGCACGCCATGTGTCTTCCACTTATTCAATACATCCAAAAGAGTTGACTTGGGTATGTTTAAACGCCTCTCGGTTTCTCTTATGGACAACTCACTAATATAACATCCATCAATCTTTCCTTTCTCAAAGTCAGTTCAGCGACATTTTCACTCAACCTCACAGTGCGATATGATCGCTGTCAGCTGCAGACGTGTTTTTATACCGTTTGCAGCTGTACCGCGCATCTTAACAACGCAGTGGATCCATTCATATGCTTTTGAAGGGGTGCCCGATGACTTTTGTCAATATATGAGGTTCGATCAGAAAAAAAGAAAGGTTCCACGTTCGAGCAGGAGAAAGGGAAACTCACCAAGAAATGTTTGTGCGATGTGACAAAGGATATAACTTAGGAAAAATAATGTATAAAAGAATTAAAAATTGTTTCCCCAATAATATAATAACACTAAATATGCATACTCATTATCATAATACTAGGAATAGATCAAAATTAATTCCAATGTTCCCACAAACTGAGAAACTTATAATTAACATAAATTATAGTGGCCCAAATTTTGGAACTCATTGCCCCAAGAACTAACATCTATTAATAATTTAAACTTATTAAAAATAAAATTAAAAGCATATCTTATGAAATAATTAGTAAGCAATAAATTGATAACGAGGAACAGTACACCAATTAAGTAGTAAATAGTGACACTATACTATTAGTTATCCGATTTATTGGCGTAGGAATAATCGTAATCCGATTTTTTCCTACGCCAATAAATCGGATTACTAGTATAGTGTTACTATTTACTAGTAAACAATAGGCAATTTTGATTGAATGGATGATGATACCGGGTAGTGGACTGTAAGCTGTATATATTGAATACGCTACACTACGGTATGTATAACGTTACATGGGAAAAGGGATACGATAAAGGATGATAACTATAATATAAAGTGAAAGGATGCAGGTATAGTTGCCAAGACTAATTAAAAAGAGTAAAACTGATGAAATACTGGTTAATGCGATTATAGAGGGAGGTGCAAACGATATTTGTTTTTATATATGTATATAAGTGTGTGTGTGTGATTACAGGGTGAGTTGCAAACGATATTTGTTGCTTACTATAATGAAGGTTATTAATGATGGAATATATTGCGATATGTGTCGGTTATGAGCGAGTTGGTGTTTTATCCACATATCAACCTGCCATATATGTGTTGGCTTGTCTTTTTTTGTTAAGCTTCATGTTGTTTTTTATTTATTTTTTTATTTTTTGTGTTCTAGGGAGAAGATTGCTATGTCAGGCCTTACGGCCTTTTCCCTCCTTTTCCTAGTTGCTGCAGTACGTATATCGTTTAGAGATAAAGCATATGTGTAAAACAATGTGGCAACTGAAGGAATAAATAAATGAAATGCAGATATTAAAAGGACACAGAGAGATTTTCTAAAGTCCGCAGAGTGATCCAAGATGCACTTGTTTTCTTATACAAAGATTTACAACGGGCAGAAAAGACAAACTGTACCGTCTACATTGGACATATTTTTGAAAAAACCGAGCACTTCTTGAAGACTATCCGAGGCCCCAAATAATTCTTTTCAGGGTTTTGCTTCCTACAGGTCTCTCTGTTGGAAGCGAAACCCTCTCTGTCGAAAACAAAATGCAAGGCCCCAAGCCTCTCTGCGTTATTCTCTGCTTCTGAAGAACATGATGTTGATCATTAGTTTTCACCTGCCTCCTTATCTACTTTATCACATTAATTTACATGTTTAATTAAAAAATTATTCAGCCCCAATCTGCATGCAGCCACGATAAGTACACAATATCAATGTACTGTATATTGTCCATTAATAAAATAATTATCTATAGTGCTGTGTCCCATTTCATAAGTATTGTACTGTACTGTATATTGTCCATTAATAAAATAATTATCTATAGTGCTGTGTCTCATTTCATAAGTATTGTACTGTACTGTATTGACATTATAATTATTCTGTACGCCAAAGAAAGCACGGGGTCCGAACGGGGTCCGGGTTCGAATCCCGGTGAGGCATGGATGTTGTGTTTGTCTTACGGCGCTGGTTCACTCCCTTCCCTGGAATCAGTGACCCTAAATTAGGAACGGGCGACTGCTTATAGCCCATTGAGTTGCTCACGGTGGTCGTTAAACCTCAAATCAAAAAAAAAAAAAAAAAGAAAGCACGGGAGGACTGGATTCAAGAATGTCCGCATGAGAAAAAGACAATAATATGAAGAACAAAAAGTTTTGTGTGAGATGTGTGATGGAGTCAGTGGAGCTCGAGCTGTGTTCCCAGATTGCTGTAAGTGGAGTCGTTTGATATGTCAACAGTAAGTAAAATCTAGTTCCATCACTTTTAAACTATAATTTGACAGATGAGCTTCCTTCGAGAAGCTAACCTCTGAATCTCAGAGAACAGACAAAGCCATCGCTCTTTCCACGTTTTTCTTTAATTAACACACAGCAACCAAAAATTGTTATCCGGACACCGCTGGGATCGTACCCCAGATCTCTCGATAACTAGCCGAGTGCGTTCGCCCTCGGCTACGGTGGCTAACAATCCACGGCGCTGTGTATGTTTATCTGTCAGCATCTGACTTCACAAATCCGTAGAGATGGGCTCACCAACGTGGAAAGAACGATGGCTTTATCTATTTACATTGTCTCCACGTATTTGGAAGATTTTCACCATTTCTCCTGCCTTTTGGATTTATTAGCTATAATTAAACAGCTTGTGTCGTTAAGCCCTACCAGATGGAGACGTCTCAGTTGCTGAGCCCATCCCTACGGATTTGTGAAGTCAGATGCTGACAGATAAGCAGACATAGCACCGTGAATTGTTGGCCACCATAGCGTAAGGCAGACGCATCCGGCTAGTTATCGAGAGATCTGGGATACGACCCCAGCGGTGTCCGGACAACAGTTTTTCAGATGCTGTGTGTTCTTTAAAGAAAAACGTGGAAAGAGCGATGACTTTGTCTGTTCACATTGTCTCCACGTATTTAGAAGATTTTTATTCTCAGAGAACAGCTTAGAGATATGTATGTAATGCATGTATGAATGCATATTAGTATTAATTTAATATGAATAGTGTGTGAAAATAATAAAAAAATATATAACAAAATCCTGTTGTACAACGTAGCATTCGGCATGTTAATTGTTTATATGTGCTCATGATTCATATAATATAAGGAGATTTCCTACTTACGACGGGGCTTTCGAAACGGAACCGCGTCGTAAAGCGAGGGCCATTTGTATATAGGGGTAAAGCCAGTTTTTTTCCTCTCTCTTTTTGAAATCGTCCCATAATTTTGATCAATGTGTTAATCACTGACACAGCGATGTAACTGGTTTAGTTATGATTAAGTATTACGCACTGGAAACAGAAAAATGGATTGCACGTGGGTTTTTCGTAATGTACTAATGATTTAATTTCACATCAAAAGTTTATATTCAATTACCGCAGCTGCAGATATGCGTTATTTTTTTTGTGTGTGTTTGTGTGTGTTTCACTCACTTTCCTCAATGAATTTGTAATCGAGTGATTGTAGCTTTCCTTGGAAAAGACGAGAACGTACGCACGATTTATGACTGTCTTGAATCAGGGAGGTCTGGGTCCTGTTTTGTGACCCTGACCACACATGCCTCAGGTCTTTCCCACGCAAGGAAAAGCATCGGATAAAGACCTAACAGCTCTGAGAAAACTACTTATCAAGCCGTCCAGAGTTCGAAGAAATGAACATCGGATCAAGAAGTAGTCTGTGTTCCGAAGCGTCTGAAGCAGACAAGATAGTCAGTGTGCAGTTTAAAGCGAACATTTATGCAGGAGCTGCAGCGAGATACACTAACAGTAATTGTGTGTTGAACAGGAGCAGTAGGAGAGATATACAGTGGGTGCAAATGCACCGGGGCTTCGCTGCTAAGGAGGCCTCAAAATTCTTCTAAAGATTATCTAAACTATCTATATGGAAAAATTGTTTATAAAAAAAAAAAAAAAAAGAAAAAAGAGTAAGAAACACAGCTGGATTGACCAAAACCATAAAAATTCAGTTAATAGAGTTAGTATCTAAAAAAACTAAACGGGGATATTTTTGCTGAAATGCCCATTGTGAATTATGATCTCCAATAAATACAATATTTGTTCAGTTAGATAACATATTTCAGTTGTTTAAATCCGTGCACCTTAGATACGCATTGTCTACCAAACGAGTGCTCCTACCTGTTGAAGCTACATTAACATCAGCTAAAGAATAATTAAATATAGTGTCGATGTATCGATGATCTTTTAGATGAGTTACAAATTATAAAATATCTTCTGGTGGACAACAAAAACATTTAAGGTCCTAGCTTCTTCAACATAGAGTTGATTTCAAATACAGCAATATTTTCCTAAATGTGATGATCGCTAGCTTTATGACTATTTTTGATTATACCAGTAACCTTTCCAAGTTCCGAAAGACTACATAGCAAGCACAAACCGATTAAAACATATTTAATATCAACCATGACCCAAGATCGTTTGTCATCTTTAGAGATATTAAGTAAAGAAAGAGAAGAAGAAAGGAAGTGAGTTTTTGACTACGTAATAAAGAAATGGATCCAGAATAAAGAGAGAAAATTAGTGATGTGAATTTACCGAAAAAATTCATTTAAAAAATAAATACAAAAATCAGTCGTCAGTTTTTTTTTTCATGTTTTTCTGCAACAATGGAAGTTGTATTTATCTCTTTCTATTAACCCCACACAAGAAAAAAAAAAAACCCAGCAAAACCCTTGAAAATCTAACCTCGCAGAAGGTGCTGAAAAGTACTTGCGAGAGTAACAAGAAACACATAAAGGAAATGGTTCAATGAAAATTTTCCAGAGAGACTGATAAATAACGAAAAAAGTTTTGTACCAATTAACCAGTCAAACCCATATTGGAACAGATTGGAAGGAATGTAGATATTTTGAGAGCTGTCAACTACGGATTTTTCAAGAACCCTCTCTCGTTCTCACACAGACCTAGTGAAAGTAGGTTTCTGCTATATAATATTTGTATTTGAACTTATATTCCGAGTCAACCTAAGAGTGTACCACTGTGTAGGATGCGAAACAGCTACCTCCTCTACGAAAAGTAGTCCCTAAAGTTTTGAGCGAAAACCAGTAGAATTATTACTCAGAATCCATTTTTGTTTGCTCAGCAGTTTATCAGACAAAATTGACATCTAAAAAAAGTTCCAGAAGTTAGTGCGCTTTTGAAAAAATATTTGTTATGAGAAGTTGCTGAATCAAGAGCTTCGCACTTTCGGCTGTTTCTGCCCACTTGGGATACAACTCGGACAGTGGGAAAGGTTGGAAGACCTCTTCCAACATTAACAACGCAGAGAAAATAAATTGACAATCGGGGAAACTCGAAGGGTTGGTTACTTAAAAAGGCGGTAGGGGGAGCTTGCGAGGAGACGATGAAGATTTCTACGTAGCTGATGCCCGCTTAGTCTGCGGGTCGAAGAGGAAGCACCATTTTTCACCCCCGTTATGATTCTTCATAAAAAACTTTGGGTTTTGGTCGGCGGTGGTTACGAGATCGCCCGTCATAACCATCCGTATGGCCAACTGATCTTCAGTTAACATGCGTGGGACGATGTGTTGACACACCTGGTGCATCTTCAGATTATCTGTTAGTATCCATTGACACGTTGTTACACGATATTCCAGCAACCTCCGCTATTTGTTTGATCGCCTGTTGTCTGTTGGCGCGCCCGATGGACGCAACTTTCGAAATGTTTCCACTCGTGCGAGCTGTCACTGGTTCGCTTCGTTCGTCGTCTTTGACCTCCTGTCTGCCTTCTCTGAAGCGTCGATGCCAACTGAATATTTGTGACCGCGACAGAGTGTTTTTGCCATAAACTTGCTTCAACATCTCGTAAGCAGTTGGACTTTTGCCCAAATGAACGCAAAACTTGATGTTAACGTGCTGCTCAAAAAACGTCATTTTTCATCAATCGCCAAACACTGCGTAAAGTTGCTCACAATACCCGGATGTACCGCATTAGGCGCGTGATGTAGATCGACGAAACCAACTTACCTATGAGGAGGCATAATGTCGTAACGTAATCCAATAATCACCGTGGTTAGGCACTGACTTGGAAACGGGTCGTAAATTGGTTTCGTCCAACTACATCACGCGCCAGCACAGCGGACAAAACATTAGTGACCCCTGGCAGAACTTACTTAGTAACGGGTGATGGCGCCTGTTGCCTTAATAACAGCATGAATCCGGTGTGGTAGAGGCTCCACGAGGTTGTGGATGCATTGAACAGCGATTTGCATCCACTCGTGCGTCAGTTGGTCTCGAAGTTCTGCCCGAGTACATGGGTGTATCTATTCCGGCGTTTCACCTTCTGTTCCAAATGATGGCACAGATTTTCAATAGGATTTAAATCTGGGGATTTGGCGGGCCAGTCGAGGTGAGACAGTGATGCTGATTGGAAGACACAGTTTTAACCTTGTGCACACGGCAATTGTCGTCTTGGAAGACAGGAGTGGCAATGTCATGCTGCTCCTGGAGATGTAGGGCAAAGGGTAACACTTCGTCGTTCTGAATGCGGAAGTACGCATGTTGGTTCAAATTCATCGTCACTGAAACGAGAGGGCCCACTTCGTGGTGCGAAAAACATCCCCCAAACATCACAGAACCCCCTCCAGCTTGAACAAGACCTTTGACACAATCAGGATTAAAGGCTTCGTCGGATCTGCGATGCACTCTTCGCCTCCCATCATTGGAGTACAAACAAAAACGAGACTCGTCAGACAAAATTACCAACGTTACATCTGGTAACTCTGCATGCTGTTAAAAGGTCAAACAAAAAACAAATACCACAGATGTCTCCCGCGGGAGCATGACAAATCAATGGGACACCCAGGTGGAAGAATTTTTCATATGACCTCACGGAAAGGAAACTCCCGTTTTGTCTCGATAAAGTCAATTACACTGACGGAAAAAAAAATTCCCAACACCAAGAAGGGGTTGTGTTAGATAAACGACAGTTGTTAGGCGGTGAGAGTACATCTGTAAGATGACGTCTACGCATATTTCGCGCTCGGCGCATACGTGTGGTGCTAGTAGCGCCCCTCGGAAAACGCAAAGCAGGTTTACTGTAAATACGCGCTGTAACGTTCGTGAGCGTTAGTTATCGTCGAGATTCGACGTAGTGTGTTGATGTTAGTCAAGAATGCCTTTAAGAAGACGAAGAAGCCATTATCAACAGCTCACGGAGTTTGAACGAGGTCGTGTAATAGGGCTACGAGAAGGTGGATTTTCTTTCCGCAATATTGCAGAACGACTTGGCAGGAATGTAGCCACTGTGCATGATTGTTGGCAGCGGTGGTCAAGGGAAGGTACTGCCTCAAGAAGACCGGGTTCCGGCCAGGTCACGTGGCACTACTGAGATGGAAGACCGCCGTGTACGGCGTATGGCCGTGGCGCATCGTACCGCGTCTGCGGCAGCAATTCGAGCTGCAGTTGCCACCACAGTGACACAACGAACTGTTACAAATCGGTTACTTGAAGGACAGCTCCGAGCCAGACACCCTGTAGCGTGCATTCCACTTACTCCAAACCACTGCCGTTTGCGACGTCAGTGGTGTCAAGCTAGAGCTCATTGGAGGACGGAGTGGAGATCTGTTGTGTTTTCTGATGAAAGCCGGTTCTGCCTAGGTGCCAGTGATGGCCGTGTGTTGGTTAGAAGGAGGCCAGGTGAGCGCCTGCAACCAACCTGTCTGCGGCCGAGACACACTGGACCTACACCTGGAGTTATGGTCTGGGGAGCAATTTTCTATGACAGCAGGAGCACTCTCGTGGTTATCCCACGCACCCTGACGGCACAGTTGTACGTCGGTCTGGTGATTCAACCTGTTGTGCTGCCATTCATGAACAGCATTCCAGGGGTGTTTCCCAACAGGATAACGCTCGCCCGCATACCGCTGTTGTAACCCAACATGCTCTACAGAGTGTCGACATGTTTCCGTGGCCTGCTAGATCACCAGATCTTTCACCAATCGAGCACGTATGGGACATCATTGGACGACAACTCCAGCGTCACCCCCAACCAGCATTAACCGTCCCTGTATTGACCGACCAAGTGCAACAGGCATGGAACTCCATCCCACAAACTGACATCCAGCACCTGTACGACACAATGCATGAACGTTTGCGTGCTTGCATTCAACATTCTGGCGGTTACACCGGTTATTAATGTACCAGCATTTCCCATTTAAAATGGCTCTTCTCGCGCTTACATTAAGCTGTGATCTTGAAACCTTAATCGATTAAATATGTTACCTATACAAATGTATTGCCGCCATTTCATTCCTCTACAACTATTTTTTCGTGGTGTTGGGATTTTTTTCCGTCAGTGTATATACACCCTACGATTAATTTCACTATGGAGCTTGAACACAATGGCACCTTAACTTATCCCGACGTCTTAGTGAGGAAATCGACTGGCAATCCGCTTCGTATAAAAGTTTATTACACTTATCGTCAAAAAAATAGTTGCACCCAGAAGGACGTTTCGGATTGCAATGCTATTCGGGAGGAAGGTAAAGGTTACCAGGAACAATAAATGATTAAACATTGAGACTGATATGTGCAATATTAATTGAGCTACGACGATAATAAGTAGTGTCTCTCAGTATGGCGTCTGGCCGCCATGTTTGCTCACTGAGCATGCCAGATGTCTCGGCATGAAGTTGTACAGGTTCCTAATGGTGTCATGTGGTAAGCCATCCCATGCAGCTTGAATCTTCTCACGCAGTTTCTGCAGGTTGTGCGGTAGGGGTGGAGTATGGATAGCGCATCCAATAGCATCCCACACATTTTCAATCGACGATAGGTCTGACGATGCGGCTGACCATGGCAGAGTGTCAGTGCCTTGAAGGCAAGCTCTCGAGACAGCAGCAGTAAGCGAACGAGCGTTGTCCTGTTGGAAAATCGCACCGGAGTGAGCGTTCAGAAAAGGTAGGGTCACTGGATGCAGGACCTCATTAACGTAACGTTTGGCTGTCAGAGTGCCTGTAATGAGCAGCAAAGGTGATCGGGCATCGTAGGAAATTGCACCCCACACCATGACAGCATGTCTTCGGGACGTGTGACGCTCGACAACAAACCGTTCATCTTGGCTCTGACCACCGTGCACACGAAAAGCCCTCCGCATTCCGAAAACATTTCCATAGGAAAAGTCCCCCACGGGAAAAGTTCGGCCCCTTTTTCACTCAGGGACAGTGCACAAATTTCAGTTTACACAAAATATCGAATGTGGGGGAGATTTCCGGGGTCAATATTTCCATTTTCAAGCTGTTTAAAACAAGATGCAGCCGTACATACATACATATCACTAAGCTGTTCTCTGAGTTTCAGAAGTTAGCTCCAAAAAGAAATACAAACTACCAGATATTTTTACCGTACAACTAGCGTGTAACGTACCAGGAGATGTGACGTACCTGCCAGAAGGACGCACGCGACATAAAGGCAGATAGGAATCAGAATAAAACGTCCGCGTAGCTCAATTAGTAGAGCAACTTATTCCGGAATGAGGGGACCGGGTTCGAATCCTGGCGCGGATAGAAATGACGGAGAAATTTACTTCGTTATAATGGCGCCCGAACTATCCGGATGACTCGACCGTTCAAAATCTCGCATTGGTGTGATGTTCTTTCCACACCGCGAGATAGGAAAAATAAGAGAAGCACTTCGAAAAAAAAAAAAAAAAAAAATGAGGGGGAGATGATGTAACGTACCAGGAGATGTGACGTACCTGCCAGAAGGACGCACGCGACATAAAGGCAGATAGGAATCAGAATAAAACGTCCGCGTAGCTCAATTGGTAGAGCAAGTTATTCCGGAATGAGAGGACCCGGGTTCGAATCCTGGCGCGGAAAAAAAATGACGGAGAAATTTACTTCGTTATAAGCGCAAATATGTGGGGGAAATTTTCCGGGATCGGCACTTCCTTTTTCTACCTCAACCTACAGATGTTTAAGACTTTCACCGCAGTTCACAGTAACAGAGGGTCTTACAAGTAGCAGGTTGACAATGATGGGAAATTTCCGAGGTTTGCATTTCAACTTTGACCGCAGTTTCTAGTAAAAATCGGTCTTACAATTTGCAAGAGGGGGTGGAAGAAATTTCCGGGGTCACCATATCTATTTTCTCACAGTTTAAAACAAGATGCAGCCGTACAAGTAGCACCAATATGTTGGGGAAACTTCCGGTGTTGGCATTTCCATTTTTTTAATTTTTTTTTTTTTTTTTTTTACAGCGACTTCAGATGTTTCATAAGTATTTCGACTTTCACAGCAGTTTAGAGTACCTGACGGTCTTACAAGTAGCAGGCTGACAAGTTGGGGAAAATTTCCGTGGTCGGCATTTTTTATTCCATCGTGTTCATGTTGATAACGTTTACGTAACATGTCAAATTATGAATATTGTGATATTACTCAGGCAGAAAATAGTAGCTATTAGGCCTAACATCTAGGCCCCTCTAAAAGTCTTCATTCCGTCATTTCTTGTTCATAAAATTTAGATAATAAGTAATGCCAATAAAATGGCGCTTCTACTTATGCACCATACGTTAAGTAATAGGCCGTAGGCACAGGCCTTTTTAGCACTTTTTTCTTCGCCTATGTGACATTCGTAAATTTTACAAAGAAGTCAAGTTAATAGTTCTGCGCTTTTGCTTAGGCATTCAATATTAATTACTAGGCTCTTTTGACAGTTTTTATTCTACCGATGTCATATTCATAACTTTTACATAACAAGTTAAGGTAAAAATCTTGCGCATTTTCTTAGGCACTAAATATTAGTTCATTGGCCTTAGGCCTAGTCTTTTTTAACAGTTTTTATTCTACCAATGTCATATTCATAAGGTTTAAGCGTATCAACTCAGGTTAATAATATTGGCATAACTAGGAAGGATAAGAAGAGAAACTCTTGATCAGGAAAATGACAAGAGACATGATCAAGGTAAAATCCCTGAAACTGCAGTGGGCAGGACATTTTGCTAGGAGAACGTACCACGAATGGATTACTGAATGAAGTATTAAATTTCTTACCGTGGGACACTAAAAAGCAGAAGATCACGGGGGAGATGGGTGGATGAAATTTGAAAGCATGCCGGAGAGACATGGAAGAGTTTAACTCAAGGCACACAGTTTTAGAAGAAATTTGAGGAGACCTTTATCCAGCAGTGGATTGAAAACGGTTAGCAATGATGATGATGTGTGTGCGTGTGTGTGTATGTGTGTGTGTGTGCGTGTGTGTGTATGTGTGTGTGTGTGTGTGTGTGTGTGTGTGTGTGTGTATGTGTGTGTGTGTGTGTGTGTGTGTGTGTGTTCTCCAGATAAAAAGTACCATTTCGTATGTGTGTGTGTGTGTATTGTTTTATGGAGAAAAGATGCCGGAACTCTAAAACATAAGCCGCTGTTGCTAAAGAAGGGCGGCGCCCCGATGGCGCAGTGGTCTAAGCGATTTTGATCATTAGTCAGAGATGGGTCCGGGTTCGAATCCCGTGAAGCATTGGTTTTTTTGTTTGTTTTACTGCACTGGCTCTCTCCGTTCCCTGGAACCAGTGGCCCTAAATTAGGGACGGGCGACTGCTTATAGACCACTCAGTTGCTCACGGTGGTCGTTACACCTCCAATCAAAAAAAAAAAAAAAAAAAAAAAAAAATAGCCGAAATGCCGCCCCTGTGGCGCAGTGGTCTAAGCGATGGCTTCTGATCATTCGCCCGAATCCCGGTGAGGCATGGATATCGTGTTTGTCGTATGGCACTGGCTCTCTCCTTTCCCTGGAACCATTGGCCCTAAACTGGAGACGGGTGACTGCTCATAGCCCACTCAGCTGCTCACGGAGGTCGTTAAACCTCGAATAAAAAAAGCCGAAATACTTATGAAACAGATCAGATCATATGTAGAGGATTTTAGGATGGGAGTGTCTGACTCCAGGTCTTAAACAACCCTTAGAAATATTATAGGAAGCCAGGAGATTTGGGTTAGAGTGCCCGATAGGAAAGTGACACGGAAGCGAGGTAGAAAGGGGGAGGAAGACGCCTGTATTTATTAACGGGGGGCCAGTACCCGGGGTCCGACGGCTTAACGAGCCCATCCGACGTACAGTGGATATTTTGTGGTTCAAACGTTCGTACCTGCACGGGATTGAACCTGAGGTTCCTCCGTGGCAGTCACGAACGCAGACCACTAGGCCATCCACGGCAAATACTTATGAAACACCTGAAGTTGCGGTAAAAAATATGGAAATGTGGACCCCAAGAATTTTCCCAACAGATTTGTGCTACTTGTACGGCTGCATCTTATTTTAAACTGTGTGAAAATAGATGTGGTGACCCCGGAAATTTCTTCCACCCCATCCTGCAAATTGTAAGACCGATTTTTACTAGAAACTGCGGTGAAAGTTGAAATGCCTATCCAGGAAATTTCCCCCACCTTGTCTGTCTCTTACCTGTAAGATCGTGTGTTACTGTAAACTGCGGTGAAGGTCTTAAACATCTGTAGGTTGAGGTAGAAAAAAGGAAATGCCGATCTCGGAAACTTTCCCCACATATTTGTGCTAGTTATACGGCTGCACCTTTTTTTAAAATGCGTAAAAATGGAAATGGTGACCCCGGAAATCTCCCCCACATTTGATATTTTGTGTAAACTGAAATTTGTGCACGGTCCCTGACTGAGAAAGGTGTGAAACTTTTCCTGTGGGGGACATTTCCTGAGGGGGACTTTTCCGTCCATCAACCATACATTTTATCTTCACCCCGGAATTGTTACCCACGAGAGGACAGGTTTTTTTTTACAACAGCCACTACACTCTAGAGAACACGTCTCCAATATTTAACTTCTTCTAACTGACATACTAGATGCTCGCTGGGGTGTACTGATAGCTCCCGAGCCCCCGTCATTGCGAGGGGCCTCACGGCTAAGAGGGCCTCTAACTTCAGAAAAAATATTTTACAGAATGTGTTGCAGAAACTCCATATGAAACTGGTTACGGAAATAGCCAGGAGTTTTTTTTGCGGCAGCTTTGAATGAAGTATTAAAAAGGAAACGATTTTTTGGGAATTTTTTATCAATAAATAAGAAAAACATTTGAAAATCTTTTTCGTCGTTTCAGTTTATAAAAACTGGATGACGGGTAAGCAGCTATTCCAGACGACTTTTATACCAATAAGGATAAAGTGTTATGTATTACAGTTGTTTGCTCACAACTACGCATCTTTCAGAATACATATAACGAACTGATATGCGCTCTTCGGGTGCAGGGGAGGGGGGGGTCAGAAACGGAAACCTGTGCATTTTTTTTATAACAGTTCAAAATCGCTCTATTCAGAACAGTAACGTCGAAGTGCCAAGAGAAATAAATTTACTATTTTAAAAACATTGCTGAATTTTGTTAGGTGTGTTTTTATATATTAAAGAGTAAGTAATTTAATGTATTTTTTATTAATTCAAAACTACATAATTCTTAATTGTCACTAACGTATTTGCTTACTTATGTTCCGCATTTTCGTGTAAATCCTAAATGGTCACTGTCACACAGCAGTTAGGTGTTTCGTGTGTATGTGATCCTGAAGCATTCAAAGCCGCCCCGGTGGCGCAGTGGTCTAAGCGATGGCCTCTGATCATTCGTCCGAACGGGGTCCGGGTTCGAATCCCGGTGAGGCATGGATGTTGTGTCTGTCTTACGGCACTGGCTCTCTCCCTTATCTGGAACCAGTGACCCTAAATTAGGGACGAGCGACTGCTTATAGCCCATTGAGTTGCTCACGGTGGTCGTTAAACCTCCAATCAAAAAAAAAAAAAAAAAGAAGCGTTCAAAGCTGGACTTAAGGTGGTTCTACCTAAAATCTCTGCCTTATGTTTCCAACGGTAAAACTTGTTTACATATTTTCTTCGCAATTAATGTATTCCCAAGGACGAACATTTGCACATCGATAAAACTAACTTTAAGTTATAGCATGGGATGTTAATACTTGCTAAACCGTAATTAAATTAAAAATCAAGAATTTTCCTGTCAGTAATGTTCAGACCTGCTAATAGATGGCGCAACCTGTACATTGATGACGTCAGTAGACAAACAAATGTTGGATTGTTTAATTATGGTTATGTTTTAGCAAGTATTAAGTATCCCATGCTATAACTTAAAGTTAGTTTTATCGTTGTGCAAATTTTCATCCTTGAGAATACATTAATTGCGAAGAAAATATGTAAAGAAGTTTTACCATTGGAAACATCAGGCAGAGATTTTAGGTGGAACCACCTTAATTCTCTAAAAGAATAAAATTTTCACGATATGATTAACTTTGGCGTAACTCTTTTGTAGTACTTTCTGTTGGCATAAAACTTCGCCAGTCGGTACACAAATTACAAAGTGCGCATTTGTGTTTTACGCAATAAAGCGCAATAATTTTGGTATTATAAAAATATCTGTAGGTTCCAAAGAATCTGAGTTATTAAACGCCCTATAACGAAGTAACTCTCTCCGTCATTTTTGGTCTACGCCGGGATTCGAACCCGAGGCCGCTTATTCCGGAACAAGTCGCTCTACCAACTGAGCTACGCAGACGTTTATTCTGATTCCTATCTGCCTTTATGTCGTGTGCGTCCTGCTGGCAGGTACTTCACATCTCCTCCCCCCCCCCGAAAGAGGGCCGGGGGCATGGCCCACGGGTCAGCCGTGACCATGAATCGTTGCAGGCAGCCATCCACTGTAGAACGTGCACTTGAGAACTCCCAGTCAATCTGCTGTGTGGAATGCAATCTCACACAGCAGATTGACTGGGAGTGCACTTGAGAACTCCCAGTCAATCTGCTGTGTGGAATGCACTCTTATTTTTCCTATCTCGCGGTGTGGAAATAACATCACACCATTGCGAGATTTTGAACGGTCGGGTCATCCGGATAGTTCGAGCGCCATTATAACGAAGTAACTCTCTCCGTCATTTTTGGTCTACGCCGGGATTCGAACCCGAGGCCGCTTATCCCGGAACAAGTCGCTCTACCAACTGAGCTACGCATACGGTCATTCTGACTCCTATCTGCCTTTATGTCGTGTGCGTCCTGCTGGCAGGTACGTCACATCTCCCCCCCCCCCGAAAGAGGGCTTACTTCTGTTCGCCCTGTTCTAAGCGATACGTGGCTTGTGTTTTTTTCAGCGTGCGTTGTAGCTCTGTCAGAAGCCATGTAGAACTGGAGGCGTTTCTTCAACGAAATTGGGAAGGATGAAGAAACATGCATTGCATGGAGTGAGCGGAAACGATTGCTTCCAACCGAACGAAGATGTTCCGCAGGTCATCTAATGAGTTTGCGAGTGGATATGTATCATCGTTTAGGACAATTCAGGTGTAGGAAGAATCACGTTACAGGGAAAAGTGAGCAGTGTTCCCGTTTACTTGGGACGTGGTTTGAAGCTGCTTGTATTCCTCTTGATAAGGTGATGACTCTTTTATATTGTTTTGCCAAAGGATTGTCCTATAATTAATACAGACATTTAACGTGGACCAGGAAATTCAAACAAAGGACTTCGCTCCTTCTTTTTTTTTTTTTTTTTTTTTTTTTTAATTGGAGGTTTAACGACCACCGTGAGCAACTCAATGGGCTATAAGCAGTCGCCCGTCCCTAATTTAGGGTCACTGGTTCCAGGGAAGGGAGAGAGCCAGTGCCGTAAGACAAACACAACATCCATGCCTCACTCGGGATTCGGACGAATGATCAGAGGCCATCGCTTAGACCACTGTGCCACCGGGGCGACCTTCGCTCCTTCCACGTTCATAAGTGAGTCACGGAAAAATTCTCATTGGCCGCCACCGGGAGTCGAACCCAGGATCTTCCAGTTACACGCCGGATATGTAGCGGAAGCATATTTGGCGCGTAACTGGAAGACCCTGGGTTCGACTCCCGGTGGCAGCCAATGAGAATGGATTGTCCTATGATGATACAATAGCTTCCCAGGGTGGGGTTTCCACATCCTCTGCTACAGTCAGTGACTATTATCAGTCTTGCAGAGAACTAGTCGCAGAGTTTATGGTAGCTTACGAACAAGACGAAGGACAGCTTGAATGCCCTGGTGTCATCGTAGAAGTGGATGAGGCGAAGGTTGGGAAGTATAATCGTGGTCGTCTCGTTGAGGGTCTCTCTCTCTCTCTCTCTCTCTTCGTTTTTATTCGAGAGATTTTCCCAAAAAATTATTTTTGTGTCTTGGAAGTTAGTTCATTTTAGACATTAACCCATTTATGCCATGCGTCCTATATGTAGGATGTTTTCAAAATGCTGGCCAATTTAAACACCAGACATCAAAAATAGATGGCGCCGGGTATAACCATACGGTTATTCCTCAGGAGAAGCAAACCAGATGCACCCATTGTCATCAGAAAGCCACAACAAGATGCGAAAAGTGTGACAAAGGACTCCACGTGAAATGTTTCAAAGATTATCACACTGCATAAACGTAGTAGAAAACATGTTATGAAGGAGTGTGACAAAGGACTCCACGTGAAATGTTTCAAAAATGATCACACTACGTAAACGCAGTAGAAAACATGTTATGAATTCCTGGCGTCCTACATATAAAACATAAATATAATTCTTTTGTTACCTTCAAGAAGGTGCAATAAGTATAATTCATGGTGATTTCTACAAAAAAAATTCAATTTTACCACTTTAGGCATAAATGGGTTAAACATTTTCATCTTGTAGACCGAAAATCACAGAACGCTGAACTGGAGTATCAAAAAGCCCCTTTATAGGGGGCCAGTAAAATGCAACAAATACGCTCCTTTAATCTATGCATGCAGCTTTATTTAAAAGTTCTTATACCTTCCAAGTTGAACAGGGTCACTTTTCTCCGTATTATTTTCTAGGGAGCACCTCAAATTGATGGTTAAGGCCATTTCGGAATTTTTTACTTTTCTAATTTATATGAGCTTTTGAAATGTCATGGTCACCACTTCTAAGCATTTTGAACAATTTTTCAGTTCTTGCTATCAGCAACTGAAATGCGGTTTAAGAAGATTGCTGTGAATTAATCAAGGAACGCAATAAAAGGAGGAAGCTGATGTGAAACGAGAGCAAATTGAATTCAGGTCACGTTTTCCCATTGTGCGCATTTCAGAAAGCAAATGTAGGACTACAGGTGTGGAACAATGATGGAATGAATATAAAACGATAGTTAAAAATGTGCAAGTCACAGACAAATCCGGGAGAGAAGGGGGATTGGGGGGGGGGTTAAAAATCAAATGAAGAAGAATTCATGCTGTGGCAAGGACACTAACGAAGCTCCGTCAGCATTTTTGCGGAATGTGGCGAAGTAAAATCGCACAAAGTTTTGAAGAACAAATTCTCATACTATAATTCAATCTGAGCTCTCATGCGGCAGTGTATTGGAACGCCACAATAAGAAAATGGACAGTGGTGATAGAGCTTACCATTCCAAATTATTGCAAATTGTAAAACATTTTCTGACATTCACGAGCCATTTTACGTGATTTCTGTCGTGAATTAACAAAGCATATTCCTTATACAACCTTTTCCGTAAAATGACGAACCCCCCCCCGAATTTCACGGATTTTTCATACGTTAGGAAAATTCTGAATTTTTAAAACCCTTCCCTTAATTCCTTCCTCATATTGGCGGTAAATTGCAGTGTTAAAGATGAGTTAACGGAGAATTCTGAATTTTGAGAAACCTTTCCGCAATTCCTTTCGTATATTAACAGAAAAATTATGTTCTCACTTTTTTCGTATCCATATGAACGAAAATTTCCGTTATAGGAGCGATTCACGGGAATGCTTGAAGTTTGATTAACTATTAAATTTCAGTCGTCTGTCGGAGGACCTGATTTTGAAATTCCGTAGCGGGATCGGATTTTGTGAAACACATCACATGAAATTTTGATTATTGTGGCATCAGATATTCCTTCCCCTCTCCCCCATTTTGTGCACCACCTATTGTATATTATGTTACCGTCAGAAACCGGGTACATAAATTATTGTACATGTGATTCTATGATGCCCATGTATCAGTTTGTGGGCCCCTTAAGACAAAAGCTATTAATATTATAGCTATCAAGAGTAAATTCTATACTCAGAAGTTTTGTGAAATAATATTATACAGCAGAACATTACACGTTTTCTTAAAGACAATTGAAAGCCATTGCCAGTTTAAGTAGATCTCAAGTCCCAAAACATTCTGTTGCTCTGAAAAAAAAAACGAAAAAAATACACTATATTGACAAAAGTCACTGGACACCTAGCAGAGAAACACAACATAGCATTTATTGACATACCTTAGTACGGTGTCGATCACCTTTGGCCTTAATGCATGCACTGACCCTTCGAGCCATGCTTTCGACAAGGTTTTGGAACACAGCGATAGGTATGCGCTTCCGTTAAGTACATAATGCTGCCGCTAACTGTTGTTTCTTAGTAGTAGACCTTGGTTTCAAACTTCTTATGCGGCGCTCTAATTCATTACATAGGTGCTCTATGGGATTAAGATCAGGGCTCTGTGCTGGCCAGTCCTCACACGATACGGAATTACACGCTGTAACAGTCCTTGCTTTATGGCTCGGTGAATTATCCTGCTGGTACCAACAAGGCTCGGTTCTATAGTATTGCCACAGAGTTGGTGGGGCATAATTGTCCAGAATATCGAGGTAGACGTGCTGGTTAACAGGTTTTGATAACCAATGGGCTGCGACCATACTACGAAAAACACCCCCACACTGGTGCACTGCGAGCTCCAAACTTGACCGTAGGAACAGTACACTTTGGTAAATAGCGATCCCCCGGCTATCGCCATACCCACACACGGCCATCAGATTGATGGATCGTGTATATGGATTCATCAGCCCATAAGACCCGTTTCCATTTATCTACGGTCCACGAAAAATGTTCTTTACACCATGCTAAACGACGAGTAGCATTCCGAGTGGAGATGAAAGGCTTATAAGCAGCCGCACGACCACGGTCCACGGTAACCAATGGAATGAACTTCTCTGCGAATGGTACGTGTACATACCGTGGTTCCAGCATTTTTACTCACCTGTACACTGAGGTCTTGCTCCGTCGATTAGCTGTAACGACTCTCCTGATGCTTCGACGTCCTCTATCACTGATTTTTTTTGGTCTGCCGGTTCGTTTTGCTGCTTCAGGCACGCCATGTGTCTTCCACTTATTCAGTACATCCAAAACAGTTGACTTGGGTATTTTTAAACGCCTCTCGGTTTCTCTTATGGACAACTCATTAATATAACATTTAGCAATCTTTCCTTTCTCAAAGTCAGTTCTCTCCCGCCGCGATATTTTCACTGAATCCCACAGTGTGATATGATCCCGGTCAGCTGTAGGCTTGTTTTTATGCCGTTTGCAGCTGTATCGCGCATCTTAACAACGTAGCAGATCCGTTCATTTGCTTTCGAAGGGGTGTCCGGTGACTTTTGTCAATATAGTGTATATAATTTGTAAAAGCCCTTTTCCTACAGAAAAAATAAACTGTTACAAATATATTCAGAAAATAATATGCTCCAATAGAAAATAAAATGACTAAATCAGTTGCATTAATAACAAAAAAAAAAAAAAAATCATCATTGCACATTAGAGCTGTATCTTGAACGAGAGCACGACGTACGTGGCTTTCTAGCTCAGCGACCACACTCGCGGCTTGTGTGGAGTCGACCTCGAATCGAATCCCGTCAGAGGGAAAATAATCTCTGCTGGGAAAGGGCTGAAAATTCAGTGTGTTTGATTTTGCAAAATTTCTTAAAAAACTCGGGAAAACCCGAAATGGACTTTTCTGAAATAAACGGAATTATTGACTACGGAAAATCTGTCAAATTAATAAGTCAAAAGAAACGGAAATTTTGTTAAAAGTCCGAAATTTTGTCAGGAAGCTGTAGTGCAACTTTGCTGCACGTTATTTTCAGGAATTTTCCGCAAATTCACGCCACTTATTTTTAACAGTGCATCTTCTTCATCGAGTTTGGTGAAGGGACGAGTGCTATTTCTGTTACCCGATACAAATTGATTATCTGAACTTGATCTCATGTGATGGATGCCAACTAAATTCTTTGTCCATAATAAAAAGTCCGATTTGTACACTGTTCGTCAATCACACATATCTCAGCTCAGAATAAATATGATTAATCGAAATAAGAACCATTCGATCCAACACATTTTTGCCAACGAGAAACAAGGTTATGTATTCCGGTAGCATAAAAATCAGGAGTTCTGGAAGCGACAAAAGCTTGAAAGGCGTTTTGAGCATCAGCTTGATTGTGGAAAATTTTCCCCTGCAAAAATTGGTCCAGATGCTTGAAAAAATGGTAGTTGGTTGGCGAATACTGCCGCGGTAATCGTTTCGCCCGCATTCAGGAATCTGTAGTGGATTAAACCGGTTGAAGAACACCAAACAGTCACCATAACCTTCTGATGATGGAGTTTTGGTTTGGGAAAGTGTTGAGGAGCTTCGTCGTGGTCCAGCCACGACGCGGAACGTCGACGATGGTCGTACAGGATCCACTTTTTGTCGCATGTCACGATGCGATCGAGAAAAGGATCGGTTTTGTTGCGCAAAAGCAGCCCCGACGAGACTTTCAAACGGCGATTTTGTTGATTTTCGTTCAATTCATGTATCTCCCATTTGTCGAGCTTTTTGGACTTTCCAATTTGGTTGAGGTGCACAGAAACAGCTGATTCTCTTATTCCCAGTTCTCCCGCAAGCTCACGAACACTTGTGTGTGGATCTGCTTCAACAAGCGCCTTCAACGCGTCGTCATCGATGACGGTACTCGGTTTTCCATGCTCTTCGTTGTCGAGGTTCGTGTTGCTAGCCTTGAATTTTGCGAACCATCTTCACACCGTACACTCTTTAGCCGCATCTTCCCCAAAGGCACCAACAATGTTTCGCGTCGCTTGCGCTCCCAGTTTGAACTCGTAGAGGAAAACTGCCCGAAAATCACGATTATTCATCTTTCACTGAAACGGAAATATAGAGTTAGAAATATTATGTGTTAATAAAGTGAACCAATAGGTTACAATCTGCAGATTTCAAGCTTTTCAATAATATATTACACTTGCATACATATTCACTGTATTGAATACAACACGTTGGCAAAACACCAGATCAAAATCGGGCATTTCATTATGAACAACTTAATACATTGGCCATATTTACCTTCTCGTAGCCCTAACTTAAGTTTAAGAATTTTTTGTCTGTAAGGAGGTCATTTAAAACTGCCTATAGACAGTATTTTTCGTTTTGCTATATTTTTCTGGAGAAAAAGATGCTGGAATTCTTAAACTTAAATTGCTGTAAGAGGGGAAGTGTTGACCTAATAAAAAGCCAATCGGTTTCTTGAACGTTGTTCTTTAAGCCTTGTTACTGCTGTGTGGTGGAAAATGCAAACACATACACTGACGGAAAAAAAAATCCCAACACCAAGAAGGGGTTGTGTTAGATAAACGACAGTTGGTAGGCGGTGAGAGTACATCTGTAAGATGACGTCTATGCAAATTTCGCGCTCGGCTCATACGTGTGGCGCTAGTAGCGCCCCTCGGAACATGCAAAGCAGGTTTGCTGTAAATACGCGCTGTAACGTTCGTGAGCGTTAGTTATCGTTGAGATTCGACGTAGTGTGTTGATGTTAGTCCAGAATGCCTTTAAGGAGACGAAGAAGCCATTATCAACAGCTCACGGAGTTTGAACGAGGTCGTGTAATAGGGCTACGAGAAGGTGGATTTTCTTTCCGCAATATTGCAGAACGACTTGGCAGGAATTTAGCCACTGTGCATGATTGTTGGCAGCGGTGGTCAAGGGACGGTACTGCCTCAAGAAGACCGGGTTCCGGCCAGGTCACGTGGCACTACTGAGATGGAAGACCGCCGTTTACGGCGTATGGCCGTGGCGCATCGTACCGCGTCTGCGGCAGCAATTCGAGCTGCAGTTGCCACCACAGTGACACAACGAACTGTTACAAATCGGTTACTTGAAGGACAGCTCCGAGCCAGACGCCCTGTAGCGTGCATTCCACTTACTCCAAACCACTGCCGTTTGCGACATCAGTGGTGTCAAGCTAGAGCTCATTGGAGGACGGAGTGGAGATCTGTTGTGTTTTCTGATGAAAGCCGGTTCTGCCTGGGTGCCAGTGATAGCCGTGTGTTGGTTAGAAGGAGGTTAGGTGAGCGCCTGCAACCAACCTGTCTGCGGCCGAGACACACTGGACCTACACCTGGAGTTATGGTCTGGGGAGCAATTTCCTATGACAACAGGAGCACTCTCGTGGTTATCCCACGCACCCTGACGGCACAGTTGTACGTCGGTCTGGTGATTCAACCTGTTGTGCTGCCATTCATGAACAGCATTCCAGGGGTGTTTTCCAACAGGATAACGCTCGCCTGCATACCGCTGTTGTAACTCAACATGCTCGGCAGAGTGTCGACATGTTGCCGTGGCCTGCTAGATCACCAGATCTTTCTCCAATCGAGCACGTATGGGACATCATTGGACGACAACTCCAGCGTCACCCCCAACCAGCATTAACCGTCCCTGTATTGACCGACCAAGTGCAACAGGCATGGAACTCCATCCCACAAACTGACATCCAGCACCTGTACTACACAATGCATGAACGTTTGCGTGCTTGCATTCAACATTCTGGCGGTTACACCGGTTATTAATGTACCAGCATTTCACATTTAAAATGGCTCTTCTCGCGCTTACATTAAGCTGTGATCTTGAAACCTTAATCGATTAAATATGTTACATATACAAATGTATTGCCGCCATTTCATTAATCTACAACTATTTTTTCGTGTATAACGAAGTAAATTTCTCCGTCATTTTTGGTCTACGCCGGGATTCGAACTCGAGGCCGCTTATTCCGGAACAAGTCGCTCTACCAACTGAGCTACGCAGACATTTGTTCTGATTGCTATGTGCCTTTATGTCGTGTGCGTCCTGCTGGCAGGTACGTCACATCTCCCCCCGAAAGAGGGCCGGGGGCATGGCCCACGGGTCAGCCGTGACCATGAATCGTTGCAGGCAGCCATCCACTGTAGAACGTGCACTTGAGAACTCCCAGTCAATCTGCTGTGTGGAATGCAACATCACACATTTTTATTTTTCGAAGCGCTGGAGAAGGAATTCTCTGATTTTTCCTGTCTCGCGGTGTGGAAATAACATCACACCAATGCGAGATTTTGAACGGCCGAGTCATCCGGATAGTTCGGGCGCCATTATAACGAAGTAAATTTCTCCGTCATTTTTGGTCTACGCCGGGATTCGAACCCTAGGCCGCTTATTCCGGAACAAGTCGCTCTACCAACTGAGCTACGCAGACATTTGTTCTGATTGCTATGTGCCTTTATGTCGTGTGCGTCGTGCTGGCAGGTACGTCACACGTGGTGTTGGGATTTTGTTTTCTGTCAGTGTAGTTTGCATACTCATATTACCTTAAATGATTACATTAAAAAGCAGGCATTGCGTAACAGTTTTATAATAAATAGAAAACACTGAAATTAAGATCTTTGTCAACTTTACTCACAAATGAAACTTGAATTTCCGCTAAGGATTACGTTAAACTGAGGGACAGAAGGAAACTGCATTTTGATACTAAAATACAGTTCAAATTTTGTTCAACTTCTGAGATGTTTCTACCATTCTCGTTGGCTCCTTGCTTTTTGTATCCACTGCCGAATGAGCTCGAAGGAGCGATGATCAGAAGTATTTTATAGAATCAAACTGGGCTAACGGAGGCCCAAGAATTTTTATACATAACAATGAGGTGATCGCAGTGACTGAAAGAAAAGATCTCACTAAGATGATTATCAGATTCGTCAGACAAATAAACTAAAAAAGTGAACCAATGCAAAAGATACACAGTTTGCAAAAGATATTATTACACAGTATCATTGCGATGATTACACAGTATCATTGCAAAAGATACACAGTTTGCCAAACAAAGCAAAGCACCCAGAAGGAATCATCCAATCGAGATGAAAATTGGTATGCGCAATGTACATGTATAGGAAAGGAAATTATTGCAATTCTAGAGCAGTTGGACTATTTATTCGGATAAAACAGCAACACGAGCGGAACAAGTCAGTAGATTGTAGCGCTACCTCTGGCTCTGATACAAGCGGTTACCCGGAGTGGCATAGATGCTTACAGTTCACTGATACTGTTCTGAGGTATAGCATGCCAAATGGTTTCCAAATCATGGGCCAGTTCGCCGACTTTCCGGGATGTTCGTGATTGGTATCCCATCTTGTCTCAAACATGTTCGATCTGTGAGTGGTCGGGTGATCGGTCTGGCCATGGAAGGGTGTCGACATTACGAAGGCAGGCCTGAGAAAGCTGTGCCGTGTGTGGCGGTCTTTATCCTGTTGAAAAATTGCTCGTTGATGCTGCTACAGAAATGGCAATACAACAGGTCGCAGAATATCGTAGACGTACCGTCGAGTCGTGAAGGTGGTACGGAGAACTACCAAGAGTGTCCGGCTATCGTAAGAAATGGCTTCCCATACAGTCATTCCCGGTGTGCGAGCCGTGTGGAATTCCACGGTAAAGGCAGAATCCGTACGCTGGCTGACTCATGTGAGCGCTGGTCGTCGGCGCCAAGTGTATGCAAACGGTGACTCCTCACAGAAGACAACACGACGCCACTGGACCCTGTTCCACGTTGATCGGACCCGGCACCGGTGCCGGCTATGCTTGCTGGACAGTGGTAGGTGGCGGAGTGGCTTCCTCGAATGTAGTCCCTGTGCCGAAAGTCGTCTGGAAACTGTCCGGATGTCCACTTCCGTACCTGTAGACGACGCAACAAGGCCATGGATGGTTGAGATCGATTAATTCGGTTCTGTTCGTGCGGCAGTCACAATCTATCGATCTTCGCATTCTGTCGTTGTCCTCGGCCGTCACTGCCCGCGTGTCGCTCGGTTGTACCCTCCTCTACCCACTGGCGCTAACATCGTCACTCCGACCCAAATGCCTGGCGATACGGCGAATTGACAAACTGGTCTCTCTCAGCCCAATTATACGCCCTTTCTCAAATTTGCTCAACTGCGCGTATTATGCACGGATCCGCCGTCGAGACGTCCTCACAGTTCGTAGAGGTTAATGCATCCGCAATCAGCTGTCACAATTGCTCCTGCGGGTGAGCTTTGCTCTTGATATACGCTCCTCGATGCTCGGTTCCCATGCGCTGTGGCGGGTCACTATTTCGTCATTGGTCGTTATTTCTTAATCGTTTGCCTTATTCGGCCCTGAGGTACTTGCATGCGGAGTTTCATCCGGATCGAACGACTTCCTTGGGTGTTTCTGGGGTTTTTTTTTCTTTTTTGGCAAAGAGTGTATTATCTAATTCATGACTCATTAACCATATTTCATACTAAATTTTCAAGAAATTTCCTGCATAGATTGCTTTGAAATAGACAGTCCTGACCTATATACATACTTACAATGTCTTAACCCTTTAAGCGGCTGATGTACCTGAACAATATGGTGCCCAAAATTTCTGCGCTTCCCAAGCAGAAATGTTCACATAGCGGCCGGGTTTTACAAAAACTACAGCCGGGACACAAACCTTTCATAAGAGCTCGATTCAAATCCTCTATTCTCTGCTCTGTGACCTACGGCATGAAGAGGAAGAGATAGTCCTTCTGACACGGACATCACGCTGCTGGGAAAAACCAAGTGTCACAAGAGTCTTCTTTCTTAGTATATATACCATTTTGTTGGTAATCAGTCAGAAATAATTAGTGACAGTCATCGCCCCAAGTCACCATTTTGAATAACAAAGTGAAGCCGAAAGCAAAGGTTTCTGATTGGCAAGCTCACTCGTTCAAGCCGCGTTCGGCCTACTTCTTAGACAGCCAATATATTCGTTCCAGCTGTTTTAAATCTGATTTTAGCCACTGTTGATAAGAGCTCTCTTCCAGTTTTCTGTTTTCTTCTCCGTGACACAAGGCATGATGGGGAACGGACAGTTCCCTCTCACGAACATCACATTACGGGGTAGAGTAGAAAAAAGTGACTCAAACGTATCTCTCCTTTCTTAGGTTAGCCACCCTTACTTCCCTTTTAGCAGGTAATATGTCAGAAATGATTAGTGTCAATCATCCCCCTAAATGACCACTGTGAATTACATATTTAAGTGGAAAGCAACGCTTTCTGATGCGCAGAACCACTCGTTCCAGCCGTTTGGCCCACTTCTCAGACAGCGAATATATCCTTTCGAGCTGATTTCAGCCCATTTTGCTAACCCCGAGTTAATTAGTCCCAGCTGGCAAAGGGGTTAAAGAACAGGTGCTAAGCTTGTGTGCTGTAGACGGACTTACACTTTAACCATCCGGGTGGCAAGCACGCATATATACGTTCGGAGATTTCTGTGGCCAAAGCGGCGATGACGCAGTAATACGTTCATCGAAAACATGTTCAAAAGCGGCGAGAACGCAATATTGCGTCGAAAAAATTTCCGGGCTCATAGTGGCGAGAACACATACCAATACGCTCAAAAAGCTCCGGAACTTTTTGAATATTTGCCAAATGTCGGTGAATTACGTCATTCCCCGCTGAACAAGCGAAGAGCATCCATCATGTGACCGACTAGCCAGAACCGGTTTGATCCAGACCCAACACGTATAGTATATGTGCGTAGTTCGTGATTACAGGCATTCGAGGCTCTCCGTCGCGAGGACAACGATGTCGAATTTTGTACAGCGTACAAGTGTAAAATTTTGTGTTCTGCTCGGAAAATCATTCGCTGAGACTTTTCGAATGATTAAGTTCAGCGTACGGTGAGAGTGCAATGAGTCGAACTAGAGTTTATGAGTGGCATCGACGATTCGAAAACGGGCGACAGAGTATCGAGGATGATGAGAGGTCAGGACGACCTTCAACATTCACAACGGATGAACAAACCGCCATTGTCAAAGAAATTGTGAAAAATGACCGTCGAAAAACTGTTGCAGCGGTTGCAGAAGTTGCCGGCATCTCAGTTGGAAGTTGCCATGCCATTTTAACAGAGAAACTGGGCATGCATCACGTGTGCCAACGAATTGTTTCCAAAAACCTGACACAAGAAAAAATGAATGAGCGCATGCAAGTTTGCGGGGATATTTTTTTTTTTTTTTTTTTTGATTGGAGGTTTAACGACCACCGTGAGCAACTCAACGGGCTATAAGCAGTCGCCCGTCCCTAATTTAGGGTCACTGGTTCCAGGGAAGGGAGAGAGCCAGTGCCGTAAGACAAACACAACATCCATGCCTGACCGGGATTCGAACCCGGACCCCTTACGGACGAATGATCAGAGGCCAACGCCTTAGACCACTGCGCCACCGGGGCGGCATTTGCGGGGATAACATCGATGCAGTGGATTCAGATCCCTATCTCTTGAATCGATTAATCACTGACGATGAGACTTGGTGCTTTCTGTACTAATTCTATTATCTGTACTCATTCTTTTTAATATATCTGTATTATCTGTACTCATTCTTTTTTAATATAAAAAGTTCCGAGACTTTTTGAACGTTGTAATATATGCGCATCGTAGCGACGACGAATACTATAGAAAGACAGGACGCTCTTATGGGAGTCTCTTATTATACATGTCGACAAAAGTTCGCATGGCGTCTTCCAAAGCTCCTGCCACTTGGAGGGTTAAGGTTCAAACTATTGCCGTAAGGTTACGTGATTGTTTGTGTCTCTGCTAGTCAATGTTCGTAATGAATTTCATTGAATATATATTTTACTTCAATAATTATTACGCTAATAAGGATCTTAACGGCCAGGGTAAAGAACCAGTAGAATAGATTTACATACAATTTCAACGTCATGATTCTTTCATTCACGGGAAAATCCAACCTGCATCAATATAATCCGTTACCAGAATAGAATCTCGCTGGCTTTAACACAGCCATCAATCTTATAACAATTACAGTTGTTCGTCAAACACACATATCCCAATAGGTTTTATATCAACTTTTAACAATCTACTTGCAATCTCTTAACATCTGTACAGTTCCACTATTTCTACTAAATCCACTAAATCCACTCTCTATGCATTCAATTTAGTCATTTTATGCTGCTCTGACTCACTGTCAGTTTTACCACATTGCAAAGCTCTTCGGAGAAGTAATTTGCCATTCAACGAGAAATCGTTTAACTAAGAAGTGGCTAAATTTATATAAGAAAACAGAGACTCAAAAGGAAGGTCAAATAATAGTATACAGTACAGACTCTACAGACAGATACGAGCAACTTTCCGCTGCATTGTTTTTTCATGTAGATATTATTTTAATAGCATTGAACCATCTTTTAATCACAGAATCTCCCGTTTGGAATATTGAATAATTCAGAATAGCTGCTCACTGGACGAGAGTTTAGAATACGAATTTCTAGTGATAAGGCCTGTGTTCAAAATCGTAAATGGACACTGCTTGTTTTGCTATTCCGGTTCACTCGCTTGCTAGAATAAGTAACCCCAAATAAGGGATAATTCCAAATAAGTTTCTATACTCAAGGGAGTTATAATAACTAGTTAAGAAAACTAATTCTACGTAACATGGGTGAAAATTTTCTGATCTTTTGGCTTTAAGAATTTCTATCACTCTCACTTTTAAAATCTAAACAGAGTCATCATCAAGGCACTTACTGAAGTCCAGCAAACATTAGTAAGGTGATATGAAGTTTAACATGGACCTCGAAAGATAATGCGTGTGGTACTTTTGACTACATTTCAAGACTTGCTCTCTCAGAAACAAAATTTTACTTCGTGATATGAATTGCTAATGTCATTAAATAAAAGTGCATGATTTCCTGCAGATCCAAAGCCAAGTTTGCATGTGCTGGAAGAGGTTTTGTTAAATGAAGTAAAGCGTCTTTTTTTTTCGTTTTTCATTTCTCACGAAGACATTTGCATTTCTTTCACAAGGAAGTACGCTGCAAAGAAAAAAAAAAAAAAAAAAGAGAGAGGGAGGGAGGGGGGGGGTGATCGACCAACGTGACAAGTTGACGCAGCCCCGACAACCAACGCATTTGGCCTCGTCTGCCCTTTTGGGTCTTTCCCAGCCCAACACGAAGCCTGTCATCAAAGAAGTGATGTACAAACTGAACGATTGGTTTACCGCACAGTAACCCTTTCATTTACCTGCCTCCGCTACTTCATTCACGTGATTGTTTCTTCTGAGCGTCTGCCGACCATCCATTTTCGGCCAGACCGTTGCCATGAAAGAAAGAAAAAAAAAAAGAGAGACTAAGAAACATACTTTTCTCATCATGTTGTGTGCTACTATTCTGCCTTCACAAAGGAAAAACCCAGTGTAATTGATTTCACTGACCAGTGGCACCAACTTTTATGCATTTCGTGGCATCACGGAAGAACTATCTGACACCAAAATGGGCAGATCTAATTCGAAACGGTCATTTTCTATTGTCAGGGTATAGGTGGTGGTGGTAATACCAGTATCAGTTTTGATTTGCTCAACAGATTCCTTTTCGATCAAGTCATTTTGGGGAAGAATGAAATGTGAACAAAAATCGTTCGCCAGTTCCATTGTCTATGGTAAAGGGAAATACCCACCATGACTGATTTTTAGGGACAAGTTCGCATTCTTTTTTTCATGTAATGAGATATGTTAAAAGGGAAAGAAGTCATTTAAAAAAATAGTAATGATAATACCAACTGACATCGTCCTGAGCAGGTAATTGGAAATGGAGATTTTAGCTGTCATAATTTTGATATTACATCCCTTCGATTTTCAAATGGTGTCTTTCCTACAATATGATGACCCTGGAATCTGTTTATTAGACTGAATAAACATTGATTTACGTAGTCCTAGAACAAAAGGGTTTTTTTCCAGGAAGGGAAAAGTACAGGGGTAGAGAGAGAGAGATAGACAGAGTGGAACGGCAGAAATGGCTTTGCCTTAGGGCTTTCATCTGCTGATGGAACTTGGTTGAAAATGTTCGTGTTAAGGCAGACAGGAAATCAGAGATTTTACGAAAAGAAAATTTCTGTATATGCAACATAGGTGTGTATATTTTACCCATTTTTATCACTCTACCAGGGGCGTACTGACAGCCCCGCAACCCCCGTAGGGGGGGGGGGATTATGTTTAAAATGGCCTCTAACTTGAGCAAAAAGATTTTACAAAATTTTTGCGGAAACGTCGTATGGATGGTAAAGAAATAGCCAGGAATTAATGCAGCTTTGAATGAAGTATTAAGACGAAAAGCTTTTTTTTTTTTTTTTTCGCAGTAAATACGTAAAATCTTCAGAAATCATTTCCGGTCCTTTAGTTCATAAAAACTGGATGACAGGAAAGCAGCTATTCAAGAGAACTTGAGGCCCCTTTTCACAGCCCTCGCAATAGTTTCTGTGCATGTATGTTAACAAGAGAATGTGAAAGAAATATCAGTTCATGAGCGGAATTTTTATACCAATGAATATAAAGTGTACAGTTGTTTGCATATAACTACGCATCCTTCAGAATATAATGAACTAAAAGGTGTTCTTCGTGGGAGCGAAAAATCAGAGACCTGCGTCATTTTTTTTATAACAGTCAAAAGATTTTTTTTTACTGTGTGGCATTATTGTGGTATTAAGTCAAGCGTGTTTTTTATATTCCAGAGTAAATAATTTAAGAAGTTTCACGTATTTTGTGCTACAGTTCTTATTCGTTACTTAGTTACTTTCTTTCTTACTTATGTCGTGACATTTCGTATAAATCGGAAAAGTCATTAGACACTGTCATACGACAGTTGCATGTATTGTGTGTGCAATCGTGGCCTTACTTCTTTAAAATAATAAATTTTGCATAATATGATTAACTTTGACGTAAGTATTTTGTGTAGTAATTTGTATCGGTATAAAAACAGGGCAATCATTTTAATTACAACGTACACATTTGTGTTTCACGCAATGAAGTGGAATAATTTTGATTTTACGAAAAATACTCGTAAGTTCCAAAGAATTTGATTTACTAAAACACCCATGAAGCCAAGCTAATAATATGGAAATAAAAATTTTGAGTAATTGAAAGCTAAAAGATTTTCGGAAAAAGGTCTCAAAAATATTTTTTGCGGGGAGGGGGGTGGGTGGTGGGGTGAGGGGGCTCGAGTTTTTCCGGTACGCCACTGCACTCTACTACTTTAGGTCAACGGTGTTTCACCCTGTCTTATGTGCCCTGCTTTTTTAATCTTTACAATCACAATTGAACTTGAAAACGATAAATTTTTAAGTATCGTTAATTAGGAAAACGAAAATCAAAATAGAAATCGCTAAACAGAACAGAAAAATGGAAGCCACATATTTGCTGGTTGCCGAGTGCTTTCTCTGTTTTCTCTGGTTGTGATTTTTGAGCCTACTTACTGAGAATTCTTGATCTAATCGACTTCGTTAAAACTGAACACCTTTGAGGAAATTCTACTGCAGAAGACTGAACAACTTTGAGGAAATTCTACTGCAGAAGACTGAACAACTTTGAAGAAATTCGACACGCAAACTGTGACCATCAATGGATTCTGGTTGAATATGAGATAAATAACAATCGTAACAATTTTCTTACTCAGGGAAAAATATTTTCATATGGTACCACTAAAGAAATGCATAGTCGTTACAGAATGAAACACCAGAAAAAGTTAAATAAATAAAACAAAGATTAAAAAACAAAATTATTGAGAGCTGTTCAGAATTCAATTTGTTCGGTTGTGACGTATATTCTATTTTAATTTTCATTTTTTAGTCCCTTTTCCTATGTAAGTTTGTTCTCTTTTTCACTTTCCAAACTTAACGTGATATCTTCTCTCTCACATGAATGGAGGTTGGCAACACCATACGCAACACCGTACGTAAGTGACGTAAGAATGTGATAAGAACAAGACAAGATATACACTATATTGACAAAAAGTCACCGGACACCCCTTTAAAAGCAAATGCACGGATCCTCTGCGTTGTTAAGATGCGCGGTACAGCTGCAAACGGTATAAAAACAAGCCTGCAGCTGACCGTGATCATATAGCACTGTGAGGTTGAGTGAAAACGTCGCGGCAGGAGAGAACTGACTTTGAGAAAGGAAAGATTGTTTGGTGTTATATTAGTGGATTGTCTATAAGAGAAACCGAGAGGCGTTAAAACATAACCAAATCAACTGTTTTGGATGTACTGAATAAGTGGAAGACACATGGCGTGCCTGAAGCAGCAAAACGTACCGGCAGACCAAAGAAAATCAGTAATAGATGACGTCGAAGCCTCAGGAAAGTTGTTACAGCTAATCGACGGAGTACTGCACAAGACCTCAGTGTACAGGTGAGTAAAAATGCTGGAATCTCGGTATGTACACGCACCATTCGCAGAGAACTTCATTCCATGGGTTACCGTGGTCGTGCGGCGGCTCATAAGCTTTTCATCTCCACTCGGAATGCTACTCATCGTTTAGCATGATGTAAAGAACATTTTTCGTGGACCGTAGATCAATGGAAACGGGTCCTATGGACTGATGAATCCAAATACACGATCCATGAGTCTGATGGCCGTGTGTGGGCATGACGATATCAGGGAGAACGCTATTTACCACAGTTTACTGTTCCTACGGTCAAGTTTGGAGCTGGCAGTGCAGTCGTGTATGGGTGTTTTTCGTGGTATGGTCCCGGCCCATTGGTTATCGAAACCTGTTAACCAGCACGTCTACCCCGATATTCTGGATAATTATGCCCTACCAACTCTGTAGCAATGCTATGGAACCGAGTCTTGTTGGTACCAGGAGGATAATGCACCGAACCATAAAGCAAGGACTGTTACGGCGTAGCTTGACGATTATTCCGTATCGTGTGTGGACTGGCCAGCACAGAGCCCTGATCTTAATCCCATAGAGTACTTATGCGATGAATTAGAGCGCTGCATAAGAAGTTTGCAACCAAGGCCTATTACCAAGCAGCAGTTAGCGGCAGCATTGTGTACTGAATGGAAGCGCATACCTATCGCTGTGTTCCAAAACCTTGTCGAAAGCATGTCTCGAAGGGTCAGTGCATGCATTAAGGCTAAAGATGTACCGACACCGTACTAATGTATGTCAATAAATGCTATGTTGTGTTTCTCTTTTAGGTGTCCGGTGACTTTTGTCAATATAGTGTATAATGGCTACGCAGTAGCCGTGAGAAGGGGGATTTTGATGGTGACCGCTAATGTTCCTTTTGGATAAGAGATTGCTTAATTGCCGTTTAAGTAGTTTGAAGGCTACGTGTTCTACGTTAATGAAAGTGTTGTGTTTCACAGTTAATTGTTATTGTGGAGATTAAAACAAGTTTCCTGATTTCCCCTTGTTGAAGTACATTTGATTTCTGTATAAATGTTTCGTCTGGTCGTTAAGGTTTAATTTAGGAACTCTTTCATCGTATGGTGATATTTTAAAATAACGTAGCAGTAAGAAAAGACATTTACGTTATAACGTTCAGAACTTGATGCCGAATGTGGTTGGTGACTTGCTTCTGCCGAATCGAATCCGTTGGTTGATGGCTGGAAATAATTCAGTGAATTTTTCTAACTTCGCAAAAAGCTTAATCCTTTTTCATTGGAAAAAAATAAAATGTGACAGTCTCAGAGATGTCGCTTTTCTTAACACACTGGCTTTCCCAAATGATATCACGCAGCATTTGAATGCGCTAAACATTGCTCTGCAAGGGAAAGATAAAATTATCTATAGTCTTCGCAGTCATGTTGCTAGTTTTCGTCATTCTTAAAATCAAATCTACACTGTAAAAAGTTTTCGGAAATTCACGAGCCATTTTCCGTGAATCCTTTCGTAAATTAACGAACCATGTTTCCAACACACCTTTTCCGTGAAATGACGGGTAAAACCCTGAATTTTACGGATTTTTTGTAGGGCAAAAAAATTCTGAATTTTCAGAAACCTTTCCGCAATGCGTTTCTTATATTGACTGTAAATTGCCGTTTTTAAGAGGTGTTAACGGAAAATTCTGAATTTTCAGAAACCTTTCCGCAATGCGTTTCTTATATTGACTGTAAATTGCCGTTTTTAAGAGGTGTTAACGGAAAATTCTGAATTTTCAGAAACCTTTCCGCAATGCTTTTCTTATATTGACTGTAAATTGCCGTTTTTAAGAGGTGTTAACGGAAAATTCTGAATTTTCAGAAACCTTTCCGTAATGCGTTTCTTATATTGACTGTAAATTGCCGTTTTTAAGAGGTGTTAACGGAAAATTCTGAATTTTCAGAAACCTTTCCGCAATGCGTTTCTTATATTGACTGTAAATTGCCGTTTTTAAGAGGTGTTAACGGAAAATTCTGAATTTTCAGAAACCTTTCCGCAATGCGTTTCTTATATTGACTGTAAATTGCCGTTTTTAAGAGGTGTTAACGGAAAATTCTGAATTTTCAGAAACCTTTCCGCAATGCGTTTCTTATATTGACTGTAAATTGCCGTTTTTAAGAGGTGTTAACGGAAAATTCTGAATTTTCAGAAACCTTTCAGCAATGCGTTTCTTATATTGACTGTAAATTGTCGTTTTTAAGAGGTGTTAACGGAAAATTCTGAATTTTCAGAAACCTTTCAGCAATGCCTTTCTTATTTTGACTGCAAATTGCCGTTTTTAAGAGGTGTTAACGGAAAATTCTTAATTTTCAGAAACTTTTCTGCAATGCCTTTCTTATTTTGACTGCAAATTGCCGTTTTTAAGAGGTATTAACGGAAAAATTCTGAATTAACAGAAACCTTTCCGCAATTTCTTTCGTGTATTAACGGAAAAGTTATGTTCTCACTTTTTCCGTATCCGTGTGACGAAAGATTTTCGGTAGTGGGAGCGATTCCTGGAATACTTGAAGTTTGATTAACTGTTAAATTGATTGTATGGTGTCTATGTGTCAGTCTGTGGACCCCTTATGACAAAAGATATTATAGCTATCAAGAGTAAATTTTATATTTTAAAGTTTTGTGAAATAATACTCTAACGCAATAATTTCATTTTTTTCTTGAAGATAATGGAAAGTCACTATGAGTTTAAAAAGATTTCGAGTTACACAGCATTCTGTTGCTTCAAAAATCACAATGAAAAAGTACGTACTTTGTAATAAGTCCTCCTAGAGAAAAAATAAAATTATTACAAACGTATTCAGAAAAATAATAAGCTCCAGCAGAAAATTAAAAAAAAAAGTCAGAGTGGAAAATTTTGCGAACTTTCAGCAAAAATACGAAAAAACTTGAAACGGACATTTCTGAAATAAACAGACTTACTGACTACGGAAATTCTGTCAAAGTATTGAAGTTAGAAGAAACGGAAACTTCGTCAAATGACGGACACTTACCGGCAACTTTGCTGCACGTTATTTTCAGGAATTTTCCGTGAATTCACATCGCTTATTTTTTACAGTGTAGAAAGAAATACCTTGCTCACTTTGAATCCTGCAAGGTGCTCTTCTACATAATGACAATACTTGGTGAAACTAAATATAAAATTTAACGTATTTGTTCTTCAGCTTTCGAAAGCACAAGTTTATCCGCGACGAGCATCGAACAACGTCCCCCTCACCCCAGAGTAAGTCGCTCTCCCAACTGAGCTACGCGGACCGAATTTGACACATGTTTTCACCTCTATCACCTCCCTCTGCCAGCAGGACGCACACGACATAAAGGCAGATAGCAGCATCAAAGAACGTCCGCGTAGCTCAATTGGTAGAGTGACTTATTCCGGAATGAGGGCACCCGGGTTCGAGCCCCGGCGTGGACAAAAATGACGGAGAAATTTACTTCGTTATAGTGCACAATAACGTGTAAGCAACCACACCATCCAGAACCATCTCCTCGCTATGGGGTACAGAAGCCATCGTCCCACGAAGGTACCGCTGCTGACCGTACATCACAGGGTGCAAAGATTGGGCGCGGGAACATCGCCACTGGACCCTAGACATGTGGAAAAATGTTGCATGAACCGATGAGTCGAGATTCACGTTGGCACATGCGGATCGCAGGATACGAGTACGGCGCAAACCACATGAAGCGATGGATCCTTCTTGCCTGCAGGGTACTCTTCAAGCTGGTGAAGGTGGCATTCTCGTCGGGGGACTGTTTACGTGGACTGAAATGGGAGCTCTGGTACGTGTGACATCGTCCCTCACAAGTCAACGTTACCGAGATATCCTGGACGACCATTTGTTCCCGTTTGTGCATCTTCAACATCCCACTGGAGACCTCATCCTGCAACAAGACAATGCACCGTGCCATCGCTCCCGAATTGTATCCGAATGGTTGGATGAACACTCCACCGACGTGACTTCGCTTCCTTGGCTAGCTAGGTCACATCGAGCACATCTGTGATGCCATCGAGAGAGATGACCCCTCCATCAAATGTTCGTGAACTGTGGGAGCTTGTTCAGGGGTCGTGGATCCGTATGGCTTCCCAACGCTTCCGGTTTCTTGTCGAGTCCATGCCGAGACGAATCGCCGCCGTCATCAGGACGAAAAGTGGTGCTACACGTTACTAGACAGGTATCTCTAATTTAATTACTCTTCAGTGTATATGCAAGATGGCATTTCATGACACGAAATTCATAAAGTCAAAACACGGGACCAGTGTGCATGACTCTACTCTTGAGTAATTACTTTGACTTTCAGCAAAAAGAATCGCAGTGGACATGCAGAAACGTTTAGTGGAGTTCAATCGTCCACAGTGCAAATGTAAGTTTATTTTTAAATATGCACAGTGCAAATGTAAGTTTATTTTTAAATATGCACAGTGCAAATGTAAGTTTTTTTATTAAATGTAAATTTTTTTTTCAAATTGTGAGTTTCAACTCTTGTGATATTAATTAAAAGAGCTTAAAGATTAAATAAAATTAAGAAGGACTTCTTATATTTACATCATCTTATATTTAAAAAATGTGGCCCGACATCTAATTTTTCTAGGAACTCTGGCCCGCGGATCTACAGAAGTTGGACAGTACTGTTCTAGACTGTTTGATCACTGGGCGATGATGCACGTTTTCTATTCGTACGTTGACATTTTGATGCTGAGTGCATAACGTTTTCAGAAAGATGTTAGAATGCCTAATGCGGTTTCTTTATGATGAAGTATAAAACAGAACAAGAATACCGAAGATTACTTGATATAAATTTAAACAAATATGTCGTAATTAAACCATTTTGCTCCAAGAATAGAATGCTTAACAGTGCTTTGTGTTTGCTGAAATTACAACAATGCCAAATGGTTGACAACATGCCTTTTCAATAATTCAACTTTTACTTCGATATGATAAAATACTCGTAGTTCCGGCCTCACATGCAAATAGCAGCCAAGGGTGAGGTGAAAACCGACGGTAAAATTGTGTAATCAATTTAAATATCTAATATGTTCTCAGAAGTATTATTATTTTACTGAAGTTTGGAGCTGAATAATATTGCAAAACCAACACAGCAACAATGTATGGAATATCCTAGACAAACACGAAAAAAGTGGCAGTGTAGCATCTTTTTGTTACACTTGATTTACAGATTTACACTATAATCATTGTCTAATAAGGAAAAGAATTGGAATTAAATGATTAGAAACGTTCCGCTGATGGTAGAAAGGATATGGTTAAACATGCAATTCAAAACCTTCCAAATTTAAGCTTTATTTGCACTAACGAAGATAAATCAATTAAACGATTTATTTAAGTATTCTGCTTCATGAATATCTCTCGTGAAAAGGTACTAATATGAACTTCGGCCTGATCTTTCAGAGATGGTGTGATTTACTAACAATCGCTGAATATCGGCAGTGCATCGGACGAGCTCGTTAAGTGACGGCCCCCAGGCTGGACCCACTGGTTAAATGGGTATCCTTTCCTATGCCCCCCCCCCTGAAATTCTCTCACCCCTCTGTGTGCAATATCGTACTTGTACGGTGGCGCCATCTACTGTACTCTAATCTCACTACAAACTGTTCTGTCAAAGTCGCTAGACTTGCTCTCGTTCCTTCCGTTTCTGTGTCCTGCCCAAAAGGCGATCTCGCTGTAGGTGGCTGGGACCTAAACTCTACTACCTGTGGACGGAAGTCCTACAAGAAAATGACAAATACTGTATGTGGATAAGTGTGCATCTAAGTAATATTAAATAAGCCAATATTACTCATTGCTTTATTTAATGAGCAAGTGATGTGTGACGTACTACAGAGGTGAAAACATGTGTCAAGACGACTAATCTGCAGCGAGACATTCTGTCAGCGTAGATCAGTTGGGAGAGCCACTTACCCCGGAGTGAGGGGACACGGATTCGATGTCCGGCGCTGAGAAACTTGTGTTTTCACAGGTGTTAAATATTAATAATTATTCCTCCTCATACATCTGAATAAATACATCTTTCTCTACACTGTAAAAAAAGAAGTGGTGTGAATTCTCGGAAAATTCTTGTTTTTAAACTGAGAAGGACTTTTAATTATGTTTAAGAAAAGATGAAACGTACTACTTCATAGTATAACTCCTAAATATAAAATTTAGTCTAGGTAGCTATTATAGCTTTTGAATTAAAGGTCCTACATACATACTGATGCATAGACATTGTACAATCCATCACCTGTTCGACACTTCAACTACCCGGTTTCTTACCGTAAAAGAAATTACAACAGCATGCCCACCAACTGAAGGCGAGGAATATTCTTTGCCACAATAATCTTAATATCATGTGATTTGCTATCCACAATATTCGATCTCGCTGCAGAGCCTCAAAATCAGTTCCTCCAACAGGCGAGGGTACGAGTGTTGCCACCAAAAACGTTAAAGCAGGTCAGGTCAGGGCGTTCGCGGTTGCAACTTCCGGTCGTGTGAATGATGTGTGATTCAGCATCATCATTGTTTCCGTTCGTACACCAGCATATTCAACATCATCATTGTTTCCGTTCGTACACCAGCATATTCAACATCATCATTGTTTCCGTTCGTACACCAGCATATTCAACATCATCATTGTTTCCGTTCGTACACCTCTTCGACGAAAGGAGAAGAATTGTAGGCCTACGAACGGAAACGATGGAAAGTTCCCTAAAAATTCAGGTTTTCCGATAACACCTCTTAAAATGGCAATTTTCCGTTATTGAACAGATAAAGGCAAACAGGAGCATTTCTGTCAATTCAGGTATGAAACACCGTTGAAATTCAGGTTTCCCCCAGTCATTTCTACACTGAAGGTTGAATCAGGAATAAAGTTGGATCGGGAATAAAACATGGAAAATGGCTTTTGAAGTTCAGGAAATTTTTTACAGTGTGGAATGTGCAGGTAACTTTCCACCTACACTCTATTAAGAGCAAACTAGTGCCTTTAGAATGGAACTGAGGTACTTTGGAACATGCGTTATATTATAACAAGGAGGTTAGAATAGTACTTCTGGAGATGTCCTGAGTCTCTTAACCGTGAAGCCGCCAACTGTGGGAATTTGTCGTTGTTTACATGATACCTATGTAATTTCAACTGTGTGTATTTTGGAATAGAGTGGATTTTGGTTGCAGAAACAATGTTAATATCAAACCGGAATGAATTATACTTCTTATACGAGTGAAGTTTTTAATTTTAACGTTATGTTTTGTTTAGAATTCGCACTAACATTCGTGTATTTCAATTTAAAATAAAAATGGGAAGGAGTCTCAAAATAATTAAGAATTTTATAAATTCAGCATTTTCTCACACATCGTCAGCAAGTTACGATGCGAAATTGGAAACATTTGCGACGAAAGAAGGCGATTCGGCCAATACAAAATGCATTGCAATAGCATTGAAAACCATCAGCTTTCCCACACTTCAACGGCTGTTTGCTCGCGGTTATAGGCTTTACGCAAAGTGGTACTGATTCATTAACAAGGGCATCTCCAGATATCTTATTCTAACCTCCTTGTATTATACGCGTGATCTTTCTAGAAATTCACGGGATTGCTTCTATGGATATGAAAAGGATTTTGTCACGAAGACCACTCTAGAAGCAGTTCTCAGCATTCTTTATCTCGTCTGACACTTTGACCTGGAACAACAGTCACAGATTGCTGGAGCTCACCTATAGAGAAATGCATAACAACTCAAATTTGCGCAAAGAAAGTGAGGTACGCTCTTTGCTCTTTACGTCCCATTCATCCCCAAAACGTCAACTAATGTATACGGTGAATGAATTCGATATTCAATCTTAAACAATGCTGTATTTGGTCAGCAGTCCCTGCGCCACAGTTCGATCTGCAGCAAAAACTCTGTTCGAGTGGCAGTTGAGTGAATATGGTGTTCAAACACCATAAAATATTCGAATACTTCAGAAACAAAAATTTGAATTTTGTAGTTGAATGAATGTATTGTACAAGGGACTTTAAACCCTACACTGAGGTAGCAAGAAGCGTCTTCGATTACAGTTAAAGGGACGTGGTGTCGAGACATTTTAAATTTTACTATATTGAAGAAGAAGTATTTAAAACATGCAGTTAAATAAATGTGATTTTGCTATATTAATTTATGTAAAAAGGGTGACAAAAAAGGAGTAACAGCATAGTATACATATGCTCATTAATTTCTGCAAACCAGCGTGTCCTAGGCAACACATGCAAACATGTTAAGAACTCTTTCGTACATCCCTACTCATCTATTGAAAGGTTAAGCACGTAAAAGTATTAATTAACTGTGTTGCAAAACCACTCAACTGAAAGTTTAGAGATAGTTAATTGGTTCGACAAAGAAAGCTGATTTGTTCTCCTTTCGTCAAAGAACTCTGGTAACTAACTTAATGACAATGTAGAAAGCATTAATATCAGATACGCCAGTTAGAATACAAAATAGCTTTTCAAGCGTGTGTTAGATAGATCCCATGGTTGACCTGTTATCCTTTGCAAGGTTTTCCAGACTTTCAGAGGATAACTGCTTAACCATGAGTTTTATTCCGTATCCACGTCGGACCTAGACACACTGCGACTCCGATTCACCCACTTCCTATGCCGTTGATTCCGCTCTATTCGTGCAACGAGTGGTCCAAATTAGGGTTGAGTGACATTTAATAGATCTACAAAAGGTCAGGGATCAGTGCTGGAATACAATTTCAAAACATATATTTTACCATTTTTCTTTAAGGAGTATCCTTATGTAGGTTTACAGTCCTCATGAGCATTTATGCTCGAAGTATTGGGTTGATGCATAAGTTCATGCCTTTTTTTCACCGCACTACACGAATGTATTACATCAGAACGGAATCAATCAACCATGTATCCTCCCTCCTTGTTTACGATGGTGCCCGAACGTCTGGATGGGTTTGCAATGCCATTCTTGAAAGAACGTGCAGGTTTTGCTACGAAGAAATCATCAAGGAAATTCTGGAGATCAACATCATTGTTGAACGTTCTGCCACGGAGTGCATTCGAGATAGATCGGAACAGGTGATAGTCTGAGGGGGCGGGGCGACATCTGGGGAATAGGCCAGATGTGGAAGGATCTCCCATTTCATGTCCTGAATGGCCATTTTGGTCATGTTGCACTGCATGGGCGTGCGTTATCATGTTGGAGAAGAACACCATGGCGCCGAAGTAGACGTTTCTGCTGAACTGCTCCCTCCACACGGCGGAATTGCTCACAATAGAGTGCAGCGTTGATGGTCCGATTCCCCGGCAGCATTTTCCAGTGAATAATGCCTTCTATGTCCTACTAGACACACAACATGATCTTCGCAGGGTGAAGTTCATGTTTTGGACTTGGTGTGGGCGTCATTTTTGGGCTTAACCATTCCCTCCGATGCCTGAAATTCACGCACGGGCACCACTTTGCATCTCCAGTAAAAATACGTAACAGAAAGGGTTTGTGTTGCTCAGAACATTCGCGATAACGGGCGAGCAAGGAACCATATCTGGCAACACGCTGATTCTTGTTGTCCTTGGTGAGAGTGAAGGACAACAAGAATCAGCTTGTTGCCAGATATGAGGCACCCAAAACCCAGATTTCTGGACCTTTCCCATACATTACAGATGCCGCAACCACAGTGGCCTGATCACAGTCCATCTTAGTGGCCAATTCGCGTGTGGTTTGACGCGGATCCAAGTGAATGAGATGGTTCAAACGATCCTCATCAAAATGAGATGGATGACCTGAGCGTGGAGAGTCGTTGATGTCGAAATTGCCACATCGGAACCGCTCAAACCATTTGCGGGCTGTCCTCGGAGCAATAGCATCCTCCCCATACAAGCACAAATTTATCGAGTGGCCTCGGCGTCTGTAGATCCCTTGTTAAACTCGTAGAGGAGCAGATGTCGGAAACGTTCATTCCTCTCTACTTGACACTCCATACTTCCGGACCTGAAAACCAAAAACCCATTAGCCACAAACACACTACGCAGTATGATTTAGATACACGATATTACTGGCTACATTTTGATATACAACTGGCCATCTGCACCGTCACTACTAACCTGGGAAATGCTCGTAAAATAAAACGGCATGGACTTATGCATCAACCCAATAGTTTCTCGTACCTGATTTAGCCCTACGTGCTAACAGACAGGTTAATAGGGACTAAATAATCAGAACCATGGATTAGACCAAATACTGATGTCTGGAAACATAGAACCCGAGCCTCAGAGCAAAATGTGAGGTCGACCACTCGGATACCGATGAGAACTTACAGAAGCGCAGTGCTTGGCTTGTTCCACAGCTGTCAATGAGAATGCAGAATACGTCTACTCCCACTAACATTATGAATCGTGGTGGCACAACATAATAGCGTGAAATAAATGCAAATACCCAGGCACGCATATTTGTTCATAACAGCTACGTTATGAGGGAAGTTGAAGCTGGTCTTGTTCAGTACTTTCGAAGTGAATTCGCTTTACTCGGGTGGTGTGTCCTGTATGTATCAACTTGAATATTATAGTGTTTATTTTCTCACACATTATAGAGCGAGGGAATGCGGTATACATGCAAATCGTCGGTCGTTGAAATCACATATAACTCTTTTCACCATCACTTCTTTCTCTTTCTTTATATACATACTGTTTATCCTTTCTCACACAGTGTAAATAGCTATCTATAAGATCTTGAAGTGCTGTGTTTGCGTTCGAAATGACGTTACTTAGACACAGAAAAATATGTTTTAACGAAATGCGAAGAGCTGAGAATAATGCGGTTTGAGATTGGAGTTATCGTAGCTACAAAACAAAATGATTTCTTTCCGCTAAAATAAAAATAATTCTTATTGGAACTAAATATAGTACAATTCATATTTCATAAGTTCTTTATACTGGCCTGCTGGACTTCAACTTTTTGTTACTTTTATTGTACGCCACATAAAAATAAGTGCCAGATATATACTAAATATACTACGCCAGATAAAAATAAGCTGTTCATAGCTCGTGAGAGTTTAAGTTTTCGTTTCTGCTTTCCCTACTTATTTTGCTTGCAGTTTAATTACTTTCTTGCGCAATGGTAGTATTGGAATAGCTTCAGGGTTACTAGTTCTCTGCGAGGAGGGGGGAAAAACTGTGAAAACACAAGTTTCTCCGCGTCCCCTTACTCCGGAATAAGTCGCTCTCCAGACAGAATATCTCGCTGCAGATTTGTCGTCTTGACACACACTTTCACCTCTGTAGTATGTCACATCATCTCCCTCTTAATTTTTTTTTTTTTTTGAAGCGAAGTAAGAATTTTTCATTGATTCCAAACAATGTGTGGAACAAACGTCACACATTTTTCGAAGACTCCAACGGCCAGTGGATCCAGTTTTCACAATCGGGCGCCAATGTGAAAACACAAGTTTGTCGGCGACGGGCTTCGAAACCGTGTTCCCTCACTCCGGAGTAAGTCGCTCTCCCAACTGAGCTACGCGGATAGAATATCTCGCTGCAGATTTGTCGTTTTGACACATGTTTTCACCTTTGTCGTACATCACATCACCTCCCTCTTTTTTTTTTTTTTTTTTTTATCTTTGAAGCGAAGTAGGAACTTTGCATTAAATCCGTTCCGCAGAAGAAAAAAAAATCAGCAAAAAAAAAAAAAAAAAAAATCTTGTTCCGCGGGAAAGGGATGGTGACAATTTTCTGGGACAAACGTGGTGTCATTTTGACTGATTTCCTTGAACGGGGTGCAACAATAAACAGTGCTCACTATGTGCAGACTTTGGAGAAGCTAAAGGAAGCTATCAGAAGGAAAAGACGTGACATTCCACTTCATAGTGCTGTTGTACACTATGATAACGCACGTACCCTCACCTCAATGGAGACTGCACAGGCTTTTGCCAAAATGGGATGGATGCCCAACCCCCTACAGTCCCGATTTGGCTCCCTTAGACGTTTTCCTGTTTGCCCCTTTGAAAAACACCCTTCGTGGAAAACGTTTTGACGATGTGACAGACGTTAAACTGGCTGTGAACTCATGGGTAAAACGACAGCCTCGGGAATTTTTCCAAAATGGATCTTACAAATGCGTTCTAAGATGGTGGAAATGTATAGAAAGGCTAGCATTATTAATAATACGTCCAAGTATTTTGCCACCAAGTTTTAAATTTTTGCGGCTACAAATAGAAATCTTATGAGGAACAAGACATTACTTTCAAGATGTCCTTTGTATTATTATTTGTGTAATTTATCTTGGTATTTAGCTCTGAATGCTGTAAGGGAAAATGCTGTAAGAATAAACATAATGCAAATATGTATTATTTGTGTAATTTACCTTGGTATTTAGTTCTTAATGCCATATTTAAGAATGTGCATATAAAAATCATCTTCAGAAATTGCATTTTGAACTTAATACTAAATGAAGAAAAATTAGTGTAGCTAGCTGCTTTTCGGAATTGCTAGCTACGCTACTATATACATTATTGTTTAATTAATATGCGAATATTTATAATTAAATATTATTGAATCAGTAGCTAGCTACTTTTAAAAAGTAGCTTCCGAAGCACTGCTTTTAGGGTGTACGTTTAATATGATTCAATATGTACATGAACATTCCAAATTAAATTTCCTTGTATACATGATAATTCAAAATTAAATTTCCTTGTATACATGATAATTCAAAATTAAATTTCCAGCAAGAATATGTTTACACAAAAGGAGGAAGGCACTGAAAATCGTTGGGGTATCTTAGCACCAAAATTTACGAGACTAACGAGGAGTCGTTGAATCTAATGCTGATGATTTCCAGTCGACAAAATGAGCAAACCAGCCCTCTTACTGAATTCAACAATACTATCCTTAAAAATGAGTATAATCGTCTAACCCGTCTTTTTCTTTCATATTGCTCTTAATTACGGAACCTTGATCGATGTACTGGTTGATAGCGACAGGTTCGATGTATCAGTCGGATTGAGACTTCTGGGCAGGCATTACCAACTCTTACAAACGAGTAGAAGATATGCATCTACGCCACTATCAAAAAAGCAAATGTAGCTGCACAAACAATAAAATAGACTAAGACCATTATTTTGGTGTTACAAAATTGTTGCTTGAGAAGATTTGCGTTATGTCATTGAACACGAGGAAGAAAGGTCGCAAAACTGCGTCGCAAATGAGGATCAAGGACCTACGTGCCCAGGTGTACTCTGTGACCTGGTCGCGCACCTGCAGAGTGTCCTTCAGCAAGCGGTTGTTCTCCGGACACCCTCTAGCTCCATCTCAACACAGATTGAGGTCGCATCAATGAACGAAGGTCGGGACCTTGAGAAGTGGAACCTGCGTGTCTGCTGGTCTTCCTTGGAAAAGGAAAACTTAATGGGAGGAGGCGATAAAATAAAAAAGAATCGAAAAAGAAACACCTCTACTAGAGTATACCGACACTAGATATATAAACCCTTCCTGTGAAAACAATGTTTGAAAAGTTTGAGCTACTTGTTTGAGCTGTATGATAACCATGGAGCTTCTTCCCAGTGTTCTCGGTAAGAGTGAATAATAAGGAATTCTTTTGATTGACGAATGATATTGCGAGAAAATTACATAAAAATGAAGACAGTCCGAGTTAGCGATAAATATACGATGCGCTCGCGTTCTTAGCTCTTATTGTGTTGTTGTAACTTACTGCTTAAACATATACGTTTTGATCGGCAAGTGAACGCTGCGCAGATACCAAACTTCTGCAAATGGTTCAGCAGTCTTGTGCGTATCAAATATTTTACTTTGCATTCGCTTAAATCTGCTAGTACAAAACTGCAGTTTCTTTCAGCAAAAAAAAAAAAAAAATAATAATAATAACAATAATTGCCAGTAGAAATCCAATTTCGCATTTGTTATGCCTTTTGAATTACTACGCTTTTCTCAGTAATAGGGTTATCGTTTGAGAAAAGAACAACTTCTGACTCATAAAGACGGATAGCATTTCGAGGCATCTAAACAACCACACGAAAGCTTAATTTAATTTATTCGAAATAGAGCGCATATGTTATATCCGCATTAAAACAAGTATAAATAGATTTTTATATAGGATCAGTATGGGCTGTTGATATATATTTTGCTACATCGTATTGCTTGGCTTACAAGACAGTAAATATCAATTGAAGGAACTTTGACTCCAAGTAATTATCACGCGATGCATGTTACTTTTAACGACTAGTCATTAAAACATGGCTGCGAACAACTGTTCCGTGCAACCCAGAGATTACAGAGTTATAGTTGTCATTGATTGCTAGGCATTAAGTTAAATTAATTAGCGGTTTGTTTTCTTGGAGCGAAGGCCGCACACGGCGAAAGGTTTTTTTCTTTTTATAATAATAATACATAAAATTAGGAAAATATGAGAAAATAGATAATTTACAATTACAATTATTTTATTGCACACATTGAGAACTTACAGTCATATGAAAATGCAATACACCAGGAGGAATCTGAACATATTAGTTGTAAGGCGATTTCCCCTATCAGATGTAAGAAAAGGAATAAAATATATAAAGGCAAGTAAGATGGTTATAACAGAAACGATACTGTTAGCAGCATAACTTGGGACTACAATTTAATGATAGGGTTGAGATTCATGATGGCGATCAGGATGATTTACAATGTACTTTCGCAGAGACAAGGAAAACGTTTTGATATTTTCCAGAGATCTGATGCTCTCTGGGAGATTATTCCATAGGATAATGGCTTTATACACTATGCTATGTGAACCATAATTAAGTCTAACAGACGGTAGACATAATTTCTTGTTAGCAACAGATCTGGTGACGACAGCATAATCCAGATATCTGATGTCAGATTGAAAAATAAGCAGTTTAAGATGCATTATTTTAAAAAACATGATACCTAGTTTCAAGGTAAAAATTTCCTGAATTTTTAGAATACTTAGTTTTAGAAATAATAGTTTTGAATGAGACATGTAATCTGTGTTCAGCATATAGTGAACATATTTCTTCTGTAATTTGAGCAAGCATTACTTATTGTTTGCACTAATATTTGAATACCAGGATTCCAGACAATAGGAGAGATGGGTATAAATAAAAGCATAGTAAAATGTTTTAGGACATTGATAGGGAAGAGATGCTTAATTTTACTAAGTAGGCCAACCTGTAAGGAATGTTTTTTTAAAACAAACTGAAAATGAGTGTTCCAGTTAAAAAATTCATCAAACCAAACTCCTAGATACTGTACTTTGTCTACAATTTTAAGTGGGAGATTATTAATCCTGACTGGAAAGTTATTTACGTCCCCTTTTTTATGACATTTCGGAAATATACAAAGTTGGTTTTTAAAATATTAAGTGATAATTTGTCAGAGTATAACCAATCAGATAAATTTGATAGATCATTACTGACCATTACCTGTAGCTTATGCAAATTATGACATTTTTGAAAAATGATAGTGTCATCAGCGTATAACAAAGCATGAGTTGATTGTAGGCACATAGGAAGGTCATGGTTTACTGTAGGAAACTTCTTCATTAAAAAATTTAAAACAATTACTTGCGTTAGAGAACAACTTTTCTTCAACAGGATTCCCACTCGAAAGTTAAAAAGGATTTCCTAACTTTTCCAGGAAGTTTTAAGTTTTTCCAGAGCGACGATCCAATAACGTTGGATGCTTTTTACATTTTTTTTCATTCTTGCATTTTCTCACCAAATCACCATTTATATATTCTTCTAAAACTGATCTTTACACAGTTACTTACTTTTTATTAACATCAACTAAATGCACGAGAGACATGCGTTTTTGGTACTATAATTCTATGATTTTTTTGTGAACTTGTGTGGTATACTGTCCACGTAGAATTTACTGCATTCCCATAGAGACGATTCATATGTAAGAAAAGGTCTGCCAGTCAAGGTCGTAGCTATGGGAGGGCAGGCGGGGTTGTTACCCTCCCAGAATGGTCACACCGGGGGGGGGGGGGTAAATTCATGCTCTGAGGGGGTAAAAAATAAAAATGCACAACATGTGAATAAATTTACTAAAAATTGTACCTCAGAAAGGAAGTTATACTGTACCTCATTATTTTCCTGTTTTGAAGATTTTTAGCCTTATACAGAATTCTACGCAGCTAACCAAGGAACAGAGTAACCTACTCTGTGAAGTGTGGACTCTTATATGTATGAAAGCAAGTGTCCGAAACAGCGAAAAGAAAGAATATGAAACAATATGCAGATATACCTAACTTCCGTGATGTTTGTGAATACGCTGAAGGAATCAGGAGATAATCATAATTAGTCATCTGTCCTCTGTCGCAGAAAGCCCCTTTGAGTATTTGTTTACCTTGAACGGATTTTTACCAAGCCTTACCTCAAAAGTAGAGATGGGACGAATCCTAAATTTTCTCGAATCCGAAACCTTAAAAGGTTCTCGAATCTCTCGAATCCTTCATATAAGAATAATTATAAGAAAAAAAGGGAAAGAAAAGACTTCTACTTAAAATTAAAAGTTTTTAATTGAAGCAAAATTTGAAATCTGTGTTTAATGAAAAACATATAAAGAATACAGTTTTCAAAAAAAATACGCATACTTATTAAGAAGATACAAATGAAATTTATAATATACATTTACTAAATGAAGTACATAACTCTAGAGTCTTGAGGCTTACTGAGCATAATTTGACAAAAAAATATTTGAGTAACAATTCACATTTTTGACATTTTTCTTTAATAACAAAAATTCCAAAACCTTTGTGACGTGCCTGCCCCGCAGGACGCACACGAGATAAAGGCAGATAGCAATGAGAGCACATGTCCGCGTAGCTCAGTTGGGAGAGCGACTTACACCGGAGTGAGGGAACCCGGGTTCGATGCCCGGCGCGGACAAACATGCACGTTATATTGGCGCCCGAAATTCCAGGATGACCCGACTGTTAAGTTTCTCGCAATGATGTGATGTTCCTTCCACACGGAGAGACAGGAAAAATGAGAATCCCTTCTTCAGTGCTTCGAAAAAATAAATGAGTGTGATGTTACGTTCCACACACCAAATTGTCTGGGATTTCTGAAATGCACGTTCTTCATGGGATGACTGCCTACAGCGACACGTGGTCACGGCTGACCCGTGGGCCATGCCCCCGGCCCTCTTTTGGAGGGGGGGGTGGCGTGCCTGCCCCGCGACGCACACGAGGTAAAGGCAGATAGCAGTACAAGCACATGTCCGTGTAGCTCAGTTGGGAGAGCGACTTACTCCGGAGTGAGGGGACCCGGACTCGATGTCCGGCGCGGGCAAACTTGTGCGTTATAACTTTTTAAATCAAAGCAAGTGTAAAGGTGGGGAGGATTATCTCAAGAGTTAATGTAGATAAACACTAAACATGGAACACTAAATTGAGTAAATTCTTTCCAGAAAATTAAATCAAAAACATGTTTGTTTTAAGAGTTAATAAAAGCACTGAACTCTTTCAGGGCAATGTAAATAATCAGGAACCTTTAATGGAGATTTTTATTTAAAAACAGTAGCATTCGATCTCGCTCTGCGTCTAGCCTACTTCGTTTTTTATCAGCTATGACACCTGACGTGCGAACTACAGCAACACATGAAATTACGTTATAAATGTCTTTCTGACATTTATAACGTAATTTCTTTTCGTACTGAAATATTGTCGTTCTTACGTTATGTCTAAATCATTAGATAAAAATACGATGCATTAATTCTTAATTTCAATCTTTACGGCCAGACGAGACATAAGACAGAAGTCAACTTACGGTTATAGATTTATTCCACCACTATATCATCAGCACAACATCGCACTTCACATTTTACTTAACAAATCAATATCCACCATTATATCAATAGCATAGATCGCACTTCGAAAATAACGTAATTCGCATCACCACATATCCACCACACACGAGCAACTGTTGTATCGTTGTTTTCATCTAATACATTCATGCGTGCCGCTCACTCAGACCTCAAGTGTTGCCAACAGTATTTTCGTTTGAGGTAAAAGATATCATATTAAGTTTGGAAGTATAAGCAGAACAAACTCAAATTTACATAGGGAAAGAAACTAAAAATGAAAGTTAATTTAGAATATACGTCACACATTATTGTCCATAGTGGTGTGATTAAGAACTTTTTAGAGAGTTTCCTCAAATTTTGGAAGTAACGAGCTATTTCAAATAGCTGTATACACACTGTAGACGATCTTTTTCGATTACTTTCTGTCGGAATTCGTCATGCTGACAAAAAGTCGAACAAATATCGCTCTAAGAACAAGCACCAAACGCCAAGTTTTTTAGGTAAAGATTCGAATGACGAAAAAAGCGCGAAGATTTGAGTTTCCGAATCTCGAATCTTTTTCAAGATTCGCGGGATTCGAGGATTCGAATGTCCCACCCCTACTCAAAAGCATCTCCCTATTGTTACGTTCCCTATGTGGTACCCATTCATTCTCTGTACAGGTTCGTTTTTCATTCTGTATTTCTGCGGAGTGCTTTTTTGGCGTTCACATAACTTTTGCATTTTACTTGCTATTTTACCATAGCTCGACATTTACAACCACAGCTCTTCAGTATCTACGTAGTTTTTACATTTTTAGTAAAATTATGTCAAAAAACGGAGAGGAGATTTTTGAGCGATCGTAATACTTCCCTATAACAGAGGTGTGAGAAAGGAAAAACTGGGTGTTCTTTCAATGGAGGTGGAAAACTTTTGAACTCTAAGGGGCATAATTTCAAGTTTAGCCCTCCCAGGTAAAAAAAGCTTGCTTCGGCCCTGCTGTCAGTTGATTAATTTCAGTTTTTCTCTTTCATATAACACAGCGAAACTAAGCTTATAGGAGACGAATGGGCTACTGTTCAGAGAAACATGTCGCAAAAGAACTAACCAACAAAGGGCTTCGATCCATTGGCTGATGGGTTATTTCGTGATGAGTTTCTCCAAGAAGGAGTGCATTAGGTCATTGTGTCTAATTGTTCCATGTTACAAAGCACGAAGCAAACTGTTTGCAGAAATTTAATAACTGGACAATTTTAAAATTCTGTTTTGATAATGTTTTAAGGAATTAAGGAATGATATAATACGGATATTGAAAGTAAGATCTATTATGTTCAGGGCAGACAGTAATTGAAGACGAAGGCTGGAAATCTGAAAAAAAAGGAAAATTTTTTTTGCCAAAATAAAAATATCCCTCGATTTTTAATTCGCTGATAAAAATTACCAGAGTACGATAAAAAGCAATTTTCTGAGACTTTTTTCTGATTTTTGGAATCATTTTCAAATTCCGGGTTTTCCCTGTTTTCCACTTTGTGTGAGAAACCTGTTTAACTTTTATTTTATTTCTATTAGGTGTAGGCGAAAGTTTCCGCAGCCCCCGCTAGTGGGCGCTGTAGGAGTCTAACCGCCCGGCGACCCGTGCAGTCAGTTCGTATCAGAGTTGGGCAAAATCGCAATTGAATTAATCGGTAATGCATTACAGCGTAATGGTAATGGGAACAAGAACTTAGCGTTACCATTACATGGTAATGGTGAACTGGTCATTAGAATTACATGGTAATTGTAATGACATGCAGCAGTTACCCATTATAATCGTAATGGTTAACCGTTAACTATTAATATATGTTGGTAATTAACTAATAACTTATGGGTAACAATACAACGTGAATAAACCAGTACACACTTACACGTTGTGTAGGCTATTTGACAATTGTTCCACGCCTCGGACCTCAAATACGTGTATGTAGGTATTGGAGATTGTACGTGTATGACATGAGTAGTTGCCCCGTCTTCGGCGCAAGTAAAGTGATTTGAACGAAATAATACATATGAAGTAAGTACGAATGGGATGTTTATTTCGGTTGGAGAATAGTACAAAACTGAAAGAAAGATCAATGCCGTTGCAATGGATCTTAGTCTTCAACAAAGAACAACTCACTGAAGCACGCAAAAAAACAGTCAGGAAATAACATATCGTGCATTAAACGCCAATGGAAACCACTCTGAGACACTACATCACTTGAAATGAAAGGAATGAAAGGTCTGATTGCTACAAAATATGGCAACCACAAAGTGAACTACGAGTATAACAGAAAGAATGAGCAACTAGATCATCGCAAAATAAAGAAATGATAAATCGTCATTATAAAGTATAAATATTAATAGAATATCTAGGTGGCTTGTTGCAAAACAAGGTAGGATTTCCCTATTCCCTAGTTTGTCTGTGGTCTTTTTCTTCATACGTAAGGTTCGCTTTTAAAACAACCCTCTTTTCAAGCATTTCATCCGAAAGTCTATTAGCTTTGCCGTAATCGGTAATAGTAGTGTATGAGAACAACCGCTCGACGGGCGCTGAGGAGGGCAGAGGTGTATTATCTGCACAAACATATGTTTTACCTCTTTATAATTATGCAACACACGTAAATCTCCTGGTTCTTTTGAGGCTGAAATGTGAATAGATGAATTTAGCTTTCCTTGTTGGATGTTTGTTTTCACTGTCATCTTCAGAATTCAAATCAATATAGAAAAAATCATCTTTGACTTTGCAACTGGTAGAAGATGCATGTAATTATTATTTGCAAATTGTGTAATTTCATTACCAAATAATTCCATTGTGTTTGAATGGCATTATTAAATAATTGAATTATATCCTCTTCATTGTAATGCATTACAGATTAATTCCATTACATTGTGCAAACCATACTTGGGATTACCTTGCAATGCATTACATGTTACTGCATTACCTTGTAATGCATTATTACACGTTAATTGTAATCTGTACTTCCGTTACTTTGTAATGCATTCCTGCCCAACTCTGGTTCATACATGAAGCCAAGCATGGCGGTCGATAAAGTTCATTTGCGGCACTGTTTATTATTCATGTTTAATTTAGGAAAAAGTGCGAGTAAAGCATACGGTTCACTATGTCAGGCCTATGGCGAAACGGTTATGGGTGAGCGGACGTATCGAAAATGCCTTGCCAGGTTTAAGAAAAGTGATCTAAGCTTGGAAGACAAGTCACTTGCACGTAGACCGCAGGAACTCGCAGACGAGGAGCTGGAATCGCTGCTGCAAGAGGATGCCACACAATCGAGCACGCAGCTGGCGAAACGTTTGAAAGTGGCTCCGTCGACGGTGGTACTGCGTCTACAAGCCTTGGGAAAGATCCAGAAGATTGGTAAGTTGGTTCCGCATACTTTAACGGAGCGTAATATTGGTCAACGATTGGGCATCTGCATGTCGTTGCTGAAAAGGCTTCAAGAGAAGAATTTCTTGTGGAAAGTTGTCCCAGGGGATGAAAAATGGGTCTATTGCGACAACCCAGTACGCAAGCGATCCTGGGTTGACCCAGGCTAGCCATCAAGATCCACTGCAAAACAAGATATCCACGGTGAAAAGGTGGTATTCTATGTGTGTGGTGAGTGCTGTACTTCGAACTGTTGAAACCGGGCGAAACAATTACTGCACAACGTTATAGCGATCAGTTGATGAAACTGAACGCCGCAATCGAGCAAAAACGCCAACGGACAAGTAAAGGACGCTGCCCAGTCATCCTGTTACACGATAATGCCAGGCCACATGTTGATGCCACCACGAAATCAACCTCTGAACAGTTACACTGGGAGGTTGTACCGCACCAGGCTTACTCCCCGGACATTGCACCCTCAGACTTTCATCTGTTTCGCTCTATGCAACATGCCCTAGCCTAACAGCTGTTCACCACAGTTTCAGAAGTGGAAAATTTTGTGACTGCGTTCTTCAGCTCCAAACCCGAGTCCTTCTACCACAGGAGCATTCATTTGTTGCCTGAAAAATGGCAAAAGGTCATTGATGTTAACGGCCAATATTTCGTTGAATAAACGTGTACTGGTTCCCTGATTGTTTCTGTCTCCTTGCTCCTTAAAACGGCGGAAACTTTTGTATACCCCTTAAACTTAGTATAAATGATCTAATAACTTTCGGAGGCTAAAGGAAGTAGCCTAAAAACAAACAGGGACCAATATTCTATTTGGAATATCGAACCCAGCCCCATCTCGGATGAATGGTTAAAAGCCAGCGCTTAGGACACTGCGCCACCGGGGCGGCAAGTTTAGGGGTTTAACAATTACCATGGGCAACTCTTTGGGTTATGGGACATCGCTGGTCCCCGGTTTGGGGCCACTGGTCCCATGGGGGAAGGGAAAGCGCCAGAGTGTTGTTGGATGGGTGCACCGCCCATGCCCCACCCGGAGATCGTGCGTGGCGCTAGTTCGGACGATTAGTCAGAAACCAGCGCCTCTGATAACTCGGCCACCCGGTGAGGGTGGCCAAAAACTAATGATCATTTAATTTTCGGAACACATGATAACAAATAAACACTAGTCTAGTAATTGCGTACTTTCAGAACTATCGTGCATGTACCAAATTCTTCGCGAAATGCGACTGTCTTGGAACCTTCACCACCTGATTTCTGCCAGAATTAGCATTCCATTCGTGCACTTTGTCTCTCATCAGTGTAAGTCTTTTTTAAGCTCATTAAACATAATAATCTGAGCCGTCTCAGCTCTCTGAACATACAGTGAAGTAAGAAGGCATCAGGAAATGCTCCGGTTGGTTCGGAACGCATTGCCTTCCGTGATGTAATAGCCACCATATTTGGACAGAAATCAGGAGCGATGGGTTCTATTCCAGTAGCAGGGTTTCATAGTTTTCAGCAATATTTCCTCTAAGTGGGCATGGGCAATGCGCGCCTAACCCAATGAGATGGGCAGGCATCAAAACCACTTGGGCAAAAACTTTTATTCTCTGAGCTTTTCTTACTAATGCAGTAGAAGTAGGAACTTGGATTGGAACCCTTTTTTTTTCTAATACCCTCATTTTTATCATCGTTCTTTTCGCAATTGTTTTTAAATAGAAACAAAATATTAAAAACATTTCATTTATTAAAATTTGTACCTTATAAAAAGTGAGAAGCTCCAACTTACTTCCGGGATGCTTACAATTTAACTGACCGGAATGCCTTTCCCTAGCCAACTAGAATGGGTTGGTGTCCTCTCGTTTCCCCGATTATCGGTTCCCCTAATCGGGTGGTTCGTTGAAGTCCATTCTCCCTATGTATATATATTCCCGGTTCCCCTAATCGGGTGGTTCGTTGAAGTCCATTCTCCCTATGTATATATATTCCCGGTTCCCCTAATTTTTCTACTGCAAATCCCGTTTCCCCTAGATAGTTGGGTCAGAAGTTACTATTCCCATTTCCCTAATAGGTCGGTCAAAGTTACTATTAATTCCACAACGTCATGTTCAGTTTTTATTTATATTGGTATTCCTATTTAAATTTTAAAAGGAAGAGCGTCATGCCTTTCTTTATACATATAGACTACATACATATATTTTGCCCTAACTGGTAGGCAGAAGCATAGCTACAATAACATTTATATACAGTTTGACATTTAACAAAAAACTTAAAACACTTATGGCATTGAAAATAAGATACGTTGTAATAATTTGTTCGAGAACTAATTAGATCAGCATTTATTAAGCATTGAATGGCACTCAGAATAAACCAACGCTAACTGCCGCCTGAAATCCTTGTCCGGAATGGTGTTGTACTGCGTTTCTTGTTTGAAACTATCCAAAGTTGTTGTACGATGTTGCCTATAAATGACCAAAATCGTAGATTTGCCCTTTTCTCAACCCATCCTCAAACAAAGGATTGATGGAAAACGAGTAAGCCAGCAGAGGGATGGTAAAGGAACCTTAGGTCAAGATTATGCATTAGGGGAAACAATATTCGGGGAAACGGAAGAGAACCGAATGGGTGCATTAGTTAGTACAATGAACTTGGTTACGGTTCGCTGTGATTAGTTTGCGCTGATGTGTTGTTTTGAGAAAAGACTCAATATCTGCCTCTCTCTCGGCATGGGAAAATCTCTAATCCGCATTCTCGCGTTCATTGTCTCCTCGCACGAAATTACTTTGCAAGAAGTCTTTGAGAATGAAGAGTACAATGAAACGAACTTAGAAGGAGACGAACGGCATTTAAGAAAAGTGTTTTGACTTTTGAGAGACCGAATATTATTTATTTATTTATTATTTTTGCAGGTAACTGATTTTCGATTTATGAAAATTAATTAGAGATTTGGGAATTTTAATCTAAAATGCTTACCGCCGGGAAGATATTTCAGCTGCGCGGATAAAGTTAAGTCGCTGCGCCAGCTTAGAGGGAACACCTGTTTTCAGTTTTTATAAGTTCACCTAATGGACAGTGCTTTCTGAAAGCAACAGTGACGGATTTTCGTCTCACGAGGCTCCAAGCGGAAGAACGATTTGGGAACTTGTGTTGTGCAGATGAAGTAATTCTTACCATTATGCAACCTTTTTATCAGGTAGTGAAAGACCTAATAGTAAATTTACAAAAAAAAAAAAAAAAAAACGAAAATCCTAAGAATGAAAGCCATGCTGAAGTGGAATATAAAGTGCATAAATTAATAAGCAGAAACATTGGAAATTACAGATTCTGTTTCATTTCTCTAAACTCAATGTGTTGAATACTTAAAAAAGGAGCGAAAACTTCAAACTGCTTTGAATGAATTTTACACTGATTTCCAGAAAGCCTTTGATTGCATCATTATAATTCAGAATATAAAAATATATATGATAATAATAGCACCGGATCATAGATTTTCATTTGTTATAAACATTATATTATTTTCATTTATCACACAGTTGTATATTTTTCACAGGAGTGATTATTGAACTATAACCATCCTTATCAAAAGTCAATGCGAACCGTTGACCACCTGATTTCCGAGAGGGCACAACTAGTCGACCGACGTAGCATATATAAGGTGTGAGTGAAGCAGTAGGTAGTACAAATTGGAGCGTGATGGGCAAAAGGAAGGATGTATCGGACTTTGAGAAAGGACAGATTGTGGGAGCCCGGAGAGCGAGTGCTTCGATATCCCAAACGACTGAACTTGTGGGCTGTTCGTGAGCCACCGAAGTTAAAGTGAATCAGGACTGGCGTGAAAAAGGTCAAATAACGACCAGGAGGCAAAACTGCACAAGACAGCGAAAGGTTGATGTGAGATGAGAGCTCCAGGTCCGCCGACTCGTACGGGCCAACAGATGCAGTCCTGTTCAACAGTTGACTACCCAGTACAACAGAGGTCAACCCGGAACAGCATCTGTCATGACCATGCGTCGCATGCTCGCACGTATGGACTGTAACAGCAAACGACCCGATGACATGCTCTCCTAACCATGGTTCATCGGCGCCAAAGGCCCGCCTGGTATAAAGATCATGCAAGTTGGACGTCGGATGACTGGAAAAAAGTGTGCTGGTCTGACGAGTCGCGTTTTTTACTTCCACTCCGTGGATGTTCGTGCAAGTATTTGGCGCAAACAACATGAGGCACTCGATCCATGCTGCTTGGTCTCCACAATGCAAGTCTGTAGAGGCAGTTGTATGGGGTAGGGCATGTTTACCTGGCAGGAACTTGAACCCCTGGAGCATGTGAAACAACGTATGACTGGTGCCCACTATCGTGAATAGCTTGCCGACTTTGTACACGCAGCAATGTTGCACGTTTTTTAAAATGGAACGGTGTCTTCCAAGATGACAACGCGCTGATCACAGGCCAACGCGCCGATCACAGGACACAATTCAAACTTCCAGCATGTCGATTTGCATCGGAACTACCCCGATATCAATCCCATAGAGTACTTGTGGGACGCTATAGAACGGCATATCAGGCGTCTGGATACACCAATCACCTCCATACCTGCATTAAAGGCCGCATTACATACAGCCTGGTACGCCATACCTCCCAACTGCTTCCGAGATATGATTGAATCGATGCCACGTCTCGGATAGCTGTTGTACTGAGGGCGAAAGGAAGATCTACGAAGTATTAGGTAGGTGGTCATAATACAGTGATCACTCAGTGTATGTTGAATCGATGCCACGTCGGATAGCTGCTGTATTGAGAGCGAAAGGACGACCTACGAAGTATTAGGTAGGTGGTCATAATACAGTGATCACTCAGTGTGTGTTGAATCGATGCCACGTCGGATAGCTGCTGTATTCAGATCGAAAGGAGGACCTACGATGTATTAGGTAGGTGGTCATAATTCAGTGATCACTCAGTATGTGTTGAATCGATGCCACGTCGGATAGCTGCTGTACCGAGAGCCAAAAGAGGATCTACAAATTATTAGGTAGGTGGTCATAATTCAGTGATCACTCAGTGTGTGTTGAATCGATGCCACGGAGGATAGCTGCTGTACTGAGAGCGAAAGGAGGACCTACGAAGTATTAGATAGGTGGTAATAATTTAGTTATCACTCAGTGTATTTTGAATCGATGCGACGTCAAATAGCTGCTGTATTGAGGGCGAAAGGAAGATCTACGAAGTATTAGGCAGGTGGTCATAATTCAGTGATCACTTAGTGTGTGTTGAATCAATGCCACGTCGGATAGCTGCTGTACTGAGGGCGAAAGGAGGACCTACGAAGTATAGGTAGGTGGTCATAATTCAGTGATCACTTAGTGTGTGTTGAATCGATGCCACGTCGGATAGCTGCTGTACTGAGGGCGAAAGGAGGACCTACGAAGTATTAAGTAGATGGTTATAATACAGTGATCATTCAGTGTGTGTTGAATCGATGCCACGTCGGATAGCTGCTGTACCGAGGGTGAAAAGAGGCCCTACGAAGTATTAGGTAGGTGGTCATAATTCAGTGTTCACTCAGTGTGTGTTGAATCGATGCCACGTCGGATAGCTGCTGTACTGAGGGCGAAAGGAGGATCTATTAGGTAGGTGGTCATAATTCAGTGATCACTCAGTGTGTGTTGAATCGATGCCACGTCGGATAGCTGCTGTACCGAGGGCAAAAGGAGGACCTACGAAATATTAGGTAGGTGGTCATAATTCAGTGATCACTCAGTGTATGTTGAATTGATGCCACGTCGGATAGCTGCTGTACTGAGGCCGAAAGGAAGATCTACGAAGTATTAGGTATGTGGTCATAATTCAGGGATCACTCAGTGTATGTTAAATCGATAGCACGTCGGATAGCGGCTGCACTGAGGCCAAAAGGAAGATCTATGAAGTATTAGGTAGGTGGTCATAATTCAGTGATCACTCAGTGTATGTTGAATCGATGCCGCGTCGGATAGCTGCTGTATTGAGGGCGGAAGGATGATCTACGAAGCTTTAGGTAGGTGGTCATAATTCAGTGATCACTCAGTGTATATTCACGTTATGACGCTAGAAATGTAAAGGACGAATCGAAACAAAAATTACGTTGCAGATATCCACAGAAAAATATGTACATAGTAATATTGCATTAAGAAATGCGGAATTTGTGTAACGTACGTCCATACGCATCCCATTGTCTTGCTAAGAGGAACTCTGTTCCACTGACCCTTGAAAAAGCCTGTGATTGCTGTTTGCTTTGCTTCCTGGCATCTAACTAAAACTAGTTCTTTTTCAATTCCACTCAAATTAGATTCTCATCCATATCAAATGGGGTGAAATACATTTTTAATTTTTCGAAACCTGCTACTGCTTCATTGAAAGAAACGCTCATTTTTCTCAATATCATGTTTCTTGTCTTCATCTGCTACTGCATCATCACAAATTTAATCAAAGCTTGCCACGCCTTTTGTTGCTGTCCTAATCTACGTATTCTTGAAATGTGAACATTTCGAGTGGATTTCATTTTCCCAGTCATTTCCTTGCACCAGTTCTTCGTCACTTTCAGCATCCTGTACATCCAAGTCCATGAAACAAGCTTTGTGGATACAGTTTGCAACTGTCAGGGCAGAAATGATTATATATATATATATCTTATGCGCAGAAATGATTTTATATATATATATATATATATCTTCAAGAAGGTTAATAAAAATGAGCGCAAAAATTACACAGTTACCACTATTAACCATGCGCTACGAAATGTGAAATATTCTGCTCAAAAGAACCGTCCCATGTACTGAAAACAAAACAGTTGTAACGTACCAGGAGATGTGACGTACCTGCCAGAAGGACGCACACGACATAAAGGCAGATAGGAATCAGAATAAAATGTCCGCGTAGCTTAATTGGTAGAGCAACTTGTTCCGGAATAAGCGGCCTCGGGTTCGAATCCCGGCGCAGACTAAAAATGACGGAGAAATTCACTTCGTTATAATGGCGCCCGAACTATCCGGATGACCCGACCGTTCAAAATCTCGCATTGGTGTGATGTTCTTTCCGCACCGCGAGATACGAAAAATATGAGCAGCACTTCGAAAGAAAAAAAAAAGAAAAATAAGGGGGAGATGATGTAACGTACCAGGAGATGTGACGTACCTGCCAGCAGGACGCACAAGGCAGATAGGAATCAGAATACATGTCCGCGTAGCTTAATTGGTAGAGCAACTTATTCCGGAATGAGTGGACCCGGGTTCGAACCCCGGCGCGGATAAAAATGACGGAGAAATTCACTTCGTTATACAGTGGCGAATATGAGACAGCTGTAGAAACAATAGATCAACTGTTGACCAAGTATTTTTGTTAAGTAAAATCTTAGAGGGGACAATGGGAATGTAACAGTTTCTGTACAATTTACTTATTGATTTTCAGGTTGGAATACGACAGCATAAATGGGAAAGGTTTTGTAAGTTGTAATAAACAACTTAGACTATCTCAAGGATAAATGCATTTAACAGTTAATTAAAATCTGCATCATTGAGATAAAAGGCATTGTAATTTCCAATGGAATCAGAAGCATTTAACATCGGTGCAGTTTGGAGGCAGTAAGACGCCTTCTCAGCTCTTTCATTTGTTCTTTAATTTCACTTGAAAAATGAATCACAGAAATAATTAAAGGTGAAAGAAATAAAACAGTAGTGCTGGGGCATGCTGCCGATAGTTTCCCATTGGGATAAAGTTCTGATGATATTAAAACAATATTTAGAAAGCTTAACTCTCTCTATGAAAATAAATCAAGGCAATAGAGAATATTTAATAGTTTCGAGAAATGGTAGCCAAGAAAACAATCACTTATTTTTTATTGGCAGCATGAACTTTAAGAGCCTTACTTCTTTTAGATGTGACGTACTACAGGGGCGAAAACATGTGTCAAGAGGACAAATCTGCAGCGAGACATTATGTCCACGTAGCTCAGTTAGGAGAGCGACTTACTCCGGAGTGAAGGGACCCGAACTCGATGTCTGTCGCGGACAAACTTGTGTTTTAACAGATGTCTTGATGCAATATTAAAGTTTTGAAACAAAATTCACACTGAGATGGGCGGCTAGAATTCAAGCAGAAAACAATCCTCAAAGCCTTTACTGTCATTTATATTTACTTCGTCAACAGTTGATCGGCTGTATGACGTAGAAGTCTTGTCTTCTACGTTAATTTAAAACATCAACATACTAAGAAATAGTTCCTAAATGAAAGAAAACCTTAACGGCCAGACGAAACATGTAAACAACAGAAGTCAAACTTGCGGAAAAAGATGCTTTATTCAGGATGTAGCAAACACATCGTAGCCTAGAATATTGCACTAAACTCTCCACACACCACACAACTCTTTAATACAACGCTCTTTTCACAACGCTCCTTTCAATAATCAGTTTACAACCCAACGCGCTCAAGCAATAGATTAGTCGTAGTTTTTATCTTTTGTTCTTATCAAAACTCAGGCATACGTCACGTTCATTCAACCTCAATTGTGTTGCCAAACGTATTCGTTTGAGAAAAGAGTGAAGAATAACAGAATAAACTCAAGATTTTTTTTTTATTGGAGGTTTAACGACCACCGTGAGCAACTCAATGGGCTATAAGCAGTCGCCCGTCCCTAATTTAGGGTCACTGGTTCCAGGGAAGGGAGAGAGCCAGTGCCGTTAGACAAACACAACATCCATGCCTCACCGGGATTCGAACCCAGACCCCTTTCAGACGAATGATCAGAAGCCATCGCTTAGACCACTGCGCCACTGGGGCGGCGCTCACTCAAGATTTACATAGGGAAAGAAGCTAAAAAGGAAAGTTAATTTTTTTTTTTTTTTTTGATTGGAGGTTTAACGACCACCGTGAGCAACTCAATGGGCTATAAGCAGTCGCCCGTCCCTAATTTAGGGTCACTGGTTCCAGGGAAGGGAGAGAGTCAGTGCCGTAAGACAAACACAACATCCATGCCTCACCGGGATTTGAACCCGCACCCCTTTCGGACGAATGATCAGAGGCCATCGCTTAGACCACTGCGCCACCGGGGCGGCGAAAGTTAATTTAGAATATACGTCAGAACTGTTTCTGTAGCCTGTCTGATATTCGCCAATGTTTTCTTCAGGACGGGGAATGGCTCTTTTAACTCTTTCAAAATAGAATTAAAATAGAAATTTATGAAGCCAACATCAAATGTATTGCGGTGTATGGAACAGCGACTTGCACTATATGATGAGAAAGTCTAGAAAGATCTTGAAAACAAGATTCACAGAAGAATGGTCTCGTACAAGACAACAAAACAGAAGAATGGAGACGAATATATGGAAATGAAATACATCATTAATCTCCGCTATGCATAAATACAATTAAATCATATAGGCCGATATGACTTGAACATGTGAAATACATGAAAGATGGCAGGCTACCTAGACAGATACTTAAACGGATGCTAGTTGAAAGATGACCTGGAGGGAAATCACGGAGGTGTATGGAAGGAAATGTTGTAAAAGCGTTATAAGAACTAAGAATCCTAGACTAGAGGAAGAAAATACAGGATAGAATGGAGTAGTAGGCGATGGTGCATGTAGTTAAGGGCCTTGAGGACTTAGCTAATGGCGAAGGAGAGTAAAATTCACGCAGTGGCTTGTTTGCATTGTTCAGTACCACATGCAATGTAATCTGTGGAACATTGCTCCTTCCGAGTCTTTTTGTCAAAAGTACAGCACCACATATGACAAAAACATCAGCATCACTATCATGGACTCATATCCACTATTAAAGTGCAATACAGTTAAAAACTCCTCTCACTTTTCTTTGGTTATGGCCATTGATCGTAGGATACAATAGAATCCGTTTCTAAAAGAAAAAAAACCCGCAATGATAAGCCATAGCATTATAACCACCTACCATATTGCGTGTTCGTACGCCTTTTCCTGCGATAACCGCTTGAACTCAGCGCGGTGTCGACTCCACTAGATCCCGTAATGTGTGCTCAGGTTTCTGTTCCAGTTGAACGGAATGACGACCATGAGTTCGGCGGCAAATCGAGACACCGGTGTGGACCGCCGAACGCAGAGTTCCACTGAATCCCACAAATGTTCGATGGGATTCGAGTCAAGGGAATTTGACGACCATTGTAACATACAAAATGCTTGGACATAATCCTCGAACCATTCCTGCACAGCCTTGTGACCCGGACGTTGTCTTATTGAAAGAGTCCAGTGTCCTGCGGATACCTTGTCGCCATGTAGGGGGCACAATTTGTTCGAAACAGTGTCTAGTTAGGATATGGAAGTGAGGATCTATTCAACGAAGATGACGGGACCCAATAATATCCATGAGAATAATTCTCATACTATGAGGCTGTCACCACCGGCCTATTTCGGTGCAACCATGCTGTCGTGTTGCAACTGTTTACGTGCGCTGCGTCAAATACGGACACGTTTATCGGCATGTTGGAGCTGGAAGCTGGACTCATCGGACTAGGTGACTCTTTTCCAGTAGTCCAATGTCCTCTCAAGGTGCTCGTGTGGCCACAGGAAGCTGAGCTGTCGATGACAGTGGGTCTACATTGCGCACACGGACGAGTGACCGACTCATCAAACTCCTCAGTAAGAACGCCTGCTCAATTGTGTTCTCAGAAACGTTTCTCTGGGGACCCTGGTTGTAGTCTGACGTTAATCGAGAGTTCATAAGTAGCCAGTTGTCCTGCAGTACACGAGATAACCGGCGTTTAACTCGACTGTCAGATAAGGTGGACCCTGGTTGTAGTCTGACGTTAATCGGGAGTTCATAAGTTGCCAGTTGTCCTGCAGTACACGAGATAACCGGCGTTTAACTCGACTGTCAGATAAGGTGGACCCTGGTTGTAGTCTGACGTTAATCGGGAGTTCATAAGAAGCCAGTTGTCCTGCAGTACACGAGATAACCGGCGTTTAACTCGACTGTCAGATAAGGTGGACCCTGGTTGTAGTCTGACGTTAATCGAGGGTTCATAAGTAGCCAGTTGTCCTGCAGTACACGAGATAACCGGCGTTTAACTCGACTGTCAGATAAGGTGGACCCTGGTTGTAGTCTGACGTTAATCGGGAGTTCATAAGAAGCCAGTTGTCCTGCAGTACACGAGATAACCGGCGTTTAACTCGACTGTCAGATAAGGTGGACCCTGGTTGTAGTCTGACGTTAATCGGGAGTTCATAAGTAGCCAGTTGTCCTGCAGTACACGAGATAACCGGCGTTTAACTCGACTGTCAGATAAGGTGGACCCTGGTTGTAGTCTGACGTTAATCGGGAGTTCATAAGAAGCCAGTTGTCCTGCAGTACACGAGATAACCGGCGTTTAACTCGACTGTCAGATAAGGTGGACCCTGGTTGTAGTCTGACGTTAATCGAGGGTTCATAAGTAGCCAGTTGTCCTGCAGTACACGAGATAACCGGCGTTTAACTCGACTGTCAGATAAGGTGGACCCTGGTTGTAGTCTGACGTTAATCGGGAGTTCATAAGAAGCCAGTTGTCCTGCAGTACACGAGATAACCGGCGTTTAACTCGACTGTCAGATAAGGTGGAACCTGGTTGTAGTCTGACGTTAATCGAGGGTTCATAAGTAGCCAGTTGTTCTGCAGTACACGAGATAACCGGCGTTTAACTCGACTGTCAGATAAGGTGGAACCTGGTTGTAGTCTGACGTTAATCGAGGGTTCATAAGTAGCCAGTTGTCCTGCAGTACACGAGATAACCGGCGTTTAACTCGACTGTCAGATAAGGTGGAACCTGGTTGTACTCTGACGTTAATCGAGAGTTCATAAGTAGCCAGTTGTCCTGCAGTACACGAGATAACCGGCGTTTAACTCGACTGTCAGATAAGGTGGACCCTGGTTGTAGTCTGACGTTAATCGAGGGTTCATAAGTAGCCAGTTGTCCTGCAGTACACGAGATAACCGGCGTTTAACTCGACTGTCAGATAAGGTGGAACCTGGTTGTAGTCTGACGTTAATCGAGGGTTCATAAGTAGCCAGTTGTCCTGCAGTACACGAGATAACCGGCGTTTAACTCGACTGTCAGATAAGGTGGACCCTGGTTGTACTCTGACGTTAACCGAGAGTTCATAAGTAGCCAGTTGTCCTGCAGTACACGAGATAACCGGCGTTTAACTCGGCTGTCATATAAGGTGGATCCTGGTTGTAGTCTGACGTTAATCGAGGGTATATAAGTAGCCAGTTGTCCTGCAGTACACGAGATAACCGGCGTTTAACTCGACTGTCAGATACCTGGTTTTAGTCTGACGTTAATCGAGGGTTCATAAGTAGCCAGTTGTCGTACAGTACACGAGATAACCGGCGTTTAACTCGACTGTCAGATAAGGTGGACCCTGGTTGTAGTCTGACGTTAATCGAGGGTTCATAAGTTGCCAGTTGTCTTGCAGTACACGAGATAACCGGCGTTTAACTCGACTGTCAGCTAAGCTAGAGTAAGTCGTCTTCCCTTTCGCATATTGGGTGGATGTGTCATTTTTAGGACTATTTCCTCGCCACCTTCCCTTCGGCTGCTCTCGAGAAGCCATCAATACCTATGGTAACTGAAATGCTGACATCCGACTTCCTCGCACCGGTAATCATTCCCCGTTTAAAACTGACAAGTCCTTTTCTTTCCCTATTGCACAGACTTCGTACTAGTGAACTGAGAGGTACTGCCCGTGTGGTCTGTGTGTACTTCGCACCGGTAGGGGGCATCAGTTCTACGTGCTGTGGGGAACGTCCACTCGTAGAGACAGTAGTGGCCATAATGATCTGGCCCACGAATGTATATCCATATGTAACGTTAGAATTTTTTAACTTCACTTTTCTATATGCTTCTTCAAAGTCATTAATTACATGGTCATAACTGGGAGTGAGACAAGGTGACACCATATCTCCGAAGCTCTTTAACGCCACATTGGAAAATGTCTTTCAATCACTGAACTGGGAAAACAATGGGATAAAGATTAATGGAGATTATCTAACCCACCTTCGTTTTGCTGATGACATAGTCATTTTTGCAACTACCCCATCAGAGCTGCAGAGCCGCCCCGGTGGCGCAGTGGTCTAGGCGATGGCCTATGATCATTCATCCGAAAGGGGTCCGGGTTCGAATCCCGGTGAGGCATGGATGTTGTGTTTGTCTAATGGCACTGGCTCTCTCCCTACCCTGGAACCAGTGGCCCTAAATTAGGGACGGGCGACTGCTTATAGCCCATTGAGTTGCTCACGGTGGTCGTTAAACCTCCAATAAAAAAAAAAAAAAAGAGCTGCAGAGTATGATCCAAGAACTTGCTGACAAGAGTAAAGAAGTGGGATTAAAAATGAACTTTCAGAGGACAAAAGTGATGTTCAATGCTTTTACACGAAATGAAGATTTATCGATTGATGGAGAAAAGCTGGAGATAACAGACACGTACGTTTAACTTGGACAGCAGATATCAAGTGAGGGTCACATTGATGAAGAAATTAATCGGCGTACAAAACTTGCCTGGAGAGCTTTTGGAAGAAACAGCATAATTTTCAAGAGCAATATGCCATTATGTCTTAAAAGAAAAGTGTTTGATCAATGCATCCTTCCAGTGCTTACGTATGGTGCAGAGATGCGGACCTTAACTAAAAGAGGCATACAAAGGCTGCGGACAACTCAAAGCAGCATGGAGAGGTGCATGCTTGGTGTAACCAAGAGAGATAAGAAAAGAGGAACTCGTGGATCCGAAAAATGACAAGAGTGGAAGACATCATGATCAGAGTTAAATCCCTGAAATCGCAATGGGCTGGGCATACTACCAGAAGGACAGACCATCGATGGACAGCCGAAATTTGAGATTGGATTCCAAGGGACAGGAAAAGACCCAGAAGAAGAACACTTTGGAAATGGGTGGATGAAATTCGAAAGTATGCGGGAGTGACATGGAGGAGATTGGCACAAGACAGACCGTTGTGGCGGAAACTTGGGGAGACCTTCGTCCAGCAGTGGATTGATAATGGTTGACAATGATGATGATGATGAAATCGCAGTTCTTTACTCTTTTCCTTTATAAACAATCCTTGTAAAATTTAGTTTTACCTTGCTCCGAACCACCGAGGTTTTGGGTACAGAGCCAAGGTGATAAATCAAAAATTTTCGTATCCATTATGTTATTCATTTTGATCTGCTTATAGCGTGAAGACGATGATATGCTTTTTAAGCAAATAATGAACGAACCATAAGGGTGTAAGTCAGAAGAAAATTTGAGGCACCCTCGGCATTAGGGAGCCCTTAGTAGACTTTTAATCGGCAGACTAAACGTAGTAAAGTTGCATCTCAAAAGCATTATCATTTCTAAAATATTGTGCTTCGACATTGAAATGAACGTTTCTAAAGTTAGCTACCTACCACACCATATCGCAAGTTGAAAACATTATCTCTCAACTACCAGCTTCGGAGCAAACTTTTACAAGACCAAAGATCTCCAAGATTATCAATAAGGAACATAATGGGCTAATCAAACATTCATCCACTTCTGAAAAAAGACTTTGTCGGACACTTAAGGAAGAATCTACTATCTCTATTATTACTGCCGATAAAACCTCTCAAATTGTATATTTTCCTGCTAAGGTGCTTTGGCAAAATATGTGGTTCAATTGCGTGTATTATAGTGGGCTAGTGTAATCAAATGATTTTGAAAAAAACTGCATTAAGAGGAAGCATGTGCGTATTCATTCGTTCTTACTAAGAAAATGAAGTCCCGCAAATCAATTTACCCTAGAAATTGAACAAGACCTAAAACTCCCGTTTCTTGATATTTTGATTACCCGTCATCCAAACCAGGTTATACCATTGCATTTTGCTGTTTATAGAAAACCGTCCTGTACCCCAACTATGATCCCATACTCCCAATGACGCACACGACATAAAGGCAGATAGCAATCAGAATGAACGTCTGCGTAGCTCAGCTGGTAGAGCGACTTGTTCCGGAATACCGGGACTCGGGTTCGAATCCCGGCGTAGACCAAAAATGACGGAGAAATTTACTTCGTTATAGGACGTGAAAGCTTAGACAGCCAAATCCACCATCCTGTTTCCATGGAAACGGGATAGAGAAGGAAGTTAAGCCTTCGCTAAGCGAAGAGGCAAACTCTTATGCGACAAGTTGGTCACTTGCTCTCGTCAGACGAAGTACGTGTCCTGCGCCACTTATTTTATATGCGTATTTTGAGCAATTAGTAGGTATTAATGAATGAAAATGAGTGATATTAATAAACTGTTGGAAAAGAAGCCATTTTCTCAGCTCCGATTTGAGGAGAAATTTCCAATTGGAAAGAGTAGAAGGCTTCAGCCTGCAATTCCGAAACTTGAAACTGAACTCAAGGAAGAGAACCAGCCTTGTACCAGGTGTTTTAATGTAAGTAATTGTTAAATTCAGTTACGGTTAACTTGATCGAGCGACTCAAATAAACCGTACTGTTACTTATGTTTGCTTTTTCCACTGAAATAAGCCTTTGGAATAAGACTGGCACCTGAAATATTGTTTCCTCTACTTAATAGAAATAGTATTTAGCAACTCAAAAACTTCACTATTATAAAAATATGGTACTTGCCTTGCTCGGGGGAAGGGATGTGTGTTAACTAGATGGGTCAGGTCTCGGACCTAGAGTACGCTACTGATGTGCGCATTGACGAAATTCGAATTCCTTTGTAGGACAATGTGTAAAAAAATACAAAATGAGATGTTACATATGTAAAATATTTCAGAAATACGTGCGGGTAGAATATTCGGGACAGATGATATTTATTTGTTTTCTTGAAAAAACGAAGTTGAGAGGAGATATAACTTCCATCAGTACGGTAGTTTAAGGGTACATTTCCCAATAGACTTGTTAAGAAACTTTCACATCTATAACTCTCACTTGTGTCACAGACACGGGGCGGGAGCATTAACTCTATAGAAGTTTTCGCCGATCATTCAGGCGGAAAAGTCTCATGCTTAAAAATTATGTTTAGGAGTAGGATGGAAATCATCCCCCATCCCTTACTAACAGTGATTTCTGGTACTGATAATTCTCACTAGAAAATTTACCTCCTTTCAAGCAAGCAGCTATACTCCTACACATTCGTCAAATTTCTAAGAAATGTGAAATTGAATGTGCAATTTAAAATACTTACCAAAAGCAAAATATTGAAACATTAAGGCAAAACCTTTCTTTGGAGAGTTTTTATGAGATATGCATTTTATGTAGCTATGTGTCAATTAAAAATATGAAAAATAAAAAAAGAACAAGTGTGACGTATATTCTAGATTAACTTTCCTTTTTTAGTTTCTTTCCCTATGTAAATCTTGAGTTTATTCTTAGTATTCTTCACGCTTAACGAAATATCTTTTCCCTCAAACGAATACGTTTGGCAACACAATTGAGGTTGAATGCACGTGACGTATGCCTGATCTTGATAAGAGCAAGAGATAAAAACGACGACCGATCGATTGCTTAAGAGCGTTGTAAGGGAGCGTTGTAAGAGAACAGTGTAAGAGAGCGATTATTACGAGCGTTGGATATTAAACTGATTATTATTAATAGGAGTGTTGTGATAATGTGTGGAGTATGATGTTATCGTTCAGTTATGGAAGTGCTACTACAGCCTGAATAAAGCTTTTCCGTAAGTTGACTTCTGTTGTTTCGTCTGTTCGTTAAGGTTTTCTTTCATTTAGGAACTATTTCTTAGTATATTGATGTGTTAAAACAACGTACAAGTACAAAAGACTTATACGCTACACAAGTTAGTAAAAGCATGCAATGCACTGATTGTGATACGCTTCCCAACATACCAGGAATCATTACTCAAGTTATTACTCAAGTTATTACTCAAGTTATGAGGATAATGGCTGTGGAATAAATCTCGCTCCTGTGCCCTGACCTCTGACCCCATTTCGATGATATTAAACATAATTGGTTCGGTATACCTTCGGAACAACATACTACAGTTTTGTCGCAATAGGAGAATTTTTAGTCAAGTTATGAGGATAATGGCTGTGGAATAAATCTCGCTCTTGTGCCCTGACCTCTGACCCCATTTCGATTATATTAAACAGAATTGGTTCGGTATACCTTCGGAACAACATACTACAGTTTTGTCGCAATAGAAGAATTTTTAGTCAAGTTATGAGGATAATGGCTGTGAAATAAATCTCGCCCCTGTGCCCTGAGTCTTGACCCCATTTCGATGATATTAAACAGAACCGGTTCAGTATACCTCCCGAACAACATGAAGTTTTTGTTGCAATGGAAGCATTTTTACGTAAGTTATGACGCATAAAGGCGATGGAATGGATCCCCCTATGTCCTGACCTTTGAACCCATTTCTCCCAAAATGGTCCTTCCCATGTTGTCCCCTACCACATACTAAAATTTCATTGGAATCAAACCATTTTTACGCGAGTTATAGTCAAAGAGGTTAGATTAATACTTCAGGAGATGCCATGAGTCTCTTAACCGTGACGCCGCCAGGTGTGGGAATTTGACGTTGTTTACATAACACCTATGTACACTATCTACCAACAAGTAATTGGACACCTGTGATAGCAAAGGAAAACGAAGTTTATTCACCTTCAATAGTTGGTGGAGCCTCCACGAGCAGCGATTACAGCTGTGACCCTCCGGGGCATGCTCTCAACCATCAAGCGTTGTACGACGGCTAGCAGTATTTTCTTTCACTCGGCTTGGAGAAGACAGGTCAGTTCCTTCACCGATTTCGGACGGTGGGGGCACTCCTTAAGTCGACGCTTCAACTCGTCCCAGAGGTGCTCGATAGGGTTACGGTCCGGACTCTGCGCAGCCCAGTCCATTCGATTAACCCCATTGTCGCCATACCAAGCCATGGTGGACCTCGCAACATGACAGGTGGCATTGTCATCCTGAAAGTAACATGGGTCCACCCCGTAAAACTGCCACAATGTAGGAAGCGCATGGTTATCCAAAATGGTGCAGTAGGTCTCGGCGTTGAGTCTACCAAGAATAGCGACCAAGGGTCCCGTGCCAGGAGAAACACCCCCATAGCATAATTTCACCGCCGCCGAACTTCACAGTTGGCACAATACATTCCGGCAGGAGGCGTTCTCCAGGCAGACGCCAAACCCAGACCCTGCCATCCAAACGGCAGAGGGTGAACCTTGATTCGTCGCTCCAGAGAACCTGTTTCCACTGTTCAACGGTCCACTGTCGACGTTCTTTGCACCACGTTAGCCGAGCAGCGTTATTGGATTTGGTGATCAAAGGCTTGTGGGCGGCAGCACGTCCATGATAACCGAACAGATGGGCTTCCTTACGGATGGTATTCATCGAAAGAACACTCCCGGATGCTTGTTGAAACTCCTCTCGGATGTGGCCCATCGATTTGGTGCGGTTCTTCCGAATTTCTCTGGCCAGCACCCGTCGATCTCTAACTACCAGTTTTGTGGGTCTGCCGGGTTGGGGCGCATTCCGACAGTCACCTCTCATCTTCCACTTGCCAATCACGTAGGCCACTGTTGATTTTGGGTACTTCAAAGTCACGTATGGATCGGTCATTTCTGTGATACCCGACGATTACACCTTTCTCGAAATCAGAGAGCTCCGAACTACGTGGCATCTTGCATGCGACTGGTTGCGTTGTTGTTTCCCACACGATATTTAACGGCGGCGGCCGTGACGTGTATCAAGACCGCAGATATCGTCGATTGCAGGGGTGTCCAATTACTTGTTGGTAGATAGTGTAATTTCAACGGCTATATTTCGGAATTGCGTGGATTTTGGTTGCAGAAACTGTGTTAATATCAAACCGGAATGAATTATGTTTCATAAAAGAGTAAAGTTTTGAACTTTAATGTTATATTTTGTTTTGAATTCGCACTAATGTTCGTGTATTTCAATTTAAGGTATTTGTCTACGTTAGAAGCATTTTTTTTTTAAATTAACACAAAATTAATTAAATACACACAATTCGAGTTAATATGCAATGCAAAACATGAAAAAAAACATATAACTTTGACAAAATTTCTTTAAAATGTTATGAAACGTGTCATTGTGAGTAAAAATTAAGTAAAATTTCATACGGACGCCAGACACTGTACTGTCAATAAAACTCTATATATTTCAATTTCCTTGATACTGTGTATTACTGTAACCCTTTCCTGTGCAATGAACTGAAAACTTTGTGATATTCCTTAAATTCACAATTTTATAGCAAATCGAACAAAAACTGCAAAATATTTTTGAAAATTTATTGAAAAAATCTTATCGCATCATGTTTAAACACTTATAATATCCCCAAATATGCATGTACACTTTAACTTTTAGGTCAAAGCATAGAAGAGAATGTTTGAAACAATAGAACAAAATTTCGATACGATATCTTGAAAACGTTTTGAGTAATCACATTTCTCGTATGGAAATATAGCTGAAAATTTAGTTTTTTAGAAAACGTGTTAAAGGATTTGATTTGAAGAAAATTCTATATACTACTTGTTCATCACATTTAAAATTCACCACTCTTATATGTACAACCTTCCTTGATTTCATTTCGTGCCAATTTTGATTTTTTTGCAGCTCTTCTTTTTTTCCGAGCAAGTTTTGCAGTGGGTAAGGATTGACGTCTCGAATTCATTATTCGCTCTTTGTCCAGTCTCAAGTAATCATTAACCATCTTTTGTTCAAATGGTATTCCTAATATTTCGAACACAGGTAACAGTCCAAAATAACCAGAATTAAACAGCAAAACTGCAATATTTGCTCCTAATAACATGGTCTGCAGTCCAACAAATGTTTCTTTTGGTAAAACAGTCCATAGCAAATTGTTAAAACTTTCATTACAATTTTGGGTCTTCCCATGCAAATATTTTGAAAGTAGAGCTTGATTACACAGACTCATGTACACTGGTTTTATAACCTTTATGACAGAATCTGGAAGACCAGGAGATTTATCACAAATCTGATTACCAGCAGATAATGCGCGCTGGTATTTACACCAGCTGTCTGATCCTGTCGGGCATTGTCCATGCATTATGTTCTTGTCGCTGGAACAGCAGTGAAAAAATGCAGCTATAACCGCAGTTTGCATACTCTGCAAATATCCTACATTGCTCCGGATAGCAATGCCATAGTAATTCTGCAGTTTGTCTATAAACTTATCGGTTAATTTCCCTTTCCCTCCGATTCCTTTTTTGCTTATTTTCAAATTCCTCAAGCGAGAACCAACTCTTTTCTGCACATGGCCTATACACTCCAGTTTTTGAACTGTGTCTTGCCCATAAATGTCTTTTACTTCCATGTAGCCTTTGGAGTCACCATCTCCATAGTATTCGGTGTACTTCAGTTGTCGACTTTTTTAGACCGTTCAAATATTCTTTACACTCCCACTGATTCCATGCTTGATGCAGGTCCTGTGTGATTTGAGCATAGGTGTTCCTTACTCGAATCATAGTCTCTTTTACACTTGTAACAATATTGTGTCATAACTTCCAAATCTAAAACTTTCCCAGTGTCAATGGAAATAACTGACACACAACCATTGAGGGATGTATGCCCACGCAGCTGCCAAGTGCCATCGACTGACACACCACAAGCTGTAATTTTTGTTGCTTTCTTAAATGTACTCCTTTTTAAATTCTTTACTTCTGTTGCTGCTTCTTGCATGTTTTGTTCATTTGCAGCTTGTACAGCTTCAAATAGGTGGCCTTCATGCCGTCTGAAAGCTGCCTTAGATAAAAAAGGCAAGTTCAAAGTGAATAACAGCTTTCTCCTTGCAGAATAACCCTTTCCAATTAATCGTATTCCAAGAACTAATGCTGAATTTATCAAGTTTTTGTTGTGTTCCTTGCGAGTTGAAGAAAAACCCATTTTAAAACCACACTTACAAATTAAACACAACTTTGAGCACAGTTCAAATTTTGAATCTTCAACCAATTTCAAATCAGTTTGAAAGCATTCTGGGCAAGATAGTTTGGACAACACAGATATTTAAGTCTCAATATCAAATATTCTATTGCCTTTGGGCGCATCTGTTTCATTGTCTGATACATTTACTTGAATATTCGGAATTTTTAGCTTACTTGAACTTGCAGTCATTACATCGTCACTATCACATGGCTTAGGGGCAGTGTAGCGATTGCCGGGAAAGGATCGTTTTTTCGATCTCTTAGACCTTACTTTTGGCATCTTAATTCACTTCAAATGATAAACAATAAATCTAAAGCAAGTTCACTACTAAAATAGCAACGGAATATACAAAATTTCACCAGAAATTATGACTAAACAAAGCGCAAAGCAAACGTAACCAAATCTCAGAATAATACTGATTGCCATTCCGCAGAACATAAAATATATTATTTAATTAATTAAGTGTTGCCAAATGCAAATAAATGAATCCAAAATCATTACAAATAAATTCTGTTAGCATTAAAAAATATATAAGCGAAGAAAATCACTTATGAATTACAATGTTTAACTTTTTACTGTTCGGTCGGTCTCACTTCCGGTTTATTCAATTGGCTATAACTTCTGTTCTAATAAGCGTAGAAACAAAAATCAAAGTGTTTTGGATTCCTAAAAGTCTACTCTTTCAAGTAATATAATAAAAAAACTTCGAAAATTTTGCCCAAAAATGGGTATTTTAACGTAGACAAACACCTTAAAATAAAAATGGGAAAGGGCTTCAAAATAATTAAGAATTTTATAAATTTAGCATTTTCTCACACATGGAAAGCAAGTTATGATGCGAAATTTGAAACATTTGTGACGAAAGAATGTGATTCGGCCAACACAAAATGCATTGCAATAGCCTTGAAAAGCATCAGCTTTCCCACACTTTAACGGCCGTCGCTCGCGGTTATAGGCTTCACGCAAAGTGGTACTGTTCCATTAACAAGGGCATCTCCAGAAATCTTATTCTAATCTCCTTGGTTATAGTGCAGGCGGACGGACGGACGGACAGACAGACAGACAGACAGACGGACATAGCTGGAGCATATACGCTTCTTCAACCTACGGTTGGAAAGCATAAATGATGTTGAAGACAAAATGTTTGCTTAAAAATCTTCAATTGCTTAAGTCTCTCAGTAATGAATTCAATTATTTTATCTATTGCATGAGCATGGCAGTTTTCTAGCCCACCATGTTATAAAATATGTTATTATGTATAACGATTTGATCAGGAAAATAATGGCATGGCGCGTATTCATTGGCCGACTGGCGGCCCATAAACGTCCCTGGAGCTGATTTTGTGCTGCCCATTTTTGGAAAAAATTATCAAGGTGCCCCATCACCAAAATAAACAGTGTCGGCATCCCTGTTTCTTGTTCGAACATCTTTTCAACACAAGTCTACGAATTATTGCCGTTTTTGTAATGAGGCAATAATTGACAACATTTTGCCCATATTTCTGGACTACAGATCCCCAGTAAAATTTAACGTAAGAAAATTACTCCGAAGCAATAGACAAAGAAACTGTCGAAGATTTTATATTAACTCTGAGAGAGACTATCGAAGATTTTATATTATCTCTGAGAGAGACTATCGAAGATTTTATATTAACTCTGAGAGAGACTATCGAAGATTTTATATTAACTCTGAGAGAGACTATCGAAGATTTTATATTATCTCTGAGAGAGACTATCGAAGATTTTATATTAACTCTGAGAGAGACTATCGAAGATTTTATATTTACTCTGAGAGAGACTATCGAAGATTTTATATTAACTCTGAGAGAGACTATCGAAGATTTTATATTTACTCTGAGAGAGACTATCGAAGATTTTATATTAACTCTGAGAGAGACTATCGAAGATTTTATATTAACTCTGAGAAAGACTATCGAAGATTTTATATTAACTCTGAGAGAGACTATCGAAGATTTTATATTAACTCTTAGAGAGACTATCGAAGATTTTATATTATCTCTGAGAGAGACTATCGAAGATTTTATATTAACTCTGAGAGAGACTATCGAAGATTTTATATTAACTCTGAGAGAGACTATCGAAGATTTTATATTATCTCTGAGAGAGACTATCGAAGATTTTATATTAACTCTGAGAGAGACTATCGAAGATTTTATATTATCTCTGAGAGAGACTATCGAAGATTTTATATTAACTCTGAGAGAGACTATCGAAGATTTTATATTTACTCTGAGAGAGACTATCGAAGATTTTATATTAACTCTGAGAGAGACTATCGAAGATTTTATATTAACTCTGAGAAAGACTATCGAAGATTTTATATTAACTCTGAGAGAGACTATCGAAGATTTTATATTAACTCTGAGAGAGACTATCGAAGATTTTATATTATCTCTGAGAGAGACTATCGAAGATTTTATATTAACTCTGAGAGAGACTATCGAAGATTTTATATTTACTCTGAGAGAGACTATCGAAGATTTTATATTAACTCTGAGAGAGACTATCGAAGATTTTATATTAACTCTGAGAGAGACTATCGAAGATTTTATATTAACTCTGAGAGAGACTATCGAAGATTTTATATTAACTCTGAGAGAGACTATCGAAGATTTTATATTAACTCTGAGAGAGACTATCGAAGATTTTATATTATCTCTGAGAGAGACTATCGAAGATTTTATATTATCTCTGAGAGAGACTATCGAAGATTTTATATTAACTCTGAGAGAGACTATCGAAGATTTTATATTAACTCTGAGAGGGACTATCGAAGATTTTATTCTACTCTTATCAATTTTACTGCGATAGTTGAATTCAGAATTGTAATAGAGTCTGTGCTTTTAGTCAGAAGAAAAATCCAAATGTGCAAAAAAAAAATGATTTTAGTTTTTCAAGACTTGCCTGTCATAAGCAAAATAATTATGAAAAATATCTTGAAAAAATTGAAAATGTCCAGAATTGCAAGAATTTTAGTGTAAATGTATAAAGTGGAAAAAATTAAAGAATACGAAAATTAATCTTTATTTAATTACTTTAAAACAGAAAAATAATTTTTGCTCTAGTTGAAACAGACTTTCCAGAACTGCAGTTCAAGAATTCGTGTAACTGTACGGAACAAAAAGTAATAAATCAGATGCAGATTTTGTTCAAAACAAACAAACAGACAAAAAAGCATGTACGTACATATAAAGCAACCCCAAAATTTTACCTTAGGTGAACCTCAATGCAATAACATACACACTACGGATTTCGAGTTTCTATCCCACATTACTGATTGCATATTTGATATTACTGCATTGATTATTTAATTGAAACTGCAGTTAGCAAAAGTAAATTGAGGTAGCTGAAAGGGATAGAGCTTAAATTTGAAAGTCGAGGAAGGAAAGGGAAGGTTGCATTAGGTGTACAAATAAATTTTAAAGCGTTTTAAGACAACGCAACATGCAATTTGAGAGAAAACAACAATACCTTCACGAATCAAAATATGCGCCGTCATTATCTATCACCTTCCGCCATCGGTCGGCCAGCTGACGGATTCCAGCCATGAAGAATACTTCGTCGTGTGACGCGATGAAAACGTCAATCCAATTTTGCACTTTGTCACATGTCCGGAACCGTACAGCAGAAACCATGTTGTATCGATCGAAACAAATGATAGTCTGAAGGGGCTATGTCAGGACTATGTTCTAACACTTCCCAGCCAAGCGTCAATAACGTTTCCTTGACCGATTTCGAGACATGCGGCCTAGCTTTGTCATGCAGTAATTTTACGGGACGCAATCCTTTGCCTGTGAATGGACGTTTCCGACAGATTTCCTGGTTCAATCGCAGTAATCGTTGCTGTAGCTATCAGCAGTAACAGTTTGACCTTGTTGAAACAGTTCATAATAGAGCACACCCTTCATATCCCATCAGATGCACAGCAGAACTTTCTTGGAGTGAATATTGCGTTTCGGTGTTGAAGTTATTGCTTCACCGGGGTTTCCCAGTGTTTTTTGCGTTTGGGATTGTCGTACTATATCCACTTTTCATCACCCGTAACGATTTTCCACAGGAAAGACTTTCTGTGTTGTTTATTCAACAGATTCAAACACTTCATGACACGCTCATTCTTGTTCCTCTGGCTCAGGACATGTGGCACCCATTTTTCTTCCTTCTAAATCTTTCCCATTGCACGTAAATGATTGCAAATGGTTTGTTGAGTTAACCCCAGTTGTTCAGCTAGTACCTTTTGCGTTTGAGACGAATCTTCATCCTTGCTTGCAGTTTCTCATGTGCAACCTTCTGGAGGGGCTGCTACGTTCTCGTTCGCTAACATCAAAATCACCTGCTTTAAACCGTCTAAACTAAAACTCACACGTGCTTTTCGATGCACATGCTTTGCAGCACTTTCCCCCTAGAACAGCACAGATCGATGCACATGTTTTTGCAGCACTTTTTCCTTGATGAAATTCGTAACGAATGCAGTGTCGAATAGATCCAGTATCGCTTGCCATCTTTCACCTACTTATGTGCAAGTGCGTTTGACTGTTGGGCAAACTTCTGTGTCACATTTTATATTCTGAACCAGTTACGGTCACATGATAACAACGCGAGGGAATGTGGGATATGTAAATCAACGGTATACGTTGCACAAAAAACGCTTTTTTTTTTTTTTGTTTGGAGGTTTAACGACCACCGTGAGCAACTCAATGGGCTATAAGCAGTCGCCCGTCCCTAATTTAGGGTCACTGGTTCCAGGGAAGGGAGAGAGCCAGTGCCGTAAGACAAACACAACATCCATGCCTGACCGGGATTCGAACCCGGACCCCTTACGGACGAATGATCAGAGGCCAACGCCTTAGACCACTGCGCCACCGGGGTCGCTCAAAAAAAAAAAAAAACGCTTTAATTGTACACTTAATACTAGTGTGTGTGTGTGTGTGTGTGTGTGTGTGTGTGTTTTCTTAAGCCGTGAAAGTGATAAACAAACTTTGACGTTTTACCATAACTTGGTATTTTTTTACGAGAATAGTGAAGTACTGCAACTACACATGCATTTTTCATTCTTCAGTTAGCATTAGGCCTACCGGGCCAGAATATGGCGGCCCAGAGGGAATTCTCCCTTTAAATCTAGCGGCCCAGTTCGCGCCTGCGGGTATTGATTTCGTTGAACTGCTGTCAAATAAATTCAAGATTCGACAAACGTACATATTATACATCTCTGTACACGTGCTTTTGAAGGAGCCGGAAATTACATTTCAACTGTAGTAAAGTTTGATATGGCTGCAGTAAAGATCAACCTCTTAATTTTCTAACCGATATTGTTTTTCATGCTATTTTGGCCCAATAATTCAATATGAAATGCAACTGACACGTAGAAGTATTTATGATTTGTATCGATTATTTTATTTCGATATTATATATATTTCATTATCATTTGTATTTAGCCAGATACTTTTTTCCAAGAAGCATAATTTTTGTGTATCTAAATTCTTGTTCTCCTTTTTGTTTTTATATAAAAACAAGCATTTTGCGAATTCAGATAAACGAATCTTTCATTCATATGCATATACTTTTGCATCCCAAACCAGTGGATTAACACCAGCTGACTCTTTAATTTGGATAAAAGGTTTTTCTATTTACCACAGCATATGTTTTTATTGGAAACCAATACATTAACACTAGAAAAGTTAGATAATGTTAGAAAACACGAAAGTGGCCGTTGAATCGTGTTCTATATTTTGCGCTTCATAAAAAGATGAAGGGTGACTAGACACGTGGCTTTCTCTTTCGGGGAATAAGCAGGTGGTAAGCATGTCTTCCATAACGTACGAAGATTTAAGCTACTCGTGAAGTTTTATTTATTTATTTTTTTTTTTTGATTGGAGGTTTAACGACCACCGTGAGCAACTCAATGGGCTATAAGCAGTCGCCCGTCCCTAATTTAGGGTCACTGGTTCCAGGGAAGGGAGAGAGCCAGTGCCGTAAGACAAACACAACATCCATGCCTCACCGGGATTCGAACCCGGACCCCTTCGGACGAATGATCAGAGGCCAACGCCTTAGACCACTGCGCCACCGGGGCGGCCGTGAAGTTTTAGTGGTTGGGATTAAGATTGAAAGGTTGTAAGCCTATAAGCTGTAGAGTTTAAGTGCTTAAATGCTAACTACGTAAGGGGGCATCCTCATTTTTTTACGCTAAAATTACCGCTTCTGTTGGAAGTGTTTATTGAAGAAACTATGCAATCAATTAATTCCAAAGTAGGTATATCTATTTATTATCGTTTCAGCTATTTACAAAACAATTTTTAATAAGTTTCACGAAGAATCACGCCCGCAAATCCCCCTCGACCATGACACTGCGCGAAGATCGGCGGTCGCTGGTTGGCATGATTTCTCCACTCCAGGTGATCTGAAACAAAAAACTCAAACGGCGTTTTACTCTATACACAAGTACACTGACGGAAAAAAATCCCAACACCACGAAAAAATAGTTGTAGAGGAATGAAATGGCGGCAATACATTTGTACAAGTAACATATTTAATCGATTAAGGTTTCAAGATCACAGCTTAATGTAAGCGCGAGAAGAGCCATTTTAAATGGGAAATGCTGGTACATTAATAACCGGTGTAACCGCCAGAATGTTGAATGCGAGCATGCAAACGTTCATGCATTGTGTCGTACAGGTGCTGGATGTCAGTTTGTGGGATGGAGTTCCATGCCTGTTGCACTTGGTCGGTCAATACAGGGACGGTTAATGCTGGTTGGGGGTGACGCTGGAGTTGTCGTCCAATGATGTCCCATACGTGCTCGATTGGTGAAAGATCTGGTGATCTAGCAGGCCACTGAAACATGTCGACACTCTGTAGAGCATGTTGGGTTACAACAGCGGTATGCGGGCGAGCGTTATCCTGTTGGAAAACACCCCTGGAATGCTGTTCATGAATGGCAGCACAACAGGTTGAATCACCAGAACGACGTACAACTGTGCCGTCAGGGTGCGTGGGATAACCACGAGAGTGCTCCTGCTATCATAGAAAATTGCTCCCCAGACCATAACTCCAGGTGTAGGTCCAATGTGTCTCGGCCGCAGACAGGTTGGTTGCAGGCGCTCACCTGGCCTCCTTCTAACCAACACACGGCCATCACTGGCACCCAGGCAGAACCGGCTTTCATCAGAAAACACAACAGATCTCCACTCCGTCCTCCAATGAGCTCTAGCTTGACACCACTGATGTCGCAAACGGCAGTGGTTTGGAGTAAGTGGAATGCACGCTACAGGGCGTCTGGCTCGGAGCTGTCCTTCAAGTAACCGATTTGTAGCAGTTCGTTGTGTCACTGTGGTGGCAACTGCAGCTCGAATTGCTGCCGCAGACGCAGTACGATGCGCCACGGCCATACGCCGTACACGGCGGTCTTCCCTCTCAGTAGTGCCACGTGGCCGGCCGGAACCCGGTCTTCTTGAGGCAGTACCTTCCCTTGACCACCGCTGCCAACAATCATGCACAGTGGCTACATTCCTGCCAAGTCTTTCTGCAATATTGCGGAAAGAAAATCCACCTTCTAGTAGCCCTATTACACGACCTCGTTCAAACTCCGTGAGCTGTTGATAATGGCTTCTTCGTCTTCTTAAAGGCATTCTTGACTAACATCAACACACTACGTCGAATCTCAACGATAACTAACGCTCACGAACGTTACAGCGCGTATTTACAGCAATCCTTCTTTGCATGTTCCGAGGAGCGCTACTAGCGCCACGCGTATGCGCCGAGCGCGAAATTTGCATAGACGTCATCTTACAGATGTACTCTCACCGCCTACCAACTGTCGTTTATCTAACACAACCTCTTCTTGGTGTTGGGATTTTTTTTCCGTCAGTGTAGTTATCGTTTGATGAACCAGAAAAAATATTTATATACATTTGAGGAAATGGTGACTTGTCAAACTCAAATTATCAATTTAGCTCAGAAAATTGACAATGTTTTTTGCTTTTAAAAAAAATGTACATAACGTATCGCGTTTCTGGTTCATCAAACGATAAAAGGATGTTTGCTGAACATGCAGTTTTACATTTGAAGTAGATCGGTCCAAAGGTTTTTGAAATATCATGCCAACCATTCACGAAAAAGCTGTTTCAAGAAAAACGTGTTTAAAGGTTCAAGTAGAGTTTACGGAGGCATATCGAGTACTTACAGTATTTTTCTGCTAATCTGCAGTACCAGGGCCATACAGTGTTCCTTCCTCTGCTTCGTAGAACTCGTTTAGAGAAATTTTCTCGCTTCTACGCCTTGTACGAGCCCCTTTTGTAGCCTCGAGGCTGCGTTTCGACGATCTCTGCAGAGGCTGTTGGTCCCGCGCGTTGGCAAATATCTTCGTTTGCTCGCCAATAATGATTCCTATCGTTATCATCATTTTTAGGACGGCAGAAAAGCCTTCATTAAAAATGCCTGCTGCTACAAAAGCTGCCGTTTCGATGGTTTTTGAGCCACAGTGATGTTCGGGCGCGAACCGCCAAACAGTAGAATTGAAACTTTCGTTGCTGTTTTCAGTGCCACCACCCAAACACCTTTCTAGCAACTCTCTCGATAACAAATCGTTGTAAATCGACTTTATAGCATTTTCGATATATTTATGAAGTGGCGGTTCTTGATTGAATTCGTCCAGAGTTTTCTCAGCTTCGGCTTTTGCGCCAGTAACACCAACTCTGTGACCCCACTGGATAATAATAGATTATAGCTCGGCCAATTTTGCGAATTTCGACTTGAAATTTGGTACATATATTCTTAAGCCCTGAAATAATAAAATAACGTAAAAAAAAAAAAAAAAAAAAAGAAAATCGATTTTTTTCACAAAAAAAAAAATGAGAATCCCCCCTTAAGCTATGAACTTGTTAACATAATATCAGTTCTGACTGGGAAAAACACTAAATGTCCAAAGGTAATGGGTCAACATAAAGTGACTTGCACGAGTCCATCTTTATATGTTCTTCACTTGCACTTCAACACAGTAGCACAACCAACTCTAGCCAGAACACACACTTTAAAATAAAAAAAAAATAAAAAAAGCACCCCGAGAAAGTCGTTCGATCCTGATGAAACTCCACATGCAAGTACCTCAGGGCCGAATATGCAAATGATTAAACAATAATGAGCAATGACTAAATGGTGGCCCGCCACAGCGCATGGGAGCTGCACATCGAGAAGGGTAAATCAAGAGTAACGCTCGCATGCAGGGGCAATTGTGACAGCAAATTGTGGTTGCATAAACCTCTACGGACTATGAGGATGCCTCGACGGCGGATTCGTGTATAACACGAGCACTCGAGCGAGTTTGAGGGAGCACGTAAAATTGGGCTGAGAAAGGCCGGTTGGTCAAGTCGCTGTATCTCCAAGCATTTGGGTCGGAGCGACGTGGCAATCGGACCATGTTGGCACCAATGGGTCGAGGAAGGCAAGACCCGGCGTCACACGGCCAGCGAACGGCCGAGGGCAACGACAGAACTCGAAGATCGAGCGATTGTGAGAGCCGCACGAACAGAATCGAATTCGTCGCTCTCAACAATCCGTGGCCAGGTTGCGTCGTCTACAGGTACGGAAGTGGACATCCGGACAGTTGCCAGACGACTTGTGGCCCTGGGACTACATTCGAGGAGGCCACTCTGCCGCCTTCCACTGTCCAGAGAGCATCGCCGGCACCGGTTACAGTAATATCGGGTCCGATCAACGTGGGACAGGGTCCAATGGCATCGTGTTGTCTTCTGTGAGGAGTCACGGTTTGCATACATATCTGGAGACGAGTCATCCAGCCTACGGGTTCTGCCTTTACCGTGGAATTGCGCACGGCTCGCAAACTAGGAGTGACTGTATGGGGAGTCATTTCCTACAATAGCCGGGCACCCTTGGTAGTCCTCCGTACAACCCACTCTCACGGCTCAACCGTACGTCGACGACATTCTACAAATTGTTGTGTTGTCATTCCTGTTGCAGCATCACCGAGCAATGTTTCAACAGGAAAATGCACAGCCACACACGGCACGACTCTCTCAGGCCTGCCTCCGTAATGTCAACACCCTTCCATGGTCAGCCCGATTGCCCGACCTCTCACTGATCGAACATGTTTGGGACATCACCTAAGCCCATCCCAGAATGTCGGTGAACTGGCCTTCAATTTGGACACCATCTGGTATGCTATACCTCAGGGCAGTATCCGTGAATTGTATGCGTATATGTCACGCCGGGTAACCGCTTGTATTCGAGCCAAAGGTGGCACTGCAGTGGTCTAAGCGATGGCCTCTGATCATTCGTCAGAACGGGGTCCGGGTTCGAATCTTGGCGAGGCATGGATGTTGTGTTTGTCTTATGGCACTGGCTCTCTCCCTTCCCTGGAACCAGTGACCCTAAATTAGGGACGGGCGACTGTTTATAGCCCATTGAGTTGCTCACGGTGGTCGTTAAACCTCCAATCAAAAAAAAAAAAAAAAAAGGTGGCACTACAGCGTACGTATTTGTTCCATTCGTGTAGCTGTTTTATACGGATAAACGACCAAAATGCTCTGGGATTGCGATCATTTCTTTTCCTATACATGTACATTGCGGGTCTGGTTCATTTGCCCGACGTTTACTTCACCGAAGGGTCACTTGACCGAAAATCCTTTCACCAAAAAGATTATTTCACCGAAAGATCACTTGATCGAAAAGTTCACTTCACCGAAAGGTCTCTTTACCTAAAAGTTCATTTCATCGAAAGGTCATTTCACCGAAGGGTGAGTTTATCGAAAACTTTGGATTTCATTACAGGATCTGTTGAAGCATGGTGCAAGTTCGGCAGACAGACCACCGAAACGTTAGGGGATTATACTCAAATTACACTTTTGATTTCTCCGTGTCACAAAGAATGCAAATACTTAGTTTTAGACAAATCTTTTTTTTTTAAGACAATAGGCCTCGGCTTAGGCCTTTTTAGCAAATTTTGATCATGTTCATAAGGTTTACATAAAAGTCATGTTCAGTGCTCGTGTTCATAAGGTTTACATAAAAAGTAAAATTAATAATGTTGCACATTTTTTCAGGCAAAAAGAATCAATTTTAGGGCCCTAGGTCTCGGCTTATGTCTTTTTAGCAAATTTTAACCGTGCGTGCTCATGTTCATAAGGTTTACATAAAAACTTACTTTACATTTTATGTAATGCTTATGAATATGAGTAGGGTTAAAATCTGTTAAAATGGCCTGTATCTAGGACTACTGTCAAAAAATTAATGTTTTGTGGTTGAGTAAAAGTGGAACATTATTTACTTAATTTGCTATGCAACCATTATAAATATGCGTTTGGAGGTTTAAAATTTGAAAAAAGGCACAGATGTAGGCCTTTTGATTAATGTTATATTTCGCAAAACCAACTCATGGGGAGGTGTTTCATAGAAATTATAAGTTGTTTTTTTTTATACAATCCGATAATGTTTAGGTGGCCAGTTTTACGAAAACCCGCACCACACACCAACACATCTCTAACAACAAAATTCTAAGTTTTCGATAAACTGACCATTCGGTGAAATGATCTTTTGATATAATGAACTTTTAGGTAAAGCAATCCTTCGGTGAAATGTACCTTTCGATCAAGTGATTTTCGGCGAAGTGATTTTCGGTCAAGTGACCTTTTGTTCAAGTGACCTTTCGATCAAGTGACCTTTCGATCAAGTGAACGCTACCCGTACATTGCACATACCAATTTTCATCTCGATTGGAAGATTCCTTCTTGGTGTTTTTGTTTTTATTTGGCAAAGAGTGTATTAACTTGCTGGCTTCAAATCATCTATTAGTTACAATACTTCGAAACGTGCGTTTATAACAAGTCATTCTATCCAAATACACTTATCGTTAACTGGACGTTACCTCAACATTTAAAAAAAAAAATCGTTAACCAGTCGCTATCACAAAATGTACACCTAAAAGATCGGTATCACAAACTATACCCTTGCTACAATACAATCAGTGTTTAAATTTTATTAACCTCTGATTGACTTTCAGTGGTACCAAACTTAGGAAGCTCGTCGGGAAGAATATAAAATATGTTAGGTAAAACGTTTAGCGAGAAGAAACCAAATTTACATAAGAACACCAAAACTCAAAAAAGGAAGGTTAAATTAAAGGTAGTCATAAATGACGTAGTTGTATAGAATCTTCTTCCTTTTTTTACGCTTTCCAACTGTAGGTTGAAGAAGCGTATATTATATGATCCAGCTTTGTCCGTCTGTCTGTCCGTCCGCACGATAACTCGCGTAAAAATGGCTCGATTTCGATAGACAAACTTGGGAGGAACCCTATTGAAAATGGGCGAAATGGGGTCAAAGGTCAGGACACAGGAGCCGGATCCATTCCATCGCCCTTATGCGTCATAACTTACGTAAAAATGCTTCGATTGCGACAAACCTTTATCATGTTGTTTTGGAGATATACTGAACTGGTTCTGTTGTATATCATCGAAATGGGGTCAAAAATCAAGGCACAGGAGCGATATTTATTCCACAGCCATTATCCTCATGACTTGAGTAATGATTTTTGGTATGTCGGAAAGCGTATCATAATCAATGCATTGCATGATTTTACTAACTTGTTATCATTTCGCGAACTTTCTCAATGAGTTCAGACGTGCGCACCGAAATCTAGCGTCTGGGCCGTTCGTCATTTTCCAACTTTTTTTTTTTTTGAGTTTAACGACCACCGTGAGCAACTCAATGTACTATAAGCAGCCGCCCGTCCTTAATTTAGGATTGCTTGTTCCAGGGAAGGGAGAGAGCCAGTGCCGTAAGACAAACACAGCATCCATGCCTCACTGGGATTCGAACCCGGACCTTTCTCGAACGAATGGTCATAAGCCAGCACTGCGCCATCGGGGCGGCTTCCAAATCTTCTCACCCATCCTCGAAACATGCATACTATCTGAATATTTGCGCACAAGATATGCAATTAGCCCCATACATATCACGGAACAATTCAGCTGTATAAGACGCAGTTTTACCGATTTTCAGGCGCAACCGGATGTTTTTTCTCCTCTCCATGACAGAACGGTGAAATGTTCTTCCACCGAATGACGTCATGCACAGGGTAAGTAATCACCTGCGCAATGGACCTTATTCACCTCGCACTGCATCATGGGAAAGCGTTTCCGTGTCTGCGGACCAGCAATAGTTTGTTTACATGCGTTTTCCCATTGCTTATCAAGGCGTTAGGTTGCAGAGGTTCAGGAAAATCGCGTTTTCGTGAATTTATTAATCAACGACATGCCTTACTTTTGCTCATCGTATGGTTGTGCTATAAATCCTGCCACTTAAATTGTATAGAGGAAAGAACAACTTTCCATAAAATTTCTTTTGAAAAGGCCGAAGCCGCCCCGGTGGCGCAGTGGTCTAAGGCGCTGGCCTCTGATCATTCGTCCGAACGGGGTCCGGGTTCGAATCCCGGTGAGGCATGGATGTTGTGTTTGTCTTACGGCACTGGTTCTCTCCCTTCCCTGGAACCAGTGACCCTAAATTAGGGACGGGCGACTGCTTATAGCCCATTGAGTTGCTCACGGTGGTCGTTAAAACTCCAATCCAAAAAAAAAAAAAAGGCCGAAATCGTTAAATTAATGGCCGTTTAAAATGAAACACGATGATTTCCACCCCAATGTGCATTACCGAATGTTTTTTTTTTTTTGATTGAAGGTTTAACGACCATCGTGAGCAACTCAATGGGCTATAAGCAGTCGCCCGTCCATAATTTGGGGTCGCTAGCTAGCTCCAGGGAAGCTAGTGACCCTAAAGACAAACACAAAATTCATGCCTCACCGGCAGGGGCTTATTGGGTCATCGGGACACCGGGATATTTCCTGGTGGACCACTTGAGATATGGCCCACTAGTTCTCGTATTTTCTTTGTACGGATTGTTTGGAAAGAACGAATAATGATTTTGTTACTTGTGAATAACAACTTTTAACTTCATTTGAGCTTTACATTACCTGCCTAAAACGTTATTGTGGTAAAACAAAGTTGACATTTCCTTCTATCTATGTATATACACTATATTGAAAAAGTCACCGGACACCTAGGAGATAAACACAACATAGCATTTATTGACATACATTAGTACGGTGTCGGTCCACCTTTGGCTTTAATGCATGCACTGGCCCTTCGAGACATGCTTTCGACAAGGTTTTGGAACACGGCGACAAGGTTTTGGAACACGGCGATAGGTATGCGCTTCCATTCAGCACATAATGCTGCCGCTAACTGTTACTTAGTAGTAGGCCTTGCTTCCAAACTTCTTATGCGGCGCTCTAATTCATCCCATAGGTGCTCTGTGAGATTAAGATCAGGATTATGTGCTAGCCAGTCCACACACGATACGAAATTATCGTCAAACCACGCCGTAACAGTCCTTGCTTTATGGCTCGGTGCATTAAAAGCCTTCTGGTACCAAAAAGGTTCGGTTCCATAGCATTACCACAGAGTTGGTAGGGCATAATTGTCCAGAATATCGAGGTAGACGTGCTGGTTAACAGGTTTGTCCACGATAACAATGGGCCGGGACCATACCACGAAAAACATCCCGACAGGAGTGCACTGCCAGCTCCAAACTTGACCATAGGAACAGTACACTGTGGTAAATAGCGTTCTCCCGGCTGCCGCCGTACCTACACACGGCCATCAGACTGATGGATCGTGTACCTGGATTCATCAGTTCATAGGACCCGCTTCCATTGATCTACGGTCCACGATAAATGTTCTTTACACCATGCTAAACGACGACTCGAGGAGTATCATTCCGAGTGGAAATAAAAGGCTTATGAGAAGTCGCACGATCACGGTAACCCATGAAATGAAGTTCTCTGCGAATGGTACGTACACATACCGAGGTTCCAGCATTTTTACTCACATGTACAATGAGGTCTTGTGCAGTACTCCGTTGATTATCTGTAACGACTCTCCTGAGGCTTCGACGTTCTCTATCACTGATTTTCTTTGGTCTGCCGGTACGTTTTGCTGCTTCAGGTACGCCATGTGTCTTCCACTCATTCAGTACATCTAAAAGAGTTGACTTGGGTATGTTCAAACGCCTCTCGGTTTCTCTTATGGACAACCCACTAATATAACGCCCAACAATCTTTCCTTTCTCAAAGTCAGTTCTCTCCCGCCGCGACATTTTCACTCAACCTCACAGTGCGATATGATCGTGGTCAGCTGCAGGCTTGTTTTTATACTGTTTGCAGCTGTACCGCGAATCTTAACAACGCAGCGAATCCATTCATTTGCTTTTGAAGGGGTGTCCGGTTATTTTTGTGAATATAGTGTATATGTTGGGCGTTTGCTCTAAAATGACAAAGCGAAATTCTCTCTACTTCAGTGAAGAATTTGCCGCCGGACCAAGCCCGCTGTTGTAAGTAAATAAATTATGCTAACTATGGCTAAGCATGTGTCATTGGACTTGGTGCCAAAAGCATATTGGTATAGGCTTTACTCTCCTGTTTTAATCTTGAAGGAGGCACTAGTAGCAATTTTGATGGTCCATCCTTCCCACACCCTTATCCACGTACAGACAAAGAGAACAACGCGATTCTCCTGCAGAGTTGTTCCGAAATCCATGTCCCACCTACATTTATCTTAAAGAATAAAAAATTTACAGGTACTGGTTCACGAATTAAAATGCTAGTTCATGAGTCAAAATAATGGGTAGACTTCAACAAGGCGTCTATTAAGGGAGGTGATATGAATACCGTTGCGCAGAATACGATCAGTGACAAAATAAATTTGATTATCTGGTACAAAACCCCATTTGCAATTTAAGAGTGAAAGAATTTTTAAAATTCTTTCACCTTTAAATCGCTGTTAAAATTTGTTCAGGACTGAATTATTTTTACAATGCATATTTCAACAGTTCTCCTCCATCCAGGTGTAAGATATACACTACAGATATACACGTACCCTGTGGGTACGTGTATATCTGTAGTGGACTACATGACTAAAATTCCCGGCCTGATTTCGTCGACCCAATCAGCCTCTGCTCACCGGGATTCGAACTCGTACCCCTTCACGGACGAATTATCATAAACCAGCGCTTAGACCACTGCGCCACCGGGGCGGCCCAGAATATGCTCTTCCCACTTTAACGAAAAAGATTTTGGATATTATGACACTACGAATGTAATGTAGTTGAAACCTCGTAGTGTTCCTTCGAATTTCAATTTAAAAAGAACAAAAAAAAAAAAAAAAAAGACAGAAGGAGAAAACTGATGGCATAATTGGATCAGTAAATTGCGAATTACGTTCTGTGTTCTTACCCGAAAGAACGAAACAAATCTATTGTGACGTGCCTGTGCCTCAGGACGCACATGGTGGGATAAAGGCTGAGAGCACATGTCTGCGCACCTCAGTTGGGAGAGCGACTTACTCCGGAGTGAGGATACTGGTTTCGATGCCCGGTGTGGATAAACCGGTGTTTTCACACTATCTATAATTTCTCTTTTATTTAATGCTACGCATTCATTTAATTTTTAAGCAGATTGGCTAGCGTGCGATAGTGGGAAGTTTTTAGTTTTTAGTTGTTGTTTTTTAACCCTAGTTTGTTTCCATCTTACGTACACTAACTACCAACAAGTAATTGGACACCTGTGATAGCAAAGGAAAACGAAGTTTATTCACCTGCAATAGTTGGTGAAGCCTCCACGAGCGGCGATTACAGCTGCGACCCTCCGGGGCATACTCTCAACCAGGCGTTGTATGACGGCTAGCGGTATTTTCTTCCACTCGGCTTGGAGAAGACAGGTCAGTTCCTTCACCTATTTCGGACGGTGGGGGCACCCCTTAAGTCGACGCTCCAACTCGTCCCATAGTTACTCGATAGGGTTAAGGTACGGGCTCTGCCCAGGCCAGTCCATTCGATTAACCCCATTGTCACCATACCAAGCCATCGTGGACCTCGCAACATGACAGGTGGCATTGTCATCCTGAAAGTAACATGGGTCCACCCCGTAAAACTGCCACAACGTAGGAAGCGCATGGTCATCTAAAATGGTGCAGTAGATCTCGGCATTGAGTCTACCAGGAATTGCGACCAAGGGTCCCGTGCCACACCAGGAGAAACACCCCCATAGCATAATTCCACCGCCGCCGAACTTCACAGTTGGCACAATACATTCCGGCAGGAGGCGTTCTCCAGGCAGACGCCAAACCCAGACCCTGCCATCCGAACGGTAGAGGATGAACCTTTATTCGTCGCTCCAGAGAACCTGTTTCCACTGTTCAACGGTCCACTGTCGACGTTCATTGCACCACGTTAGCCGAGCAGCGCTATTGGACTTGGTGAACAAAGGCTTGTGGGCGGCAGCACGTCCATGATAACCGGGCAGATGGGCTTCCTTAGGGATGGTATTCATCGAAAGAACACTCCCGGATGCCTGTTGAAACTCCTCGCGGATGTGGCCCATCGATTTGGTGCGGTTTTTCCGAATTTCTCTGGCCAGCACCCATCGGTCTCTAATCCCCAGTTTTGTTGGTCTGCCGGGTCGGGCCACATTCCGACAGTCACCTCTCATCTTCCACTTGCCAATCACGTAGGCCACTGTCGATTTTGGGTACTTCAACTCGCTGGATATGTCAGGTATGGATCGGCCATTTCTGTGATACCCGACGATTACACCTTTCTCGAAATCAGAGAGCTCCGAACTGCGTGGCATCTTGCATGCGACTGGTTGCGTTGTTGTTTCCCATACGATATTTAACGGCGGCGGCCGTGACGTGTATCAGGACCGCAGATATCGTCGATTGCAGGGGTGTCCAATGACTTGTTGGTAGATAGTGTATTTGTATGGGCTCCCAAATGTTTTGTTTTGCAAAAACAATATTCCCAAGTTTATGTTTCAGATGTTTCGCCAATGTCTGACAATAAGAACATGAAAATTTAACATGCCGTGTACGAGAAATGCTTCATGAAAAACTGCATGATGACTGATATCAATGTTCTCCTGCATCATGCGAATTAAACAACACACACAAAATTGTCTTTATATATTTTTGCAACCTTGATTTGTTCTTCTAAGAAATTAATTTCTTCTTCGCCCTGTAGCTCTATTAATTCGTTGGCGTACTCCATGACGTTAAGATTGTAAAAATTGGCCAACAGCAAGGAGTAATCAAATATCGACCACATTAAATCAGCAGCCATGTTGGTCCGCAGAAATTTACTTCTGACATCACATGAATAAGGTCCATTCACAGGGAAACGCTGTTGCCACCGCATAGCTGATAAATGACTTATCAAAGAACCATGGCTTTCCTACCCGTGTGTTTTACCGAGATTTAAAAAAAATATCAGTCTCATTACTTAATTGCCTCACTGTTTACAAATTAACTATTCAGTTGCACTATATTTCCTTATTTTTACGCTTAACCTTCATATCATGTAATGAACCTAATTAATTGTCCCGTTTGCCGGATCATACACCCTATCAATAATTCTCAAAGAAAATTCTCGTTTGAAGGTTCTTTAGACCTTTATATCATGTAATGAACCGAATTTATTTCATTTGTCCCGTTTGTAGTATTATGCACCCTATCAGTAATTCTTCGAAGAGAAAATTCTCGTTTGAAGGTTCTTTAGACAATATTGAAGTGTTGGTCAGGGAGGGAAGAAAGTTAGGGACATATTCCATAATAATTAATTAAACACTATTTAGCCGCCCCAGTGGCGCAGTGGTCTAAGGCGCTGGCCTCTGATCATTCGTCCGTAAGGGTTCCGGGTTCGAATCCCGGTCAGGCATGGGTGTTGTGTTTGTCTTACGGCACTGGCTCTCTCCCTTCCCTGGAACCAGTGACCCTAAATTAGGGACGGGCGACTGCTTATAGCCCATTGAGTTGCTCACGGTGGTCGTTAAACCTTCAATCAAAAAAAAAAAAAAAAAAAAACACTATTTATCTGTACATATAAAACTAAAAGCCCTCACTGACTCATCAACGACTCTCGGAAACGACTGAACTTAGAACTTTCATATTTGGCAGGAATGTTCCTTTTACAACATAGAGACGCACTATGAAAGGATTTTTATCTACGATAATTTGAAGTGGGTCGAAATGGGTTTTTTAAATAACCCAGCTTTGATAACGCTAGGACGTTTTGCAATGATCGAGCCATTGTTGCTCAGCAACTGAAGCCCCGCCCTAAGTTTTGAATGACTTGAGTTGACCTGCTCAGTATATATTGTGTTCTAAATTTATTTGTTCTGAATTTATTTAACAAAAAACCTTACAAATCACGTAAAAAGCGCTATATCATAATATGCTTTGCATTTAAGCATTTATTATCGTTTGGCATATCGAATGTCAAGGTTTTTTTTTATTTGCTCTAAATTTATTTAACAAAAAAAAACAACTTTTAAAAAAATCACGTAAAAAGCGCTATATCATAGTATGCTTTGCATTTAAACATTTATTATCGTTTGGCATATCGCATGTCAAGGTTTTTTTTATTTGTTCTAAATTTATTTAACAAAAAAAAAAAAAAACAACTTTTAAAAATATCACGTAAAAAGCGCTATATCATAGTATGTTTTGCATTTAAACATTTATTATCGTTTGACATATCGAATGTCAAGGTTTTTTTATTTGTTCTAAATTTATTTAAAAAAAAAACTTTTAAAAATATCACATAAAAAGCGCGATATCATAATATGCTTTGCATTTAAACATTTACATTATTGTTTGACATATCGAATGTCAAGGTTTTTTGAGTCAAAATCAAATTACCAACATTCGTTTTCACCGAAGCAACGGCGAACTCATCATATAAGTGGTAAGGTGACTGCAATAAATATAAATATGCGGGTAGATTTTCATAGTAATTGAAATTAAAAAAAAAGTTTCCCCTTGAGTTATTAGCGATAGCAACACAATTTTGCTCACGCTTCCAAAAACATCTGACCTGCTAGCTTTTAATTGTACAGTTTCGAACGAAATTGTTTATTCAATTATTTACGATTTTTTTTTATTTTTACGTTCAAAGAACGGGTATTTAGCTAGTAAAAGAATAAAATGCTTCAGTACGCTTACGTAAGATACAGTGCTAATAAAATTCTACGCTAAAGCTGGGTAGAAGCATTCTTATTTCTTTTAATCGTTTTCAAAAAGGTATTTCCATCATACTACTATCATTAACATTTTCTTCTAGTCTTTCATCGGAGGCAACATTATGTAAGCAACTGAGCAGTCTCAATGAAGAAAGATCAAGATCTGGATACGTCGTGTTGAACTTTTGTGGAACCAGTCTGTGTGCTCTAGAGAGCTAATTGAGTTATCAAACCACTAATTTGCTCCCGCAAATTGAATAATCATGTATCCCCTACTTGTTTTCTCAACTTACTGTGAAAAATAATCCGCTTTGACAACGAGTTGATGACAAGGAACAGTACACCAATTAAGTAGTAAATAGTAATCCGATTTATTGGCATAGAAAATAAACACATATGCGTTTCCAAGCTTTCGCACATCAACCAGATTCCTTTTTCAAGGAAGTTAGACAGAAACTGCAAACTGAAAAATAGTTAATCTATTTTTCAGTTGCAGTTTCGAAATATCTTGTTAAGTCATTAACAATTTGAACGCGGGAACTTGACTTGGCAATAAATAGATGCGACGTTATATTCATTTAAAGATACGAGGCATCACGTTGGTTGCACGCGCGGGTATCCTGCTAGAGAAGAGGCGTTACTTGAAGAATTGGTTCCAAATTCGTGGCAACTCGAGTGAGACGCAATCGTTTCAAGTATCGCTGTTGGTAATCTCCAAGGTTTCCCGAATGACTCTACATTTAAGGGTAGAGTAGCTAGCTAATTTCTTTATATCATCCCACATAGAAGTAGCGGACTTGAATATGATTTCTCTGGATAGTGCCATGGCTACTTTACCGTATTTTCTGTCCCTTTTATGTTCGTTGACTTTGATTCCAAACGAACGCTTGATCATTCCAATATACACTATCTACCAACAAGTAATTGGACACCTGTTATAGCAAAGGAAAACGAAGTTTATTCACCTGCAATAGTTGGTGGAGCCTCCACGAGCGGCGATTACAGCTGCGACCCTCCGGGACATACTCTCAACCATCAAGCGTTGTACGACGGTTAGCAGTATTTTCTTTCACTCGGCTTGGAGAAGACAGGTCAGTTCCTTCACCGATTTCGGACGGTGGGGGAACTCCTTAAGTCGACGCTTCAACTCGTCCCAGAGGTGCTCGATAGGGTTACGGTCCGGACTCTGCGTAGGCCAGTCCATTCGATTAACCCCATTGTCGTCATACCAAGCCATGGTGGACCTAGCAACATGACAGGTGGCATTGTCATCCTGAAAGTAACATGAGTCCACCCCGTAAAACTGCCACAACGTAGGAAGCGCATGGTCATCCAAAATGGTGCAGTAGGTCTCGGCGTTGAGTCTACCAGGAATTGCGACCAAGGGTCACGTGCCATACCAGGAGAAACACCCCCATAGCATAATTCCACCGCCGCCGAACTTCACAGTTGGCACAATACATTCCGGCAAGAGGCGTTCTCCAGACAGACGCCAAACCAAGACCCTGCCATCCAAACGGTAGAGGGTAAACCTTGATTCGTCGCCCTCAGAGAACCTGTTTCCACTGCTCAACGGTCCACTGTCGACGTTCTTTGCACCACGTTAGCCGAGCAGCGCTATTGGACTTGGTGAACAAAGGCTTGTGGGCGGCAGCACGTCCATGATAACCGGGCAGATGGGCTTCCTTAGGGATGGTATTCATCAAAAGTACACTCCCGGATGCCTGTTGAAACTCCTCGCGGATGTGGCCCATCGATTTGGTGCGGTTCTTCCGAATTTCTCTGGCCAGCACCCGTCGGTCTCTAACTACCAGTTTTGTGGGTCTGGCGGGTCGGGGCACATTCCGACAGTCACCTCTCGTCTCCCACTTGCCAATCACGTAGGCCACTGTCGATTTTGGGTACTTCAACTCGCTGGATATGTCACGTATGGATCGGCCATATCTGTGATACCCGACGATTACACCTTTCTCGAAATCAGAGAGCTCCGAACTGCGTGGCATCTTGCATGCGACTGGTTGCGTTGTTGTTTCCCACACGATATTTAACGGCGGCGGCCGTGACGTGTATCAGGACCGCACATATCGTCGATTGCAGGGGTGTCCAATTACTTGTTGGTAGATAGTGTAGTATCGTTTAGAGCCGTGCGGATACTGTAGGGGGATTGCATAAACACCTGCTTCGCAGGAGAGAGGTGGTTTTTTACTATTCCTCTTTAGCATAGTATATAAAGATGCAGGAGACCTTATGCCGACGCCGTAGTTCATCTTCTTGAGGGCGTTTTTGAGTTTGTAAGACACACTTGGTATGTAGGGAATTGAGCGAAAGTATGCGGGAGTAACATGGAGGAGACTGGCACAAGAGAGACCGTTGTGCAAGAAACTTGGGGAGACCTTCGTCCAGCAGGGGATTGATAATGGTTGACAATGATGATGATTATGATGATTAACTGTAATAATAACACATCCGTAGAGTTGCCTTCAGCCTGGAAATATCTGGTTAAGTCTGAAAAGCAACGTCAGACAACACAAAAAAGAATAAAGAAGAGGGATAGACGATTTACGTCAGATCGGTCACGTGGAACTGATGCGGGTGGCATGAGCAGATGATTTTTCTGCCCGATAATATGAGATATAAAAATATGGATTTGGTCGGCCTTTGTGGGGGCTAGTGCAGGCTCATTACAAATTACGGCCCCTGAAGATGTCTTCGGCAAGGAGGATGAAACGCGTCTGGCAGGGAGCACGCAATGGAGTACAAATGTTTGTGTTATTTTCATGTTTTTGTAGACCATCCACGCATTTTCCTTCAGACCGAATGGACATTCTGGACTGGTATGTGAGTACTGTTGGATATAGCCGTTGTCAATTATCCGGTCATACAACCTAGACACAATAGTATGGAATTTTAGTGGATTTTAATCTTCATGTTTTAATCTATCATCAGTTTTAACTATCAACGATAATATTTTAACCAACGTAGCGAATACCAACAAGTGATCATTAAACATTTCTGTCGTCATGTTTGCATGGACCATGTATGTTTATAATACAACATTTGACAACAGAGGAGCGGTGAGTGTTACACAATTGTTTTGTTCCGGACTTTATGAAGTACTTTAAATTTGTTGCAAGCTAGTTAATATGTAACCCTAACATGCGGGCAGCTTGCGAATATTGAATTACATCAACATGTTTACGCATATTAGATACGACTATAAGTGACTTTTGAGTAGGACTGTTGGTAACAATTCACCATCTCAACTGTTGTTCATGTCTTCATCAAATTTATTATTCTTGGTTCTTATGTGATGTATTTAATGTATATAATTAATTACGCATATTAAATGCGACTATAAGGGATTTTTGAGTAGGACTCTTGGTAACTACTCACCATCTCAACTGTTGTTTATACACTGGCGGAAAGTGAAAAAAGAACACAAAGAAGGAGACGTCTGATACCAACTAAATTTATACAGCATAATAACGGAATACAGAGGATAACGTGATCAAAACATTATGGCAAAATACAGCTGTATTTGCTAGTAAACTGAAAAATAACATTTCCATGTAACATGGTTAGTACGAGGTTGAACCACCATGAACTGCGTCACACTGTGCAATTCTGGCATGGAGTCTGTCGTACAGATGTTGGATGTAAGTTTGGGGTATTGAGTTCCAAGCATCCTCAACCTGGACGCGTAAATCGGGGATGGTCGTAGCTGGCCGTGGAGACTGGATAAGTCGTTGTCCCATAAAATCCCACACGTGCTCAATGTGGGACAAATCCGGTGAACGTGCAGGTCATGGAAGTTGTCTCACACCCTGAAGTGCATGTTGCGTTGCACGTGCCGTGTGTGGGCGTGCGTTATCTTGCTGGAAAACACCACGATGGACCGACCTTACAAATGGCACAACAACGGGCTGAATGATGTTGTTGATGTAGGAGGTGCTGTTTAACGTACCCGGTACAGACACTAGTTGTGTACGGGAGTGATAGCTGATTGCCCCCCCCCCCACACCAGGAGACGAGGCGTAGGCCCTGTGTGTCGCTGGCGGATGCAAGAAGGGTGGAGACGCTCCCCTGTGCGTCTGCGTACACGCATACGGTCATCGGAGGCTCCCAAGCAGAATCTGCTTTCATCGCTGAACACGACAGATCGCCATTGCGTTCTCCAGTGCAGACGTTGGCGACACCACTGCAGCCGTTCCTGACGGTGGGCTGGAGTCAGAGGTACACATGCCAGAGGCACCCCTGCACGTAGTCCTGCATCCAGTAGACGGTTGCGAATTGTTTGCACAGTCACCTCAGGTGCAACGACAGCTAGGATTTGCGTCACAGTGGATGTTCTGCTTGACAACGCCGCTCTTCTTATGCGTCGATCGGTCCTCTCATCAGCCCGTCTGTGACTTCCGGTTCCACGTTTTCTCGTGTGGGAATGTTCCTCGGACCATCTACGCCACCATCGTACCACCACCGATACTTCCCATCCAATTCGCTCCGGAATACGACGATACGACCACCCGGCCTCGCGGAGTCCGACTAGACGACCTCGCTGAAAGTGCGATAACTGCTGAAATCGTACACGTCTTCCATGTCCAGACATTGCAGCTTCTTCAGGGTCTTCGCGCGTGTCCGTACGCCGACGACTGATTATATTCACTTCGCCGTACTCCTTAAATACCACCGACGATAATTTGCATATTATGCCGTGCTGTGGCGTAAGCGCTCACCGGTTGGTCCCGAAATTAACATCACACCTACGTAAACTCGACCCCATCAACATATGTAAATTTCATGATCATCCGCCAATTCCTTCTTGGTGTTCTTTTTTCACTTTCCGCCAGGGTATCTTCATCAAATTTATTATTCTTGGTTCTTATGTGATGTATTTAATGTATAGAATTAATTGGAATCTAAGTCATACTTTCCGAATAAATTGTTTAGTACCTAAGTTTAGTATAATGGGTGTATTTAATTTGGTTTAATACGGGGTGTTTCATTTGGCGTAAGGCTTAATGCGGTATTCGTCACGGATGTGTGTAACACAGAAAAAGTACTCCGGAGTGTCACTTTTTATATTGGACAAACGTGTGAAATAGAAATGCGACGAGTTCTTATTCGTCATAATCGTAACGTTATGCATTGAGTTTGTTTCAGTGCCCTGTCTCAAGGGTTTGGTAGACTTTCGCTTGTAGAGAATTCAGAAGTTTTGGGGTTTTACCTGTGATATTCCCCGATGATGAAAACAAATAAATAAAAAACCCAAGAAAGATGATACCGAATCTTCCGTTGCAATGAGCACGTCTTTTGATTCCTTTCCGACGCGAATAAAATTTGTCAAATTAAGTCAATGAAACCGGTTAGATAAAAAAAGAAAATCTACCGGATTTCTACAATCGATAAGACATCTAGAAATAGCCGCCCCGGTGGCGCAGTGGTCTAAGGCGCTGGCCTCTGATCGTTCGTCCGTAAGGGGTCCGGGTTCGAATCCCGGTCAGGCATGGATGTTGTGTTTGTCTTACGGCACTGGCTCTCTCCCTTCCCTGGAACCAGTGACCCTAAATTAGGGACGGGCGACTGCTTATAGCCCATTGAGTTGCTCACGGTGGTCGTTAAACCTCCAACCAAAAAAAAAAAAAAAAAAAAAAAACATCTAGAAATAGAAACGGCTACTTACTTCCACCAGCGACTAAAAAGTGTGTTGCGAAAATTAACAAATTGTACACAAAAAGTATCAGAGACAAAGAGATTTTCAAATCGAACAGTTAAAGGAAGAAATATAAAAGGAAACATGATATAACTCTACATCTTCTAGCCGGAGAATTATGCATAATCGGAAACTTGAAAATAGGAGAAAAGTATTCTTCATGGCAAAATCTATGCTAAGGAAAAAGAACTTTTCAAATACGTTTCCCGGAAGCAGAGATAGCGAGGAAAAGATTTTCGCCTTTACGTCCCCTAGGGGGGAAGCTATGCATAACTTAAACAGGATAATGCTCCCCATCTTTATTGTAACAAATGGCATACAGTAAAAAAAAAGAAATTTCTCAATAGGGTTTTAGAAGTGGAGATACAGCTGCGAAGAGAAGTACGCAAACACCACCTAGTGACAAAACTATGAACTACAAAACACCCCAAATACAAGCCTAAAGTGTTTCACGAGGCAAATGGTATCCGGCGTTGAAGGAATTTCTTAAATCGCTCATTTAGAAGCAGAGATATACGAGAAAAACAGATTAAACATCTGCGCCCCTAGCTGCGAAATTGTGCATTATTTTGGCAAGTTAATACACACAAAGAGTTTTCATAGTTAGTAGTATCTGAACGAAAAATAATTTTTTCAGCCGGGTTTTTAGTCCCGCAAATATTGCTGTAAACGGAAACGTGAACTTACGCTCTCTAGTGTCACACTTATTCATTAAGAATTTTAAATTATATGAGAAACATTTCGCACCAGAAACGCTCTCCAACAAAGAAAGAAATTTTTCTAGTGAAACGCTTAGAAGCAGAAACGTCGACAAAAATAAGGCATGCATCTACGCTCCTGGCGGAAAAACTATGCACTATTTTATGCAGGAGGAATTCTTAAAAAGTTTCTGAGGTTAGCGGTATAGATCCACGAAATAATTTTTTAAATCGAGTTTTAAGAAGATCACATTTTGCTGCAAATACCACAGCAGAAATAAACACTTACGCCCCTGGTGGCCAAACCATTCTTACCAAAAATTAGAAATTATATGCAAAACGTTTCCCATCAGAAACTGTATCTGATGCAGGAATAATTTTTTAAATCAGAATTTTATCAGCAGAGATATAGGGGGGAAACGCAATTTACCTTCAGGCCCCGTAGCGGAAAATCTATGCATTACTTGAAAAAGATAATGTATCTAAAATGGTGATCAACTCATCTAATTTTTGTGCAAATGTAGATACTGAAGAATATTCAAAAGAAGCCCATACCAACAACATGGACTCACGTAGCTTGCTATTATGACGTCACTATTATCGCTATATATAAGACAATGTAAACAGCTTTTTTTCCCATAGCCGCGGATGGCTTAGTGGTTAGTGTTTCAGACTATCGATGCTGGGTCCCCAGGTTCTAGCCTGGGCTGATCTTTCAGAGATGGTGTGATTTACTAACAATCGCTGAATATCGGCCGTGCATCGGACGAGCACGTTAAGTGACGGCCCCCAGGCTGGACCCACTGGTTAACTGGGTATCCTTTCCTATGCCCCCCCCTGAAATTCTCTCACCCCTCTGTGTGCAACATCGTACTTGTACGGTGGCGCCATCTACTGTACTCTAATCTCACTACAAACTGTTCGGTCAAAGTCGCTAGACTTGCTCTCATTTCTTCCGTTTCTGTGTCCTGCCCAAAAGGCGATCTCGCTGTAGGTGGCTGGGACCTAACCTCTACTCCCTGTGGACGGAAGTCCTACATGAAAATGACAAACCTACCCTTTTTTTCCCATTGTAATCGCGTCTGAGGACGAGCCCAGTCGGCTTGAAAAATCTCACGTGTTTCAGTGTAAACTATATTTTTAAGTATGCTAAGTTTGTAATTAAAGGTTTTAACTGACCTTAGCTTTTAGTGTTTTTACGACTTTAATATCGTGCATCGACGGGCTTCTTTTGAATATTCTTCAGTACCTAAAAAAGTGTTCAATATAAATGGCATTGAAAGGAAAAAGAAGGTTTCAATCGGATACAGGGGCGGATTTTGAGTTATCGGGGCCCTCCGCACAGCAACAGTTTTGGGCACTCTCACTTTTCCAGCCACAATTGAAATTAACTGTTTTATTTTTTATTTTTTGCAGCATCCCCTCCCAATTTCTACTTTTTTGATGTTAATGTGTCATATTAATATATGAAAAGGTATTGTAATCCCAAACAAATTCGACTTTGTGATTTCATTTGGGGAGGGGGGTTAACTACACTATATTGCCAAAAGTCACCGGACAGCCCATCAAAAGCAAATGAACGCATCGGCTGCGTTGTTAAGATGCGCAGTACAGATGCAAACGGTATAAAACCAAGCCTGCAGCTGACCGCGATCATATCGCACTATGAGGTTGAGTGAAAATGTCGCTGAACTGACCTTGAGAAAAGAAAGATTGTTAGATGTTATATTAGTAGGTTGTCCATAAGAGAAACCGAGAGGCGTTTAAACATACCCAAGTCAACTGGTTTGGATGTACTGAATAAGTGGAAGACACATGGCGTGCCTGAAGCAGCAAAACGTACCGGCAGATCAAAGAAAATCAGTGACAGAGGACGTCAAAGCCTCAGAAGAATCGTTACAGCTAATAGACGGAGTATTGTACAAGAACTCAATGTACAGGTGAGTACAAATGCTGGAACCTCGGTATGTACACGTACCATTCGCAGAGAACTTCATTCCATGGGTTACCGTGGTCGTGCGGCTGCTCATATGCCTTTCATCTCCACTCGGAATGATACTCGTCGTTTAGCATGGGGTAAAGAACATTTATCGTGGACTATAGATCAATGAGTCCTATGGACTGATGAATCAAGAAACACGATCCATAAGTCTGATGGCCGTGTGTGGGTATGGCGGCAGTCGGGCGAATGTTATTTACCACAGTGTACTGTTCCTACGGTCAAGTTTGGAGCTGGCACTGTACTCGTGTGGGGTGTTTTTCGTGGTATGGTCCCGGCCCATTGGTTATCGTGGACAAACCTGTTAACCAGCACGTCCACCTCGATATTCTGGACAATTATGCCCTACCAACTCTGTGGCAATACTATGGAACCGAGCCTTGTTGGTACCAGCAGGATAATGCACCGAGCCATAAAGCAAGGACTGTTACGGCGTGGTTTGACGATTATTCCGTATCGTATGTGGACTGGTCATCACAGAGCTCTGTTCTTAATCCCATAGCGCACCTATGAGATGAATTAGAGTGCCGCATAAGAAGTTTCGTACCAAGACCTACTACTAAGCAACAGTTAGTGGCAGCATTATGTACTGAATGGAAGCGCATACCTATCGCTGTGTTCCAAAACCTTGTCGAAAGCATGTCTCGAAGGGTCAGTGCATGCATTAAGGCCAAAGGTGAACCGACACCGTACTAATGTATATCCATAAATGCTATGTTGTGTTTCTCTTCTAAGTGTCCGGGGACTTTTGTCAATATAGTGTATTTTCGTAGTGGTGTGTGTGTGTGTGTGTGTGTGTGTGTGTGTGTGTGTGTGTGTGGTTTGTTGCCGCCATAACTCAAGAACTATTATAGCTATCAAGACGAAATTTAATATTTAGGAGTTTTGTGATACCGTCATAGGAAAAAAAATAGCGAAAGTACAGGAAAGAAAGTGTCTGTTAAAACAAGTCGGAACTTTTCTAATGATAATCACTTAAAACACAGTACTGACTTCTTTGCTACATGCGGTGTGGAGTCTGCTATCACATTAATATATATTAATATATATATATATATATATATATATATATATATATATATATATATATTATATATATTAAATCCACGTATTTAATATATATTAACCATTTCTATCGCCCTTTGAATTTATCAGCTGCAATTAAATAGCTGTTGCGTTAAAATACCACCAGATGACGACATCTCAGTTGCTGAGACCATCAATACGTATTCGTGTAGTCAGATGGTGACTGATAAACCACGCATGGCGCTGAGAATTGTTGGCGCTGTAGCGTAAATTCGAACGCACGCGACTAGTTATCGAGAGTTCTGGGGTTCGATCCCAGCAGTGCCGGAATACAATTTTTCAGTTGCTATGCGTTGTTTATAAAATAACGTGGATAGAGCGATGACATCGTCCATTCTGCTATCACATATCGTCAGACTCCATTCCACTCTCATTTCCTCGAAATAGCCTGAATACCGATGCAATTTATTCCCGTGACTCGTAAAACTAGCTTTTCCGATGTCATTTTACTAGTATGGTAACACTCTTGCTATTGCCTCTTAAAATGAACTGAATAGGGAAAACAATTTAAGCGAAAGATGAGCAGTCATACTAAATGCCTGATTAAAGAGCGAAATGTTAATAACATTCTAAACAAATCTGCCAGAAATGACACCCCCGTCTCTGTGCTCAGTTATAGAATAGTATGTGAAAGCACAAGTTTGTCCACTCCGGAGTAAGTCGCTCTCCCAACTGAACTACGCGGACATGTGCTCTCACTGTTATCTGCCTTTATCTCATGTGCGTCCTGCTGTGCAGGCACGTCACATCCCCCTCCCCGAAAGAGAACCGGGGACATGGTCTACGGGGTCAGCCGGGACCATGCGTCGCTGTAGGCAGTCATCCCATGAAGAACGTGCATTTGAGAAATCCCAGACAATTTAGTGTGTGGAACGTAACATCACACTGATTTATTTTTTTCGAAGCACTGAAGAATGGATTCTCATTTTTCCTATCTCGCGGTGTGGGAAGAACAACCCACCATTTTGAGAAATCAAACAGCCAGATCATCCTTGAAGTTCGGGTGCCAATATGACGAAATAAATTTCTCCATTTTTATGCCAGGGGCCGGATTCGAACCCACAATTCTCGACTCCGGAGCTCCGAGTGCTATCCACTATACTACGCTGGCATGTGCTCTCACTGCTATCTGCCTTTATCTCGTGTGCGTCCTGCGGGGCAGACACGCCCCCCCCAAAGGGCCGGGGGCATTGCCCACGAGTCCGCCGGAACCATGTGTCGCTGTAGGCAGTCATCCCATGAAGAACGTACATTTCAGAAATCCCAGACAATTTGATGTGTGGAACGTAACATCACACTGATTTATTTTTATCGAAGCACTAAAGAAGGGATTCTCATTTTTCCTGTCTCGCCGTGTGGAAAGAACATCACATCATTGCGAGAAACTTAACAGCCGGGTCATCCTGGAAGTTCGCTCGCCAATATAACGTACAAGTTTGTCGGCGTCGGACATACATAGAATCCGGGTCCCATAACTCTGGAGTAAGTCGCTCTCCCAACTGAGCTACGCAGACAGAATGTCTCGCTGAACATTTATCGTCTTGACACATGATTTCGCCTCTGTAGCAGCCTGCATTTAAGCTAATAAATTAGATCAGATTATATGTAGAGGATTTTAGGAAGGGAGTGTCTGACCCCAGGCTTAAACAACGCTTAGAAATAGGAAGCTGGGAGATTTGGGCTAGAATGCCCGATAGGAAAGTGACAGGAAAGCGAGGTAAAAAAGGGGAGAAAGACGCCCTTATTTATTTCCGGGGGGGCAAGTACCCAGGGTTCGACGGCTTAACGTGTGTAACGTACCAGGAGATGTGACGTACCTGCCAGAAGGACGCACACGACATAGAGGCAGATAGGAATCAGAATAAAACGTCCGCGTAGCTCAATTGGTAGAGTGACTTATTCCGGAATAAGGGGATCCGGGTTCGAATCCTGGCGTGGACAGAAATGACGGAGAAATTTACTTCGTTATAATAGCGCCCGAACTATCCGGATGACCCGACGTTCAAAATCTCGCAATGGTGTGATGTTATTTCCACACCGCGAGATAGGAAAAATAAGAGAATCCCTTCTCCAGCACTTCGACAAAAAAAAAATAATAATAATAAAAATAAGGGGGAGATGATGTAACGTACCAGGAGATGTGACGTACCTGCCAGAAGGACGCACACGACATAGAGGCAGATAGGAATCAGAATAAAACGTCCGCGTAGCTCAATTGGTAGAGTGACTTATTCCGGAATGAGGGGATCCGGGTTCGAATCCTGGCGTGGACAGAAATGACGGAGAAATTTACTTCGTTATACGTGCCCATCCGACGCACGGCGGATATTTAGTGGTTCGAGCGTTCGTACCTGTCCGGGATCGAGCCTGGGATTCCTCCGTGCCAGTTACGAACGTTGACCACTATGCCATCCGCGGCTCACTAATAAATTAATACAGTGAAAACTCAGTTATATGTTTCTCAGTTATACGTTCTTCACTTTTATACGAAATTCTGCCTTAGTCCCTATATTTTACCGTAGTCTCTATTGCTTTTTTTTAATTCGGTTACACTTAATTCATTTATATGCTTTTCGCGATTATACGTTAATATTAGAATTTTAGATTGCCAAAAATGCACAGTTCTTTGATTCTTTTATTCGTAACCTACTTTGTTACTACTTTGAGAGAATTGAGATAGCGTTGTTGTGTTCCTTCTTGGCGCAGCCAAAGTTGAACCTTGATCCCGCATCAGAGAAGGAAGCGTATGTTGTTTACTTTTGATTTGGGTGAAAAATTGGTGTCGGCTTTCACCACTCACACACATATTCATATTTAAAAATTTATAAATCTCTGGGACACGACTTTGTGGTTCCACTATTTCGTGGTGTAAAGAATCCTATGCAAATCAGTATTCAACATTCCAGTTTCAAATGGATGCACTCAGGATCCACAAAAAAGAAAAGAAAAAAAAACACTGAAGCACTGATATCAGATTCTTAGTTGGGCGTATTTCACTTAATCTATTAGGGGTATGCAAAAGTTTCCGCCGGTTTAAGATAAGAGGAGACAGGAACACTCAGGAAACCAGTACACATTTATTCAACGAAATATTGGCCGTTAGCATCAATGACCTTTTGCGATTTTTCAGGCAACAAATGAATGCCCCTGTGATAGAAGGACACGGGTTTTGAGCTGAAGAACGCAGTCACAAAATTTTCCACTTCTGGAAATGTGGTGAACAGCTGTTAGGCTAGGGCATGTTGCATAGAGCGAAACAGATGAAAGTCTGAGGGTGCAATGTCCGGGGAGTAAGCCTGGTGCGGTACAACCTCCCAGTGTAACTGTTCAGAGGTTGATTTCGTGGTGGCATCAACATGTGGCCTGGCATTATCGTGTAACAGGATGACTGGGCAGCGTCCTTTACTTGTCCGTTGGCGTTTTTGCTCGATTGCGGCGTTCAGTTTCATCAACTGATCGCTATTCGTTGCGCAGTGATTGTTTCGCCCGGTTTCAACATTTCGAAGTATAGCCCTCCATGCACAACCCACCACACACACAACACCTTTCACTGCTATGGGGCGCAAATGTCAAAACCTTTTACTCGCTGTTTTTGCCTTCAAGAAACGCGCTTGAAATAATATTCTTCTTTCTTAGCGTTGGATTTGCTATAAAAAAGACTTTTCGCATATTTCCTAAGCGATGGCTTCTGATCGTTCGTCCGAAACGGGTCCGGGTTCGAATTCCGTGATGCATGGATTGTCTTACGGCACTGACTCTCTTCCTTCCCTGGAACCAGTGGCCCGAAATTAGGGATGGGCGACTGCTTATAGCCCATTGAGTTGCTCACGGTAATCGGTAAACCTCCAAAAAAAAAAAAATATTTCCTACTTTTCCATTATTCATTTTTTTGGAGGGGGAGCGCGGGGGGGGGGGGGTTAATGGCCAACGTGAGCAACTCGATGGGCTGTGGGCAGTCCGCTGTCCCAAATTTAGGGCCATTGGTCCTACGAAATAGAGAGAGTTAGTGCCGTAAAGCAAACACAACATCCATGCCTCACCGAGATCCAAATCCGGACCAAACTCAGATGATCGCTGAGACCACTGCGCCACTATTCAAAATTCTTCCGCCAGAGGCTGTAAAATTATAGTATTATGATTTATCTCTCTGTCTCTTCTTCTAACTGCTCGATTTGAAAATTCTTTTTTTTTTGTTTCTGATATCTTTCTTCAGCTATGAGAAACTTTTTGTGCAGAATTTGCTAATTTAAGTAACATTCAGCTGCTAGTGGAAGCAAGTAACCATTTCTATTTCTAGATCTTTTTTTTTTTTTTTTGGAGGTTTAACGACCACCATGAGCAACTCAATGGGCTATAAGCAGTCGCCTGTCCCTAATTTAGGGTCACTGGTTCCAGGGAAGGGAGAGAGCCAGTGCCGTAAGACAAACACAACATCCATGTCTCACCGAGATTCGAACCCGGACCCCTTTCGGACGAATGATCAGAGGCCAGCGCCTTAGACCACTGCGCCACCGGGGCGGCTATATTTCTAGATGTTTCATTGATTGTACATATGCGGTTTTTTTTTTTTTTTTTTTTTTTGGTGACAGGTTCCATTGACAAATGACAATGATTAACTTTGAAATATTTTATTCCTGTCGGAAAAGATTCAAAAGACGTACTCATTACAACCGAAAATTCGGTGTCATATATCTTTGTTGTTTTTATAATTTAACAACCCTCGAAAACTTGGGGAAATAATCGATCTCTAACGTGGGGCTCTTTGTTCAAAGGAAGGAAAGAACCAGAAAGGACGAACGAACTCAGCATCAACGTCTCTTGCAGGAAACAAGCTTAGGTCCTCGGTACGAAACATTAGTATTGTAGACACCAATGTTCCCTCTAAGCTGCGCACGCGCAATCACGCAGCGACTTCACTTCCTCCGCGCAGTAAGAATTTTAGATTAACATTTCCAAATCCCTAATTAATTTTCATCAATCGAAAGTCACTTACCTGCAAAAATAATAAATCATATATATAAAACACAAAACGTCTATTTGTCCGAAGCAAAAACTCTCGAACGCCGAACTGTGGCGTCGTGAAATTTGCATAGCTTATTAATACTGGAATTTCTGGGTCAATGCAACTATTTTAAGATCTCTACGTTGTTCCGTTCGCGGGTTATGAATTAATTAATAAGCTAATCAATAAAGTCAGCATCGTTTGCTACGTCATCGTTATCTGAAAGCACGTGACTGCATTCATCGCCGCGGCACATCCACGGGTGCTTCTATTCTTTGAGAACTGTGCATAAAAAAAATGGAAAAATGAACTTTGCGAAATCTTAACAAAACGGGCTGAAATTTGTATCAGCACCATGAATTGGTATTAAGAGGAGTCCCTCAAAATTTCACCGGAATCCGGTCAAAACTTTTTAAAATAGGCATGGAATTTTTAATTCATCAGTAAACAGAAATATATACGTAGAAACGGTTAATAAAATTTTAGCGGCTAATTTGAAAAGTTATTTACCGATTCAGGTGAGATTTGGAGGTCATGTTCCTATTAACGATTTACGGCGTTCATAAAAATTTCAGCCAGTTTCATAAAATATTCGCAAAGATACGTTTTTAACTTTTTTATCCCAGAGATTCGCCCCTCAAAGACGTCTGAAACTGAAAGCACGTGATGTATTTTATGCTTCTCACATGGACAGCTGTATGTTGGAATGCCAAGAGCAAAGTATCCAACAAAATTATATCTTGTCGCCGATGAAGGAAAACCCAAAAATGTTGTGTGCGGCCAAGTGCTGAAATAATCACACTATGAATAAATAATTTGTAATGACCGAATTTGTGAAATCAGTTTTTTTCTTTCTTGCAAGCATCAATTTTCCCCGATTTTTTCAGTGACATACGAGGGAATATGAAATTAATAAGCCTAAATCCCGGGCAAAGCCAAGTAGTAAAGCTAGTAAATAAATAAAATTATGGCTCTCAAAATTCAAAACAACACTTTTCTTAAATGCTGTTCGCCTCCTTCTAAGTTCGTCTCATTGTCCTCTTCATTCTCAAGGGCTTCTTGCAAAGTAGCCTCGTGCAAACAGATACTGAACGCGAGAATGCGGATTAGTGATTTCCCCACATCGAGAAAGAGGAAGATATTGAGCCTTTTCACAAAACTACACATCAGCGCCAGCCTCATAAATGGTAAACAGTATTTTCCGAGTACTCTCAAAGATGGCGGAGTCCTAAATTCCCACGGTCGAGTCTTCAGTTTGGGTGAAAAAATGAGAGGCGATTTATTCCTTGAAAGGATTTTCAGAACAGAACGATTTTGCGCTTGGTGTATTTGAACTAATTATGTTGCATTTAGTTGTTATTTTGTTTCTTGTTCTCCTTGGTATTTAGATATGCAAACAAACTGTGTATTGTGCGTAAACATGCTTTTCCTAATTTCCAGTGTTTTTATGCCAGAAGTAAGTTTGAGCTCCTCACTTTTTATAAAATAAAAATTTTAATTAATGAAATGTTTTTAATAATTTTTTTATTTAAAATCAATTGCGGAAAGAAAGGTGATAAAAATGGGGGCAATAGAAAAAATAAGAGTTCCAATCAAAGTTCCAACTTGTACTGCAATAGTAAGAGAAGCTGAGAAAATAAAATGTTTTGCCCAAGTGGTTTTGATGCCTGTCCAGCTCATTGGGTTAGGCGCGCATTGCCCATGGCCGCTTAGAGGGAATATTGGTAGAAACGTGTCCAAAAGACAAATCATACATTTCAAAATAACATACACTGCTGGCCACCCAAAACGCAACACCAAGAAGGAAGCATCCGATTGTCCTGAAATTCGCAGCATGCGTCGCCCGCGAGAGGACATGCAAACGATTAGCATTGCAGGGCATATGCAAATCATGTGCGCCCGGCACGCCACCGAGAAGCACTATAAGACGGGTGCACAAAAGGCTGGGTGTAAGTAGTGGAAGTGTGTTGTGCTCCCGGACATGTGCGGCGTGGGAAGCTTCCTGATGCCTCGTCGCAGAATACGGCAGTCATTCCAGCACGTTTCGGAGTTCGACATAGGACGAATAGTGGCTTATCGCGACAGCGGTTTATCGTACCGAGACATCGGCGCCCGTATGGGACGACATCCAGCCACAGTGAGGCGAGTATGGATTCGGTGGGAACAGGAGGGACGGACGGAACGACGTGAGCGATTGCCGCAGCCGCGGCACACCACCGAACGAGAGGACCGGCATGTTGTGCGGCGGGCATTGACGGCTCGCACCGTCACATCACGAACGTTAGCGCAGAAATTAGGGTGTGTTGCGCAACAACCTGTGTCAGCACATACCGTTCGACGTCGTCTGCAGGACCGGGGACTTGTCGCACGGCGTCCATTGCTCCGATTACCATTGACGTTACACCACCGGCGAGTGCGGTGGCAGTGGGCCGTTAAACGCCGCACCTGGACTATGGAATGGCATGACATTGTCTTCTCCGACGAATCCCGCTTCTGCCTGCAACACCACGATGGTCGGATCCGCGTGTGGCGGCACCGCGGCGAGGGACTGTATGACGCCTGCATTATGCATCGCCTTACCGGTCCGTCGCCTGGCGTTATGGTTTGGGGCGCAATTGGATATGACACCCGCACCTCTCTGGTACGTATCGCCGGTACACTCAACAGCCACCGCACCATCTCCGACGTTTTGGAGCCTGTAGTCCTCCCTTACCTGCAGGACCTGCCAGCGGCCATGTTTCAACAGGACAATGCGCGCCCGCACGTGGCACGCATCGTGCAACAGTTCTTCACGGCTCACCAGGTGTCACTGCTGCCGTGGCCCGCCTGTTCAAACACATCTGGTCGCTGATCGGCCCCGGCAAGCACCACCCGCGGCTACGCCTGATGAACTGTGGCAACGTGTGGAAGCAGCCTGGACCAACATACCCCAAGCCTACATTCAAAGCCTCTTTCGTTTGATGCCGCGGCGTGTAGCGGCCGTTATTGCCAGCCATGGGGGCCACACGAACTATTGATGTCTGCGTGTTCCGCAAGTCGCACGGGCCTGTAAGCTCAATCGTTTCATCTTTGTATCTGTTGCTATGTCTCCAGTAAATCTGGCTTTGCTACCTCGTGTCCTTCTTGGTGTTGCATTTTGGGTGGTCAGCAGTGTATGTAGGTTTAGAGCTTTACCTTATGGGGATTTACAATGTTTTAACGTATTTCGAAACATTTTAGTATTTTGTATGTTGAAATACTATTAAATGTTAAACTCAATCCTTGTATTATCACTAACAGTCTCGGTGATCGATAAGTAAGAAATATGACTTAAAACAATTTATTTCCTTCCTGTTGTCGAAGTACACTCTTAACCATAATTCCCCTTTTCACAGATTTTCGATGTTATCACAATGTTCCATAGGTTTAACCAATGGGGGGTAGGGGGAGGTCAGGACCCCTCCAGAATTTCAGAGACGGGAATCCCCAATGTAAAGGACCCCCCTCCATTTTTGTGGAATATAATGATACAATGCACACCTTTTTATGATGTGAACCGACTAAATTTAATAATATAAGATTGTGATTTTTCGTAGAATGCAAGCATGTGTATAATGTGTACTTAACAAAAGAGCGATATCGATTCCTAATAAGCAAAGTCAGTCCTACAACTTTGTAATTTGCATTTCTGCCCTATCTATCATAGTTTTACAGTTGTGTTCGCTAAGTTCCACAATTCGCCAACAGAGGCGCTGATTTCGTGCCAATTAGATCGTGCCTCGGCAACTGCTTTGCCCCTGCGTGTGTGTGTAGGGGGGGGCAAACTATTTTATACAGTATGTATATATTGTTGTATATACATATATATGTATGCACATAATATGGGGGGTCCGATCACTGTGTATGTGTGATCGGACCCCCAGATTTTTTAAACATTGTTACGCCACTGCAGTGTTCGCATGCTACATAAGACTATTTCATTGTTTATATTAAGATACTTCAAAACAAACATTGTTTATATTAAAGTACTTCAAAATAAATACTAATTTTTCGTCACACTGCTGCCACACCTTTTACTCTCGACGTAACTTTTATTTACCTTTGACCGACTGTAAGTTGTTGCCAAAACGTATAAGGAAATTCGGTGTAGTGACGTGCCGTTCAAAAGGAAACATCTGAGAAGTAACGTAATTTACATAAGAATGAAAACTTAAAAGGGAGGTTAACTTAGACATGTACGTCACATTTTGATTCCCACGAAAATTCTCTTTCACAAAAGCGGTTTTATATTCCAAAAAACTGGCACTGCTAATACTTTTTAGTAACGTTAATTATTTTAAGAAATACACTATATGTTCAAAAGTATCCGGACACCCATTTTGAGTAGCAGAGTTGTCCATATACATCACAGCCATGGTCTATACAGGTATAGAAAGACGCACGTGGCCTGGTGAACATGATAGATGAGCATGGACAGTAGAGTGGGTCTTACGGCAGAGTTGAGTGACTTTAAACATGACACGATTATATAACGCCATCTTATCAACAAGTCAGTTCGGGAAATTTTCGCCCTGCTACATCAATTGCCAGTGATTTATACATTTTATGTATTTTCAAAAGTATCCGGGCATCCATTTTGAGTACAGAATTTGCCCATATACGTCACAACCATGGCCTATACAGGTATAGAAGGACGCACGTGGCCTGGAGAACATGATAAACAAGCATGAACAGAAGAGTGGGTCATAGGTCAGAGCTCAGTGACTTTCAACATAACACGATTATCGGACGCCATCTTATCAACAAGTAAGTTCGGGAAATTTTCATCCAGCTGCATCGATGTTATTGTGAAGTGGGAATGTCAAGGAGCAACAAGAGCATAATCGCGGCATGGTGGGCCACGTAAAATGGCAAAGAGGGACCGCTGAGGGCTGAAACAGATTGGGCGGCTAAGCTTTTGTTCTTAGTTGCAACACTCACCACCGAGGTCCAAATTGCCTCTGGGAGCAATGTCAGTACTATAACACTTCGTCAACATATGAAGGGAATCAGTTTTCATGGCCCCGCAGCAGCACACAAGCTTAACCTCACTAAGATCAACGCCAAGCGTGGGTTGGGGTGGTGTAAAGCTCGGCGCCGGTGGACTCTAAAGCTATAGAAATGCGTTCTCCGGATTGATGAATCATGCTTTACCATCTGACCGTCCGACGGACAAGTCTAGGTGTAGGGGATGACAGATAAACGCTATCTGCCTGCCTGTGTCCGTCCAAACGGCGAAATTGGATGGATGAAACATCCTGATGTGGAACTATTTTTCATGGTTTGTGCTGGGCTCCTTAGTTTCAATGTCGGAAAATCTTAACGCTGCGTCTTATAATGATATTCTCGACAATTCTGTGCACTTAATGTTATGGCAACAGTTTAGTGAAGGCTCTTATCATTACTAACAGCACAATGCCCCCGTGCTTAAAGTGAGGTCCGTGCTAGAATGGCTTGATGAGATTATTCTAGAAGAACTTGCGTGGCCTACACAAAGCCCAGATATCAACCGCATGGAACCCCTTTCGGATGAATTGGAACGCCGACTTTCAGCCAGGCTGAACCCTCCGACATCGGTGACCGACCTGACTAATACTTTTGTGACAGAATGGAAGGCAGTTCGCACAGCAACGAATCAAAATCTAGTGGAAAGCCTTCCCAGCAGGGTGAAGTCTGTAATAGCAGAAAATGTGGACCGACGTCATTATGATTCCTTTCCTTTTACTGAAAGTTTATGGATAGGCAAGTGCCCGGATACATTAGAGCAGATTGTGTATTATTCCTTCACTCGAAAGACTATTGCATTATTTAAAAAACACAAAGAAAAACATTCCATGAAGATTGAGTAACTTTATTCCATACAATTCGATCAAATTGATAGTCAATTTCCCAAAGGATTTCGTTGAGTGGAGTATTTGGCTCACTTCTCGGGGTGGATACGAATCTCAGGTATGACATGAACTTTGTGTCTGTTATTACACCGCTGTCTCTTTGCCTTGAGATCATTCCGCTTTTGGATTTCAGTGGGAATCTTGATTCCCTAAAAACGATTTAGCGACGCTTGTAAACGCTTTCCCAAATGTCATGCCTGCCGGATACTGCATTAGTTTCCCGTTTATTTAAAAGCTTAAATAATTTGCATTTTCTGTTACAATATTGCCAACACCTACAGAAACCTCACATGTTCAGTAACTTTGCTGCAGCATATTTGTTTGTAAGCAGAGCTTTTAGCATATTCTGTATTGATAAATTACCATCGGTCTCCACTCCTTGGGTAATTAATAACCTTTCTGTTATGAGCTAATTATTACTTGTCCAAGAATGATGAATTCAAAATGCTAATGCATATTTGTTAATGCATTATTAATGGACGTATTTATGACGGAAAAAGCAAGCAAGAGGAGTTGTGTTTAGTTTTAAAAACTGACAACAGTGCCCAGCATAGTTAGCCCTATTCAGCGATCGAGATGAGCTCCAATGTAAGTCTACGATAAATGGTCTATACTTGGTCACATCTCAACAGTACGGAAATTAAATATCTGACAATGAAGATAAAAAGACTAGGTTTGACTCGTTTTGTAATGTAAGAAACAGCAGTATTACCTTTCCTATAAGTTAAGTATGTTGATGCTACACCACTCGTCGGTCATTACAGGTCTTCACGGACGAAATTTTTCCTTTCGATTAAAACTGAGGCCCAATTGAGCTCAAGCGATGACAAACTCCGTCTGGTAATTACCCTTTCGCACCAGCACACTCCATGAAAACAAATTTGTCGGTGAGGGAGCTTCCTTCTGCTCTAGAGCCGAATGCTTTCCCAATTAAGCTACACCGACGGAATTTATCTCTGCAACTTTGCCGTCTTGACATGTGCTTTACCTCTGTAGTACGGCACATACACTTTGTTAACAAAAGTCACCGGACACCTAGAAGAGAAACGCAACATAGCATTTATTGACATACATTAGTACGATGTCGGTCCACCTTTACCCTTAATGCATGCACTGACCCTTCGAGACATGCTTTCGACAAGGTTCTGGAACAGAGCGATAGGTATGCGCTTCCATTCAAAACATAATGCTGCTTAGCAGATGGCCTTGGTTCCAAACTTCTTATGCGGCGCTCTAATTCATCCCATAGGTAAGATCAGAGCTCTGTGCTGGCAAGTCCACACACGATACGGAATTATCGTCAAATCACGCCGTAACTGTCCTTGATTTATGGCTTGGCGCATTATCCTACTAGTACCAATAAGGCTCGGTTTCATAGTATTGCTACAGAGTTGGTAGGGCATAATTGTCCAGAATATCTAGGTAGACGTGCTGGCGACATTTTCACTCAACCTCATAGTGCGATATGATCGCGGTCAGCTGCAGGCTTGTTTTTATACCGTTCGCAGCTGTAACTTGCATCTTAACAAAGCAGCGGATCCGTCCATTTGCTTTTGAAGGGGGTGTCCGGTGACTTTTTTCAATATAGTGTACCCCCCTACCCCTTGAGACAGAGTTATCGAGACCATGCTTGAAATAGCTCGCTGAAGAAGAAGGAATTCTGATTAATTTTAGACGACGTGTGGAATAAACATCACACATTTTTCGAAGAACCCAAAGGCCAGGAGATCCATTTCCACAATCGGGCGCCAATGCGAGAAAACAAATTTGCCGATGACGGAGATCGAACCTCTGCACAATTCTGCTCCGGAGCCGAATGCTTTCCCAATGAAGCTGCACCGACGGAATTTATCGCTGCAACCTTGCCTTCTTGACATGTGCTTCACCTCTGTATCACGTTACACGCCTTTTAACAAAACAATAGAAAAATATCCGCAGAGAGGCTTTTTAAGGAAAAGGCATGGTGTTATGCCTGGTTAGTGGTTTGGTGCGACAAAGAGAAACTCATATTCTGTAATAATTAAATCGTAAATATACACAATATTTGAAATTGCGGTTTACTTTACTGTTACTTTAAAGAATTTTTGTTTTTCATTTTACGTGTCTGTTAATAGGCATTTTTCGGAGTATGAAACCATTGTCCGATAAATTGCAGTTTGCAGCATGGTGGATGACTAGTGGATGCACCGTGGCCTTGACACCCACTAAGTCACTGATAAAAGTATAAATAACCGTCACAGATTATTCAACTTTAGATACTTATGGTGGTTGAAACACTGTCAAAACATTTAAGGATGCTATGTTTGAGATTATTTGTATGCAGTTCTCCACATGGATTATTCTCGTATATGTCTCTAATTTCACCTTTCTTTTGAGTTTATTCTGATGAAAAGTTTGCTACTTCTCCCTTTGATTTTCGTTCTGAACAGCACACTGCTGCCCCCAATTTCCTTGTACGTTTTGGCAACACTGGCAGTGGGTCAAAATGTAGATAAAAACTACGTCGAGAGTCAAAAGTGTGTGGAAAGTGTAAGGATTTTATTGAGAGTGTTGAATCGATCGTCAGAGGATTTATTGATTTACTGATTGCTATTGTTAACTTGATACTACAAAAGTTCACAGATTATGTGTAAGAGCTGTAGCTGAAGATTGACATTTTTATAAGTTATCATAAAAATGTGACTTCGCCAAGCGGATTAAAATAAAGTATTTGATGACTTATTACCCAAGTCGGTTATTCTTATGAATCCTAGACGTTTTCTATTTATAAGTTACTCTATTATTTGTTCAGCAAGTAATTTGCTAAAGATATCAAGTAATTGCTAAAGATATCAACGACAAAGCATTAAAATACCATAATGTTTTTAAGAGATATCTATCACGTAGTTCAGTTAGGTGAATGCTTGTAAAATTATAAGTGGCCCACATATAATCCAAACAGGAGAGTTCTTACAAAATGATCCAGTTAGAAGGTGTGGGGATCTGCAATCAATGGTTGCATTCATATAGCTCAGACATAGGAATGCTTTTTTAAATGGTAGGCAACAGTTACTTAGCCAAAACATAAGCATTTTTATGAAATAAAGGGATGTAGACATGTAACAAAAAGAGGAAGGTGCTTATAATTTCTTTTATTGGAGGTTTAACAACCACCATGAGCAACTCAATTGGTTATATGCTGTCGCCCGTCCTTAATTTAGGTCCACTGGTTCTAGGGAAGCAAGAGAGCCAGTGCCGGAGGGTGCTTATAAAATTATATTAGGTGTGCAACTTAATTCTAGGTCACAGGCACGACACGTTGACAGCAAATTATAGCAAATCGAATACGTACCTAATCAAGGAAATAATCCCCGTCGTGTTGGATACATTTGAGCCATCACCCAATGTCACTGAGGAAAAATGAGGGCTGCTTCGAGTTAATAAAGTCATCAATACTTGTGTGGACCTCCTCGACAGAAGTGAAGTGCGTATCACTCAGGTGACGTTGCGGGGTGCGAAAGAGGTAATAATCCGACGAGGCGAAGTCTGGAGAATACGCCGGGTGGGACAAAATCTCCCATCCCAGGTCGGTGATCGTGTTTAAAGTCGTTTTCGCGGTGTGAGGACGCGCGTTATCCTGAAGCAACAGGGCCGACCTTCTGCCCTTGCCGGTGTATGGCCTTTTCGCTTCCATTGCGTCACTCACACGAATGAGTTGCTGATAATAACGCTCAGCACTGACCGTTTCACCAGGCTTGAGCAACTCATAGTGTACGAAACCGCGCTAATCCCACCATATGCACAGCAACAACTTCCTGGCACGGATATTCGGTTTGGCGGTACTGGTGGTAGGCTGACCTGAATAAACCCACGATTTGCGCCGCTTAGGATTATCGTAGAGAATCCACTTCTCATCACAGGTAAAAATCTTGTGGAGGAAATCCTTCTTCTTGAATCTGGAGAGCAAGGACACAGCAACATCGTAGCGTCTAGACGCGTTCGCAGCTGTGAGTTGGTGAGGCGCCCAACGGCCCTCCTTGTGAACCCGTCCAAGCTTGTGCAGGTGCTTTTCAATGGCTTGCCGTGTTACTCCGAGTTCCTGGGCTAGCTCTGACTGTGTGTGACAGGGATCCGTGTCCAACAGTTGTTCCAGTTCCTCATCGTTAACTTTCTGTGGCTGTCCCGGACGTTTTGCACCACGGAGATCGAAATTCCCCTGCTTAAACCGCTGGAACCACTTCTTACGCGTACTGTAGTACACAGCAGCCTCACCAAAAGCAGCACAGATCATTTCCTGGGCACTTGTTTTCAGATGAAACGCGAACAGGAGGCAGTGCCTCAAATGTTGCTTCTCGAACGACATTGTCAATTTTCGTCCCTTCTGTCACTACAGCTGTGAGCGGTTACGGTTGCCTGGAAAGCTGTTGGATGGCCCTGCAATCAGCCATTATCGCACACAGCTATTTGCATCTGCCGACGTTCTATGATCGCTTGCGGTTAGGGGCCGAGAATTAAGTTGTACACCTAATAGATTGCTGCCACACAGCCAAACTATGACGATGATACATAATAAATGTTATGTGTCAAATCTGTATGGCAGCCCCGGCGGCCTGGCTTCTGACCATTCGTCCGAGATGAGTCCGGTTTCGAATACCAGTGAGGCATGGATGTTGTGTTTGTTCTACGGCACTTGCTATCTCCCTTCTCTGGAACCAGTGGTCCTTAATTGATGATGGGTGACTGCTTATAGCCCATCGATTTGCTCACGGTGGTCATTACACCCACAAGCAAAGCAAAAAAAAGTGCGTATGTAGCTCCAATTCGAAAGTGCTTATAAAATAATAAGGTACAATCACGTATTTCAATTAGAAAGCATGTAGAAAATTTAGATATTACCAGAGACCAACTTTCTTTTCTTTGTTCTTTCTCTGATTGGAGGTTTAACGACCACCGTGAGCAACTCAATGGGCTACAAGCAGTCGCCCGTCCCTAATTTAGGATCACTGGTTCCAGGGAAGGGAGAGAGCCAGTGCCGTAAGACAAACACAACATCCATGCCTCACCGGGATTCGAACCCGGACCCCTTACGGACGAATGATCAGAGGCCAGCGCCTTAGACCACTGCGCCACCGGGGCGGCAGACCAACTTTAAGCATATACTAGAGCCCTGTACGGGCCTGGGGCCTACAATTTCGTAGGCGGGCTTGGATGGGCCTGCACTTGCATGTGTACCGTGTATACTATTGATAACTTTAGGTCATTCTGTTTTTGAAGTCTCTGTCTTTCCCTTCCCGTGATCATATTTCTTGTTTCTCGCAATCATTCTTCTCTCCCGCCTTGTGCTATTTTTTATTTATTTATTTTGGCCTCGTCTTTTCGTCTTTGATCTTTGGCAATCGCACTCCACTTTGAATCCATATTCCATTTATTTCGGAAGTTTACACAGGAAAAACACTTGCTCCGTACGATGATTTGCATTTATAGGAATTAGGAACCAATTAAAGCTTCAATATGCGCTAGTAAACTATTCTTAGGCTCTGTCTTTATAATTTTGATTTGCTACTTGCTTTGTTTTAAATATGGATGACTATTGGGTTGGGTAAATTAGGGGTTCGAGGAGTAAAACGATCGGAAAAGTGCGTTACCTTTGGATTTTGGGAGTTATATCCTAAACCTGGAGAATTAAAATCAAAGACGTCGGGCCAACAGAACGGAATCATATTCTGCGTACAAGAGTTTGTTGTATTAACTATTAACCATTAAGCATGTTATTGTGTGTGCGTGTGTGTAACTGAGCATCAATTTATATTATGTTCTGGGCAAAAGTGTCAAAGAAGACAGTACTTGACTCGTATAAACAGTGATCTGACCCTATGAAGGGTTCGATTATGAAATGACGATAATTTACTTAAGTTCACTGAATACTATTTATTGCATTTGCCGTATTTCTGGTTACTGGTGGGCTAGTTAACTTACTCATGCCCTCTTTTTACACGAGTTTCGAGTTAGTCCAAAAAGTAACAGTACAAATACCGTCTGTGTTAAAGCAAGTGGCAGTTCCGCAAATGAAACACTTATGACGGACCTGAATGGCCGGACCGGGCCGAGCTGGGTCGGGCCTTTTTTTTTTTTTTTTTTTTGATTGGAGGTTTAACGACCACCGTGAGCAACTCAAGGGGCTATAAGCAGTCGCCCGTCCCTAATTTAGGGTCACTGGTTCCAGGGAAGGGAGAGAGCCAGTGCCGTAAGACAAACACAACATCCATGCCTCACCGAGATTCGAACCCGGACCCCGTTCGGACGAATGATCAGAGGCCAGCGCCTTAGACCACTGCTCCACCGGGGCGGCGGGTCGGGCCTGACATTAATTGGGTGGGAACGGGTCGGGTCTGGCACTAACTTGGTGGGCTCGGGCCTAAAAATTTTGCCTCTGCAGGGCTCTAGCATATACTTTAGTCAGGGAATTCTGGCAAAGAGATTTTTCAATTGTGATATATTTTCCTGAAAAACTCTCTTCGTGAATTATTGATTAATAGGTTTTGTGGCGCAAGAGTGAAGCAAAAAAAAAAAAAAAAAAAGACAAGTTTAAAATACAAGTGGCATCCTGAAAGTAATGCCTCCTCCTTCATAACTTTTGAAATTTTGAAGTGATTTTAATGAAACTGCATTGACATGTACTATGATATGTTACCAATGTGGGAACAATTTTTTTTACTGAATCGGAAACAAAGATCATGAATGACAGAGCAAAGCAGCGAGCCGTAATTAAATTCTTGGAAAAAGAGGGATGTGAGGCTCCAAAAATCCACAGAAGACCCCTGGCGGTGTATGAAGCTGCCACAATCGATATCAGTAATGTCCAAAGATTGATGAAGAGGTTTCGAGAGGGAGAAAGTTCAGTGTCGGACAAACAACAGAGTGGAAGACCTGCTACTGCAGTGACTGATGACAACAGGCAACGACTGAAAGACATCATCACAGCTGATCATTGTGTCGCCATCCGGGAGTTGTGTGATGCAATTCATCGCGGTCGTAGTGCTATGGAAACATTAGTTAAGGATCTGGCCTACAGAATAATTTGTTCAAAGTGTATCCCAAGAAACCTAGCCCGTGAAAAATAAGCCCAAATGGTGGCCATGTGCCGGAACCTGTTGAACTGTTATGAGAATGAGGGTGAGGTTCTGTTATCTAATGTTGTGACGGGGAATGAAACCTGGGTGTTCTTTCATGACCCAGAAACAAAACGTACGTCAATGGAATGGCATCGTACATCTTCACCTCGACAGAAAAAGGTGAAAACAACTCGTTCCGCAGGAAAAGTGATGGTGACAATTTTCTGGGACAAACGTGGTGTCATTTTGACTGATTTCCTTGAACGGAGTGCAACGATAAACACTATGTGCAGACATTGAAGAAGCTAAAGGAAGCTATCAGAAGGAAAAGACGTGACATTCCACTTCATAGTGTTGTTTTACACTATGATAACACACGTCCCCACACCTCAATGGAGACTTCACAGGCTATTGCCAAAATGGGGTGGATGGTGATGCCCCAACCCCCTACAGTCCTGATTTGGCTCCCTCAGATATTTTCCTGTTTGCCCCTTTGAAAGACACCCTTCTTGAGAAACGTTTCGACGATGGGACAGACGTTAAACTGGCTGTGCACAACATGGGTGAAACGACAGCCTCAGGAATTTTTTCAAAATGGATTTTACCAATGCGTTCGAAGATGGCGGAAATGTATAGAAAGTGATGGACAATACTTTGAATAGGCTAGCATTATTAACAATATGTCCAATTATTTTTCCACCAAGTTTCACATTTTTGCTGCTACAAATACAAATCTTACGAGGGACAAGGCATTACTTTCAGGATGACCTTTGTAGATTGATTTCAACCATTCTGGCTGTTCATCTCCGCGAGAAAGATGGTGAATTAAGCCGCTGCAAGATCTGACGGTTACGGGAACGGCTGAGTGTGAACTAACTGTTCGGATGCTAAAATATTAATCTGATGCAATTTGTGCAATAATTCCACTGTTTATTTAATAAGTTGTTCCATTCTTTAACCCTTTAACAACCATAACGCCCAAAACGCCAGCACGTAGAAACGGCCATAGCCGCCCGAAACGCCTGTCAGAGTGAGTCAGATTTCCTACCCTTACTTCTTCTTCAAATTTTCTCGACCTATGAGGGATCAGTAGGAGTCACCCTCAGTTACTATTGTTGTCATTAAACAAAGAAGTGAAGCAAGAGACAGGTTCGAGCGTTATGGTATTTAGAGTGATACAAGCTTTTGGAGTCATGGTCATTAAAGGGTTAATTTGCTCTGAGAAACGGCTTTTTAGGAAATACTAAACAGCTAGTCTAAATTGCCAGTTTGATGAATTATAAAATCTCATTCGCCCGTTGTGAACATTGACCCATTATTCCGATTAACAATCTTGTTCATTCTCACTGAGCTTTTATAAGGTCCAAATTTAAGAAGTAATTTCAACTTAATACTCAGAAATCCACGAAGTTGCGACCAAAATTCATTTGTAGCAGCTACTGCAGCAATCGATTGAAAAGCTTTGCAGTTAGCAGACAGTGCAACGTAGTAAAATTTGCTCTGACTTCGGTCTGTAGTATATTATCACTTGTAGTGTTTTTACTTTTGAAGTTATGTATTTAACCAATGTTCTTAGATACCTATATGAACAATATCTCACTTCTGAAATAAATAAGTGAATAATAATAATAATGCTAGAGGAAAAGAATCAGCATTTACGCGTAACATCAACTTATTCTCAATTTTCCACATACTGAGAGCTCAGGTCTCCAATATAAACTTATCCATTGACCCTAAATAGCTCTCGTATAAACATCTCAATCTCAATCATATAACAGCAATAGATATTCGTCGATTCACACAGATATCCAACAAGCTTCAATATCTTTCGCTATATCAACTCTCCACTCTATTTGCAATCTCTACGCTGTTCACATTCAACGTCGTCTATTTTTCTGAGACTAACTGCTGGCTTTGCCACAAAAGCTGTTCGGGGAGAAAATCTTGAACCAAGAAGTAAAGAAATTCAATAAGAAAACAGAAACTCAAAAGGAAGGTAAACTGAAGGTATACGTCACACACCTTTTTGCGATAAAAGTTTAAGTTTAGGGCTTTAAATTTATTGGCAGAGTTATGCCATACAAAAAAGGTTACAAAACAAGGACATTTATATCAAGTCGCTGACGCACTGGAATATGACAAAGAAAGCATACTGGCTCACGGCATGGGGGTTGATTGCAGTGCGTGATAAATAAAAATATTTACTGTGAACCTGAAACACTAGGAATGTCAACCAAGATTCAAATATAATACATATCTCCTGACAAAAAAAAAGGCATTTATAACTTCCACACAATGCATAACCATTTGGAACTTTTCACAAAATTCCAAAACAACCAAGCTATTTTGTCTATAGATCAATAATATCGTGTGATCTATATTTCCGAACATACTATTTGTTACTACAACCCAGAAGGAATATTGTACGATAAAAAAAATCTAGAAATTCTTGTTCACGCGGACAACTATGTAATCTCAAAAGAATTTTTACAACCCTTCTTTCAATACGAGCCGTATTTGACAAACACGGTTACGTTTGTAAATATATACGGTTTCGTTACAGTGGGAATACGAGCATTTAAATTACTTGATGAAGGTTTGTTTGTTTTTTTTTTTTTTTTTTTTTGATTGGAGGTTTAACGACCACCGTGAGCAACTCAATGGGCTATAAGCAGTCGCCCGTCCCTAATTTAGGGTCACTGGTTCCAGGGAAGGGAGGGAGCCAGTGCCGTAAGACAAACACAACATCCATGCCTCACCGGGATTCGAACCCGGACCCCTTTCGGAACAATGATCAGAGGCCATCGCTTAGACCACTGCGCCACCGGGGCGGCAGGTTAGGTTTGTCTCGTTGTTCGTAGTATTTGCAAAGTTTAGCTGCAAATTGAAAATCATACAATACCAAGACGTTATATTCCGTTTAACAATTCTTATCTCAAAAGACAGTGCCTTTTAACAAAACGTTAGCTCGCTCTCTCTTAACAAATCTTGATCATCTCATCGCTCTTTACAAATTGTTACCATCATATGTCCGCTCGTAATTGTGTACTATCGTTATTTTTTTTTTTTTTGCCCTTTGATGCGAAGATAACCTGACAAAACTAAACATATATTTTTATTCGATCCAGGTGGAAAATTTTCAAGCTTCACTGAGCACTGGAAAATGTCTCTAACTAAACGCTTGCATATATTTAGATTAAACGGTCCAGAATAAATGAACTAGCAAGCAATATTTGCACTTCAATGTCCCAGCTTTATTCCTCTTATTGGCACATCACAATAGAACAACGTTGAGTTTTAAATCACTTTACAACAACAGATGCTGATACTACCATGTACTTCAAACTACTAAATCGTCATCTTGAAAATCATACAATATCAAGACGTTATCTCAGTTTCGTTTAACAATTCTTATCTCAAAAGATACTGCCTTTTAACAAAACGTTAGCTCGCTCTCTCTTAACAAATCTTGATCATTTCATCGCTCTTTGCAAATTGTTAACACCACATCTCCGCTCGTAACTCTGCCCTATCGTTAACAAGAATGTGCTCACTATCGTTAACAATCAATTTACGGAAAATTAAAATGAAGGTTTAAATTAGAGGTGTACGTCACACCTGGAGAAAAAGAAATCTGCCCAGGAAAAGACTTATAACGAAGGAAATTTCTCCGTCATTTTCGTCCACGCCGGGAATCGAACCCGGGTCCCCTTATTCCGGAATAAGTCGCTCTCCCAACTGAGCTACGCGGACGTACGCTCTCGCTGGCACGTCACATCCCCCCCGAAAGAGGGCCGGAGGCATGGCCCACGGGTCAACCGGGACCATGTGTCGCTGTAGGCAGCCATCCGCTAAAGAACGTACGTTGGAGAAATCCCAGTCAATTTGGTGTGTGGAACGTAACATCACACACATTGATTTTTCGAAGCGCAGAAGAAGTGATTCTCTTATTTTCCCTATCTCGCGGTGTGGAAAGAGCATCACACCATTGCGAGAACTTTAACGGCCAGGTCATTCTTGAAGTTCGGGCACCAATATAACGAAAATATAACGAAGTAAATTTCTCGGTTATTTTTCGTCCACGCCGGGCATCGAACTCGGGTTCCCTCACTCCGGAATAAGTCGCTCTCTTAACTGAGCTACGCGGACGTATGCTCTCGCTGCTATCTGCGTTTATCTCATGTGCCTCCTGCGGTGCAGGCACGTCACAAATTGGAAACATGGAAACCGTTGGTCAAATTTGCCCTTTGATGCGAAGATAACGTGACAAAACTAATGTATTTTTATCACATCCAGCTGGAAAATTGTGTCCCAAAACCTCTAGAAAACATACAAAAAATGTTGATTTATTTTAAGTTTATCGCGTTTAACAAGGACATTTTCGTGGGGACAGGTGCGTCCTTCATAAACAGAATTGTGAGGAAAATTGAAGTAAAATTTTTACCCCACTTATTGGAAGAACTGTCGTTCAGGGAAAGAAGAAATTTTGTGGGGAAATCTTACAGGTACTTACATCGAATCAATAGAAAAAAATCTGTATGACTTTTAGAACTGCAGATCTGTCCGTCCGCAAACGAACAGACAACAAGATATCCTGGAGATACACTTAAGTTTTTCAAAAATAAACACATGCTACCCTCCAAAATGTACACGGACACACGTCATCCTCACACTAACTTAATTCCCAGTCACCTCAGTAGCATTTCGGTCTTCTTCCTCTTGGGCAGGTTTTCTACCAGCGAACGATTGACTGCAGCCATTGTAGTTTTTCTTTTCTCCCGAGGTACGGTGACCATTTCAGCTACTTACGTGAAACGTGTTCTGCTGACTTTAACAGACGTCTAATTTAATCCCACAGGTGCTCCATGAGATTCAAATTGAGACTCAGCGCCCACCAGTTTGACTTCTGCACATTCATGCCCGTGATCAAGTACAAAACAGTTCCTGCAGCACACGTCGATATGTGCGAAATAATTGTCACATCGCAAAGAGTAAAAAATAACCCAGAATATTAAAGTTAGCTTCGGCACTCATGATTACCTACACAATTTACAGTATATGTCCGAGGTAATACGATGATAAACACTCCCACTCTACCTCATCATCTCCTCCGAACTGCATTGTTGGCAAAATACGCTCGGGAAGCAGATGTTTTACGACACATCAGTACATCTAATCGAATATTGTGTAAGGAGATTTATCATTCCATAAAACCGATTCACTCTGTTCCAGGCACCAATGGCGCCGTTCTTTTTGTTTGTGATTGGTAACGTTAAGGGTTAAAATAGTATAACTATACTAGTAATCCGAATTTTTTGGCGTAGAATATAAATCAAAGTTTTCAAGCTTTCGTACATCAACCAGATAGCATTTTCAAGGACGGTAGACAGCAAACTGTATACTAGTAATCCGATTTTTTAAAATCGGATTACTAGTATAGTTATACTATTTTAAGTATAATTGGCGTACAGTTCCTTGTTATTAACTAAAAACGTTAAAGGAGCGTATTCTCCGTTTACTGTACCACCTTTGATACGTAGTGTGTTTGTATACCTGTCTCTGTTGACATCTTGAATGCCTGGTTGATGATTTACAGGTATGACTGACTAATCACCTTTCCTGGTGCCCTACGATCACGTGGTGCAAGCTTCCGTGGTCTTCAGGCGCGTTGTTGGACAGTGGTTGTACCTCGATGCTATAGTTTCCTGATAACATCAACAGGGGTCCACTTTTGTATAGTGCATGGGGTTCGCAACTTCATTAATCGACAAACCTAGCTCCAAGAAACAAAGTTCAATGAAAAATCCGTCAGCTCGAATTTACCTGACATGACGAGTACAATACAGCTGCTGTTCTTTGTTTTTCTTTTTTATGTGTGTGTGTGTATACTTCCAAAATTTTTATTAGGGGCTTGCTCATACACCTATCTTACATCTCGATACAAGTAAAATAAATGTTTCGCTGGGATATTTCATTGGCTATGGCAGCAGGTAGATTTTTGGGGGTTGTATACATAATCAGCCAAAACATTAAAACCACCTACGTAATATGATGTAGTTCCTTCTCTCGCCACCCCAAGATCTCTCACCGGATGAGGTATAGATTCAACGAGATGTTGGTAGGTGTCTCTTGATGTCTGGTACCATGATTGCAGCAGAAGATCCCGCCGTTCCCGTAAATTACGTGGCTGGAGTGATGCTGCTTCTGCCCGTTTTTCCAACTCAAACCCCAAATGCTCGATAGGATTCACGTCCGGCGAATTTAGGAGCCATGGCAATAAACGAAATTCCACTTCATGTTCTTGAAACCATTCCTGAACCTTCACACTGGGGCATGAAGCACTCTCTTGTTGAAAGACCCCATCTCGGCCAGGGAATACAGTCGCCATAAAGAAGTGTACTTGGTCAGCCACGATATTCAGATAAGTGACAGCTGTAAGAGTTCGAATTACAGGGATAATGGGTCCTAGTGTTCTGCAAGAAAATATTGCCCAGACCATTCACTTCCTCCAGCCGCCTGTATCCGCCCCACGGTACATCCAGGTGAGAAGGCGTCCTTGAGCAAACGTCGCACACGAGCTCGTCCGTCAACATGGTGTAGCAGAAAACTGGATTCTTCACACCATGATACCCTCTTCCAGTCTTCTATGGTCCAATGTCGATGATTACGTGCCCATTGCAAGCGTTAACAATGGTAAACGGCTGTGAGCATAGGCACACGAATGGATCTGCAGCTGCGGAGACCCATACCCAAGAGCGTACGATGAACTGCGTGTTCGGACACATTGAGCCCTTCACCACATTTGAAATTATGGGTAATGCCAGCCTGTTGCTGCCTACAAGACGAGATAGCCTGTGCTGGCCTGCGGTATCAATAAGGCGTGGCCTGCCTACACCTCGTCCACGGCTCGAAGTGCCACCTGTTTCGGACCATCTTTGACAGGTACTAACTACTGCATAGCGTCAGCAGCCTACCAGCGTCGCTTTTTCGCTGATGCTCTTACCAGGGCGCTTTGCCGCAACGATCTGGCCTTTATCGAAATCAGATAAATCCTTTGCTTTTCCCATGCTGAGACGAAGCGAAATACTGATTGAGAGAGCTCCAGCCCAGGTATTATATATATTATTAGCGACCTTGGCACGTGATGCTGATTGGCTGCACGAGCGCTTATTTGCATAACGCAGAGGTGGTTTTAATGTTTTGGCTGATCGGCGTATAGAGTAGAGATGAGTTCGGGCTCAAATTTAGGAGCCGGGCCCACTCGGGCCCGGATTCTTGGAACATTTTGCTTATCAAGGCTTGCATTTACGCATTATACACTGGCCAAAGATATGGCCCAAGCAAGGATTAGTTTAAAAATCATTAGTTTAAAAAGTTTAGTTCAGTTAATCCACTTCACAATATTAATATGTTTTTAGAAATACTACGCATAAAACCAAATGTTCTAAAATGCGGATTTGAAAATAAATAAATAATCAATGTGCCCTTCGACCGTATCAGGGGAATCAGTAATTTTGGTAAAAGCTGAAGAAAAGAAAATCGTTTAGAAACAAAAAATTCCATTCGTTATTTCTTTTTGATTTCTTAATTTACTTTTATTTTGAATAAATTGCATTATAAAACGTATAACGTAAAAGTCTTTTCGTATTGCTACGTTATTTTAAAACATCACCGTACGATGAAAAACTTCCTAAATTAAACCTGGCCGTTAAGGCCAGACGACACAATTTAAAAACAGAAGTCAAACTTACAGAAATGATGCTTTATTTCTCCTGCCCATCGTAACATAACATAGCACTTCGCATTTTATACAACAATCAGTATCAACACTCCACATTAAACACACCACACCACGCCACACGAGCAACTGTTTTCTCGTAGCTTTTATCTCTCGTTCTTATCTAATAACAGGCATACGTCACGTTCATTCAACCTCAATTATGTTGCCAAACGTATTCATTTGAGAGGAAAGATATCACGTTAAGTGTGAAATATAACTGAGAACAAACTCAAGATTTACATAGGGAAAGAAACTAAAAAGGAAAGTTAATTTAGAATATACGTCACAAACGTATATAGACAGTTGCAAGTGTTTGAAATTTTGACTCTAGAAAACTAATCTTTGCAATATAATTTACATATATGCTAATTGGTTAAGGTAGTTTAGAGTGATGTAGTAGAATATAAAAAAAGCATGTAGGGAAATTTCCAAAATTAAAAAAAAAAGAACGTAAAAGCATTCCAGACCAGAATATTCTGCATTTTGTAGCATTAACAAAGCTTTGCGCTTAATAGTATAATAATCACAATATTATCATATGTGTGTGCAGTTTCCAGATCAAGTTCATCATGAAAAAAGAGAGAGAGAGAGAATTGCATCTAATGCCTCAGCGCTTCAACTTGATCTTCTTTTCTCTAAAACTCGACCTGCTGCACTAAAAACCAACGTTACCCCAAAAATCGCGGGAGTGAGGAAATTTAAAAAAATAAATAACAATACTTCTAACTGCTCAATTTTGGAAATTAATACATCATTTTAAAGATAAGATTCTTGATTTTTAATAAAATACAAAAAATAGGAATGTGATTCTTTCCCAGTTTTTCGATACCAGACCTCCTTAAACTAATCCTTGCTTGGGCCATAGCTTTGGACAATGCATGTCTTGCTAAGCAAAATTTGTCTTGCAATGGCAGCTAGCTTAGGAAATTGAAAATCTTTCCACCATGGTAACAAATCCACAATGAAATTCAACACGTGTAATTCAACCAGGCTCGGAATTACACGTGTTGACTTAATTACAGTAATGAAATTCCAGACGTGTAATTCCGAGCCCGGGCCCAGCCCCGGCCCAGGTTTTTCGGTAGTTAATGAATTCTGAGCCCGTCCGAGCTCGGGCCCGAGCTCATCTTTAGTATACAGTACATATGTAAAAGAAGTGCAAAAATGGAATGTACATATGTAAAAAAGAAGTGCAAAAATGGAATGTACATATGTAAAAAAGAAGTGCAAAATGGAATGTACAAATAGCTTTTCTGCTTTCTTCTATACCTGAAAGATTTTCGCAATTGATTTACTACTATTTAAGATTTTCGCAACTGGTTTTTCTATTAATACCTGAAAATGTTCGGAAATTCTTGGTCGCTGAGCGAATTTTTTACCGTTACTCGTCGCGCATGTTTCCGGTGTCATGCGAGGAGCATCAAACTTACTTTGTGGAAAAGTCATTTGCGTCGTCTATTTTCCGCACGACTTTATCCTATTCCTATTTTCCTTGAAAATAGGAATAGGATAAATTTCCCATTTTTCCTTGAACTCCTGCGTTTCTTTGTGCTTGTCTTATGTTAAGCATACCGTACAAACTGATGAGTTGCATCACCTGCTAAAAAGGAAAAAAAAGTTTGGCTGCATTATTAAATCCCACATGGTATACCTGAATTGTCTTAGGAATAAAAATCAAGCAAAAATCGAATGCTGATTTTATTCAGTATCATAAACTTTTAAAACTAATACATTCGCAACGAAAACTGCTCATAAAGAACAAAAGAAAAAACACCCATCTGACGGTTAAGCTTTATGTGAAACAGAAGAATGCAAACGCAAAGACGAATTACGCAAAGCATAACTTCCACATTCAAATATGTTAATATTTTGCGTTGTAATTTATAATTAGTGTCTTACTTCCGAGATAAATGAATATATAATGATAAGCCGTCACTGTTAGGCCAGGAGCAAATTATAAAAATGAAATATGGAGGAAATTAAAACAAAATCTACTTTAGCTTCACTTTTATTCACAGCCGGAACTAATGAGGGGTCAAATATAATAGAACTTTATATTTAATTTAAAAAAATAATTATTTTTTTTTTGCTGTCACAGCTATACCGTCCGTAATTATCACCTCGGTGAAACTCTTTAGAATAACTGAAGACTTTATATTTCTCTGGGCAGCACACTGAGTTTAGATAATTTCTTTTTTCATTGAACGTTATACCTATGACAATATTTACAGACCAATCGGATTATTGCGCAATTAGTCCTGTCTGAGTAATATAATTTTATGAAATTTCAAATTTATGAGTGTAAGATAAAACTAAAATATAAACTTTAGATTCCTTTAAAGCAAAATCAGTCTTCAACTGCGGAATAAGACGAGAAAGCATTTCAGTATCTAAGTGCTTCAAAATTTAGTCCATATTTCTCCCGATTATTTAAGTTTTTAAGGTAGAAAACAAATGTGCGGAATTTGGAAAAGCAAAATTATAAAACTCTGAACATACCCAAAAATTCTCTTCCCTCCATTTTCTTATCAATTTCACATTCTTCCTTCCCCGTTAGGCCGAATTGTTCAAAATTTAAAATAAAAATGGCTGCCTCGTATGGTTGTCCATCCTAATTCGCCGAATATTGATACCTTTTGCCTCAACCTTAACGCAGGAACGTAAATCCATCGAGTATGTTGCCTTGTTGCAGTATATTTCAGGTTTTACAAACGTTTTAAAGAACATCTGCAAAAAACACAGCATTATCTTTGGAGTCAGAGCTAACAACATTATGACCCTAATAAAAAATGACAGGGACTTGATGCCAACGGAATCTCGCCACGGGGTCTACGCTATTCCTCTTAAGGCTATAGAACCAGATGAAACTGATAAGATCTTCTCGCAACCTTGGTTGCAGAATTTTAGAACTTGAATATAATTTAAAGCCACATGTCCCCAACAGAGCCCTGTCAAGATTATGTTTACGCGGCACTCATTTGTCGCTCCGGGCCGAAGCTAAGATCTTCAGTGCTTCAAGACTAAAATCTTGTTTGCTGCTTTCAGAAAGCCTGGTAATTCATAAATTAAGAAAAAGGGGTTTTGTAATGATGATTATCCTATGGTAATCCCATTGCCTTGGAAAACATTGATTGACTGTAAAGCGCAATCCGAACTTTGAGTGCAAGATACTTACATAATCTTATTGTTTTATTGTTTCCGAATCTCGGGACTTTCATTGGTTGTTCACTATCATGTAATACCTACGTCACTATGCGTTTTGTATTTATATCACTCGGTTCTTGTCTGGTAGGCGTAAATGTATCGTCATCTGAAGATGAGTTAGTCGCTAACTTGCAAGGTCTAATGTAAATATCGGGCTTCTCAGCTAATATGTTTTTAACCATTAAAGATTTGAATCGTGCATAAGACGGCTTTCCTTTACTATTGACTACTGAGATCATAAGATATGTACAAAGCTTTAGCTGCAAGTGAGGGAAAATTTTGAATTTCATCAATCAAATTTTATATATTTATTATGTTGTTCTGTCTTTTGGGTAACACTGAGCATGCTGGTTAGGGTACACCGAAAAGCAGCATACAGATAAATTCGCTTCTGCTTTTTGCATCGTTACAAGGAAAAGACATTAAAATGTCCAAATTTTCTAATCTGTGTTACTCGGAAACTGCGCTATCTTTTTTTTTGTACATTTGGAACACAACTACTCACTGGGATCTGTAGAACAAGAACCGTTCAAACTTTCCAGCATAATATCACTGTCATTTTTCAGATCCGAAAAGGTTTGTTTAGAAACTGCGTGACTTGCTTGTACATTACGAAATACAGACTGCTCATTCAATTCTACAGCAGAAAAACTTTTAAAACTGTTCAGTTGAATATTACTGTTTATCTTAAAGAGGTGGAAACTCAAACAAGAAGTAATTATTTTAACCTCTAAAAAGTTGTTTATAATCCGAGGAGACAGTGATTAGCATAGGTGATATATTTATCAATTTTTCTTAAACAGACGTCTTGTTGTGAGGTTTGACGACTGCCATGACCAACTCTAAGGGCTATTAAAGCAGTATTTCGACTTCGCCTAGGGAGCAGTGGTCTAAGTGCTGACTTCTTTCTGACAGTTCATCCGAGATAGGTGCTGGTCCGAATCCCATGAGGAATGGATGTTGTGTTTGTTTTATGGCACTGGTTATCTCCCTTTCCTGGAACCAGTGGCCCTAAATTAGGCACCGGCAATTGCTTATAGTCCATCGAGTTGCTCACGCTGGTCGTTAAACAAACAAACAAAACAAGAAAGATGACATCGAATTTTCGCTTGTAATGAGCACGTCTAGCGAAATAAAAAAAAAAAAGTTTCGATCTTTACGCCCCTAGCGGAAAATCTTTGCATTGTTTAACGAGGATTATGCTCCACATCTCTATTGTAGCGAATGACATACAGTAAAGAAGAAATTTCTCAAAAGGGTTTTTAGAGGCGGCGATACAGCTGCAAACTAAAATACACGAACACCACCTACCGACAGAACTGTGAACTACAAAATTCCTCATATACTAACCTAAAGTGAAATGGCACAAGGTAAATGGCATCCGGTGTTAAAATACCTTTTTAAATTGCACATGTAGAAGCAGAGATATTGACGAATATAGATTAAGCATTTGTGCCCCTTAGAGGCGAAACTGTGTAATATTTTGGGAAGGAAATGCGCATGCAGAGTTCGCATAGTTAGTAGTATCTGACCGAAGAACGAAGTTTTCAATCGGATTTTTAGTCCCTTGGATATTACTGTAAACGTGAGCTTACTCCCTCTGGTGGCAGATTTGTGCTTTAAAAATTTTGAAATTATATGAGAAACATTTCGCAGTGGAAAAGCTCTCCAACAAAAGAAACGTTTTTCAAATCGGACTCCTAGAAGCAGAGATATCAATAAAAATAAGATATTCATCTACGCCCTCTGCCGGAGAAACTATGAATCATTTTAAGAATAAAGTATTGTCAAAAGGTTTTTCGAGGTGAGCGGTATTGGCCCATGAAAGAATTTTTTCAATCGAGTTTTCAGGAAAACAGGGTTTCCTGCAAATACATCAGAAGCAGGAATAAACCCTTGCGCTTTCTGGCAGTCAAACCATTCCTTACCAAATATTAGAATCATATGCAAAACATTTCCCACTAGGAGCTGTACCCGATTCATGAAGAATTTTTTAAATCGGGGATTTAGAAGCAGAGATATCAGGGGGGAAACAATTTACCTTTATGCCCCTTAGCGTAGAGTCTATGAATTACTTGAAAATTTTGATATTATATGAAAAACATTTTGCACCGGAAACGCTAACCAACAAAGAAGGAATTTTTCTAATCGGACTCTTAGAAACAGAGACTGAAATAAGCTATATATCTACGCCCCCTGACAGAGGAACCATGCATTATTTTAAGAAAAAATATTTCGAAAAGGTTCATCGTGTGTGAGGTATCGGTCAACGAAAGAATTCGTTCAATTGAGATAATAGAAGCTCAGATTTTTGCTGCAAATGCATCAGAAACAGAAATTAAGGCTTACGCCCCCCCTCGTGGCCCAACCATTTTTTACCAAAAATTAGAAATTATGTGTAAAACATTTTCCATTGGAAGCTGTATCCAGCGCGAAAAGAACTTTTCAAACTGGAGTTTTAGAAGCAGAAATATCGGGGAAAACGCAATTTATTTTTACGTCCCCTAGCGGAAAATCGATTCGTAACTTGAAAAAGTAACTATACGTGCAATGGCCTTCGACATAAGTGGAATCGATAGCAAAATAATTTTTTTCAATCATTGTTTAGAAGCAAATATATGGAATAAAATGTATGCTTATTTTGAATTCGACATCTTCTGCATGTGCGCCCTCTAGCGGCGAAATTGCACATCGTAAAAAACCGGAATGCAAAGGATCATCTTTCGGATATTTCAAGCTTCCCTGTGCAAAATGAATTTCTCATATCGGACTAATAGTTGCATAGATATGGTGCCCACAGACGAACGGACAGACAAATCGGTAACATAAGCACGACTTTTTTTTACAAAAGACGTATTAAAAATGTGCATCATTTCAGAAGCGCTTCAAATTCGAAATCGCTTCCTAATTCAGCTACGTGTTTGCATCATGTTATTTTACAAGCGATTTCCAGCTCCATCACATTCTTTTTTGTTGTTGTTGTTTTGTTTTGTTTGAGGGTTTAACGACCATCGTGAGCAACTCTATGGACTATAAGCAGTCGCCCGTCCCTAATTTAGGGTCACTGGTTCCAGAGAAGGGAGAGAGCCAGTGCCATAAGACAAACACAACATCCATGCCTCACCGGGATTCGAACCCGGACCCCTTTCGAACGAATAATCAGAAACCATAGCTTAGAACACTGCGCCACCGGGGCAGCACAAAACGAATTCAGTCCTGAACAATTTTGTTTTTGATTTGGGAATTTAAAAAAATGTTTCATTGGCCTTGTGATACAGGCATGACAAACAGGCAGACATAAACAGGAAGCAGATATTTCACAGCAACAAGTACAAATCATACATGGTTGACAGCATGCCAAATGGTCAATTTAAACATACACTGCTGGTCACCCAAATTGCAACACCAAGAAGGACACGGGATAGCAAAGCCAGATTTACTGGACACATAACAACAGATACAAAGATGAAACGATTGAGCTTACAGGCCCGTGCGACTTGCGGAACACGCAGACATCAATAGTTCCTGTGGCCCCCATGGCTGGCAATAACGGCCGCTACACGCCGCGGCATCGAACGAAAGAGGCTTTGGATGTGGGCTTGGGGTATGTCGGTCCAAGCTGCTTCCACACGTTGCCACAGTTCATGAGGCGTAGCCGCTGGCGGTGCTTGCCGGGCCACTCGGTTGCCGATCAGCGACCAGACGTGTTCGATGGGCGACATATCGGGAGAACAGGCGGGCCACGGCAGCAGCGACACCTGGTGGACCGTGAAGAATTGTTGCACGATGCGTGCCACATGCGGGCGCGCATTGTCCTGTTGAAACGGGGCCGCTGGCAGGTCCTGCAGGTAAGGGAGGACTACAGGCTCCAAAACGTCGGAGATGGTGCGGTGGCTGTTGAGTGTACCGGCGATACGTACCAGAGAGGTGCGGGTGTCATATCCAATTGCGCCCCAAACCATAACGCCAGGCGACGGACCGGTATGGTGATGCATAATGCAGGCGTCATACAGTCCCTCGCCGCGGTGCCGCCACACGCGGATCCGACCATCGTGGTGTTGCAGGCAGAAGCGGGATTCGTCGGAGAAGACAATGTCATGCCATTCCGTAGTCCAGGTGCGGCGTTCAACGGCCCACTGCCGCCGCACTCGCCGGCGGTGTAACTTCAATAGTAATCGGAGCAATGGGCGCTGTGCGATAAGTCCCCGCTCCTGGAGACGGCGTCGAACCGTACGTGCTGACACAGGTCGTGGCGCAACACACCCTAATTCCTGCGCTAACATTCGTGATGTGGCGGTGCGAGCCGTCAATGCCCACCGCACAACATGCCTGCCCTCTCGTTTGGTGGTGTGCCGCGGCTGCGGCAATCGCTCACGTCGGTCCATCCGTTCCTCCTGCACCCACCGAATCCATACTCGCCTCACTGTGGCTGGATGTAGTCCCACACGGGCGCCGATGTCTCAGTACGATAAATCGCTGTCGAGATAAGCCACTATTCGTCCTCTGTCGAACTACGAAACGTGCTGGAATGACTGCCGTATTTTGCAACGAGGCATCAGGAAGCTTCCCACGCACAGGTCCGGCAGCACAACACTCTTCCACTACTTACACCCCGGTTTCTGTGCACCCTTCTTATAGTGCTTCTCGATGGCGTGCCGGGCGCACTTGATTTGCATATGCCCTGCAATGCTAATCGTTTTCATGTCCTCTCGCGGGCGACGCATGCTGCGAATTTCAGGCCAATCGGATGCTTCCTTCTTGGTGTTACATTTTGGGTGGCCATCAGTGTATATAGCCAGTGTTGATCATGTAACACATTGTGAACAAGTACGCATCGAACATGGATTTTTCAGTATGTTAAATGACCAATGTGCACAGATAACCTGTGTTGGACAAGTAACACATTGAGAGCCAGTGCCAAAAGACAAACACAGACATCCATGCCTCACCGGGATTCGAACCCGGACCCAACTAGGCCGAATAATCAGAAGCCAGCGCCTTAGACCACTGCGCCACTGGGGCGGCCCTGATTTAGGGCCTCTGGTTCCAGGGAAGGGAGGAAGCCAGGGCCGTAAGACCTACACAACATCCATGCCTCACCGGGATTCGAACCTGGACCCCTTTCGGACGAATGATCAGAATCCATAGCTTAGACCACTGCGCCACCGGGGTGGCACGAAACGAATTCAGTCCTGAACAATTTTTGTTTTGTTTTGTTTTGTTTTGGGAATTTAACGACCACCATGGTCAACTCGATAGGCTATTCTAATTTAGGGTCTCTTAGTCCAGGGAACTGAGAAAGCTAGTGCTGTAAGACAAACATAACACCCATGCCTCACCGGGATCCGAACCCAGACCCATCTCGGACGAATGATCAGAAGCCAGCGCTTAGACCACTGTGCCACCGGGCCAGCAGCAAAATTTAACAAAAATTTGACGGTGAAAGAATTTCGAAAATCCGTTGATCATTGAATACAGCATCAAACCGCTTTTTAAACGGGGAGCTGTACAAGGTAATTAATTTCTTCGAAATATTTGGTTTTGAAAAACTAATCACCCACGAGTTTCCTGAAGACCCCATTTCCAACTAAATCACCGTGAAGATCATACTAAAAGTTGAAATGTGTGTATGCCACATAGCAATTTTCCTGGAGCAAATTAAATTATGTATTTATTTGGTCATTGTTCGCCTACTGCGCAATGATGTTAGTCCTTCTTTTTTACGCTTTCCAACCGTAGGTTGAAGAAGCGTATATGCTCCAGTTTTGTCCGTCTGTCAGTCTGTCCGCACGATAACTCGCGTAAAAATGGTTCGATTTCGATGAAATTTTAATATGTGGTAGGGGACCACCTGGGGATGAACGCTCTTGAAAATGGGGTCAAAGGCCAGGACATAGGAGCGGAATCCACTCCATTGCCCTTATGCGTCATAGCTTGCGCAAATATGGTTCGATTTGGATGAAATTTTAGTATGTGGTAGGGGACCACTGGGCACGAACCCTATTGAAAATGGACAAAATGGGTTCAAAGGTCAGGACATAGGAGCGGGATCCATTTCATTGCCCTTATGCGTCATAACTTGCGTAAAAGTGGTTCGATTTGGATGAAATTTTATTATGTCGTAGAAGACCACCTAGGGACGAACCCTGTTGAGAATGGGTGAAATGGGGTCAAAGGTCAGGACATAGGAGCTGGATTCATTCCATCGCCCTTATGCGTCATAACTTACGTAAAAATTCTTCAATTGCAACAAAACTTTATCATATTGTTCCGGAGGCATACTGAACGAATTTTATTTAATATCATCGAAATGGGGTCAAAGGTCAGAACACAAGACCGAGATTTATTCCACAGCCATTAGCATCATAACTTGAGTAATGATTTCTGGTATGTTGGAAAGCGTATCATAATCAATGCATTGCATGATTTTACTGACTTGTTTATATCTGCACATTATTTTGACCCATGGACAAATAATAGTAGATCCTTGTTTCTTTTAACCCTTTAACTGGCTGGGACGAATTAACTCAGGGTTAAAAAAATAGGCTGAAATCAGCTCGAACGTATATATTCGCTGTCTAAGAAGTGGGCTGAACGCGACATCAGAAAGCGTTGCTTTTCCCTTAGGTTTGCCATTCTAAGTGGTCATTTGAGGATATGATTGTCATTAATCTTTCCTGTCTGATTATATTTTCTGCTAAGAATGCTTTAAAAAGGGCGTCAAACCTAAGAAAGAAGAGAAAAGATGTTTGAGTAACTTGTTTCTACCATGTGCCATGATGTCCACGTCCGGGGGACCACTCCTTCCGAATCATTCCTTGGGTAATGGAATAAAGAATAAAGGACTACTGTATAAGAGGGAATCAGGCTACATAATGTAAGTAAGGGAGCACTTACAACCAGTGACAGGTTTATAATCGATATTCCTGAGATGAAAGAGGGAAAGGAATTGTTTAGCCGAAGCGTTCGTATAACCCGGTCACATGAGAACACTTCGGTTTGAGGAGCGCAAGATTTTTTGGCAACTTTTGGTTCAGGTACATTGGCCGCTTAAAGGGTTAAGATGAATGAGTAATTGTTGTTTTTTACGCTTTCCAACCGTAGGTTGAAGAAGCGTATATGCTCCAGCTTTGTCCGTCTGTCTGCCCGTGTCTGTCCGTACGATAATTCGCGTAAAAATGGTTAGATTTCGATGAAAATTTAATCTGTGGTAGAGGACCACCTGGGGACGAACCCTATTAAAAATGGACGAAATGGGGTCAAAGGTCACATAGGAGAGGGATCCATTCTACTGGCCTTATGCATCATAATTTGCGTAAAAAATGGTTAGATTACGATGAAATTTTAGTATGTGGTAGGGGACAACTTGGGAACGAACCCTATTGAAAATGGGGGAAATGGGGTCAAAGGTCAGGACATAGGAGCGGGATCCATTCCATCGCCCTTATGCGTCATAACTTGACTACAAATGCTTCTATTGCGACAAAACTTTAGTATGTTGTTCCGGAGGTATACTGAACCGGTTCTGTTGAATATCAGTGAAATGGGGTCAAAGGTCAGGGCACAGGAGCGAGATTTATTCCACAGCCATTATCCTCATAACTTGACTAAAAATGCTTCGATTGCGACAAAATTTTATCATCTTGTTCCGGAGGTACACTGAACCGGTTATTTTGAATATCATCGAAATGGGGTCAAAGGTCAAGGCACAGGAGCGAGATTTATTCCACAGCCATGATCTTCATAACTTGAGTAATGATTTCTGGTATGTTGGAAAGCGTATTATACTCAATGCATTGCATGATTTTACAAATTTGTTTCAAGATAAATGTGGTTAGGACACGGATTTAGAAATATCCGTGAGAAAACCACTTTGTGCTCTGCGTCAATCTGTATGTAGGAGGGTGGGGATGATGGGCCATCGCAGTCGGTATCAGTATCTCCTTCAAGATTACAAAAGGAGGGTATGTCATACCAATGACTCTGGGCTTGCAAGTCCAATGACCAACGTCTAAGTACAGCTAACTTTAGCTTAATTAATTTTGTAACAGCGTGCTTGGTACTGGGGCACTTTTCTCACATAATTAGAGACAATTTTGCTATGCCATTTCATAGCAAAAGGCCACACGTTCATAGGATGAAACGTTTTTTTTTAAGGAAATTGCTTTTCAGACCGATATAAAGCTCAAATGCTCAACCATTATTATGCACTCATCGTCAAAAAAATAGTTGCACCCAGAAGAACGTGTCGGATTGCAATGAAATTCGGTAGGAAGGTAAACGTTACCAGGAACAATAAATGATTAAACATTGAGACTGATATGAGCAAAATTTATTGAGCTACACGCCAATAAGTAGTGTCTCTCAGTATGGCGTCGGGTCTCCATGTTTGCTCACACAGCATGCGAGACGTCTCGGTATGAAGTCGTACAGGTTCCTAATGGTATCCTGCGATAAGCCATCCCATGCAGCTTGAATCTTCTCACGCAGTTCCTGCATATTGTGCGGTAGGGTTGGAGTGTGGGTAGCGCGTCCAATAGCATTCCACACATTTTCACATTTTCGATAGGTCTGGCGATGCGGCTGCTGGCCATGGCAGAGTGTCAATGCCTTAAAGGCCAGCCCTCGAGACAGCAGCAGTATGCGGACGAGCGTTGTCTTGTTGGAAAATCGCATCGGAGTGAGCGTTCAGAAAAGGCAGGGTCATTGGTTGCAGGATCTCATTAACGTAACATTTTGCTATGAAAGTGCCTGTAATGAACACCAAAGGGGATCTGGCATCGTAGGTAATTGCACCCTGCACCATGACACCAGGACTTCTGGACGTGTGACGCTCGACAACAAACTGTTCATCTTGGCACTGACTACGATGCCTCGACACACGGATTCGTTGGTCGTCTCCTCCAAGACAAAAACGGGACTCGTCACTGAAGATCACCCGGCTGCCATTCTGAGTGGCTCTTTGACAGTCTGACACGACACCACTGCAGGCTTTAGCGACGATGCAATAGTGTTAAGGGCAGTCGTCATAACGGTCTGCGTGCGTGTAGTCCTACATCGTGCAGCCGTGTGCTAATGGTGCTGGCACTAATCGGACGATGCATGGGGGCACCACTGCTCGCTGAATATCCGCAATCGTGGTTGTTGGGTCACTGCGCGCATGTCGAACAGCCCATCGGTTCTCTCTCTCCGTGGTTCGTCTAGGTCTCCCAGACCCTTCCTGTCGCTGCTGCGTGCCTTGTTCTATCCACTGCCGCCAACAGCGTGCTATGGTGATATCCGCACGACCGGTATGGCGCGCAATACGGCGATAAGACCATCCCGTCCCGGAGCCCGACGACGCGGCCCCTCTTGAACTCCTCCAACTGCTCGAATTACTTCCGAACTTTCCTCCGAGGCACACTTCACTTGCAAGGGATGCAACCAACACAACAGCAGGAGACAGAATGGCAAGCAAGCAGGGTTGCCAACTCCCATTGTAACGTATACTCTAGATTCAGTTTCCTTTTGGTTTTACTATCTCTTGTTATTTTATTTTCCTATGTAAATTATATTCTTACTTAACGAGATGTTATTTCTCCCGCTGAATGATATCTGGCAACGAGTGTAGTCATGACGTGGTGGTAGGCAGTATAAATAGGCGCGTTCAACGATACCTGGGAGAGCTTTTGTTTATGTGCGAGGAGAGCTTTTTGTTATATGTGGAGAGGTTTTGTTCGATGTGAAAAGAACTACGTTATTTTGTGCCGAGAGCTTCGTTCTATGTGATTAGGTTATTCTTCATTATTGTGATACGATTAGTGTGACTAGTAGTGTGTGTGTTGGATGATACCAGGAGTTTCCTAATAAAAGGTTTTTAAGTAAGTACGTTTTTCTCAGTTCATAGTACTGTCAGAACTCTGTCTGGCCGTTGGGTCTCTGTCATTAAGTGTCTCCATTAAGTACCACCTGTAAAACTTTATTCATGATATAATAATAACTACAACAACAACCAGTAAAAACTAATCCATTATACCATAACCAAAAATCAGCTAACTCAAACAGAAAAATCAACTAAAAATCCACTAACCCAAAAAAGAAAATCAACTAAAAAAACAACTGAAAGCAAAGTGTGTAAAGAGGAAAGGTAATACATTCAAAGCAAACTCCTTTTTGATATAAATAAAAGCAAAACTAAGTTAAGTAAAATGTACATACCTTTGCTATTACAGCCCCACAGCATATTGCATATATTTATTATTTTCCTAGCTGATCATTACTCCAATGTTTTTAGATAGACAATCATGCTATTGACATGGTTTACTTTGAACATAACTGTAGATTTTAATTGCACGAAAGTTTTAATGCTAGCCGTCCTTGGACAGTGTTGTCAATATAACTGTATAGCAACTTCCTCTAGTCAGTATAGCCTATGACTCAAAGTATATATATACATTTTAGTATTTGATGTAATAAGAAAACCACATGAACTGTATACTACTTTAGAAACACACTCCAGAACCACATATCCTCTAATAATTCTAACAGGAAAACCAATTAAAAATCAACCAAAAGTGGACACGGAAGTCTTTCTTAACTTTGTTCCCCCTTTTTTAACATTTCTTCTTTCTATTCCTTTCCCCCTGCGTTCCAGCTTTAATGAATATTCGGTATTTTTGAGATGGTTGGGTATATTTAATTCCCACCATAAGCTGATCTCTGGGCTATAAGCAGTTGTGCGTTCGGAGCAGAGAACCAGCAATGTAGGGCGGATGCAATATATATGTTTGCTTTACTGGGAAGTTGACCAGAAACCAGCATATCTGACCATTTAGCTGACGATGTGGCTTCGATTATCTTCTATAGTCCGCTGTGGCGGAAAACTGGAGTCGTACGGCTGACGTACCACTCATACCTTATCCAGGGGCTGGCGAGAAACTAGCGTCTTTTACTACTCCGCCGGTGGGGTGTCTATGATCGTTTTCTGTAAATTTAGCCACCAAGTAAATTTAGATGCTCCAGGTAAGAAAGAAAAGTAAATCCAAAAATGAAGATCACAGTCCTGCTCTTTTTTTTATTTATTTATTTTTTTTTTTGCTTGCACTGTAATCTTTCTTTTGAGTGGTGCGCTGCCGCTCTAAGCACTCAGATACATACTTAAAACTTTTAAGAACTGCAGCAGTTTGCATTCATAATCAACAATTACACAAGATAGAGGAAATTGTACAATTCAAATCTTCACAGCTATGATCTATATTCATTTTGAAGGCTCAAAATTAAGATATGTCTTCACTTCTGTAGTTCATATTTATCATCATGTTGCAGAGGAACGCAAGCTCCAATCATTTAAAATTTAATGATACTATCTAAAACTTTAACTTTAGGACGATAATAAAGTTTACTTCTGAGAATTTCCGTCGATCATAATATAAAATATAAAACATATTGGATTTAAAATCCTGTGTCTTTGTGTGCACTAAAAATAATTTGCACCATATGCTCACTTTCAAATTTAACGGCGATACATAGATGTATTTATAATAAAAAGAAGGTCCAATGAAAAAAGGAAATAATCAACTATTGTTTCTTGTCGATCAACGAAACGGTTCAACAGTCAACTAAGTAATTACTTTACTTTCCACATTCTTTCTGAAAATAAACTAAAAAAGCAACACTGCTTACTGCAGCAGTCATGTATGTTTCTTTCCTATGCACTTCACATAACAAAAGTTCTGCATGCAGCTCCCGCATACGAAATTTCCAGGAAGTAAATGCTATCACCACTTGTTGCGAGGAAATTTGGCTTAACAGTAAACATTGTATCAACATAGGGAAAAAACAGATAAAACTTTGTTTCTGGTGAAGTGGTTACGGTTTATTACGACTTAAAAATAGAAAACAATGAAAAATGACAGTAACAAACAAGAATGATGAAAACAACTAGAAATCAACAAAATTTTTCGGCAGTCAACTAAATTTTTCAACTATCAACTAAATCAGAAATTTTCCAACCAAGTGTAAAATCAACTAAATCTGGTTGAAAATAAACTAAATTGGCAACACTGCAAGCAAGCGCAACAGGACGACCTTATACAGCCGGTGAGGCACCCCTGTATGCTTGCGTCACATGCGCGGCCGAGCGTGGTACTTGAATCATTTGCATATCTCACGATTTCAAACCTACCCACAAAGTTTCATTTCTGTCGGTTATTTCCTTCTAAGTGCAATTTTTTTTTTTTTTTTTTTTGCGATAGTACCAAAACAATTACTCATTCGTTCTAAAAATTCCAGAATAAAAGATTACGAGAAAATTGGCCGTTTTCCGGGTGGTCTACTGGTAAATGTCCCTGTGTTCAAACTATTGTCTGATGGGCCAGTCGGGAAATTTATGAAAGAGAATTACAAAGGGGCAAAAATTAAGAATATTTTACGATCATCAGCCAGTTAGATTTTTTTTTCGAGCTCGTGGGAAATGCTGCCTCTTAACAAGATTATTTCAAAATATTGAAATATCTCTGCTGCAGCGCTCACAACGAGAAATTCGCAATATTCGCAATTCGTAAATTAAAATTTACTCTTCCTGAAAAATGCCTAGTTTGATTTGCTTTTCATGTGTTGTTAGGTGCAAAAAAAAAAAAAAATAAGAGTTTTTATTGTAATTATAATAGAATTTAAGCAAACTGTCAAAAATGTGCACGACTTCACGCATGGAAAATAAAATCACGCAAGATATCGTTGTTTTGTATTACCTAGCTGTCAAAAATGTCTTTGCTTTGACTGAAATAACCTCTTCACAGTATATGTACATGAACTACATATCCCTAAGGGTCCGTCCATAAATTACGCCCGAGATTACAGAGGGAGGAGGGTTCCTGACAACCGGACCAAATGTGACATGGGGGGAGTTTAGTAATTCGGACGTCCAGCGGCAAAAATATAGTGGATGGTATTTCTTCGTTTTGTTTTCTCTGTTTTTCTTCCTTTAATAGTTAAAAAAAAGGTATGAAATATTTCCGATTTCTGATGATATTTAGCTAAATCAGAATATTAATATTAAATTTTTATATTTGTACTACCAAATCTATCGTGTTTTGTAGATGGTATAATAGTGAGTATTGCAACCCTGAATGCGTGCGTTCATTTGTAGATCTTTATTTCAGAATGATAAAGTTCGGGTAGCATTTGGGAATAAATTAATGCCTAAATAATAAATATTTTCTGAAGCAAACGTGTAAATACATGGAAGATTTCTCTAAATAATTACATGTTTCCTTTCTGTTTCTCAACGGTCTTCTAAAAGCAGTCGTCAAAAATAAAGGGGATTGCTGGAATTAGGACGTACTTTTTAGGGGGATGTGGCAACAATCGGACAAAATGTGACACGGGGGAGGGGGGGAGTCTAAAATAGTAAAAAATCACGGACGTACTTTATAGACGGCCCTTTAACTGTTTTCTGAGATTCAGAGGTCAGCTTATCTGCCAGATTAAAGTTTAAAACTCATGGGACTAAATTTTGCTTACTTTTGGTGTCAAACGTCTAGGTTTACAGCTATCCTGAAAAACAGCTCGAGCTCCATTGACATCCATCACACGACGCACAAAGACGTTTTGTACTTCATACACATAATCTTATACTCATGCTGACATACCTGAATCTGGTCCTCCCAAGATTTCCTGGACCTTCATCTACCTTTCTTTCTTGCCACTTGAGCTAAAAAAAAATTCTCTTAGTAAGCATCTCATCACTCATTCTTTCAACATGACCAAACCACATAAGAATATTAGCCTTACTAACAACATTTTGCCTCACATTACTTAACTGCAATACATCTTCATTTCTCACATGATCAGAGCGTGTCTTGCCACAAAATTCCCCCGTAAATAACTCATCTCTCCATCACACAAACGATTCCTATGTCTCTGCTGCAGTACCTAGGTTTCACTGCCGTACATCAGAGTAAGGAAAATTGCACTTTCATACACAACCATTCGAGACTTCTTTGGGAACTCGTCATTCCAGTGAAATTCTCCTAAAACCGCTATGACTTTCAAGGATGAACCGCTGGCCTACTAATTTCACCATCAAATTTATTTTCTCTGTCTAACATTCTTCCTAAATTACTGTATATTGTATATATCAGCCAAATATACAGTTGTGATATCTTGTACGGTTTCTCATGTTGTATGAATATCAATGCGTTCGTGGGAAACTTATCCTACTTCGTCCGACTTTGATTTATCACTGTTGAATGCTATTGAATATTAAAAAATCAAGGTAAAAGTATTATCTAGATGAAAGTAGTACTACTTTCAGTATTATCTAGATGAAAGTAATACTACTTTCAGTATTATATAAATGAAAGTAGTACTACTTTCATTTATATAATACTTTTACCTTGATTTTGAAAGTAGCACTACTTCATATAATACTTTTACCTTGATAAATTAAAGTAATACTACTTTCAGTATTATATAAATGAAAGTAGTACTACTTTCAGTATTATATAAATGAAAGCAGTACTACTTTTATTTATACTGTATAATAATTTTACCTTAATTTTTTAAATATTCAATAGCATTCAACAGTGATAAAGCAAAGTCGGACGAAGTAGGACAAGTTTCCCACGAACACATTGACAACGTGAGAAAACAGTACAAGATATCACAACTGTATGGTTGCGGCTGATATATACAACATAATCTTATAACCACGTAATAAAGTTTGTAACGTACCAGGAGATGTGACGTACCTGCCAGAAGGACGCACACGACATAAAGGCAGATAGGAATCAGAATAAAACGTCCGCGTAGCTCAATTGGTAGAGCAACTTATTCCGGAATGAGGGGACCCGGGTTCGAATCCTGGAGCGGATAAAAATGACGGAGAAATTTACTTCGTTATAAGTTCAACACCGAAGTGTGTTAAAAGAACTAATTTAATTCTTCCTAAATGTACAAATTCTTTCACCTGGTCAATCTCTGTGCCATTTAAACTGACCTTGCATTCAGTACTAACAGCTCCTCGCTCAAAAACCATAGCTTTAGGTTTTCCCTTATTTATACTCAGTTTGAATCTCTTGCAAACTTCGTATACCCGAAATAACATGCTCTGCAACTCACTTTTGCTCTCTGCCAACAGGACTGTGTCATCAGCATACAGCAATATGCACACACGGATATTATCAACATATAAACCAGTATTGTTTATTTTGCAATCACTCATCCGTAAATATATTAAACAGCCATTGTGACATTCCGCAACCTTGTCTGACTTCTGCACAGATAGAAAACCATTTCGATAAAAAAAAAAAAAAAAAACATTCATTCTTGTAGATGCTATCTACCAGCATAGGTAGCTTTCACACTATTAAGCAAATTCCCCGTTATAACTTATGTTTTCAAGACCTTCCACAGAAGTATCCTGTTTACTCGGTCATTAGCTTTCTCTAAATTTATGAGGGTAGCAAACCCTTTTTTTCCAGCAGACAGATAATTTTCGATCATACGTAATGCAAAATTTGGTTAGTGCAGCCCTTACCAGGCATAAAACTGTTCAGTACACCCCACACTTTCTCTGATGCCATTCCAAAACATTCGAAATTTCACCTTTCTGAACTTTTAGAGGGAAAATTACGAATATTAAAATTAAATCATTTAAATTACGATTTTTTGATGCGCTATCAATACGATTTTTTGATGCGCTACAAAAGGAATTTTGAAAATAAAAAAAACAAGAAACAAAATAAAATTGTGCTGAGACAGAAAAAAGCTGCGTTTTTTTACAGATCCAATATCAGTATAATTATAAGAAAATATTTAGATATTTCGTTTTTTTAAAGGCAATAAATATATGGGGGGGAAACTGCTAATGAAATAAGGCAGTATCCTAAGCAGTGTCTCAGGAGGAAAAAAGTCAAACTCGTGCTTTCTTAAATGGATGACCTCAAAATCGAGAACTTGAATTGTTTGTGACGTATACGTCTATTTAACCTTCCTTTTGAGTTTCTGTTTTCTGATGCAAATTTCGTTACTTCTCGGGTTAGGATTTTCTCACTGAAAGGCACATTACTTTCCAAAACATCTTGGCAATGCTGACAATGAGTCAGGGCAAAATATATAGACGACGTTGAATGTGGTGGCAGATATGTGAAAGTATAGATTTTGAGATACGTGGAATGATATAACGAAAGAGCTTATGATTATTACAGGTTTATATGAATCGAAGGATAACTGTTGCAGCTATGTGATTAAGAATTCTATGTTGATAGAAAAGATGTGATTAAGTGCCAACAGTGCGGATACATGAATATAGTGAGCTGATTTCCCAGTGCATTTAGAATAAAGGCGCATTTCCTGATTTTTTCCACCTGGATGTCAGCATTTACTTAGTTATCTCAGAAGAGTGAATATATATTTAATGAAGTTCTCTTCGAACATTAGCTAGCTACTTAGTCACTTAAACTACCGCTATGAAAATCTTAAAACTCTATAGGTTCTTGTTACTGGGAGAAGAAAAACCTTATGAGTACAAAAATTTATGCATTATGTTGGCCAATACATATGAAACATAAGTTGCAAACCAGATATCATTTAATTTAGTATTATATAGCAATTCAGTTTTGAAATGATGCTCGTCGTAGGAAACCATGGCTGTCCGTAAATTTTCCTTACTGTGAAGTGCCTGCCCAGCAGGACGCACACGACATAAAGGCAGATAGCAGCGATAACGAACGTCCGCGTAGCTCAATTGGTAGAGTGACTTATTCCAGAATGACGGGACCCGGGTTCGAGCCCCGGCGTGGAAAAAAATGACGGAGAAATTTACTTCGTTATACTACCTTATACATAACTTCTCAAAAGCGTTCATTTCAACATCAAAAGATGTTCTTTATGAAGTAACAATTTCGTTTATATCAGAAAGAAGTCATCTTTTTTTATTTCTTATGACAGTTGAAGAAGCTGGTTGTGAAAAAATTACGTAACTTTTGCTGTTTTAATAGCGCACCAAAAACAACTTGACTTTTTTCAAAGCTGGACAAACAACAAACCTTTAAGTTAGCTTCAGTGAAAAATTACTAGAAGCCTTTTAAAAACTCAGGCGAAACCTCCTTCATTTTAAACAGTTTTCAAAGCTTCTAGCCGATTAAATCAAAAGGAATTACCCCAGATCAATATAAATCACGCGGTCAAATTGCCTTTCCTTTTTGTCCTAGTTAGAAGCGTTGGGACAAACTAGTGAAGAAAAACTTGGAAAACACACAAAATGCTATGTACGAAAACTTGAGTAACGCAAAAAACTAGCTCTACTAAGCTTGTTGAAAGAAAGAAAACAAAGTAAAAAAAAACTTGCAAGAAAAGGTTATAATTCAAGAGCTGGAGAACTGAAGTTTCTCAGAAACAGCGATACCCAAATTAGACAATCGCGTGTTCAAGGTTTTAGCGTTCATTTAAAAGACAAGCAATTTGTCTTCTAAATCATATGACTATTGCTTTATTTACTTTGCTGTATATCTTTACATGCCTAATTTGCGGCAGATAAAATCTCGTCTATCGGCACACGTCTTACACTTGTAATTACAGGGCAAAATCAAGTTAACTACAAAAAGAAAGCCTTGGTTTATTGGCTAAAATAAAGATAATTAACAATTTTAACATAAAAGGAAAGGTAGAATTAAACAACCCAGGCTTGGAAGATGCCAGTGTTTAAGCAGTAACCGCGCGAAGAAGCCTTCTTTTTGTGTTTCGTTTTACGGAGCAAAAAATTTCAAACCTTTCGTAGAACCAGCAGGAATGAAAGAGAGAAGACATTGAAAATGCGGTTTTATTGCACAAAAACGATAAATCCTGGAAACATTTCCAAATGGAACAAAGTAATTGCTCTTCAAAGAACAACTTATATGAAGCCCTTTCAATTGTGATGATATTTTATGTGATTTTTCAAGAAAAACAAGTGACGTTCTGGGTACGAATTGTTTACTTTTCTCAGTGGAACTGTAATTCATTTCAAAAAGAAGCAATAAATCATAATGTAGCCCAATTATTTGTATACACCGAAATTCTAAATGCACAGCATATATTTTCAAATTGAGAAACAACCTTTTTAATGAGATTATTTAATGATAAATACTTTTTCTTAGAGTTCGTATGAGAGGAAAAACTGACGGAGCATTTTGTGTATGTAATTGGAGGTTTAACGACCACCGTGAGCAACTCAATGGGCTATAAGCAGTCGCCTGTCCCTAATTTAGGGCCACTGGTTTCAGGGAAGGAAGAGAGCCAGTGCCGTAAGGCAAACACAATATCCATGCTTTACCGGGATTCGAACCCGGACCTTTTTCGGACGACTGATCAGAAACCATCGCTGAGACCACTGCGCCACCGGACCGGCGCATTTTGTACCTCCTTTATGTACTTCAGCACAAGCTCCCTAATTTCCAGGTACAGGAATGTGAAAATAATGTACATCTCTGTTAAAGGAAAAAAAACTGTGTTTTCACACATGAAATTTAGCAACATATTCTGAGAAAATAACAAAAGCTGATGACAAGCTTCCTGCCTCTGAATAAAACATGAAACAAACTTACATCTTTTGTAGGAATTCAAAAGAGCTCCTTTCATCGTGAACAATATGCTATATATCCTACGAACTATATTGAAATTGGAACATACTCACCGTTGTCTTCCTGGAATATATGTGGAAATTTATAAATGTAGCTACCCTTAATCTTAAATGATTTATTTTCCAAAAGAGTAGATCACCGCCTGAGACTTAAGAGTCATGAAGCCGTACAGCAATAGAAAACTAAATATATTACTCCTCTGAAGTGAAAATTAAGCCAGATGGTTTTTAAGAATTCAATAAGTTAAGAAAAGTATCATACTGTCATAGCAGCCGGTTTTTGAATCGAATATAATTTGTCTATCTTTAGTAGCCATAATATAGTAGTACCTTTTGATTGATAATGTGTAGCATATGTTCTTTTCTTACGAAAGTACTCTACATGTAGAATACTGATCACGCGTTATTCCTTATGAAATCTAGACACGAAAACTTAAAAACCCTTATTTTCGTATTAGTGTTTGAGACGTGACAATGAACAGCTTTAAGAACTGTCTTATTTAGCATTACAAAACCTTGCATGCGGAGTTGAAATAGGCTGTTCCAGTAAAATAGGCCTATTATTTATACCCATTTCTTGCAAGATGATTTAAATTTCAACAAATTTAATGATGACAAATACACACATAGTGTTTGCTTGATGAGCAGAATAGGAACGCTTGTTAAGAGTAAAAGAAAAGTTTAATAGGCGACTTCGTTTATATATACTGTATATCGGATTATCCACTTAATCTGCGTTTTGGAAATAGTCAAGTCGCCGGGTGGTCTGCGGCGTTGGCTTTCGATCAGCCTTCTGAAATGGGTCTGGGTTCGAGTTCCAGATGAGTCATTGGTGGTGTGTTTGTCTTACGGCTCTGGCTCTCTCCTTTCTCCGAAACCAGTGGCTTTAAATTACAGACAGACGACTGCTTCTAACCCTAAGTTTTGCACATGGCAGGTGTTAAACCAAACATCAACAAGAAAGAAATAACCAAGTTGATCTATGACAAATGAAATATTTTTTATGACGCCGATTCTTATTCAAGAGAGGAAAAACCGGTAAACAGCATGTTCCGCATCAGTAAATATGGAGATTGCAAACGATGATGAGTATTTTCTTTAACTGTGTGGTTTCGCTTTTGTATTTTTTTTTTTTTTTGTGTTCTTATGTTGTGAACACATACATTTACACAAATAGCTTTTTATTTCGAATGGGTGGTTGCACAGAAATTCATAGAAAGATGAATCGTGTTTTAATACTGTTTCAACGAAGGTTTAGCTTAGTATTAGGGAAATAGAAGGCGACGCTACAATTCTTACTGCTTAACGCAAAGGAGATATTTTTGTAGCTCATAGTAAGTGAGAAATTCTATTAGTACATGCCAGTACACAAGATTTTGTTTAAAAATAATTTAAACTTTCAAAAACCGAACAATTATGAATCTAATATGGATTTCAAGCAAAAAGGCGCATTTCGCAGGCTAATACACTTAAATCCCTTCCACCGTTTGTTGTTAAATATATTCAGTTATTTTTTTTTCTTTTCAGATGCATTTAAGACGTCAAATTGCTTTACAAAAATTAGGAAAGCTGAGTAAATTGTCTAAATCACACAATTTTGTTGTGTTTGAGTCTGAGGAAGCTATCACAAAGAGTTATATTTCTTTAAAATAAGTTACTAGAGCAATATGTGTGAATGCGCGAAGTGAAAGTTTAGTTTGCGATCAGTCCTAGAAAATCGAATCTTTTTAAACATATTAAAGGCGCTCGATATGCAAATTTTACAGGAAAATGATAATGGTATATCAGCTAAGCTCAGTCTTTTCATAAAATTCGTAAATTTTAACTCTTAAAAATCTCGTTTTTATGAAAAATTAGGAAGTGTCTCGGTTGTTCAAATAAGAATATTTATCTGTATCAAAGAAAGACAAGCAGATTTCTGTTTTCTTAACTGCATGGGTTTCAGAATCATCTGGGCAATAACTGATATTCATTTGTACGACAAATACGCGTATTATGTAGTTGAAAATGTCGATTTAATTACTGGATTGCAGTCAGGTAGTGCAGACCGTAACTGTGATAAGTAATACATCATCATTGAACTTCTACTGCGCTTTCTCAAAATAAATAAATAAAATGAATTTCGATCTGCAATCTCAAATTCAACAATCTTACTTCGAAGACATCTTAGTACAGCGAACACCGTAAAATTATAATTTGTGATGTTTCGCTCTGCATACGGAAGTTGAAAGACTATTTTTTGCTTTGTTACATAAATTTGGTTTTGACGATACTGCTTTGCTGAAACGTTCAAGGTTTAACATCAGACCCTTTGCTCGCTTTTGTCCTCGTTTGACCTTGTGATTCGAGGGATGTTATACCCGATAAAATATGCATATGAATTCTCCTCTCACTTCAGGATCTGTATACTTCATGATACTCTTTAAAGTGACCTTGATCTCTCTCTCTCTCTCTCTCTCTCTCTCACTCTCTCTCTTTGCGGTGAGGTATGAAATTATCTAGGAGAATCATTTTAATGGTGAAGCGATGTTTTGATCTTTATTGAAAGAAATTCCTTTCTTTTTCAGCGCTTAGCTTTCATTCACTAAAGCAAGTGTTTGTAGCTTAATTATTCAGTCTCCAATTCCTTCTCCCACGTTTGTTTGGGTTTAAACTGAATATCTAAAAGAAAGCAGTAGTATCTAAGTTTTATGTTTAACTTTACTAAAATGTTCTTGCTGTACCTAGACATTTGTATAAAGCTTTTTCTCTTTTTACCTTGGAGTTCTGTAGTTTTGTTTAAAATTGATACTGCATCGTGTGCAATACGAAAACTTGTTTTTGATTACGAAGAGTTTCTGAGTCAGCGTTTTGAGGATGCTGTTACTTATTCTTTGCGATTCCGTCATTTTTGTGTTTTAACCTGAAATCTTATTAACGTTGTGCAGTGTTCTAAGTACTGGTTTCTGAGCAATCGTCCGAGATGGACCCGGGTTTGAATCCCGGTGAGGCATGGATGTTGTGTTAGTCTTACGGTGCTGGCTCTCGCCCTACCCTAGAACTAGTGACCCTAAATTAGGGATGACCGACTGCTTATAGCCTGTTGATTTTCTCAAGGTGGTCGTTAAACTCCCAAGACAAAAGAAAATCTTTGTGCGTTATTGCAGTTATACTCATAGACATTCGGCAATTACGATACTAAAAGCCCTTCAATTTTGTTAGACGTTATTGATGCATTGTTTAATGTTTCCATTAAAGTTTTATCTCTTTATTAAATAAAAATATAGTAATGGAGGAGAAAGGTTATTAACAGGTAGCAATGTGTCCTGCAAACATCGCTTTGACGTGTGCTTCAGCCAATCAGCTTCTGAATGTACTGATACTCCTCCTCATGTCTTTCAGCTGTTATATTGCTAAAGACAGCACGAATTGACGAAACCTCATTGGGTTAAGGTAATTCATAGGCCAGGGGTGGAGCTACCATTAAAATTACACACGAGTGCCATCTGAAGTGGATGACCCGAACTCACGTCGCTGGGGGTCTTCTCCAGAGATGGAGGAGGAGGGAGAGCAAAGGGCTCAAAGGGTTGACCAGTCACAAGGGGATTCGAATATCAATCGGCCAATCGCAAACTGGGAGTAAAACTGCAACAGATAAAGGCTGATCCGGAAGAAAGGGTTAAGAGCAACTCCTTGTATTTATTTGGAGGCACTTGGTGACTGGTAGCAACAGCCAATCGTTTCTTTATAACAGTTAAGATTTGTATATGAAGAAGGGCTGACGATAGCTGATCATTGATTCCATTCCAGACGTAAAACCTGCTTCCATCTTCTGCTGCTTTCTTGCAGAAAACAGGTGATTTGCATTTTTCTGAATGTATTTATTACGATAATCGTGTTTAATGCGCATTGTTAAAAAAGCTTCTCTGTGTATATGATAGAACTGGTCGTACTTTTTGAAAACTGATTTGGGAAAAACGAGCCTTCTGTACTTCGTGTTTCCATAAACACGCAATTAATCGGTTTAGCAAACATTAACGATACAGCAAATATCTTTCAAATAAAGTTTAGCTAAGGGAAGGTGCACAGCCAGCTCTCTATAAATTCAATCAGAACGATTATCAAGATCCACGTACAAACGTACACTCTCATTCAGAAATGCATTCTGAAATACTTGTACTTTATTAGGTATACAAGTTTTATTACGAGATATATAAAAAGTTGTAAATAGTATATTTCTCAGCATTTAAAATAAACATGACACTTACGCGTAGAGCTTTGGCAACACCCAGAGGGCGCAACGGCCTTAAGTAGTGATTTTTGATGACTTCTCTAGGTGTCTAATACCCAGAAATTCAAAGTAACATTGTGATATTTCCGTAAACAGTAAAGCAACAAGTAGGTTTTTGTGAAAAGTAAGGTTTTGTGAAATATCAAGAATATTTTACGGATGATTTCTAAAATTATGTCACTCCCGTGTTAAGTATTTTAAGTTTTTTTTTTAAATCTGATGACAATTGTTTTTACAGCTGTTGCAATAGCATGATATTTTACTAATTCAGGAGGCTCGTGAAAATAAATGCATGAGATCTAACGCAACAGTTAACTTGATTCGGTATTATTCGAATCGTAATTTTTATTTATTACGAGTTATGATCTGTTGCGTTATCTAAATATGTGCTGTAAAATAACATCTGCCCTTATATGCAATTTAAGTTTATCCTGGGGTGATTTTTCTAACTGTTTCTATACTCCCTCCTCAATTTTTCTGGAAAATGAGCCTGCATTTTTTCATGCATCTTCCTACGAATCATTGGGAGCATTAGAAGTAAAAGATACCTTATGCATGACAGATACACTGCATGATTTCTTGTACATCATTTTAAAACTGATTAAAAAATGCTCAATAATTGTCAAATTTTTTTGTTATTTGGTAGTGATAAAAATAAAGCTACGGACACATTCTCGCGAATCGTAACTTATGATAAATGGGACACACTGTACATATTATGCCATCCATAATTTTCTGAAATTCTTTAATGTTGACCCTGTGCACTTATGTAAAAAAAAAATGCATTCTGTTGATAATTTCCGAGAGTGATTGTTTGTGGAAGACTGATAGATCGAGTAAGTTTCTGGCCAGACGGCGGAGTTAGAGACGGGTTCGAGTTCCAGATGAAGCATTAGTAATGGCTTTGTCTTAAGGAGGTGGCTGCTTTCGTACCCTGAAATCAGAGGCCCCAAACTGGAATGCTTATAACCTTTAGAGTTGCTCATGACGGCCTTTACCCACATCCCTCAAAAAAAGAAAAAAATAAAGAAAAAATTACAACTGCCCCGGTGGCGCAGTGATCTAAGCGATGGCTTCTGATCATTCGTCCGGAAGGGGTCCGAGTTCGAATCCCGGTGAGGCATGATTGTTGTGCTTGTCTTACGGCGCTGGCTCTCTCTCTTCCCTGGAACCAGTGGCTCTAAATTGCTGACGGGCGACTGCTTATAGCCCATTGAGTTGCTCACGGTGGTCGTTAAACATCCAATAAAAAAAAAATTACAAAAACAATTTCGTCTAGAACTTAGTAACAATATGCTTTTGAAAACTTGCAACACATATATGAATCCTTTTTATTTATTTTTTCACTTTCTTTAACTGCAGTGTAGCTTTTAACCTAAAAGTGTGACCAACAAAGCATTTGTAGTTATCTTCAAAACACTAAAAAAACTAAACAACCAACAACCGCATTTCACATTTCTTGGGGAACATGCATTTTCGTCTGATATTATAAATATCAACAACACAAAATCCATATCAAGAACACACCAATCTATTCTTTTTACCCTTATTCCTTGTGAAATTGGAATTCAATATATTTTCAAAGTCGCGAAGTCTGCTAAAAGGGAAAGTGTAAGCTTCTCATAAATTTGATGAACGTATTGTATTTTCACATTATGGAATTTAAGAAAAGAATTTTGAAGAAACTGCAAAGAACAGGTTATGTACCAAGTTTTGATTTCTTAGAGGCATCAGAAAAAATTTATGATGCGCTGACATCCAAATTCACATGATAAATGCGGCTTCTTCTAAAATAAACTCACACATTACCTAATGTCTGGAATTACACCTGACGAGGAATAATATAAAATGAAATTTCGTTTTGTGACTAATTTTGATCATAATTTACTTACAGCATTGTGGAGTACGAGAATGGAAGAAGGCTGAGTGGTCAGAGGCGCGGACGTTTGAATTATCGTTTGAGTTGTTCCCGGGTTCGAGTCCCAATGAGACACAGGTGGTGTGCTTGTTTTACGCCTATCGCTGCGTCTCTTCTCTGCAACAAGTGACCATAAATTAGAGAACATGCAACCTTAAGTGTTAAAGGGGTTGCTAAACCCCTCCCTGCCCCCAGACAAGAAGAAAAGGTGCTAAGCTTTTTTAATCCTATCTATATTTAACTCAGAAAATTAACTCAGATCTGCCACAACTTCTCTTTCCATGTGTGGACGGATTCCCAAAACAATCAGCCATTAAATACCTTTAAAACGGGGTACTTACCCTGGTAAAATTTGTGTGGTAAGTTGCACCAAAAAGTGGTGCTACACTTGCTGCACCACTTTCTTAGAAAAGATTCACCATTCTGTGGTGCAAAATAAACCCAACAACATGGTGCAACCTTCCGTGCAATATGTATTAAGAGAACACAACGTGGTTTGTGACAAATGTTTATTTTTTCAAGTCCACCATAGTTTTTTTGGACGAATGGCACGTAAACATTCAAATTGTATATGCTATCATAAACGGTGTTTACAGTCAAGGGTTTTGGTTAGTTGCTTCCACGCGCTTCATAGAAACGGGGTGGATGCCATGCCATTAACAAGTTGCGAAGACTTCTGATATACATGGAAAGCTTCCAAAATATCAAGTTTGGTGGTTGAATCCGGCTTGTCAATTAGTTTTGCTTCTTCAAAGAGAAATTTAGGGTCCTTTTCGTAACAGTGTAGCACCACTTTTTGGTGCAACCTACCAAAACAATTTTAAAAGTGTACACCCAAAGGTTTGTGTCAGTACGGAGTTACTTCTTTTAACTGGTGTCAAAAATGTTTTGTGAAAACAGTTTGATATCCGTCGATGGTTATTCGTCTGAAGGATATACCAAATGCGCATCAGAAAACAACCAATATGCCGATTCTTTGTTTCCCTTTAAAGAATATTGTTCCTCATTCGGAAACCGTTGACCACAAGTAGTCATTAAAAGTGTTAAATGTAGAGTAAAATAAACAGAACATAGAACGAACACTGACAAAACTTGCCAGTTAGTCAAGATTTGAATTTCAAGCTTTACTGAAACTCTCCAATAAGAAATTAACCTTCGAATAGGTTTCTAAAAAGCGAATAATGTTTATAAGATCACGAGAGAAACATGAGGGCAAACATGGGATAAGAATCTTAACCTCCAGATTCGCTAAATATGAATGCCGGTTGCTTTGACTAGCGAATCCTGTGATGGTTATATTCAAATTGATCGGAAACTTGATCGTTCTGGGTGGTGTAGCGGTTAGCATACCCGGGCGCTTTCTGGGAAACACGGGTTCGAGTCACGCTCCATGACGATGAAAATTTGCAAGTTTTCGGATATTATCTGACTTACCATCCTTGTCACATTTACGCCAAAAATCAGATTGTCATCTTCAAAATTTGTAATGTTTATAAGATTTTATAAAGGAGTTATAGCACGGATTCACTTTCTATTCAATGAAAAAATTCGTGTAGAAAGCTAATTTGTATAAGTATTTTGTGTAACGTAACTGAATGCTGATTTTGCCACTTGTGCACGACAAACTTTTAGTTAGGAATACATAAAATCACTCATAATCACATACCGTGCTAATAAAATGCAAGGAATGCAAAATTCTTCCAAAGCGAAACGAACATTTCTTCTCCTACATGGAATACCTGCAATTTCAATTTTCTTTTAATTGCAAGGATGTGTTATTCAAAGTTATATTTTAAAAACTAAATTGCTTGAATCAGTTTCTACATCATGAAATGTGAAATCAAAATTGAGAACCGAACTTTATGAAAAGACAAAAATGTGTTTCACTAATTCTTAGATTATGTTTTTTTTTTTTTTATTGGAGGTTTAACTACCACCGTGAGCAACTCAATGGGCTATAAGCAGTCGCCCGTCCCTAATTTAGGGTCACTGGTTCCAGGGAAGGGAGAGATCCAGTGCCGTAAGACAAACACAACATCCATGACAGACCGGGATTCGAACCCGGACCCCTTTCGGACGAATGATCAGAGGCCATCGCTTAGACCACTGCGCCACCGGGGCGGCTAGGCTAGATCATGTTCTTCGTGCTGTAATCTAACGTAGGATGTTTGTTTTTTTCATTAGCAAACCACAGAAGTTTCAAGTAACTGAAACAGGTAAAGCGTTTACAGAATTATTTTCGGCGGAAGGGGAGACGAAAAATGGAAGTTTTTGAAATCCACCAAAACAAAACAAAAATTAATGAAAAATAGAATAAAAAATTTAAGCATTTTTTTAATGTAAGCCGCAATTTAACCAAAAAATAAAAAAATGAAACACTTTCGGCCTGGGGTACAAAGCCCCTTGGTCCCCTCTAAACACGCCCCTGAGTTAGAATTTGAGTTTCCCGTCTTTCTTTAGGTCTGTTTTATTTTCCCCATAAAACAAATTTCTTTAATTTGATGAAATTGTTCATCTGAGCTAAAGAAAAATTCTACAACTGTAGTGTTCTTAAAAAGTGGGAGACTAATCAGTTTCTTGAATATTAGAAACCTTTTCGAAGTTTTATAATTATTTTCATACGTTCTAATGTGATTATTTATCTCTTGAATGAACAAGAGTAAAGCGATCCTACAAAGACTGAGCTGTTAGAATGCTATAGTTTCGCACGCCAACAACAAGGTATTAGTCTCTAATGAATCATAAGTGTGTTTGTTCTACTATTCTGGTTTTCTGCTTTCCGTGAAGGGAAATTATAACTAAACCAAAGTTTAGTAACTCCCTTCAAGATATTTCAGTGTTCAAGATACTCTATAATGATTTAAGATTTTAAGTATGTGTTTTTGCAGATTGTTTGTTCGGACAATAGTCGCTTAAATTTAAGCACTTAAATAGTAGCACTTAATCGATACGGTCAGAGCTCATTTGATAACAAAACACTTACGTAAAAATCCAAGTAATCTTTATTTCTTTGACACATGTGACAGTACAGCTTTACTATAGCATCAGTAATGACCAATTCACGTGTAACAGCACTTACTCAGTGTACAGATAATCAAAATAACAGGCAATTCCATTTCAGGCAGTATATCGTCTTATGTTCTTTTTATTTTTGGAAGCGGGGGGGGGGGAGTTAACACGACACAGGAAGCAACTCAATGCGCTATAAGTAGTCACCCGTCCGTAATATAGGGCCACTGGATCCAGGGAAGGTAGAGATCCAGTGCCGTAAGACAAACACAACATTCTTGACTCACCAAGATTCGAACACGGTCCCATCTGGGACGATTGGTCAGAAGCCAGCACTTAGACCACTGCGTCATCGGTGCGGCGCAAACAAACGTTAACCCAGAGCAACTGTAAAATTATATAATAAAATTTAAATTATATATATAAAGAAGGATGCAAAGAAGAAGCGGACGACCCAGTTGCGCAGTGGTCTAAGCGATGGCTTTTTATCATTCGTCCGAATTGTGTCCTGGTTCGAATCCCGGTGAGACATGGATGTTGTGTTTGTCTTACGGCTCTAGCTCTTTCCCTTCCGGGGTACAAGTGGCCCTAAAATAGGGACGGGCGACTGCTTATAGCCGATTGAGTTGATCCCGGTGGCCGTTAACCCCCCAACCCCCAAAAAGTAGCAAACGCGAGATACGTACACAGAGTGAAAGATAGTAAAAGAAAGAAATAAAGGTAAGATGACACAGAGATAGTAAGAAAGAATATGTCATAATGTCATAGAGTGAGAGCGACACACTGAGTGAGAGAGGGGAGGGGAGTGTGTGTATGTTTGAGAGAGAGAGAGCTAAAGGAGAAAAGAGAAAGACTGAGTGGAAGAAAAAGACTTGAAACATTAGAGAAACATCAACTAAGAAAGCTTGCGAAAACAACCAGAATGGAGTCGCAATTTTTCTTTCTACGGCATGTTAACGCCCACGCAAGAAGTACCAGGCTTACCAACCCGCATCTAGAGATCAACAATACGTACCGTGCAAGAAAAACCAGCACACTTTCTGACTTGAAACATATTTCGAGGCTGTCATCTCTTCCCAAACGCAGGCGCTTTACTCAAACATTCTTCCAGTTCCGTCAAAGTTTTTGGATACTCTCATTCTCTTCATGAGTAATCACTGAGAAACTTGAATATTCGTGCTTCATATTTAAATTTTTATCTGATCGCTGAGTTATTCACCAAAATTCAGACGTTCCTCAAAGAAAGAACACCTGAAAAATTCTGATTAGATCTGACGCATCAAATGTCTTTACGGGTATGCCACTTGAGCTTCCTATACATCCATAGCATTTGTCCCACACGATGTTTCCTGCTCATGTGCTTTTTCCCTGTCAAGCATTTTTGAATTGCATCCTTCCACAAATTCCTTAACATTTCTATTAATTCCTATCTGACTACCTGATATACCGTTGTGTCTATTAAATTAGACGAAACAAGTTCGAGCCCTTCATTCATTCTTTCAACGCAAATTTGTTTCCCTCTCTTAACAATATTCAATTTCAAATTTTAAAGCGTCTGAGGTCTTCATGCTCGCATGAACCACAGTCCTGTCATACCTTCTTTGCTGGAGCGCATCATACTAGTAAACAGTCAACTCGTGTTTTTTTTTTCATCATATACAAGTTACACTATCTACCAACAAGTAATTGGACACCCCTGCAATCTATGATATCTGCAGTCCTGATACACGTCACGGCCACCGCCGTTAAATATCGTGTGGAAAACAACAACGCAGCCAGTCGCATGCAAGATGCCACGCAGTTCGGAGCTCTCTGATTTCGAGAAAGGTGTAATCGTCGGGGATCACAGAAATGGCCGATCCATACGTGACATATCCAGCGAGTTGAAGTACCCAAAATCGACAGTGGCCTACGTGATTTGCAAGTGAAAGATGAGAGGTGACTGTTGGAATGTGCCCCGACCCGGCAGACACACAAAACTGGGAGTTAGAGACCGACGGGTGCTGGCCACAGAAATTCGGAAGAACCGCACCAAATCGATGGGCCACTTCCGCGACGAGTTTCAACAGGCATCCGGGAGTGTTCTTTCGATGAATACCATCCCTAAGGAAGCCCATCTGCCCGGTTATCATGGACGTGCTTCCGCCCACAAGCGTTTGATCACCAAGTCCAATAGCGCTGCTCGGCTAACGTGGAGCAAAGAACGTTGACAGTGGACCGTTGAGCAGTGGAAACAGGTTCTCTGGGGTGACGAATCAAGGTTCACCCTCTACCGTTCGGATGGCAGGGTCTGGGTTTGGCGTCTGTCTGGAGAACGCCTCCTGCCGGAATGTATTGTGCCAACTGTGAAGTTCGGCGGCGGTGGAATTATGCTATGGGGGTGTTTCTCCTGGTATGGCACGGGACCCTTAGTTGCCATTCCTGGTAGACTCAACGCCGAGACCTACTGCACCATTTTGGATGACCATGCGCGTCCTACGTTGTGGCAGTTTTACGGGGTGGACCCATGTTACTTTCAGGATGACAATGCCACCTGTCATGTTGCGAGGTCCACCATGGCTTGGTATGGCGACAATGGGGATAATCGAATGGACTGGCCTGCGCAGAACCCGGACCTTAACCCTATCGAGCACCTCTGGGACGAGTTGGAGCGTCGACTTAAGGGGTGCCCCCACCGTCCGAAATCGGTGAAGGAACTGACCTGTCTTCTCCAAGCCGAGTGGAAGAAAATACCGCTAGCCGTCGTACAACGCCTGGTTGAGAGTATGCCCCGGAAGGTCGCAGCTGTAATCGCCGCTTGTGGAGGCTCCACCAACTATTGAAGGTGAATAAACTTCGTTTTCCTTTGCTATCACAGGTGTCCAATTATTTGTTGGCAGATAGTGTATAATGCCGTACTTCTAAGTAGGGGAAATTATACTTTCATACGTAATAGTTTGAAACGTCTTTGACCACTGATCTCTCCTCAGAAACTGATTCAAAGCTTTAAAGCTGAGTGAAGTTACTCTCAAATTTTATCGTGTAACCTATTTGCTCGATTGAACACATTCGTTATATTCACAAACTCACCGCATGGCCTACTTTCAAGCTATTCAGACTAACCATGTGTTCAACATTAACATCGCCTAGGTCATGAACCATAGATTTATAACTTTTCTTACATTTGCACTTAATTTGAACTTTGAATCTTTATACAATACCACTTAAGAATTAATTTCACAATGCCACATAGATTTACGAATGCTTTCGTTTCTCATCTGCTTAGCTGATTTACCGTTGTGTATTCTGACAACGACTTTTGCTGACTCTGATGGTGAAATGTGAAACCTGAAATTCGTCTAAACGTCCGTGGTTTATTTTGATGGGTTTGTAGAAATGCAGTCTCTCACTCTCTCTCTCTCTCTCTCTCTCTCTCACACACACACACAAGCAAACACGCGCGCGCGCGCACGCACACAGAACTCACCGCTATTTCTGACAGCTTTTGTCCATATGAGGTTTTACCTCGGGCTCTAAGGTCCGACATGCATTCCATAATTGACTTTTCTGACCTACTACCCTACTCCCGATTTTAGCTAAAGGTACATGCCGCACTGCCGAATAATGTATGACTCAATAAAATTAGTTCTAGGAAATAAATAAAAATCCGTATTTGGCTTCCAAGAAACCACGAAACTTTCACGTTTTTACGCTTTCCAACCGTAGGTTGAAGAAGCGTATATGCTCCAGCTTTGTCTGTCTGTCGTCCGTCCGTCCGTCCGTCTGCCCGTCCGCACGATAACTCGCGTAAAAATGGTTCGATTTCGATGAAATTTTAGTATGTGGTAGGGAACCACCTGGGGACGAACCCTATTGAAAATGGGCGAAATAGGGTCAAAGGTCAGGACACAGGAGCGGGATCCATTCCATTGCCCTTATGCGTCATAACTTACGTAACATGCTTCGATTGCGACAAAACTTTATCATGTTGTTCCGGCGGTATACTGAACCAGTTCTGTTGAATATAATCGAAATGGGGTCAAAGGTCAGGGCACAGGAGCGAGATTTATTCCACAGCCATTACCCTACTAACTTGACTAAAAATACTTCTATTGCGACAAAACTTTAGTATGTTGTTCCGGAGATATATTAAACCAATTCTGTTTAATATCATCGAAATGGGGTCAAAGGTCAGGGCACAGGAACAAGATTTACTCCACAGCCATTATACCCATAACTTGAGTAAAGATTTCTGGTATGTTGGAAAGCGTATCAAAATCAATGCATTGCCTGATTTTACTAACGTGTTAGGAGATTACTATGGTAACGGATTGTCAGTTCTTGCTGTAGCTACTATTCTGACCTGCTCCCAGATTCTGCCGTCAGCCAATGGAAGCAGTGGCAATTTTATTTGCTGGAATCCTTTAGGTTCTAAGTGTCCTTCGTGTCGGAACCTTTTGCTGTTTCAATGTTATTTTCGGATTATTCATTGGGAATTCTTGACGAAGTAAATTGGAAAAGAACGCCTCTTCTCAGAAGATCGTGATCATTTGCGCTTTCCAACCGTAAGTTGAAGAGCGTATATGCTCCAGCTTTGTCCGTCTGTCCGTCCGCAAGAGAACTCGCGTAAAAATGGTTAGATTACGATGAAATTTTAGTATGTGGTACTACTAAACCACTGGGAACGAACCCTATTGAAAATGGGCGAAATGAGGTCAAAGGTCAGGACATAGGAGCGGGATCCATTCCATTGCCCATATACGTCATAACTTACGTAAAAATGCTTCGGTTGCGACAAAACCTTAGTATGTTGTCCCGGAGATACACTGAACCAATTCTGTTTAATATCATCGAAATGGGGTCAAAGGTCATGGCACAGGAGCGAAATTTGTTCCACAGCTATTATCCTCATTACTTGACTAAAAATTATTCTATTGCGACTAAACTTTAGTATGTTGTTCCGGAGGTATACTTAACCAATTCTGTTTAATATCATCGAGATGGGGTCAAAGGTCAGTGCACAGGAGCAAGATTTATTCCACAGCTCTTATCCTCCTAACTTGACTAAAATGCTTCAATTGCGATAAATTTTTTGTATGTTGTTCCAGAGGTATACTGAACTGGTTCTGTTGAATATCATCGCAATGGGGTCAAAGGTCAGGACACAGGAGCGAGATTTATTCCACAACCATTATCCTCATAACTTGAGTAATGATTTCTGGTATGTTAGAAAACGTATCATAATCAATGCAATGCATGATTTTACTAACTTGTTTTTCTGTTACTTACTACCAGCCAAAGCTTGTTGGTATGTTTTAATGAAACAGAAAACAATCTTGCCCACGCACAAGTTTGTAATAGTAAGTTGGAATCATGTTTAATCAGATTATGTCAGAAAAGCGCATGAAGTTCGAATACTGTAAAGTGTGATACATGCTGCCTTTTCTTCAGACCTACCGCTCTTGTTGACTTTTCACTTACTTAAACTTTGTTTGCTTCTAGTTACGTTTTTCATAATGAACATAACGTCTCAACTCCGATGAGGTTTTTTTCTCTGGGCTGTGACTGGCAGTTAGGGTGTCGTCGCTTTTGCGGCCGATGCCGAAAACCTAGCTTTTGCGTCCATTGGTACTTTGACTCTCCCTTTTGAGATAGAACAAGTGTCTTTCAGACTTAGCGATCTTCTAGGACAGGAGTGTTGTGCCTTTTGTGTTGCTCCCCCACCAATGATTACCCGATGTGGGCTAGACATCGCATGGTTCAAAAATCGCCCAGCGTGATGGCACGCGTGGACTGTCGTTTCATTACAATTCGTTTTGAGTGTACATCGTTTCGCATCTTTAACAATGGAATCTTTTGAAGTCTTTTGAAATCATTGAGACAACAAACAAGAAAGATGACACCGAATTTTCGGTTGTGATGAGCATGTTTTTTTTTAATTCTTTCCGACATGAATAAAATATTTCAAAGCATTCATAGTCAATGGAACCCATAAAAAAAAAAGAAAAACAAGCGGACTTTTACAGTCGATAAAAACATTTAGAAATAGAAATAGTTACTTTCTCCCACTGAAAAGTACGTCACGAAAATTAACTTATTGTACACAAAAAGTATCTCGTAAATGAAAGAAGATATCAGAGACAACGAATTGTTAAAAGAACAGATATACACTATATTGATAAAAGTCACCGGACACCCCTTCAAAAGCAAATGCACGGATCCGCTGCGTTGTTAAGATGCGAGGTACAGCTGCAAACAGTATAAAAACAAGCCTGCAGCTGACCGCGATCATATCGCACTGTGAGGTTGAGTGAAAATGTCGCGGCGGGAGAGAACTGACTTTGAGAAAGGAAAGATTGTTGGGTGTTATATTAGTGGGTTGTCCATAACAGAAACCGAGAGGCGTTTAAACATACCTAAGTCAACTGTTTTGGATGTACTGAATAAGTGGAAGACACATGGCGTGCCTGAACCAGCAGAACGTATCGGCAGACCAAAGAAAATCAGTGATAGAGAACGCCGAAGCCTCAGGAGAGTCGTTACAGCTAATCGACGGAGTACTGCGCAAGACCCCAGTGTACAGGTGACTAAAAATGCTGGAACCTCGGTATGTACACGTACCATTCGCAGATAACTTCATTCCATGGGTTATCGCGGCCGTGCGGCTGCTCATAAGCCTTTCATCTCCACTTGGAATGCTACTCGGCGTTTAGCATGGTGTAAAGAACATTTATCGTGAACCGTAGATCAATGGAAACAGGTCCTACGGACTCATGAATCCAGATATACGAACCATCAGTCTGATGGCCGTGCGTGGGTATGGCGGCAGCCGGGGAGAGCTATTTACCACAGTGTACTGTTCCTGCGGTTTAACTTTGGAGCTGACAGTGTAGTCGTGTGGGGGTGTTTTTTCGTGGTAGGGTCCAGGCCCATTGGTTATCGTGAACAAACCTGTTAACCAGCACGTCTACTTCGACATTCTGGGCAGTTATGCCATACCAACTCTGTGGCAATAGTATGGAACTGAGCCTTGTTGGTACCAGCAGGAAAATGCACCGAGCCATAAAGCAAGAACTGTTGCGGCGTGGTTTGACGATAATTCCGTATCATGTGTGGACTGGCCAGCACAGAGCCCTGATCTTAATCCCATAGAGCACCTATGGGAGGAATTAGAGCTTCGCATAAGAAGTTTGGAACCAAGGCCTACTACTAAGCAACAGTTAGCGGCAGCATTATGCAATGAATGGAAGCGCATACCTATCGCCGTGTTTGAAAACCTTGTCGAAAGCATGCGTGGAAGGGTCAGTGCATGCATTAAGGCCAAAGGTGCACCGACACCGTACTGATGTATATCAATAAATGCTATGCTGTGTTTCCCTTCTAGGTGTCCGGTCACCTTTGTCAATATAGTGTAGATGAAAACATGATATAAATTTATCCTACTTAGCGGAAAAGTTTTGAATGATGGAAAGGTGAAAAATATGCTAAAGAAAGAATTTTTTAAATTCGTTTCCTGGAAGCAGAGATAGCAAGAAAAAGACTGGGAAGGAAATGCCCGCAAATGCTTTTTGTAATTCGTAGCATTTGACTGAAAAAGGATTTTTTCAGTCTGCGGTTTAGACGCTCAGACATTGCCGTAAATATGCTATAAAAAGATACTTGAATATGTGCCCTCTGATGGCGATCTTGTAGGGTAAGAAAATTTTAAAAATATATACTAAACATTTCGCACTAGAAACGCTATCCGATAAAGAAATAAATTTTCAAATAAGGCTGTTAGAAGCAGAGATCTAGACAAAAATACGATATACATCTCTGTCCTGGCGATAAAAGTGTGCACCATTTTAAGCAGGAGGTATTTTGGAAAGATTCCTCGTAATGTAAGCTATGTGACCATAAAAGAATTTTTTCAATCGGGTTTTCAGAAACACAGAATCGTTGCAAATACATCAGAAACAGAAATATGCACTTACGGTCTCATTACGAGAAACCTTTTTTGTGACAAAACCTTTCTTTCCCAAAAATTAGGAATTATATGCATAACATTTCCCCCAAGAGCTCTATCTGGTGTAAAAAGAATTTTTTAAATCGACCATTTAGAAACAGAGATATCGCGGAAATGGCAATTTATTTTTACACCCTCCAGTGGAAAAACTATGCACTTCTTGAAAAAGGAACTGTACCCAAAATAGTCTTCGTTATAAATAGAATCGAAAGAAATTTTGCCGTCTGATGTTTAGAAGTAATGATATGGGATAAAATTTATTTTGAATTCAATAGCATTTACATTTACGTCCTCTAACGGCGAAGTTGTGCATCGGAAAAAAAAGTGGAATACAAGGGCCATCGTTCTTATATTTCAGGCTTCCCAATGCAAAAAATCGGACTAACTGTTGCAGAGATATGGTGTCCACGGACGGACGGACGTACAAAGTGGTAACATAAGCACGATCTTTTTTTACAAAAGACGTGCTAAAAATACTGTGTAGATGGCTTTTAAATGAGTTCCTGTAAACATTGTTTCAAGGAATGCTGCAAATAGTAAATGTACGCATGTAGTGATTAGGATTGTGTAACATATAAGGTTAAAAAATAACTTATAACGTACAAGTTTGTCTTCGCCGGGCATCGAAATCGGGTCCCTTCACTCTGGAGTAAGTCGCTCTTCCAACTGAGCTACGCGGACATGTGCTCTCACTGTGATCTACCTTTATCTCATGTGCGTTCTGCGGTGCAGCACGCACTAGGATTGTGATTAGGATTGTGTAACATATAAGATTAAAAAATAAGTTATAACGTACAAGTTTGTCCTCGCCGGGCATCGAAATTGGGTCCCTTCACTCTGGAGTAAGTCGCTCTTCCAACTGAGCTGCGCGGACATGTGCTCTCACTGTGATCTACCTTTATTTCATGTGGGTTCTGCGGTGCAGCACGCACTAGGATTGTGATTAGGATTGTGTAACATATAAGATTAAAAAATAAGTTATAACGTACAAGTTTGTCCTCGCCGGGCATCGAAATTGGGTCCCTTCACTCTGGAGTAAGTCGCTCTTCCAACTGAGCTACGCGGACATGTGCTCTCACTGTGATCTACCTTTATCTCATGTGCGTTCTGCGGTGCAGCACGCACTAGGATTGTGATTAGGATTGTGTAACATATAAGATTAAAAAATAAGTTATAACGTACAAGTTTGTCCTCGCCGGGCATCGAAATTGGGTCCCTTCACTCTGGAGTAAGTCGCTCTTCCAACTGAGCTGCGCGGACATGTGCTCTCACTGTGATCTACCTTTATTTCATGTGGGTTCTGCGGTGCAGCACGCACTAGGATTGTGATTAGGATTGTGTAACATATAAGATTAAAAAATAACTTATAACGTACAAGTTTGTCTTCGCCGGGCATCGAAATCGGGTCCCTTCACTCTGGAGTAAGTCGCTCTTCCAACTGAGCTACGCGGACATGTGCTCTCACTGTGATCTACCTTTATCTCATGTGCGTTCTGCGGTGCAGCACGCACTAGGATTGTGATTAGGATTGTGTAACATATAAGATTAAAAAATAAGTTATAACGTACAAGTTTGTCCTCGCCGGGCATCGAAATTGGGTCCCTTCACTCTGGAGTAAGTCGCTCTTCCAACTGAGCTGCGCGGACATGTGCTCTCACTGTGATCTACCTTTATTTCATGTGGGTTCTGCGGTGCAGCACGCACTAGGATTGTGATTAGGATTGTGTAACATATAAGATTAAAAAATAAGTTATAACGTACAAGTTTGTCCTCGCCGGGCATCGAAATTGGGTCCCTTCACTCTGGAGTAAGTCGCTCTTCCAACTGAGCTGCGCGGACATGTGCTCTCACTGTGATCTACCTTTATTTCATGTGGGTTCTGCGGTGCAGCACGTAACATCTCCTCCCCCCCGAAAGAGGGCCGGGGGCATGGCCCACGGGTCATCCGGGACCATGTGTCGCTGTAGGCAGTCATCCCATGAAGAATGGGCATTTGAGAAATCCCAGACAATTTGGTGTGTGGAACGTAACATCACACTGATTTATTTTTTCGAAGCACTGAAGAAGGGATTCTCATTTTTCCTGTCTCGCCGTGTGGAAAGAACATCACATCATTGCGAGAAACTTAACAGCCGGGTCATCCTGGAAGTTCGGGCGCCAATATGACGTACAAGTTTGTCCGCGCCGGGCATCGAACTCGGGTCCCCTCACTCCGGAGTAAGTCGCTCTCCCATCTGAGCTACGCGGACAGAACGTCTCGCTGCTATCTACCTTTATCTCATGTGCGTCCTGCTGTGCAAGCACGTCACATCTCCCCCCGAAAGAGGGGCGGGGTCCCCTCCTCACTCCGGAGTAAGTCACTCTCCCAACTGAGCTACGCAGACATGAGCTCTCACTATTATCTGCCTTTATCTCATGTGCGTCCTGCGGTGCAGGCACGTCACAAACTTATTAATTAGATTTCGTGTGTTGAAATTTAAATTTACACCAGATTCGCATATTTTATTTTGCTGTATGCTTTCACGCGTACCTTTCTTATTCTCACAAGCACTAATAATAAAATGCTTCCCATTTGAACGTTTTATCGCGGATAGTTCAAGAAACGCATGACATATTACGGTGCAAAGTATATCTTCCTTTATCTACGAAAAACTTTCTGCGCACAGTTTAACTTTGGTGATATGCTTTTCAGCCGCTAGTGCGAGAAAGTAACTACAGTCAAACCTCGATTTAACGAACTTCAAGGGACCAACACTCTTGTACGAATAATCGTGGAATTCGCTAAATCGAGGAAACCTTTCGAATTAAACCTTCAAATTAAGCTAGCGTTTATAATAGAATACGTAAGCAGCTATGCTCTCTTTCTTTCAGTGACTATGCTCTCTTTCTTTCAGTGACTATGTTCTCTTTCTTTCAGTGACTATGTTCTCTTTCTTTCAGTGACTAAGCTCTCTTTCTTTCAGTGACTATGTTCTCTTTCTTTCAGTGACTATGTTCTCTTTTTTTCAGTGACTAAGCTCTCTTTCTTTCAGTGACTATGTTCTCTTTCTTTCAGTGACTATGTTCTCTTTCTTTCAGTGACTATGCTCTCTTTCTTTCAGTGACTATGCTCTTTTTCTTTCAGTGACTAACTTTTCTAGTGCTACCTGTGTTCATCAAAACTTTGTTCGTAAACGAGCTGGATTGTTTAATTTGAGCTCTAGATTTAACACTGAGAAGAAAAGAAAAAAAGCGCGATTTGGCTAAGAATTCCAGAGGTTCAGAAATGGGTACGTACCATGTGTGTCCCCGACTTCACAGTGTTATTCTTCTGTCTGTAGCTGAAAACAAGAATCACCAGGGTACTCTAGATTTCCTCCCCCATACCGCCTTTCATTTTCCAGCTTCCCACCCATGCAAGAAAACGGTGCGCTCCTTTGGAATTTGTTGGTCATTTGCTTTTCCCTGTAAGAACCTTACGCTTGATAGTCGGAGGAAAGGCGAACTGATTTATGATTCCGTCAAGCTGTGTCGCAGATGGTGTTCTTTGAAACGCTGGTTAACTGCATGCGTAAAATTTTCCTGTTACGCGAAGCTCTCTTTTTAGTTGACTTTTAACGTGAAAATGCTGGTTAACATAGTTTGGTGGTTTAAAAAAATGTTCGCTAAATTGAGGAAATGTGTTCGTTAAATCGCAAGACGCCAAGCATTAATTTCAGTGTGGTTCCGTCCGGACCACAAAAAAATGTACGTAAAATCGCGGAATTTTTTAAATCGCAGTCCGTTAAATAGGGGTTGACTGTATTCCTATTTCCAAATATTTTATCGATAAATCCGCTTTTTTTCAAAATTGTTTCCAGTGACTGTGAATGACTTTGAAATAATTTACTCGTGTCAGAAGTACGTATTCAAAAGACGTGCTCATTACAACTGTGACGTACCTGCCAGCAGGACGCACACGACATAAAGGCAGATAGTAGTCAGAACAAACGTCCGCGTAGCTCAATTGGTAGAGTGACTTATTCCGGAATGAGAGGATCCGGGTTCGAATCCTGGCGTGGACAGAAATGACGGAAAAAGTTACTTCGTTATAATGGCGCCCGAACTATCCGGATGACCCAACCGTTCAAAATCTCGCAATGGTGTGATGTTATTTTCACACCGCGACATAGGAAAAATCAGAGAATCTCTCCCCCAGCGCTTCGAAAAATAAATGTGTGTGACGTTGCATTCCACACACCGGATTGACTGGGAGTTCTCAAGTGCACGTTCTACAGTGGATGGCTGCCTGCAACGATTCATGGTCACGGCTGACCCGTGGGCCATGCCCCCGGCCCTCTTTCGGGGGGAGATGTGACGTACCTGCCAGCAGAACGCACACGACATAAAGGCAGATAGCAATCAGAATGAACGTCTGCGTAGCTCAGTTGGTAGAGCGACTTGTTCCGGAATAAGCGGACTCGGGTTCGATTCCCGGCGTAGACCAAAAATGACGGAGAAATTTACTTCGTTATACAACCGAAAATTCGGTGTCGTGTTTCTTGTTTGTTGTCTCAATGACTTCATAAGATTCCATTGCTAAAGATGCGAAACGATGTACACTCAAAACGAATTGTAATGAAATGAGTTCCTTTCATTATAATTATTTAGAAGGAGCTAGGCGTCGTATGGTTCATAAATCGCCAGACTGGGCGATTTATGAACCATACGACGTCTAGCTCCTTCTGGCAACCAGTAATGGGGGAAACAACACGAAAGGCACGGAAACCCCTAGGAAATCGCAAAGTCTGAAAGACATAAAGAGGCAGCCATGTTCTATCTCGAAAGGGGGCAGTCATAGTACCAACGGCAGCAAAAGCTACGTTTTCGGCACCTGCCACAAAAGCGACAACTTCGACACTTAGTCGAGTCATGATATTTGGCATAAATACATGGGACCATGAAACTTGAAATGTCTGTACTGATAAGGAACTCTGCTCACACTAGTGCTCAATCCGTGTATGACTGTGTTCAATTAGTTAAATCTTCTACTTTACTACGAGTTTGTAGTATTATTAAATCTAATTCAGTACGAGTTGTAGTTACTCAAGGAATAAATCAGTAGCTCAGTGGACCAAGTTGTAAGTAAACTTATTGACTGTTTCTTTCGTGTACTTTTTTTCGGTTTTAGCCAACACTGTCAGCAACTCTAAAGGCTGTAAGCAGTAACCCGTCCCTAATTTAGAGCCACTGGTTCAAGGGAAGGGAGACAGCCATAGGTGTGCAACAAAAACACTACCCATACCTCATCCAGGATTTGAACCCGCAGGCGAACACAGACAAACGGTCAGAAGCCAGTGCTTAGACCACTGCTCCACCGGAGTAGCTAGTGTACTTTTGAACAGTAAATCATTATAACATGAACTGGAAACAGAAAATTTATGAAAAGACCGTGATGAAATTCTGTACAGGCTGCTTTACATGATCACAATTCAATAACAGTGATTCATACGGTGGATGTATATATAACTTACTGTAATAATACCTATGAAGTAATTCGAGGACGACTGTAGCAATTTTGACGAAAACTAGCATAATAGTTTATGTATGATTACGAGTGCGTAATTAGTACCTTCAAGCCTTGTAGATCCCCGCAACAGAGCTATACGAATTATGCATATTTTCTAAGTCGCAACATATGGAGGTATGTGATTGAAATTCTGTAAGGCAGAACTTTACATGAATAAAACTCCGATATTCCAGTACAGTACACGGCAATAGAGTGGTGTCATTTTCGGTTCCAGGATAGTACGATTTAGAAGGTTCTGTGATCCCCAGTTGGAAGGCAGTTGCTTAGCTAATATGTATGCTGAAAATAGTGCGATCTGTGAATTACAGTGTGCTGAGGAAATCAGCCGTTAATTTATTTCCACTGTTAAGATGGTTCCACCTAAAATCTCTGCCTTATGTTTCCAATGGTGAAACTTTTTTACATATTTTCTTCGCAATTAATGTATTCCCAAGGATGAAAATTTGCACAGCAATAAAACAAACTTTGAATTTCAACATCGGATACTTAATACTTGCTAAAACGTAATCATAGTTAAGCAATCGAACATGGTTTGTCTACTGACGTCCTCAATGTACAGGTCGCGCCATCTGTTAACAGGTCTGAACATTACACAAAGAAAAATGATTGATTTTTAATATAATTATGGTTATGTTTTAGCAAGTATTAAATATCCCATGCTATAACTTAAAGTTAGTTTTATCGATGTGCAAATTTTCAACATCGGGAATACATTAATTGCGAAGAAAATATGTAAAAAAATTTACCATTGCAAACACAAAGCAGAGAGTTTAGGTGAAACCACCTTAATGATCTCTCACATTTTTTTTTTTTTTGGTTGGAGGTGTAACGACCACCGTGAGCAACTCAATGGGCTATAAGCAGTCGCCCGTCCCTAATTTAGGGTCACTGGTTCCAGGGAAGGGAAAGAGCCAGTGCCGTAAGACAAACACAACATCCATGCCTCACCGGGATTCGAACCCGGACCCCGTTCGGACGAATGATCAGAGGCCATCGCTTAGACCACTGCGCCACCGGGGCGGCGATCTCTCACATGGAAGGATATCATTAACGGCTGGAACCACTTGGAAGCATATCTCCGTTTGTTCTATTGCATCGATTCCACGAGGCCTTGCTGCGAGTATAACCAATAATAGTAGGCATAATCTTTCATAGGAGGGAAGGAAACAGCACAACAATAGCATATATCAGGGCATGTTATCGTTAACACTCTGTACCGTACTCATTTCTTGTGCCAATTTTGAATCGTTTGCATTGACTGCATCATGATATTGCATTATTTGTATCCATGAGTATACAGTATGTGTAAGACCTGAAAATCAGTGGCAAGAACAAAAGTTTTAACGCACTCTTGCCTCGCACTCTGCATCATTGTAACACAACAACCATGTAATTATGAAATGCTGACAGGAAACCGTTTCAGTTGTAAGTAATAAACAATTCAATTGATAAACGTGGAATTGAATTCAGTACGTCTTCCAAAACAAAAGTAAAGGGAGACAAAACATGCCCACAATCCCACCACCTCCGTTAGCAGAAAAAAGAACAAAAGAATGGGATAAACCCCAGACCCCGCATGCAAAACACTGTAAGGCGAGGAAAGGCAAACATCTGATGGAATAAGAAAAGTTTATTGGAATGGGAAGATTTAGCTTTCCCGTATATCTTGGAATCGAGTGAGATATTCATGAGCATCTTCAACCGCAGCAGCATTAGTCTAGCTGCGTTTTTAACTTCGACAAGTTGAAGGAACTGCAGTGTTAGGCTTTCTTCTTCGAATAGTTATAAAACTAGTTGACGTTCTTTGTCTTGAAGTGCTATGTTTAGTGAATTAAATAGCTCTTGTTCTATGAGCGCGGTATGAATCATTCAATATCGGTATTATGGCCACACAAGCCGTCAGTGGATGGTAGGTATCTTGACCTACAGTGTAGCATGAAGGCTCCAGATTTTTCCCCTGCTGAAGAGCGTTTCATCCTTTAAAATACAGAAAATGATGAGAGATTGGAGGTGAGCTTTATATTCAATCAGCGGTACTTCCCGAAATTCTCTTTAAGAGAAAAGCCAAGGACTTGCTCTATATTGCAGGTATTTGAACCACGTCCTGTAGCCACATTTAAAGAGGAACCGGAAGAAATTGCAGCAGATGACTTCCTTTTATTTTTGGCTGTTAGAGAAAGCAAAGATAAGTATCTCGTGTGAATCTGGAGCAAAAAGTACGCTCCGCAACTTTTTCATGGGATGTTTTCTGTATCTAAGAGCATTTTGTCGCTGATTGGTCAAAGGCAGGGGAGCAGTGAGAACAGACAACTCAATTTTGTTTCCTTAAGGACTTGTATGCTTGTTTGTGAGATAGCTTAAAGGTACTGGGGTGACTATTTCCTTTGCCACCATACAAGATTTGGTCAATTTTTGTACTGCTGTCATAATTCTTTATTTTCAAAGAAGTTTATTATCAAGGCAGTAAGGTTGGTTCTGATCTGCTTTTGGTAATCTTCCACAATGCTGGAGACGAAGTTATGAACGTTGCAAAATGTGCTGTCTGACATTGAGCTGATGTCTTTTTTTAATTTTTTAAAGATCTGTTGTTGTGGGAAGTGGCCAACAAATAATAGTAGTGTGGTCAGAGAACTGAACATTGCTGTCGTGAGTACATAAATGCACGGAATAGGAAAATTACTATAACTTTTATTATTAATATTATTATTAGTAGTAGTAGTAGTATTGTGTGTGAAGTGGATTTCCTCGCTTGTTTGTTAAGAAGAAGCTGGAGTGAAGTGACCATGGAAGCAATAACACTCCACTTGATGAGAGAAACTGTAGCAGCATTCGGGGCTGCAGTTTCTTCATCACTAAAAGCTTCAAGAAGTTCATAATCTTGTATAACTAGGGCAAAAGGGTTAGCCATTTCTTCTAGTATTTTCATACCAACCCATGTGAGACATCGAAGCCGCCCCGGCGGCCTACTGGTCACAGGTAAGGCCTTACGGCTACTTGGAGTTTCGAATGAGGCGTCAGCCCACGTGTTGGATCTGCCTTCTTTAGGCAACGAATGGCTCTAAATCAGGGATTGCCGATTCCCTGTGGCCTTATACTCTGAGTGGCCACTTTATTATGACCATCCCTCAGTACTTCGTTGGGCTACCTTTTGCCTTTAATACTGCGTCGATTCTTCGTGGTATGGACTCCACGAGATGTTGATAGGTTGTGTGTGGAATCTGAGACCATGCTTGATGAATAGCACTTTCCAGGAGTGCGAGATTGTAGGGTTGTGGATCCAGCTGTCTGCTACACCCCTTTTTTAGGGTACAGGGGTTTATCAAAATAATGGAAACACCAACTGCGACTGGTGTACACGCAATGCGGCGTATGCAAATCACAGGGACGATGACATCCGTGATTTGAGGCATATAAAGGGGTGCAGTATGATGCTGGCAATCACGTGGGCCGCGGGTGGCCTAGTGGAAACGTTCGTGACTGCCACAAAGAAGACCTCGGTTCGATCCCAGGCAGGTACGAACGCTCGAACCACTAAATATCCGCCGTGCGTCGGATGGGCACGTTAAGCCGTCGGACCCCGGTAATAAATAAGGGCGTCTTCTACCTCGCTTCCGTGTGACTTTCCTATCGGGCACTCTAGCCCAAATCTCCTAGCTTCCTATTTCCAAGGGTTGTTTAAGACCTGGGGTCAGACACTCCCTTCCTAAAATCCTCTACATATGATCTGATCTGGCTATCACGTAGCAGTGCCACAGTCGCAGGTGAAACAGCTGTTGAGAAGTAGTCGACAATGTCAGATCTCAGTGACCTCAGGAAAATCCATGATCATTGGTGCGCGTCTTGCAGCGGCTGCAGTAACTAGAACGGCAGAAATAGTATTTATAATACGAGGAACTGCATCGAACCTATCAAGAAGGACACTGCGTTGCCTCCAAACGTGCAAACCGTGGACGCCTTATGAAACTGACAGATAGCAACAGGCGAATGTTGGCAGGGATTATACAAGGGAAGCTCAAGACCACAGTACCGCAAACAGCAGCAGAGTTGAACACCAGTCGGAATGACCCTATTCCCGTCATAGCATTTCTTTGGGAACTCCATCGTTCTGGTATTTATGGCCGTGCTGCAATTCACAAACCTCTGATTCAATGCAACAAAGCATGCAAGGTGGTGCAAAGCACATAAAAACTGGAATGCTAAAGACTGGTAACGTGTCATCTGGTCTGATGAATCGCACTTCATATTGTTTCCGACCACTGGTAGAGTGTGCGTCTGGCGAAAACCTGCAGAAGCGTACCACCCCGACTGTGAAGCATGAAGGTGGATCCCTGATGCTGTCGAGTGCCATACCATGGTATTCCTTAGGGCCATTGATTATTCTGCAGGGCCGAGTCACATCTTCAACGTACGAATCCATTCTTGGGGGCTACTTACACCCAATGTTGCAGACATTATCTCTAAATGACCGTCCTTGTCTTCAAGCAGATAATGCACAAATGCATTGTGCGAAACGTGTCAAGTTAGGGTTTTCAGAGCCTGAGGATGAGATACAGCAGCTACTCTGGCCACCTCAATCTCTAGACCTCTGTATTACTGAACATTTGTGGGAATATCCGAAGCGAAATGTCAGGTCATACTTTCCACCTCCAACATCACTGGTACAGTCGGGACATATTTTACAGGAAGAATGGTCCCAAATTCCATTATCGTATGTGCATGAGTTGTACACTGCTGGACAATTGCTAAGGACGGATCATAAACGGCTACATAGCGCATAAAAAAGTAAGTGTGGTTGGATGCCAAGTGAAATAAAATAATGTCAGAATGCCAGGACATTACAAGAAAGACAATTTATTGTGCTCTGAAATCCAGAAGACTTTGGAACGTGTTCAAGGGACAAACAGGCCATTTTGTGCAGAATACGTAAACGTGAAAAAATGTTATTACCGTCCGCAGGCGTTCCGGCGTAAGATGTCAATACGGGATATGGCCACCATGGAGGGCGATGCAAGATTCCACACGTCGTGTCATGTTTTGCACAACATTATCAAGCAGCTGTTGGGGTAATTTATCCCATTCCTCTGTCAGTGCACGGATGAGGGTGTCCTTGTTTATTGGAGGGCATTGGCGACCAGCAAGACTCCTCCCGAAGCATCCCACACATTTTCAATGGGATTCAGATCTGGAGAACGTGCGGGCCATACGAGGCGTTGAATATCCTCGCTCTCAAGACACTCCTGGACAGCGACTGTTCGATGACATGTTGCGTTGTCGTCCATGAAAATGAATCTATCACCGACAGCACCACGGAACATGCGAACATGAGGTAGCAGAACATCATTAATGTATCGTTGGCCAGTCATAGTCCCAGTTGGAAGCACATAGAGGGACGTACGGCCATTGATCATGATGCCAGCCCATACCATGACACTACATGCCGGATATCGGTCCCTTTCCTGTATGTTTGCTGGACAATATGCAATACCACTATCACGCCAGATCAGTTGTCGTCGACAATCAGACGATAGACTGTATCTACTCTCATCTGAGAAGAGGACAGCAGACCAGTCGTTATCAGTCCAATTGCGATGTTGATGGCACCATTGCAAACGTGCGGTACGGTGACGTCTGGACAATGGGATGCACACAACAGGACGGTGGGCGTATAGTCCTCCTTCATGCAAACGTCTGGCGACAGTTTTTCGGGAGATCCGCTTGCCAGTAGCAGCCATAAACTGATTTGCTACCTCACTAGCTGTGCTGCGCCGGTGTCTTTTTGTTGATAGCACTATGTACCGATCTTCTGCAGGTGTCGTACTGCGAACACGACCTCCCCGTGACGTTTGCTACACTCTCCATTTGTTTGAAATGATTTCCAAAGCCTTGAAACAACACTGTAGCTGACGTCGAACTCCCTGGCAACATCTGTTATTTTTCGCCCTTCTTCAATCTTGCCAATAATACGGCCACGCGTAAAATCATCTAGGTGATGTCGGGAAGACATACTGAAAATTGCAAGTTCGTCAATTGATTGCTTCCCTTTCAACTTTGCGTTTGAACAACAACGGTCAATACGCGTCAAATCCTTTATATCTCTTATCAGCGCTATGACGTCACGAACAAGTTCGGCAATACAAAATTTGCATACGCACAACACGTGTTACTGTATTCCGCACTAATGCTAATTTCCACATTTTCCTGCCTTCCATTTTATGGTTGATATCGTTGCTATTGTCATCCGTCCTTAGCAATTGTCCAGCAGTGTATAAGTCTATTTTAAGCTGAATCGCTTCTGTTTTGAAAGCCCGAGGTGGACCTACAGCTTATTAATAAAAAGTTTTCCTCAAACAGCATAGGTGCTACCCTTATTTTGATTAAGCCCTGTAACATATATCCACATGACTCATCAAACACAGAAATTAAATAGGTAGCCGTAGACTTTTGATAGGGTAACGTGCTGTACATAAAGTACTCAGTTTCTTCTTAAGAAGTGAGTACGTTTTCTTGCTTGCTCAAGAAAATCACCTTCTCTTATGTTCTTGAAGACTTTGGGACAAAAAATGCTTGATGCTGATGATGAGCTAACATTATCATTTTGCTCAAACGAGTGTCTCTTCGGGTGAGGTATTTGCATTTGTTCATGAATGCCTTTTGGTTACCTTTCAGTTGATCAGACCTTGGACTGGGATTTCTCTGTTTTAGTTTTCTGCCTTGATGTATACCTGTATTGAAATACCAATAAGAGAGCATTGCAAATACAATTATTCTGATATGTTTTTAAGAACAAAATGTTCATCATATCGTTAGGGCTAGCTAAACAATTTGGCAACTTGCATTTTTTTTCTCCTCTGGGTGAGTTTCTTGTCTTAAACGGCGCCCACTGGTACGTGTCGGTGGTTATAACTAATTTAATGTTCTTTGCTATAGGGAAGAGAAAATAACTTCAACTGTAGGGCAAAGACAATGCATATTTTGCAATCCCAGAACATCCTCCTGATTGCTGAGCCTTCGGTCGACTTTCTTTAATAAAAATTGGCAACAAAAGAACTGATGAAAAAAATAGCACGGTTTCTATTCAGTTTCGCAATTAAACACCAGAAAAAAATAGGTAACTGACAAACATGTTCAACATTAGTGAGAAAACTTCAAAAATCAATCCGTAATTCAAAAATGTGAATAATTTGCTTGTAAAAGAGTCTTTGGGATCGCCTTGTCGGTCGTTTTTTATAGATTTTAATATGAAAATGATTGGGAATCGTTTTGTAACTTTACGGTAATGCGAGATGATGAAATACATATATCTGCGGCGGAGGAAGCCTCGTTCTATTACCAGTGCTCCTAGCATAATGTCCACTGCAGTGTTCTATTTCGACAAGGAAATGGCCCAACATGTCTTCAGTGAGCTCATGAACTTGTGACCTTCATCATTTCTAAATTAATATTTTCCGGGTGATATTTATTGGCAAGTCACGATCTCTGGCGCCTCCTATAAAGATCTGAATGCGAACTGCAGATCGTCGGGAAGTCAGCAAAGACCAGGAAGGAAACAAATCCTTGCTGGCAAGGATGGAAATGAGTCAGACTGAAATCCCTTTGAGGCTACATTTCTCTCATTTACCTCTTTTGTTGCAAATTAAACTGCTTATTAGGAGAAACTAGGTTTTCCTAACTCTCTGCTTTACAGAAGTGCTGTTAGTGAGTGTGGAAACAGCAACCTAGCAGGTGCATGATTTTGAGAAAAATTTTGAACTACTAATTACAGTATAGCTTTTCATTTACAAACCTTAATCCTTTTAAATACGCATTTTTTTCCGAATAGTTCCATTCAAAAAATGTTCCTGGACATTCAGGTGTGTGCCGTTTATGGGTCACGGAGTGGACCAGAATCCTTTCGTCGTCAACCTTTTACAAATTCTTTTGCACACCTACATGTCAAGCCACGTACAGTTGCAGTGTCTTTAATACACTGGTGTTTAAAATTAAGAGAATGTGCACATTTTGTCGATTTTCACAAAAAGTACGAGACCAAAGGTAGAAATTATGCCGCCGAATAAGAATGCAAATTTGCAGTGGCGAATACGTAAGCGTACACGTGCGTGTCTGCGGACCCGTGACAGGGGAGGGCATGAAAAGCACACGTGTCTTTTTCCGCGATTAGTTCGCTCGTACTCCTCGGCGACATTCGTTGTCTTTCTTGCAGGAGTTGGTTCAATTTCATAAGCAATCAGGTAAAATGAGTTGCCACGAACGTATTGATTACGGAATGAGGTGGAGAATCGTCGGTAGATTGGAGGTAGGGCAATCGCAAATACAGGTTGCTAAAGAGCTCAATGTAACGCCAGTGTCGTCTGCAATTTGTGGAAACAGTCTAAGGACACCGGATCCATATCGAGAAGGCCTGGGCAAGGTCGTCCAAGAGCCATGAAGGCCAATGAATATCGTTATTTGGCACTTTCAGCGAGGCGCCACAGGACTGCTACAGCTGCACAGCTATCTCGTGAGCTTCATGCCACCACTGGAACCCGAGTTTCAAGGGTTACTGCTTCCCGAAGGCTTCGTGAGAGAGGGCTTTTTGCCAGAAGACCTACTGTTTACGTCCCGCTAACTTCAGCACACAAGAGAGCGCGTTTAGCATGGTGCAGACAACATCAGCCTTGGACCAAACTTCAGTGGGGTAACGTTCTCTTCACAGACGAGTCGCGATTCAGCCTGGACTATGATTATCGACGTACCTTCATATGGAGAGAACCTGGGACCCGATACCGGAGGTGCCATGGTCTGGGCAGGCATTATGTTGGACGGCCGCACACCTCTCCATGTGTTTGACAGAGGCTCCCTGACTGCTGAGAGGTATAGGGATGAGATCTTACAGCCCTATGTTCGACTTTTCAAGGGCGCAGTTGGCCCTCGGTTTCTTTTTATGGACGACAACGCTCGTTCACAATAGGGCTCACCTGGTCGACGATTATCTTGAAAGTGAGGATATTTGCCGGATGGATTGGCCAGCCAGATCGTCAGACCTAAACCCTATGGAACATATCTGGGACGCTCTTGGGAGGGCAATTGCAGCTCGCCATCCCCTCCGAGAACCATCCAGGAGCTGAAAACTGCGTTGCTGCAGGAGTGGGACCGACTGCCACAGGGACTCATCAACCACCTCGTTTCCAGTATGACGTCGCGCTGTGAGAGCTGCATGACTGTGAGAGGGGACCATACCCCATATTAGTCATTTTATGTTCGATCTTGCAAAGTGGATTTTGGACATTCCTGCGCTGATGAGCCTTACTGACGATCATGAGTGTGTACCATGACTGTTGTATGGTACAATTATTTTTCTTATATAACTGTGTATCCATACCAAATTTTATTAAAATGTGTCCATTAGTTTTTTCAGAAATTCGACAAAATGTGCAAATGCTCTTAATTTTGAGCATCAGCGTATACATAGCATACACTGGACTAAAGAGGAGTGCTAAAGAAGTAAGTGTGCGATTTTCAATGGTTTGTTAAGCACTGGAAATAACGCAAGAAGCGGGGGAAAATGGGAAATAGCATTGATGGTAAAAACAGATGCAAATGAAAGCTGTATAACATCCCAGCAAAACAGTCTTGCTGGGCCAGCACTGCCAGCAATGGCCCAGCACTATGTTGTCGCTGCCGAACCGACAATAAAATGTCCGGGCGGCCAACAGAAGGGCCAGCAGTTCAGGCTAACAGCTGGCCAACAGTTGGCACCCCATCAGTTGTCATATGCCACGACAGGGCCATCAGTGGTCCATCACAGGCAGTAGCTGCCACAAGTGGCCCTTCAGTGGCCCGGCAAGCACGTGCCAGAAATGATGGCTAGCCTAATGTGGTCCGCTAGTGTGCCGTTAGTGGCAACCGGCAACCACGTGACGTAACTGGTGGCTTGCCGAATCTTGTCCGCCAATTTCCCAGTAGTAGCCATAATAATAATAATAAAAAAAAAAAGCAAAGACAACCGCAGTTTCCCAAAGCTACAATTTTTTTTTCTACCCTTACGAAGCTTGTGAATTAAAGAACTGCGCTGGGGAAATTTTCTCAACAGATCGGAAAAACACCAGTTTGTGTCTGAGCAGATTTGAATCTGGGCCGTTGGCGTGATAGATGAGCTTCCTACCGACCGGGCTACCTTGGCACGCTCGAGCATATGCTTAAAGCTGTTTGTTTGGTATGCAATGGGTAATCAAATGCTTCCCTCTTTCATTTTACAATATTGCGAGGTATTTTTCATAAAAGTCAGTTTCATATAATTGATAAATTAATTTTTTCAACGTAACGGTAGTTGTTTTTTTTTTACCTTAAGGGAACTTCACTCATTTTCAAGGCGTGTACATACTTAGAGTCGCTTTCCAAAGTTTTGTACTGTCCTTGCCGTCTTGAAAAGAGATTGTTAAATAAATATATATTTACCCGGGTTCATGTCACATTCTGTTATATTTTTAACGTTGTGTCTTTCCTTTCCGTTGTCCGAAGCTACATTTGTTTTAAAGAGTAAAAGATATTTTATTTTACTTCTCGTTATTTTTAGAAGCGAATTCCTCCCAGTCTTGTGTATTCAACCTATGGATGAGTACACCACATAGCGTTGCTTTTTTTTCTTTCAAATAATTAATAAATTGTTTACGCGTATAATTCTTTTTTTTTTTTTTTTTTTTTCAACAAACGTTGTTTTAATGGTTTTCCAAGATATTTGTTTCAAGCGGTTTCAAATTTTTTCTTGTTATTCATCCACTCCATTCCATGAATTGTTATTCATGGGAATGGAGTGGGTGTATTTCATGGCTGTAATCTAGTATTTCGCGGCTTAATCTGATATCTTCGTCGACGTAAAATTTCATTAGGAAATTAATTCGCCTCTCCACATATGGATTTTTTTCTTAACATCCACTAAAACAACATGATGGCGATAGCGTCGTCTTCAACTAACTGGTACCATGAGAGACACAGCAAGTGTTGCTCCTGCGCATGCGCAGTCCCGTTGCTTCCACCTGCTGTTGGGGGTTGCATTGGTTGCCAGCAACGGGCCACTAGTGGCGCTTGCTTGGAGGCCCACAATTCACGGCGATGCTGCAGGGACATCAATGGCTCGCCAACTGATAGCGCTGCCACCAACGGACCACTACCGGGCCGTGAGCGGCAGGTTTCAGCCAGCAGTGACCCATCACTGCCAGCTGGTGGCCAGCAGTTTACCAGCACTTGTGTTTTTGCTGGAATGCGAAATAAAGAATTGACGCTGTAAAGCAGTGGTATCCAAATAGGTTTTTACTGAAATAAAGAGCAATATTCGTAGAAGAAAAGTTTCGCAGGAACGTAGACGAGAAGTGATGGTTTGCAGTCGGGGTTTAATCGAAATATACGAAATAAAGGCATTGCATTACATTTGTGGAAGAACATAGAATCCAAAATTCCAAGGTAATTCCGAGATGAGGGTGAGATTATTTGTAAGAAAATGCATTGGCACTCTAAATTAAAGGATAATTCATAAATTCGTGCATAACTCGAAGTATGTATGAGGAAATTCAATGATATTTGGCATAGAGGTTAATTATTACATTATTGAAAATCCTTCGTCAGTGAATAAACAAAGACATCGGTCATTCCACGTTTGACCAACACACAGCAACCGAAAAAGGCTAACGCGCTCGGCTAGATATCGAGACATCTGGGGTTCAATTCCCCAGCACTGGCCGAATAACAATTTTTCGGTTGCTGTGCGTTGCTAAACGTGGAAAGAGCGATGTCTTTGTTTATTCACAGACGCCACGTATTTGGAGGATTTTCACTTTGGATCTCGCCCTTTGGATTTAGCTGCTATAATTAATATATAGCCAGTGCCGTTAATGCCCACCAGATGGAGACGTCTCAGTAGCTGAGCCCATCTTACGGACTTATGATGTCAGAAGCTGACAGAAAAACACACATAGGGCCGTGGATTGTTGGTCACCGTGGTGTAAGGCTAACGCGCTCAGCTAGATATCGAGAGATCTGGGATTCGATTCCTCAGCAGTAACCGAATAGCAATTTTTCGGTTGCTGTGTGTTGGTAAACCGTGGAAAGAGTGATGTCTTTGTTTATTACATTATTTATGTAACTCAAGAAGAAGAAAATCATAATGTTATAATTTGCATGCGTTAATATCATAATCTTGTAATTTACACGAGAGAGCAATCCGTGGAACAATATTTAAAGTCTTTTGCTTTACATATGTAGTATTTTAACATATGATCACCCCTGACAGCCGTGCAGTCAACAACGACTCCTTTACTGCTTATGGGGGTATTTATGAGGTCTTGTGGGATTAATGACCACTTTTCAACAAGAGTTGTTCTGAGATCTCGAAGTGATCATGCAGGATGATGGTGATCTCTCCAATGTGTTATTGGACGAAACTTGCCACATGTAAGGTGGGAAAGAAGTGATTTAATTTCTGAGGGATTACACAAATGCGATAGGAGAGGAGACAGTATAATGTCGCGTGAGTCAGTAGGTCGTGTGATTACTACACTGCTGGCAACCCAAAATGCAACACCAAGAAGGACCCGAGATAGCAAACCCAGATTTACTGGACACATTAACAACAGATACAAAGATGAAACGATTGAGCTTACAGGCCCGTGCGACTTGCGGAACACGCAGACATCAATAGTTCGAGCACCAACCCATGGCTGGCAATAACGGCCGCTACACGCCGCGGCATCGAACGAAAGAGGCTTTGGATGTGGGCTTGGGGTATATCGGTCCAGGCTGCTTCCACGCGTTGCCACAGTTCATCAGGCATTGCCGCGGGTGGCGCTTGCCGGGCCACTCGGTTGCCGATCAGCGACCAGACGTGTTCGATGGGCGACATATCGGGAGAACAGGCGGGCCACGGCAGCAGTGACACCTGGTGGGCCGTGAAGAATTGTTGCACGATGCGTGCCACGTGCGGGCGCGCATTGTCCTGTTGAAACGTGGACGCTGGCCGGTCCTGCAGGTAAGGGAGGACTACAGGCTCCAAAACGTCGGAGATATGCGGTGGCTGTTGAGTGTACCGATGACGCGTACCAGAGGGGTGCGGGTGTCATATCCAATTGCGCTCTAACCCATAACGCCAGACGACGGACCGGTATGGCGATGCATAATGCAGGCGTCATACAGTCTCTCACCGCGGTGCCGCCACACGCGGATCCGACAATCGTGGTGTTGCAGGCAGAAGCGGGATTCGTCGACGAACACAATGTCGTGCCATTCCGTAGTCCAGGTGCGGCGTTCAAAGGCCCACTGCCGCCGCACTCGCCGGTGGTGTAACGTCAATGGTAATTAGAGCAATGGGCTCCGTGCGACAAGTCCCCGCACCTGCAGACGACGTCGAACGGTACGAGCTGACACAGGTTGTTGCGCAACACACCCTAATTCCTGCGCTAACGTTCGTGATGTAGCGGTGCGAGCCGTCAATGCCCGCCGCACAACATGCCGGTCTTCTCGTTCGGTGGTGTGCCGCGGCTGCGACAATAACTCACGTCGGTCCGTCCGTCCCTCCTGCACCCACCGAATCCATACTCGCCTCACTGTGGCTGGATGTCGTCCCACACGGGCGCCGATGTCTCGGTACGAAAAACCGCTGTCGCGATAAGCCACTATTCTTCCTCTGTCAAACTCCGAAACGTGCTGGAATGACTGCCGTATTCTGCGACGAGGCATCAGGAAGCTTCCCACGCTGCACAGGTCCGGCAGCACAACACACTTCCACTACTTACACCTCGCCTTCTGTGCACCCTTCTTATAGTGCTTCTCTGTAGCGTGCCGGGCGCGCATGATTTGCATATGCCTTGCAATGCTAATCGTTTGCATGTGCTCTCGCGGGCGACGCATGCTGCGAATTTCAGGCCAATCGGATGCTTCCTTCTTGGTGTTTCATTTTGGGGGGCCAGCAGTGGATATTGGGAATTCGGCATCACGGCGTGGCATCGAATGGAAAAATCACAGGATGACGTCCTACGCTATCGCTGACCATGTGTTGTTGACCTGCGTCCACAATTCATCGACATTGCAAGGGGGTCATGCAGAGGTGTTAAGTCGTCTGCCAATGACGTCCCACACGTTCTCTATTAGGAAGAAGTCTCGGGATCACGCTGGCCAAGGCACCACTTGAGCACCTTGTAAGCACTTTCTGCTGATGTTAGCATTGTGCGTGCGGGCGGTATCTTTTTTTAAGTAGGCATCAATGACACCACGGAGATACGGAGACAAAACGGGATGCAACACCTCAGTGACGTATCTTCCTGCTGTCATTGTACCCACTGTGCATACGAGCGTATAACGTATTGTCTTTTTCGTGAGCAAGACTGGTTTTACGTTATGTCTAAACCATGACTAAGGAATGTTGAAATAAATATACGATGCAATAATTCCTAATTAAGCTTGTACGGACAGACGAAACATAAACAGAACTCAGACTTACTATAACCTTTTATTGGTGCAGCACGACTTTCAGTAGAACTCCACAATATAGCACAATATGGCACTACAGTTGTTAATTTCACATTCAACTTAACAATCGAACGTCTACACACACACACATCCACATGAGCAACTATCGTATCGTCCTTTTTATCTATCGTTCTTATCACATTCATACGCCACTTTCTCTGACTTCAAATGTGTTGCCAACATCATTCTCGTGAGAGAGAAGATGTCACGTTAAGTTTGGAAGTATAACGGAGGACAAACTCAAATTTACATAGGAAAAGGAACTAAAAATGAAAGTTAATTTAGAATATACGTCACAAGCGGTGAACGGTTGTTGAAACTGATAGCGCCCTGAACCATGACACCAGGATGAGGAGTCGTATGACACTCACGGATGGCAACAAGATCAGTCCGGTGACCACTTCTTCTCCAGACACTCAATCGGCAATGGGACAGAAGCAAGACTCGTCGCTGAACACGACATGTTTCCATTCGTCAAGCCACGTGTGTCTGGTACGTTTCATTTGTAACCTTGCGAGACGGTGTGCTGAAGTGAGTGGAAGTAATCGCAATGACTGGCGAGAGCAAAAACCTGCTTCAGTCAATCTACGATCCACATTCTGTGTCGATATTGCGATGTCCATAGCTGGCTGTACACCTCGTCGAATGCCGTACGTTGGGGAATTATGGTGCTGCAATATATTGCCGTCAAACACAGCGTTCAAGGCGTTCAGAAATCTGCCTACGTGCACAAGTCCCATTATGGCGACACACGTTACCTTCCTCCAACCACTGTCGCTACATTAGACAGACAAGTTTTGAATCCCGATGCGTTTTCGGCGCGATGCGATGTAGCGACCTACGAGCCGTACGTAGTCCTATAATGAAGCCTCTGATGAAGGTGTCCGTGTGATGATAAAACACCCGACGACGTCGCTCATGCATTCACACCACTCCTTGCACATGTCTCGCCACCAAGATCCCTCCGATGTAGTTTCCCGCGCGCCCCAGGGTTGGACGACAAAGCTTAGCTATGCCGAGCAGTTTTGCCCATTTATCTTCGATCGGTTTCCAAACTTTACTCACTTCTCACGTGATTGATTCGCAACACACACACACGCACACGTTTTATGAGGAAGGGATTCATTTTATTAGGCATCTTCCTTGGTGTCCTACACTTTTGAGTACACCTCTGCAAAAGAATCTGATGCTCTGCACGTGCATTTGATGTTAACATAAGTTTCTCTGCAGGAAACCTCGTGTAGGATACCTTAGCGTAGAAAGGTATCAACGCTATGTTGCAGTACTGCAGGCTCCATAGCAAACTTCCATAATGTATATATAGGTAATGGCATGGGAATACCTTCTGGAACTCGTTGTAAACTGCCATTTATTTGACTTTACGAATCATAGGCAAACATTGACAGGCTTTAACAGAGTACATCCAGTAAATGCAAAGCAGTGGTTTCCCATGGGAGAGTGTAAAAGACAATAAGCATACCCAGGAGATATGCAGCAATGCCTGCACGGTTGTGATAAAAGACATTGACAGACATAATGTGCGGTGTACCTTGATGATACAAAGCAGTGATTCCCAGCGCGGGGGTTATATACACGTTACTAATTCAGACAAAACTTTGACATATGCCTTGCTGTTTACCTCTTATCAGAACACAGAGCCTTACGGTTTAACACATGCATATTTTTTCTATACTCATACCAGGCCATGGAGGCCCTGGAACCACAACGGGCCTGCATTACCACGAGGCTGCTTCTTTAGATTGCTTTGCCAGGAGTGCGCGCAGTGGCTTGTCCCCCGGGCTGGGCAGGACAGGGGCACTGCCCATAGCTTCGCCGGGACTCGGCTAGGCCGAGAACCCCCTCAGACCCAGGGCGGCATATTTTTTGAAATATTCTTATTTGTAAGCCAAAGCTTTAATTAAATTCCTTTTTTGGATGTTTTATTGTGCCTGAGATTTAATATCGATTGATTTAAACTGTTAATTTATCTTAATGACCAAATTTTCTTCTATTTCTATTAATACTGATTTCAATTTTCAGGGAGAAATAGCGTTCTGAAGTGCCACCCGCCATGAAAGTTTTCCAAAGTACAGTGCTGTTCTGTGTCTTCATGCATGTCTTGAGCAAGGATGACGATCCAGCAGCATCAGTTTACGAAGTTTTGGTTGACTCTTTGCTGGATTTTTCTATATCTTGCTACACACAACTTGCAAAGAGCCGTGGGTATCAAGAAAACCTGGTTTTCTCCCCTTTCAGTATATATACTATACTTTTGATGGCTCACCTTGGATCACGAGGACACACTGCTCACCAAATATGTCAAGCACTGCGAACATGTCATGCGGATATGTCTCATGTTCATGAAGCTTTTGGAAAGCTTGTGAAAGATCTAATGGTGGACCCCAGTTTGCAAGATAGCTTGGCTGTTGCCAATAGCCTCTTCATACAGAAAAATTTGAGTTTGTCTCGGTTTTATCGCTATGCCTTGAGATATTTGTATGGATCTACACTTCGAGAAGTTGATTTTAATAATTCTTCAGCAGCACAGCGAGAAATTAATTACTGGGTTATGCGTGAGACACGAGGCAAGATCCCAAACATTTTGTTGAAATCACCGAGCGAAATGACAAGAGTCGTAATGGTCAATGCCCTTCATTTTAGAGGAGAGTGGAAATGGCAGTTTGATCCGACATCCACTGAGCCATATGGTCGCTTTTTCGTGACACCACATTTGAGAGTTCAAGTCCCTATGATGTCTGGAAAATTGACCTTAGCAATGGGAAACAGTCATCTCTTGGAAGCTAGCATTTTGGAATTGCCCTTCGTTGAAAGCAGAATAAGTATGTTCCTGATTTTACCGGATCAGCTGGACGGATTGCCCTGACTTCAACGTAGTTTAAATTCTACTTCCCTCAAGCAACTCATTGCTACAATGAAAAAGGCTGAAATCACTGTCCGCTTGCCAAGATTCACTGTGGACCAAAGCCCATCGCTCACTTCTGTGCTTTGGAGTTTGGGTGTAAGAGATCTGTTTTCTCCAAGTGAAGCTGATTTGAGGGGAATTTCCGAATATGACTCACTGCATGTAACTGATATGTTTCATCGTGCACTGGTACATGTTGATGAAAAAGGAAGCATTGCTAGTGCTGCTACCGCTACAGTCGTAGAGAGAATTGGAGCTTTCAATGGGCGCTTCTTTGAAGCTAATCACCCTTTCATGTTTCTTATTATGGATAAACAGTCAGGCGTGGTTTTGTCCATGGGACGCATAGCTGGATTTTAAAAATTCAGGGTTATATCAAATTACCCGAATTTAAGTTAACTGGTAAACCGTTCTATAAATCAAAAATGCATTTAAAAATAGGCCATTATTTCTTTAAAAATTCGGAAAAGTTTTCCATAAATCTTTTAAAATGTCAAGGTGCACTTTAAACATCTCTTAAACGAGCAAATCAAAAATTGCGGTGTTCAGTTTTTTCTAGCTGCGCTTCAGAAATTCACGAAATGTCTTTAACCTGAGGGAACTTTATGATTCTGGTAGTCTTTTTCTAAATCTTTTCTATATCTAACTGTCCCTTTAACCGGCTGGAACGAATTAACTTGGGGTTAGCAAAATTTGGCTACAATCAGCTCGAACAAATATATTCGCTGTCTGAAACGTGTGACGGACGCGTCTCAAATGAGTGAACTCACTCGTCAGAGAGTGGTGCTTTCTCCTCAGCTTCTCAATGTAACCGTTTAGGGGGATGACTGGCACTAAATGACCACCCCTAAATGACCACTTTGTTTTTCCAAATTGGTTATTTAAGATGATGATTGACCCTAATCCTTTCTAACTGATTTTTCTGCTGAAAGGGCTATAACAATGTCGGCTAACCTAACAAAAGAAAAAGAGATGTTAGAGGCACTTGCTTCTACCCAGTAGGACCTTGTCCTTGTCACGGGAACAAAACCTTCCCCATCATGTCTAGGGTCATGGAGCAGAGAATAGAGGAATATAGAAGCGAGATCTTATCACTAGCGACAATTTTATGTTCGGTACTGCTGACGTGGGGGAGTTAAAGGTATTGCTTTTTCGTAGCTTTTGTAGAATCAAGTCGCTATGTGAACAATTTCTGTTTGGGGAAACTTAGAAAAGTTTGGGAACCGTTTGATTCAGAAACATCGGCCGCTTAGGTTCCACCTAAAATCTCTGCCTTATGTTTCCAATGGTAAAATTTCTTTACATATTTTCTTCGCAATTAATGTATTCCCAAGGACGAAAATTTGCACATCGATAAAACGAACTCTCATGGGTTACTTAATACGTATTAAAACATAACCATAATTAAATTAAAAATCAATCATTTTTCTTTCAGTAATGTTCAAACCTGTTAATAGATAGCGCCACCTGTACATTGATGACGTCAGTAGACAAACCAATGTTGGATTGCTTAATTAGGGTTATGTTTTAGCAAGTATTAAGTATCCCATGCTATAACTTAAAGTTAGTTTTATCGACGTGCAAATTTTCATCCTTGGGAATACATTAATTGCAAAGAAAATATGTAAAGAAGTTTTAACATTGGAAACATAGGGCAGAGATTTTAGGTGGAACCACCTTAAAGGTTAAAACATAAAATTCGTGATGTTCTCTCATGCAAGTTCCTTCTGAATTAAAATTGTCTACAAAGAGTCACAACGCATTGTTAAATGTTTTGCAATGGTGCAAGCTTATGCTTATTGCAAGTATTGTATATCAGAACTCTTGATTTAATATTCAGTTAAAACGCAATGATGGAAGCACACAACTGATTTTTCATATTTGGGTTTCAAGTAACGTTCTAATGTATACACCGTTGTTCTAAAAGTTTCAAGACTCATTGTGAAAAAAAAATACAAAGGACTCGGGCAACATTATTGCTTGTCATATCTGAAAAATGCTCCTCCTATATTTTTACACATTTTTAAAGTTATCGTGAAGATCTTGAAGACATGTTTTGTTCCTCTTCCATTACGACTGCCAAAGTTTCTTTATCGACTGTTTTTTTTTCCTGTATAGCGAGTAACTTCCATTGTTCTTCATCCAAACAAAATAGTCGTAAGACTGTTTGTTCCTCTTGCATTACGACTATTATTACACCACAGTAAACCTGAACTGTGAAAATAAAACATTACTATGTTTCCTTCAAAAGGGTCTGTATCTTAACATGACAAAAAAGCTTATTGCACTTTTGTCAACAAAGGTTATTGCTCTTCCTCTGCTTTAATTTCGGATACAATTTATCAAATTTATAATTTATAAGATTTAATTTATCAACCTGCGAAACGTTGTTCATGTACACAGAGAAGTTACAGTCTTGGAATTTTCAGATCATAGGTTTTATACTGGTATTTACTAACCAGAACTTGTTTTTTCAGCTACAGAAGGAAAACAAACATGTCCTGAAGCATTTTCCTACATTTCTGTAAAGGCGAATATTATTTTTTAATGGAAATGTGAAAAAAAAATTAAAATGCAATTAATGACTATTTATTATCATAACGGAATATATGAATTCATGAAATTCATTTTGAATGTTATTATGATTTCTCTCTTTCAAAATTTCCTTTGCTAGCTAAATTCTTTTACGCATACGATGATGAAAACTTGGAACTAGCTGCTGTGTTTAGGAAGGTTCCGTTCGTACCAAACGGTTTCTAAAATAATTTGCCCATTTAAGCAGAATGTTTTGTTTCAGAGAGACAATAAGGTACGCCGAAAGTATCCCATTTCGAAGATCGTGACAGATAAGTGATTGAGAAAGGACAGTTTTTATCATATTCAGTTGCAGAACAGAAGTTGCTTATGAGTTCTGATTCAAACTACAGAAGGGATCATTGGACAGAAGTGTACAGAAGCGTGTTCACCGTCAGTGTGCACATTGTGGCTTAGCTATTGGTAATAATATGTAGATAGACGTTGTGGTATTGTATCTTACTGATTATAAACTCCTTAAACAAGAGGGGTGATTTACACATCAAGACGAACAATATTTGCAATGGAACCTAGGGCCGCATTCCACTCCTAGTGCCAGAAAAGAGTAAAGTTACATATCCACGTTGAGCCTTCAACAGTGAAAGCAAAGAGACATACCTAATTTATGAGTTGCACAATTCCAATCGCATCAGAGAAAGACTCAAAGGAGCTGCTCAAACTGGCGTCCAAGGGCGTCGTTGCACCGCCCACACCGGCGAATGAAGGACTGTCGCACCCTCTCGTAGACTCCCGGTGTGGTGTAGATCTTGTCCGCAGCAACAGCGATTCGCCCGACACGAGATCTTCCAGGGAGTCCACAGGTGTCTCATACACCAATGTTTTCATATGCCCCCAGAAGAAGAAGTCCAGTAGATTAAGGTCTGGGGAGCGTGGAGGCCAAACCACAGGTCCACCGCCCGTAATATATCGCATTTAGGAAGTATAGGACCTCGGTGGCAAAGTGTGCTGGGGCCCCGTCATGCATAAACCACATGCCCCTCTGTGTGGTGAGCAGAACATCCTGCAACAGACCGGGTAGCACTTGCTCCAGGAACACACGGTACGCTACGCCGGTCAGACGCATACGTCAATTCTCATGTGATGTTCGCATGGTAATAACGCTGAAGGGAAGGGGGGTCAGCGTCATTTTCTTGTAGGACTTCCATCCACAGGTAGTAGAGTTTAGGTCCCAGCCACCTACAGCGAGATCGCCTTTTGGGCAGGACACAGAAACGGAAGGAATGAGAGCAAGTCTAGCGACTTTGACAGAACAGTTTGCAGTGAGATTAGAGTACAGTAGATGGCGCCACCGTACAAGTACGATATTGCACATAGAGGGGTGAGAGAATTTCAGGTGGGGTATGGGAAAGGATACCCATTTAACCAGTGGGTCCAGCCTGGGGGCCGTCACTTAACGTGGTCGTCCGATGCACGGCGGATATTCAGCGATTGTTAGTAAATCACACCATCTCTGAAAGATCAGCCCAGGCTTGAACCTGGGGACCCAGCATCGATAGTCTGAAACACTAACCACTAAGCCATCCGCGGCTAATAACGCTGAACGGACTCGGCTGCGTTTTTAAATGTTTGCTCCTCATCGTCTACGCACGTGTTCAGCGCACTTGATTTGCATCTTGTGCTTCTCATGCACTGGTTGGAACTCCGTGTACCTGCTGGACTTTTTCCGAACGTGCTCTTTTCTGGCACTAGAAGTGGAATGCGGCCCTAGGTTCCATTGTAAATATTGTTCGTCTTGATGTGCACTATCACCCCTTTTGTTTTGTTGAAGGAGTTTACAATCACCCTGTATACTTGCAACAGTTTTCTGACAACTAGTTCTTTGAGAATACAATAGTCAAGGGACATTCAGACCGAGTCCGATCAAACGTTAGATGTATAATTCTTGTACGAGAAGTCCCAATGAAAAGGCAAACAAGAGAATGATTTTCATATTATGCAGAAAACTCCTAAAACAAGATTATGTCCGACATACCGTCGAAAACTGTAGAGGAATGTAAATGGTGTGAATATGACGCAGAGGTAGCTTCAGGCAAGGTCGAACTTCCTTTTGCGAAAGTGCACTGGTACCGTAGCTTGTAATTCCCATTCCATTACACTTGTTTATCGTACTATGAAAGAGAACGATTAGCATACGGGTCAAGCAGATGACGGCTCACCCTTAAACTCTATACCAGAAATTGGTTGCCAGTTGGTCAAACGTTAGACTCAACAGTAAAGGTCTGGAGATTTCACTCTTAGCACTCCTTTAATATGTTTAATAATATATTTTCGGATTGTCTTACTGGTAATATAGAAATTAACCCACCGAGCTAAAACTGCCATTTTGAACTTACGAGCTTAAGAAATCATCTTACCTCATTAATTACTATCTAAACATTGTTCATACAGTTTTATTATGATCTCTTTCATGTTTTGTTTTGCGAACACACTAATTTATTCCGAATGATGTATGCATTCTTGTGATTTACAATAAATGCAATTATAAAACATTTTTTGTACCAATGGAGATAAAATGTTCATTATTTGTTTTTCATTCCGTTGTCCTAAAACTCGCGTTGACACGTTGGAAATACTTTAAAACGCCCAGATTTCTTGCAATTTCCAAATCACGATCTTTATTTTTACTTTTTTTGTGGGTCCGATTGAGTATTCAGTTGCACATGCAAACATTTTGGTGAAAACTAATTTAATGATAATATAAATAGGTGTTTAACACTGCTAAAAGAACACGGCATTTTATTTAAGCCAATTATAAAAAAAACGAAAAAAAAAACTGCCAATTCGACGTTTGTTGAACAAAGCACATCAGTTATCATAGTACTTCACCGATAGTAACATTTAGGTTTTGATACATTAACGTGTTAATCTTGGCTAGGTCACAATGTATTCGTTGACGAGCATGTAAAAATTGCAATATGAAAAGTTTGACAAAGAAATTTTTTAAAATAAAATAAAATAATGTAGTAGCTCCCTTTTTTGACGAAAAAGTTGTTCAAAAAAGTAGTTGAAGATAAATTTAGTGAATTTCACGTTACTGGGTTTTAGAACAAATTACTTTATTAGAATCTGGGTTTTAAGCTATGAATTAATAATGGAATAAGCACGTGAAAAAGTATTTAGTTGAAAATTTGACTGAAAGTAGTAAGAAATTATTTCCTCTGCAAAGATACAGGAAACAGCAGCGAGATCTTCCCTGCCTCTTTCTAATTCCAGATGCAAAATAAAAGCATGGGGTGTCCGATAAAAAAAAAACCCCGCGTTTTTGCATCAGACAGTTCCACGACGTGAATATGCATATTTTCTGCGGGGCAGTTTTTCTGTGCTGAAGACGACTGAATGCACGTACTGTGGGAAATCAAACGAGGCGTGAAGTACATGTCGCGCCCCATGCGTTGAACTTGCGCTGCGGTCAATTACAATGGCTATAAAGTTTGACATATTAGTTCTATTGCAACATTACTGGAAACAAGGGTTTAAGGCCGCTGAAGCAGTCAGGAAAATTAACGAAGTTGAAGGTGTAGGCCTGGCGGTTATTCAGACCGCGCGTAAACATGGTTCAGCCGCCCCGGTGGCGCAGTGGTCTCAGCGATGGCCTTTGATCATTCGTCCGAAAGGGGTCCGGGTTCGAATCCCGGTGAGGCATGGATGTTGTGTTTGTCTTACGGCACTAGCTCTCTCCCTTCCCTGGAACCAGTGACCCTAAATTAGGGACGGGCGACTGCTTATAGCCCATTGAGTTGCTCACGGTGGTCGTTAAACCTCCGATCAAAAAAAAAAATAAAAAAAAAAAGAAAGGAAGGTTCGAGTATGCCTCTGCTGTTGATTTGAACGCCATGCAAAGCCGCCCCCGTGGCGCAGTGGTCTAAGCGATGGTCTCTGCTCATTCGTCCGAAAGGGGTCCGGGTTCGAAACCCGGTGAGGCATGGATTTTGTGTTTGTCTTACGGCACTAGCTCTCTTCCTTCCCTGGAACCAGTGACCCTAAATTAGGGACGGGCGACTGCTTATAGCCCATTGAGTTGCTCACGGTGGTCATTAAACCTCCAATCAAAAAAAAAAAAAAAAAGAAAGGAAGGTTCGAGTATGCCTCTGCTGTTGATTTGAACGCCATGCAAAGCCGTCCCCGTGGCGCAGTGGTCTAAGCGATGGTCTCTGCTCATTCGTCCGAAAGGGGTCCGGGTTCGAAACCCGGTGAGGCATGGATTTTGTGTTTGTCTTACGTCACTGGCTCTCTCCCTTCCCTGGAACCAGTGACCCTAAATTAGGGACGGGCGACTGCTTATAGCCCATTGAGTTGCTCACGGTGGTCGTTAAACCTCTAATCAAAAAAAAAAGAAAGGAAGGTTCGAGTATGCCTCTGCTGTTGATTTGAACGCCATGCAAAGCCGTCCCCCGTGGCGCAGTGGTCTAAGCGATGGTCTCTGCTCATTCGTCCGAAAGGGGTCCGGGTTCGAATCCCGGTGAGGCATGGATTTTGTGTTTGTTTTACGTCACTGGCTCTCTTCCTTCCCTGGAACCAGTGACCCTAAATTAGGGACGGGCGACTGCTTATAGTCCATTGAGTTGCTCACGGTGGTCGTTAAACCTCCGATCAAAAAAAAAAATTAAAAAAAAAAGAAAGGAAGGTTCGAGTATGCCTCTGCTGTTGATTTGAACGCCATGCAAAGCCGCCCCCGTGGCGCAGTGGTCTAAGCGATGGTCTCTGCTCATTCGTCCGAAAGGGGTCCGCGTTCGAAACCCGGTGAGGCATGGATTTTGTGTTTGTCTTACGGCACTGGCTCTCTCCCTTCCCTGGGACCAGTGACCCTAAATTAGGGACGGGCGACTGCTTATAGCCCATTGAGTTACTCACGGTGGTCGTTAAACCTCCGATCAAAAAAAAAGAAAGGAAGGTTCGAGTATGCCTCTGCTGTTGATTTGAACGCCATGCAAAGCCGCCCCCGTGGCGCAGTGGTCTAAGCGATGGTCTCTGCTCATTCGTCCGAAAGGGGTCAGGGTTCGAAACCCGGTGAGGCATGGATTTTGTGTTTGTCTTACGGCACTGGCTCTCTCCCTTCCCTGGGACCAGTGACCCTAAATTAGGGACGGGCGACTGCTTATAGCCCATTGAGTTTCTCACGGTGGTCGTTAAACCTCCGATCAAAAAAAAAAAGAAAAAAAAGAAAGGAAGGTTCGAGTATGCCTCTGCTGTTGATTTGAACGCCATGCAAAGCCGCCCCGGTGGCGCAGTGGTCTAAGGCGCTGGCCTCTGATCATTCGTCCGTCTGGGGTCCGGGTTCGAATCCCGGTGAGGCATGGGTGTTGTGTTTGTCTTACGGCACTGGCTCTCTCCCTTCCCTGGAACCAGTGACCCTAAATTAGGGACGGGCGACTGCTTATAGCCCATTGAGTTGCTCACGGTGGTCGTTAAACCTCCAATCAAAAAAAAAAAAAAAAAAAAAGCCGCCCCCGTGGCGCAGTGGTCTAAGCGATGGTCTCTGCTCATTCGTCCGAAAGGGGCCCGGGTTCGAAACCCGGTGAGGCATGGATTTTGTGTTTGTCTCACGGCACTGGCGCTCTCTCCCTTCCCTGGAACCAGTGACCCTAAATTAGGGACGGGCGACTGCTTATAGTCCATTGAGTTGCTCACGGTGGTCGTTAAACCTCCGATCAAAAAAAAAGAAAAAAAAGAAAGGAAGGTTCGAGTATGCCTCTGCTGTTGATTTGAACGCCATGCAAAGCCGCCCCCGTGGCGCAGTGGTCTAAGCGATGGTCTCTGCTCATTCGTCCGAAAGGGGTCCGGGTTCGAAACCCGGTGAGGCATGGATTTTGTGTTTGTCTCACGGCACTGGCTCTCTCCCTTCCCTGGAACCAGTGACCCTAAATTAGGGACGGGCGACTGCTTATAGCCCATTGAGTTGCTCACGGTGGTCGTTAAACCTCCGATCAAAAAAAAAAAAAAAAAAAAAAAAGAAAGGAAGGTTCGAGTATGCCTCTGCTGTTGATTTGAACGCCATGCAAAGCCGCCCCCGTGGCGCAGTGGTCTAAGCGATGGTCTCTGCTCATTCGTCCGAAAGGGGTCCGGGTTCGAAACCCGGTGAGGCATGGATTTTGTGTTTGTCTTACGGCACTGGCTCTCTTCCTTTCCTGGAACCAGTGACCCTAAATTAGGGACGGGCGACTGCTTATAGCCCATTGAGTTGCTCACGGTGGTCGTTAAACCTACAATAAAAAAAAACAAAAAAATGCCATGCAAGCAGCTGTGGAAGACAATCCACGAACAAGCTTTCGCAAATTGTCAGAAGTGGGGGTTTCTAAATCTACCGTCGCTGAGCAGCTGCAGAATATCGGAAACGTTTACAGACAGTACCGGAGCTCACCCCAGCTCAAACTCAACGACGTGTCGAGGTATAGAAGGAACTGCTCAGAAATCCTCGATATATTCAAATTGTCAAACGAATAGTTACTGGGGATGAAAAGCGGATATATCTGCGTAATCCAGATTCTTCACAACAGTGGTTGAATAGAGATAAATATGCTTTACCTACCCCCAAACGCAGACGTTTTGAAAAAAAGTTCATGCTGTTGTGTTTGGTGAAATTACGAAGTGTGTAACCCACTTTGAGCTCATTCCGAATGGTCGGTTAATCAATGCCGAACTGTATTATCAGCAATTGGACAGAATGTATGACAGACTTCAGCGGAAGGATCGTGCCTTAGTTAACTGAAAGCGAGCACTGCTGCAACAAGACGATGCAAAACCTCATACCGCTGATCGAACCCATGTTAAACTTCAAGAACTGCATGGAATCGAGCTGCCCCGACCTTGCTCCCTTCAGACTGCCACTGGTACAACCGTGAAAATCAATTGACTACTTTGGACAATGTCGAATGCGAGTGCCAAAAGGTCTTTGCCTCTAAACCAAATGGTATCGTGCAGAAATTGAACAACTGGCAAACAGATAGGTTCAAACTATTGACCATGGCATGCACTTTTGAAATTTAGCTTGGATTCTTCACAGGCTCTGGGTAAGTAAAACTGTTGTATCAAAGAAGCCATTTTTTTCGGACACCCCAGTAAAACTTCTCGGTATTGCGAAAGATACATACATGATCTTTACCCTAATAGTACGGAATCTGCCTTATATCCTTTAAAAAAAAAGTTATTACCATCTAATCTTACAAGGACATGGACTGGAGGAAAGTGCACATGTTGTTGGGAGTATAAAACCGCATTTCATTTAATACTTTAAAATGTTTTCTAAATCAGCGAATGACGTTGTTCTGCTAAATATGCAATCTATAACACACTAATCCCAGTTAAAATGCTGACTGTTTGTCTGGGGTTATAATAGCGATCACCATGAGTAGCTTTTTGGGAAATAAGCAGTCGCCCGTACCTAGTTTTGGGACCACTGGGGCGCCGTAGGGAAGGCGCAGCGCCCATGCGGCCCATCTCGAACAAATGATCCGAGGCTTCGACCACCCGGGCACAAGGGCGACCCTGTTGAAATGTAATACGAGGTGTGATCAAGTAGTATCCGACCTAAGGACAGGAAAAGTACCTAAATAACCTACTGTGCTGCTGTCCTAGTTCCCTTCAAAGAAGACACCCTCTAACGCTACATACATGTTCCAAAGGTCTCCTGCGGTAGGTACGTCACACTGTTCACTGATCACAACATTTTTTTAAAGTCCCTTTTAGGGATTTCCAATTAGTGCTGCGCCTTGTTCTTCTTGATCTCCTCTGTGTCTTCAAATTATCTCTCCTTCAAAGGCATTTTGAACTTCGGGAACAGTCTGGAGAGTATGGGGCTTTCCTCACTTATGGGATCCGGTGTTTAGCCAAAAGAGCCTGAATGTGGTGAGATGAATGAACGGAGGCATGGTCATGGTGCAGCTTCCAGTCCCCTTGCTCACACAGAGCAGATCTCTTTCTCTGCACTGCATCTCGTAGGCGACGAAGAACTGCCTGGTAGTACTCCTTGTTTTACAGTTTGACATTCGGGAGCGTATTCATGATGAACCACGCCTTAACCGTCAAAAAATACCGTTAGAAAAATTTTGTTTGACACCTCCCGCGTCTATTTTTTTCCCTTAAAGGCACTGGGCTGTTCCACTAGGGCGATTGGGTAAATTATTTGAATTGTATCTGCTGATGTGTGATCAAGTTTGTGGCAAAATTTGATACAGATTATCTGCTCAACTCGCGTAGTCATTAAGACACGAATGCAACGGGCACGGAGTTCACAACGTTAAGCTTTGCTGCCAGCAAGGAGGTTAGAAGAAGTAGGAGATGGCAACAGCCCCTCTCCCTGTGCTTCTAGCTTGACGCCACTTTTTATCAGCTGACTACGCCAATGCGCCCAACCGGAGAATCTCCTGTATATCTCTATGCGGAAATCGAAATTTTGAACGGGTTTTTCGCACCCTTACTCTACCCAAACAGTCATGAAAAAAAATTGAAGCTGAAATATTCATTCCCATAATTAAAAATTTCCAGAAAAAATAGGAAAATATGGGTTGGTATTTCTTTAGAAAATTGAACAAAATAATGATTTTTTGAGCGAAAGTGCATACTGCGCATGTACAAGTAACCATGTTTAAAATATTACCAAAACTGTAATGTTGAGAAATACGAAGTCCGAAATATTCCTTGTTTGCATCCTTGGTTTGCATGGTTTGTATGCGCTAAGCAAAACTACTTCAGGCACAGGAAGTGACGTCACGTTTTCGAACTCCCGCAAACTCCCACCTCCTCGGAGAGAGGATCGAAACAGCTGATCTGTTTCGGCTTCACTCAAAACGGTTCCTTTCACATCCTCTTCTTCTAACCTCCTTGGCTGCCAGGCATCAAATGAGCCAGCAGACAGCACGGAAAAATTAACGCATGCGCACAAATGTCCAAGGTTTGGCTCCACCGGTAACGTGTTCTTTCTAGTTTAGGTGAAAAAATAATACGGTCGGGTACTTTCTGATCAGACCTCGTACACAACATATTAACAAAAATTGCAAAACATTTTATATAATAAAGGAACATTAGAAACGCAACTCCTCAAATGAATTCACAGGAATGTCCGTTTGTCATTCGGTTTCAACTGTAAACGACATGCTTATTATGAGCGCGAGCGGACCAAATTCAGACAAATGTTCTGAACATATATATACACAGTCGAGTCACATTATTGTGACCACCTCCTACTTTTGACGTCAACAGCGCGTAGCCATTGAAAGAAGGTACGTGTCGTGAGGTGTGCTGTAGGCATTCTGAAAACATATCACTCGCTGCTGTCATGGATAAAAGCGATTTATCTGATTTGCAAAAAGTGATGATTATCGGCTTTCGGGCTTAGGGTGGTAGCATTTCTGAAACAGCGCAGTTTGTGAACTGTTCACGTGCTGCTGTGGTTAAAGTGTATCGTGATTGGAGAAATGGCACCATTGCGAATAAGCGACGTGGACGCTGCGGAGCACCACGTGCCATTGATGTGACAGGTGAACGTCAGCTGCGAAGGCGTGAGGGCCGATCGACACGCTACAGTGGAGCGACTCACTGGCCAAATGAACCAGGGGGCTACCGGAAGTATGTCTAAAACGACAGTTCAGAGAACCCTGCTGATTATGGGGCTCCGAAGCAGACGGATGGTCACTGCACCTATGCTAACGAAGGTGCATCGGCAGAAAAGGCTTACATTTCACGGCAGTATCGGAATTGGACCTCCGTTGATTGGCAAAGGACTGCCTTCTCCGATGAGTTACATTTTTTGCTTCATCGAACGGATGGACGTTGGCGTACAAGGCAAGAAACGTCGGAGAACAAACACTCTTCAACCATTGCTGGAAGAACACAAGCTAGTGGGGGCAGCGTTATGGTCTAGGGAACGTTTTTGTGGCATTCCCTGGGTCCACTCCTACCTATGGAATGCACTATGGACCGAATTCGTGGTGAATCCATCCTTGTACACCCATACATGCTGATGGGTGTACAAGGATGGATTCACCATGCTGATGGGTGTATCATACGTACACCCATACATGCTGATTGTCTTCCCTGGGGCGGATGGGATCTTCCAGCACGACAATGCGACGTGTCACACAGCTAGAAATGTCCGAGGGTGGTTGGAAGAGCACGATGAAAACTTCAACGTACTTTCCTGGCCACCTAACTCCCACTTAAACTTAATTGAGCATCTGTGGGACCACTTCGATCGTGTTGTTCGCTCTATGGATCCTCCACTACGCACCCTCCAGCAGCTGTCAGATGCACTGCAGTCAGCATGGCTCCACATATATGTGAACATCTTCCAGCACCTTACTGAGTCACTCCCAGCCCGTCTAGCTGCTGTCCGCGCTACACACGGCGGTTACGCTGGATATTAGCTGGTGGTCACAATAATGTGACTCGACCGTGTATATATATATTTATAACCTCCTTGGTGGTCATACACACATATATATAGTATATATATATATGTGTGTGTGTGTGTGTGTGTGTGGATCAGAAAAATGACAAGAGTGGAAGACATCATGATCAGAGTAAAATCCCTGAAATGGCAATGGGCTGGATATACTGCCAGAAGAACAGATCATAAATGGACAGTCGAAATTTTATATTGGATTCCAAGGGACAGAAAAAGACCCAGCGGAAGACCACATGGGAGATGGGTGGATGAAATTCGAAAGTATGCAGGAGCAACATGGAGGAGACTGGCATTAGACAAACCGTTGTGGAAGAGGCTTGGAGAGACCTTCGTCCAGCAGTGGATTGATAATGGTTGATAATGATTATGATATATATATGTGACCACCAAGGGGGAGGTTATTATATATATATATTTATTTATTTATGTATAACATCCTTGGTGGTCACAATAATGTGACTCGACCGTGTATATATATATATATATATATATATATATATATATATATATATATATATTTATATATTTATAACCTCCAGATTTCCCTCATTTGATTCCGAGTGATGAAAATACAAATAAATGCATTGAACTGCCCCACAATTTATAGGTCTCACACTGTACTTATAAAATTTCAAATATATTTTTAATTATATGTGAACGAAATGACGTTAGAAGGATAACTCAATGAATAAAAATCCTGTCGAAAGGTTAAAGAACTTTTATATTAGTTTACAGCGTATATTTGTCCTATAGTTAACATGGGAGACGCTGAAATTTTTCAAAATAAATGGAACCCGAATTTGCGAGATCTTTTAAATGGCTGTCTGTAAGTTTTCAGTAGTTGCATTGATTTGCATATACGACATTGTTAAAAATAATTACTATGATGATATGCTAACGCTGATCACTTTCTTTTTTTTTTTTTTTTTTTTTTTTTTGATTTGAGGTTTAACGACCACCGTGAGCAACTCAATGGGCTATAAGCAGTCGCCCGTCCCTAATTTAGGGTCACTGGTTCCAGGGAAGGGAGAGAGCCAGTGCCGTAAGACAAACACAACATCCATGCCTCACCGGGATTCGAAACCGGACCCCGTTCGGACGAATGATCAGAGGCCATCGCTTAGACCACTGCGCCACCGGGGCGGCGATCACTTTCTTTATACAAAAAAAAAAAAAAAAAAAAAAAGAAGTAACTTAGTTTGGTATTCGTGTTTTTGTAGTGAACCGAAAGACTAAATTTCCGGCCTGGTTTAGTCGTCCCAAACCGCCCCTGGTTTAGAGAGATTCTGCAGACATTGCAACATTTTTTTCAATGCATTTTCCTACGAAAAAGTTCTTTCTGTTTTCGGTTACATCTACTCTGGGTGTTCTTTCCATTGCCAAAAAAATGAGGGTGTTTCTACTTCATTTCTCTAACGTCTATAGAGGTCTGTATACAGTTAGGTTGGGAGTAAGATCTCTAGTCAACTTGATACTACAAATACTGAGCCAGTGGTGTAGCCATGTTTCAAAATCTGGGGAAGAGGGGGGGTCCGAACACACATGCACACATTACATATATATATATATATATACACCATCTATGCTGGTAACCATGTTTAATAGATATCGCTGTTTTATTAAGTACACATTATACACTTGTTTGCATTCTACGAAGAATTACAATCTTATATTATTAAATTTAGTTGATTCACATCATAAAAAGTGTGCATTATATCATTATATTCCTGAAAAATTTGGGGGTGTCTTTTACATTGCGGATTCCCGACTCTGAACATCTGGGGGTTCTTGACCCCCGCCTCCCCCATTGGTTACGCCTATGTACTGAGCTCTACTTTTTCAATAGAATTAAAATGACAAGATCCCATAAAAAATAATTTATGTTTTCTTATTGGCCTCGAAATTATATAAAAAAACTGTATAGAAAAACGTTTGGACACTGATACAAATATGAACATTTCATCTCTTAGGTGGTTTTTCGTTTGTTATGTTATGTGTTATTAAAACCATACGTAAAATGTTTTTCTATTGTGCCTAGTTTTGATTTATTACTGAGGTTGAGGAAAAATCTTAGATTGCAAGATTTTGCTTTCCCACCGGCTTTTTGACTCTGTATCTGTACTTACAGGAAGTACTGCATAGTCATAGTAGTACCCACTGCATTTAAGATCGTGCAAAATGAAGCACACTCATTGATGCTTCAGTTTTTGTGATCATTGTACTTGCTTCAGAGCTTTTATGTTCATTATTTATTGCTGAATTTTTGCATTTATAATGCGCTTGTGTTTATCGCATTAGTAAGCCATAAAATGATATGTGTTACATTATATGAACAAAGTTTCATTCAAGGTTTTTTGTTAGCTCATGTCACTACGTTTGCCTTGTTTATTAAAGTTTTTATGTTGTTTTCTGTGATCGTATTTCTTTTTGAAACAGACACAACGACGCCACTTCCAACCTTCAATCTGCTTTCAAAGCACGTATTGCAGTAATGGGTTTCTTGGTACACAAGCAGGTTGGAGTGAATCAAGTAGATGCAATCGACTCGAAAAAAAAATAATAATAATAAGCTGAAAGATAATGACGCATTTATGTTTTTCTACCACGCATATCCCTAACGACGATGACCTGGCACTGATTATGATTGACAGAAAAATCCTTTTGATGATCCTGCGTTAACAGATTTAATTTCTTTTGGCATTTTTATTCCAGATTTTACGAAAGTTTACACCGCATTCTCCTGACTCTGAAAAAGACAAAATAGATTTGCAGAAGTGAGAAACCTTTCTGACTAAATACTTCTTCAGATACACTCAAACTCTTTCTTAACAGCGAAGAACTGTATATCCGACATACAGCTTAATGAATTATAAAAAATATATATACTATTAATAAAAAATTACGAGATGTTTCGCAAACGCATTTAAAGAACAATAATTTGTGAATTTATTGTCATTCGTGTGATATTAAGAACACAGGAATCTAAATTTTTAGTACTACAGTGAAAGCACTATTTAACAAAGACACATAGTGGCGGCCGAAATATTCGTAATTACATACATACATACATACATATCACCAAGCTGTTCTCTGGGATTCAGAGGTTAGCTCCACAAAGAAAAGACAAACTACTAGATAATTTTTAACTGATGGTTTACTTACTGTTGCCGTATCAAACTCCTCCATTTACAGCGATCTTGAAGAACAACTCGGGCTTCACTGACATCCATCACACGACGCACACATCTGAAATATTCATTACATAAAAAAAAATTCGCTATATGGAATATATCTTTTTAACATCAATACAGAATAGACTTTGACCATAATAACTAAACTGCTGATTATTAAACCATTATAATTTTTAAAGTTTTTATTGCTATTAAAGTTGTTTCTTATTAAATTTAACAGTAATGAAGTTAATCTTATTTAGCAATTGCTGCGGTCTTCATTACTACAGTATCACAGTTACGTACTGTTTTCATGTGATTTCATTTAGGACGTTCTAAATTTAAAGAATAATTCAATAACAGTGCATAGTGTACACGTATAAGAGTCTTTACAAAAATAAAATACTACCTTCAAAACATTATGGATCATCATTCAAAGAAATCAATAATTTTTTTTTTGAATTTTAGCACAAGATATTTCCTCAGAGTTACATCTACTCACATCGGCTAATAAATAAGAAACCTTTATGCGGATGTACGTAAACGTCACTCACGCAGTGCATATGCGAAATGCGTGGTCATGTGCGTCACCACGTGATCTAGGCAACTATTTAATACTGCTTGCTGCTCGCCAGTAATCGTCGGTAGTGTTGATCACAGTGGGAAAAACAAAGGATCTTTCCGAGCTCGATAAATGGCTTATTGTTGGTGCCCGTTTGGCTGGAGCGACAATTTTGAAAACAGCAGAGCTGACTTCTCAAAAGATGAGATATCCTTATCTTTAATCAGTGGAAAATGATCATATGTAGAGGATTTTAGGAAGGGAGTGTCTGACTCCAGGTCTTAAACAACCCTTAAAAATAGGAATCTAGGAGATTTGGGCTAGAGTGTCCGATAGGAAAGTCACACGGAAGTGAGGTAGAAGACGCCCTTATTTACTACCGGGGGGCCAGTACCCGGGGTCCGACGGCTTAATGTGCCCATCAGATCAGATCATACGTAGAGGATTTTAGGAAGGGAGTGTCTGACCCCAGGTCTTAAACATACCCTTAATTAAATTAGGAATCTAGGAGATTTGGGCTAGAGTGTCCGATAGTTGAAAGTCACACGGAAGTGAGGTAGAAGACGCGACCTGTACTTTACTGACCGGGGGGCCAGTACCCGGGGTCCGACGGCTTAATGTGCCCATCAGATCAGATCATACGTAGAGGATTTTAGGAAGGGAGTGTCTGACCCCAGGTCTTAAACAACCCTTAGAAATAGGAAGCTAGGAGATTCGGGCTAGATTGCCCGATAGGAAAGTCACACGGAAGCGAGGTAGAAGACGCCCTTATTTACTACCGGGGGCCAGTACCCGGGGTCCGACGGCTTAATGTGCGCATCAGATCAGATCAGATCATATGTAGAGGATTTTAGGAAGGGAGTGTCTGACCCCAGGTCTTAAACAACCCTTAGAAATAGGAAGCTAGGAGATTTGGGCTAGAGTGTCCGATAGGAAAGTCACACGGAAGTGAGGTAGAAGACGCCCTTATTTACTACCGGGGGCCAGTACCCGGGGTCCGACGGCTTAATGTGCCCATCAGATCAGATCATACGTAGAGGATTTTAGGAAGGGAGTGTCTGACCCCAGGTCTTAAACAACCCTTAGAAATAGGAAGCTAGGAGATTCGGGCTAGATTGCCCGATAGGAAAGTCACACGGAAGCGAGGTAGAAGACGCCCTTATTTACTACCGGGGGCCAGTACCCGGGGTCCGACGGCTTAATGTGCGCATCAGATCAGATCAGATCATATGTAGAGGATTTTAGGAAGGGAGTGTCTGACCCCAGGTCTTAAACAACCCTTAGAAATAGGAAGCTAGGAGATTTGGGCTAGAGTGTCCGATAGGAAAGTCACACGGAAGTGAGGTAGAAGACGCCCTTATTTACTACCGGGGGCCAGTACCCGGGGTCCGACGGCTTAATGTGCCCATCAGATCAGATCAGATCAGATGTAGAGGATTTTAGGAAGGGAGTGTCTGACCCCAGGTCTTAAACAACCCTTGGAAATAGGAAGCTAGGAGATTTGGGCTAGATTGCCCGATAGGAAAGTCACACGGAAGCGAGGTAGAAGACGCCCTTATTTACTACCGGGGGGCCAGTACCCGGGGTCTGACGGCTTAATGTGCGCATCAGATCAGATCAGATCATATGTAGAGGATTTTAGGAAGGGAGTGTCTGACCCCAGGTCTTAAACAACCCTTAGAAATAGGAAGCTAGGAGATTTGGGCTAGAGTGTCCGATAGGAAAGTCACACGGAAGTGAGGTAGAAGACGCCCTTATTTACTACCGGGGGGCCAGTACCCGGGGTCCGACGGCTTAATGTGCCCATCAGATCAGATCAGATCAGATGTAGAGGATTTTAGGAAGGGAGTGTCTGACCCCAGGTCTTAAACAACCCTTAAAAATAGGAATCTAGGAGATTTGGGCTAGAGTGTCCGATAGGAAAGTCACACGGAAGTGAGGTAAAAGACGCCCTTATTTACTACCGGGGGCCAGTACCCGGGGTCTGACGGCTTAATGTGCGCATCAGATCAGATCAGATCATATGTAGAGGATTTTAGGAAGGGAGTGTCTGACCCCATGTCTTAAACAACCCTTAGAAATAGGAAGCTAGGAGATTTGGGCTAGAGTGTCCGATAGGAAAGTCACACGGAAGTGAGGTAGAAGACGCCCTTATTTATTACCGGGGGGCCAGTACCCGGGGTCTGACGGCTTAATGTGCGCATCAGATCAGATCAGATCATATGTAGAGGATTTTAGGAAGAGAGTGTCTGACCCCAGGTCTTAAACAACCCTTAAAAATAGGAAGCTAGGAGATTTGGGCTAGAGTGTCCGATAGGAAAGTCACACGGAAGTGAGGTAGAAGACGCCCTTATTTACTACCGGGGGCCAGTACCCGGGGTCTGACGGCTTAATGTGCCCATCAGATCAGATCAGATCATATGTAGAGGATTTTAGGAAGGGAGTGTCTGACCCCAGGTCTTAAACAACCCTTAAAAATAGGAAGCTAGGAGATTTGGGCTAGAGTGCCCGATAGGAAAGTCACACGGAAGTGAGGTAGAAGACGCCCTTATTTACTACCGGGGGGCCAGTACCCGGGGTCCGACGGCTTAATGTGCCCATCAGATCAGATCAGATCAGATGTAGAGGATTTTAGGAAGGGAGTGTCTGACCCCAGGTCTTAAACAACCCTTAAAAATAGGAATCTAGGAGATTTGGGCTAGAGTGTCCGATAGGAAAGTCACACGGAAGTGAGGTAGAAGACGCCCTTATTTACTACCGGGGGCCAGTACCCGGGGTCTGACGGCTTAATGTGCCCATCAGATCAGATCAGATCATATGTAGAGGATTTTAGGAAGGGAGTGTCTGACCCCAGGTCTTAAACAACCCTTAAAAATAGGAAGCTAGGAGATTTGGGCTAGAGTGTCCGATAGGAAAGTCACACGGAAGTGAGGTAGAAGACGCCCTTATTTACTACCGGGGGGCCAGTACCCGGGGTCTGACGGCTTAATGTGCGCATCAGATCAGATCAGATCATATGTAGAGGATTTTAGGAAGGGAGTGTCTGACCCCAGGTCTTAAACAACCCTTAAAAATAGGAAGCTAGGAGATTTGGGCTAGAGTGTCCGATAGGAAAGTCACACGGAAGTGAGGTAGAAGACGCCCTTATTTACTACCGGGGGCCAGTACCCGGGGTCCGACGGCTTAATGTGCCCATCAGATCAGATCAGATCAGATGTAGAGGATTTTAGGAAGGGAGTGTCTGACCCCAGGTCTTAAACAACCCTTAAAAATAGGAATCTAGGAGATTTGGGCTAGAGTGTCCGATAGGAAAGTCACACGGAAGTGAGGTAGAAGACGCCCTTATTTACTACCGGGGGCCAGTACCCGGGGTCTGACGGCTTAATGTGCCCATCAGATCAGATCAGATCATATGTAGAGGATTTTAGGAAGGGAGTGTCTGACCCCAGGTCTTAAACAACCCTTAAAAATAGGAAGCTAGGAGATTTGGGCTAGAGTGTCCGATAGGAAAGTCACACGGAAGTGAGGTAGAAGACGCCCTTATTTACTACCGGGGAGCCAGTACCCGGGGTCCGACGGCTTAATGTGCCCATCAGATCAGATCAGATCATATGTAGAGGATTTTAGGAAGGGAGTGTCTGGCTCCAGGTCTTAAACAACCCTTAGAAATAGGAATCTAGGAGATTTGGGCTAGAGTGTCCGATAGGAAAGTCACACGGAAGCGAGGTAGAAGACGCCCTTATTTACTACCGGGGGCCAGTACCCAGGGTCCGACGGCTTAATGTGCCCATCAGATCAGATCAGATCATATGTAGAGGATTTTAGGAAGGGAGTGTCTGACCCCAGGTCTTAAACAACCTTTAGAAATAGGAATCTAGGAGATTTGGGCTAGAGTGTCTGATAGGAAAGTCACACGGAAGTGAGGTAGAAGACGCCCTTATTTACTACCGGGGCCAGTACCCGGGGTCCGACGGCTTAACGTGCCCATCCGACGCACGGCGGATATTTAGTGGATCGAGCGTTCGTACCTGCCTGGGATCGAACCTGAGGTCCTTTTTGCGGCATGCACGAACGTTGTCCACTAGGCCATCCGCGGCCCTTAATCTGTGGAAAAACAACCCACATTGCTTGTCTAACAGGCGTAACTGTGGCGCGACGACAATCTGTCAGGAACGAAATCGCCGTCGTCTGTGAAGGCTTGTACGGAGAAATAGGACTTCCTTTGTGCAGAAATTGACCGCAGCACTCTATGAAGGCTGTCTCCGACTCACATCTCAGCGAACTAAGCGCAACGAAACGAAGCGGATCGGTATTGGTAGCCATATGCCCATACAGAAACCCCTGATTTCTGCGAAGAACAGAAAAGTTCGTCTACAGTGGTGTCAGGAACACCCTGACTGGACATTGAAAGACTGGAAAAAAGTCATGTGGCCCGACGAGTCACGGTACACCTTGTTCTGTACCGGCCGTAAGCAGAGAATTTGGCGGGAGCCCCATGAAACAACCAACTCAGCTTGCCTTGTAAGCACAACTCAAGGCTTTGGAGGTAGTGTCATTTTGTGGGGCACGTTCTGTTAGTACGGAACGGGTTCCATGATACTGCTAGAAGACTGGGTGCCTCCCAAGGAATATCTGAACATTGTTGTCGGTCAAGTCCATCCTGCAATGTTCACTTTTTATCCAGCAGGTGATGGCTGTTTCATCGACGATAATGCTACTGTCCATCACGCAAGTGTATTCAGCAGTGGTTGAGCGAGCATGACAGTGACTTCCACCATCTTCCTTAGCCCGGAGCTGAACCCCATTGAGAATGTATGGGACATATTAGAAAAACAGATTCGGGATTAAAGTCCTCTTCCGTCAAATCTGAGCCAGTTAAAGGACCGTCTAGTAAAAGCCTATAACGAAGTAAATTTCTCCGTCATTTCTGTCCACGCCAGGATTCGAACCCGGATCCCCTCATTCCGGAATAAGTCACTCTACCAATTGAGCTACGCGGACGTTTTATTCTGATTCCTATCTGCCTGTATGTCGTGTGCGTCCTTCTGGCAGGTACGTCACACGCCTGGTGTGCTGTAGACGTAGATTTGCTCCAACACATTGTGGAACATATGCCAAACCACATACGTGCTGTAATTCGGGCTGTAGAAGGTCCAACCCACAGTATTGAATAAAAATTTCTAATTCAGTGGCGGTATGTGTATTAAGACAATGAAAAACATCTTCTGGCACATTTTATATGAATTGAAACCCATTTCGAATCGTCTGAAATAGTTTGATAATATCTTTAGTTGGTTTTGAATCACATCGCAGTCTTTATCTTTAAAGTCATCAGCAATTTCAAAAATTTTTTCTGAACAGTCTGTGGAATACCTTTGTCAGTCAGATGACCAGCAATAGCAACATGTTGTCAATTTCGTGCACAACAAATGAAAACAAAGCAAAATGGAACTTATACGAAGGGCTTCGCTAAATAGAAAATCACACTGCTAAATGAAGGTATCTTTGAGTGCATTTTAGCTCAAGTTTCAAGGTTTCCCATAAAATTCCTTAAATAGAGAACTTCGGTAAACAAAGGTTCGGTAAGTAGAGGTGCCACTGTATTTTCTTACTTAACCAAAATTCCAGCCCTCACAATTTGTTTTTCACTGAAGAAGCCTCCGCTCGAATCGGAGAGAGTTTTGGTGCTGGAGAAATTAATCTATTCGAATAGCTACTCCATTAAGGTGGTTCCACCTAAAATCTCTGCCTTATGTTTCTAATGGTAAAACTTCTTTACATATTTTCTTTGCAATCAATGTATTCCCACGGATGAAAATTTTCACATTCATAAAACTAACTGTAAGTTATAGCATGGGATACTTAATACTTGCTAAAACATAATCATAATTACATTAAAAATCAATCATTTTCTTTTGAGTAATGTTCAGACCTGTTAATAGATGGCGCGACCTGTACATTGATGACGTCAGTAGACAAACAAATGTAGGATGGCTTAATTACGATTATGTTTCAGCAAGCATTAAGTATCCCATGCTATAACTTAAAGTTAGTTTTATCGATATGCAAATTTTCATCCTTGGGAATACACTAATTGCGAAGATAATATGTACAGAAATTTTACCATTGGAAACATAAGGCAGAGATTTTGGGTGGAACCACCTTAAGACACTTATGTTTTACTCACGCAATGAGAGAGAGAGAGAGAGAGAGAGAGAGAGAGAAACCAAATGATTATTTCAGTTTTGAATACAATTGCATAACTATGCCACCATTGGTTTAGATTCTTTCGTTAACGTAATGACTGTGTACCACTATTTCGACTTTTTTGTATAGTGACCAGAATATTATTTCCTAAATTAGGACGGGCGACTGCTTATAGCCCATTGAGTTGCTCACGGTGGTCGTTAAACCTCCAATCAAAAAAAAAAAAAAAAAAAAAAGAATATTATTTAACTTTCCTATTAATTCGCATAAAGACCAGATACGTTTGATATGTTTCATTACCATAGTTTTCTATACTTTGCACTGTGCCAACTGCTACCATGTTGTTCGCACAAACATTTTGTATTGTCTCTCCAATTTCCTTTTTCATCAAAGCGATTACTATATTATAGTTTCAACTACATTCAGGGCCGGATTAAGAGGGGGTCTAGCGGGGCTATAGCTTAGGGGCCCCACAAGTACCAAGGACCCAGGAGGCATGCCGCTACACCGCAAATAATACACAGCTTATATATTAATAAATAGAAGAAGTAAAATAATTTTAGTTTTCTTTCGTATGATTCCCACTCGATCACAAACAGTGGCTAGAAGACGAATAGATTTCAAGGCAGGGACTCGCTAAGGGTAAACGTTCTGTGTCGCTGTGTATAACGGGGCTTGCGAGACAGTTTCAGCTTTTTTACTACCATCCACCCACATCTCACTGTTTGCGCTTGGAACCGTTAATGGGCGAATCCACTGTGTCATCACATTGCGTAACAAACAAGATGTACCAAGAAAAGTATACAATGCTAAATTATTAAAAATTCTAATACAAAATTTAGGAAACTTAAGCTTTTAACTCATAGTCTTGTGAGAACAGTGGAAAATACAGTGACTTTTTATGAAAACTCTGAAGGTAATTTCTTAGTTTGAAATATGCACTACAGTAGTGGCCAAAATTGTGGAAACCTTTTTGGAAATAGTGTATTTTTGAGGTGTGATGGCTCGTAACACCATTTTGGTTTTGGAGTAATACCATAAAATTATATAACAATGGATAGATCATTTCATCAAGAATGTAATGCAATAACTTTTGTGAAGGATTTTATATTAGAACAGCAGTTATAAAGATGAAAAGTCAAACACATAGAAAAAATGAGATATACAAAAATTCTCACCATGTCAGTTAATACTTAGTTGGGTAACCTTTAGCGTTAATTACGGCCTTACGACGCCTTCCCATGGAGTGAACCAAGTTTTTTAGTTCTGCAGCTGTTATAATGTAAAACCAAGATTGAATTATTGCTTCTAGTAATTGGGTTTTATTGCTCGGTTGCTTCTGACTAACAAGTTTCTTTAGTCGGCTCCATAGATTTTCGATGGGGTTAAGGTCTGAACTATTCCCAGGCCATTCCAGCAGGGGAATATGATTACCTAGAAACCACTTTTTGCACACAGCAGCAGCATGACATGGAGCTGAAACCTGTTGAAATATAAATGCTTCATTATCTTCGAAAAGATCACGTGCGGAAGACTTCAGTTTGGGCTCAAGTATTTCCTTAATGTATTTTTGGCCATTTATATTCCCATTAATCACGCAAATTCTGTCCACACCTTTTCATGTCATAGAACCCTAGATATTAACACTAACTGGGTGTTTCACGGTACATGTAATGCAATCAGTATGCAAATCTTCTCCGATTCTTCTCTTTACGTATTTTATGCCATCACTACCAAACAGGGAGAATTTGGTCTCATCACTCCAAATAACACTGTCCCATTGTTCCGCTGTCCAGTTAACATGGGTCCAATTATCTCTTTTGAACCTTTGTTTGAGAGATAAAAATTGATTTTTTGGTGGAATTCTAGCTTTTAGACCAAATTTCTGCAGTCTGCGCCGAACAGTCCTTGCACTCAACTTCACATTGCATTGTGCCATTTCATCTTTTATACACCCAGATGACTTTCTTCTGTCCCCTAGGCACAGTCTCTTAATTCTTCTATCATCACTTGCTGTTGTGCACCTTTTCCTGCCTTTACCAGTCTGGTTTTGTAGTGACTGAGTCTCCTTATACATCTTCAAAAATTTAGAAATGCCACCTTTGGTTAAGTTTCCACCAAATTTTTCTTCTAATTTCTTCATAACTGAAGCCTTGTTCACTTAATAGTACTATTTTACATCACTTTCTGGGTGAGCAGTCAACTCTTTGCACCATTTCTTTAATTTTATTACGTTTTACAAGCTCACTAAATGAAAGAACAAAAATAAGGAAAATAAAAACTAACGTGATAGCAATCACATAACACACTGACAGATGACCTCCTCTCAGCTCCAATATATCACATCAATAGCTGAATCCTACTGTGACCTAATTGGCTCATTACCAAATCAATATGACGCCTGATTGGCTCTATAAACAGTCACCCTCATTGGTTACATTAAAATGAAGGAAAGCTACTTCATATCAACCTAAGCAAGTTGTGCTTCCTGTTTTCTGGTTATTTGGCTATAATTTTTCATAGAATACAGATAAGTGAACAAACTTTGTTGCATTACATTTTTGATAAAATTATCTTTCCATTGATATACAATTTTATGGTATTATTCCAAAAAACAGTAGTATTATGAGCCATTAAACATCAAAAATACCCTTTTTCTAAAAGGTTTCCACAATTTTAGCCACTACTGTACGTATTAATTACGATAAAACACGAAACTGCACAATGATATTGCTGAAGTTTCATTTTTTAACGGATTTCATAATGATTCTCTGTCATAAGTTCTTTGAGGGCCCACTGAGATGTCTTATTAGCCTTGGTAGCCCACTGAGAAATCTTAGCCTAGGGGCCCACTAAGGCCCTAATCTGGCCCTGACTACATTGTTTTCGACCAGTGTCTGTTTCAGTCTTCACCTTTCCTTCCTATTTTCAAAGAAATTTAGATACATAAAACTGAGAATGGTGAGCAGACTAATTATTGTATCCTACTTCCTTTACTGATTTACATATTAACTTCCTCTTGCATGGACTCTAACATTAATCAGAATTCAGTTTCTTTTAGAAAACTGATCTGTAGGTTGTAATTATTTCCTCTGCCTTTGACCACTTGGGAAGCGTAGATATGATATTTGTAAGGGCTTGACCCAACCTGTTCAACACAAGCCCGTCCTTCCCACTGGTCAGGCCGGGTCGAGTTCATTTTTTCATCAACTAAAAAAAAAATATATCCGAACTCGAGCGGGGCCAGATCTGGGCTAGAAGATTCAGCATTTTGCTGTTGGTTCAGAGAAAAAATATGCCGGCTAGCAAAATGGGGATAGAATTGTGACCTAATTAGTCGTTCCTTATAACATCTCCAGATATTGCTGATCTAAATTAGAGAATAAAATGAAACCAAATTGGATTTCGTAAAAGAAAAAATCAAATTTAATTTGCACTCGAAATTGATTTCTTCCAAATACAAATATTTTAAGAGACATTTCATACATATTTTTAATAGAAGTATTACAATCTCCGTACAGTCTTTCTGTTTTTCACCACCACCACCCAAACCCCTGTTCAGTGGCGCACCGGAAAATCTTGAGGCCCTCCTCCACCGCAAAAATCCCTTCGAGGCCCTTTTTCGAAAATCTATTAGCACTCAATTACTTAAAGTTTTAAATCCATATCATTTATTGGGCTTTATAGGCGTTTTTATAATTAAAATTATTTGGAATCTATAGGTATTTTGCGCAAAACTCTAAATTATTGCACTTTTTACTGCGTGTAACACAAATGTGCACGTTGTAATTGAAATAGTTGCCCTAATTTTATGCCAATAGAAAGTACTACAAAACTGTTACGCCAAAGTAGAATATATCATGCAAATTTTATTCTTTTAGAAAACTAAGGCCAGCCTCTTAGAAATGTTTTATGATCACACATACAAAACATGTAACTCTCAAGTGATAGTCAGACAGTATGTAATGACCTTTTCCGATTTATACATAAATAGAGAACATATGTAATCAAATAAATAAATAACAGTTAAGAATTGTTGCACAAAAATATAAACGTACTTAAATTATTTACTATTAAGTATAAAAAACACACTTAACATAAGGCTACAAGGTTCTACACATAGTAAAAAAAATTCTCTTGACTCTTATAAAAAAATGGCACAGGTCTATATGTGCAAACAATTGTGTTATGTATTACAACTTATCCTCATTAGTAAAAATTTGTCATTCATTAAACTGATATTTCTCTCCCATTCTTTTGTTAATATGCATGTATAGGAACTATTGCTATGACTGTGAAAAGGGGCCTCAGGTCTTCAGAAATAACTGCTTCAGTTTTTACAAATTTTAATCGCGAGAAAAACAACCAAAAGCTACATTTCTTTTTAATACTTCTTTCAAAGCTGCCGTAAAAAAATTGCTGGTTATTTCTTTATTCATATGAAATTTCCCCAAAAGTTTCTGTAAAATGTTTTTGTTGAGGCCAAAGGCCCTCTTAGCCGTGAACCACTGATAGGAGGCCGATAGTTCTGTAGTTCCTGAGATCCTCAATGTCACCTTTTTTATGTAGCAGGATCATTATAGCGTTGTTCCAACCCTCAGGAATCTTCCCTTCATTAAGGCATCGAGTGAAAATTTGGGCGAGTACTGTTTCAATTTCTCCACTTGCTTCTTGTATGATGTCTACAGTAATTCCATCTTTTCCTGGAAGCTTTTCCCCGTTTCATGTTCTTGATTGCATGTGCAACTTCTGCTGGGAGGACTGGATGAACTGTAGTACTGGTACCTTTCATGATGTCTGGAGTACATGTATCATCCCTTTCATATAATTTGGAGTAGAAATCTTTCACTCTTGTCACAATTTTGCCTCTATTTCTCGTTACAGAACCATCTTCTTTTCTCAGTGCCATAATCTGTTTTCTTCCCTTATTGAGATGTCCCTTTGCTGTCTTTAGGCTTTGGTTGTTTTCAATTGCTTTCCTCACTAGTTCACAGTTGAATTTCCTTACGTCTTCAGTGATACTTTTTCGTACTGTCTTGCATAACTCTATATATTCCACTTTGGAAGTCACATCTTCTTTAGTTGTCCTCATCTCTCTTCTTTTTTGCATCAACATTTTGGTATTTCCTGATAATTTGTTCACATGCAACTTGTTCTTACACCCAGCTAATCTTGTTGCTGTTTCCATTTTCCATAAGAGCTTTGGTCACTTTTCTGTTAACTTCAGAGATGTCCACTTCTTCTGATGTTAGACCTTCTAGAGCAGAGAATCTGTTCCTCAGTTCCAATTTGAAGGTATTATGATGCATTTTAAGGTTGGTCATGTCAATACACTTTGTTTGTTTTATGAGCTTGCCACGTTTGAGTTTAGTGTTGAGGTGCATCTTACATCTCACCAATCTATGGTCACTACCTGTGTTGAACTTGTTTAGCACACTGCAGTCTTCTATGACGAATTTTTTGTTACACATAATAAAATCAATTTCACTTGTCGTCCCATTTGGATGTCTCCATGTCCATTTCCTGTGCGGCTTTTTCTTGAAAAAGGAGTTCAAGATGAAAAACCCTTCTGCCTCTGCAAACTCAACGAGAGTATTTCCACACTGGTTTCTGTTGCCGTGACCAAATTTACCTACTGAAGTTTCATTCTGTTGCCGTTGCCCTATTTTTGCATTGAAATCTCCCATAATTATCTTCAAGTGCTGCTTACCTTTATTATTTAGATGACGAATTTCCTCATAAAATTCTTCAATTTCTTCTTCAATATGACTTGTGGTGGGTGCATAAGTTTGAATAATCTGAGCCTGGTATCTTCTCGAGAGTTGGATAACAAGTCGTACAGCTCTGTCAGAGGAACTTTCAACTTCTACAACTTTATCCTTCAGTTTCTTGTTTATTATAAATCCAACACCACTAGTTCTGCCAGTATCTGTCCCATGGTAGTAGAAGAGATGTCCACTTTTCAGTTCAATGAGATCTTCTCCTTTTCTCCTTACCTCACTTAGCCCGACGATGTCCCACTTGATCCTTTGTAGTTCCTTTTCCAATTCAAGAAGCCTTGAATCAGAAGATAGGGAGCGTCCATTATACGTAGCCAAGGTAAGCATCAGATGGCAGTCTAGTCCGGTCCTCCCAGTATTCTTAGCACCCTGTGCCTTCATGTCGCACTGGCCGCTGCCTTGGCCAGGTACATTCCAGCTGCCGGAGACTGAGGGCCGAGATTTAAGTTGTGGAGTCATTTTGGAGGGGTTTGGCCATAACTTACCACGCTGGCCAAGCGGGTTGGTGAGTGTGGGATAGCATTTCCTCTAATCCCGATGGTATAGTTAAACCGCTATTGGCGGTCGTCAGACCCTCTTTAGTGGGAACAGGATGCACCACGAGAAGGCGGGGTTGACATTTGTCAAGGAAAGGCTGTGATGTTACGCATCACCTGATATATATATATATATATATATATAATTTGACGTTGTTTGTACATCACACGTCAATATTATATATATATATATGTATATATATATATAATTTGACGTGTGATGCACAAACGACAATTAAAATAATTAAGAGAACTTGGTCCAAATAGGAAGAAAATGTGTATACAAGTAGAAGAACGCATTCGTAATATCATGGCGGAATTTGGAAATTCTAAAGACCTTAAAAAATACCTGAAAGCATTAAGCTATCAAAATTCAGAAGATGTAAGTACTTAAAAATGCCTGAAAGCATCAAAATTCAGATGTAAGTACTTAATTAATTAGGTGTAAATTATTTGACTACGATTTGTATATATATATGTAAAATGCTATTAAAAACTTGTATTTAGTATAAAAAACTTGATGTAAGTAATTAATTAATTAGATGTAAATAATTTGACTACGATTTGTATATATATATATATATATATATATATGTATATAAGTAAGCTTGCCACGTTCAAGTTTAGTGTTGAGGTGCATCTAGATTGGTGAGATGTAAGATGCACCTCAACACTAAACTTGAACGTGGCAAGCTCATAAGACAAACAAAATCTATTGACATAACCAACCTTAAAAAACACCATAATACCTTCAAGTTAGAACTGAAGAACAGGTTCTCTGCTTTAGAAGGCCTAACATCGGAAGAAGTGGACATCTCTGAAGTTAACAGAAAAGTAACCTTAAAGCTCTTATGGAAACAGCAACAAAATTAGCTGGTTCTAAGAACAAGTTGCATGTGAACAAATTATCAGGAAAAAACCAAAATGTTGATGCAAAAAAGAAGAGAGATGAGGACAACTAAAGAAGATGTGACTTCCAAAGTGGAATATATAGAGCTATGCAAGACAGTAAGAAAAAGTATCACTGAAGACGTAAGGAAATTCAACTGTGAACTAGTAAGGAAAGCAATTGAAAACAACCAAAGTCTAAAGATAGCAAAGGGACATCTCAGTAAGGGAAGAAAACAGATTATGGCACTGAGAAAAGAAGATGGTTCTGTAACAAGAAATACAGGCGAAATTTTGACAAGAGTGAAAGATTTCTACTCCAAATTATATAAAAGGGATGATATATGCACTCCAGACATCATGAAAGATACCAGTACCAGAGTTCCTCCAGTCCTTCCAGCAGAAGTGGCACATGCAATCAAGAACATGAAGCGAGGAAAAGCTCCAGGAGAAGATGGAATTACTGTAGACATCATACAAGAAGCAAGTGGAGAAATCGAAACAGTACTCGCCCAAATTTTCACTCGATGCCTTAATGAAGGAAAGATTCCTGAGGATTGGAACACCGCTACAATGATCCTGCTACATAAGAAAGGTGACATTGAGGATCTCGGAAACTACAGACCTATCAGCCTCCTATCAGTAGTTTATAAAATCTTCACTAAAGTTCTTTCACACCGCTTGAAGGTAACACTGGACATGGCTCAACCGAGAGAACAAGCTGGATTCAGGAGTGGCTACAGCACAATAGATCATATCCACGTGCTGAGAGAACTAATTGAAAGAGCGAGGGAATATGAGCTTCCATTGTGCATGGCTTTTATCGATTATGAAAAAGCCTTTGATTCGGTGAAACCATCAGCAGTTACAATGGCTCTGAAAACCTGCGGTATTGAAGATGCATACATTAATATTATTAATAACATCTATGAAAATGCAAGTGCAAAGATTAGGCTGTTTGAAAATACAACACACGTAAAAATTGGAAAGGGAGTGAGACAAGGTGACACCATATCTCCGAAGCTCTTTAATGCCACATTGGAGGGTGTTTTTCAGTCGCTGAGCTGGGAAAACAAGGGGATAAAGATTAATGGAGATTATCTAACCCACCTTCGTTTTGCTGATGACGTAGTCATTTTTGCAACTACCCCATCAGAGCTGCAGAGTATGATCCAGGAACTTGCTGACAAGAGTAAAGAAATGGGATTAAAAATGAACTTTCAGAAGACAAAAGTGATGTTCAATGCTTTTACAAGAAATGAAGATTTATCGATTGATGGAGAAAAGCTGGAGATAACAGACACATACGTTTATCTTGGACAGCAGATATCAAGTGAGGGTCACATTGATGAAGAAATTAATCGGCGTACAAAACTTGCCTGGAGAGCTTTTGGAAGAAACAGCATAATTTTCAAGAGCAATATGCCATTATGTCTTAAAAGAAAAAGTGTTTGATCAATGCATCCTTCCAGTGCTTACGTATGGTGCAGAGACGTGGACCTTAACTAAAAGAGACATACAAAGGCTGCAGACAACTCAAAGAAGCATGGAGAGGTGCATGCTTGGTGTAACCAGGAGAGATAAGAAGAGGAACTCGTGGATCCGAAAAATGACAAGAGTGGAAGACATCATGATCAGAGTTAAATCCCTGAAATGGCAATGGGCTGGACATACTGCCAGAAGGACAGATCATCGATGGACAGCCGAAATTTTAGATTGGATTCCAAGGGACAGGAAAAGACCCAGAAGAAGACCACATGGGAGATGGGTGGATGAAATTCGAAAGTATGCAGGGGTGACATGGAGGAGACTGGCACAAGACAGACCGTTGTGGAGGAAACTTGGGGAGACCTTCGTCCAGCAGTGGATTGATAATGGTTGACAATGATGATGATGATGATATAAGTAAAATTATTCGATTAGCAGGGTCGCTTCGTCCACGATGGAATACAACAGGGTCGCTTCGCGCACGATTTTCCACAGGGTCGCTTGGCGCACGTCGCTTCCCGCACGTAATCTTCCATGCAATTGAAAAACTGAACTCAGAAAAGTTTAATTGAAACTTTTTTTTTACTCTATATTTCCCATTGATTTTGATTTCCCTTAAGAAAGTGTGGAAGCTGCGGAGATCAGAGAGTGAAACGGAACACGTGTAAGCGTACCAAGAATCAGGCATGTTTAATTAATAAAGTTGAAGTCAACGGGCCGGGATTCCCAAATTTAGACATACAACTGTGCTGCTCTGCCAGATGAGATTCAGTGATTTGAGACATGTCTTCAATAACACGCTTTGTCAATTACCCTGTCAGCAAACACTATATATACAAAAGACATTGGTCACCCGAACCATAAAGGAGAAAGATCCATTTATTGTAAAAAAATTAATATCGAGTTGGAACACCTTTGACCTGAATACATACGTTAAGCCTCCTAGGTATGCTTTCCAGTAAATCTTGAAAAGTATCCGCAGAGATGCCTTTCCATTCCTCTGGTAATACCTTCTCCAAGTCCTGAGCTAAAGCTGGACAATTTGCCAAAGTCTCGACACGGCGCTTCAATGCATCCCACAGCTTTCTGAAAACCAGTACACGTTTCAGATGTTTGATTGCCATAGTTGTGCCAGCTGTTTCAACCTTTTTTTTTTATTTCGTTCGCACAAAGATTGTGCATTGTCTCATCAATTTCTTTTTTCATCAAAGCGATTACTATATCATAGTTTCATCTGCATTGTTGTCGATCAATGCTTGTTTCATTCTTCACCTTTACTTCCTGTTTTTAAAGAAATTTAGATATATGAACTTGAGAATTGTGAACAGACTACGTACTGCACCCTACTTCGTATACTGATTTATTATCTTTGTGGAGACGAGTCCGAACATGAAACTTGATTTTCCGTAAACCAGTCAGCAAAAAAGCGTGCGTGCTATGTGGCAGGGTGCTGCGTCTTGCTAATAGTAACAGGACTCATGTGTAAAGTACTGAAGCAGTGCTTGAAGTGCCGAGGTGTCCAAGAAATCTATGAGGGTGGCTCGAAAAGTAAGGCATACTTTTTTTTTTTTGGCAACAGTTTAACAGATAGGCGAAATAAAACATATACACAGTGAAACTACATTTCTTAACTATTAGGTGTGCAATTTAATTCTCGGCCACAGGCACGACACGTTGACAGCAAATTATAGCAAATCGAATACGTACCTAATCAGGGAAATAATCCCCATCGTGTTGGATACATTTCAGCCATCGATCAGGGAGCTGCCGAATGCCACTGCGGAAAAAAGAGGGCTGTTTCGAGTTGATAAAGTCATTAATACTTGTGTGGACCTCCTCCACAGAAGTCACATGTGTATCACTCAGGTGATGTTGCAGGGAGCGAAAGAGGTGATAATCCGACGAAGCAAAGTCTGGAGAATACGCCGGGTGGGACAAATTCTCCCATCCCAGGTCGGTGATCGTGTTTAAAGTCGTTTTCGCGGTGTGTGGACGCGCATTATTCTGAAGCAACAGGACCGACCTTCTGCCATTGCCGGTGTATGGCCTTTTCGCCTCCATTGCGTTACTCACACGAATGAGTTGCTGACAATAACGCTCAGCATTGACTGTTACACCAGGTTTGAACAACTCATAATGTACGACACGACGCTGATCCAACCATATGCACAGCAACAACTTCCTGGCATGGATATTCGGTTTGGAGGTACTGGTGGGAGGCTGACCTGGATAAACCCAAATTTTGCGCCGCTTAGGATTATCGTAGAGGATCCACTTCTCATCACAGGTCAAAATCTTATGGAGGAAATCCTTCTTCTTGAATCTGGAGAGCAAGGACACAGCAACATCGTAGCGCCTAGACTTGTCCGCAGCTGTGAGTTGGTGGGGCACCCAACGGCCCTCCTTGTGAATCCGTCCAAACTTGCGCAGGCGCTTTGCAATGGCTTGCCATGTTACTCCGAGTTCTTAGTCGAGCTCTGACTGTGTGCGACAGGGATCCGCGTCCAACAGTTGTTCCAGTTCCTCATCGTCAACTTTCTGTGGCTGTCCCTGACGTTCTGCATGACGGAGATCAAAATGCCCCTGCTTAAACCGCTGGAACCATTTTTTACACGGACTGTAGGACACAGCAGCCTCACCCAAAGCAGCACAGATCATTTGCTGGGCTTCCGCGGTACTTTTTTGCAGCTGAAACGCGAACAGGAGGCAGTGCATCAAATGTTGCTTCTCGAACGACATTGCTTTCACCGTCAACTTTTGTCCGTTCTGTCACTACAGCTGTGAGCAGTTAAGGTTCCCTGGAAAGCTGTTGGATGGCGCTGCAATCAGCCATTATCGCACACAGCTATTTGCATTTGCCGACGTTCTATGATCGCTTGCGGTTAGGGGCCGAGAATTAAGTTGCACACCTAATATTTTGCAACATAAAAACCGATACCCTGGAGACATTTATCCCAGCGTGGTACCAGTCTTAGTATATCTTGTTCATAAAAGTCCGTTTTCTGGGCGTATAGCCACATGCGGACAACCGATTTGACTTCGTCTGCCGAATTGAAATGTTGGCCGCCGAGGAATCTTTTGAAGGGACCAAACAGATGAAAGTGCGATGGAGCCAGGTCCGGACTGTGCGGTGGGTACTGGAGGACCTAGCAGATGAATCGCGCAATTTTGTCACGAACGTGTTGTGCAGCATGTGGGCGAGCGTTGTTATGAAGCAGTCTGACATTTGCAGTGTCTGTTGGGTCTCTTGTCACGAAGGGCACGACGCAACTTTGTCAATGTGTTAGCCTAGGTTTTGGCATTCACAGCAGTCCCCGTTTGATGAAACTCCACCAGGAGAACGCCATGCATGTCCCAGAACAGCGTCGTGAGGAATTTTTCTGCAGATTGGGTTTTTTTTTTTTTTTTTTTTTTTTTGTGGCGGGGAGTTGGAATGTTTCCACACCATACTGGCCTTCTTTGTTTCAGGAGTGTAATGGTACCCCCAGGACTCATCGCCCGTCACTACACCTGCAAGAAATTCATGTCCTTCTTCTGCGTAACGCATCAAGTGGTCCATGGATGACATCATTTGCTGTCCCTTCTGGTCGTCTGTCAAGTTCTTGAGCACCCATCGCGCACTGGCCTTGCTAAATTGCAATTTGTCATGCACAATATCCTACGCTATACCGTGCGAAATGTTGAACTTCTATGTCAATGTGCGCAGATGGATCCACCGGTCATTCAGAATTACCTATTCAATGCCTCTCACACTGGCAGGTGATGACGCGGTTACAGGTCTGCCGGAACGTGGCGAATCGGTAAGGTTGCCATGACACTCTGCAAAGAAACTGCACTATCTGGAGATGTTGCTGCGGTCCACGCAATTACCATCATACACTTCGACCATTTCTTTGTGAATTTCCGTCGGGGTTTTCCTTTTAGCTTACAAAAATCACAATACACCGCGTTGCTCTTTATTTGTAGACGAATGCGACATCTTTGTGCCATCGTTCACACTGTCTTCCACCAAGGCGACACCTGATCCAGCCAAACTAGTCTATAGCGTGATATTTAAACTCGTTCTCTGCCAAACTGCAACCTACTACTTGCAACCTGCAGAGAGAGAAAAATTGCTATGCGTTACTTTTCGATCCTCCCTCGTTGGCAATCTTCTGCATGAAGAGTTTTTTGCATCACCTCCGATGAACCGAGTCCGTTCCAAGAGAAACAGCCTCACACAAGAACACTACTACCTCCAAATTTGTGTGGGAAGAGTGTACTCCTGTAAGATCCGTTCTCCTGGCATTCTCCCCATCCACACACAGCTATCTGACTGGTACACCATGTACTGTGATTCATCAGTCCATACAGCCTTTTTCCATTGTTCAAGACTCCAAAACCGACGATCAATGCACCATTCAAAACGAACAGTAGTATTATGTGGAATGACATCTGGCTTATGGGTAGCGGCACTGCCACGAAAGTCCATTAAACTCCATATGAATGACCATCATTCTCTGTAGTGTCGGTGGTTACAGGGTTGATTGAAACTGAATTCGCAGCTGACGGCAATCTTACAATTAACTTGAATAAATGCACATGTACATCCATATATTAGGTGTGAAACTTAATTATCGGCCCCTAACCGCAAGCGATCATAGAACGTCTGCAAATGCAAATAGCTGTGTGCGATAATGCCTGATTGCAGCGCCATCCAACAGCTTTCCAGGCAACCGTAACCGCTCACAGCTGTAGTGGCAGAAGTTGACGGTGAAGGCAATGTCGTTCGAGAAGCAACATTTGAGAGACTACCTCCTGTTAGCGTTTCAGCTGAAAAAAAGTGCCGCGGAAGCCCAGCAAATGATCTGTGCAGTTTTGGGTTAGGCTGCTGTGTCTTACAGTACGTGTAAGAAGTGGTTCCAACGGTTTAAGCAGGGAAATTTCAATCTCCGTGATGCAGAACGTCCAGGAAAGCCACAGAAAGTTGACGATGAGGAACTAGAACAACTGTTGGACGCGGATCCCTGTCGCACACAGTCAGAGCTCGCCCAGGAACTGTGAGTAACACGGCACGCCATTGCAAAGCGCCTGCACAAGCTTGGACGGATTCACAAGGACGGCCGTTGGGTGCCCCACCAACTAACAGCTGCGAACAAGTCTAGGCGCTAGGTTATTGCTGCGTCCTTGCTCTGCAGATTCAAGAAGAAGGATTTCCTCCACAAGATTTTGATCTGTGATGAGAAGTGGGTATTCTACGATAATCCTAAGCTGCGCAAATCGTGGGTTTATCCAGGTCAGCCTACCACTAGTACTTCCAAACCGAATATCCATGCCAGGAAGTTGTTGCTGTGCATATGGTGGGATCAGCGAGGTGTCGTACACTTTGAGTTGCTTAAACCTGGTGAAACGGTCAATGCTGAGCGTTATTGTCAGCAACTTATTCATGTGAGTGACGAAATGGAGGCGAAAAGGCCATACACTGGCAAGGGTAGGTTGGTCCTGTTGCTTCAGGATAACGCGCGTCCTCACACCGCGAAAACGACTTTAAACACGATCACCGACCTAGGATGGGAGATTTTGTCTCACCCGGCGTATTCTCCATACTTCGCCCCTGCGGCTTAAAATTGAAAGTAAATACAATTTTCATCAATGTATAGGTGTGCATATGCCAAAACTATCAAATATATATGTACGTGTGACTTATTTCTTAGTACCTAAGTTTAACGTGACACAGAAATAACAAAAAAAAAGAAAATCACGTTGGTGTCTGAAACACTTTTTCTTTTCGTGTGTGTAACAACGTTATTCAAAGCGGTCATTTGGGGAGATGATTGACACTTATCCTTTGTAGCTGATTATCTGCTAAAAGGATTATAAGAATGGCGAATAACCTAAGAAAGGAGAGAGAAGATGTTTGAGTCACTTGTTTCTACCCTGTAGCATGATGTTCAGGTCAGAGGAACCAGCGCTTCCTCATCATACTTTGGGTCATGGAGCAGAGAAGAAAATACTAGACAGGAGCGCTTATCACCATTAACAGTCTCAAGTCGATACTAGAGAGAGACAGAGGTACAGAAATTGTTTTGCCTTAGTTTTCGTAAAACTCGGCCGCTATGTGAAGTTGTTCTTGTACAAACACAGATACCAGAAGCCTTTGTGGCATCTAAATGCATATCTTCTGCATTACACAGTCGAAGATTTTTCACCTGTCTCTTTAGTCTCCGACGTTCTCTGTCAGTCAATGTTTTGGGTCTGCCGGTACGTTTTGACGGATGGAGGGCATCTTCGCTCTGTCAGCAATGCACTACATCCAACACACTTGACTTAGAATGCTTAACTCATTTTCTACATCTCTTATCGAAAAGCTACTGACATGGCGCTCTACAATCATACTTGTCTCAAACTCCTTGCGTTCACGTGGTGCCGTAGTACACGTTCTGGGAGAGCAGTAGCTTCCGTGTAAGATACGGATGTTGTGCTCGTTCTTATACAGCGATGGCTATCTCTCTTTTCTTGAACCAATAACCCTAAATTATGGACGAGAGACTTCTACCACCGGCATGGGCGTCCGCTGCAACTCCCACTATCATAATTATTGCTTAAATTTATAGTTCCCCTGAGCCCTTATATGGCATAGTGGGGGTTGGCTCAGGCGAGTGCAGCAAGCCCCTACAGCTAGGGGGGTCGGAGGACTGTTACCCCCCCCCAAATGTTTTGAAATTACACCAGTTTCAAAAGGAATTTTGAGGTGATATCATGAAATGGGAACTTGGACACATCTTTCTTTCTATAGTCACTATTTAGTATTGAAATAACGGACAACAATAATAAATATATCACTTACCAATTACTGGTAACTAATTATTCATATCTGAGTCAAAAGTTTAACCTTACTGCAGGCTTCTTGCTAAATTTAATAATCAACTTAATACAGTATTTTTGTATGAAAACATTAACTTGGGGTTGCATAAAACAATTGTACTGCTCCGTTGTCCTTTATTGAGTATAAGTGTAACACCCCCCCCCCTTTTTTTTTTTTTTTTTTTTTTTGGTAGACATTGATCTTTTTGTACCCTCTTTAACTTTCTGTTTCTTGTACTTTAGAAGAGCTACTATGGAATAAAAATTGCAAACGTTTTAGGTTTTGTCCAAATCAATCAATCACATTTTAAATGAGTTCATGTTTATTCTCAAAAACCTTTTCTCGATGAACACTCATTATGCACAGTCCTGATAAAGGTTCATCTGCCATTGTTGACCTTAACCAGGTTTTTCCCCTTCTCATAGTGCTGAAGGACCTCTCCACTGTACAGGTTGTTACTGGTAATGTTAGAGCAATAAGAATAGCCTGTCGAACAGAAGGAAGTAGATCAGTGTGTTTGAGCAAGTCACTTGGTTCGAAATGTGGTCAGGAAGGAAGAAACAAGATGATGGATGTGAAGTCCGTCTTTACATCCATCATCTTGTTTCTTCTTTCCTGACCACATTTCAAACCAAATGACTGCTTCAGCTTCGAAGTTCTCAATTTCATATAGCTTAATGTTCTTTGCAAGATGCTTCCTGAATTCTTCCTTTGTAAGCTTCGCCATTTGTAGTGGGTGAAGTGAAAAGAGGCTAAAAGTTTGCAAATTTTCAGCAGTAAATCGGCTTTCCAATTATGATATGATGGAGTCTAAATATGGCACATAAACTGATCTACGAAAATATTCTTCTATTGTTGAAACACCAACATTGGAACGGATTTTTTGTCAGCCATACTGTCTGGGAAGGGTTAGCTGAATGTCCGATTTTTCTGCCAGTTGTTCGACTTTCGTAAAAAATTTCCTTAAATTGTTGTTCTGCTTTTTGTCTGTGGCCATGGAATACACTTAAGAGTTCCTGGACATGTATACACTTTTATTACATCAAGCTGAACAGCTTGGAGAGCTTGTGTTACAGATTCCAGTCGTACTGAATAGGTTGAAATTATAATCAGACAGATGAGAAATGTTGCTGTACTTGAAGCAGATTCCAACTCATGAGCTTCTTGGAGTGTTTTACCTGAAGTTGTAGTGGCCAGTATACATAACTGATCAAAATATTTTCAAAGTTATTGGAAAAAAACTGTAATACTTTTACATTTTGCAGTCCAGCGTCTTTCACATAGGAAGGGCACACTTGGAATAAGACATTTTCTCTTTGGACTCTCACGAAAAAACTTAAATTATCTAGAGCTGCCAAATCAGCTCCGGAGAATTTTACCCCAGTGCTTGCCAAATCAGCTCTAGAGAATTGTCCACTAAAACTGGCATCACCGCCGCAAAAACACACACACACACACACACACACACACAAATCTTATCCTTTGAACGAAATTCGTTACTTTTTTGTGACTTTCGTGACCGTTTTCTGATTTCGGGACTTTTTCACGACTTTCACCTTGTTACAGTGGCCTGATCCGGGGGGTAGTGACCCATATCCCCCCAGAGGACGCCCATGACCACTGGCGTAGCGCAATTGTCTGATGCGTGTGAATCGCAGCAGTGTAGTATATAGGCAGCATGAAGGGATCAAAATTCCATCACCGACCACTAAGTTCACAGTTTTCCAGGGTTTCCGCGAATGTAGCGTGAATACGTGAATCGACTCCTAAAATAAGCTCTTAGCGTACTGAGCTATTTTTGGAGGTTTCCCCATACTTGGATCAGTGCCAATGGCTATGACAACGTGATGCGGAAGGTAACGGGAACCAACCTCATTATAATCCTCAAGAAATTTATCATCATGGCTGGCCATAGTTCATGATGGCCGCCCCAGTGGCGCAGTTGTCTAAGCGATGGCTTCTGATCACTCGTCCGAGTTGAGTCGTGACCCCCGATAAAGAAAGCCCTCGCACAGGTTTTCACTGGCGGTGGATCGCAGCTCACGAGAGATACAGCCTGGGCGCATATTTCCGATGATCACGATCGTTGTTTTAGAATTTCGGTTTTAGAGCGAAAAATTGCATCATACATGTGACATATCGATACAAATGCTTAACGTCTTCTTTTTATTAAAAGAATCAGAAACAAAGTTATTTCGAGGTTGTAGCTCCCGTTTCTTAAATCTTTTCAGATTTAAAAAACGGGAGCTACAACCTTGTAATTTGAAGATTCTGTATGTCGTTGTTTTTCAAGGAGGATAAAATAAGGGGAGGGAGCATAACAAGCAAGCCTTACGTAAAGCTCTGAAGCCGACGCTCATAGCGGTAGCCATCTTATGTTACCCTTCTGATTGCGTTCCCATCGAATTACGTACCTGAAAATATAGGCAGGCTAACACTTTTAAAGCCTTCTTGCGAAAAGAAAAAATATCATGTACATTTATGGATGTAGTCTATAATATCACCACTGTTTTCTATTCTTTCCTTTCAAAGCATTGCTAAGTCACGTTTTACTGCTGCGTACGACAAAAATCCCTTTAACTCGTCACACGAAAAGTACATGCTGTTTAAAGTAATAAAAACCGTTCACAAACTCTAAAGTGAAGAAGAAAACCCTGATTTATTTCATGTGATCGAGTGAATGTTTCTGAAGACAGAAACGCAACGAAATATTACCTTAGAAACAGTAGTTCGTGCTAAACTTTGATAATTTACAAAATTTTAACGAAGAGTAAACGGAATATGCAAATTGAAAAACGTTTGTAGCGCACAATAAAATCCGTTAGCGTTGATAGATTACTATGTACTAATAAGAAATGCGATAATTTACGAATTTAAAATAACAACAAAACAAAAAAAAACACGGATTTTATTGTGCGTGAGAAACGAATGCTTTTTACAAAGTTTTAATAAAACGTTTTCGGGAATGTGATCTTTGACCAGGAGTTATTGAAAACTGGACAAATTTCTAATTCGTACTAGAAATGTTTAGCTATTCCATCATAAGTTTTTGATCCGCAAATATAATAGATCTCTCTTCAGCTTTTAATGTTAGTTGAACTTCATATGAACAATTCCATAAATCAGTCATAAGCAAACGCCCTTCTCACACGAAATAAAAAACTGAAATCTTCCTTAACTTACAAAGCAAAAATGAGCAGCTGAGGGTAATGTAACATGGCGGCCACGCAACTTAGCTGGCTTCAATGGTGAGAGCACATGCTCTCACCACTTATTCTACACTCCTTGTTGTTTTTTCTTTCAGTCAATAACTGTAGTAACAGGAATGCACGTTCGTGAGAAAATGTTTGGGAATCGGAGCACACAATCGTTATTTTACAATTTCGGTATCACAGTGAAAAATTGCATCACAAATGTGACATATCACTGCAAAAAAAAAATGCTTAACGTATTCTTTTTATTAAAAGAATAAGAAATAAAATTATTACGAGGTTTTAGCTCCCGTTTTTTAAATCCGAAAATCAATATGCGGATTCTGTATGGTTTTTTTCAGTCAATAAATTTAGTAACAGGGATGAACAATCACGAGAGAATGTTTTCAAAAACTACGTTATTGTTTTCAGCTGTTATAAAAAAATAATATCTGAACTAACTGTAACGTGAAAACTTTCTCTCTATATACTTCTCCTCCAGAAGATGAATATAAAACAAGAAGTGTTCACTGTCGCCATTATGAGCAGTAGGCATGTAAAAAATTTATATTCAGTAGATCTCAATAATATCAATTTGCTAAAATGTTTTTTTTCCAAATGCTTGACCAAATTTTCTTACGTATTTTCTAGAGGAAGTCATTTTATTTTCACATTACCAGAACATAAGTTTCAGGGTTTTCCTTAAACTTCTTTTTTTTATTGTAGGTTTAACGACCACCGTGAGCAACTCGGTGGGCTATACGCAGTCGCCCATCCCTAATTTAGGGTCACTGGTTCCAGGGAAGGGAGAGAGCCAGTGTCGTAAGACAAACACAATACCTATGCCTCACCGGGATTCGAACCCTGACCCATCGCGGACGAATGATCAGAAGCAATCGCTTAGACTAATGCGCCACCGGGGTGGCCCCTTAAATTTCACCTAATAACAGAAAAACCGTAAATATACCAACGTGCGTGTGTTTTATATGTGTCCAAATACACTTTTTCTCTGGATATAAATTGAAAAAAGGAACGATAAGAAAACTGCTAGGATTGTTCATCAAACAGTCTACACTAATTTTGAATAGCCAGAAAAATACTTTATTTACAGTTAAGACAATAATAAATAATAGCAGCTGTAAACATGCAGTAAATATATCTACATTCATGGACAATGCAATTTGCGCACCTAGAAGAAAACATACTACAACCGCGAAACTTTGCAAATAGTTAGAGTGCGTGTTGGTATGCAAATGATTCACGTTTGGTGCGAGTGCGCATGACCGCACACCCTATGGTGGCGCTGCAAGCACGAACCGGCAGCCTTATAAACCGGCGTGTAGTCGGTGCCCCATGAAAGCCAAAAGGACCGGCCGACGCAAGCAAGAGTACAGAGTGACAATGATGCCGGGAAGAAGGCCAGAGACGCCGATTTACGCAGCAACGTACGGACTTTGAGAGAGGCCTGATCATCGGGCTAAAAACCGCATGATGGTCAGTGACCAGGAGGAGCACCGGTAGAGAGGATCGACGGATCGTGCGCCAGGCACGAATGTATCGCACGGGGACCCTGTCCACTATACAAGCAGATGCAGCGGCTCCTGTGTGCTTACGAACTATTTCCCGACGCATCGCGGAAGCAAATGCCAGCGCTCCTTACGTGTGCTGCCATTAACACCGGAACAGGGCAGAGCGACGTGGAACGCCACAGACTGGTGACGTGTGGTGTTTAGCGATGAGTGCCGCTTCGTTTTGGGGACACATGATCATCGTCTCCGGGTGTGGAAGTTCCCGGGTTAATGGCACAATTCCAACCTCGCTATCGAGCGCCGCACCTCCCCCACTGCAGGCATTATGGTTTTGGGAGCCATAGCCTGCGATAGCCGATCAGCTGTAGTAGTGGTACGTGGATCATTGACGGGCCAGCGGTATGTGGATGAGATCCTGTGGCCCCAGGTGCTCCCATTCCTGGCCTGGATTCCAGGTGCGCTATACCAGCAGGATAATACCCGCCTGCACATTGCTCGGGTTGCTCAGGACTGCCTACGTCATGCCCAGACACTTCCATGGTCTGCCCACTCCACGGACATGTCCCCTATCGAGCATGTATGGGACCAGTTGAAACACCGACTGCCGCCGTGCTGCACTATCCGGGATTTGGAGCACACAGTCCAACACGTGTGGGCCAGTCTACCGCAGGACAACATCAGGTGTCTGTTAGCCTCCATGCCGGACCGTATTGCAGCATGTATCGCCGCACGAGGCGGTGCGACGCGCTACTGAAGATGACCGGACTGCGTGCCACAATACAAGAAGATCCCTATGTAATTGTCCTGCAGCTCTGTTTTTGCCATCATGTGTATCATTCATCTGTATCATTACGTCCAAAAAATTTCAGTTCAATCCGATGCTTCCTTCTTGGTGCGCAAATTTCATTGTCCGTGAGTGTATATAAGTTCCAAAAGAACTAACTAAAATTATAAGTTTAAAAAAGGAACGTTAAGAAAACTGCTAGGATTGTTCATCAAACAGTCTACATTAATTTTAAATAGCCAGAAGAATAATTTGCGTAGTGTTAAGGTAATGACAAATAACAGAGGTTGTAAACATGTGAAGATCCAAAGTACAAAGCCCTAATTTTTTATTTTTTTTTTTTTTGATTAAAGGTTTAACGACCACCGTGAGCAACTCAATGGGCTATAAGCAGTCGCCCGTCCCTAATTTAGGGTCACTGGTTCCAGGGAAGGGAGAGAGCCAGTGTCGTAAGACAAACACAATACCTATGCCTCACCGGGATTCGAACCCTGACCCATCGCGGACGAATGATCAGAAGCAATCGCTTAGACTAATGCGCCACCGGGGTGGCCCCTTAAATTTCACCTAATAACAGAAAAACCGTAAATATACCAACGTGCGTGTGTTTTATATGTGTCCAAATACACTTTTTCTCTGGATATAAATTGAAAAAAGGAACGATAAGAAAACTGCTAGGATTGTTCATCAAACAGTCTACACTAATTTTGAATAGCCAGAAAAATACTTTATTTACAGTTAAGACAATAATAAATAATAGCAGCTGTAAACATGCAGTAAATATATCTACATTCATGGACAATGCAATTTGCGCACCTAGAAGAAAACATACTACAACCGCGAAACTTTGCAAATAGTTAGAGTGCGTGTTGGTATGCAAATGATTCACGTTTGGTGCGAGTGCGCATGACCGCACACCCTATGGTGGCGCTGCAAGCACGAACCGGCAGCCTTATAAACCGGCGTGTAGTCGGTGCCCCATGAAAGCCAAAAGGACCGGCCGACGCAAGCAAGAGTACAGAGTGACAATGATGCCGGGAAGAAGGCCAGAGACGCCGATTTACGCAGCAACGTACGGACTTTGAGAGAGGCCTGATCATCGGGCTAAAAACCGCATGATGGTCAGTGACCAGGAGGAGCACCGGTAGAGAGGATCGACGGATCGTGCGCCAGGCACGAATGTATCGCACGGGGACCCTGTCCACTATACAAGCAGATGCAGCGGCTCCTGTGTGCTTACGAACTATTTCCCGACGCATCGCGGAAGCAAATGCCAGCGCTCCTTACGTGTGCTGCCATTAACACCGGAACAGGGCAGAGCGACGTGGAACGCCACAGACTGGTGACGTGTGGTGTTTAGCGATGAGTGCCGCTTCGTTTTGGGGACACATGATCATCGTCTCCGGGTGTGGAAGTTCCCGGGTTAATGGCACAATTCCAACCTCGCTATCGAGCGCCGCACCTCCCCCACTGCAGGCATTATGGTTTTGGGAGCCATAGCCTGCGATAGCCGATCAGCTGTAGTAGTGGTACGTGGATCATTGACGGGCCAGCGGTATGTGGATGAGATCCTGTGGCCCCAGGTGCTCCCATTCCTGGCCTGGATTCCAGGTGCGCTATACCAGCAGGATAATACCCGCCTGCACATTGCTCGGGTTGCTCAGGACTGCCTACGTCATGCCCAGACACTTCCATGGTCTGCCCACTCCACGGACATGTCCCCTATCGAGCATGTATGGGACCAGTTGAAACACCGACTGCCGCCGTGCTGCACTATCCGGGATTTGGAGCACACAGTCCAACACGTGTGGGCCAGTCTACCGCAGGACAACATCAGGTGTCTGTTAGCCTCCATGCCGGACCGTATTGCAGCATGTATCGCCGCACGAGGCGGTGCGACGCGCTACTGAAGATGACCGGACTGCGTGCCACAATACAAGAAGATCCCTATGTAATTGTCCTGCAGCTCTGTTTTTGCCATCATGTGTATCATTCATCTGTATCATTACGTCCAAAAAATTTCAGTTCAATCCGATGCTTCCTTCTTGGTGCGCAAATTTCATTGTCCGTGAGTGTATATAAGTTCCAAAAGAACTAACTAAAATTATAAGTTTAAAAAAGGAACGTTAAGAAAACTGCTAGGATTGTTCATCAAACAGTCTACATTAATTTTAAATAGCCAGAAGAATAATTTGCGTAGTGTTAAGGTAATGACAAATAACAGAGGTTGTAAACATGTGAAGATCCAAAGTACAAAGCCCTAATTTTTTTTTTTTTTTTTTTTTTTTTTGATTAAAGGTTTAACGACCACCGTGAGCAACTCAATGGGCTATAAGCAGTCGCCCGTCCCTAATTTAGGGTCACTGGTTCCAGGGAAGGGAGAGAGCCAGTGCCGTAAGACAAACACAACATCCATGCCTCACCGGGATTCGAACCCGGACCCTTCACGGAAGAATGATCAGAAGCCAGCGCTTAAACCACTGCGCCACCGGGACGGTCCATTTTTGTTTGGGGCAGCAATTATGAAATTTCTTACCTTGCTGTATTTTGTGATCTTGAAGTTTTCTCTTCTTATGGCATTCAGCAATTTCCTGGATAAAACGCGTGTGACATTTCTTAAATAACTCTTATTAAATAACTAGCACAATTTAGTACACTAATCTCAACTTGTAGCATCAACAAAGACCCATGCAAACATCAGCAATCAACGTGTTCGATCGCTGTGGTGGATCCACGTGTGCACGCTGAATCCCATGGTTACGGTTAATCTCAGTAGATCCAATGGGGTGACGTCAGAGCCTACCAGGCCTGCTATACCGGGCGGTCACGGTTGCAGGGGCGTCGCTATATTTTGAAATCTGGATGGGAGACGGGTGGGCGAGCGGATTTTTTGTGGGGCAAGCTTGATAGCATTTTTTTTTTTTTTTTTTACGAAACACTGAAAGAACGAATTTTTAATTATTTTTTTCTTGAGGTGCTGCTGCCCGTGGCACTACCGTATCTGTAGGGCATCCCAAACGCCGTTTTTCAACAGGATAACGCCCGGCCAGATACCGCTCGGATCAGCCTGAATGCTTTACATGGTGTGCGGATGCTTCCGTGGCTAGCTCGATCCGCCGACCTCAAGCCCATCGAGCATCTGTAGGACACGATTGGATGTTGGTTGAGTACCCTCCCACCGCCGCAAAATGAAGATGAATTGTAGACCCGGATCAACACCACATGGTGCACGATACCCCAGGATTCTATTCGGACTCTCATTGCCTCGATGCCATGTCGGATTCAACGCTGTATTACCCAAAAGGGGGCCACACTCCTTATTGATCATCCTGTATATTCGGCCACTGGAGCCTAGTCTGTATGTGACAATTAAATCATTTCTTCAGGACCTACTTGGCTATCTGTGTGTGCAATTTGGTCTGTTTTCGAGCATCCCTTCATGGTGTGGCAGTTTCTCTGTCAGGCAGTGTATTACTCACAAAAACTGACAAAGTACTAAAGGGTAAGGTTTTTTACTACTTTATATAAATGCGAAAGTTTCCTTTTTAATATTTAGGTATTAGCGCTTTTTTGTTATCATAAAGTACAATGGTCAGTAGCAGTTACATGAATCCTCAGCTTCACATTCAGTATTTTCTACCATAATGCAATAATTTTACATTTTTTTTTTAATTTGAAGTCTATGTATACCAGCAGTTCCCTTCAGAAAACCAAGAGAGCGAGGAACGACACAGTGAAGTTTAACCGACGCTTGACTATTACCCATTTTATAAACTTCTTCGCTTCTCATTCTGATCTTCCTTGGGAGATGTTTTGGCTCTCGCACTCTTCGCTTCTGTTTCCAGACAGGGGATATAATTCCTCCCACTATGGAATGTGGTGCCCTTTATTAGCGGGCAATTAAAAAAATATATATGTATATAGCAGTCAAATGTTTCTTTTTTTTATTGTGTAAGTCAGTCATTGCAGCCATAAAACATATGTACGCTCTTCCTTTTAGCCTGCTGCAAATTTTGCAATTATACTTTTGAATCATATCAGCGTGAAAAAGATTTGCGAAAATATCAGTGTCTGTTTCAGAAACTCCTGTTAATAAAAAAAAAAAAATAACCACGTGAAGCTTTGCAAAAGGGTTTTCATTTGTAACCATTCTTAACTATAAAGTATCAACAGTAGTCACATTTTTGAAGTGTTCCCCAGTTTTATCCTAGGTCGAAAAACAAATACGTATTTCACTACAAAAATGTTTAGCCTCGGAAAAATTTCCTTTCATGCAATACTCCCCAAACATTTTCAGCAACCCCCCCCCCCACACACACACACACAATTTGAAATTTCTGGATAAACCCCTGAACGAAGATCACCTGACTTCCGTTACACGCTTTCTTCTCCCCCCCCCCACACACACAATTTGAAATTTCTGGATAAACCCCTGAACGAAGATCACCTGACTTCCGTTACACGCTTTCTTCTCCCCCCCTCTTCTCTTCTAGGGGTCTCCGTCCTTGGCCCGGCTGCGAACCACCGCCCGCTGGTGCACACTGGACTCTTTTAATCCGCCACGACTAGTGCGGTTTTAAATGCACAGATCGTAACGAACGCTAACAGCACTTGTGAATACACAGATTAGTGAACAACATACATTAAGACATAAAAGGTTACAATAAGTAAGCCAGGCACCCTGGCTCCAGGCTGGTTTCAACAAAGTATCGTGTGTACTTTCATTTTTAACGGAAGATCTCATCTACCTCCTTTAGGTAAATCTTTATTGTCCAAAGGGAATGATAGTATGCTCGAAGACGTCGCACTGGCGCCATCCAAAGTTTAGGGATTTCTTCCACGGTTAAACAAAGATCATTTCTGGAATGTTCGAAAGCTGCATCTCATTTCTTTGTTAAGAAAAAACACGTGCTTTTTTCCACGCACGTGTAACATTATGCTGATTAATGTTCATCAAATAATATGTCAGTCTCATTGCATAACATTTCACAACATAATTAATTTTATGTATAATTATGGTCGGTATAATTATGTTAATTAATGTTCATTAACATATCACATCACATAATTAATTTTCGTTCTTACAACTGGTATCAGACATACTGTAGTTGCGTCAGTTGAAGAATCTCTAATAAAAAGCAGTCTTAACTTTGAAGAAAAAGAAATAGGCATTTCATCAGACGAGTGATAATCGCAAATCACGCTACATTACCTAGACTCGATTTAACCACCAAAGAAATTAATGCGCTTAAAGAATTGCGCTCAAATTTCAATTTAATCGTCACTAGAGCTGACAAAGGAGGTCAGGTGGTTGTTTTAAGCAAAAAGCATTATGATAACAAAATCAAAAATCTTATTTCAGACGGACCTTACAAAGAAATAAAGAATGGTCCTTCAGATAAACAATTAAAAGAAATACAGAAATTGATCAAAAACTCAGAGCCAAAACATAACAATCTCGACCCATTCGTTTTGAAAGATCTAATCAACCAAACGGACATGAGCCCAGAATATATGTTAACTTAAGCTCTACCGAACTCTCAGGTGTTCAGAAGAACGCTCTAGAGCGGGGGTTTAAATTTTGCGATCCGAATACTAGACCGAATCTTTTTCAACTTGTGCCACAAGCTGAAAGTATCATCCGGACATTGCCTGCAGAACACCAGGACGACGCAAGAACTAAATTTGTTAAGTCGTTTCGGCATGGATCCGCCCCGAGCCAACGAGATTCACACCAAGGCGCTATCACGACATTGAATCAAAGTCAAGCCTATAAAGAGGAGAGGCGTCTACTATGTGAACTACAAAAAAACACTAACTTGGCTATCATATCCGACGATAAATCGAATAAAATTGTAATCTTGGACCGTGGTGCATACCACTTAAAGATGCAAGAAACTATAGAAGCAATTCCACATAAAATTTTGAGATTTGATCCTGTCGCAACAACCGTTGCGTCCGTCGCAAAGTTGAAGAATCATGGCCACTTACCTAAAGAAATTTCCGATAATATGAACCCTCCTAAGGGCCCCAGAGTCCCCGAAATCTTCTGGAAGATCAAGCTCCATAAACAAAATCACCCCTCCGCCCTTTAGTTTCTTCGTATGAGTCTCCTATCCGCCCACTTGAAAAATCCCTTGCAAAATTTCTCTCCCCCATCCTAAATCACTCTCAGTTTTCAATTAACAGCCCTCTACAAGCTATTGATCTTATAAAATCCTTCAGTTCGCAAGGCAAGCCGTTTATAATGGCCTCCTTGGATGTTGTGTTACTATACCCAGTATCCCCCTTCAAGAGGCACACAACATCATTTGTCAAAAATTATATACTCATAATCCACCTCTCCCACCTTTGGAAATAGAGGCTGTCCTTTCAGCTTTAAAGCTCGCTGCATCCAGGTCATATTTTAAATTCAACGATGTTATTTTCCAGCAGAAAGAAGGCGCCAATATGGGCTCACCCCTCTCAGCGATTCTCGCCGAGGTTGTCATGCAAACCCTGGAGAATGAGGTACTTGGCGTATGTACGCTCAAACCCCTCCTTTACACCCGCTATGTGGATGACGTTCTTGTCTTTTGGCCACATCCGCATTCCGACCTGCTGCATTTTCTCAGTATGTTAAACTCCATATATCGCTCCATAAACCTCACTTTGGAATTGGAAAATAACTTAAAACTCCCGTTCTTAGACTTGCTCATAGAACGGGAGCCCAAAAACTTCACTTTAAAATACTCAGTGTACCGTAGACCCACATCCCACCCAATTATAGCCCCATACAACTCAGCGCAGCCTTCATCTGTTAAGCTGGCTTCCCTGCGTTACCTGGTACGACGGGCATTTACGCATTCGTCATCTGTACGCCTACGGCGCATCGAACTTCAACGAATCTTTGTCATTGCTAGCGAATTCGAGTACCCGAAAGACCTGGTACACACCATTCTCCGCAGGCATCGACGACTTGCGTTTACCGCATTAGGAAAAACCCGCACCCTTACCAGGTACGTAGGATCCATTAGCTATTTTCCCGGCTGCACCAGCGTTTCAAAACATACATGTGCCAGGTTTAATATAAACTTTGGTTTACAAACACGCAATTTGTACACTCTAGTTAAACGTGACAGGGATCCCGTTGAAACCAAACACAGGTACGGCGTCTACCTTAACCCCCTGAGAGCTTTAAACCCTAATGAAATAGATCAAGTGTACATAGGCTCAACCCTACGTAATTTAAAAACCCGTTTGCTTGAACACTCACGCGATGTCAGAACAGGCTCACATTCGACAGCCCTAGCCCGATTGGTAGCTAGCGGCACACATAGGCCATTATGGGATGAATGTAAAATCCCCATTACACACAGCACCAAAAGCATGACCCTCTTTGCAGAAAGCTTGTATATTCGCCATTATAGAGGTATTTGCTGTAATAACGATGTACCTTCTCTCCTCCCCCGAACATGGACTGCTCTACTTGAACATTGCGGAAATATTAATTGCAACTGAATTATTAATACTTGTGTAACATCATTTTGACTGTCCTCGTTCGCAGTCCTGTTACCTTTCTCTCTCTCTCTGTGTTCACAACAACTTTCGGGAGCATGCGCTCTACCCATTATTTGGGTCATAAAAAATCCCTATATATTGCGTGTCGACGTACCCTGATGTCATTAGGTGGGTGACCTGATGAAGATCACTAGTGTGATCGAAAGATCTAGTGTTTTTATCTATCATATGTTTTAACTTGTAAATACCGTTTTTAATTTGATTAAATGTAGAAGTGGTCTTCATCATTTCGTCAAAGGTGGTTAATGAACAAGTTGCATACCGTGTTATGTATGACGGATGTCTACTTCCATACGAATAAAAAATAAACTTAAACCTTCATGAGCCCATTGTGCGCGATTCTATGCTCTCCCTAAAATACATAAATCTGGCATTCCTTTCTGGCCTATAGTAAGTAATATCGGCACAGCAGCATATAAGTTATCCAAGTTCTTATCTTCAAAATTATCTACCTTGGCCATTTCAAACGAAACATCTGTGAAAAATTCTATTGAGTTTACCAATCGACTCAAACTACACCCCTGCGTATATGAACTTATGCTATCCTTTGATGTGGTATCTATGTTCACCAATGTTCCAGTAAAAGGAGTTATGGAATCCCTAAAAGTAAGTCTTATAGAGCATCATTACAGCCAAGAAGTAGAAGAAATAACAAGATTAGTGGACATTTGCATGAAACAGAACAGTTTTACTTTCCGTGGAACGTTTTATGAACAGACGGAAGGTCTAGCCATGGGCAGCCCGCTGTCACCTATATTACGTGAAATCTACATGCGTCCATTTGAAGAAAAACTTTTCAAACTCTTGAAATTTGGCTTATGAATACGATATGTAGACGATACTTACGTTCTACGGAAAGGAAAAATTTCTGAAATCCCGTAATTAGTCAAACTTATAAATTCCATTGATCCTCACATTCAATTCAGCTACGAAACTGAAAATAACGGATTCCTACCATTCCTTGACGGTCTAGTTACTCGCTCAAATGGATCTTTCGCAACCACAATTTATCGGAAGCTTTTCGCGGTTTTCTCACCTCCACATGCCAAGTCCAAACATTCTTGGCAACAAAAATTCAGTGCCTTTTACAGTTGCATATATCGTGCGATACAGATATGTTCGGATAAAGACAGTTTGGAAAAATTATTTTATTTTCCCTAAACGTGTTGTAGTAGAGCGAGAATACAACCCTTTCATTATAGACAAGGTTCTAACAAAATTCTGGAAACCGAATCCTGCCGCCCCGGTGCCGCAGTGGTCTAAGGCGATGCCCTCTGATCATTCGTCCGAAAGGGGTCCGGGTTCGTATCCCGGTGAGGCATGGATGTTGTGTTTGTCTTACGGCACTGGCTCTCTCCCTTCCCTGGAACCAGTGACCCTAAATTAGGGACGGGCGACTGCTTATAGCCCACTGAGTTGCTCACGGTGGTCGTTAAACCTCAAAAAAAAAAAAAAAAAAAAAAAAAAAAAAAAAACGAATCCTATTTCCACGTTAACTCCTGTGATGCGCCCATTGCGAGAGAATTTTGCCATTATTCCATTTTTCCGTGACATTGCCTTCAAAATTTCAAAAATTCTCAAATCCTTTAATTTAAAGTGATTCTTGCCGCCCCGGTGGCGCAGTGGTCTAAAGCGCTGGCCTCTGATCATTCGTCCGTCTGGGGTCCGGGTTCGTATCCCGGTGAGGTATGGATGTTGTGTTTGTCTTACGGCACTGGCTCTCTCCCTTCCCTGGAACCAGTGACCCTAAATTAGGGACGGGCGACTGCTTATAGCCCATTGAGTTGCTCACGGTGGTCGTTAAACCTCCAATCAAAAAAAAAAAAAAAAAGTGATTCTTAAACCCATAAACAAAATGAACTTTTTAGGATCAAAGAACTATGTTGAAGACAAAAACTCGTGGGGAATTTATCAAATTCCATGTGAATGTGGTGATTCATATATAGAGCAGACCCGTAGAGCATTGCGTTTTTGATTGAAAGAGCAGAAGACCTACATTCGGAACTGTGACCTAGAGAAGTCATCGATGGCTAAACACTGTTACAAAAAGGACCATAAATTTCGCTTTGAAGAAGCAAAACTAATTGACAAGCCAGATTCAACCACCAAACTTGATATATTTTTTTGATTGGAGGTTTAACGACCACCGTGAGCAACTCAATGGGCTATAAGCAGTAGAGCTGAGACGTGCTGAGCCGGAGCCCGAAGCAGAGCCCGGGCCCGAATCGGGCTCGGGCTGTAGAATATTTACTGCGGTTCGGGCTCGGGCTCTTAGAGAGAGGGAGAGCGAGATAAAAAAATTGTATGTATAAATGTGATTTTATATGATTTGCAAATGAGAGTTGGTAAAGAGAATTCTTCGGCAACTGGTTCTGATTGGGCAGCATGCATTCCAGATGGCTATTATTCCGGGCTTGGGTAGAAAATGCCATAGGTCGCGCATTAGTGTGTTTCTGCAGGGAAGAAAAAGCTTTTTCACGAACTATAGATATTGGATAGTTGATAGCTTGCGGATGATAATTTACCCTCTATCGCGACGCAGTAGCTTCCTGCTAGTTCTAATTAACGTACATATTTCAGCGCCTTATGGCTCGATAATATCAGCATTATTTGAGCATCATACAATTGTACCACCGCAGAATCATTTTGGATGGCCGGCCGCACGAAGCACTCAGGTGGAAAGGAATGGTCAAAGAAAATCGTACAGTTACACTGTAAAAATATAGGTACCTTCCCCTTTCCCTATTTGAGAAATATATTGGTTGATTGCAGGAGGAGGAGAGAATGGAAGTGTGGAAAAAGAGATGTTTTTTATTAATGGTTGAACAGGTTAGCCAATTTTCCGGTTCGTTGGGGCCCAGGCTTTATCTTTCAATATAAAATTCGGGCTCTGGTGGGCTCGGGCTCCGAAAATTGAGCCCGAACTCAGCTCTAATAAGTAGTCGCCCGTCCCTAATTTAGGGCCACTGACTGCAGGGAAGGGAGAGAGCCAGTGCCGTAAGACAAACACAACATCCATGCCTCACTGGGATTCGAACCCGGACCCCTTTCGGACGAATGATCAGAGGCCATTGCTTAGACCACTGCGCCCCCGGGGGCGGCTGATATTTTGGAAGTTTTCTATATACAGTCGAGTCTCTATTTAACGAAGTCCCATCGTTCCACCTACAAACTTGGTTATAAAAAAAATTCGTTAAATAGAAATTAGTAGCTGAAATTGAAAAAACTAGAAGCAAATAAAGACTGAAACTTAAGTCCCCTCTTTATGGTCTTTTCACATATCCTGAACTGTAAAAAAGTCTGTAATACTGCTTTGTACAGGTTTATTATAAAAAACGCATTGTTCAAAAAAATTCACATTTTTGTAAAGATCGGTACACTTCATCTGTAACACTTTCTTGAAACTGTAATCCCCTTCGTACCGTATCAAATGCTTTTAGCACTTCTTCTTGTGAAGGTTTTTTTTAATAGCCTCTTCAGTTTTCATTATCATCTTCATCACTCACTGCCGCCCCGGCGGCACAGTGGTCTAAGGCGCTGGCCTCTGATCATTCGTCCGTAAGGGTCCGGGTTCGAATCCCGGTTAGGCATGGATGTTGTGTTTGTCTTACGGCACTGGCTCTCTCCCTTCCCTGGAACCAGTGACCCTAAAAATTAGGGACGGGCGACTGCTTCTAGCCCATTGAGTTGCTCACGGTGGGCGCTAAACCTCCAATCAAAAAAAAATCATCACTTACTGTAGTTCCCAACATCTTGCAAGATGTCATGCTCCGTAGAATATTCAGCGATTACAATGTCTTCATCAACGTTGAGAAAATTAGAGAGCTCTGTACTTCACAGAGAAGAGATATACAGAGTGCCCACTCAGCCATTTTATGCGCAATTTGCAGCGCCTTCTGTTTTTGATATGGCAAGTTAACGAAGTAAGTGGTTGAATTGATTAGAAATAGATTTATACCACTAGCAGTGGCTGCTTTTGGTTTTCAAATTCGTTCGGGAGGAAAACGTAAACATGATGGAGCCCCATATTTGAAGTAAAATGTAATTGTGTGAAAGTTTTAAAATTATATTTATATTTTCTGTCATTTTCAATTATAATTTACACTTGTTTTTGCCGTTTATGTTAGCTTGATTTGTCGAATCTGTGCGCCTTGGGATCAGAAATGTATAAGCTAAAGGAGAAATTAATTCATCAACGGAAATGTGTTATTTGTGGTACAGTTTATACGGTTCGTCTCTTCAAGTTTCCGACGAATCCATCTCGGTAAGTTTGTTCGAAACATAGATGATGGACTAGATATTTCGTAAAATATTCAGATATTTTTCTTAAGCTATCAAATGGTTCTTTTAAATTATATGACATGTTTTCTTAATATATTACATTATATATGACTTTAGGAGAATTCGAATTCGTGCAGAAATAGTCCAAAGTAATCGAGGTAGTTGCCTTCAATGCACGATCTTAAAAAACAAGAGTCACTCACAATACAAATTTAAATTCGTTGGCTGAATTTAAAGATTTTATTGTATATAAGAACTTTCGGGTTTCCTAGAACCCATCATCAGATACAGGAGAAGGAATAAATTTAAATAAAGTGTTACGTGAACATAATATAGATATCAGATATGAATATGACATAATGTCACGTGGCATCAAATTGTCAAACGACGTGGCATGTATCATGAAATAAAAAAATAAAGGAAATAGAATGCAGGTATACATATAATACTGCATTGTAAAAATAAAGGAAGGTTAGTAGGTATCAATTGTGTTGTTCTCATCAGGAGCCACAACAAAGAGCACTACAGCAGAAATCGAGATTAAGTGATTTCGTCCTCAGTTTGCCTCGTATTCGGTACTGTAAATAGTTTCCAGATTGTAGGTACAGATACTGGAACATTGTCATTACAGCATAAATGTCTCTGAGTAGCAATTACAAGGCTCTCAGTGAACAGCAATGTAGAGACAGCACTAGGTGTTACGATGATGGAAGCATCATTCCAAATTGGATAGTGCAGGCCATCGCAAACGAGTCGAGACAATGCAGAATTTTTAAGTCCATTCTTTACGGCGTATTTATGTTCATTCAGTCTTGTTGCTAGTGTACGTTTTGTAGATCCTATATATTTACTATCTGGAGTGTCATCATCAATACTTTTTAAGGGGATGCTGTAAACGCCAAATTTGTTTAGCTTTGTTACCTGGTCTCGATCTTTTTTAATTAACTGGAAAATGTTTGTAGTACGTATTCCAAAATCCAGGTGAAAGTTTCTGCAAATGGCTTTGAGAACAGGTGTTATGGTTGGATAATAATCTATTGAACCTATATATCTACGAGGTTGTTGGTCCCTTTGGAGAGTAGTTGAGTTTTCTTGGTGGAGCTTCTTAAGAGCTTTTTATGATAAAGGTGGGAAATCCATGGTTTAGGGTGATGTTGAAAATTTTGTTAATTTCACATTTTCGTCTGCTGAAACTAGATGAATGCGTGATGGCTCTGCGTAGAAGGTAAAAGATTGAGGAGAGTTTATAGCTTTTTGGATGTGCTGAAAAAGCCGGGATCAACGTAGGTACCGAAGTGGGTTTCCTATATACAGAGTGTTGCAAAGTGCAAGTGACAGCATCTCGTTCAAGCATAAAATCCAGGAATGGCAATTTACCTTCACTTTCCAGTTCAATGGAGAATTTTATGGTCGGGATTTGGGATGATAAGTGTTCAGTAAAAGTTCGTAGGTCAGCTGGTTCGTGATCCCAGAAGAGAAGTACATCATCAACATATCTTATGTAAAAGCACGGAGGTTGTTGATATTCTTGTAGCACTTTATTTTCTATGTGCTGTAGTAGAATTTCCGCTAGGATCGGAGATAGTGGTGATCCCATTGGGGCGCCCTCAGTTTGGCGATAAATAATGTTGTCGAATTGAAAATATGATCTGTTTTGAACTAGTTTTAAGGCTGTAATGATGGATTGGATCGTTTCTGGTTCGTATTTTAGTTCAAGTAGTTTTATCTGAATGATGTCATGAACAGTTTTAATCGGAACATTAGGGAACAAAGAAATGACATCGAGGGAAGCCATAATAAAGGTTGAGTTATTTGCATTAAAGGATTTGATCTTATTAATAGCTTGTACTGTGCCTTTAACAGAGTAGAGTGAATTAGTAACTAATGGTTGAAGGAAATTAGTTAGTGCCTTCTCTATAGGTCTGGTTGGTGCTGCAAATCCAGATACTAGCGGGCGTAATGGGTGTCCGGGTTTATGAGTCTTTAGTTTACCAAAAAGTTCAGGAACTCGTGCACCTGGAGGGCAGTATAAGCATTGTGAAATGGCTGTTGGGAGGCTTGAGATTTTCTTTAATTTATGTATGGCCGCTTTGGTAGCGTTAATAGGGTTCGAACTAAGAGTGACGTGCGGGATAGTATCAATTGCCTCTAGCATTTTCTTCCGATAGTCTATTTTGTTCAGAATAATAATTTGCGAGGTTTTATCGGCGGATATGATCGATATATTGGGATCGTTGCGTAATACTAAAAGTTGCTTTTTCTCTTCTGTAAGACGAGTCAAATCCGTGTTGTGTCTTTGAACATGAAATTTCCTAATCGAATTGATTATTCGATGTCGTGCTTCGTTTCGTTTTCTTAATGGTAGATGAGAGATGATGGCTTCTGCTTGCGGAATGAGTTTCAACTTATTAATCCTGGAGTTCGGGAAGGCGAATTTTAGGCCTTTATTTAGTGCTGATATTTGGATTTGGTTTAGAAGATAATCACTGTAATTGATGAAGTTAATTGAAGGTTCTGATTGATTCTGGTTAGGCCTACGTGTACATGAGGTACGGTTCCTCTCAACAACGTCCTGGTCCACAAGATTACGTAGTTTATGGATGTGCCTTTGTTGTGCTTGCTTAACTTCAGATTCGATAATAGCCGTAAGTACTGTGAGGTATTGATTAAAGTGAATAGCATGGCTAACACCAGCCAGTCGCAGGTATGAGTCATAGGATCCTCTTTGTAGAGTGTCCAGTAGACATCTTTTGGCTCTGATTTCAGCTAGGAGTCTTTTATTTTCGGCGTATTTTAGCACTTGAGCGTCCCTCCATGAATGAGGTTTCGTCCTTAGTCTCAGGAATTTGGGTATGATGTGCAAGTCTCTGCAATTTATTAGAAAACACAAATGTGTTTCCTCCACGACGAGTCTTATTCGGAAGCGTTTGAAAGCGTTAAATATTTCCTTCTTCATCCTGTGAGGAGTGGTGCAAAAATATATACGTGTAACTAGGATGGTATTAGGAGAATTCGAATTCGTGCAAAAATACGAACCAGAAACGATCCAATCCATCATTACAGCCTTAAAACTAGTTCAAAACAGATCATATTTTCAATTCGACAACATTATTTATCGCCAAACTGAGGGCGCCCCAATGGGATCACCACTATCTCCGATCCTAGCGGAAATTCTACTACAGCACATAGAAAATAAAGTGCTACAAGAATATCAACAACCTCCGTGCTTTTACATAAGATATGTTGATGATGTACTTCTCTTCTGGGATCACGAACCAGCTGACCTACGAACTTTTACTGAACACTTATCATCCCAAATCCGCCGCCCCGGTGGCGCAGTGGTCTAAGGCGCTGACCTCTGATCATTCGTCCGTAAGGGGTCCGGGTTCGAATCCCGGTCAGGCATGGATGTTGTGTTTGTCTTACGGCACTGGCTCTCTCCCTTCCCTGGAACCAGTGACCCTAAATTAGGGACGGGCGACTGCTTATAGCCCATTGAGTTGCTCACGGTGGTCGTTAAACCTCCAATCAAAAAAAAAATCATCCCAAATCCCGACCATAAAATTCTCCATTGAACTGGAAAGTGAAGGTAAATTGCCATTCCTGGATTTTATGCTTGAACGAGATGCTGTCACTTGCACTTTGCAACACTCTGTATATAGGAAACCCACTTCGGTACCTACGTTGATCCCGGCTTCTTCAGCACATCCAAAAAGCTATAAACTCTCCTCAATCTTTTACCTTCTACGCAGAGCCATCACGCATTCATCTAGTTTCAGCAGACGAAAATGTGAAATTAACAAAATTTTCAACATCACCCTAAACCATGGATTTCCCACCTTTATCATAAAAAAGCTCTTAAGAAGCTCCACCAAGAAAACTCAACTACTCTCCAAAGGGACCAACAACCTCGTAGATATATAGGTTCAATAGATTATTATCCAACCATAACACCTGTTCTCAAAGCCATTTGCAGAAACTTTCACCTGGATTTTGGAATACGTACTACAAACACTTTCCAGTTAATTAAAAAAGATCGAGACCAGGTAACAAAGCTAAACAAATTTGGCGTTTACAGCATCCCCTTAAAAAGTATTGATGATGACACTCCAGATAGTAAATATATAGGATCTACAAAACGTACACTAGCAACAAGACTGAATGAACATAAATACGCCGTAAAGAATGGACTTAAAAATTCTGCATTGTCTCGACTCGTTTGCGATGGCCTGCACTATCCAATTTGGAATGATGCTTCCATCATCGTAACACCTAGTGCTGTCTCTACATTGCTGTTCACTGAGAGCCTTGTAATTGCTACTCAGAGACATTTATGCTGTAATGACAATGTTCCAGTATCTGTACCTACAATCTGGAAACTATTTACAGTACCGAATACGAGGCAAACTGAGGACGAAATCACTTAATCTCGATTTCTGCTGTAGTGCTCTTTGTTGTGGCTCCTGATGAGAACAACACAATTTATACCTACTAACCTTCCTTTATTTTTACAATGCAGTATTATATGTATACCTGCATTCTATTTCCTTTATTTTTTTATTTCATGATACATGCCACGTCGTTTGACAATTTGATGCCACGTGACATTATGTCATATTCATATCTGATATCTATATTATGTTCACGTAACACTTTATTTAAATTTATTCTTTCTCCTGTATCTGATGATGGGTTCTAGGGAAACCCGAAAGTTCTTATATACAATAAAATCTTTAAATTCAGCCAACGAATTTAAATTTGTATTGTGAGTGACTCTTGTTTTTTAAGATCGTGCATTGAAGGCAACTACCTCGATTACTTTGGATTATATATGACCTTCATGTGTTCACTTCAGTTGGGGGACGGGCCAAAACTTTTTGTGTATTCTTTTCTTTAAGATAGGTGATATACGTTAATAACAAAATGTAACTTGTTTTATATTAAAATGTTTTTTGTTTTTTTTCAAAGTTGATAGTAAAACACCAGGGGTGACACACTTTGGCTACCATTAAATTTCAACCATGATTTTTACTAAAAGAACATGCAAAATAATTAAATGTCCTATTTCTAGTACCAATGCCAAAGGGGAAAAAAAGGTTAAGGAACCTTTTATATTTTATTGAATGAGATGTAATGCAGGATCTTTTTTTTAATTGTACCCACTCATTCTTAAAATATACTATTCAATCAAAAATTTATGACCACCACCCTGCTATAGCTATCAACTAACCATGGAATGAACAGCAGTGTTTTTTTTTTTTTGGAGGTTTAACGACCACCATGAGCAACTCAATGGGCTATAAGCAGTCGCCCGTCCCTAATTTAGGGTCACTGGTTCCAGGGAAGGGAGAGAGCCAGTGCCGTAAGACAAACACAACATCCATGCCTCACCGGGATTCGAACCCGGACCCCTTTCGGACGAATGATCAGAGGCCAGCGTCTTAGACCACTGCGCCACCGGGGCGGCACAGCAGTGTTTCAAAGACTACAATTTAATAAACCCTCCTCTGTATTGGCTGAGGTTGCCAACTGTTAATTTTTTTACAGGACAAGCTTATTTTTGGCCTGAATCTCACCTCTAAACTACAAGCAGACAAGCAAATGTTCCATTTTGTGTAAACGGCTTATTATTATTATTTTTTTTTTTTTTTGATTGGAGGTTTAACGACCACCGTGAGCAACTCAATGGGCTATAAGCAGTCGCCCGTCCCTAATTTAGGGTCACTGGTTCCAGGGAAGGGAAAGAGCCAGTGCCGTAAGACAAACACAATATCCATGCCTCACGGGATTCGAACCCGGACCCTTTTCGGATGAATGATCAGAGGCCATCGCTTAGACCACGGCGCCGACATATTATTTACTTAAAACACTTTTTCTTGTGTGTACTTTTTTACACTTTCCAACCGTAGGTTGAAGAAGCGTATTTGCTCCAGCTTTGTCCGTCCGCACGATAACTCGAGTAAAAATGGTTCGATTTCGATGAAATTTTAGTATGTGGTAGAGGACCACCTGGGGACGAACCCTACTGAAAATGGGCAAAATGGGGTCAAACGGCAGAACATAGGATCGGGGTCCATTCCATCGCCCTTATCCTATACTATTAAAGGAGCAATTCTTGTATTTATGTAAATTTGATTTTGAAAACGGCTCTAAGAATTTTGATGAAAGTCGTTAACCTACCGTTTTCTGGTACTAGAAATCGATTTAGCTTGATCTCGACTGCGGGAAAATTCATTTAGTGGGTTAAATAACCACCCCGAATTACCACGTTTTTAGTGTCGTCCCATTAATGTTACCCATGCTTAGAAATCTTATGACGTCACACTCTTGCGATTGAGATGTTGGCGCGCAGTCACGCGTTGTGCGTGGATCCTATTAGTTTTATGACGTCACAATCTTGCGAGTCGCATCTGCCTCATTACGTCACGCGTTGTGTGCGTATTACTTCTATTTTTTACGCTTTCCTACCGGAGGTTGAACAAGCGTATATTCTCCAGCTAGGCTGTCCGTCCGCACGATAACTCGCGTAAAAATGGTTTGATTTCGATGAAATTTTAGTATGTGGTAAGGGACCACTGGGGACGAACCCTATTGAAAATGGACGAAATGGGGTCAAAGGTCACGACATAGGAGTGGGATCCATTCCATTGCCCTTATGCGTCATAACTTGCGTAAAAATGGTACGATTTCGATGAAATTTTAGTATGTGGTAGACCACCTGGGGACAAACCCTACTGAAAATGAACGAAATGGGGTCAGAGGTCTGGACATATGAGCAGGATCCATTCCATCGCCCATATGCTTCATAACTTACGTAAAAATGCTTCTATTGCGACAAAACTTTAGTATGTTGTTCCGGAGGTATACTGAACCGGTTCTGTTGAATATCATCATAATGGGGTCAAAGGTCAGAACACAGGAGCCAGATTTATTCCACAGCCATTATCCTCATAACGTGAGCAATAACTCCTGGTATGTTGGAAAGCGTATCATAATCAACGCATTGCATGATTTTACTAACTTCTTTATTTTTTAACTCTGCTGGTTTCATTTAGGAAGAAACTTTAACCCATATAAGGAAAAGGCGTGATCACCACAAAGTGCATTTCGCTTTTTTTTTTCAATTATGGTATTTGAGATTTATTATCATGCTCTATGTGTATATTAAACAATGATATATATACAAAAAGTGGTATTCATTGTTTTATTAATTTGTCTGTATTTGTTCTAAACTAATAATTCAGGTGTCATTTCACAGCTAAGTAATTTTTACAACTTAAATTAATTACTTGATGTTAAGTTAGTAATTTTTACAACTTACTGTTAAAATTTGCCAACATTTCTCAGCAGTTCAATTTTCAAATGTTTACATTTTTTTTTTTTTTTTTTTTTTTTTGAAAAATCAACAATGTATATTTGATCTATACCTAAATGAAACTACGTATAAGCTTTGGCCTATTTGAAAAGTTAGAACAACTTTGTCACCACAAATAATTTTAAGTTTATATTCCTAAGTTTACTTGGCCAAGATTTGCCAAACTTAAAAAAAAAAAAAAAACATTGAAAAATTACACATTTTGAGCTCCTTAAGAACTTGCCCATGTGGGCAAGGTGTTAAAAATTTTAACCTGTTTAATTTTTTGCCTATTTATGCTGTAAAGAAAAAAATGTGTAAGGGACGGTAATTAAATACTTTAACTTCACAAAGGTTTTTTTTTTTTCATTTTCATAGTAAAATGTTTGTGGGATGTTGAGTAATTAAAATTACAAGTAGAAAATTTCCCAGAGTTAATAAATTAATTAGTAGTTGAAATCCAAGGATGTGTAATAGCGTACAGGGAGAATTCAATGGTCCATCAGCTTAGGGGGAGGAGGTTCTCAGGGAATGCAGTCCATAAAAAGGTCTATTGATGTGTGTATAATGAGGAAAATTCGTGTAATGAAAGGGACCTGGATAGTTTCCAAATCCCTTTCATTACACAAATTTTTGTTTAACATATTTAATGGACCTTATGTGCTTCAAATACAAACATTTGGTAATGCCACAATCTGAGTTAAAAGTAATTTTTGAATGTAAGAGTGTATTTATTAATATGTGATTTTTGGTTTATTTCATTTAGATACCAGCAGTGGTTAACTGCAATTTTCCAACCAGAGCTTGATACAAGAGATTTTCCTCATTTGCACAAAAATGGCCACGTGTGTGCAAAACATTTTGCAGATTGGTGCTTCACGTCAACTCTTCAACACAATTTGAGTACAATGACTATGCCTTGTCAGCAAAATCCACCACTTAGTGTGGGGCTGTGTTACACAAATGCTTGCATATTTTCTAGTTTTGCTCCAATAAGTACAGTAACTTCTTCACCATGTGCTAGCACTTCTGATTTTTTGCATAAAAGCACTGAAACAATGGATATTGATCATAGTGGTAAAAACCCTATTAGGAAATATATTGATCCGTCCATTCAACTATGCACAACTTCTGCAACACAAACTACATCCCCGCTTCCATCATCTAGTGCCTGTTATAAAACTTCTTCTGTTGGTAGATCTTCCACACCAGTGAACACAACACCTAAGACAAGAACAATCCGAAATTTATGGTGTAGGAATTCAAGACTAAAACGAAAGCTAAATGTCATCACCACCAAGAGGAAAGTGCCCTTATTGGAATGTATTCATGACAAAGTGGACAGAAAAGCAATTACAATTTATTAAAAGTCAAATCATGCAGTCTTTCAGAATTTCAAAAGGTAGGTGGTGGAGTGCCACAGATAAGGCTATGGCATTAAATGTCTACTTCCACAGCCCAAGTGCATATAGACATTGCGGAAAGTTTTAGCATTCCCATCCACAAGTACATTGAAGCGCTGCATAAGTGTTTGCTGTTGAAACAGGATTTTGTCCAGTTTTGTTGAACTGTTTGGCTGCACAATAAAAAAAGATGAATGACTGAGATAAATTGTGCATACTTACATTTGATGAGATGTCTATAAAGACAGGCTTATGTTATTGTGAAAAACTTAACGAAATTGTAGGATATGAAAATCATGGAAATAATGTTTCACAGAGCCAAAGAGATTGGCCACTCATGCTCTTACATTCATGATCAGAGGTCTGTGCAGGAATTGGAAACAGCCCATTGGCTTCTTTTACACTGCTAATTCAATCAGTAAGGATACATTAAGAAAGCTGATTGAGGGAGGAATTAAGAGGGTAGAAAAATGTGGACTTCATGTTAAAGCATTGTATGTGATCAACACCCAACTAATGTTGCAGTACTTAAAATGCTGGGGGAAACTGAAAAACCCCCATACTTCATTTTAGATGGTAAGAAAATTTGTGCATTTTATGATCCACCACATTTGCTGAAATCTGTCAGGAACAATTTGCTGAGGCATGTAATTGAATTTAAAGATGGTACAGATCTTTACAGAGCTTCATGGACAGATATTCAGAAATTTTATTGGTATCAGGAACCACTCGCATTTAAGGTTACCAAGAAGCTAACCAAAGAGCATGTTGATATGAAAAGCCTTAGGAAAATGTTTGTCAAATTGGCTGCTTAGCCATTCAGTTGCTTCTGCTTTGTGCTTGCTGGAAGCTACTGGGAAAGTGCTAGGCAAAAGTGCCAAAGGTACTGCTTATTTTGTAGGCTTCGTGAATGAATTATTTGACAGTTTTAACAGCAGGAAGATACACAGCAAAAAACCCCTAGCTTCAGCACTCCAAGATAAGTCTAAACACTTTGAAGACTGGAACAAAAAAATTACCTGGATTAAGATGTGGAAATTTATTGATTCAGACAAAGTATGCAAACCACCATTATGCCAACATGGTTGGCTGCTTAATTTAAGTTTGATAACACGTTTGTGGCAAGAACTTTGCAATTATGACGTAAAATTTTTGTTGACAAATCACATTAACCAGGACTGTTTAGAAAATACATTTTCTGTGATTCACAAGGGCTGTGGGTTTAATGACAACCCAAGACTGTTTTAAGTTTCAAAGTGCATTTCGAATTGCAATGGTAGCTTCTATTGTGTAAACAAGCACATTTTCTAATTGTGCAGATGACTCTGCTGAAATACTTCTTAACTTTGATGAGCATAAAATAGTACCTGTATCCTTGTCCACTTATTCCGGCCATCCATATGACACGATCCCCCAAGTTGAAATTCCTACCCTAACTAAACAGTTCAACATAGCTGAAGAAAATGCTCTGGTTTATGTGGCTGGATTTTTGGCTAAGAAATTCATAACTAGCACAAACAATTGCACAGTATGTGAACTTCTGCTTGGGCCTAAGGACTTGCAGTTAAATACACTTTTGCTCTATTTTAAAGAGTACCCTAAAACTTGTACTGGGTTGAGATGGCCAACGAATGATTTTATTGTCTGCATAGAATCAGTGGCTGAAGTGTTTTGCAACTATATTGATGCTACTGAGCATAAAGTAGGAATAGGGAAATATCTGCTGAACAAATTGAATTGAAGAAACTACTGTACTCTTATTTCATTCGCATGATGCTGAAACATCTTGTTAAATGCATTAATGCCTCTTTACTGGAAAAACCCCAGCCAGCTAACAAAAAAACTAAAGAAGTTGAAGGGTATGTAATTTTATGGGTTATGACATGTAATTTTTACTTCAATGTTTTGAAACATTGTTTTCTGGTAGAATATGTTTCAAAGCCCTTTCCCATGAGCCACCACTGCTTAATGTGTATCCATGTACTATTATATATATATATGTGTGTGTGCGTGTGATCGAACATTTAAAACAAATTTCCCTAAACATTTAAACCATTGCTAAAGTGTTCATTCAAATGAAAAAAAAATAATTTCATGTAACTGAATCAAAAAGATAGATATTGTGCCACGAGTTTCGATATACTGGCAAATTTTGATTTGTCTTGCTGATTTGACATGGGTTATTATTGGAAAGGATGTGTCATCTGGATAGGACTGCTGGTGCCTTGCTTCTAGGGGGGGATTTGGATACAATGTTTTGTATTCACCCTTTTCTGATTCATCAATTCCTAAAATTTTAATTTTTCCATCTTGGGAGGTGTGTAAGCACCGATATGGCTTGTAGTCCCCCAAATCGTCCTACTGTGTTACTAATCATTAAAAAAAATATCAAAAAGTAAAAATAGGAAAGATATATTTTTCATATTTTATCCAAAAATTTTAGGGAAGTTTAGCTTATTTGGGAGGCCTATCAGCTGTGCCAGCACTTATGCACCTCCCAAAATGAAATGATCCAAACTTTAGGAATTGAAAAAGGTGAAAAACAAATTGAATCCATAGTGTAGTAGTACTTTGTGTTCAATATGAAATTTGCCTGGTATAAATGCTGAGGTGGCCTGGTTTTTTCTAGCAGACCAAAAAAATTAATAAAAAACTTTGCTGTTAGATATGATACGAAACAGTGTTTCTTTCTTCAGGCACCTATGGGCAACATTAGCTATGTTAAGTGATGTGATGATGGTTTAATACTAAGTTATAGTGCATTGCAAAGTAAATGAATACATATTAGAGATCTGTAAAAATAAAGAGTGAATATTTGTACTTTGTTAAATATATGAATTTAAAAGAAATAGATTGAAGTAAGCAATACAATTATCTTGAATATGACATTTACACAGTGACATTAAAATTCTTTTATGATAATTTGTCTTGTGTATACTTGTATGTTATATATAAACAAACAAAAGTATCACACTACACTGCAAAGTGCAATTTGATGTGCCAGAGATTCATATATGTTGTCCAACAGTCAGTAGTTTTGTTCAAATGAATGAGCTTACATATTAATACAGTACAAAAGGTAAGTATTATGCTTGCTGTTAGTTTGTGATTCAGTGTTTATTTATTTTCAGTGCCATACTTTTAGCCAAATGTTATTGCAATTTATATATTTGTAAATTCTCTACAAAATGTGATGTGAAATAATAAATATATATATATAGCCATGAAAAAAATGTGCATCATTATTAAAATATTTTAGCTGAAAAACTGGAACTTTTTTGTGAAGCAAATTACCCCATAGCCAAAGTTCTTTTTTTTTTTTTTTTTTTGATTGGAGGTTTAACGACCACCGTGAGCAACTCAATGGGCTATAAGCAGTCGCCCGTCCCTAATTTAGGGGCACTGGTTCCAGGGAAGGGAGAGAGCCAGTGCCGTAAGACAAACACAACATCCATGCCTCACCGGGATTCGAACCCGGACCCCTTCGGACGAATGATCAGAGGCCAACGCCTTAGACCACTGCGCCACCGGGGCGGCTAGCCAAAGTTCAGTAGTCACAAATATGTGCCACAGGCTATCTAAAATTTCTCAACGAATAACATTCTAACAGCCTGGACAAAATATTTGGTTGTGCAACCCCAGTGAAGCTTAGATGCTACCCACAGCTGGAAAATGTTCTATATCTCAATATCTGCAATACAGGGAAGCTCATGAGCTCAGGGAAGGCTTGAATTGGGGGAGGGGCAGAGTTTTCTCCCTACTTTTGTTTTTAGATTCACCCCATAATAATTGTTTTGGTTTACATTAAGCCAAAACTGATTAGGAAAGCATGGAAGACAACTTTTACGACATCAGGAAGAGTTGGAAATTCTTCCTCATATTGATGCTATTCCTGTACATTTTATTCTTACACAAAGCTCAATACTTCTAGCCAACAAGAAATTTTGTAACTGAATGTCAAAATGAAAATCCTCCAAATACGTGGCGTCAGTAAATAAACAAATACATCGCTCTTTCCATGTTCCAGAAACAAAACACCTAGCAACCAAAAAATTGTTGTTCGGTCACCGCTGGGGAATTGAACCTCGTGTACAGATCTCTCGATATCTAGCCGAGCCCGTTAGCCTTACACCACAGTGGCCAACAATCCACAGTGCTACGTGTGTTTTTAAGTCAGCTTCTGACATCATAAATCCATAAGATGGGCTCAGCTACTGAGACGTCTCCATCTGGTGGGCATTAACAACAATTTAATTATAGCAGTTAAATCCAAAGTGAAAATCCTCCAAATACGTGGCGTCAGTAAATAAACAAATACAGCGCTCTTTCCACGTTTCAGAAACACATCAAAGTTGGATTGAAATAATAAAGATCCATGATCCTTTGGCAGTTACTCTGCAAGACCCACACCCCTCTCTCTTAGCATTCCAAAATTCTAACACATATTACATCAGTCTTATGGCCAGGTTGCAAGCATGTTTCAGTGAAATGTATGGCTGTTACTTCCCTCTTCCCCATGAATTTTTGTAAGTTTGTGGACCTTGGCAGTTAATGCTTCAGACCCACACCCTATCTCTGGGGCATTCCAAGATTCTTCTAATTTCTGTTCAACAAGTCTTGGTTAGTTGTCAAGAAGAGTAATAATTGAAGAAAATGCAAGTTAAGTTATACTTTTGACACTGTGATTTCCTTGTCACCTAAAACTTTATATAGTGCCATACCAAGTAAATAAATAAAAAAAAAAAGCCAGCAGATGGTGTAAAAATCCTAAAGTGTCAAGATTTCTTCAATATATTCTTCACACACACAAAAGAAGCATTCCATAAATGAAATATGTATGACTTGGATATAGTTATTAATGTTGACATTTAAAACCTCTATAATGAAAGTTGAAATCCATCTGTGGTAATTATGTCATGATGTTATGCAAGGGAGGCTAGTTTACATTGAGCTACTCAAAAATTGTAGCTACATATTCCTTACCTTTGAAGTACACAGCAATATTTTCTGTTCTTTCAGTTTTTATACATATTGCAAAGTTAAAAATCACCAACAGACCCCAAAATACTAGGAGAAAAAAAGTAAAGTTATTTCTATTAGCTTCATACCAGTGTACAATAAGCCACTGTTGCAGTTACAAAAATGTGTGTCACCTACCTTCATATTTATTTTAGAATCACATATGCAACGGTTTAAAAAATAATAATCTCAAGTTATCCAAAATGGCTCATAAAACTAACAAGGATGTATTTTTAGAAACAGTATTTGCTAGTGTGGTTTACTTATTTCACGTTGGTATGTTTTCTGTTCACTTTTCCAACTATGCATATTGACCTGTACAACTATGACAGATGTAATTCTGTCATGCTGTACAAATGATCTTTGTCAAATGCACTTCAAAAATTACAATGGAAAGTTTCCAGCACACTTCCAGAGTTTTGCCAACATATTAAAAAAAAAAAAAAAATCTGTAAATTGCACTACTTTTCAGGTTTGTGCAAGTCAGAACTTACTACTTTACTAGACCCTAATTGGTACAGTAAAGCAAGAAAACTAAAAAAATATATACATATAACTATCCACTCCTACCATTTAACTGTTCACATAACTTTTGCTATAACCACAAATTTATTGATCATTATTTCACTTCTGTCTATAAAATAAGAACAAATGTTCAGCACAGCATGTGAAATACTGATAATAATAATAATAAAAAAAAAAGTATAGTCTGATAAGATGCAAGAGACAATGTATCCACAAATATACAAAGGGTACATCTTAAATATATATATATATAGTTATTTATTTTTTTTGATTGGAGGTTTAACGAGCACCGTGAGCAACTCAATGGGCTATAAGCAGTCGCCCGTCCCTAATTTAGGGCCACTGGTTCCAGGGAAGGGAGAGAGCCAGTGCCGTAAGACAAACACAACATCCATGCCTCACCGGGATTCGAACCCAAACCCCTTTCGTACGAATGCTCAGAGGCCATCGCTTAGATCACTGCGTCACCGGGCAGCGTCTTAAATACCATGCTTTCATAGCCATATACTGTATCTTATTTATGTGCAAACATTACCATTTGACTGTGTTCTGTTTTTTTTTTGTTCAAAATTTACCAAGTAGAAAAATCTTTTCATGCATTATACTCCCAGTCTGTTAAAAAATTAGTGCTTGTAATTTTGAACCTTAAGCAGTCTCAATTTGCCATGTGCTTTTAATTGCCTGATATAAGCATATTGTTTGTGCTTGTCCAAACAAGTAGCATATACTTGTTACACAAATTGGAATGTTCAATTACCAACCAGATTTTTGGGTTTCTGGAGGAGAGGAAAAAAAGATTTCCAAATATGAAAAAAAATATATTGGTGTAGCGAAACAATAACTATAGTAAGTTTATTTCCAATTTATGTTTCAACAAACACAGTACATTTGTTATTGTTATTAATGTACTCTTTGTTATTGTTTTTAACGTAGTGCACAAAGTAATATCTTATTCAAGCAAGAAGAAAGGCAGTGGCGTAACTAGCATAACGTATGCCCCCATGCAAGATTTGCTTTAGCGCCCCTAAGCGCAGTAATTTTCCCAGGATTTCAAGTACGAGGGAGAATGCGTTTTTGCGGTGTGTGTGTGGTGGATGAAGTGGGAGTGGTCAGGAAGTTAGGGAGAGTGTCTGGAAAAGTAATGCTGGTACCTAGAGCTCTGTAGCTTTAACTTTTTAAGTAATAGATTTAACAATACATGCAATTGTTTTGTACAAAACAAATAAATCACTCGAATAAATCACATTTTTGTACATGGCAGATCTGCGGCTGATGTGAATAAATGTTGGAGCCTGTCGTGTACGTAATCCTAGGTGACTGACCGACTTTCCCCACATCCTCCATGGGGAATCCTCATGTGGCCTCACGCTTTTACTCAGCAGCACAGAGAGAGGGCGATTGGAGAGTGATCATATTACATCTCAGAGCCAAAGGGCCGAATAGCTTCAATCTGTACGACATTCAGTGTTTTAAAAGTGAAACTAGACATTTATTTAGGCAAAGCTAAATGTACCTTAAAAGAAAATATGAACCTATGGGTTAATTATTTGTTTGTCTTTGTGCATGTTTGAATTTTTTAAAAACTTTAACTGGAAGCTGCTGTACGCCCTTGGTTACACCCCCACCCCCACCCGCCGCAGCTGCGGGGGGGGGTGTAGATACGCCACTGAAGAAAAAGGCAAGGTAAATCTGAAAAAAAAAAAGTCTGTACCAAAAATAATATACACTGGAGAGTGAAGGACAAATAGCAAGAAAGTAGCTACTTGTTGCTGTCTACTAAGCTTAGGAAAGCAATAAAAATCAGTTGTAAATCATGTCTTGTTATGCTTGATAAATATTTTAAAATAATTTTTTGCTGTACACCATTCTGGTATTAAATCCACAACATATGAAACATACAATGAAATAAGTTATTTAACCCAATTTAGTTTCACGTATGTTTTGTTTTGCTTGTATGTCTATCAAATCAACAATTTTTCTTTTAAATGAAAAAAACAAACAAAAAACTACCTACGGTGCAAGAGTTATCCTCTTGATTCAAAATATGGCTGTCCCATAAATACATTGGGTAAAAGCAAAACTAAGCCTTTGAAAACTTCGAAACAATAACGTGGTATTTGATAGCCTGATCGTGCAAGCTAAGTTGCCCCCAAATTGCTAATTTCTCAAATAGAATAGAATAAATAAACCACAGAAGCATCGCGTGAACTTGATTATTCACGAAAGCAAAAATCCAATAATACGACCTCAGGCCTCTCTTCCGGTCTAAGAAGGGAGGCTGAGTAGTGAGTACTGGTGTCTATTAAGCACAGGATTGCTGTTTATGTCTCACTGTAATTGTCATATCCAACGCGGAGGGCACTACAAATTATGGGCATGGCTTAATGATTGTATGGCTAGGTACAAGGAGTGGACACTCTGTATCTCTTTTCTCTGTGCTGTACCTTCTTCAACAGCTCCCATCATGTCTTTCAGATACTGCTATTTTTCTTTCAAATCTGCCAGGCTCATTGTACTGCGGATTCAGCATCACTTTTGAAGCCGGCTTTAACAAAACAGTTGTGTATAGTGGATGAAGTCACATCACACTGCCAAGCTTTTGTCATCTCCGATATGGAGATTCTCAAATTAATAACATTATCTATACACTGGCTGCTCTTTAAGGCAAGAATAACTTTTTGCAGGATCCTTTTTCGATAATGCACTTTAAGATTTTTAGTTATGCCTTGGTCTAATGGCTGAAGTTTCAAAGTTGTATTGGCAGAAAGAAAAATAACTTTTATGTTCTTCAATCTACATTTTGAAGAACAGTCTGGTGGATGTGCAGGGCAGTTGTCTATAAGCAACGCAATTTTGCGATATTGTTTTTTCAATTCTTTATTCTATTTTAATAGCCACTTTTCAAAAATATCCGAAGTCATATGACTTTTTATTGAATTCATAGTCCACTTCTAAAGATTTTGTACCTTTGAAGCATCTTGAGTTTTGACTTTTCCTGATCCTGATTACTAACGGTTTAATTTTTCATCGTCAGTCATATTCGCACATAACAAAACAGTTATTCTTTGCTTGCTATGTTTCCCTCCGAAGCACTTGTCGTCTTGAAATGTTAAGGTTTTATTTGGTAGACACTTAAAAAATAATTCCGTTTCATCTGCATTAAATGTCTTTTCCACCATATTTTTCCAAAAGTTTTGCAGCTTTTTTTTCCATTTTTCACACACCTCTTCTCTGAAACATCTGCACTTTCTCCTGATATGATTTTATACGAAATGCCATGTCTATTTTTAAATTTATCTAGCCATCCAACGCTAGCTTGAAAATTTGGGTGTCCTAAATCCTGAGCAAAATCGATGGCTTTTCGTTGGATCATTGGACCAGAGAGAGGCACATTTTTATCTCGAATCATCCTTACCCATTTTAAAACACCGGCATCGACATCTTCATATGAACATTGTTTAAATCTTTTTCTTTTCACATTCATACTACTTCCGTGTTGAATTATTGCAGAACAATTTTTTAAAATTGTTGACACACTGCTTGCTGCTATACCATACGTTGTAGCCACATCTTTCTTCTTCATTCCTTTATCAATATCATCTAAGAGTTTCACTTTATCCAAATGACACAAACACTTTCTTTTCAACATTTTGAGCAAGTTAACACACAGGCGAGAGATACGCGTACTGATTGAATAAAAATGTGTCTTCTACAGAATTAGGCCCACACCAGATACAACCAGCGCTTCCGCCTTTGAATAAAAGCCTCGTGCTGTATGCATGATTCCCCACACCCCCAGACTTGTCGGTCACCGCATGTGTCAGCGTTTGCGGAAGACAGAAAAGTGGCAAGAAACTCGTGAGAAGAGACAGAGAAAACGAGGACTTTCACACGGGTTCCAAATCTCGGAGAAAAGAACTGCGTGCGTGCGCATCATCATAAATACTCATGACTCAGTGATGTTTTAACTCTCGCTTCCAAAGACGACCTTTCAGTTCAGCAAAGATAAGGATTTAAGGCAGCGACTTCCTTCCCTTTGTTGTGGGTCGGAATAAATTTAGTTCTACCGTCTTTACTTTTATGGTTGTGTAAGCACATATCACCTCAAAAGGAAAAATTATATAAAAAAACAAAACATTTTATTGGGAAAAAACTTTGTTATATAGAAATTGCTTTTCATAATATGGAGAGTAATTTGTATGTAAGTGCCGTTAAAAGTCAAGGTTCCGAAATAAATTTCGTTAAATGGAAGTTTGTTATATGGAGACTGCTGTATATCAGAAGTCTTCACAACTTGTTAATGACATGGCATCCACACCATTTCTATCAAGCGAGTGGAAGCAACTAACCAAACCTGTGACTGTAGACACCATTTACGATATCATATACAATTTGAAACTACCCCTTCTTTGTAACTACCCCTTCCGAGCTGCAGAGTATGATTCAAGAAGTTTCTGACAAGAGTAAAGAAGTGGGATTAAAAATGAACTTTCAGAAGACAAAAGTGATGTACAATGCTTTTACAAGAAACGAAGATTTATCGATTGATAGAGAAAAGCTTGAGACAACCGATTACTACATTTATCTTGGGCAGCAGATATCAAATGAGGGTCACATTGATGAAGAAATTAATCGGCGTATAAAACTTGGATGGAGAGCTTTTGGAAGAAACAGTACAATTTTTAAGAGCAGTATGCCATTATGTCTTAAAAGAAAAGTGTTTAATCAATGCATCCTGCCAGTGCTTACGTATGGAACAGAGACATGGACCTTAACTAAAAAAAGACATAAAAAGACTGCAGACAACTCAAAGCAACATGGAGAGATGCATGCTTGGTGTAACCAGGAAAGATAAGAAGAGGAACTTGTGGATAAGGAAAATGACAGGAGTGGACGACATCATGACCAGAGTGAAATCACTGAAATGGCAATGGGCTGGACACATTGCCAGAAGAAAGGACCACCGATGGACAACCAAAATTTTAGACTGGATTCCGAGGGACAGGAAAAGACCCAGAAGAAGGCCCATGGGAGATGGATGGATGGAATTCGAAAGTATGCTGGAGTGACATGGAGCAGACAGGCAGAAGACAGACAATTGTGGAAGAAACTTGGGGAGACTATCATCCAGCAGTGGACTGATAATGGTTGATGATGATGATGATGATACAATTTGAATATTTATGTGCCATTTGTCCTGATGAAGCTCGGTCAATAACCAGCAACACAATCGACTTGAAAAAATAAATATTTGTGACAAACAACGTTGTATTATCTTAATATATATCATCACAAGATTGTAGTATTTGAATTCAAGAATATATACAAATTATAACAGCTTTTACAAATAACACAAATGCACAATAATTTATGTTGCAATAATTTCAGTAAATTTTATTTAGTAAACAAAAAATATGAAGCCATAATACTTTCAAAACTGAACAGAAATGTATTACACAATTACTTCTTCTTCAAATCACATAAAATAGTTTCCACAGCCTTTTGTTCTCTTAGTATGAGATCTCTAGGAACAGAGAATGGGTTTAAACATTCCTGAATGCTTTTGTTTTGATACACACTGTCATACAACTCACTTGGCACCAATATTTGATACTGTGGTGCAGATCCTGGCTCTGTGACAATACTGCGATTAATAGATGGACAAAGAGAAGCATTAGGAGCATTCTTTGATGAAGCAGGTTCACCTTTTACACAAACTAATTCTGCAGGGCTAAACAAAGCTACCAAAAAAGAAAATTAAACAAAAAATAAATTAAAAAAGAAACTTTCTTTTTCTGAAATATATATGCAAGCAGAAGAGAAAGGAAAAAAAAAACAAAAAAAAACCTGGCAGTTAGCATATTAATAATGTTTAAACAGCTAGGTCACTGAAAATAAATGTGACTATATTCTTAATCAATTTAATTTTCATACAGAAGTTTCTAACATCTACATTTTTTCCATCTGTCACAAATGATAAACTATCTACTTAGAAATGGAATTCCAACAAAAAATATTTATGTGACACAACTGCCCAATACAGGGGGTTAAAATTCTGATAGTCCAATTCTTTACAGCTAACTGTGCCCAAGACAGTGTTTATATACACTTATTATACACAGGGGTCGAAAAATGTGGTCGCCTGGTGGCCTGAGACGACCAAAAAAATTGTCCCGGCCACCACGGAAAACATCACAGAAAAACATGTACCGTAATTTTCGTCGTATAATCTGTATTTGTCGCATAATCTGCGAATAGACGCTGATTTAAAAAAAAAAAAAAAAACATTTTTGCGGTCGTTCAATTAAAAATAATAAAATTGCAGGGTAATTGTGCAGGAGTTTGCGCGGAGCGGGGGTCATAATGAATGATCGAAGTAGTAAGGGAGGGACGGCGGTAGTTATTTTGTCTTTGTATTGTTATGGAAAACAAAACGCTGACTGTGCTTGTGCCCTCTCTTCATCAATCGGCCAATAAAAATGTACGCACAGCGCTTGCTGCACAAACCTACACATGCATGCCTCATTACAAAGTTCCATGTTCTGGATCTCGTGTGCACTGTGCCTTGTATTATTTTAGTTCGTCCCTTTGCCATTTTGACCCAAGTCTTTGCTGCTGATATTTTCCTTCATTGCTATTTATGATGTCTCCGAAAAGGAAACGTTTCAGTTACACCACCGCATTTAAACTTAAAGTGGGGACACAGCTGAGGATATGATCGTGTCACTACGCAATAGTTTTCAAAAGGTCAGATACCTAGCGCGCAGCGACACGCAAAAAGCTGCTGTCAAAAACGTGAACAAACCCGTCGGTAAACTCTGCTGGAGAATTCACGGATGCCCAGCCCTATTTTTTTTTTTTTTTTTTTTTTTACCTGTGTGTAAGCCAACTTCGCTACTTTGAAAGCAGGACTTCTTCCAAAAACTTTCGACTTACACACGAATATACACGGTATTTCTATGAATTGTTCTGTATCAGTGTTTCATAATTGGCAATGTGTAATGCAATTAGAGCTGCTACATCGGTGTGATTAAAATTTGTGCTCTATGGATGCCACGCCACTAAATTTCTTGTGTGTCCAAAGGTAAAATATATTTAAAAAATTTCCTCTAAAAATGAATTTCTTTATTAACAAGATTGTTTTTCTTTATTTCTTCGGACTCCGTGGTCTTTATGTGACCGAACTTATCTGTCGAAAATTCTGCTTCTGGATCAGCATTTGTGACATACGGATTATACAGCGATTTTTTTTTTTTTCTCTGAATGTCACAATCTGTGAATTATATGCTGGCGCAAATTATACGAAGATATATAAAAAAAAAAAGTGTGAAATTCAGTGTCTGGGGATAAACGACCAAAATTACGGATTTCAAGAATTTGCGAGCTTCAGAACAAAGAGTACCATCTTTTTTTTTTTTTTTTTTTTTGGACATAAGTCTACATGACTTTGATATTACGCTGCTGGACAATTGCTAAGGACGGAACATAAACGGCTATATAGCGCATAAAAAAGTAAGTGTGGTTGGATGCCAAGTGAAATAAAATAATGTCAGAATGCCAGGACATTACAAGAAAGACAATTCATTGTGCTCTGAAATCCAGAAGGCTTTGGAACGTGTTCAAGGGACAAACAGGCCATTTTGTGCAGAATACGTAAATGTGAAAAAAATGCAATTACCGTCCGCAGGCGTTCCGGCGTAAGATGTCAATATGGGATATGGCCACCATGGAGGGCGATGCAAGATTCCACACGTCATGTCATGCTTTGCACAACATTATCAAGCAGCTGTTGGGGTAATTTATCCCATTCCTCTGTCAGTGCACGGATGAGGGTGTCCTTGTTTATTGGAGGGCATTGGCGACCAGCAAGACTCCTCCCCAAAGCATCCCACACATTTTCAATGGGATTCAGATCTGGAGAACGTGCTGGCCATGCGAGGCGTTGAATATCCTCGCTCTCAAGACACTCCTGGACAGCGACTGTTCGATGACATGTTGCGTTGTCGTCCATGAAAATGAATCTATCACCGACAGCACCACAGAACATGCGAACATGAGGTAGCAGAACATCATTAATGTATCGTTGGCCAGTCATAATCCCAATTGGAAGCAGCATGGACGTACGGCCATTGATCATGATGCCAGCCCATACCATGACACTACATGTCGGATATCGGTCCCTTTCCTGTATGTTTGCTGGACAATATGCAGTACCACTATCACGCCAGATCAGTTGTCGTCGACAATCAGACGATAGACTGTATCTACTCTCATTTGAGAAGAGGACAGCAGACCAGTCATTATCAGTCCAATTGCGATGTTGATGGCATCATCGCAAACGGGCGGTATGGTGACGTCTGGACAATGGGATGCACACAACAGGACGGCGGGCGTATAAGTCCTCCTTCATGCAAACGTCTGGAGACAGTTTTTCGGGAGATCCGCTTGCCAGTAGCAGCCATAAACTGATTTGCTACCTCACTAGCTGTGCTGCGCCAGTGTCTTTTTGTTGATAGCACTATGTACCGATCTTCTGCAGGTGTCGTACTGCAAACACGAACTCCCCCGTGACGTTTGCTACACTCTCCATTTGTTTGAAATGATTTCCAAAGCCTTGAAACAACACTGTGGCTGACGTCGAACTCCTGGCAACATCTGTTATTTTTCGCCCTTCTTCAATCTTGCCAATAATACGGCCACGCGTAAAATCATCTAGGTGATGTCGGGAAGACATACTGAAAATTGCAAGTTCGTCAATTGATTCTTTCCCTTTCAACTTTGCGTTTGAACAACAACGGTCACTACGCGTCAAATCCTTTATATCCCTTATCAGCGCTATGACGTCACGAACAAGTTCGGCAATCCAAAATTTGCATACGCACAACACGTCTTACTGTATCCCGCACTTATGCTAATTTCCACATTTTCCTGCCTTCTATTTTATGATTGCTATCGTTGCTATTGCCATCCGTCCTTAGCAATTGTCCGGCAGTGTATATATACTCCCCGCCCCGCGGGTCCAATGTCTGGCTCCTAAAAAGTTTAGCTGGCCACCAGATTTCAGAATATTTTTCTACCCCTGATTATATATATATATATACATTATATTGACAAAAATCACCGGACACCCCTTCAAAAGCAAATGAACAGATCCGCTGCGTTGTTAAGATGCACAGCACAGTTGCAAAGGATATAAAAACAAGCCTAAAGCTGACCGCGATCATATCGCACTGTGAGGTTGAGTGAAAATGTTGCAGTGGGAGAGAACTGACTTTGAGAATGAAAAGATTGTTGGGTGTTATATTAGTGGGTTGTTCATAAGAGAAACCGAGGGGCGTTTAAACATACAGAAGTTAACTGTTTTGGATGTACTGAATAAGTGGAAGACATATGGCGTGCCTGAAGCAGCAAAACGTACCGGCAGACCAAAGAAAATCAGTGATAGAGGAAGTCGAAGCCTCAGGAGAGCCATTACAGTTAATCGACGGAGTAATGCACAAGACATGTGTACAGGTGAGTAAAAATGCTGGAACCTCGGTATGTACACGTACCATTCATAGAGAACTTCAATCTGTGGGTTATTGTGGTCATCCAGCTGCTCATAAGACTTTCATCTCCACTCGGAATGCTACTCGTAGTTTAGCATGGTGTAAAGAACATTTATCGTGTACCATAGATCAATGGAAACGAGTTCCATGAACTAATGAATCCAGATATACGATCCATCAGTCTGACGGGCGTTGTGGGCATGGCAGCAGCCGGGGGAACACTATTTACCACAGTGTACTACTGTTCCTACAGTCAAGTATGGAGCTGGCAGTGTACTCGTGTGGGGGTGTTTTTCGTGGTATGGTCCAGGCCCACTGGTTATCGCGGACAAACCTGTTAACCAGCACGTCTACCTCGACTTTCTGGACAATTACGCCCTACCAACTCTGTGGCAATACTATGAAGCCGAGCATTGTTGGTACCAGCAGGATAATGCACCGAGCCATAAAGCAAGGACTGTTATGGCGTGATTTGATGATAATTCCGTATCGTGTGTGGACTGGCCAGCACAGAACCCTTATCTTAATCCCATAGAGCACCTATGGGATGGATTAGAGTGCCGCATAAGAAGTTTGGAACCAAGGCCTGCTACTAAGCAACATTTAGTGGCAGCATTATGTACTGAATGAAAGCACATACCTATCGCTGTGTTCTAAAACCTTGTCAAAAGCATGTCTCGAAGGGTCAGTGCATGCCTTAAAGGCCAAAAGTGTACCGACACCGTACTAATGCATGTCAATAAATGCTATGTTGTGTTTCTCTTCTAGGTGACTTTATATATATATATATATATATATATATATATATATATATATATACCTCCAGACATCATGAAAGGTACCAGAGTTCTTCCAGTCCTCCCAGCAGAAGTTGCACATGCAATCAAGAACATGAAGCGGGGGAAAAGCTCCAGGTGAAGATGGAATTACTGTAGACATCATACAAGAAGCAAGTGGAGAAATCGAAACAGTACTCGCCCAAATTTTCACTCGATGCCTTAATGAAGGGAAGATTCCTGAGGATTGAAACAACGCTACAATGATCCTGCTACATAAGAAAAAAGACATTGAGGATCTCAGGAACTACAGACCTATCAGCCTCCTATCAGTGGTTTATAAAATCTTCACTAAAGTTCTTTCACACCGCTTGAAGGTAACACTGGACATGGCTCAACCGAGAGAACAAGCTGGATTCAGGAGTAGCTACAGCACAATAGATCATATCCACGTACTGAGAGAACTAATTGAAAGAGCGAGGGAATATTAACTTCCATTGTGCATGGCTTTTATCGATTATGAAAAGCCTTTGATTCGGTGAAACCATCAGCAGTTACAATGGCTCTGAAATCCTGCGGTATTGAAGATGCATACATTAATATTATTAATAACATCTATGAAAATGCAAGTGCAAAGATTCAGCTGTTTGAAAATAAAACACACATACAAATTGGAAAAGGAGTGAGACAAGGTGACACCGTATCTCCGAAGCTCTTTGATGCCACATTGGAAAATGTCTTTCAATGACTGAACTGGGAAAACAAAGGGATAAAGATTAATGGAGATTATCCAACCCACCTTCATTTTGCTGATGACGTAGTCATTTTTGCAACTACCCCATCAGAGCTGCAGAGTATGATCCAGGAACTTGCTGACAAGAGTAAAGAAGTGGGATTAAAAATGAACTTTCAGAAGACAAAAGTGATGTTCAATGCTTTTGCAAGAAATGAAGATTTATCGATTGATAGAGAAAAGCTGGAGGTAACAGACACGTACGTTTATCTCGGACAGCAGATATCAAGTGAGGGTCACATTGATGAAGAAATTAATCGGCGTACAAAACTTGCCTGGAGAGCTTTTGGAAGAAACAGCATAATTTTCAAGAGCAATATGCCATTATGTCTTAAAAGAAAAGTGTTTGATCAATGCATCCTTCCAGTGCTTACATATGGTGCAGAGACGTGGACCTTAACTAAAAGAGACATACAAAGACTGCAGACAACTTAAAGTTGCATGGAGAGATGCATGCTTGGTGTAACCAGGAGAGGTAAGAAGAGGAACTCCTGGATCAGAAAACTAACGAGTGGAAAACATGATCAGAGTAAAATCCCTGAAATGGCAATGTGCTGGACATATTGCCAGAAGGGCAGACCATCCGTGGACAGCTGAAATTTTAGACTGGATTCCAAGGGACAGGAAAAGACCCAGAATAAGACCACATGCAAGATGGGTGGATGAAATTCGAAAGTATGCGGGAGTAACATGGAGGAGACTGGCACAAGGCAGACCGTTGTGGAGGAAACTTGGGGAGACCTTTGTCCAGCAGTGGATTGATAATGGTTGACAATGATGATGATATATATATATATATATATATATATATATTACCTGCCAAACTAGTTTATCTGAAGCGCGATGGACAAACTAGTTTGTCCTAGGAAGAACTGGTTTGTCCAAAGTGCCCTAGTCCGAACTAGATTATACTGAAATAAAGGTGGAGCTTCCAGGACAAACCGGTTTGGCCTAATCTTAACGATAGTTCGACCTGCATTTGCACTTTAATTTATACGATATGGAGACGAATCGAGGGGAAATTAAATAAATTATCCCTTATTATGTACTGAGCGCGTTTATTTACTTAGTATTGATTTTTTTTTATATAGGCACCTATTCTATGAACAGGTTATTTACTTATTATTATACAGTGAACTGTGGTGGCATTTTGAGTTGCAGAGTATTGTTTTTTTTACATAGACACCTGTTCGATGAACAGGTTTTGGTGCAATTGCAACGAAACCTTGTCCTGTCTCAACTGAATGTTTGATCGCTGTAGTTCTCAACAAAATCTCATTCACCTGATTAAGTTCCTCCTCGTGTAAGAACTTCTGTGAGCAAATGTCAAACTCCGTTCTGAAAAATAAACATACAAAAATTATGTGATTTTGAAAGACTTAATATGTTGATGTGAGCACCAGTTCCCTAAACAAGAAGATAAAATTACAATATGAGCATAAATACCTGCAGTATAACCTCTGTAGAATGCCATGTTTGGTACCAATCTTGTAAAGTCCGTCGTCATTTATCTGAAGAACGACTCCGATAATATTTCTAAGATCTACGTCGGGGATGGGTATAGTAACGTTGTCTCCAAATTTGGCTGGTGGATGTGAATTGCCAGAAGTTGCTTTCATCTTCTTGGCTTGTTTTTCGAGGTTTTCTATAGCTATTGTTCTTGCCTTTTGAATGTCCTTCGCGGCAGAAGAATTTATATCGTCAGCTTCTAAAACGTTTTCTGGTAATTCATTTTCATCCTGGTTATCTTCGAAAAGTTTTTGAAGGTCCTCCTCATCCTCAATTTTTTTGAGTAACTCCAAAGGCAATGAAGTAGTAGAGAGGCCTACTCTGGGAGTGAAAAACATGGTCTTGTAAGGTGAAAGTTTAATGCCAGAATGGAACGCTACGCTTGGTTCTTCATAAACTGTACGTACCTCAGCCCCTCCGACCATTTAGTTGTATTGTTGTCCTTCAACCAAGAACTCAGCATATTCTCAATATCTTGATTAGCTCTTTCGACTGAGCCCTGGCTCTGGCTGTGCCAAGGTTTCCCATGCACAATTTTAAGCTCAGGCTACAGACTTGTGAGTTCGGAAATTACATGATTCACAAATTCTCGTCCGTTGTCGGACTGCAAGATGCATGGAGCTCTTATAGTTACAAATATGTTATTTAAATTGTAGGCTACCTCCTCAGCTCTCTTGGATTCCAATGGACAAAGCAAAACAAATTTTGTTAAATGGTCATGATAAACCATTACAAACTTAAATTTATCATCTGGTTGTGCCTGGAAGTCAATCAGATCGACTTGGCACCTACTGTTCATTTCCGAGTGCAGAATTGGCTTGGAAACCAACCCCCATTTCATTTCAGAGTGCAGAACTGGCTTGAAAACCAACCCCCTTTTCTTCTTTGTTTTCTTTTGTTGACACACTTCACACATAGACAAAATAAGGCATATCATTTCCTCTGTGATATCTGCAAATTTTTTAGAAATTTCAACCAACATTCTGTCTCAACCACCATGACCCACAGCCACATGAGCTGCATTGATGACATCATTTAATTCATCAGCTGAGAGATAGTACTTTATATTTTCATTTCCTTCATTTCGTGCAACAAGTTTTTTTATGCCACTGATTTCCAGCACACTAAATCGTTTTAACTTTCCTTGTTGTGGTGGCGTTTTCTTTTCCGCTTTTCCAGCCACCTCCACCTCTTGTATAAATTCTAAGTATTTGTCCTTTGTAAGCACATTATAATGAGTCAATTTTTCGCTTTCACTTTTCAAAATCTCCGTCAAAAATCTCTCTCTCCACTCCCTTTGATAACTTTGTCCACTAGACAAAGCCTCGCCCATAATGGTGAGAAACACAAAAGAATACTATTATGTTCAAAAAGTTTCGGAACTTTTTAAATATTTGCCAAATGTCAGTGAAATACGTCATTCCCCGCCGAGCAAGCGAAGAGCATGATGTCACTGACCAGCTAGAACCGCTTTGATCCAGATCCAACACATACAGCTTATGTGCGTAGTTCATGATTACAGGCATTCGAGGCTCTCCGTCGCGAGAACAACGATGTCAAATTTTGAACAGCATTCAAGTGTAAAATTTTGTGTTCTGCTCGGAAAATCTTTCGCTGAGACTTTTCAAATGATTAAGTCCGCGTACAGTGAGAGTGCAATGAGTTGAACTAGAGTTTATGAGTGGCACCAACGATTCGAAAACGAACAACAGAGTATCGAGGATTGATGAGAGGTCAGGATGACCTTCAACATCCACAACGGATGAACAAATCGCCATTGTCAAAGAAATTGTGAAAAATGACTGTCAAAAAACTGTTGCAGCGATTGCAGAAGTTGCCGGCATCTCAGTTGGAAGAGGCCATGCCATTTTAACAGAGAAACTGGTCATGCATCACGTGTGCCAACAAATTATTCCCAAAAACCAGACACAAGAAAAAATGGATAAGCGCATGCAAGTTTGCGAGGATAACAGCGATGCAGTGGATTCAGATCCCGATCTCTTTAATCGATTGATCACTGGCGATGAGACTTGGTGCTTTCTGTACGACCCCCAATCCAACTGACAGTCAAAAGTGTGGAAATTACTGTCGTCACCACGACCAAAAAGTTCAAGGCTGACCACTCCAAAAGAAAGGTTTTCTTAACAGTTTTTTTTCGATTGCAAGGGGGTCATACACAAGGAATTCCTTCAACATGGCCGTACAGTCACTAAAGAAGTGTATGTCAAAGTCCTGAAACGTCTCAGAGAATCAGTAGACGCAAGCGATCCGATCTTTGGAAGACCAACTCGTGAGTGCTCCATCACGATAATGCGCCGGCTCACAGATCCCTCCTGGTGTCTGATTACATGTCCAAACATCACATTCCCGTTCTTCCACGTAACCAGCTTATTCCCCTGATCTCGCTCCGTATGACTTTTTTTCTTTTTCTCCGGATGAAGAATTTGCTTAAGGGGTGACGCTTCTCAAGTTCCCAAGAAGTGCAACAAGCTGCAATGGAGGCACTGGAGGATGTGGCAAAAGAAGGCTTGCAATCTGCATTTAAATCTTTGTATGAGCACTGGCAAAAATGCATAGTTGCACAGGGTAACTACTTCGAAGGAAACACTGCATAAACATGTATTATCTGTACTTATTCTTTTTTAATATAAAAAGTTCCGGAACTTTTTGAACGTAGTAATAAAACGTCAGAACAAGTGTTTAGTAACACACAAGAACAAAACGAATAATACATCCGAACACTCTACAACTTCGCGGCTCGCTACTGGTGACCCGAGCACTGATAAAGCTTGGTATTACACCTGCTGCGATGGGTCCAGTCACTCATTGGCTGAACGCTGTTGCTATACTGTGTGCGGAGATAGAGCGCTGCACGCGGAAAGTAGTGCTCACATCAACATTAAGTCTTTCAAAATCCTGTGATTTTTAACATCATTAATAGAAACTCACCCAAAGGTTGTTGCTTCTTGGCACATTTACCGCACATATCTTTCCGGCTGACTTGTCATAATGCGTGATAGGCCTTTCGTGGTCGTCGTATCTCTTCCCTGTGTCTTCACATATAATCTGACTATTTTTGTTTTTGAGCCAACATTTTACAACTACATTCACATATTTCTTATGTATGGACAACTTTCATTATCTTCAACATATATTAAAAACTCTAAAACTCTATACAGAACTCTTTCGTTGTTCATTATACAGAAGCAATAAACATAATGATCACAAAATTACAACAGCAAAAATGTATTAATCAAACACAAACTCAAGAGCTAAAAAATGCTTTATTGTATATCTATGAAAACATTTTTACTTTTGAAAAAATACATAAACAAAATTATGGTGGTCCTATGGGTTCTCCATATCCTCTTTGTTTGCTGAAGTTATAATGAATGACATTGAAGAAAAGATAATTAAACAGCAAGAGATACAAGAACCATTCATTTATTGCAGGTATGTCGATGACATCTTCATTCTGTCTAAATTAAATCCGATTCAACTTGAAGATCTGGCTGGACAGTACACAAAAATCAAACAATAGAAAAAGAAATAAAAAATACAATAGTTTTTCTGGATATAGAAGTTATTAGAGAAAAAAATAGACTACAGTACAGAGTACATCGAAAATCTTCATATATTCCTGTGATGATACCATGCGACTCAGAACACACATATGCACAAAAATGCAATAGTGTGAAGACGTTAATAAAAAGAGCATTTACTCACAGTTCAACAGAATGTTATAAAAGAAAAGAATTGGAATATGTGAATAAGATTGCTGAAACTTATGGTTATCCAAGGCAGCAAGTTAAAAAATGGACACTAGAAGTCCAGAATAAAATAAATAGAGGTACAATGTCAAGGAAAAAAGAACAATTGAAATATATTGGTGCTTTCCCATATCTCAAAGGAGTGTCATAAGAAATTAATAAAATGTGTACTAAATATAACATTTAGCTTGGATGTAAGGTAAATAAAATTAAGAATTTGGTGCTAAAAAGCAATGAAAAGATGAGTAGTTTGGAGCAAGCAGAAGTATATGCAATACCCATATTGAAGAATCCACCGGTTTCATACATTGGTAGTACCAAAAATAAATTAAAGCATAGATTAAAGCAACATTTAAAAAATTGGCAAAAAAAAAAAAAAAAAACTAAAACTGCATTAATTCAATACTGCCTGGAAAACAAGGAATATCCCAAATTTGAAGACATTAGAATAATTAAAAAATGTAAAACAGAAAGACATTAGAGAATGGCTGAATCGGTTCTTATTGAGAAAAATAGAGGTATAATATGTAATTCTAATGAACTAAATATATTAAACGATAATTGGAAAGGCCTTGATAAAAATGGAACAGGAATTGACCAAAAGAAAGGACAGATGGCACTATAGGCAAACGTCATAAAATACAATGACAGAGCAGAAGCCCGGAGATGATTGCATCACTTGCTCTGCGGCGGCAGAGAGGAACAGTGGTGATTCAACAGGCCTCCTGAAGACAGCCAGGGACTGGCAGAAAGCACTAGAGGCAGACATAGTCATGGGTGTGTGGCTTGCCATGTCAGTGGTTAGGCGTATCGTGTTTCCCATCAAAAACTAAGTAGGGTTAGAAGAAGAGTGATGAGCCAGTGAGTAAATGAATTGAGTGTATGAAATAAGGGTGTTGTAAATAGTGTATATAAAAGGCTGTTTTTAATATGAATGTATGTATATGGTATATATGGATGTTGTGAATAATAAAACGTGGACAGTATTTAACGACCAAGAGAGTTAGGGTTAAAATGGGCTTGATGAATGACTAGAGGGTTCTGTATAATGAACGACGAAAGAGTTCTGTATACAGTTTTTAATATATGTTGAAGATAATGAAAGTTGTCCATATATAAGAAATATGTGAATGTAGTTGTAAGATGTTGGCATAAAAACAAATATAGCAAGATTATATGTTAAGACACAGGGAAGAGATGACGACCACGAAAGGCTTATCACGCATTATGATAAGTCAGCCGGAAAGATACGTGCAGTAAATGTGCCAAGAAGCAACAACCTTTGGGTGAGTTTCTATTAATGATGTTAATTACAATTTTGCAAGTAAAATATAAGAAACAATTTTCGGGAATATGTATGTATTCTCAGGTTGTGTCATAACACATGATTTTTGTTTGTTTATTTTTCAAAACAGAATTTGACATCTGCACACAGAAGTTCTTACATGAGGAAGTTAATCAAGAGAATAAGATTTCATTGAGAACTGCAGCGATCAAACATTCAGTTGGGATGGGACAAGGTTTCGTTAGGTGCAATTGCACCAAAACCTGTTCATCGAACAGGTGTCTATGTAAAAAAAAAAAAATCAATACTAAGTAAATAAACGTGCTAAGTACATAATAAGTGATAATTTATTTAATTTCCCCTCTGTTTGTCTTCATATCCTATAGATTAAAGTGCAAATGCAAGTCAAACTAGTTAAGACTAGGCCAAACCAGTTTGTCCTGGAAGCTGCACCTTTATTTCGGTATAATTTAGTTCGGACTAGGCCAAACCAGTTTGTCCTGGAAGCTCCACCTTTATTTTGGTATAATATAGTTTGTCCTATTGCTCTTCAGATGAACTAGTTTGTCCTACTGCGCTTCGGATAAACTACTTTGTCCTAGGAAGAACTAGTTCGTCCTAACATCGGGTTTGGCCGGTAACATATATACACTATTGTCTCTCTATATATATACACTCAAAAGCAAGAAGCATTTTCAACGAGAGCCAAGAGCAAAAGAAAGAAAGAAAGAAAGAAAAAAAAAACGATTGCAAACAAGCAAAGAAAAACATGCAAGAATGCAGTAAGTTTTGTAAATGCTGAGCTTACGTGTCCTGTTATGAATACTAGCTTAAGGACCAGCAAAACACAGCATTAACTCATCTCTACAAAGACCTAGTTGAATATGGGTTTCTGCTACGTCATAAATGTAATTCAGGCAAAGGACCCCACAAATCAAAAATCACCTTTTAACTTTGAAAGGTGAAATTAATACTCATCAAATTTTGCATTTACATTTATGACAAAACTTGGCCCGACCCACATCGACTCATCGTCCACAAAAACAGGAAAACTTAGTACGAATTCAAAGAGTATTCCCTAAATCGAGGAAGCTTTACGAATGAAACATTCAACTTAAGCTAGTATTCATAACAGGACACGTAAGCAGCTAAGTTCTCTTTCTTTCAGTGAAGTTAAAACTAGTATAGTACTTTTAATTACAAAATTTATTATCAAAAATGTTATAGTACGTACACATTTACATTGCATATTAAATACGTAATTTGTAGATATTAGACTTCAATATGTAGCATCAAAATTTAAGCGTACTTTAAAATTACTAGAGAACTACCATAGTTGATTTTTTCCCCCGAACATTTAAACATTTAGATTTCAGTATTATAAACCGCATGACACAGAACATCAATTAGTACTAATTAACTTGTAAAAACAGAATATGCATTGAATTGATTAGCTTTTTACGCTGTAGAAAAGAATGCTTTAGAGAAGATTGCTTATTTTTTTTCTGTTATGAAGTGCATGAAAAACGTCATCATTGTATTGAGGTGCATCTATGTAGTTTTTAACACATTCTATACTGTTAACAGCATCACTAAGGCAGCTGACTTTCGGTTCTGCTTCGTCTTCTTCAACAGAACCTGATGCATTTAGTCCGATCTGTTCATCCAAAACTGCATTACGGGATTGCATTTGGTAGGCATGCATATTTGCATCACAATCAACATAATCGGAAAATCAATACCTGATGAAGCAATTTCATTCCATTCTGCAAGATGTCAGAAGAACTGCTAGAGCAATGACAGCACAGGATACCATATTTGATAAGATAACTAATGGCAAGCTCAAAAACAATGGGAAAATGAGACGTTAAAAAAAATGAAAATGTTTCAACACAAAAGTGAGAAGATGAAAAATGTGAAGTTAATTTACAAATGCAAAATTTCCTTAGTTTTGTAGTGAATGACAAAAATAATCAACTTACAACGAAAGTATGCTTTTTCTTCCTGCCAATCACCTTGTTTGAAAACAGCAGACAAATCACTAAAAATGCTGAGAATTACTGCATTGTTTGTTGGAGTCATACGTGGAGGTACTACACTGCCAGAAAGTAAGGCAGCAAAATAATTGTATAACTCCTGGAAGTTTGGTTCTCCAGTAAAAATTGGTTCTAAATGGGATGCATTAGCAACATCTCTAAAAAACTAGAAAAGAAAAGAAAAGACCCATTATGAAGGCTTTACACTAATGAAATATAATATATTGATTTTCACTTTAAAAAGTCACATATGATTGATTCACAAGAACCAGGCTTCATACAATTTTTGAGGGGAAAAAAATAAGAACTTTCCAAGGACCTGTATGTGAAGTTTTAAAAAATTGTAATAATCATTTATCACGTGCATGACAAGCAATGTTTAGCCTAATATTTCTTGAATATATAGTTACATGACTTGTGGTCCTGTCCTAATTTAATTTCATGAGGCCACACACACACACACAGGAAAAGACAGGAACGGTTGGGTTTGTACTCTGGATCAGAAAGCAATTAAGAAAACAGTGCTATGCAGGAATTTATTTACTAAAGAACGTTAAATCTGAATAAATGGATGATTTAATCAGGTTAATACAACTTAAAGAGATAAGAACATCACAAAATCTTGCCAAAAATAGGAGAGTAAGCATATGCAAATTTCAATATATATTAAACATTTTTAAGACCCAAAAAGATCATTTCCTTCTGTTGAAAATGTCTATATCAAAAGAATAGGCTTCAATTCTAATACACATAGCTTTAACCATAAAACATCCAGCTTACCTTTTTAAAGCTTGTGAATCCCTGTTTTGCTTTTTTTATTGTCCATCACAGATATGCATCAAATCTCTGCACTCATGTACAATGCAACTCCAGAGAACTCCATTGTCTTTTGCTTCTTTTCAGTATCACAAGACCTTTGTCATAAACAACATGCTTCTTGACTTTCAAAGTATAACTTCCCATGAGTCATTGACAAAGCAACTGACTACAGCTCCAACTCACCTGCATTAATGGACTTGAACACTTTTGCTGTCAGCTGGCTCACGTGCCTTCTGTAGAAATTAATTGCGGGGGGTAAACAGTAGTCAATATCTGAAGTTCCAGTAATGGGATTTCCAAAATATTTATACCACCTATTAGTTGGCTGACCACAAAACCATTTATAGCTAAATATGCAGAAGTTGCGTGTGATCGACGTGGCACAAAAGTTAAATGTGGTGTTGTATGACCAATAAAGGCACAGGCAACTTCATACAAGATTATTAAAAAAAAAGGCACTTTTGAGGTACAAGTGGGGTATATCTCAATTCTTGAAGCAATCATTGCAGTCTTCATGTGTTGCAAGGGAGACAGAAAAAGGAATTGTAGAAAGTCGATAAATAATGTGTGCTCCACCCTTTTCCCTTCCTTTGCGATTGTGTGTTGTGCCTAGCAGAGGTTGAGCTGGGACACCGCATCGGCCTGAAACCATGGAAACAATACCCTACTGGGGGAAGGCAATTCCCCCTTAGGTGGTTCCACACACTAATTCCTTAGCACAGGGTGGTTAGTGGAAACAAAATAAGAGAAAACTGGGTGAACACTTTCTCTTACTAACAATATTCCTCTGCTCGTATGCAGTTTATATAAACAAGTGCTGCAGTAAAGTAGCCTCCTTCCTTCCCTTTTGGGCTATAAATTCCTTCTTTCCATTAGACAGCACTTACTTCACTTGAAGCATAATAGATTTCGAGATATTAACAGACGTGCACCTTCTTTCCCCCCACACTTTTTCCCCAACAGCACTAATTTGAAGTTCGACGAAAACTCCATAAGTGCTCTTGTAATCAAAGCGTGATAATCAAAGCGTGATTGCCAACCCCATAGATCGCAAAAAGTTTTACTTCAAAACGCGAAAATTAGAATCCGATGTCAGGTTTCCTTCTCCTCGAATACCTGATCCCACTGCTGGTCTATCTGGAACAATTAACCCCGCTAGAGATCTTTCTGCTATAGATGATTCAAAATGCACAAAAGCATATATCTCAAAGTTTTAAGAAAGCTAATTGACGGCATTTGAGAAATTTAGTGATGATGCCATGTTCAAGAATTTTTAATATATGTCCTGTGTTTTACAAAAAAATAATCAGTTAACTGTACAGCAGTTTAAATAGTTTTAACAATTTTGAATGTAAAAATTATTTACCTTTTTCTCTTGTGTAAACAGAAGTGATCTTGAACCAAAAATATCCCAAGAATTATTGTTTAGAAACAAATGATGAAAAAGTTCATGAAGTGATTTCATAATGAAGTACACTAAATTTTGTCTGCTTAAATGTAAGTTCTGACATCATAGAGATAAAAAAAAATGTTTAAACATTTATCTGTGCAAAAAAAAAAAAAAAAAACTGTAAATGTGAAGTTTTCCTTTTGTAGTGCTCAGCCAATTGTTGATTGTTGCAGATGGATCAAATTTTTTCACAGGAGGCCCATCAAGTGGTATACGTAATAATGCATTGACAGAGTTGATACTAAGAGAATTCCTCACTGTTGTTTTCAATCTGTTCATTGCAGAGAATCCTCTTTCACATGCTGCTGTGCTTGGAGAAAATGCAAACATTAATTCCACTACATGAAGTATATTAGTCAATTCATTTGGTGGATTTCTCAGTAGATGGCTATAAATTTGGGCCACATAATGGTTGACAGATATTTTCAGCTGAAGCCATTCTTTTTTCATGCATTCAATTTCTTTTTCACTAAAAACAGCGGCATAATACTTGCAAATTTCATTTATTTTATTTGTTCCATGCACGGAAAGCTGAGTACTTTCAACAGGCCAAAATGTGAAGTTAAATACATCAAATAGTGAAACTGGCTTGTTCTGCAAACATTGAAATCTCTGAGAAATTGTTTTTATTGCAACATTAACTAGTTCTAGTTCTGGATCATCCAGGTTAGCTGTGCCATGTAATTTCACCCATTTGTGTTTGTCTTCCTCGCATAGCATCTTGAACTTGGTATACTAATTTCCATTTATTTGAGCCAACTCGTGGAGCTGCAACAAACATTTCTCCACACAGGGTGCAAGATTTACAATAAGACGATCTTCATTTTGGAATTCTTTGGATAGGAGAACAAGGATTTCTAAGATATCAAGCATCTGATATAAATATTTTAGAAATTTAAAGGATTTATCTGCACCTTTTGCTCTTGATGATTGGTCTGATTTTTCACTTGAAATGTCTTCCAAATGAATTATAATAATGGTCCAGTTTTTTTCTATGGCTCTTAGAGGTCTATCATGACTGGCCAACCCCACCTTATTTGTTATTGTAGAACTGTTCCCAACTCTACACGGTCAGTTTCTAGGTAACTAGCAATTTCTTTTAACTGCCTTTGTGATGTTGGTGAATACTGGTAGAATTTCACGATTCCTTTCACAGTGTCATCAAATTTGCCTTTTAAATAAGGGGACTGCTTTAGAAAGTCTGACACAGCAAGTTCCACAATGTGGGCAATACAATGAAGCACACAAACATGGGGTATATTTCTTTTAACTAATGCCCCTACTCCCTTTTTGTAGCCCATGTTTACAGCTGCACCATCTAGATTAAGGCATACTAATTTGTTACTGGCACATGATTCTCCAATTTTGCTCAAGCCCTCATTTATAGCATTGAAAATCCCCTCTGCCTTTGCATTTTGAACTTATGCTATAAATTTAATTACTGGAATGCCTTTATTTATATATCGCACATAAATAATTTCTTCTTCTTTGATAGTCACATTTGTGGACCCATCTGCTAAGACAGAGAAAAAATGGGCTTTAGAAATTTCCTCTCTCAGCTCATTTTTTTCCACCTCTGCAATATGATTTGCAAATGTTTGAGCCTGTTTATTATTTTGATAATTTTTGCCAATTGAAAGTCCATTTTTTTCTTGCAGTTAACAGTGTGGGAAATTTTGAAAATGCTAATTCTTCTTTTGCACAGTAGTATGCTGTGTTAAAAAGAACAGTCATATTTTTTAACTGATGCTCTGTCAAACTCTGCATGCATTTTGCCATAGGTGTTGCATTAGGTTTTTTTACAGCTAAGTCAGCCAAGAGGCAATCCTTATGTCTTCGACTAGTGTTGTGTGCACTTATAGTTATTAAATGTATATTATCACCTGACACCCCATATTCCTTGAAAAAATTGCTGGTGGTATTGGCCATTTTAGGATGGTTTTGGCAAATAGTGCACCACATAATAGTTTTGTCATCATTTGACTTTAGCCAATTAAATTTTTTATCCAAGATTCCTGAACTGTGCGACAGCGGTTTTTTCGTACACTTATCATAGTCCGCTTGCGTATGTTTCCGTTTTGCCAACGATGTAGATTCCGATTCTGAAATTACGTCACTCACCAATGCGGAAGACAAAGTTGTAACTACCACTGACGGATCGGGAATTTCACACAATTGCGTACTATGAGATGCACTCTCATTGCTGGATTTCTCCCCCCCCCCAAACCTCGTATATCCATTACAAACTACAACTTAGATGTATATTCGCAGCTAACACAAACTACAGCTAGCACGAGCTACTGTTCTCTCAGATAAACTAAGTTATCGGTGTCAGTAATTTTCGCTCTTCTTCTGGTTAAGTGGAATGCATTGTGAAGGCTCGTTCTTGACAAAACTTAGCCTTTTGTTTCAGGAGTACCGCTCTCGGTTCATGTGTGTGTGCACAGGGGCGGAAGCTTCCACCTTCCCCTCCCCTCACGCGTGCAAGTTCTATCGAGACCCAAACCCACCCGGGGCTGTGCAATAAATATTCCGTTGTCACTCCCTCCCCATAAAGCACAGCTTTCTTGGCCAGTTTCGTCCGAGGCATTCTCTTACTTTAATGGATTGTTGAGTATTCTGTCTGAAAAAAAAAGTACTAAAAGAAAACATGTTGGAGATAAGAGTAGCAGGGATGAAACAGTGAATCATCTCTAAGAAAAGCAGAAGGTTCTGAAAGTGTCGTCAACAGAGATTCTAATGCGATAACAGCAAAAAAAATTTAACCCAGAGATAAAGGAAAAATAATGGAAGCAACAAGCGGAGAAAACTAACAGTTAATACGGAATACCATTTTGCCTGAGAAGCTACAATTCATATAAGTACTTTCGAAATCTGGAAGTCTTAAAAAATTGATTGGCTACGTTCGTGACACAAACATCAGTACTGAACTTTTCTCACAGGTCACAGTTCATTTCCACGCTACATCAAATTACTTGTACGGGAAACAATTAGAGGAAGTTTTGTGTGCACGTGTGCTCATAAAATCCTCCTAACACTTTTTTGTCAACATAATTTTTCATCCTGCAGCAAGTGCCATGCTTATACTTAACAATATCTTTACTAAGGGCAATACATTTGTGCGATGTTGATCAGGCAAAGTGAGAGAAAGGTCTGGAGCAAACTCCCCACAAATAACGTCATCCAAAACGGAGACAGAGGCTTTAGCGCCTGCACTGACAAACCCGAAAAAACCAACAGAGCACGCAGGGCAACAATTATCATCAGTAGTAACTAGGTAGATTTTTTTCTTCCCCCGGCAATGTGAGGGTAAAGATGCGAAATGAATAATTTGTGCAAATCTTATGAGGTGCAGCAACGCAAGAAAAAGAATTTAGGATTACAAGAAAATTTCCACCCCGTCTAACTTTTGTTTTCGCAAATGTATGTTTCCTATGTATAAGCTGAAACCTTTCTCTCACTTACGAGAGAATGATGAATTTTATATTTCTTCTTATTTTAAATAACGGAGATATTTGCGTTTTTACAGGAAACGGTTCCACTATGCACAAAAATTTTAAAAATAATATCTTCTAATCTATCAGAAATAAAAATAGTTGGAACTTTCAGGGGTTTTTTTTATAACTTGGAGGCAGCTAACCGTAAAAAAATTAAAAAAAAAAAAATGTAAGAATCGGAGATGTGTTGATGGAAAATTATTTCAATATCTGATGATTTCGCATGGAATGACCCAGATGTGAAAATCTATGGTCCTGGGCGTCGGACTACCCTATTTTTCGCAACCAGCCAGAGCTCTTGCAGTAATCGGAATATCGTCTTAAAATAGCTATAAATAAATTTCTTCATATGCATTATGAAATAGAAATGTGACAGAATCAAGAAAAATCTCTTTCCGGCCATAAAACCGGAAGACAACGAATCTAGAAAATGGCTGTGAAATCTGTGAAATTTGGTAGGTATGCAATAGTACCGGCTTCATTGCATGGTATTTTTTGTCAAAATACTTGTAAGTACTATGAAAAAAATAAATCTTTCCCCCTCTTTGAAGAATCTTCCTATTTCATAATATTTTCCCTGTTCAAACATTTGAAGTACATACTTTTCCAACTATATCAACTCTGCTGCAGAATTACGAAAGCGAAGCTTCAGTTCGTAAGTGAAACGAACCTTTTTCAAAATAAATTAGGTGCCCTCAATTTGCAACATTCATCCACACTGACTGCTCTTGAAGGGGGAAAAAATGAATTTATTAGGATCACCAACATTCGGCAAAATAAAATGTTTTTGTACATTTTGATAAAAAACAATGGAACATGCAAAAGAAAAAAAAAGCTCAACCTCTGTAAGTTTCCAATGAATTTCGGTGAAATTTAAAACAGAACGTTATTTTCATATATCTTGCCCACTGTAAAAATTTCAGTTGGTTATTTAAAAAATTGAGGAAATAGCTTTTTCATAATTTTTTTCCCAGTCTCTACACAGAGAACTGGGGCACCTACTTAGGAACAAATGACTGCCTCTGCGCGAACGCAGGCAGATAAGAGCCTGCAAAATGGGTGTGTGATTAATGGCTTTCTCTCACGCTTTGACGTGTCTGTTTGTTCGGTTGTAGTTTAGGATAATGGCTTTCTCTCACTTTCTCATTTGGAGATGAGGAAACCGCAAAGAGACGCACTCTCCAGCACAACTGCAATTTAATCGGTGGGTGCGTTGCGAAGTTGCCTCGAAGGATAAAACAACTCCAAATTATTTTAAAACTTAGCAATACAGAAAATATTCTACAAAAGTCTGAAACAAAATATTTTTTGGCAAAATAAAAAATTCCTTGATTTTTACAGAAAAACACAATTTTCCCTGAGTTTTGGAACAATTTTCAAATTCCCTGAGAATTTCCAGTTTTCCCGGTTTCGTGGGAACCCTGATATGTAAAATTATTTTCACATATTTGTATAAATGTATATACTAACTACAGCTAAATACTGGAAAATAGCTTGCAAAGTGTCAGTTTAGTGATGTTTGTAAGTATTATAATATTCATCTATGAATATAAATAATAATGTCCACATAGTTTTTGCACATGTTTATACTAGCCACCTAAACACTGGCAATATCACAACTTCTTATCAGGTAAAAATTCTCTATTGTTGAAATATGTTTCACAATAATGTTCTTTTCAAATTTCGTACATAAATTACAAATAAATTTAGGTATTTTATAATTATTATGATCTCATAGAAACACTATTTTTGAATAATGATATAGCCCCAATCAAATTAGTACTCTATATTTTACTTTAAAATAAAACTACTTGTACCGTAATTTCGGGTAACTAAGCCGCACTGGCCTATACGCCGCAGCGATAAAAAAGGGGCGGAATGAAAAAAAATCACCAGAAACGCAGCACCTTTGCAGTAAGGTGGGGTAGTACCACGGCGGAATCTTGAAAACATTACGTAGATAAAAATATAGTACCTGATCTTTCAAATAATAAATAAAAATATCAATTAAACAAGATTCAATCTTAAGGATAACACTTACCCTACTACCTATTTTATAAAAATTTACTCGGAGAATTCATAAGGCGCTTAAACCAATTATAAAACATTTATATCTCAAAAATTTAAAAAATACACGCACAACATTCTGAAAATATATGGTAGACATAGTTTTTCAATCAAATCCATCAAAATTGGAAACTTCACTGTCCGAATTAAAAAGTTTTTAAAGCTCGTCATCTATAAAAACTTCGGGGTCGTCCGCATCACTTTCGCTGTCTTCTGGCGTTTCACCGCAGTTTTTAGAAATAACGTTTGCTTCAGTGAAGCCCGAAATAATTGCCGTAGTTTTGATGTTTTTCCAGGATTCAGAAAAACATATTTATTTACCATTAGCTTAAAACTAGAAGTATAACTTCTGCGTTGCATCATTTTACTTTCCACGATAATGTAGAACTACGCATACTCGAGAAAATGCGATTTGGCGAACTGAATGCAACGAACACCCACGTCACTGACAAAATTTGCACGTGCTGTCATTGACCAATGGCAATTGATCTTGGATGGTAGTCGGATATCCCGTTTCAAGAGGGGAAAGAGAACATTAGCCTCAGAGCAAAGCTCACGACGTCATGAGTTCAAAGAGAGTTAGTTGCTGGGAGCATGAAACAAGGGCGATCCTTGCTAAAAAGATCAATTCCCTGCAAAGTCAGCCACACCTTTTTTTTCAGAGTTTTATCAGAGTCACCTCTCTCTTGCCTGTCCCACTTCAATCCTATAACCTATTATTGTCATGTCTTGTTTTAAGAGAGGGGGGGATTTATTGCACGAGGCTGTAACATCATTATTCCATTCCCTCTCTATTGAGATATCTTCCCGCGGGAAAAAGAATGGAACAAGCCAAAACGTTTTTTGTTACATAATTTCACTCTGCCCTCCCCCCCCCCAACGTATACGCCGCCATGCTGTATAAGCCGCGCAGGCTGAAATTTTAATTTTGAACTCATATACGCCGCGGCCTGCTTCTCTACCCGAAATCATGGTAATATATATCATGAAAATTTCACAAATATACACAAAAATCTACGGGACCTATGAAAAAAAATAATAGTATACCCATGGGCCATAGAAGTAACAGGTGACTTCTATGGCCATCTGATTTACGATGCATTTCTTCATTATGTTGAGTAGTAGTCTAATGCTTCAAAACATGGGTAAGTCTAGTGGAACAATTTATACAAAATAAAAACCAAATTAATTAAAATGTTCAAGGTGCCTGCACCCAGTGTAGCTTTCTTTTTATTAACTTTACTTATTTTTTCCAAACGGGATAAAATTTACGTCCCATATTTTGTTTACCACATGCTACTTGCCATAGAAACAAAATATAATACATACATACATCATCATCGTCAACCATTATCAATCCACCGCTGGACAAAGGTCTCCCCAAGTTTCCTCCACAAAGGTCTGTCTTGTGCCAGTCTCCTCCATGTCACTCCCGCATACTTTAGAATTTCATCCACCCATCTCCCATGTGGTCTTCTTCTGGGTCTTTTCCTGTCCCTTGGAATTCAATCTAAAATTTCGGCTGTCCATCGATGGTCTGTCCTTCTGGCAGTATGCCCAGCCCATTGCCATTTCAGGGATTTAACTCTGATCATGATGTTTTCCACTCTTGTCATTTTTCAGATCCACGAGTTCCTCTTCTTATCTCTCCTGGTTACAACCAAGCATGCACCTCTCCATGCTTCTTTGAGTTGTCTGCAGCCTTTGTATGTCTCTTTTAGTTAAGGTCCACGTCTCTGCACCATACATAAGAACTGGAAGGATGCATTGATCAAACACTTTTCTTTTAAGACATAATGGCATATTGCTCTTGAAAATTATGCTGTTTTTTCCAAAAGCTCTCCAGGCAAGTTTCGTACGCCGATTAATTTTTTCATCAATGTGACCCTCACTTGATATCTGCTGTCCAAGATAAACGTACGTGTCTATTATCTCCAGCTTTTCTCCATCAATCGATAAATCTTCATTTCGTGTAAAAGCATTGAACGTCACTTTTGTTTTCTGGAAGTTAATTTTTAATCCCACTTCTTTACTCTTGTCAGCAAGTTCCTGGATCATACTCTGCAGCTCTGATGGGGTAGTTGCAAAAATGACTATGTCATCAGCAAAATGAAGGTGGGTTAGATAATCTCCATTAATCTTTATCCCTTTGTTTTCCCAGTTCAGTGATTGAAAGACATTTTCCAATGTGGCGTTAAAGAGCTTCGGAGATATGGTGTCACCTTGTCGCATTCCCTTTCCAATTTTTATGTGTGTTGTATTTTAAAACAGCCTAATCTTTGCACTTGCATTTTCATAGATGTTATTAATAATATTAATGTATGTATCTTCAATACCGCAGGATTTCAGAGCCATAGTAACTGCTGATGGTTTCACCGAATCAAAGGCTTCTTCATACTCAATAAAAGCCATGCACAATAGAAGTTCATATTCCCTCGCTCTTTCAATTAGTTCTCTCACATTACGTGGATATGATCTATTGTGCTGTAGCCACTCCTGAATCCAGCTTGTTCTCTCGGTTGAGCCATGTCCAGTGTTACCTTCAAATCGTGTGAAAGAATTTTAGTGAAGATTTTATAAACCACTGATAGGAGGCTGATAGGTCTGTAGTTCTCAAGATCCTCAATGTCACCTTTTTTATGTAGCAGGATCATTATAGCGTTGTTCCAATCCTCAGGAATCTTCCCTTCATTAAGGCATCGAGTGAAAATTTGGGCGAGTACTGTTTCGATTCCTCCACTTGCTTCTTGTATAATGTCTACAGTAATTCCATCTTCTCCTGGAGCTTTTCCCCGCTTCATGTTCTTGATTGCATGTGCAACTTCTGCTGGGAGGACTGGAAGAACTCTGGTACTTTCCATGATGTCTGGAGTACATGCATCATCCCTTTCATATAACTTGGAGTAGAAATCTTTCACTCTTGTCAAAATGTTGCCTCTATTTCTTGTTACAGAACCATCTTCTTTTCTCAGTGCCAAAATCTGTTTTCTTCCCTTACTGAGATGTCCCTTTGCTATCTTTAGGCTTTGGTTGTTTTCAATTGCTTTCCTCACTAGTTCACAGTTGAATTTCCTTACGTCTTCAGTGATACTTTTTCATACTGTCTTGCATAGCACTATGTATTCCACTTTGGAAGTCACATCTTCTTTAGTTGTCCTCATCTCTCATCAACATTTTGGTTTTTCCAGATAATTTGTTCACATGCTACTTGTTCTTAGACCCAGCTAATTTTGTTGCTGTTTCCATGAGAGCTTTGGTTACTTTTCTGTTAACTTCAGAAATATCCACTTCTTCCGATGTTAGGCCTTCTAAAGCAGAGAATCTGTTTTTCAGTTCCAACTTGAAGGTATTATGGTGTTTTTTAAGGTTGGTTATGTCAATACATTTTGTTTGTCTTATGAGCTTGCCACGTTCGAGTTTAGTGTTGAGGTGCATCTTACATCTCACCAATCTATGGTCACTACCTGTGTTGAACTTGTTTAGCACACTGCAGTCTTCTATGACGAATTTTTTGTTACACATAATAAAATCAATTTCACTTGTCGTCCCATTTGGATGTCTCCATGTCCATTTCCTGTGCGGCTTTTTCTTGAAAAAGGAGTTCAAGATGAAAAACCCTTCTGCCTCTGCAAACTCAACGAGAGTATTTCCACACTGGTTTCTGTTGCCGTGACCAAATTTACCTACTGAAGTTTCATTCTGTTGCCGTTGCCCTATTTTTGCATTGAAATCTCCCATAATTATCTTCAAGTGCTGCTTACCTTTATTATTTAGATGACGAATTTCCTCATAAAATTCTTCAATTTCTTCTTCAGGATGACTTGTGGTGGGTGCATAAGTTTGAATAATCTGAGCCTGGTATCTTCTCGAGAGTTGGATAACAAGTCGTACAGCTCTGTCAGAGGAACTTTCAACTTCTACAACTTTATCCTTCAGTTTCTTGTTTATTATAAATCCAACACCACTAGTTCTGCCAGTATCTGTCCCACGATAGTAGAAGAGATGTCCACTTTTCAGTTCAATGAGATCTTCTCCTTTTCTCCTTACCTCACTTAGCCCGACGATGTCCCACTTGATCCTTTGTAGTTCCTCTTCCAATTCAAGAAGCCTTGAATCAGAAGATAGGGAGCGTACATTATACGTAGCTAAGGTCAGCATCAGATGGCAGCCTAGTCCGGTCCTCCGGGGATTCTTAGCACCCTCTGCCTTCATGTCGCACTGGCCGCTGCCTTGGCCAGGTACATTCCAGCTGCTGGAGACTGAGGGCCAAGATTTAAGTTGTGGAGTCATTTTGGAGGGGTTTGGGGCCATGACTCACCACGCTGGCCAAGCGGGTTGGTGAGTGTGGGATAGCATTTCCTCTAATCCCGATGTGCACCACGAGAAGGCGGGGTTGACGTTTTGTCAAGGAGAGGCTGTGATGTTACGCATCACCTGACCTTCCAACAAACACACACACACACACACACCTTTATGTATGTATAGCTAAATATTTAAAATATCAAAACTTTCAGTTCGGAAACAGACCTGATATTTTACAAAATCTATAAAAATATATAACAGCACATTCCTAGGCCATAGAAGTTGCACGCGACTTCTCATCCCCAGGCCATCTGCATTACAACACCTGCACTGTGTTGCCTAGCAACCTAATACTTCAAAACATGAAGAAGTTGCGGCACCTAACAGAAGTAATACAAAACAAAAACCCACTAAGAAGTTGAAGTCGCTGGTGCCAGCATGGTCTCTTACAATGATTTTTCTTTTCTTTTTTTTTTTTTGCTAGCGCCTACGCCCACTGGCAGCAAAAGTATTAATGTAAACAAAAACAACTGGAGAAAACTTCTTTTTCATGCTACACTCAATGGGAATGACAACAAAGAAAAGGTTCATTTGTCATCACTGCTACAGAGCTGACTTCCATCAAACAATGTTACAAAAATGAGCAAGAAATTCAGAACTGACTTCTGAATCATTATGACCTTTGTCTTTGCTCTTAGGGAAAACAAATTATCATGTCTGTAACAATATATAAAAGAGAACAAATGCAGGAGCATGGTTGCCATGGCAACCACTAAAGTTGCCCTGATGACCAAAGAGACTGACTTGACTAAAAAAATATCAAGTCTGGTTGCAACTATAGACAAGGTGTCTACCAAATTTGAAAATGCAATTTCATGACCAATTAGGAATTTTCATGACATTTTTAAAAGACCTCTTTGCGAGTAACTTGTTCAAAATTCTAGCGGATAATGCTTACCTTGGCATTCCTTTCTAGCGATGGGAACATTTCACGCACGTGTTTTCCAGTCTTTGTTGATGTTATTGTCCTAAAGTCCGTTGTATGCGATGACTGGCTTTACTTCTCACACTTTTCGCTGGGTATACTCATTGGATCTTTGCCTTAGGATTCCAAACACATCAATTTTTACCGTTCTTTATACTCAAAATTTTCGCCCATCCTCTGGGCATCCTCAGGAGCGTGGCGACTTTAACACCGATGCTCGTGGTTAACTTCGCGCATATAAGGACACTCTTCTCTCTCTATATATATATATATATTCACAGCTAGACAGTGAAAATTTCCCCACCCAGAAGGAGTGAATATAGAGGGTAAAATTGAGCATGCAAATAGGAATACATAAAGGGTTTACCTTGATGTTATTTTCAGCCACTTACAGTGTTTACCAGATGAGATAATGCAGTGCAATGGGTATGCCTCAGTAAGTGGTTGCATCGTCACGAACGGCAATACGGGCAGCAATACGGCGTAGCAATGAGTCATACAATCAACGGATATCATCCTGAGGAATGGAACACCAAGCACGGTTGACTTGCTCCCATAATTCACCAAGATAATGCACAGGCCGTTCGATTGCAGACGGCGTCCAATGTGGTCCCATAGGTTTTTGATTGGGGATAAATCGGGCAATCTTGCTGGCCAAGGGCAGTGTTTGAACATGTTGCAAACTTTGCCTGAAGAACCGAGTGATGTGTACACGGGCATCATCTTGCTGAAAAGTGGGGTGCTGTAGACCATTCAGGAACAGTATCAAAATGGGATACAGAACCTCGCTCATGTGTTGTGCAGCTGTCAGTGTGCCCGTGATGCGGGCAAGAGGTGACCTGCTGTCATCCGCAACAGCACCCCATACCATGATGTCTGCCTGACGGCCTGTACTTGACCAACAAGTGTGTCAGGGTGTTGGTTCTTGCGTGTCTGCCGCAGTATCCGCCACCGCCCATCCCTTCTGTGGAGTAGAAACCTCGATTTGTCGGAGAAGGCAACCTTTGTCCACTCTTCCACTGTCCAATGATAGTAGTTTCATGTGAACTGCAGGCGTCGTTGCCGATAGACCTGGGTTAACATGGCCACCTTGATGCATCGTTGACTCCAGAGACCCATGCGTAACAATGTTCTATATATGTTATTGGGGACACGTACCTTGGTACACCAGTGTTCATTTGCATGGTCAATTGCTGCACTGTTGTGCTTCGATTGCCCTTTACCAGTCGACGGAGGCGACTTCTCTTCTGGGGTTGACAGCCTTTGGGGCTCCACAATTACGATGTCGGGAAGTACTCGGTGTGCCAGCAGTCCATTCTTGGCACACCTTTACTACAGCACCTAATGAACAGCCCATGAAGTCTGCCGTTCTGAGATGCTTCCACCCTTGGCATGGTAGCCAATGATCATTCCTTTTTGAAAGTTCGTCAAATCACTACCTCTACCCATTGTGCTCATGTCACGTACTATGGCTTATCTGTCATGACCGGCCGCCTATATCTCCATGTGGTCGACCTTGTCATGTGCCTGGGCGGGTACACTGTGATTCCGGGGGTGGTCACATTATTCTAATATGACCATGTAAATTCTAGTGAAATAAATTAACATTTCAACTACTCTGGCTTTCTGAAAAGCGCCACGAGTCTAAACAAAGAGTATCACATCTCCTTCTCACTGGCAAAATGACATTCCATCTTATTCTCAACCCATAAATAATCATTTATGATTTGTTTCAGAGTTTAATTTTATTTCCAATTGCCTCACCCTCAGAAAGTTTAATAAATAATATCCATCCCATGCAAGTTTCTAGTACTTTATACTGATAATGAAGATATGCTAATTCTTGTGAATTCTCCATAATTTTCAAAAGCAAGAAATGGAAAATAAAAATTTTGGCACAAACAAAAGAAAACAACATGTCACAAAAAGACAGAGCAAAAAATTAAATCCTTACCTTTTGAAAAATCTCACTATGATTGTAAATACGATATTTTGGATCAACGAATTTCTTGCTTAGGTGAGTCCAGAACTCTAGAGGAGCCCATGACCTAGAGGTATTTAATATATTTGGTCGTTGCCAAATTCTTCTACGCATACCATGACTTTCAGAACTTTTATCTTCTTTCTCCGATTCAATGCCTGCATCTCGCAATTTAGCTCTTACTCGGGCTTTCCTTTTCTTTAAAAACAGCCTACAAAAAAGAAAAAATAATAATAAAAATTATGAATTATGTTTTAATGTTAAGTAGTTTTGCTGCCTATGTTAAAACCACAAATGCTATTTTTGTTAACAGTTTTAATCTGGTTTCTGGAACATCACTAAGTTTTCAGAAGTGTATGACAGAAAACAGATTGGGTAAGAGAGAAGGTGAAAACATGTGCCTTGGTGTACAAATGGGAGATATATGGCACTACAAAGTTCATGTGCCCAGGAGACGACTCTAGAAAATCTAAATTTCTGTGAGCTGCTTTCATTAAATAGGAATACTTATATTATTTAAAATTGGATGATTTTGTAGACAATAATTAAGTACAGTGTTTAAGCTGTCACTTGCAGTTTTGCCAAGTCACAAGAAAGATGGTACTTTTGTGACAAAAAGTCACCACTGAATCGCCAAAAAGTGTTGAATGCTTTCGGTCATATTTTCTTCCAGTCATTGCTGCTTCGCCCAGTCAACCTGGTATCCTTCCCCATGATTTTTTTTTCTCATCACTGTTACACACTGCTTCGCCCTGTTGTTGTTTTTCCATTCCTGTTGTCTTTTTCTCCTATTGCAGAAAAGCACCGGTGAGCCTCAAGAGCACCTTCTGCAAGAGTTTTGTTACGATGGACAAGGAAAGAGGCATTTCATGTGTTTCTTTGGCAGTTTGTCGCCACAACAGCAGGAGCAGCACGCTCCATTTCAGTTCGGGTCAACCAGTCGGTTGTGGCTTTGCTCAGTCCTGGTCTTTGTATGTATGAACCTAAAAAAACTTTATGAATGAAAACCTCTCTCCATACTACAAACACATGTACTGGCAAGCCAGAAGATTGGTGCAACAACAAAAAGTTAAATATGCCTGGATCAGCAATGGATCTCTCTACATAAGACAAGGTGAAAATGACCAAAAAAGGAAAATTGTTTTGATTGAGGATCTGCAGAAATACAGCCTTACCTAACTGACTGATTTTTCAACTTACATGCCACTATTTATTAACAATATAATTATGACTTGTAATGTAATCTCAATATTACACAGTACAACATTTAAATCACTTATCATCCCTGAAAACAGATAAAACATTCAAAATAATACATATAAATGCTAGATCATTACAAAACAAAATTACACTTTTAGAAACACTTATACAACTAATTTGTGCACTACTGGATGTAATATGTATTACCAAAACCTGGTTTCCTACCCAGCATTATACTATTCAAATTAATGATTTTCAGGTTTTCTGTCTCAACCGTGAATACTCAAGGGGAGGAGGGGTAGCAATTTATGTCAATAAACAACACCTATATTACTCTTTAATTTTACATTTCTAAATAAAATATTGACATTTCTATAAATAAATATATTGAAATACTTACAATTCAAAATGAATTTTACATTTTACCATATGTTACAGACCACCTAACTCAGACTCAGACTATAGCTAATTTTTAGTAATTTTAAATAACCTTTTAGAATTTGCAAATCTTACAAAAAAAAAAAAAAAAAAAAACATTTATAATGGGAGATTTTAATATTGATATTTTGTGTAACAACTCAATAACTAATAATACTACAATTGACTTATCTATAACTAATGCTCTAGTTCAATTTACAACAACAGGAATATTACAATATGATATTAGTGATCACTTATCATTTTTTTTAATCTACCGGAAAGGGAATACATTTAAAAACTACACCTATACTTCACAAAAGTCTATGCATAAATAAAATAAATCTTGATAAATTCAAAACACATTTAGGAGTGGTAACATGGGAAGAACTTGAAATGTATGAATCTCTAAACTGAGTTTATAATAGGTTTTTCATGATTTTAAAAGAAACCTATGATAAAGCCTTCCCAACAATTTTAAATAATACAAGATGGAGAAAGAAATTTCGCAAACCTTGGATTACATCACATCTCTTAAATCAAATAAACAAGAAAAGTTGGTAATACTCAAAATTTATTAAAACAAAACTATAAAGTGATTTTAACAAATTTAAAACATTTCAAAATTCCTTAAGTTACACTGTTAAAACAGTAAAAAGAAACTATTATGCACATATATTTGCTCAAAATTCTTCGAAACTGACTGGAAACACTTAAATACTTTACTTGGTAATCAAACTGGAATCACAACTCCTGAATACATAATTGATAACATGCAATCAAAGCTAACAAGAACACAAGATATTGTAAACTATATTAATCATCATTTTATTTCTATTCTGCATACTCTTAAACAAAATTATTTAGCTGGACATACCTTATATACACAAAATTTGAATACAGTACACCTTTTTAATTCATTCTTCCTTACAGAAATTGCATACTCTGAGCTGTCGCATATTTTACAACAAATTAAACTTAATACCGGTCCTGGCCACGATGATATTCACCCTATTGCAATCAAACATGTTGCTGAATTAATAATAACCCCATTATTAACAATCTTTAACTTAGTATTCCACACAGGAATTTTTCCGGATGCACTAAAGATAACAAGGGTTACTCCCAAATATAAATCAGGCTCAAAAAATGATGCTAATAATAATTGCCCCATTGCAAACCTGTCTATATTTGCTAAAATTTTAGAAAAACTAATATACACAAGATTGATAACATTTACACTAAAATATAATATTATAAACAAATATCAATTTGGCCTCCAACCCCATAAATCTACTGAAATAGTAGTCCTACCTTTACAAAACACAATTCGAAAAAATTTGGCACTTAATAATATAACACTAGCTATTTTTTTAGATGTAACAAAAGCATTTGACACAATAAATCATGAAATCCTTCTTCATAAATTAGATACTTCTGGAATAAGGGCAATGCCTTATAATTTATTCAAAAGCTATTTAACAGACAACAATATACACAAATTAATCAATTCCATTCAACTTTAGAGCAATCACAATATGGAGTCCCACAGGGATCGATTTTGGGACCTTTGTTATTCAATTTATATAATAATGATATATTCACCATAACACCAGACAATGATCTCATACTATATGCTGATGATACAACACTACTTTTCAGTAGACATAATATAAATGACATTATTACTTAAGCTAACACTTATTTACATCTTTACTCAAATTGGCTAACTACTAACGAACTGATAATTAACATTTCTAAAACTAAGGCTATGGTCTTCACTAGACAGAGATCTGAACGGGGCCATATCATAAATTTATTATTGGAAAATCAAATAATTGATATGGTACCACACATTAATTACTTGGGAGTGATTTTTACCCCTGACTTACGTTGGAATAAACACATAGAAATACTTTCGCATAAATTATCAAGAAATATTGGACTCATTAGTAAACTATTAACAACTCTCAGTTAAAACGCTAATTCTCCTGTATCATTCATTAATTCAGACTCACATTAACTATTGCTTTTTATCCTGGGGTTAAACAACTGAACTAAAACAAATAAATTACAGGTATTACGAAATAAATACATCAGATTAATAAACCTACTTTCAAAATGAAGTACTGCTATGACAACACACATATATCCATATTTACACCCTCCAGTTCATCCTAATGATTTCTGAATCTTAACAATAGATCAACTTTTCCATTACAACCTAGGTAAAATTATGTTTCAAAGACTCAAGATTAATCTACAGTTGTGCCTAAAACTGCATAGAACATTAATATATTCTCAAAATATTTAATGGTTTAGTTAAAGCATGCTACTATTTCTTATCATTTATTTATTTTTCATACAATGATATGCATCAAATTTAGGTTTTAATTTTTACTTTTATTTTTATTTCATATTTTTTCAGATTGTTTTGATTCACTATGACTCATCGTCACACAATATTTTGGATTGTCCTGAATACCACCATTTGCCAAACCCAAAACCAAAAGTCCTGTTTGAATGCATTTTGGCTTGCCTGCTGATGAAAGTGGCCATGTGGTGATTGATAATGGCGCCATTTGTAAAATATGTTTGCATTTCATATCAGCAAAAGGCGGAAGCACCTCCAACCTCAGTAGTCGCCTGAAGCTTCACCATCCCCTTAAATTTAGGGAGTTGCCTTCTTCATCAAGAGGCATTTCCATTTCTTTGTGTAATAATGTTGATGATCCTCCACCTGCAACAGCGGTTAGTGTTGAGCCTGTAATACCTCTTGTAGAAAATCCTATAAAAACGGCAAAAAACAATGTTGGAATTTCAGCCACTCGATTTAAAGACCTCGAGATCTTGTAGTCAGGCAATCACAGAGTATCTGGCTACATGCATGCAGCCTTACAACACAGTAGAGCACACTAAATTTATCTCTATGGTTAACACTCTAAACCCAAGATATAAGTTACCTGGTAGAAAATACTTCGCAACCAATGGAGTTCCAAAACTACACAATGACACAATGGAGAAAATAAAGCGAGAGATATGTCGGGTAAATGAGAGTGAACTGGCCATCACTACTGATTGCTGGACATCAGTAGCAGGTACTCCCATTTTTGGCAGTGACTGTACATTTCATTTCTGATGAGTGGAAGTTGAATAATATTTGCTTGAGCTGTAAGCATTTTTTGGAGGACCACACCTCAGATAATCTGTGTGAAATGCTCACAGATACATTATGTGAGTGGAGCATAGATGGAAAGAATATATCTTGCAGTACAACAGATAATGGCATAAATATTCTAAAAGCAGTTAGACAGCTTGGTTTAGAGCACATTTCATGCTTTGCCCACAATATAAATATTGAGGTTAACCGAGCTTTAAACCTGCCACAGCTTAGTAGGGCAGTTGCAAGACTGAAAAGTCTACAAAATAGTATTTGCCATAGTTGGAAAATGAGAAGAGACCTCAGTAGAGCTCAAAAACTACTTCAGTTGGACAAAGTTAGTTTGCCAAGTGCTTGTTCAACAAGATGGTGGAGTACGCTTAAGCTCTGCCGGAGGTATCTAGAAAACCAACTTCCAGTATGCAAGATTCTTATGGATTATCCATCTAAAAAACATTTAATATTGGAAGGGTGTGAAGTCTCAGCTCTCCAAGACTGTGTCTGCAACAGCTCTGTTAGAGGACATCACCATGTCTCTAAGCGGAAGTGATTATGTCATAGCTTCATCTGTTCTGCCCCTTTACAGACAAATTAAGAAAAGTCTGCAGCCTCATGAGGGAGACAGAGTGTTGCTGCAACAAATTAAGCATGCCATTTTAGGTGCACTGTAGGAAAAGTATGAAAGTGGACCTATGGCGATCATTTTAGGTCTAGCGTCATTGTGTGACCCAAGGTTTCGCCTGCGTTTCTTGGGGGATCCTGACGCTGTCAGGCAGGATGCTATAAAGCAAGGTTAGTAGAAGAGAAGGTTGCCTTGATCGCAGAAAATCTTGGAGCGGAGAGGGAGGCGCGTGACGTCACTGACAGACCCATCGTACAGATTGACTCTAGGTCTCACCAGCCCATACAGAGTGTGGAATCAACCGAGTTCTTTTTTCTTTTAAAGCCTGTTTATATTGAAAAGGTTTAGGATCCTTACAATAGACATAGCCATAACCTGCTTTAGATAAAAGACATTTAAAATGTTAGAAAAAAAGAAAGAAAAGCATGCATATGCATTAGAAAAATTGAACATTTCCAACTGAATCATAAAGTGTATTTTTTTGTACTTACGTTTACTGTAGTTGCAGTTCTGTTTTTTGGGCTTTTCATGATTTAGGAACATAAGTTATAATCCAATTAATATATTTATAATTGATTTAATAATACCAGTCCACAAAACTAGAGGTTATTTTTGAATAGGTAGGTCTAAGTTTGTGATTTTTTTTTTTTCCTAATTTACTATTTTCACAAGTTTTCTCTTCTTTGAGCGAATGTCATCTTCATTTCTGGTATTTCTTTTGGCAGTTAGGGTGGACTGCAGCTTCTCATTCAAATATTTAATCCTAATTATAATTTTCATCTTAACCTATGTCCTAAGTACCTCTGTGGGAAATCCAGAAAACAAGAGAGATGCTTTTCAGTTAATGTTTTTACGATATAAGGCTCTTTACTTATAGTGTAATTTATGTTTTGTTTAAGAAATTCATATTCCAATTCTTTAGCGATTTTAGACCACTCAAGAGATGGTTGAATGAATCCTCTAAATGACAGATGTAGCCATGATTCCTCAATAGGGTCATTCCATGTCAAATCAACAAGGCTCATAACTCAACATTTTTTTATTTTTATGAAACTTGGTATAATTGTAGTATATAAACAAACATGATTTTTTTCAGAATTTTTAATGCATCCGTTTTTGAGTTATTGATTTTTGAAATTTCAAAATAACCCTGAAATTTCATCATCTGAGCAAACTTTAACTGCCAATTACTTGGGTTCTAGTAGAGCTAGGGTCACGAATTATGGCTCATTTTAAAGATCTTGAATTGGGCTTTCATTTGATATGCCACATAACACTATTAAAAAAACTAATGTCAATTTTAAAATTGAAATATTAAAAAACATATGATATTTAAAAAAATCTGAAAAAATATATGTTTAACAAACATTATTTTTCTACATATCCTGAAAGTTTCACAATGGGATCACTATAAAAAAATAACGTAGAACAATGCAACTGAAATGTGCCAGATGTACTTACCGGTTCCACTCATGACTGGAAGGGTATTCTTTATGTGGTTTGTGTAAAATGTCATACTTGTTCTTTTAAACATTGTGAATGTTAAAGAATGAAAATAAACATCTAAGTAATTTGAAACTGTGTCCCAAAGTAATTCATTTCATAATTCAGTATAAGGTTCTGTGGGCATTTTTATACTAACAAAATTATTTTATCTTCTATATGTATCTTGCTTTTTTCTTTCTTTTAAATTTTGCAGCACTTGTATGCCAGTGCTTGATTTGCCTTCTTTGTCTCAGTCATTCACTGGATTCGTTTGAAAGTGAAACTTCAGAGAATTGTAATTGTTGTAGTGTATGTGCTCCTTGTGACTCGGAACCTTCTGATAAGAAAGAAGATTTCTGGAATGAGCTAAAAGCTGTTTTGAGCCAGTTTGGTGCTAAAGAAAAAGTTATAATAGCAGGGAATTTCAATGCTAGAGTAGGTGTGCAGAATGCAATTTCTGACAATGTTCTGGGTAAGTTTAATGATCCTTGTGTGAATGATAATGGTGAAAGATTAATTGAACTCTGCATTGAGAATGATTTGTGTGTATCTAATACATTTTTCAACCACAAGTATATACACACATATACTTGGGAAAATCGTACTCTTGGTCAAAAGAGTGTGATAGATTTTGTTGTTTACGATCAGCGTTTGAAACACTTAGTTGTCGACAACCGTGTGATGACAGGTGCGGATGTTGGTTCTGATCATTACTTGGTAGTGTCACGAGTGAAACTTAATGTTGGTTGGAGGAAAAGGAATAGGAAAAGACCCAGGATAGAAAGAATAAAGGTTGATAGGCTCCTTGAAGATCATCAGCGGTATTCTGACTTACTCAGAGAACGACTGAAGGATCTGAAATCTTGTGAGAGGGATGTAGAAAAGAAGTGGGAATGTTTTAAGAACTGTGTTGTCACTGCTGCTAAAGAGGTCTGTGGCACCACAATAGTGGGTAACAATAGAGGTGATGTTTGGTGGAATAGTGAGATTGATGAGGCAGTAAAGAAAAGGAAGCCAATTTGGGGATGTTGCAAGATAGAGTCTCTGTGGATGAATATCGCTGTAAGAAGCGTGAAGCTGCTAAGCTGGTTCCCCTCAGTAAAGCAAAAGATAGGAAAGAGAAAGTGGAAAGGCATGAACTGGCTTTTTGGAAAGATAGAAAGTCCTTCTGGAAGTACATGAGACTCAGGAAAAATAGGGGAAACAAAGTTGTAAGTTGTGTGAAAATGAGATTGGGGAAATGATATGGGAGTCCAATGAGTTAAGTGACAGATGGGGCGAATACTTCTGTGAGTTATTAGATCAGGAGAACAAAAATGGTTCTGAGACAGATGCAGATGATGTCACAACGAGGGATGAAAGCACAGGAGGGATCTCAAGAGAAGAAGTGTGTAAAGCTCTAAAATCTCTTCAGAATGGTAAGGCTCCAGGAGTTGATGGCATAACTGCAGATGTTGAAGTATGGTGGTGACTCTATAATTGACTGGTTAACTGAAATTTGCCAGTTGTGCTGGGAGTTAGGAATGGTCCCTCGGGATTGGAAGGATGCTATCATTGTTCCCTTGTATAAGGGAAAAGGTGATCAGACTGAATGCAAGAACTATCGTGGTATTAGCCTACTGAGTGTGCCAGGGAAAGTGTTTGGTAAGGTTGTTATTGAAAAAATACAGGGTCTTACATCAGAGAGAGTGTGGGATGTTCAGAGTGGTTTTATGCCTGGTAAAGGCTGCACTAACCAGATTTTTGCATTACGCATGATGGAAAAGTATCTGGTTGTTGGGAAGAAAGTTTTTACTGCCTTCATATATTTAGAGAAAGCTTACAACCGAGTCAATAGGGCACTTTTGTGGAAGGTATTGAATGAATATGGTGTTACTGGGAATCTACTTAATAGTGTAAAAGCCATGTATGCTGGTAGTAGAGCTTGTGTACAAGTGAATGGTGTTTTATCAAAATGGTTTTCCATTGGTGCAGGAGTTAGACAAGGTTGTGTAATGTGACCATGGCTGTTTAATATATTTATGGACGCATGCATGCGTGAGGCCAAAATAGATAATAGTGGTTTATGTCTTGGTGATATCCGTGTGTGCAGATTGCTGTATGTTGATGACACTGTCCTGTTGGCAGAGAGCAAAAATGAGTTGCAGAGTATGTTGACTCGGATACACGAAGTTTGCATGAAATTCAAACTGAGTATAAATAAGGGAAAAACCAAAGTTATGGTGTTTGAGAGAGGAACAGGTAGCACTGAATGTAATGTAAGTATAAATGGCACTGTGATTGACCAGGTGAGTGAGTTTGTGTATTTAGGAAGCATGTTTGACAGAGAGAACAAGTTGGATGGTGAAATCAGTAGGCGAGTGAATTCTTCTTTGAAGTCATAGCTGCTCTGGGAGGTTTTCACAGAAATGATGGGTTCTCTAGAGAGTCCCGCATGGCTGTGTATGAAAGTGTAATTGTCCCTACTCTGATGTATGGCAGTGAAACCTGGGTACTGCAGAAGAAACATAGGAGTCGTTTGTGTGCTGGAAAAATGCGTTACTTACGTGGGGTTTGTGGCAAGACACGGGCTGATTGTGTGAGGAATGAAGATGTGTTGCAGTTGTGTGATGTGAAGCAAAATGTTGTTAGCAAGGTGGAGACCAATATGCTTCGGTGGTTTGGCCATGTTGAAAGAATGAGCGATGAAATGCTTACTAAGAAAATCGTTTCAGCCCAAGTGGCAGGAAGGAAAGGCAGAGGAAGGCCAAGGAAGACATGGGTGGATCAGATTCAGGAGTGTCTGCAGGAGAAAAAGATTATGAGTATGAAGTATAAAAGATCTTGTGTACGGCGTGTAATGGATATCAGTGAAGCACGAGTTGTATGTCAAGATCGCTGTAAATGGCGAAGTTTGATACGACAACAATAGATAAAAATATCTGGAAGTTTGTATTTCTTTTTGGAGCTAACCTCTGAATGTTGCAAAAAAATTCCATTCTGTTTTTATATTAAAGTCAGTCTCGTGGTAGCACAAGCTGAGGAAGTTTGACTTGTTTTTGTATTGTGAAGCTGCTCCATCCAAAAAATAAAATATGTTTTCAGGTTTTTGAGAAAAATGTGACTGCATGAAATTAATTAGATAACCCTGAAACAGATGGACAGCTATACTGACGTGAATTAGGCAGTCTGATATAATCACAAAACTTACATGTCCTAGGTTCTGAGTTTTCTCATCTCGATAGTATATAACTATAGGATGCAGGGTTGCTTGGGCATTGTTCCAGTGAAAACCCTGACCTGCATCTTGCAATACAAAAGAATAATTTTTAGCAAAGTCACAAATTACTATGCATTGATTTTCTGTTATTGTGTCTTTAAGATGTCTTAAGTAACTTGACTGTTGAGTTGCTACAAAAAAAAAAAATGGTGAAGCAGGGCTGGAAGTGTTCCAAACCACAGATCCAAAAACTCCTGTTTGGATTTTGATGTTTCATTACTGTTCTCTTCTCTAATTGCATCCATTGCTTGAATGTCACTTTTTCTATACTATTTAGATCAAAACAATCTTCAAATCGTTGCTTGAGCTGTTCTAATCCTGGACAGTTGTTGCACTGACTGGAGTAACGTGCAGGTGTAGGGTTTCTACAAATTATTTTTGCAAGGACATCTTTACAGGAGTTTATTGGCTGAACAGTGTCTCCTGTTAATTCAGGTAACTTGTATTGTGTCATCATCAGTGTAACATTCTGATGCATTGTACAAACACAAACAGAATGTGTGCCACTTGCTCCTGTAAGAATGCTGTGCTTAGGGCGAAGTTCACAGAACTTGAACCCCACCTTTTTCTCTTGAAATCTCTCTTTAAAAAGAGTATACAATTCACGCAAATTACTCAGAAGCAATTTTTTTTTTTTTTTTTACCTGTTGACGTTTATTATCTATTTTTATGGAAACAGTCTTTTTTTCCTGGCATTTGGCGGCTTACATCGTCACTCTCATAAAATTCTTGTATACAATTTGCCGTGTCTTTGTCTAAAGTCTTTCCTGGCTTTGGATCAGGAGAACCCCTTGCTTTTTAAAAGCCTTTCTGGCCATAAAATTTGAAACTAAATTCTGTTTCAATTCGTTTCAGTGACCAAGATTTAGGCAGTGTACTCAATATCTGCATTCTTATGCTTTTATTTTCTGTGGAATGAAATTTTTCTTTCAACTGTCTTATAATTTCTGGTTCAGAAGATGAAATATCCTTTGGTTCCGACGCAGGACTTAACTTTAATAATTTTGCTCGAAATGCTTCTTGGGCTTTTTTATATTTCTCTTCGGGGTATTTTTTTCTTGCAGGCATTTTTTCTTGATTGGTGTTTCATCCAGACATTGTAAACTTCTGTTAAATGCTTCTATAGCATGCTCTTTTTCAGGAGTTGATACTTCAATATTTTCAAATGGAACAGCATGGCCTTCAGCTTCTTGTTCATTATAGCTGTCAGAAGGTGAAGAGGAATGTTCAGCAGCTTCAGAGTGAAATTTCTGGATTGCTTTACGACAACTGTCACATTTCTGGATTGCTTTACGACAACTGTCACATTTCTGGATTGCTTTACGACAACTTGTTCTGTAGCAATAGATTCTCAGAAACTGGTTGCAGATTTTTTTGTTATATTTATGGTTTGGTTTCCCAAGGGGGTTGCAACAGTAAACCACACTTGAAACTTTTGATGTGGATGGTCTGCTGGCATCCATCTTTTACTTTGCTTTTACTTTAAAACCTAGGAAAGAAACACAATTTGCTACCCTTATGGATATATATTAACTTTTTAACTAATTATAATTAATTCATTAACATTTACAGTGTTTGTAAGACCAGGGATAACATTTTAGACAGACAAAATAAACAATTCCTCAGTCACTGATGGTGCGTTTAGTAACGTCCTTCTATGTTATTTTTTTTTATAGTGATCCCATAGCGATCCCATTATGAAACTTTCAGGATATGTAGAAAAATAATGTTTGTTAAACATATACTTTTTTAAGATTTTTTAAAAAACAAATGTTTTTTAATATTTTAATTTCAAAATTTTAAAATTGACATTAATTTTTTTAATAGTGTCATATCAAATGAAAGCCCAATTCAATATCTTTAAAATGAGCCATAATTCATGACCCTAGCTCTACTAGAACCCAAGTAATTGGCAGTTAAAGTTTGCTCAGATGATGAAATTTCGGGGTTTTTTTTGAAATTTCAAAAATCAATAACTCAAAAACGCACGCATTAAAAATTCTGAAAAAATTCATGTTTATATTGATGAATTCTACAAATATACAAAGTTTCATAAAAATCAAAAATGGTCAGGTTGAAAATGCTAATTTTGCCGGTTGATTTCACATGGAATGACCCAATATGTACAGTATTATTTTTCGATGTGTAACTCCCAGAAGTGGGTATTTTTCTTTATATTTTTTGTCCTCCCAACCAGCAAGATACTCTCGGCCATCATCTTCAGTTACTGTGGTCAGGCGTTGCTGTGTATTTGACACATTATCATTGTCGCTTGTATGCGTAGAATAAGCGTTAAAATCTTTGAAGTTGGACATGTTTTCATCACTTTTTACTCCAACGTGGCGCAGCACTTTTGCAACTATGAATTCTTCCATGTGTGATTTATCAGTCTGGGTACTGGTGTTTTTCTGTATTATGCCCAGATCTTTTTCCCATGGCATTCATGCGAATTCTGTATAATGCATTCAAAGGGGTGGGATTGATCATTCAGTTCCCCTCTTGTATGAATTTGTGAAAAAAAGTTCTATAAACAATCCTGATTAAGTCTGTGTGTTAGTATATAATCATTCAGAACACATCACGTGCATCAGTTAGTAAATCTTTTAAAGAGCGTATTGATATTAGAATACCTTTCTGAAATTGTTGTAGGCATGTTTTTCCTATGCACCTCATTTCGCTAAACATTTCATAAGCAGTGTCCAAAATCTTGTTCTGCTCTATATAATACTTAACTTTAATAATTTTGCTCGAAATGTAATACTTAACTTTAATATATATATATATATATATATATATTCTATAAAGAAGATACCTAAGCAAAAAAATACATATATAATTTTGACTCACACCTAGTACAACATAGAAAAGGTTATGTATCTACCTGTGTGAGTAAAAGGAGAAAAGATAAAAAAATAAAATAAAACTACTGAATGTAGAAGGTGTCGAGAATACTGAGCCTTGGCTTTATCAAGGACCAGCAAAAACTCTGCATTTTCTCACTTCCACAAAGACCTAGTTGGAAATGGGTTTCTGCAAGGCCATAGATGCAAGTAACATTCCCACCTAAAATAGTTTAAAATATATATATATGTCATGTCCTCCGTAGAGTTGCATGACCTAGCACTAGTTAACAATTTCGCTTGCATCCATTAACCTTCCTGGCCCGACCCATGCTCTTCATCTGTTACTATTAAACAGAGAGAAGAAGATTAAAGAGAACTCAAGCTGTGAGAGTGACATAATAATTAGAAATGATTTTCAGCCATAACGAAATGCCAAGTTCGTTTGAGAGAGAATTTAAACCTGAAAATCAATGCAAAAGAAATCCAAATTTTTACATTGCAATTAAAAAAGGAAATATTAATTTTTAACGAACAGATTTTTGAAAGAAAACTTGAGTCTAAAACCCCCTACTCTACAACTTATGACAGCACGAAAACGAGAATAAGTTAAAGATAATAATAAACTAAAGAAAACTTTGTGAAAGTTATATACCTTAAACAGTTAGTTGCAATATGTACAAAGTATTTCAGCAGTGCTTTAAGTGCATAATTAATTAGTTATTAAGAACTTAACTATTTTGAAAAAACAGCGCATAGAAAAGGAACAAGCTTAGCCATCTTCTGTTCCTAGGTACCCCAAAAGACGCTCAAAGTTACAAAGAAAAGAAAGAGTTAAAACCCGCAAAAATGTTAACAGACAAACCAATGCCTAAAAGCTGAAAAGCTAAAAAACAACAGAGAAAAAGTACATGAAGTACAAACATTGAACTTATAAAACCTAGAACCCAAAAACAAGGAAGAGAGCTTACCTCTTGTGTGACAAAAAATTTTTCTCCTCACAAGAGAAGAACATGGCTGACCTCTTCCGCCACTCCCTAGTTGCTGGGGGGCAGTGAGGGTGGGGCTGATGGCCTCCTCATACAGCAAGAAACCAACGCGCGGATATTTTAACCAGAGAAAAAAATATATATAAACTTAAGACTGTGGATCTGTATGATCAGAAAGAGCAGAATTAACTCTCCAGAATACATGAGAAATATTATAAAATACACGAGCAGTGTATTTAATATATATATATATATATATATCATCATCATCGTCAACCAATACCAGTCCACTGCTGGACGAAGGTCTCCCCAAGTTTCCTCCACAACGGTCTGTCTTGTGCCAGTCTCCTCCATGTCACCCCTGCATACTTTCAAATTTCATCCACCCATCTCCCATGTGGTCTTCTTCTGGGTCTTTTCCTGTCCCTTGGAATCAAATCTAAAATTTCGGGTGTCCATCAGGCAGTATGTCCAGCCCAGTGCCATTTCAGGGATTTAACTCTTATCATGATGTCTTCCACTCTTGTCATTTTTCGGATCCACGAGTTCCTTTTCTTATCTCTCCTGGTTACACCAAGCATGCACCTCTCCATGCTTCTTTGAGTTGTCTGCAGCCTTTGTATGTCTTTTTTAGGTAAGGTCCACGTCTCTGCACCATACATAAGCACTGGAAGGATGCACTGATCAAACACTTTTCTTTTAAGACATAATGGCATATTGCTCTTGAAAATTATGCTGTTTCTTCCAAAAGCTCTCCAGGCAAGTTTTGTACGCCGATTAATTTCTTCATCAATGTGACCCTCACTTGATATCTGCTGTCCAAGATAAACGTACGTGTCTGTTATCTCCAGCTTTTCTCCATCAATCGATAAATCTTCATTTTTTGTAAAACCATTGAACATCACTTTTGTCTTCGGAAAGTTCATTTTTAATCCCACTTCTTTACTCTTGTCAGCAAGTTCTTGGATCATACTATGCAGCTCTGATGGGGTAGTTGCAAAAATGACTACGTCATCAGCAAAACGAAGGTGGGTTAGATAATCTTCATTAATCTTTATCCCCTTGTTTTTCCAGTTCAGCGATAGAAAGACACCCTCCAATGTGGCATTAAAGAGCTTCGAAGATATGGTGTCACCTTGTCTCACTCTCTTTCCAATTTTTATGTGTGTTGCATTTTCAAACAGCCAAATCTTTGCACTTGCATTTTCATAGATGTTATTAATAATATTAATGTATGCATCTTCAATACCGCAGGATTTCAGAGCCATTGTAACTGCTGATGGTTTCACCGAATCAAAGGCTTCTTCATACTCAATAAAAGCCATGCACAATGGAAGTTCATATTCCCTCGCTCTTTCAATTAGTTCTCTCAGTACGTGGATATGATCTATTGTGCTTTAGCCACTCCTGAATCCAGCTTGTTCTCTCGGTTGAGCCATGTCCAGTGTTACCTTCAAGCGGTGTGAAAGAACTTTAGTGAAGATTTTATAAACCACTGACAGGAGGCTGATAGGTCTGTAGTTCCTGAGATCCTCAATGTCACCTTTTTTATGTAGCAGGATCATTGTAGCGGTGCTCCAATCCTCAGGAATCTTCCCTTCATTAAGGCATCGAGTGAAAATTTGGGCGAGTACTGTTTCGATTTCTCCACTTGCTTCTTGTATGATGTCTACAGTAATTCCATCTTCTCCTGGAGCTTTTCCCAGCTTCATGTTCTTGATTGCATGTGCATCTTCTGCTGGAAGGACTGGAGGAACTCTGGTACTGGTACCTTTCATGATGTCTGGAGTGCATAAATCATCCCTTTCATATTATTTGGAGTAGAAATCTTTCACTCTTGTCAAAATTTCGCCTCTATTTCTTGTTACAGAACCATCTTCTTTTCTCAGTGCCATAATCTGTTTTCTTCCCTTACTGAGATGTCCCTTTGCTATCTTTAGGCTTTGGTTGTTTTCAATTGCTTTCCTCACTAGTTCACAGTTGAATTTCCTTACGTCTTCAGTGATACTTTTTCGTACTGTCTTGCATAGCTCTATGTATTCCACTTTGGAAGTCACATCTCCTTTAGTTGTCCTCATCTCTCTTCTTTTTTGCATCAACATTTTGGTTTTTCCTGATAATTTGTTCACATGCAACTTGTTCTTAGACCCAGCTAATTTTGTTGCTGTTTCCATAAGAGCTTTGGTTACTTTTCTGTTAACTTCAGAAATATTCACTTCTTCCGATGTTAGGCTTTCTAAAGCAGAGAATCTGTTCTTTAGTTCCAACTTGAAGGTATTATGGTGTTTTTTAAGGTTGGTTATGTCAATACATTTTGTTTGTCTTATGAGCTTGCCACGTTCAAGTTTAGTGTTGAGGTGCGTCTTACATCTCACCAATCTATGGTCACTACCTGTGTTGAACTTGTTTAGCACACTGCAGTCTTCTATGACGAATTTTTTTGTTACACATAATAAAATCAATTTCACTTGTCGTCCCATTTGGATGTCCCCATGTCCATTTCCTGTGTGGCTTTTTCTTGAAAGAGTTCAAGATGAAAAACCCTTCTGCCTCTGAAAACTCAACGAGAGTATTTCCACGCTGGTTTCTGTTGCCGTGACCGAATTTACCTACTGAAGTTTCATTCTGTTGCCGTTGCCCTATTTTTGCATTGAAATCTCCCGTAATTATCTTCAAGTGCTGCTTACCTTTATTAGATGGCGAATTTCTTCATAAAATTCTTCAATTTCTTCTTCAGGATGACTGGTATCGTCTTGAGAGTTGGATAACGAGTCGTGCAGCTCTGTCAGAGGAACTTTCAACTTCTACAACTTTATCCTTCAGTTTCTTGTTTATTATAAATCCAACACCACTAGTTCTGCCAGTATGTGTGCCACGATAGTAGAAGAGATGTCCACTTTTCAGTTCAATGAGATCTTCTCCTTTCCTCCTTACCTCACTTATCCCGACGATGTCCCACTTGATCTTTTGCAGTTCCTCTTCCAATTCAAGAAATCTTGAATTAGAAGATAGGGAGCGTCCATTGTAAGTAGTCAAGGTCAGCATCAAATGGCCGCCTAGTCCGTTCCTCCGGTGATTCTTAGCACCCTCTGCCTTCATGCCGCTGCCTTGGGCAGGTACATTCCAGCTGCCGGAGACTGAGAGCCAAGATTTAAGTTGTGGAGTCATTTTGGAGGGGTTTGGCCATAACTCACCACGCTGGCTAAGCGGGTTGGTGAGTGTGGGATAGCATTTCCTCTAATCCCGATGGTATAGTTATACCGCTATTGGCGGTCGTCAGAGCCCCTTTAGTGGGAACAGGATGCACCACGAGAAGGCAGGGTTGACATTTGTCAAGGAGAGGCTGTGATGTTACGCATCACCTGCCCTTACATCCCATATACTGTATATATATATGTAACCGCCTTTAGCAGGGAAACCATTTTTTTTTTTTTTTTGCGACATAACTGTTCATTACATCGAACCAATCATTAACACACTTGATGAATTTTGATAAACCGATGGCACTTTCAAAACAGTCACCTGGCATGAGATGTTCTAAAGCTGTGGCTGTTGTATTTGACAATAGCTCAACAGCAAGACGAGCGTTTTGTCTTTAAGGTCCTTCACATTTAATAGGAATCGGTTTTGGTTTATGACACTCTTTAATTTCATGATCATCTTTTTCCAACAGGTGCAGCAGAAGTTTTTTCGACTTTCGTTTTGTCGTTAAGAACAAAACCAGTGTCTAACAGCCAGATTCTTACTAATTTAATTAAATGTGGTGCGTCGGCAAATATATATATATATATAATTTTACTGTTGTCTAAAGGATGAGGGAAATAGGTTTTATTCATATTTATCCCCAATTGTATCCACAATCCAACATTTCCTCCACCCATGTCAGAAACACAAGCCATCACATAATAATCACTTTCGGATAACGCCGTTATTACACTGCATAGAATATTTTGAGTCATTTTACAGTCAAAATCGATGTAAACGGGTTGTTTCCATTTAGCAAATAAACACCTGGCCATCACAACTTGCATAAATGAATAAGGACCTATTACTTGATCATACTTTTGGTTGTATTCATAAGTTTTTTTCACTTTGACTTCATCAAACTGCAATACAGTTATTTTTTCGTGAGGCTGCTTACCTAATGCAGCAGTTTTCATAATTTTTAGTACGTCCGTCATGGTACCTTGTTGTGGATTAATCTTGGACGCCCATTTCTGCAAAGTTGATAATCCAGGCAAGGGATACTTCGGCTCACTTCGTAAATAAATGTATGACCTCTTACTCAGGTACCGCAGAGTCAAAGCGATCGATATATCCTCATTGGACCAAATAACCTTTTTTTATTCAAAAGCGTATTTACTTGACCCTTTGTAAACATCTTGAGTAGTATTAAACGAACTTGAAGTTCGACATTTATTTTTTTTTAGAAATATTATTTTGTTTCATTGTAACAATTTCATGTTTCAATCTGCGTATTTTTAGAGCTGAATCCCTTATTTCTTTTTGTTGACTGCACACCTTTTCGTGTAACGAAATATTTTCAGTCAGCAGCTGCCTATATTTACACATTAATGCGCCATATTCTATAACTATGATTTCTGTTACTCCATCGGATTCCACTGCATTTTGCTTCTCAGAACTGTTATCTGAATGGTTTGCTTCTAACAAATCAGAAATCATACTTTTAGTTTCTCTTTGAGCGAATCTTTCAATGTGATTTGTATTGCAGGAATCCACGTGTTTTAAAACCTCAGAACTTTTCAGCAAATTTTTTGAAGGGAAGGCAAAGCTTTTTAATTTCCTTTTGGGTGGCAAATTTAAAAGTTCGGATTTCAAATCCCGCTCATAATCTTTGGGTTCCAAATGTTCTGAACACGCAGTACAGGATGCTGGGTTCCATTTCTGCGACAAAGATGAATCCATGTTTTCCTAAGCTCTGGATCTTTTGGAAAAGAAAGATACATTATGCTCTTTTTAGCAGGATCTTTTTAGTTTTCGACAAACCGCAGTTGCAAATTGCAACGGTACATCTCATCCCTGGCATCACTGATAGTCAGTCACATAAAACAGTAGCTATGAATGTTGAATGCTACTAGGTAGCAGTTAATAGATCACTCTGAAAAATGTTGCTACACGATAAACGCCTGAGCTCAAAGTGAGATTACATTGAGATTACATAGGATTTAGCATTTCCAGGAAGGGACGGGTGGGCGTTGACCTTGACCGCAGGTCTGTCACTCCCGCACCCAAAATGCAACTGCAGGGAAGTATAGGGATTGAGGCAACCTTCTCTTCTACTAACCTTGGCTATAAAGAAGATGGCAGACTTGCATGGCAGCCTGTGTGCTGTTTCTACAGAGTCAAATGCTCAACCTGCTCCACCAGAAAAAAAAATTGGCATTTTTTTTTATTTAGAGGAAGAAGACCCAACAGATAATAGATTAATACCATTGTCTGAATCAAAAGCAGAAAAAGAGCTAAAAGACTATATTGCTATGCCAAGAGTGAACTTTGATGAATGCCCCCTGATGTGGTGGAAGGCACATAAGACATCCTTCCCAATGTTGAAGGTACTTGCAAAGAGGTTATTAGCTATCCCAGGAACAAGTGTACCATCTGAAAGTGTTTTCAGCACGGCTGGAAATGTCCTACCAAAACAAAGGATGTCTCTACTGCCAAAGAATGCCGAAATGCAAATCTTCCTGGCAAAAAATATAAGTTTTGTTTAATAATTTTTTCTCAAACTGTATACACTCTTCCTTGTTTGGCCTGGTTTATGGAAGAAAATAGACAAACAATCAAATAACTGGTGTTGTGGGATGTATATACACATTCAACTAAGACTGAATGGTGAATTATATTTGAATATCTATAATTGTGACACAGAATTGGCTTTTTTTTTTTGTTTAGTAATGTAATTAAATTTTTAGGGAATATTTCTTCACTTTACCTTTGATATCTGTGTTACTAATTACTTCTACAGCTTTAATTTTAGAGAAAATGTATTAATTTAAAAATATCTGTACTATAAAATAACAGATATGCTAAAGTAAGTAAAAATTTATCAGTTTTGGACCCCTAAGTAGTTAGCAGTTGCTAGGATATAACCCCACTCGCTTCTACATAGTTCCATCCTTACTTCAGACATTGCGATATATCGTGATACTGCGATGTTTAGCTGATGATATATCACGATGTTGAAAACCAGACTATGCCCAGTCCTAATCATTGTCACTATTTTCTTTTATCTTCAAACAGTACTTACCTTTGGATGACCCTTGTAGATAATTTTTTAAGTTAGGTGGAAGTCTCAAGAAGTTTTAATATAAATCATGCTGAAGAAATTGGAGACATCTAATGTTTAAGAAAACACAGCACAATGACACACATCGAAACACATCAACTATAGATGAACATTTTTCTATGTTCAGTTCAACATAATTTGTAATGTTTACGAAACATTAAGAGTTATGAGATTTGGACAAAAATATATTTTTCCAATTAAAAAAAAAAAAATTAGATTTATTATACCTACCCAACTTGATCAGCACTTTTAGTCTTAACAACTTCAGCAAGTTTCTTTATATTATTGGTGCCATAGTTTCGTATAGCTGACACTAAAGCCTTCATCTCTCTAAATCAAATACAAACAAATAAGTAAATTAGGGAGGCAACACTCATAACACATATACAGTATCAGAACTTCATCATTAATGACTAAAGGATTTTCGCTGCCTAACATCTGGCAAGACATTTTGCAGAATCGCCATAACCGTCAAGGTTAACCGTAACCGAAGACCGTGACGGAGATTGAACGAAAGACTGCCTGTTGAAGGAGACAGAGGTGTTTGCAAGGCAAGGCACGAAACCCTGAAATCATCGGCGTCTCCCAACAGTGCCAATGCATAAACTCGAGACATAAATGAACATGCGAGGGTAACCCCCCCCCCCCCCAGCACAACAAAAGTATCAGCAAAGCTGTTACCGATACTCAAAAGATAAAATGGTTTCACTTTGGGAATTACTACCTACCTATACCTTTTGCTCACAACAGTAAATTATTTTGAGGTCCAGCTTGCAGTATTAATTTGTTGCTAAAAAAAATAAATTCCTTCAGTGAAATTTAAGTAACTTTGATTTCGATAACATGATATTGTCTTTAACATATACCACACTAAGAATGTTAATAAAAATTTTGCATTTGTATGAAATAAACCAATTACAGACATAACATACCTTTAAAAAAAGTTTTGCCTTTCTTTCCAAAAAAGAAAATCTGCAGTCAAGTTTTTATGTTACTAGAAGGGCAACTCCTCTTTTTCATAGGATATTGATCTTTTTTTAACAGAAATTTTAGTCGTTAAGTTTCAGTCATGTGGTATTGACCTAAAGTTCTATTTACTAATAAAATAACAGTATATTTATCAAATTGGATGTTGATCTAAAGTTCCATTTATTAATAAAAAAGACATCAGTCTGGTGTGGTGTTAATCTAAAGTTATATTTACTAATAAAATAACACTTTCTTAAAAAATTGTGCAATCTTCATTTGTTTTTAGCGGAGACACTATCAGGCTGACGCTTACGTTTTACAACATCCTTCATTTGCAGTGTCTTGTTTGTGTACCGAAGAGGAAAAGAACCTGTACTATTACAAGTAACTGTTATAATTGCATCAACAGGTTTTGGAGGCAGAACTGTAGCACATACTCCATTTATATATGCAGAAACATGACCCAGCTATATCAATTTCCCGACACCATATCTCAGCTTTCTCCTTCTGGGTGTCTTTTTTTTCTAGCCAATCTCACCGGAATTTATTTTTGACTGAGGCCTCTGATGTCTTGGGATCATCAGTTTTGGTTAAAAATTTCATCGTTGATGACGAACTTAACTTAAACTGAAATCGTGTAAACTTTCAAATTCCTAAAAACATTCATACATCACACACACAAAAAAAAGAAAAACCATCACTTTTGCCTAAACAAAAAACCACAAATGTTTCATCAGGGAAACGGAAACAAAGACACCTCCACACAACACACAATGAGGCAGGCTGCTCTCGCACGTAGGTGCCGACGCGTGAGTGACGTACTTTATTAGCTTTAACACCCCCACCCCCCACCCCCCGCCATCTCCAAGTTCCAATCCCACATCACTCATCAGATTGAAAAAACGTTTTTTTGCATCGAGGAGCAGAAGCGGTGACGAAATGCCCGAGAATTTGTGCGCATGCCTTTCCCACAGAACAATGGACAACCACAGCACAAACTGCACAAACAGCACAAACTGCCCGCTTCATCGGCGAGGAAGACAATATTATTATCACATTAATTCATTGGTGAAAAGCAATTTTTTTTAGTAAATACTTTTGCCATGAATCGTATTAATTTTTTTTTGTTTGCTTTGTCACTTATTAGAACTCAAAATTTAACAGTCTTAAAAATGTCTTCAAAGCTAAACATCCATAACTCCGGGTATGAAAGATCGCCCAAACCCGGAAATCCAGGTTAGACCCGGAACACAAACAGCCCTGAGGAGAGGAGTTCTCTGCAAAAATTTGCAGAAATTTTAAGAATTTACCTAGATAAATCCCATAAAAAAGTTAACTAGTTTGAATATAATAATCTAGGAAGCCACATAACAAAGATGAGTTTGATTTACATACTGTTATGCTGCCATATTTTCCTTAAATGGGTTAAGGGCAGCCCTTGCTAAACTGCTGAAATTTCTACTAGCCAACGTGGCTAGTAGTGAAATAAAAATTTTACTAGCCAAATGACAAAATCTACTGGCCATGCAAAGTTAAAAAAATAATAATAATTCAGTAACTTCTCTACTTACGTTTCCATGAAATTAAATGGGTGAATGTTTTTTTTTCTTTCTGATAAGAGACCCCATTAACTTCATAAAAACAGATGCAGAGCAGTTACTGCATAGGATCATAATTCATTAGATTGACTGCAAATATTGCATATGCTTTTGTTTCAAAATTATCGATTTTTTGACTATTTATTTTCAGTGCTGTAATATCATTACTCTTACTATCTTAATTTACACATACAAAATTTATTTTTCAGGCCATTCAAGTTAGATGTCTAATTTCTTTAATAATATTTAAAACAAAGGCACAGAAGCTAGGACATATATATATATCATCATCATCATTGTCAACCATTATCAATCCACTGCTGGACGAAGGTCTCCCCAAGTTTCTTCCACAAAGGTCTGTCTTGTGCCAGTCTCCTCCATGTCACTCCCGCATACTTTCGAATTTCATCCACCCATCTCCCATGTGGTCTTCTTCTGGGTCGTTTTCTGTCCCTTGGAATCCAATCTAAAATTTCGGCTGTCCATTGATGGTCTGTCCTTCTGGCAGTATGCCCAGCCCATTGCCATTTCAGGGATTTAACTCTGATCATGTCTTCCACTCTGGTCATTTTTCGGATCCACGAGTTCCTCTTCTTATCTCTCCTGGTTACACCAAGCATGCACCTCTCCATGCTTCTTTGAGTTGTCTGCAGCCTTTGTATGTCTCTTTTAGTTAAGGTCCACATCTCTGCACCATACATAAGCACTGGAAGGATGCATTGATCAAACACTTTTCTTTTAAGACATAATGGCATATTGCTCTTGAAAATTATGCTGTTTCTTCCAAAAGCTCTCCAGGCAAGTTTTGTACGCCGATTAATTTCTTCATCAATGAGACCCTCACTTGATATCTGCTGTCCAAGATAAATGTACATGTCTGTTATCTCCAGCTTTTCTCCATCAATTGATAAATCTTCATTTCGTGTAAAAGCATTGAACATCACTTTTGTCTTCTGAAAGTTCATTTTTAATCCCACTTCTTTAATCTTGTCAGCAAGTTCTTGGATCATACTCTGCAGCTTTGATGGTGTAGTTGCAAAAATGACTATGTCATCAGCAAAACAAAGGTGGGTTAGATAATCTCCATTTATCTTTATCCCTTTGTTTTCCCAGTTCAGTGATTGAAAGACATTTTCCAATGTGGCATTGAAGAGCTTCAGAGATATGGTGTCACGTTGTTTCACTCCCTTTCCAATTTTTATTTGTGTTGTATTTTCAAACAGCCGAATCTTTGCACTTGCATTTTCATAGATGTTATTAATAATATTAATGTATGCATCTTCAATACCGCAGGATTTCAGAGCCATTGTAACTGCTGATGGTTTCACCGAATCAAAGGCTTTTCATAATCAATAAAAGCCATGCACAATGGAAGTTCATATTCCCTCGCTCTTTCAATTAGTTCTCTCAGTACGTGGATATGATCTATTGTGCTGTAGCCACTCCTGAATCCAGCTTGTTCTCTCGGTTGAGCCATGTCCAGTGTTACCTTCAAACGGTGTGAAAGAACTTTAGTGAAGATTTTATAAACCACTGATAGGAGGGTGATAGGTCTGTAACTCCTGAGATCCTCAATGTCACCTTTTTTATGTAGCATGATCATTATAGCGTTGTTCCAATCCTCAGGAATCTTCCCTTCATTAAGGCATCGAGTGAAAATTTGGGCAAGTACTGTTTCGATTTCTCCACTTGCTTCTTGTATGATGTCTACAGTAATTCCATCTTCTCCTGGAGCTTTCCCCCGCTTCATGTTCTTGATTGCATGTGCAACTTCTGCTGGGAGGACTGGAAGAACTCTGGTACTTTCCATGATGTCTGGAGTACATGCATCATCCCTTTCATATAACTTGGAGTAGAAATCTTTCACTCTTGTCAAAATTTCGCCTCTATTTCTTGTTACAGAACCATCTTCTTTTCTCAGTGCCATAATCTGTTTTCTTCCCTTACTGAGATGTCCCTTTGCTATCTTTAGGCTTTGGTTGTTTTCAATTGTTTTCCTTACTAGTTCACAGTTGAATTTCCTTACGTCTTCAGTGATACTTTTTCATACTGTCTTGCATAGCTCTATATATTCCACTTTGGAAGTCACATCTTCTTTAGTTGTCCTCATCACTCTTCTTTTTTGCATCAACATTTTGGTTTTTCCTGATAATTTGTTCACATGCAACTTGTTTTTAGACCCAGCTAATTTTGTTGCTGTTTCCATAAGAGCTTTGGTTACTTTTCTGTTAACTTCAGAAACATCCACTTCTTCTGATGTTAGGCTTTCTAAAGCAGAAAATCTGTTCTTCAGTTCCAACTTGAAGGCATTATGGTGTTTTTTAAGGTTGGTTATGTCAATACATTTTGTTTGTCTTATGAGCTTGCCACGTTCAAGTTTAGTGTTGAGGTGCATCTTACATCTCACCAATCTATGGTCACTACCTGTGTTGAACTTATTTAGCACACTGCAGTCTTCTATGACGAATTTTTTTGTTACACATAATAAAATCAATTTCACTTGTCGTCCCATTTGGATGTCTCTATGTCTATTTCCTGTGCGGCTTTTTCTTGAAAAAGGAGTTCAAGATGAAAAACCCTTCTGCCTCTGCAAACTCAACGAGAGTATTTCCACGCTGGTTTCTGTTGCCGTGACCGAATTTACCTACTGAAGTTTCATTCTGTTGCCGTTGCCCTATTTTTGCATTCAAATCTTCCATAATTATCTTCAAATGCTGCTTACCTTTATTAGATGGCGAATTTCTTCATAAAATTCTTCAATTTCTTCTTCAGGATAACTTGTGGTGGGTGCATAAGTTTGAATAATCTGAGCCTGGTATCGTCTTGAGAGTTGGATAACGAGTCGTGCAGCTCTGTCAGAGGAACTTTCAACTTCTACAACTTTATCCTTCAGTTTCTTGTTTATTATAAATCCAACACCACTAGTTCTGCCAGTATCTGTCCCACGATAGTAGAAGAGATGTCCACTTTTCAGTTCAATGAGATCTTCTCCTTACCTCACTTAGCCCGACAATGTCCCACTTGATCCTTTGTAGTTCCTCTTCCAATTCAAGGAGCCTTGAATCAGAAGATAGGGAGCGTCCATTATACGTAACCAAGGTCAGCATCAGATGGCAGCCTAGTCCGGTCCTCCGGGGATTCTTAGCACCCTCTGCCTTCATGCCGCACTGGCCGCTGCCTTGGGCAGGTACATTCCAGCTGCCGGAGACTGAGGGACAAGATTTAAGTTGTGGAGTCATTTTGGAGGGGTTTGGCCATAACTCACCACGCTGGCCAAGCGGGTTGGTGAGTGTGGGATAGCATTTCCTGTAATCCCGATGGTATAGTTATACCGTTATTGGCGGTCGTCAGAGCCCCTTTAGTGGGAACAGGATGCACCACGAGAAGGTGGGGTTGACATTTGTCAAGGAGAGGCTGTGATGTTACGCATCACCTGACCTTACATCCCATATATATATACATTAGAGGTATCTGCCCACAACAATTGAATAGCATTTTGAGGAACAAAAATCTTCAATTGAAGGGCCATTGCATCTAATTGTCATTAAGTCATTTTAAGTGTCACTATTCAGACATGCACAATTACTCGTTTTTATGAGGTGCATTGCTGAAAAGTCACGCTCACAAGGAGCATGCAGTACTACATGGCATTAGATGTAGCAGCTGCATAATATTAAAAACACCATAACTGTTTGTTTCTTTTTGTTCAGCATATATGCATCTAAACAGGGATTCAAAGGTAATTCTTTTAGCTGTAGATGACATTATACTTTGTGCAAGGTATACTATGACAAAGGATGGCATGGCAAAGATATATGTACCATGGCAAAGGTTGCTTTAGTAACCTTGACCCTTTGGTCTCTCCAGGCTGATCCATCAGCAGATTAAGTTTCTCTTGAACCCCACCTTCACTTCCATTCATTTTTGAAGCAGCTGCAGGAACACAGGTGAGAAAACTAAACTCAATATTAATTCACAAGTGGGGGGGGGGGACAAAATGGTTGCTCACTTGGGGAAAAAGTATCTACTGGCCATCAATATCTGGTCGCCATTTGGTGACTCGCTACAGACATTCACAACCGCTGGTTGAGGAAACAATTATTCAAACACTGTCATGCAGGATTCATTCATTTATTCTTCTTTTTAAACCTAAGGTGCAAAAGACCCACCTATTGCTACAAGCATGAACCAAAACTTTTGATCAGGGACCAACTCCTTATAATATTTAGTATGCATATAGCATGTGAAAGGACACTTAACACTACAAACAACTCAAGCTAACTACGACACTTAAAACATGATGAATATGCTCGCCTGCACTTAAAATATGATGAATACTTCATGTACAGAGCGAAACTTCTGAAGTTTAGTAAATACACTTACTCTGTGGTCCACTGATTCTCTCGCTCTGAAATGTTAAAGGATTCATTCTCAGCCATTTTTCTTGGTGAATGTGACACGCTGAAAGTTAAAAAAAAAAAAAAGAAAATTTTGTATTATTTAAATGAAAAAAAGTTAAATAGGTTGATTTGAACATTTAATACACAGTAAAACACATGAAACAAAATTAGAGATTGCTAGGGATAGACAAATTCAAAGGCACCAGGGCAAGATTTCATCTTTTTGCTCACTAGCAAATTTTGCTAGTGACCAAATAGTTTGCTACCAAAACATTTGCATGACTAGCAAGTAAAACTAAATCACATCGTAACTTATTTTCTAATAAAGTTACACAGAAATTTAAATATGTGTATAAATATTTTGACTCACCTTTTTGAATAATGAATAGAATCTTAGATAAGTTTAGTGACTATCTTTATTATTAATTTCTAACAAATTCTCATACCACATGAATATATTTCACTGACATTCTAATTCAGATTTCTTCCCATATGGTTTACCTTCAGGGTGTCTGACTTTGTCATCATACCACTTTATAACTGCTGACCGTGGATTAAAAATCTCTTCTTGTGGCCCTTCTATTTCAATTGTCATCAGAGCATTTAAAGTTTCAATAGACAAATTGTTCCTCCAATCCCCTTGTATTCTTTTTAAAAAACTGAATCCCACCTCACAACATGCAGTACTAAGTGGAAGTATCGCACACATTTCTGCTAAACTTCTACACACTTCATATCTTCCAACTACCACACAATGCCGTAGTTTCTTCGGAATTAGTTGTCTGACTACGGAACTCACTATCAAAACTACGGATTCTACAAATTTTCATTTTGTTTCAAATTTTTCTTTTGCTATTATTTTTATGATATACACGAGATTCTTACAGGGATTCGCGGAATCCCGCTTTTTTTTATCATCAGTTAGATCATTCTAACTGATGACAAAAAGAGAGGGGGTCGTTTTCCATCTGGAGACGAAATTTCGTGCTTCAAAACTTTCAAACACAGTAGTGAAACGGAGTAAGAAAATTTTGCCGTAATCGCAAATTTTTCTCCCAATGTTGTCTTTGTGTCCGCTTTTCTTGTTAAATATCATTTTATTGCATAAATGTTTGCATTCTAGCTTGAAACTGTGGAGAACAATTTGCAAAAACGGAAGTTGGCTGCTGCAAAATTTTTCTGTAATCTTCAGGCACGAGATTCTTCCGCGAATTCAAGGAATTCCGGCTTTTTTCGTTATTATTGGAATTCCGTCTTTACGAAACTAGAAAACGAAAGGTCGACGGAATTCGGATTTTTCCGTACTCATAATTTTTTTTTTTTCTCACGATGTTGCCTCTGTCAAGTATTATTGCTCATTAACATTTTACTGGATAAATATTTGTATTTCAGCTTGAAAATACAAGGAAAATTTCCAAAACTAGAAGTCAGACGACGCAAAAGTTTCTTCCGTAATCGTTTACCCCCTCCACGAACACGTTTCATAAAAAAAGCGTCTATCTATGCCACGCAATAAGGCTAGTTACTATGGATACGACTTTTGCCAGTGTTGGCAGGCTATTTTCCAGTAACATTTTGGTTTGCTTCATTCGGTTTTGTCTACCATCCAAAAAAGTGGAATTATTCTTGCTTATTCATCACTGATCATTGAGCGCAGTATTTGATGTGTGCACGACTATCAAGACTTGTGGAAGTAGGCGATCGCTTCGCTTAGGGTACGACAGGAGTTGAGGACAAAGTTCGTAGGGCAAAAGAAGGGAGGGTGGCAGAGCAGGTGGTCAAACAACCGATCCATCCCAGAGCTCTGGGTTGCCACAGCAACCATTGCCGACGTCACGTTAAGTTTCTGTAATAGACCAATGAGGGCACGATAGAGAGGAGTTCAATGCGCTTCTACGACAGTTTGGAAGGGATGAAAGATATGGGGAGGATGGGTATTAAGTGTCGAAAGGAAATTGGCGAAAGAGAATCGTCGCTGTTTTAACAAGTGATAATAGAAACTGTTATGTAAACTTCGTGGATTAATAATGATTTTTGGTTACTTTAAATAAAGAAATTACCTTACTAGCAATATTTGCTACTGCAATTTTTTTCACTAGCAAATTTGATTTTCACTAGCTATTTGCTAGTTGCTAATCGGTGAAATCGCGCCCTGAAAGACACCAAATTTTATTTTGAAAAATTTATTTTTTCAAAATTTGTTATTCTCTTATGAAGCTTCTACCTCCTTAATAAAACAAGAACAGCATATGGATTTTTTTCTGTTTAGGTATTTTTTGTACACTACTTATGGTAAAAGTATAGTGTGCAGGTGATAGTACCAATATCTATTTTTGATACTATCACCTGCACACTATATAAATACATTCTGCAGCAATATCAGCAGCAGTGATTAAGGTTGAAGTTCCTTGGTGCAACCCAAGACAGATATGTGCATACAAGCAGATTGCATCAAAAATGTCGGTAGCCATCGCATTGAGTGCTTACAAGTGTATTTATTCATTAGTGATGTTATTGAATGTTGTACACTAGAAGATGAAGCTGAACTTTCTGAAATGAAAACCTATTTGGAAATGCAACTATTAATACATGTGTACAATATGTTCCCTAGTTTTAGTTGTGGATATTGCACTGAATTATTGAACAATATCTAAGAAATAATACTTCATTTTGACTGTTGGTCACAATTCTGTATGAATGGGGTTTTGTTTAGATCAGTCATGGTTTTCTCCTTGTATCTCTTTAAGAAATGTGCTGGTTCCTGAAGATTTGGGGTTTCATCTACCTCTGAAGATAACAGATAAAAATGAAAGAAGGGATGCAACTGAAAAGAACCACTACTACAGTCAAAGTCATGTTAAACACATCTCCAGTAACTGGGTTTGAAAACAGCACTTTTTCCACTAAATTTACAAATACCACAGTATTTCATAAAATGCAGTTTATTATAACAGTGGCATGTGCAGAATCAGTTCACAGCAGGTGTCCATGGTGGGTGGAAAATAAAAACATTTTCCATTGCAATGAGAGCCTGAAGACCCCTTAGATTATTTTACAAAAGTCTTTGGATTTATAGATTACCCAAATAGTTTTAAAAAAATTTTGTTTCCTACTTTATTACATATTCTCAGTTTTGAAATTAAAGGGGAAACCTGAATTTTTCCTTCACAAAATCCTTCAAAATGTGGTAACTTTCTCCATAGCAATTTGCATGCCCAGATTTACTATACATTAGTATTTGTGCTTGTCCCCCTTACCAAATTTTAATTTCATTTTTTAGACATAAAATCCTTGATCATTTAAAATTTACTTACAAAATCCTAACTTTTAATTAATTTAAAAAATCATGTTTCCCAAAACTACTTGTGGTCTCAAGGCATCAAAAGTTAAACTAGAATTCTAATATTTTATATTTACACAATACCTTCAAGTTTCTAACACATGATATGCCTCATATTTCATGAAGATGTTTTTCTCAAGGAATTCCTTTTTATTATTGTTGACTCCTATTCCTGTGGAATAACTTTTTACGGGTCTTATAGAGGTTATTTTTCATGAAAGTTGGTTATCAAATTTTCGAACTAAAGCCTAGTTCGTCATCAGGACTATGTCACTGGAGTAGTTGCTGCCACTCAATTGGAAGAGTCCATCCGCAATTATCGTTAATTGTGGTACTTCTTCTTCTTGCTATTTCGATCCCTTCTTCTAGTTTCCTCTTTACTAAGTTTGACTGGTGGGCGATTATTTTCACTGAGTCCCAATTTATGGAGTGTCCACTTGCTTGTATATGTCTGTCTAGCCCTGTTTTGTTCCCAATGTTCCTAATAGCTGCTTGGTGTTCTTTTATTCGGACCTTAATACTTCTCCCTGTTTCGCCTATATAGCTGAGTCCGCAGTTACAGTCGATGCAGTAAATTACTCCTTCCTGCAATTGGATGTCCAATTCTTTCTGCTTTAAAGCTGGCAGGAATTTCTTTATTTTGTTATTAAGATCTGGAGCTTGCCTGATATTATATTTTGCTCCGATCCTTTTCAGTTTCTCGAAAAGTCCCTTGTGGTACGTAATTTTGCTGGTGAATTTGAAGTTGGTTTTTTCCTGCTTCTTTTTTGGCACTTGTTTAAATATTTTCTCAACATATGAGGAGGGGTAATTGTTTTCTGCCAACATTTCCTTTAATTCTTCTTTGTGAAGATCTTTCTGAGTAGCTGAAGAGACCAGGATTTCAATTTTTTTCCAAAAATTGTCTCGCCGTATTCGATTTAATATAATCAGGGTGGAATGAGCAGAAGTCTAACATCTTCCCTGTGTTGGTGGGTTTTCTAAAAAGCTGAGTGAATATTTTCCCCTCTCTTGAGGTCAAGGTTAAATCTAGGTAATTGATGCTATGATCTCTTTCCTGTTCCAGGGTGTACTGCAAGGTATTCTCTAGTAAGTTAAATTCTTCCAGAATCTGAGAGGGTAGAGATTGGTCCACAGTATCTACTATAATTAGGACATCATCCATGTACCTTACATAGAGAGCAAACAAGGAGGGTTGTATAAGGATTTTTGCCTCTAGTTTACTTATATAATAATTCGCTAGCAGAGGTGCTGTGGAGAACCCATTGCAAGTCCTGAAGTTTGCCTGTAATATTTCTTTCCAAACTGGAAGAAATTATTCTTGAAGGAAAATAGGAGCAGTTCATATATGCCAAGTAGTATTTCTCTATTGTGATTATGGAATACTATTTTTTCCGCAAGGTCATTTGCAATGAATTCCAGTAGGAGGTCCAGGTTAATGTTGGTATACATAGAGACTATATCCAGGCTTGCCAATACTGGATGAATTAATTCTGGCAAGTTATCCAGTTTTCCTTTTAGCTGCATGGAATTTTTTAGTAGCTAGGGAGGAGAAGGGGAAATATCTCTGAGGTGACCAAGTAAATAATAATTAATGTTGGAGAGTGGCGAATTTCTAGTGTCTATTATAGGTCTTACTGGATGGCCTTCTTTATGAATTTTTATCGTACCATAGATCTGTGGAATTCTTGACTGGATTTTGGAGAAGTTTTTGAAGAGCTCATTAAGCTGTTTTTTATTTCTTAAAGAGCTGATTAATTTCTTAAGATTTTTGACAGTTTGATCTATAGGGTTACCATTGAGTTCTTCATAATAAGGCTTGCTCAATTCAGCTTCCATTTTATTGTAATACTTCTCTTTTTCTACCAATACCAAAACTTTGCTCTTATCTGCTCTCAGTGCTACAACTTTATCATTGGCTTTGAATTTTTTAAGGTCAGCAATGGCATTTCTATTAAAATTGTAATGAACTTTAACTGTTTTTTTTACAAATTTTGAGACGCAGTCTGAGAATTCTTTCCTTAAAGTAACTGCTGTATTTTCATCTTCTCTTTCTACCTTACAACAGATGCTTTCTAAATCAATCAGTATACGTTTTTTATCAAGTGTTGCGGAGGAAAGGTTATAATTATATCCCTTATTGAGGAGATTAATCAGGTTTTCGTCTACTCCTTCTTCCGTCAGATCTATGACATGTTTGTTAGTGGGGGATGGTATTAACTGTGGGCCAGGTGCTGTAGACATTAACTTTGGATTCAACCACTTATTCTCTTTAATCTTCAATTTTTCCTTAAACTTTTTGTTTTTATCTCTCACTGCTTTAGCTAACCAATTATCAATATTTTTCTTTTCTGCTTCCGGAATTTCACCTAATGAAGAGGTCCAAATACAAGCTTCTATTCGTTCGCATTGCTCAATAGTTTTGAATTTATTACGAATTGCGCCATTCACCGTTTTAGTTCTATTTTTTTAATAAAATTTCTTGACAGATTTTCCGCGATGTTTTTCGTGAGTCTCAAAGAAGGTGGAACAAAATTAGCTCTCTTACATTTCTTAAGAAAATATAGTTGTGACTTACATTTGTCGCTTTTGCACTTACTCCTTTCTATCTTTCTGATGTTTCGCCATATATCCTGCCTGTATGTGGTTTTAATCCTAGTTGTAAATGCATTTATGGCACCTCTATTCATAGTGATTGTGGAATAACTTTTTTACGGGTCTTATATAGGTTATTTTTCATGAAAGTTGGTTGTCAAAGCAGAAGGATTGACATCTAATTGCAGGAAGGAGTAATTTACTGCATCGACTGTAACTGCGGACTCAGCTATATAGGAGAAACAGGGAGAAGTATTAAGGTCCGAATGAAAGAACACCAAGCAGCTATTAGGAACATTGGGAACAAAACAGGGCTAGACAGAAATATACAAGCAAGTGGACACTCCATAAATTGGGACTCAGTGAAAATAATCGCCCACCAGTCAAACTTAGTAAAGAGGAAACTAGAAGAAGGGATCGAAATAGCAAGAAGAAGAAGTACCACAATTAACGATAATTGCGGATGGACTCTTCCAATTGAGTGGCAGCAACTACTCCAGTGACATAGTCCTGATGACGAACTAGGCTTTAGTTCGAAAATTTGACAACTAACTTTCATGAAAAATAACCTCTATAAGACCCGTAAAAAAGTTATTCCACAATCACTATGAATAAAGGTGCCATAAATGCATTTACAACTTTTATTCCTGTGTAAAAAGACACATATTTAAAAAAAAATTCTAATCAGAGTTTTAAGATTTACCAGCCTATTCTTTGTTTCTTTTTTAGTCCTATTCTCTGTCCACTGTGATGACCCCAGAACCAAAGTGGCATACAGCCCAGAGGACAAAGAACAGAACTTAAAATAAACAAAGAAGGTTGGTAAATCTTAAAAATTCTTTTTGAGTAGAAACAATGTTAAAAAATATATATCTTTTCACACAGAAATAGGAATCAGCAATAACAAAAAAGCATTCTAGCTTAGCCAAACACATTCACAAAATAAATGTCATCATGCACTGGAAACTTTAATGAGCACAAAACATGTTGAAATGTCAAAAGAAATTATCAATAACTATGCTTTTGTACTTTCAAGTTGTTAAAAATTCTAAAAAAACAATAAACAATTTAAGACTTAAAAACAATACAGAATGAAACAGCATCATTAACCCATGTCCCTGCTGAGTGCTTTCATCTTATCACATGGACAGCTTTTGTGTGGATGTATATGCTTTTAAATAAATTTTATATATAGCCACTGAGATGGCAATTTATTAGGTGTACACCTGCCTTCACCACATAAACAGTTCACTTCAACACGCAAGACAGCACATGAGCACTGTGTGCATTATAAATCTGGCAGACTAGGTTGCTGAGCATCAGTTAGAATGGTGACTGGAATGGGTAAAACAAGTGATCCATGTAACTTCAAAACATGGCATAATAGTTAGCACCAGGCTCAAGTTTCTCCCAAATGTTAGTCCCCCTGGTATTTTCCCACACAACTATAGCAAGGATTTACCTTGAACAGTGCATCATGAAAAAAAAACATAGCCACAACAATCCACTACCACTGACCCACTTTCATACATGCGGACAATCTTCCATTCTTTCCAGATCTGGTCTTCACCCCCACTGGCGTAACACCCGGGCCTGCAATGTGTGTGTGGGGGGGGGGGGGGGCATAAAATAGCTCCCACAGAATCTTCAACAATGTGAACGCCATTCTTATCTTGCAACGTACTAACAACCACACCTTTATTTTTCAATGTTAGCAACTAATATCCCTTGAACATTTTGAGAAAAAGAAATGTTAATTTTAGTTTGCCAATATGTACACAAAACTGGCAAATCATATTATAAGCAAGTTCTTTAAATAGACAAATAACAAACTATGGCACAAAAAAAAAAACTTTGCCAGAAACTGGTGCAAAAGTTTCAATTCGAATTTCAGTCAGATTGTATGCAGTGATTTTTGCGCCTTATCTTGAGCTGTGCCCAGGGTAACCGCTCCGCCCTAGTTACACCTCTGCAAACATGTCATTTCAGCTCGTGGATGGGATTTTCTAATGGATTTGCCATGAGATGAGAAATGGCCTCTAAACACACTCAAATGGAAAAGTACCGTATTGCTGCCCCATGTAAGTTATCACTTCCGACTCATTCTCTGCTACCATATTGCAACACATTGCCATGCAACGTGTTTCTCTTAGGAACAGGGAACATTTTTCAAATAACAACTATCATTCTTTTAAAAGGATCTTTGTTTTCGAATCGGCAGCTTCTCCGAAACAGGTACTCCATCCTTCTGTCCGCCATGACTGATTAGTGTAGCCTCCATGATTGAAACGCTGCTTAATCGGTCTCCATGATGCTTCAATCATCAACCATTCGTGTATGTGCACTTGTCATTGGATTTATGAAATTGGTGCTGTGGTGCACAGTCCCATGAGTGTAATTGCAGTCTTTATCTAATTCTTTGTATACTTTCCACTCATCGGTTATGATCGGGGTTCCTGGGGCTATATGCTTCTTTATGAAGGGCAATAAAGTTGTGGTGTCTCTCTTGTTGCAAGGGCATACTTCCAATCGGATAGATTTCGAATTTCGTTTGATTATTCCCAGAATCCAAGCGCGCTCAACAATCATACCCACATTGAATTTTCTTTTGCCAAATTTGGTCTCCTCGACCTCTATCCATCGTGTTCATTTTTTTCGTACATAAATGCAGAAACAACTTCTTTGCAGTAATTGCACCGATTTGATATAATCTCCCTTGATGTTACTTCTGGATAACAGGTGTGTCTGAGAATTTGGCAGCAAATTGCTGCCGCACTAAATCGGTGTATTCGTTGCCTTCTCGAAAGACGTATTCAACCAGAAACACACGTTCCGCAATTGAAAGAACCATAGTGCGAAAAACTGAACAGCAGCAGCACACATGATAACTTCGATACTTACAGTAACGACGACTCGTCTGTGTTGACCTCTGGAACTCAACTGCCGCAAAGCAGCAAACCGACGCTTCGAGCAGCTTGCTGCGCATGCGCAGTGAGCCCCGTGGGTTCCCGCGATCGGCTGCGACTGGGAGAATCCACTTTATTACGTTCCAGTGGCACATACTGCACTTGATAACTGCGAAAACAAAACGGTAGCCTAGGTGCACAGTTACTTTCCGAACACCCTGTATTTTTGAGTATATATTGGCTGCAGTACAAACCTGAAGTTGAATCGATGATATATGCTGTATTACGACTTCTTGTTGCCCAGGGCAAAAATATTGTGCAAGAATAGTTAAGACACTACAATTTGCCCGACTTGTGCTCTTATCAATATTTAATGAGAAGGGAGTCTGTCTGAGGGTATCAACAATTTGGTTTTTTATTGTATGAGCAAGGCCATCTCTCATTTTGTATGTAACAGTTGATCTATTCATACTTACCGCCTGTAATGCCTTCGGGTCCTTTGACAATGTCTGTGCCAGTTTTATAAGTTGAGGCCCAAGTGTATAGGGAATAGTGTTCCGCTATGAATGAACATAAAATTGCCTCTGATCTAACTGTACGGGTACTTAGATCTACTGGCTTTTCATCACCAGCAGGGTTTTCTGCAGACGTATAAGAATACAAGTTCATTGAACTCCTTACAGATGTTTTTGAAGACTTGTGTTGTGAAGAATTTGAATGGCTTACCAATGCTTTTACACCATCCTTTTCATATTGAATGCTTTTGTTGCACCAAATGCAGAAACATTCCCCAGGAGAATCAGTTGTTTGACACCATATCCCAATGGCGTCAGCATCTTGCTTCTGAAGCCAATCCCAGCGATATTTATTGCGGATATCTTTTTCCAAAACTTTTATGAGCTCAGCATCAGAATCTTTCAAAAACTTCATTATCATAAATTACATGCAATGTCAGGAACAGAAACTATTCTGTAGAATAGCACTTCACCAGGAGAGCAGTAGCAACAAGGATAACTAGTGGTCCCCAATGCAGCAGGAATAAGTTGAAGAATAGTATGGTAACCTGCAGTAAACTCAGGTTACCATACTACGGAAGCAGGGTGGGGGAGGGATGAAGAGGGGACAGTCACCTACATCCTGGATTCATATTCCTCTGCATTTTAAGAAAGCCAGAAGGTCAAAGAGTGCCTTGAAACTAATGACAAAGATTTTCTGAGCAGCAACCAGCAGGCACCCCAAAGGGTAAGGGGAGGGGTGAACAAAAAGTCAGCTGGGAGATCCTCCCTAGATCTCTGTGATGATAAGATGAGAAGTCTTGAAGGTCAAAAGCAGCAGGCAGAGTGGGTGGGCCACTAAGCCCTGGGGTAGGGCAGGAGCAAAGGGGCACTGCCAGGAAAAGAAAGGGGTGATAAAGTTCTGTTTGGAGTAGCTCTGGGCAAACCCAGCACCAAACCACAAAGGAAAGCAAACAGTTAACACACTTTTAGAAAACAAATATATCAGGTGGGGGGGGATCTCTCCCAGCTGAATTAGGTAGACACAGAGTGGGCCTGTTTCTCTTCTCCTCTGTGGGGGTAGATTGGCAGTCAATTTCTTTTTTTTTTTTTTTCGAGGTTTAACGACCACCGTGAGCAACTCAATGGGCTATAAGCAGTCGCCCGTCCCTAATTTAGGGTCACTGGTTCCAGGGAAGGGAGAGAGCCAGTGCCGTAAGACAAACACAACATCCATGCCTCACCGGGATTCGAACCCGGACCCCTTCGGACGAATGATCAGAGGCCAACGCCTTAGACCACTGAGCCACCGGGGCGGCCAGTCAGATTTCTCAACTCCCAGTGGAATTGAGTTTTGCTTTGGCCACCAACCAAGGGAAAACAGGGAAAAGACAGTGACAGGCCTTGCCAGTGACTACAAAAAAAAAAAAAAAACGCCGAAAATTTCCGGGAAAAAAAAAATAAAACGCCGAAAATTTCCGGAAAATAAGCACCCCTGAATATATATTTATTTTTTATTTTATTTTTTTTTTTTATTGGAGGTTTAACAACCACTGTGAGCAACTTAATGGGCTATAAGCAGTCGCCCGTCCCTAATTTAGGATCAATAGGTCCAGGGAAGGGAGAGAGCCAGTGCCGTAAGACAAACACAACATCCATGCCTGACCGGGATTCGAACCCGGAGCCCTTACGGACGAATGATCAGAGGCCATCGCTTAGACCACTGCGTTGGGGGTTTAACAACCACCATGAGCAACTCAATGGGCTATAAGCAGTTGCCCATCCCTAATTTAGGGTCACTGGTTCCAGGGAAGGGAGAGAGCCAGTGCCGTAAGACAAACACAACATCCCTGTCTCACCGGGATTCAAACCCGGACCCCATCTCGGACGAATGATCAGAAGCCATCGCTAGAACACTGCGCCTACCATCTAATTTTGCTCTGCTACTTGGGCAAAATTAGATATACAAAAAGCTAGTTTTTGTACAGAAAAAACAAAAAACCATGGCTTACAAAACAAGAGATGCATTTGTGTAAATTCTTTTTTCCGTTATGCAGTACCGATAAACACGAACATCAAAGAAAATCCATCAAATCTCAGACAACAGCATATTTCAGTAAATGTCAGAACAAAGAGACTTCTAAATTTTAAATTAGCTAGCCTTCCGATTATCAGTGCATCAAGTAGTTCCATTAACGGGGTTAAGAAACTAGAAATAAATAATATGTTATGTATCACTTAACATTTCACTTCTACAAAACAAATGTTATTATTCTTTACATAATTCTACTCATAAACGTTTCAATTCAAACAAAAATTCGCACGAAAGGAACGCTAGTACTTGATGGGCTGACAATCGAAAGCTAGCCATATATTCATACCTGTAATAATCAAATGATGTCTTCTCAAAATATAAGCAATGCTAGAATTTAAACGATGAATTCTAGTTCTGAAACTGTAAATTCCAATAAATTCACACTTCGAAAAACGAACCTGTTTGCAACCATTAACAAACCAAAAACTGTTGTATGAAGTTGACTTGAGTAGAGTTGGCCTGTTTTTTAAATTGCTGCTGCTGATGATGAACTATAGCAGTCTGGATTTGGAAGTTTATTACTAACCTCTTTTCGTTGAAACTCTTAGATATTCTTTGGTGGGTCGTCCCCGTAGCTGCTCTTCAAAGATATCTAGCAGCGGAAGCAGTAGAATATATCGGTCTGCAATAGCAGAAAAATGTTAACAATATTCATTGCACATTAACCAACCCAGTTTTTCATGGGGGGATTACATTCGTTTAGCACGAGGCCACACGCACGATATTTCTTCACATACATAATATATATTTCGGATAAAGGTGCCAAAATTCGGTTTAATTATTCTGAGATGAGAAGTCAAGAATTTCTGATTTCGTCAAGCATCTCCTGTAATTAAAAGTATTAACTAGTGAAAACATGTTTTCGTGTTCGTGCATTATCTACGAATATTGTGGTCTTTTTTTTTTTTTTTTTTAAGTTTTTTTATTGCCCGTATTATTATTATATTATTTAGCTCTGTTACAAGCCTGTGTTTGCTGTTTAGTTACAATGACCACAGAGTGCCATGATTTGCACTTTTTGATTTAGGCTTTTCACTCATTTATTTGAGGTTTTCCTGTTGAATTTAATATGTATTGGCTGTTTTTTTTTTGTTTTTTTTTGCGTGGATTTTATTGCTACTGACTTTATTTTTAGAGAACACATTTCAGTATTTGTCTGTTAGTAAGAGCTTTTCTTAGATCCTTGCTTCGTTTCTCACTGGATACTTCAGCGCATGGAAGCTTTTTCACCTCCAGGGACTTTTACTCATACAGTTGCTGGTTAATCTAGAGGAATGTTGGAACTTTTTATAAAGCTAAAAGTTAGTTTAATAGCCAACATGTCTTTTAGGTAGAATTAAATCTGCTTGGCTCCTAGAGCTTGAGCACACCCTCCCCCAACTAACTTTTTTTGAGTTTTCAGTTTTTCACTTAGTACTTTCACTTTTAAGGTTATTTAGCTGTCAGTGTTGGGTTTTTTTAATTTACTAGTTTGTTCTATATATTTCCTACCCAAACCACTATTGATTTAGTTTCTATTGCACCTGGGTTCAGTAGCCTAGTTAGAAATTTCTTAAGGGGTGGGGGAGATCTATGGGTATGGTTCATTGGTGAAAGCCTCATATATGCATATATATCGCTTTAAATTCATGCTATTTCCTCAAGGGGGATCTAGACCTGGGGACCCCCTCCCTGGCTATGCCTGGGCTTTTATCTGGAGCTTGAGCACACTTTTGGGGGAAAAGCAAAAAATGGCTAAAATTATTGCCCAAATAATTTTTTTTTTTTTTGGTGTTTTGATCTGTTTAGAGACCAGGATTACAGGATTATGCTGTTAAATTTATTTATGGATAATAAATTTATGGATAAATAAATTAAAGTGCAAATCCCAGGAAAATTACTGGGTTTTTTTTTTTTTTTACCGCAACTATGCATGAATAACCAGATTTTGCTCTAATTTTTCTAAGTCTTGGAAATTGCTTTCCACAGCTTAGGAAAACCCTTTTTATTGAAAAGTTAAACTCTCCAAAGGGCAAAGAACCTTTCAAGGGTCAGTTTTATCCAGATATTTGTGATTCCTGGATAGACATAGAGCCTAGCTTTTACTTGTGCAATGTTGTTTAAGTGCAGTGACTTGCACTTAATCAATCAGGAGTTTCACTTTTTGATTCTAAGTTTTCTTGTTGAGTTTAGCAAATGTTGACAGATTTTTCGTGTAGGTTTTATTGTTACTGATCTTTTTCTTAAATAGCATCTTTAAATATCAGTCTGTGAGGTTTTTCACATCAAGGGACATCTGCTCAGAAGGCTCCTGGTTGATCCTGGAAGGGGGTGGGGAGGGTTGTAACCTTTTGTAGAGCTAAAAGTTTATTGGTCAACCTTACTTTTAGCTGGAATCAAATATTCTTGGCTCCTCTAGTTGTTTTTTTATTTTTTTATGAGAGCTTGAGCACACCATCCCCCTGATTCACCTTTTTGTGAGTTTTCAGCTTTTCACTTATTATTTTCACTTTTAAGGTTATTTAGCTATTGGTGTTAGAGGAAGGGAGGGGGGGGTTACTATTTTATTTTATACATTTCCTTGCAAATTCACCATAGATTTAACTTCTAGTAAACCTGGATTTTTATTTGGAGCTGAAGCACATATTTGGGAATCGTGCATTATCTACTGCAAAACATCAGTTTTATTTAAAGATTTTCAATAAAATACTCAATTACATGAAAGAAATTGTTGGTTTACTTTTCATAATTGTGTATTACTGCTTCATTGTAAAGATTTTTTTTTTATATATTAAAAAGCCTCCCTCTCCCCCCCCCCCAAAAAAAACATAATTTTGAAAAGGAAGGTTGAATAATGAGATTAGAAGTAATGCTATTTAGAAGTACCAAGTGGATGTATATATTTTTTGGATAAAAAAACAGACAACACAGCTGATCATTGTTTTTACTACATAGAATAAATACAAAAAAAAAATTCAATGAAACTACCTAAGATGCCAAATTGTTTGGCATTTATGTGCAAATATAATATATTTGGAATAAATACCAAAGCAGATATATTTAATGATGGCATATATTTACTTTTTATTGTTTTAAATAAGAAATAATGTATGGGATTCATGTTTTGGGGTTTCAAAGTATCTATTATAGAAAGTATGTTTTTAAGTAAATTAGTCCTTTCATTACTTTTTTCTTTTTGATGTTTAACAACCAGTGTGAGCAACTCAATGGGTTATAAGCAGTCATCAGTCCTTAATTTATGGTCACTGGTTCCAGGAAAGGGAGAGAGCCAGTGCCGCAAGACAAACGCAACATCCATGCCTCATTGGGATTCAAACCAAGACCCATCTTGGACAAATGGTCAGAAGCCAGCGCTTAGACCCCTTCATCCTAGGGTAGAGCCCATACCTTACAATCTAAAATCAACAACAGAAAGTAATGTTATGTATATACATTTGTGAATTTCACACTCTTCTGACCTACCCTCCCCCCCCTTGGAATGGTCAAAATTAATTTTCCTGTAATTCATAAAGTGAATTTGTTGCACTACGGGGAAAATGTATTTCAACCTTTCCAGGGAGGGGGCCAACTTAACATGTAAGCAGGAACAGCATGTGCCCAGGAACAGAATCGAAAATAACCTTGTTATATGCCTGCTTCCACTTGTGATAAGAGGGTTAAAATACAATTTTGAGATAAACAGCAAATTCAATAAAATAAAAACTGATGTGAAATATTTTGTAACAGTGACAAAGAAATTGTTAGATTTAATTGAGAAAGCATTGGTTCCTCCCCCACTACAAGAAAAGCAGCTTTTTGCCTTCTATTGCAACTTTTTTTTTTGTTCATTCATTTTCTGATATTTATCCTTATCCCAGATTAAACCCATACATAACACTCATATATAGCAACCTGCATGATTTAACTTCACCCTTTCAAACTTGAATCCTTGCTTTTTTGTTTTCATCAAAGATTGAAACAATGTGTTTATTTTGTTTATACGCCATGCAATCAGAACTTCTATCATGTGTCAGGAAAAATATAAGTGCCGCCCCGGTGGTGCAGTGGTCTAAGGCGCTGGCCTCTGATCATTCGTCCGTAAGGGGTCCGGGTTCGAATCCCGTTCAGGCATGGATGTTGTGCTTGTCTTACGGCACTGGCTCTCTCCCTTCCCTGGAACCAGTGACCCTAAATTAGGGACGGGCGACTGCTTATAGCCCATTGAGTTGCTCACGGTGGTCGTTAAACCTCCAATCAAAAAAAATAATAATAATATAAGTACAACAGCTGAATTTGCATGATACATCATATGTAGGTTGTATCATGAATGCAAACCTACATATGAACTATTTGGCTGTTGTCGCAGCCAATGAGAGAGATCTATCTTGTTGGCTGTAGGCTGTTGTATGAATGGAGTGCACAAATTGCAGAAGGGTTGATTTCCTTGTTACTTTCTCAGTTTTTTGTAACTTTCCTAAAGTGTGTGTGTGTGTGTGTGTGGAAAACAAGGTGGGCTTTTTTTTTTTTTTTTGAAAATAAAAAAAAGTCCCAGACAAAATCCTAGACTTTTTACTATTTACATTTTTTTTTTTGCCAAAAAAGAAACGAAAAATAATTCCCGCTTACAAAATATGCTATTGGTTACATATTATGCAAGCAAAGCTGTACATTAGAGAAATGAACAATACTATTTATTCACGTGTTGATGGCTGTCGAAAGTGCTTCATTTCTCAAGGATTGCAACTTAATTTTTTGAAGGTGTCAGAGAGGGAGAGAGATTTGTTTGCTTGACATCTTTAGCTATAGCCAATGCAGATATCACTTTAGGATGATAGTGGCATTGGAGTGCCTCATTTACCCAACTTGTCTGCTTGTGACTGGATGTGACTTTGGCTTTAAGATGTCAAATGTGAGCAGTGCTCCAGATTTGGGTGGCAAAATTACTCTGCAGGCCTGTGTGGTCCCATTACTTGGGATACAGTTAAGGGTACTTTGGTCTGTGTCTTCTATTAGTAAAAGCTTTGGAAACATACATTCAGTTATAGTCAAGTTTTCAAATCTGTGTTACGGCAATGGCTGGATCCTAAAAATTCCAACTGGTTTCTATAAATCTTAAATATTTGTCTAGCACTGTAATATGGGATCATGTAGTTCACAGGATAATTAAAACTTTAATCTTGGAGGGGAGGGGGCTATTTCATTTATGCATTGGTCTCATTGAAATTCATCATAAAAAATTTAAATTTATCATACAATGTACGGTGTCTCATAGAGCCAGTTTGTAATACCGTGAGCATATCGCCTAGTATGTGCATGTGAATCACAATTTACATGAAAACAACTTGTGTATTTTTTAGTTTCCTGTAAATGGGAAATTGTGTGCACAAATTTCTTTCCTATAAGATATGAATTACTAATTTACAGAAGAGTAATTGCTTTATTCTTTGCTTTTTCTTTTTTAACAATCTGAAATTAAAAGCTTTTTGTTCTGCTGTAGATATAGTAAAGCTATTATTATGCACCCATTTAAAATTAATCATAACTGATAAAAGAAAAAAATGTAGTGCACATTACAGAATATTCAATGTGAGGATATAATCCTTAGTCCTGTATGAATTAGACACTGCATTTTTAATCATTTATTTTATTGCACTTTGGTACCATGTAAAATGCTGGATCACCAGCAGTATTTCACTGTTGAAAATTAAACACACAGATAGCATAGACTGCCTTGCGCAAGAGAAAATAGTTGAGACTATTTTCTCTTGTGCAAGGCAGTCTTGCACAAGGTATGACACTGTTGAGACTAATTTCAATCATCATATATCTTGTCAGACATAGTAGTGCATACATAATTTCTTCAAGGGAGGGATCCAATAAAAAATCCATGGGACAAGCACAAATGCGTCATGTGCATATGTACTTACTCTGGCAAAATTAGAAACAGTAAATGCATAAACTGTATTGACAAAAGTCACCGGACACCTAGAAGAGAAACACAACATAGCATTTATTGACATATATTAGTACAGTGTCGGTCCACCATTGGCCTTAACGCATGCACTGACCCTTTGAGACATGTTTTCGACAAGGTTTTGGAACACAGCGATAGGTATGAGCTTTCATTCAGTATATAATGCTGTCGCTAACTTTTGCTTAACAGCAGGCCTTGGTTCCAAACTTCTTATGTGGTGCTCTCATTTATCTCATAGGTGCTCTATGGGATTAAGATCAGGGCTCTGTGCTGGCCAGTCCACACACGATACGCAATTATTATCAAACCACGCCATAACAGTCCTTGCTTTATGGATCGGTGCATTATCCTGCTGGTACCAACAAGGCTCGGTTCCATAGTATTGCCACAGAGTTGGTAGGGCATAATTGTCCAGAATATCAAGGCACGTGCTGGTTAACAGGTTTGTCTACGATAACCAATGCATAGGGACCATACCACAAAAAACACACCCACATGAGTACACTGCCAGCTCCAAACTTGACCGTAGGAACAGTACACTGTGGTAAATAGCTTTCCCCTAGCTGCCCCCATACCCACACACAGTCATCAGACTGATGGATCATGTATCTGGATATATCAGTCCATAGGACCCATTTTCACTGATCTACAGTCCACCATAAATGTTCTTTACACCATGCTAAACGACGATTAGCATTCCGAGTGGAGATGAAAAGCTTATGAGCAGCCGCACGACAACGGTAACCCATGAAATGAAGTTCTCTGCAAATGGTACATGCACATACCGAGGTTCCAGCATTTTTACTCACCTGTACACTGAGGTCTTATGCAGTACTCCGTCAATTAGCTGTAACGACTCTCCTAAGGCTTCGATGTTCTCTATCACTAATATTCTTTAGTCTGCCAGTACGTTTTGCTGCTTCAGGTACGCCATGTGTCTTCCACTTATTCAGTACATCCAAAACAGTTGACTAGGTTATGTTTAAACGCCTCTCGGTTTCTCTTATGGACAACCCACTAATATAACCCCCCAACAATCTTTCATTTCTCAAAGTCAGTTCTCTCCCACCGTGACATTTTCACTCAACCTCACAGTGTGATATGATCGCGGTCAGCTGCAGGCTTGTTTTTATACCATTTGCAGCTGTATCCCGAATCTTAGCAACGCAGTAGATCTGTTCATTTGCTTTTGGAGGGGTGTCCGGTGACTTTTGTCAATATAATGTATTTCAAATGCGTGGAAATAATGTAAATAGACGAAGTCATCGCTCTGTCCACATTATTTTATAAACAATGCATAGCAACTGAGAAATTGTTGTTCTGACACCGCTGGGATCGAACCCCAGATCTCTCGATAACTAGCGGAGTGTGTTCGCTTTACGCTACGGTGCAGCAATTCACAGTGGTATGTGTGGTTTATCAGTCAGCATCTGACTACACAAATCCATATTGATGGGCTCAGCAACTGATATGTCCCCATCTGGTGGCATTAACAGGACAAGCTATTTAATTATAGCCAATAAATCCAAAGGGTGAAAGAAATGGTAAATATATTTTAAATATGTGGAAATAATATAAATAAACGATGTCATCACTCTGTACACATTATTTTATATACGCATAGCAAATGAAAAATTGTTGTTCCGACACCGCTGGAATCAAACCCCAGATGTGGCAAAGCAGCTTTAGCTTTAATGGGATGAACTCTATTATTGGACACTCTATTACAGATGTTAAATAAACCACACATAGCATTGGCACCATAGCATAAAACGAACGCACTTGGCTAGTTATCGAGAGATCTGGGGTTTGATCCCAGCGATGGCGGAACAACAATTTTTCAGTTGCTATGTGTTGTTTACAAAATAACGGGGACAGAGCAATGGCATTGTCTACTTAGGCTATTACCTTCTTGGACATTCCAGTTAAATCTCCTAATGGACTTCTGTGGGTTTGTGCTCCTAAAATGAAAACTTTGAAATTAACAACCTAAAACCATCGACAGTCTATGGAAAGCCTGTAGAAAATAATGGTCCAGCATAAACACAAATTCTTTGTGACTAAGCCTGTTACAGTGGAAATTCTGCTGAAGAGCTATAGTTTGAAACTGTGGCTACCAAATTCAACACTACCAAAGTGGCAACATGGCATTAGCTAGTTCCAAGATACAGCAAAATAGTTCTTTCTTAACATAACCATCCCTCCCTATGTCTGTACCTGCATTTTGCAGATATGTTTCAACGAAAAGAGGTTAGTAAATAAAAGTATCTTATGCATTCTGTGTGTTATTGCCTTATATGGTGAAAATGATGTTGCTTTAGCTTAATGGGATGAACTATGTGTGTATAAACAGATATTTTATTTGTATTAGTTTTACATGTATGTATGTATATATATATATTTCAGATGAGGAGAATGTGATTTTTTTTTTTTTTTTTTTTTTTGATTGGAGGTTTAACGACCAGTGTGAGCAATTCAATGGGCTATAAGCAGTCACCCGTCCCTAATTTAGGGTCACTGGTTCCAGGGAAGGGACAGAGCCAGTGCCGTACGACAAACACAACATTTATGCCTCACCGGGATTCGAACCTGGACCTCTTTGGGACGAATAATCAGAGGTAATCGCTTAGACCACTGCGCCACTGGGGCAACCCAATGGGATTTACGGTTTGGCAGTATTCCACATCATTGCCCATTATCCAAAGGGGTCTGGCCCTCATTACACAACCAAATGTTCACCAACATACCACATTTATACACATGAGCAAAAACATCATAAAAATATATCCTGGGTTGAGACTCCTCATCAGGCACACTGTGGGCCAAGCACCCCCCCCCCTGCCTCTCTTCATTTTATACTTCACATTTTCCTGGTGGTTATTTGTCATGCAGACTAGGCCATAATAACGAATTAATTTGTTCTTAAGAAGCTGTTGACATTAGATAACCCATTACAAAGTACCCATTACGATTACCTAATCACATTTCTATCAATAGCAGTGCAAATTCCACTCCAAATACCTTTTACTTCCTAGGACTGGTAGTAGCCTTTGCCACGCTATAAGGGGATGCCGGCATCGGATATGTAATATGCGGCAATGACAATTATTTGAAGGCTATAACAACAATTATTAAGAGAATTTTAACTGGGTGCATTTTGGAATAGCATGGCTTTTGGTTGCAGAAACCGTGTTCATATCAAACCGGAATGAATTATACTTCTTATACGAGTGAAGTTTTTAATTTTAACGTTTTGTTTTGTTTAGAATTCGCACTAACATTCGTGTATTTCAATTTAAAATAAAAATGGGAAGGAGTCTCAAAATAATTAAGAATTTTATAAATTCAATTCAGTAGTTTCTCACACATCGGCAGCAATTTACGATGCGAAATTGGAAACATTTGCGACGAAAAAAGGCGATTCGACCAACACAAAATGCATTGTAATAGCATTGAAACCTATCAGCTTTCCCACACTTTGACGGCTGTCGCTCGCGGTGTTAGGCTTCACGCAAAGTGGTATTACTCCATTAGCAAGGGCATCTCCAGATATCTTATTCTAACCTCCTTGGTTCGAATCCGGACCCATCTCAGACAAAAGATCAGAAGCCATCTCTTAGACCACTGCGCCACAGGGGACGCAGAGGTTAAGAAATTAGAAATAACCAAAGCGAGTATATTGTTGGTACGATAAGTATCTGCGGTTCTTGATCGCGTGAAACATAGTGAAGAACGGAATATAATGTAGCATGAACAACATCAAATAATGTCATGGACAAAGACCTTGGAGAGAATAGACTGGCAAATACCTAACTACTTCCGTGAGTTTTGAAAACCGGATGTTCTGCCATTAGCGAGGAGTGAAAGCTGTTCCTCAGCATATGCTGGTTGCGTGCGTGTTTTAAATCGTGCTTAAAATAGTTCTCATAAAAAATAAATATTGTCAGGTTTGGGTCAGGTACTGTTTTAGACATGGATACGACATAACGGCCGACATAAAAAATGGGTGTTTTCAAAAAAATGTTTTACTCAATATATGGATGTTTAAAATATAATAAGTATCTGTAGAACAATGTTTTTTGGTGTGAATATAGGACTGTTAACAATTTTTGAACACCCTCTCTTGTTCATTTCAATTTTTTGTATTCAATGTTCAAAAAATCAAACCTCGAAACACATGTTCGACATCCGAATAGTCACATTTGGGGCTTCTGGATTGTTTGCAATTGAGGTTTTCGAACATGGGATACTGAACCTTTCAAAAACTGTGTGTTTTGAGACATCAGAATTTCTAAATTGGGCCTGAGAGCACAAAAAATGCAAATACAGTTCCTCGACAATCACCCATGTAAAAAGCGACTTGCTGTTCCTCCCCTGGGAAAAGAAGAAATATATTTATTGCCTCACATTTTTTTTAAATTTGCTGAAAAACACCAGTTGGAAACTATTTCCTCCTATGAATTTAAATTTTTAATCACGTTTTTTTAATAAGATTGCCCAAAACATGGTGAAAAGCCTCCAAGGCGCTCTGCGTAAACAGCTATGTCCCTACCCTGTGGAAAGATGAAGTATTTGCATTGCCTCACATTTTTTAATTTGCTGAAAAACGCCCGTTGGAAACTATTTCCTCCTATGAATTTAAATTTTTAAACACGTTTTTTGAATACGATTGCCCAAAACATAGTGAAAAGCCTCCAAGGCTCTCTGCGTAAACAGCTATGCATGTGTGTTCCTGCCCTGTGGAAAGATGAAGTATTTGCATTGCCTCACATTTTTTTAATTACTTTTTAATAAAATAATTTTTCAATAAAACAATTTGAGGAACAAAAGTGGGTGATTAAGGTAAATATGAAAGAACGATAATGCGGTATATTTAAATTCGCATTGTTGCAACTTCACGTATCAGATGTTCGTTGTATGTAGCGGCGTATTTTCTATTTTATAGCTGATTTTCATCGAAATTGAGAACTTGCTAATTAAATTTTGATCTAGGAATTTGTTGGTTCGCATTCGCACTCGAATATTCCTTCTGCGCTATTTATACGATATATTATGCGTTGAATCAAACACTGTATGTGCATTTCCAATAGCTATGAATTTCTCACCAACCCTCGCAGTAAGAGATAGCGTTGCTAACTCAATTGCTGTTCGTTGCCTCCGAAGCACAGCATTAGGTTTGCCAGTCTATTCTCTCCAAGGTCTTTGATCATAGCATCTATACGAATAAATACACTGGCGTGCAAAAATTAAGGACGAGATGGTTTTTCGAATGTAACGTCGTGCAGAAGTGCTCCACATCGACTCAAATCATACCATAAGATCTCCAAGATGTAAGAATATGGGAAAAGTGAGCAAAACCGTCCAAACAAGGAATCCAAAGGATACAAAGGCACTTTATTGAAAAGGTAGCTTCGAGCACAACTGGACAGAAGACAAAAACGTCCATGTGACAGGCGGCTGCCAAGAAAAATCCAGTCTTTAATAGGGGGTATGATCACTCCTGACTGCGTTGCAGGATTTACAACGTCTGTCCAAGCTGAGGATGAGGTTGTCAAGGAGCTGTTGAGGCATCGCGGCCCATTTCTCTTGTAGCGCCAATCGCAGCTGCGAAATCGTTGCTGGCGGCTGGTGACATGCTGCCAAGCGTCTCCCGAGAAGGTCCCACACGTGTTCGATTGGATTTAGGTCCGGGGACCTTGCGGGCCAATCCATGTGTTGAATATCTTCACTGTCCAACAGCTCTGCGACAGCCACTGTTCGATGAGGAGTAGCGTTGCCGTCCATGAAGAGGAACTCAGGACCCACAGCACCTCTAAACAGACGCACGTGAGGCAGGAGAACCTCAGTACAATAGCGGACACCAGTGACTGAACCTCCTTAGAAGATGTGGAGGTCAGTACGGCTACCAAGCATGATACCGCCCCAAACGAGAACTCCGCCACCGCCAAACCGGTCCCTTCCGATGATGTTGGAGGTGTGATTGCGTGTTCCTTGGTCTCTCCAGATGTGTATACGTCCAGAATCGCTCGTCAGAATAAATCGGCTCTCATCCGTAAAGAGAACTCGACCCCATTGCTGATGTGTCCAGTTCTTGTGTTCCTGGCACCACAGAAACCGCCGTCTCCGATGAGCAAGCGTTAATGGCACACACCGTACTGGTCGTTGTGCAAATAGACCACCTTTGTGCAGCCTCATGGCCACGATAAAACGCGACAATGAACGTCCAGTTGCCTGTTGCATGTGCCTTGCGATTTCTCCCGCTGTCTGCCGTCTGTCTCTTCTCCCTTGTAGGACAATATACCGGTCGTCCGCCGTCGTGGTTGCTCGTGGACGACCACTGCTAAACTCTCGGGCAGCTGTTCATATAATTTGAAATGCTCTCCAAGCTCGTGAAACGATGATGTGAGCGATCCCTAACTCCTCGGCCACACTAGTCACACTTCGACCTTTTTCCAACTTCCCAATGACGCCACCTCGGGTATAGTCATCCAGATGTCGTCTACTGGATTGCCTGTTGGCCATATCACACGGTGGCAGCAACTCGACGTCGTTCAAACCGATGTACACCGTGCAATAGCTTTCACCGAATTGCTGAGCGTACACTGCCCGTGTGCTTTATACCCTTACTACACTCCCCCTCCCCCTACGTCATGCTGCATATATGCGCATGCCCTACCGTACCGGACCCTAGTCTATCTCCTGAGGTGCTCTTTCGGTCTGTTCTGCCTGCTCGTTCCGCTGTTATGCTAATTTCTCCTCTTCGTCCTTAACTTTTGCACACCAGTGTAACTAACGATACCAGAACGAAAACGAAACTGACGTTTGAGAAGACAGCACCTTGGAGGAGAATAGACTATCAAATACCTAGCTACTTCCGTCAGTGTTTGAAAACCGGATGTTCCGCCATTAGCGAGGACAGGATTTATATTCGCCGGTTGCCCGTGTGTTTCAAATCGTGCTCTAAATAGTTGTTATAAATAGTAAATATGGTCAGGTACCGTGTTAGTTATGGATGTAAGAGGAAAGCTATATCATACACCGAATGCGGCGGTCATGTGGAGCGGATATCATTACACAAGTAAGTTAAATTAAGGGTTTTGCTCATTGTTGTTTATAATGTCCTTTGGGCTTTTACATTCCTTTCAAATAACAGTGTTCAAGCTTTTCTGGCTGGTGTAGAAAGTCAATCGCTATGTAATAATTTTTCTGAGGACATTGTAGAAACATTGTTTTATTTTTTTAAAAGAAATTGCTCGTCAGAATTGTGTCACGTCTCATGGAAAGTAAGCACTTCTACGGTACATATGAAGGGAAATGTGAAATTTAGCAGACACTCATGTCCATGTCATGTTTTCATTTAATTGACTTATTTCCGTGAATAACACATGACTTAGCCTTTAGGTGTGGGAAGAAGCATATTTCTTTAAATACGAGTTCTCTCAGTAAATTTCTTGAAACGTAAATTGCATAGATAATGCTTCTTACCGGTATGAAGTAACATATGGTTTGAGATATTAGAATTTGGTGAATGTTTTGTAACTAATATCACACTATTAAGATTTTTCATTGTGTGGAGCTTTACATGGCTTAAAAGATTTCTTTTGTGTATAAATTTCTTAAAACACACATCACACTAGAAATAATTTTAATTTGTATACAGTGGCAAATGTTTTTCAGTATTGGAATTTTCTCTGAATTTTTGGAAGTATATTTCACACTCCTAGTAATTTTTACTAGCATTTGGAATAATATGTGTAGTGGTGAATCAACTTCTTTTTTCACATTATTTTTTTTTTCATTATACCAGCAATATACCAGCACCTTGGCGATACCTACTGAAAAACCAAGGAAAAACCAAAAACCAAGGTGGCGCAGTGGTCTAAGCGATGGCCTCTGATCATTCGTCCGAAAGGGGTCCGGGTTCGAATCCCGGTGAGGCATGGATGTTGTGTTTGTCTTACGGCACTGGCTCTCTCCCTTCCCTGGAACCAGTGACCCTAAATTAGGGACGGGCGACTGCTTATAGCCCATTGAGTTGTTCACGGTGGTCGTTAAACCTCCAATAAAAAAAAAAAAAAAACAAGAAACAAGATTAGACAACCATTGATTTTATTGTACACATATAAAACTCAGGCGAAAGAACTTTGTCCTTCATTTTATATTTATGACAACCATTATGTGTTGTTTTTTTTACCCTACAGGTTATTTTAAATGTATGTATTTTATGACCTCATACTTGCCCGACTTGTACGCATGCGCGGTCTTTGCCCATAACCACACGTGTATATAACCACTACGCTTCATGTGCACCTTGCGAGTTTTGGTGCCTGATGATGAACCTATAAGTCGTAGGTTCGAAAGATCTCGCAAGTTTTTAACATTAAACCTTTTTAAACCTCAATGGAATGAGTTATTTGTGTCGTCATGGTTTTTAACTGTGTATACTTTTGATACCGGTGATACGTCTTAGCTTCAAGGAGGCCTCTTCAGCATCGCGGGGCTTGAGGCCCCGCGATGCTGAAGAGGCCTCCAGATAACTTTTTTTTTCCTTGTTTAAGAAAAAAAGCCATAGAGCGGGAAATAAATTTGCTGTTCTGAGTTTTGGGAGTATGATTCCTCCATAACCCTAAGTATGTCATCTGTTGAAATACACATAATAAGTACTAATTTACTAGCTTAAAATTTTCAGGCGCCGCCCCGGTGGCGCAGTGGTCTAAGGCGTTGGCCTCTGATCGTTCGTCCGTAAGGGGTCCGGGTTCGAATCCCGGTCAGGCATGGATGTTGTGTTTGTCTTACGGCACTGGCTCTCTCCCTTCCCTGGAACCAGTGACCCTAAATTAGGGACGGGCGACTGCTTATAGCCCATTGAGTTGCTCACGGTGGTCGTTAAACCTCCAAAAAAAAAAAAAAAAAAAAAAAAAAAAAATTCAGGCTGACTAAAAATCACACGCACACACACACACACTTTGTGAGTAATATTACTTAGTACTAAACTTTAGCTGCGCTCAGAGATTGGGATATTATTTCTGGACGATTTGCTTAGAATGTAATGACCATTTTGCTCTTTAAATCGGCATTTAATATGGCCGCCCATCTTTCCCTTAAAATATCTTTTTCCTCGTTCAGACCAGTTTAAGTGGCAATTACAAGATTGTTACCATACGAATAAAATGGCATTGGAAAAGTTGGTTTTACGAGACACTCTAATCCATTTCATCCATATTCGAGATCTTTGAACTGTCTCAGTCAGTGGGATTAAATCTTATGATATGTGACGACAGATCCCACACCACATCATGTTGCATGGATGGCAATTAAAAACAGTGCCGTGAACCAACCATACTCTATATCATATGTCAAATGTTATGCTGGTACTTTGGTAGCCATCCTAATGAATGTTCCACTTTTCTTACTTAGCAAAGGCTTTTCTACTTGTAACTTCCGTTATTTCTTCCCTATCAGGGTATTACTAAACCCCTGAATGTTAAATTTCGTTTTCATAACTATAATAGTTTTGGGGTTATGAACATAATAAAACGCACAGAAAGACAGACTGACACACAGGTACCACCGTAAAACAGTCAAATACAGGGCCGGATTAAGGACTTAGTGGGCCCCTAGGCTAAGCCATTTGAGTGGGCCCCAAGGCTAAGACAGTTGAGTGGGCCCCAAGGCTAAGGCATTTGAGTGGACCCCCAAAGAACTTGTGGTGGGGAATTATTCTGAAGTCCGTTAAAACACGAAACTGTAACTCCTAAATTATCTGCACAGTTTTCATAATAAGAAATTGTATTTTTCATTGTTCTCACAAAAACATAAGTTAAAGGCTTAAAATTCCTGGATTTTGTCTTAGATTTTCTAATGATTTAGCATTGTATACTTTTCTTAGTGCATCTTTTTTGTAATGCAATGTGAAGCCACAGGAGACTGCGAACATTAACGGCAAATTGGGAGGTGTGGCGGGATGGTTGTGAAAAAGCTGAAACTGTCTCGCCGACCCCGCTGTACACAGCGACATGAAACCTTTACCTTTGGTGAGTCAATGCCTTGAAATCTGTTTGCCTTCCAGCCTCTGTTTCTGACCAAGTGGAATTCATACGAGACAAAAGTTAAATTATTTTATAAACCTCTCTCTCTCTCTCTCTCTCTCTCTACCTATTATTTGCCCAGGCATACCTCCTGGGTCCTTGGTCATGGTGGGCCCCCTATATACCCCTCTTAATCCGGCCCTGGTTAAACCACGTTCGGTGGAACCAAAAATGAATATTTCTGTTGAAATCTCGAAGTTGAATTGTTTTACGATTATACACTCATCGCCAAAAAAATAGTTGCACCCAGAAGGAAGCAACCGACAGGAATGAAACTTGGTGGGTAGGTTTGACTTCATGAGACATGCAAGTGATTCAAGTATTACGCTCGGTCGCGCATGTGACGCAAGCAAGGAGGGGTCTTAGCACTGTGCCTGACCGGCTATATAAGGTCGTCCGTTTGCGCGCGCTTGCCATTCTGACTCGTGCTGTTGTGTTGGTTGCATGTTTTGCAAGTGAAGTATGCCTCGGAGAAAAGTTCGGAAGCAATTCGAACAATTAGAGGAGTTCGAGAGGGGCAGCGTCTTCGGGCTCCGAGAAGCGGAATGGTCTTATCGCCGTATTGCGCGACATACTGGTTGTGCGGATATCACCAAAGCACGCTATTGGCGGCAGTGGATAGAACAAGGCACGCAGAAGCGACAGAAAGGGTCAGGAAGACCTAGACGAACCACTGAGAGAGACGACCGACGGGTTGTCCGTCATTCGCGGAGTGACCCAACAGCCACGATTGCAGATATTAAGCGAGCAGTGGTGCCCTCCATGCATCGTTAGACTAGTGCCAGCACCATTCGCAGTCGGCTTCCCGACGTAGGACTACACGTACACAGACCGTTACGACGACTGCTCTGATCACCATTGCATTGTCGCCAAAGACTGCACTGATGTGCCAGACTGTCATGGGGCCACTCAAAAGGGCAGCGGGTGATCTTCAATGACGAGTCCCGCTTTTGTCTTGGAGAAGGTACCAACGAATCCGTGTGTGGAGGAACCGTGGTCAGCGCCAAGATGAACGGTTTGTTGTCGAGCGTCACACGTTCAAAAGACCTGGTGTCATGGTGTGGGGTGCAATAGCCTATGATGTCAGATCACCTTTGGTGTTCATTACAGGTACTCTGACAGCCCAACGTTACGTTAATGAGGTCCTGTAACCAGTGGCCCCACCTTTTTTGAACGCTCACTCCAGTACGATTTTCCAACAGGACAACGCTCGTCCGCATACTGCTGCTGTCTCAAGAGCTTGCCTTCGAGGCACTTACACTCTGCCATGGCCCGCCATATCCCCAGACCTATCGCCGATTGAAAATGTGTGGGATGCTATTGGACGCGCTATCCACACTCCAACCGTACCGTACAATGTGCAGGAACTGCGTGAGAAGATTCAAGCTGCATGGGATGGCTTACCGCAGGGCACCATTAGGAAACCTGTAGAACTCCATGCCGAGACGTCTGGCATGCTGTGTAAGCAAACAAGGCCGCTCGATGCCATATTGAGAGACACTGCTTATTGGCATGTAGCTCAACAAATATTGCCCATATCGGTGTCAACGTTTAATCATTTATTGTTCCTGGTAACCTTTACCTTCCTCCCGAATAGCATTGCAGTCCGACACGTCCTTCTGGGAGCAACTATTTTTTGGACGATGGGTGTAGTATGTTCTCATGCATTGGTGGGAGAGAAAGTAAAAATGGGGGGAGGGGGGAATAGAATATGAGGCAACAAAATACGTTTTTTTTTTGCAACGATGGCTCGCAAAGTGAGGAGGACTCCAAAAAATTATGCTGTTATAAAGAAGTAAATTTCTCCGTCATTTTCGGTCTACGCCGGGAATCGAACCCGAGGCCGCTTATTCCGGAACAAGTCGCTCTACCAACTGAGCTACGCAGACATTTATTCTGATTCCTATCTGCCTTTTATGTCGTGTGCGTCCTGCTGGCAGGTACGTCACATCTCCCCCCGAAAGAGGGCCGGGGCATGGCCCACGGGTCAGCCGTGACCATGAATCGTTGCAGGCAGCCATCCACTGTAGAACGTGCACTTGAGAACTCCCAGTCAATCTGCTGTGTGGAATGCAACATCACACATTTTTATTTTTCGAAGCGCTGGAGAAGGAATTCTCTGATTTTTCGTGTCTCGCGGTGTGGAAATAACATCACACCAATGCGAGATTTTGAACGGCCGGGTCATCCGGAGAGTTCGGGCGCCATTATAACGAAGTAAATTTCTCCGTCATTTTTGGTCTACGCCGGGATTCGAACCGGAGGCCGCTTATTCCGGAACAAGTCGCTCTACCAACTGAGCTACGCAGACGGTTATTCTGATTCCTATCTGCCTTTATGTCGTGCGCGTCCTGCTGGCAGGTACGTCACACTGTACGCCGGCAATTCTAAATCCGCCACTGTGAAGTGTGCATATTTGACACAAAGACATTGTAGGAAAACAGACCGACAAAGTGCATGCTGTTTCCGGATATATAGAAAGCCGTCATTGCAAGAAGTAACTAATGTGTTAACGTGTTAGCGCGAGTATTTCAGTTCTAAATCTTTTTAGATTTAAGTGTATGTGACGCGAAATTTTCCTATCTAGTAGTGTTCTTTGTTTCTTTTTTTTTTTTTTTTTTTTTTTTTTTTTTTGATTGGAGGTTTAACGACCACCGTGAGCAACTCAATGGGCTATAAGCAGTCGCCCGTCCCTAATTTAGGGTCACTGGTTCCAGGGAAGGGAGAGAGCCAGTGCCGTAAGACAAACACAACATCCATGCCTCACCAGGATTCGAACCCGGACCCCTTAGGACGAATGATCAGAAGCCAACGCCTTAGACCACTGCGCCACCGGGGCGGCTTTTTTTTTTTTTTTTTTTTTTTTTTCACTGCTCTGTGTACAATATATGACCGGCCGCGACATAGCCTCGTGTTTTCCTGCTTACTACTCTTGTTTTTTTTCTCGGATATGGGCATTTGCTAATTATAATTTGATCTAGAAAGTTCTCAGGTCGTACACGAACATTCTTTCTACGTAGTTTTTTTTTTTTTTTGATTGGAGGTTTAACTTCCACCGTGAGCAAACTCAATGGGCTATAAGCAGTCGCCCGTCCCTAATTTAGGGTCACTGGTTCCAGGGAAGGGAGAGAACCAGTGCCGTAAGACGAACACAACATCCATGAATCACCGGGATTCGAACCTGGACCCCTTTCGGACGAATGATCAGAGGCCATCGCTTAGACCACTGCGCCACCGGCGCGGCACGTAGTTTTTGCAGTGCATTATGAATTGAATCAAACATTCTTGCTTTCCAATAGGCATATATTCCCTGCCAACTCCCTTCCCCCAATCATAGATGTATCTCTCTCCAATGTCTTTTGTTTGACTCGATAAGAACGATCTATAAAATGTGTGGAGCGAGCAGCGACACGTGGTCAGTAGATTAGTGTAGCTTGCGTGCGCTTATTATGTAAATTACATACAACGGCCGTTCCATTAAAACTGAGAGTGAAATCACACAAAATGAAGAAATATAGGTACAGCAAAATATATGTTATTTTGTCTCAAAGTATCTTCCCTCTGATGATATGCAACGGTCCAATCGTTCAGTCCACTTTTGAAAGCATCTGGCGAAGGCATTTTGTGGAAGCTGCCTCAGCGACCACTGTACAACTTGAATGACGTCAGCATCTGTGTTGAATGCTGCGCCACAGAACTTCTCCTTCGTTGGAAACAGCCAGAAATTGCTCGGGGTGAGGTCAGGACTGAAGGTAGGCTGTGGCATGATTTCAATACTGCATTTCGTAAGAAACTGTTGAACAGAAGCAGGCCGCCCCGGTGGCGCAGTGGTCTAAGGCGTTGGCCTCTGATCATTCGTCCGTAAGGGGTCCGGGTTCGAATCCCGGTCAGGCATGGATGTTGTGTTTGTCTTACGGCACTGGCTCTCTCCCTTCCCTGGAACCAGTGACCTTAAATTAGGGACGGGCGACTGCTTATAGCCCATTTGAGTTGCTCATAGTGGTCGTTAAACCTCCAATCAAAAAAAAAAAAACAGAAGCAGCCACATGTTGGCGGGCGTTATCATGGTGTAGGGTCCACTTGCCCACCAGGTCCGGTCACTTAATCGATATGTGTCGTCACAGACGCTTCAAGACTGAAATGTAATACTCAACTTTAACAGTAATTTGTGGAGGAACGACATGCTGATAGAATACACCTTTACGATCAACGAAAATTATCATCGTCACCTTACCAACTGATTTGGTTTGACGGACTTTTTTCGGAGGAGGCGATCCTGTGTGTTTCCAGACACTCGTTGCGCGCTTCGCGAGGGAGTCGAAATAATGGACCCATATTTTATCCGCAGTTATTACGGTGTTTAGAAAGTTTGGATCCTTTGCAATCATTTGTTTCCACTCATAACACACCTGAACTCTGGGTAACAATTGTTCTCTCGTCAGGTTATGAAGTACCCATTTGGAATACACACGATGCAGCAGTAATTTGTCGCTTAGAATAAGGATTGCCGACGTTTTTGAAATATTAGTTGACGCCGCTATGTCTTCACACGTCATTTGTTGATTTTCCTGCAGAATTGCTTAAACATTGTTAACAATACTCTCCTTAACAACACTTTCAGGTCGAGGAGTGAGTTCTACCAACAAACGCCATTTTTTGAAATCGTGGTGCCATCTAAAAATCGTTGACTCACCCAAACATTTATCTTTGTAAGCTTTTTTCATTAAATCAACTGTTTCTGGAGCCGTTTTACCCAAATGATAGCAAAATTTTATCGCATAAGGCATTTCACTTCTTCTCTGAATCACTCACCTCCATAGCTGTATGGCGAAATGCAGACGTACTTTAAACAACTGCGCAATAACAAAACAAGAATCGTCTGCCACGGCTAATAACTGTTGCCATAGATACTTCCTTAATTCAGTTGGTCGTCTGCGTGGTTATTTTTCACCTTCGCACTATTGCCAACTAAAAAAAATACTCTCAGTTTTTATGGAACGACCTTTGCATATACGCTGAAGAGCAATTGAATTAGAGACAGCAGGCGTTATGCAAATGTGGCGCTGTGGGCGGCCTTGTAAACGGAAACGACATGACGTATGCAGCGATTCGACAATATAAGGAGTGATACGACGAGAATCAGTAAGAGTCGGACGCAGTATGGATAAATCGAAGGTTCTAAGCGCATTTGATCGTGGGCTAATTGTTGGGGCCCGACGAATGGGTCACTCCATCTTGGAAGTCGTGCAGGCACTGGGATTTTCACGAGCCACTGTGTCACGGGTGCACCGGATCCGGTAAAACCATCCCTCCAAGGACCAACTGCCGTGGACAACAGCGTATGGATGGGCGGGATCATCGTCGGCTAGCTCGCATTGTAACAGCGGATAGACGGGCCACAGTGCAAGAAATCACTCGGCAATTTAACGCTGGTGCACAAAAACGTGTAAGCAGCCACATCATCCAGAACCATCTCCTCGCTATGGGGTACAGAAGCCATCGTCCCACGAGGGTACGGCTGCTGACCGCACATCACAGGGTGCAAAGATAAGCTTGGGCGCGGGAACATCGCCACTGAACCCTAGACATGTGGGAAAATGTTGCCTGGACTGATGAGTCGAGATTCACGTTGGTACATGCGGATGGCAGGATACGAGTGCGGCGCAAACCACATGAAGCGATGGATCCTTCTTGCCAGCAAGGTACTCTTCAAGCTAGTGGGGGTGGCATTCTCGTCTGGGGACTGTTTACATGGACTGAAATGGGACCCCTGGTACGTGCGACATTGTCCCTCACAGGTCAACGTTACCGGGATATCATGGACGACCATTTGCTCCCATCTGTGCGTCTTCAACATCCCACTGGGGACCTCATCCTGCACAAGACAATGCACCGTGCCATCGCTCCCGAATTGTATCCGAATCGTTGGATGAACACTCTACCGACGTGACCTCGCTTCCTTGGCCAGCTAGGTCACCTGACCTCAATCCCATTGAGCACATCTGGGATGCCATCGAGAGAAATGTTCGAGGCTCTGACCCCCTCCATCAAATCTTCGTGAACTGTGGGAGCTTGTTCAGGGGTCGTGGATCCGTATGGCTTCCCAACGCTTCCAGTGTCTTATCGAGTTCATGCCGAGACGAATCACCGCCATCATCAGAGCGACAGGTGGTGCTACACGTTACTAGACAGGTATCTCTAATTCAATTGCTCTTCAGTGTATATTGCTGGTAAGGATTATACTGCGACTGAGGTACTTGGAACCTAAAATTACAGAAGTTCAGTAGTTGAAATATCTGGGAGTAGGTTCTGTGATTATCTTTGATGAGTTGTTAAATTGAAGTGCCTTGAAGCTCCAAGAATAAAGTTTATTCGTAAGTGCTTATAAGGCTTTTTCTCTTTTAGCCTTTAGTTCGCCTATTATTGCTCACTGTATAATTAAAGATTTTGTGCTTGCCATTCGGAGCATAAAATTAAGAAGCTCAAAAGTCACGAGAACCACCGATAGTGTGAGAGTAATGTTTATTAAGTGAACAGATAATTTAGAAAAAATATTACAAACCCTAAGTGTAGTGGTGTGCGCAGGGGCGGATTTCCGACTAGGCGCACTAGGCGCGCGCCTAGGGTCCCAGAGTTTCAGGAGGCCCTAAAACGTAAAATTGGATTGTGTGACGTACTTGCCAGCAGGACGCACACGACATAAAGGCAGATAGTAATCAGAATGAACGTCTGCGTAGCTCAGTTGGTAGAGCGACTTGTTCCGTAAGAAGCGGACTCGGGTTCGAATCCGGCGTAGACCAAAAATGACGGAGAAATTTACTTCGTTATAATGGCGCCCGAACTATCCGGATGACCCGACCGTTCAAAATCTCGCAATGGTGTGATGTTATTTCCACACCGCGAGATAGGAAAAATCAGAGAATCCCTTCTCCAGCGCTTCGAAAAATAAATAGCCGCCCCGGTGGCGCAGTGGTCTAAGCGATGGCCTCTGATCATTCGTCCGAACGGGGTCCGGGTTCGACTCCCGGTGAGGCATGGATGTTGTGTTTGTCTTACGGCACTGGTTCTCCCCCTTCCATAAAACCAGTGACCCTAAATTAGGGACGGGCGACTGCTTATAGCCCATTGAGTTGCTCACGGTGGTCGTTAAACCTCCAATCAAAAAAAAAAATGTGTGTGACGTTGCATTCCCCACACCAGATTGACTGGGATTCTCAAGAGCAGGTTCTACAGTGGATGGCTGCCTGCAACGATTCATGGTCACGGCTGACCCGTGGGCCATGCCCTCGGCCCTCTTTCGGGGGGGAGATGTGACGTACATGCCAGCAGGACGCACACGTCATAAAGGCAGATAGCAATCAGAATGAACGTCTGCGTAGCTCAGTTGGTAGAGCGACTTGTTCCGGAATAAGCGGACTCGGGTTCGATTCCCGGCGTAGACCAAAAATGACGGAGAAATTTATTTCGTTATAATTGCCAGTTTTGTTTAGATTTTCCGGAGCGAAACAAATAAATCAATCCTTTAAGCTACCACTTTGTATTGTTAATTGATATTTCACTTTCTGATATTAGTAACATATTTTTTCTTGCCTTGTTGATACTCCAAATTTTCGAGTTCTGATCTATTTATTTGTTTTGAAAGGAACAGTTAAAATAATTTAGCCTTCCTTTTAGTGGTAGGTTAAGGCTGTCTTTGAATGAGTGTAAGGGAAATTCTATCCTATATCTGCAATGTAAATTCTTTTGTACACATTTTCTCGAAAACTATTACTTTGTGGTGTTTGAAATTTTGAGCACAAATAAAAACGACCTATGGCTAATATGTGCCACAGTTATTATTCCAAAAAAAAAATGTTTGAATTTTTTTTAAAATTCAATTTATCTGACTCGAAAGTATTTGGGCCCCAGATGGCGCGATAAGTTAGCTTAGCAGTGTTTCTGTTGTTTTTTTTTGTTTTTTTTTTTTGATTGGAGGTTTAACGACCACCGTGAGCAACTCAATGGGTTATAAGCAGTCGCCCGTCCCTAATTTTGGGTCACTGGTTCCAGGGAAGGGAGAGAGCCAGTGCCGTAAGACAAACACAACATCCATGCCTCACCGGGATTCGAACCCGGACCCCTCACGGACGAATGATCAGAGACCAGCGCCTTTGACCACTGTGCCACCGAGGCGGCGCAGTGTTTCTTTCTGGAAGAAACTAAGTCTCTCATTTCTGTCTGATTTTTTTAATTATCTAGGCCAAATAGAAATAATTGGATGGGGCCAAAAGTGAGACTGGAATCTTGTCTCCCATAAATCATCTTAAATCCTACTGTACGTCCATTTTTTTGAAGAGAAAACGTGTACATTAGCAGAGAACCCTTGAATTTGAGCTATAGAAACTCCGCCTACCTACTAAGCTCCACCCCAAACAATGTTATTGATTAAAACATAACGGTGCATATTTTGTCTTTTAATTGTGGAGCCAACGGGAGACTGCTTCCATTCTGAATATGGCGAGGTCTGCAGTGATTCGGTGACGCCAACTTCTGGGACAGTCCCTCAAGACGCCATCTTGCGATAGCTGGCGCAAAAAATCACGCCCAAGGAGTGTTTTTGCGCCATCTATCGCAAAAAAGGAACCCTAACACTCACTCAAAGACAGCCTTAAACTAAGGATTTAGAAGAGTGGAGAACAACTGAATTTTCATGGCCCTGCGGATACTGTTTTGATAACTTTTCAACGGAGAAGGAAATACGTACGGCTACAGGACAAAACACACGAGACTTATTATTACTTGGCACAGTCCACATTTTAAAGTTGAAAAAAATTAAAACTGGTTCATCTTGAACTGTATGGGTGGCAGGGTGGGCAAGTAAAATGTCAGGGTCCCCTTGGCGACATCCCTGGTATATATGACCAAAAAAAAAAATAATTTTTGGAATTGGATTTTTAGAAGCGCAGACACGGCTGAAAACATACTTCAAATAGTACGTAGCGCCATCTAATGGCAAAATTGTGTACCAATGAAAATTATAAATAATATGCAAAGTATTCTTGCCCATGAACGCTTTTCTATAGGAAAAGAATTTTTCTAATCCTACACTTAGATGTAGAGACATCGAGAAAACTAAAATATGTGTTTATGACTCCTAGCGACAAAAAAGTGCATTAGTTTGAGAAGAAAATATACGCAAAATATTTTCCGTCGTCAGCGGTATCAAACCAAAAAATAATTTTTTCAATCGAGTTTTCAGGAGCGCATGTATTCCTGCAAATACATCAAAAACAGAAATATGCACTTAAGCTCCCTTTTGGATAGATAGTGTTTTACGAAAAATTAGGAGGTACTTATATCCAAATTAATGTTTTCTATGAACGATATCTGAACCAGAAAGAATTTTTCAAATCGTTGTCTTTCAGAAGCAGATATATCGGGGAAACATATTATTTAAAAAACAAATAAACTGTGCATTATCCGAAAAACAAACAGTACGTAAAATGGTTTTCTTGGTAAAAAAATATCGAAGGACAAAATATTTTTTTTAGTCGTATATGTGGTACCGATGGTATAGAATAAAATCTATTTCGAATTCAATGACATCTGCATTCATTCACTAACCCTAAAGGCAAAGTTCGGAAAAAGACCGAAGTAAGAATCATGATTCTTCCCTTTCAAGCTTACCAGTGTAGAAAGTCACGTCTCTTACTTTTCAAAATATGATCTACACATGATGTGATATTGTTACAAATTCAAGAGAAACTATTTTAACAAGGTATGTTCATTCTCTTGAGCTAAAGATTTTTCATGTCTTCTCTAAAAAACGAAACACCAGAAATGCAATGTACCCTATAACGAAGTAAATTTCTCCATCATTTTTAGTCCACGCCGGGTATCGAACCCGAGTCCACCTATTCCGGAACAAATCGCTCTACCAACTGAGCTACGCAGTCGTTCGTACTTGCTGCTATCTGCCTTTATGTCATCTGCGTCCTGCGGGGCAGGCACGTCACAACCCCTTTTACTATCGAACTTCTGCGCAAAGAGATGACGCTTTTGAAGTAAATTCGAAGAGAAGGTGAAGCGTAACGAGACGGTTTCTCATAGATATTCATTTTTATAGTAGATTTTATTTCCTCTAAAAGAGAAGCTAAATGTAAATGTAAGATTCTAAACGCATGATTAACTTTGAATATTCTGATAGTAGGCTCACTGCAGACAATGCTCTTCCTTGCTTATACAGCTTACGTCCGTAAAGTTCCAGGACTGACCTCATGACTGACGGAACAATAGTGGAATAAAAATATCACGTGTATAACAGAAGATAGCAGTCCTTTGCCAATCAGCGTAAGCTGGAAACCGGGTAATACTGGTACCGACAGGCGGCAGATGGGCATTACGAGAGTTATAGCAAGCGTTCACGTCCCATTTTATTTTAGCCACGGTAGGGCAGATAGTAAATATCCGTTTTTGTTGGAAGCTTGGTAAATCAGCAACTAAAACTTACATAATGTTAAAAGAAGCGTATGAAGACACAGCATTATCCCGCAGAAGAGTTTTTCGAATGGTATGAATGGTATGCACGGTTTCTTGACAGGAGGGAATCCTTTGGTGATGATCGGAGATCTGGGCGGCCCTGGAGTGTGCGGACAAATCGTCACGAAACTATGCATACCATTCGAAAACTCTGCTGCTGGATAATGCTGTGTCTTCCTACGTGTTTTTTTTTTTTTTACATTTTGTGAGTCTCAGCAACTGATTTACTAAATTTCCAACAAAAATTGTTTACTTTCTACTCTTCCATGGCAAAAATGAAATGGGACGAGAACGCTTTGTTAGGACTTCCTCAATGCCGTCTGCCGCCTGTCGGTACCGGTGTAAACCGGTTTACAGCTATTATCTGATTGACCAACAGCTGCTGTCTTGTAGAAGACACGTGATACTTTTATCCTACTACTGTTACGTCAGTTATGCTGTCAGTCCTGAAACTTTTAGGACGGAAAATGTACACTGCTGGACAATTGCTAAGGACGAATCATAAACGGCTATATAGCGCATAAAAAAGTAAGTGTGGTTGGATGCCAAGTGAAATAAAATAATGTCAGAATGCCAGGACATTACAAGAAAGACAATTTATTGTGCTCTGAAATCCAGAAGGCTTTGGAACGTGTTCAAGGGACAAACAGGCCATTTTGTGCACAATACGTAAACGTGAAAAAAATGCAATTACCGTCCGCAGGCGTTCCGGCGTAAGATGTCAATACGGGATATGGCCACCATGGAGGGCGATGCAAGATTCCACACGTCGTGTCATGCTTTGCACAACATTATTAAGCAGCTGTTGGGGTAATTTATCCTATTCCTCTGTCAGTGCACGGATGAGGGTGTCCTTGTTTATTGGAGGGCATTGGCGACCAGCAAGACTCCTCCCCAAAGCATCCCACACATTTTCAATGGGATTCAGATCTGGAGAACGTGCTGGCCATACGAGGCGTTCAATATCCTCGCTCTCAAGACACTCCTGGACAGTGACTGTTCGATGACATGTTGCGTTGTCGTCCATGAAAATGAATCTATCACCGACAGCACCACGGAACATGCGAACATGAGGTAGCAGAACATCATTAATGTATCGTTGGCCAGTCATAGTCCCAGTTGGAAGCACATAGAGGGACGTACGGCCATTGATCATGATGCCAGCCCATACCATGACACTACATGTCGGATATCGGTCCCTTTCCTGTATGTTTGCTGGACAATATGCAGTACCACTATCACGCCAGATCAGTTGTCGTCGACAATCAGACGATAGACTGTATCTACTCTCATCTGAGAAGAGGACAGCAGACCAGTCGTTATCAGTCCAATTGCGATGTTGATGGCACCATTGCAAACGGGCGGTACGGTGACGTCTGGACAATGGGATGCACATAACAGGACGGCGGGCGTATAGTCCTCCTTCATGCAAACGTCTGGCGACAGTTTTTCGGGAGATCCGCTTGCCAGTAGCAGCCATAAACTGATTTGCTACCTCACTAGCTGTGCTGCGCCGGTGTCTTTTTGTTGATAGCACTATGTACAGATCTTCTGCAGGTGTCGTACTGCGAACACGACCTCCCCCGTGACGTTTGCTACACTCTCCATTTGTTTGAAATGATTTCCAAAGCCTTGAAACAACACTGTGGCTGACGTCGAACTCCCTGGCAACATCTGTTATTTTTCGCCCTTCTTCAATCTTGCCAATAATACGGCCACGCGTAAAATCATCTAGGTGATGTCAGGAAGACATACTGAAAATTGCAAGTTCGTCAATTGATTCTTCCCCTTTCAACTTTGCGTTTGAACAACAACGGTCAATACGCGTCAAACCCTTTATATCTCTTATCAGCGCTAGACGTCACGAACAAGTTCGGCAATCCAAAATTTGCATACGCACAACACGTCTTACTGTATCCCGCACTTGTGCTAATTTCCACATTTTCCTGCCTTCCATTTTATGGTTGCTATCGTTGCTATTGTCATCCGTCCTTAGCAATTGTCCGGCAGTGTAGTTTGTCATCTCAATGGGGCAGCCCCGGTGGCGCCGTGGTCTAAGCGATGACTTCTGATCATTCGTTCGGAACTGGTCCGGGTTCGAATCCCGGTGAGGCATGGATGTTGTGTTTGTCTTATGTCACAGGTTCTGTCGCTTCCCTGGAACCAGTGGCCTTAAATTAGGGACTGGCGACTGCTTATAGTCCGTTAAGCTGCTCATGGTGGTCGTTAAACCCCCAACAAAAAGAAACAGTTCATGATGACAAATATGCCCAGCCAGCGCTCTTGTAGGACATGGCACTTGACGAAGGAGACTCCTAGTTGCTCTTGCAGAACGTAACATTAAATACACTCGCGGACAATGAAATTTGCACCCAAGAAGGAAGCATCGGATTGAACTGAAATTTTATGGACATAATGATACAGATGAATGATACACATGATGGCAAAAATAGAGCTGCAAGACAATTACAGAGGGATCTGTGGCACGCAATCCGGTAATCTTCAATAACACGTCACACCGCCTCGTGAGGCGATACATGCTGCAATACGGTCCGGCATAAAGGCGAACAGACGCCTGATGTTGTCCTGCGGCAGACTGGCCCACACGTGTTGGGCGGCGTGCTCCAAATCCCGGATAGTGCGACACGGCGGCAGCTGGCGTTTTAACTGGTCCAACACATGCTCGATAGGGGGCATGTCCGGGGAGCGGGCAGGCCATGGAAGTGTCTGGCCATGTCGTAGGCAGTCTTGGCCAAACCGAGCCGCGTGAGGGCGTGCATAATCCTGCTGGTATAGCGCACCTGGAATCCCGGCCAGGAATGGGAGCTCATGAGGCCGTAGGATTTCATCCACATACCGCTGGCCCGTCAATGAGCCACGTAACACGACTTGAGCTGATCGGCTATCGCAAGCAATGGCTCCCCAGACCATAATGCCTGCAGTGGGTGAGGTGTGACGCTCGATAGCGAGGTTGGGATTGTGGCGTTGACACGGGGTCCTCCACACCCGTACACGATGATCATCTGTCCCCAAAACGAAGCGGCACTCATCGTTAAATACCACACGTCCCCAGTCTGTGGCGTTCCACGTCGTTCTGGCCTGGCCCCACTGCACACGGAGCCGGCGATGTTCCGGTCTTAATGGCAGCCCACGTAAGAGACGCTGGGATCGCAGATTCGCTTCCGCGAGGCGTCGGGAAATGGTTCGTGGGCACACAGGAGCAGCTACATCTGCCTATATAGTGGACCGGGTCTCCGTGAGATCCGTTCGTGCCTGGCACACGATCCGTCGACCCTCTTTACCTGCGGTCCTCCTGGTCCGTCCGGAGCCGCTCAGCCATGTGGCACTGCTCCCAACACAGTCAGACGGTATGGTCAGAACGATTCACGTGGCGGGCTATACGGCGCGCCGAGAACCCTGCGGTTTTCAGCCCGATGATCAGGCCTCTCTCAAAGTCCGTACCTTGCGTAAAGCGACGTCTTTGTCTACCTGGCATTCTTGTCACTCAGTACTCTTGCTTGCGTCGGCCGGTGCTTTTCGCTTTGATGGGTCATTGACTACACGCCGGTTTATAAGGCTGCCGGTTTATAAGGCTGCCGGTTCGTACTTGCACTGCCACCACAGGGTGTGTGGCCATGCGCACTCACACCAAACATGATCATTCGCATACCAGCACGCACTGTAGTTATTTGCAAAGTTTCGCTGTTGTAGCATATTTTCTTCCAGGCGCGCGTTTCTTCTAGGTGTAAATAAAAGGAAAATAAAAAAGGGGGAAATGAGCAAACGTTGAGGGGATTTCTTAGTGTGCTCAATAAGTACATGCAGCCACCCTGGTGGCGCAGTGGTCTAAGCGATGGCTTCTGATCAATCTTCCGAGATGGGTCCGTGTTCGAATCCCGGTGAGATATGGATGTCTGACATGGATGGTTCGCATCCCGACAAGACATGGATGTTGTGCTGAGTAAGTACCTGCAGCCACGCCGGTGGCGCAGTGGTCAAAGCATTGCTTCTGATCATTCATCCGAGATGGGTCTGGGTTCGAATATGCATGTTGCGTTTGTCTTGCGGCGCTGGCTCTCTCCCTTCCCTGGAACCAGTGGCCCTAAATTAGGAATGGGCGACTGATTATAGCCCACTAAGTTGCTCACGGTGGTCGTTAAACATCCAATAACAAAAAAAAAAATAAAATAAAAAAAGCAAGTACGTGCAACACATACTTCCCAAGAGGTTATTCTTATTTCTGGTCAGGACAAAAAGGTATGGGAATCCCTGTCGTAGAGTTCATTGTCGTGAAAGTGAACATATTCTGTTTTGGAAGTTTAACTACCACTGTGAGCAATTCAATGGAACACAAGCGGTCGTCCGTCCCTAATTTGGGGCAACTGGTTCCATGGAGGGGAAGGAAGCAATGCCCTAAACCAAAAGCACCATCAACATACCTCAGCTGGGATCCATCTCGGGTGAATGAACCAAAGACAATACCTCAGACCACTCGCCCACAGTGGCGGCAAAAGTGAACGTGAATTGAATTCCTTTTCTAAAGTCATGCTTAACTCATATAACACTTTCTGCCCCTTCTTCCCTTGAAGTTATGTACGAAGTGTTAATGCAGCAATTTCATGTGTGATTGTGTCTGAGTTTGTAATCGGTAAAAACGCGTGGATAACATTTGATCTTATCACTGTTTCATTGTTGCTTGGGAGCAACTCAAGGGCTATATAAGCAGCTGCCCGTTTCTAATTTAAGGTCACTGGTTACTGGGTTGAGAGAGAGTCAGTGCCGTAGGCAAGGCGCCCCACCCACGCCTCACCCATGATTCAAATCTTGGACGAATGATTAGAAGCCAACGCTTCGTACCAATCAGCCACCGGACCAGCTATGTTGACTTTTACTTTACCTACCTTACAGTCAGTAACTATGGTGTCTTAGATTAAATATTTAGTAACTTGAACGCCCCTGAATGCTTAAATCTAACATTTCACAGCTAACCTAACGGTCCGAAAGTTATAAAGCAGTAAGACAATAGGAGTTTACTTACGTAGAATGATTTCGCTAATTGGTGGCTTCAAGGGGGTTCAGACATGACGTTAAGGTAAGAAGAGGTAAAATGATTTAAATAAGGACAAAATATTGAAAGTTAGCTTCCACACTGCTCAAAAGAATTAGGGTAGAAAGAGATATTGCGAGGAAACTCCTGTGCGACTGAGGTTGTTAAACGTAAAATATTATTTTTATGCAAGATACAGTTGAATACTCAGTCATATGTGTGAGTAAAAGAACATTTTACGCAGTGTTATCATATTAAGCATATCATGCGATATTTGTTGTACAGATATGCATATTGTTGTGTACAACAATATGCATATCTATACAACTAGAAAAAATGACTTTTTGAAGGTAATAACGGACCTCTAGCAGGGTGTGTAGTCCTCTCGAACGGTTAAGACCGCTGCATGCCTGTGTGGCATAGGATTCGTGAGGTTATCGAGGAGGTTTTAGAGTGCCCTCATTGAGGAATGGCAAAGATACCGCCATTCCTCAATAAGGGCACTCTCCAGTTACCGAAGAATCAACGGTCTTGCCGGCCGAGGTTTTAATGCGTCTTCCAAGTGCATTCCGGGCATGCTCAATTGGAGTATGCTGGCCACTCCATACGCTCGATCGAGAAATGTACTTTAGCGAATCTGGGCATGTGATGTCTTCAAAAACAGTTTCGTCTTAAATCATGAGTCTTGTTCACCATTTTCAATCAAATAACTGTGTTTGAAAAATTTTAAAAAGCTTTGAGTCGCCATGTAACAGAGAGAGAGAGAGAGAGAGAGAGAGAGAAAGACAGGTATCTACTAGGTGGATGGCTTGAAATAAGGTGGATGGCCTAAAGAAATTTGAAGTCCAAACGAATCAAATTTAATTATCTTTTTTTTTTTATTGGAGGTTTAACGACCATCGTGAGCAACTCAATGGGCTATAAGCAGTCTCCCGTCCCTAATTTAGGGCCACTGGCTCCTGGGAAGGGAAAGAGCCAGCGCCGTAAGACAAACACAACATCCATACCTCACCGGGATTCGAACCCAGACTTTTCAGGACGAATGATCAGAAGCCATCGCTTAGACCACTGCGCCACCGGGGCGGTAATTTAAATTTAACCTAGTTTGGACTGCAACATATCTCCAGTGCAAACATGTCTCCTGCGCAGCTATCGCAGACAACTGTTTAAATATTCATGGATTTTAATGTGAGTTTCTTTTTTTATTGGGGGTTTAACGACCACTGTGAGCAATTCAATGGCTTTAAGCAGTCACCTGTCCCTATTTTAGGGTCACTGGTTCCAGGGAAGCGATAGAATCAATGCCGTAAGACAACCACAACATCCATGCCTCACCGCAATTCGAAACGAATTCGACAATTTGCGACAATTCGCTGGTTTACGAGAATTCATGGACGAATTGTCGTAAACCAGCGCTTAGACCACTACGCCACCGGGGCGGCAATGTGAGTTTCTATCAAGATGCCAAACTTAAGGTATCAAATTACAAATATGCAGTTCCATGTTGGTGGTACTGTATAGATTTCCATGACGTCATGAATCTGGAGGTGGAACACGCTAGACAAGGTTTTTTATTTTGTTGGGGGAGGGAGGTTTACGACCACCGTTAGCAACTCTTAGGGATGTAAGAGGTCTCCTTTCCCTACTTTAGCGGCACTGGTTCCAGGAAAGGGACAGAGACAGTGCCATTAGACAAACACGCCACCTGTGTTTCTCCCGGGCCTATCCCAGACGAATGATCAGAAGCCAACGTCTCACACCACTCGGTTACCCGGGCATGTCTCTGACGAATGATCAGAAGCCAGTGTCTTACATCAATCGGTCATCTGGGCCCATCTCCGAAGAATGATAAGAAGCCAACGTCTCGTACTACTCGGTCACCTAGGCCCATCTCGAACGAATGATCAGAATCCAACGTCTCAGACCACTCGGTCACCCGGGCGCATCTCAGACGAATGAACAGAGATCAGTGTCTATACCACTCGGTCACCTGGGCCCATCTTTAATGAACGATAACCCAACGTTTCATACCACTCGGCAACACGGGCCCATTCCAAACGAATGATTAGAAGACAACGTCGCATACCACTCGGTCATCTGGACCCATCTCTGACGAATAATCAGAATCCAACGTCGCATACCACTCGGTCATCTGAACCCATCTGTGAGGAATGATCCCATAAAATCCCACACGTGCTCAATGGGGGACAAATCCGGTGAACGTGCACGCCATGAAAGTTGTCTCACACCCTGAAGTGCATGTTGCGTTGCACGTGCCGTGTGTGGGCGTGCGTTATCTTGCTGGAAAATACCACGATGGACCGACCTTACAAATAGCACAACAGCGGGCTGAATGATGTTGTTGATGTTGGAGGTGCTGTTTAACGTACCCGGTACAAACACTAGTTTTGTACGGGAGTGATAGCTGATCGCTCCCCACACCAGGAGACCAGGTGTAGGCCCTGTGTGTTGCTGGCGGATGCAAGAAGGGTGGAGACGCTCCCCTGTGCGTCTGCCAACACGCATACGGCCATCGGAGGCTCCCAAGCAGAATCTGCTTTCATCGCTGAACACGACAGATAGCCATTGCTTTCTCCAGTGCAGACGTTGGCGACACCACTGCAGCCGTTCCTGACGGCGGGCTGGAGTCAGAGGAACACATGCCAGAGGCACACGTGCACGTAGTCCTGCATCCAGTAGACGGTTGCGGATTGTTTGCACAATCACCTCAGGTGCAACGGCAGCTCGGATTTGCGTCGCAGTGGATGTTCTGCTTGACAACGCCGCTCTTCTTATGCGTCGATCGGTACGCTCATCAGTCCGTCTGTGACTCCCGGTTCCACGTCCTCTCGTGTTTCCTTGGACCATCTACGCCACCATCGTACCACCACCGATACTTCCCGTCCAATTCGCTCCGCAATACGACGATCCGACCACCCGGCCTCGCGGAGTCCGACTAGAGGACCTTGCTCAAAGTCCGATAACTGCTGAAATCGTACATGTCTTCCATGTCCAGGCATTGCAGCTTCTTCAGGGTCTCCGCACGTGTCCGTACGCCGACGACTGATTACATTCACTTCGCCGTACTTCTTAAATACCACTGACGATAATTTGCATATTATGCCGTGCTGTGGCATAAGCGCTCATTGGTTGGTCCCTAAATTAACATCACACCTACGTAAACACGACCCCATTAACATATGTAAATTTCATGATCATCCGCCAGTTCCTTCTTGGTGTTATTTTTTCACTTTCCGCCAGTGTATAATGAAAGATCCCGTCTTTACGACTGACGAGTGCAGGCCGCTTCGATGTCAGTTGTTCTTGCAATCTGTCCAACTGTTGTTAGTAGAGGTCAGCATTTATCGTTTGGTTGGGTGCCAACACGTCCTAGTGAATTATTCCCTGGACATCCCACCAAACACTCAACAAAACCATTTTGGGATGCAGTCCTACTTTTGAGGTCGATGGAACAAGCTCCGCATCTTGGCACACAGTCCGTCGACGCTTTACATTACGGTACGGTACCCATTTCTCATCATCCGTTACAATTCATCCCAAAAATGGTTCATTTCTATGACTAGAAAGCAAAGAAACACGGATACGGATTCTCTCCTCTAGTTGCTTTGCAGAAAGCTGGTGCGGAACCCAGTTATTAAACTTGGTGATGAACCCAAGCGTATGCATCCGTCTTTTGACTGTTGTTCTGTGTACGGACAACGTTTCCGCTAATTCCTAACAGTTGGATGTGGGTCATTTGTTATGGCTTGGTCCACATCCTCGTCAGAAACCACGGATGGACGTCCAGGACGTGGTTGATTTTTTTCAGCTTCTGTCTCCGTCCCGGAATTTCCGAAACCAACGGCGCCATGTGCTGTCCTCAACTGCATCCTACCCATACCCTTGACATACACTGACGGAACAAAAAATCCCAACACCAAGAAGGGGTTGTGTTAGATAAACGACAGTTGGTAGGCGGTGAGAGTACATCTGTAAGATGACGTCTATGCAAATTTCGCGCTCGGCGCATACGTGTGGCGCTAGTAGCGCCCCTCGGAACATGCAAAGCAGGTTTGCTGTAAATACGCGCTGTAACGTTCGTGAGCGTTAGTTATCGTTGAGATTCGACGTAGGGTGTTGATGTTAGTCAAGAATGCCTTTAAGAAGACGAAGAAGCCATTATCAACAGCTCACGGAGTTTGAACGAGGTCGTGTAATAGGGCAACGAGAAGGTGGATTTTATTTTCACAATATTGCAGAACGACTTGGCAGGAATGTAGCCACTGTGCATGATTGTTGGCAGCGGTGGTCAAGGGAAGGTACTGCCTCAAGAAGACCGGGTTCCGGCCGGCCACGTGGCACTACTGAGAGGGAAGACCGTCGTGTACGGCGTCTGGCCGTGGCACATCGTACCGCGTCTGCGGCAGCAATTCGAGCTGCAGTTGCCATCACAGTGACACAACGAATTGCTACAAATCGGGTACTTGAAGGACAGCTCCGAGCCAGACGCCCTGTAGCGTGCATTCCACTTACTCCAAACCACTGCCGTTTGCGACGTCAGTGGTGTCAAGCTAGAGCTCATTGGAGGACGGAGTGGAGATCTGTTGTGTTTTCTGATGAAAGCCGGTTTTGCCTGGGTGCCAGTGATGGCCGTGTGTTGGTTAGAAGGAGGCCAGGTGAGCGCCTGCAACCAACCTGTCTGCGGCCGAGACACACTGGACCTACACCTGGAGTTATGGTCTGGGGAGCAATTTCCTATGACAGCAGGAGCACTCTCGGGGTTATCCCACGCACCATGACGGCACAGTTGTACGTCGGTCTGGTGATTCAACCTGTTGTGCTGCCATTCATGAACAGCATTCCAGTGGGTGTTTTCCAACAGGATAACGCTCGCCCGCATACCGCTGTTGTACCCAACATGCTCTACAGAGTGTCGACATGTTTCCGTGGCCTGCTAGATCACCAGATATTTCACCAATCGAGCACGTATGGGACATCATTGGACGACAACTCCAGCGTCACCCCCAACCAGCATTAACCGTCCCTGTATTGACCGACCAAGTGCAACAGGCATGGAACTCCATCCCACAAACTGACATCCAGCACCTGTACGACACAATGCATGAACGTTTGCGTGCTTGCATTCAACATTCTGGCGGTTACACCGGTTATTAATGTACCAGCATTTCACATTTAAAATGGCTCTTCTCGCGCTTACATTAAGCTTTGATCTTGAAACCTTAATCGATTAAATATGTTACCTATACAAATGTAGTGCCGCCATTTCATTCCTCTACAACTATTTTTTCGTGGTGTTGGGATTTTTTTTTTCCGTCAGTGTATGTTTCCGCAAGCCGCGGCTGCAGTACTGCCTTTATCGAACTCTTACAGTAAAAAATGTCTTAGGTGCTCCTTATCACATGCCATGTTACACCGTCCGTGATTTCCGTTACGAATGACTTACTCGGACAAACCTAGTGCCTCTGTATGCTCTACTGTTTCACGCTTTATTGGCCGAAAATTCGGCATCGCAGAGTCATCTGTGATGTAACTACTCCGATCGCAATTTGCATCTATTACAAAAACGAGTAGAACCTTTCCACACACCCAATACATATCCAGTCAATCTCTAGTTTCGGCTTCGACATTGTGACGTATACCTCTAATTTAAGCTTTCTTTGGAGTTACTGTGTTCTCATGTAAATCTTTTTTCTCTTCATTAAATATTTTCTCACTTAACGCCGTAAAGCTGCTTCCAACAGCCTTGTAAAAGTGACAGCCAGACAGCGGATCTAAGTGCAATCAAACGTAAATAAAAAGTATTGTGTGTTCGGTTATGAGGGCAGATCACAAAGGGCAGATTTTTAAAAGCAGATGTAAGAAGCAGATATACTATATTGACAAAAATCACCGGACACCCCTTCAAAAGCAAATGAACGGATCCGCTGCGTTGTTAAGATGCGCGGTACAGCGGCAAACGGTATGAAAACAAGCCTGCAGCTGATCGCGATCATATCGCACTGTGAGGTTGAGTGAAAATATCGCGGTGGGAGAGAACTGACTTTGAGAAAGGAAAGATTGTTGGGTGTTATATTAGTGGGTTGTCCATAAGAGAAACCGAGAGGCGTTTAAACATACACAAGTGAACTGTTTTGGATGTACTGAATAAGTGGGAGACACATGGCGTGCCTGAAGTTGCAAAACGTACCGGCAGACCAAAGAAAATCAGTAATAGAGGACGTCGAAGCCCCAGGAGAGTCGTTACAGCTAATCGACGGAGTACGGCACAAGACCTCAGGGTGCAGGTGAGTAAAAATGCTGAGACCTCGGTATGTACACGTACCATTCGCAGATAACTTCATTCCATGGGTTACCGTGGTCGTGCGGCTGCTCATAAGCCTTTCACCTCCACTCGGAATGCTGCTTGTGGTTTAGCAGGGTGTAAAGAATATTTATTGTGGACCGTAGATCAATGGAAACGGGTCCTATGGACTGATGGATCCAGATACACGATCCATCAGCCTGTGGGTATGGCGGCAGCCGGGGGAACGCTATTTACCACAGTGTGCTGCTCCTACGGTCAAGTTTGGAGCTGGCAGTGTGCTCGTGTGGGGGTGTTTTTCGTGGTATGGTCCCGGCCCATTGGTTATCGTGGACAAACCTATTAACCAGCACGTTTAACTCGATATTCTGGGCAATTATGCCCTACCAACTCTGTGGCAATACTATGGAACCGAGCCTTGTTAGTACTAGCAGGATAATGCACCGAGCCATAAAGCAAGGACTGTTACGGTGTGGTTTGACGATAATTCCGTATCGTGTGTAGACTGGCCAGCACAGAGCCCTGATCTTAATCCCATAGAGCACCTATGGGATCAATTAGTGTGCCGCATAAGAAGTTTGGAACCAAAGCCGACTACTAAGCAACAGTTAGCGGCAGTATTATGTACTGAATGGAAGCGCATACCTATCGCTGTATTCCAAAACCTTGACGAAAGCATGTCTCGAAGGCTCAGTGCATGCATTAAGGCCAAAGGTGGACCGACACCGTACTAATGTATGTCAATAAATGCTATGTTGTGTTTCTCTTCTAGGTGTCCGGTGACTTTTGTCAATATAGTGTAAATTGGGGGTGCAGATTATACATTGCGTATGTACAGATTTGTAAGAGTGAAGTATTCACTGTGAAGTGCCGTTGAATTAGAGATACCTGCCTAGCAACGCTTTGGGCCACCTGTTGTCCCACACGGCATGGACTGTCCTAACGACTGGCCCAGTGCGCTGCCACTGCGCCAGTCAGCTACACGAGTAAGGTGAAGAATGAAAATTATTGCAAAAGTTCATGTTTGAAACGAGGATAAAAAAGGAATTTAGCACAGCGTGGTTTAGATTCACTGACCTCTCGGCCCAGCATGCTTCCACTGCGCCACATTGCTACACGCGTAGGGTAAAGAATGAAAATTATTGCTAAAGCTCGGGAATGAAACTATAGGATAGAAAAAAACAACAACAAAGATGTAACAGAACGTAGTTTGTATCCACGGACGCCTGTGTTATGGGCCTAGCACGCCTCCTCAGCACCACTTTATTTTACACGGTTTTGAGAGGAATGAAAAATTAGTGTTAAAGTTAGGGAATGAAACTCATGAAAAAGATACTTAGAGGAGTGTTTTCGATCCACGGCGGTCTGGATCACGCCAATCTGCTTAGTGATTAATAAATGGATATGTATCGGTCTTTTCACTCAGACAGTGCGATTACGAAGAAATTAAATTCAGGTGCACGAAAACAACGGATGGTGATGCAAAGGAGGTAGACCTGTGTAACGTATATTCTAATTTAACTTTTTAGTTCCTTTTCCTATGTAAATTTGAGTTTATTCTCTTTTGCACTTTCCAAACTTAACGTGATATCTTCTCTCTTACATGAATGAGGTTGGCAACACTTTTGAGGCCAGAGAGAGTGACGTATGAATGTGATAAGAACGTTAGATAAAAAGGAAGATACCGCAGTTGCTTAGTGTGTGTGTGGAGATGTTCGATCGTTGTTAAGATAGATTACACGACAGATAATTAAGGCATCATTTTTTTTTATTTTATTTTTTTGATTGGAGGTTTAACGACCACCGTGAGCAATTCAAAAGCAGTCACCCATCCCTAATTTAGGGCCATTGGTTCCACGGAAGGGAGAGAGCCAGGGCCGTAAGACAAACACAACATCCATGCCTCACCGGGATTCGAACCCGGACCCATCTCGGACGAATGATCAGAAGCCATCGCTTAGACCGCTGCGCCAGTATATGTGAAGTGTAAAACTCGCAGGGCTATATTGTGGATTTCATCAATCGTTGTTGGACCAATAAAAGGTTATCGTAAGTGTATATGTTTCGTCTGGCCGCAAAACCTTAATTAGAGCTATCCCGTGCAACTATTGCATCGTATTCTCATTTAGTTCAACATTTCCTTAGTCATGGTTTTAGATATAGCGCAACACCAATCTCGGACACAAAAAGGGTTACGTTATACCTGTTTTAAGTCACAAAGTGAATATCTTTTTTTATGTGTCATTCGTCTTATTATAAAAGTTGCTTTTTTACGCTTTCCAACCGTAGGTTGAAGAAGCGTATATGCTCCAGCTTTGTCCGTCCGTCCGATAACTCGCGTAAAAATGGTTCGATTTCGATGAAATTTTAGTATGTGGTAGGGGACCAACCGGGAACGAACCCTATTGAAAGTGGACGAAATGGGGTCAAAGCTCACGACACAGGAGCGGGATCCATTCCATTGTCCTCATGCGTTATAACTTACGTAAAAATGGTTCGATTTCGATGAAATTTTAGTATGTGGTGGGGGACCATCTGGGAACGAATTCTATTGAAAATGGACGAAATGGGGTCAAAGGTCAGGACATAGGAGCGGGATCCATTCCATTGCCCTTATGCGTCATAACTTACGTAAAATGCTTCTATTGCGACAAAACTTTAGTATGTTGTTCCGGAGGTATACTGAACCGGTTCTGCTGAATATAATCGAAATGGGGTCAAAGGTCAGGACACAGGAGCCTCAGCCATTATCCTTATAACTTGACTAAAAATGTTTCTATTCCGACAAAACTTTAGTATGTTGTTCCGGAGGTATACTGAACCAATTCTGTTGAATATAATCGAAATGGGGTCAAAGGTCAAGACACAGGTGCGAGATTTATTCCACAGCTATTATCCTCATAATTTGAGTAATGATTTTTGGTATGTTGGAAAGCGTATCAGAATCAATGCATTGCATGATTTTATTAACTTGTTCAATTCGCTTTGTAACTGGTGGGTTGTTCGAAAAGCGCTATTTTCCCCCTTAAAATTTTTTTCTTTTGTTTTTGTAGCCTCTGGGCTGTTATACCGGAAACCCGAATTTGAACTAAAATTGTAGTTATTTTCTGAAGTGATTGGTGATCACACATTTTTCTGTTTTTTGCCGTTTAATATTTTTTAACGTTGTTTATCATCATGCATTTTAATCGTTTTCCTTTCAGGTCTTGCTTTCGCCTCGTCACATCTCGCAGTTTTCCCTTCAAATGAATGTTGTATGCTTTGAATAATCCATTTCCATTACAAAATGGTATTTTGTAAAGGTTGTGCAAAGTGCATCTTTCCCGAGGAACTATTAGTATATTAGGAGCACGCGATCTTTCATTTCAGGAATCCGTTAGAATCTCAAGGGATTTTTGTTGTGTTTACGTCCAATGAATAACGCGAAGTAAATCAGCTTTCTGGACTCCCTTTTCGGGGAAAAAAATAATAGAAATAAAGAAAAGGAAATAATAAAGAGAAGTACCTGATCCATAGTCGCGAAGCATGTTCATTAATATTGAAGCTTATATTTGTTTAATTTTCTTAAGTGCGATACACAAAAGCATGGCAACTAAAAAAAGCACTTCAACGGCAAAATCGTACCTTTTCGTAATCATCCACAGAAGAAAATTCGTTCAATGTTTCAAGACAATGCTTGCTTTCTGTCTCAACTTTTAATGCGTATCTTTGAAAAGGTGACTTAAATGGGATTTGGCTGAAGTACGCTGAAATTCAGAAGATTTTATTACGTTAAGGCACTATACACAGGATAGTATTTTTATTTTTTATATTTTTCATATCTGGCTATTCTATTTGAACATGGAAATTACAGTCGTAGGAAAATATCTCTTTGTGACGTTGTGGTGGTGTTTCCTGGAAGAGAGCTGCGCAATAAATACCTCGGATTATAGCCATGTATTAACAGACTTAATTCCGGTTGATAATACTTTAAATGAGTTTAATGAATTAACTAGAATACACTGTGCTGCTGCATGTTCGAAAAACCCAGAGTGTTCAAGTTTTGGCTTTCAAAATGGCGTCTGTACTGTGCTAAGCGACGCAGCACCAGAAGAAACATGTCAAGAAAGTGATAAATGTACAACACGAGAAGGACTGAAAGTGTATAAGGTAAGAAACATAATTACATTTGAATAGAATATTATATACCACTGATTTTGCTTAGTGAAAGTGGAGTTTTGAATTTTTAAAAGCAGGTGGCGTTCCTGAATTTCGAATTTAAAACAAACGTTTTGGAACAAATTTCGGAGTGATTTGTGCTGTTTGAGATAGGTAATAAATATTGTTCTAATTATGCTAATTTCAGTTTAATTTGATCAGTGACTTTGTTGTACTAATTATTTATGTGTGTCACTTTACGCATTTATTAAACAATTTCTCTTGAAATCTATAATATCTAAAATGAAGTAATACGAGATTATATTTATATTTGTTGACGCAGTTATTTGTAAGTACGTGTGGTTACTTATATTTGAACATCTCATGTACTCGTTTACGATACGATTGTACTTAGAAAAAAAAAGAGAGTAGGTTCAGGTTCTCATTTTTAAGTAGATTTTTTTAACAGTGATGGGGGGGGGGGGGGCTTGTCTGACCGCACGGCCTCTTGAAGGTAATGGCCCCAAATTACAGACGGGCGACTGCCAATAACATATTGAGCTTCTCACGGTGTTTGTAAGCCTCCCCCCTCCTCCAAGAAAAGAAACAGTTTAAACCATGGCTTAACTTCTCACAAAAATAAAAAAGGTCAAGAACACTAAGTGCGGGATGAGACCAATATTTAGTGCTAACGCAGCTAAGCCGCAGTTATTGGAATCGGCAAAGTTTACCCATCACTATTTCTTATTAAAGGTAGAATTAGTGACTGCAATTGTGGATTCAAAGCCTTTAGAGAAAGGAATGTTGATTTTGACGGTGCAATCCCTCTCTCGCATTATAGGTTGCAAAAGAAACGTGTAATTTGGAGCTCTGGTGGGCTCCGGCCCAATTTAACCCCTGATCTAAACAGAAATACACAAGTAACGCCACCCAGAGTCAGAACTGTGCGTTACGAAAAATTCAGTTATATATGCCGAACGTTCCGTGAATGAATTGCATCTGATGCTAGAAAAAAATTTCTAATCCGGACTTTTAGAAACACAGATATCGAAAAAAAGAAAAAAAAAAGGAACAATATGCTTTTGTGCCATCTAGCGGGTAAATTATGCATTGTTTTAGCAGAAAGTAAACAGGAAGCGGTTTTGCTGTGATATTTGGCAGGCAAGAATTTTTAATAGGGTTTTCATAAACGATAAGCTGAAAATATTTTGCAAACAGAAATATGCTTTTGTGCCCTCTTATGGAAAGTTTGTTCGTTATGAAAATTAGAAATTATAGGCTGAACATTCTGCACCATGAACTCTATCCTACGTAAAACGAATATTTTAACGGGGAAAATACGATATGCGTCGTACATTTATGTCCTCACGAAAGAAATTTGGGCATTATTTGAAAAAGAAACTGCACACACCAAATGGTCTTTGCTGTGTACGGTATCGAAGGAAAAAATAATTATTGGAAGCACATATTTAGAAGCAAAGATAAATATCAATACATTTGAATTCGACAGCATCTGCATTTACGCCCGCTAGCGACGAAGTTATGCATCGAAAAATGACCAAAATGTAAGGGCATCGTTCTCAGAATTTACGCTTTGAAATGCAAAAAGGATTTTTCAAACCATCCTGAGAGTTGTACAGATTTGGTGTCCTTAGGCTGGCGGCTTGATAGCCATAGTCATATCATAAGCATGTCTTTTTTTTTTTTATCAAAAGACGTTTTAAAAATTTAAATGTGAAATTCTTTAAGAAATGGAGACTTCGTGTTCGACGGCAGCAGCCTGACAGATAAACAGACCTGCAAATTATTGATCATGCTTAAATCTTTGAAATCAAGAAGAATTGCACGCTATCGAAGAAAAATTATATCTACGAAATGCAAATGTGTTTATTTATGACACCTAGTGATAAAATTCCGCTCTGAGATCTGAAAATTCGTGGTAAACCTACTTTAACTTCAACAAGTACCGTTTTCCCAAACAGTTAGGACCACCGCTATAGATTAAGCCATATCATAAGTATGTGCTGTCGAAACCCTCGCTAGCATTCTTGATAGCCATTTTTGTTATGGCCAATTATTTATTTGTGTTGCTTTGTGCTTTGTTTTTTCTTGTGCAAGCTTACCATTTTAAGTAAAGTATAATAATTGATTTTTTATTTTTTTATTTTAACTTAGAGGAAAGTTGTAGCACCAACAGAACCTACAACTACGACAACAACAGAACCTACAACTACGACGACAACAACTGAGCCTACAACTACGACGACAACAACAGAACCCACAACTACGACGACAACAGAACCCACAACTACGACGACAACAGAACCCACAACTACGACGACAACAGAACCCACAACTACGACGACAACAGAACCCACAACTACGACGACAACAGAACCCACAACTATGACGACAACCGAGCCTACAACAATGACGACAACTGAAGCTACAACTACCACAACTACAAAACCAACTACCACGACAACTAAGCTTACACCACCAGCAACTACAACGACAGAAGAACCCACGACGTTCTCTGAAACAACTACTCTTGCAAGTGAGTGCTTTCCAGTGTAGGTTTTATATACATATACGCATTTTGATTTCCATTTCGTATGGGTAATTTTTCTTCTTTCAAAACCGTATTGAACGACTAGTCTATCGTGATTGTTCATGAATATTATGAAAAATAATGAATGGTTTTTCTTTTCTAAATTTAAAGTACAGAAAAATTCGTTTCGGGGATGGGACTATTTGCGTTTGCAACAAGAACCAATGTTCTCCCAACAGTAATATCTGCTGTTCTAAAATTCACGGCCATTAGCCTTGCGTTGTTCAGAACTTAAGATTTAAGCAGAAATTTCACTGCGTTTTTTTAACAAGATGACACGGAATTTTTGGTTGACATGAGCACGTACGTATTTCGAATTCTTTATTAGTCTGCTTGAAAAATATTTTTATATTTTTCAAAGCAGACTTTCGGAAAACATAAAAAATCAGCTTTTAAAAAAATAAATACGCTTAGACCAGCTAGGGAAGAGCTTCGCTTAACTTAAAATGCGCAATGTGAGTGAGGTTAGTCATAAAGAACGAAACAGTTACAAAAAGATTTACGGCATTTCTGCTATCGTTAAAAACATCCACAAATAAAACTAGCTACTTACTCAAAAAATAGCTAATTACTCCGATTAGCAGCTCAAAAGTGTGTTACGAAGATCAAGAAATTGTGCGTAAAAGTTTCTCATAGCAGAAGATATCAGAAGCAAAAGGGTTTTTCAAACTGAACAATTATAAGAACAGATATGAAGTATAACGTGATATACGCGCACAGGTAACCTAAGCGGAAAAGCTGTGCGAAAAAAAAAATCCGCATAGCAAAGAAGAAATTGGGCGCAAAATAATCTTCATAATGAAAAGTATTTTGCATTCATAATGTAGAGTACCCTGCAAAAAAATAAAAAAACGATTTTCCTAAGGGATTTTCAAAACCGAATAAAGTCTTTGAGAAAAAGAAATATAAGCACACGTCCCTAACGGCAAAATTTTGAACAATAGAAGAGTAGAAAATATGCGAAAATTACTCTTTATGGCAAAAGCTATGCTAAAGAAAAATATTTTTTTTTATTGGGGGTTTAACGACCATATGAGCAACTCGATGGGCTATAAGCAGTCGCCTGTCTCTCATTTAGCGTCACTGGTTCCAGGGAAGGGAAAGAGCCAGTGCCGTAAGACAAGCACAACATCCATGCCTCACCGAGATTCAAACCCGGACCCATTTTCGACGAATGGTCAGAAGTCAGCGCTTAGACCACTGCGCCACCAGGGCGGCAAAAAAGAATTTTTCAAATGCGTTTTCTTGGAGCAAAAGACAGAGAGGAAAATGTTTAGACTACTCCTCTAGAAGAAAAACTGTGCATTATTCAAAGAGGGTAATGTTCCCAATCTTTACTGTAGCGAATGGCAAACATTAAAAGAAAGAAATTTTCAATAGATCTTTTTGAAGCGGAGATTCATTTGCAAACAAAAATACACACTAACACCACTTACCGCCAGAAATGTAAAACACAAAAACCCAAATGTACATGTAAAATGTTCCACGTGGTGAGTGGTATCCAGCGTTACAAGGGTTTTTTTAAATCGGACTTTTAAAACAAATAATATCGAGAAAAAATAATTAAATATTTGGGCCTCCTGGCGGGGAAATCGTATACAATTCTAGGCAGGAAATATGCACGGAATGTTTTCGTGGTTAGTAGTATCTGACAGAAAACAGATTTTTTCAATCGGGTTGTTAGACGGGAAGATATTGCTGAAACAATGCTGTAAACGGAAACGTGACGTATGTCCCAGTCCTTTCAGAAAAATTTGAAATTAAAAGTAAAACATCTCATACCAGATACGCTGTTCGACAAAGAAATATACTGATACGAAATTGGGGTTCTAGAATAATAAATGAACCAAATGAGCGGGCTCAAAACGTGTGACTAAATTATGTTAATGATTTGATTAAGGAATTGGCCAATTACGTGTTCGGTTAGGAAATTATAATGCTTAATTGGGGAGGACAGTTAATAAGCTAAAAGGTGGCAGCGGGTGGCCGAGTGGGCAACGTTCGTGACTGCCACGGGAGGGGCCTCAGGTTCGATCGCAGGCAGGTACGAACGCTCGATCCACTAAATACCCGCCGTGCGTCGGATGGGCACATTAAGCCGTCGGACCCCGGGTACTGGCCCCCCCGGTAATAAATAAGGGCGTCTTCCTCCCCTTTCTACTTCGCTTCCGTGTCACTTTCCTATCGGGCGCTCTAGCTCAAATCTCCTAGTTTCCTATTTCTAAGGGTTGTTTAAGACCTGGGGTCAGACACTCCTTCCTAAAATCCTCTACATATGATCATGATCAGCTAAAAGGAGAACAAGAAAGATGACACCGAATTTTCGGGTGTAATGAGCACATCTTTTGAATCCGTTCTGACGCAAATTAAATTTATCAAAGCTGTTCAAAGTCAATGGAGCCGGTATGGAAAACAATAGTATCTGACGGAAGAAAGAAGTTTTTCAATCGGGTTTTTAATCCCTCAGATATTGCTGTAAACGGAATCGTGAGCTTACGCCTTCTGGTTGCAGACCTGTGCGTTAAGAAAAACATGAATTTATATGAGAAACATTTCGCACCGGAAACGCTCTCCAACACAGAAATAATTTTTCAAATCGAACTCTTAGAAACAGAGATATCGACAAAAATAAGATATGACTTTATGTCCCCTGGTGGGAAAACCATGCATTATTTTAGAAAGAAAGTATTCTCAAAAGTTTTTTTCCATATGAGCGGTATCGGTCCAAGAAAAAAAAATTAGTCGAGTTTTTAGGAGCCCAGTTTTTTCTGCAAATACATCAGAAGCAGAAATTAACACTTATGCCCCCTGGTGGCTAAACCATTCTTTACCAAACATTAGAAATTATGTGAAAAATATTTCCCATCAGGTCTTGTATACGATACAGGAAGAAGTTTTCAAATCGGAGTTTCAGAAGCAGAAATAACGCAGAAAACGCAATTTACCTTTGTGCCCCCTAGCGGAAAGTCTATGATTTACTTGAAAATTTTGAATTTATAGGAAAAACATTTCGTATCGGAAACACTATCCAACAAAGAAGGAATTTTTCAAATCGGACTCCCAGAATTAGAGATATTGACAAAAATAAGATATACATCTACGCCCCGTGGCGCAGAAACCGTGCATTATTTCAAGAAGAAAATGTTCCTAAAAGGTTTGTAGACATGAGTAGTATCGGTCAACAAAGGACTTTTTTTTCAGTCGAGATTTTAGAAGCTCATACTTTGCTGCAAATACATCAGAAGGGTAAATTAAAACTTACGCCACCTGGTGGCCAAACCATTTTTACAAAAATTAGAAATTATGTGCAAAGGATTTCCCATCAGGAGCTGTATCCGGTGCAGAAAGAATTTTTCAAATCGGAGATATAGAAGCAGAGATATGGGGGGGGGGTTACACTTACGCCCCCTAGCGGCAAGCCTACGAATTACTTGAAAATTTTGAAAATATATGAAAAACACGTCACACTTGAAACACTATCCAACAAAGAAGGAATTTTTCAAATCGGATTCCTAGAAGTGGAGATATTGTCAAAAATAAGATATACATCTACGCCCGCTGGCGTAGAAACCCTGCATTATTTTAAGAAGAAAATGTTTCTAAAAGCTTTGTCGACATGAGTACTATCGGTCTAGAAACGACATTTTTTTCAATCGAGAATTTAGAAGCTCATAAGTTTGCTGCAAATACATCAGAAGCGGAAATTAAGATTTACGCCCCTTAGTGGCCAAACCATTTTTTTTAATTAGAAATTATGTGAAAATAATTTTCCATCAGGAGCTGTATCCGGTGCAGAAAGAATTTTTCAAATCGGGGATTTAGAAGCAGAGATATAGGGAAAACGCAATTTACCTCTACGCCCCCTGGCGGAAAATCTATAAATTACTTGAAATTTCTGAAATTATATGAAAAACGTGTCACAACGAAAACACTATCCAAGAAAGAAGGAATTTTTCAAATCGGACTTCTAGAAGTGGAGATATTGACAAAAATAAGATACACATCTACGCCCCCTGGCGGAGAAACTGTGGATATTTTAAGAAGAAATTATTCCGAAAAGGTTTATCGATGTGAGTAGCATCAGTCCACGAAATAATTTTTTCAATCGATATTTTAGAAGCTCAGATTTTAGGGCAAATACATCAGAAGCAAAAATTAACGCTTACGCCCCTGGTGACTAAAGTATTTTTTACCAAAAATTTGAAATTATATGCAAAAGATTTTCCATCAGGAGGCGTATCCGCTGAAGAAATTTTTTTTTCAAATCGAAGATTTAGAAGAAGAGTTAGCCGACCCGGTGGCGCAGTGGTCTAAGCGATGGCCTCTGATCATTCGTTCGAACGGGGTCCGGGTTCGAATCCAGGTGAGGTTTTACGGCACTGGCTCTCTCCCTTCCCTGGAACCAGTAACCCTAAATTAGGGACGGGCGACTGCTTATAGCCCATTGAGTTGCTCACGTTGGTCGTTCAACCTCCAATCAAAAAAAAAAAAAAAAAAAAAAAGAAGAGTTATCGGGAAAAATGTAATTTACTTTTACGCCCCTAGCGGAAATTCTATACGTAATTTGAAAAAGTAACTATATCTAAAATACTCTTCGACATAAATGGAATCGAAAGATAAAAGAATTTTTTCAATCGGATGTTTAGAAGCAAATACGAGGAATAAAACGTATATTTGAATTCGACATCATCTGCATTTAGCCCTCTAGCGGCGAAATTGTACATCGCAAAAAAAAAAAAATGAAATAAAGGGTCATCATTCGCATTTTTCAAGCTTCCCAATGCATAAAGAATTTTTCAAATCGGACTAATAGTTGCAGAGATATCGTGGGTGCAGACGGACGGACAAACCGGTAACATAAGCACGATCTTTTTTTACAAAAGACGTGCTAAAAAAGGAGAGAGATAAGGGTTTGAGAGAGAAGCCCACACACAGAAGAGGAACCACCCGCATTTCGCCAGCGGCCTCATAAACATGTTCCCTCGGTAACCATCAACGCCAAAAAGGCATTAAGCGGACGCCTAACTTATTGTTATTGGGTCAGACAGGGACAACGCAGCAGCGATCGACGCAAGCCAGCGAAAATGCCCTGTACGGAGAAATAGCAATCCGGAGAGAATTGACGAAATCCAGAAGGACCCAATGTGCTTAGCAACAGGCGCGTTGAAGAGCGTAAGTGAGAAAAAGGGGCAGTCAAATTCCAAGTTCCGCAGAAGTAAGACGGGCTGGGCCTTTTGCCCACGGAAGTGAAAGTCTCCGAATAGCCGGTGTAAGTCTATCGGAGTATTGTTTGTGGAACAGAATAGCCACGCAGGTTTTCTCCTAAATTTTTTTTCCCACCGTTGAGCCTAAATTTTCTGTTTGTTTGCATCCCTTTTAAACCGTGCACGGGCGCTCCTCTGTGAAGCTTGAAGGGAACAATTAACAGTACACCGAAAAGCTAAAACATTATGACCACCTGCCTAATATGATGTTAGTCCTCGTCCTCCACGTGTCTCAAAAACAGCTCTTACCCGTCTAGGCACGGACGCTACAGGATTTCTAAAGGTGTCCTGTGATATCTGGTACCAAGAAGTTATCAGCAGATCCTTTAACTCCTGTAAGTTACGTGCTTGAGCCGCCGAAGATCGGATTTGCTGTTCCAATACAAACCACAGATGCTCGATTGGATTGGTGTCTGGGGAATTTGGAGGCCAGAGAAGTCTTCCTTATATTCCGCGAACCATTTTTTTTTTTTTTTTTGATTGGAGGTTTAACGACCGCCGTGAGCAACTCAATGGGCTATAAGCAGTCGCCCGTCCCTAATTTAGGGTCACTGGTTCCAGGGAAGGGAGAGAGCCAGTGCCGTAAGACAAACACAACATCCATGCCTGACCGGGATTCGAACCCGGACCCCTTACGGACGAATGATCAGAGGCCAACGCCTTAGACCACTGCGCCACCGGGGCGGCTCCGCGAACCATCATCGAACAATCCGGGCAGTGTGGCATGCCGCATTAACATGCTGAAAGGAAGCACTACTAGAGCGGAATACCGTTGCCATGAAAGGATATACCTGCTCTGCAATGATATTTAGGTAAGTGGTAGGCATCATAGTTTCCTGTGCATGAATGACTGGACACAGGGTTTCCCAGCAGAACATTGCCCAAAACATTACTCTTTCTACACTAGCTTGGTTTCATCTCACGGTGCATTATGGCACCATGAGATGAAACAAGGCTGAACTTGATCCTATCAGGCTGTAACATTAAGCAAAAACAGCTAGGACAGAAAAGATGAGTTGGGACGCAGCGCCATCTATTGACGTTGTTCGCATTAACAAACCGATTCCGTATCATTATTTACATTTGAGATTTTATTCATATTCACTTTCACATGAACAGATGGATATTTGTATTCTGAATTCGTAGTACTTAGACAAGAGAATTTTTCTGTAGGAACTGGTGTAATTCATGTATAAATCTCATTCCTCCTTTATTCTTCAACGATCTAGGGCCGAGATTTTGCGAAATGTGTAGATTAGCGTCTTAAATTATTTCGTCGGAAAAATGTTAGAACCTGGAAAAAGTGCGACGTACAGATTTTAGAGTATAGAAATTAATGGCAAATGGTGCAGAAATTTCGTATTTTAAATGTCTTTTAAAGATTTTTATCGTAACATTTACCTGCAAGTTCGATGCTGTGAAGAGACGCTGCCGCGTAGGCCTAACGTATCGAACGTACAGGTAAATGTTACGATAAAAATCTTTAAAAGACATTTGAAACAGAAAATTTCTGCACCATTTGCCATTAATTTTCACAATCTAAAACCTGTACGTCGCACTTTTCCGAAGTACTAATATTTTTCCGACGAAATAATTTAAAACGCAAATCTACACATTTACCTACTATTTTACTTAATATGAGTTTATATGGCTGAGGTTTTTTTCTAAAATTGAATTAGGTACACAATTATCAGAATGAAAATGCTTACCACAAACAACAGTTGAAGGTAACTTGTCATTTGGAGCAAAATCCTGACAAGATATTTCTTTCAGCAACAGTTGCTTTAGGTTCTGATTTGAGGGAAACTCATGGAATGAAAATCCCACGTTTTTCTTCTTAGAAGATGTGCACATCGGCACACAGCAGTAAACCATTATGAAAATGGGTTGAATTTTGTTGTGAAAACAACAGTTTGGTTTTAAAACTAGAAGGTTTTTTTAAAAGAAACAAGAAAAAACGACGAACGTACACAATCCCGCAATTCGAACAACGCAGAAACTGAGGTGTTTATACCTTGGGACGCAGTGCCATCTAACGGCTGAAATCGTCCCTAACGCCCACTGGCCAATCACCAAAAGTCTATTGTCTTTAACGGTAATGTTACAGCCTGATAGGATCCAGTTCAGCCTTGGATGAAACCAAGCTGGTGTAGAGTGTTGTGCAACATTACTTCGGCACAACACTACTAAAAGGTTGCCGACCCCTGACCTATATTGACATCCTCCATAATTAAATCTATTGAGTCGTATGCATGCACCATCAGACAAGCCGTTGGGTATGGAAAAGCCAGCACGATGCAGTAGTCTTGGAAATTCCACGCACCGAGGAAAATAAGCACAGTCAGGCTGCAAAGAAAGCGCATCACCCCACCGCCAAGGGACGAAAGTCGATGACCCCGTAGCAGTTGCGTATCTTGGGTCCGAGACCTGGGCTATCCCCCCCCCCCCACGCAGTACTGTTTTTTTTAATTGTGAAATTTATAAATTTATTTTTTAATTGTTAAGTAATAGAAGTAACATTTGTTTCTAAATTTTAGGTACATGCTATTGCTAACATGATACCAAATAATTATGAGCATTAGGATTTGAACACTTATTTGTACATAAACTCCATTCTTCTTTCCTTTTGTGTGAACTTGAGTGTTGCGTTTTCACAAAAAATGTTTCTTCCGAGTACTTTTTTCATATTTAAAAAGAATGTTTTTCTCTATTAACAAACCAGTCAAGTTGCTCGAATGCACACGTCCTTGTGTGGCTCTAAGATACACTGAAGAGCAATTGAATTAGAGATACCTGTCTAGTAACGTGTAGCACCACCTTTCGCTCTGATGACGGGGGCGATTCGTCTCGGCATGGACTCGACAAGACACCGGAAGCGTTGGGAAGCTATACGGATATACGACCCCTGAACAAGCTCCCACAGTTCACGAAGATTTGATGGAGTTGGGTCAGAGCCTCGAACATGTCTCTCGATGGCATCCCAGATGTGCTCGATGGGATTGAGGTGACCTAGCTGGCCAAGGAAGCGAGGTCACTTCGGTGGAGTGTTCATCGAACCATTCGGATACAATTCGGGAGCTGCATTGTCTTGTTGCAGGATGAGGTCCCCAGTGGGATGTTGAAGACGCACAAACGGTAGCAAATGGTCGTCTAGGATATCTCGGTAACGTTGACCTGTGAGGGACGATGTCACATGTACCAGGGGTCCCATTTCAGTCCACGTAAACAGTCCCCAGACTAGAATGCCACCCCCACCAGCTTGAAAAGTACCCTGCTGGCAAGAAGGATCCATCCCTTCATGTGGTCCTGCCATCCGCATGTACCAACGTGAATCTCGACTCATCAGTCCAGGCAACATTTTTCCACATGTCTAGGGTCCAGTGGCGATGTTCCCGCGCCCATGCTAATCTTTGCACCCAGTGATGAGCGGTCAGCAGCGGTACCCTCGTGGGACGATGGCTTCTGTACCCCATAGCGAGATGGTTCTGGATGGTGTGGCTGCTTACACGTTCTTGTGCACCAGCGTTAAATTGCCGAGTGATTTCTTGCACTGTGGCCCGTCTATCTGCTGTTACAATGCGAGCTAGCCGACGATGACCCCGCTCATCCACACGCTGTTGTCCACGGCAGTTGGCCCTTGCAGGGATGGTTTTACCGGATTCGATGTACTAACCGTGCACCCGTGACACAATGGCTCGTGAAAATCCCAGTGCCTGCACGACTTCCGAGATGGAGTGACCCATTCGTCGGGCCCCGACAATTTGCCCACGATCAAATGCGCTTAGATCCTTCGTCTTACCCATACTGCGTCCGACTCTTACTGATTCCCGTCGCATCACTCCTCATATTGTCGGATCGCTGCATACGTCATGTCGTTTCCTTTTACAGGGCAGCCCACAGCGCCACATTTGCACAACGCCAGCTGTCTCTAATTCAATTGCTCTTCAGTGTATATCTTGATTTTTTTAATACGGAAAAGCTTCTTCCGGCAGTTGCAGTTGCTGATGGAAAGTTTAATATTAGATCTACTAATTTGTACACCTCAATAAACACTATTTCCAATTTATTCAACTTTATGGAACAGGTAATGTTTCTTACTGATTTGTTTTTGTATTTATCAAGGGAATAAAACACCTTCAGTTCATTTTCTAATCGAGCTGAATCAAAATTTGAAGCATAGAGTTCTTTAAGCTCTGATAGTAGATGTTCAGGGAAGCTTTCGCAAAATTTATCAAAACAGTTCGAATCCAACAAAGCCACGAATGTGAGATCTAATATCACTGATTTTATTTCATTGACATTTCATACAAACTGAAACCACTCTCCGCGAAACACGCGCTTTTAAAGGCGGAAGCATGGAGGGACTGGTGTAGTCCGAAGTCTTCTCTGTTCTGAGCAAACTGTTGCGCAAAGCAATGCTCCATCCACCTCCATACGCCCATTCATGTTGTCATGGAAACGCTAGCAGGCGATCGTATCGAAGTTCTTCGCATCAGAACAGCGAAGACTCTCGAAGACCTGCTTGCATTATGCCGTTGGTCAGCGCTCGCCAGAATGATTCTCATAATCGAAAGAAGCGAATTCGCACGTGCTTCTTTCGCAGCGAAAGCATCGACATATCTTAATACCGTTGATAATTGACTTTTATTTGTGTATAATTAATTGACTTTTATCTGGGCATTCTCTGGGCTTCGCAACTAGCCTAGCCAGCCTTGAATATACGCCACTGCCCGGTGACTCCACGAAGCTGTTCCGAGAGCGCGAAGAGGGCCGTTGCTCTGCTAAGTTAAAGCGCCCAGCCCCTTCCCCCTCCGCACGAGCACGACTAGCGGAGAAAAGTCTGTGGTTTCCGAAAGAAAGAAAGAAAAGGAAAGCGAGGGGGAGCTTTGATAACGAGGGAATGACAACCCTTTGCTGCCACACAGATGAATGTCCCCCACAATCTATTAAGCACTCTGTACATAGATTTGCTTCAGAAGGTGTGATATCGATTCTACAAATCCCTGTGTAGCTGATCTCCATCAAATAGGCCCAGCCTCGCGAGGCCCAAGTGTACGAAGTATTCTAAAGGATTACCACGCCGTCGGAAGATCGTTCGTAAATACTGTACTTTCAGTATTATCCCTTTCTTAGCTTCTGGAAAAGGACTCTCGCCGCCCCGGTGGCGCAGTGGTCTAAGGCGTTGGCCTCTGATCATTCGTCCGAAAGGGGTCCGGGTTCGAATCCCGGTGAGGCATGGATGTTGTGTTTGTCTTACGGCACTGGCTCTCTCCCTTCCCTGGAACCAGTGACCCTAAATTAGGGACGGGCGACTGCTTATAGCCCATTGAGTTGCTCACGGTGGTCGTTAAACCTCCAAAAAAAAAAAAAAAAAAAAAAAAAAAAGGACTCTCAAAAAGCGCTCCAGTGAGAGACAGCTAACTTTATTTGGCCAAAAAAAAAAAAAAAAAAAACCCTTATGACGCTAAACTTTAATCGGCCCAGGTACGCTGAACTGTGGAGGCCTACCTCCTGAACTAAAAGTGCGGGTAAAAACTTGAGAAGAGGGGAAATCCCTCCCGACACTTGTGACGTGCCTTCCCCGCAGGACGCACACCACATAAAGGCAGATAGCAGCGAGAACGAACGTCTGCGTAGCTCAGTTGGTAGAGCGACTTGTTCCGGAATAATAAGTGGACTCGGGTTCGATCCCCGGCGTGGACCAAAAATGACGGAGAAATTTACTTCGTTATAATGGCGCCCGAACTTCCCGGATGACCCGGCCGTTCAAGATCTCGCAATGGTGTGATGTTCTTTCCACACCGCGAGACAAGAAAAATAAGAGAATCCCTTCTCCAGCACTTCGACAAATAAAAGTGTGTGACGTTGCATTTCACACACACCAGATTGACTGGGAGTTCTCAAGTGCACGTTCTACAGCGGATGGCTGCCTGCAACGATTCATGGTCACGGCTGACCCGTGGGCCATGCTCCCGGCCCTCTTTCGGGGGGGGAGATGTGATGTGCCTGCCCCGCAGGACACACACGACATAAAGTCAGATAGCAGCGAGTACGAACGTCTGCGTAGCTCAGTTGGTAGAGCGACTTGTTCCGGAATAAGTGGACTCGGGTTCGATCCCCTGTGTGGACCAAAAATGACGGAGAAATTTACTTCGTTATACTCTTGTAAAGTGTAAAGATTAGTCTTCTGGCTGAAAAGGTTCCATTGCGATTAAATGTATTTATGTGCATAATTTTGTTCCCTCTTTATTTAGCTCTAGCATAGAATTCCTGTATTTCCAGATCTTTAGTGACCGTTTATGTCATGTATGTCAGCTCCCGAATACAAAGATCCTCGCTCCGTATGAATTAAATTAAATAGCTCGGACACCCAACAATATATAAAATAATAAAATTATACTAGTAATCCGATATATTAGTGTAAGAATATACACAGTCCAGTCACATTATTCTGACCACCTGATACTTTTGACGTCAAAAGCGCGTACCAATGAAAGAAGGCACGTGTCGTGAGCTGGCTTGGAGGGTATATAACGTGTGCTGTAGGCAATCTGAAACATATCGGGGCTGCGGGTGGCCTGGTGGGCAACGTTCGTGACTGCCACGGAAAGGACCTCAGGTTCGATCCCAGGCAGGCAAGAACGCTCGATCCACTAAATATCCGCCGTGCGTCGGATGGGCACGTTAAGCCGTCGGACCCCGGGTACTGCCCCCGGTAATAAATAAGGGCGTCTTCCTCCCCTTTCTACTTCGCTTCCGTGTCCCTTTCCTATCGGGCACTCTAGCCCAAATCTCCTAGCTTCCTATTTCTAAGGGTTGTTTAAGACCTGGGGTCAGACACTCCCTTCCAAAAATCCTCTACATATGATCATGTGAAACATATCATTCCTTGCTGTCATGGGTAAAAGAAGCGATTTATCAGATTTCCAAAAGGAATGATTATCGGCTTTCGGGCCAAGGGTAGCAGTATTTCTGTAACAGCGCAGTTTGTGAAATGTTCGCGTGCTACTGTGGTTAAAGTTTATCGTAATTGGTGAAACAGCATCATTGCAAATAAGCCAGGTGGAAACTGCGGAGCACCACGTGCCATTGATATGAGAGGTGAACGCCGGCTTCGAAGGTGCCTGAGGGCCGATCGACACGCTACAGTGAAGCAACTCACTGGCCGAATGAACCAGGGGGCTATCGGGAGTGTCTAAAACGACAGTTCAGCGAACCCTGTTGCGTATGGGGCTCCAATGCAGATGGATGGTCACTGCACCTCTGCTAACGAAGGTGCATCGGCAGGAAAGGCTTACATTTGCACGGCAGTATCGGAATTGGACCTCTGCTGATTGGGAAAGGATTGCCTTCTCCGATGATTCACGTTTTCTGCTTCATCGAAAGAGTTCCGATACTGCCGTAGTTCATCTTCTTGAGAGCGTTCTTGAGCTTGGACGTTGGCGTATAAGGCGAGAAACATCGGAGAACAAACACTCTTCAACCATTGCTGGAAGAACAGAAGCTGGTGGGGGCAGCGTTTTGGTCTGGGATTGTTTCTGTGGCATTCTCTGGGTCCACTCGTTCCTGTGGAAAGCACTATGGACCGAATTCGTTATGAATCCATCCTTGCAGACTACGTATATCAATACATGCTGATTGTCTTCCCTGGGGCGGATGGAATCTTCCATCCCCACAATGCGACGTGTCAGACAGCTAGAAATGCCCGAGAGTGGCCGGAAGAGCAGGATGAAGTCTTCAAAGTACTTCGCTGGCCCCCTAATTCCCCAGACTTAAACCCAATTGAGCATCTGTGGGACCACCTCGATCGTGTTGTTCGCTCTATGGTTCCTCCACCAGGCACCCTCCAGCAGCTGTTAGATGCACTGCAGTCAGCATTCTCCACATAGCTGTAAACACCTTCCAGCTACTTATGAATCACTTCCAGCCCGTCTAACAGCTGTCCGCGCTGCACACGGCGATTACTCTGGATATTAGCTGGTAGTCACAATAATGTGACTCGACCGTGTAAATATTCCATGCTTCCGCACATCAACCAGACATGTTTTTCAAGGAAGACAAACAGAAACAATCTGAATAATAGGACGCTTTAAGAGTGTGAAAGTGGTGACTTGACTTGACAATAAACAAAGAGATACAATGTAATTTTCATTCAAAGACACGAGGCGTTACGATGCTTGGGCACGCGGTATCTTGGTAGAAAAAGGTATTATTTGACGAACTACTGTCACATTCGTAACAACACTAGAAAGACGTTATCATTGCAAGCTCCACTGTTGGTAATGATCTCCAAGGTTTCTCGAATAGCTGTAAATTTTGGGGGTGGAATAGGTAGCTAATTTCTTTATGTCATCCTACAGAGGAGTAGTGGACTTGAATTTTACTTCTCTGGATAGGCTCGTGGTTCCTCTATCGTCTTGTGTCCCTTGTATGCTCGTTGATTCCAATTCTAAGCGAACGCTTGGTCATTCCAACGTAGTAACGCCTGCAGCCATCCGTAGATTGTAGGGTGATCATATAAAAACCTGCCTCACTGGAAAGAGGGGATTTGTCAGTTTATTTCTTGAGCATGGTATTTAAAGATGCAGGAGACCTTATGTCTACACCGTAGTTCATCTTCTTAAGAGCGTTCTTGAGTTTGTAAGACACATTTGGTTCGTAGGGAATTAAGCCCTGGTAGAGAAGCTGCGACACAGGAAGATTAGAACCAGAACCGGATTAAGGCCTTAGTGGGCCACTAGACTAAGACATTTGAGTGGAACCAAAGGCTAAAGCATCTAAGTGGGCCCCCAAAGCACTTATGACGGGGAATTATTATGAGGTCCGTTAAAACACAAAACTAAAACTACTAAATTATCTGCAGAATTTTCATAATAAGTAACTGTATTTTCCACTGTTCTCACAAGAACACGAGTTAGAAGCTTAAGATTCCTAGATTTTGTCATGGATTTTCTAATGATTTAGCATTGTGTACTTTTACTAGTGCATCTGTTTTTGCTTGTTTTTTGCAATGCAATGTGAAGCCACCGGAGACTTCGACCATTAACTGTCTCGCTGACCTCACTTTTTTGGTGAATCACAGTTTTGAATTCTGTTCGTCTTCCAGCCTCTGTTTCTGACCAATTGAAATCATTCGAGACTGACAATTAAACTTGCTGACAAGAGTAAAGAAGTGGGATTAAAAATGAACTTTCAGAAGACAAAAGTGATGTACCATGCTTTTACAAGAAATGAAGATTTATCGATTGATGGGGAAAGCTGGAGATAACCAATACCTTACATTTATCTTGGACAGCAGATATCAAGTGAGGGTCACATTGATGAAGAAATTAATAGGCGTATAAAACCTGCCTGGAGAGCTTTTTGGAAGAAACAGCCTAATTTTCAAGAGCAATATGCCATTATGTCTTAAAAGAAAAGTGTTTGATCAATGCATCCTTCCAGTGCTGACGTATGGTGCAGAGACGTGGACCTTAACTAATAGAGACATACAAATACTGCAGACAACTCAAACGGCATGGAGAGGTGCATGCTTGGTGTAACCAGGAGAGATAAGAAGAGGAACTCGTGGATTCGAAAAATGATAAGAGTGGAAGACATCATGATCAGAGTAAAATCCCTGAAATGGCAATGGGCTGGACATGTTGCCAGAAGGACAGACCATCGACGGACAGCCGAAATTTTAGACTGGATTCCAAGGGATAAGAAAAGACCCAGAAGAAGACCACATGGGAGATGGGTGGATGAAATTCGAAAGTATGCGGGAGTAACATGGAGGGGACTGGCACAAGACAGACCGTTGTTGAAGAAACTTGGGGAGACCTTCGTCCAGCAGTGGATTGATAATGGTTGACAATGATGATGATGACTTTTACTACTGCATCTTATTTTTGTTTATTTTTTTTATGTAATGCAATGTGAAGCCATCAGGGGACTTCGACCTTTAACGGTTCCAAGTTCAAATTGGGAGGTGCGGGTGGATAGTGATGAAAAAGCTGAAACTGTCTCGCCGACCCAACTTTTTTGGTGAGTCATCGTTTTGAATTCTGTTCGTCTTCCAGCCTCTGTTTCTGACCAATTGGAAATCATTCGAGACAAAAATAAAATTATTTTATAACCCCCCTCCATCTCTCTCTATATATATTATTTGCTCAAGCATGCCTCCTGGGCCCTTGGTCAAGGCTATAGCCCCTAATAGACCCCTTCTTAATCCGGCCCTGAATAAAACCTTTTACCGACAAGGATACCGCGTGCCTAAGGTTAAGGCGATAAAGTAACCACGGCTCTACCCAGAGAAGTCAAATTCAAGTCAGCTACTCCTATATGGGATGATACTAGGGGTGTTCAAATGAAAAGGTACGAAACGTCATAAGAACGTAACCATTAACATATTTGCCTATGCCGCTATGGGAGAACGTAACGACACATCTAGGGATGCGATTGGAGTCGCCGGCGTGGATCGGAGCATGCGCGGGCGCCCGCATGCGCAGGAGAGAGCAGAGGCTCTTATAAAGAGCGCCGTCCAAGGTCCACTACTTGTTGAATTCCTCCAGCACAGACGAACCATTAATTCCGATGTGTACTGTGAGACACTCCGAAGCCTACGCAGGTCCATCAAGAACAAAAGACCGGGGCTGCTCACGGAGGGTGTGGTTCTGCTCCATGATAACGCGCGTTCACACGTCTCCAGGGTCACACACGTGGAACTGGCCAAGTTCCAGTGGGAGCAGCTTGACCATCCGCCCTACAGCCCGGACATGTCGCCCTGCGATTTCCATGTGTTTGGTCCCCTGAAAAAACATCTGAAAGGGAAGCACTTCCACTCGGACGACGAACTCAAAGACGCTGTGCAGGACTGGGTCTCGTCACGGCCACAGGAATTCTGGGAACAAGGAATCCTTCGGCTCGTTAATCAATAGGATCGTTGTGCTACGGCCTATAGTGTATACTTTGAATAAAGTCTTCATTTATACCCACAGTGTCGTTTCGTACCTTTTCATTTGAACACTCCTTGTATAAAGATGTTAATTACGTATTTCACCCCTAAATCTACAGCCATTTGAAAAACCTTGGAGATCATTACCAACAGTGACCCTTGCAATGCCAGCATCTCTCTAGATTTGCCACGAATGTGGAACCAATTCTTCAAATAGTGCTTTTTTCTTACCAGAATACCGCGTGACTAACCAACGTGACACCTTGTGTCTTTGACTGAAAATTGCATTGTATCTATTTATTTATTACCAAGTCTAGTCACTGCGTTCAGATTGTTGAAGGGTTCTATAATTTAGACTTCAGTTTCTGTCTGTCTTCATGGAAAAGGCATTGTGGTTGCTACTGCTATCCGATACAACTGCCGGAGCTTTCAGGAACGATTCAAAGAACTGAAAGATGTGCTTTTCTCGTATTTTCCCGTGTATGCGTGTCTTCAGGCGACAAAACTGCTTAGTTCTGATGTATTTTCAGTGTAGCAGTACGGTGTGTTCCACAAAGACCACGAGCGCGGTGGAGTGGCTCGTTCTGGAGTTGTCATTCTTGTGCTCTGTAGTGGTCATAGCGGTGCAGCTCGCCGTCTGTAGTGTAGTGTCTAAATGCCTTCGGATGAAAATGTGAGCCTTTCTGACTGAGGGAAGCCAGAGTTAACTAACTTTCTTCTCCTTTCTTGGGGACGTTAACTCGCAAATTCCTTGTGGGTAATTGAAGTAGAAACACCAGGGGATGCTTGATTAAATCCCAGATCTCGAATTTCCCCGTGTCGTTTATATTCGGTTACTGATGTGTCGATGAGTTTACTATCCCTCTGTTCCGACTAGACCTGCATCGTGTCAGAGGTTCTCCTAGGTAGTGATCATTTTCCAGTCTTCCTAAGATCAGAAAATGTCAGGTATTGCAATCCTCCTAGCCGTGCAAGGTGGAATCTTTCCCAGGCCAAGTGAGAAGTTTTCACTGCTCAAGCTGCCACATCGCGTGATTTGTTACTTTGTGAGAAATCAATGATGCCATGACGGAAGTAACGGAGGTTCAACCTAATGATGGACATATCCATTTACGATGTCACCGTGGTGAACAGCTTTGGGGGCATGCATTACGTAACGTTATAAAGACTCGACACCGGGCGCTTTGGTTTGGGTTGCTGTTGGGTTCCATTCACGTTCCGGCATCCTACGCATTGCAGGAACCATGACCAGCCAGCGGTACATCGCGGAAGGTGTGGAGGCTGAAGTGCTTTCATATCTGCAGACGGCCTCCCGGTGCCATTTTTCTACAGGACAATGCGTGACCACATGTAGCACAGAATGTCTTACAGCTCCGGCATGCACGACATGTGCCACGTCTTTCCTGGCCAGCGCATTCATCTAGTTTGTCTGTGGCCCATTGTGTGGGATGTGGTCGTTTGACGCCCGGCCCGTTAGAATCCGCCGCCAGTTACATAAGATGAACTTTGAGTTCGAATCGAGACAACATGGAAAGATCTTCCGCAGTGCGACTTCCAGAACCTCTTCCAGTCGATGCCATGCCGTTTAGGAACTGTTATCACCGCTCGTAGTGGGTACACAAGGTATTGAGTGTGTGTGCCACATTACTTACAAGTCTGTATTTCTGATCACTTACGTATTGTATCATAAATAATGTACCTATAAATCTCGCTTCGGTATCTCAGGTGTTTCTTGGTGTTGCATTTTATACAGACAACACTGTATATACACGAGGGACATTCAAATACAAACAAGAATTTTATTGTAGAAATCTATTTACAACAAAGTAGAAAGCTTCTTGATTCCGGTTTCAAAGAAAGTTTTTGGCTTCTTTTCAATCCAACACTGCATAGCTATAAGGACCTCATCGTTTACTCTGATTGAGCTCGTTGTGCAAAAGTTTTTCAACACTGCCTACACCAGGGGTGGCAAACGTTTTACAGAGCTTGTGCCCGAATTGGAGATAATCTTCAAGAAAAGTATCTCGCGTGGCAGTGGGAATTTTGAGCTGCAGATTATCATTTATTATGTATTCACTGTTCACTCGCAGACAACAGAAGAGAAATATAAGCAGAGCAAAGCCAGTGCTAACGGTTTACTTTTATTGTTACCCAAATACAGATAAAATGGATTTCAAAACGTGTCACACGACGTCACAGGTTCGCACAACGCCCTGGCTGGCGTTAGCCAGGCGTGAGAAGTCTCCCGTGAACACTTTTCACTACTCTCGTCGCGCTCTCAGAGAGCAGGAGTAATACAGAAGGTCCCTCTTCCTCCTGGCTCGAGGGATGTGATCGGGAGATCTTCCGTGGTCTTTGAAGCATCAGCATGTCCTCCAATGTCCTTTCGAGTTACCGCCAAAGGGAATCCTTTCGCGCTCCTTCTTAGACAAACCCACCGAACTGTCATTTTCCCGTTATCTGACTGGAGGCCCTTTTTTCGGGGCATTTATCCCCCGAAAACATATTAAGCTGAAACAAAAACCCTGTCTGCCTCAGCTCTCATTGAAATTCTGTAAGTAATCTCCGACATTCAAAACTCGAATATCCCTTTCTAATAGGTGCGACTGTTGGCAGTAACGAAGATTGTTATACTTACACCGAATTATTACTGAATTATGACCACCCCTATCAAAAGTGATTGCGGCCCGTTGACCACGAGAGGGCTCGATTAGTGACCGACGCAGTATATATAAGGTATAACTGGAGCAGTAAGTAGTAAAATGTAGAGCGTGATGCATAAACGGAAGGATTTATCGCACTTCGAGAAAGGAAAGAATGTGGGAGCTCGGATCGCGGATGCCTCGATTTCCTAAACGGATGAACTGGCGGGTTGTTCGCGAGCCTCCGTAGTTAAAATGTATCAGGACTGGCGTGAAAATGGTCAACGACCCGGAAGCAAAACTGCACAGGACAGCGAAAGGTGGATGTGAGAGATGAGCGCCAAGTCCAACGACTCGTGAAAGCCAACAGCCGCAGCGCTGTTCAACAGCTGACTACTCAATGCAACAGAGGTCGACCCGGAACAGAATGTGTCATGACCATGCATCGCACATATGGGCTATAACAGAAGGCGACCCCGACGACATCCTCTCCTAACCACGGCTCATTGGCGCAAAAGACTGTCCCGGTGAATAGATCATGCAAATTGGACGTCGGATGACTGGAAGAATAGTGTGATGGTCTGACGAGTCACGTTTTTTAATCCACTCCATGGATGGTCGTGTACGTATTTGGCGCAAACGACATGAGGAACTCGATTCATCCTGCATGGTCTCCACAGTGCTAGCCGGTGAAGACGGTTGTATGGTGTGGGGCATATTTACCTGGCAGGAGCGTGGACCCTTGGTGCATGTGGAACAACGTATGATTGGTGCCTGCAATCGTGAATTGCTTGCTTGGTATGTAGACCCAGCAATGTTACACTTTTTCCCGAATGGCGAAGGTGTCTTCCAAGATGACAATGCGCCGAGCCACAGGTCCAATGTTGAGCAGGAATGGTTTGAGGAACTCAGTTCAGACTTCCAGCATACGAATGCCCTCCGAACTCCCCCGATATCAATCCCATAGAGCACATCAATCCCATTGAGGGACACTATGGAACAGCATATCATGCTTCTGGATGCACTAATCACCTCGATACCTGCATTGAAGGCTGCATTACACGCAGCTTGGTTGGCCATACCCCCAACTGCTTCGAACATCTGATTCAATCGATGCCACTTCGGATAGCTGCTGTACTGAGTGCGAAAGGAGGACCTACGAAGTATTAGGTAGGTGGTCATAATTCAGTGATCACTCAGTGTATGTTGAATCGATGCCACGTCGGATAGCTGCTGTACTGAGGGCGAAAGGAGGACCTACGAAGTATTAAGTAGGTGGTCATAATTCAATTATTACTCAGTGTATATATTTATTTATTATGGGTGTGTTTAAAAACTCAAGATATGGCACTACATGCCGGGCGCCAACAAAAACATTTCGCGTGCTATAGGTTCGCCACCCCGTCCTTACATTAATTCGTCTCCTGTAAGTGTTCATTAACGGTTACCCGACAATCGTCATAATTGTTGGGAGTGACAGAAGTTTTTGATCTCCTAGTGGGAAGTTCATTTTCGACACTGTATTCTCCTTTAAATGAGCCACCCCGGTGGCGCAGTGGTCTAAGCGATGGCCTCCGATCATTCGTTCGAAAGGGGTCCGGGTTTGAATCCCGGTGAGGCATGGATGTTGTGTTTGTCTTACGTCACTGGCTCTCTAACTTCCCTGGAACCGGTGACCCTAAATTAGGGAAGGGCGACTGCTTATAGCCCATTGAGTTGCTCACTGTGGTCGTTAAACTTCCAATCAATCAATAAATCAACCTTTAAATGATTTTGTCCAACTGCCCACTCTTCCCAGCCAAAGTTTTCCAGTAACTGGGCTCGAAGCCTGGAAGCCACCCCGGTGGCGCTGGCTTGTAACCATTCGTCTGAGATCGGTTTGAGTTCGAATCCCGGTGAGGCATGGATGTTGTGTTTGTCTTACGGTACTAGCTCTCTACCTTTCCAGGAACCAGTGACCCTAAATTAGGGACGGGCGACTGCTTATAGCGCATTGGGTTGCTCACGGAGGTCGTTAAACCCCCAAATAAAAACAAAAGCCTGGTAAAGATTGCTGGAGGAATCACACCTTCGTTCGTGAGAAATTTGATAATTATGCGCTGCGCATCGCTACTTGGTACGCGAACGTCATGGTCCGACATCTTCATTATAATTGACTGATGATTTGGGGGATGGCACGACTAGTGCTGTTTTCAAGTTTGAACGTGTCTGTTCAGGCAAGTTGATTTGTGCTAGAAAGGTAACTTTTTTTATCGTTCATATTTAATGTCCGGCGTATTTATAATGAGATATACGTATTTACTCGTATCAAGTTATCTCTTCTCTTTCAGCAACCACCACAACTCAAGAATCAGGCTGCAACGCTCCACCATACAAAGCCCGATGCGATGTTTCTTCACATGTTCTTCAAGGATTTGTTTGGTAAGAATGTTCTTCTCAGAGTGTATGTATGCGATAAAGTTTCAGGATTTGCAGCTGAACACTTTTCCTCATACATAATTTCTAATATCTAAAACATGAGGAACGTTGACCACGTTTACTTTCGTCGCGTGTGTGTGTGTGTGTGTGTGTGCAGTACATACACAGTCGAGTCACATTATTGTGACCACCAGCTAATATCCAGAGTAACCGCCGTGAGCAGCGCGGACAGCAGCTAGGCGGGATGGGAGTGACTCAGTAAGATGCTGGATGGTGTTCACAGGTATGTGGAGCCATGCTGACGGCAGTGCATCTGACAGCTGCTGGAGGTTGTGTGGTGGAGGATCCATAGAGCGAACAACACGATCGAGGTGGTCCCACAGTTGATCAATTGGGTTTAAGTCTGAGGAATTAAGGGGCCAGGGAAGTGCTTTGAAGTCTTCATCGTGCTCTGCCAACCACTATAAGACATTTCTAACTGTGTGACACGTCGCATTGTCGTTCTGGAAGATCCCATCCGCGCTCTAGGGAAGACAATCAACATGTATGGGTGTAGGTGGTCTACAAAGATGGATTCATAACGAATTCGGTCCATAGTGCCCTTCCACAGGTATTAGTGGACCCAGAGAATGCCTTGAAAACTTTCCCCAGATCATAACGCTGCGCCCCCACTAGCTTGTGTTCTGCCAGCAGTGGTTGAAGAGTGTTTGTTTTCCGATGTTTCTCGCCTTATACGCCAACGTCCATCCGTTCGATGAAGCAGAAAACGTGACTCATCGGAGAAGGCAGTCCTTTGTCAATCAGCGGAAGTCCAATTCCGATACTGCCGGGGAAATGTAAGCCTTTCCTGCCGATGCACCTTCGTTAGCATAAGTGCAGTGACCATGCATACGGAGCAGGGTTTACTGAACTGTCGTTTCAGACACACTTCCGGTAGCCCCCCTGGTTCATTTGGCCAGTAAGTTGCACCACTGTAGCGTGTCGATCGGCCGACGTTCACCTCTCACATCAATGGCACGTGGTGCTCCGCAGTTTCCACGTCGCTTATTCGCAATGGTGCCGTTTCTCCAATCACGATACACTTTAACCACAGCAGCACGCGAACAGTTCACAATGCGCGCTGTTTCAGAAATACTGCCACCCTTGGCCCGAAAGACGATAATCATCCTTATTTGCAAATCTGATAAATCGCTCCTTTTATCCATGACAGCAACGAGTGATATGTTTTCAGACTGCCTACAGCACACCACGATACGTGCCTTCTTTCATTGGCTACGCGCTGTTGACGTCAAAAGTAGGAAGTGGTCACAATAATGTGATTCGACTGTGTATAACTTAGTACATACATATCATTAAGCTGTTCTATGAGATTCAGAGGTTAGCTCGCAAAGAAAGACCATCTGCCAAGTACACATTTAACTGACAGAACTAAAATTTAGTTACTGTTGGTGTATCAAATGTCTCCATTTACAACGTTCTCTCTGCACACCGCTCGAGCTTCATTAACATCCATCACACGCCGCACACAAGAACTTTTGTACTTCATACCCATAATCATTTTCTTAAGCAGACATTCATGAATCTGGACCTCCCATGATTTCCTTGACCTTCCTCTACCTTTCTTTCCTGCCACTTGGGCTGAAAAAATTCTCTTATTCAGCACTTCATCACTCACTCTTTCAACATGGCCAAACTACCTAAGAATATTAGTCTCCACCATACTAAAAACATTTTGCTTCACATTACACATCTGCAACACATCTTCATTCCTCACATGATCAGAGCGAGTGTCTTATCACAAACTTCCCGTAAGTAACGCATCTCCTCCAGCACACAAACGACTCTATAACGAAGCAAATTTCTCCGTCATTTTTGTCCACGCCGGGGCTCGAACCCTGGTCCCCTCATTCCGGAATAAGTCACTCTACCAATTGAGCTACGTAGACGTTCCTTGTCGCTGCTATCTGCCTTTATGTCGTGTGCGTCCTGTTGGCAGGTACGTCACATCTCCCCCCCCCCCCCGAAAGAGGGCCGGGGGCATGGCCCACGGGTCAGCCGTGACCATGAATCGTTGCAGGCAGCCGTCCGCTGTAGAACGTGCACTTGAGAACTCCCAGTCAATCTGGTGTGTGGAATGCAACGTCACACACATTTATTTTTCGAAGCGCTGGAGAAGGGATTCTCTTACTTTTCCTATCTCGCGGTGTGGAAAGAACATCATACCATTGCGAGATTTTGATCGGCCGGGGCATCTGGAAAGTTCGGGCACCATTATAACGAAGTAAATTTCTCCGTAATTTTTGTCCACGCCGGGGCTCGAACCCGGGTCCCCTCATTCCGGAATAAGTCACTCTACCAACTGAGCTACACGGACGTTCGTTCTGACTGCTATCTGCCTTTATGTCATGTGCGTCCTGCTGGCAGGTACGTCACAACTCCTATGCCATTTCTGCAGTACCCAGGTTTCACTGCCGTACATCAGAATACGAACACTTACACTTTCATACACAGCCATTCTGGAGACTTCCTTAAGAACCCATCATTCCTGTGAAAACCTCCTGGGGTAGCTACGACTTTCAATGAAGGATTCACTCGTCTACTAATTTCGCCATCTAATTTGTTCTCTCTGTCAAACATACTTCCTAAATATACAAACTCATTCACCTGGCCAATCTCTGTGCCATTAAGACTTGACATATAATTTAGTGGTGTGGTATTATTTCAAATATTAATTTAAAAAAACCTCGCCGTTAGCTAAAACACGCATTTTTATTTCCTCGGCATCTTTATTGTGCTCTTCTCTAGCTTCGAAACAGTTGCCAATTTCCTGATGGCTTCTTCGTCCGGGAGACACTGTTTAGTCCCTGGAGACAACATTATTGCACTGAATCCCGCTTTGACCACGAATGCTCGCTGTATCCTTGGCAGGAGAGGATACGGGAGGGGTGACGTCACTGCAAGGAGAAAATAAAAATACTTTTGATTGAGATTTTAACTATGCCGGTGTATCTTTTCAGTTATAACTCTTAAAAGGTTATTCAGTTCAGAAAAAACAACTTAATATGATCACAAACATAAAGTTATACACCGAGTGATTACTCAATTATGGCCAGCCTTATCAAATGTGAATGCGGCCCGTTGACCACGTGATTTCCGAGAGGGCGCGATTAGTCGACAGACATAGTATATATACGGTGTAACTGGAGCAGTAGGTAGTAAAATGCGGAGCGTGATGCATAAACGGAAGGATTTATCGCACTTCGAGAAAGGACAGAATGTGGGAGCTCGGATCGCGGGTGCCTCGATTTTTTAAACGGATGAACTAGCGGGTTGTTCGCGAGCCTCCGTTGTTAAAATGTATCAGGACTGGCGTGAAAATGGTCAACGACCCGGAAGCAAAACTGCACAGGACAGCGAAAGGTGGATGTGAGAGATGAGCGCCGGGTCCAACGACTCGTGAAAGCCAACAGCCGCAGCGCTGTTCAACAGCTGACTACTCAATGCAACAGAGGTCAACCCGGAACAGAATGTGCCATGACCATGCATCGCACATATGGGCTATAACAGAAGGCGACCCCGACGACATCCTCTCCTAACCACGGCTCGTTGGCGCAAAAGACTGTCCCGGTGCAAAGATCATGCAAATTGGACGTCGGATGACTGGAAGAATAGTGTGCTGGTCTGACCAGTCGCGTTTTTTAATCCACACCATGGATGGTCGTGAGTAGTGTATAAAAGGCCGGTTCTGCAGCAGTGGAGGGTCAATGTCAACCTATGGGACCCTCCACTTTGGTAGGTGGAAAGTCATGAGGTGGTGGAGGGTCACATCTTACGCCATCTTGAATGATAGCGTGGGACTGATAACGTCATGGGGGTGCCGCAGGGGCTCGGAGATAAGACTGTGCCGTCTTAATATGCGGATGGATAATATCATAGGGTTGTGGAGTTACTGTTATGGTTAAATTAACATTTCACAATATTATCTCGATACGGAGGGAGGGCGACATTACAAAGGCTTCGTTTTTTTTTTCTAACACGTGTGTGGAAACTTTTCTTTTAATCCCTCATCTTGTGAATTTTTCTTTCTACTTCCTTCGAGTGATTTTTTAAAATTTTGGATCGGTTTTTTCCCAAAGAATTTGTTTTTCTCATGGGATTTTAATACTTTTTACAATTCTTCGATAAAGAGTTATGTATGTTCTACAACGCTGTTCTGGTAGATTAAATGTTTCCTGGCCAGCGCGATTTTCCCCTCAAAAATTTTACTATGTTTTTTTTTATTCTTGTTTTATTATACCAAACCTTCTCATAGGTAATTCATTATTTTTCCCACTTAAAGAATTTTTATTTAACGACGTTCAGAGACTTCGATTTAATGTGATCCACTTATATACATTTAGGCTAACGGAACAATTAAGCCCACGCCAGTGACCTCCATTGAGGTTTACGGGGCAATTAAGCCCACGCCAGTGACCTCCATTGAGGTTTACGGAGCAATTAAGCCCACGCCAGTGACCTCATTCAGGTTTACGGAGCAATTAAGCCCGCGCCAGTGACCTCATTCAGGTTTACGGAGCAATTAAGCCCGCGCCAGTGACCTCCATTGAGGTTTACGGAACAATTAAGCCCACGCCAGTGACCTCCATTGAGGTTTACGGAGCAATTAAGCCCACGCCAGTGACCTCCATTGAGGTTTACGGAGCAATTAAGCCCACGCCAGTGACCTCCATTGAGGTTTACGGAGCAATTAAGCCTACGCCAGTGACCTCCATTGAGGTTTACGGAGCAATTAAGCCCACGCCAGTGACCTCCATTGAGGTTTACGGAGCAATTAAGCCCACGCCAGTGGCCTCCATTGAGATTTACGGAGCAATTAAGCCCACGCCAGTGACCTCCATTGAGGTTTACGGAGCAATTAAGCACAATCCAGTGACCCTCCATCAAACACACACTCTGGATTCACAAATAATTAAGTCACCATATATAATTGAAATACATAAAAATTTCAATATGCAAGCATACAGTCAAATCCTATTATAAATTCGTGTATCACATATAATGGCAAAGTACAAAAAACTTCGCACGCCTCCAAGAATTCAGAAATTTATATTTTCTGGTTAGTTTTAAATATTTTCAGCTTTTCTTTAATTGCCAATGCAGAATATTTCCCTTAACATCCTTTATACTTACCACATACTACCTTTCTTTTTCTCTAATTGTCTTCAGACTTTTTAGTAATTTTATAGTGACCGTAGGCCAATGTGTCACATCCGTTTGAAAGAATATATCTTTTATCATCAGCGGGACATAAACTTTGCTTTTTTGTCCTCATACTATGCAATTTTATGACCCTTACTCTGAATCTGCTGCATGTTGGTGAAGAACAGTTTATTCTGAAATATTGAAGTTTTGTATGTTTGATACCTGAGATTTTTCTTAACAGCAGCTTTTACAACACCTTTAGCGGTTAATTTTTCACCGCACTCGCTTTTTAAGCTTTGATCTTAGACCTACAAATTTCATTATTTCCTTCCCATTCGTCTCGTCCTTCATCTTTCCCATCACTTTCTTGTTGGTTTGGTAATACAGAAAGTGGTTGGTCGGATATCAGATGCATCAAATTTGTCTAGCTCATGCAACATGTCATTACAAACATCATCTGCATGTATTTCATATGTCAACGAATCGGTATCAGTGAATAGAAGTTTAACACGATCTTCATATTTTCTTCTGATGTAGTTATAATGAAGTCATACATCAGTGTTTTGCTGATGTCCAAAATTGTAAACCCAACATAAATTGGGCGTACGAAATGTAGGTTTACATGTTTCACATGAACAGCAACTAAGTCTTCACCAAACCTTGTGAATGAATGGAACGATGGTGACGCTATTGACTCAAGTAATTTGTGACGTACCTGCCAGCAGGACGCACACGACATAAAGGCAGATAGTAGTCAGAACAAACGTCCGCGTAGCTCAATTGGTAGAGTGACTTGTTCCGGAATAAGCGGACTCGGGTTCGATTCCCGGCGTAGACCGAAAATGACTGAGAAATTTACTTCGTTATAATGGCGCCCGAACTATCCGGATGACCCGACCGTTCAAAATCTCGCATTGGTGTGATGTTATTTCCACACCGCGAGATAGGAAAAATCAGAGAATCCCTTCTCCAGCGCTTTGAAAAATAAATGTGTGTGACGTTGCGTTCCACACACCAGATTGACTGGGAATTCTCAAGTGCACGTTCTACAGTTGATGGCTGCCTGCAACGATTCATGGTCACGGCTGACCCGTGGGCCATGCCCCCGGCCCTCTTTCGGGGGGGGGGGAGATGTGACGTACCTGCCAGCAGGACGCACACGACATAAAGGCAGATAGTAGTCAGAACAAACGTCCGCGTAGCTCAATTGGTAGAGTGACTTGTTCCGGAATAAGCGGACTCGGGTTCGATTCCCGGCGTAGACCGAAAATGACGGAGAAATTTTCTTCGTTATAAATTGCTTTTCCATTTGCACCAGTTTTACATTAAATCGTTTCCTCAAATTCTCCATGGTTTTCTCCAAAACAGCGTTGTTTAACAACTTAAAAAAAAAATCCCGTTCAAAACCATTTTTCACCTGTGCTCTTTTTCCGTATCGAAATTATATATTCCCTATAAAAGTGAAAAACGTATAACTGAAGTTCCACTGTATCTTCTTGCGGGAAAATTGTAAGCTCCTGACGACCAATGAGAAGGCATGTCAATAGTTGTTAATTTTGAAGTTTCCTAAGGAACGTCTACTTGCATACTGAGAAGGCATATTGGAAATAGTTAAGTACAGCTAATGACACCACCAAAGTACGAAGGTAAATAAAAGGGCAATTTATTACTTAAATTGACACAGGGGGCTGTTGATGGCCTAGTGGTCAACGTTCGTGACTGCCACGGAGAAGACCTCGGGTTCGATCCCAGGCAGGTACGAACGCTCGAGCCACTGAATATCCGCCGTGTGTCGAATGGGCACGTTAAGCCGTCGGGCCCCAGGTACTGGCCTGCCGGTAATAAATAAGGGCATCTTCCTTCCCCTTTCTACCTAGCTTCCGTGTCACTTTCCTATCGGACACTCTAGCCCAAATCCCCTAGCTTCCTTTTTCTAAGGGTTGTTTAAGACCTGGGGTCAGACACTCCATTCCTAAATTCATCTACATATGATCTGATCTTATCTAAATTGACACAGCAAGCGACAGCAGCAGACCAACTTTAACACGTCATAACCGTAATTAGACTAGATGGCACCTGCATCGCGCAACAGTACGCTTCAGTTTAGCTTCGACGGTGAGTTTGTAGACATGGAAGCTCCTCTTTCCGACTGCACAGCTGTTGAACAGCGTGCCGTAATAAGGCTTCTTTGGGAAGAAGGGGAACTTACAGAAGATTGGTAGCATAGCATGGTAATAACTGTATGGGCCAGAGAATAGCTTATGAATTAGTAAAAAGGTTTTAATCTGGCAGAACAAGTGTGACTGAAGAAGCTCGATCAGAACGTCTGTCAACCTCGTGAACCCAGGACCATGTTGATCGTGTGAACTCTATCATACAAGACCAAGGATTACTGTGTCTTTTGTGGCAGATATATTAGACATAAATTATGGTTCTGCTTATACTATAGTGCGTGACGACTTAGGATACAAGGAAGTGTGTGCAAGGTGAGTCCCAAACAGCTGACCAATCAGCACAAACAGCAGATGGAGATTTCCACCCAGTTTTTGCAGAGTTATGAAAAAAATCCAGGTTTTCTGGAAAGAACTGTCCTTAGAGACGAGACCCATTTGACCCTGAAAGTAAGAGGCACAGAATGGAGTGGACACATCCTTCATCCCTAGCAAAAAAAGAAGTTCAATAGTGTCCTCTATGTCAAAGTATCTTGCTAACCTTGTTTTGGAAAATGCATGAGCGAAACATCAAGAACACGGACAAATTGTCTGCGTAACATATTCAGCAATGCAACAAGCTGTAACCTGCAATTCTCAGCAAAAGAGCGTTGGTATCAAAAAGTATTCCTTTCTATCATGAAGATGCTTGCTTCCATACAGAGGCTGCAACCATAACAACTATCCAATACCTCAAGCCTGAGGTCCTTTCACATCCACCTTCCACCCGGAAGCAAAGCAATTATTATCTCTTCGGTCCGGTTAAAGAAACATTACTTGGCCGGCTGTTTGGTAGTGATAAAGATGTGAAAGCGGAGGCGCATGCGTGGCTACAGGGACAGTCTAAAACCTTCTCAAATAAGATTAAGAAGGGAAACTACATTGAAATATAATGCTACAGTTATGTAAGCTTCACTTTATTTTTAGAAAAACAAAGAAATTGCTTTTACTTTTGATTTGCTCACGTATTGGGTTGGTGCGAATGAAATGTCCGGCGCGAACGAGCAGTAGAGACAGGCCCCCACCACAGCGGAATGGAACCACCCACAGGTGTTGCGGGTATTACCTCACAGAGTTACTATAAATAGCTAGCATGTGTGTGAAGAACAAGGTTCAGGCGTGGTTTGTTTGGACGTAACGTGGCTTGCAAAGGGAGCATGCAGACTCCATATTTGAGAGTCATCTTCCTGTATGAATTTAAACTGAGCCATTCTGCAGGTATCGCCGCTCAAAACGTTAACAAAGCGTCTGGGGAGAATACAGCCAACGAACGAATCATTCGGCGATGGTTTGTAAACTTTCGAAGAGGATATACGGACCTGCAAAACGAAGCACGTCATCACCGACCTGTTGCTGTTTCTGAAGATGTTCTTTTACGTGTGGTTGAAGCGGACCCCCGAAAAACGTGTCGTGAGATAGCGGCAGAGGTAGGTGTCCACCACACGACAGTTGTTCAGCGTCTGTCTGCGCTGGGTAAGGCCAAAAAGCTGGACATGTGGCTGACGAATCAATTGACAACTGCCAACAAGACTAGGCGTTTGGAAGACTGCACGTCGCTGCTTGCCAGAAATAAACAGGAACCTCTACTGCATCGAATCGTCACTTGCGACGAGAAGTTGTTCCTTTATTAAAATCGGAAACGATCTACACAATGGTTAAGCAAGCCACAGCTTGCTGGACGGCATCCTAAGCTACCCCTACACACCAAGATGACGATGATCCTTGTCTGGTGGGTCCACAGCCGGGATAATTCATCGGAGGTTCTTGGCAAGAGGCCAAATCATCACTGTAGAACGTTATTGTGTTGAATTACACCAGATGCACTAGAACTTTCTGCAGAAATAGCCGGCTTTGGTCAACAGACATGATGTTCTTCTGCTCCAGGACAACCCGCCCTCATCCGGTAAAAATCCAGAGGATGTGAAATATTACATAGGTTCGACACTCAGGACCTTAAAAGTACGATTATCGGAACACCAATATTACTTGAGGTCAGGTTCCACCAACACAGCACTAACTGAAACTGTGGACCAAGAGGAAAAATTTCTGATTGGAAGAACGCCGTGGTTTTGAACTCTAAAGTAACAAGAGGAAATGTTTTCCTCTCCGAGAGCCTATATATCCATTCATATGGGCCTTTATGCTGTAACTCAGAACTTCCGTCATTCATTCCTCACATATGGAAAAAAACTAATCCCCATCGATATGCCCGGCACCACTACGGACAATATTGTATAACCTTTCATATCTTCGAACTTTTGATCGTTTTTGATTTGCTATGTTGACCGATGTCAACGCCTACTGCGTTGCATCATGGGTCAAACCTGATTGTATATAAGTGGACCACTTGTTGTTCTTTATGGCCTTAAGCCTGAAGATGGGATCTAGGGATCCCGAAGGATCTCGCTTTTAACTTGCTTTTACTTGTGAATAAAGTTTTTTAAACTAGTCTACAGTATCAGCAGGGATAATTTAATTATTTTTTTAATCGTACGTAGACAGCTTTTATGACTTACATACCCGCCCTCATGTCGCACAATGAACGATGTTGACACTAAGTGCCTTAGGCTATGTAGCACTGCTTCATCCTGCATATTCCCCGGACTTGTCTCCGACAGACTATCATCTGTTTCGTAGCCAGGATCACTTCCTGTCCGGGAAACAGTTCACGACAGACAACGAGGTTCAACGTGCAGTTGATGACTTCTTCGAGTCCCAGCCACAAGACTTTTTTCGTTCCGGGATCATGGCCTTTGCCGGACAGATGACAACTATGCGTCGATGCCGAGGGGATTATTTTGCCTAGGTAAGTTGTCCTACTTTTCCGTTCTCGCTGTCCACGCGTGCTGGTCATTTGCCGGACATTTCATTCGCACCAACCCAATATAATACTGAGAAGGAACATTTGCTTACCAGACATGTGCCACGTAATGCTTCTTTAAGCGGACCGAAGAGATAAAAATTGCTTTTTCCTGCAAATGCCGACTGACCAGCTTTCGGATTTCACAAGTGAGCACAAAAAGAAACTTGGATTCATATACAACACTGCATAATCGAAAATCTCGGTCTGTTGTAGCACAAATGTACAGCTTAACTACTGAAGGCCATTTGTGAGTGCCCGAAAGTTGAGGAGACTATGAAAACTTATATCAACGAAGTGTCTCCTTTCAGTATTTCAGTGGTATGTATCACGTAATTTAAATAATAAAAATAATGCTTGAGTGTATCATGAGTACTTATTCTTGAAAGATCTACCATTATTTAAATATCACATTATACACTGCTGGACAATTGCTAAGGACGGATCATAAACGGCTATATAGCGCATAAAAAAGTAAGTGTGGTTGGATGCCAAGTGAAATAAAATAATGTCAGAATGCCAGGACATTACAAGAAAGACAATTTATTGTGCTCTGAAATCCAGAAGGCTTTGGAACGTGTTCAAGGGACAAACAGGCCATTTTGTGCAGAATACGTAAACGTGAAAAAAAAAAATGCAATTACCGTCCGCAGGCGTTCCGGCGTAAGATGTCAATACGGGATATGGCCACCATGGAGGGCGATGCAAGATTCCACACGTCGTGTCATGCTTTGCACAACATTATCAAGCAGCTGTTGGGGTAATTTATCCCATTCCTCGGTCAGTGCACGGATGAGGGTGTCCTTGTTTATTGGGGGCATTGGCGACCAGCAAGACTCCTCCCCAAAGCATCCCACACATTTTCAATGGGATTCAGATCTGGAGAACGTGCTGGCCATACGAGGCGTTGAATATCCTCGCTCTCAAGACACTCCTGGACAGCGACTGTTCGATGACATGTTGCGTTGTCGTCCATGAAAATGAATCTATCACCGACAGCACCACGGAACATGCGAACATGAGGTAGCAGAACATCATTAATGTATCGTTGGCCAGTCATAGTCCCAGTTTGAAGCACATAGAGGGACGTACGGCCATTGATCATGATGCCAGCCCATACCATGACACTACATGTCGGATATCGGTCCCTTTCCTATATGTTTGCTGGACAATATGCAGTACCACTATCACGCCAGATCAGTTGTCGTCGACAATCAGACGATAGACTGTATCTACTCTCATCTGAGAAGAGGACAGCAGACCAGTCGTTATCCGTCCAATTGCGATGTTGATGGCACCATTGCAAACGGGCGGTACGGTGACGTCTTTACAATGTGATGTACACAACAGGACGGCGGGCGTATAGTCCTCCTTCATGCAAACGTCTGGCGACAGTTTTTCGGGAGATCCGCTTGCCAGTAGCAGCCATAAACTGATTTTCTACCTCACTAGCTGTGCTGCGCCGGTGTCTTTTTGTTGATAGCACTATGTACCGATCTTCTGCAGGTGTCGTACTGCGAACGCGACCTCTCCCGTGACGTTTGCTACACTCTCCATTTGTTTGAAATGATTTCCAAAGCCTTGAAACAACACTGTGGCTGACGTCGAACTCCCTGGCAACATCTGTTATTTTTCGCCCTTCTTCAATCTTGCCAATAATACGGCCACGCGTAAAATCATCTAGGTGATGTCGGGAAGACATACTAAAAATTGCAAGTTCGTCAATTGATTCTTTCCCTTTCAACTTTGCGTTTGAACAACAACGGTCAATACGCGTCAAATCCTTTATATCTCTTATCAGCGCTATGACGTTACGAACAAGTTCGGCAATCCAAAATTTGCATACGCACAACACGTCTTACTGTATCCCGCACTTATGCTAATTTCCACATTTTCCTGCCTTCCATTTTATGGTTGCTATCGTTGCTATTGTCATTCGTCCTTAGCAATTGTCCGGCAGTGTATTAACGGCTATTATCTCAAAAGATGTGATGCAAAATGCGGTAATTAAATCAAGCTTTTGTTTCAGTTCAATCTCTTTTGTTGTTTTTTATCCGTCCTCTAATGAAGCTTGCTTATCTCTTGTCTCATTTGCTTTTATGTCAACATAGTTCAGGCATGTTCTTCAAGGACAACTTAACTCAAACAAATTGTTTTGATCCTGGATTATCTGGATACATAAGTGAGGAGAAACATGAGTACGAATATGACGTTTTTGACAGGAACATCGAATGTCCAGATGAATATGAAGTTATGTCAGGTAATAAGTGGTACAAATACGTTTCCCTTTGTTAATTATAATTATATTTAATTATAATCTATTATTTTAATTTTAGGATTATTATTATTGGTGTAGGAAACAAGTTGGTATAGCCGAGCTTTCACGCGCAAACATGGTGCTTTGTCAAAGCTGATTAAAATCTAACGAATGCGGAGAGAATATACTGAACGGGTTCTGTTGTTGATTCTCTCCGCATTAGTTAGATTTTAATCAGTTTTGATAAAGCCACAAGTTTCTGCGCGAAAGCTCGGCTATACCAACGTGTTTCCTATACCAATAAAAAAGCTACGGATTTGTTTCTAAGTTCATTAACTTGGTGTATTTTTATGCTCATCTCTTACTGTTTATCTTTGTGAGGAAGTTTTTATCAAAGTCACAATACAACCTCAACCCCATCTCCCCGGAAAGAAAATCGCAGATGTTAACAGTTTTTGCTCTCTCTATCTATTTACCTCTCTAATATCTATTTACCTCTCATAATATGGATCGAAAGTTCCGAGTGCACTCGGAACTTTCGATCCATATTATGGTCTTTTCCTTAAGTTTAAAGTAAATACTTCTTTGAGGTAATCATTTACGCTTTCCAACCGTAGGTTGAAGAAACGTATATGCTCTAGCTTTGTCCGTCTGTCTGCCTGTCCGCACGATAACTCGCGTAAAAATGGTTTGATTTCCATTAAATTTAGTATGTGGTAGAGAACAACCTGGGGACGAACCCTACTGAAAATGGGCGAAATGGGTTCAAAGGTCAGGACATAGGAGCGGGATCCATTCCATCGCTCTTATGCGTCATAACTTACGTAAAAATGCTTCGATTGCGACAAAACTTTATCATGTTGTTCCGGAAGTATACTGAACCGGTTCTGTTGAATATCATTGAAATAGGGTTAAAGATCAGGGAACAGGAGCGAGAATTATTCTACAGCCATTATCCTCATAACTTGACTAAAAATGCTTCCTTTGCGACAAAACTTTAGTATGTCGTTCCATAGGTACACTAAACCAATTCTGTTTAATATCATCGAAAAGGGATCAAAGGTCAGGGCACAGGAGCGAGATTTATTCCACAGCCATTATCCTCCTAACTTGACTAAAAATATTTCTATTGCGACAAAACTTTAGTATGTTGTTCCGGAGGTATACTGAACTGGTTCTGTTGAATGTCATCGAAATGGGATCAAAGATCTGGACACAGGAGCAAGATTTATTCAACAGCCATTATCCTCATAACTTGAGTAATGATTTCTAGTATGTTGGAAAGCGCATCATAATCAATGCATTGCATGATTTTACTAACTTGTTTTGTCTTTATGACAGCTTTTTTGATTGAAGGTTTAACGACTACCGTGAAAAACTCATTGGGCTATAAGCAGTCCGAATTTAGGGGCATTGGTTCCAGGGAAGGGAGAGAGCCAGTGCCGTGAGACAAACACAACATCCATGCCCCACGGGATTCAAACCCAGACCCTTCACGGAAGAATTATCATAAGCCAACGCTTAAACCACTGCGCCACCGAGGCGGCTATAATAGTTTTCGTCATGACGTACTACAGAGGTGAATCACATGTCAAGACGAAAAATTTCGTTGTTATAGCTTAATTTGTAAAGCATTCGGCTCCGAAGTAGAGAGATGCGCGTTTCTCGTCATCACCGGTAAATTTGTGGGTTTCATATTTTGTGTGTTCCTTACGAACATTTTTCACGTAACGACTTTATTAAAATATCAGATTTCCTAGTGCCAGCAATGAAATTTTGCTCCGGGGCCCCGTAATGAAATTTCGCCCTAGGCCCCGCGAAATCTACATCCGGCCCTGGGAATGAAACAGCAAATTGCTGAGACTAAGCTCTCAGGAGCTTCAGTCTCAACATTTTCAATCAGACTTGGATGCACATAACACGGGATGCCGTCTTCACCCCCCTCCACCCCCGAAAGCCTCTTGCTCAGGGCCCCAAACTGTCTAAGTCGGCCCATGGTTGCCCTGGTCAGTGCGATCCGAGACTTCTTCCCAACAGGGGATGTGTGAGACATCATTAGTACGTGGTTAAACGCCTCTGCACAATGTAGAATGATTTTTTTTTTGGATTGGAGGTTTAACGACCACCGTGAGCAACTCAGTGGGCTATAAGCAGTCGCCCGTCCCTAATTTAGAGTCACTGGTTCCAGGAAAGGGAAGGAGCCAGCTCCGGAAGACAAATACAACATCTATGACTCACAGGAATTCGAACCCGGACCCACCTCGGCCGAATGGTCATAAGCCAGCGCTTAGACCACTGCGCCATCGGAGCGACGGACACAGATCAACAACGAATAATCAGAGATCCCTCAGTATACAGCTCGGGGACTTTTTCCACTCAGTGGGAAGCCGTGTTGCCGAATGGCGGTGCGGTCACATAACCTACTGACTCAGGGCACATTAGGCCCCCCCCCCCCAAATATTTACGCAGTTAGAACACACGTCGAGGGCAGCCATCTAAGATTTTAGGAAACTCAAATAAACGTACACTATATTGACAAAAGTCACCGGACACCTAGAAGCGAAATACAACATAGCATTTATTGACATACACTGAAGAGTAATTGAATTAGAGATACCTGTCTAGTAACGTGTAGCACCACCTTTCGCCCTGATGACGGCGGCGATTCGTCTCGGCATGGCCTCGACAAGACACCAGAAGCGTTGGGAAGCCATACGGATCCACGACCCCTGAACAAGCTCCCACAGTTCACGAAGATTTGATGGAGGGGGGGGGGGCTGTCATCTCTCTCGATGGCATCACAGATGTGCTCGATGGGACCTAGCTGTACAAGGAAGCGAGGTCACGTCGGTGGAGTGTTCATCCAACCATTCGGATACAGTTCGGGAGCTGCATTGTCTTGTTGCAGAATGAGGTCCCCAATGGGATGTTGAAGACGCACAAACGGGAGCAAATGGTCACCCAGGATATCCCGGTAACGTTGACCTGTGAGAGGTGATGTCACACGTACCAGGAAGTCCCATTTCAGCCCACGTAAACAATCCCCAGACGAGAATGCCACCCCCACCAGCTTGAAGAGTACCCTGCTGGCAAGAAGGATCCATCACTTCATGTGGTTTGCGCCGTACTCGTATCCTGCCATCCGCATGTACCAACGTGTATATAGACTCATCAGTGCAGACAACATTTTTCCACATGTCTAGGGTCCAGTGTGATGTTCCCGCGCCCATGCTAATCTTTGCACCCTGTGATGTGCGGTCAGCAGCGGTACCCTCGTGGGACGATGGCTTCTGTACCCCACAGCGAGGAGATGGTTCTGGATGGTGTGGCTGCTTACACGTTTTTGTGCACCAGCGTTAAATTGCCGAGTGATTTCTTGCACTGTGGCCCGTCTATCCGCTGTTACAATGCGAGCTAGCCGACGATGACTTAGCTCATCCACACGCTGTTGTCCACGGCAGTTGGTCCTTGCAGGGATGGTTTTACCGGATTCGATGTACCCACGGTGCACCCGTGACACAGTGGCTCGTGAAAATCCCAGTGTCTGCACGACTTCCGAGATGGAGTGACCCATTCGTCGGGCCCCGACAATTTGCCCACGATCAAATGCGCTTAGATACTTCGTCCGACTCTTACTGATTCCAGTCGCATCACTCCTTATATTGTCGGATCGCTGCATACGTCATGTCGTTTCCGTTTACAGGGCCGCCCACAGCGCCACATTTGCATAGCGCCAGCTGTCTCTAATTCAATTGCTCTTCAGTGTACATTAATACGGTGTCGATCCACCTTTGGCCTTAATGCATGCACTGATCCTTCGAGACAGGCTTTCGACAAGGTTTTGGAACACAGCAATCGGTATGCGCTTCCATTCAGTACATAATGCTGCCGCTAACTGTTGCTTAGTAGTAGGCTTTGGTTCCAAACTTCTTATGCGGCGCTCTAATTCATCCCATGGGTGCTCTATGGGATTAAGATCAGGGCTCTGTGCTGAGCAGGTCACACACAATACCGAATTATCGTCAAACCATGCCGTAACAGTCCTTGTTCTATAGCTCGGTGCATTATCCTGCTGGTACCAACAAGGCTCTGTTCCATAGTATTGCCACAGAGTTCGTAGGGCATAATTGTCCAGAATTTCGAGGTAGACGTGCTAGTTAATAGGTTTGTCCACGATAACCAATGGGCCAGGACCATAATACGAAAAACACCAACACACGAGAACACTGCCAGCTCCAAACTTGACCGTAGGAACAGTACACTGTGGTAAATAGCGTTCCCGCCGCCGGCCGCCTATCCACACACGGCCAACAGACTGGTGGATCGTGTATCTGGTTCATCAGTCCATAGGATCCGTTTCCATTGATCTACGGTCCACGATAAATGTTCTTTACACCATGCTAAACGACGAGTAGCATTCCGAGTGGCGATGAAAGGCTTATGAGCAACCGCACAACCACGGTAACCCGTGGAACGAAGTTCTTTGCGAATGGTACGTGTACATACCGAGGTTCCAGCATTTTTACTCACCTGTACACTGAGGTCTTGTGCAGTACTCCGTCGATTAGCTGTAACGACTATACTGAGGCTTCGATGTCCTCTATCACTGATTTTCTTTGGTCTGTCGGTATGTTTTGTTACTTCAGGCACCCCATGTGTCTTCTTCCATTTATTCAGTTCATCCAAAACAGTTGACTTGGGTATGTTTAAACGCCTCTCGGTTTCTTTTATGGACAACCCACTAATATAACACAACAATCTTTCCTTTTTCAAAGTCAGTTCTCCCTAGCCGCGACATTTTCACTCAACCTCACAGTGCGATATGATCGCGGTCAACCGGAGGCTTGTTTTTATACCGTTTGCAGCTGTACCGCGTATCCTAACAACGCAGCGGATCCGTTCACTTGCTTTTGAAGGGGTGTCCGGTGACTTTTGTTAATATAGTCTACGATGTTTGATGGGCAGGTGTCTAGAAAAACTGGCATCTCAGTTGGGTCATATAATGAGACTTTCAGTGACAGCAAAGTTTGTACCTATGCTTTTCATACATGATCCAAAGGAGCATAGTGTTGCAGTTTGGTAGGACATTATACATCGTGCAGGAATGGACCCACACTTTTTCAAATAATTGTAACAAGCGACGAGTTCTGAGTCTGTGCCTATGACCCGGAGACAAAATTCAAGTCTTGCTAGTGGAAGGCAGAAACCTACTCAAAAGATTCCGGTAAGTGAAATTAAACGCGAAAGTGATGTTTTTGCTTTTTTCAATGTTAACGATGTGATACATTTTAAATTTACTCATACTGGGCAGATTGTGAACAAGACTCATTACCAAAACGTTTTGAACAGACTAAGAAAAAAAATTCAGCTAAAAGGACCACAACAATTGGAATCTCAATCTTGTGGCTGTTGCATCAAAAATGGTTTAAGAGATTTAAAGAAGGTCGAGCAATAACAAAAATGGTTTAAGAGATTTAAAGAAGGTCGAGCAATAATAAAAATGGTTTAAGAGATTTAAAGAAGGTCGAGCAATAACAAAAATGAATCTAATGTAACCGCTGGCACAAATGTGCCGTATTTTCACTGTTATTCCATGTAGCATCTCCTTCAGAAAATTTGAAAATTACATTGCATTGGAGAATACATCTATAGATTCATTTTTGTTGTTGTTTTTTGCAACTACAGGCAATATAGGCATTCCACCGTCCCAGATTTGGGGCCTCTAGTTCCAGGGAGGGGAGAAAGCCAGTGCCTGTAGATAGACACAACATCTATGCTGCATCCGGGACTGGAGCCACGGAACAGCGGGACGAGTGGTCAGAAGCCAGAGCTTAGACTACAGAGCCACAAGGGCGACCAACAGGGTTATTCATAAAGAAGTATACAGTTTCCAGATGCTGTGAAACAGTAACAATTGAAGACACGGACCACAACTGCAAACCGTTAGGTAGATGTACTCATAAAGTTTGTGTCCCGCTACTGAGGGAAGTGACGTAGACGATAGCATGCGTCACGTGACTAGTCAGTCAAAATGGCAGCGTCTGCAGTGGAGAATGCGTTTTGTGTTCTTGAATTGAGCAAAACGGAATCTGTAACTGTTGTGCAACGGCATTTTCGATCATGATTCGGAAAAGAACCTCCAACCAGAAAATCGATCTACGATTGGCATAAAAATTTTAAACTACGGGCTGTTTGTGCAAACTTAAAAGTCCTGGACGACCGCTTGTATCGCTTTTGGGCGGAAATGGATTACCGGCTCGATGTGTGTCGTGTCACTAAGAGTGCTCACATAGAACATCTGTGACTGTCTCTAAAAAACTTGAAATATTTCCCTATAATTCTGTAACATGTAATATATAATATCTTATATTGTTCTTGTTTTATAGTGCATTGAAACTGTATACTTCTTTATGAATCACCATGTACATTTAGCCCTGTCGATCTGAGAGTTCCTGAAACAAAACAAAAATCGGCGATAAACCCTTGGGCCCACTGAAATACAGTGAAACTGCTATATCTCAGTGGTCCCACGCCCGCTAATGCACCTGATTAGCCTCCCTAAAACTTCTTTTTGTTTCCCAAATTGAAACAAAATTGTAAAGGGACAAATATTTGAGAATGTAAATAGTATTGGGTTGGAAAGAAAGTAAAGTCCGACGACGAGGTATCCGGAGTCAAAGCCCCGGTGGCGCAGTGTTTTAAGCGATGGCTTATGACCATTCGTCCGAGATGGGTCCGGGTTCCAATCCCGGTGAGGCATGGATGTTATGTTTGTCTTACGGCGCTGGCTCTCTCCCTTCCCTGTAACCAGTGGCCCTCAATTAGGGACGGGCGACAGCTTATAGCCCACTGAGTTGTCCATGGTGGTCGTTAAACCTTCAATCCAAAAAAAAAAAAAAGTCCCGGCCACGGCGCACATTGGCCACTGAGATTGTGTAGCACACCGGCATGACATCAGCAGGTAGGTGGCTGAAGTCAGTGGCAGTTAGCCGTCAGAAGGCGAAGAGTGTGAGCGCCAGCCAACATGGAAGTGGACAAAGAGCGCATCCGCCATTGTATGCTGTATGAGTTTCGTCGCAGTAGCATCCCCGCAGGTGCTGTAAGGAACATTACCAGTGTGTACCCCAATGCCATATCACATCGTTAGTGCTGTCCTTACTTTGAGCGGTTCCGAGACGGAAACATTGACCTGCTAGACCGTCTCAAAGCCGGAAGACCCGCAACAATGGATATGGACATTCTGAAGACCTCAGTGGAGACCGACCTATGTGTGACCACGCGGGATTTGGCCGAACAGCTGGGAACTACCCACACGAGCAGCATCACGCATCTGCGTCAACTTGGCAAGGTGCATGACAGGAAAGTTTGGGAACCCCATCAACTCACAGTTGAGCAGAGAGCAAATCGCATGAGTCCATGCTTTTCCCTGCTTGAACGTGACCATGTTGAAACGTTCTTGGACCGCATTGTGACATGTGACAAGAAATGGGTCCTGTATGATAATGTCAGCGCTCGGAAACATTGGTTGGACCCAAAATAGAAGCCCATGCCAATCCTCGAAGCCGGCTTACACCCATGTAAAGTCCTGCTGACTGTTTGGTGGGATATGCGGGATGTCGTGCTTTTGAGCTGCTGCCGGACACCACTATTACTGCCGATGTGCACTACCGTCATTTCGACGATCTGCACGCATAGCTCACGTCGAAACGACCACTATTGCTGAAACGCAAAGGCATCCTCCTACAACAGGATGGAACGAGACCTCGCACAGCACGGGTAACCTGTCACAATATCAGGGACCTAGGCTGGGAGCTGACCCAGCCTATTCCCGAACATTGCCTCAAGGGACTACCACCTTTTCCTGGACGAACAGCGGTTCCCCAACCGGAATGATGTCGACCGCTCACTTTCTCACTTCTTTTCGTCCAACCTCCCCAGTTCTATAGGGAAGGTATCCAACAGCTGCCCAGACGATGGGAGCGTGGCAAACGATGGCGACTACATTTTTGGTCTGCTTTGCTACTTGTATATACAGTAATGAGAACTTTTCCGTTGCCTTGCATTTGCAGACATTACTTTCTTTCCAATCCAATATCATCGAGAGTGCGACACAAGACCTGAACATGGTTCCAAAAGAAGATTTTCAAACGCTCTTTATGAAGCCACACTGAGATCGCTGCATTAATAATAAGTAGATATGTTCCATCAGCTTGTAAGCGTTTTGTGTTTTGGATTATAATTGTACTCCCTGTACTTACGTATAAATTCACGGACAATGAAATTGGCGCACCTAGTAGAAAACAAGCTACAACCGCGAAACTTTGCAAATAGCTAGAGTGCGTGCTGGTATGTAAATGATCCACGTTTGGTGCGAGTGCGCATGACCGCACACCCTGTGGTGGCGCTGCAAGCACGAACCGGCGTGTAGTCGATGCCTCATGAAAGCGAAAAGCACCGGCCGACGCAAGCAAGAGTACAGAGTGACAAGAATGCCACGTAGACGCCAGAGAAGTCGATTTACGCAACTTACGGACTTTGAGAGAGGACTGATCATCGGGCTGAAAACGCCAGGGTGGTCGGCGCACCATATAGCCCGCCACTACTCCCAAACGTCCGACTGCGTTTGGGAGTAGTGGACACGTGACGACACTGCCACACGGCGGAGATGCTCCGGACGGACCAGGAGGACCACCGATAGAGAGGATCGACGGATCGTGCGCCAGGCACGAAGGGATCCCATGGGGACCCGGTCCACTGTACAGGCAGATGTAGCGCCTCCTGTGTGCCTACGAACCATTTCCTGACGCCTCGTGGAAGCGAATCTGCGATCCCAGCGCCCCTTACATGTGCTGCCATTAACACCGGAACATTGCCGGCCCCGTGTGCAGTGGTGCCAGGCCAGAACGACGTGGAACGCCACAGACTGATGACGTGTGGTGTTTAACGATGAGTGCCGCTTCGTTTTGGGGACAGATGACCATCGTGTACGGGTGTGGAGGTCCCCGGGTCAACGGCACAATCCCAACCTCGCTATCGAGCGCCACACCTCCCACACTGCAGGCATTATGGTCTGAGGAACCATTGCCTACGATAGCCGATCAGCTCTAGTAGTTTTACGTGGATCATTGACGGGCCAGCGGCATGTGGATGAGATCCTACAGCCCCATGTGCTCCCACTCCTGGCCGGGATTCCAGGTGTGGTATATCAGCAGGATATTGCTTGCCTGCACACGGCTCGGGTTGCCCAGGACTGCCTACGTCATGCCCAGACACTTCCATGGCCTGCCCGCTCCCCGGACATGTCCCCTATCGAGCATGTGTGGTATCAGTTGAAACGCCGGCTGCCGCCGTGCAGCACTATCCGGGATTTGGAGCACATCGTTCAACACGTGTGGGCCAGTCTGCCGCAGGACATCAGGCGTCTGTTCGCCTCCGTGCCGGACCGTACTGCAGCATGTATCGCCGCACGAGGCGGTGCGACGCGCTATTGAAGATGACCAGACTGCGTGCCACAGACCCCTCTGTAATTGTTCTGCAGTTCTGTTTTTGCCATCATGTGCATCATTCACCTGTATCATTACGCCCATAAAATTTCAGTTCAATCCGATGCTTCGTTCTTGATGCGCAAATTTCATTGTCCGTGAGTGTACATTGAGTGGATAGAAATTATGGGATTGTTACCTAGTAACGGGTAGACCCACATTTCCCCTGATAAGAGTAGACACATGGAGAGGCATTGAGTGCACTCACGAAAGCATTGAAAGCTACAAGTATTTGCATCCATTCTTGTCGTACCGTTGTCCATAATTTCGTCGCATTCCTGGGTGAAGCATCCAAAGGTTTAACGGACCTTTCCATAGCATCCAAAAGATTTTGCACAGGGTTCATATCGGATGAACGGGGAGGCCATTCCAGTGGGAGAACTTCCGCGAAATGCTCTTCTAATCATGTTCGAGTCACTATGGCTTTGTGGGGATCCGCATTGTCCTTCTGGAAGAGTCCATGGCTCTGTGGGTGCATAATTACCTTTAACGGTTGCAGATGATATACAAGGATGAACACGTAGCGTAGACCGTTCAGATATGTACCTGGGCGTATCAGAGGTCCCAACGTGTGCCAGTGGAACACGCCCTACACCATAACCTAACCTCCACCAGCCTGAACACTTCCTTGTTGTCTGAACGAAATAACTGGAAACGGGACTCGTCGGACCACAAGACCCGTCTCCAATCATCCAAAGTCCGTTGCTGCTGTTCTTTCGCCCTGTTGAGGCGAACATTCCGGTGATGTAGCATTAGCAATGGTATTCTGGTGGGTCAACGCTTCCCATAAACTGTTACAGCTTATGATTGCCTTATGGTCTTTGTGGAGACACTTCTGGCACCTCCCTCGTTGAAGTCGGCGATTATTTGTGTCTCAGTCGCTTTCTAGTTGGTCGCAACTATGCGAGACAGAAGTCGACGGCCACGTTCATCTGCTATCTTTCTTCGTTCACAGCCCTCTCCACGATGCGATGTTATTCCGGAAATGGCGTATTCCCGATACACTATTGATACTGTCGAAGAGAGATACTGCAATTCCTGTATCACCTCCACGGTAGAGTAACCATGCGTCGGGCACTTTCTAGCATCCCTCTTTCAAACCCAGTTAACTTAAGACGCTTTGTATTCTACGGGAACGTGAATGCAATAAATTCCCCCTACCTATATATCAGCCAAGCGGTGACTAGCGAGAGGGTGACAGAGTCGCTATGCCCAGGAACCAGGTATTTCATAAATAAGCAGACAGCAGGGCTTCCCAACAGTGTATCGCAATCGACAAACATGGTGATTTGAGCGACTTTGATCGTGGACGCATTGTCGGCGTAAGACAGATCGGTCATTCTATCGCCTAAGTGATAGGAACCCTAGGATTCCCGAGGGCAACCGTATCAATGGTTGTAAAACGAGTATACCATCGACGAACGTACCGGCGCCCAGATAACAAGCGGTGGCCTACCACATGCCATTGATGACCGGGGTCGACATAGACTATCCAGGCTGCATTCCACTGCCAAGTTCTTCCTCTGAAATACAGGGAGATGAGAAGCTGCGTTCAATACGAGAAAAAGGCTAGAACGTAGACCACACAGTCTGGCCCCCATACACAGGATACATCTTCTACAGCAAGAGGGGCTCCGGCGTTTACGATTTTATGTGGTTTTCGAATACGTTAAAGGCAGCTGACAAGAAGGAGTTTGAGACAGGCAAAGATGAAGTAAGGAGCTGGTATCCCGGTGATCGCAATGATTCGTGAGTCAGATGCAGAAATATCAGACCAAATGGATCATTTACCACGAAACGCACCATAAAAACAAAAGGGCGAATCAACCGTACGTTGAGGATTCGAGCCTAAAATTCAGTGCAGGCTCGCCCGGAAATAGCGGGAGTAGGAAAGGGCCGAGTGAGGTAGGCAACTCTTTGTTCCTTTCTTTGTGCGTGCGAAACTGCAGCAGAAAATTCAGCGTACAACCGCAGTCAATCCGCGACAGATGCCGCAAGGAACTGTGCGGGCCCTTATAGTGAACTATCGATAAACTGTAGGAGTGTGCTCCTTATAAATATTAATAGGCCTGAATCTCTGCAAAAGATTTAATTACATTTCACTAGCGTAAGGCTCGGAGGCATGCATGCATTGACGTTATTGTTGTAAATATGTCCGTACATAGGATTTTAGCATCATAGTAGTAACTCACATATACAGTGAAACCTTTGTTGGCGGTCACGCGCATTCCGCGGTCATCTACCTAAGCGAGCAAAGATGTCTGGCACGGATATTTTCGCCAATAGAAACAATGCATACGAGACATTTATTTGGTGGGCACCTGCAGGATGCGATCACGGCCTACCATTTTTTTAAACACTTTAACATACTTTCATTTCGTCTTCACCAACATGCGGAACTTATAGAGAAATCTTGTAGAGGATGTTTCGAAACATAACGAAAAGGCAGTGAGTTTAAAAATAGTAGACATCTGTTTCTTTTTCTCTCTCTGTCACCAACATCGACGAGAATGTAAATGGTAGGCGGTTCTTGATGTCTGTCAAGTCTTCGAATTTTGTTTGGAGGTGGTATGGTTTTCTGTTAACTAAGGTACGCATGTTCGATATTTACATTAAACAGAAGTCATCGCTCTTTCCACGTTTTATAAGTGAGTCACAGAAAAATTATCATCTGCCGCCACCGGGAATCGAACCCAGGTCTTCCAGTTACGCGCCGGATATGCTACCACTACACCACAGCGGCCTCGAATTCCTCCAGACTCACATGCGACTAACTGCCAAGCCACTTGGCAGGTTGCTTCTTGGAGCCCGCACAATGCTGGGGATTCACGAAAGATGGTAAGCAGCAACTGTACAAATAACTAGGAGGCGAATGAATAATTAATTAATTAATTATACATAAATAATTAATTAAATAAATATTCATAAAAATTGTAGACATCTGTTTCTTTTTCTCTCTCTGTCACCAACATCGACAATTAATTAATTATTCATACTATTCATTAATTAATTAATTATTCATTCGCCTCGCAATTATTTGTACAGTTGCTGCTTACCATCTTTGGTGAATCCCCAGCATTGTGCGGGGCTCCAAGAAGCAACCTGCCAAGTTGCTTGGCAGTTAAGTCGCATGTGAGTCTGGAGTAATTCGAGGCCGCTGTGGTGCAGTGGTAGCATGTCCGGCGCGTAACTGGAAGACCCTGGGTTCGATTGCCGGTGGCGGCCGATGAGAATTTTTCCGTGACCCACTTATAAAACGTGGAAAGAGCGATGACTTCTGTTTGATGTTCCTAATCCTCGTCAATTGTCTGTATTAATTGTTCGATATTTAATTGTCCTACTGGAAAGTGTGAAGACGTGAAGACCACGGAGGACCTAACTAATCTAGCCTTCTCACATTGCCGCCGTATTGTTTGACTAAGCTTGATGGTCCACTCCAGATTGTAAAACAACATGTAACGTACCAGGAGATGTGACGTACCTGCCCGAAGGACGCACACGACATAAAGGCAGATAGGAATCAGAATAAAATGTCCGCGTAGCTTAATTGGTAGAGCAACTTATTCCGGAATGAGTGGACCCGGGTTCGAATCCCGACGTAGACAGAAATGACGGAGAAATTTTCTTAGTTATAATGGCGCCCGAACTATCCGGATGACCCGACCGTTCAAAATCTCGCATTGGTGTGATGTTATTTCCACACCGCGAGATAGGAAAAATACGAGAATCCTTTCTCCAGCACTTCGAAAAAAATAAAAAATAAAAAATAAGGGGGAGATGATGTAACGTACCAGGAGATGTGACGTACCTGCCCGAAGGACGCACACGACATAAAGGCAGATAGGAATCAGAATAAAATGTCCGCGTAGCTTAATTGGTAGAGCAACTTATTCCGGAATGAGTGGACCCGGGTTCGAATCCCGACGTAGACAGAAATGACGGAGAAATTTTCTTCGTTATAATGGCGCCCGAACTATCCGGATGACCCGACCGTTCAAAATCTCGCATTGGTGTGATGTTATTTCCACACCGCGAGATAGGAAAAATACGAGAATCCTTTCTCCAGCACTTCGAAAAAAATAAAAAATAAGGGGGAGATGATGTAACGTACCAGGAGATGTGACGTACCTGCCCGAAGGACGCACACGACATAAAGGCAGATAGGAATCAGAATAAAATGTCCGCGTAGCTTAATTGGTAGAGCAACTTATTCCGGAATGAGTGGACCCGGGTTCGAATCCCGACGTAGACAGAAATGACGGAGAAATTTTCTTAGTTATAATGGCGCCCGAACTATCCGGATGACCCGACCGTTCAAAATCTCGCATTGGTGTGATGTTATTTCCACACCGCGAGATAGGAAAAATACGAGAATCCTTTCTCCAGCACTTCGAAAAAAATAAAAAATAAAAAATAAGGGGGAGATGATGTAACGTACCAGGAGATGTGACGTACCTGCCCGAAGGACGCACACGACATAAAGGCAGATAGGAATCAGAATAAAATGTCCGCGTAGCTTAATTGGTAGAGCAACTTATTCCGGAATGAGTGGACCCGGGTTCGAATCCCGACGTAGACAGAAATGACGGAGAAATTTACTTCGTTATAAACATGTCACTCATTTAAGGAGGGGGAAGGTAGAAGTGACTTCAGAGCCCAACCGCAGTAGTGCTGCTATTACGTTCAGCATCTCCTCACCTTCCATTTTCTCAGGGGGAATATGTGGTAGAAGCGCCTCATTTATGAGAACGTACGTATGTTCCGAACACTTTACATCATTCCTTAGTGAGAAATTTAGTGAATAACATTCCCAAATAACAATATGCCAGGGAAGAAAGAAAGGGAGGAAAAGCACTTCACAGCAAAGCTGCATTAAAAAATGTAATTTTTTATTTTATTTTCAAGAGGAGATGAGAAATATTTTGACAAATTGAACCACTCTATTCGGCGGTGACCTGTCGACTCGGTAATTTTTTCACAGAACTGTAAATGATCTTGTTAGACAGGTTTCACTGTACTCATATTATTTATTTGTCTTTAAGGCTTAAATTGAATGTGCTCATTTCAATAAATTCTCAGGCATCATTGATAACTGTCTATTTGTCGTACCGTGTTAATTTAGCAAAAAGGAGGTGCTCAGGCATCTGAATTAGCGCATTCTGCCAACACTCTGACACTGTATCATACACGGAAGAGCCAAACTATTATGACCAGAGCGTCTGTGTGCTAATCGAAGCAACTGCAGGTAAACGATGACGCGTGTGAAGGTCATGAAAGGGTATAAATAACACCTGTACTGACAAGGGAATGGTCCGGACCGCTGTCGCTAAATACACAGTGCTTGTTATATCATTCGACAGTACTGAAGGGGTAATGTATAATAACAAACTTCAAGATGCTATGGAATATATTAGGTGTGCAACTTAATTCTCGGCCACAGGCACGACACGTTGACAACAAATTATAGCAAATCGAATACGTTCCTAATCAGGGAAATAATTCCCGTCGTGTTGGATACATTTAAGCCATCGGTCAGGTAGCTGCCGAATGCCACTGCAGAAAAAAGAGGGCTATTTCGAGTTGATAAAGTCATCAATACTTGCGTGGACCTCCTCGACAGAAGTGAAGTGCGTATCATTCAGGTGATGTTGCAGAGAGCGAAAGAGGTGATAATCCGACGGGGCGAAGTCTGGAGAATACGCCGGGTGGGACAAAATCTCCCATCCCAGGTTGGTGATCGTGTTTAAAGTCGTTTTCGCGGTGTAAGGACGCGCGTTATCCTGAAGCAACAAGACCGACCTTCTGCCCTTGCCGGTGCATGGCCTTTTCGCCTCCATTGCGTCACTCACACGAATGAGCTGCTGACAATAACGCTCAGCATTGACCGTTTCACCAGGTTTAAGCAACGTATAGTGTACGACACCGCGCTGATCCCACTATATGCACAGCAACAACTTCCTGGCATAGATATTCGGTTTGGCGGTACTGGTGGTAGGCTGACCTAGATAAACCCACAATTTGCGCCGCTTAGGATTATCGTAGAGGATCCACTTCTCATCACAGGTCAAAATCTTGTGGAGGAAATCCTTCTTCTTGAATCTGGAGAGCAAGGACACAGCAACATCGTAGCGCCTAGACTTGTTCGCAGATGTGAGTTGGTAAGGCACCCAACGGCCCTCCTTGTGAATCTGTCCAAGCTTGTGTAGGCGCTTTGCAATGGCTTGCCATGTTATTCCGAGTTTCTGGGCAAGCTCTGGCTGTATGCGACAGGGATACGCGTCCAACAATTGTTCCAGTTCCTCATCGTCAACTTTCTGTGATTGTCCCGGACGTTCTGCACCATGGAGATCGAAATTTCTCTGCTTAAACCGCTGGAACCTCTTCTTACACGTACTGTAGGACATAGCAGCCTCACCCAAAGCAGCACAGATCATTTGCTGGGCTTCCGCAGCACTTTTTTTCAGCTGAAACGTGAACAGGAGGCAGTGCCTCAAATGTTGCTTCTCGAACGACATTGCTTTCACCGTTCACTTTCGTCCTTTTTGTCACTACAGCTGTGAGCGGTTACGGTTCCCTGGAAAGCTGTTGGATGGCGCTGCAATCAGCCATTATCGCACACAGCTATTTGCATTTGCAGACGTTCTACGATCGTTTGCGTTAAGGGCCGAGAATTAAGTTGCACACCTAATAAATGATGAAGTTATAGGACATCAAAGAACACTGGCAGAGACAATATTCATAAAATCTCCATTACTCTTGCGGCCCGTATCAGAATTGTTCTTGTTGTTTTAAGCAATTGGTATACACTACAAAGTATTCATGAATGGATGTACAATATAGCGTGTTCAGTAATGGATATACATTGCACTCAACTTTCATGTATAGCAAAAAATATGAAGATCTTTAATTATGGAATGATCCAAACAAAAGTACTTACAGTGAGGACATTTCATGAATGCTGTTTCCTCGCAGTCTTCTCTACCATCTTCATCAATTAGGCCCGATTCAAAACAGTACTGGAGAGGTGTTTGGAAGTATCCAGGATGTGTAGTGACATAACTACACTTATAAAATGCAAAGCGGATTAGGTTTTGAAATCGAGGCGCTGAAAACTGAGAGTGAACAAAAGACTGCAGACCGAGAAAGTGGTCTCTGTGCCAAAAGTTTATGTCTGATGTTACCAACGCAGTGCCCGTTATGAATTTAATCATATTTTTATAGGGACTTCTTGCATTTATTTTTATAGAATATAATTGCAAGAAGTTCTAATATAACATTCATAATATACGTACATGCATTACATAATACTGAAGAGCAATTGAATTAGAGACAGCTGGCGTTGTGCAAATGTGGCGCTGAGGGCGGCCCTGTAAACGGAAACGACATGACGTACGCAGCGATCCGACAATATAAGGAGTGATGCGACTGGAATCAGTAAGAGTCGGACGCAGTATGGGTAAGATGAAGGATCTAAGCGCATTTGATCGTGGGCAAATTGTCGGGGCCCGACGAATGGGTCACTCCATCTCGGAAGTCACTGGGATTTTCACGAGCCACTGTGTCACGGGTGCACCGTGAGTACATCGAATCCGGTAAAACCATCCCTGCAAGGGCCAACTGCCGTGGGCAACAGCCTGTGGATGAGGCTAGCTCGCATTGTAACAGTGGATAGACGGGCCACAGTGCAAGAAATCACTCGGCAATTTAACGTTGGTGCACAAAAACGTGTAAGAAGCCACACCATCCAGAACCATCTCCTCGCTATGGGGTACAGAAGCCATCATCCCACGAGGATACCGCTGCTGACCGCACATCACAGGGTGCAAAGATTAGCATGGGCACGAGAACATCGCCAATGGAGCCTAGACATGTGGAAAAATGATGCCTAGACTGATGAGTCGAGATTCACGTTGGTACATGCAGATCGTAGGATACGAGTACGGCGCAAACCACATGAAGTGATGGATCCTTCTTTTTTTTTTTTTTTTTTTTTTTTTTTTGATTGGAGGAGGTTAAACGACCACCGTGAGCAACTCAATGGGCTATAAGCAGTCGCCCGTTCCTAATTTAGGGCCACTGGTTCCAGGTAAGGGAGAGAGCCAGTGCCGTAAGACAAACACAACATTAATGCCTCACCGGGATTCGAACCCGGACCCCGTTCGGACGAATGATCAGAGGCCATCGCTTAGACCACTGCGCCACCGGGGCGGCGGATCCTTCTTGCCAGCAGGGTACTCTTCAAGCTGGTGGTCGTCTGGGAACTTTTTTTTTTTTTGATTGGAGGTTTAACGACCACCGTGAGCAACTCAATGGGCTAGAAGCACTCGCCCGTCCTTAATTTAGGGTCACTGGTTCTAGGGAAGGGAGAGAGCCAGTGCCGTAAGACAAACACAACATCCATGCCTCACCGGGATTCGGACCCTTTTCAGACGCATGATCAGAGGCCATCGCTTAGACCACTGCGCCACCGGGGCGGCCGTCTGGGGACTGTTTACGTGGACTGAAATGGGACCCGTGGTACGTGTGACATCGTCCCTCACAAGTCTACGTTACCGGGATATCCTGGACGACCATTTGCTCCAGTTTGTGCGTCATCAACATCCCACTGGGGACCTCATCCTACACAAGACAATGCAACGTGCCATCGCTCCCGAATTGTATCCGAATGGTTGGATGAACACTCCACCGACGTGACCTCGCTTCCTTGGCCAGCTAGGTCACTTGACCTCAATCCCATCGAGCACATCTTGGATGCCATCGAGGGAGATGTTCGAGGCTCTGACCCCTCCATCAAATCTTCGTGAACTGCGGGAGCTTGTTCAGGGTTCGTGGATCCGTATGGCTTCCCAACGCTTCCGGTGTCTTGTCGAGTCCATGCCGAGACGAATCGCCGCCGTCATCAGGACGAAAGGTGGTGCTACACGTTACTAGACAGGTATCTCTTATTCAATTGCTCTTCAGTGTATAATGCTCATGAACAAGGCTCTAGTGGCTCCCCCTGTTGTCCATATAGCAGCTCAAAGTTTGGATATAAACATATCTTAAGATCTTCTATCTAAACAACATACTTTGCTTTTGCAATCAGCGACAACCACATGTCCGTTTCCTTGTGAGCTCTGTTAATCAGTATTATCCTTGTTCTACAGACTGGAAAGACAGCGGACTTAAAGCGAGTTTGACAAAGGCCAAATTGTAATGGCCAGACGACAAGGCTTGTAGTGTACCCACGGTCAGCCGTCGTTCGTACCTTCAAAACGTGGTCCGAGAAGAGAGTGCCGATCACGGCTCATCGATGCTAAAGATGAGCGAAGACATTTTCCGCATGGTACGAGCCAAAAGAAGGGATAATATGGCGCAAATCGCCCGATATTTGAATGCCGCTGATGGCAGTAATGTGTCATAACACACAGCGGATCGAATCCTGTTGAAAATGGGACTACGTAGCCTCAGGCCGCTCCGAATGCCCATGCTAACCTCCGTTCACCGTCGAAAGCGCTGCAATGTGCACGCGAGCATCAAAACTGGACCTTGAATGATTGGAAGAAGGTCGCCTGCTCAGATTGCTCAAGAATGGTTCGCGGAGCATGAGGAACGTACGTAGGCATTCCTGGCCTCCAAATTCCCCAGACATCAATCCAATTGAGGCATCTGGGGTTTGTGTTGTAACAGCAAATTTGATCTGCGGCGGCTCAACCACGTAACTTACAAGATGACCTTGATACCAGATACCACAAGACACCTTTAGAAATCTTGTAGCATTAACGCCTCGCCGGGTAAGAGCTGTATGACGTGAAGAACCAACATCATATTAGGCAGGTGGTCATAATGTTGTGGCTCTTCGGTGTGTATCAGGCCAGTCTTTTTATTAAATGTCTGAGAAAGTGAATATCGAACTTGGGATGTTAATCTGTTTGTGTATCTTGATTTTCTATCTGGCTAGGGGTAGCTTTCCAGAGAAAATTCTGGGTCCAGCACCTACGTCCAGAAAGGGAGGATTATACAAAAACACAACGCAGAGCACAGCACCAGAGCTAAACACGTATGTCTGCCTCAAAGTGCTAAATTATTTTCTTTTGAGTGGAAAGTTATTAGGTGTACAAATAAGTTTTAAAGCGTTTTAAGACAACGCAACATGTAATTTGAGAGAAAACAACAATACCTTTACGAATCAAAATATGCCCCGTCATTATCTATCACCTTCCGCCATCGGTCGGGCAGCTGACGGATTCCAGCCATGAAGAATACTTCGTCGTGTGACGCGATGAAGTCGTCAACCCATTTTTGCACTTCGTCACATGTCCGGAACCGTACAGCAGACAAACCATGTTGCATCGATAGGAACAAATAATAGTCTGAAGGGGCTATGTCGGGACTATACGCCGGGTGCTCCAAAACTTCCCAGCCAAGCGTCAATAACGTTTTCTTGACCGATTTCGCGACATGTGGCCTAGTGTTGTCATGCAGTAATTTCACGGGACGCAATCCATTGCCTGTGAATGCACGTTTTCGACAGATTTCCTGGTTCAATCGCAGAAATTGTTTCTTGTAGCGATCAGCAGCAACAGTTTGACCCTGTTCCAATAGTTCATAATAAAGCACACCCTTTTTATCCCGCCAGATGCACAGCAGATCTTTCTTGTAGTGAATATTGCGTTTCGGTGTCAAAGTCGTTGCTTCACCGGGGTTTACCCAGTGTTTTTGCGTTTGGAATTGTCGTACCATATCCACTTTTCATCACCCGTAACGATTTTTCACAGGAAAGACTTTCTGTGTTGTTTATTCAACAGATTCAAACACTTCATCCTTGTTTCTCTGGCTCAGGTCATGTGGCACCCATTTTCCTTTCTTCTGAATCTTTGCCATTGCGCGTAAGCGATTGGAAATGGTTTGTTGAGTTACCCCCATTTGTTCAGCTAGTTCTTAATGCGTTTGAGACGAATCTTCATCTAGCAATGCTTGCAGTTCCTCATGTGCAACCTTCTGCGGGGCGTCGCTACGTTCTCTATCACTAACATCAAAATCACCTGCTTTAAACCGTCTAAACCAAAACACATACGTGCTTTTCGATACAATATTCTCCCCCAGAACAGAACAGATCGATGCACATGCTTTTGAAGCACTTTTTCCTTGATGAAATTCGTAACGAATGCAGTGTCGAATAAATGCAGTCTCGCTTGCCATCTTTTACTTACCGACGTGCAAGTCCGTTTGACTGTGGGGCAAACTTCTGCGTCACATTTTATACTCTGGACCAGTTACGGTCACATGAAAACAACGCGGACGAATGTTGGATATGTAAATTAGCGGTATACGTTACACAAGAAACGCTTTAAAACTTATTTTTACACCTAATATTTCAGTTTGACCGCCGCCCCTCTTCCAAAAGGAAAAATCGGCGAGTTTCTTAAACACAAGATTGTTGTAAATTAAATGTACTGATTCTAGCACACCTACAAAAAAATGAAATAATGTAAGTTACCTCTTTAAAAGGGCCTTATATTCTCGTTAACAGTACCAGATACCATGGGCGCCCACAGCTTAGTTTTCAAGAGGGGAAAACAGAAATTGTAACTACGAATAACATATACAAATAGCATATACACTGGTCACAAAAAAGTTAGGGATATTGAATGAGGTGAAGGATGTATGTATCTGACTCAAGTAACACGCATTGAAATAACATCAGTGAGGCTACGTAACACCAACAATAAAGAGTGTGTGTACAAAAACAATTTATTGTGCAATTTCTGCACACATCAAAGTAGCAATGCAATGTAGACAAAATGGTAAATTCGGAGAATGCCCATACCTCTGGATTTCAGTACCTCTGTGTCGAAGAACGCCTTGACACCTACCAGGCATACTTGCAATGACATTATTTATGAGTGTCATCAGGGGAAGCCCTTCCTATATTATACGCAACACGTTACGGAGGTCTACCGGTATACTGTAATATGAAGCGTGGTTATCTAGACGCCGCTGTACAGTGTCCCAAATGTTCTCAACAGGATTAAGGTCAGGAGACCTTGGAGGCAGCTGTAGGAATTCAATCCCATGATTTTCCAGCTCCCAAAGCATGCCCCAGGCACGGTAACATGTAACAGTGATCATCGAGAAAACGGAATGCATGACCAATAGCAGCATGAAACAGTGTCACAATGATCTCGTTTCCGTACACGGAGGCTTTCATATTTTCTTGACAGACACACAAGGAAGTACGGCCATTAAAACACAGACCAGAACTGACTTCCGCTAGTAAGGGTGACGGACTGCACATAGTGTGGTTGCATTCGTGTGCCGGATCTCCTCCACACATGTTTTCGTTGAGTGTCCGGATAAAGAGCCGGGATTCGTCTGTGAAAAGTACATGATACAATTCTGTATTCCATAACATGTACTGTTTGAACCAGGATCTTGACGACGGTGAGCTGATGTCAATGCTATACATCTCAGCGGCCTCCTTGTTCTGAGACCGAACTCGTGAAGGCGGTTTCGTGCCTTTTGCGTACATACTGTGACACCAGAAGCAGCTAGAAGTGATTCCCGGAGTTGGCTACTTGTGACGCTAGGCATTCTCCGAGGACTTACTATCAGGTATCGATCTTGCCTTCTGGTGGTTATCCTCGGGCGACCACTCCTGGGTCGATCTGCAATATTTCCACGCCGTAGAAATCTTGTGTGTAGCCGACTTACTACACTTTGCGAAACTCCTAAACCAGCAGCCACATCGATCTGCCATACATCTGCCTGTAATATGCCAACAGCCCTATTTCTGTTGTCCATGCTGAAACGTCGTCTGGACATCATTTCAGGTTATCCCACACTGAAGGGAATACATTCAGCCAACTTCTAGACCCAGCCCTGAAAATACCCGTTTTCCAATTCTCGCAGGGTATTTTTATTGGACCTCGCACGTCACGTGCTGAGTTGTCATGATGCTAATTTTCATATGACCAGATCATACGCAAAGGATTTTCTTTTTTTTTATTGGGAGTTTAACGACCACCATGAGCAACTCAACGCAGTCGCCCGTTCCTAATTTAGGGCCACTAGTTCCAGGGAAGGGAAAGAGCCAGTGCCGTAAGACAAACACAACATCCATGCCTCACCGGAATTTGAGCCCGGACACCTTCCGGACAAATGATCAGAAGCCGTCGCTTAGACCACTGCGCCACCGGGGCAGCAGAGGATCTTAGGAAGGGAGTGTCTGGCTCCAGGTCTTAAACAACCCTTAGAAATAGGAAGCTAGGAGATTTGGGCTAGAGTGCCCGATAGGAAAGTCACACGGAAGCGAGGTAGAAGACGCCCTTATTTACTACCGGGGGACCAGTACCCGGGGTCAGACGGCTTAACGTGCCCAGATCAGATCAGATCATATGTAGAGGATTTTAGGAAGGGAGTGTCTGACCCCAGGTCTTAAACAACCCTTAGAAATAGGAAGCTAGGAGATTTGGGCTAGAGTGCCCGATAGGAAAGTCACACGGAAGCGAGGTAGAAGACGCCCTTATTTACTACCGGGGGACCAGTACCTGGGGTCCGACGGCTTAATGTGCCCATCAGATGAGATCAGATCATATGCAGAGGATTTTAGGAAGGGAGTGTCTGACCCCAGGTCTTAAACAACCCTTGGAAATAGGAAGCTAGGAGATTTGGGATAGAGTGCCCGATAGGAAAGTCACACGGAAGCGAGGTAGTAGACGCCCTTATTTACTACCGGGGGCCAGTACCTGGGGTCCGACGGCTTAATGTGCCCATCAGATGAGATCAGATCATATGCAGAGGATTTTAGGAAGGGAGTGTCTGACCCCAGGTCTTAAACAACCCTTGGAAATAGGAAGCTAGGAGATTTGGGATAGAGTGCCCGATAGGAAAGTCACACGGAAGCGAGGTAGTAGACGCCCTTATTTACTACCGGGGGCCCAGTACCCGGGGTCCGACGGCTTAACGTGCCCATCCGACGTACGGCGGGTATTTAGTGGTTCGAACGTTCGTACCTGCCCAGGACCGAACTTGAGGTTATCTCCATGGCAGTAACGAACACTGACCACTAGGCCACCCGTTGCCCTAAACAACCCTTAGAAATTGGAAGCTAGGAGATTTAGGCTAGAGTGCCAGATAGGAGAGTCACACAGAAGAGAGGTAGAAACGGGAGGAAGACTCCCTTATTTACTACCGGGGGGGGGCAGTACCAGGGGTCCGACGGCTTAACGTGCCGATCCGACGCACGGCAGATATTTAGTGGTTCGAGCGTTCGTACATGTCTGGGATCGAACCTGTGGTTATCGCTGTGGCAATCACGAACTTTGACCACTAGGCCACCCGCGGCCCTAATTTACATATGATGTAGCTAATCAAGCTGATAATCGACCTCCAGTGGTCGCTAAATTTGCATATAACCACGTTTTCCTTTCACCGCCGTATCCTTACCTATTTGTGACCAGTGTATAAATTTTCGCTCTGCCTTCTTGTTATCTAACCGTTTTTACGACACTTTCAACACATAAATTTAACTGAAACCAGAAGATCCAAAAACTGCATAAAAATATGGCTAAATGAAATTAGACAGAATGTTAGAACAATAAGGAAATTTCTTTGTCGTTCTTTTGTTCATTTTGGCCGCTTGTGTCATATGCGACACGAAAGATTTTTGTTAAGCAGTGAATAGCTGCTGCAGAGGATGATATTTTTTTATTTCTTCGCCTTTCATACTGTAAGTACACCTGTGGAAAGAGCTCCTTTATAATGTTTTCAAGGGACTTACTATGATATGAAAAGAGTGCTAGGATGAAATTAAAAAATTACACTGCCTGATAGAGAAAAGGCCACACCATGAAGACGTCAACGCAGCGCCATGCAAATTGAAAGCTGGGTGCACACATACAAGTTATGCAAATGATTGCATTTGCAGGCCAATCGCACGAACGGCGCGCGGTATATACGCGGACAACCAGCCCGTGAGGCCATCAGTCGAGACGTCGTGATGGCCGCGAGAAGTGAGTGGTTCTGCTGCAACAGTCAGTGTCTGGAGAACGAACAAGGTGTGCCACTGCCGTTAAAACGTGGTTGTACGCGATTTCGTCAAACGGATGAGTTCAAGAGAGGTGTCATTGCAGGCCTTCGTGCCGCCGGATGGTTCTAGCTTTGTATTGCGAAAGAAACGCAACGTGATGCCACAACCGTCGGTCGCATTTAGAGACAGTGGTCCCAGAAAGGATCTGTGCAACGTCGTAGGGGGACTGGAGCACGGAGACGGATGTCCGAGCGCACCGATCGTCGCATCCGACGTCATGCCGTAGCAGACCCACAGGCCACAATGGGAGACATTTTGCAGAGTGTACGGGGAGGCTTGGATGCTCCGATATCAACGCGGACAGTGTCGCTCCGATTGGATGCGTCTGGTTTGCTGTCCAGCAGTCCGTTGCGAAGGCTACTCTTAACAGCGAGCCATCGTCGTCACCGCTTGTCGTAGTGTCGCTCCAGAGTTGCGTGGGGTGCCGAATGGAACAGTGTGGTGTTCAGCGACGAATCGCGGTTCTGTCTCACCACGGATGATCGCCGTGTGAGAGTCTCGAGGCGACGTGACCAACGGGCGAATTCCTCCACCATTGTAGAGCGCCACACGGCCCGGCAACGTGGAATCATGGCGTGGGGGGCTATCAGCGTCAACAACCATTCACCGCTGGTACGCATTACGGGCACATTTACGAGGTGCTGCAGCCCGTGGCACTACAGTATCTGCAGGGCATCCCAAACACCGTTTTGCAATATGATAACGCCCGGCCACATACCGCTCAGATCAGCATGAATGCTTTACACGGTGTGTGGATGCTACCGTGGCCATCACGATCCCGCGACCTCTCGCCCATCGAGTATCTTTTTTTTTTTTTTTTTTTTTTTGAGATTTAACGACCACCGTGAGCAACTCAATGGGCTATAAGCAGTCGCCCGTCCCTAATTTAGAGTCACTGGTTCCAGGGAAGGGAGAGAGCCAGTGCCGTAAGACAAACACAACATCCATGCCTCACCGGGATTCGAACCCGGACCCCTTCCGACGAATGATCAGAGGCCAACGCCTTAGACCACTACGCCACCGGGGCGGTCCATCGAGTATCTGTGCAACACGATTGGATGTCGGTTGAGTACCTTCCCACCTTCACAAATTGAAGATGAACTGTGGACTCTGATCAACACCACATGGTCCACAATACCCCGGGACTATTCGAACTCTCACTGCCTGGATGCCACGTCGGATTCAACGCTGTATCGCCCAAAATGGGGGCCACACTCCTTATTGATCATGCTGTTTTATTCGGCCACTGGAGTCAAGTCTGTATGTGACAATTAAATCATTTGTTCACGATCTACTTGGCTATCTCTGTGTGCGTATGTGTGTGTGTAGTAGTTTATGTTTTTGAGCATTCCTTCATGGTGTGGCATTTTCTCTGTCAGGCAGTGTATTTTAAAGAAAATATCACAGACTACGGGTTTTTTTTTTTTTTTTTTTCGCGCCTAGTGCGAAAAATTCCGTGATCTTCCTCACCACCGGAAACAGATTTGCTGATCGAAATGAATGATACCAAACGGTGCGCATTCAACGTAATGATAGTTTGCTTTGTTTTTAAAAGGAAAAATGCGTTTTTTAGATTTTTGATTGGCAAAGGAATTTCTGAAAAACCGAAGAAGTAAATGGAAAAAAGTAGGAGTCTTCGAGGTATATAGCGAATTTGTTCTTTTCTGCCGGTGATGAAATTCTTCCTTCTCTGGAGTGGGACATTCGACCCACGCTGGCAAAGGCTTATCGCTGCAACTAACTTGCGCCGCGGGCGATGGCTTCTGATTATTCGTCCGGGGTGGGGTCCGGGTTCGAATCCCGGTGAGGCATGGATGTTGTGTTTGTCTTTCGGCACTGGCTCTGTCCTTTCCCTGGAGTCAGTGGCCCTAAATCAGGGACGGGTGACTGCTTATAGCCCATTAAACCCCAAAGAAAAAAAAAAAAACTTGCCGTCTTGACATGTGTCCCACCTCTTGAGGTAGGTACCTCACAGGAATTAAAAGAAAAGTTGTTATAACTCCTACTTGTGAATTCGATTACTACTTAACTACTTTTGTTTTTCAGATGTTGATCTCTGCATAGACAACGGTGAGCTTTGGAAAATTAAAATTTATTGCCGTGAAGTGGACCACGGAGCACTACTCAGGGACAAAACGGAAGAAATCAGCAGCTTGAAATCCAACAATCGTCAAGTAATATGTGAGACATACACCGGAATGGTCAAAATTACGGTTACTAAAAAAGATGGTATGTACGAAGTAATTCTGCTATGTGCAAAATTCAAAACTGCTCAAGATGACGTTGGTGGTGCAGACGTAGGTGATAAACCTGGAGTAGCACCTAATTCCCTTAGATAACTTTTTTTTTTTTTTTTTGCTAGTGACGTTAATAAATTGCACCTGAACTGATATATTACGATAGCGTTGGCACCGACGGCAACAGCGAACGACAACTTCACTGTAAAAAATATCGTGAATCTAACGAGCCATTTTCAACAATTCCTTTCATTAATCAACGAAGCACATTCATCATTCAATCTTTTCCGTGAAATGACAGAAAAGCCGGAATTTCACGGATTTTTCCTGCGTGAATTGACAGAAATACTCCTGATCATCTTTATCCGGGTATTAACGAAAAATTGCCGTTTGTAAGAGGAGTTAACGGAAAATTCTGAATTTTCAGAAACCTTGCCGCAATTCCTTTCGTACATTTCAATGAAATATTTCTGTTCTCACTTTTTTCGTTTCCATATGACGAGAAATTTTCGGTAATAGGAACGGTTCGTTTGAGTACTTGAGGTTTGATTAACTATGAAATTTCCATCGTCCGTCGGAGGACCTGATTTTGAAGTTTTGTAGCGAGATCGGATATTGTGATTGGCACATTGAATGACATTTAGGTTATTGTGGCACCGATTATTCCCTTTCCCCTTCCCTCCCCCAGTTGGTGCAGCTGCTATTGTATATCGTGTTGCCGTAAGAAATCAGGTACATAAAGTATCATACGGGTGATTGTACAGTATGATGTCTACAGTATTAGGGTTATAAGGAAAATCCGTGATCAGGCCAATATCTAACGAACTATGGAAGTTAGCGATTTACTTCTTGTGCAATTGTATAGGAAACCCCCTATGGCGCACACAATAACACCACGAAGGATCCTCTCACCCCCTTTTTGGGAGAGTTGAAGGGGCTATCTCGCCCCCCTCCTTTGCAGATAGGACAAAAAAAAGTCAATTGCCAACTTTTTAAGCGAGGCAAAAATAGTACATAAAAGTTTTTGTCCCGTAACAAAAGATGGAAGGGGACCGGGAATGTGGCCCCAAGAAAATCACAACATCCGGAAGCAACGCCAGAGTATTTAGACAAGAACTCATTACTTAGAACGTATCTAAACTGGTAAGTTCTAAGTAAATGAAAGCACGAAGGAAACGTTTTCCTACAAACCTTATCAACAGTTCTTGTTCTGAAATAAAACGCAGTTCCTTGACATATTCAATATCAGACTTTGATGTCCAATACAGTAAGAAATACACTGAGACAAGGAGAAATAGCATAAAGTGGCGAAACACTCATCCATTAGGAAAACTGTATGCACATCTAATTGACTTGCGTACGTGTTTGACGCTTTCGACTTCCCGTCACTGGATCACGAAGTGTTGGCATGCCGACCACGCATAACATTTTGTATTGTGACGACGGAGCAGAAAGCACATTTGATATCCATGCAAATATTTTTTTTGATTGGAGGTTTAACGACCACCGTGAGCAACTCAATGGGCTATAAGCAGTCGCCCGTCCCTAATTTAGGGTCACTGGTTCCAGGGAAGGGATGACTTGAATCCAGCCAGTGCCGTAAGACAAACACAACATCCATGCCTCACCGGGATTCGAACCCGGACCCCTCTCGGACGAATGATCAGAGGCCATTGCCTTAGACCACTGCGCCACCGGGGCGTGCCATGCAAATATGCTTCGGACACAGCGACTCAGGTAGCTTTCCGCTTTTTTCGCATTTGGAGAGTCCTCTTTCATCTTTTGTTATGAAAGAAAAACATTTTCGTACTATTTTTCCCTCGCTGAACAAGTTTGTAATCGACTTTTTTGCTCTATCTGCAGAGGGGGAGGTCGCGATAGCCCTCTCTAACCCCCCCCCCCCCAAAGGGGATGAGGAGATCCTTCGTGGTGTTATTGTGTGCGCCATAGGGGGTTTCCTATACAACTGCACAAGAAGTAAATCGCTAACTTCCATGATCACGGACTTTCTTTGTAACCCTGTATATCAGTCAACTCGATACGATACGATAATTTGTTTAGATTTAGAACTTATCTCACATTCAGTTGTATAAGTTGAAGGACTAAAATTAAGGTCTGGGTAGCGTCCCCTGTTTGGAAAGTGTTTTAAAGGAGGAGAATGAAAAATTTAAAGTTGTAAGAGTATGCTGATAAACTCACTGTATCTGCGCCCTTATGAGCTAAGGAAAAAAAGGCATATTTAAAAAATTCCTAACAATTTGGACCTAATAAGAACGAAATAACATCATGTCCAGCTGGAAAGGGTAGCAAGGCAAGGTACTGGGAAGGGGAGGGTTTAGAGAAAGAAAAACATTTTATTTGGATCAGTTCGTATGGATAATTTTAATTGGGAGAGGACGGGGGTGGGGTGGCGGGGGGGGGCGATGCTGGTACTTCTTGATGACTTGAATCCAGCCACGACGAGTACGATTTATTCCCTGGTTATTCTTGGGGAGCTGCGCTGGTGATGAGGAAATTTTGGAGATTTTTGGAAATTTGTGAAAATATAAGCTGGAGATTGAGCTTAAAAAGTTAGATTTCGGAAATTGAGCAAGAGAGAAACAAAAAAGGCTTATTTTGAATGAGGAATCATGTTTGTGATGTTTAGAGAGAGTTATAGGTTTTGGAAATGGAATTGATTAATCGGAAAAAATTTTTAAGGGCCACATAGAGTTTATTTAATCGCTTTATCACGGAATCTTCAGAATATCGGTCAACTGAACAATCAACCTCTTATACCAGGGGCGGCGGAAAGTGAAGTTCGTTGACCGGACCCGAAATTTCGAATCGTGGGGCATCCTCTACCTTCCCGCTTCCCGGAACAAACAGAAGAAAAACAATGCCTAAGGAACTTTGTTGGGAATTAGGACTACCCAACCACTTACCTAGAGGAACTTTCTAAGGCACATCACAACAATCGCACATATGTCAAATCAAAAATTAATAAAAATAGAAATCTTGGCTGAAATTATTGACCGGGCCTGGGCGGTTCCGCCGCCACTGTCCTATACACAACCCTCTAGCCTACAGGCCATGCCCTCTTCCTCGCGTTACGCCAGTATCGGGTGCAACTCACTTTGTATAGGGGTGGTCGTAATTCAGTGAGCACTCAGTGTTTGATTCGTATGTTTAATTTTTAGCATGTAATGATAAATGTAATGATGTTAACTATTAAAGATATTTAACAGGAGAGCTTCGTTTTTCGTAATATCTGTGCGTTGGTATATGGTGCTTAATACAGTAAGGACTAAATGAGAGCGTAAACAAACAAAAACAAAAAGAACTAACACTGTGAACAGTATTATTTTACAATACTAATGTGCCCAGATACCTTTGGTTCAAAATCAGGACAGTTTTTCAAAAAAAGTAGCCCTTCCCAAAAATAACGTTTATTCCACCAAAGCCATATAAAAACACAAGATTCACATGTATTTACTATTGGACGATATTTGATTCAGCAAATTTTCTTCGCCCCCAATTTTTTTTTTATACATTTCACCACATGATAATGAATTATTTATTTTAATTTGAAGCAGACATTTTACAGTTTCAACATCTAACCGAATTCGATCATCTGTCTACTGCTTCCTGCACAGTGAAAATACTCGTTCAACGGCCAAATTTGACGTTGGAATTGAAAAAAATTGCACTAACTAGAATCCTCAAATCCACAAGTTTGTTGCTTTGAAACAAAGTGGACCATTTTTTATCAATTGGCAAATTACTAAATTCACTTGAAGACAACAATTAATTCATTAGTTTCATCAAACAATGAATCTTTCATAGCAATATGTACCTGGTAATAAATATTGAGTCGCCTTTTAGACTTCGTCATATATAATATCAGTTTTTAGCATCAACCAATCTGTTGAACAAGGATAGTTATCAAAGCTGAACCACTTATTAATGTAATCAATAGCCATTGAACGGGTATCTCTGGGACCCAGTCCGCGATGCAGGCAGTTGTAGCGGCTCCTCCGTGCCAACGAACCATTTCCCGACGCCTCGCGGAAGCGAATCTGCGATCCCAGCTCCCCTAACATGTGCTGCCATTAACACCGGAACATCGCCGGCTCCGTGTGCAGTGAAGCCAGGCCAGAGCGACGTGGAACGCCACAGAATGGCGACGTGCGGTGTTTAGCGATGAGTGCCGCTTCGTTTTGGGGACAGATGATTGTGTCCGGGTGTGGAGGTCCCCGGGTCAACGGCATAATCGGAACCTCGCTATCGAGCGTCACACCTCACCCACTGCAGGCATTATGGTTAGGGGATCCATTGCCTACAATAGCCGATCAGCTCTAGTAGTGGTACTTGTATCATTAACGGGCCAGCGGCATGTGAATGAGATCTTACGGCCCCATGTACTCCCATGCCTGGCTTGGATTCAAGGTGAGCAGGATAATGCCCCCCCACTGCTCGGGTTGCCCACGACTGCCTACATCATGTCCAGACACTTCCATGGCCTGCCCGCTCCCCGGACATGTCTCCTATTGAGCGTGGTCCAGTCCGGACATGTCTCCTATTGAGCGTGGTTCTGTTGCAGGACATCAGGCATCTGTTCACCTCCATTCAAGTTTTCAGTAATTTCTTCCCATTTTGGGTTGCAAGTCATAGTAAGGAAAAATCAAGCTTGACATATTTTCTGACTATCGCCATTGCATCCTGATAATTTTGCACCATATTTCGTGGACTACCTTGAAACTCATTATCTCCAGCAATCTGAAGTTGGTCCATCAGACCTTCATACTTTTCGACACTTAACTGAGACTAATTTTGTTGTATGTAAATTCAGTGCATTAGCTTCCATTTTTATATACGCATTAACATCGTATTGCTGTGTATGCTTTCCTTCGCTTAATAATGGATTAAATTCGCCACGGTTTGAAAGACAATGTTGATAGTACTGCATTTGTGTAATCCTTGACCGTGGCTTTGTATGTTGGTTAACACTTACTAAAAACGTTGGTCTATGTTGAAATGGAATGTCAGTTCACCTAGTGATATGTAACACATCTCTGACGTCATGTGAGAATGATTTGGATCAGATGACGTCACACCAGCAGCTGTGTTCTTTGTTGCTATGACAACAAAACGAAGTGATATACGCGTGAACTGTGCGCGTGTAGGTCATGACATCACCTGCACGAAAACGCAAAAAGCTAATCGTGACGTTACAAACATTTGTTTCTTGGTTGTTGCTATGACGATTTAAAAAGTGATCCAGGTCTTCAGCAACTTAGCCTTTTATATATAAGGATGCTGACTGTCACATGCAAAGCTCATGAGTTGTGATGTCATACCATTCATTGGACCTATAAGTGTAGCTACCTACTCTTGATGCAATAAAAGATGTATCAGAACAACAGTATGCATCAACAGTTACAAGAGATGATCGGTCGTATCATTCTTGCAATATTGTCACTTATATGAGCAGTAGCATGGTTGAGCCATGTATCAATGCAGATGGTTTCAGGTGTGTAATCAATGTTAACCCTTTTAGTGGCTGATATACCTGAACCAAATGGTGCCCCAAATTTTCTGAGCTCCCCAAACAGAAATGCTCGCACAGCGGCCGGATTTACGAAAGCTAAAAAAAAAATTCTTTTCTCCCATCTCATCTGAGTAGTACCGAGTGGTCAGAAATCAGTGCTTAGACAACTGAGCCACCGGGAACAATTCGTATGAACACCTAAGACTATGAGTCACCCCTCTCTAATTGCGATTCATTGGCTCCACAGAAGGGACATAACCAACACAGTAGTACACAAATAAAACCTATGGACTTTTCTGGGACTCAAAATTAGTGCCCTACAGCAACCACTCAACCAAAGGGGAGACACTGAGGAACCTCAGGGCAACTCACTGCGAGAAATGGAACAAGACCACAAGAAGTATCGTAGTTTTAAACCGTCAAATCCATACAAAGTAGAATTCCAGATTCAACTGCCATGAACAGTGAACATATCATGCCGCCCAGGTGACACAGTGGTGTAAGAGCTGGCTTATGACCTTTCATCCTAGTAGGTCCATGTTAGAATCTCGGTGAGGCATGGATGATGTATTTGTGTTGCAGCACTGGCTCTCTTCATTTCCTTGAACCAGTTGCCCTACATTACAGACGAGCGACTGCTTTTAGTCCATCGAATTGCTCATACATACATTCACTAAGCTGTTCTCCGAGATACAGAGGTTAGCTCCAAAAAGAAATACAAACTACCAGATAATTTTTACTTACTGTTGGCATATCAAACTTCTCCATTTACCGCGATCTTGACATACAACCCGGGCTTCACTGACATCCATCACACGCTGTACACAAGATTTTCTATACTTCATACTCAATCTTTTTCTTATGCAGACAGTCCTGAATCTGATCCTCCCATGACTTCCTTGGCCTTCCTCTGCCTTTCTTTCCTGCCACTTGGGCTAAAAATATTTTCATAGTAAGCATCACTCATTCTTTTCAACATGGCCAAACTACCGAAACATATTAGTCTTCACCTTGCTAACAACATTTTGCTTCACATTACACAACAGTAACACGATTCCTCAGACAATCAGAATGCGTCTAGCCACAACCCCCCCCCCCCCCAATAAGTAACGCATTTCTCCAGCACACAAACAACTCCTATGTTTCTTCTGTAGCACCCAGGTTTCACTGCCATACACCAGAGTAGGAACAATTACACTTTCATACACAGCCATGCGAGGCTCTCTTCAGAACCCATCATTCCTGTGAAAACCTCCCAAAGCAGCTACGAATTTCAATGAAGAATTCACTCACCATGCAATTTACCATCCAATTTGTTTTCTCTGTCAAACATGCTTCCTAAATACACAAACTCATTCACCTGGTCAATCACTGTGCCATTTAGACTTATATTACAGCTCCTCTATCAAAAACCATAACTTTGGTTTTTCCCTTATTTATACTCAGTTTGAATTTCATGCAAACTTCGTACATCCGAGACAACATACTCTGCAAATCACTTTTGCTCTCTGCCAACAGGACAGTGTCATCAGCATACAGCAATCTGCACACACAGATATCACCAAGACATAAGCCACTATCATCTATTTTGGCATCACGCATGCACGCATCCATAAATATATTAAATGGCCATGGGGACATTACACAACCTTGCCTGACTCCTGCACCAATAAAAAACCATTTTGATAAAACACCATTCACTCGTACACAAGCTTTACTGCCAGCATACATGAATTTTACACTATTAAGTAGATTCCCAGTAACACCAAATTTCTCATGGTGGTAATTAAAACCCCAAACAAACAAACAAAAAATGCTGTGTTATAACCTTTTCTCTTAGGGTTTAATGACCCACATGAGCATCCAAAGCTATACACAAGGAGTTGCCTATCCCTGATTTAGGGCTACAGGGAAAGGGCAGAATCAGTGCTGCAAGGCACATCCAAGAGGCAAACCCAGGTCCTCATCCAAAAGTCAAACCCAGGTCCAACACTGGAGGATTAGCCAGAAGCTCACATCTCTGTCCACTTGGCCACATGTAGGGGTACGTGCTATTAGGTTCTCTAATATTTTTGTAGGGCATTGTGGTATGTAATTATTCAACAGAAAGTCATAAACAGGTTATGTCTTCAAATCAATATTCAACTTTCTGTGACCCTGAATTTTCAAGTCATCTTCTATCGACAAATCCACTCGAAATCTCATCTACAAATGCATTTAAACTTAACTGCCTGATCAAGCCTACAGCAATTATGACAATACAAGGGAAAAATTTATTCCTATAAAAATTCCAAAACTTGAAATCTGACTGATAAAAAACGAAAATCAAAACTGCATTGTTTGATAATTATTCTATACTTTTACAAGAACCACAAGTGCTTTATACATAAAAGGATTCATGAATTGTGATATTGCATTATTTACATAAATAACAGTTTACATAAAATAGAGCATTTTTTGCATCAACTTAAAGCAGGGCTCTCTTTTACTAAACATTCAAAGCTATATAGTACTCACCCAGAGCATGAGGAAAACAAGGTTTGCCGCCCCGGTGGCGCAGTGGTCTAAGCGATGGCCTCTGATCATTCATTCATTCATCCAAAAGGGGTCCGGGTTCGAATCCCGGTGAGGCATGGATGTTGTGTTTGTCTTACGGAACTGGCTCTCTCCCTTCCCTGGAACCAGTGACCCTAAATTAGGGACGGGCGACTGCTTATAGCCCATTGAGTTGCTCACGGTGGTCGTTAAACCTCCAATCAAAAAAGAAAAAAAAAAGAAAACAAGGTTAGAGATAGACCAGCTAGAGTAATCAGTGGTACACATACACACTCACACATGAACAATAGCTCCGCTCCAATCAGGGCCGGAGCAAATTTTTTACCTGGGAGGGCGAGACTTGGAATTACACCCCTTCCAGTTCCGCCAAATAGCAAAGTTCTTACTTTCTGTAACCTCTGTTATAGGAAAACATTGAGATAATTCAAAAATATCACTTCCGGCTTTTGACATAGTTTTACTAGAAATTTAGAAACTAGGTAAATACCCAAGAGCCAATGGTTGTAAATATCAATTAAAATGTAAAACTTATGTGAACGCCAAGAGCACTGCATGCATTAGAAATGAGGAATGAATAACAAACCAGCACAGAATGAATAAGTATTAGATAGTGTATGTAGCAATAGGGAGATGCTTTTGGGGTAGGGCTTGGAAAAATTCCTTTTAAGGTTAAACTCTCCGAGGAGCTTCTTGCAAGAGAGCACAAAAGACTAATTAGTTCCTCATCACTACAGCATCTTGCGAAAGGTCATGGGGTAATGGTATATCCACATATATTTTTATATTCCTCCCTATCCATTGTTTCGGACAATTCCTTTCATGCACGTGACAGGTTCAGACCTCACAGTATGGGTTTACTCTGTACCCTGCTTAGCTGTGCGGAATAACATACGCAGCTAACTAATGTCTTCAAAAAACAAAATATTGAAGTATTTCTTTTTCAGTTTTCTTTTTCTGAAAATTTATTCACACGCCGCCCGTTTCTATTTTTTATGCCCCTGGTACGTATAAGCATTCTGCGAGAGCAACCACCCTCCCTGTAGCTATGGCCCTGGCTCCAACAATAGACCTCCTATAAATACACTACATACCAGATAGCAAGGGTCATGTTTTGTGCCTGCTTTCTTGACATGTTGCTCAAGCTTTGCTCAACATGTAGTCCATGATGATCATGCTTTCTGTAGAGCCGGTTATCTTCACCAGATTTTGAAATTTTGTCTGGAAGAATGGAATTTGAGTTGTAACACTATGCTCTGAAATGCAAACAGTAAATCCTGAAAAATGAAGTGTTGCATCACATACTTGGTTCTCAGATTGTTGGGGTGGGTAACTTGTATGCTAAGAACTGCACTGGCAAAATCAAGTCCATATCCAGTGAGCAGTCACTTCAACTCGTCACACCCACTAAACCTAAGTTTTGCTTTTACCCAATAAACACCACTAGCAGTTCCATAAATAAATTAAAACAGTGTCTTGCATATTAAATGCAACATATTGTTGCTACACCCCGGGACGCCTGATTATCGAATAAAAGAAAGCTTTAAGAATTTAGATGTCAGGATGTCAGGCAATGGCTGACGGCTCGGAGGTAGACATTAGAATTTAGAATAATTACTTGTGAGCTCTTTTTATCGCCGAAATCTTATGTACAGGTGAAAAGAATTTCTCCTGCAATTTAGCCAATCAAAACTAAGAAATTCTGACACTCATTAGTTATTCATGCAACTTCAGGACTGGCACGAGACAACAGACATTTAAACAATTTACAATCAAACATGAAGATAATGATGAAAACGTCTATATACAGAGAACTGTGAAGAAGGGGCGTCAAGTAGAATCGCCCCTTTTGGGATAGCTCTGAGGCTGAATTTATCATTGAAGTCAATGATTATTTGTTGGCCTATACAGTCCGGCTTTAAAAACAGTTCTCAGCCGACGAGAGTCTATTGGCTGACCGGAGCCAATCTAATCACAACTGGCAGGCATACATAAGTTCCGTACTTACAGATATGCTGTTTCCTCGGGTATCCGTGTTTAGTGCACTCACTTTGTTATGCACTCACTAACATTTCATGTGTTTTGGCTTTTAAGCGCATCTATGTGATGACACGCCCATTTCAGAGCGCGCACTATAACCAATGGAGAGGGGAGTCGAACCCCATCTCCCACTTTCTCTCGTGCACGGCATTCACCTGCATGAAATCAGGGACGCATTTATGCGCACCAATGTCATGGTGGAACGAAGCCACTGACGTGTAGAAGGTTCCGTTCGTCTCGCCAAAGGTGATTCTTGCATACATCACCGGTCGGCATCTACGTCATTCGGGGCTGTAATTCCATCACATCTTGTTACCTCCAGGATGCTGGCTTTCTCTTACATGCAATCTAGCACCAGGAAAAGAGGTATTGTCCTCCCTCCTATTTCCTCGCAGTAATATTAACCGCTCGGCCGCTCTTTCGTTAGCTGGCCGGCATCTTCGGATAGAAGCTTTTCTTCCTCCGTTAACTCCGAGCTGGATCAATCCCGATCCGCTTCCCCGAGACTCGTTCCCTTTACGGCTCGGAACCAGACTGCCTTTTTTTGCTTGTTCACATCGTTAACAGATTCCTTCCTCTCCTTTTTAGGGGTCTGTTTAAACTCTCTTGTCAGCCTGAAAGCATTTGGCGCGGTGAAGTGGTAAGAAATACATGCCTCTGCATTCGGAATATGTGGTGGGTCCACTTCCCGAAAGTACGGAAAACACATAACTTAACTAACACTCCTTTGTCCTGCCAAGGTTCGGATTAGCAAACGCCATAAGTTTCCTGATCTGTTGACACTCTAATGGCCACCCGACTGACCAACACGCACTTAGGGGGCAAAACATCGCGTTCCCCACACCAGGCTAAGATTTCTCCCTTCCAAGAATAGGGACCCTTATCTCTTCTCCTCTTTTGCAATGCGGGAAACCACTAGCTGTTACTTTTCACCCAATAATTAATGCTGTTCCCACCTATTGCAAAACCTGCTAATCGACTTCATTACTGTGCCCAAAATCGTAACAATATGATTTAGTTCAAATACAATTCAAGCAATTATTTTAAATATCACCATTATCCACTACTAATTCAAAACTGTTTAAGGATCAATGAAATATTTCTTTCAGGATAAGCCAATGAACTTCACTGTAATTTATTTTATTTACATTGGAAAAAGAGGGGGAGGGCGGGGGGATTTGGAATTTGGAACTAAGCACATAATTACATATAGATTTGTGAATGTTCAATTGTAGTCAAAATGAAAGGTTCCACTTGTTAGTTCAAAAAAATTTTCAAGTAAAAAATGTTTTAATGAACAAAGAAAGCTTATACGCTCAGAAAAATATGCATTCTCCCGTAACTTTCACTTCACATTTGTGCAAATACGAAGTGAACTATAGAGGACAATATAACTAACAACCAAAAACTTAAAAATTATTTACATTGAATTTGTGTAACCCACATAAATCTTGCTAATTACTTCTAAAATAATGCATAAAACATTAAGAATACACACAAAAGCAATCAATTTTCAACAATATTTTACTGTAATATATGTAACATTTATTTATGAAGTATGACAGTGGAAAACGCATGATCATATCAAATAATTATTATCATATTACAGCAATTGGAAAACTTGCAGGAACATGATAAAGAGTAATCTTTTAGAAGAAAAATGCAGTGTCAACTTTTATAACAGTTGCTATTCTCTACAGTATTTCTTATAAGCACAAATATAATCAGGGATCTTATATGAAGAATATCACAGAAAATAATAGTAAAATAATAGAGTTAAATATAAAAACAACAATGAACAGCCAGACAAAAGAACAGCATACCTCAACTGTTCACCAAGTCAACATCATACAAATGCATAAAATTAAATAAATTAAAAAGCAAAGTGACAATCTAATAGATAATATAAAGTTAAAATCTTCAATGTTCTAATTTCATAGCTCCAAAATAGTAGCAATGTATTCCCTATTAGATTTTTGTGGGCTTGTTCAAGTAGTTTTACTATTCCAGTAAGTTTGGGTTACTTGTTTCACAGGAGATATATAGAGGAATAACACTGCAAAACAAACATGCTATCAATATTTCACTTAGAATTTAACACACCTACCCAATGGTTGTCTTAACTGTACTGCAGAGACTGAATAATCATAATTTATACTGATTTACAATTCTCTAGAATTACACAGGTAAGGAACATGTCTCAAAAAATTTTTTTCTGAAGCTTCTCCCCATTTTGCATGTGCGTGTGTGTGGAAAAAACAACAACTTATACATGTAAAGCACTCTGAAAATATTTTGAGATAACTGAGAAAGTACTTACAGCTACAGATGTAGATCTAAACTACTACTGGTCATTTCATAAGAATAAGCAGGCTTATACACAGAGTGCAAGTGCTTTCCATTTTTTTAAATGCAGTTTCAGGTTCTTGTTCAAAGGAAACTTCACGGTCTATTGTAAGAGCTGTAAACAAGTTAAAACATTCTACAAACAGCAAGATATACATGAAAGACTGGCAGTACATAAAAACACATATTTGATACTTCCTATGGCAGCAATAGACAAAAAGGATACTCGGGCCTGGAGAAACAATACAATGCCTATAGATACACCGGTCGGTCAAAAAGAACCTACCAAAACTGGTTCCTAAAAATCAATTCCAGCAAGTTTACCCCCTAAGAAAATCAGCATGCTAAATGGCTTATGGACTTCAAAGACATCCTCAGACAGAAAGTTTGTAAAATGAAACCACCTTATCCACAGCATACATAGCAGACAGCCTAGATTGAAACTATTCAACTTGAGCAAACCTCTAATGTGAAAGTTTTTGAACAAAATGTCATGCAACAAGTCAACATATATCTGCCACTTGGTATCAAATGCTCAGTTTAAGAAACTTTTTGGGACTGTATTGTAAAGGGCAATTAAAAGTGCATCCTTCTCACTACTACTTTGCATATGTAACATTGCAATTGAAAGTTCATCGCCTACTCAAGCCTGAGATAGTCTACACTCATGAAAGGTAAAGTTCAACACCTGATTGAATATCAATAGAAACTTTCCCATATTTCAAGGGTGACAGATCACTTTGTCTGTATTCATTTCATCCACATTCACTTGGTCCAGTTTATTTTGTCCATGGTTCACTTTGTCCACAGTGACTGACATTGTTCCACACAAAAGAGTTAAAAGGCTCTCAACATTCAGTTCCTTGTTTTACTTTAAATAACATTCAAAAATCAATGTAATTTAATCAAAAAACTTTAACAGGAAAAAAATCGTATTTAAGCAATGTCTGGTGACCTTTTTCTTCTGCCTAGTAACAAAAAATTCCATCAAAGCAGAAAATTTCCACAGTATTCCATCCATTCTAAGGATGAAAACAATGTGGAAAAAGTAAACGGGTGGACAAAATGAACACAGACAAAGTGATAGGGAACCTATTTTAAGAATCAACCACCAAATAAAACCATTACAAATAAAATCTATTGGTTCTTGTTTGACTGAATGAAAGTGCATTAGGTTGTGATCCTTTTTGTATTGTCATTAACCAAAGAGCAAGCCCATAGCCAGACACAGAAGCTGGGAGGGTATGCTGATGATTGAGATAAGGCAAAAAATATAAAGGAGGTCAAGCAAAAAATATAAAAGATTGAGCAAAAGATATAAAAGAGATTGGGCAAAAGATATAGAAGAGGTTGGGCAGTGAACTGCAGTGTGAGTCGCTAGGATGGGCAAAAAAGAAATGCAGGTCGAGTGTCCCTTGGCCACAGCCCTGCAGAGGAGTAGTGCATGGGCTTGATATAATTCACCAAACACAGCATAAAACAACCATGCAAAAATGTAGGCCTGACTGGGAACTAATACCAGGTTCATAATCCTTGCCCCACTAGATTCACCTGTTCTGTTTCATAGAGATATCTGAATGGCCATGATTTCCAGAAAACAGACTCCCCAGTATCTAAGCCCACAGATCCAATAGTAAATGGAGCCATACACCATTTTACCACTGGGAAACTTTCATGCTTCAAATAATTATCATTAAAAAATAAAATAAAAGGTTGAATTTCGACTCACAAGGCTTAACAGCTGCATTTACTTAGCAATTTGATACACTGCTTAATTCCAACTGCAAAGATTAGTGCTCTTAGATATACAGCCAACTTACTGGAACACAATGTAAAGTTAAGAGCACAGTCATCTCTACTGTAAAATTTAAATGCCATTAATGCAATATACACTCAAGAGCAATTGTATTAGAGACAGCTGGCGTTATGCAAATGTGGCTCTGTAAACGGAAACAACATGACGTATGCAGCGATTCGACAATATAAGGAGTGATGCAACGGGAAACAGTAAGAGTCGGACGCAGTATGGGTATGGCGAAGGATTTAAGCGCATTTGATCGCTGGCAAATTGTCAGGGCCCGACGAATGGGTCACTCCATCTCAGAAGTCTTGCAGGCACTGGGATTTTCACGAGCCACTGTGTCACAGGTGCACCGTGAGTACATCGAATCCAGTAAAACCATCCCTGCAAAGGCCAACTGCCGTGGACAACAGCATGTGGGTGAGTGAGGTCATCGTCGGCTACCTCGCATTGTAACAGCGGATAGATTATTCCCAAGCCAGGTAAGTCAAATTACCAAGAGGCAAAGGCCTTTAGACCTATTAGTCTAACATCTTTCTTTCTCAAGGCTCTTGAGAGGATGGTGGATAGGCATATTAGAGAGGTGGTTTTACTCCCTAAACCCCTCTCAAAATTCAGTTTGCCTATCAACAAGGCAAATCAACAGAAGCAGCTCTCCATGGCATTGTTTGTTGCCTGGAGAAGGCACTGGAATTTAAGGAGGTGGCATTAGCCACTTTCCTTGATGTTGAAGGTGCCTTTGACAAAGTCTCTACGGAGACCATTGTGGGAGCTGTGGAAAGACATGGTGTTGATAGAACCTGTTGTCAATGGATTAAGACCATGCTCACAAGCAGAACGGTCATGGCCTCGCTACTTGGGGAGACTTTGTCGGTCTCCACTTGCCGGGGCTGCCCTCAGGGAGGAGTTTGCTCTCCCCTGTTGTGGTGCCTGGTGGTGGATGAACTGCTAGAGATCCTGGAGGGGTCTGGTTGTGACTGTTTTGGCTATGCAGATGACGTGGCCATAATTGTCAAGGGAAAATTCCCTAAAACAGTCTCGAGCGCAATGCAAAGAACACTGAGACTTGTTGAGGATTGGTGCAGGAAGGTTGGTCTATCAGTAAACCCTGACAAAACCACCCTTGTGCCTTTCACTAGAAAGAGCAATCTTGGAGACCTTGGGGATATTGCTCTCTTTGGGAAAACAGTTCCTCTCAATACACAGGTTAAGTACCTGGGAGTCATTTTGGATGGAGGCTTAACCTGGAAACAGCACCTAGATTACTGTATTGCCAGAGCCAAGAAAGTGTTCTGGTCATGTAGAGGTGCTATTGGCAAATCCTGGGGTCTCAACCCGAGGATCTTGCACTGGATATATACTATGATCACCAGACCTATGGTCACTTATGGCTCAACGGTGTGGTGGCCCAGAGTTAACCTCTGCACGGTGCAGGCTGAACTTAACAAGTTACAAAGGCTGGCCTGCAAAGGTATATCAGGAGCAATGAGAACTACTCCAACAGCTGCATTGGAGTCGCTTCTTGATATTCTGCCACTTCACCTTCATATTGAGGGTGAGGCCATTATGGGGGCATGTGGAGACCCTCGTTGTGGGTTGGCAGCCATACCAAGCCTATTCAGGAGTATTTTTAAAAGGAGCCCATCTTTCAAATGGGAACCGACAACATGCTAGTAAAATATCATTTTGATAAAGCATTCAGTGTGAACTTTCCCAGTCACAGTGAATGGGAAACGTCCTTTGTCCCTGGGTGCAGCGGTGAAACTGTTTGGTTTACTGATGGCTCCAGGACAAATGTAGGTGTTGGAGCAGGGGAATATTGCCTATCCAGAGGTTATGGTTCATGCCAAAGCCTTGGAAGGCATGCTACCATGTTTCAAGCTGAGGTGTATGCTATTCTAGCAGATGCCTCAGAATGTCTAATCAAAGGGTATCACAATGTGCGTATCCAGATTTGTTCAGACAGCCAGGCGGCTTTACTGGCACTTTGTCAGTGCCGCATTTCATCCAAAATTGTTTGGAACTGCCTCCAGACCCTAGCTGAACTGGCAAACCAGAACAAAGTGCAACTCTTCTGGGTTCCAGGACATAGGGGTTTTGAAGGTAATGAGAAAGCTGACCTTCTTGCTAAAGAGGGGGCAAAGCAGGCTTTTTATGGTCCAGAGCCTGCATTAGGCCCACCTTGCTGAGGACTAAGCAGCTTGACCTCTGGCATGCTACCAGGGGTTAGAGGCACGCAAAGGAACTTAATCAAGGACCCTTGCCACATAAGGCTAAGGAATTCCTTAAACTGCCAAAAAAGGATATTGGACTGATTGTTGGTCTACTTACAGAACATTGTCGTCTTAACAGGCACCTTAATTTGATTGGGGTGAAAGAAGATCCACTTTGTAGAGGATGCCATCTGGAAGAGACTTCCTTGCATTTTCTTTGTGACTGACTTTTTTGCAGCACTCAGGCTTGAACACTTTGGTACTCAACTTGAGACCTAGTGATCTCTCTTTAGTACCAGTCAAGAGCATTCTTGCTTTTGCTCGTGCATCTGGTCTCTTTTGAGATTAGGGCTGGGGATGCACAATAGACCTTAGGTCGCGGTTCTTGGGTCAACCACCCCCTCCCCCCATTGGTACAAGTAACAGCGGATAGACGGGCCACAGTGCAAGAAATCACTCGGCAATTTAACGCTGGAGCATAAAAACGTGTAAGCAGCCACACCATCCAGAACCATCTCCTCGCTATGGGGTACAGAAGCCATCGTCCCACGAGGGTACCACTGCTGACCGCACATCCCAGGGTGCAAAGATTAGCATGGGCGCGGAAACATCGCCACTGGACCCTAGACATGTGGAAAAATGTTGCCTGGACTGATGAGTCGAGATTCACGTTGGTACATGCGGATGGCAGGATACGAGTATGGCGCAAACCACATGAAGCGATGGATCCTTCTTCCTAGCAGGGTACTCTTCAAGCTAGTGGGGGTGGCATTCTGGGGACTGTTTACGTGGACTGAAATGGGACCCCTGGTATGTGTGACATCGTCCCTCACAGGTCAACATTACCGGGATATCCTGGACGACCATTCGCTCCTGTTTGTGCATCTTCAACATCCCACTGGGGATCTCATCCTGCAACAAGACAATGCACTGTGCCATCGCTCCCAAATTGTATCCGAATGGTTGGATGAACACTCCACTGACGTGACCTCGCTTCCTTGGCCAGCTAGGTCACCTGACCTCAATCCCATCAAGCACATCTGGGATGTCATTGAGAGAGATGTTCGAGGCTCTGACCCCCTCCATCAAATCTCCGTGAACTGTGGGAGCTTGTTCAGGGGTCGTGGATCCGTATAGCTTCCCAACGCTTCCGGTGTCTTGTAGAGTCCATACCGAGACGAATCGTCGCAGTCATCAGGGCGAAAGGTGGTGCTACACGTTACTAGACAGGTATCTCTAATTCAATTTATCTTCAATGTAAATTCCACTAAAATTCATATAAAAGCAAATTAAAAGAAATATGCTTCAAATTTATTATACTACCAATACACAAGAACAGCTTTCACAATACTATATACATAAAACTAAGATCACATGAAAAATTCAGTATATGCAGTAGGTGCTAAAGTGATCCCTGACAAATTGTGCTTCTAACAGCTACTACAATGTCCTTAAAATGTTACAAACATATTTATATAGTTAATAGCAAAAAGACAACTAACATCATATGCTAGAAATAGAATAGCTCAAAACTGGTCAATAACCAAATTCAACACACTCTTAATTCTAAAATCACAATAAACTACATTTTCCTTGGAGTACACTGCAAGTCTCATCATTCACAAATGGTATCTCAAGAACAAAGGAATAAAAGGAAAATACATCATTACGAAACACAAATAAATAAAAAAATTAATTTGGCACAAATCATAACACATAAAAATAGCAAACGTACAATATGTCATGTGATATCTTTTGAAACAGAGCCTGAAGACAGAGCAATGACAACTGAATAATAATTTAAAAGGTTGATGTTTTTATATCATTTCTTGGCTGTGCTTAAACCAGAATTATGTTTTATGATATACTACAAGAAAAAAGTCATGCTTAAAAAATGGTTTTCTAACATACTACCTAGATCTTCCCTTCCTAACAAAATGACCAATAGTCTGTCAAAATGCTTCATAAAAATATGTGATAGTAACAAAAAAAAAAAAAAAAAAAAAAGAGACAGTCAGGATGGGGAATTATAAAATGACTAGGGAGAGGAAAAGTATTCAACAACGAAACTTCATACTGAAGTACAGACCTGAATAAATAAGAAATTGTATTTTACATAAAAGTCAGGAGGTTTTAAATTGTGAACTGGAAATGCAGCATTTATACATACATAGGAAAGACTGGATGACAGGAATTTACATAATTTTCATATACCAAACATCAAACTACTTTTTACTTTAATATGAAAATAGCAATACCCATGTAATTTTCCAGCTAAAATATACAACAGCAGTAGCTCATCAATGCTTTTCAAACAAAACAATACTTTCCTTTTTGATATAAAAAAATGACCATGCATTATGCAAAACTCTGTTCTTCATGAAGAAAGCCTTGATGAATAAATTTTGAACAGTAGAACTATGTTGGGTAGCATTCAAAAGAGAATCTGGATAATAAACAGTTAATGCACAAACCAAAATCTAAGAAGTATCTCATAATAAAGCACTACAATCATTCTGCAGCATTTGAAGGAGTCATATTCTCTTAAAATACTTTGAATACTTAAACTATAATTGCCAAAACAAGAGCACATGGACACAAAATCAGGCTGCTGGTATGTGCAATTGCTACTACCAGCCCCACAAAAATAGACTAAAACTGTCAGATACTAAACATTAAACAAATATTGTCTCAACTTTTAAACAAAATTCAATAAAAAGACCGTGGCAATTATATCCATGAACTTAAAAGTCTGTTCTTTCATATTTTTTTTTAACTTGTGTCACAAGAGGAAACAAATTTTTTTCCAATTTTTCACATGAATGTTTTTTGTTTTGTTTTTTATGCTGAGCAATCTTTAACAAAATGCAATTTAATAATACCCTTGGTCTGAATATGACTTCAAGAATGTCACAGCATACCCACAATGCACCCATTGTAATGTAAATCTGCTTCAAAGAAGCTATAATTAAATTTTTGAACTAAAACAATTTTTTCGGTTCTGAACTAAACAATTTTTTCCTCTGAACAAAATAGATCAAGCACAAATTCCAAATTTTCTCCCAACTTGATATAAAATACTGATTTTATACCTGAGATATTTCGTGCCCAGCAGAGTATAACAAATGCAGTGCCAAACTACAAGTGCATTGTTTGATTTTGTGCATGGTTGGGTGCACTGAATGATGGGAATATGGCGCAAGGTACTTCCACTAATCATAAACAGAAGAGTGAAGAATGAATAAATGAGGAAATAGAATTTCAAATAGCACACATTCATGACTAAATTACATGACCAAACTGCAAAGATTTACAGTACAACTTACAACAGTTTTCATTCCTCTTTTGATATGAAAAAAAAAATATATCCAAAATTATGACTTTATCGACATTTCAAACTGTCCAATACCTGATCATACATTAAGTGCCACCAAACTTTTAAAACTTTCTCAATGGAAAAGAAATGAATTTGCTGTATTCCAGAAAACTACAGCTCATGTATGTTAAAAGACGTAGAAAACCTGAAAGTCAAAGTCTGAGGTTGCAGAAAGTAAGCGTAAAAAAAATGCAGCATACTTGCCACAACTTAAACAACCAGTAGTTTAACATAAGTAATTTAAACTAAGATTTGTGGCCTCCACTTGTTAATTCTTCTGCAACACTACAGAAAAAAGATTTACATGCCTTAATGCAATATAAAACAAAAATACAAAGCTAGTGCAATTTTAAGTTTGTTCAAAATTTATGAAAACATGACTTTACAGATGAATAAGTGCATCTGCAAGTGAATGCACTTATTCATCTATGAACATGCATGGAGTATATCACAATTTTGTTTTATCTTATGTTCAGTACATATAGTACAATGATATTACAAATGTAAAATGACATAACAGAAATTCCTTGTAATTTAAAAATGCAAAAAAGCACCTCAAATCCATTAAACTATAGCATGAATGGAAAAATATCTTCTAAGAAATTAAGGGGTGGCAGTGTGTGTAAGGAGCATTATATTAACTTCAGAGATAAGCTAAAAATGGAGGGAAAACTTGGAACAAACCTTAAAAGTATCAACACTAAATGTCCTTAATATACTATATTTACATACTTTACAGCAATAAAGGAATGGATGTTTTACACAAAGGTATTCCCTAACATTTTCCATATATTGTTTGTCACAGCTCAAGTTCTTCCTACTCTTTAATTATATTTATGATTATTCTGGCTGAATATTTATTTTATTTATTTATTTTGATTGAAGGTTTAATGACCACTGTGAGCAACTCAATCGGTTATTAGCAGTCGCCTGTCCCTAATTTAGGGCCACTACTCCTAGGGAAGGGAGAGAGCCAGTGTCATAAGACAAATACATCCATGCCCCACTGGGATTTGAACCCGGACCCTTCTCGGACGAATGGTCAAAAGCTGACTGCGCCATCGGGGTGGCTAATATTTTTCACAAACCTTATTGTATGAAAAAACTTCAGCAGCATTATGTAAATTGAAAAAAATAATTGTGATTTACATGTAACAGGTTACGATTTTGCAATTTTTTCCTTGCCTTACTATGGCTGGTTAGAGGAAAATTTACTGAAAAAATAGAGAGGTGCAAGAGCAACAACAACAACAAAAAAAAAATCTACACCATGTGAAGTGTATGACAATTATAAAAGTGAGAGAGGAAGAATCTGTGGTAGGCAGAAAATGGAATATTACAGACATATATGAAACATTATTGCAGACTGATTTCAATAAAACTTCAAAAGTTCAACTATATTTTTTCTTTTAAAACATTTATCACTGAAAGATGACAGAAAAAGTGTAAACAAATCCAAAGATCAGTTATTTAGATTTCTAGTACAATGCAAAACCTAATAACAAGTATTTTTAATTTTTTAGAAGTATGAACAAACTTCACCTGTGATTTCATGATAGAAACCATTACCAGCAGAAGGTATTTTGTACTAGCAGGCCCTTTAAACCTGCTTATAATATTCTTGTACTTAGCAAATTTAGGCACATTTAGCACCAAAATGTTACTGAAGGAATAATTTGGAACAAATTCTGTCCATGAAGTCCTAAAATTGTTAATGCTGATTAATAACTAGGCGATAAAACGAATGAGGCCAATTTTACAAAGTTCTATTAATTTGTGCCATTCTGTCTGATTGTGACTCCCTTCTGGAATGATAACAAATTTTTGCATTGCTCCTGTAAATTATATATTAATATATGTAAACTATACATTTTTCATAGGTTCAATGGAAAACAAGTTTGATCCTCATCATTTTTTTTTATTGGAAATTTAATGACCACCATGAGCAACTCAAGCAGTCGTCTGTCCCTAATTTAGGGTCACTGGTTCCAGGGAAGGGAGAGAGCCAGTGCCGCAAGACACCTCCATGGCTCACCGAGATTCAAACCCGGACCCCTTTCGGACGAATGATCAGAAGCCATCGCTTAGACCACTGCGCCACCGAGGCGGCCCTCATCATTTAGCACCATTAATTGCATAGTGCTATAGCCATTCTCATTACTTCAACTAAGGTTTCTTGCCTCAGCATATTCTAGTCATAATTTTATTTAAAACCTTTGCAATTTACTTTAGCAACACAATGCAAGAGTCCTAAAATATAAATGAAAATTACATTAATTTACTGCTTAAACATCTTAGAAGGTAGCAAACTAAAACTGCAAACACAAACTGTTTAATCAGCATCATAAATAGAGAACTCACATTTCTTCATTAGCTGTTTCATTGAGATCAGTTTGGGTGCTCAGACACAGTTGGCAAGATTTAATGTATGTTGATCAAAAGAAGTAAACACTATTTTAAAATTGCACAATTGCATATTGCTGGTTTTCTCTCCATGCTCGTTTTACTCTAACACACAAAATCTGTTAAACAGAATGTGAGTTTAACTGCCTTCAAAGAAGCAGGGCTTGAAAAATATCTGAAAAGTTACATGCCCAGCTGGGCATGTGCAGAAATTCTTTACCCGCCCAGGTAGTAAAAAGCTGGATGCCCAGGAAAATTTATCTTTTAAGATAAAAAAATAAATAAATAAATAAATAAAAAATAATCAGAGTTCTGATTTGTTAAGTTAAAAAATATAATGAACTTTTTTTCACATCATTTGCATTGGCATTTTAAACTTGAGATTTTAAGATGATGATGCTGAAATTGGTATGAAATTGTATGATGGGAAATTGGCATTTAAGACATTTAGTGATTCTGCCATGCTCCTGAATTTTTACAATATAACCTGTGCTTTCCATTTTACCAATGATGTAGCTTCTGATTCTGAAATTACATCACTCAGCAATATGGCAGACGAATTTCTGACTATCACTGACTGGTCAGGAATTTCACATATTTCTTTACTAGGAGTGGATTTTTATTTTATTTTTTATTTTTTGCTTTACACAACTTGATCAACCGTCGCTGAAGCGACAATCTACTTTCAGATAAACTATGCATCAGTAATATGTTTGTTCCTCTCCCAGTTAAGAAAAGCACATTGTGCAGGCTCGTTTTTAAATGAAACTTTGCCTTTGTTTCAGTCACACCACTGTTTGTTCACGTGTAGGAGATTCAACTCCCTCCCTCGTTGCCTCAATTGCTCAAGTTATATCAGAGAGAGACCCAACCCTACCAGGGGCTGTGTGAAATCCCGTTGCAGTTGCCCCCCCCCACCACCACCAACCTCAGCACTGCTTTTTGTTCACCAGTCAGCATCCTCCTGTTCCGTTGAAGTTTTTCATCCTTTGTCACTAAACACCAGAGGCTAGTTCCATCAGAGACATGCATCATGTCACTGACCATAAACAACATGGAGCAAAACTGCATATGGTTCTAATTTTATGACCTAAAGCATAATATAATTAAAGAAGTGATAATCTGGTACTCCGTAACAATAATACAACTTCCAGTGATTTGTAGTGAAATGAAACATGACATGCGATGACTGACTTTCTTCTTGTAGTAGAAAATTCTATTCCAAACTTTCTTATTTTTTAATTTAGTTGCTTGGACCAGGCAACTAAATTTTTTTACCTCCCCAGGCCAATAATTTACAAGCCCCAGGTATCTTGGGCATGATATTTGTCAAGCCCTGAAGAAGGATTTGTGTTTTACACTTACAGATACATATTTTACACTTAACTTGTTTTTAAAGACAACTGCACCTGCAGAGCAATCAACAAGTTTATATCTGACTGCAACTGATACTGCACAACAAACAGATAAATTATTCCATAACTTTTTAAATAGTTTAGTAAAATTTCTTTATACCACCAAAAAATGCTAATTTTCAGTCACAGATATTATATAAGATAGGGCACTGCTTACTTGCTTATCTTACTAGTACAGCTTTAGAAACTTAATCTGTTTGTTGCATATTTTTTTCCAGAGAGAGAAACAGAATAAGAAAAAAGCCTTTACCAAATGGTAGTTACTTATCTCACGAGTAAAAGCCGTCTTTGTGCGGATAATTGAAAGTAAAATAAAACTCGGCTTAGCTTAAATCAAATTAACTCATATCATGAGACATCAATTTAATAAAACCTTAGGATATTTTAAAAACAGATTAAAAGACATGAGTACTTTCGGGCCATCGCATGGCCCATCCTCAGATGGAACAGCCAAATTGACAAGATCCGCATAATATATACACACACATGAACGCAGTCAAAGTCGGTTGTTGTACATATATGCAAAGAAGGAAGACATTCCTCCCGGCACATTATCCCACGGTTACGGGTAATTCAAAGCCCCTAGGATTAGAGTTAATTAATAACCGTGGGATAATGTGCCGGGAGGAATGTCTTTCTTTGCATATATGTACAGCAACCATCCCATGGTTATGGGTAATTCAAAGCCCCTAGGATTAGAGTTAATTAATAACCATGCGATAATGTGCCGGGACGAATGTCTTCCTTCTTTGCATATATGTACAACAACCGACTTCGACTGCGTTCATGTGTGTGTATATATTATGCGGATCTTGCCAATTTGGCTGTTCCATCTGAGGATGGGCCATGCGATGGCCCAAAAGTACTCATGTCTTTTAATCTGTTTTTAAAATATCCTAAGGTTTTATTAAATTGATGTCTCATGATATGAGTTAATTTGATTTAAGCTAAGCCAAGTTTTATTTTACTTTCAATTATTCACACAAAGACGACTTTTACTCGTGAGATATAGTTTGTGCGACTCATCAGTATTGGGTAGTTACTTAGATTCAGAAAGATATATTTTTGCAACATCACAGCTATGAAGTTTCTAAAACTGTACCAGTAAGATGAATGCATGAAACACACACACACACATAAATCTAATAATACATGCCAATGAACTGTAAAGGGAGCATTAAATATTTTATTCAAGCCTTTTACATAGCAATTAACATTACTGGAACACGCATGCATAAGATTTCATATTGAGCAACTGTTGCACAAACTAGGAATTATTGCTTTAATAAATCTCACTATAAATCTTTGACTAAAACCAATAAAAAAAGGAAACAAAAACTGAAAATACATCTAAAAAACATTCATGTTCATAAGAAACAAATAAACAAAATATTAAGAATTCAGATATGAAATTATGATTGTGTAACCTAGAGAAAATACAATTGTAACATTCAACTAATACTGGATCCTTCAGGTAAGATGAATTGAAGTCATAAACACAAAAAACAATTATCTATAGATATTTGTGGAATACAAATAGCTTAAAAGTGTTTCACATCATCTTGTACCAGGCATTTTTCAGTAAAAATCATCACCACAAGATAAGAAAATGTATCAGTTAAATTATTTGATATGTCTAAAAAATTACTATTATATATATACATCAGAAATTATCAAAATATGATTTTGTAGAAATGACCTGAATATCAAAATTATTGCATACAAGAGAAATTATCAAAATGAGATCTATAGAAATTCCAGGAACATACCATTTCATCTGAGTTGGACATATTTTTATTCAACAAAGTTCAAAATTAACATCTTGAACCCAAAATTTCACACTAACTTTAAAATAAAACTATGGGCCTCACAGTTTTATAGCAATACATATTTTTTATAGCATGCATACATAGCAAAACCAGGCATGCCTAATGTTTCATGTTGGCTCAGAATAACAAGAAAAATCCACACATCTGTTCACACACAAATGAATACATAATCTCACCCAATGCTGGTTTTTAACAATACATCTTCTGCAATTCTATTTCACGTGTACAGCCATATGAAAACATTCACGATGCTCTGACTTCCTAATTCCACAATTAAATATAGAAGTAAAACAATACAGCGAGTTATACTGATACAGCAGTAATGAAGAAAAACTCACCATTTTTCTAAAGTTCTTTCTGACACACCTTTTTTGTTTGACCAGATCTACTTTTGTATCAACACATACCTGAGGAATGTATACAGAAACATTTAGCATGCCAAACATTAAAAATGTGATTCTGCAAGTGGTTCTAAGCTCTGATAAATGAGCAAAAAGCAGATATAAACAGTATGAAACTTGAATGGTGAAAATGACTCAAGGAGCAATCCTTTCTGCATACAGTTACTATCCCACTGAAAAATGAAGATATGGTTCAAATACTAACTAACTGAAGAGGCAGAGATGAAACAACAAAAGCACTTCAGTTATCTTAAGTGGGAAAAAGAATTTAATCAGCTGTCACAAGGATAAACTGAAAACTATAAAATCTCACCATACAGAAAATTACGCAAACTGTCCACTGCTCAGAAAAACAGGACAGCAAAGTACCCAACAGTACAAATCAGGTATGGTACAGGAGTCCTATCCACAGAAAATTTCAAAAATGAAAGACGCAGCTAAGGAGAATAAGACTGCAGCTGCAGAAGGGAGCTATTGCATCCTAGTTTAGGGCAAATAGTTTAGAGGAAAGGATAAAACCTGTGTCACAGAGAATGTAAAATACTGAATAGAAGTGAGCATTCCTTGTAGGAAAAACTGGGGAAAATCAAAGCCAAGGTAGATGCAGAAACAAATTTGATCTTTTTGCCAATCTAGACTGACACCAATTTGGGTTCTGACCTGATTTCCTAAGTTTTTTTTTTTAATTTATTGCCTTAGAAAAAATAAATGCCTAGGTAATTTAGGTTTTAATTATACTGTTATTCGATCAGTAACCCCTTCTAGCAAAGCTTTGGAAGGGGGAAGGCACTAACAATCTCTTTGTGCATCCATCAGTCTGCCCATGTGAACTGAACCAGTCTCAGATTTCCAAAAATTCCTTCTGCAGCTGATAGGAAATCCAAACATTGTAACTTGAATGCATGGCACATTTACAGTCAATATACTATTCATATTTTTTTCTATAAGAGCTCTGAAAGTAGTTGTTTTGAAATTTTTGAAGTGACTCTGAAAAAAAAAAAAAAAAAAAAAAAAAAGAATCAGTTTAATTAATAGGTCATGCAACAAAGATGGGAATCATAAACTATTTTCTCCATTTACTTGCCAAATTTCATACTGGAGTATCAAAAGTCATGTACTTTTTTTGACTGCATGTTTAAAAGACTATTAATTTTTTTTTTCATTTTGGAGTTTAATAGCTCCCTTAGCACCTAAGGTTATAAGAAGTCCCTTGTCCTTCACTTAGTGTCACTGACTCCAGAATCAGCACAATATGGCAAACTCAGTGTTTGAACCCACACGCCCTCAGATGGTTCACCTTCAAAGACCTCTATAACCACTCAGCCCTTGAATCAAACAAAATTTATTATTTCTTTTCGAATTTGGAATCACAATGTGAGATTCATGGAATACTTTTTCCTTATTACAATGTGATGCCAAATAAAGTGGGAACCAATATTATGGCTGAATGAATTTTGAAATAGCAGCTTCAGTAGTATTAATAAAAAAAAAAGCACACATAGAAAATTCCAACAAGTAAAAATAAGCACTTGTCTTAGTGCTTATTAAACTGTCTTAGAAAACACTATAACACTTCATAAACAAAAAAAGATACAAATGCACTATACTTTTGCTTGCTTTAGTTTTTTCTTTTCCAGGCGCACATTAGACTTGAGAGCAAAACATCAGATTACTGAGGTGCAAATATTACAAAAGGCATAAGACTAAAAAAGTCTGGCTCAGACAGATTCTTTACACTCATGAAGAAAAATGTAGAAAAGAATATTTATGCAAGATGAGTATCATACCTAACAATCTGTGAAATATGCTACAGTGGACCACTTAATATGGAATTCAGTGTCATTAGTGCTTAAGGACCTGGAAGAACTGTGAGTTTTCTTTTACATTAAGTGAGTCTGCAAGTTAATGCATAAGCAGTCCTATAACACCATTTATAACATCATAGTTTTAACAGTTCAAATATGAATGTAAGAACATTCTGGCTGGCTTTCCTTTACCATGAAAACACTGTCTATATAGTATGAATAAGACACTTTCCCATAGAATATCAAAAATTCATCAAAGTAAATCCATAACAGAAACTTATAACTTATCTTTGTTGTAACCTTATGAAATTAGAGTTTTTTTAACATACTTGTTTTAAATACTTACAATACAAACTATCATTTCTGAAAAAAATCCTTAGCAACTCTGTTATGTAAAAAAGTATATTCTGCATAACGATGCCTAGGCACATACAACTCTAAGCTGTGAAACGTTTCTGACTAGATGTCATTCATCCGTTTCTGCCAACTAACACAGTAATTTCAGTCACAAAATACACAGACCTTTACAGCACAACTGCATTCAGTTATTTACAAGAATATATCATGGGCTCTGGAGAGACTTTCTTCATCATTTTGTTGCTGTCTTCCTTCCTCTATGGAATCAAAATTTGGAAGGCCCAAAGGTAAATGAAGTAGCTGTTCTTCAAACTGCATTATATTTTCAGCTTCACCTAGTGAATTTAAGGAAAAGAAAATGGGTGTCACTAAATATACATCATAAGAAAAAAATAAAATAAAGGAAAGAAAGAAAGAAAGAAAGAAAGCTGACTAATTTTGAAACTTTGACATAATTGACATCATGAAAAAACCACAGCTTTCAACTTTCTGCAAGCATGTCGCATGCATACACAAGTGCATTTTTCTCATTTTCAAAGTCAGCAAATTACTTGTTTTTCTACCTTCTGTACTGTTTTCAATGAATGCACACATTTTGCATATGTGATGGGGTTGGGAAATTCATAGCATGGAATTTTGCCCACTGACTTTTATTGACAATACCTTAAACAGATAAGAAGTCCCTTTGATATCCCAGATAATCCATAATTTCATGGTGAAGTGTCATATTTGTTCCCACAAGACAATGCCTCCTCTCACACAGCTAAGTCTATTGTGGCTCAGTTTGAGGACACTAAATGCACCTCTAATGAACTGGTCAGCTTTGAGGCCTGATCTTAATCCAGCTGAACATTTACAAGAAGAACTAGAACAACATGTGAAGAAATATTTCTGATAGTAAACATCACAGGCACAATTCATGACAGCAACAAATGGAAGCAAATTTTCTGAAAATTTACTACAAAGACCAAATGTTGTGATACACACTCAAGGTGAGCGTACACCTTAATAAGAAGTACCATATTTTTCATTATATATTCTTCTAATTATCTGTTAAAAAAGTTATAAATTTAGGTTCTGTGGATTATACGCTAATGCAGTTCATGGTAACTTTTTTAAAAAATTATGTTTTTGTGGCACTTTGAATTTTTACAAATCCATGTCGTAACTGATGGGAGAGGTCGTATATTTCAAAAATTATCACAGAAGCATTAATAATGGGAAAAAAATAACGCAATATGAAGATGTAGGTCCACAAACAGTTGGAAAAAAGGGTTGTTGTTTTTTCTTTACTTACAAGCATTTTTGACAGAAAATATGAAGCAACGAAGACAATATTATTTGCTCTTGAGAACGATCATATGCTGCGAGAAGCTCAGCATCACACATGTTCATGGGTGCTGCAGATCTAACTATGGAATTGAATACAATGGAATCAAACTACAGAACTGTCAGGTCTAACTACAGTAGTGCTGAAAAAAATCAAAATGTTTGCTCTTTATTCACTAGAAAGTAACAGAAAAGCATTTTAAAATGACAGGAAGGAAAAGATCTTATTTTAAAAAAAAAACAACTATTTGTTTGATTGGAGATATAACGACCACCATGAGCAACTCAATGGGCTATAAGCACTATTTGTTTGAACTGGTAGGTCATGGGTCATTTTTATTTTTTTTTTGCATGAAATAATGGTTTTGAATCAGTAATGCAGGCACAGATTATACAGCGATTCTTTCATTGAATTTTAAGGACTGTGGTTTATGTGCCACCATGGAATATATGAAGGAACTGTTTTCCTTTTCCAGAATTTCACAGTCACCTGACTATATGAAGAAAAATATGGTAAATATTTTAATTTTTACATTTTTCATATTTCTCCATTACCACTGACAACAGCAGCAAATGGCTAAACTTAACAAAATCCATAACTGCACAAACTAAAGAAAAATGAGAAATGTTTCAGTATTATAAACATTTAACGGGAATTATGGAGGATAAATTTATTAAGGTACATTACCTCTCAAATTTTCGATCTATACACTAAGAGTTCTTGCGTCTTACTACTTCCACAGGTCAGAAATGTTCGTTTATTTTGGGGTTTAACAATCACTGTGAGCAACTCAATGGGCTATAGGCAGTTCCTCGTTCCTAATTTAGGGCCACTGGTTCCAGGGAAGGAAGAGAGCCAGTGACACAAGACAAAAGCATCATCCATGCCTCACCAAGATTTGAACCCAGACTCATCTTGGACGAATGGTCAGAAGACAAAAGCAACATCCACGCCTCACCAAGATCTGAACCCAGGCTCATCTTGGGTGAATTGTCAGAAGTCAGCACCAACAGGGCAGAAAAAAGGGGGGGGACGTGAGTCTTGGTCTTTAGAAACATTGCCTATATTGCCTATGAGAACACCAGTTTTGTTGAAAACAATATGCCCAAACTGTTTCATATAATTTCAGTCTGATGAATAAAGCTTTTCAAATTAAACATATCATCAAGCCCTGGGTGCTTGATGAAGACTTTCATACCAACTGATGGAAGCAAACTTCTGCTTACCAGTTTAAGACATTTAATTGCTCACTGCCCCCAGATATACTGAAAAATCCAAGCAAAAGTCAATGAGTCCCAAAACTTTCATTGCAAAATTATATGGAGTGTGTGAGTTGCCACCAATTTCAGAAACATTTTCTTATCTAATCATGACTAGCAAGCAGAAAAAAAAAACAACTCATGTTGGTAATAAAATACTGAAGAAATAGGATGACAGGTGTACAGGAGAGCTGCAAATAAGTTGTTAACTGCATTTTAACGTTGTTTTAATGAAACTACAGGCAAATAACTTATTTTCAGCTTATTTACACATATGCATATAATTATAATGAAATACACCACCTATTTACAATACAGGCCGACAGTACGTACTAAATCAACACAGTTACAATCTGAGTATTTAAAAACATTTAACCTGAGCAGAAATTTAAATGAAATATTATTAATCCTAAACCTTCCAATGATGTCACAAGCCTCCTAAAGATGCACTTCTGATAACATTCTAGTACTTGGAGGTGCAGAATATGAAAGACTCCATGATATGAATATGATCTACTTTTGAAGGACTAGTGCTATAAGTATGCCTCATTTACATAACACTGATCTATTGCTCACCAGTAACTTTAGCTAACAGTGTTTCATGAAAACAAATGTAATAGTCCAGAGTAAATCACAGCAGAGGGAAATGCTCATAGGCACAACAACATACACTGACGGAAAAAAATCCCAACACCAAGAAGGGGTTGTGTTAGATAAACAACAGTTGGTAGGCGGTGAGAGTACATCTGTAAGATGACGTCTATGCAAATTTCCCGCTCGGCGCATACGTGTGGCGCTAGTAGCACCCCTCCGAACATGCAAAGCAGGTTTGCTGTAAATACGCGCTGTAACGTTCGTGAGCGTTAGTTATCGTTGAGATTCGACTTAGGGTGTTGATGTTAGTCAAGAATGCCTTTAAGAAGACGAAGAAGCCATTATCAACAGCTCACGGAGTTTGAACGAGGTCGTGTAATAGGACTACGAGAAGGTGGATTTTCTTTCCGCAATATTGCAGAACGACTTGGCAGGAATGTAGCCACTGTGCATGATTGTTGGCAGCGGTGGTCAAGGGAAGGTACTGCCTCAAGAAGACCGGGTTCCGGCCAGCCACGTGGCACTACTGAGAGGGAAGACCACCGTGTACGGCGTATGGCCGCGGCACATCGTACTGCGTCTGCGGCAGCAATTCGAGCTGCAGTTGCCACCACAGTGACACAACGAACTGTTACAAATCGGTTACTTAAAGGACAGCTCAGAGCCAAACGCCCTGTAGCGTGCATTCCACTTACTCCAAACCACTGCCGTTTGCGACGTCAGTGGTGTCAAGCTAGAGCTCATTGGAGGACGGAGTGGAGATCTGTTGTGTTTTCTGATGAAAGCCGGTTCTGCTTGGGTGCCAGTGATGGCCGTGTGTTGGTTAGAAGGAGGCCAGGTGAGCACCTGCAACCAACCTGTCTGTGGCTGAGACACACTGGACCTACACCTGGAGTTATGGTCTGGGGAGCAATTTCCTATGACAGCAGGAGCACTCTCGGGGTTATCCCACGCACCCTGACGGCATAGTTGTACGTTGGTCTGGTGATTCAACCTGTTGTGCTGCCATTCATGAACAGAATTCCAGGGGGTGTTTTCCAACAGGATAACGCTCACCCGCATACCGCTGTTGTAACCCAACGTGCTCTACAGAGTGTCGACATGTTGCCATGGCCTGCTAGATCACCAGATCTTTCACCAATCTAGCACGTATGGGACATCATTGGACGACAACTCCAGCGTCACACCCAACCAGCATTAACCGTCCCTGTATTGACCGACCAAGTGCAACAGGCATGGAACTACATCCCACAAACTGACATCCAGCACCTGTATGACACAATGCATGAACGTTTGCGTGCTTGCATTCAACATTCTGGAGGTTACACCGGCTATTAATGTACCAGCATTTCACATTTAAAATGGCTCTTCTCGCGCTTACATTAAGCCGTGATCTTGAAACCTTAATCGATTAAATATGTTACCTATACAAATGTATTGCTGCCATTTCATTCCTCTACAACTATTTTTTCGTGGTGTTGGGATTTTTTTCCCATCAGTGTATATTGCACTGATACCATAATTTTAATTAAATTTAGTCAATACTGTTTTCTTAAGTTTCACAGGTCCAGATATCTGGAGGGGTCTCCAGCAGATGGCTGCCACAACCACCCATCAGCAGACAGGATGAGCTTCAGGAATGCACTAAGCCAGTGAGGCATGCTGCAGAAAGGGACAGGACAAACATGTCAGAAGCCTGCATTTCATACGAGGGTCATCACAAAAGTTCTGCACATGTTAATCTAAAGCGGAAGTGTATGATGCAATCGGGAAAATGATTGCGTCACGTCAAGGTCAGATTCTCAGCAATGCAGTGGTGTCAGAACGATGTGCTATCATTTGCTGTGTGGACGTGGGATGGTTTGGAAATGGAAACTTGCAGTTCCTCATGTCGAGTCACGGCATTAGACCAGCGCTCGTATATGAAAATATAAACTCGGGGGGGGGGTTGAGACTCCAACACAGATCCACACTGCCTTACAAGAAGTTTGTGGGGAAGGAACTATTGATCGAAAGACATTTTTTTTCTGAGGACAATGTTGAGACCGAAAATTCATCAAAGTCGCCCAAACATTTTGGAAGCGGGAGCGATCTTGCTGCATGACAACACATCGCGTCATGGTGCAGCTTTGGTATGGGGACTTTTGTCAAAATATGGCTGGAAAACTTAATCCCACCCACCATACAGCCCTGATCTCAGTCCACCCGACTTTCATCTTTTCCCAAAGTTAAAAATTCAGCCCTGTGGCATCCGCTACGAATTGCTGCACGAACTGTCATTGGACATGAACCGAGTAATACAACAGATGAACAAAGATGGCATACTACGGGGCATCCAAGACCTACCTCACCGCTGGCAAGCTGTCATTAGCAGCGGAGGGGAGTACACTAAATGGCAATAAGGTAAGTTTTCTCTGTTACTTCACACTTTTCTCAAAAATGGGCAGTGTGCAGAAATTTTATTATGACCCCCGTACAGTGCTTTTCAAAGTGGAAGTCTGTGAGCCATCAGTTACTGGTTCACAATGAGCTGTCAGACAAGAAAATAATATAGTTGAATATATATTAGCAATATTTTTGCATCTTCCTCAACTGCATGTAATATCTTACTTTACTATTTTTAATATATTATATAGATATGCAGGGGTGGTCTACTTTCATACATTGTATTTTTTCTCACCCCTACAACTGCTTTTCATACAATAGATTTGAACTTTCATAAATCATCCCGTAAACAGACATTTCAAACTATTGCACGAGAGGCAATAAATCTCTGAAAGATACAGACTTCACTTAAAAATCTACACTCTAGTAGGTGTACAAGGATACTTAAAATGTGAGAGAATATTTGTGTACGACTTCAGTTATTCAGCTTACAAACAAAATGGACTTTGGTATCAGTACTGAAGATGCAGAAGAACTGATTGCATCTCATTCGCAGCCTATGTCTAGTGAAAATCTGTTTTAACAATGAAGAAAATGAATGAAGCCTTCACATACCTTGAGCTGTCACCATAGAAAAATATGACAAAAAGTGCAGAGCAAAGTTCACAATATGTAGAGCTGTTGACAGCAATACAGCTTACTGCACAGTCCTTTACCAACAGAAAGCTAGTGTGCAAATCTCTATTAAAGAATTTTTTAAGAAAGTTGGTATGACACCAACAGCAAGTATAGTAGAGCACCAATTATACAGATACTAGTCAACATTTTTAAACTTTGTTTTCATAACATGTGTGAAATAAGGTGTTTTTAACTAATTTCGGGGCGCTGAATTCAAATATGACTGTATAAACTCTCCAACACATACAGTTTTTTTGTGTATGAACATTTGCTATATTTTCAGATACATGCACTCACAGTCAAGAAAATAGTTACACCCAGAAAGACGTGTCTGATTGCAATGCTATTCGGAAGATAAAGGTTACCAGGAACAATAAATTATTAAGCATTGAGACTGATATGGGCAATATTTAGTGAGATACATGACAATAAGTAGTATCTCTCAGTATGGCATTGGGCTGCCATGTTTGCTCACACAGCATGCCAGACGTCTCGGCATGGAGTTGTACAGGTTCCTAATGCTGTCCTGCGATAAGCCATCCCATGCAGTTTGAATTTTCTCACACAATTCCTGCAGATTGTGCGGTAGGGGTGGAGTGTGGACAGCACGTCCAATAGCATCCCACACATTTTCAATCGGCGATAAGTCTGGCAATGAGGCTGGCAATGGCACAGTGTCAGTGCCTTGAAGGCAAGCTCTTGAGACAACAGCAGTATGCAGATGAGCATTGTCCTGCTGGAAAATCGCACCAGAATGAGCGTTCAGAAAAGGTAGGGCTACCAGTTGCAAGACCTCATTAACGTAATGTTGGGCTTTCAAAGTGCCTGTAATGAACACCACACGTGATCTGACATCATAGACGATTGCATCCCACGCCATGACACCAGGCTTTCTGGACGTGTGATGCTCGACAACAAATCATTCATTTTGGTGCTGATCACAGTGCCTCCACACACGGATTTGTTGGTCGCCTCCTCCAAGACAAAAGCGGGACTCGTCACTGAAGATCACCCGATGCCACTCTGAGTGGCTCAATGACTGTTTGGCACGACACCATTGCAGTCTTAGGCGACGATGCTATGGTTTTGAGGGCAGTCGTCGTAACGGTCTGAGTGTGTGTAGTATTACGTCGTGCAGCCGTCTGCTAATGGTGCTGGCACTAATCGGACGATGCATGGAGGGCACCACTGCTCACTGAATATCCGCAGTCGTGGCAGTTGGGTCACTCTGTGCATGTCGGACAACCCATTGGTCCTCTCTCTCCGTGGTTGGTCTAGGTCTCCCTTACCCTTCCTGTCGCTGCTGCATACCTTGTTCTATCCACTGCTGCCAACAGCATGCTATGGTGATATCTGCGCAACCGGTATGGTGCGCAACATGGTGATAAGACCATCCCGCTTCCTGCAGCCTGATGACGTGGCCCCTCTTGAACTCCTCCAACTGCTCGAATTGCTTTCGAACTTTTCTCCGAGGCATACTTCACTTGCAAAAGATGCAACCACCACAACAGCAGGAGTCAGAATGGCAAGCACGCACAACGGGACAACCTTATATAGCTGGTCAGGCACAGCGCTACAACCCCTCCTTGCTTGCGTCATATGTGTGGCTGAGGGCGATACTTGAATCATTTGCATGTCTCACAATGTCAAATCTACCCACCAAGTTTCATTCCTGTTGGTTGCTTCCTTCTAGGTGCAACTATTTTTCTGACAGTGAGTGTATATACAATGCAAGATGTACACATTACAGCTTCACATTGTAATGTATTATTGCATTTATGTGTCATGTCAGTTATAGAGTTAAGTGCTACAAAGTATAAATACCATATTCATATATCACTACATATGAGACAGCAAAAGAAATAGAGTAAACAATATTAACACAATTGTAAATGTATACACACATACTCGTACACCTGTACAAGTAGTTCATTTTTTCTCTTATGTGTCATGTTGTCCTCCTCCTGAAAAAAACCCAGCAGTAACCACTCATCATTGAAGGATCCCACCTGCCTTGATACCTCTCCTCTATCATTTGGACATCTCGGTGGAACCTTTCTCCTTGTTCATCGCTGACTGCTCCTAGGTTGACAGGAAAGAAGTGAAGATGTGAATGGCGGAAATGTATTTTTAAGGACACCCGGCACCCAAGGTTTTTATGGTTCTTGAGAAGGTTGTGAATCAGCTGTTTGTAGTTGCCCTCTTTGTGGTTACCCAGAAATCCCTTGACCACAGATGTGAAAGATTGCAATGTGGCGAGCTCCGTGCAGTTTAGCTTTTTGGCAAAAACAGAATCGCACAGTAATTTCCATATGTGAGGACCAACAAAGATGCCTTCTTTGAGTTTTGCATCACTTAATTGTGGAAATGTTTGCTTTAAGTGCAAGAAACCTAGGCCGGATTTGTCCATAGCCTTTATAAAGTTCTTCATGAGCCCCAGTTTGATATGAAGTGGTGGAAACAGCACATCAGAGGGATTAACTAGGGACTTGTGATGAACGTTACTCTCTCCAAGAATAAAAACATCTCATTTATGACAGTCTGTCTGTTTGTAGTGTTTTGCTGTGGCCCTACTGTCCCACATACAAAGAAAACAACAAAATTTGGTAAAACCACTTTGAAGCCCGAGCAAGAGTGATATCACTTTCAGACCACTGCATATTGACCACCTAAACTGGTCATATGGTATTGCAGTGAGAATTTTGACCATGCTTTCAAACGTCTCCTTCATTCCTACAGCATCTGTTACTGGAATGGAAGGCTTCTGGTTTCCATTGGAAAAAGAACAGCTTTTAAACTAACTTTGCTTAAAACCAGCTCTTTCAGAGGGAGTCGCCAATTCATGTGCGGCAGTGAAGGACAAGATTTTGAGATAGCGATTTTGTTAACATGGCTTAGAGACGTCATTTACCATCAGAGTTAAGCTACAGAACAATAGGCTGACTCGAAGCAGGGAAACAGCAGGCGGACATCGCAAGATGGCTCAACGTCAATCGTTCTGTAGTCAGCAGGATGTGGCAGCAGTTCCAAGCCATGGGTGCAGCTTCTCGAAGGTACAGCGAAGGTAGGCTGATGACCTCCGCGGGTGACTGGTATTTGCTGCTTTTGTCACGGCAGAACAGGATGGCTACATCAACTCACCTCAGATCTGTGTTTGTGGCAGCCACTGGATAGATGGTATTAGCTTTGATGGTACACAGAAGGTTACATGCAAGAGGACTGCATGCTCAGCGACCGGTATTAAGAGTGCCCCTCACCCTTCACCACGGAGGGAAAGTTTCAATTGAGCACGAATGCATGTGAACTGGACTCAAAATCAGTGGAGGTCCGTTCTGTTCACTGATGAGACGTGATGCTGTTTACAGAGTGATTATTATCAAGTTTACATCTGGAGAGAGGCCAGTACTCACTATCTTCCCTCTAATATTCATAAAAAGGACACCTATGGTGATGGTAGTGTTCTGATGTGGGCAGGCATATTGTTAGGTGGCCATACCAGCCTCTATGTATTGCCACATGGAAACTTCAATGCTCAGAAGTACAGATATGACGTCCTGGACCCTATTATTTGTTCGCATGCAGCCGCAATTGGCGATACATTTGTACTGCAGGCGGATAATGCCCACCCTTACACAGCTCGCCTCCTGTACCAGTGCCTGGAACATGAGACTATAGTCCATATAAAGTGGCCAGCATGCTCTCCCAATCTGAATCCCATTGACTATGTCTGGAATGCTCTCGGGAGGCATGTTGCCCCTCCCCTGAATTTCACAGGTGAACCAGTGTATTTGCAGCAATATCTGTGCTTCTAGAGAAATGTGTGTGAAAAGTCCATCCCCCTCCCTGAACACCGCAGGTGCTCTGCACTGCTTTACTCGAGGAACGGATGCAGCTATCCATGTAACTGCTAAACACCATAATTAACAGCATGGGACATTGCTATCAGACCTGTATTGCTGTTCAGGGTTACCACACTCCGTATTGAAGTACCTTTTCCTATTTCATCTTGATACCTATATTTCTGTATTTTCATATTTGCATCACTCATACAAAATGTAAATGCTTTGTATCACATATTCTGACATTTTTTTGTTGCATTTGGTCTGATAAAGCTTACCATCAAATTTCATCCGAATTGGTTGCATACTTTGAGTTATCACAATTTTTCCATTTGTTGCTTAATTTATGGAAACCAGTGTATTTGCAGCAATATCTGTGCTTCTAGAAACTCAACTGGAAAAGTTCCTTTGCAGTCAGATACCGTTCACCACAGAACACCATTTGCACATATTTTCTGTTTAAAATAATGAATAATTTTTTCACCGGGGGTGTAGATGTAAGTCTTATTTTTCTTGATATCTCTGCATCTACTAGTTGGAACTAAACAATTCTTACTTTGTCAGACAGCATATCTCATGAGAAATGTTTTGTGCATAATTTCAAATTTTTCTTAACAAACAGGTTTGCCACTAGAGGACATAAATCATTTTTCTGTTTACAGCATATTTGCAGCAACATAGGTACACATTTAAAAACCTGATTGGAAAAATCCATTTTCAGTCATATACTACTAACTACTACAACATTTTATGTGCATTTTCTGCTGAAAATAATACACAATTTTTCTATTCTACTAGGGAGCACAAATGTTTAATTTGTTTTTCTCAATATCTCTGCTTCTAAAAGTCCAATTTAAATCATTCTTCCAACACCAGATACCGTTCACCTTGCAGAACATTTTGCATGTACTCGTGGGCTGTTTGTAATTCACAGTTCTGGTGTTAAATGGTGTTAGTATACATTTCTGTTCACAACTCTACCTCTGCTTCTAAGAATACTATTGAAGAACTTTTTTCATGCACACAGTTCACTACAGTGAGTATTGGGAATATTGTCCTTTTTAAATAATGCACAGTTTTCCAGCTTGGGGGCGCAAATGTCAAAAGTGTTTTCTCATTATCTCTGCTTCAAGAAGGCACATTTGAAAATAAAATTCTGAGCACTGCTTTTGCTATAAAGAATAACTTTTGCAAATTTTCTACTTTTCTGTTATTGAAAACTTTTCCACCAGGGGATGTCAGTGTGCATCTCTATGTGAAGGGTTTTATTCAATTCTGAAAATCCCTTAGAAAAATCCTTTTTTTTTTTTGTAGAATACTCTTCATTTTGCACCCATTTTTTACTTTACGAAATGTACAGCTTTTCTACTAGGGCATGTAAAGTTATATCATATTATAATTTATATCTCTTCTAATTGTTTGGCTATGAAAAACTTTTTGTGTACCATTTGTCAATTTTTGTAATCTCTTCTTCTAATATCATTTGTTAATTTTGTATTTTAAATAACAAAATTAACAAATGATAAAAATTTAAAACAATGATTAACAAAATTTCTAATTATCATTTGCTAATTTTTATATATCTCTCCTTCTAATTGTCCAATTTGAAAATCCATTTTGTTTCTGATGTCTTTGGCTATGAACAACTTTTTGTGCACCATTTTTCTTAATTTTCATAACACACTTTTCAGCTGTTAGTGGGAGTAAGTAGCTATTTCTACCTATGGATGTTTTATCAATTGTAGAAATGTGATTATTATTAATTTGAACAGGTTCTATTCACTATGAATAACCCTGGTCACATTGCGTATTTTAAATTATGCCAGTTTTTCCCCAGATGGTGTAAGAGTATTCATTTTTAGCTGAATTTTTAGGTTTTCTAAAAATCTGCTTTGAAATATTCGTTTTGTGTCAGAAAGGATTCAAAAGACATGCTCATTACAACTGAAAATTTGGTGTCATCTTTCTTATTTGTGTGTGCGCATATGCATATAATAAATAACAATAAATAACAAAAAGAACAAGATGAAATAACTAGAACTTGTAGCAAAAAATAACCTCAGAAAATTTCTTTGCATATACATTTATTCATATTTGGAAACCATAACTTTGTTGGTGAGGACATGCGAGTTCTCATGTCAGCTGTCCTCAATCCCTAATCTGGTAACCCAATCAGATGGATGAACATTGAAATAAGTTCATGATACCTCATAAGCTGAATGATGTGGACATCATACAGTAAGATAAACAAGTTATTAAAATTACACAATGCATTGATTATGATACACTTTCCAACATACCAGAAATCATTACTCAAGTTATGAAGATAATGGCTGTGGAATAAATCTCACTCCTGTGCCCTGACCTTTAACCCCATTCTAATGATATTAAACAGAATTGGTTCAGTATACCTCCAGAACAACATACTAAAGTTTTGTCACAATAGAAGCATTTTTAGTCAAGTTATGAGAACAATGGCTGTGGAATAAATCTTGCTCCTGTGCCCTGACCTTTGGCCCCATTTTGATGATTTCAACAGAACCGGTTCAGTATACCTCCAAAACATGATAAAGTTTGTCGCAATCAAAGCATTTTTACGCAAGTTATGACACATAAGGGCAATTGGAATGGATCCCGCTCCTATGTCCTGACCTTTGACCCCATTTCATCCATTTTCAATAGGGTTCGTCCCCAGGTTGTCCCCTACCACATACTAAAATTTCATCAAAATCGAACCATTTGTATGCGAGTTACTGTGTGGACAGGCAGACGGACAAAGCTGGAGCATATACGCTTCTTCAACCTATGGTTGGAAAGCGTAAAAAATGGGTAATATGTTTTTACACATTGTTAAGGTTACTATTTTCTGGCAAAATGTGATTTCTGTTTACTATTACTTTGAATAGCCAAATGAAATGTGTAGGATACCATCTTGTATGCTGCCAGGAAAGTAAATAATTACTTAGGTTGAATTCAATTATTGTCATTATTTAAAAAGGTTTTTGTAAATAGGACTTTCATATATACACTTCTAAACATGGTGCCTCCCCCATTATAACAAGTCTGATTATGTACAAAAGTAGGGGACTGCCTGTTATATAATTTTTCAATCAGTTTTTTTATGATGATATTTACCAAGCCAACAAACCCTACACTGGTGTCTGGTATACTAGGGAAAATAATGGCAACCTACACACAGACAATTTGAAAAACTAGAGTCTAGATTAGATGACTGACTACTGGGATGACCTAAAAAGACAGAAGTCAAGATAAGTGCAATATTACAGCTGACATTAATTCAGATAGAAAAACCTACTTGTTATACGGTGTACTTTATTTCCATATGCCAAGTCTCCCTGATACAGCACAATGAATGTCAATGGTAACAAAGCTGATATTGTTATGGGCTTCTTTGTTCTCCGAAAGCTGCAAAAAGAGAAAGCACATTTAAAAAAAAAAAAAAAAAAAGGAAGAAAGGAAAGTTTTATCTAAATCTGAAAAGATGTTAAATGTAATGACACACTACGCAAATATCAAAATTAAAAGGAATGGGATACATCTGCTGTGGTGAGTTAGTACAGGAGATTGACTAAAGGCAGTGTAACACACCATCAAACTGTAACTTGAGCACTTTTTAGCATGTCTTTTGTAAAAAAAGTATTTGCTTATAGTATCACTTTGTCTCTCTGTCTGCCCATCTGTGGACACTATATCTCTGCAACTATTAGAGAGTCCAATTTGAAAAATTATTTTTGCTTGGGAAACCCAAAATGTGACTTTAATTATCCTTGTTTTCCTGCCTTTTTCCGATGCATAACTTTGTCACTACAGGATGAAAATGAAGATGTTATCAAATTCAAAATGTATTTAATTCCATATCACTACTTTCTAAATATCCGACTGAAAAATCTTTCTTTCTTTTGATATCATTTATAATGAAGACTTATGTAAGTTATAAGTACAAACATGCTTTAGTTACATGAAGAAAATTAGAAAAAAACAGTAGCACTTAGTAGTTTCTTTTTCAAGTAATACACAATTTTTTCATTAGGGGACATATACGTAAACTGTGATTTCTCTGATATCTCTGTTTCTAGCAGTTCAACTTGGAAAACCCTTTTTGCGTTGAATAGACTTCCTGGTGAGAAACAAAACATATGATTTCTAATTTATGGTATAAAACTGTTTTGGTGTTAGGGCGTAAGTGCATATTTCTGTTTCCCATGTATTTGTCGCAATATTTGAGCTTCTGAAAATTTGATAGAAAAAATTCCTTTGAGGTCAGATACAGCTCAAGCTACAGGAAACCTTTTGTGAATATTTTCTGCTTAGAACAATGCACAGTTTTTTTCACTAGGAGGCATAGATATAAATTTTATTTTTCTCGATATGTATCTCTGTTTCGAACAATCCGATTTGAAAAATTATTTGTTGAACAGCCTTTCTGGTGTGGAATCTTTAGCATAGAATTTCAAAGGGGGTCAGAAATTTACTTTCAGGAGTTCATGAAAACAGCAGAACTTTCTTAAAATTTAATTTCTCTGAAAATGCGTAGTTTCTCATTTCTTAATCACTTTTTGCTATATCAACAGACAAAAAGCAAGCATTTTTACTTTTGTTTGCAAAAAATAATTAAAGTGCAAAATCAGAACTTCAACTCTTTGTCACCATCTTTCGTTCCCCGTAAAGTCATTTCTTTCTGCACAGAAAACCTGCACAGAAGCATTTTGGAGCATCAATTTTGCTTTAAACAAAAGAGAAAATTCTTGCTCTGCCCCTTGACATAGCAAGAACTGACTAAAGAATGGGAAAACACATTTTAAGTGAAATTAAATAACAAAAATCGGCACTGCATTGTTGTGTTCACTCTGCTGTGAAAACAATTTTACATATCACAGAAATGACTCAGATTCCTTCACAAACAGATTAAGTACAGATTTTGAAATTTAATTTCATTTTAAAATGGGGAAGGGGACAAAAATGCATGCTCCACTTATTGGTTTTGAAGAAAATACTGTTAGAAACAGGAAAACATGCATTTCATTCCAAAAAATTCTTAAAAATAATGAAGTCACTCTTTCTAGTGAGACCAGAATCCCTTGTATTTATTAATGAAGCGTTAGACAACCATTTACTCATAATATGCATTTACTCCACACAAAATGGATGCACATAAATCTTGAACCACTGTAAAAGGCATATGAGACCAATTTTCATGAATGAAAGTTTCAAGCTCTACGAGTGAGAGAAAAGACAAGAATCTGCTAGTGCTCCTCACTCCGTTTAAGAAATAACCAAAGTGACCCAATGAAGTTTAAATCTGGTGCTTGTGCAGGCCTTCAGAGGTGTTTATCCTCACTAGGTGTAGAGTGCATAATCAGCTGCAAAGGCAGCATCAACATCAGGAGGCAATGTCTGAATCACAGGATGTACCTGGTCAACTAAAAAATGTATATAGTACCCACAGGTAATTCTACCATGCACTATAATAACACTACCCAAGAAATGCAACACTACCATGGCCCAAACAAGTGCAGATATTTGTAAGAATTAACTGTTGGTATACAACAATCAGTATCACATATTTCTTTTGGGTTTTCATGTGTGTTTAGAGTTTATTTACCTCCATGAGCATTTAAGGCTATAAGAAGTCACCCAGCCCTAATTTAGAGTCACTGGGTCTATGGAAGAGATAGCACCCACACCATAAGACAAACATAGTACCCATGCCTCATTTGGTGTTTGAACTCACACCCTAACTAGATGATTAGCTAGAAACCTATGCTACTGGTAACTCGTGGTCCGGAATGAATCTACAAAACTATTCAGACCACATGGCACATTTCCAATTATCAGATGCTTCATTACTTCACTTCTTAAGCTTCAGGGATCAAGCAGTACAAAATAACAACTATACCATAAAACTGTAGCTCTATGCCACTTCCAAAACATTTTTCTTGGAAACTAAATAATGAATTCTATGAGGAATAAGCCAACACTTTTTCTTTAAATTTCGTTCTAAACATTTTTCGGCACATAACTCCCAAGCCCATTAAATGCCAGATGCAGTTGCCCTATCCCTTAAGAATGGGAAACTGCTTTTAGCCTTAACTGTTTTTACAAATGGTTCATCAATTTACTATATATACATTAAGGTGGTGCAAAAAAAAATTATCAAATGCCCTAGTACTTAAAAATTGTGGTTGGTGGTCAGTATGCCACAGCTAAAATCGTTTTTGATTCAGAGAATATCTTCCATCAGCGCTTTTACATCAAAGTTTCGAATTTTTAGCCAAAAATAAAATTTTTTAACTCTAGAAGCAAATAACATCTCACTTTCACAGGTTTTTCATTTATAGACCTCAGGTAAGTAAAATAAGACTGTAAAAATGTTTCATCTTATCATAGAAGACCCCCTAGGCTCAATGGCATAACATTCATTATGTTGGGCAAATCACTCAATTTACGTAGGATTCGAGAATGCTTCAGACAGGCACATGCTGTATTTTTAGCATTGTACAGATCCAATATATGTAACATTTGATTGTAATACTATGATGCAGTGTGTTCTCGCAAAACAAACAAGTGCTGCTAAGCTGGAAGGGAGGGAGGGGGGGGGGGTTCTAAGCAGCTTACCCAGCCTAAAGCAGCCTATGAAACACGAAATATGCATAGGAGCGAATGACGCCATGTTACAAGTGCTTGTTTTTGTCATAATTGAACTTGCGAAGGTGAATGTAGTCAACACACATTTCCTGTTGAGTATGGAGTTGGGGTTTTGTGCAAAATCTGAAGTTCAGCGATCATTGTCACCCTCTCATGGAGATGTGTTGAGGTATTACTTCTACGAATGGAGAGAGTAGAAGTCCCTGCGTGGAAAACAAAACCAGTTATTCTCAGAAGTCAGAGATAATGTTGTTGCAAGAGTAAAGAAAATCTGGATTACAGTGTCAATTCCTGTAGTCAATGGACAAAGCAATGCTCAGGTCAGAGGTTGATAAGGTGACAACAGCTACCCTACAAAAAAGATATGCATTGCATATGTTGTTGCCTTATCCAGTGCCTTCCATTCTTGTCATTCTTTGGTCTTGTAGAAAATTTATCTCAATTCGTGGCACTTTCAAATTCTTTCTACAGGTACATTTGTCCATGTCTTTGCACTTGCAAGCCACTACATCAAACAGTTTTTCCATTTGACTCCAATATTCGCTCACCTTTATTGCAGAAAATTCTGTTTTCTTCTTTGTGTGTGATTTGTTTAACTTCTGATTTGTATTTGCCCCTGACCTGAGCATGGCTTTTATCCATTGATCATTGACCACAGGAATTGATGCCTTAACCAAGATTTTCTTTACTCTCACAACAACAGTTTATCTGACTTCTGAGAATGACGGGTTTCGTTTCCCATGCAGGGACTTCTACTCTCTCCATTCATAGAAGTAATACCTCAACACATCTCCACGAGAGGGTAACACACAATCGCTGAACTTCAGATCTTACGCAAAACCCAACTCCCTACATAACGGGAAATGTGTGTTCACTGCACTCATCTTCACAAGTTGAATTATGACAAAAACAAGAACTCTTAAACACAGCCTCATTCACCCCGCTGCATATTTTGTGTTTCGTAGGCCACTTAGACCCTGCCCCTCATCTTAGAGCCGTTTACTCTGGGGAGAGGGGGACGAATGGGGTGTTTTGAGAGAACGCACTGCATTATATTGCAATCAAATAATCCATATATTGGATATGTACAATGCTAAGAATGCAGCATGTGCCTGTCTGAAACACTCCCCGAATCATATGCAAACTGACTGGTTTCCCAATGAAATGAACGTTACGCCCCTGAGCCCAGGGGTCTCCTATGACAAGATGAAACATTTTTATAGTCTTGTTTTACTTACCTGCGGTCTATAAATGAAAAACCTGCGAAAGAGAGAGGTATTTGCTTTAATTGAGTTGTCGGAAAAGTCATGACATATTTTGGCACCCGATGGCGGTTGGGCGGTTTTGGAAGTACTAGAGGCATGCACAGCTCTGTTATCGCTATGGCATTCGACAAATGCCAGTTCTAGCTACAGTCTAAAAGGAATAGTGAGCGATTTGGTTGATTTACGGAGATTTGACATCAAGTTGAAGATGGAAGACCAAACTGTGCATTTTCGCCATATTTTACTGTTTTACTTCCGTAAAGGGAAGAATTCGCGTCAAGCTTGTAAAAAGTTGCGTAAAGTCTACGGTGATAATGCTCTACAAGAACGTCAGTGCTAGCGGTGGTTCGCAAAATTCCGTGCTGGTGATTTTGACCTCAACGATGCTCCTCGGTCCGGGAGGTCAACCGAGATTGATGACGACCAAATCAAGGCATTGATCGAGTCAAACCCACGTTACATGACACAAGAAATTGCAGACACATTGCACATCCATCATTCAAGTGTTCAGGACCACCTGAAGAAGCTGGAATATGTAAGCAAGCTCAATGTGTGGGTTCCTCATGAACTCAAAGAAGCTTAATTGACGGCACGTATAAACATCTGCATTATGCTAAATAAACGTGAGGAAAATGATCCTTTTTTGAAGAGATTGATAACTGGTGACGATGAGTGGATTATGTACAGCAATGTACTGCACAAACAGTCTTGGTCCCGACGCGCTGCTTCGCCTCAAACGACATCCAACACAGACATTCATCAGCGGAAGGTTCTGGTCTCAGTGCGGTGGGATTTTAAAGATGTCATGTTTTTCGAGTTCCTACCACGGAACCAAACAATCAATTCGAATGTGTACTGTCGGTAATTGGACAGTTTGAACAAATCTATCATCCAGAAACGTCCAGAGCTCATTCATCGTAAAGGTGTTGTGTTCCATCACGACAACGCGAGACCACACACAAGTTTGATCACCCGCCAAAAATTATTGGAGCTTGGGTGGGATGTGTTGCCACACCCAGCATACTCGCCTGGCCTTGCGCCATCAGACTTCTACCTGTTTCGCTCTTTTCAACAGTCCTAGCGTGGTATAACGTTCAATTCAAGAGAGGCTGTAAATTAGCACCTTGTACAGTTTTTTGTCACGAAAGACAGGTCCTTCTATGAATGAGGCATTCTGCAGCTCACTGAAAGATGGCAAAAGGTTATCGAACAAAATGGGCACTATATCATTGATTGATCTTTGTTCTTTCTATCAATAAATGACCTTTGCAAAACATGGCTAAAATACATCGTGACTTTTCCGACAACTTAATAGTTAAAATTTTTGATATTTGGCTAAGAATTCGAAACTTTGATGTAAAAGCACAGATGGAAGATATTCTCCAAATCAAAAACGATTTAAGCTGTGGCATACTGACCACCAATGACAATTTTTAAACACCAGGGCGTTTGAGAATCAATTTTTTTTTTTTTTTTTTTTTTTTTTTTGCGCTGCCCTACTATTAGGGTGGGCCAAAAAAACCTTTTTTATTTTTATTTTCATATCGCCTAGTGCGGAGAAGTTGCCATTTCAGCCAACAACAATAACAAAAGAATTTTGTTTGAAATCGACCAATATCTTACGTCTCCGCACGGCACACTAAGTTCGCATTTTTCCGACCGTATTGGGCCATAAGCAAAACCGGATGGAAATTTTTTTGTAATTGAAATCGAGCAACCCCTAGTTGCAGAAAACTGTCCTTTAGTGTTCCCAATAACAGTGAAAAAAAGTTTTGAAGTTGATCAACATGCAATGTCTCCGCACTGCTCGCAAAGTTCACCATTTTCTTCCCACATTTGGCCCGTAGGGCTAGGCTAGGTAAAGGCACCCTGGCATGTAGGGCATCGGAAAAATCCGTAGGAAATTGCATTGTTCTGAATGCACAATGTGTGTGCATGTGTAGTACACTCAGTTTTCTTTGCAATTTGTAGCGTGTAGCTATCCGCTTGCTTCCAATGTCACATATGGAAACAACCCAGAACTCACCATGAGGAGATGGCTACAATTCGATTTCCACCCACCCTCCTCCAGCTCAGAATTTTATTTCTATGTGGTATATCTTGTTCGGTAATCCATTTTACTCGAAAAATGTGGCATTAATTGCCGTGATGGAATTGTTGCTCTTATAAACGAATCTTTAACTTCAAATCCACACACTGAGGCAGCTGCTTCGGTCACCAGTTTCATGCAACGTTCCACAGCTTGCGTGTGGCAGGGAAACTTGGTCATTTCTTCGCCAGCAGCAGCAGAAGTTGCGATTAGTCAATACAGATCTTCGTCTGAGATGTGTTTTGTCAGGGGTGGTTCGGTAAGATGCGTTTTAGTCCATTCGATCAACTCATAATATTCATTAGCATCCAAATTTTATTGCGGCAGTTCGAATTCTCTTTATGACGTCATTCATTTGTTGTTGTCTAGCTTTCTTTATTCTTCTCCATCCAAGAGCTCTAACGTGGGTGTGTTCGTCCGCAATCATACTTAGCAACATATTCTCTGGGTGACTGAAGAACACGTTTTTCTGTTGCTCATTGCATCAATGATTACTTTGCACTTCAAATCCGTGAAGCGCAATAAGTTGATCAGGTTCCAAAAGTGTTTGGCCTCTTCCGTGCACGAAGGATTCTTCTTTATGGAAAACCAGATCGGGGCATATACCTTCATTACGTAGTTGACAACACAGATCAAAGTTTGCGATGGGTTTTGAGTGGCGACGACATTGACGCAGTGATCAAGAGAAACTCGTTCTTCAGTCATCCAGAGAATATATTGCTAAATATGATTGCGGACCAACGCACCCACGTTAGATCTTTTGGATGGAGAAGAATAAAGAAAGCTAGACAACAACAAATGAATGATGTCATTAGATAATTCGAAGTGCCACAATTAAAGTTGGATGCTAATGAATATTATGAGATGATCGATCGGACTAAAACGCGTCTTACCAAAACCACCCCTGACAAAACACATCTCAGACAAAGATCTGTATTGACTAATCGCAACTTCTGCCGCTGCTAGCGAAGAAATAACCAAGTTTCCCTGCCGCACGCAAGCTGTGGAACGTTGCACGAAACTGGTGACCAAATCAGCTGTTTCAGTGTGTGGATTTGAAGGTACAGATTCGTTTAAAAGAGCAACAATTGCATCACGGCAATTAATGCCACATTTTTCGAGTAAAGCGGATTATTGTACAAGATATACCACGTAGAAATAAAATTCTGAGCTGGAGGGAGGGTTGGTGGAACTCGAATTGTAGCCATCTCCTCGCAGTGAGTTCTGGGTTGTTTCCATATGTGACATTGGAAGCAAGTGAAGATCTACATGCTACAAATTGCAAAGAAAACTGAGTGTACTACACATGCACACGCAGGGTGCACTCAGAACAGTGCAATTTCCTACGGATTTTTCCGATGCCCTACATGCCAGGATGCCTTTACCTAGCCTAGTCCTACCGGCTAAATGTGGAAAGGAAATGGTGAACTTTGCGAGCAGTGCAGAGGCATAGCATATTGATCAACTTCAAAACTTTTTTTCACTGTTATTGTGAACACTAAAGGACACTTTACTGCACTAGAGGTTACTCGGTTTCAATTACAAAAAATGTCCACCTGCTTTTGCTTATGGCCCAATACCGTCGGAAAAATGTGAACTTAGTGTGCCATGCGGAGACTTAAGATATTGGTCGATTTCAAGTAAATTTCTTTTGTTATTCTTGTTGGCCAAAATGGCAACTTTTCCGCACTAGGCGATATGAAAATTAAAAAAAAAAAAATTTCGGCCCACCCTACCTACTATATATATATTTTTTTTCCTCTCTCTACAGAAAGAATAGACAGGAATACCTCACATATGACTGATCTCAGGCCTGCATTCAAGAAACTAATACCTAACTACTTGTGACAAGATACATTTCTTATCAAAAGATTACGGTATAGTTGTCTTAAAAAATATTTCATTTCACATTACACATTTTGAACCCTCACTTCCATATTGTACTAATTTGTCTGAAGAACTTAAGATAGGATAACAGAAAAACATATCAAAATGAACACTACAAAAAGGAGTCTTTGAAAAAAAAATTCTACTTTTCTTAAAAGAGTAAATATGACTAAAAGCATTTAGGTAGTGCACATCAAACTGCAAAACAAAATTATGCTATAATTCATCTGCAGATTTTTTCCCTTGAGCACATTCTAGAACTCAAGTTGACAAATACATGCACTTTATGAGAAAATAGATATTTCTTAAAATTGCTAATAACAAAAATTCTACAGGCAAAATAAAAAGGAAATGTCTTCAGTTCATACCCAGCAATCATTGCACCTGCAGCCAATATGTAAAATGTACCCAGCCAGTAGAAGAGCTCTCTAGATCTAGCAATCTGCATGGCTACCATTCTTTCCCTCATCTGGTTCTGAAGCTGAATTTGTCTTTCCATCTGGAAAAGAGATAAAGAGCACACTGTATGCAAATCAAATGCAACATAATTTTAATTTTGCAACACCAAAAAAAATTCCAATAAAATGCAATGATTGAAAACTTTGTTACAATAGCTTTGGGATGCAGTTACCACTCCTACTGGTGCCATTTTTTTATTTTTGTTTTTATGATAACTACTTCATCAAACAGATAAGATCTAGAATTGAAGGACAAAATCTTTCTGTATGGAAAGAATGTGATCCACAAAAGGGATTGAAAGATCAAATGCTTATTCCTGCCTATAGAAATACAGGTCATAAGTAGTGGAGATGCAACAGATGAGGAACATGGTGCAACATTTATAACAGAATTCTTCCAATGGAATATTTCTATAGTGATTACTGCAGTCGCTGTTTCACACTGGTTCATATAGTACATTTCACTTAACCTGAGGTATTAATTAAGTGCTGATGTTCCTTAACATTCAAGCATTATCAGTTTAATACCTGTTGCAGTTCCATACCATAGATGATACTATCAAAATCAGAGACAATTTTACAGATGTCCAAAAATGGAATTCATTACAAATATACACATTTACATATTAATTACCCACAAGCAACATTTACTTACACACACACAATACAAGTAACTCACGATTACATCACACTTGTTCAAAGAGACAAACAACATGCATGATATATTCGGCACTGAGATATAACCAAGAAACTTGATATAATGAAAATTATTTGGAATTTCTAAGAACAAAATATGTGATTATAATAAGAATAAAAATTATCATAACATCTGGAATACCAGATTTAATTATTGTCTGTAAATTTGCATGTATAGTCATATATTCACATAATTAAATTACTGCAATATTGTTCCTCTTCTTGAGGAGGGAGACAACTATATCTACACACATATGTCCCCAATTATACAATCTTAACACAAACACACATACATGTTTGGCAAAAACAGCTAAGTCTTTTCCTTTAGCAAAAAAGTTAGCCTAACTTTTTCTGTAAAGGAAAAAACTTCATTTTGCTTTTTAAACTAAGAGTTACAATATTACTGCATGAAAGTATTCTTATATTTATAAAGAGATTCCTTCATGCCTACAATTTTTCAAAATAGAGGCATCTTGCACATTCATAAGATTAGAGTTCTAAGACCTCCTGGTGAAAAAGCAACCCAGAGTTGACTGTTTCTTTTTCCTTCATGGATTGGTAGCCATTTGAAACTAAAGCACAAAAATGCATTAATCACATCTTAATTATGTAACCTGAACTACAGGATTCATATGCTGTGCAGGCCTTGTCTAACATTTCACAGGATCTTTCTCAGATACTACTGCAGGTGAAGGTGTTTCTATTTCTTCATCACTCCTTTCAGCATCATTTTCTTTATGTCTTACTTCTGCTATAATGTTATGATCAGAAAGTGTTTCAAATATGGGTTCTTCGTTGTCAATACGAATCTATTCTTGAAGTACAATTTCGGTAACATTCATTCCTAGGGCCTTGGCTGGTTTAGCTAGGAGTTGTATGCGATCAGCATCATCTTTGTCAGATCCAGTCTTCTCAGCTAGAACTTTCAAACAACATTTAACTGTTGAATAAACAAAGACATCGCTCTTTCCACGTTTAGCAATGCACAGCAACTGAAAAATTGTTATTCGGCTGCCGCTGGGGAATTGAATCCTGGATCTCTCGATATCTAGCCAAGCGCGTTAGCCTTACACCACGGTGACAAACAACCCACGGCACTATGTGTGTTTTTCTGTCAGCTTCTGACATCATAAATCCATAAGATGGGCTCAGACGTCTCCATCTGGTGGGCATTAACGGCACTGGCTATATTATAATTATAGCAGTTAAATCCAAAGGGCGAGATCCAAAGTGAAAATCCTCCAAATATGTGGCGTCGGTGAAGAAACAAAAATATCGCTCTTTTCACGTTTTTAGCAACACATAGCAACCAAAAAATTGTCAAGTAGCAGTAGCTGAGCACATCTTACGGATTAACCAAAAATTGTCACGTCTCAGTATTTGAGTCCATCATAGCAACCGCCACATATTTGGAGGATTTTCACTTTGGATCTCGCCCTTTGGATTTAACTGCTATAATTAATATATAGCCAGTGCCGTCCGTTAATGCCCACCACTTGGAGACGTACGTCTCAGTAGCTGAGCACATCTTACGGATTTATGATGTCAGAAGCTGACAGAAAAACACACATAGCGCCATGGTGTAAGGCTAACATGCTCGGCTAGATATCAAGAGATCTGGGATTCAATTCCCCGGCGGCGGCCAAATAACAATTTTTCAGTTGCTGTGCGTAGCTAAACGTGGAAAGAGCGATGTCTTTGTTTATTCACTAACGCCACATATTTTGGAGGATTTTCATTTATCTGTTGTTGATGATTTTACCTCTGCTCATGCCTTAGTTTCAATTGCTTGGAACTTCATTGTCCTGGGTGGTGTAATGGTAGTATATTAGAACTGAAATCGGGAGATGTGGCTCGATCCCTACTTCAGGGCAATGCACTTTTAGAGTTTCTGAAGGGATTGCTTCAAGGCCGTAGCCAGAAATTTTTTCGGGGGGGGGGGATTTTTTATTGGTGAGGTATTCATTTTCTTTTGGTGATTGAACGGAAACTAAATTTTTTAGTTTGCAATTCAAAAGGCTATACGAACCCTTCCCTCCCCTACCCATTTTTGGGATTAGTATTTGTAACATTTTCCTCATAAGTTTGAGTTACTTGCAAAATTTCGGCCTATAAATTTACAATAAACATAGATAAAACACAACGGGAGGTAATTCCTTTAGATAACTGTTTTTAATGATTTAAAAATTATGTTGAACCAATGTTTTGATACAAGCAATAACAATTACAGTATGTGTCGATAGAAAGTTTTAAATTTTAAGGCAAACATTAAAATATTTAACATAGGTATAACACAATTTGTACAAATCAGCAAATTTAGGAAATTTTTACATTAAGAAGAACAAATAAGGTTTACATTTTCACTCACCTTATAAAAAATTAGCACGCCTTGAAGATTTAATAAGCAGATTTAAAATTTTGTCCGATTGCACCTCAATATTGCAATGGGTTGCTAAAAGTGCTAATCCACTCAGTCTGTTTTCTCCCGTTGAGTTTTTTAAATATGTCTTCCATCGTCTAAGTGCTGAAAATGTCATTTGTTTGGGTGTTGATGGTCATATGGGAGGTCTTCAGTTCCTCTGCCAGTTCAAGTCAAAGACCTTGGAGAGAATAGACTGGAAAATCCCTAGCTACTTCCATCAGTTTTTGAAAACCGGATGTTCCACCATTAGCAAGGACTGAAAGCTGTTCCTGAGCATATGCTGGTTGTGTGCGTGTTGCAAATCGTGCTTTAAATATTTGTCATAAAAAATAAATATGGTCAGGTTTGGGTCAGGTACTGTGTTAGACATGGATGTAACATAACGGCCAACAAAAAAACGGATATTTTCACAAGTAAGTTAAATGTTTTGCTCATTGCTGTTCGTAATGTCTTTGGCTGTAATTGCATAGATGATGCTTTTTTCCAGCATGAAGGAATATATGGACATTACATCATGTTCAAAATATAATAATTATCTATAATGTTTTTTGGTTTGAATATAGGACTGTTAACAATTTTTGAACACCCTCTCTTGTTCACTTAAATTTTTTGCATTCAATGTTAAAGAAATCAAACCTCGAAACATGTGTTCGACATCCAAATATTCGCATTTGGGGCCTAAGGATTGTTTGCATTTGAGGTTTTCGAACATGGGATACAAAAAATATAAAAAACAATGTGTTTCGAGACATCAGAATTTCTAAATTGTGTCTGGGAGCACTAGAAAAGCAAATACAGTTCCTTGACAATCACCCCTGTAAAAGCGATATGCTGTTTCTCCCCTGTTAAAAGATGAAATATATTTATTGCCTCACATTTCTTTTTTAATTTGCTGAAAAACACCACTTGGAAACTATTTTCTCCTATGGATTTAAATTTTTTTTCATTTTTTGAATAAGATTGCCCAAAACATGATGAAAAGCCTCCAAGGCTCTCTGTGTAAACATCTTTTGTACGCTCCAGCTCTTTTGGAAAGATTATATACATTATTACCCTACTTTTTTTAATTTGGTGAAACACACCAGTTAGAAACTAATATGAATTATGGATTCAAAAACTTGAAACATATTTTGAATTAAATTGCCAGAAACATGGTGAAAAACATGCAGAAACTTTCTCCGCTTCTCTGGACAGTGCATCAACAACATTCAATGAACATTTCAAAGTTAGTCTTTCCTCGGAAGCTAGAAATACACAGCATTTGTGACCCCTGAAAGATAATTCTTATGTGGCATGCAAGATTCTTTGGTTTAATAACCCAGTATGTCAGGTTTGAAAGCCCATGTGACATTGTTATCAAGTAACGCTGAGCCACTGCACAATATCAAGGTGTCAATGTGTTAACAGAACAATTTCAAATGGAAGGTGTGCTCATGTCAAAGTGTCAGGTGGTCATGTAATTCTCATTTTATTCGATCACAGCTGGGCGAAGTGAATTTTGTGTTGTATAACAACCAGAACAATTTCAAATGGAAGATGTGTTCATGTCAAATTGTCACACAATTGTAACAGCTTGGCAAAGTGAATTTTGTCAAATGTTGCTACACAATCGTTGCATACAAGGTGTACGATTGAAAATAACTCAGCACATTCTCAGATTGGCTAGAGAGAGAAACATCCTACAATCTCATCGGTAAAAGTTACACTAATGGGGATTGGCGTATTCCATGATGAGTGGGTTAAAATATCACTTGATTACAGAAGTTTGTTGATATTCAGTTCATATTAAAGCCAGCATTTGACTAAATCATAATTGCAGAAAAAAAAACAAAGCTTGTTTACCACTATTTCAGTGCCTATCTTGTGCTATGTTCTCCTTTTTGATCTTTTACAAGATTTTTAAAATTTTTTTTTTATGTAGTCATCTTTTCTTAGCAAAAAATAAATTAAAAAAGAACAGTTCACACAGATCTGTAGTCAAAGAAAAAAATAAGGTAAGAATAGGATTTTTGTATGCATGTATCAGTTAGAGGGAGTGATGTATTAATTGTTCATTTGCTTCATAACAACATACAGTGTTTACTGAGGCATAGAAGTGCTTGGTTAGAAAATTATACTGGCGGAAAGTGAAAAAAGAACACCAAGAAGGAGACATCTGATACCAACAAAATTTATACAGCATAATAACGGAATACAGAGGATAACGTGATCAAACATTATGGCAAAATACAGCTGTATTTGCTGGTAAACTGAAAAATAACATTTCCACGTAACATGGTTAGTACGAGGTTGAACCGCCATGAACTGCATCACACTGTGCAAATCTGACATGGAGTCTGTCGTACAGACGTTGGATGTAAGTTTGGGGTATTGAGTTTCAAGCATCCTCAACCTGGACGCGTAAATCGGGGATGGTCGTGGCCGGCCGTGGAGACCGGACAAGTCATCGTCCCATAAAATCCCACACGTGCTCAATGGGGGACAAATCCGGTGAACATGCAGGCCATGGAAGTTGTCTCACACCCTGAAGTGCATGTTGTGTTGTACGTGCCATGTGTGGGCATGCGTTATCTTGCTGGAAAACACCACGATGGACTGACCTTACAAATGGCACAAAAACAGGCTGAATGATGATGTAGAAGGTACTGTTTAACGTACCCGGTACAAACACTAGTTTTGTATGGAAGTGATAGCTGATCACTCCCCACACCAGGAGACCAGGTGTAGGCCCTGTGTGTTGCTGGCAGATGCAAGAAAGGTGGAGACGCTCCCCTGTGCATCTGTGAACATGCATACGGCCATCGGAGGCTCCCAAGCAGAATCTGCTTTCATCGCTGAACACGGCAGATTGCCATTGCGTTCTCCAGTGCAGACGTTGGCAACACCACTGCAGCCATTTCTGACAGTGGGCTGGAGTCAGAGGTACACATGCCACAGGCACACGTGCAGGTAGCCACCCATCCAGTAGACGGTTGTGGATTGTTCGCAGTCACCTCAGGTGCAACGGCAGTTCGGATTTGTGTCGCAGTGGATGTTCTGCTTGACAATGCCGCTCTTCTTATGCGTCGATCGGTCCGCTCATCAGTCCATCTGTACTCCCGGTTCCACATCTTCTTGTGTGGGAATGTTCCTCGGACCATCTACGCCACCATTGCACCACCACCACCGATACTTCCCGTCCAATTCGCTCCGCAATACAACGATACAACCATCCGGCCTCGCAGAGTCCGACTAGACGACCTCGCTCAAAGTCTGATAACTGCTGAAATCGTACACGTCTTCCATGTCCAGGCATTGAAGCTTCTTCAGGGTCTTCGCACATGTCCATACGCCAACGACTGATTACATTCACTTCGACGTACTTCTTAAACACCACCGACGATAATTTGCATATTATGCCATGCTGTGGCGTAAGCGCTCACCGGTTGGTCCCGAAATTAACATCACACCTATGTAAACTCGACCCCATTAACATATGTAAATTTCATGATCATCCGCCAATTACTTCTTGTTCTTTTTTCACTTTCCGCCAGTGTAGATGAGATAAAGTGTGCTGTGTTATTCTTTCAAATTATACGTAGGAATAGCTTTTAAAATTAGTTTATTGAGTATGAATACAGCACTGCAATTAATAATAGATATAAAGAGCCCTGCATGTCTAACGAAAAGCAGTGATAGTTTTGTAAACGTGATATCTGTAGACTCCCTTTTTTGTTTTATGTGATATTCATTTTTCATGAGCACATGTGGTAAAAATATTTTTCAATAAAACAATTTGAGGAACAAAATCGGGCGATTAAGGGTAATATGAAGGAATGATAATGCAGTATATTTAAATTCGCATTGCTGCAACTTCACATATCACGTGTTAGTTGTACGTAGCGGCATATTTTCTATTTCATAGCTGACTTTCATCAAAATTGAGAACTTGCTAATTAAATTTTGATCTAGAAATTTGTTAGTTCACATTCGCACCCGAATATTTCTTCTGCGCTATTTATACGATAAATGATGCGTTGAATCAAACACTGAATGTGCCTCTCCAATAGCTATGTATTTCTCACCAAGTCCTCGCGATAACAGATGGTGCTGCTATCTCAATTGCTGCTCGTTGCCCTCGAAGGGCTAGTAGCATTAGGTTTGCCAGCCTATTCTCTCCAAGGTCTTTGGTTCCAGTACTGTTGCATCAGGCTTGGTCTATAGCACGTGTTGCAGTATATCATTTTCAACCTTACTGGGTCTGCCACTTCTGGGTGCATCAGACAGATCACATACACCAGTGTTGAATTTCCTGCACCAATCATAGCACATACTCTGTCTGAAAATATCGTCGCCAAATGTGTTTTGCAATTTTCTAAGTGCTTCTGTAACTTTCATGCCATTCAAATATTCATAGAGCAATATAGCACGCACACCTTCCTTCGATATCACCAATCGTATCATCGCCATGTGCAACTAATCTTCACCACAACAAAGTACATTCTGTCCTTAGAATCTACTATTTCGATAGAATATTCAAAGCAAATAGAATATAAATTCCGAATTTGCTTGTAACATGTACTGGTCATCCATTTAATACCTCTCAGAAAACTTGAAAATTTCATCACCCTGGAGCAGGAATCGAACCTGCATCTCCCGATTTCCGTTCAAGTATGCTAACCGTTATAGCACCAAGGATAGTGAAGTTCCAAACAACTGAGACTAAGCAAACTTAGCTTAGGAATCTGAACATCCTCAGATTTTCACAAGGCAAAGCATCGTATGCTTTCTCATGGCAGGTCCTGGGTGGTGTAATGGCTAGCATACTTGAATGGAAACCGGGAGAAATGCAGGCTCGATTCCTACTCCAGGGCGATGAAATTTTCAAGTTTACTGAGAGGTATTACATGGATGACCAATAAATGTTGCAAGCAAATTCATAATTTATATTCTGTTTGCTTTCAATATCCTATCAATTTCCATTTCCTCTGTATTATGAAGAATATTTCTTCCTTTATTGATTTATCTACTATTTCGCGCACAGCACTTTGGGATGTTTATATTACCGCAGGTCTGCAGTATCTTGCATTACATACATCACTACAATTTTTTCTGGACACTTTCTTTACAACCTGATAATATTGTACGGCATACTACATGTTACTGCAACTTCACTGTTACCACAAGCATGAAATTTAAGTTAAATCAATGATATAAATGCAATATTCACAAATTACATTTCATATTTATTAACTGCATACCACATTACCAAGTGCAGCAACAGTACAGTACAAAGAGCACTTACATCTAAGTAAGTTTTGTATATAGGCCTAAATATGTCATGCCATGAATACATGACATTATTATTTAAGGTTTGAAATATTTGGATACTTTCTTTATTCTGTCCTGGATGTTTTTTGTTTTAATGGGGAATAAACGATAAAACAGGGCACTGCTTTTCTGTCTCATGGTTTACTACCCATTAAAATGAAAAATGTGAAAAACAGAATAAAGGAAGTACTCAAATACTTCAAACCTCAAATACTTACATCTATTATTGTGAATGTGTTTATTAAATATAGCACACTAAGCAACAGATTATTCAAATATTTTATTTGTAGAAACAAACCTGCAATCGTTGAAGCTGCAGCATGAACTCCTGCTTTTTCTTGAAGTTATCATCCTGTGACTTGCCGAGGTAAGACCCCATTCTACAAGCAAAAGTGGAGAAGGGGAAATTACACAAGAAATTATTTGAATCGTAGCACAAATATCTTATCATACACAAAAGAAAAATTTCATGACCTAATGGAATCGTCACTAATACTGTAAAGCCATCGGTAATGAAAAGTACCTTAATGGAGAAGAGACGTCTTCATTTTATTTAACACTTTTCATGACAAAACTACACACACACACACACACACACACACACACACACACACACACACACACACACACACACACACACACACACACACACACAGAATTTTGTGAAACTCGTGTCATTTCCACTTCTTTTATTATTTAAAAAAAAAAAAAAAAAAAACTTTTCGGAATGAAACGAAATGAACAGCTTGGCGTTTGAATGGGATAAAAATGAAGATGTGCACCTACTATAGAAAACTATGCTTAAAAACAAGCATAGAGACACTATATTGACAAAAGTCACTGGACACCTAGAAGAGAAACAGGACATAGCTTTTATTGACATATACATTAGTATGGTGTTGGTCCACCTTTGGCCTTAATGCATGCACTGACCCTTCGAGACATGCTTTCGACAAGGTTTTGGAACACAGCGATAGGTATGCACTTCGATTCAGTACATAATTATGCTGCTAACTGTTGCTTAGTAGTAGACCTTGATTCCAAACTTCCTATGCGGCGCTCTTATTGATCCCATAGGTGCTCTATGGGATTAAAATCAGGGCTCTGTGCTGGCCAGTCCACACACAATACGGAATTATCGTTAAACCATGCCATAACAGTCCTTGCTTTATGGCTCGGTGCATTATCCTACTGGTAGCAACAAGGCTCATTTCCATAGTATTAGCACAGAGTTGGTAGGGCACAATTGTCCAGAATATTGAGGTAGATGTGCTGGTTATAACAGGTTTGTCCACGATAACCAAGGGCCGGGACCATACCACGAAAAGCACCCCCACACGAGTACACTGCCAGCTCCAAACTTGACCATAGGACCAGTACACTGTGGTAAATAGTGTTCCCCCGGCTGCTGCCATACCCACACATGGCCATCAGACTGATGGATCATGTATCTGGATTCATCAGTCCATAGGATCAGTTTCAATTGATCTATGGTCCACGATAAATGTTCTTCACACCATGCTAAATGACTAGTACCATTCCAAGTGGAGATGAAAGGCTTATAAGCATGGTAACCCGTGGAATGAAGTTCTCTGTGAATGGTATGTGTACATACCAAGGTTCCAGCATTTTTACTCACCTGTACATTGAGGTCTTGTGCAGTACTCTGTCAATTAGCTGTAACAACTCTCCTGAGTCTTTGACGTCCTCATCACTGATTTTCTTTGGTCTGCGAGTACGTTTTGTTGCTTCAGGCACGCCATGTGTCTTCCACTTATTCAGTACATCCAAAGCAGTTGCACGACCTGGTAGAGGTATCAGTCTCGTTCACATTGCTGTACTTTGTGCATCAATCATCTAGGTTGCAGATAAGAACTTCCAATGCCATTACCAGCATACCAGTTGTTTATTTAAGCTCCAAATCATCCACATTCTTCAGAGGCTTACTGAAGATCCACTTCAGCCCATAGAGAAAATCACTTCTCAGAAAGCACAGAGGGTTAATGAACTATAAACTGTCTGCTAGTACAAAGTACCATTTAAGATTTATTAAGAACACCATTGGAATCTTTTGATCTTTCAAACAATAAGTACACCTGGTTGCTCAAATCAACTGAAATGCTATGACTGTTACAATAGATATTAGAAATAAAAGAACAAACACCCATCATGCACCAAAATGTGATCCAAACTCCTATAGCAGTTTGTATTTACAGTAAACATCTTTAAAAAGACAACACCAGAAAAGTAAAACTGTATACCAAGTAAATAAGTTTCATTCATCTAACAACATTGATTCCTACCATTTGGTAACATTTAGAATACAGTAACAGTGGAATGATTAAGTCAGGCTTTTTCAACATAGCTGTACACTGTTTCAGTGAGCAAGACTGCTTTGCAAACTGAATAAAGAAAACAAGATCATTACCATGTATGTAAATTAAATTTCACAATGATAAGTGAAAGATGAAGTAAAATGAAAATGTAAAAACAAATTTCATCTCTAAAACAGAAACCTCAGATGCAAATAAACAGATGCTGAGGAACATTGGACAGTTTTAAATCTAGGACTGCATCAATGAAAAAAAAAAGCAAGCATGTCGGTATCACGGCATCAAAATAAAGAATCTTTAAGACAAGGAACTCTACACAGATACAAAAAGAATCGACACAGGGGGAAGGATTACGCATCTAGGTATTAGTCTAACACTATGGTGCTTAACTCCGCAGGGCCATAACTAGGTCTGAGAATCAGGGAAAGGGGCTGAGGAGTCATCTGGGGGTGAGCTCTGTGTTTAACTATTATACAAACAACAGTTTTCCACGAATATACAGATGCAAGTTTTGTTTTGTTTTTTCAGTCCTTTGTTACTTTACTTCACTAGGGAATAATTTCTCCATGCCACAAAGTAAGAACAATAAAATAAAATATGACATATAAACAGGGGAAGAAAGAAAACTGAACTCTCTTGAAACATTAAAAATAAATCACATTCTCTGAATTTGTTTGATGGTGGTCGAGTTGCAGGTTCCTTATTGACAGAGGCAAAATAACTCCTAACTCAGCATGAAAAAAAAACTATTTTTTTTTTTTAGTTTACTAATTTGGTTACTTTTGACAGATCCACACAATGGCATTGAGAAGTTATTGATGTTGTATTTTACCTCTTTCTACTCCTTTTAAACTTTGATTTCACTTTTTCCTCTATCTTCAATCATGCATTATCCTTAGATGATACTCGGAGGTAGCCTCTTCGTACCGTGGTCAACAATCGAACCCCTCTCCCTTCCCCACTCAAAAACTAAAGAGTCCTCAGACTTCTGCTAACATACCCTTTTTCTTCTACACAAGCACTGCAAAACCACTCCTACTGGCCACAAAGTGATGAACAGGAAATGATTGAAAGCTTTCTTTCACACAAGGATTTCCCTTTAGCACTATTTTTTCAATGCCCAGAGGGATACATTAAACATCTCCACCCCACTTCTTTGTTAGCAATTAACTACCTAGAAGTTTTTTAAGAGCAGCTAAGCATCTCATAATCACTTACCAAGTTATGAGAAATGTTTTAGCCTTCTAAACAACTATGCTTCCACCTCCACCTTTTTTTTTTTCTTTTGGTAATACCTTACTAATTTACATTTCTCAGGGGGGGGAAGGCATTTCTCTCTGCCCTGACCTATAACACCAACAAACCCTATGCCTATGTGGTACAGAATCATTGCCATAGCTGTTCCTATTGATTCACCATGAGAAGTAACTTCTTTTGAATTATCCATTGTTTATGCTTGCTGTATCATTGCAATTTTTTAAAGTGCAATATGCAAATAAATAAGGTAAAGTATTTATGCTTATAAGGAAATACAAAAGCAATTTTCATAAACCACTAAAAAATTCAGGGAATTTACATCCAGTTTCCAGGGAGGGGGAACCTTGCTTGCTTTGGAGGAAGAGCTCAGCCCTCTCTAGTTATCTGCTAGCTATGGCCCTGTATCCATCCCCCTTTTCTCCCTTGGGCTTTCAGGAAAAATAGGTTTGGTTGGTTGGTTGTTGGATTTTATTGGCGCAAGGGCCAGGTTTGGCCAAAGAGCGCCAGACAAAGAACGATCAGCCACAGATTTTTAAAAACGTGGAAAATGATTAAGATCAGACAGGCTTGGTAAAAGTTGAAAAAGAGTATGAAGAAAGCAGTGAAGAAAAGGTAGTTAATGAAGGTTATTAAAAGTAATAAATTTACTAATGGAAAAGGACGAACCGTCACTCTCTTCCCCCCACACTCCTCTGCAATGCTGGCAGAGGGCGGGGACGAACTGTCACTCTCCTCCCCCCATGTTCCTCTGCAATGCTGGTAGAGGCTGGGGACGAACTGTCACTCTCCTCCCCCCGTGTTCTTCTATAATGTTGGGTGAGGGTGGGGACCTCGCTGAGGCCGAGACAGTTTGATGGACACCGCACACCTTTGCGGATTGAGGGCCGGGTCTTCCGCACGTGCAGGCTGTCTGCTGGGAACCGGAAGAGGCGGGCGTCTTCAAAAGAGAAGGCGAAGACGCAGCTGGTCGAATAAGCTGGAGCTCGGTGAAATCCACCTGTGTCGCTTGTTCAGCTGTAGATCGCTTGGCAAGTGCGGCGAGAGCTACAGGGCGCGGAACAAAAGGCTGCACGGGTTGTGGCTGAGACTGAACAACTGCGGCAAAAGTACGCTGTCGGTTGTTGGGAATACCCAACTTGGCCTTGGCAGCAGGGTACGAGAGGCCCTCCAGGGTCTTGAGGCGCTGGATCGCCTTCTCGTCGTTCCACTTCGAACAGGACCTGGCATAAGCAGCGTGGGAGTCACCACAGTTTACACAGCAGGGCTCTGAAGTGCATCCAGTCCCTTCGTGGTCGCGGGAACCACAATTGGCGCACCTCGCAACACTGTTACAGGACCGCTGGGAATGTCCATACCTCTGGCACTTAAAACAGCGTAGAGGATTTGGTATATAAGGACGAACTGCACATAACAAGTAACCAGCCTTGATTTCAGTAGGTACCTTCGGGCTGTTAAAAGTCAAAATAACATTTCGTGATTTGATCAGCGCGCCATCGCGCCTGAAAGTCATGCGTCTGGCAGCTATGACACCCTGATCAGCAAGTTCACACACAAGTTCATCTTCATCGCAGACCAACAAGTCGGGCTCAGAAATGACTCCCTTGGAGGTGTTGAGATACGGATGTGCCGTCACTTGAACTGGAATATCCTGAAGTCTGGTCAACTGCAGAAGAGATTTGCTCTGAGAGAGAGTGCAAGTTTCCACAAGCAGGTCTCCAGAGCGTAGCTTCTTCACTGACTTCAAAGAGCCAGCAACACCCGCAAGTGCCTTCGAGATGAAAAAAGGAGACTTTGAGGAAAGTTTCAACATCTGGTCAGTAGAAGAAATGACGAGAAAAGTAGCTTGAGGTATCGAATCTGCAAGTGTAATGCGACGTTTCTGAGCTGACGGCTCAACACCTGGATCTAAAGATACGTCGCGGTGATGTCGTTTTTCAACGAAAGTTCTCTTCAGTGTGTTATGTGTGGGAGGTGGTTGAGGCAAATTTGGCGCCTGATCAATCACCATATCCTGTTGCTTTTTAAATTTTGAGGAGGGTTTATGTTTCCCCATGGGAGTAAGAAAGAATTCATCTGCAACGTACTCCGCCCACAATCGAGCCCAACAGGGGAGAACTGGAGGTCCGCAAGCCAAACATATGACGCAAGACACAGTTCTAGAGTTTAGTTGCAAATATAGTCGGTTGGCTGTGATCACACGCACTCGGCGGACACTTCGGCCTCCGGGTACCGTCATGCCAACGCCTTTGGCATGATCCCACAGCCCCCGGGCTCACCCTGCCGTGCAATACGACAAAAAGCCGCTAAAGCCCTGCACACAACTTGGTACAAGACTTCTGACCAGAGGTGGGTTAGGCTCTAGCCTCCCGTTTACAGCGAAGCCGGGGTCGAAGAGGAGTGTTGGTACACAGGAGGCACTTAACCGGTCTCCTGCGACCTCAGCCGCCAGACATCCCATTTCCGCCTCACGAGTCTCCGCACGCGGCAAACATGCAGGTAGGTCTAGCACCCAAACCAGCTAAAAGGAAAAAAAGAAATCCAAAGAAGACAAATCCTGGCAGGGAACCTAAACGGAATCTCAGCAACCTACGAACTGAGCGGTTAATATAAATCAGTTAGTGGTGGAGGGTAACAAAACCACAAGACCGGGGTGTTAGTACATAACGTGGTAGAGATTAGGTAGAGAACACAACACGGGCAACTAGCCAGTGGAGAAAATAAATAAAAACGAAAAAGCGAGACACAAGACCAGCTCGGGATCGTGGGGCCGCGACTCCCCAACAGCTGGATGAACAGCCGTCCCTGCAAACACCAACAGCACCAAAATAAGAAAAAACAAGCTGTGGCATGACATCAGATGTTGACCAGTCACAAGGTCAGCTCGGGCCGTGGGGGCGCCGCTCCCCAAATAACTGGTAAACCAGTTATCCCCGTGCGGGGAAAAATAGGTTTACCTGATGCCAAAATTTTAGGATTACTTAAGGCTATGGACTTCAATTTTAGGTAAATTGTCAATACAGGTAAACCACATCTTACAAACATAATGTGTTTGTAACACATTCAAAGATTTAAGGGATAGAATAAACACATAAGGGATAGAATATTCACAGAGTCAAAGGATAGAATAAGCATACATATATACATAAACCTTGTACACACATATACATAAATTTTCACTCTGACGAAAATATAAACAAAGACACATTAAACTCAAGTTTTTTTTTCTTTCTTTACTTAAATCTTTGCTATAGATTCTCAAATTCAGCATAAACCTTCATAAACATATATGTTAAAAATAGAATACCAATGACTAAAAGCCTTCAAAATTATACCACTACACATGCAAAGAGGCCATTTCTCCCTACAGCGCTTGCATTACAGAAATAGAGAAAATCATTCAAACACTTGAAAATTTCCCTTCTGCACTTCAAAACTGAAAGGAAACAGTAAATCTAATTGAGACAGTTGCATGGAGGCTTCTCATTTCCTCTCCCATCTTCCTCCACCCCCCAAAAAAAAAAATTTAGAAGAAAATGCATCTATAATCTAATATCACAAGAACACACACCTTGGAAAGACAAAGAGGGGACCCTAGAGAATGCATGAATTTTTTCTTTTTTTTTCTTTTGATTGGAGGTTTAATGACCACTGTGAGCAACTCAATGGGCTATAAGCAGTCGCCCCTCCCTAATTTAGGGTCACTGGTTCCAGGGAAGGGAGAGAGCCAGTGCTGTAAAACAAGCACAACATCCATGCCTCACCGGATTCGAACCCGGACCCCTTTCGGACGAATGATCAGAGGCCATCACTTAGACCACTGTGCCACTGGAGAATGTTACAAAATTACATTTGCGAGCTCCATAAATACCAATAATTGCATCAATGCATGCAGATTATGTGCAGTTTCTACTTATGAATACTAAGTTTTAAAAATTTATAAGATCTGGGGGGAAGGCAGCTCAGTGGTGATAAAACATGCACACAGCTTTTAGTATATGCCTTTTTGACGAGAGGTCTGCTACACTGAAATTTCCATTTAAACAATTTCTAATCATCAAAAGCCATATCACACAATAGATCAACTGACATTCTATAAAAAAAATTACCACCAAAAATTATGCTGTGTTTATTTGATGATGTAGATTACCTAGCACAACAACACTCATTCACTAACAACAGTTAAGAGAGAACTGATTTCCACTCCATTGTATTCCATGAATATGCCCCAGGTTGGCTGGAGAGCAGGACTGAATTATGCAAAGTCAGTGGTGCTGCATTCAAAATTCTATCCTGCTCTTGGGTGGTGTATTTGTACCATTCCAGATATAAATAATTTCACAAGTTAATAGTGCTCCAACTAATTCTGTGAATGTGCTATTTTTGCAGGAATTGACTATGTGACTTTAAGGGAGCAAATTTGTTGTTAAATGACTTTACAAAGGTAACAAAAACTTGAGCCATACTGCTTATAGATAAATCCTTGGACATGAATTCCTACTTTCACTAACTGGTTTTGTTAAAGTAATACCAAAAAAACAAAGGTTCATATTATCTTAACGCAAATTAGAACCAGCAGAAGATTAATTTGAAATGTTCAAAAATAAACTGGGTTTCATGATTTGTTAAACACTTAAAGGACTACATTATTAACCATCTCACTCAGTGAAAGAGTTGAATTTATGGGTTTTATAGGAGGTAATTTGTTATATATATATATATACAAGTTACTTTTCAATGAATTTCAAATCTCCAACATCATTTCGGAAAGTTCTTGGCATACGCTTCTAAATTGCTGTATTAAAAATAACTTTATCCTCAACAATAACAAGTTTTTCAAACAGGTTAATAGAATACCTATGGGGTGTTCACCTTCAACGAGCGTATGCAACCTGTTCTTGTTCTTCAAAGAATTTCAATTCATGAAGTTAAATTCATCCAATCAGGAAAGTTACTCTCATACCTATAGGTACATTGATGACCTACTTTGCTTTAATAATTCAGGAAATATCAAAAAAGACTTTGCAGCTATTTATCCTATAAGCCTTAAACTTAATAAAACCAATGATAATAACCAAGTCCTTGATTTTTTGGATTTAGCTATAAATCTCAATGCAGGTAACCTAATCATAAGCCTTTATGATAAGAGAAATCAGTTTAAATTTAAAAGTGTCAAATATGGTATGTGGTGGAGCAATATTTCCAATAAAGTAATTGAAAATATATTTATATCACAAGTACTAAGGCTTTCTAGAATATGTAGTTTAAACTCTGAACTAGAAAAACATGTTATCATTTTAATTAAACAGTTTCTTGAAAACCAAGTACCTAGAAACTTCTTAAAAATCGCATTAAGAAAAATAGTTCTGAAACACAGAATTAGGATGGAAGGCTTAATTTAATTTAAATCTTGTTGACCGAATGAATTGTATAAATTAAAGCTAATTTCTAGAGGTTTAGGCAATGATGTTGTCAACAAGCAATTGAGGAACCTGTAATACAATATTCTTTTCCTCTCCTTTGATTGTCAAAAAAAAAGGCTATAATTAAAAAATGTTCACAAAAAAAGCATAAAACCCCTAAGAAAAATTTCTTAAAAATATTTATAAAAATAAAAGCTATAAAAAAATAGTAATACTTAAATTTCAAAGGTTTGGAGGAATGCTGCTAATTAGGTTATTAATACTCTTTGAACTCTTGGGAGCAGAGACAAAATTTCCCTGATCCCAGGAAGAGCATTTAAGTATTTTGGTCTGCACTGAAAACTCGTAGCAGTTTTTTCAGAGCATTAAATCTGCTTTTTAAAGTCTGCTCAAGGAACTTCACTAGTTACCTACCAGGAAGGTTCTAAAGTTGGCCGCTAGATGGCGCTGCAATGGCATGCCCCTGCAATTAGTTTCTTGCACCGCAAAGGTGTAGTGGTTTGTACCTTGCAGTTCTCAGGCATGGTAAGTCGTTTTTATGTTTTGTTTGCTCATTCTTCTAATTTAACTTTTATTTTTTCCTGGAATTAATTTATTTGGGACTTTTTTCACTCTTTGAAAGTTGGTTATTTGCTTTGGCCATGCTTCAAGTTTCCCGCGAAACTTTTAGTAGCATTTCGTGTCCCTTTGTAGATTTTACAAAAGTTCATTTTAGTGGTTCTGAGCCTTCCTGTGGGCTAAAAGATTAGTACAATATTTTGTAAATATGTGAACTTGTAACAGCAAAGCAACACCTCACATGTAATGGGCATATAATTTGCTTCTCTGTGACTTGCTACCTAACCCTTTGGTATTAAACTTTTATTTTTCTAAAGAATTTATTTTTTTATTATAAAATTTTGCTGTGGGTATTGGGCATTTACCTTGCCATTCTGAGACATGCAACTTGGTTATTTGGGTTCACTCTCGGGATTTGCAACTGTAAATTGCTCCTTGGGCAACTTTTGCTTCCTTTTTCCTAAATTTGTTGCTTGCTTTCTTTTTCAAAATTGTAATGTTGCTTTTTTGTTTTTAATTTATTTTTGTATTTTACTTTATTTTTTCTGGTGTTTAGTGTTTATCTTTTTGTCTGGCAGGATTAAGGTTTCACTTTTTCTGTGACAAGCTTAAAGATATCCTTTCAGTACCTTTCATTGGTTGGATTTTTCTTGATTTTTAATACTAATTTCTTACCTGGTTTTGTTTTTTGGGGAGTTCGGCTCCCTTTCTTTTTATATTATGTGTGATTATCTTGGCTGTTGTGCGGTCGGGCAATGTGTTTTAGTTTGCTGGGTTTGGGTTTTTTTAGAAACCCCTTTTATTTTGACAATTTTTTCCCCTAAATTTAATCGGTCCTTCTAGCAAGCTAAAATAGCAGAAACCCACAATTCTCTGGTCTCAGTAGATTAATGAGTGATTTTCTTATTGCTTGCCCTTGACGAAGCCAACAGGGAGTCAGCCATTAATATGCTTCCCTGCATTCTTTTGTTCGTTAAATTTTTATCGTTTGAAGCTCGCCTGCTTCGGGTGGTTGGAAAGTGGTGATTGTTGTTTTTCTTCTTGTTCCCCGATTTTTTGTTTTTTCTTTGTTCAAAATTTGCTCTTTAGTTTCACATTTATATATATATATATCATCACCATCATTGTCAACCATTATCAATCCACTGCTGGACGAAGCCAGAGTGTGCCTTAGCGGCAGACACATTCCTAAGTGTGGCGCCACTGAGGAGCAGTCCGCAAGCCAGCCGGACACGCCTCTCTGCTGCTTTGTTACACCATTTTGCTGAGCATGTCTACACAATACAGTCATTGATTGTGAGTGCTCGTGGCTGTTCATGTACATGTGAAAATGTATTGGTATACTCTGGAGGAGCGAGTGCTTATTGTTCGCACTTATGGGAAAACAGAATCGATAAAGTCTTGTCAACAGCGATTTCTGGAGAGGTTTGCAAGCAAACATCCGCTGAGCAAGTCCACCATTTGGGCATTGTCAAATAAATTGGAAACCAAAGGGACTTTATTAGATGACCATGCAGGAGGTCGTCCACAAATGTCTAAGGAAACGATCCATAATGTAAAGGGCTGACTACTTGCATTTCCCAGCAAGTCACTTTTCCAACTGTCACAGGAAACAGGGTTGTCCAAAAGCCCTTGTCCACGTGCTGTGAAAAAAGCAAAGCTTCATGTGTACCGTATCTCCGTGGTCCATGAACTGAAACAGCCTGACCACATGAAACAAGCAACATACTGTCGATGGTTTCAGACATTTCTTCAGGAAAATCTGGGCATTCTAAACTACCCATGGTTCTCAGACAAAGCATGGTTTCCCCTGTCCGGATACGTCAATTTTCAAAATTCCCGTATTTGGGCCAGTGAAAATCCTAACGCGATACATGAAGAACCCCTTCATTCACAGAAAATTGGTGTTTGGTGTGGGATGACCTGGCGCCGCATAATTGGTCCCATCTTCTTCAATACAACCATAACAGCTGCATATATGGAAATCTTCAACACCTTTGTAAATCAATTGGACGATGAAGAACTCTCCATTGGATATTACCAGCATGATGGAGTGACATTACACAACAGTATGGCCGAAATTCAGTCCTTTTACGGCGACCGCATCATTTCGAAGGGTCTATGGCCACCGCGCTCGCCCGACTGACGCCTCCCAATTACTTTTTATGGGGATATCTAAAAGGGAGAGTTTACCAAAAGAAACTGCGAACCATAGATGCCTTGAAAGCAAACATCACCGAAGAAATTCAGGCAGTGACGGCGGACGTACTACTGGCAAGGACTTTCCATAATATGGTGCACCGGGTTCAATGCTGTCTGGATGCAAATGGTGGCCACTTCCAGCACATGCTGTGATGTCATCCCATTTTGCACGATATGAGGTAAGTCCATTTCAAATTTTGTTGCAATATCTTCATTGGTGAATATTATTAAAGAAATGCAAGGTTCGGTAGCGAGTGGGACACCCTGTATTAGAAACATTGCAAACAAGATCGAGTTAAATAAATACAGGCAAATGGACACTCCATAAATTGCGACTCAGTAAAAATAATTATCCGCCAATCACGCTTAACGAAGAAAACACTTGAAGAAGGGATGGAAACAGTAAGAAGTATCATGTGTGCTAAACAATTCTTGCAATTTGGGCACTTAGGTCATTCCGTGTGAAGACACCCATTATAAGAAAAACTTGTTGCACCATAGCAACATTTTTTTTTTTAAATTTTTGCCTAGATACACATGGTAGTGAAACCTTCAAATTTGAATTTGGAAAATATGTTGCCTAATAATGGCTAAGATACATGTGTTTGAATGGTCATTTTTAGCAAATAGCAGCCATCTTGGATTTGGCACCCATTACTATTTTACTGTAAATGTGGTAATTACTATTTTGGTAATAACTTGCAAACTAATGGTTCAAATTCAATAATTCTGGTACCAGTTTGAAGCTTTTTATGTCAGCAGTGTATATGTAATATCAAAACAATTTTTATTACATAGAAATTGAAAAAATACCTTCAGATTAATAGTTAACTGTTATGAGCCATAAAGAAAATGGCACATAATAGTTTTTTCTGAAACTTGGTAGCAATGCTAACAAATATGAGTGCTTTAAGTGGGGAAAAATTTAAGATGGTAGTATTTCTTAATAACTGAAAGAACACTTGTTATACACACAGGATGTCAAGGTACAACAATTCCTTGTGCTAATTAAAACCTGCCTTGAAACCACACAGTTATCATTCTTATAATTTAGTATCTTAATTAGAAATATAAAAAAAGTATTTCACTATACTCAGAAAACTCTGTTATACAAGTAATAGCAATTATCATGAATCATGTAGGGCTGTAGATGATGCAATTTGGGAAATGATTGTGCTGAATCATCTGTTTTCTCATTGGTTCAAATCAAAGCATGATGCAATATTACACCATACACTACCTGAGAGACTTGGCTACCCCTTTCAGAGCTTGTTTTTGCTGAAGTGTTAAGAGAAATATGTTTAGTCAACAAAGTATTGTGTTCTATGATTATTTCAGTACTGCTTAGTCTTATGCAGTAGAGATGGAATGTTTTGTATGCAAGAAACTCAATGAATCATTAAGTATTAGGTTTATTCCTGTGCTTAAATTGTCTTCAAATGATTTGGAATGATTAAAAAGGAGATTACATAGTCACATTACAGATGAAACAGTTTATGTGGGTAGAACTATTTCCAAGGTTCACAAGGATGAATATCTAAAATGGTACAGCCTAAGGCAGAGGATGTGATCGGTTTAATAAACAACCCAGAAAAATCAGAGTAAAGTCTCTAAAACCAATTTCTTTGAATTTGTCTATGACAAATCTAGAAGTACTTATTCCACAAAAAAAAAAAATAAACTGCATTTCTTATATTCTTCATTGCATTCATCAACTAGTGAGTTACAGATTCCTACTGCTGACATAGAAATCATCAGAGATAAAGATCATAGTGAATCCACAATACTAATTGATCAACTGAATAAAAGCTGTGAAGTTTTGGATTTATCGCCAATAAAGGTTAGTAGATTTAGCTCTAAGAGAAAACTTGATTACATATAAACTAAAGTTAAGAATTAAGTAACGGCTTTGCTACTAAAGCAGCTGTAGTATTAAGTGCTGAAAATATTAGTAAGCCACAAAATTCAAAAAACATGACATGACTTGTCCAGACTGCATATCTATGACGGAAAAATTAATGAATAAGTTTACAAATGCATCATTTAAAAAAAGGTTCAAATTCTGACATTAGTTCCAGATTCATAGACAATCCAGGAAACAAATACTTATTTCAATACGACAGAGCATTAAGTAAAAAGAAAATTAAAAGAAACAGAAAGGATGTTATCAATGCCTAGTGAAAGAAAAAGTATTAAATTAAGTTCTGATACTATAGAAAAGGTTACTAATTTTTAGTACAATGATAACAACAGTCGTATGTGCCCAGGAAAAAACATTGCATATCTGTTCCAAGTGAAAATGGGAGAGTATTAAAACAAAAGAGATTGACTATGTAAATTTAAAAAAAATTTATATGTTGCATTTAAAGAACAACATAATGAAATAAAAATTGGACTGTCTAAATTTTGCTCACTATATCCAAGAGAATGTGTGACTGTTGGCAGCAAAGGTATTCATTCAGTGTGTGTTTACTTATACCATCATAATATTAAACTCTCATGCTTTATGCTATTCATTTAGGTGACTACATATACACTGATGAGTCATTACATTATAACCATATACCTAATAAGCTGAAGGACCCTTTTTAGCCCACAAAACAGCTGTCACTGGGCAAGGTATTGATTCGATGAGGTGGCAATAGGTATCTTGGGGTATCTGGTACCATAATGTCAACAGCATGTTCTCCAGTTCCCATACATTTTGGGGTGGTGGTGATTAAGGGCGAACCTGCTTTTCCAAGTCGAACCACAAATGTTCGATTGGGTTCATGTCGGGTGAATTTGGAGGCCAGGGTATTAACAGAAAGTCACCAGCTTGTTCCTGAAACCACTCCTTGACAATTCTGGCAGTGTGGCATGGCACATTATCCTGTTGATAATAGCCATCACTAGCAGAGAACACAGTTGCCATGAATGGGTGAACTTGGTCTGCAACGATGTTCAGATACCTGATAGCTGTAAGGGATTGTGCTATTGGGATAATAGGGCCTAAAGTGTCCCAAGAAAGCATTGCTCACAGCATAACACCGCTGCTGCCGGCCTGTTTCCCAGTGCATTCAGGTCCCATAGCCTCCATTGGTAATCGGTGTATCCATGCTCAGCTGTCTATGTGATGCACCAGGCATCTTAATTCGTCAGACCAGGCCACTTTCTATCCAATCATCCAAGGTCCAATCTCAATGATCTTGGGCCCATGTCATGCATTGTTGGCGATGATGTGCAGTGAGCATGGGGACTAGGGTGGGTCTTCAGCTACACAGGCCCATGCACAGAAGGCTGCGATGAACTGTGTGCTGTGACACATTGCCCTGATCACCACTGTTGTAGCTGTGGGTGATTTGTCGCACTGTGGCCCTGCGGTTGTTGTGCACAATGCGCGACACTCTCCGCTCCCCTCTGGCATCAGTGAGCTCCGGACGACACACAGCGGAACGACGGTTCATCATTTGGCCATCTGTGCACCACTTTTGATACATACTCACTACAGCAGCACATGAACAACCCACAAGCAGCGCCGTTTCTAAGATTGTAGTTCTGAGGCGCCATGCCATCACAATTTGTCCTTTATCAAAATCCGATAAATTAGTAGCTTTTTCCCATTCTGGCTCCGAACACTCTACTAACCGAAAGCCGGTCTTCCGGTTGTATATATACTGCTCTGTGAACTTCACCTGCACCACCGTTCAGTCTTCAGGTGTGCTCATTTCTCTAGGCTGGGGGTGATCATAATGGAATAGCTCATCAGTGTGTATCATTGTTGAAAAAACTAGTTTGTTCCACTAAGTTGGAAAAGTAAATGGTGAACAGGTGTGATAATTGTCCATCTGCAGAAATTCTTAAAAAGAACTAATGCTTTCCAATAAATTAGAAATGATCATTGAAATTACTTACAAACAGTGGGTGAAAACTGATGGTGCAGAGTTGAAAACAGTTATTACATCAGTTGATGAATTTGACAATTTAGTAATGAAACTGTCTACTTTATATGCACATCACATTTTCACAAAAGCTAAAAGTCAGTATTTTATAAAAACAAAGGATGAATTGAGTGAAGATACTGCTATTATTGTGGAAGATTTTTCTGAAAACTATACCTGCATCATACAGGATGATATTCTAAGTTTTCACTGGAAAAAGGAGTAAGTGACAGTTCATCCCTTTCTAGCCTATGTAAAGGACACTATTGGCAGTACTGTGAAATCTATTTCTATGTGTGTAATAAAGTGAACATTTGATTCATAACATTACAGCATTTTGGACTTTCCAAAAGGTCAGCATTTAATTATGGAGTGCCACAAATTAAATACATAAGGTATTTCAGTGATGGATCTTCAGCCCATTATAAAAAGTATAAAAACTTAAATGTCAATCTTTGTCATCATGAAGATTACCATGGTGTGAAGGTTGAGTGGCATTTTTTCACCTTCTGTCATGGAAAAAGAGCTTGTGATGGTATAGGTGGCACCATAAAGTGTATGGCCACCAAAACAAGACTTCAACATCCATATAAAGATGAAATATTGAATGCATTGAAATTGTATAAATTTGCAAAGGAATCTGTTAAAGGAATTAAAATGTTTTTTGTAGCAAAATCTGAAATTGAAATTTCTGAATATCAATTAGCAGAGAAATACGAAATGGCAGATATGATCACAGGAACGAGGTCTGATCACAGCTTTGTACCTATAAACGAAACCCAGTAATTGGTTTCCAGGGTATCAGGTTCCTCCACAACATTCATTGCTACTATGGGATTCAAAGAAACAATCAGATCACTGACACTCCGCAATGAACAATATATTGCGTGTGGTGTGGAATTAATTAGTGAATTGGAAACATTTTTGGAATGCTGTGAAGAAAACAATGACTATAAAATTATGTTTATGCATCTTCATGGCCCAAGTGCATCATATATATGGCCAAAACCTTTAGATGCGAGTTGGATTCTGTATGAACACATAAAGAAAATTGTTTAGCTTCTCCCACGACTATTACAGGAAGAATTAATCACACTGCACTTGATGAAATTCAGTCAATTGAACTATTATTCAAAAGCTTCAAGATAGATTAAATCCATTAGTTTTAGCTTTGACTGTTAAAAATATTAACGGTTCCCTTTTTTTTCATTTGTTTTTTAATAATTCATTTGCAAAAGTAATTGCAGTATGGCTTGTCAAACTATACAGTGGTGTGCAAAAGTATTGCATCACCTTCTATTGGGTTGTCAGAAAAGTCATGATGTATTTTGGCACCCGATGGCGGTTGGGCGGTTTTGGAAGTACTAGAGGCATGCACAGCTCTGTTATCGCTATGGCATTCGACAAATGCCAGTTCTAGCTACAGTCTAAAAGGAATAGTGAGCGATTTGGTTGATTTGTGTACATTTGACATCAAGTTGAAGATGGAAGACCAAACTGTGTATTTCCGCCATATTTTACTGTTTTACCTCCGTAAAGGGAAGAATGTGCATCAAGCTTGTGAAAAGTTGCGTAAACCAGTGGCGGCTTCTCAGGTGAAGTAGGTGAAGTGCCTCTTCACCTATTTTACTCAAAATAAAGTTTTATTCAGTATTTTTTATAATATATTCCTTTTTGCCTTTATTCATTTCCAAAATACTCAAAATTTTGAATAGATATTAATTCACATGGCGCGCTCAATACGGAAAACAAATCCTTATACGCATAACAGTGCAAGTGAAGAGCCGAAATGAGAATGCTTGGAAGTCTGCAGTTTTACGCCGAGTTGCCATGGTAACCATGACGTCACCCTCCTCAATCTGCTTGCTCAAGTAAAGTGTTTCAGCTTCACGCGCCTTACCTCTGCATCTTTCAGTTTTTGAGCGTAAAGTCGCGAGAGCTCACGGTGGAGCGGGTGTTAATTTTTTTTTTTTTTTTTTTTTTTTTTTGGTCCTGCTTACTTTTTAGTAATAAACATTCGGCGTGGAATAAAGACGGATTCTCAGATTTATTAAGCGTAACACGGTCACTTCGTAAACATCGTGATTCTTGCGAACACCTGAAATGCGGAGTAATGTTAAGGAATTTTGAAAAAATTCAAAACACCATTGCCGATGCCCTGAGGAAAATGCTAGGCTTTTGAAAACGCATTTTAACGAAAACGTTCCTTTAAATAGACTTTTCTTACAGACAGTGATTGATGCAGTATTAGTCTGTTCTGTATTCGAGCAAACAAGAACTAGCATTCCATGGCCATGACGAAAGCATGGGCTCGATAAATCGTGGAAATTTCATTGAATTACTTTCATTGTTGATATGAAGAAGTTCTTTAGAAATTGAAAATCAATACAAAAGGATAAAAAACTATTCAAAATGAATTAATTGAATGTATTTCTGAATATATAAACATCATGACAAAAATTAAATAATTTTTTATTGTTGATTTGGAAGGTGTATTGGTTGAGGGATTTTTGGGTTTCCATGATGTGAAGGAAGATAGAACGTCAGGAGCTTTATACAAAATGCTAGACAAAATTTTGGAACAGTCTGATTACCAACACAGATAAATAGGACAATGTTATGATGGGGCAAGTATAATGTCTGGACACTTACATGGACTACAGAAAAAAAGTCAAGGATAAAGCTTCTCAAGCTGTTTTTGTTCATTGCTTAGTTCATCGTTTGAATCTTGTATTACACTAGAGTTTTTCTAAAATTTCTAAATGTCGAATACTTTTTGCAAGCCTCAGTGGAATTGCTTCGTTTGTTCACCATTCTGCGAAGCGGTCTTATACACTTATATCAACAACCGCAAGATGATTGATTGATTGATTGATTGGAGGTTTAACGATCACCATGAGCAACTCAATGGGCTATAAGCAGTCGCCCGTCCCTAATTTAGGGTCACTGGTTCCAGGGAAGGGAGAGAGCTAGTGCCGTAAGACAAACACAACATCCATGCCTCACCGGGATTCGAACCCGGACCCCGTTCGGACGAATGATCAGAGGCCATCGCTTAGACCACTGCGCCACCGAGGCGGCAAAACCGTAAGATGCAGACCAACCATAGCAGAAACTCGATGGTCCTCCACTTCGAAATTAGTAAGTGTAGTTGTTGAAGATTGGAATAAATTGAAGGAAGTGTTCGGATTTCTGACGAATAGCGAATAATCAGACAAAAAATCAATTCACCTTGCCAAGGGGTTTTTGAATGATATTAACACTTTCGAATTTACATTTTTGGCTCCTCCGATCTATTATTCAAACTTTTGAAGAAAAAATAACTAAACATAAATTACGGTGTAACTCAAATTAAAAAAAAAAAAACCTCGTGAAATTTTGAGCCATAAAAGGAACCATGAGTTATTTGAAGCACAGTTTGGAAAAGCTAGCAAAATCACAGAAATAAGCACGGGAATATGCTGCTCTTACACAGGAAACATTTTTTCAAAATTATAAACAATTGTATTTTAAAATTTTGGACCACATTCTTATGGAAATGGATATAAGATTTCAAGACTGTAAAAACACAACCAAATTCGAATAATTTAATGCATGCTTTCCCTCTCGCGCTCTTGAAAATCAACATTTTTACTAAACACAGCGCCTTAAAAATGAACTGAGTCTTGTATATGCCGATGAAAAATTAAGGAATATATTGACTCAAGAACTCCTTCGAGTGTTTCACGGAGACAAAGACATTTTTACAGAAGATTATAAATTGGTTTTCCTCAGTTTAACAATTCCATCTACAAGTGTGCCAGTGGAAAGAAGTTTTCTTAAAATAATACAAACTTGCTCAAGAAACACTAGTTCCCAAGATAGACTTGCTTCTCTGGCAAATATTTCTATTCAGGAAGACATTTTATTGATGCTCACGAAGAAACAACCATCTAATGACGACATAATCGACAAATCTGCAGCTTTAAAAGGAAGAAAAATTGATTTAATATAAAAAAAATAAGTAAGTCCTCATTAAGGGATTTTCATTGTAGACAGTAGATATATTTTCATACTGCTCTTGTACCTCTTCACCTATTTTTCCAACCATGAGCCGCCACTGGTGTAAACTAAACGGTGATAATGCTCTACAAGAACGTCAGTGCCAGCGGTGGTTCGCAAAATTCTGTGCTGGTGATTTTGACCTCAACGATGCTCCTCGGTCCGGGAGGCCAACCGAGGTTGATGACGACCAAATCAAGGCATTGATTGAGTCAAACCCACATTACACGACACGAGAGATTGCAGACACATTGCACATCCATCATGCAAGCGTTCACAACCACCTGAAAAAGCTGGGATACGTAATCAAGCTCGATGTGTGGGTTCCTCATGAACTCAAAGAAGCTCAATTGACAGCGCGTATAAACATCTGCGATATGCTCATTAAACGTGAGGAAAACGATCCTTCTTTGAAGCGACTTATAACTGGTGACAAAAAGTGGATTGTGTACAACAATGTGCTGCGCAAACAGTCTTGGTCCCGACATGCTGCTTCGCCTCAAACGACATCCAAAGCAGACATTCATCAGCGGAAGGTTCTGGTCTCAGTGTGGTGGGATTTTGAAGGTATCGTGTTTTTTGAGCTCCTACCACGGTACCAAACAATGAATTGGAATGTGTACTGTCAGCAATTGGACAGTTTGAACAAATCCATCATCCAGAAACGTCCAGAGCTCATTCATCGTAAAGGTGTTGTGTTCCATCACGACAACGTGAGACCACACACAAGTTTGATCACCCGCCAAAAATTATTGGAGCTTGGGTGGGATGTGTTGCCACACCCAGCATACTTGCCTGACCTTGCGCCGTCAGACTTCCACTTGTTTTGCTCTCTTCAACAGTCCTTGCATGGTATAACGTTCAATTCAGATGAGGCTGTAATTCAGCACCTTGTACAGTTTTTCGCCACGAAAGACAGGTCCTTTTATGAATGAGGCATTCTGCATCTCACTGAAAGATGGCAAAAGGTTATCAAACAAAACGGGCATTATATCATTGATTGATCTTTGTTCTTTTTCTTTCAATAAATGGCCTTTGCAAAACATGGATAAAATACATCATGACTTTTCCGACAACCCAATGGAACCATGAATTTTTAAGTTTAACTCTTTTTTTAACTAATTAATTTTCATAGATATTTCATCATTTATGTCATTAGATGCAGAATTTAATGGAAATTTGAAAAATGTTTTAGTTTTTCCTGTAGCTACTTCTTAAGATACATTACAAAAACCATGACCAAATCGAAATTATTATGAAAAGGATCATTTATCCAATGCTTAGGTTTACAGCTATAAATCCGTTTTGTAATTCATAAGGACTGAAATAACATTTAAATACAGAAATACAGTATAATGAAGCAAAATTATAAAATGCACCTAATACTTTGTTGTCCAGCCTTTAGCTTTAATCTCAGCTTTGCATCTTGTTGGCATACTGTGAACAATGTTTTGTAAAAGATTAGGTTGAACAATACAATTCCAAATTTGAATTACATCTTCAATGAGTAGAATTTTGGTTCTTGGCTTCTTTTTGATAGTTCATACGACACTTTGAACCACAAATTTTTTATCGGGTTTAAGTTCGGTGACTGTGGTGGCCATTCAAGATGCTGAACATTTTTTTTTCTTAACACCACTTTTCCACTACTTTAGCACGATGACAGGGAGCACAGTCATCTTGAAAAATAAAATTGTAGTCAAAAAGTCTTTTAGATGATGGTAGCATCTCATCTTCTAATATCCAGATGTATTTCTGGGCATTTACTTTACCATCGACAATATGGAGGTTCCCAATGCCACGTGCACACATGCAGCCCCAATTCATGACCTTCAATGGATGCTTAACAGTAGTCACTAAGCAACTTGGATGAAATTCTTCATGCTTGAATCACCATACATAGGCACTACTCTGATTTCCATTAAAGCAAAATTCTGATTCATCGCTGAAAAGAACATTTTCCCATTGCTTATTTGTCCATAAGACATGCGGTTTTGCCCACTGTCTTTGACTTGCAGTTAACAGTCATTGGTTTCCAGGGTATCAGGTTCTTCCACAACGTGGCTCATAGTGAAGCAGCCTCCTCCTAATAGTAGATGTACTAACAGTAACTTCAGTCACTTCAGACCATCTTTGAAACAATTCAGGTGAATTGAGCCTACTATCTGCCAAGCTTAGCTTTCTGAGCACTCTGTCCTGCCTGGTTGTAGTGGATCTGGGCCTTCAACTATGACACACATTTTCAATACAGCAGTGTCTTTTACTTTCTTCAGTAGCCTAATATCTGTAGATTGATTAAAGCCTACTCTTTCAGTGATTTTCCTTGAAGAATATCCCTCCTCATGCAGAACATCTATTTTTACTCTGTCCTCTGTGGACAATTCCACAGTTTTAACCATTATTGAGAACGTACACAAATAATACCCTAGTAACAACAAGAAGCCTCCACTACAATGCTCTAGCAGCTCTGCATCAACCGTTATAAAGGCTGGAGTAGGATTGGGTTAGAATAGCATTAGGAAGCAGCCAATCAAGTAAAAGAATATCTATGATTGACTGCAACAGCTGATACGCAGCTAAAGTGAATTTCAATGTGTTTGTAAAACCCCATATTTTATGTCATATCTTAAGAACAGAAGTAGCTACAGAAAAAATTAAGACATTTTTGAAATCGCCATTAAATTTTGCATCTCATGGCACATAAATGTTGAAATAACTATGAAAATTAGTTAGTTAAAAAAAAGAGTTAAACTTAAAAATTCACAGTTTTTTGCACACCACTGTAAATAGATGTATATATGTCTGTAATAAAAAATACTACTGTCATAATTTTTTCCACTTAAAGTACACATATTAACTAGTGTTTTTACTACATTTAAGAAAAAAATATGTGCCATTTTTTGTGGCCGATAACAGTTAACTATTAATCTGAAGGTCTTTTTTGTATTTTCATGTAATAAAAATATTAAAATGTAAATGTATTATTGTTTTGATATTACATATACACTCCTGATATAAAATGCTTCAAACTGGTACCAGAATTATTGAATTTGAACCATTAGTTCTCACGTTATTACCAGAACAGACATTGGTGCCAAATCCAAGATGGCTGCCATTTGCTAAATATGACCATTTTTCAAACACCTGTATCTCAGCCATTATTGGACAAAATATTTTCCAAATTCAGATTTGAGGGTTTCACTACCATGTGTATCCATGGCAAAAAAAAAAAAAAAAAAAAAATCTGTTACTATGGTGCAACACTACCCCACTCCCGACTGAATGGCAAACAACTACTCCAGTGACACAGTCCTGATGATGAACTAAGTTCTAGTTTTAACAGTCCTGATGAACTAAGTTCTAGTTTTAACAGTCCTGATGAACTAAGTTTGAAAATTTGACCATCAAATATAAAACATATTACCTCTATAAAAATTCCATAAATTCAATTCTTTCACTGAATGACAGATAATTAGAGGTGCCATGATGTCATTAATTATTAAGATCAATTATCACTGTTGAGCCCACCATTTGTATTAAGTATGTAACTACTAAAGACGCTACTTGTAAGTTCTGCTGAATCCAATAACAAAGAATGCTGCACTCCACTATAAATATTAACTGTTACAGCTCCAAAATGAGATAGTGTTTCACAGTGTTTAAGCATATTTTCTAAAATTCTATTAAAATATGGTAGTGATTTACAGGTATGATTCCAGAGGTGCTGAGGAAACCTTTAAAACTAGTTTAACAACATACATGGAACTAAGAATACATTTGATACCTTTGGCAATCTTATTCTTCTTCTACTCAGTCTGAAAAATGTTACACATTAAGCAGCTGATGTAAGAATTTGAAATTGAAAAGTTTTGGCGATACAATAAACTTCATGAGTTGAAGAGTCACAAAGTATGCAGCAGTCTATTTAAAATGGTAAGATGAGGAATTTCCTTCAAGTTTATAACAGCCAACCAAGAAGCTAAGATGAACTACAATAACTAAAATATTTTATTTGTAGAAATGGCAGGTTGAAAATTCACTTTAATGTTGTTGTTTTTTTCTTATCCATTATCAAAGATATAAATTTGGTTTGCACATTTTTTTTTTGTCCAGTATCTGGGTACATAAAAAATTTAAGTTTACCAGCTAGCTCATCAGTTGTTGAATGGTATTGAAACAACAAACTTAAAGGATGATTTTGAGTTTTTAGGAAGAAAAGATTTATGTTCTGCCTTCATTACTGATCTTGTTTTCCAAAATTTTGCAAAAGATTATTTAAAATTAGGCCAAATTTTAAAACTGTACTTTATTTATGCATGAGAGAAACCCTCTCTATTTGCAATAATCATTATTCAATAGAAGGACACAAAACCATAGAATTCCTCATTTCACTCTTTGCACCTCTGTACCCTGTTAATGCAAAATCACCATGCCTCGAAAAATCTCTGGTCAACTGAAAACTCACTGAAATGCAGACTAAAATAAAATACAGTATCAGCACTAACCTCAGAATAGCACAGACACCCTGTCATAGAAGCGTGAGGTTCCTCTTGCAACGATTTGTTGGTAAGCAAATACAGTAACCTCTATGGCATATCCAGGAACAATGGAGGAACAGCTGATGACTGATAACTTCACTGAACTGAACATAATCAAGAGTTTCTTTACAAAAATAAATGTAAAAAAAAAACTTCTTAACAGAAAATACTAAAAAAATCACCACACACTCAAATACAAATCGTGAGACAAAAATGCAAAAAAGCAACCAAGCAAAACAAAAAAAACTACCCACTTGTTCATGAAATACAAATAAAAAATACTTCAAAAAAATCCTAAACAAAACATCTTGCAAAACTGTGACACACACACAAAAATTTTCCCTGAACACATTTTATAAAAGTCAACATTCACTACTTCATAATCTGAGCTACTCCTATCCACTCGAATACTCACTTTTTCTTACTTTGGCTTCTGTGGTTCATCAAGTTTATAAGTTGACTAAGAATACCAAACCATCAACTTCTGTGCAAAAAAACTTTAGATTGAATGAAATAAACAATAAATTACACAAGTGAAAGTGTAGTACCTACAACTGTAACAAATTTCCCTTTTGCCAGTCACCAAAACAATAAAAAATAAATAACTCAGCAAAGTGCAGGAAATTGTTCAGCACTGGAAGAGTTAAAATTTTCATTAAAGTTACACTCATTTATTAAAATATATGGATGACAGAATCAAGTGCTAAGTATACAAGATAATGCAGGGCTTGAAAAATACCATGCCTGAAATGCCCAGGACATGTAAATTGTTGGTCTGGGCAGGTAGAAAAATGTACTAGTTGCCCGGCTAGGCAACTAGATTTAGAAAACGAAATATGAATGGCAAATTTGCCACCATAATAAATATGCCTTTTCATCTGTCATTTTTTTATTTCACTGCAAACCAAGGAATTTGTATCACTGTTGCAGTCAGAAATATATCACTTATACACGTATAACTGTCTTATGATCTACAATATAAATGGGGGGAAATGTTATGTTCTGCCCTCAAAAGTTATTTGCAGTTAGTGACAGAAGTACCAAGCTGCTAAAAACATTCATTGTTCTTTTTAACCTGAAAAAGTGAGGTTTTTGATACTTTGCTTTAAAAAGATAAAAAAAATTTTGTTCATCTTGCTTTTATTACCTGGATAGGTCAATATTTTTCTGCGCATGCCCAGATGGGAATGTAACATTTCAAATATTTTTTCAAGCCCTGTAGTCATTCAGAAAAGCAAGAACTACACATAAATTTTCTCTTTTAGATTGACGACACATCCTTTCTAAAAATATGATACTCACTTGGAAACATTACTTGGTAGAAGAGGAAGGACGTGCAACGGATTGCATTAGCAATCATCACTGTAGGAAACCATAATAATGGGGATGAAGAGCCATAAAAGATTGTAGGAAAATACTAGATAATCAAATTCTCATATCTTATTTGTGTTCATTTTTAGTTGAAGTGTGCATGTGTGCGTGCGCGAATGTGTGTGCATAGGTGACGCGAATGTTATTTCATGCTGCAACATTCATTTATTACACAGAGTTGTTTCAAACTCCTTAAAAAACAAATAACATAGCATAAGAGTTATTGAATTCATTGTGCTCACCACTCTTAAACGCAAAGACTGCATACAGTTATGACAGGCTGCAGAAATGGAGTTATATTAGAATCCGAATTTTACTGAACCAGTAGTGATGAAGAATCCGAACTGGTGCGTGAAATGCATGAATGTTATTAAGAGGGTAAAGGATGTACTGCTAAGAAGGTACACAGCTCTGGTTCTCAAGACAATGACCAACTGTGTAGCCAACAGTGGACTAGCAGTGTAAAAAATTTATTTTTAGCTGCTTTTGAAATTTATACTCTTTTTGAATAATATGTTTTCTGAATAGTCTAGTAATGGTAACATATCTACAAGGATGCAGAGGTGCCAACCTTCTGAGGTGCCTATCAGTAATCACCATACAAAGCCTCATCATTAACACATGGAAAGGGTATTTCATGAGAAATTAACGTGTGAAATGTGTAATAACCTTAGAAGTTTACACTATCCTGGCAAAAAAATTATGAAATTAAATTAGCAATATTGCACTTACCTCATGTCATTACTGACATAAAGACTCCTTTGTTGCTTGTTTTGCAGTGGTATATTATTTTTCAGAAAACTTCTTTTTATAACACTGCTCACCTGAGGAAAGTGCTTTACTTTTCTGTACAAGAAGGGCACTTAATGTTTTGGTGCTCCCTGTTGGAAAGAAGTCTGTGTGGCTTTTCCTCATTATACTAAATATTCTCTCTGTAGAGGAATTGCTGTGAGGGATAGTCAATATTGCCAACATTAGTTTAGGCAATGCAGAATACTTGGGAGGACCAGATGAATCCATGTTAGATATTTTATTCCATGCCACATCCGCTCTAGGGTATGCAGCTTCATTGATAGAGTCAAACTGATAAGCAGCAAACTCTGCATCTAGTTTACTTACTTCTTCAGAGTTCACATTTGGAAATGAGGAGACCATGTACTCTATGGAAACATAAGAAGCCTTCTTTCACATAGATATCTGCTATTACAGCATGCTTCAGAAGTTCATTTTGCATGAGAAACTTCTTCAGTATATAAGCACAGGCCACTTTGTAGAAGTTTCTGACACTAGAATAGAACTTGCTTAACTGTGTACTAGAAAAACTACTTGATTTTGTATAAGCTCTGGCTACCCCACTAATTACCAGGTCACAATCTTCTTTTTGATATTTCATTCTTGCAAAATTGACATCTATGATTGATGTTGATGCTTCACATAAAGCCAATGGTTTGACAAACCTTATCAATAGATCTGTGAAAAGGCTTATTAGCTTTCTGTGTAAGAGATGTATGGCAAGTTCGTCACACTGGGAAAATAGACTGAAAGAAGTGAACACTGGAAGTGCATTGCTAAGGAATAAACAATACAGTTTCAACATTAGATCTTTAATTTGGGAAGTAAGTTGCACATTTTTTTTTTCATTTTCTAAATTAAACTGATGCAAAGCTTCCCACTGCTCCAGGACTCTGTTCACAGCATCAAGAAGTGACAGCCAATGAGTGCTGACGTGCTTTAAAATTTTATGTCCTTTAACAGCAGAGACTGCCTAACTTTTTTTTTCTTTTTGAACTCTTATCAAGATAATAGTACAGCTGTACTACAAACTGTTCCACATTTATTTCCTGAAGTGCAGCTGTGGCTTTTTTTGCAGCCAAATGAATCAAATGGTAAGCACAACTCTGAATAACTATTGTGGGTTAAACTTCTTTTTAAAAAGCAGAAACACCTTTAATATGACCTAACATTGTGTTTGTTTTATCACATGCAAAAAACAAATAGTTTTTCCATGGGATATTCCTCTTGCTGAATTCAGCATTTATATTTTTAAAAATGTCCTTGACTGTGTTGTCATTGGACTCTAGTATTGTCAACAACAAAGAGCAGATTTGACCTATGGCTTCATCAAAATAGGATGCCACAAGTGGATATAACTTGTGATCACCTGAATTGGTACTCCCATTTGTAGCTAATGAAAATGATTTTTTTGTGCAAAGCAGAGACAATATCTTGCTGTGTTCAGCTCGCCATGTTTTGGATTAGTGCACCAGTTTTCTTTTGAGCACAGCCATATTTTTTCACGATATCCGAGTCTGGGAACATAGAATGGAACAAGGGACCAGCATGATCACAGCTTGATATAGGTAGGTTATGCTCCACAATGAATGTAGTAAACAGCAATCCAGCACTTATCACGCTATTTTCATTTTTCTTTCCAAAAAAGTTACCCAAAGGCTTTGATTGATTCTTTAATTTTACATAATCCTCGTTTTTTTTACTAGATATGCCTCAGCAATTATCTCATCCTGCATGGGCTACTGAAAAATCGTAGCTGCACATGGTACAAAACACGTGGTATTTGGAAACATTTGATTTCATTATGCATGGTCATGTTTTAGAGTATTCATCCAAGTAACACTGCTGGACTTTGACTCTCTTACTCCCTTTCATATTTCCACTCATCATCAAAAATAGACAATTAAAGAAAAACAATAAACCTTACTGACATTAGAAGTGATGATTTGTTGTCAGAATAAAAGGCAAACAAACGCTGTTTGCCGATGATGTCCCAAAGAATGGGTTGCCACTTATCTCCAGCAAAGTGCCACAGAAAACTAAAATGACACTGCTCCAACAAAAACTGGTTACATCCAGCTTCATCTCCTCCACTAGTTCTCAACGCACTGCAACAGCTGGTATACATCCGGGTCATGCACTGGAATGAAGACAAATGAAGAACTATGTGAGGAACCTGTGCAACATCATGGTTTGTGATGTCTTGCGGTAGGAAGTCTATCCAATGAGGATGCAAAAATCAATCATGACTCAGACATCTGCTAAGCACACAGTTATGAATGAAGAACTATGTGAGGAACCTGCGTGAACTGTGGTGTTGAAACTTGCTTTCTCTTCATACTGGCACCAACAAGGAGTGGTGCTAGTACATGAAAAATTCTGAAGCACATGCATAACTCCCAAAAGTCATAAAATTCCATGATTATCATTTCAACAAAACTATTGGATCATAATTATACTAATAAAAACATACACATACAACATGCATTCCTTCCACACATCAAGTGTTAAGTATAACTTATGAATAGGGGTCTGGAGTCTTGCAATATAAAAAGAGAAAGGTTTCTCTTTTTATTTATTTCCTTTTTATTTATATTGGTTCAACCTCTTTGTTAGTTATGCATCAATTATCACACAAAAACTTGCCATTTTCAAGCAATAAACAACACACATAAAAAGGAAAACATGACATTTAATCAACAATGTGCCCAGCACTCGAAATAATGACATTTTGCTCCACCATAAGAGGAAGTTTTCAATTCCTGCTTGATTAAAAAAAATTGCAGATGTGGGAACAAGTGAATAGATGCAGTTTTCTGGAGGTATTTCACCTTCACCATCAAGATATAGCAACCTCTAGAATAAGTGATGGTGGGATGGGGACAAGGTCCACCAAAAACAAAATGAGGGCCATTAGTTTTAGTGAAAGTCCTTGATCTTTGGATGGTTCTTCTTGCTGTATGGGGTCAAGCATTATCCTGGTGAAGCATAAGCCCCTTCAGCTAATCAGCTAGGGGTGATTACAATCTGATTCAGCCTTCAAACAGCTCAGTTGACATCAACAGGTCTCAGCAGTAATGGATTCATCTGGTGGTTACAACTCAATATGAACAATTTCTTTGATATCTAACCAAACAATCAGAATGATGTTCTGCAGGTACAGACCACCTCTGGCTTCTATGGTGGAGGTGATTACAATCTAAACAGCTAGATGTGATTATAATCTGATTCAGCCTCCAAACAGTTGTTTTGACAACAGATCTCAGATGCAAGGGATTCATCTGGTTGTTACAACTCAATATGAACAATTTCTTTGATATCTAACCAAACAATCAGAGTTCTGCAGGTACAGACCACCTCTGGCTTCTATGGTGGAGGTGATTACAATCTAATCAGCTAGATGTGATTATAATCTGATTCAGCCTCCAAACAGTTGTTTTGACAACAGATCTCAGATGCAAGGGATTCATGGTTGTTACAACTCAATATGAACAATTTCTTTGAATATAATCAAACAATCAGAATGACATTCTGCAGGTACACATTACCTCTGGCTTGTATGGGGTGAACTACCTTAGTCAGTCCAATGTTCACCATGCTTAACATTAGAATGAAAGACCCACCTTAATGTCCCAGTAATAATGCAGTTCAAAAACAGCATGCTACATAGATGGTTTTGAAATGATGGGCAGATGTTGCCGACTCACAGCATGTGATTTTTAGATGCTAACTCATGTGGGACTAATTGACTGAACTTGTAACACTTTTCCTCTCACCAAAAAATGACTATGACAGCTGAAGGAGTTTATCACTACTGGAAAGCTATTTTTTTCACCAATAAGTTGGGATTTACTTCTACCATATTCTTCCACCTATTTTCATCAAGCACTCCTTACCTAAAAAGCTGCAATCACCAGAACAAATTCTTTTTCAAACCACCTGCAATTGTTTTTTTTTTTTTTTTTTTTTTTTTTTGAGGTTTAATGACCATCGTGAGTAACTGATTGGGCTATAAGCAGTCACCCACCCCTAATTTAGGGCCACTGGTTCCAGGGAAGGGAGATATCCAGGGTTGTAAGACAAACACAACATCCATGCCTCACCGGGATTCAAACCCAGACCGATCTCAGACGAATAATCAGAAGCCTACGCTTAGACCACTGTGCCACAGGGGCGGCCAACAGATTTTCCCAACAGACTTCTCTACAAACAATACAAGTTTGCATATTTTTAGGCCTTTTTTTATATTCCTATGGTATAACATGCCAAACATGGGTTTGTTATTGACTTCCATGTTCTTATCAATGCTAAGGGTATGGACCTGCCATCAGAACCTGATTTATGGGAGGGCATTTGGGGCACGTGTGCCCAGGGCCCAGTGCTTTGAGGGGACCACCAAAATATAGCTATACGTTACTTGCTTTGCATCAAACTGATTTGCAGTGTTCATCCATAGAAAAAGTTAAAATGGTAATTTCAGAACTATATGTTGGAACACATAGAAATGACGGTTGTAATTTCCACAATAAATGAAACACCATATTATTGGCAAATTAATTTCTTAATCTGCCAATAATAACCGTATAACCTGTTCTCAATCATATATGCATGCACAATAACACAGGATGCCGGGGAGGGGCTGAAAGCTTCTTGCCAAGGCCCCAAACTGTCTAAGTCGGTCCCTGCCTGCCATCAGCAAATAAATATTACCCACATGCACCTATGCCATGACATCAGCAGGTCCCTATGACCTCTGTGTGCCAATTGGATATTACATAAGATAATCAACATTGTTGAACAGTATCACTTAATGAAAATGGTTAAACATCAAATATGTTTCCTTGAGTTAAAATGATAAAAATGCCATTCTACCTCATGTATGCTTTCTTGAAAGTGAAAAAAAAATTACAACTTAAAATTCCATTGAACTTCAGTATACACAGACTGTCATCCATTGAAGTAAATGGAAAAGATAAAACATGGTAGAGACTGGAATACAAACTGTAGTGAAAATCTCCAATCAAGTGGTAAACTCACTACCAGCACTCACATGCATATGAATGAAATCCCATAGTTTGACAATGTAAAATGAGGTCTGATCAAAAAGCATTTGACCACATTTTTTTGCTCCTAAACTAGACAGAGCATGGTGCCAAGACTCAGGGGCAAGACCTTGGACTTAAGTGTGCATGTGTGAATTTTTGCCATGCTATCGGCTGACTCATTTGATGCCTGGCAGTGAAAGCTTGGGATGTGAACTCTATGCCCATTGTATTCTTGTCCTGTACTGTAATGACTGAGCGAGTTGAGCAAAGGATCTGCATCAAATTTTGTCATGACCTTAGCCACACATCAGATGAAACAATTCAGATAATAAGAAAAGCTTTTGGTGATAAAGCTATGGGTGCAACACAAATCAAGGAGAGATGGTGGCACTTTAAAGATGGACAAACATCTGTTGAGAGTTTGAGAGTGATGAGCATTCAGAAAACCCTCCATGAGCAAGAACCCTGGTATGATTCAGAAAGTGTGTGCTATAAACAAGGAGTACTAATAGGCAGTTCCCTGTCACCTACAAGATGCAATGTAGCATAAGAGACTTGCGGAGTAGCAGCAAGGTGTCAGGCAGCTGCAGCATGGCCATGCCCCACCCATTCATCTCATCTCATTCAGGTCTTTTTGGCCAAACACAGGATCCTACGCAACTCCATACTATCCAGACACAGCTCCTTGCGACTCCTGGCTATTCCAAAAGATGAACATGCTTTTGAAGGGGAGAAGATTTGAAGACAGAAGAGATTACAAGAACATGATGCAACACCTATTGGCAATCCCGAAAAGTGACGATACTTACAGTATCCATCCAACAGTGTGGCAAAAGTTCCCGCACATGCACTAATGCCCAAGGTTATGTACAACAGAGTCTCAGAACTGTCCTCTATCTAGTTTAGGAGAAAATGTAGGAAACCTTTAGACCTTGTATACAAGGCTATATGTATGACATGTGATCAGCTCTACCAAAAGAGAGACTAAAAAAGAAACAATGGAGTCAACATCTGCTTAAACACAGAGCTTTGGTTGATCCTAAGATATAGCATCTACAGCATCAACTTGAGAATACTATCTCTTATGCTATACAGAGTCAAGTTTGAAGTTGATATATTGGTTTTAATTGCTATATAAGCACGTGTATGAGTGAGTGTATTAGCAAAAACTTAAAACTGCCACACTAACAAGTCAGACAACCTTATGCTTCATAGTCTCAATAGATGCTGATAAGAACTACATGATGTATCAAAATACTTTGTTACTGATCTTCACATGCTCATTTGTACATAGATGTATATATCCTTTTATATTGATCTTCATACTCTTATTTGTAAATAAATGTATACAGGTCCCCAATCCCTTTTTCGAAACCCTTGGGGGCAGTTGTGTATCAGATTCCAGAATTTTTCAGATTTCAGAATAAAGGTAGGGGAGAAAAGGCAAATGTCGGGAATAATTAGGGGAAAGCTGAATTTTGGCCAGTTGTTAGAACACTATAAGAGATATATTTCCCCAAAACACCCCACATCTCCCCTTCTACTTCCCCCTCTCTCCCTTCCCATTTGCTGACTTTAAAAAAATGACTCATATCTCCATAACCAATGGTTGGAACAATGTAATTTTTTTTTTAGTTTTAATCCTCAAATTACACACTACAAAATTGTTTAGCTTCAATTTTGCACTAAAACTAATAGTTTTGTCTTAGTTTTAATAAAAGCTTAAAAAACAGTATTTTTATTGTGATATTCAAAGTTTTAATAACATTGTAGCTTGTTTGAAAATGACAATATGGGAATGTGTTTGGTATGGGAGTTGTAGTCTGATTCAACAGCTTTAAAATGATACACATATATCAACGTGTTTCCCAAGACTCTTCAGAAAATATGGCTCCATGTAGATGGTAGTACTACTGGCGTACCACACAGTGGGAAGCACCACTACACCAACAGGTAATTCCCTCGACCTTTGACCAGACATAATCAATATTTAACTTTCACAATTTACAAGATATACAGAGTTACTCATCAAAAGGAGTGTCATTTTCTTCACTAAAAGCAGGTGAATTATAACTTGGGAGGCCACTGCAGTGCTCACACATTAAAGAGCAATATAATAATCCAAATTTTTGACCCACAATAATTTCTGCAAGCTGATTTACAGCTACAAGACACAAGGCGTAGAAGTTCAGCCGGGGTAAAAGGTATTGCTAGGAATATGGCTCAGTGCTTTCTTCTTTCCTGTTTTCTTCCAGGTATTCTAACTTCCATCCCCAATCAGTTGCCAGAAGTTTATTTTTTAACCACTCTTGGACTTGAAAGTAAACCCTCAGATGATGTTGATGAGATGCTTTTGATGTTGGAGGAAGTTGTGCCAGGTCAAAATTTGATCTCAAAATAGACTTTCTTGTCTATCCGAAGTAACAAGCTTCATTCAAATTTGAGAATTTGCTCATCCCATACCATGCAAGGATAAATTTTTCTCCATTGACAAACAGTCTTTCTTGTGGAATTGCTTTTTGAGGAAAAATCCCAGCTTAGCCCCTCAGCTTCAGATAATGATTTTATCATTTCAATGGCTTTGATGTTTCCCAATCCATAAAAGCACGATGTCGTGTCGCAACCAATTATTGCGGGAGCAAACAGCAGACGTTTTCTGATTTCACTATACTGTTCGATCAAACTTTCAATTCTGTAAAAGACTTTTGAAGGGCTTTTACCACCTTGCTGTTTACAGAAATAAATAGATTTATTTTTAGGAGCAAGAGCAACTAACAGCACTAATAGATCTGTGTCTGAGCCCATGACAACAACTTTAGAGTGACTGTTCAGTTTTTTGATCGTTACCATTACTATGTCGACATCAGTATCTTCTTCAGCAACAGACATTGGTAAACCATTTTTTGCCAGTTCCAATGCTACTAAAATTACTAGTTGTTTCTTGTTTCTTATATTAGCTAAAAAATTCCTCTTTTGCTGTCATACATTTTGTATTTTCTTCAAAAGTGATGTCGCATGAGGTTTTTTGGCTGATTTATTTTGTTCTTGTTTTGGTATCCATCAAAACAATGGCTGTATTTTTTCCATATCTTGTTAGCATAATTAAACGGTAATTTTGAACTATTTCTCCATATGAGCTATCCTTTGGCCAGGAGACCTAGTGAAGCAGAAACTCCATCTATCACTATTGTTGCATTGCTTAGGTCAGATATTTCTACAATACTCTCTTCAAAAACTTTCATGAGAGAAGTTTTTGTACCCTTGCGAAGAGAAGCTTTATCAAAAATGGATGGTGGAACAGAGGCTGGTTTATATCAAGGTATGTTTTTAGTACGCTTGGGCTATCACACACTCACAAGATTTGGTTAAACAGCTGTTGGGGATTCACACTAATCTCTTTTGACCCATGTTTCACAGATTTGTGCTTTGCTTGTGTTTTGACCATGTCTTTTCTGTGTACCTTAAGCTCTCCAAAAAATTTTCCTTTCATTTTCTCCATTGCTGCAACTCCTACCTGATAAGCTTGGTCACAGTTTACAGACACCAAACCGGGTGAGAAACACAAAAGTTCTCCAGACACTTTTGTGAATGGGTTGTGGTGCTTAACCCACGAAGTGAACTTTTCAATGTTGGACTGATGTCTTAGTTTTTGTGACTTGCGTAGTTCAGTATGTTGCTTCGTACATGTTATTGAAGTTCTTAAGAATTCTTCAATAGCTTCGTGAATTTAAGAAAGAAGGTGTCTCGAGGACCCATTTTGATTGCTTGCCGTCTGTTATACCTCTTTCATGTGTAAGACCTCCAACTTGCTTTCATAGCATGCACAAGACACTGCTCTATACACATGTTTGTCCATGTACCAGACCAAAACTTTACACTGTTTCTCACAGTGAAGAACCCTTTGTTAGTAAACAAATCGAGCTCTTTCTCCGACAGTTTTGGACCTATCTTCATCATTTGTTGAACATATAGATGGGTCGACTTTGCATGAGACAGGTGTCCTACACCCACTTTTGATTTCGGACGACCTACGTGTCCCTCACCTGTTGTAGTTCTTGAAAATGTTTTGTAACAACTTCCATGGTAGCATGCTTCTGCTGCCAAGAGATCAGTTACACTAAGAAGACTAGATCTTACCCCCCCCCCTCATCATTTCGTACATCACATTTTATTAAAAAGTTTACCATTATTTCTAAAGTCACTACCATGTGAAAACTTTTCCTATGTTCTATGCAGTTTTGGAATCAACACTTGCTTCCTCTCCACAAATCAAGCAGCTTGTTTTGAAATCAAACTTCTCTTCAGAGCTCCTTAAACAAGATGCAGATGTTGCAGCATGAGATAGATTATGAGTCTGCACTGCTGCAAGAGCAGCATTGATAGTAGGTATTGTGTAGTTCTGCCTGCACACACTGTGAACCGGAACAGTAATTTTTCCTTTCAACTTTTCATGCAGTCCATCGCTTCATTTTAAATGAGCCTCAATTATTATCCATAAGTCCTTTTTGATGTTCACAGTTTCTCCTTCAAGTTCCTTTCCACAAAGAGCACACAATAAATCCAAATCAACCATTTTCTTTTTTCTTTTTTTTTTTTTTTCTGTACATATAATCAAATACGAAGTTGTAAAGAATGATAAATACTATTCATGTTAAAAATGCAATTAATCTCCAATCTAAATTAGTTTGCTAAAAACAGCCACATAACAAACTGCTCATTGACAGTAAGTACCTGCGTTCTTTCACTACATACATTCACACATTAAAACATTGCCAAAATGCACTAATGGTATGTGACAAAGTGCACTTGCCACTAAACAATGGCGAATAACTATACCAACACACACACGTACGCTGCCATATACGTCGCCAGCTCAGAACTGATTTGCAAAGCGGTGAAAGTGTGGTTTGAGCATTGCTCACTGCGCTGGTGCACCTTCCCGCCTCATTATGTGGCAAAGACATGGGGCAAACATGTTGATATATATATTATTTTTAAGCTGTTGAATAAGGCTACAACTTCCACATGAAGCACATTCCCATATTGTCATTTTCAAACAAGCTACAACATTAAAACTTTTTTTTTTTTTTTTTGATCAAAGGTTTATCGACCACTGTGAGCAACTCAATGGGCTATAAGCAGTCACCCATCCCTAATTTAGGGTCACTGATTCCAGGGAAGGAAGAGAGCCAGTGCTGCAAGATAAATACAACATCCGTGCCTCCCCAGGATTCGAACCCAGACCCTGTCACGGATGAATGGTCATAAGCCAGCGCTCATTGCGCCACTGGGGCGGCCATTAAAACTTTGAATATCACAATAAAAATACTGTTGCTTTACACTTTTATTAAAATTAAGACAAAACTATATGATTTAGAGCAAATTCAAGACAAACAATTTTGTAGTGCATAATTTGAGGATTAAAACTAAAAAAATTGCATCGTTACGACCATTGGTTATGGAGATATGAGTCATTTTCTAAAAGTTGGCAAATGGGAAGTTCGGGGGCACGGGCACAAGGGGGAGATGCAGGGAGTTTTGGGTAAATACATCTCTTATAGTGTTCTAACAACTGGCCAAAATTCAGCTTTCCCCTAATTATTCGTGACATTTGCCTTTTTTCCCCCTTTATTTCCTGGGCTACAGTGGGGTCTAGGGCAGCACCCCATAATCAAACATTAATACTGCAGAAAAAATGTATGAATACTCACACTAAGTGGGATAAATAAAGACTACAAATACTACCACAATTTATTCTTAGGTTACCCATGCTTTCTTGTTGGCATAATAATGCACGGGTAAATTGCATAAAACTTTCAGACATCTTGGATGTTTGCTTTTTCCAATCACTGCCAACTTCACATTCTGTAGCATTAGCACACCCAAGAATAGTTAACCTGTCCTTAGCATCCTTAAAACCTGTTGGTTCTCTCTCATCAGCCGTTGTAAATGTTTTTCTAGGAACATAGCGCCAGTACAGAGCTGTTTCATCAGCATTATAACTTTGTTCACCACTAATGTTTTCGTCAGATATTATCTTGGCAAATTCATCAATGTAATTTTCAGCTGCTTTATGCTCAGCAGCTTTTTCACCCATTACACATATTCAATTTCTACAGCCAACCTTCTGAATATTGACACTTGCCTTCAATTTTTAGTTTTTCATGATATATTACTTATATATTATCTTTTTTTTTGTAGTTAGTTTAATATATATGCTTTAAGATTTTGTTTTATATAAGTTATAGTTATTGGAGTGCAGTCGAAGCCTGGCAACTTTTTTCAAGGCCTGGCGGAGCCAGGCTATTTTTTACCTAACTGAATCAGACTTTTTAAAATTTACTTGTATTTATTAAATGGTCGCTCATCAAAATCGACATTTTTTAAACACAAATAATCTTAGCCAAGTTTTATATACTTCATCTTCTCTCTATATACAGTGGTGGTAAAAATTGTGGACACTTTCTGAAATTTTCATGTTTTGCAACTTTGCAGGCTTATAGGAAATGTTATTTTGCACCAAATGCAAATGTTTATATGTCAATTTAAAGAAAATTTAATGCTGGATTCAATACAAAAAACAGAATGCAAATACATGCAGTAAAAAAAAAGTTATGCTTACTTTAGTCTAAAAAAGAAACACAAGTGTGATTCTGTTCAGAAGCAGATTGTAATTGCAAACCCTACTGACCAATCACAGTCCTTGTTCTAGGGACCAATCAAATGGCGGTGGCTGCAATACATCTTTACATCTTGTGAGAAGTTGAGGAAAGTCTGTTTTGCTGTTTGTTCTGTAGACAAAAAGACTGTTGGCAGTGTAACTGAAGCATAATTATAGATTGCGTGAATATTTTGCGACTGCTTATAGCCCATTGAGTTGCTCACGGTGGTCGTTAAACCTCCAATCCCCCCCCCCCAAAATGATTTTCAGTATTTCCTTAAATTTAAAGTGTAGATAATAAGTACAGCAATGGCACCAAAGAAAAGAGTTGATTGGTCACCCATGAAAAGGACCAGGATTGTTTTATAACGTGAATCGGGTCTTTCTAATGCTGAAATTGCAAGGCCCTTAAGGAGGTGGGTCAGTGACAACATCTGGTGCACAAAAGTGCTGTTTATGTTATCAGGAAACAAAGTCATTGAAAAACAAACCAGGAAAAGGCCGAAAAAAGTGCACAAAAGCTGTTGTTGACAGAATAAAAAGACTGTCTGAGGCTATCAGAGCTGAAATGTGTTCAACTGGTGTTTCTGTCAGTTCAAGAACGATAAGGTATGGGACTAAGAGGTAGGATTCTGAGAAAAAAGCCATATCTGAATCTACAGCAGCGCAAGAAACGACTACAGTCAACAAAAGAACACATTGGGTGGACAGAAGATCAGTGGAAGCAAGTTATTTGGAGTGACAAAAGTAAGATATCCTTATTTGGTAGTGATGGCCGAAAATATGCGAGACGTTGAGTAGGAGAAGAGCTACATTCTGACTGCATGGAGGCCAATGTAAAGCACTCAAAAAGCATTATGATTTGGGCATGTATGGCAGCAAATGGTGTTGGTCGCCTTCATGTAATCGACAGCATGCTGAACTCAAGAAAATACAGTGACACCATCCTGGAACCAAAACTTCCATCTTCCATCAAGGATCTCTTTCCCAACAATGCACCATTTCTTTTTCACCAGGATTCAGCTCCCTGCCACACAGCAAAAGCATGCAATCAGTGGTTCACAACACAGTCCATTCCATTGTTGACCTGGCTAGGAAACAGCCCTGACCTGAACCCGATAGAAAATTTGTGGCACCGTTTGAAAAGCCTTGTAAGAATGAGGCATCCATCAAATAAAAGGCAATTAATTGAGGCTATAATTGCTTCCTGGCACCACGTAATAACAAAGGCAGAACTTCAAACACTTGTTGGCTCAATGAGACGTCGCTGTGATGCGGTTTTAAAGAATAAAGGCTACCCTACTAAATACTGACAGTACATTGAAATTGTAAGTGCATTACAGTACATTCAGCCTGATTGCAGTATTCTCTGCATAACGTTTTTTGTACTGCATATATTTGCATTCTGTTTTTTGCATTGAATTCAGCATTAAATTTCCTTTAAATTGACATACAAACATCTGTATTTGGTGCAAAATAACATTTCCTATAAGCCTGCAAAGTTGCAAAACATAAAAATTTCAAAAAGGGTCCACGATTTTTGCCACCACTGTACATATATGTTTATTACCTTGGTGGCTAAGCACAAATCCATAAATTTTTTGTTTATCAAACCCACCTCAGAAATAGCCAGTGAAGTGAGTACCAGACAGTATGTGTGTGTATACAGGGTGCTTGTAAACTCCAACAAAACAAGAGGGGTGATAGTACACATCAAGACGAACAATATTTGCAATGGAACCTAGGGCCACATTCCACTCCTAGGGCCAGAAAAGAGTAAAGTTACATATCCACGTTGAGCCTTCAACAGTTAAAACAGAGACATACCTAATTTATGAGTTGCACAATTCCAATCTCATCAGAGACCCAAAGGAGCTGCTCAAACTGGTGTCAAAGGACGTCATTGCACACCCCACACCGGCGAATGAAGAACTGTCACACCCTCTCGTAGACTCCTAGTGTGGTGTTGAACTTGTTCGCAGCAACAGCGATTTGCGCAACAAGATACATATATTTTTTTTAATTGGAAGTTTAACGACCACTGTGAGCAACTCAATGGGCTATAAGCAGTCACCCGTCCCTTATTTAGGGTCACTAGTTCCAGGGAAGGGAGGGAGCCAGTGCCGCAAGACAACCACAACATCCATGCCTTACCGGGATTCGAAACCAGACCTCTTTCGGATGAATGATCAGAAACCATCGCTTAGACCACTGCGCCATTGGGGCAGCACAATATCTTCCAGAGAGTCCACAGGTGTCTCATACACCAATGTTTTCATATGCCCCCAGAAGAAGAAGTCCAGTGGATTAAGGTCCGGGGTGCATGGAGGCCAAGCCACAGGTTCACCGCATCCAATCCACTGCCCGGGATATGTCGCATTTAGGAAGTATCGTATCTTGGTGGCAAAGTGTGCTGGAACCCCATCATGCATAAACCACATGTCCCTCTGTGTGATAAGCAGAATATCCTGCAACAGACTGGGAAGCACTTGCTCCAGGAACGCACGGTACACTGAGCTGGTCAGACATTTACATCAATTCTCATGCGATGTTCGCACGGTGATATCACTGAACGGGCTCGGCTGCATTTTTAAATGTTTGCTCCTCATCGTCTACACACATGTTCAGCGCACCTGATTTGCATCTTGTGCTTCTCATGCACTGGTTGGAACTCCATGTGCCTGCTGGACATTTTTTGAACATGCTCTTTTCTGGCACTAGGAGTGGAATGCGGCCCTAATGTCTTGATGTGTACTATCACCCCTCTTGTTTTGTTGAAGGAGTTTACAATCACCCTATATATGTACATAATCGATTTCAAAAGTTTGTTGGAGCCTTTGTCAATTTCAAAGAAAAAAGGTTTGTTGTCAATTTCACTGGCAGCAAGCCTTACTTCAATCAGGGGTACTGATGACCCCTGCAATCCCCGCATTTTGGGAGGGCCTCAGCAAAAAGATTTTATAAAACTTTCTATATGAAGGTGGTTAAAGAAATAGCAAGTAATTTTTGAAGCTTGATTTAAATGAAGTATTAAAAAGAGAAACAATTTTTGGCATTTTTTTTTCAATAAACAAGTAAAATATTTAGAAATCATTTTCGCAGTTTTAGTTAATAAAAACTGGATGAGGCAAGAGCATCCAGTTTTCTTCCAGAGAGCTTGAGACCCCTTTTCACATATGTATACATGGATATTAACAAGCGAATGTGAAAGAAATATCAGTTCAGTGAATGAAATTTTTGTACCAATGAGAATAAGACATTACGTATTACAGTGTTTTGCACATAGTGCATCCTTCAGAATGAACTAAATGTTGCTCTTCATGGGCATGAAAGTCTTTTTTTTTTTTTTTATATAACAGTCAAGAATAAAAATTTTACTATGTGCAAAACATTGTGACATTGAGTTTTCTTTATATCCAAAAGTAAATAACTTAAGTATGAAAGAAATACGGGATTACGCCATATAATACAAATTTTGAAGATGACAATCCGATTTTTGGCGTAAATGTGACAAGGATGGTAAGTCAGATAATATTTGAAAACTTGAAACTTTTCATCGTTCTGGAGCGGGACTCGAACCCGCGTCTCCCAGAAAACGCCATGGTATGCTAACCACTACACCACCCAGAACGACCAAGTCTCAAGTTTCCGATCAATTTGAATTTAACCATCACAGGATTCGCTAGTCGAAGCAACCGGCATTCATGTTTAGCGAATCTGGAGGTTAATAATCCTATCCCGTAACCTCCAGATTCGCTAAACATGAATGCCGGTTGCTTCGACTAGCGAATCCTGTGATGGTTAAATTCAAATTGATCGGAAACTTGAGACTTGGTCGTTCTGGGTGGTGTAGTGGTTAGCATACCATGGCGTTTTCTGGGAGACGCGGGTTCGAGTCCCGCTCCAGACAGAACGATAAAAAGTTTCAAGTTTTCAAATATTATCTGACTTACCATCCTTGTCACATTTACGCCAAAAATCGGATTGTCATCTTCAAAATTTGTATTATATGGCGTAATCCCGTATTTCTTTCATGATTTATCTGCTTCTCCGGGCAATCACGGGATAGGATTATTAACCTCCAGATTCGCTAAACATGAATGCCGGTTGCTTCGACTAGCAAATCCTGTGATGGTTAAATTCAAATTGATCGGAAACTTGAGACTTGGTCGTTCTGGGTGATGTAGTGGTTAGCATACCTAGGCGTTTTCTGGGAGACGCGGGTTCGAGTCCCGCTCCAGAACGATGAAAAGTTTCAAGTTTTCAAATATTATCTGACTTACCATCCTTGTCACATTTACGCCAAAAATCGGATTGTCATCTTCAAAATAACTTAAGTAGTTTTGCTGTTTTCATACCACAATTTTTAATTGCTACTTACTTATTAGCTTACTCACATTCTGCATTTCATAAAAATTGGGAAAAATCATCAGACGCTATCACACAGCAGTTACGTTATGTGTGTGTGATTGTGAGGTATTTGAAACAGGCTGGTCTTAGTTCTCTAAAAGAATAAAATGTGCATGATGTGATTAACTTTTTTTTTTTTTTTGAATGAAGGTTTAACGACCATTGTGAGCAACTCAATGGGCTATCAGCAGTTGCCCATCCCTAATTTAGGGCCACTGGTTCCAAGGAAGGGAGAAAGCCAGTGCCATAAGACAAACACAACATCTATGCTTCACCAGGATTCGAACCTGGACAATTCACGGACGAATAATCACAAACCAGCGCTTAGACCACTGTGCCGCTGGGGCGGCTGATTAACTTTGGCAAAAGTGTTTAGTAGTACTTTGTACTGGTATAAAACTAGAGCATTCATTTAAACTATAATGTGCACATTTGTGTTACACACAATAAAGTGCAACACATTTTGGTTTTATGGAAAGTAACTTCAAATTCCAAAGAATTTGCATTATTAAGGTGGATTCACCTAAAATCTTTGCCTTGTGTTTCCAATGGGTGAACTTCTGTAGCCATTTTCTTCACAATTAATGCGTTCCCAAGGATGACAATTTGAGCATCGATAAAAATAATTTCATATTATAGCTTAGTATACTCAACATTATTCAAAATTTATTAACCATAATTAAGCAATCCAACATTTGTCTACTGAAGTCATCAATGTACAGGTAGTGCCATCTATTTTCGGGTCTCAACACCACCAAAGGATGGGCCTATTGATTTTGAATATAATTATGATTAAGTTTCTAAAAATATTAAGTATACTAAACTATAATATGAAGTGATTTTTATCGATGTTCAAATTTTCATCTTTGGAAATGCATTAATTGTGAAGAAAGTGGCTACAGAAATTTGCCCATTGGAAATACAAGGCAAAGATTTTAGGTGGGTCCACCTTAAAACATGGTTAGCTAATAATAACATGGAATTTAAAAATTTCAATAATTGAAATCTAATAGATTTTTGCAAAAGGGCCCTGAAGATATTTTACCCCCATAATTATTTTGTTCTATTCTGCATGTTTTATTTTATCTTAATTTTTTTGTACCTACGATAAATAGGTCCTGTAAAGTGTGGTGCCCAGGGACCTGCTTGATCAACGGGACACTGTATATACCACTTTTGTTTGCAATATCCACTGGTCTCTATCGTTTTTAAGCATTGCTATGATGTAACTTGTACAAAAAAACTAGCGGATAATGCTTACCTTGGCATTCCTTTCTAGCGACGGGAACATTTCACGCACGTGTTTTCCGGTCTTTGTTGATGTTATTGTCCTAAAATCCGTTGTATGCGATGACTGGCTTTACTTCTCCCACTTTTCGCTGGGTATACTCATTGGATCTTTGCCTTAGGATTCAAACATCAATTTTTACCGTTCTTTATACTCGAAATTTTCGCCCATACTCTGGGCATCTTCAGGAGCGTGGCGACTTTACCACCGATGTTCGTGGTTAACTTCGCGCTAATGGAGTCCGATACTACTTGTTGCCATTCCTCGGAAAAACTTTCCTGGATATATTTCGTTATCAAGCCCGGCTGGCGCCATCTATGTTTCGTTAAGAACACTTTTTTTTTCCGTATTTTTTTTTTTTTTTTTAATTTTCTTCTCCTATCCTGGTTTTCTTGTCTTTTTTTCCTGTTTTTCTTTTGTTGTTGTTTTTCTTGTCTTATTAGTTCTTTCCACAGGCCAACAACAAAAGAAAAACAGGCAAAAAAGAAAAACAGGCAAAAAAAGACAAGAAAACCAGGATAGAAGAAAATTAAAAAAAAAAAAAAATACGGAAAAAAAAAAAAGTGTTCTTAACGAAACATAGATGGCGCCAGCCGGGCTTGATAACAAAATATATCCAGGAAAGTTTTTCCAACGAATGGCAACAAGGAGTATCGGACTCCATTAGCGCGAAGTTAACCACGAACATCGGTGGTAAAGTCGCCACGCTCCTGAAGATGCCCAGAGTATGGGCGAAAATTTCGAGTATAAAGAACGGTAAAAATTGATGTTTGAATCCTAAGGCAAAGATCCAATGAGTATACCCAGCGAAAAGTGTGAGAAGTAAAGCCAGTCATCGCATACAACGGACTTTAGGACAATAACATCAACAAAGACCGGAAAACACGTGCGTGAAATGTTCCCGTCGCTAGAAAGGAATGCCAAGGTAAGCATTATCCGCTAGTTTTTTGTACAAGTTACTTTGAAATATCGCACGTAAAAGAGAATAGTACAATAATTAGAGCTATATAATAGTCAGAATTAGAACTACTAAGTGGAATTGCTATGATGTTTGTAGTTTTTACTTCAAAGTTTAATTTGTATTTATGGCAAACGTTATGCAATATTGGAGTAAGACTAGGGATGTAATCCATGGATCCAATATACTTAAGTTCTGATGAACCAGATATGAGGGCTGTAGAGGATCTTCTAAGTAATTTTTTAAGCTCTGAATTTACTATGTATGCTGGGTAACCATATTGTGCTGCAATGTTTTTGATATTAACAATTTCATTATGTCGTAATTCAAGGGTTGAACAATGTGAAATAGCTCTACGAAGCATAAATTGTAATGCCAACAACTTATAATTCTTAGGATGAAACGAATCGTTAGGAATAATACATACAGATCTAGTTGGTTTTCGGTAAACGGTAGTTTGGATGGTATTAGTAACAGGGTCTCTAAAAATAGTAAAGTCTAGAAATAAAAGGCTATAATTTGACTCTAGATCCACTGAACATTTAATAGTGTTGAAATGGCTTGAAAGTACAGAGATGAGTGTGTGCAGTTCTTAAACGGAATGTGGCCACAAAACGAGTATATCGTTGACATATCTGAGATAACATAATGGTTGTAGATGATAGTTACCAAGGACAGCAGATTCGAGTTCTCACCAAGGAAAGGAGACAGGGTGTTGATATGAGCTACTACCCCACTTCAAAATTAACAGTTCCTACTACCCCACTTCAAAATTAGTACCCATATATGTACTTTATTATATCTAACAACATTAGAAACAAAGATTCCTTTACCTAACAGTTAATAACCACGATGAAATTTTTACTTTCCATACACGGAAAATTGAGAGCAAATGCTACCGAGTCACTGCACTCACAGTCTTAGTAAAAGCCTTTCTGCAAATTGGTGACATACATGACAAATAGTCTGTTCCTGTGTACCAAGAAAATACCTCCCCCACCTCTCCCCAAGCAACCAAAGTGACTAGATCAGCACCATGTAATTTAGGCTTCCAACAAACATCAATCACAATGCTAGATATGGTACGAACACCAGATGTTCATTGCTTAACCTGTCAAACTAGGTAATGACTGCAATATAATCAGGGCCAGATTTACACAGAATCAGGCCCCAGGCACGGCATAAGATGAGGGCTCCCACCCATCTACATTCTTGAAAGAGTAAGCACATTTGTTGCCACTAAATATTATCAATTAATTTAAAAGTTGATTTAATAAACGAGACACTGTGCAAGGAAAAATTGGAAACAATACCTACTTTTATTAAATCTTAATATTAGCAAGGAAATTTGCACTTAAAAATATAAACAGGTACGCAAAACACTATTTAATAGTTTAGTATTGCTATTTTCACATTACATAATAATTCAAAAATCCACAGATGTTAAGTTATTCCTCTTTATTTTTAACCATTGAACATTATTTAGACTTAGTACAGACTGATTTTTTTAGGAGCAAGATGAACTTCTATGTAGCTGATTAATCACCTGTGATGTGTTCAATATTATAGTAGAATAATTCTATTAACAGAGGAATGATACTTAGATTTGAGCAAACATGCATAATTCTCACATCATAAAAGCACATTATTCAGTTCATTAATTCACTTAATTTAGACCAAAGCATATTTAAAGTCTGATACTTTACAATATGAAATACTCAAGGCTTCTACAAAGTGTCTTAGCAATGCAAAACCTCTCTCAACAGGTGTATAGTATATACAGGAATATAGCACATTTACATTTCATCTGCAAGTTTCAGATGAAAAGCACTGCGATTTTCCTGCCTTATGCATTATTCACATTTAAAATTAAATGGACTCCATTTAAATCAGTTTTTTCAAGTTCCCAAGGTTCTGATTTTTCCAAGCAATCAATATGTTTGTGCTTTTGAGGACAGAAAGTAAGTTGTGTGTTTGTGTGTGTGTGTGTGTGTGTGTGTGTGTGTGTGTGTGTGTGTGTGTGTATGCAAAGTCAGGGGATGTGCAACATATCCTAGCCTCTCCTTGACAAATGTCAACCCCACCTTTTCGTGGTGCATCCTGTTCCCACTAAAGGGGCTCCGACAACCCACAAATAGTGGTATAACTATACCAGGGATTAGAGGAAATGCTATCCCACACTCACCAACCCGCTTGGCCAGCATGGTGAGTTATGGCCAAACCCCAGGCAAAGGTACTTCCATAATTTCAAACTTGGCTCTCAGTCTCCAGCAGCTGGAATGTACCTGGCCAAGGCAGCGGCCAGTGCGACATGAAGGCAGAGGGTGCTAAGAATCACTGGAGGACCAGAGAAGACAAAAGTGATGTACAATGCTTTTACAAGAAACAAACATTTATCGATTGATGGGGAAAAGCTGGATATAACAGATACCTACATTTATGTTGGGCAGCAGATATCAAGTGAGGGTCACATTGATGAAGAAATAAATCGGCGTATCAAACTTCGATCAAGAGCTTTTGGAAGAAACAGAACAATTTTTAAGAGCAGTATGCCATTATGTTTTAAAACAAAAATGTTTAATCAATGCATCCTGCCAGTGCTTACATATGGTGCAGAGACGTGGACTTTACTAAAAATGACATACAAAAACTGCAGACAACTCAAAGGAGCATGGAGAGACGCATGCTTGGTGTAACCAAGAAAGATAAGAACAGGAACTAGTGGATAAGGAAAATGACAAGAGTGGACAACATCCTGACCAGAGTGAAATCACTGAAATGGCAATGGACTGGACCACCAATGGACAACCAAAATTTTAGACTGGATTCTGAGGGCAGAAAAAGACCCAGAAGAAGACCCCATGGGAGATGGATGAATGAAATTCGAAAACATGCCAGAGTTACATGGAGGAGGTAGGCTCAAGACAGACAGTTGTGGAAGAAACTTGGAGAGACCTTCATCCAGCAGTGGATTGATAATGGTTCATAATGATGATGATACATGTACATAAAACAATGATTAATACATTCAAAAGACAAATAAATAAAAAAGCATCAAATACAAACACATACCCCTACATTCAATAGAAGTCATAAATATCAAAGCAGTAAACCCTAGTCGTGACAATATGCAGCTAACTCTTGTAAAGCAGATATATAGAAATTCAAAGACACTTCAAAACAACAGGCCCAAAAGGAAAATGAAAATGAATAGAACATGTCATGTTCAAAAGCCACTTGGAAAGCCAACACCTAAAACTGAATATAAAGTGAATGAGCAATTTGATGATCTCATCAGAGAAGCACCATCAAATATCTAAAGTGACTTTTCGAATCACAATGAAGGCTGGCTAAGCTCAAAGTCAGTCGTGAGTGTTACCTAGTGATGTAGAAGGGCTTTAGCGCAGCTTAGCGGCGCTAAGGCACTTTTTTTCTAGGCTTAGCATCGTTAAGGTACGTTTCATGGTTACGTAATAAGAGAAATAGGGCTAACGAGCTTTCTTTTTATAACCTTGTAGGCAAAAATAGTGAACTCTATGTTTTATGTGCAAGCATATTCATATATTAATCGAATGTTCATATTATAGGATGAGGCTAAACAGTCGGTTCACACAGTAGGACGTTTCAGAAATCACAAGAGTTCTAGTATGAAAAGAATGGTAACTTATTCGTCAAGACCGGTTTTCAAAATGACATTATAGAAGGTGGCTTCTCCATACGTTACTTCACCTATAGGAGGGAAATTAAAATTAAATAGTAAAATTAAATAGGCATGTAGGCTAACTGACAGGTGTTTTATGGTTAGGACATTTCTGTTAAAGTCACCATGGGCTTCAATAAAAGTAATCCCCTGAGCTCATCCCTTGGTTCCTTGCAGGTAACAAAAAAGGAACCACGGTTGACGCGTGGCCAGAGGCGCTGGCTAATCGCTGATGCTGATCTCAGACCCTAGAACAGAAAGAAGCATACCCGGGCGCTGACCCTCTTTTCACAGTGCTCGTTAAACCCTGAAATATATTTATATATATGTATATAAACACAAAAGGTATCATCCATTGCTTCAGCCACAAAACCACAGGAAAAGCGTCCTGTAAGTTGCATGTATGCAATTTATCTAATTTGTATTATTCACACTGAATGTTCAAGATTGTTTAGACGGACTTTCACATAACATTCTTTCTTTTGTTTTAAATTGCCTAAATTAAGCAATTTTAATTAAAATTGATAAAAATAATTAATAAAATTTAATTAAAATATAAAAATCATAAAAACAAGTCAAAACTTTAATAAGTTTTTGAAAGTTTAGATAGTCTTTTTTCCAGGTTGTTTTCACCTGATCCGCTCACCGCTAAGGCGCTTTTTCACTTAGAACGACATCACTGGTGCTCCCTAAGTCACTCAAATAAAAAAAAAAAGATTAAATACGACACAACAAAACAAAATATCACAAGTCACCAGATGAATTCAATCTCAGATAACCACCAAGTCACTGAAACAAGTTCAGCTAATAATAAACCACGAATGAAAGTATCGAACAATTTACTTAAACCATTCCAAGCGCAGATAGCAGCCACACACCGAGTAACGCAAACTGACAGCTGATAAAGTCAAAGAAGAAAGTAAAATGGGAAAAACTTATACACAAACTAAAGCTCTTATCAGCATCAATAAACTGACTTACCATCCTTGTCATATTTACACCAAAAAACGGATTGTCATCTTCAAAATTTGTATAAGAAAACAATTTTTACTGTACACAAATATGCAAATAAAAGTGCTGGGCCACTTTACAACACTGCAAAATTTCCCTGGAAAGGAATCGCCTCAATTCCCAAACTTTAATGCTGTTCTACATCTATATCAGATGTCCAAAGTAGAAATTTAACAAATAAAAAAAATATAGTATAATACCAGATCATTTTTGAGGGAGTAAAAGAGCCTAGTAAAAACACCAGTATTAATCTTCATTTCGGGGGGGGGGGGCAAATGTTTTTTCCAATTCATAATAATTAATAAAAAAACATTTTTTTTTTTTTGCATTGTGATTCTGGGCATAAATCAGACCTTGAATATAATATATATCACACTGAGGAACATTCTCATTTCTCAATTTGTTTGTACATTTTATTCACTTCACTGATTTGGTTTCTGATATCAAATGTCGGGCGTTTTCAAAAAAAGAACACTGTGCTCTTTATATGCATAGAAGCACTTTTCACCTTCATTTTCTAAGACACCCGGTACAGTTCTTATAGAATCTATGCAACAGCGTAAATAAAACAAATTCTGAGGAACCAGTTCCCATTGCCATGTGTCTTTGGTTCATGTGATTCACACTGGTATTTCAATTAATTGACACCTGGTAATTAAAAATAAACGCAAAATCGCACCAATATGCACTTCCGAAGAAACTAGGAATTATTACTGCATAGCTAAAAATTATATCTGATTTTGAGTAACAACTAGTGCATTACTAAAACAACTCTGCACCTTACATGCTTATGATTTTACTTACAATATTCCTTTTTTAATGAAAATTCCCTACACTACAGATTCCCTAACGAGAAAAGCCACAATAGTTTGGCCCGTTAATACAAATTACCTTCTTTGATTTATATCATTAGCTTATCTAACAAACACAAGCGCCTTTTCCATGTTTCCTATGAAGTGTCAAGCAGACACAAACAGTTTAACTGTTGTTTTTAAAGGCTTTAAACATGTATAAATGCACAGCTATATCACAGATAAAAATTTTCTAAATTACTGTTTCTGCAGCAAACACTTACTATTAAAGCCCTTGCCTATAACAAGATACTACCGTTCCGAAAAATAATTTAACGGCAGGAAATCCGTTTCTGCTCTTTTAAGATAAACAGTTATCGTCCGCTTAGCATCCTTCCACAACCAACAATCATATTCAGTCCACACCTCACTCGTCTGTCAGGGACATGATACGATATGATTTAATGATCTCGCCTCTGGTAAAGAAATGAAGAAAACTCTAGTGTCGTCTGCTACGTTAAGCACTGAATAAATAACACTTCTAGCTAAGGTGACCAGATATTGGAACACTGATTTGAGGACAAAAGGCCGTGGTGTCCCCAAATCGGCAGTTCATTTGGGGACACATACTTACTCAAAATAAATAGGCAAATCTTTTTGTCACAAAACTGCATTGCTTCAATAAGTGTGATATTACATATGAAAATTTATGTCTTAAAAGGATATATCTTGTATAAGCTGACCATAAGTCTCCAATTCTTGAGAACAGTCCTCGAATTTAGTTTACTGTCCCCAAAACTGTCCCCAAAAACGTCTGATGCCTTTTTTTTTTTTTTTATTGAAGGTTTAACGACCACCGTGAGCAACTCAATGGGCTATAAGCAGTCGCCCGTCCCTAATTTAGGATCACTGGTTACAGGGAAGGGAGAGAGAGCTAGTGCCGTAAGACAAACGCAACATCCATGCCTCACCGAGATTCGAACCCGAACCCCTTAAGGACGAATGATCAGAGGCCATCGCTTAGACCACTGCACCACCGGGGCGACCTGATGCCTTTGGGGACGCAAATTGTCCTCACAGTTCGATGTTTGTCCACATATGTCCTCGGATTAACACCCTCGTTAGATATCTAATGAAAAATGTTCTTAAAAGTGGTTTTTGTTGTACTAATTTTTTGACATGCTTCTTGTGAAAACAAATTTTGACTTTTTTTTTCTTCTTTCCGAGTTCTATAACGACCACCGCGAGCAACTCCAAGAACTATAAGCAGGCACCTATCTCAAATTTGGAGACATTCGTTCTAGGGAAGGGAGAGAGCAAGTGCTGTAAGACAAACACACCATCCATGTCTCAGTCGGGACTCGAACCCGTGCCCACTTGTACGAATGGTCAGTGGCCAGCACTAGGACACTGAACTACTGGCGCGTTGATCTAAGTTTCTCCAAAAACTTTGGCAAAATGAAAAATTCGCCATGCAATTAGTTTGGTGTGCAGCTTGATTTTAATTCGGCACATATACAAGGTAAAGCATTTCACTTTTGCTAATATGTCCTCACCATCATAATTCTACTTTGTTAATACAAATTACCAACATTCTACAAGATATATCCTTTTAAGACACACATTTTCATATGTGATATCACACTTATTGAAGCAATGCAGTTTTGTGACAAAAATATTTGCATATTTATTTTGAGTACGTATCAGGGCCGTAGCCAGAGGGGGAAAGAAACGTAGGTCGGGATCAGCCCGACCTACGTTTCTTTTAGTCCGTGCTAACGAACTCAGCTTGAAAAAATTTTTTGATAAGGATAATTCAGTGTAACATTAAAATATATGGCGCTGATAAATCATAGTTTAATACGAGTAATGTACCAAACGAGAAAAAAATATTCACACTTAGTTCTGTGTCGAACTGACGATTCTTTCTTCTCCGTGACTCAATCCCAATTACAAAATATTAAAGGTTTTTTAGAAGAAACGGACTGGGCTTGGCTTTCTTTTCAGACCTTTTTTTTTTTTTTTTTTTTTTTTTTTGATTTGAGGTTTAACGACCACCGTGAGCAACTCAATGGGCTATAAGCAGTCGCCCGTCCCTAATTTAGGGTCACTGGTTCCAGGGAAGGGAGAGAGCCAGTGCCATAAGACAAACACAACATCCATGCCTCACCGGGATTCGAACCCGGACCCCGTTCGGACGAATGATCAGAGGCCATCGCTTAGACCACTGCGCCACCAGACCTCTGCTTTCAGACCTCTGCTGTGTTTTCCTTCTTTCCTTGTGGGCTTCCTTTTGGTGCAGTGTTCCTGATTTGTCTGGTGGAGGTGACCGGACAATGGGTAGTGCTGTAACGTGGATCTCAATACCTCCCATTCCCAGTCTAGTTATAAAACTTTGAAAGTCACTTTAGGACAAATGAATACCGACTGGCTTGTTTTGGTTTCAATCTGAGATTTCCAGTGTACGTACTTTTCTGCTTTCCCTCAGAGCTTTCTTTTGCTCAAACATTCGTACTTTTACTGAAAAGGATCAGGGCGGACATTGGACAGGCGATGACAATGCGAATGTTTTTTCGTCATCTTTAAAAAGCCGAACTAAAGTCGTTCGCGGTTCGTATTCAGTATACGAGTAGTGCGGTTTTGAAGACTAGGATTAAATATTGAAATTAAAACCAGAAAGCCTTGTACTGAACTTATGAAAGAAAGGTTTTAATAAGGCATGTAAGTACTATACCATTTCCAAAATATTTTGGTTAATAAATTTTTTAGCAGTATTACAGAATTAGATCCGATATGTGCAGCATTGTTGTCTTAAAATTTCGGGAGGCTCTGGTCTCTTGGCTACCGCTTTTTGGGGGTCCGTGGACATCATTTAGTGTATAATTTTGAAAGAATAGGAGACATTTTTTTTAATTATTGCTGTAGTGGGGTAATTAATGGGTTGGAACACGGATGCAGTCGTAAAAATAAAGAGTGGCTTGGCTCTTTCCCAAACCTATTTCGGCACTGTCAAGGAAGGCCGCCCCGGTGGCGCAGTGGTCTAAGCGATGGCCTCTGATCATTCGTCCGAAAGGGGCCCGGGTTCGAATCCCGGTGAGGCATGGATGTTGTGTTTGTCTTACGGCACTGGCTCTCTCCCTTCCCTGGAACCAGTGACCCCAAATTAGGGACGGGCGACCGCTTATAGCCCATTGAGTTGCTCACGGTGGTCGTTAAACCTCCAATCAAAAAAAAAAAAAAAAAAACTTTCAAGGAAGACCAACGGTTGTCTAGCAAGATATACCAATTATAATATAAAATCTGAAAAGCGTTCCGACAGTTCATTCAACCTTTCTTCGATGAATAAGCACAGTAAAATAAAAATATTATACAACTTTTAAAATACCGTATTTAGGAAGAAACTTTATTGAACAAAAGTTGATTAATTCGAAAGTGATCAAAAGTTGCGAAAGTGAAGTTCTTTAAAAGTTTTTCAACGTACGATTTATGTATAATACACAGATCGCACTAAGTTATGTGATTTTCTCCATTTACGTAATTAAAAAAAAAAGAAGGTAGGCTATGAAATAACAGGCTTCGACTGCATCCGTGGGTTGGCGGAAATAGAATAGTACTAATAGTGTAGTACACATGAAAAAAAAATTGGAGAATATTGGGGGTAAGGTCATATTATAATATTGCGTATATGATTTTTTCAAAGAAAATTTACAAAAAAATAGTTTATAATTTATAAATTATTTCACAAAAGTATTTTAATAGTAAATGGCTATGTCCCTGTTGCAGAAGCTTAGAAGGGACAAATGAATTCGACAAATAGGAATTCAAGCAAAAGAAAAGTCAGTTCTCTTCTCTTCCAAGAACTAAGGAAATAGAGGTTAAAAAGAACACATGAAACTGAAAACGTCCAAATAGGTTCATTTTTTTCTCATTTTCTGTACAAACATCTTCAATATATAACTCTCAAATCAAGCAGTTCCACATTACATTTATGCACGTGGCAAGAAACGCAATACTCTCGACTTGTCTGAAGTAGTAAATTTAGTATTTTAAAAGGTAGTCCGATTTTTGTTTACTTTTTTCTTTCTGAGCACATTTGAACATGCACAGAATAAGTAGAATTTCTATGTAGAGATTGAAATTGCCTGTGAGTGATGGGCACTATATTCTTCATGTTTGAATTTTTCTGTATTTTATGTCTTTCCTGAGCTAAATTTTTGAAGATAGGACCCCCCCCTCCTTCTCCCTTAAGGCTCTAAATGGCTCTCAAGACCCATGCTTACCACTATTTAAACCTTCATAGAGATAACAGTAACATTGGAGAGTGACGTTAATTTTGTGTTGTCGATCAGCGTATATGTATAAACTTTATGAACCACTATCAGTCCGCTGCTGGATGAAGGTCTCCCCAAGCTTCCTCCAAAACTTTCTTGCTTTAGCCAGTCTCCTCCGTATCACTCCGGCATGCTTTTTAATTTCATCCATCCACCTTCAACGTAGTCGTCCTCTGGGTCTTTTGCTGCTTATTGAAATTCAGTCTCGTAGTTGCCCAACAGTGGCCAGTTTTTATAGCAATATTTTTCTATCCCATTGCCATTTCTCGGCTTCTACCTTGATCACGATATCATCAAATAAGTCATTTTCCTAATTTATGACTTCCTCTTCCTAATTTATGACTTCCTCTACCTACCTGAAAAATGACGAGAGTTGATGACATTCATCATGATCAAAGTAAAAACCCTGAAATGATATATACACAGTCGTATTAGAATAATATCACCACCTACCTAATAATGGGAATAACTACCCTTGGCTCAGATGACAGCGGCGAGACGGCGTGGCATGGACGCAATGAGGCTCTGGAAGGTTGTTCGAGGCACAGGTGCTCATTCAGACTGCAGCAGAGCACGGAGGTCTTGGAGAGGACGTGATTGTGAGTCCACACGTCGTACCTGTTGATCCAAATAGTCCCACAAGTGATCTATGGGATTGAGATCGGGCGATTTCGCCGGCCAAGGAAGAACGGAGACATAGCTGTCGTGTTCTTGGAACTAGTCGCGCACCCTCAACTACGCGGCACGGCGCATTGTCGTGTTGGTGAACACCATCACCACCAGGGTAAACGTCCAACATGAAGGGAGACATGTGGTCAGCGAGGATGGAAACCTAGCTATTGGCGTTCAGGGACCCATCCACGGGTATCAGCGGTCCCAGGTCATACCAGGAAAACATTTCCTAGACATGCACACTGCCACCGCCGGCCTGTACTTGACTGACAAGCGTGTTCGGGTGTTGGTTCGCTTGTGTAAGATGCCGTCTCCGCCACCGCCCGTCACTTCTGTGGAGTAGAAACCTCGATTCGTCGGAGAAGGCAACCTTTTCCCACTCCTCCACTGTCCGGTGAGGGTAGTCCCATGCGAACTGCAAGCGTCGTTGTCGATGGACCTTGGTTAACATGGGCGCCTTGACGCAGCATCGACTCCGAAGACCCATGCATAACAGGATTCGCTCTACTGTTATCGGGGACACGTACCTGGGTGCCACAGCGTTCATTAGCTGATCAACTGCTGCCCTGTTGCGCGTCGATTGCCCTTTACCAGTCGACGGAGGCGACGTTCTCCTATGGGTTGATGGCCTTTGGGACTCCACAATTGTGGCGTCACGAGGTACTCGGTGTGCCAGCCGTCCATTCTTGGTACACCCTTATTGCAACGCCTCGCGAACAGCGCACGAAGTCTGCTGTTTCTGAGATGCTTCCGCCCTTAGTACGGTAGCCGATGATCATTCCTTTTCGAACGTCCCTCAAATCAGTACCTCTGCCCATTGTGCTTACTTTACCCACTATAGCTCATATGTCTTGGCCGACCGCTTATACAGGGTAATTCAAAAATTCCTGAATTCTGAATTCAAATATTTCTACGACGAATACAGTGATGTATAATTATTTTTACATACTGTTATCTTGCCACTCGTACTTACAGGTAATGAAAACCACTTAACAATAAATTCCGGAATTGTCCACCATTCTGTTGAAGACACAAACTCACCCGACGACACATGTTGGAGGACACTCTTTTCAGCGTGTTGGCTGGTATGTCCCTCACGGCTGTAATGATGTTGTTCCGCAGGTCCTGTACCGTCTTAGGGTTGTTATGGTAAACTGTCTTTCAGATAAAAGTCTGGAGGACTCAAGTCTGGTGAGCGAGGCGGCCAAAGTTTTTTCGAGATTAATCGATCGTGGAAGAACTGACGGAGCATCTCCATTGTGTCGTTTGATGTGTGGCACGTCGTTCCCTCTTCTTGAAACCAACAGTAACGTTCGTGTTGTTCCAGCATCGCTACAAGTTGATGGATGATGTCTGCATACACAGCGGAATTTACAGTTTGTCGAAAAAAAAAATAGCCCTACATTTCGCCGTCTAGACATGGTGCACCACACTCGAACTTTCTGACAGTGAAGTCCAATCTTATGCAATGCATGTGTATTCTCCGCAGCCCATATGCGAGTGTTTTGGCTACTGACATATCCATTCAAATGAAACCCTATCTCGTCACTGAAAAAAGTGTGTTGTTAAGCTGGTTAGTCACATTGTTGCGTGTGAAACTCTTAAATTATTGTCAGCAGGCAATGCGCTTTTCCGAGTCCAAAGGACGTAGCTCTTGCACTACTCGAATTCTGTACGGTCGTAGCTTTAGACGTTTAGTAACCCTCTGACAGGCTGAATACCATGCCCCTAACTCTCGAGACAGCCGCCGAAGTGACTTCCGGGGAAAGCGCTGCAGGGAAACGTGAATTTTCTCCAGAAACGTGGTCGTCAAAGGACGGACGACCGCTTTTAGACTTATTCTGAACACTGCCTGTCTCGCGAAACCGGTTCACAAAGTCATACACAGTTGTTTTCCTTGGTATAGAAGCATCAGGAAACTTCCTTTCAAAGAGGTGGATGCAACGTTGGTAAGAGTTTTCCGCAAAATAAACTTCTAACAAAGTGTCTCTTTGTTCTTGCGTGAGACTCATGGCTGACTGAACGTTACTGCTTGCCATCGCCCGTGTAAGCGTAGTGTCACGTGGTGCTATCACGTGTCGCAGCTCGTTCCCCAAGGTCACACACAACAGCCAGAAGCAGCAATATTCAGATATCTTTTATGGTTTTACAGCAAATACGTTTTAAAATATAGAGTTCGGGGACTTTTGAATCACCCTGTATCTCCGTGTGGTCGACCTTGCCATGAGCACTCTGTGATGTGCCTGAGCGGAGACACTATGATTCCGGGGGTAATCATATTATTCTGATACGACTGTGTACACACACACACACACACACACACACACACACACACACACACACACACACACACACACACACACACACACACAGAGAAACACATACAAGTGGAACCTCAGTAATACGTTTCTCAGTTACACATTTTTCAGTTTCATACGTAATTCTGCGTTAGTTCCTATATTTTACTGTAGTTTTTATAGCTTTTTTCAACTCGGTTCAACGTAATTCATTTGTACGCCTCTTTGCGAGTATTATTTAAATTTCGAATTTGAAATGATCAAAAATACACGGTGTTTTTATTCTTTTGTACGTTACCCAGTATGTTACTACTTTGAGAGAATTGAGACAGCGTTGTTGTGTTCCTTCTTGGTGCAGCCAAAGTTGAACCTTCATGCCATCAGAGAAGTGTATGTTTCCTACATTCGGTTTGAATGAAAAATTGGCTTCGCATTTCACGACTCACTCACATATGCGCTATTTAAGAATTGGTAAATCTCTTAGACGTAACTTTGTGTCTCCACGGTTTTGTGGCGGAGCTGAATTGAATCCTTAATGTATCACCAATGTTCAATATAATAGTAGAAGTACAGTAGAAATCCGATTTATTGGCGTTAAAACATAAATATACATTTCCAAGAAAGCCATCTGCTTAATATGCGATAGCTTGGAAACGTATATTTGCATTTTTATGGCAATAAATTGGATTTTTAGTGTACTTCTACTCTTATGTGTATAGTTGGTGCACAGTACATCGTTATTAATATTAAACATTCTGGTTTCAAATGGATGCACTCAGGATCCACAGAAAAAAAGCTGTTAATTCATGTGTTGCATATTGAAGCACTGGTCTCTGATTCTTAGTTGTAAGGATTTCATTTATATATTACAATATACTATTATAATTTCTAACGACGGGCGGATAGGGACGACCAAATCAGGCGGAGAAATTTTTATCTTGAGGTCTACAAAAATCCAAGTACTTACAGAAAAATACTTCATGAATTCCCTCATGAACAAATTATTTTAATCCTGGATGAAATATAAAACAGATTAGTCGTGAGCAAATTTTAACAACAATTTCACGTCAATAAAATCTAAAAAAATTGCTTCATGATTAAATGTAACATCAAATCACGCTCAAAACGGAGTGTTGTACGAGATAATTACACTGCTGGCCACCCAAAATGCAACACCAAGAAAGAAGCATCCGATTGGCCTGAGATTCGCAGCATGCGTCACCCGCGAGAGGACATGCAAACGATTAGCATTGCAGGGCATATGCAAATCATGTGCGCCCGGCACGCCACCGAGAAGCACTATACGAAGAGTGCACAGAAGGCGGGGTGTAAGTACTGGAAGTGTGTTGTGCTGCCGGACATGTGCGAGGGAAGCTTCCTGATGCCTAGTCGCAGAATACGGCAGTCATTCCAGCACGTTTCGGAATTCGACAGAGAACGAATAGTGGCTTATCCCAACGACGGTTTTTCGTACCGAGACATCGGCGCCCGTGTGGGACGACATCCAGCCACAGTGAGGCGAGCATGGATTCGGTGGGTGCTGGAGGACGGACGCACCGACGTGAGCGATTGCCGCAGCCGCGGCACACCAACGATCGATAGGACCGGCATGTTGTGCGGCGGGCATTGACGTCTCGCACCGCCGCATCACGAACGTTAGCGAAGGAATTAGGGTGTGTTGCGCAACAACCTGTGTCAGCACGTACCGTTCGACGTCGTCTGCAGAAGCAGGGACTTTTCGCACGGCGCCCATTGCTCCGATTACCATTGACGTTACACCACCGGCGAGTGCGGCAGCAGTGGGCTGTTGAACGCCGCACTTGGACGACGGAATGGCACGACATTGTCTTCTCCGACGAATCCCGCTTCTGCCTGCAACACCACGATGGTCGGATCCGCGTGTGGCGGCACCGCGGCGAGAGACTGTATGACGCCTGCATTATGCATCGCCATACCGGTCCGTAGCCTGGCGTTATGGTTTGGGGCGCAATTGGATATGACACCCGCGCCCCTCTGGTACGCATCGCTGGTACACTCAACAGACACCGCACCATCTCCGACGTTTTAGAGCCTGTAGTTCTTCCTTACTTGCATGACCTGCCAGCGACCACGTTTCAACGGGACATTGCGCGCCCGCACCTGGCACGCATCGTGCAACAATTCTTCACGGCCCACCAGATGTCACTGCTGCCGTGGCCCGTCTGTTCTACCGATATGTCGCCCATCGAACACGTCTGGTCGCTGATCGGCAGCCGAGTGGCCCGGCAAGCACCACCCGCGGCTACGCCTGATGGACTGTGGCAACGTGTGGAAGCCGCCTGGACCGACATACCCCAAGCCCACATCCAACGCCTCTTTCGTTCAATGCCGCGGCGTGTAGCGGCCGTTATTGCCAGCCTTGGGGGCCACACGAACTATTGATGTCTGGGTGTTCCGCAAGTCGCACGGGCCTGTAAGCTCAATCGTTTCATCTTTGTATATGTTGTTATGTGTCCAGTAAATCTGGCTTGGCTATCTCGTGTCCTTCTTGGTGCTGCATTTTGGATGGGCAGCAGTGTATTTTCTTTTGAAAAATTTAGTTTTGACAAAATCACAAATCTTGAAGATCCCATGTCCAACGGAATCACCATGAAGATTATTCTTAAAGTTAAAATATGCACATGTCACATAGCAATTTTCCAAACAATTATTTTTTATGTTTATTTTGTCACTAATCGCTTACTGCGTATTGTTATTGGTAATTTCGCCTACAGTAGATGCCTTTTGAAAGTTTCCCATTATTTTGATCCATGAACCAGCACTAGCAAATCGTTATTTCTTTCAAGGTAAATGTGAGTGGGTAATGGATTGATTTCGAAATATCTCTGCAAGAGAATCGCTTTGTGCTCTGTGCAAGTGTGTGAAAAAGGGGATGGGAATAATATGTCCTCTCAGTCGGTACTAGTGCCTTCTTCAAGATTACAAAAGGAAGTTAGTGCCTACCAATGATCCTGGGCTCCAAGTCCAACGACCTACACCTAACTGTAGTAAGCTTTAGCTTAATTAATATACACAGTCGAGTCACATTATTGTGACCACCTCCTACTTTTGACGTCAACAGCGCGTAGCCAATGAAAGAAGGCACGTGTCGTGAGATGGCTTGGAGGGTATATAAGGTGTGCTGTAGGCATTCTGAAAACATTAGGCCACGGGTGGCCGAGTGGGCAACGTTCGTGACTTCCACGGAAAGGGCCTCAGGTTCGATCCCAGCCAGGTACGAACGCTCGATCCACTAAATCGCCGTGCGTCGGATGGGCGCGTTAAGCCGTCGGACTTCGGGTACTGGTCCCCGGTAATAAATAAGGGCGTCTTCCTCCCCTTCCTACTTCGCTTCCGTGTCACTTTCCTATCTGGCACTCTAGCCTAAATCTCCTGGCTTCCTATTTCTAAGGGTTGTTTAAGACCTGGGGTCAGACACTCCCTTCCTAAAATCCTCTACATATGATCATGATCTGAAAATATATCACTCGTTGCTGTCATGGGTAAAAGGAGCGATTTATCAGATTTGCAAAAAGGGATTGTTATTGGCTTTCAGGTCAAGGGTGGCAGTATTTCTGAAACAGCGCAGTTTGGGAATTCGTCGCGTGCCGCTGTGGCTAGAGTGTATCATGATTGGAGAAATGGCACCCTTGCGAATAAGCGATGTGGAAACTGCGGAGTACCACTTGCCATTGATGTGAGAGGTGAACGTCGGCTTCGAAGGTACGTGAGGGCCGATCGACACGCTACAGTGGAGCAATTCACTGGCCGAATGAACCAGGGGGGCTACCGGAAGTGTGCTTAAAACGACAGTTCAGCGAACCCTGTTGCGTATGGGGCTCCGATGCAGACGGATGGTCACTGCACTTATGCTAACGAAGGTGCATCGGAAGAAAAGGGTTACATTTGCACCGCAATATCGGAATTGGACCTCCGCTGATTGGCAAAGGATTGCCTTCTCCGATGAATCACGTTTTCTGCTTCATCGAACGGATGGACGTTCGCGTATAAGGAGAAAAAGATCGATGAGCAAACACTCTTCAACCATTGCTGGAAGAACACAAGCTGGTGGCGACAGCGTTATTGTCTGGGGAATGTTTTCGCGGCATTCTCCAGATCCACTATGGGCCGAATTCGTTATGAATCCATCCTTGCAGACCACGTACACCCATACATGCTTATTGTCTTACCTGGGGCAGATGAGATCTTCCAGAACGATAATGCGACGTGTCACACAGCTAGAAATGTCGGAGAGGGGTTAGAAGAGCACGATGAAGACTTCAAAGTACTTCCCTGGCCCCCTAATTACCCACACGTAAACCCAATTGAGCATCTGTGGGACCACCTCGATCATATTGTTCGCTCTATAGATCCTCCAAAGCGCAGATGCACTGCAGTCAGCATGGCTCCACATACCTCTGAACACCTTCCAGCACCTTACTGAGTCACTCTCAGGCCGTCTAGCTGCTGTCCGCGCTGCACATGGCGGTTACTGTGGATATTAGCTGGTGGTCACAATAACGTTACTCAACCGTGTATATTTAACTGTATGTAAAGAGATGTGTATTTTTATGATACCGCATTAATTATTCTAGTTTTTCCAACCATAACATCTTCCTTATTTTTAGTTATATTAATTGACCGCAAATTCCCCATTGTTCTGGATAATTGATGCTGTACTGTAGCAGTTTAAAACCCTTCTTGCATCGATCTTATCTCACGTAAGCTTTTCCTGTTTCTCTTAATTTTGAATCAACTGATAACATTTAGAATATGACACCAGCAGTGCTGAAATGCCTTTCAGAAAAGGATTTCTGAGAAGTTTTTTATGAATGGCAGAAATGTGAAGATGTGTAAACAAAATCGAAAAACGAGTGCTTGAATGTGATCTTATCCTTTAAAGCAGTTGTACAAACACTGGCTGCCCTGAAAAGTCAGTTACACCAGTAAACCATGTAACGTACCAGGAGATGTGACGTACCTGCCAGAAGGACGCACACGACATAAAGGCAGATAGGAATCAGAATAAAACGTCCGCGTAGCTCAATTGGTAGAGCAACTTATTCCGGAATGAGGGGATCCGGGTTCGAACCCCGGCGCGGATAAAAATGACGGAGAAATTTACTTCGTTATAATGGCGCCCGAACTATCCGGATGACCCGACCGTTCAAAATGGTGTGATGTTATTTCCACACCGCGAGATAGGAAAAATAAGAGAATCCCTTCTCCAGCACTTCAAAAAAAAAAAAAAAAAAATAAAAAATAAGGGGGAGATGATGTAACGTACCAGGAGATGTGAAGTACCTGCCAGAAGGACGCACACGACATAAAGGCAGATAGGAATCAGAGTAAAACGTCCGCGTAGCTCAATTGGTAGAGCAACTTATTCCGGAATGAGGGGATCCGGGTTCGAACCCCGGCGCGGATAAAAATGACGGAGAAATTTACTTCGTTATAATGGCGCCCGAACTATCCGGATGACCCGACCGTTCAAAATGGTGTGATGTTATTTCCACACCGCGAGATAGGAAAAATAAGAGAATCCCTTCTCCAGCACTTAAAAAAAAAAAAAAAAAAAAATAAGGGGGAGATGATGTAACGTACCAGGAGATGTGACGTACCTGCCAGAAGGACGCACACGACATAAAGGCAGATAGGAATCAGAATAAAACGTCCGCGTAGCTCAATTGATAGAGCAACTTATTCCGGAATGAGGGGATCCGGGTTCGAACCCCGGCGCGGATAAAAATGACGGAGAAATTTACTTCGTTATAACCACGCAAATAGTTTCTGTTTTTTTTCGTATCATAAGGAGGAAGTGACCATGATCTTGAATCAGAGCAGAAATAAACTCGCTTCTTGTCTATCAGTTATTATGGCTGGCAAGTTACGAAGAAGATGCGAAGTAACTGTTGTTAACTAAAGTGGGAACACTCGGAAAACACGTCCGCGATTTAACCCAGTTTTTTCACATATATGCTGAATTCACATAAACATAAAACTAAGCTTACAACTTAAAAAGGGAAAACAAACTGTTCAAATTTACGCAATCTGTATTAGAAGTCTTTCGGCTCTGCAATAAGTTAACAGCGACTCAATTTTTCGGTGATACGCTTTCCTCAGCTAGCGGAGAACTCTGCAAGCATCTTTTCTGCTGCCTCTTTCAACTACGAAGATAACACTTTCGCTGAATGATCTTGATGAAGAAAAGTTGATAATGAAACCTTGACGAATCCTATTAAAAATTAGTGAAATTAGAAAAGACTAAGTAGATCTCAGTGGGGTAAGCTGAGCTTTACTCGGCGCCATTTCTTATTAGTTCCTCCTGCACCGGAGGTTGAGTCCTCTACAAAGGAACGCTTGGGACACACAGTTGTCATATACAAAATTATCCCAAGGTGTCTTTTAGGGCAAGAAATCGCATACTTACCACAGTAAAACGTGCACGACGGCTGTGTGTCCCAAGTGCTCCTTTGTAGAAGACTCAGTTCCTGAAGCACAAATAAGAAATTGAGCCGAGTAAAGCTCAATTAGCCCGATTGAGTCTTCTCTGGTATCAGCAGCTGTTTTACTTAGGCCTTAGTCTTCTCTGGTATCAGCAGCTGTTTTTATAGGATCGCAGGCAGTTTTTTTGCTTTGAAATTTCGACTGTTTCCTAATGAATAAATACACAGTTAAATGAACAGATAGAGGAAGCTATTGGTTTGTTGTGTTTTAAATGACGTTTAACTTTAGTCATTGAGAAATAAGGAAATAAATGTTGCAACACTAATTCGCCAATTGAATTACCACATGATTGCCGATATCTGTTAAGGATGCAGTCAGTCAGTCCGTTGCACTTTCAAAATAACATTATTGAAAACACTTGTGAAAACGTAATTCTGCAGATAAATTCACCCCACTCACCCCTGTGTGCAACTACACAAAAAACGAAGCGTGGTACGTCACTTTATTATTTATAAACCCATTTCTTTGTTTCTGAATGATTATTGATTTTGATTCAAAATTTCTGATGGTTCCTTTCCGTGTACCTAAAAGTGGAAACTGCGAATCTTTTCCTGTAGTAACATGGACATTATTTTCAAAAGGTGTCAGCTCCTTGTCCCGCCTCTTACATTTTTCATAAATCTACAAGAAGCATGGGCATTGACCATTCAACAACCATTTTGCATCGAGTTGATCAAATTTCGCATTAATCGCTTTTATAATTTCTTCATTCCTGTTATACTTTTGAATTCCTTACCTGGTTATAATTTATTTCAAGTTTTTCTTTCTTTTTTGGGAGCGGGAGGGGAGGTAGGTTAACGCTTCCTTGAGAAGCTAGGTTTGTAAAGAGTCGCCTGTCACTAATTTAGCACCGCTGGTTACAGTGCGAGGAGGGGTGTCCCGTCCATGCTTCGTGTGGAATCCGTGCGTAGCCTTCGGGAAGTAAAAGGCCATGACATTATTTTCGTGACGTCACACGATACATCCGATCCAGCCAATTTCGTTTCGGATTTCTTCTTCAAAGAAAACAGCGGTCACTGTGAAATATTTTACATCAGCTCGATTGTCCTTTATTTTGAATTAAAAGATATTAGAGAGATAAAATAAACGGGTATGTAACGATTGGTCGACAAACGGTTGGTCGACATAACGATTGGTCGACAGAAATGATTAGTCGACATAACGATTGGTCGACAGTAATGATTAGTCGACAGTAACGATTGGTCGATAGCACATTTGATCGATATAACGATTGGTCGACAGCACGTTTGATCGACATAACGATTGGTAGACAGTAACGACTGGTCGATATAACGATTAGTCGACATTGGTCGACGTAAAATGGTCAACGGAACTTGAAAAAAAACAAAATTTGAATAAGTGCAAACAGTTTGGCGGTAAATTGCCCCACCGGAAGATTGCCACACATCTTTCAGCAACCCGGAAAATTGCCACACACAGGAAAATTGCCTCACCGGAAAATTGCCACATGGTTTTCATTAAGGGGACGAGCACAAATCGCCGGTCGTCCGAGAAACGCTTTGAATGTGTGGCAATTTTCCGAGTTTCCGAATTATGTGTGGCAGTTTCCCCAAGGTGCCTATACCCAATGTGCACCTGGGCCCTTTCGAAAATAACATCGTTCAGAAGGCCCTCCATATAGATTTCACTTAAAGTACAAAAGATGACACGGAGGCCTATTTGGAAATAATATGTTATAATGCTGTACGTTCTGAGGACTGCATTCTAAATGATATTATTTCCAAAAAGCAACGTTACGCTTTGAGAGGTCAGTACGTTCTGAGAGGTACCGCTGCGAATGTAAACCATAATCATCTGAACCAATGGTTATGTCAACCAGTCGTTACTGTCGACTAGTCGTTACGGTCGACTGATCGTGCTGCCGACCAATCGTTACTGTCGACCAATTGGGTGTCGACCAACCGTTATTCGACCAATCGTGCGACACCGAAAAGAAACCCATCTCTCTCCTTTTAAGTTTTTCTAATTCAGAATAAAGAATGATTGAGCTAGATTAAAACATTTCACATTAACCGCTATTTACTTTCAAAAGGAAATTTGAAACTAAACTGATTGGATCGGACACGTAGTGAGGAGTCACAAAAAGGGTGTCACGGCCTTCTGCTTCTCGAGGGCCCAGCTCCGACGATTGGTCAGAACCACTCGACCAACTCGGCGGCATATTTTATTTGGAAATTACAGCCTCCAACAATTTAGATCAAACAAACCATTTTTGAGCAATTTCACATTTTAAAAAATCGGTAAAGAAAAACTGATCATGGTGCTGTGCCCTATAGGTTTCGCCTTTCATGATTGATTCTCAATGATACACATACGCATACACTTAGCAATCTAAAAATGTCTCCATTTCCTCTTTCCTAAAATTGTAAGAGGATTCACCATTTCGTTCATTTACTGTTTTGGAAAATGTGATATTTCTTTCAGTAAATTGCTTCTTTTTGAAAGTATTCTAGCTCAGATTTCAAATTCTGTTTGTTAGTACTTGTAATTCTGTTCCCGAATGCGATCAGGGGCTTTTGCGGTCAACGTGAAAATTCGGAAGCTTTGTATGACAAGTAGACCACCGATTAGCTTGGATGAATTCTTTTTTCCACTTAAGTTATGCCACCGAACGTTACCTAAAATCATGTTCCTAAATCTTTTTTTTTTTTGATTGGAGGTTTAACGACCACCGTGAGCAACTCAATGGGCTACTAAGCAGTCGCCCGTCCCTAATTTAGGGTCACTGGTTCCAGGGAAGGGAGAGAGCCAGTGCCGTAAGACAAACGCAACATCCATGCCGCACCGAGATTCGAACCCGGACCCCGTTCGGACGAATGATCAGAGGCCATCGCTTAGACCACTGCGCCACCGGGGCGGCTCCTAAATCTTCGTTGAACGTTACCTAACTTTATGCCCTGTTCCTTTAAATCATTTTTATTACTCTCCTCGCTCATGAATTGGGGAACCTTTCCTTCCCATTTTTTACAATAGGGTACCTTTACCCAGGGGTGTACTGACAGCCCCCGCAACCCCCGCAGTAAAGGGGGGGGGGTCATGGTTAAAATGGCCTCTAGCCTGAGCAAAAAGATTTTACAAAATTTTTTGCTGAAACTTTGTATGAAACCGGTTAAAGAAATAGCCAAGAATTAAGGCAGCTTGGAATAAAGTATTAAGAAGAAAAGCATTTTTTTTTTTTTTCATTATAAGGTACGTAAAATCTTTAGAAATCATTTTCGTTGCTTTAGTTCATGAAAACTGGATGACGGGGAGGCAGCTATTCAAAAGAACTTGAGGGCCCTTGTAATAGCCCTTGCTGTTGCAAGGGGCCTCAAGTTCACAGCCCTTGCTGTAGTTTCTCGCAGGTTTGTTAACAAGAGAATGTGAAAAAAAATATTAGTTCAATGAGCGGAATTTTTATACCAATGAGGATAAGGTGTTATGTATTACAGTTGTTTGCACATAACTATGTATCCTTCCGAGTATAATGAACTAAAAGGTATTCTTCACGGGAGTGAAAAATCAGAGACCGGTGTAATTTTTTTTAACAATAGATGATGACTACTTCGTGCTATCAAGAGTACTCCCAAATTTTAAATGCTGTCTGAGCACGATATAAAAAATATACAAAAGATTAAAACCCTTCAACTACGCAAAAATTTTAATCAATCTTGAAATATCTACAAGCAAAAAAGTTAAAATATATACAAGATATTTCGCATGGGCCGCCCGCGCATCATCAGGTGAGCTTTACGTGCGAAATATCTTGTAGATATTTTAACCTTTTAGCTTGTAGATATTTTAAGATTGAGTAAGATTTTTGCGTAGTTGAAGGGTTTTAATTTTGTGCATATTTTTTATATGGTACTCAGACAGCATTTAAAATTTGGTCATTTTTTTAATGAGTCAAAAGATTTTTTCTATGTGTAAAACATTGTGGCATTATGTTTTGCACATAGAAAAAATTCTTAATCGTTACTGTAGTTCTTAATCTTTACTTAGTTATTTTCTTACTTATATTATGACATTTCGTATAAATCGGAAAAGTCATTAAACACTGTCACACAGCAGTTGCATTGCTTACTTATATTATGACATTTCGTATAAATCGGAAAAGTCATTAAACACTGTCACACAGCAGTTGCATTGCTTACTTATATTATGACATTTCGTATAAATCGGAAAAGTCATTAAACACTGTCACACAGCAGTTGCATTGCTTACTTATATTATGACATTTCGTATAAATCGCAAAAGTCATTAGACACTGTCACACAGCAGTTGCATTGCTTACTTATTATTATGTCATTTCGTATAAATCGGAAAAGTCATTAGACACTGTCACACAGCAGTTGCATTGCTTACTTATTATTATGACATTTCGTATAAATCGGAAAAGTCATTAGACACTGTCACACGGCAGTTGCATTGCTTACTTATTATTATGACATTTCGTATAAATCGGAAAAGTCATTAGACACTGTCACACGGCAGTTGTTTGTTTTGTGTGTGCAATCTGAGGCATTTCAAAAAGCAGCCTTAATTCTTTAAAATAATAAATTTTGCACGATATGATTAACTATGTCAAGTACTTTGTGTTGTAATTTGTATCAGTAACCAGAACAATCATTTTAATTGTAACTTACACACTTGTGTTTCACGCAATAAAATGAAATAATTTTTATTTTACGAAAAATACTCGTAGGCTTAATAGAATTTGATTTATTAAAACACCAGTAAAGCCTAGTTGATAATACGGAAGTTTAAATTTTGAGTAATTGAAACCTAATGGATTTTTGCAAAAGTCCCTCTGAAACACTTTTTGCTTGCTCAAGTTTTTCCAGTACGCCAGTGCCTTTATCTCAGCTTTTTTTATTCCTCCTCATCATGTATCTTTCATAAATAGCGTACCTTTCCTTCACTATTTGTAACTATAATCTAACTTCCCTTTTGAGTTTCTGTCTGTATGTAAATTTGGTTCATTTTCTTTTAAGCATTTTTCACACTTAACGTTTGGATTTTCTCTCGCGCGTGGCAGGAAGTATTGAGGTCTGTGGTTGAGTGACGTTGGTAAAAAGATGAGATAAGAACCTGGTTGTTTTCAATGCACCGTATGTTGGCTGACTGACTGTCTTTCGAGCTGTTAGGCTGGTTTTCGAACTGATTTGGAGAGATTAGTTTGACGATGCTGTTTCGTTGTTTCACTTTGATTATAACGTTTGTTTGATTGTCACGGATCTAAGTTATTTTCAATGATTTGGAAATTATTGGAAATGACAACCATCGTGTTATGTAGCTATTGAAGAGTTCGCTACTCGAATGTACTCACTGTGTTTTCTTTGCATGACTGAGATGGAATAAAGATATGAAATTGTAAGTAATTGTTTTTCACTGAATCTCTAGGTGTATTTTGAAAGTGACATTCTCTGTGCTTAGTTAAGGACTTTGATCTTTAAATTATTCGAGGTTTCCAATAATTAGTCAAGCTTCGCTTAATGTTGGTGTTTTAGGTAAACTGAATTTACTCGTATAATCACAGCCTTAAAACCTAAGAACATCACACACTGTACGGACACGATACGTGTGCGATTCTAACCTCATTTGACACACAACTCTCGAATCTGAAAAGGAAACCCTCAGTTTTATCCCCGAAATTGTTGGGTGTATGTAAGAAATTGAATGCGCATTCATATGCTGACGATGTAACAAAACACAATCATGAGGTTCGTTTGAAATAAGTAAGGCTAAGAAAAGGTTTCCTTATCAACTTTTGTTCATCAAGATCATTCAGCGAAAGTGCTATCTTCGTAAGTTGAAAGGGGCAGCAGAAAAGGTACTTGCACGGTTCTCTGTTAGCTGAGTAAAGCGTTTCCTCGAAAAATTGAGTCGCTGTTAACTTATTGCAGAGCCGAAAGACTTCTAATAGAGATAGCTTAAATTTAAATAGTTAATCCTCCCTTTTTAAGTTGTAAGCTTAGTTTTATGTTTATGTGAATTCAGCATATATGTGAAAAAACTGGGTTAAATCGCAGGCGAGTCTTTCGAGTGATCCCACTTTAGTTAACAACAGTTACTTTGCATCTTCTTCGTACCTTGCCAGCCATAATAACCGATAGACAAGGAGCGAGTTTACTAATAGACAGAAACCGCCTTTATCTTAGTTTTTAGTAGATACAGGGTGATTGTAAACTCCTTCAACAAAACAAGAGGGGTGATAGTACACATCAAGACGAACAATATTTGCAATGAAATATATATTTATATATATATATATATATATATATATTTTCAAGAGCAATATGCCATTATGTCTTAAAAGAAAAGTGTTTGATCAATGCATCCTTCCAGTGCTTACGTATGGTGCAGAGACGTGGACCTTAGCTAAAAGAGACATACAAAGGCTGCAGACAACTCAAAGAAGCATGGAGAGGTGCATGCTTGGTGTAACCAGGAGAGATAAGAAGAGGAACACGTGGATCCGAAAAATGACAAGAGTGGAAGACATCATGATCAGAGTTAAATCCCTGAAATGGCAATGGGCTGGACATACTGCCAGAAGGACAGACCATCGATGGACAGCCGAAATTTTAGATTGGATTCCAAGGGACAGGAAAAGACCCAGAAGAAGACCACATGGGAGATGGGTGGATGAAATTCGAAAGTATGCGGGAGTGACATGGAGGAGACTGGCACAAGACAGACCGTTGTGGAGGAAACTTGGGGAGACCTTCGTCCAGCAGTGGATTGATAATGGTTGACAATGATGATGATGATGATATATATATATATATATATATATATATATATATATATATATATATTCCATTGCAAATATGGAATATATATATATATATATTCCATTGCAACGTCATATACTTTGGTATGACGTTGTTCTCTTTGCAGGACATCAAGAACTCCAGGTTTGCGGTCTCTCTCGCTATTACTAATCGAGACTTTCGGAAGAGGTTAAAAATCGATGACTCCATGCCCGGATATAGCATCGGTAACGTAATTACAAATACACCACACTGTGAACACTCAAGATACGCATATAGTATCTTGAGTGTTCACAGTGTGTATCTTAAGTGTCTTGTATAGTACACAGGGTGATTGTAAACTCCTTCAACAAAACAAGAGGGATTATAGTACACATCAAGACAAACAATATTTGCAAAGGAACCTAGGGCCGCATTCCACTCCTAGTGCCAGGAAAGAGCACGTTCGAAAAATGTCCAGCAGGCACACGGAGTTCCAACCAATGCATGAGAAGCACAAGATGCAAATCAGGTGCACTGAACACGTGCGTAGACGATGAGGAGCAAGCATTTAATAACGCAGCCGAACCCGTTCAGCGATATTACCGTGCGAACATCACATGATAATTGACGTATACGTCTGACAGGCGCAGCGTATCGTGTGTTCCTGGAGCAAGTGCTTCCCGGTCTGTTGCAGGATGCTCCGCTCACCACAAGGAGGGACATGTGGTTTATGCATGATGGGGCCCCAGCACACTTTGCCACCGAGGTCCGATACTTCCTAAACGCGACATATCCCGGGCGGTGGATTGGACGCCTTAGACCTGTAACTTGGTCTCCACGCTCCCCGGACCATAATCCACTGGACTTCTTCTTCTGGGGGCACATGAAAACATTGGTGTACGAGACACCTGTGGACTCCCTGGAAGATCTCGTCGCGCGAATTACTGTTGCTGCAGGCAAGATTAACACCACACCGGGAGTCAACGGGAGGGTGCGACAGTCCTTCATTCGCCAGTGTGGGCTGTGCAACGACGCCCTTGGACGCCAGTTTGAGCAGCTCCTTTGAGTCTTTCTCTGATGCGATTGGAATGGTGCAACTCATAAATTAGGTATGTCTCTTTGTTTTCACTGTTGAATGCTCAACGTGGAAATGTGACTTTACTCTTTCCTAGCACTAGGAGTGGAATGCGGCCCTAGGTTCCATTGCAAATATTGTTCGTCTTGATGTGTACTATCACCCCTCTTGTTTTGCTGAAGGAGTTTGCAATCACCCCGTATACCTTTGTGTATCTGGAAAAATAATCTATGAATGTCAAGAAATATCTTCTTCCTCCGAGATTTTTGACGTGCATCGGTCCACAGAGATGAAGCAATTCAAGAGGTGACTTTGCTTTAACATTCACGTTCTTTGGAAAATAACTTTTTGTGAGTTTTGCCTATATGCACCCAGTACATTCCAGACAATGCTTGCAATTGTTATCCTTGATTCCGTTCGTCAAATTTTCTTTGAAAATTCGCTTCACTGCATGGAATCCTCTATGACCTAATCTTTGATGCCATTTAGCGGTCGCTATCATCCTTACATCATTGTGTAAATATTGCTGCTCTTGTTTCATTTTCCTCAGCTGAAACTAATTAATTTGTAAAGACTTTCATTAGCTTTTTCAATGACTTCATTATCCCTTTCTATGGCTTCATTATCCCTTTTTATGACTTCATTATCCTTTTCTATGACTTCATTATCCCTTTCTATGGTACATGTGTTACCTTGGAAGTATATCAAGCAGCCTTTTTTCGTGGCAGCTCTCACTGACAACAGGTTATCTTTTAACTCAGGAACGAATAGTACATTTTTAAATTCAATCGTATTTAATTTACCTTCAAGTGTTTTTCCTGTAATACAGTCCATCCCACAATTATATGGAAAGATGTAAAAACAGAGTAAATGTACGATTAGTGAGAATGTACGCAACCCATTAACACAGTGGTGAAACTACACCACATAGTCTTTGCAGACGTATTTTACGGATGAGAAAATAATGATTTCGGATATGTATTAAACGTTTTAAACATGTAATGTACTAAAACTGTCCCACAATTATATGGAATTTTATACAAACGCGCTAACGCTAATACGCATTGCTATGCAAATTAGCCTAGCGTCAGAGCAGGATAAGTAGTTGGTAAACGTGATGATGCTGATTCAGTTATAACAATGCCACGTGGGAAAGAGCTGCCAGTGGAGGAGATAATTCACGTTCGGGAGTTGCACGATCAAGGAGTGAATGTACGTGCAATTTAAAACAAGTTTAAACGATCCAAATCTTTTATTTATAACGTTTTAAGTGGTAGCATAGATTATTATGAAGATACCAGGCTCAGATTATTCAAACTTATGCACCCACCACAAGTCATCCTGAAGAAGAAATTGAAGAATTTTATGAGGAAATTCGTCATCTAAATAATAAAGGTAAGCAGCACTTGAAGATAATTATGGGAGATTTCAATGCAAAAATAGGGCAACGGCAACAGAATGAAACTTCAGTAGGTAAATTCGGTCACGGCAACAGAAACCAGCGTGGAAATACTCTCGTTGAGTTTGCAGAGGCAGAAGGATTTTTCATCTTGAACTCCTTTTTCAAGAAAAAGCCACACAGGAAATGGACATGGAGACATCCAATTGGGACGACAAGTGAAATTGATTTTATTATGTGTAACAAAAAATTCGTCATCGAAGACTGCAGTGTGCTGAACAAGTTCAACACAGGTAGTGACCATAGATTGGTGAGATGTAAGATGCACCTCAACACTAAACTGGAACGTGGCAAGCTCATAAGACAAACAAAATGTATTGACATAACCAACCTTAAAAAACACCATAATACTTTCAAGTTGGAACTGAAGAACAGATTCTCTGCTTTAGAAGGCCTAACATCGGAAGAAGTGGATATTTCGGAAGTTAACAGAAAAGTAACCAAAGCTCTAATGGAAACAGCAACAAAATTAGCTGGGTCTAAGAACAAGTTGCATGTGAACAAATTATCACGAAAAACCAAAATGTTGATGCAAAAGAAGAGAGATGAGGACAACTAAAGTAGATGTGACTTCCAAAGTGGAATATATAGAGCTATGCAAGACAACACGAAAAAGTATCACTGAAGACGTAAGGAAATTCAACTGTGAGCTAGTGAGGAAAGCAATTGAAAACAACCAAAGCCTTAAGATAGCAAAGGGACATCTCAGTAAGGGAAGAAAACAGATTATGGCTCTGAGAAAAGAAGATGGTTCTATAACAAGAAATAGAGGTGAAATTTTGACAAGAGTGAAAGATTTCTACTCCAAATTATATGAAAGGGATGATACATGTACTCCAGACATCATGAAAGGTACCAGAGTTCTTCCAGTCCTCCCAGCAGAAGTTGCTCATGCAATCAAGAACATGAAGCGAGGGAAAGCTCCAGGAGAAGATGGAATTACTATAGACATCATACAAGAAGCAAGTGGAGAAATTGAAACAGTACTTGCCCAAATTTTCACTCGATGCCTTAATGAAGGGAAGATTCCTGAGGATTGGAACAATGCTACAATGATCCTGCTACATAAAAAAGGTGACATTGAGGATCTCAGGAACTACAGACCTATCAGCCTCCTATCAGTGGTTTATAAAATCTTCACTAAAGTTCTTTCACACCGCTTGAAGGTAACACTGGACATGGCTCAACCGAGAGAACAAGCTGGATTCAGGAGTGGCTACAGCACAATAGATCATATCCACGTACTGAGAGAACTGATTGAAAGAGCGAGGGAATATGAACTTCCATTGTGCATGGCTTTTATCGATTATGAAAAAGCCTTTGATTCGATGAAACCATCAGCAGTTACCACGGCTCTGAAATCCTGCAGTATTGAAGATGCATACATTAATATTATTAATAACATCTATGAAAATGCAAGTGCAAAGATTCGGCTGTTTGAAAATACAACACACATAAAAATTGGAAAGGGAGTGAGACAAGGTGACACCATATCTCCGAAGCTCTTTAATGCCACATTGGAAAATGTCTTTCAATCACTGAACTGGGAAAACAAAGGGATAAAGATTAATGGAGATTATCTAACCCACCTTCGTTTTGCTGATGACATAGTCATTTTTGCAACTACCCCATCAGAGCTGCAGAGTATGATCCAGAACTTGCTGACAAGAGTAAAGAAGTGGGATTAAAAATGAACTTTCAGAAGACAAAAGTGATGTTCAATGCTTTTACAAGAAATGAAGATTTATCGATTGATGGAGAAAAACTGGAGATAACAGATACGTATGTTTATCTTGGACAGCAGATATCAAGTGAGGGTCACATTGATGAAGAAATTAATCGGCGTACAAAACTTGCCTGGAGAGCTTTTGGAAGAAAACAGCATAATTTTCAAGAGCAATATGCCATTATGTCTTAAAAGAAAAGTGTTTGATCAATGCATCCTTCCAGTGCTTACGTATGGTGCAGAGACGTGGACCTTAACTAAAAGAGACATACAAAAGCTGCAGACAACTCAAAGAAGCATGGAGAGGTGCATGCTTGGTGTAACCAGGAGAGATAAGAAGAGGAACACGTGGATCCGAAAAATGACGAGAGTGGAAGACATCATGATCAGAGTTAAATCCCTGAAATGGCAATGGGCTGGACATACTGCCAGAAGGACAGACCATAGATGGACAGCCGAAATTTTAGATTGGACTCCAAGGGACAGGAAAAGACCCAGAAAAAGACCACATGGGAGATGGGTGGATGAAATTCGTAAATATGCGGGAGTGACATGGAGGAGACTGGCACAAGACAGACCGTTGTGGAGGAAACTTGGGGAGACCTTCGTCCAGCAGTGGATTGATAATGGTTGACAATGATGATGATGATGAAGTGGTAGCATAAACTATCCATCAGCTCAGAAACGAACTGGACGGCATAGTAATGTTTCGCCTCGAATGAAACGACATATCCGGAAGCTCGCTGTGAATGTAATCTGTCTGTACTGAATATAAGTCAACATGGAAACGTGAAAATGTCGAAAAGTAAGGTTCACAGAGTATTGCAGCAGACACCCCTCGTGAAATATGCAAGACTGTTAAAGAAACCACCTTTAACTGCACAGCACACACAAGCTCGATAAAACTGGGCCAAAGACCATATGTTATGGAAGGACGAATGGCTTCAAGTATTATTTAGTGATGAAAAGGAATTTAATTTAGATGGCCCAGACGGTGCGAAATATTATTGGCATGATTTGAGAACGGAAAAACGCCAAATATTCAGCCGACAATACGGAGGAGGTTCCGTTATGGTATAGGCTTTTTTTTTTTTTTATATAATGGGCAAGGTAATATCTGCGTTTTGTCAAAACGTCAAAATGCCGCAACATACCAGGAACTTTTAAAAGACAGTTTGCTCCCAGCTGCTGCTGAAATAGGTGGTCCTGATTGGGTTTTCCAGCAGAACAACGCGAGAATTCACAGAGCAACCTCTACGATGGCCTGGCTGAGATCGAACAATGTCAAATTACTGCTCTGGCCAGATCGCAGCCCGGATCTCAACCCAATTGAAAATCTTTAGAGAGTTTTGGTTCGAAATGTTTATGCCAATCACCGGCAATTTTCAAGCGTTAAAGATCTGGAAACCGAAATCCTGAACTGTTGGTATAATATTGACGGTACAATTATGCATAATTTAATATACAGTATTCCAGAACGCATAGTTCAGCTTATTGCGCGTGGAGGAAGGTCCATTAAATTGTGTTTGCCATTTAAATATTCTTTTTTTTGTTTTTTGTTTCCATATAATTCTGGGACATTGTTACAAAATTTCATTTCATAAAGCTAGAGCATCATGTTAAGCATAGGTTGTTAACAGCGTTTGACGTGTGTATATTATGTTGCTGGTCATAACACATAATGTTCCACTAGAAGTCTTTGTTATTTTCTGCATGCAACTGTTTTCGTTTAAAAAATTATGCTACCATATACATATGAGACGGACTGTACAACCTTCACCAATTACTTCGACTTGTAGCTTTGCTCCATTTGCCATTGTAACTGTATCTTCAGATTTCTTATTTAGCTTTGTAAAGAAATTTACATTCCCTGTCATGTGTGATGCGGCCCCCGAGTCCCAATCACTGATTCCTGTTTGATAACTTTGAGTAGAATCTACTTTTAGAACACCCTTGTTGCTGATATCTGAAACTACATGATCCTGCATATTCTCATTTGTACCATTCTTTCCACATTGTGATTTGACACTGCGATCTGAGATATTAATTTCTTCAAAGCACTCACACACACACACACACACACACACACACACAATTTGCGTTTCCTACTTCTCCCGCACTGCGTTTAGAGCTATTCGAGTTCTCATTATCATCATGTTGTCCACTTTGTAAACATTGACTTTTCATTTGTGAGCAAACACTTACTGCATTTTGCTTTATGGAATGCTTTGATCTACCAGATAGTGTCTGGTTTTTATTAGCATTCACATTTGCTTAAAATAGTATAACTATACAAATTTTGAAGATGACAATCCGTTTCTTGGTGTAAATATGACAAGGATAGTAAGTCAGATAATATCAGAAAACTTGAAAATCTCCTCGTCCTGGAGCGGGAATCGACGTCTCCCAGTTAGTCCCCGGGTATGCTAACCACTACACCACACAGAACGACCAAATCTCAAGTTTTCGATTAATTTGAATATAACCATCACAGGATATTACACCAAAAAACGGATTGTCATCTTCAAAATTTGTATTGTATGGTGTAATCCCGTATTCCATTTATGATATTATAACTATACTAATGATCCGAATTGCTTGGCGTAGAATAGAATTCAAAGTTTCCAAGCTCTCGCGCATCAACCAGATGGCTTTCTCAAGAATGGCTTTTTCAGTTTGTGGTTTCCCTTTCTTAAAAATGCCATCTTGTTGATGTGCGAAAGCTTAAAAACTTTGAATTCTATTCAACACCAAGAAATTCTGATTTAAATATAGTTATACTATTGTTTTAAGTATAGTTGGTGTACAATTCCTATTTATTTATTGAAACTTGCTTTGTTTTCACTTATGACTTTTGGTTTAGCTATATTTAACAAATGCCAACATTTATTTTTTGTATGATGAGCCAACCAAAAGAAACTTCTTTAATAACTCCCACACAGAGTATCGTAAAACCGATCACCAAGGCAGAAATTTGATTTTTCTGGCGTAAAACCATAAATTGGAGAAAATCGGATCCCATCTCTCCTTCGCGTAGTATTGTGCAATCGCAGCGTTAGGCATTTCAAACATTTCTCCGACGTATACGGAGAGGAACAAGAGTGAGGGATGGACGAAGGGTAATTTTTGCCACAAGTGGAGAATAATTGTGGCTTCCCCCTCCAACACCACCACCAAAAGCTTGCCCTCAGGAAACCTAGGATTCTTACCATTTGGGCGACAGATTGACTTATCTGTCTTGCGCCGACAATGCATCCATGATCAAAGTCACTCAGATCGCCACGTTTACCCATGTTCTTTTTCTTCCTTTCTCTTTTTTTTTTTTTTTTATGTTGAGGGTTTAACTACCACCGTGAGCAACTCAATGGGCTATAAGCAGTCTCCCTCCCTAATTTAAGATCACTGGTTCCAGAAAAGGAAAAGAGCCAGTGCCGTTAGACAAACACAACATCCATACCCCACCGGGATTCTAACCCGGATCCACTTGGAAGAAAGGTTATAAGCCAGCGCTTAGACCACTGCGCCTCCGAGGCGGCTTACCAATATTCGTCGATTGCAATACACTGTTGGGAAGCACTGCTTTCCGCCTATTTATCGCCTGCGTTCGCTTTTAGACTGGTCCACTACGCGTGGAAGATGCATTTCAACTGCCGATCACCCCCATCTCTAATGTTTTGTGTAGTGACAAAGAACACAGGTTCGAACAAACAAAACCGCACCAAACTTCCGTTACAAGTCATTTACGTACCTCCGAATTCAATGGTGATATTCGTTTTTCTGTAAAACTCCGCAGTTGCTCACTAGAGGGCTCCGTTGAGTCAGCCGTAGCTCGTCGGCTGCTACGCCAGTCGAGAGTGTGCAGGTGCTTGTATCACATGCCTTGTTTGTCTGTGTACGTAGTCAGACGACAAAATGGTTCGACCTTTTTTGCGTCAGTTTTGAATATACATCTGTCTGACAAGTCACTCGTACTTCGTGATTCCTGGTCTGGACACAAGAATGAACGCATACTTCAGTAGGCCTCCGAGGAAAAACAAGTTCATTTAAAAATCATTCCGCCAAAAGCTGCGAGATGTGTTCAACCCCTCGATGTTCATTTTTTCAGACAGTTTAAAATTTACACAAAGAGGATTACTGACTACGTAAAACTACGATGCCGCCCCGGTGGCGCAGTGGTCTAAGCGATGGCTTCTGATCATTCGTTCGAAAGGGGTTCGGGTTCGAATCCCGGTGAGGCATGGATATACTTCCCTGGAACCAGTGACTATAAATTAGAGACGGGCGACTGCTTATAACCCATTGAGTTGCTCACGGTGGTCGTTAAATATCCAATAAAATAAAAACCATCCAACATGCCGCAGCCAAAATTACATGACAGAATATTCCTTTTGAAGATGCATTCTGTGATCTACAATCAACTGTCTGCGGAGATCTATAGACCGATGTTTCGTTACGCATGGCAGGAAGCTGGCTACCATTGCGGTGAACCTGTGCAGAATTTCAGAAGTGTCATCGACGTGGCTTTCAACACTAATGTTCTTCCTGCGTGTGCATTCTGTGGGTGTACCGATGTTGCATTTTTTAATTGTTGTGCATTTTGCGGCAATGGTTATTGCTTTGGTCATTTTATAGACAGCCCTCACATGAATTAATCTTTTGACACTTGCACACTCTGACCTTTCGTTATGAAGTCAACAGTCCTATGTACGTGATAATTATTTTCGTGCAGATCCGCTCTTTACACTTCTACGTGGCAACTATCTTCAGAGACCTCTACTGGTCAACTGCAAAGTTTTACAGAAAAACGAATATCACCATTGAATTAAGAGGTACGTAAGCATGGAGAGGTGCATACTTGGTGTAACCAGGAGAGATAAGAAGAGGAACTCGTGGATCCGAAAAATGACAAGAGTGGAAGACATCATGATCAGAGTTAAATCCCTGAAATGGCAATGGGCTGGACATACTGCCAGAAGGACAGATCATCGATGGACAGCCGAAATTTTAGATTGGATTCCAAGGGACAGAAAAAGACCCAGAAGAAGACCACATGGGAGATGGGTGGATGAAATTCGAAAGTATGCGGGAGTGACATGGAGGAGACTGGCACAAGACAGACCGTTGTGGAGGAAACTTGGGGAGACCTTCGTCCAGCAGTGGATTGATAATGGTTGACAATGATGATGATGATGAAATGACTAATAACGGAAGTTTGGTGGGGTTTTGTTTGTTTGACCTCGGGGGTGTTCCTTGTGAGTGTATTTATGATATTTATTTTGAATAGTCATTCAAATAAAACTTTCGAAACATGTACGATGTTCAACCACTCAGTTATTAAATAATATCAGAACTAATTCACTTTGTTGTAGATATTTATCATCACGCTAAGGAGAACACACAGGTCATAAAGGACAGTTATCAGATAAATAGCGAGAGAATCTTAACAATAAGCATCTGCAATGCAGCGCAGACACAATGACGGAACTTTATGCATTAACATTACAGCAAACTGTTGTTGAAAAGATCAGATTCTACGTAATTAGTTTAGAATACATATCTCAAGAAATGGAAATGGCAATTAATAAAACATCTTGGATCACTTTGAGACAATAAATGAAATCATGTAGTAGTATTTTGAGGTAGACAAATGACAAAACGTATGTGAGTTTTCCAAACAGAAAATTAGAAATCATGTAAAACTACACTGCTGGCCACCCAAAATGCAACACCAAGAAGGAAGCATCCGATTGGCCTGAAATTCGCAGCATGCGTCGCCCGCGAGAGGATATGCAAACGATTAGCATTGCAGGGCATATGCAAATCATGTGCGCCCGGCACGCCACCGAGAAACACTATAAGAAGGGTGCACAGAAGGCGGGGTGTAAATAGTGGAAGTGTGTTGTGTTGCCGGACATGTGCGTGGGAAGCTTCCTGATGCCTCGTCGCAGAATACGGCAGTCATTCCAGCACGTTTCGGAGTTCAACAGAGGACGAATAGTGACTTATCGCGACAGCGGTTTATCGTACCGAGACATCGGCGCCCGTGTGGGACGACATCCAGCCACAGTGAGATGAGTGTGGATTCGGTGGGTGCAGGAGAGACGGACGGATCGACGTGAGCGATTGCCGCAGCCGCGGTACACTACCGAACGAAAGGACCGGCATGTTGTGCGGCGGGCGTTGACGGCTCGCACCACCCCATCACGAACCTTAGCGAAGGAATTAGGGTGTGTCGCGCAACAACCTGTGTCAGCACGTACCGTTCGACGTCGTCTGCAGGAGCGGGTACTTGTCGCACGGCGCCCATTGCTCCGATTACCATTGACGTTACATCACCGGCGAGTGCGGTGGCAGTGGGCCGTTGAACGCCGCACCTGAACTACGGAATGGCTCGACATTGTCTTCTCCGATGAATCCCGCTTCTGCCTGCAACACCACGGTGGTCGGATCCGCGTGTGGCGGCACCGCGGCGAGAGACTATATGACGCCTGCATTATGCATCGCCATACCGGTCCGTCGCCTGGCGTTATGGTTTGGGGCACAATTGGATATGACACCCGCACCACTCTGGTATGCATCGCCGGTCCACTCAACAGCCACGGCACCATCTCCGACGTTCTGTACCCTGTAGTCCTCCCTTACCTGCAGGACTTGCCAGCGGCTACGTTTCAACAGGACAATGCGCGCCCGCACGTGGCACGCATCGTGCAACAATTCTTCACGGCCTACCAGGTGTCACTGCTGCCGTGACCCGCCTGTTCTCCCGATATGTCGCCCATCGAACACGTCTGTTCGCTGATCGGCAACCGAGTGGCCAGCCAAGCACCACCGGTGATGAACTGTGGCAACGTGTGGAAGCAGCCTGGACCGACATACCTCAAGCCCACATCCAAAGCCTCTTTCGTTCGATGCCGCGGCGTGCAGCGGCCGTTATTGCCAGCCATGGGGGCCACACGAAGTATTGATGTCTGTGTGTTCCACAAGTCGCACGTGCCTGTAAGCTGAATCGTTTCATCTTTGTATCTGTTGTTATGTGTCCAGTAAATCTGGCTTTGCTATCTCGTGTCCTTCTTGGTGTTGCATTTTGGGTGGCCAGCAGTGTATATCAACATTTATAGTGGACAATCAAGAATCAGTGTTTTGGAATAGAGATAAAATACATAAAAACATTTCAAGATAGATAATAACAATTATGGAGCAGTATTTTTAGGTAGACAAATAACAATCATGTGCAGGAAATTTGCAAAGAACTAACAATATTAGTTTACATACGATAAATAACCTGCTTCACATAAGCTTAACAATAAGTTGACGTTGGTAGAAAACTCTGAGAGAACAAGAGGAAGAAAGCAGTTGCAATAGAGTAACAGAGCAACAGTAAGAAAGAGCAATAGAAGATGCGTAAGCATTGTTTGTCGCTGCGTTTATGTGTTCGTACTATCTATTTCATTTAGACTTTTCAACATTTTGAAGTCTATTTAAACATTCCTACAGTAGCTCAAGAGTGAAAGAGAAAGCAATTCTAGTAGCAGAGAGAGAGCCGGCAACAGGCATTAGCACTAGTTGCCGACTTTACCTTCGAGCCTACACATCGTTCAGTCAGTTTAACCTTTTAAAGATCATGACCCAAAAATCTTGTATCACTCTAAATACCATAACGCCCGAAACTGTCTGTTGGTTAAGTTGTTTGTTTAATAACCACAATATTGACTGAGAATGACCCCTGCTGGTCCCTCATAGGTCGAAAAAAATCTGAAGAAGCAAGGGTAGGAAATCTGACCCACTCTAGACAGGCGTTTCGGGTGGCTATGGCCGTTCGTACGTACGTGCGTTTTGGGCGTTATGGTCGTTATAGGGTTAAACAGAGTCATCAGCCGAAGTTTTAGAAAGCAGACGTAATAATAGGGAAAGACAGTAACAGAAAGATCGGAAACTGTAGGGAAGCATGAATACTATTCATTTCAATGCTATAGCCTACTTCATTTAGGCGCGAAATCAAAGACGTTTTTCCATCAAAGAGAAAGAAAAACGAAAAAAGGGAGAGAAAGTAGTATTTATCTTTGAAGTATTAACAGAACAGACAGGAAACCTCAGAAAAAAACTGAGAGATACCTATACATGTCCATTTCTGTTCCAACGCAGGCTAGAAGCGGGTGATCAAAAACTCTAGATTGTTTTGGACTTTAAGCAATGGCCGATCCGGCGGTGAAGCGCTGGATGGGATACGAGTTCGAATTCCGATGGTTCATGGATCTTGTGTTTGTCTTACGGCACTTACTCTTTCCCTTCTCTAAAACCAACGGCCCTAAATTGGGGGCGGGTGAATTTTTATAATCTATCGAGTTGCTCGAAGTGGTCGTTAAACCCCCTCTAATAGAAAAAGAAAGGCATAATGAGCAATCCATAGAACCACTCGATTGGGAAGAAAGTAATGTCCGATGCAAGGTACCTGAAGTCGAAACCCCGGCCACAGCACACATTGGCCACTGAGATTGCGCAGTACACCGGCATGACAACAGTAGGTAGGTGGCTTAAGTCAGTGGCAGTTAGCCGTCAGAAGGCGAAGAGTGTAAGCGCCAGCCAACATGGAAGTGGACAAGGAGTACATCCGCCATTGCATGCTGTATGAGTTTCGTCGCGGTAATACCCTTGCAAGTGCTGTAAGGAACATTGCCAGTGTGTACTCTAATGCTATATCACATCATCAGTGCTGTCTTCAGTTTAAACGGTTCCGAGAGGGAAATGTTGATCTGCCAGACCGTGTCAAAGCCGGAAGACCCGCAACAATGGATATGGACATTCTGAAGACCTTAGTCCCGACCGACTCACGTGTGACAACGCGGGAGTTGGCAGAACAGCTAAGGACTACCCACACGAGCAACATCACGCATCTGCGTCAACTTGACAAGGTGCACAACAGGGGAGTTTGGGAACTCCATCAACTCACAGTTGAGCAGAAAGCAAATCGCATGAGCACATGCATTTCCCTGCTTGCACGTGACCAAGTTGAACAATTCTTGGACCACATTGTGACAGGTGACGAGAAATGGATTCTGTGTGACAATGTCAGCGCTCTTAAACAGTGGTTGGACCCAAAACAGAAGCCCACGCCGACCCTAAAAGCCGGTTTACCCCCACGTAAAGTCCTGCTGTCTGTTTGGCGGGATATGCGAGGTGTCTTGTTTTATGAGCTGCTGCAGGACAACACCACTATCACCGCCAATGTGTACTGCCGTCAGTTCGACGATCCGAAAGCATCGCTCACGTCGAAACGACCAGTATTTCTGAACCGCAAGGGCATCATCCTACAGCAGGATGGAGCGAGACCTCACACAGCATGGGTGACCTGTCACAAGATCAGGAACCTGGGCTGGGAGCTACTGCCGCACCCAGTCTATTCCCCGGACATTGCCCCAAGCGATTACCGCCTTTTCCAGTAGTTGCAGCATTTCCTGGACGGACAGCGGTTCACCAACAGGGACGATGTCGAACGCGCACTTACTTCTTTGCGTCTAAGCCCCCACGATTCTACAGGGACGGTATCCAAAAACTGCCCAGACGATGGAAGCAGGTCGTGGCAAACGATGTCGACTACATTTTGGACTGATTTGTACTTGTATATACGGTAATTAGCGCTTTCCTGTTGCCTTGCATTCGCAGACATTACTTTTTTCCAACCCAATGTAAGCAGCCGCCGGTCCCTATTAATTTAGTGGCACTAGTGCCAGGGAAACGACAGATCCATCATACAAGCACAGCATCCACGTCTGGTCTGCGACTCGAGCCCGAACCCATCTCGGCCGAATGGTCAAATGCCGACGCCTCACACCGGGGCTGCCCCAGGAAATTCCTTGGGTAATTTAAAAAGAAAAATACTTTGTGACATTCTTTCATTTTAGGGTTCTTGTTTCGCCGTGTAAGCTACTGAGAGTTTTGTGACGTCATTTTCATTTTGTCGCTGGCTCCCCACCGGGTTTTTGGTTATTCCGTTTATAACCACCCTGCGTATCTCTTACAAAACTTAGACCCATCTACATTTCCAAGTTAGTCAGAAGCATTTTTTGGGATTGTTGGCGCTCGAGGAAGCAGAAGCAGATATTAACAGTAACTAACAAAATACAGCCGGAGAGTGAAAATCAGAGACAGAAAAAGAGAGAAGATAAGGAAGAGAGGAAAGGATGGACAACAGAAAGGCAATAATGAAGAGACAGAGTAGAAATAATACACTGGTGTCCAAAATCAATGTGACAAATACAAATTGGACAGTATATATCCAAAAACGAGACGACCAAATGTAAAGATTTTTTAGACATGTGCAAGGGAAAACGCTAAGTCTACCTACCCAAGCAACATTGTGCTAGCTCCTAGAAAAATATGCAAATGTCGACCGTACGCGATCTTGATAAAGGTTGTTCTCAGCGGGGTGAGGCCATTGAAGCTTGATTTGGACTGTTAGTGAAAGAATGGCTCTGCACCATCGCTTAGAAGATTCTTTACGGTGGAAAGCGATCGGTAGATTGAAAGCAGGGCAATCGCAAGCTGAGGTAGCAATATAGCTGGATGTGTCGAGGCAAGTGGTCTCTAATCTGTGGAGACAGTTTCAGAAAACCGGAACAATAACCAGAAGGCCGGGACAATGGCACCCACGAGCCACAAGTCAAGACGACCAGTAAACTGTAACAGCTCGTCGCCATAGGGATTCGACAGCCTGGAAACTCCTGCAGGAGCTATCCTCTACTGAAGAAACTGCGATATAGAGTCAAAAAGTTTACAGAAGACTCTTTTTTTTTTTTTTTTTTTAATTGGAGGTTTGACGACCACGGTGAGCAACTCAAATGGGCTATAAGCAGTCGCCCGTCCCTAATTTAGGGTCACTGGTTCCAGGGAAGGGAGAGAGCCAGTGCCGTAAGACAAACACAACATCCATGCCTCACCGGGATTCGAACCCGGACCCCTTCGGACGAATGATCAGAGGCCAACGCCTTAGACCACTGCGCCACCGAGGCGGCACAGAAGACTCTATGTGAGAGGTCTGTATGCAAGAAGTCCAATGGTCCGTATCCCCATCTCTGTGTCGCACAGACGGGTCTGTCTGCATAGAGCCCGACAACATCACCCCTGGACACCTGATCAATGGCCCTGTGTTCTCTTCAGTAACGAGTCGCGGTACAGCTTAAACACGGATTCTCAACGCATGTGCATTTGGAGAGAAGTGGAAAGCCTTAAACGTCCTCCTACATTTGGGAAATTGACCACTATGGTGGTAGAGGACTCCTGGTTTGGGCTGGCATCATGTTATATGGACGCACACGCCTGCATGCAGGAGTGTTCAACTCGTCACTGGACGCACGCCTCGCAGGTCAATACGAGCGATGTGGTAAAGAGGCCCATTTTCACCATGGACGGAGGCAAGGCTGAAAGTACAGTGTGCTTCCGGACTCGAAATTTCATAGGCTCGGAAATTTTAAAAATGTGGGTTTCACCAGGACACAGACCCGAAGCGTCAGACCCCAACTAAACTTTCAGTCGTAATGCGTGTCGTAACTACTTCCAACTCTGTCACGTAACATTAGCTAAATCACCTTCGCGCTGTCGTCATCTGATTGGCTGAGAGTTCCCTCGCCTAAGAAGAGAGAAACGAAGCTGGAGGGTGTGGGAAGCGAGAGCAAACTTTCTCCACTGGCCAACGCAGTGTAACATTACTCAAGTCTGTTCGCCTTAGCAACAAGATAGAAAAACGAATGATCCAATGCTTCGCCTATTTTTGATTGTCTTGTGTCTGGCACTCTTTGGCCAAACATGGCCCTTGCACCATTAAAATCCACCAACCAACCAACCAACCACGCCTGCATGTGTTTCCAGGAAACACCCTGACTCCTGCACGCCGCAGGGATGACATCCTAGATCTCTCTGTACGGCTTTTCAGGGGAACTATTGGCCACCAAATTCCTTTTTGTGGGAAGTGGGGGCCAATAGCTCCCCTGAAAAGCCGTACATAGAATCTAGGATACATTGCCTATTTTAATTTAGGATCCCTATGTACGGCTTCTATGAAAAGCCGTACATCGGGATGCAGGATGGATCGATAACGCCCGTTCCAATAGGGCTCGGCTAGTCGACGAATACTTGAGGAGTGACAATATTCACAGGATGGGATGGCCTGCGTGATCTGTGGACCTGAACCCGATAAAGCATGTCTGGGATGTCATGGGAAGAGCAATTGCAAGTCGACAGCCCCTTCCGGGACACCGACGCGTCTTTGTGGAGAAACGGGACTTATTGCTCAAAAATATAATTCACAGCTTTGTAAACAACATGCGGATTCATTCTGCGAACTGTATCGCTGTTCATGGTAATCACACTCCCTATTAGCCCCTCGAAATCCATGACACTTGATGCATCACTTTTGGACTGCTATGCTGTCATGCGCATGCTTCCTCCTCACGCGGTGATGGCATTCCTCTTCTGTTGTGTATTGTTGCTCTATCGAAATACACTATATTGACAAAAGTCACCGGACACCCCTTCAAAAGCAAATGAAAGGATCCGCTGCGTTGCTAAGATGCGCGGTACAGCTGACCACGATCATATTCCACTGTGAGGTTGAGTGAAAATGTCGCGGGGTTAGAGAACTGACTTTGAGAAAGGAAATATTGTTGGGTGTTATATTAGTGAGTTGTCCATAAGAGAAAACGAGAGGCGTTTAAACATACCACAGTCAACTGTTTTGGATGTACTGAATAAGTGGAAGACACATGGCGTGCATGAAGCAGCTAAATGTACCAGCAGACCAAAGAAAATCAGTGACAGAAGACGTCGAAGCCTCAGGAGAGTCTTTACAGCTAATCGACGGAGTACTGCGCAAGTCCTCAGTGTACAGGTGAGTAAAAATGCTGGAACCTTGGTATGTACACGTACCATTCGCAGGGAACTTCATTCCATGTTACCGTGGTCGTGCGGCTGCTCATAAGCCTTTCATCTCCACTCGGAATGCTACTCGTCGTTTAGCATGGTGTAAAGAACATTTATCGTGGACCGTAGATCAATGGAAACGGGTCCTATGGACTGATGAATCCAGATACATGATCCATCAGTCTGATGGCCGGGGGGGGCTATGGCGGCAGCCGGGGGAACGCTGTTTACCACAGTGTACTGTTCCTACGGGTCAAGTTTGGAGCTGGCAGTGTACTCGTGTGTGTGTGGGGGGTTTCGTGGTATGGTCCCGGCCCATTGGTTATCGTGGACAAACCTGTTAACCAGCACGTCTACTTCGATATTCTGGACAATCATGCCCCACCAACTCTGTGGCAATACTATGGAACCGAGCGTATGTTGGTGCCAGCAGGATAATGCACCGAGCTATTAAGCAAAGACTGTTACGGTGTGGTTTGACGATAATTCCGTATCGTGTGTGGACTGGCCAGCACAGAGCCCTCATCTTAATCACATAGAGCACCTATGGGAGGAATTAGAGCGCCGCATAAGAAGTTTGGAAGCAAGGCCTACTACTAAGCAACAGTTAGCGGCAGCATTATGTACTGAATGGAAGCGCATGTGTTCTAAAACCTTGTCGAAAGCATATCTCGAAGGGTCAGTGCATGCATTAAGGCCAAAGGTGGACCGACACCATACTAATGTATGTCAATAAATGCTATGTTGTGTTTCTCTTCTGGGTGTCCGGTGACTTTTGTCAATATAGTGTATGTATGTTCATACCAACTGTCATTAAACTCTGCCGTGTGGATTTCGCGTTATTCATGATTTTGTGTTTGTCAAATTAATTTTGGAGATTAGTGTACATAGAAACTGAATACGGAAGTAAAGGAAAACAAGATTTAGAGTTGATGAAGCTAGAGAAGTAGCGAAGGTTAAGCAGGACTAAAGGGGAAAAGAAGACAAAGAATATTCTGATTATTTAGGCTCTTCAAATCATTTGTTTCTGAATTTTCTCTTTGTATGTGAGGAGGGAACTTCTTGACTGCTTTTGAACATCGAAAGCTGAGGTAAGTCATCCGTATTTAATGTAAGTTCATCTGCTCTAACAAAAAAGCAACTTACAGAAGAGAAAGTAAACACAGGTCTGAGCACGATTTCGGCGAGAGAGCTGAGAACGAGGCGTTTTCAATTCTCGCCACTTAAAGACACATCGTTTCCTAGTGTGCGAGTAATCTAAAATCTTCTAAAACTAGGCGGCTGCCTAGGGCGCCAAAGTTTGAGGGGCGCTAAGATTTAGAGTTGATAAAATCAAATGAGTTAATAAATGAGAAAGAAAAAGTAAAAACAAAAGACACTTTTATTTTCTGTTGTTCACTCGGCATAAGTTGCGAATTCTTATTTATTGAGAAACGGAGACCTGTTCTTATAGAATGGGTAAGTCAGCTTGCGGTAAATCCCCCTTCCATTTCGCAACGCCACGAAAGCACGCATCTGTCGGAAAACTGCCGTAAACCAAGCTCGTCTCCATACAGCAGGAAAGTCAGGCGGCGCCTGAGGGATGCACAAGTTTTTTTTTTTTTTTTAAGAAAATAGATTTGTATCATTCGGCTTTCAATGGAAATATCTAGGCCGTCTACTACTTCTATCAGAAATAGTAGCAATGCTAAAGTTCTTTGGGAGCTAGGGAAAGGGGGAGGTTTAACGACCACCGTGAGCAACTCAATGGCTATAAACAGTCTCCCGTCCCTAATTTAGGGCTACTTGTTCCAGGGAAAAGGGAGAGCCAGTGCAGTAAGACAAACACAACAAACACGCCTCGTCGGGAATCGAACCCGGACCCATCTCGGACAAATCGTCCAAAGCCAGCGCTTAGACCACTGCGTTACCGGAGCAGCTTGGCTAAAGGTTAGTAACTGTCTCACTCAGACAATTTTCTAGTAATAACAGGGGCAAGAGTAAGAGAGGCTCTGCTACTACTGTGTATTCATTCCGCTAAAATTCTTTTCTCTTTTCCTTTTTTTATTTATTTTTTTATTTTCTCCTATCTCCATCGGAGGATGCAGGAAGAAAGAACCTTGTTGGGTTATATGCATTATCGATCGAAAAAAAAATTGCCCGTGACATAGATTTGAAAACACTTGTTGGTAATTTTGCGAAAAATAAAGCACGCAAAATGAAATTTTAATTTCATTTTCGTTTTCATTGTGCCAGTAAGTAAATGAATGTAGTTTCCATTGTATTTTTGCATCTTGAAATAATTCTTGAATAAATGCATTATGTTTGGCTACACAAAGAATAACAAATTTTTGGAGGCGCAAGGCTGATGGACTGCCTAGAGTGCCAAACACCTTAGCACCGGCCCTGCCTCTGAGAGGTCACAGAAGGAAAGCTAAAGCTATGTGTAACGAGAGTTCTGAAGCAGCCAAGAAAAACAAAACAGGACGACAATTTAAAACACAAGATTTCTCAATCCAAATGAAAACATCACTTCACTTATATGCACAGTTTTTCAGGTTACTTTATAAAGAATGTGCCAAGTCACAAGTATGTTTGGAACACAGTATTTTCCTTTTCATTGCCCTTTTCTCTATATACTACTTATTCTTTGTAGACTGCTGTAAGAATACTTGAAAGTTGACGTTACACTTCGTATTAGTTGCTCAAGTTATTTTTCACTTTTCACTTTTTGATTTTTTTAAAGTTTTTTTCCCTTTCTAATTATGTAAAAAAAAAACGAATTTTTCGTTGTGCGATTCTTTCCCAAAGTTTCTTATGGAGACAGAAGTGAAATTTTTCGAGTGTAAGTACACGCAATAACATTTTAACGAATTTCCTTCTTAGTAATTTAATAACACCCATAAGCACTGGAAATTAAGAGTTCGTTATTGGGTACAGGCAGGTGGTCACTAATTTATTGTTACTGTCTCTAAGAACGAGAGAGAACCAGAACCATAGGGCAAAAACAGAATTAATGTTTTACCCGGATCTGAAATAGCTTACATGGCATCAAAAAATTTTGGACTTTTAGTCAACAAATTACCGGTGGATGAAATGCATAAATCCCTGAACAGATTCATAATTTCATCACTTGGAAGTTTTCCTTACACACAAACAATACTAATTATAAATACAAATAAATATTATTTAACTGTCGCTTTGTGTTGAAGTATTCCTTGAACCTATGTTGTTAACGTCGGCTGGGATTTGAGCCTACTGATCCGTCTGTGGTCCCTTTTTTGCCAAAATACTGATGCAGCCGAGATTAGTGACAAGGTCAGAGCCATTTCTTACTACGAGAATAGAGTTAAATCCGAATGAGTCATCAGGACACTTTGCTTCTTTCAGGTCCGAATTGTAATTCGTCACAGGTCTTGCGTCGCCAAAAACATAGCTTGTTGTTATCGATGTGCACTCAACGCCTATATATTTCAACTTTTCCTCTTCGTAACAGAACTTAACGTCTAAAGTTAGAGAACAAAAATAAAATATTAGTATGTTGTATGCTCATAGCGTAAAACTGAAACAAAGTGTGTAAATTAAATTTGTTTAAATGCTGTCTTTCAAGTGTCTGTACTTATCAATAGCGGTTAAACGGAAATTCACATTCTGGAATACAAAAAATGACTAATATAGTGGAAATTTGCCGTATTTGCACGATCTATATACAGGATGAAGGGATTAAGTGATCTTAAATGAGATGTTTATTTCTTTAAAATGTTAGGTTAAAAACATATTTACAATTAAAACCATTAGATCTTTCAACCTTACGTTAAGGTCATCTTCAGATGGAAGCACCTCTTTTTTTTTTTTTTTTTTTGAGGTTTAACGACTACCGTGAGCAACTCAATGGGCTATAAGCAGTCGCCCGTCCCTAATTTAGGGTCACTGGTTCCAGGGAAGGGAGAGAGCCAGTGCCGTAAGACAAACACAGCATCCATACCTCAGCGGGATTCGAACCCGGACCCCTTTCGGACGAATGATCACAGGCCAACGCCTTAGACCACTGCGCCACCGGGGCGGCGAAGCACCTTTTAAAGATATTTACTAGGAACCGCGTTATAAATATTGTCCAGATAAGAATTCAAGTGACGTAAGTACAAGAGTGTGGCATAAACAATTTTGTAAATATCTTTCAATGGTGCTTCCATCTGAAGATGACCTTAACGTAAAGTTGAAAGATCTAATGGTTTTAATTGTAAATATGTTTTAACCTATCATTTTTAAGAATTAAACATCTCATTTAAGGTGGACGTCAAGTAATTTTGCTTCCTATACTTCCAATGGGCAAACTAGTTTACCCATTTTCTTCATAATTAATGCGTTCCCAAGGATGAAAATTTGAACATCGATTAAAATAACTTCATATTATAACTTGGAATACTTAATATTTTCTAAAACATAACCATAATTATATTAAAAATCAATAACTTTTCCTTTGGTGGTGTTGAAACCAGAAAAATGCCGCCCCAGTGGCGCAGTGGTCTAAGCGATGACCTCTGATCATTCGTCCGAAAGGGGTCCGGGTTCGAATCCCGGTGAGGCATGGATGTTGTGTTTGTCTTACGGCACTGGCTCTCACCCTTCCCTGGAACCAGTGACCCTAAATTAGGGACGGTCGACTGCTTATAGCCCATTGAGTTGCTCACGGTGGTCGTTAAACCTCCAATCAAAAAAAAAAAAAAAAAAAAAAACCTACAAAAAAAAAAAAACAGAAAAAAGATGGCGCGACCTGTACCTTGATGACGTCAGTAGACAAAGAAATGTTGGATTGCATAATTATGGTTATATTTTAGAAAACATCAAGTATTCCAAGTTATAAAATTTAATCGATGTTCAAATTTTCATCCTAGGGAACGCATTAATTGTGAAGTTCCATTGGAAGTATAGGAAGCAAAATTACTTGACGTCCACCTTAAGATCACTTAATGCCTTCATCCTGTGTATAGATCGTGCAAATACAGCAATTTTTTTTTTTTTTTTTTTTTTTTTTTTAGTTGGAGGTTTAACGACCACCGAGAGCAACTCAATGGGCTATAAGCAGTCGACCGTCCCTAATTTAGGGTAACTGGTTCCAGGGAAGGGAGAGAGCCAGTGCCGTAAGACAAACACAACATCCATGCCTGACCGGGATTCAAACCCGGACCCCTTACGGACGAATGATCAGAGGCCAGCGCCTTAGACCACTGCGCCACTGGGGCGGCAAGCAAATTTCGACTGTATTAGTTACTATCAGCACGAAAATCAAATTTATGTAACAATAAATGAACCAAAACCTTTGAAAAGTGGCGCAGTGGTCTAAGCGATGCCCTCTGATCATTCGTCCGAACGGGGTCCGGGTTCGAATACCGGTGAGGCATGGATGTTGTGTTTGTCTTACGGGACTGGTTCTCTTTCTTTCCTGGAACCAGTGACCCTAAATTAGGGACGGGCGACTGCTTACAGCCCATTGAGTTGCTCACGGTGGTCGTTAAACCTCCAAAAAAAAAAAAAAAATTCTGACACGATAAGAAATTAATTAAAGTTTGACATGTAGCGAAGAAACCGCTAAAACTCAGGATATTTATATGTCTAACAATAATTTTAATTTTATAGTATGTGGCACCATCTACATATTAAAAATTCGTTAGAAAGAAAATAAAATATAAAAGTTACATCCAGCAAATACTTATTACCATATGTCATGGAAAAACTGTTTTTATGCTGCCATATTTTTTTTATTGAAGGTTTAACGACCAACGTGAGCAACTCAATAGGCTGTAAGCAGTCGCCCGTCCCTAATTTAGGGTCACTGGTTCCAGGGAAGGGAGAGAGCCAGTGCCGTAAGACAAACACAACATCCATGCCCGACCGGGATTCGAACCCGGACCCCTTACGGACGAATGATCAGAGGCCAGCGCCTTAGACCAGCAAATACTTATTACCATATGTCATAGAAAAACTGTTTTTATGCTGCCATATTTTTTTTATTGAAGGTTTAACGACCAACGTGAGCAACTCAATAGGCTGTAAGCAGTCGCCCGTCCCTAATTTAGGGCCCTTAGTTCCGGGGAAGGGAGAGACCCAGTGCCGTAAGAAAAACACAACATCCTTACCTCAACTGGATTCAAACCGGGCCCTCCTAAGACTAATGGTCATAAGCCAGCGCTTAGACCACTGCGCCACCGGGTCAGCACCGCCACACTGAAATTATAATATTCCAGATCTAAAAGTTTATTCAAATGTGAATTTTCAATATCGTTCCACTCAGGGTAAGAAACTTGCTGTTAACGCACGATGTACAAACTTGCCGAATGGTTCTAGTTCCATGCAAACCTTAATAACTGAAATCACACACACAAGTTAAAATCTATTTACATGGTTTAAAACAACATAAGTACTTTCGTGCTCGCTACGAGCACATCATCAGATGAAAGACAAGTTGGAGTTCCAGAAAACACATTTATGTATCGGTGCCGTTGCCAATCGTTCACACTGAGGAAAGAAGTACAAGAAAGTTCACTTGCTCTAACGTAATGTGAGCAAATAGAGGCCTATAGAGTTCTATTAATGATGGTCAGAGTCTGCTATGTTAGAAGAAGAAACAGGAATCGAGGACAGTAAAGTTTTCCAGGCCTGGGAAATATAGCTGGGTACTTCATCGTTGCAACAAGTGCCCACTCGATGCAAAATGTGCAGACTCTCTGTAAAGAGCACTGTTTCCCTCGTAGTAGAGGTAGAAAGAATGGAGACGTCTGTCCAAGATGGGTAATGTGTACCAGCTGAAGAAAGCCTGGCTAAAGCAGTCGATGAAGAGCCATTTTTTACACTATATTGGTGTTCCTTAATTCTTGTTTGCAGTCTCCGTAGGGTTGAGCCGATATATACGAGGTCCTTGTCTTGAGGATCGACAGATTTCATAGAAATGGAATAGATGCCACATTTGTCCAACAATTCAACACAGTCCCGATCATTTTTAATCAGGGAATAAATGTTCGATGTTTTTAACCCAAAACCGACACCGTGACTGTGACAGATGTTCAATAAACTACCGTTCACATGAGGGACGTAAGTCATCGATCCAACATATTTGACATCCTTTTGTTCACGTGTCAGGGTAAAAAATGTTGAACTTTGGATTTTTCGGTAGATTCTATGGACATCTGAATGAGAAAATCCGTGCTGATAAGCAATGGTATATATCTTTTGAAGTTCCTGCTCACGGAAGGCTACAGAAGAGGAGTGGGTAAATGCTCTTCGAATAAGGAAGTATAAGGATGAAACCTTATATCTGGTCGGGTGGGCAGAAACGCGTGGTATCAAGATAGGTATAGAGGAAGGCTTTCTGTAAACCGAATAGCTCAGGTACTGGGAGGTGGGGTTCCTACGAAGTTGGAAGTCTAAAAACGGAAGAGAATTGTCACATTCAACCTCCACAGTGAAGGATATAGAAGGATAAACAGACGACAACGTGGTTGCAAAAGAGAACAAATTTTCAACTGACGAAGGCCAAAAGACCAAGACATCGTCAACATACCGAAGATATAATAAAGGTACAAACTGACAAAAGTCCAAAATGCGATGTTCTATGTCTTGAAGAAGAAGTTCAGCCAACAGAGGGGAGAGGGGGATCCCATGGGGGCTCCCTCAAGTTGGCGATATAAAATGCCATTAAACCTGAAAAAGGAACGTTTCTGAATGAGGCGTAATGCCTGCAGAACGGCTTGAATTTCCTCAGGGGGTACAGACCCCAATTGGGAAAGTTTGCTTTCAATGATATTGTGTACAATAGAAATGGGGACGTTGGGAAACAGAGACACTACGTCTAAAGAAGCCATAAGGAAAGAGGACTATCCTCGATTCCTGTTTCTTCTTCTAACATAGCAGACTCTGACCATCATGAATAGAACTCTATAAGCCTCTATTTGCTCACATTACGTTAGAGCAAGTGAACTTTCTTGTATTTCTTTCCTCAGTGTGAACGATTGGCAAAGGCACCGATACATAAATGTGTTTTCTGGAACTCCAACTTGTCTTTCATCTGATGATGTGCTCGTACCGAGCACGAAAGTACTTATGTTGTTTTAAACCATGTAAATAGATTTTAACTTGTGTGTGTGTGATTTTAGTTATTAAGGTTTGCATGGAACTAGAACCATTCGGCAAGTTTGTACATCGTGCGTTAACAGCAAGTTTCTTACCCTGAGTAGTCTATGTGGCACGAAATCCTTGTTTATTATCAATATCGTTCCATTGGTTTTATGGTGTTTTTAAAAATCTAGATTTCTTTTGAGAACACTAAGTGGCACTATTACTGTGTCTGCTGCAGTTACTATAATAAGTACTTGCTGAAAGTTTGGCTTTATGTTTTAATTCCCTCCTAACGAATTTTCAGAATGTAGATGGAGCCACATACTGTTAAATTAAAATTATTATTTCACGTACAAACACCCTGATTTTTAGTGGTTTCTTCGTCATATGTTGAACTTTTGTGTATTTTATATTGTGTCACCCATTTTCAGAGCTTTTGATTCATTGGTTCAAGAATATGAATTTCCGTTTCCACCATCGGCAATACAGGCTCTAAAGTCAGCCTTACATGTACCAAAGAATTTTTGGTCAACAAATTTTAAAGGAAAACTAACACAGCATGGGTTTTAGAGTTCGAACGTTATTTAATTCATGACGTCATGAGATACTTCAGATGACATATTGTACATAATTAGCACCACGAAAAAATTAATTTCTCTGGGCCTTAACCTGTGGCTCTTCTGTAGCTTTCACTAAGGTTTTTTATCTATCTATTTTTTATTTCGGGGTTTAACACCACCCCGAGAAACTCTATGGGCTACAAGCAATCGTTCGTCCCTAGTTTAGGGCCAGGGAAGTGAGGGGACCAGTACCCTAAGACAAACAAACCATCCATGCATCATCCGGCACTCGAGCCAGGGGCCTATTTCGGAAGAGCGGTCAAATGCCAGCGCTAAGACTAACCCCGGTAGCACAGTAATGTCGAATCGACGTCGATGTTTGGTTACCAGGTCGATATTACGTCGAGGCATGGTTTTCGACGTAAAATCGATGAGACGGAACGTCAAAAAAATCATTACATTAAATTTCAGTATACATGCAGACGGTTTTACGCAGTTCATTCCTTCAGTTCCATTAGGTCGAATAATCTATGTTTTTTATGCAATCTGTAAGCATCGCGCGCATGCGTCTTTGCAACCATTACGCCGAACAAACTTTTTGAATGCTGGAGTGTTGGTCGGTTGTATCATTTCTGTTGTAAGACGAGCTGGCTCCTTTTTCGCCGGTAAGTCAAAAGTTTTTTTTTTCTGCTTAAGTATATTTATAAAAAGTTGTGTCTCGTTCCTTTAAGTAGAATTACTTTTTAAGATATGTAATCTGTACGTGCGCATATCCCAATTAGGGATAGGCCTAGCGCGATGCTGACATTGTGTTTTTTCACTTTCTTTTTTCACGAGTAAAAGCCGTCTTTGTGCGGATAATTGAAAGTAAAATAAAACTCGGCTTAGCTTAAATCAAATGAACTCATATTATGAGACATCAATTTAATAAAACCTTATGATATTTTAAAAAACAGATTAAAAGACATTAGTACTTTCGGGCCATCGCATGGCCCACCTTCAGATGGAACAGCCAAATTGACAAGATCCGCATAATATATACACACACATGAACGCGTCAGTCGGTTGCTGTACATATATGCAAAGAAGGAAGGTATTCCTCCCGGCACATTATCCCACGGTATAGGTAATTCAAAGCCCCTAAGATTAGAGTTAATTAATACCTTACAGGCATTGGGAAGCTCATACGGCATAGTGTCATTACAACAAATATTTTGTGCGTGAAAAATGAACATGCTCTCAGTAAGAAACAGCGTGCTACGATTTTTAGGGGTAACCACAATTTTAAAATTTTCCCAGTCCGGATATAAAATCCCTTTTGTAACTTCCCTAGCAAGTGCAGTGTTGGTACCTCCTGTCTGGATATTATATTTATGTTCCTTGACCCTGCAAGACAAATTCCGTCCGGTCGATCCTATATAGACAGATTGAGTAGTTCCGCAAACATCTTTTAATGGAACACAATAGACACCCCATCTTTGTAAAATATCCGTCGGGGTCCTGTCCTTTCTAACAAGTGGTAGTATATTAAGGGAGCGAGTGCCGAAACCCAGTCCAAATTTCCGGCAAATGTTACGAAGAGGTTGAGTAATTGAAGGGATGTAATCGATGGAAGCAATAAAACGAAATGGTGTGGGCAAAAATGGTTGTAATGTTAGTAGCAAGTTTACTTTTAACTCGGGAATGAACCCGGTTAAAAACGTATTCAGGATATCCAAATTGGGAGGCGAACGACGAGACCCATTGTAGTTCTGCAACGCGTGCAGTACGAGTTGAGGAATGGGTGTAGGCTCTACGAATAAAAAAGTGAAGAGACGTTAACTTTTGGTTTTGCGGGTGATTAGAGGAGTATGGGATCATAGTTGGGGTACAGGACGGTTTTCTATAAACAGAAAAGTGCAATGGTAAAACCTGGTTTGGATGACGGGTAATCATAATATCAAGAAACGGGAGTTTTAGGTCTTGTTCAATTTCTAGGGTAAATTGAATTGACGGAAATTGTGAAGAGAAAGAATTCGTGAATGCTTGTAATTCAGATAACGAGTGGGGCCAGAGTAATAAGATATCATCTACATACCTGAGAAATAAAAGAGGTTGATGGGGATAAGAGGTCAAAAATGTATTTTCAAGGTACTGCATGAAGATTTCGGCTAAAATGCCAGAAAGCGATGATCTCATGGCCGCGCCATCGGTTTGGCGATAAATTTTATCTTGGAATTGGAAATATGACCGTTTTTTAACAAACCGAAGCGCATTCATTATGGCTGAAATCTCAGTAAGTGGGTGCCCTAAGGAATGAAGTTGATTTTCGATAATCTGATGTGTGAATTCAACAGGTACATTGGGGTTGAGTGACACCACGTCGAGGGAAGCCAGAATGAATGGTTCAGCCTGGGTTGGAAGATTTGAAAGTTTTGAAACAACTTGGGTAGAATTCTTTATAGAGTAATGGGAGTCCTGCACCAGATGTGAGAGGTATTTAGAAAGGGTGGCTTCAAGGGGTCTTGTAGGACTAGACCTTCCAGAGACAAGTGGCCGGAGCGGATGGTTAGGTTTATGCAGTTTAATTTTACCAAATACGTTGGGAACGCAGGGTCCTGGTGGGGGCTTAAAAGAGCACCGGAAACTAGGGGGGACAAAGTCCTTACCTAGTTTTGACAAAGCTGAAATAGTGGAGTTTATAGGGTTATGATTGATGATACAATGTGGGATAGTGGAAATGGCAGAGATCATTTTATCACAGTAATCAGCAGTGTTAATAATCACAATTTGAGAGGTTTTATCGGCAGTAATAATCGAGATGGTAGATTCTTCCTTAAGTGTCCGTAAAAGTCTTTTTTCAGTAGTGGATGAATTTTTGATTAGCTTATTATGTTCCTTATTGATAATCTTGGAGATCTTTAGTCTTGTAAAAGTTTGCTCCAAAGCTGGTAGTTGAGAGATAATGTTTTCAACTTGCGATATGGTGTGTGGTAAGCTAACCTTTTTAGGAAAAGCAAATTTCGTCCCAAGTTGAAGGACACTCTTTAGTTGGTCACTAGGCTGAAAATCACTAAGGTTAATGACTGTCTGTGGTGCTATTGCAGGAGGGTTGGGATTTTCACTGGAGGTATTTTCGCTGCCACATTGTTGCCTCCTGGTTTTTATGTCCCCTAACCCCCGCAATTTTTTGACATGAGATGTATATAAAGTCTTTGCAAGGGTATCTGCAGTCGAGGCCAACATAGTTAAGGTTCTGTCGACAATAAGTGGGTGAGAGTCCTTGACAAAAATACAGAACGAATAATAAGTCCTTCTTTGCAGGTAATTAATGAACCCCTTCTTGGACTTAATTTCCTGTTTAAGCCTCTTCCCTGCAGCAGTTTTCAAAATGTAATTGTCTTTCCAAGATCTAGGTGTGGGGGTAGAGTGACAAGGAACTTAGGAATAACCGATAATTTACTACAGTTAATCAGGAACTGCAAGTGGGACTCTTCTTTGACGAGTTTCTGTTATTTCTCAGGTATGTAGATGATATCTTATTACTCTGGCCCCACTCGTTATCTGAATTACAAGCATTCACGAATTCTTTCTCTTCACAATTTCCGTCAATTCAATTTACCCTAGAAATTGAACAAGACCTAAAACTCCCGTTTCTTGATATTATGATTACCCGTCATCCAAACCAGGTTTTACCATTGCACTTTTCTGTTTATAGAAAACCGTCCTGTACCCCAACTATGATCCCATACTCCTCTAATCACCCGCAAAACCAAAAGTTAACGTCTCTTCACTTTTTTATTCGTAGAGCCTACACCCATTCCTCAACTCGTACTGCACGCGTTGCAGAACTACAATGGGTCTCGTCGTTCGCCTCCCAATTTGGATATCCTGAATACGTTTTTAACCGGGTTCATTCCCGAGTTAAAAGTAAACTTGCTACTAACATTACAACCATTTTTGCCCACACCATTTTGTTTTATTGCTTCCATCGATTACATCCCTTCAATTACTCAACCTCTTCGTAACATTTGCCGGAAATTTGGACTGGGTTTCGGCACTCGCTCCCTTAATATACTACCACTTGTTAGAAAGGACAGGACCCCAACGGATATTTTACAAAGATGGGGTGTCTATTGTGTTCCATTAAAAGATGTTTGCGGAACTACTCAATCTGTCTATATAGGATCGACCGGACGGAATTTGTCTTGCAGGGTCAAGGAACATAAATATAATATCCAGACAGGAGGTACCAACACTGCACTTGCTAGGGAAGTTACAAAAGAGATTTTATATCCGGACTGAGAAAATTTTAAAATTGTGGTTACCCCTAAAAATCGTAGCACGCTGTTTCTTACTGAGAGCATGTTCATTTTTCACGCACAAAATATTTGTTGTAATGACACTATGCCGTATGAGCTTCCCAATGCCTGTAAGGTATTAATTAACTCTAATCTTAGGGGCTTTGAATTACCTATAACCGTGGGATAATGTGCCGGGAGGAATACCTTCCTTCTTTGCATATATGTACAACAACCGACTGACGCGTTCATGTGTGTGTATATATTATGCGGATCTAGTCAATTTGGCTGTTCCATCTGAAGATGGGCCATGGCATGGCCCGAAAGTACTAATGTCTTTTAATCTGTTCTTTAAAATATCATAAGGTTTTATTTAATTGATGTCTCATAATATGAGTTAATTTGATTTAAGCTAAGCCGAGTTTTATTTTACTTTCAATTATCCGCACAAAGACGGCTTTTACTCGTGAAATATAGTTTGTGCGACTCATCAGTATTGGAATTGTGTCTTTTCGAAAACGTTCGAAAAAACTTGGACGTTGAATCAATAAAAACATAATTAAGTGACCTTTTAATCGTAGACAGCGTCGTAGAATCGTACTACAAATACATTCTACGTTTAATGCCACTACTAAAAGTTTAGAATTTCATGTTGAAACATGAAATTCTAAACTTATTGTAGAGTAAACGTAGATTTTTTTAATTTTTCGATTGGAGGTTTAACGACCACCGTGAGCAACTCAATGGTCTATAAGCAGTCGCCCGTCCTGTAACGTACCAGGAGATGTGACGTACCTGCCAGAAGGACGCACATGATATAAAGGCAGATAGAAATCAGAATACATGTCCGCGTAGCTTAATTGGTAGAGCAACTTACTCCGGAATGAGTGGACCCGGGTTCGAACCCCGGCGCTGATAAAAATGACGGAGAAATTTACTTCGTTATAATGGCGCCCGAACTATCCGGATGACCCGACCGTTCAAAATCTCGCATTGGTGTGATGTTATTTCCACACCGCGAGATAGGAAAAATAAGAGAATCCCTTCTCCAGCACTTCGAAAAAAAATAAGTAAAAATAAGGGGGAGATGATGTAACGTACCAGGAGATGTGACGTACCTGCCAGAAGGACGCACACGACATAAATGCAGATAGCAATTAGAATCAATGTCCGCGTAGCTCAATTGGTAGAGCAACTTATTCCGGAATGAGGGGACCCGGGTTCGAGCCCCGGCGCGGATAAAAATGACGGAGAAATTCACTTCGTTATAGTCCCTAATTTAGGATGACTGGTTCCAGGGGAGAGGCAGAGCCCGTACCGTAAGACAAACACAACATCCATGCCTCACCGGGATTCGAACCCGGACCCCTTTCGGACGAATGATCAGCGGCCATCGCTCAGACCACTGCGCCACCGGGGTGGCTAAAAAAACCAAACAAAAAAGCTTACATTTGCACTGTGGACGTTCGAACTCGACTAAAAGTTTCTTCATGTCCACTTCGATGCTTTTTGCTGAAAGTCAAAGTAATTATTCAAGAGTAGAGTCATATACACTGTTCCTGTGTTTTGGGAACAGTGTGGCAACGTAGATTCGACATTACAGCAGTACTAGAATCGATGGCTAAACTGCGTAATATGAACGTAGAATCGACGTCTACACTACGTAGCAACGATGTATATGTTTCTCTCAAAAGGACGAATCTTCGTCTACTGTTGACTTGATATCGACTTAATAGGTTTAAAATTCGACGTCGAAAAGACGTAACAAAAGTGTACCTGGATATCTACATTCGGCGTTTCATATCGACCAAAATTCGATCAAAAATTCGAATTCGAATTAATGTAATGTGCTATCGGGGAATGCGCCATAGTGAGAATGTTTTTTATCTTGACATCACAAAAGCATTTCATTGACTTTAGTTGTTAGATCCACTTGCGTAGAATTACATGAGAGCAAAGGATGCATGTCCCTCGTAACATTTTGTTAAGTAGCAACCGTCCCTTCTCCCCGGTAGCATATTACTTCGATTCAATGTGGAAATTTTGATCCATTTTTGGTCGATATGAAATACCGAATATGGCCACTTTTGTTACGTCTTTTCGACGTCAAATTTTAAACCTATTAAGTCGATATCAAGTCAACAATAGACGAAGATTTGACATTTCGAGAGAAACATATACGTCGTTGCTACGTAGTGTAGACGTCGATTCTACGTTGATATTACACAGTTTAGTCATCGATTCTGGTACTGTTATAATTTTTTTTTTGATTGGAGGTTTAACAACCACCGTGAGCAACTCAATGGGCTATAAGCAGTCGCCCGTCCCTAATTTAGGGTCACTGGTTCCAGGGAAGGGAGAGAGCCAGTGCCGTAAGACAAACACAACATCCATGCCTGACCGGGATTCCAACCCGGACCCCTTACGGACGAATGATCATAGGCCAGCGCCTTAGACCACTACGCCACCGGGGCGGCACTGTTATAATGTCGAATCTACGTTTACTCTACAATTTAGATGTTGAAACATGAAATTCTGTACTTTTAATCGTGGCATAAAACGTAGAATGTATTCGTATTTGTAGTACGATTCTACGACGCTGTCTACAATTAAAAGATCATATAATTTTTTTTATTGTTTCAACATCCAAGCCTTTTCTGTCGCATTCGAAAAAGGAGACAGGTAAGAATCTCGTCTTACAACAAAAATGATACAACCGACCAACACCCCAGCTTCCAAAAAGTTTGTTTGGCGTAATGGTTGCAAAGGCGCATGCGCGCGATGCTTACAGACCACAAAAAAACCATCGATTATATTCGAGGAAATGGAACTAAAGGAATAAACTGCGTAAAACCGTCTACATGTATACTAAAATTCAATGTAATGATTTTTTTGACGTTCCGTCTCATCGATTTTACGTCGAAAACCATGCCTCGACGTAATATCGACCTGGTAACCAAAAACCGACGTCGATTCGACATTACTGTGCTATCGGGGCTCAACTATTGGCTTTAGTTTGTGACCCAACATACTATGCTTTCCAAAATTTTTCAATTTCAAAAGCTTATTATTATTTTTAGAATCTAAATAAAAATTCAGAATAATTGAGTACAACATTTTTATAGTACAAAATGTATCGTTGCGAACTTATTTTTGTCTTCATAACAATGTGTGTAATATAATGGAATGGAAGCGGGATTTCGTGGGTGACGTCGGTGGACAACGCATGATCTAAGCTGTAAGCCTCCGCTTTCCGCTCTCCGGCATCGTATCCTTCCAAATCCTCCTGACAAGGAGGATGTCTTAAGCAATATGCGGACACAGAGTGACCCTCCTATTTTATGGCATGTCTTTCAGTTATCCCCACCGTTCGATGATCTTCTTATTGAAGATAGCTTTTTTTTTTTTTTTTGATTGGAGGTTTAACGACCACCGTGAGCAACTCAATGGGCTATAAGCAGTCGCCCGTCCCTAATTTAGGCTCACTCGCTCCAGGGAAGGGAGAGAGCCACTGCCGTAAGACAAACACAACATCCATGCCTCACCGGGATTCGAACCCGGACCCCGTTCGAACGAATGATCAGAGGCCATCGCTTAGACCACTGCGCCACCGGGGCGGCGAAGATAGCTTTTGAGACAACTCTACGCGAATGGTAAGATCTCTATGCATTTTCAAGACATCAGTACTGAATAAAGCTTGAAGTTTTTGTAACATTTTTTCAACGATTTACGGTTTATTCGAAGACTTTTTTCTGGTATCACAAACACAGGTATTGGTTTCAGTGCATACAGATGTCATGATGTTATGCATTACGTCACAGCTGAAGACAATGCATTGCTTTTTTAACGTTGTGTAAAATTCTAACCTAATGGGACCACATCGTCACAGGTTACGGCCCGGTGTGAGAAATATTTTTTTTTGATTGAGGGTTTAACGACCACCGTGAGCAACTCAGTGGGCTAATTTAGGGCCACTGGTTCCAGGGAAGAGGGAGAGCCAGTGCCGTAAGACAAACACAACATCCATGCCTCACCGGGATTCGAACCCGGACCCCTTCACGGACGAATGATCATAAGTCATCGCTTATACCACTGCGCCACCGTGAGTAACAATGAGAAGTCTCCTGTTTCTAATTTAGCTCCAAGGAATGGAGGCAGCCAGTGCCGAAGCACACCACGCGGACTCGGCCCACACCTAAGAACCGTCAGAAGCTACTGCACCACCCTGGAGGTCTGAGAAAGATTTCAAGTAACCCCGATGTAATATCGTGACGCCGCCCCGGTGGCGCAGTGGTCTAAGCGATGGCCTCTGATCATTTGTCCGAACGGGGTCCGGGTTCGAATTCCGGTGGCCGCCCAGGTGGCGCAGTGGTCTAAGCGATGGCCTCTGATCATTCGTCCGAACGGGGTCTGGGTTCGAATCCCGGTGAGGCATGGATGTTGTGTTTGTCTTATGGCGCTGGCTCTCTCCCTTCCCTGGAACCAGTGACCCTAAATTAGGGACGGGCGACTGCTTATAGCCCATTGAGTTGCTCACGGTGGTCGTTAAACCTCCAATAAAAAAAAAAAAAAGAATTCCGGTGAGGCATGGATGTTGTGTTTGTCTTAAGGCACTGGCTCTCTCCCTTCCCTGGAACTAGTGACCCTAAATTAGGGACGGGCGACTGCTTATAGCCCATTGAGTTGCTCACGGTGGTCGTTAAACCTCCAATCAAAAAAAAAATATCGTGACGTCATAAGGTAAGCCTCAAATAACGCTCACAGATTTTGACGTCAAAGGATATGGTGTTATTTGACGGAATGCGTAGATCTGATGGAATCTTTTGGTTGGTTTAACAATATGAAATTTTGAGGAAATATTTTTTGTGATTGATAAATTTTCACGAAAGACAAGTTGTTATGCGTAAAAGCAAGAATGAATGATGACGATTTTCTTGTATCATACGTACCACTTAAACTCAAAAGGAGAGCACGACCCTGTGTGATGAATGCGCTCAGTAAAAAAAACGCTAGAGATAGGGGTGATGGGCAGTTGACATGAGCATTCCCCACGCAGAGTGGAACAGACCCAAACCGAACGCAGGCGATAAACAGGCGGACAGCAGAGCTTCCCAACAGTGCGTCGCAATCGACAAACATGGGTAAACGTGGTGACCTGAGCGACTTTGATCGTGGGCGCATTGTCGGGGCAAGACAGATAGGTCATTCCATCGCCCAAGTGGTAAGCACCCTAGGGTTCCTGAGGGCAACCGTATCAATGGTGTACTATGAGTACCCCATTGACAGACGTACCAGCTCTCAGAGAGCAAGCGGTAGCCAATCACGCGACATTAATGACCGGGGTCGACGTAAATTATCCACGCTCGTACAGGTGGACTGCTTGGAAATGGCGGCGCAAATCACATCCACGTTAAATGTCGGAGGCCCAAGCAGTGTCAGCTACATACCCTGGGTTACTTGAGCCGACGCCATACTCGTGTACCACTGTAAACTGCTCGTCATCGGACATTACGCCTCGCCTGGTGCTGTGAACATCAAAACGGGACTTGCAGAATGTTGCCGCGTGGTATAGTCTGATTAATCCCGTTTTCAGTTCTATAGAGCTGATGGGACGGTGCAGGAGTGGCGTCGACAGCATGAAGCCATAGCCCCGTCGTGCCAGGTCGTCTCTGTTCAAGGCAGTGGTGGTTCTGTGATGGTTAGGGGAGCCTTCTCATGGGATACATTAAGTCTCTTAGTGTGTTTGAAGAGGTCCTTAACCGCTACGCGCTACCAGCATGTGCCTGCTGATGACTTACACGCTTGCATGACCTTCGCTCATCCTGCCGCCACTGGTCTGTTTCAGCAAGAAAATGTGCCGCCCCTCCGGGCAACAACCACCCAGGCATGGCACTCATTTGAGTTTGGAACTATTCAGTGGTCCCCAAGATTCCCGGATTTAAACTTTCTCGAAGCTCTCTCGGATGATGTGGAGCAGAATATCAGATCCATGGATCCTGGACCGATATCTTCGGCGAAGTTGTGGACAATGCTGCAACAGGCATGGTTGGGAACATCAGATCCATGGATCCTGGACCGATGTCTCGGGCGGAGTTGTGGACAATGTTGCAACAGGCATGGCTGGGAACATCAGATCCATGGATCCTGGACCGATGTCTCGGGCGGAGTTGTGGACAATGCTGCAACAGGCATGGCTGGGAACATCAGATACATGGATCCTGGACCGATGTCTTGGGCGGAGTTGTGGACAATGCTGCAACAGGCATCGCTGGTAACATCAGATACATGGATCCTGGACCGATGTCTCGGGCGGAGTTGTGGACAATGCTGCAACAGGCATGGCTGGGAACATCAGATCCATGGATCCTGGACCGATGTCTCGGGCGGAGTTGTGGACAATGCTGCAACAGGCATGGCTGGGAACATCAGATACATGGATCCTGGACCGATGTCTCGGGTGAAGTTGTGGACAATGCTGCAACAGGCATGGCTGGGAACATCAGATACATGGATCCTGGACCGATGTCTCGGGCGGAGTTGTGGACAATGCTGCAACAGGCATGGCTAGGAACATCAGACCCATGGATCCTTGACAGATGTCTCGGGGGGGGAGTTGTGGACAATGCTGGAAGGCATGACTTGGAACATCAGATCCAGGGATCCTGGAGGACCGACGTCTGGGTCTGAGTTGTGGACAATGCTGCAACAGGCATGGCTAGGAACATCAGATCCATGGATCCTGTACTGATGTCTCGGGCGGAGTTGTGGACAGTGCTGCAACAGGCATGGCTGGCATTTCCTGCGGAAACCCTCCGGTATCTAGCGGAATCGATGCCTCGACGTGTGCAGGCTGTTATTAGCGCTGGAGGCGGACCAACGGGCTATTAGATAGGTATCTCTAATGCTTTGTCCATTAAGTGTACTCTTTCTTAACATCCACGGAATAAAACTTTCGATTCGATTGTGCAGTACTACAAGTCATAGAACTTGCGAAATCTCGTTGCTGTCGTGGATTCCATGGTGGATAAAAAGAGCGATTTATCAGATTAGCAAAAAGGAATGATTATTGGCTTTCGGGCCAAGGGTGGCAGTATTTCTGAAACAGCGCAGTTTGTGAACTGTTAGCGTGCTGCTGCGGTTAAAGTGTATCGTGATTGGAGAAATAGCACCATTGCGGATACGCGACGTTGAAAACTGCATGAGCACCACGTGCCATTAATGTGAGAGGTGAACGTCGGCTTCGAAGGTGCGTGAGGGCCGATCGACACGCTACAGTGGAGCAATTCACTGGCCGAATAAACGAGGGAGCTACCGGAAGTGTGTCTAAAACGACATTTCAGCTAACCCTGCTGCGTATGGGGCTCCGATGCAGACGGATGGTCACTGCTCCTATGCTAACGAAGGTACATCGGAAGAAAAGGATTACATTTGCACGGCAGTATCGGAATTGGACCTCCGCTGATTGACAAAGGATTGCCTTCTCCGATGAGTCACGTTTTCTGCTTCATCGAACGGATGGACGTTGGCGTATAAGGCGAAAACATCGGAGAACAAACACTCTTCAACCATTTCTGGAAGAACACACGCTGGTGGGGGCAGCGTTATGGTCTGGGGAATGTTTTCGTGGCCTTCTCTGGGTCCACTCATACCTGTAGAAGGCACTATGGACCGATTTTTTTATTAGAGTTTTAACGACCACCGTGAGCAACTCAATGGGCTATAAGCAGTCGCCCGTCCCTAATTTAGGGTCACTGGTTCCAGGGAAGGGAGAGAGCCAGTGCCGTAAGAAAAACACAACATCCATGCCTCACCGGGATTCGAACTCGGACACTTTACGGACGAATGATCAGAGGCCATCGCTTAGACCACTGCGCCACCGGGGCGGCGGACCGAATTTGTTATGAATCCATCCTTGCAGGCCACGTACACCCATACATGCTGATTGTCTTCCCTAGGGTGGATGGGATCTTCCAGCATAAAAATGCGACGTGTCACACAGCCAGAAATGTCCGAGAGTGGTTGGAAAAGCACGATGAAGACTTAAAAGTACTTCCCTGGCCCCCTAATTACCCACACTTAAACCCAATTGAGCATCTGTGGGACCACCTCGATCGTGTTGTTCGCTCTATGGATTCTCCATCACGCACCCTCCAGTAGCTATCAGATGCACTGCAGTCAGCATTGGCTGCACATACCTGTTAACACCTTCCGTCACCTTATTGAGTCACTCCCATCCCGTCTAGCTGCTGTCCGCGCTGCACATGGCGGTAACTCTGGATATTAGCTGGTGATCACAATAATGTGACTGGACCGTGTATTTGATTGGTGTTTTAACGACCACCGTGAGCAACTCGATGGGATAAAAGCAGTCGTCCATCCCTAATTTAGGGCCATTGGTTCTACAGAAAGGAGAGAGAACCAGAGCCGTAAGACAAACACAACATCATTGTTTCACCGAGATTCGAACCCGGACCCATTTCAGACGAATGGTAAGTTAAACCATTGCTCCGCTGTGCAGCTGAGACAGTGTCTCTCCAGAAATTGTATCTGACGCACAAAAATATTTTCCAAACCGGTCTTTTAGAAGAGATATCGGCGATATCGCAATTCACAGTTACGGCTCTAGCGGAAAAACTGCGTTACTTGAAAAAAGAACTCCATACAGAACAGTCTTCGTTGCACATTTTATCGCCAGTAAGCAAGAAGTTTTTCAGTCTGATATATTTGGAAGCAATGATATGGGATAAAATGTATTTTTTATTAGATAACATCTGCATTGCGACCCTAGCGGCGAAGCTATGCATCGGAAAATGACCGGAAAGCATGGATCACCGTTCGCGCTTCCCAATGCTGAAAGAATTTTTCAAATCAGACTAGTGGTTGCAGAGATATGGTGTCCATAGACGGACAGACAAAGTGATACTACTATAAGCACGTACTGTTTTTTAAGCTTTCCAGCAGTAGGTTGAAGAAGCGTATATGCTCCAGCTTTGTCCGTCTGTCTGTCTGCCTGTCCGCACGATAACTCGCGTAAAAATGGTTGGATTTCGATGAAATTTCAGCATGTGGCAGGGGACAACTGGGGAAGAACCCTGTTGAAAATGGGAGAAATGGGATCAATGGTCAGGGCATAAGAGTTGGATCCATTCCATCGCCCTTATGCGTCATAACTTACGTAAAAATGCTTCGATTGCGACAAAACCTTATCATGTTACTCCGGAGGTATACTGAACCGGTTCTGTTGGATATCATCGAATTGGGATCAAAGGTCAGGACATAGGAGCGAGATTTATTCCACAGCCATTATCCTCATAACTTGACGAAAAATGATTCTATTGCAGCAAAACCTTAGTATGTTGTTCCGGAGGTATACTGAACCGGTTCTGTTGGATATCATCGAAATGGGGTCAAAGATCAGGGCAGAAGACCGAGATTTATTCCACAGCCATTATCCTCATAACTTGACTAAAAATGCTTCCGTTGCGACACAACGTTAGTATGTTGTTCCGGAGGTATACTGAACCAATTCTGTTTAATATCATCGAAATGGGGTCAAAGGTCAAGGCACAGGAGCAAGATTTATTCCACAGCCATTACCCTCATAACTTGAGTAATGACTTCTGGTATGTTGGAAAGCTTATCATAATCAATGCATTGCATGATTTCACTTACTTGTTTTTTGTTGTTGTTGTTGTTGTTGTTGTTTTTTTTCAATAGACCTTCTGAAAATTAAGAGGAGGTAAGCATTCAACTATGGGATGGCGGGCCACGTTGTGCCAGGCTTCCGAGGCCGACAGATCATCCTAAGTGTAGGTAAATTAAGATCAATAGGGAGAGACGCACGCACTGTAGGGCAGAGCTGAGACGGGCTGAGCCCGAGCCCGAAATTCAGAAGCAGAGCCCGGGCCCGAACCGGGCTCGGGCGGACTCGAGCTATGAGGGAGAATGAGAGAATTTTTTATATATATAAATGTGATTTTATATGATTTAGCAAATGAGGCACTTTATAGTTGGTAAAGGGATTTCTTCGGCAACTGGTTCTATTTGGGGAGTGGACATTCGAGATGGCTATTTATTCCGGGCTTGGGTAGAAAATGCCATAGGCCGCGCATTAGTGTGTTTCTGCAGAAAAGAAAAAGCTTTTTCAAGAACTATAGATATTGGATAGTTGATAGCATGCCGACGATAATTTACCCCTTATATCTACGCAGTAATTCCCTGCTAATTCTATTTAGCAACGTACATATTGCAGCGCATTATGGCGCGATAATATTAGCATCATTTGAGCAACATGCAATTTTAGCACCTCCCGATCATTTTGGATGCCCGGCCGTCCGAAGCACTTCAGGTGGAAACAAACGCTCAGAGAAAAAAAAATCGTACAGCTACACTGTAATTATACACTGCTGGCCACCCAAAATGCAACACCAAGAAGGAAGCATCCGATTGGCCTGAAATTCGCAACGTGCGTCGCCCGCGAGAGGACATGCAAACGATTAGCATTGCAGGGCATATGCAGATCATGTGCGCCCTGCACGCCACCGAGAAGCACAATAAGAAGGGTGCACAGAAGGCACCCTTCTTATAGTAAGTAGTGGAAGTGTGTTGTGCTACCGGACCTGTGCGTGGGAAGCTTCAAGATGCCTCGTCGCAGAACACGGCAGTCATTTCAGCACGTTTCGGAGTTCGACAGAGGACGAAGAGTGGCTTATCGCGACAGCAGTTTATCGTACCGAGACATCGGCGCCCGTGTGGGACGACATCCAGCCACAGTGAGGCGAGTATGGATTCGGTGGGTGCAGGAGGGACGGACAGACCGATGCGAGCGATTGCCGCAGCCTCGGCACACCACCGAACGAGAGGACCGGCATGTTGTGCGGCGGGCATTGACGGCTCGCACCGCCACATCACGAACGTTAGCGCAGGAATTAGGGTGTGTTGCGCAACAACCTGTGTCAGCACGTATCGTTCGACGTCGTCTGCAGGAGCGGGGACTTGTCGCACGGCGCCCATTGCTCCGATTACCATTGACGTCACACCACCGGCAAGTGCGGCGGCAGTGGGCTGTTAAACGCCGCGCCTGGACTACGGAATGGCACGACATTGTCTTTTCCGACGAATCCCGCTTCTGCCTGCAACACCACGATGGTCAGATTCGCGTGTGGCGGCACCGCGGCGAGAGACTATATGACGCCTGCATTATGCATCGCCATACCGGTCCGTCGCCTGGCGTTAGGGTTTGGGGCGCAATTGGATATGACACCCGCACCACTCTGCTATGCATCGCAGGTACAATCAACAGCCACCGCTACATCTCCGACGTTTTGGAACCTGTAGTCCTCCCTTACCTGCAGGACATGCCAGCGGCCCCGTTTCAACAGGACAATGCGCGCCCGCACGTGGCCCGCATCGTGCAACAATTCTTCACGGCACACCAGGAGTCACTGCTGCCGTGGCCCGCCTGTTCTCCCGATATGTCGCCCATCGAACACGTCTGGTCGCTGATCGGCAACCGAGAGGCCCGGCAAGCACCACCCGCGGCTACGCCTGATGAACTGTGGCAACGTGTGGAAGCAGCCTGGACCGACATACCCCAAGCCCACATCCAAAGCCTCTTTCGTTCGATGCCGCGGCGTGTAGCGGCCGTTATTGCCAGCCATGGGGGCCACACGAACTATTGATGTCTGCGTGTTCCGCAAGTCGCACGGGCCTGTAAGCTCAATCGTTTCATCTTTGTATCTGTTGTTATGTGTCCAGTAAATCTGGCTTTGCTATCTCGTGTCCTTCTTGGTGTTGCATTTTGGGTGGCCAGCAGTGTAGATAGAAGTCCCTTCGCCGCTACCCATTTGAGAAATACATTGGTTAATTTCAGAATGAGGAGAGAGTGGAAGTGTGGAAAAGGAGATGTTTTTTATTAATGGTTGAACAGGTTAGTCCGTTTTCGGGCTCGTTCGGGCCCGGGCTCTATCTTGCAATATAAAATTCGGGTTCGGGTAGGATCGGGCTGATATACCACGGGCTCGGACTCCGAAAATTGAGCCCGAACTCAGCTCTACTGTAGGGCCAGAAAACTAGCCCCGTAACACCAAATTCAGCTTACCAGATCCAAAATCTCTGATAGTTAAATTCTAGGCGCATAGTGTTGCCAACTCTTGAAAAGAACCTATAACTAAAAGAAAAAGAAATACACATCCGACGAACCTCGGAGCTTGTGACGGTTCCTTGTGCGTCAGTCGGTAGCACGTAATGACCAAATGTACATTTGTCATTAACATTTTTGTCGTCTCTCTTTTATTTTATGACTGTTAATAAAATTAATAATATTCGGAATTAGTTAAAACGTTTAGAAATTAATCTTTTTAACTAAATCGCTCTTAACCACGTTCTAGAAACACACAGCAACCGAAAAATTGTTTTTAGCCGCTGCTGTGGAATTGAACCAACAGAACTCTCGATATCTAGCCGAGTGCGTTACATATACGCGTATATGGCGTATATGTAACGCGCTCGGCTAGATATCGAGAGTTCTGTTGGTTCAATTCCACAGCGGCGGCTGAAAAACAATTTTTCGGTTGCTGTGTGTTTCTGGAACGTGGTTAAGAGCGATGTATTTATTTATTTACTGTCGCCACGTATCTGGAGTATTTTCAACTTGGATCTCGCCTTTTGGATTTAACTGCTATAATATATATATAGCCTGTGCCGTTAATGCCCGTCAGACGGAGACGTCTCAGTAGCTGAGCCCATCTTACGGATTTATGATGCCAGAAGCTGACCTTAAAAATACACATAGCACCGTGGATTGTTGGCCACAGTTGCGTATATGTAACGCACTCGGCTAGATATCGAGAGTTCTGTTGGTTCAATTCCACAGCGGCGGCTGAAAAACAATTTTTCGGTTGCTGTGTGTTTCTAGAACGTGGTTAAGAGCGATGTATTTATTTATTTACTGTCGCCACGTATTTGGAGTACTTTCAATTTTTATCTTTTTAACTTAAACGAAAAACTTATTTCCAGATTATTGTAAGATCATTGGAGGGAGGCTTCAGATACGACTGAAGGGACTTGCGCTCTCATCTCTGAAATAGTCTAGCAACACCCTTGCCAGATGGTCTAGCGACCTCCCTGACAGATTTTAGGAAAACACTGGTGTGTTTCCCTAAAATCTGTGTACTGCAGTGTTTTAGTGACGAGAAGAGCAAAATATGTTATAAAAACGTCATTACGATATTTTCCAGTTTTGTAGTAAGAAAACGTTTCAAAACTATGAATTTATTGTACAGATACTAACTAGTGATGAGGAAAGATCCAGAACAAGCACACGCTCCTGTGAAAGGTATGTACTGTACGAATTTTCCACTCGCAACAAACAACTGCCTCCCTGCATATTTCTTACATTTGGACGTACCACCAGTCCCTGTGAATAAGGGTGATAACCTAGATAAAAGTAGAAGAAAAGAAATTAATCTGCGAGAAGTGTTTTTTTACATAATATTACATGACACATATTAACAATCTTTTCTTAAACAGCCTTAACTGGACTATTTCAGAAAAACATAATTTCTTGTTATGAGAGGACAGATGAAGATCGGATTGCTTATGAAATGAGAAGAAAGGGAAGTGTATATTGCTCAGAGGTACAAAGCCCCACATTTTCTCGTACAGATTCCTCCCAAGGTTAGGTTTAGACTTGATTTCCGTAGTCTGTAGGAGCCTTTGAGTCATATATTTTTAACGGAGGATCCTTTCTCCAGGTCCGAGGTTATAATTTAGATTAAAATTCCTTAGTCTGAAGAGACCTTATTGGTTTTACATACAATAAGACAAGCACACACACACCGCCATTTTTAACCTTTCTTTGCTGACGAGAGAGGAGGGAACAACTGCAGCTTCACTTCGCCTGTAGAAGTGAGAGAGAGAGAGAGAGTTTTCGCCCAGTTCGGTAGCGAGATCTATCGTCCTCTAGAACTGCGAACAGACACATCTTGGTAATTCTTCTAACAATTTTTATCGAAGGATTCTTGCCCTTGGTTTAACGCATTCTACGAAGCGCGACATTCGAGGCTTCCTGTAACAGCAGTCAGTTTCGCGGAGTTAAAAACTGACTGCTGTTACAGGAAGCAAGTAACTGATTATTTTAAGATTGAAATTATAGCAGTACGGATATTTATATATTATATAGCATTTCAGTCTGTTTTTATATGCTTGCAACAATAACTACAGATCTGAATACATGTTAACACTTATGTTATGTGTGTATATTTTCTAGCATATCGGTAGTTCTTTTTTCTGCAAAATTTGGATTATCCGCCCGCGAAACTCGTACCATCCTAACAGCGGATACCCTGGAGTTGACTTTGTATGTTATTTATACATATAATTATAATATTTCTATTTATATCTATGAATTTGATTATAGCTGTGTGTGTTTTTTTTTTTTTTTTTTTAGCTTTTGGAAAACAAACGTTTGCACCACCTTCAAAAAATCGCTAGAACCGGCCTTGTGTTTATAACAGTGGATTAGGAAGGGTATAACTACTCGTCGCCATGGATCTGGTCCTCTCAGAGCTACAGTATAACAGAACCAAGGTTCCTAGAAATGGTACATATGAGGTTGAGTCCCCTAGCAAGTCGGACTGCCATTGGTTGATCAAATGACGTCAGCTGAGGAGCAGATCACTCATGGCTGGCATTTGTTTACATGCTGTACAGTAATTATAGTCTTAGTAATTATAGTATATCGGTAAAAAACACAGAATTTTTTATATTAACAGACATTTCTGTTCCCCAAACACATTTACACAAAAAATTCAACATTCACCCAACTATCAATGCAGTTTCTTTGCTTTTCTTATAGCGTCAATAGTCCGCCATTTGATTCAAGAAGAATGTCGTTCACTTCGTTTTTAGCTTCAACTTCAGGAAATAAAGGGTTACAATAATCAAACCTCATGGCAAATATTTATGCTTAAATTAGCTCTGAAACAAGAATATAAATAAACAGTTCTGAAGGAGAATGTAATCGACTTGGACTGTAAACGTTGTTGAAGTTAGCATTCTTGCCTGATAAGTGAAAAAGGACGAAATATTACAAAACGTGGAAACACAAATTTTCAGCGAGTTTCAAAGAAAAAATACATAATACAATAATAAAAGTACAATAATATTAATAATGCATAGTACAATAATATTAAGAATGCATAGTACAATATTAATAATACATAATACGATATTAATATTACATTAATAATATACACTGGAGGAAAGTGAAAAAAGAACACCAAGAAGGAGACGTCTGATACCAACGAAATTTACGCAGCATAATAACGGAATACAGAGGATAACGTGATCAAAACATTATGGCAAAATACAGCTGTATTCGCTGGTAAACTGAAAAATATTATTTCCATGTAACATGGTTAGTACGACGTTGAACCGCCATGAATTGCGTCACACTGTGCAATTCTGGCATGGAGTCTGTCGTACAGATGTTGGATGTAAGTTTGGGGTATTGAGTTCCAAGCATCCTCAACCTGGACGCGTAAATCGGGGATGGCCGTGGCTGGCCGTGGAGACCGGATAAGTCGTTGTCCCATATTATCCCACACGTGCTCAATGGGGGACAAATCCGGTGAACGTGCAGGCCATGGAAGTTGTCTCACACCCTGAAGTGCATGTTGCGTTGCACGTGCCGTGTGTGGGCGTGCGTTATCTTGCTGGAAAACACCACGATGGAACGACCTTACAAATGGCACAACAACGGGATGAATGATGTTGTTGATGTAGGAAGTGCTGTTTAACGTACCCGATACAAACGCTAGTTGTGTACGGGAGCGATAGCTGATTGCTACCCACACCAGGAGACCAGGTGTAGGCCCTGTGTGTCGTTGGCGGATGCAAGAAGGGTGGAGACGCTCCCCTGTGCGTCTGCGAACACGCATACGGCCATCGGAGGCTCCCAAGCAGAATCTGCTTTCATCGCTGAACACGACAGATCGCCATTGCGTTCTCCAGTGCAGACGTTGGCGACACCACTGCAGCCGTTCTTGACGGTGGGCTGGAGTCAGAGGTACACATGCCAGAGGTACACATGCACGTAGTCCTGCATCCAGTAGACGGTTGCGAATTGTTCGCACAGTCACCTCAGGTGTAACGGCAGCTCGGATTTGCGTCGCAGTGATGTTCTGTTTGACAACGCCGCTCCTCTTATGCGTCGATCGGTCCGCTCATCAGCCCGTCTGTGACTCCCGGTTCCACGTCTTCTCGTGTTGGAATGTTCCTCGTACCATCTACGCCACCATCGTACCACCACCGATACTTCCCGTCCAATTCGGTCCGCAATGCGACGATACGACCACCTGGCCTCGCGGAGTCCGACTAGACGACCTCGCTCAAAGTCTGATAAGTGCTGAAATCGTACACGTCTTCCACGTCCAGGCATTGCAGCTTCTTCAGGGTCTTCGCAGGTGTCCGTACGCTGACGACTGATTACATTCACTTCACCGTACTCCTTAAATACCACCGACGATAATTTGCATATTATGCCGTGCTGTGGTGTAAGCGCTCACCGGTTGGTCCCGAAATTAACATCACACCCACGTTGACCCCATTAACATATGTAAATTTCATGATCGTCCGCCAATTCCTTCTTGGTGTTCTTTTTTGAATTTCCGCTAGTGTATAATATAAATTCCCCCAAACACAGAGTACTAAAGGAACAATCCGCATATGTGTGTACATATGCATATGTGGGGGATTAGCTCACAGCGGACGGTTCCAGTTGGTCATTCAACTTAAGGATTCTGGAACGAAACCCAGTGAGTTGGGGTCTTTTCGCCAATGTCACACAGAATTAGCTGGTACCTCTTCAAGATTCACAGAGGCCTTTGTTGCTGTTCTGTGTGCCATTGTTGCCCATGAAGTGCACCGAGGAGGCAAACCCATCTCTCACTAAGACCGACCACAAAAACTGATGGTGCAGAGTTAAAAACAGTTATTACATCAGTTGATGAATTTGTTGACAATTTAGTTACGAAACTGTCTGCGATTTGTGCACATCATTTTTTTACAAAAGCTCAAAGCCAGTATTTCACAAAAACAAATGATGAATTGAGTGACGCTACTACTATTATTGTGGTAGATTTTTCTGAAAACTATACTTGCATTGCACAAGATGCTATCCAAAGTTTTCACTGGAAAGAGGAACAGGTGACAGTTCATTCCTTTCTAGCCTATGTAAAGGACACTATTGGTGATACTGTGAAACCTATTTCTATGTGTGTAATAAGTACCCATTTGATTCATAACATTACAGCATTTTGGACTTTCCAAAAGATAATTGTTAAGCATTTAATCATACAAGTGCCACAAATTAAATACATAAAGTATTTCAGTGATGGATCGTCAGTCCATTGTAAAAATTATAAAAACTTTTTCAATCTCTGTCAACCTGAAGAAGACCCTAGTGTGAAGGCTGAGTGGCACTTTTTCGCCTCCTGTCATGGAAAAGGCGCTTGTGATGGTATAGTTGGCACCATAAAACTTATGGCCACCAAAGCAAGGCTTCAGCATCCCTATAAAGATGAAATATTGAACGCATTTTATTTGTATAAATTTGCAAAGGAATCAAAACGTTTTTTGTTGCAAAATCTGAAATTGAAATTTCCAAATGTCAGTTAGCAGTGAGGTATGAAGTGGCAGATACAATCACACGAACAAGGTCTAATCGCAGCTTTGTACAAATAAACACAATAATCAATTATTTGTTTCCAGAGTATCAGGTTCCTCTACAACATTCGTTGCTACTATGGGATTCGAAGAAACTGTCAGACTACTGACAATCTACAAGGAACAATACGTTGCATGTGTGTATGGAACTAATTGGTGGATTGGAAAAATTTTGGAATGCTGCGAAGAAAACAATGACTATAAAATTATGTTTATGCATCCTCATGGCCCAAGTGCATCGTATACATGGCCAAAACCTTTACATGTGTGTTGGATTCTGTACGAACACATAATGAAAATTGTGTCTTCTCCCACAACTACAGGAAGAACTTATCACATTGCACCTGACGAAAATCAATCTATAGAACTATTATTCAAAAGCTTTAAGATAGATTGGATCCATTGGTTTTAGCTTTGACTGTTAAAATATTAATAGTTCCCTTTTTTTTCTTCATTGTTTGTTTTTTAGCAATAAGTTTCTAAAAATGATTGCAATATGGATTGTCAAACTTTAAACAGATGTATGTATATTTAAAAGCCATATATCAGTAATAAAAAATATTACCATCGTAATTTTTTTCCACTTAAAGCACACATATTAGTTAGTGTTTCTACCAAGTTTCAGAAAAAAACTATTGTGTGCCATTTTTTACGACCCATAACAGTCAACTATTAATTTGAAAGTTTTTTTCTCCACTTTTCATGCAATAAAAATATGAAAATCTAAATTTACCATTGTTTTGATGTTAAGTATATATTGCTGATATAAATAGCTCCAAAGTGGTACCAGAACTATGGATCTAACTATTAATCTGAAGGTTTTTTCTCCACTTTTCATGCAATAAAAATATGAAAATCTAAATTGAATTTGAACCATTAGTTCTCAAGTTAAATAGCTCCAAAATGGTACCAGAACTATGGATCTAACTATTAATCTGAAGGTTTTCCCCTCCACTTTTCCTTGCAATAAAAATATTAAAATCTAAATTTACCATTGTTTTGATGTTAATTATATATTGCTGATATAAATAGCTCCAAAGTGGTACCAGAACTATAGATCTAACTATTAATCTGAAGGTTTTTTCTCCACTTTTCATGCAATAAAAATATGAAAATCTAAATTGAATTTGAACCATTAGTTCTCAAGTTAAATAGCTCCAAAATGGTACCAGAACTATGGATCTAACTATTAATCTGAAGGGTTTCCCCTCCACTTTTCCTTGCAATAAAAATATTAAAATCTAAATTTACCATTGTTTTGATGTTAATTATATATTGCTGATATAAATAGCTCCAAAGTGGTACCAGAACTATAGATCTAACTATTAATCTGAAGGTTTTTTCTCCACTTTTCATGCAATAAAAATATGAAAATCTAAATTGAATTTGAACCATTAGTTCTCAAGTTAAATAGCTCCAAAATGGTACCAGAACTATGGATCTAACTATTAATCTGAAGGTTTTCCTCCACTTTTCCTTGCAATAAAAATATTAAAATCTAAATTTACCATTGTTTTGATGTTAATTATATATTGCTGATATAAATAGCTCCAAAGTGGTACCAGAACTATGGATCTAACTATTAATCTGAAGGTTTTTTCTCCACTTTTCATGCAATAAAAATATGAAAATCTAAATTGAATTTGAACCATTAGTTCTCAAGTTAAATAGCTCCAAAATGGTACCAGAACTATGGATCTAACTATTAATCTGAAGGTTTTCCCCTCCACTTTTCCTTGCAATAAAAATATTAAAATCTAAATTTACCATTGTTTTGATGTTAATTATATATTGCTGATATAAATAGCTCCAAAGTGGTACCAGAACTATAGATCTAACTATTAATCTGAAGGTTTTTTCTCCACTTTTCATGCAATAAAAATATGAAAATCTAAATTGAATTTGAACCATTAGTTCTCAAGTTAAATAGCTCCAAAATGGTACCAGAACTATGGATCTAACTATTAATCTGAAGGTTTTCCCCTCCACTTTTCATGCAATAAAAATATGAAAATCTAAATTTACCATTGTTTTGATGTTAATTATATATTGCTGATATAAATAGCTCCAAAGTGGTACCAGAACTATAGATCTAACTATTAATCTGAAGGTTTTTTCTCCACTTTTCATGCAATAAAAATATGAAAATCTAAATTGAATTTGAAACATTAGTTCTCAAGTTAAATAGCTCCAAAATGGTACCAGAACTATGGATCTAACTATTAATCTGAAGGTTTTCCCTCCACTTTTCCTTGCAATAAAAATATTAAAATCTAAATTTACCATTGTTTTGATGTTAATTATATACTGCTGATATAAATAGCTCCAAAGTGGTATCAGAACTATTGAATTTGAACCATTAGTTCTCAAGTTATTACCAAAATAGAAATGGGTGCCAAATCCAAGATGACTGCTATTTGGTAAAAATGACCATTTTTTAAACCCCTGTATCTTGGCCATTATTGGGCAAAATATTTTACTCATTCAGATTTGAGGGTTTCACTACCACGTGTATCTATGGTAAAAATTATAAAAAAATCTGTTACTATGGTGCAACAAATTTGGGTGTCTTCACGTGGAATGACCCTGTGTACTTTTCCGACATCATGCTGAAATAATAAAAAATATGTATCAGTTACATATTGAGTTGCTGAAAAAATATCGAATTACCATAGCAATAACGAAAATTATAATGTGATGCACGAAATGTTCCTTATTAACTTATCAGATGAAGTTTTTGATCCCTGCGGTAATACCCTGATGCAAAAAGAAAAAGTTAAAGCTCTTTTCCATCTGAATTAATTTGTAGATATGAAATAATCACTGAATTCGTCGCTCCCATGGCTCATAAAATGTTTTTTTTTCATTTTGATTTTTACCAAATTTTTTGCATTTACCGAAATTTATAACTTTTTTCCATCGATGTTGTGAAGTTACGAAAAATCAGAACCCTGATATCGCCTCGCTGTAACCACGCTGCTATCTAAAATGACAGTCACGGCATGACCCTGATGGTGACGTCACGAATCGGGGACTAAGGCGTAAGGCCTCTAGTACTCGAGACGGCTTTGGCTGACCCCTTTTCCTAACTTCTTCCGACGCAGTTAAGGTGGTTTCACCTAAAATCTCTGCCTTATGTTTCCAATGGTAAAACTTCTGTACATATTTTCTTCGCAATTAATGCATTCTCAAGGATGAAAATTTGCACATCGATAAAACTAACTTTAAGTTATAGCATGGGATACTTAATACTTGCTAAAACATAACCATATGATCATCATATGTAGAGGATTTTAGGAAGGGAGTGTCTGACCCCAGGTCTTAAACAACCCTTAGAAATAGGAAGCTAGGAGATTTGGGCTAGAGTGCCCGATAGGAAAGTGACACGGAAGCGAGGTAGAAGACGCCCTTATTTACTACCGGGGGGCCAGTACCCGGGGTCCGACGGCTTAATGTACCCATCAGATCAGATCAGATCATATGTAGAGGATTTTAGGAAGGAGTGTCTGACCCCAGGTCTTAAACAACCCTTAGAAATAGGAAGCTAGGAGATTTGGGGTAGAGTGCCCGATAGGAAAGTGACACGGAAGCGAGGTAGAAGACGCCCTTATTTACTACCGGGGGGCCAGTACCCGGGGTCCGACGGCTTAATGTGCCCATCAGATCAGATCAAATGTAGAGGATTTTAGGAAGGGAGGTCTTAAACAACCCTTAGAAATAGGAAGCTAGGAGATTTGGGGTAGAGTGCCCGATAGGAAAGTGACACGGAAGCGAGGTAGAAGACGCCCTTATTTACTACCGGGGGCCAGTACCCGGGGTCCGACGGCTTAATGTGCCCATCAGATCAGATCAAATGTAGAGGATTTTAGGAAGGGAGTGTCTGACCCCATGTCTTAAACAACCCTTAGAAATAGGAAGCTAGGAGATTCGGGCTAGAGTGCCCGATTGGAAAGTCACACGGAAGCGAGGTAGAAGACGCCCTTATTTACTACCGGGGGCCAGTACCCGGGGTCCGACGGCTTAATGTGCCCATCAGATCAGATCAGATCATATGTAGAGGATTTTAGGAAGGGAGTGTCTGACCCCAGGTCTTAAACAACCCTTAGAAATAGGAAGCTAGGAGATTTGGGGTAGAGTGCCCGATAGGAAAGTGACACGGAAGCGAGGTAGAAGACGCCCTTATTTACTACCGGGGGCCAGTACCCGGGGTCCGACGGCTTAATGTGCCCATCAGATCAGATCAAATATGTAGAGGATTTTAGGAAGGGAATGTCTGACCCCAGGTTTTAAACAACCCTTAGAAATAGGAAGCTAGGAGATTTGGGCTAGAGTGCCCGATAGGAAAGTGACACGGAAGCGAGGTAGAAGACGCCCTTATTTACTACCGGGGGCCAGTACCCGGGGTCCGACGGCTTAATGTGCCCATCAGATCAGATCAGATCATATGTAGAGGATTTTAGGAAGGGAGTGTCTGACCCCAGGTTTTAAACAACCCTTAGAAATAGGAAGCTAGGAGATTTGGGCTAGAGTGCCCGATAGGAAAGTGACACGGAAGCGAGGTAGAAGACGCCCTTATTTACTACCGGGGGCCAGTACCCGGGGTCCGACGGCTTAATGTGCCCATCAGATCAGATCAGATCATATGTAGAGGATTTTAGGAAGGGAGTGTCTGACCCCAGGTCTTAAACAACCCTTAGAAATAGGAAGCTAGGAGATTTGGGGTAGAGTGCCCGATAGGAAAGTGACACGGAAGCGAGGTAGAAGACGCCCTTATTTACTACCGGGGGCCAGTACCCGGGGTCCGACGGCTTAATGTGCCCATCAGATCAGATCAGATCATATGTAGAGGATTTTAGGAAGGGAGTGTCTGACCCCATGTCTTAAACAACCCTTAGAAATAGGAAGCTAGGAGATTCGGGCTAGAGTGCCCGATTGGAAAGTCACACGGAAGCGAGGTAGAAGACGCCCTTATTTACTACCGGGGGCCAGTACCCGGGGTCCGACGGCTTAATGTGCCCATCAGATCAGATCAGATCATATGTAGAGGATTTTAGGAAGGGAGTGTCTGACCTCAGGTCTTAAACAACCCTTAGAAATAGGAAGCTAGGAGATTCGGGCTAGAGTGCCCGATAGGAAAGTGACACGGAAGCGAGGTAGAAGACGCCCTTATTTACTACCGGGGGCCAGTACCCGGGGTCCGACGGCTTAACGTGTCCATCCGATCAGATCAGATCATATGTAGAGGATTTTAGGAAGGGAGTGTCTGACCCCAGGTCTTAAACAACCCTTGGAAATAGGAAGCTAGGAGATTTGGGATAGAGTGCCCGATAGGAAAGTCACACGGAAGAGAGGTAGAAGACGCCCTTATTTACTACCGGGGGCCAGTACCCGGGGTCCGACGGCTTAATGTGCCCATCCGACGCACGGCGGGTATTTAGTGGATCGAGCGTTCGTACCTGCCTGGGATCGAACCTGAGGTCCTTTCTGCGGTAGTCACGAACATTGCCCACCAGACCTTTGACGTCATGAATGTACAGGTCGCGCCATCTATTAACAGGTCTGAACAGTACTCAATGAAACATGATTGATTTTTAATGTAGTTATGGTTATGTTTCAGCAAGTATTAAGTATCCCATGCTATAACTTAAGATTAGTTTTATTGATGTGGAAATTTTCATCCTTGGGAATACATAAATTGCGAAGAAAATATGTAAAGAAGTTTTACCATTGGAAACATAAGGCAGAGATTTTTTTTTTTTTTTTTTTTTTTTTATTGGAGGTTTAACGACCACCGTGAGCAACTCAATGGGCTATAAGCAGTCGCCCGTCCCTAATTTAGGGTCACTGGTTCCAGGGAAGGAGAGAGAGCCAGTGCCGTAAGACAAACACAACATCCATGCCTTACCGGGATTCGAACCTGGATCCCTTTCCGACGAATGATTAGAGGCCATCGCTTAGACCACTGCGCCACCGGGGCGGCGGCAGAGATTTTAGGTGGAACCACCTTAAAGAATGTAAAATGCCGTTCCTGTTTGGGATAAAAAATGACACCTAGCTCCATACTATTCTATGTACTGCATCATGCCCCAATAAAAATGTTTACGTGTTACGTTTTTAAACTACACTGGTGTGCAAAAATTAAGGACGAAGAGGAGAAATTAGCATAACAGCGGAACGAGCTGGCAGAACGGACCGAAAGACCACTCAGGTGATAGACTAGGGTCCGGTACGGTAAGGCGTGCGCATATATGCAGCATGACGTAGGGGGAGTGTAGGAAGGGTATAAAGCACACGGGCGGTGTACGTTCCGCAATTCGGTGAAAGCTATTGCACGGTGTACATCGGTTTGAACGACGTTGAGTTGCTGCCATCGTGTGATATGGCCAACAGGCAATCCAGTAGACGACACCTGGATGACTTTACCCCAGGTCGCGTCATTGGGAAGTTGGAAAAAGGTCGAAGTGTGACTAGTGTGGCCGAGGAGTTCGGGATCGCTCACAGCATCGTTTCACGAGCTTGGAGAGCATTTCAAATGACAGGAACAGCTGTCCGAGAGTTTAGCAGTGGTCGTCCACGAGAAACCACGGCGGCGGGTGCTCGTGGACGACCACGAGCACACGCCGCCGTGACAGACGGCAGACAGCGGGAGAAATCGCAAGGCACATGCAACAGACAACTGGACGTCCGTTATCGCGTTTTACTGTGACCAGGAGGCTGCACAAAGGTGGTCTATTTGCACGACGACCAGTACGGTGTGTGCCATTAACGCTTGCTCATCGGAGACGGCGGTTTCTGTGGTGCCAGGAACACAAGAACTGGACACATCAGCAATGGGGTCGAGTTCTCTTTACGGATGAGAGCCGATTTAGTCTGACGAGCGATTCTGGACGTATACACATCTGGAGAGAGCAGGGGACACGCAATCACACCTCCAACATAATAGAAAGGGACCGGTTTGGAGGGGCGGAGTTCTCGTTTAGGGCGGTATCATGCTTGGTAGCCGTACTGACCTCCACATCTTCCAAGGAGGTTCAGTCACTGGTGTCCGCTATTGTACCGAGGTTCTCCTGCCTCACGTGCGTCTGTTTAGAGATGCTGTGGGTCCTGGGTTCCTCTTCATGGACGACAACGCTACACCTCATCGTACAGTGGCTGTCGCAGAGCTGTTGGAGAGTGAAGATATTCAACGCATGGATTGGCCCGCAAGGTCCCCGGACCTAAATCAAATCGAACTCGTGTGGGACCTTCTCGGGAGACGCTTGGCAACACGTCACCAGCCGCCAGCAACGATTCCGCAGTTGCGATTGGCGCTACAAGAGGAATGGGCCGTGATGCCTCAACAGCTCCGTGACAACCTCGTCCTCAGCATGGACAGACGTTGTAAATCCTGCAACGCAGTCAGGGGTGATCATATCCCCTACTAAAGACTGGATTTTTATTGGCAGCCGCCTGTCACATGGACGTTTCTGTCTTTTGTCCGGTTGTGCTCGAAGCTACCTTTTCAATAAAGTGCCTTTGTATCCTTTGGATTCCTTGTTTGGACGGTTTTGCTCACTTGTCCCATATTCTTACATCTTGGGGATTTTGGTATGATTTGAGTCGATGTGGAGCACTTCTGCACGACGTTACATTCGAAAAACCGTCTCGTCCTTAATTTTTGCACGCCAGTGTACAATGTAAGTGTCAATGTTTCCAAAGGTCTTCCTCTGGTCTACCGAAGAACCAACCGGTTGTCAAAATCTATTGCAAAATCTATTGCAAAACTATTAGTTATCAATTAACTGTACGAGAACATGATGAAAAAAATAAAGTATAAAATTTAGTGTGAAGCGAAATGTTAGAAGCTACTCCCGGTGGCCAGTGTTAGTTATTTTGAAAAATTGCAATTGCATATGGATGTGGGTACTATTGGGTTGTCGGAAAAGTCATTACGAATTTTGGCCAAGTTTTGCAAAGATTATTTACTGATAGAAAAAACAAAGATCAATCAATGATATAATGCCCGTTTTTTTCGATAACCTTTTGCCATCTTTCGGTGAGCTGCAGAATGCCTCGTTCATAGAAGGACCTGCCTTTCGTGGCGAAAAACTGTACAAGGTGCTGATTTACAGCCTCATCTGAATTGAACGTTATACCACGCAAGGACTGTTGAAGAGAGCGAAACAAGTGAAAGTCTGACGGCGCAAGGTCAGGCGAGTATGCTGGGTGTGGCAACACATGCCACCCAAGCTCCAATAATTTTTGGCGGGTGATCAAACTTGTGTGTGGTCTCGCGTTGTCGTGATGGAACACAACACCTTTACGATGAACGAGCTCTGGACGTTTCTGGATGATGGATTCGTTCAAACTGTCCAATTGCCGACAGTACACATTCGAATTGATTGTTTGGTTCCGTGGTAGGAGATCGAAAAACACGACACCTTTAAAATCCCACCACACTGGGACTAGAACCTTCCGCTGATGAATGTCTGCTTTGGATGTCGTTTGAGGCGAAGCAGCACGTCGGGACCAAGACCGTTTGCGCAGCACATTGTTGTACACAATCCACTTTTCGTCACCAGTTATCAGTCGCTTCAAAAAAGGATCGTTTTCCTCACGTTTAATGAGCATATCGCAGATGTTTATACGCGCCGTCAATTGAGCTTCTTTGAGTTCATGAGGAACCCACACATCGAGCTTGCTTACGTATCCCAGCTTCTTCAGGTGATCGTGAACGCTTGAATGATGGATGTGCAATGTGTCTGTAATCTCTCGTGTCGTGTAACGTGGTTTTGACTCGATCAATGCCTTGATTTGGTCGTTATCAACCTCGGTGGGCCTCCCGGACCGAGGAGCATCGTTGAGGTCAAAATTACCAGCACGGCATTTTGCGAACCACCGTGGGCACAGACGTTCTTGTCGAGCATTATCACCGTACACTTTACGCAACTTTTCACATGCTTGACGCGCGTTCTTCCCTTTAGGGAAGTAAAACAGTAAAATATGGCGAAAATGCACAGTTTGGTTTTCCATCTTCAACTTGATGTCAAATCTCCACAAATCAATCAAATCGCTCACTATTCCTTTTAGACTGCAGCTAGAACTGGCACCTGTCGAATGTCATAGCGATAACAGAGCTGCGCATGCCACTAGTACTTCCAAAACCGCCCAACCGCCATCGGGTGCCAAAATACGTCATGACTTTTCCGACAACCTAATAATTAATGAAAATTTGTGCGGAATCAAAACACAAAACTAGTTTTACTATTCTAAGAACTCATGCAACAAACATGAATATAACATTTCAAGTACCAGGCACTTAAGCTCTTTTGTCTAAAGGATTTCGGTGGAGGGGGCGCAATATTTTGTGGCTCGTCCCATACGCAGAAATGCCTAGTTACTCCTCTATTGATGAGGCACGCAGGTAATTGGGCAAAAATTCTGGAAAAATTTCCCCTCTTATTTCTCGTTTAGCTTTCTTCCTCATAACTTCATCGTAACGGCTATCTTAATCATTTTCTTAGACTGTTGTAAGTGAAAGTTAATCACCTAAACAGTTAAATGAAATGAAGAGGGGGGGGGGGGCATTTCTTTGGTTAAAAATAGTACGCAATCACATTCACAGTCTTCACAAAATAATTCACAAGATTTTCTTTGGTAGTGTTGCCGCGGAAATACCGGAAATACTTCCTATTTCGGACCACGTTGTTTTATACCTTAAGTAACAAAAGGTATGATGACATGTAAGTTTGTAACGTATACTCTAGATTCAGTTTCTTTTTTATTTTACTATCTCTTGTTATTTTATTTTCCTATGCAAATTATCTTCTCACTTAACGAGATGTTATTTCTCCCGCAGAATTATATGTGGTAACGAGTGTAAGTCATGACGTGGTGGTATGCAGTATCATCATCATCATCATTGTCAACCATTATCAATCCACTGCTGGACGAAGGTCTCCCCAAGTTTCCTCCACAACGGTCTGTCTTGTGCCAGTCTCCTCCATGTCACCCCTGCATACTTTCGAATTTCATCCACCCATCTCCCATGTGGTCTTCTTCTGGGTCTTTTCCTGTCCCTTGGAATCCAATCTAAAATTTCAGCTGTCCATCGATGATCTGTCCTTCTGGCAGTATGTCCAGCCCATTGCCATTTCAGGGATTTAACTCTGATCATGATGTCTTCCACTCTTGTCATTTTTCGGATCCACGAGTTCCTCTTCTTATCTCTCCTGGTTACACCAAGCATGCACCTCTCCATGCTTCTTTGAGTTGTCTGCAGCCTTTGTATGTCTCTTTTAGTTAAGGTCCACGTCTCCGCACCATACGTAAGCACTGGAAGGATGCATTGATCAAACACTTTTCTTTTAAGACATAATGGCATATTGCTCTTGAAAATTATGCTGTTTCTTCCAAAAGCTCTCCAGGCAAGTTTTGTACGCCGATTAATTTCTTCATCAATGTGACCCTCACTTGATATCTGCTGTCCAAGATAAACGTACGTGTCTGTTATCTCCAGCTTTTCTCCATCAATCGATAAATCTTCATTTCTTGTAAAAGCATTGAACATCACTTTTGTCTTCTGAAAGTTCATTTTTAATCCCACTTCTTTACTCTTGTCAGCAAGTTCCTGGATCATACTCTGCAGCTCTGATGGGGTAGTTGCAAAAATGACTACGTCATCAGCAAAACGAAGGTGGGTTAGATAATCTCCATTAATCTTTATCCCCTTGTTTTCCCAGCTCAGTGACTGAAAAACACCCTCCAATGTGGCATTAAAGAGCTTCGGAGATATGGTGTCACCTTGTCTCACTCCCTTTCCAATTTTTACGTGTGTTGTATTTTCAAACAGCCTAATCTTTGCACTTGCATTTTCATAGATGTTATTAATAATATTAATGTATGCATCTTCAATACCGCAGGTTTTCAGAGCCATTGTAACTGCTGATGGTTTCACCGAATCAAAGGCTTTTTCATAATCGATAAAAGCCATGCACAATGGAAGTTCATATTCCCTCGCTCTTTCAATTAGTTCTCTCAGCACGTGGATATGATCTATTGTGCTGTAGCCACTCCTGAATCCAGCTTGTTCTCTCGGTTGAGCCATGTCCAGTGTTACCTTCAAGCGGTGTGAAAGAACTTTAGTGAAGATTTTATAAACTACTGATAGGAGGCTGATAGGTCTGTAGTTTCCGAGATCCTCAATGTCACCTTTCTTATGTAGCAGGATCATTGTAGCGGTGTTCCAATCCTCAGGAATCTTTCCTTCATTAAGGCATCGAGTGAAAATTTGGGCGAGTACTGTTTCGATTTCTCCACTTGCTTCTTGTATGATGTCTACAGTAATTCCATCTTCTCCTGGAGCTTTTCCTCGCTTCATGTTCTTGATTGCATGTGCAACTTCTGCTGGAAGGACTGGAGGAACTCTGGTACTGGTATCTTTCATGATGTCTGGAGTGCATATATCATCCCTTTCATATAATTTGGAGTAGAAATCTTTCACTCTTGTCAAAATTTCGCCTCTATTTCTTGTTACAGAACCATCTTCTTTTCTCAGTGCCATAATCTGTTTTCTTCCCTTACTGAGATGTCCCTTTGCTATCTTTAGGCTTTGGTTGTTTTCAATTGCTTTCCTCACTAGTTCACAGTTGAATTTCCTTACGTCTTCAGTGATACTTTTTCTTACTGTCTTGCATAGCTCTATATATTCCACTTTGGAAGTCACATCTTCTTTAGTTGTCCTCATCTCTCTTCTTTTTGCATCAACATTTTGGTTTTTCCTGATAATTTGTTCACATGCAACTTGTTCTTAGACCCAGCTAATTTTGTTGCTGTTTCCATAAGAGCTTTGGTTACTTTTCTGTTAACTTCAGAGATGTCCACTTCTTCCGATGTTAGGCCTTCTAAAGCAGAGAACCTGTTCTTCAGTTCTAACTTGAAGGTATTATGGTGTTTTTTAAGGTTGGTTATGTCAATAGATTTTGTTTGTCCTATGAGCTTGCCACGTTCAAGTTTAGTGTTCAGGTGCATCTTACATCTCACCAATCTATGGTCACTACCTGTGTTGAACTTGTTTAGCACACTGCAGTCTTGTATGACGAATGTTTTGTTACACATAATAAAATCAATTTCACTTGTCGTCCCATTTGGATGTCTCCATGTCCATTTCCTGTGTGGCTTTTTCTTGAAGAAGGAGTTCAAGATGAAAAACCCTTCTGCCTCTGCAAACTCAACGAGAGTATTTCCACGCTGGTTTCTGTTGCCATGACCGAATTTACCTACCGAAGTTTCATTCTGTTGCCGTTGCCCTATTTTTGCATTGAAATCTCCCATAATTATTTTCAAGTGCTGCTTACCTTTATTATTTAGATGACAAATTTCCTCATAAAATTCTTCAATTTCTTCATATACTGCATCGTGGGACAGATGCAGTATATATATATATATATATATATATATATATATAGGCGCGCTCAAGTATAACAAAGAGGTTCGTTTTATATGTGATAGGTTCTTCCTGATTATTGATATGCGATTTACCTACTTTTCTACGATATTACGATAGTACGAAAGTTCGGGCTATCAGTAGTTGTGTTATTTTGGAGTGTGTATTTGAGTAATACCAGGAGCTCCCCAATAAAAGGTTAAAAGTGAGTACGTTTACTTAGTTCATTTTATTGTCAGACCTCTGTCTGGCCGTTAAGTCTATTTCATTGAGTATTTACGTTAAGTTCAGGGTATATTGTGTTTACCGCTCTAATAAGGAGCCTTCAAGGTACTAATGTACTAAAGCCGAAGTTATATTACTGATATTCAAGATAATGAGGAACGCTGAGTAAAAATAAATTCCATATTCTTGGAATTTATTGCACGTGCGTGTCTTACCTAAACAAACTCTAGCACTTTGAAGATTAAACACACTTTAGCTACGTCAAGTAACCTTTCAATAACCCTAACGTGACTTAACGTAAGCTTTCCTGCACTACACGTCCAGCCGGAGAATTTTATTCATTATAAGTTGAACTCTTTTCTCTTTTTTTTTCTTGATTTTCCTTCTCCAGCACTCACTTCGTCGAAACATCCTGATGGCCGTACTACCGGACTCATGTGGCCAAGTCAGCATATTTCGCGAAACTATTTTCTTCTTTTCTAAACTATTACCAAACTATTTTCTTCTTTTCTTTACCATCGGATCCCTCGTGAGAAAGAGCGAGAAATTCTCATAATTCAAGTAATACAGTAGCTGTCTCCAGTTTTGAGCTGGCTGAACGGGAAAGGCACTCCGAGGTTTCCAAAAATTCCCATTCTGGAGTCCGATTCTCAGCCATGTGAGTAGCCACACTAAAATGCCCCTGCGCATCTTTTTACGCTTTCCAACCGTAGGTTGAAGAGGCGTATATGCTCCAGCTTTGCCCGTCTGTCTGTCCGTCCGTCCGTCCGTCCGTCCGCACGGTAACTCGCGTAAAAATGGTTCAATTTCGATGAAATTTTAGTATGTGGTAGGGGACCACCTGGGAACGAACTCTATTGAAAATTGGCAAAATGGGGTCAAAGGTCAGGACATAGGAGAGGAATCCATTCCATTGCACTTATGCGTCATAACTTATGTAAAAATACTTCGATTGCGGCAAAGCTTTATCATGTTGTTCCGGAGGTATACTGAACCGATTCTGTTAAATATCGTCGAAATGGGGTCAAAGGTCAGGACACAAGAGCGAGGTTTATTCCACACCCATTATCTTCATAACTTGACTAAAAATGCTTCTATTGCGACAAAACTTTTGTATGTTTTTTCCGGAGGTATACTGAACCGGTTCTGTTTAATATCATCGAAATGGGGTCAAAGGTCAAAGAGGAGGAACGAGATTTATTCCACAGCCATTATCCTCATAACTTGAGTAATGATTTCTGGTATGTTGGAAACCTAATCATAATCAATGCATTGCATGATTGTACTAATTTGTTTTAGTTAAAGTCTATGTCTCTGATCCTTAAGTAAGAACTGAAAGAATGCATTTATTAAACACTTTTCTTTCAAGACGTAATGTAAATTGCTCTTGAAAATTGTTGTGTTTCTTTCAAATGCACTCCAGCCAAGTTGTATATTCCTATTACTTTCTTTTAGATGTGACTCTCGCTGGATATTTGTTGTCAAAAATAGATCTAAGCATCAGTTACTTCTAAATTTACCTCATCAATCTCTAAATTGTGAGTTCTTGTAAAAGCATTCTACATCAATTTTATTTTATTTGTAAATTCATCTTATTCCTACACTGTAAAAAAGTTTTGAAATTCAAGAGCCACTTTCCTTGTAACGAATCATATATTTCTGTTGGAAATATTTCAAATATGTGGAGATAATGCAAATAGACGATGTCATCGCTCTGTCTACGTTATTTTATAAACAACGCATAGCAACTGAAAAAATTGTTCCACCGACACCGCTATTTTCATTATCAGCTGATAATACAGCTGATAATCGTCTATTCATAATAATTTTATAATAGTACAGCTATTATGAAATTATTTATAAATTAAATTAGAAAAAAATCATCATCTCCCAATTAGTTTTGCCCTGAACGTGAATCCGATTGCTGTGACTTACTGGCTCAGTGGTTAAAACGCGCGGATTCAACTCAAACGATTGGGCTCGATCCCCTCCACCGGCGCAAAAGGATTCTCTCGCATAAAGGCTGAAATATTCAGCTTGCTATATTTTGCAAAATTTCTGTCTAAATACGGAAAAAACTTGAAACGGACTTTTCTGAAATAAACGGAATTACTGACTACGGAAAATCTGTGAAAACATGGAAGTTAAAAAAAAAACCGGGCACTTTTGAAAGCGGAAATTCCGTTAAAAGACGGACACTTACCGGCAACTTTGCTGCACGTTATATTCAGAAATGTTCCGTGAATTCACACAACTTTTTGTTGTCAGTGCACTTCTTTTCTCTTGTCACCAAGTTCCTGGACCATACCTGCAGCTCTAAGGGAGTACTTGCAAAACTGAATACGTCGGCAGTAAAACGAGACGAAAAATCATCATGAATCTTCATCTATTTTCGTTTCGCAGGTTTTTTTATGTGGGGTTGAACGACCACCACGTGAGCAACTCAATGGGCTATTAGCAGTCACCCGTCCTTAATTTACGGCCACTGGTTCCAGGGAAGGGAGACACCCAATGCCGTAAGACAAACACAACACCTATGCCTCACCGGGATTCGAACCCAGACCCATTTCGGACGAATGATCAGAAACCAGCGATAAACATATTGAAGCTGTTAGGTTCAATACTCATGGTGTGATGTTCTTTCAAATTCGGGAGCTGGTAAGGTGTGGCATAAACGGATACTAACAAAAACTGGAACACAGGAATACAGTACCAGAGTCAAAGAACAGGGAGCAAAAAATATGCACACAAGTACTTTTCTTTAATCTCGGGAAAATCCCGTCAGCCAAGAGGCGTATATCATTGTGTTACAATCTAGGGGGGGGGGGTCTCTCCTTTTTATAAATTCCTGCATGCACTCAACGTCCGTGAATCAGGTATTCGCCGCTGTGCAAACCTGGACCCTCAAAAGTTCGAAGTCTTTAGATATTTCGTAGGTACCACAAAGTTTACCTTCTCTCACTGGCACACTTTCTTAAGGTTTCCCGTTCAGGATAAGGCAATCACAAAAAGAATAAAGAGAGTACTTACAATTGAGTGTTGATTTGGCGTAACCAATAAAGGCAAGGATTCCTTCACATGGGATAGCACTAGGTGGTCTTTCGTTGATTTCGACAAGCCGATGAACGGGATGCCCGTAAACACACGCACTTACAGGAAGGGTGGTAGCCCTCCCTCTCTCTCTCTCTCTCTCTCGTTCTTCGCTGCCGAAGTGCTTGGAGAGGTATCACTGGTGTCCGCGCGGTCAATGTCACTGCGTAGTTAGGAGCTTGGGCTTCACAAAGACCATCCTCTGGACTCTCTTACGGCATCACGCACAGTAGGTTCGCTACCAGGGGAGCGCACCTCTCCAAGCCAAGGTGCTTAGAGAGATATCGCTGGTGTCTGTGCGGTCAATGTCACTGCGTAGTTAGGAGCTTGGGCTTCACAAAGACCATCCTCTGGACTCTCTTACGGCATCACGAACGGTAGGTTTGCTACTAGGGAAGCGCACCTCTCCAAGCCAAGGTGCTTGGAGAGATATCGCTGGTGTCCGCGCGGTCAATGTCACTGCGTAGTTTTCGGCTTCACAAAAACTATCCTCTGGACTCTCTTACGGCATCGCGCACGGTAGGTTCGCTACCAGGGTCCGGCTGTTCTCTGCTTTTTTATTACGACGTTACGGCGATGGAGTAAGCCATGGTATAACGAAGTAAATTTCTCCGTCATTTTTATCCGCGCCGGAGCTCGAACCCGGATCCCCTCATTCCGGAATAAGTCACTCTACCAATTGAGCTACGCGGACGTTTTACTCTGATTCCTATCTGCCTTTATGTTGTGTGCGTCCTTCTGGCAGGTACGTCACATCTCCTGGTACGTTACAATGGCAAGGACGGTTCTTGTTCCCCGGTTCGAAATTCACCTGCGGGAACTCCCAACTTGAGTGAACTGACTTTCTGCCTCACAGGTTAATTCTCTGTAGCTATTTCTTTTACTCCATTCGTGAAAAATTCGTTCCTCCCCGATCTGACCACCGCCGGGAGATATCTTTCTATTGTTCCTCCTCGAGGCTTAGGAGTGGACCTATATCCTCCACACAGATGCAGCTGTGTTATCCGCTAACAGTGCCCCGATCGATTGACCAGGGCGAATCGGGCGCTTTTGTTCTTTTAAGAATTCTGCTGACGAAACTCTTCTCTGAATAGGCTTACCACGGCTATCCAAGTTATCAGCTTTAACAGCTATTTCCTTCCCTCCTGGGAAACTTCTTTCTCTTTTGGACTTACATCGGACAAGAAGAAGAACATTTCTTTTTGCCCTTCTGCAGCAAGTTTTGTAAACAGACTACCTCTTTTTTAATTATCTCTTTTGCGCGTCTTCGTCTTCACCAGGCGCACTTTTTGGGCCTCCCTTTCTTCCAACCTCTTAGGATTTCTCCCCTTCTGCATGGGCACTTGTCACTGGCATACTCGGCAGCGCTCGCTTGACCTCTGACCGTAATAACCATAACTTTGACGTCGCCTAAAAGCTTTTTTCTGGTATTAATGCTCCACTTGAAAACTTATTTATAAGGACACCAGCGTCGTTCTGCCGAAACGCTGGCGGTCTCCCTCGTTCTTGGGTGGCCAACTTTCAGGACATTCATCATTCCTTTGTTCTTAACCAGCCGAAACCCATTACCCGACCTCTCCAATTAAGCGTAATAACTTCCCAAATAATTTTGTAATTGGCCAAACATTTGATTAAATCGTTAGCATAATTTAATCACACCCTTTTGGGCCATTCCCCCCGGTTAATTAATTGATTTAGACTCCTAATTTTGTATCAATACGTATATTGAAATATACAGGGTGAATCAAAAGTCGCAAGACACCCTTGTATTTCAGAAACGGGAGGTAAAATGAAATATGTGAATACCCCAGCAAAAAATCGTCGAGGTCTATCTTTTAGGCTATTTCCAGAACATGGCCGCCTTATTGGAATTTTTAAATGGTAAGGGGGTCATGTTGCATATCAAACAAGACCAGAATTTTCTCAGAAATTGATTGCCGTATACAGATTTGACATATGTGCTGTGGTTCACAAGTTATCTTTTTTTTTTCTTTGATTGGAGGTTTAACGACCACCGTGAGCAACGCAATGGGCTGTAAGCAGTCACCCGTCCCTAATTTAGGGTCACTGGTTCCAGGGAAGGGAGAGAGCTAGTACCGAAAGACAAACACAACATTCATGCCTCCCCGGGGGATTCGAACTCGGACCCTTTTCGGACAAATGATCAGAGGCCATCACTTAGACCACTGCGCCACCAGGGCGGCACCACAAGTTATCAACACAGAAAGTTGAAATAACCATTGTTTGTTGCAGGTAACTGAAAATGGCATTGACGAAACAGGAGAGGATTGAGGTGATGCTAATGTCTGGGGAACGCAGCTGCCATATCATAGCCGCAGACTTCAACAACCAACACCCAGAAAGAGCACCAATTTCACACAGCACTGTCGCATACCTGATATCCAAATTCCGAGAAACTGGGATTGTACACGACAAGCCACGTAGTGGTTGGCCGAAAACTGCTACCGACGAGGAAACCTCAACAATGGTCTTGGCATCCTTTGCAAAGAGTCCACAACGTAGCACACGACGCCTTGCAGCAGAATGTGGTATCAGTCAGTCAGCTATTGTACGCATTCTTCACACCGCTCACTGGTATTCGTTCAAGACCCAGATAGAGCAGCAACTATCAGAGGATGACCCTGATAGATGTGTCGAGTTCTGCACCTGGGCTTTAGATCAACATCAACGGGATCCCTCATTCGCCCAGGGCATTTTGTTCAGTGACGAGGACAATTTTTATGTCAGTGGAGAGGTTAACCGTCAGAACCACAGGCACTAGAGTGATGGGAACCCTCACTGGACGGAATCATCCGAAGTCGTTGGTAATGTTAAGTTTATGGTATAGTGTGGAATATGAGGTAGTCTTGTAATCGGACCCATTACACGACTACCCATATTCCGTGTGGTGGAGCTCCATCGTGTTATTTCCAACACGATGGAGCTCCATCACACTACGGAGCAACTGTTCGTCAATGGCAGATGCTCAATTCCCAGGTTATTGGATTGGCCGGCGTGGTCGTGTGTAATTGCCACCCCGATTTCCGATCTCACACCACTAGACTTTTATCTGTGGGGTCATCTCAAACACCTGGTGTATGCTGGGAAAATCCACGTCAAACATCACCTTCAGCAATACATCCTGGAGGCCTGTAACAGCATTTCTCCCGATATTCTTGTGCGGGTGTATAACGACTGGATCAAGCGCCTTCAGCGCGGTGTTCAACAACAGGAACAACACATTGAACACCTCAAATAGCTGAGCATCACAAGGTATTTTAGAGTTGTTATTTCAACTTTCTGTGTTGATAACTTGTGAACCACAACACAATGTCAAATCTGATTACGGCAATCAATTTCTGATAAAATTCTGGTCTTGTTTGATATGCAACATTGCCTCCTTCCCATTTGAAAAATTTGACCTTGATCCAATATGGCGAATTTCAAGATGGCGGCCATGCCCCGGAAATAGAACATAGGCCTCCTTACCGATTCTTTGCTGGGGTATTCAGATATTTCATTTTCTCTCTCGTTTCTGAAATACAACGGTGTCCTGCGACTTTTGACTCACCCTGTATATAAATATAACATAAATTGAAAGGCCGCCCCGGTAGAGCAGTGGTCTAAGCGATGGCTTTTGATCATTCGTACGAAAGGGGTCCGGATTCGAATACCGGTGAGGCTTGGATGTTGTGTTTGTCTTACGACTTTGGCTCTCTCCCTTCCCTGGAACCAGTGACCCTAAATTAAGGACGGGCGACTGCTTATAGCCCATTGAGTTGCTCACGGTGGTCGTTAAACCTCCAATCAAAAAAAAAATAATAAATTGAAAGCATTCCAATGAAGCTCGCATTTTGTGCTGAGTAATTAGATATGTTTTTAAAGTCATGTCTGCATTCTTCTCAGTAGTGCATGCTTCCAAATAGAAATTTCCAGAAAAAATTGCGGAGAAAATATTGACTTCGTGACGTCACCTAACAGCAGCGAAATCAGGAAAATAAAAGGTAGTGTCATGGCGATCTTAGAGTTCTTCAAAAGTTTCATGCTGAAACTTCTCATCACATTCCATAATAAAGAAAAGAAATAATAGCGATTTGTTTTTGATATACACTGAAGAGCAATTGAATTAGAGATACCTATCTAGTAACGTGCAGCACCACCTTTCTCCCTGATGACGGCGGCGATTCGTCTCGGCATGGACTCGACAAGACACCGGAAGCGTTGGGAAGACATACGAATCAACGACCCCTGAACAAGTTCCCACAGTTCACGAAGATTTGATGGAGGGAAGTCAGAGCCTCGAACATCTCTCTCGATGGCATCCCAGATGTGCTCGATGGGATTGAGGTCAGGTGACTTAGCTGGCCAAGAAAGCGAGGTCACGTTGGTGGAGTGTTCATCCAACCATTCGGATACAATTCGGGAGCTGCATTGTCTTGTTGCAGGATGAGGTCCCGAGTGGGATGTTGAAGACGCACAAACGGGAGCAAATGGTCGTCCAGGATACCCCGGTAACGTTGACCTGTGAGGGACGATTTCCCACGTACTAGGTGTCCATTTCAGTCCACTTAAACAGTCCCCAGACGACAAAGCCACTCCCACCAGCGTGAAGAGTACCCTGCTGGCAAGAAGGACCCATCGCTTCATATGGTTTTCGCCGTACTCGTATCCTGCTATCCGCATGTACCAACGTGAATCTCGACTCATCAGTCCAGGCAAGATTTTCCCACATGTCTAGGGTCCAGTGGCGATGTTGCCGCGCCCATGCTAATCTTTGCACCCTGTGATGTGCGGTCAGCAGCGGTACCCTCGTGGGACGATGGCTTCTGTACCCCATAGCGAGGAGATGGTTCTGGATGGTGTGGCTGCTTACACGTTTTTGTGCACCAGCGTTAAATTGCCGAGTGATTTCTTTGCACTGTGGCCCGTCTATCCGCTGTTACAATGCGAGCTAGCCGACGATGACCCCGCTCATCCACACGCTGTTGTCCACGGCAGTTGGCCCCTGCAGGGATGGTTTTACCGGATTCGATGTACTCACGGTGCACCCGTGATACAGTGGCTCATGAAAATCCCAGTGCCTGCACGACTTCCGAGATGGAGTGACCCATACCTCGGGCCCTGACAATTTGGCCACGATCAAATGCGCTGAGATCAAATACTGCGTCCGACTCTTACTGATTCCCATCGCATCACTCCTTATATTGTCGGATCGCTGCATACGTCATGTCGTTTCCGCTTACAGGGCCGCCCACAGCGCCACATTTGCATAACGGCAGCTGTCTCTATTTTTTTTTTTTTTTTTTAATTGGAGGTTTAACGACCACCGTGAGCAACTCAATGGGCTATAAGCAGTCGCCCGTCCCTAATTTAGGGTCACTGGTTCCAGGGAAGGGAGAGAGCCAGTGCCGTAAGACAAACACAACATCCATGCCTGACCGGGATTCGAACCCGGACCCCTTACGGACGAATGATCAGAGGCCAGCGCCTTAGACCACTGCGCCACCGGGGCGGCGTCTCTATTTTCAATTGCTCTTCAGTGTACTTCACACGTTAACAAGGGAAAATTCGTGGAATATAATTTTACATGCACAAACAGTTATAACAACGATGTTAACTACAATTGCATAAAAGTTGTAATATCATTGCTACAACTTCTCAAAAAATCGTGTCGTCATCTATCTATCATTATTACTTACCCTGATATCCCATACATTGCATCAAATAGTTTATCATTACATTTGTATTCAGTGGGAGCAGAAATACATTGTGCGTCAGAGGTAGCTCCTGCTTTCTCGGTGGTGGGGGTATCTGCAAATAAAAACCAGAAAGATGACACCGAATTTTTGGTTGTAGTGAGCACGTCTTTTGAATCATTTCTGAATCGAATAAAGTATTTCAAAGTTATTCATAATAAACGGAATCCGGTACAAAAAAAAAAAAAAAAAAAAAGAAGTCAAACAGATTTCTACAATCGGTAAGACATCCAGAAATAGAAAGTGCTACTTTTTCCCACTAGCTGCCTGAAAGGTATATCACGAAAATTGACGAAGTGTGCACAAAATGTTTCTCATAGATGAAGGAAAGTATCAGAGACAAAGATATTTTCAAATCGAATAATTAGAAGAGATACAGGGGGAAACGTGATATAACTTTGCGCCCTCTAGGGGAAGAATTTTGAGTAATGGAAAAGTAGAAAATAATTTGATATCTGCGTCCCCTAGTAGAAAAACTGTGCGTTGTTTAACCCTTTAACGACCATGACCCAAAAATCTTGTATCACTCTAAATACCATAATGCTCGAAACTCTCTGTTGTTTCACTTCTTTGTTTAAGGTGGTTAAAACTAAAATCTCTGCCTTATGTTTCAATGATAAAACTTCTGTACATACACAGTGCGTCAAAGAATTTTTAAGACTGGCGCTAGATTTCAGCCTACGGTGGCGCCACCAGTGTAATCGCCAATGCGTTATAAACCATGACCATCTGCTTGCTTTCTGCCAAAAGTACTGCGCAGTTGTTAAAGTAACTCAAACGAAACGGCCGTTCATTACAGAAGTAACATTTTTTTCATGTTGAATTATTAAGATGGAACAAAGGGCTGTTATTAAATTTAACGCAAAACTTGGTAACAGTGCCCCGGAAACGTACCAAATGATGAAACAAGTTTACGGTGAGTTTTGTTTAAGTAGATCAAATGTTTTCCTGTGGCAGAAACGTTTTTGGACGGAAGAGATACGCTAGAAGATGATAAGCGTACCGGAAGACCAAGTTCATCTAGGACACCTGAGATTATTGAAAAAGTACGTGATTTCGTGGCAAACCATCGATGTGCGTCACAAAAAATGATGGAAGAGTCTTTAAACATCAACAAAAAAACGATCTGAACCATCCTGCATGAAGATTTGGACAAAACAAAAGTCTGTGCTAAATTTGTTCCACACACGTTAACCAATGAATAAAAATCAAGGAGAAGTGCACATTGCAGAGACATCATTTCAGCCGCTGAAAATGATCCAAACACGTTAACCAATGAACAAAAATCAAGGAGAAGTGCACATTGCAGAGCCATCATTTCAGCCGCTGAAAATGATCCAAACTTCTTAAAATCGATTGTTACAGGTGATGAAACATGGTGTTTTCAATGTGATCCTAAAACAAAGCGACAAAGTGCGGAATGGAAGTAAAAACTCACCGCAAGCCAAGAAATTAAGAAAAGTTCCATCGAAAATCAAAACAATGCTCATTACATTCTTCGATAGTAAGGGTATTATCCACAAAGAATTTGTTCCAATTGGACAAACAATTACTGGTGAGTTTTATTTAAATGTTTTGAGGCGTTTGATGGGCAGAATTCGTCGCATTCCTCCAGAATATCGGGATGAAAACAGTTGGTGTTTGTTGCACGATAATGCACCCAGTCACACCTCACTTCTTGTTCGTAGATTTTTGGCGAAAAATAACGTCTGTGTGTTGAATCATCCACCGTATTCGCCTGATTTAGCACCGTGCGACTTTTCTTTATTCCCAAAACTTAAAATGACGTTAAAAGGGTGTTATTTTGATGATATTTCGACCATACAAACAGCTTCGACGCGTGCTTCGGTGGCAATTCCGCAAAGTGAACTGGAACAGGCATTCAAATCATTATTAAATCGCTGTAACAAGTGTATTGAAGTTGGAGGGACTTATTTTGAATAACAAACCAAAACAAATTATAATTTCTTGTTTCTATTTCATTTTACAGACCCAGTCTTAAAAATTCTTTGCCACACTGTGTATTTTCTGCGCAATTAATGTATTCCCAACGATGAAAATTTGCACATCGATAAAACTAACTTTAAGTTATAGCATGGGATACTTAATACTTGCTAAAACATAACCATAACTAAGCAATCCAACATTCGTTTGTCTACTGACGTCATCAATGTGCAGGTCGCGCCATCTATTAACAGGTCAAACACCCCTACAGCATAATTCCACCGCCGCCGAACTTTACAGTTGGCACAATACATTCCGGCAGGAGGCGTTCTCCAGGCAGACGCCAAACCCAGACCCTGCCATCCGAACGGTAGAGGGTGAACCTTGAGTCGTCGCTCCAGAGAACTTGTTTCCACTGTGCAACGGTCCACTGTCGACGTTCTTTGCACCACGTTAGCCGAGTAGCGCTATTAGACTTAGTGATCAAAGGCTTGTGGGCGGCAGCACGTCCATGATAACCGAGCAGATGGGCTTCCTTACGGATGGTATTCATCGAAAGAACACTCCCGGATGCCTGTTGAAACTCCTCGCGGATGTGGACCATCGATTTGGTGCGGTTCTTCCGAATTTCTCTGGCCAGCACCCGTCGGTCTCTAACTCCCAGTTTTGTGGGTCTGCCGGGTCGGGGCACATTCCGACAGTCATCTCTCATCTTCCACTAGCCAATCACGTAGGCCACTGTCGATTTTGGGTACTTCAACTCGCTGGATATGTCACGTATGGATCGGCCATTTCTGGCATCTTGCATGCGACTGGTTGCGTTGTTGTTTCCCACACGATATTTAACGGCGGCGGCCGTGACGTGTATCAGGACCGCAGATATCGTCGATTGCAGGGGTGTCCAATTACTTGTTGGTAGATAGTGTAGTTGGGTTCGGGTCCGAATTCCGGTGAGGCATGGATGTTTGTTTTTCGGTACTGGCCCTCCGTGTGTTACTTGTCCAACACTGGTTATCTGTGTATACGTTGGTTATTTAGCATACTGTCAAAATCCATGTTTGATGTACTTGTATTCTTGTTCACAATGTGTTACATGATCAACACTGGCTATATCTGTGTAAATCGATCATTTGGCATGCTCTAAACCATTATGACGTAATTTCTTTTCGTGTAGAGATCTTGTCGTTCTTACGTTATTTCTAAATCATTAGATATGAATACGATGCAATGGTTCCTAATTGAATGATTACGGCCAGACGAATCATAAAACAGAAGTCAACTTACGGGAATTCTTTTATTGGTCCCAGCACGAATTTCAGTAACACTCCACAATTTTAAGACAGCAGATATCAGATTACATTATCTAATAATTGAACGTCTACAAACACACATCCACCACATATCCACCACAGCAGATCAGATCAGATCATATGTAGAGGATTTTAGGAAGGGAGTGTCTGACCCCAGGTCTTAAACAACCCTTAGACACAGGAATCTAGGAGATATGGCCTAGAGTGCCCGAAAGGAAAGTGACACGGGAGCGAGGTAGAAAGGGGGAGGAAGACGCCCTTATTTATTACCGGGGGGGGGCATCGCCCGGGGTCCGACGGCTTAACGTGCCCATCCGACGCACGGCGGGTATATAGTGGTTCGAACGTTCGTACTTACCCAGGATCGAACCTGAGGTTATCTCCATGGCAGTCACGAACGCTGACCACTAGGCCACCCGCGGCCCTTCCACCACAGCAACTGTTATCTCGTCCTTTTATCAATCGTTCTTATCTCCTACATTCATGCGCCACGTTCACTCTGACCTCAAGAGTGTTGCCAACAGTATTCTCGTGAGAGAGAAGATGTCACGTTAAGTTGGGAAGTATAACGGAGAACAAACTCAAAATTTACATAGGAAAAAAAACTAAAAGTGAAAGTTAATTTAGAATATACGTCACACCGTGTATGATTTGTACTCATTGCTGTGAAATATCTGTATCCTGTTTATGTTTGCCTGTTTGTCATGTCTGTACCACTAGTTTTTGAGTTACGATGTGCGTAGTAGGAGAATATTTAGAGCTAATGAGCTGTAAAGAGTGGTGTAAAGCTTGTGATGAAGATTTGTTGGGAAAGAGCAGAACTGAGTTATATAACGACTGGATATTGTGTATTTTTGAGATAACCATTTAGTAGATAGAAGTGAAGTGGCCTTTGATGCTTTTGATATGAAGTAAAATCAACGTTGTTCTACAGTGATGTGCCAATGAAGACAAATAAATCGTGGAAGTTGAAATATAAGTGTCTGTTCTCTAATTCATTTCCCTAGACTGCTAGCATTATTCTACAGTCACGAGTGTTTAATTATTTATATTTACAGTTGCACAGTTAAGTTTGAAACAAGCTTGCAACTGTTACAAGCAAATATTTCAACCTAACCTTAAAACTCCAAAAGACATTTTGAAATCTCCAAAAGTAAACTATATCTTCATAAAAGACATTATAGCTTCCTACATTCTCGGATCTCTAGCCCAAGAACAGCCATTGCGGAAACAGAATGTCTCACTAGATCCCATATAAGTTCAATACCTTAAATAAATTGTGCTTGGTATCACCATCGTGGATGCCTTTCACTAAAGCTACTACACTGCTGGACAATTGCTAAGGACGGATCATAAACGGCTATATAGCGCATAAAAAAGTAAGTGTGGTTGGATGCCAAGTGAAATAAAATAATGTCAGAATGCCAGGACATTACAAGAAAGACAATTTATTGTGCTCTGAAATCCAGAAGGCTTTGGAACGTGTTCAAGGGACAAACAGGCCATTTTGTGCAGAATACGTAAACGTGAAAAAAATGCAATTACCGTCCGCAGGCGTTCCGGCGTAAGATGTCAATACGGGATATGGCCACCATGGAGGGCGATGCAAGATTCCACACGTCGTGTCATGCTTTGCACAACATTATCAAGCAGCTGTTGGGGTAATTTATCTCATTCCTCTGTCAGTGCACGGATGAGGGTGTCCTTGTTTATTGGAGGGCATTGGCGACCAGCAAGACTCCTCCCCAAAGCATCCCACACATTTTTAATGGGATTCAGATCTGGAGAACGTGCTAGCCATACGAGGCGTTGAATATCCTCGCTCTCAAGACACTCCTGGACAGCGACTGTTCGATGACATGTTGCGTTGTCGTCCATGAAAATGAATCTATCACCGACAGCACCACGGAACATGCGAACATGAGGTAGCAGAACATCATTAATGTATCGTTGGCCAGTCATAGTCCCAGTTGGAAGCACATAGAGGGACGTACGGCCATTGATCATGATGCCAGCCCATACCATGACACTGCATGTCGGATATCGGTTCCTTTCCTGTATGTTTGCTGGACAATATGCAGTACCACTATCACGCCAGATCAGTTGTCGTCGACAATCAGACGATAGACTGTATCTACTCTCATCTGAGAAGAGGACAGCAGACCAGTCGTTATCAGTCCAATTGCGATGTTGATGGCACTATTACAAACGGGCGGTACGGTGACGTCTGGACAATGGGATGCACACAACAGGACGGCGGGCGTATAGTCCTCCTTCATGCAAACGTCTGGCGACAGTTTTTCAGGAGATCCGCTTGCCAGTAGCAGCCATAAACTGATTTGCTACCTCACTAGCTGTGCTGCGCCGGTGTCTTTTTGTTGATAGCACTATGTACAGATCTTCTGCAGGTGTCGTACTGCGAACACGATCTCCCCCGTGACGTTTGCTACACTCTCCATTTGTTTGAAATGATTTCCAAAGCCTTGAAACAACACTGCGGCTGACGTCGAACTCCCTGGCAACATCTGTTATTTTTCACCCTTCTTCAATCTTGCCAATAATACGGCCACGCGTAAAATCATCTAGGTGATGTCGGGAAGACATACTGAAAATTTCAAGTTCGTCAATTGATTCTTTCCCTTTCAACTTTGCGTTTGAACAACAACGGTCAATACGCGTCAAATCCTTTATATCTCTTATCAGCGCTATGACGTCACGAACAAGTTCGGCAATCCAAAATATGCATTCGCACAACACGTCTTACTGTATCCCGCACTTATGCTAATTTCCACATTTTCCTGCCTTCCATTTTATGGTTGCTACCGTTGCTATTGTCATCCGTCCTTAGCAATTGTCCGGCAGTGTATTATTACAGGTCGCTTTAAACGGAGGTGAGTTTTTCCTCAGGAAACTGAAGCTAATGTAAAATGAACAGAAAGCGAACCTTATTCTACGTGGGATAATAAAATGTCCTATTTTCTTGATGAATAGTATGTGACGCAATAAAAATTTTACAATACTTGAAATGTTTTGAAAATTACGTTATGCCAACGAAATCTGTTATCACGGTCAATAATATGCACTGCTGGCCACTAAAATGGCGGCACCACGAAAGACAGGAGATATCAAAGCCATACTTATTGTACAGAAAGCAGATGATACAAGGGTAAATCGATTACAAATACAGCACCGGGAGACGAGGGGAACACGTAACAATCCGTATCTGGTGTAGTCACCGTGGGCCGCAATTACAGCTGCTACACGGCTTTGCATCGAGAGAAAGAGACGTTGGATGTGTGTTTGGGGAATGTAGGTCCACGCAGCCTCGCTACCATACCACAGTTCCTCCGTTGTAGCCGCGGGTGGTCGCTGGCGTGCCAGTCTTCCGGCGATCATGGACCGCGCGTATTCAATAGGTGACATATCCGGGGATCGCGCTGGCTAAAAAGACGTGGCACATGGTGATGATCCAGGGAGTCTTGGACGTTGGGTGCCACATGCGGTCGCGCATTATCCTGTTGGTAAATGGCACCTTACAGTCCCTGAAGATATGGTACGAACACAGGCTCCAACACCTCAGTGACGTAACAGTAGCTATTCAACGTACCGCTAATGCGGACGAGGACCGTGCGGCAGTGGAATGCAAAGGTACCCCATACCATAACGCCGGGCGGTATGGCGCAGCATAATGCAGGACTCACTCAGCCGGTCGCCGCGGTACCGCCAGACACGGATTCTTTCAAACTGAAGCGGGATTCGCCGGAAAACACGATGCCTTGCTATTCTCTTCTCCATGAGCGACGTTCTTGGCACCATTGCAGTCGCAGACGCCGGTGTTGTACAGTCAAAGGTAGCCGAAGCAATGGGCGCCGTGCAAAAATGCCTCGCTGCTGCAGACAACGGCGAACCGTCCGTGCGGAGACAGGGTGTTATTCCACACACCCGAACTGTTGAGGTAGGGTGGTGGAAGTGGCTGTGCGATCCGTAAGATTCATGTGCTCCAGATGTCAGTTCTCTCGTTCGGTGGTGTTACGGGGCCTTTGGGATCCAGCACGTCAGTGTTTTCGTACTTCCGCTACTCACAGATGTTATATTCTCCCCACCGTGGCCGCATGCCGTCCCCCCCGAGCACCGATGTCTCGGAGTGATAATCCACAATCCCCATATGCCACAATTCTCTTGCGATCGAAGTCGGATACCTGCTGGTAGGGTTGCCGTTGTCTTCGACAGGGCATGCTGCAGCTGTCCGTCGCCAGGAACGGCGAGCAAACACACATAGAGTGCTTAACATCGGCTCCTTGTTCACCCCTCTTATACAATTTCCAGGAGGCGTTACTGTCCCACATGATTTCCATATGTGCTGCCCGGTTAACCATTTACATGTGCGCCCGAGTTCTGCCAACTTTCGAGCCCATGGGATGCAATCTTCCTGGTGTTGCACTTTTAATGGCCAGCAGTGTAGTTATTAAATGTAGAAGTCCATTTCGGTGAAAATACTAGGCAAGAACAACCCGGAAAGAAGATATGCAAAATTTAAGAAAGTAATGTGAAATCTGATTTGTTGTTTTTGTTGTTTAGTATTTTTATTAGGTCTCTATGGCTGGTTACTTGAAATTTTGATTAAATTCGTTTAATTTCAGAAATTCTAAATAAAACAATGTTAGGAGGATGTCACATGCTAAGAATAAAAGTTTTTCTTCAAATAACTGCACTGTCATTTTACAAGATTCCAAACATTCAGTGTGAATAATTAATACATATTAGTCACACTTAATAGATGTAACTTCACTGTGTGGACAAAAGTGATTGGACACTGTAAGTAAATAGAAAGACAATATTGTATTTACATCAGTAGCGTGTAGCTCCTCCATTTGCAGAGACTACAGAAGAGATGGAAACGGGTCACGGGTCAACGGGTCGACAATTTCTTGCGGGTCCAACAGGTCGGGTCAATGAGTTCCTGAACCGATTTTGACCCAGTTTCATTCCCGTTTTATTTTTGAAAAGAGAAAAATATATTCCAAAGAAAAATGCGCGTTGTGGAATTCTGTAGACGATACTGATACCCACGGAGTGAATAATGATTTGCCATGAAAAAATATTATCGTCTCTTTATTAAAGCAACGAAGATTTCCACCGACCGACGTCAGACACACCGACACCATATCGTAAAAAGATACTTCCTTTGCGTTCTTTTACAGTGCGATTGTCCAGGGCAAGGTACAGGCAAACGCCATTCGCCTGCTTCTCAGCTGATTCACTCTTTCCGTGCGAAGTTCACTGTATAACGAAGAGTTACTTTTCACATCGCATCTTTTACATTGAGCATTCAGAGGTTTTCGATTGATGTGCCAACATCCCGTTCCCATGACATATCATGTCGAAATTAACTCCTTATTCGTTAATACGGATGGATTTAATATTAAAGAGGTTGAGAAAGGCGTCGAGGCCAACAAATACGTGCTTGTTGAAAACCACAAGGGGAAGAGGGAATGCTGGAAATTGTTTCGTCTCATTAAGGAACCGGTGAATAATTCTGTGTTGTTTGCTCTTGCTTGTTGTTCAAAATGTGGAAAGTGTATAATTACGAAGAAAGATGTCGTCAGGTAGTAAGAGATTATGGAACCAAAAATTTAACGGACCATATGAAAGTATACGCACCTCTATCAAAGCGTGGAAAGAGTGAACGATCTAAATACATTTAAAAAAATACATTTGTGTAATCGTAAATAATGGTTCCCATTTGTAATATACTCACGGTCATAGTCAGCCATTACTTTTGGATTACGCAAAATAGTGGCACTAAAATTTAGAAGGAAACCAAATTTTATTATTAAAATAGGATTTCAGTTATTAAATATCAAGCAGTTATCGGGATGAATATACACTATCTACCAACAAGTAATTGGACACCTGTAATAGCAAAGGAAAACGAAGTTTATTCACCTTCAAAAGTTGGTAGATCCTCCACGAGCGGCGATTACAGCTGCGACCCTCCAGGGCATACTCTCAACCAGGCGTTGTACGACGGCTAGCGGTATTTTCTTCCACTCGGCTTGGAGAAGACAGGTCAGTTCCTTCACCGATTTCGGACGGTGGGGGCACCCCTTAAGTCGACGCTCCAACTCGTTCCAGAGGTGCTCGATAGGGTTAAGGTCCGGGTTCTGCGCAGGCCAGTCCATTCGATTATCCCCATTGTCACCATACCAAGACATGGTGGACCTCGCAACATAACAGGTGGCATTGTCATCCTGAAAGTAACATGGGTCCACCCCGTAAAACTGCCACAACGTAGGAAGCGCATGGTCATCCAAAATGGTGCAGTAGGTCTCGGCGTTGAGTCTGCCATACCAAGAGAAACACCCCCATAGCATAATTCCACCGCCGCCGAACTTCACAGTTAGCACAATACATTCCGGCAGGAGGCGTTCTGCAGGCAGACGCCAAACCCAGACCCTGCCATCCGAACGGTAGAGGGTGAACCTTTATTCGTCGCTCCAGAGAACCTGTTTCCACTGTTCAACGGTCCACTGTCGACGTTCTTTGCACCACGTTAGCCGAGCAGCGCTATTGGACTTGGTGGTCAAAAACTTGTGGGCGGCAGCACGTTCATGATAACCGAGCAGATGGGTTCCCTTACGGATGGTATTTATCGAAAGAACACTTCCGGATGCCTGTTGAAATTCCTCGCGGATGTGGCCCATCGATTTGGTGCGGTTCTTCCCAATTTCTCTGGCCAGCACCCGTCGGTCTCTAACTCCCAGTTTTGTGGGTCTGCCGGGTCGGGGCACATTCCGACAGTCACCTCTCATCTTCCACTTGCCAATCATGTAGGCCACTATCGATTTTGGGTACTTCAACTCGCTGGATATCTCACGTATGGATCGGCCATTTCTGTGATACCCGACGATTACACCTTTTTCGAAATCAGAGAGCTCCGAACTGCGTGGCATCTTGCATGCCACTGGTTGCGTTAATGTTTCCCACATGACATTTAACGGCGGCGGCCGTGACGAGTATCAGGACCGCAGATATCGTCGATTGCAGGGGTGTCCAATTACTTGTTGGTAGATAGTGTATATACACTGCTGGCCACTCAAAATGCAACACCAACAATGACACGAGATAGCAAATCCAGTTGTACTGGACACATAACAACAGATACAAAGATGAAATGATTGAGCTTACAGGCCCGTGCGACTTGTGGAACACGCAGACATCAATAGTTCGTGGGGCCCCCATGGCTGGCAATAACGGCCACTACATGCCGCGGCATCGAATGAAAAAGGCTTTGGATGTGGGCTTGGGGTATATCGGTCCAGGCTGCTTTCACGCGTTGCCACAGTTCATCAGGCGTAGCCGCGGGTGGTGCTTGCCGGGCCACTCGGTTGCCAATCAGCGACCAGACGTGTTCGATGGGCGACATATCGGTAGAACAGGCGGGCCACGGCAGCAGTGACAGCTGGTGGGCCGTGAAGAATTGTTGCACGATGCGTGCCACATGCGGGCGCGCGTTGTCCTGCTGAAACGTGGCCGCTGGCAGGTCCTGCAGGTAAGGGAGGACTACAGGCTCCAAAACGTCGGAGATGTAGCGGTGGCTGTTGAGTGTACCGACGATGCGTACCAGAGTGGTGCAAGTGTCATATCCAATTGCGCCCCAAACCATAACGCCAGGCGACGGACCGGTATGGCGATGCATAATGCAGGCGTCATACAGTCTCTCACCGCGGTGCCGCCACACGCGAATCTGACCATCGTGGTGTTGCAGGCAGAAGCGGGATTCGTCGGAGAAGACAATGTCGTGCCGTTCCGTAGTCCAGGTGCGGCGTTCAACGGCCCACTGCCGCCGCACTCGCCGGTGATGTAACGTCAATGGTAATCGGAGCAATAGGCGCCGTGCGACAATTCCCCGCTCCTGCAGACGACGTCGAACGGTACGTGCTGACACAGGTTGTTGCGCAACACACGCTAATTCCTGCGCTAACGTTCGTGATGTGGCGGTGCGAGCCGTCAATGCCCGTCACATAAGATGCCGGTCCTGTTGTTCGGTGGTGTGCCGCGGCTGCGGCAATCGCTCACGTCGGTCCGTCCGTCCCTCCTGCACCCACCGAATCCATACTCGCCTCACTGTGGCTGGATGTCGTCCCACACGGGCGCCGATGTCTCGGTAAAATAAACTGCTGTCGCGATAAGCCACACCATACGTTTTCAGCTAACACTGTAATGATTCCTTAACAATCCGAAACACGCTTGTAGTAAGGCGAGGACATTTTTACCACTCCTAATGTCTTGCGGGGGGGGGATTTTCTCCAGCACAGCCTTACCTTTACTAGAGTTACCAATATTTTACACCACCCCATGGTGAATTCCGTAGTCCATTTCTGAATTAAAGGTATAACATTTTTACATTTTTAATCTCTTGTATGTGCAAATTTCTTGGAATCTGCATTTGCGATATAAGAGCATAAGAAAATTTGTGTACTCTATTCAAATCTTTTTATATATATTAATATATATATATAAATAAAAAAATTGTGATTATATGTATATAATCAGTCAACAAGTTTTAGCCCCTCGAAATTTGTAATTGTCCCCCCTCCCTTCCCCCGAAAAAACTTTCTGAATGCAACACTACTCAGAATGCACAGCATTCTGAGTATGGAAGCATTCAAACTCTGTATATTGGAAGCATTTTAGCATTAAGATATTAGGCTTAGGCCTAATAATTAGGCTTAGGCCTAATATCAAATATATGGAACAGTTTTTCTTATGTTTTCGAACACCTGATCATCTAAAAGAATTCCGTTACCTAGCTTCTGCAACTATCTAATCACGAAATATCCCTTAGTGCCTCTAAGTCTAGAGAAATTGTACCTTAGCTGCGCTAAAGCTCTTCTACATCACTAGTCATGGTCAATAGTAAAAGTGAAACTAAAACGTTTCTGGCAAGTAAGCTAACTTTCCTCGAAGCAATACCTACATTTTAAAAACAACATCGCAATTTTCTCCAGTGTACATACATTTTGTTGATTACGTAGCTCCACAGCTTCCTCATTGAAAGAAATTTTACCTTCACTGAAAATAAGGAAACGCAAACCTATCTTTTTCGAATATTTTCAAAAGTGCAATCATCATGACGATTTGTGCTGCTCTATAATGCAAATACAAAACATACTTCTGTAAACAAGTATGTACGTACATTTTCAAAATACTATAACCAAAAGCTGAAAAGTTCTTTATTTTTAATACTGTACATTGAAGCTAATAATTATGGGCTATTAATACTGTATATTAATGAAAGTCAGATGGTTCATTTTAGAGTAAGGTTACACTGCACATAAGTTTCAAGCTTTAATAAACTGATGCTTAGCTATCGAAAGCTATAATTAAACGGGGATGGAGTCATATTCGTGCGATGCGTTGTTTTTTCGTCATTAACGATCATAAATATCATATTCGTCCCCTAATAAAATTTCAACAGGTATTTTACTGTTCATGTATGCATACTCATACAACTTTAACCAAATACCAGGTCCTAGAAATAACATATATACACTTTAGAACAGTAAGTTTTACCTTCTGAAGTTGTAGTTTCTGAAGCTTCTGTGGTCGTTGAACTTTTGACAGTTGATGTAGTTGTCAGATCTGTGACAGCTGCTGGGGTTGTTGTCGTGGTTGGTGCAGTTAAAGTTACTGGTTCTGTGGTTGTCGTTTCTTTTGATGTGGTCGGTGTAGTAACAGTTGTTGTAGTGTCTTTAATCGTAGTCGTTGCCACAGTCGTTGTAGTCGTTGTTTCAGGGGTTGTAGTCGTCGTTTCAGGGGTTGTAGTCGTCGTTACAGGGATTGTAGTCGTCGTTACAGGGGTTGTAGTCGTCGTTGCCGGCATTGTAGTCGTCGTTGCCGGCATTGTAGTCGTCGTTGCCGGCATTGTAGTCGTCGTTGCCGGCATTGTAGTCGTCGTTGCCGGCATTGTAGTCGTCGTTGCAGGCGTCGTAGTCGTTGTAGCAGTCGCTGTAGTCGTTGTTGTAGGCGATGTGGTCGTCGTTTCAGTGGTAGAGAGGGTAGTAATCTCCGTCGAAGAAGTAGTGCCCTCTGTTGAAACAGCAATTTCTGATGTTGAAGACGGCGGAGGGGTTACAGCAAGAGTACTTGTGGTAGTTGTAGTTATAATAACTGTCTCAGTTGATGTTGTAACTAGTGCTTCAGTTGATGTTTCAGTTGTAGGTGGGCTAGTTACTAATTTTGTTGTGGTCGAAACAGCGGCAGTAGTTGGTGTTTTAGTATACTAAAGAGAAAAGTTCAGATTATTATATAGAAAAAACAGCTGAAGTTTTCAAGAGGAATTTCTATGAGTCAAATAAACTATATCGACAAAATACACCGGACACCTAGAAGAGAAACACAACATAGCATTTATTGACATACATTAGTATACGGTATCGGTCCACCTTTGGCATTAATGTATACACTGACCCTTCAAGACATGCTTTCGAAAAGGTTTTGGAACACAGCGATAGGTAAGCGCTTCCATTCAGTACATAATGCTGCCGCTAACTGTTGCTTAGTAGTAGGCCTTGCTTCCAAACTTCTTATGCGGCGCTCTAATTCATCCCATATGTGCTCTATGGGATTGCGATCAGGGCTCTGTGCTGGCCAGTCCACACACGATACGGAATTATCGTCAAACCACGCCGTAACAGCCCTTGCTTTATGGCTCGGTGCATTATCCTGCTGATACCAACAAGGCTCGGTTCCATAGTATTGCCACACAGTGGGTAGGGCATAATTGTCCAGAATATTGAGGTAGACGTGCTGGTTAACAGGTTTGTGCACGATAACCAATGGGCCGGGACCATAACACGAAAACACCCCCACACGAGTACACTGTCAGTCCAAACTTGACCGTAGGAACAGTAAACTGTGATAAATAGCGTTCCCTTGGCTGCCGCCATACCTACACACGGCTATCAGACTGATCGATCGTGTATCTGGATTCATGAGTCCATAGGACCCATTTCCATTGATCTACGGTCCACGATAAATGTTCTTTACATCATGCTAAACGACTAGTACTTATTCAGTACTAGTCGTTTTTCCACTTATTCAGTACATCCAAAACAGTTGACTTGGATATGTTTAAACGCCTCTCGGTTTCTCTTATGGACAACCCACTAATATAACACCCAACAGTCTTTCCCTTCTCAAAGTCAGTTCTCTCTTGCCGCGACATTTTCACTCAACCTCATAGTGCGATATGATCGCGGTCAGCTGCAGTCTTGTTTTTATACCATATATCGTTGTTCAATTTTCGCTAAGTTGCGATGAACATACTTTTTACGTGGCTACGACATTTTAATTCGGTTGACATTAAATGCCCGTAAATACTGTTTCACACGTTATGCAAGTTCAGCTATCGGGAGATTGCAAAAGGACGTTAACGTAGTATTGGCAGTTGAAGTCAAGTATATTAATAATAAGTATCTATACTTACAATATTCATAGTGGTTGTCGGGGCTTCATATATGCGTCATCTAAGAATGTGAATTCTTTCAATTGTGAAGTTAAAATTCATGATATTGTAAAATCTGCACCAGATAAAATTAAACAAGATGAATTGTTTACAATGCAAAAAAATCCTTTAACATCGATGAAATAAGAAACTGAATTAAAACCTTGTTGAATTTTTTAAAAACGAACTACTATCCTGAAGAGGAGACAATCTTGACCGCGAAGCACCCTGACACATAATGAAAACCAAAGATGAATTACACTTTTGCCAAAACCTCAAAAATAAACAATCTTGAAAAAGAAAATACAAACATACAAATCTCCCGAATGCGAAGCACCAAACTAGTTTCTGCTAACATTTATAGCCATCATCAGTGGCTATAAATGTTAGCAGAAACTAGTTATACCGTTTGTAGCTGTACCGCGCATCTTAACAATCCAGGGGATCCGTTCATTAGTTTTTGAAGGGGTGTCCGGTGACGTTTGTCAATATAGTGTATTTATTTGGAGGAAATACACTGTCTTACCATAAATATCTATGCACCTGCATGTTTGCAAATAATCTTTATTTACAGCAAATTTCACATTGTGCGCTGAAACCTTTGGCCCTTATGAAGGCGTCTAGTTTTCGTGGGATACTCTCCAACACTTTTTTGTAAATATCGGCAGATATGTTTTGCTGTTTGGCCTTCAAAGCAGTGACCAGTTTTCAGCTTTGTTTGTTGGGCGATCTCTTCTTACACGCAGCCGACGATTACGTTCGTCCCAGAGATTCTCTATAGGATTTAGGCAAGAACTCTGAGCTGGCCAGTCCAACTTTTCGACGCCCATGCTCTCAAGCCAATAATAATGCTGTGCTGGTTGTTTCATGTTAAAATCAGCTACTTAAATGCTGAAAATTTGAACAAATAACCTAATGACTAGAGTACATTCGACTAACAACCATACAAAATCTAATCCATACTTTATTCCCCTTTACTTGTCGACTTGCAGCTTGTACACACAAATTCACGATAACACCACCAACGTACCTGTTATGGTGAGATAACAACTGAGCACACATTTTTTTCTAATTAGAAATCATCTTTCATTCTAGTAATATCGATGAAACATGCGCTCCTACTTAAAACAGTACCACGTCTTACTTGCACACTCAGACTTTTTACTATGGGTGTGACTTTGCATTAGGAACACCTACCTACACTGGCGTGCAAACTTTTAAGGACGAGACGGTTTTTCGAATGTAACGTCGTGCAGAAGTGCTTCACATCGACTCAAATCATACCATAAGGTCCCCAAGATGTAAGAATATGGGACAAGTGAGCAAAACCGTTCAAACAAGGAATCCAAGGGATACAAAGGCACTTCATTGAAAAGGTAGCTTCGAGCATAACTGCACAGAAGACCGAAACATCTATGTGACAGGCGGCTGCCAAGAAAAATCCAGTCTTCAGTAAGGGATATGATCACCCCTGACTGCGTTGTAGGATTTACAACGTCTGTCCATGCTGAGGACGAGGTTGTCAGGGAGCTGTTGAGGCATCGCGGCCCATTCCTCTTGTAGCGCCAATCGCAGCTGTGGAATCGTTGCTGGCGGTTGGTGACGTGCTGCCAAGCGTCTCCTGAGAAGGTCCCACACGTGTTCCATTGGATTTATGTCCGGGGACCTTGTGGGCCAATCCATGCGTTGAATATCTTCACTCTCCAACAGCTCTGCGACAGCCACTGTACGATGAGGTTTAGCGTTGTCATCCATGAAGAGGAACTCAGGACCCACAGCACCTCTAAACAGACGCACGTGAGGCAGGAGAACCTCGGTACAATAGCGGACACCAGTGACTGAACCTCCTTGGAAGATGTGGAGGTCAGCACGGCTACCAAGCATGATACCGTCCCAAACGAGAACTCCGCCACCTTCCAAACCGGTCCCTTTCGATTATGTTGGCGGTGTGATTGCGTGTTCCCTGCTCTCTCCAGATGTGTATACGTCCAGAATCGCTAGTCAGACTAAATCGGCTCTCATCCGTAAAGAGAACTTGACCCCATTGCTGATGTGTCCAGTTCTTGTGTTCCTGGCACCACAGAAACCGCCGTCTTCGATGAGCAGGCGTTAATGGCACACACCGTACTGGTCGTCGTGCAAATAGACCACCTTTGTGCAGCCTCCTGGTCACAGTAAAACGCGATAACGGACGTCCAGTTGTCTGTTGCATGTGCCTTGCGATTTCTCCCGCTCTCTGCCGTCTGTCTCTTCTCACCTGTACGACAATATACCGGTCGTCCGCCGTCGTGGTTGCTCGTGGACGACCACTGCCAAACTCTCGGACAGCTGTTCCTGTCGTTTGAAATGCTCTCCAAGCTTGTGAAACGATGCTATGAGCGATCCCGAACTCCTCGGCCACACTAGTCACACTTCGACGTTCTTCCAACTTCGCAATGACGCGACCTCGGGTAAAGTCATCCAGATGTCGTCTACTGGATTGCCTGTTGGCCATATCACATGGTGGCAGCAACTTGACGTCGTTCAAACCGATGTACACCATGCAATAGCTTCCACCGAATTGCTGAGCGTACACCGCCCGTGTGCTTTATACCCTTCCGACACCCCCTCCCCCTTCCCCACGTCATGCTGCATATATGCGCATGCCCTACCATACCGGACCCTAGTCTATCTCCTGAATGGTCTTTCGGTCCGTTCTGCCTGCTCGTTCCGCTGTTATGCTAAATTCTCATCTCCGTCCTTAATTTTTGCACACCAGTGTAGTATATCCAGTGTAAGTTGTTTACGTTATACATGCGCGCCGCCATTTTTAGCACGTCTTTTGTAAAAAAAGATCGTGCTTCTGTTACCGGTTTGCCCATCCGTCCGTCTGTACGCACGATATCTCTGCAACTATAAATGCGATTTGAAAAATTATTTTTGCATTGAGAAGCTTGAAATATGCGAATGATGATCCTTTGTTTCGTTTTTTTTTACGATGTACAATTTCGCCGCTAGGGGGCGTAAATGCAGATGATGTCGAATTCAAAAATACGTTTTATTCCACATATTTGCTTCTAAACATATGATTCAAAAAATTTTTTTATCTTTCGATTCCATTTATGTCGAAAAGTATTTTAGATATAGTTACTTTTTCAAATTACCGACAGATTTTCCGCTAGGGGGCGTAAAAGTAAATTAAATTTTTCCCGATAACTCTTCTTCTAAAACTCCGATTTGAAAATTTTTTTCTTCTTTCTTTTTTTTTTTTTTTTTTGATTGGAGGTTTAACGACCACCGTGAGCAACTCAATGGGCTATAAGCAGTCGCCCGTCCCTAATTTAGGGTCACTGGTTCCAGGGAAGGGAGAGAGCCAGTGCCGTAAGACAAACACAACATCCATGCCTGACCGGGATTCGAACCCGGACCCCTTACGGACGAATGATCAGAGGCCAGCGCCTTAGACCACTGCGCCACCGGGGCGGCATTTTTTTTTTTTTTTTTTTTTTTCTTCAGCGGATACATCTCCTGATGGAAAATCTTTTGCATATAATTTCAAGTTTTTGGAAATGAAGAATTTAGGTACCATGGGGCGTAAGTGTTAATTTTTGCTTCTGACGTATTTGCCATAAACTCTGAGCTTCTAAAATATCGATTGAAAAAATTCTTTCGTGGACTGATGCCACTCACATCGGTAAAAATTTTCGGAATATTTTCTTCTTAAAATATTCCACAGTTTCTCCGCCAGGGGGCGTAGATGTATATCCTATTTTTGTCAATATCTCTACTTCTTGGAGTCCGATTTGAAAAATTCCTTCTTTGTTGCATAGCGTTTTCAGTGTGACATCTTTTTCATATAATTTCAAAATTTTTAAGTAATTCATAGACTTTTCACTAGGGGGCGTAAAAGTAAATTGCGTTTCCCCCTACATCTCTGCTTCTAAATCTCCGATTTGAAAAATACTTTCTGCATCGGATACAGCTCTTTATGGGAAATCGTTTGCACATAATTTCTAATTTTGTAAAAAAATGGTTTGGCCACCAGTGGGCGTAAATCTTAATTTCCGCTTCTGATGTATTTGCAGCAAAATATGAGCTTTTAAATTCTCGATTGAAAAAAAAGTCGTTTGCAGACCGATGCTACTCATGTCGACAAACCTTTTAGAAACAATTTTTTCTTAAAATAATGCTTGGTTTCTACGCCAGAGGGCGTAGATGTATATCTTATTTTTGCGAATATATCTACTACTGGGAGTCCGATTTGAAAAATTCCTTCTTTGTTGGATAGTGTTTCCGATGTGAAATGTTTTTCTTATAAATTCAAAATTTTCAAGTAAATCATAGACTTTCCGCTAGAGGGCACAAAGGTAAATTGCGTTTTCTGCGTTATTTCTGGTTCTAAAACGCCGATTTGAAAAATTCTTCCTGTATCGCATACAAGACCTGATGGAAAATATTTTTCACATAATTTCTAATGTTTGGTAAAGAATGGTTTGGCCACCAGGGGGCATAAGTGTTAATTTCTGCTTCTGATGTATTTGTAGCAAAATCTGGGCTCCTGAAAATTCGACTAAATTTTTTTTCTTCGACCGATAGTGCTCATATGGAAAAACCTTTTGAGAATACTTTCTTCCTGAAATAATGCATCGTTTTCCCACCAGGGGACGTAAAGTCACATCTTATTTTTGTCGATATCTCTGTTTGTAAGAGTCCGATTTGAAAAATTCTTTCTATGTTGGAGAACGTTTCCGGTGCGAAATGTTTCTCACATAAATTCGTGTTTTTCTTAACGCACAAGTCTGCAACCAAAGTGCGTAAGCTCACAATTCCGTTTACAGCAATATCTGAGTGATTAAAAACCCGATTGAAAAACTTCTTTCTTCCGTCAGATACTGTTGTTTTCCATACCGCTTCCATTGACTTTGAATAGCTTTAATAAATTTAATTTGCGTCAGAACGGATTCAAAAGACGTGTTTACTACACCCGAACATTTGGTGTCATCTTTCTTGTTAAATGTATAAATGGCGGCCCGCATGAAACCATAGCAATCCCGCATAAACATTTTGTTTTTCTTTCAATTAAAAAAAAAGCAATTTTACTATGGAAAAACTATTGACCCCCGCTTTTAGGTGGACGTCTACTGATTTTGCTTCCTATACTTCCAATGGGCAAACTTTTGTACGCATTTTCTTCACAATTAATGCGTTCCCAAGGATGAAAATTTGAACATCGATTAAAATGACTTCATATTATAACTTGGAATATGTAATATTTTCTGAAACATAACCATAATTGTACTAAAAATTAATAACTTTTCCTTTGGTACTGTTGAGACCAGAAAAAAGATGGCGCGATTTGTACATTGATGACGTCAGTAGACAAACAAATGCTGGATTGCTTAATTATGGTTATGTTTTAGAAAATATTAAGTATTCCAAGTTATAATATGAAGTTATTTTAATCGATGTTCAAATTTTCATCCTTGGGAACGCATTAATTGTGAAGAAAATGGGTAAACTAGTTTGCCCATTGGAAGTATAGGAAGCAAAATCACTAGACGTCCGCCTTAAACTTACTGTCCTACTTGTGAAAAAGGAAATGCCGCCCCGGTGGCGCAGTGGTCTAAGGCGTTGGCCTCTGATCATTCGTCCGAAGGGGTCCGGGTTCGAATCCCGGTGAGGCATGGATGTTGTGTTTGTCTTACGGCACTGGCTCTCTCCCTTCCCTGGAACCAGTGACCCTAAATTAGGGCCGGGCGACTGCTTATAGCCCATTGAGTTGCTCACGGTGGTCGTTAAACCTCCAATCAAAAAAAAAAAAAAAAAAAAAAGGAAATTGTCCTACATAAAGGTATAGAAACTTGAAATGCAATACGTGCCTACTAATCAGGGCGATTATCAAACATAAATATGCATATATATCGCTATAATTGACGACATCCCACCTGACAGGTACAAAAGTGGATGTTTACGAAGCGTTTCAATTTTTGTTTTTTCAATTCCAAGAAAAACAGCATTCTTAAAACACGAATACGTCTGCCCCTTCCTCGCATAAGAAAACATAGGTTGTGCCCACCCATCGGCCGACACGTTGGTCGCGCCATCTGATGACATCAACGGGCGATTTTTGTTTCCGGAGTTGTATCACCTGACTATCATACACCGTGCATCACACCAATCGGCTTGTGACGTTAGTTGAAGCGACTAACGGATTGTGGATGGTGTTATATGGAAATATTTAAACTTTAATTAAATTGTAACTTCGGTTATTTTGGTAGGCGAACGACAGCTAGAGAAATTCACCCTCGTTAAGAAGGAGCTTAGCAGATATTCATTTCGGGAAAAGCCTTCTTTCACGGACCGGAACCTCCCACGAACAAAAGGACATCCTCTTTCCCCTCTTCGTTGGACACCACTCTCCCTCAGGGAGAGCCCGCCAGGGACAATGAGAGTAAGCAATTAACAGTCGACTTCTTACATCAAGAGCATTTTTCTAGAAGACAGATAATGTAGGGGAATGTGGCGGATAGGAGTCCTAAACGGGAGTCTTGTTGGAGATCTTGAAGAACGATGGATGATTTTGCTTTGTGTTTCCTTAATCACTTGACTCACAAAAGTTGCACTTGCGAGTTCTGACCTGTGCGCTATGAATGGCTGGGACAAGAAGTCTTATCGCCGAGGCATTGTTCTTCCGAAAACGTTCTTTGAGCGAAGGTCGTAGCGAAGGAAAATATATTATATGGAAATATTTAAACTTTAATTAAATTGTAACTTCGGTTATTTTGTGTGCGAACGACAGCTAGAGAAATTTATCCTGAGTTAAAATGGAGCTTAGCACAGATTCATTTCGGTAAAAGCCTTCTTTCACGGACCGGAACCTCCCACGAACAAAAGGAGATCCCCTTTCCCCCGTCGTTGGACACCGCTCTCCCTCAGAGAGAGCCCGCCAGGGACAATGGGAGTAAGCAATTAACAGTCGACTTCTTACATCAAGAGCATTTTTCTAGAGGACAGATCGTGTAGGGGAATGGGACGGATAGGAGTCCTAAACGGGGATCTTGTTGGGGACTTTGAAGAAGGACGGAGAATTTCGCTCAGACAAAGCAGGGAAAAACGCTTCTGCACGAGATGAAGTAGAAAGAAATTCTGGTGGTCACCGGAGAATCTATCAACCCGCTGGAAGTATTTGCTATTCAATCAGACCAACTGATATTTCCCTTTTCCCTCCTAATTTGAAGAATACAAGCATGTGCAGTCGAGATCATCTGTCATTACATTCAATTTGTTTAACTGCTTATTTATTTGCTTCCCTGCTCCAATGACAGGAACCTCCAACCAAGAACGATTCTTCTGATAAGTTGGCGTCCACCACAATACATGAAATTAAACCAAGCCAACAATGGCTCGACCGTGGTAACCCATGTCGTGTAGCGTCCTACACACTGTACTGGTGCAAATATCAGTACCAATAGTCTCACATAAGTTTTGCGTGCTTTGAGGCAATGTTGATTTGCGTTCTGAAAGGACAGGGTTTCTCTCCTGTACTTTCTGGTAGCTTGGAGGTTTACAAGGTCGTTTCTTGGCAGATTCCTCTCCAATCCGGTACCATTTGCATATCACATTGCCAACTGTAAACCTAGGGATCTTCAATTCCTCTGAAACGTCACGTAGGGAGTGATTGTTTATGTAGCACCCTATTATCGATCTAGCTGGAAATCAGTTGACTCTGTCGATCAAAACATCTTGCATTCAAAGTCATTCTATTATCTCATCACATCCCTACAAGCATTTTTATAACTGGATTCGTGGCGTGGTGCTTGCGTAGGATCTAATTTATTATCAGAAGTGGGGGCCATATATTAATGGTAGGTCAGTGTATGTATCGGTTTTCATGGAACAACAGGATTATAGGAATATCCTCTTGGGTTGTCACATAAGTAAAGTAAAATTATTTTCCCTTTTTTATTAATTTTCTAATTGTAATACATCCGCATATGCGTAGGCACTGTACTGTGTGACACTGAAAGCGACTTACACACCATACCCACTTCACTAACGGTTCTCAACGATTTGCCCAGCGACCATTGTGCGAATTCCAATTCGCCCAATGCCGATTTAGCCAAAGGGGACAATTCAAACAATGCATTGGCCCAATGAACTGTTCGCCAGTGGTGCTGTTCGTCCAATAGTAAGAGTCGCTCAACAGCGATGAATCCTTTTTTGTCAGCATAGGAATTGTAACATCGAGAAGGAGTTGAGGAATAGTCGCTAAAATCACTGGGCGCAAAGAGTTGTAAATAATCAAAATACGACATGCTGGAAGGTAGTGTACCAGCTTTTATTCAATTTTGTTCAATACGGAACTGGCCCATCTTGGGCAGTTATACAAGCCTGCAGACCACAAGGCATGCGGTCCATGATAGCATCAATAGTGCCCTGCAGTAAGGAACTCTATGTAGCAACCAACTGTCTCAGATCCTCTACTGGAGGCGGTGGCGACCCGTAAAGCCCTACACACATGCTCAATGGGAGACAAGTACAGTGAGTTTGGCTGCCACGGGAGAGTGAGTGTTCATGCCCTGGAGACTTTCTCATAATATGCGAACAGTGTGCGTACGGGCGTTGTCATTCTGTAGATTTGTTCCTGGCGCGGCGGAAAGGAAAGGTCGTATGGCGGTATTGACGATGATATCGAAGCAGCGTCTCGCCGTCACAGTGCCAGGAGAGATGTTCTGTTATCGTATCAAATTCCACCCCATAGCAGTCGCGCGGGGTCGCTGATTGTAAATCCCTCTGCATGTTATTCACAACGATGGAACCAGACAGATGTGTACCCATCTTGCACGCCGAAAACAGAACTCGTCCATGACTAGTACACGCCTCCTTTGTACAGTCTAACGTTTGTCCCTGTCCTATTTCAGACGACTGACCCTGTAGTATGGCAGAAACGGAAGATTCTAGGTGTGGTGTCTCGTCCTTAGTCCCACGTCTTGAAAGCGTCGTTGTATCGTTTAGGTACACACTTCTGTACTCATAGCAGCTCGGAAGTCAAGGTGTATCACGGTCGCTGTTGTGAAGGAGTTGTGGACAGACCCTCTACGGAGTAGGCGATCTTAATCTAAGACCCAGATCTCGCATATGGACAGTCTTCTGGCGCTCTATGTTAGTCAGCTGAACGTGAGCTTCCCGTTGGAATATTCGCAGCATATTCGGGACAGTTTATACGATCCCATTCGACCCTAAATGTCTGCCTTTTTGTGAGGAGAGCCAACACTTGCGCAGTCTTTAAAATCTGTTCAGCCGGTGTCTATGTGGCCGATCGCTGCGAAACTTTGATCATTTTCATATCTCAAGCAGATCAGCTACTGAACGATGCGATCCGCTACTCATGCGATTTGCATGTCTCTTCGTCGACTCCTTCTGGTTGTTGAGCTCTCTATGCTTTTGGTTTGGGCTCTCTATGCTCTGATATAGTACGTATAAACATTGATGCTAACCCTCACGCTGCTCGATAAGCCAAAGATGCAGTCTTTATCCTTTTTACAATAATATTAGAAAAAAATGGCACCCTGACGGGTTAAATCCACTGAGGATCAGAGATTTAACCCCCTTATCACCCTTCTCTACCTTTGCCTTTCTAAGGAAGCTTAATAATTGTGAAATGGATAATTGAGACAAACGAAGGGAAAACAAAGGGAGATAAAGCAACAGATTAGATGGGCGGGCGTTAGATGAAGCAGCTCCTGTCAACATTAAAAATAAGATTTTTTTATAATAAAATTTTAGTATTGTAGATAACACTCTCTCATGGTGTAAAATGGAAAACAAGTTATGAACTGTTAGTTTGCTTAGCGTTTGTTACTAATAGTGTGAGCTTAGAGGGAACACTGGTTTCACCTTAAAGTGAGTAATATTTGCAGAAACTCTGTACCTCACAGCATGTAGAAGGGCGCACTACTACATACACTGACGGAAAAAAAAAATCCCAACACCAAGAAGGAGTTGTGTTAGATAAACGACAGTTGGTAGGCGGTGAGAGTACATCTGTAAATTTGCGTAGCTAGTAGCGCCCCTCGGAACATGCAAAGCAGGTTTGCTGTAAATACGCGCTGTAACGTTCGTGAGGGTTAGTTATCGTTCAGATTCGACGTAGTGCGTTGATGTTAGTCAAGAATGCCTTTGAGAAGACGAAGAAACCATTATCAACAGCTCACGGAGTTTGAACGAGGTCGTGTAATAGGGCTACGAGAAGGTGGATTTTCGTTCCGCAATATTGCAGAACGACTTGGCAGGAATGTAGCCACTGTGCATGATTGTTGGCAGCGGTGGTCAAGGGAAGGTACTGCCTCAAGAAGACCGGGTTCCGGCCGGCCACGTGGCACTACTGAGAGGGAAGACCGCCGTGTACGGCGTATGGCCGTGGCGCATCGTACCGCATCTGCGGTAGCAATTCGAGCTGCAGTTGCCACCACAGTGACACAACGAACTGTTACAAATCGGTTACTTGAAGGACAGCTCCGAGCCAGACGCCCTGTAGCGTGCATTCCACTTACTCCAAACCACTGCCGTTTGCGACGTCAGTGGTGTCAAACTAGAGCTCATTGGAGGACGGAGTGGAGATCTGTTATGTTTTCTGATGAAAGCCGGTTCTGCCTGGGTGCCAGAGATGGCCGTGTGTTGGTTAGAAGGAGGCCAGGTGAGCGCCTGCAACCAACCTGTCTGCGGCCGAGAAAAACTTGGCCTACACCTGTAGTTATGGTCTGGGGAGCAATTTCCTATGACAGCAGGAGCACTCTCGTGGTTATCCCACGCACCCTGACGGCACAGTTGTACGTCGGTCTGGTGATTCAACCTGTTGTGCTGCCATTCATGAACAGCATTCCAGGGTGTGTGTTCCAACAGGATAACGTTCGCCCGCATACCGCTGTTGTAACCCAACATGCTCTACAGAGTGTCGACATGTTGCCGTGGCCTGCTAGATAACCAGATCTTTCACCAATCGAGCACGTATGGGACATCATTGGACGACAACTCCAGCGTCACCCCCAACCAGCATTAGCCGTCCCTGTATTGACCGACCAAGTGCAACAGGCATGGAACTCCATCCCACAAACTGACATCCAGCACCTGTACGACACAATGCATGAACATTTGCGTGCTTGCATTCAACATTCTGGCGGTTACACCGGTTATTAATGCACCAGAATTTCACATTTAAAATGGCTCTTCTCGCGCTTACATTAAGCTGTGATCTTGAAACCTTAATCGATTAAATATGTTACCTATACAAATGTATTGCCGCCATTTCATTCCTCTACAACTATTTTTTCGTGGTGTTGGGATTTTTTTCCGTCAGTGTATTTACGTTCGGTGCCACATTACCCTGTAATTAATGACTCAGGCACTCGCTCTCACTGAGTTTCCACGATGCATCATATGTCCGGAAGAATAAACAAAAGACAGTACTTACAGTTTCTGCAAGAAGTGTATCCACATCAGAGTTGGGCAGGAATGCATTACAAAGTAATGGAAGTACAGATTACAATTAACGTGTAATGCATTACAAGGTAATCTCAAGTATGGTTTGCACAAGGTAATGGAATTAATCTGTGATGCATTACAATGAAGAGGATATAATTCAATTATTTAATAATGCCATTCAAACGCAATGGAGTTATTTGGTAATGAAATTACACAATTTGCAAATAATAATTACATACTAATAGTTTATAGAAATGCACGTGTGCCAAAAGCTATGTCTAGAAAAGTCGGCCATGAAACATATAACAGACACAGAGACCGACGTGTCGTGTAGAATGCTCTAGAAGTGGCAAGAATGGGTTAGAGAATGTTCCAGAATGATCGCGTAGTGGGAAGTTGGAGAACTTTATGTAAATCAAGAAAATTCCAGAAGTTTCAGGTCCATAAAGGAGTCAGTCGCTCGCTAGTCCAGTGTTCGTATCGGACAAGTAACGGACAACAACACTTGAGGAGTACGGCACAAATGCCAAGAGTTCGCAAATTTCGTAATATTCGGCAGGGCACCCTGAGTTGCTGAACTGTGAGTGTAGTGCTAATATGTGCTTGCGGCTATAGTGAGGTAATTATTTTGGACATTGAAACGTATGTAATGGACAAGAATACTGTACTGGAGATGGACGAAATGAGTACCTCGGCAACTGATTGTAGCAATCAGACCTTTCATTCCTTTCATTTCAAGTGATGTAGTGTCTCAGAGTGGTTTCCATTGGCGTTTAATGCACAATTTGTTATTTCCTGACTTTTTTTTTGTATGTGCTTCAGTGAATTGTTCTTTGTTGAAGACTAAGATCCATTGCAACGGCATTGATCTTTCTTTCAGTTTTGTACTATTCTCCAACCGAAATAAAGATCCCAATCGTACTTACTTCATATGTATTATTTCCTTCAAATCACTTTACTTGCGGCGAAGACGGGGCAACTACTCATGTCATACGCGTACAATCTCCAATACCTACATACACGTATTTGAGGTCCGAGGGGTGGAACAATTGTCAAATAGCCTACACAACGTGTAAGTGTGTACTGGTTTATTCACGTTGTATTGTTACCCATAAGTTATTAGTTAATTACCAACATATATTAATAGTTAACCGTTAACCATTACGATTATAATGGGTAACTGCTACATGTCATTACAATTACCATGTAATTCTAATGATCAGTTCACCATTACCATGTAATGGTAACGCTAAGTTCTTGTTCCCATTACCATTACGCTGTAATGCATTACCGATTAATTCAATTACGATTTTCCACAACTCTGGTCCACACATACCCTATATTGACAAAAGTCACTGGACACCTAGAAGAGTAACACAACATAGCATTAATTGACATACATTAGTACGGTGTCGGTCCACCTTTGGCCTTAATGCATTCACTGACCCTTCGAGACATGCTTTCAACAAGATTTTGGAACACAGCGATAAGTATGCGCTTCAATTCAGTACATAATGCTGCCGCTAACTGTTGTTTAGTAGTAGGTCTTGCTTCCAAACTTCTTATGCGGAGCTCTAATTCATCCCATAGGTGCTCTACGGGATTAAGATCAGGGCTCTGTGCTGGCCAGTCCACACACGATACGGAATTATCGTCAAACCACGCCGTAACAGTCCTTGCTTTATGGCTCGGTGCATTATCCTGCTGGTACGAACAAGGCTCGGTTCCACAGTATTGCCACAGAATTGGTAGAACATAATTGCTCAGAATATTGACGTAGACGTACTGGTTAACAGGTTTGTCACGACAACCAATGGCCTGGCACCATACCACGAAAAAACCCACACGAGTATACTACCAGCTCCAAACTTGACCGTAGGAACAGTACACTGTGGTAAATAGCGTTGCCCCGGCTGCCGCCATATCCACATACCACGGCCATCAGACTGATGGATCGTGTATCTGGATTCATCGGTCCATAGAACCCGTTTCCGTTGATCTACGGTCCACGATAAATGTTCTTTACACCATGCTAAACGACGAGTAGCATTCCGAGTGGAGATGAAAGGCTTATTAGCAGCCGTACGACCACGGTAACATGGAATGAAGTTCTCTGCGAATGGCACGTGTACATACCGAGGTTTCAGCATTTTTACTCACCTGTAAATTGAGGACTTGTGCAGTACTCCGTCTATTAGCTGTAACGACTCTCTTGAGGCTTCGATGTCCTCTATCACTGATTTTCTTTGGTCTGCCGGTACGTTTTTCTGCTTCACGCACGCCATGTGTCTTCCACTTATTCAGTACATCCAAAACCGTTCACTTGGGTATGTTTAAACGCCTCTCGGTTTCTCTTATGGACAACCCACTAATATAACACCCAACAATTTTTCCTCTCTCAAAGTCAGTTCTCCCTCGCCGCGACATTTTCTCTCAATCTCACAGTGCGATACGATCCCTGTCAGCTGCAGTACTGTTTTTATACCGTTTGTAGCTGTAACGCGCATCTTAACAACGCAGCGGATCCGTTCATGTGATTTTGAAGGGGTGTCCGGTGACTTTTGTCAATATAGTGTACGTCAACACACACATGAAGTGTACACAAAGAGCATACACAGTAAAACATCCGAATAACGGTCGATGCTCGGACCGGGAAAAAGTGACCGTCGTTGGGATGTGCCGTTGTTCAGAGGTTAGGCCTGGGTTAAAATTGCTAGTCCATTACTTTGGTACAAAAAGAAAATAATTGTACAAAGCTTAAGCACAAAGTAAACGGTTTCAGAGCTTTCTCTAAACTCAGAATGCTGAATTAAACTCAAAATAACAATTATAAAACAAATCATGGTGTAGAGAATTTTAGGAAAGTGATGTTCGACCCGTTGTCTTAAACTTCCCCTTAGAAACAGCTAGCCAAGTTCAGGTAAGATAAGGGAAAGCAAAAGGAATAGTAAAATGTTAGACCGTGAAGTCAAACTGCGCAGTTAGCTGCCCGGGAGCCGAAAAATAGGAACAGAACCTACAGGGACCAAATAAAGATATACCACCGCCAACGGAAAATATTTCACGCACCCCGCACCCCCTCCCACCCCGCCTCTCCTCTCCTCCAATTGCGGCTGAAATATACACAGGAGCTTGCCAGGGCCGGATTAAGGCCTTAGTGTTTCCCTAGGCTAAGACAGCAGAGTGGGCCTCCAAAGAACTTATGGCGGGGAATTATTATGGTCTGTTAAAACACGGAACTGTAACGACTAGATTTTCTGCAGAGTTTTCATTGTCAGTCACTCTGTATTTTTCATTGTCCTCACAAGATCATGAGTTAAAAGCATTAAGATTCCTTGATTTCGTCTTGGATTTTCTATTGATTTAGTATTGTATACCTTTCTTAGTTCATCTTTTTTTGTGAAATGCAATATGAAGCCACAGGGGACTTCGACGTTTAGCGGTTCGAAGTGCAAACTGAGAGGTGTGAAACTGTCTGATCGACGATGTTGGTCGACGATGCTGTCCACAGCGACATGAAATCTTTACTCTTAGTGAGTCATTGTCTTGAAATCTGTTCGTCTTCCAGCCTCGGTTCCTGACCAAATAGAAATCATACGAGACAAAAGTTAAACTATTTTATAAATCTCTCTCTCTCTCTCTCTCTCTCTCTCTCTCTCTCTCTCTCTCTCTCATGAACATGGTGGGCCACAAGGCTGTAGTTTCTATAGATCCCTGTGACGTGCCAGCCGTGCAGGACGCACACGATATAAAGGCAGATAGCAGTAACAACGAACGTCCGCGTAGCTCAATTGGTAGAGTGACTTATTCCGGAATGAGGGGACCCGAGTTCGAGCCCCCGGCGTGGACAAAAATGACGGAGAAATTTTCTTCGTTATAATGACGCCCAAACTTTCCGGATGACCCGGCCGTTCAAGATCCCGCAATGGTGTGATGTTCTTTCCACACCGCGATATAGGAAAAATCAGAGAATCCCTTTTCCAGCGCTTCGAAAAATATATGTGTGTGACGTTACATTCCACACACCAGATTGACTGGGAGTTCTCAATTGCGCGTTCTACATCGGATGGCTGCCTACGACGATTCATGGTCACGGCTGACCCGTGGGCCATTCCCCCGGCCCTCTTTCGGGGGGGGGATGTGACGTGCCTGCCGAACAGGACGCACACGACATAAAGGCAGATAGCAGCATCAAAGAACGTCCGCGTAGCTCAATTGGCAGAGTGACTTATTCCGGAATGAGGGGATTCGGGTTCGAGCCCCGGCGTGGACAAAAATGACGGAGAAATTTACTTCGTTATACCCCCTTAATCCGGCTCTGGAGCTCGCCTCACGCAGAACTAAACTTTAACTCCTTTCTTTTCACTTAAGCAAAGCATTGTGCCTGCCATAAAACCACCCATCGTTCTCGAGACATATTTCCTTTAACAATAACACATATTATTAGTCCCTATATTATCTGTGATGACCAGCCAGGAGAATGCCGTTCTTCCACTGCTTTTCCGTATTCATGATTTTTACTTGTTCTTTATTTATTTTTTTCATACTTCATCCTTACATTATACATCACATTTTGCGTAAATAAGACGGCTTTATTATTTCATGACAAGAGCTTTGTTAAGCAATCCCATCAGTACATCATCATCATCATCATCATCATCATTGTCAACCATTATCAATCCACTGCTGGACGAAGGTCTCCCCAAGTTTCCTCCACAACGGTCTGTCTTGTGCCAGTCTCCTCCATGTCACCCCTGCATACTTTCGAATTTCATCCACCCATCTCCCATGTGGTCTTCTTCTGGGTCTTTTCCTGTCCCTTGGAATCCAATCTAAAATTTCGGCTGTCCATCGATGATCTGTCCTTCTGGCAGTATGTCCAGCCCATTGCCATTTCAGGGATTTAACTCTGATCATGATGTCTTCCACTCTTGTCATTTTTCGGATCCACGAGTTCCTCTTCTTATCTCTCCTGGTTACACCAAGCATGCACCTCTCCATGCTGCTTTTAGTTGTCTGCAGCCTTTGTATGTCTCTTTTAGTTAAGGTCCACGTCTCTGCACCATACGTAAGCACTGGAAGGATGCATTGATCAAACACTTTTCTTTTAAGACATAATGGAATATTGCTCTTGAAAATTATGCTGTTTCTTCCAAAAGCTCTCCAGGCAAGTTTTGTACGCCGATTAATTTCTTCATCAATGTGACCCTCACTTGATATCTACTGTCCAAGATAAACGTAAGTGTCTGTTATCTCCAGCTTTTCTCCATCAATCGATAAATCTTCATTTCTTGTAAAAGCATTGAACATCACTTTTGTCTTCTGAAAGTTCATTTTCAATCCCACTTTTTTACTCTTGTCAGCAAGTTCCTGGATCATACTCTGCAGCTCTGATGGGGTAGTTGCAAAAATGACTACGTCATCAGCAAAACGAAGGTGGGTTAGATAATCTCCATTAATCTTTATCCCTTTGTTTTCCCAGCTCAGCGACTGAAAGACACACTCCAATGTGGCATTAAAGAGCTTCGGAGATATGGTGTCACCTTGTCTCACTCCCTTTCCAATTTTTATGTGTGTTGTATTTTCAAACAGCCGAATCTTTGCACTGTTATTATAGATGTTATTAATAATATTAATGTATGCATCTTCAATACCGCAGGATTTCAGAGCCATTGTAACTGCTGATGGTTTCACCGAAGCAAAGGCTTTTTCATAATCGATAAAAGCCATGCACAATGGAAGTTCATATTCCCTCGCTCTTTCAATTAGTTCTCTCAGTACGTGGATATGATCTATTGTGCTGTAGCCACTCCTGAATCCAGCTTGTTCTCTCGGTTGAGCCATGTCCAGTGTTACCTTCAAGCGGTGTGAAAGAACTTTAGTGAAGATTTTATAAACCACTGATAGGAGGCTGATAGGTCTGTAGTTCCTGAGATCCTCAATGTCACCTTTTTTATGTAGCAAGATCATTGTAGCGTTGTTCCAATCCTCAGGAATTTTCCCTTCATTAAGGCATCGAGTGAAAATTTGGGCGAGTACTGTTTCGATTTCTCCACTTGCTTCTTGTATGATGTCTACAATAATTTCATCTTCTCCTGGAGCTTTTCCCCGCTTCATGTTCTTGATTGCATGTGCAACTTCTGCTGCATATATATATATATATATATATATATATATACATTTATTTACAATGTGATTTGCACTTTCCGTCCGTGACCACCAAGCAGCGTCTATCTTTCATCCTACCATCCTCGTGTCCTGCGCTCGTCTCTCCTTTTGGCCATTTTACCACTCTCTCCACGACTTCCGCCTTCGGGCACATCCAACCTTACCACCATGGCGATTCTCCAAAGAACCCCCTTTCCAATCTCAATTTTTATACCGTCCCTGACATCGCTTTGCCCTTCTTGGAGCACCGTGGTCACTCGGAAAAGAAATTTACATCATGAGTGGCATTACACAAGTTTTACGTTTTTAGAAGGATCATGACATTATCCCTCACCCTGAAGTACCGAACGAACTTCCTCCGTAAAATACTAAAGGACGTGGTGTCCGTTAAATCTCATTCGGTACTTATTAGGATGCCCGTTGGCCGCTGTTGGGAGATTTCGTTGTTCAGAAGTTATCGTTGATGTTAATCCTACAGCAGTTGTTGTGTACCAATGAAAACATGCCGTTGATCCGAGGTTGCCGTTGTTTGGAGGTGTCCGTTGATGAAGGTTTCACTGCAATAACAGCACTGCATGCACATGTTATGAAGATGCTTCCTCGTAGCCCACTCGGGAGGAGCGATGGTAATTATCTCTCCATCCTTCCACCAGTACGTAGTTTTGATCCGTGCGAGGCCGCAGTGTCTTATTCAGCTCTGAAAAACGCCGCTATCGCACAGCCATTAAGGCTCTCAGACGGAGCGAATTGGCCCACTGGGACACCGGAATATTTCCCGGCGGACCACACGAGAAATGGCCCACTTAATAACATCAAATTTGTCGGATTCTTTTTATACGAACGAATAATTATTTCGGTATTTGTTAGTAACAACTGTTAACTTCATTTGAACAATTGCTAACTTCATTTGATTTCGTTAAAAGAAACAAAGGTGAAGCTAACTACTGTTAGATATAGCACTTTGAACTTGGAGCCCAGGGTTATTGGTGGACGCTACCCTCCGTTTGCAATCTTGAAGATGACGTTCACACTTATTATGACGGTCCATCATAATGGGTGCTTATGAAGGTGCACGCTAACACAGAGTATAAAGCAATTATCTTGCAGCAGGTCAAATACACTGCTGGTCACCCAAAATGCAATACGAAGAAGGACACGAGATAGCAAAGCCAGGTTTATTGGACACATAACAACAGATACAAAGATGAAACGATTGAGCTTACAGGCCCGTGCAACTTGCGGAACACGCAGACATCAGTAGTTCGTGTGGCCCCCATGGCTGGCAATAACGGCCGCTACACGCCGTGGCATTGAATGAAAGAGGCTTTGGATGTGGGTTTGGGGTATGTCGGTCCAGGCTGCTTCCACACGTTGCCACAGTTCATCAGGCGTAGCCGCGGGTGGTGCTTGCCGGGCCACTCGGTTGCCGATCAGCGACCAGACGTGTTCGATGGGCGACATATCGGGAGAACAGGTGGGCCACGTCAGCAGTGACACCTGGTGGGCCGTGAAGAATTGTTGCACGATGCGTGCCACGTGCGGGCGCGCATTGTCCTGTTCAAACGTGGCCGCTGGCAGGTCCTGCAGGTAAGGGAGGACTACAGGCTCCAAAACGTCGGAGATGTAGCGGTGGCTGTTGAGTGTATCGGCGATGCGTACCAGAGGGTTGCGGGTGTCATATCCAATTGCGCCCCAAACCATAACGCCAGGCAACGGACCGGTATGGCGATGCATAATGCAGGCGTCATACAGTCTCTCGCCGCGTTGCCGCCACACGCGGATCTGACTATTGTGGTGTTGCAGGCAGAAGCGGGATTCGTCGGAGAAGACAATGTCGTGCCATTCCGTAATCCATCCAGGCGGGCATTCAACGGCCCACTGCCGCCGCATTCGCCGGTGGTGTAATGTCAATGGTAATCGAAACAATGGGCGCCGTGCGACAAGTCCCCGCTCCTGCAGACGACGTCGAACGGTACGTGCTGACACAGGTTGTTGAGCAACACACCCTAATTCCTGCGCTAAGGTTCGTGATGTGGTGGTGCGAGCCGTCAATGCCCGCCGCACAACACGCCGGTCCTCTAGTTCGGTGGTGTGCCGCGGCTGCGGCAATCGCTCAAGTCGGTCCGTCCGTCCCTCCTGTACCCACCGAATCCATACTCGCCTCGCTGTGGTTGGATGTCATCCCACACGGGCGCCGATGTCTCGGTACGATAAACCGCTGTCGCGATAAGCTACTATTGGTCCTCTGTCGAACTCCGAAACGTGCTGGAATGACTGCCGTATTCTGTGACAAGGCATCAGGAAGCTTCCCACGTACAGGTCCGGGAGCACAACACACTTCCACTACTTACATCGCGCCTTCTGTGCACCCTTCTTATAGTGCTTCTCGGTGGCGTGCCGGACGCACAAGATTTGCATATGCCCTGCAATGCTAATCGTTTGCGTGTCCTCTCGCGGGCGACGCATGCTGCGAATTTTAGGCCAATCGGATGTCCTCTCGCGGGCGACGCATGTTGCGAATTTCAGGCCTTCCTTCTTGGTGTTGCATTTTGGGTGGCCAGCAGTGTATGTGAAAAAAATAATTACTTAGTAAAATTGCTATGTGGCATGTGCACTTTTTAACTTTCAGAATGATATTTCATGGCGATTTAGTTGGAAATGGGGTTTATTTCCAAGAGACTTGTGATTCTGTCAAAAACCATATTTTTCTAAGGAAAATAATCATCTAATACCTCCTTTCGAGAGGGTTTGATGTTACACTCAATCATTAGCGATTTTTTTTAATTCTTTCATTCTTAAATTGTAAGTATATGTTCACGATTGAATTCGCTTTACAATGCATATTTCAACAGTTCTCTTTCGTTCAGGATATAACAGAATTTTTTTCTCATGAAGAAATTTAATAACGTACTTACCTGGGAGATGACACACATATCAAAACGACAAAGTTGCAGCGATAAGCTTCATCGGTTTAGTTCAAGCGGTAGAATATGAGACTCCGGAGAAGAAAGTTATGGCTTCGAATCACATCACCGCCAAAAATTAGACTTTATTTTACACAATTTATGAGGTTTCCCTCTGTTGGTGTTTTTTTAGGGGGGGGGGAAGACTCAAATTCCCAGCCCGGGTTCATCCTTCCTATCAGTCCCTGCTACCAAACGATTTGTAGCTGGATAGCTGCTGTCATTCCTTCATGGCGTGGCATTTTTTTTCAATAATTAAGTTGAATATTTAGAAATAATTTTCGCTGTTTTTGTTCATAAAAACTGGATGACGGGAAAGCAGCTACTCGAGATGACTTGAAGCCCCTTTTCACAGTCATAGCAATAGTTCCTATACACTGAAAAGCAACTGAATTAGAAACAGCTAGTGTTATGCAAATGTGGCGCTGTGGGCGGCCCTGTAAACGGAAACGACATGACGTATGCAGCGATCCGACAATATAAGGAGTGATGCGACGGGAATCAGTAAGAGTCGGACGCAGTATGGGTAAGATGAAGGATCTCAGCGCATTTGATCGTGGGCAAATTGTCGGGGCCCGACGAATGGGTCACTCCATCTCGGAAGTCACTGGGATTTTCACGAGCCACTGTGTCACGGGTGCACCGTGAGTACATCGAATCCGGTAAAACCATCCCTGCAAGGGCCAACTGCCGTGGACAACAGCGTGAGGATGAGAGGGGTCATCGTCGGCTAGCTCGCATTATAACAGAGGATAGACGGGCCACAGTGCAAGGAATCACTCGGCAATTTAACGCTGGTGCATAAAAACGTGTAAGCAGCCACACCATTCAGAACCATCTCCTCGCTGTGGGGTGCAGAAGCCATCGTCCCACGAGAGTACCGCTGCTGACCGCACATCACAGGGTGCAAAGATTAGCATGGGCCCGGGAACATCGCCACTGGACCCTAGACATGTGGGAAAATGTTGCCTGGACTGATGAGTCGATATTCACGTTGGTACATGCGGATGGCAGGATACGAGTACGGCGCGAACCTCATGAAGCGATGGATCCTTCTTGCCAGCAGGGTACTCTTCAAGCTGGTGGGGGTGGCAGTCTCGTCTGGTGACTGTTTACGTGGACTGAAATGGGACCCCTGGTACGTGTGATATCGTCCCTCACAGGTCAACGTTACCGGGATATCCTGGACGACCATTTGCTCCCGTTTGTGCATCTTCAACATCCCACTGGAGACCTCATCCTACAACAAGACAATGCACCGTGCCATCGCTCCCGAATTGTATCCGAATGGTTGGATGAACACTCCACCGACGTGACCTCGCTTCCTTGGCCAGCTAGGTCACCTGACCTCAATCCCATCGAGCACATCTGGGATGCCATCGAGAGAGATGTTCGATGCTCTGACATCCCTCCATCAAATCTTCGTGAACTGTGGGAGCTTGTTCAGGGGTCGTGTATCCGGATGGATTCCCAACGCTTCCGGTGTCTTGTCGAGTCCATGCCGAGACGAATCGCCGCGGTCATTAGGGCGAAAGGTGGTGCTACACGTTACTAGACAGGTATCTCTAATTGAATTGCTCTTCAGTGTACATGCATATTAATAAGATAATGTGAAAGAAACATCAGTTTAATGTATGAAATTTTTATACCAATGAGGATATGGAGTTATGTATTACAGTCGTTAACGCATAGCAACGCAACCTTAAGAATATAATGAACTGAAAGATGCATAGGCGTCGACTATAGAGAGGCGAGGTGAATCTTGCCCCTCCAAAAATTTTACTGAAGGGGGGGGCAGTGCCCACCCAATATTTTTCATCCTGTTTAATTAAATAATCGCTTTAGCCTCATAAAGTGGACCAAGCTCATAGTTTATCTTTTCGCTCCCTTTATTTTTACGCTTTCCAACCGTAGGTTGAAGAAGCGTATATGCTCCAGCTTTCTCCGTCTGTCTGTCTGTCCGCACAATAACTCGCGTAAAAATAGTTGGATTTCAATGAAATTTTAGTATGTGGTAGGGGACCTCATGGGAAAGCTTCCTGTTGAAAATAGGCGAAATGGGGTTAAAGGTCAAGACATAGGAGCGGGATCCATTCCATTGCTCTTCTGCATCATAACATACGTAAAAATGCTTCAATTGCGACAAAACTTAATCATGTTGTTCCGGGGATGTACTAAACCGGTTCTGTTGAAAATAATCGAAATGGGATCAAAGGTCAGGGCACAGAAGCAAAATTTATTCCACAGCCATTATCCTTAAAACTTGATTAAAAAATTTTCTATTGCGACAAAACTTTAGTATGTTGTTCCAGTGGTATACTGAACCAATTCTGTTAAATATCATCGAAATGGGGTCAAAGGTCAGGACACAGGAGCGAGATTTATTCCACAGCCATTATTCTCATAACTTGAGTAATGATTTCTGGTATGTTGGAAAGCGTATCATAATAAGTCTATTGCATGATTCTACTAACTTGTTTTATTTTATAATTTATTTCCAAAAAAATTAATAAATGACAAAATAAATGAAAACTTTTTTCCCATTCTCCGCTTTGCTCATTTGATAAGAAACTGGATTGCCAGCCCCGTGTTGTGTCTGACATTTTCTCGTGATACGTGGTAAATGTCTAAAACAATTATCAAAAATAAAATAAATAAAAATACTGAAACGTATAATATCTAGCGCCTTTATTTATCTATTTATTTTTTGCGCTTCTTGCTCTTTGTTTGAGTAATCCAGTTAATTTCTCATATTTTTTACTAAACTTTAGAAACAAAATTTCTCTGGATATTTTTATAAAATCACAGGCTAAATTTTATTTTTGGAATTATTAATATTCAGCAAAAGAATATTTGTTCCCTTGTTCATTTGCTGATGAGGAATTACAGTTGCGTTTTAAAATATACATTTGTACGTCGAATCTCATAGTTGACTTTTTTGCTCCCTTTTTTTATCTTCCTCTTGAGAATGGAAGAGACGGGCTCCTCCCAAGTCTGATCTCTTCAATCCTACCCCCCTCCCCCACCAATAACTTGGAGAAGTCGGCACCCCTGAAAAGATGTTCTTCTCGGGGAATTTTACTACGTACAAAAAAAATGTGGCATGATGTTAAATGTGTTTTTTTATATTCAAGTGTAAAGAATTTAAGAAGTTTTGCTTTTTCTGTGCCACAGTTTTTAATTGCTACTTAATTACAGTCAAACCCCTATTTAACGGACTGCGATTTAACGAATTCCGCGATTTTACGTACATTTTGTATGGTACGGGTGGAATCTCATTGACATTAACGCTAAGTGTTGCTCGATTTAACGAACACATTTCCTCAATTTAGCGAACATTATTAATTTTTTTTAAACCACCAAACTACCCAGGTAGCACAGCTTTGCAATCTAACGTAGGCCCAACACTGAGCCACCCACTTTTAGGAATAGAAGGCTGTGTTGGGCCTAGGCTAAATTGCAATTCTGTGCTACCTGGGTATGTTAACCAGTATTTTCACGTTAAAAGTTAACTAGAAAGTGAGCCTCGCATAACAGGAAAAGTTTACGCATGCAGTTAACCAGCGTTTCAAGAACACTATCTGCGACACAGCTTGGCGGAATCATAAATTAGTTCGCCTTTTCTGCGACCATCAAGCGTAAGCTTCTTACAAAGCGAGGCAAATGACCAACAAGTTCCAAAGGAGCGTAACATTTCCTTGCATGGATGAGAAGCAGGAAAAAGAAAGGCGGTGTGGTGGGAGGAAATCTAAGGTACCTTGAGAGATTCTTGTTTTCAGCTACAGGCAGAACAATAGCTTTCTGTCAACTCAGATTGTACGTACCCATTCCTGAACCTCTGAAATTCTTCCCCAAATTGCACTTCTTCTTTTCTTCTCAGTGTTAAATCTACAGATAAAATTAAACAACAAATCTCATTATGCAACTTATAATATTGAAATCATTAAGCCGCCACGGTGGCGCAGTGGTCTAAGGCGCTGGCCTCTGATCATTCGTCCGTAAGGGGTCTGGGTTCGAATCCCGGTCAGGCATGGATGTTGTGTTTGTCTTACGGCGCTGGCTCTCTCCCTTCCCTGGAACCAGTGACCCTAAATTAGGGACGGGCGACTGCTTATAGCCCATTGAGTTGCTCACGGTGGTCGTTAAACCTCCAATCAAAAAAAAAAAAAAAAAAAAAAAGAAATCATTAAATAAGTATAAAGGACACCGTCTCTGTACGAACAAATGAATAAGAAAATCAAAGAACCAATAAAATTAAAAGCCGTAAAACTTCCAATCCATTAGCTTAACCTAAAGATACACATCAGTAGGTAAACATAGTATGTGTGTGTTACGTCAGCGATGTTTAAGTACTAATGTGTATCTTTAGATTAAACTAATGGATTGAAAGTTTTACGGCTTTTAATTTTATTGGTTCTTTGATTTTCTTATTCATTTGTTCGCACAGAGACGGTGTCCTTTATACTTATTTATCAAGAATGTACGAATGAGTGGTTTTATATTGAAATCATTATTTAAAAAGCTAAATGCTCGGAAAAAAATCAACTATCGTATTTTTCTCGCAATTTTAAAGTACGCTTACATTTTGATGCTACATACTGAAATCTGATATCTACGAATTATGTATTTAATATGCAAAGTAAATGTGTACGTATTATAACATTTTTGATAACAAATGTCGTAATTAAAAGTACTATAAATAATTTAAATTTCACTGGAAGAAAGAGAACTTAGCTGCTTACGTATTCTGTTATGAACACTAGCTTAATTCGAATACTGCATTCGAAAGGCTTCCTCGATTTAGGGAATTCCACGATTTTACGTACTAGACTGTTGGTCCCTTGAAGTTCGTTAAATCGAGGTTTGACTGTATTTGCTTACTTATGTTCTATATTTTCATATAAACCGTAAAAGGTGCTAGACACAATCACACGGCAGCTCCGTATGGTGTTTTCCGTTTTGTGCAGTCCGTTATCTGATCATTGGTCGTTTCTCGTCATGTTTCTGCTTTGGTATTTCGCCTATTGACATCTGTGATACCAAAAGAAAACGAAGTTTATTCACCTTCAATAGTTGGTGGAACCTCCACGAGCGGCGATTACAGCTGCGACCCTCCGGGGCATACTCTCAACCAGCCGTTGTACGACGGCTAGCGGTATTTTCTTCCACTCGGCTTGGAGAAGACAGGTCAGTTCCTTCACCGATTTCGGACGGTGGGGGCACCCCTTAAGTCGACGCTCCAACTCGTCCCAGAGGTGCTCGATGGGGTATAGGTCCGGGCTCTGCGCAGGCCAGTCCATTCGATTAACCACATTGTCACCATACCAAGCCATGGTGGGCCTCGCAACATGACAGGTGGTATTGTCATCCTGAAAGTAACATGGGTCCACCCCGTAAAACTGCCACAACGTAGGAAGCACATGGTCATCCAAAATGGTGCAGTAGGTCTCGGCGTTGAGTCTACCAGGAATTGCGACCAAGGGTCCCGTGCCATACCAGGAGAAACACCCCCATAGTAAAATTCCACCGCCGCCGAACTTCACAGTTGGCACAATACATTCCGACAGGAGGCGTTCTCCAGGCAGACGCCAAACCCAGACCCTGCCATCCTAACGGCAGAGGGTGAACCTTGATTCGTCCCTCCAGAGAACCTGTTTCCACTGTTCAACGGTCCACTGTCGACGTTCTTTGCACCACGTTAGCCGAGCAGCGCTATTGGACTTGGTGATCAAAGGCTTGTGGGCGGCAGCACGTCCATGATAACCGAGCAGATGGGCTTCCTTATGGATGGTATTCATCGAAAGAACACTCCCGAATGCATGTTGAAACTCCTCGCGGATGTGGCCCATCGATTTGGTGCGGTTCTCCCGAATTTCTCTGGCCAGCACCCGTCGGTCTCTAACTCCCAGTTTTGTGGATCTCCCGGGTCGGGGCACATTCCGACAGTCACCTCTCATCTTGCACTTGCCAATCACGTAGGCCACTGTTGATTTTGGGTACTTCAACTAGCTGGATATGTCACGTATGGATCGGCCATTTCTGTGATACCCGACGATTACACCTTTCTCGAAATCAGAGAGCTCCAAACTGCGTGGCATCTTGCCTGCGACTGGTTGCGTTGTTGTTTCCCACATGATATTCAACGGCGGCGGCCGTGACGTGTATCAGGACCGCAGATATCGTCGATTGCAGGGGTGTCCAATTACTTGTTGTTAGATAGCGTAGTTTTGATGCTGTTTCTGATGTAAACAATGGGGCATGGCAGGGTGCTCTCCTTTGGCCCATTCAGGCCCGTGCACCAACCAGCAGTTACGTGTTTTATGTGTGCGATCAAAGAGTTCCCTAAAAGAAGAAAATTTCCATATCCTTAACTTTGGTGTTAGAGCAATTAGTTTAATTACAAAGTTCACACATTTTTTGTTTCAATAAAGTGCAATAATTTTGGTTTGGCGAAAAATGCCTTTGGGTTCCAAAGAATTTCAATTATTTAAACATCCATAAAACCTAGTTATTAATATGGAATAAAATTTCAGTAATTGAAAGCTAATAGATTTTCGAAAAAGGGCACCGAAGGTATTTTTTGCGGGAGCGGGGGGGGGAGGCACGAGTTTTTCCAGTACGCCTCTGATCTCACGCAATTGCATAAAATGATTTGGAGCTATTTGTCTGCACTTAGATGGTACTGCCTTTTTTATGTATTCTTGAAAATGAAAAATATTGGTCGAACTTTTGCATACGTCTTACCTGATATACGTGAACACCAGGACGTTCGCATTCACCGGATTGACACTTCGACTCGTCTAATTCTCCTACGAGGTGACAAGTGCGATTGAAATTGTGTTCTCCTTCAGGGGTTTCTATAGCGATTCCCAAACATTCCAGGTTCTGCCTACATTTCTGAGTACAGTGATTAAAGTAAGTTTCTTTTATAGTTTCTAGAATCCAATCACCGTGAAGCTTGTCTTCAAACCGAAAGGTATACATAACGACGTCAACTTCAATTCCATAGCTTTTCACCATACATAACCCGAGAACCACTTGAAGAAACATACTTTTCGCATTCCAAAACTTAGAGCTTGGATTTAAATAAAAGTTTTGGAACAAGTTTTTCAGCTATGAAGGCAACGAAATAGGATCTCCACCTGATTTTGTTACTTTGATTTCAGCTTCGCGTGAAACTACTTTTTGTTATTCCTGAAGGGTGACCCGTTGAAACTTCTGTATCTTCAAAATTTATGATTTGGGAAACAAATTCAACGCTTAGAACAAATTGGAAAAGACGCGGTGAAAAATAAAACACGCGCAAGTGAAACTGAGATTACATGTAGCCTACAAACCTTCCTGAAAAAAATAACTCAACTCCGTAAAATTCGTTCACTTTTATTTACCGGTTACAACTGTCAGCACGCAAAAACAGGTCATTCTTTATTTAAGCCCAGAGCCATTGAGTACCGCGTGCGATCAATGTGAATGAAATATTTATGTTTCAACTTGACGTTGTTCACTTTCAGCTACGGATCTTTTTCATGTTTTCCCTTTCTTCTAGGTGAAAAAAGAAAAAAAAAAAGAAAAGGAGTAAAGAACAGAGAGTTCAGTATAGATTTAATGAAATCATATTCATGAGCCAAGCTTGTTATTTTTTTATCGTTGCTAGTACAAATGCATTTAGTGAAGCAAGAATGCTCAGATGTTGCATGAAAAATATTTAAGAGAGAACAGGAAACACACCTGCCGTTTCTTTTGATGGGCGTTTCGGTAAGAGACAGGGTCACGGAACTCATAAATGCCATGGTATTCTCTCAAAACACTATGAAACACACTGATTTTTTTTGTTTTTTAATTCTACTCATAACACCTGGCATAATGTAAAAAGTAAGTGCCTCGGCAACGAAGAAAGATTTGTGGTTGTCCAAAGCACGGAATTAACGAGAAATGATCAGATGGCCATCATCAGTACCTCAGGGGCTTTAGGCAGTCGCCCGTCCTCAGTACTGGCTACGCAGGACAGGCCAATCATGATTCAAACCCGATTTTATCCCTCAAGAATGGTCACAAGGCAGCGCCTCAGACCACTCTACTACCGCGGCGGTTTAACGCGAGTATTGCTCACCTGTATACTTAAATATCCAAAAATGGCACGTTTCTGTTTTGTGCTACATATTATTAGGAATGAATACGAAATACACCATATTGACAAAAAACACCAGACACCTAGAAGAGAAACACAACATAGCATTTACTGACATACATTAGTACGGTGTCGGTCCACCTTTGGCCTAATGCATGCACTAACCCTTCGAGACATGCTTTCGATAAGGTTCTCGAACACAGAGATAGGTATGAGCTTCCATTCAGTACATAATGCTAACTGTTGCTTAGTAGTAGGCCTTGGTTCCAAACTTCTTATGCGGCGCTCTAATTCATCCCATAGATGCTCTATGGGATGAATTTCCATAGATGCTCTCTGTGCTGGTGACTCCACACACGATACGAAATTACACGCCGTAACTGTCCTTGCTTTATGTATCGGTGCATAATCCGGCGAGTACCAACAAGGCTCGGTTCCATAGTATTGCCACAGAGTTGGTAGGGCATAATTGTCCAGAATATCGAGGTAGACGTGCTGGTTAACAGGCTTGTCCACGCCAACCAATGGGCCGGGACCATACCACGAAAAACACCCCCACACGAGTACACTGCCAGTCCAAACTTGACCGTAGGAACAGTACACTGTGGTAAATAGCGTTCTCCTGGCTGCCGCCATACTCATACACGGCTATCAGACTGATGAATCGTGTATCTGGATTCATCTGTCCATAGGACCCATTTCCATTGATCTACGGTCCACGATAAATGTTCTGTACACCAGCTAAACGATGAGTAGCATTCCGAGTGGAGACGAAAGGCTTCTGATTAGCCTCACGACCACAGTAACTCATGGAATGAAGTTCTCTGCGAGTGCCTCGTGTACATACCGAGGTTCCAGCATTTTTACTCACCTGTACAGTGAGGTCTTGTGCATTACTCCGTCGACTAGCTGTAACGATTCTCCTGAGGATTCGACGTCCTCTATCACTGATTTTCTTTGGTCTGCCGGTACGTTTTTCTGCTTCACGCACGCCATGTGTCTTCCACTTATTCAGTACATCCAAAACAGTTGACTTGGGTATGTTTAAACGCCTCTCGGTTTCTCTTATGGACAACCCACTAATATAACACCCAACAATCTTTCCTTTCTCAAAGTCAGTTCAGCGACATTTTCACTCAAGCTCACAGTGCGATGCGATCACTGTCAGCTGCAGGCTTATTTTTATACCGTTTGCAGCTGTACCGCGCATCTTAACAACGCAACGGATCCGTTCATTTGTTTTTGAAGGGGTGTCCGGTGACTTTTTTCAATATAGTGTGTATAAATGGGAATGAGTGCGATTCTATCTGTGTCTTCATTGAAAGGTGGGGAGTTAACGACCACCATATGCAATTTGAAGCCGCCTGTATCTGATTTGGAGCCACTGACTCAGGGTCAGATTATGTTATGTTGTGGCCCGGTACTAGCACTAAATTGAGGCTTTTTTCAGCAAACTTTTCCTATTATCCATTTGCCGATGGCAGAAATCGAACACGCATCCTTCTGCTCCGGAGCCGAGTGTATTCCCAATTAAGCTACGCCGACGAAATTTGTCCCTGCAGCTTTGCCGTCTTGACATGTGTGTCACCTCTGAGGCAGGTACGTCAAATATATTTCACCCCCTCCTCGAGAAAGGGCTAGGACGGAATCCTATGTTTCCGGGTCAGCCGGCTAACCGAGCTTGAAGGAGGTCACTGCAGAAGAAGGAATTCTGACAAATTCCGGATGATGTGTGGAATGAAAATCACCCATTTTTCGAAGAACTCAACTTCCAGGAGATTTATTTTACGTTCGGGCGCCAATATAGCGTAAGATCCATTTGCCGGTGGCCGAAGTCGAATCCGTATCCATCTGCTCTGGAGCCGAATGCTTTCCCAATGAAGTTACACCTACGAAGTTTGTCACTGCAACTTTGCCGTCTTGACATGTGCAGGTACGTCACACAGTGGAACATTATACACTGAAGAGCAATTGAATTAGATACAGCTGGTGTTATGCAAATGTGGCGCTGTGGGCGGCCCTGTAAACGGAAACGACATGACGTATGCAGGGCTCCGACAATATAAGGAGTGATGCGACGGGAATCAGTAAGAGTCGGACGCAGTATTTGATCTCAGCGCATTTGATCGTGGCCAAATTGTCAGGGCCCGAGGTATGGGTCACTCCATCTCGGAAGTCGTGCAGGCACTGGGATTTTCACGAGCTACTGTGTCACGGGTGCACCGTGAGTACATCGAATCCGGTAAAACCATCCCTGCAAGGGCCGACTGCCGTGGACAACAGCGTGTGGATGAGCGGGGTCATCGTCGGCTAGCTCGCATTGTAACAGCGGATAGACGGGCCATAGTGCAAGAAATCACTCGGCAATTTAACGCTGGTGCATAAAAACGTGTAAGCAGCCACACCATCCAGAACCATCTCCTCGCTATGGTGTACAGAAGCCATCGTCCCATGAGAGTACCGCTGCTGACCGCACATCACAGGGTGTAAAGATTACCATGGGTGCGGGAACATCGCCACTGGACCCTAAACATGTGAGAAAATGTTGCCTGGACTGATGAGTCGAGATTCACGTTGGTACATGCGGATGGCAGGATACAAGTACGGCGCAAACCACATGAAGCGATGGATTTTTCTTGCCAGCACGGTAGTCTTCAAGCTGGTAGGGGTGGCATTCTCGTCTGGGGACTATTTACGTGGACTAAAATGGAACCCCTGGTGCGTGTGACATCGTCCCTCACAGGTCAACGTTACCGGGATATCCTGGACGACCATTTGCTCCCGTTTGTGCGTCTTCAACATCCCACTAGGGACCTCATCCTACACAAGACAATGCACCGTGCCATCGCTCCCGAATTGTATCCGAATGGTTGGATGAACACTCCACCGACTGGCTTCGAGTGTCTCCGTCTTATGGTCTTTACATTCTTCTGTTAGTTTGGCTAACAATTCTTCGACTGTCAAACAGAGGTAATCGCTCTTTCCACGTTTATAAGTGGGTTACGGAAAAATTTTCGTTGGCCGCCACTGGGAATCGAACCCAGGGTCTTCCAGTTACCCGCCGCATATGCTTTCACTGCACCACAGCGGCCTCCAATTCCTCCAGACTCACACACACTAACTGCCAAGCCAATTTGGCAGGTTGCTTCTTCGAGCCTCGCACAATGCTGGGGATTCACCAGAGATGGTAAGCAGCAACTGAACAAATAATTAGAAGGCAAATGAATAATTAATACAGACATTTGACATGGACCAGGAACATCAAACAGAGGTCATCGCTCTTATCACGTTTATAAGTGAGTCACGAAAAAATCCTCGTTGGCCGCCACCCTGAATCGAACCCCGGTGGCGGCCAACGATAATTCTTCCGCGACTCACTCTGTATTAATTATTCATTCGCCTTCAAATTATTTGTTCAGTTGCTGCTTACCATCTTCAGTGAATCCCCAGCATTGTGCGAGGCTCCAAGAAGCAACCTGCCAAATTGGCTTGACAGTTAGTGTGTGAGTCTGGAGGAATTTGAGGCCGCTGTGGTGCAGTGGAAGCTTATCTGGCGGATAACTGGAAGACCCTGGGTTCGATTCCCGGTGGCGGCCAACGAGAATTTTTCCGTGACTCACTTATAAACGTGGAAAGAGCGATGACCTCTGTTTGACAGTCGAAGAATTGTTAGCCAAACTAACAGAAGAATGTAAAGACCATAAGACGGAGACACTCGAAGCCAGCCTGGAACAACTACGGCAAGAAAAGGGAGAGCTAAGAGAAGAACTGCAAGAAGAACAACAAAAAGCAACACAGAAGACTGAAAAAGCCTTGCTGAAAACAATCCAAGCAAAGCCTTGAACTCCGAAGAATTCACCACCTTGATCACAGCGAACGTAGCTGAAACGCTATTAGCTACAAATCAAGAAAGCAAACCAGTCTCAGACAACCCGGCAGTGAAGTATCTCCTTAAGGGTGCTCCGGTTTCCCTATCCATGGAAGAAATAACAGGACTCCGAAATTCAGGACTAGTCATCCAAAATCCGGAAAGAGTTGTATTCCAAGCCACTGGCAGACCCAGAGAAATAACCTCATTTTATACAAAGCAAGAAAACCTGCCCAGCACAAAAAGGATCAACAAGATCAAAATGACCGTTGAGAAACACTGGGGGTCAGGAGAGAGAACAGCATCCAGGCCACGGAGAGGGAACTTACCACCCCAGCAAAGCATGCAACCAAGAAACAGAAGAAGCAGAAGCTCCAGACCCACCTCCTCCAGAAGATCCAGCCCAAGGAAAAAATCAAGAACAGATAAGAAACTGGAGCTGCTGAAACTATTCTTAGATGAATAAATAAAAACAAAATGGCCCTTTTAAGTGCCACCACACATATGTCAAAAAGGATTACCATGTACTCATGATCAAAACAATTAACAAGTGTAAGAAGCGATCTCGTTCATTTCGTCGACAACTCATTTCGTCGGCGCCACTTCGTCGGCGCCACTTCGTCGGCAACTCATTTCGTCGACAGGTACATTGCGTCGACACTATATGTGCAAACAGTCGATTCCTCCAAATTTTCGTAAAATCTACAATTTTCAATTTAGAACCACCAAATTTGGTATACTATCTCATGGTACTCTAACTTAGACCGTACATGGTTTTTGAAAGGATCGAGGCCCGGGGTCAAGGGGGCCCCATACAACATTTTCGTAAATTCTACTGTTTTCAATTTAGAACCACCAAATTTGATATACACTATCTACCAACAAGTAATTGGACATCTGTGATAGCAAAGGAAAACGAAGTTTATTCACCTTCAATAGTTGGTGGAGCCTCCACGAGCGGCGATTAAAGCTGCGACCCTCCAGGGCATACTCTCAACCAGGCGTTGTACGACGGCTAGCGGTATTTTCTTCCACTCGGCTTGGAGAAGACAGGTCAGTTCCTTCACCGATTTCGGACGGTGGGGAACTGACCTGTCTTCTCCAAGCAAAGTCGACGCTCCAACTCGTCCCAGAGGTGCTCGATAGGGCTAAGGTCTGGGCTCTGCGCAGGCCAGTCCATTCAATTAACCCCATTGTCACCATACCAAGCCATGGTGCACCTCGCAACATGACAGGTGGCATTGTCATCCTGAAAGTAACATGGGTCCACCCCGTAAAACTGCCACAACGTAGGAAGCGCATGGTCATCCAAAATGGTGCAGTAGGTCTCGGCGTTGAGTCTACCAGGAATTGCGACCAAGGGTCCCGTGCCATACAAGGAGAAACACCCCCACAGCATAATTCCACCGCCGCCGAACTTCACAGTTGACACAATACATTCCGGCAGGAGGTGTTCTCCAGGCAGACGCCAAACCCAGACCCTGCCATCCGAACGGTAGAGGGTGAACCTTGAGTCGTCGCTCCAGAGAACTTGTTTCCACTGTGCAACGGTCCACTGTCGACGTTCTTTGCACCACGTTAGCCGAGTAGCGCTATTAGACTTGGTGATCAAAGGCTTGTGGGCGGCAGCACGTCCATGATAACCGAGCAGATGGGCTTCCTTACGGATGGTATTCATCGAAACAACACTCCCGAATGCCTGTTGAAACTCCTCGAGGATGTGGCCCATCAATTTGGTGCGGTTTTTCCGAATTTCTGTGACCAGCACCCGTTGGTCTCTAATTCCCAGTATTGTGGGTCTGCCGGGTCGGGGCACATTCCGACAGTCACCTCTCATCTTCCACTTGTCAATCACGTAGGCCACTGTCGATTTTGGGTACTTCAACTCGCTGGATATGTCACGTATGGATCGGCCATTTCTGTGATACCCGACGATGACACCTTTATCGAAATCAGAGAGCTCCGAACGGCGTGGCATCTTGCATGCTACTGGTTGCGCTGTTGTTTCCCACACGATATTTAACGGCGGCGGCCGTGACGTGTATCAGGACCGCAGATATCGTCGATTGCAGGGGTGTCCAATTACTTGTTGGTAGATAGTGTACTATCTCATTGTACTCTAACACCAACTTAGACCATAGACGGAAGGAGTCGGGGTCAAGGGTTGCCCATACAAAATTTTCGTAAAATCTACAGTTTTCAATTTAGAATCACCAAATTTGATATACTGTCTCATGGTACTCTAACTTACCCCGCAGATAGGGTATTGGAGTGCAGAATTGTGTTGCAGTTCTTTAGCAAAAAAGGAAATTTTTGAAAAAATTTTTGTATGGGGCTCCCTTTATCTCGGGCCCCGACCCCTCCCAAAAATCGTGTACGGTCTAAGTTAGAGTACCATGAGATAGCAAACCAAATTTGGTGGTTGTAAATTGAAAACTGTAGATTTTACGAAAATGTTGTATGGGCCCCTTGACCCCGGGCCCGACCTCTTCCGTCTATCGTCTAAGTTGGTGTAGGAGTACAATGAGATAGTACACTAAATTTGGTGGTTCTAAATTGAAAACTGTAGATTTTACGAAAATGTTTCATGAGGCCCTCTTGAACCCGTGGCCCGACCTCTTCCGTCTATGGTCTAAGTTGGTGTAAGCGTACAATGAGATAGTACACTAAATTTGGTGGTTCTAAATTGGAAACTGTAGATTTTACGAAAATGTTTCATGAGGCCCTCTTGACCCCGTGCCCCGACCTCTTCCGTCTATGGTCTAAGTTGGTGTAAGCGTACAATAAGATAATATACTAAATTTGGTGGTTCTAAATTGAAAACTGTAGATTTTATGAAAATGTTGTATGGAGCCCCCTTGATTTTGGGCCTCGACTTCTTACAAAAATCGTGTACGGTGTAAGTTAGAGTACCATGAGATAGTATACCAAATTTGGTGGTTCTGAACTTTTTTTCGGTTTTTTAGGAATCGACTGTTTGCATATATAGTGTCGAAGATTTGAGTGTCGACGAAATGAGTTGTCGACGAAGTGAACCAGACCCGTAAGAAGGAACAAAGACTGTTAAAAAAAACGGCCTGTTCAAGGTCTACCATTATCCTAACTCAGTATTATAACCCCTAAACTTTGCATCAAAAAACAGCCATCTTAAGAACATAACCGTTATTACTTCAAATAGAAGTAATACTCACATAAAAAAAAAAACCCGAAAAACGGCACCTTTAAAGTCCAAGCGCAGTATCTGTCCCTATCAGCTTAATATCTGGCACGACTCACACTGTGGGTCACGATCTTAACTGAATACAAAGAGTAAAACATACATAAATAACATATCCAACAAAACACACAAATCAGCTCGTTAGCAGAAAATCCCATTAAGTAATATACAAGAAATTAGCAAATCCGACTAAAATCTACTAACAAATGTCAGAAGGAACTGAAACTACTACCAAGTATACCAGCTCCAAGTAATAAAGTACATCCAAGAAAAATACATAATAAATACAATCAAATTAGCTCGACAGCGAAAAATCACACTAAGAGGAAATCAACAAACCCTGACAAAGTTCTACTATTGTGTGTCAGGAAGAACTAAAATCGTTACTAAATAAATCAGCTCCAAGTAAGAAAGTACACTAAAAAAAAAAGAACGGCGCCGCTAAGGCCAAAATATAGTATCTGTCTTATTCAGCATAATATCTGATACGACTAACACTGTGGGTCACAATATTAAAAATAAAAAAAATATAAAATAAAACGGCCCATTTAAGGTCTACTATTATTTTAACTCAGTTATATAACCACTATTACTACAACTAGTAGTTTCAGTAGCTTTACTCATATTGAAAAAATAATAAAACAAAAACTTATAATAAATAATCTAATAATAATAATAAAAAAATATTTAACCCTGATACGACTCACACTGTGGGTCACGATATTAAAAATAAAACAACAAACAAAAAAAAACGGCCCATTCAAGGTCTACTATTATTTTAACTCAGTTATATAACCACTATTACTATAACTAGTAGTTTCAGTAGCTTTACTCATATTGAAAAAAATAATAAAAAAAATAAAAAAAAAGTTATAATAAATAATCTAATAATAATAATAAAAAAATATTAAAGTGATTGTCGACGAAGTGAAAATATTTAACCCTGATACGACTCACACTGTGGGTCACGATATTAAAAAAAAAAAAAAAAAAAAACCCGGCCCATTCAAGGTCTACTATTATTTTAACTCAGTTATACACTGAGTGGCCACTTTATTATGACCACCCCCTCAGTACTTCGTTGGGCCACCTTTTGCCTTTAATACTGCGTGGATTCTTTGTGGCATAGACTCCACGAGATGTTGATAGGTGGTTTGTGGAATCTGAGACCATGCTTGATGAATTGCACTTTTCAGGAATGTGAGATTGCAGGGTTGTGGATCCAGCTGTCTGATGGCTCGTTCAACTTCATCCCACACATTCTCAATGGGATTGAGATCTGGAGATTGTGGGGGCCACCTAAGCAAAGTAAACTCACAGGTATGTTCCTGAAACCAATCCTGTACAATACGAGCACTATGGCATGACGCATTATCTTGTTGAAAGTAGCCATCACTATTGCGATAAACCATCCACGTGACAGGATGCACTTGGTCCGTAACAATGTTTAGATATGATGCGCCAGTCAGACGTTGATTAACACGAATTAAAGGGCCCAAAGCATGCCAGGAAAACTTTTCTCAAATCATAACGTTGCCTCCACCAGCTTGAAGGGTTGTAGAAATGCATTTGGGGTCCATGCTTTCGTGCTGTTTCCGTCAAATTCTCGCTCGGCCATCGGCATGGTGCAACTGAAAACGTGATTCATCGGGCCACATAATTTGTTTCCAATCATTGACTGTCCAATACTTGTGCTCCTGTGCGAACTGGAGACGTTTTCTCTTATTAACGGCAGACAGGAAAGGTGATCGAACAGGCCTTCGGCTGCCATATCCTATCCGATGCAATGTACGGCGAACAGCGCGTGGAGAGATCATTTGAGGGGATCCTTGATTAAGATGGTCTGTAATTTGCTGCACTGTTGCCCTTCTGTTGTCTGTTACCAGTCTGGACACTCTCCGTTCCGCCCGAGCAGTCACTAGTCGATGACGACCACACGTTGCACGTAGAGACCCAGTTTTTTGGCTGACAGTCCAGTCTTTAAACACTTTAACAACAGCTGCTCTGGAACATTTCACGAATGCGGCGGTTTCGGTGATACTCGCTCCATGGCTCCGAGCTCCTACAATCATCCCACGTTGAAAGTCCTGCCAAATCGCATTTTTTACCCATCTCGTCACCCCAAAATCACTTCTACTACTGTCGCAAGCACTAAGCTTTCCCTTTTTATACTAGCCTCGTCCTCTGGAGGCAACTGCGTGCAGCCATAGCTCATTTGCTTAAAACTGTCAGGTGGTCATAATAAAGTGGCCACTCAGTGAATAACCATTATTACTATAACTAGTAGTTTCATTAGCTTTACTCAAATTGAAAAAAATAATTAAAAAAAGTAATAAAACAGAAACTTATAATAAATAATCTAATAATAATATAATAAAAATATTAAACCCTATCACGATATTAAAAATAAAAAACAAAACAAAGCAAAACAAACGACCCATTCAAGGTCTACTATTATTTTAACTCAGTTATATAACCACTATTACTATAACTAATAGTTTCAGTAGCTTTACTCATATTGAAAAGATAATAAAAATAATCATAAAACAAAAACTTTTAATAAATAATCTAATAATAATAATAAAAAAAATATTAAGCCCTATCCCGTCTCGTCGCTACGGGGTTCATTCCCCAAGTGCCTGGCTGGCACATTTCGAGCGCGCCTACTTCACTCACCATTCCGATTTTTCCTCTCTCCGAGGGAGCTTCACGTTTCTCATGAGAAATCATTTTGCCGGGCCATATTTTTCTGACCTCTTCACGGTTCTGTGTGCGCGTTGTCCTTTTCCAAGAATGCGAACATCACCTTACGCATTTCATGATGCAGTTTTACATGGAGTGAAAAAAGAAAAGGAAATTCATGTTGCCACAATAAAGTCCCTACAGTTCTCATTTCTTACCATAGGGAAAGACATGCAATACAAAATGAATTCTTGCAATCACATTTTTGGAAGCGAAGATGCCAAACAGAAACACGCACTTGGGGGGGGGAGGCAGTGATCTGAGCGCTAGCTTGTGAACATCTGTCTGAGGTGAGTCCGGGTTCGAATACCAGTGAGGCATAGATGTTGTGTTTGTCTTATGGCACTGACTCTCTCCCTCCCTTAGAACCAGTGGCCCTAAATTAGGGACGGGCGGCTGCTTATAGCCCATCGAATTGCTCCAGTGGTCGTTATACTCCCAAACAAAATAATAATAATAATAAAAAAAACGTACTTACGTCACCTAGGGTCAGAACTGTGAAAAATTCGAAAATGCATACAAAATATTTCCTGCAGTGAGTAGCGTCCGATGAAACAGAAATTTTTCGAATTGGCATTTTAGAAGATGTATCGAGCAAAATAAAATATGTATGTACGTCCCCTAGCGTAAAAACAAATTTATTTATTATTATTATTATTTTATTTTATTTTTTCAAAAACAAAGTCCTCCCTAGTGGGCAGTAAATACCCAAAAAAAGACTGTTTCAAATCCAGTTTTCACAAGTTGCAAATATGTTGTAAATAGAAATATGTACTTACTACTTCTAGTGGACAAATTGTGCGTTACAAACAATTGGAAATCATATGCAAAATATTTTTCACAATGATCGCTATCCGTCTCAAAAAGAATTTTTGAAATCAGATTTTTAGAAGCAGAGGTATCGGTAAAAATATGGTATACATTTACGACCCCTAGCGGGGAAAATGCCGTTTCGAAGAGGAAATAAGCGCAAAGGATTTTTTTAATTTTTTTTTTTTTAGAAATTGTGCCGTATAGCTCTAATTTAACTTTCCTTTTGAGTACCTGTGTTCTTATGTAAATCTGATTTCTTCTGGTTAAATATTTTTAAGAAGGTCACAATTTTTTATGATGAATTTGAAGTTGGCAATCCTGACAGCGTGTCAAAGGGCAAGCCAGGTAGATAAAGACCTATGTTATGAGCCATTGACGAGAAACGAGCAAAGTTAGACGTGCAATCTTAGATAAGCGATAGACGTACAGTGAGCAGAATGTAATGCTTGATTCACAATTCAGGAGCAATATAGTTGAACGGTTCACGTGCAAATGTTAGTTGAGCGATTTATGGTATGCAATGTTGAGACGAGCAGAGAGCGAGCTAATCTTGTAACAGCGTTTGGTATTGAGAGATCAGATTCACACATATTGTGAAATATCATTGATCAATTCTGTTCAACGTATCTTGTGTTACGGACAACTTGTTGCTGAACAATGTGACGTGCTTGAATTTTTTTTTTATTGGAGGTTTAACGACCACCGTGAGCAACTGGATGTGCTATAAGCAGTCGCCCGTCCCTAATTTAGGGCCACTGGTTCCAGGAAAGGAAGAGAGCCAGTGCCGTAAGACAAACACAAAATCCATGCCTCACCGAGATTCGAACTCCTTTCAGACGAATGATCAGAGGCCATCGCTTAGACCACTGCACCACCGGAGGGGGCTCTTGAATTTCTAATAAAGGATTTGAAATTCAGTAAGTAGATTTCTGTTGTGAGTGAACGCTGGTCGTGAATTTGAAAGTGTGTGTGTTAATTTGAAATTTTACATGTAATCAAGTTTTCAGCTAAAAACGACTGCGACTCATTCGGGAAAGTGACGAATTAAGTCTACAAGCTAAGCTAAGCGTTGCTTAAAGTTTAAAGCTAAGATTTAAGTACAGTAGAAATCCATTTATTCGGACTCCAGATATCCGGAACTCCAATTAACCGGACAGATATCCGAAGCTCCAATTAACCGGACTCCAGATATCCGGAGCTCCAATTATCCGGATCGCTTGTTCTTCTTTCAATGCCAAGTAAAATTAAGATTTTTGTTGATTTATTTACGCGTTTTTAGTTTTTTCGTTCGTTTAAATAATACAGAAAAATAATGCAGTGCAGTAGACATTTATTTTTTAAACTGTATAACATTTTTTATTATGAAATACGATAAACGAAAAAATTAAATTCCCTCATTTCAATTAATGAATACATATTTGGCCTACAGAAAAAAGACAACCCAATTATCCGGATTTTCCGAACATCCGGATGGGCTGTGGTCCGAGTTAATCCGGATAATTGGAGTTCTGCTGTACTACGCTTTAAATACAAGGGTTGGGAATTCATTAGTGAGAACGTAATGGTTACATTGCAATATAACATAGAATCCGACTCTAGGCTATATCCCTTCGATATAGTCGCCAGCATTATCCAAAACCCTCTGCCATTTGTGTAGAAGTCTCTGTATGCCGTCAGCAAGGAGAGACGTGTTGATCTTCGCCATGGATTGGTCTACGGCTCATACAAAGCAGTCGGTGGTCTTGAAACGAATCCCCTGAAGCGGTGCTTTCATCTTCGGAAAGAAATCGATGTCACAGGGACTTAAGTTAGGGGAATAGGGAGGGTGGTGCAACACTTACAAACCCCATCGGCAGAACAGGTCGGTATAACAACGTCAGCAACATGGCAGCGAGCTGGGTCTGGTTCATTTGTCCGACGTTTACATCACCGAAGGGTCACTTGACCGAGAATCACTTCACCGAAAGATCACTTGATCGAAACGTTCATTTCACCGAAGGGTCACTTGATCGAAACGTTCATTTCACCGAAGGGTCACTTGATCGAAACGTTCATTTCACCGAAGGGTCACTTGATCGAAAGGTACATTTCACCGAAGGGTCACTTGATTGAAAAGTTAATTTCACCGAAAGGTCTGTTTACCTAAAAGTTCATTTCATCGAAAGGTCATTTCACCGAAGGGTAAGTTTATCGAAAACTTTGGATTTCATTACAGGATCTGTTGAAGCATGGTGCAAGTTCGGCAGACAGACCACCGAAACGTTAGGGGATCATACTCAAATTGCACTTTTGATTTCTCCGTGTCACAGAGAACGCAAAGATTTAGTTTTAAGACAAAAATAATTAATTTTAAGTCCCTATGCCTCGGCTTAGGCCTTTTTAGCAAATTTTAATCATGTTCATAAGGTTTACATAAAAAAGTAAAATTAATAATGTTGCACATTTTTTCAGGCAAAAAGAATCAATTTTAGGGCCCTAGGACTCAGCTTAGCCCTTTTTATCAAATTTTAACCGTTCGTGCTCATGTTCATTAGGTTTACGTAAAAAGTTACTTTACATTTTATGTAATGCTTATGAATATGAGTAGGGTTAAAATCTGTTAAAATGGCCTGTACCTAGGCCTACGGTCAAAAAATTAATGTTTTGTGGTTGAATAAAAGTGGAACATTATTTACTATGCAACCCTTATGAATATGAGCTCGGAGGATTAAAATTTGACAAATAAGCACAGATCTAGGCCTTATAATTAATGTTATATTTCTAAAAACCTACTCATGGGGAGGTGTTTCATAGCAATTAAAAGTGCATTTTTTTATACAATCCGATAATGTTTAAGTGGCCAGTTTTTCAAAAACCAGCATCACACTCCAACACATCTCTAACAACGAAATTCTAAGTGTTCGATAAACTGACCATTCGGTGAAATGATCTTTCGATATAATGAACTTTTAGGTAAAATAATCCTTCGGTGAAATGAACTTTTCGGTCAAGTGACCCTTCGGTGAAATGTACCTTTCGATGAAGTGATTTTCGGCGAAGTGATTTTCGGTCAAGTGACCTTTCGATCAAGTGAACGATACCCCAGCGAGCGTTGTCATTCAAAATTATCGGACTATGCTCCAGCAAATGATGCCGCTTCTTCCGAAGAGCTGGACGAAAGTTATGTTCGAGGAAATGCGCATTGTACGTTGCATTTACAGTCTGGCCTGGAGGTATTGCATATGTTAGGCCCGTTTCACACACGCGGATTTTTTCTGCCGAAACAATGAAACCGTCCAGCAGTGCAGTTTTTGGCTAGCTTTCACACAAGCTGCTTCATTGCTAGAACAGAGGAAAAAATACCTGAAGGATGAGCGGGAAATATCGGTAGTTCTTTGTTCAACAGCACTTTGTTCCCCACCCCCTCTCACAGGAGGGATTGTTTTATTACACTAGCCGACAATCGGCTGGCCGCCTGTGTGAACATCTTGCCTTACAGCTAAGTTTCTCTTAATTTGGACGGTATTTTCGCAGTCCGGTTTGTAGCGAACCCCTCGGAAGCTGAGCGGCTACCACGTCGGAATTTCTACCATTTCCGCGCGTCTGAAAGTCTCGGTATAATTCTATAGTCCGCTTTAAAACGCGCGGTAAGACAGCCGGGAGATTTATTGCTTCGGCGGAAAAACTCCGCTTGTATGAAACGGGCCTTTGTACGACGCCATACCGGTCATACACGGCGATCATCATTACCGTCGTTGCCTGGGTTCTGTGGAACCTTTATCCGGCGTGGAGAGCTGTAATGCCTCCATTCATTAGACAGGAGTTTGGGCCCCTGTTTATAACACCGCGCCTATGTTTCATTCAACGTAAGGATACGCAGCTGAAATGTGTCCCCTTCACACTCATGCTGTTCGAAATGGAGTCAAGCTGCTTCGTAACGTTGCTATTTCTCAACATCACTTAAAGCATGAGGCACCCAACGTGATGCGATTTTCCGCATGTTTAGCCCCCTTTTCTTTTTATTTCAAAATGTGCAGCACAGTCGTATGCGAGAGGTTACTCTTGTGGGCGAGTACACGAATTGTGCACCGCGGGTCATTCTCCAACAATGCAGACAAAGTGAAAACTTGAGTTTCACTCACCTGGGGGCGTTCGCCTCCAGAAGCACAAGCCACATTTCTCCGTCCTTTTTTGAAGACTGCCACCAGTCTTGCCACCGTACTATACGGCAAACAAGATGCTCCACAATCTTGTTGTAGTCCTTCATAACATACCTTAACTTCCCGACCTCTAGCAACTTCTATTTTTAGCCAACAACGCTGCTCGAACTTCGTAAACATGGCTTTAGACTGCTAAACAACTACGAGGTGTGTTTGCGTTGCTACTGCGCATATGCTGTTCGAGAGAGGATCCAACTATTCTACCCAGGGGTACGTCGGGAAGGTACAGCACATAGAATATATCGCCTAGATTTTCTTGGAGGACTCCCGTCTCCTCTGCAGCATGATTCTCACTAAATAATTTCCAACCCCCGTATTTTGAAGTTAGAAGATAACGTAAAAGGACAATTCAACAAATCCATAAAATAACTTTTATTTTATAAATCATTGACACGATTGCAAATATATTACAAATAGAAATATGCACCGGAACTATGAAATACGATAAACGAAAGTGACAACGCTGTGCTTTACGAAAAACTATTAGGTCTATGCATAAGTTTTCGGCGCTTCACGTGGTGGCAGCAAAAGCGAAATAATTGAATTTTGGTCAGAATTTCGTGCTGTGGGGTAAGGTGGCAACACTGCGTCGAACGAAACATGTTGTCGGACTGCCCACGTGCGCAATCAGTTGAGCTAGGACACAGCGACCGACAAGGTTCATATTCGTCACTGACTATTGTTCATGCAGAAGCACGAGAGAGGATTTGTGCGGCATATGGCAAAGCTAAAGGTGCGAGCATGTGTCGTGAGTGGTATTTGAAGTTCGGAAGTGGTGATTGCAGCGTAGAGGATAAGCAGATTCGCGGACGGCCGAAGGGAATTCACAACGCATATTTGAAGGTTCTTCTGGACGAAGATGCCACCCAGTTGTCCACAGAACTGTTAAAACAGTTCAACGGTTGCATGCCATGGGAAAGATTCAAAAAGTGGGAAGGTGTGCCCCATACGAACTCACCGAGAGTAATATTAATGGAGGCTGAACACGTGTGTTTCATTGCTTGCTAGATATCAGAAAAATGACTTCTTGGAGAAAATCATTCCGGGAGACGAAAAATGGGCTGACTATGACTAACTACAATGCAAAAGGTCATGGGTTGACCCCGTCCAGCCAACAATATCAACACCGAAGCCCAATATCCACGGTAAGAAAGTTCTCTGTATCTGGTGGGACATGCAAGGTGTGGTGTATGATGAGCTCAAGCCACCAAGTCGTCAACCACTGCTTTTGAAGGAGAAACTGAAATGGAAACATGGGCGCGTCGGAAGGTTGCATGATTTGGAATGAATTGGAACGTCGACTGCGGGCCAGGCTGAACAGTCCGACATCGGTGACTGACCTGACTAATGCTCTTGTGGCAGAATGGAAGACAATTCCCGCAGCAACGTCCCAGAATCAAGTGGAAAGCTTTCCCAACAGAGCGGAAGCTGTGACAGCAACAAAGGGTGGACAAACTCGGTATTAATTCCTTTCCTATTACAGGTGGTTTGTATATAGGCAAGTGCCCGAAACTTTTGATCAGATGCTGTATCTCAGAAGGCGTTAATATATTCATTATGAGAACTTGAATATTTCTGAAAGTGCCAAAATGTGGCACGTTGGATACATACACACAACAGAACACCTGAAAGGAGTCGAGCAACGACTTTGACTTTTACACGATACGTTCATTAGGCAATAAAAAACAAATGATCTGCATCTCGGTATCATACGTACCAGCGTACCAGGTGCGTCGATGTAGCTGATAATCGGTGTGGCCATCCCTGGCTTGTATCAGCTGCTATACGCACTGAGGCACCGAATCAAATAGTGTGTGAATGGTGCCCTGTGGAATAGCCATCCAGGCTGTATTGACCCGCGTCCAAAGTTCATCAAGAGTTGCTGGCGGACGGTCGTACGCTCTGAGGTATTGAATCAAATAATGTATGAATGGTGTCCTGTGGAATAGCCATCCAGGTTGTATTGACCCGCGTCCAAAGTTCATCAAGAGTTGCTGGCGGATGATCCTACCGCTACACCTGTCGTTTGAGCATGTCCCAGAGTTTTTCTACGGGTGATAAATCCGGTGATCTGGCCGGCCACGGCATAACTGAAACGTTGTTATCCGTGAAGAAGGTACATGCTGTCGCTGCAACATGAGGTGTGACATTGTCCTATATATGCCCCTGGAGATGTTGCGCAGGAACTGAAGGGCAACCGGCCGTAGAATGTCATTGACGCAACAGGCACTCGTTATGGTGGTCGAAATCTCACGAAAGGTGATCAGCTTTTTTACCTGATAGCACCCCAGGCCATAATGCCTCGTGTTGGTTCTGTATGCCTGGTGCGAATACATTCTTCCCGACGACTCTACCCCTGTCTTCGGCGGACACAGATGTGGACATCATTTCTCTTAAACAGAACTGCCTTTCGTCCAAGGACACGATATTGTGCCCTTCGTCACGCTACTGCCTTCGTTCGATGCACCATTGCAACCAGGCAGTCCGTTGCTGCGGTGTCAAAGGTAGTCTGAGGGAAGGCAAACGAGCCTGTAGTCCGAACTGTAATAACCTACGACGTACTGTTACAGCTTACATGGAAGATTGCGTCACAGTTCGCCACTGCTGCGCCAACGCCGATGATAATGCAGTACAGTCACTTAAAGACATCCGCATGATATGACGGTTGTCCTTTGGCGTTTTCTGCGTGCCACGTTTAGAACCTTCATTTCGTGTCCTACGGCTTCTTCGTGCCATTCCTTGACCACCCTTGTCTGGACGGACACACTGCGCCCCACACGACCGGCAATCTCCCGGAGGGAAGCATTGCTGTTTCTCATGTCGATAATGTGACCTCTGTCGAACTCGCTGATGTGACTGTACGACTGTCTTACACGACGATGAGGCATCCCTACCCACTGCTGACCAAGCACTGACATGCCGACCGAGCCATGCGGCGCTTATGATATAAAAACGGCTGGTTTCAGGGCTGTGACGTTGCTCGATCTCATTTACTTGGACACGGTACGCATGCACCTATGACGCTGAAATACTTCCAATTTCTGCGATATTGTCTGATTAGCATATCCCGGAAATATCAAAGTCGTAGCTCAATTCCTTTCAGGTGTTGTGTTTTTTTATGAACATGAGTGTACTTAGTGATCGAGAGTGGTGGGGGGAAGTGATAGTTTGGGTTACTTTGTGGAAGGTTCGGAAAGCTTTCTTTGACCTCTTCTTTGAGGTACAATGGAACGTTCTTTAGCACTTAATCAGAAGACCCAGTATGTATTTGAATAAATTTCTATACAGGGTGTTTCGAAATTAATAGAACAAACTTTAAGGGGCTATAGAACACACCAAAGACCACCAGTAGCGGTATAACTATACCATAGGGATCAGAGGAAATGCTATCCCACACTCACCAACCCGCTTGGCCAGCGTGGTGAGTTATGGCCAAACCCCTCCAAAATGACTCTACAACTTAAATCTTGGCCCTCAGTCTCCGGCAGCTGGAATGTACTTGACCAAGGCAGCGGCCAGTGCGACATGAAGGCTGAGGGTGCTAAGAATCACCGGAAGACCGGACTAGGCTGCCATTTGATGCTGACCTTGGCTACTTACATGTTGCCAGAAGAACGGACCACGGATGGACAACCGAAATTTTAGACTGGATTCCGAGGGACAGGAAAAGACCCAGAAGAAGGCCCCATGGGATATGGAAGGATGAAATTCAAAAGTATGCTGGAGTGATATGGAGGAGATAGGCCCGAGACAGAAAATTGTGGAAGAAATTTGGGGAGACCTTCATCCAGCAGTGGATTGATAATGGTTGATGATGATGATGATGATGAGAACACACCAAAACAAGCACTTTTCGTTAAAGAATGCATGGTCGCAAGTTACGCGGTTAGGCGCTGGAGGGCGCTTTCCGTTTTCCCACACACGCCGTCTTTCGCAACGCAAAGACAGAGGGCGCTTTCAGGCGCGCGTATAAAAGCGGTGGTTTTCGCATGCACCGTCATTACCGGTACGGGGTCTGGTACCTTGTCGTGGGGTGCGGGATCAGCTACGAAATCCAGATCGTTCTTTCACGAGTGAGTGGTAGATTATTTGCATGAAGCAAGTAATACTACATTACCCCCGTGTAATGTCATCGTTGCTGATGGAATTTCTTTCCATCTACCTTGGTGTTCGAGGCAGCGCCTCCAGATTTTGTGTTCTGTGTCAGTGACACCCCATGGTTAGCTGGTCATCGCACCGCCTTGGAGCTCCGCAATAAGGTGTGTGCACTTCGTGGTTCCTGTTAGGTACGCATAGTTTTATTGGCTATACCACTTGCGCAAGGCAGCTATCTAAAGCGTAAGCGACCAAGTGAGTGGTCCCTTTCTTACTTTCTTGCATTCTATCCTAAACTCTTGCCTATCTCTTTTTTCAAATGCCATCTGGTAAGGCAGAGTCCCCAGTTAGCATTACTACTATCATTTTGACTTTCTCACATCCTACTCTAAACTCTAGTAAATTTCTTTTTTCAACTGCTAATTGGTCCATGCATTGTCCCCAGTTAGTATTCCTGCTACCTTGTCTACTAGTTAGTGTGCTTGTCTACAACTAGTAGTTCCCTGGTGTGGTGGAGTTATCTGCTAACTGGTTCAGGTATTGTCCCCAGTTAGTATTAAAAAGAAATGGAATTTATGCACTTTTATAAGGCACACCAGTGAGCAAATTTATGAAATAAAAAACGGCTCTTTTAAGGGCCCGTTGAAGTTATAGAAATTTTTCAAAAAGGATACCAGTCGTACACACATATTAAAATTAAAAATTGAAAACTATTGATTTAAAGAAAAAGTTATTAAGCATAATATTATTGCACTTTTTGTTAAAAAAATTGAAAGGAACTGTTTTACGGCCAATTTCTTTTTATACGAATTTCTAAAAACTTTTTTCTAAAAAGATATTAAACATATAAGTATTTGAAAAATAAAAATTCATCACCAGAGAAACTGAAATAGGAAATCTAGGTGCATTATTTCATTAATTATTAAGGAAAGTTTGAAATAAAAAACGGCACTTTTCAGGGCCAATTTCTTTTTGAACAAATTTCCAAAAACCTTTTTCTAAAAAGATGTTAAACATATAAGTATTTAAAAAATAAAAATTCATCACCAGAGAAACTGAAATAAGAAATCCAGGAGCATTATTTCAATTATTATTGAGAAAAGTTTGAAATATAAAACGGCACTTTTCAGGTCCAATTTCTTTTTTATACAAATTTCCAAAAAAATTTTTTAATGAAGTGATATTAAACATATAAGCATTTAGAATATAAAAGTTCATCACTAGAGAAGCTGAGAGAAGGATTCTAACTGAACTAAATTGTAAATTGACAAGAAACATAAAACTATACTATATATTCCCCTCTGCTGATAATAACCAATTCCTGTCCACCAAATAATCAACTATGTCCTTATGGTGACAGAATCATATAATACAAATAAATTTTTTTGCATAGATAAATTACTCTGGCAACTCATGCAAGACGGCATACAGCACTCAACATTCAACAATTACACCCTGGAATAACTGAACTAAATTATAAAATAACAAAAAACATGAAATTATATATTTTCGCCTCTCCTGAAAATAACAAATTACCTTCCACCAAATAGTCAATTACACTATTTTTGTGCCAAAATCATTTAATTTATGTAACATTTTTTGCATAAATAAAGTGGCTCTTCACTTGTTGTCTTAGCTTGCTTCATTACTTAGCGTTCAGCTTTAGCGATGCATACACTCCCTTTCTTCGCTTCACTTCCTTGTCATTCTGATCTTTCCTGTGGGGCTCCTGCTCCTTCCTATTTTAAAAGACGGCTGGACCTACGGCGGCACGTATTTTCCCAGCTGAAAGAGCTGTCAGCAGCATACATGCAGTCGACTAATTCTATGTTAGGGGAAAGACACGTTAACCGTGTGCTAGGTTTTGAACGATTGGGATTGCCCCAATGTTTGAACCTTCGGTTCGTGTTCTTGTGTCTCGAATTAGTGCACCGTCATTAGCAACTTGGAATGGATCAGTATACGAATGAGAAAGCGGACATGCATTTCGTCTACGATCTCGCCAACGGTAATGGAAGGGAAGTCAAAAGGCTTTACCGACAGCGCTTCCCCGACAGATGTGTGCCCGATCACAGAATGTTTTATCGCTTGCACTGCGAGCTATCCGAAAGAGGATCCTTCATTGCGGCCATGCATGATACAGGTCGTGGAATAAGTGTGAGAACGCCGGACACGGCAGAAGTTGGCGCTTTGACACCTGCAGATTTTCCTGCAGGCGTTGAATTCGCACGCTGGTTCCTGCAGAAGAATGCAGATGATCTGGAGTTTCCGGCACACGTGCTATTCACGGATGAAGCAACGTTCACCCGTGAAGGCGTATTGAATGCCCACAATGTGCATGTATGGGCCAGCGATAATCCGCACGCAACACGGCAATATTCCTACCAGCTACGTTTCTCAGTAAATGTTTGGGCGGGTATCATTCACGACTATTTGATTGGTCCATATCTTTGACCAGAACGTCTGGATGGGAGGACGTACCTTATTTTCCTTTAACAAGTCTTACCTGAATTAATCCAGCATGTAACAGCAGCCGTCCGCCGTAACATGTGGTTCCAGCATGATAGAGCGCCAGCTCATTTCAGCCCTCAGGTGCGTGATTACAATCCAGGCCAATGGATTGGCCGAGGTGGACCCATCGCTTGTCCCCCACGATCAACAGATCTGTCCCCTCTGGATTTATTTTTATGGCGACATCTTAAGTCCGTAATGTACGACACTCCCATTGATTCCAATGAGGAACTAGTCGCTGCTGCAGCTGTCCGGAAAATGCCTGGTATTTTCCACAACATACGGGCATCTTTACGTCGACGATGCGAAGCGTGTATCAGGAGTGGCGGTCGCCCTTTTGAGCAGTTTTTGCAGTTGTAATTAATTTCAGTATACCCTTATTAATGTTTGGAAATTTGATGTACTTTTGTGAGGTCACGTTTTGTTTTTCATTTTGTCTGCAATAAAGCTTTGTTGTGCCCAACGAGATAGAAATACGTAGAGCGCTTACGTCGGGGAACGGGTGAAGCCACCGGAAACAAGTGGCAGCCATGTTTGATGAGGTACAGAACGATTTCCGTTCCGTGTTAAGCAAGGGAGTTTTCGTAATATATGGTTTGATGTTAAATAAGGATATAACTCAGAAATGTTGTTATAAACACCTAGGGGATGAGACTAAAACTTTAACGTATCAAATAACGCTTTTCATTGTTAGTTGACGGCAATAGTGTTTTTAAAAAAAATGATATTTTAATGGATGCAGCTTGCTGTCGTTGAATAAAATCTCATGCCGTAATTTTTTGACATTTAACAAATTTTTTGGAGCAAATTTTCAGAGAAATATAAGTCAGCGGTAATAGAGTAAATGAAAAAAAAAAAAAAGAAACACAAAAATAAAAAATACAGTTGCACTCAATCCGCAATTTCGGAAAAAATTTTAGATATTCGTGGGTCATCACCATGAGAATGCTGAATCATCCCACAGCTTATCACTCCAAATACATAGACGCCAAATATTTTATGAGAGTTTTAAATGAAAAAAAAAGTTCGAAGAAAAACGGAAAGCAAACAATGAGTTTACACAGCCAAGAGGTACCAATATTAAAATACTTTTACCAACTGCCCCTATCTTATATAATCAGAAGAAAACTACTACTTACCTGGTTTTTATTTAATAAAAATTAAAAGTCCTTAGCACTGGGCATGTTTCTAATCTGTTTGTTAGTCTTGACATTCAACAACACAAATCTGTAAGCCTTATTCGTGGGTACGCAAGGCAATTGTGGTAACTTGACCATAATAAAGGTATCTCCCAGCACATACACTAAATACTTAACACAATATAATTCTCACTCTCTCTCTCTCTCTCTTTATGTATATATAAGACCCAGAAGAATACCCCATGGGAGATGAATGGATGAAATTCGAAATCATGCAGGAGTGACACGAAGGAGACAGGCTCAAGACAGACAGCTGTGGAAGAAACTTGGGGAAGCCTTCATCCAGCAGTGGGTTGATAATGGTTGATGTTATACATTTATCAGTAAAAAGAAGTAAAAAAGCACACTCATGTAGTAATTAGACCACGTCAACACTGCACCTTGCTGCAGGAATCAGACGTAGTAGAAATAAACATAGAATTAACCAGAAGTAACCCACTTTCATGGTTCTAAACAAAAATGACATGGAATAAAACAACTCAGGAACCCCAAACCACTCTTCAGGGAAAGACATCTGGAGCCCCGAAGTTAAATCATAGCTTAGGTGTTACCGAAAAAACCCCAGAAGATCCCATGGGAGATGGGTGGATGAAATTCGAAAGCATGTCGGAGTAACATGGAGGAGATAGGCTCAAGACATACGATTGCGGAAGAAACTTGGGGAGACCTTCATCCAGTAGTGGATTGATAATGGTTGACAATGATGATAATGATATATATATTGATTATATACAGTATACATATATTGTAATGATAATAGTTGTCAATGATCATCATTGTCAACCATATATATATATATATATAGCATAATCATTGTCAACCATATATATATATATATGGTTGACAATGATGATATATATATAGCATTATCAATCCACTGCTGAATGAAGGTCTCCCCAAGTTTCTTCCACAATTGTCTGTCTTGAGCCTGTCTCCTCCATATTACTCCGGCATGCTTTCGAATTCCATCCACCCATCTCCCATGAGTCTTCTGTCCCTCGAAAACCAGTTCAAAATTTCAGTCGTCCATCGGTGGTCTGTTCTTCTGGCAACATGTCCAGCCCATTGCCATTTCAGTGATGTCACTCTATCTCTCTCTGTATATATATTCTTTGAGTTGTCTGCATTCTTTGCATGTCTTTTTTGGTATCAAAAGAAAAATATTTCTATATATCCTGCTTTTCTTTTTTAGTTAAGGTCATACATACAGTATACATATATATATATATATATATATATATATATCATCATCATCATCATTGTCAACCATTATCAATCCACTGCTGGACGAAGGTCTCCCCAAGTTTCCTCCACAACGGTCTGTCTTGTGCCAGTCTCCTCCATGTCACTCCCGCATACTTTCGAATTTCATCCACCCATCTTCCATGTGGTCTTCTTCTGGGTCTTTTCCTGTCCCTTGGAATCCAATTTTTTATGAATGAAAATTTTTTTATTTATGTATCTACATTTTTGATTCGGTGAAAACATCAGCAGTTACAATGGCTCTGAAAACCTGCGGTATTGAAGATGCATACATTAATATTATTAATAACATCTATGAAAATGCAAGTGCAAAGATTAGGCTGTTTGAAAATACAACACACATAAAAATTGGAAAGGGAGTGAGACAAGGTGACACCATATCTCCGAAGCTCTTTAATGCCACATTGGAGGGTGTTTTTCAGTCACTGAGCTGGGAAAACAAGGGGATAAAGATTAATGGAGATTATCTAACCCACCTTCGTTTTGCTGATGACGTAGTCATTTTTGCAACTAGCCCATCAGAGCTGCAGAGTATGATCCAGGAACTTGCTGACAAGAGTAAAGAAGTGGGATTAAAAATGAACTTTCAGAAGACAAAAGTGATGTTCAATGATTTTACAAGAAATGAAGATTTATCGATTGATGGAGAAAAGCTGGAGATAACAGATACGTACGTTTATCTTGGACAGCAGATATCAAGTGAGGGTCACATTGATGAAGAAATTAATCGGCGTACAAAACTTGCCTGGAGAGCTTTTGGAAGAAACAGCATAATTTTCAAGAGCAATATGCCATTATGTCTTAAAAGAAAAGTGTTTGATCAATGCATCCTTCCAGTGCTTACGTATGGTGCAGAGACGTGGACCTTAACTAAAAGAGACATACAAAGGCTGCAGACAACTCAAAGCAGCATGGAGAGGTGCATACTTGGTGTAACCAGGAGAGATAAGAAGAGGAACTCGTGGATCCGAAAAATGACAAGAGTGGAAGACATCATGATCAGAGTTAAATCCCTGAAATGGCAATGGGCTGGACATACTGCCAGAAGGACAGATCATCGATGGACAGCCGAAATTTTAGAATGGATTCCAAGGGACAGGAAAAGACCCAGAAGAAGACCACATGGGAGATGGGTGGATGAAATTCGAAAGTATGCAGGGGTGACATGGAGGAGACTGGCACAAGACAGACCGTTGTGGAGGAAACTTGGGGAGACCTTCGTCCAGCAGTGGATTGATAATGGTTGACAATGATGATGATATGTTTATTTGCTATGTTTTATTTAACTATCTTCCAAGGCTTATCCTTAAGAAAAATAATTGAAAATAATTATTCTTAAGTGCAGTTTAAATAAACTTGGTGACCTAATATATGCTGTAGTCATATGTATATATATGTATATATCACTTCTGTAACTACCCTGTGACTTAGGTATAGACAGACATTGGGGCAATATGATGCTCCAAATGGTATTTACAGTTAGCAACACCAGTACCGAGTAGCTAAAAATAGTTTTATGTACTTTTTCAACCTAAAAAGACATAATTTTTGGTATAAAAAAATCTTTCTACACATCCTGCTTTTAATATCTGGGCAGGTAAATTTTCTCTTGGCATGTATTATTTTAGATATTATTCAAGCTCTGGGCTGAGTGACCAAAAAATTCAGATTATGGACTTAAATTTTTTTATGGGACAAATAATTGTATTTTTTTTTTGTTTCAGTATTAAGTATTTAATATTTTTTATTTGCACTTTCATATTTTACTTTTTTTTTAAGAAGCCTAGTTTTTTGTTGTCCCAAAGCTGAAATTTTGTAGTTTTCACCTGATATTTGGACACATTTTGGCAATTGTTAAGATGTACTGCACATAGTTTTTTTTTTTTTTGTTTCAATTTTAAGGGCACAACCTCTTATTAATATGAAGTGAGAAATTAACAACTACTGATTTGCATTCATGATGTGCAAAAAGTTTGGCGAGCAAATGTTTATGTTTTGTGTTGTTATTTTGTGGGTTCCTTCAGCAGTCTTGCTGGAAATACAAGTGCGTCTGATTTGTATTTTAGAGAAATACAGGCACAACTTGTTCAATTCAAAGAAAGATTGATTTACGTGAGTGATATTTGTTCAATACTAACCTCTCATATATATGGTTGATGCAAAAGGAATAACTGGCAATTTATACATGGACATACTGACTGTACATTCATCATGAATCAGAGGTCACATTCTTCAAAAAAAAAAAAAAAAAAAAAAAAAAACCATTACCTATCACGCAAAAATCAACTGCAAGTAGTTATTACAAAATGTTGCTAGTCCCTTTCTTTTGTATTATTCCATAATTTTTTTTCAATTGTCATTTCATAATCGTTTGTGCCAGTTTTCATAAATATTTTATGTTGTTTGAATTTTTGAGGTACCATTGTACTCCCTGTTTCCTATTTTCAGTTTTAAATCAATATTGCCTGTATTTTTGCTACCCAAAAACCACACACATTGACTAACACATTCACAAATAAAGAGTATTCTGTCAAGAAATTTTCAAGCTCCCCACTCTCACTTTGTTGCAGTAATACTACAGATTAATCAGTAATCAGAGACAAATGCCTAGAACACAAGCTGGGTGACCCTGTGCTTTCAGATAAAATACTAGATTGTTTCCTGACAGGTGTCAGCAAGCAATAAATTTATATTACCAATCACAATTATTACTTCTGCAATTTAAGTAACCATAAATTGATTGCTTTACCAGTATTTGCTATCTAATGGGCATTAGCCATGGGTACATGATCTTTATCACATAACAAGAAATTGCTGCTTCCTAAGATTTTGAAATATTTGTTGTCTTGTCAGACAAGTTGCATGTACACTGTACAGATTCTAGAATATATATGCAAATGCCATTTGCAAGACATCCTCAGTATATTGAAAAAAACAAAACATTTACATAGGTAGAAATTGTACCCAAAAAGCCTCAAAGTTGGTAACCCACAGTTAACCTCAGCTTCCCAGAGTAAACATCATTCAGTTTTCACATTGAGTACGACTGTTTACAAAATATAAGAAATAAAAAGTCTTAAGATAACACAGATATTGAAATGGCTTATCTGCTGGTTTAATCACCAGCTACACGGATTAGATGTTTTATTTTTTGTGTTTGATTAACTGAGCATTTACAGCTGAACCTTATTTTAAAATGCTTACTTGTGAAATGTAGTTCCACAATCCTTGTTCCTTTTATTCTTACAATCAAAAGCTGCGCAGTACTATGGCATTTTAAATATCAACAATGTGCTGATAATTGTGATTATTCACGAAACTGTAACACTAAATTTGTAATGAAGCATAACACGATCGCCGAACAGCTGAAAGAACCGAGGTGACTCCTTGACACACGCAGAATTTGTACCTCATCAAAGATGGCGGGCTCTCCACGCGTTGGCTTCAGCTGCCTCGGCAGAGAACCAATCACAGAAGCACTCTATGTATTTCTATCTCGTTGGTTGTGCCATTCCTGCCTTTGTGTTGCGAAAGACGGCGTGGCGTGTGTGTGGTAACGGAAAGTGCCCTCCAGCGCCTAACTGCGTAACTTGCGACCATGCATTCTTTGACGAAAAGTGCTTGTTTCGGTGTGTTCTATTACCCCTTAAAGTTTGTTCCATTAGTTTTAAACACATTGTATTTCCTGTTGCAGAACACAGTATGGCTACTTATTATTTATAAAAAATTTATATCTTCTGTCTTCATAACACGCTTTTGTAGTTAATAGTGCTTTTTCGCCACTAAACTACTTAAATTACTATAACCAAACAGCAGAGGAGAGTTTTAACTAACAAAACTGTTAAAAATAATATAAGATGAAGCCAGTCAACCTAAAAGTAGGGAATTATATGAGTTTTATGCGTCTCTTAGAAAAATGTTTGCCATGAATTTTTATTTCTAATTTAATATTGAGTTTAAAACTGCATTAGATAGTAAACTTTAAAAAGGCGTGAAGTGAATCAGTGGTTGTTGGGAAACTAACCTACCTGTTCAATAATTGGAGTTTAAGAAAGACAAGATATTGTATTTGTTCAGTGGTTCTGTCTCTTTTCCTTACCTGGAAAACTGACAGAAAGCGAAATCCGAAAATGTTCTGGGATAATCATAACTCTTTCCTCCCTTCCTTCCGAAAAAAAGTAAAAGTAACGGAAATGAAAAAGAGAAACATCTGTATTCTGGGAAAATATTAGATGATTACCAAAAAATGTATGCTCATTAAAAACGTGCTGGTCATTTTTCACAAATTGTGAATATCGAAAGCGTCAGAATCAGGCGATCAGTGTACCGAAATGCAGTGAAATTTAGTTAACACGAAAATGAAATTCCCTTCTGTCGTGACTACCACCTTGCGTTTCCAAACCACTTGTTTTTGTTCTGATTACAGCTTGTCGTGACATACCATCATAAAAAAGTTCGTCTTGGTAACGTGATTGAAATCAGTGTTTACCTTCTCGACGGGATACGCGCGTGTGTAGCTTGCGACGTAGTAAGCAAAAATCTATGCATATCCGTTTACTACATGACTTATTGAGTAAATTGCATTCTAATTTCCAGAAAGTCATTACTCATTACAAAGTAAGAAATGTGGTGCATTTTGCTTTTACTTTCACTGAATGTTCTGGAGGATTACCTGAGGGTTTCATGTGGGGAAAGGCGGTGTTTTTATGCTTTCCAACAGTAGGTTGAAGAACCGTATATGATCCAGCTTTGCCCGTCTGTCTGTCTGTCCGTCCGCACGATAACTCGCGTAAAAATGGTTCGATTTCGATGAAATTTTAGTATGTGGTAGAACACTACCTTGGGAGAAATCCTGTTGAAAATGGAAGACATGGGGTCAAAGGTCAGGACAAAGGAGCGGGATCCATTTCATTGCCCTTATGCGCCATAACTTGCGTAAAAATGGTTCGATTTCGATGAAATTTTAGTATGTGGCAGGGGACCACCTGGGGACGAACCCTATTGAAAATGGAAGAAATAAGTCAAAGGTCAGAGCATAGGAGCGGGATCCATTCCATTGCCCTTATGCCTTATAACTTACCTTAAAATGCTTCGATTGCGACAAAACGTGATCATGTTGTCCCGGAGGCACACTGAACTAATTCTGTTTAATATCATCGAAATGGGATCAAAGGTCAGAGCACAGGAGCGAAATGTATTCCACAGCCATTATCCTCATAACTTGACTAAAAATGCTTCTATTGCGACAAAACTTTAGTATGTTGTTCCGGTGGTACACGGAACCAATTCTGTTGAATATCATTGAAATGGGATCAAAGATCAGGATACAAGAGCGAGATTTATTTCACAGCCATTATCCTCATAACTTGAGTAATGATTTCTGGTATGTTGGAAAGCGTATAATAATCAATGTATTGCATGATTTTACTAACTTGTTTATTATTATTGTTATTATTATTATCATTATGGTCTATCTCTTCCCTGAAGTCAAGAAACCGGGAATGGATGGTTCCTTAGACCTGGAAAAACAACTGGAGGACTGTTCGCTGGCTGGACTGTGTTGAAGCTACTATCTCGTGTCAAGGATCTGGGTTCTAAAGGATGTTCACTAGACAAGCGGATACGAGGCCAACACCTTTTAACGAGGGCTTGTTCTGCGTTAGGAGTGATGTATTGAAGTTTTCTCAGCTGTTTCCATTGTTTTTCTTTACTGAATCACAAGCTCAGAGATAGGCACCTAATCCTAATCTTAGATGCGAAGAAAGTTGTTTAATAACAAATACACTGACGGAAAAAAATCCCAACACCACGAAAAAATAGTTGTAGAGGAATGAAATGGCTTTGTATAGGTAACATATTTAATCGATTAAGGTTTCAAGATCACAGCTTAATGTAAGCGCGAGAAGAGCCATTTTAAATGGGAAATACTGGTACATTAATAACCGGTGTAACCGCCAGAATGTTGAATGCAAGCACGCAAACGTTCATGCATTGTGTCGTACAGGTGCTGGATGTCAGTTTGTGGGATGGAGTTCCATGCCTGTTGCACTTGGTCGGTCAATACAGGGACGGTTAATGCTGGTTGGGGGTGACGCTGGAGTTGTCGTCCAATGATGTCCCATACGTGCTCGATTGGTGAAAGATCTGGTGATCTAGCAGGCCACGGCAACATGTCGACACTCTGTAGAGCATGCTGGGTTACAACAGCGGTATGCGGGCAAGCGTTATCCTGTTCGAAAACACCCCTGGAATGCTGTTCATGAATGGCAGCACAACAGGTTGAATCAGCAGACCGACGTACAACTGTGCAGTCAGGGTGCGTGGGATAACCACGAGAGTGCTCCAGCTGTCATAGGAAATTGCTCCCCAGACCATAACTCCAGGTGTAGGTCCAGTGTGTCTCGGCCACAGACAGGTTGGTTGCAGGCGCTCACCTGGCCTCTTTCTAACCAACACACGGCCATCACTGACACCCAGGCAGAACCGGCTTTCATCAGAAAACACAAAAGATCTTCACTCCGTCCTCCAATGAGCTCTAGCTTGACACCACTGACGTCGCACACGGCAGTGGTTTGGAGTTAGTGGAATGCACGCTACAGGGCGTCTGGCTCGGAGCTGTCCTTCAAGTAACCAATTTTTAACAGTTCGTTGTGTCACTGTGGTGGCAACTGCAGCTCGAATTGCTGCCGCAGACGCGGTACGATGCGCCACGGCCATACGCCGTACACGGCGGTCTTCCCTCTCAGTAGTGCCACGTGGCCGGCCGGCACCCGGTCTTCTTGAGGCAGTACCTTCCCTTGACCACCGCTGCCAACAATCATGCACAGTGGCTACATTCCTGCCAAGTCGTTCTGCAATATTGCGGAACGAAAATCCACCTTCTCGTAGCCCTATTACACGACCTCGTTCAAACTCCGTGAGCTGTTGACAATGGCTTCTTCGTCTTCTTAAAGGCATTCTTGACTAACATCAACACACTACGTCGAATCTCAATGATAACTAACGCTCACGAACGTTACAGCGCGTATTTACAGCAAACCTGCTTTGCATGTTCCGAGGGGCGCTACTAGCGCCACACGTATGCGCCGAGAGCGAAATTTGCATAGACGTCATCTTACAGATGTACTCTCACCGCCTACCAACTGTCGTTTATCTAACACAACCCCTTCTTGGTGTTGGGATTCTTTTTTCCGTCAGTGTATGAAACAACAAAATAAAAAATCGTCAAAGGGTTTCTATAGTGACTTAGGCATTAAGAGGTAATTTTCCATCCTGAAGGCTTTGACTAAAGTAAAGGGTCAGACACATATGTGTTACACGGCGTGAGCAAAATTTTACCGAACTCTCAATTTCAAAAAATGCTGGGGCATTTACACTGGTGTCCAAAATTAACGTCACAAGCACAAAATCGTGAATAACGCAAAATCCACACGACAGGGTTTAATGACAGATGGTTCAGACATACACTATATTGACAAAAGTCACAGGACATCCCTTCAAAAGCAAATGAACCGATCCGCTGCGTTGTTAAGATGCGTGGTACAGCTGCAAACGGTATAAAAACAAGCCTGCAGCTGACCGCGATCATATCACACTGTGATTTTGAGTGAAAATGTCACGGCGGAAGAGAACTAACTTTGAGAAAGGAAAGATTGTTGGGTGTTATATCAGTGGGCTGTCCATAAGAGAAACCGAGAGGCGTTTAAACATACCCAAATCAACTGTTTTGGATGTACTGAATAAGTGGAAGATACATGGCGTGCCTGAAGCAGCAAAACGTACCGCCAGACCAAGGAAAATCAGTGATAGAGGAAGTCGAAGCCTCAGGAGAGTCGTTACAGCTAATCGACAGAATACTGCACAAGACCTCAGTGTACAGGTGAGTAAAAATGCTGGAAACTCGGTATGTACACGAACCATTCGCACAGAACTTCATTCCATGGGTTACCGTGGTCGTGCGGCTACTCATAAGCCTTTCATCTCCACTCGGAATGCTACTCGTTGTTTAGCATGGTGTAAAGAACATTTATCGTGGACCGTAGATCAATGGAAACGGGTCCTATGGACTGATGAATCCAGATACACGATCCATCAGTCTGATGGCCGTGCGTGGGTATGGCGGTAGCCGGGGAACGCTATTTACCATAGTGTACTGTTCCTACGGTCAAGTTTGGAGCTGGAAGTGTACTCGTGTGGGGGTGTTTTTCGTGGTATGGACCCGGCCCATTGGTTATCGTGGACAAACCTGTTAACAAGCAAGTCTACCTCGATATTCTGGGCAATTATGCCCTACCAACTCTGTGGCAATACTATGAAGCCGAGCCTTGTTGGTACCAGCAGGATAATGCACCGAGCCATAAAGCAAGGACTGTTACGGCGTGGTTTGACGATAATTTCGTATCGTGTGTGGACTGGCCAGCACAGGCCCCTGATCTGAATCCCATAGAGCACTTACGGGATGAATTAGAGCGCCGCATAAGAAGTTTAGAACCAAGGCCTACTACTAAGTAACAGTTAGCTGCAGCATTATGTACTAAATGGAAGTGCATACTTATTGCTGTGTTCCAAAACCTTGTCGAAAGCCTGTCTCGAAGGGTCAGTGCATGCATTAAGGTCAAAGGTGGACCGACACCGTAGTAATGTATGTGAATAAATGCTATGTTGTGTTTCTTTTCTATGTGTCCGGTGACTTTTGTCAATATAGTGTACAATATAACGATAACGCAGCAATACACAACAGAAAAGGAATGTCATTATCGCATGAGGAGAAAGCATGCGCATGACAGCATTGAAATCCCAAAATAATGCAGCAAGTGGCGCAGATTTCGATTGGCTAATAAGGCCGTGTGATTACCCCGAACAGCGATACAGCTTGCACAACGAACCCTCATGCTATTTACAAAGATGTGAATGAGAGTTTGGGACAATAAGCGCCACTCCTCCACCAAGTCACGTCGTAGTCCCGGAAGGGTTCTGGGATGTGGATGCCAGCTTGCAAGTGATCTTCCCGTGACATCCCAGACATGCTCTATCGGGTTCAGGTCCGGAAATTTCGCGGACCACACCATCCTGGGAATATCTTCACTCTCCAGGTATTTGTCGACTAACCGAGCCTCATGGCGACGGGCGTTATCTTTCGTAGAAAGGAGATCTCTATGTACGGCTTTCCAGGGAAGCTGGGCCAACAGCTTCCCTGAAAAGCCGTACATAGAGATCTCGGATGTCATCCCTGAGGTGTGCAGCAGTCAGGGTGCTTCCTGGAAAAACATGCAGCTCTGTGCGTCCATCCAACATGATGCCAGACCAATCCAGGAGTCCTATACCACCATAGTGGTCAATTCCCCTAATGTTGGAGGAAGATTTTGGCTTCCCGGTTCTCTCCAAATGCACATGCGTCGAGAATCCGTGTTTAAGCTGTACCGCGACTCGTCACTGACGAGAACACAGGGCCATTGATCAGATGTCCAGGGGTGATGTTTTCGGGCTCTATTCAGACAGACCCTTCTGCGCGACACGAAGATGAGGATACGGCCCATTGGACTTCTTGCATACAGACCTCTCTCGTAGAGTCTTCTGTAAACTTGTTCACTCTATATCATTCGCGGTTTTCGTCGCAGAGGAGAGCTCTTTCAGGAGTTTCCAGGCTGTCGACCCCCTATGGCGGCGAGCTGTTACAGTTTAGTGGTCGTCTTTACTTCTGGCTTGTGGGCGCCCTTGTCCCATCCTTCTGGTTATTGTTACGGTTTTCTGAAACTGTCTCCACAGATTAGAGACCACTTGCCTCGACACATCCAGCTATTTTGCTACCTCAGCTTGCGATTGCCCTGCTTTCAATCTACCGATCGCTTTCCACCGTAAAGAATCTTCTAAGCGATGGTGCAGAGCCATTCTTTCACTAACAGTCCAAATCAAGCTTTAACTGCCGCACCCTGTTGAGAACAACCTTTATCAAGATCGCATGCCTTCGGTCGATGACGTACGGTCGTCATTTGCATATTTTTCTAGGAGCTAGTACAATGGTGCGGAGTACGACGACTTAGCGTCTCCCCTTGTCACATTGATTTTGGACACCAGTGTATTTTCGAAATGCGTATGAAGTAAATCGTTGCGTTAGCTCCATGAGAGAAGTCTTCAAGGTCATATACTGCAGCAGCCCGAATTTAGGGCCGTTTGTGGTCATACAAAAACCGAAAGTGTAACTGAATCGCTGATGCGATTTTGTGCAAGTTTGAGAACTGCGTAGCGCATTCCGTCGCTATGTACACAGAGGGATAGGACTCACCTGCGAGTAAGAAGTTTATTTGTTAGAAGTTTATTTTGCAGCGAAGTCTTATGAACAATGCACATTACTGCAGTTATTCAAAGATTTCGGAAGCAGAGTAAGCGTAGCAAATCGACAATAAGCAATTTAAAGCGTCAATTTCACGAAAAGTGGCAGTGTTTATGACCGAACCAGAAATAGCATGACAAGATTAACACCTGAAGTTCTTTATAATGTTCAGCAGCATCTTCAACAGACACCGAAACAATCCTTTCTTAGGCTGTCACAACAGGTTTAAATTCTTATCAGAGTAAATGAGTAAATCAAAAGTTTGGCCATTTCGAGTTACACATAATGCTGGGCCACATACGAAACGCGCCCCAGCGTCGACTGGGTACCGCAATGACGTAGAACACATGAAGTCAGACTTGTCAGCTTTCAAGACTTGAAATCCGTAAAAACATCTCAGCGAATGTTTAATCGATGTGTTCGATTGACTAGTGTATCGAAAACGTCTTGATTAAATGTATCGATCACATCAATTAAAACCTGATTTATTATACAAAAATGTCGATTTTACCGATTTCATATGCTATAGTGAAGATATTTGGCCAGCTAATAGCGATCAAAATGCAACAGATTCGTAATTATCTCATACTACGCCCTGTCATTAGGTTATAAAAATTTCATGTGAACAGCGAAATTATAGCGACTGTTGTATATTCATATCGTATCTTGTAGCGTATGTCATCAAGCGGGTGTTGTCCACTGGCGGAAAGTGAAAAAAGAACACCAAGAGGGAATTGGCGGACGATCATGAAATTTACATATGTTAATGGGGTCGAGTTGACGTAGGTGTGATGTTAATTTCGGGACCAACCGGTAAGCGCTTACGCCACAGCACGGCATAATATGCAAATTATCGTCGGTGGTATTTAAGGAGTACGGCGAAGTGAATGTAATCAGTCGTCGGCGTACGGACACGTGCGAAGACCCTGAAGAAGCTGCAATACCTGGACATGGAAGACGTGTACGATTTCAGAAGTTATCGGACTTTGTTCGAGGTCTTCCAGTCGGACTCCGCGAGGCCGGGTGGTCGTATCGTCGTATTGCGGAGCGAATTGGACGGGAAATATCGGTGGTAGTACGATGGTGGTGTAGATGGTCCGAGGAACATTCCCACACGAGAAGACGTGGAACCGGGAGTCACAGACGGACTGATGAGCGGATTGATCGACACATAAGAAGAGCGGCGTTGTCAAGCAGAACATCCACTGCGACGCAAATCCGAGCTGCCGTTGCACCTGAGGTGACTGTGCGAACAATTCGCAGCCGTCTACTGGATGCAGGACTACGTGCACGTGTGCCTCCGGCATGTGTACCTCTGACTCCAGCCTACCGTCAGGAACGGCTGCAGTGGTGTCGCCAACGTCTGCACTGGAGAACGCAATGGCGATCTGTCGTGTTCAGCGATGAAAGCATATTCTGCTTGGGAGCCTCCGATGGCCGTATGCGTGTTCGCAGACGCACAGGGGAGCGTCTCCACCCTTCTTGCATCCGCCAGCGACACACAGGGCCTACATCTGGTCTCCTGGTGTAGGGAGCGATCAGCTATCGCTCCCGTAAACAGCTAGTGTTTGTACCGGGTACGTTAAACAGCACCTGCTACATCAACAACATCATTCAGCCCGTTGTTGTGCCATTTGTAAGATCGGCCCATTGTGGTGTTTTCCAGCAAGATAACGCACGCCCACACACGGCATGTGCAACGCAACATGCACTTCAGGGTGTGAGACAACTCCCATGGCCTGCACGTTCTCCGGATTTGTCCCCCATTGAGCACGTGTGGGATATTATGGGACAACGACTTATCCGGTCTCTACGGCCAGCCACGACCATCCCCGATTTACGCGTCCAGGTTAAGGATGCTTGGAACTCAATACCCCAAACTTACATCCAACATCTGTACGACAGACTCCATGCCAGAATTGCACAGTGTGACGCAATTCAAGGCGGTTCAACCTCGTACTAACCATGTTACATGGAAATGTTATTTTTCAGTTTACCAGCAAATACAGCTGTATTTTGCCATAATGTTTTGATCACGTTGTCCTCTGTATTCCGTTATTATGCTGTATAAATTTCGTTGGCATCAGACGTCTCCTTCTTGGTGTTCTTGTTTCACTTTCCGCCAGTGTATATTCATATCGCATCTTGTGACTGTTAGCCATATTGCTCACACTCTCTGAAGTTTCTTTCGCCGCCTCGGTGGCGCAGTGGTCTAAGGCGTTGGCCTCTGATCATTCGTCCGTAAGGGGTCCGGGTTCGAATCCCGGTCAGGCATGGATGTTGTGTTTGTCTTACGGCACTGGCTCTCTCCCTTCCCTGGAACCAGTGACCCTAAATTAGGGACGGGCGACTGCTTATAGCCCATTGAGTTGCTCACGGTGGTCGTTAAACCTCCAATCAAAAAAAAAAAAAAAAAAAAAAAAGTTTCTTTCCGTCAAATCGAGTGTGTGAAAAACCCGTTAACCGTGACTGTGAAAAAGAGACTAGTTGTGGTGTGAAGTAAAATGAAAAGTGCTGTGAAGAAAAACATATTGTGATGTGATGTGAAACAAAATGACTGTGATGTGAAATAAAATACCTGTGAAATAAAACGACTGTGAATAAGGAAACCATGGTGTATACAATTTATGAACACATACCTATGAGTGAATATAATGACTATGATGTCTTTTTGCCAGGAAGTGAGAACTGAACTGCAAAGTATTGTTTTTGGCATATACACTATATTGACAAAACTCACCGGGCACCTCTTCAGAAGCAAATGAATGGATCCGCTGCATTGTTAAGATGCGCGGTACCGCTGTAAACGGTATAAAACAAGCCTGCGGCTGACCGCGATCATATCGCACTGTGAGGTTCAGTGAAAATGTCACTGCGGGAGAGAACTGACTTTGAGAAAGGAAAGATTGTTGGGGATTATATTAGTGGGTTGTCCATAAGAGAAACTGAGAGGCGTTTAAACATACCCAAGTCAACTCTTCTGGATGTACTGAATAAGTGGAAGTTACATGACGTGCCTGAATAGGCAAAACGTATCGGCAGACCAAAGAAAATCAGTGATAGAGGACTTCGAAGCCTCAGGAGAGTCGTTACAGCTAATCGACGGAGCACTGCCCAAGACCTCAGTGTACAGGTGAGTAAAAATGCTGGAACTTCGGTATGTACACGTACCACTCGGAGAGAACTTCATTCCATGGGTTATCGTGGTCGTGCGGCTGCTCATAAGCCTTTCATCTCCACTCGGAATGCTACTCGTCGTTTAGCATGGTGTGAAGAACATTTATCGTGGATCGTAGATCAATGGAAAGTACCTGGTGGAGCAGTGGTCTAAGCGATGGCTTCTCATTGTTCGTCCAAACGGGGTCCGGGTTCGAATCCCGCTGAGGCATGGATGTTGTGTTGGTTTCACTGCACTGGCTCTCTCTCCCTTCCCGGGAACCAGTGTCCCTAAATTAGGGACGGGCGCCTGCTTATAAACTATTGAGTTGCTCACGGCAGTGGCGACGGAACCACCAGGGCCTGGGCCCGGTCAATATTTTCAGCCAAGATTTTCATTTTTATTTATTTTTATTTGACAAATGTGCGGTTGTTGTGATGTACTTTAGAAAGTTCCTCTAGGTAAGTGGTCAGGTTGTCTTAATCCCCAACAAAGCTGCTTAGGCATTGTTTTGATGCTGCTTGTTTCGGGAAGCGGGAAGGGAGGGGGTGCACAACGATCTGAAATTTCGGGCCCGGTCAACTATTCGGGCCCGACAGCTACGGTTGTCAAAAGTAATGAAAGCCCGAGATCTTATCAAGTTAGAACACAAGACGGTAGACTGTTAAATCGAAATAGAGTGCAAATGTACTGCAGAAATCACGCAGAAAGAATGTTCTCGTGGACCCGAGAACTTTCTAGTAGATAAATTTAATTATCTTAAAGCTCACTTTTTTTTATTGGAGGTTTAACGACCACCGTGAGCAACTCAATGGGCTATAAGCAGTCGCCCATCCCTAATTTTGGGTCACTGGTTCCAGGGAAGGGAGAGAGCCAGTGCCGTAAGACAAACACAACATCCATGCCTCACCGGGATTCGAACCCGGACCCCTTACGGACGAATGATCAGAAGCCACCGCTTAGACCACTACGCCACCGGGGCGGCAAAAAGCTCACTTAGGAGGTACGGCTATAAACGCTGTACAAGAATTTGCGATCACGCCGGAAAATTACGACATTGCTGTAAACATGGTAGAAGAGCGATTTGAGAGAAAGGATTTGTTAATAAATGCACGTATGAGTAACTTGCATGATCTTTTTTTTCTCAAGAATTCCAGTGATATCGGAACATTTCGAAAGTTGTTTGATAATGTTCAAACGCAAATAAGAAGTTTAGAGTCGCTGGTAGTTTTGTCAGACACGTATGGAAATCTTATGTGTCCGATGCTGTTGAAAGTGCTCCCCCTGATCTGATCTTAGAATTCAACAAACAAAGTTTCAATGCCAGTTATGACATCAAAGATTTAATTGAATTTTTGAGGAAGGAACTGACCTCTACGGAGCGTACTACTGCTAGTGTTTCGGTCACCAGAGACTGGCACCACATTTTGCTAGCCAACTTTGCTCCTCGGTCAGGTGACTGTGGCCGAAAGCTCTCACGTGACTCGAGAGAAAAGGGAAAGACACCGACAGCAGCTGAGCTATTCAGCACTGAACTGAAAGAAAAGAAAAAACTCGTTTGTGTTTTTTGTGACAAGCCGCACGCAAACTCTGAGTGCGAAGAAGCTCGAAATCTGTCTCTGGAAGAAAATAAAATCTATTCTATTAAAAAGGGGATGCTGTTTTAGGTGTCTTAAACCAGGACACGTTTCACGTTCTTCTAAGGTAAAAATTACCTGCTCACACTGTGGTAATAGACATCTATCTATTATGTGTTTTCATAAGCACGAAGGGAAAGATAATAAGCCAGAAAATAATAAAGAAAATTATAAAGCTCTGGAAGCCAGTGTTTTGACTAACAATTCCTGTTCCAAGGAGGTGTATTTACAGACTTTAATTGTTTGTATTAAGGAGAATGATATCAGTCGTTATGTACGAGGGATTATTGATACAGGTAGCTCGAGATCATACTAAGTGAATTTGTCGCTAAAGCACTGAAGTTGAAATGCAAAGGAGGAAAAAAGTCGTTCATGGACTTTTTGGAGGAATAGAAAAAAGTGAAAAGCACAAAAGATTCGATTCAATAAGCAATATTGACGGCGATTATATTTGCGAATTAGAGGTGATGGATCAAAAAAGAATCTATGCTTTCATTCCGAAGTTAGAGGACTCTAAATGCATAAAAGAACTGACAACTCGTGGAGTTTTCATTAGCGATATTTCCATAAATGAACATGACTGCCTGTATGAGAGAGATCCGAAGGAAATTCATATTCTGACAGGAGCTGACTTCGCAGGGAAGTTATTTACAGGTGAAATTGAATACCTTTCCAATGGATTGGTGGCAGTAAACACGCGTCTGGGATGGACGTTTATGGGAAAAACAGAAGAAAAGGAAGCCAGTAAACCTAATGTCCTTATATCTCTCCACGTTGGCGAATTAAACCTTTCTGATTTGTGGAGACTTGATACTTTGGGGATTCTTGATACAGGTGAAAAGATCTCGAGAAAGGAGCTCGAAGACGCTGCGAAAGATCATTTTATTCTTAATGTTTCAAGAGACGAGGAAGGAAGATATATGGTTTGTTTGCCATGGATTAAAGATTACCCTCCTCTGTCGGACTGCACGGAGATAACAGTTAAAAGATTGAAGGGCTGTGTTAAATCCTTAGAACGGTCTGAGAAGTTATATGCTTATGAAGAGGTTTTCCGGGAGTGGCTGAAGGGGAGCATTATAGAAGAAGTTAAATCTCCTGAGAAGAATGTGAAAACTGAGCATTTTTTACCGTATCATCCAGTTTTCAAGAAGAAGTCAACGACCAAAGTGAGACCCGTCTTTGATGGCTCGGCGAGAGGGAAGAATTTATCCCTCCATTAACGATTGCCTGGAAAAGGGACCGAAGGTTGTAGAACTTATACCCTCGATTATAAACAGATTTCGGAAGGGAAAAATTGGGGTAACTGCCGACATAAAGAAAGCTTTCTTACAGATTGAACTTCAGGAGCATGATAGACCATTTTTGAGGTTCCTGTGGTGGGAGAACGGTAAGGAAGAAAATCTGAAAAACCTTCGAGCACCGAAGAGTTGTTTTCGGAATTTCTTCGAGCCCTTTCCTGCTGGGAGCAGCAATAAAATTTCACCTGAAGAACGCGCCGGATCATCTGCAGGAAACGGCGAAAAAGCTCTTGAGGTCGTTTTATGTTGACAATTGTGTTTCTAGTGGGAATAGCCGAGAGGAGCTTGAATAGTTCATTTTTGAGTCACGAAGTGTCCTCAGTGCAGCCAAGTTCGATTTGCGAGGGTGGGAGCATGCTCCTGCGTCGTGAAAAGTGGAGGATGAAGATGGAGATGCAAGGAAGGTCCCAGTGCTGGGATTAAGTTGGACACTGAGTTCAGGTGAGCTGTCTGTTGACACGAAGCGGCTCTCTAGCGGTGAAAAGTCCCCATTGACAAAACGAGAGATCCTTTCAGTCGTCCATCGAGTATTCGACCCCATTGGATTCACGTGCCCGGTCACACTGGGGCCAAAGGTTTTGCTGCAAGAATGTTGAAAGAACGAGATCACTTGAGACTCTAAGCTGCCTCCGACTACATCTAGAAAATTTGAACGTTGGAAGACGCAATTGGAAGGCTTGAGTGGTATGTTGATTCCACGATGCATACTAAAGGATGCTTCAGCCAATTCGGAGGTATCTCTTCATGTGTTCTGTGATGCAAGCAAGATAGCATTTGCTACTTGTATTTTTGTACGATGTCAAAATGATCGGTCCACGACGTGTCAGCTAATACAGGCACGTTGTAGAGTCGCTTCTTTGAAATTACCTTCCATACCCAGGATGGAACTCTTAGCCTGCACTATTGAAGCTAGGTTAGCAGAAACAACGAAATCAGACTTGGGGCTGGAGAACGTGTCGACGTACTAGAGGTCTGATTCTGTAAATGTGTTATACTGGATAAAAAGAAATGAAAATTAGGCAACCTTCGTTTGCAATCGTGTTCAGGAAATTCGGTGGCTAACAAACCCAAAAGACTGGACTTTGACGTTTTATGTGTTTGAGTTTCGTGACTTGATCCCGAAGATCAAAGGTGGGAGGATGTCGGAAGAACAACAACTCCCGAAGAGAAGAAATAAATAAAATCCGAGCAGCTGTGGAGACGATTTTGATAGAGGGCGCTGTCACTCCGTGGGAAGCGAGAGGAGAAAAAATCGTGTGATATGAACTCGGAAAGGGAGAGGTCGTGTGTTTTGAACAAGATGGAACTCAAGATGAAAAACAACGCCGGTGTTTTATGTTACGTGTCTTGTGTATGTGTGCGGTCGGTCATCTGTTTGTGTTAATTATATGTTAGATGTGTATTTGAGTCTCGTGTGAATTCATTGTGTCAACTGCTGCAGACTTACTTATTTCCTTTGGATTAATGTGCTATTGTGAACTGATATATAACGACCTCAACCACCCGCGATTCCAGAGCCGTCGTCCAAAAATGAATGGCAGGTAAGAAGTCTTTTTTCTTCAATTCCTGATTGATTTGAACGGCGACACATTACAGTGCTACTTGCCAGAATTATTATTATTATTATTATTATTATTATTATTATTATTATTATTATTATAATTATTATTATTATTATTATTATTAAAAATAATAATATGCATGTGTAAAGGATTTGATGTTGTTTGCCTGTGTAAAGCTGAGGATTTTTACCTTAGCTTAAGTTTCAGGTTAGGGGAATATCTAAATTATTGAAAAGTAAATTTTTTAATTAAATAATTAGTCAAAGATGACAGGACGTTTTTATCTTAATTAACTGTGTGAATATGCTGTTAGCACAGAAGCTGGTGGCTGTGCTGGAGTGCAGAATTTTGAGTTCCTTTCAAGCAAAAACATTCTCCTTTCTACAATATTGTTCAGGAAAAGTGAGTATGGAATTTCATGAGTCACCACAATTGCCCAATAACTTTAATTTATCAGAATAAAGCTGTTTTTAATCACCAGAAAACACACTTGCATATCAATGCATCTTTGATCTCACCTGTACACCAGTTGTTCTGCAAGAAAGCAGCAGACGAAAAAGTGACGCGAACCGCGGTTTCGTGACGTCAATGCATACGGTCTGTATTATCTCCAGAAGTTTCTCCTTGGTGCGATATAATATTTCTGGAGATGACCCGAGTCTCTTAACCGTGAAGCCGCAAGGTGCGAGGATTTGATGTTGTTTGCATTATACCTATGTAATTTCAACTGCGTGTATTTTGGAATTGCACGGATTTTGGTTGCAGAAATCGTTTTAATATCAAACCGGAATGAATTATACTTCTTACACGAATGAAGTTTTCAATTTTAACGTTATGTTTTGTTTTGAATTCGCCCTAACGTTCGTGCATTTCAATTTAAAATAAAAATGGGAAGGAGCCTCAAAATAATTAAGGATTTTATAAAATCAGCATTTCCTCACACATCGGCAGCCAGTTACGATGCGAATAGGAAACATTTGCGGCGAAAGAAGGAGATTCGACCAACACAAAATGCATTGCAATAGCCTTGGAAACCATAAGTTTTTCCACACTTTGCCGTCGCTGGCGGTTATAGTCTTCAAGCAAAGTGGCACTGCTCTATTAACAAGAGCATCTCCAGATATCTTATTTTAACCTCCTTGACCGCACCTTACTTTCGCTAATTGTAGTAAAACGGATGTTTTCCGCTGGTGCGTATTCCCGTATGTCCTGAAAACTGTTCTGAAAGCGGTACCCGAGGGTAACAGTATACCATGAAAAGCAGCAGAACTCCAATGTCAGAGCAAAACTTTGTTCGTTGGCGTTACCATGCGAGCAATTTAGGCGAAGTAGGAAGTGTGTTTTTCTACTACGACACCAGAAGATTGTCACAGATCCTCAGGCAATTATGATACAGATGTGTCCCTTGTAGTTCTCTTTCAGGACCTCACTAGGGGATGGGGAGGGTGTAGTACGGTTTTTCTTTTTTCTGAATGTTTCAAATTCCTCAGCACAATCTTTCTCAAAACTTTGCCTGGTCACTAGTAAGTACTGTCTTATGCCTCAGACACTGCCCAGATTTGTTGCTTTTGTTTTCATTGTTTGAGTTAACAGCGTGAAAATATCTGAACTGCGCGGTTTCATGTGAAAATATTTTTTTACTTCAGCAATGGGGCTTCATGTATAATTGCAAAATCCTTCGTTAGAATAGGCGTATCACAGAAGGAATTTACATGAGAAAATAGAGCAATATTAATGAAAATATTGTAAACACCTGAACAGGGACAGATCCAGCATTTTCGTGAGGGGGAGGCGCAAGTGTCGGGAATAACCGGGTACCTTTCTGATATTTTCCGGCAAAATGAAAAAGTGTTCTTTAGTATGTCTACAAATTCTTCCAATTAATTAACGAAAGTAATATATGTTTAAGTAATACTTTCTTTCACAAAAAATATTCAATTTATTATTAAAACCTAACAAATCGAAGCTTTTCCTTGCTACCTGAGGGAAGGCCTTCCCGCGCTCTCCCTCTGGATCCGTCCCTGCACAAGAAAAGAAAAGCGGGGGCCGAAAAAGCTAGGTAGAAAAAAACAGAAGGATTTTTTTTTTGAGAAAAAGTTCCTATTTAAAGAAACCTGTAGTCGTTTAATAAGTAAGTGGTATACATCAATGCAACAGCATGAAATCAATAACACAAAATTTTCCTTTTGTAATTGCAAAAATGTATTTTTTTTTAATCTGTGACACAGAACTCGAAATTTGTTGTTGTATACGTTAAATTATTAAGGTTCACCTATGGTAAAACTTTATTTTGCTTTACTTATATATTTCTTAAGGATTTTTCCATTGATTTACTGTATATGTACATTCGAATTACCGGCTTCGGACAACTGGCCACACGGAAAACTGAACAAATGCAATTTGAGAGACATCAAGTTGTTTTGCATAAAAAGAATGTTGTGTTGTTATATTTCCCCCAACATGAGTAATTGTTGTGCACAAAAATATCTTTTTCGTCCCTTATTATAATTAAGAAATTGAGACATTTTCGTGATTTTCTGGCTGAAAGACAAGGCGGGCAACTGGTCACAAATGCGCTAAATGACTGAATAAAATATTTGTTTTTGATTTCTTCGTGTTCACTTCCATATAGCCTGAGCACAAAAACCTTAACAAGAGTGGAAAGACTGATATTTTAAAAATATTTGTTTTGCTATGCAGGTAAGCGAAGTGGCCAAGATAGGGCAATTTTTATATGGCCTCTTAAAGTGTGTGTGGCTTCTTGAATTGCACTGCAGTTTTGAAAAGTCGTAGCTACAGCAAAAAGGCAGTTTTCATTTGAAAGCAGCTAAATATACAGTACATTAATTATTTTTTTGGTTGAAGGTTTAACGACCACTGTGAGCAACTCAATGAGCTATAAGCAGTGGCCCGTCCCTAATTTAGGGTCACTGGTTCCAGGGAAGGGAGAGAGCCACTGCCGTAAGACAAACACAACATCCATGCCTCACCGGGATGCGAACCCGGACCCCTTTCGGACGAATGATCAGAGGCCATCACTTAGACCACTGCGCCACCGGGGCGGCAGGCTTGTGTTGAAAAGATATTTAAACAGGGGCGGCGGGAAGTGAAATTCGTCGACCGGGCCCAAAAGTTCAAAATCGTGGTGCACTCGCTCCCTTCTCGCTTCCCGGAACAAACAGAAGAAACCTTACCACTTCCCGGAACATACAGAAGAAACCTTCCAGCTTCCCGGAGCAAATAGAAGAAAAACAATGCCTAAGGAGCTTTGTTGGGGATTACAGAAACTTTCTAAGGCACATCACAACAATCGCACATATGCCAAACAAAATAAAAATAAAAATAAAAATGTTGGCTGAAATTATTGACCGGGCCGGGGCGGTTCCGCCGCCACTGCATTTAAACACGAAATGACGATGGTGATATATTGTTAACTTTAGGATATGGGTACCTTGATAACTCTCCCCCAATAGTGGACCGTAAAAATGATCATGATCATATGTTGAGGATTTTAGGAAGGGAGTGTCTGACCCCAGGTCTTAAACAGCCCTTAGAAATAGGAAACTAGGAGATTTGGGCTAGAGCGCCCGATAGGAAAGTGACACGGAAGCGAAGTAGAAAGGGGGAGAAAGACGCCCTTATTTATTACCGGGGGCCAGGACCCGGGGTCAGATGGCTTAACGTGCCTATCCGACGCACGGCGGATATTTAGTGGATCGAGCGTTCGTACCTGCCTGGGATCGAACCTGAGATCCTTTCCGTGGCAGTCACGGACGTTGGCTACTAGGCCACCCGCGGCCCTGGGCCATAGAAACCCGCTTTCAGGGCCATTTATGGATCACTGGTCCGCCACTGGGCGTCAGGACGCCTCAATCAAATTTTGCAGTTGATAAATTAATATCAGTGACGTGGGATAAGTTAAGAAAACGTTTTACTGTGCGAAATCGCAATGCTACATGGCACGTTTATTTTTTAGTAAGAATAATGCGTTATATAATTCAATATAAAACGACTTTTAAATCAGAGAACAAATTTTATTGTTTTATTCAGTAACGGATACCGCGGGCGAAGGACTAACAATTATTTTTCTAATTTTTTTTTAAATCTTAAAGATTTCAGCATTCATGATATGCGTGAACAGCGCTATGCCAATATGAAAGGAAAACACAATGGACTTCAAAAAACATAATTTTTCGTCTTAAAACCCTTATGCATTTTATGTACTTTCAGCGGCTCATACTTTAAATCTGGTCTTAAATAACGACGAAAAAAGTTCCCTAGAAATTGTGAACATTTTCAGCATTGTTCAAGAAACATGCTTTCTTTTCTGAATTGCCTTACCGTGGATATAGTGACTAGAAGAGATAGTGTGCCGTGCGCTTCTGCAGACTGGTTCTTGAAATCATGAAATCGCAGAGGGTGCTGAAGACAGCTTCGATGCTATTGCTGTGAACTATGTTCATAGATATACGTGCTTCTCGTTCCGTGCAGCATAGAAATTTCACTAAAATTTTTACCAACAAAATATATTTTTCGTTATCCTGCATTTATACTAAAAATTATTAATATCATGCATGGACAGATATAAGTGAATATTCTTCCAAATGGGGGTTTTGGGGAAGCTTCGTCAACTTTAATCGCGAAATGCGGAATCTCGCACTGAACGAACGCGTTACTAGGCTGAAGTACAAATACATTACTGGACACAAATTTTCTCCGTAATTATATGACTAATTAAACACTTGGATTTACGTGACTTTTCCGTAAAATGTTAACAATTATATGACCCTTAGAACGCTCGATCGTCCATGGGCATTCCAGGAAACATCTCTCTCTCAGTAAGGATTTTAAATTGCTGTCCCGTTCGTATCTCGCTGGCGAATAAAAGGTAAAAGTAATGAAATTCACTGATATAGTTGGAAGAAGATCGAAGTGTGACTAGTGTGGCCGAAGAGTTCGGGATCGCTCACAGCATTGTTTCACGAGCTTGGAGAGCATTTCAAACGACAGGAACAGCTGTCCGAGAGTTTAGCAGTTGTCGTCCACGAGCAACCACGGCGGCGGACGGCCGGTATATTGTCCTACAGGCGAGAAGAGACAGACGGCAGACAGCAGGAGAAATCGCAAGGCACATGCAACAGAAAACTGGACGTCCGTTATCGTGTTTTACTGTGGTCAGGAGGCTGCACAAAGGTGGTCTATTTGCACGACGACCAGTACGGTGTGTGCCATTAACGCCTGCTCATCGGAGACGGCGGTTTACTGAAACTGCTGATGGTGCCAGGAACACAAGAACTGGACACATCAGCAATGGGGTCGAGTTCTCTTTATGGATGAGAGCCGATTTAGTTTTACGAGAGATTCTGGGCGTATACACATCTGGAAAGAGCAGGGAACACGCAATCGCACCTCCAACATCATCGAAAGAGACCGGTTTGGAGGTGGCGGAGTTTTCGTTTGGGACGGTATCATGCTTGGTAGTCGTACTGACATCCACATCTTCCAAGGAGGTTCAGTCACTGGTGTCCGCTATTGTACCGAGGTTCTCCTGCCTCACATGCATCTGTTTAGAGGTGCTGTGGGTCCTGAGTTTCTCTTCATGGACGACAACGCTACACCTCATAGTACAGTAGCTGTCGCAGAGCTGTTGGAGAGTGAAGATATTCAACGCGTGGATGGTCCCCGGACCTAAATCCAATCGAACACGTGTGGGACCATCTCGGGAGACGCTTGGCAGCACGTCACCAACTGCCAGCAACGATTCCGCAGCTGCGATTGGCGCTATAAGAGGAATGGGTCGCGATTCCTCAACAGCTCCTTGACAACCTCGTCCTCAGCATGGACAGACGTTGTAAATCCTGCAACCAGTCAGGGGTGATCATATTCCCTACTAAAGAGTTTATTTTTCTTGGCAACCGCCTGTCACATGGACGTTTCTGTCTTCCGTCCAGTTGTGCTCGAAGCTACCTTTTCAATAAAGTGCCTTTGTATTCTTTGGATTCCTTGTTTGGACGGTTTTGCTCACTTGTCCCATATTCTTACATCTTGGGGATCTTATGGTATGATTTGAGTCGATGTGGAGCACTTCTGCACGACGTTACATTCGAAAAACCGTCTCGTCCTTAATTTTTGCACGCCAGTGTATTTAGAGGGGGAAATTTTTATGTTGGTACATTTGCTGATTCACACTGGAAAGAAATCTTATGAATGTGAAATAAGCCAAAGAAAGTTTTCCACAAAATGCCTATCTACTGTACCACAAAATGTACGAGTAAATACAACACTTTTCACAATTATTAACACAGCAATCAGACATGATTTGAAATTTGTCTGAGTGAATCAGACACCTTCGATTTGAAATTTACCCGAGTGACTTGAGATTTACTTAACAACGCTATCGGAAAGCAGAATCAGCTTCGACGAGTGTTGGTCGGAGAATATTCCGATACTTAACAAGATCTGTTTTTTTTTTTTTTTTTTTGATTGGAGGTTTAACGACCACCGTGAGCAACTCAATGGGCTATAAGCAGTCGCCCGTCCCTAATTTAGGGTCACTGGTTCCAGGGAAGGGATAGAACCAGTGCCGTAAGACAAACACAACATCCATGCCTCACCGGGATTCGAACCCGGACCCCGTTCGGACGAATGATCAGAGGCCATCGCTTAGACCACTGCGCCACCGGGGCGGCTAACAAGATCTGTAACCACTGTTACATCCAGGTACAAAACACGTTCTCAACGTTACACTTTTATTATTACCTCTTTTCATGATCGATCTAACAAGTAAATTACTTTTTTACTCGCTATCCACCAAACACGCCATAGAAAAGCATGCTAACGTTTCGAAATCATAGCATCGAAGCTCGCAGGAGCGCCGTCTAGTGGTTTCATGAAAAGAGGGAACTGAAATTTAAACCGTGAGGTATTATCGCACGGCACACTATCTGTTTTAGTTGCTATACCGCTGGCAAATTTTAAAGAAAGAACTTCAAGCGTTGACTGTAAAACCGCGTTCTGACACAAGGTGAGAAAATAAAATCGATGCAATAAGGGTCACGAGGACTGGGGTACAATGTGGATGTAATTCACGACACATTATATCAGTGCAGCATGATGAATTAAAATGTGAAAATTGATTGTTATAAGATGTTTTCTCCCAAAATATTCCCGCATTTCTTTCAGAACGTCTGCCTAATATCTGCCAATAACAATACAACCATTAAGTACTGCATGTCTGTACCATGGTAATCAAAGGATATGATCAGCATGATCTTAGCATTTTTTTCTTTTTTTGGAGTTTAAGAACAGCAGGATTTTCACTGACTGCTTTGTTGTTTGGTACATGGACCAAGCTTTCATCTACAGTTATTATTCTATGAAGAAAATCATTGCTATATTCTGTAAAAAGACCTCCCAAATACAGTCTCTTAACTGTGAAGCCGCAAAGTGTGGAAATTTGAGGTTGTTTATATGATACCATGTAGTTTCAACTGTGTATTTTGGAATTGCATAGTTTTGGGTTGCAAATAAAGTGTTAATATCAAATCAGAATGAATTATACTTCATACATGAGTGAAGTTTTCAATTTTAATGTTACGTTTTGTTTTAAATTCGTTCATGTATTTCAATTTAAAATAAAAATGGGAAGGAGCCTCAAAACAATTAAGAATTTTATAAATCCAGCATTGCTCATACATCGGCAGAAAGTTACGATGTAAAATTAGAAACATTTGCGACGAAAGATTGAGAATGGGCCAACAAAAAATGCGTTGCAATAGCCTCGAAAACCACCAACTTTCCCACATTTTAACTGCCGTCGCTCGCGGTAGTAGGCTTCACGCAAAGTGGTACTGCTCCATTAACAAGGGCATCTCCAGATATCTTATTCTAATCTCCTTGTGATGATCAGTTTGTCTTAGTATTTAGTCTGAATGTCATATGTAAATAAGAATATCCATGTAATCATCTTCAGAATTTGCACTTTTAACTTAAGACTAAACTAGAAAAAGTATTGTAGCTAACTACATTACAGAAGAAATTGTAGCAGTAGCTAGTTACTTTTAAAAAGTAGCTTCCCGATCACTGCAAATATGATTCTGCAATACAGCTCTCTAGTAGTTCCCTATAACAGTATTATATGGCAGAGTATGCTGGTAAATCATTTCATGCATGTCGAAGAAAGTGATTACTAGGGAAGATTTTTAGGTAAAAAAATATTTTGACACATAAAACACATTTTCGAAAGTTTCGTATGTAAATACATATTTTCCAAAATTCCGTAATAAATGTATAAATTTGCATGTTTCCTCCATTTTTTCCTATTTTTAGTGTAAATAAATCAGAAGTAAAACTTTGAGGGGAGGGGGAGAATAGTATTGTAATGAGAAGGTGGAGCCTACGCCCCTCTTCCCTTCCACGAGGACTTTTTATCGGCGCCACTGCATTGGCGAATGAGATCTTCTCTTCCCGCTCGGAGAAGCAAAACCAGATGCTCTGTTGTACCCACAAAGGCTTAAATAACAAATGGATAGGTCACGAGGCTCAACACGAAGAGTATATATACGCCATTCGCGCGTTATAGTCGTTGTTGTTGATGAGGCAAGCATGTTCTTCTTTCTACGATATCATTCGTCTCCTATATTACGCGCTAAAGTGCAATTGTAAAGTGCACTGAGTTAACCATTTCTGAGAGCTGCATAACTGTGCCGAATAAATTTCTGTGTTAAGTTTTAAGAAGAGTTTTGCCTCTTCATTGCAAGTCTGTGAGTAAGAAAGGATCCATCGAATCCAAAACTCAAGAAAAGCAACAGCGCCGTCCCGGTGGCGCAGTGGTCTAAGCGATGGCTTCTGATAATTCGTCCGGGTTCGAATCCCGGTGAGGCATGGATGTTGTGTTGGTCTTACGGTGCTGGCTCTCTTCCTTACCTGGAGTCAACGACCGCAAATTAGGAACGGGTGACTGCTTACTGCCCATTGAGTTGCTCACGGTGGTCGTTAAACCTTCAATCGAAAAAAAAAAGGTCAAATGCAAAACAAAAACATTTTGTGGAGTTTGCAGTTTTACTTCATATCTCTTCCACCTCTTAGAGGCGTTTGTGGATATTGCACGGTTTCCAAATGGAGATTTTCACCAGTTGTGAGTGATTTGGTCCTGCCACATCATTCCTTAGTTTCAGTACTCATTTGTTTCGTGCCAATAAGATTCGATTTGCGATGGAGAATTTAGAGCGGGCATTTGTTATCCACTGCAAATCTGGAGAACTTTTTCTAACAAATGTACAGCTGTGATCAGTAAGTTGAGTACTAACATCTTTTTATCACAGAAAATAACTCATTACATGATTCAAAATTTATTTTAATTTGTAGCAAATATTTTTGAAATTATTAGCACATGAAAAGTAAATATTTTTGTTTTTTAGCACCTAACAACCCATTCCCTAGTGGTGGCAATAACTTTATCTGCAGATAGCACAGTATTTGCCTTCTTCAGTGTCGGTGACAAATGCAACTTCCAAACAGAAGTTGGTTGTTTACTTTCTGGTTCACAATGACGTAGCCACGTTTCATCTGCAAAAATCACCTTATTCATGAATTCAGCATCAGTAGAAACAATGCCTCTTTTCTTTTTTTTTTTTTTTTTTGGAGGTTTAAAGACCACAGTGAGCAACTTAATGGGCTATAAGCAGTTGCTCATCCCTAAGTTAGGAGCCGCTGGTTCCAGGGAAGGGAGAGAGCCAGTGCTGTAAGACAAACACGACATGCATACCTCGCCGGGATTCAAACCCAGACTCATCTCTGACAAATGGCCAGAAGCCAGCGCTTAGACCACTGAGCCACCCAGGCAGCCAATAATACTTTGCAGTAGCTTACAAATTTCAACCCAAACAGGCTTTTGCAAAGGTGTGAGTATTTTTTGGAACCCCAAGTGCACACGTGTCAAATGGAGGTGGTCATGGAAAATAGTGTGTGTACTTCTTATGTATGGCAGTTTATTTATTTCCTAGGCATGGCAAAATCTCTGCTAGCTGTGACTATTACATGCTGACCCTCTACACAATTACAGCTGCACTGTTCTTTTTCTGTGGTAACAGCACTTGTTGGAGCACCAGGGCTGCCATTTGGATTGATTTTCAGTATCATTAAATACCTTAAATCAATTTCTGTTGAAGATTGTTTTGAGACAAAAGCAGATTTTCGGAGCCACTATAGTTCATTGAATGTCACCACCAATGTAATGTAGGTGAATCCGAACCAATTTCCACTTGAGGCCTGCTAAGTTCAAAGGACGTGCATGAGTTTACAGCACATATGCCAAGTAGCACAGCTTGGTTGGACATTACTTTCTGCTCCAAAAGTACAGTTAAAATGTACAAAGTTTGCTAGTGAAAAAATTATGAACAATCTTTATTGAACAACCTACAAAGTTACACTGAATTTCAAACTCGTACATTCCTCCAGTGCTCAGATGATATCATATTCAAGAGGACATAATTTATTCACCGAATCTGTGCCTCCTTATACTTCCTTAATTTTACTTTGTTTTGTACATACTGGTTTGCTTGAAATGTGTTTAACTGGACCACTGTTAGACATATTCATAGATCTGGGTGGCTGTAATCTGACTGCTACTCATTGTCAAACTGTTGTATCTGTATTATGACAACTGATATGGAGAGGGGGTGTCTCTAATGATATGTAGATCTTGATTTCATTTAATAATCCAAATATTTGTTAATGCATATCATTATGTACACACACAAACGCGCGCGCGCGTGCGAGATCTAAAAAATAAATAAAAATAAAAATCAGGTTTAAGGAACATCTACAGCTCCAGTAACCCAATAAATAGCATTCCAGTTAATCATGAAAGAATAAAAGCAAAGTTCTTGTTACAAGTAAGTTCAACACTATCTTTTACTTTTTCATGTTTTTGTTTTTTATTAGAATATTATTCATGGGCACATTTTTTAATACAAACTGCTTTCTTCATCAGGCTCTCTGCCTTATAAAACAGTCACTGCAGCTGTTGTGGTTAACCACTATTCCAGCATGGACTAACACAACCTGAAAGTTGAAGACACAGTTATCCTCCTTAATCTGAAGTTCCTTTTAATTTTCTGTTTGTGATAATCCATTTACTACTAATGCTTTTAATTGAATATCACTTCATTTCGTGTGATCAGTTTCTCTAAATTTTCATTGTATAGTTAAGATCTTATAAGTTTTATTCAGATTTTTTCTTCTTGAGAAAGAAACTCCTGTGGCAAGTAGTAGCCAAAAATATTTTGGTAGTCCAAGTAAACTACTAAGAACAGGTCTTATAAAATGGATTTAACAGACATGTAAAAGAAACCGGTAAGAAAATAAACTGGCATTCACTTAAAATTATTACTCATCAGCAGGTTATCGCAGAAAGGAAGTTAAAAGAACTTAATATTTGAGTACTCCACCGTCAATGATCACATGCATGAGTGCCAGTCGGATTTGTTTTAGAAGAGGAGGCTAGGGATTAAATAATATATATATATATATGTTTAACTTTGGATCAGAGCACTTACTTGGCTCCTGACAGTTTCACTGAAGAAAACAAAAACACAACTTCATACATGAAAGAAAAACAGATTAAAAAAAATGAATCAAATCCACTTTATTAAGACATTCTTTTTTTTTATTTTATATATTTTTCACTAATATTTTTTATTAAAGATTAGCAAAAAATGGAAAACCAGGCTTGCTTCAGTCTGACAAATTCCTTACATCCCTGAAACAGCTGGAAGACATCCAGTTACAAGAAGGGGTAGTCTATAGCATAGATTGTATCTGTGGACTAAGCTATATAGATGAAACGGAAGTATAAAAATTTAGGTGGAAAAACAAAGCAGCTATTAGAAACAGCAAAAAAAAAAAAAAAATAGAAACTGGGTTTAAACAGAAATATACAAGCAACTGAACACTACATAAATTGGTACTCAGTATACAAGCAACTGAACAGTACATAAATTGGTACTCAGTATCCAAGCAACTGAACACTACATAAATTGGTACTCAGTATACAAGCAATTGGTACTCAGTAAAAATAATCATCCTCCATTCCTACTTAATAAAAGAGGACACTTAAAGAAGAAAAGGAAATAAATAGCAAAAAGTACCACACTAAATGATAATTGTTGTTGGACACTCCTGATTGATTGGCAACAACTACTCCAGTGATGCAGTCTTGATGATGAAATATACTTAAGGTGACCAGATATTGGAACACTGATTTCAGGACAAAAGGGCGTGGCGTCCCCAAATCGGCACTTCATTTGGGGGCACATACGTACTCAAAATAAATAGGCAAATATTTTTGTCACAAAACTACATTGCTTCAATAAGTGCGATTTGCGTATGGAAATTTGTATCGTAAAAGGATATATCTTGTAGGACGTTGGTAAATTTTATTGACAAAGTAGAACTATGACGACGAGAACATATTAGCAAAAATAAAATGCTTTACCTTAGGTATATGTGCCAAATTAAAATCAAGCTGCACACCAAAGTAATTGCGTGGCGAATTTTTCATTTTGCCAAAGTTCTTCGTGGAACTCAAAACAAGTGCAGTTGAAATTTGACCGTGCCAATGGTGCAATGTCTTAGTGCTGGTCACTGACGATGATTCGTACAAGTTGGCACGGGTTCAAGTCCCGAATGAGGCATGGGTGGAGTGTTTGTCTTACAGCACTTGCTCGCTTCCTTACGTAGAACGAATGTCTCTAAATTAGAGACCGGTGACTGCTTACAGTTCTCTGAGTTGCTCGCGGTAGTCGTTAAACTCGGAAAGAAGAAAAACAGAAATAGGCAAATTTTGTTTTCAGAAGAAGCATGTAGGAAAACTAGTACAACAAAAACTACTTTTAAGCAGAGGCGACTTTAGATCTTTTGGGGCCCTAGGCGCTAAAAGGATCAGGGCCCACCTTCCTCTTAATTCTTATCCACTCAGAAATTTTCATCAGTCAGATTAACAAAAAAAGAGGGGCGGGGTCGAGAAAAAGGTTTTTACACTTTTTAAAATGTCATTATATCATCCTATTATTAGAACGTTCTGTAAGAAACAGTGCTAGTGTAATAATTTTGTCTGTCCGTGCACATCGAACTTTTTTATTTTAGAGATATTTCAAAAATTATTTTTGCGGCTAATAGGAAATCAATGGATATTAAGTTCGGCACTTTTAATACCTGTATCGCATTTATACCTTCACTGCAGTTATCAGAAACAGAAGCATACGAATTAAATGCAAAAGATCCTGCTTGAAAATGGAAAAGTAGGAACTGCAGGTTTTTGAGTAAGAGTATCATTGAAACTTTTTATTGCTTTTTCAAAAGCTAATTTGGAGTCTATTTACGGAATAGAAAAAAGTGAGAATACTTGATATTATCAGTATTAAACCACGGGAGCAGAAAGTAATGAGAAAATGTTGTTTCAATACAATGAAAATTACTTTTAACACTATTAAATAAGATAGATAGTGTGATATTCTCAAATGTCTTTGCTTTTTCAGCCTAAATATTAATAACTCTTTTGGTTTAAGATGGTTTAGAGCGATTAGGGCCGATACAGAACTTGATTGTCCTAAGAAGAATTATCCTGTGAAGAATATTTCTTTCTTCAGTGATTAACCTACCACGAAGGGGAAAAAAAACAATTAACCGCAAACACCCCCGATCATCAGGAAAGTTTTTACAAGCACTCCTCTTCGCAACTCGGGGGAAGTTTCCAACACAGATGTGTTTCCTTGGCTGAAAGTAGCATGAAAGCAATTTATAGCACAGCAGGCTAGTTAAGAATTCGCCTTAAACAACGAAACGTGTGGGAAGCGTGAATACCTCCGTTACCTACCACTAAAAGGAACTCAAAATTATTTTAACCGTTCCTTTCAAAATAAGTACATCGATAAGAACTCAAAAAATGCGGAATATCAGCAACAGCAAAAAAAAAAAATAAATAAATAAATAAATAAAAATGCTATTATTAATATGAGAAAGTAAACTATCAATTGAGAATACAATGTAGTTGCTTTAAGGATTGATTTGCTTCACTCAGTGAAAACCAAAAACAAAACTGAAAATCTAATTATATGTTTTCGGGGCCCTTCAAACAGTGAGGCCCTAAGCGCCCGCCTAGTCGAAAATCCGCCCCTGTACTGCAATTCCCGTTTCCCCTAATATATAGTTAAGTCAGAAGTTACGATTCTCTTGATTCACTACATCTTGCGTAAATAGTAATCAGACTTGCATCGGGACTCTTCCTTTCGATATTTTTTTTCGTACAAATATCCATTTATAACATACATAAGTTGACCTCTTTTTAACTGAACAATTTCTACAGTGAAATTCGTTATTTTTTTTATAAATAATCAAGAAAACTTAAATTTTAATGAACCAACGTTAACTGCCGCCTGGAGTTCTTGTCTGAAATGGTATTGTACGGCGTTACCAGGGCTGCGGCGTTACTTGCTTGAAACTGTCCGCAGTTGTCGCACAATGTTGTCTACAAATGACCAAAATCGTAGATTTGCCCTTTTCTCACCCACCATCAAACAAAGTATTGCTGGAAAATGAGTAAGCCAGCAGAGGGAAGGCAAAAGAACCGTAGGGCAAGATTATGGATTAGGGGAAACGATATTCGGGGAAAGCGAGGGAAACCTCCCTATCCCCAATAATTTAGGGAGCGCTCCTGCTATCCGCATGTGCAAAACATGGAAATCGTGACCGATAAATAAATAAATAAATGTGTATAATATCCCATACACTGTGCCGTAAGACAAGCACAACATCCATGCCTCAACAGGATTCAAACTCGGATCCTTCTCGGACAAATGGCCCCCAACTCAGTGAAACGTACAGTTCGCCAGAAGTGCAAGATCGTTTATCTTAAAGATAAGCGATCTTGCGCTTCGGGCGAACTGTACGTTACACTGATCACAACACAACAGAAAATGTAGATGTTTGAAATATTTCAAATTTCCTATATTTACAGTAAATAAAGATTGCTGATTTCATCGAATTGTGTTGGCACTGCTACAGATTTTTATTTTTTTTTTAAATTCATTTCTTTTAATTTCTGAAACATTTCAATTAAATGCAATATAAAACGCTGGCCCAGAAGCTGACTAAGTAGGGGTGGTCCAGAGAACCGGGCGCTCCCTATGAGGTACCAATCATTTAGACCTTCGTTCTTTATTATTGGCTATTTTTTTAAATACCGGTATATGTTTTTAAATGCATGTTTTATGAATCCGTGATTTTGGGAGATGTTTTCTTCGTGGTATTTTAATTTGTACCTTCATTATTTTGGGCCACCCCCATGAAGAAGTCCTGACTGCGCTACTGAGCTGACTGATGTATTTTTTGTTAAACCCTGGAAACGCCGGGTCCCTTTGTTCTCTCGACAGCCTCAGTCTTCAGCTATTATAGAAAAGAAAGGCGATAGGAACTCAACGAAAGTGCAATGAAATGAAAAAGTGAGGGTTATGGAAATGCAACACGGGGGCCGTTCATACGCGAAACGAACTACCACTTCAGCTGTTATAGAAAGAAAGGCGATGATAGAAGCTAAGCAAAACAAATGGAATAGTGGAGGTGCCGGGGATTGAACCCGGGGCCTTTCACATGCGAAGCGAACGCTCTACCACTGAGCTACACCCCCAACGAGAGCGTTCTCTGTACGTACAATTAACAGTTATTTTGAAACGTGAGTTTCCTTGAGCGATGGTTTTGTTTGATCAGCTGGAAAGCCGGTTCCAAGAGAATTGGGTGATTAAGTCGATCAGCTGTTGTAGCTGTCAAACATGCTGCTTTCTACTTGATCGTGAAACACGCGGTTTCACTCTTTTTCTCTTGGTTATTTAAGTGCATGCAGATGCATAACTCGGACGAGGGCAGCTGCCCCAGACACAGTTCAAGAGAGGACGCAAAAATCAATGCTTACTATCTAATTGAAACTTTTCCCCCAGTTTCTAGTACTGTAAGATAATAATAATATAGTACTGCAGAAGAAACTTTGTACTAGTTTCTAGGGTTGCGAGATTTGATCATTACTGTGAATACGAGCCACGACTTACTGCTGCATTCGTTTCGTTTGATGTAGTACCTATGGTTCAGACTTGAAGCAATTGGAAAAAGCCATTTCAATAGTCAGTTTGTTTGTGCCTCCCCTATAGAGAAATAGCATTGGGATGTGATGTTGAGTTTTTTTTTTTTTTTTTTTTTATGTTTGAAGGTTTAGAAAAAATTATTTATTGAACCTGGTGGTACAGAGACATGACAAACAATTAGACATAATACAGATTTTTCAGAGCAACAAGTACATATCATACATTTTGCAGTATGCCAATTGATCAATTTACACAGAGAGAGACCAGTGCTGATCAAGAAACACAATGGGAACAAATACACATCAAACATGGTTTTACAGTATGCTAAATGTACCCGGAGAGCCAGTGTTGGATAAGTAACATATTCAGAGCCTCACGTGATTCGAACTAGGACCCAACTAATAATACGCCAGCGCCTCATACCAATGCGCCACCGGGTCAGCAAGAGCACGTCTTTTGCACGTCTTTTGTAAAAAAAGATCGTGCTTATGTTATCGGTTTGTCCGTCAGTCCGTCCGTCTGTACCCACGATATCGCTGCAACTATTAGTCCGATTTGAAAAATTATTTTTGCATTGGGTAGCTTGAAATATGCGAATGTTGATCCTTCACTGCACTTTTTTTTTTTTTTTTTACGATGTACAATTTCGCCGATAGAGGGCGTAAATGCAGATGATATCGAATTCAAAAATACGTTTTATTTCGCATATTTGCTTCTAAACATCCGATTGAAAAAATCATTTCATCTTTCGATTTCATTTATGTCTTAGATATAGCAACTTTTTCAAATTGCGCATGGATTTTCCGCTAGGGGGCGTAAAAGTAAATTACCTTTTCCCCGATAACTCTTCTTCTAAAACTCCGATATGAATTTTTTTTTTCTTCAGCGAATACACCTCCTGATGGAAAATCTTTTGCATATAATTTCAAATTTTTGGTAAAGAATACTTTGGCCACCAGGGGGCGTAAGGGTTAATTTTTGCTTCTGATGTATTTGCCATAAAATCTGAGCTTCTAAAATATCGATTGAAAAAATTCTTTCGTGGACTGATGCCACTCACATCGATAAACCTTTTCGGAATGTTTTCTTCTTAAAATATTCCACAGTTTCTCCGCCAGGGGCGTAGATGTATATCCTATTTTTGTCAATATCTCTACTTCTGGGAGTCCGATTTTAAAAATTCCTTCTTTGTTGGATAGTGTTTTCAGTGTGACATGTTTTTCATATAATTTCAAAATTTTCAAGTAATTCATAGACTTTTCACTAGGGGGCGTAAAGGTAAAATGCTTTTTTCCCTACATCTCTGCTTCTAAATCTCCGATTTGAAAAATTATTTCTGCGTCGGATACAGCTCCTTATGGGAAATCGTTTGCACATAATTTCTAATTTTTGTAAAAAAATGGTTTGGCCACCAGGGGGCGTAAGTCTAAATTTCCGCTTCTGATGTATTTGCAGCAAAATATGAGCTTCTAAATTCTCGATTGAAAAAGAAGTCGTTTGCAGACCGATGCTACTCATGTCGACAAACCTTTTAGAAACATTTTCTTCTTAAAATAATGCTTGGTTTCTACGCCAGGAGGCGTAGATGTATATCTTGTTTTTGTCAATATCTCTACTTCTAGTAGTCCGATTTGAAAAATTACTTCTTTGTTAGATAGTGTTTCTAGTGTGACATGTTTTTCATATAATTTCAAAATTTTCAAGTAATTCGTAGACTTTCCGCTAGGGGGCGTAAATGTGCTTCTATCTCTGCTTCTAAATCTCCGATTTGAAAAATTCTTTCTGCACCGGATACAGCTCCTGATGGGAAATCCTTTGCACATAATTTCTAATTTTTGTAAAAAAATGGTTTGGCCACCAGGGGGCGTAAGTCTTAATTTCCGCTTCTGATGTATTTGCAGCAAAATATGAGCTTCTAAAATTTCGGTTGCAAAAAAGTCGTTTGTTGACCGATACTACTCATGTCGACAAACCTTATAGGAACTATTTCTTCTTGAAATAATGCATGGTTTCTACGCCACGTAGATGTATATCTTATTTTTGTCAATATCTCTACTTCTAGGAGTCTGATTTGAAAAATTCCTTCTTTGTTGGATAGTGTTTCCGCTGCGAAATGTTTTTCCTATAAATTCAAAATTTTCAAGTAAATCATAGACTTTCCGCTAGAGGGCACACGGGTAAATTGCGTTTTCTGCATTATTTCTGCTTCTAAAACTCCGATTTGAAAAAAATTTTCCTGTATCGCATACAAGACCTGATGGAAAATATTTTTCACATAATTTCTAATGTTCGGTAAGGAATGGTTTGGCCACCAGGGGGCGTAATTGTTAATTTCTGCTTCTGATGTATTTGTAGCAAAATCTGGGATCCTGAAAACTCGACTAAATTTTTTTTTTCTTGGACCGATACCGATCATATGAAAAACTTTTTGAGAATAATTTCTTCCTAAAATAATGCATGGTTTTCCCACCAGGGGACGTAAAGTCACATCTTATTTTTGTCGATATCTCTGTTTCTAAGAGTCCGATTTGAAAAATTATTTCGGTGTTGGAGAGCGTTTCCGGTGCGAAATTTTTCTCATATAAATTCATGTTTTTCTTAATGCACCAGTCTACAACCAGAAGACGTAAGCTCACGATTTCGTTCACAGCAATATCTGAGGGATTAAAAACCCGATTGAAGAACTCCTTTCTTCCGTCAGATACTATTGTTTTCCATACCGGTTCCATTGACTTTGAATAGCTTTGATAAATTTAATTTGCGTCAGAACGGATTCAAAAGACGTGCTTATTACACCCGAAAATTCGGTGTCATCTTGTTTTTTTTTTTCTATTGGATGTTTAACGACCACCATGAGCAACTCAATGTGCTTGGTATAAGCAGTCGCCCCGTCCCTAATTTAGAGCCACTGGTTCCAGGGAAGGGAGAGAGCCTGTGCTTTGAGAGAAACACAACATCCATGCTTCACCGGGATTCGAACCCGGACCATTCACGTGAAAAAGTGGAGGTGCCGGATAATAATAAGCCGACGCTTAGACCAATGCGCCACTGGGGCGGGGACGTTAATTTTCTGGAGCTGTGTGGATATAAATATACAGTATGGTACGGAATTCCCGAAAAACTCAATTTAAATTTTTATTGGTTGCTTTTCCAGAAAAACCAAGATAGCCATTTCTCTTTATGGCACTTTTGGGGCATAGAATCGGGGGGGACTAGTGACCCTGTAGGGAGTGAGGCTAGGGGTTACTCGAAAATTTAAAAGGGAAAGAGGGGTCGTGTGACATATCGCTGGAAAGATCACCGAAAAAGTAGTCAGTTGGTGTTTAAATTTTTGTTTTATTTTTATTAGATACAAAGTTATTGCCCACAATAGCGACACTAAAGTGCACTGTGAGTGGTAGAAAACATTGCGTTACTTCTGATACCTTTGTGTTCTTAATTTGGTTTGTGTTAATGTACCGTACTTATTGTGTTTTATGACAAGGAAACACGTTTCTGGCCACGAATCGAGTGGTCCGGTGACCCCGTTGAGGGTAGGGAGCAGGGTCATTCAATAAATGCAGATGGATAGGGGGTTTGCTTTAGATGTAGGAATGTTTGCAGGTATTGATTTGACTTAGAAAACGTGCCATTTTCCAGTAGACTCTAAAGATGTAAAACTGCAAGTATCTTTTGCAATATTTTATATTCCCCGATTACACGTTAATCTCAACAGTTTGGCATAACACATTTGATAAATAAAGTTGACAAATGTTAAAAGCAGAAGTTTTTCCCATTTCTGACATCTTTCCGGTGACATGGCGTGACTCGACTTTATCATGCAACATTTTGTGAAACTCCCGGCGCGGATCCTCACAAGGTCTCAAAACCACTCGGTTCCTATTCTATACGGTGTCCCCTTTGACATAAAACAACGACTATTGTATGTTTTTTGAACTACAAAGCGCAATAAATTAAATTTGCGAAATATGTCATCGTAACAGTCATGTATTACACTTCATCCTCCCCTTTCTCTCTTCATTTATTAAATGACCCTGTTCCCCGCCCCCAGTGGGGTCAACGGACCCTCGATTCGTGGCCGGAAACGTAGTTCCTTGCCATGAAACACAATAAGTACGGTACATTCACACACTTAAAATAAGAACACAAATGTGTCAGAAGTAGCGCAGTTTTTCCTACCACTTATAATGCACTTTAGTGTCGCTATTGTGGGCTATAACTTTGTACCTAATAAAGATAAAACAAAAATTTAAAAACCAACTTACTACATTTTCGGAGATCTTTCCAACGAAATGTCATTTGAAATTTTCGAGTAACCCACATCCCCGCCCCCTACGGGGTCACCAGGCCCCTCGGTTCTATGCCCTAAAAGTGTCCCTCTTGCCATAAAGAGAAATGGTGATCGTGGGTTTTCTGGAAAAGCAACCAGTAAAAATTTAAGTGGAGTTTTTCAGGACTTCTGTGCCGTACTGTATACGAAAGAAAGATAGGTGGGCGCAATATTTTGTGGTTTGCCCGAGAGCAAAAATGTCTTATTACGATTCTGAATGGATGCAAACTTTGGTGAGAATTGAGAAGACATGGGTGCTGTATTCGCATCTATGAAAAAAAAAAAAAAATAGATGCGTACGAATAAATTACTCCTCTTTCCATTGCATCAGTGATCTACGGCTCTTCCTTAAATTTGCAGTAATTTTGTTACAGGTCGAATTCAACCACATGCAGGAAGGATAACGAGTTTCTGTGGAAAAAATGCTAATAGGGAGGCCGAACTTAGCAACATGGCAATTGAATGTGTCCAGCCCCGAGAAATGTTGGTCTCACTTTTATCCATCAAGATACAAAATGATTTTTTTCTTTATCCCCCATAGGCGCCGACAAAGGGGAGGGGCGAGGGGGGAGTGAATCTTGCTCCTCCAATAATTTTACTGGGGGTGACAGTGCCTACCCAATATTTCCCGTTATGTTTAATTAAATAAATGCTTTAGCCTCATAAGGCGGACCAAGTTGCACCTTATGAGGCCGAAGCGATTTATTTCCAAAAAATTAATAAATAACAAAATAAGTAAAAACTTCTTTCCCGTATTCAGCATTGCTCATTGGATAAGAAACTGGATTGACAGTCCCGTATTGCGTTTGACATGTTCTCGTGATATGTGGTAAATGTTTAAAACCATTATCAAAAATAAAATAAATAACAATATAGAAACATATAATCTCTAGCGCCTTTATCTATTTTTTGCTCTTTGTTTAAGTATAAAACAGCTAATTTCTCATTTTTTTTTATAAACGTTTGGAAATAAAATCTCTCTGGATATTTTTATAAGATCACACGCTGAATTTCATTTTTAAAAATATTAATAATCTTCAAAAAAAATTCTGTTTCCTTGTTCATTTGCTGATGAGTGATGAGCAATTACAATTGCCCTTTGAAACATACGTCGAATCCCGTGCATTATCTCCCCGTACTGTTTTTTAATTTTCCTCTTTACAATAGAAGAGACGTGCCCCCTTCCACGTCTGATCCCTTCGTGCCTGCCACTCCCACCCCCAATGGTCTCTCGTTTCCCTGATTATCGGTTCCCCTAATCGGGTGGACACCCATCCTCCCTATGTATATACAGGGTGCATAGGAAAGTCCCTTTAGCCTGGAATAACTTGCGAACGGAGAGAGGTACAGTTATGCAAGTGAGATAACGGTATAGTAAAGTGACTACGCCCAATCGAATGCAACCAATAGCAGTGCCCATAGTGGCGAAATGCGGAAGTTGGCCATTGCAAATCGAAAACAAAAAGAGATAGAGCAAAACTTCCAAATACAAAGTTGTAGAGCATCAATTAATTAGTACAAAACGACATTTGTTTCACACGGATAAGATGAATTGTCGCCTGAATACCCTAAAATGTCCGAAATCAAAGCGCGACGATTTTTTTTTTTTTTTTTTTTGATTGGAGGTTTAACGACCACCGTGAGCAACTCATTGGGCTACAAGCAGTCGCCCATCCCTAATTTAGGGTCACGGGTTCTAGGGAAGGGAGAGAGCCCGTGCCGTAAGACAAACACAACATCCCTGCCTTGCCGGGATTCGAACCCGGACCCCGTTCGGACGAATGATCAGAGGCCATCGCTTACACCACTGCGCCACCGGGCGGCCGCTACGATTCGAATCTGCATATTCACATTTCGCAAATGTAGCTAATGCAAATGCATATTGTGACGTTGTACCGTATCTACGAAAATAAAAACCAGTAGCAGGATGTACCCTGATCAGAAGTTTAGGTCTACGTACGCTGTGTGAGAATGGCGAGCTTGGATTTCTGGGGTTACGTAAAAAAATCAGGTGTATGCAACAGCGCCTACAAGTCTTCTGGATGCACGTCGTCGTGTTACAGATGCTTGCAATAGTTTGACACCTTCCATGCTGAGGAATGTGCATGCAGAATTACTTTCACGAATACAAATGCGTATCGTGGGCAATGGCGAACTCTTCGAACATACTCGACATTAACTTTTTATCACTGTGCGCCAGCTTGCCTTTTTTGTTTTGTTTTGTCTGACGTCATCAAACTGTATTGACATAAGTATGCATTTATGCAATAAATTGTGTGTATTTGCTCATACCTATGCCCGTTCCCTTCAAACGTTCACACAAAAGGTCGCGCATCGATTTCTGACATTTTAGGGTATTCAGGCGACAATTTATCTTATCCGTGTGAAACAAATGCCGTTTGGTACTAATTCATTGATGCTCAACAACTTTGTAGTTGGAAATTTTGCTCTATCTCTTTTCGTTTTCGATTTGCAATGGCTAACTTCCGCATTTCGCCACTAGGGGCGTTGCTATTGGTTGCATTCGATTAGGCGTAGTCGCTTTATTATACTGTTATCTGACTTGCATAACTGTACCTCTTTCCGTTCGCAAGTTATTCCAGGTTAAAGGGACTTTCCTATGCACACTGTATATATTTCCGGTTCCCTTAATATTGCTACTGCAACAGAGGCGACTTTAGATCTTTTGGGGCCCTAGGCGCTAAAAAGGTTCAGGGTCCACCTTCCTCTTAATTCTTATCCCCTCAGAAATTTTCACCAGTCAGATTAACCAAAAAAAAAGAGGGGAGGGGTCGAGAAAAAGGTTTTTACACTTTTTAAAATGTCATTATATCATCATATTATTAGAACGTTCTGTAAGAAACAGTGCTAGTGTAATAATTTTGTCTGTCCGTGGTGCATATCGAACTTTTTTATTTTAGAGATATTTCAAAAATTATTTTTGCGGCTAATAGGAAATCAGTGGATATTAAGTTCGGCACTTTTAATACCTGTATCGCATTTATACCTTCACTGCAGTTATCAGAAACAGAAGCATACGAATTAAATGCAAAAGATCCTGCTTGAAAATGGAAAAGTAGGAACTGCAGGTTTTTGAGTAAGAGTATCATTGAAACTTTTTATTGCTTTTTCAAAAGCTAATTTGGAGTCTATTTACGGAATAGAAAAAAGTGAGAATACTTGATATTATCAGTATTAAACCACGGGAGCAGAAAGTAATGAGAAAATGTTGTTTCAATACAATGAAAATTACTTTTAACACTATTAAATAAGATAGATAGTGTGATATTCTCAAATGTCTTTGCTTTTTCAGCCTAAATATTAATAACTCTTTTTGGTTTAAGATGGTTTAGAGCGATTAGGGCCGATACAGAACTTGATTGTCCTAAGAAGAATTATCCTGTGAAGAATATTTCTTTCTTCAGTGATTAACCTACCACGAAGGGGAAAAAAAAAACAATTAACAGCAAACACCCCCGATCATCAGGAAAGTTTTTACAAGCACTCCTCTTCGCAACTCGGGGGGAAGTTTCCAACACAGATGTGTTTCCTTGGCTGAAAGTAGCATGAAAGCAATTTATAGCTCAGCAGGCTAGTTAAGAATTCGCCTTAAACAACGAAACGTGTGGGAAGCGTTAATACCTCCTTTACCTACCACTAAAAGGAACTCAAAATTATTTTAACCGTTCCTTTCAAAATAAGTACATCGATAAGAACTCAAAAATGCGGAATATCAGCAACAGCAAAAAAAATAAATAAATAAATAAATAAATAAATAAAAATGCTATTATTAATATGAGAAAGTAAACTATCAATTGAGAATACAATGTAGTTGCTTTAAGGATTGATTTGCTTCACTCAGTGAAAACCAAAAACAAAACTGAAAATCTAATTATATGTTTTCGGGGCCCTTCAAACAGTGAGGCCCTAAGCGCCCGCCTAGTCGAAAATCCGCCCCTGTACTGCAATTCCCGTTTCCCCTAATATATAGTTAAGTCAGAAGTTACGGTTCTCTTGATTCACTACATCTTGCGTAAATAGTAATCAGACTTGCATCGGGACTCTTCCTGTCGATATTTTTTTTCGTACAAATATCCATTTATAACATACATAAGTTGACCTCTTTTTTAACTGAACAATTTCTACAGTGAAATTCGTTATTTTTTTTATAAATAATCAAGAAAACTTAAATTTTAATGAACCAACGTTAACTGCCGCCTGAAGTTCTTGTCTGAAATGGTATTGTACGGCGTTACCAGGGCTGCGGCGTTACTTGCTTGAAACTGTCCGCAGTTGTCGCACAATGTTGTCTACAAATGACCAAAATCGTAGATTTGCCCTTTTCTCACCCACCATCAAACAAAGTATTGCTGGAAAATGAGTAAGCCAGCAGAGGGAAGGCAAAAGAACCGTAGGGCAAGATTATGGATTAGGGGAAACGATATTCGGGGAAAGCGAGGGAAACCTCCCTATCCCCAATAATTTAGGGGAGCGCTCCTGCTATCCGCATGTGCAAAACATGGAAATCGTGACCGATAAATAAATAAATAAATGTGTATAATATCCCATACACTGTGCCGTAAGACAAGCACAACATCCATGCCTCAACAGGATTCAAACTCGGATCCTTCTCGGACAAATGGCCCCCAACTCAGTGAAACGTACAGTTCGCCAGAAGTGCAAGATCGTTTATCTTAAAGATAAGCGATCTTGCGCTTCGGGCGAACTGTACGTTACACTGATCACAACACAACAGAAAATGTAGATGTTTGAAATATTTCAAATTTCCTATATTCACAGTAAATAAAGATTGCTGATTTCATCGAATTGTGTTGGCACTGCTACAGATTTTTATTTTTTTTTTAAATTCATTTCTTTTAATTTCTGAAACATTTCAATTAAATGCAATATAAAACGCTGGCCCAGAAGCTGACTAAGTAGGGGTGGTCCAGAGAACCGGGCGCTCCCTATGAGGTACCAATCATTTAGACCTTCGTTCTTTATTATTGGCTATTTTTTTTTAAATACCGGTATATGTTTTTAAATGCATGTTTTATGAATCCGTGATTTTGGGAGATGTTTTCTTCGTGGTATTTTAATTTGTACCTTCATTATTTTGGGCCACCCCCATGAAGAAGTCCTGACTGCGCTACTGAGCTGACTGATGTATTTTTTGTTAAACCCTGGAAACGCCGGGTCCCTTTGTTCTCTCGACAGCCTCAGTCTTCAGCTATTATAGAAAAGAAAGGCGATAGGAACTCAACGAAAGTGCAATGAAATGAAAAAGTGAGGGTTATGGAAATGCAACACGGGGGCCGTTCATACGCGAAACGAACTACCACTTCAGCTGTTATAGAAAGAAAGGCGATGATAGAAGCTAAGCAAAACAAATGAAATAGTGGAGGTGCCGGGGATTGAACCCGGGGCCTTTCACATGCGAAGCGAACGCTCTACCACTGAGCTACACCCCCAACGAGAGCGTTCTCTGTACGTACAATTAACAGTTATTTTGAAACGTGAGTTTCCTTGAGCGATGGTTTTGTTTGATCAGCTGGAAAGCCGGTTCCAAGAGAATTGGGTGATTAAGTCGATCAGCTGTTGTAGCTGTCAAACATGCTGCTTTCTACTTGATCGTGAAACACGCGGTTTCACTCTTTTTCTCTTGGTTATTTAAGTGCATGCAGATGCATAACTCGGACGAGGGCAGCTGCCCCAGACACAGTTCAAGAGAGGACGCAAAAATCAATGCTTACTATCTAATTGAAACTTTTCCCCCAGTTTCTAGTACTGTAAGATAATAATAATATAGTACTGCAGAAGAAACTTTGTACTAGTTTCTAGGGTTGCGAGATTTGATCATTACTGTGAATACGAGCCACGACTTACTGCTGCATTCGTTTCGTTTGATGTAGTACCTATGGTTCAGACTTGAAGCAATTGGAAAAAGCCATTTCAATAGTCAGTTTGTTTGTGCCTCCCCTATAGAGAAATAGCATTGGGATGTGATGTTGAGTTTTTTTTTTTTTTTTTTTTTATGTTTGAAGGTTTAGAAAAAAATATTTATTCAACCTGGTGGTACAGAGACATGACAAACAATTAGACATAATACAGATTTTTCAGAGCAACAAGTACATATCATACATTTTGCAGTATGCCAATTGATCAATTTACACAGAGAGAGACCAGTGCTGATCAAGAAACACAATGGGAACAAATACACATCAAACATGTTTTTACTGTATGCTAAATGTACCCAGAGAGCCAGTGTTGGATAAGTAACATATTCAGAGCCTCACGTGATTCGAACCCGGACCCAACTAATCATACGCCAGCGCCTTATGCCAATGCGCCACCGGGTCAGCAAGAGCACGTCTTTTGCACGTCTTTTGTAAAAAAAGATCGTGCTTATGTTATCGGTTTGTCCGTCAGTCCGTCCGTCTGTACCCACGATATCGCTGCAACTATTAGTCCGATTTGAAAAATTATTTTTGCATTGGAAAGCTTGAAATATGCGAATGTTGATCCTTCACTGCGTTTTTTTTTTTTTTTTACAATGTACAATTTCGCCGCTAGAGGGCGTAAATGCAGATGATATCGAATTCAAAAATACGTTTTATTTCGCATATTTGCTTCTAAACATCCGATTGAAAAAATCATTTCATCTTTCGATTTCATTTATGTCGAAGAGTATTTTAGATATAGCAACTTTTTCAAATTGCGCATGGATTTTCCACTAGGGGGCGTAAAAGTAAATTACATTTTCCCCGATAACTCTTCTTCTAAAACTCCGAAATGAATTTTTTTTCTTCAGCGGATACACCTCCTGATGGAAAATCTTTTGCATATAATTTCAAATTTTTGGTAAAGAATACTTTGGCCACCAGGGGGCGTAAGGGTTAATTTTTGCTTCTGATGTATTTGCCATAAAATCTGAGCTTCTAAAATATCGATTGAAAAAATTCTTTCGTGGACTGATGCCACTCACATCGATAAACCTTTTCGGAATGTTTTCTTCTTAAAATATTCCACAGTTTCTCCGCCAGGGGCGTAGATGTATATCCTATTTTTGTCAATATCTCTACTTCTGGGAGTCCGATTTTAAAAATTCCTTCTTTGTTGGATAGTGTTTTCAGTGTGACATGTTTTTCATATAATTTCAAAATTTTCAAGTAATTCATAGACTTTTCACTAGGGGGCGTAAAGGTAAAATGCTTTTTTCCCTACATCTCTGCTTCTAAATCTCCGATTTGAAAAATTCTTTCTGCGTCGGATACAGCTCCTTATGGGAAATCGTTTGTTCATAATTTCTAATTTTTGTAAAAAAATGGTTTGGCCACCAGGGGGCGTGAGTCTTAATTTCCGCTTCTGATGTATTTGCAGCAAAATATGAGCTTCTAAATTCTCGATTGAAAAAGAAGTCGTTTGCAGACCGATGCTACTCATATCGACAAACCTTTTAGAAACATTTTCTTCTTAAAATAATGCTTGGTTTCTACGCCAGGAGGCGTAGATGTATATCTTGTTTTTGTCAATATCTCTACTTCTAGTAGTCCGATTTGAAAAATTACTTCTTTGTTAGATAGTGTTTTTAGTGCGACATGTTTTTCATATAATTTCAAAATTTTCAAGTTATTCGTAGACTTTCCGCTAGGGGGCGTAAATGTGCTTCTATCTCTGCTTCTAAATCTCCGATTTGAAAAATTCTTTCTGCACCGGATACAGCTCCTGATGGGAAATCCTTTGCACATAATTTCTAATTTTTGTAAAAAATGGTTTGGCCACCAGGGGGCGTAAGTCTTAATTTCCGCTTCTGATGTATTTGCAGCAAAATATGAGCTTCTAAAATTTCGGTTGCAAAAAAAAGTCGTTTGTTGACCGATACTACTCATGTCGACAAACCTTATAGGAACTATTTCTTCTTGAAATAATGCATGGTTTCTACGCCACGTAGATGTATATCTTATTTTTGTCAATATCTCTACTTCTAGGAGTCTGATTTGAAAAATTCCTTCTTTGTTGGATAGTGTTTCCGCTGCGAAATGTTTTTCCTATAAATTCAAAATTTTCAAGTAAATCATAGACTTTCCGCTAGAGGGCACAAGGGTAAATTGCGTTTTCTGCATTATTTCTGCTTCTAAAACTCCGATTTGAAAAAATTTTCCTGTATCGCATACAAGACCTGATGGAAAATATTTTTCACATAATTTCTAATGTTCGGTAAGGAATGGCTTGGCCACCAGGGGGCGTAATTGTTAATTTCTGCTTCTGATGTATTTGTAGCAAAATCTGGGATCCTGAAAACTCGACTAAATTTTTTTTTCTTGGACCGATACCGATCATATGGAAAAACTTTTTGAGAATAATTTCTTCCTAAAATAATGCATGGTTTTCCCACCAGGGGACAAAAATAAGTCACATGTTATTTTTGTCGATATCTCTGTTTCTAAGAGTCCGATTTGAAAAATTATTTCGGTGTTGGAGAGCGTTTCCGGTGCGAAATTTTTCTCATATAAATTCATGTTTTTCTTAATGCACCAGTCTACAACCAGAAGACGTAAGCTCACGATTTCGTTTACAGCAATATCTGAGGGATTAAAAACCCGATTGAAGAACTCCTTTTTTCCGTCAGATACTATTGTTTTCCATACCGGTTCCATTGACTTTGAATAGCTTTGATAAATTTAATTTGCGTCAGAACGGATTCAAAAGACGTGCTTATTACACCCGAAAATTCGGTGTCATCTTTTTTTTTTTTTTTTTCTATTGGATGTTTAACGACCACCATGAGCAACTCAATGTGCTTGGTATAAGCAGTCGCCCCGTCCCTAATTTAGAGCCACTGGTTCCAGGGAAGGGAGAGAGCCTGAGCTTTGAGAGAAACACAACATCCGTGCTTCACCGGGATTCGAACCCGGACCATTCACGTGAAAAAGTGTAGGTGCCGGATAATAATAAGCCGACGCTTAGAACGGATTCAAAAGACGTGCTTATTACACCCGAAAATTCAGTGTCATCTTTTTTTTTTTTTTTTTTTTCTATTGGATGTTTAACGACCACCATGAGCAACTCAATGTGCTTGGTATAAGCAGTCGCCCCGTCCCTAATTTAGAGCCACTGGTTCCAGGGAAGGGAGAGAGCCTGAGCTTTGAGAGAAACACAACATCCGTGCTTCACCGGGATTCGAACCCGGACCATTCACGTGAAAAAGTGGAGGTGCCGGATAATAATAAGCCGACGCTTAGACCAATGCGCCACTGGGGCGGGGACGTTAATTTTCTGGAGCTGTGTGGATATAAATATACAGTATGGTACGGAATTCCCGAAAAACTCAATTTAAATTTTTATTGGTTGCTTTTCCAGAAAAACCAAGATAGCCATTTCTCTTTATGGCACTTTTGGGGCATAGAATCGGGGGGTGGGGGGTGGGGACTAGTGACCCTGTAGGGAGTGAGGCTAGGGGTTACTCGAAAATTTAAAACGGAAAGAGGGGTCGTGTGACATATCGCTGGAAAGATCACCGAAAAAGTAGTCAGTTGGTGTTTAAATTTTTGTTTTATTTTTATTAGATACAAAGTTATTGCCCACAATAGCGACACTAAAGTGCACTGTGAGTGGTAGAAAACATTGCGTTACTTCTGATACCTTTGTGTTCTTAATTTGGTTTGTGTTAATGTACCGTACTTATTGTGTTTTATGACAAGGAAACACGTTTCTGGCCACGAATCGAGTGGTCCGGTGACCCCGTTGAGGGTGGGGAACAGGGTCATTTAATAATTGCAGATGGATATGGGGATTGCTTTAGATGTAGGAATGTCTGCAGGTATTGATTTGACTTAGAAAACGTGCCATTTTCCAGTAGACTCTAAAGATGTAAAACTGCAAGTATCTTTTGCAATATTTTATATTCCCCGATTACACGTTAATCTCAACAGTTTGGCATAACACATTTGATAAATAAAGTTGACAAATGTTAAAAGCAGAAGTTTTTCCCATTTCTGACATCTTTCCGGTGACATGGCGTGACTCGACTTTATCATGCAACATTTTGTGAAACTCCCGGCGCGGATCCTCACAAGGTCTCAAAACCACTCGGTTCCTATTCTATACGGTGTCCCCTTTGACATAAAACAACGACTATTGTATGTTTTATGAACTACAAAGCGCAATAAATTAAATTTGCGAAATATGTCATCGTAACAGTGATGTATTACACTTCATCCTCCCCTTTTTCTCTTCATTTATTAAATGACCCTGTTCCCCGCCCCCAGTGGGGTCACCGGACCCCTCGATTCGTGGCCGGAAACGTAGTTCCTTGCCATGAAACACAATAAGTACGGTACATTCACACACTTAAAATAAGAACACAAATGTGTCAGAAGTAACGCAGTTTTTCCTACCACTTATAATGCACTTTAGTGTCGCTATTGTGGGCTATAACTTTGTACCTAATAAAGATAAAACAAAAATTTAAAAACCAACTTACTACATTTTCGGAGATCTTTCCAACGATATGTCATTTGAAATTTTCGAGTAACCCACAGCCCCGCCCCCTACGGGGTCACCAGACCCCTCGGTTCTATGCCCCAAAAGTGTCCCTCTTGCCATAAAGAGAAATGGTGATCGTGGGTTTTCTGGAAAAGCAACCAGTAAAAATTTAAGTGGAGTTTTTCAGGACTTCTGTGCCGTACTGTATACGAAAGGAAAGATAGGTGGGCGCAATATTTTGTGGTTTGCCCCGAGAGCAAAAATGTCTTATTACGCCTCTGAATGGAAGCAAACTTTGGTGAGAATTGAGAAGACATGGGTGCTGTATTCGCATCTATGAAAAAAAAAAAAAAAAAAAAAAATAGATGCGTACGAATGAATTACTCCTCTTTCCATTGCATCAGTGATCTACGGCTCTTCCTTAAATTTGCAGTAATTTTGTTACAGGTCGAATTCAACCACATGCAGGAAGGATAACGAGTTTCTGCGGAAAAAATGCTAATAGGGAGGCTGAACTTAGCAACATGGCAATAGCATGTGCCCAGCCCCGAGAAATGTTGGTCTCACTTTTATCCATCAAGATACAAAATGATTTTTTTCTTTATCCCCCATAGGCGCCGACAAAGGAGAGGGGCGAGGGGGGGCAGTGAATCTTGCTCCTCCAATAATTTTACTGGGGGTGACAGTGCCTACCCAATATTTCCCGTTATGTTTAATTAAATAAATGCTTTAGCCTCATAAGGCGGACCAAGTTGCACCTTATGAGGCCGAAGCGATTTATTTCCAAAAAATTAATAAATAACAAAATAAGTAAAACTTCTTTCCCGTATTCAGCATTGCTCATTGGATAAGAAACTGGATTGACAGTCCCGTATTGCGTTTGACATGTTCTCGCGATATGTGGTAAATGTTTAAAACCATTATCAAAAATAAAATAAATAACAATATAGAAACACATAATCTCTAGCGCCTTTATCTATTTTTTGCTCTTTGTTTAAGTATAAAACAGCTAATTTCTCATTTTTTTTTTTATAAACGTTTGAAAATAAAATCTCTCTGGATATTTTTATAAGATCACACGCTGAATTTCATTTTTAAAAATATTAATAATCTTCAAAAAAAATTCTGTTTCCTTGTTCATTTGCTGATGAGTGATGAGCAATTACAATTGCCCTTTAAAACATACGTCGAATCCCGTGCATTATCCCCCTTCTGTTTTTCAATTTTCCTCTTTACAATAGAAGAGACGTGCCCCCTCCCACGTCTGATCCCTTTGTGCCTGCCACTCCCACCGCCAATGGTCTCTCGTTTCCCTGATTATCGGTTCCCCTAATCGGGTGGACACCCATCGTCCCAATGTATATACAGGGTGCATAGGAAAGTCCCTTTAGCCTGAAATAACTTGCGAACGGAGAGAGGTACAGTTATGCAAGTGAGATAACGGTATAGCAAAGTGAATATGCCCAATCGAATGCAACCAATAGCAGTGCCCATAGTGGCGAAATGCGGAAGTTGGCCATTGCAAATCGAAAACAAAAAGAGATAGAGCAAAACTTCCAAATACAAAGTTGTAGAGCATCAATTAATTAGTACAAAACAACATTTGTTTCACACGGATAAGATAAATTGTCGCCTGAATACCCTAAAATGTCCGAAATCGATGCGCGACGATTCGAATCTGCATATTCACACTTCGCAAATGTAGCTTATGCAAATGCATACTGTGACGTTGTACCGTATCTACGAAAATAAAAACCAGTAGCAAAGATGTACCCTGATCAGAAGTTTAGGTCTACGTACGCTGTGTGAGAATGGCGTGCTTGGATTTCTGGGGTTACGTAAAAAATCAGGTGTATGCAACAGTGCCTACAAGTCTTCTGGATGTACGTCGTCGTGTTACAGATGCTTGAAATAGTTTGACACCTTCCATGCTGAGGAATGTGCATGCAGAATTACTTTCACGAATACAAATGCGTATCGTGGGCAATGGCGAACTCTTCGAACATACTCGACATTAACTTTTTATCACTGTGCGCCAGTTTGCCTTTTTGTTTTGTTTTGTCTGACGTCATCAAACTGTATTGACATAAGTATGCATTTATGCAATAAATTGTGTGTATTTGCTCATACCTATGCCCGTTCCCTTCAAACGTTCACACAAAAGGTCGCGCATCGATTTCTGACATTTTAGGGTATTCAGGCGACAATTTATCTTATCCGTGTGAAACAAATGCCGTTTGGTACTAATTCATTGATGCTCTACAACTTTGTAGTTGGAAATTTTGCTCTATCTCTTTTCGTTTTCGATTTGCAATGGCTAACTTCCGTATTTCGCCACTAGGGGCGTTGCTATTGGTTGCATTCGATTAGGCGTAGTCGCTTTATTATACTCTTATCTGACTTGCATAACTGTACCTCTTTCCGTTCGCAAGTTATTCCAGGTTAAAGAGACTTTCCTATGCACACTGTATATATTCCCGGTTCCCTTAATATTGCTACTGCAACAGAGGCGACTTTAGATCTTTTGGGGCCCTAGGCGCTAAAAAGGTTCAGGGTCCACCTTCCTCTTAATTCTTATCCCCTCAGAAATTTTCATCAGTCAGATTAACAAAAAAAAAGAGGGGAGGGGTCGAGAAAAAGGTTTTTACACTTTTTAAAATGTCATTATATCATCCTATTATTAGAACGTTCTGTAAGAAACAGTGCTAGTGTAATAATTTTGTCTGTCCGTGCACATCGAACTTTTTTATTTTAGAGATATTTCAAAAATTAGTTTTGCGGCTAATAGGAAATCAATGGATATTAAGTTCGGCACTTTTAATACCTGTATCGCATTTATACCTGCACTGCAGTTATCAGAAACAGAAGCATACGAATTAAATGCAAAAGATCCTGCTTGAAAATGGAAAAGTAGGAACTGCAGGTTTTTGAGTAAAAGTATCATTGAAACTTTTTATTGCTTTTTCAAAAGCTAATTTGGAGTCTATTTACGGAATAGAAAAAAGTGAGAATACTTGATATTATCAGTATTAAACCACGGGAGCAGAAAGTAATGAGAAAATGTTGTTTCAATACAATGAAAATTACTTTTAACACTATTAAATAATTTTTTTTTTGTGATTGAAATTTTAACGACCACCGGGAGCAACTCAATGGGCTATAAGCAGTCGCCCGTCCCTAAATTTAGGGTCACTGGTTCCAGGGAAGGGAGAGAGCCAGTGCCTTAAGACAAACACAACATCCATGTCGGACCGGGATTCGAACCCGGACCCCTTATCAGAGGCCAGCGCCTTAGATCACTGCGCCACCGGGGCGGCACAGATGTGTTTCTTTTTTTTTTTTTTTTTTTTTTGACTGGAGGTTTAGCGACCACCGTGAGCAACTCAATGGGCTATAAGCAGTCGCCCGTCCCTAATTTAGGGTCACTGGTTCCAGGGAAGGGAGAGAACCAGTGCCGTAAGACAAACACAACATCCGTGCCTGACCGGGATTCGAACCCGGACCCCTTACGGACGAATCATCAGGAAAGTTTTTACAAGCACTCCTCTTCGCAACTCGGGGGGAAGTTTCCAACAGATGTGTTTCCTTGGCTGAAAGTAGCATGAAAACAATTTATAGCTCAGCATGCTAGTTAATAATTCGCCTTAAACAACGAAACGTGTGGGAAGCGTGAATACCTCCTTTACCTACCACTAAAAGGAACTCAAAATTATTTTAACCGTTCCTTTCAAAATAAGTACATCGATAAGAACTCGAAAATGCGGAATATAAAAAAAAAAAAAAAAAATTCTATTATTAATATGAGAAAGTAAAATATCAATTGACAATACAAAGTAGTTGCTCTAAGGATTGATTTGCTTCAGTCAGTGAAAATCAAAAACAAAACTGAAAATACAATTATATGTTTTCGGCGCACCTCAAACAGTGAGGCCTTAGGCGCGCGCCTAGTGCGCCTAGCCGGAAATCCGCCCCTGCTTTTAAGAACATTTTTCATTAGAAATCTAACGAGCTAACGAGGAAGTGTAAATTAGAGGACACTTGAGGACAAACATCAAAATTAGAGGACAATTTGCGTCCCCAAAGGCATCAGGCGCTTTTGGGGACAGTAAACTGAATTCGAGGACTGTCCTCAAGAATTGCCCCGCACGGGGATAACTGGTTTTCCAGTTATTTGGGGAGCGGCGCCCCCACGGCCCGAGCTGACCTTGTGACTGGTCAACATCTGATGTCATGCCACCGCTTGATTTTTATTTTGGTGCTGTTGGTGTTTGCAGGGACGGCTGTTCATCCAGCTGTTGGGGAGTCGCGTCCCCACGTTCCCGAGCTGGTCTTGTGTCTCGCTTTTTCGTTTTTATTTATTTTCTCCACTGGCCAGTTGCCCGTGTTGTATTCTCTACCTAATCGCTACCACGTTATGTACTAACACCCCGGTCTTGTGGTTTTGTTACCCTCCACCACTAACTGTTTTATATTAACCGCTCAGTTCGTAGGTTGCTGAGATTCCGTTTAGGTTCCCTTCCAGGGTTTTGTCTTCCTTGGATTACTTTTTTCCTTTTAGCTGGTTTGGGTGCTAGACCTACCTGCATGTTTGCCGCTTGCGGAGACCCGTGAGGCGGAAATGGGATGTCTGGCGGCTGAGGTCGCAGGAGACCGGTTAAGTGCCTCCTGTGTACCAACACTCCTCTTCGACCCCGGCTTCGCTGTAAACGGGAGGCTAGAGACTAACCCACCTCTAGTCAGAAGTCTTGTACCAAGTTGTGTACAGGGCTTTAGCGGCTTTTGTGTCGTATAGCACGGCAGGGTAAGCCCGGGGGCTGTGGGATCATGCCAAAGGCGTTGGCATGACGGTACCCGGAGGCCGAAGTGTCCGCCGAGTGCGTGTGATCACAGCCAACAGACTATATCTGCAACGTATAAGCTCCAGAACTGTGTCCAGCGTCATTTTCTTGACTTGCAGACCTCCAGTTCTCCCTCGTAGGGCTCGGTGGTGGGTGGAGTAGTTTGCAGACGAATCCTCTTCCTTTTTTCCATGGGTAAAAACAAAAAGAAAAACTCCAAATTTAAGTCGCCTGAGAAAATGATTATTGACAATGACTCTCCTTCGTCTTCTCAACCTACCAAGTCTCATAACCTTAAACGATCTTTAGACCTTGACCTGGACCAAGAATGTGGAACCTCTTCTTCGGCAGCTGTTCCAGTCGCTCCGAAGCGTCGTATCCCCTCGTTTGCTGTGACTACGCATGCTACACACTTAGTTGTGGAATCCATCGATCCGAATGAGAGACTGTCTACCAAATCTCCCTTTTTCATTTGTAAAGCTTTGGACGCTGCGGTTGGCCCCTTGAGGTCTGTGAAGAAGCTTCGCTCTGGGGACCTGCTTGTCCAAACTTGCAGTGTTTCTCAGAGTAACACTTTTTGCACCTCACTAGTCTTCAAGGCATTCCTGTCAAAGTGACACCTCACCCGTTTCTTAACACCTCTCGGGGTGTTATTTCGGAGTTTGATCTTTTGCCATGCAGTGAAGAAGAATTGGTGCCGCCCCAGTGGCGCAGTGGTCTAAGCGATGGCCTCTGATCATTCGTCCGTAAGGGGTCCGGGTTCGAATCCCGGTCAGGCATGGATGTTGTGTTTGTCTTACGGCACTGGTTCTCTCCCTTCCCTGGAACCAGTGACCCTAAATTAGGGACGGGCGACTGCTTATAGCCCATTGAGTTGCTCACGGTGGTCGTTAAACCTCCAATCAAAAAAAAAAAAAAAAAAAAGAATTGGTGACTGAACTTGCAGATCAAGGTGTTATTGCTGCACGTCGTATGATGTTTCGGCGCGATGGTTCTTTGATTAAGTCTAAAAATGTGATCTTGACTTTTAACTCCCCGAAAGTTCCAACCGAAATCAAGTCTGGCTACTTGGTCTGTGGAGTTCGCCCGTACATTCCCAGTCCTCTGCGCTGTTTCAGGTGCCAGAGGTACGGGCATTCACAACGTTTCTGTAAGAGTTCCGCTCGTTGCGCTAATTGTGGCTCCAGTGAACATGACGGGGAGGGTTGCACTTCTGCGGCCTGCTGTGTTAACTGTGGTGAGGCCCATGCAGCTTACTCCCGCAACTGTATGAAATGGAAGGACGAGATGGCGATCCAGCGCCTCAAGACCCTGGAAGGCCTCTCGTACCCTGCTGCCAAGGCCAAGTTGGGTATACCCACCAACCGACAGCGTACTTTTGCCGCAGTAGTTCAGTCTTTGCCACAACCCGTGCAGCCCTTTGTTCCGCGCCCTGTAGCTCTCGCCTCCCTTGCCAAGCGATCTACAGCTGAACAAGCAACACAGGTGGATTTCCCCGAGCTCCAGATTTTTCAAATAGCTGAGTCTGCGCCTTCTCTTTTGAAGATGACCGACTCTTCCAGTTCCCAGCAGAAGGCCTGCACGTGCGGAAGACCCGGCTCTCAATCCGCAAAGGTGTGCAGTGTCCATCCAACTGTCGCGGTCAGCCTGACCAACATTGTAACTGTCTCGGAATCAGCGAGGTCCCCACCCTCAACCAACATTATAGAGGAACATAGGGGGGAGGAGAGTGACAGTTCGTCCCCAGCCTCAACCAACATTGCAGAGGAACATGGGGGGAGGAGAGTGACAGTTCGTCCCCGCCCTCGGCCAGTATTGCAGAGGAGTGTGTGGGGGGAGGAGAGTGACGGTTCGTCCCCCTCCTGTGACTCATCCTTTGTGTAGTTGTGTTATATAAAAAACAAATTATAATACTTATAATAGCCAGTTAATATATTTTTATATAAACCCAATTAACTATCTTGTCTTCACGGCTTTCATCATCCTTTTTTCCAACTTTTATCACGCCTGTCTGCTCTAAATCATTTTCCACGCTTTTAAAAATCTGTAGCTGCTAGTTCTTTGTCTGGCGCTCTTTGGCCAACCATGGCCCTTGCGCCAATAAAATCTAATCACCAACCACCAACCAACCTCAAGAATTGGGGACTTCTGGTCAGCTTAAGTATACTTCAATTCACCCTAAGATGACACTGAAGGGGAAGGTATGTGAAACCTATCGCCGCGACTAAAAGTAGTTCTGGACATTTTCCGTGAAAACCAACTCATTTATTGCCCAGAATCATACTTTATATTGTCCTAGCTGTTTGCTTATAAATATATATAGTTATTTTACACAAATCGAGAAATGATCTCTTTTCAGAAATAAAGTTTTAAAATTAGACCATCTCAGGCATGCGTAGATATGCAGTGTTTGGGACACAAGGATGCCAATGAATTGATGGGGGAAGTGATTGACAGCTGCTAACAGCAGGACACAGTGAGGAGTTACGCAGATGAACATAACTCTCGGCCATCCCCGAACGCTCAGTGATTGCGTAGGCTCTCGTACCTTAAACTGCAGTGTCATCTTAGAGTGAATCGAAGTATAGGTTCTAGTTCAAAAATTTTACTATTAAACACAGAACAAATTATTTCTTTTAAAACACGTAAATTGAACTTTTTCAATGTAGGATAATTTCCATTTTTGGTAAAAATACAACTTCATCAAATTCGGATGAGCATATGTCCCAACCCCCCCCCCTCTTCCCCATGCCGGCACCCATGATCTCATGAACTGTTTGCCATCAGAAGAGTGGTAAACCATAATCACTGCAACGACAGCATGTTTTTAGGCATAAAGGCCAAATGAAGAAGATAATTTGTCTTTGAATGTTGTTGACAAATAACAGTACTTTAAATTAATTTCATGAATACATAGGAAACTGTATTTTTAGAAATTCTTTGCTGAACAACATAAATCATATACAACATAAATACAAGAAGCAAAGGAAATTTAAGTGCACGAAAAGAAACTTGTTCAAACACTGTAGCCTGTCTGTTTAACCTTGAAGATGGGCCCAGGTATAGAAAAGTACAAAAACCAAAGGCGATAAAAATATACAAATGCATATTTTTCTCATAGTATTTTAGTACTTATAATGTCTTTTTATTGTACTTAGTAACAGTATTTCATTCATTTAAAACTATACTAGTAATCCGAATTTCTTGGCGTAGATTACAAATCAAGCTTTCGAAGCTTTCGCACATCAACCAGATGGCTTTCTCAAGGAAGGTAGACAGCAAACTGCAAATTGAATAATAGAACGCTTCAACAATTTGAACGCGTGACTTGACTTGACAATGAACGAGCAGATGCTAAGTAATTATTCATCCAAAGACTCGAGGCGTCATGCTCGTTAACACGCGGAATCATAGAAGAAAACGAAATGCATTCATTATTTGAAGAACAGGTTCCAAACTCGTGGCAACTCCAGCGAGAGGTTGTCATTGCATGATTTACTGTAGGTGATGATCTCTAAAGTTTCGCGAATGGCTGTAGATTTTGGGGTGCAGTAGGAGGCTAATTTCTTTACGTCATCCCACATGAATAGCGGACTTGAGCTGGACCTCTCTGGATATGGCTGTTGTTACTCTACAGTTCTTTATTCCCTTTTATGCACGTTGATTCTAGTTCCAAACGAACGCTTGGTCATTCCAATGTAGTATAGCTTGGAGCCGTCCAGATATTGTAAAGGGATGGCATAAACACCTGCCTCATTAGAAAGCGGGGACTTGTCAGAGTTTCCCTGAAGCATGGTATATAAAGATGTCGGAGACCTGATGCCAACACCAAGGTTCATTTTCTTGAGCGCGTTCTTGAGCTGATAAGAAACATTTCGTATGTATGGAATTGAGCCCAGGTAGCGTAGTTGCGGCGTAGAAAGATTAGTATGACTGGTTCTGACTTTCTCGACATAGCTATGTACCAGGTCCGGGGTGTATCCTGCCTCAGTGGCCAATTCGGTAACGTTCTTTATTTCACATTGTCTGTAAAGAACATCGGAAGATACTACAAAGGCTCTTCCTTATTCGAGAACGCAGCAAAGCTGTCTTGTAACTAGCAGGGCAGCATGAGTTGCGGAGCATCAAATTGGGGACGGATGTGGGTTTATAGTAGACTTGGGTACGAAGGCGATTTTCAGGCATCTTGCTCAGTAATACATCTAGATAAGGCAAGGCACCATTGTGTTCGAGCTCCATAGTGAAATTGATCGTGGAGTGAATATCATTAATTTTATTTAGGAAAAGCGACAGAGTTTGATTTCCATGTGGCCATATGAAGAATACATCGTTCGCATATCTCAGCCAGGTAGTAGGCCTAGGGGTGCTGTTGGAGAATATATATTGCTCGAAGTATTGCTTCCGCGAGAATGTCTGAAAGAGAGGATCCCATCTGGGCGCCATTAATCTGTTTGTAAATTTTTCCTTGGAAATTGAAGTAGCTGGAACTTGTGACTAAGTCCATTAACTTAAAGATGTTGAGGCAAAACTCCTGCGAATGAAGTGGCGAATTAGTAACGGCATCTTTTGATGTCCCGATGGCTTCCGGCACGGGGACCGAAATGTAAAGAGAAACCACCGATGATATCGCTTTGTTGGTCAGAGATTTGCTTGATTTTCGTGATAAAATCCAGAGTGGAAGTTATTATAACGTTCGATTCAGGAAGATAATTAGACAGAAAATTTGAAAGTGCTTTCTCTAAATGGTACGTTGGCGCGGATCTCCTTGATACAATGGGTCTCAATGGATTACCGGGCTTGTGGTGCTTAAGCCTACCGAAGAGCTTCGGGATGTGAGGTCCTGGTGGTAATTTGGTGGCTTTCTGAGGTCGTCCGGAATAGCGGTCAGTCTGGCTGCTCTTTGCACTTCTGCAATCCAACAATTTAGAGGGTTCTTCCACAGCTCTGTAGATCCAGAAGTGGTGATAAAATCTTCGAGTTTCTGATTGTAATCTACAGCATCCATATCAGCAATCTGGCCGGACTTGTCCGTTAGAGTTAATATAATGGAGTGGTCATTTCTGAGATTCGAAATCGGTCTCGGAATTCTAAATTTATTAGATCCGTGTTTCGAATTGACCACGATCGTAACCTTGAGCAACAGAGTAGGAGTATTTCGTCTTTGGCGTCTTCCAGAACTCGCGATATTACACTTTCAAACTCAGAAATTGCCGCCCCAGTGGCGCAGTGGTCTAAGCGATGGCCTCTGATCATTCGTTCAAACGGGGTCCGGGTTCGAATCCCGGTAAGGCATGGATGTTGTGTTTGTCTTACGGCACTAGCTCTCTCCCTTCCCTGGAGCCAGTGACCCTAAATTAGGGACGGGCAACTGCTTATAGCCCATTGAGTTGCTCACGGTGGTCGTTAAACCTCCAATCAAAAAGAAAAAACAAAAAAACAAAGAAACTAAGAAATTACGCCTTTAGGATTTGGTTTCTTTCTGCAGCAGAACTTAGGCCCAAATTCCAAAACTTTAGTTTCCTCTACGGTGAGCGTCCGCTCAGAAATATTGACGAATGGAATGGCAAATTCTTTTGAATTTTGATTCTGGGATGATTTCAAGAAATTTAGCTTATTATTATGTTTGGAGGAAAAGTATGATTGGAGTCTTTCGACCAACATGTCCACTCGGCGCGTTAGGTTGTTGAAAGTGATCGGGTCGCAAAGAATATGCAGTTTCATATATAAGGTCACTTGGCTTCCAACGACATAACTTCCTTTCTTTTCAGGTTTACTATCCTCGATAGGGTCTGACGAAGAAATATGTCCTTTTTCTTCTCGAACCAAGTTCCTTTTACCGAAGTCTTAAAATTAAGGAACTTTGGTATGAACCCGAACGTCTTGCAAGCGGATAGAAAGTCGAGGTGGGAACGTTCTCTCTCCAGTTTGAGCCTCAGCTGTCGGAATAGTTTGAATGAGTTCCACATTGCTCGGAGTGTGCAAAACTAAATAATAACGAGGAAATTGTACACCAATCACACTTAAAATAGTATAACTATACAAATTTTGAAGATGACATGATAGTATAACTATATTAGTAATCCGAATTTCTTGGCGTAGATTACAAATCAAGGTTTCCAAGCTTTCGCACATCAACCAGATGGCTTTCTCGAGGAAGGTAGACAGCAAACTGCAAACTGAATAATAGAACGCTTCAACAATTTGAACGCGGTGACTTGACTTGACAATGAACGAGCAGATGCTAAGTAATTATTCATCCAAAGACTCGAGGCGTCATGCTCGTTAACACGCGGAATCATAGAAGAAAACGAAATGCATTCATTATTTGAAGAACTGGTTCCAAACTCGTGGCAACTTCAACGAGAGGCTGTCATTGCATGATGTACTGTTGATGATCTCTAAAGTTTCGCGAATGGCGGTACCCTCTAAATTGTTGGATTGCTCAGGTACAAAGAGCTGCCAGACTGACCACTATTCCGGACGATCTCAAGAAAGCCGCTAAATTACCACCAAGACCTCAAATCCCGAAGCTCTTCGGTAGGCTTAAGCATCACAAGCCCGGTAATCCATTGAGACCCATTGTATCAAGGAGATCCTCGCTAACGTACCATTTAGAGAAAGCACTTTCAAAATTTCTGGCTAATTATCTTCCTGAATCGACTTCCACTCTGGATTTTATCACGAAAATCAAGCAAATCTCTGTCCAACAAAGCAACATCATCGGTGGTTTCTCTTTACCCTTCGGTCCCCGTGCCGGAAGCCATCGGGACATTAAAAGATGCCGTTATTAATTCATCCCTTCATTCGTAGGAGCTTTGCCTCAACATCTTTAAGTTAATAAACTTAGTCACAAGTTCCTGCTACTTCAGTTTCCAAGGAAAAAATTACAAACAGATTAATGGCGCCCAGATGGGATCCTCTCTTTCAGCCATTCTCGCGGAAGTAATACTTCGCCCAATCGAGCAATATACACTGGCGGAAAGTGAAAAAAGAACACCAAGAAGGAATTGGCGGACAATCATGAAATTTACATATGTTAATGGGGTCGAGTTTACGTAGGTGTGATGTTAATTTCGGGAGCAACCGGTGAGCGCTTACGCCACAGCACGGCATAATATGCAAATTATCGTCTGTGGTATTTAAAGAGTACGGCGAAGTGAATGTAATCAGTCGTCGGCGTACGGACACGTGCGAAGACCCTGAAGAAGCTGCAATGCCTGGACATGGAAGACGTATACGATTTCAGCAGTTATCGGACTTTGAGCGAGGTCGTCTAGTCGGACTCAGCGAGGCCGGGTGGTCGTATCGTCGTATTGCGGAGCGAATTGGACGGGAAGTATCGGTGGTGGTACGATGGTGGCGTAGATGGTCCGAGGAACATTCCCACACGAGAAGACGTGGAACCGGGAGTCACAGACGGACTGATGAGTGAACCGATCGACGCATAAGAAGAGCGGCGTTGTCAAGCAGAACATCCACTGCGACGCAAATCCAAGCTGCCGTTGCACCTGAGGTGACTGTGTGAACAATCCGCAACCGTCTACTGGATGCAGGACTACGTGCACGTGTACCTCTGACTCCAGCCCACCGTCAGGAACGGCTGCAGTGGTGTCGCCAACGTCTGCACTGGAGAACGCAATGGCGATCTGTCGTGTTCAGCGATGAAAGCAGATTCTGCTTGAGAGCCTCCGATGGCCGTATGCGTGTTTGCAGACGCACAGGAGAGCATCTCCACCCTTCTTGCATCTGCCAGCGACACACAGGGCCTACACCTGGTCTCCTGGTGTGGGGAGAGATCAGCTATCACTCCCGTACACAACTAGTGTTTTTTTTTTTTTTTTTAGGTTTAACGACCACCGTGAGCAACTCAATGGGCTATAAGCAGTCGCCCGTCCCTAATTTAGGGTCACTGGTTCCAGGGAAGGGAGAGAGCCAGTGCCGTAAGACAAACACAACATCCATGCCTGACCGGGATTCGAACCCGGACCCCTTACGGACGAATGATCAGAGGCCAGCGCCTTAGACCACTGCGCCACCGGGGCGGCCAACTAGTGTTTGTACCGGGTACGTTAAACAGCACCTCCTACATCAACATCATTCAGCCCGTTGTTGTGCCATTTGTAAGGTCGGTCCATTCATGGTGTTTTCCAGCAAGATAACGCACGCCCACACACGGCACGTGCAACGCAACATGCACTTCAGGATGTGAGACAACTTCCATGGCCTGCACGTTCACCGGATTTGTCCCCCATTGAGCACGTGTGGGATTTTATGAGACGACTTATCCGGTCTCCACGGCCAGCTACGACCATCCCTGATTTACGCGTCCAGGTTGAGGATGCTTGGAACTCAATACCCCAAACTTACATCCAACATCTGTACGACAGACTCCACGCCAGAATTGCACAGTGTAACGCAGTTCTTGGCGGTTCAACCTCGTACTAACCATGTTACATGGAAATGTCATTTTTCAGTTTACTAGCAAATACAGCTGTATTTTGCCATAATGTTTTGATCACGTTATCCTTTGTATTCCGTTATTATGCTGTATAAATTTCGTTGGTATCAGAAGTCTTCCTTCTTGGTGTTCTTTTTTCACTTTCCGCCAGTGTATATTCTCCAGCATCACCCCAAGGCCTGCTACCTAGCTGAGATATGCGGACGATGTATTCTTCATATGGCCACACGGTAATCAAACTCTGCCGCTTTTCCTAAATAAAATTAATGATCTCACTCCACGATCAATTTCACTATGGAGCTCGAACACAATGGTGCCTTGCCTTATCTGGATTTATTACTGAGCAAGAAGCCTGAAAATCGCCTTCGTACTCAAGTCTACTATAAATCCACACCTGTCCCCAATTTGATGCTCCGCAGCTCATGCTGCCCTGCTAGTTACGAGACAGCTTTGTTCAGTTCTCGAATAAGAGCCTTTGCAGTATCTTCCGATGTTCTTTCCAGACAATGTGAATTAAAGAACGTTACAGACTTGGCCACTGAGGCAGGATACACCCCAGACCTGGTACATAGCTATGTCGAGAAAGTCAGAACCAGTCATACTAATCTTTCTACGCCACAACTACGCTACCTGGGCTCAATTCCATACATACGAAATGTTTATCAGCTCAAGAACGCGCTCAAGAAAATGAACCTTGGTGTTGGCATCAGGTCTCAGACATCTTTATATACCATGCTTCAGGGAAACTCTGACAAGTCCCCGCTTTCTAATGAGGCAGGTGTTTATGCCATCCCTTTACAATATCTGGACGGCTCCAAGCTATACTACATTGGAATGACCAAGCGTTCGTTTGGAACTAGAATCAACGTGCATAAAAGGGAATAAAGAACTGTGGAATAACAACAGCCATATCCAGAGAGGTCCAGCTCAAGTCCGCTATTCATGTGGGATGACGTAAAGAAATTAGCCTCCTACTCCACCCCAAAATCTACCGCCATTCGCGAAACTTTAGAGATCACCAACAGTAAACCATGCAATGACAGCCTCTCGCTGGAGTTGCCACGAGTTTGGAACCAGTTCTTCAAATAATGAATGCATTTCGTTTCCTTCTATGATTCCGCGTGTTAACGAGCATGACGCCTCGAGTCTTTGGATGAATAATTACTTAGCATCTGCTCGTTCATTGTCAAGTCACAGCGTTCAAATTGTTGAAGCGTTCTATTATTCAATTTGCAGTTTGCTGTCTACCTTCCTTGAGAAAGCCATCTGGTTGATGTGCAAAAGCTTGGAAACTTTGATTTGTAATCTAAGCCAAGAAATTCGGATTACTAATATAGCTATACTATTTTAAGTGTGATTGGTGTACAGTTCCTGGTTATTATTTAGTATTTCATTCATTTCTTTTTCTGTTTTAAACTTTTTCGTGGCGCTTCTTTCCCAGAGGGGAAAAAATTCCCCTTTTGGGAATGAACATTTTGATTTCAGTTTTTTTTTTTTTGCCAAATTTAATTTTAGTTTGGTAGCTCTTTTTGTGTTACTAGTGCTAAACTCTGTTGTGTGTTCCAATATAAAAATTTAAGAATGGAGCTGGTTCTGGATTCCTGTCGAAGTTAGTTTTTTTCCCCATGTTTGGGAAAGGGGAATTTTCCCCCTTCATCCTTGTATGGCTTTTTTACCCACTTTTTTTTTTTTTTATTGGAGGTTTAACGACCACTGTGAGCAACTCAATGGGCTATAAGCAGTCGCCCGTCCCTAATTTAGGGTCACTGGTTCCAGGGAAGGGAGAGAGCCAGTGCCGTAAGACAAACACAACATCCATGCCTCACCGGGATTCGAACCCGGACCCCGTTCGGACAAATGATCAGGGGCCATCGCTTAGACCACTGCGCCACCGGGGCGGCTTTACCCACTTTGGAGCATGTTCTTGTTTCAGGTGCAAAGCAGCTTCTGTCCTTGCCAGTTCTTCAGAGTGAGTGGTGTGTGAATGTTGAGAAAGTGAGTGGTATAAATGAATGATCATAGATCCTTAAGACTGTTCCATGTGTTGAATGGTTGATAGGGTTTGTTTCAGAGTAATCAGAGATTAATATTTGTGCCTGACCCCTAGCTTTTATATATAGTCATTTTTATGACAATGACTGTATATATAAAAGCTTTAAGCATAAAGTTGTGAGCACACTGAAAGTTGGGAAATTAAATAAGAATCACAGAGCAAGCACACCATAAGCTAAAATTCTAGGCACAAAGAAATACATAAGTATAATAAAACTTTATTCCAAGTTAACTTTTAATAGAAATCCCTTTCTCAGTAGATTCGAAAGAACAACTTTGTTGTTAATTACTGAGTCACTTTCCTCAATGCTATCATGAAATAAATTCTCAAATTTATCAAAAATGTTTCTGAATTTCAACATTTACGACAAAAATCTAAAAGTGAATTTCACTTAAGGACAAACAGCAATACTCTGTGTGACAATAAGAGTTGGTCGTGAACTGTCTATGAAAGAAAGTATTCAAATTGTGGGGCCCCTTTCCCCTGGTAGTTAAGACCATAAGCATACCCAAGGGAAGACAGAAGAATCAACTCCCTCCAAAGGTTTTCTTACTAAAAATGTTTTACATTGTTTTAAAAGCTGGGCACATCCCACTTTTAGTTTCATATCTGCCTCAAATTTTCTGGGTATACCCATGATTACATTAGGGAGATGTACATACCCCAGGAAGTCACAGTCACAGAGTTCTACTGAAAACTACCCCAGAAGCAGTTCTTGAAATACTCATGGTTAAAACTCTTTCATATAGTTTATCTTTAAGCAAGTGTTAGTTACAAGGGAATAGTGTGGATAGTTCAGAATCACAGGCATCACTTTTCATTTAACTATTAACAACAAATAAGAACAGCATTTTTAAAAGTCAAAAACTTTTATTTTTTGAAATACAAATATAAAATGTTCTAAAATATAAAACTTATCACAGATGATGAAGAAGATATGCATTTAACTGCATTTATTTATATTCAGGTTCACGTTTTCATACAAAAAATATCTCCTTAACAAAACATACCACAACACAGAGTACCTAACAAAGTATTTTGCATATAACATGTTTTCATCTCTCTCTCAAAGATCTTTCTCACACACATATATATATATATATATATATATATATATATATATATATATATATATATATATCAGTTTTTATTAGATTTTATATTTATTTCACCAAAAAATACAACACAAGAATATGAATGCTTTAACATTTTTTCATTAATGCCTAAAACAGGGCTTTTCAAACTGTGCATCGCAGGTTTTGGTCAAGGTAGTCGCCGTCGCACCTTTGGAATTCGATGAAAAGGTTGGAAATGAGGGGATAATGGCAGCCACACATCCCCCCCCACACACCCACCCATCAAATAGAAAATAAAACATTACTGGAGATGCATCCCCATGTCCCCCGGGGGTCACGTGGCCTCTTCCAAGGATCAAAACTTGGGCAGAAGTGATTTGATTGGTTTCTGATGATTCAGTTAACTTTGCAGAGAAGGCACCCTTTTGTTGCAGCGCAGCGTAAAGACCGGACATATTCTTGTGCTTACTGTTCATGATAACGGATGTGTAGTAGTTTGAGAGCTTTCCGTAATTCTTGTATTTATGTCTTTTACGTTTTAAGAACAGGCAAGATGGACAAGTTTTTAAATGCTAGTAAAAAATGCGACATTTCAGAAATAAACAGTTTAAAAGACAAGAAGTGAAAATACCGGAAATATGACGAAAGCTACCTAGATTTCGGGTTCACGTGTACTGTTGTGGGAAATGAAGAACGTCTACAGTGTGTTATCTGCTTTAAAGTACTAGCCGCTGAAAGCATGCTTCCCAATAAAATGAAATGTCATTTGGAAACAGTTCATGAAAGTTTGGTAAACAAACCACGTGAGTATTTTTATTCTAAGTTGAAAGGAATGGCTGAGCAAAAGGCACCTTTCACTAAACAAGCTACAATTCTGACAAAGGCTCTTCTTTCGTCCTACAGAGTTGCTTATCGAGTAGCAAAGAACAAGAAACCACACACTATTGCTGAAAGGCTCATTTTACCGGCTGCTATGAACATGGTTTCCATTATTGGTAGGAGAATCCACTGCTAAGTGTGCCATTATCAGATAATACCGTGAGTCGCCGAATTCGCGATATGGCTGACGATACTAATGACAACTTAATTGAAAAACTAAAGGGCAAGGATTTTCCCATGCAATTGGATGAAGCCACTGATAGCCATAATGATGTGCATTTGATTTGTTATGTGTGATTTATAGATAATGATAATAAATTCCATGAAGATCTTTTCTGCAGAAGTATAACATCTCATACCAAAGCAGTAGACTTGTTTCAGATAACAGATTCTTTTATGGCAGAAAATAGTATAAACTGGGAAAATTATAGATTCTTTTATGGCAGAAAATAGTGTAAACTGGGAAAATTGTGTAGACATGTGAACAGACAGAGTCTGCTCTATGGCAGGAAGTAATGGGGGACTGAAGGTGCTCCTTAAAAAAAAAAAAAAAAAGCTCCTCATGCCATGTGGACACATTACATCATCCACAGGGAGGTTCTTGCTTCTAAGAACATCAGCCCTGTTCTACACAAAGTTCTACAGTCAGTAATCAAAGTAGTAAACTTCATTAAAACTCAACCACCTAAGTTCAGATGTTTTGAACAAATGTGTGCAAATATGGGGGCTGAGCACAGTTCTCAACTTTACTACTGCAAATCTTGCTGGCTTTCTTGTGGAAATGTCTTGTCAAGAGTATTTGAACTTAGGAGGGAACTTCATTCTTATCTTCTTGACCAGAAATATTCCAAGGAGTTTGAAGACAGTGTCTTTCTTTCAAAGCTATCATATCTGTGTGATATATTTGAAAAGCTAAATTCATTAAAAGTATCCCTGCAAAGTAATGAAATCCACATTTTGCTGCTAATGGACAAAATTTCTGCCTTCGAAAGAAAAATAGCCCTGTAGAAGAAAAAAAAAACGGAAGAGGGAGTTCTAAATGCCTGCTTTCCTACATTGCACACATTTTTAAATGAAAAAAAAAATGATTTAAAATTAAATGAAGCCAAGAAGTTAGTGTTTCTGGATCATTTGTCTCAACTCATTGATCACTTTAAGAAGTACTTTCCAGAAGATGTTCAACAACACAATTGGATCAAAGATCCCTTTAGCACTGATCCTCTCTTAACATTCTCAACTGCAGAACAAGAACAATTTATTGATATCTCATCAAACTCCACATTGAAACCCAAGTTTATGTCATCTTCCCTACCAGAACTTTGGACATCGATGAAGCAAGAGTACCCTGAAAGAATTTTGATTTCCTTTGCATCACCGTATTTACATAAAACAGGATTTTCTTCTGCAGTGGCTGTCATTGAAACCAAGTAAGTACAGGTCCACAGTGAACGTCAAGAAGGAGATGAGTATTTCAGTTTCCAAACTTGTTCCGAGATTTGAGCATCTAATGAAGAAAAAACAAGCTCATACTTCTCACTGACACTGCTTGATTTAATACAGAAATGTAAATAAACAAAGACATCGCTCTTTCCACGTTTAGCAATGCACAGCAACCGGAAAAATTTTATACAATTTTTCGGTTGCTGTGCGTTGCTAAACGTGGAAAGAGCGATGTCTTTGTTTTCTCACTGACGCCACGTATTTGGAGGATTTTCACAGAAATGTAAATTGATTAAGTTTAAGATGGTTTTTTTTTTTTTTTTTTTTTTTTTTGTAGAAAATATTGTTTTCATTTAAAAATTTTACGACTTCCTTCCCATTTCGTTTAATAATAATAAGTAATAATATTTAAGTTAATATTTAAAGGTAAGCTTTTCACACATTTTTGATCAACAAATGTAAAATTATTTATGAAAACATGCATATATGAATTTATAACATGGTTTTGAGAGAGAGAGATTCTAACCACTACCTCTGCTGTAGGCAACTGAACTTTCACAGCATATGTTTAAAAAGAGAATCCCTAGATATTCCAAAATTGTAGTTGTTTTGATGAGTTACAAAGGATCATGATAGCTAATAATGCTACTTTCTTAAGCTAACATCTGGATTAAACCTGAGTTCTTCCTAAATGCACATAGTAATAAACCTGAAAATCTGCCATGCATAGCACTGCTCTTCCAGCAAGCATTTTACAATACTGTTGTTTGAAGGACATTTCTGCACCTATCAGTTATGCATATGCTTGTCATTTCAATCACCAGGTTAAATTTCAACAATTACACAAACTAAAATTTATAACTTTCAGTTAAAACGCACACACACATATATAATATAATTATTTACAGTACACATATATACTCTGTTGAAGAAAGAAAAATGTGTTTTCACTCTAATTGTATTTCACTTATCAGATAAAAGTATGATTTGATGAGTGATTGTGTTTATTTCATATCACAAATGTTTTTAATTTCAAAGGATGATCTGATGAGTAAATCTATTAATTTCATATCATACAGGTTTTTAATTAAAAGTGTGAAAAACTACATGTTAAGCTTTATACTCAAATCTATATTCCACATATACTATTCAACACTGCTTCTACAAATCTCTATCAGTGGTTTCTATGGAGCAGTGGTGCTCTGTAACACAGACTGGAGTGCTCCACTACATATGTTAACTACAGGTGGTGTTTTCCAAGTTTACATATAAAAAATAAAATAAATTACTGGATACAATTTTCAAATGTTAAAGTTTTCTTGTAACAATTTTCACAAGTCATTAAATGCAAGAAACAAACTGAAGGAACAGTCCGAAATGTGCATTTGTTTGCCAACTATCACACTTAATAAAAAGTACATTTGCCCAACATGTGAAAAGATTAAATTTACTAAGTAGGCTTGTCATTTTTCCTTTGTGCCTACTAAATGTGATTTTTATTTCACTTTTCATAATTTGTTTATATGCATAAAGCATACCTAATGAGGCATTTATTTTTTTACAAATGATATTGCTTCTAGTTTATATGATGATACCTAAAAATAGTATTTTTATAATGTTCTCTTCCACAAAAACCACTTTTTTACATTTACCATTTTACTTCTTTTAAGGAAGTTGAAAGTTAGTACAAATATATCAGCAAGTCAGCAAGTTACCACCTTTTTCTTTTTAAAGAAGAACTGAATTGTACAATCACTCATTACTTACCTTTTCTCTTAATATTTTCGAAGCATGTAGTTTACCTTTTCATGTTTTCGTTTCAAACAAATTTTACATTGAAATCATATCTTAAATTAGCATTTTTGACTAGTAAAGTATTTCTTAAAATTCAAGAAAGATACATTACAGATTCACACTTATATAATGAAAATACTTAACATTTACCATTAAATGGGCAGGTCATATACAGTAGTGGCAAAAATTGTGGAAACCTTTTGGAAATAGTGTATTTTTGAGGTTTGCTGGCTCATACCACCACTTTTTTTTTTTTTTTTTTTTGGAGTAATACCATAAAATTATATATCAATGGAAAGATAATTTCATCAATAATGTAATGCAATAACTTTTATGAAGGATTTTGTATTAGAACAGCAGCTATAAAAAAGAAAAGTGAAACATACAAGAAAAAATGAGATATACAAAAATTCTCACCATGTCGGTTAAATACTTAGTTGGGTAACCTTTAGCATTAACTACAGCCTTACAACGCCTTCCCATGGAGTGAATCAAGTTTTTTAGTTCTGCATCTGTTATAATGTGAAACCAAGATTCAATTATTGTTTCTATTAATTGGGCTTTATTGTTGGGTTGCTTCTGACTAACAAGTTTCTTTATTCGACTCCATAGATTTTCGATGTGGTTAAGGTCTGGACTCTGGGCAATTCCCAGGCCATTCCAGCAGTGGAATATGATTATCTTGAAACCACTTTTTGCACACAGCAGCAACATGACCTGGAGCTGTATCCTGTTGAAATACATGTATAAATACTTCATTATCTAAGAAAAGATCAATTGCAGAAGGCTTCAGTTTGGGTTCAAGTATTTCATTAATGTATTTTTGGCCATTTATATTCCCATTAATCACGCAAATTCTGCCCACACCTTTTCATGTCATACAACCCCAGATCATAACACGAACTGGGTGTTTCACTGTACATGTAATGCAATCAGGATGCAAATCTTCTCAGATTTTTCTCTTTACATATTTTATGCCATCACTACCAAACATGGAGATTTTGATCTCATCACTCCAAATAACACTGTCCCATTGTTCCGCTGTCCAGTTAACATGGGTTTTAGCCCAGTTTAATCTTTTCGACCTTTGTTTGAGAGATAAAAATGGCTTTTTTTCATGGTATTCTAGCTTTTAGACCAAAGTCCTGCAGTCTGCGCCGAACAGTCCTTGCACTCAACTTCATATTGCATTGCGCCATTTCATCTTGTATACACCCAGATGATTTTCTTCTGTTACCTAGGCACAGGCTCTTAATTATTCTATCATCACTTGCTGTTGTACACCTTTTCCTGCCTTTACCAGTCTGGTTTTGTAGTGTCTGAGTCTCCTTATACATCTTCAAAAATTTAGAAATGCCACCTTTGGTTAAGTTTCCACCAATTTTTCTTCTAATTTCTTTATAACTGAAGCTTTGTTCACTCAATAGCACTATTTTACATCGCTTTCTGGGTGACCAGTCAACTCTTTGTGCCATTTCTTTAATTTTATTACGTTTTACAAGTTCACTAAATGAAAGAACACAAAAAAGCCAACCAACTTGATAGCAATCACATAACACACTGACAAATGTCCTCCTCTCAGCTCCAATACATGACATCAGTAGATGAATCCTACTGTGACCTGATTGGTTCATTGCCAAAACAAGATGACACCTGATTGGCTCTCTAAACACTCATGCTCATTGGCTACATTCAAATGAAGGAAAGCTACTTCATATCAACCTAAGCAAGTTGTGCTTCCTTTTTCTGGTTATTTGGCTATAACTTTTCATAGAATACAGATAATTGAACAAACTTTGTTGCATTACATTCTGGATGATATTATCTTTCCATTGATATATAATTTTATGGTATTATTAAAAAAAAGTGGTGGTATGAGCCATCAAACCTCAAAAATACCCTTTTACCAAAAGGTTTTCACAATTTTGGCCACTACTGTAATTATTATTTACATGCAAACACTAATATACAAAATTTAAAAAAAAAAAAAAAAAAAAAAACGCTAATATGCAAATAAAAAAAAACCCCACTAATATGCAAATAAAAGAACTGGGCATAAAGAAGAACGAGTTCACATGTGAATTACAAAATGGCATAAAAAAATGACTGAAAATCACAAGTTTGCAAATGAGAAACAACAAATATTTAGCTTAAGCACAGCTTATTTATTAACAACAAATTTTGAAAATCTGTTTTGTAGACAATTGACAATTTTTCAACAAGCAGACAAACTTTTGAAGCAGAATATACATTTTGGCAACAGTTAAAAATAAACATTGTAAGTGTTTATTATTTAATATTACTGGTTAGTTTATTAGAATTTGATATACCATTTCTTACCATACTAAGTTTTGACTAGTAATGCACTTTGTGATATAACCTAGTGATAACATATTTAACTGTATTGGTTGAATTTGCCCTTGATGAATAAGAAAATAACAAATCCAAAACCATGAATACCAGAAACATTACTTCATATAAGTGTGGCATATGGACCATAAGTTGCACTTCAGCTTATTGTTATCAATGCCTTAAGTTTACCAATGAATTTTATTAAGTCACCTGTAATGAGTCAACAGTTTAAAGCTTTACTAGATTTGGGAAGCAACTCAATTATGCATAACACAATAGTGAGGTCACTTCACATAACAATATATTGTAAATAGACTTTTACAGAGTGATGCTGCAAAACAACATTCATAGCTTAGAAAAATCTCCTTTGTCTTCTGCAGAATGTAAAGAACACTTGACAAGCCTACCATGGAACTCTCGTAATGTATGTAGAAGCTGTTCCTTTTCTTCTAAGTTGGGACCATGTGGCACTTCTAAACAGAAAATAAGTATGGTAAGACTTGAAATATTGTTACAATAGTTAAAGTCACACTAGAACTCACAAAATGACAGTTGGATTAAAAGCATCAACATATGAATATAAATACAGCCCTACCATTAATATCCGAACACTTGCATGTCTACAAATCTTCAGTTACGGAAAATTTAATGTTACATGTTCAAACCATTGGCCCCTCAAGACAGCCTCAAGTCTACATAGAATACTCTCCACCAGTTTTTTGTAAATGCCAGCAATTGTGTTCTGCCATTCATCCTTCAAAGCAGATATGGCAGAACACAATTGCTGGCATTTACAAAAAACTTTCAACAGTCATTTACAAAAAGTCAAATCAGTCTCTTCAGCCCTCCATGAAACAGTCTCATGGAGGGCTGAAGAGACTGATTTGACTTCCCCCTTCCCCAACCCCACACACATTACACACATGCAGGGCTGACCGTGATTGGCTGGGTCATCTGCTCATCCATTTATTTAACTGACTTCACTTTGTGATATTTGTAACTGTGCTGCTGTGCACTTTATCAGTCCTCAGAAATTTGTCTCTCCAGCATAACAAGGTTCGGTGTTCGTTCATAAATGGAAGGTAAAGGTCCACGATTCATTTAGCAGTTTTCTTTAACAAAATTTAAATTTTCTTTCAAAAGATAAAAATTTGCTATTTAAAAGAGTGTGTTGCAAAGGTTTTTGTATAATATACAGAGCCTTCAATTGTTCCACTGCATTGTGTTTGTGACCTTTTGTCATTAATGTTGAATGTTGATACAGCATTTCTTGGGATATGAGTGATGGGAGAAAAAAGTTGAGTGGAGCAGGGTATAGAAAATGTGCTCTTGACAAAGTTGCGAAAGAACGAGATGTTAATGAGAAAAGTGCTAAAATAGAAAATTTCTTCAGAAATAAAGCCGTAGCAATTGAAAATGTGGAATCACAAACTGAAAGTGTTTCAAATGCAGATCAGCCAGAGGTTCAAAGTACAACTAGTTCTAGCAATTCCAATAAGGAACTGGACACTGTGTATTCCCTTGAGTCTCCTGATGCCATAAATGATTCCAGAAAATCTTCAATTGTTGTTAGCCCTGATCCAGCATTATGGAAAGTAAATGATGCCATCCGTAACCAGGTGACATTGCACAGTTTCGAGCAAAATTTGGAAAGTGTCTACTTTTCACAATCGAAGAGACGTTTTTAACAGCATATGTACTTATCCAAAGCCTTATTCGAAACTCAGTTTGTTAACAGAGAAAAAATAAAAAGAGAAGTATTGGAGGAATGCTTTACAACAAGTTGTGCTGCAGTCCGGGCCCTGGGATCTTGTAAGCTCCCTTTTAGGGGACACTGACAAATTTGGTTCAGCACACAGTGGAAATTTTATCAGGGCAGCAATGAAACTTATTGCTGAATGTGATCCCTTTCTTATGGAGCATATTGCAACTAATGGAAATCCCTGCAAAGGTAATACATCATATTTGTCTTCCACCATTTACAAGCAATTCATCAAACTAATGGCTGATAAAGTAACAAAAAAAAAAAAAAAAAATCGTTGCTAAAATGAAATCAGCAAAATGCTATTCTACTATAACAGATTCAACCCCAGACATATCACACGTTGACCAATTAGCCATTATTCTGCAATACGTGAAAGAAGATGGGCATCCTGTGGAGAGATTTTTGTGTTTTGTTCCAAATACAGGACATAAAGCAGAACAACTTGCTGAAGCAGTTTTTAGTATATTAAAAAAATATACTATCGATATTGCAAACTGCAGGGGCCAGTCATTTGATAATGCGCCCAATATGTCTGGAATTTATTCTGGCCTACAGGCTGGAATAAAAGAAATTTGCCCTCTTACTGTTTTTGTGCCCTGCTCTGCACACTCGTTAAATTTAATTGGAACGTGTGCAGCTAACTGTTGCAAGGAAGCTGTTCTTTATTTTCAGCTTCTTAATAACCTACATGTTTTCTTTTCTGCATCAACTCACAGATGGGAGATATTACAAAATCATTTAACGTATTCTGAAAATGCGACACTCAAGAACTTGTCCGATACTCGTTGGCCAGCCAGAGAAGACATGTGCAGCAGCCATAACAAAGACTGGGAACAAGTATCAGAAGCGCTGACATTCCTTGAAGACGATGACTCGGAAAAACCTTATACACGATGCGAAGCATCAGGTCTTCTACACCAATTGCAACACTTGGAAACTGCAGTTATTACTGTAGTGTGGAGTGCAATTCTAGAAAGATTTAACGCTGCAAGCAAAAAAATTCCAGGCAGTTAACATTGATCTAGGTATCATAGTAGACCTTTATGAATCCTTAATTCAGTACGTTACAGATGCATGGGGTATGTTTGACACTTACGAAGAGTCAATCATGAAGAAGTCATCTATTGGTTATTACGATGACACGATTAAAAGGAAGAGGAAAAGAAAACTTCAAAGCGACAAGACCAGAGACGGCAAGGTGGAATTTGATGGAAGCATAAGCTTCCAAGTAAATACATATTTTGCAATTTTTTATTTCCTGTTCACTGAACTGCATCGCCGAAAAATAGCTTACCAATATTTGTTTTCACGATTTGCATTTTTACCAAAAATTGCGGAGTTAAATCCAAAAGATGTGGTTGCGGGAGCAGCAAAACTGCACAAGTTCTACCAAGATGATTTAGCGGAGTCATTTGTAAACGAATGCCTTCATTTCAGCAGATTTCTAAAGCATTTGAAAGGGGCACCCAAGACCATCCATGCAATGAGTGATGCAATTAAAATTAAGAGGCTGCAAGAAGTTTACTTTCATGTAGACATTGTCCTGATGATTTTCCAGTGTACGCCAGCTTTTAACTGCTCTGCTGAAAGAGCGTTCTCTGTATTGTGACGGTTGAAGACATATCTATGTTCTGTGATGTCCGAAAGTCATCTCAACTCCTTAGCTATCCTCCATATTGAATCTGAGCTCCTGAATGCTTTGGACAACAAAGACCTAATCGATTCCTTCGCAGCTGAGCAGTCACGGTGGAAACTTCTATGAGAATTGGGTTTGCTGCAGCTAAAAATGGTCAGTATGCCACAGTAATTACCAATTATGTAAATATGGTCTTTTTTTAATCATTTCATATGATATTATCTCCTCAGCACCATGTATATAAACTTTCTCATGGATGCGGCATAGAACTCTCTTTTTTAGCAGAGGTTTTGCTTTCCCTGGAACTTAAAAAAATATACCTTTGACCGATTATCATATAATGTTTCTTAAAAGAAAGATCATGGATTGTGAAGCACTGGTTTTGATTGTATCTCGTGTGATTCATGTGAGTTAATATTTTCATGTATTATATAAATTTATTTCGTATAATTAGGTACTTTTCCTTATATTCAATATTGTTTCATCGTTCATTGGAAAATGACACACTGTTGTTTTACACAGATAGCTTTTAAGTTGTTGCACCATGAATGGAAGTAGGGGGCGCAGGCATCCTTAGATCCGCCCCTGGTCCAGGATCAACATTCCATACACCACACTAATCAGCGTGTGGTATTAGTCAAAGTGACTTGTGGATGGCTGCCTGACCATGAGAACCTGTGTTGTGCAAAGTCCTATGCACTGTACTGGTGCTAACACCAGTCCCAATAGTCTCACATAGGTTCTGCATGATTTGAGATAATGTGATTTGTGTTCTGAGTGGCCAGTCCTTTGCAGAACTCTCCTGTCGTGTTCCATTAGCTTCGCAGGTTTACCAGGTTGTTTCTTGGCTGTTCACCCTCAGTCCCCTTCCATTTGCATGTCACATCACCAACCAAAGAATCTTTAATGCACCTGAAATGTCACACACGGAGTGACTGCTTATGTGGTATCCTATTATCAATCAGCACTGGAAACTGGTTAGTTCTGTGGAACAAGATGCCTTGCACTCACAGTAGTGTTATTGTTTCATCATAGCCCTACAATCATATTTATAGTGGGGTCTGTGACATGGTGCTTGCATACAACCTAATTCACTATCAACAGAGGGGTGTCTGGATATTAATGGTAAAGCAGCATGCTCTCACATACATGCTATTTTCTCTACAAGTCAAAATTAAGATCGTAAGGCAAATTTTAGTGTCAATGATCAAGAAATCTCCACATTAGCAATACTCAAGCTTTGTAAATAATCTTATGTGTTCATTACCATTGGCTCTTCCACACTTTTTTGAATTTGATCCTTTTATGACTTTTTTTCATTTTCGGGTTTCTTTTAATCTCTGAAAACCACTTCAGTGACAATAAAAATAGACCTTTATTGCTAGTAATTTAGACACCAAAACAATTTTCCTAGTAATTTAGACATCAAAACAGTTTTCCTAGTAATTTAGACACTAAAACAGTTGGTTTCTGCCTCTGTGGTAGGTATTTCATCAAAACGCACAGCATGTAAAAAGTAAGACCCCTCCCCATGAGATAAGCATGCTTTAGCAAATATGTATCTCATCAAAGTCTGTCTCACATTCCACACACTTCTCCAACAAAACAGGTAAGGCCAACTAACACTGATGAGGTAGGCATTCAGTGAAATTGCATATCTGATTATTCCTACGCTGCCTTGTCATTAAATATGTGCTAGAGAAGAATCCACTGCTTTGACTTTTCTTTAACATTGAAACTGATACTTCAAAGAGAAACCAAAATATTTCATATTCAAATAAACAGGTGTAAACATTTAGTATTTCCTCCATCGAATTTTTTCATGGAAGAGGAGTCACTGTTACAGATAAACTTACAAGAGTATAATAGGACTTTGTTCGAAAGTTGCCACTTCCTATTCCGGTACTGGTAATTTGAGCACAATGCCATGAATCCATAGACTTTAATGCCAGCCAGTAAAACCAATGGAACTAATAATCTGGTGGGTGTTTTGCAGCCTAATGATATATACTACTCCTCTTCGGAAGTAAATTAACCACAAACTATATAAGTAAAAGCACATGCACGAAATGCTCTCTATATAATCAAGTAGGATTTTGTGCTCCACAATTAACTCTCAAGAAAAAGGGAAATTTGCGAGCACACTGCTGTACATAAAAATAAAATAAAAATAATCATGAATTTTAAAAGAATTTTACTAACTCTGTTCAGTCAAAACTGATATTTTATAGCACTTTCTCACCCCTGTTGCCAGTATTCTTGTTAAAAGCTTCTCTTTTTGCAACTATACTTCATAGCAACTTTTTTTTTTTTTTTTTGCAAATAAAGTATGTGTACAGCATAAATTTTGGTAAAAAATGACTTGTCAGTGAGAAATGAAAAAGCAAGCTGTATTGAGATCTTTTCATTGATTTCCTATAATCACTTTTTAGCTAAGATGAATATGGATGATAAAGCATATTAAACTCCACTTTTTGCTACTGGAAAATCTTTACTTTTTTTTTAGAATGCTTTGAAACTATGAACGTGGAGATACCAGATCAGCAACTAAAAACTATCAGGTTTCTTTTTATGGAAATGCTGCAAAATAATAATAATAATAATAATAATAATAATAATAATAATAATAAAGGAATAAGTATATGATCATCTGACAACATCTCATCTGACTTTCTTAATGCAGGTTTTCTTTTAATACAAATGTGCAAAAAGTATGCTAAGTAAAATCACAAGATGATGATTGATTACTGTGGGCTCAAAATATGGAAGTACAACTGCTACTCTGCAGTTCAAACACAGTTCACAGCAGATCACATAACCACAACAAACACTGGGACATCCGTACTTTGTGGGTCCAACTTAGGGGTGCAGTGAAATTACCAGTTTGAAGAAATTCCGGACCTCTGAATGCTGAGGAACAGTTGCACATCATGATCCCTTTTAAATAAATCCCATTCAACTGAATCTCATGTTTCATCAAAATATAAACTGAAAGTATCATTCTTAGAATATGGCAAAAGAAAATCTTCACTACTGGTAAAATATTTCCAATGTTACTACCTTTTATTTCTTTAAACAATTTCTATTAATTTGGAAATAGCACTTTTCTGTGTATTTTCTTTTGAACATTTATCTAACAATTCCACTGACACTTTGGTTTTGACCAAGGTTACTAAGACTTCCCCATTTCTCACCTAAAAATGTCCTTAATGGGCATTTTTCTGATCTAGTATAAGAGAAGGTTTTACTAATGATTGTTGTATTATGAAACATATGTACATGAAATCACATTTGAAAAATACTTCAAATTTCTATCCTGTACATATAAGGGACAACATGCCAATGAAATGCAGTGCAGTGCAAGTGGTTCTGAAAGTGTGCACACTTGGCACCCATGGCTGATACAGTCGCTACATTTTTTTACCCAAGATTTTTTTACCTATTCATTTGTCCTCTCAAGAATGTGATTGATATATTTTCTTCATTTTTTTCTGTAACTAAAAAGTGTTCTTATCAGGATTCATACTCTTTTAGGAGAAAAAAAATTCCAGTTTATCATGCCCTTTCAATAATGACTTCAAGATAAAATTCCATGACATTCAGCATATACATATAAACTGCAATTTCACCTAAGTGGCTAGTAAGTCAAGGTAATAGCTAGTAAAACAAATCTCCAAATTAAACCAAAAAGGAACTGTTACAGCTACAATTTATGTGGGTTTAATTTATATATTTGTATTGGAACTTATAATTTCTAGCTCCATCAGTTTTAAACATTAATCTGGCAGATGAGTTTTCTTTGAGAGTTAACCTCTGAATCTCAGAGAACAGCTTAATGATATGTATGTATTGGAATCCTATTATTAATATTTCAACCTATATTTACTAGATATTTATTTTGCTTGAACACTTTGGCTTTGTATGGCACAGCCAAAAATACTTGCCTTTGTTTTCAATAAATATGCATTTCAGTTAACAGAGAATGAAAAAAAATCATGAATTGTTCTAAAGAAAAAAACCTTTGATAGCTTGATCAAATTAGAAGGAATAATTATTCAAATCCACAAAAACATTACTCACATTAAATTAGCATTGGGAGTCCAAAAGTATACCAAAATCAGCAGAAAATACCTTTTCATTGGGGGTTCCAATAGGGTTATGCTTAATAATTACCTACAAAACACAGAAGGTAAAATTAGCATTGGATGCCCCAAAATCTTGAATGATGTGCAAACTGGTGACCATTAAAGTAAACTGAATCACCAAAGCTGGTAAATGCTGATCTGCCCCCACCCCCATGAAAAAGAAAAAGCATTACGTTAATATGGAGGATCTTTATTTACAGGTGAAAGGAATTTTTGAATGAATCAAATACTTTTGAGCTTTTTAAGTCTCACATCAAAGACAATTTCTACATTTTTAGCTTCTTCCCTTTTTCATTTTCAGTTTTTCTTAAACTGTTTGTATTTCTAAAGCCAAGCAGGATTAAAACATTTTTTTTTTACTTTGCTATGCACAGATTATGAAATTACAGCGAAAGACACCAAAATAATTATCACAACACAACAGATCACCCAACTCACAAACTCTTGCAGGCAAATAATCTTTTATACTACTTCAAAGCATACATTTTACAATAGTTTTTCACATTTGAAATTTCTTTTATATGTTTGTTTTTTTATATTTATATGATTTTCAAGGCCAATGCAAGTGCTTGTCATGCTATTCCATGAAGAAGACATGAAATGCACCACTTCCAATACATTGATTTTCTGCTTCTACACATCTCTTCAAGGTTTCCAGAATCAAAATTCAGCCAGTGCTTTTCTCACCAACTGTTTACGGTAGTACCCTTTGAAGGAGCAGACAATCCCCAATTGCACGGCTGAAGCTTGCTTGTGCAATTTGAAGGAAGAAACTGTACAGCACATTTTGAAGTATCAAATCAACATGGGTTGAACACTGATCAATAAACAAGATAACGTTTCGCTTTTGCAATCTCATTTTCTTATCTAGATTGTGCAAAAAATCTTGAAATGTAGTTTGCGACACCCACACTTTTTTGTTTGCTTCATAGCTTGTAGGGAAACTCTTTACATTTTTTAAACAATGTGGTTTCTTAGAATTGCCAATCACCAGAGGTGTTAATTTTTCACTCCTATCAGCATTGCAGCATAATAAGACAATCAATCATATTTTTGACATTTTCCCACCGTCCCACGATCCTCTCTTCACAACATACATTTTACCGGGCAGAAGGTTGGGGGGGGGGAGGCCAGTCTTATCACCGTTGAAAATGTCCTTCGGAGCATAATTTGTGACTAAAGCAGGGGTAAGGTATTCATCTTCCATTCATCAATTGCAACCGGATCAACACTTGCAGATTCACCACAAAGTGATGGGTACACAAGATCGCTGCACTTCTTTAGTCGATCTATCTATCCACTTGAAGCATTGAATGTTTATGCCAAGTCGAGCAGCAATTTTTAAAGTCTTTTCCTTCAGAGAACAGCTTAGTGATGGATGGATGGATGTATGTATGTATGTATGTATGTATGTGAATTTTTATCATGAGCAATGAATAAAAGTAAATATTATTATCCCTTAATGTCTCAATCAAGCAGATGGAAGGTTGGTTCATCATGTCATTTAACTTCATACAATTCAGCTTTCAACATGGAGCTGAGAACTTTAGTATGGGTATGTGAGTTGTTTGGCCTAAGCCTATTCCAGGCTAGTTGGCTAGCTGATTTGGTAGCCTTCCTTCTTAACATTTCTGTAACTAAAAAGGCATTTACTTCAATTGTGAGATAAAACACTAGGCACTAGGTGAGCATACTCCACAACATCTCTGAAGTCAGAGTTCAGAGTGTGGGTTCTCTTTCCAGCTCAAATATTTATCAATACTTCTGCAGAGCAAGGCATCTTTAAAACTTGAAAAATGAATGCAATAAAATGCATTCAGACTTTATGCAATGTTGCCTAAAATATTAGTATAAAATTGTGAGAGCACATTTTTACTTAATTTATTAAATGGATAAGTTTTCAAGTTTTGGGTTGGAGACCACTTTGAAAGCTTGTGAAACAGCTTCTATAAATGCAAACTGTGTTGAGAATGATAAGGCAAAATCATCAAAGATTTTTAGTATTATGTGGAAAAAAAAATTTCAAAATGTCACAAAATTATCTTTAAATCCAGCTAAAAGTTTGAAAAGGAGAAAACATGTAACAACTTTTGACATATCTTTTGATAGTGGAGCAAATATTAAGTTCTGTTGAAAGAAAATCCAGAGACAAGGGGAGAGGTAGTTGATGATGTGAATGCATAAAAAAAAACATGGGACACAGATTGTAATAAGTGTTCACGAAATAGACTCCATTTTAGATCTGAAGAATGACAGTGACACATGTTTTACTGAGAATTAATTAAGAACAATGAAATGACAGACATCCTTTTGTTACAATGAATGATTTACCTCACAAGGGAAATCAAATCGGCCCCTCTGGTGCTTAGCAGATATTATTACAAGGAGAAAAAAAAAGAAGAATTGGTGTAACTGTTTCACTGCGCGGTCTGGGGGGAATGGTGTTGTGGTGGTGGTGGTGGTGGGGGGATACAGCTAAAGGCATTGGGGTGCATGGTAGCTATTAATCTCGGATGTGAGTGGAGCACGTGGCAAGCGATTCATTTTGCAGTCCATGTTTGTCGAGTAAGGATTATTTTTACATGCTGTATTGATATTTATGCACTTGCTGTTTCTTTCCTAATTTTGAAAATGGCTCCAAAAAGGCAAGCCTGTGTATCAACATTTAAAAAAAAGAAAGACTTTGGAAGCAAAACTGGAAATCATAAAGCTTTCAAATGGAGGAATGAAGGCATATGAAGTCGCAGCCAAAATGAATCTAGCCTAGACAACAGTGAGGACTATAATTAAAGATACAGAGCACCTCTTTTTTCCGAGGTGAAAAATGCTCACACAATAAATTTGACAATCATTTAGAAACATCAGGTCCTCGTTTTTGAAATGGAATCATTACTGAAAATGTGGTGTGACAACCAAGTGATAGTTAAAAATTGCCCTGTTGATCAAAACACCATCTGCAACAAAGCCAAGCTGATTTTTGCAAGACTCAAAGAGGAAGCAGGTGATACAAATGAAGAATCTTTCGTCACAAGCAATGGTTGATTTCATTGGTTCAAACAACGCTGTGTTTCATACAGCATTGCAGGATCAGATGAGGCTGCATGTGCTGATAAAGAGGCAGCCCTCTCTTTCCCCCACTGATTGAAGATGATAAAGGGAGGGGGGGGGGTATTGTTCTAAGACTGTCTTTTATGTTGATGAAACAGAACTTTTCTGGAAAAAGATGCCCAGAAGAACATTTATTGCACAGGAAGATAAAACATTTTCCTGGATTTATAGTGTAAAAGGATTGGCTGACTGTAATGCTAGGTGGAAATGGAGCAGGTGACTGCAAACTGAAGCCGCTCATGATTTATTGCTCAGAGAATCCATGAGCTCTTAAGAACAAGTCTAGCCTTCCAGTGATTTGGAATTCAAATTCCAAGACTTGGGTAACTGCTTCACTTTTTAAAGATTGGTTTAGCCACCATTTTATCCTGGAGGTTGAGCGTTACTGCCAATCTCAAAACTTACCTTTTAAAGTTACATTAATCATTGATAATGCTCCTGGGCAGTCACCTACAATTTTGGATTTTAACCCACGAGTGAATGTTGTTTTTTTGCCTCCAAACACCACCTGTCTACTTCAAACCAATGGATCAAGGAGTGAGCAAGATGTTTAAAGCATATTACACCTGATGTTCTTTTGCCAATTTGAGCATAGCCATGAAAGAGGACACGGAACTGACAGTGAAACACTTTTGGAAGGCCTTCAATATCTTGCATGTGGCCACGATCATAGGGGACTCATGGGGTGAAGTTACAGAAAAAACAATGAAAGTTATTTGGACGAATCTTTGCGCTTTTTTCTTCACAGAAATTACAAATTCTGCAGCTAATCCAGAACCCGATCCCATTTTCCAGTCAATAGAGGAAGTCATTATTATGGCAACAGAAGTTAATTTGGAATTCGATGCTGAACATGTTTTAGAACTCCTGAATTCCCATGATCAGGAACTCATGCTAGATGATCTTCTAAAAATTCGGAAACAAAGCGTTCTTGAAGAAACCAAGGAATCTGACCCTACGCCTATGGAAAGAGTAATAACGGTTTCAAAATTGAACAAGGGGCTAAATTTCATCAAAGCTGTGATGGAGACCCTTGAGGACAATGATTCTGACGAGCAGCGAGTAGCAACAACCACAAAAGGAATAAAAAGGATACTCGCGTGCTATGAAAAGATTTATGGGGGAGGGGAAGTCTATGTCAGTCCAGACTTCAGTGCTGAATTTCTTCTAGTCTTCAAAGACTTGCATCACCACAAGATCATCCAATTTCATAGTTCTGAATATAGTATATGTGAGTACTACTGATCTTTGTAATTGACACTGACAATTGTCATAAGTTTTAATTTTATTCATGTTATCTCTAAATTTTTGTTGTTAAGTACAAATGAATATGGTCTTTTTTTTTTGGTGAAAATTAATTGTCCAGTACAACCCTCACTATTTTAACATTGCGCCTATGGAAAAATCTGCCTCGACTTATGTCATCTCGACTAATGTTTTCAGTCTAGGAACGAATTATTATGTAACTTTGGGGTATTATTGTATTTGTATACAGTGTTTCTGAACTTAAAGATTCTGACAAAGTTCTCATGTGTGACTTATTTAGTGGTTTAATGAGCTTTGGTATAATGGATAAAGTATTGAAGTCAGTCAAAAATTTTAACTCTAAGTGCTGCAGACAATCAGAAAAATAAAATGAAGTGGTTTGAAGTTAGCTGTTCAGTACACTAGGAAAGCAAATTGTCTCCACTTCTGCAATTAACTTATTTAGATCAGTTGGTTTGGTAGTTTTATGCAGATGTTATAATGTTTGGTTCTGGTATACATATTTAACTATGTGCTTATGATTTAGCATCGGTTTTTTAAATTGTCATGTGTTGCTGCATTGTCTAAATGAACAGAACATGACTAATAAATGTGCATAGAAATGTTGAAAAGCCTAAGCCAGGCGATCTGATTTGAACCACTGAAGACAGTGATGTTCAGAATAAGATGCAAGAACACGCTTTCAGTTTTATTTAGGCACAGTTGTTAGCAAAGCTAAAATGCTTGAGAAATAAAACAACATTATTTAAATAACAACCAAATACACTGGGCAAAACTGTATTCACTAGATAGTAAAGAGAGAACATAAAATGTTGCCTTCTTTTGTGGTATCACTAGATGGGTTTGAAATAAGTTTCTTTGGAAGATTAGATGTGGCTGACATGAAAATGGAGACAAAAATATCAGGGGAAACTATCCAAATCCTGTGTTACAAGGGGTTTAAAAATGCAGATATTAAATCTGCAGTGCAAACTTCATCTGTAGAAGACAAAGCTGGTGAGAACACATGGAGGCTATCTGTCTCACATACCATGCTGGGAGTAAATAGCTTCGCCATCAGCTATGATGCCGTAGGACATCAGAGGCAGAACTAAAACATAGACCAATCATGTGAAATCTACCACTTGCAACAGTAATTTTCAAGAGAAGAAACTCTCTGAAAAAACACAAATAGAAAACATTTGTACTGAACCAACATTAATTTTATTGTTATGCATGACACATTTTTTCTGTGTTATTGAAGTAGATAGTAAAGAGAGAACATAAAATGTTCGAGTTAAAATTTTTGACTGACTTCAATACTTTAACTCCATTTTGATATGTAGGTGAAGAAATGTTATGAATTTAAGTTTAAAATTGATCAGAAATGATATGAGGATCACTTTAAAAGTACACATACTATCACTAAGTTGAAGAATTCTCATACTGGTGATTTTTCAATAAATGACAGAATTACAGGTTGAAGGACAGAAAGCATGTAGAGAAAATTTTGAACAAAACAATACAAAACAAAACAACAACAAACACACACACACACACACACACACACACACACACACACACACACACACACACACACACACACACACACACACATTTGGGAATGTAAAGTGCTAAAATAGAACATACCAGTTAAGGGAAACATTTCATCAATTTTCTTTAGAATGGAAAGCAGTTCTTCATCGACTACTTTCATGGTGCTGCTGCTGGTACCACCGAATTCTGAACTGTACGCTCCATTTTGGATGGGAGTTAAAGTGCTGTAACCATCTGTAAGATCTTCAATGTTATATGCTGTGCTATGTAACTGGTGTGCAAATGGTGATGCAAGATCATCAAAGGTTAAAGGAATACTGTGAAGCTTTGGTTCTGATAGCTCATCACTTATAGGTGACCAATAACGTGGAGTGCCTCGTGTGAACAGAGCTGGTGTATTATTAAGGCAGGTAAACATAGCCTGTGAATCTGATGAAGCTGAAGCTGTAGATTCTTCTTTCTCCTCCTTTGGTTGGAATTCAAATCTCTAGAAGAAAAAACAAGTACACAAAGTGGAATAATATACTTTAGTTACTGAAATATGTGCCAAATGAATAAGTAAACACAGATTTACTATTTTAAACTTACTTTCAAAAAATTTCCTGATTACTTGTTAAAAGAATGAATTAAAAAGTAAAAGTCATCTCTATTTATCAATAGGACAAATATAATTTATTTGGTGTCTTCCAGATTCTGCATTAAATTTGCTCACAATTAAAGTGTGACAAATGAACTAACAGAAGGACTTGCATGCATTTGATGACATTTCTATACATTAAGTAACAGCTATAAAAAAATCATTTGGCACACTAAATTAAATTTTCAGTACTTTCAAAAGAATGGGAATTATATTCTTGAAGATAAAAAATGGGGAAATGAAAAAAAAAAAATGTCCCAAACCCATAAAAACAAGGACACATTTACACTAAGTGACACATCCACAGTTTCCAATTGGCAAAACACAAAACATGTCACCCCTTTCACAAATGGCCAATCCCTCAGGTTTCGAGAAAGTTCAGAAATTTACCTTTGCACTAATCCTTGTAATCCTACTCACCATATCCCCATTATTCAGAAATTTCTTCTCAAATCTGGCAACAACTGACTTAACATGTGCTTACCACCCCTTGTGTCATCTTCATTCACTGTAAGGTCTGCACAGGCTCAAGGCATCTATTCACTCTGATGCAAAATGCCACTTGGGCACCCTTTTGGGAATTTTTCACTGGAGAAAATTTACATAATGTTTTCAAATTTTTTTTTATTTTTTTTTTTATTGGAGGTTTAACGACCACCGAGAGCAACTCAATGGGCTATAAGCAGTCGCCCGTCCCTAATTTAGGGTCACTGGTTCCAGGGAAGGGAGAGAGCCAGTGCCGTAAGACAAACAACATCCATGCCTCACCGGGATTCGAACCCGGACCCCTTTCGGACGAATGATCAGAGGCCATCGCTTAGACCACTGCGCCACCGGGGTGGCGTTTTCAAATTTAATTTACATGTATTTTGCTGTTCTGTCCCATTGCACTTCCAAAAACTTACAGATAAGGTGTTTTAGGACTTTTTTTCAAGTACTTAGTAACAGAAATTGTTACGGGGTAAATGGTGATTTCATTCACATTAAAAAATATTATAAAGGAACATCCCCCTTTGTAAAATTATTGGGTGTGCTAGATTCTTTTTTTGTTTGTTTGTTTGTCTGGGGGTTTAATGACCACTGTGAGCAATTTAATGGGCTATAAGCAGTCTCCCGTCCCTAATTTAGGATCACAGGCTACAGGGAAGGGAGAGAGCCAGTGCCGTAAGACAAGCACACCATCCATGTCTCACCAGGATTCAAACCCAGACCTTCTCGGACAAACGGTCACGAGCTAGCGCTTAGACCACTGTATCACCGGTGAGCTCGGTAGCAAGCTCAGCACTCCTGATGCTTCTCTCTGCTCAGAATACAGATGTAAAAGAACACAATAATTTCTCAGTGCCCTCTACATTTTATTTATGTAAAAACGAAAAAAAAAAAAAATTGCTTCATGAAATCTTCAAAGAGCAAAATTCTGCCCCATTGTTAACTGTTGCGTACTTTGTTTAATAGGAAACAGGACTGCTATTTTTGGGTAAAACCCACTCGTTCTCAGCTATACAATAAAATTGGACTATAGGAGCAACATATTTTTTTTTAATTTTTCCCACACAGGCTATTCAACATCTAAAATTTTATAAGAGTCGCATTGTTAAAGCTGCCTGTCTAGATAAGGTGCCTTGATATGCTTTATTTACCTTGCTTACTGGCTTGAGCCAGCACTGTGTAAGGCTAAGAAAGGTAGAAATTATTACCAAAACATTCCTCCATTAATTTATGTTTGTCACATAACTGTTTATGCATTGATTTCTAATATGTCATTTAGAATTACTTTCACTTTTCGTTAGTATGCTAAACAAAAATCTAGGAACATTGTGCTCAGAAATAGGTACACTGAAAGAGAAAGTGTGTATTGTGCATATCAGACTTTCTGTAATCCAAATCATTCATGTAAAATGAAACATTTGCTGCATTAAAAAATATATATACATTATGTTAATTATGTGGTGGTGAATGATAAACATACCACTTAACTATAAATAAATAACAAAATACAAGAAATAAAAATGGCTTGTGATACGTTGAATGCCACATTGCCAATTCCTCAAATTGAACCCTGCTTTAATCAGTTTAACAAGTCAATAAAACTGACTTAAAATTTTAGTTTTAAAGAAGGGATTGGCTCCTCAATCAGAACAGAACACTTAAGTAAATTTTTTGCACGTTGAATAGAATAAAAATTCACCAAACTAAAAATGCATCTTTAGGAAAACTGGGTATGATGATGATCACCTAAAGATGAGTACACCATTTAGCAAATAAAATTCAAGTAGTATTCAAGGTTTTCACAATTTTTTAAGGGCTGTACATACATATTTTATATCTGGTATTAAATTACATAACCAATATTATATATGCAAACAATCAACTGTACTAATGGAACATCAATATGACTGTATGCTAAAAATGTAATGACCTGGTCATTAACATTTTGATGAAAAAAGGAAATATATACAAGTGATCAACTCAATACAATTTATATCACGCTCTTACAGTAATGTGGTTGGTCACTTAATTATTTATTATCATTTGGTTACCACTGTTATGTTACAGAGCAATAATGGTATTAAATGCACAGCTGCCAATTTTTCAGAGGCTCTGTAGAACCAGCAGGTAGGAAACATACTGAATGATATTAAACCAGTTCTTAGACTCTAGACTTAAAGCGTCTGTCAGAACCAAAGAGAGGAAATTGTACTTGCACATTTCAGCATTGGTCAGTATCATTTCACTCACCTCTACTTGCTGTGTGCCAACACTGCCCCCATGTGAAAGACAACTCAGAAACCCCAGGAAGTCTTTTAAACAAACAGTATAATGTTTCACCGATGTTGTTGTTTATTTTGTGTATTGATTTATTCCAGCTTATGCAGTCTGTTGTTTCTGTGTAGGACCTTTACACCAAGTGTTTGTCATTATCTTTTATATATACGCCTTTGTTATGTTTTCATGTTAGCTCTTTCTTTCTGATTCATTGATTTGCTTGGTGCTCTCTCTTTGGCCCACAATGGACCTTGCACTACTAAAACCAAATAACTAAACTTTTCAGTAAAAAAGGACACAGGACAGTTTTTTTTTTGGGGGGGGGGGAGGGCTTTATTCTTTTTCTGTTCTTTTCTGCTTTTTCCAGTTTGTGTTTGGAAACCATCTTTCTTGAAAAAAATTCTCATATATATATATAGTACATTTTCATGTTTATGGCAGGCATTTTCACCTAGATTTATAAATGCTATGAAGTCGTCACCCCCCCCTGAGTGCAGCCTTATTTAATGAAGTGAAGTGCAGAAACAAATATTTTTTACTGGGGGAAAGGGATGCAAAAAAAGTAGGCAAATTGCAGTTTTCTAAGAGAATTCTTCTACAGTCCACCTGCAACTGTTTGCTCCATATGGGTGTTCTATGAGACGAACTTGCAATCAAGGCCACCAAATGTCAGTGCTGCTATAATATCAGCTGTTGTAGTTTTGACAATATCTTGCCCTCTATTCCAAAGCATGCAATGCTTACTGTTATTGCAAATATGTCTGTCATAATTCCCAATCCAAAGCCCAAAGTTCATATAGCCCACTCTTTACAAAATTCAATATCCTTTCCAAGACCTCCTTAGCAGATTTTTCAAGTTCACTGATGACAGTTATAATGGCAGAAACAAAGTCCAGTTTTTTTCCTTGTTTTGCTTTTTTATTTTTTTTATGGGAATCACTTCAGCTCATTTTTATCTAAAAACACATTTTCCTATTGTTGAATGTAATTATTCAACCATTCCAAAGGAAATTTACACACTGGCAACATTACACAAACAATTCCATGATATTTCCCCTATTGCTGGAAATCATGCACAAATAATGCTACAATCTTTTGCACCCTGTAAATAGTGCTCAAAGTGACATACTCTTCCTGCTGTGACACAGTGTATTTAATACACGGCACGAAAAATCTCGGAAATTTTACCTGTCCTCGAGGACGGTTTGTCGAAAAATGTACCCGTCCTCTTTTGAAACTAACCCGTCAGACTCTTATAAATACCATAACTACATAGAATTTAAATATCATAATTCTTTTTCAGTTAAATCCATTCAATAGTGGTTTAACTGTGGGAACTTTACATGTTATAGTTCTTTTGTGTGAAATGCAATTTCTCAGTTGGAAATTATTAGTATTTACTGCAAACAAATACCTCGGTAATCAAATGTAATTCAAGGAAAAACTTTTCACATAAATCTCAGTTGTAAGTGGTCGATGTTCGAATCTTTGTATGGCTGTTCTCATCAGGCTCTTGAGTTTAGACTTTTAAGAATTTAATCGGCACATTTTCTTCACGGGTCCCGAAATTGGATAGACAAATTAATTTGTTCGATGAATTTGTCTATCCAATTTCGGCCCAAGTAGCAGGAAGGAAAGGCAGAGGAAGGCCAAGGAAGACATGGGTGGATCAGATTCAGGAGTGCCTGCATGAGAAAAAGATTATGAGTATGAAGTATAAAAGATCTTGTATATGGCATGTAATGGATATTAGTGAAGCCCGAGTTGTATGTCAAGATCGCTGTAAATAGAGAAGTTTGATACGACGACAGTAAGTTAAAATATCTGGTAGTTGTATTTCTTTTTGGAGCTAACCTTTGAAACTCAGAGAACAGCATAGTGTTATGTATGTATGTAAGAAATAACAAAATTACCAACTTCTCAGTTGCTTTCTCTGCAATCACTTTCAAATGCATTATGAACTATGCATGTGCAAACCACAGCCTCAAACTTCGAAATTCCTCACACTCTATTTTTGCAAGAGGCTTTAAAACTTCCAATTAATAGAAGGCCCATTCAAAAGTGCCCAAAGGACTTCTGACAATTTTAAAAGCAGAACAGAACTTTGATTTTTTTAGTTTTGTTCATAGATCTCTCCCATTAGCACAACCTACTGACAGTGGTTTAACCTAAGTAACTTATTAACATCTTTATGTTGGTATAAGATATTTTCATTTATCTCAAGTTTTTCACTAGTACATGCAGGGGTTTATCAAAATGATGGAAACATCGACTACGACTAGAGTTCACACAATGCGTCATATGAAAATAACAGGGAAGATCAGTGTTTAAGCTGGATTTTTTTTTCTTGTAGCAATTTGGCTATTTTGTCAGCAAAAGTTGTAGCAAAGTGCTATGCAAGATTAGCCAAATTTACTGTTCTATTTTTTGTTGTATTTATGTCCGGGAATACAAGCATAATGCATTAGCTAAATAAAATTTTGCACTTCAAATATAATAAGAATAAAGACAAATGGGCTTTTACACTACTAATTTTAATAAGAATAATTACATTCGCAGATGCATGCAGTTTATGAAAATATATACAAAGACCAGGACCGAACAAAGCCACAACCGACAACACACTGACTGACCAGTGGACCCGAACTGAAGCAGCGTGTGCTGCGGTGAACCAAAGAAACAAACGAAATGCCTCTTTCCTTACCCATCCCAGTAAAGCCGTTGCGAAAGGTGCTCTCGAGACTCACAGGTGATTTTTTGTACTAGGAGAAAAGACAACAGGGATGGAAAAATGACAACAGGGTGAAGCAGAGTGCGACAGTGATGAGAGAAAGGAAAAATGACGGTAAAGGATACCAGGTCGGCAGGGCAAAGCAGCATTGATGGAATAAAAAATGACAGGGAAACATTAACTTTTTGGTGATTCAGTGGGGACTTTTTGTCACAGAATTAGTCGTTATCGCAATTTAGCGAAAATGTGAACGACAGCATAAACACTGGGGACGATGTCACCCACGATGTGAGGTATACAAAAGGGTGCAGTACGATGTCAGCTATCACATAGCAGTGCCACAGTTACAGGTGACGAAACAGCTATTTTGGAGTAATTGTCGACAATGTTAGATCTCAGTGACCTCAAAAAAGGTATGATCATTGGTGTGCATCTTGTAGGAGCTTCAGTAACTATAAGGCAGAAATAGTAGGCATAACACAAGGAACCATGCCAAAGATTATGACTACTTATGAAAAAAAAAGGACATGGCATTGTCTTCAAACGTGCAAGTTGTGGATGATATACAAATATGTCAGATAGGGATAGGTGAGCATTGGCACAGATTGTACAGCGGAAGCACAAGACATCGGCCGACACTTCAAACAGCAGCAGGTTGACCACCAGTTGGAATGATCCCATTTTCATTTTAACAGTTTGATGGGAACTCCATCGTACCATTACTTACCGTGTTACAATCCACAAACCTCTGATTACTAACATGACTGCAACAAAAAGTGTAAGGTGAAGCAAAGCACATAAAAATGGGAATGCTAAAGACTGGCATCATGTCATCTGGTCTGACAGATCGTGCTTCACATTGTTTCCCACCACTCGTATGTCTGGTAAAAATCTGCAGCAGCGTACCACACTAACTGTGAAGCACGGAGGTGGATAGCAGATTCTGTGGGATGTCATATCATGGCATTTTATAGAGCCATTGGTTATTCTGCAGGGTTGTACAACATACAAATCCATTCTTGGGAACTGCCATTCATTGTTTAGTGCATATATATATGAAACTACAGCTGCAGTGTACTCATTTTTCTGTATTCAGAATGAAGCAGACAGCACTTTAGCATATGATTCCCACTACAGGCTGCTACTAGTAGAGTCACATTTCTTATGCATATCATGCAGGTGAAACCTAGCAAAAATTTATTATTCATGAATTTTGCCTTTGATTTTAATTAATGATTTAGAATGAAACTGATAAACAAACAAACAAACACACACACACACAGAATTGCTCACTAGACACTCTGCCAAGTCTGACCCTGATCAAAAAATCTGTGTGAAAATAGACACTTTATACAAATTCAAATCAAAAGACATCTTCCTATTGCTTCACACAAAACTAATCTTTTCCCCAAAGCTCAAATGCACTCCAGTTGCCTAGTAGTAATGAAGCACAACTTGAGGCTGGAGGGATCTCTGGTTCATATTCTGCCACTGTAAAATGCTCAAAACAGTTTAGAAATCACATTAACAGTTTGGTTTTGCAGAAACTCCTTGTTAATAAATAAATTTGCCCTCTTTGCTTTGAGTTATCAACCAAAGCCATTTAACTATTTTGCAGCATAAGTAGTACCAATCAGTGGTTAACAATCAACCAACCTGACCTCGAAGTTGTGGTACGGGTTTACATTGACAGCGTTACTTCTAAATGGGATACCAGCACTCCCAATAACAGCACATTGTTATGCTACAAGAGGCAATTATGAGGGGAAGTCAGAAAGTAACTTCCCTACTGAAGAACTTTAAAAAGTACTGCATGCATTTAAAATGTATTTTTGCTGAAGCATAACTTAACATTCTGTTTTAGGTAGCTGCAGTTTGAAGCTCCAGAGACATTACATTACGTTCCTGAACTTCACGGGTTCCAAATGGCTACCGTACTGATTGAATGGACAAAGGAAGAAATCCAAGGAGTAATTCGTTTCTTGTTATCAAGAAGGGCACCGCCTATTGAAATTCACCATGAACTTCAAGTTGTGCATGGCCCGAACGTGATGACAGTGCAGCACGTGCGAACGTGGTGTCGCGATTTCATTTGTCTGGTCCTTGGTTTATCATGAGTGTCCATCACGAACCAAGGACCAGAAGTCCTGCCACATCAGCAGATCGTGTTGATGCAATTGAGGAGGTTTCGATGCCTGAATCTCCTAGCTTGACAGGTGTCTCAACAGACAAGGTGACTACGTTGAGAAGTAATGTATGGATGGTCAGAGATGAACGCACTTGTTTTCATACTAATAAATACATAATATATCATGTTGGAAAAGTTACTTTCTGACTTCCTCTCATACATCTTCAACATCCACAAACACACACATTTTCCTTCTCCACAAATGCTGATGGTGTTGAAAAGGTTATATCTTCAGAACACAAGACATTTGAGATTTACAACTGCAATGAAAATGATTAAAAAATCATGCAAAAAAATTGTGCACTTTTCAAAGGTTTAGACTTTTTAATGTACTTTCAAGGCCTTGAAAATAATACCTAAAATTTCAAGCACTTTTCAAGGAGCATGCAAGCAAGATTTGCCCACTAACTTTGCATGGAAAGCTCTCAAAAAATTGCAGACAGGATTGTAGGGGCAAATATGAGGTACAGCTATGAAATAACAACAAGAGTGAGCTTGTGGTGAATGAAATGCATGGTGCAAGTCAGAAGTGAGTGGGAGGCCTTTCAGCTTTAAGTGTCCATAACAGAAAATTCAAAGATCACCTCACTCTGTGCATTAGTTCAGTGGCACCTGTCAATGAAAGTAGATATTTTGTATGTCAAGTGTTTGGAAAATGCTGATTTCAAAAACTGAGCAACAGGTAAACATGAAATTTCTGGTGAAATTAAAGAAAACACTGACCAATTTTTTCATGTGTTAAAATAAGGTGTACGGGGGATACATTTTTTTTTTTTTTGGTCATGTGCACATGTTTTTGTGTTGCACAAGAGGTTCACAGTGAATGTCGAGAGAATAATGAAGATGCCGAACATCCAAGACGCCCAAACCCTTAAAAAATAGAAGACAGTGTGAACAAAAGCTATTCAATTGTTCAAAATAATCTACAACTGAGTATTAGAATGATAGCAGAAATGGTAAAAAAAAATTGATAAAGAGACTATTAGATAAATTTTATATTAAAATCCAAACATGGCAAAGGCTTGTGTCGAAATAGTTCAGAAACGTCTAACACCTGAACTTAAAAAAAAAAAAAAAAAAAAAAAAAAAAAAAAAAAAAAAAAAAAAAACATTTGGGCTGACATTTTGGGGCAAATTCAGGCAAACTCCGACTTTTAGAAAGTGTAATAACTTGTGATGAAACCTGGATCCCAAAAAAAAAAAAAAAACAACAGCAGTTGATGCATTGGAAACACCAACATCACCAAGGGTGAAGAAAGCACGGCAAAGCTAGTTCAAGTTCAAGGCCATGATAATTGTTTTCTGACATTAAGGATGTAATTTTGGCAGAGTTGGTTCCTGAGGGAGCAACAGTGAATTAGCATCACTACAAACAGATTATAGTGGCTTTGAGAGAGCAAGTCAGAAGAAAAGAGGCCAGAGTTGTAGAAAAATGGTTTCAGCCTTCACCAGAACCAAGTGCCAGCTCATTCAACACGCTCAGCAAAGCAGGTTTCAGAAGAGAAATGCATCACAGTGTTGAACATTCTTCCTATTCACCAGATTGTTGGCCCCATGCAACTTTTTCTTTTCCTGAAAGTCAAACATTTACTCAAGGGGATCCATTTTGAGTCAGTTATAGTTGTGAAGAAGAGAACAATCAAGCTTCTTAAAGGGATCCCTCCCTACACGAGTTATAGCACTGTTTTGGTTGTGAAGAAGAGAATGACCAAGCTTCTGGAAGCGATACCCCCACACGAGCTGTAGCACTATTTTGCCAAGTGGAAGATCAGAATGCAGTGGTATGTTGAAGCAAAAAGGGAGTACACTGATAGTGATAAGTTAAAAATGTAAGTTTCTTATTTAAATAAAATTATAGGGTCAGTCTCATTTAATAATCATACCTCGTGCATGATATGCCAGGGTACCAAATTGGATTTGCATTGATTATATTCTACCAACTACTTCACTGCTAGTTTTTTTTTTTTTTTTTAAAGAGTACTACATTCACATCCAATGGCACCTTCAAACAAAACCTACAGAGAAACTGTGAGGAACATAACTTGAACCAAATTTAATATTAGAATTTTGCTTTAACTAATCAAGCTATGGCAAGAGTGAAATTTTAAAAGGAAGTAATCTACTGCACTAAAAACATCTAGATTTATTTTGCCAACTGGGAAAAATGAGATACAACAGAACCCCATGCAAAACAAATCATCAAAATTCATAACTGTTATTTACCTTTATCAACTTTTTCAGTCTATTAGCTTGAGTTATCAGCAGGTCAACACAAGATTGCAGCTTTTGTTCTTTTTTAACAAGCAGTTTGCTACATGGACAGTTGTCTTGTGCTCTCTCACATGAAGACGAATTATCATCCAGTTGAACATCTTCCATAGACAAAGTTCTAAAAGGTTGTACCATATTTATATGAAGTAAATAATTATCCACAAAACAGGCATATATTGATAACTTCCTCAGCTTAAAAATTATGTCAAAATCACTTTTAGGTTTATGCTTACAAAAAAATGCATTTCATTTTTACATAACTCCATTGATAAAGAACTTTTTTTTTTATTCATGAGGTAGCAAAATGGTAATAAATCAAAGCTGAATGATTCCAAAATGTTTTTAAATGAAAAGTAATCACCAAAGAAATAGCAAAGGATATCACTGTGTGTGCCTACAATTTTAAAATTAGAAACTGTTCAAAAGAATTTCAGATATATATTGCACTTATGCTTCAAAGACATAATTCTGAAAGTAATACAATACATTTTTATTAATATAAGAATGAATTATTAAATTAGCTCCACAGAGGGGGACCATTCAGAAATAAATTATTTCAATTTCGTGTGTGATATATATATATATATATATATATATATATATATCATCATCATTGTCAAATATTATCAATCCACTGCTGGACAAAGGTCTCCCCAAGTTTCCTCCACAACGGTCTGTCTTGTGCCAGTCTCCTCCATGTCACTCCCACATATTTTCGAATTTCATCCACCCATCTCCCATGTGGTCTTCTTCTGGGTCTTTTCCTGTCCCTTGGAATCCAATCTAAAATTTCTGCTGTCCATCGATGGTCTGTCCTTCTGGCAGTATATGTCCAGCCCATTGCCATTTCAGGGATTTAACTCTGATCATGATGTCTTCCACTCTCGTCATTTTTCGGATCCACGAGTTCCTCTTCTTGTCTCTCCTGGTTATACCAAGCATGCACCTCTCCATGCTTTTTGAGTTGTCTGCAGCCTTTGTATGTCTCTTTTAGTTAAGGTCCACGTCTCTGCACCATACGTAAGCACTGGAAGAATGCATTGATCAAACACTTTTCTTTTAAGACATAATGGCATATTGCTCTTGAAAATTATGCTGTTTCTTCCAAAAGTTCACCAGGCAAGTTTTGTACGCCGATTAATTTCTTCATCAATGTGACCCTCACTTGATATCTGCTGTCCAAGATAAACATATGTGTCTGTTATCTCCAGTTTTTCTCCATCAATCGATAAATCTTCATTTCTTGTAAAAGCATTGAACATCACTTTTGTCTTCTGAAAGTTCATTTTTAATCCCACTTCTTTACTCTTGTCAGCAAGTTCCTGGATCATACTCTGCAGCTCTGGTGGGGTAGTTGCAAAAATGACGTCATCAGCAAAACGAAGGTGGGTTAGATAATCTCCATTAATCTTTATTCCTTTGTTTTCCCAGTTCAGTGATTGAAAGACATTTTCCAATGTGGCATTAAAGAGCTTCGGAGATATGGTGTCACCTTGTCTCACTCCCTTTCCAATTTTTATGTGTGTTGTATTTTCAAACAGCCGAATCTTTGCAAATGTATGCATCTTCAATACCGCAGGATTTCAGAGCCATTGTAACTGCTGATGGTTTCACCGAATCAAAGGCTTTTTTATAATCGATAAAAGCCATGCACAATGGAAGTTCATATTCCCTCGCTCTTTCAATTAGTTCCCTCAGTACGTGGATATGATCTATTGTGCTGTAGCCACTCCTGAATCCAGCTTGTTTTCTCGGTTGAGCCATGTCCAGTGTTACCTTCAAACGGTGTGAAAGAACTTTAGTGAAGATTTTATAAACCACTGAGAGGAGGCTGATATGTCTGTAGTTCCTGAGATCCTCAATGTCACCTTTTTTATGTAGCAGGATCATTGTAGTGTTGTTCCAATCCTCAGGAATCTTCCCTTCATTAAGGCATCGAGTGAAAATTTGGGCGAGTACTGTTTCGATTTCTCCACTTGCTTCTTGTATGATGTCTACAGTAATTCCATCTTCTCCTGGAGCTTTTTCCCGCTTCATGTTCTTGATTGCATGTGCAACTTCTGCTGGGAGGACTGGAAGAACTCTGGTACTGGTACCTTTCATGATGTCTGGAGTAAATGTATCATCTCTTTCATATAATTTGGAGCAGAAATCTTTCACTCTTGTTAAAATTTCGCCTCTATTTCTTGATACAGAACCATCTTCTTTTCTCAGAGCCATAATCTGTTTTCTTCCCTTACTGAGATGTCCCTTTGCTATCTTTAGGCTTTGGTTGTTTTCAATTGCTTTCCTCACTAGCTCACAGTTGAATTTCCTTACATCTTCAGTGATACTTTTTCGCACTGTCTTGCATAGCTCTATATATTCCACTTTGGAAGTCACATCTTCTTTAGTTGTCCTCATCTCTCTTCTTTTTTTGCATCAACATTTTGGTTTTTCCTGATAATTTGTTCACATGCAACTTGTTCTTAGACCCAGCTAATTTTGTTGCTGTTTCCATAAGAGTTTTGGTTACTTTTCTGTTAAATTCAGAAATATCCACTTCTTCCGATGTTAGGCCTTCTAAAGCAGAGAATCTGTTCTTCAGTTCCAACTTGAAAGTATTATGGTGTTTTTTAAGGTTGGTTATGTCAATACATTTTGTTTGTCTTATTAGCAGCTTGCCACGTTCGAGTTTAGTGTTGAGGTGCATCTTACATCTCACCAATCTATGGTCACTACCTGTGTTGAACTTGTTTAGCACACTGCAGTCTTCTATGACGAATTTTTTGTTACACATAACAAAATCAATTTCACTTGTCGTCCCATTTGGATGTCTCCATGTCCATTTCCTGTGTGGCTTTTTCTTGAAAAAGGAGTTCAAGATGAAAAACCCTTTTGCCTCTGCAAACTCAACGAGAGTATTTCCACGCTGGTTTCTGTTGCCGTGACCGAATTTACCTACTGAAGTTTCATTCTGTTGCCCTATTTTTGCATTGAAATCTCCCATAATTATCTTCAAGTGCTGCTTACCTTTATTATTTAGATGACAAATTTCCTCATAAAATTCTTCAATTTCTTTTTCGGGATGACTTGTGGTGGGTGCATAAGTTTAAATAATCTGAGCCTGGTATCTTCTCGAGAGTTGGATAATGAGTCGTGCAGCTCTGTCAGAGGAACTTTCAACTTCTACCACTTTATCCTTCAGTTTCTTGTTTATTATAAATCCAACACCACTAGTTCTGCCAGTATCTGTCCCACGATAGTAGAAGAGATGTCCACTTTTCAGTTCGATGAGATCTTCTCCTTTTCTCCTTACCTCACTTAGCCCGACGATGTCCCACTTGATCCTTTGTAGTTCCTCTTCCAATTCAAGAAGCCTTGAATCAGAAGATAGGCAGCGTCCATTATACGTAGCCAAGGTCAGCATCAGATGGCAGCCTAGTCCGGTTCTCTGGGGATTCTTAGCACCCTCTGCCTTCATGTCGCACTGGCTGCTGCCTTGGCCAGGTACATTCCAGCTGCCGGAGACTGAGGGCCAAGATTTAAGTTGTAGAGTCATTTTGGAGGTGTTTGGCCATAACTCACCATGCTGGCCAAGCGGGTTGGTGAGTGTGGGATAGCATTTCCTCTGATCCTGATGGTATAGTTATACCGCTATTGGCGGTCGTCAGAGCCCCTTTAGTGGGAACAGGATGCACCAGGAGAAGGCGGGGTTGACATTTGTCAAGGAGAGGCTGTGATGTTACGCATCCCCTGACCTTACATCCCTATATATATATATATATATATATATGCTTCTGAGCCAGATAAGAACACAAGGCCAATGGAATATTTCCAACAACATTTAAACTTCATTGCAATCCGAGTAGTTACGTCACAGATGACACTGATATGCCAAATTTTCGACCAATAAAGTGGTGAGCAGTAGAGCATATAGAGGCACTAGGTTTGTCGGAGTAAGTCATTCGTAATGCAAATCATGGACGGTGTATGGGGAGGATGCAGTTGATGATACCACGTGTGGCCGTTGGCTTCGGAAATTCCAGGATGGAGACAGAAGCTGTAAAGATCAAACACGTCCTGGACGTCATCCATGGTTTCTGATGAGGATGTGGACCAAACCATAACAAATGACCAAATATCATTTAGGAATTAGCAGAAACATTGTCGGTACACAGAACAACAGTCGAAAGACGGATGCATGTGCTTGGTTTCATCACCAAGTTCGATAACTGGGTTCAGCACCAGCTTTCTGGAAAGCAACAAGAGAGAATCCGTGCCTGTATTTCTTTGCTTTCTCATCACAGAAATTAACCATTTTTGGAATGAATTGTAACAGGCGATGAGAAATGGGTACTGTACCATAATGTAAAGTGTCGGCGGATTGTGTGCCAAGGTGCAGAGCTTGCTTCATCGACCTCAAAAGGAGAACTGCATCCGAAAAAGGTTTTGTTGAGAGTTTGGTGGGATGTACAGGGAATAATCCACTGGGAGGGGTTGGCACCTAACCGAATGACAAATGCTGACCTTTACTGCCAACAGTTGGACAGATTGGGAGAACAACTGACATCGAAGCGGCCAGCACTCGTCAATCGCAAAGGTGTGATCCTTCATCATGATAACGCCAGACCTCGTGCTGCTTTAATCACTCAGCAAAAATTACTGGACTTTGGTTGAGAAGTGTTACCTCACCTGGCGTATTCCCCTGACCTGGCACCTACGGATTACCACCTTTTTCGATCGTTACAGAACGCCTTCGCTCTCCAAACCTTCGATGATGTGGATGGCGTGAAAATCGCATTACATGACTGTTTTGACTTTAAAACCCCCACGTTTCGGCGTGGGATTCACCTACTCATAGACACACAGAATCATAGACACACTTACGTCACATAGACACACTTTACATCACACAGAATGATGGCAATTATGTGAAATCTTGGTACATTATTTGTTGTGTTCTCCTCCTTTCTTTGTAGCCTACAAAAACGGGTAGAACTTATGCACACACTCAATAATTGTAATAACTTGTTATCAGTGTCTTTCCACTTGCTTTGGTATTTTTTTCCAATACAAATCTTTAATCAGAAACCTTGCATTTAACATCCTTTTGGACACTAACACCATATCACCTCAGACTCTACAAGAAACAGAATAGGTGAGTTCCATATCCTTGTTATTTGATACAGATACACAAGTTTTCACAACTTCTGCCAAAGATAAGTATTCCAAGTTCTTAAAGTAGTTTCTATGTACAAGATAACTCTCCAAAAATGATTAAATCTAAGTTCACACAATAGGTTACAAAAAATTAATTCCAACTGTAGAAGTCTCCATTCATCTTTCACAGCCATTGTGTTGACCTCAACAATAGACACGGTCTAAAAAATAAATAAACAAATAGAATGTTTAAAAATAAATAAACAATAGAATGTAAATAAAATACTTGGTTCAAATGATGTAAATAATGATACAGGAAAAAAGTGCTTGTTTCTGAGTCCCATGTCAATAAATGGTGCCGCATCCAGAATCCTAACTTTTGTCCTATCTCTTTTTCTTTGTGTTACAGCCTGGTAGACAATCTAGTTCAGCCTTGCAAATACAGATATGTTCTTCAAGCCAGGGGTGCAGAATTTGTCCGAACTCACGAACGAGGTTTGGGGGAAATTAAGGCAGGTCTGGGGAAATTTTTGCCCGCGGGTAAAAATAGTAGTAATAATAATAAAACAAAAATTGACTTATTAACAACGAGTATAACGCGAAAGATAAGAGTAATTTACTGCACGGTAATCAGGTAATCATCTTTAAAAATGTCATGTCGTAAATACAAGAGCTTATGAGCACAGTGACGTACTGCAGACTGCCGCTGGCATATGATTCACCAAGCCCAAATGACTTTACTAATGCCAAGGCGTAGACAGCGTGGCACGAGTAATAAGTATGGCACAACCACTAGTCATGCTAATAAAAAATTTCCGAAACTAATGGCAGCTTATGTGTTGTAGGCGCCGATCTGAAAAATTATTAGGGGTTCTGCACATTTTAAAGCAAATGACCCATGCATTTTTCAAAGGATTTAAGTCTAATTTAAATTTCATTCAGTAAAATTATCTGGCACAATTATACGCCTGAAATGCTAGAATGAAATAAATTATAGTTAATTGCAGATTTTTTTTAGCTGTTTATTTTTCAGCCTCTCTGCCCCACCACTGTTTTCACCTAGACCCAAAAATGTTTCAGACATTTTGAATCTAAAATTTTTTTTTTTTTTTTTTTCAAATTTTTAAGTAATAGGCTTTAAGGATTAGTTCTTAATCATCAACATATAGATCTAATACTCGCTTAAACTTGTATGAAAGTCCGCTACAGTTTTGGGGGAAATTTCAGACAGAACAAAAATTGCATTCTGGGGAAATATTGGGCCTTGGAAATTTTCTGCACCCCTGCTTTAAGCTACCACAAAACATGTTCACATAATTCATAATAATCTTCCCATGGCTTGAAATCATGTTTTCTAGACAATGATTCAAAAGCAGCTCTGATCTCCCTGATGCCAGAAAATGTGTGTGTTTTTTTTTTTTTTTTTTTACATAATTTTTTTCCAAGGCATTTTTTTTTCCCCATTCAAAGGAAGTTGCACTCTTCCTGCTGCTGGAAATTGTATTTCCTGGTTTAAATTAAAGAGTCCAAATGACTTGTCTGTAATTTTTGTGCTCTCAGGAATCAGTTTCTTTTCAAAATAAATTATTCCAACCAATTTATGCTCAAATTTAATGTGACATCATTTTACTAATGCCAAGGCGTATCAGATCTAAATCAGAGTTTATTTCCATAAAACATGTAATAAAAAACTAGGTGGTAAGAAAGAACATAACCATTTGGCAAACCTCTTTATTTTCCCTAATAAATGCCAAAAAATTGAATTATGATTCAGAATACTATAATTTTGCATTGAATATTTTTTGTAAAAAGTATAAAAGAATTGCAAAAAAAAAAAAGAAAAAAGGAGGATGCTTCGAAGAATTTCTGAAAAACTTGGATATTAAGGGAATGAATCAGAAAATTGGAAATCTTGCTGTAAAACAGTGGAGCTGGCCAGTAGATACTCATATTCATATCTTTTTCCGATAAATTTGCAAAGTGAATAAGGATGAAAATAGCTAAAAAAATTTTATATGAACTTACAGAGAAAGGGAAAACAAACCTGAAATGAATTTTAAAAAGCATGATAAGGTTATAATTTCTCATGTAATATAGTATTTAGAAAAGCAGTAAATAACTTACAAATATCTCTGTTCTAAGTTTTTGATAACTTCTTTCAGTTCCTAAAATGTAAAAAAAAAAAAAAAAAAAATGACATTTTGGTATGAATCTAAAAACCACTTACATTGGCACTCATACATGAAAACTAAAGTCGCACTTTCATTAGTATAAGAAAAAAAAAATCAGGAGATCACGCTCACTTCTTATCTTACAATTCTAAATGTAGCCAATATTTGTACTAATTCATGTTTTAATACATCAGTCTGCCTAAACATATGAAAATAAAATTAGCTTGGAATACCAGATATACAAAATCTTTGGTTTAAAATTGAGTTACACTACATTTTAATGCATTAAATTTGTACATCACCTGTTGCCTTTCATAACTGCTCTTGATTTATTTTATGACAAAATTACATCACAGTTTAGTACCTGTGAGGGCACTCTGAAGAGTGCCACTATCTAGGCAGCCTTCTTTGGTCGTGGAGATGCCAGGCCCACGACCGAAGAAGGCTGTTTAGACTCTTCCACTGCAACGACTGTTGTTTGGTCTCCAGTCGTAACTGTAGACCCAAGTTTCGTCCCCAGTGATGGATGACCCACGACAGGAATGTTGGTTCATTCACCACCTGCTGACGAAGATCTTGACAGAGTTCGACACGGAGCGCCTTCTGTTCAGGGTTCAGAATCTTTGGCACAAATTTTGCAGCAATGCAGTGCATGTTCAAAACCGACGTCACAATTCCTTCCACAGTTCCATATGACACATTGACGATGGTAGCAATGTCTTGAATAGCTCTCCGACGATCCTCATGCACCAGTTCCCTAATTTTGTCCACATTTTCAGGGGTTTTGCTTGCAGATGGTCGCCCTGACCTTTCGTCATTTTCCAGTGCCGTTCTGCCGCTCTTGAAGCGCGAGTGCCACTCAAAACACCTCGCACGACTCATTCCTTCATTGCCATAAGCCTGCCGCAACATTTCATGCACCTCTGTTCCTGATTTGCAGAGTTTGATGCAGAATTTGATGTTCGCTTGCTGCCCTAGTTTGCAGTCCATACCAAAATCACAGCTGTGTTCTGCACGTGATCAAATATCGTGTAGCACAGCTTTCGATGTTCACAGAACGACGCTACTCGGCACAAAATGACTCATGAAGGTCACTGCCCTCGACCGCTGCTTGCATATCTGTGTACTGCCATCTGTTGGCGCATTACGTACCTAATCTCAGGACTTTTTGATCGCACTGCGTATATGTTGAACAATGTGAAAACTACTGTTGGTAATGTCCGTTTGGATCTATTTCAAAAGAAGATTGCAGAATCATAAAAAATGCAACCAACACAATCTGCGCTTTGACTTGCAATTATGTGGGCACATTATCAATCCATGGTGTGGCGAAACGATATTGTACCAAATCCAGAAGTTCCACCTGCACAGGATTATGGGTGGGAGATTCCCGGAAATAGGTTTGTGCCCCAAATGACTTCAATGCCGCCAGCTCCTATTCTGGAACTAGTAAAGTGCTCATGTAATAAGAGTAAATGCGCATCACATCTTTGCAAATGTAAACGTAATGGTTTTCCATGTACTGACATTTGCAACTGCATGAATGCAGACGACAATGACAGTAATAACGCTTGCCTAAACTAAACAGTAGAAGCCGGAGACATAAGCTCAGATGTTGATAGTGAATGATTTACATGTTGTTACATTTACAAATGCCTATTGGAGACAATAATAATATTGTATTACATTTGTCTTAATTTGATTAATAATAATACATTTTGTTTCGCCTTTCATTAATCATGGCACAACTCTAAATCTTGTGGGAAAATAAATGTCTTGGTTTAACATTTAAACATATAAGTTTTGGTGTACAGGGGTTTTCACTATTTTCCTACTAGCAGCTTCATGCCCGTTTATTTTCAAACATTAACTAACTGCATGATGTAGAATGTGTAATTACCTTCAATTTAAGGTATAAATAGTCACTGCATGACAATAAATAAGGAAGATACAGCATGTTTTGTGGGCTGCATCAGTGGCTACTCTGTCCACCTGCCCCCCGTCGCATTTCCTGAAGTGACATGTGAATTACTGTTCTTCTTCGTGTACATGGGTTTCTTAAGAATCAAACCGCAATGCTGTACCACAAAAAGCCCACGAAAAACCACTTGCTCCCCCACTAGTACTCTTTACAGAGCCTTAAACTTTTTTTCAAGTGCTTTCAAGGACTTGAAAATGAACTTTTCTCAAGGACTTTTCAAGAAGCAGATGAACCATGTACTGTAACAAGAAATAGAAGCAAAATTTTGAAGAGAGTTTAAGAGTTCTACACAAAACTGTATGAAAGAGATGATACATCTATAACAGTTTTTTTGGGGGTTTTTTGATTGAAGGTTTAACAATGAGTTCTATTGGTTCAATTCCACAGCGGCGGCTGAACAATTTTTTTTCGGCTGCTGTGTGTTTCTAGAACGCGGTTAAGAGCGATGTATTTATTTATTTACTTGTCGCCACGTATTTGGAGTATTTTCAACTTGTATCTCGCCCTTTGATTTAATTGCTATAATATATATATAGCTAGTGCCGTTAATGCCCACCAGATGGAGACGTCTCAGTAGCTGACTTAAAAGTACACATAGCACTGTGGATTGTTGGCCACCGTGGCATATATGTAACGCACTCGGCTACATATAGAGAGTTCTGTTGGTTCAATTCCGCAGCGGCGGCTGGAAAACAATTTTTCGGTTGCTGTGTGTTTCTAGAGCGTGGTTAAGAGCGATGTATTTATTTATTTACTTAAAAGAGAAGTATTTAATCAATGCATCCTCCCAGTTTTTACTCATGGACCACAGACATGGACCTCAATGAAAAAAAAAAAAAAAAAAAAAAGACATGCAGAGGCTGCAGACAACTCCAAGAAGCATAGGGATAGACATGCTTTGGTATCATAAGGAAAGATAAGAAAAGAATTTCGTGGAACAGGAAAATGACAAGAGTTGATGACATCGTGATCTAAGTAAAAACCCTTAAGTGGCAATGGGCTGGGTATATTGTTAGAAGAACTGGCCACAGTTGAACAACTGAAATGCTTGACTGGATACAAAGGGGCAGGAAAAGACCCAGAAGAAGACCACATGGGAGATCAGTAAATTAAATTCAAGAGCATGTGGAAGTGACATGGAAGAGAATGGCAAGACAGAGAGTTGTGGAAGAGATTTGGTGAGACCTTCATCCAGCAGTGGATTGATAATAGTTGATTATGATGATGGTGGTGATGTGTGTCTAACAATCACACCAACTTTTAAACAAAATCAGAAGTGACCAGGTTGGAAATAGCTATTTTGCTGATGAATTTAACATGAAATGATATGAGGGGTTTTCCTGTAGATGGATCAGTCAAATTAAAAATCATTTTTATCAAATGAGATTTAATTCCAAGTATTATAGCAGTATGTTAAACCATTTATTTCTTTAAAGTCTATAATGTTTCTTTTTAATTAAAAACAAAATTCCCATTTCCACATTTTGATGAATAAATGAACATTCTTCAGAGAAAATAAATGTTTACACAAAATTGCAAAGTTTTTGGATTAAAAAAAAAAGAAAACAATAATAATGTATTTAAAGCATTTGATATTTTGGAGACGATCAATATAGATGTCCAAAAGGACAAAATACTTGACTTTCCCCAGTTCTGCAGTGCAATAAATAATTTTCTATGTTAGCTTTTTAATTGCTACAGAAATAAATCACCAATTTGACAAGTTTTGGGGACAAATCCTATCCTTCTTCAGATAAATGGCAGTTACAATAACATGCAATATTCTGTTTCTGAGGAAGTGTCCAGTCTGTGATTGCTGTCAAAAGCATTTTCTTTTTCCATTTCCAACTTATCTTCTGATTTCCATTTTATTATCTGAGGCTGATGATTTATGATTTTAATGGATTACCACTTCATTTCATGCTGTTTTTCTGATCCTGTTTCACTACATTTTATATAAAATTAACTGCCTATTAAAATCTTTCTCATTATACTTAAAAAACACAAATGAAATTTCTTGACTGTGATTAATTTCATTTGTGTTTTTAAGTATAATGAGAAAGATTCTAATAGGCAGTTAAATTTTATATCGTATTTTAATCTCAAAAACGAAAGATTCTTCCTCTCCGAGTGTTTGAATTTGCACCCGAAGATATAAAAAAGAACGTGTATAACAGAAAATATAGTAATAAGAAACTTTACTATTGAACAAGAAATAAAAACACATAAATCAATAAGCTCAGCATGATATATTATGAATGAGTGAAATCAAAGAAAAGCAGGATATGTTTGCTCATGAAACTGGCTTGTGAAAACTTGTGCATCATTCTCAAACTTTTCACACATATTTTGCAAATTCATCATTGAGAACTCAGGTGTTCTTCAGAACTCAATGCTAAGAGGTATGTCAGTGTCTTAATGGCTCAGCTAGACCTATTTATTAAAACATGGATTTGTCAAAGTGATTTTAACACAAATATTTAAAAATATTCAGAAAATGTGCCATTTTCATTAAAGAAAAAATGTGTACAGATGCAATCTTTAATTTTTATTCATTCATTCATTCATTTTAATTTTGAATTATGCAAGCGGCTAGTCTCATGGACATACATTTCATACTTACCACCAATACAGATTCAGGAATACACAAGGAAGGCTCATTTTTGTGATCATCTTCAATTTCATTTGCACTGCAATAAATGAGTAAATTTGAAGCACTTGAAGCAACAAATCGTTTATAAATGAACTAGAAAATTTTTATGATAAAAACAATGTTGAATTATTAACATGATACATATTTTTACTCCAGAATTCAACTCCTTTTATAGCAGGTCAACATACTATAATAAGTGATATTTGAAGAGTAAATTAACTTCTCAGATTAATAACTCTGGAAAAAATGCACTTAACCTACTCAATTCATAAATACTATCCTATGAGCAAACATGAGATACAAAGATACTAATTAATACTAGCTGCGACCAAGCCAGAATTCATTTCAGAAAATTTTACTGAGAGTTTAGAAACAGCTATTTGAATTGTGTACTTTGACAGTAGTGTAAGAAGAGAAGAAATATTTAAAGTTGTATAACTGTCAATGATATGTACAAGTTTCTCAAACATAAAGGGATTTCAAACTGTAGTAATGGAAACTGGATCACCATTAAAGGGTGGTCCAATTTTGAAAAAATCTGGTGATAATATGATGGATTGTAGAAATAAATGGGATTAAGTTTTCCGGTAATTTAATTCAGTGCGAGAGGATATATAATAATATAACTCCATAAATCCGGGAGAAAATTACTATTTCTTCACATAAATTTCTTTTACAAGACTTTTATTTAAATTTATTTAGTTTAGAGACAAGTTCCATGAATAAAACAGATGTCTTTGCATGTCCCACTCAGAGATTTCATAAGACACATAGTCAGGGTGGAATGTCATTTCAAGATGATGCTGAAAGAGTTAGCACAGATTTTACAGTTCGTTACAGTGTTGGACAAAATGAGAACACCAAGGCACATATACAGTATAGCACAGAAGCCCGAAAAAAATATTTAAATTTTTATTGGTTGCTTTTCCAGGAAAACCAAGATAGCCATTTCTCTTTATGGCAAAGGGGACACTTTGGGGGCATAAACCACGGGAGTCCGGTGACCCAGTAGGAGGCGGAGCTGGGGGTTACTTGAAATTTTCAAATGGAAAGAGGGGTTGTGTGACATATCGTTGAAAGATCTCAAAAAATTGGTTTTTAAATTTTTGTTTTATCTTTATTAGGTACAAAGTTATTGGCCAAAATAGTGACACTAAAGCACACTATGAGCGGTAGGAAAAATTTTGTTACTTCTGACACATTTGTGTGAATGTACCCTACTTATTGTGTTTTATGGCAAGGAACCATGTTTCCAACCACAAATCAAGGGGTCCGGTGACCCCGTTGGGGGCAGGGATCAGGGTCTTTTAATAATTGCAGATGGAAAGGGGGGGGTGTAATACATCATTGTTACGATGACATCTTTCACAAATTTAATTTATTGCACTTTGTAGTTAAAAAAACATACAATAGTCCTCATGTTTTACATCAAAGGGGGACACCGTATAGAACAGGAACCGAGGGGTGTTGTGACCTTGTGAGGATCTGGGCTGTGAGTTTCACGAAATGTTGCATGGTAGTCGGATCACATCATATCACCAGAAAGATGTCAGAAATGGGAACAACTTCTGCTTTTAACATTTGTCATATCTTTATTTTATCAAATATGTTATGCCAAACTGTTGAAGTTAACGTGTAATCGGGGAATATAAAATACTGCAAAAGATACATCCAGTTTTACATCTTTGGAATCTACTGTAAAACGGCATGTTTTCCAAGTCAAATCAATACCTGCAGACATTCCTAAATCTGAAGCGACTAACAGTACAAATTGCTCAAGTATCACAATATCAGATATTGCTACATGATATCTATGGATTACATGCGCTCGAAGTGACCACCATTGGCAGCAATGCACAGCTCAATCTTGTCACACCACGCACCTTATAAAGCACAACGTGTATCCAGGGATATTTCAGTGACATTCTGGAATATTTCCTCTCGGAGTTCTGCAATGGAATTCGCAGGATAAACGCAGTTTTTGAGATATCCCCAAAGAAAAAAGTCAGACGGTGTGAGATCTGGAGATTGAGCAGGTCATTGGACAGGTCCATTATTTCCAATTCATCTATTTGGAAACTTCTCATTCAGCCATTCTGTTGCTAGATGGGAATTATGAGCCGGTGCTTCATCTTGTATCAAATATGGCTGTAAGTCTGCATTCACATCCACAAATGGCTCCAGGGGGGTGGCATTATTTCATTTTCCGACAAATTTTGATAGGACTCACCATTTAAATTTCCTTCAATAAAAAATGGATCTATAATTACATCGTCCCAGATACCACATCATATGTTAAGTTTTTCTATGTACTGTAAGTGCCTCTCAGAAAGAACATGCGGATTCGTGGATGACCAGTGGGAAGTCCAATTTCGACTGACTCACCCATGCCTGATGAACGTTGCTTCATCCGTGAAGATGAGGCTTCGCTTAAAATTTTCATTGCTTAGCATTTCTTGCCGTTCCCATAGACAAAATGTAGTCGTCTATTTTAGTCAGTCGTTAGCAGCTGCAGTACAAATTTTGTCTTGCAAGGACATTTGTTTGCCTTCAGTATTCTGTGAACGGAAGTATGAGACATACCAGCCCCTTGAGCATGATGCCGTAGTGATAATGTTGGGCTTGTTTTGACAGTAGTTAAAACATCGATTTCCTTGTCTGCATCGGCAACTGATTTTGATCATCCTGTCCTGTTTCACTTTATGACGCTTCCAGTTTCCATGAAACAGTGTATTAAATTACAGACTGCTTTCACAGAAGGTTTTGGCCTATCAACTTTTTGCTAGTGAAATTGCTGAGCTTCTTGAGAAGCATTCTCACCATTCCTGAAGTACAAATCCAAGAGCTGAACATAATCCTGAGTGGAATATGCGTGGGTCATCTTCACAAACTAACATAGAACATAAGTTTTACTGACCTTCGAATGCCAGCGGTAATTTTAAATGCCACTCACATTTCGCTACTGTCCGAAGACAAAAACACAGCAGAAAGAAATCTGCATAATTGACACATCGCACTATTTGCATAATGTCACAACGCAATGCTGACCGATGGCCTGCAACAACGATAGCAGACTTCATTCTAATAATTAATGACTACATGGCTTCCTCTAATTACTTTCAGTACCGTAAATACTTAATGGGAATTATAGAGGATAAATTTATTAAGGTACATTACCTCTCAAATTTTAGATCTATACACTAGATCATCGCCAGGAGTTCCTGAGTCTTGCCACTTCCACAGGACTGGTGACAGTCCTGTGTATAGATTGAAATTTTGAGAGGTACTGTACTGTGCAGTTGCTAGTCCTGTGGAAGTAGTAAGATGCAGAAACTCCTGACGATGATTTAGTGCATATAAAAACTTGAGAGGTAATGTACCTTAATAAATTTATCCTTTATAATTCCTGTTTAGTATTTAAAGTGCAGACTTCATCACAGACTGTCAAGGCAACACATGTTTTGCAAACATATGCAAATTTGGTTTTATTCCCACAGTGTCACCTTGGCTATAAAACGACTATGGTAAGTTTTCAAAACTAAAAGACACAAGAAAATAAATTTGTGAAATATTTCTCAATAAAATAATTTCAAAACCTTGGCCTACAACATTTCACCTAATAAAGATATGGAAAAAATAATAACTATGTTACATCAAATACAAAGATCTTTCCAGTGATAAATTACACTACCCCCCCCCCCCACCTTCCTTCCCATCTGCAATTATTGAATGACCCTGATCCCTGCCCCCAACATGGTCACCAAGGCCCTCAATTCATGGCTGGAAACGTGGTATCTTGCCATAAAACACAATAAGTATAGTACATTCACACAAACCAAAGAAAGAACATAAATGTGTCAGAAGTAACACAATTTTTCCTACCACTCATAGTGCACTTTAGTGTTACTATTGTGGGCAATAAGTTTGTACCAAATAAAGATAAAACAAAAATTTAAAAACCAACTTACTATATTTTCGGAGATCTTACCAACGACATGTCACACGACCCCTCTTTACATTTTAAAATTTTGAGTAACCCCCAGCCGGGGCGATCTAGTGACATAGAACCAGGGCGGTCTAGGGACTCCTACGGGGTCACTAGACCGCCCCGGTTCTATGCTCCAAAAGTGTCCCTCTTGCCATAAAGAGAAATGGCTATCTTGGTTTTTCTGGAAAAGCAACCAATACAAATTTGAATGGAGTGTTTCAGGACTGGTGTGCCATAGTGTATATCCATGCCTGACGAGAGGGAAGGGGGGGAAAAGCCGGGACAAATTCCCGGAGCCCATGCAGCCTGCAGGGCCCGGGTCTAGAATTTTTTTTTTTTTTTTTTTTTTTTTTACAAATCACTAATTTCTCTTTAAGTTCTTTGTCTCGGTAATCGTAGTACATAGTAATATTTGTAATAACAGTGTTTAGAGGTCCAGCCCCCCAAGCCTGATTTGACTGCACACTTTGCTTATGTATTTTAACTGTTATCACTATTTTCGTCCCCCTTGTGGCGTTTCTGCCAGTAGATTGCACGCAGACAGTGGGCACGTCACATGGACAGATCATGCTGCGCGCTGCATGCACATATTGCACAAGCCACCTGCTACATTGAGTTTCTGCGTAATAGTTGAGTCAGTCACTCAACTAACAACTAAGACAGTGCAATGTTGTTTTATTTTATGTTGGTGAACGTTTGTCCTAGTCACTTGTGTCATGAAGTTGTTTTTTATCTGATTTCATATTTTTTTTGTCAAAGGTAAACTTATAAATATGTGCTGTTATAATTACTATTAAAATAGTTTTTGTAATGTATTTTAAACCTTAGGTTGTGTCTGCTCTTTTCCAACCCTTCATTATGAATTACCATCATAAATCCAGAGCACAAAAAGAAGAGAATGAGATGCAAAAGAGAAAGAAGCTGTTGAAGGTCAAAGAACTGTTCAAAGCCTTGGGGTTACTACTTCTCCTCGTTTGCCTGGAACTCAAGCTGGAAATATTTCAATTGAAGAAGAAAACAACAATAGTAATGAAAGTGGTTCTTGTGCATCAAATAAATTTGAGTATGAAATTTAACAATCTGCTGAATCTGAATCACCAAGACTAAGCTCACCTGCAGCTGCAGGAGGAAGTAGATCTGATGTAACTAAACTGTGTTCTGCTTCTTGCTTAATAGAAATAACATCACCAACATCCAAAAATCCACAAATTAACGAGAAGTTATTAATTTTTGATATTGGCCTTCTAAATTTACACTTCACCACCAATGAAATAGAATATGCTGTTCGACAAGGACCAGGACGATACCCAACAATTTTTCCTCCCAACCATGATGAAAATAAATTTTCCATGTACATGCTGAATTGCTGTTTAAGGAATAATGTAGTTCCTCGAGACTGGCTAGTTTGGAACAAAACCAAACAAGCTTTATTCTGCTTTCCATGCGTCTATTTTGCAAATTTCCTTAACTACAGCGATCTACTTTTACAACAGATACTGGCTGTGGACCTTCCAAAGCCTATAAAAAGCTCTGTGACAGAATACCTGATCATTAAAACAGTAACAATCACAGAGCGTGCTATGTAGAGTGGCAAAATTTACAAAACAATCTGAATAAAAACACAACAGTGAATTGTTTGTTACTGCACAAAATAAAAAGTGAAAATGCAAATATAGAAAGACTTACTACAGCAATATCTGGATGTAGTTCTGTTTCTTTCAGAATGTGGATTAGCTTTTAGGGGGTGCAGAAACTTGATTGAAGATTCAAAAAATGGAAATTTCTTAGGAATGCTACAAATCATACATCATTATGATTCTCTCCTTGAAGAGCATTTGAAAAAAGTGAAAGAATCAGAAATTGAAAAGATTGCTAGTTCATTATTTGTCAGCCAAAATTCAAATTGCATTTATTTTATGATATGCTGAACATTTTCTTAACTCCATTTTCAAGAAAAGAGAAGTTGCACACTACTTTTCTATAATTTTAGATGCAATGCCAGATTCCACCCATATGGAGCAAACGACATTCATTTTGCATTATGTTCTTGCAAACAAAGAAATATATTAATATGAAATCTTTGAGACTTGTGGAATTTGTAGATTGTGCAATAAGAAAACAGGAGACACCATTGCAAATTTAATTCTTGAAACACTTAAAAAACATAGTATCCCGATAAGAGAGTTTCACACGCAAGGATACGATAATGGCTCTAATAGGAGTGAAGCATATAAGGGAGTCCAAGCTCAAATTTTGGAAATTAATCCCCTGGCCACTTTTTCTCCTTGTGCTTGTCACAATTTGAATCTCAGTGGTGTTCATGCTGGAGAATGTTGTCCTGAGATAATATTTTTTTATGTTGTACAGAAGCCAGGGACGTACACTACTTGACAGAGAAAATGCTACACCAAGAAGGAATGCTCGAAAACAGACCAAACTGCACAGATGGCCAAGTAGGTCCTGAACAAATGATTTGTCACATACAGACTAGGCTCCAGTGGCCGAATATACAGGATGATCAATAAGGAGTGTGGCCACCATTTTGGGCAATACAGCGTTGAAACCGATGTAGCATCAAAGCAATGAGAGTCCAAGTAGAATCCTGGGGTATCGTGAAGCATGTGGTGTTGATCCTAGTCTACAGTTTATCTTCATTTTGTGGGGGTGGGAGGGTACTCAACCGACGTCCAATCGTGTCCCACAGATGCTTGATGGGCGAGAGGTCGGGGGATCATGCTGGCCACGGATGCATCTGCACACCATGTAAAGCATTCAGGCTGATCCGAGTAGTATGCAGCTGGGCGTTATCCTGTTGAAAAACGGCATTTGGGATGCCCTGCAGATATGGTAGTGCCACGGGCCTCAGCACCTCGTCAGCCTAGCGGCGTGCCGTCAATGTGCCTGTAATGTGTACCAGCGGTGAGCGGCTGTTGGCGCTGATAGCACCCCATTCCATGATTCCACGTTGCTGGACCATGTGGAGCGCCACAATGGCGAAGGAATCCGCCCATTGTCCACGCCGCCTCCAGACTCTCGCACGGCGATCATCCATGGTGAGACAGAACAGCAATTCGTTGCTGAACACCACACTGTTCCATTTGGCACCCTGCGCAGCGACACCATGCCAAGCAGTGACATCGATCGCTTGCTGTTAAGGGTAGCCTTCGCAACGGGCGGCTGAAGAGCAAACCAGACACAGCCAATCGGTGCAACACTGTCCACGTCAATATCAGAGCATCCAAGCCTCCCCTACACTCCGCAAAATGTTGCCCGTTGTGGCCTGTGGGTCTGCTACAGCATGACGTCGGATGTGACGATAGGTGCGGTCGGACGTCCATCTCTGTGCTCCTGTCCTATGTTGTTGCGCACATCCTTCCTGGGACCACTGTCTCCAAATGCGACCGATGGTTGCGGCATCCTGTTGCGTTTCTTCCACAATACGATGCAAGGACCATCCGGCGGTACGAAGGCCTACGATGACACCTCTTGTGAACTTACCTGTTTGACGAAATGGCGTATGATGGTGTCTTAACAGCATTGGCACCCCTTGTTCGTTCTCCAGATACAGTTACAGCAGAACCACTCACTTCTTGCGGCCGTGATGACTGATGTCCCAACGGGCTGGTTGTCTGCTTTTACCCCACGTGCCGTTTGTGCGATTGGCCTGCAAATGCAATAATTTGCATAACTTGTATGTGTGCACCCACCCTGCAATTTGCATGGCGCTGCATTCACGTCTTCATGGTGTGGCATTTTTTCTGCCAGGCCGTGTATTTAGAGATGGAAGAGCCCTGCCCCCTCCAAAATTGGTTCACTTCTTTATGTTTTTTTTTGTTAAAATGCAACTTACATTAGACAGAAATGCTTTAATTTAATAAAAATGCATTAACTTACATTAGAAAAAATGATTCATTTTTTTCCTTCCATTTTCCATTAACTTTTATTTTGTCTTGGTGGATTTCAAAAACTTTCATTTTTTGTCCCCCCCCCCCCCGGAAAAAATTCTATATATGTCCCTGACAGAAGCTATATCATATTTTCAGTGGTAGCCCTCAGACTCAGAGGTGGAAAATTTTGGAAAAAAAAAAAAAAAAAAAAAAAAAACTTTATTTTATTCCATGTCCGACACACGTTGGCATGCTCTGATTGAATTGAGAGTGTGAAACCATTTGCACAAAAGCTTCTTTCCATAAAGAAGTCAATCGGCATAGTGCTAGAATTAAATCTAACTGCAGACACTTGAACAGATTTGAGTGGTATAAAGACATAATGGAGTTGTTTGAATGCCTCGTGATGGAAACAGTTTGGTTCAAACTTCTATCAGCCATAAACTACTAAAGCCTGGTGTTACAAGCTCAAAATACCACCATCAACATCAAAGTAGCAAATCTTTCTAGTCTTCTAACAGATTTGAAAAAGATTAGGAATAGTTGGGAGGCAATCCTAAACAAATGCAAGCTTGTAGCTGTAAATTTAAGTATGCAGGCTAAATTTTCAAATCGACAACAAAGGAAGAGGAAAAGAAATGCTGAAGAATCTATAATCAACTGAAGTATTCAAGATTAATGTGTTTAATGTTCTTTTAGACAGTGTTATTGGTAACATGACAACCCTATTTGATGCAGCAAAAGAAATAAACATTATATTCAGCGAGAAATTTGAGAAAATGCAAGAAAACTACAAAACAAATATGAAGATGATATTAGCAAGCAGTTTTATGAAGAACTAATACATCCGAAATTGATATATGATGCGAATATACAGGGAAAAAAATCTTTCACCTTTACAGTTGCTCAATAAAATAAAACATTTGAATCTTGAACTGCTATTACCCGAATCGTTAATGCTTTAAGGTTGTTTTGTCCAATGCCTGTGACTCAAACAGAACGATCTTCTAGTTGCCTATCAAGGATTAAAAATGTGTTATGGTCAAATATGGATAAAAACCAACTTTTGTCTTTGGGCTTATTATAAGTTGAGGCTGAGCTAGCCAAATGTTAAGATTTTTCAAAAGTAACAGATTTGCTAGTTGTATAAGGTTTGCAAAGTACCTTTGTGATTTAGTCTAAATCCGAGACTCAGGCTGTGAATATTTTGACTTTGTGATATAATATGCTAGTTTATTGAGATTAACCTTATTATACTAGTGGACATTTTTTGTTAAACAACTGTTATTTCGTACTTAACCAATATTTTATTCACTATTATTCAATTTTCATGTTATTATATTACAGAAAAAATAAAGAAAAATTTCTATCTAAATGCAGTTTCTTTTTCTGTCGTCAGGCCTGGAATTATTGTTTTCCCAGGGCTCAAGCCAGCTCTCTCAGCGGCCTTGTATATATCAAAAGACCGGGCAAAGGACATTCAAGTAGCACTACCAAAAGGCACAACAGGTGTACCTGACAGATATAGCTTTAGCAAATTAGCCAGTCAGTTTTGCTCATATTAGGAACATTGATGTGGCCATTCTGACACCTAGCATAGTTCATAAATTATTTACTGGAAGAAGGATGATGTCTTGAATCTCACTGAATTGTTTGCCTAACCATGAACACCTTCAGTAATGTTTTGCACAGATCATTTGATGGTTGGAATGGTGTTCAGTAGTACAGTGGAAGACAGATATAACACAGTCAGTTATACCATGGAAACTGATATAAGTGGGTCCGACCAGGTCCCCCAAACAAAAGACATACCTTCAGATGTACCGCAGGTATCTCTATAACATGGTTATCGCCTTGTCCCCCATATACCCACGTTATAACAGACCTCCACTGTATTTAACAATGAGAGCCATTTCTGCTTTAGTGCCAGGGATGTATGTAAGCATGTAGGTATGAGGACCAGAAGTTAACCACTAAACTGCCAAATTAGTATACAGATTTCAGTAACAAAATTGTCATTTGTTTTACTGCAGAACTAAAACGTTTGTCACTAAGTACAGTACACTAAATAGTTACAAAACGATATTTTGAATATGAATATATGAAATAGTACATGTTGTGTTAACAGGCAATTAATGGATAATAAATGAAAAAGAAACGGTAAGCACCATAAAACAAATTATCTCCAGTATTCTAGAAATTAGCTTCAATGTGATATATTATAAAAGTTATAATAGCAGGGGATTTCAATACTAGAGTAGGCGTGCTGAGTGCAATTTCTGACAATGTTCTGGGTAAGATTAATGATCCTTGTGTGAATGATAATGGTGAAAGATTAATTGAACTCTGCATTGAGAATGGTTTGTATGTATCTAATATATTTTTCAACCACAAGTATATCCACACATATACTTGGGAAAATCGTACTCTTGGTCAAAAGAGTGCGATAGATTTTGTTGTCTACGATCAGCGTCTGAAACACTTAGTTGTTGACACTTGTGTGATGAGAGGTGCGCATATTGGCTCTGATCATTACTTGGTAGTATCATGAGTGAAACTGAATGTTGGTTGGAGGAAAAGGAACAGGAAGAGGCCCAGAATGGAAAAAAATAAAGGTTGAAAGGCTCCCAGAAAATCGTCAGCGTTATTCTGACCTACTCAGAGAATGACTGAAAGAGCTGAAGTCTGGAGAGAGGGATTTAAAAAAAGAAGTGGGAATGTTTTAAGAACTGTGTTGTCACTGCTGCTAAAGAGGTCTGCGGCACCACAATAGTGGGTAACAATAGAGGTGATGCTTGGTGGAATAGTGAAATTGAAGAGGCAGTAAAGAGAAAGAAGGAAGCCTATTTGGGGATGTTGCAAGGTAAAGTCTCTGTGGATGAATATCGCTCAAAGAAGCATGAAGCTGCTAAGCTGGTTCGCTAGAGTAAGGCAAAAAATAGTAAGGAGAAGGCGGAAAGGCATGAACTGGCTTTTTGGAAAGATAGGAAGACTTTCTGGAAGTACGTAAGACTCAGGAAAAATAGGGGAAACAAAGTTGTAAATTGTGTGAAGAATGAGATCGGGGAAATGATACAGGAGCCCAATGAGTTAAGTGAAAGATGGGGTGAATACTTCTGTGAGTTATTAGATCCGGAAAGCAAAAAATGATTCTGATGCAGATGATGGCACAGTGAAGGACGAAAGCACAGGAGGGATCTCAAGAGAAGAAGTGTGTAAAGCTCTAAAATCTCTTCAGAATGGTAAGGCTCCAGGAGTTGATGGCATAACTGCCGAGATGTTGAAATATGGTGGTGACTATGTAATTGATAGCTTAACTGAAATTTGCCAGTTGTACTGGGAGTTAGGAATTATCCCTCGGGATTGGAAGGATGCTATCATTGCTCCCTTGTATAAGGGAAAAGGTGATCAAACTGACTGCAAGAACTATCGTGGTATTAGTCTATTAAGTGTGAAAGGGAAAGTGTTTGGTAAGGTTGTTATTGAAAAAGTACGGGGTCTTACATCAGAGAAAGTGTGGGATGTTCAGAGTGATTTTATGTCTGGTAAAGGCTGCACTAACCAAATATTTGCATTACGCATTATGATTGAAAAGTATCTGGCAGTTGATAAGAAAATTTTTGCTGCCTTCATAGATTTAGAGAAAGCTTACGACCGAGTAAATAGGGCACTTTTGTGGAAGGTACTGAACGAATATGGTGTTACTCGGATACTACTTAATAGTGTAAAAGCCATGTATGCTGGCAGTACAGCCTGTGTATGAGTGAATGGTGTTTTATCAAAATGAGTTTCTATTGGTGCAGGAGTCAGGCAAGGTTGTGTAATGTCACCATGGCTGTTTAATATATTTATGGATGTGTGCATGCGTGATGCCAAAATAGATAATACTGGTTTATGTCTTGGTGATATCCGTGTGTGCAGGTTGCTGTATACTGATGACACTGTCCTGTTGGCAGAGAGCAAAAGTGAGCTGCAGAGTATGTTGTCCTGGATGTACGAAGTTTGCATGAAATTCAAACTGAGTATAAATAAGGGAAAAACCAAAGTTATGGTTGTTGAGAGAGGAACTGGTAGCACTGAATGTAATGTAAGTGTAAATGGCACAGTGATTGACCAGGTGAGTGAGTTTGTGTATTTAGGAAGCATGTTTGACAGAGAGAACAAATTGGATGGTGAAATTAGTACGCGAGTGAATTCTTCATTGAAAGTCATGGCTGCTCTGGAAGGTTTTTACAGGAATGATGGGTTCTCAAGAGAGTTCCGCATGGCTGTGTACGAGAGTGTAATTGTTCCTACTCTGATGTATGGCAGTGAAACCTGGGTTGCAGAAGAAACATAGGAGTTGTTTTTGTGCTGGAGAAATGCATTACTTAGGTGTGTGTGTGGGGGGGGGGTGGCAAAACACGTTCTGATTGTGTGAGGAATGAAGATGTGTTGCAATTGTGTGATGTGAAGAAAAATGTTGTTAGCAAGGTGGATACTAATATGCTTCGGTGGTTTGGCCATGTTGAAAAAATGAGTGATGAGATGCTTACTAAGAAAATCATTTTAGCCCAAGTGGCAGGAAAGAAAGGCAGAGGAAGGCCAAGGAAGTCATGGGAACATCAGATTCAGGAGTGTCTGCATGAGAAACAAATTATGAGTATGAAGTATAGAAGATCTTGTGTACGGCGTGTAATGGATGTCAGTGAAGCCCGAGTTGTATGCCAGGATCGCTGTAAATGGAGAAGTTTGATATGGCAACAGCAAGTAAAAACTATCTGGTAGTTTGTATTTCTTTTTGGAGCTAACCTCTGAATCTCAGAGAACAGCTTAGTGATATGTATGTACGTATGTGCTGTATTTTAAAACACGGTTCTAAGCACAAACAACTCTACAAACTTCAAACTAGATTCATGTCTCCTTAGGCTCCCCCCCCCCCCGTATTGTTTTTCTTCGAACAGCACGCTTCGCACTGTCTTATAGGATCTTTCTTGAGAGGGGCAGGGAGAATATTGCAGGGGAAGTGGCATTCAGTAAGACGGGCAGGGCTGTCTGCATTAGATGGTCTTCCTGTCTTGTTCATCCAGGAAATCTGATCGTCATGCTTATGTAAAAGCTGTTCCACAACCTGGATTCGAAATTCTAAAACTGTGATGATCTTAAATAGGAAATATTTTCGCATGGAATGGTATATGTACAAAATAAGCTGTCTATACATGCGATAAAAGTAAACCACGGCTTCAATAAGCAAATCAAAATCAATTTATTTACAAATTAAAAGCGGGTTAAAAGCAGACTAGCGCTTTCGGGGATCTCCCGTCCCCATCTACTGGTCAAAGCGCCACAGGATCCAACAGAGTCAACCCTTATATACTAGATAACACGACCCATCATGCACCACGTCACCAACAGACTGTGATGTCACAGTATAAGCACAAATTATAAAATTTCAATTCCAATTCAATATAACATAAGTATAAGAATACAAAATATTTACAAAATGTACTGTTTCGATGTTTCAAAATTCCTCAAGTGTCAAAGTCTATTGTGGAGCAACCATTTTTCACCAAGGTCTTGGTACAAATGTGGGGAGATCTAAATTACAACAGTTGTCTCCGTATGCAATAATATATAAACTTTCTGAAAAGAAAACAGTACTTTTGTTGACATTGGAGTTCAAGATTTTAACATTCTCCCAAACAGGGGTCCACCCTGTTTAACTGCCATAGTAAAGGCAGTATTAATAGTTTCTGTCCGGAGGGTGTACTTGTGTTCACCCAACCGGGTATTCAGAGTCCTAATTGTAGAAGCTATATAAAATTTGTCAATAACACCCGAATCCTCATGGGAGAGCGGAATGCACTATACACCATATTTCATGAGTTTGGGTACTTTATCTCTGTCATTTCTCAGTAAAGCAAATACATTTTTAGTGCAAACTCCAAATGTCAAATTATGCCTATGGCATATCTTCTTGAGGGTGTTAACTATTGGAGGGAGATAATCCATCTTTCCAACGTATCTAGTGGTTTTATTGTCCGTGGACAAGGTCGTGAATTTCAACCTGGTGAACCTTCTCAATAGACCGGGAAAGTAGTGTTCTGGGTAGCCGAAGAACCGCGCCATAGTTGAGGCCTTAGAGAGTTCGTCCTGTCTTGCTCGGTTGGAAGAAGAGTGTGTGAATGCGCGTTTGATTAGAAATTGAAGTGGTGATGCTTTTTGTTCAGGGGGTGAGAAGAGTTAAACGTATTTGCTTTACTGAGAAATGACAGAGATAAAGTACCCAAACTCATGAAATATGGTGTATACTGCATTCCGCTCGCCCATGAGGATTCGGGTGTTATTGACAAATTTTATATAGGTTCTACAATTAGGACTCTGAATACCCGGTTGGGTGAACACAAGTACACCCTCCGGACAGAAACTATTAATACTGCCTTTACTATGGCAGTTAAACAGGGCGGTTACACCCCTGTTTGGGAGAATGTTAAAATCTTGAACTCCAATGTCAACAAAAGTACTGTTTTCTTTTCAGAAAGTTTATATATAATTGCATACGGAGACAACTGTTGTAATTTAGATCCCCACATTTGTACCAAGACCTTGGTGAAAAATCGTTGCTCCACAAGAGACTTTGACACTTGAGGAATTTTGAAACATCGAAGCAGTACATTTTGTAAATATTTTGTATTCTTATATTTATGTTATATTGAATTGGAATTGAAATTTTATAATTTGTGCTTACACTGTGACATCACAGTCTGTTGGTGACGTGGTGCATGATGGGTCGTGTTATCTAGTATATAAGGGTTGACTCTGTTGGATCCCGTGGCGCTTTGACCAGTAGATGGGGACGGAAGATCCCCGAAAGCGCTAGTCTGCTTTTAACCCGCTTTTAATTTGTAAATAAATTGATTTTGATTTGCTTATTGAAGATGTGGTTTGCTTTTATCGCATGTATAGACAGCTTATTTTGTACATATGTGATGATCTTGCCAAGCACATTTTTACACAGCAGAAAAGAGTCCCAAAGAACTTTGTCAATCAAGTGAGATAATTTTATTAGATGCGATACATTTCACCCAGAGGTATAGTGTACTCAAATTTACATGTTATATAGTTAAAAGGTTTAAATAATGGTCACTAATAACCTTATTTAGTCAATTCTGTTTAACACGTTTTTAAATTTATGCTGTAGGAGGAATCACATATCTCGTTGGAGTAATCTTCCACATAGAATCCTGGTGAAGATGACCAAGTAAAAACTCATGAAAAAATTACAAAATATGAAGAGGGTAAAATAACGTAGTTAACTACAGCCGAAACCTGAGGAAGCTAAAAGACATAGAATGAAGAAGATAGTTAAAATCTGATGAAGTTAAAAATGTAGTAATCTGCAGCCTAAGCCATTTGATAACACAAATGCAAATAACAATGGTAAAGCTAAAAACTATAAGATTTGATGAGAATAAAAGTGACTCCTTGATTCGCACAATACCACAATAGGTCGATGTTCAGAAATCCTGTGACGCAACGTGTTGCGCCGGCCCTACGCAGGCATCTTCAAGCATGGAATAATCTGGATCTCTGGTTAAGGTGAATATGCAGTCAAGCCGAGTACACGTCATGAAAGCATGCCATATCAAAGTACACATCATGATAACATGTTGTATCTTTGGCAAATGCAAACACCATCTATCGGATGCCCCAGCAATGAAGATCTTGCATTTCTTCGGGTTTTTTTTTTTTTTTATTGTCTATTAAGTGTTTCCATGCATTTGGTAAAATTATGGGGCTGTAGTTCTTACAAATAAAATCAGAAAATTTGTTTATACAAATAGATTCTGTAACCAAATTTTCTATCCATGTTTTATGTTGTAGGGTCATTCCACATCAGTTCAACGAGGCCATGACACCCATGGTCTTCGATTTTGATGAAACTTGGTATAACCAATCCCTCCAAGGGGATAAGTAACCCCATACATTTTTTTCCCTCTAGCACTTCTGGTTTTAATTTTACAGCCCTTGAAACTTTTGGGGAATTCTCGTTTTTTACCATTTCCAAGGCCTTCTACTCAAGCTACACTTGCTTACCAAAAAAATTCCATCTCACTCAGAAATTGTTCAATCTCTTTGAAATTTTACCGCCTTGTCAATGAAAGCATGAAGATTTCAGAAAAAAATATGTTAACACTCTAAATATCTGCTGTACTCTACTAAAAAATTAATTAACTATTTTTAGCCTAATTTTTTCTGTGGGAAACATGGTTTACCAAAAACGGAATTGTCAACATGAGGGATAGGTATAACCCTAGCATATAATTTTTTTTAATGAACCTAGAGACATGTTCCATCATACCCAGCAATAAAACTGATGGCTTTTTTATTCCTTCGGCACTTTTTTCGGCCATTTTGAAAAAAATGGCTGTGGCCATTTTGAAAAAAAAAAAAAACCAATAGTTTAATTTATAAACATGATTAAACTATTGAATATTGGTAACATGTACACAATAAGTTATTTACCTGTAAAAAATAAGTTAGGTACAATTTCTGAACTTCTAGTCCATAACGCTCACTTTCTTTTGCGTAGCATAACATCTAAATGTGCAGATCTTTCCTCCATCGACCTCATGCAGTCCTTTGAGAAGTGATAGGTTCTTCCAGATGTTGTCTGTGGAATATCAATAACAGCAAGCACATGAGGAACTGGTACTGTGCAGGAATCTTCATGGCTTGGCCAGCAGAATGATGGGGAAGGTTCATTAGGATGAAGAAACTTTACAACAACATCGTCTTCATCTTTATCCACTGTAGACACCATTCCAAAATACCACAAGTGGTCATATTTACATGCAATGTAACACCCAGGGAACAACTCATCTGCAGTTACAACTGATGGGCAACAGCTTTTCAGGTAAAATTTGAGAGATGGTTCCTCATCGGTGCTGATCCTTCTAGCCACAATAGTACCTATGGAATCCAGAGGCTTAAAAGTTGTCAAAACTTCTAGTACCAGGAAGTGTGTGCACATCTTTGAACCTGTTTTCAAGAGCAGAACGAGTTGTATCTACTGTGTCTTTGTCAATAAAGTGGAAACTGACCTTGGTGATGTTTATTTCACAAAAATTGAAAAATGTAGCTACTGTTGTGATGTGCCTCTCAAATGGTCTCTGGAGACTCTCCCTTCGAGCTAATCGTTTTGCTGTGCCGCCAATCCCATCACATTCTGATTTTCCATGGCTTGTAGCAAAAAATGACCACTGTGCCTTCAACTGGAAATCTTCTTCATGCAGACACAGGTTAAGGAAATTGTACTTGTTTTTATACTGTGCAGCACTCCCGTCACTGTAGTAATGTATTGCCGTAATGTGTGAAAAATTTTCTTTGAGAAAATTAACAATTGTTTCCTGGATTTTGTAAACCATATTCACATCTGGCTTGAGGTCATCAGATATGACACAGTGTGATGAAACAATCTTTTTTCCTTCAGGGTTCCTACAATGTACTACAACAGGACGAACTGTACATGAATCAGAAGTCCAGTGGTACCCCTGGGCCTCATCCTGGATTGTAAAAGAGTAGTTCTCACTGAAGTCCATCAAAATTATTGCTGTGTCTGATGGTACATTTTCTTTGAGATTTTTAGGAACGAAGACTGTGACTTGGCTATGAAAGAGTGTGGAATCAGTTTTTCAATCTTGTTGGCTAAATCATCAATGAAATCATTAAGTGTTGTTGAACTTTTTATCATCTGTGTCCTGTCAGTTGACACCCATTGAGAAAATTCAATAGTGTCACTTTTTTCATAATCTTTAAATTTGGACTCTAAGTAGCTCAGTAGATGTGGTTTGGAGGGGCATTTACTGCAGTGCTTGAGCATACATTCCCTCTTTGCTTCTTCACACACTAAGAACTTCATAACATCCTTATAGCTCTCTTCAATTTGTGCAGCATGAAGGAGTAGTATGACATTTGGTGAAATGTGCATACGCATACTGAGTGGGTTCCACTGGCACCAGCTAAAATGCACCACTTTGGTCGCAAAGTGCAAAATTTTGAGAATCCCACCTTACAACAGGATACTCACACTTGAAACTTGAATATAATTCATGAAGATTACCCAAAATCAGTCACTTTCTGTTGTAATAATTTTTACCCATGCTCACTACATCTTTCATTTCAGGCATAACTCTAGATTGCTCATCACTTTCATAAAAGTTACTCACTAAATTAATAATTTCAGGTTTCAGTTTTTTCCCACATCTGGGATCAGGTTCAGCTAAAAATCCCTTTTCCTGAACAAGTCTCTGAGCTTTACGAACAGCAAAGTCAGAAACACCAAATGTTTCTCGTATTTTTTTCTGTGTCCATGTCAGTCAAGCAGGAATGGTTAATAGTTGAATTCGTTTTTTCCTTGAAATGGATTTCAATTGCTCTTTTATGATTTCTACAAGCTTGTCCATATCAGCTGCTTTCTGTTCCACAAGCTCATCTGTTTTGGCTTCTTTTGTTGAAATGGCAACATCTAGTATTTTATGAAATTTGCTTCGTACATTTGCCTGGAATTTTTCGAACTTTTCCCTTCCATAAGATGCCTTGCTATGTTCACCAAGGGAATGTAATTTTAAAGGAGAGCAACCTATCCCAGTGAAAGATGAATTGAGTTTTTCTATCGTTTCTTTCTTCTCCAAACCGGTTACTTCTTCTGGAGTTAAACCAATGTCCTCAGGTTCAGTATGGGTATCAGTACTTTCGTCAGCACTCTGTACATCACTTTTAAATAAAGTACCTCTACATTGAGAACACAGTTTTTGCCCTGGTTTCACTTTAATTTCCTTCATTAATAAGTATTTACATTGCTGTACAGTCACCATACGTAGTGATTTTCTCACACATCTCTTATGCTTTCTTAGGGGATCACAACACACTTTTTGAAGAAATGCAAACTTTAAAAAAAAAAAAAAAAAAAAAATACTTTTATGATGCAGACAAATGGTCTGTAAATCTTTAGCAGCTTCTGTTCTTAACTTCAAAATAATTCTATTTTCTTCAGTTAGATCTGCTACATTTTCAATACCTTTCTTTGAGACATAGGTATATTTGTGACATTCTGTCAAAGTTAATTGCCCAACACTGCACTTAGAATATTCCATTTTCTCTGTAACAAAGAAATACACTAATATTAGGACACTACTATACTTTGTCCATGCACACTTATAACATCAATAAAGTAATAAATTATACACTGGTAGAAGGTTTGAGTTTCGGAACTGAAGCAGACTGACTGACAGCTGTGCTAACAAGGTGCTGCATGTTGTGAACAAAGAGGTCACACTCACAGGTTTTGACTTGGCTTCTTATCGGAAGTGATGAAGGAAGTCAAAATCAGCTTCTTGGAAGTGATGTTTTTCAAGGGGAAAAAACAAAGGAGATGTTATCATTTTTTTAAGATAGGAATCTTAGAGTTTGGGTGAAATTGAAAAAATAGTTATCCAGCAGCCATTTTTTTTTCAAAATGGCAGAAAAAAGTGCCGAAGGAATGAAAAAGCCATCAGTTTTATTGCTGGGTATGATGGAACATGTCTCTAGGTTCAATAAAAAAATTTATATGTTAGGGTTATACCTATCCCTCATGTTGATAATTCCGTTTTTAGTAAACCATGTTTTCCACAGAGAAAATTAGGCTAAAAATAGTTAATTAATTTTTTAGTAGAGTACAGCAGATATTTAGAGTGTTAACATATTTTTTTCTGAAATCTTCATGCTTTCATTGACAAGGATGTAAAATTTCAAAGAGATTGAATGATTTCTGAGTGAGATGGAATTTTTTGGTAAGCAAGTGTAGCTTGAGTAGAAGGCCTTGGAAATGGTAAACAACAAGAATTCCCCAAAAGTTTCAAGGGCTGTAAAATGAAAACCAGAAGTGCTAGAGGGAAAAATTTTATGGGATTACTTATTCCCTTGGAGGGATTGGTTATACCAAGTTTCATCAAAATAGGAGACCATGGGTGTCAAAACCTTTTTTTTTTTTTTTTTCGTTGATTTGACGTGGAATGACCCTGCACCAAAATTGTTATATCAGCTCAATTTGGGTTAGCATTGTACTGCATGCAGTAATCAATCAGTGCACCTTTATTTTTAAGTTTATTCCAGTTTCTGATATGCTAATTTAATAAAATCCTTAGACTACGCTTGGCACTCCCGATGTATGATACGAGACTACAACAGTTATTATCAATAATTGGTATGCTGCAGCTGCCGGTTTGTTGCAATAAAGGAGTTTTTTCTTGACTTTGTGTTAAAATTCTTTCTGTCTTTAGTTTTAATACCAATATTCATATTAACTTTTCTGCAAACATATCTCATGGTATTGGTAATATCAGGTATGTATGGTAGAGAACCACAGTAGGTGACCTCTTCTGTGGTCTTCGTTATTGCATTATTTGAGCTTTTTGGTTCCATTTTTTTATTAAATTATTAATCATATGATGATCCTGATATCCATTTTGGGTTGCAATGCCCTTTATCCATTGAATTTCATTGCAAAATGCTTTTTTACTTGATGAATGTGTATATGCTCGTCGTATGAAGGCTCTAACAGCTGCTAATTTATATGTCACCGGATGATACGAACCTGCTGGGATAATTTGATGGTAAGTTGGTTTTCGGTAGATCTGACATTGAATACCATTTTTGTCTTTTGTAAATAATATGTCAAGGTACGGTATTTTCCCATCTTTTTCCATTTCAACTGTTAAGTTTAGTTTATTGAGGGATAGTAGTTTGCATATGCCTCAATAAAATATTGTAATGCATTTATGTCGTGCTGCCAAAAGATATGTCATCTATGTACCTAACAAAGACCGTTGGAGTTTTTATATTTTTGTTCAACATTATTTTATTTTCTATGCCCTGTAGTATAACTTCCACCAGAATTCCAAAAATTGGAGAGCCCATAGGTGCTACTTGGAGTTGTTTGAATCAACACATAAAAAATTGGAGCCAAAAAGAAAAAAAAACAGCCATAATTCAATATTGTACTAAAAATAAAAAATTTCCAAATTCTGATGAAATAAAATTAATTTCAACTCATAAATCTGAAAAAGAATTAGGATTTTTTGAGTCCATATCTATTGAAAAACTAAAATATAAAGTCTGCAAATATTTAAGACCCAACAACCCTTTCTGAAGTTTGGAAAAATATAACATCAGCTTACAAATGAAAACTTTTTTCATCTTGTTTTCAAATTTTCAAGTGATTTATGTAAATATCAATGTGCTGATTACAAAAAGAATTTTTTTCTGCACCACATACCATTTTTTTACAAATGAAGGTTGAACATATTATGATGCAGATACACATATACATAATGATATATACTTACAATAATATGTTTATAGTGGGTGATCTCAGTGAGAGATGGGTTTGCCTCCTTGGGGTGCTCCATGGGCAACAATTTCACACACAACAGCAACAAGGGCCTCTGTGAATCTTTGGAGAGGTACCAGCTAGTACTGTGTAACATTGTTGGCAAAAAGACCCCAATTCACTGGGTTATGTTCCAGAATCCTTAGGTTGAATGACCAACTGGAACCATCAGCTGTGGGCTAAACCCTCGCACTGATATACTTTTCTGATTACAAAGACTCAAAAGAAAGCTAAAAGAGGACTCGAGTGTGGGATATGGTGGACCTACCACACTTGAGAAGGATGTTCCACCACGGAATGGACCTGCTAAACGGCATATGAGAAGGAGATCTCGATTGAGTGAGTGTAAGATTGGTGTAGGGAATACTAGAGATATAAATGGAAAGATAAATGAGGTGATTCAAGAAATGAATAAGTATAGATTGGATGTGCTGTGTGTAAGTGAAACTAAGAAGAAAGAAACTGGGATAGAAGAAATGAATGGAACGGTGAGTGTGTGGTCTGGAGCATTGAATAATGTGAGAGGACAGGCTGGTGTAGGTGTGATTTTAAGTGAAAAGATGAAGAACAACTTGATTCACTATAGCTGCATAAGTGAGAGAATTCTCTGGATTTGTTTGAAAGTGAAGTGAAACCTCAGAAAATAGTAATTGTTGTAGTGTATGCTCCTTGTGACTTGGAATCTTCTGATAGGAAGATTTCTGGAATGAGCTAAAAGCTGTTTTGAGCCAGTTTGGTGCTAAAGAGAAAGTTATAATAGCAGGGGATTTCAATGCTAGAGTAGGTGTGCAGAATGTGATTTCTGATAATGTTCTGGGTAAGTTTAATGATCCTGGTGTGAAAGATGATGGTGAAAGATTAATTGAACTTTGCATTGAGAATGGTTTGTGTGTATCTAATATGTTTTTGAACCACAAGTATATCCACACGTACATTTGGGAAAATCGTACTCTCAGATTAAAGAGCGTAATAGATTTTGTTGTTTATGATCAGCATCTGAAACACTTAGTTGTTGATGCCCATGTGATGAGAGGTGCAAATGTTGGCTCTGATATCACCTGTTAGTGTCATGGGTGAAACTGAATGTTGGTTGAAGAAGGAGGTACGAGAAGATGACTAAGGTGAAAAGAATAATGGTTGAAAGGCTGTCTGAAGAACATCAGCATTACTCTGATTTACTCAGTGAATGTCTGAATGAATTGAAGGCGTGCGAGAGGAATGTAGAAAAGAAGTGGACACGTTTTAAGAACTGTATTGTCACTGCCGCTGAAGAAGTCTGTGGGTACTGCAACTGTTGGTAGCTTTAAAGGTGATGCTTGGTGGAACAGTGAGGTTAAAGAAGCAGTAAAGAGAAAGAAGACAGCATACTTGGGGATGTTGCAAGGTAGAGTCTCAGAGGATGAACATCGCTGTAAGAAGCATGAGGCAGCAAAGCTGGTTCGCCAGAGTAAGGCAAGAGATAGAAAGGAAAAGGAGGAAAGGTACCATTTTGCTTTTTGGAAAGGTAGAAAAACACTCTGGAAGTACATAAGACATAGGAAAAATAGGGGAAATAAAATTATAAGTTGTGTAAACAAAAGAGTTGGAGAAATGATATGGGATCCCAATGAGCTAAGTGAGAGATGGCGCACTGGTGGGATCTCTAGAGAATAGGTGTGCAAAGCTCTAAAATCTATTCAGAATGGTAGGGCTTTGGGAGTTGATGGCATAGCAGCTGAGATGTTGAAATATGGTGGTGTCTCTGTAATTGACTGGTTAACTGAAATTTTCCAGTCGTGCTGGGAGTCAGGAATGGTCCCTTGGGATTCGAAGGATGCTATCATTGTTCCCTTGTATAAGAGAAAAGGTGATCAGACTGACTGCAAGAACTATTGTGGTATCAGCCTACTGAGTGTGCCAGGGAAAGTATTTGGAAATATTGTTATCGATAGGGTACGGGATCTTACATCAGCGAAAGTGTGGGATGTGCAGAGTGGCTTTACGCCTGGTAAGGGCTGCACTAATCAAATTTTTGCTTTACTCATGATGATTGAAAAGTCTGTTGGTAAAAAAGTGTTTGTGGCCTTCATAGATTTAGAAAAAGCTTATGACAAAGTAAATAGGACTCTTCTGTGGAAGGTTCTGAATAAATATGGTATTACTGGGAATCTACTTAATAATGTGAAAGCTGTGCATGCTGGCAGTAGAGTTTGTGTACGAGTGAACGGTGTTTTATCAAAATGGTTTTCTATTGGTGCAGGAGTCAGGCAAGGTCGTGTAATGTCACCCTGGCTGTTTAATATATTTATGGATGCATGCATTTGTGATGCCAAAATGGATAATACTGGTTTGTGTCTTGGTAATATGCGTGTGTGCAAATTGCTCTATGCTGATGACACAGTCCTGTTGGCAGAGAGCAAAAGTGAGTTACAGAGTATGTTGTCCCGGATGTATGAAGTTTGTATGAAATTCAAACAGAGTAAATAAGAAAAAACCAAAGTTATGGTTTTTGAGCGAGGAACTGTTCGTACTGAATGCAAGATAAGCCTTAATGGCACAGAGTTTAGCCAGGTGAATGAGTTTGTATACTTAGGAAGTATGTTTGACAGAGAGAACAAATTAGATGGCGAAATTAATAGGCGAGTGAATTTTTCATTGCAAGTCATAGCTGCCTAAGGAGGATTTCACAGGTATGATGGGTTGTCAAGGAAGTCCCAAATGGTTGTGTATGAAAGTGTAATTGTTCCTACTCCGATGTACGGCAGTGAAACCTGGGTACTGCAGAAAAGACACAGGAGTCATTTGCATGCTGGGGAGATGCGTTACTTACGGGGGGTGGGGGTGGCAAGACACGCGCTGATCATGTGAGGAATGAAGAAGTGTTGCAGATGTGTAATGTGAAGCAAAATGTTGTTAGTAAGGTGGAGACTAATATTTTTAGGTGGTTTGGCCATGTTGAGAGAATGAGTGATGAGGTGCTGACTAAGAGAATTTTTTCAGCAAAAGTGGCAGCAAAAAAAGGCACAGGAAGGCCAAGGAAAACATGGGAGGACCAGATTCAGGAATGTCAGCTTAAGAAAAAGATCACGAGTATGAAGTACAAAAGGTCTTGTGTGCGGCGTGTGATGGATGTTAATGAAGCTCGAGCGGTGTGCAGAGATTGCTGCAAATGGAGACGTTTGATACATCAACAGTAAATAATTTTTAGTTCTATCAGTTAAATGTGAACTGGGCACATGGTCTTTCTTTGAGGAGCTAACCTCTGAATCTCAGAGAACAGCTTAATGATATGTATGTATGCATGTATAATATGTTTATGGCATGAATCCATCCAGTTTTAAACTATTACTGTGTAAGAAGGTATTATTTACACCCTAAAGTAATTTCAGCTGTTTTCTTTCAGCAAGAAATGTTTTTTTATGGGATTTCCTTTTGTGACCGTTTATACCAGTCTCTCTTTTTAAGCACCAACAAAAAATCTGCAATCACATGTTTATCCCACCATCCTTGATACTGTCGTTTCATTTCTTTGATGTCTTGGTGAAATCTTTCACCAGGCTCTTCACTCATTGCACCTAAATTGCTCGGAAAATAGCCTAAATGAGAATACAGGAAGTGAATTTTGATGCTCATATTGCATACTAACAACTTGAAGTTCTGTAACATATCACCCACAATTTCTTTATAATTAGGACTTCTAGTGTTGCCCTAAAAATTGTTGTTAACATTTTTGGGTCGATTCTATGCTTCTTTTTCCACATCTGTCATATGCTGTTCAAACTGGCTATCTTGGTTAGTTTTCGTATTTGAGTGCCCTCAAATATTCCTTCTTTTATCTTGGCACTAGACAGGGAAGGGAACTGTGACACAAGGTATTGAAAACATTGTCCACTTTTATCTAAAGCTTTCACAAATTGCCTCATTAGCCCTAATTTGATATGGAGAGGTGGTAGCAGTACTTTATGCATGTTCACTAAATTTTCAGCTATTATATGTTTTGTGCCTGGAATCAATGCATTCCTAGGTGGCTATGTTTTTTGGGCCCAGTGTAAGTCTCACTTTCTGCTATCCCATTCACATAGGAAGCAGGAAAATTTTTGTATAGCCTCCTTGCTGACCCAAAAGTATAGCAGTAACTTTCAAGTCCCTGCATATTGGTCGATTATGTTCATTATATTTTATTTTTCTGAGTAATATTTCCATTGTTTCATAAGTTTCATTCATGTATGTGGAATGTGCAACTGGAATAGAAGAAAACTGATTTCCATTATGCAATAAAACAGCATTTAAACTTCTTTTACTTGAGTAAATAAACAAACGCCAATCTTCTGGATCATATGGAATATCTCCTAATTTATGAATCAAATTGGATATATCATTGCAATACACTAAGGAATCGTCATTTGCAAAAAATCGTAGAAACTCTTTTTCATGATTTCTGTAACAGGTGAAAATAGTTTCACTTGTTAATAGATTTTTTCTTTCAATCTAGAACACAATATTTCAGCATTGCCTTTCGTTAATCCTAAATCCCGGACTAGATCATTTAATTCTGTTTGGTTTATCAGCTGGGATCCCGCTTTTCCTATACTGAAATCTACACCTTTTTCTTGACTGCCTAAATCGGGTTCTGAATCGGATGACGCATCTACATCCAAATTAAGAGGCAGAATTGGAACAGGCACGTTTTCACCATGAAGAACAGGTCATATAGCTGATTTCAAATTACGATAAGCAATCTTCGATTTGTTATGCCTATTGTACCACGAAATGTTACACAAGCAAAAATAACAGTCATCGTAATTGTTTTGCTGTTCACGCTAAACCATGGGTATCCCAAATGGTAAACATGAGCACTTACCTAAGGACCAATTTTGTAATTTTCCAACACAAGAACGATATACACTGTGCATAGCCCACGGTTTCTCCTGGTCTGCTAATTTCATGCCAAAGTATGAACGATACACATTCTTCACAAATGAAGTGATGCTATTCCTTTGTTTCTTCAACACATATTCACTGCATATATAGCAAAATGAATTTGGATCACTTTTACATCTCCTAGATGAACTATTATTGCTAGCCGTAACTTTAAGACTACTGAAATACATACAAATAAATTCAATTACAAACCATCAAGACATACTGCTAAAAACGTTCACCTAACAACTTTGGCATGTTTGTGTTGTTCTCGTCTGCGTATGTTCCTGCATTTCTCTTCTACTTTGTACCACTAGCACCATCTAGATGTCTTTCATAGCAAATAAGTTATAGTTAATATTTTCAGTATTTCTGAACAACAGTTTTCACATTTTAAAAAACGGACACCGTAAAAAAGCGCCTTACTGATTTGTAAAATGAATATGCTTTGCATTATTGGAAAATGTAATTTATAAAAAAAATGCATGTGATAGGCAAAAAATAAGGTCAGTTCTGAACTCAGCCTGCCAAACTTCTTCTAAAACAGTCAATATTTGCCAAACAAAAAAATACACGTAAGCTGGTGTAATTAAGAGAGAGAAAAACTTTTCAAAACAAAAAAACAAGAAGAAAGTTCTTTACCAAAAAATGAACAAAAAAATTAAAATAAAAAAAAATCAATAAAAATAAAAAAAGAAGAAATAAAAATAAATAAAAATAAATAAAAACATGGGGAAAAAAGCAATAATAATCATAACATTGAAAAAATCATAATATGCTGAAGTTGAATCAATAATACAAATAAATGAGAAACTCATAATCCTCTGTTAAAATTAAATTAATTTCTGATCATTAATGGTTATTGATAATCCTTTAAAATTAAAGCTAAATCAATTTCCAACCGGTATTTAGCAATAATAATCCACTAAATTTAAATTAAATCAATTTTTCGACCATTATTGTCCAAAATAATCTTGAAGAAAGCTCTTCCATAGCATACTCTCCCTTTTTTTAACTTCGCGACTAAGGAGTATGTGCGCCTCCGTGAAGAATGTAACAACTGTTTTTAGAATGTTTAAACTCAAGAATCGAATGAAGAATAACGCACAGACGACTAGAAGGTACGTAACGAATTTCGCCTATTTAATTTCTTGCAGTAATTAAAATATTTTCCGGTCGAGAAATGTATTTCACGTAAAGAAAAGATAACATGTAAAAAGCAGCAACAGTTAAACCATTACATTAAATAGATATTAATTATTAACTAAAGACAAATACGTTCTAAACATGTTTTTTCATCTCGATATATCGAGAAATACGTATACCAAAAGAAGACATTTGATGTGAGAATCTCTCTTTTAGAAATGAACTAACAACGGCGCATGCGCCCGCACATTGATAGTGCCATTAAAAATTGAGATGAGGACAAACACTCACCATTTGCAATTCTTTGATGTGTGCATGAGCATGTAAGAACAACGCTGATGATGGAGCCACGAGACACACCGAAAACCTGGGTTACGAGCTATTAAGCTACATTCGCAATCGAACTTAATGTGTACCTTATATACCTGTATTTTCGGTTAAAATTTAGTAAAATGCAACTAAAACGTATGTATGTGTAAAAAAACATCTTTGAGCATCAGTAATACTACTAACCAAATAAGTATTCTCAAACCACATGGTTTCAAGGTAAGTTAAATTTAAATGTATCAATAGTAACAGTATTTTCCTTAAAGCAAATATCATTACAGTATAATCAAGTATTAATATTCAATCTTTTCTAAATACACATTTTTTTAATATCAAACAAAGATGAGCTACACGTGATTTGTATCGTGAGTCAGCAATAAAAAAATGTGCTATAAAAATAGTGTTAGTCCTACAATGCATGTAGAGTGAGTATATATGTGTGTTTCACCCATAAATTTACTTGCAAAGTTTAATTAGAAGTGAATGTTTCACAAAATGTGCAATGTTATTGATGACTTGCAAAATCTCTGATACTTTGCTTCAAGTATACACTAATTACTGAAGGTGAGAAATGTAACATTCACAGAACATAACATTAGCAAAACAGTCTTTTTAAAAAATACAATGGAGGTCCAAACCTTTCGATGATCTTTGGATACATTTCAGAGAAAATTTTGCTTTTTACTACAGCAAAGTTTGTCTGAATCTCACTCCAGAAAGTTGCCTATAGGAAACAAGAAAATTATAAGTTTAAGTATTTTATTCTTGCTAATAATTAGGTAATGACAGCTCAGATATTTTTGTATATATGTCTGAAAGCATACATTTTTGTACTAATTACAGAAAAATCACTTGCTACAATTAATTACCCTCAACATATACTATCCTGACACACAGATCATAATTTGATCTTAACTTGCACTACCTCTGCCCTCAAACAAGTGGATAAGTAACACTATACACCACCAGCAACGTTAAGAGGTTCGTATTTAATACTGATTTACAAAATATTTCTTCAAAATGTAGTATCCTCTGAAAGCCATGCAACACTGAGATATGCAGTAATTGGTAAGAAAGTGAAGGGAACATCCCTTGGGTAGTACAATAAAAGCAAAAGTTAAGAATTAATACCACTAGTAAGAAAAATGTACAATATGCTGGTGTGGGTGTTTTAAAAATAAACACCTTTTTTTTTCCTTCTTGAACACATGAAACAAATACTATCAGTTGAATTGACGTGGAATAAGTAAGGTAATACAGGCACTCCTCAATTGATGACCAAGTTTCGCTCCGACGACTAGGTAGTTAAGTGAATTGGTCAATAAGCGAAGTTTTTAGTTATTCTGAATAAAGAAAAGGCCTAAAGGAAACTTCAACTTGATAACTTTGTTTTAATTTGTACCTCTTACATATTACAGAACATAAAAATACAATCAGCAAAACTTAAAAATATTATTAAAAGAATTCTTGATATCCTCATATCACACATAAGTTACGTTGAAAATTATAAGAGGTAGGGCGCTTTGATAATGACTTCTACCTTCATCAGCCATGGAATGAAACACATGGTATAAGCATAAGTTGTTGCCAGATTTCAAAATCGCTTTCCAAATGATAGGGATGTTAAAAGGTGCGTCTGCATTGTAGGTGTTAGGGGTAAGGTAGATTTCAATCAAATATCTCTATGACTGTTTTGATTCAGTGGAAAAGTATTCCTGTTTTGTATACAATGGTATCTACTACCAACAAAAACAAGGCATACCAATGGGCTCTCCTCTTTCCCCCTTACTTGCTGAAATTTATTTGCAGAATATTGAAAAATTAATCGTTGCCCCATCTCTCTTAAAACCCACCATTTGGTTACACAGAATGTGGATGACATCTTCATCATTTTGCCACATCAGAAACACTCTCTGTTTGAACTTATGTCCTTCATAACTTCAAAATTCCCTCATATAAAATTCTCTCCTCAAGAACAGGTAGACAACAGTATTAGTTTTCTGGATGTCAACATCAACCCAGACTTCTCACTTGGCCTCTGTGTTTACAAGAAACCTTCTGCCACCCATAATATCATCCCTTACCATTCTTGCACCTTTGAAAAATACAAATTGGCTGCTATAAAGTTGTGCATATGCAGAGCAAACCTTATTTGCAACAGCCATTCTGCTCTTTAAAAATAATATCAGAACATCAACAACATTGGAAAATTGCATGGCTTTCCACCCCTCTTAGAACATAGACTAATTAAGAAATTTGAATCACAGAATAGATCTACTAGTTTACTGCCTGAACTTTTCCCCACCCATCAGTTTGTTGGCACTTTGCCCTTCAGCCTGTCCTTTACTCATAAAGTTTACTCTATTTTCAAGTCTTTTGGCTACATGACTGCAGTTAAACCCCTCCACATCTTCTTAATCTTATCCTTAAAGACAGAGATCCCAATAAACCCCTAGAGCTACAAGGCGTCTACTCTATCCCTATCAACACTTCCACAGGCGTCACCCACTATATTGGTAATACTTACCGCACCATAAACTGGCGATTGATGGAACATATCACTGATGTTAAGAAAGGCAGTCCTTCCACCTCCCTTTCAATTTTAACCATCAGCAACACATCCGCGATTCCCAATTGGAAAAATGTTAAACGTATCGCTCCGTTCAGCAATCGGATAGCCCTCGGGTACCGTGAAAGCGTTGAAATCTACCTTACTCCTAACACTTGAAATACAGACGCACCTTTTAACATCCCTATCATTTGGAAAGCAATTTTGAAATCTGGCAACAACTGATGCTTATACCACGTGCTTCATTCCATGGCTGATGAAGGTAGAAGTCACTACCGAAACGTCCCACCTCTTATAATTTTCAATATAACTTATGCGTGATATGAGGATATCAAGAATTCTTCTAATGTTTTGTGTGTTACGTGCTTCACTGCCAATTTTTCTCACTTTAAAAATGATGTACCAAAAAAACATTCAGATTAATATTTTAGTTATCAAATTTTTCACAGTGTGGTAGTGGTTTGAAGTCGTCAGTGTCATCATCGGAGTTAATCAATAGAGTTATCAGGAGCTGTAGAGGGCCCGGGTAGAGGAGATGATGGTAAGGAAATAGAAGTACTAGTAGGGGTAAGAGTCTTGGGTGTAGCTTTCGAGAAGAATCTCTTTAGTGTGATCTGCTTTGCAAGTTTCTTTTTTCTTCATAAATTTCCCGATAGCATCTTAAAAGTTCATTCATTTGCCATTTCACTTTTGTTAACCATTCAACTTTCTGATCCATATCCTCTTAGTTCTAATATAGCTGCATTCACTTTCGAGAACATACCAATTAAACCCTTTACAGCGAACTTCTTTTGTACTTCTTCCATTCTTTCCTCTTCTTCAAACTGCTGCTGCGCTTCCAATTTTATCAAATCTTCATTGGTTATCTCTCCCTTGACATATTCCATTAATTCTACAATATCTTCCACTTCAACATTTAAATTAAGCACATCAGCAAGTTCCACAATTGTTTTATGTATGACATCAATATGCTCATCTTTGTCAAAACTTTCAAAATTATTCACAAAACATTTTAGGCATTTTTTCCATATGCCATGCATACACTTTCTGTCACTCCCTCCCAAGCTGATTCAGTGTTCTTTATGCAGGGTAAAATGTTATATGATTTCAAAAAATTACAAAGGGTTACTTCAACACTTTCTGTTGCTGCTATAGTTTTGGAAAAAGTTGTGTGCAAATAGTATGCTTTAAAGTAGCTATAGCTCCCTGGTCCATTGGCTGTAAGATGGCAGTCGTGTTTTTAGGCAGATACCCTACCTTTACATCTGGGTGTAGATCATCAAGATGCTGGGGGGCAGTCTGAGGCATTATCAAGCATTAGGATAATTTTAAACGGAATGCCCTTTTCCAGACAATAATGCTTGACCGAGGGTATGAAACAGTTGATGAACCAATCCTCAAATAAAGCTTGCATCATCCATGCCTTGTTATTTGCACGACAGTAAATGGGCAGTATATGTGCTTACTAACCGGCTTCAATGCACGTGGGTTCTCGGAGTGATAGGTGAGGAAAAACTTGAGCCCAGCGGCATTTCCTCCCAACAACAATGTGACCCTGTTCTTAAAAGCCTTGAGACCAGTCATTGTTTTAGCTTCTTTGTGTACCTAGGACCTTGTAGGCATTTTTTTACCAAAAAGTCTAATTTCATCCACACTGAAGATTTGTTCCAGGCGGTAGCTGCCTTTCTTGATAATTTCATCAAATTGGTCAACAAATTTTTCTGCTGCTTCTACGTCTGCACTTGCCACCTCACCGCTGATACTCCGATTATGCAGGTAGAATCTCCAACGAAACTGTTGAAACCATCCATGGCTTGCCGTAAGTGTTTCCATCGATTCTTCGCATTTGCGCACCTTCAAAGTCTCAAAGACACTGCGTGCCTTGGCCTGAATCACTAAAAGGCTCGTCAGTATTCTTTTTTGTATCTGGTCGTCAAACCAGATCACCTGTAATTTCTCCATTTCATGAAAGAGGCCTTTCCCCTGCCTAGTTATTATGGCTTTAAAATCTGTTGATGCTTTCACTGCCTTTTTCACTCTATCTTTATCCTTTAAGGTCATCAAAACGGTCAAATTCACCAGCTCCAAGTCATAGGCTATCGCTTTAAATTTTTTACCAGCTTCATAGTCGTTTGTGATCTTCATTTTCATCTATCTCAAGATCAATAGCCTTTCTTCAATTCTTGGCACTTCCTCTAGGTGAAGTCATGATCTTCATTTTCATCTATCTCAAGATCGATAGCCTTTCTTCAATTCTTGGCACTTCCTCTAGGTGAAGTCATGCTCTTCCTTTTCGCTGACATCTTGTACTATGGGGTGCACAACAAAGTTACAAATTTATACACGAAACATGTAGTCTTGGAGATTGCGAATGCTTCATGTAGTGAATACTGACCAACTGCGGGAATGAGACTGTTGGAAGACGCCACCTGTGTCGGCAAAGCAGGAACATCTAGGAGAGCAAGAAACTCATAACAAGATTAAAAATAATAAAGGCCTTTCTCACGGTTCCACTCTCAAAGAAAGAGCTGAGTGCGCAGTTCTATGACCCCCCCTCCCCATGTCTCAACAAGCAAAATGAAGCTGCTGCTGTTTTTTTATAACTGTCACCAATAAATCTTTGATGAAGTGCCATCATTCTAGAACTCGGCAAATTAAGTTCACTCACCCACCTGTTATTGTGATTACTGCTATGTGTTGTATTACGTTTATCTTTTTCAGACTGAGAAAGGGGATTCCCTGCGCTGGAGAGCTGGTCGTAAGTCTGAGCGGTCATTAAACAGATAGGTTATTAAGTGAGGAGTGCCTGTACAATAAATTCAATACAAATGCCCTATGTTTTCTTTCAATAGGAACTTATAACAAATATTTAAAAAAAGTAACTGTACAAAACTTCTGTGGGTTGTTTCGAAGATAATCATTTATTTTTAGGCACATCCTTTAGGCAAGAACTGCTCCACCTTGAAGTTTTCGATGTTTACTTCACTGAGTGTTACATTTAGTCCAGGGACACTATTCACATAACAAGCAATTCATATGCTGATTGATATCTTTTTCTTGTTATTACTTATTTGAAATTTCTTTTCAACAGTGTCCTTTAAGCAATCTTCTTCTGACTTGTGGCTAATCACTGTTAGTTATTCTTAATTCATTCTATGATCAGGTGTATGTTTGCCAAATCCTACTTCAATTGACATGTTTTTTTTATTTTTCTTTTATTAATTTACATTAATCCACACTACTGCTCTGTTGTTGACAGTTCTCTCTAATGTAAAAAAGTTAACAGCTATAGGTATGTACACTGAAGAGCAATTGAATAAGAGATACCTGTCTAGTAACGTGTAGCACTACCTTTCGCCCTGATGACGGCGGCGATTCGTCTCGGCATGGACTCAACAAGACACCGGAAGCGTTGGGAAGCCATACGGATCCACGACCCCTGAACAAGCTCCCATAGTTCACAAAGATTTGATGGAGGCGGTCAGAGCCTCGAACATCTCTCTTGATGGCATCCCAGATGTGCTCGAGGGGATTGAGGTCAGGTGAGCTAGCTGGCCAAGGAAGCGAGGTCACGTCGGTGGAGTGTTCATCTAACCATTCAGATACAATTCGAGAGCCATGGCACGGTGCATTGTCTTGTTGCAGGACGAGGTCCCCAGTGGGATGTTGAAGACGCACACAAGGGAGCAAATGGTCATCCAGGATGTCCCGGTAACGTTGACCTGTGAGGGAAGATGTCTCACGTACCAGAGGTCCCATTTCAGTCCACGTAAACAGTCCCCAGACGAGAATGCCACCCCCACCAGCTTGAAAAGTACCCTGCTGGCAAGAAGGATCCATCGCTTCATGTGGTTTGCGCTGTATTCGTATCCTGCCATCCGCATGTACCAACGTGAATCTAGACTCATCAGTCCAGGCAACATTTTTCCACATGTCGAGGGTCTAGTGGCGATGTTCCTGCGCCCATGCTAATCTTTGCACCCTGGGATGTGTGGTCAGCAGCGGTACCCTCGTGGGACGATGGCTTCTGTACCCCATAGCGAGGAGATGGTTCTGGATGGTGTGGCTGCTTACACGTTTTTGTGTACCAGCGTTAAATTGCCGAGTGATTTCTTTCACTGTGGCCTGTCTATCCGATGTTACAATGCGAGCTAGCCGACGATGACCTCGCTCATCCACATGCTGTTGTCCACGGCAGTTGGCCCTTGCAGGGATGGTTTTACCAGATTCGATGTACTTACGGTGCACCCGTGACACAGTGGCTCGTGAAAATCCCAGTGCCTGCACGACTTCCGAGATGGAGTGACCCATTCGTCGGGCCCCGACAATTTGTCCACGATCAAATGTGCTTAGATCCTTCGTCTTACCCATACTGCGTCCCATCACATCACTCCTTATATTGCCGGATCTCTGCATACGTCATGCCGTTTCCGTTTACAGGACCGCCCATAGCGCCACATTTGCATAACGCCAGCTGTCTCTAATTCAATTGCTCTTCAGTGTAGTGCACTGCTCCTTGTTGATGTATGACATTTTGTTCTATTTTGTTTAACCATGGGATACTACCTACCTAAGAAAAAGCCTGATAGGGCTAAGTTCTATCCCAAAATCTCTATAACCTCTGTACTGGAACGATTGTACAAAAAGCCCTGAAAACATATGAAACTCATGCATAAAGAGAATGCATGCAGTTTCTTTATGAAGCTTTTTGAAAGCAAATCAGAAGCATCCTTTTTCAATGTAGAAGGGTTTTTTATTTGCATTTTTTGCTCTATGGAAAGATTATTTTAGTTGCAGAGCTTTATTTGTGCTTCACATTTGTCAACTTAATCTTAGTCCTAACCCTCTGAAGTCTGTATCTTGTCATTCAGCTGAGCCATGGAAGATTTAATTCTTGTAATGAATGATTCCACAGCTACTCTAGTATTTCATAACATTAGAAATTGTAATAGCTTTTACTACGGATGTTAACTAGTGAGGCAATTATACTTAGATGAATTTTCAAAGCAGCCTGTTGGGATTGGAGGTTTAACGACCACCGTGAGCAACTCAATGGGCTATAAGCAGTCGCCCGTCCCTAATTTAGGGTCACTGGTTCCAGGGAAGGGAGAGAACCAGTGCCGTAAGACAAACACAACATCCATGCCTGACCGGGATTCGAACCCGGACCCCTTACGGACGAATGATCAGAGGCCAACGCCTTAGACCACTGCGCCACCGGGGCGGCAAAGCAGCCTGTTGCTGTCAGGTCTTCAGTATTTTCTACTTCTGTGACAGTTATGGCTAACAATATGAAACCACTCCTCAGGTTTTGCTTCAACAATGACTATAGCTGCAGGCTTTCCAACATAGGAGAGAGGTAAACAAAATTAAGGCTATAGTATAGTGGTTGAACATAAATCACCAACTGAAGAGATGCTCAATAAAACAGGACTGATCAGACATATAAGAGAATCTGATAATGAAATAAACTGGGAATTGTTAACAATCATTAGATATTAAAGGAGAATTGAAAAAAGGATTTGAAATATTATATAAAAGAACAAAATCTATCATGCTCCTTGTGACTCAGAACATCCTGATAGGAAGGAAGATTACTGGAATAAGCTAAAAGCTGTTTTGAGCCAGTTTGGTGCTAAAGAGAAAGTTAGAATAACAGAGGATTTCAATGCTAGAGTAGGTGTGCAGAATGTGATTTCTGATAATGTTTTGGCTAAGTTTAATGATCCTTGTGTGAATGATGATGGTGAAAGATTAATTGAGCTCTGCATAGAGAATGGTTTGTGTGCATCTAATATGTTTTTCAACCACAAGTATAACCACACATATACTTGAGAAAATCGTACTCTTAGTCAAAAGAGTGTGATAGATTATGTTGTTTACAATCAGCGTCTGAAACACTTAGTTGTTCACACTCATTTGATAAGAGGTGCAGATGTTGGCTCTGATCATTACTTGGTAGTGTCACGAGTGAAACTGAATGTTGGTTGGAAGGAAAGGAATAGAAAGAGGCCTAGGATGGAAAGAATAAAGGTTGAAAAGGCTCCCTGAAGATTATCAGTGTTACTCTAACTTACTCAGAGAATGACTGAAGGAGCTGAAGTCTTGTGAGAGGGATGTAGAAAAGAAGTGGGGATGTTTTAAGAACTGTGTTTTCACTGCTGCTGAAGAGGTCTGTGGCACCACAATAGTGGGTTACAATGGAGGTGATGCTTGGTGGAATAGTGAGATTGAAGAGGAAGTAAAGAGAAAGAAGGAATCCTATTTGGGGATGTCGCAAGGTAGAGATTCTGAGGATAAATATCGCTGTAAGATGCAAGAGGCAGCTAAGCTGGTTCATCAGAGTAAAGCAAAAAAAAAAAAAAAAAAAAAAAAAAAAGGTAGTAAAAGAGAAACTGGAAAGGCATGAATTGGCTTTTTGGAAAGATAGGAAAACTTTCTGGAAGTACATGAGACTCAGGAAAAATATGGAAAACAAAGTTGTTAGTTGTGTGAAGAATAGGATCACAAAAATGATATGGGACCTTAATGAGTTAAGTGAAAGATAGGATGAATACTTCTCTAAGTTATTAGATCAAGAAAGTAAAGGTGATTCTGAGGGAAAAGCAGATGATGTCACAGTGAAGGATGGAAGCACAGGAGGGATCCCAAGAGAAGAGGTGTGTAAAGCTGTAAAATCTCTTCAGAATGGTAAGGCTATGGAAGATGATGGCATAGCAGCTGAGATGTTGAAATATGGTGGTGTCTTTGTAATTGACTGGTTAACTGAAATTTGCCAGTTGTGCTGGGAGTTAGGAATGGTCCCTTGGGATTGGAAGGATGCTATCATTGTTCCCTTGTATAAGGGAAAAGGTGATCAGACTGACTGCAAGAACTATCATGGTATTAGCCTGCTGAGTGTGCCAGGGAAAGTGTTTGGTAAGGACATTATTGAAAAAGTATGAGGTCTTACATCAGAGAAAGAGTGAGATATTCAGAGTGGTTTTATGCCTGGTAAAGACTGCACTAACAAAATTTTTGCATTACGCATAATGATTGAAAAGTATCTGGCTGTTGGTAAGAAAGTTTTTGCTGCCTTCATAGATTTAGAGAAAGCTTACAACCGAGTAAATAGGATACTTTTGTGGAAGGTAATGAATAAATATGGTGTTACTGGAAATCTACTTAATAATGTAAAAGCCATGTATGCTAGCAGTAGAGCTGGAGTGCGAATGAATGGTGTTTTGTTAAAATGATTTTCTGTTGGTACAGGAGTCAGGCAAGGTTGTGTAATGTCACCATGGATGTTTAATTTATTTAAGGATGTGTGCATGCATGATGCCAAAATGGACAATACTGGTTTATGTCTGGGTAATATCCACGTGTCATACATTACTGACCAAAGAACAAAAAGCTGAACTTTTTAATCGGGCAAAAAAATCAGAACATGCGACAAAAAAAGTGTGAATATGAAGCAGCACAAGCAAGATGGAATTGTTCACTGCATTCACAATGTAAAATTACTGAATTCAAAACAAAATAAAGTGATTTTAAAAGATACAGCTTCAAACACATTTTTTTTTTTTTTTTTTTTTTTTTTTTACTTGCTAGAACAACCTCAATTTTTTTCTTGTGTTGCTTTCTTCTCAGCAAGTCCCTTGGCCATATTGGAATTCTGTTGACTCTACAGCTGCACAGCGATCTTTGTTTACTTTTTCTTTCTGTTGATATAATGCCCTTCCCATTTCTTCACACCTTTTCTTTCCTCCTCCCAGTTTATTCCCTCAGATGACAATAATTTATCAATCATGCTGAAAGAACTTTCAGTCTGAGGACCATGAGTGCATGATATTAAAGCTTTTGCTACTTTAGATAAAAGGTGTGACTTTCAGAATATGAGTACTTTTGAACACCATGCATCAATTCTAACAAACACTTCCGTTTTTGGAAAATTTTCCCTCCCTTATCAAGCTTAAGGGCAGACATTTATGGGATAGAGTAACACTTAACAACAACACAGGATAGTGTGCACATCGCGGGAAGAAAAAAAAATGTGATTTTGGGAGAAATCTTCGCTCCGATCGACTTACGTTTTTGGAAACTTCTTCCTCCATTCTTAGGTTGAAATGCAGTATTTGTGGAATAAAAGGATATTTAAAAACAATACTGATCAGAAGGAACATCACGAGAAGAAAAAAAAATTACTGGGGAAATCTTCGCTGCATCTAACTTCCGCTTTTGAAAGTTTCGAAAGACGGAAGCCCGTCGTCAACCAAAAAACAAATCTCTCCCCCCACCATTACCCCCCCCAAATTTCTGTTCAGTTGTGCATTGATCTCGAGAATGCTCAAAATTATAACGGAAATGGAGGAATTATTCGAATCCTCGGAAAAATCTCTGCCTAAAGACTACGGGAAAATCTTTGCGCCGTCTTAACTTCCATTTTTGGAAATCGTTGCCCACAGTTTCATGCTGAAATAACAAACATCTATGCATTAAAATGATATTTAATAACAATGCTGGGAACAGGCAACATCGTTGAGAAAAAAGAAATTTCGATTAAGGGAAAAATCGTCACTCCGTTTAACTTCAGTTTTCGAAAGTTTTGAAAGACGAAATACCATCCCCAGTGGGAAAACGACCCCCCCCCCCGTTTCTTTTCACTTCTGCATCGATCTCAATGACCCAAATGTTGGCAAAGCAAAATTCCACGAAACCGTGGAAGAATCTCATGCATGATGTGTGCAGATTGCTGTATGCTGACGGCACAGTCCTGTTGGCAGAGAGCAAAAATGAGTTGCAGCGTATTTTGTCCTGGATGTATGAAGTTTTCATGAAATTCAAACTGAGTATAAATAAGGGAAAAACCAAAGTAATGGTTTTTGAGCAAGGAGCACTAAATGTAATATAAGTCTAAATGGCACAGTGATTGACCAGGTGAATGAAAGTAGGCGAGTTAATTCTTCTTTGAAAGTCATAGCTGCATTAGGTTTTCACAGGAATGATGGGTTCTTAACAGAGTCCCGCATGGCTGTATGTGAAAGTGTAATTGTTCCTACTCTGATGTATGGAAGTGAAACCTGGGTACTACAGAAGAAACATAGGAGTTGTTTGTGTGCTGGAGAAAGGTGTTACTCACTGGGGGGGGCAAGACACGTTCTGATTGTGTGAGGAATGAAGATGTGTTGCAGTTGTGTAATGTGAAGCAAAATATCGTTAGCAAGGTGGAGATTAATATGCTTCGGTGGTTTGGCCATGTTGAAAGAATGAGTGATACGATGCTTACTAAGAGAATTTATTCAGCCCATATGACAGGAAAGAAAGGCAGAGGAAGGCCAAGGAAGTCATGGGAGGATCAGATTCAGGAGTGTCTATATGAAAAAGATTATGAGTTTGAAGTGTAGAAGGTCTTGTGTATGTCATGTGATGAATGTCAGTGAAGCCCGAGCTGTGTGTCATGATCGCTGTAAATGAAGGAGTTTGATACAGCAACAGTAAGTAAATAATCAGTTGGAAATTTATCTATCAAACCTCTGAATCTCAGAACAGCTTAGTGATATGTATGTACAAAATCTATCATTATTTGAACATATGGTTTGTTGCTACCTGAATAATAGTTCTGATTGTTATACACTGACAGAAAAAAAAAATCCCAACACCAAGAAGGGGTTGTGTTAGATAAATGACAGTTGGTAGGCGGTGAGAGTACATCTGTAAGATGACGTCTATGCAAATTTCCCGCTCTGCGCATACGTGTGGCGCTAGTAGCGCCCCTTGGAACATGCAAAGCAGGTTTGCTGTAAATACGCGCTGTAACGTTCCTGAGCATTAGTTATCGTTGAGATTCAACGTAGGGTGTTGATGTTAGTCAAGAATGCCTTTAAGAAGACGAAGAAGCCATTATCAACAGCTCACGGACTTTGAACGAGGTCGTGTAATAGGGCTACGAGAAGGTGGATTTTCATTCCGCAATATTGCAGAACGACTTGGCAGGAATGTAGCCACTGTGCATGATTGTTGGCAGCGGTGGTCAAGGGAAGGTACTGCCTCAAGAAGACCGGGTTCCGGCCGGCCACGTGGCACTACTGAGAGGGAAGACCGCCGTGTATGGCGTATGGCCGTGGCGCACCGTACCACGTCTGCGGCAGCAATTCGAGCTGCAGTTGCCACTACAGTGACACAACGAACTGTTACAAATCGGTTACTTGAAGGACAGCTCCGAGCCAGACGCCCTGCAGCGTGCATTCCACTTACTCCAAACCACTGCCGTTTGCGACGTCAGTGGTGTCAAGCTAGAGCTCATTGGAGGACGGAGTGGAGATCTGTTGTGTTTTCTGATGAAAGCTGGTTCTGCCTGGGTGCCAGTGATGGCCGTGTGTTGGTTAGGAGGAGGCTAGGTGAGCGCCTGCAACCAACCTGCCTGCGGCCGAGACACACTGGACCTACACCTGGAGTTATGGTCTGCGGAGCAATTTCCTATGACAGCAGGAGCACTCTCGTGGTTATCACGCGCACCCTGAGGGCACAGTTGTACGTCGGTCTGGTGATTTAACCTGTTGTGCTGCCATTCATGAACAGCACTCCAGGGGGTGTTTTCCAACAGGATAACGCTCGCCCGCATACCGCTGTTGTAACCCAACATGCTCTACAGAGTGTCGACATGTTGCCGTGGCCTGCTAGATCACCAGATCTTTCACCAATCGAGCACGTATGGGACATCATTGGACGACAACTCCAGCGTCACCCCCAACCAGCATTAACCGTCCAAGTGCAACAGGCATGGAACTCCATCACGCAAACTGACATCCAGCACCTGTACGACACAATGCATGAACGTTTGCGTGCTTGCATTCAACATTCTGGCGGTTACACAGGTTATTAATGTACCAGCATTTCACATTTAAAATGGCTCTTCTCGCGCTTACAATAAGCTGTGATCTTGAAACCTTAATTGATTAAATATGTTACCTATACAAATGTATTGCCGCCATTTCATTCCTCTACAACTATTTTTTCGTGGTGTTGGGATTTTTTTTTCCATCAGTGTATATATATTTTTTTTAATTTGTTAAAATAACTGATTCTCTAGTAAAAATCCCACAAGAAAATACTTCCAACAGTTTCTAATGTTATGAAACAAAAGAAATCCTATATTACAAGTAAAAAAAGTCAGGCGCAGAAAGATGTCATTTTAAAAGCAATATCACTGCAGCCATATAGATCTGAAAATTAAAAGTATTTGCAAGATCACTTTGGAATTTCATACTTGGCTAGGTATTCTAGATATTTACTAAATGTTTTGAATTTGGTACACTGTAAAGCAACATTTCCTACAATTTTCTGAGTGTATGAGGATAAAATTTCCCTTGAGCAGAGTTTAGCACCGTAGCTTTGCAAATATAAGCCATCGAAAAGAAAATATAAGATTATAATATATGTGTATGTTTATTAACTTCACACTACTTATTTTAAAAAACAACACAAATGACATGAGAAACAAATACAGAATTAGACAATATTAAATTGAAATAGAACATGAAAAACAAATATGAAATTTGACACAATATTAAACTGATATAGAGCAAATGGTAGCAGTACACACTATACTGACTTGATATTTAAATTTTATAGAGATCAGTCAACAGTTTTATTAAAATGTAATAGTAATATTTCATAATTTTCAGAGACCTAAAATGCCAAATATAAATAAATAAATAAATACAATGAATTTATTTACTGTACTAAGACATTTACTTTAATAACTGCAATGTAGCACAAAGGTACAAGAAATAATTAGAGCAAGCAGAATGTGAAATACTGAAGTGCCTTAATTACCCTAAACATTACCACTAGCTTAAACTGTTGCACCTACAGAGCTGTACTGCCCCCTCCCCCTACAAAACACTATTTCTTAAAGCCTGCTCAAACCTTTGCCACAGAAAGTCAAGTAATACACACACACAAACACACACACACCTTACTTTTCCTCTCTTTCATTAGGAAGAGGGAGCAAGCCAGGCCATGTACACTAAATGTTGCACTTGGATTAATGGCATGTATGTACTGTATGTAGCGATACATATTATACAGATATGTACAACAGATTCAAGTGGAACATTTTTAAGATATTGCTTAGTTTGAATTCAGAACAGAAAAGTGCTACAGAAATGGCCAACTGGTTTTTCTATTGTTGAACATCAGAATTAGCATAATCAGTTTAAGGAGAGCATAATATGCACTGATTACTACAATCTTTTGTTATATATACTCTAGGTGAAAGCCTGTCCATAATGATCAGGGGAAAATGAGTAATTTTTTAATAACCAGGTATTTTTTTCGTTTATGGTGTCAAAACTTGAAAGTATGCTTCATGAACATTACAACAATTAAAAAAAAAAACGTGTATATATATATATGTGGTTGCCACTCCTATTGGCTTTAAAAATTCCCTGAGTTTTCCAGGTTTTTCAAAAGATGATTTCTTAGGGAATTTCAAGTAAAATTTGTAGATAATGATTTTCAGGAGCTTCAGTACATTCCAGAACTTCCTTTTTGACAATTTTTTTGATTAACTGGGAAATCAGGTCATACAAGGCTTCATACACAGGAAAGGTACCATCGGTTTCGGAGTCTGGAACTTTTTAAGAAATGATTTTAACATTGACGCAACAAATGACAAAAATGCCAACTTTGCTAAAATAAGTTTATCCATGCAAGCTTTTTCAACTTGATCACAAGTAAAGGTATTAGGTAGTGTTCGAATACTATCTGTGTACTTTTTAACGTCTGGGAAGACCTGAACAGCTCACTGAGAAACAGTTGCATTTTCCACCCATTTGACCTGGCAAAACTTCAGAGGAAATGTAGAACTTCCAATAATGGCAAAATAATCAGCACGCTCATGCATTAAAATGATATTTAATAACAATATTGGGCAGAAGAAACATTGCGAGAAAAAGTGGAATCCTGCGAATCCACAAAATAATATCACATATGAGTAAGAAGTGACTAAGAAATGAAAAAACCCGAATTTTATGGAAAATTAAAGTGAAAAATCGATGCTGCGTTGCTCAATCTGCCGTGAAACAATTTTACAGGGCACGGAAACGACGCGGATTCCACTGTGGACAGATTAAGTACCAATCTAGAAATTTCATTTCATTTAATAAAAATGAAAGGGGGCGAAAACGACTGGTCTCTATTGATTAGTTTTGAAAAAGTATGTATTAGAAATAGGGAAACGTGCATTTCATTAGAAAAAAATCTTCAAAAATACGAGGTCACTCCTTTTCACTACTACCGAAGATACTAAAAACGAGGAACATGATCAGAAATAAAAATATAATCAGGCATAGAAAAAAAAAAAGGGGGGGGGGGTGCTTGGACTGAAAAATTTATTATGCAGAAGCAGAAGATGGCGTGACTTCTCAACACCTAAGAAATATTCCCGAAAATGCTTTACAAGTGTTAGAATCTTGAAAATAAACTTTTCACAGATGTTTAATAACGTTATTTCACAGAGATTTTCGATTTCCATAGCATACTCAATGTTTTCCGTCGTCCCAACCAATGATTTTCATACCATATTCGATATTTTCCGTGTGTCCGTGGTGGACCAACGATTTTCATATCATACTCTATGTTTTCCGTCGTCCGTAGCGGATCGACGATTTCCATAGCATACTCGACGATTTCCACAGCATACTCAATATTTTCCATTGTCCGTAGTGGAACGATGATTTCTATAGCATACTTGATATTTTACGTCGTCCGTAGCGGACCGATGATTTCCATAGCAGACTCGATATTTTCCATTGTCCATAGCGGACTGACGATTTCCATATCATACTTGATGTTTTCCGTCATCTGTAGCGGACCGATGATTTCCATAGTAATTACGTAAAACCCTTAACACTTGGAATTGCCACGGCGATTCTGGTGCACAATGGAGCAAAATCTGCCTTTTGTAGCAAGATGGCGCAAGATTTTTTTTTTGGCGCAGAATTCCATCTCTAGTAACTGCATACGCATTACGCAAAAACTTATCAGTTTAATTTTCCCTGACTTTTCCAGGTTTTTGCTAAAAAATTTATTTCTCCCCGATTTTTAACCTTATTTTTGGATTCCCTGATTTTTCCCGGTTTCCCGGTCGGCTGGCAACCCTGATATATATATTGGTTGAGGCAGGGATTCGACGATTAAGACAGGCAAAGCACTAGCATGTTCCCAGTGTTTGTTCGCCACACATTAGATGTTAACATAGGCAGCTGATGAAATATCGAAAACAAGTCACAGCAGCAAATCGCAATATTTCCAACAGTTTTTCTTTTATGAAATCGTTAGAAAACAAGTTTTGTCAGTGGTTCCCGTTCTTCAAAATCCCTCAGAAAATGCATAGTGGCCCTAAAGCGCTCATTGTTTCATTTACTGTAAAATAAATAAATAAATAAAAAATCATGCAGATGACAAGCAACTACAATCACTTGTTGCTGCTTTTGCCAGATAGCAAAGTGTTAAAATAGTAAAAACATTTTTGGAGACTTAGAATTGTGCTGTTGCAAATATTAAAATGTTATGGTAATTCATGCGCAGAAGCACAAACAGTATTTTTTTCTTTTCTTCTTTTTTTCATTTCTTCTACAAATATAAATAAAAGAATACCTGGTTATATTCTGAAAATTTTGTGGTTTAAGGGAAAAGATATTTCCCAAATCATATTTCTTCAGCATACGCATGAAATAATAACACATTGTTACCTGCTGTATTGGAACTGTCAAATTTTAGACTTAAATGAGAAAAGAAACTGGTTTGGCAATCTAAAATAATCATTTTAGGTTTGCAAGGGGAATCTTAAAAGTAAATTTCATATTAAATCGAAAACAAATGCCGTCTCCTGCACGATACACTTTAATGATAAAAAAAAAACTATGTACAATTAAAATAAAACCTTTGGTTTCATCTTTGTTTGCACCCACCAGCAATCTTGAGGGAGCTTTAGCCAAATTTCTGGCTTCCCTCATTAGATCTTCTTACTCCGTTTCCAGTTCCACCGAAGCACTTTCTAGGATTCGTTCTTTTTATGTCCACCAACATTCCCACTTACTGTTTAGCTTCACTCGATGTAGTGGCTCTTTTTCCAAACACCCCTGTTTCTTATGTTCATGAACTTATTGAAGCCAAACTTGTTGGTTGGTGCATTTATTCTTCCGGTGAAATTTCTTCCATAATGTGTACTCTTCGATTTATTTCGAAGAGATCTTATTTTCATTTCAATGGTTCTATTTATCGACAGTTGGCAGGTGCCCCTATGGGGTCCCACCTGTCACCATTGCCTGCTGAGGTTTTGTTGCAGGACTTAGAGGATACCCCCATTCCTGTTTTCCCCCATAAAACCACTTCTTTACATCAGGTACGTCGACGATGTATTGGTTGTTTGGCCTTCAGGTTTCGATGAGCTTCTTTCCTTTGCCACTTTACTTTCTTCACGACACCATTCTATCAAGTTCGAGAAATTAGGCACTTTTCTCGAACTCTACCTCAAACTTGATACTCAGACGTCTGAATAAAAATGTGTGTTTGTAATTCAAATAGAGTCCATATCATCACAGAAAAAAAATGTAAGGATCACTGTTTAAATAAACCATGGCATCTAAAAAAAATAATTCACTTGCTTTTCCCGTAATTTATAACTACTTTTTCTTTTTTTCAATCCGATTATGCAACAGATTTTTTTTTTTTTTTTTTTTTTTTTTTTTGCATCTGCTAAAGTTCCTAACGGAATTCGGCGAAATTTGCACTACAACTTTATTGTGATGTATCTTTAACCACTGTAAAAATTTTACTGTGTTATTTTCAAAATTCGGAAAAATTTTTCTCCAAGTCCTTTTGAGCTGTGGAAGTGATAAACAGGTGTTTGCTTTCTTCTCAACCAAGGGTTTCAGATCAGCGCTCCCAGCTGTCAATCAATCGTTGCTATGGTAACACTCTTTCTGCTGGAGGCTCACTCTATCCAAAGAGGCACACATACTTGTCCATAATAAAAATTACCAATGCTAACTTTTTAAGTTTTAAACCGATTCAATTGGAATTTTGGAAGTGAGCTTCTGTAATCCAACTATAGTGAATGTAAAAATTTCAGCCACTTTCGTGAAAAACTCGCAAAGATAGTTTTCTTATTTTTTATCATAAATAGGGGAAGTCTCTTGAGGGGAGGGAGGGTAGCATGCACATAAACAAGAAGATGAATGTGTTGTTCAGGCATACTCCTCACTGGTGGATGCCAGCTGACTTGGTACATACGCGACCCCCCCTGCAAATGCTAAATGCCTCTTCTTTTCCCTTCCGTTCTCAGAGTTGTCCGACGGACATCAAGCCAAAGAATATAAATCAAGCTCCCTTTCCTAACAGACCTACTAGTAATCATCCAATTTTATTGCACTGGACTGTTGCCGGCGGTTTCTTTGAGAACAGAGAAGAGGAACTTTAAAAAATGAAGGGGTAACAGTAACACGATTTCCTAAAAGGGCATTTTTTTAAGCACTAATTTCAAATTTCAAGGCTTTTCAAGACAGCATTAAAAACACCGTTTTTCCAGGATATTCCAGGCCTTGAAAACGTAATCATGATTTTCCAGGTTTTCAAGCACGCGTGCGCACCCTGTTATCCTTAAAGTGTATTGTGCAGGAGACGGCATTTGTTTTCGATTTAATAGCTTTTGGTGCACGAGTTAATTTCTTCATAAATTTCATACGATAGGATTATAAATGAAAAATTCTGTATGTTGTTTATGCAACATAAAGTAGAATCAAAATTCCTGATGTAACATTTTCTTGTTTCTAAAGAGTTGATTGTGTGACATAACGCATCTCTGAAAAATCGATCTTTATTGCTATGACAACAAAGCAAAGTGGTTTGCAACAAAACGGGACAGACATTCAGACAAAGGAAATTATATTTGTTTAGACATATTGCAACAATTAAAATGAACATATCAGTATTACAGTTCATATAAAATGCATCTTACTGGGACACAGTACTCCATCACAGGATGATTTACTTCATGCTTTCCCATTGCAGAACCACTCAAATAACACACCTGACACATATTACATCTCGAACATGATAAGCATTTGAACCTAGAAAGACATTAAACAATTTAAAAAACAGATCTATTATGTTACAAATGATACAACCACTTTATCATAGTCATGTCAATTAAATTTTTACTATTATGTTCAATTAAATGTTGTTAAAAATTAAGAAACTTTTCTTATTTAGTTAATAAAACATTAAATGATTTCATAATATCAATACAACTGATGTATGATATTAACATGCTAAGGTAAGTACAGAACTGCAATAAAAACAAATTGCTGATAAAATACAAGAATGAAAGATGTGTGGTTCAAGGAAAAAAAAATAAGCACAGGAATCATAATAAGCAGGTATTCATTTTTTAGGACAGAAAATAATATTAAACATTCTGGTGACCTAAAAAACTCTCAATGTTTGCATCAATCAAAATGAAATATTGTATTTTTTAACTATCTTTTGCTATCATAATATTTGCCCTTTTTAGGTATCAATCACCAGCAAAGAGCGTATATTTACGTGCAATTCATTAATGATATACTATAAAAACAACCATTCACTTACCTGAAAGATCTTGGTCATTTTTTTTATCTTGTAACACTTCAAAGCATGTCAATTATATTGTTGTTGGCTTTCTGAGGTTGAACTGACTCTTTGCCTTTAATTCTTCCAGGGATGAAACATCGTACTATCTTTTTTTTTTTTTTTTTTTTTTTTTTAATTTACTGGACACCTCACACATGCACGCACTATACCACTCATTCATACAATTCCGTTAAAAAACACTATGTACATATTTACACTATCTACATTCCCAGGCAGTTAAACCATTTGTCAACTGTGATTAAAAAAGTGCTCAATCCGTTTCAAACTCCGTGTTAACCCTATTGCATGTGCCAACCTCATTCAGCCCGTCATACACAACCCTCTAGCGCTTTCAACAGGCACTGTCATCCTCAGGAGGCAGCTGTGTCTCACCCGCCTACCACAGCTCAAGTGAGCTGATTTATTGAGGTTCGGGTCTCAGTCACAATCTCTGCATCTCTGCATTTCTGGCACCATCTATTGTCATTGTTGCTCTTTTTTCTCTCTCTTAGCTGTTGCTCTATTTTTATTAAAGCCTTCCATTGTTCACTTAAGTTGCTAGGCTCATTAATGTTGCATAATCTTGATCTGTTTTTTTCGATTAATATTGATTCTGCAATTCGCAACTGCCTTTCGTTTTTACAGCTCTTAATAATTTTAATATCTTCAAACCTTGGATAATGATGATTTTCCAGACAGTATTGGGTTAATGCGGTCTTAGCTTCTTTTTTATTCCAATTACTTATATGCTGGTTCAATCTGTATTTTAATTTGTCTTGGTGCTGCCTATATATGACACAGGTGGTTGTTGGTTTATAGGAATTTCATAAACTCCTGCTCTATCCAATTGGCTGATTTTTTCATTTTTATTACTAAATTTTTTATAGTCTGTACTTGATTTCCTACTTGTATATCATATCTGCCAGATATTTTATTAATTTCAGCTGACACGCCTTCAACATATGGTATTGCACCAACATATTTTAATAGTTTTTTCATCAGTCTTGCCTTTATTATTAGCCTGAGTTACTTCATAAATCAATTTCTTTAATACTTGTTTAGGGTAACCAAAATTATGTGCAATTTTTTCAATATATTCAATTTCTTCTTTTTTATATTGTTCCATTGATGAGTGTGTTAAACTTCTTTTAATTAGTGTTTTAACACTATTTCTTTTGTGTTAACGGGTGCGATGACTGAAATGGTATTAACACAGGAATATATGATGATTTTCTATGCACTCTGTATTGCATATTATCATTTGTTTTGATTATCATAATATCCAAAAATGCTAATGTATTGTTATGTTCTTGTTCAACTGTCAATTCCATCGATTGAATTGTTGGTGCAATACCATATGTTGAAGGTGTGTCAGCTGAAATTAATAAAATATGTGGCAGATATGATATACAAGTAGGAAATCAGGTACAGACTATAAAAAATTTAGTAATAAAAAATGAAAAAATCAGCCAATTGGATAGAGCAGGAGTTTATGAAATTCCTATAAACCAACAACCACCTGTGTCATATATAGGCAGCACCAAGAACAAATTAAAATACAGATTGAACCAGCATGTAAGTAATTGGAATAAAAAGAAGCTAAGACCGCATTAACCCAATACTGTCTGGAAAATCATCATTATCCAAGGTTTGAAGATATTAAAATTATTAAGAGCTGTAAAAATGAAAGGCAGTTGCGAATTGCAGAATCAACATTAATCGAAAAAAAAAAAACAGATCAAGATTATGCAACATTAATGAGCCTAGCAACTTAAGTGAACAATGGAAGGCTTCAATAAAAATAGAGCAACAGCTAAGAGAGAGAAAAAAGAGCAACACTGACAATAGATGGCGCCAGAGACGCAGAGATTGCAACTGAGACCCGAGCTCAATAAATCAGCTCACTTGAGCTGTGGTAGGCGGGTGAGACACAGCTGCCTCCTGAGGATGACAGTGCTTGTTGAAAGCGTTAGAGGGTTGTGTATGACGGGCTGAATGAGGTTGGCACATGCAATAGGGTTAACACGGAGTTTGAAACGGATTGAGCACTTTTTTTAATCACAGTTGACAAATGGTTTAACTGCCTGGGAATGTAGATAGTGAAAATATGTACATACAGGGTGCCCACTCTTTTTCAGGGAAAAAATTCAAGGACATTCAGGAAAAAATTCAAGGACGAATTTTTCAATGTCCTAAACCGCAATGAATATATATATATATACATATCTCTCATTGAACTGAAAAGTGGACATCTCTTCTATTATCGTGGGACAGATACTGGCAGAACTAGTGGTGTTGGATTTATAATAAACAAGAAACTGAAGGATAAAGTGGTAGAAGTTGAAAGTTCCTCTGACAGAGCTGCACGACTCGTTATCCAACTATCGAGAAGATACCAGGCTCAGATTATTCAAACTTATGCACCCACCACAAGTCATCCTGAAGAAGAAATTGAAGAATTTTATGAGGAAATTCGTCATCTAAATAATAAAGGTAAGCAGCATTTGAAGATAATTATGGGAGATTTCAATGCAAAAATAGGGCAACGGCAACAGAATGAAACTTCAGTAGGTAAATTCGGTCACGGCAACAGAAACCAGCGTGGAAATACTCTCGTTGAGTTTGCAGAGGCAGAAGGATTTTTCATCTTGAACTCTTTTTCAAGAAAAAGCCACACAGGAAATGGACATGGAGACATCCAATTGGGACGACAAGTGAAATTGATTTTATTATGTGTAACAAAAATTCATCATCGAAGACTGCAGTGTGCTGAACAAGTTCAACACAGGTAGTGACCATAGATTGGTGAGATGTAAGATGCACCTCAACACTAAACTGGAACGTGGCAAGCTCATAAGACAAACAAAATGTATTGACATAACCAACCTTAAAAACACCATAATACTTTCAAGTTGGAACTGAAGAACAGATTCTCTGCTTTAGAAGGCCTAACATCGGAAGAAGTGGATATTTCTGGAAGTTAACAGAAAAGTAACCAAAGCTCTAATGGAAACAGCAACAAAATTAGCTGGGTCTAAGAACAAGTTGCATGTGAACAAATTATCAGGAAAAACCAAAATGTTGATGCAAAAACGAAGAGAGATGAGGACAACTAAAGAAGATGTGACTTCCAAAGTGGAATATATAAAGCTATGCAAGACAACACGAAAAAGTATCACTGAAGACGTAAGGAAATTCAACTGTGAGCTAGTGAGGAAAGCAATTGAAAACAACCAAAGCCTAAAGATAGCAAAGGGACATCTCAGTAAGGGAAGAAAACAGATTATGGCTCTGAGAAAAGAAGATGGTTCTATAACAAGAAATAGAGGCGGAAATTTTGACAAGAGTGAAAGATTTCTACTCTAAATTATATGAAAGGGATGATACATGTACTCCAGACATCATGAAAGGTACCAGAGTTCTTCCAGTCCTCCCAGCAGAAGTTGCTCATGCAATCAAGAACATGAAGAGGGGAAAGCTCCAGGAGAAGATGGAATTACTATAGACATCATACAAGAAGCAAGTGGAGAAATTGAAACAGTACTCGCCCAAATTTTCACTCGATGCCTTAATGAAGGGAAGATTCCTGAGGATTGGAACAATGCTACAATGATCCTGCTACATAAAAAGGTGACATTGAGGATCTCAGGAACTACAGACCTATCAGCCTCCTATCAGTGGTTTATAAAATCTTCACTAAAGTTCTTTCACACCGCTTGAAGGTAACACTGGACATGGCTCAACCGAGAGAACAAGCTGGATTCAGGAGTGGCTACAGCACAATAGATCCTATCCACGTACTGAGAGAACTAATTGAAAGAGCGAGGGAATATGAACTTCCATTGTGCATGGCTTTTATCGATTATGAAAAAGCCTTTGATTCGGTGAAACCATCAGCAGTTACCACGGCTCTGAAATCCTGCGGTATTGAAGATGCATACATTAATATTATTAATAACATCTATGAAAATGCAAGTGCAAAGATTCGGCTGTTTGAAAATACAACACACATAAAAATTGGAAAGGGAGTGAGACAAGGTGACACCATATCTCCGAAGCTCTTTAATGCCACATTGGAAAATGTCTTTCAATCACTGAACTGGGAAAACAAAGGGATAAAGATTAATGGAGATTATCTAACCCACCTTCGTTTTGCTGATGACGTAGTCATTTTTGCAACTACCCCATCAGAGCTGCAGAGTATGATCCAGGAACTTGCTGACAAGAGTAAAGAAGTGGGATTAAAAATGAACTTTCAGAAGACAAAAGTGATGTTCAATGCTTTTACAAGAAATGAAGATTTATCGATTGATGGAGAAAAACTGGAGATAACAGATACGTATGTTTATCTTGGACAGCAGATATCAAGTGAGGGTCACATTGATGAAGAAATTAATCGGCGTACAAAACTTGCCTGGAGAGCTTTTGGAAGAAACAGCATAATTTTCAAGAGCAATATGCCATTATGTCTTAAAAGAAAAGTGTTTGATCAATGCATCCTTCCAGTGCTTACGTATGGTGCAGAGACGTGGACCTTAACTAAAAGAGACATACAAAGGCTGCAGACAACTCAAAGAAGCATGGAGAGGTGCATGCTTGGTATAACCAGGAGAGATAAGAAGAGGAACTCGTGGATCCGAAAAATGACGAGAGTGGAAGACATCATGATCAGAGTTAAATCCCTGAAATGGCAATGGGCTGGACATACTGCCAGAAGGACAGACCATAGATGGACAGCCGAAATTTTAGATTGGATTCCAAGGGACAGGAAAAGACCCAGAAAAAGACCACATGGGAGATGGGTGGATGAAATTCGTAAATATGCGGGAGTGACATGGAGGAGACTGGCACAAGACAGACCGTTGTGGAGGAAACTTGGGGAGACCTTCGTCCAGCAGTGGATTGATAATGGTTGACAATGATGATGATGATGATATCTATATATATCAAGAATTATGTGTGTTGTATTATGATACTCATTATCTTCATAAAACATTTATATGCATCGCATTAATTCTTTCTGTATGTTCAAAACTCCCAATTTCTCAAACACAAAATTATCATAACAATAAAACACTTAATATCTATTTCAGAATTATGTACAGGTATGTCATCATTGTCAACCACTATCAATCCACCGCTGGACGAAGGTCTCCCCAAGCTTTCTCCACAACGGTCTGTCTTGTGCCAGTCTCCTCCATGTCACCCCTGCATACTTTCGAATTTCATCCACCCATCTCCCATGTGGTCTTCTTCTGGGTCTTTTCCTGTCCCTTGGAATCCAATCTAAAATTTCGGCTGTCCATCGATGATCTGTCCTTCTGGCAGTATGTCCAGCCCATTGCCATTTCAGGGATTTAACTCTGATCATGATGTCTTCCACTCTTGTCATCTTTCGGATCCACGTGTTCCTCTTCTTATCTCTCCTGGTTACACCAAGTATGCACCTCTCCATGCTTCTTTGAGTTGTTTGCAGCCTTTGTATGTCTCTTTTAGTTAAGGTCCACGTCTCTGCACCATACGTAAGCACTGGAAGGATGCATTGATCAAACACTTTTCTTTTAAGACATAGTGGCATATTGCTCTTGAAAATTATGCTGTTTCTTCCAAAAGCTCTCCAGGCAAGTTTTGTACGCCAATTAATTTCTTCATCAATGTGACCCTCACTTGATATCTGCTGTCCAAGATAAACGTACGTGTCTGTTATCTCCAGCTTTTCTCCATCAATCGATAAATCTTCATTTCTTGTAAAAGCATTGAACATCACTTTTGTCTTCTGAAAGTTCATTTTTAATCCCACTTCTATACTCTTGTCAGCAAGTTCCTGGATCATACTCTGCAGCTCTGATGGGCTAGTTGCAAAAATGACTACGTCATCAGCAAAACGAAGGTGGGTTAGATAATCTCCATTAATCTTTATCCCCTTGTTTTCCCAGCTCAGCGACTGAAAAACACCCTCCAATGTGGCATTAAAGAGCTTCGGAGATATGGTGTCACCTTGTCTCACTCCCTTTCCAACTTTTATGTGTGTTGTATTTTCAAACAGCCGAATCTTTGCACTTGCATTTTCATAGATGTTATTAATAATATTAATGTATGTATCTTCAATACCGCAGGACTTCAGAGCCATTGTAATTGCTGATGGTTCCACCGAATCAAAGGCTTTTTCATAATCGATAAAAGTAATGCACAATGGAAGTTCATATTCCCTCGCTCTTTCAATGAGTTCTCTCAGTACGTGGATATGATCTATTGTGCTGTAGCCACTCCTGAATCCAGCTTGTTCTCTCGGTTGAGCCATGTCCAGTGTTACCTTCAAGCGGTGTGAAAGAACTTTAGTGAAGATTTTATAAACTACTGATAGGAGGCTGATAGGTCTGTAGTTTCCGAGATCCACAATGTCACCTTTCTTATGTAGCAGGATCATTGTAGCGGTGTTCCAATCCTCAGGAATCTTTCCTTCATTAAGGCATCGAGTGAAAATTTGGGCGAGTACTGTTTCGATTTCTCCACTTGCTTCTTGTATGATGTCTATAGTAATTCCATCTTCTCCTGGAGCTTTTCCCCGCTTCATGTTCTTGATTGCATGTGCAACTTCTGCTGGAAGGACTGGAGGAACTCTGGTACTGGTATCTTTCATGATGTCTGGAGTGCATGTATCATCCCTTTCATATAATTTGGAGTAGAAATTTTTCACTCTTGTCAAAATTTCTGCCTCTATTTCTTGTTACAGAACCATCTTCTTTTCTCAGTGCCATAATCTGTTTTCTTCCCTTACTGAGATGTCCCTTTGCTATCTTTAGGCTTTGGTTGTTTTCAGTTGCTTTCCTCACAAGTTCACAGTTGAATTTTCTTACGTCTTCAGTGATACTTTTTCTTACTGTCTTGCATAGCTCTATATATTCCACTTTGGAAGTCACATCTTCTTTAGTTGTCCTCATCTCTCTTCTTTTTTTGCATCAACATTTTCGTTTTTCCTGATAATTTGTTTACATGCAACTTGTTCTTAGACCCAGCTAATTTTGTTGCTGTTTCCATAAGAGCTTTGGTTACTTTTCTGTTAACTTCACAGATGTCCACTTCTTCCGATGTTAGGCCTTCTAAAGCAGAGAACCTGTTCTTCAGTTCCAACTTGAAGGTATTATTGTGTTTTGTAAGGTTGGTTATGTCAATAGATTTTGTTTGTCTTATGAGCTTGCCACGTTCAAGTTTAGTGTTGAGGTGCATCTTACATCTCACCAATCTATGGTCACTACCTGTGTTGAACTTGTTTAGCACACTGCAGTCTTCTATGACGAATTTTTTGTTACACATAATAAAATCAATTTCACTTGTCGTCCCATTTGGATGTCTCCATGTCCATTTCCTGTGTGGCTTTTTCTTGAAGAAGGAGTTCAAGATGAAAAACCCTTCTGCCTCTGCAAACTCAACGAGAGTATTTCCACGCTGGTTTCTGTTGCCGTGACCGAATTTACCTACTGAAGTTTCATTCTGTTGTCGTTGCCCTATTTTTGCATTGAAATCTCCCATAATTATTTTCAAGTGCTGTTTACCTTTATTATTTAGATGACAAATTTCCTCATAAAATTCTTCAATTTCTTCTTCAGGATGACTTGTGGTGGGTGCATAAGTTTGAATAATCTGAGCCTGGTATCTTTTCGAGAGTTGGATAACAAGTCGTGCAGCTCTGTCAGAGGAACTTTCAACTTCTACAACTTTATCCTTCAGTTTCTTGTTTATTATAAATCCAACACCACTAGTTCTGCCAGTATCTGTCCCACGATAGTAGAAGAGATTTCCACTTTTCAGTTCGATGAGATCTTCTCCTTTTCTCCTTACCTCACTTAGCCCCACGATGTCCCACTTGATCCTTTGTAGTTCCTCTTCCAATTCAAGAAGCCTTGAATCAGAAGATAGGGAGCGTCCATTATACGTAGCCAAGGTCAGCATCAGATGGCAGCCTAGTCCGGTCCTCCGGGGATTCTTAGCACCCTCTGCCTTCATGTCGCACTGGCCGCTGCCTTGGCCAGGTACATTCCAGCTGCCGGAGACTGAGGGCCAAGATTTAAGTTGTGGAATAATTTTGGAGGGGTTTGGCCATAACTCACCACGCTGGCCAAGCGGGTTGGTGAGTGTGGGATAGAATTTCCTCTAATCCCGATGGTATAGTTATACCGCTATTGGCGGTCGTCAGAGCCCCTTTAGTGGGAACAGGATGCACCACGAGAAGGCGGGGTTGACATTTGTCAAGGAGATGCTATGATGTTACGCATCACCTGACCTTACATCCCTCAAACACAAAATTATCATAACAATAAAACACTTAATATCTATTTCAGAATTATGTACAGGTATGTATAACACATTAAGTCACTTTTGTACGATTTTTAGATTTATCCTAATACCAAATTTTCATCTAATTATTTATATCATACTTTATAATATAACATTTACCTTTTTACCATTAATAAAAGAAATATTTAAATTTAATGAATTGGAAAAAAATACAAAAGATTTTAATAACATATTAGCTCACTTTCATATTGAAATTTCAACACAGCAAAATTAGAAAACTTACATGTTATTCAGAAATAAAATCCTTTCTTCACTTTCACATTAAAAAGCCTTCATATTCACAAGTCTCAACATAATTGATGGATTTTGGATGCATGCCATTTTTCAATTACTTCTGTGGTGTAACCAGTTTTGTACACATTGAATTAAATACCAAGAATCAAAACAGATACTTTAAACATTTTAAAAACACAGGCATGGGGTGAGGAGACTGAATGATCCTTTCTTTAGTGGGCATTATTTTTGAACAACATGAAGTAGTTGTATTTTATCACTAAATGTGAGAAACGACACCAGCATTTAAATTTTTCTTTTACTTTCGGTTTATCTTCAAGTTTTTACGATACACAGTTTCAGTTATTAGTAGTTAGGCACGCACTAGAAAGCAAATTATGGATTCTAAATCCATTGAATTAGGTTTCCACCACAGAGAAATTAAAAAGATCCTATGGGCTTATCATTAAAATGGTTTTAAACACCTTACATATGACACAGTACGAAAGCAAGACCATGGTGTATTTCTGTTATTATAAGAAAACTGAACCAAAGAAATTACCATCAGTATTTGTAATTGGTAGCCAATTATTTAAAAAATCTTAGCAACAGCGCATCTCCAAATTTTGCAAAAAGTTATTTACTGAATGACAAACTTTCTTCAAGTGAAAAAAATATTTAACAAATGAAAATACTGTAATCAATTTTTAAATAATTAGAATTTTTTCTACTCAAATGTCAGTACTTTTAACACAACATTAAATTTATCATTGTTAAAATATAATTAACAAGTATATTAAAAAAGTATTAAGCAAATGGGTGAATAATTTATTTACTATTATTCACTAAATCCGTTTTTTTCTTGAGTTCAGAATCTATTTCTTTTATCAATGATTGTTTGTCTTGGGCTGTCTTTCTAAAGCTATTTGATTTAACAATGCAGTTAAAATTATGAGTATAATCTGTTTTTGTTGCCAAATCATCAGCTGCTTTTAATAAATCTAATACTTCATTTTCTACACATGTTTTTCTTTTTTTCATACTTTCTATTTCATCCAGTATTTGTTTTCTCTTTTGGGCTACAGCAGAATTAGCCTTGTCCCGAGCTTTTTCTTCTAAATGTATTACATATCTTTGCCTAGCACATCTGACATTACTCAGAAGCAATTTTGAAAACTCGACCTTTTCCATGCCACCAATGTTACTTAGATGGTCATATATTATTCTTTGTGAAACAATAGTTTTCTTTCATATTGTCAATTATTAGTGCCTTATTAATGGAGAATCCTCTCTCCACTGATGCCTGTCCATGCGAGAGCAACAGCAGCTTTTTAGTTACTTCCCACAACAGATCATAGTTTTTACTTGAGGATAAATGTTCATAAAATAGCACATCTACTCTCAATTCCTCATAATTGTTATCAAAAAGTTTAAAATCTGAAGTTACTGCTGCAACACTACTTATAAAATCCTTTAACTGCAGCATAATAGTGTCAACAACAACAACAGGTTTCAGATGATTTGCATCTACAAGAATTCCTAGAATAATCTTGAAACTTTTTAAGCAAGATTCCTTCTCAGCACTCATTAATTTAGGATCCAAACACTTCATTGTGCAGCACAAGAGCATACTGCAGTGGGCATTTAGTGAGCAATTTTTTGACAAGGCTTTGCAAAATTGATCTGCATTTCATACGGAATTCCATTATCTGTTTTTCACTTACATTTGATGGCAAAGTCTTCACCTCCTTTTCAGACTGGAATCCAATATCAATCATCCTATAAGTGGAACAATTTTTATTATCAGTTGGATCAATTTTTAGAAGTGCCGTAATGGTCTTTGTTTGTTCTAACACATCCATTTTAACAAAGCGACTCATCAGATTCCTTAACATGTTCTCTAAGTCTTCAGCCATGAATGGCAGCATTGGCTTATCTGCCTGATACTTTTTAAAAAAGGGACTCAGTTGCTTTGCAATAGAATTAAAAAAATATAATTTAGCAAGTGCCAATGGATCCTTCACCCATTTTTGGAAAATATTAAAGGAAACTGTGCAAGGCTTATTTACAATTTTCTGGGCTACCAAAGTTTCATACTTCAAAATAAAGGGCCAAATTTCTATAGCACGTTCACACACAGGAGAATTTTCAACCCACTTGTGTGAACAGAACTTTAGTGGCATTTTTACAGCATTATCCACATTTAAATAATCCTCACGTCGTGCCGGCGAATCTTTAAATAACCTGTATAGGCTTGAGAGAAAATTTTCGATTTCCCAATCACTCACAGTAGTAGCATGTCTCAACGCATTATGCACTATGTGCAATCCACAGGTACCGATGTTAAGGAGAGATGCATTTGAATTGGCCGATAAATCATCTTGAAATAAAGAGAAAAGCTTTAAATTCACATTCGGTCCATCCATAGAAAACTGCACTGTATTTTTTAAAGGCAAATCCTTCAAAGATTGCTTAAGTTTGTCTAATAAAATGTCTGCACTTGCGTGGAATAAAAACACAGAAGTCAGATACTGTGATGTTACTCTGTTCTTGTCCCAAAATCTTATATGGATGTCCATTTGTTTTTGTTGAGAGTATTTATTTAAACTATCATCAAACAAAACAACAAAATCGTTGCTTTCATTAATCTGTTGCAACAAAAGTGATTTAAAATGGGGTGCCAAGCCAAAGCAGCAAATATATGAACATTTTGTTTGCCCACAAGAAAAGTTGAGAGCCGTTTCACTGTCTGGAAACATCAATCGAAACAACTTATCAATTCCAGCACATGATCTGTACGAATAATGGCTTTCTACCACTTTTAAAGCCCATAATATTTCAGCTTTTGTAGGATCTTTTCTGGGTAAACAACCTGCTGCTGATGATGAAGATGACTCTGGTGATGATGGCGTTTGTGATGCTGGTGCCGGTACTTTTTCAAACAATTCATCTAAGGTGGAATTTCGACTTTTGATTTCAGAACGGGTCACATGCTTTTTGCTTTTCATGTGGCTTCACAATGCACTCTCCCATGGACGAAATATCGATGTTCTTTAAGCATAGCAAATATCTCGCAACATGATTATTGCTGCAATCCTTACCAACCCACGTGGAATACTTGGGATTTTGCAACCAAAGATCACTGAAATTGCACTTACGACTCATATTTATTAAACACCAGAACAAGAAAATTCCAATATCTAACAATTAGATGACAACTAGAGACATCTCAAAGCAAAACACTAAGCCAACAAGAATCTTTTTATTTATTTTTTTCTGTCGCTACACGCACATCGCAAAGAACTTTCCGGAAAAGCAATGTAACGAATTCCTACTCAGTAATGCCATGAGCATTGTGTGTAATCCTATGCTATTGCCAGATACATAAGAGTAATATAATACTCTGTGGCCAGAAAAAAAGTGCAACCAAAATACGGAAAATGAACTAACACAAACAAATAACTTCAACTTTTTGTTCTCATGGAACAACAGCAGCAAGCAGGATCTGTCGGCATGCACAATTTGTCAATCACGTCTACCATTTCATTCGCAGTCCCGTGGGACACCTGTTGAACTGCCTCCTTCCCTAACTAACGATAAAAATGCAAAAAAAAAAAAAATAATAATTTTCCGAATTTTCATTTAATAGAGCTGAATTTTTGACAGTTACCATAGCTTGGTCTTATAAGGTTACCCTGCAAATTTCGCTTGGATCCAATGAAAAGTTTTTAAATTATGCACTTTTTTTTTATTAACCCTTCGAGCGACGTGGTGGGGGCTGGTGAAATGCCCCTGTCAACAGCATCGAATGAACCCGCTTTGAAGCAGATAAAGAAGAAAAAAGAAGGGGAAATCCCCACTTTGCCGTAAGGAAAATGAAAGAAACGATACGATAGTTTTCCCCGTCGCAGAACACGTGCTCTGGGGTTGCAAACGCTCAACTCCTCTCGCAATAGATGTAGGGGTGGGGGGAATCAAATCTTGACCTACTTAACTCCCCATCAGACCGCAGTGCACCCTTTCTCCCAGTGACACAGCTGCTTCGAAGTTTATCCTTTTTGACTTCCAATGTCAATGGGGGATTGCAGAAAAAAAGTAAAAAAGAACGGAAATTACGATCGAAATTTTTTGGCTGTGGGATTTTAAAATTCAAGGACTTTCCAGGCTAATTAAAGAAATTCAAGGACATTCCACACCTTAATTTTTTTTTTTTTTGAAATTCAAGGACTTTCCCGGTTTTCAAGGACGCGTGGGCACCCTGTACAGTGTTTTTTAACGGAATTATATGAATGAGTGGTATAGTGCGTGTATGTGCGAGGTTTTTATCGTGATGACGAGCTATGGTTACGTTTCACATGGCAGAAAGAAACCTGTGTGTGTTGTCCAGTAAATAAAATCAAAAGATAGTATGATGTTTCATCCCCAGAAGAAGGAAAGTCATAGGCAAAGAGTCAGTTCAACCCCAGAAAGCCAACAACAATATAATTGACGTGCTTGAAGTGTTACAAGATAAAACAAATGACCAAGATCTTTCGGGTAAGTGAATGGTTGTTTTTACAGTATATTATCTTTTGCTATATTTACTACATCTTTGCTTCAAAAGTTTAATCCTTTAAAGAATTTTTATTGCCTTTATTTTGGAAAACATCTTAGCTAAATTCAATATTTCAAGGTGTATGTACAAACACATACCTATGTTACACACTTTCAGTATGTTCTGTTCAAACCGACCACTCCCCCAGTCATAATTCAATATTTGCATCTTAATCAACAAATATTTTTAAATATTTTAGAGAAAAAAGTCTATAAATATTTAGCCCCATATGTCATGAAGAATCAATATGCAACAGGCAACAATCTAACCTTTATAAAACAAATAAACTCAGTTAACACAAATCTCGAAGAATATTATATGGCTAGCTTGGCGTCTGACACCATGTTCGTGGTTTCTTTGACAACAGAGGAGAGGAAATTAAGAAAAAAAGGAAGGGGTAACACTGATTTCCTAAAAGGACCTTTTTTTAAGCACTAATTTCAAATTTCAAGGCTTTTCAAGACAGCTTTAAAAAACACAGTTTTTCCAAGATATTCCAGGCTTTGAAAACGTAATCATGATTTTTAAGGACTTTCCAGGTTTTCAAGCATGCGTGCGCACCCTGCTTATGATACTTTCTTTTTTTTTTTAAATCTATATTAATAATACTGAGCCCTCAGATACTGCTGTAGGCTTTACAAATCTTACTAATAAGTCAGTAAAGAGAATCATAAGCTTCCTGTGCAACAGATGTATAGCTGGCAGGTGCTTCTTGTTGAAGAAATACATTAGCAGCAGTAAATGCTGGAAGGATATTACTAAGAAACAAACAGTACAGTTTACAACATTGGATTTTGTATTTGTAATCTAATACTCATGTCATCCTGATTTTCAATACAAAAAAAAAAAAAATGCTTTAAAGCTTCCCACTGCTGAAGTACTCTATTTACTGAATCAAGTAATGACAACCAACGAGTACTGACATATTTCAAAATTTTCTGTGGTTTTGTCCTACAAACTGCCTGGCATAACTTTAAACTGTTTTTCTGTTTGGAACTTTTCTCTAAAAAATAATATAACTGCACTAAAAACTGTTCGACATTTATCTGTTTAAGCGCTGCAGTTGCTTTCCTAGCAGCCAAGTGAATCAAATGACAGGAACAACCTTGAACAACCATAATTGGTTGTACCTCCTTAAGAAATGCAGCTACACCTTTTACTAGCTCAATCATTGTATTAGCATTACCACAGCCAAAAGACAAACAGTTTTTCCAAAGAATATTTCGTCTTTCCAATTCATCATTCAAAATTTTAAATATGCCCTCTCCTGTGTTGGTAGAACACTCAAACATGGAAAGCAATAATGAAACAATTTCACCTTCAACTTGACTGAAATAGGACACAGCAACAGGATACAGCTTGACATCACCAGAATCTGTACTGCCATTTGTTGCTAAAGAAAATGGATTTTTCTGTATAATACTAACGATGCCATTTTGTGTTGAGTTAGCCATATTCTGTATGAGAGCACTTGTCTTGGTTCTTGCACAGCCATATTTTTTTGTGATGTTAGAGTCCGGAAACATGGCGCGAAACAGCGGTCCTGCATGATTAGTACTAGCAACAGGTAAGTTGTGCTCCACAACAAAAGAAGTGAAAAGTTTTTCTGCTTTTGTTACATCACTTTCTGTACTTTTTTTGAAAAAACTGGCCAGTGGTTTTGATACAGCTTTTAATGTGCCAAATTATTCATGTTTTTTTGACATAACGTGCCGACGGCAGTCATCTCGATCGCCACGAACAATCAAAAAGTCACAACAACCAGTCATACAAAACACATGTCCCTCAGAAACCTTGGACTTCTTAAGGCAAGGCCATTCCTTTGCATAGTTATCTCGATACTGCTGTGGTATCTTACATTTTTTATCCATAACCAAAAAAAAAAAATGGCTAAATTTTAAACAACAACATCTAAACGACAAGGGAAAACGTAAGAGAGAAAGGTGCTTCCTGCTGCAGCTACAAAAATCCCACCTGAGGGCAGAGAATCAACCATCTGTCAGAGCTTACCATAGGTCCATGGCTGGATGATGCTCCGCCCACAGGCAGAGTTTTAGAACATGAGGTACAGCATTCACCAATCATGATGACAGTTGCAGATGTCAGTCATTTCATATCCCCCTTGACTTCACGAGATTGAGAATCACAGAAAGCAGTGTGTAGAACATTAGGGGGAATTCAGAAATCACTGTATTTCAAAAGTTAAGAGATTAATTCACAAATTGCATTGCGGACTGACTAGCAAGTGACTTTCCGTAATTTTTTCGGCATGATCCGTAATTCCGTACATTCAGCTGAAAATCCGTAATAGTTGGCAGCTCTGCTAACACCATGGATGTCACTGTGCGATTGGTCACTGCCATGTGGTAGAGGTTTCTGTCATCCCACGCAGCTGTGCAATTCTGCAGTTCATTTCCCAGATTTCTGTGTGTCCGAGCCTCATCTGTCCACTGATGCCATGTTCACATCACTGTACTGGTGTTTCGTCCTGTACAAGTGGCAATTTCACTGTAGGAAAATCCAACTTCTCTCATCCCAACAATCCTTCCTCACTCAAAGTCGGTCAGGTGTTCATAATGCTACCTTCTTTGGCAACAGGGCATAGTGAGACACAAGAAACACTCTTCGACTCAATGTCGGCTGTTCACTAATTGCAACATCTCATTTAAGCCAGCTATTTATACCCAAGACTGGACAGTTCAGAAGACACAACTTTGAAACCACATGAGCATTTTCACTAACATTTTAATCATTTGCATGTCCCAACCTGTTGTATATGTCTTGTAAGTTTCAAGCTAATACCAGCTATCTTTCATGGTGTTGGAATTTTCACAAACAGTAGTGCATGTAGTTAGGCCAAAACCTCCACCATGTGAGGAATTTCTACGAGAAATGGCACATCTCTGTGTATGAAAGAGAACACCTGATGACAGTATAAAATGGGTAGGGTCGGGCTTTCCAAATTAAGGTTCCTGCAGACCTCTATTCCACACTGGTTAGATAAGATGTACAGGAGCATATTGTGTGGGCTGCTTTTAGACTGGATAGCATAACCTAAAATTTGTAGTAGGGCATGAACCTGTAGAAGGCTCTACTTTAGAAGTAGATTCCTTCTACCAGGATTTAGACATAGCAATTAAAACAAAAGTTGGGGTGGGGGTGAAATTGTATTTTAATTCTTTGGGTGTTGAGTAATTAAGCTGAAAATGACAAGAGAAAAAGATGCAATGGGTTAAACTTGACAACACCGCCTGGTAAATGCATGTCAGTAAAGACTTCTGTTTGGGACATGCTCATAATGATTAACACTATTTTTAGGCACAAAAATATCAACAAGCTGGAACAGGATAGAAACAGGAAAACCATAACTATGTGATAGTGAAGTGATTTTTTGAGGAATATGAGTAAGGATACAGAAATCATTTTGCGTAGCATTTACTCGTTGAGTCAATAGGCAACCAGTTAAGAGACCAGCAAGATATAAACAATAGAATCAGCAAAGCAGGTAAACTCTAATCAGCTACGTAAAAATATTTTGACCAAGAAGGACATTTGCCACAAAACAAAATTGGCTGCATAAAAAGAAAAACAAGTAGTGTTTAGACCAAACCTTTATTATGGCACTGAAAGCTGGGTGCAAAGTAGAGGTTTTAACACTTTGGGGATGAGTGACTCAGATATGAGTCACTAACGGTATTTGCAGTTCTGTTTGGAATTTCTATTTTTTTCAATGAATTATTGATCAGTGTATTTTTCTGAGTTCTTTGGTGACACATGTACAATAAAAAAAATTACTTTTACAAGTAGGTATAACAGGTGCATGCTGTTGAAATATAGGTTTTGAATGGAGATAAGCAGATTTGATCAAAAATTGATAAAAAGAGGCGAGGGTATACACAGGGGTCATACTCACTTGGGAAAAAAATTTGCATGATTTTCCCACGACTTTTCAAAGACTCCAGGAAAAATTTCCATGACCTGCATGTGCACAAAAACCAAAAATTTACCAGCAATTGTTTACATTAGATACACACCCTCATTTTTATCACGTCTTTTGTAAAAAAGATCGTGCTTATGTTACTGGTTTGTCCGTCTGTCTGTACCCACGATATCTCTGCAACTATTAGTCCGATTTGAAAAATTCTTTTTGCATTGGGAAGCTTGAAATATGCAAATGATGATCCTTCATTTCGTTTTTTTTTTTTACAACGTACAATATTGCAGCTAGAGGGCGCAAGTGCAGATGATGTCGAATTCGAAAATATGTTTTATTCCACATATTTGCTTCTAAACATCGGATTGAAAAAATTCTTTTAACTTTCGATTCCATTTATGTCGAAGAGTATTTTAGATATAGTTACTTTTTCAAATTACGCATAGATTTTCCACTAGGGGGGCGTAAAAGTAAATTATATTTTTCCCGATAACTCTTCTTCTAAAACTCTGATTTGAAATTTTTTTTTCGGCAGCGGATACACCTTTTGATGGAAAATCTTTTGCATATAATTTCAAATTTTTGGTAAAGAATACTTTGGCCACCAGGGGGCGTAAGTGTTAATGTTTGCTTCTGATGTATTTGCCATAAAATCTGAGCTTCTAAAATAACGATTAAAAAAATTCTTTCTTGGACTGATGCCACTCACATAGATAAACCTTTTCGGAATATTTTCTTTTTAAAATATTCCACAATTTCTCCGCCAGGGGGCGTAGATCTTATTCTGTCAATATCTCTACTTCTAGGAGTCCGATTTGAAAAATTCCTTCTTTGTTAGATAATGTTTTCAGTGTGACATGTTTTTCATATAATTTCGAAATTTTCAAGTAATTCACAGACTTTACGCTAGGGGGGCGTAGAGGTAAATTGCGCTTCCCCTATATCCCTGCTTCTAAATCTCCGATTTGAAAAATTCTTTCTGCACCGGATACAACTCCTGATGGGAAATCGTTTGCACATAATTTTTAATTTTTGTAAAAAAAAATGGTTTGGCCACCAGAGGGTGTAAATCTTAATTTCTGCTTCTGATGTATTTGCAGCAAAATATGAGCTTCTAAATTCTCGACTGAAAAAAAACATCATTTGTAGACCGATACTACTCATGTCAACAAACCTTTTAGAAACATTTTCTTCTTAAAATAATGCATGGTTTCTATGCCAGGGGCACAGATGTATATCTTATTTTTGTCAATATATCTACTTCTAGGAGTCCAATTTAAAAAATTCCTTCTTTGTTGGATAGTGTTTCCGATGCGAAATGTTTTTTCTATAAATTCAAAATTTTCAAGTAAATCATAGACTTTCTGCTAGGGGGCACAAAGGTAAATTGCATTTTCTGCGTTATTTCTGCTTCTAAAATTTCGATTTGAAAAATTCTTCCTGTATTGCATACAAGACCTGATGGAAAATATTTTTCAGATAATTTCTAATGTTTGGTAAAGAATAGTTTGGCCACCAGGAGTCATAAGTGTTAATTTCTGCTTTTGATGTATTTGTAGCAAAATCTGAGCTCCTTAAAACTCTACTAATTTTTTTTTTTTTTTCTTGGGCTGATACCGCTTATATGGAAAAACCTTTTGAGAATACTTTCTTCCTTAAATAATGCATGGTTTTCCCACCAGGGGACGTAAAGTCACATCTTATTTTTGTTGATATCTCTGTTTCTAAGAGTCCGATTTGAAAAATTATTTCGGTGTTGGAGAGCGTTTCCGGTGCGAAAGGTTGCTCATATAAATTCATGTTTTTCTTAAAGCACAAGTCTGCAACCAGAGGGCGTAAGCTCACGATTCTGTTAACAGCAATCTCTGATGGATTAAAAACTTCTTTCATCCATCAGATACCATTGTTTTCCATACCGGTTCCATTGACTTTGAATAGCTTTGATAAATTTAATTTGCGTCAGAACGGATACAAAAGACGTGCTTATTACACCCGAAAATTCTGTGTCATCTTTCTTGTTAACTATTTCTGTGCATTATTTGTGATTAATATAACTTCTAATTATTAGAACATAAGCTCTAGCAGGCACACTTTCTTTCACTACATGTGAACTGCTTAGCTGTTTCACTATCTAGGAACATCTGTTGTACCAGTGCTCTTATCTTCGACAGAAATTAAGCAACATATGGGAATCCACTACCTGTAGAGCCCGTAAAATTTCTGAAGTTAAAATTTGGTTGCCTGTTAAATTTCCTGAAAGGCTTTTACAAATAAGTTCATTTTCTGTAAAATCAACTATGGCAGTCTTTCTTGGAGGATGATGTCAAGCTAAAATAAAAATCTTTCACATTAGTACGAGTCATATCTAGATATGCCCTTTGCATCACTGTACTTCTTCGACTTTGTGTGGCTTGTAATAGCACTTTCACCCATGCTCTTAGATTGATGCTTTTTTTTACTCCATGAACAATGTGCATTGAACCTATTTTGATCTGCTCTAAGCCAACAAGCACATTTTGACTTCTTAAGCCAAGCAGCATTAAAAAAAATTGCCTAGTAGCATCACTGCAAACAAATTACTAAATTATTTTCAGACAGAAAAATAATTATAAAACACAACAGATTGGCTAGTTCACTAATGCAAGCAGCCGCCCTGGTGGCGCAGTGGTCTAAGCAATGGCCTCTGATCATTCGTTCGAACGGGGTCCGGGTTCGAATCCCGATGAGGCATGGATGTTGTGTTTGTCTTACGGCACTGGCTCTCTCCCTTCCCTGGAACCAGTGACCCTAAATTAGGGATGGGCAACTGCTTATAGCCCATTAAGCTGCTCACGGTGGTTGTTAAACCTCCAAACAAACGGGGGGGGGGGGAAACTAACGCCAGCACTTCTCACAATACAAGCAAGCACACTCTATCCACGACGGATTACAAGAAACCCAAAAGGTTTGTAAAGGATTCTGGGGTTCCCACACTTGCCAAAAATAGCTTTCTTCTGGACTCCTCCAATTCACATTAACAGTTTCTTGCCGCTAAAGAAAAGAATGCTTTTCACAAGGAGCAAATGCGTTTCCCATTTCAGATTAGCATGACAAATAAAAATTACAGTACATCATTTCCTATGACTAATAAATAATTTTTCCGACTTTTTACGAATTCTATGGCGTGCAAAACTTTATGATTTTCCAAGGTTTTCCATGAAATGTGAGAACTTTGTATAAAAAAAGATTAACTGAAACTAAAATCATTCAGAGTGAGAATAAGTACCGAAATGTGACAAGTGGATTTGTCTGAAATTTTTGCAAAGTGTTTCTGAAACAAATTTATTCGCACTCTTCGTCTTGATTGTTAAGCTAAGGTCCCTTTAATCTGAATCTCAATAGGCCTTGTTTTTGTTTATTATTATTCAAGTACCTTGATAGGTTTATCTTACCTTTAACAAAATTTTCAATCAAAAAAAGTAATATATGCATACAGTATATACAGTGGAATCTCTTTAGAACGAAATTATTGCGAATCCCCTGCAAACATTTCCTTGAAGTAATGTATTTTTGATTTCATTAAAACGAAATCAATTTTTAGAACTTTTCCTTACAACGAACACATTTTTCCCATTTTAGAAGGAAGGTGGCAACCTCTGTAAAAATTTTCAGCTCAGATTTCAGCGTCCCAGCTTCTTTTTTGAAGCCCGTGTTATTCATTTCTGGTTTTTCGTTTGGGCATAAGCTGTTGAGACACGGACAGACACATCAGCTGAACATGACGTAGACAAAGGTTGCCAAGGGAGCCCAACACACTGAGTGGTGGATTGGCTGACTGGCTTCTCCGTCACTACAACTACCCTTTTCCTCTCCCCCTCTTTTTGCCCATATGTATCTCACATCCTCGATCCCCTGCACCCATTGAATGGCTGACACCACTATGACACGCCTACTGGCTGTCAATCAACAGGTACTTCTGTGTCTGATTGATGGTGTGCTACAGTCGATTTTCATGAAGTTAGAGTTTCATCTTAAAGCAGCAACTGTCATCTTATCCTCACTATGGTTTAGAGGAGAAAGGAATGCTGTTGAAGGAGTGAAGTGAGTGTTCCCTCACATTGTTTCTTTTCCTCTGAGGGTTCCTTGACTTCTCATACATAAAATAAGCTCATTAAAGCAAAAACAGTTCTCTTTGGAAGAAAAAAAGTATCGCTGAAGTTGGTTTTCGAAGCAAGAAAAGGACATGATGCCAAAAAATATGGTATCAGTCCATCAACTCTTTCAATGTTTCTGAAAGATTGTGCAGAAATTGAAGTTCAACTGCAGAAGCCAGTTAACGGGCCCAGGAGAAAAAGAATTCGGCGGGCACAACTTCAAAATGTTCATTCATCCGTGTTTACATGGTTTAAGATGTGCATTTGCTGGGTATACCAATCAGTGTGCCCCTAATTCGACGCCTAAACTCTTGGACATGATAATTTTCAGGCCAGCGTTGGATGGCCTGAAAATCAAATGTTCAATCGGTTTAGAGAAAGATATGGTGTTGTATCAAAAGTGATTTGCATTGAGGCAGCTGATCTATATGGTTCATACGCTTTTTCAATCACAAAATTCCACGACTTTTCCAGGATATTTCCAGGACTTTTAGATTTTTTTCCAGGACATACGATCCAAGCGCTCTTACTTAAAATATAATGAAACCATAGGTCTGTTCAACCTGTAACCAACAACGAATAACTTCTTACATGCTTGGGCAAACTTAATACAGAATGCAGAATGTTAAAAATGTTGTCCTCTGCAGCTAATCAGAAACTTAGAATCACGGATAATACTCAAATACGAAAACTGTCACTGATTTTGAGAAACTAATTTTTCTGCTTTAGCTTTAGTTCAATTATTGAAGCAAATTACAGAATGAAAGGAAATATAAAACCCAAAAATACGTAGGTATGTCAATGTGGCATTACTCTTAAAATGTCATATACCACACAATCAATACATAAAACACTATTTATATTTAATTATTTTGAAATAATGCTTACATTGGAAATTTAAGGGCAAGGAAAGATGAAATATTTGGAACTTTTTCAAAGGACCAAAGTGATTGTTATTTCTTAAACACATAATCATGAGAGCAAGTATTTGTGTTACATTTTATTTAGGGAAGAAATTTTCAACATAATATTAATGCTGTAGCTAAGTTTTAAATTTGTACTCACCAGCAAACAAAGTACGCACAAAAATTTCCAACATGAAATGAAAGAGAATAATGAGAAAACCTTAAATCCAAGGGCTGTGTACAACTGCATTCATAAGTGATCAAGGCAATTTAACTGGGCATGATTAGAAAACTAATTGCAGAAAATGAAAAGTGATTAGTTTGCTCAGAAAATACTAAGAAACAACTAGATTTAAGTTTCTGATATTAGAAAGCAATCTAATTTTTATGGCAAAATTTTATGTAAAGCATTCATTAGCAAATTTCAGTAAAGGTCAAAATACCCCCCCCTCCCCCACACACACACAAAATCAGTTACTTATAAAACATCAGCTACTTACTTCCACCAGTGGCTAAAAATTATGTTACGAAAATTAACAAATTGCGCAAAAAACGTTTCGCATAGCAAAAGGGAAGGTATTAGAGACAAAAAGATTTTCAAATCAAACATTTAAAAGAAGAAATAGAGAAGGAAACACGATATAACTGTATGCCTTTTAGCGGAAACATTTCACACAATGGAAAAGTTGAAACAGGCTAAAAGTATTCCTCATAGCAAAAGCTATGCTAAGGAAAAAAACTTTTCAGATACGTCTCTCAGAAGCAGAGATAGCAAGAAAAACGTTTTGACCTTTACATCCCCTAGGGAAAAAGTTGTACACATTATTTGAAGAGGATTTTCTTATTGTAGCAAAAATCTTATTCACTCTCCATCTTTATTATAGCGAATGGCATACAGTAAAAAAAGAAATTTCTCAATAGAGTTTCTAGAGGCAGAGATAGGCAGCAAACGGAAGGACATAAACACCACCTAGTGGCAGAATTGTGAACCACAAACCTCCTGAAATACAAACCTAGTGCTCCATAAGGTAAATGGTATCTGTTGTTAAAAGAATTTTTTAAATCGGACATTTAGAAGTACAAATATTGAGAAAAATATATTAAATATATGTGCTCCTAGTGGTGAAATTGTATATTATTTTGGGAAGAAAATACACACAAGGAGTTTTCATAGTTAGTAGTATCTGGTTGAAAGAGAATATTTGTCAATTGGGTAATTAGTCCTGTAGATATTGCTGTAAACGGAAACATGAACTTACACCCTTTAGTGACGCACTTGTGCATTAAGAAATATTTGAAGTTATATGAGAAACATTTCGCACCAAAAATGTTCTCCAACAAAGAAAGAATTTTTCAATACGTACTCCTAGAAACAGAGATACGGACAAAAATAAGATATGTATACGCCCCTGTTGGAAAAATTATGCACTATTTTAGCAGAAGGTATTCTCAAAAAGTTTTTGGAGGTGAGCGGTATCGGTCCACGGAGGAATTTTTTCAATCGAGTTTCGAGCTCAAATTTTATTGCAAATACATCAGAAGCAAAAATAAACACTTACGCCCCTGACGGCCAAACTATTTTTTACCAAAAATGAGAAATTATATGCAAAATATTTCCCCTCGAGAAGAAAAAAGGAAGAAGTTTTCAAATCGTACTGTTAGAAGTGGAGATATTGGAAAAATCGTGATTTACCATTATGCCCCCTAGTGGAAAATGTATGCATTATTTGAAAAAGGACTGTAACTAAAATAATCTTCAATATAAATTCCATCGAAAGGAAAAATATTTTTTTCAATTGGATATTTAGAAGCAAATGTATGAAATAAAATGAATTTTAAATTCGATACGATCTTCATTTGCAGCCCCTAGCGGCGAAGTTGTGCATCGGAAAAAACCCAGAACAAACGGATCATCATTCTCACATTTTAAGCTTCCCAATACAAAAATAATTATACAAATCAAACTAATAATTGCAGAGATATGGTCTCCCCGGTCGGACAGACAAAGTGATAACATAAGCACGACGGCAAAAGATGCTAATAATGCAGCTTCAGCAGTCCTCCTAACAGACAAGACCCCCCCCCACACACACACACACACACTGCTCGCATTTTGCAGGGAGTGGGGTGGGGAGGAAATTTTGTCATGCATAAGTTGTGCCAGTAGAAAAATCTTCCACGACAAAACATTGCGCAAAAAGGCCAGAATGGATAAAATTCCAGGACATGTAACAGAATTTTAGGACATTGAGAAGTGGAGAAACTTATAAGCTCTTACACAGTCCAGATAATGTGTTTAATGCAGATGAAGCAGGAATATTTTACCAACTCAAGTTGATTAAAACTTTGGCTCTTAAAGGAGACAAATGTGTTGGAGGGAAAAGATCAAAGCAATTTTTTGCTGCAATCAACCAGGAACTAAAAACAGGAAAGTCTTAAATTGTTGGCAAATCTGCTAAACCTTGCTGCTTGAAAAATGTTCACTCACTGCCATCAGAGTGCACATTTAGCAAAAAAGCCTGGATGATGACAGACATTTTTAATGACTGGCTTGCCAAGTTTAATACAGAAATGATAAAAAAAAAAAGTTTTCATGGATAATAATTGTATACCTCACAATGAGCCCAACTTTAGATTGCATTCATGTTGAATATTTTCCGCCAATCTGTACTGCCATTTTACAGCCTTTAGATCAAGGAATCATAAGAAACATGAAAACTCACTATCAAAGCTGGTTAATGAAGCAAATTTTTTTCACAGGATTGACAGAACTGACCAACGACAAACAAACATAAAAGAGGCTATGGATATGATTTCAGGAGTATGGACCAAAGCTAGCCAAAGAACTATTGTCAACATGTTGCATTGATTGATTCCGATCAAAAGAATTGGACGTGGCAACATTTATCAAACTTGAAACATAATTGCTCTCGGTTGCACAGTCAACTTCGGTCCCTAACAATGTAAAACTTGAATTTTTGTCAGTAGAAGATTGTTTACTTACCTACTATGAACTGACTAATGATGACATCATCGAGTCAATTACGGACAAACAAAATGATGGAGCTGATCAGGAAAGCAGTGGCAACGAAGATGTCACGACTCCATTGCAAAACATCAATGCATCGAAAGCACTTTCATGCTTCGAAAAACTGTGTCATTTCGTTTCCTATTAGACAAACGTCTCTGAGCATATTTTTTCAAGTATGCATTCCCTGCAAAACATTCTGATTTCCAAGGCCACAAAAGGACTTGTACAAAACAAAATTAAGGAATCTGTGCAAATGGAGGAGATGTAAATATGTATAGTACTGAATGTGTGTGTGTGTGTGCGTGCATGCGTGTAAGAAATCCGAAATTTAAAAACCAACACTCATAAATTACTTGCAGAAATTATTAGACACAAAAATTCCCTTAGAAACAGAATAAACATCAGGCACAACAGGAACCTTCAGAAGGACAAACAGCCATGAGCCATATGTGGCACAAAATTGCTGCTCACAGAACAGCAGGGCAGTATAAATAGAATGAAGTAGAAAATTTACGCAGCACAGGCACAAAGAAGGCATAATATTCAAATCTCTGTTGTTTCATCAGGAGAACAGAGTGAAGTGGCTTTTCTATGTTTGCAAACAGCCTGAAGTTCAAAGGCCCGCAGACAGTGTTCTCGAAGCCACCAATCAATGAAAACAAACCACAGAGTCAGAACAAGTAGTCAGTCCAAGATGATACACAAGAAGCCTCAAAAGAAACTGCAGGAAACTGCGAGAAGCCTGAAGCAAGAATGAAATCACTCTCAACACAAACTGATAAGAATCAAGGTTCAAAAGTCACAGTTATCGATAAACTGTAGCATAGGATAACGAATATGAGGAGTGTAGATTGTAGAGTAAATAATATGTAAACTGTGTTGTGATTAGTAAAGGCAGCAGTTAGAGACACACCAAACAGTATCTGTGAGTCCTACATTTTAAAACTGAAGAGTTATTGGTTAATAATATCTATAATGTTGATTTTAGGATTTGAACTTTCCAAGAGCTGACGAAGGTATTTACGGATGAAACGAGGAGGATAACCATTACCTGTCAGTAATCTAAAAAAAAATATTTAAGATTTTTTGCAACAGCTGTAGCCTCGTTGCACATCTTATGGAAATTGTGAAATCATTAAGTTTTTGTGCAGCGAAATGGAAGTGTCAGATGGCCAATGCAAGTAGGGAATAGTTCTGAAAATAAAATGATTTTTTTGTCAAAAATATCTGTAATAATATTTTCTGCATTGGTATAGCTGACGTCAGCATCGAGGAAATGTATTCTTTTATTGTGTGTCGGTGGTTTCTAAAGTCAGTTCCGGTGGATAAATATCCTTAAGCATGTGTCCAGAAGTCTGGATTATTAAAGACAATATCATCTATCCATAATCTAGAAGCGCTCTCTGAATGTAGTCTCTTGAAAATGTTCTCATTGGAATACCTGTATTCTGCTTGTTTATGCAGTTACTAATACAAATGAAATTTTGGTTGATGCAGAAATCCATAAGATGACTCCAAAATAGTCTACTGATGTTAGAAATAGTCATTACCTTGTCAAAAAGTTTATGATCCATTGAGTTTCAGATGGATATTGAAGTAAACAGATTTTTAAAATCAAATATGCTGATATGTTCAATGTGATGTTTGTTATCAGTGATGAATTTCAACAACGGTGAATTGTCTCCAATAATCCACGTATTTTGAATAGCCTGAAGTAGTTTTTTCAATAAAGCATCAAAAATATTTCCTGTTCTCTGGCCATAACAATGTCTTGCACTAGTGATAAATCTAAACATAATAGGATTTTTATGAAATTCAGGCATTGCATAAATATATGAGAAGCGCATAGTAATATTCCCAATTTTTAATCTTTTATTCATGGCTATCAGTTTGTTGCAAATAACAGATCTATTTTGATTTATACTTTCATATGTTAAACTGGTGTGAAGATCATTCTGCCACGATTTCTAGATAAGGTTTTTTGCAAAAAAATGCGAAATTGTTGTTGGCCTTGTTTACAAGAGTGGCAACAATTTTTTTTCTCAACTGTTTAATTTCAAAAGACAGAGGTGGGTAATTTTGTTTACAGGTCTTGCCACATAGTTGTCTAATCTTCCCTTTGAAGTCCTCAAGAATCCCACACATCCACATGACAAAACCCTGATAGGGCACGTGGAACCTATGGGGCAGTTTTAATGCGAATTGTATCAAATCAGATCTGAAGGTACTAACACAGTTACAGTGACTTGGATTTCTAGGTATTCTATATTTGGTTCCCTTGCTCATTAGTCATTGTTTTTGTAATTCAGAATGAGGCACAATGTCCAAGTTGCTAGTGAGAACATGTCCAAAGTTCTGATCAATGAATTGAGCATATTTATCAAGGTGACAAAAACATAGTTTGTCTTTTTTCTCCATTAACTCTTGACCTGTATGGTAGTAGTTAAATATCATACATCCAAGTGGTGGGTCATATTTGCAACAAGTCATAACCCTGACTTTGTTCCCTAATGGAAAGTAGTACCTCTATTATTTGAGAAAATTTCTTTAAAGTTGATGTTATCGTATATTTTATCTAAAAATTTGATGATAAAATAACTTTTGATTTCTTTAACAAAAATGGCAGAAGTATGTTGTCTAGTCACAATGAAATGCTAAAGTGCTTTAATTAACATTTAGAAAAAAATTTCACCCCACGTGGCAGGAAGGAAAGCCAGAGGAAGGCCAAGGAAGTTATGAGAGGATCAGATTCAGGAGTGTCTGCATGAGAAAAAGATTATGAGAATGAAGTATAGAAGGTCTTGTGTACATCGTGTGATGGATGTCAGTGAAGCCCGAATTGTGTGTCAAGATCGCTGTAAATGGAGAAGTTTGATATGGCAACAGTAAGTAAATAATCAGTTAAAAATTTATCTGGTAGTTTGTATTTCTTTGTGAAGCTTACCAATGAATCTCAGAGAACAGCTTAGTGATATATGTATTATATATTTATTCATTTATTTTAATGTGCTGAGTGGGTTACAGAAAGCTCACACAGTCACTAGTCACCACAGCATATTATGCTGACTATAAAAAATGTTTTTGTGTGAAAACATGAAAATCAAACACCTGGGTAAGCTTAGTAGAAGTTTTTTGGCCACTACCATAACACACCACCAACTCACAAGTCTATTACTGCCATGGCTGAACTGCAAGAGTGCAACTCTAAAATATTGTGCGATTTCCGTGCACAAGGTGTAATCGAAAAGTATCTAGACTGGATTTCTTTTTAAATTAAAAAGTACAAGATTTACAGATTTGAACCTCAGTCACCTTTGAAAAGTAGTCCCCTTCCGAAGCCACACACTTCACCCAGTGTTGTTTCCACTGCTCGAACCATTTTTTGAAGTCATCTTCTGAAATAACAAACAGCTGCTTCATCACATTCTGTTGTATCTCCTCAATATCTTGAAACCATTTTCCTTTCGTGGGGTATTTGATTTTTGGGAAGAGAAAAAAGTCACAAGGAGCAAGTTCTTGAGAATGTGGTGGCTCTCGCACCTGTGGAATGCAGTGCTTAGCAAGAAACTGCTGCAAAAGTTGCAATGCATGGGCAGGCACATTGTCATGGTGCAGTTTTCACTTGCCACTCTCGTGCACTGCCGGCCTTTTGTGACGATCTGTGGCCCTCAAATGTCGCAAAACTTGACAGTAGTACTCCTTGTAGACTGTCTGGCCTGATGGAGCATATTCATGATGCACAATTCTCATATGATTGAAAAACATATTCAGCATTGTCTTGACATTGTTGTGGCACTGTTATGCTTCTTTTGGGTCTGGGAGAGTTTGGGGTCTCCCACTGTGAAGACTGGGCCTAAGTTTTGGAGATGAATTCATGATTCATCATCAGTTATAATAGTTTATAAAAAAGTTTTTCTCATTTTTGATGCACTCAAGCAGGTCACTGGCAGCTGAAACATGGACCTGTTTTTCAATTTTGGCACAAATTTGGCTGAGATGCATCTCCTACCCAAATCGTTTGTAAGAATTAACTGAACTGAACCAAAACAAATGTTGAAGTCTTCGAGTAACTCACGAATACTGACTCAGCTATTTTTATGCACAGCTGTGCACACAAGTTCAACAGTGTTTCATTTTTGCTGGTTGCGGGCCTCCCAGATCGTTCACCATTCAAAAACTTTCACGACCATCTTTAAAACATTTATACCACTCATAAGCTTGCGCATGACTCCTACAATCCACCCCACATACTTTCTGTAACTTTAAGTCTGTGTCTTTGCAAGTTTGGCCAAGTTTTTGACAAAATCTGAAGCAAATTTGTTGATTATATTTTTCCGACATAAACAATGTGACAAACAGCTTCCATACCTGCCAACATTGAGAAAAACCTTGTCAGCAGTAACTAGTATTATTGCGTGACACACATTGACGCTTTCTTACAAAACGATCCATCTCTTTGTGAAAAAGAAATGCACGCCACAATAAAATGTCACAACAAACCAGGACACTAATGAAACAATTTTAACACGTGAGAAACACAAAGTTGATTCCCCTAGTAAGGCCGCGATAGGTAATATTGCGAGATTGAAGTTTGAAACTTTCACCAATAAAAATCAGTCAGATGGGTTCAGAATTCCACACTTGGTAGACAGGAAATCCAAAATTTGTAAAAAATACAGCAATGTTCACAAATTTTCCAACTTCGTTATTTCCATTTTTGGGAATTTTCCCAACCCTCATCAAGCTTATGCAAACACTTATTAGATGGGGGAATATTTAACAACACAAAAGAATGAAAACATCGCAGGGGGATTACAGGAGAAATCTTTACTCCGTTCGACTTCCAGTTTTGGAAATTTTCCTCATACTTTCAAGCTGAAATAAAAGTATTTATATAGCGAAATAAATACTTTTATTTCAGCTTGAAAGTATGAGGAAAATTTCCAAAAAAAAACTGGAAGTCGAACGGAGTAAAGATTTCTCCTGTAATCCCCCCTGCGATGTTTTATATTTATATAGCGAAATATGAAAGGGATGATACATGTACTCCAGACATCATGAAAGGTACCAGAGTTCTTCCAGTCCTCCCAGCAGAAGTTGCACATGCAATCAAGAACATGAAGCGGGGAAAGCTCCAGGAGAAGATGGAATTACTATAGACATCATACAAGAAGCAAGTGGAGAAATTGAAACAGTACTCGCCCAAATTTTCACTCGATGCCTTAATGAAGGGAAGATTCCTGAGGATTGGAACAATGCTACAATGATCCTGCTACATAAAAAAGGTGACATTGAGGATCTCAGGAACTACAGACCTATCAGCCTCCTATCAGTGGTTTATAAAATCTTCACTAAAGTTCTTTCACACCGCTTGAAGGTAACACTGGACATGGCTCAACCGAGAGAACAAGCTGGATTCAGGAGTGGCTACAGCACAATAGATCATATCCACGTACTGAGAGAACTAATTGAAAGAGCGAGGGAATATGAACTTCCATTGTGCATGGCTTTTATCGATTATGAAAAAGCCTTTGATTCGGTGAAACCATCAGCAGTTACCACGGCTCTGAAATCCTGCGGTATTGAAGATGCATACATTAATATTATTAATAACATCTATGAAAATGCAAGTGCAAAGATTCGGCTGTTTGAAAATACAACACACATAAAAATTGGAAAGGGAGTGAGACAAGGTGACACCATATCTCCGAAGCTCTTTAATGCCACATTGGAAAATGTCTTTCAATCACTGAACTGGGAAAACAAAGGGATAAAGATTAATGGAGATTATCTAACCCACCTTCGTTTTGCTGATGACGTAGTCATTTTTGCAACTACCCCATCAGAGCTGCAGAGTATGATCCAGGAACTTGCTGACAAGAGTAAAGAAGTGGGATTAAAAATGAACTTTCAGAAGACAAAAGTGATGTTCAATGCTTTTACAAGAAATGAAGATTTATCGATTGATGGAGAAAAACTGGAGATAACAGATACGTATGTTTATCTTGGACAGCAGATATCAAGTGAGGGTCACATTGATGAAGAAATTAATCGGCGTACAAAACTTGCCTGGAGAGCTTTTGGAAGAAACAGCATAATTTTCAAGAGCAATATGCCATTATGTCTTAAAAGAAAAGTGTTTGATCAATGCATCCTTCCAGTGCTTACGTATGGTGCAGAGACGTGGACCTTAACTAAAAGAGACATACAAAGGCTGCAGACAACTCAAAGAAGCATGGAGAGGTGCATGCTTGGTATAACCAGGAGAGATAAGAAGAGGAACTCGTGGATCCGAAAAATGACAAGAGTGGAAGACATCATGATCAGAGTTAAATCCCTGAAATGGCAATGGGCTGGACATACTGCCAGAAGGACAGACCATAGATGGACAGCCGAAATTTTAGATTGGATTCCAAGGGACAGGAAAAGACCCAGAAAAAGACCACATGGGAGATGGGTGGATGAAATTCGTAAATATGCGGGAGTGACATGGAGGAGACTGGCACAAGACAGACCGTTGTGGAGGAAACTTGGGGAGACCTTCGTCCAGCAGTGGATTGATAATGGTTGACAATGATGATGATGATGATATAGCGAAATGTTATTTAACAATAATACTGGATAGAGGTAACATCGCAAGAAAAAGAAATAAAGAAATTACAATTAGCATTACGGAAAAAAATATGAACTCCGTCGACCTTCCATTTTAGAAAGTTTCGTAAAGATGGAATTCCTTTCTCCGACGAGCATCTCCTCGGTCACCCTCCTCCCCAATTTCTGTTCAATTGTGCGTCGATTTCGTAAATAACCAAAATAATAACGAAAATTGGCAGAATTTCTCGAATTCATGGAAGAATCTTATGCCTGAAGATCATGGGGGAATTTTTGCGCCATCTAACTCCTGTTTTCACAAATTGCTGCCTACAGTTTCAAGCTGAAATACAAATGTTTATGCAATAAAATGATATTTAACAAGAATACTGGACACAAAATCGAAATTGGGAGAAAAAATTATGATTACGTCAAATTTTTTTACTCTGTGTAACAACAGTTTTCGAATGTTTTGAAACACGAAATATCATACCCCAGACGGAAAACGACACCCCCCTCCCCCGAAATTCTTCTTTAGTTTTGCATCAATCTTGGCAATGATCTAAATCATGACAAAAAAAGTGGAATTGTGGGAATCTGCTTAACAATCTCCTGTATATCATAAAGAAGTAGAAAAAAAAAATATGAGAATTCGTAGAATCCGTAGTTTCAACAGTGAGTTCCATAGTCAGACAGCAAAATCCATAGAAACTACGGACATTCTGTAGTAGTTGGCAGGTATGAGCTTCACACACATCAGAACAAAACACTACTGTAAAAAAAATAAGGGACGAGCAGTGGAGACTTGACTCACCACACATGTGCAGTAAGTTCCAAGGTCAACCTGTGCCAGACCGCATCCTGCTGCGTCATGTGATTATGAACTTATGCAATCAGTCTGGATACTTCTGGATCACACCTTGTATTCACCGGAATGAGTACTGTCAGACTTTAATCTATTCTTTAACTAGAAATAATAATAGGCTGGCACCCATTTTCCTTGCAACAATGATGTAATTTGCCAGGGTGGATGCACTTCTGGAGCCCCAAGACAGATTCAGATCATGAATTTTTCTAACGACCCATGTACATATTCCAGGGAGATGAGGGCTTGTTTTCTTTATGAAGTCTTCCAAGCACACATCAAAGAAAAGTTATTACCTAGAACCCATACTGTGTCCAGCTGAGTTAGTGTCACACAAAAACTTTGCTAAATCATTGCTTTCTGCCACACAAAACTTCATAATTCTCTACCATGTATATGTAAAGTATTCTTTGAACATTATGCCTTTCAATTATATAAAACATGAACAAACAACACAATTTAAAAACTTGGTAATGAGACTTTCCTGACCAATTCTGGAAAAAAAAAAAAAGCTTAAAGCACATTGCAAATACTAAAAATATGTTAAATACTCAACATACCTAATACCAATGATTGGAGTCATTCCACATTTTTCACACTTGACATTGTGCACACCTACAAGCAAAAGTTTTTAGAGAAAACAGCAACACAACATATTACAAGAGGAGAAATAAATATGCAAATGCTAACACAAAACCTCATCATAGTGAAAACAGTGACAAACAACAAAAAATCTGCACACATGAAGTCAAAACTCAGAAACAGTTTTTGCTTGTTTGTTTGGGGGTTTAACGGCCACCATGAGCAACTCAATGGGTGTCAAGCAGTCAACCTACCCAAATTTGGGGCCATTTGTTTCAGGGAAGGGCAAGAGCCAGTGCTATAAGACAAACACAACACCCATGCTTCACTGGAATTCGAACCCAAATCCATAGAAGCCAGTGCTTAGACCACTGTGCCACTGGGGTAGAAGAAACAGAATTCATATAAGCTAAACTTAATAAGTCAATCAAAATCACATTGTTCAACACTTAATGGACTTGTGAACTAAATGTATGCTTATATGTATTATTTTCAAAATGAACAGCGTTAAGAATTTGACATGAAGTAAGCTGAGACATGTTAATTAAAGAAGCTTAATAAATAAGGCATCTTTTATAAATCAACTGTAAAATTAAATACTTCTTAACAAAAGCCCATGTTAAAATTTCTTTAAAAATCATCTCACACATACTTAACAATAGTGAGCAGTAAAATATAATCCAAAAAAAAAAAAAATCTTCATAATGCTCCTGCTATGGTTTATCAGCACAAAATTCATGTCCTTGTTCTCATATTCAGTCTTCAAAATATTTTGTATTTCATCAGCCAGTCAATGATGACACAGAAAAGTAAAAAAAAAAATCTGCCATCTTGCATTAAATTGTCAGAAAGCATACAGTATACACACAGTCCTAATGAAAAGTCAGCTGTGTTGCCCTGGTGGTGCAGTAGCCTAAGTGCCAGCTTCTGACCATTTGTCCGAGATGGGTTCGGGTTCAAATCCCAGCGAGTCGTGGATGTTTTTGTCTCACAGGGCACTGGTTCTCTCCCTTCCCTGGAACCAGTGATCCTAAATTAGGGAGAGGCAACTGCTTATAGCCCATAGAGTTGTTCATGGTGGTCATTACCCCCACACACCCCAAAAAAAAAAAAAAAAAAAAAAAAAAAACACACACATGAAAACGAATTTTTGGTTGTAAAGAACACATCTTTTGAATTCATTCTGACATGAATTAAATTTATCAAAGTACAGTCGAGTCCTGTTAGAACGAACTTCACCAGACCGTCGAAATATGTTCATTACATCGAAATTTCGTTATATTGGAATTTTTAATTTTGCACTTATTTTTTAAATGACTCACGGGAATAGACTGAATTCAAAGTGCTTATACTGTAGTGCATCTTAAAACATTAAAATAAAAAAGAAAACTCTCTAGTACATCTAATTTTATATATATCTTTCATAAAGTTTACACCACTTTTGTACACTAGAGGTTTTTCTTCTTATATAGTACATATATAGTATGTACTCTATTGTACGTAGTATTAACATTTTAAAGAAATGTTATTTTTGTTTGAAAATGGGACTTTGTTGCGGCCGAAACTAAAAGTTCTTGCAAAGAATGTAAATGGGTGAAGGTTTAATCTGTGGCGTTCGTTTGTCCTGATACGAAATGACAAACCTTTTCTAAACAGCTAAGTGCTTCACGCGCACTCGCACGTAATGGAGGAGTTAAATGAATTTTATCGTCCTCGCTGCCTTCTGCAATTTCCTCATTTCTGTCATCTGAAATCAATTCAATTATATCTGCATCAGTCAGTTCGTAAGTGGTCAGAATATTGTTATCTGCATGTAAAAAATCTTCTAGAGAAACATCGGTGGGAACTGAAGCAGATGTCTGGAGAGCGTTCCACACTGCCCCTAACGAAGCACTTAAATTTGCGTCAGTGCCGGTCGCATCGTTTTCGGGTTCAGTTTCACAGTCAAGTAACTTTGCATGGTGCCAACTGTTTATTATTGTTGCCTCGGACACTTTACCCCATGCTCCAGAAATCATATGCACTGCATCTTTGACATTCACTTTTATGGAACCGTTTCTATCAATTCCAAAAAGAATCAATTTCATCAACATACACTTGTAATGGTTTTTTACGGACTTTATTATCCCCTGGTCCAAGGGTTGGAGAACTGCTGTGCAGTTTGGTGGAAAGTACTCCACACGAATGTTTTCAAGCTGAGGAGGTTCATTATGAGCCGTACAATTATCAATTAGAAGAAGAATTTTTTTTTCTTTTTTCCTCTTCATCTCAGAGTCAAACTTCAATAGCCATTCACTGAAGATAGTTTGCGTCATCCACGCTTTTCTATTGGCATTGTAGTCACAAGGTAGCGATTGCACACCTTTCAGACACCCAGGTTTTATGGATCGTCCAATCACTAGCACTTTCCTCTTCTCAGTTCCCGATTGATTATAGCAGAAAAGAGCGGTCAGCCGCTGTTTCAATCTTGTACCGCCAACACACTTGTCACTCTTCATTGCCAAAGTTTTGTCGGGCTATAACTGGACAAAAATTCCAGACTCTTCTGCATTGAAGACATCATCTGGGTTAAAAGTTTAGATGAGTTTCGCCACTTCTCCTGCTCTCCACTGATTCACATTTTCCATCAGAGCAGCACTCGTTTCTCCGCAAATTGGTTTTGCGACCACTCCGTACCGGTCTTTGAACCGATTCAACCATCCCCCGCTTGCCTCAAAATCCATAACTCCTAAAGTTTTGGTGAACTGCGCAGCCTTTTCTCAAATCAATGGTCCACTAATGGGTACATTTCTTGACGGTACGACTTGGAACCAGGTGAAAGTGGAATTGAGCTTGCCGTTAACTTTTTCTTTGAGGTCCGATCGCCGGTTTTTGAAGCTGCTCTGTGATTTTTTCGTTTTTCTACAAAAACATTGATAATGTCGACGGAATGATTCCATATTTTTTTCCACATCTCCTTTCTTTTTCTCTGCACTCACTTCATCAATAATTCTTTTTTTCTCTTCCAAAGAAAACTTGACGATGACGATGATGGGCAAATCATGTAACAATATTAACAAATAAAGGTAACTTGATCACGCTAGTTACGTTAACTGAAAACTTTTACAAAAGTTCGTAAGTTGGAAGCTTTCGACCTTATCTTAGGTCTTCATCACGCCAATGGAGGACTAAGATTGTTGCCAGATTCTACATTTGAATTTTTCCTATTTTTGTTGCCAAAACTTAGAATTGATCTCCAGATCAACGGAATGTAGAGAGGAGATTCGGAGTTGCAAGTCATTGAGTTGAAAATAATTTCTATGCTTTCACGGTAACGGAGGGCAAAACGATTGTCAAAAGAAGCAATTCGTTTTGCTTCGTTCCAGTGGGGAACTGCAGATGTGTCTTCCATTGTCAAAATAGACAAGGCAGTATTAGGATTGGCTTTCGAAACATCTTTTCTATGTTCTAAAATTCTATGGTTAATGCTCCTGTATGTGCTTCCAATGTATAAGTTATCCCCAGTAGAAGAAGAGATAGGAATGCAGTAAACTCCTGGGAGGTTCAGGCTTTCAAACTTTGTCCCTATCCCTTTGTAGAAGTTTCAAGATGTTTGGGGTAGATTTAATGGCAAGATGGTAACCAAAACTTCTAAAAAGAATCTGTAACTTATAAGCATAGGAAGGATGGTAAGGAACAGAACCACAGAATTTCAGGTCTTCTTTCTTGTGAGGAAGGAGGCATTCGATTTTCGAATGGTTTTCATATTTCTTTATGAGGGAGTTGACTGTAACAGCAGGGAAACCATGGGAGAGGGCTATTGTAGAAATTTTGGAGAGTTCTTTTTGAAGAGAGAGTTGGTTGTTGCAAATGATATGAGCCCTGTGGATGTAGGACTTCAATGCTGCAAGCTTGTAGAGATGCAGGGTGCAAGATTTGTAGGGAATGGTGTTAGTGGCCGCAGAAGGTTTTTGATAGACGGAACGAGTAATGGAGAGATCAGCGTTTCTGCAGATAGATACATCCAGGAAATCAATTTTGTGATTTACTTCCTTAGATATAGTGAGATTAATGGAAGGAAATTTTTCCGTAATGGAGCTGATCAGTATCTGTAGTTCAGACTCGGAATGTGGCCAGCTAATGAAAATGTCGTTTGGCTGAATTCATTGTTAAAACCTGTAGCAAAAGCTGGCCCAGTCTTTGGTTCCACTATGCGAAGAAAAAAAATCACACATCCACGCATTCTTGTCTCCAAGAATGATTCCTCAAATTTTTCCTCTTATTAATCTTTTTCTGAATTTCATTCTTTGAGGCGAACTGAGCAACATGAAAAACATTTTTTTTCCCGCACTTTCTTAAACATTCGTTCACTGATTTTAGTGGAAATTGTGTAGTTATAGTTTTTGTATGTGTACTGTATATGTACGTGTCTTTGGAACGAGCGCTAGAAAGAATTTGAACATAGACTTAAAGTAATTTTAAGCCATTTATATATGAATGAAACTAGAACATGTGTGAACTAAATTATTCACTTCATTTTAAAACTTAAATTTATATATATATATATATTGGTTTTCATATTTAGTGAAGATTTTACAAACTACTGATAGGAGGCTGAGAACTACAGACCTATCAGCCTCCTATCAGTAGTTTATAAAATCTTCACTAAAGTTCTTTCACACCGCTTGAAGGTAACACTGGACATGGCTCAACCGAGAGAACAAGCTGGATTCAGGAGTGGCTACAGCACAATAGATCATATCCATGTGCTGAGAGAACTAATTGAAAGAGCGAGGGAATATGAACTTCCATTGTGCATGGCTTTTATCGATTATGAAAAAGCCTTTGATTCGGTGAAACCATCAGCAGTTACAATGGCTCTGAAAACCTGCGGTATTGAAGATGCATACATTAATATTATTAATAACATCTATGAAAATGCAAGTGCAAAGATTAGGCTGTTTGAAAATGCAACACACATAAAAATTGGGAAGGGAGTGAGACAAGGTGACACCATATCTCCGAAGCTCTTTAATGCCACATTGGAAAATGTCTTTCAATCACTGAACTGGGAAAACAAAGGGATAAAGATTAATGGAGATTATCTAACCCACCTTCGTTTTGCTGATGACGTAGTCATTTTTGCAACTAGCCCATCAGAGCTGCAGAGTATGATCCAGGAACTTGCTGACAAGAGTAAAGAAGTGGGATTAAAAATGAACTTTCAGAAGACAAAAGTGATGTTCAATGCTTTTACAAGAAATGAAGATTTATCGATTGATGGAGAAAAGCTGGAGATAACAGACACGTACGTTTATCTTGGACAGCAGATATCAAGTGAGGGTCACATTAATGAAGAAATTAATCGGCGTACAAAACTTGCCTGGAGAGCTTTTGGAAGAAACAGCATAATTTTCAAGAGCAATATGCCATTATGTCTTAAAAGAAAAGTGTTTGATCAATGCATCCTTCCAGTGCTTACGTATGGTGCAGAGACGTGGACCTTAACTAAAAGAGACATACAAAGGCTGCAGACAACTCAAAAAAGCATGGAGAGGTGCATACTTGGTGTAACCAGGAGAGATAAGAAGAGGAACTCGTGGATCCGAAAAATGACAAGAGTGGAAGACATCGTGATCAGAGTTAAATCCCTGAAATGGCAATGGGCTGGACATACTGCCAGAAGGACAGATCATCGATGGACAGCCGAAATTTTAGATTGGATTCCAAGGGACAGGAAAAGACCCAGAAGAAGACCACATGGGAGATGGGTGGATCAAATTCGAAAGTATGCAGGGGTGACATGGAGGAGGCTGGCACAAGACAGACCGTTGTGGAGGAAACTTGGGGAGACCTTCGTCCAGCAGTGGATTGATAATGGTTGACATGATGATGATGATATATATATATATATATATATATATAAATGTAGTAAATTATGAACATTGGAATCGTAAAGTGAACTCGTGCATAATTAAGTAAATTAAATTAAGCTTACATTATGACTGAGATTAAACAGTGTGTGGTGAGAAGCATTTATTGGTCAACAGTTCAGGTGTGTTAGCAAGACACAACAAAATTTGGTATAGAATCGTGCACTATTTTTTTAAGGAAATAAATTTTTTTCCCCCGAATTCTGAAATTTCTTAGTCAGCAATTTGTAAATGAAATGATGTGAACATTTTTTTGTATTGTGTTTCGAGAAATATTAAGTGTTCATGACGTAAAATTTCTTGCGAATATTAGGGATTCCCGGGATTTGCACCATTTCGTTTTTTTTTTTTTCCACTAGACAGGGAGCCACTAAAATCAGAGATAAGAATTTCCCTTCCTGTAAGCCCAGAAATTCCTTTGGAAGAGGTCACCTTGCAAAACTTGAATATAATAGAATCCCCAGGGCATAGCAGGTGGAGTTTCAAGAATTTTTGCAAAGTTGTGGTCAAGGGACATGGAGGACTAACAGGTTCTTCACACCCCCCCCCCCAACACACCCCTCGTGAACACTTTTCCCTCAAGTTACAGAAAGCATGACAGAGGACTTTCAGCCAATAGCGTAGCTGAAAGCCATAGCGTCCTTTTTGGCGCATGTGTGCTAGAGCTTTGAAAAAGTTTGAGCTAAGGGAAGATTTTTCTCTTGACCCTTCACTCTCACACTTGCTCCTTTAGTTTTCAGAGAATAACACCTCACTTGCTTCGTGTTGGACTGAGGTCAGCAACCGCTGACCGGTGAAAAGAAGTTCATGGGGCGAACTCACTCTGCAGTTGACCGTGATGTGAGATTTCACCTCCCACGCCCACTTGCGTCTTTTTTTTTTTTTTTTTTTTTGAGGAAAATTGGTCATTCCAAACTCGTATGTTGACAGCTGCTCCACTCTTTGCTACGTTTGATATGCAAAAAGGTTATCTGTTTTCTGCAAGCTGAGCTTAACTGAGGGATTTGACACTTAACACTCCCTGCCGAAGGAGAAATAAAAAAATGGAGTCCTGCGGTGCTAACCTCTCGCCGACAGTAGAGCCATCTTGTATTTCACCTTTATCCGCTGCTGAAAAGGAAAGGCTGGAAGAAGCTTCAACAGATGTTCTCCCCTTCACAACTTCCCACCCCCACCTAGGGACGCTAGAGCCAAGACCGCTACTCTCCCTTGAAGTAATATTGCTGAAAAGAAAAGGTAAACCCTTCTGATCAAAAATTCATTTTACGTACTCCTGTTTCACAGACTTTCTTTTTCTCAGAAAAAAATATTTGGTAGAGGATAACATGGTTGTCATACATACATACATACATACATACATACATACATACATACATACATACATACATACATACATACATATCACTAAGCTGTTCTCTGAGATTCGGAGGTTAGCTCCAAAAAGAAATACAAACTTCCAGATATTTTTATTTATTGTTGTCGTATCAAACTTCTCCATTTGCAGCGATCTTGACATACAACTCGTGCTTCACTGATATCCATTACACACCGTACACAAGATCTTTTATACTTCATACTCATAATCTTTTTCTCATGCAGACACTCCTGAATCTGATCCATCCATGTCTTCCTTTGCCTTCCTCTGCCTTTCCTTCCTGCCACTTGGGCTGAAAATATTTTCTTAGTAAGCATTTTATCACTCATTCTTTCAACATGGCCAAACCACCGAAGCATATTGGTCTCCACCTTGTTAACAACATTTTGCTTCACATCACACAACTGCAATACATCTTCATTCCTCACACAATCAGATCGTGTCTTGCCACAAACCTCACGTAAGTAACGCATTTCTCCAGCACACAAACGACTCCTATTTTTCTTCTGCAGTACCCAGGTTTCATTGCCATACATCAGAGTAGGAACAATTACAGTTTCATACGCAGCCATGTGGGACTCTCTACAGAACCCATCATTCCAGTGAAAACCTCCCAGAGCAGTTATGACTTTCAAAGAAGAGTTCACTCGCCTACTGATTTCACCATCCAACTTGTTCTCTCTGTCAAACATGCTTCCTAAATACACAAACTCACTCACCTGGTCAATCACAGTGCCATTTATACTTACATTACATTACATTCAGTGCTACCCGTTCCTCTCTCAAACACCATAACTTTGGTTTTCCCCTTATTTATACTCAGTTTGAGTTTCATGCAAACTTCGTGCATCCGAGTCAACATACTCTGCAACTCACTTTTGCTCTCTGCCAACAGGACAGTGTAATCAGCATACAGCAATCTGCACACACGGATATCACCAAGACATAAACCACTATTATCTATTTTGGCATCACACATGCATGCGTCCATAAATATATTAAACAGCCATGGTGACATTACACAACCTTGTCTAACTCCTGCACCAATGTAAAACCATTTTGATAAAACACCATTTACTCGTACAGAAGCTCTACTACCAGCATACATGGCTTTTACACTATTAAGTAGATTCCCAGTAACACCATATTCATTCAATACCTTCCACAAAAGTGTCCTATTCACTCAGTCGTAAGCTTTCTCTAAATCTATGAAGGCAGTAAAAACGTTCTTCCCAACAGCCAGATACTTTTCAATCATCATGCATAATGCAAAAATCTGGTTAGTGCAGCCTTTACCAGGCATAAAACCACTCTGAACATTCCACACTTTCAATTATGTAAGACCTCGTACTTTTTCAATAACAACCTTACCAAACACTTTCCCGGGCACACTCAGTAGGCTAATACCACGATACTTCTTGCATTCAGTCTGATCACTTTTTCCCTTATACAAGGGAACAATAATAGCATCCTTCCAATCCCGAGGGACCATTCCTAACTCCCAGCACAACTGGCAAATTTCAGTTAACCAGTCAATTATAGAGTCACCACCATATTTCAACATCTCTGCAGTTATGCCATCAACTCCCAGAGCCTTACCATTCTGAAGAGATTTTAGAGCTTTACACACTTCTTCTCTTGAGATCCCTCCTGTGCTTTCATCCCTCATTGTGACATAATCTGCGTCTGTCTCAGAATCATCTTTGCTTTCCTGATCTAATAACTCACAGAAGTATTCACCCCATCTGTCACTTAACTCATTGTGCTCCCATATCATTTCCCCCATCTCATTCTTCACACAACTTACAACTTTGTTTCCCCTATTTTTCCTGAGTCTCATGTACTTCCAGAAGGATTTCCTATCTTTCCAAAAAAGCCAGTTCATGCCTTTCCACTTTCTCCTTCCTATCTTTTGCCTTACTGTGGCAAACCAGTTTAGCAGCTTCACGCTTCTTACAGCGATATTCATCCACAGAGAGGGACATCCCCAAATAGGCTTCCTTCTTTCTCTTTACTGCCTCTTCAATCTCACTATTCCACCAAGCATCACCTCTATTGTTACCCACTATTGTGGTGCCACAGACCTCTTTAGCAGCAGTGACAACACAGTTCTTAAAACATTCCCACTTCTTTTCTACATCAGTCTCACCAGACTTCATATCCTTCAGTCGTTCTCTGAGTAAGTCAGAATACTGCTGATGATCTTCAAGGAGCCTATCAACCTTTTTTCTTTCTATCCTGGGTCTCTTGCTATTCCTTTTCCTCCAACCAACATTAAGTTTCACTCGTGACACTACCAAGTAATGATCAGAACCAACATCCGCACCTCTCATCATACGGGTGTAAATAACTAAGTGTTTCAAACGCTGATCATAGACAACAAAATCTATCACACTCGACCAAGAGTATGATTTTCCCAAGTATATGTGCGGATATACTTGTGGTTGAAAAATGTATTAGATGCACACAAACCATTCTCAATGCAGAGTTCAATTCATCTTTCACCATTATCATTTACACAAGGATCATTAAACTTACCCAGAACATTGACAGAAATTGCATTCTGCACACCTATACTAGCATTGAAATCCCCTGCTATTATAACTTTTTCTGTAGCACCAAACTGGCTCAAAACAGCTTTTAGCTCATTCCAGAAATATTCTTTCTTGTCAGAAGGTTCCGAGTCACAAGGAGCATACACTACAACAACACAATTCTCTGTAGTTTCACTTTCAAACGAATCCAGAGAATTCTTTCACTTACACAACTATAGTGAATCAAGTTGTTCTTCATCTTTTCACTTAAAATCACACCTACACCAGCCTGTCCTCTCATATTATCCAATACACCAGACCACACACTCACAGTGCCATTCACTTCTTCTACCCCAATTTCCTTCTTTTGGTTTCACTTACACACAGCACATCCAGTCTATATTTATTCATCTCAATCACCTCACTCATCTTGCCATTTATACCTCTAGTATTCCATACACCAATCTTACATTCACTCAGCTGAGATCTCTTTCTCATACGCCGTTTAGAAAGTCCAGGTCGATTCTGTGGTGGACCATCCTTCTCAAGTGTGGTAGGTCCACCATATCCCCCACTTGAGTCATTCTTAATATTTCTTTTTTTCTTTTTAATCAGGTAAGTGCATCAGTATGGGGGATTAGCCCACAGCTGAGGGTTCCAGTTGGTCATTCAACCTAAGGATTGTGGAACAAAACCCAGTGAGTTGGGGTCTTTTTGCCAATGTCACACAGAACTAGCTTGCACCTCTCCAAGATTCACAGAGCCCCCCTAACTGGGTTGTCAAAAGGATATAATTATTGTTGAAGTCTTTGATTATCTGAAATTATTATGAAGTACCAGAAAATCTTAATGTATCGAGTAATGACGCGGAGAACATGAGTGAGAGTTGTGAAAAATGAAATTTATCGGGTATTATAAAATGGGGGAGAGTTAAGTTTTTTTAAGTAACACAAATAATATAAAAGCAAAGAAATTCAGAAGCAGTCATAATGCATTAACACTGATAAACCTCAGTGTTCATTTTATTTTGGCCAAAGTGTATTATTCTTTTGTATTGTGCATGATGTCTTGTGAAAGTACCTAAAAAGTGAAATATCAAGTGTAGAACACGTATTTTTCTTACTAAACAACTGATAATTGAATCACACTGAAATTTCTATAATACATGAACTACAAATTGAAATGTTAAAATTTTGAATACCAGGCAAATCAGAAAATTGTATAATCAATCTGAAATATACACCCAACAAAATTGAAATTGGACTCTAAAACTTATTTTTGGCATTCCTGGGTGCTTTGTGAAAATAAAACAAAAGAAACAAAAATCTGTGAAATTCTCAACAAAATTCTGATCAGGTGAGAGGCCTGATCAACATTAAATGTAACTGCTAGTCAGTTTTTTCAACAAAAAATTTGAGTCACCTTTATTACTTGTTGTGTGTTCAGTGAATCTAAGGCATTGATAGGTAAATCTTGTGTAATTTTTTTTTTTTTTTTTTTGTCAAGCTCATAAATCACCTCTGCACTTGGCAGAGTTCATGGATCTGAGCCGGGTAAGTTTTAATCCACATATACTTTGACAACGCAAATTTTACTGTTTTTACATACATTTTTCTTTTGTTCTTCCACTAGTTATTTTTTTTATACATCACATGCCATATTGTACCACATTATTCGATAAGAGTATATTTACATTGTAACACATGGTCATAGTGACCGAGATTAATAATTGAACAAAATTCATTTATATCAACTGCACCAACTGGGGAGGGGGCTAACATCAAAATTGATGTCATCGCAAACACCATAAGTAGCTTCAAAGACGTTATTGGAAGAGTTTATTACAAAGATATGTATTGTATCTGCTATGATACATTCAACTTGATTTTCAAGGCGTTAATGCAAAAACAAAAAAAATTAGCAACTTATGCATTTATGTGTATACTAGAAATAACAGCAGTAATTCCATGTGCAATAATAAATTAATTATACATTGAGATCCTGCCTTATACCATTACTATGAAATGAAATTTAACATTTTTTATTTATGCACCAATAATTTTTAAGCCCCATAGGATAAATGACTATAGACACTTAACATTAGAAATAAAACAAATCATGTACCTTACATTGCTCTTTGATTTGTGAAACACTAAAAAACTCATTTCCATCATTTGTTTCACACACTATTCAAAGTTTTGGATCCTTGCAGCAATTACAAGTAACAAATCTATCAAAATATGCATTACACTACCAATACTTTAAACTAAGTACATAGTAACTTATTGCATTAATTAGATACATTTAATGAGAAAACCTTAAGATGAGCAACTTTTACCTGAAGATAAGCAGGATGCCCACTTGAAAGATCTCTGCATTTTAATGTATCTATATACATGTATTTTAATGTATTAAATAATTTAAAGGAGGGTTCAACTTTGATCCCATATTTCTCAGATCGTACAATGACAGCTCATTTTACTTTATTTTTTTTTAACATATAATGCGTAAAGGTAACGCACTCGGCGCGATACCGAGAGTTCTGTTGGTTCGATTCCACAGCGGCGGCTGAAAAACAATTTTTCGGTTGCTGTGCGTTTCTGGAACGTGGAAAGAGCGATGTATTTATTTATTTAATGAGATTCCATTTACTTGTTTGTTTTTTTCAGCTTTCCCAAAACCAGCATTACTGACTCTGGAGGAAAAAGAACCTGAACTACAGGGTGAGTCATAAGTTCATAGCGTTTTGGGGTACAAAGTTCAGAACGTTACCACATGGTGTCCACATATGGCTATTCAGCAAAATACAGTCCATCAGAGTCTATGGTCTTTCTCCAATGTTCAGCCAAAGATGCAATTCTGCTGCAATACCAGGTAGCAGGCTTGGATGCAAAAAACTCAGTGATGCCATCTTTCACAGACTCCAAGTAATGGAACCATCTGCCGGGCAAGACGTGTGCCATGGAATGAAATGGGTGAAAATCCGAAGGGACAAGATCCGGGCTATAGACTAGGTGTGGTACGATTTTGACGCCATCCGAATCCTGAATTTTCTGGCGGACAATCCGTGATCTACGACATGGGGCGTTGTTGAATTGCAGGAGGACCTTCTTTCGGTTCACCATCGCAGGGTAGTAAGGGGGTAGAACATAGTTTGCCGCCCCGGTGGCGCAGTGGTCTAAGCGAAGGCCTCTGATCATTCGTCCGAACGGGGTTCGGGTTCGAATCTCGGTGAGGCATGGATGTTGCGTTTGTCTTACGGCACTGGCTCTCTTCCTTCCCTGGAACCAGTGACCCTAAATTAGGAACGGGCGACTACTTATAGCCCATTGAGTTGCTCACGGCGGTCGTTAAACCTCCAATCAAAAAAAAAAAAAAGAACATAGTTTATGTGTTGCAGCTGGTCGGCATACAGGTTCCCATCGACAGCCCAACTATGTGACACAAGTTGCTAGTGGACAGGACCCTCAAAAATCCACCATACACACAACATTGTCTTCATTTCAAAACACCCTCTTTGAACCACTGCTTGAGCCTCATCCCCTGGCCACAGCCATTGGTTTCTGGTATCAGAATAACATAGGAAAACCCACTTCTCATCCTTCATTACAATTCTCCGCCAAAACCAGTCATCATGTGGATTTTGCAGCAATTCTCAACACAGAGGGGCACGCTCCTCAGCTTGTTTTGGGCTCAACTCATGGGAAACCATTTGCGGACATCTGGGGTGAAAACCGAGCTGGTGTAGGTGACGAATAATGGTGGTTTGTAATGCATGGACCTCCTCTGCTAATCGTTGGCTGCTGGTTCCCGGGTGCTGTTCAACAGCTAGACGCAGGGCTTCGGTGTTGGAGACTGGTCACCCAAACCTTGATTTCTCAACGAGCTCTGTGTCTCCGGATCGGAAGTGTTGGAACCATTTTCTTGCTGTTGCAGGGTGCACTTTCTACACTAAAAATTTCCTTCATGGCAGCTGTCACGTTCAACCCTTTTTCCAATAATGGCGTAGGAGCACATGAACAATGTTTCTCCTGTCTGAGCAGCGGAGCATGTCCTCCAATCAGGCATGGAACACATTCCACCTTATTGCGCATGTCCCACCTGCTTGGTGGAGCTCCTCCATCTGTATCGCCAAACGCTACAAACTTACGACTCATCCTGGTGTAAGCAAGAACTCCCACTTCACTCACACCACAGACACAAGAAGATAACATTGCAATTACTCTGCTAGCAGGCAACTTATGCACAGGCAAGATACTGTTTCAAAGGTTTACCCTAGGAGATGCTATTCTAAAATAAACAGCTTAAGAAAGTATGTATGCAGCAGACAATTGAAAAATTTAACCATCAAAGGAGAAAAAAATAATTAACCATATTTGCAACAAAAATAAAATAATTTAATAAGTTTCTTTATTTCTTTTGAGGAGGGGGCATAAGCAGCTTAACACCATAAGAAGTCACCTGACCCTAATTTAGGGTCACTGGTTCCAGGGAAATAACAGTATCAGCAGTTTAGGGAAAATGCACTGCATATGCCACATCTAAGACTCAAATCAGAAGGATAAAAGCTCAAACAAAACCACTAAAATGTGTAAATTAAAGTTCAGTGTTTTCTTAATATGCTTACTAACACATCAAGATGTATTAACAAAAGGAAGAAACAATTTTAACTTACTGGAAGCAGAATAACAAATCCTGTAAAATGTAGGAATCCACAGTAAATTTGTTGGTTCCTGAAAAAGCCATTCTGTAAATTCATGTTCTGTGATCACTTCCTCCTGAACCTAAATTACAATATATATTTGAATCCACTTTAAAATATTTCACACTTGCACACAGTTTGTATAAGCACATTCACATGCAAAACATATCACAACTAAGAATATATCCAGTCAGAGATTAAGCTACGGTTGCTATTTCTACAAAATATGATGACTTAATCCTAAATGCAAGAGAAAAATTAGTGTCTGTAGCAAAATGGCACCAGCCATTTAAATATCAACCCATCTGCAGATTCTGCTCCGATTTTTCTATTGCTGGGAAAACTAGTTTCTGAAATTCTGGCAGCGATTCACTCTCCACTGTTATTTACTTAATTCTTAAGGCAGTGATTCTCAATGTCACAGCCCCTAAAGGGGAAATCAAAGGAAAAACTATTTACTGAAACAAACACATTCTGAAAAAAAAATACCTTCCCCGTGCAGAGCTGCCAACTTTTTAAAATCAAAAACCGGGATATCAATGCGCATTCAGCGGTGCGCATATTTAAACTTTATAAATAATACAATTATATATTATGGGTTTAGACCCCCCCCCAAATGCAGCTTCTCTTCAGTTTTGCATTGATCTCGAAAATGACCCAAATGATGACAGAAAAAGCGGAATTTTGTTAATAGAATCTCATGTATGAGTGAGAAGTGACTGAGAAATTCAAAAACACGAATTTTATGGAAAATTAAATGTGAAAAATTGATAGTGCATTGTTCACTCTGCAGTGAAACAATTTTATGGGGCACGAAAATGGTGTGGATTCCACTGCAAACAGATTAAATACCGATCTAGAAATTTAATTTCGTTTAATAAAAGGGAAAGGAGTAAAAACCCTTGCTCTCCATTGATTAGTTTTGAAGAAGCATGTAGAAGAAATAGAGAAACATGCATTTTGTGAGAATAAATTCTTAAAAAATACGAAGTCGCTCCTTTTCCCTATTATCAAAGATATTAAAAACGAAGAACATATCACACACACAGAAAACATCAAAAAATAAAAATATAACCAGGAAGAGAGAGAGGAAAAAAAAAAGGGAAGTTGAAAAAATTTAATACACGAAAGGGAAAACAATGTGACATTCTCATTGCTACTTCAGTAGTCATTTTCGGTGTGATTACGAACATTTGCGAGATTTGTTGAAATTTTTCTGGGTGGTTTTTTTTCCAATTGAAACATCTGGAAAATAAACTTGACACAGATGTTTAATAATGTTATTTCATTGAGATTTTTTATTTTCATAGCATATTCGATGTTTTCCGTAGTCCGTAGCAGACTGATGATTTCCCATAGTAACTACATAAAATCCATACTTGGAGTTTCGTATTCTTTCTTCCCACCGCATGGTCTTACTAAGCGTCAAACGGAATGGTGTGCACAGAAAATTTAGTATGCCCAGGTCCCAACAATGATGACGGGCACAGCAATTTTGCCGCACAATGGTGCACGACTTGTTGGCACATAATGAAAATGAAAATTTACAAGCTTTGATCAGTGACAGAAACCTAGGTGAAATATCTGCCACAGGCTATGTAAACATTGACCACGAAATATGTACAGAGCCAGGAATACATTCTATCAATGATTTGTTAAACTTATGTGATGACACAAAAAATGACAACAAAAAAGATGAAGAAGAAACTGAAAACCCAATAAAAACTTACAAAGATGCTTCAGGTACAGCACTTGCAAAACTTTAGTTTGCATGCCAATAACCCAAAATTATTGGAAATTTTCACTGATGTTCGCTGTGAAATAGGAAAATGTATTATGAAATTTCATGAGACAACTCTTAATGGCTGTCTTATGTTAAAAATGTGCTTTAGATTAAACATAAATAATATCAAAAGGTATTTTTTACCTATTATTGAAAAGTATTTCGCATGTTTGCTGCTCCATGAGGCACATGCTCCCGTCCTGAGAGAGGTCGAATTGTGTTACAGGTTTTTTTTTGTTAGTTAAAAATTTTTATACAAAAACATTTTAGTTAAATATTTTCAGTTAAACATTCATTCAATAGTACAATCAAACATTTAAAATTTTTTATATTAATTAAAACATGCATAAGGAAAGGTTATACACTGCTGGACAATTGCTAAGGACGGATCATAAACGGCTACATAACGCATAAAAAAGTAAGTGTGCTTGGATGCCAAGTGAAATAAAATCATGTCAGAATGCCAGGACATTACAAGACAATTTATTCTGCTCTGAAATCCAGAAGGCTTTGGAACATGTTCAAGGGACAAACAGGCCATTTTGTGCAGAATATGTAAACGTGAAAAAAATGCAATTACCGTCCGCAGGCGTTTTCGGCGTAAGATGTCAATACGGGATATGGCCACCATGGAGGGCGATGCAAGATTCCACACATCGTGTCATGCTTTGCACAACATTATCAAGCAGCTGTTGGGGTAATTTATCCCATTCCTCTGTCAGTGCACGGAAGAGGGTGTCCTTGTTTATTGGAGAGCATTGGCGACCAGCAAGACTCCTCCCCAAAGCATCCCACACATTTTCAATGGGATTCAGATCTGGAGAACGTGCTGGCCATACGAGGCGTTGAATATCCTCGCTCTCAAGACACTCCTGGACAGCGACTGTTCGATGACATGTTGCGTTGTCGTCCATGAAAATGAATCTATCACCAACAGCACCACGGAACATGAGGTAGCAGAACATCATTAATGTATCGTTGGCCAGTCATAGTCCCAGTTGGAAGCACATAGAGAGACGTACGGCCATTGATCATGATGCCAGCCCATACCATGACACTACATGTTGGATATCGGCCCCTTTCCTGTATGTTTGCTGGACAATATGCAGTACCACTATCACACCAGATCAGTTGTCGTCGACAATCAGACGATAGACTGTATCTACTCTCATCTGAGAAGAGGACAGCAGACCAGTCGTTATCAGTCCAATTGCGATGTTGATGGCACCATTGCAAACGGGCGGTACGGTGACGTCTGGACAATGGGATGCACACAACAGGACGGCGGGCGTATAGTCCTCCTTCATGCAAACGTCTGGCGACAGTTTTTCGGGAGATCCGCTTGCCAGTAGCAGCCATAAACTGATTTGATACCTCACTAGCTGTGCTGCGCCGGTGTCTTTTTGTTGATAGCACTATGTACCGATCTTCTGCAGGTGTCGTACTGCAAACACGACCTCCCCCGTGACGTTTGCTACACTCTCCATTTGTTTGAAATGATTTCCAAAGCCTTGAAACAACATTGAGGCTGACGTCGAACTCCCTGGCAACATCTGTTATTTATCGCCCTTCTTCAATCTTGCCAATAATACGGCCACGCGTAAAATCATCTAGGTGATGTCGGGAAGACATACTGAATCTTGTAAGTTCGTCAATTGATTCTTTCCCTTTCAACTTTGCGTTTGAACAACAACGGTCAATATGCGTCAAATCCTTTATATCTCTTATCAGCGCTATGACGTCATGAACAAGTTTGGCAATCCAAAATTTGCATACGCACAACACGTCTTACTGTATCCCGCACTTATGCTAATTTCCACATTTTCCTGCCTTCCATTGTATGGTTGCTATCGTTGCTATTGTCATCCGTTCTTAGCAATTTGTCCGGCAGTGTACTAATCGGGTTGGGGGCACGCGGCTCACATAAAAGCTCTTCTTCTACAATATTATGGCGAGCGCTTTCTGTGCTCCTAGAGCACCGTCTTCAGGCCACTATTATCTACGCGAGGGTTCTTCACGTGTGTAGCCACAGGAGTTGCATGTCGGGAAGCGAAGGGAGGGTTTCGGTCTTCATGGCGTGTAAGGTGATTACTCCTCAAGTGCCGCCATCTATTGGATTAGTTGGTAGGTATGTTCGTCATAAGTACATTCTTCTTTATTTTTAATAAATGTATATTGAATTATTACTATCTATTTAAATAAACTGTTGCATTATTTTTAGTCCTTTATTCAATGGGGAAATTTTTTGTATTTTTTTTTTTTTTTGTGTCTTTTTTTATGCATTTTTCTTTTTTTAAAAGTGACTTCCAAGTTGTATCTAGAGTAGTGGGGTCATGTAAATTGCAAATATTATCTTTTTATTTTTTGTTCGGTTATAACGCTTTCAGAAATCCTTAATTCTTTTTCGTTTGTGTGGGTAGTTAGTAGTTTAATATTTTCGAAATCAGGATATTGTTTATGATTAATGCAGTGTTGGATAAGTGCGGTTTTTTCTTCTTTTTTGTTCCAGTTTTTAATGTGTTGATGTAATCTTTTTATTAATCTATTTTTTGTGCTACCAATGTAAGATATGCGGTCGTCAGAACTCTGTGAAATTATAGGAATTTCATATACACCTACTGAATGTAGTAGACTTCTGTTAGATTTTTTCTCTATAACCAAGTCACCAAAGTTCTGAACAGAATCACCAAAAATTATGTTGTGTTTCTTCCGGTTTGGATGTGGCGGAGTTCTCGTTTGGGGCGGTATCATGCTTGGTAGCCGTACTGACCTCCACATCTTCTAAGGAGGTTCAGTCACTGGTGTCTGCTATTGTACTGAGGTTCTCCTGCCTCACGTGCGTCTGTTTAGAGGTGCTGTGGGTCCTAAGTTCCTCTTCATGGATGACAACGCTACACCTCATCGTACAGTGGCTGTCGCAGAGCTGTTGGAGAGTGAAGATATTCAACACATGGATTGACCCGCTAGGTCCCCGGACCTAAATCCAATCGAACACGTGTGGGACCTTCTCGGGAGATGCTTGGCAGCACGTCACCAGCCGCCAGCAACGATTCCACAGCTGCGATTGGCGCTACAAGAGGAATGGGCCGTGATGCCTCAACAGCTCCTTGACAACCTAGTCCTCAGCAGGCACAGACGTTGTAAATCCTGCAATGCAGTCAGGGGTGATCATATCCCATACTAAAGACTGGATTTTTCTTGGCAGCCGCCTGCAGGGATCATAGCATACTTCTGGAAAATTTTAGGTAGGAATTTTAGGAATTTTTAGAAAAATTTTAGGAAAATTTTAGGAGTGTATTTCAATAAAAACTAGATGTATATTTGTATACATCTAGTAAAACAACTTTGTATACATTGTAAAGAGTTTGCTTCACACCCTTCAACCATATATACTGATAGACTGCGCATGACATCAAAATTTCTGGCTCCAACATAAAATCACATGACAACAGTCAAAAAGATGGGTTACACCTGCTGTGCTTATGGTTGCTCTGAGCGATATAGTAAAGAAAGTTCTATGATTTTTCATGGGTAAGAAACGAATTAAAACCTAAGTAAATAAAGTTCAATTACTTAACCAGAAACTTGCAGCTATTGATATAAAAATATAGTAACTTAAGAAAAAAAAATGGAATGCATGTTCCAAGTTCTTCGCAAATGTTCATCACATTATAAATCACAAAATGTAAACAACCCGATCATGCATGTATATAGCTCATAAGTAAACTTACCTGAAGAGTTTTCATTATATATGAGGCGCATTCACATAATACACCGAAAACACTGAAGTTCTGCAGCGTAAATTAGTAATCATAACAGCATTTTTACACGAAATTTGGAGTCTGATGATGACGTGCCCAATGTTTGAGCCATGGCGGCTTTGATGCAGCTATTGCCAATGTGCAGTCCATTAGTATATATGGTCGAAGTTAACACCCAAATTTTTTGCATAACGTCTAATGTCTAAAGTTTAAGTATGATTTACTTCTAATGTTCAGTTCTTATCTTTTCACGTGTTATCATATTCAAGTATATTTACCACATTCAAGTTTCACTTTGAACATTAATATGCTGTTGAACCAGAAGCAATTCACGATTTTCACAGTAAAGTTTTCAGGTTTCACATTAAATTATAATATCCTAAAAAGGTAATTGAAAACCAAGAACTATGTACAATTGTTCACTGAATTACTTTTTTCATATTATTGTTTTAACCTTTTCCTGATTAGCCTATCTTTTTCTGCTTCTACCACAACTAATTTACTTTCAGTTTTCTTTATTTCAGCTGGACCTTGTATGATCAAGTTAGAGGCAACTGCTATTTCAACAGTATTTTGTTTTTCTACAGCTGTTCTCATTCTTTCTGTTCCCTCTTGAATTATTGCTAGGAGGCTTCTTTATCGTTTTTAAGTCTATTTATTTCTGCATCATTTTCTTTTATTTTGTCATCAAACTCAGCTTTTCTTTTTTTCTCTAGCTGCTTTTCCTTATTTTCCCTCTCTTTCTGCTTCCTTTCTTTTACCTTTTTGATTCTTCTTCCTTCAGCTTATCAACATACTCTTTATAAAATTTATGTGAATCACAAACACTATTTAACAAATTTCTTGTTATGGGAACTTTACTTACACATCCATAGTGTTTAATGGCCCCTTTAACTATTCTTAATGATGTTATAGTTGAGTCTTTTAAGTTAGACTTGTCCTTCCTTAACAGAGCAGTGTTAACCGAAAATCCCCTTTCTGCATCAGCATTACCATGAGGTAAAACTAAAATTGACTTTATGAGTTTAGCAAGATTTGAGTATTTTTTCTTTTCCGCTAGAGTCTTTAATACTAAATATATTACGCCAGTAATGATCAATCCGCACTGGAATATGCCCTTCCTCTAAAAATTTCACTAGTTCATCTAGAGTTGGCTTATCGCAATTTAAAAGTTTCTACTCTTCTCTTACTCTATCAATTTGTTCCTCAGAAAGATGCAAAACACTTGAAATTCTGGTTATTTCCGAAAGTCCTTCAGTGACTGAAAGTTGAGTTGACTCTTTCTTTGGTTCTTTTACCTTTAAAACTTCTATGTCTCTTAGCTTTTGATTGCAGAATGACAAATTTGACTTTAAATATTTTGTGGTTGCAATTAGTGATGATCTTACATCTAAGAGAAATAATTTCTGCCTGGTCTCCTGAACATTCCTGAGGAGATTTTTTGTCTTCATACCAACTTCTAACTCCCCTAGTTTTTTCCATGAATTTTTGTTTTCAAAATCTACATTCTTTAGGTCTTCTCCAAATTTCCCTGCTATAACATCATCTTGGATAAACTGAGCCATAACATTCCTCATTAAAGTATTTAAATCAGAATATAACTGGTGTATTTTTGGTTCTTCACTCTGATAACATAATGAAAACTTTTCAAAATTTTGGTGTGAAAATGAAATTAATGCTAAATAGCAAGGAGTAAGCTCATTTTTCAGGAAACAGTGAATTCTTTTATACCTTGCCGAATTGCGCAGTTGTTTTTCAAATATTTTTTGAGATGGCAAGAAGTTTAAAAAATATTCTGTAATATTTAGCCATTGATCCAAGAGCCTCTGGGCTACAGAACCAACGGTTAACCATCTGTTGCTGACATGACGCAAAAGAAATTTGACAGTGACCAATGTTATATCCTCGACAGATTTATAATCCTCTCGTCTTGCAGCACTACTCTTTAAAAAGTAATGCATATCAGTAGCAAATTCGTCAAAATCTATATTTAAGCTTGTCAAAAAAATTTTAAATGCATTACTAACAACATGCAGGTTGCAAAAACCTAGTTCCAAAGATTTCTGGCCTGTTTCTTGTTTTACAACTTCATTGAATTTGCGTAAAAAGCACTTATTTACATTTGGGCTGTCCATGGATACACAAATAATTCTGTTCAACGAAATATTGAAGGATGATAACACATCAAGAATTTCTTTTAGCAAAATATCTGCTATTGCATGACCCAGAAAAACGCTTGTTAGGTATCGGCAAGAAACTGAATTTATTTCTGAAGACCAGTACCTGAGATACACATCCAACTGCCGTTTCACTTGTGTATTTGTAGTTTCATCAAATGCTATAGTAACCTTTCCTGGGCTACTAGATGCAATGTCTTTTTTCAAATCCTCTTCAAAATATTTTGACAATCCATGTGATATCACATAAGCAACTTTTTTCTTTAAGTTGCATTTTGGCTGCAATAGCAGAATCAGGAAACATTTCTTTGAAAAGTTCAACTGTTTCAGTGCATGAAACAAAAGACATATTGTCCTTAGCAACTTTCATGGCCCATAATGCTTCGGCTTTAGCCAACTGTAAATCATGACTCAGTACTTCACTAATATTTGTTTTGGGCTGAAGATCCCGTCCTCCAAAGGCTTTCAGGATGGACTTATTTTGAAATTTACTTGAAATTTCTGCAAATGTTTTTTTCCTTTATGATGCGCTTTTACTTGTGAAAAGCCACTATTAGAAATGTTGAAAATTTCTGAACACAATATACACTTAGCAGAAAATATTGTTTCAGTTGCAGAACACCATTCTTTCAACTTCACTCCGTCCAATTCTTTGGCGAGCCACGCATCTTGAAATTTCGTTTTGGATTTAGGCATCTTAAACACTTGTATTACTAACCAGAAAATGAAAGGGAAGTACAAAAACACGTTCCAATATTGCAAAACCAGACAACTTCCCGAAATTTGGCTGCGAGGATGTCAGAAGATATGAAAAAAAAAAAAAAAAAGCAGGTCACCACTAGAGAACTGAACCTGCACACAGCACAGAGAACACCATAAAAGACGTAAAACCAGAAACTATCATACGCATCTCACGCAAGTTCAGTCAAAGCGAGTCGGAGCCGAGATATATTGCGCATCGAAGGTCGCTGTCGCCGACGCATGATCGAAGGTCAATGATCACGTGCTCTACTGCCTGCCAAGATAATACTCAGCTACCATCCCATCGTCATTACCGGAGGTTACGGAAGGAGACCACATGTTTCCTCTTTGCTTCCACCCACCTGCGGTTTACAATAACAAAACATCAGCAGAAAGAGGAGGTTCCACAAGGCATGTACAAAAATAAAGTACGATCTTCTGCGTGCCACGGAGTTCGTCTGCAAAGCGCAAACCAGGGGTGAAAATGACCCCTCCCCTTTTCCCTTAGATCTCTTGTTACTCTCGAAAACTGTTCGAAGGCAAAAAATGGAACGCCCGCCCCGAAGCAAGTGCATCTCGATGGCGTCATTTTTCCCTCCCTTCAGCAGCACAGCATATAGGCTGTGTTTCTACAATAACAGGTCTTTTTACCTTACCGTAATGGTAAATTTATTGGCGTTAATAACGGTTGTGTTTTTAATAAAAATAAGCTTACGAAAATTTTAGGATGAATAGCAAATTTTAGGTCTAATTTTAGGAATTTAAGGAGGGTCACAAAATATTAGGAATTTTAGGAATTTTAGGAGGAATGCGATCCCTGCGCCTGTCACATGGACGTTTCTGTCTTCTGTCCAGTTGTGCTCGAAGCTACCTTTTCAATAAAGTGCCTTTGTATCCTTTGGATTCCTTGTTTGTACGGTTTTGCTCACTTGTCCCATATTCTTACATCTTGGGGATCTTATGGTATGATTTGAGTCGATGTGGAGCGCTTCTGCACGACTTTACATTCAAAAAAGTCTCGTCCTTAATTTTTGCACGCCAGTGTATTTACTTTACCCAAAAACTCAAAGTAGTTTTGGGGCAAAGTATGATGAGCTATAAGCAGTAGCCTGCCCCTAATTTAGAGTCATTGGCTCGAGGGAAGGGAGAGAACTAGTGCCATAAGACAAACACAGCATCCGTGCCTCACCAGAATTTGAGCCCAGACCCATCTCGGACAAATGGTCAGAATCAGAAGCCAGAGCTTAGACCACTGCGCCACTGGGGCATTTTTTACTTGCAGATGTTATTGTACTGGAAGTAATTGTTTTTGCATATATACATAAGTGTTTCAACAATTTCCATGACTTCTAATTTATGTAACCTTGACATAGCATTTAATTTTTCTTTAATGATCTCAGTTGCTTTTGTGACCGGGATGTCCAGGAACAAAGATACAACATTAAGACTGGCAAGTTTTATTCAGTTGAAATAATATAGGATGTTTTTGATTTTCTTTATAAACTCAGATGAAGTTGAACTGGAGTATTTATTTTTCATAAAGACTGAAGCAAGAAATGTGAATAGTTTTCTTTTCAAAATTGATTAAAGGCTAATTGCTTTTTGACACTACTAAATGTAATAGTTTGTGAGTTTTAAGTTTGCTAACGATTTTTGGTATTTCTTGTTGTGTATTGTAGAAACTGTCTTTTAAGAGCTAGTGGAAAATGGCTATGGTTTTTTATTTGTGAAAGTTTTCTGATTAGCTTTTTTGTAGGGTCTCAGGGAACAATTTCCATTTCTAGCCCTGCTGTATGGTGACATTCATTTTGTCATTGTAAGTGGAATAGTACAGAACATAGATTTTTGTTTTGTTTTATCATCTTCAATTATGTTGATGTTTGGGTTATTTTTCAGATCTAAGAGTTGTTTCCTTTTGTATTTGAATTTATCAAAATTTGAATCTGGAAAAGTGAGTTTTGGATCAGTTTGACAGAGTGCATAAGTTTAAACCTGAAAAAGTTCTGGATGAACAGTCAGATCTGAACACAATTTCTTCCAATTGTGGAATGTAATTCTTGGTATTCCCAAAGTGAGCACAAGTGGAAAATTTAATGCCTCTTTCTAATGCTTAATTTGCACAGGGTTCTATTCTTCTGATGACATGTTGACATAACCTGTTAATCTTTATGTCAGGAAGTTATCGGCTCAAAATTTTAGAGCAAATCAAATCTGCAGTTTTTATGGATGCTGTGAAATGAAAAAATCCACACCTTAAACTTTCTTTTAAACAGGGTGTCTACTAAATTTGGGAAACACAATTTCATGATAAGAATTTTTTTGCTTTATCAGTTATCTTTGTGAGGGAGGGCACAAGTGCCCCCTTTTTTAACACTTGAATCCTTAGATGGAAACCACATCTACACCTTATGCCATCAGTGCATGGAGAATTACTTAAGATTTTTGCCAGAAAATGAATAATTATTAAAAATAAAAATAAATTCATAACCCCAATGCAAAATTTGCGACTTTTTCCCATGACCCTTTTCTGAATTTGTGCATTTTTCGTAACTTTAACGATTTTCATGACCATTAGACAACAGGTATAAAGTAATATACAGACTTTTATTCAACAACTATAGTAGAATGATTCAATCCAGTAATGAACATTTTAGTAAGAAACGCACATAAATCCCATGTTCCTGGTCATACTATATTTGCATTTCTGAACTGAATAACAGTTTAGAAAACATGATTAGAAACTTAAAATAATGCACAAGGTCAATAAGTAAAACGCATTGTCCTCTTTTGTATTAAATACCCTGACATACATACATAGCACTAAAAACAGATTTAAAAAATGAAATCGTGTGTAAAATTGGCATAGAAAAGTAGAAAAAGAAACCCGTCTTTAATCCAATCAAATTAAAAAACAATATTATCCAAAATTTGAAGGTATAAAAATTATGAATACACACCTAGAAATGAAGTGGAATCTTTAGCCATGGAGAGGGAAAAAAAAAAAATTAACAGTCAAGATCCTTCTGTCTATCTGAACCACTGAAAATTTTTATTTATGAGGAATACCATTTTTTAATTAAAAAAATGTAGAAAATAATGTACACCAATCTGATGATACAATATCAAACTTTGTCAATACATGAGTGCACAAAAGACAACTGTTCCAGTTATTGGACTGGATGACTATGATGTGCATGTGCTGTGGATATTGTACCTATCTGAAAAGGTCACCATCTCTTTCAACTTCATTTTGTACGTGGTTTGCCATGAGGCATAACAGCACTGACTGTTTATTTTGGTATCACAGGCAAGACATGATGACATGAATTAGATTTCACAAAAGCACTAGTCAAGAAGGATGGTGAAAGGGCCAAACAATCTTTTAGCCTTGTGTTATTTTTAGAAATGAGTGGAAATATGTTTATTTTAGTTTTCAGTTTCTTAATATATATATTTTTTTAATATTTTAAATGTAACAAACAAGACGATGATGGGCAAAACACGTAACAATATTAACAAATAAAGGTAACTTGATCACGTTAGTTATGTTAAATGAAAACTTTTACAAAAAGTTCGTAAGTTGGAAGCTTTCGACCTTATCTTAGGTCTTCATCACGCCAATGGAGGACTAAGATTGTTGCCAGATTCTACATTTCAATTTTTCCTATTTTTGTTGCCAAAACTTAGAATTGATCTCCAGATCATCGGAATGTAGAGAGGAGATTCAGAATTGCAAGTCACCGAGTTGAAAATAATTTCCAGGCTTTCACGGTAACGGAGGGCAAAACGATTGTCAAAAGAAGCAATTCGTTTTGCTTCGTTCCAGTGGGGAACTGCAGAAGTGTCTTCCATTGTCAAAATAGACAAGGCAGTATTAGGATTGGCTTTCGAAACATCTTTTGTATGTTCCAAAATTCTATGGCTAATGCTCCTGTACGTGCTTCCAATGTATAAGTTATCTCAAGTAGAAGAAGAGATAGGAATACAGTAAACTCCTGGGAGGTTCAGGCTTTCATCTTTGTCCCTATCCCTTTGTAGAAGTTTCAAGATGTTTGGGGTAGATTTAATGGCAAGATGGTAACCAAAACTTCTAAAAAAGAATCTGTAACTTATAAGCATAGGAAGGATGGTAAGGAACAGAACCACAGAATTTCAGGTCTTCTTTCTTATGAAGGAGGCATTCGATTTTCGAATGGTTTTCATATTTCTTTATGAGGCAGTTGACTGTAACAGCAGGGAAACCATGGGAGAGGGCTATTGTAGAAATTTTGGAGAGTTCTTCTTGAAGAGAGAGTTGGTTGTTGCAAATGATATGAGCCCTGTGGATGTAGGACTTCAATGCTGCAAGCTTGTAGAGATGCAGGGTGCAAGATTTGTAGGGAATGATGTTAGTGGCCGCAGAAGGTTTTCGATAGACGGAACGAGTAATGGAGAGATCAGCGTTTCTGCAGATAGATACATTCAGGAAATCAATTTTGTAGTTTACTTCCTTAGATATAGTGAGATTAATGGAAGGAAATTTTTCCGTAATGGAGTTGATCAGTGTCTGTAGTTCAGACTCAGAATGTGGCCAGCTAATGAAAATGTCGTCCACATATCTTTTTTTTTTTTTTTTTTTGATTGGAGGTTTAACGACCACCGTGAGCAACTCAATGGGCTATAAGCAGTCGCCCGTCCCTAATTTAGAGTCACTGGTTCCAGGGAAGGGAGAGAGCCAGTGCCGTAAGACAAACACAACATCCATGCCTGACCGGGATTCGAACCCGGACCCCTTACGGACGAATGATCAGAGGCCAACGCCTTAGACCACTGCGCCACCGGGGCGGCCCACATATCTTAACCATAGCGAAGGTTGAAAAGGGTGTTGAGGAATGATGGAAACTTCAATATGTTGCATGTAGATTTCTGCAAGCAGAGGGGAAAGAGGTGAGCCCATGGGGAGACCAGATTACTGTGTTCCTATCTCTTCTTCTACTGGGGATAACTTATACATTGGAAGCACATACAGGAGCATTAGTCATAGAATTTTGGAACATAAAAAAGAAGTTTCGAAAGCCAAACCTAATACTGCCTTGTCTATTTTGACAATGGAAGACACTTCTGCAGATCCCCACTGGAACGAAGCAAAACGAATTGCTTCTTTTGACAATCGTTTTGCCCTCCGTTACCGTGAAAGCCTGGAAATTATTTTCAACTCAATGACTTGCAATTCCGAATCTCCTCTCTACATTCCGATGATCTGGAGATCAATTCTAAGTTTTGGCAACAAAAATAGGAAAAATTGAAATGTAGAATCTGGCAACAATCTTAGTCCTCCATTGGCGTGATGAAGACCTAAGATAAGGTCGAAAGCTTCCAACTTACGAACTTTTTGTAAAAGTTTTCATTTAACGTAACTAGCGTGATCAAGTTACCTTTATTTGGTAACATACAAGAATATAATCAGCCTGTGTCTATCTTGTACTCACATAGATATAGCAGAATTATAAACTATACCAATTATAGTGTGTACAAGCACAAATTTAAAATAAATATAAACTATCAGCAAAAATTATATATATATATTACAAAAATTAATTTGCATAATTTTGTAATGTGAGGCTGGAAAAACAAACTTCGGGGCAATGACATGCCCAAATACTACATGTTGTTTTAAACTTTCTTATATGAAAGTTTCAACTATTAAACTTTATGTGTGTTAAACACGTTTAACATAAAGTTTCAAACAAAATGTTATATTGATTCCATAGCATGTTTTTAACTCTCATATAGTGTAGTGAGAAACTTGAATGTATGCCCAAATACTTACATATGTTATAAGAAGCGATTGTGAGGTAAGTAATATAATTTTTGGCTACTAAAATTATAATTACTTAGGTCAATGACATTTGTTATTATATTTTGCAATTGAAACATACACTGGCAGAGTAAAAAATTGAATCAAAAATGCTATTTTTAATTGTGCTTTTCCTGCACATCATTTTTCCACTTAAAATAATTGTTTGGACACAAACAGAAATGTATATGGAGAGGGAGTCGGGTCCCTCTCTATATATCTGCCTAATGTATGTATACACAGCTAACTTTTCATTCATCAAAATCAAATTATTTCTGATAACAATTTATAAAATAAATTCTCAACTTTATATCTCTAACAAGTTGATCACATAAGTAATTTTTTATGGCCTGAAAAAATTTAATTTTCTTCTAACTTACCAACTCTGAATAACTTGAAAGGGCTTCTGAAATAAACTCACTGGCATATGGCACACTTTCCCCAACAGCTTCAGGAAACTGATATTGAAGGACAGAACATAATTACATATAATTTACGGCAGAATGTTTAAATTTTAACACCTCATGAAATTACTACAAAACAAACACTAATAGAGTAAATTTCAAATATATTTCATATCTATAAATCATACTTCCTTTTATCATCTTCCCAGTTCTAGGAGTATAAATTCCGAATATATTTTGCACCTATACATCACACTTTTTTTCTCATCATCCTTCCACTTCTAGGAAAAGAACTAAATGTTCAAATTTCAATTAACCCAGTGCTGCAGTATGCCTCTAAATTTTATCTCTTTGGGTGAGGGAGTGGATACAAAACAACATCAGGTCTCACAGTTACTTCCTGAAAGAAAAACGGTCCAATAACATGGTCGACCATTATTGGACCCTTAGACATGGAAAGGGTCCAATAACATTGGTTGCCCATTATTACATCAGCTCTCACAGTTGCTTCCTGAAAGAAAAAGGGTCCAATAACATGGTTGACCATTATGCCACACCAAACTTTTACTTTTGGGCTAGCATGTTTATGTTCCATTGTGCAATGCAGGTGTTCAGTTCCCCAACTTCTCACATTCTGTTTATTAACCTTTCCAGAAACATGGAAAGTGCACTCATCCGAGAAACAGACTCGGCTTAGGAAAGATTCAGCTCTTGCAATGTTTTCCAACATCTGTTCAGCAAACTGTTTACATTTCACATGATCATCTGGGGTTATGTGATGGGTTATCTGCAGTTTATATGGGTGCATTTTCAATCTCTGTCGTAACACTCTGTGCACTGTAGACTTGGGGATGACTAGCTGTTGTGCTGCTTGTCCGATTAACTTTTGAGGGCTATGAGTGAATGTTTGTCTCACAACCTCCTCCCTTTCTGGAACCAGCAATGGTCATTCAGGGCTTTTCTTTGTAAGGATAATACCAGTTTCCTTGAATGACTTGTACCACTTTCTGATGCTATTACGTGAGGGCGGTTTGCTCCCATATTTTGTTATAAAATTATGCCAAACCTGCGTTTTGGATCGGGTTTCAATAAGCCACTCCACAATCTGTGCTTGCGGGCGGTCATAGTGAGCGATGGGTTTGCCTCCTTGGGGCGCTCCATGGTAACAATGGCACACACAACAGGAACTAGGGCCTCTGTGAATCTTGGAGAGGTGCAAGCTAGTTCTGTGTGACATTGGCGAAAAGACCCCAACTCACTGGGTTTTGTTCTACAATCCTTAGGTTGAATGACCAACTGGAACCCTCAGCTGTGGGCTAATCCCCCACACTGATGTACTTACCTGATTAAAAAGACAAAAAGAAATATTAAGAATGACTCAAGTGTGGGATATGGTGGACCTACTACACTTGAGAAGGATGGTCCACCACAGAATCGACCTGGACTTTCTAAACGGCGTATGAGAAAGAGATCTCAGCTGAGTGAATGTAAGATTGGTGTATGGAATACTAGAGGTATAAATGGCAAGATGAGTGAGGTGATTGAGGAGATGAATAAATATAGACTGCATGTGCTGTGTGTAAGTGAAACCAAAAGGAAGGAAATTGGGGTAGAAGAAGTGAATGGCACGGTGAGTGTGTGGTCTGGAGTATTGGATAATATGAGAGGACAGGCTGGTGTAGGTGTGATTTTAAGTGAAAAGATGAAGAACAACTTGATTCACTATAGTTGTGTAAGTGAGAGAATTCTCTGGATTCGTTTGAAAGTGAAACTTCAGAGAATTGTGTTGTTGTAGTGTATGCTCCTTGTGACTCGGAACCTTCTGACAAGAAAGAATATTTCTGGAATGAGCTAAAAGCTGTTTTGAGCCAGTTTGGTGCTACAGAAAAAGTTATAATAGCAGGGGATTTCAATGCTAGAGTAGGTGTGCAGAATGCAATTTCTGACAATGTTCTGGGTAAGTTTACTGATCCTCGTGTGAATGATAATGGTGAAAGATGAATTGAACTCTGCATTGAGAATGATTTGTGTGTATCTAATACATTTTTCAACCACAAGTATATACACACATATACTTGGGAAAATCGTACTCTTGGTCAAAAGAGAGTGATAGATTTTGTTGTTTACGATCAGCGTTTGAAACACTTAGTTGTCGACACCCGTGTGATGAGAGGTGCGGATGTTGGTTCTCATCATTACTTGGTAGTGTCATGAGTGAAACTTAATGTTGGTTGGAGGAAAAGGAATAGGAAGAGACCCAGGATAGAAAGAATAAAGGTTGATAGGCTTCTTGAAGATCATCAGCGGTATTCTGACTTACTCAGAGAACGACTGAAGGATCCGAAATCTTGTGAGAGGGATGTAGAAAAGAAGTGGGAATGTTTTAAGAACTGTGTTGTTACTGCTGCTAAAGAGGTCTGTGGCACCACAATAGTGGGTAACAATAGAGGTGATGCTTGGTGGAATAGTGAGATTGATGAGGCAGTAAAGAAAAAGAAGGAAGCCTATTTGGGTATGTTGCAAGGTAGAGTCTCTGTGGATGAATATCGCTGTAAGAAGCGTGAAGCTGCTAAGCTGGTTCGCCACAGTAAGGCAAAAGATAGGAAAGAGAAAGTGGAAAGGCATGAACTGGCTTTTTGGAAAGATAGAAAGTCCTTCTGGAAGTACATGAGACTCAAGAAAAATAGGGGACACAAAGTTGTAAGTTGTGTGAAGAATGAGATGGGGGAAATGATATGGGAGCCCAATGAGTTAAGTGACAGATGGGGTGAATACTTCTGTGAGTTATTAGATGAGGAGAGCAAAAATGATTCTGAGACAGATGTAGATGATGTTGCATTGAGGGATGAAAGCACAGGAGGGATCTCAAGAGAAGAAGTGTGTAAAGCTCTAAAATCTCTTCAGAATGGCAAGGCTCCGGGAGTTGATGGCATAACTGCAGAGATGTTGAAATATGGTGGCGACTCTATAATTGACTGGTTAACTGAAATTTGCCAGTTGTGCTGGGAGTTAGAAATGGTCCCTCGGGATTGGAAGGATGCTATCATTGTTCCCTTGTATAAGGGAAAAGGTGATCAGACTGAATGCAAGAACTATCGTGGTATTAGCCTACTGAGTGTGCCAGGGAAAGTGTTTGGTAAGGTTGTTATTGAAAAAATACGAGGTCTTACATCAGAGAAAGTGTGGGATGTTCAGAGTGGTTTTATGCCTGGTAAAGGCTGCACTAACCAGATTTTTGCATTACGCATGATAATTGATAAGTATCTGGCTGTTGGGAAGAAAGTTTTTACAGCCTTCATAGATTTAGGGAAAGCTTACGACCGAGTCAATAGGACACTTTTGTGGAAGGTATTGAATGAATATGGTGTTACTGGGAATCTACTTAATAGTGTAAAAGCCATGTATGATGGTAGTAGAGCTTCTGTACGAGTAAATGGTGTTTTATCAAAATGGTTTTCCGTTGGTGCAGGAGTTAGACAAGGTTGTGTAATGTCACCATGGCTGTTGAATATATTTATGGATGCATGCATGCGCGAGGCCAAAATAGATAATAGTGGTTTATGTCTTGGTGATATCCGTGTGTGCAGATTGCTGTATGCTGATGACACTGTCCTGTTGGCAGAGAGCAAAAGTGAGTTGCAGAGTATGTTGACTCGGATGCACGAAGTTTGCATGAAATTCAAACTAAGTATAGATAAAGGAAAAACCAAAGTTATGGTGTTTGAGAGAGGAATGGGTAGCACTGAATGTAATGTAAGTATAAATGGCACTGTGATTGACCAGGTGAGTGAGTTTGTGTATTTAGGAAGCATGTTTGACAGAGAGAACAAGTTGGATGGTGAAATCAGTAGGCGAGTGAATTCTTCTTTGAAAGTCATAGCTGCTCTGGGAGGTTTTCACAGGAATGATGGGTTCTCTAGAGAGTCCCGCATGGCTGTGTATGAAACAGTAATTGCTCCTACTCTGATGTATGGCAGTGAAACCTGGGTACTGCAGAAGAAACATAGGAGTCGTTTGTGTGCTGGAGAAATGTGTTACTTACGTGGGGTTTGTGGCAAGACACGATATGATTGTGTGAGGAATGAAGATGTATTGCAGTTGTGTGATGTAAAGCAAAATGTTGTTAGCAAGGTGGAGACCAATATGCTTCGGTGGTTTGGCCATGTTGAAAGAATGAGTGATGAAATGCTTGCTAAGAAAATATTTTCAGCCCAAGTGGCAGGAAGGAAAGGCAAAGGAAGGCCAAGGAAGACATGGGTGGATCAGATTCAGGAGTGTCTGCATGAGAAAAAGATTATGAGTATGAAGTATAAAAGATCTTGTGTATGGCGTGTAATGGATATCAGTGAAGCACGAGTTGTATGTCAAGATCGCTGTAAATGGCGAAGTTTGATACGACAACAATAGGTAAAAATATCTGGAAGTTTGTATTTCTTTTTGGAGCTAACCCCTGAATCTCAGAGAACAGCTTAGTGATATGTATGTATGTATGTACAATCTGTGCTTTCATTGCAGGATCCATTAGGTAAACTTCTAGAAAATGAAAACTTGAGGGTATTCCTTAACACCTGCAACAAACAGAATGTTGATATTAGTTTTGTATCAAAAGTTATCATTTGAAATTGGTTACACCTTTTTGGGATACCCTGTACTTTGCTGGCATTGTCTACATGTTTCTGTCCTTACATTTTCTGTTATTTCTAGCAGACACAATTTTCATGTGATGACAGCTCAAAGAAAACCCTCATTCTGCTTTACCCCAAGACAACACAAGCCTTTGACAGGCTAACTGAATGATAGAGCTTTAGCTTCCACATCAAACACAAGAACCACAAACAGAAAAAACATTAGGGAACATAATCACACAACTCTTAAGGCAGTGGAGCAACAACTCTCCAAAGGACTGTCTGGCTAGCTGTTGGTGTTCTAGAGATGTTCTCACTTACGCAGCATGTAAACTAGTTTTATCAGATGGTCTTTAAGTATTGAGATATATCTACAAGTGTTATCAGATGTTAAACATCAAACTGCACGCTTGAGAAGAAAAAAATTGCAAGCATTTTTATTTTTTTAATAAAATAGTGTGAAAGCTTTGTGATTTGTCTTTAGGCTTTTTTTCTACAAAACCATAAGTGGATTACAAATGGTCACAATAGATTAATTGCATCATATTTGTCAGGTTTTAAATCATCAGGATATTGAAGGAAATCAGTGAACAGTACTTTGAGGAAATAAAAATGTTCTGAACTTCCTTAGTAACTACATGATAGCATTCGTCAAACTCAGCAAGACATTCAAAGATGCCATACCACATTAGAGGATTGGAGGCAGTGCCTGTATTTCCACTGCTGAAGTCAGCTTTATATTAAATTAATCTGCTTTGAGTACTCAGGACTTGAAAAATATCTGAAAAGTTACATGCCCAGCTGGGCACATGCAGAAATGATTTACCTGCCCAGGTAATAAAAGCTGAATGCCCAGGAAAACTGATCCTTTAAGTACTAAATCAGAACCCTCATAATTTTTTTTTTTTTTTTTTTTTTAAATTGATAAATATGATTTTTACATGTTTCACATTTCCATTTTAAGGGCTGTATTCAAAATGTTCAAAGCACAAAAGTGTGTATCTCAGGTTTTAAAATGATGCTGAAATTGATATGAAATGGTATGATGAAATTGGTATTGGAGAAATTTTGTGATTCTCCCATGTTCCTCTCATTGAAGTTTTCACTCTTTGTCACTAAACACCGGAGGCTACTTCCATCAGAGGCATGCACCCCGTAGCCGACTATAAAGCACATGTAGAGCTGAAATTACATATGGTTCCGATTTCTGGACCTACAACATAATATAATTAAAGAAGGGATATTCTTCTGTCCTTAGCACTCCATAACAATAACACAACTTCCCGTGATTAGCAGTGAAATGAAACACGACATGCGATGACCATCTTTTTTCTTGCAGTAGGAAATTCTATTCCAAACTTTTATTTTTAAATTTAGTTGCCCAGACCGGGCAACTAGATTTTTTATTTACCTTCCCAGGTCAATAATTTACATACCCTGGGCATCTTGGGCATGGTATTTTTAAGCCCTGGTACTGAGTTAATTAATTCAATATAAAATTGTGCAGGTTGATATAAGATGGACTCTTAAGAGATGTATTTTATTTAATTTCTATCATCCACCTATTGTCTGACCACAGATCTTTGGGATGATTTGATAACAGAAAATGAAAATCAAAACTTCTACAATTCCCTTCAGCTATTGTAAACATAGGCAGGGTAAGGGATAAAAACAGAGGAAAAAAATTCACATTACTAGTTCAAAACATTTTACTTTATTTTGACAATGATTAAAGCTGGTAAAGAAACCAGATGAACACGCAAGTCCCAGCCTTAATACTTCAGTGGCCCCTAATATGTATTTTTGACTTAAAAACCTGCATGGTTTTTCAACATTAAAATATCAATTTAAATCAAATTTGAGCAACATTTTTTTCTTTCCTCAATGACAGGGAAATAAAAAAAATCATATAAATTATTGAATATACAAACTTAAGGTACCTGTGAGTGTAGGAACTGCAATACTGTTAAATTAACAAGCCTTAGATGTGTTCTGCTTTTCACACAACCCAGGAAACGTATCTGCTCTTTTGTTTATTGTATACACATTACTCTTTTGTTATTGTCATTTTAATTATAAGGCCAGAGGGGGGAATACAGGAAGAAGAAAGGCAGAAAATATTTTTTTTTTTAAGTTTATGCTGTACGCGCTCTAGCCAATGTTAATTCAAGGATCACAGGAGCATGGCATTTCTTTGCAGTGTTGCTAATGCTGTTTAGCCAATGTACAGTAATGCGAGAAATTATGATTTTCTTAAGTTCATGGAATTTCCATGTATAGTTGGAGTCTAGAGTCTTTTTATGTTTCATGCATGCCACTATCATGTTGAACTCCTTATGTTTTTTCCATTCTCCTGATTTCTCTTACCCTTTTCCTTCACTCTAAATCTTTTTTATGAGTGATTCTCATCACCCCATTCTCTTCTCTTCTATTCTATTCTCATGGTTCATAAACTTTTTCAACCACAGAATTCCAGGACTTTTGGACTTTTTTCCAGGACATACGATCAAACACTCCTACTTAAAATATAGTAAAACCATAAGTCTGTTCAACCTGTTACCTACAACTTGCTACATGCTTGGGCAAACTTAATGCAGAATGTTGAAAATGATGTCTGCTGCAGCTAATCAGAAACTCAGAATCACAGATAAATACTGAAATACCAAAACTGTTACTGAAAATGTAACCAGGTTTAATTTCCACAAAACTTCTTTATACATTGTACTATACTGATAAAAAAATTATTTTTCTACTTTGGCTTCAGTTCAATTATTAAAGCAAATTACAGAATAAAAAAATCATAAAACTCAAAAATATATAGGCATAAATTTATAGTTAGAACATAAATAAATGTGGCATTACTCTTGAAATGCTTTTATATACCACACAATAAATATACAAAAAATACTATTTATATTTAATTATTTTGAATAATGCTTACAATGGGAATTTAAAGGTAAGGAAAGGTGAAATATTTGAAACTTTTTCAAAGGGGTTGTTATTTCTTAAACAAATGCTCATGGGAGCCAGGATTTGTGTTACATTTCATTTAGGGAAGGAATTTTCAACATAATATTGTTGCTCTAGCTACTTTTTAATTTTGCATTCACCGGCAAACAAAGTACGCACAAAAATTTCCAAAATAAAATGGAGGATAATAGGAAAACCTTAAATCCAAGAGCATTCATCAAGGAAATTTAACTGGGCATGATTAGAAAATTAATTACAGCAGATGGAAAGTGATTAGTTAGCTCAGAAAATACTAAGAAAAAACTAGATTTAAGTTTCTGATATTAGAAAGCAATCTGATTTTATGACAAATTTTTACATAAAGTATTCATTAGCAAATTTTAGTAAAGGTCAAAATAAGCCACAAAAAAAAAAAATCAGCTACTTATAAAACATCAGCTGCTTTACTTCTACCAGTGGCTAAAAAGTGTTACGAAAATGAACAAATGGCACACAAAAAGTTTCTTATAGCAAAAGGAAGTATCTAGCAGAAGAATTTTGCATAATGGGAAAGTTGAAAATAGGCAAAAAGTATTTTTCATGGCAAAAGCTATGTTAAGGAAAAATAACTTTTTAAATATGTCTCCCGGAAGCACAGATAGCAAGAAAAAGGTTTTGACCTTTACGCTCCCTGGGGGAAATTTGTGCGTTACTTAAAGAGGATCTTATTGCAGCAAAAATTTTATTTGTTCCCTATCTACATTGTAGCAAATGGCATACAGTAAAAAAATAAACTACTGAATATAATTTTTAGAAGCACAGATACAGCTACAAATGGAAGTACACAAATGCCACCTAGTGGCAGAACTGTAAACTACAAACCTTTTCATATACAAACCTAAAATTTTTCATAAGATAAATGGTATCTGGCGTTAAAAGAATTTTTAAATCAGACATTTAAAACTACATATGAGAAAAATATATTAAATATTTGTGCCCCTTCCCGCACCAGTGGCAAAATTGCTCATTATTTTGGGAGGAAAATATAAACAAGAAGTTTTCATAGTTGATCGAAAAAGAATTCTTTTCAATTGGGTTTTTAGTCCCACAGATATTGCTATAAACGGAAATGTGAGCTTACGCCCTCTAGTGGCACACTTGTGTGTTAACAAAAATTTTAAATTACACGAGAAACATATTGCACCGAAAATGCTGTCCAACAAAGAAATAATTTTTCAAATCAGACTCGTAGAAACAGAGATATCGACAAAAATAAGATATGCATCTACACCTCCTGGTGGAAGAACTATGCACTATTTTCAGCACGAGGTATTCTCAAGAGGTTATACGAAACGGACAGTATGGGTTCACAAAAGAATTTTTTCAATCGAGTTTTCAGAAGCTCAGATTTTGTTGCAAATACATAAGAAGCCGAAATACACACTTATGCCCTGTGGTGCCCAAACCATTCTTTACCAAAAATGAGAAACTATATGCAAAACATTTCCCATCAGGAGTTGTATCCAAAGCAGGAAGAATTTTTCAAATTGGACTTTTAGAAGCTGAAATATCGAAAAAACTGTTATTTACCTTTACACCCCCTAGCGGAAAATCTATGCATTACTTGAAAATGAGACTATAACTAAAATAGTCTTCGATATAAATGGCATCGAAAGAGGGAAAAAATTTCAATTGTATTTTTAAACGCAAAATATGAAATAAAATGTATTTTGAATTCCATAGAATCTGCATTTATGCCCTTTAGTGGTTAAGTTCTGCATCAGAAAAAAATTAAAGCTGGGCTGGAAAATTCCCGGGCACCTAGAAATTTGGTCCTGGTGCTCAACTTTTTTTTACTTCAAATTTCGTAATTTGCAGTCATTACTTTGAGTTTATAGATGCAAAATGTAACTTCAACAAATTGTAATTTAATGAAATCAAACTCTGAAATTTTCTGCTTTGATCGCACTTATAAATTCTGTCAGCTTTTATCGTGATCCATGTGTTTCAAGCAGAGAAACGTGATGAAACCCTCGAGCCACGTGACTAAACTGTCAGATCACGGAAGCATTGAAGATCACACGCTTCGGTTTAGCTGCCGGACTGGGAGAAGAAAGCCAGAAACAGCGTGACGCGGCGACGGCAGCGCAGATTCTCGGAAAGGTGTGCATACTGTTTTTCATTAATGGTTTTTTAGATTTCTTCAAATTTTAAAACAAAGGAAGGGAAATTTTCACACATTTTTAACGTTGGCTCTCGTTTAAGATGTAATCAATAGATCCCTCACCCATTTTGTTTTAGCTTTTATTCTTCCATATTTTTCAAACACATAACTTCAATTTGATGAGTTATAATTGCTTTTCTTGAGCTTTGAATCTCTGAAGCGATATTTTTATGCACTTTTAACGCACCACGCACGTTAGATGTGCAGGGTGCGATAAAAGTGCATAAAAACATTTCGGAAGCTAATGGTAGCAACTTTTCCTTTTTTTCACGGAGCCTTAAATTTTAATCCAACTGAAAGTTAAATTAAGGTGATTTCTTTTTTTATTACAAAAGATCCATACCATATTTTTAAAGCGTTTTCTGTTTCTGCGGCCGTCAGCATTCCGTAAGTTGACGTCACAACTTTTTTTCCTATTGCTTCCAGATAGCTTCACTCTAGTATTCAGTTAGATTGATAAGGTGGTTTTGTTTGGTTTTTGTTCTTCCTCTTTATTTAATTTTTCAAAAACCATATTTTTGCACATTTTTATCGTCCATCCTCTGGTTTTCATGGTCGCATAATAAGGCATTCCGGAAGTTGATCGCAATTTTTGCCTTTTTTGGCTTCCAGATACTGTAGCTTCATTTCAGTCAGATTATTGCCATTTTCGTTTTTTGTTTTCTTCACAAAATCCATATTTGTTAAGCGTTTTGCATTATTCTCGTCCGTTTCCACGGCCATGCTGCATTTCGGAAATTGACGGTCACGTTTTATTTTATTTATCTTTTTTTAATTCCAGATGGCTTTATCTGGGATTTTTTTTTCTAAAACCATATTTTTACGTATTTTTAACGCTCCACTGCTTCGTTTCCAAAGCCGTATTACGCGGTATTCCGGAAGCTGATGATTGCAATTTTTTAATTTTTTTAGGTATTATTTTCTTCCAAATGGTTAAATCTCAGATCGATGAGGTAAAAAGGTTTTTTTTTTTTTTCTTTACAAGAACCCTAGCCGTTTTTCTCACTTTAATTTTAGGAAAATGTGATTGGAGCATTTATTTTCAATGAAAATATGCTCCAATCACATTTTCCTAAATTCACTATATTTTTCTTTAAACTGTGGTCAATTCACAAATTGTGGTTCAAACAAAAATCTTACATATGGATTCCTGTTTTACAAATCAAGCTGAATGATGCAAAATTACTGTTGTTTCCAAAGTTGACCCCCCCTTCAACTCAATCACCTAAGTAATCACCTGGTGAGGCCCCTAGTACAACACAATTGCTGCAGGAAATAGTAAGAGCAGAGCATAATGTATATCCAGCAGAACATCCTTCTCCTTCGAAGGAGGGAGTTTAATCAAGGCTTCAGCAGTCGCAAAGGGCCTTCTGAAAAAGTTGGAAAGATATCAGTTTTGTAATCATACTGCACTTTCTTTTAGATTTCCTGCCTGTATTTAAGAATTTGTCTCTCATATTTCAAAAGGAAGAACTTATCATTAGTGCAGTGGAACTCCAAATGCCATTTCAGCACCTTAGATAATGAAGGATGCACCTGGCCATCATGAAGATAATTTTGTTAATAATACAACTCTTACAGAAATACATCAAGAAGTGCAGCTGCATGGACTTGACAATAAGGCCAATTCTTCATTTCAAATGAATAAGGAGAAGCTTCTGGAATTTGGCATCAAATATCAAGAGGAATGGTTTCTAATACTGTCTGGAAACATTCACAGGTGTACAAAGGTATTTAACACATTTACGTGTCCAACAGGAAATAACAGAAAATTTTGGGAAGGAGGACATTACAAATAACACTGGGTAATCACTTCCATAAACAGCTTGGATCTGATGAATCTCTTGAAGCCACACTACTCAGTCTGCTAGGTGAGTGGTACAAATTTAAGGTTATCAGGCAAGGAATGAAATTTCACAAGCTGCTAGAAAAAGTTCTGATCCACAAGGAGAGATTTCCGGTATTTTGCAAAGCTGATGGCCATAGTTGCTGTGCTGCCAGTTTCAACAGTGTGCTATGAATGAGGGTTCATTTCGACAAATTTAATAAAAAAACAAGTTCAGATCAAATATGGAAATTGACAGTTTGTGTAACCTAATGATGATCAGCCTGAATGGGCCAGCACTGGATAAATTTGATCCATCAGCTTCAGTGGACCACTGGTTTATGTTTAGATTTTTTATCAAAACTATAGAACCCAGAGATTTATAGACCAAATTCGAATTTCATTTAGCAATAAGTAATTTGGGTAATAGGCAGTGCTCAATAGACTTATATTATTACTCTTTGTTCAGACACCATCACCATGCATTACGTTTGTGCACGATACTTTAAAATTTGCTTTCATTTCACCTGGCTCCTAAATTTTGGAGCTTATTTTTCCAGCCCTGAATTAAAGGATCACCATTCTCACATTTCAAGCTTCCCAATACAAAAAGAATCGTTATACAATTGTACAAATCAAACTAATAACTGCAGAGATATGGTGTCCCCGGCCAGACAAAGTGATAACATGAGTGGTGGAAGTGCAGACTACCCATTGTGAAGCAGCCTCTGGAGCAGGAAAATCTACATTTCGGAGCAGCTAATAAAATGATACCCTGAGTGTCATTTGGAGGGGGAAATCTATATTTTTGAGCACCAATTAATACTTGGAAGTACACAGCAAAATTTCCAAGCACGATTACTCACAATCACACAATAATGGTAGTTCTAATTTCACATTATGTAAAATCACTAGCTTTCAAAAGTGAAAAATCTGAACTATCACAGTCTTTTCATGAACACATTGGTAAACTAATTTCAGAAATAATTAGCATATAACAAAAATGTTAAGATAAAAAATTAATTATACATTCTAAACCTTTTTCACAAATTGAAACTATTTAATAACTAAATGCTTACCAGTTAATTACAGCTTTGCTGCTTCATTTTCCATTGAATGAGATTCATATTTATAATCCTACATCACTGTGCTACTAAATGTGATTTAAAATTGTCAATTTTATGCTAATAAATCTTCATGTCATAAGTCATATGATGAAGGTTGGTGTATATGAGAACTGAACTCATTATTTAAACAGGGATACATATACCATCCCTGAAGCAGAATCTTTTCAGGAGTCTGCAATGCAGAAATGAAAAGCTAAGAACTGTCTGCAAGATAAAGAGAAGCCTAAACATTTTTTCTAGAAAATTTATCATTCTGCACCGCAACAAAGCAAAACTTTAGAAAATTAGCAAATTTGTGATTTGGATAACTGTACAAATTAGTATTTAGTCACAATAATCAAACTAGCTTTTCCCTGATAAGAAAAAAAGAAAGATTTTGTTTTATTCAGAATCTAAACAGCATTTCTTAAATGCTTTTGAATTTTTTTTTAAATAATCAGGAAGTATAAATAATAGAAAATAATTTGAAATTTGTAAAATGATTTTTTTTTTTTTGTATTTTGCATTTAGTTAATTGATTAAACTTTTAACTCCATCCTTTAAAGGATGTTCCACCTGATACAGTTGTGCTCTTATTATTTCCTGCAGCAATTCTGTTGTATTGGAGGCCTCATCAGCTGATGATTCAGACAGCTGTGTAAGCGAAATGATCATGTCAAGTGTGGAAATGATAGCAATCGTATATGTGTTTGAAATCTCTTTTGTGAATTGACTGCAGTTTTCAAGAAAAATTTTACCAAATTTGTTAAAATGTGGTGGGCGCATTTTCACTGATATAATTAAACCCCAAAAAATATTAAAATTAAAGTGAGAAATAAGGCAAGAGTTCTTGTAACGAAAAAAAAAAAAACTTTCCCTCATTAATCTGAAATGAAATTATCTGAAAGTAAATAAAGAAAAAAATTGTGATTGTCAGCTATTGGAATGCTGTGTAATACGACCGTGAAAATGCAACAAAAGACATTAAATATAAGATTTTAGTAACACACATGTATAATCATTTAATCACAGATAAAGCTATCTCGAAGAATAAAAAAAGTAAAAAAAAAACCTGCGACTGTCAACTTCCGGAATGCCACGAAAACGGAGAAAGAGATGTTGCAAACGCTAAAAAAATATGGCTCTTCAAAAAGCGCACACACTCTTCTCTTAATCTAACTGAAACAAAGCTATCTGGAAGCTAAAAATGTAAAATTTGTGATCATCAGCTCCCTGAATGCCGCATAACACGCCCGTTAAAACGGAGCAGTGACGATAAACAAAGCGTAAAAATATTATTTAAAAAAAAAAAAAAAAAAAATAAATAAATTTGGATATCAAGTCTTGGAACACCGATGGCCGCGAAAACAGAGAAGAGAATGTTGAAAAGGCTTTAAAAATATTGGTCTTGTAAAAAAAAAAAAAAAAAATTAAAAAATGAGATTATACGGACGCCAAAAAAAAAAAAAAAAAGGAAAATTGCGGCCATCAGCTCCCGGAATGCCGCGTAAGATGGCCGTTGTGGAAACGCATTAGCCGTTAAAAGTGTGCAAAAGCATCGCTTTCTAGCTTTATTACTGAATGAAAGCAACATGTCTCATCAACTTGAAGTTATCTGTTTGTAAAATAATAAGGAAGAAAGAAAATTAAAATAAAATGAAATGAAATACAATAATTGCCTACGTGATCTGTCGATATAACTTCATGTCCGGAAGGGGGATACAACGTTAAAATCGCGCCAAAATTTCCCTTCCTTTGCTTTAAAATTGAAAGGAAGGCTAGAAACAATGAATGTCGAAAAAATTGTCAAAAAAAAAAAAAACGATCTGCACACCTTTCCGAAAATCGGATGTCACTGTGTTGTGCTTCAGCAAATAGCAAAGAATTTTTTTTTTTTTTAATATATGAAATAAATAATATAAACTTTTGAAACTTTCTAAAAGCAATCAAAGTAATCTGCTGCGCCCGCGGTTGTGCCGCGCCGTTTTTGCTACTGGGCGAGAAGCGTAAGGCAATCGCAGTGCGTTCTGGGGCCCCACCGGAGAGGCTAAAAATAGAAGGTGAGAATGTAAGTAGGTGACAGTTTTATACAGAACAGAGGAGAGGAGATGCAGGGGGATTCCGCTGGGGGAAAAAATCGCCAAATGTATAATCATTTAATCACAGCCATTTTAAAATTAATTTGAGAGCTTTTTAAGATTTTAGGATGTTAATAAATTTATTTCTATATAAAAACAGATTTTTTTAAACATACTATATTTTGGAGCAAGCTTGGCGCAATTCGATGAAAATTATGCATTTCAGAGCAGCACGGCACAGAACTTAAAAATTTGTGCACTTCGGCGCAGCTCTTCCACCACTGTAACATAAGCACAATCTTTTTTGTTTTAAATATATATATGTATATATAAACCAACAGAGCTGCAAATTTTGCAGGGGGTGGGGAGGAAAATTTGTTAGACATAAGTTATATCAGTAGAAAAATCTTTAACTACAAAACATCATGCAGGAACAAGGCAGGAATACATAAAATTCCAAGACATGTAACAGAATTTTAGGACATTTCCAGGACTTTTCCCAGGACAAAATGGAATTCCAGGAATCCTGGGGTGTGTACGAACCATGTATTCTTTTCACTGGAGAGTGATCAAATGGTTACACAGACTGACGTCAGCAACTCGATGAGCTATAAAGCAGTCACCCGTTCCTAATTTAGGGCCACTGGTTCGAGAGAGAGAGAGAGAGAGAGAGTGTGAGTGAGTGAGTGAGAGAGAGAGAGAGAGAGAGAGAGAGAGAGAGAGAGAGAGAGAGAGAGAGAGAGAGAGAGTGTGAGTGAGTGAGTGAGTGAGAGAGAGAGAGAGAGAGAGAGAGAGAGAGAGAGAGAGAGAGAGAGAGAGAGAGAGAGTGTGTGTGCGTGCGCGCTATAAGACAAACACAAGATCTATGCCTGACCCATCTTTGCCGAATAGTCAGAAGCCAGCGGGCAGACCACTGTGCCACATGGGCAGTTTTTCTGTTCTTCGTAAATTTAGTGACCTTTTGAAAGCACAAAAAGGGGACTATGAAGTTTTACTTTCTGAGTGTTCGTTTGATGGTGACAATGCACAAATTTTTGTCTAGGCATTCTCTTGGCAAAGTGTTTTACTCCACTAGTTTGTCTAAAGCTATCTTTATGGGAGAAATTCCATTCCCAGTCCAAACCACTATATGAAAAGGACTATTGTTCAAAGAATGCCATTAAGGGAAGTTTTACTATATCAGATAAATTCTAAAGATAACCATTTCAAATAAGTTCAGCTTTGCCTGTTCACTGTCTTTGGTGGAGAAGAATTCATAAAGATTCTAGTTATAAAACCAATGGCTGTCACTAATGTTATTTAAACAGAAATTTCTAACATTTGTATGGGATTTTTAGAAAAACTTAATATTTTTGTTTACATGCAAAGTATAAGGAGGCCATCCTCTTCACAACTGAGAGCAAAAAATAATATAACCAGAAAAAAATATTCAAAGATTTAAAAAAACATGAAATTCATATATAGATGTTAATTCTATAGAAAATATGGCCTTAGGTTTAAAACTATTATTAATGTGGATAATTATAAATTCTTGATTGGGAGAGGTTACAAAAACGTCCATGCATACCAAAAAAATATTAATTCTAAATAACATTACCCGGGACACACATTGCACCATTTTTTTTAACGCACGGAAGGTTTAGTGCTCCAGGCGAGTCTTTCCCCTCTAGCAGACGAAAGTTTTAGTCGACACAGGAATAGACGAATCAAAAATTCTTTCCTTGCCTAAAATGGCGGAACCCATTAACTTTCGACGTATGAAGAATAGGCGAATCAAGAAGTAACCCGGGGCAGAGAGGCGGAAAAATAAACAGCTAAAAAATTCTGTAATTAACTATAATTTATTTCATTCTAGCATTCCAGACGTCTAATTGTGTCAGATAATTTTACTGAATGAAATTTAAATTCGACTTAAATCCTTTGAAAAATGCATGGGTCATTCACTTTAAAATGTCCAGAATCCCCAATAATTTTTCAAATCAGCACCCATGACACATTCGCTGCCATTATTGTTATTTTTTTCTATTGGAGGTTTAACTATCTCCTAGAGCAACTCAGTGGGTTAAAAGCAGTCGCCCGTCCCTAATTTAGGGCCACTGGTTCCAGGGAAGGACGAGAGTGAGCGCCATGAGACAAACACAACATCCATGCCTCACCAGGATTCGAACCCGGACCCACCTCGGGCGAATGATCAGAAGCCATCGCTTAGACCTCTGTGCCGCCAGAGCGGCCCATTAGTTTTGGAAACGTTTATTAGCGTGACTAGTGGTTGCATTGTACTCGTTACTTACGCCACGCTGTCTCCACCTTGACATTAGTAAAGTTGTTTAGGCTCGGTGAATCGTTTGCGAGCGGTAGTTCGCAGTACGTCACAGCCCTCATAATGTTACTCTTGTATTCGTAACGACACATTTTTCAAAATGATTACCTGATTCCCGTGAAGTAAATTACTCCTATTTTTCACATTATATTCGTTGTTAATGAGTCAATTTTTCGTTTTATATTACTAATCATTTTACCCCCGGGCAAAAATTTCCCACGAACCTTGTCCGCGCGTTCGGACATATTCTGCACCCCTGTATGATACTACATCAGAATTATCACATGTGTTTTTTTGCTACTCGCAGAATGGTCCCTGAGTGGTTAACTGCAATAAATATAATAACAGGAATTGTAGTGATAAAAGCCTAATGAAGATGAAAAGTTTTCCTTGAATATTTGCATGCAAAAACAACACTGGTAAAAAATATACAAATTTAGAAAATTATGATACAGAGTTATTTAAATATATGGTGTACAAAAGTTAGACATTTACAAAATATTATATGAAACACACATGAGACTGACAAAGGAGAAAAAAGCCAAACTTTTTAACCGGGTAAAAAATCAGAACGTGCGGTGAAACAGTGTGAACATAATGCAGCATGTGCAAGATGAAATAGTTCACTGTAATTTATTTATGTAAATATTAAACTACAACACATTACTGCATTCAAAATATAAAATTATTGACATTTAACAACAACACAGGACAGAAGGAACATTATGGGACTACAATTACAGAAGAAACCTTTGCTCCCTCCGACTTTCGCTTTAGAGAAATTTTCTCTCCATTTTCAAGCTAAAATGCAAATTTCTATGGAATAAAATATTTAATAACAATACTGAACAGAAGGAACATTGTGAAAAAGAAATTACGATTACAGGAGAAATTTTCACTACATCTAACTTCCATTTGCAAAAGTTTTGATAGTCGGAATTCCGTCCTCAGATGGAAAGCGACCCCCCCCTTCCCCCAATCTGTTCAGTTAAACATCGATGATCTCAAAAAACGCACAAATGGAAGAATCTCATGCCTGAAGATTACAGGGAAATTTGCGCACCATGTAATTTCTGTTTTCGGAAAACTTTTCTCCATTTTCACGTCAAAATATACAATATTTATGGAAAACGATATTTAACAACAATACTGGGCAGAAGAAACACTGCGAGGAAAAGAAATTAGGATTACAGGGAAAATCTTCACTCCATTTAACTTCCGTTTTCGAAAGCTTTGAAGGATGAAATGATGTTCCCAGACGGAAAATGACACACACACACACACACACACACACACACACACAATCACACACACACACACACACACACACACACACACACACACACACACACACACACACACACCTAAAAAATTCTTTTCAGATTTACATCAATCTCAAGAATGACCCAAAAAAAAAAAAAAAAAAAAGCAGCAGCAGAATTCCACGGATTCACGGAAGAATCTCATGTATGATGAAGGCAAGAAACCTGAACTATTAATCTCAGTGTATCATTGTCATGCCTTTCATCATATATTTGAGAAGAATTGCTTCTTTGGGGAATTTGCTTCCAATTTATTTCTATAAATTTTTTTTTTTTCTTAATTTGAGTTATGTTTATAAGGAGAGAAAGGACAGAAATTTTTTATATTGACATTTTACAGAGTGTGTCAATTTTATATTGACATTTTACAGAGTATATCAATTTTATGTGTAACACAATTTGAAAAAATACATTATTATTCAAAACAGTTTATAGAACTGACAAGAAATAAAGTACATAACATGGGGGCAGAAGAAAATGGTAATTATTTTGTTTTGTTTGACTTATACATAAGTTGCCAAGATTTTTCCATTTCAATATAGTGTTTCTCCCTAGATTTTTTTAAACAGCCAGGTTGTAAGAAATTTTAGCTGGGTGGTACTTTTAATAATCCCTTCTCCAATCGAAAAAGAAAATGTTTTGCTTAACATTATTGTACTTATCAAACACCTTTAGCAGTGTGGTAGACATTAATGTAACATAACATGATAAACAAAGATAGAAAATTGTACAAAAATGATAAAAAAAGTGAGCATTTGCTAATAAATTATATTCGACACAGTTTTCTCCTTGTTTTTATAGATTGAAGGTTTAACGACCACTGTAAGCAACGTACTGGGCTATAAGCAGTCACCTGTCCCTAACTTATGGCCACTGGTTCCAGGGAAGGGAGAGAGCCAGAGACATAAGACAAACAAAACATCCATGCCTCACCGGGATTCAAACCTGGACCCTTCTCAGACGAATGGTCATAAGCCAACGCTTAGACAGACCACTGGCACCTCCGGGGCGGTGACACAGATTTCAGCCAATTTTCATCAACACCGACGGTGTATGTGGGAATAAGTTTTCCATTCTTACTATGTATTACGTGTATTTTGAAAACATTCATTAAAGGAAATATAGCCGCGCTGCAGACAAAATTAACTGGGCAGACTGCCCAGTAGAAAGGCTCTAGAGAGATCACTACAATATTCAGCATGATCAAGATTTTCAGTATTCAAATTCACAATGTAGCTTTTTTCTTAACAACATTATGCCTATGTAATCAGAGCTGTTTGTTACGCGTAGCTTGCTTAATAATAACCGTGTGCAGTTTGCTATGTAAGATAACATGAGGTAAGAATAATAAGGCATGCTCTCAGGGATATGCTCATACAAAACTAATCTCTTGCATATATTTCATTATTAATGCCCATAAAAAGTTACTGAAAAAATTTACAGATACAACATGTAGCAAAAGGACTATACATTAGCAAAGCATTTTGAACTATTACTGTTCATTAAAAACACATGCACTATAAATGGGTAGAGTAATCACTATGAGACTTTTCTTTTTTTTTTAACTTCATTGAGATTTAAAGAAAAGGGGGTATACCTTGTGGTAGTGGTATCATTATAATCAAACAATATCATAAAACAAAAAAAAATTAGCCATTCAATAATTTACCACAAATGAAACTTTTTTTAATTACAAACAATATTAGTGATGTGATTAACCTGGCATGAACTTAGCCATCATACCTTTAGAAAGACATCCAGAAGAAGTTTGAGGCTTTCAATGCTACTTCCATTTGTAAATGCATGCCTAAATACACCTGCAAAACAGATAAAACAAGGAAAATTATAGACAAGTGGGAACAAAAAAAGTGCTGTTTTTCTTAATTACACACAGGTTTCCAAAATTAAAGTCTGGAAGCCATTCACTGGGATAAAAAGGAAAACATGTACCAGCAGGTATAGATGTTTGGCATGTAAAGAGAAACAATCATAAAGGTAATAAACATTCTATAAAACAGACAAATATGTACACATTTTGCATATACAGGATCACATCCGCAAATGTCACCAAGGTAAGATGTGAGAATATATCCAAAAAATGTCTTAAGAAGGAATGCGATTGCCTTGTACAGACAGACAACTATCACAACAATAACACATACTCATCCCCAGGTTGTTGATGAACTCTGAAGCCAAAGAATTCCATTCCTCAATGAGAGTGGTGTTCACTAAAGAAGGGTTATAGGAGACTGACTAGCTGCAACCATAGATGTAGCCAAGGGGTGGTCCTCGGGTCCAGACCCCCCCCACGGGAGATTTAGTATGAATTTAAAGCGATATATATGTATATATGAGCATGTTGAATTATTTGCCTGCTATTGCCTTCTGGACTTTAATTTTGGACTTCAGTGTAATTAAGAAATCAAATACCCAGTAGACGTCACAGCATCAGCAAAAGAAATCTAATATTATACTAAGCAAATGCAAAACATTGAAAGAATTTATTATATAAAATTCTAGATACTCATTTCTGAAATGTAAATGCATAAAACAATATTGATCCATACATTTCTGACTGTCTCATAATCTGAATGTTCATTATTTAAGACATTCAGAATTGTGTGGAAATCATGAATGGCTAAATCACAAGCTTAAAACATTCATACAATAACTTCTTAAAGTATTGCCATTTGGATTTACATGTCACAAATTATAATCATTTTGAGAAAATTATTAAGGTGCCTTTTAGGACACACAAAAATACAAAAGACATTTTAAGGAAAACTTGTAGCCGCCCCGGTGGCGCAGTGGTCTAAGCGATGGCCTTTGATCATTCGTCCAAAAGGAGTCCAAGTTCGAATCCCGGTGAGGCATGGATGCTGTGTTTGTTTTACGGCACTGGCTCTCTCCCTTCCCTGGAACCAGTGACCCTACATTAGGGACGGGCGACTGCTTATAGCCCGTTGAGTTGCTCACGGTGGTCGTTAAACCTTCAATGAAAAAACAACTTGTAATTTGTAAGACATTGTATAAGTGGTTGGAAATTACACTAGTTTACTAAACAGTGACTATTTAGTAAATACAAATCCATAACAAAATTAACCTATTTCTGGTGATTTAGATCAACATTCTTTTTTTCAATACAGCATATATACTGATGTTATGAAAAAGCAGTTCACAAACAAGTTTATTTATTTGTTTGTTTGTTTTTGCATTGCTTATATAAAATATACCATTTTCATGACCTAATTTTCATTAGTAAAGATGAAAAGTTTGGTTATGAAAACAGTATTCAGTAAATATAATTTTCTTCCTTCTGAGCACCAACATTGTTACACATTTCAATTTATTGAAATGTTACAAGGTTGTTTACTGGGTTACTTTCAGTGCACTATCATGTAGGTTTGTCAGGCCTTCACCTGTAAGGAAATTAAGCAGTTCTGGGATTTTAGCTTCAAATGAAAATTCACTCATCTGCAGTGGTGCTCTTTATCTACCCTAGGTACTGCTGTAAAAGAGGAAGATTACTGATTATGCTTGTCCTGATCTCTGTTCAGTTATGAAACTAAACTATTTTCTCTATGTTTTGTCAGGGCTATAAAAGAGACAAGGGCTGGTCTGTCGCTTTGTGACACGGTCCTCACGAGAGAAGCTGGGGGCCAGTTGTGACATCACTGTGCTGCTTGGACATCTCTTCTCCAGTGCTGCTGGGCAGTCATTGCGACAAGAGTTTTCTACATTGCGGTTTATTTCATCAAACTACATTAATTTATTGTTTGCGACATATTAGTATATATGTAAAAAATTGTGTGAATATTTAGTAGTGTATGCATGTATGATATATAAATTGTTAGTTTAGCTGCGTAAATCGGTGGGCCTTTTTGTTGTTTTAACAAATATTTTCGTGAGCTGTTGCAACGTGTGGGAATAAACATAGGTACCGAAAAGGGAAAAATACTGTGTTGCATGCTTTTTACCCGAAATAAACAAGTGCTGGTAAAAGAATAAATAAACAAGTGTTGAAGACTGGGCTTTGTTAATGTAAACTATGCCAGAATTTGTAGCGAATATTTCAGAGTAGTGGTTATTAAGATAATATGAAAAATCAAATCGATTACTTGGATTGCCTTTGCGAAAGATACTCAAATCTAACGCTATGTCCAGCATAAATGTACCTTTTTTAATTCTGAAGAAATAACGCAGAGGACACAGACACAGGAAAAAAAAAAAATGTTCGAGGTGCTTTGGAACAAATAAGTGAATTAAACCCCAAGAAAATTAATCTGGATACCAAAAGTGAAACGAATGCTGGAGTCTGAAATGGGGAATCAGTGGCAATTTACAGACGAGAGAATGCCGTAACTGCAATTTTTTACAAATTTGTAATGATAATTTAAATAAAAAATATTAAATATTTGAGAAAGATCTCCAAACCAAAAAGGCAGGACAAAATACATTACGCAAAGTTTCTGTTCAAGGATCAAAAGAATGAGCTACTTTCAGGAGATCTCTATTAATAATTTCTGAAATTCAGCAATTTTTTAAAAGCTAGGTGAAAATATAAGTACTTTAAAGAAGAAAAGCAAGTTAAAAACTTCAAGAAATGTGTCAACTGCATTTTCACGAAGACTGAGTTCGATATGCCCAATACTATAATGTTGGAAACATGTTTAGAAAATATCTTGTTTCTTTTAAATTACGATGATGACAGAGTTCAGTTTCTTCTCGTTCCCTTTACTCCAGGGCTTCAGGTTTATGTAATTTTTTTTGCCTTTTCCACTGATTAGTTCGCAGTTCCCGTGCAACAATGGCTTTAGAGAACCCACCACCATGCTACTGGTGCAGCATGACTACATCATCACCTCCAACTTCCGGCTTCAGGGGAGCTAGCTCTAAGGACCAGCCCTTCTCTTCTACAGCCCTGATGTTTTGTTGGCCATTTAAAGGACCTTCCAAAGATAATTGAAGATGAAGTTCTTCAAGCAATTATTGCTTCTTTTTTAGCAGATCGCTTAAAAGTAGTCCAGTGGCAGAGCTGTGAAAAACACCTTAAAATGCCAGCTCTTTTTTGTTTTTAATTCCTATTAGTAGTTCTAATTCTGACTATTAGATAGCTCTAATCATTCTACTATTCTCTTTTACGTGCGATATTTCAAAGTAATTTGTACAATATTCTAGAGGATAATGCTTACCTTGGCATTCCTTGCTAGCGATGAGAACATTTCACACACATGTTTTCTGGTCTTTGTGGATGTTATTGTCCTAAAGTCCGTTGTATGAGATGAATAGCTTTATCCGTTGTATGAGATGAATAGCTTTATCCGTTGTATGAGATGAATATCAGATTTATTTCTAAGACCGGAAAACACGTGTGTGAAATGTTCTAATCGCTAGCAAGGAATGCCAAGGTAAGCATTATCCTCTAGAATATTGTACAAGTTACTTTTTTTGTATTTTTTTTTTTTTTTTTTTTGCCAGTCTCAGTGGAATTCCACCTTTTCTACTACCTGCTGACCTAAATCCTATCTTCCATTAAAACCTGCTATTGAAAAGCACATCATACTGCAAAACATATGAGATGATCACAAATATATTAAGTTTTTGTAGGTGTACACAGATAATAGCAAACTTTCAGGAACCATGTCTCCAACAATGTCGGCAGCTGTAACAAAGGAGGGGCGGGGGCCGTAACGCAAGTTAACGAGGATAGCACTTCGAGATTGTACAGGTTTCAACCGAACAACTTTTCGGTGGATGACATCCATTGCCGTTTTAGACCGACGGGATACACCAAGTTACGAAGAAAACACTTCCAGAAAGTACATGTTTCACCCGAACGACTCTTCATTGGACGACACCAATTACCGCTCTAGACATTCTTCATTTATAAAGATTTTATACATTCAGTTATTTTAAGTGTACATAGATAATGACAAACTTTCGGGAACCATGGTTGCAACAAAATCGGCAGCTGTAACAAACGAGGGGCGTGACCACAACGCCAAACACGGCCTACTACTTCGTGAATCACGAGAGGATAAAACTTGTGAACATTTGACTGGAGAAAAGGGGATTATCTTGACTGTGAGTAATTTCATTTGTGTTTTTAAGTATAATGAGAAAGATTCTAATAGACAGTTTATTTTATATCGTAATTTAATTTCAAAAACGAAAGATTCTTCCTCTCGGAGTGTTTGAATTTGCACCTGAAGATACAAAAAAAGAACACGTATAACAGAAAATATAGTAATAAGAAATCTTTAGTATTGAACATACGAAGCATGTTTGTTTTATGGTTCCGAGTCTCTTCCTACTCACAAGCTGATAAATATAAATTAAGGATGGGAACCTCTTAATTATCAATGCATATAAGGTTGTAAAACGGTCAAAAAGAAAAAAAAAATGTGTTCATAATTCTGTCTAGAGGAAACGTGATATTCCCTTTAATTTCACCTCTATCCAACTCCAGTGAAATTGTTTCATGGTAATCTATCATTCTAACACCATGTACAAACATACGGCCATTTGAATTGTTGAAAACATGCTGCATACATACATACATACATACATACAGTACATATCATTACACCAGACCTGCCAACCTCTCAAAACCAAAAAACGCAACACTCAAATAGAAAAATGATAACATGAAGCGTGCTGATAATTTTTTAAGCCTATTTCAGCTATATAAATTCTTCATGGTGTAAGGTGTAACTATATAAATTCTTGATGGTTGGAGGAAGGTTGCTTCGAATAAACAGACACTCGTCTACATTCCAGCACCGACCAATCAGCAGCTGTATATGTGATGAAGAGTCGAAAATACGAATCAGTCTCTGACGTTACACGAAACAAGTTGGGATTCATCCATTGGTTGCTGGTTGCACTTGACTTGACTTACTTTAATTCCATTGGGAAACTATACTCGGAGTCACCCTAAAAGTGTACTGTTGTTAAAGGCCGGAGAGCCTTATCACGACTCGTCGTGGAACACAAGAATGGTCTTCATCCACGTTAATGTGCTCTCCTGCTGTTTCCTTTCTGATACCCTAACCCACCCACACAACAGTAGAGATTGTGAATGGGGGACTGGTAGAGTCCGAACTTCTTTCCCCTACTGCGTGCTTAAGTATCCTACCCTTCGAGTTGCCCCCATCGCCAATTTATAGCTTCTTTGTTGTGAATGTTGAGAGGTCTTTTACCCCTGCCCCCTCTCTGAGTTGTATCCCAAATGGTCAGAAACAGCCAACAAGAGTGTGAAGCTCTTGATCAAGGAACTTCTCATATCAGATTTATTTCTAAAAGCACTTTAACTTCTTTCTGGAAATTTTTTTAGATAGCAATTTTGTCTGATAAACTGCTGAGCAAACAAGGATTCTAAGCAATATTCTACTGCTTTTCGCTCTAAATGCTAGGAACTATTTTTCGTAGCGGAGGTAGCTGTTTCGTACTCTTCATAGTGGTCCACTCTTAGGTTGACTTTGAGTATAGAGGCAGGGGAATTTAAGAGAAATTGGAAACCTCTCCGAGAAAAAATCTTTTGAAGGGGGGGGGGAGACAGATTACACGTAATTTACCCCTACTTCTGTCTGAAAAGGGGGAAAACATGACTAAAAAAATCATATTTTGGGAGACAAAATCATATTATCGTACTATAGCAATTTTATCATATATATATACTAAATATGATAAAATTGTAACAGTTGGCAGGTCTGTTACACTGTTTTCTGAAATTCAAAAGTTAGCTCCTCAAAGAAAGAAAACCTGCCAGAAAAACATTTTAGTTAATGCAGGTAACCTACATTTACAGCAAACTCGACACACAGCTCGAGCTTCACTGACATCCATCATGTGTCGAACAGATGACCTTTTGTACTTCATACTCATAATCTTTTTCTCACACTGACATTCATTCCTGAATCTGATCCTCCCATGATTTCCTTGGCCTTCCTCTACCTTTCTTTCCTGCCAATTGGGGTGAATAAATTCTCTTAGTAAGCATTTCATCTCTCATTTCTTTCACCATGGCTAAACCACCTAAGATTATTACTCTCCACCTTGCTAACAACATTTTGCTTCACATTACAAAACTGCAAATACATCTTCATACCTCACATGATCAGAAGGTGTCTTCCCACAAACCCCCAGTAAGTAACATCTCTTCAGCACACAAATGACTCCTATGTCTCTTCTACAATACCCAGGTTTCACTACCATGCATCACAGTAGGAAAAACTACACTTTCATAGACATGAATTCAAGACTTTTTTGAGAACTCATCATTCCAGAGAAATTCTCCTAAAGCAGCTATGACTTTCAAAGTAGAATTCACTTGCCTACTAATCACACCATCAAATTTATTTTCACCGTCAAACATGCTTCCTAAATACACAAACTCATTCACGTGATCAATCACTGTGCCATTTATATATATATATAATATTACATTCAGTACTACCAGTTCCTCTCTCAAAAACCATAACTTTGGTCTTTCCCTTATTTATACTCAGTTTGAATTTCATGCAAACTTTGTACATTCAGGACAACATACTCTGCAACTCACTTTTGCTCTCTGCCAACAGGACAGTGTCATCAGCATACAGCAATCTGCACACACGGATATCACCACGACATAAACCAGTACTACCTATTTTGGCATCACGCATGCACGCATCCATAAATATATCAAACAGTCATGGTGACATTACACAGCCCTGTCTGACTCCTGTACCAATAGAAAACCATTTGGATAAAACACCATTCACTCATACAGTCTCTACTGCCAGCATACATGGCTTTCACATTATTAAGTTGATTCCCAGTAATACCATATTTATTCAGTACCTTCCATAGGAGTATCCTATTTACTCTCTGTCATAAGCTTTCTCTAAATCTATGAAAGCAGCAAAAGCTTTCTTACAAATACAGATAAGTTTCAATCATCATACGTAATGCAAAAATTTGGTTACTGCAGCCCTTACCAGACATAAAACCACTCTATATATCCCACACTTTTGCTACTGTGCTTGTACCTTATCAATAATGACCTTTCCAAACGCTTTCCTGGCACACTCAATAAGATACCACGATAGTTGAAAACATGCTGCAGCTGGTGAAATTGAACAAATTCAAGAATTTCTTAGTAGAATAATGGAGATGTGTGGTATCTGAAAGAAAACATATTTTGGCAATTACTGAAACTGATACCCCTGTACAGAATGTGAATCCCAAAAACCATAGTGTATACCATCAAATCCAGCTGTATATGATAGCTACTAGAAGCACTCACTGGATTTGGGCAGAAAATACTAATATATCCCAGAATATAATTTCAACATGTAACCCTATGACCACAGTATGTTTTCACTGGAAACAAAATCAATCAGAAATGATAAGTTTCAAATTGGATAAAGATGTGTAAGATGCAGTTTAGTCTCAGTTTCACCAGCAGCTGAAGAAGCAATACAATAGACATGTATCACACTGACAAGGGAAGTCTTTCAACTGTCACTCTCCAAAATTGAAGAAATGTGGCCATGAGATAGTACTAAGGGCAAAAACCAATAGCTGTATTTCCGTTTTGGCCCGAATGAACTGACAAAGGTGAACAAGTGGTCTGAAAATGGCCTTAGAGCACAAGTGGAGAAAATTATCGAACATATCAATGAACAATCAATGGCAGTCAGAAAAAATCAAGAACATGTTATATCCGTGGATAAAAATTGGATACTGGGAAAGTGATAACGCTTCTTTTGATAATGTTTAACGTATTTGTTTTTTCAGATATCAATGACAATTTTCAGTACTGTGATAACTTTGGGATCTTGTGTTGTTCTCATTGTTCCAAATTACTTTGCTTCGGTCATGTGTTCAATGCCACAAATGTGCATTTACACCTGTAATAAAGGTTTTTGTTGCTTTTTGTATGACATGAGCTTATTTTGAATCATGGGGACATAGCTGATATTTGGGGTTACATATCATGAACCACAACACATGTTAGATGATTTTTCCCACTTGTGCTCTAAAGGCCATTTTCAGACGACTTGTTCACCTTTGTCAGTTCATTTGGGCCAAAACGGAAATACACCCATTGGTTTTTGCCTTTAGTACTATCTCCTGGCCATGTTTCTTCAATTTTAGAGAGTAACAGTTAAAAGGCATCCCTTGTGAGATAAGTACTTCAAGCATGTGTAAGGAATGCATTGAGAAGAGTTCATAGTTTTTTTCCTCCAGTTTTTGTTGGATTTTGCCTGCATATCAGATGATCAACTCCATAAATTAAAATAATTCTGAATAAAATAATACTATAATATAGTATTTTTAATACAATATTACATGAACTATAGTGATACTACACACTTAAGAATATTTTTACAAATACTTTTATTATTCATATAACAGATAATATAAAACTATAACACACACTCCTTCAAGATCAGGAACAAAATTATTGGATAAAGGTACTTACATCGATAAATTGCAGAAAGTTTGTCATTTGCCAACAACAGTAATGCAATATGAACTTCAAGTCTAGAGAAGGCAGCACATCGCACTCTACATTAACAAAAATAATTATTTAAGAAAAGTTAACATATTTTCTATATGATAAAACAAAACTTAATTTTTTATTTTATTGACATATAACAGGAAAACTTTAAACACTAGTTCTTAAAAGCAAACAATCTTGACAATACTTCTAAACCATTTACATTAAGAGATAATGTTTCTACAAGAAAGATGGTAGGATAGATGTCTTAAGAACAAAACTTTCTACATGAGCTAACAAATTATAATTGTTACTGCAACAAAATTGTAACACTGTTTTGAAAAAGTATGCAAAAGCCTGTAATTAACCATTACATGTTTATTCAAAGTTATTTACCTTGCTGCAACAAAATTGTAGCACTGTTTTGAAAAAGTATGCAAAAGCCTGTAATTAACCATTACATGTTTATTCAAAGTTATTTACCTTGCTACAGATTAAAATTTTACATCTGGAACAAGAGATCCCAAAAACTGCAAATATTTAGAAGAAAAAATTTATCCTGGCTCTTTAAAATTTGATTGAAACATTTTTTCAAAATGGATACTACTTCAACATATTTTCTGTGTTATTTACTTTTGTTATAGTTTGTGATGGTCATGACTAACAGTTTTTGGTGTCTACGTCTGTGTAGTTATGGTTAAAAAAGGATTGGATTCCACTCATGAGTAACATCCAGTCTGATTGGTCATAGATGACGTGTGTGTGTGTGTGTGTGTGTGTGTTTTCTATTTCCAGTTATTTTATATAATTTTTCTTTTAAATAACTTGTGTTCGATGACTGATAATGTTTAGTGGTTCTAAATACATTGCATTGTCCAGGGTCTCTGTCTAATTCTGTTTCATTGGACATGTTTTTTATTGCTCATTTTGTGTTCTTTTAGCCAATTTTTCAGCTGTCTGTCAGCATCTCCTATATAAGTCCACATTTGTATCATAAATATATAAATGTGAAGCACAAGTATACACCAAATTGATATAAGCTATCACAATAATCTGTTTTTTATTGGCGTAAACCACTGATATTGCCAAGTTTTCACATACAAATGGGTGGCTTTATCGAGACAGACTGATACTAACCTATACAAAGAAAATTTACGAGAAACCTTAACATTTGAAAATATACACTTTTGTTAACTTTAAATTGCATGTAAATTCGAAATTTGCATGTGTAAAAACAAAAAGCGTTAAGGCCTTAATACTCTAGGATATCTATTCAGAGGAGATGCAAGTCATGTGAGACAGAACTTTTGCATTCATATCATGTGATTATTTCAATTGACTCTCCGATGGCCATGCAAATTCAGATAGTGTATGGGGCCAAACATTTACGCCTTGCCCACTGAAATGTAGCATTGTTGAAACAAACTTCTATTGCAAGGGCTGTGTTGAGGGTTCCATTTTTTACATTTCTTTTGTGTTCCAATACCCAGGTGCCAATTGACCTCTTTGTCATTTCTATGTATCATTTTTGCATTCTGTCAAGGTATCCTGGTGGGATGGAATAAATTCCTACCTTCTACTCCATGTCAATTTTCCTCCAGGGAGAAAGAATATTCAAAACCAAGGCAGTTGTTGTCTAGATGCCAATGCCTGGATCTAGCTTCTTTAAGGCATTTCTTAGAGAAAAAAATATTCAGACAGGAATGTATAGCAGTGAACCGATGAAATTTTAATGGGAATTGTTGATCTGTGTCACTTCATTTATGTGGCTTTTGATTTTATCTAGGAAGAAATTTATCAGGTCTCTGTTGGAAGCCTGCAGACAGCACTTAATTAGAAATATTTCTGATTTCTGTTTCTTTTGTTTCCTTTTTGAGGAAAGTAACAGTTTTCTTTTGAAGCAAGCTCAAAACACACTCGTCTCATATTTCATAGGTGAAAAAGAGTCTGACGAAGTGAAATTTAGCACAGCCGAAGGCTTTATAGTAGACTCAAGTGTATAATTTCCCATGTTCAGATCTGGAGAGGAGGACCTCAAGATATGGGAGCCTATTGTCATTTTCGAGCTACATGATGAAATTAATGGACATTCGTATGCATTTCATTAATCTTTGTCAAGAAGTCAAACAAATTTTTGTCATGAAGCCAGATAAAGAAAATGTCTTTGAATAAAGCTCATGTTGAGAATTGGCTTCCTCATTTCTTAATTCAATTATTAATCAAAAACTTCTATTATGGGAATTTTTACTGGGAAATTTGTTATTTTAATTGCTGTCTTTTGTTATCGCTTTTCACCGTCACCATCACTGTTACGGTTATTTTTCATCAAATCCTGCCCGATGTTAGACAGAGATAATCCTCTGCAGTCATTGATGATGGAATTCTGATTTTTCTCAATCTCTATTCCTTCTTTTTGAAAATTGCTTTGGAAACTGATGACTTGAAGAGAATTCCAATCCAGGCTGTGACCAGTTTTTCTAACATGCCTATCTAAACCAGTCTTGTTGGAGCAATTTTTTATAGCAGCTTTATGCTCTGCTATACGAGTTTGTAGACTGTGACCTGTCTCACCTATATGAGATAGTCCACAATTACATTTTACTTCATAGACAGCACCTTGCATTTTTAAAACATCTTCTTCTCTGTGAATTACTTTGAGAAAAAATTTCTTAACCTTGTTCTCCAAACTTGGAGCTAGCTTAATATTATACTTCTAATTCTCTTTAAGGACTCAAATAAACCTTTGTGATAAGAACTTTTTTTAGTGAATTTTACTTGTTGCTTTTGCAGGTTCTTCTTAACAGTAAAATTTAGAAGCTTCTCAATTTCTCCTTTAGGATAGTTATTTTTTGCAAGGATGACTTTAAATTCTTCTTAATGGGCTTCTTTCTTATCTGTTGTAGATACTATTTTATTAATTTTTTTCTAAAAACTGACTTGCCACATTCTTCTTAATAGAAACTAATAAATTATTGGATTTCAATTCCTATCATCCAGTTTCTATTAAGAAGAATGTGGCAAGTCAGTTTTTAGAAAAAATTAATAAAATAATACCTACAGCAGATTAGAAGCCCATAAATAACTTAAAGTCATCCTTGCAGAAAATAACTATCCTAAAGGAGAAATTGAGAAGCTTCTAAAATTTACTGATAAGAAGAACCCACAAAAGCAACAAGTAAAATTCACTAAAAAAAATTCTTATCACAAAGGTTTTTTTGAGTCCTTAAAGAGAATTTGTAAGAAGTATAATATTAGGCTAGCTCCAAGTTTAGAGCACAAGGTTAAGAAATTTTAAAAATGCAAGGTGTTGCCTAAGAAGTAAAATGCAGTTGAGGACTATCTTATATAGGTGAGACAGGTCGCAGGCTAGAAACTCGTATAGCAGAGCATAAAGCTGCAATAAAAAATTGCTCCAACAAGACTGGCTTAGATAGGCATTTTTTCCCCCATAACGACGCTTTGATGTCTGTAAGTTTTCTGTTTTACATGTTATATAAAGTGGGTACAGTCTGTGGCGAATTATTCAATTAAGATACAATTCAGTTAAAAGTTAGATAGGCATGTTAGAGAAACTGGTCACAGCATGGATTGGAATTCCCTTAAAGTCATCAGTTTCCAAAGCAATTTTCAAAAAAGAAAGCTAAAAGAAGGAATAGAGATTGAGCAAAATCAGAATCCCATCATCAATGACTGCACAGGATTATCCCTGTCTAACATCTGGCAGGATTTGATGAAAAATAACTGTAACAATCAAGATTAACCGTAACCATGATGGTAACGGGGAAAAGTGACAACAAATGACAGCCTGAAAAAGCAGGTTTTCTCTGAAAATATGTAATTAAAATAAAAAATTTCCTAGTAAGAATTCCCATAATAGAAGTTTTTGATTAGTAAGAAAATGTCATCTGCGTATCTGTACCATATGGATGGGCAGGGTCTTTTAGAATTTTGTTTTCAAGTAGTCATAAGATTGCTTCAGCTAAAACTGCAGATGGCAATATCAGTTGTTTATGCCAATAAAAATGGATTTTTGTAATAGCTTGTACCCACAGTTGTAGTGCCGTACATTACTCCCTGATAGAGCAAAATTTCTTTTTCTGTAATATCTGAAAATACTTTTTATGGTGTTCTTCCATCTGGTGCAAGCCTTACTTGGTACTTACCACTTATTTTTTTGAAGATTCAAAATGTCTTTTGTAGCATATGATTTTTCTAGTGAGTTTTATTCCTATTTTAGGATGATTTTCCTTTATGTTTTTTTCAAACAGTTTATGAATAACTGATTCAGTGAAATCATTTTCTGAAAGGATTATCTTTAATTCTTCATGTAATTTTTTTTTGTCAAGTCAAATTTATTTATTGAATTACTCAACTAAATTTGTCTTAAAACAAATATAATTCTTTCACAAAATGACTACCTTGAATCAGTTATTCAAAAATCTTTAAAGAAAGCAAAAAAGGAATCATCCTAAAAAAGAAATAAAACTCACTATGAAAATTACTTGCCACAATGTTTTCTATGGATCAGATTACTGTTCTGAACCTTGATCTGCCTTTCTATGACCTACAAGCTCCATTAAATATTTGTTTTATAGTTCCTCTACATGACATTCTGATAATTCATTTATAAATCCCTTTTTTTCAAAATTTAATTCCAACTCCTTACCCATTTCCACAAGGTTCTTTATTACATTTTACTTTTCAAACTTCCTGAAGTTCATAAACTGGGAAGAGAGCTTTTCCTGAACTGCACTCACATCAAAGGTAATTTAATGGGCACCACAAATGTTCCTAGCATTTTCATAAATATCAGTCTTTCTAGAACTGTCAAACTGAAATTCCATTGTACCTTTCCGCAGCCTTTATTGCCTATCTGAATATTCTTTGTGGGTAATTTTGTGGGTAATGGTTTTCCTAAAAGAATATGATGGCATCTTGATCCATAGCCTGTGCGAGATAAGTTGTGTTTGAATGCAATTCATCACTTTGATGTTTTTATGGTCACACAGAGTTGCTAGGGGACCTGGCACATTGTCAACCAGCGGGATGAACTTAAAAAAAAAAAAAAAAAGTATATTCCCTTGAAATATATATTTTGACTTCTTGCATAAAATGGTGAAAAAGGCCACTTTGGGAAAATTAGGTATCTAAGACACATGCATCTGGACTGGACTTCAAAGCAATTTCAGTGAACCTTTGAAAAGTTTTTAAGAGCCCTAGGGTATTGAGCTTGGTCTGTCCTTGGATACCTAAAAATCCTGCCATCTTTTTGCTACTCTTATTATGTAAGAACAATTTGTCCCCCTAGAATAATCCAGTTTCAACATTAAAAATTTACTGCAGTAAATAACCTTAATTTTTCAATAAATCCTGCCAAAGCCTATAAGGATTCAATGCTGTGGTAGCTACTTCACAGGCAGTCTCACCAACCATTTTTTAATGCTTCATAATTTAGCACAAGCTTTAACCCTTTAATGGCCACGTTCCTGAAATCTTGAGTCAACGTCTACTTTATACCAATGCCTGCTTTACATATTTGTTTAGCGACAACAATGGTGACTGAATGTTACTTCTGCAAAACCCATAGAGGCTGTGTACATTCAAAGAACAGGCGGGGATAGGAAATCTTTCTCACTCTAGACGGGAGTTTTGGACAGTCTTGGTAGTTAAGGTGTAAGGGCGTTTCGGGCGTTATGGTAGTTAAAGGGTTAAACTTATTAAGGGAAGTCTGATGGTTCCAAGGGTCAAAAAATTTGAATTTCAGGTTTTAAGCTTTTTCTATTGTATGCACCTTTAGGTTTAATCTGATACCAAATTTATGTGATTCTGTGCAGTAGATCACTTTTATGAGCCTTTGTAATACAACAGTGTACAACAGTAATTTTACAGCTACCAGCTGGTGCAAGTTCCAGACGGCAGTAGACAAGAATGAACCATATGACCATACACACCTACCAAGAGTTGTTATGGAGGAAAATAAACCCACTTTTAGAGATTTAGCCAATCTACAGCTCCTCCAGAAATGTTTACATGGTGGCACTCAACATCTTTGCGAGTCCTTGAATAGCACAATTTGGTCAAGAATTCCAAAATCTACTTTTGTAATGAAAACAACATTAGAATTAGGTGTTTATGAGGCTGTAGCTACTTTTAATAAGGTGAACATAGTGAAATGTAAACTTTTAAAAAAATTGAGAATTTCTCCTGGCACAAATTGTATATACACAATGAAAAAAAACTGATGAACAGAGAATTGCAAAATCTGAAAAGGAGATTAAAGAAATTGAAAAAAGTGTGGGCCAGTCTAACCAAAAAGAAGTTGCAGGACATGTACCAAGAGCAAGAGGACCCAGAATTTTCTTCATATGGAGCTGGGATGCATTAATGTAAGATTATCTGCATTAATTACTTCAATGGTTAGCTTTTAGTGTGTTTCCTGAAAAACAGCATTTTTTCAACATATAGGTACACTTTTCTCAGGAACCATAGCAGATATCTGCATGATGATGTTTATTATTTATGGTTTTGTTCCTCATATCTAGTTTTACATTTTGAGCAGAGGGATTTATAAAATTTCTATTAATTTTAAAAATATATTACTTTACAATTTACTGTATTTTTGTAGTTTTTAGAGCATTTTTTAAGCAAACAAAATTTTTATCTAATTTTTTTTAAAAAAAAACCCTCTGCTTAAAATGTTATTTTATATTGTGTATTTTACAATGAAAAAAATTAAGCTTATATCTGTTGTAGTTCCTGAGACAAATGCACCTAAAGTTGTGCAAATTAACATGAAAAAGATAGGGTCATCGAACTCCCCTTAAACCATTCATGATTTGCATTGCATGTAGCACCAGCAGCTCACCATGCTCATCTTTCAGGTTTTTAAAATGATTCAAAAAGATGCATTGTCTTCAAATTTTTCACATCTTTTAATAATTTCTCTAGTATTTATAGTTATACGAGGTGGGGTCCAAAAGTTTGGGGACTTGGCGTATAGTTCCTTACCTTGAATACTTTAAAATACCGATGCACAACCACCTTAAAAAAATCTCCTTGGGCGACGATGCACTTCAGCCAGCGCTCATAAAGCTTCTAGAACAGGGTTTGTACACTTTTGGGGGGGGGGGAATTCAAGGACTTTCCAGGCCTTTTCCAGGACATATACAAAAAATTCCAGGATGATTATTACGCTTTACAGTATCATGTTCAAATTACTTTTTAAAGTAATTTCAGTTTTAAGTAATAAAAATGATGAAAGATGCAAATGGATAAGTGTACTTTATGCAAATGGATTAAGTTTATCAAGCACAAGATCATACAGAACGGATTCTGTTCTTATGCCCTGACCTTTGAATTCAATTTGGACCATTTTCTACAAGGGTAGGTTTCTCCTCCCTGATAACATACCAAAACTTTGTTGCAATCAAACAGATTTTATGAGAGTTAACATTCCGAAGCTTGGAGAACAAATACTGCTCTTATGTCTTGGCCTTTGAATTTAATTTCAACCATTTTCAATAAGGTACGTTCCCAGGTTGTACCCAACGGCATACAAAAATTTCGCCGAAATCCAACCGCTTTCGTGCGAATTATCGTACGGACAAACCCAAAGCATAAACGTTTCTGCAACCTATAGTTCGAAAGGGTTAGTAATTTCGAAAATAAAAACATAACGAACAGCCCAAAAACTAGCTCATAAATAGAATATTTGAAACTATAGTATGCACTCTCAATTATTAGGGATGGTAGAGAGGAAGGGAATAGAACTGTCCAAAATTAGCATGTTTTCGTTGCGCTAGGCACTTAAGTACTGCTGAATTCCGTCAGACACAACCTACCCCTAATGGTCAAATGATTGATATGTGCTGATGTTCATGGAATGAAATGGTTGATCAGCTATGATGACCGCATAAAAGTTCGGAAGAAGGGGGGGTAAGTTTATGCAACATTTTACATCACTCCAGTATTTATCTTGTCATCATCAACAATGGCAATGCAACTACCACTTACGATCGCCGATATCAGCGACCGAAAATCTGCCATATCACTAGTGATACAACACACAGGTATCCTGTTACAATGTATTGTAATTGAAAGAAAAAAGGACGTGGAAAAAAGAAACTTTCAGAAATTAAGATCGTCAAGCCATGGCGTTTCAAAAATGTTTTCCTTCATAATGTTTAAAAACATGTCTTTGCTTTTTTACCTGTAGTGTATAATAAAAATACTGTTGATTTTTTTTTTATGGAATCAGATGTCCGTATGTTTGATTGTCTTGTCCGAGTTCACACGTTAGCTACTGTGTAAAGTAGACCTATTTTTTCAGATCAAAAATATGTAGTTTTGTATATATTCACAGTATAAGTCATTCCTTATTCCCACAGAACTGAATTCAGCAGATGCAAAATGAAGAACATTAAGACCCGCCCAATACCATGTTCCTGATTGTCTGCTGTTTATATTCAAGAAATGCAAATATGGGTCAATGGTGAATGCAGCAACTACGATTTTTATTTATGACCAAGAAAAAAAAAAAGCCGTGAAAGCTGCAAAGCTGAAATGGATATTTCTTCTCCTTCATGCACAAAAACATTCCGCTTAAGATCAAACAGCAGGAGCACGCCTCCACGTACAACCTTTGGAATGTCCTGATGGAACGGCTTCTTTTCATTTGGCACATCGCCATAAATCCCCACCCACAGCTAACTGAACTGTCAAGTTGCACCCTTCCTCCTTCACCCTAACTATAGGAGAAAATGTAAAAAAAAAAAAAAGCTCCCCGATTTTCGCCAAAATGACCAAATTTACGTCATGATGTTGCAATTTACTAAAATATATTTATCTGCTGAATTTCGCCTAAACCCATAGAAAACTTTTTAATTATAGATGATTTTTTTTTTTTATTAAAACAGTAACTCAGACGTCTGAACAAAAATGTATGTTTGTAATTCAAATAGAGTTCATATCATCACATAAAAAAAATTTAAGGATCACTCTGTTTAAATAAACCATGGCATCTAAAAAAAATAATTCACTTGCTTTTCCCTTAGGCCCCTTTTATGCAAGCGTTTCTTGCCGCGCGTTTCAGCGACGGCAAAAAACGTCCATTCTGTAAAGCAATGGGGACAAGCTGTTCCTTTTATGCACTGACGGCGCGTTTTCTTGCGGTCAAATCGTGAAAAACATGCCGTCGTGTTGTAGAGGATGCCGGGCAGCAAAAAGACGCTCAGCTTTTCCAAGTACATGATGGTGAGTGGGACTACTTATGCAGACGCTGCGTTTCCTGCCGTCGGCTTGTAATAAATCAACCTCCCCCCATCTGCAATCCAAGGCTCGCTGGCAACCGGTCTGCAAAGTGTCCACTGTCCATTAGTGTTCATCGCCATGGGATTACATTGTGCTAGTTGAAGTGACATTGTTAATATTTTATAAGAAATGGATGCTGTTGAAACAGAACGTTTTATAGATGCTATTAAAAATAATAGAGCAATTTGGGATTCATCATCGGAGGACTAAGAAAATAAAAACCGGAAAAAAAATCAGTGGATCGAAGTATGCACTCTAACCCGGAGTTCGAAGGATTGGATGTTAAAGAGAAACATAGTCTTGGTTAGTTCAAACTGTTATTATTATTGTTTAATCTTAATATTATTTATTACTAGCTTGTTGCCTGTCGCTTTGCTGACGTTGTTTCAGCTTTGAATAAAAAAAGTACACTATTGCGAATGATGCAACTGTACTTCTCTTTTAATTCATCCAGCGTTCGAGTACGATTTCGGTGCAAATTGCCAATGAAAACTGCTGTTTAAGAAATAGCTTTCTCATCTTTTACATGCAATGTGTATGTAAAAGGTGAGAGAGAAAAATCCGGGAGAGTCAAATTACAGTTATTTTACTTGTGACCATAACGGAGATATTAGACACAATAAGAATAAAAAAAATTAATTCGTATTGGTTGGGGGTAGAACACGTGAAAGTATCACTGCAAATTTTTAAGCCTCAAGTGCCCCAGTGGTGTTGGAAAAATAAAAAAAAGTTTTGCGTCTTTTACAAATTTTAACTGCCCTGGTAATGAAAATCGGAAATAAATCAAAATTTTTAATTGAAAAAGAAAAAATCAAAAATTTCGGGCATCATGTTCAGGTGTTCTGAAAGCGCACGGGTTTTGAAATTTTTTGAAATACTCAACGTTTCCCGTCGTTCGAAGCAGACAGACGATTTCCATAGCATGCTCGTTGTTTTCCGTCGAAGACTGCCATAGTAACTACGTAAAACACATTACATAGTACTTGGAGTTGCTGCATCTTTCTTTCCACCGCATGGTTTTACTCAGCTTCAAGTGGAAGAGTGCGCACAGAGAATTTATTGTACCTTAGTCCTGACAATGACGACGGGCACCGCGGTTCTAGCACACAATAGAGCAAAATCTGCATTTTGTAGCAAGATGGCACAAGTTTTTTGTTTTGGCACACTTTGGCGCAAAATTCCCATCCCTGGAAGATGTGACATCATTCCCCGACGTAACCATCCCGTCATTCGAAGTCATTACGATTTTGCTTTCCGGAAGAGGGAGGCATGCCCCCCCATAAAATTTTTATTGCATTTTTGGAATAATAGCTGTAACGCCAAAAACGGAACAGAAAAAGTGGATTTCCACGTATTCGCTGAAGTCTTTCATGCTTGAATATGCCATTATGTCTCAAAAGAAAAGTGTTTGATCAATGCAACCTTCCAGTGCTTACGTATAGTGCGGAGTCGTGGACCTTAACTAAAAGAGACATACAAAAACTGCAGACAACTCAAAAAAGCATGGAGAGATGCATGCTTGGTGTAACCAGGAAAGATAAGAAGAGGAACTTGTGGATTAGAAATATGACAGGAGTGGAAGACATCATGATCAGAGAAAAAAACCCTGAAATTGCAACAGGCTGGACATATTGCCAGAAGGACAGACCATCGATGGACAGCTGAAATTTTAGACTGGATTCCAAGGGACAGGAAAAGATCCAGAAGAAGACCACTTGTGAGATGGGTGGATGAAATTCGAAAGTATGCGGGAGTAACATGGAGACTGGCACAAGACAAACAGTTGTGGAAGAAACTTGGGGAGACCTTTGTCCAGCAGTGGATTGATAATGGTTGATGATGAGATATATATATATATATATATTCTATTAAGAAGAGACTGAAGCAAAAAATTATTTGACTATTCTTGACACTTTCTACATTCAGTTTTTCTATTTTGTTCTCTTCTTACTCACACCGGTCAATACATAACCTTTTCTATGTTGTACTTGGTACGAGTCAAAAAAATTTTTGCTTCAGTCTCCTCTTAATAGAATGTGAATTCTGAATTTTCATAACTGCTGCGTTGCGCGTTTTGATCTTCAGGTTATTTTGCAACTTTCGTTTTACATTCTTAAGTTTTTCTTATGTTTTCGGCTCTGCTCTTAAGTATATATATATCGAAATTTGATAAAAACTCAACTCATGGAGTTTTTATTCAATTAAATTTTGATATATATATATATATATACATATTTTTTTTTTGAAGCAAAATTATAGCGAATCGGTAGACATGGAAACACACAAGTTTTTGAAAAACCCAAAAATAATGTTAGCATATTTTTTTTATTAGTACCTAGAAAATAAACAATATAAACTAATAAAAATATACACTGCTTATTCCTAGGTACTAAGACGTCTTGGTAAAAAGATCATACGTTGGCCCACCCCTTAAGATGCCCTTTGAAAGATCACACGTTGGCCCACCCCTAAAAATGCCCTTTCGTAAAAAGGCCGTCTTAAGGGGTGGGCTGGTGCCCAGGGACCCCAATGCCTCAAAAGTCTTATGAATTTACAAAAAGTCAAACTTTTTGACCACTCACCCACAGGGTTTTTTTTTATTATTTATTTAAAGAAAAGAAGAAACATCAATCCAGAAAGTTGGATTCTTCTGCCTTTTTTTTTTTTTTTTTTAGACCTTGCCCGTAGCTTCTTCTCGAGGAGGCAGAAGGAAAATTAGGTGTTAGGGTGGATCTTTTGTGACAAAATAAGAAACAAAGAAAGCCTCCCTCCCTCCCGATCCCGAGTGTGGGTGAGGCTTGAGCCTCGAAGGCCACGCACAAATTGAATTTTTCCGGATCATTTTTTCCCTTTAAACAGCCATTTGTGTTGTCCACACGAAGAAGTGCACATATGTTTATCACTGGGGTTTGCCTACCTGTGCATACATAAATTCTTTCAATCGTCGCTGTTTAAACAAATAAAAATGACGGGGGCCCATATTGGCATTTCTGTGCAATGCGTCATATTGTCTGGAAACGCCGCTGGTTGGTTTCTTTCTTTCTTCTGTTTTAATTTAATTCTCGTTGAATAATTTGCATTAACAGAATGGGGAAGAAACATATCTTTCACCACCTGTTTTCTTGTAATTTGCTACGCAACAAAATGTGAATGCATTTCATACACTTCATGGAGTTCTACAACTTTTGTCATGTACCATTTTTCATTTAAGTGGTATTTAAAAAGTTACTGGATATTGAATGTTTCTTCTCATAGAGATAACATGGTGTATATAATAATTCTTGTACGTTGTATATATATCCACATGTTGTATATATTGTAATATCATATGTGAATAAAAAAAGAATAACCACATATTGTAATAATACCATATGTTGTACATGTCTATACATGTATAACATCAGAGGGGGCCCGAAAAACTTGACAGCCCAGGGCCCCCAAAAGTGTTAAGATGTCACTGATCACACCCATGAGTTGACATGTACAGCAGTTTATCAATTAAAAAAAAAAAAAAAAATCCTAAAGCAAAGTTGTGCTGCTTGACAACAGCAACCCAAAAGTACCTTAATTTATTTAGAATATCGAACGTTATACGAGATACCAGATATTTCCTTGTATCACAGAACATTTTTCTAAATTTTAATAAATTCGGCAATGAATATAGCATTTTTTGTTTGCAACGCATTTATTTCGTGTTACAGAGCTCATGTGCATTGATTACTTGGGTTACCAATGGTAATGAAAGCCTTTCCAAGGCTGCAAATAATCCCTTATGTTGAAGCTTCCATATTACTGTAGTTTCATAAATAACTAAGGGAAATCAAAAGGTACTTCGGAAAGTTTTTGTCAAGTTGCACAACTTTATTTCAGGGCGTTTTTTGAAGGAAATAGTACTTCTGAAGTGATTTCCCTTTGACTGTGCCATCCAACATAATATTTAAGAAAATTTCAGTCCGACTTTTTTTAAGCAGAAAATTATTACAGAGACAAGCTAATGGAAGAAAAACTTATTTCAATTGAGAGGGCTTTGCGCTTCTTTGGAGGGGGAGGGGGCTTGTGCTCCAAAAATTGGGCTAACAATGCCACTGTTGAGCTTTTTTTTTTTTTTACAAGTGATATTTTTTACTTGGTTGAGATGCACTTAATTTTATTGAACCAAGGCAAACTTACGACAAGCGTCTGATATCTGTGCTCACTATTCCTTTAAATTATTTATCAGTTAATTCCTTTTGTTTACAAGAAAACTCTTCATTTTCCTAAAGTCATTATCTATTTATATTCACCACCCTGTTCCACATTGTATATAAAATGTATTTGGGTAGGATAGAAGTAGGGAAGTGTGTGTCTGGAAAACTTTACATGTGCATAGCACATGGAAATTTCGACCACGATTGTCACACCCTATTACCATCGAATTTTGTTAGTACGATTTTGCACATTACTTTTGGGTCACATTCATTGTATTAATTATTCATGGATGTTCTATGAGAACATAAATGAATAATTAAAACATTGGCACTAAATAAGAAAATATATTGACAAAGTAAAAAAAATTTTACAAGATAAAAATGTTTATTTTTTTCAACAACATCGAAAGCTCAGGGTACTGGTATTTTTAGGTACAAACATGCATTTTATAACATAAAAAACGAATTTTTATACATTAGATTACGCTTTCATGAGGATGAGGATGAAGGTAAATAAAAAAAAACACATGTACAATAAAACACTGTTTTCAAGTTGTAAATGCAAAAGAGTTGGAACGGTTATATAAAAACAAACAAATTTATAAAAAAGCTGTTGGATGGCATGTTAGTAACACTTCTATCACACTACATTAGCAAAACATTTATGTCAAACATATTCATCAAACGATACAAGTTGTAAAAACACAGATGCATTACAAAACTATTTACCAAAACCTATTTGTAAGCAAACGATTCGCAAAAATATTTACAAGTTTATCATTAAAAAGAAATCTGTAACACTGTTCCGAAGTTTTGTTCATAATGCAAAGCCAACTCAGTGTGCATATGTGTATATATTTCTTACATACTATATACTACATTGCAAAGATCAAGAATTCTGGTGTGTGTCGTAATTGAGGACTCACAGTGTGTGTATTAGCATATAATATATTCAGTCACTCAACTGCAATTTTCTTCTCACTTTTGCTGAGCCCGGTGAATTACTACTAGATGAATTTTTTTTTTTTTTCATTTTTTCTGAGAGCTGTTTGGGCTGCTACAATGTAAGACGGGTCTCGGATTTTCACGTTTCATGGTATGCAAGGATCTATCAGTTCTGGAAGAAGGCAATTGAAGTAAAATTTAGGCAATTTCTCTTGCATATTTCCTTTTGCCCGAAATGTTGATCGTGCTAACTTTTTTTACTTAGATGCCTTTTGGGGTCCACAGGACAAAAAAACAATACTCCCTTTTTGTCACATGAAGTTGGCCTTTAATTTGGTAATGAAATTTATGTGTTCAATTAATAATCATGCATCCATCAGGGCTGATATTCCACAGTGTGCACTTTTTATTTAAAATCGTTTCTTCAGAGGTAAGGTGCTCTGCAGAGAATGGTCATTTGACTTCTATGATGCCATTTTCTCCAATTAGGCCAACAGGCATGGCTCCCAAATGGGCTTGATGTTCGCCAATAAAAAGCCAGCACAGTAGTACAGTCACCCCATTTCTTCCTCTAATTGCTTTCTTACATTTCTCTCATTTGTGCACCCATATTCCATTCCAGGGGTATCAAACTCCACATAAAGTAAATTTTTTACGAGATTGTTACAACTTGTGTGTGGTAATCTTCTGCAGACTACCCCAAAATTGGATGCTGTCAAAATCTTCCTCCTATGTTCTACCAACATGGAAGAGCTACTCTGCAAAATCATATTTTCTTTTGAAGAGTCTTTTTGTTCCTGGGATAGTTCCAATTTATCCAGAAAGATTTCAGCTTTCTTCCTGTACTCTTCTTCTAGCAAATCTGGTTTCTGGCATTGCGTTCCGTAATCAGCATCTCCAGTTGTGGGTGCACTTTTTGTAAGTCGCCATTTGAAATTCTTTTTGATTTCCTTTTGGCTATAAGAATTTAGCTTTGTCTTCATTGATTGCTTTTGTATTTCTCTCTGGACTGGCACTAACCAAAGCTTTGTGTGTCACTGAGTGAAGTCCGCACGTATTGTGCACAAGTACCGCGGCAGCACATCGTGCCCGATAAGATCGTCGCAACATAAAATTTATCTTCTTACCTCCTCTAAGTTTTGCTATTTTTGAATTGAAATAGTCTGCCAAATTGCTGTCCCAATCAAAGAGGAGGCTTTTGGCATTGTTTATCAGATGTGATACTGCATCCATTATTATTCAGTAAATTTCACATTTTTTTCAGGTCTGGAATTAATTTTTTTTTATTCTTTTTCATTCTTTTTGTCTCTTTTGCAGAAGTATCCGATATCTTGACAATAGAGATGTTCTCCAAAAATGTGACTGGGAAAATTTCTGATATCATTCTGCAGAAGGGCAATTTTTTCCACTTGAGGAAGAGTTGGATTTTTCGGTATGCCACAGCCTTGGCAATGCATGTTCGAAAGCGTAAAATATTTTCGCCTACTTTTTTTCAGAGAAAAACATTTCTGATTTTATTATCTGCTGCAATGTTTGCTAATTTGGAGCAAAAATTATGAAGCAGGTGGTTCCTGACCTCAATTTTCTCAACAGTCAAGTCAGTATAAGGGCAAACTTGCAGCAATTTATTGTAGCAGCTACTGTCATCGTCAGCTATCATTCTGGCATACCTTACACCATACATTTCTTCACTGCTGCAGAACCGCTGGATAATTACACAGGATTCCATGGCACTGGAACTACCATTCCAGTTTTTGTAGCAGTCGTGCTCTGCAGCTGGGCAGCTTTTTGTTTCAGCTCGATGGCACACCATGCAGTACTTATTCTGTACGCCCATGTACAAAACCTTCTTGGTATAGAATCCAATGATTGCAGCCTAGAAGAAGAGATAATAATAAATGGAAATCTAGGCACAACAATCAACAAATTTCCTCATATTACGCACTTTACAGAAAAGACACTTTGTCAAAGAAAAAAATCGAAAATGGTAATTGGAAAAGTCCCCCACTTTTTCAGTCAGGGACCATGCATAAATTACATTTGACACAAAATATCGAATGTGGGGGAGGGGAGAGATTTCCAGGGTCATTTCCATTTCCATGCTGTTTAAAACAAGATGCAGCCTTACAACGTGCACAAACATGTAAAGAAAATTTCCGGGATTGGCATTTCAAACTTTTACGTAGTTTATAAAAAAAATTGGTTTACAATTAACAGGATGGGATGGGGGAAATTTCTAGGTTAGTATTTCAACTGTTACCGCGGTTTTTAGTGAAAAACGATCTTACAATTAGCAGGGTGGGGGAAAATTCCGAAGTTGGCAATTCTGTATTCACTGCAATCTACAGATGTTTTATAAGGTTTTATAAGTAGCACAAGTAACTGAGGGAAATTTCCGGGGTCAGCATTTAAAACTTTTACCACAGTTTATCCTAAAAATCGGTTTGCAATTTACACGAGAGGGGGGGGTTCCATGTTGTTCATTTTTGACTGCTACCGCTGTTTTTAGTGAAAAAAGATCTTACAATTAGCAGGCTGACAGGGTGGAGAGGGGAGGGATTGCGGGGTTGGCAATTCTGTATTCACTGCAATCAACAGATGTTTTTTATTAGTAGAAAAATGTGGGGGAAATTTCTGAGGTTGGCATTTCAACTTTTACGGCAGTTTATAGTAAAAAAACTGTCTTGTAAGTAGCTGAATGAGGCGTGGGAAATTTGCGCATTAGTATTTCGACGGTTAACACGGTTTGATGGGATGGGGGAATTATATATTCCAATGAATCCTGAAATTTCAGGTGATTTTATCAAAATCCCAGAACATAGCAATGCCCCAAACTACAAGAAAATTGCAACTGAAAACTTTCAAAGAGATAAAAGTGTGCGCTATCGATTCAGAGGAAAACCTGAGTTTAATTTATTCAACTGCTGCGCATGGCTTTCAGCATCACGACATTGCAGACCTCAAAGAAGAATTGCCGATCCCGGAAATTTTCTTTTTTTTTTTTTCCTGTAGGGGACTCTTCCATCCATCATCGAAAATTCAACACACCCCGATAACATGAATCGAGTGCCACTAGCATATATAAAGATTGCTACAGACGATCGCTGTGAACAGTCTGTGAGCATTACCAGGAACGTTCACTTCAACTGCCGCTAATGAAGCCTACCCAGCTTCGGAAACAGCAGCAGCTGTTTAGTCATTTGTTTGGGGTGTAGCTCCCCCACTGCCCGAGCCGTCTTTCTTTTTACCTTTTTGCGACACGCCTCAGCAGTAAGTTGCTGGGTGCATCGGTTCAGTGTTTGTTTACTCGTTTTTGTTTATTCGTTCATTTTACTGGGCCTGATGCCCAGGTCAACATACTCGTTTTCTGTGTGTGTACTCTAACCCGTAAAGTGGAGGCCTGGGTTTGTTGCTGCCCGAGACTAAGACACTTCTTAGGGCCCTGCTTTACTTGTCAGTGTTTTTGTCGGTCTTTTGATGTAGCTGAAAAACTATTATAGCTATCAACACGAAAATTTACATTCAGAAGTTTTGTGAGTACCTCATGTGCTGATAGGAATTTGGTAGATGTGGGGAAACCTGAAGTGAACGTTTCCTATAGAACTCTTAAAATTTTGTTACATAATTAAAAAAGTTGTCGGGCCAATCAAGATTACATCTAATCTTTTGCAGTTTTTTTTAAACCTTGATGCGTTTTTTTTTTTTTTTTTTTTTTTAACTTTCTTTTAAGAATTTGGTCAGATCTATTTCCTTTTTCACCTATTGTTGTTTTGGCTATTTATGCTACGTCGAAACATAATAGGTTCCCTCGAATTTAGGCCAGGAAAGAATTCTGGATTCGCCTATTCCTCTCTCGCCTAAAACTTTTACCTGCTAAAGAGAAGGGATCCAACGGGCGCAAATTTCCTTTTTTTGCCTATTCCTGCTAAATCGAAAAATAATGGGTTCCTCCAATTTAGGAAAGGAAAAAAATTCTGGATTTGCTTATTTATCCTTTTCGCGCCTAAAACTTTTACCTGCTAGAGGAGAGGAATTCACTTAGCACAGATTTCCTGTTTCGCCTGTTGGTATACAATACAAAGTGAAGCAAAATAAAATTTAATATTTTTTAATACTATTTATAATACTACATAAATAATAATAGGGACGGGGGAAGCTCAGCACTGCTATCTAGTGCATGCTGACTTTGTGTAACACATATAAAAGGGAGGAACCCATTATTTTCCGACGTAGCAGGAATAGGCAGCACTGGAAGAGTCACGAGCTATGGGGCCAGATTAAGGTGGGGGGGGGTCTATACCCTTGGGGCCCACGAGACATGTCTGGGCAACTGGGGGGAGAGGGGGTGTAAAATAGTTTTACTTTTGAAGGTAATGACTAACAAAGGGTAAAGTTTTCATGCCACAATGTATAGCAGGGTTAGCATAACAATTTCAGCCTTTTCCCAACCATCTACCCACAATTCCAGATTTACACTAGAACTGTTAATGGTCGAAGTCCGCTATGGCTTCATATTGCATAACAAAAAAGATGCACTTGTATAACAAAAAAGAACATGAGTTAAAATTTTAAGCTTTTGACTCATGTTCTTATGAGAACAATAGAAAATACAGTGACTTATTATGAAAACTCTACAGATAATTTAGTAGTCTGAAAAATCGCTACATATTATCACAAGCATATTGCTACAGTTTCGTGTTTTAACAGATTTCATAATGATTCCCCGTCATAATTCTTTGAGGGCTTACTCAGATGTTTTAGCCTTGGGGCCCATTCAAATGTCTTTGCCTAGGGGCCCACTAAGGCCTTAATCCGGCCCTGATGGGTGAAGAAACTAATCTATGGTAGGTGAAAAAAAATTAATAAATAAAATGGCAAATTTTTTAAAATCCCTACAATTCAGTCAAAAATTGAATTTTATCGACAGTAAATTAGTATTATATATATACTCACCACTCCTGATAAAGAATTGTAGTTAGTCCGGTAGGATCTTTTTGCCCAACTCCCATCAGCAACAACTGTCAGTAAAGGAACACCATCTTTGTCGATTTCACAGTTCCGTACAGCAGCAGCTTCTTCTGCAGCTTGTTAAATACTGGAAACAGCAGTAGATTCCCAAGTATCGAAATTTTTTGTTGGCACTTATTGAATGTTTTCCGAGACATACACAGAATATCAAGAACCGCAAAAAGTTCCTCGAGGCGAGAGAATCCACTACCTATACTAATTATTCCAGAAACAATGGCAGTATTTACATAAAAAAAAATTTTTTATCACAGCCATTGCCAGTAGGCACTGTTAGTATTGTATTACACATATTACACTTCAGCTTTAGGTCAGACTTAAATCCCTTTCTTGTTTCCCTCTGAAATACCAAATTTTCAATAGAACACCCAAATGCCTTATTATGGTTAGCAGCTTCTTTCAGCTTACAGAGAAAGTATTCCATCTCAACAATTCTCCTTCCAATGATGCAGCTTTCGGTAGGAGATTTTAGTGATATTTCAGTATCATATTCTTGTTGCGTGTCTGCAGGTAATGCGAAGATCATCCGAAATGAAACATTTTCTGCTCCATCTGTATCGTGAAGATTTGCACTGTTGAGTACACCCTGTGAGATATTCATCTGATCACTGCTGGAGGATGGAATGGATTGAACTAATTCATCGGACCTAGAGAAAAAGGCGCTTATGTAATATCACACATTTGACATTTCCACAAGGAGGAACTGATCACTTATACATATGAATAATTATATAGAACCTATGAAATAACAATGTAACAATTTAAAGTAATGGAACAGGCTTTCTTTCACATGCTGCTGGCCTTTCGTGAAATACAGTTTATGTAAGTCTGCAAACATTAGCAATGTTTAACCTTTACAAAGCAGTAGAATAGAGTTTCACATTTGTGTTTATATGACAGTGGCTAAAACATTATACAAAATACTGCATTTCTTGAAATAAAAAATAAATAAAAAAAATTAATCTCGATTGCTTTACTTGCCTTTTTCATACAAAATAATTCTTTTATTTTTTATTTTTATTTTTTTGCTCTATCATAAAACAGGAACAGTGTAATTGCGTTGGACAAACACCAAAGGTTGAATTTCCGTTGATGTCCCAAAACAGAATAATTTAAAATAACACTAGATTTTTATTTTATTTTTTTATTTTTTAACTCAATCAACATTCAAGAAACCAAAGACAACTGGCTCTAAGATGTGTCTGCTCCATGTGGACAAGTGATCCATCGGACAACAGCTGCATAATATTTTCAGCAGTCTTTTTCAATTAATTTGAATAGGAATTATTTTTTACAAACATTAACATATTGTATATTTCAGTGGTGTTCTAAAAATAGAAAATTATTTTGGTTTTCAGGAAATTTTTGTAGGAAATAAAAACAGCAATCTCATTAGTATGTATACCTTCTTGTTGTTACAAATACATTTCTTCTTCAAGACCGACATTTCGCAAAGCTGTTTTTATATCTATATGCTTGATTTTATTTTCTACATACTACTGTGGTCAGAAATGCCCTCATTGTGGTATGATTTACTGTCTGCAACTTATGGATTTTTCCCCCTCTTTTTGGTAATGTTGTTAATTCTCATGCTTTATTTTCTTTTAAGGATTTTATTTCATTGTCAACAGCTTTACCAGTTTTTCTGAATTCGGTGTTGTTGCGATTCTTCAATGTTCGTGAAGAGTTGAACCAGGTAGATCTCTAAATCATAGTGCAAATTATTATAACCTTGTTTGGCATCAAGACGCGACCTGACTGATGAGGGCCGGACAAAATATTTGGTTTTCGAATTATGTGCCGTCAAAGTATGTGCGACCATAGTTCAATAAAATCGCAAAAACAAACAAACAAGCTGTTGCCTAATTATTGCAGAAAAAAAAAGAGGCAGAAGTTGTGAAAATATACATTGGATATAAGTAATTGTTACATGAAAAAAAAAAACGACAGCTTACCTTATTTGTTTTCTCCAACGTTCAAGGTTTTCTCCTTTGTTCTTTCCCCTGTGTGCATTCATCTTCAGTCAATGTTACTTGGTCATTCGATTATCAGTGTCCATAACTAAAATAGGCTCACAAAAGAGAATAAAGAGAGAGAAATATTTGTGTGAACTAAAATCTGCCAAGAAACAGCAGTTTCTTCGATTGAGTGAAATAAACGAGATGACGGCCCCAGGCTAAATTGCCCTTTCCTTGCCAGTCGGCCCGAAGTCGTAAATCTTCAGCAGGTGTTGTGTGATCTGATCCCTGCCTGCTGAGGGGGGGGAGGAAATCCTGTGTATGCCGTCGAATGCAAAATTGAAACAAATATAGCATCATGCAGATGAAAAAATCAATATATCATATCACTTGTATGTGTTCCCAAATTTTAATATTTTGAGACAAAATATCGAACTATTTTTCTGCTTTTAACCTAGCAGATATCAAAATTAGAACTTTTCAAAAATAATTGTCAATATGCCCATTATTTCACACTTTGGGGATAATAATTTAAATATTACTCCACAAAGTGATGCTAATATAGAAATGCAGAAAGGTAGTTTAATCTTTATTCTACATGTGAAAAAAAATGGGATTTCTAAATTGTTTTTTTACATATGTAATTTGGTTCTGCAAATGCGTGTTTTGAGCTATTTTTCATGAGGCATGGAGGACCCTTAACTGTTTATTCTTGATGGTGCAGGATAATGTTTCTGTTTGACACTAGTTAGTGATTTAAGTAGGAGTTTCAGTCAGTTATATAGTAAATGGCTCTAAGTTTTAATAACTTTCACTGATGAGTACTGGAATTAGGAAAATTTATTAAGTTCCAAAATATTTCTTTTGTCTGAGATTAAAGTTATATTATGTAAAATTATTATTTTGTTGTTCAAGATTCCCTACCTTATCTTTTGGTAATTATAAAATAGACCCACAAACATTGATCAAATGAAGGGGGAGGGGGTGAATTTAAATAAGAGTTGTTTAGTCTCAGCAAACTAAAGAAATATTTTGTTGAACAGGCTCTTAAGAATTTCTACTGGTGAGTTACATGGCATCTATATCCTTTTTGGATAGCTGCTTTAAAAAAAAAAAGTTTTTTTTTCTTATGAGATTCTGGTACAAAAAGTAAAAAATAGAAATAAAAGCATTAGAGAAATTTTAAGGTGTGCACCATATGAAATATTACAAACATCTTCACATAAACAAAGAAAAAGCTGCACCTGGGACTCCACCATGTGAAGAGCCTATAAGGTATTATTACTTCACAAACAAAAACACCAAAATGACCCCAAAGTATATAATCCTTTTAAATGTGTGAGAAAAGGAGGAAAATCTAACTTGGAGATTATGTAGCAAAATGGTTTAGTTTCTAATATTGTAAAAGAGCATTTAGTTGGAGAAATTGTTATTTCAGTATTGACAAATGGACAATTAGTGAGTGTTCTATATTAAAAAAAAAAAAAAAAAAAAAAAAACAGAAGACAGCACAGTTGGCCAATATGAGTAAGAAGTGAAAAGATGATTCATAATGGGAATATGAATAATGAAGGCTTTTTAGAGAAATGAATTTAAAAAGTGTTAATAGACTATGAAGAAAAAATTCTAAATTATTTTGAAATCAGAGGAATTTTTCTTTTGTTTTTTTTCACGATTTAACAATGACCATGAGAAACTCAGGACTATAAGTAGTTGCCTATCCCTGATTTAGGGCCACTGGTTCAAGACAGGAGAGAAAGCCAGCACCTTGGGACAAACATTCGACCCATGTTTCATTTGAAACTTGAATCTGAGCTCAGCTTGGAGAGAAAGCCAGAAATCAATGCTTTAGACCACTCGGCCACCAGGGTTGCTAAAATCTGGGTTCTAAAGAAAGATAATTTTTTCAATAGAAGGATGGTAACTTTATAAAGTTCTTTATTCAATGAATGGCAAATTAATGTGAACACAAATTTCCATTCCCTTTCCTGTTACATAGAAAAATGTTCTATGAACCTTCAGATTCAGTCTATGAAAATGTTTCTGGTTGTGACAGTTTTGTCCCATATATTTTTCTACACAACTGGAGATACCATCACCAGTAATAAATGCACTATATTGAATTGCAACAAAGGTATAAATAACAAAATTACTTTTCTTAATAACATTCTTATTTTTTTTTTTTTTTTTTTGAAAATTCAATTTTCATAGTACTTATCATCAGCACATAAAAATTATTTAATTACCAAAAATTACCTACGGAGAAAAAACGTCCAAAAGGAAATTCAGCATTATTTCAACTAATGCATTTATATCTTCAATAAATGGAACATGTTGCTGGGTTTTCCTATAAATGTGAAAAAGAAGAAGTTCAACATCAGCACATGTCATGGTGGAATGTACATTTTCCTTATCTTCATCTTTTTCATTTAAGCATGAGGCCAGTATGTTCAAACTAACTAAATTCCCTGCAAAATTAAATAAACATATATCAGGAAACATATATAACTGCAAGTGAGTAGCACTTATAAAATAAAATCACATTAGTTTACCATTTGTGCTTGTTTTATTTTATGTGTGTAGTAAAGGTTTTCATATTTCTCATCTTTGAATCAACTAAAAGTAATACTGTAAAAATGAAAAGCAAATTTATAACCAACATTTTATAACACATTTTGTGATTTGAAAATAATTCTTAAAAAAATATCACTGCTTAAAATAGATTTCCAATGATGCACTAATCAAATAAAAAGACACTGTATTATGTGATATCTATGTCATAAAAGCCAATGCCCCACACTGGAGATACTGAGACCTGAAATCAGCCTATCTAAAAAGAGGATCCATGCGTTTAGAGGTTTCTAAAAAAATCATTGGTTCTCCATCTTAAAACTGCATCAGCATGCTTATCTAAGCAGATCATAATGAAAAGAAAAACTTGCTGAATTCAGACTCTTTACCTTTTCAGGTATTTTTGGTGAAAAAAAAAAAAAAAACACCACCACCATAAATTAAACTTTTAGCATTCAAACACAAAATAGGTACAAGTGTCAGTTGATTTAACATGGAATTATCCCACTCTTTTTTAGTCAGATGTAATTAAATAACAAAAGTCTCTATTTCCTCCAATTCTGCCCTTCACATTGATAAGAAGATACAGTACAAAAAAAAATCTCTTGCAACTAACAAAAAACATGCAAGCATATCTACGCCCATCCAAAAACAAGGTTACGTTTTATACTTGTACTTCACTGGGAAAAAAGTTTGTTCGAAATTGTTTTGTGGTTCTTGCAGGTAGTGCTCTCAAGGACTATAGATGCAAGCAGTAGCTCCTTTAGAGGTAATATAAATTCATACAGGAAATAAAATCTCAATCCTATCTGAATTACAAAGAGGACACTTTATTGGAGCCTGTTTAGCCAAGGCATCAGTGATTGAAACTGCTGATACATTGAATGTATCCAGAGCAACAATCTGAAATCTCTGTATCGAAAGCTATGACCGCATTCGCCAAGTCTGGGAAAAGTGAAATGGGTTGTAGCCAGAATTCTTAAAACGACTTAACTGCAAAATAGCAGTAGAAATCAATGTGAGTTATGGTAATTCAGTATGTAACAAAATAGTTCACCAAGAACTTTATAAAGCTGAAATTTATAGCAGGGCAACTATCCCTAAGCCACTCATTACTGATGCTAATGCAAAACGAAGGATGCAATGGTGTTGTGAGCACAAAACCTGGATGCTGGACAACTGAAAATGTGATTTGGTCTAACAAAATATCATTCCCACTTTTTCCAATTTCAAGGAGTTTCCATTTGCTGAAGAATGAGGGAAATCCATAATCCCAACTGTCTTGTGCTGACTGTCAAAAGCACAGTGGGGAATCAATAATGGTTTAAACACTTATCTCTTGTTATTCCTTTGGTCCTATCAGCACTCTGAATGGGCAAGTTAAAGCCACTACATACCTTGATATATATTTTGGATCACCAGTTTCTTTTTTTTTTTTCTTTTTTTTATTGGAGGTTTAACGACCACCGTGAGCAACTCAATGGGCTATAAGCAGTCGCCCGTCCCTAATTTAGGGTCACTGGTTCCAGGGAAGGGAGAGAGCGAGTGCCGTAAGACAAACATAGCATCCATGCCTCTCCGGGATTTGAACCCGGACCTCTTTCGGACGAATGATCAGAGGCCATCGCTTAGACCACTGCGCCACCGGGGCGGCATCGCCAGTTTCATCCTATGGTGAAAACATAGTTTTCCCACAAATGATACCTTCTTTCAAGATGACAGTGTTCCAGTATACACTGTCGTATCAAAATAGTATGACCCCCCCCCGGAATCACAGTGTATCTGCCCAGGCATGTCACAGAGTGCATGTGACAAGTTCAACCACACGACAGATATAGTATAAGCGCGGTTGGCCAGGACGCACATAAGAATTCCGTACCTTGATAGATGCATGGTAAAATTCTTGGCCAACGACAGCAGACTTTTGAAAAGCTTGGGGGCAGAACTTCAGCAGATTCACATGATCACAACAAACTTAGCTTCCAACATTTTGTGAAAGGGTTTCATAGGGGTGAAATCTCTGTTTTAAAGATGAAGCAAGCAAAATGCCCGAGTTATTGAATAATTTAAAAGACTTACACAATTAACAGAGAACGTTTAGATTATTGGCGACAAAAAGTGATTCACATGTAAATTAGGATTTCAGTAAGTAAATAAACTAGCACAACGATTCCTCAGGTTAACATGGTGTTAGAGTACACGCGTCAGAGTGAGATTTTGAATATAACAATATATAGCAGCACCAAAATTTTGAGCTGACACTAGTACCCTTCAAAATTTCTTGAAAGAAAAATATCATAATCATCATCATCTCACTAAGCTGTCCTCTGAGATTCAAAGGTTAGCTCCACAAAAAAATACAAACTACCAGATAAATTTTTAACAGATTATTTACTTACTGTTGCTGTATCAAACTTCTCCATATACAGCGATCTTGACACACAACTCAGGCTTCACTGACATCCAACGCTCGACGCACACAAGACCTTCTACACTTCATACTCAAAATCTTTTTCTCATGCAGACACTCCTGAATCTGATTCTCCCATGACTTCCTTGGCCTTTCTCTGTTTTTCCTTCCTGCCACTTGGGCTAAAAAAATTTCTTAGTAAGCATCAAATAACTTATTCTTTCAACATGGCCAAACCACCTAAGAATATTAGTCTCCACCTTGCTAACATTTTGCTTCACATTACACAACTGCAACACATCTTCATTCCTCACACGATCAGAACTTGTCTTGCCACAAACCCCCTGCAAATAACACACTTCTCCAGCACACAAACGACTCCTATGTTTTTTCTGTAGTACCCAGGTTTTACTGCCATACATCAGAGTAGGGACAATTACACTCTCATACACAGCCATGCGGGACTCTCTTGCGAACCCATCATTCCTGTGAAAACCTCCAAAAGCTGCTAAGACTTTCAATAAAGAATTCACTTGCCTACTAATTTCCCCATCCAATTTGTTCTCTCTGTCAAACATGCTTCCTAAATACACAAACTCATTCACCTGGTCAATCACTGTGCCATTTAGACTTATATTCAGGCATGAAAGTAAGCAGTGACAGGAAAACCTGAATTTTCACGCGCGCCGTTGGGGGACGGGGTGGGGGGTAAATAAAGTGTTGAATCTTGCATTTCACTCTTAATGTATACAACCATGACATTTAGGTATTGGTCACATGCCTGCCAACTAAATAGATTTAATGTATGTATTTTGTTTCAAGAAAATTAAATATATAGTACAATACAATGTAAGGGGGAAAATTGCTAATGTGGTCATATGCATAGAAAATCACTCACCTTAGTACAGAACGATGTCCTTAATCAAATGAGGAAATTAATCAACTGTCTTTATAGGATAACAATGTTGTATGGAAAAGAAATCTTGAAAATTTGAAAAACTTCAGAAATGTTTGTTGATAAGTAATAAAAGTTTGATGAAGAATAAATGTTCATTCTTGATTTGACACAAAATTATTAATGAAGAAATATAATAAATGCTTGTGAAAACGTTAAGACATTTTGTAGATAAATAATAAGTCATTCACAACTAATGAAATTTCATTTTCTTACGTTGTTTCTGTCTAACAATTTGGTCTAACTTTTTATGAATTAGCCGGCTTGAACCAATTCATTTTATTTTAATTTGCTGTGTAAGCTATTAGAGATATTTAGCTCTTTCCATCTTCTTTCTTATCTTGTAATTCTTTACTCTGAATATGAGGATTTCATATTTTGGCATAAATCTCTATTTACAAGGGTCATGCAAATAATCGTTTTTCTTAAAAAATTCCAAGGCTGACTTATCCTGTTCAGTAGCTTATATTTCATGGTCTGAACAGATGAAAATGTTTCAATTATCATGTTGCTGGATTCTTTATCAAGTACATCCCCCATCATACTAAAGGAATTTTCCACTTCAGAGCCAGGAAAACAACTCAATAATGCCTTCATTATTTTTGAGAGAGCACTGAATTTGTTTAACTTAAAAAGTGCATGTTTTGGGATTAACTGAAATTTATTTATGTAAATATTAAACTGGAGAACATCACTGCATCCAAAGTATAAAATAACTGACATTTAACAACAACACAGGGTAGAGGGAATGTCACGCAAGCGGGGATTACGATTGCAGGCGAAATCTTCGCTCCGTCCGACTTCCGTTTTCGGGCATTTTCTCTCTGTTTTTCAAGCTAAAATACAAATATTTATGCATTAAAATGAAACTTAATAACAATACTGGGCAGAAGAAACATCGCGAGAAAAATAAATTAGGATTATGGGGGAAATCTTCACTCTGTTTAACTTCCGTTTTCGAAAGTTTTGAAAGATGAAATACTGTCCCCAGACAGAAGACCCCCTTCTCCCCCCAAAAAAACCAGCTTCTTTTCAGTTTTACATCGATCTCGAGAATGACCCAAAGTATGACAGAAAAAGCGGAATTCCGCGAAACCACGAAATAATCTCATGTATGAGTAAGAAGTAACTAAAAAATGGAAAAACACTAATTTTATGGAAAATGGAAGTGAAAAAACGATACTGCGTTGCTCACTCTGCCGTGAAACAATTTTACGGGACACGGAAACTGCGCGGATTCCACCACGGGCGGATTAAATACCGATCTATAAATTTAATTTCGTTTAATAAAAGGGAGAAAACGATTGCTCTCTATTGATTAGTTTTGAAGAAGTATGTATTAGAAATAGGGCAACATGCATTTCATTAGGAAAAATTCTTAAAAAAAAACAAAAAAAAAAAAACCGAAGTCGCTCCTTTTCACTATTACCGAAGATATTAAAAACAAGGAATATGACAAGAAAACATCAAAATAAAAATATAATCAGGCAGAGAGAGAGAGAAAGAGAGAAAGAGGGGGGGAGGACTTGGTCGAAAAAAATTGAATACGAGGAAACGGAAAACAACGTGACATTCTCAACACCCAAGAAACATTCCCGAAAATATTTAACAAGTGTTAGAATCTTGAAAACACAAAAATAAACTTTACACAGATGTTCAATAACGTTATTACATTGAGATTTTCGATTTCTGTTGCATACTCTACGTGTTCCGTCGCTCGTAGCGGACCGACGATTTCCATAGCATACTGGATGCTTTCCGTCATCCGTAGCGGACCGACGATTGCCATAGTATACACGATGTTTTCTGTCGACGATTTCCATAGTAACTAAGAAAAATTCCTAGTACTTGGGAGTCATTGAATCATTCTTCCCACCACATGGACTTACTCAGCGTCAAGCAGAAGAGTGCGCACGGAGAATTTACTCTACCGAAGTCCTGACGTTGGCAACGGGGCACAGAGGTTTTGGCGCCTAATGGCACAAAACCTGCCTTTCGTAGCAAGATGGCGCAAGACTTTTGTTTTGGCACACTTTGGTGCAGAATTTCCAACCTTGGAAGAGGTGACGTCATTCCCAGCCGTAACCATCCCGTCGTTCGAAGTTATAAAGATTTCGCTTTCCGCAAAAGCAAGGCATCCCCCCCACCCCTTAAAAAATTTTATTGCATTTTTTGGAATAATATCGGTAACACCAAAAACAGAAGAGAAAAAAGCCGATTTCCGCGTTTTCGCAGGTCTTTCATGTCTGTATACTACATTCAGTACAACCAGTTCCTCGCTCGAAAACCATAACTTTGGTTTTTCCCTAATTTATACTTAGTTTGAATTTCATGCAAACTTTATAGATCTGGGACAACATACTCTGCAACTCACGTTTGCTCGCTGCCAACAATGCCATTAGCATACAGCAATCCGCACACACGGATATCACCAAGACATAAACCAGTATTATCTATTTAGGCATCACGCATTCACACATCCATAAATATATTAAACAGCCATGGTGACATTACACAACCTTGTCTGACTCCTGCACCAATAGAAAACCATTTTGATAAAACACCATTCACTCGTACACAAGCTCGACTGCCAGCATACATGGCTTTTACACTATTAAGTAGATTCCCAATAACACCATATTTATTCAATACCTTCCACAAAAGTGTCCTATTTACTCGGTCGTAAGCTTTCTCTAAATCTATGAAGGCAGCAAAAACTTTCTTACCAACAGCCAGATACTTTTCAAGCATCGTGCGTAACACAAAAATTTGGTTAGCGCAATCTTTACTAGGCTCTGAACACCCCACACTTTCTCTGATGTAAGACCCCATACTTTTTCAATAATGACCTTACCAAACACTTGCCCTGGCACACTCAGTAGGCTAATATCACGATAGTTCCTGCAGTCAGTCTGATCACCTTTTCGCTTATACAAGGGAACAATGATAGCATCCTTCCAATCTCGAGGGACCATTTCTAACTCCCAGCACAACTGGCAAATTTTAGTTAAACAGTCAATTACAGAGACACCACCGTATTTCAACATCTCGGTAGTTATGCCATCAACTCCTGAAGCCTTACGATTCTGAAGAGATTTTAGAGCTTTACGCATATCTTCTCTTGAGACCCCTCCTGTGTTTCCATCCTTCACTGTAATATCATCTGCTTCTGCCTCAGAATCATTTTTGCTTTCTTGATCTAATAACTCACGGAAGTATTCACCCTATCTTTCACTTTACTCATTGGGATCCCATATCATTTCCCCGATCCTATTCTTCACACAGCTTACCATTTTGTTTCCCCTATTTTTCCTGAATCTCATGTACTGCCAGAATATTTTTCTATCTTTCCAAAAAGCCAAATTGTGCCTTTCCTTCTTTTCCTTTCAATCTTTTGCCTTACCTTGGCAAACCAGCTTAGCTGCTTTACGCTTCTTACAGCACTATTCATCCACAGAGACTCTACCTTGCAACATACCCAAATAGGCTTCCTTCTTTTTCTTTACTGCCTCATCAATCTCACTATTCCACCAAACATCATCTTTGTTGTTACTGACTATTGTGGTGCCACAGCACAGACCTGTTCAGCAATAGTGACAGCACAGTTCTTAAAACATTCCCACTTCTCTTCTGCATCCCTCTCACATGACTTCAGCTCCTTCAGTCGTTCTCTGAGTAAGTTAGAATAACGCTGATGATCTTCAGGGAGCCTTTTAACCTTTATTCTTTCCATCTTAGGCCTCTTCCTATTCCTCCAACCAACATTCAGTTTCACTCGTGACATAGATCATATAATTAAATAGTCGCTCCTTTTCACTATTCCCAAAGTTATTAAAAACAAGGAACATGATATCACTCTCTCTCTCTCTCTCACTCACACACAAAAAGAGAGAGAGAGAGAGAGAGAGAGAGAGAGAGAGAGAGAGAGAGAGAGAGAGAGAGCATCAAAAAATAAAAGTATAATCAGGCGGGGGGGGGGGGGATCAGAAAAATTGAATATGCAGAAACAGAAAACGTGACATTCACATCGCTGCTACAGCAGTCACTTTCGGTGTGATTATGAACATTTGCGAGATTCGCCGTCTTTTTCAAACGAAACATCTTAAAAATACAAAAATAAACTTTACACAGACGTTTAATTACGTTATTTCATTGAGATTTTCGATTTTCACAGCATACTCTATGTTTTCCGTTGTGAACTGACGATTTCCATAGTAACTATGTAAAATCCGTAGCACCTGGAGTTTCTCAATCTTTCTTCCCACCGCATGGCCTTACTCAGTGTCAAACAGAACAGCGTACATGGAAAATTTACTGCGCCAAAGTCTCGATGATGACAATGGGGCACAGCGGTTCTGGCGCACAATGGCCCAAAATCCCCCTTTTTGTAGCAAGATGGCGCAAGATTTTTGTTTTGGTGCACATTGGCGCAGAATTCCCACACTGGCGCGAGGCACCGCACAAATGCCGTGGATGTGACATCATAAACCAGTACTTCAACTTTCCAAGCCACTGTCTCGCTACCATCACGGGGCTCACGACCTTGGCGCTTGAAGTGCTGTGGATTAACAAAAAAAAATTTGTCTCCATTTGTTACAGACTCATTTGTCTCCATTCCACAGCCAGCATTGATGCTGTTGAAAAATGATCGCCAATATCATTGATGAGGAAAGATAAAATACTCATGCATAATAAATAAAAGAAAAAAATAGGAAAACCACAAAACCGAATTTTTTTTTTGTAGAAAAAAACGGATTTCCGGAAAATATTTTCGAAAACGGACTGAATCCAGGTAAACCGGGACACTTGGCAGCTCTGTAATACCTATAATCAATTCCTCTCCTCTCATCTTCTCCACAATGCATCACGACAGGAACAACTATTGTTAACAACTGCTTACTCCTGTGAAACTGCCATGAACACAGTAACTTCTAAATACAAATATGTCTATACAAAAATTGCATCACTCAACTTCCTGGCACACATCCTAACTGTAGACACCAATTCAAGTGATCTGACACTGTAACATTCAAACCGATTCATGCAATCTGAACCAAAAGCACACTTCACTCAAAAATCATGACTAATCCACTTTCCTTCACTAATACATAATACACAGTTTGACTTCACTAAACATTTTATTCACTCTAGGTTCCATACTACAAAATTCTGCTTTCTCTCTCAGACAATAGAATTGTATCATCAGCAAATAATTCATATACAGAGAAATACAGCAATAAAAATGAAATGTCCACTTAAGTTACATAAAAATAAGAATGGAATATGGGAGGCTTTCAAAATATATCTCTAGTCTTTTTTAACCAAAGTTTTGGAAAGGAAACATTTAAGTTTCCCAGATCTCTATACTTCTGTTCCTGTAGATGGTTGCCAGAATTAGAAACATTGTGTTTTCTTAGACTGACAACAGATTTTCATACTATGGGGATAATACGAGAGGGGTCTGAATTGCAATTATTGGAGGAAGGATAAACTTCCACACTTTCATGGTAATGAACAGGGCTCGACAAATAGGTTCTAGATCTAGGAGCCAGCTCCCAAAATTTAGGTGCCAGGTGAAACAAAATCAATAATGCATGAACAAAAACATGTTTGGTTATGACTCTGAAACGAAAAGTGGTAAACCACATTTGTTATCAATTTTTTTCTTTTTACCCAAACCCACTTATTGCAAAATAAAGTTCCAATTTGCTTCATAATTTTCTTTTTCCATTCTTTCAGTAGATGAACTCAAAAACATTAAAATTTCAGATTTTGATTTTATTAAAGTACTATTTGTGGACTTCATATTTTGCACATATTAATTCAAAGTATATTTTTTCTTTGTATAATCTGTAGACCATAAAATTCAGAAAAAAAAATCCTTCGTGAGATCTGTAACGGCGTATAATCCAAAGGCCGTGAAAAAAAAAAAAATCCCACGATAATCCACGGCGGCATATGATCCGCAGATCAGGAAATTCTGAGAAAAACACATTTTTCCTTCGCATAATCCATGGCAGCATGTCTTAGACCATGATACAGTATTTGAAAGAAAAACCTTTCAACATTGGCAAGAGCCCTGTTAGTAGTAACTATTACAGTATTATTGCATGCCATAAATACACTTTTTACGAAATGATCCATCTTTTTGTAAAAAATAAATATGTGCCCAACAGAACATTATAACAAATAAGGACTCTAATGAAACAAACTTAACACATGTAAAACAAAGTTGATTACCTGGCAAGGGCATGATTGCAAGATTTAAGTTTGAAACTTCCAGCAGTAAAAATCAGTAACCTGCATTTCAGAATTTTACAATGCTTGACAGACAGGAAATCTAAGCAAGTGAATGCACAGTGCACGAACCTCTACTTACCATATCATCATACTGCCTCTAAAATTGTAGTTTAAGACAAGATTAGACCAAAGAAGGAAAACAAAAAAACCTGATCATTTTAACTGGTGAAAAATCAAAACAGACAGCAAGAATGCAGGCTACTATCAGTTTGTCTTTTGTTGATTCTGCAGCTGCACAGCATTCATTGCTTAATTTTTCATTCTGCTGATATCATTCTCTCCCTATTTTTTCATTGTCGCTTTTCTTTCTTTCTTTTTTTTTTATGCCCTCTGATAACATCCATCAGCCTGAGAACCATGAGTGCATGATATCCAAGCTTCAATTATTTTAGATAAATGGAGCAACTTCGGGAATATTAATACTTTTGAACACAATGCGTCAATTTTTACAAATTTTTCAACTTTGTCACTTCAGTTTTCGGGAATTTCCGCCCTCCCTTATCAAGCTTAAATGCAAAAACTTATGGGACAGAGGATATTTAACAGCACAGGACAGTGGGAACATCGCGGGGGGGGGGCGATTACGGGGGAAATCTTTGCTCCGTCCAACTTCCGGTTTCGGAAATTTTTCTCGTATTCTCAGCTGAAATAAAAAAATTTATGTGGTAGAATGATACTTAACAATACTAGACAGAGGCAACAGTGCGAGAAAAAAGAAATTACGATTACGAAAAAAATCTTAACTACTAGTTGTAAATGCATTTATGGCACCTCTATTCATAGTGATTGTGGAATAACTCTTTTACGGGTCTTATAGAGGTTATTTTTCTTCAAAGTTGGTTGTCAAATTTTCGAACTAAAGCCTAGTTCGTCATCAGGACTATGTCACTGGAGTAGTTGCTGCCACTCAATTGGAAGAGTCCATCCGCAATTATCGTTAATTGTGGTACTTCTTCTTCTTGCTATTTCGATCCCTTCTTCTAGTTTCCTCTTTACTAAGTTTGACTGGTGGGCGATTATTTTCACTGAGTCCCAATTTATGGAGTGTCCACTTGCTTGTATATGTCTGTCTAGCCCTGTTTTGTTCCCAATGTTCCTAATAGCTGCTTGGTGTTCTTTCATTCGGACCTTAATACTTCTCCCTGTTTCTCCTATATAGCTGAGTCCGCAGTTACAGTCGATGCAGTAAATTACTCCTTCCTGCAATTGGATGTCCAGTAACCCTATAGTTTGATCTATAGGGTTACTGTCAAAAATCTTAAGAAATTAATCAGCTCTTTAAGTAATAAAAAACAGCTTAATGAGCTCTTCAAAAACTTCTCCAAAATCCAGTCAAGAATTCCACAGATCTATGGTACGATAAAAGTTCACAAAGAAGGCCATCCAGTAAGACCTATAATAGACACTAGAAATTCGCCACTCTCCAACATTAATTATTATTTACTTGGTCACCTCAGAGATATGTTCCCTTCTCCTCCCTACCTACTAAAAAATTCCATGCAGCTAAAAGGAAAACTGGACAACTTGCCAGAATTAATTCATCCAGTAATGGCAAGCCTGGATATAGTCTCTATGTATACCAACATTAACCTGGACCTCCTCCTGGAATTCATTGCAGATGACCTTGCGGAAAAAATAGTATTCCATAATCACAATAGAGAAATACTACTTGGCATATATGAACTGCTCCTATTTTCCTTCAAGAATAATTTCTTCCAGTTTGGAAAGAAATATTACAGACAAACTTCAGGACTTGCAATGGGTTCTCCACTAGCACCTCTGCTAGCAAATTATTATATAAGTAAACTAGAGGCAAAAATCCTTATACAACCCTCCTTGTTTGCTCTCTATGTAAGGTACATGGATGATGTCCTAATTATAGTAGATACTGTGGACCAATCTCTACCCTCTCAGATTCTGGAAGAATTTAACTTACTAGAGAATACCTTGCAGTATACCCTAGAACAGGAAAGAGACCATAGCATCAATTACCTAGATTTAACCTTGACCTCAAGAGAGGGAAAAATATTCACTCAGCTTTTTAGAAAACCCACCAACACAGGGAAGATGTTAGACTTCTGCTCATTCCACCCTGATTATATTAAATCGAATACGGCGAGACAATTTTTGGAAAAGATTGAAATCCTGGTCTCTTCAGCTACTCAGAAAGATCTTCACAAAGAAGAATTAAAGGAAATATTGGCAGAAAACAATTACCCCTCCCCATATGTTGAAAAAATATTTAAACAAGTGCCAAAAAAGAAGCAGGAGAAAACCAACTTCAAATTCACCAGCAAAATTACGTACCACAAGGGACTTTTCGAGAAACTGAAAAGGATCGGAGCAAAATATAATATCAGGCTAGCTCCAGATCTTAATAACAAAATAAAGAAATTCCTGCCAGCTTTAAAGCAGAAAGAATTGGACATCCAATTGCAGGAAGGAGTAATTTACTGCATCGACTGTAACTGCGGACTCAGCTATATAGGAGAAACAGGGAGAAGTATTAAGGTCCGAATGAAAAAACACCAAGCAGCTATTAGGAACATTGGGAACAAAACAGGGCTAGACAGACATATACAAGCAAGTGGACACTCCATAAATTGGGACTCAGTGAAAATAATCGCCCACCAGTCAAACTTAGTAAAGAGGAAACTAGAAGAAGGGATCGAAATAGCAAGAAGAAGAAGTACCACAATTAACGATAATTGCGGATGGACTCTTCCAATTGAGTGGCAGCAACTACTCCAGTGACATAGTCCTGATGACGAACTAGGCTTTAGTTCGAAAATTTGACAACCAACTTTGAAGAAAAATAACCTCTATAAGACCCGTAAAAGAGTTATTCCACAATCTTAACTACGTCGAATTTCATCTTTACGTAACTTTCGAAAATGTAGACATTTTCAAAAGTTTCGTAAAGATGAAATTCCGGCCTCCGACGAACATCCCCCGTTACCAATCTCCCCCCCCCCCCTCAAATTCTGTTCACTTGTGCATCGATCTCCTGAGTGGCCAAAATTATAACGAAAAAGGTGGAATTTCTCGAATTCACAGAAGAATCTCATGCCTGAAGATTAGGGGGAAATATTTGCGGAGTCTAACTTCCGTTACTACAGTTTTAAGCTGAAATACGAACATATATACAATAAAATTATATTTAACAAGAACACTGGACACAAAGGCAACATTGGAAAAAAAAAAGATTACGATAAGGACAAATTCTTTTTACTCCATTTAACTACTGTTTTCGAAAGCTTTGAAACACGAAATACGGTTCCCAGACGGAAAATGAAGCCCCCCCCCCCCAGTCTCTTCAGTTTTGCATCAATCTTGAGAGCGATTTAAATAACGACAAAAAAGAGGGGGGGGGTCCGCGAATCCGCTTAAAAATAAAATAATAGCAAAATAAGAAATGTTTTAAACAAAATGAAAATTCGTAGAATCCATAGTTTTGAGAGTGAGTTCGTAGTTAGACAGCTAAATCCGTAGAAACTATGGACATTCTGTAGTAATTGGCATGTAGGACAGTCGTATAAATCCACACCTATCTATCATGTTAATCGTAAATCATAATTTCCGACAGAAAACTGCGATTCATAGGACCAACTAAGAAATCCAAAAATGTAAGAAAGAAATGATTGTCTTATTGGAAAAGTAACTGTCATTTTGAAATACCTCAGTGTTACTTTTAAGTAAATAAAGAACTAAAATCGCTAGCTGTTCCAGCATTACTGTAGTTCATTAGTTAGACTAAACATCCGCTGAAATTGCGGACAATCCATAGCAGTCTCTTTTGTGAATACGTTTCAACTGAATACCGAAAAAAAAAAAAAATCCTTAATACAATTAGCGCATCAAAACTAAGCAATGCGATTTGCAGAATGGTTATGTGCTATGGAATAGCTCTGATAGCTCTGCAAGATTGCCGGGAGTCACGGATTATCGCACCACGTAGGCTTCCGCATACACAAATAGTAACGCCTTCCTTGCATCATATTTTCTGTCAGAATGCTTCTAAGTAAAAAACAATATAAATATATTCTTACAATCTCTTTGCAGTCTTCTATCTCGCTGTTACGTTACATTTTTTCTGTTACCACATTTTTGGTACTGTTCCAATACCACCACCTCTCCTGACAATTACCTCGCAAATTTTTTTTAAAAACTACAGTTTCTGTTGTTGATGTTTTCATTTTTTTCTTTATTGGTATCCACAGTACCTAAATTTATAACTTTTTAATAGATAATCTATGGATTATGCAACATAAATTATGGTATCTACTGCAAATTACGAAATCTCAAGTAGGAAGAATTTTAGGCACCTGGGCGACCTGGCAACCGGGATTTGTCGAGCCCTTGTAATGAAGTGCACACCAACTTAAAAAAGAGTCAATATGTTTGAAGTGTTACCAATATGGTTCAGCTGAGGTATTTCCCATAGTGAGGGAAGTCAAGGCAGAGTTCCCAATTTTTAAATCATTTTGGTGTTCACTCTATTTTTTATTCTTCAGTATGAGCTTGGTGTATTCTTATTTTCATGTAACTTAAGCGTGGGTTTCGTTTTTATGGCTGTATTTCCAACAGCTACGTGTTTCTGCCCATTTCTCAATATACATAGAAATTCCCAGGATACAAACTTGAATAAAAAAATTCTGCTAATGCATATATTATATTGATACATGAAAATTTTTCACATGCATGCATATGTTTACGAAGATGTTGGATTGGTATGAATGTATAACAGAGGTTCATTTCATTTCATCTCCCTGCATCAATGGAAAGAAAGCTGCATAAATAGCCACTTACATTCATAGACTTGAACATCCACAAAAAAATATAGCTTTCAGACAATAAAGCAACACAATCTGTCCAATACATGGTTCAACATATCAATAAGTATCATTCACAGTAGCAATTCCTTTTTTTCCTGTTGAGCAGTGATTGACAGTTCTCCACAATACACTTATTTTATTTATTTATTTTTGCCATATGATAAAACAGACATATTTACTCAAAAAAGCTACAAAACAAGTTTTGAAAAACTGTGCCAGTCATATGGAAAAAATCTAATTAGTTGTAATAGTAACGTGATGCATTATGAACATTTTTGTTTGAAGGAACATACATGGAAATCTTTCAGTCAGGAACTTATCTTAAAAGGGACAACTTCGTGAATGTGTACATTTCAGAGACTGATCAAGGCTGTATAGAAACTTTTATGGATTCACTCCTCAGCATACAGAATATTATGCACTGATTATCTCCAAAATTCTAGTCAATCAGGAAAAACACAGATCAAAGGTTAAACTGAGCCTGCTAAATCACTCTTAAATACAGGAACATTTCTTTTGACACATAGATTTTAGAAAACCTTCCTTCAATTTCCCATGCCATAAAAACTTCCAAACGATCAAGATGGTGGAGGAAGTTTTTAGTATGTCACAGTAAAAAGTTAAAACCCACAAGAAACATACTCAATCATATAAGAACTTTCTTGATCAGAATATTTTTTTCATGAATTTTAAGGAAAAAAAAAAAAAAAAACAGATTTCTTACAACCACTGCAATCTCTAATTTCTTTTTTTTTAATTTACAAATACAAAAACTACTGTTATTAATATTTTCAGTCCAAAGAAGATATGTAAAATGGGCCATGATATCAGTATTATTAATATTATAATTAAATCGCCAACCACAAATCAATCACATCACAGCATACAGGAAACCAGAAATAAATTATGAAAAATGATGCAGCAATAAATTTTTTGCAGATGTTTGCAATAATTTGCCTAAATTAAGCTCATGAAAATTATGATTCAGTCATAGCTAAGAGTCGAATTCAGATGTGAGCATTGCTCATGGCTTCCGTATCATAATTATCACATAAAGGAAAAATGTGACAGCATATGCACAACCATATTCAAATCTAAGTAGATTGTAGCTACCAGTTTAGCTTTTAGGTAAATTTATCCTATGCAATTTTTCTTGATATCAAAAACTACAGCAGCATCACATAATTTCTTGTTTTTTCTATATTACATGATTTTATTTTCATTTTTAACCCCATCTTAGTGTTTACTACAAATTTAAGATTGTAACTGCTCATTTTTTAAAAAACTCTTAGGTATGAGTTTTTGATTTATTTATTGTAATTCTCAAAAATATTCTTCTTTTACCCTAATTCTTGCTGAAAACTCTTGAGACAATTTTGAATAAAAGTAATTTTTTTTGCAAACTTGTTCAAGTCCTTTTATGATGGAATGATACTGAAAAACACAGTTCTTTTATATTATGGTGGATTCGTTTTTCACTGAAGATAAGCACGGTAAGGTTTGAAGAACAAAATTTCATTGATGCAATGCATTTCACTCACTGAGTGCTTTAAGTTTCTACAGGTTTCCGTGTTTCTTCATCACTGTCTCTATTGTACTGGTCTTTTAGAAAGATTTCATATTTGTTTTGTTGGTTGTTTTATGCTACCACCAGTTGGTCCAGTTACAGTGTGTGAACACATTTGCAGTTGTTTTTTTGTTTTTTTAATATAAAGATGCTTAAGCTTCACCCTTCTCCATCTTTAACAAAATGTTTCCAAGCATATCAAAAGTTTACTGTAACACTGTTGCCTTTGTTTTTTCGTTCTCTCAGCTGTGACCCTTTTTTGCTTTCTGTAATTAACTGAATTTCCCCAAAAAAATCTGTATTATTATGAAACAAAATTAAATTAATACGATTTTCTTTTGTTTTCCAATTTTTAATGCTTTCAGGCATGTCACTCCTTTTGGTTCTTCCCATGTAAAACAGGGGGAGATAAGTTTTATATTTTTATTTGCTTTAATTGGCAACTCATATACTCCTGCTTTATTAATACACTGGCACGCAAAAATTAAGGACGAGACGGTTTTTCGAATGTAACGTCGTGCAGAAGGGCTCCACATCTACTCAAATCATACCATAAGATCCCCAAGATGTAAGAATATGGGACACATGCAAAACCGCCCAAACAAGGAATCCAAAGGATACAAAAGCACTTTATTGAAAAGGTAGCTTCGAGCACAACTGGACAGAAGACAGAAACGTCCATGTGACAGGCGGCTGCCAAGAAAAATCCAGTCTTTAGTAGGGGATATGAACACCCCTGACTGCGTTGCAGGATTTACGTCTGTCCATGCTGAGGACAAGGTTGTCAAGGAGCTGTTGAGGCATTGCGGCCCATTCCTCTTGTAGCGCCAATCGCAGCTGCGGAATCGTTGCTGGCGGCTGGTGACGTGCTGCCAAGCGTCTCCCGAGAAGGTCCCAGGCGTGTTCGATTGGATTTAGGTTCGGGGACCTTCCATGCTTTGACTATCTTCACTCTCCAACAGCTCTGCAACAGCCTCTGTATGATGAGGTGTAGCGTTGTCGTCCATGAAGAGGAACTCAGGAACCACAGCACCTCTAAACAGACGCACGTGAGGCAGGAGAACCTCGGTACAATAGCGGACGGCAGTGACTGACCCTCCTTGGAAGATGTGGAGGTCAGTACGGCTACCAAGCATGATACCGCCCCAAACGATAACTCCGCCACCTCCAAACCGGTCCTTTTTGATGATTTTGGAGGTGTGATTGCGTGTTCCCTGCTCTCTCTAAATGTGTATATGCCCAGAATCGCTCGTCAGACTAAATCGGCTCTCATCCGTAAAGAGAACTCGACACCATTGCTGATGCGTCCAGTTCTTGTGTTCCTGACACCACAGAAATCGCCATCTCCAATGAGCAGGCGTTAATGGCACACACCGTACTGGTCGTCGTGCAAATAGACCACCTTTGTGCAGCCTCCTGGCCACTGTAAAACATAAAAACTGACGTCCAGTTGTCTGTTGCATGTGCCTTACGATTTCTCCTGCTGTCTGCCGTCTGTCTCTTCTCGCCTGTAGGACAATATACCGGTCGTCCGCCGCCGTGGTTGCTTTTGGACGACCACTGCTAAACTCTCGGACAGCTGTTCCTGTCGTTTGAAATGCTCTCCAAGCTTGTGAAACGATGCTATGAGCGATCCCGAACTCCTCGGCCACACTAGTCACACTTCGACCTTCTTCCAACTTCCCAATGACGCGACCTCGGGTAAAGTCATCCAGATGTCGTCTACTGGATTGCCTGTTGGCCATATCACACGGTGGCAGCAACTTGACGTCGTTCAAACCGATGTACACCATGCAATAGCTTTCACCGAATTGCTGAGTGTACACCGCCCGTGTGCTTTATACCCTTCAGACACTCCCCCCTCCCCTACGTCACGCTGCATATACGCGCATGCCCTACCGTACCGGACCCTAGTCCATCTCTTGAGGGGTCTTTCGGTCCGTTCTGCCTGCTCGTTTCGCTGTTACATTAATTTCCCCTCTTTGTCCTTAATTTTTGCACGCCAGTGTACAACTTGCTTATTCTCTGTCTTTTACTGTTACATTCCTAATGATTTTATCACTTGCTCCTGCTATTAATTCCGATTTTTTGCATATGCTTTTCACAGTTTCAGTTACCCCTGTGTATGCTATGGTTTCACAGTACCTTCCTTTAATTTTTAAATTTATTTTTTTCTTCCTTTTTTTAGATCTTTTATAAATTTGTTAATGATACATTTTTGAATCCAGTTTTATTGCAAGGTTGTTAATTCAACTTAATTATCTTTGCACTTTTTTCTTGTCTGAGCAATGTGTAAATGTACTTTTTATGAAAGACCTGAATGCTTATAATTCACACTTCACTGGGTGATGACTCAGAATATCAGGAGTCATCGCAATTCAGAATGAAAAATAAAAGCTGCAACAATATTACAATAAGTGTGTCATATGCATGGAAACATACAGAGTCGAGTCACATTATTGTGATCACCAGCTAATATCCAGAGTAACCATGTGCAGGACGGACGGCAACTGGACGGGCTGGGAGTGACTCGATAAGGTGCTGGAAGGGGTCATTCTCATTCAGTGTCAAGTGATCCAGTGAAAAAACCTTACCATCTTGGATTTTTTCAAATTTGGCTCACCTAATATACCCTTAGAGAGAGTAAAAAATCCAAATTTTTAGATTTTTGTCTGCAGTAGTTTTAAAGTTATGGTCCTCTGAAATCTTGAAAAAATTCAATTTTCAGCTGACATGTAATTACAAAACAAATTATTATTACTCAAGCTAGAAATGAGATAGAAGGTTGGGTTAAGAACCATTTTGTAGCTTATTTTATAAGCTTTCATATGATATGTAACATTGCTAGTTTTGGACACTTTTTAATTTCAAGGTCATACAATACAATTCTTGACCTTGAATTTCTCAAAAACCCGATTTTTTAAAATTTTGAGAAAATTCACACATACTTCTATATTTTAGCAACATTTGTGGAAAGTTTCATAATGGGATCGCAGTGGGATCATGGTTTCATGGATTTAAAAAAATATATTATATGCAAAGGAAAAACCATCGGGATGCGAAAGAAAAATTGTTCAATTTTAATTCACAATTTTTAATTCCTTTGAACAAGCTAATTTTTAAAAAATTATAACTAATTACATACCTTTTAGTATTGTCACCACCCCTTCCACGTAACAACTTCAGCAATCCTTTGCAAGGTAGTTTTAAAGTGCCATGGTTGCTGCATTCATCTCTTCCTTGCAAAGGTAGTAAAGTGCGGCCAATGGGACATATGAGTTCCACCGTGGTCAGGATTTGGCAGACAGGCACTTCAATCAAGTTCATCTTCAAAGTCCTGTGGCTATGTAAAGGATGGAACAGGACCTTCAAGGTGTATAAACTTCACTTCTACCATCTCAGTTGTCTCGTTTTTGTTTGTTTAAAACTACAGCAAGCCACCATTTTCTTGTCATACTCACATGCTACGTATCCTTTAACTTCTGATAGTGAGAGCTTATGATTCAAATCCCCTGACAAAGAAAACTTGTGTGATTGCTCACTCTATGAAAATACTTTTGTCGGTATTACTTTATCTGACACAGGGAGGAAACTGGAACTTTTGGGTGCCTGGTATTGGTTTTGCAACCAGAAATCACTCTTCAAGCATTTTCTCTTCTTCTAAGTGTTGTTCATTATTAAAAAAAAAGAACTCAATGGAGTCAATGTTGGCCTGACTCCATGCAAACAGCTGTGAAGGTGTCATAATTCGTTCTTTATAGGGTCATTAGAGGCTTGCCCTTGCTGCAAGTCATTTCACTGTTGCCCCCAGACACCATCACATATTCCTTTACCGTGGGCTGTTGCGTAGAAATGCCATTCAGCTTTGATTCCAAACTCACTTTCATGGTGGCATATGTTTGAGAAGTTTTTTCAATTTTTAAACTGTGCAGCTGAACCATCAGAGAAGTAGTAGATCTTTTTCAAATTTGGTATCAGTCCAGATCTTAGATATGAGATAAGTGTTTTCAGAAAGAAGTGTATGGCAACTGTATCATGCTTAAGAGATTCAGAGATACAAACAATACTTTTAAATTTTAAACCATCAGAATCCTTGTAATACACTGCTATCAGAAAAACTGTTGCCTGGTCATTGTTCCAATGAAGAGACTGGGCCTCATCTTGCAATACAAAGGCATAATTTTCTGCAAAATCAAAAGATACCACAGCCTCATTTTCTTTTAGGCTATGGTCTGGGGGCAACAGTGAAACGACTTGCAGCAAGGGCAAGCCTTCAACGACCCTATGAAGGACAAATTATGACACCATCACAGCTGTTTGCACAGAGTAAGGCCAACATTGACTCCATTGAGTTATTTTTTTTAATAACGAACAACACTTAGAAGAAGAGAAAATGCTTGAAGAGTGATTTCTGGTTGCAAAACCAAACCAAGGCACCCAAAAGTTCCAGTTTCCTTCCTGTGTCAGATAAAGTAATACCGACAAAAGTATTTTCAGAGAGTGAGCAATCACACAAGTTTTCTTTGTCAGGAGATTTGAATCATAAGCTCTCACTATCAGAAGTTAAAGGATACGTAGCATGTGAGTATGACAAGAAATGGTGGCTTGCCGTAGTTTTAAACAAACAAAAACGAGACAACTGAGATGGTAGAAGTGAAGTTTATACACCTTGAAGGTCCTGCTCCATCCTTTACATAGCCACAGGACTTTGAGAATGAACTTGAAGTGCCTGTCTGCCAAATCCTGACCACGGTGGAACTCATATGTCCCACTGGCAGCACTTACTACCTTCGCAAGGAAGAGATGAATGCAGCAACCATGGCACTTTAAAACTACCTTGCAAGGGATTGCTGAAGTTGTTAACGTGGAAGGGGTGGTGACAATACTAAAAGGTATGTAATTAGTTATAATTTTTTAAAAATTAGCTTGTTCAAAGGAATTAAAAATTGTGAATTAAAATTGAACAATTTTTCTTTCGCATCCCGATGGTTTTTCCTTTGCATAATATATTTTTTTAAATCCATGAAACCATGATCCCACTGCGATCCCATTATGAAACTTTCCACAAATGTTGCTAAAATATAGAAGTATGTGTGTGAATTTTCTCAAAATTTTAAAAAATCAGGTTTTTGAGAAATTCAAGGTCAAGAATTTTTTTTTTTTTTTATTGGAGGTTTAACGACCACTGTGAGCAACTCAATGGGCTATAAGCAGTCGCCCGTCCCTAATTTAGGGTCACTGGTTCCAGGGAAAGGAGAGAGCCAGTGCCGTAAGACAAACACAACATCCATGCCTGACCGGGATTCGAACCCGGACCCCTTACGGATGAATGATCAGAGGCCAACGCCTTAGACCACTGCGCCACCGGGGCGGCGTCAAGAATTGTATTGTATGACCTTGAAATTAAAAAGTGTCCAAAACTAGCAATGGTACATATCATATGAAAGCTTATAAAATAAATTACAAAATGGTTCTTAACCCAACCTTTTATCTCCTTTCTAGCTTGAGTAATAATAATTTGTTTTGGAATTACATGTCAGCTGAAAATTGCCTTTTTTTTTCAAGATTTCAGAGGACCATAACTTTAAAAACTACTGCAGACAAAAATCTAAAAATTTGGATTTTTTACTTTCTCTCTAAGGGTACATTAGGTGAGCCAAATTTGAAAAAATCCAAGATGGTAAGGTAAAGAAGTGTCGGATCACTTGAGATTTGGATCACTTGACACAGAATGACCCGAAGGTGTTCACAGGTGTGAAGCCATGCTGACTGCAGTGCATCTGACAGCTCCTGGAAGGTGCGTGGTGGAGGACCCATAGAGCGAACAACACAATTGAGGTGGTCCCACAGATGCTCAATTGGCTTCAAGTCTGGGGAATTAGAGACCAGGGAAGTACTTTGAAGTCTTCGTCATGCTCTTCCAACCACTCTCACACATTTCTAGCTGTGTTACACGTCGCATTGTTGAGCAGGAAGATCCCATCTGCCCCAGGGAAGACAATCAGCATGTGTGGGTGTACGTGGTCCACAAGGATGGATTCATAATGAATTTGGTCCATAGTGCCTTTCACAGGTATGAGTGGACCCAGAGAATGTCACAAAAACATTCTCAAGTCCATAACGCTGCCCCCACCAGCTTGTGTTCTGCCAGCAATGGTTGAAGAGTGTTTGTTCTCCGACGTTTCTTGCCTTATATGCCAACGTCAACTTCCATCCGTTCGATGAAGCGGAAAACGTGAATCATAGGAGAAGGCAATCCTTTGTCAATCGACGGAGGTGCAATTTCGATACTGCCATGCAAACGTAAGCCTTTTCAGTCGATGCATCTTCGTTAGCAGAGGTGCAGTGACCATCCGTCTGCATCAGAGCCCCATACGCAGCAGGGTTTACTGAACTGCCATTTTAGACATACTTCCGGTAGCCCTCTGGTTCATTCAGCCACCGAGTTGCTCCACTGTAGTGTGTCGATCGACCCTCACGCACCTTCGAAGCCGACGTTCACCTCTCACATCAATGGCACATGGTGCTCCGCAGTTTCTACATTGCTTATTCGCAATGACGTCATTTCTCCAATCACGATACACTTTAACCACAGCAGCATATGAACAGTTCACAAACTGCGCTGTTTCAGAAATACTGCCACCCTTGGCCCGAAAGCATACAATTGTTTTTTTCCGCAAATCTGATAAATCACTCCTTTCATCCACGACAACGAGTGATATGTTTTCAGAATGCCTACAGCACACCTTATATACTCTCTAAGCCAGCTCACGACACGTGCCTTCTTTCAATGGCTACGCACTGTTGACGTCAAAAGTAGTTAGGTGGTCACAATAATGTGACTCGACTGTGTATTATTCAACAAGAGAAACTAAAATAACTTCATACTAAACAGAACAGAAATCACACACACAAAGAAAAAAAAATGGGTGTCAGCACAAACCAACCAATAAACAAATTTGAAATTATTCCAAAAGACCAGAACAGAAGTGGTGGTGAAACATGGAAACCTGCAGGCACAGCACTCAGTGAGTGAAATGCATTACATCATTTAAACTACGTTAAAACTTTTACCAACAATAAAAAAAACAATCCACCATAATGAAAAAGAACACAGGCTTTTAGTATTATTCCATCAAAACAGAACAAGTTCTCAAAAACAGATATTGGTATTCAAGATAGTCACAAGAATCAAGGTAAATAAAGAATATTTTGCAGAATTACAATAAATATAAAAAATCATACTAAAGAATTATTGAAAAATTAAGCAGCTGCACATCTTAAAATTTTAAGAAATTATGCACACAATGTCAAAAAATACACAAAAATGTGGGTATCTATAGAATGAAGATAAATAAAAATAAGACAAAACTAATGGTAATAAGGGAAGGATCCAAAATAGGATTTCCTTAAAATTGAAGGACAATACATCGAACAAGTTAAATCATTTCGCTATTTGGGTCAAATCATTACTGAAGATGGGAGATGTGAAAAGGAAATTAGAATGAGGCTGGATGGCAAAAATGGCTTTCAGCGAGAATCAAAGACTACTGACAGCCAAAAATATAGATCTAAAACTGAAGAAGAGAATTTTAAAGGCATATGTTTGGCCAGTAGCTCTCTACAGGTCTGAGACATGGACACTGACCAAGAAAGAAGTGAAAAGGCTGGAGGCATTTGAGATGTGGAGCAATAGAAAAATGGAGAGAATAAGTTGGCTCAATAGAAAGACTGAGGAGGTCCTGAAGGGAGAGGGAGAACCCAGAAATCTGATCAACATGTTAAAGAGAAGAATGTTATGGATGGGACACACATTGCGCTATGGAAGCCCGATTCTGAAAGTTTTGGAAAGGAAAATTCAAGGCATGAGAGGAAGACAACAGCCAACGAATAGTTTTGTGACACAGTTACTCCAAAACATTAATACTAGGACATACTATGACTTGAAGAGAATGGCAGAGAATAGAGAGTAATGGAGAGACAGTACATCTACTGAACAACAAGTCCTTGGGCGAGTAACCAAGAAGAAGAAATTATGATAAAAATAAAATGAAAACATGCAGTACAGATAAAACCAGCAGAAATTAAAAAGTGCTGTTACAGCTTTTCATATTCAAATCTGTGTATTTTCAAAACAATTTCTTTTTCTGAAATCAAAGCGGTCTACAAAAATTCTGTTTTCGGAAATAAAAATTAATACTGTAGTTCATGTTTTCCAGCAAAAAAAAAAATCTTTGAAGTACTCTTAAGAATTATTTACTCACAAACTCCCAAATACTCATGTAAGGTCAACTTACATTTCAGCTCTTTCTGAAGAAGTCTGATTTTGAATCCAACTCTGTAAGTAGAAAATTTAAAACATTCAAATTCTCGAAGTTTTAGCATCAGCTTCTTATACTCGGGATGATGCCACTCTACTTCCCCAGTGTTTGTGCTACAAAGAACAAAATTTTGTGAATATAAATAAAAAGGTGAATAATATAATACTTTAATTGTACAGTACATAGAATACTACATAATTTTTCTACATGCATTTCCAAGTAATCAGCTGTCTGGTTGATTAAATCTACTGATTTATTTACCTATAAATCTATCAAAAGAATACATTAAAAGCCTCAATTTAATTGAGTAAATAAAATATGGTTCACACATTCCAACCTATAAACCCTTATGGCAAAAGACCGACAGTCTCAGTTGCATTTGGGCGACCCTAAGTTCATCTACTTTTCTCTGAAAACTCCGCCTAAAGTCAATTATGTATTTTGTTGTCTTTTATTAAGTTCTTATTGAGAGCACTCCACTGTAGTGCTGCTGTATGAAGCCAACTGTTGTTTCTGAAGTTCCTATTGTTGATATATTACATCAGTTCAGTGTGCATATTTCTGCATTACTGTGTATTTTCAATTCATATGCTCTGTCATCTATTGATATTTCCAACATTTCCAAGAACAAAATTGCTGCTAATTAAAAGTTAAATGGCCATTTTATGGGCACAATTGATGTTTCTTACTACTGGACTTGCCAAATTTTCAAGCTATACCCTGGCCCATCAAGCGATTATGTCAACAAAGGGTAGCTGTTACCACTCAACGTACAATATCCAAGCTTTGTGGTCATTAACTGTAGCACTCTGTCCCTCGTGTTGATCTCTTGCTCTTCCTGTTATTTTCTCTTTATGGAATGTGGCTAATGTGTTATAAAGTTCCGATTAATCTTGGGGATACATTTTGGATGTGTCTACTCAAATCCTGTTTCATTTGAAATATTTTTCATTGATGCTTTATATGTTCAGCTATACAAGTTTTCTAATGCCTTTTTCATAAATGTATGAATTTTTACACAAACAATTCTCTTTGTAGATAACTTCTGCCTATTACAGTAATATTTTTTTTTAATTTAATGTCAGAGATACTTTTTTCAATTTTTGATTTAAGCCTGGAGCAAGTCTTGCATGCAATTTTCTATGAATTGTTTGAAGATGTTCAGACAGTTGTTTAGGATAGGAAATCCTGCTGTTGGAAATAACTTTTCCTGCATTCTTTTACCTTCAACTTTTTGGAAAACTTATTACCAGAATGTTGTAGATGCTTTCAGCCAATATAAATTTTACCTCTTCTTTTTGAAAGTGCCTTTCCTCTTGAGTGGAATTAAATTTTTCGATTTCTTCAAAGAACTATTTGGAAACATTTATTTTAAAATAGAAAAAAATTTTAGGAGTTATAATCCAAAATCTTATTTTAGTGTTTTTAGATTTTTAAAATATTTCTATAATTATTTTTTACCCACTTGTAAACAGGGTTAAATCCACCTAATTTAGCTTTCCTTCTTGTTTTAGCCCCAATATGAATTACCCAGAGAGTTCAAGTAATTAAGTATCATTAATGAAACATTTTTATCTTTGGAATCAATGAGAAAAAGTTTATCGTAAATTAATTTAGTATATAGGAAGAATGAAAAAGGTTGCTTTTCAAAAAGTTTACTCCTAATTTGCCTGAAAAATAATTAGGAAGTAGTGTCACTAAAAGCAATCCCATCACGAGGCCTCATGACTGTGTGTAGAGTTTTGTACCAAATTGAAAGGAGTTATTTTTCAAAGAAAACAGAATAAGTTCATACAGTTTATCAGCTCACCTTTTTTTTTTTTTTTTTTTTTTTTTTTTTGTGCATGGAACACAACTTTTTCTGCTAAGACATCTGCAAGCACTTCAATCAGTTTATGTAAATCTATGTTGGTATAGATTGAGATCACATCAAGGCTACCAATAATGGAGTGTTCTATTAGGGAAAATTCTTCAAATTTATTTTCAAGCTCAAAAGAATTTTTAACAAAAGCTGTAGGAACTGGTAATGTGCTTAGGGGTGGTCCTTATTTACATAGTATTTTTTTTTAATTGTTCATAGTTTTACCCCTAATATTGTTGTGTCTGTGGAAAAAAACGTTACATAAAAAATTTGGGGATGATTAGAAATTTTTATGACATGTCAAATTGAATTCAAACTTTGTAAGTAGGTTGTATCAGCAGTTAACATAAGGAATTTAAGGATACGACAACACTCGCAAAATTTAAGTGCACACGGAAGACGAAAAAGAAGTCCACAGGAAACATCCATCTTTTCTGCTTCATAACCTTGCAAGCACGACCTTCTCCTCCGTAGATTTGTGCATGCACCATTGGAACGTAGTACAGGAATTCCCCTTATGTGATTGTGCTCTCTGCAGAAATTTGACCGCACTGGTCTCCAGCCTCCAGTAAGTTAGTGTAACGTAACAACAAAACAAGTGTTCACAATGAACATGGCTTCAGCTTCACACACTTCAGTTGTAACTCGCAAAAACTCTGAAGTCTGGCTGGTCAGACAATCAAATAATATTATTCCGGATAAGAAGCTCCCGTCGAAAGGAGAGGTTCTGCGTCGTTTGTTCTTCCTTATAAGAACAAAAAAGAACACAGTTAAGAATGCTTCAAGCATTATCACGCAAGAGCTTCTGTCAATCTGGGGAAAAGCCCAAATACCTACCATGGATGACTACGACATCATTCCAAAGGTTCAGAAGAAGTACAATCAGTGGCATGCTCTTTGGAAGGAAAGTTCTCGGCGATCTGAACTGCAGATAGACAAGGAAAAACTCTTCACTGAGGAATTGGCCAATTTTTTCGATATCTCCCATGCCAACACCCTTTACATGATTACCATTTTTGAAGACAACGTGTTTCTATTGACCCAAAGAGAGAAGGGGAGGAAAGGGTGTATTTGTGGGGAAGACAAAAAGTTAGCAGAGCAGGAAGCCCGAAAGAGAAAGAAGGAAGACAATTTCGAGCGACTGAAACGAAAACTCACAGAACAAAGGTATCAGTTATTTGCAAAGGTTGAACTAGCCTCATCGAGTAGCAGCAGCGCTGAAGAGTAAGATTGCAAAGCAACCACAGCAACAGCAGGTTCTCCAAAGAAAATGAAACGAGCGAGGAAGAACATTGTTTCGCCAGAATTGCCTCAGCACTTGATTACACTAAGATAAGCGACCGAAATGCAGTCTACGTGCTCTCAGCAACTGCTGCCCCTCTGAGACATAATGTAGAATTTTCGATCAACCGTAGCACCATACATAGATCAAGACTTGATGCAAGGAACAAAATTGCAGACTTGCTGAAAGAAACCTTCAATGCCCAAATTCCCCCCACAGTCCACTGGGACGGGAAAATCCTTCTGGAGCTCACAGGGACAGGTAAAGTGGACTAACTGCCAGTTCTTGTTCCTGGGGCAGGAGTGTCAAAACTTCTTGGCGTTCCAAAACTTCATTCCAGAACAGGCGAGGAAACTGCCAAAGCTGTGGTGGATTGCCTAGAAGAATGGGGGATCAAGGATCACATCCAAGCAATGTCATTCGACACAACGATTAGTAACACAGGTCACAGGGCAGGGGCTTGCAAACTTATTGAATTCAATTCAATTTGGGAAGAGACCTGTTGAATCTTGCATGTTGCCACCACATTATGGAGATTGTGGCCCAAAAGGTCTTTGCCGCATGCAACATTCACTCTACTGGTCCTGACCCTGCTTTCACTTCCAACAGCCTTGGCAATTTATCAACCAGAAGAATTTTGAAGTCATCAAAGAAGAGGTCACGGAACAGGAAAATATTATCAACTTCTGTGAGCAGCAGCTAACTGACAGCCAACCACGCAGCGACTACTGGGAACTGCTAGAACTGACTATAATTTACCTAGGTGCCAGTCCTTCCCAAGGAATCCGGTTCATGCAGCCTGGAGCCCTCCACCGAGCTAGATGTATGGCTCGCGTCATTTAGGCAATAAAAATATGCCTTTTTCGTTCTCAATTTAAAATGACAAAATGTGAGCAAGCCGCCATAAAGAGATTCGCAGCTTTTGCCATCAGCCTGTACATCAGATCATAGTTTGTGGCCCCACTTGCAGCTGCTGCCCAAGCTAACGACCTTGCTTTCTTGAAACAACTGGCGACTTATAATGACAAAGTCATGTGAAGTCTAGCTATTAAAGCCTTTTCCAGACATCTGTGGTAACTGAACAAATTGTTGGTGCTGCTGTCTTTTTGACTCTGACGTATCCTTGACAGTGAAGAGGGAAATGATCAATGCGTTAAATAAGGATGGCATAGATAACCCCGCAAAGAGAATCAATCTGATGGTGATCCAATGTGTTCATGAAAAGACAGTGGCCGACTTTGTGACCAGCTCGTCCCGTCGTTTTTTACCAAATGCTGGACATAGACACCCAATTTCTGTCTGTCGACCCTAGCGAGTGGGACAGATCATCCGATTATTATCAATCAGCAATGAATACTGTTAAAGCCCTGAAGGTAGTAAATGACTCAGCCAAGTGAGGAGTGGCGCTGGTGCATGACTACAACAGCATTCTCATAAATAACAAAGACCAGAAACAGTCCTGCTGCAGATTGTGGAGGAACACAGGAAAAAATTTCCAAATGCACTAAAAATGACCATGAGTGACAGTAAACTGAACAGTAATTGAAGAGTGTTTAATGTTTATTTACGGACAATGGGCAATGCCATTCCTTTATTTAGTTGTACAATAAAAGAATTTAAGAGGCAGATTCTGATGTAACGTCTTGTGTTTCACTGTTTCATTAAGTAAAGAAATATGTAAAGTTCAAACTCTGTGTGACACCTCTTAAAATTTCCTGATCAGCTGAAAATTCAAGGTACACCACTTTCTCGACCCAGTGAACAATATTAACAGGTAAGACAATTAACATTTTTAATCTTAGTTTATAAGGACCACCCTATAATGTGCTCTTCATGTGGTAAAGCAAATATGATAGTAGCTTAAAATGGAAAATGGGGAGTTTTTTGTGTCAATAATAAGTCTGAGAGGTTTGTCTTCTTTATGAAGTTTTATAATACCATACATCTGGAGAACTCTGTAGTGCATTTTTGCAAAATTTTTAGTAAATTATTCACTGTTACTTGCTCAATGGGGTTTTCTGTTAATTCTTCATAAACCAGCTTTGTTTAGTTCCTCCATTTTTAATGCAACATTTCTTAGGTAGTAACCCTGAAGCTTTCACTTTAACCTGCTATTATTGCAACTAAACTGGTGTCCAAAATTAACATGACAAATACAAATTTGAGAATATATCCAAAACCAGAGTACTGATTGTAGAGACTTTCAGAGACATATGTAAGGGGAAACGTTAAGTCAATTTACCCAAGCAACATTGTGCTAGCTTCTATGAAAATATGCAAATGACGACCATGCGTCGTCGAGCTGGCAGGCACATGACCTTGATAAACATTCTGGGCAGGATGCAGAAATTGAAGTTAGAGTTGGACTTTTAGTGGAAGAATGACGCAGCATCATCACTTTAGAATACTCTTAAGTGGAGAGCGATCGGTTGACTGGAAGCAGGGTAATCACAAACTGAGGTAGCAAGATGGCTGAATGTGTCCAGGCAAGTGGTCTCCAATATCTGGAGACTTCCAGAAAACCAGAACAATAATCAGAAGTCCGGGGCAGGGACGCCCACAATCCACAAGTCAAGACGACAGGTATTTGCCTCTTAACAGCTTGCCGCCATAGGGAGTCAACAGCCATGCAACTCTTGCAGGAGCTGTCCTTTACTGTGGGAACCACTATAATATTGAGGCAAACAGTTTACAGAAGACTCCACAAGAGAGGTCTGCCTGCAAGAAGCAAGACCAGAAGAATTTCAAAATTGTATAACATGCCCAGTCGGGCATGTTGTCCTAACAAATATATGCCCAAACCAAAATTTTACAAGCCTGAACACACACACACACACACACACACACACACACAAACGTGCACATGCACCATGCACCATGCACTTAGTGAAATATTTAATATTTTTCTAAACATTTTGGAAACAATATAAGAAACAAAGTACTTTTACTGCATTTCATAAATTGCCCCCCAGCAATGAAATTTTAACACCTATATTTCATAAATTGTACCCAACAGTGAAATCTGAGCTCACCTATGAGTCATTTCATGTGAAATCAACACAGCACTCAACCTTGACATCTCTGATTTTAATGAAAATTGGGGAGAATGTAGTTCCTTACATAGAAAAGTATTTTTTTTTTTTTGAAATTTTCCTTTGGATTGTTTTGAAAATAAAGATCAAAATTTAGAATTTTGCTGCATTTTTTTTTTTTGAAAATTTGTAACCATTCAAATTTTAATATCTTGAGATAAAAGTGTGTTATCCAGTTGATTCTGGTTTCAATAGAAAGCTTATTAAACAAGCTTTAAGATAATATAAACTTCATTGTAAAATTTTCCTTCCAATTTATTTATTTTTTAATTTTGAAAATTTAAATTTTTCAAAAAGTTAATTTTATTTTTTCAAAAAATAATTTTTGAATTTCTTGATATCCTTGACATATGATAAAATTTTGGGAGTGGCAATCAAACAATTTCTAAAGTTACAAAGAAATTTTGTTTTCAATAAGTTAAGTTTCTTAAGGTATCCATCTATTCTTACTTGTATTCTTTAAAAACAATTACAATACATGGATAAAAGTTTATTACGTAACATTTGGCTGGGGGTCGATGTTTGCCGATATAAGATACCTTTTTAATGCTTAGTTTCTTGATAATGGTTAAATGAGATTCGTTATTATTTATTGTAAAAAATACCCTCTGCTTTAGCCAATGTGACAGTAGTCTTTGCTTCTAAAAGCCAATCAGATTTGTCCTTAATGTCAAGTTACAATTCAGATTTAAAAATCAGGAACTTAGAGCTGTTCAGGAGCATATTTAGAGGAACCACCCCAACTCCGAACCCCCGCCACCAAAAAAGTTTTTTCTTTTTTCTTTTGTTCAAATGCGACTTGTAAGTCGCATTTTTCTAGTGTAAGCATTAGAAAAAAATTCTTTAATTTACTAAAAATGCATTAGACTTACATTGCAAAAATATGCTTTAAGTTTTTCTTTTATCTTCCAGAACTTTTATTTTGTTCTGGTGGATTTCAAAAACTTCCATTTTTTGCATCACTCCAATTTGCAGGAAGCATACCGTAATTTCGGGTAGATAAACCGCTGCGTATATGAGTTCAAAATTAAATTTTCGGCCCGTGCGGCTTATACAGCATGGCGGCTACGGTTTTTTTAACAAAAAACGTTTTGGTTTGTTCCATTCTTTTTCCGCGGGAAGTTATCTCAATAGAGAGGGAATGGAATAACGATGTTACAGCCACATGCAATAAATTCCACCCACCCCTTCTTAAAACAAGACATGAAAATAATGGTATATAGGGTTGAGGTGGGGGCAGGCTAGGGAGAGGTGTCTCCGATAAAACTCGGAAAAAATGCGTGGCTGAGGGAAACTTTACAGGGAATCGATCTTGTTAGCAAGGATTGCCCTTGTTTCATGCTCCGAGCAACTAACTCTCTTTGAACTCATGACGCCATCAGCTTCGCTCTCCCCCTCTTAAAATGGGATATCCGACTGCCATCCAAGATCGATTGTCATTGGTCAACGACAGCATGTGCAAATTTTGTCAGTGACGTGGGCGTTCATTGCATTCAGTTCGCCAAATCGCATTTTCTCAAGTACGCTACGCGTAGTTCTACGTTATCATGGAAAGTAAAATGACGAAACCCAGAAGTTATACTTCTAGCTTTAAGCTAATGGTAAATAAATATGTTTTTCCGAATCCTGAAAAACATCAAAGCTTCGACGATTATTTTGGGCTTCACTGAAGCAAATATTATTTCTAAAAACTGCGATGAAATGCCCGAAGACAGCGAAAGTGATGCAGACGACCCCAAAGTTTTTTTAGATGATGAGCTTTTAAAACTTTTTAATTCAGACAATGAAGTTTCCGATTTTGGTGGATTTGATTGAAAAACTGTGTGTACCAGATATTTTCAGGATGTTGTGTATGTATTTTTTAATTCTTGAGGTATAAATGTTTTATAATTGGTTTAAGCGCCTTATGAATTCTTCGAGTAAATTTTTATAAAATAGGTCGTAGGGTAAGTATTATCCTTAAGATTGAATCTTGTTTAATTGATATTTTTATTTATTATTTGAAAGATCAGGTACTATATTTTTATCTACGTAATGTTTTCAAGACTTCGCCGTGGTACTTCCCCACCTTACTGCGAAGGCGCAGCATATACGAAGGTGCGGCGTTTCTGGCGATTTTTTTCATTCCACCCCTTTTTTTATCGCTGCGGCGTATACGCCAGTGCAGCTTATTTACCCGAAGTTATGGTACATATTATTTTGCAAGGCAAAATATCTCACTCTCAAACTGAAGGACTGGGAAACGCTGTCTGTGCATGATGAATTTGAAGTGATTACGGTACTTCAAATAATAAATCTATTTACTAAAACACTACTAAGTTAAAAAATATATACAAATTAAGTAAACTATGCACAGTAGGTTAAAACACTAGATCTTTCATGCTAGCAATTAGAACATCCTCAGGTGAAAGACCTATATGATATAGCCTGATGACTTAGGTTTAAGTATGATTTATTTTGCATGTTCGGTTCTTATTCTTTTCACATATTTTTAATCAATAAGAAAGAGATACAAACCATAAATAAACTGAGATAAAAAAAAAAAAACAAACTTACTGTTTAGTTCTAGAACATCACACCTTAACATTTTGTTTTCTAGATAAAACCTTGATTAAAAAATTCAAGTTGAAACTTTACATATTCAAAGTTCAGTTTAAACATTAATATATTGTTGAACCAGAAGCAATTCACAATTTTCATAGTAAAGTTTTCACGTTTCACATTAAATTATAATATCTTGAAAAGGTAATTGAAAACCAAGAACTATGTACAGTTGTACATTGAATAATTTTTTCATATTATTGTTTTCACCATTTCCTGATAAGCCTATCTTTTTCTGCTTCCGCAACAGCTAATTTACTTTCAATTTTCTTCATTTCAGCTGAAACTTGTATGATCAAGTTATGAGCAACAACTGTTTCAACAGTATTTTGTTTTTCTACAGCTTTTTTAATCCTTTCTGTTCCCTCCCGAATTACTGCTATGGAGGTTTCTTTATCTTTCTTAAGTTGATTTATTTCTGCATTGTTTTCTTTTATTTTGCTGTCAAACTCAGCTTTTATTTTATTTTTTCTAGCTGCTTTTCCTTATTTTCCTTTTCTTTCTGCTTCCTTTCCTTTACCTTTTTTTATTCTTTTTCCTTCAGCTGGTCTCTATATACTCTTTATAAAATTTATGTGAGTCACGAGCACTATTTAACAAATTTCTTGTTATGGGAACTTTACTTACACATCCATAGTGTTTAATGGCCCCTTTAACTATTCTTAATGATGTTATAGGTGAGTCTTTTAAGTTGGCCTTGTCCTTCCTTAACAGAGCAGTATTAACCGAAAATCCCCTTTCTGGATCGGCATTACCATGAGGTAAAACTAACAATGACTTGATCAGTTCGGCAAGATTTGAATATTTTTCTTTTCTACTAGCGTCTTTTCATACTGAATATATTACGCCAGTAATGATCAATCTGCACTGGAATATGCCCTTCCTCTGAAAATTTCAAGAGTTGGCTTATTCCAATTTAAAAGTTTCCACTATTCTCTTACTCTATCGATTTGTTCCTCAGAAAAATGCAAAACACTTGAAATTCGGGTTATTTCCGAAAGTCCTTCAGTGACTGAAAGTTGAGTTGAATCTTTCTTTGGTTCTTTTACCTTTAAAATTTCTATGTTTTTTTACATTTAGAACTTCTAGCTTTTGATTGCAGAATGGTACATTTGACTTTAAGTATTTTGTGGTTGTGATTAATGATGATTTTACATCTAAGAGGAATAATTTCCTCTCAGTCTCCTTAACATTCCTGAGGAGATTTTTGTCTTCATACCAACTTTTAACTCCCTTAGTTTTTTCCATGAATTTTTGTTTTCAAAATCTACATTCTTTAGGTCTCCAAATTTCCCTTTCCCTGCAATGACATCATCTTGGATAAACTGATCCATAACATTTCTCATTAAAGCATATAAATCAGAATACAGCTGGTGTATTTTCGGTTCTTCACTATGATGTGAAAACTTTTCAAAACTTGTGTGTGAAAATGAAATCAATGCTAAATAGCAAGAAGTTAGCTCATTTTTCAGGAAACGGTGAATTCTTTTATACCTTGCAGAATTGCTTAGTTGTTTCTCAAATAATTTTTGAGATGGTAAGAAGTTTAAAAAATATTCAATAATATTTAGCCATTGATCCAAAAGTCTCTGGGCTACAGAACCAACAGTTAACCATCTGTTGCTGACATGCTGCAAAAGAAATCTGGCTGTGACCGATATTCATGGGTGGCGGAAGGTAAGGGACGCGGGGGTCCGGACCCCCTCTGGAATTTCATGGGCCCCGTCACTGAGGGGGTCCACCCTAGAAACATCCTTAAAATATGTGGTTCCCATATAATTTAGTTTTTTTGTTTTGTTTTTTACGATTTCCTGTACATCGTCACCATGCTTTGCAGTTTTCTGGAAAATTCTTTAAGTACATTTTTGAAAATTGATTTCACACAGTAAACTGAAAAGTTAATTCAACGCTTTCTGTTTTTCACTCTAAAAAAGATCGTTAAAGAATTCTTAAAATTTATTTAAAGCAATAATCAGGGGGAGTTGAAGGGGTCTTTCTCCTTCCCTCTGTGCGTTCTTCTTTTTTTTTTTTTTTTTTTTTTTTTTTTCCAAGTCTGAATGTGTCTTACTTGAGATCAGAAAACCCATTAAATACATTTGAGAAATACACTCATCGTCAAAAAAATAGTTGCACCCAGAAGGACATGTCTGACTGCAATGCTATTCGGGAGGAAGGTAAAGGTTACCAGGAACAATAAATGATTAAACACCGAGACTGATTTGGGCAATATTTATTGAGCTACACGCCAATAAGTAGTGTCTCTCAATATGGCGTCAGGCCAACATGTTTGCTCACACAGCATGTTAGATGTCACGGCATGGAGTTGTACAGGTGGTTAATGGTGTCCTGCGATAAGCCATCCCATACAGCTTGATGAAACTTCTCACGCAGTTCCTGCAGATTGTGCGGTAGGGGTGGAGTGTGGATAGCATGTCCAATAGCATCCCACATATTTTCAATTGGCGATAGGTCTGGCGATGTGGCTGGCCCTGACAGAGAAGGCTTGCTGACAGAGAACGCTCGTCCGTCCGTATACTACTGCTGTCTCGACAGCTTGCATTCAAGGCAAGCTCTCGAGACAGCAGTATTATGCGGACCAGCGTTGTCCTGTTGGAAAATTGCACCAGAGTGAACGTTCAGAAAAGGTAGAGCCACTGGTTGCAGAACCTCATTAACGTAACGCTGGGCTGTCAAAGTGCCTGTAATTAATATAAAAAAAGGTGGTTTGGCATCATAGGCAATTGCCCCCCACACCATGACACCAGGTTTTCTGAACATGTGACGCTCGACAGCAAATTGTTCATCTTGACACTGACCACCGTGAATCCACACATGGATTCGGTGGTTGTCTCCTCCAAGCCAAAAGCGGGATTCGTCACTGAAGGTCACTCGCTGTCAATCTGAGTGGCTCCTTGACAGTCTGGCAAACCACCATTGCAGTCTTTGGCCCACCGAAGTGAGAGGCAGCTGACCATGGTGCCTCCACACACGGATTATTGGTTGTCTAGTCCAAGACAAAAGCAGGATTCGTCACTGAAGATCACCCACTGCTAACCTGAGTGGCTCCTTGACAGTCTGGCACACCACCGTTGCAGTCCTTGGCGACGATGCGGTGGCGTTAAGGGCAGTCGTCGTAACGGTCTGCATGCGTGTAGTCCTATGACGTACAACCGTTTGCCAATGGTACTGGCACTAATCGGACGATGCATGGAGGGCACCACTGCTCGCTGAATATCCGCAATCGTGGCTGTTGGGTCACTCCGCGCATGTCGGACAACCCGTCGGTCCTCTCCGTGATTCGTCTAGGTTTCCCAGACCCTTCTTGTCGCTGCTGCGTGCCATGTTCTATCCACTGCCGTCTGGCATGTAACATAGCTCGTCATGTGATGACAAGCTATGTTACATGTCAGACGGCAGACAGAAGTCAGCGTTTCTTTGTCCTGTGAATAAAAATATAATGTTTCATGACCAGAAGAACGAATATAAAACAGTGCCCTACAAGCTGAAAGTTTCAACCTTTGAAGGCCAGCTACATAACAGGATGTTCTAATTGATGTGCATGAAGTGTATAGCAAGAATGTAGCCAAGAGCTTTTAGATAAGTGGTTGGCTGTTCTGATTGATAAGTCATTCTTGACAGATTTAGAATACTCTCGTCTTGCAGCGCTACTCTTTAAAAAGTAATGCACATCAGTAGCAAATTTGTCAAAATCTATATTTAAGCTAGTCAAAAAAATTTTTAATGCATTACTAACAACATGCAGGTTGCAAAAACCTAGTTCCAAAGATTTCTGGCCTGTTTCATTTTTTACAACTTCGTTAAATTTGCGTAAAAAGCACTTATTTATATTTGGGCTATTCATAGATACACAAATAATTCTGTTTAATGAAATATTGAAGAATGCTAACACATCCAATATTTCTTTCAGCAAGATATCTTGCTGTTGCATGCCCCCCAAAAAAACGCTTGTTAGGTATCTATCGGCTAGAAACTGAATTTATTTCTGAAGACCAGTACCTGAGATACACATCCAACTGCCATTTAACTTTTTCATGTGAATTTGTAGTTTCATCAAATGTTATGGTAAACTTTCCAGGGCTACTAGCTACAATGTCTTTTTGCAAATCCTCTTCAAAATATTTTGACAATCCATGTCGTATTACATAAAGCAACTTTTTCTTTAAGCTGCATTTCGGCTGCAATAGCAGAATCGAGAAACATTCCTTTGAATAGTTCAACTGTTTCAGTCACGAAACAAAAGACATATTGTGGTTAGCAACTTTCATGGCCCATAACGCTTAGCCAGCTGTAAATCATAGCTTAGTACTTCACCAGAATTTGTTTGGGGCTGAAGATCCTGTTGTCCAAAGGCTTCCAAAGACTGACTTATTTTGAAATCTACTTTGGAATTTTTGTAAATGTTCTTTTTTTCTTTTTATGGTGCAACTTCACTTGTGAAAAGCCGCTATTAGAAATATTGAAAGTTTCTGAACAAAATAAACACTTAACTGAAAATATTCTTTCGGTTGCAGCACACCATTCCTTTAATTTCACGTCGTCCAGTTCTCTGTTGAGCCATGCATCTTTAAATTTTGTTTTGGATCCAGGCATCTTAAACACTAAAATTACCAATTAAAAAATTTTAATGGAACAGCATTACAAAAACAGGTTGCAGTGTTCCATAAACAAACAGAGAACTGAGTGGAGTGCACACTCACTATCTTCTTTTCCTGAAGTTTGGCTGCCAGGCTCTCAAAAGATAAACTAAACTGAAGTCGCGACTAGAGAACTGAACATGCGCAAAGCACCTGAAAGACTTCAAAAGATGCAAAAACAAACTATCCATCCTCACAAAAGTTCAGCCAAAGCAAGTCCAAGCTGAGTCGACGCGGGGCTATGTTGCGAATTGAAGGTCACTGATCACAAGCTCCTGCTGCCTGCCGCAGTAACACCTCACGTGACGACGATCATTACCAGCAGTTATGGGAGGATGAGATTATATGTTCCCCCTTCTCTTCCACCCATCTGCCATTTACAATAACAAAAAGCAGCAGAAGGAAAAGTTTGCAGCACATGCCTAAAAATAAAGAAGTACAATCTTCTGCGCGTCACGAGGTTAGTCTGCAAAGTGCAATCCATTCTCGATCCTGAGCTCAGTGTTCCCGAAACCACTGAAATCAAGCCCCAGCGTGTGCAGCTCGACGACGTCATTTTACCTCGCTTCTGCAGAACAGCGTTGGATAGGCTGCGTTTCTATATAGAGCAGGTGGGCAACCGCTGCAATCAAGCTTGCAGCTCTATATCTTTTTAACTTACGGCTGCTGGGCTGTGCTCGATATAGAAACAGTAAATTTATTGGTGTTAATAAATTTTGAAGTAATATCGGTTGTATTTTTAATAAATTAGCTTTTTATGAAAATTTTTGGGTATAATTTTAGGAATTTAAGAAGGGTCACAAAATATTAGGAATTACAGGAGGAATGCCATCCCTGCTACATTAGCAGCATGACCCTGCTCATTTTCCTAATTAATAGATTGTAAAACTATTCAGTTTCAAAAAGATTGAAAAAATCGATTGGCTCAATACCTATCATATTAATTTTCAGTCCTGGTACACCAGTGAACAGAATTCTCATGGCATCAGGACCATCAAACCAATGTGCGGTCAAAATCTGTTGAGGTGGAGTATGAGAGAGAATATTGCATTCTTCATTCTTACTTTCACTGCTGGTCGTACTACAGGTACAAGAATATGTTTCTGTACTTGATGACATATTATCAGGATCATCACTTGTTTCCATAGCAGGCTGTGCCAGCCAAGAAACTTTTGGTTGAGAGGAACCGGAGATAGTGCGTCCAAATATATCCATTGGTTCTGCAAAACTAAGTATTGAAGTCAATATAGGTTTCCTTGAAATCCCTTTAGCCTCCTCAATAAGCTACCCAATGACATATAAACTCTAAGTAGCAAATACTTTTTATTGCCACTCAAGCATTTATTTATGGATAGTTCCCTTCACCACAAAACCAGTGACACTCAAAGGAAAATAAAAAATTGCAGTGAAAAGCAAATGCTGTGTTTTGTCTATGAGGAGTCCTCTTACTTCATTATCCCTAAACCATGTGGAGAAAAATCTGCTACTCCAAAACCATTGTCATTTTTATGCAGTTGGAGACTCATTCTCAGTGTGAATAATAAAATAGATAACTCTCTTCAAGGGCCGAAGATTTTAGAAACAGAAATATTAAACCACGATTATGATGCTATTTGGAGGCGTCAGCACCTGGACCAAGTATTGTATGGCGCTGTTCGGCGTCACGCGGCAGTGAATCATGTCTCATATGCTGTACATAGCGATCTAAAACAGACCTAGGAGGACTATCAAAATTCCTTTAAAAAGAGAAGTGATAGAAAAAGAAGGGAAAGAACTACAGTTCAGGACAAAACACCACAGCTGAAGCTTCAGACATCCATCAGCATTTTGGGGGTGCAAACACATTAGTGCCAGCTACATTACTGCTGCCGCAAATTATTGAATTTCCCTAGTCAAAATACAAAAATCTGATTTATTCACAGTAACAAACAATGTGAGTCATAATTTTCTGAAAAATCCATTTGAGAAATGTGCAAATATTGCTTGAATTTAACTGGCGGAACATACTTTTATTTTCAGTTCACGAAAAAACATGCTGCACTATGGAAGATTTTTCTCTAGGGTTCTTCCTGTCTCTTTCTTCCTTGCTGTTCCAAACAATGCGCCAAGGTTAGCTTGTTATCTTCTTTGAAGATATTATTTTTATTTCAAAAGGTTCTTGGAAAAGCTTTAGATTGATAAAAAAGCAATTCCTATTCCCAGGAATTGTTTGCATGCCACAGAATGCTGACAGACTTCAACCAGGTATGACATCACGGGAAAATCCTGCAACACATGTAAACCATTAGCTGATGGATCCAGTGCCCGGGTTTCTCTATGTATCACACATCAGTATCACACATTGCTAATTTTGCAAATAATAAGATTCCAATTTTTCAAAAGCTGCTATTTTTATGCATAAAGTTTGATTTTTTTTTTAATAAAAATATTTAAAATGCCTTTTTTTTTCTCAAAAAAATAAGGCGGCATTTTATGTACCAGTGCATTTTACATTCCAAAAAATTTGGTACATAAAATATGAGTGAAAATAAACATTTATTTTTACTCTTATCTGTAATGTTCTGAAGTTACATAAAACTTTTTATGCATCCAATTCCTCACAATTTATAGTTATAGACAGCATGTGGATATGAGTAAAGCTGCTTTGTTTGAATGGGAATCGCTTTAGAATTGTGCAGCCTTATTTTAGGTATTTCCTGTATTGATGACACTGAGAAATTACTTTTGTGGACACATGAAAAAGCATTTTATTTTTCACCAACACTCATTCCTAACAAAAAAATGCTAAAAATTTTCAACAAAATGTAGTGCTGTATGATCTTTCATGCACTACCCTCCAATCAAATGGAGAATATAGTACCCAAAACTGCTAGGTGTAAATTAATCTGTTAAACTTAATAATGGGGAGTGATGACAGCCAGATAGGACAATGCTGGACAACAGCCTGGCTATGCAGAAACATCACAACATCCCAATATTGCAAATAGTAGCATTGCCAAATGAAGCCTTATTAATGGTTGCAAATTTAATTTCCCCAAGAGAATGAAACTGATCAGTATTTTTTTTTTCAAAATCAAGTGCATCCAATTTCTACAAGATTAAAAAAGTGAGCATAGGAGATTCCCTCTCCCCCTCCCCCAGATGCTCACATATGCGTGTTTAATACATGGCTGAGTCACATTATTGTGACCACCAGCTAATATCCAGAGTAACCGCCGTGTGCAGCATTGACAGCAGCTAGACAGGCTGGGAGTGGCACAATAAGGTGCTGGAAGGTGTTCACAGGTATGTGGAGCCATGCTGACTGAAGTGCATCTGACAGCTGCTTGAGGGTGCATGGTGGAGAATCCGTAGAGCGAACAACACGATTGAGGTGGTCCGACAGATGCTCAGTTGAGCTTAAGTCAGGGGAATTAGGGGGGCCAGGGAAGTACTTTGAAGTCTTCATCGTGCTCTTCCAACTATTCTCAGACATTTCCAGCTGTGCGACATGTAGCATTATCGTGATGGAAGATCCCATCCGCTCCAGGGAAGAAAATCAGCATGTGTGGGTGTACGTGGTCCACAAGGATGGATTCATAATGAATTTGGTCCATAGTGCATTTCACAGGTATGAGTGGACCCAGAGAATGCCACAAAAACATTCTCAAGTCCATAACACTGCCCCCACCCACTTTTGTTCAGCCAGCAATGGTTAAAGAGTGTTTGTTCTCCGATGTTTCTTGCCTTATACGCCAATGTCCATCCATTCGAAGAAGCAGAAAACGTGACTCATAGGAGAAGGCAATCCTTTGTCAATCACCGGAGGTGCAATTCCAATACTGCCATGCAAATGTAAGCCTTTTCTGCCGATGCACCTTTGTTAGCATAGGTGCAGTGACCATCCATCTGCATCGAAGCCCCATACACAGCAGGGCTCGCTGAACTGTCATTTTAGACACACTTCCGGTAGGCCCTTGGTTCATTCGGCCAATGAGTTGCTCCACTGTAGCATGTCGATCAGCCCTCACGCGCCTTCGAAGACGACGATCACTTCTCACATCAATGGCACGTGGTGTTCTGTAGTTTCCACATCGCTTATTCACAATGGTACCATTTCTCCGATCACGATACACTTTAACCACAGCAGCACACCAACAGTTCACAAACTGAGCTGCTTCACAAATACTGCTACCCTTGGCCTGAAAGCTGATAATCATCCCTTTTTGCAAATCTGATAAATCGCTCCTTTTATCCATGACAGCAACGAGTGATATGTTTTCAGAATGCCTACAGCACACCTTATATACACTCCAAACCGGCTCATGACACATGCCTTCTTTCATTGGCTGCACGCTGTTGACATGAAAAGTAGGACGTGGTCACAATAATGTGACTCGACTGTGTACATGTACGTCAGCATCTAGGGCAATACTGAATCACATATCCTAAATTTAGCGCCACTGGTTCTAGGGAAAGAAAGGATGGATGGAACCAGTATAACAGGACGAACTCACCACATGCCACATCCAGGATTCCAACCTATGACCAAGTCATATTAGCCCTGTATCTCTGACCACTTAACCACTGGAGAGTGACCACAGGTGATACTCATCATCAGGTAATTTTCGGACTCTCTAACACAAGTAAGCCTAGAATGGGATAGTGACTTCTGAACTTTATGAAAACATATTTCAAAAGCAGCAAAAGAAATGAAAGTGCATTAACACATTATTTTAAATGAATACACTATGGTGCAGTTGTGATTAAGTAGTTTCATTGACAGTTAATTTGTTTCTATTTTGATACAACGCACCTGTAACTTTGGCAGATAAACTATTTGTAATAAACATGAAACATCTAAGTTACAAATTAAGTTCTAACTATTACTTAAAGGGGAAGTTTATTAAGAATAGCAATGACTTCAGACAAATTATTCAAGCAATTAAATATTACTAGCTACATAAAATTAAATTCCTACTAAAAATTAAAATTGGTCAAAGAAGTTGCTAAAAGAAAAAAGAAAATCCACTGCAGAGAATGATCTAGGATTATGGATCATCCATCCACTTACACAAATAGGTATTCATAACAATAATTTTCAAGAAGCCAGTTTTTATAATAAACATCCAGTTCAGATCTCAATGAGATGCCTTGATTCTTATGGGCAATTTCAACTTGAGTCAGAACCATGCTTTCTTCCAGTCTACAGTGTAGTTATATTTGGTCTTTATATCAATATAAACATAGAAAAGAATGAATCTCATCAACTGAAGATGATCATTTATTACATAATTTGAATGAGTATATGATTATAGCATACAACTTCAATGTGGTTGTAATATTTCATTACTGTTTTACACGTTGTATCAATATTAAAGTGTTTGTTGGAAACTCACACTGCCTCGTCAGGCACTGAACTGACACTGTTGAATGCTACTGGTAAACCTCTGGATATTGCACAATCTTCTTGTGTTTCGCCAACGTGCTCGAGAGGGCATAAGTAAAAAATTTGCATTGAAGTCATCTGTTAAAATTTCAAGAAGTCAATTTACGACGAAGCACAAAATGGTGAATTGATATATAGGTGGGTAATTTAACTTTTTTGTGAATCATGAATCTAATAAATGAATCTGAAATAAAATTTAATAAAAACGACCAAGCCTTCAAGTCGAAGGGAAAATCGATCAGATAAAAAATTCAGTCTTGACAACAGCACAGACTTCGTCTCCCACTGCACCATATATTCCCATACTAGTTTCAACTATCCTTCTTTTAGTCTTCATCTGTGGGTTTAACGCTTTTGTTAGTGTGCATGTTGTCTTGCAGCCGAATGTCTCACAATCTGCAACATAACCCAGCTGTTCCACGTTGGCTTATCCTTATCCTGGTTTTGCTGTGCATTCTTTATGTCATGTACATGTTTTGGTGTGGATTGGACATGTCTCTACACGTTCCAGATCTTAAGTTGTCTGGTGTCACCATCTTCCACATAGTCAATTCTGTATGTCTTGATTTTAAAACGTTTATTTTTGTTGTTGTTTTTTGGTTTAGTTCCTTTCTTTTTCCTACTCAATGAGGTATCTCCATGCATACGGTAGATCCATGGGGTCAGTTATTACAGTTCTTATCTCTTGTTTTTTCAATCATTACTGCATCTGATGTTAAAATTTGGGCTTGTGTTTTATGTGGTGTAAGTAATTTTGCTTCCGTCCAATCTGGGGTTGCCCCTGTATCAATACAATGCTGAATTAATGATGTTTTATTTTCTTTTTTTGTTCCAGTTGGATATGTGTTCTCTCAATCTAGTCCTCAATCTTCTTTTGGTACTTCCTACGTAGATTTTTTTAATTTCATCTGCTCTCTTTGTACTTGATATATTTCTTGTTCGAATGCTTTACACACCAGCTTTTTCTAAAATTTATCTTTCCTCATTACCTGTTGTCAATATGGCCTCAATTATCTATGACAATCTCAGCTAGTAGTAAGTTTTCTTTTTTCTTTTGCGCATTCCTTTTTTAAAATATTCGTAAGTGGGGGCATGAATGGGAATTTACCATCAAATTGTCTCTCCGTCTTAGGTTTTACATTGGTGTTATTCAAAGATCTTTTGCTTCAATAAATCTACTGAACGCATGATAATTAGTCTAGATGTGGTATCGCTATACCCAAATACACCGATAAATAAATCTACAGAGCTTTTAGACAAGAGATTACAAGATCAAGGAATTCTGGATAATGAAAGAATCAGTATTATCCAAGCTGTAAAATTCAGTACTGACAATAACTACTTCACATATGATAAAAAGGTCTATAAACAAAAACAAGGTGCACCAATGGGATCTCCAATTTCAGGTCTTCTTGCTGAAATAATTTTACAAGACATACAAAATAACTTAATTAACCACCTAATGAAAATCAACCATTAATATATTTAAGATACATAGATAATCTTTTGGTAGCACTCAGAAAGCGACCTACAAAAGTTAATACAAAAATACAACAGATTCTATCCATCAATACAGGTTACAATTGAAAGAGAAGTAAATGTACAACTCCATTTTTTGGATATATCTTTATTGAGGAACAACAATAAAACAGAATACACAGTTTATAGAAAGCCAACATTCATACCAGCAATAATCCCAATTAATTCCAGCCACCCATGGAAATACAAAGTGCCAGCACTACAATTTTGTGTAAGAAGAGTTTTAACTCATTCAAGCAATAGAACAAATGAGATAAAAGAAATTAAATGGATCATCGAAACAGCTAAAAAATTTAGATACAGAAAAAAGCTAATTCAAACAATATTAAAAAAAAACAATATTTAAAAATTCTAAAAGATCTTTGAATAACACCAACGTAAAACCTAAGACGGAGAGACAATTTGGTGGTAAATTTCCATTCATGCCCCCACTTACGAATATTTTTTAAAAAGGAATGCAAGAAAGAAAACTTACTACTAGCTGAGACTGTCATAGAAAATGAGACCATATTGACAACAGGTAACAAGAAAAGATAAATTTTAGAAAAAGCTGGTGTGTACAGCATTCCAACAAGAAATATATCAAGTACAAAGAGAGCAAATGAAATGAATAAAATCTACATAGGAAGTACCAAAAGATAATTCAGGACTAGATTGGGAGAACACATATCCAACTGGAACAAAAAAGAAAAGAAAACATCATTAATTCAGCATTGTATTGATACAGGGGCAACCCCAGATTGAACGGAAGCAAAATTAGTTACACTGCATAAAATGCAAGCCCAAATTTTAACATCAGATGCGGTAATAATTGAAAACAAGAGATAAGAACTGTAATAACAAATGACCCAATGGATCTATCATACGCATGGAGATACTTCATTGAGCAGGAAAAGAAAAAGAACTAAACCAAAAAAAAAGTTTTAAAATCAAGACAAATACAGAATTGACTACTATGCGGAAGATGGCGACACCAGACAACTTAAGATCTGGAATGTGTAGATCCAGACTAAACAAGTACATGACGAAAAAAATTCGCAGTAAAACCAGGATAAGGATACGCAAATGGTTCTGCCAACGTGGAACAGTTGGGTTATGTTGCAGATTGCGAAACATTCTGCTGTAGGACAGCATGCGCGCTAACGAAAGCGTTAAACCAACCGATGAAGACTACAAGAAGGATAGTCAAAACTAGTATGGGAATATATAGTGCAGTGGGAGACTAAGTCTATGTTGTTATCAAGACTGAATTTTTTATCTGATCGATTTTCTCTTTGGCTTGAAGGCTTGGTTGTTTTTATTCAATTTTACTTCAAATCCCGTTTAAAAATATTGATTAGATTCATGATTCACAAAGAAGGCAAATTACCCACCTATATATCAATTCACCATTTTGTGCATATTCGTAAACTGACTTCTTGAAATTTTAACAGACTACTTCAATGCAAATATTTTTCTTATGGTCTCTCGAGCATGTCAACCAAACACAAGAAGATTGTGCAATATTCAGAGGTTTACCGGGGAAAATAAAGCAGTGAGTAACAATTTTCATTTATATATATAATATTTAACCTTAGATTTTTTAATATTCAGTCGCATTCAACAGTGTCAATTCAGTGCCTGATGAGGCAGTGTGAATTTACCAAGAACACTTTAATATTGATACTACATGTGAAACAGTATAATGAAATATCACAACCATATAGTTGAAAGATATTTATAATATAATCATTTAACCATGTAAACGAAGCTCAGCACCTAAGAGTGTAAGATGAACTAATATAACTTCAATGTGTTTTCTCAGTTTGAATGCTTAGTTTAAGCTGAGGAAACTAACAATACTTTTGTTGCTGAATAGCCAATGAAAGTTTGCTAGAAACAGGTGTGTTGTATTACCCAGATCAACTTACCATTACCCACTTCTACCTGAACAAATCACTGCAAAAATTACAAGAATACTAAGTTTCTGCACCTGTTTTAGCAGATTTTATTGGCTAGGATTCACCAATAAAAGTGTTATTTTCACAAAAGAAATATTATGATTAGTTGTTAGCATAATCAAGTGAACTTTATTTTTTGATGTAATTGCTCACCAGCAAATTTATAATATGCACACACAAAATGAATAAACCATAAACAAAATGATACCTTAGGGTCAAGCTGTACAAAATAATTTAAATTATCCTTCACATCCTGTATCATGCTACAATTAGAACAATTCAAACAAATTTAACATTAAATAATAATGTTTCATACTTTACATATAATGGCACACCATTTGACATTTTTCTCACCCATCCTGTAATGCAATCTCCTACACAAACAAGGCAAACAGAAAAAAAAAATACAATCAGCAATAACTTAAAATGTCAGGTAAACATAGCATGCAGCATTTAAATATATCAGTAACAAGATAATTTAAGATCTCAAGTAAATGTTAAGATGAAAGAGCTAGTTTATGCTGAACAAAATATAAAATCACAACAAATATAGAAAGTCTTACTGGTTAATGCAATTTGAAGCAGTGTACAGTATTGCCCCCTTGCATTTTACTTTTCAGTGACAAGAATAATGTGGCATGTATTATAATTAATTTTCTTCAGTGGATTTTCAATACTTCAGTTTTTCTGCCTGCTTATCTGCAGTATAGAAATTGTGAATTTTTATACCCATTCCATGATGAATGTGCTATGGAAAACTTATGACCACCTGACACGATCCATGAAATGTAGCATAAAAATTCACTAAACTTATTTGTAAAGAGGCCTTTCTACCACTATTTTGTTGCACCAACACGACAGGAATATCAAACTAATCTCAACCTAAAATGATAAAATGAATGTAGCATTTGAAATTTTTTCCAGGGCTACAGAGACAAACTCTAAATGTTAACAGTTTTATTTATGCAGCTGCTTCACATATAACTACAAATAAATGTTTCTAATAACTTAAAAGAAACCAATTTTTATGATCCCAATGAGGGATGCTTTGATTCTTGAGTGATTTCAGCTCAAAGCAACAGTTTGATTTCTTTCCTGTCTACAAGGCAATTGTTCAGTTTGGTCTTCATACCAGAAATGAAGATGGTACAGGACTGAATCCAATCAACTGAACAGATCATTTAATGCACCATACAAATAACTCTTTTAGATAAAAATTTACACATGGAAACCTTCGAGATTAATAATACAAGGAAAATTTATAACTTGCTGAAAGGCAACATTTGTATGTCACAGTATGTTTCCAGATTCTGACTATAGTTGCAGTCATTTATTTCAATTAAAACTCATTGAGACCATGAATAATGTCTTTCTAACAAATAAATGAAGCATTCCCAGTGAATACTGAGTGAACATGCACTTGAAACTATGAAATCTATTCTGGTACAATATCTCAACATTGCCTCGTTCTCAAATAAAAACCAATTATTGACTTATTTAGTTTTTAAGGAGCAGGGGTCATTTCTAGGCATAAAGCACCAAGAAAGTTAAGATATAAACAAGAGCTTAAAATCAGTCATGAAGTGACAGTAGGTATAAGAACACAGTACCAGACACAGCAATTCAAACCAGAAACAACACAAATGAGAAACAGAATACTTAAATGCAGATACTAATAAAATTAATTAGATTGAGCTAAAAACAACTAGTCTTCTGAAGGGAGCTTAACCTTGTGCATGCAATGTCTGAATCCTTAAAATAAAGTGGCAGACCAGTGACATTCATATAGGAAACAGGTCTCGCAGAACATTTGTTAAGGTACGTCGCATAAATATAGAAACAGTCTACTTTGCGCCGTGAATGCAATGCAAATATAGGTAGAAAGCTGAAGTGGTACCTAATTAGACATAACCCTACAACAAAAGTTTCGATCCGTCGAGATGACCGGATTTTATGAAAAAGAACACCACAAAGTGAAATAGTGTAATTTTAGGTGTCTCCTAAATATAAAGACAACTATGTAAAGTAGCCGCACGCAAATGAGATGTACAAATTAGCATGTTGTACGCACGCGCGTGGGCAATAATTTGGTCCAGCCTACAAAAGACAGCGGACCTGCCGTCAGACATTCATTTGCCGAAATGCCACGCAACATTCAACTTTCTGGTGAGTATGTGCAGAAGATTTGGAGACTGAGAGCAAATGGATTGCCTGTAGTAAAAAATTCTACAGCCATGGGGAGGAGTAAGGCAGTCATTTATAAGACTTTATCGAAACGTGGTGTGTTAACTGCCAGAAAACGGCCTGGAAGGCCTTGAATAACAACCAAATGAGATGATCGTGCCATCATATGTTTAGTTTCATCCCAAAGGTTATCACTAAGTCAAGTTTCTCGGACTGTTGGTGTCACCGTCTCAAAGGACAGAGTTCATCGACGAATCAAGGAAAGTCGCAACATTGTGCTCCATAAAATGCGCCATATGTCACACCTCACGCGGCGCCACAAGGAAGCTAGAGTGGATCACAACTATTTTCTCCGATGAGAAAAAGTTCAACCTGGACGGCTCCGACGGTTGGCACTGCTATTGGCATGATTTACGACGTGAGCCACGCACCTTCTTCAGCAGACAGAAAAGAGGGGGATCTGTGATGGTCTGGGAAGCTTTTGCGTTCAATGGGACAACAGATATCGCTTTTCTGCAAGGCAGGCAAAACTCCGAAACATATCAGGACAAACTCAGCATCCACCTTCTATCGTTTGCCAAAACTCTAGCGGGTGTTGATTATCTGTTCCAGCAAGACAATGTCTCTATCCATTGGTCTGCATCAATGAAAAGCTGGTTTAACACTAATCATGAGACCATAATGGATTGGCCAGCACTCTGTCCAGATCTGAACCCTATCGAGAACCTCTGGGGGTATCCTCGCTCATGAGGTGTATGCGAATGGACGGTAGTTCTCAAGTGTGGTGGCATTGAAAGAGCAGATTGAACGAAGCTGGTATGCACTCCGTCCAGAACACTTACATCACTTGGTGGACAACGTGCCCAATTGGGTTCTCAGTGTTATTCAGAACAACAGCTCCACTATTCGTACCGGAGGTGCTCATAACTAGTAAGTCTTTATATTTTTGAGACAGCGTATTTCTGTTTTTTTTCTTGTACTTGGCATTGGAATTGTTATGCTTCCTGTCAAACTATTTTGCAGCTGCGTGTCCTGTGCTATTTTTGCTATAAATATGAGGTGTACATTTCAGCTTGTTGTTGTTTCTTTTTTATTCGAGAATTTGTTCTGTCTCTATATTTATGCGACGCACTATAGTATGTTCCCTGTGAACCCAGCATGACCAAGAATCCAGTCTTGGTAAAAGTCCATCACTGGTCCCTCAGATCTGTGATCTCTGGGGAATCACTACCCTCCAAATATGAGAAATTTGGATAACACAATGGAAGTCTGAATATATTGCATCACAATGATGGATGTAGCATGAAATAAGATGTACAAATTCCACCTGATGTTACGTGTTTACTCCAGGGCTGTAAACAAGTAACATCTCAGGTGGAATTTGCTCTGTACAGGCATGAACATAGATCTCACATCACCAGATTCTCAGCTATCAATAAAGACAGAAGTGAAATTATGATAGATATAAACAAGAGCTTAAAATCAGTCATGAAGGGACAGTAGTTTTCTGGTGAGTTGTCTTTCAAGCAGAGTTGTTGGCACACCAATCCAGGCACAGAAGATTTCAGCAAGATGCAGAGATATCAGCAATAGCTTGCTGTGAAGGAATTTTGCAAGTCCACCAGTCCTGCCAACCAGTGACGAGTCAATCCCAGTATTCCATACACTATACTGGACACCTGAATCCCAAAAAGTGAAACACTAAAATGGCAATTAACAAAAGAGCACTCAGACTGTGGACAGAATACCAATTCATGCAGTGGATGATCAGGTAGGAATATGAATTTGACACAATACTGTAGAGACTATGGGGCATAGAGGTATGAAAGGGTTCAGGGCAAAGATATTATAAATCAGAAGGTCTGGTGATATCTAAGATCTTCAGGTCTGAATCCCTAGCTAATTCATACATCATACAGTGATAGTTCAACTTTGATTAGACAAGTCAATGAAAAACTTGAAGAATGTTTAAGTTAATTATTATTACCAAAGAATTTGTCACTGACAATATTCTTGATATTATCACACCTTATACAATTCAGTTATTTTGAGAAATAAGCAAACTACAGGATGTAAAGGTTTACTTACTTACTTATTCATTAAAAACAAAAATAATGTGTGTCAAGTTTTAATTTACACTTAATATTTTAACTTTTAAATGTATCATAGAGAATCTTCAGTTATTGCATTTATGTTGGTAAGATTTGTACCTGGGGCCCATATGGGATACTACACAATTTTTTAATTTTTTGTTTATATTGGGTTGGTGCAAATGAAATGTCTGGAAAAGGCCCAGCACACGTGGAGAGCGAGAACGGAAAAGTAGGACAACTTACCTAGGCGAAATAGCCTCCCCCTCGGCATTGACACATAGTTGTCATCTGTCCGGCAAGGCCATGATCCCGGAACGGAAAAAGTCTTGTGGCTGGGACTCGAAGAAGTCATCAACTGCACGTTGAACCTCGTTGTCTGTCGTGAACTCTTTCCCAGACAGTAAGTGATCCAGGTGACGAAACAGATGATAGTCTGTCGGAGATAAGTCCGGGTAATAGGCAGGCTGAGGCAGTGCTTCATAGCCCAAGGCACTTAGTAAAACAGATGATAGTCTGTCGGAGACAAGTCCGGGAAATAGGCAGGGTGAGGCAGTGCTTCATAGCCCAAGGCACTTAGTAAAACAGATGATAGTCTGTCGGAGACTAGTCCGGGGAATAGGCAGGATGAGATAGTGCTTCTTAGCCCAAGGCACTTAGTAAAACAGATTATAGTCTGTCGGAGACAAGTCCGGGAAATATGCAGGGTGAGGCAGTGCTTCATAGCCCAAGGCACTTAGTAAAACTAATGACAGTCTGTCGGAGACAAGTCGGGGAAATAGGCAGGATGAGGCAGTGCTTCATAGCCCAAGGCACTTAGTAAAACAGATGATAGTCCGTCGGAGACAAGTCCGGGGAATAGGCAGGCTGAGGCAGTGCTTCAAAGCCCAAGGCACTTAGTAAAACAGATGATAGTCTGTCGGAGACTAGTTCGGGGAATAGGCAGGATGAGACAGTGCTTCTTAGCCCAAGGCACTTAGTAAAACAGATGATAGTCTGTCGGAGACAAGTCCGGGAAATAGGCAGGGTGAGGCAGTGCTTCATAGCCCAAGGCACTTAGTAAAACAGATGATAATCTGTCGGAGACTAGTCCGGGGAAATAGGCAGGATGAGGCAGTGCTTCATAGCCCAATGCACTTAGTAAAACAGATGATAGTCTGTCGGAGACAAGTCCGGGTAATAGGCAGGGTGAGGCAGTGCTTCATAGCCCAAGGCACTTAGTAAAACAGATGATAGTCTATCGGAGACTAGCCCGGGGAATAGGCAGGATGAGATAGTGCTTCTTAGCCCGAGGCACTTAGTAAAACAGATGATAGTCTGTCGGAGAAAAGTCCGGGGAATAGCCCAAGGCACTTAGTAAAACAGATTATAGTCTGTCGGAGAAAAGTCTGGGGAATAGGCAGGGTGAGGCAGTGCTTCATAGCCCAAGGCACTTAGTAAAACAGATGATAGTCTGTCGGAGACAAGTCCGGGGAACAGCAGGGTGAGACAGTGCATCTTAGCCCAAGGCACTTAGTAAAACAGATGATAGTCTGTCGGAGACAAGTCCGGGGAATAGGCAGGGTGAGGCAGTGCTTCATAGCCCAAGGCACTTAGTAAAACAGATGATAGTCTGTCGGAGACTAGTCCGGGTAATAGGCAGGCTGAGGCAGTGCTTCATAGCCCAAGGCACTTAGTAAAACAGATGATAGTCTGTCGGAGAAAAGTCCGGGTAATAGGCAGGCTGAGGCAGTGCTTCATAGCCCAAGGCACTTAGTAAAACAGATGATAGTCTGTCGGAGACAAGTCCGGGGAATAGGCAGGGTGAGGCAGTGCTTCATAGCCCAAGGCACTTAGTAAAACAGATGATAGTCTGTCGGAGACAAGTCCGGGGAATAGGCAGGGTGAGGCAGTGCTTCATAGCCCAAGGCACTTAGTAAAACAGATGATAGTCTGTCGGAGACAAGTCCGGGTAATAGGCAGGCTGAGGCAGTGCTTCATAGCCCATGGAACTTGGTAAAACAGATGATAGTCTGTCGGAGACAAGTCCGGGTAATAGGCAGGCTGAGGCAGTGCTTCATAGCCCATGGAACTTGGTAAAACAGACGATAGTCTGTCATAGACAAGCCCGGGGATTAGGCAGGGTGAGGCAGTGCTTCATAGCCCAAGGCACTTAGTAAAACAGATGATAGTCTGTTGGAGACAAGTCCGGGGAATAGGCAGGATGAGATAGTGCTTCTTAGCCCAAGGCACTTAGTAAAACAGATGATAGTCTGTCGGAGACAAGTCCGGGAAATAGGCAGGGTGAGGCAGTGCTTCATAGCCCAAGGCACTTAGTAAAACAGATGATAGTCTGTCGGAGAAAAGTCCGGGGAATAGCCAAGGCACTTAGTAAAACAGATTATAGTCTGTCGGAGAAAACTCTGGGGAATAGGCAGGGTGAGGCAGTGCTTCATAGCCCAAGGCACTTAGTAAAACAGATGATAGTCTGTCGGAGACAAGTCCGGGGAACAGCAGGGTGAGGCAGTGCATCTTAGCCCAAGGCACTTAGTAAAACAGATGATAGTCTGTCGGAGACTAGTCCGGGTAATAGGCAGGCTGAGGCAGTGCTTCATAGCCCATGGAACTTGGTAAAACAGACGATAGTCTGTCATAGACAAGCCCGGGGATTAGGCAGGGTGAGGCAGTGCTTCATAGCCCAAGGCACTTAGTAAAACAGATGATAGTCTGTCGGAGACAAGTCCGGGAAATAGGCAGGGTGAGGCAGTGCTTCATAGCCCAAGGCACTTAGTAAAACAGATGATAGTCTGTTGGAGACAAGTCCGGGGAATAGGCAGGATGAGATAGTGCTTCTTAGCCCAAGGCACTTAGTAAAACAGATGATAGTCTGTCGGAGACAAGTCCGGGAAATAGGCAGGGTGAGGCAGTGCTTCATAGCCCAAGGCACTTAGTAAAACAGATGATAGTCTGTCGGAGACAAGTCCGGGAAATAGGCAGGGTGAGGCAGTGCTTCATAGCCCAAGGCACTTTGTAAAACAGATGATAGTCTGTCGGAGACAAGTCCGGGAAATAGGCAGGGCGAGGCAGTGCTTCATAGCCCAAGGCACTTAGTAAAACAGATGATAGTCTGTCGGAGACAAGTCCGGGGAATAGGCAGGGTGAGGCAGTGCTTCATAGCCCAAGGCACTTAGTGTCAGCATCGTTCGTTGTGCAACATGAGGGCGGGCGTTTTCCTGGAGTAGAACAACACCGTGTCTGTTGACCAAAGCCGGTTGTTTCTGCAGCAATTTCCAGTGCATCTGGCGTAATTCAGCACAATAACATTCTGAAGTGATGATTTGGCCTCTTGCCAAGAAACTCCAATGTATTATCCCGACTGTGGACCACCAGACGAGGAGCATCATCTTCTTGGTGTGTAGGGGTGGCTCAGGAATTAGGATGCCATCCACCACACTGTGCCTTGCTTAACCATTGTGAAGATCATTTCCGATTATCATAAAGAACCCACTTCTCGTCACAGGTGACGATTCGATGCAGTAGAGGTTCCTGTTTATTCCTAGCAAGCAGTAACATGCAGACTTCCAAACACCTAGTCTTGTTGGCCATTGTCAACTCATGCAGCAGCCACATGTCCAGCTTTTTTACCTTACCCAGCACAGCCAGATACTGAACAACTGTTGTGTGGTGGACACCTACCTCTGCCGCTATCTCAAGACACATTTTTCGGGGGGTCCACTTCAACCACATGTAACAGAACTTTGTCAGAAACAGCAACAGGTTGGTCATTTTGCAGGTCAGTATCTCCACTTCGAAACTTCACAAACCATTGCCGAATGGTTCATTTGTTGCATGGCTGTATTCTCCCCAAATGCTTTGCAAACATTTCGAGCGGCAATTCCTGCAGAATGGCCCAGTTTATATTCATACACGAAGATGACTCTCAAATCCAGCATCTGCAAGTTTCCTTTGCAAGCCACGTTGTGTCCAAACAAACCATGCCTGAACCTTGTTCTTCACACACGTGCTGGCTATTTATAGTAACTCTGTGACATAAGACTCGTAATACCCCTGTGAGTGATTCCATTCTGCTGTCGTGGGGGCCTGTCTTCACTGCTCGTTCGTGCCAGACATTTCATTCGCACCAACCCAACATTTGTAGAAATAAGATATTAATGGGTTGTTGTTTTTAATTTTACGATTAAAATGTGAGTATTGGGTTTACTTTTCAAAACTGAGTTGAACATGCAAACTCAGGGGATACCTACACCTTGCAAAATTATTGTGTTGTATGGATAGGTAAACTTACATGTTAATTTTCAGCAACAGCTTAAACGGTGAGTCAGGTTTGTAGAAAAAAATGGCTGAACTGTCGAAAGAGACCCCTCTATGTATTTCAGATAATTTTAACTATCTGAGAAAATATGCTGATAAACACCTTTTTTTTTTTCAAATATGTTGTAGAATGTGTTAAACATTAATATAAAAAATTCTCTCTCATGTATGAGCAACATTCTACAGAGCCTCCCATAAAAAGTCTAAATTATGCTGTAATTTTTCACTTCACCACTAGATGGCACTCATTTAACTGGTGTTTCAAGTAAAATGAAAAGTGTTTTCAATATTTAGGGACCCCTTTCCATGTGATTCCAAAGTTTTTTTGTCCTAAATTCAGTAGCACATAAACTACAGCATGTTATGTAAAAAGTGGCATGCTACTGCATAGCTGCAAAATGTGGGTGCTCGGCTAAATTTTGGAGCACTGTATTTTAAAAACTATAAGGTTTAAAAAAACTGAAACTTAGGATTGTTCCATATCTTTAGCAGGTATATCTACCTGTCAAGTTACATTAAAATCCAAGTCAGTGGGTAACATGGCCTCAGTGATTTGACATGGAATGATCCATCCTGTAGTTTGCTCATTTCTTAAAAAAACTGAAACGAAGCAGCATGCAACTGCTGGCTTCCCAGAAGGTATACCAGAGACAGACTTTAGGATGTTCAATGCCTTCACACATTTTACCTTCAAGAAACAAATATGAGTTCTGAAGGTGAGTATATGCAATCAAAGTGAAGTCCAAGAACTTAGCTATAGCCGCAACAAGAACAGATGAGGATCTGAGTATTCCAGCAAAAATACAAGCAAAGTATTCTATGTAGAAAAGGTGAAGTTATTATAGAGACATCAAGATAAAATCTTTGATATTGAGGTTGCAACTGTTTCTCAATTATGCACAAGCTGACCAATGTGCAGGAAATCTGCAGACCATCCATGTACATTGTGCCATGAACCTGTGGTTAACATGAAGGATTAAAAGAATAATATGAAAAATCTGCTTGTGTAGGTAGACTGCAGAGAGAGTCAAACCAATGTGCATCTGGAAGATCTTGGACAGGCACCTAGAGAAAAAATGCCTACAAATATAAGCAGATTACCCAGTAATCCACAATTGTGCAGGCCACAGAGCATACCATACCTGTGTAGTGATAAGCTTTTAGCATGTTGGAAAATATAGATACGAGGTTTTGGTGCTTCATGAATACCTCTCCCAGATTGACGTCTCATGGTGTATGCAATTGATTATGGAGTAAAAGCATCTAAATTCTTAGTCACAGCAAGACAACATATTGTTATCAAACAATAATTACTTGGAAACTTACCATTCTTTCCAATGCTTTGAAGCAGGTGGTCATAGGGTCATAACTAGAAGTTGAACGTTAAAAGGGTTCTTTGGATCCTTACCTGGTTTGGACACTGATATGATAATAGTTACGCACCATGAGTCAGGAGAAATGTGCTCATGCCTAATCCTATAAAGCTGGATTTATAGGCATTTCAGAACAGTTAGAAAAGGATGTTTGATAATTTCAAAGTGATATCATCCAGTCAAAATAATATTTGTTCAGACTGGTTGTAAACTACCTACACTCAGTGGCCACAGTAAATTTTTGGACCGGGAGTAAAAATACTTCTCACATAATTTTCAAGAAATATTTTGTGATTCCTAAAAGTAGCACCCCCCTCCCCCTCCTTCTCCCTGTTTGCAAACAATTGCCATAAAAATTCTCACTTTTGAGAAACTGGTTTCTTTAATTCTATTAAAAATATGTGCATTCCAACAAAAACAATCTGTTCTTTGGACATGCAGTAATTTTAATCATTTTAATAAGTATAGCAAAATTTAAAACAGAGTAATAGTTCCTAAGGCTGAAAACATGCATCTTTACCTCTGCAGCAAAGACGAAAATTCTGTGATATACACTGAACTGCCAGAAAACGGTACAGACAAGCTTATGCAAAATACATAAGCAACGTCACCTATGCACGTACTCGGTTGCGTCCGCCAGTGCCTATATAAAGCGATAGATATCCTTGCCAGCTGTCGGAGCTGTTTTTGGCATGAGAATGACAAGTAATAACGATTTAAGCGAGTTTCAATGTGGTGTCATAGTTGGCCCTCGTGAGATGGGCCATAGTATTTCGGAGGTAGAAACAACATTCGGATTTTCACGGATGACCATTGCAAGAGTGTATTGTGACTACAAGAATTGCGGCAAAACCTTCAACGTACAATACACCAGTGTGGCCATAAAACATTGCGTGAACGTGACCATCGTCAGCTATCAAGAATCGTTTCACGCGATAGGGGTCCAACACTCTCGCAGGTATCAGCGGAATTCAATGCTGGAGCCTCGACAAGCATCAGCATCTGGACTGTGCAACGTACCCTGCACGATATGGGCTTTGGGAGCCGACACCTAACTCGAGTCCTCTTGATGGGTGTATGACATACAGCTATGCGCCTCGCTTGGGCAAGGCAACATCGCCACTGGACACTTGATGACTGGAAACAAGTACCCTGGTCTGACAAGTCGCGTTTTCAACTGTATCAGGCAGATGGAAGGATTTGTGTGTGGCGCAAACCCCATAAAGCCATGGATCCCGCCTGTCAACAGGGAACTGTACCGGCTGGTGGGGGGTCCGTAATGGTATTGGGTGTGTTTAGCTGGACATCACTGGGACCCTGGGGACCTCTACAAACGTCTGACCAGCCAACGCTAAGTGTGCATCCTTTCTGACGAGATACACCCGTTCATGTCCTGCATTCATGCTAATGGGTTGGGCCTGTTCCAACAGGACAATGCACCTCCACACAAGTGCCGGGATGCCACATTATGGTTAGAGGAGCATTAATCTGAGTTTGGGGTGTTGCCATTCCTACCCAAGTCCCCAGATCTGAACGTGATAGAACACATTTGGGATGCCATGCAAAGCGCTATCGAACACAGGAATCCGAGACCTCGGAATACATCCGAATTGTGGAATGCTCTGCAGGAAGTATGGTGTACATTGCCTTCAGCATATTTCCAGAAGCTAGTGGAGTACATGCCCAGTCGTATTTCTGCAGTCCTGCACTCCTGTGGAGGACTTACCAAGTATTAGACTGGTGTACCAGTTTTTCTGGCACTTCAGTGTATGTACGTACAATTCTTCCTACACATGCAATTTAGGATTGCAACAGGTTCTAACTGAGAATGATCTCAGTCCTCATATTTTTAATAAACAAATATACAGTCTATTTTGTCAAGTTCAGTTCTGTTAATTTTCAAGAAGAAATCACTTATCTGTTTACTGAGAATTAAAATCCATGGCATATTCACATTGTTCTTTTAGTGGATATAACAGATTGTCATCAGCAGGGTTTACTTTGATTTAGTGTTGTAATTATTATTTATAAATGTACCCTTCTTGCTGCTTTTCAAGTGAATAACAACAGTGGAGAAGTCCAGATCACATACAACCTCTTCAGCTTTTATTAAGAATGATAATGACGGTGCATGCAGACTAAAAATTAAATGATAAGGTAAAAACGCTGTGTTATGCACGATTAAAACGAAGTCTGAAGATGACAGATGTACTTCATAAAATTACATTTAATGAACTATATACAAGGTTAAAAAACACTCATAAGATCTTTCAGACTCCCCTGGAGTCCTTCATCAGATTAAAATGACCGCATAAAAAGTTGTCATGGCATATAAATACGGTAGTTGTTGCCACTTAATTCAATTCACAGAAGCAAATAAAAAGTAAAGCAATTTACATACCGGATGCCTGCACCAAACACAGGTAGGAGGTGACACACACTGTACCAGACTTTAGGGTGGAATGTAATTCTCTTTACCTTTTACAGGTACAATGGCTTTCCAGGCCTGGGAAACTTGGGTAGGTGAATCCTCGTTGCAACACATATTAAAGAATCTGTGGATGTACAGACTCTCTGTAAAGCGGATTTGAGTCTTACTGGCTGGAGTTGTCGAAATCCTGGCTTCTTCCCAGCGTGGGTAGTAAGTTCCCGAAGTGACGAGGCGAGGTAAAGCAGTAGATGAGGCATGTATTTTAACGTTATATTTATGTTCCGAAAAACACAATTTCACATTCCTAATCGTGGAACCAACATACATCTGTGGGGGGTGGGGGCTCTGGGTCCACTGGCTTCAGAGGAATTTTGTTCGTTCCAGGTGGTTCACCGGATCTCTGTCTTTGCGAACCAAGCTAAGGATAGTGTTGGTTCTAAGGCCGAAATCCAGGTTATTCTTATGACACATGTTTTTTAAGATGTTTGTAACTCCGGGGACAAAGTCCATAGAAACCAAAAATCGGTGTTTTGGTTGGTCACCCCTTAAAGTGGTAGATGCCAATCTTCTAGTTTTTGTGATGATCCTGCTTCGTTCCTTCAGGCGTAAATTTGCAGATTTAATGTCGTCCTTCCTTCCTTCCATTAAATTTATGGTGGAATTGGAGTCCAATGGATTGCTTCCTTTCTTGGATTTTCTGCTTCGTAGGCATCCGGTTTCCAATCATTTAAGTTTCTCCGTTTACCGCAAACCTTCTTTTTCACTGGCTATCATTCCGTTTTCCTCTGCACACCCTAACAGCTGCAAACTATCTACCTTTTATTTTCTCGTCCGTAGGGCTTTCACTCACTCTTCCAATTGTGTGCTTCTATCGGCAGAATTACAGTGGATTTCTGACCTTGCTGCAACCTTTGGGTATCCCAATCATACGGTCAACAGGATCATCGCAAAAACTAGAAGATCGGCATCTACCACTTTAAGGGGGTGACCAACCAAAACACAGATTTGTGGGTTCTATGGACTTTGTCCCCGGAGTTACAAACATCTTAAAAAACATGTGTCATAAAAATAACCTGAATTTCGGCCTTAGATCTTTAGCTTGGTTTGCAAAGACAGAGATCCGGTGAACCACCTGGAACTATTAGGTGTGTACAAAATTCCTCTGAAGCCAGTGGACGTCTGGATCTTTAGTTTTTACCTTATCATTTATATTTTATTAAGAAGGTCCTGTCTCTGAAATTCTTGCTAAATCTTGTTGATGAATGTAATTAATCAGGTTTTGCTTCTCATTCATAATGAAAAACCTCTTTCACAAGGAGCTGTGGTCAATGGAATGGTCGATGTGATCTGAGCTAACGCTGAAAAACTTTCATATAAACAGGATGGCAATTTCAGAGAACTCCTAGAGGTCTGTTTTTAAATTAGGATGGATAATTTTTGGAGCAGTAAAATTATGCCCATATATTTTTTAGGAAGTAATTTTGATCATATTCAATATCTAGTAGTTGCCTACTACAATATTTGTGGTTATAATAGTCACAATGAATAAAACTATCAAGTAGCCTATTTACTGTACGTCAAGTTAATGTTTAGCATTCGGTTTGACCACTGAGTTCACGTTTGAGGGGTAACTACAAAGTAACTATTGCGAAGAATTCTGATATAACAATGGAAGGAGTCGAAGTCTATATCATACCTTTCTTGAGTTCCATTGTGTAGATTGACATAATCTAACAAGTCAGTTGTAGCATTATAATGGTTCAGATTGTCAAACTTGCCTCTTGTCCTCATAACACTGATGTATTTCAAAGTTGTCCAGGACTATTTTTCACTATTTACCATAGGTGCTGCACTTAAAATTCCTTCAGCTTACCTCAATAATTGGTGTACTAAATGGTCAGATTAAAATCATTGGTAAAAACTTTAAAATCATAAAATCTATTACACAAAGACAAGAAGTTAAAATGTCGTTTTGGTCCTTCCTCATGCAATTCTCAATAGTCAACCGCAGACTAGTTTTGTTCACAAACATCCTTAGCACTTGGTTTGATGACTATATACAATATGTTCAGCATGCCATAGTTGTCCCTTCTTGCACCATGTCTATCCACATTGCATCCGACGCCCACAACCTGTCTTTACATGTTCGAGAGGGCGTGGTCATCCATTACGTCACCTGTTGTTCAGCCGTGGTGCCCTCTATTGTCACATATTCTATTTTTTCTTTAAAGTTTTGTATGGTTTATTTTTCTATACATTCATTTTTTTTTTATGTTTTCCTTTTCTTTCTATATTATGTATTTCCATGGATATTGCAATTCCACTGGTGTGTTAGTATTGCAGTTACTTTCAGACTGTTTTTTCTATCCAAACGGCTTCAGAAAGCAAATTTTGCGGTGCAGATTTTAATGTTGTCAAAAGTTTACAGTTGTCCCAATCAGGTGTTAAATTATTAGTTATGCAATATTGTATCAATTATGTTTTCTCAGTTTTCCTCCAGTTGGATATGTGTTCATTCAATCTCGGCATGAAGCGTTTCTTTGTACTTCCTATATAACCCTTTCAATTCTTAGAGGGATGTTATTATGGTTTATTGTTGGAATTAAGTATACAATCGGTGAATTAAGTATACTTTCGTTTTTCTTGTTGGTTAAAATTGTCCCATTATCGATAACTGTTTTAGCTATCATCATATTTTAATTCTTAAACTCCTTCATTATGGTTTTTGTAATGAATGGAATAAATGGCAAAGTACCACAGTATTTAATTTCATCATTAATACTTTTATGTACATGTTTCCCATTATTTCTTTTAACGTTTTTATAAATTTCCATGATAAGATTTTTATTGTATCCAAAATTTTTAGCCATTTCAGCAATCCGTTGTACTTCCTCACTCTCTGCTTTTTCTGTTGACCAGTATGTAATAGCTCTTTGTAAGTACGATCTGAAGGCAGCCGTCTTATCCTTTCAAGGGTGTGCTGAATCAGCAGGGATAATGGCCGGCACGAAGGTTGGTTTTCTATACATTGATAATTGAAGTTGTTCGCCATTGTTAAATAAAAGAATATCCAAAAATGCAAGTCATTGGTTATTTTCTTTTTCACAGGTAACTTTGTTTGATAATATTGGTTAAATTTGTTGATGAACAGATCAAAGCTTGTATCATTTTTAGGCCAAAAAATTAAAATATCATCAACATAACGAAGGTATAAAATTGGTGAGTATTCTCCAAAAGGGTGTAATAAGTTGTTTTCTATGTTTTGCAGGATTACTTCAGCAAGCAGTCCAGATGGTGGAGAACCCATTGGTGCTTCAAATTGCTGTTTATATATGATGCTGTTATGGCTGAAATAATTGTTATTTATGAATTCCAAGGCTTTGGTGATACTTTCTATTTCAATGGAAGATATGTTTTGATTAGGTTTTCCTTTATTAACTCAACAGCTTTAGTTACCGAGGTATTTTGGGTAGAGATGTGATATCTAAACTTGCTGCCTGTACTTGTACAAGCTTTAATCTTTTCTATGGGTTGTCTAGGGTCCTTAATTGTATATGGGTGACTTGAGAACAAACCTTTCAAATATTGGTATAGTGATCTTTCCAACTTAATTGTTTGAGAATTATTTTTATTTAACATAGGCCTTATAGGGTTGTCCTTTTTATGCAATTTAATTTTTCCAAAGATTTCAGAAATTGTGGCCCCGACTGTCGGGATTGGTTTTTTTTTTTTTTTTTTTTTTTTTGGTTTTTTTTAACAGATTGCGGCAAGAAACTGTGGTTTTTAAAGGTTGCAAGTAGGTTGCAAGTTTTCTTAGTATTTTATTAGTTAGGTCTTCAGTAATCTCCTTGATATTCAATTGCATAACTGCCTCACATTTTTTCTTCATATTCAGCATTATTTATAATAACCAATTGTTTACTTTTATCAGCAGGGCTCGACAAATCCCGGGCGCCAAGTCGCCTAGAAATCTGACCCTGGCGCCCAATTTTTTTTACTGTGGATTTCGTAATTTGCAGTACATAACGTACTTTCTGTCATATAATCTGTGGATTATCTATTAAAAAGTTATAAATTTAGGTTTACCCGATAACATACCGGTAAGGAAAAAAAAATGTTTCTGCGGAGTTTTAAAAAATCCGCCTGGTAATTGGAAAAGTGTTATTGAAAAGTACCGAAATTGCGGTAACAGAAAAAATGTAAAGCAATCTGGAGATAGAGGACAGCAAAGAGATTGAAAGAACTTTTTTCTTTTTTTTTTTTTTTTTTTTTCCTTACAAGCATTCTGACAGAAAATATGACTCAACAAGCGGTACTTATTTACTCTCATGGAACACTATGTGCTGTGAGAAGCTCGCAGAGCTAATCCATGGCACGTAATCATTTAGAGAATTGCATTCATTAGTTTTGCTGCATGGTAATCGTTTTATTTATGGATTTATTTCGCTATTCAGTTGAAACATTCAGAAAAGGGACAAATGCTATGGATTGTTTGCAATTTCTACGGATATTTTAGGTCTAACTCATGAACTACGATAATGCAAAAGCCAGCGATTTTAGTTCTTTGTTTAATCAAAAGTAACACAAAAGAGTACTTAAACATAACAGTTGCTTTTTTTTTTTTTAATATATTCGTTTCTTTCTTACTTCTTTGGACTTTTAGATCAGTCATCCTAAGAATCAGGGTTGTTTTTTTTTGTTTTTTTGTAGGAAATTATGGTTCAAGATAAACGTGACAGCTGTGAATTATACGAAGATTTTTTTTTTTTTTTTTCTGAATTTTATGGTCTATGGACACGCTGCCGGGGACTATATGAAGGAAAGATATTTTTGTTTCTTTTTTCTCAAAATTTTACTAACTACAGATTATACGCCGCCGCAGATTATGAGTCTGAATTTATTTATTTTTATTTTTTTTATTTCATGGTCTGCAAGTTATACACTGCCGCAAATCTTAGGGAGGATTTTTTTTTTTTGTGTGTGAATTTTATGGTCTGCAGGTTATACGAAGGAAAATACTGTACTTTGAATTAATGTGTACAAAATCTGACTTCCACTAATTGTGTTTTAATAAAATCAAAATCTAAAATTTTAATTCATGAAATCTAAAATTTTAATTTTTGAGAATGGGAAAAGAAATTTATGGAGTAAATAAATTGGAACTTTATTTCTCAGTAGTTTGGGTAAAAAAAATTGACACCAAATATACTTTATTACTTTTTCTTTCAGCATCAACACAAATTATGTTCGTGTGTTATTCTTTAAAATTTGACTGTTTTGCAGGGCTCCTAAATTTTGAGAGCTAGCTCCTAGATCTGGAGTGTATTTTTGTCAAGCCTTGTTCTAGTAAACACTTTATATCAGGGTTATCTCAGATCTCTTAGAGCGCTTTTCTCTCGTATGTAATTATTTTATCCTCAATGTCAGTATTCCAGTTTTTACAGATATTTCTTGCTGTTTTTAACCTTGCTTTATCTTGCAATTTTCTTGGAAGTTTCCTTATAACCTCTTTTATTTTAGGGATGATTATTTCACACTTAGGAGTTTTTTGTTCATATGCAAACTTGATTCCTCTGTTTAATGCCTTTTTTTTTTTTTTTTTTTTTTTTGTAGAAAAGAGAGTTCTATATCTGAGTTATCCCTCAAATGTGAACTCAATGATCGAACCTAATGCTAAACATTAATGTGATGAACAGTAAATAGGCTACTTGATAGTTTTATTCATTGCGAGTAATTTTTTTTTTCATTTTTGATAAGTGAAATATGCTTGTCCAGATGTTAAAGTATCTATCTGCCTTTGCTAATTATTTTGCTAATAACTAAGATATTATATATCCAACACTACCAATACATAATTTTCTTTTATAGCCTCACCTTCAGTGCTTGGGGAAAAGGGTTTGTAATTGGAGTTGCTGGGCACATAAATAAATGCATCACCAAGGCAGTAAGCAATACCCAGAATGTCTACAGCCACAGCTCAACTGTTATCTAAAATTGACAAGGTGCTGTTCCCATATCCTGTACATTCTGTTCCAAATTATCTGCAAATTGGTAACAGTGTTGATTCCAGACACATTTGAATCCATGATTCCATCTTACTATAATGTCAAACCAATTACATAAACAATTTGGCATTCTTTAAGCTATCAATGAAGTTGATCTCTGTGGAACAGCAACGAAACTGACCTCATACCTAATGCACTTTCTGGGCTGCTTTACAGTCAGAATTCCACTAGGGCTGTGGACATTTTGGAAGTTTAGCTGAGGTCTTGAATACTTAAATTTCTGCCACTTGCACAATTCAATCCATTACTACTGCTACAGCATTGTTGACTACCTCATGAGATATGGTCACCTTAGTGGTGAAAATCCTCCATCACTAATAGTATTTGTCATCTGCTAATGAACACTACCAAGCAGATCCTCTGACACATTCAAGGCCAGAGTTGTATAAAAATAAAATGTATCTGCGTACACAACCATTGAAAGAGAAAACTTGCTGCAAACCTGCGAATCACACACACACAATAACAGTAGAATAGGATAATTTAAAGAAAAATTAATAAAACAATAAATAATTATTAGAACATTACAGATTTCAGTGAGGACAAAATAAGTACATTACAACTTAATGTGCAGCAATGTGTGTGAAATAGACCTTTAAGGCAAAATATTAAAATATTGAACTATGAACCTCATAAAAACAAGAGACTAATTAAATAAAGTTTTTATATCTAGAAAAACAGTTTCATTAATGAACCTAAAAAAATTATAAATAGCATTTTTAACAACTTAATTCAAAAATAGTAGACTTACAAAGTACATAAAGTAATTATTTTAATTGAATAACTGGCAACTGCAAGAACCTGGCAATAAAATTTTAATTCTTTCTGTGCAAACGAAACTTATGATACAGTTCTTATACGTTGATAACAGGCCTTGATAAGATCTGGAGGCCAGAAAAGTGTAAAAACAAAAGAACTCAGAAGATGTGACAAATAAGTGAAAATACTTCAGATTATAATATAGAATTAAATATATTAATCTGAGTGAAGCCTTGAGTAAGTGTTTTAATTGTTGTAAATAACATGTTTTTTAATCTACAAGCAAAAAACTATCTGCAAAATCTGTTCCTAATTTGGAAACTATCCGCGTATGGCGTATGGCGTACGTCTACATTCTGCTACTCTGTTCAAGGCCTAGTCCAAAAGCAAGGAATAGCGAACTCAAGAAATGAGTGGCTGAATACAAGCAACTGAGCTGAAGAAAGTCAATACAGGAACCAGTGGTTATATAGTGCCCTTAAATATCACGCTTTTTTCTTGTTTCTCAGTCTCTTCAGAGGAAGACAAACTGGATGCTGCTCTCCAGAAATTGCAAAAAAATATGTCATAAAAGTAAACATAGCACAGCATGTACGGTTACCCTGTGCTGTCTTTCTCATTTTCTTGTGGCTTGACCAATGATCCTTGGAGACTTCTGAGCTCACCATCTAAATTTATTGATCCGGTGCAAAAGCGTTTTCGCTGTCGCCAACTCTTGAGCCCACTATTTTAACTTTAATTATTGAGTTTTCTTTTACAGGGATTTTGTTAAGTTTTTTTGTTTTGTTTTTATGGGGGGAAGGGGTGAGTATAATTTTTGTTATTTTTCTCAAATTTAAATGAAGTCCAACATTCAGGGTTCGTACACTTTTGGGAGAAAAAAATTCAAGGACTTTCCAGGGCTTTTCCAGGACATATACTAAAAATTCCAGGATGATTATTACACTTTACAATACCATGTTCAAATTATTTTTTTTAAGTAATTTCAGTTTTAAGTATAAAAATGATGAAAGATGCAAATGGATGAATGTGCTTTATGCAAATGATCAAGTTTATCATAAACAAGATCGTAAAGAACGAATTCTGTTCTTATGCCCTGACCTTTGAATTCAAGTTGGACCATTTTCTACAAGGGTAGGTTTCTCTCCCCCCCCCTGATAACATACCAAAACTTTGTTGCAATCAAACAGATTTTATGTGAGTTAACATTCCTAAGCTTGGAGAACAAATACTGCTCTTATGTCTTGGCCTTCAAATTTAATTTAGAACTTTTTCAACAAGGTAGGTTTCCAGGTTGTACCCAACAGCAAACTAAAATTTTGCCGAAATCCAACCGCTTTCATGTGAATTATCGTACAGACAAACCCAAAGCATAAACGTTTCTGCAACCATAGTTCGAAAGGGTTAGTAATTTCGAAAATAAAAACATAACGAACAGCGCGAAAACTAGCTCATAAATAGAATATTTGAAACTACAGTATGCACTCTCAATTATTAGGGATGGTAGAGGGGAAGGGAATAGAACTGTCCAAAATTAGCATGTTTTCGTTGCGCTAGGCACTTAAGCACGGCTGGATTACTTCAGATACCTCCAATGTTCAAATGTGCTGATGTTCATGGAATGAAATGGTTGATCAGCTATGACTACTGCATAAAATTTCAAGAAGGGGGGCAATTTTATTTTTTTTATTTTTTTTAGTTTATGCAACATTTTACATCACTCCCGTATTTATCTTGTCATCATCAACAATCGCAATGCAACTACAGCTTACGATCGCGGATATCTGCAACAGAAAATCTGCCATATCACTAAGTGATACAACACACAGTATCCTGTTACAATGTATTGTAATTGAAAAAAAAAAGGATGCGGGGAAAAAAGAAACTTTCAGAAATTGAGATCATCAAGTCATGCGTTTCAAAAATCCATTTTCCTTTATAATGTTTAAAAACATGTTTTTGCTTTTTACCTGTAGTGTATAATAAAAAAACTGTTGATTTTTTTTTATGGAATCAGACGTCCGTATGTCTGATTGTCTTCATCTGAGTTCACACGTTAGCTACTGTGTACAAGTAGACCTATTTTTTCAGCTCAAAAATATGTAGTTTTGTATATATTCACAGTATAATTCATTCCTTATTCCCACAGAACTGAATTCAGCATATGCAAAATGAAGAACATCAAGACCCGCCCAACACCATGTTTCTGATTGTCTGCTATTTATATTCAAGAAATGCAAATATGGATCAATGGTGAATGCAGCAACTATGATTTTTATTTATTACCAAGAAAAAAAAAAAAGGAGCCGTTAACCGTGAAAGCTGTAGAGCTGAAACGGATAACCCCCCCCCCCCCCCGTGCACCAAAACATTCCGATTAAGATCAAACAGCAGGAGGACGCGTCCACACACAACCTTTGGAATGGCCTGATGGAACGGCTTCTTTTCATTTGGCACATCGCCATAAATCACCACCTGCAGCTCACTGAACTGTAAGTTACACCATTCCTCCTTCACCCTAACTATAATAGAAAATGTAAAAAAAAAAAAAAAAAATGCTCCCCAATTTTCGACAAAATTACCAAATTCACGGCATGATTGTTGCAATTAACTAAAATACCATTTATCTTGTGAATATCGCTTAAATCCATTGAAAACTTTTTAATTATAGATGATTTTTTTACAAAAACAGTAACTCAGACGTCTGAATAAAAATGTATGTTTGTAATTCAAATAGAGTCCATATCATCACAGAAAAAAATTTAAGGATCACTGTTGAAATAAACCATGGCATCTAAAAAATAATTCACTTGCTTTTCCTGTAATTTATAATTACTGTTTCTTTTTTTCAATCCGATTACGCAACAGATTTTTTTTTTTTTTTTTTTTTTGCATCTGCTAAAGTTCCTAATGGAATTTGGCGAAATTTGCACTACAACTTTATTGTGATGCATCTTAACCACTGTAAAAATTTTACTGTGTTATTTTCAAAATTCGGAAAAATGGATTTCTGAAAATTTTCTCCAAGTCCTTTTGAGGAAGTGATAAACAGGTGTTTGCTTTCTTCTCAACCAAGGGCTTCAGATCAGCGCTCCCAGCTGTCAATCAACCGTTGGTATGGTAACACCCTTTCTTTTTTTTTTCTTTTTTTTTTTTTTTTGATTGGAGGTTTAACGACCACCGTGAGCAACTCAATGGGCTATAAGCAGTCGCCCGTCCCTAATTTAGGGTCACTGGTTCCAGGGAAGGGAGAGAGCCAGTGCCGTAAGACAAACACAACATCCATGCCTGACCGGGATTCGAACCCGGACCCCTCACGGACGAATGATCAGAGGCCAGCGCCTTAGACCACTGCGCCACCGGGGCGGCGTAACACCCTTTCTGCTAGAGGCTCACTCTATCCAAAGAGGCACACATACTTGTCCATAATAAAAATTACCAATGCTAACTTTTAAAGTTTTAAACCGATTCAATTGGAATTTTGGAAGTGAGCTTCTGTAATCCAACTATAGTGAATGTAAAAATTTCAGCCACTTTCGTGAAAAATTCGCAAAGATAGTTTTCTTATTTTTTATCATAAGTAGCGGAAATCTCTTGAGGGGAGGGAGGGTAGCATGCACATAAACAAGAAGATGAATGTGTTGTTCAGACATACTCCTCACTGGTGGATGCCAGCTGACTTGGTACATACGCGACCCCCTCCCCCTGCAAATGCTAAATGCCTCTTCTTTCCCCTTCCGTTCTCAGAGTTGTCCGACGGACACCAAGCCAAAGAATATAAATCAAGCTCCCCTTCCTAACAGACCTACTAGTAATTATCCAATTTTACTGTTGCCGGCGGTTTCTTTGAGAACAGAGGAGAGGAACTTTAAAAAATGAAGGGGTAACAGTAACACGATTTCCTAAAAGGGCAATTTTTTAAGCATTAATTTCAAATTTCAAGGCTTTTCAAGACAGCATTAAAAAAACACCGTTTTTCCAGGATATTCCAGGCCTTGAAAACGTAATCATGATTTTCCAGGACTTTCCAGGTTTTCAAGCACGCGTGCGCACCCTGAACATTATTCATTCATTGTTTCTCAGTTGATGCATGTCCTTACAAAAGTGGCTGAAATAATCAACAATTCATGTTCATAGCCAAAAACAGGAGAACAAAGGAGAAACTCACCAAAATTAAAGAGCCTCTCTGTCAAAATCAATGAAAGTGATGTGGTCTTCCCCAGTAAACATGCAGAGAAAAAAAGAGTAGCATTTGGAAGAGAAAAAACTACAACCAGATTTTTTATTTCCATAGTATATTCGATGTTTCCCATACTCTGCAGCGATCGACGATTTCCGTAGTGACTATGGAAAATTCATAGCATTTGGAAAGTCTGAGGTGAGCAAACAGGAAAAAATTACAAATCATTAAAATTCTACTAAAACAATGTTTTTTGAAGGGGAAAAAAACGACAACCAGATTTTTTATTTCCGTAGTACTGTATATTCAATGTTTTCCGTACCCCGCAGCGATCGACGATTTCCTTAGTGACTATGGAGAATTCATAGCATGGGTCTGAGGTGGGCAAACAGGGGAAAAATGACAAATCATTAAAATTCTACTAAAACAACGTTTTCTGAAGGGAAAAAAAAAAACCCAACAACCAGATTTTTTTATTTCCGTAGTATATTCGATGTTTCCCATACTCTGCAGCGATTGACGATTTTCGTTGTGACATGGAGAATTCCATAGTATTTGGAAGGTCTGTGGTGGGCAAACAGGAAAAATGACAAACCATTAAAATTCTACCAAAACTGAACGTTTTCTGAAAAAAAAAAAAAAAAAAAAAACATGACACTGGGTTCGAAAACCGGACAGAATCCGATGAAATCAGGATACTCTGCAAGTGTACTTATTTCGTCATGACTATTTTTTCAACACCTGTGAAGGTTTATCAATGTTTTTAATGCAATATTTATTAGAACAACCCAGGAAATTGCTGAATATTTTCTGTTAGTTGTCAGGAATCATTGCGTATCTGTTATATAAATTGACCAGGTTGGTATCACATTTCTCCCAATCTCAGCTGTACCACAAAATGATTTTGCTATAAGATATCAAATTCATTTTTGAAAGCTATACAGCCAGTTTTCATTTTGACACCAAGAAGAATCTAACCAAAAATAAATGGAATAAAAAGAAAAATTTAGCAGAATGGAAGCAGCTTCGAAACATGTCTGAACATTTTTGACCATCAATAATTTACCAAAAACTGCTAGAGAAACTAAAAACAAGCAATTTTTAGCACATGAAGGTCATAGCACAAATTGTTGAAATACTGTTATGCCAGGCAATGCAGAAGTTAATAGAATGCAAGCATTGTGGGCAATGTTCTTGATGACAAGACAATGCTCATGCAAAGAATGACTTTAGAAAATAGAGCAAATTAAATAAAGTAAGCAAAAGTAAGTACTGCTTGAAAATTTTGACCCATCCACTGCTATCAATTTATGGTGGAGAGATTGAGAGATTTTATTTGTGAACATAGCAAGAGACCAAATAAAAATGATTAAATTATCTTTCCAATAAAAAACTGTCTAGAAAATTTGGTTGATGTGGTTGAAGAAAAATATAACTTTTTAAGATTATATTTATTCATTTAATTGCACTGGACAATAGACAGTGGGCCCTTGTAACTACTAACTTTAAATTTAACTATGTCTAAATAAATGAAAGGAATACAGTGCAGTGATAAAATGTTGTGTATACAACACGAAATAGCCGTAAGGAAATTGGCCACTAGATTTTGTCCACCCACTGGCCAATGGCCACTCGAAAAAATCCCCAATTTTAATCTTTAACCCCCCTCCCAAGATTATTCAATTATATATCAAAAACTACCCTGATACAAACTTTGGAATTACAAAACACTTCCTTCTTTGTCACTGTTCTGCTGGAGGTCAGATGTTCTCATCTGTATCAAGCCAGTACAGAAAGCTCTCTTCAGCGTTTGTGGTTGGTAAAAAAATATAAGATTTTCCAAGTGGGCTTCATACACTGTGTTGAAAAAATTGTTGTGAATTTCTTTTCTGAAAGACCATAGTTGTGGTCATTCAGTGTTATGATGATAACTTGTTTTGTTCTGTACACATAATAATCATAGTTATCTGATACATATCATCATCATCATTGTCAACCATTATCAATCCACTGCTGGACGAAGGTCTCCCCAAGTTTTCTCCACAACGATCTGTCTTGTGCCAGTCTCCTCCATGTCACTCCATCATACTTTCGAATTTCATCCACCCATCTACCATGTGGTCTTCTTCTGGGTCTTTTCCTGTCCCTTGGAATCCAATCTAATATATATGAGGTATATCAAGAATCTCATTCGAATAGATGAACATTTGGAAATATTTCAAACTTGACTTTTGTACAGCTATGACAATAAATATCAAACACTGTGAATGTATTTAGTATGGAACAAAAACATGAAGCCTAGAACTAAAAAAAATGAAAACTTGCAGTTTATTATCATCAGGAATGAAATGGGTATAGTGTAATCTCCCTCTTCAATAATGGAAACTCTTTAACTCATAAGTAATAATAATAATGGTGCTTAACATGATTTTGAATTACGTTGTAGAAGAGTACATTTTATTTTGATTCCCATATTTGAAAGGTAAATGTGAAAAACCTGTCTGAAACATCTCCATTTCATTAGGGCATGGACAACTAAATGTCTTACTATTCAAGCTCAAGTCTGTGTAGGTCAGGTATAATTGATATGAAGTATTAGACTGATATACACCTGCCTTGATAATGTTACAGTCATTCTTCAGAATGTCCTTGATGCTTTTGAGACAAATATAAAGAAATTACTTTATCCTGTAAAATTATTCCAACTCATAATTACAGAAATAAGAAAACAAAAAAACTTGACTTTCTTCTAATTTGGGTTACTTTTATAACAACAGACAGTTAAAATCCCTAGATGTTAACCATGATCGATTTTCAAAGCTGTAACAACAGTAAAACTAATATTAATACAGAAGATTATCCTTACACCTACTGATGACAATAATAAAACCAAAGCTCAATTTTTTTGAAATGATTATAACTTTTCTGAAAATTGTCATGGAACATCAAAAACTTTTATATGATGCCCCCTCCCTCCCTCCAATACGTATAAACAAACTGTTTTTTTATAGTTTTAGAATTCGGGGGGGGGGGTCCTCTTTAAAGTTTACATTATTCTTATACCATGGTAGCAATTTGGAAGAGTTATATGCAGTAAATTATTTCAAAAAATTGAGTGTGAATTTACACCACTGCCATCAGTGCATATAACTCTTCCAAATTGCTGCCATGGCTTAACAAAAAAGCTTCCTCATTAACCTTAGATTTATTCCTTTTTTGAGGTTATCTGCATAAATGCATCAATTAGGGAGGATTTTCCTTTATGAACTATACCCTATTCATTTTTAATGCATCAAGTTCATGTTGTCTTTCCTTTTGTCGGAGTTTCTCTGATCCTTCTAGAATGCCATGTGCAACTCGTATTGCAGGTATGTTGGGGTTTTTTTATGCTTGCTTTAGTCACTCACTGGCTTCTTTAAGCACAAAGTTTGATGATTCTTGTACTTTTCTTTTTTCTTGAACAAGAATTTTTATCTTGTTGTTCATGTTTCTTCTAGTATGCTTTCTGCTCTTCAAATCCTTTATTTAGCAATTCTTGTTTCAAGCTCTCAGTACTTTCTCTGCTTTCAGTTGCTGTTCCTTTAATCTCTGCTCCTCTTCCAAATGGTTGCTATATGACCTATGTGCATTAAGTGCTAATTTTATTAGTTCTTTGGTTATTAGCACCTTTGCAACTTGGTTGTTATACATTTTAGTGCATCTCGAATTGTTGGTCTCCCATTCAACATCTTCTCAGACATAGATGCCTTCTCATCTGAAAGAACTCTTCGTGATACAGAAGAGCCTCTCTCTACATCGAAGTTGCCATGTGATAAAGCAAGGCATGCTTTCACAACTTTAGCCAAAGATGGATATTTCCAGTCTCCAAATGTCTTTTGATACAATATGTCTCTCCGAAAATGATCAATCCTAATTTCGCTGTTTGGAATAAATTCTTATACGTACAAGTACATCTACACTGGCGGAAGGTGAAAAAAGAACACCAAGAAGGAGACGTCTGATACCAACAAAATTTATACAGCATAATAATAGAATACAGAGGATAACATGATCAAAACATTATGGCAAAATACAGCTGTATTTGCTGGTAAACTGAAAAATAACATTTCCATGTAACATGGTTAGTACGAGGTTGAACCGCCATGAACTGCGTCACACTGTGCAATTCTGGCATGCAGTCTGTCGTACAGATGTTGGATGTAAGTTTGGGGTATTGAGTTCCAAGCATCCTCAACATGGACGCGTAAACCAGGGATGGTCGTGGCTTGCAGTGGAGACCGGATAAGTCATTGTCCCATAAAATCCCACACGTGCTCAATGGGGGACAAATCCGGTGAACGTGCAGGCCATGGAAGTTGTCTCACACTCTGAAATGCATGTTGCGTAGCACGAGCCGTGTGTGGGCATGCGTTATCTTGCTGGAAAACACCATGATGGACCGACCTTACAAATGGCACAATAATGGGCTGAATGATGTTGATGTAAGAGGTGCTGTTTAACGTACCCGGTACAAATACTAGTTGTGTACGGGAGTGATAGCTGATCGCTCCCCACACCAGGAGACCAGGTATAGGCCCTGTGTGTCGCTGGCGGATGCAAGAAGGGTGGAGATGCTCCCCTGTGCGTCTGCGAACACGCATACGGCCATCGGAGGCTCCCAAGTAGAATCTGCTTTCATCGCTGAACACGACAGATCCCCATTGCGTTCTCCAGTGCAGACATTGGCGACACCACTGCAGCCGTTCCTGACGGTGGGCTGGAGTCAGAGGTACACATGCCAGAGGCATACGTGCACGTAGTCCTGCATCCAGTAGACGGTTGCGGGGATTGTTCGCACAGTCACCTCAGGTGCAACGGCAGCTCGGATTTGCGTCACAGTGGATGTTCTGCTTGACAACGCCACTCTTCTTAGGCGCCGATCGGTTCACTAGTCAGTCCGTCTGTGACTCCCGGTTCCACGTCTTCTCGTGTGGGAATGTTCCTTGGACCATATACGCCACCATCGTACGACCACCGATACTTCCCGTCCAATTCGCTCCGCAATACGACGATACAACCACCCGGCCTCGCGGAGTCCGACTAGACGACCTCGCTCAAAGTCCGATAACTGGTGAAATCGTACATGTCTTCCATGTCCAGGCATTGCAGCTTCTTCAGGGTCTTCGCACGTGTCCATACGCCAACGACTGATTACATTCACTTCACCGTACTCCTTAAATACCACTGACGATAATTTGCATATTATGCAATGCTGTGGCGTAAGCGCGCACCGGTTGGTCCCGAAATTAGCATCACATCTACGTAAACTCGACCCCATTAACATATGTAAATTTCATGATCGTCCGCCAATTCTTTCTTGGCGTTCTTTTTTCATTTTCCGGCAGTGTATATCTAGACCCACGTGACTAGAGGAATGACCTACTCAAATGACAAAAAGTAGTCTCGTTATTTTTAACAGATACGCAGAAATGTCTCACCAGGTGATTTTTCGATTACCACTTAATTTTTTCGTTATGAACAATTCCTAATTTATATTAAACAGTTTGTAGATAATGTAAAGTGAGTTTAAATGTCTGTTGGTGAAAACATGCATTTTCCATTGCATTCGGAAAATAAAGCTGTAAAAACAATCACGTATCATTCATGAAATTCTAGGTACAAAATTTTTTACTTGAAATTGATACATCTAACTGCAAATAAACTTCTGTAAGCACAGAAAACAACAGTTTTTAATATGGTGAAGGCAAGATACATGCTCACTCCTGGCACTGCCGTATGGCAATCTCTGCCGTATTCCAAACAGAACGGGACAATTTTTCGGCGGAATATCTTGATTTGAGTAGGTCGTTCCTTTAATCACATATGGGTCTAGTCTAAACTTGCCATTGACTTTCCTCCATCATATTTGCAATAAAGCAGAAAGCAATAAACTGATTTGCATGGTTCATACGCTTTTTCAATCACAAAATTCCAGGATTTTTCCAGGACATATGATCCAAATGCTCTTACTTAAAATATAGTGAAGCCATACGTCTGTTCAATTTGTAACCTACAACAACAACTTCCTACACGCTTGGGCAAACTTAATGCAGAATGTTAAAAATGATGTCTGCTGCAGGTAACCAGAAACTTAGAATCACATATAAATACTGAAATACCAAAACTGTCACTGAAAATGTGGCCTGGTTTAATATCTACTAAACTTTTATATGGGTCATTCCATGTCAAATCAACAAGGCTCACGACCCGACATTTTTTTATTTTTATGAAACTTAGTATAATTGTAGTATTCATCAATATAAACAAACATGATTTTTTTTTCGGAATTTTTAATGCATGCGTTTTTGAGTTATTGATTTTTGAAATTTCAAAAAAAAACCCTGAAATTTCATCATCTGAGCAAACTTTAACTGCCAATTACTCGGGTTCTAGTAAAGCTAGGGTCATGAATTATGGCTCATTTTAAAGATCTTGAATTGGGCTTTCATTTGATATGCCACATGACACTATTAAAAAATTTGATGTCAATTTTAAAATTGAAATATTAAAAAATGTGTTTTTAAAAAGTGAAAAAAATATATGTTTAACAAACATTTTTCTACATATCCTGAAAGTTTCATAATGGGATCGCTATGGGATCACTATAAAAAATAATACAATGCAATTGAAATGTGCCAGATGTACTTACCGGTTCCACCCATGACTGGAAGGGTATTCTTTATGTGGTTTGTGTAAAATGTCATACTTGTTCTTTTAAACATTGTGAATGTTAAAGAATGAAAATAAACATCTAAGTAATTTGAAACTGTGTCCCAAAGTAATTCATTTCATAATTCAGTATAAGGTTCTGTGTGCATATTTACACTTACAAAATTATTTTATCTTCTATATGTATCCTGCTTTTTTTCTTTCTTTTAAATTTTGCCGCACTTGTGTGCCAGTGCTTGATTTGCCTTCTTTGTCTCAGTCACTGTAAATTATATACTCTTCCAGTAGCTGTTGTCAGGTCAACTTTTAACAAAACATCAGATTTATGAACCAACAGTATATCCGGTGATTGAGGATACTTGTATGATGGAGATGGACCATGCGGCTCCAGGAAGCTCACTTTTACCTCTTCTGTGTCCTCATTCACACCAAGTACTTGTGTGCCAGTGCTTGATTTGCCTTCTTTGTCTCAGTCACTGTAAATTATATACTCTTCCAGTAGCTGTTGTCGGGTCAACTTTTAACAAAACATCAGATTTATGAACCAACAGTATATCCGGTGATTGAGGATACTTGTATGATGGAGATGGACCATGCGGCTCCAGGAAGCTCACTTTTACCTCTTCTGTGTCCTCATTCACACCAAGTACACATCCCAACCACCAGTGCTCTGAGTACTTACTAATCACAAAACCTACCATATTTTCAAAACTAATGTTCTTTTCCCCTTCATCTGTTGCACATGTCTCTTCTTTAAAATGCTCAGAAAGTGAGTAAGTTTTGACTAGTAATTTGTGTTTTCCTGCAGGAATGAAACAATGGAGTTTCTGAGTACCACTTATTGTTTTAGCATAAGCTATTCTACTTTTAAGGATAATTTCCTCCTCTATGTAATTTTCTGTTGTTGCAAACCGAAAGTGAATGGAGGCAATATTAGCAGTGGCCCATTCGAAGAGTTGGCATGGGGTCATAATTTGATTATTATAAACAAGTTGTAAACTTGCCTTTGCAGCTAATCGCTTCACAGTACCCCCTATCCCATCACATGCATTTTTGCCATGTGCTGTTGCAAAAAAATTCCATTCTGCTTTTATATTAAAGTCAGTCTTGTGGTAGCAAAGCTGAGGAAGTTTGACTTGTTTTTGTATTGTGAAGCTGCTCCATCTGAAAAATAAAATATCTTTTCAGGTTTTTGAGAAAAATGTGACTGCATGAAATTAATTAGATAATGCTGAAACAGATGGACAGCTATACTGTCGTGAATTAGGCAGTCGGATATAATCACAAAACTTACATGTCCTAGGCTCTGAGTTTTCTCATCTCGATAGTATATAACTATAGGATGCAGGGTTGCTTGGGCATTGTTCCAGTGAAAACCCTGAGCTGCATCTTGCAATACAAAAGAATAATTTTCAGCAGTCACAAATTACTATGTATTGATTTTCTGTTATTGTATCTTTAAGATGTCTTAAATAACTTGACTGTTGAGTTGCTATAAAAGAATGGTGAAGCAGGGCTGGAAGTCTTCCAAACTACAGGTCCAAAAACTCCTGTGTCGATTTTGATAATGTTTCAAGTACTGTCCTCTTCTCTAATTGCATCCATTTCTTGAATGTCACATTTTCTATACTATTTAGATCAAAACAATCTTCAAATCATTGCTTGAGCTGTTCTAATCCTGGAGAGTTGTTGCACTGACTAAAGTAACATGCAGGTGTGGGGTTTCCACAAATTATGTTTGCAAGGACATCTTTATCGGAGTTTATTGGCTGAACAGTGTCTCCTGTTAATTCAGGTAACTTGCATTGTGTCATCATCAGTGTAACATTCTGATGCATTGTACAAACACAAACAGAATGTGTGCCACTTGCTCCTGCAAGAACGCAGTGCTTAGGGCAAAGTTCACAGAACTTGGAGAACCCCACCTTTTTCTCTTGAAATCCCTCTTTAAAAAGAGTATACAATTCACGCAAATTACTCAGAAGTAAATTTTTTTTTACCTGTCGACGCTTATTATCTATTTTAATGGAAACAAAATCTTTTTTTTTTTGTCCTGGCATTTGGCGGCTTACATCGTCACTCTCATAAAATTCTTGTATACAGTTTGCTGTGTCTTTGTCTGAAGTCTTTCCTGGCTTTGGATCAGGAGAAGACATACCTTTTTCTTTTACTAGCTTTTTAGCCTTTCTGGCCATAAAATTTGAAACTCTAAATTCTGTTTCAATTCGTTTCAGTGACCAAGATTTAGGCAGTGTACTTAATATCTGCATTCTTATGCTTTTATTTTCTGTGGAATGAATTTTTTCTTTCAACTGTCTTATAATTTCTGGTTCAGAAGATGAAATATCCTTTGGTTTCGACGCAGGACTTAACTTTAATAATTTTGCTCAAAATGCTTCTTGGACTTTTTTATATTTCTCTTCAGGGTATTTTTTTTCTTGCAGGCATTTTTTCTTGATTGGCGTTTCATCCAGACATCGTAAACTTCTATTAAATGCTTCTATAGCATGCTCTTTTTCAGGAGTTGATACTTCAATGTTTTCAGATGGAACAGCATGGCCTTCGGCTTCTTGTTCATTATAGCTGTCAGAAGGTGAAAAGGAATGTTCAGCAGCTTCAGAGTGAAATTTCTGGATTGCTTTACGACAACTGTCACATTTCTGGATTGCTTTACGACAACTGTCACATTTCTGGATTGCTTTACGACAACTGTCACATTTCTGGATTGCTTTACGACAACTTGTTCTGTAGCAATAGATTCTCGGAAACTGGTCGCAGATTTTTTTTGTTATATTTATGGTTTGGTTTACCAAGGGGGTTGCAACAGTAAACCACACTTGAAACTCTTGATGTGGATAATCTGCTGGCATCCATCTTTTACTTTGCTTTTACTTTAAAACCTAGGAAAGAAACACAATTTGCTACCCTTATGGATATATATTAACTTTTTAACTAATTATAATTAATTCATTAACATTTGCAGTGTTTGTAAGACCAGGGATAACATTTTAGACAGACAAAATAAACAATTCCTCAGTCACTGTTGGTGCATTTAGTAACGTCCTATGTTATTTATTTTTTTATAGTGATCCCATAGCGATCCCATTATGAAACTTTCAGGATATGTAGAAAAATAATGTTTGTTAAACATATATTTTTTTCAGATGTTTTAAAAAACACGTTTTTTAATATTTCAATTTCAAAATTTTAAAATTTTAAAATTGACATTTTTTTTAATAGTGTCATGTGGCATATCAAATGAAAGCCCAATTCAAGATCTTTAAAATGAGCCATAATTCATGACCCTAGCTCTACTAGAACCTGAGTGATTGGCAGTTAAAGTTTGTCCAGATGATGAAATTTCAGAGTTTTTTTGAAATTTCAAAAATCAATAACTCAAAAATGCATGCATTAAAAAATCTGAAAAAACTCATATATGTTCTTTGAATAAAGCTCATATTGAGAAATAGCTTCCTAGTTTAATTGAATTAATAATCTAAAGCAACTTATGGAAATTTACTAGGAAATTTTTTCATTAATAGCAAATTTTCGGAGAAAACTCTTCTCCTTCTTCAGGCTGTCTTGTTGTTGTCACTTTTTGCTTGTCACTATCATGGTTACGGTTTACCTTGACGGTTACGGTTAACCTTGACGGTTTAGGTTATTTTTCAACAAATCCTGCCAGATGTTAGGCAGGGAAAATCCTTTGCAGTCATTGATGATGGAATTTTGATTTTCTCAATCTTCTATTCCTTCTTTCAGTTTTCTTTTGGAAATTGCTTTGGAAACTGATTACTTTAAGGGAATTCCAATCCATGCTGTGCCCAGTTTCTCTAACATGCCTATCTAATCCAGTCTTGTTGGAGCAATTTTTTATAGCTGCTTTATGCTCAGCTATACGAGTTTCTAGTCTGCGACCTGTTTCACCTATGTAAGATAGTCCACAACTACATTTTACTTCATAAACTACTCCTTGCATTTTTAAAATATCTTCTTCTCTTTGAACTATTTTAGGGAAAAAAAATTTTTAAGTTTAGAGAACAAAGTTAAAAATTTTTTCCCTAAAATAGTTCAAAGAGAAGAAGATATTTTAAAAATGCAAGGAGTAGTTTATGAAGTAAAATGTAGTTGTGGACTATCTTACATAGGTGAAACAGGTCGCAGACTAGAAACTCGTATAGCTGAGCATAAAGCAGCTATAAAAAATTGCTCCAACAAGACTGGATTAGATAGGCATGTTAGAGAAACTGGGCACAGCATGGATTGGAATTCCCTTAAAGTAATCAGTTTCCAAAGCAATTTCCAAAAAAGAAAACTGAAAGAAGGAATAGAGATTGAGAAAAATCAAAATTCCATCATCAATGACTGCAAAGGATTTTCCCTGCCTAACATCTGGCAGGATTTGTTGAAAAATAACCTAAACCGTCAAGGTTAACCGTAACCGTCAAGGTAAACCGTAACCATGATAGTGACAAGCAAAAAGTGACAACAACAAGACAGCCTGAAGAAGGAGAAGAGTTTTCTCCGAAAATTTGCTATTAATGAAAAAATTTCCAAGTAAATTCCCATAAGTTGCTTTAGATTATTAATTCATATATGTTTATCAGATGAATTCTACAAATATACCAAGTTTCATAAAAATCAAAAATGGTCAGGTTGAAAATGCTATTTTTGCTGGTTGATTTCACATGGAATGAATGAATGACCCTATCAATATACACTGATTTTGAGAACACTTTTTTTTCTACTTTGGCTTTAGTTCAATTAGTGAAGCAAATTACAGAATTAAAAAAACTATAAAACTCAAAAATACGTAGGTATGTGGCATTTTTTTTAAATGTTTTCATATACCACACAATCACATAAAATACTATTTGTATTTAATTATTTTGAAATAATGCTTACATTGGAAATTTAAGGGTAAGGATAGGTGAAAATATCTAGAACTTTTTCAAAGGACCAAAGGGAATGTAATTTCTTAAACACATAATCATGGTAGCAAGTATTTGTGTTACATTTTATTTATGGAAGGAATTTTCAACATAATATTGATGCTGCAGCTATGTTTTAGATTTTTACTCACCAGCAAACAAAGTATGCACAAAACTTTCCAACGTGAAATGAAAGAGAATAACGGGAAAACTTTATGTCCAAGGGCTATGAGCAATTATATTCATTACTGTTCATGATTCAAGGCTTCTTGAATTGGAAGAGGAACTACAAAGGATCAAGTGGGACATCGTCGGGCTGAGTGAGGTAAGGAGAAAAGGAGAAGATCTCATTGAACTGAAAAGTGGACATCTCTTCTATTATCGTGGGACAGATACTGGCAGAACTAGTGGTGTTGGATTTATAATAAACAAGAAACTGAAGGATAAAGTGGTAGAAGTTGAAAGTTCCTCTGACAGAGCTGCACGACTCGTTATCCAACTATCGAGAAGATACCAGGCTCAGATTATTCAAACTTATGCACCCACCACAAGTCATCCTGAAGAAGAAATTGAAGAATTTTATGAGGAAATTCGTGATCTAAATAATAAAGGTAAGCAGCACTTGAAGATAATTATGGGAGATTTCAATGCAAAAATAGGGCAACGGCAACAGAATGAAACTTCAGTAGGTAAATTCGGTCACGGCAACAGAAACCAGCGTGGAAATACTCTCGTTGAGTTTGCAGAGGCAGAAGAATTTTTCATCTTGAATTCCTTTTTCAAGAAAAAGCCACACAGGAAATGGACATGGAGACATCCAATTGGGACGACAAGTGAAATTGATTTTATTATGTGTAACAAAAAATTCGTCATCGAAGACTGCAGTGTGCTAAACAAGTTCAACACAGGTAGTGACCATAGATTGGTGAGATGTAAGATGCACCTCAACACTAAACTGGAACGTGGCAAGCTCATAAGACAAACAAAATGTATTGACATAACCAACCTTAAAAAACACCATAATACTTTCCAGTTGGAACTGAAGAACAGATTCTCTGCTTTAGAAGGCCTAACATCGGAAGAAGTGGATATTTCGGAAGTTAACAGAAAAGTAACCAAAGCTCTTATGGAAACAGCAACAAAATTAGCTGGGTCTAAGAACAAGTTGCATGTAAACAAATTATCAGGAAAAACCAAAATGTTGATGCAAAAAAGAAGAGAGATGAGGACAACTAAAGAAGATGTGACTTCCAAAGTGGAATATATAGAGCTATGCAAGACAGCACGAAAAAGTATCACTGAAGACATAAGGAAATTCAACTGTGAGCTAGTGAGGAAAGCAATTGAAAACAACCAAAGCCTAAAGATAGCAAAGGGACATCTCAGTAAGGGAAGAAAACAGATTATGGCTCTGAGAAAAGAAGATGGTTCTATAACAAGAAATAGAGGCGAAATTTTGACAAGAGTGAAAGATTTCTACTCCAAATTATATGAAAGGGATGATACATGTACTCCAGACATCATGAAAGGTCGCAGAGTTCTTCCAGTCCTCCCAGCAGAAGTTGCTCATGCAATCAAGAACATGAAGCGGGGGAAAGCTCCAGGAGAAGATGGAATTACTATAGACATCATACAAGAAGCAAGTGGAGAAATTGAAACAGTACTCGCCCAAATTTTCACTCGATGCCTTAATGAAGGGAAGATTCCTGAGGATTGGAACAATGCTACAATGATCCTGCTACATAAAAAAGGTGACATTGAGGATCTCAGGAACTACAGACCTATCAGCCTCCTATCAGTGGTTTATAAAATCTTCACTAAAGTTCTTTCACACCGCTTGAAGGTAACACTGGACATGGCTCAACCGAGAGAACAAGCTGGATTCAGGAGTGGCTACAGCACAATAGATCATATCCACGTACTGAGAGAACTAATTGAAAGAGCGAGGGAATATGAACTTCCATTGTGCATGGCTTTTATCGATTATGAAAAAGCCTTTGATTCGGTGAAACCATCAGCAGTTACCACGGCTCTGAAATCCTGCGGTATTGAAGATGCATACATTAATATTATTAATAACATCTATGAAAATGCAAGTGCAAAGATTCGGCTGTTTGAAAATACAACACACATAAAAATTGGAAAGGGAGTGAGACAAGGTGACACCATATCTCCGAAGCTCTTTAATGCCACATTGGAAAATGTCTTTCAATCACTGAACTGGGAAAACAAAGGGATAAAGATTAATGGAGATTATCTAACCCACCTTCATTTTGCTGATGACGTAGTCATTTTTGCAACTACCCCATCAGAGCTGCAGAGTATGATCCAGGAACTTGCTGACAAGAGTAAAGAAGTGGGATTAAAAATGAACTTTCAGAAGACAAAAGTGATGTTCAATGCTTTTACAAGAAATGAAGATTTATCGATTGATGGAGAAAAACTGGAGATAACAGATACGTATGTTTATCTTGGACAGCAGATATCAAGTGAGGGTCACATTGATGAAGAAATTAATCGGCGTACAAAACTTGCCTGGAGAGCTTTTGGAAGAAACAGCATAATTTTCAAGAGCAATATGCCATTATGTCTTAAAAGAAAAGTGTTTGATCAATGCATCCTTCCAGTGCTTACGTATGGTGCAGAGACGTGGACCTTAACTAAAAGAGACATACAAAGGCTGCAGACAACTCAAAGCAGCATGGAGAGGTGCATGCTTGGTATAACCAGGAGAGATAAGAAGAGGAACTCGTGGATCCGAAAATGACGAGAGTGGAAGACATCATGATCAGAGTTAAATCCCTGAAATGTCAATGGGCTGGACATACTGCCAGAAGGACAGACCATAGATGGACAGCCGAAATTTTAGATTGGATTCCAAGGGACAGGAAAAGACCCAGAAAAAGACCACATGGGAGATGGGTGGATGAAATTCGTAAATATGCAGGAGTGACATGGAGGAGACTGGCACAAGACAGACCGTTGTGGAGGAAACTTGGGGAGACCTTCGTCCAGCAGTGGATTGATAATGGTTGACAATGATGATGATGATGATGATTAAAAAACTAATTATAGAAGCTCAGAAAATACACTGCCGGACAATTGCTAAGGATGGATGACAATAGCAACCATAAAATGGAAGGCAGCAAAATGTGGAAATTAGCATAAGTGCGGGATACAGTAAGACGTGTTGTGCGTATGCAAATTTTGGATTGCCGAACTTGTTCGTGACGTCATAGCGCTGATAAGAGATATAAAGGATTTGACGCGTATTGACCGTTGTTGTTCAAACGCAAAATTGAAAGGGAAAGAATCAATTGACGAACTTGCAATTTTCAGTATGTCTTTCCGACATCACCTAGATGATTTTACGCGTGGCCGTATTATTGGCAAGATTGAAGAAGGGCGAAAAATAACAGATGTTGCCAGGGAGTTCGACGTCAGCCACACTGTTGTTTCAAGGCTTTGGAAATCATTTCAAACAAATGGAGAGTGTAGCAAACGTCACGGGGGAGGTCGTGTTCGCAAACGTCACGGGGGAGGTCGTGTTCGTCACGGGGGAGGTCAAGCTCAGAAAATACACTGCCGGACAATTGCTAAGGATGGATGACAATAGCAACCATAAAATGGAAGGCAGGAAAATGTGGAAATTAGCATAAGTGCGGGATACAGTAAGACGTGTTGTGTGTATGCAAATTTTGGATTGCCGAACTTGTTCGTGACGTCATAGCGCTGATAAGAGATATAAAGGATTAGACGCGTATTGACCGTTGTTGTTCAAACGCAAAGTTGAAGGGGAAAGAATCAATTGACGAACTTGCAATTTTCAGTATGTCTTTCCGACATCACCTAGATGATTTTACGCGTGGCCGTATTATTGGCAAGATTGAAGAAGGGCGAAAAATAACAGATGTTGCCAGGGAGTTCGACGTCAGCCACACTGTTGTTTCAAGGCTTTGGAAATCATTTCAAACAAATGGAGAGTGTAGCAAATGTCACGGGGGAGGTCGTGTTCGCAGTAGGACACCTGCAGAAGATCGGTACATAGTGCTATCAACAAAAAGACACCGGCGCAGCATAGCTAGTGAGGTAGCAAATCAGTTTATGGCTGCTACTGGCAAGCGGATCTCCCGAAAAACTGTCGCCAGACGTTTGCATGAAGGAGGACTATACGCCCGCCGTCCTGTTGTGTGCATCCCATTGTCCAGACGTCACCGTACCGCTTGTTTGCAATGGTGTCATCAACATCGCAATTGGACTGATAACGACTGGTCTGCTGTCCTCTTCTCAGATGAGAGTAGATACAGTCTATCGTCTGATTGTCGACGACAACTGATCTGGCGTGATAGTGGTACTGCATATTGTCCAGCAAGCATACAGGAAAGGGACCGATATCCGACATGTAGTGTCATGGTATGGGCTGGCATCATGATCAATGGCCGTACGTCTCTCTATGTGCTTCCAACTGGGACTATGACTGGCCAACGATACATTAATGATGTTCTGCTACCTCATGTTCGCATGTTCCGTGGTGCTGTCAGTGATAGATTTATTTTCATGGACGACAACGCAACATGTCATCGAACAGTCGCTGTCCGGGGAGTGTCTTGAGAGCGAGGATATTCAACGCCTCGTATGGCCAGCACGTTCTCCAGATCTGAATCCCATTGAAAATGTGTGGGATGCTTTGGGGAGGAGTCTTGCTGGTCGCCAATGCCCTCCAGTAAACAAGGACACCCTCATCCGTGTACTGACAGAGGAATGGGATAAATTACCCCAACAGCTGCTTGATAATGTTGTGCAAAGCATGACACGATGTGTGGAATCTTGCATCGCCCTCCATGGTGGCCTTATCCCGTATTGACATCTTACGTCGGAACGCCTGCGGACGGTAATTGCATTTTTTTCACGTTTACGTATTCTGCACAAAATGGCCTGTTTGTCCCTTGAACACGTTCCAAAGCCTTCTGGATTTCAGAGCACAATAAATTGTCTTTCTTGTAATGTCCTGGCATTCTGACATTATTTTATTTCACTTGGCATCCAACCACACTTACTTTTTTATGCGCTATATAGCCGTTTATGATCCGTCCTTAGCAATTGTCCAACAGTGTACTAAGAAACAACTAGATTTAAGTTTCTGATATAAGAAAGCAATCTGATTTTATGGCAAATTTTTATATAAAGTATTCATTACAAAATTTCAGTAAAGGTAAAATACCTACCCACCCCTCCCCCCACACACAAAATCAGCTATTTACTTCCATCAGTGGCTAAAAAATATGTTACGAAAATTAACAAATGGCGCAAAAAACGTTTCCCATAGCAGAAGGTAGGTATTAGACACAAAAAGATTTTTAAATCAAGCAGTTAAAAGGAGAGATATAGAAGGAAACATGATACAACTATGTGTTTCAGCAGAAGAATTTTGCATAATCATTAATGGAAACAGGAGAAAAGCATTCTTCATAGCTAAGGAAAAATAACTTTTCAAATACGTCTGCAGGAAGCAGAGATAGCAAGAATAACGTTTTGACCTTTACAACCCCTAGGGGGAAAGTTGTACATTATTTGAAGATCTTCTTATTGTAGCAAAAATCTTATTCACTCTCCATCTTTATTATAGCGAATGGCATACAGTAAAAAAAAAAAAATTTCTCAATAGGGTTTTTACAGGCAGAGATAGCCTGCAAACAGAAGTAGTGGCAGAATTGTGAACCATAAACCTCCTCAAACACAAACCTAAAGGTGTTCCATAAGGTAAATGGTATCTGGTGTTAAAAGAATTTTTTAAATCATACATTTAGAAGTACAGATATTAAGAAAAATTGATTAAATATTTGCGCCCCTAGCAACGAAATTGTGCATTATTTTGTGAAGAAAATACAAATAAGTTTTCATAGTTAGTTATCGGATCGAAAAAGAACATTTTTCAGTCAGGTTTTTAGTCCGCAGATATTGCTGTAAACAGAAATGTGAGCTTACGCCCTCTAGTGGCACACTTGTGTGTTAAGAAATATTTGAAAATTTATGAGAAACATTTTGCACTGAAAATGTTCTCCAACAAAGAAAGAATTTTTCAAATCGGACTCCTAGAAACAGAGATATTGGCAAAAATAAGATATGCACGTATGCCCCTGGTGGAAAAATTGTGCGCTATTTTAAGCAGGAAATATTCTAAAAAGCTTTCCGAGTTGAGCGGTATCGGTTCACGGAAGAATTTTTTCAATCGAGTTTCCAGCTCAGATTTTGTTGCAAATACATCAGAAGCAAAAATAAACATTTATGCCCCCTGGTGGCCAAACCATTCTTTACCAGAACTGAGGATTTGTGTGCAAAACATTTCAACCTCAAGAGCTGTACTAGACTCAGGAAGAATTTTTTAAATTGGACCTATTGGGAAAATCACGATTTACCTTTACGCCCCTAGGGGGAAATTTATGCATTATTTGAAAGAGACTGTAATTAAAATAGTCTTTGCTACAAATGTCATTGAAAGGAAAGATAATTTTTTTGATTGGATGTTTAGAAGCAAATATATGAAATGAAATGCATTTTAAATTAGATTCGATCTCCATTTGCGCTTTCTAGCGGTGAAGTTGAGCATCGAAAAAAAAAAAAAGCAGGACGAACGGATCACCATTCTCACATTTTAAGCTTCCCAATACGAAAAGAATTTTACAAATCGAACTAATAATTGCGGAGATATTGTCTCCCCGGCGGGACAGACAGAGTGACAACATGAGCATGACACAAAAGATGCTAATAACGCAGCTTGAGTCCTCCTAAACAAGAAAACCGATTACGCCACCACCCACCACCCCCAACACACATTTTGCGGGGGGGGGGGATTTGTCACACATAAGTTATGTCCGTAGAAAAATCCTAAACTACAAAACATCGTGCAGGGACAAAAAGGCAGGAATGGATAAAACTCTAGGATATGTAACAGAATTTTAGGACATTTCCAAGACAAAATGGAATTCCAGGATGTGTATGAACCATGGATTCGACATATACATATCTATATCAAAGTTGATATTCACGTGTATCAATATTAAAACTGATGTTATACAAGCACATCAATATACGCAACACAAATTACGTTTTTTTTTAAATGCAGCGTTACAATTAAAATAGTTCAAGTTTTTCTGAAAATAGTTACTTTTGGCTGTTTTTTGTAAGAAATAGTAGCCATAGTCACCTGTCATCAAAAATAGTAGCCATAGTCACCTGTCATCAAAAATAGTAGCAATAGTCGCCACTAGCAGCCCTGACAACATCGAGGTTCAAAAACTTTTGTTTTGTTTTGTTTTGTTTTCTGCCATTCCTACAGCCAATCAAAATCCCACGCTTTTCCTGCTTCACGTTGGCAAGCTACTTCAACATAACCATATTCACAAATTCTGAGAGTCGTGTTATGAAAAAAAGTGACAATAGTTTTGTAAATTTTGTGCTAATTCAGCTGGAATTATAATTTTGTGGAAAGCAAATATAGTGTTATGCTTTGTGTAAGCCTAAATATTTTTTTTTCTCAACTTTATTTAAATATTGCACCCATTAAATGGCTGAGAGAACTCAAAGAAGTTTCATAAGTTTGAAGACGGAAACTGAAGGTCATGGCAAGTTTCAGGCCGATTAGATTAAACTATTCCCTGGCATTATTGATGTATCTAAGACAGGATCTACTCATGTTGTTTGTAAAATATGCAGTCAAGACATTCAAGTTGTAGCGTCAGGCTTATATGATTTGAAAGAATAAGACAAAAATGCACGAAAAAAAAAAATTTTAATGAAAAACAGAGCATCTATCAACACTTTCTTTGCTCAACCAAAGCAGAAAGACTGGGGTCGAAAAACGCGGTCGCCTAGGGCGACCCGGAAAACATGTACCGTAATTTTCGTCGTATAATCCGCAGATAAATGCCGATAAAAAAAAAAAAAAAAAAACGTTTTTGCGCCAGTTTGATTAAAAAAAAAAAAAAATCTTCAGAGTAATTGTGCCGAAGAGGGGGCATAATAAAAGGAACTCCCTCGGAAAAATTCTCCTCAGTTCAGGAGTTTGTACGGAGCGGAGAGGAGGTGGGAAGGGGTGTCATAATGAAAGACCGCAAAAGTTGTATGGGGCCGGCGGGAGCTACTTTGTCTTTGTATTGTCGAGAAAGACAAAACGCTGACTGTGCTTGTGCCCTCTCTTCGTCAATCAGCCAATAAAAATGTATGCACAGCGCTCGTTGTATGAACCTAGACATGAATGCCTCATTTCAAAGTTCCATGTTCTGGATCTCGTATATTTTAGTTCGTCCTTCGCCATTTTCACCAAAGTCTTTGCTGCTGATATTTTCCTTCATTGCTATTTATGATGTCTTTAAAAAGGAAACGTTTCACTTACACTGCCGAATTTAAACTTAAGTGGGGTAACAGCTGAGGATATGATCGTGTCACTACGCGATAGTTTTTAAAAGGTCAGAAAACTAGCGTGCAGTGACACACGAAAAGCTGCAGTCTAAAACGTAAACAGACCATGTCGGTAAACTCCGCAGGTGATTTCACACGGGAATTTGCGAAAGAAGTCTAGCCCTTTTTTTTTTTTTTATTTTTTTTTATTTTACCTGTGTATAAGCTGACTCCCCTTACTTTGGAAGCATTTTTATGAATTGTTCTGTATCAGCGTTTCATCGGTATTTCTATGAATTGTTCTGTATCAGCGTTTCATCAGTATTTCTATGAATTGTTCTGTATCAGTGTTTCATCATTGGCAATGTCTAATGTTGGAGCTACTGCATCGGAGTGATTAAATTTTGTGCTCTATGGATACCACGCGACTAAGCTTCTTTTTCTGTCCGAAGATCAAAATATATTAAAAAAGTTTCCTTTAAAAAATGAATTTCTTTATTTAATAAGATCATTTTTTTTTATTTCTTCGGACTCCGGAGTCTTTATCCGACTTTTTTGCCAAAAATTCCGCTTTTGGATCAGCATTTGTGATGTGCGGATTATATGGAGACTTTTTTTTTTTTTCTGAACGTCACAATCTGCGAATCATATGCCGGCGCAGATTATACGAAGGTAAAAAAAAAAAAAAATATTGCGAATTCTAGGGTCTGGGGATAACGAAAATTACAGTAATTCAAGAATTTGCAAGCCCCAGACAAAAGCAAAAGAGTACCGGTTTTTCTTTTTTGGTTTTTTTTTTTTTGCCAGGGAGAGATAAGCTAAGGGTAGAATATTTTTTTTAACAGAAGTATACACGACTTTGATATTATACACACACGCACACACGCACCCCTCCGCGGGTCCAGTTTCTGGCCACTAAAAAATTTAGCTGGCCACCAGATTTCAGAATATTTTTCTACCCCTGTTTATTACAAGGCCTGAAGTTTCATTTGCCAATTTCGTCACCCTGCACAATTTAGCAGCTTCCAGCTGATCACTTTTCTGACTTAGCAGCTGAAATGTTTCCTGACAGTGCTGTTGCCAAGAAGTTTCAGTTAAAGCAGACCAAACACTGCAAACCAAAACAACACTTATTATCAAAACCTGCATAGCTCTATCTACAGCAAAACCAGTTATCAATCTGTGCAGGGAGACACCCTTTTTACTAATGATTGATGAATCAAATGACGAGAAAACTGACGAGGGATTAGCTATTATGGTGAGAATTTTTAATTTGGTTTGAAACCCAGAACAAGATTGCTCAAAATACCAGTATGTAGAGGTGGAACCAGTGAGGCCATTTTCAGTGACATTGACACCATGCTAAATATCCCTTAGAGAAACTGCACTAGCTTTGCAAGCAACAATTGCAGTGTTCAGGGTTCGTACACTTTTAAAGAAAATAAATTCCAGGAGTTTTTCAGGAGTCCGTAAAAAAATTCCAGGAGCCCAAACTTTTGCTAGAATCACAGTGCGTTGTTGCCTATATTGAAAATTACGGTAAAGTTTACTACTTATTTTTTTTTTGTGTGTGTGTTTCAAGGTTTATTGACCATCATGTGAGACTGAGTGCTATAAGCAGTCACACATCTCTAATTTAGGGCCACCTGTTGCAGAGAAGCGGGCGGTCGTAGTGAGCGATGGGTTTGACTCCTCGGGGCACTCCGTGGTAACAATGGCACACACAACAGCAACTAGGGCTTCTGTGAATCTTGGAGAGGTGCAAGCTAGTTCTGTGTGACATTGGCAAAAAGACCCCAACTCGTTGGGTTTTGTTCCAGAATCCTTAGGTTGAATGACCAACTGCAACCCTCAGCTGTGGGCTAATCCCTCACACTGATGTACTTACCTGATTAAAAAGAAATCAATATCCGGACTCAAGTGTGGGATATGGTGGACCTACCACACTTGAGATGGATGGTCCACCACGGAATCGACCTGGACTTTCTAAACGGCGTATGAGAAAGAGCTGTCGGCTGAGTGAATGTAAGATTGGTGTATGGAATACTAGAAGTATAAATCGCAAGATGAATGAGGTGATTGAGGAGATGAATAAGTATAGACTGGATGTGCCGTGTGTAAGTGAAACCAAAAAGAAGGAAATTGGGGTAGAAGAAGTGAATGGCACAGTGAGTGTGTGGTCTGGAGTATTGGATAATGTGAGAGGACAGGTGATGATTTTAAGTGAAAAGATGAAGAATAACTTGATTCACTATAGTTGTGTAAGTGAGAGAATTCTCTGGATTCGTTTGAAAGTGAAACTTCAGAGAATTGTAATTGTTGTGTATGCTCCTTGTGACTCTGAACCTTCTGTTAATAAGGAAGATTTCTGGAATGAGCTAAAAGCTGTTTTGAGCCAGTTTGGTGCTAAAGAAAAAGTTATAATAGCAGGGAATTTCAATGCTCGAGTAGGTGTGCAGAATGCAATTTCTGACAATGTTCTGGGTAAGTTTAATGATCCTTGTGTGAATGATAATGGTGAAAGATTAATTGAACTCTGCATTGAGACTAGTTTGTGTGTATCTAATACATTTTTCAACCACAAGTATATCCACACATATGCTTGGGAAAATCGTACTCTTGGTCAAAAGAGTGTGACAGATTTTGTTGTCTACAATCAGCATCTGAAAAACTTAGTTGTTGACACCCGTGTGATAAGAGGTGTGGATGTTGGTTCTGATCATTACTTGGTAGTGTCACGAGTGAAACTTAATGTTGGTTGGAGGAAATGGAATAGGAAAAGACCCAGGATATAAAGAATAAAGGTTGATAGGTTCCTTGAAGATCATCAGTGCTGCTCTGATTTACTCAGAGAATGACTGAAGGAGCTGAAGTCTGGTGAGAGGGATGTAGAAAAGAAGTGGAAATTTTTTAAGAACTGTGTTGTCACTGCTGCTAAAGAGGTCTGTAGCACCACAATAGTGGGTAACACTAGAGCTGATGCTTGGAATAGTGAGATTGAAGAGGCAGTAAAGAGAAAGAAGGAAACCTATTTGGGGATGTTGCAAGGTAGAGTCTCTGTGGATGAATATCGCTGTAAGAAGCGTGAAGCGGCTAAGCTGGTTCGCCAGAGTAAGGCAAAAGATAAGGAGAAGGTGGAAAGCCATGAATTGGCTTTTTGGAAAGATAGAAAGTCCTTCTGGAAGTACACGAGACTCAGGAAAAATAGAGGAAAGAAAGTTGTAAGATGTGTGAAGAATGAAATCGGGGAAATGATATGGGAGCCCAATGAGTTAAGTGAAAGATGGGGTGAATACTTCTGTGAGTTATTAGATCAGGAAAGCAAAGACGATTCTGAGACAGACGCAGATGATGTCACAGTGAGGGAAGGAAGCACAGGAGAGATCTCAAGAGAAGAAGTGTGTAAAGCTCTAAAATCTCTTCAGAATGGCAAGGCTCCGGGAGTTGATGGCACAACTGCCGAGATGTTGAAATATGGTGGTAACTCTGTAATTGACTGGTTAACTGAAATTTGCCAGTTGTGCTGGGAGTTAGGAATGGTACCTCGGGATTGGAAGGATGTTATTATTGTTCCCTTGTATAAGGGAAAAGGCGATCAGACTGAATACAAAAACTATCGTGGTATTACCCCACTAAGTGTGCCAGGGAAAGTGTTTGGTAAGGTTGTTATTGAAAAACTATGGGGTCTTACATTAGAGAAAGTGTGGGATGTTCAGAGTGGTTTTATGCCTGGTAAAGGCTGCACTAACCAGATTTTTGCATTACGCACAATGATTGAAAGTACCTCGCTGTTGGTAAGAAAGTTTTAGCTGCCTTCATAGATTTAGAGAAAGCTTATGACCAAGTAAATAGGACACTTTTGTGGAAGGTATTGAATGAATATGGTGTTACTGGGAATCTACTTAATAGTGTAAAAGCCATGTATGCTAGTAGAAGAGCTTGTGTATGAGTGAATGGTGTTTTACCAAAATAGTTTTCTATTGGTGCAGGAGTTAGACAAGGTTGTGTAATTTCACCATGGCTGTTTAATATCTTTATGGACGCGTGCATGCATGATGCCAAAATAGATGATAGTGGTTATGTCTTGGTGATATTCATGTGTGCAGATTGCTGTATGCTGATGACACTGTCCTGTTGGCAGAGAACAAAAGTGATTTGCAGAGTATGTTGTCTCGGATGTATGAAGTTTGCATGAAATTCAAACTGAGTATAAATAAGGGAAAAACCAAAGTTATGGTGTTTGAGAAAGGAACGGGTAGCACTGAATGTAATGTAATGCAAGTATAAATGGCACTGTGATTGACCAGGTGAGTGAGTTTGAGTATTTAGGAAGCATGTTTGAGAGAGAGAAAAAATTGGATGGTGAAATTAGTAGGAGAGTGAATTCTTCATTGAAAGTCATAGGTGCCCTGGGAGGTTTTCACAGGAATGATAATTTCTCTAGAGTCCCGCATGGCTGTGTATGAATTAGTAATTGTTCCTACTCTGATGTATGGCAGTGAAACCTGGGTACTGCAGAAGAAACATAGGAGTTGTTTGTGTGCTGGAGAAATGTGTTACTTACGGGGGGGGGGTTGTGGCAAGACACTGATTGTGTGAGGAATGATGTGTTGCAGTTGTGTGATGTGAAGCAAAATGTTGTTTGCAAGGTGGAGACCAATATGCTTCGGTGGTTTGGCCATGTTGAAAGAATGAGTGATGAGATGCTTACTAAGAAAATCTTTTTAGCCCAAGTGGCAGGAAGGAAAGGCAGAGGAAGGCCAAGGAAGACAAGGGTAGATCAGATTCATGAATGTCTGCATGAGAAAAAGATTATGAGTATGAAGTATAAAAAATCTTGTGTACGGCGTGTAATGGATATCAGTAAACCCGAGTTGTATGTCAAGATTGCTGTAAGTGGAGAAGTTTGATACAACAGTAAGTAAAAATATCTGGTAGTTTGTATTTCTTTTTGGAGCTAACATCTGAATCTCAGAGAACAGCTTAGTGATATGTATGTTGCAGAGAAGGGACAGAGCCAATGCCATCAGACAAATACACCACCCATACCTCATATGGGACTCAAAACCTCACCCACCTCGGGCGAATGGTCAGACCATTTGGCCGCCGAGGCAGCACTACACATTTACAATACATCGACTGAAAGCAGAAAAGATATATACACATTAGTAAAGATGGGAAATTCTGATTCATTAAAACCTTAAACATGCTTCCTTACATTTCTGAAACAAACAAAATAAAATACATGCATGATACTGATAATTTGTTTCCCTGTAACACAATATTTTTTTTACAGTGCCTACATATCAGAAAGCAGGCACTGAGCTAAAGTAAAAGACCCCAAATCATTCACAGAGCATGAATCATGTAAACCTCAATAATGACACTGTGCATCACCAAGCTTCACAGGATTTTTTTTTTTTTTTTAATATCCACTTTAATACAAACCTAAAAGGCAGGATATCCCATGCTCTAGAATTCAAGAAACTAGATAGAAACAAGAACCTGAAAAGCTGGAATGCCAACCCTTTGGAGAACCAAGAACAAAAAAAAAAAAAAAAAAAGAACTGATTCTGTTTTTACTTGTATAGAAATACTCCAAACTTTCTATTTACAATACGTAACATGCCTTTAATGGATGGCAGACAGTGAAATACTGATGTTTCTGTATGCCTACTTAGTATGAGGGAAACATTTAAATGCATATTTTTGCAACATGTACTTTACCTTCTCTACCTGGATTTATTGTTTCTTTTTGATATTTTTGAAAACTGGCTACTGGTTAAAAATTTTAGGTAATTTAATACACAAAAATGTTTGACCAACTTTCTGAACGCACCCTGTATATGTCTAACTATTTCGAAAGCTAAGAAAACGCAATCCTCGGAGTGCCTAAAAATGTTTTTTTTTTTTTTATGCGCTTTTCCTGGAAATTTGTAATTTTATTCCGGAAATTTTAATCTGGTTTCAGTATGTTCTTCGAAAGTTAATGCATGATAATACACATACAAAAGCCTTCAATTCCGTTGAAATTTTAGTCTGTTCTTAAGGACCCCGAGGAGGGGATCTTTTACTTAAAAACTCGATGGGGGAAAATGGTGTATATTGAAAGAACATGTTGAAAATGGCTGAAATCTGATTAATACACAGTGTGCACGAGCTTGATCAATTCTTCCACAGATTTGCATGCCGCTAACTGCTATGAAAGAAACCAGGTGAATTCCTTTTCAAAGGTATACTTCTCTTTTTTAGCAGGGAAAGTTTCCTCCGTTTTATGGACGCAATATACACTAAAGAGCAATTGAATTAGAGACAGCTGGCGTTATGCAAATATGGCGCTGTGGGCAGCCCTATAAACGGAAACGACATGACATATGCAGCGATCCGACAATATAAGGAGTGATGCGATGGGAATCAGTAAGAGTCTGACACAGTATGGGTAAGATGAAGAATCCAAGCGCATTTGATAGTGGGCAAATTGTTGGGGCCCGACGAATGGGTCACTCCATCTCAGAAGTCGTGCAGGCACTGGGATTTTCATGAGCCACTGTGTCATGGGTGCACCGTGAGTACATCGAATCCGGTAAAATCATCCCTGCAAGATCCAACTGCCGTGGACAACAGCATGTGGATGAGTGAGGTCATCGTCGGCTAGCTCGCATTGTAACAGCGGATAGACTGGCCACAGTGCAAGAAATTACTCAGCAATTTAACGCTGGTGCACAAAAACATGTAAGCAGCCACACCATCCAGAACCATCTCCTCGCTATGGGGTACAGAAGCCTTCGTCCCACGAGGGTACCGCTGCTGACCGCCCATCACAGGGTGCAAAGATTAGCATGGGAGCAGGAATATCGCCACTAAACCCTAGACATGTGGAAAAATGTTGCCTGGACTGATGAGTCGAGATTCACGTTGGTACATGCGGATAGCAGGATACGAGTACGACGAAAACCATATGAAGCGATGGGTCCTTCTTGCCAGCAGGGTACTCTTCACGCTGGTGGGAGTGGCTTTGTCGTCTGGGGACTGTTTAAGTAGACTGAAATGGACACCTAGTACGTGGAAAATCGTCCCTTACAGGTCAACGTTACCAGGGTATCCTGGACGACCATTTGCTCCCGTTTGTGCGTCTTCAACATCCCACTGGGGACCTCATCCTGCAACAAGACAATGCACCATGCCATCGCTCCCAAATTGTATCCGAATGGTTGGATGAACACTCCACTGACATGACCTAGCTTCCTTGGGTGGATGAACACTAGGTCACCTAACCTCAATCCCATAGCTTCCTTGGTTGGATGAACCCTAGGTCACCTGACCTCAATCCAATCTAAGTTTTGGTAACACAAATAGAAACAATTCAAATGTAGAATCTGGCAACAATCTTAGTCCTCCATTGGCGTGATGAAGACCTAAGACAAGGTCGAAAGCTCCCAACTTACGAACTTTCTTGTAAAAGTTTTTTCATGTAACATAACTAGCGTGATCAAGTTACCTTTATTTGTCATTATTGTTACGTGTTTTGCCCATCATCGTCATGGCATTAATTTATTGCTAAACAGCAATCATCTTTCTTTGGAGATTGTAAAAAAATCTTAAGTGTGGTGATTATGCAATAGTTTGTGATTTTTCTGAAAATTATTCTTTTACTCTTCAAGATGAGGTCCAGGGATTTCACTGGAACAACTCACAAGCAACAATTCACCCATTTGTTGTATATTGCAACAATGGAGGCATGATCACAGCATAAAAAATATTAGTTTTGTGATAATTTCTGAATGCCTTCATCGCGATACTACAGCTGTTCATTTATTTCAAAAAGAGTTAATTCAGTTTTTAGCCAAAAGATTTGATGGGACTCCTAGGAAAATGATGTACTTTTCTGATAGCGCAGCAGCTCACTACAAGAATCGTAAAAATGTTTTAAAGTTTAAACCTACGCTGTCATGTAAAGGATTTCAGAATTCAAGCAGAGTGGCATTCCTTTGCTACAGCTCATGGAAAAGGAGTGTCAGATGGCATTAATGGAACTGTGAAGAGACTAGCAGCTCGTGCCAGCTTGCAGCATCTATACAAAGACTAAATAATGACTGCACTGTAATTGTATGAATAGGCATAACCTAATATTGCAAGGATACAATTTGCTTATGTCACTTCCCAGCAATATGAGAAAGAAAAATTTCTTTTACAGGAGCGTTTTTTGTCGTCTTGTGTTGTCCCCGACACCTAGAAGTTGCATGCCTTCATACCATGTAACAGTAGCACACTTCTATGCAATTTTTTTTTCTAATTCCACAACATGCAAAGAAGTAAAAGTCACCAAAGAAGGAGAACTTGAAATAGAACAGTTAAATGGATTTGTAACTTGTGTTTATGAAGCACAGTGGAGGGTAAGGATGTATTCTCAGTGTGAATTATGATCTACAAGAAATCAAAGTTAACTTCCTCTATCCCCATGGTCCATCTCCATTTTATTATCCTGAAAACCCTGACATATTACAAATACCTGTAGCTTCAGTACTGACCAAAGTTGACTAACGAACTGCTACTAGCCGAACCTACAGACTATTTCCTAGTGAAATGTATGCTGCATCTTCTAAATTAACTTTGAAAATAGCTCCACCATTATGCCACGGCTAAAAGCTTGAATGAACAAAAGTGTTTTCTGGACTTGACAGTTAAACACAAATTAAAATCTGAAAGTTGATTTCCATTTTTTTTATTTCCCCGATTAATTAAAAAGCTATTTTCCTTTTCCATTTTATGATCTATCTGTTCAATAGTAGTACTGTGACAGAACTATAAACTTACTGACATATGCATATTTTTTAATCTGACATATGGTATTGTAGGATAAAAATTTCATCAAAAAATAATAGCTCATATGCTATTTTAGGTAAAAATATGCAGACAAGTAGTTTTGTTTTATAACTCAGTAGATATAAAAAAATATTTCCAATAAAAGCTAAAAGTATTTGGAGGCAATTGTTTGATTGCACAAAATCCATTTGTTTTGTATACATTTGATCAGGGCTGCAGAATAGGTCCGAACGTGCAAACAAGGTTCGGGGGAAATGGAAATTAAAGGAGCTCTATGGAAATTTTTGCCCGGAGTAAAATAATAATAGTAATAATAAAACGAGAAATTGACTTATTAACAACGAATATAACATGAAAAATAGGAGTAATTTACTTCACGGTAATCATTTTGAAAAAATGTGTCGTTATGAATACAAGAGGTGTGACATACTGCGAACTACCGCCCACAAACGATTCACTGAGCCTGAAGTACTTTACTAATGCCAAGGCGGAGACAGCGTGGCGTTAAGTAACAAGTATACAACGCAACCACTAATCACGCTAATAAACGTTTCCGAAACTAATTGGTTAGTGCTGTAAGCAATAGCTTCTGATCATTCGTCAGAAATGGGTCCGGGTTCGAATCCTGATGAGGCATGGATGTTGTGTTTGTCTCATGGTGCTGGCTCTCGCCCTTCCCTGGAACCAATGGCCCTAAATTAGGTACAGGAGACTGCTTTATAGCCCACTGAGTTGCTCTAGGTGATTGTTAAACCTCCAATAGAAAAAAATGACAGCTAAAGTGTCATTTGAAATATTATTGGGGGTTCCGGACATTGTAAAGCGAATGACCCATGCATTTTTCAAAGGATTTAAATCGAATTTAAATTTCATTCAGTAAAATTATCTGGCACAATTAGACGCCTGGAATACTACGTAGAATAAAATAAATTTTAATTAATTACAGAACTTTTTAGCTGTTTATTTTTCAGCCTCTATGCCCTGGGTTACTTCTTGATTCGCCTATTCTTTGTACGTCGAAAGTTAATGGGTTCCGCCATTTTAGGCAAGGAAAAAATTCTTGATTCACCTAAAACTTTTATCTGCTAGAGGGAAGAGATTCACCTGGAGCACTAAATCTTTCGTGTGTAAAAAAAAGACAATTTTTGCGTGAAAAAAAAACTAGTTATTCATTGGAATAAATATTTGTTTTTTTGTTTGTTTGTTTTTTTTTCAAATTTTTAAGTAATAGGCTTTAAGGATAGTTCTTGATCATTGGCATATACTCTAATAATCGCTTAAACGTGTATGAAAATCCGCTACAGTTTTGGGGGAAATTTCAGACAAAAAAAAAATGTGTTCTGGGGAAATATTGGGTCCTGAACATTTTCTGCACCCCTGCATTTGATAAGAGAATTTTTTTCAGTACAAAATGATGTATGTACAAGTGATTTTAGTATGAAAATGAGGGGTAGGGGTTCCTATTTAAATGTATAACTGATTATCCCATTGTTATCCTAAGTTGAGATTCATAGATATTGTAGAGCATAAATATATGAAGAACATATAAAATTAAAAAAAAAAATGTATCCCTTTCTGAGATATGGCAGGTCAAAGTGTTTGACCTTGAAACCAAAAATGAAATAAATATATTCATGTGATATATCATATGAAAGATCACATCAAATGCTTTCTAAAAATACCAATATCGAGGTTCTGTGCCAAATAGGAAAGAAAATATGGGCGATTTTGTAATACATGAAAAGTGAAGCTTTTGGTCAATTTTTGAAGTTGTGTATTTCAGAAACCAGAAGAGATAGAGACTTATCAATTGGCATTAATTAATTTTTCCATAAGCTTTACATGTGTGCCAAATTTCATAAAATCCTGAGGAGGTCAGGTTGTAAGCCCTGTTGATTTGACTGGGGAGGCCTACACAGCAAATGAATATTGCAACTCAAGTTACATAACTAAAGTGCTATTAGTGCATTTCTGTGCTTTACTTTCAATTGGCCTCTAAGCCACGAAGGTAAACCAAGCTGCCATTAACTTTAGATTGCTTTTTACCAAGAGGTAGCCACACCTAATGTTATTTAATCTCCTGTAATGTTTTGTGTGTGTGCACTGCAATTCTGTGTTGAAAATTTAAAATGCTTTTCTTTTTTTCTGCACAGAAAATATTAGACAAATACTGAGGTGCTTTGCCAAAAAATGTATGTTTTCATTGTGTCTAGGTCATAAGTGAAAAATCAGGATGTATATTTGTGCATATCATTCAACTAACTCCAAAAAACATGAAACATTACAATAATTTAATTGCGAATTTTTGACTACTCAGACAAATTTAAGGACAATCATTAAATTGGGGATGGTTCTTATTTTATTTTCTCTTATTTAATAGAGTTCCCCAATTATACTGTGCTCTCAGATATTTCGCACATTTTTTTTTTTTTTTTTTTTGTTCAGAGGGGCATGATATAACCAGGGTCTACTGTATTCTCTTCACTATTATCGAGACAGGTGGAGCCAATAGAAAGCAGTTTAGTCATGCATCTCCTAGGATTGCATTACCTTATAAATTGCGCACATTAACACCCCCAAAAATAAAAATAAGGCAGTAGGTAAATCAAATCTTCCAAGTCAGAAAGGCTCACCTTCTAATTGGATAGCAAGTAGATAGTACAAACAATGAACAGAAATTCTTACAACCACGCCAGCAAAGGTATGTGCAAAGCAGTTGCTCTGATGAGAGCACACCATGGAACATAAGAATGACAACTACACCATATTCATGGTCATTGGGGGGGGGGGGGTTTAACAACTACTGAGAGTTATGGCTTTAGCAATATTACAATGCCATAAAGAAAGACAAGTGCTACAGGAAGAAAATGATGTGATACTCACATCATTTCAAGAGGAACTTAAACAATTGAAACTTCTGAGAGAAAACCCAGATATTTCAATTGTTTCTGCAGACAAAAATACACAGGTCATCATTCTAGATAAAGTTGACTACAACAAAATGTTACAAGGCCTGATAAACATCCCACATTCCGTTATTCAAAACTATTTCACCTCTGCTACAATAGCTGTATTAAGCAAGCTTAAAAACCATAAATCACTGCCAGAATCTATTTTAAATAATATGCAGCCTCCACTTGGCCCTCGTGTCCCTGAATTATTTGGGAAATTGAAACTCCATAAAGGTCATCCAATTTGTCCATTGGTTTCGGGGTAAGCGGGCCCAAATAAGACCTCTGGAACAGGCCCTTGCCAAATATCTGTTGCCTCTTACCCATAACTCTGACTACTCTGTCACCAGCTCTACTCAGGCCTTACAAAAAATCAGAGAATTTCAACTGAGGGAATGCAAATTTATTATGGCCTCTTTAGATGTGCTATCTCTCTATCCTAGCACTCCTATATCTTCTGCTCAGTTTAATTGAAACAATGCTTATTAATGCTTTAATAACATTATCAACAAACTGGGGATGCACCCAGGGGACTCCATTTTCACCTATCTTAGTGGAAATTGTCCTACAGGATCTTGAAAATAGGTTTCTGGAAGAACATCACATCAAACCCATCTTATATATATGTTATGTGGATGATATTCTTATATTATGGCCTCCTCACACATTGGAGGAACTGACAAATTTTGCAAATATTTTTTCTAACCAATAACCAACCATCAAGTTTAGCCTTGAAATCAAGAACGATGCTACACTACCTTTTTTGGACATTAACCTGTACAGAGACCCGGTCACAAACTCTATCACAACTTCTGTATCGGCAGCATGTAATCTACTGACCGTGAAAAAAAAATAATAATCTGACACATAATTTGCAGCAGCGTATAATCTATAGATCGTGAAATTCTGAGCAAAACAATTTTTCACTTCATATAACCCTTGGCAGCTCCTCGCAGACCATGAAATTCCGAAGAAAAAAGATTGTCATACAATCCGCCATAGTTGTGTTAATCTGAACAGTAATTTCTGACAGAAAAGCAATGATTCACAGGATAACCAACTCAGCAGTCCCAAAAAGGAAGAAAGAAACGATCGTTTTATTAAAACGAAAACTGTCACTTTTAAGTATTTCTCAGTTACTTTTAAGTAAATGAAGAACTAAAATCCCTGGCTTTTGCAGCATTACCATAATTCATTAGTTAGACCTAGAAAATCCGTCAAAATGATGGCAATACTGTACTGCCTATGTATCGTATTGCTCATGTCAAAAGCCTACGTACATCGATGATTTGGACCACAAAGTACTGGGTCGCGGCGGCGACGCTCAATCTTTCACAGGAGAACGGAGGCATCAATTTACCAGACGTGCACATATATTATCGTGCTCACCGATAATATATGTCTCTTTTCTGAATATGTTTCAACTGAATACAATAGCAAACAAAAACAATAATTAATATGATTAGCACAGCAAAACTAATAAAAAATGCAATTTGCAAAATGCAATGGAAGAGCTCTGCAGGCTTCTCACAGCACATAGGCTTCCGCTAGCGCAAATACTATTGCCTTCGTTGCATCATATTTTCTGTCAGAATGTTTGTTAGCAAAAAAAATCATATTCTTTCAATCTCTTTGCAGTCCTCTACCTCCGAATCGCGTTACCTTTTTTTCGTTACCGCATTTCTGGTACACTTCCAATAACACTACCTGTCCTGAAAATCCCCACACGGATGTTTTTAAATGCCAAAGCAATGTTTGTGCTTTTTTTCAGTGCAGGTGTATTATCTGCAGAACCAAAATTTATAATTTTTTAACAGTTAATTCGTGAATTACACAACAGAAATTATTCACGGAAAATTGCGAAATCTGAAAAAAAAAAAAAAAATCGGGCACCAGTGCTAGTTTTCTATACGCCTAGGTAACCAGGCACCTGGGATTTGTAGAGCCCTGTATAATATATATATATTAAAATACAAGTTTACTGAAAAGTGTATATATTTTAACTGAATTTAATATAAACATATATATTTTCAATTGAACTTAAATTATATACATATATGCTCTAAGAGTGTGAATAGCCCCTGGGGATCATATGACACCCATTGATTATTTAAGATAGAATCACCCTACATTGCAAAAACAAAAAAATAGTTCCTAACCTGAACTGATTATATAAAAACTATCTTAAGAACACTACAGGTGACAAAATTTCTGTAAGATCACATTTTGGGGTATGGACCCACCCTTACATACATCCCACTTTGTTTCTGTAGACATTCTTAATAATAACTCTAAGGAATGCCCTCTAAATATTCCCATCACATTTTCTACTCATCCAAACTGTAAAGTTTTAAATACTTCACCACATTGCAGTGATCCATACGTATTTCTCAAAACAATGCATATATGGCATTATACTAAGCACATTAAAAACTCAAAGAATATTAAATTTCGGTATTAATTTTCAATTATTGCTTCCAATCAAGCCTGGTGATGCAACACTGTTTTTTTTTTTTTTTACATAATGATTTCGGAAATATATACTAAATCAAATGCTATTTTTACAACTAGGCACAAGAGAAATCATAAGTGAAAACTTAAACCCAAGATTCGGATTCGAATACAAAACAAAAAGGGAATAACATGATATTAAAATTAACACAAACCTTTTAATGTCGACAACATGACTATAAGTCTTTAGGTGCCGATATTTGAAAGCTTACAACTTCACCACCTTCAAAAAGAAATTTAAAAAGCTAACCAAATAACTCCTTTGAAAATAAGGCAAGGCACCATCTGGCAGACGGAAATTTAACTTGTTCAAATCTCCTTCTCGTAAAGAAATTAGCTGCTGCCAAAAAAGATTCCTAATTTCATATCTTCTTACAATACAAAGCGATTACACCGCAAATGTCATGATAACCATTTCGTCAGTGCTACAAGTAACGTCATATGCAGGCAACACGAAGACGCAGAAAAGAATTTGCTTTGAAACCAATGGAACAAAAGCTTTTAGGCGTATAAAATGAGTAATTGAGTAATGAGTAATTCAATAATCTTTATAATTATACACAATCTTACTGTTTCATCAACGGTATAATTTATATCTCTTTTGCTTGTATGCGACGTCACGCCAACGATGATTTTTTTTTTTTTTGATTGGAGGTTTAACGACCACCGTGAGCAACTCAATGGGCTATAAGCAGTCGCCCGTCCCTAATTTAAGGTCACTGGTTCCAGGGAAGGGAGAGAGCCAGTGCCGTAAGACAAACACAACATCCATGCCTCACCGGGATTCGAACCCGGACCCCTTACGGACGAATGATCAGAGGCCATCGCTTAGACCACTGCGCCACCGGGGCGGCACGCCAACGATGAGCCGTGACCTATGGCGGAGGGTCATAGATCATATATAGAGGATTTTTAGGAAGGGAGTGTCTGGCTTCTGACTCCAGGTTTCAAACAACCCTTAGAAATAGGAAGCTAGGAGATTTGGGCTAGAGTGCCCGATAGGAAGGTCAAACGGAAGCGAGGTAGAAAGGGGGAGGAAGGAAGACGCCCTTATTTATTACCGGGGTCCGACGGCTTAACGTGCCCATCCGACGCACGGCGGGTATTTAGAGGCTCGAGCGCTCGTACCTGCCCAGGATCGAACCTGAGATTATCTCCATGGCAGTCACGAACGCTGAGCAATAGGCCACCCTAGGCCCTGGCGACAGAGTCAGTGGTATCTCCATCTAATATAAGCTCGATGACATTTGTTTGTGCTCAGCAGGGCCGCGGGTGGCCTAGTGGGAAACGTTCGTGATTGCCACGGAAATGACCTCAGGTTCGATCTCAGCAGGTACGAACGCTCGATCCACTAAATATCCGCCGTGCGTCGGATGGCCATGTTAAGCCGTCGGACCCTGGGCACTGGCCCCGCGGTAATAGATAAGGGCGTATTCCTCCCCCTTTCTACTTCGCTTCCGTGCCACTTTCCTATCGGGCACTCTAGCCTAAATCTCCTAGCTTCCTATTTCTAAGGGTTGTTTAAGACCTGGGTCAGACACTCACTTCCTAAAATTCTCTACATATAATCATGATCATTTGTGCTCAGCGCCATCTTGGACGTCGTCTTTCCCTGGGATGACCAAAGACCTTAGAGAGAATAGACTGGCAAATACCTAGGTACTTCCGTGAGTTTTTAAAAAACCGGATGTTCCGCCATTGGCAAGGAGTGAAAGCTGTTCCTCAGAATATGATGGTTGCGTGGGTGTTGCAAATCGTGCTTTAAGCCGCCCCGGTGGCGCAAACAGCTAAGGCGCTGGCCTCTGATCATTCGTCCGTAAGGGGTCCGGGTTCGAATCCCGGTGAGGCATGGATGTTGTGTTTGTCTTACGGCACTGGCTCTCTCCCTTCCCTGAAACCAGTGACCCTAAATTAGGGACGGGCGACTGCTTATAGCCCGTTGAGTTGCTCACGGTGGTCGTTCAACCTCCAATCAGCCGCCCCGGTGGCGCAGTGGTCTAAGGCGCTGGCCTCTGATCATTCGTCCGTCTGGGGTCTGGGTTCGAATCCCGGTGAGGCACGGATGTTGTGTTTGTCTTACGGCACTGGCTCTCTACCTTCCCTGGAACCAGTGACCCTAAATTAGGGACGGGCGACTGCTTATAGCCCATTGAGTTGTTCACAGTGGTCGTTAAACCTCCAATCGAAAAAAAAAAAAAACCTCCAATCAAAAAAAAAAAAAATCGTGCTTTAAATAGTTCTCATAAAAAATAAATTTTGTCAGGTTCGGGTCAGGTACTGTTTCAGACATGGATACAACATTATGGACGACATAAAAAACGGGTATTTTCACAAGTAAGTTAAATGTTTTGCTCATTGTTGTTCATAATGTCTTTGGCTGCAGTTCAAACAATTTTGATTGGTCTAAAAACATGACAGAATCATACACGCTCATAAAACATGAGAAATAACTTAAGAACAAACATGAATAATTATAAATGCCGGAGCATGACCCCCCTCCGCAAATAAATCAGAACGTTAAAACGAGTAAGAAACTATCACAGTACCTACAATGGTACACATAGGAAACAAAACATTAAGCTAAAGGAATAAGAACACATAGCGTACTTCAAGGAGGAATTTGATAACAATATATGAGAACGACATATGTCGGAGCAAAACTAGCCTCTGGAAAAACCCATAAATTAAAAAGATTTAAGTGGCGATACATTGCCAACAATCTCTCATTAATACACCAAAACGCCGTCCCGGTGGCGCAGTGGTCTAAGCGATGGCCTCTGATCATTCGTCCGAACGGGGTCCGGGTTCGAATCCCGGTGAGGCATGGATGTTGTGTTTGTCTTACGGTACTGGCTCTCTCCCTTCCCTGGAACCAGTGACCCTAAATTAGGGACGGGCGACTGCTTATAGCCCATTGAGTTGCTCACGGTGGTCGTTAAACCTCCAATCAAAAAAAAAAAAAAAATACACGAAAACATGGTGCAAATGTTACAGGAAAACAGTCGTCGACGTAGGCAACCAACTTATAAAAACACAATGCAAAACTACAGGGAGGTAACACAACAAACTTGTACACTATAAAAAACGAAACATGTGCAATTCTGAAAAACAGCAGAAAAATCAAAAAATGTCACATGCGATGAGCTGTGCAAGTGATTAACAAATAAAACATGTGGGCACTAAGAAAACTCCTGTGCTATACAATGCACTACAAGTTTGCACATTACGCAAGATAATCAAAAACAAAAACGGCGTCAGAACAGTACATGAAAAGCAAAATAAAGATAACACTACAGAAATAAGCAAAATGCAACAATACGGTAGAGGCAAACAACAAGACAGAAGGACTAGGAAAGGAGCAAATAAATTCTCATAACAAAGCCTGAGTTATGCCATAGTGAGAAACGTAGGGGTCAGCCGATTTTCCATGCCACCAAGCAACTCATCCAGAAAATGCACAATTTATAATCAATAATCATATAAACATAACAATTCCTCCATTAGCACATTGTACAATAGAACATAGTAATACTGAGGCAAGTCAATGGTTCAGCACAGTACCAAGATACAATGCAAATGGCTCGGGATTACAACACCTTCCCAAATATACTACAGAACACATACACAGAACAGCAATGAAAAGGTTAGAGCACGTCGCTCAACGCATTCGAAACAAGAATCCTCAAACTCATGAGGACACCACCATAATAAAACAACACATGGTGGATAAATTGTGTCAGGAGGAGAAATACAGGGGCACAGTAGTCAAACTCCAAAATACTTATCCTCTTAATGTAATTTAAAGGTAGCACAATAATCCCGACAATGCGAGGAAGAAACAACAAACAAAAGGCTACAGAACAAAGGAAAGTCCTCACGTTCCAACTTGCAAGTAGCACTAAGTGGTTAAAACGATACCCTGATGGTGTTACCATCAATCCGGAACCAACCGGCATCTTGCGCCCAGACCTGACGAAACCGTGCTAAGGAAGTAGTTGATTGTGCTTCTGCATATTCGAGGCGGAGGCGAGCTGAGCTGTTAAGCGGCTGCGAAAATAGGTGAGGATTGTGTCACTCGCAATAAGTGGATTAGGAGAGTCTGCGGCATTCTGGAGATAAAGATGATAGATATATATTGCTTGTTTCACCAAAACAAAAAGAAATGCGCAAACGAGATGGAGGGTGCTTCGTTAAAAGCAACCAGGAATAGGCGAGAAAAGGTAGATTGCGAGAAGTGATATGGTTCCCGAAACGAAAGATACAATGCAAAACAGGAATCAGGATGGGACAATGCCAGTACATATGGTCAATATCTCCGATGGACTCACAAAATGGGCGAATGGAAGAAGAAAAGAGAGACATACGGGATAGAAGATGAGGGAAAGGAAACCGGTGGTGAAGATATCTCCAGAGAATGTTACACTCCAACGGTGCAGAAAGAGGAGAAGAAGAGGCAGACCAGACGGCCTGAGAGATGGGAGAAGGAACATCAGAAAATGGGTGAGGAGCTGCGGTAGGTGCACGAAAAGAAACGGTAAAAGGAAACAGTGGAAACCAAGAGAATAGGGGCAGAAACACCTCTAATAGAGAGAAAAAAAAAGGAATAGGGAGACTGGGACCAAGGACAGAGACGAAGCCATGAGAACTGACAAGAGATGGATAAAGAAAACCTAGGGAAGAGCGAAGAAGAGCATAATCAGTAGCATCGGAAGGCAAAGGATCGGAAAATAAGGAGGTAAGGTCAAGTCGGGATTAACGAGTGTGCGAACAGTTAGTATACCGGAGCGGATCCAGGAAGGCAAAAGAAAAAAAGGCTGTCGGGAGGAATGGACGAGGGATGAAAAGAAAAGCGATTCATCCAAGAGATCAAGGCTGGTGGTCGGAGGGGCCCGGGAAAAAGGAAGAGCGCGGAGAAACGTCAGAGCTTCAGAAAGAACAGAAGGAAAATTAATGGAAGATGAAGAGAAGAAATCCATCTTGAGATAAAGGAGAAAGATGGATCGTGAAGAGAATGAAAACCATCAAGGGTAGAAGAAAGGGACGGAGTGGAAGCAATCAAGATCCGAAGACAGGAAACAAGTCGGTAAGCACGATAATATATGTGCACATCCGGTAACTTGATGCCTCCGTGCTCCTGTGAAAGATTGAGCGTCGCTGCCGCGACCCAGTGCTTTGTGGTCCAAATCATCGATGTACAAAAACTTTTGACATGATCAAGACGATACGTAGACAGTGCAGTAGGAGATCAGGTAAAGAAACAAAGTGGCAAGAGGTAGCGATGTACAATGGCAACACGCTCATGGTAGGAAGTGATGTACGAGCGCGTTGATTTCCAGAATCCCACCGTACGGTTAAAATGCGTGCGTAAAGCATCCCACGAAGCAGCTGCTGCCGTAAACGGATGCCCAATATAAGTACCAAGGATTTGCTGAGTCGAAGAGGACCACACCGCACTCCATGGGGCATCAGTGCAACCCACCCACGACCCACACCATAAGCAGGTGCTTTTTGCAGCATTAACAGTAGCACCAGATAAGTCCGCATAGGATCGATAAACTTGATATAAAACATCAAAGAGATTATCGTAACGCAAGCAGAACGTAGCATCATCGGCATACGCAGTATATATACAGCAGTGATGCTTAGTGCTTGCGACTGTAGGTGTCATAGCAGAGAGAAGGGATCGTTTCGCTGCAAGAAGAAAGGGATCAAAGGCCAAGGCAAAGAGTTGTCCCGAAAGAGGACAACCCTGCCGGATCCCTCGTTGGAAAGGCACACCCGCCGTAAAAAAAAAAGGCCGTCCGAACGTGAAGACGGGCACCTCGGTAGAGACTGAGCAGTATAGAAACGAAAGTAGGAGGGAAACCAAAAGAAGCAAGAACAGTACAGAGATAATCGTGAGAAACGTTATCAAAGGCAGATTTTGGATCGATATTAAGGAGTGCCAAAGGTTCAGAAAATTTACGAACAAGGAAGGTAAGGACAATTAGAAAAGTGGTATTATTATTAATGTACCAACCAGGCACAGTGTATGACAGGTCGGGAGAAACAAGAAAAGGAAGGACAGTTTTTTTTTTTTTTTGATTGGAGGTTTAACGACCACCGTGAGCAACTCAATGGGCTATAAGCAGTCGCCCGTCCCTAATTTAAGGTCACTGGTTCCAGGGAAGGGAGAGAGCCAGTGCCGTAAGACAAACACAACATCCATGCCTCACCGGGATTCGAACCCAGACCCCTTTCGGACGAATGATCAGAGGCCAACGCCTTAGACCACTGCGCCACCGGGGCGGCAAGGAAGGACAGTATCTAGTCGGCGAGAAAGTAATTTAGTGTAGAATTTATAATCTAAGTTGAGAATTAAAATGGGGCGCCAATTCGTCAAGTCCAAAAGGTCTCCCTTTTTAGGTAGTAGAGTAATATGTGCTACAGTGAAGTCTGGAGGTAACTCAGAAGAAGAAAGAGCACAAGAGAAACACGCGGAGAGAAAGGGTGGCAAGGACGGAAAGAAAGCACGGTAAAAGGAAAGTGGAAGACCGTCAGGTCCTGGAGAAGCATGCGGGTTAAGATACGCGAACGCCTCTCGGAGTTCAGAAGGGGGAAAATCCGATTATAAGAAAGAGCAAAGGTGAGCTGGGACCTGAGGGAGATTAGAAAGAAGCGAGGAAGAAGAAAGATCAGTAGTATGCAGTACCGCTCGGTACTTGTCCACAAAAGCTTTCCGAAAATGGGAACACACGATGGATTGATCATCAGTAACGGTACCATCAGCGAGGCGGAGATGTCGTATGGAGGATGAGGCTCGCTTCTTAGACTCCATTTTAGCAAAGTATTCATACGCCTGCGCAGACGAGGAGATATGACGCTAGCGCACCCGACGGACAGCCTACCGTGCTAAAGGTTTAAGAAGTGCAGAGAGATCACTTTGATACACGGTGTACATAGGGTCTGCCGGAGTCAGGATTGACAGATGACCTCGTAGATTGGCAATCTTCTGGAAACGTTCGGTGCAAACAGTAAAGGAGTAATTGCGAACAGAAAACTGCAGATCACTCTTAACCTTCAACCAAAGATGCAGAGCACTCGGTGTTCAGTCTAAAAGAAATCGCTTTTCGGCCAGAAATTGGTTTACTGCGGAACAAAATCCAGAGTCCGTGAGAAGCTTATCATCAAAAGTCCACGCGCGACATGTAGAAGTCTCACAGACAGTGAGACATACTGCACAGTGGTCGGAGGAAACCGTAGGAAAGTGCACTACGTCTGTAATGGACGGAGTCATCGTCGTCGAGACATACGCGCGATCAAGTCGTGGCAATGGAGAGCCACGTGTCACCGGACCATGCCACGTGTAGGAAATGTCAGTTGGTCGTAAACGCCGAAAAGCGTCAACAAGCTGAAAGTCATGAATGATAGGTGAAAAAGCAAAGATGTGAGATTACGACGGTATTCACCTCTTGATGACCACCTATCGAGGGAAGGCTCGAAAGTAGAGGTAAAATCCCCACCCAGGATAAGAAAATCCTGAGCGGGGAGAGCAGTAAGGGCATCTCGAAGACAATCACAAAAGGTTGTCACCAGAGATTCATTCTGCGGGAAATGTGCGTTCAGCACATGATAGGTAACCTTATCAATAGTAAACGAAAAACATTGTAGTCGACCCGGAAATATAGATCGAACTGCATAAGACGAGAAGCGATGCAACAGACGGTGATGGACACCAGCTCCTACACCGCCCCGTCTCCCAATACAATGAACCCCTCCGTGGTAGCAAAACCCCTACAATTAAACGTCGTAATCTGGAATGTTCAAATTCACTGTCGGCTGAAGTATTGTGGAAGTAACAGCCTTAAACTTCTCTACGTGGCGGTGAATCGTTACAACAAGATCGCCATAATCACCAGAAGCTTCGTCCACACTTTGAATACCTGCTGTCACATGGGTGAGCTGTTGAAGAACAGAGGGTATGAGCGCACCCGCTTTAAGAACAAGTGCTTTTATTGCAGACCTTTCCACATCAAAGCAGAGCAAATTATAAAGTTGCTGGTGAGATAAAGGTTGCTCTAATATTTTGTAATGCCGCAGCTGTTGTGCAAAATCATCAAAGGGAGGAACACCGAAGGACACCTCAATGTCCATCGACATTTCATAATCTTTGAACGCTGCAGGAGAAGTACGCTTCCAACTTCAAGCACGAGGAGAGTGACCAGAAGGCTTTCCGTGTTTAGCCTACGCGCCGCCACCGCGGGCAGCCAGTCGCTTTTCATTTCGATATGTTGAGTCTGCCACATATCCATCACAGGAAGCAGGGTCACCAGTACTGCAAAAGGTATCCTCTTTATGTTTTTTATTGCATAATTCTTATTTGTTGTTTAATTAATAATTTATGCGTCATTCACATTATGCATATGATTTTAGGGTTTGTACAAAAGTCTGGCTGATAATCCTTCTCGTACACCCAATCCCATATAATGCAAAAACTGAAATACAACCTTAGAATAATCTCAATAACTGTACTTTTTTCATAGACATTACCAACAAACGTAATTCTTTTTTAATTTGTTCAGATGGAATAATTGTTGAAATATGGGTACAAAGCAGAAAGAAACAGAAGTAAACAACATACACATGATGTTCTTGTGCACCATTGACTACATAAGGTACAATTTGTGAATGGTGTTCATGCGAAATTTGGCATTTTTGAAGATCAGAAATAAAAAAATCCTGACCTACAAAAACTAAAAATTTGAAGTTTTCATATGGTACCAATTTGACAGCGCCAATTTCAGTATGTAGCTTCTCATTTGAATTACAGTAGATTCTGGTTAATTGGGGCACATCAGGCATGGAATGTTTTGGCCCAATTATGCAAAACTTTGTCCTGGAGAGCTAATTTGGGATGTTCTTCACAGAAAGCCATGGTCCGAGTAAGTCATTCGTAACGGAAATCACGGACGGTGTAACATGGCATATGATAAGGAGCCTGTGACGTCCTTGTGGGATTAGTCCCGGAGTCATGGCCTGGAGTCGCTGGGAAAAATAACGTAAATGTAAAGTTAAGTTAATAGTGTTTATAATTTGAGAAATTCTAAATACTTTATTTAAAATATTTGTAGTCGCTCACGTGCTGAGGTCACAAATAATGATTGTATAAATTGTTTATTATGTGTCATTTGCAAAAGAAATTGTTGTATATTTTATTTACATTGGCGGAAAGTGAAAAAAGAACAGCAAGAAGGAGACGTCTGATACCAACGAAATTTATACAGCATAATAACGGAATACAGAGGATAACGTGATCAAAACATTATGGCAAAATACAGCTGTATTTGCTGGTAAACTGAAAAATGACATTTCCATGTAGCATGGTTAGTACGAGGTTGAACCGCCATGAACTGCGTCACACTGTGCAATTCTGGCATGGAGTCTGTCGTACAGATGTTGGATGTAAGTTTGGGGTATTGAGTTCCAAGCATCCTCAACCTGGACGCGTAAATCGGGGATGGTCGTGGCTGGCCGTGGATACCGGATAAGTCGTTGTCCCATAAAATCCCACACGTGCTCAATGGGAGACAAATCCGGTGAACGTGCAGGCCATGGAAGTTGTCTCACACCCTAGAGTGCATGTTGCGTTGCACGTGCCGTGTATGGGCGTGCGTTATCTTGCTGGAAAACACCGCGATGGACCGACCTTACAAATGGCACAACAACGGGCTGAATGATGATGCTGATGTAGGAGGTGCTGTTTAACGTACCCGGTATAAACACTAGTTGTGTACGGGAGTGATAGCTGATCTCTCCCCACACCAGAAGAGCAGGTGTAGGCCCTGTGTGTCGCCGGCGGATGCAAGAAGGGTGGAGATGCTCCCCTGTGCGTCTGCGAACACGCATACGGCCATCGGAGGCTCCCAAGCAGAATCTGCTTTCATCGCTGAACACGACAGATCGCCATTGCGTTCTCCAGTGCAGACGTTGGCGACACCACTGCAGCCGTTCCTGACGGTGGGCTGGAGTCAGAGGTACACATGCACGTAGTCTTGCATCCAGTAAACGGTTGCGGATTGTTCGTACAGTCACCTCAGGTGCAACGGCAGCTCGGATTTGCGTTGCAGTGGATGTTCTGCTTGACAACGCCGCTCTTCTTATGCGTCGATCGGTCCGTCTGCGACTCCCGGTTCCACGTCGTCTCGTGGTGGAATGTTCCTCGGACCATCTACGCCACCATCGTACCACCACCGATACTTCCCGTCCAATTCGCTCCGCAATGCGACCACCCGGCCTCGCGGAGTCCGATAACCGCTGAAATCGTACACGTCTTCCATGTCCAGGCATTGCAGCTTCTTCAGGATCTTCGCACGTGTCCGTACGCCGACGACTGATTACATTCAGTGTATATTATATGTAGGAGATTTTAGGCAGTGTCTGACCACAGGTCTTGAACAACCCTTAGAAATATGAAGCTAGGAGATTTGGGCTAGAGTGGCCGATAGGAAGTGACACGGAAGCGAGGTGGAAAGGGGAAGGAAGACGCCCTTATTTATTACCGGAGGGGGGGCAGTACCCGGGGTCCGACGGCTTAACGTGCCTATCCGAAGCACGGCGGATATTTAGTGGTTCGAGCGTTCGTACCTGCTGGGATCGAACCAGAGGCCTTCGCCGTGGCAGTCACGAATGTTGACCACTAGGCCACCCGCGGCCCGACTGGTTACATTAACTTCGCCGTACTCCTTAAATACCACCGACGATAATTTGCATATTATGCCGTGCTGTGGCGTAAGCGCCACCGGATGGTCCCGAAATTAACATCACACCTACGTAAACTCGACCCAATTAACATATGTAAATTTCACGATCGTCCGCAAATTCCATCTTGGTGTTCTTTTTTTCACTTTCCGCCAGTGTATATAACGTTGGAATTTATTAAGTTGTGAGTTATGATTAAGGATTTGATGTGCGGAAAATACTTATATGCAAAAGTGTACCGGAGCTGACGCCCCTCGTATTGGGGTAGCTTGATTGGAGCTCAGGGTCTCTTGGCGCTATAAACTGGTGATCTTTACCTCTCGCTTACTAGTTTCTTTTGTGGGATCGGTTGCACATTTGCTCTGCGTGTGGCACACAGGTGCAGTTTGATTTCTTCTTGGAAAATCATGCGGGAAGGCTCGTTGGCTTCAAGTGGTGAAGCGCGACGGTCTGAAATCTGCCGGAAGGAAATCTCCATGGCTGAACCTCTTTGGAGATGAATTGTTATCTCTTGAGAATGCAAGTCTTTTCTTGAACTAGCAAAAGCTTTATGCCTTTCCATGCCGTACGAGACCGGAGTTCCTGCCCGAGTATCAGGAGCAGTAAAGTTTGCTTTGCGCGCTTCCATGCTGTGAGAACTCGGAGTTTCTGCCTAATTGTTCTTGGGTGTCTGAAGCAGTGAGTTCTAGTCACGTCTTTTTTATGCCAAGAGATTATGGAGTTTCTATCCAATTATGTCCGAGAGTTACGAGTGGTGGAGGGTTCTCTTCACGCCTGGACGAATGCGTTGTTGTGAACAACATGGAGTACTCATCCAATGATTCACTTGAATTTTTTTTTTTTTTTTTGTGTGGAATTTTCTTCTCATTGAGCCAGTTGTGTATGTGTCGGGGCCGTCAGAAGAAAACCCTAGTGAGTGAAAGTCTTTTTCTTTGTATAATTAATAGTTGCTGGCATTTTTTTTTTATTATTGAAGGTTTAACGACCACCGTGAGCAACTCAATGGGCTATAAGCTGTTGCCCGTCCGTAATTTATGGTCACTGGTTCCAGGAAAGGGAGGAGAGAGCTAGTGCCGTAAGACAAACATCCATGCCTCAACGGGATTCGAACCCGGACCCCTTCGGACTAATGATCAGAGGCCATCACTTAGACCACTGCGCCACCGGGGCGACTGGCAGTTTAAAGTAAGGTTTTAGGATAATTTTTTTTTATTGGAGGTTTAACGACCACCGTGAGCAACTCAATGGGCTATAAGCAGTCGCCCGTCCCTAATTTAGGGTCACTGGTTCCAGGGAAGGGAGAGAGCCAGTGCCGTAAGACAAACAACATCCATGCCTCACCGGGATTCGAACCCGGACCCCTTACGGACGAATGGTTAGAGGCCAGCGCCTCAGACCACTGCGCCGGCGTAGGATAATTGAAAGTTATTTGAAATTGGTTTATTTTCATGTGGTGTTCATTGATGCATGTTGTACTATTAGGAGTTTAAAATTAATAGTGTTTACATACCCAGAGTTCATCGCCACTCTTGTTCTTCAGAGTGCTCATATGCTTTAATTGATTTTGAATGTTGTCTAAAGAAATGACAGGCTAATGATTAATGGGGTTTCAATACCTAATGTTATTAGTATGGCGTGATAAAAAATTGGGGCGAAAATCTGCAGTATGTTAGAATTTGAATTTTTTTTTAATTGGAGGTTTAACGACCACCGTGAGCAACTCAATGGGCTATAAGCAGTCGCCCGTCCCTAAATTAGGGTCACTGGTTCCAGGGAAGGGAGAGAGCCAGTGCCACAAGACAAACATCCATGCCACACCGGGATTCGAACCAATGGTTTTTATTTTTGATTGGAGGTTTAACGACCACCGTGAGCAACTCAATGGGCTATAAGCAGTCGCCCGTCCCTAATTTAGTGTCACTGGTTCCAGGGAAGGGAGAGAGCCAGTGCCGTAAGACAAACAACATCCATGCCTCACCGGCATTCGAACCCGGACGAATGCTGAGAGGCCAGCGCCTTAGACCACTACGCCACTGGGGCGGCGGACCAATGATCAGAGGCCATCGCTTAGACCACTGCGCCAGAATTTGAATTAAGTTTAGTAACATGCATTCTGAAGTAATTGACTTGTGGTTGTACTAAAACTGTTGAATTATATAAAAGGGTTTAGAAGAGTAGTTTGTGTATGATGTTTATTTGTCGTTGTAAATTTATTTGAATATCTGTCTACTGCACAGTACGTCCTAGTCGTGGGTTCGAACCCAGATTACAGAGATAGTAGCTGGGCAAAGTAAATTCTGGTGGGGAAGTAATGGCTAGGAGCGTTGCAAGCACATTAGACATTGTTTACTGTGCGAGTTCGATAAAGTCAGTAATGCAGCAGCAACATCTGTGAAGGGTATTGGGAGGATGCAGTTGATGACAGTACATGTCGCCGTTGGTTTCGGAAATTCCGGGACGGAGACAAGCTGTAAAAGTCAACCACGACCTGCACGTCAATCCGTGGTTTCCGACAGGGATGTGGACCAAGCCATAACAAATGACGCACATCCAACCGTTCAGAAAATAGCGGAACACATAACAGTCGAAAGAGGGATGCATGCGCTTGGGTTCATCGCCAAGTTCGATAACCGAGTTCCGCAATAGCTTTCTCGTCACAGAAATGAATACTTCTTGGGACTAATTGTAACGAGTGATTATAAATGGGTACTGTACCGTAATGTAAAGCGTTGATGGACTGTGTGCCAAGGTGTGGAGCCTGCTCCATCGACCTTAAAAGAACTGAATCCCAAAAAAGTTTTGTTTGGTGGAATGTCCAGGGAATAATCCACTGGGAGGTGTTGGCCCCTAACCGAACAATATATGACCTCTACTGCCAACAGATAGTGAGAACAACTGACATCGAAGTGGCCAGCACTCGTCAATCGCAAAGGCGTGATCCATCATCATGATAACGCCCGACCTCGTGCTATTTTAATCACTGGGAAAAAGTTACTGGACTTTGGTTGGGAAGTGTTACCTCACCCGGCGTATTCCCCGCAACCCACCACCTAAGAACTACCATCTTTTGAGATTGTTACAGAATGCCTTCGCTCTCCAAACCTTCAATGATGTGAATACGGCATTACATGACTTTTTACTCTAAAACACAGGAGTTTTTCAGGCGTAGGATTCACCTACTCATAGACAGATGGCAAGAGGTCATACAGAATGTTGGCAATTATGTGAAATCCTAGGTAGGTTATTTGTTGTGTTCTCCTTTCTTTGTAGCCTACAAAAACGGGTAGAACATATGCACACACCCAAGAAAAGATGACTCACATTCCATTTTCTCATATAATTTGTAAAAGAAAACCAGCATGTTCATGACGAAAATGGCAACACATACAAAAACCATGAATTAGACGTGCAGGTGCAGTGTTGCAATACAGAAAGTAGTGGCGAGTGAAAATTTTGTCATGCCCAACATAGACACTGAAATACAATTTCTAACCTACAGTTCTCTGCGTGTGTGTCAAAAGTCTAAGAGTGTGCAATGCAGTGCATTTTTTCATAAATGTTGGCTTTACAGAGCCTGCCATATATTTTACCATGATATTGAACAGAATGCAGGTCTTGGTAATGCACAGGTCAGACCGTGACTACCAGTGAGCAAATAGAATCAGCCAACTTGTTTTGAACTCAAACACAAATCTGGCTGGGAATGAACCTAAAAATCAGCCCCCACATGAAGAATGGAGTAAGTTTGTACCACAGCACAGGAAAGGATTGCTACAGACTTCTGCAGGGGAGGTTCTGCAAAACACTCAATCCAGATAAATCATATCACATCAGAAGTGTTAAAATGTTTTTTGCATTTTTTGGTTAACTATTTTTTTGAGGTTAAAAAGGCTTAAATGTTGTGCAAAGCACACTGCATGCACCTGTGTTGACAGAATCAACACAGACAACAGCAGATCCCACAGGTTGACCTTTGAACTTACTAGGCATGTGCCATTTTTTTTACAGCAGTGCTTTGTTTTTATGTGTGTAAAGCTCTTCATAGCATTTGTGTCATGTCGAAAAAAAAAGAATTGATCATGACATTTGCATCGGATTTTGTCAAAAACCTGGCGAAATTTCCAAAGACATACTTAAAAGTTACAGAAAGTCTATGAGGAGGATTGTACAAGTCATCCAGAAGTTTGAGTGGTATAAACGTTCCAAAGATGGTCGTGAAAGTATTGAGAGTGATGAAGTCTGGGAGGTCAGCAACCAGCAAAAAAAAAAAAAAAAAAAAAAAAAGTAAACAATGCCAAACTTGTGCACACAGCAGCCCAGAAAATAACCGAATCACTATTCGTAAGTTATCTGAAGACTATTAGTTTACAATTTCATACTAAAATGTTACAGGAAATAGAATTATTACATACTGAAGTAGTAAATAAAGATCCAACCGATAGAATTATGAGAAAATTGGCCAACATTAAAAATCATGGTAACCTCCCACAACAAATAAGTAATGCATATCCTCCAGTAGGAGCCTGTGCACCTACTATATTTGGGAAACTAAAAACAAAACAGGATGTCCGATTCGACTGATTGTAAATAAAAAATACAGCACCTACTATAAATTTAGAAAGGGATCTTCATAAATATTTTAAGCCCTCTATGAATCTTATAAAAACTCTGGGTAATCCTAGATAAGTTACAGAGAAGATTAAGTGTGTCGACATGAGAAACAGTATTATGGTGAGCTTAGATGTAATTGCATTGCATCCAAACTCTCCTACTATTGAGATAGCTATTTGAATTAATAAAAAAACAAGCTCATTGAAATGAAGATACCTGACTTTGAAATTGAGTGTAATAGCAGCTCTGCATTTCGTTGCAGATAACAATTACTTCAGATATCATCAAACAATCTATAGGCAAACATTTGGCTTGCCAATTGGATCTCCCTTATCTGGATTGTCAGAGGTAATATTGCAAGATATTGAGAATATGTTGCTTACAATACATTCACAGAACCAACCAAGGGTTTTTTTTTTTTTTTACTTATATGGCAGCATTCCGAGAATTGTTTACAACAATTTACAACAAAATATAATGGGTATTATTACCCTATAATACAAGTTACTTGTGAGCAAGAAGTTGAGAGCTAACTCGGTTACTTTGATACGGTATTGATAAGAAAGCACAGTTCTCTAGAGTATAAAGTTTACAGGAAGCAGACATATATCCCAGCTATACCGTTTCATTCAAATCGTCTCAAATATTAAAAACCTTCGAACAAGCAGAGATAAAATGGATAATGAACATTGCTACTGATTTTGGATATAAAAGAAATGAGATATGGAAGATGTATAAAAATTATAAAGCTAACATTAACGGACCTAGAAATACTAATACAATAAAAAGAGATATGCAATATTGTGGATACTTTACTTGCATACCACCACTGACTAACATTTCACGGAAAGAATGCAATAAAATAAATAAAAGATTTGCAGATATAGTAACAGATAAGTCGCTTTTTACTTCTGATTATGATAAAACGCCACATAGTCAAAGAGCAGGAACCTATGGGATACCAACAGTGGATATTACCACTAAAAATAAAACTAGCATACACACTGGTGTGCAAAAATTAAGGACGAAGAGGAGAAATTAACTTAACAGCGGAACGAGCAGGCAGAATGGACTGAAAGACCACTCAGGAGATAGACTAGGGTCCGAAACAGTAGGGCACGTGCATATATGCAACATGACGTTCGGGGTCGGGGGATCCGGAAGGGTATAAAGCACACGAGCGGTGTACGCTCAGCAATTCGGTTAAAGCTTTTACACGGTGTACATCGGCGTCGAGTTGCTGCCACCATTTGATATGGCCAACAGGCCATCCAGTAGACGACATTTGGATGACTTGACCCGGTGTCGCATCATTGGGAAATTGGAAGAAGGTTGAAGTTTAAATACTGTGGCCGAGGAGTTCGGGATCGCTCACAGCATCGTTTCACGAGCTTGGAGAGCATTTCAAATGACAGGAACAACTGTCCGAGAGTATAGCAGTGGTCGTTCACGAGCAACCATGGTGGCGGACGACCGGTATGTTGTCCTACAGGTGAGAATAGACAGACAGCAGGAGAAATCACAAGGCACATGCCACAGACAACTGGACGTCTGTTATCGCGTTTTACCGTGGCCAGGAGGATGCACAAAGGTGGTCTGTTTGCACGACGACCAGTATGGTGTGTGTCATTAACGCCTGCTCATCAGAGACGGCGGTTTCTGTGGTGCCAGAAACACAACAGGACATCAGCAATGGGGGGGGAGTTCCCTTTACAGATGAGAGCCGATTTAGTCTGACCAGCGATTCTGGACGTATATACATCTGGAGACAGCAGGGAACACGCAATGACACCTCCAACATCATCGAAAGGGACCGGTTTGGAGGTGGCGGAGTTCTCGTTTGACGCGGTATCATGCTTGGTAGCCGTAATGACCTCCACATCTTCCAAGGAGGTTCAGTCACTGGTGTCAGCTATTGTACCGAGGTTCACCTGCCTCACATGCGTCTGTTTAGAGGTGCTGTGGGTCCCGAGTTCCTCTTCATGGACAACGTTACATTTCATCGTACAGTAGCTGTCGCAGAGTTGTTGGAGAGTGAAGATATTCAATGCATGGATTGGCCCGCAAGGTCGCCGGACCTAAATTCAATCTAACACGTGTGGGACCTTCTTGGGAGACACTTGGCAGCACATCACCAGCCGCCAGCAACGATTCTGCAGCTGCAATTGACGCTACAAGAGGAATGGGCCGCGATGCCTCAACAGCTCCTTGATGACCTCGTCCTCAGCATGGACAGACGTTGTAAATCCCGCAACGCAGTCAGGGGTGATCATATCCCCTACTTAAGACTGGATTTTTCTTGGCAGCCGCCTGTCACATGGACGTTTCTGTCTTCTGTCCAGTTGTGCTCAAAGCTACCTTTTCAATAAAGTGCTTTTGTATCCTTTGGATTCCTTGTTTGGACGGTTTTGCTCACTTGTCCCATATTCTTACATCTTGGGGATCTTACGGAATGATTTGAATCGATGTGGAGCACTTCTGCACGACGTTACATTCGAAAAACAGTCTCGTCCTTAATTTTTGCACACCAGTTTAATGTAGCAAGTACTAAAAGGCAATTGCAAACCAGGATTGAGGAACATCAAAGAAACTGGATATATCTAAGTACATAATTTGCGGGTAAATGATGAAAAATGTTTATCTTTAAAATGCATTTTAGATTTTTACTGTAAAACTTACCTCCAAGTAAGACGACTTGAACACTGCTGCGGCAGGCCTAACACAACACCGCAGCAGCCATGCCAAGCTTGGCTCCGCTGAAACGAAGGTCTGCTCCGGTGGCCAACTAACTGGTGGAAGACTACAACAGGGAGTGGGTATGTTCTTGCCAGGGAAGCATTCAAATTTGTAGTGCTACCCCAACAGAAAATAGTTCAATTTTGTCGTAGTTTTTCAAAACACATGGTGAGATTTGCTTTGTTCTTATGCATATAATTCCCTGATATGAAGTAGAAAGTATGCAGGCCTTTCTTTCTTCTAGAAAAGTGTTAGAGTAGATGGCACATTCTCTCCAATGCAAGTTACATGGCATCAAAAAATGAAAGTTTTGCTGATGGTATTGACGGGGTGGTTCGCAGTTCATAATTCAAATTGGATTACAAAATATAATAATAAAATAAAACCTTTGAAGGAGAAGTGAGTTTATACATTCCGCATCAAAATATCATATGTGAAAAAACCAAGAAATTGTCAGATTTTAGTGTGAAAAACTGAGACAGAAATGATGAGCCATTTTCTGTAGTGTAACAGTACAAAATGGAACGTTTTCCTGGCAAGAACCTACCCTGTTCCTCTTGTACTCTTCCCCCAGCAAAGCAGCCACAGGAACGAGACCATCGCTTCATTGAGCCATCATGCTTGACGTGGTCGCAGCAGCTGGTATTCACGTCGGCATACTTGGAGGTAAGTTTTATGGTAAAAATCTTTAAAATGCATTTTAGAGATGAAATTTTTTCACCATTTGCCATCAAATTACTTACATTAACATAAGTACATCTCATTTTTTCCAAATACACAGCCAAATCATTTAGGATGCTCAACTACACATTTACCTTGACATTTTAGTCCACAGGGCATGTTTCAGTTTGTTTCTAGAAATCTATAAAAATGGACACTGATTTTTAAGTCTGGTGACTACAGTATGCTGCAAAACATAAAGCCTTATCTAATATATTAAGTTTCACCTTAAAAAAAAATCAATTTTACAGGACTATCGACAGCCACCAACAATAAAACTAATGTTAGCTAGCATGTAACAACATGTGTTTATGCCCAGTCGCCATTCCGTAACGTCACAAATTTGACGACGTATTGTGCATCACGAACATGCTCCATCAGGCCAGACAATCAACAAGGAGTACTACTGTCATGTTTTGCAGCATTTGAGAGATACAGTTCACTGCAAAAGGCAGGCACTGCATGAGTGGTGAGTGGCAACTTCACTATGACAACAAGCCTGCCCATGCACTGCAATTTGTGCAGCAGTTTCTTTTAAGTACCGCACTGTACAGGTCCAACAGCCAGCCTATTTGCCAGAGCTCGTTTCCTAAGACTCTTTTCTCTACCCAAAAATCAACCACCACTTGAGAGAAAATAAGATTTCAAGATATTGAGGAGATACAGAAGAATGCAATAAACAGCTGTTTGCTATTTCAGATGACTTCAAGAAATGCTTCACACAGTGGAAACAGAGCTGTACTAAGAGTGTGGCTTCGGAAAAGAACTACTTTGAAGGCAATTAAATTTTTAATCTGCAAGTCTTGTTCTTTGTTTTGAAAAACAAATCCAGCCTGGATACTTTTTGATTGCACCCTTGTGTTATATAAGTTATTAGCACAAACATCTGAAAAGTTGGTAGCAAACTTTTATGCCAAAAATTTTAGAATTTCCAAAGAAATTCATTCTGATGTCCATGCCTGAAGCAGATTTGTGATCATATGTTACCAACCAACTTTTAAACAACCATATTCTTTTTTTTTTTTTTGTTTACCTGACAAACTATTGGGTTGTTGGAAAAGTCATGATGCATTTTAGCCATGTTTTGCAAAGGTCATTTATTCATAGAAAGAACAAAGATCAATCAATGATATAATGCCCGTTTTGTTCAATAACCTTTTGCCATCTTTCAGTGAGCTGCAGAATGCCTCGTTCATAGAAGGAGGACCTGTCTTTCGTGGCGAAAAACTGTGCAAGGTGCTGATTTACAGCCTCATCTGAATTTAACGTTATACCACGCAAGGACTGTTGAAGAGAGCAAAAACAAGTGGAAGTCTGACGGCGCAAGGTCACCCAAGCTCCAATAATTTTTGCCGGGTGATCAAACTTGTGTGTGGTCTCGCGTTGTCATGATGGAACACAACACCTTTACGATGAACGAGCTCTGGACGTTTCTGGATGATGGATTCGTCCAAACTGTTCAATTGCGGACAGTACACATTCAAATTATTTGGTTTCATGGTAGGAGCTCAAAAAACAAGACACTGAGACCAGAACCTTCCGCTGATGAATGTCTGCTCAAGTCAGGACCAAGACCGTTTGTGAAGCACATTGTTGTACAACACAATCCACTTTTCGTCACCAGTTATCAGTAGCTTCAAAAAAGGATCGTTTTTCTTACATTTAATGAGCATATCACAGATGTTTATACGCGCCGTCAATTGAGCTTCTTTGAGTTCATCAGGAACCCATACATCTAGCTTGCTTACGTATCCCAGCTTCTTCAGGTGGCTGTGAACGCTTGAATGACGGATGTGCAATGTGTCTGCAATCTCTCGTGTCGTGTGACGTGGGTTTGTCTATCAATTCCTTGATTTGGTAGTCAACCTCGGTGGGCCTCCTGGACAGAGGGACATTGCTGAGGTCAAAATCACCAGCACAGAATTTTGTGAACCACCGCTGGCATTGAAGTTCTTGTAGAGCATTATCACCGTACACTTTATGCAACTTTTCACGAGCTTGATGCGCATTCTTCCCTTTAGGGAAGTAAAACAGTAAAATATGGCGAAAATGCACAGTTTGGTCTTCCATCTTCAACTTGATGTCAAATATCCACAAATCAACTAAATCGCTCACTATTCCTTTTGGACTGCAGCTAGAACTAGCACCTGTCTAATGCCTCCAGTACTTCCAAAACCGCCCAACCGCCATTGGGTGCCAAAATAAGTCATGACTTTTCCGACAATGCAATAATTTCAACTTTATGCAGGTCGAGAGTTCTTATTTTTTATTTTTATTTTGTTGTTGTCTGTTTTTCCAAAGACCAATTTTAGATCATGAGCAATACACTAACACCATGTCAGCTTACAACCGTAACAATTAAAGTTTTAACACAATGGGAGCACTTACGTATCTATCAGAAAGCTTAGCTGTGATTTATTATATCATACCAAAAAGTAATATTTAATTGTTCACACAGTAAGAAGAAACATTTTATACAACTCCTGGAATATCACAAAGTGTTTAAACTGTTTTTAAGACCAAGAATACTGCCCAAATCACAAACCAATTTTCAATCTTCCCATTTATTGAGGACACAGTTCACTGAAAATTTGTTTTGGGATTTGCAGTTGACTCAGTTGCAAAAACATTACCAGTGTTATTTGTTTGTAACTCCCGACAGGTACGAGTTATTTCTGTACATGAAATTTTCGCATAGGTTTTTGTAGATGCAGAAAACCTGGGGAATATAAAAACTTGCCTTTTTCTGCACACACTTTGTTTGGTGTTGGTAGTCATTCAATACTGTTTATGAAGGTTTGCATTCCCAACACCTGTATCATTTAATCTCACACAATCAAAACTAAACCGAATGGCATAGTTTGAGAAGCAACTTAAAAATATCTGATAATCAGAATATCTACTAAACTGTAATACGTGTCAGACTAAGTTAGAACTGAACAAAGCTTATAAATGTATTTATTTAATTAAAACACAGATGAAAAATTTACAAATATGTCTGAAGTCAGGTGAAACAAAAACCTTTAAACTTGGTACCATGTGGACAGACTTCACATGTTCTCACAATAAAACATGACCTAGAAAAATAAAAACACAGAACATTAACTAAAAATTGAAAGCACTGAGCAGTAAACTGAATTAATTGCTGTACTTTGCAATACAATACTCCACTGCAAAATGAACCTTTAAGTGATCAGCACATACAAGAATGCAAAATATCAATTCCTTTTATTTGTACTGCTATAACTTAAAAATATTTGAGAATTACTGCATAATTCATGAAAAATCTAGCAAAACATTCTCCAGCATTGTGTGCAAATAATATGAAGGTAAAACAAATTATTTAAACAGAAAATAAACATTTTGAATAATATTCAATGCAGGTAGTTTACTTTTTTAAATGATGGCAGTGAATCTTTTTTTTTTTTTTTGATACTGAATTTACTTGTTGGAAGAGGTTTAAAATTTTAGTTTGGCATCTGAGCATGTAAATGCAATTTTAGAAAAAGACCATTTATGGTGAACACCAGTGGCACGCCTGCCCATTTAGGAACATACGAAAGCATTTTTTTAAATTTAGCGGTCGTTGAAAAAAAAAAAGGCAGGAATTTTTATTATCCCGTCCTATACGGATAACAAAACTTTGAATTGTTTTTAAATCTGTGCTCATAAACACGCTGATTTGCACTGTGACAAAAAGACAGAAAATCTTCAATTCATGGTAGAACGATGAATTGTATTTATGACTCTAGGCGATGCCAAACGCAAACGTATGTATGACCAGTAGCGCTTTTTTTAGGCGTGCACACATAGAAAGAAGTTTAGCCTCAGCAAAAATAAAAACGTGACCTGCAGCACCATCTGGAAAGCTTTGTATCACAGTTGCTTTACACGCCTCGGGTGTTTACTGACCAAATAGCACACCTACGGCTGCAAATACTACAAAACTATGTTTTGTTTACTCAACAAATGTTTGCCACTTTACGAAAACATTGTATACGGAAATAAATTTTAGCCACCTCTCGAAACCTTAGGACAAACTTTGGTGAGTTTTGTTATCCAAAAAACATAATAATAACGGCAACATTGTATCATAAAATTGAATTGCGTTGCTCCATGGGATTGCAAGCGGTGCTGTATTTGGCCAGCACACCCTGAGAGATCAGCTGTATGTTTGAAACCACAGGGAAATATGTGACCTGCAGCACCATCTAGGGAGTGCTTGTATGACAGTTGCTTGAGAACCGTTTGATATCCTCAGGATTTAATTAGCACAAATGAGATTATGCTTAATGAACGAACCTTCTCTTAATGAAAACATTGTGTGGAAGAATTAATTTTAGCCACCACTCGAAGCCTTAGGATAAACTCTGGCAAGTTTTATTAGAAGCAAATCCTAAAATGTAATATCGATAGTATAGGTTAAATAAATTGCGACTTTGTGTGGGTACGCGGCGCACACCTAGCGCACCCAGAATATTCACCCCTGGTGAACACATATCATTTGATATTTTTATAAGCAATGGCTTCCCAACAGGTCTTGTGCACAACAGTATCTCCATTTGCCGATTTAAAATGACAAATCTTTAATTTTCCAGCAAATTTCTCACTGTACGGAACAAACGTACACCGAGTGATCACTGAATATGACCACCCTATCAAAAGTGGGTGTGGCCCGTTAGCCACGTGATTTCCAAGAAGGCAAAGCAACCAACCTAGCACATATAAAGTGCAAGTGGAGCAGTAGGTAGTAAAATTCGGAATTTGAGGGGGAAACCGAAGGATTTATCGGACTTCGATCAAGAACAGATCGTGGAAGCTCTGAGAGCAGGTACCTCGATTGCTCAAATGGCTGAACTACTGGGTTGCTCACGAGCTGGCATAATTAAAGTGTATGAGGACTGGAGTGAAAATGGTCAAACAACGACCTGGAGGCAGAACTGCACAGGACAACGAAAGACATGTGAGAGGAACTTGATCACCTGGGTACGATGACTCGTACAGGCCGACAGAGGCAGCACTGTTAAACAGTTGACTACCCAATACACCAGAGGTCGATCCAGAACAGTATCCATCATGACCATGAGCCTCGGACTGTAACGGCAGACGACCCTGACGGCATCCTCTCCTAACCACAGTTCATCAGCACAAAAAACTTGCATGGTGCAAAGATCAAGCAAGTTGGAAGTCAGATGACTGGAGAAAAGTGTGCTGGTCTGATAATGGATGGTAGCAAGCTGGTGGAGGCAGTTGTATGGTGTGGGGCTTTATTAACCTGGCAGGAACTTACTGGTGCACGTGGAACAACACATGACTGGTGTACACTATCGTGAATTGCTTAATGACCCTGTATATCCAGCAATGTTGCACTTTTTCCTGAATGGCAACAGTGTCTTCCAAGATGACAATGCACCTAGACACAGGTCCAATGTTGTGCAGCAAATGGTTTGCGGAATACACTTCAGACTTCCAAGCATACTGACTGGCCTCTAAACTCCCCCGACATCAGTCTCTTAGAGCACTTATGGAATACTATGGAACAGGGTATCTGGCACCTGAATACACCAACACCACTATACCTGCATTAAAGGCTGCATTACACATAGCTTGATTGGCAATACCTCCCAACTCCTTCTGGCATCTTACTGAATTGATGCCATGTTGGATAGTTGCTGTACTGAGGGCAAAAGGAGAACCAACAAAGTATTAGGTAGGTGGTCATAATGCAGTGACAACTCAGTGCACATCTGTATTATGCACATTATCTTTACTTTTTCATGTTTAACTAAACAGTCTTTTGGCACTAAGAGTGATGGAAGAGCAAAATGTTTTCCTGTTTTGAATGAAATTAGGTAACAAGCAAGTGTTTCTGCAAAGTGGAACAATCACATTGACAGATATCACAACTACAAAGGCAACAAGTAACGAGAAATTTTTCAGAATTTTTTAATTTAAATCGTATCAGCACAGTTATATTGTAATAGTTTTAAATTAACTAACTGTTCCCCCAATTAAAAGCAAATACTTTAGTGTTCTCCCTAGAGCCTTTCTACTTGGCAGCCCATCCAGCTAAATTTCCTTCAATGAACATCTTCACAACACATAATAGCAAGAGTGGAAAACATATTACCACATACACCATCAATATTAATGAAAAGTGGCTGAAATCTGTATCAAATAAATTATTAGTTAAGTATTCATTTTTTTATCATTTATGTAAAATTTTTTATTGTTGTTTATCATGTTATGTTACATTAATGCCTACCACGCCACTTATGTTTAATATAATAATGTTAAGCAAAACAACTTTTTTTTAATTGGGGAAGGGGTCTCTAAAAGTACCATCCAGCTAAATTTCTTGCCACCCAGCTGTAAAAAAAAATCTAGGGAGAACACTATAATTAATTTCTACTAAATATAAAGTAGATTAAAATCAATAATTAAAAAAGGCTGTTAAGGAATGCCAATATGAATAATTTCCATAATTATATAGCTAGGTGAATCAAATTTCTGTACAAAAAAATTCAATTTTAAGAAATGCACTCGTGCTACATTTCAGATTGTTTCTCATTTTCAGGAGAAACTGTTAGTAACTCCCAAAAATGCACAACTGGATGGAATAATAAGTTAATGTCTCTAGACATATATGCCCCCTTCCACTGTAAGCTTGCCTTTTCCCTACCTAGTCCTCAGAGCAGGAGGGTGAAGAAAGCATATACCCTTCTACTGAAATTCTTCTTTAATCCTGGTTTTACACTGTCCCTTCAGGGCAAAAAAAAAAGGTGGTTGAAGATGCAAAATAAAAAACACTGAGTGGAGGAATAAGATTAGTTCTTGACTTTGCCACTGGTTAAAGGTAGAGGGTGGCTGTGCATTCCATATACATAGTGCGTCAAAGAATTTTTAAGACTGGCACTAGATTTCAGCCTACGGCAGTGCCACCAGTGTAATCGCGAATGCGTTATAAACAGTGACCATCTGCTTGCTTCCTGCCAAAAGCACTGCGCAGTTGTTAAAGTAACTCAAACGAAATGGCAGTTCATTAGAGAAATTTTTTTTTTCATGTTGAATTATTAAGATGGAACAAAGGGCTGTTCTTAAATTTAACACAAAACTTGGTAAAAGTGCCTTGGAAACGTACCAAATGATGAAACAAGTTTACGATGAGTTTTGTTTAAGTAGATCAAATGTTTTCCAGTGGACAAACGTTTTTTGGACGGAAGAGATACGCTAGAAAATGATAAGCATACCGGAAGACCAAGTTCATCTAGGACACCTGAGATGATTGAAAAAGTGCATGATTTCGTGGCAAACAATCGATGTGCATCACTAAGAATGATGGAAGAGTCTTTAAACATCAACAAAGAAACAATTAGAACCATCTTGCATTAAGATTTGGGCAAAACAAAAGTCTGTGCTAAATTTGTTCCACATACGTTACCCAATGAACAAAAATCAAGGAGAAGTGCACATTGCAGAGACATCATTTCAGCCGCTGAAAATGATCCAAACTTCTTAAAATAGATTGTTACAGGTGATGAAACATGGTGTTTTCAATATGATCCTAAAACAAAACGACAAAGTGCGGAATGGAAGTCAAAAAAACTCGCCACAAGCCAAAAAAAAAAAAAAAAAAAAAAAAAAAAAAAAGTTTCATTGAAAATCAAAACAATGCTTATTACATTCTTTGATAGTAAGGGTATTATCCACATAAAATTTGTTCCGAGTGGACAAACAATTACTGGTTAGTTTTATTTAAATGTTTTGAGGCGTTTGGTGGGCAGAATTCGTTGCATTCGTCCAGAATATCGAGATGAAAACAGTTGGTATTTGTTGCACGATAATGCACCCAGTCACACCTCACTTCTTGTTCGTAGATTTTTGGCAAAAAATAACGTCTGTGTGTTGAATCGTCACCGTATTTGCCCGATTTAGCACCCTGCGACTTTTCTTTATTCCCAAAACTTAAAATGACGCTAAAAGGGTGTTATTTTGATGATATTTCGACCATACAAACAGCTTCGACGCGTGCTTTGGAGGCAATTCCGCAAAGTGAACTGGAACAGGCATTCGAATCATTATTAAATCGCTGTAACAACTGTATTGAAGCCGGAGGGACTTATTTTGAATAACAAACCAAAACAAATAATAATTTGTTTCTATTTCATTTTACAGACCCAGTCTTAAAAATTCTTTGACGCACTGTGTATGTGAAGTAGTACTTCTCTCGCTTTGTCCTTGGGTGGCCTAGGAGTCAACGCTTGTGACTGTTATGGAAAAGTCTCAGAATCAATCCCAGGCAGGTATGAATGCTCGAACCACTAAATATCTGCCGTACACTGGATGGTCACATTAAGCTGTCAGGCCTCAGCTTATGCTGATTATGACATTTACACCAAAATACAATTGTTTCCCATTTGATGTGAGCAGTCTCACTGCAAAATAATGTAAAGCATCACACAGAAAACATTTGTGTGTGATGCACTTGATGCAAACTTTGCTCTATATTTTATATAAAAATGGGTTTCTTCAATAGTTACAATAAAATTGTCATCGCCGAGCAAGATGATAAATCTTTAGGATTTTAAAATTAGATACAGTGCCAAGTTCAAATGCATTATGTTAACTCTCTTCAGCAAATAACGCATACCCTTATTTAAAGCTGAACTGCTAAGATATTAATGAGTTTCCATATTGTTATATTACATAAAATGATTTATAAACAAGAATAACCCATTACCAAACATAGTGCACAGGAGTTCTTTTTATGCTGCTAGTTGGCTAGATTATAAAGCTTCTCTATTGATTAGTGGAACATGCGCATTTTAAGTCATATGGCTCAGTTTACTGAGCATATGATTTTAGCAATTCCTTGTAACTTTGGATGCCCTTTGATGCCACCCTCACATTTGACATGTTATCACCATGTCATGAAATTTCACATATGGTTTAAAAAAATAAGCAAAATGTCACTTTTCGAGAAAGTAAAAGTCAAATTTTAAATTGTGACCTTGAAATTATTTTTTTAATTATGCATCAAATAATATATCATTTGAAAGCCAGTACTAAGTGGTTTTAAACGAACCAAACTTCTTCACTCTGTGATGAAAAGAAATTGAGTTATGAATACTTTTATGACCTGCAAAACACTGAATTTGGCAAATTTCTTTAACTTTATGATCTATCTCAGGAAATTTAAAAGCTATTGAGCTAGAAATTGGCAAACATTCATTTCTTGGGTAGATCAACATATCTACAAAATTTCATTAAAATCTAAAGGGGTCAGGTTGAAAATGCCATTTTTCTGTGTTGAACTGACAAATGACTCGCCCACGATTATAGTTTATGTGGTTCAGAACAAAAATTACACTATTTCAACTGTTGTTCACACCTGGAAGATAATTTAAAGGATAAAAAGCTTGTTAAAGCCAATATGAAATTTTTGGCACACTACTGTCAAATTTGGGGCCTTCACAATTTTTTGCATATCTACTTGATCCACATTACACTGGAAGTCGTTTAACTGCTGAAGGGGGAGGGGGCTAGAATTTGCTACAGTGAAATATTCAACATTAAAAAATTATAGCACTAATGATGATGCCAATCTTGAAGTTATTCAAAAGCTACTTACAGCAACTGCATCATCAGGCATCTGTGGAAAGGATTTTTTCTACATTTGGTTTAGTGCATTCAAAACTGAGGACCCACTTAGGAATTGAAAAAGCATCCAAGTCTGCATTTCTTTTCAAAACATTCAATTCCAAATCTAATTAGTGTAGCTGCCTCACTGGTTCCAAAATGTCTTACCTCTTCCAGTGTTGTGGCTTAGAATTAGCCTACTCTAATGTTATACTTTCTATGAAGCATAACTGCATAAGGATACTATGGTAAAAGTAAATAGTGCGTAGTGTGTATTTAACAGTAAAATACCATAATAAAGAAAGTAAAATAATATTCTATTCACCACAAATATGCACATTTATTTGGGTAAAATGCTAAATATTTTTAACATATTTTAATTACCTATCTTGGAATAAATTATCCATATTTCCTTTTAACATACACTGGCATGCAAAAATTAAGGATGAGACTGTTTTTTCGAATGTAACGTCGTGCAGAAGTGCTCCACATAGACTCAAATCATCCCATAAGATCCCCAAGATGTAAGAATATGGGACAAGTGAGCAAAACCGTCAAAACAAGGAATCCAAAGGATACAAAGGCAATTCATTGAAAATGTAGCTTCGAGCACAACTGGACAGAAGGCAGAAACGTTCATGTGACAGGCGGCTGCCAAGAAAAATCCAGGCTTTAGTATGGGATATGATCACCCCTGACTACGTTGCAGGATTTACAACGTCTGTCCATGCTAAGGACGAGGGTGTCAAGGAGCTGTTGAGGCATCGCGGCCCATTCCTCTTGTAGCGCCAATCGCAGCTGCGGAATCGTTGGCTGGTGACGTGCTGCCAAGCGTCTCCCGAAAAGGTCCCACACGTGTTAGATTTGATTTAGGTCCGGGGACCTTGCGGGCCAATCCATGCGTTGAATATCTTCACTCTCCAACAACTCTGCGACAGCTACTGTACGATGAAATGTAACGTTGTCCATGAAGAGGAACTCAGGACCCACAGCACCTCTAAACAGACGCACGTGAGGCAGGAGAACCTCGGTACAATAGCGGACACCAGTGACTGAATCTCCTAGGAAGATGTGGAGGTCAGGACGGCTACCAAGCATAACACCGCCCCAAACGAGAACTCCGCCACCTCCAAACCGGTCCCTTTCGATGATGTTAGAGGTGTCATTGCGTGTTGTGCTCTTTCCAGTTGTGTATACGTCCAGAATCGCTCGTCAGACTAAATCGGCTCTCATCCGTAAAGAGAACTCTACCCCATTGCCGATGTGTCCAGTTCTTGTGTTCCTGGCACCACAGAAACCGCCGTCTCTCATGAGCAGGCATTAGTGGCACACACCGTACTGGTCGTCGTGCAAATAGATTACCTTTGTGCAGCCACCTGGCCACGGTAAAACGCGATAACCGACGTCCAGTTGCCTGTTGCATGTGCCTTGCGATTTCTCCCGCTGTCTGCAGTCTGTCTCTTTTTGCCTCGTCCGCCGCCATGGTTGCTCGTGGAAGACCTTTGCTAAACTCTCGGACAGCTGTTCCTGTCGTTTGAAATGTTCTCCAAGCTCGTGAAACAATGCTGTGAGCGATCCCGAACTCCTCGGCCACACATCGACCTTCCAACTTCCCAATGACACGACCTCGGGTAAAGTCATCCAGATGTCATCTACTGGATTGCCTGTTGGCCATATTACACGGTGGCAGCAACTCGATGTCGTTCAAACCGATGTACACCGTGCAATAGCTTTCACCGAATTGCTGAGCGTACACCGTGTATGTGCTTTATACCCTTCGACACCCCCCCAATGTCATGCTGCATATACGTGCATGCCCTACCATACCGGACCCTAGTCTATCTCCTGAGTTGTCTTTTGGTCCGTTCTGCCTGCTCGTTCCACTGTTATGCTAATTTCTCCTCTTTAGTCCTTAATTTTTGCACACCAGTGTATTTCATGTTTTTTCACTATCTCTGACATGAGAAAAAAGGTTGGTATTTTTCAGTTTAACTATTATTTCTTTTTTGATCAATTTTTAACACTGTACACAAGTTTTTATTGCTATACATAAATCTTTTATCGATTAGCATAAAAAAACCTAACAATTACATAGAAGGATACTAACCTTTCTTTCATGTCTAAGGTCAAAAATCATGAAGTATGTTAAATGAAAAATCATGAAGATGTTATATTTTTTGACATTTTTTAATGCAACATGAGTCCATATTTTTTGCTTCCCCTTTTCTATTTTCAGTAGGTTCAAGTACAGTCAGAGTTTGGAAAATTACAGTAGCATAAATGCAGCCTGTAGTATTCTAAATACATACTTTATCCACCTTATTATAGTAACTCATGCTCACCAATTTTGAAAATGAGATTTTTCCTCTTCACCATATACAGATTTTTCATAATTCACCAATTTATATTTTACTGTAGAACAGAATGTGTATCTAATGGATGTTCTGAGATGTGGAGCATATTTATTTATCAGTACTTTATAGTTTGTCACAGAAGAGGCAGATGTGAATGTTAACTTTGTTTTTCTTTGTATAGTAAATCCACAGTATTCATGCTTTTCAAACCCAAAGGTGTGCCATCTGCATCATGGTCCCAAGAGCTCTGAAAGGTGCTTGTGAAAGAGCCAAACAAAATTAATTCCCTAAGCTGCTACAAACAGAGCTTATTTCATGGTGAAGATTAGAACCAGTGCATCACAAAAGTCTCTGGAGATTCATAATTTCAAATTTTCGGATGAAGAGTTGGCTGGAAGAACCAACTTAACTTTTATATCTACACATTTTTAGAGTTTTCAAAGAACACTAAGTACCATGTTGTTTCCAGCACACACTTGGCATGGTTGAAAACAACAAATACACAGAAATGCAGGGTGTGCCTTTGAAAATGTTAAAAAAAACCATCTAAGCAGACAAAAAACAACTCAAATGAAAACAACTTTGATCAAAATTAGTTCTCCCTAGTAACTTTGATACCAGGCAGAGAAATTTTTTAATTTTCAGGACACAAATGCTATTGAGAAGTTGCAATGTATTGAACACAAGATCATTATTTTGCAGGATCAGTCTGAGCAATGGAAGCACCCTTCTTCCCACACCTCTCCAAAATAATCAGAAAGCTTTAACAAAACAGTAAGGCAGACTTTTTGGTCACAAGGTATTTTTTTCAGTTGCTTTAGTGAATGGTATTTCAGACATCTCGTAAACTTCTCTTTCTCATAAATATATTAATATGAAAAAAATCACTCCAAGATTTCAATGGAAATACAGGTTTTGTGGTCTTGAAATGTGATTTGACAATTTTCATGACAGTGTCCGTTTGTCTACCCTTCTGTATTTTGTGTGCATGTGAGGTTTGTGACCATCGTAGCTCAAATTACAGCTATCAAAACAATGTGCTAATTAGATTTTGCTAGAAACCAGGAGACATTAAATCCTATTTTAACTTAAAGGGCTTTCAATTATTTTTCTTCTCTGAGCTCCTTGTATTCAAGTTAAAACAGGGTTTAATTATTTTAATCTAAGTAGACTAAGTGTTTTTTAATTCAGGGGACAGATGCTGATGCTCCCAAAAGCATTTTTTTTAAAATTACTTTATGTACATGAAAATCTATGACATCTATTACCATAAAATTTAATACCCAAACATTTTATCAGAAAGTGATGTACTTATACTTGGTTGAAAGCGTGTAATGGGAAGTGAAAATTACCCATTAGAGTGTCTTTTATTTTACATCTGTTTAGCTGTGCAGTGGCCCACTACAATTTCATATGACTAGAAACAATATTAGAATAATGGAACACACCGAAATTGAAGTTTATAGCCATAAAACGGACTGTCAGTTGCTAGAATATATAATTGTGCATGGGCGATTGTGTGGCCAGATAAAAAATCCTGAAAACCAGACAAAAGTAGCATGTATGCTGAGTTCACTTAGGGTACAAACTGATTATTTTACCCTACATATGTTACTTATAAAACAGTTTTTCATAAATATTCTGTGGAGAAATAAATTGCTCTGACGTAAGTAAAGCGATCATGAATTTAAAATCAAACAGCATAAAAACAATTTGTTTAAATTTTTCTTTTACACAGAACGAAATCTAAAAACAACCCATTTTAAAATAGTATGGTTGAGGAATTCTAAAAGTTCAATCTTTTTTGAGAAAGCATCAATTTTGCTTGTTTTCGCCCTCCTAAATTAGAAACCAGACTTTTTTTTTTTTTTTTACACCTTTCATTTTTACTGAGTTCTGGAATCTCTACAATTCTTTTAATGTCACAATGTTCTTTGTTTTTCTTTTTTTATAGTCCCACAAGTTTTCAACAGTGCTACTAGATTTTTTTATTACTACTTTCCACATTCTTCTTGTAATTGTTCTAACTATTTACCATATTTTGGACCAGTTGTACTCATTTTGTGTTATTGTGCCTAGTGCATGATCAACAAATATTTGTCGATAAGTGCATTATTTCTACAGTACGGGATTAAAATTTATTTTCTTTTTTTGTTTACTTTTACAAACTGGTTTATCCTGCAAAAACTACAAATTCCTTTACTTTAAAAGTATAAGAATAATTTTAAAGGATACAATATATACGGACTTCTCATTTTCTCCAGAATTTCCAGGTTTAATCGGCAAAAAAAATCCAGCTCACGATCACCCCTGAGCGTGTTTTCAGCTTTGTTAATATATGAAAAAGTCTAAGGAAACATCTGCACCATTTTCCTTTTATTTCTGAAGTGTGCAATAAAAAAACAACACTCAAATAATAGGAATTCTGCATTAACACTTTCACTGCCATGTGATGCTGAACGGCGTCACGATTGTGGTTTAATATTTCCCTTTCCTTCAGCACTTGAACAGAGTTATCTATTTTGTTACTGGCATTGAGAATGAGTCTCCAACTGTAAAAAAATGACCATGGTTTTGGAATAGCAAATCTTTTCCCACATGGTTTAGGGACGGGGAAAGTAAGTTGACTCCCCGTAGACTTAACACAGGTTTTACTTTTAACTGCAATGTTTATTTTCCTTTGAATATCTCTGGTTTTGTGGTGAAGGGAACTATCAATAAATAAATGCTTGAGTGGCAACAAAAAGCATTTGCTGCTTAGAGTTCATATGTAACAGGGTGGCCTACTGAGGACATTAAAGGGAATTCAAAGGAAACCCATACAGAGTTTTGTGGAAGCAATCGATATATTCAGACAGGCTTATCTCCAGTCCCCCTCTACCAAAAGTTCCTCGGTAGGCACATCCTGCCATGGAAATAGATGATCCCAATAATTTGTCATGACATGCAGAAACTTATATGTTCCTGATCGATGTCATGAGAATAATTCTGTTCACTGGTGTACTAAGACTAAAAATTAATTACAGGCATTGAACCAATCAATTTTTTTTCGGTCTTTTTGCGACTGAAGAATTTTATAACGTATTAGTTACGCAAAGCAATGCATATGCTATAAATGTGTTTATCTGTGGAGTTACTGAAGGTTATAATTACAAATATTAATTATGGATGAATTTTCCCGTATTTCGGAATAGCAGAGTCGTGCAAAGCTACGTGAAGCGAATACATGGCTAGGCTGATGACCCAAATGCATAGAAAAGCTCATCCATGGTGCCACGTGACACCTTGGGAGATTTGCCTGAGTTTCTTACAGGCAATGCGTGCTTGCCATTAAAATAGCACAGCAGCAGTGAAGGTTAGACAACTGTTTTAATTAGCAAAAATAAGTTAATCATTCTGAAATTGCGAAAAACATCATTGATTGATAAATAAATCGAGTTAGATCTAAAAATAGACAATTTCATTACGAGTGTTATGATGAGCTATTGTCGATCCCAAAAAAAAATTATGAGTTTTTTTTTTTTTTCACATTATAGACACAGCTGTAGACTCACTAGAGTTAAGATTTTCCCAAATTAGTGAACACAGTAACTATTTTGCTTTTCTTTATGACATATATGTCTTGAGAGAGATGCCTAAGGATGAACTGTTAGGTCATTGAAGTTATTTTAAACCGACGAAGACGCATCTGATATAAATGGACCAAATCTTGCAGACGAGTTCAGTGGTTTGTACACTTTTAGATAAAAAATCTGTCTCCTCGGGATGTTACGTTCCAAAATTTATCACAGAATTAAATTTTGGACCAAACATAAATACTGCTCTCAGAATTTTGTTGACTCTACCTCTGACAGTTGCTAGTGGCAAAAGAAGATTTTCCAAATTACAAATAATTAAAAATTACTTAAGGTCCACCATGACACAAATCAGACTAAGTGGACTGACTAATTGGTATAGAACACTAGTTATGTGATAAAATACGTGTTTACGTTGTTTTATTCATTTTTTAAACATTTTTATTTCGTTTCCTTGCTTTTTTTTTATGAATATTAATTTTTTTATGAAACAAATCTTTTGCTATTCAACAAATGCCTACAAAAAAATTGACTCGCTGACCACTGTTAAAAATTATGTTCTAAAATAAATTAAATGGAAAGGGTGGCAAAAATTATTTTTGCCCAGAGCGGCGGAAGAGCTAGATCGGGCCCTGCCTGTCCCCTTCCTGCAACCGGTGGTTTCCCATTAGGTATGAATGCTGCATACAGCGCTTAAAGTTCCTTGCAGTTGTCTCTAAATTAGAAACGAGAAGAGATTTTATGGGCTACAAACTATGTTTTACCAAAAGTGTTTTTGAGATATTGACTTTGTTGTGAATATTGTGTGTGCTAAGTTTGCCTTTGATAACTTTAATAGCATATTCGATATAGGGCCCATAAAATTTAACAAGCCAAGACACGTGTTAAAACATGTAGGTCTGTTTAAAAACCAGACCTACATGTTTTAACGTGTCTTGAATTTTAAAAACAATTATTTACACAAAATAAAAAATAAAAACGCTTGAATTTTCGACTCACTATATTTTCTTATAGCATAAATAAGAAAATAAACAGGGGTAAAAAAATATGCTCGCCTGGTTGCCCAAAAAATGTGCCCAAGCCACCACGGAAAACATCGATGAAAAACCAAGTACCGTAATTCTAGTCATATAATCTGCTAAAAGAGCTAAAAATTTAGGTTCTGCAGATTATAAGCTGACAAAAAAAAAAACGCTGATTTGAAAACAAAAATGGTTTTGCCACCGTTTTTGATTTTAAAAAATCAGCCGTGTAATTGTGCAGGTGGGGGTATAATTGATAAAGGAACTCACTCATAAAAATTTTCCTCAGTTCAGGAGTTTGTATGAAGCAAAGAGGAGGGGAAGGGGTGTCATAATGAAAGACTGGGAAAGTTGTAGGAAGGGGCAGCGGGAGTAATTTTGTTAGCAAGTCTTATGTAAAAAAAGATCGTGCTTCTGTTATCGGTTTGTACGTACGTCCGTGCCCATAACATCTCTCTGCAACTATTAGTCCGATTTGAAACATTCTTTTTGCATTGGGAAGCTTGAAATATGCAAATGACGATCCTTTATTTCGTTTTTTTTTTTTACGATGTACAATTTCGCCGGTAGAGGGCGTAAATGCAGATGTCGAATTCAAAAATATGTTTTATTCCACATATCTGCCTCTAAACATCTGATTTAAAAAAAAATTATCTTTCGATTCCATTTATATCGAAGAGTATTTTAGATATAGTTACTTTTTCAAATTACGCATAGATTTTCCGCTAGGGGGCGTAAAAGTAAATTACCTTTCCCTCGATAATTCCTTCTAAAACTCTGATTTGAACATTTTTTTCTTCAGCAGATACATCTCCTGATGGAAAATCTTTTGCATATAATTTAAAATTTTTGGTAAAGAATACTTTGGCCACCAGGGGACGTAAGTGCTAATTTTTGCTTCTGATATATTTGCCATAAATCTGAGCTTCTAAAATATCGATTGAAAAAATTCTTTCGTGGACTGATGCCACTCGCATCGATGAACCGTTTCGGAATATTTTCTTGTTAAAATATTAGTTTCTCCGCCAGGGGGCGTTATTTTTGTCAATATCTCTACTTCTAGGAGTCAGATTTGAAAAATTCCTTATTTGTTGGAGTGTTTTCCATGCGACATGTTTTTCATGGAATTTCAAAATTTTCAAGTAATTCATTGACTTCCCGCTAGGGGCGTAGTGGTAAATTGCGTTTCCCCTATATCTCTGCTTCTAAATCTCCGATTTGAAACATTCTTTCTGCACCGGATACAGCTCCTGATGGGAAATTGTTTGCACATAATTTCTAATTTTTGTAAAAAAAATTTAGTTTGGCCACCAGGGGGCATAAATCTTAATTTCCGCTTCTGTTGTATTTGCAGCAAAATATGATGTTCTAAATTCTAGATTGAAAAAAAAACGTTTGTTGACCGATACTACTCATGTCGACAAACCTTTTAGAAACATTTTCTTCTTAAAATAGTGCATGGCTTCTACACCAGGGGGCATAGATGTACATCTTATTTTTGTCAATATCTCTACTTCTAGGAGTCCGATATGAAAAATTCCTTCTTTGTTGGATAGTGTTTCTAGTGTGACATGTGGTTCATATAATTTCAAAATTTTCAAGTAATTCATAGGACTTTCCGCTAGGGGGCGTAAACGTAAATTGAGTTTCCCAATATATCTCTGCTTCTAAATCTCAGATTTGAAAAATTCTTTCTGCACCGCATACAGCTCTTGATGGGAAATAGTTTGCACATATTTTCTAATTTTTGTAAGAAATGGTTTGGCCACCAGGTGGCGTAAGTCTTAATTTCTGCTTCTGTTGTATTTGCAGCAAAATATGAGCTTTTAAAATCTCGATTGAAAAAAAGTCCTTTGTTGACCGATACTAATGTCTACAAACCTCTTAGGAAAATTTTCTTCTTGAAAAAATGCATGGTTTCTACGCCAGGGGCGTAGATGTACATCTTATTTTTGTCAATATCTCCACTTCTAGGAGTCTGATTTGAAAAATTCCTTCTTTGTTGGAATAGTGTTTTCGATGTGAAATGTTTTTCCTATAAATAAAAAATTTTCAAGTAAATCAGACTTTCCGCTGGGGGGCACAAAGGTAAATTGTGTTTTCTGCGTTATTTCTGCTCCTAAAGATCCGATTTGAAAAATTCTTCCTGTATCGCTTACAAGACCTGATGGAAAATATTTTTCACATAATTTCTAATGTTTGGTAAAGAATGGTTTAGCCACTAGGGGTCATAAGTGTTAATTTCTGCTTCTGAAGTATTTGTTGCAAAATTTTTTTTTGCCATCTGACAACATTTGTTGGATCAATTTCTGCGAATTTGAAGAAAGGCCAATTCAATAGCTTAAAAAAAAAAAAAAATCAAGTCTCTACCTATTATATAGTTCAAGAGCAGTGTGCACTTAAATTTTTTTGCCTTTCACAATGATTTTTGTCACTGGTGTATTTTTTGTGTATTTTCAAAATGCTGTAGCTTGACCAAATTTTTTTTAATGAAAAATCCCTTTGCAGTACTTTATACCTAATTACGTGTAGCTACCGTAATTTTTTCAAAAAAATTGGAGGTGGTCAACTGACACATGTTGGTCACACCTGCCTGAATTGATTGAGATGGAAATGGTCCATTGGAAAAGAAATTTTAGAGAGTGCTACGCTGAAAATCGTGTGTTGTTCTAAGTTTTCAAACTATTTAGTAAACATTGATCAAATCACTTAATCACATGATCATACAGTACAAGACATTGACTATTTTTAAAATAATCACACTACATCAGCAGAAATCAATTTGTAACAAACTAATCAAATGTGAGCTTGCCCGAAGGTATGTAGGTATAAAGGAGTCCCACTGTGGTAAACTTAATATTAAGATTTCCAATATCCAGTCTTCAACAAATTAGTTCTTTTTACTGTATTTTACAGAGAATACAATCAATGGGTGTCTGACCAGGATTTTGTGAGCTGAGGTCTATTTGGGTGTAGCTGCAAGTTTTTAATCTCAACAAGCCCGTGTTTGTTCATAAGAATTAGATTTACTTCACTTCTAATGCTTTGTACTAAGATTTGGCATTTGCCCCTTGTATTTACATTGCTGCAATAAATTTCAGCTGTTAGAAAAACTTACAACAAAATAAAATTCTGTGTACTCTACTCATCCTTAAACCCTACCCTATCTGCTAAAAAAAAAGAGGGGGGGTGTCTGTAGGCACAGAAACAAGAGTAATGAATAAAAAATAGTTACCAGAAATATAATAGCAGAAGATTGAGAAGAAAGAGATTAAATTTCTTGTAACACAGCATTTCTCTGCTGGTTGACTACAAGCTTACCATTTGCACCTACACTGAAGTGCCCAATAATAACAGGACACTTCTCTAATACAATGCTCCTCCTCCTCATGATCGGATAACGGCAGCAACATGACAGAGACGGACTCCATGAGCGCTCTGTAGTATGGTGGAGTCAATGCACACAACGCTTCTTGAAGAGTCGAGAATTCTGTAATATTTCCCAGTGGAGGATTCCTGGCATTGACGGCATGTTGAACAGTGTCCCAAATATGTTAGATGGCATTTAAATCCGGCATACAATGGGGCCAAGTTAAGATGGCAAACCCAGTGGAATGTTACTCCAGCCATAACTTGACAACTGTGGACTTGTGTGATGGCGCATTGTCATGTTGAAAGGGTTCGCACTCGTCGAAGTGGTTGCTATGACGTGAATGGGTGCAAATGATTCCCACGGATATATATATATATATATTTTTTTTATTGGAGATTTAATAACCATCATGAGCAACTCATTGGGCTATAAGCAGTCACCCATCCCTAATTTAGAGCCACTGGTTCCAGGGAAGTGAGAGATCCAGGGCCGTAAGACAAACACAACATCCATGCCTTTCCGGGATTCAAACCCGGACCCATCTCGGACAAATGATCAGGATCCCCGAGGATGGTTAGCCTCCACTGGTCAGAGCAGTCTGCAGACGTATGAGGGGTCCTAATGTGTGCCAGCTGAAAACACCTCACACCATAATGAGAGTCACTGCCTGCAGCACTGTTTCTTGTAGGCATGTGGGATCCATTGTCTCGTGGGATTGCCGCCACGCCCAGAGCCTACCATCTGCTTGAAACAGCTGGTACTGCGATTCACCAGACCAGGCTACATGTTTCCAGTCATTTTGAGTCCAATGATGATGTTTTCAAACCTAGGAGAGGTGCAGTCTTAAGTTGTTGGGTCAGCAATGGCATCCGGGTGGGCCGTTAGCGCCGAAACTCCAGAGAACACCGGGAACGTTGCACTGTCCAAATGCTGATAACTACTACTGGCCCCAGCATTGAATTGTACTGTGATTTGCAGTGAGGTTGCACATCGGGCAGATATTACGATGCTTGCCAAACGCTGCTGTCCAAGATCGTCCAGGGCTTTTTTACGGCCACACCGGTCTTGCGCACTAGATCCATCTGCAGACACCCCTCCCCCCTCTCTCTATATATACACACACATACTGAAAAACAAACAAAAGCGCCAAACAAGAAACCACTAACTTTAAAATTATAAAGTGCCCCCAAAAAAAATTCCCCCAAAGTGAATTTCCAAAAACTATTTTAAGCTATAAGATTCCTTAATAAATGTTGTTTCTCTCAATATTAGAAAATTGTTTTATAATTGTACTGGCAGCTTCTCTATTCCTTTCACCAAACAGTAGTAAGTAACAAATATGTTAAAATGCTGGGTTATGTTAAGAATTACAAATCACCTTCTAGTCTTACTAATTTTAGCTGCAATTGTAATAAATTTCATGATACTGTTTTTGTATAACTTCTAAAAGCACATAATTACAGGTAATTTAAAGTTCATTGACAATCCTCATTTAAGAAGAATTTTAGGTTATGGTGCTAAGTTCAGTCCCTCATTCTCCCTCTCTAAAGAGAGAATTAAATATGTTTATCAGGACTTAGATAAGTATATAATCAAAACTAGCCTAGCCTACAACATGCCAATCAAGGCCTTTGCTGAAATGCTGAATGGAAATGCAACATTATTTAAGATTTTAAAGCGAATCTAGCAGATCAAAATATCTTTTACAATAGCAGCTTAACTCTTTCCCCTGAGTTGATTGAATAAATCCCTTTCCAAATAACAAGATGAATTTATTTTTACCACTACAGATAAATCCAATAATAATTTTGCAATTATTTGTAAATATTTTTATTATGAATTGATCTCTCAGGAGCTGCACAATAAAGTCACATATAGGCCTGCTTCAGTTTCAGGTAAGGAACTTACTAATAAATTCAAAGCATTTCACAGATAGCTGGGACTTACATTGTGGAATGGCAAACAGTTATGAACCTGGATTTCCTTATCTTTTTGCTACCACAAAATTTCATAAGGAACCGGTGAAATTCAGATTCATAGCTAGTGGGACTGAATGTCATAAAAAGGTCATTGACCAGTATTTTGAATCTGTTTTGAAGAAGGTTTTAAAAACCAGATCAAATCCAATGTAAACTTAACTTGTAAGGACTTCTGGATTATTAAAAGCAATGGTGAGGTCATTTCTGATATTCTGGATATTAAGCCAGCAGAGGCAAATAGCTATGACTTTGAATACCTGTACACCAGCCTTTCAATTGAGGATATTATCAGTACCCTCAAGTCACTATTTGTCGAATTTAAGCTTTCTAGCATCATTTCGGAAAATTCTTGGCATACACTCCTAAATTGCTGTATTAAAAATAATTTTATTTTCTGCAATAACAAATTTTACAAACAGATTAATGGTATCCCTATGGGCTGTTTCCATTCCACTAGTGTATGCAATTTATTCTTGTTCTTCAAAGAATATCAGTTCATGAAGTCAAATTTTTCAAATCAGGATAGTTACATACATACCTACAGATACATGGATGACCTTCTTTGCTTAAATAATTCAGGAACGATGAAAAAAGATTTTGCAGCTATTTATCCTAAATGCCTTAAGCTTAATAAAACCAATGACAATAACCAAGAGCTTGAATTTTTAGATCTAGCGATTAAATCTTAATTCAGGCAACCCTGTTATCAGCCTTTATGATAAGAGAACTCAATTTAATTTTAAAATAGTTAAATATGGTATGTGGTGGAGTAATATTTCAAATAAGGTATTAGAAAACTTATTTATATCACAAGTCCTAAGGCTTTCTAGAATATGTAGCTCGAATTCCGCACTAGAGAAACATGTCAAGGATTTAATTTATCAGTTTATAGATAACCATGTGCCTAAAAACTTTTTAATAGTTGCATTAAGGAAAATAGTTCTTAAATATAGTTAGGATGGAAGACTTAATTTAAATCTTAGTGACCAAATTAATTGTCTAAATTAAAGCTATTCTAAGAGGTTAAGATGATGATGTTTTCTACTACTCCCCCCCCCCGCTCTCCTTTGATTCAAAAAGAGGTTTATAATTAAATGTCAATGTTGATCTATATACTCCCTATTTTCTTCTGGTTTTCTTTCGAATTGTTTTTTTTTTTTTACTTGGGGCTTATTTGCTTTAGGAGTAGGGTTTTATTGTTTTTTTCTTTTTTTCAAAGCCGTAAGGAAGTTGGCTAGAGGATGCCTATTAACTACCTAAAGGAACCTTAGTGCTATGGATATGACGGTCCTATTAAAACAAAAAATTAAATAATATAAACAAAATCACAAAAAAAGCTTAAAAATCTGTTTATAAAAGAAAATAAAAACAAATAAAAAAGAAAACTAGTTATTCATCACTAGGATAGCTATACTAAAAATAGTAAAACCAACATTAAAATTAATAAGATTCTGATTAATCTATAGAAGCTCACTAAGGTGATTTAATACATGCAAAGATTATTAAATAAACTGCTCGTGTATTTTATAATATTTCTCATGTATTCTGGAGAGTTAATTCTGCTCATTCTGATCATACAGATCCACAGTCTTAAGTTTATATATTTTTTTCTCTGGTTAAAATCTCTGCGCGCGTTGGTTTCTTGCTGTATGAGGAGGCCATCAGCCCCACCCTCACTGCCCCCCAGCGTCTAGGGAGTGGCGGAAGAGGTCATCCATGTTCTCCTCTTGTGAGGAGAAAAGTTTTTGTCACACAAGAGGTAAGCTCTCTTCCTTGTTTTTGGGTTCTAGGTTCTATAAGTTCAATGTTTGTACTTTATGTACCTTTTCTCTGTCGTTTTTTAGCTTTTCAGCTTTTAAGCATTGGTTTGTCTGTTAACATTTATGAGGGTTTTAACTCTTACTTTTCTTTGTAACTTTGAGCATCTTTTGGGGTACCTAGGAACAGAAGATGGCTAAGCTCGTTCCTTTTCTATGCGCTGTCTATGCGCTGTTTTTTCAAAGTAGTTAAGTTCTTAATAACTAATTAATTATGCACTTAAAGCACTGCTGAAATACTTTGTACATATTGTAACTAACTGTTTAAGGTATATAACTTTCACAAAGTTTTCTTTAGTTAATTATTATCTTTAACTTATTCTCGTTTTCGTGCTGTCATAAGTTGTAGAGTAGGGGGTTTTAGACTCAAGTTTTCTTTCAAAAATCTGTTCGTTATAAATTAACATTTCCTTTTTTACTTGCAATGTAAAATTTGGATTTCTTTTGCATTGTTTTTCAGGTTTAAATTCTCTCTCAAACGAACTTGGAATTTCGTTATAGCTGAAAATCATTTCTATTTATTATGTCACTCTCACAGCTTGAGTTCTCTTTAATCTTCTTCTCTCTGTTTAATAGTAACAGATGAAGAGCATGGGTCGGGCCATGAAGGTTAATGGATGCAAGCGAAATTGTTAACTAGTGCTAGGTCATGCTACTCTACGGAGGACATGACTTATATATATATTTTTTAAACTATTTTAGGTGGGAATGTTACTTGCATCTATGGCCTTGCAGAAACCCATTTCCAACTAGGTCTTTGTGGAAGTGAGAAAATGCAGAGTTTTTGCTGGTCCTTGATAAAGCCAAGGCTCAGTATTCTCGACACCTTCTACATTCAGTTGTTTTATTTTATTTTTTTATCTTTTCTCCTTTTACTCACACAGGTAGATACATAACCTTTTCTATGTTGTACTAGGTGTGAGTCAAAATTATATATGTATTTTTTTGCTTAGGTATCTTCTTTATAGAATATTATATATATATATATATATACAGTTGAGTCTCGGCGATCTGACACGTATCAGACCGGCGGTTGTCGGATTACTGGAGTTTGAATAAAAAATAGAACTAAGCACATACTCTACATAGTTATGTACAGGAACAAATCCCCGATTATTAATATACTTACGTACAAGTTAGCAAAATACACAGTCAGTTAATCACACAGCATAGGGTACAAGAAGCTAGTCTTTTTCTTTTGTTCTTGCAGTCTTTAAAACCAGTACGTCAGCAGCTGCTACGTCATTTTCCTCGGCCCACATGACACATGTGGTAAATGCACTTACTGCACTACTGTGCTATACGGCATGAACTTGTTTTACAGTTGGCCCCTCTTGTTCCTAGTCATTGTCATCTAAAACATTTAGGATGATATCTTCATCAGTTGGAAATTTTCTTTTTCATTCCCAATGAGCCAATCGTTTACGTCAACTACAGTCAGGCTTTCAGATTCATCACTGCACAGCACGGCGATAGCTTCTTGGAGGTCTGTAACAGCCGAATCATCACTGTCAGGGACTTGAACTTATTTTTAATTTTTTTTTGTACTGAGCTAAACAATGGCAGTGTAGACCATAATTTGCCCCACGAGGTGACCAATACATTAGTCGATATATTTTCCCATGCATGAGCAAGATTGTAATTGACATCTTTGACGTTAACGGCCTTCAGAGAATCGAGGATGCTTTCCTCTTTGCTTATCACATTGTAGACTTTTTTTTGCATTAGATCTAAACAGTTTGTATCACATTTTGATCCACTGGTTGTAACAAAGTTATGTTTGGTGGCAAGAACATCAGTTTTACAAAACCATCTGTAGATGCTAGTTCTTCTTCTGGATGGCCCGGGCAATTATCTAAAAGTAAACAAAAGCTTTCTGTGGCAAATTTTTCTGTTGAAGAAATTTCTTAACTGATGGGACAAATTGCTCCTGAAACCAGTCGGTGAACAATTCTTTTGTCATCCAAGCCCATCGTTGGTTTTTGTACAAAACTGTACGATTTGACATTTTTAAACGCCCTTGGATTTTTAGATAACTAATAATGGAAGCTTATTATGTGTACAGCTAGAATTTGAACACTGCATAAACGTGATTCGATATTTTGCCATTTTCCAACCAGGAGCACTGGCTTCTGCTCGGTGAACAAATGTTTTTCTCGGCAAAAGTATCCAAAACAGTCCACTCTCATCAGCATTATAGATTTGATAGGGGCTAAGATTTAACTCTTGTACCAACTTGATAGATTTTTCTTTATAAGGTTCAATGGCTTCAAAGTCACAAGAAAGTTTCTCACCTGTCGTTCTTAGTAAACTGATTCCAAATTGTTTATTAAATTTATCAAACCAGCCAGTACTGGCGTGAAAAGTTTTTTCACGATTTCTTTATAGAAGAATTTTGTTTTCTCTTTAATAATTTCACCAGTATAGGAGTGTCTGTTACGTTCCTGGAAAAACCATGTGTAAAGAGCATCTTCAACTAAAGGGTACTCACCAGATCTTACAACTTTCTTATCACTGGTCCTGCTGTCCAAATCTAGAACAAATCCCTCAATTTTGTTCCAGTTTTTGTTGATGTTATAAATCGTGGCACACCAAACACCATAAAACGCAGCCAAATCACCGAACTTTTCACTCTTTTCAATTTTCTTAATGATTTCCACCTTTTCAATCAAACTTAAAGTTTTATGCTTACGTTTAACAGATTGAGACATTTTGAAAATACAGTACGTAAACACCGACTGCTTTGCCGACTGTGAAACAAACAACTAGCAACTGAGGGAAGGCGTTACTCACGCATCCCCGTTTTTTGGCACATGCGCGAAGAAAGTCACATTTCCGGTACGTGTGTACTCGCACGCGCTTTCCGGTCGGTTGACACGAGTGTCGGATTACTGGACGTTTTGGACTGGCGACGTGTCGGATTGCCAACTCTACTGTATATATATCCTACCTAATTTCCATTCCCCGCTCTTAAATTTTCCTTGTTATCCCCATCCCAGGACCCTCAAAGTGTTCAAATTATTGCTGTCATTGTATAACTCACCAAAACATTTTTTTTAAAACTACTAAAACAATAATAAAAATTTGAATTTATTTTATTGTCAATACCAATTTTTTTTAATGGAAAATTTTACATCACACAACTTTTTCATATTGAACCCTGCAAGTTGCTTTCATATTGATGCAACAAACCAAATTAGCTTCAATGCCCCATCTTTTTTTAAAAGTAACATGATTACAAGAAAATAAAATTCTCTTTCAAATAGTATTAATTTTTATCCCCAAGTTGTTTGCTCACAGAAAGAATTGCAAATTCTTAATGCATTACATTACAATTCAACATATGCAGGGAAAAAATATAGGAAACTGTCACAATATTGACACATATCACTCCTTTCTTAGGCTTGTTGCCATAAATGTCTGGAAACATAGCCTGGTCAGACGAATCAAGGTAGCAACTGTTTCGGGCCGACAGACAATTCCATGAGTCAATGGATCCTGCATGCTGGTGGCTCTGTTATGGTGTGGGGTGTTTTCAGCTGGCATGCATTAGGAACCCTCGTACATCTGCAGACCATTTTAACTGGTGGAGGCTACATAACCATCCTTGGGGATCATTTGCAACAGTTCATGCCATGCAACCACTCCAAACGGTGTGACCCTTTTTAAACACAATGCGCTACCACACAAGTTCACAGTCGCCCAATCATGGACGAAGGAACGTTCCACGGAGTTTGGCATTCACACTAGGCCCTCTCATTCACAGACTTTCAACCCATCAAACACATTTGGGATGCTGTTCAATGTGGTGTCAACGCCAGAAATCCTCCACCGGCGAATATTACGGAATTGTGCGACGCTCTTCAGGAAGCACCATACGCGCTGTCTCCACAGTACTACAGATAGCTCGGGATGTCCATGCCTCATTGCGTTGCTGCCATTATCCAATTGTGAGGAGGAACACCCACCTAGTATTAGAGGTACACCAGGTTTTTTTGGGGTTTTTTTTTTTTTTTGGCACTTCAGCATATATCACACTATGTACCAATAATTGTCTGGCCACTGAAGAAATAAACATGTGAATAGAAAATACTTACCCTAACATCTGGTATGTCTGCCCTTGGACTGGATTTATTACCAATACTAGTTGAGGAAGGCTTTTGATCAAATTGCGGGTGATATCAAGAGGAATTAATCGCCATTCCGCCTGCAAAGCCACACTGAATTCAGCAACAAAATTGGGACGTGTTGGTCTTGACCCCAACCACCATTCCACTTTGTCCAAAAGGCAGTCTATGGGGTTGAGGTCTAGACTATGGGCAGGCAAAGGCAGTCATTGCAAAGCCATCTCTTCATACCAGTCCATAACAGCTGCAGCTTTGGGGCAGGATGCATTATCATCCTGGTAATAACATTAATCTGTTCCACAGAACTGTCACAGTAGCAAGGACCATGACAAGAGGTCCAAGCAGGGTGTGATTTCGTCAAATAGCAACTAGCAAATTGCTAGTGCAAAAACAAATTTGCTAGTGAAAAAAAAAATGGCAGTAGCAAGTATTATTAGTAAGGTATTTTTTTTTTTTTTGGTAAAGTCCATCTGTCTGTGGACACCATATCTCTGCAACTATCAGTCTGATTTGACAAATTCTATCAGCATTGGGAAGCTTGAAATATGAGAATGATGATCCGTTATTTTTTTTATTTTTTTTTACGATGTATAGTTTCGGCACTAGAGGGCGTAAATGCAGATGTCGAATTCAAAATATATTTTCGTGGTATTAGCCTACTGAGTGTGCCAGGGAAAGTGTTTGGTAAGGTTGTTATTGAAAAAGTACGGGGTTTTACATCAGAGAAAGTGTGGGATGTTCAGAGTGGTTTTATGCCTGGTAAAGGCTGCACTAACCAGATTTTTGCATTACGCACGATGATTGAAAAGTATCTGGCTGTTGGGAAGAAAGTTTTTACAGCCTTCATAGATTTAGAGAAAGCTTGCGACCGAGTCAATAGGACACTTTTGTGGAAGGTATTGAATGAATATGGTGTTACTGGGAATCTACTTAATAGTGTAAAAGCCATGTATGATGGTAGTAGAAGCTTGTGTATGAGTGAATGGTGTTTTATCAAAATGGTTTTCCATTGGTGCAGGAGTTAGACAAGGTTGTGTAATGTCACCATGGCTGTTTAATATATTTATGGACTCATGCATGCGTGAGGCCAAAATAGATAATAGTGGTTTATGTCTTGGTGATATCCGTGTGTGCAGATTGCTGTATGCTGATGACAGTCCTGTTGGCAGAGAGCAAAAGTGAGTTGCAGAGTATGTTGCAGGGTTCGTACACTTTTGGGGGAAAAAAATTCAAGGACTTTCCAGGCCTTTTCCAGGACACATACAAAAAATTCCAGGATGATTATTACGCTTTACAGTATCCTGTTCAAATTATTTTTTTAAAGTAATTTCAGTTTAAAGTAATAAAAATGATGAAAGATGCAAATGGATGAATGTGCTTTATGCAAATGGATCAAGTTTATCAAGCACAAGATCGTAAAGAATAAATTCTGTTCATATGCCCTGACCTTTGAATTCAAGTTGGACCATTTTCTACAAGGGTAGGTTTCTCCTCCCTGATAACATACCAAAACTTTGTTGCAATCAAACAGATTTTATGTGAGTTAACATTCCTAAGCTTGGAGAATGAATACTGCTCTTATGTCTTGGCCTTTAAATTTAATTTCGACCTTTTTCAACAGGGTAGGTTTTCAGGTTGTACCCAACAACATACTAAAATTTCGCCGAAATTCAACCGCTTTCATGCGAATTATCGTACAGACAAACCCAAAGCATAAACGTTTCTGCAACCATGGTTCGAAAGTGTTAGTAATTTCGAAAATAAAAGTATAACGAACAGCGCAAAAACTAGCTCATAAATAGAATATTTGAAACTACAATATGCACTCTCAATTATTAGGGATGGTAGGGGGAAGGGAATAGAACTGTCCAAAATTAGCATGTTTTCGTTGCGCTAGGTGCTTAGCACGGCTGAATTCCTTCAGATACCCCCAATGTTCAATGATTGAAATGTGCTGATGTTCATGGAATGAAATTGTTGATCAGCTATGATGACCGCATAAAAGTTCGGGAGGGGGGGGGGACTTTTTTTTTTTTTTAGTTTATGCAACATTTTACATCACTCCAGTATTTATCTTGTCATCATCAACAATCGCAATGCAACTACCGCTTACGATTGCGGATATCGGCAACCGAAAATCTGCCATATCACTAAGTGACACAACACACAGTATCCTGTTACAGTGTATTGTAATTGAAAAAAAAAAAGGATGTGGAAAAAAGAAACTTTCAGAAATTAAGATCAAGTCATGCGTTTCAAAATTCCGTTTTCCTTTATAACGTTTAAAAACATGTTTTTGCTTTTTTACCTGTTGTGTATAATAAAAAAACTGTTGATTTTTTATTTTTATGGAATCAGACGTCCGTATGTCTGATTGTCTTCATCTGAGTTCACACGTTAGCTACTGTGTACAAGTAGACATTTTTTCAGCTCAAAAATATGTAGTTTTGTATATATTCACAGTATAAGTCATTCCTTATTCCAACAGAACTGAATTCAGCATATGCAAAATGAAGAACATCAAGACACGCCCAACACCATGTTTCTGATTGTCTGCTGTTTATATTCAAGAAATGCAAACATGGATCAATGGTGAATGCAGCAACTATGATTTTTATTCATTACCAAGAAAAAAAAAAAAGAGCCGTGAAAGCTGTAAAGCTGAAACGGATATTTCTCACCCCCCCCCCCGCACAAAAACATTCCGATTAAGATCAAACAGCATGAGGACGCCTCCACGCACAACCTTTGGAATGACCTGATGGAATGGCTTCTTTTCATTTGGCACAGCCATAAATCACCACCTGCAGCTCACTGAACTGTCAAGTTGCACCCTTCCTCTTCACCCTAACTATAATAGGAAATTAAAAAAAAAAAAAAAATGCTCCTTAATTTTCGACAAAATTACCAAATTTACGTCATGATGTTGCAATTTACCAAAATATGTTTGTTTATCTGCTGAATATTGCTTAAATCCATTGAAAACTTTTTAATTACAGATGATTTTTTTATTAAAACAGTAACTCAAGACGTCTGAATAAAAATGTATGTTTGTAATTCAAATAGAGTCCATACATATCATCACAGAATTTTTTTAAGGATCACTCTGTTTAAATAAACCATGGCATCTAAAAATAATAATTCACTTGCTTTTCCCGTAATTTATAATTACTGTTTCTTTTTTTCAATCCGATTATGCAACGGAATATATTTTTTTTTTGTATCTGCTAAAGTTCCTAACGGAATTTGGCGAAATTTGCACTAGAACTTTATTGTGATGTATCTTAACCACTGTAAAAATTTTACTGTGTTATTTTCAAAATTCGGAAAATTGGATTTCCGAAAATTTTCTTTGTCCTTTTGAGCTGTGGAAGAGATAAAGAGGTGTTTTGCTTTCTTCCCAACCCAGGGCTTCAGATCAGCGCTCCCAGCTGTCAATCAACTGTTGCTATGGTAACACCCTTTCTGCTGGAGGCTCACTGTCCAAAGAGGCACACATACTTGTCCATAATAAAAATTACCAATGCTAACTTTTAAAGTTTTAAACCGATTCAATTGGAATTTTTGGAAGTGAGCTTCTGTAATCCAATAACAGTGAATGTAAAAATTTCAGCCACTTTCGTGAAAAATTCGCAAAGATAGTTTTCTTATTTTTTATCATAAGTAGCGGAAGTCTCTTGAGGAGAGGGAGGGTGGCATGAACATAAACAAGAAGAAGATGAATGTGTTGTTCAGGCATACTCCTCACTGGTGGATGCCAGCTGACTTGGTACATACACGACCCCCTGCAAATGCTAAATGCCTCTTTTTTCCCCTTCCGTTCTCAGTTGTCCGACAAACATCAAGGTCCCCTTCGACCTACTAGTAATTATCCAATTTTATTGCATTGGAAGTAGTGTTTTTTTTTTTCTTTTTTTTCCCCCAGCCAAAGTAGGATTTCGTGCACGTCGGAAACCATTGCCTGCCAGCGGTTTCTTTGAGAACAGAGGAAAGGAACTTTAAAAAATGAAGGGGTAACAGTAGCACGATTTCCTAAAAGGGCATTTTTTTAAGCACTAATTTCAAATTTCAAGGCTTTTCAAGACAGCATTAAAAAAACACCGTTTTTCCAGGATATTCCAGGCCTTGAAAACGTAATCATGATTTTCCAAAACTTTCCAGGTTTTCAAGCACGCGTGCGCACCCTGATGTTGACTCGGATGCACGAAGTTTGCATGAAATTCAAACTGAGTATAAATAAGGGAAAAACCAAAGTTATGGTGTTTGAGAGAGGAATGGGTAGCACTGAATGTAATGTAAGTATAAATGGCACTGTGATTGACCAGGTGAGTGAGTTTGTGTATTTAGGAAGCATGTTTGACAGAGAGAACAAGTTGGATGGTGAAATCAGTAGGCGAGTGAATTCTTCTTTGAAAGTCATAGCTGCTCTGGGAGGTTTTCACAGGAATGATGGGTTCTCTAGAGAGTCCCGCATGGCTGTGTATGAAAAAGTAATTGTTCCTACTCTGATGTACGGCAGTGAAACCTGGGTACTGCGGAAGAAACGCAGGAGTTGTTTGTGTGCTGGAGAAATGCGTTATTTACGTGGGGTTTGTGGCAAGACATGCTATGATTGTGTGACGAATGAAGATGTATTGCAGTTGTGTGATGTAAAGCAAAATGTTAACAAGGTGGAGACCAATATGCTTTGGTGGTTTGGCCATGTTAAAAGAATGAGTGATGAAATGCTTACTAAGAAAATATTTTCAGCCCAAGTGGCAGGAAGGAAAGGCAGAGGAAGGCCAAGGAAGACATGGGTGGATCAGATTCAGGAGTGTCTGCATGAGAAAAAGATTATGAGTATGAAGTATAAAATATCTTGTGTACGGCGTGTAATGGATATCAGTGAAGCACGAGTTGTATGTCAAGATCACTGTAAATGGCGAAGTTTGATACAACAACAATAAGTAAAAATATCTGGAAGTTTGTATTTCTTCTTGGAGCTAACCTCTGAATCTCAGAGAACAGCTTAGTGATATGTATGTATTTTGCTTCTAAACTAAAAAATTCTTTTACCTTTCGATTACATTTATGTCAAAGAGCATTTTAGGTATAGGGTCATTCAGTGTCAAATCATCACAATTTATAATATTTTTCTACCTCACCAACTTAGATTTTGATAAAACTTGGCATACTTAATGATCCTATGTAGTTATGAAAAGAATGCATTTTTTTTATTTTTAAGCTCACAGGAGAAAAAGATATTTAAGCCTAAATTTTCAAAATTTTATTAAAAAATGGCATACTAGTGATATTTTAACTATCTGTAAATCAGCCACCAATTGAGATATGGAGTTTGAAGTGGTCTCATTTTAAAGTTCCTTTAATGGGCTTTTATATGATATACAACACAATAGAATTTATAAAAAAAACAATTCAAAATCCAACTGAAAAAAAAATGGATTTTTTTAATTTTGAAAAAAAAAATCCAAAAATTAGTATACATTTATGCACAAAATATTTTTTTGGGATTGTGATGGGATCATAAGATATGAGAGGTAACAACACATATGCATGATCAAGAGAAAATAATGGGATCCTAATTTGCCAAGTACCTAACAAAAAAAAAAAAATTCCACAGCCTAATTTTTGAACAATATTTATGAATGTTGCTTTCTGTGTGCATTACTTTTCCCTTTCTGTGTGCATTACTTTTCCCTTTCTGTTCTGTACTGACAGTTTGTTCAATTTTAGGTGATGTAATTGAAATTCATAGCTTGAAAAATGCAAGCTGAAACAGTCATGAACATGTTGAATCATGCAACAGATCCACTACCCTCCTCTACACATTACTACACTTGGCTCAGTCTCCCAGCAGAGTTTGTCCCCTTGCCTTTATTTATTGTTGATAAAACAGTTTTTTTGTTAGAAAGTTTTCAACAAAACCTCTCTAAAATGGCTAAGAAATGGGCCTTAAATTGTTTTAATCCATTAAAAAAAAACACTCCAATATAAGGAAGGGACTAAGACCAGTGACAACATGGATGTGTTCCCTTTTTCCTGAAATACAAATGATAGCTAAAGTTTGTGACAGCTGTAGGAAAGAACTGAGCAAGATGAAAATGGAGATTACAAAAGATGAAATTACATTACAAGTTTTCCAAGTACTAGCCAGGTTGAAGGTTACGATTGCAGTACCTATTGTGATAGTGTTCCTGCTGTATTATTTCCTTTAGAAGCTTTAAAAACATTTAATACATCCATCCCAGACAAAGGAGATTCCCCCATTGACCAGAAAAAGGCAGAATATAAACAATATTTTACTGAAAAGGTTAAAAGAATCTGAATCAATACTGCTATAAAGCGCAAACTTCTTGTCAAAGCAGTCTTCCGACAGTGAAGTTGAGTCCCAAGATGAAACTATTTTAAGTCACCTGAAAACAAAATTCCATACTCTGACGAACAGAAAGGAAAAGCTCATGATGCTGACTATTTTGCCTGAATCATGGAGTATTAAGAAGAACGTGCAGGAATTTAATGCACCAAGTTATATGGAGAGACAGTCGAAGAAACTTCTGAAACAAAAAGGAATTCTACTACTCCAGATCAGAAACCTGGGAAAACTACTTGCAAAAACAGCTAAAACTATAAAAACATTTTATGAAAGTGACGAGGTCAGCAGACCTATGCCTGGCATGAAAGACTGTTTCCATGAAGGACAGCACTGGCCAAAAAATTCATGTCTCCAAATGCTTAATAATTTAAAGGAGGTATACATATTTTTTAAAGAAAAGTTTCCAAATGTACATGTGGGTTTTTCAAAATTTGCTATGCTGTGCCCAAAGAATTGTGTTCTAGCAGGTCAGAGTGGTACACATACAGTTTGTGTGTGTACCATATCATCATCATCATTGTCAACCATTATCAATCCACTGCTGGACGAAGGTCTCCCCAAGTTTCCTCCACAACGGTCTGTCTTGTGCCAGTCTCCTCCATGTCACCCCTGCATACTTTCGAATTTCATCCACCCATCTCCCATGTGGTCTTCTTCTGGGTCTTTTCCTGTCCCTTGGAATCCAATCTAAAATTTCGGCTGTCCATCGATGATCTGTCCTTCTGGCAGTATGTCCAGCCCATTGCCATTTCAGGGATTTAACTCTGATCATGATGTCTTCCACTCTTGTCATTTTTCGGATCCACGAGTTCCTCTTCTTATCTCTCCTGGTTACACCAAGTATGCACCTCTCCATGCTTCTTTGAGTTGTCTGCAGCCTTTGTATGTCTCTTTTAGTTAAGGTCCACGTCTCTGCACCATACGTAAGCACTGGAAGGATGCATTGATCAAACACTTTTCTTTTAAGACATAATGGCATATTGCTCTTGAAAATTATGCTGTTTCTTCCAAAAGCTCTCCAGGCAAGTTTTGTACGCCGATTAATTTCTTCACCAATGTGACCCTCACTTGATATCTGCTGTCCAAGATAAACGTACGTTTCTGTTATCTCCAGCTTTTTCCCATCAATCGATAAATCTTCATTTCTTGTAAAAGCATTGAACATAACTTTTGTCTTCTGAAAGTTCATTTTCTTTTGTCTTCTGAAAGTTCATTTTTAATCCCACTTCTTTACTCTTGTCAGCAAGTTCCTGGATCATACTCTGCAGCTCTGATGGGCTAGTTGCAAAAATGACTACGTCATCAGCAAAACGAAGGTGGGTTAGATAATCTCCATTAATCTTTATCCCCTTGTTTTCCCAGCTCAGTGATTGAAAAACACCCTCCAATGTGGCATTAAAGAGCTTCGGAGATATGGTGTCACCTTGTCTCACTCCCTTTCCAATTTTTATGTGTGTTGTATTTTCAAACAGCCTAATCTTTGCACTTGCATTTTCATAGATGTTAATAATATTAATGTATGCATCTTCAATACCGCAGGTTTTCAGAGCCATTGTAACTGCTGATGGTTTCACCGAATCAAAGGCTTTTTCATAATCGATAAAAGCCATGCACAATGGAAGTTCATATTCCCTCGCTCTTTCAATTAGTTCTCTCAGCACATGGATATGATCTATTGTGCTGTAGCCACTCCTGAATCCAGCTTGTTCTCTCGGTTGAGCCATGTCCAGTGTTACCTTCAAGCGGTGTGAAAGAACTTCAGTGAAGATTTTATAAACTACTGATAGGAGGCTGATAGGTCTGTAGTTTCCGAGATCCTCAATGTCACCTTTCTTATGTAGCAGGATCATTGTAGCGGTGTTCCAATCCTCAGGAATCTTTCCTTCATTAAGGCATCGAGTGAAAATCTGGGCGAGTATTGTTTCGATTTCTCCACTTGCTTCTTGTATGATGTCTACAGTAATTCCATCTTCTCCTGGAGCTTTTCCCCGCTTCATGTTCTTGATTGCATGTGCAACTTCTGCTGGAAGGACTGGAGGAACTCTGGTACTGGTATCTTTCATGATGTCTGGAGTGCATGTATCATCCCTTTCATATAATTTATAGTAGAAATCTTTCACTCTTGTCAAAATTTCGCCTCTATTTCTTGTTACAGAACCATCTTCTTTTCTCAGTGCCATAATCTGTTTTCTTCCCTTACTGAGATGTCCCTTTGCTATCTTTAGGCTTTGGTTGTTTTCAATTGCTTTCCTCACTAGTTCACAGTTGAATTTTCTTACGTCTTCAGTGATACTTTTTCGTACTGTCTTGCATAGCTCTATATATTTCACTTTGGAAGTCACATCTTCTTTAGTTGTCCTCATTTCTCTTCTTTTTTGCATCAACATTTTGGTTTTTCCTGATAATTTATTTACATGCAACTTGTTCTTAGACCCAGCTAATTTTGTTGCTGTTTCCATAAGAGCTTTGGTTACTTTTCTGTTAACTTCAGAGATGTCCACTTCTTCCGATGTTAGGCCTTCTAAAGCAGAGAACCTGTTCTTCAGTTCCAACTTGAAGGTATTATGGTGTTTTTTAAGGTTGGTTATGTCAATAGATTTTGTTTGTCTTATGAGCTTGCCACGTTCAAGTTTAGTGTTGAGGTGCATCTTACATCTCACCAATCTATGGTCACTACCTGTGTTGAACTTGTTTAGCACACTGCAGTCTTCTATGACGAATTTTTTGTTACACAAAATAAAATCAATTTCACTTGTCGTCCCATTTGGATGTCTCCATGTCCATTTCCTGTGTGGCTTTTTCTTGAAGAAGGAGTTCAAGATGAAAAACCCTTCTGCCTCTGCAAACTCAACGAGAGTATTTCCACGCTGGTTTCTGTTGCCATGACCGAATTTACCTACTGAAGTTTCATTCTGTTGCCGTTGCCCTATTTTTGCATTGAAATCTCCCATAATTATTTTCAAGTGCTGCTTACCTTTATTATTTAGATGACAAATTTCCTCATAAAATTCTTCAATTTCTTCTTCAGGATGACTTGTGGTGGGTGCATAAGTTTGAATAATCTGAGCCTGGTATCTTTTCGAGAGTTGGATAACAAGCCGTGCAGCTCTGTCAGAGAAACTTTCAACTTCTACAACTTTATCCTTCAGTTTCTTGTTTATTATAAATCCAACACCACTAGTTCTGCCAGTATCTGTTCCACGATAGTAGAAGAGATGTCCACTTTTCAGTTCGATGAGATCTTCTCCTTTTCTCCTTACCTCACTTAGCCCCACGATGTCCCACTTGATCCTTTGTAGTTCCTCTTCCAATTCAAGAAGCCTTGAATCAGAAGATAGGGAGCGTCCATTGTACGTTGCCAAGGTCAGCATCAAATGGCAGCCTAGTCCGGTCCTCCGGGGATTCTTAACACCCTCTGCCTTCATGTCGCACTGGCCGCTGCCTTGGCCAGGTACATTCCAGCTGCCGGAGATAAGAACATAAAACTTATGACTGAAAATGCCAAGTTATTATCAATTACTAATGGTGAAATGAAAAAACTACAAAAGATGTCCTTGTAAGGGTAGTATGCAACCCAGCATCAATTGACTGCCAATTGGGTAAATTGTGCATCCTGCCCTGGAGTTCAAGCAATCCAAAGTTTGCTAGAAAATGCCTTCAAAGAAAATCTGATCAAGAGATGGGTTCCATTTCAACTCAGGCAGGGTCGTACCATCATGGTCTCAGATTTCTCTAAAAAAATTAAGGCGTGTTCCTTGACTAAAATAAGGAGACCCATATTTTTCTTTCGGCAAGAAAAATTTTTCCCTTCGAGATAGACGGTTTCAAATCTTGCACCGTCAAACAAGCTCTCTAGAAAACGGTTATGTTTCCTAACTTCAGCGAGTCATTGCAGCAGAGTTAAAAAAGATATCATGTTCTTGTATTTTTTTTTACATTGTGTGTATAACATATAATAATATATGGTGCTAATATTTGCTACACATCGTATGATTAAAAATTAAAAAAATCGTAAACTTTGTGATTTTTAAAAAAATTGAATTTTTTAAAGTTTTTTTAAAACAGGTTTGGATGGAGTTTTTTCTATATTCGTTTTTTTTCGTTAACGACATACAAATGTGCACTTCATTTATAATTTTTTGTGTGTCTGTGAAACTGCTAGTTTCCGCGTTTCGGCAGCGTTAAAAACAGCAGATTTTGAAAAATCTAACTTTGCCAACGATTTTCTCAAAAAGGCCATTTTTTAAAATTCTGAAAATTAAATCCCTGTTTCATTATCAACAGGAGAATATCTGTAAATTTTCACGGACCTAAAAACGCCAGTTTCCGAGTTAGACGCGTTTGAATTCGGTTTGAAAGCCTACGATTTCCCGTGTTCTAAAGGCGCCATTTTGGAAAAATCTCAGGCGCAAAGTACGTACGTTATCTCTTACCCGAATCAAAGCGTTAGATATTCTTTGCCCGAATGATGGAATGAGAGCATTGGGTCAGCTGGCCCTGGTTGGATACATCCACCTCACCCTTCCCCGAGTGATGACATGCCTATAAAACTGTCAAGGGGGTGGGGGGACCAATACATAAAGAAAATTCTTGCTGCTACACTAACAACGTTGAGTTGCGAAAGACAGCAGCAGTTGTTTGTTTACGTTATATACTTAAACACCGCATAAGAAAAGACTATGAAAGAGTAGAAAACTGTTGTGAAATAATTTTAAGAAAAAGAGTGCAGGCATGTGTACCGTAAGTTTATTTTCGATGGCTAAACAACCTCGAGTTTTTCTGGGAGTTGCTAATTGTAGGCTACTGTCAGAAGAGCAGTTGCTGTTTTGTTATAGTTGCTAAAGTTAACCTCAGTTTTTCGTAATAGTAAAATATTCGCTCAGGAGAATTTTGTCCTCTGCGAACGGGGGAGAAGGTGCAATGCTCTTGACCTCCCTGCTGGGCTGCTTACCTCCTCTCCAAAACGTAATGGCAATTGTCTAATCTACTAAATAAATAACAATTAACACATACACGTGCATGCTCATTCATAAAATGTAAGTTGAGTATATTTCCAGCAGTGCGAGGGGCAGGCCCACTGCAGACTTCCTTCACACCCCCGTGCAGGCAGGCAATTGATGGTAAAATTTTTTTAAATGTGCTGTAGAGCTGCAATGTGTTCACCATTTTTTTTTAGTTAAACCAACCAAAAATAATCATCAATTCATGAAGTTTATGGAGTATTTTCTATTTTCACCTATTATTAAAACAGTGATGCACTATCGCCAAAATTAATTTTCGAAATTTTGTTCCAATCTTTTCCATAGCTTTCGTTCCTTTCAGTCATCAGACAGCTAATAGAGAACCCCCTACTCCACCTTTAACCGATATATTTTTAGAAACCAAAACGAGTTTAGAAATAAAGCATTTGCTGAGCGATGTAGGAGGATTTCATTACCCTTTAAACAATAAAGGTGAACAAGTGAGAGAGGGCAGAGAAACTCTTCCTATCTGCAAAAGGAGAAAAAAAAAGTTGATTTGATTCAGTTGGAGTTGCATATAAATCTGAATCGGAATGTCAGTGAAGTGTATTCATATAAGTATGAGGATTTATACGAAATTCTTGATAGAAACAGTCACTAAACTTGTCTAAGATTCTATAAGAAAAGGTAAGTCAAAATATTTGTACATTAAAATTTCAGTGTAACTTTGTTATTTACTTAAATAGGTTACTAGGCGATTTAGTTTTACTTGCTAGTCATGAAAATGTTTTGCTAGCAAACTATTTGGTCACTAGCAAAATTTGCTAGAGAGCATAAAAGATGAAATCTTGCCCTGGGTCCAAGTCCATACCAGTTAACGCACCCCATATAAGAACACCACCACCAAACTTTACAGCGGGCACTACACACTGTGATAGTAGACATTTTCTGTCTGTCGCCACACCCATACCTTACCATCAAACTGGGAGCATGTGAACCTGGATTTATCATTCCATAATACCGTTTTCCACTGGTCGATTGTCCAGTTTACACACTCTTTGCACCAGGCTAGATGTGCCACCCTGTTCGGTTTTGCAATGTTCAGAGCGTGTGCCACTGCTCTGCCATGGAAACCTAGTGAATGGAGTTCTTTTCGAACTGTATTAATGAACAGTGGTGTTAGCGTTACTCTGGAACTCTTCACGGATGCTCTGCGCCGACTTCAGTTAGTTTCTCTATGCTACCACAGCTGCAACATACGCCGCCGGTTTCCGTTTCTGTCATTTTCTGGGTCCAACCGGGATGCTTCCCGGCACCAGTACAGCCAGAACGTCTCCATTTGGTTATCACATCACCAACCTCTGATTTTGCATGGTCCAGTCAAATGCAGACCACACATATGGACATACCTCCTTCCTGTGTGGCACCTCAAGATGACATCCCTCTCAAAATCTGTAACTTCTCGACTAGTTGCCATGCCGCCTCTGTTCAACTAGTACGCTCACCTATTGCGTTCTACTACCTATTACTGGTCATCCACATAGTGGCGATTGTGCAATACGCAATTGATGTGATTCGTAAGAGTGTCCGGACACTTATTGGTAGATAGTGTATCTACATCTAAATACAGTCATCTGCAAAAGTTTAAGACCATCTGTCAATTTATTGAAAATTAAGATTTTCAAAGAAACAACTAATTACTAGTCAGAGATATTTGAAAAAACAATACCACAGATGAATACTTATATTCTTTAGAATACAAAAAGACCCAAATCTGTACCTTGTGTGGCCACCTTTGATTTTTATAATGGACAGAATATGATGTGGCATACACTCAATAAGGGATTTGCAATTGTCACTTGAAACATCTTTGTACAACACATACTTTATCGAATCAATCAAAGCTTGGGAATTTGATGGCTGTTTTTCTGCTACCTTACCTTTTAAAATGGTCCACAAATTTTCAATGGGGTTAAGGTCAGGATTACTACTGGGCCAGTCAAGCACAGTTATGTTTTTTCTCTGCTGGTAGTCCTTTACTGTCTTTGATCTGCAGCATGGAGCACCATCATATATAAAGATTGGGCATCTGTAGACTTGCATTTGAGTTAACAGCTTCTCACCTAACATTTCCACATAAAGAGAACTAGTCATGGCAGTGCCAGTTAGCAAAGAGGATAATGAGGCAGTACTGGATGCTGACTGTGTATTTTTCATCAAACCTTTTGCCTTTTTGTCGTCGAACATGTGCTTCACATGATTCAAATTGATGCACAGCTGCTTCATTGGAAAAAAGAACTTGGCTCCAATTTTCAGCAGTCCACAAGAGCAGTTAGTCTAGGTTTATGTGCAGGTTTATAAAACTTTAATCCAAAATCTTTGCTAAGACGCCGGGAAACAGTGCTGATACTAATACCAAACCTTTTTTAATGTAGAAAGGCCTCGATTTTCTTGCAGGAACTCCTCAGAGAACACATAACTATTCGCCTTATGGAATTGTTGGTTGTTTCCTTCGGATGTGCACTTCTCTTTCGGTCACTAAATTCACCTGCATCTTGTTTTTTTTATTGGAGGTTTAACGACCACCGTGAGCAGCTCAATGGGCTATAAGCAGTCGCCCGTCGCTAATTTAGGGTCACTGGTTCCAGGGAAGGGAGAGCCAGTGCCGCGCCACCGGGGCGGCCTCACCTGCATCTTGATATTTCACGATCGTATTTTGAATAGCAGTCTTGCTCACATTAACCTTTCTGCTTGTGTTACGTTCAGAGAATCCTCCATGATATAAAGTAACTATTTGTGCCCTCTGAGTAACACTTATAATGAAGTTTTTTTTGCCCATTTTTCACTATATAGAAAATACGTACAAAACCTCTCAGCATGAAAACCACAAGCAAACTGACGCTTGCACACTTCCACCAACTCTATCAACAGCTGCCACTTTAGGATGATTCAATGCCGACAGGAAGTTGAGTAATACAGAGAGTAGCTGAGGCAATCAGCAAAAATCTCCTAATTCCAACAGGTAGTCTTTAACTTTTAAAAATGACTGTATATAAAAAGGTTCAGTGCAGCAATATGATGTAATGCAGCACCGAATAGCCCTAAGCAAGATGACCACTAGATTTTAACCATTCACTGGCCAATAAGAAAAATCACAAGTTTTTATTTTTAATTCAAGTTTTAGTTTCACAAATTTGGAATCCATGGCATCTGTTACGGTTGTAAATGGGCACATTCTGAACAATTTACCCCAGAAGAAACTGTACTATAAAACATGCCTCAAACATACCAAGAAGAACAATGAAACCCACATACATGTACTGCATTTATATCTGAAATTTCAATACCTGCAGTTATCTGGGAACTGGAATGCTGAGGACCCTCATAATTTCCAAGAGGGTATCCCTTAATAGCCTGCGAGGAAGACTGCATAATACCATCAGTGCTACAACTTCTTTAAGGGTTAGCTCATCGTCATTTACAGGAACAGGAAGGGGTGTAATAGCCGGTTCTTCATCGCTGGAATCAGCAATTGTAATTACTTCTATTTTTTTGGGTTCAGGAACTAGTTCTATAATTTCAGGACTTTCAGGCCTTGCCATTTTTTCCTTCTCCATCTCTTAAAACTCTGATAGAAAAAAAAAAGAAATAGTCTGCAAATCTAAGGAAAACTAATTCCAACACAAAATAATTATAAGTCAAACAAATATTTTAACTAGGAAACATTCAAAATAATAAAATAAAATAAAATGAAACATTCAAATATGTCATATATTCAAACAGCATTGCAAATGTCAAATGTCATCTAGCTGCTTAATTATTCACGTGCTATTTAGACAATCTATATTTTGAGGTTACTCACCTTTATTCCCAAAATCTTTTAGGAGGTTTTCGTCTCTACACATTTCCAACACGTATTTTTCTTTTTTACATCGTGGTTCAAGGCCAAAAAATATATATATATTTATTTCAACTCGCGCAAACATCGTTTCCTTCCTTTCTTTTCTGTATGACCAAATTCGGATTCAAAATAATCTACCACAAGTATACATAATTGAACTCCCCTAAAACACATATCTAATTAAAACTTCAATCAATAAAAACTTATATTACACATTTCCCAAAACGTCAAAGTTAAAAAACTGTAAACCATAATTATTTACAATTGCACATTGGCACCCAATTAAAACAAACCTAAATACCTGACATAACCACTATACTCAACAATCACTGACCTCTCCACTCAGAAATAAGCATAATATCCTAACACTTTCAGCCTCTGCCCAGGCCATTCTCAAGGAGTGGACGCAACAGATGAGCCACCAGTCACCACCCCACGAAAAAGAAAAATAACATTTAACCTTTACAAGAGATGTTTAGACTTATGGTCTTCTATATAAAGTACAGATTACAAAAACTTTACTAAAACATGGAAAAACATAATATTGGATACTACTCATGGAAATGAATGAAATTGTGAATACAGAGGAAGAAAATACAAGACAGAATGTTACAAAGAAATCACAATTTATTTGATGAAAAACAAGTGCCAGGACAGAGGAATAATAGCTATGCTGTGTTTTTGAATCAATCATCTGTGGATTCAAGTTATTCCCAAAGGGCAGTTTTGCAACGAGGAAAAAAATATGCATTCCCACTAAAGATTAAAATTAGCGGTCGCCACTCGCCACTGGATAAAATGAAATGTTCAGTAAAAAAAAAAAAAGTAATTTTAGTCGCCAATCTTGAAAATTTGCAGTTTTTTTATTGCTAAAGAATAAACGCTCTTGTTATAGGAAATGCATTTTCAAATCATCCAACTACGCACCGTTAAAAACAGCCCTTTCCTCCGCACATAAGTGGGTACTTTCTATTTATAGATTCACTTTTCAAGAACAGGGGCTGCTGTTTGTTTTTCCACTCAAGTTGGTAGACAAAGTAACCATATCGAGAATGGACCACCTGTGGCTTTAGATGGAACTGTGGCATCACAACTGGTCTTCAGCAGCTCATTTTTTAAAGTTTGGTTCCTCTGAAAATGCACGGATTTTCCATTGCTTAGACACTTCTTGATTATCATCAAACAAAACGGGCAAGCATTTTCCCTTTTGTTTGCAAAAAGAAATCAAAGGTAGAAAATCGGTACTTCACTTTCCGCTGCCACACGCCGTGTTTCATTCCATGCAGAGTCGCGTTTCCTTTGCACATGTGAAGTTGGCTATATATATATATAAAAAAAAAACTTGTCTGCCCTTTAATACAGTAAAATGTTAAAAGGAATGGGTAAACAAGTTTTTCTATAAATAAGATAGTACAACTAGACTAGTTATCCGAATTTATTGGCGTATATAAAATCAAGGTTGCCAAGCTTTCGCACATCAACCAGATGGCTTTCTCAAGGAAGGTAGACAGCAAACGTTTCAACAATTTGAACGCAGTGAGTTGAGTTGACTTGACTTGACAATAAACGAAAAATGCGCACGTAATTATTCAATAAAAACACGAGAAATCATGTTCGCATTGCACGCGGAATCCTTGGAGGAAAACAAAAGGTTCATTATTTGAAGAATTGGTTCCAAATTCGTTGTAATTCTAGCGAGACGCTATCATTGCAGGCTTCATTGTTGGTAATGATCTCCAATGTTTCCCGAATGGCAGTGGATTTAGGAGTAGAGTAGGAAGCTAATTTCTTTATGTTATCCCACATAGGATCGGCAGACTTGAACTAGACTTCTCTGGATAGGGCAGTGGTTAATTTGCTGTTCTTTATGTCCCTCTTATGCTCGTTGACTCCAATTTTAAATGAAAGTTTAGTCATCCCAATGTACTATCACTTGGAGCCATCCGGATATTGTAGAGGGACGGCATAAACACCTGCTTCGTTGGAAAGTGGGAGCTCACCAGTATTTCGTTTAAGCATAGCATATAAAGGTGTCGGAGATCTTATGCAGACACTGAGGTTCATCTTTCTGAGCGCGTTCTCGAGTTTATAGGAAACATTTGGTACGTAAGGAATAGAGCCCAGATAGCGTAGCCGCGGCATAGAAAGATCGGTATGCCTTTTTGTTTTTTTCGATATATCTATGTACCATGTTCGGATCGCATCCTGCCTCCGTCACCAAATCGATAACGCTTTTTAATTCGCTTAGTCTAGAAGGAACATCGGAGATGTCGAATGCTCTTCTGATTTTAGAACAGAATAAAGCTGTCTTGTAATCAGCTGGGCACAATGAGCTACGGAGCATCAGGTTGGGAACGGAAGTGGGTTTGTAATAGACTTGTGTACGGAAGCGATTTTCAGGTGATTTACTCAGTAAAACATCCAGATAAGGCAATGCATTATTGTGTTCTAACTCCATAGCGAAATTGATCGTAGGGTGTATATCATTGATTTTATCTAAAAAGAGCGGGAGAGTCTCCTTTCCATGAGGCCATATGAAAAATACGTCGTCAGCATATCGGAGCCAAGTGGTATTTCTTGGGGTAATGCTGATGAATATGTGCTGCTCGATTGGGCGAATTTTTCAGTGAAATTATATATAAAAAATCAGTACTGTATTGTTCATTCTGCCATAATAGTCATTTTACTGGTACAGAAATTTCATCACAGGCGGAATAAGTACAGATTTTGAAATTTAATTTAGCTTAAAAAAGTGAAGAAAAAACACTTTCCGTATTGATTGGTTTTGAAAAACAGGCTGTTAAAAATAACAAAAACTGCGCCTCACTAGAAAAAGATTTTAAAATACAAAGTTGTTCTTTTTCACTTTTACTGAAGCTATTATATTTGCACTTTTAAGGTATTAACCTCTTGCAAAGTGCGCATAGTTTACGTGCAATTCATAAATGAAAAAACCATTAGAAAGTACCAATCACTCACCATAAAGATCATGGTAACCTCCAATGACACACTTCCAACACGTCAATCATCGTGATGTAACTGGGCTTCCAAGGTTTACAGACTTCTTGCTTACGCTTCTTACTTCCGGGTGTGAAACATCGTATTTTTATATACCCAGTACTTATACCATTTCAGTCATCACATCCATTAACACATAAAAGAAATAGTGTTAAAACACTAATTAAAAGAAGTTTAACACACTCAATTGAACAGTATAGAAATGAAGAAATTGAAAAAATTGCATATGATTTTGGATACCCTAAACAGGTATTAAAAAATGGATTTATGAAGTAACTCAAGGTTACAATAAGGTCAAGACTGATAAAAAACTTGTAAAATATGTAGCAGCAATACCATATATAGAAAATGTTTTAGCAGAAATTAATAAAGTTTGTGGCAAGTATGACATACAGGTAGGAAATCGGGTACTTACTGTAAAAAATTTACAGGGTTCGTACTCTTTTGGGGGAAAAAATTCAAGGACTTTCCAGGCCTTTTCCAGGCCATATACAAAAAATTCCAGGATGATTACTACGCTTTACAGTATCATGCTCAAATTAGTTTTTAAAAGCAATTTCAGTTTTAAGTAATAAAAATGATGAAAGATGCAAATGGATTAGGGATGATAGGGGAAGGGAATAGAACTGTCCATAATTAGCATGTTCTCGTTGCGCTAGGCGCTTAAGCACTGCTGAATTCCGTCAGACCCCCAATGGTCAAATGATTGAAATGTGCTGATGTTCATGGAATGAAATGGTTGATCAGCTATGATAACCGCATAAAAGTTCGAAGGGGGGCGATTTCTTTTTTACGTTATGCAACATTCTACATTACTCCAGTATTTATCTTGTCATCATCAACAATAGCAATGTAACTACCACTTACGATCGCGGATATCGGCCAACTGAAAATCTGCCATACAACTAAGGGATACAACACACAGGTATCATGTTACAGTGTATTGTAATTGAAAAAAAAAAAAAAAGATTTCAGAAATTAAAATCGAAAAAAAAAAAAACTTTTAGAAATTAATATCATCAAGTCATGGTGTTTCAAAAATCCGCTTTCCTTTTATAATGTTTAAAAACATGTAATGTTTTTTCTTTTTTACCTGTCGTGGTATAATAAAATGGGTTGATTTTTTTATGGAATCAGAGTCCATATGTCCGATTGTCTTCGTCTGAGTTCACACGTTAGCTACTGTGTACAAGTAGACATATTTTTTCAGCTCAAAAATATGTAGTTTTGTATGTATTCACAGTATAACTCATTCCGTATTCCCACAGAACAAAATTCAGCAGATACAAATGAAGAACATCAAGACCCACCCAACACCATGTTTCCGATTGTCTGCTGTTTATATTCAAAAAATGCGAATATGGATCAATGGTGAATGCAGCAACTATGGTTTTTATTTATTACCAAGAAAAAAAAAGGAGCCTGAAAGCTGTAAAGCTGAAACGGATATTTCTCCCCCTCCCGAAAACATTCCGATTAAGTTCAAACAGCAGGAGCACGCGTCCACGCACACTCAACCTCTGGAATGTCCTGATGGAACGGCTTCTTTCATTTGGCACATCGCCATAAATCACCACCTGCAGCTCACTGAAGTGTCTTCCTCCTTCACCCTAACTATAGGAGAAAAACGTAAAAAAAAAATGCTGCCCAATTTTCGACAAAATGACCAAATTTACGTCATAACGTTGCAATTTACTAAAATACGTTTATCTGCTGAATTTCGCCTAAATCCATTGAAAACTTTTTAATTATAGATTTTTTTATTAAAACAGTAACTCAGACATCTGAATAAAAATGTATGTTTGTAATTAAAATAGAGTCCATATCATCACAGAAACAAAATTTAAGGATCACTCTGTTTAAATAAACCATGGCATCTAAAAAAAATAATTTGCTTGCTTTTCTCGTAATTTATAATTGCCGTTTCTTTTTTTTGAATCCGATTTTGCAACGGAAGATTTTTTTTTTTTTTTTTTTTTTGCATCTGCTAAAGTTTCAAACGGAATTCGGCGAAATTTGCACTAGAACTTTATTGTGATGTATTTTAACCACTGTAAAAATTTTACTGTGTTCTTTTCTAAAATTCCGGAAAATGGATTTCTGAAAATATCTCTTAGTCCTTTTGAGCCGTGGAAGTGATAAACAGGTGTTTGCTTTCTTCCCAACCAAGGGCTTCGGATCAGCGCTCCCAGCTGTCAATCAACCGTTGCTATGGTAACACCCTTTCTGCTCAAGGCTCACTGTCTAAAGAGGCACACATAATAAAAAATTTCCAATGCTAACTTTTTGAGTTTTAAACCGATTCAAATGGAATTTTGGGAGTGAGCTTCTGTAATCCAATTATAGTAAATGTAAAAATTTCAGCCACTTTTGTGAAAAATTCGCAAAGATAGTTTTTTTATTTTTTATCATAAGTAGCCGAAGTCTCTTGAGGGGGTGGGCCGGAAGCAAGCGTCTTAATGCAATAAACAAGGAGCAGATGAATGTGTTGTTCAGGCATACTCTTCACTGGTGGATGCCAGCTGACTTGGTAAACACGCGACCCCCTGCAAATGCTAAATGTCTCTTCTTTCCCCTTCTGTTGTTCTCAGTAGTTGTCGGACGGACATCAAGCTCAGGGCTAGAGAATGCATCAAGCTTCCCCTTCCCTAACAGACCTGCTAGTAATCATCCAATTTTATTGCACTGGAAGTAGTGCTCCCCCCCCCCCCAAATTAGGATTTGGGCACATCCGAAACACCACTGTAGCCGGCGGTTTCTTTGAGAACAGAGGAGAGGAACTTAAAAAAATTAAGGGGTAACAGTCAGTAACACGATTTCCTAAAAGGGCATTTTTTTAAGCACTAATTTCAAAATTCAAGGCTTTTCAAGACAGCATTAAAAAAATACCGTTTTTCCAGGATATTCCAGGCCTTGAAAACGTAATCATGATTTTCCAGGACTTTCCAGGTTTTCAAGCACGCGTGCGCACCCTGAATTTAGTGATTAAAAATGAAAAAATTAGCCAATTAGATAGAGCAGGAATTTATGAAATCCCAATAAACCAGCAACCACCTGTGTCATATATAGGCAGCACCAAGAATAAATTAAAGTATAGATTGAACCAGCATATTAATAATTGAAATAAAAATGAACCTAAGACAGCATTGACCCAATACTGTATGGAAAATCAACAATGTCCAAGGTTTGAAGATATTAAAATTATAAAGAGCTGTAAAAACGAAAAGCAGTTAAGAATTGCAGAATCAGTGTTAATTGAAAAAAACAGATCAAGATTATGCAACATTAATGAGCCAAGTAACCTAAACGAACAATGGAAAGCCCTAATAAAAATTGAACAACAGCGTAAAAAGAAAGAGGGAAAAAAGAGCAGCAGGGACAATAGATGGCGCCAGAGACAACGATTCAGAGATAGCGACTGGGGCCCTTGCCTCGATGGCTCTGCTCACTTGAGCTGTGGTGGGCAGGTGAGACACACCTGCCTCCTGAAGATGACAGAGGCCTGTTGAAAGTACTAGAGGATTGGATGTGAGGGGCTGAATGGGTGTGACACTTGCAGTGGGAGTAGCAGGGGTTGTGAAACAGAAGGAGGAGTTTGATAATTACAGTTGACCAAGGTTTAATCACCTATGAATGTAAGGTTATGTACATAGTTTTTACTTGAATTGTATGAATGAGTTGTATGTGTGATTTTTTATGGAATTGACAAGCTTTATAGTAACATCTCATAAGGCTAAGGAGAAAAAAAAAAAAAAAAAAAACGATGTTTCACACCCGGAAGTAAGAAGCGTAAGCAAGAAGTCTGTAAACCTTGGAAGCCCAGTTACATCACGATGATTGACGTGTTGGAAGTGTGTTGTCATTGGAGGTTACCATGATCTTTATGGTGAGTGATTGGTACTTTCTAATGGTTTTTTCATTTTACTGAAGCTATTAAAAACGAGAAACATTTAGAAAAAATATAACATAAGAATATAACCAGAAAGTGAAAAGAAAATGCATCTTGGGGTAAGAAAAATTCGAAATTTAGAAAACTATAGAACATTTTCATCCGCGCTAAAACAATCCTTTTCAGGCGACGAACGGCATGAAGATGCTCAAATTATATCGAACAAATGTTGCGACATTAAAAACATCCAATAAACAGTCCCCAAAATGTTTGATATTAAATGTTAGAATTTTGAAAACATGAAAATAAACTTTGAACAAATGATTGAAAAAAATTTCATAGATTTTGTTTGTTTTTAATTTCCATAGTATATTTGCTGTTTCCAGTATTCCGTGGCGATCGACGATTTTCGTAGTGACTATGGAGAATTCATTGCATTTGGAAGATCTGAGGCGGGCAAACAGGAAAAAATGGCAAATCATTAAAATTCTACCAAAACGTTTTCTGAAGGTCATAGCACAAATTGTTGAAATACTAAATACTGCTGACTGTTATGCCAAGCAATAAGTTAAGAGAAAGCAAGCATTGTGAGGAATGTTCTTTATGACAAGACAATGCTCATGCAAAGAATAACTTTAGAAAATACAGCAAATTAAATAAAGTAAGCAAAAGTAAGTACTGCCTGAAAATTTTGACCCATCCACTGCCATCAATTTATGGTGGAGAGATCGAGAGATTTTATTTGTGAACATAGCGAGAGACCAAATAAATATGATTAAATTATCTTTCCAATAAAAACTGTCTAAAAAATTTGGTTGGTGTAGTTGAAGAAAAATATAACTTTTAAGATTATATTTATTCATTTAGTTGCACTGGACAATAGACAGTGGGCCCTTGTAAGTACTAAGCTTAAATTTAACTGTCTAAATAAATGAAAGGTATACAGTGCCGTGATAAAATGTGTATACAACACGAAAATAGCCGTAAAGAAAGTGGCCACTAGATTTGGTCCACCCACTGGCCACTCGAAAAAATCACCAATTTTAATCTTTAGACCTGCTCCTGATACAGCAACAAGCATCAAGGATATATCGTTTCTTTAAATCAGCATTCAGCCAACTAAAACAGTTCATGAAAATTTCGTAAAACATTCGGTAAATGTGTCGTTTAGCGTCCTAAATTATTTCCTCGGAGAAATTTAACTGTGGGAAAAGTGTGACAATTTTTTAAGCATGCAAAATAATGGGGAAAGGTGTAAAAATATAGTATTTTTAGATAAAAGGAAAGAAATTTTCTGAAGTATTTACCTGGAAGTATGATGGTTAGGAAGAGTACATGCGGAAAGCCTAGGACGACAGAGTGAAGGTGGAGTCCAGTGAATGGAAGCTTCGTTCAGAAGGGCAAGTAATGGGCTACAGAATACAGAATGAAGTGGTTCAGCAGTACGTACGTAGTCATAGAAGCGTCTTGTAGGCATACGCTAAAGGAAAGAGATCTGCTTTACGCAGCATTGTAAGTGGTGTTAGTATCTTTTTCAACAGCATTAGTGGCTCTTTCCAAAGTAATGAGTCTCCATACTTCATTCCGGATTTCGTCAGGGCTTAAAATTTCATATCTAGCACAATACGACAAGCTCTTGAGCTCCATGCCAAACTACGATTTTTTGAATTGAAGAAACTCCTTCATTTTCAAAAAATATTCGTTTCACTATTAAAAATTGTGAGCTACGATGTATGGAATAACAGCACAACTACAAATAAATTGATTGAAGAAATGTACTACCCCTGTACATCTTTGAAACCATAATCAAAACTTCGGGTTCAACCGGAACCAAAACTTCTTACTCAACACTTCTGTCATACACGAAAACATTTACATCCCTTTATTTCTTTCCATTCGGAGACGTCGTGAAACTAATAATAACATTCCGCACATTTCTTTCTCAGAAATTAATAATCTCTGAACTACATCTACTTGCCCACGACGCATCACACTCCTAAAAATACACCCCACTGTTGTTGTATTCTTCCACGCATTCACTACCAACTCTTACTCCCTTCCAACGGACGGAACCTTCACGTCCTGGCCGTTAGCATCGCCTCACCCTTCCACACCAAGTGCTGCAAACCATCGTACTCGCAGGTAAATACTTCTGGAAAATTGTTTCCTTTTATCTATAAATACTATATTTCTGCACTTTTCCCGACGAAATAATTTAGGATGCTGAAGTATACATTTACCAAACATTCTGCTTAACGTCCAATAGCAGAAATTCCAGTTTTTTTGTTGTTGTTTTTTTACCAGATTTCTACAAGCAATTTGCAGCAGTAGTGGCAAAGTGGTGTAGGCTTCTGTTGGGTTTTCTAGCTTCAGTGTGGATGGTTTGTTTTGTCTTAAGGCATTGCCTCGCCCCCCCCCTCCCAACAACATATCACTAGCCATTGATTTGAGCACGCAAGTGCTTATCACCCTTTACGAGTTGCTTATGGTAGTCATTCAACCACCGAAGAACAGAATAACCTACAACTAATTTAACATTTAAGCTATTATTAAATTTCTTGAGTTTTCCTGGTCACATTTTTTTTTTTTTTTTTTGAGGTTTAACGACCACCGTGGGCAACTCAATGAGCTATAAGCAGTCGCCCGTGCCTAATTTAGGGTCACTGGTTCCAGGGAAGGGAGAGAACCAGTGCCGTAAGACAAACACAACATCCATGCCTCACCGGGATTCGAACCCGGACCCCGTTCGGACGAATGATCAGAGGCCATCGCTTAGACCACTGCGCCACCGGGGCGGCCTGGTCACATTTCCACCTTGAATTGATAAACTATCGCCTATGATAGCAAATGGTTTTGATCGCCAACAGTGAACACAAACCAAATGTAAGCTTCCTTTGCCAACAATCCAGAAAACTCAGAAGGCATAAGCTATAAAAATGATACTTAAATTTAAAGAAATGAAATAATGAATATACATAGTTCAGGGATGATTGCGAAACAAAACAAAAAAGCCCTAACCTCAGGGCAACATATACATAAATCATGCATATAATTTATACATATAGTATACTAATAACGTAATTAACAATACACACATTGTTAATATATCACACATTGTACATTATATTAACTAGCTACACAACAATTAACCACTAGTGCCTGTGAAATTTAACTTTGTACCAATTTTTTTCTCTAGTACGTTAGAAATCTTTCGAAAATTGCATTTTTGAATTTCATATACTATGTTGGTGGTGCTAGAGATTTCCCTCAAAAACTGTGAAATAGACTTCAAAAATTGCAGTTTCAAAGTCAAATTTTGCACTTCAAACTATGGAGATCAGTTCAGCTCTGGATAGGTTTCAAGTCCTGCTTCCATAATATCCTACAGTGATTTTTGTCAATTCTGCATATAGCTCATTGGATTCACTATTATGTAACAAAAATTATTTGATGCACTGTAGATCCAGTTGCCAAAACGATAAAAGTAGCTTTTCCTTCAGCATGCACAACAGTTTTGAATCTGAAAAGGCACTTTGATTAATTACTTCATAGCATTTTCAGAAATGATATAATTGAGGATTCTGAAATTCCTACACAAAACTTACCCGGATTTCCAAGATTTAAATATTACAAAAACCAGAAATTCTGAGCTACACTTCAACAATGAACAGGCCTGATAGTTTGAAAGAAAACGAATTTTAGATGGTCTGCTCATACGCAGCAAAAAGAACTGAAGAAAATTATCAAAAGTGAAATCACTGAAACAAGTATAATAGACTTCATCCATGAATGGAACACGGAATTACACCATAGGATAAAAATTTAGAAGATGCCAATCCGTTTATTAGTGTATATATGACAAGGATGGCAAGTCAGATAATATCAGAAAACTTGGAAATTTCGTCGTCCTGGAGCGGGACTCGAACCCGCGTCTCCCAGAGAGCGCCAGGGTATGCTAACCACTACATGACATATGCACCAATAAATGGATTATCATCTTCAAAATTTGCTCAGACTTCATCCAGTTAGGTATATTAACATTTAATTCTGTACAGCCTAGAGGAAACCACCCATCCAGGGTAACCGCCAATACTTGCACAGCATGCTCTACATATTTTTAACGTAAGACTACGAAAACACTTAAAATGTATGTCTGCTTTCATAAATGTTTAAATAACGAAACAAGGTAAATGCCGAAATCTGAGCAATGAGTTGCAGAGTATTCGTTCAAAAGGAATGTCTTTCCCCAGAAACAGTACTCCTTCGAAATTCTACTAATGCAGATTAAAAAAAGATTATTTTTGAAACAAGTACACTTAGGAAACAAGAACACTTAAGAAACAAACTGAAATCAGTTACCTAGTCAGTACCGGAAAAGATTCAGAAACAAAGGAACACCAACAACCGTTTATTAAGATTTCAGGCACGACTTCAGTTAAGTTCTACCGGTCAATCAGTGTTGCCAGATAGTTCAAAGAGAAAGTAGCAGACTTATCTCTGAAAAATAGTCAAATTATTTCAAAAGTAACCCAGTTTTTATTATTTTGTCTTCAAAAAAAAAAAATTAAGATACCCTCCTTTGTTCATTACAAATCAAAATTTGCTAGTTTTTAAAAATTTTCCTCGCGAAATAAAATAGGTTAGTGTACGAAAAAAGCAATTCATGAGACTACCTTCTAGGTTGTCTTATGTTATAAACGTGATTTTAATTAAACTATACATAATATCTAAGGTATTTTACCTGCTATTGTCAAAGTATTTCTCACACAGCAAACAACGTGAGAAATACTTTGACAATATCAGGTAAAATACCTTAGATATTATGTACAGTTTTGGTTAGTGTTGTAAAAATTACCTGTTGTAGAACATGCTGTATCAACCAAACATGCCGATTTCCTACTCGGTCCTAGGAAGACAATTATTCCCTCTGAAAACAAATATTCCCATCACAGCGGTCATACCGTCCTTCCTTTTATGGTGTAATTAGTTTCAATTGCGTATGCGGTCATTATGAAAATGATACCGTGCTATAGTGGTAGGGTAACGGGGCAATGGCGGCCCGGGAACAAAATTGCTGGGCAGGCAAACTACTTTTCAGCCAGGATTCAAATAATTTTTTTCAGTTTAATGCAATTTTTTTTCACATTACAATTTTTTTATTTGCTTTCTCAAGTGCGAAGTATAACGTGACCCGTGAAAAGATTTTACCGGAGACGCACTTTTTACATGACTTCGAGACCAACACAAAACCTGTTTATGTAAGATTCCAGCCCTTCGCCTAAATATATTTCTCGGTCTGAATTGCCCTCTTGGACTATTTGGGAACTGTTAAGCCAGTTTGAATATGAAATATATTGCACCGAAATAGTTTTTTTATTAAAGAGATCAACAGAAGATAAAAAGCAAGACTGAACCCTACATCTTTTTCATCTCAAATGAAATTCTATATACACCACCACTTTTTTTTTTTTTTGATTGGAATTTTAACGACCACCGTGAGCAACTCAATGGGCTATGAGCAGTCGCCCGTCCCTAATTTAGGGTCACTGGTTCCAGGGAAGGGAAAGAACCAGTGCTGTAAGACAAACACAACATCCATGCCTCACCGGGATTCGAACCCGGACCCCGTTCGGACGAATGATCAGAGGCCATCGCTTAGACCACTGCGCCACCGGGGCGGCACACCACCACTTTCACTGACGCCAAAAGAAAAAGTCTTGAAAACTTCTGCACATAGGGTTTACCTATACAACAAGAGATAAAGCTTACCTTACGCTTATATTGTCTTCTATATATATTTTTTTGATTGGAGGTTTAACGACCACCGTGAGCAACTCAGTGGGCTATAAGCAGTCGCCCGTCCCTAATTTAGGGCCACTGGTTCCAGGGAAGGGAGAGAGCCAGTGCCGTAAGACAAACAAAACATCCATGCCTGACCGGGATTCGAACCCGGACCCCTTACGGACTAATGATCAGAGGCCAGCGCCTTAGACCACTGCGCCACCGGGGCGGCTGTCTTCTATGAGGTATATCTTTCGTTCTTTCTGTTTGGCGAAGTGATATTTTATATGGTCATACCATGTCTGTTATGATTCCATCCTCTTCACAAACGCCTTCTCGATGGACAGAACTGATAAACTTGACAGCCTTTCTTGCCCAATGTAGTTTCTCTTGTAGTTTTTTATTCCCTTCAGGCACGACAAACTGCGTTCCACAGAGGCCGATGCTGCAGGAATTGTTACTACGAGGGAAAGAAGTCTAAAAACTCTGGCAGTGCCTGTGCTAGATTATTATTGTATATGGCAGATAGAAGTCCTGTTGTACTTTTGGCATTGTTCCACAGATCTCTGTCAGAATACAAAGCCTGCAGCTCACTATGCAGTTTGGTGCTGTCAAAGTATTTTTCATAAGTTTGAAGCAGAGCTTTAAAACAATGTTCAGGGAAAATTCTAGAATGAGCTTCAAAGCAGAGTACATCGACCAGCTGAAGAAATTTTAATTTCTCAATATCAGAAAACCGGCATTTTAACTGAGTTGTAACATTGTCTATTACCTTATAATACAGTCTTCTGTATTGCACGGTGGGTGGAATATCATTGCTTCCTTTAAATCTTTTATTTGGAGAACCAACCTTTTTGCACACGTTATGATAGAGATCATCAAACTGTCTCTGATCTCGAAAGTACAACAATTTCTCACATACGCCAGTAATTCGTTTGTTACAGAATGTAACATGGGAACTATTTAATTGCAGTACAGAGAAAGTAACCTCAGTCAAATCAAATACACTGGCGGAAAGTGAAAAAAGAACAGCAAGAAGGAGACGTCTGATACCAACGAAATTTATACAGCATAATAACGGAATACAGAGGATAACGTGATCAAAACATTATGGCAAAATACAGCTGTATTTGCTGGTAAACTGAAAAATAACATTTCCATGTAACATGGTTAGTACGAGGCTGAACCGCCATGAACTGCGTCACACTGTGCAATTCTGGCATGGAGTCTGTCGTACAGATGTTGGATGTAAGTTTGGGGTATCGAGTTCCAAGCATCCTCAACCTGGACGCGTAAATCGGGGATGGTCGTGGCTGACCGTGAAGACCGGATAAGTCGTTGTCCCATAAAATTTCCCACGTGCTAAATGGGGGACAAATCCGGTGAACGTGCAGGCCATGGAAGTTGTCTCACACCCTGAAGTGCATGTTGCGTTGCACGTGCCGCGTGTGGGCGTGCGTTATCTTACTGGAAAACACCACGATGGACCGACCTTACAAATGGCACAATAATGGGCTGAATGATGTTGATGTAAGAGGTGCTGTTTAACGTACCCGGTACAAATACTAGTTGTGTACAGGAGTGATAGCTGATCGCTCCCCACACCAGGAGACCAGGTGTAGGCCCTGTGTGTCGCCGGCGGATGCAAGAAGGGTGGAGACGCTCCCCTGTGCGTCTGCGAATACGCATACGGCCATCGGAGGCTCCCAAGCAGAATCTGGTTTCATCGCTGAACACGACAGATCGCCATTGCGTTCTCCAGTGCAGACGTTGGCGACACCACTGCAGCCGTTCCTGACGGTGGGCTTGAGTCAGAGGTACACATGCCAGAGGCACACGTGCACGTAGTCCTGTATCCAGTAGACGGTTGCGAATTGTTCGCACAGTCACCTCAGATGCAACGGCAGCCAGGGCCTGATTTCTGCACGTGCACGCGGTGCACGTGCACAGGGCCTCAGACGTTGGGGAGCCTGCAAACTTCCTCTAAAAACCAAATATATTTTTAAGTCTTTTCATAATATCAAATTATATCTCTGGGAGGACAGTTATTTGTTTTGTAAATGATACTATAAAACAAAAAAAGAATTCTAGAGTAATTAATGATACAGCTGTTAGCTCTGCGGAAGCGGGGAAGTACAAGTGGTGTGAATGCTCATGTATTACAATCCACATTGGCTGTAAAGATGACTAGCATGTGGGATGTATTTTCTTGTTTTACTACTAGAAAAATTGCTTGCAAAAAAAAAAATATTTACCAGCAAATATTCTTCTCAACTGTTAGCTGAGAATTTTAATCGAGGAGCCCCAGACATAGGATGTGCACAGGCCCTCCGCTGACCTAAATCGGGCCCTGACGGCAGCTCGGATTTGCGTCGCAGTGGGTGTTCTGCTTGACAACGCCGCTCTTCTTATGCGTCGATCGGTCCGCTCATCAGTCCGTCTGTGACTCTCGGTTCCACGTCTTCTCGTGTGGGAATGTTCCTCGGACCATCTACGCCCCTATCGTACCACCACCGATACTTCCCGTCCAATTCGCTCCGCAATACGACGATACGACCACCCGGCCTCGCGGAGTCCGACTAGACGACCTCGCTCAAAGTCCGATAACTGCTGAAATCGTACACGTCTTCCATGTTCAGGCATTGCAGCTTCTTCAGGGTCTTCGCACGTGTCCGTACGCCGACGACAGATTACATTAACTTCGCCGTACTCCTTAAATACCACCAACGATAATTTGCATATTATGCCGTGCTGTGGCGTAAGCGCTCACCGGTTGGTCCCGAAATTAACATCACACCTACGTAAAGTCGACCCCATTAACATATGTAAATTTCATGATCGTTCGCCAATTCGTTCTTGGTGTTCTTTTTTCACTTTCCGCCAGTGTATATTATTTTATATGAGAAGAAAAGGAAAACGAAATTAAAATCTTGAAGCCACCGTTTCAGTCCTGCTGCTTTGTGAATTGTCTCATCATCATAGTTGGAATCATCCTCAATTTTTTTAAATACTTCCATTAGCAGCAATCTGTCGTCAGCTATGGTAGACATTGAACAAGATTTGAAGTTCCACCTGGTCTGTGATACACGAAGTGGTCTGGGTCCACCAACAGATTCTAGTAAATGAACACGCTTTGTTGATTTGGAAAAGAATGTACAAATTGCATGTAAATTTGCAAAAATAAATAAATAAATAAATAAAAATTACGTGATTCCTTTAACACTGACGCTGCTCTTATCAAAACTAAGTTCAGCCTGTGTGCATAGCAGTGAACAAATAATGCTTGAGTGGCATCACACTTCACTTTTGCTTGCAATCCATTCAGCGCCGCCCCGATGGCGCAGTGGTCTAAGGCGCGGGCCTCTGATCATTCGTCCGTGAGGGGTCCGGGTTCGAATCCCGGTGAGGCATGGATGTTGTGTTTGTCTTACGGCACTGGCTCTCTCCCTTCCCTGGAACCAGTGACCCTAAATTAGGGACGGGCGACTGCTTATAGCCCATTGAGTTGCTCACGGTGGTCGTAAAACCTCCAACCAAAAAAAAAAAAAAAAAAATCCATTCAGCTCTGATGCCATCATATGTCTGTGCAACTAGTTTTTCTTTGTAGCTAAATCTTTCCAGCTCACGATTCAGTAATTCTTTAAGCGAAGTAGCACACCGATTAGAACTTACGTCAAAAAATCCCAAGAATCTTTCTACTGGTACTCCATCTTTCACGAATCGAACTATAATTGTTACTTGTGCATGGGAGCTAATGTCTGTCGCTTCATCAATCTACCAAGAAAAAACTGGGCATTTTCAATATCTGCATTGATTGCATTCTTAACTATATGAGCAACTGATTCGATTAAATCATTCTGTATTACTTTTGAAGTTCCTGAAAATGTATACTATTTTCCATAAACACTCTCAATGTTTCGTCACTCTTGGAGAGTAAATCAATCATCTCGAGGAAATTTCCCTTATTTTCAGAGACTTCGTACTCATCGTGTGCACGAAATGGGAGCTCTTGCCGGCGTAGTAGTGTTGTAATATCAATCAACTTATTCATCACATCACGATTCTTTCTCCTCGCTTCGACGAGAGAGCAGTCTATCTTTGTTTTGCTTAGCAACTCTAATTTAACAACTGCCAAAATGTGATCTTTACACTTGTTTTGCTTGTCCAAAGCACGTCGTAAGTTTTTGAAATCATTGAAGTTTTTCTCTTGCCAGACTTCATCGCCACTAACAGGAAACAGCAAACATGGCCAATAATATAGTTTGTTCGTTGATTCACTACCAGTTAGCCATTGTTCTTTTTTGTACCAGTCAATATTAAAACCTCTGTTTGAAGTTTTGCCCTTTGAAGTCATCTTTTTCATTTCAGGTGTAGGCCTACCATCATTTTTAATTTGATTCTTTCCTTCAAAATCTCTCCTACTGAAAGGCTTTTTCAGTAAGATCTCCACCATATCAGATATGTTTGAAGCAGAAGCCATGGTCTGACAAATAACTCTTCATAAAACATAAATAAAATTAGTTACACAAACATTAGTGTGGCAAAAAAGCAACTAGGAAGAAGGCGCTATGTAATGGCGCTCGAAGCTGTCAGAATGAAGAGTTACAGTGGAGCTGCTTACAAGGAAACAGCTGTTCCCGTGAGGCAAGATAGCATCTGCCTCACAGGAAGTCCGCGGTGCGCGTGCGCTCTTTGTGTTCACCGTTCCACCGCCTACCCTTCGGATCTACTGATTCAGTGGAGGTTAACAGGTTTGGCGCAAAATCTACGAGAGGCATTTCACTTCCTGTCCCACGGACAGAGATCGCAAGCTGAGGATATTTCGTAACTACGCACTGCCGATTGTTTTCCAAAAGCGTCAATTTAAAAAAACTGAATGAACGCATGGACGACATTTAATTCAAAAGAATTAACTAGCATAAACTTTTGCTCTCCTATACTCAAAAGTACTGAATGAAGAAAACTAATAATTCTAACTAAGAGTCCTAAAATTCTGAGGAGGCACTGCCTCCCTTGCCTCCTCCCAAACGCCGCCACTGCACATAGTACTAGTCCATATACATATTTATCACCGCGCTGGTGGCGTAGTGGTCTGAGCGCTGGCTTAAGACCATTTATCCGAGAAGGTTCCAGGTTTGGATCCCGGTGAAGCATGGATACTCTGTTCGTCTCACGGTGCTGGTTCTCTCCTTTTCCTGGAGTCAGTGGCCCGCAATTAGAAACGAGCTACTGCTTGTAGCGAGTTACTCACGGTGGTCGTTATTCCCCAATCAAAAAAAAAAAAAAACATTTACAAATATGTTCATACATGTTTGGGACAGTTCAGTAAAAATCTGTGTTAAATTTTAAACTATACCCAAATAAGGTAAAAATACATTTGAAAATTAAAAAAAACATTATTTAATTTATTATTTAATTAATTTATGATATGATTGGCAAATAAATATTTCTTTTATTGGAGGTTTAACGACCACCGTGAGCAACTCAATGTGCTATAAGCAGTTGCTCGTCTCTAATTTAGGACCACTGGTTCCAGGGAAGGGCCAGTGGCGTAAAACAAAAACAACATTCATGCTTCACCAGGATTCGAACTCGGACGAATGGTCAGAAGCAAACGCTTAGATCACTGCGCCACCGAGGGTGGGTCAATATCACGTTTTCTACTCGAGATTTTTAAATCAACAGCAAAAAATACTTAAAACATGCAGGGAAAAAAGTAGCCCAAAAATAGCCAAGTAGCAGACTGAAAAAAACAGTAGCAGATTGCTTTTCAAAGCAGCCTAATCTGGCAACACTGGTCAAGGTCTCTTCGGTGTTGCCAGACAGATCAATGAGAAACTAGTAGACTTAGCTCTGAAAATTCGCCAAATTAATTGAAAAGTAGCCCAATTTTTATTATCGTTTCTTCAATAAAAATAAATAAACTTAAAGCTCCTTTGTCCATTACAAATCGAAACTTGTCAGTTTTAAAAAAGTTTACATGCGAAATAAAATGATTATATGTAGTAAAAATTTCATGTTGTAGAACACCAAATTTTACTAAACTGTCCACAATATATACATAGTAGTCCATATAGGTATTTATCCCCGTCCTGGTTGCGCAGTGGTATGAAAATTGTCTTATGACCATTAATCCGAGAAGGGTTCGGGTTCGAATCCCGGTCAGTCATGGATGTTGAGTTCGTCTCACGGTGCTATCTTCTGATTCAAGGCTCCTTGAATTGGAAGAACTACAAAGGATCAAGCGGGACATCGTCGGGCTAAGTGAGGTAAGGAGAAGATATCATTGAACTGAAAAGTGGACAACTCTTCTATTATCGTGGGACAGATACTGGCAGAACCAGTGGCTTACCCAGAAATTAATTTTGGGGGTGCATATTGTTGCCCTAATGTCTAAACCACGAATGCAAAATTTTGTAGTTTGAATTATCACCATTTAAAAATTAAATTTGATCAAAGAATCACTTTTGCAAATACATTATACTGTTCAAGCACTATACATAACATTTACATCAAGTTGCATCTGTATTATACATCAGTGAATAAAATTTTATATGATGTCAAGTCAACAATCGAAACATTCTCACATTCTTGGTTTTATCACTACAGCTACGACATTTGAGAAAAATAAAATGCCTGTGCATAAGCACACGCGTTTTTATTTTTCTCAAATACTATTAATTACAAAGTAATGTTCATTCTACATTTTTGTTTTACTGCTATGGTATGTACTCAAGATAAAAGGGCCGCCCGCCCTTGTGGCGCAGTGGTCTAAGGCGCTGGCCTCTGATCATTCGTCCGTAAGGGGTCCGGGTTCGAATCCCGGTCAGGCATGGATGTTGTGTTTTTCTTACGGCACTGGCTCTCTCATAAAATTTTCCAATCTCTTCTTCAGAAGAAATTTTTCAATCTCTTCTGAAGAAGAGATTGAAAAATTTTAATGAGGAAATTCGTCATCTAAATAATAAAGGCAAGCAGCACTTGAAGATCATTATGGGAGATTTCAATGCAAAAATATGGCAACGGCAAAAGAACGAAACTTCAGCAGGTAAATTCGGTCACGGCAAGAAAAACCAGCGAGGAAATACTCTCGTAGAGTTTGGAGAAGCCGAAGGATATTTCATCATGAACTCCTTTTTCAAGAAAAAGCCGCAAAGGAAATGGACATGGAGGCATCCCAACGGATTGACAGGAGAAATTGATTTTATTATGTGTAACAAGAAATTTGACATCGAAGACTGCAGTGTGCTAGACAAGTTCACACATGTAGTGACCATAGGATGGTACGATATAAGATGCACCTCAACGCTAACTCTAGCGTGGCAAGCTCATAAAACAAACAAAGTGCATTGACATGACCAACCTTAAAAAACATCATAATACTTTCAAATCTTTTTTTTTTTTTTTTTTTGATTGGAGGTTTGTGGTCTTCTGGGTCTTTTCCTGTTTCTTGGAATCCAATCTAAAATGTCGGCTGTCCATCGATAGTCTGTCTACCAAACAAACATATTGTCCTTCTGACAATATGTTTGTTTGTTTATTGGAGGTTTAACGACCACCGTGAGCAACTCAATGGGCTATAAGCAGTCACCCGTCCCTAATTTAGGGTCACTGGTTCCAGGGAAGGGAGAGAGCCAGTGCCGTAAGACAAACACAACATCTATGCCTGACCGGGATTCGAACCCAGACCCCTTACGGACGAATGATCAGAGGCCAGCGTCTTAGACCACTGCGCCACCGGGGCGGCCTTTCAAATTGGAACTGCGGAACAGATTATCTGCTCTACAAAATCTAACGTCGGAAGAAGTGGACATCTCTGAAGTTAACAGAAAACTGACAAAGGATCTTATGGAAACAGTAACAAAAATAGCTGGTAATAAGAACAAGTTGCATACGAACAAATTATCAGAAAAAAACAAAATTCTGGTGTAAAAAAGAAGAGAGATGAGGACAACTAAAGAAGATATGACTTCCAAAGTGGAATATATAGAGCTAAGCAAGACAGTACGAAAAAGTATCACTGAAGACGTAAGGAAGTTCAACTGTGAACTAGTGAAGAAAACAATTGAAAACAACCAAAGCCTGAACAGAGCAAAGGGACATCTGAGTAAGGGAAGAAAACAGATTATGGCTGTGAGAAAAGAAGATGGTTCTGTAACAAGAAATAGAGGCGAAATTTTGACAAGAATGAAATATTTCTACTCAAAACTATATGAAAGGGATGATACATGTACTACAGACATCATGAAAGGTACCAGTACCAGAGTTCTTCCAGTCCTCCCAGCAGAAGTTGCACATGCAATCAAGAACACGAAACGGGGAAAAGCTCCAGGAGAAGATGGAATTACTGTAGACATCATACAAGAAGTAAGTGGAGAAATTGAAACAGTACTCGCCCAAATTTTCACTCGATGCCTTAATGAAGGGAAGATTCCTGAGGATTGGAACACCGCTACAATGATCCTGCTACATAAAAAAGGTGACATTGAGGATCTCAGGAACTACAGACCTATCAGCCTCCTATCAGTGGCTTCAAAATCTTCAGTAAAGTTCTTTCACACCGCTTGAAGGTGACACTGGACATGGCTCAACCGAGAGAACAAGCTGGATTCAGGAGTGGCTACAGCACTATAGATCATATCCACGTACTGAGAAAACTACACTGGTGGTCACCCAAAATGCAACACCAAGAAGGACAAGAGATAGCTAAGCCAGATATACTGAACACATAACAGATACAAAGATGAAACGATTGAGCTTACAGGCCCGTGCGACTTGCGGAACACGCAGACATCAATAGTTTGTGTGACCCCCATGGCTGGCAATAACGGCCGCTACACGCCGTGGCGTCGAACGAAAGAGGCTTTGGATGTGGGCTTGGGGTATGTCGGTCCAGGCTGCTTCCAGACGTTGCCACAGTTCATCAGGCGTAGCCGCGGGTGGTGCTTGCTGGGCCACTCGGTTGCCGAACAGCGACCAGACGTGTTCAATGGGCGACATAGCGGGCAACGGCAGCAGTGACACCTGGTGGGCCGTGAAGAATTGTTGCACGATGCGTGCCACGTGCGGGCGCGCATTGTCCTGTGAAACGTGGCCGCTGGCAGGTTCTGCAGGTAAGGGAGGACTACAGGCTCCAAAACGTCGGAAATGTAGCGGTGGCTGTTGAGTGTACCGGCGATGCGTACTAGAGGGGTGCGGGTGTCATATCCAATTGCGCCCCAAACTATAACGCCAGGTGACGGACCGGTATGACGATGCATAATGCAGGCGTCATGCAGTCTCTCCACGGTGCCGCCACACGCGGATCCGACCATCGTGGTGTTGCAGGCAGAAGCGGGATTCGTCGGAGAAGAAAATAGTCGTGCCATTCCGTATAGTTTAGGTGCTGCGTTCAACAGCCCACTGCAGCCGCACTCGCCGGTGGTGTAACGTCAATGGTAATCGGAGCAATGGGCGCCGTACGACAAGTCCCCGCTCCTGCAGACGACGTCGAACGGTACGTGCTGACACAGGTTGTTGCGCAACACACCCTAATTCCTGCGCTAACGTTCGTGATGTGGCGGTGCGAGCCGTCAATGCCCGCCGCACAACATGCCGGTCTTCTCGTTCGGTGGTGTGCCGTGGCTGCGGCAATAGCTCACATCGGTCCGTCCGTATCTCCTGCACCCACCGAATCCATACTCGCCTCACTGTGGCTGGATGTCGTGCCACACGGGCGCCGATGTCTAGGTACGATAAACCACTGTCGCGATAAGCCATTATTCGTTTTCTGTCGAACTCCGAAACGTGCTGGAATGACTGCCGTATTCTGCGACGAGGCATTAGGAAGCTTCCCACGCACAGGTCCGGCAGCACAACACACTTCCATTACTTACACCCCGTATTCTGTGCACCCTTCTTATATTGCTACCCGGTGGCGTGCGGGAGCACATGATTTGCATATGCCCTGCAATGCTAATCGTTTACATGTCGCGGGCGACACATGCTGCGAATCTCTCGCGGGCGACACATGCTGCGAATTTCAGGCCAATCGGATGCTTCCTTCTTAGTGTTGCATTTTAGGTGGCCAGCAGAGTAATTGAAAGAGCGAGGTAATATGAACTTACATTATGCATGGCTTTTATCGATTATGAAAATGCCTCTGATTCGGTGGCTCTGAAATCCTGTGGTATTGAAGATGCATACATTAATATTATTAATAACATCTATTAAAATGCAAGTGCAGAGATTTGGCTATTTCAGAATACAGCACCCATAAAAATTGGAAAGGGACTGAGACAAGGTGACACTATATCTCCCAAACTCTTTAATGCTACATTGGAACATGTCTTTCAATTACTGAACTGGGAAAATAAAGGGACAAAGATTAATAGAGATTATCTAACTCGCCTTCGTTTTGTTGATGACGTAGTCATTTTTGCAACTACCCCACCAGAGCTGCAGAGTATGATCCAGGAACTTGCTGACAAGAGTAAAGATGTGGGATTAAAAATGAACTGTCAGAAGATAAAAGTATTGTACAATGCTTTCACAAGAAATGAAGATTTATCGATTGATGGGGAAAAGCTGGAGATAACCAATACCTACATTTATCTTGGACAGCAGATATCAAGTGAAGGTCACATTGATGAAGAAGTTAATCGGCATAAAAAAAAACTTGCCTGGAGAGCTTTTGGAAGAAACAGTATAATTTTCAAGAGCAATATGCCATTATGTCTTAAAAGAAAAGTGTTTGATCAATGCATCCTTCCAGTGCTTACGTATGGTGCAGAGACGTGGACCTTAACTAAAAGAGACATACAAAGACTACAGACAACTCAAAAAGATTGGAGAGATGCATGCTTGGTGTAACCAGGAGAGATAAGAAGAGGAACTCGTGGATCAGAAAAATGACAAGAGTGGAAGACATCATGATCAGAGTAAAATCCCTGAAATGGCAATTGGCTGGACATATTGTCAGGCTGCCCCGGTGGCGCAGTGGTCTAAGCGATGGCCTCAGATCATTCGTTCGAACGGGGTCTGGGTTCGAATCCCGGTGAGGCATGGATGTTGTGTTTGTCTTACGGCACTGGCTCTCTCCCTTCCCTGGAACCAGCGACCCTAAATTAGGGACGGGCGACTGCTTATAGCCCATTGAGTTGTTCACGGTGGTCGTTAAACCTCCAATAAACAAACAAACATATTGTCAGAAGGACAATATGTTTGTTTGGTAGACAGACTATCGATGGACAGCCGACATTTTAGATTGGATTCCAAGAAACAGGAAAAGACCCAGAAGACCACATGTGAGATGGGTGGATGAAATTCGAAAGTATGCGGGAGTGACATGGAGGAGACTGGCACAAGACAGACCGTTGTGGGGGAAACTTGGGAAGACCTTCATCCAGCAGTGGATTGATAATGGTTGACAATGATGATGATGATGATGATGATATAGTTAATGGAAAATAATAGTGGATTTGACACAACAGATTTCTTTAGATCACCTTACACTACTTTGTTATCAATGACAAGCTTGCAGGGAATCCATATGAGATAGCCATGGTGCATTTTTTTTTCTTTTTTTTGATTGGAGGTTTAACGACCACCGTGAGCAACTCAATGGGCTATAAGCTGTCGCCCGTCCCTAATTTAGGGTCACTGGTTCCAGGGAAGGGAGAGAGCCAGTGCCGTAAGAGAAACACAACATCCATACCTCACCGGGATTCGAACCCGGACCCCTTTCGGACGAATGATCAGAGGCCATCGCTTAGACCACTGCGCCACCGGGGCGGCCATGGGTTTTCCATGAATGCTTTTCAATTAATATAAATAGTTGACAGAAAAGAATTGGATTTGAAGCAAAACAAAATTTTTTTAGCTCCCTTATACTTTATTACACACACACATGGTGTTTAAATAATTTGTTCAAAATGGGTCCAGGCTTGAATGTCTGGTGGGGCATAAATGTTGGATTTACCACATAATTTTGAGCAGGGGCATTGCTATACCATATCAGGAAGACCCCTGCAAAAAATATCTTTCAAAGCCCATTTGCAAAAATCTATTGACTTTCAATTACTGAAATTGTTAAATTTCATATTAACTAGGTTTTCTTGGCATTTTAATAATTCAAGTTCTTTAGAACCTACAGCTATTTTTCATAAAACCAAAATTATTGCACTGTATTGTGTAAAACCCAAATGTGACACTGTAATTGAAATAATTGCTGTAGTTTTGTGCGAAACACACATAAAAATGAATCATACCATGCAACTTTAATTCTTTAGAGAACTATGGCAAACTTCCTTGAAATGCTTCATGATCACATACACAAACCATGCAACTGCAGCACAGTGGTGTATCTAGTGTAAATAGGACCTAGGGGAAAGCGTGGAATTTGTGCCCTCCCCTACATGCATATCATTCCAAACCTTTTCTTTTCTACTTCTTTGTTAAATACTATTTTGACTCTAGAGAAAAACAACTTCATTTTTCAAAGCATTTTATTTTTTCCATCATGTACAAACAAATTACAATACTATTTTTCTTGCCTTCATCGCTGCAAACTTGTCTATGATGTCCTCAAAGTTGGCTTTTCCACTTCTCTCCCCACACTTAATAGGGCAAGAGCATGCAGTCTGCCTTGGCCCATAAATACTCTTAAGTAGGAAAGAATCAGATTTAACTTGCTGAATGATCTCTCAGAGCTAGCAATGGAAACTGAAATGGTTAGCATGATTTGTGTTGCAATGTGCAGATTGGGGAAAACGCCCTCATCTCCATACTGCACGATGAAATCGAGAAACCCTCCAGGCCTTGAAATTTTTGCATTGCGAGTCGAGCAACATTCTGCAATCCAAAATTTCTTCATAAAAGAAATACTTTTACCAAGTTCTTTGAACTTGGTAAACATATTTTTATATTACAATGGAAGCTACCAGAACATTTGCACTGCAACCAAAGGAAAAAATATCACTAGAAAACAAAGGTGTCAAGTCACTGGCCGGTTAACAAAAACACTTGCCGCTGCAACGTGTCGCCTGTCGCTCGAAGAGTACACAGAGATGCCGTGCCAGTCGGGCGGTCTAACGGGGTGTCTCTGTGTACTCCACGCATGCCACTGCTTTCACTGCACTGCTGACAACAGCCATTCAGAATGAATCAACGTTTCTTTTCAGAATGCATGTTTCTTTTCTTTTTTATTACAACTTTGGGTTTCCCAAATTCATTTCTTATCAAGTTTTCTCAAAATTAATTTTCTTCAACAAACAAACAGCGAACACACACACACTATTTCTTTTGGCTTTTTTGTGCTGCCTCCCCCTAACATTGGCTCCCAGCGCACGTGCCCTACACACCAAATACGCCACCGCTGATGCATGACACTGTCTTTGGACTCTCTGGCATTGATGCAACATGCCTTATTCTGACAACTGTTTACTTTTCGAAGTAACTTGTATTATTTGTGGTCAGTGGTCTATGCACTGACTTCTGACCGCTCATCAGATCAGTTTTGAGTATCAGTGGTGTATCTGTCTTAGGACACTGGTTCTTTCCCTTCTTTGGCTGCGAATTAAGGACGAGTAGCTTCGTATAGCACCTAGAATTGCTCCCAGTGGTTGTTAATGCCCCCCCCCCCACCAAAGCCGAAAGAACAGAAAAAGAAGTAAAAATGTTATTGATGTTGAAATTTCACCAACACCAAACATTGGGAGAGTATCATAGTAATAATAGACTTTTCTGATTTATAAATGAGTTACTATTAGAGTTGTGCCACAAAAAAAGTAGATCTGTTTAAATTATTCACTGTTGAACATTAAAAAAAAAAAAAAAAACACTTACAAAATAAGGCCACAATGTTCATATAATTCCACCCCCCCTTGATTTTTGTAAAGAAACAAAGACATAGGCTGTCTGTTTCTTTGTCCTCATGTAGAACACCTTTTCGTTCATTATATTTTGAAGGATTCGCGGTTATGTGCAAACAATTGTAATACACCTTATTCTCACTAAAAGCACTTTATTCTCAGTGGGATAAAAATGTCATTCCTTGAACTAATATTTCTTTCACGTTCTCTTGTTGAAATACATGTATAGGAACTATTGCTGTGGTAGTAAAAAGGGGAGTCACATCCTCTAGAGTTGCGGCTTTCATGTGTGTCATCCAGTTTTTATAAACATTAAAACTGTGAAAATGATCTCAAGAATTTACTAAAAAAAGCAAAAAAAAAAAAAAAAACCCTACCAAAATTGCTTTTCTGTTTAATACTTCATTTAAAATTGCAGTAAAAAATCCCTTGCCATTTCTGTAAGCAGTTTCAAATAAGGTGACTAAAAAGTTTTGCAAACTTTTGTGTTGAGACTAGAGGCCTTCTTAGCTGTGAGCCTCCCCCTTCCATAATGCAGGGGTTGCAGGCCCAAAAAGTGAGGCCCTAAATAATCTCCAAGAAAGTTTTTTTTGTTTAAGTTAAAAAAAGCAAAATTTGTAAACCTCTTAACTAAATTTTGAATAATATGATAATTATTTTAAATCAGTGATCAATCATAAAAAATAAAGAAAGAAGACAAAACATATCAATGGCAAATTTACATTTGACCATTAAATGTTACCACAGGATGCATATGGAACCACCATTTGCTTTAGGAAATGCCCACAGATTGTCGGGTGTGTAATGTGGTTTATATATTTTCATACTTTTTTAGCCATAGTTTCTTTGCAAGATTTGACAACACTGCAAGTGCCTGGTGGACATAATCAATTGGATACTTAGGCATTTCAGTCTCATACGCTGAATCTGTTTTTTTCTTTTCTTCTTTTTTTTTTCCTTATGATGTTTTCTGGTGTGCCATGTGTGGTGGGTTTCTCTCTTTCTTTCTTTATTGATCCTCATTGCTCATAACTCCACTGTACCAGTGCTACAGCACTGTTTAGTACTCCTCACTATGGCATAGCAACTAGGCACCACCTCTGTATTCTCAAAAACCCTCCAAAAATGAGAAAAAGGTCAACATTTAAAAAAAAAAAAAATTACTGCATTAAAATTAATCCTAAAACTGAAGATCACAGGTTACATTGGTTGCAAAAGAAAGGAAATTAATTTATTTTGAACTTAAAATGCAATCAAATTAATTAACAGTTATAAATTTTAAAATTCTGCAGTTTTTTTTTCATTATGGAAGCAGGGGAGTGGGGTGAGTACAGTAGAGTGAAATATAAATTAAGCCCTGTTCAGCACCCCTATGTTCTTAGTCGAGCGATGGTTCTGATATTGAATATGAAATAAATCAAAATCAACCAGAGGTTCTTCAGTAAAATTACCTGGCGGGGGTGGGGGCGAAGTAGTGCCTTTTAGATTCTATGTCTGGAAAAACTTAGTTTAAAGAAAATATCCCTTGGCATTCTAGACACATGTCTAGTAGCCCTTTGTAGTCATACATATCACTAAACTGTTCTCTGAGATTCAGAGGTTATCTACACAAAGAAACACAAACTACCATATACATTTTTAACTGATTATTTACTTATTGTTGCCATATCAAACTTCTCCCCATTTACAGCGATCTTGACACACAACTCAGGCTTCACTGACATCCATCACACGACGTACACAAGACCTTCTATACTTCATACTCATAATCTTTTTCTCATGCAGACACTCCTGAACTGATTCACCCATGTCTTCCTTGGCCTTCCTCTGCCTTTCCTTCCTGCCACTTGGGCTGAAAAGATTTTCTTAGTAAGCATTTCATCACACATTCTTGCAACATGGCCAAACCACTGAAGCATATTGGTCTCCACCTTGCTAACAACATTTTGCTTCACATCACACAACTGCAATACATCTTCATTCCTCACACAATCATATCGTGTCTTGCCACAAACCCCACGTAAGTAACGCATTTCTCCAGCACACAAACGACTCCTATGTTTCTTCTGTAGTACCCATGTTTCACTGCCATACATCAGAAAAGGAAAAAAATACACTTTCATACACAACCATGTGGAACTCTCTTGAGAACCCATCATTCCTGTGAAAAACCATCAAAGCAGCTATGACTTTCAATGAAGAATTCACTCACCTACTAATTTCACCATCCAATTTGTTCTTTCAGTCAAACATGCATCCTAAATACACAAACTCATTCACCTGGTCAACCATTGTGCCATTTAGACTTACACTCATTCACCTGCCTCACTCAAAACCCACAAATTTGTTTTTTTCTTATTTTATACTCAGTTTGAATTTCATGCAAACTTCGTACATCCGGGACAACATACTCTGCAATTCACTTTTGCTCTCTGCCAATGGGACTGTGTCATCAGAATACAGCAATCTGCACACATGGATATTAGCAAGACATAAACCAGTATTGTCTATATTGGTGTAAACCATCCATAAATATATTAAACAGGCCATGGTGACATTACACAACCTTGTCTAACTCCTGCACCAATAGAAAACCATTTTGATAAAACACCATTGATTCGAACACAAGCTCTACTGCAGCATACATGGCTTTTACACTATTTAAGCAGATTCAGTAACACCATATTTATTCAATACCTTCAACAAAAGTGTCCTATTCACTCAGTCATAAGCTTTCTCTAAATCTAAGAAGGCAGCAAAAACTTTCTTACCAACAGCCAGATATTTTTCAATCATTATGCATAATGCAAAAATTTAGTTAGTGTAGCCTTTACCAGGCATAAAATCACTCTGAACATCCCACACTTTCTCTGATGTAAGACCCCATACTTTTTCAATAACAACCTTACCAAACACTTTCCCTTTCACACTTAATAGACTAATACCACAATAGTTCTTGCAGTCAGTTTGATCACCTTTTTCCTTATACAAGGGAGCAATGATAGCATCCTTCCAATCCCGAGGGATAATTCCTAACTCTCAGTACAACTGGCAAATTTCAGTTAAGCTATCAATTACATAGTCACCACCATATTTCAACATCTCGGCAGTTATGCCATCAACTCCTGGAGCCTTACCATTCTGAAGAGATTTTAGAGCTTTACACACTTCTTCTCTTGAGATCCCTCCTGTGCTTTCGTCCTTCACTGTGCCATCATCTGCATCAGAATCATTTTTTGCTTTCCGGATCTAATAACTCACAGAAGTATTCACCCCATCTTTCACTTAACTCATTGGGCTCCTGTATCATTTCCCCGATCTCATTCTTCACACAACTTACAACTTTGTTTCCTCTATTTTTCCTGAGTCTTGTGTGCTTCCAGAAAGTCTTCCTATCTTTCCAAAAACCAGTTCATGCCTTTCCGCCTTCTCCTTACTAATTTTTGCCTTACTCTAGTGAACCAGCTTAGCAGCTTCACGCTTCTTTAAGCGATATTCATCCACAGAGACTCTACCTTGCAACATCCCCAAATAGGCTTCCTTCTTTTTCTTTACTGCCTCTTCAATCTCACTATTCCACCAACCATCATCTCCATTGTTACCCTCTATTGTGGTGCCATAGAGTTCTTCAGCAGCAGTAACAACACAGTTCTTAAAACATTTCCACTTCTTTTGTACATCCCTCTCACATGACTTCAGATGTTCTCTGAGTAAGTTAGAGTAACACTGATGATCTTCAGGGAGCCTTTTAACCTTTATTCTTTCCATCCTAGGCTTTTTCCTATTCATTTTCCTCCAACCAACATTCAGTTTCACTCATGACACTACCAAGTAATGATCAGAGCCAGCATCCGCACCTCTCATCACATGAGTGTCAACAACTAAGTGTTTCAGACGTTGATCGTAAACAACAAAATGTATAACACTCTTTTGACCAAGAGTACGATTTTTCCAAGTATATGTGTGGATATACTTGTGGTTGAAAAACATATTAGATACACACAAACAATTCTCAATGCAAAGTTCAATTAATCTTTCACCATTATCATTCACACAGGGATCATTAAACTTATCCAGAACATTGTCAGAAATTGTATTCTGCACACCTACTCTAGCATTGAAATCCCCTGCTATTATAACTTTCTCTTTAGCACCAAACTGGCTCAAAACAGCTTTTAGCTCCTTCCAGAATTCTTCCTTCCTATCAGAAGGTTCCGAGTCACAAGGAGCATACACTACAACAATTACTATTTTCTGAAATTTCACTTTCAAATGAATCCAAAGAATTCTCTTACTTATGCAGCTATAGTGAATCACATTGTTCTTGATTTTATGCTATTTGAGATTTAATGATAGGCCCACTGCAGTCGCCTGTCATTAAATCTCTAAACAAACAAACAATTGTAGTCGCCTATCCTCAGTTATGTCCTTTTTTTTTTTTTTTTTTTTTTTGATTGGAGGTTTAACGACCACCGTGAGCAACTCAATGGGCTATAAGCAGTCGCTTATGTCCTTTCCATATAGTTCTTCTTCATACCTTCTCCATTCACCCACTTCACATAAATTTTCCTCAAGATTCTTCTTTCAAATACCTTGAGTTTCTGTAGATCTTGTTTCTGGGTGTTCCATGTCCTGATACCATACAAAACCACAGGTAGTATCAATACCCCATATAGCTGTATTTTGGTGTTCCTTGGTATGCTTTTTGAAAACCAAACCGTATTTGACTTGTGGTTCCTATGGCCTGATGTCCTGACCAGGGTACCTGTTATATCTATCAGTTATATCAAACCTGCTAAAGCCATTAAACAAGAACATTTGTATTTGCTCTGGCCTGGTACCTTCCTAACTATCTAATTTTATTTCTCATGAACCAGTATATCTTGCACTGGCTGGGGATTTCTCCTCCATTATTTACACCTGTTGCCATTGGAAGTCTTCAATTCTTCTTTACTATTAATGTATGGTTCGCTAATTGCCGGTATCGGCCTTATCGTACTCAAATTACATCTTACACTCCCTCGTGTCATGGCACATGATTTTGGTCACTTCCGCATATACAATTTTGATGTACCACAAGTGCATGGTATTTCATTTCCTGGGTGCGGCTGTTTCCACTATAGATCTTTTGTCAGCACGGGTGACTAATCGCTATTTGAACCCCTCAGTTATTGGAACTGCTGAGGCTGGATCCTAAATTTACTTACACCCTCAATATGGCTAGGGATTTTTCCACGGTCTCCAGGCAATTGCACTGGATCAATCTCACTACTTGCCTCAGGACTTTGAATGGCTGTGACAGCCAGTCCAAACAACTATCAACAAAATTCCAAATTATACTCATTACATTAGGCTTGCTGGCAGTTGGCGATTGACACAACTCATTCTGAATTCCGCCGCTTTCCAATGCGATGGCCCCGGTGCCTTTATTATCTGTGCTTTTTATTACTTTCTATCAGAGTTCATAACCTTTCCTGTGGGGGGAAGGACTTTCTAAGGACCTACACTTCAATTGATATTTTGCGTTATCACCAGGTGTGCATGTGTATATACATATGTAGGGGATTAAATAGCGCTAGTGGCCATTTACCAGACATTTTGGGGACAAGCAGGAGAACAGCGACAATGAAGCAAGGCGAGTTGAGTAGAGTAGAGCATTAGACACTAGATAGATCAGACAACATGAGACAACTGACACCATAAATTGTGAAGAAGTCAAAGAGGACCCCCTCCTTCCTTTGACTCTCTGACCCCTGAAAAGACACACAACACAGATGTTGATCCCACTGGTAAGGTCGCGCAAGGTAAGTCATGCAGGCTACAATGGGAAAAGTGGGGGCGGGGGAGTGGTGTTGAAGGGAGATCATTTCTAAGAACATTCCAGGGGATTATCGCCTTTCAATGAGCTAGAAGAAAGCTTCACTGGCAAACAGTTAGCATATTTACCAACACACAAACAAAAACAGGGGCAGGGTTGCGATGCTCATTACTGCAGCGCAAAAACAAGACGGGAGAAAAAATAAGCACTTGTTTTAAAAAATAAGGACTTTTAAGGGCCTTAGAAATGGAAATAAAAAATAAGGAGTTCTTAAGGACCGTACGGACCTTGTCTATATATATTTTTCCCTGTGCTTCCTGATTCTTTCTATTTTCTTTTTAATTTGATCCCTCTTGGCTACCAATCAGATGCAGTTCGAACATCACTCACTGCAAACCTTTAACCACCTCCTAACAACCTATTCACACAACAGCTTAACATTACTACACCAGGGTGTCTACTGTTTTCCAATGAACCAAATTCATGACTTTTCCATGACATCTTCAGTTAAATTCATGACTTCTTGACAATGCGTGACATAATGACAACCATTATAGACTCATGATCTAGTAGTACCTTTGGCTTGAGATCCCAGGTTATTTTTTATTTTTACAAACCCTGAAATTAATTTCATGCAACAATACAACAATAGTTTAGGCAAAACTGATGTGTCTATAATATCACTGCTACTAAAAATGGCTATACAGCGGGGGTGGGGGTTAATGAACCCCTACCTGAAAACCAGCCAGTTGAGATGAAAGCTGAATGTAATTCTTATGTCACTAAAATTGCTTGTTAACATGAATAATGTAATTATGTATGACTTGCACTATGCCATTCACCAAATTCTATGTGTTTAAAGAAATAAAAACATTCAACTCTCATCTAGGATGGGGTATGGCTCTTTTCAGGAATATTTATCATTACATCTATTAATACACAAATTCTTTTAACATGGTAATGCTGTAAAAACTTACAAGATTTTATTAAGGCAATATAAAAACTATGAATGTACAAAATTTATGGAGACTGAAATTTCACAGTGAAAGACTCACTGTTTAAATATCTTAGCTAAACTTGTTATCTCATAATCTAGAACTTCAGCTTCTTTTGCCTTTTCTTTAAGCTTTCTTTTCTTATCTTTGTTTAAAGTTGGAAGTGCAAGAATATGTAGTGATCACTTCCAAAATTCAGACTACAAAGATGACATGCGAAATCGCTTGCTTAGGCTTCCCGAAAAAAATAAAAAATTCTGAAACCCACAGCTGTTCCCAGTTTGAGTTTACCGAATGAAAAATCAACGATACATATAAGCCGAGAACATAGAAGAATTAAGAGAGATATCCGTATAAAGGCATTGAATCGAACTCCGGAGCCAAAGCCCGAAAAGTTACACATCGATGAAGTTGCTTGCAATTCTGACAATGGATATTCAGAAGAAAAGTGCGTATCAGTTCAGTGCATGTCTTGCTCAGAGGTTAGAAGTCAGAACAAAATTCCCACCGAGAAGCTTGACATACTGGAACGAGAAATACATAGCTTGAAAAGCAAACACAAAAATACTGTTCGAGTTTTGCGTCAAAAAAATATCAGCATACGAAATAAGAGAGCAGAAATTGAGCTAATACGGAAAGCCCTGTCAAAAGATAATATGAAAAATAAAATACTTGAACAGATGGAAATGAACCCCAGGAAAATTTTTACACCAACACCGATAAAGTTCTTCGCAACACAAAAAATTATTAACAAATGGACAGAAGAAGATATATCTAGAGGAATAGTAACTAGAGCTATTTCAAGAAAAGCTTACGAATTTTGGAAGTGTAAAATTGGCATTCCTTTGCCAAGTGCCAGCACGTTAAAGCGATGGTGTTTTAAATTTAGTTGTCACCCCGGAATTCTGCATAATGCTTTGCTCCTTATGAGGAAAAATAGCGAAACCCTTTCTGAAAATGACAAAGTTTGCGTCTTAAGCTTTGATGAAGTACACGTTGATAGTAAAGTGTGTTACGATACAGGAATGGACCAGATTTTAGGTCCGTACTCAAAGGTGCTAGTTGTTTTGGCTAGAGGAATATTGTCTTCCTGGAAACAACCCGCATATTTTGACTTTCAACGTACAATGAATAAAAGGCTTCTGTTTGAAATAATTGCAAACCTAGAAAAAACAGGAATTATAGTAAAAGCGATTGTTTCAGATTTAGGTGGTTGTATGACTTGCAGAGTATGATCCAGGAACTTGCTGACAAGAGTAAAGAAGTGGGATTAAAAATGAACTTTCACAAGACAAAATTGTTGTTCAATGCTTTTACAAGAAATGAAGATTTATCGATTGATGGAGAAAAGCTGGAGGTAACAGACACGTACGTTTATCTTGGACAGCAGATATCAAGTGAGGGTCACATTGATGAAGAAATTAATCGGCATACAAAACTTGCCTGGAGAGCTTTTGGAAGAAACAGCATAATTTTCAAGAGCAACATGCCATTATGTCTTAAAAGAAAAATGTTTGATCAATGCATCCTTCCAGTGCTTACGTATGGTGCAGAGACGTGGACCTTAACTAAAAGAGACATACAAAGGCTGCAGACAACTCAAAAAAGCATGGAGAGGTGCATGCTTGGTGTAACCAGGAGAGATAAGAAGAGGAACTCGTGGATCCAAAAAATGACAAGAGTGGAAGACATCATGATCAGAGTTAAATCCCTGAAATGGCAATGGGCTGGACATACTGCCAGAAGGACAGACCATCGATGGACAGCCGAAATTTTAGATTGGATTTCAAGGGACAGGAAAAGGCCCAGAAGAAGACCACATGGGAGATGGGTGGATGAAATTCGAAAGTATGCGGGAGTGACACGGAGGAGACTGGCACAAGACAGACCGTTGTGGAGGAAACTTGGGGAGACCTTCATGCAGCAGTGGATTGATAATGGTTGACAATGATGATGATGATGATGATGACTTTGTGGAAGGAACTATTAATTTCTCCCAAAAAAATAATTTTTTAATCATCCGCTGGACGATAGTTCTAAGATTTGGATTTTTGCAGACCCTCCCTCCTCACTATTTAAAAAAATTACGCAATCATTTCATTGACCATGGACTTGTCTTGCAGGACAGATCTGTGCTCCAAACTGGCATCATCAAAGAAGTTTTCAAGAAGGATTCTGGGGAGATAAAGTTGTGTCCTAAATTGTTGCCGTGATAGCAATCAAAGGGAACGAGAGGCAAAAAGTAGGCTCAGCAAAAACTTTGTTTTCAGCCACCACTGCAAAGGGTATTGAATATCTAACAGAGCATAAATGCGCTGCAGTTTTCTTCAATTTAGTAGATTCATTTTTTGACATTATGAATAGCAGTTACCCCCAACCTGACAAAAGCAAACCTCTAAAAGCAGGTTTTGGTATTAACTTCCTTTTTATACAACAAAATGAAATTCTGAACGAAATGAAGTCAGAAATATTGAATCTCAGAGTAATGGAGAAAAAAACATATGCCGCCTTTCCAAAAAGGCATTCTTGTATCAATATCTTCTCTTCTCGGTCTCTACGAGGATTTAACGCTCCGTGGAGTCCGTTACAGTTTAACTACTCGTTTGACTCAAGATGCCCTGGAGAGTTTGTTCAGTCAAATAAAAGGCATATGTGCTTTTTATGACCATCCCTCACCTACGGAAATTATTAGTCGTTTAAAACACATATTGCTGGCAAATAAATTGCCTAATTCGTCCAAAAAAGTTAATACAGAGTTTCAAGAAGGCAAAACGCTCCAAACATATTTGACAGCAGAGCTACTAAAAGAAGCTTTCACTACAGCTGATAATCAAGAAATTCTTGATGAAGTATCTGGAGAAATAAACACAGATGACTTAGAAGCTTTAGAAAAAATTTGCAATGAGCCATGGCCGCAAGATTGGTACGACGACATACTTAAAAAAGTTGAAGATGAGCAATGTAATGCTGAGAAACAAGCTCTGGGTTATGTCGCAGGTTATATTGCCTATCGCTTACGCAATAAAGATCCCTCCCTCGGAACAATTTCTAGAAATGCCGAAGATTTTCCATCTGCTCAATGGATTAAAACTTTATCACTCGGGGGACTAACGGTGCCTTCTCCAAAGTGGATGAGGACGTTAGATCAATTTGAAATAATTTTTAAGTCAATTCACGGGACAGAGATTTCCTGAGAGAAAGGCATAATTCGAAAAATTAAGAACTGTAATAGAAGAGAAATTTCCAGACACCTGCAAAGAAGCTGTGAAAATTTGTTGCCGCATACGAACATTTATCAGAATTCGGTATATCAATCACAACAAAGATTTAGTCTCGGAAAGAAAAGAAAATCAAAAGAAAACCAAATGGATAAATTCTGCCGTTAACAAACGTAGCACGACGCTGCCAATATCTAAACCTGGTGAATATCTTCCTCCTTTTTAGCTATACAGGTATGTTAATAATTTTTTCTCTTTCTATTATTTACGCCTTCCGATAAAATAAACAAAAACGTTACTTGCTACGATATATATGTATATAACGTTCAGAGTTGTGTAAAAAAATACGTGCAGAGAGGTGTTCAGCTTACTCCGACAGCTATGGCTTTTGCCCTCGGAGGCAGTATCCCAAATTGTCAGCGTACTCGCAGTGACGTCACGTCCTCCCCAGCAAAGCGACTTGCTTTGGACTGCCTGGTGGGCCAGCCCTTCCTTATTCTCTAGCCCTGGTCCAGAGCCGCTCCATCGTGTGGCAGTGCCATCACGTGTCCACTGCTCCCAACACAGTTGGACGGTATGGTCAGAACGATCCACGTGGCGGGCTATACGGCGCACCGGCCACCCTGTCGTTTTCAGCCTGATGATCAGGTCTCTCTCAAAGTCCATAACTTGTGTAAATCAATGTTGCTGGCTTCTACCAGGCATTCTTGTCACTCTGTACTCTTCCTTATGTCGGCTGGTGCTTTTCGCTTTCATGGGCATCGACTACACGTCGGTTTATAAGGGTGCCGGTTTGTATTTTTTTCTAGGTGTGCAAACTTGTCTTCATTCAGGTTATACATACATACATATCACTAAGCTGTTCTCTGAGATTCAGAGGTTAGCTCCAAAAAGAAATACAAACTTCCAGATATTTTTACTTATTGTTGTTGTATCAAACTTCTCCATTTACAGCGATCTTGACATACAACTCGTGCTTCACTGATATCCATTACACGTCGTACACAAGATCTTTTGTACTTCATACTCATAATCTTTTTCTCATGCAGACACTCCTGAATCTGATCCACCCATGTCTTCCTTGGCTTTCCTCTGCCTTTCCTTCCTGCCACTTGGGCTGAAAAGATTTTTAGTAAGCATTTCATCACTCATTCTTTTAACATGGCCAAACCACCAAAGCATATTGGTCTCCACCTTGCTAACAACATTTTGCCTCACATCACACAACTGCAATACATCTTCATTTCTCACACAATCAGATCATGTCTTGCCACAAACCCCACGTAAGTAACGCATTTCTCCAGCACACAAACGACTCCTATGTTTCTTCTACAGTACCCAGGTTTCACTGCCATACATCGGAGTAGGAACAATTACAGTTTCATACACAGCCATGCGGGACTCTCTAGAGAACCCATTATTCCTGGTGAAAACCTCCCAGAGCAGCTATGACTTTTTAAGAAGAATTCACTCGCCTACTGATTTCACCATCTAACTTGTTCTCTCTGTCAAACATGCTTCCTAAATACACAAACTCACTCACCTGGTCAATCACAGTGCCATTTATACTTACATTACATTCAGTGCTACCCGTTCCTCTCTCAAACACCATAACTTTGGGTTTTCCCTTATTTATACTCAGTTTGAATTTCATGCAAACTTCGTGCATCTGAGTCAACATACTCTGCAACTCATTTTTGCTCTCTGCCAACAGGACAGTGTCATCAGCATACAGCAATCTGCACATACGGATATCACCAAGACATAAATCACTATTATCTATTTTGGCATCACACGTGCATGCATCCATAAATATATTAAACAGCTATGGTGACATTACACAACCTTGTCTAACTCCTGCACCAATGGAAAACCATTTTGATAAAACACCGTTCACTGGTACACAAGCTCTACTACCAGCATACATGGCTTTTACAATATTAAGTAGATTCCCAGTAACACCATATTCATTCAATACCTTCCACAAAAGTGTCCTATTCACTTGGTCGTAAGCTTTCTCTAAATCTATGAAGGCAGTAAAAACTTTCTTCCCAACAGCCAGATACTTTTCAATCATCGTGCGTAATGCAAAAATCTGGTTAGTGCAGCCTTTACCAGGCATAAAAACACTCTGAACATCCCACACTTTCAATGATGTAAGACCCTGTACTTTTTCAATAACAACCTTACCAAACACTTTCCCTGGCACACTCAGTAGGCTAATACCACGACAGTTCTTGCATTCAGTCTGATCACCTTTTCCCTTATACAAGGGAACAATGATAGCATCCTTCCAATCCCGAGGAACCATTCTTAACTCCCAGCACAACTGGCAAAATTCAGTTAACCAGTCAATTATAGAGTCACCACCCTATTTCAACATCTCTGCAGTTATGCCATCTACTCCCTGAGCCTTACCATTCTGAAGAGATTTTAGAGCTTTACACACTTCTTCTCTTGAGATCCCTTCTGTGCTTTCATCCCTCATTGTGATATCATCTGCGTCTGTCTCAGAATCATCTTTGCTTTCCTGATCTAATAACTCACAGAAAAATTTGCCCCATCTGCCACTTAACTCATTGGGCTCCCATATCATTTCCCCAATCTCATTCTTCACACAACTTACAACTTTCTTTCCCCTATTTTCCCTGAGTCTCATGTACTTCCAGAAGGACTTCTTATCTTTCCAAAAAGCCAGTTCATGCCTTTCCACTTTCTCCTTCCTATCTTTTGCCATACTGTGGCGAACCAGCTTAGCAGCTTCACGCTTCTTACAGCGATATTCACCCACAGAGACTCTACCTTGCAACATGCCCAAATAGGCTTCCTTCTTTCTCTTTACTGCCTCTTCAATCTCACTATTCCACCAAGCATCACTTCTATTGTTACCCACTATTGTGGTGCCACAGACCTCTTTAGCAGCAGTGACAACACAGTTCTTAAAACATTCCCACTTCTTTTCTACATCCCTCTCACCAGACTTCAGATCCTTCAGTCGTTCTCTGAGTAAGTCAGAATACCGCTGATGATCTTCAAGGAGCCTATCAACCTTTATTCTTTCTATCCTGGGTCTCTTCCTATTCCTTTTCCTCCAACCAACATTAAGCTTCACTCGTGACACTACAAAGTAATGATCAGAACCAACATCCGCACCTCTCATCACACGGGTGTCAACAACTAAGTGTTTCAAACGCTGATCGTAGACAAAAAAATCTATCACACTCTTTTGACCAAGAGTACGATTTTTCCAAGTATATGTGTGGATATACTTGTGGTTGAAAAACATATTAGATACACACAAACAATTCTCAATGCAAAGTTCAATTAATCTTTCACCATTATCATTCACACAAGGATCATTAAACTTACCCAGAACATTATCAGAAATTGCATTCTGCACACCTACTCTAGCATTGAAATCCCCTGCTATTATAACTTTCTCTTTAGCACCAAACTGGCTCAAAACAGCTCTTAGTTAATTCCAGAAATCTTCCTTCTTATCAGAAGGTTCCGAGTCACAAGGAGCATAGACTACAACAATTACAATTCTCTGAAGTTTCACTTTCAAATGAATCCAGAGAATTCTCTCACTTACGCAACTATAGTGAATCAAGTTGTTCATCTTTTCACTTAAAATCACACCTACACCAGCCTGTCCTCTCATATTATCCAATACTCCAGACTACACACTCACCGTGCCATTCACTTCTTCTACCCCAATTTTCTTCTTTTTGGTTTCACTTACACACAGCACATCCAGTCTATACTTATTCATCTCCTCAATCACCTCACTCATCTTGCCATTTATACCTCTAGTATTCCATACACCAATCTTACATTCACTCAGCCGAGATCTCTTTCTCATATGCCGTTTAGAAAGTCCAGGTCGATTCCGTGGTGGACCGTCCTTCTCAAGTGTGGTAGGTCCACCATATCCCAAACTTGAGTCATTCTTAATATTTCTTTTTGTCTTTTTAATCAGGTAAGTACATCAGTGTGGGAGATTAGCCCACAGCTGAGGGTTCCAGTTGGTTATTCAACCTAAGGATTGTGGAACAAAACCCAGTGAGTTGGGGTCTTTTCGCCAATGTCACACAGAACTAGCTTGCACCTCTCCAAGATTCACAGAGGCCCTAGTTGCTGTTGTGTGTGCCATTGTTATCACAGAGCGCCCAGAGGTCTTCATTCAGGTGCTGATACAAAAAACACAATTTCATGACCACTCACTCAATTTCATTACTTTTTCATTACTTCATGACCACCTGCTCAATTTCATTACTTTTTCCATGACTTTCATGACCAGTAGACACCCTGTACACATCAATGCTAGATCACTCACTAATAAAATTACCTTATTAGAATCACTTATCCAACTAACAAATTTAAATCTTGACATTATTTGCATTTCTGAGACATGGTTTCCAACACGGGACTACTACTTACAAATTTCCAACTACAATAATTTCCTTCTTAACAGAACTTATTCAAGTGGTGGGGGAGTTGCTATTTTTGTTAAGGAGATATACAGTGACTTCTCAATCACATCTAACTTCACAATATCTAATCCCAATGCTGAAATTCTCACCATAGAGAATCAATTGTATTTAATTGCCGTTTGTTATAAGCCTACTAGCTCAAACCTCACAGTTTTCCTGTCTTTGCTGACTGAATTACTTACTTACTCCTACCTATGAAACAAAAAAACTTTTATTATGGGAGACATGAATATTGACTTACTCCAAACCACCAACCAGTCTACTCAGCTTATTCAAACACTAAACACGTCTGGATATAATAACACTATTTCTGTACTAACTCGTTTAACTCCCACCTCACAAACTCTAATTGACTTGTCCATCATGAATGTCTTACCTCTGAAGCTACTATTTCAGGGGCATTAGAATATGACTTTAGCGATCACCTACTCGTCTTTACAATTCACCCTCTTCAACAACATATAAGTGTGCCTGTTGACAACTACATTTACAGACAAATCAATAAAACGAACATAAAAAATTTCAGAATACTATTAGCAAATATCAACTGGAGCAGTATACTAACTCGTGAATCTGCTAATAGGAATTATGAATTGTTTATTGCAACCTTAACACAAACTTATAATCAATGCTTTCCAAAACTCCTACAACATTACAAACCCCCTAAAAAACTGCACAAGCCGTGAATTACAAATGCCTTGCTACATTGAATAAATAAAAAATATATTCTTTTTTCGAAATTTATAAAAAGCAAACTACCGCATGATTTACAAAATTTCAAAAATTATCACAATAAACTCAATAGTGATATTCGACGTGGCAAGTGTGACTACTACTTTAGCATATTTTCACAAAACTCTCCCAAATTAGCATGGAAACACTTAAACTCACTAATGGGTAAACAAAATCACACAACACTACCACATCACCTAATTGACACCAATGGTAATAAAAATAAAAATAAAAACGACATTACAAATGAACTCAACTTACATTTCAACTTATTTCCACTCACACTAAAGAACAACTTACCTATCCCAAATATCCCATTTACAGACTACCTAAGAAACACACATAGATCTAATAATTTTCATCTTACTGAAATTTCTGAAACTGAGATACTTGAGGCTTTTAACCAAATAAATACTAATACCGGTCCTGGATATGATGACCTTCAACCATCCATTATAAAAAATGTTGTGAATCTAATTATGGACCCTTTACTCCTTATATTTAATGATACATTCCTATCTGGCGAATTTCCTGACCTTCTTAAAATAACATAAATTATTCCAAAATATAAATCCGGATCAAAAAATGAGGCAAACAACTATCGTCCGATAGCAAACTTGCCAATTTTTGCAAAATTTTTAGAAAGATTGATCTACAACAGACTAATATCTTTTACTCACAAATTTAATATTATCCACCCAAATCAACATGGATTTCAACCTGGTAAATCGACAGAAACAGCTTTATTATACCTACAGCAAACAGTCCAAAACAATTTTGAATTAAACCTAAATACTACTGCTCTATTCCTAGACCTATCTAAAGCATTCGATATCCTTAACCATAGCATATTACAACACAAACTTCACACTATCGGAATTAGGAATAATGCACACTCGCTACTTAAAAGTTATCTGTCAGGTAGACAACAATACACACAAATTGACCAATATCAATCTTCTCTTCAGCTTATGCCATCCGGTGTACCACAGGGTTCCATCCTGGGGCCACTGTTATTCAATTTATACATTAATGATATCTTTTACTTCATTACAAACATTGATCTTCTTTTATATGCCGATGATATAACTGTTCTTGCCTCAAGTAACGCTACTAATAAGAACAATACGAACGCCAATACCCAACTTAATAATATTTCTAACTGGCTAATATCCAACAAACTAATAATTAATACTATCACAACTAGATCCCTCATATTCTCTAAACAAAAGTCTCCTCAACTGCTCTCTACCACTCTATTCATAAATGTTACAATTATTGAAGAGGTTAGCTCCCTATCATATCTAGGGATTACTTTGCGTAATAATCTCAGATGGAACAAACACATAGATAGTCTACTACCAAAACTCTCTAATAACATTGGTGTGATCAGCTTGGTACTCACTAACCTCTCCTTTAAATCACTCATCCAATTATATTATACTATGTTTCAGACATATGTCAACTACGGAATCTTAACATGGGGACAAACGACTAAATGTAATCTTACTAAACTTCAGGCCCTTCAAAACAAATTTATTAGATTAATTGATAAAACAAATTTATTAGATTAATTGATCTTAATTCCAACACATATACTCAACTTTCATTATACAATAACACAAGAGTTTTCCCTAACAAGTATAACATTCTTATAATTAACCAATTATACTACTTTAACATTGGAAAAATTATGTTTAGGCACATTAAAAACAAACTACATGCCAATATCATACAGATTGTAACAAAGACGCACTTACATGACACACGCACAAAATCTCACATCCGACCGATTCATCCAAAGACAGAAACCATGAAACAAACTCTAAACTACATTGGACCTTCTTACTGGAACTCACTGCCGATGGAATTAACCTCATTAAATAATATTAACCTTTTCAAAAAAACAACTAAAAAACTACATCATGAACTGCAGCCACAAAATCAACGATTGTAGTGGAGAGGGATTATTATGTATATACATTAACACGTATCTTTTGTCATTGATATATGTTGCAATAATGTTTTCTGTTTTCCTGTTGCCACTGTATTTAACTTAATTATATTAACATTATCAAAATATTTTTTTTCACTCACCTTGTAATTCTTGTTCAGAAGCATGGGACTTTGTCAGGCCTTTTTTCCAGGCTCCCTTGTTGTGCTTGTTTCCATATACTTGTAATTCAATCTCTCCTGCACAGCAAAAATAAATGAATTGAACTGAATCCCAAACCATATAGACCCCCCCCAGCCTTTAGCCTAGCCGTAATTTCCGCTGTCTGATAACATGGCACCAAGATATTTAAACTTTCTCACCCTGTTGAATTTGTAGTCCTTGATGCACAATTGTGGCAGTGTTACATTGTCCATGAAAGAAGAAGGGATTTCCACCTTTTCCTCATTTACCCACAACCCTACTTTCTTCACAGAATTCAAAATGTGATAATATATTTTTGTTTTGAGCTGTTTTTCATTTTCTGCTATAAATCACAATAATTTTTGCACAACTTTCATTGATAATTATCACGTCAAAATCTTGTGTTCAAGAATATATTTTATAACTTTATCCAATACTGTATTAAACAGAATAGGAGAGATTCTACTGTCATCTCAGTCTAGATCTAAAAGAAAAATTCTATATTATGCTTCTCATCACTTTAACTTGTGAAACTGTGTTTCAATTCCTGTTCGAAATTAACTTTCTCCACTTTTTCTGGCATCACTGCAAGATTATCTGCCATTACAATATTGCTGCCTTGATCACTAATGGCTGATTTCACACTTTCCGTCCACCTTGTTTTAAGTTCATCTCTTGATCTGTGGCCTTCAAGATGTGAAAACGAAGCATTCACACCTGCTATCATGCAGACCTTCAAAATGATAATTTCTGAATGCATTATGATTGATTGGAGGTTTAACGACCACAGTGAGCAACTCAATGGGCTATAAGCAGTCGCCCGTCCCTAATTTAGGGTCACTGGTTCCAGGGAAGGGAGAGAGCCAGTGCCGTAAGACAAACACAACATCCATGCCTCACCGGGATTCGAACCCGGACCCTGTTCGGAGGAATGATCAGAGGCCATCGCTTAGACCACTGCGCCACCGGGGCGGCGAATGTATTATGCAAACTGATAGTGAAAATCCAAAGAATGGTTTAGCCTTTCAGAGCACCCCATTTACTCAAATGCTTCCATTTTGAGATTACATGTTATTCAAATCACCTAGCTTTCCTTTAAGATACCTACTTTTCAAAGAAAAAACCATGAAACACTTGGTTTGCATATTAATTAGATATTTATTTAGAAAACTAGATACAGCTAATTATTTTTGACAGCCTTTTCTTAGTTCTTCCAAAATGGGTAAATAAAACAGCAGTTATGATATTTGAATATATTTTAGATATAATGTCTAATAGCCATGTTCAGGAGGTGTAAATTCAGATTCAGCAGAAGCTGGAAAGGAACATATAAAGCTGTGTGCATTGTCACAAGATCTATTTATCCAGAAGCCTTTTCCTTTTACCAAGACACATCGATATCTTAATTCACCATCGGCATGAAATCTTGGAGATCCCTTTTTCCAATTTGCAAACTGAATTTCCACTCCTGTTTTGTAGTACCAGTCATTATGAGGTTGCATTGCATGAAGACCTGCAAAATAGGAAAATTTACAGGGTGCTGATTGCACTTTGCACTCATATACAAAAGCTCAATCTAAGACAATGAAAAAAAAAAAAAAAAAAAGCAAACCAAAATACTATGAAGATCACAATGATTAATATTCTAAAACTGAAGAGTTTAAGGTTCATACAAATGCCAGCATAGCTATTTTTATGGTTGTTCAAAATATGAGATTCAGTGCAAATCATAAATTAGATTGTAGAAATGAATGGGTAGCAAATCCTGGGAATTTAATTCCCCACAAATACATGAAAGGCACACACGCATCATTGTCAGCATACTAAATCAGCATACAAAGCATTTTACTGTTTTTCACGAAGCAATTGTTCAGACACCTTGATGAAAATTACATCACCCTGGAACAAGAATCTAACCTGCATCTCCTGAAATACATTCAAGCATACTAGGACAATGAAGTTGCAAGTCTTGGAACTTCGTTGTCCTGAGTGGTGTAATGGTAGCATGCTCGAACGTAAATCAGGAGATGCAGGTTGGATTCCAATTACCTGGGCAATGTAATTTTCAAGTTTGCTGAAGGATTGTCATGTGGAAAATAGTAAAACATACAAAATTTATATGCCAACAATGATGCATAAATTAGGTTACTTTGACAAAAATGCTCACATACCTAGGTATTAAATACACATCTAAATGCACATTTTAGTTATTAACATGGAAGCTTCCAACCATGTTTTTCAAGTACAGTGAAAGTAGATGGCCGTCAGATCTATTACTTTAAATTCAGTTTACTCAGAAATCTTGAGAAAATCTTCTTATAACATTTCTTTCCAAAAAATTCATTATTCTCATTAAGCAAAATGAAAGTAAAGTAAAACTAAAAATATATAGCCTTATATAGCCTTCTACCAACTAAAGTGCTCATAAATATTTTACTGTTGGTACTGGTAGTGTGTATTGAATCCCTTTAAGAAAGGCATTCACAGGACAGGAATTACAAAAATGCATACCTATGCACTTTGAATTGATTTTTCAGTCCACAGAATGTGGTATCCTGTATCTTAAACTTTGTATGACACTATTTTTTATCAAGCCCAACACTTCTATTATGCAATTAGCACCAGAGAGTACAGAAAATGAACCACCTGGATATTCCAGGAATCAAACTCATTCTTATCTTAATTTTGTCACCTGAAATGTTCTGCACTGTTCCACTATTAAGTAAGGAGTGAACAAATAAAAAGAAAACAATGAAACAAATCCAGACAAAATTCAAAACTATTTAAGGGTATTTTGCATAATTTAGGAACTGGTATTATAATGTCTTTTCTAAAAACTCATTATTTCAAATTTTTTTTAGACAACTTTTAACAAAGTGCGCCATGAATAAATTAATGCCACAAGTAAAAATAACACCCTTTTTTTTTTTTTTTTTTTTCAGTTGTAAAAATGAGCATTTATGTTTTAATGACTAAATACTAGCTATATTGGGTCACTAATATAGTCCAAGAAAAAAGTAAAGCTGAAGAGACTCCATGAATCTACAGTCATCTTTGCACAGGAACTACCTCTGGGCTCACTTTAGGTTCTACCAAGAACTCGGGAAAACCCAGGAACATGATGGAAGACAATGGGACTTAAAATTTTCCCAAATGTAATAATATATGGTTGATTAAAGTGCATATGGCCAAATTCTAAGTAATTTATAATTACATAATATCTGAAAATTGCATACAAGAATAAATATACAACCATATTACCTTTAAGAAACACAAATGTACTTAAAAACATTTTTTATAGGCAACTTACCATTTCATGGTCTTGTACCCAATTTGACATTTCCAGCACATGATTTATGAGAAGAATGTTGCTTGTTTCAAGAGGTAGCATGGGACTCTTCACTTTTGTCGGCTGAAGTCATTCATTTTATTCTATTCAATTCTTGGCCATATAGGGTTTTTTTCTTTCCTTCCTTCCTTCCTCCGAAGGCGTCATGTAGTAATCTTCAAGTACTTCTTCATTTTTAATCAAAACGTAGTCATGTCATAAAAATGCTCGCTAGGCACGCTCGCATTCTTATTTACATATCACATTAAAAAAAACATAGTTTTTTTTTGTCATACATACATACCACATATTCATACATTTCATTATACACTATATACAACCACAAGTGCTCAATTAACTCACTATATGAATATATACAATAGACGTTTCCACCTCGGTTAACTACATCAATATTTTATACTCCAGCCTTCAATTTGCATACATCTTATGATATCTGTAAAAAGGCTTCGCAAAAAGAGCTCACCCATGCAGCACTCCTCCTTCAGCAACATCCCAACCCTAGCACTTTCTGTAGCTACCCGCTACCATCATCAGGGGAGATGGAAACTCTGACTGCTACTCACGATATCCTGAGAACAAGTGAGTGACTCTCCCAGGGCAATATCCACTCTTGAAGCTTCGTTCTCCTGGCCACTGTGGCACCCTCTTTTGTTTGTTTTAGATTTCAATTTTCTAATATTTCTGTTTTTTTTGTTGTACTCTTATAAATTCTTCCAGTTGTTAGACATTACATTTGGATCATTATGGTTACATACTGAAGCTCTATTTTTTTCAATTAACACAGTTTCTGCCATCCTGAGGTGTCATTCAGATTTACAACTTTTTATTATCTCAATCTTGTCAAACTTTGGAAATTCCTGATTAGCTATGCAGTATTGAATGAGTGCTGTCTTTTCTTCCTTTTTCTGCCAATTTTTTATATGTTGTTTCAGCCTGTGTTTTAATTTAATTTTAGTGCTGCCTATGTATGACATTAGAGGACTTGTTGTAATAGGAATTGAGTAAACACCAGCTTTCTCTAACTTGCTGATATTGCCATTATTTTTTAACATCAAGTTCTTGATGGTACTAACTTTGCTTCTAATTTGGACATCATATTTTTTACAAATCTTATTAATTTCAGTTGTCACACCCCTGACATATGGGAAACCATTCACATATTTGATTTGTTTTTTAGTTGCTATAGCATTATTACTCATTTTATTTTGTACTTCAAGATTCCAAATATCAAAATATCTTCGTACTAGATAGTGATACAATCTAATAGCTGTTGAAGCACGATAAAACGATGTAGATCTTGTGTTTAATAAAATCTAAAATATACACACACTAAAAAACGCTAGATCTTTCACATGTGCTACACGTGCATCATCAGGCTATGTACTGATCAAGTCCGGTGCATTCTGAATTCGTTTAAAGCTTGTCTATTCCATTTGTTCTGGTTTCCCTTGATGCTGTGTCACTCTTCCCCAGTATCCCTATTGATGAAATTCATGATATTATTCAAACAAAACTCATTGACAGTGGTCAAGCAACCCTGACTCAAATTCGTGCTGTTATTGATGCATTAACCCTTGTCTCTAAACGTACTTACTTTCAATTTAAAGACGTCGTCTACCGACAGGTGAGTGAAGCGCCCATGGGCTCCCCTTTGTCCAGTGCACTTGTGGAACTCGCCATGCAGTACCTTGAAACTTCCACCTTTTCTTCATTCTCTCCACCTCCTATGTTACATATGCATTATGTCGACAACATTTTTATGCTGTGGCCAGATTCCATAGACCTTCTGAATGTGTTTAAAGCTCACTTATCTCTGCCGTTTCTCTCCATTCAATTCACCATTGAACATGGAAGTAATTTCTCCCTGCCTTTCCTCAACTGTTTAGTTACCCAGGTCCCTTTGACCAACTCTTTATCATTTACTGTATACTGTAAACCATCTTTTACTTCCATCCTTACCCCTCATGACTCCTGTCACCCCAGAAAACATAAGCTTGCTGCCCTTCACAGTTTGGTAGCACGAGCCCATACTAACACATCTACTATTGTCTCCCACGACTTAGAACTTTCTAGAGTCTTTAGCATTGCTGAACATTTTGGATACCCTGCCTCGCATGTTGAAACCCTTATATCAAGGTATCGTCGTGTAAGCTCTACCACTCTTGCACCTGTGGATAATAAAACAAAAATATTTGTCGGTTCATTCTCTTATCACCCACTTATCACTCCACTACTTCGTAATTTATGTCGGTGACTCTACTTGTTGTCTTTTTGGTGCCTTTCGTAATGATAAAGATAAACCCGACAACCTGAGACAATGTGGTGTATACGGTATTCCTTTGGTGAGTAACGACTCCCCACGTACCACTATAACTTACTTCAGATCCACCCTTCGTAGCTTATCGACTCGAATCCAGGAGCACAAGTATTCTGTAAGAACTGGTTTATCTGCTACAGCCCTCACTCGCCTAGTGAAAGAAGACTCTTTCATACCATTATGGAACGACGCATTTATTATCTTGCGAACTCATACTCAAAGTCTTCTTTATTTTCTGAAAGTATGTTCATTATCGCATATGGTGAGCAATGTTGCAATAATGAAACTCCAGTTATTATACCTTCTTCTTGGAAACATTTGCCAAGAGATTCAGTTTTAATTTAGTGTTTGAAATTACATACATACCCCTTCCTATGTTTATTTATTGTACCCTGCGCAGATCTATGCACATACATTTTCTGATATATATATACTGTATATCTGCATGCACCGGATTTGATCAGTACATAGCCTGATGATGCATGTGTAGCACATGCGAAAAAATCTAGCATTTTTCAGTGTGTATATATATTTTAGATTTTATAAAACACTCTAAGACCTACATTGTTTTACCGTGCTTCGACAGCTATTAGATTGTATTTCCAAGATTCCATTTTTTTATTAATTGTCTAGGATAACCAAAACTATCAGCAATTTTTTTTATGAATTCAATTTCTTCATTAATAAACTGATCATTTGCAGAATGTGTATATGCTCTCTTAATTAATGTTTTTAAACTATTACATTTTTTAGTATAAGGGTGTGCTGAATTGAAAGGAATTAATACTGGAATATATGAATTCTTTTGATACACTCTGTATTGCAAATCATTTTTGTTTTTAGTACTTGCACATCCAAAAAGGCTATTGCATTTTGTTCTTTAATTTCTACAGTAAGTTCAATTGTCGGATACATAACACTGTAGTTTTTGGCCAGTTGTTTTAGTTCTTCTTCATTCAACCTTGACAAAATGAAAATGTCATCCACGTATCTACAGTAGATCTCCGGTTGTTCATCCATACTGCGTAGTATACTTTCTTCAATGTCATTCATAATTACTTGAATCTGTGTTAATTGAAAAAAGAATCGTAATTGGAAAAGAATCAATCAGAATCTGTGTTAATTGAAAAAAATAGAGCTTCAGTATGTAACCATAATGATCCAAATGTAATGTCTAACAACTGGAAGAATTTAATAAGAGTACAACAAAAAAAAAAAAAACAGAAATATTAGAAAATTGAAATCTAAAACAAACAAAAGAGGGTGCCACAGTGGCCAGGAGAACGAAGCTTCGAGAGTGGATATTGCCCTGGGAGAGTCACTCACTTGTTCTCAGGATACCGTGAGTAGCAGTCAGAGTTTCCATCCCCCTGATGATGGTAGCGGGTAGCTACAGAAAGTGCTAGGGTTGGGATGTTGCTGAAGGAGGAGTGCTGCATGGGTGAGCTCTTTTGCGAAGCTTTTTACAGAGGTCACGAGATGTATGCAAGTTGAAGGCTGGAGTATAAAATATTGATGTAGTTAACTGAGGTGGAAACGTCTATTGTATATATGTATATAGTAAGTTAATTGAGCACTTGAGGTTGTATATAGTGTATAATGAAATGAATGAATATGTGGTATGTATGTATGACAAACAAAAACGATGGTTTTTTTAATGTGATATGTAAATAAGAATGCGAGCGTGTCTAGCGAGCATTTTATGACGTGACTATGTTTTGATAAAAAATGAAGTACTTGAAGGTTACTACATGACACCTTCAGAGGGAGACAGGAAGGAAAGAAAAAACCCTATAAGGCCAAGAATTGAATAGAATAAAGTGAGTGGTTTCAGCCGACAAAAGTGAAGAGTCCCATGCTACCTCTTGAAACAAGCGACATTCTTCTCATAAATCATGTGCTGGAAATGTCAAATTGGGTACAAGACCATGAAATGGTAAGTTGCCCATAAATGTTTATATTACATTGTTGCACGTTAATTTAAACCATACAATATTGGACATGTGTCCAATATGTGAGGTAATTACAACCACAAATGTACTTAATAGATTGTTTCTATGCCCACTACAGAAATCACTGGCATAAGTACACAGCAAACTTGAGATGAGCCAGGAGTGAAAGGCAATAGGATTGATTGCTGTGACATCACAAGAGGTTGAGTTTGTGATGTGATATTGAAGTTCTATGTTTGCTCCCTTATCTGTGTACTAGTTCATGGCATTAGTTTCATTTCAATTTCTTGTCATTAACAAAATCCACCAAGGTATAAAAATTTATATATTACTACAATGGTGTGTTGACAGCTCCTGTTAAGCAACACATGTTTCTGCAGAAAATCCAGCAAATGACAATGGTTTGCAAACAATCCAGTCATTCATAGTATGGATGGTTTCCATACAACCTTCAAAATGATTTCTTGTGCGAGTTAACAACAATTACTTTCATTTGGTATGGAAATCAATAAACATCATACTGAAACAATCAAGGAAAATTGTTACCATAGCTCTTCTCACTGAATATACCATATTGAATTTCTTTCATCATGGATGATTACTTTGCTATGGGGGTGGATGATTACTTTGATACAGGGAGAATTTCAGCATACAAGGCAAACATTCAGCAATTGAGAGATTCCATCACATCCTATAGGCCAAGCATACGTGTAGGAAATCAGTAGCTCACTGAATGTATGCCATATCGAATCAAGGTCATTTTGAAGGCCCAGAGTGGCCCAAAGTATAGGTTTTCCTAACAATTTGCTACTTCATTGTATATATACAGTATGGCACAGAAGTCCCAAAAAACTCCATTTAAATTTTTATTGGTTCCAGAAAAAACAAGATAGCCATTTCTCTTTATGGCAAGGGGGACACTTTTGGGGCATAGAACCAAGGGTCTGGTGAGCTCATAAGGGGCGAGGCTGGGGGTTACTCGAAATTTTCAAATGGAACGAGGGGTCATGTGACATATCGTTGGAAAGACCTCCAAAAATGTAGCAAGTTGGTTTTTAAATTTTTGTTTTATCTTTATTAGGTACAAAGTTATTGCCCACAATAGCAACACTAAAGTGCACTATGAGTGGTAGGAAAAATTGCATTAGTTCTGACACATTTGTGTTCTTTCTTTGGTTTGTGTGAATTTACTGTACTTAGTGTGTTTTATGGCAAGGAACCACATTTCCGACCATGAATCGAGGGGTCCCTTGAGCCGATTGGGGGTGGGGAACAGGGTATTTCAATAATTGCAGATGGAAAAGAAGGGGAGGGTAGTGTAATGCATCATTGTTACGATGACATATTTCACAAATTTAATTTATTGCACTTTGTAGTTCAAAAAACGTATAGGATAGGAACCAAGGGGTTTTGCGACCTTGTGAGGATCTGGGCTGGGAACTTCATGAAATGTTGCATGGCAAAGTTGGGTCACGCCATATCACTGGAAAGATGTCAGAAATGGGAACAACTTCTGCTTTTAACATTTGTCATATCTTTATTTTATCAAATGTGTTATGCCAAACTGTTGAAGTTAATGTGTAATTGGGGAATATAAAATACTGCAAAAGATACACCCAGTTTTACATCTTTGGAGTCTACTGTAAAATAGCATGTTTTCCAAGTCAAAGTGAGAAGAATTGGCAGGAAAACATGTAACACACAAAACATTAAAATAATTCTTGAAATCGTAATCACACGAGTAAGTTACGTTGAAAAATTATGAGCGGGACGCTTCGGTAGCGACTTCTACCTTCATCAGCCATGGAACGAGACACGTGGTAAAAGCATCAGTTGTTGCCAGATTTCAAAATCGCTTTCCAAATAATAGGGATGTTAAAAGGTGCGTCATTATTGCAGGTGTTAGGGGTGAGGTAGATTTCAATGCTTTCGCGGTATCTGAAGGCATGCCGCTACCGAAACGTCCCGCTCATAATTTTTCAACGTAACTTACGCGTGTGATTACGATTTCAAGAATTCTTTTAATATTTCCAAGTCAAATCAATACCTGCAGACATTCCTAAATCTGAAGCGACTAACAGTACAAATTGCTCAAGTATCACAATATCAGATATTGCTACATGATATCTATGGATTACATGCGCTCAAAGTGACCACCATTGGCAGCAATGCACAGCTCAATCTTGTCACACCACGCACCTTATAAAGCACAACGTGTATCCAGGGATATTTCAGTGACATTCTGGAATATTTCCTCTCGGAGTTCTGCAATGGAATTCGCAGGATAAACGCAGTTTTTGAGATATCCCCAAAGAAAAAAAGTCAGACGGTGTGAGATCTGGAGATTGAGCAGGTCATTGGACAGGTCCATTATTTCCAATTCATCTATTTGGAAACTTCTCATTCAGCCATTCTGTTGCTAGATGGGAATTATGAGCCGGTGCTTCATCTTGTATCAAATATGGCTGTAAGTCTGCATTCACATCCACAAATGGCTCCAGAGGGGGGGGGCATTATTTCATTTTCCAACAAATTTTGATAGGACTCACCATTTAAATTTCCTTTATATAAAAAATGGATCTATAATTACATCGTCCCAGATACCACACCATACGTTAAGTTTTTCTATGTACTGTAAGTGCCTCTCAGAAAGAACATGCGGATTCGTGGATGACCAGTGGCAAGTCCGATTTCGACTGACTCACCCATGCCTGATGAACGTTGCTTCATCCGTGAAGATGAAGCTTCACTTAAAAATTTCATTGTTTTGCATTTCTTGCCGTGCCCATCGACAAAACTGCAGTCGCCTATTATTGTCGGTTGTTAGCAGCTGCTGTACAAATTTTGTCTTATAAGGACGACATCTGTTTGCCTTCAGTATTATGTGAACGGAAGTATGGGACATAACAGCCCCTTGAGCATGATGCTGTAGTGATAATGTTGGGTTTGTTTTGACACTAGCTAAAATGTCGATTTCCTTGTCCACAATGGTAATTGATTTTGATCTTCCCGTTCTGTTTTGCTCTACAACGCTTTTAGTTTCCATGAAACGGTGTATTAAATTACAGACTGCTTTCACAGAAGGTTTTGGCCTATCAACATTTTGCTGGTGAAATAGCTGAGCTGCTTGAGAAGCATTCTCACCATTCACACCATTCCTAAAGTACAAAACCGATACCTGAACATAATCCTGAGTGGAATACGTGTGGGTCATCTTTTTTTTTTTTTTTTTTTTTGGTTGGAGGTTTAACGACCACCGTGAGCAACTCAATGGGCTATAAGCAGTCGCCCGTCCCTAATTTAGGGTCACTGGTTCCAGGGAAGGGAGAGAGCCAGTGCCGTAAGACAAACACAACATCCATGCCTCACCGGGATTCGAACCCGGACCCTGTTCGGACGAATGATCAGAGGCCATCGCTTAGACCACTGCGCCACCGGGGCGGTCTGGGTCATCTTCACAAACCAACATAGAACATAAGTTTTATGGACCTTCAAATGCCAGTGGAAACTTTAAATGCCACTAACATTCCACTACTGTCTGAAGACAAAAACACAGCAGGCAGAAATCTGCATAATTGACACATCGCACTATTGGAATAATGTCACATTCTGCAATGATGATAGCAGACAGACTTAATTACAGACTACACTAATATGCAAGGTTTTGTTGTTTTAAAATGAATAGGTGTATCTGAATGGATTTCTTGCGTAGATTCCAAAAATGACGGAAATGTGAAAATGAAAAAAGACGTTATTTTTTAATGACATTGTTATATGGCAACGTTTGTAACGTGTGAAAATGTTCTATGGAGGGGTGGAATGATTGTTTAAGGAATAGATAAACATAAATATATAGCTGATAATGGAAATGCAACTGTTTTATCTGTATGACGTCACGATTTGCGCTACTCACAAAGGCGGAACATGAGAGAATGTTATCTTGGCACGGCAGTATGACTCATACATACCTCACACCACTGCTCCCTTCATTCTATTGGTCACATGTGGTGCCATTCGGGGCAGATCGTGTTACACTAGTCAGTGTAAAGAAGGGACTGGTTGTTTCTTTGTGGCGTGTGCAATGGCTTCACGTGGTTGTGTAAATCATCCAGACATATTTTGCTACATATGTGGCTGTTATATGACAGGAAAAAAACAAAGGCTAAATATTACGCCTTTCATGAAAAATGCTTATTTTCAATACTTCGGCATTAAACTAGCAGATCAGGACAAAGTTTGGTCTCCTCACAATGTGTGTCGTGCATGTGTGGAGGGGTTGAGGAACTGGAAAAGTGGAAAAAGGGCATCAATGCCGTTCAGTGTACCCATGGTGTGTCGTGAGCCAAAAAATCACAGTGACGACTGCTACTTCTGCAAAGTGAATATCGTGGGCCATACCAGAACCAGTAAGCGTAACATTGTGTATCCCAATATCTCATCTGCCATAATACCAGTGCCTCATAGTGAATCCATCCCTGTGCCATCCCTGTCCAATATCAAGCCCCCAACAGACACCGATACAAGTGATGAGATGTACCAACCAGACAGCATGGAGGATGAAACCCCAGTGTCATTTACCCAGCATGAATTGAATGATTTGGTTCATGATCTGAATTTACCTAAAGACGCAGCAAAGCTTTTAGGATCACGACTTAAGGAAAATAATTTACTATGTCCTAATATGAGATTCTCCTGGTACAGACACCGAGAAGCAGAATTGGTTCTGTTTTTTTCTGAGGAAGGCGGTTTGGTATATTGTCGAGACATTTCGGCAGTCATGAAATACTTCAACATTAATTATAATTCAGGACAGTGGAGGTTGTTCATAGATGCCAGCAAATCCAGTTTAAAAAGTGTTTTATTACACAATACTAACATCCATCCATCCATTCCAGTATCACACTCTGTGACTTTGAAAGAGATATACAAGAACCTTAAATTACTGCTGGAAAGTGTGCAGTACAAGTTTCATGAATGGTCTTTGTGCAGGGATTTCAAGGGGATTGGAATATTGCTCGGTCAACAAGCAGGCTACACCAAATTTCCTTGCTTTTTGTGTGAATGGGACTCCAGAGCAAGGACGGAACTTTGGGTTCGGCAGCAGTGGCCAGTCAGAAGTACATTCACACCTGGCGAAAAAAACATTGTTTCACTTTCACTGGTTGATCCCTCGAAAATACTGTTGCCACCTTTACACATCAAACTTGGCTTAATGAAGCAATTCGTGACAGCTTTAAGCAGGGACAGTAAATGCTTTCATTATCTTGGTGGTAAGTTTCCATCAATCACGTCTGAAAAAATTAAAGCTGGCATTTTCATAGGCCCTCAAATACGAAAATTAATGGCAGACAACATATTCAAGGAAACCATGAGCGAGTGCGAATTGCGAGCATGGACTGCATTCAGAAATGTGGTACACAACTTTTTGGGGAACACGAAGGCTTCAAATTACACCACTTTAGTCGAGGACATGCTGGAATCCTATGAACTGCTTGGTTGCAACATGAGCGTCAAAGTTCACTTTCTTCATGCTCATCTAAATTACTTTCCTAACAATCTTGGTGATTTTTCGGAAGAACATGGCGAGCACTTCCATCAGGATATTAAAGTGATGGAAAAGAGATACCAAGGAAAGTGGACTGTACATATGATGGCCGACTATTGTTGGATGTTAAACAGAGACTGTACGGACACACACCGAAGACAATTCAAAAAGAGGAAGTTTGAAGGGGAGCCCAGTGGCGAATGTTAGGTATGTTTGCTTTTGAATATGTGTTTATGTTTATCTATTCCTTAAACAATAATTCGGCCATTTCAGAGAACATTTTCACACGTTACAAACGTTGCAATGTCATTAAAAATAACGTTTTTTTTTATTTTCACATTTCTGTCATTTGTGAAAAAACCTGACGTGTTACAGAATTTTGAAGGTCAATTTCAGAATCTGCGCAAAAAATCCATTCAGATACACCTATTCATTTGAAAACAATAGAAACAAGTTGAAAAATTGCAGATCAGTGCTATCAATGCAACATCACATTTTGCAATTTGGTTTTATTCCCACAGAGTGCCACCTTAGCCACAAAACGACTATGGCAAGTTTTCAGAATTAAAAGGCGCAAGAAAATAAATTTGCAAAATATTTCTTAGTAAAATAATTTCGTGACCTTGGTGTACAACATTTTACCTAATAAAGATATGGAAAAATGTAATAACCATCTTACGTCAAATATCTTTCCAGTGATATAATTACACTACTCTCCCCCTTTTCATCTGCAATTATTGAATGACCCTGATCCTTGCCCCCAACGGGGTCACCGGACCCCTCGATTCGTGGCTGGAAACATGGTTCCTTGCCACAAAACGTATTAAGTACAGTACATTAACCAAAGAAAAAAACACAAATGTGTCAGAAGTAATGCAATTTTTCTTACCATTCATAGTGCACTTTAGTGTTGCTATTGTGGGCAATAACTTTGTACCTAATAAAGATAAAACAAAAATTTAAAAACCAACTTACTACATTTTTGGAGGTCTTTTCAAACTACATGTCACACAACCCCTCTTTCCATTTGAAAATTTTGAACCCCAGCCCCGCCCCCTATGGGTCTCCAGAACCCCTGGTTCTATGCCCCAAAAGTGTTCCCTTGCCATAAAGAGAAATGGCTATCTTGGTTTTTCTGGGAAAGCAACAATAACAATTTAAATGGAGGTTTTTTTTGGGGGACTTCTGTGCCATAACGTATACAGTATGTGTGTGTATGTGTATATACACTGAGTTAGCTTTGCATTAGGAACACCTATCTAATAATGTATTGGTCAACCTTTCTGTGCGATCACAGCTTGCAGACGCCTAGGAACAGATTCTACAAGGTGTCAAACATCCTCCATGTGCAACTTGACCCACGTCTGCTGCAGCAACTCAGTCAGTTCACACTCATCCTATGGAGGGAGATCAGCAATTCTCACTCCCCGTTCTAGCATATTACACATATGTTCAATTGAGTTACAGTCAGGGAAGTTTGGTGGACTGACGCAATGTGGAGAATTCATTTTTGTGTTTCCCTCCAACCACTCAGTAGTTATACGAGCCTGACGAGATGGCACATTGTCCTCTTGAAAAATGGCAGTGTGGTCTGGGTAAACTTCTTGCAGATATGGATGGAGCTGGTCAGCTAACAGGTTCCTGTAGTGTCCACTGATCAGTGTTTGATGGATGATAACCAATGGACTAAGGGCTTGCCAGGAAAAAGTTCCCCAGACCAGAACATCACCTACATAGGCCTGTTGAACCTCAACTGTGCAACCAGGGCATAGGGCTTCGTGTTTTTTTACACCATATATGAACTGAACCATCAGCATGGTGAGCAGGAAATGGGACTCATCACTCCAGACGACCTTCCATCTGTTGAGGGTGTGCTGCCAACATTTCTTAGCCCATATGAGGTGTTGTTTGTGATGACTGGGCGTCATCATGGGTACCCTCGTTGGTCTCTGGATGCTTTTTTTTTTTTTTTTTTTTTTGATTGGAGGTTTAACGACCACCGTGAGCAACTCAATGGGCTATAAGCAGTCGCCCGTCCCTAATTTAGGGTCACTGGTTCCAGGGAAGGGAGAGAGAACCAGTGCCGTAAGACAAACACAACATCCATGCCTGACCGGGATTCGAACCCGGACCCTTACGGACGAATGATCAGAGGCCATCGCTTAGACCACTGCGCCACCGGGGCGGCTCTCTCTGGATGTGGAACCCCAGGCGACACAAGGTACAGTACATGGTGCACGTGAAAATAGGTCGAACGTCATCGCTATTGCACTGGTGGGCGACTGGTGCATGTTGTTGTCGAGATAGCAGTCGTGACACCCGACGCTCACCACTAGGATCAACAGCATGTGTGGCTGACCAATGTGAACTCTTCTGCTGGATGTCCGTTCATGGTTAATCCAGTCCTGGTACACCCTTGATACAGTAGTACGGGAGCAGCCAACAAGTGTGGCTGACTAATGTGTGCCCTTCTGCTGGATGTCTGTGCATGGTTAATCCAGTCCTGGTACACCCTTGATACAGCAGTATGGAAGCAGCCAACAAGTGCTGTTGTTTCCGAAAATACTGGCACCTGCTCTCCTGGCTCCAACTATACTACCGCGATCAAATTGACTTGAGTCGCCACGCTTCCCCATTACTGGAAAACGTTTACTAATTACGTACAGAGGATAGGTGTGCACATTTATAGCAGCCTCACGTGACGTTGCTATCACATGTTACTTCGTTATCGCTCCGAATATGTAAAATGAGGCGGTGTTCCTAATGCAAAGCTAACTCAATGTGTATATACATATACAGGGTGCATAGGAAAGTCCCTTTAGCCTGGAATAACTTGTGAACGGAGAGAGATACATTTATGCAAGTGAGATAACGGTATAGTAAAGTGACTACGCCCGATCGAATGCAACCAATAGCAGTGCCCCAAGTGGCAAAATGCGGAAGTTATCCATTGCAAATCGAAAACGAAAAGAGATAGAGCAAAATTTCCAATTACAAAGTTGTAGAGCATCAATTAATTAGTACAAAACGACATTTGTTTCACACAAATAAGATAAATTGTCGCCTGAATACCCTACAATGTCCGCAATCGATGCGCGACAATTTGAATCTACATATTCACATTTCGCAAATGTAGCCGTATGCAAATGCAGATTGTGACATTGTACCGTACCTACGATATAAAAACCAGTAGCAAGATGTACCCTGATCAGAAGTTTAGGTCTACGTACGCTGTGTGAAAATGGCGAGCTTGGATTTCTGGGGTTATGTAAAAAATCAGGTGTATGCAACAGCGCCTATAAGTCTGCTGGATCTACGTCGTCGTGTTACAGATGCTTGCAATAGTGTGACACCTTCCATGCTGAGGAATGTGCATGCAGAATTACTTTCACGAATACAAATGTGTATCGTGGGCAATGGCGAACTCTTCGAACATACTCGACATTAACTTTCTATCACTGTGCGCCAGTTTGCCTTTTTTGTTTGTTTTGTCTGACATTATCCAACTGTATTGACATAAGTACACATTTATGCAATAAATTGTGTGTATTTGCTCATACCCATGCCTGTTCCCTTCAAACGTTCACACAAAAGGTCGCGCATCGATTTCGGACATTTTAGGGTATTCAGGTGACAATTTATCTTATCCGTGTGAAACAAATGTCGTTTTGTACTAATTAATTGATGCTCTACAACTTTGTAATTGGAAATTTTGCTCTATCTTTTTTCGTTTTCGATTTGCAATGGCTAACTTCTGCATTTCGCCAGCCACTAGGGGCGCTTCTATCGGTTGCATTGGATTGGGCGTAGTCGCTTTACTATACCGTTATCTCACTTGCATAACTGTACCTCTCTCCATTCGCAAGTTATTCCAGGCTAAAGGGACTTTCCTAAGCACTCTGTATATATATACACTGAAGAGCAATTGAATTAGAGACAGCTGGCATTATGCAAATGTGGTGCTGTGGGCGGCCCTGTAAATGGAAACGACATGACATATGCAGCAATCAGACGATATATGGAGTGATACGACGTGAATCAGTAAGAGTCGGACGCAGTATGGGCAAGACGAAGGATCTAGGCGCATTTGATCGTGGGCAAATTGTCGGGGCCCGACGAATGGGTCACTCCATGTCGGAAGTCGTGCAAGCACTGGGATTTTCACGAGCCCCTGTGTCACGGGTGCACCGTGAGTACATCAAATCTGGTAAAACCATCCCTGCAAGGGCCAACTGCTGTGAACAACAGCGTGTGGATGAGCGGGGTCATCGTCGGCTAGCTCGCATTGTAACAGCGGATAGACAGGCCACAGTGCAAGAAATTCCTCAGCAATTTAACGCTGGTGCACAAAAACATGTAAGCAGCCACACCATCCAGAACCATCTCCTCGCTATGGGGCACAGAAGCCATCGTCCAACGAGGGTACCGCTGCTGACCGCACATCACAGGGTGCAAAGATTAGCATGGGCACGAGAACATCGCCACTAGAGCCAAGACATGTGGAAAAATGATGCCTGGACTGATGAGTCGAGATTCACGTTGGTACATGCAGATCGCAGGATACGAGTACCGCGCAAACCACATGAAGTGATGGATCCTTCTTGCCAGCAGGGTACTCTTCAAGCTGGTGGGGGTGGCACTCTCGTCTGGGGACTGTTTACGTGGACTGAAATGGGACTCCTGGTACGTGTGACATCGTCCCTCACAGATCAACGTTACCGGGATATCCTGGACGACTATTTGCTCCCGTTTGTGCGTCTTCAACATCCCACTGGGGACCTCATCCTGCAACAAGACAATGCACCGTGCCATCGTTCTCGATTTGTATCCGAATGGTTGGATGAACACTCCACCGACGTGACCTCGCTTCCTTGGCCAGCTAGGTCACCTGACCTCAATCCCATCGAACACATCTGGGATGCCATCGAGAGAGATGTTCGAGGCTCTGACCCCCTCCATCAAATCTTCGTGAACTGTGGGAGCTTGTTCAGGGGCCGTGGATCCGTATGGCTTCCCAACGCTTCCGGTGTCTTGTCAAGTCCATGCCGAGACGAATCGCCGCCGTCATCAGGGCGAAAGGTGGTGCTACACGTTACTAGACAGGTATCTCTAATTCAATTGCTCTTCACTGTATATTGCTTCATTTTGATATCTTGTCTGGGAGTAAAGCTAACTTTCCACACACCCTACATTAAACAAACAAACAAAAACACAGCTGTTTCTGACTGAAAAATTCGAGACATGCTTTCTGTGCTATGAGGAACAGTGGAATAAGTGCTTTCAAGGAAAGTTGAAGCACACTAAGATTTCATATTTACAAAAACAGATTAACTTCCAACACCTGTAAGTAAAATGTCTTAGCTCTCACAGAATCAGTATTGACAGTTCTTAATCAGACCTCACGTAATACAAGACTCCAATGATAAATTTTACACTAAATACAATACAACAAAAAGAAGTTTACCTATCCAAAAAGGCTTGCCAGGTGCCATTTGTACAAGCCAATCATTGTGTTCCTCAGATAGTACCTGTACCAAATGACCCAAATCATAACGCTCACAATTTTCCTTTGCTGCACTCCAGGATAACTGCTGTTTAAACCATTTATAGCAACCAGTTTCAAAAAGCTTCCAGTCTAAAAAATTACAAAGATAAAAAAAAAAAAAAAAAGAAGTAGGAAATAAAATATAGATTGAGCAGAACATTTTGCTAGAAAATAAAACTGATGGAAAGCAGAATTTACTAAATAGAAGGGCTAAATTGATATCTAAAGTATGTGAAAAATTTATATAATAAGTGAAGAAATGTACACTAAAATCATAACTCACTATACACACAATTTTAACTACAGTTATGGTTTATTTTTTTAAAATAGCATTAAGTGCTTAGTTTTGGGCTAATATATTTTTTTTCTGTTGTTATTTTTTTTTATATATATATGGCATGATATACTACACACAGTTTCTGTATACATATTGGGTTGGAATAAATGTAATGTCTGCAAATGCAAGGCAACAGAAAAGTGCTAATTACCTTATACATGGAGTCGGATCCAAAAGTTCCAGGACAGTGCCCGCACAGCAAAGTATGTGTATCGCATATCCACAGTGATTATTGGATTACGTTACGACATTATCTCCCCTCACAGGGAAATTAGTTTTGTCTATCTACATCATGTGTTGACTGCGGTACATCCAGGTATTGTGAACAACTTACACAGTGTTCGGCAATTGATGAAAAATGGCATTTTGTGAGCAGCACATTAAGTTTTGCATTTGTTTGGACAAAAGTCCAACAGAAACTTGTGAGATGTTGAAGCAAGTTTATGGTGAAAACGCCCAGTTGTGGTCACAAACATTTCGATTGATTTCTGTGGGGTGATCACCTGTCTGTCTTTGCTTCACAGAAGGCAGACAGGAGGTCGAAGATGACGAATGAAGCGGCCGGCCATTGACAGCTTGCACAGGTGAAAACATTTCAAACGTTGCAGCCATCATATGTGCCAACAGACGATCGAGCAAATAGCAGAGGTTGCTGAGATATTGGAGATGTGTCAATGGATACTAACAGATGATTTAAAGATGTATCAGGTATGTCAACACATCGTCCCACGCATGTTAACTGAAGATCAGTTGGCCATACGGATGGAAATGGTGGGCGATTTCATAACCGCTGCTGACCAAGACCCACAATTTCTTAAAAGAATCATAATGGGGGATGAAAAATGGTGCTTCCTTTTTGACCCACAGACTACAAGTGGGCACCAGCTACTTGAAAATCACCATTATCTCCACACAAGCAGAAATTCCACCGAGATTGCAGCAAAGGCAAGACTATGGCTAGAGGTCTTCTTCAATATACAGGACATTTTTTATCTTGAATTTATTCTTGAAGGACACACTGTTGACAAGGAGCTCTATCTGGACATTATGCAACATTTATGTGAGTCAATCCACACGAAGAGGCCTCAACTGTGGGGCAATCGTGGGTGCTGTTGCATGACAGTGCACTGGCACACAGGTCACTCCTCATTCATGCGTTCTGTTGTCCTCCCACACCCACCGTACTCATCTGAACTTGCCCTCTGTGACTCCTACCACTTCTCTGAGTTGACACGTCGACTTCAGGGTCGTCGGTTTTGGGGCACAGAAGTGAAAAATGCATCGCTGGTTGCACTGAAGGACACTGCAAAGAATGGGTTCCAGAAGTGTGTCAATGAACTCTACAGCCGCAGGCATAAGTGTGTTGTTGCAAAAGGGTCTTATTTTGAAGGAGGATGTGCTTCAGCTTTGTAACTCTTAAATATCTATGGATTTACGGACTCCATCTGGGAACTTTTCGATCCTACCTCGTGCAAGCCAATCCAAAATGAAGTTTCCATCATTTGCCACAACCTGCTCCCATTGTCTGGGCAACTGCTGGATACCGTCTCTGTAGAATTGTGGCAGCTTGGATGCAAAGAAGTGAGTAAGTGCACATTTGACATCGTCCGGGTTGGTGAACCACTGCCCATCCAGGAAATACTACAATGACCGGAAAAGGTGGTAGTCGCTTGGGGCAATGTCCAGGGAATAGGCTGGTATGCAGCAGCAGCTCCAAGTCCAAGTCCCTGATCTTGTGACAGGTCACCTGTGCTGTGTGAGGTCTCACTCCATCCTGCTGTTGGAGGACACCCTTGCGGTTCAGCAGTGCTGGTCATTTTGACGTGAGCCATGTGTGCAGATCATTCAGCTGACAGAAGTATACATTGGTGGTGACAGTGGTGTTGTCTGGCAGCAGCTCAAAAAACACAACACCCTACATATCCCACCAAATAGACAGCATGACCTTATGTGGGTGTAAGCTGGCTTTGATGACTGGTATGGGCTTCTGTTTTGGGTCCAACCACTGTTTCCGGGCACTGACATTATCATACAGGACCCATATCTCGTCACCTGTCACAATGCATTCCAAGAACAGTTCAACTCGGTCATGTGGCCCTTTTTCTGACAACTCTTTTATGTTCCAAAATTCTGCAGTTTATTGTACGAAAGGTACTACCAATATAACATTTTTTGCCTGAAGAAGTAGACACAGGGATCCAGGACAGTCTAAAGGATCAAGAGGATCTCTGTCTTTAGATATTGATTGGATGGTAGTGAGAGGATGGTGGATTGCAAGCTTGTAACCAAAACTTTTGAAATTTTGACAAGTTTGTAAGTACAAGATGGAACCAATAAAGGAAAGGGATGGTTTTTGCAGAGGAGGAAGGTGACAGACAAATTGATTGTCATAAAACTTTTTGAAAAGTTTTTTGACAATTCCGAGGGGAAACTGATGGTTTGTGGCAATTTCTTGGATGATTTCATATTCTTTTTGTAATGAGTAGGGTTCATTGCATATGACATTGGCACTGTGAATGAGTGATTGTAGAGCAGCAAGCTTATCGGAAAGAGCAGTACTAGAGTAAAACGGGATGATGTTTGTGGAAGAGGTGAGTTTTCTGTAGACAGATGTATGGAGTTTGTTATTGATTCTAGTTATTTGTACATCCAAGAAATTAATACAGTAATTGTTTTCATGGTTGAAAGTGAAATTAATGGTGGGGAATTTTCTAGAGATAGAAGAGGTGAGATTGTGCAAGTCTTTTGAGGTCATGAGGCCAGATTATAAAGATATCATCCACATAAAGAATCCAAAGTTTGGGTTGGAAGGGAGAGGGTTTTACAATGCTATTTTCAATGTTTTGCATGAATATTTCTGCAAGAAGAGGGGAAAGAGGTGAACCCTTGGGTACTCTTTGGAGTTGGCAGCAAAACTATTTGTTTAAGTGAAACAATTATTTTCTTGTAAGATGTGAAGGCGGTCATAGAGGTCTTTAATGAGTACTCCAGTTAAGTCCAGGTTTTTCCATCAAGTTTTTTTTATGAGGATCATAAATGCTTCAAAGAAGAGGACAGAATCGAAAAGGGAAACAACATTGAGGGTTAGTAAAATGTTTTGGTTTTCAATGGAGGTGGGAAGTTTTTGAAAAAACTCTTTGGTGGAATTTATGGACATAGAGTGGTTAGCTGTAAGAAATTTGCATTTTTGAACTAATTTCTTTTCAAGATTGATTGCTGGGGAGTGGGTGTATTTAACCAGAGGTCTAATGGAATAGGGAAACCTTCTTTGTGCAATTTGACTTGAAGGAAAAAATGGGGGGGGGGGGTGCAATAAAAAGGTGGGGGAGAGATATCACCAAGGAATGTTTTAAGGGGTTGTTTTTTAGAGAGTTTATCAACAGAGGATTTTAGAAGTTCAGTGGAGTTTTTAGGAAGGAGTTTGCAATGGGATTCCGATAAAAAGACAAGACTTTTTCATTAAGAACAGATTTTTCGAGAAAAACTAGGCAATCAACTTTATCTGCTTTACATATTGCATACATATTGCAAGATCCTATATAGCTCTTGATCCTTTAGACTGTCCTGGGGTATACCTCATCCCTGTGCCTACTTCCTCAGGTGAAAAATGCTATATTGGTAGTACCTTTCATACAATAAACTGCAGAATTTTGGAACTTTAAAGAGATGTCAGAAAAAGTCTTCCAACTTGTGCACTTTCTCTTCTAACTATTGAAGATATCTCTGTCTCTCAAAACTGGGATTGTACCAAAAGTATTGCCCCCTTCTCAAACACATTTTTATTACACTACAGAGAAAGCATTGAAACTCTCCCAGGGTTCCCACTCAAAAGTAGAAAAAAAAATTCCCTGACTTTTCCAGGTTTTCCAGGTGGTCCTGAGAGTTTTTCCAGAGCGGCAAATCAAATCACATTGCGACAAATTGTTGCATTTCCTTACATTCTTGCGTTCCTTACGAAAGCATACATTTGTTAATTCTTTAAATAACTGTCCTTTATACAATTACCTGCTTTTTTTTAATAACAATTAAATGCATGAGGCATATTATTTTTGGTACCATTATTTATTTTTGGGCCGTTGGTTCAAATATCCTTTAAAAACATGTAAACCATGTATTTACATGTTTTAAAGAATATTTGAACAAAGACTTAATTTAAATTCTACATATAATGAAATATTTCAATCAATTAGGTGAAATTATACAACTGATTTATCTGTATTTTAAGTTCACACAAGTATATAAATAACATTTTAAATGACTCATAACATTTAGAGTTCCAGTTAGGTTTAAAAATGCAAGCTGGGAGAGTTGTGACTGAAGAGAATAAATTGCCCTTAAATGATACAATGCTGAAGCTTTAAATCCTTTAAGTGCTTATTTTACATAAATATTAAACAACACAGAAACGTTTGCTGAAATTTAAGTCTAATGGGAATGATAAAATGGTGAGTGTCTGACAGAGTCTCTCTAACATTTTGTCAGAGCGGTTCTATCAAATCGATCTACCAATTTGTATTTTCTATTGGAATTTACTTAGAATCTTTAAAAACAAAGCAAAGTAAAACAGTTATTAAAAAATAAAAAAAAGAAGAAAGAGAGAACAGAAATCGTGACAGCATTTCTGCGTCTGAGGAAAAACGTGTGCCAGTACCATCCCAACAATTTCTAGCAATCAGGGAAAATACTACTGACATTTAAAAATCAAAATTGTAATTATTTTAGCTAACGTTAGTTCTTGCACTTGGCAATGAGAACATCGAATCTATGCTATTTCAGAGGGGCCAACCTCTAGCAGAACGCATCAGTAATCAATAGGGATTTTACAGTAATGTTTCAGTAATCGAACACAAACTTTCAGTAATGTAACACGCCATTTTTTTTTTCAAAGTTAAGGACAATATTATAGTATTACTGTGTAACCTGTAATACTTGTATGAAGTGCCTATCGGTAATCACCATACGAAGCCTCATCGCTAACGCGTGGAATGGGTATTTCATGAGAAATTAATGCGTGAAGTGTGTAATAACTTTATATGTTTACACTATCCTCACAAAAAAATATGAAATTGAATTATCAATATTGTACTTACCTCATGTCATTGCTGACATAAAAACTCCCTTGTTGCTTGTTTTGCAGTATTATATTCTTTTTCAGAAAACTTTTTATAACGCAGCTCACCTGAGGAAAATGCTTTACTTTTCTGTATAAGAAGGGCACTTAATGTTTTGGTGCTCATTGTTGGGCAGAAGTATGCGAGGTTTTTCCTTACTATACTAAATATTCTCTACGTAGAGGAATTGCTGTGAGGGATAGTCAATATTGCCAACATTAGTTTAGACAATGCAGAATACTTTGGGAAGGCCAGATGAATCCTTCATCTTAGATATTTCATTCCATGCCACATCTGCTCAAGGATATCCAGCTTCATCAATATCAGAGTCTGGGAATATAGCATGAAAGAAGCGACCAGCATGATCACGGATTGCTATAGGTAGGTTATGCTCCACAACGATTGCAGTAAACAGCAATTCAGCATTTATCACGCTATTTTCATTCTTTTTTGCAAAAAAATTATCCAAAGGCTTTGTTATGCTCCACAACGATTGCAGTAAACAGCAATTCAGCATTTATCACGCTATTTTCATTCTTTTTTGCAAAAAAATTATCCAAAGGCTTTGATCGAGTCTTTAATTTTACACAATCCTGGTGTTTGTTTTGACTGGATATGCCTTCCGCAATCATCTCATCTCATCTCGTCCTACATGGGCTACTGATTACTCTCATATTAGAAGGCACGCAAGGAAACCTTTATTTCAGCATTTTCCATTTCCTTGCTCAAGATTTGGGAGAAAGATTTGGATGTTCCTGAGAAACCTCTTTGCATATTTATTTGTTTCAGAAACGATAATTCCAAGGATGAAATTGGTAAAAAACAAGTAAAAATATGCAATAGGTGCCACATCAGTTGCAGGAGCATGTTTGGGCCCCTGCATTTCATGACAATCAAAAGGATGCTGAGGTTGTTCATCACTTCCCTCTATTACATCCTCTCATTCACTTTCAGAACTTTCATGATCTGAAGATTCACTATGAAGATCTTCACCTTCTGAAGAAGATATGGTGTGCGTGGCACTGTGGCTAGTTTTCTGGCTTGATGTTGCTTGGCCAATATCACTCTCAGATGATTCAAAATCATCACCATCACTTGGCAAACTTTCACTCTCACTACAAGCCATTTCAAATAACCTTAGAAAAAAATTTCACACAGTAGGAAAAGCACGTCTGCTAGTCTGAGGAACAAGCTGTCAATAAAGTCATCCTCTGCTAACACGAGTTTGGAAAAAGAGGGAGATTCGTAAAGTTTTGCGATTGTGTCTGTTTAGGAAAAAGAAATGAATAATGTTAAGAGCTTCTAGTAATAAAACACCGCACTTCGTTCTCCCGCGCGCCGAAAGTCCTCAAGAAATATAAACATCCGTCATCGCGGGACCACGCGTTGCGACGAGTTGATCGTTACTGCACTTCGAACGGGGCTCGAAAAAAGTGATTTCCGACAGTATGACGTCTTATAATACACCAACAATTCCAAGTGAACAGCCCTGCTTCAACAGCAGTAGGAAACGTTTTGGCTAAAGTAACCTTTCTCCTGTCACACGGAGAAATTGCGTGGGGAACCGATAGCAAGCGCAAACTCTTTTACGATGACACTTACGGCATATTACCCGCAGTTTTCGTCGTATTATCCGCAGACCGCAAAATTCACATAAAAAAAAAAAAAATCCTTCGTATAATCCGCAGACTGACATTTAGGAAAAAAATCGCCGTATAATCCGCACATCATAGATGTTGAATCAGAAGTGGAATTTCCGACAGAAAAGTCGGTCACAAACACATCGCTCTTTCCACGTTCCAGAAACACATAGCAACCGAAAAATTGTTTTCAGCCGCCGCCGGGGAATTGAGCCACGGATCTCTCGATATCTAACCGAGCGCGTTAGCTTTACACCACGTTGGCCAACAGTCCACGGTGCTATGTGTATTTTTAAGTCAGCTTCTGACATCATAAATCCGTAAGATGGGCTCAGCTACTGAGACGTCTCCATCTGGTGGGTATTAACGGCACTGGCTATATATATTATAGCAGTTAATTCCAAAGGGTGAGATCCAAGGTGAAAATCCTCCAAATACATGGCGTCAGTAAATAAATAAATACGTCGCTCTTTCCACGTTCCAGAAACACACGAGTCCGAAGAAGTAAGAGAAAAAAATATATTTTAATAAATGAAGAAATTCATTTTTAAAGGTTACTGTTTTATATTTTTATCTCCGAACAGATAAAGGGTGTGGCATCCATAGATCACGCCGATGTAGCTCCAGAGTATTGCATTACACTGCCAATGACGAAAGGCTGATACAGAACAAGTCGTAGAAAAACCGTATGTACTCGCGTATAAGTCGAAAAATTTGGAGGAATTCCTGCTTTCAGAGTTGAGAGATCGTCTTATACGTGGGCCAATAAAAAAACTTCCGTGAATTCTCCCGTGGAAATTACCAACGGATTTGTTTACGTTTTAGATCTTTCTTCTTTCTTTTCTTTCTTGGAGGTTTAACGACCACCGTGAGCAACTCAATGGGCTATAAGCAGTCGCCCGTCCCTAATTTAGGGTCACTGGCTCCAGGGAAGGGAGAGAGCCAATGCCGTAAGACAAACACAACATCCATGCCTGACCGGGATTCGAACCCGGACCCCTTACGGACGAATGATCAGAGGCCAGCGCCTTAGACCACTGCGCCACCGGGGCGGCTCGTTTTAGATCGCGACACAGAGGCTTTCCGTATGTTGCTGCACGATTGTATTCTGACCTCAAAACTATCGCGCAGTGACATGATCACATCCTCAATTCTGTCCACCACTTCAAGTTTAAATTCGGCAGTGTAACTGAAACGTTTCCTTTTCAGAGACATCATGATTAGCAATGAAGGAAAACAGCAGCAGCGACGTTCGCCAAAACAACGAAAGCAAACTAATACAAGGTCGCGCACATGAAATCCGAAAGGAGAAACGCATAGGTTCGTGCAGCAAGCGCTGTGCGTACTTCTTTGGCTTTTTGCCAAAAAACAGAGCCGGAACGACAGTCAGAGCTCTCCTCAACGATAAAATGACCCCTGCCGTCCCTCTCCACAACTATCCCGATCTTTCATTACGACATTCCTCCCCGCTCCGTACAAACTCCTGAACTGAGGAAAATTCTTCCGAGGGAGTTCCTTTTCCAATTATTACACCTTTCCCTGCACAATAACGCTGCAGCTTTTTTTAAATCGGAAGGTCTTTTATTTTATTTTTTTTAAATCGGCGTGTTAACCGCATCGGTGTATAATCCGCAAAACCTATAATTTTAACTTTTTTAGCAGATAATCCGCGGATTATACGACGAAAATTACGGTACCATTCTTCCGATAATATCGCTGTTTGACGATATGATTCATGGACATTCCATTTCAAAACGATATGACTGATAAATGATATGATCATTGAGACACCGAAATCCGCAGTCTGATTCGGAAAATATGCGGATCAAAATCGAAGGCCGAGAAATCGGCAGCGTCGCACTAAAAGGGTTTAACAAAAAGGATACAAAATTGAGAATCTCCAAACACACTGAATTCCGTAATTCTTCCAACCTGTCCGTAATTCCGTAATCTGACAGTCGAAACCGTAATAATTACGGACAATTCGTAATAGTTGGCACCTCTGCTATTTGCTTCTAAATAACGCAGCATAGGATATTTAGACATTGTGCTGTTAAATTTCATAACCAATAAGCTGGCACACAGAGATCCTAATGCCATAACGGCAAAAAAAATTAAACCCAGGAATAAAGAAAAATAATGGAAGCAACAAGTGGGGAAAACTAACAGTTAATACGGAATACCATTTTGCCTGAGAGGCTACAATTCATATTAGTACTTCCAAAATCCGGAAGTTTTAAAATTGATTGGCTACGTTTGTGACGCAAACATTAGTACTGAACTTTTCTCGCAGGTCACAGTTCATTTCCACGCTACGTCAAATTACTTGTACGGGAAACAAATTAGAGGAAGTTTTGTGTGCATGTGTGCTCATAAAATCCTCCTAACACTTTTTTGTCAACATAATTTATCATCCTACGGCGAGTGGCATGTTTATACTTAACAATATCTTTACGAAGGGCAATACATTTGTGCGATGTTGATCAGGCAAAGTGCGAGAAAGGTCTGGAGCCCACTCAGGTCATTTGCAGTAACTCCCCACAAATAACGTCTTCCAAAACGGAGACAGAGGCTTTAGCGCCTGCACTGACAAACCTGAAACGCACGGCAAAGATTTTCATCAGTAGTAACTAGGTAGATTTTTTTTTCTTTCGGCAATGCGAGGGTAAAGATGTGAAATGAATAATTTATGCAAATCTTGTGAGGTGCAGCAACACAAGAAGAAGAATTTACGATTACAAGAAAATTTCTACCCCTCTAACTTTTGTTCTCGCAATTTTTTTTTTTTTTTTTTTTTCCTATGTATAAGCTGAAACCTTGGGGAAAATTACGAGAGAATGATGAATTTTATATTTCTTATTCTAAATAACGGAGATATTTGCGTTTTTACGGAAAACGGTTCTACTATGCACAAAAATTCAAAAAATAATATCTTCTAATCTATCAGAAACAAAAACAAAAAATTTAAACTTTCAGGTTTTTTTTTATAACTTGGAGGCAGCTAACCGTAAAAAAAATAAAGTAAAATCGCACGAATCGGAGATGTGTTGGTGGAAAATTATTTCAATATCTGACGATTTTGCGTGGAATGACCCAGATGTGAAAATCTATGGTTCCGGGCGTCGGACTACCCTATTTTTCGCAACCAGCCAGCTCTTGCAGTAATTGGAATATCGTCTTAAAATAGCTATAAATAAATTTCTTCATGCATTATGAAATAGAAATATGACAGAATAAAAAAAATCTCTTTCCGGCCGTAAAACCGGAAGACAACGAATCTAGAAAACGGCCGTGAAATCTGGGAAATATGGTAGGTATGCAATAGTACCAGCTTCATTGCATGGTATTTTTCATATATTTTTTGTCAAAATACTCGTAAGTACTATGAAAAAAATAAATCTTTCCCCCTCTTTGAAGAATCTTCCTATTTCATAATATTTTCCCTGTTCTAACATTTGAAGGTACATACTTTTCCAACTATACCAATTCTGCTTCAGAATTACGAAAGCGAAGCTTTAGTTCGTAAGTGATACGCACCTTTTTCAAAATAAATTAGGTGCCCTCAATTTGCAACATTCATCCACACTGCTGTTGAAGGGGAGGGGGATTTATTTGGATGACCAATATCCGGCAAAATAAAATGTTTTTGTACGGTTTGATAAAAGACACGTAGAACATGCAAAAGGGGAAAAAAAAAAAAGCTCAACTTCTAAAGTTTCCAATGAATTTCGGCGAAATTTGAAATGGAACGTTATTTTCATATATCTTGCCCACTGTAAAAATTTCAGTCGGTTATTTAAAAAATTGAGGAAATAGCTTCTTCATAATTTTTTTCCCAGTCTACGCAGAGAACCGGGGCACTTACTCAGGAACAAATGACCGCCTCTCTTCGCGAACGCCAGCAGATAAGAGCCTGCGAAATGGGTGTGTGATTAATGGCTTTCTTTTCACGCTTTGACGTGTATGTTTGTTCGGTTGTAGTTTAGATCATCTGGAGACGGGGAAACCGCAAAGAGACGCACTCCCCTGCACAGCTGCACTTTAATCGGTGGATGGGTTACGGAGTTGCCTCGAAGGATAAAACAACTCGGAATTATTTTAAAACTTAGCAATACAGAAATATATTTTACAAAAGTCTGAAACAAAATATTTTTCTGGCAAAATAAAAATTCCCTGCCTTTATAGTTCCCTGATAAAAAATTCCTGATTTTTACGGAAAAACACAATTTTCCCTGAGTTTTCCCTGATTTTTGGAACAATTTTAAAATTCCCTGAGAATTCCCGGTTTTCCCGGTTTTCCAGGTTGCGTGGGAACCCTGTCTCCTCAATGAAAACTCCTGCAATTCGGATGCACCCTTCAATATTCAAATAATTAGGAAATCTCTACTGGCAATGGCTAAAGAAATGATATCAACCATGTGAGTGCTTGCTTTTAGTGTGAACAAGGCTGATGCTGCAGCCAAAAGATCTTACAAATCTGGCTATTTTTAAAGTTTTGTATGTAATAAAACATGCATGAAATTTTCTGCATTATTGATTTCTTCATATTACATGAAATGGCCTTTCTACCGAGGACACTAACTGTTCATGTCCTTTTGGGCCGGAGGATGTTGGAACTTGGACTTAGCAGAGGCAGCCCAAGCCCAGCAGCTGGCAATTGTTAGTGGGTGACGTAAGACCCACAACTGGGGTACGCTGATGGTTTTGGTTCTGGTTTTGACTCGTGTCAGAAGATGAAGTGCGAACATATCAGGGTGGAAAATAACCGCAATTTTTTAGGGAGCAATTTTGCTCCTCAAATTTAGCATTGAGGAGCAATTGAGTAATTATGTGGAGCACTTTTGAGACTTATTTTTCCTTTGATTTAAGTGATTAATAATTCATTACCAAATAAAACTATATTACTAGCACCTTTCAATATCTATCGAAAATACTATAATCAGTAATGAAAAGTAAAGTTTAAAAATATTTTAGTAGATATGAAAAAAGTACAAATTTTCTTTCTATGGATATATGGTGAAATGTTACCTGGCCACACACTGCAGCAGCTACTTACTGACACTTGACAGTGAGAGTAACCCTGAACTAGTGGTAGCTTCAGGTTCTGTATCTGTTCTCTTTCTTTTCCTTTAAGACTTCACACTTGTACGTCGCAGCAGCTTTTAAAAAAATACCTCTACTGCTTGTTCAGGGTGAAACTCGCACAGTTCTGGTCCTTCCAGCGTTATCCGCAATAGATGGTTCAAAGCATCAGAATTCATCCGATTATGGAAATCTGTCTAGATTCTTTTCATCGCAGAAAAGGCTCTTTTGACCTTAGCATTGGACCATTGGATACGGGCAATAATCTCATGATATTTATCACGCGGTTTAGATTTGGGAATTCATTCGCACACTTTTCGTTCAAACATTTCCATAACTGTTGCTTTGACAGGTGTTTCAGATTTATTAACCAAAAGGTTTTTAAATAATCCCAGTCCACTTGAATTTTATAGTTGTCAATGTTATTGGCAGACAACAACTCACTGAAATGTTCAGTTAATACAGCCATTTAATCATCACCAAAACTTGCAAGAGTAGATTTGTCTGTTGGCCAAAGCTTAAGTTCTAACAGCTTGGCAGCTTTGAAAACCTGATTTTCGTGCAAGTCACCAAGCCGAGTATGCCCACACTGATGAATATGATTTTTAAAAGATATTCACAGTTTTCATAGAATACATCTACTTCCAAATTACAGCTCGGTTCAATGCCACGAAATTCTACAGTTTTCACTGAATCACTGTCACTGGAATCACTAGTTGATACGTTTGCCAAGTCTTGTAAAATTTTGGACAGGTTTGCCGAAAACTTTCTTTTCTTCATAATTTCGATAGAATTTTTCTAATGCATTCAAAATACAAGGTATATTCAACTGGATAGACAGAGATAATTTTGACAAAGAATATAAAATGTTGCAAAGCAACAGCAGCCAAGTTACAAATTTGATGGACTTAATTTTTCTCAAAATGCCTGTAATTCTGGATTTTTCTCCTTTGCTTGATGGATCTGCAACCATATTTTCTATTTGTTGTAACACTAACAAAATAATTTTTAAATAGTGAGCCAGTGGCTTTGTGCATATGTGAAACCATCAGGTGCCATGGACTTGCAAAGTTGGTGTGTCTGATACATTTTCATCTACATTACTATTGACTTATCAATAGTAATGTAGAGAGCTCAAGATAGTCTCTAATTCTTTTGCCACTTTTTTCGTAAAAATTATCAATGTCTTCCATCAACTTATGTACCTCTTGAAAACATGTTGACAGCATAAATCTTAAGAGCTAGATTTAAGCGATGACTTAAACAGTGCACTGACACTAAACAAGGGCAGTTTTGTTTCAAAAGAGCTGCAAAACCCTTTTTTCTGTCCTATGTTAACATTTGTTCCGTCAGTTAAAAATCCAATTACCGTAAGTAATTTTCAAAATTGACTATTCCAAATTCTGCAATAGAATCTACAATTGCATTTTTGATACCATTAGCATCAGCATTTTTCAGTTATTTTAATGCCAGGAGTGAGAATTTGGTATCTCCTACTTCATTGACATACATGATACAAATAATTTCATTTTCAGATACACTAACACCTGTACTGCTCAATAAATAAGGTAAAATAGTCTGTCTTTCTTAAATCATTGCACAAAACAGTTTCAAAAACATTAGCAATGCACTCCGTGAACTGAGCACACATTACGGACAAATAGTAAGTTTGCAATACATCAACATCATGGCGTTTCCCTAACTCAATAATTTTAGGAAATTTCGAAAATGGAATTTCCTCTTTGGCAATCATATATGCTATATCAGTTAATTTTCCAATTCGAGCTTTAGATGCATTGAAATCAACAATAATTGACTTATCAATAGATGTTCTTTGATAAAAATCAGCGAGCGATTTTCCTTTATGTTGTGCCTCGGAGACACTGGCGCAGTGAATTTCTGATCTGGTGTGCTTTACCACATTGTCCTTTTTAATAATGAACCCACAAACTCCATCAATAAAACAAGAATTGAAATTCCAAATTTTTTTATGCTGTCAACATTCTTCCGACAAAGTTCGCAACAGGCAGACCAGATGGAGATTTTATCGGCAGCAACATCATAGCGTAATCAACTACCTTTTGGATTTAATTCCTCCATCCACCTTTTTGGTGGATATTTTCACTTTGGTAGCCATGATTTCAAATAGGAAAGAGTAAAACAACAAAACTTATGTCCCCCTAAAATTAAGTGGCGGCCAAACCAAAACCAAAACAAAAACAGCGATGAGATTATCTGTCCTTAAATGACTCATGGTGCAGACAGGCAGGAGCGTGGAACCAATCATAGACCCTCTGCGGTCGAACAATGACCAGCTCATCACTGCACAGCTAGAGGAGGAAACTTTTTCCAGCTGAAAGCAAACATAAAGTATTCGTAAAATTATGGACATGTGAATTTTATTATATTCACACGTAAGCAAAATCGCATTTTCGATAAACAACGAGTTGCTCTACGGATTGAACATTTTAATGGAAATTTCCCTTTTAAACTTTGAATCATCGTTTTGCAATTCAAATATGAGTTTGTACCGCAAACTTCTATTTTTGCATCGCAAACTGCGATGTGATACCACTTATTTTTTCCCCCTGGATCATATACAGACAGACATTGCAAAGAGAGAGAGTTGAATAAGAAGTTTGTGATTTTTGTACTAAAGTTTATGTGTTTTTGAGTGTGTATTTGTGCTTATAAATTGCTTAAAAATATCATCCTAGTCGCCTCTCGCCTCAAAGGCAAGATTTGCTTTGCAAATAGATATTCAAAATACTCGCCTCCTAGTCGCCTCAAAGGCAAGATTTGCTTTGCAAATAGATATTCGAAATACTCGCCTCCTAGTCGCCTCAAAGGCAAGATTTGCTTTGCAAATAGATATTCGAAATACATGTTACCATGACCAGCCTTGTCATTGGATATAATGCCAATTCAGCATATCTGGAATGTCATAAAAAATGTCTGAGAGAACAACTGACTTCAGTGCAAAATACACGGTTCATGCACTTTTTTAATCACAGAATTCCAGGACATTTCCAGGACTTTTAGATTTTTTTCCAGGACATACGATCCAAATGCTCTTACTTAAAATATAGTGAAACCATAGGTATATTCAACCTGTAACCTACAACAAACACCTCCCTACATGCTTGAGCAAACTTAATGCAGAATGTTAAAAAAGATGTCCACTGCAGCTAATAAAAAACTTAGAATCACAGATAAATACTGAAATCCCAAAACTGTCACTGAAAATGTAACCAGGTTTAATTTCTACAAAACTTTTATATACAGTATACCATACTGATTTTGAGAAAAAATTATTTTTCTACTTTGGCTGTAGTTCAATTATTGAAGCAAATTATAGGATAAAAAAACCCCCATAAAACTCAAAAATACATAAGTATATGGCATTACTCTTGAAATGCTTTCATATACCACACAATTAATACATAAAATACTATTTATATCTAATTATTTTGAAGTAATGCTTACATTAGAAATTAAAGGATAAGGAAAGGTGAAATATTTGGAACTTTTTCAAAGGACCAAAGTGGTTGTTATTTCTTAAACAAATATTCATGGGAGCAAGGGTTTGTGTTACATTTTATTTAGGGAAGGAATTTTCAACATAATGTTGATGCTCTGGCTTCTATTATTGATGTTGTAGCTATGTTTTAAATTTGTACTCACCAGCAAATAAAGTATGCACAAAAATTTCCAATGTGAAACGAAAGAGAATAACGAGAAAACCTTAAATTCAAAGGCTGTGTATAACTGCATTAATTAGTGATTTTTAGGCAATTTAACTCGGCATGATTAGAAAACTAATTATAGAAAATGGAAAGTGATTACTTAGTTTAGAAAATACTAAGAAACAACTAGATTTAAGTTTCTGATATTAGAAAGCAATCTGATTTTATGACACATTTTTACATAAAGCATTCATTAGCAAATTTCAGTAAAGGTCTAAATAAGCAAAAATAAATAAATAAATAAATAAATAAAAAATAAAAATAATAAAGTACTTATAAAACATCAGCTACTTACTTTCACCAGTGGCTAAAAAGTATGTTATGAAAATTAACAAAAGTTGCGCAAAAAGTTTCTCATAGCAGACGGAAGGTATCGGAGACAAAGAAATTTTCAAATCGAACAGTTAAAAGAAAATATATAGAAGGAAACATGATATAACTCTATGCCTTTTAGCAGAAGAATTTTGCATAATGGAAAAGTTCAAAACTGGCAAAAAGTATTTTTTCATAGCAAAAGCTATGCTAAGGAAGAACTTTTCAAATATGCCTCCTGGAAGCAGAGATAGCAAGAAAAACGTTTTGACCTTTATGAGTCCTAGGGGCAAAGTTGTGCATTATTTAAAGAGGATCTTCTTATTGTAGCAAACATTTTATTTACTCTCTATCTTTACTGTAGTGAATGGCATACAGTAAAAAAAGAAATTTTTTAAGAAGTGGAGATACAGCTACAAACACAAAAACACAAACACCACCTAGCAGCAGAACTGTGAACTACAAACCTCCTCAAATACAAACCTACAGTGTTCCACAAGGTAAATGCATCGAGTGTTAAAAGATTTTTAAATCGGACATTTAGAATTACAGAAATTAGAAAACTAGATTAAATATTTGTGCCCCTAGCGGCAAAATTGCAAATTATTTTGGGAAGAACATACACACAAGGAGTTTTCACAGTTAGTAATATCTTCTGATCGAAAAATAATTTTTTGTAATTGGGTGTTTAGTCCCGCAAATATTGCAGTAAATGGAAACGTGAACTTACACCCTCTAGTGGTACACTTCTGTGTTAACAAAAAATTGAAATCATATGAGAAACATTTCACACTGAAAATGTTTTCCAACAAAGAAAGAATATTTCAAGTCAGACTCTTAGAAGCGAGATATTGACAAAAATCAGATATACATCTATGCCCTCTGGTGGAAATACCATGCACTATTTTAAGCACGAGGAATTCTTAAAAGTTTCCAAGGTGAGCTGTATCAGTTTACAGAAGAATATTTTCAATCAAGTTTCCAGAAGCTCAGATTTTATTGCAAATACATCAGAAGCAAAAATAAACGCTTACGCCCCCTGGTGGCCAAACCGTTCTTTACCAAAAATGAGAAATTACATGCAGAACATTTCCCATCAAGAGCTGTATCCGAAACATGAAGATTTTTTTAAATCGGACTTTTAGAAGTTGAGATAACGGAAAAATCGTGACTTACCTTTACACCCCTAGCGGAAAATCTATGCATTACTTGAAAAAGGGACTGTAACTAAAATAGTCTTCGATATAAATGGCATTGAAAGGATAAATAATTTTTTCAATTGGGTATTTAGAAGAAAATATCGTATATGAAATAGAATGTAATTTGAATTCAATTGGATTTGCATTTATGCCCTCTAGCGGCGAAATTGTGCATCGAAAAAAAAAAAAAAAAAAAAAAAAAAAACCAATGGAATGCAAGGATCATCATTCTCACACTTTAAGCTTCCAATACAAAAAAAAAAAAAAAAAATACAAATCAAACTAACAGGTGCAGAGATATGGTGTCCCCGGCTGGATAGACAAAGTCGACAACATAAGCACAATCTTTTTTTTTTTTTTTTATAAAAGACGTGCTAATAATGCAGCTTCAGTCCTCCTAATGGATAAGAAAACTAACAGCCCCACCACATTTTGCAAGGGGTGGGGAGGGAAATTTGTGAGACATGTTATGTCAGTAGAAAAATTCTCAACTACATAATGTTGCACATAGACAAAAAGGCAGGAATGGATAAAATTCCAGGACATGCAACAGAATTTTAGGACATTAACAGGACTTTTCCAGGACAACATGGAATTCCAGGAATTTTCCAGGATTCCCAGCACGCACACGAACCATGAAATATGATGTAAGTGCAAGTGCAGCAAATCTGGAGAATAACAGACCAGAACATTATGAGAAATGCTTTTGACTCACTTCCTAACAATCTTAGAGCTTGTTTTGCTGCAACAGGTGATCTGACCTCATACTAATGTTACTGTAATATGTATGTAACTGCCTCATCAAACATGCTGCAAATGTGATCACTTACTTCTTACACTACTACCATTTAGCTTGCTACTGGGCGTTGTTACAGGACATTCTTTCTGGGTGGGGCCCTTTTTTTGTAAAGAGTGCGCGCGCGCGCGCGCACACACACACACACACACACACACACACACGTGTGGGTGTTAAGTAAGACAACAATTGGTACAATGAAAATGACAACTTACAGGAGGGGTAATGTCAGCATTTACTATGACAAAGGTTTTGTAAAAAGTAGCCCAACCACCCCGAAAAACATGCAAATTACTTTTTCTTTTTTAAACATTTGTAAGAAATTTAAATTACAAATTAGATGAGCTATTAATGTATTTAAAAATATTTCTGTATTCAAAGTTGGAAATAGGAATGAATTTTATACAGCTGTTGGGTATGCCTTTCAAAACATTGCACATTAGAAAATTTCACTCTGCTCCTATAACTCTACTCTGCAAATTCATTTTATTAATCCAATGTGGTTTAGACCCCATCCCCAAAGAAAAGGTAGTTGCTCTCTCTCTCTCATTCTAGTACTAAAGCACACATATGCAAGCAAACAAAATTTTATAAAATGCTTTGGAATAAAAATTTTCTTTTGCATTTAAAACTATAACAGTACTGATATCTATATTATGTGAGACTTAATAAATCTTAATAAATAGGACTTTCCACATTACTCAACCTTGACGTCACTTTTGCTGGAAATAGAAGGCATGTTACATGTAACCTCCAGCTTCTGTAATACAAAAATTAACATATTAAATGGTTCCTTCCATGGGTCTTTAAGCACACATTTTTTTTTGATAGAAAAGAAAAATAGAGAGTAAAATGTTTAATGCACTCACATATTCTTTCACCAGGAAGACACACAGAAAACAACCACACAAACAAACAAGGGAAACATAAAAAAATGCAGATCTACAATATGCAGATTTAATTTTTAAATAAAAGCACATTCTCTGAACTTACCTTTAGGACAAGTAGGTAACACTGGTGGACTTGTTGTAGGAAGAGATGACTCTGTACTACTTTCTACATTTAAGTCAAGCACTGAAGTTGTCTCTACATTCACAGTTTCAACCATTTCTGTCTTTGCTGTTGTGAAAGCAGGTGGGACAGCTGTGTATTCCGCAGTGTAGGTGTCTGTGCTGGAAGACTGATATAAAGTGGTATATGTATCCATGCTAGAAGACTCAACCTCAGTACTGTAGGCATCTGTGACAGAAGAGTGGTAGCGATATGTGCTGGGTGGCTTAGCATAAGCATCAGTACTGGGAGACTGGTCTGGCTCTGCTGGGTTCCATAATATCCATTTATTACCATTACACTGATAAAGAGCGTCAGTGGTATGATTATACTGCAACAATCCATATATTTTCTGGTCACATATCTATAAAAGTAAAAAAAAAAAAAAAATTCTGGTTTTAACAACAACTAAAAATCTGGTGATCACATAAATAAAAATAAAAATAAAAAATTATCAGCTATGTTTTCACATTCACACTACACCCAAGTTAAAATTATAATATCGCATTAGATAACAGACCTGTGTAAAGCATTCTAAAATATAGGAGTTTTGCTTTTCATTTAAGTGTGACAATAACCAGTTACAGAAAGATAAATTATTAATTCACTAGCAAAGGGACCAAGTGATGCTTGAGTTTAATTAAGAATATGTGATTCATAAGAATCATCCAAAGGAAATCCGAAGCAGAAAAGCTCAAAAATTTCCAACACACTTACTAACAACTCAAGTTACCAAACAGATGCATATAATGCCAAGTTTCCAAGCAGACAGTTTATATTTATGTCTTTGGTAGTTTCACTAAGAGGCAAAGGCTGTGTCTTCTCATAGTGCATATGTTTGGCAGAGTACCAAAATGTTCAGGGGATGTTTTCCCACATGTAAATGGAGCTATAATCTTTCATATTTTAACAATGTTATTCTCCATGGAGATTACTTAAAAAATTAATTATAATTTTGCAAATTTGAATGAAAGAAAAGGCTCTAAGGTGCACATTGTCAGGTGCTCCTGTGAGTTCATGAAAAACTCCAGACCTTTTAATTTAGTAGTTTTTTTCTGCATGTAACTGCTAAACAGACAGACACTATTTTTTTTTATTATAGATAGCACTCATTTCCGGTTCACAACAGTTGTTGCAACTGAACCACAGGACATTCCTAGCAAACACAGCATACAGGTATGATTATTTTCATGACAATGACAGTCTGTTTACTTATGTCACACTTGTACACAAAATGGTGTTCAGCAGTTGGGCAAAAAAGCTACATTTCATATCAGTATACAACAGCTGAGCCTCAGGTAACTTGGATCCAAGGCCACAAATGAGCACACTTTCTTTGTGCTTTATACTTGTACTGTATAACTACTTCTCATAGGACAAGAGGAAGGTCAGATACAATATTTCATTAGCACCTGTTCTCACAGACATTTAAGACATCTTTCTGTGAGAGGAAAATAAAAATGGGCCTAGACTTACATTGTCTTCTTCCTTATAGTTCAAGCTCTGGGCAGTAGATAGGTCAACTAACTCTGATACTGTTAATTAGAAATGCAGGTTTTGCGAGAAGGTGTGCATGCAGGATGTCTGGTCTATACATCATGTCAGGAAATATTTTGATATGTTTCCCCCTGTAAAACTTTTGATTTCTTTGTAAGACTTTCATTCTTAATAATAATATTTATTATAATTTCTTGGCATTTTAAGACTTTTATTAATTCAGTGCCATGTAACACAGTATTTAATGGCAAAAATAAGTAACCAAAATAAAATTAAAAAACTAGCAGAAACTGTACTTTTTAAAATAACTGTGAAAAAATATAATATAGTCTTCTGAACAACAAAGGCCGAGTGTTGGTGCAGCTTAAGCAAACAGTTTGAAAGTCAACTTGATCAGTGGGCAAATATCATAAACAAGGCACAGATTACTGATTTTGAAAGGACTTTCAATGATGATATCTTTGATTCAGTAACTTAATTTTTCACAACCACAATTTTTTTTAATATTCATATATGTATCCATGGTGTATTGGGGTGACCAGAAAAAAACAGTGTTTTTGATACAACAGTTTTACTAACCCAGAACCTCAGAAGAATCCAAGCTAAATTTCTAAATTTCAAAGTACATGCCATCATGTTCAATAGTTTAAACCTATCTGTTCAATTCTTAAATGATAATAAGCTTTCATTTTAGAGGCAAAGAGCTCTTGGCAATCCTGACGTTTGACATCATCCAAAGTAGTCAACTGCTTGCCATGGAAAAAACGTGCCATCACCTGAAACGAGTGGTAATCTGAAAGGGAAAGATCAAGGCTGTATGCTGGATGAGGCAGCAGCTCAATTCCATGCAGTTCTTGAAGTTTAACTTGGGTCTGATTAGTGGTATGAGATTTTGCATTGTTTTGTTGCATCAGTGTTCGCTTTCAGTTGACTAAGGCAAGGTACTTCTGCTGAAGTTTGTAATACATCCCGTCCAATTGCTGAAAATACAGTTTAGTATTGATAGACCAATCATTCAGAATGAGCTCAAAGTGGATTACACCTTAGTAATTCCACCTGACACACACAGCATGAACTTTTTCTCAGAACGTCCATGTTTCGGGAGTAAAGCTGGTTCATCTCTATTCAACCACTGTTGTGAAGAATCTGGATTACGCATATATATATCCGCTTTTCATCCCTCGCAACTATTCATTTCATAAATCGAGTATCGCATGTATTTTTGAGCAGTTCCTTGCATACCTCGACACGTCATTGAGCTTTAGCTCACGAGGCATCTCACGGCATCGTCTGTAAGCCTTTCCAATCTTGTGCAGGTACCCAGCGATGGTAGATTTAGAAACTTCCAGTTCTTCTGACAATTTGCGAGTATTTGTTTGTTGATTTTCTTCCACAGCCACTTGCAGGAAATCCAAATCAACAGCAGAGGGCCTACCTGAACCTTCCTTTCTTTTCAAGCTCAAGTCACCAGCTGAAAATTTCTTGAACCATGTTTGCATGGTCTGAGTAACTGCCAGCTGTTCACCTTCATTAATTTTTCAGACTGCTTCAGCAGCTTTATAAACCCATTTCCAGTAATGCCACAACAGAACCGATATTTTAAACTTTGTGGCCATTGCAATTCACTGCGGCACAAATTCAGCGCATGGGTTGTGACATGTGCTTCACGCCATGTTTGATTCCCCACGATACGTGCTTTCAGTCATCTGCAGCACAGGAAAACATGCAAATTTACAACAATGATGTTTTTGCATAGGGGAACTGCCCTATGCAAAAACATCATTGTTTTTTGGACACTCCAATAGTTGCAGTAATATACAGGGTGATTCATAAAGAAGTATACAGTTTCAACGCACTATAAAACAAGAACAATGTAAAATATTTCATGTTACCTGTAACAGAATTGTAGGGGAATGTTTCAAGTTTTTTTAGAGACAGTCACAGATGTTCTATGTGTGCACCCTTAGTCACACAACACACATCGAGCCGGTAATCCATTTCCGCCCAAACACGAGATAAGGTCAGTGAGATTTTGCAACATCTGCACTTTGTATGGAATCATTTTCAGCTTCTTTCTCAAAATTCTCCAGACAGTGGGCTGTGAAATCTGCACTTCATGACTCACCCTCCACATTGATTTTCCTGGGCTTCATTGAATGGCGGTGCAAACACTATCAACAACTTCTTCCGATACACGCGGTTGTCCAGGACTTTTAAGTTTGCACAAACAGCCCATAGTTTCAAATTTTTTTATGCCAATCGTAGATAGATTTTCTGGTTGGAGGTTCATTGTGATCAAAAATGCCATTGCACAACAGTTACAGATTCCGTTTTGCTCAATTCAAGAACACAAAATGCCTTCTCCACTGCAGATGCTGCCATTTTGACTGACTAGTCATGTGACACGCGCGCTATCACCTACGTCACTTCCCTCAGTAGCGGGACACAAACTTTATGAGTGCATCTACCTAACGGTTTGCAGCTGCGGTTTGTGTTTTCAACTGTTACTGTTTTACAGCATCTGGAAACTGTATACTTCTTTATGAATCACCCCGTTTTAAAAAAAACCTTTCGAGTACAAATAATTGAAGAAATGCAGACCTTTCTTCTTCCACTGGAGTTAATGGGCTAATATTAATATTATTTCAAGAAATGACGGGATTGCGAGATCTGGTACCAAATTTTTGCACTGACAGGATCTACAGAGCTTTTTTTTTTTTTACCATTTCACTTTCCCCAGCTCTGTAAATACAGCTGGCAGAAAGACACAAACATCTATAGGGCAAAATCTATCCCAGTAAAGGATGCTAAAAAGATTAGCAAAGATTTTAGTTTTCTTTTTTATAAAAACAGAAAAAGAATACATGATCTTTTCTTTTTTTTACAAGTGCAATATTTGCCATATTAATCAGTAAGTGAATGACAAGGTTTCATGGGACAAGGCTCAAGTGTGCTTATAGAGTATCACATGCTGAACAAGCCTAAAAGAAGTAAAAAGTCTTGAAGTTAGCTTTGGAAATCACACCTTACCCAACTGATCCTCACTCAAAACACAGAATCCTGATGCAATGACAAACTTCTTTTTCACCTAAAATGAAATGGATGAAAAAAAAACAAAAAACTTTTTCTTGAATGCATGCATGAACTTACAAGATAAGCAAAAAATTCATATTGCATAAATTACTCACACCAGTTTCTATGATTTCAGTAGCAAATGGACTGGCATTTTCTCTTGCTGTGTTAGGCAGACCATCTCCATAGGAAGCAAGATGAGAACATTCTCCTTTAAGGAAATTAGCACAAAATGCAATAAATGTGGCAACCAACTAAATGACAAACAAGCAAATCTGTCATTTTTTTTTCAGAGCTTTAAACATTTTACATGTGATTGAGACAAACAAGCAATGAATGGAAAATGTAAGCATTGTAAACAATAGGAAAATTAAAAAAATAAAAGCGTATGTCTAGGAATTTATAAAATGGTAAATATTATATATCAGATGTCATTTCTTTTCAGTCCCGTGTGGGAACTATAAACATTAGATTACTAAGAACATGTCAACTGACTACTATTGTGACCACATGTATAAAAGATTTCAACAACGCACATTAGTGGTGCTAAGATATTACAATTTCACAGATTTCAAGAAACACTTCTTATGAAAGTTAGGCATGAAGTATCGGAAAAATCATCAAACCCTGTTGTTTGATTAATATTTTTATTTAACACAGCTAGGTGTCCAAGAGAAAATAATTTCAGCTTGGATATTCTTAATCTGACCAGAAGATATGTGATCAGTATTTAGGGTTTTATTTTTAAACTTAAGCCATTGCAGCAGCACTATCAAAAGTGTGGCTGCTGTAATGGCTAACTTGTTTCTTGCCACATCCTTATTAGATTACTGAGCTGTGTTTTCTCTAAGCAACTCTTTGTCGTCCTTTAAGTTATACTTCCTGAACTTTGAACTACTTAGAGAGCCAGTTTTCTGTGATTTCCATGGTGAGTCTTGTTGGCTATTCGTAATTCATCGCAGTAAAGCAGTTCTCCTGCTGAATCAATGTTGGTAATGTTTCAGATTAAATGTTTCCACCACAGCTATTTTTAAGGTCAAATATCTACATACAATAAAATATGATGTTGCTTAGTTTGTCTTTCCTGCTTTACTCTTTAACCATATTAACTATGGATGAAGCTGAAATGCTTGCAGTGTTGTACAATGTGGGTACTGCCAGGAAAACTTTGGTCTTATGTCCCTTGATTAAACTATAAATTTTCTATTTTGTCTTGTAATCTGTTGCACTACCTGCTCTTCATAATGGAAAAAAATGTTATTTTTGCTACCAATGGCCTTTCACTTCAGTATGTGACCATCTACTCATCACTGCTTTCAGAAAACAAAAAGAAGCTTTTTCTTTATCAAATTTTAAAGTACAAGGGCCATATCATTATTTAAAAAAAAAACGACAGCTATAATAACTTACAGAGATATGGATATTGGTTGGACCCAAAATGCAACAAGTACAAAGACATCCAAATAAGACTTCCATCTACTGAGTAAATACCCCAATGGCAGATAAGCCTTTCACCAACATTGGTACTGATAATACTTCAGTTTTTGTAATGCTCAGAGAAGTACACAGAGCAAATTTACTGGCTTTTTTATTGCAGAGGATGTGATCTTTTGAACATTATCTTCATATCTTTCACCATTCACTTTCTTTCTTCTGTGTGATACAATACAAATCAGTATAAACCCCCTGTGCAAAAAAACAGATTGCACTACTTTCTACATTTCTTTTACTGTTTTTCATCAGTGTGTTTCATCGTTAATGGGTCACTGAGAATTGATCATTACACAAATTACATACAAGATGCTGCTGTAATTTTTAAGACCGGTGTACCTAAATACACGCAGAAATATAAAGACAGTTAACACTTGTGAACATTTGCAACCACAACGTTTATGTGTATGATCAATACATTATAAACATTTTGAACACAGAAAACAAGAGACATTTTCGAAATACTTCCCTAGTCTTTGTTTCTTTATTTCATGAAGCAAACTCTCTACTCACATTGCTGCAGCATGCATATCGAACAGAAGTCAAGAAAGAATCTTCAGGGTAAAAAAAATATATATATATATGGGATATAAGGTCAGGTGATGCATAACATCACAGCCTCTCCTTGACAAATGTCAACCCCGCCTTCTCGTGGTACATCCTGTTCCCACTAAAGGGGCTCTGACGACCGCCAATAGCGGTATAACTATACCATCGGGATTAGAGGAAATGCTATCCCACACTCACCAACCCGCTTGGCCAGCGTGGTGAGTTATGGCCAAACCCCTCCAAAATGATTCCACAACTTAAATCTTGGCCCTCAGTCTCCGGTAGCTGGAATGTACCTGGCCAAGGCAGCGGCCAGTGCGACATGAAGGCAGAGGGTGCTAAGAATCCCCGGAGGACCGGACTAGGCTGCCATCTGATGCTGACCTTGGCTACGTATAACGGACGCTCCCTAACTTCTGATTCAAAGCTTCTTGAATTGGAAGAGGAACTACAAAGGATCAAGTGGGACATCATCGGGCTAAGTGAGGTAAGGAGAAAAGGAGAAGATCTCGTTGAACTGAAAAGTGGACATCTCTTCTACTATCGTGGGACAGATACTGGCAGAACTAGTGGTGTTGGATTTATAATAAACAAGAAACTGAAGGATAAAGTTGTAGAAGTTGAAAGTTCCTCTGACAGAGCTGCAAGACTCGTTATCCAACTCTCGAGAAGATACCAGGCTCAGATTATTCAAACTTACACACCCACAACAAGTCATGCTGAAGAAGAAATTGAAGAATTTTATGAGGAAATTCGTGATCTAAATAATAAAGGTAAGCAGCACTTGAAGATAATTATGGGAGATTTCAATGCAAAAATAGGGCAACGGCAACAGAATGAAACTTCAGTAGGTAAATTCGGTCACGGCAACAGAAACCAGCGTGGAAATACTCTCGTTGAGTTTGCAGAGGCAGAAGGGTTTTTCATCTTGAACTCCTTTTTCAAGAAAAAGCCACACAGGAAATGGACATGGAGACATCCAAATGGGACGACAAGTGAAATTGATTTTATTATGTGTAACAAAAAATTCGTCATAGAAGACTGCAGTGTGCTAAACAATTCCAACACAGGCAGTGACCATAGATTGGTGAGATGTAAGATGCACCTCAACACTAAACTCAAACGTAGCAAGCTCATAAGACAAACAAAATGTATTGACATAACCAACCTTAAAAAACACCATAATACCTTCAAATTGGAACTGAAGAACAGATTCTCTGCTTTAGAAGGCCTAACACCGGAAGAAGTGGATATTTCTGAAGTTAACAGAAAAGTAACCAAAGCTCTTATGGAAACAGCAACAAAATTAGCTGGGTCTAAAAACAAATTGCATGTGAACAAATTATCAGGAAAAACCAAAATGTTGATGCAAAAAAGAAGAGAGATGAGGACAACTAAAGAAGATGCGACTTCCAAAGTGGAATATATAGAGCTATGCAAGACAGTACGAAAAAGTATCCCTGAAGACGTAAGGAAATTCAACTGTGAACTAGTAAGGAAAGCAATTGAAAACAACCAAAGCCTAAAGATAGCAAAGGGACATCGCAGTAAGGGGAAAAAACAGATTATGGCACTGAGAAAAGAAGATGGTTCTGTAACAAGAAATAGAGGCGAAATTTTGACAAGAGTGAAAGATTTCTACTCCAAATTATATGAAAGGGATGATACATGTACTCCAGGCATCATGAAAGGTACCAGAGTTCTTCCAGTCCTTCCAGCAGAAGTTGCACATGCAATCAAGAACATGAAGCAGGGAAAAGCTAAAGGAGAAGATGGAATTACTGTAGACATCATACAAGAAGCAAGTGGAGAAATCAAAACAGTACTCGCCCAAATTTTCACTCGATGCCTTAATGAAGGGAAAATTCCTGAGGATTGGAACAACGCTACAATGATCTTGCTACATAAAAAAGGTGACATTGAGGATCTCAGGAACTACAGACCTATCAGCCTCCTATCAGTGGTTTATAAAATCTTCACTAAAGTTCTTTCACACTGCTTGAAGGTAACACTGGACATGGCTCAACCGAGAGAACAAGCTGGATTCAGGAGTGGCTACAGCACAATAGATCATATCCACGTACTGAGAGAACTAATTGAAAGAGCGAGGGAATATGAACTTCCATTGTGCATGGCTTTTATCGATTATGAAAAAGCCTTTGATTCGGTGAAACCATCAGCAGTTGCAATGGTTCTGAAATCCTGCGGTATTGAAGATGCATACATTAATATTATTAATAACATCTATGAAAATGCAAGTGCAAAGATTCTGCTATTTGAAAATACAACACACATAAAAATTGGAAAAGGAGTGAGACAAGGTGACACCATATCTCCGAAGCTCTTTAATGCCACATTGGAAAATGTCTTTTTTTTTTTTTTTTTTTTTTTTTGATTGGAGGTTTACGACCACCGTGAGCAACTCAATGGGCTATAAGCAGTCGCCCATCCCTAATTTTAGGGTCACTGGTTCCAGGGAAGGGAGAGAGCCAGTGCCGTAAGACAAATACAACATCCATGCCTGACCGGGATTCGAACCCAGACCCCTTACGGACGAATGATCAGAGGCCAGCGCCTTAGACCACTGCGCCACCGGGGCGGCGAAAATGTCTTTCAATCACTGAACTGGGAAAACAAAGGCATAAAGATTAATGGAGATTATCTAACCCACCTTCGTTTTGCTGATGACATAGTCATTTTTGCAACTACCCCATCAGAGCTACAGAATATGATGCAGGAACTTGCTGACAAGAGTAAAGAAGTGGGATTAAAAATGAACTTTCAGAAGACAAAAGTGATGTTCAATGCTTTTACAAGAAATGAAGATTTATCGATTGATGGAGAAAAGCTGGAGATAACAGACACGTACGTTTATCTTGGACAGCAGATATCAAGTGAGGGTCACATTGGTGAAGAAATTAATCGGCGTACAAAACTTGCCTGGAGAGCTTTTGGAAGAAACAGCATAATTTTCAAGAGCAATATGCCATTATGTCTTAAAAGAAAAGTGTTTGATCAATGCATCCTTCCAGTGCTTACGTATGGTGCAGAGACGTGGACCTTAGCTAAAAGAGACATACAAAGGCTGCAGACAACTCAAAAAAGCATGGAGAGGTGCATGCTTGGTGTAACCAGGAGAGATATGAAGAAGAACACGTGGATCCGAAAAATGACAAGAGTGGAAGACATCATGATCAGAGTTAAATCCCTGAAATGGCAATGGGCTGGACATACTGCCAGAAGAACAGACCATCGATGGACAGCCGAAATTTTAGATTGGATTCCAAGGGACAGGAAAAGACCCAGAAGAAGACCACATGGAAGATGGGTGGATGAAATTCGAAAGTATGCGGGAGTGACATGGAGGAGACTGGCACAAGACAGACCGTTGTGGAGGAAACTTGGGGAGACCTTCGTCCAGCAGTGGATTGATAATGGTTGACAATGATGATGATGATGATGTATATATATATCATCAGCCATTATCAATCCACTGCTGGATGAAGGTCTCCCCAAGTTTCTTCTACAATTGTCTGTCTTGAGACTGTCTCCTCCATGTCACTTCAGCAAACTGTTGAATTTCATCCATCCATCTCCCATGGGGTCTTCTTCTGGGTCTTTTCCTGTCCCTCGGAATCCAGTCTAAAATTTTGGTTGTCCACCGGTGATCCGTTCTTCTGGCAACATGTCCAGCCCATTGCTATTTCAGTGATTTCACTCTGGTCATGATGTCGTCCACTCCTGTCATTTCCCTTATCTACAAGTTCCTCTTCTTATCTTTCCTGGTTACACCAAGCATGCATCTCTCCATGTTTCTTTCAGTTGTCTGAAGTCTTTGTATGTTTTTTAGTTAAGGTCCATGTCTCCGCTCCACACGTAAGCACTGGCAGGATGCATTGATTAAACACTTTTCTTTTAAGACATAATGGCATACTGCTCATAAAAATTGTACTGTTTCTTCCAAAAGCTCTCCACCCAAGTTTTATACACCGATTAATTTCTTCATCAATGTGACCCTCACTTGATATCTGCTGCCCAAGATAAATGTAGGTATCGGTTGCCTCAAGCTTTTCTCCATCAATCGATAAATCTACGTTTCTTGTAAAAGCATTGTACATCACTTTCCCTTCTACTGAGTAAATACTGTACTGTTTCTTCCAAAAGCTCTCCACTCAAGTAAAATTGTACTGTTCTTCCAAAAGCTCTCCATCTAAATTTTATACACCGATTAATTTCTTCATCAATGTGACCCTCACTTGATATCTGCTGCCCAAGATAAATGTAGGTATCGGTTGTCTCAAGCTTTTCTCCATCAATCGATAAATCTTCGTTTCTTGTAAAAGCATTGAACATCACTTTTGTCTTCTGAAAGTTCATTTTTAATCCCACTTCTTTATTCTTGCAGCAAGTTCTTGGGTCATACTCTGCAGCTCTGAAGGGGTAGTTGCAAAGATTACAATGTCATCAGCAAAATGAAGGTGAGTTAAGTAATCTCCATTAATCTTTATCCCTTTGTTTTCCCAGTTCAATGACTGAAAGACATTTTGCAATGTGGCATTAAAGAGCTTGGGAGATATGGTGTCACCTTGTCTTACTCCTTTTCCAATTCTTATTTGTGCTGTATCCTCAAATATCTGAACCTTTGCACTTGCATTTTCATAGATGTTATTAATAATGCTAATGTATGCATCTTCAATACTGCAGGATTTCAAAGCCATTGTTACTGCTGATGGTTTCACAGAATCAAAGGCCTTTTCATAATCAATAAAAGCCATGCATAATGGGAGTTCATATTCTCTTGTTCTTTCAATTAGTTCTCTGAGTACATGGATATGATCTACAGTGCTGTAGCCACTCCTGAATCCAGCTTGTTCTCTTGGTTGAGCCATGTCTAGTGTTACCTTCAAGTGATGTGAAAGAACCTTAGTGAAGATTTTATAAACCACTGAAAGGAGGCTGATGGGCTTGTAGTAGTTCATGATATCATCAATGTCACCTTTTTTATGTAGCAGGATCATTGAAGCATTATTCCAATCATCAGGAATTTTCCCTTCATTCAGACATCTGGTGAAAACTTGGGCGAGTGTAGTTTCAATTTCTCCACTTGCTTCTTGTGTAATGTCCATGGCAAATCCATCTTCTCCTGGAGCTCTTTCCCGTTTCATGTTCTTAATTGTATATATAACTTCTGCAGGGAGGATTGGAGGGACTTTGGTACTGGTACCTGTCATAATGTCTGGATTAGATATGTCATCCCTTTCATATAGTTTTGAATAGAAATCTTTCACCCTTGTCAAAATTTTGCTTCTATTTCTTGTTACAGTACCATCTTCTTTTCTCAGAGCCATAATCTGTTTTCTTCCCTTACTGAGATGTCCTTTTGCTCTCTTCAGGCTTTGGTTGTTTTCAATTGCTTTTCTCACTAGTTCACAAATGAATTTCCTTATGCCTTCAGTTATATTTTTTCACACTGTCTTGCATAGCTCTATATATTCCATGTTGGAAGTTACATCTTTATTTGTCCTCATCTCTTTTGCATCAACATTTTTGTTTTTCCTGAAATTTTCTTTATATGTAACTTGTTCTTAGTACCACCTATTTTTGTTGCTGTTTCCATAAGAGCCTTGGTGAGTTTTCTTTTAACTTCAGAAATATCCACTTCTTCTTATGTTAGGCCTTCTAAAGCAGAGAATCTGTTCTACAGTTCTAACTTGAAGGTATTATGATTTTTTTTAAGGTTGGTTATGTTAATACAGTTTGTTTGTCTTATGAGCTTGCCACATTCAAGTTCAGTGTTGAAGTGCATCCTACATCTCACCATTTTATGGTCACTATCTGTGTTGAACTTGTTTAGCACACTGCAGTCTTCGATGATGAATTTTTTGTTACACATAATAAAATCAATTTCACTTGTCCCATTCAGATGTCTCCATGTCCATTTCCTGTGTGGCTTCTTCTTGAAAAAGGAGTTCATGATGAAAACCTTTCTGCCTCTGCAAACTCTATGAGAGTATTTCCACGTTGATTTCTGTTCCCATAACCGAATTTACCAACCAAAGTTTCATTCTGTTGCCATACTTTTGCATTGAAATCAACCATAATGTTCTTCAAGTGCTGTTTGCCTTTGTTATTTAGATTCCGAATTTCCTCGTAAAATTCTTTAATTTCTTCTTCAGGATGACTTGTGGTGGGTGCATAAGCTTAAATAATCTGAGCTTGGTATCTTTTTGAGAGTTGGATAACGAGTCATGCAGCACTGTCCGAGGAACTTTCAATTTCCAGAATATTGTCCTTCTAATTTATTTTTAATTCCCCTTTCACTAAATCAAGGTTCTTGGCGTGAAGACTGTAATATATGGGCAAACACTTAAACAATTAACCACACTCGTACCAAAAATAATGTGTCATGAATCTAACCTGACTGCACTTAACATATACATTCAATAGGCTATTAATTATGTCTCCAATATGCTTACAATTAGTTGACTGCTATTATCAAGTTCTGGGTCCTTTTTGACCGAAATCTAATTATAATTATACAGTTTCTCGCTTTCAAATTCACAGTTCAGTTTACTACATAATGTAACAGCTCAATCAAAATTCTGTCTCAGTTCCTCGGCCATTATCTTATCGAGTCATAACTGTAAATAAATAAAAGTACTTACAATTTGCTGGAGCCAAAGTGATATCCAAAAAAATAATGAGCAGATGCTGCTTCACTGGATTGGTGACTTCACAGTCACCCACATGCTGTTGAAACACACACACACACACACTTCTTTACGTTGACGGAACTTCATTTATCCTCAAAGTCTCTGCAGTGCCGCTGCTGTGAGAGATGAAAGGGGGTCACTTAGATATTCTTGGCACTCCCATTGCATTACTTACTCTTTCTGTTGAGGGTCAATGACCCACTTTGTTGGACAACTCCGTTACTGTGTTCTGCTTTGTTTCCCGAGATGCACTTCACCTTTAAACCACCCACTCGAAGGTTTCTTTGACTCACACTGGCCTCGGTATCTTGACAGTATTTTTTTCGCCTTGCACTTTCTTTTCTGCTGCTTCCACAGTGGATACAAGCATTCCATTTTCTTCATGACAATCTTTGCCTATTCCTGATCTATCAAGTTACTAACCTCCATTTTTCCAAAATGTGGGAGATTCGCTGCTTTTTTGGCCAAAAATGTAGCAGCCAAAGACACCAGGTTTTTCACGTCAGAGATCATGCCAAGCAACTGCCTCTTCTTTTTTTTTTTTGTCCCAAATGCCGAGAGAAATTGCGGGCCATACACACAAAGCCATAATCCCTGAGATACACTTACTTCATTTGACAACTTTATGTTAATGCATTCACCTTTTGCCACCTACCTCACTTAAGCGTCAGTCCGTGACTTCCATGGTTGCTTAGAAGCCTGTTCCAATTGTTTAGTCTACTACATGTCTTCTTGACTCTTTATGACCGAAACGCATCAACGAAATTGCCTAAAATGCATGTGCCTGTGATGCAACCCATATTCCCCCCTCCCTGACCCGAATAACGCTTTCACAGCTCTTTTATTCTTTTTTCCTTTCTTTAAGCTTGTACAAAGACCTGGTAAAACCAAAAAATAATTAATTAATGCCTACCTAATTTAATACCTCCACCACACCCATTAATTTAATTCCTGAATTAATGGGGGGGGGGGTCGTAACAATATATATAACTAATGATAATAGAACTATGAAAAAAAAAAAAAAAAAAGGAAAGAAGATTCAATGAGGGAAAGAGAGAGTGAAAGTAAGAGGATATGTGATACTACAGATTCTATTAAGTCTGAAAGGAAGATAAACAGGTAGGTAACAGGTGCATGCACAATTTCTTAAAAATACTCTCTACCTATGGTGCAGCATGACAAAGATAAGATCTTAAAAGTACTGAAACTAAATGAACATTTGATAACAGGAAGTGTATTCAGTGAATGCCCTGACACGTTACCAAGAGTTTAGTTATATTTACAACTCATTTCGTTGCTGCAGTTTTTCGTGATGTTTTCAAATTCAGAGTACATTTGTTATGCATTAAATTTTACAATGTCTGACAACATGAAACAACATCTAATCATTACATACACATATTTTGCTGAAGAAAGATTCTGAATTATCTTCCCCTTACTTTCCATGCACTAGTGATCATATTGAGAAACATTTTCCATCACACACACACCAGTAAGGGATGCTCATTATGTGATACAGATTATTGCATCATAACATTTCCATCATATTTCTAATTTGTCATATAAAAGAATTCATTCTTCAGTAACTTTGGACTATACAATTTTTTTTTACACATGAAAAATGATAAAAACCTTTAACTGAACTCATTCATTGAAATTTTCTAGCAAATCTCTATCAAGTGCTTTAAGCCATGGTGCAAAACTGCATCAAAAGGAATATTTGCTGAGTAGTTTTCTGCAAATATTTTTAGAACATTCTGAGATGTTTGTTACAGTTCAATAAAGTTTGAGAACAAACAAAACAAAACAAAAATCTTGGATAAATACAAGCATGAAAATGCAAATAAAGTTGGAATTTACATTTCAAAATTTAACTGCTAAAATGAGATAATCTCATATAGATTCTAACCTGGTATGAAGAGAGAAAGAGATAAATAAAATATCATCTGTGGTCTTCATATTTTATACTCAAACCAGATAACACAGGCATAGGCCTTCTTCTTAATCTGAAGTTTCTCTAAACATTCTTGACAATTGAAAGCTCTTTTCATCAAATCTTTTATAATACAACTACATAAACTAATATACAAAGTAAACCAACCATCAACCTGGACAGAAGTAATAGCATCACTAGCCATTTTCCACATCTGAAAGGACCATCACCCAAATAAAACCTTCCAAAAAATGAGAACAGATTAACCACAAAACTGAGCAATGCATAAGAAAATCTTGAATACTGTTGTGCTCCTGTTTACATACAGCTCCCAACACACCCTGTGTGCGCATCTGGTACTGTAAATGCACGTTTATTTGCCCATATGGAGGCCTCCAAATACTTTTGTTTACATAATGTATTTGAAATAAGGAATTTTATTTATTTTGTTCCTTACTATACCATAGTTAAGTGAACATGGTAAGTTGGGACACAATGTTGATTTTGTTTTTTTCCCGTACTCAAAATATTTGCTTCTGGCATTTTTCTGTCAAATTACAGAGCATCCTTGTAAAGACAAGTTAGTGGGTGTCTAACTAAACTCATAACTAAATAAAATAATGTTATAGAATGTCAATAACATTACCTTATTAGTAATAGTTTAGTTAGAGGTAATCTCTGAAAAATCTACCTCTAACTAAACTAAATAAGGTAATGTTATCAGATGTCAATCTTGTTTTTCTTGGCCCTTAAAAATAGTTTGACTATTTCAATAGGTTCACATGAACAGTAATTTGATGTAACTGAAACAATGGCATTGCCAGTACTAGTGCTTACGTAATAATCCTGCCTATCATCATAGATTTTATGGAGTTACCCAATACAAAGTTCAGTTACAAGGGCTTTGGGGAAGGAGCTAAAAGGAACTGTGAATCAATCACACACACTCTCAAACATAAACATGTGACTGTGTGTAGCTGCTGAAAGATTCAGAAAGTAATTTGAACTTCTTGGTCAAAAATGCTTCACATCATCTGCCAATGTTTCCATTTGGGAACATCGAAAAAAAAAAAAAAAAGACACTGCTTCTCACTAATGAATTAAGAAATATAAAAATTTATGTGATCACAACATAAATTCCACCTTTCTGCATACCTCCAGTGAATATAAAAAATTCAATGTTTTTTATGGAATAAAATAATAAAGTGTTTATAACAGGTATAAAAATAAGAAAAACAGGAGTTTTGGGGAATTTTCAGATTTTTATTTTTGGAGTGGAGGGCAAAATAAAAATAGCTAAAAAACATTAAGCATATTTAGCAATTTAAAGAAAAATTTCATTACTGAATGCTTTCTTCTGATTTTTTTTTTTAATTTTAATTGAAAAGTTCATGTTCCCAAATGGGAACTTTAGCAGGTAAAATGTATTAACGAAAACAATTTCATGCAGCTGATAAGACTTTAGCTTTGTTTATTCTGATGTCTAATTCCTCTTATCAAATTTTTCTTTCTCATCAATAGTAACACCCAAATGATTAAAATCTGTGTGTGTCTGTGTGCATGCGTGTTACCTGTTCTAACCTTCTTGTACTGCACAACAAGTAATTTTTTGTATTTGACTCAGAACCATTGATTTAGGTTTTCCATCTTTGTTTCAGATTTTTTGCTTGTCCTTCAATTTGCTTACCCACTTAGAAATGAGCACTAAATTATCAGCATATAGCAAACTTCTGATACCATAACCACCTGCTTCAACATCTGATACCAAATTACTTTCCTTGACCAATTTATCCATATAGCTCAAAAATTATTACGATAAGGACAGCCAATATCCTTGTCTTACCCCAAGCTGAATCACTTACCAGTACTTTCCAACACTCTAACTGCTGCAAGACTCCGGGTGTAAAAGCCTTTGACAAATTTTAACAGCCTGCCCTTCATTCCACTACTGTAATTTTTTTTAACCTCCTTTAAAGCCTTCATAAGGTCAACAAATACCATAAAAATTCTTGGTTCATCTCATGTAACTTTTCAGAAATCTTCCTGAGCACAAATATTGTATCTTGACATTCTTGCCCCTCTTGAAACCACAATGTCTTTCAATCAGAAGATTCTGCAAAACCTTTTTATGCTTCTTACTAAGTACGCTTAAATAAATTTTTGGAAGGAACTCTAAAGGTCATGCTTTGGTAGTTACAATAATCCTCTGTTTACTTTCTTGTAAGTACTTTTTTTGACTAACTTCTCTGCCAGATCTCAGAAACTAATATATGTATTTCCCATTGCATCTTAATAATTCTACATAAATACAGGACATCTGTCATTTCACTATGCTTAACTAATTTCAGATCAATTTCAGCATGACGTACAGTTTTTCTACTTTTCAAATACCGAACAGAATCTCTTTACATTATAGATACCTCTAGTGATTCAGTTTTCAGCTCCTGCTCATCATAGGTAACATCCATCAGCAAATATAACAATAAGAAATTGAATAATAAATGCAGCAAAATTCACAGGGTCTGAATATGGTGAAATAGTCTCTTTAATGGTACATTAAAAAAGGAATATAATTACATTTTAAGAACATCAACTGTAGATATGAATATAACCTATTCATCACATTTGCTAAGAAAATTAAAAAGTACATGGATTTTTTGGATATTAATGGTATTTGGAAATGAAATCACTGAATAGTATTTGGAGATGAGTTACTGAGTGGTACATATAGACATATCATTAAACTGTTCTTTGAGATTCAAAGGCTAGCTCCTCAAAGAAAGACCATGTGCCAAGTAGACATTTAACCGATAGAACTAGTATTTACTTACTGTTGGTGTATCAAATGTCTCCATTTACAGCCATCTCGGCAGACAGTGCAAGCTTCATTAACATCCATCACATGCCACAAACAAGACCTTTTGTACTTCATACTCATAATCTTTTTCTCAAGAAGACATTCCTGAATCTGGTCCTCCCATAACCACTAAGAATATTACTCTTCACCTTGCTAACATTATTTTGCCTCACATTACACATCTGCAACACATCTTCATTTTTCACATGATCAGCGTATCTTACCCCCCCCCCCTACACACACCATAAATAACGCATCTCACCAGCACACAAACAATTCCTATGTCCTTTCTGCAGTACCCAGGTTTCACTGCTGTACATCAGAGTAGGAACAATTTACATTTTGATACACAGCCATTCGGGACTTTCTTCAGAACCCATCATTTCTGTGAAATCCTTCTAAGGCAGCAATGACTTTTAATGAAAAATTCACTCACCTACTAATTTCACCATCTAATTTGTTCTGTCTGTCAAACAGACTTCCTAAATATACAAACTTATTCACCTGACCAATCTCTGTGCCATTAAAACTTATGTTGCATTCAGTATGAACAGTTCCTCGCTTAAAAACCATAACTTTGGTTTTACCCTTATTTATACTCAGCTTGAATTTCATACAAGCTTTGTACATGCGGGACAACATACTTTGCAACTCCCTTTTGCTCTCTGCCAACAAGACTGTGTCATCAGCATACAGCAAACTGCACACACTTGTATTACCAAGACATAAACCAGCATTACCCATTTTGGCATCATGCATACATGCATCCATAAATATATTAAACAGCCAGGGTGATATTACACAACCTTGTCAGACTCCTGCCCCAATAGAAAACCATTTTGATAAAACACCATTCACTTGTACACATGCTCTACTGCCAGCATACATGGCTTTCACACTATTAAATAGATTCCCAGTAATAACATATTTATTCAGTACCTTCCATAGAAGAGTCCTATTTACTTTGTCATAACCTTTCTCTAAATCTATGAAGGCTGCAAACACTTTTTTACCAACAGATACTTTTCAATCATCATGTGTAATGCAAAAATTTGATTAGTGCAGTCCTTACCAGGCATAAAACCACTCTGTACATGCCACACTTTCTCTGATGTAAGACCTCTTACCATATCAATAATAACCTTCCCAAACACTTTTCCTGGCATACCCAGCAAACTGATACCACGATAGTTCTTGCATTCAGTCTGACCACCCTTTCCCTTCTACAAGGGAACAATGATAGCATCCCTATCATCCTGAGGGACCATTCATAACTCCCAACATAACTGGCAAATGTCAGTTAACCAGTCAATCACAGAGTCACCACTATATTTCAGCATCTCAGTGGTACTGAATAGTATTTGGAGATGAGTTACAGAGTGGTACTGAATAGTATTTGGAGATGAGTTACAGAGTGGTTCCGGTGTTTTACAAAGTATGAATATCCTCAATATGGGAACAAGAATTTTAGATAGCCACCAACTACTGAAACACAACAAACTAGCAGCTGAAACACAACAAACTAGCAGCTGAAACACAACAAATTAGCAGCTGAAACACAACAAACTAGCAGCTGAAACACAATAAACTAGCAGCTGAAACACAAAATTTAATGCAATGCAGCAGAAGACTGACCACACCTAAATGGACTAGGAAGTTGCAGCCATTTTAACTGAAGATTTTGGTATGATGAATGTTGTCATTAAGTTCATTACAGAGAAGCAGTAAAGAAATTGATTCTCTGTGAGTTCTGAAATGCTAGAATATGCAGACTGATGAAAACTTCTTATAAATTATTTTAACAGATGGCAATACACGAATCCTTGTGAATATTCTTGGTTTCTTAAGGTGAAAAAAAATATTAAAGGGCAAAATGTTTGATGATGAGGAAACAACTAAATAAAATGCTATGGCCCAAAGCTTGATAAATTCCAAAAATGAGTTTGAGAGATTGTCATACTAAGAACTGGTAGGAAAGATGAAATAATTGTTTGCAAGGCTAATGGAAAGCAATTACAAAAGGATTTCTCTGGAAAGAAAGTATCATAGTTTTTATAGATCCAGTCATTACACTTTTATAGACTCGGCCACTGATCAGCCCTCATACACCATGTTGCTCTTGATTTCAGTAACAAAGTAAACAAAAATAACTAATACGTACCTCGATTAAAATCATATATGCTGACCAAAGTCTGGTTGTAGCCAATCACTATTGCATTTTCAGGTTGAGATAAAATGACCTGCAACTGCTCAATCGGAGCTTCTTCCAAATCATCTTGTAGAATTACTAGATTCCAAAATGCTTCAGTAGAACCTATAATACATTATGTAACAATGCAAAGAGAGATAAGATATTCTTCTTAGTTTATACAAATAAAAATAATAAAAATAACTACTGGCATTTTTTATAGAGCAATGTTTCAGAACTAATAACTTTAGCTTAATGTTTTAAAAAGATATTTGTAAGAATATAATCATGCATAAAAAATTAGAACTTTGAAAAATTCCCCTGACAAACGTATGGTACCATAGTTCACAGAACTGGGAGTTTGGAACATTTTGTTGCTGCAATAAAAATATTGGGGTAATCAAATGGTAAGGATTGGAATTGTTGAGCCATGAGTGATATGAGAGAGAAAAGTATCTTTTATTCATGATAAGCTTCATTCTTGCATAAACTGAAAATTTTTTTTTTGCTCATACTTTGCCCAGAATGATTCCATTTTTGTCAGCACAGATATCAAAAGAAGTGACTGATAAAGAACTGACACCAGATGTCTCATGCTATCTTGTAGGTAAACTGCTGAACTGTTTCCTGTAGTTAATAAGGTTTCTTTTACACTTTGAGTTGGTTCCTTTATTGAATTTACTCATTTGCACATACAGTAGTACAGCCAACTCACTACAATCAGTGCTTGAACTTGCCATGTGAGCAGATTTCTTTTCATAATTTACCATTTTGTCATATGAAGTTTCAACACATAATTTCAATGATTCTGTATGTTTACACATATAAGCTACCAGATTCTTACAGGGCAAAATTTCATTTCAAGAAAACTAAAAGATTCCAGTTTTATTTGGTGTCCATAAAGAAAATCCGGACGAGTAAAAGTTAATAATGCACTGAGATGTTCCACTGAATTAGTTGCATCATTACCTTTTCACACCTGCATACCAATTCTCCACACTGCATGTTTAATGCTGAAGTGACACATAAATAACAAAAAAAAGAGGAAGGAAGAAAGAAAGAGGGGAAGATTTGCAACAATAAAATAACGGATTTAATGTTGGTTTACAACAAAATTTCTCCACTGTGTTCAGTTCCCTGCTAGATCTTACGTTTCAAAAAAATTATAACCTTCTACCACAAATGGCCAATTTCATACCACCAACTCACATTGTTCTAGGTTCAGCCAGTAGATTCCCATCTCAGAATGCAGTGTATATCAAGAAAGTCTGCCACCTTCTAAGCAACATACATGACAAAACCAACTTAATATTTCATTTCACCTTTGTGTTCTATAATAAAAGAAAGTACTAATGTGAGACATAACACTTGCACTGATAATCATCTTGAAGCTGCCGCCCCGGTGGCGCAGTGGTCTAAGGCGTTGGCCTCTGATCATTCGTCCGTAAGGGGTCCGGGTTCGAATCCCGGTCAGGCATGGATGTTGTGTTTGTCTTACGGCACTGGCTCTCTCCCTTCCCTGGAACCAGTGACCCTCAATTAGGGACGGGCGACTGCTTATAGCCCATTGAGTTGCTCACAGCGGTCGTTAAACCTACAATAAAAAAAAAAAAATCATCAAGCTTTGGCACACTATCTACTTTTTGCCAGTGCTTCCCTCAGAATTCTCATACAATTACTTCTAATCTCCTTACAAGACTTATTGTCTTTACTACATATAATGTGTAGCAGGAAATTACTGTTACGCTCCTTACAAGATCTTTTACTTCACATCCAACATTAACTTCCATAAAAAGGATAGGTTTAAATGTTGCATTTCATTAACTTTTCTTTTCCTTTTCATCAAACCTTTTTCTAAGCAAAAATAGTTTTGTACAACTAATAAGTGACTTCTGATATGCTAATTCTACTACTGAATTTTTATGAAGCTTCTCTCTCTATACACCAGAGAGATTAAAATTCACTATCATTTTTATAGCTTGTTTCCCTAAAATTGTACATTAAAAGCACTTCAGGATTTGGCTCAGATACACTGATTTTTATTATTAAAATGTTTACAGAACTTTATTCTCGATTCTACAATGAGCCAGTAAACTGGTTTAAATTATACTGCAAGTTGCTGCCACACAGACTATCACAATTCAACAGCATGCAGCAAGCTATTAAAACCCAAACCAAATAACTTCAACATCTACCATAGAGCTACTTCCTTTAATAAATTTATCAATATAAATGAAAAACATGGGTGGAAACAATTTGCATCCCACCAATGAAAACTGTTGTAAGACTTGGAACAGACTTTTGAATAACTTAAACAGTTTACACTTCTCACTACAGAATTTTGACACATTGAACAACTTGTTCCTTAAAGCCTTTTCCTGTTGTTTTGAAATGACTTGCCCAATAAATACACAACTTTGACTCATCTGGGAATTATTCAAACACTCATAATGCTCCAAGTAAATGGCAGATACACAAATGCCATGTGTCATGAAAATAGGTGTTGTACTTGTGCAATGCAGAGGAAATCCTCTCTTGCAAACATGCATTTAATGTTTTTATTTTTTTTTATTTCAATGGATGAAGCAAATTTGTTCATTTTTCACACATAAAAATAAACAATATCAAAGAAATAGGAAGCTTACCAATGATACATTTCATGCCACCTATTGCTACTTCAGAAGGACATTTTATGTACATGTTTTTTTTTTAAGCTTCAAACTCCCAATGGGAATAATATGCTCACACATATCTCAAGTTTTACTAAGAAACAATTAAAATTCCGTAAAAACACCCACTCCAAAACTTCAAATTTCTTCAACCACACAAAGAATGTACAGCTAAATAGCCAAATTAAACATACTCAGGCATCAAAAGTATTTAAACCTCTTAAGACTAACAACATTCCAAAAGACCAATCAATGCACTATACTGAATCTCACAAAACGAAAATAACACACAAGTACAATTTGCAATTTAAACTCTTTTAAGACTAAAAATGAAAATTAAAAATACATACCAAACTGCTATGCTATCAGAAGAGGGCTAAAGCTTTGAACACATTTTTGCTTAACAACATAGGCATCATTGGGAAGCCTGGTATTTCCTAACAGCTTGGCTGCCAGCAGCAGAATGACAGAAAGAGCTATAGTGGCCGGATGTACAAGGAGTTTAAGATCATCTCAAGCCTGGCACCATCTAGTGGAAGTACAATAACTAAAATATTATTTTTGCCTTGTGCTCGTCCCCCCCCAATGTTTTATTAATTTCAGTGGGTTGAAAGCAGGGGCATATTAAAGGGAGAGGGGGCAAGGGGCCTTGGCCCCTCCAAAAGTATTTCATTTCTTTGTAAAAATGAGCCTTACATTAGAACAAATGCTCTAATTTCATAAAGATGCACCAACTTACAATAAAAAATAGTGCATTAATTTTTTCTTCTATTTTTCATTAACTTTTATTTTGTCCTGATGGATTTTAAAAAGTTCCATTTTTGATCAGCTGTCCCCGAAAAAAAGCTATATAAGGTAGTCTCGTTGTGTGTGCTTGCCATTCTGACTCATGCTTTTGTGTTGGTTGCATCCTTTGCAAGTGAAGTAAGCCCCGGGAAGGTCTTATCATCGTACTGCATGCCATACGGTCATGTTATTGGTGGCAGTGGATAAAACAAGGCCCACAGCAACGACAGGAGAGAGAGAGAGAGAGAGAGAGAGAGAGAGAGAGAGAGAGAGAGAGAGAGAGAGAGAGAGAGAGAGGGGGGCGACGGGTTATTCGACATTCACGGAGCGACCCAACAACCACGATTGGAGATATTCAGTGAGCAGTGGCACCCTCCATGCATCGTCTGATTAGTGCCAGCACCATTGACAGACAGCTGCATGACGTAGGACTACACGCACGCAGTCCGTTGCGATGACTGCCCTTAGCAACAGTGCATTGTTGCCAAAGACTGCAATGGTGCTGTGCCAGACTGTCACAGAGCCATGCAAAAAGGCAGTGGGTGATCTTCAGTGACGAGTCCCGCTTTTGTCTTGGAGGAGCTATCACCAAATCTATGTGTGGAGGCATCGTGGTCAGTGCCAAAATGAACGGTTTGTTGTTGAGCATCACATGTCCAAAAATGCCTGGTGTTATGGTGTGGGGTGCAATTGCCTATGATGCCAGATCACGTTTGGCGTTCATTACAGGCACTTTGACAGCCCAATGTTACGTTAATGAGCTCCTGCAAACAGTGGCCCTACTTTTCTGAACGTTCACTCCAGTGCGATTTTCCAAAAGCACAACGCTCGTCCGCATACTGCTGCTGTCTTTAGAACTCACCTTCAAGGTACTGATACTCTGCCATGGCCAGCTGCATCGCCGGACCTATTGCTGATTGAAAATGTGTGGAATGCTATTGGACACGCTATCCACACTCCACCCCTACCACACAATCTTACGCAAACTGAGTGAGAAAATTCAAGTTACATGGGATTGCTTATTGCAGGACACCATTAGGAACCTGTACAACTCCATGCTGAAACGTCTGGCATGCTGTGTGAGCAAGCATGGTGGCCCGACGCCATACTGAGAGACACTACTTGCTGGTGTGCAGCTCAATAAATATTGCCCATATCAGTCTCCATGTTTAATCATTTATTGTTCCTGGTAACCTTTACCCCCACCCCCGAATAGCATTGCAATTCGACACGTCCTTCTGGGTGCAACTATTTTTTTGACGATGAGTGTATATACACCCCTGGTTGAAAGTAAATTCAAATCATTAAAATTACAAATTCTATCTCTATTTTTTTCAATTAATGTTGTTGCTGCCAATAAATGAGTGGTAGTTGAGAACACACTAAGTTATGTATAATAGTTTTTAAGGCAAATATATTTCAGCCATTACTATGGCCTTCATCAGTGCGACTACGATTTGTTTCGTTGCCAGATTGGAAAGGTAAGTTTTGTAATGATAACTCCGAATTTGGAAATTTTATTTTCCGAAAATTGCAACTCTGAGCTCTCCATTTACTTTCCATTCATCTGCAAATCTCTCATTACATCACGTCACGCGGAGTTACTGTTACAAAACTTACCTTTCCAATCTGGCAACGAAACAAATTGTAGTCGCACTGTTGAAGGCTATAGTAATGGCTGAAATATATTTGCCTTAAAAACTATTATACGTAACTTAGCATGTTCTCAACTACCACCAACTTAACTTTTTTCTGCCAATCTTAAGTGTTTTTTATTTTACAGCTTTTTTAAATTTTAATTTGATCAAATTTTGGAAATACCTATTTTTCAATGCACTATTGTATTAATGCAGTTCTAGCTTCTTTTCTTTGCCAATTTTTTACACGTTGATTCAATTTATGCTTTAATTTATTTTTTATGCTTCCTATGTAAGAAATCGGAGAATTATTACTGATTGGAATTTCATACGCCCCAGATGTATACCGAAAACGTTTTTATTACTCCTATTATTAACAATATTTTAAACTGAATTAATGCTTTAACCAGTTGTAAATTGTACTTGCCACAAAGTTTATTTCATGGGAAGTGCCATTTCAGAAGGGGAATGGTCCAGCATACTGCAGAGGAGGCTGTTTTTTATTTCTGTGTTTTGTGTTTTTCATTTATTGCTTTATTAAAAACTTTTTTTTTATCGCTAATTTCCATTTATTCAAATCTTTAGATGGGTACCCATATACTCTTGAAATTTCTTTGATATGCATTAATTCTTCTTTTCTGTATTTAGCATTTGAAGAGTGTGAAAAGGCTCTTTTAATTGATGTTTTTATACTATCATATTTTGTGAGCCGTAGGATGGTGAGAGTCATAGGGAATCATTACTGATATATATGAGGGTTTTCTGTATACTTTGTAATCACAACTATTTTCTTCTTTATAAGTATAATATCTAAAATTGGTAAGCATTTATTATTTTCAATTTCAACTGTTAATTCAATGGAAGGGCAGATCTTGTTAAACTGTTTTGTCAGAATTTCTAATTCTGATTTATTGAGTTTAGATAAAATAAAGATGTCATCTACATAATGGCAATACAGAAGGTGTGGTTCATTCATTTTTTCAATAACACTTGTTTCTATGAAGTTTATCACCAGTTCAGCAAATAACGCTGAAAATGGTAAGCTCATAGGTCAACCCTGCTTTTGTTTACATAACACATTTTCAAAAGAAAAAATATTATCTTTAATATAATGCAGTACACCAGATGTCTCAAAAAATGATTGAAACCTTTTATCTCTTCAATGGTTGATCACAAATACATACTTTCAATTAGAATTGTTACTCAAAATGATGTAAGAACTTGTGACATGGCAGTTGCACCCTTGTGGGTAGCATTTGCATAAAAATAAAACAATAAATAATTTTTTTTTATTCAGCCTTCATAGAAAAAAAAGACCAATTTAAAAAAAGTTGCACAATGTCCTAATTAGTCTAAAAAAAACCAAAAAAACCTTGTTGTTGTACTTGCAAAACTCACAGAGATATTCAAGATGAAAACTATAAAACATGTATCGTCTGGAGCCCGTTTATGGGTGAATGGTAGCTTGTCTTGCTGCATAGCTTTGTGGTACTCAAAGCAAGTAAGGGAAGAGCTCTCACGCATGCAGAAAATTATTGCTCCAGACAATATTTTTTTGACAATTTATATCGTGAATATCTACACAAGTTTTGCAAGCAGAATGATGTTTTTTTTTTTTTTTTTTCGACTAATTAGTACTTTGCACAACTTTTTAAATTGAACTTTCTTTTTCTGTGAAGGCTGAATGAAAAATTATGTTTTTATTTTTATGTAAATAACACCAACAGGAGTCCAGCTGCTATGTTATAAGTCTTTACATCATTTTGAGTATTTTTCTAATTGAAAGTACATATTTGTGATCAACAATTGAAGAGATAAAAGCTTGTTTCAATCTGTTTTGAGACACCCAGTATACGAACTTTCAATCAGCAATAATCCTCCGATTTCTTATATAGGAAGCACAAAAAATAAATTAAAGCATAAATTGAATCAACATATAAAAAAAATGACAAAGAAATGAAGCTAAAACTGCATTAATACAATATTACATTGAAAAATAGGTATTTCCAAAATTTGATCAAATTAAAATTTTAAAAAGCTGTAAAAATGAAAAACACTTAAGATTGGCAGAAATTACAATAATTGAAAAAAAAATAGGGATAGAATCTGTAATTTTAATGATCTGAATTTACTTTCAATCCACTGGAAAAAATTAATAAAACAGGAAAAAAATGAGCACAAGGCAAGAATAATATTTTAATTATTGTACTTCCACTATGGTGCCAGGTTTGAGATGATCTTAAACTCCTTGTACGTCCAGCCACGATAGCTTTTTCTGTTACTCTGCTACGAGCAGACAAGCTGTTGGTAGATACCAGCCTTCTCGATGATGCCTCTGCTGATAGGCAAATATGAGTTCAAAGCTTTAGCCCTCTCCCAATAGCAGTTAGATATGTGTTTTTAACTTCCATTTTTAGTCTTAAAAGAGTTTAAGTTGAAATTGTGCTTGTATGTTATTTTTGTTTTGTAAGAATTCAGTGTAGTGCATTGATCTTTTGGAATGTTAGTCTTAAAAGGTTTGAATACTTTTGATGCCTAAGTATGTTTATTTTTGCTATTTAGTTGTACATTCTTTGTATGGTTGAAGAAATTTGAAGTTTTGGGAGTGGGCATTTTTACGGAATTTTAATTGTTTCTTGGTAAAACTTGGGATCTATGTGAGCATATTATTCCTGTTGGAAATTTGAGGCTTAAAAACTATGTACATGAAATGTCCTTCTGAAGTAGCAATAGGAAACATGAAATGTGCCATTGGTAAGCTTCCTATTTCTTTGATATTATTTTTAAGCTGCAGGTTTTTTGTTATATGGAGGGTTGTATTGATATTTTCACCTGAAATATCTCTATTTTGAGAGAAACAAGCACTTTAATTTTTGTGAGTGCAGTGTACTGCTTTTTAGAATTCAATAAAAAAAAATGATCAAATAATCTTTAACTTTTTGATTTAAGCAAGTATGTTTTTCAACTGCAATTGTTATTATTTTATGTTTTCACTTTCCTAAAGTAATAGTAAAGTGTACATTTATTCATTAATAAAAATATTTCTTGTGGTCTTTTTACAGCTTCTGCATTAATTTTAAAGGATCTGCTAAATGAAATTTCAATGCAACTAAAGGAGCCCGTCATTCCACTGTTAGCATTATTTCGCTTCCAAAATGACTAGCCCAACAAATGCATAACTCTGACTAATCTGGGAATTATTCAATTTTCATGCTCTAAGTAGAGGGCCAAGACCTATGCAAGAGAAAATCACTTAATACAAGGTACAGCCAACATTCTGAAACAATATTAGTGAAGTTTAATACTGAAACTGAACACCTCTTACACTAATAATGTTGAAGAATTTTTTTTTGGTAGTTTTTTCTACATACACGACATGTTTTTCATCCACTATGCATATGAAATTCAGATGCAATTTCATCAACACCCAGAGCTTTCTTCAGAAATCAAGTACCTTCTCCCCTCTATTTCATGATGCCCATATATAGTAAAGGCTCATCAGTGCCAAGTTGCTACTGACATTTGGTGACCAGCCATTAACAGTAGTAATTTTCTCCTTAGGATGGCTGTTGGTCCCACCCTCTGCTACTTATACAGACTTTACAAAGTCATCAGAAAAGACTTGCCCATCACCACAAAACCAGATCAAGTGAGTGTATCCTAGTCAGCTAAACTAAATACTTGGAAAATATGGAGAGAATATCTCTTGTACATCAGCTTGAAATCCTACACTGTGTGAGCTACATACATATATAGTGTGAGAAGATCACTGCAATTCCTACTGAATGCCATAGCTGTTTTACATGCCACATATATTTTTAACATGTGACAGTATTCAAACTGAATGAACTGTATAGTTTAACTGCTGTACTTAAGTTGGATACTTTCAAAATTCGTGGAGACAGTTCAAAATATTAAATGTTCAAAAAATGTGACTACACAGTCAAATCTGGACAAAAAACACATGCTGAAACATAAAAAAGATGCAATGAGATATAACATAGTACATGAGTTAGTTTTCATAACATCTCATTATACTGCTGAAAATAATAAGCCTGCAAGTATTATAAGAGAACTATCAATTTCTGTATTTTTGAGTTTTCAAAAATATGAAAAAAATAAAAGTGCAGAATTTGCAACATTTATGTATAATAATAAGTAAAGTCATTCTTTTGGATGGTCCCACTGATATGTAAATAACAGAACATGCACAGTATATAAAATATTAATTAATAACAAGGAACTATACACCTACTATACTTAAATAGTATAACTATACTAGTAATCCAAATTTCTTGGCATAGAATAGAAATCAAAGTTTCCACGCTTTCACACATCAACCCAATGGTTTTTTCAAGGAAGGTAAACAGCAAACTGAATAATAGAATGCTTCAACAATTTGATACAGCATTCAATTATTGACGCATTGGAAACTTTGATTTCTATTCATTCTATTGAAGTATTGGAAATTTTGATTTCTAAGGGTTCTATTATTCAGTTTGCAGTTTACTGTCTACCTTCCTTGAAAAAGCCATCTGGTTGATGTGCGAAAGCTTGGAAACTTTGAAATTACGATTGCTAGTATAGTTATACTATTTAAATACAAAATATTGTATGCTAAGTGAAGTAAAAAGAGAGATTTTTAGCACAGTTCCACTACAGGATGCTACAAGTGAAGGGAATTTCACTAATATGAACTTCACTGCTGAGAAGGTTGAGGAACAAATTAACTATAAGCAAATAAGTCAGTGGACTGGTATGAAAAATGAAAATATTTGGTTTCTGTGAACTACATATCACATAACTTACAAATATATATTTTGGCATCTAAATAAAAATGTTTTCAATTTAAAACTCAACTGTACTTGCAACATTTTAAAAATTTATCAATTTTTTTCTAAAAGGCACAACAAACCCCAAATGTTACAAATTACTACCTGCAAAACAGTTACATACTCATTATCTAACATACTCATAGAATCTGATGAGTGACTAGTAAAGCTGAAATTTTTAAAATCACTTTTTGCTAACTGTAAATCATGTACGGTACAATGCAGTCTGTTGTTGAATTAGGAAAGAAGACTAAACTTAGCCAATGTGAGGGATTTCTTTTCTTGTATTTATAGATTTTTGATTCTCATAAATGACACATTTCATAATGGGTTTTAATCCTGGCTTTTAAAAAGCTGTTCCTAAATTTTCAGTAAGAGAAATAAATAAATAGCCGACTTAAGTACAATTGCACATGCAAAGTTCATTAGATTCTTTGATGCAAATATAGCATACTAAAGGGCTAACAGAGAAAATATTTCTGGGAAACATGCCAATGAATAGAAAAAATCAAGGAGTTAAGCCCCATGGAATATTATCTTTGGCAATATAATTTCAGACTAAATCACCTTTTCAACACGGAACAGCCATTGTTTCACTATTCCACATGTATCCAATCTTCTCAGAAAACTTTAAAGTTATACTGCCTTGGAGGGGAAATTTAGCTTGTATCACCTACATTTCGTTCAAGTATCCTACTGTTAACATCATCTAGGATAATAAACTTCCAAGCAACTGAAACTAAGCAATTACACTCAGGGATTTGATCAAACTTCAGATTTGTGCAGGTTAAAGCAATTCAATACCTCTGTGTAGTGTCAGCGATCATTTTAATTCAAGAAATGTGCCATAAATCACCAGTTCTTCATATACCAGAGGTACACAGCACTTTTTCAAGAGAAAATTGTCAGAAGGACTGGAAATAGAGAGAAGAAGAGGTACACCATTAAATGATTTGAAAGGTTGGAATTTAGCCCCCAAATGGCAACACCTACTATAGTTGTCCTGAGGAAGGCTAGGGGTGCTACCCAAAATTTTAAATGCAAGTAATATCCTTTTATTCCTGAGTAAATCTCATAATCTAGTGAAATTTATAATATATCAAGTCTAGGAATAGCCATGACAGCAATTATTACCAAGTTTAAAACTTTCTCTCTTGAACAAGTTTTCATTTCATACAGGTTCTTTCAGAACAAGCAAATATTAAGGCTTCACAGACAGAGACAGTCTTTTGCCTAACTGCAAAAATGAGTCCAAAATATTCTAAAGGTTAATTTGATAATGATCAATTAATATTTGCTTACTTTAAAAATATACATTCATAGCATTTAGCTTCATAATTTCTATGTACTACTGACACAAATAGACACAAAAAATATTTCAGAAAATATTAAATCTTGCTGAATAGTAGTTTAATTTAACATAAATATCTTAGATATCAATGGAAAATGAGTCCCCTCGAAGAAACAGTTTTTTCACAAATACATGAAAGTAGTCAATACAAATGTCATTTTCAATACGAAGGTGCCGTAGTTTCACCGTTTCTCATGTAACTCTGTCTTCAGAAAACTTGAAAACTATATTGCCCAGGAGCAGGAATTGAACCTCCATCTTCCAACTTCTGTTTGAGCATGCTAAATTATTTTTTCAGGGAGATTAATTTTCCACTGATATCTAAGATGTTCCCTGAAGCACTGGAACTTGTGACCTACATCTGTACCGGGATGTGAGAAAAGTTGTGTTGATGCTAAAAGGAAGCATTGGATTGCTTTGACTAGAGCAAATCTGAATGGTGTTCAGATTTCTAAGCGACATCTGCTGACTTCTGCTGCTTGGAACTTTGTTGTCCTGGGTGGTGTAACAGTAGCATGTTCAAATGGAAATCAAGAGATGTGGGTTCAATTCCTTCTCCAGGGTGATATAATTTTTTTCTGAAGATGCATGGGAAACAGTGAAACTATGGCACTTTTGTGTCAAAAATGACATTAACATAAATAATCATGAGCCATGTTAATTTAAAATTTGACAGTTTAATATGATATAGTAAGTTGTATTTTCCACAAATAAAATGCTTATTTTGTTCTTTCAACTGAGTTAAAAGTTATCAGTCATTCCTTCATCACTTTTACAGACATCTAAGATTTCTTATTTGCTTTTCATTTAACTGACATTTTTTTCCAGTCTATTTTTAAAAAACAACATGGTTTTGCAGACTTGCTAATAACCAAAGGCTTCTTCAGCTCACCAGTCATGAAAATACAGAAGAACATAGGTGCTGTTTTGACTGTTTTCCGCCCATACATTTTTCTCCCTATATACAGAAAGTTTTGCTACACAATGCACCAAAATATAAACCAGTTTCCTCACTGTTGGCTATGTTTTGGGCTCATATCCTTCAATCAGGTTTTCAAGTTTTGCTGGCCATATATTCACCGTTTTGATGGATATATCTATAGATTCACTGCAAATTTCTTTGAAACTGATTGCATGTCTCCCTGAAACTGTCAAGCCATTCATTAGACACATGAAAAAATCACCCTTTACATGTTCCTCAATGACTCTTTTGGCATATGCATGTAATACAAGTCTACATACAGGGTAATTATGGGACCTTTCATCAACAAATGATTCCCAAATCATTTCATTTGTCTGCTCATAACCAGTCTTACACGCATTTCTTTTAGTTGAACCATTTCCATTCCACAATGCAGACCTTATTCTTTCTTGCTTTTTGCAATATCAAAAACTGTGCTTTTCCTATTTTAAACTTTTCTGTAATTTGTTTCATGTTGAAATTTTCGTTTTCTTTCAGTTTGATAACTTTTATTTTAGCATCTAAGCCCACTACATGTTTTCTGCATAATAAACATTGCAGAAAAACTAAGGAACTAGCTCAAATACAGAAATGCAAAACTAAGGAACTAGCTCAAATACACAATACAAGATAAAATGATAAGGTAAGTACAACTAATATAATTTATACCAGATAAATGCTAAGGTAAGTACAAGAATACTATAGTACAATACCAGATAAAATGATAAGGTAAGTACAATTCATTATTCTAGACCTGTGTCTCTCAATCATGAGCCTGCATGCTTTATCTAGAGGATTGGCTTGTTCTGTCCAAATGCCCCACAAGCTAAATAGCACTTGGTCATATACTATAGATCACAATGGCTACCTGTGAACAGCTTTGAGAAGTCAAAAGTGAAAGCCATGCTCAGTGTACATGTTGTACAGAAATATTATGGAAGCAAAGACCAGGCTCCAAAGTGATTAGGAAATGTGCAATGTCAGCTCAGCATTTGGCTGGATGAGTGTGAAGGACAGCTCTTTATCTTACTGACTCCAAACTAGAGAGACAGAGTAATTACACATGTGCGTGCTGTGAGATTATCATAGTTTTATATGTCACATGAACAACAACAAGGAAGCCCAAGAGGCAAATTGCCTGCACTCTCCTTATTGGTGATGCTCTTATTTACACCCCTTCTGCATGATCTACACATATCACAAACAATACAAAAAAAAAAAGTTGCCTCTGGGCATCACAAATAATAGTCACTTTCTTCATGCTATGCCTGATAAGAGCAAAACCTGTCTCCTTAAAGAGGGCTGTTACACTTTTAAAAACCCCTAAGGACTTTCCATTACATGTTTCTCCTTAATAAAAGATGTGAAATGCACAGTTTGTTTTTGTGTTACAGTTTCTGTTTCATAAAGGCAATGTAACACAGAATTTGATGTACATTCTCTGCCAGGAATGAAAATAATTTTCACCTTGAAAAGGTTTCTGTTTCCTTCAGGATTTAGTTTAAGTACATTTCACAGTACAAGCTGAATGCATTATGACACTCTTTGCCCAAATACAGAACTTATGACAGGATTTCTCATAAACAAGTATATTTCGAATTTAGGGGTGCAGCACAGATTTCTCAAATAAGCAATGATCATTTAGGTTTTAAAGTGGAGATAAATTAGCTTTCTGTTGAATAAATAAATAAAAAATTGCTGATTTTTAAGTGAATGCAAGGAAAAAATTTTAAAGACAAAAGAAATCTTTATTTATAATTGCTATTTTGAAATAATGAAGAAACAAAAAGTTTCTGATGCATTTAGCTTGTACTGTGAAACGTGACTACCAGTTACCTAGGACAAGAAAATAACCATTTAAAGTGAGCCTAATTTTTAAAACATTTTTTGCATAAATTGTGCAAACAGTTTTTTTATTTGAATGAACAAAAGCTATATCTAACAATCAACATTAAAAATATAAGATGAACTGCTACTTCAAGAGAAAATGTTCCAAAATATCTAAACAGGTTTGAGAGTTTTGAGACTTACATAAAGTAATATTTAATTAATGTGTTTTAATGTTCTGACATGTGCATTCAATTGAAATATGGAAAGAAATAGGAATTAAATAATTTTTATTTGAAACCACCCACTTCAAAATTTTTTTTATGTATTTCTTTTTATTTTCTTTAGAGGAAAGGAAAATGATTAAATTGGGCTCACAAAATGTAGATTGTTTCACTTTGTATATATATATATACGTTTTAAAGTCACTCTCACCAATACACTAGCTTATTTATAGACACAAACCTGTGTCAATTTTTTAAATTTTAGTGCTTAATAAACCCCCATAAGGATTTCAGGCCAGAACATATTATTCATCCTTAACTTAAAGTTACTGGTTCTAGGGAAGGAAGCAAACCAGTGTAGCAAGAACAAGTATGATTCCCATGTCTCAACTGAGATTTAAATCGAGAACCTCAGTGGAAGAAATTAGTGTCATAACCACTCAGCTAGAAAGTGACATAAAAAGTGACAAACTAGTTTCAAAAATGGAATAATTCAATTCCTGCACAGCAATCATTTCTCTGCTTGTTGCAAATTTTAATGTATAAAATGCTCACAGCTATGTGAGTTAGAAATAGAGGACAATGTTTAGGTACTCCTACAAAGACTACATTTCTGGTTTTCAGCATGTAGCTTGTGAAAAGCAACCACAATAAAAACAGCTAATTTTGACGTGAGGGGGTGGGGTGGGAGGTACGCAGGCAAAAATTGTTTTTCAAAACACAAAACAGTGTCCAAAAATACAAATCCCAGACTGTATGTGATGCAGAAAATTGTACACATGTAGACTGTTACTCTACACTGAAAGTGGTTAATGTAAAAGAAAAACAAAAAATCTGATGACGGAATACTTACTGCCTTTTAAAATTAAAAATTGAGATTAATTGGAAAATAACTCAAGTCTCAAATTATCACATGCGGTTGAGAAATGTAGATGCTGTGTGTGTGTGTGTGTGTGTGAGAGAGAGAGAGAGAGAGAGAGATTACTCACATTACTTGGTAGCATTGGAGAATTCCTGTGGCTTAGATGCTTATTCTTTTTCACAGTGCCCTTCATATAACATACATTTTTTTTACAGCACTGCAGTTACCTATGAAAATGCATGGTACGTTAATTTCTAACATCTTGTGTCAGGTACCAGCAATAGCTTGTTTTACTTTTGTGTCAAGTCATAACTTTTCATCTAAAACACATCACTGATGATCAAGGATGACAAAAAGCCAAGGTTTTGTTTAATGAGAGTCGCATGCTATTGACTCTTGCTGAACAAAACACACATACTTCCAAGTATTTTCTTTTCTGCTTATTTTTAGAGTCACAAGGAAATACTGTTCTTCACTATCATTCAAAGCAAATCTTTTACAGTAGCTCACACGAACCACCACCTTCTATATATACACTGCCTGCCCAGTTGAGCTCATTTCAGTGCTAAGGCATGATGATGATCGTTCAGCCATAGGCCACGAGCTGCACTAGATACATTGACTCCGTTCTGACGGTGCAGAAGATAATCATAAGCTTGTTTGCGTATCAAATTACTATTGTTTTGAAATGGAAACACTTTCACACGGAAGCATTATTTTCTTATTTATTTAGATGTCACTTAGTAAATTCAAATTTTCTCACCATTGAGAGTTCGCTTAGGAAAACAAAGTTTCCAGTTAGTGTCTTTAATAATAATCAGTTTTAGATTTAAAACGAATCATATGCAACGAGTGATCTCAGCATTTTGTTGAAGAACTAGCACAGCAGACGAGGATTAAATAGAAATAGTCTAGCAAAGAATTAAATGAAATATCAAACAAGTATCTTCGCTCTTTCCACGTTTATAAGTGAGTCACGGATAAATTCTCATTGGCCGCCACTGGGAGTCGAACCCAGGGTCTTCCAGTTACGCGCCGGATATGCTTCCGCTACACCACATCGGCCTTGAATTCCTCCGGACTCACATACGCTAACTGCCAAGCAAAGTTGGCAGGTTGCTTCTTGGAGCCCCGCACAATGCTGGGATTCACCAAAGATGGTAAGCAGCAACTGAAGAAATAATTAGAAGGCGAATGAATAATTAATACAGACATTTTAACGTGGACCAGGAACATCAAACAAATATCTTCGCTCTTTCCACGTTTATAAGTGAGTCATGGAATATATATTATAAACGTGGAAAGAGCGAAGATATTTGTTTGATGTTTCTGGTCCACATTAAAATGTCTGTATTAATTATTCATTCGCCTTCTAATTATTTATTCAGTTGCTGCTTACCATCTTTGGTGAATCCCAGCATTGTGCGGGGCTCCAAGAAGCAACCTGCCAACTTTGCTTGGCAGTTAGCGTATGTGAGTCCGGAGGAATTCGAGGCCGCTGTGGTGTAGCAGAAGCATATCCGGCGCGTAATTGGAAGACACTGGGTTCGGCTCCCGGTGGCAGCCAATGAGAATTTTTCTGTGACTCACTTATAAACGTGGAAAGAGCGAAGATATTTGTTTGATGCTCCTGGTCCACGTTAAAATGTCTGTATTAATTAAATGAAATAAGTTAATCTCAGTTTAGTTTATTCATGTCGTATTTATAAACAATTGGCAACTGAGAACAATAGTTATGTAACCTATAGACAGATAAGCACTATACAGTCGTTGCTTTTTTAGAGCAACTAATCCCATATTTTCATCACCTCCAAAGACCGATCGACAAGTAATGTCATTTTTAAGTGAAACACAGTCAGCTTTATTACACGTGATATAGGCATCTGAAAAGCACAACATCAAAAAATATGATTTAATAATCACTCATAGTATTCCTAAATTGTACCTGAACATATATAACAATTTCATTTTAAATTTAGAGTACACATTAAAATGGTTTCAAGCCATTCTATCCACCCACCCAAAGTAAAACCTAAAACACAAGTTATGGCCCCAGTAAAAACCGTAGTAGGCCTACATAAACTGCCCACAAATACATTTTGACAGTCTGTATTCCTTATTTATTGATTAATATATGATGAAAATTCTTTTACAATTAAAAAAAAACACTAAATATTGTCTGTAAGAAAACTTCTAATATACTAAAATCAGTTTCTATTGCTAGGATGAACAAAACAGATCGTTCCCAAACAAAATAGAAGAATTTGTGAAGAAACCACAAGAAAATTAGTTTCCAACCTTTCAATGAACTTTGTGAAGAGTAGAAAACCTAGTTATTATAATTTAAATTATCTAAACAGTTAAAATGAAATCACTGATGTTACACTATGCAGGTAAACAAATAAAAAAGAGGTCAACTAATTTAACGCCACCTTGCGGACATTTAGGTCATAACCAAAAAACAACGTTTCAGTATGATTGGGCAGGCAGTGTATATACAGAAGGCAGTGCACGAGCACACATACACACTATGGAAAAGGGTGACCCTGTACTAGTAAATAAATAAATTTGTTGGAGCAAAATATCACCTGCACCATTTCAATCAAAACTACTAATGATGAGCACTATCGCAAATCTTCTTACTTTTCGAACTTCCATACATAGCTTTTCAAACTGAGAATGAGGTTCAAGCCCCATGTCAGATGCAAGAGTTGGCTTTGTTCTTTTGTTCTGGTTCTCTCCTTCCCTGCAAGTAATAACTCCAAATAAGGAATGAACAATAACTCTTAGCCTTAGATGCTTATGAGAATTGTTTAACTACAAAATGAAATAAAATAAGTGCAGCATGTGTGTAGGCTGGTTAATACATGTCAAATGCCATGAATGTTCACTACAGAAAAGTACCTTGGTCACTTCATCAAGAAACAATGACAATGATTATGACTGTGGAATAACTTTTTTTACGGGTCTTTTAGAGGTTATTTTTAATGAAAGTTGGTTGTCTAATAACCTCTAAAAGACCCGTAAAAAAGTTATTCCACAATCACTATGAATAGAGGTGCCATAAATGCATTTACAACTATGATTATGACGGTTAAGGAGAAGCTACTACTTTACTTTTACCAAGAACTATGCTTTTATTCTTAAATTACAATAAAAAGAAAGGGAAAATGCAGTAATTCTGGATTAATCAATGTAATGAAGATAGAATTCATCTTTAGCACTTCTCAAATGTAATACTCTAATTCATGATAAAATGTACAAGCAACATACTTTATACCTGGATCAAATTGAATAATATTGATTTTTCCAGGTACATAATCTAATTTTTCTTTAGCTGTAAGCTCAACTGCAGCAATCCTCACAAAGGTTGACAGATCAAGGTTTCCAGCTCGATGAACAGTAATACTAACATCACCAGCATTCTCACAAACTGAATATTCAGGATAAGGGAAGTATACAACAGCCCATTTGAAATCCAACCTTCAATGGAAACACGAAACTTCAAAAACAAAAGCCTCAAAACAGAGATAAAATAACAAGATTATTCAGTACAAAGATTCATACTCTAGATAAATTAACATGAAACCTAATTAGGAAAATAGAAGACAAAATGTTTATAACAAGGAAACATACAACACAACATACTCATTTACAAAACCCATGACTACTTACAGTAATATAAACTAAAGAAGCATGACCATGCTTACAATATTTGCACCATTATTTGGCGAGTACTGGCATTACGCATCATAACAGCTATGAATGTTCAATCAATAAGTGGTTCCTTAGGTTACACTGCCAACATTATGAAACAAAACTTCACAGTGGTGATGAGAGTCGCTCAACTAAAATACAAGATAATAATGACTTGATTTATTTTTTAACAAGAATGAACATACCAATGTGTTTCAGTGTAACATTCTCTGACACACTTAACATACAATGAGCTTTAATATATAATGTGGAAGAACTATTCCTCTCATAATACGTGGAAACTACGTCATGATAATTAACACAGCACTCAGACATCTCTGAATTGACTGTATTTACTGTTATTCATGTAATATGAATCACATCAGGAAACTTGAAAATTTCAGCACCCTGGAGCGGGAATCAAATCTGCATCTCCTGATTACCGTTCGAGTATGCTAACCATTACACTACCAAGGACTAGAAAATGATAGATGGCAACGCTGGATGGCAGCACAGTTGCTTCGATTAAGAATGTGGTCAGACTACTTTCCGATGCTCTTAACACTCGGATACTTGTAACTTTCTCATCCTTGGTGGTGTAACAGTTAGCATACTCGAACGGTGATCGGGAGATGCGGGTTCAATTAACACTCCAGGACGATGAAATTTTCAAGTTTTCTGATGTGATTGACATTACGTGAAGAACAGTAAATACAGTCAATTCAGAGATGTCTGATTGCTGTGTTAATTATAATGAGCTTTAAATTTTCTGTGTTGAGCAAAAGTTATCATTTTGGTAACAAATGAACATGAGTATATCTTCCCCCTTTGCTCCCACTGTACAAAGCAAATTTGCCTAAGTTCTGAACTTGCCAAAAACCTATTCAATAAGTTAAACATAAGACAAAATCTGCATAAGGTTTTCATTTGCTAACAATTATAACAAGTCTACTCCATGGCTTAACACAAGGATTTCATTTCATGAAAACTATAAATAAATATTATTAGTTGTCTAAGAACACAGCATTGGTAAGTCACCTTACGAGTGTTTTAATTGAACAGGTTTTGATAATGCCCTCCACCAGATCTTTTAATTTCATGATGGAGTAGGGGAGAAGTAATGTTGCATAGCCCTTAAAGAGTTAAATTTAGATAGCATAAATATTTACATCAAAGCAAATACTGTATTTTTCAGAATATAAAATGCACCCCCCTTTTTTTTTTTTGAGAAAAATTTAAGAAAAAAATAAAATGGCATTTTAAAGATTTTTATTAAGAAAAAAAAATTTTATGCATAAAATCAGCAGGCAGCTTATGAATAATTGAATCCTTGCGATTTGCAAAATTACCAATGTGTGATACTGTTGATGAAAAACAACACAGAATAACGTCACTCAGTCCATCAGCCAATGGCGTACATGTGCTACAGGATTTGCCTGCAATGTCCCCACCTTCATATGACCAATGGCCTTTATTATTGGTTTGGATGATTATCCTTGCAATATGAATGGTGTGTCAATGTAAGATGGCCTTGCTTGAAGTCTATCAGCATTCTGTGGCATACTAACAATTCCTGGGAATGGAGATTTTTTTTTATTGAAACTAAAGCTTGCCAAGAACTGTTCAAAATGAACGACCGGGCTAACCTGTTGGTGAACAGCAAGGAAGCGAGACTGTCAGACAGGGCGGCATCTTCTGTCGTAAACTGCAAATAAGTACATTCCCCGAAGTAAAGTGCATGTTTCACAAATGGATTTTTCAAAAAATTACAACTCCATAGTATTTATGTTACTGTGAATGCATAAGATTGTCTAAGAAAGTTCTGCATAAACTGAAGAATTTGCAGCAGCAGCAGCAATAACACATCCCCAGTTTGCTGGTGGATGTCTCAAGTGTCTGTGGGGATGTTTGGTTCTGAAATGAGGTTCTTTCCCTTCTTTTTCTATCACTTTTCTTTTTAAAATAATTATGATAGTCCTTTTATGTATGTTTCAGATCGATATGTACAAGGCATGTGCTTATACTGCATTTTACATCATTAACTCACGAATGTACAGGTATATGCACACAGGCATACCTGTACATTCATATGCACAAATACACATGCCTAGAACAATAGCAAGCTTGGCAAAGAAAACACACATGTGTAGTTAACAATGGGTACATAAAAGTGGAATATATACAAGCACTCACAATACAATAACATTATATGAAAAAGTGCAAAAGAATATCAATTACTGTACCTAAGATAAAGGGATAACATTTCAAACTCATTCTGTAGTCTTTATAGCAGCATACATTCATGGCAATATGAATGACCATTGGCATATAAGATGCAGGGGGATATAGACACCAATTTTTGTGAGGGAAAAATGCATCTTTATATTCTGAAAAATACAGTATGTCTACTGAAACTAAAGAATAAGATGATCCAAAATTTTCTCTTGCAAGTTCCACTATGAGCTTGTTCTTCAGCTTCTCAGGCTGAGAAGCATCTGGTTTAATGCTAAGGGTTTGTTTGTGGGTTTAATGACCAACGTGAGCAACTCAATGGGCTATAAACAGTTGCCCATCCTAATTTAGGATCAATGGTTCCAGGGAAGGGAGAGAGAGCCAATGCCTTAAGACAAACACAACACCCACACCTCACTGGGATTCGAACTTGAACCCATCTCGGACAAATGATCAGAAGCCAGGGCTTAGACCACTGCGCCACCGGGACAGTATACTAAGGGTTGTCAATCTTGGATTTATGGTTGTGTGCCATAATGGACACATCAAGCACTAAGACAAACACAACACTGTGTCACCTAGGACTCAAACCCAGGCCTTTGGCTTGAGAGGTAAACATAAACATATAAAACAAGCAAAACACACAGAGTCACGTACAGTAAAAGGTTTGTTTAGCGGCAGCATTCGATTATCCTATGACCTTGATCACCCGCGATCGACTGGATGGGCTGGTTGCCAGAACTACAATTTGAAGTTGGGGTGTTGGAAATGTTGCCAGATTTTAGAAGAGAGATCCAAATAAATGGGATTTGGTGAGGGGTCTCTGAATTGCAGTTTTGGGTGAACAAAATTTCAATGCTCTCTTGGAAATGCAGAGATGCCTTGTTGATGAAAGGGGCAACTTTTTTGTTTTTTTTCCAAATGGGAACTGCAGAGGTGTCTTCAAGAGTTAGTGCAGATAAAGCTGTCTTTTGAAGACCATTGGAAACATCTTTTTTGTGTTCACCAAGTCTTGTTTTGATGCTTCGGTATGTGCTTTTAATATACACTGAGAGACCAGAGGAAGTTGAAATGGGAATGGCATAAACTCCAGGGGTGTCCAAGGGTGAGACAGGATCCCTGTCTTTAAGCAGGCACATTATTGCAGAAGGGTTTGGTTTCACTGTGAGAGTGTAGCCCATAGTTTTGAAAAGTTTACACATCTTATAAGAGAAGGATCCATGGAAAGGGATGGAACCAATGAATGGTGGTTTTCCCATTATTATTGGTGAGAGAGCAGACAGACTTTTCAAGTGGGAATTTTGGAGGAATTTTTGAATTGTAGAAGGTGGGAACTGATGGGCTTTGACAATTTTCTTTATGGTGTCAATTTCTTCATTGCAGGAAGATTCAGTGTTGCAGACAATCCTGGCACGATTGACGTAAGTTTTAAAGGCTGCAAATTTGTGAGCAGTTGGGGAGTGGGATTAAAATGGGATTATGTTTGCTATTGCAGAGAGTTTTCTGTAGACAGATCTGTTGAGATGATTCCCTTGCCTTGCCAGGTGGACATCCAAAAAGTCAATGCCTTGCTGTGATTCTTCATTGATGGTGAATTTTATTGATGGGAACTTTAGGGAAATCTTTTCAAGAAGAGATTCAAGGTCAGTTCTATTGTGTGGCCAAATTACAAAAATATCATCAACATATCAAAGCCAAATAGAAGGTTGTAGATTGCATTCCATGACTATGTTTTTTTCGATATGTTGCATGAAAACTTCAGTCAGAAGCGGAGAGAGAGGTGAACCCATCGGAAGTCCTTGCGGACAGTAGTATTTGTTGTTGAACTTGAAACAATTAAGATCTCTCCGAGTTCGAAGGCAGTCATACAGGTCTTTTGTTAGTGGGCCAGAGAAAGATTGGTTTTCTTTTAGCAATTGTACTAGCAGCATATGAGAGGGGAAAAGAGGGACTGAAGGGAAGAGAGAGACTACATCCAGAGTGAACATTTTGTCAGAGGGTTCAATGCTAGGAGGGAGTTTTCTAATGAACTCTTTAGTGGAGGAAATTGACAAAGGATGGCTGGAGGTGAGATGTTTACATTTTTCCACAATCCTCCTTTCAAGGTTACGGGTGGGAGAGAAAGTATATTCCACGAGTGGTCGAAGAGGATAACAGAGTAATAACTAAATTAAATTTACTAGATTTTTTAAACATAAACTGAAAAAATATTAAATGCACTGCTGGAAATATACATTTGGAATAAATTTCACACATGTAAGGTACAACATGATTGTGTAAAGATAGAGTCCCTAAACTTGATCATAACAGATGTGCAGTTCGCACAGAGAACAAACAACATGTACATACATACATATGTATAAAATATTCAAAAGGAGACATTAAATTGCAGTTTAACATGCCACAACCCTGAGCTCAGCTGCAAGACCTAGTGACACTTAATATAATATGTAAGAATATCTCAAACTTTACAAGCACTTCAAAACCCACATAAACATATTGACAACACTAAATTAAAGTCAGCCACCGGGCATCAAATCGTTTGGGGAAGACATACCCGGCAGCTGAACTTACTGACAGGTTTTATGTGGATGTCAATTTTTAAAAAAATCCCTAACAAAAGAGAATACATCCTGAATGTGTTCCTGCATTTACTGAAGCATTTTGCAAATATCACTTTGGTTATCTCCTACGGACTATAGAGTCAATTAAACCTTTTAATATTAGGCTATGTAACATCATTAAACCAAATGCTTCTCTATAACTTTTCAGGGCTACACTGCCAATTTCGTTTCTTCCAAGCTGCCCCAATTAACATCATTCTTGTCTTGCACACATGGTACTTCTATCTAAGGGAGTCATATATTTGTTTTTATTTCTGAATGTACCTAATAGATACTTATACTTATTTCTGAACGCACCTAGTGTTGACTTTTACAGATGAGTTTTAATTATTCTCGATGTTGTTGGCAGTACCAAATTATTGTTTTCAGGGCATGAGATGACTAGGGATTAGGTGAGTGTCATTACTGGTGTTTTGTGATATATTATATGCAGACAGGTAGGGAAGACTGGATGTATTCTCTTTTGGCAGGTTTTTTTTTTTTTTAAATTGACACTCACATGAAACTTGTCAGTAAGTTCAGCTGCTGGATACGTCTTCCCCTGACAACTGGTGCCTGGTGGCTGACTTTAATTTAGTGTTGTCAGTATGTTTATACGTGCTTTGAAGTGCTTGTAAAGTTTGAGATATTCTTACATATTATACATACATATAAATATATATACACTATATTGACAAACACATTGTTAAGATGTGCGGTACAGCTGCAAACGGTATAAAAACAAGCCTGCAGTTGCCCGCGATCATATCACACTGTGAGGTTGAGTGAAAATGTCGTGGCGAGAGAGAACTGACTTTGAGAACGAAAAGATTGTTGGGTGTTATATTAGTGGGTTGTCCATATGAGAAACCGAGAAGTGTTTAAACATACCCCAGTCAACTGTTTTGGATGTACTGAATAAGTGGAAGACACATGGCATACTTGAAGCAGCAAAACGTACTGGCAGACCAAAGAAAATCAGTGATAGTGGACGTCGAAGCCTCAAGAGAGTCGTTACAGCTAATCGATGGAGTACTGCACAAGACCTCAGTGTACAGGTGAGTAAAAATGTTGGAACCTCGGTATGTACACATACCATTAGCAGAAAACTGCATTCCATGGGTTGCCATGGTCGTGTGGCTGCTCATAAGCCTTTCATCTCCACTCGAAATGTTACTCGTCATTTAGCATGATGTAAAGAACATTTATCGTGGACCATAGATCAATGGAAACCGGTCCTATGGACTGATGAATCCAGATACATGATCCATCAGTCTGATGGCCGTGTGTGGGTATGGCAGCAGCTGAGGTAAAGCTATTTACCACAGAGTACTCTTCCTACAGTCAAGTTAGGAGCTGGAAGTGTACTCGTGTGGGGGTGTTTTTCATGGTATGGTCCTGGCCCATTGGTTATCATGGACAAACCTGTTAACCAGCACGTCTACTTCGATATTCTGGACAATTTTGCCCTACCAACTCAGTGGCAATACTATGGAACCAAGCCTAGTTGGTACCAGCAGGATAATGCACCGAGCCATAAAGCAAGGACGGTTACGGCATGGTTTGACGATAATTCTGTATTGTGTGTGGACTGGCCAGCACAGAGCCCTGATCTTAATCCCATACATCACCTATGGGATGAATTAGTGTGAATAAAAAAAAAAAAAAAAAGGCTTTTTTAAGGGCCTTACTCTGATTGCAAATTTACTTCACACATGTGAATTAATCTCGTTAAATAAAAAAAAAAAAAAAGGGGGTGGGATCCTCTAAGAGCCGTACTCTGTTTTGAAAACATACTTCACCCATGTGAAGAAACCTAGTTAAATTAAAATGAGAAAAAAAAAAAAAAAAAAAAAGGGCTTTTTTAAGGGCCGAGCAAAATGTTGCATAAAAGATTTATCTTTTTTGTACTAAATATCTCTGCCCTTAAAAAACAAAAAAAAAAACAAGGTATTGTTGGTCTTGCCTTTTATGTTAAAATTTGTTGTTGTTTTTCCTTAATTAAAAAAAACAAAACAAAACAAAACAAAAAAAAAAGGCCCTTTTAAGAGCCGAGCAAAATGTTGCATCTGAAACCTCGATCGGTGTAACTTTGTGATCACACCCCCTCAGCTATGGTTAATCTGACATGCCTGTCAAGAATCAACAAAAGTAAACCAGTGAAAAAATTCTGTAAACCAATGGGGAAAAATCTTTTCTCTCATTGGCTGGCGAGCAACACTGAGCAAATGGCCAGTTTTGTCTTACCCGGAGTTCAAAGACGATTCTTCTCTGGGAAAGATGTTCTGTGTGTGATGATTTTTTTTTTCCAGGTTCCCCTCTCCCGTGTCCTTTCCTTCCTTTCCCCCTGTGCTCTTCTGTGGCACAGATGTACCGGGCATTTTTCTGCGGAGAGAAATAGCACTTGAAATGGCTTGTTGTTACAGGTAAGTATGTAGGGCAGCTTACAACTTCACTTCTTAACGGGTAACCGTCTACTCCCTTTCCTCTAATATTTCCATACTTTTCTTTCGTACTATTCTATCAGGGAAATCTGTTCCCAAACATCTAATATTTCTCTTTTTCACCTGACAAAAGGCGCAGAGCGCTGAGGGTTCGGGTCTCTCAACCTCAGATAGGAAATATCTCTCTCTAGAGCGCAGCATAAGAAGTCTGGAACCAAGGCCTACTACTAAGCAACAGTTAGCGACAGCCTTATGTACTAAATGGAAGCGCATACCTATCGGTCTGTTCCAAAACCTTGACGAAAACATGTCTCGAAGGGTCAGTGCATGCATTAAGGCCAAAGGTGGCCCGACACTGTACTAATGTATGTCAATAAATGCTATGTTGTGTTCCTCTTCTAGGTGTCCGGTGAATTTTGTCAATATAGTGTATACACTTGACATATATACCAGGGGATTCAAAAGTTTGGTACAAAAGTAAAATACGATTAAAAAAGATCTACGGGTTGGAGAGACATGCGGTTTGCAGATTAATATTCACCAAGGTACAGGATTTTGTATGGCATCAAGCAAAAAAATAGTTCAAAATCTTGACAATGGGGGGCACTGCTGCAGAGAAAACAAGAGGTGAGAATTGTGAAATGAGATCTACTTTAAATTAGTAAAACTTACATTATTTTAGCATGATCTACAGATGCAATTGCTTAATGTGTCCACCACCACATTCCAGTACTGCATGCAGTCATGGTATTATGCCTGATAAGCATTGAACAACATGTCAATGGGAATGGCTGATACCTCCTGCTGTATGGTGTCCTTCAGCGACGGTAAGGTCTGGGGATTACCTCTATAGACATGCAATTTCAAGTAACCCCACAACCAGAAATCAGTGGGTGTGAGATCTGGAGATCAAGAGGTCCATTTGTGTGCACTATGCCTTCTCAATAGATGATTGGCATTAAACATCTCACCCTAACATTGCTTTGTGCAAGTAATGTGCAAACATCACATATGTGGCATTCTCTGCAGCAGCACCCTCTATTTTCAAGATTTTGAACTATTTTTTCTTGATGCCATACAAAATCCCATACTTTGGTGAATATTAATCTTCAAACCGCCTGTCTTTCCCACCCATAGATCTTTTTCAATCGCATTTTACTTTTGAATCACCCGGTATCCTGCAATCATAACACAGATAAGGTAAGGATATATGCAAACCATAAATCATAGTGGTAATTTGTATACAGTGCAGCAGCACAGTATTTCTTTAATACACGTATCATTTCAGTTGTTCGGCAGCCCCTGTATTTCCCCAAACTGAGCCCAAATGACTTTTTCTCTTCCCAAAACTCAAGAACCACCTCCTAGGACATATTTTTCAGACAATCAAGAACCTCCAGAGAGGACTGACACACTGAAGGGCCTCAGAAAAGATGACTCTCAGCAATACCTTTAGAGTGGAAGGAATACCTCCAACAATGTTATTTCAGCATGATCTACAGATGCAATTGCTTCTGAAGGAGACCACGTTGAAGGGTAAAAATGTGAGCAATAATGATGTTTTTACTCTCATCAGTCTCATTACTTTTGTGACAGACCTCCTATGTTAACATACTGAGATAGATGGATAAACACATAACTACCAGAAATACAGCAACAAAAATGAAATTTACACTTAAGTCATGAACAAAAAAATAAATAAATAAATAAAAAAAATGCAATATATGGAAGCTTCTAAACCATATCTCGTTTTTTCAACCAAAGTTTTGGAAGAAAACATTTACGTTGTTGCCAAATCTCTATCTTTTTGTTCTTATAGATGGTTGCCAGAATCCAAATTATTATGTTTTTTTCAGACTGATAACAGATTTCCACATCACGAGGATGATTTTCGGGGAGTGAGAGTTACTGTTGAAAAGGTTAAAATCTTCCAAATACGTGGAGACAATATAAATAGACAAAGTCATCGCTCTATCCACGTTTTTCTTAATTAACACACAGCAACCAAAAAATTGTACTTCGATACCGCTGGGATCGAACCCCAGATCTCTCAATAACTAGCTGAGTGCGTAAGGCGAATGTACTCAGCTAGTTATTGAAAGATCTGGGGTTCGATCCCAGCGGTATCGAAGTACAATTTTTTGGTTGCTATGTGTTAATTAAAGAAAAACATAGATAGCGTGATGACTCTTGTCTATTTACATTTGAGAATTACTGTTATTGGAGAAAAGATAAATTTCTAGTTTTTCATAGTAATGAAGTGCATACCACTTTAAGAATGGAACAGATAGTTTCAACAGTAAGGAAAGTCAATGCAGTGTTTAAGTTTCCAAATTTTACATGTTTTGGTTTTCAGTTGATGTATTTTTAATGATTCAGTAAGTGCTTCCCATATAGGAAGTATGTCCACATGAAAATTTAATTGGGATAGAATAGACTCTTGGGAGGTTATGGGATCCACTTTATCACTAAGCAGCAACTTCAAAATGGTGGGTTTAGAACACATTGTGGGGTGATCAAACTTTTTGAAGACTTTTCTTGACTTAGAGGAAAAATCCGGGTGGAAAGGGATGGAGCCTGTGTGAACTACAGATTTTTCTTCATTGTTTGGAGACCCTTTATTTTTGTTTTTAGTTCATATTGTGAGAAAACACTCCTTACTTTGATGGGGAAAAACCCCCACAAGAAATGGTTTTGCTCGATTAAAAAATACCACATTATTTTAATTAACTTAACTTAAGCATCAATTTCATTTTTATTGCTGTATGTTAAAATACATTTGTATACATAATATACCCACTGCACTAGAAAACAACAACTAAATATGATAAAAAGGTGAAAATGAGTCTCTGTTCAAAATGTCAAATTTGATGAAATCTGCCATGAGTGAGTGGATGATGAAATTTTTAAAGGTGGAAATATACCTCACAGAGCAATAATCACAGTGTCACCATATCCGTGTGACAATATTTGCAGCCACATAATGCCTTATACAGTATGAGTTTCAGAAAACTAGAAGCTAAGGATACAGCTTAAGCTATGGAGATATCACTTCAGCTGACTTGCCAACTGACTCCACATACATTTACTTCATAATTTCTTCTTGGCACTACACATTTTACATGAAACTGAATAATATCAGTTTCACATAACATTTCGATTCTGTATTTGATGAAACTTAACTGAAATAATATCTGATTTAGATAATTCAGAAATGGTTACAAAATTACAATGTTCATTTTGTCACAGGACTGTTTCACACGATCATTAACCCTTTAACAACCAGGATTCTAAAATCATGTGTTGCCCAAAATACCATAACATCCAAAACTGTCAGTTGCTACCTTTTGAGTTTCTGCCTCACTTCCTCTTTTGTATTGATAGGTTAACAGAAGTAGGATTAGTGCAGGGTCAGCATAGGGAACTACTGATCTGTGGGCTTGATATCCACTGACATTTATACATTTCTCCAGGGCAAAAACTGCATTTTCCCCAGAATAAGATGCATTAGGCACAATACAATGGTGTGATGAGCACGCAGGAAATCTTAATTAACTTTATTAGTTCTCAAGAAGGCATTTTTTTTTTCATTTTTCTTGTCATTGCTACTGTACAAAGTTAATCAAAATTGTTTATCTGGAATGAGTAAAAATCAAACGTTTTCACAGCTAAGTCTTTTTCTTTTTTAAACTAAACATACTTTTATTAACACTGCGAGGAAGTGCTGCTTATTTGAAACAAGATGTTAGCTATTTTACGCTACTTTTGAAACTGAATCGCATGTTTTTGTGCTAAGTGAGCTTTTTTTATCGTAAGGTCATTCCATGGAAACATCAACCTGACATCTAATTTTTCACTTTGTGTTAATATTGTCAACTTTGGGTTTTTTAAAAGGTTAATAATCCAAATTAACGAAATTTGTTAAGAAATCTGGCAACACTGTGTATCCTGTCACATGACTCTGAAAACAAGATGGCTGCTAGTGCTTTTGGAATGCTGTGAGTGCAGTGGTTTCATCCTTTTCACAAACAGGTAATTTTTGCAAATATTCTTATAAAAACAGTTTTAAACAAATTAGTATCAATAATTTTATTAAAGTGTACTATTTAGTTAAGATTCTAAGCAAGAGAATTGTTTTTTTAAGAGTTTAATCTACCCAATTTTTGGTGTACCATTCCGTCACAAAACATGAACTTTTTAGTTTTACTGCTTAAATATCCATGGCTTAGAGAACCTAACTTTGTTTTCTCTTTTAAAACATAATGGTAAGCATTTACCAGCAGGGAAACTTTTTAATTTGAAAAATATGGAGATTTATTTCATTTTTAAAAATTGTCCCATTCTGTCACAGAACTTATATTTTTCCTTTTTCTGCATTTCAGATTTTTTTTTTCTTTCACCACAAAATAGAAAAGGAGAAATGGCTAAAACAGCTATAGAAAGGCAGAGAGAAAGAAGGAAGGGATTAAGGGAAAATCCTGATGATTATGAAGCTTACAAGGAAAAGGACAGACTGCAAAAAGTTGGTAATCCAGGAAAAATGCAAAAAGATCACAGTAAAGACAAGGCTAAAAATTGTAAGAAAATAAAGGACAGGATTCATAAACAGAAGTATAAAAAAAAGGTTTAATGAAAAACTCTGCAACTGTCAATTATTATGCTCTCCTTTGCAAATAAATGGTACTACATAATCTCCTTATGCAATGCCTCAGAGCTGAAGTAAAGCAGTTAATCGCTCATTGCAAGCTCTACCTACCAGCACCAGAAAAGCATGTACTGTTGTTAAGGAATTAGTTCATAAATTAGGTATTACTAGTCCCCATAAAAAAAAAAATCTTTATATACAAAAAGACCCTACAATTGGAAATACAGAAGAAAAAGTTACACAGATCTTTCAAAGAGATGACATCAGCCGACAAGCACCTGGTCGAAAAGGTGTCAAGACGATAAGGTGCAATGGCAAAAAAACTAAACATAAGAAAAGACATATGTTAACAATGATAGCAGAAGCATATCAGATTTTCAAAAAAGAAAATCCTGATTTAAAAACTGGCAAATCTAAATTTTTTTCTCTGCACCCAAAATTTGTTCTTTCATTTGATGAAATGCCTCACAACAGCTATTTATGTCGATACCACGAAAATGTACATCTGCTTTTAACTGCTCTCTCTTCACTAAGCAAAGAATTTCCTTCAAAGACATCAGAAATAATATTGTTGTTTGTCTGCAATGCAGAAAATGAACAGTATATGAATGACTAGTAACTGTGCTTTATGTGGTACAAATTAGAAAACAAAATTCAAAGTTTATTGATGGCATAACAGTTTTAACATGATTTTCATGGGAAACAAATGAAGGGAAAGTTATTAAAGCAGTAAAAGATGATACCATTACTTCTGAACTTTCAGAATTAATAAGCAAATTACCAGAATTTCTGAAACATTGCTTTTTGGTAAAAACACTAAGTCTCCATTTTTGTGAAATGACGAGGGAAGCAGATGGTGAGCAGATAGTCCTTGAAATAGACTGCAGATAATTACACTGTGGTAGCAGAATGAAATACAATCCGCATATTGGGGGAGTCAGCACATATCAATTTTTGCAGCATTAGCTTGGATATCTCCAGGTGTTTTACAGAGTTTTGTAGTAATAAGTGATGAATTATCACATGATAAATATGCTGTGCCTTCTTAATTAATTACTGAAAATCCTTAAAGAAACCTTTCCAACAATAAGAACTGTAAATATATTTTCAGATGGTTTATTTCACAATTTAAACAGTGGTATACTCTGTGCAATACGACTTTCATTCCAGAAGAAACTAAAATTGATTTAGCTTGGAACTTTATGGCAATGAGTCATGGGAAAGGCAGTGTTGATGGAATCGGTGGTGAAATGAAACAGCAAGAATAGAATGCCACATTAAGTGGGAAATATGCTGTTAATGATGCTAAGTCATTTTATGATGCAAATGATGCTAAGTCTTTATTAGCTATTAAAAGTGATAAACCCAATGAAATGGTTACAATATCCATTAATCAGTACAATGAAAAAATGGAAAACATCATTGATGAACTATTTGCAGAAGAAGAGGTGGTTAATACCTAAGAAGTAATAGAGAAAATTCAGAGGGCAACAGAAACAATAAGCATTAGGATCATAGTCCAAAAAAACTACCACGTACCAGAATTATTTGCTTTTTTGAAAACTCATAAACCTGATATGCCATTAAGACCAGTAGTAACCACAAATGGTGGACCACTTTATAAGTTGGAACAATATTTATCAAACATATTCAGACAAGAAATTAGTCATGGACAATTCACTTTGAAAAATACTTTTGATCTAGTAAAAGGTCAGGTGATGCGTAACATCACAGCCTCTCCTTGACAAATGTCAACCCCGCCTTCTCGTGGTACATCCTGTTCCCACTAAAGGGGCTCTGCCGACCGCCAATAGCGGTATAACTATACCATCGGGATTAGAGGAAATGCTATCCCACACTCACCAACCCGCTTGGCCAGCGTGGTGAGTTATGGCCAAACTCCTCCAAAATGACTCCACAACTTAAATCTTGGCCCTCAGTCTCCGGCAGCTGGAATGTACCTGGCCAAGGCAGCGGCCAGTGCGACATGAAGGCAGAGGGTGCTAAGAATCCCCGGAGGACCGGACTAGGCTGCCATCTGATGCTGACCTTGGCTACGTACAACGGACGCACCCTATCTTCTGATTCAAGGCTTCTTGAATTGGAAGAAGAACTACATAGGATCAAGTGGGACATCGTCGGGCTAAGTGAGGTAAGGAGAAAAGGAGAAGATCTCATTGAACTGAAAAGTGGACATCTCTTCTACTATCGTGGGACAGATACTGGCAGAACTAGTGGTGTTGGATTTATAATAAACAAGAAACTGAAGGATAAAGTTGTAGAAGTTGAAAGTTCCTCTGACAGAGCTGCATGACTCGTTATCCAACTCTCGAGAAGATACCAGGCCCAGATTATTCAAACTTATGCACCCACCACCAGTCATGCTGAAGAAGAAATTGAAGAATTTTATGAAGAAATTCGTGATCTAAATAATAAAGGTAAGCAGCACTTGAAGATAATTATGGGAGATTTCAATGCAAAAATAGGGCAACGGCAACAGAATGAAACTTCAGTAGGTAAATTCGGTCACTGCAACAGAAACCAGCGTGGAAATACTCTCGTAGAGTTTGCAGAGGCAGAAGGGTTTTTCATCTTGAACTCCTTTTTCAAGAAAAAGCCACACAGGAAATGGACATGGAGACATCCAAATGGGACGACAAGTGAAATTGATTTTATTATGTGTAACAAAAAATTCGTCATAGAAGACTGCAGTGTGCTAAACAAGTTCAACACAGGCAGTGACCATAGATTGGTGAGATGTAAAATGCACCTCAACACTAAACTCGAACGTAGCAAGCTCATAAGATAAACAAAATGTATTGACATAACCAACCTTAAAAAACACCATAATACCTTCAAATTGGAACTGAAGAACAGATTCTCTGCTTTAGAAGGCCTAACATCAGAAGAAGTGGATATTTCTGAAGTTAACAGAAAAGTAACCAAAGCTCTTATGGAAACAGCAACAAAATTAGCTGGGTCTAAGAACAAATTGCATGTGAACAAATTATCAGGAAAAACCAAAATGTTGATGCAAAAAAGAAGAGTGACGAGGACAACTAAAGAAGATGTGACTTCCAAAGTGGAATATATAGAGCTATGCAAGACAGTACGAAAAAGTATCACTGAAGACGTAAGGAAATTCAACTGTGAACTAGTAAGGAAAGCAATTGAAAACAACCAAAGCCTAAAGATAGCAAAGGGACATCTCAGTAAGGGGAAAAAACAGATTATGGCACTGAGAAAAGAAGATGGTTCTGTAACAAGAAATAGAGGCGAAATTTTGACAAGAGTGAAAGATTTCTACTCCAAATTATATGAAAGGGATGATACATGTACTCCAGGCATCATGAAAGGTACCAGAGTTCTTCCAGTCCTTCCAGCAGAAGTTGCACATGCAATCAAGAACATGAAGCGGGGAAAAGCTCCAGGAGAAGATGGAATTACTGTAGACATCATACAAGAAGCAAGTGGAGAAATCGAAACAGTACTCGCCCAAATTTTCACTCGATGCCTTAATGAAGGGAAAATTCCTGAGGATTGGAACAACGCTACAATGATCTTGCTACATAAAAAAGGTGACATTGAGGATCTCAGGAACTACAGACCTATCAGCCTCCTATCAGTGGTTTATAAAATCTTCACTAAAGTTCTTTCACACCGCTTTAAGGTGACACTGGACATGGCTCAACCGTGAGAACAAGCTGGATTCAGGAGTGGCTACAGCACAATAGATCATATCCACGTACTGAGAGAACTAATTGAAAGAACGAGGGAATATGAACTTCCATTGTGCATGGCTTTTATCGATTATGAAAAAGCCTTTGATTCGGTGAAACCATCAGCAGTTACAATGGCTCTGAAATCCTGCGGTATTGAAGATGCATACATTAATATTATTAATAACATCTATGAAAATGCAAGTGCAAAGATTCGGCTGTTTGAAAATACAACACGCATAAAAATTGGAAAAGGAGTGAGACAAGGTGACACCATATCTCCGAAGCTCTTTAATGCCACATTGGAAAATGTCTTTCAATCACTGAACTGGGAAAACAAAGGGATAAAGATTAATGGAGATTATCTAACCCACCTTCGTTTTGCTGATGACATAGTCATTTTTGCAACTACCCCATCAGAGCTACAGAGTATGATCCAAGAACTTGCTGACAAGAGTAAAGAAGTGGGATTAAAAATGAACTTTCAGAAGACAAAAGTGATGTACAATGCTTTTACAAGAAATGAAGATTTATCGATTGATGGAGAAAAGCTGGAGATAACAGACACGTACGTTTATCTTGGACAGCAGATATCAAGTGAGGGTCACATTGGTGAAGAAATTAATCGGCATACAAAACTTGCCTGGAGAGCTTTTGGAAGAAACAGCATAATTTTCAAGAGCAATATGCCATTATGTCTTAAAAGAAAAGTGTTTGATCAATGCATCCTTCCAGTGCTTACGTATGGTGCAGAGACGTGGACCTTAGCTAAAAGAGACATACAAAGGCTGCAGACAACTCAAAGAACCATGGAGAGGTGCATGCTTGGTGTAACCAGGAGAGATAAGAAGAGGAACACGTGGATCCGAAAAATGACAAGAGTGGAAGACATCATGATCAGAGTTAAATCCCTGAAATGGCAATGGGCTGGACATACTGCCAGAAGAACAGACCATCGATGGACAGCCGAAATTTTAGATTGGATTCCAAGGGACAGGAAAAGACCCAGAAGAAGACCACATGGAAGATGGGTGGATGAAATTCGAAAGTATGCGGGAGTAACATGGAGGAGACTGGCACAAGACAGACCGTTGTGGAGGAAACTTGGGGAGACCTTCGTCCAGCAGTGGATTGATAATGGTTGACAATGATGATGATGATGGAATAAATTAAGAAAGATGCATATCAATATGAACACCAGAATGCAAAGTTTAGATGTCAAAAATATGTTTCCTTCAACACTGTTGATAAAATTGTTTACTAAGGTCAACAGTTTCTTTGAACATAAAAACCAAAATAATTTCATTATAAAATGCTATTACAACCAATAATGTCTAATTCCTATTAAATTTATGTTATAGTTCATTAATTTCAAAATTCAATGGCAAAATCTATAGACAAAAACAAAGTTTATCAATCGGATCAGCAGTTTCTCCAAATCTAGCAGAATACTATTTAAGTTCATTGGAGCAACAGATTTTTGAAGAAAATAAAATAGTGTTGGATCTTTAAGTCAGTATGTGAATGATATACTTATATTGTATGATTCAAGCAGCTATTCAGCACAAAACATACTGGATTTTTTCAGAGCCGCCCTTAGCAGCCACAGTGCCGGGTGCAAACCCAGCCGCGGGGCCCCTTGCTTTAACCTCTTCCTACACTAGACATAAAACATACACTAGATTTAAAACACAGTTTATTACAGTTACTTGTACAAACTGCAGAGCTTATTAACGCAGACACAATGGCACAATATGAATATATGGGGACAAGATGACTACTGGCTGGTTGCGGTAGAAGGTGTGCAAGTGCACGTCGCCAGTTGTTTGTGACGTTGACTCTCACTGTTGCCATAAAGACGCACCCAAGAAAAAACTATACATACGCAGCACAACTATTTCAATAACTAACAGTGCACAGTGAATGTTGAAAGATATGGCTTCAATACTAATGTTTTGCTAGACATAATACTGTAGTTTGCTGTTGATATTTGGGTAAATATGAATTCAGCAATCAATATTTAAAAAAAGAATAATTAAATGAGATGGAGTTTAAAAAATATAATATCAGAATAATTGAAAATAAGAAATTTGTTCCCTCGCTCTCCCTCTCTCTCATTTTCCTTTTTTTCCTCTTGCTTTCTTATGGTGTGAGCACAGGGCCCTGTGCGATTGCACCTGTCGCACACCCCTAAAGATGACTGATTTTTTTAATACTTTGGATTCCAGCATTAATTTTGCATTAGAAGAAGAAAAGAGCAAATAAATTCAACATCTAGACATAAAAATCATCAGAGATACAGAAAGTTTGGAATTCATTCATAATTTCAAGAAAGAAAAATCCAATATATTACTGAATTATGGTTCATACCACTCAAAAGCAGTGAAAATTAACACAGCAAGAAATTTAATAACTATAGCTAAATTACTTCATCAGATGAAAATCAAATGGAAGCAATGACAAAAATGGCAGTGAAATTAATAGATTATGATTTCACCCCAAAAAAATGTTATTAACATTGTGCAAAATGTCAGACAAAAACAATCTACAAAGAACATTGCAAAGTTTGAAAAAACTGATAAAATAATCAAGTACATACTAATGGCAAATTATGAAAAATTAAATACCAAAATTAATAAACATTTAATACAGAATAACATAAAAGTAGCCACTACAGCAGAAAACAAAGTAGCATATATAGCTAATATAGAAACATACAGAAATACACTAGACAAGATGGAAAGAAAAAATGTTGTATATCAAATTCCACTTAATTGTAACAGTAATTTTATCAGACAAACGTCTCGAAAATTGGAAATCAGAATTAAGGAACATCAAATGGCTATTAATAACAAAGATCAACAGAGTGTATTAGCAAATCATATACAGTTGTGCAGATGTGAACTTTATGGAAAAAAATTAAAATATTGGACAATGAATCTCATAAAAACAAGAGACTAATTAACACTTTCGCTGCCAGCGGGCTCACACACCTGCTGTAGAGATCGCCCTGGGGGGCCAGATAAACAGTAGTAAATATCTGAAGTTCCAGTAATGGCATTCCCAAAATATTTATACCACCTATTAGTTGGAAGACCACAAGTCCATTTATAGCGAAATATGCAGATGTTGTGTGCAACCGACATGGCCCAAAAGTTAAACGTGATGTTGTATAGGCCATAAAGGCGCCAGCAACTTCATACGAAATTATGTAAAACAAGTCATTTTTGAGGTACACTTAAGTGGGAAATTTCTCAGTTCTTTAAGCATTCATTGCAGTCTTCATGTGTTGCAAGGTAGATAAAAATTGTAGAAAGTCAATAAATAATGAGTGCTCCTCTCCTTTTCCTTCTCTTGTGATAGTGTGTTGGGTCTAGGTGAGGTTCAGCTGGGACACCGCATCATCGGCCTGAGACCATGGAAACACAATACCCTACTGGGGGAAGGCAATTCCTCCTTAGGTGGTTCCACACATTGATTCCTTAGTACAGGGTCACTGATGGAAACAAAATAAGAGAAAACTGGAGTGAACACTTTCTCTTACTAACAATATTCTTCTGCTCGCATGCAGTTCATATAAACAAATGCTGCATGAAAAGTAGCCTCCTTCCTTCCCTTTGGGCTATAAATTTCTTCTTTCCATTAGACAGCACTTACTTCACTTGAAGCATAATATAGATTTCGAGATGTTAACAGACGTGCATCTTCTTTTTTTCTTTTTTTCCTTTCTTTTTTTTTTTTCATTTCTCTCCCCAACTGCACTAATTTGTAGTTCTACAAAAATACCATAACTGCTCTTGTAATCAAAGCATGAGGATGGCACACTCCCATAGATCGCAAAAAGTTACTTCAAAAGGCGAAAATTAGAATCCTATGTCAGGTTTGCTCCTCCTTGGATACCTGATCCCACTGCTGGTCTATCTGGAATAATTAACCCTGCTACATCACCACGAAATGTGATCAACCACGCATTAGTTGAAACTGAAATTCGACAAACTGGAAAAAGAAAAACCTGCAGAAAGAGACTATATTGTAAGTACTACTACCAAGAAATGAAAGCACAGTATGGAGTAGTGTAAGGCATGTGACGGAGAACCATTTATGTGCAAGGATCATTTTTTCCACTCATAAAACAAGCTTATAAAGTGTAAGTACGGTAATGTATTCATTTATATATAAAATTATTTCCACATAATTTGTATAAATGTATATACTAACAACAGCTAAATACTGGAAAATAGCTCGTAAAGTGTCAGTTTAGTAATGTTCGTAAGTATCATAATATCCATCTATGAATATAATAATGTCCACATAATTTTTTCACACGTATATACTAGCCACCTAAACACTGGCAGTAACACAACTTCTTATCTGATAAAATTCTGTATTGTTGACATGTGTTTCACAATAATGTTCTTTTCAAATTTCGTACATAAATTACAAATGAATTTAAGTACTACTTTATAATTACGAGTATTACGATCTCATAGAAATGTTATTTTTTAAGAATGTTTTAGCCTTCCATCAAATTAGTACTCTATATTTTACTTTAACAAAGAAACTACTTGCAATACATCATGAAAATTTCGAAAATATACACGAAAATCTACGGAATCTATGAAAAAAATAGTAGTATACCCATGGGCCATAGAAGTCGAGGGAGACTTCTATGGCCATCTAATGTACGATGTATTTCTTCAGTATGTTGCGTAGTAGTCTAATGCTTCAAAACACGGGTAAGTCTAGCGGAAGGAATACAAAATAAAAACCAAATTAGTAAAAATGTTCAAGGCGTCTGCATGCAGTGTAGCTTTCCTTTTATTAATTTTACTTATTTTTTCCAAATGGGATAAAATTTGTGCTCCATATTTTTTTAACCACATGCTACTTGCCATAAAAACAAAATATAACAAACACGCATCTTTATACACATATAGCTGAATATTTAAAACATTAAAAATTTTGGAAACAAACCTGATATTTTACGAAATCTATAAAAAGAAATAACAGCACATTACTAGGCCATAGAAGTTCAGTGTGACTTTTTATTCCAAGGGCATCTGCATTACACCTGCACTGTGTTGCCTAGCAACCTAATACTTCAAAACACGAAGAAGTTGTGACACCTAGCAGAAGTAATACAAAATAAAAACTGAAACCCACTAACAAGTTGAAGTCGCTGACGCAAGCAAGGCCCCTTACAATGATTCTTTTTTGCTAGCGCGTATGCCCGCTGGCAACAAAAGTGTTAAAGAAAGTTATTACATCCCCCCCAAAAAAACAGTGCCATCAATGAGCCTTCAAAACTAATAAGTAGTGTTTTAAACAACTTAATTACAACAACAACAACAATAGAATTACAAAATACACAATGAAAACATTTCAGTTCAGTAACTGGCAGCAGTATGAGGAACCTGGCAACAAAATTTAAATTCTTCAGGAGTAAACAAGACTTTTGATAATCCTTCTATACATTGAGAACATGCCTTGACTAAAATCCAGAGGCCAGAAACGTCTGTAAAAAACCAAAGGAACTCAGAAGAAAGGAAGATTAACTAAAGATTCTTCAAATGAAACTAGAAATAAACCAAGCTTAAGAACAGTGAAACATTTCTAGTACGGTGAAAATCTTCCAAATATGTGGAGACAATATATAATACAATAGACAAAGTCATCGCTTTTTCCACGTTTTTCGTTAATTAACACACAGCAACCAAAAAATTGTCCCAGCGGTGTCAAAACACAATTTTTCGGTTGCTGTGTGTTAATTAAAGAAAAACGTGGAAAGAGTGATAACTTTGTCTATTTACATTTCTAGTACATTAAACATATGTGAGAAAGTACACTATTTAAACACATAAGACTAAGAATAAACAACTCCAACTCTCTCATTTTTTTCTCTGTGAGATCATGGCACTGAGTTAAAACCTAACTTTTGCCATAAAACTATTAAAGACCTTCTTAAAATATCTTGTAGAATATAGGCAGATATTTTCAGTATGATATTCAGCATATAAAAATAAAAATTAATTCATTATTACTTAAATCCTTGAGACAGTACACAACATCAAAATTTCCAGGAGTTAGTGGAGTACATAAAAATACAAAAACATTAAGGCAAGTATAAAAACAATCCGTATTTATTGGTGCAGGAAATAATATAATCTTCCCGCAAACTTTCCCCGTCAACGGACGGCTTCTTCAGGAGGTTACAGAGGAAAACAGATCCTCTGTAACCTCCTGAAGAAGCCGTCCGTTGACGGGGAAAGTTTGCGGGAAGATTATATTATTTCCTGCACCAATAAATACGGATTGTTTTATATTTGTTTTGTTATTGCTTTGGTGTTGGCAACCCACAATTTACTCATTAAGGCAAGTTTATATATAATTCAGATAATCAGCAAATCTAGCAGAATTACTAAAAAGGAAGGTAAATACAAAGCAATAATGTACAGTACCTGGCAAAAGTAAACAACAGTATAATAAAAAGGAAATTTAGATGAAAATAAGAAGAAAAATAATTATTATAAAATTTAGATGGAAAAAATGCAAAGAAAAAAATCACCTGAATTCCTTTTCAAACATTGTATCCCCAATAACTACGTGAAACGTGAAATAGTCAGATGTTTCAAGTCCATGCTTCAAAATCAAGAGAATCTGCCTATGGTCAACATCTTCTTGGGTAAAAACTCTAACAATTGTTTCACTCTCCTTATGAAAAATGTATGAATTCTGAGGATATTTCATAACATGGAATGCTAATTGTGCAGGGTAAGAATCAACAAAAGTAGCCTTTAAATTATCACTGCTGAGAATAAACCCCTGTCTGTTATGAGAAAATCTTTCTAAATACACAGGTGAATTAGTGTAGACAACAGGGTCTTCTTCATATGGTTTTTGCTTGATATGTATCTCAAACCTATAAAATAAAATAATGGAATTTTTAATTTTAGATTATGTTACAAAATAATGAATATATTGAAAAGAAACACAACATTTAATACAACAAATGCAATCTCAACCATAAAATTTACATGTGCTAATAATACACATTCTGATGAGATAAATTAAATATGTTCTTGCACGATGGAAATGAAGTGATATTAAAGCATCAATACTTAAAAACACTTTAATCACCAGTATCCAATAAAACACTTCCAATTAAAAACTTCATAAGACCTTTCGGGTTCCGCAGCGGATCCGATCCTCAGATGAATTAAAACCAAATGCCGAGGCAGGTTACAACTGCCTTATATGGTGGCCACAATGTTACATCAGTGTGAAAATGTCATGTGCAATGTTACAAGTATGTCGTTGTACTCGTATGCAGGTGTTATTTGAAACCAAACCCCACAAACTCAAAGAATAACACATAAAGAAAGTTCTTCGTAATTAGAGTCCAAAGATAATAAACATAATATGTTGTCCCATAATCACAATTTACAAGAGCCATGGTCTAACAAAGTAATGTCTACTTACTCGTTTTCATTATTATCCTTGAGCAACCTTTTCCAGGTGAGTGGAATTAAATTCGGTATATCATCATTACAGCATCTGGTGCCCACGTTAAAGATGTACAGTCTCCCCATAAATTGTATACTGCAACCAGTTCTCGGTATCGCTAGTAATGTAGCACCCGACCAATCTGGGTAATAAATTTCTGTATTCACTAATCGTGCCAAAGCCATAGATTGTGCTCCCATTTTAACATTGTATTGATGCTCTTTAATACGAGTGCTCAGTATTCTTTTTGTAGATCCCACATATATCTTTTGATCCCACGCAGGGTCCTCCGTTCTTAATGGAATCTGGTATACACCGTATTTATCGCCCATTAACGTAGGGTCTCTGTCATTCTTGACCACAGATAATATATTAGATGTTTTGATTCCTATATTTAGACTCTGATGTTCACCAGAAAACAAAAATTCTAATACAGAACTGCCCAGCTTCAAATTGATAAATGCAATATATAATTCAGAAAAAAAAAGCTGTTAGTTATGAAAAGTAATAATAGACTAACATTTATAAAAATTACAACTGTGGTAACTGAAGGCAGATTCCATGCAATGTAGTACGGTTATTATCTAGCAAACATAATATATACTGATGAGCCATTACATTATGACCACCCCCAGCCTAGAGAAATGAGCACACCTAGAGACCCAACGGTGGCACAGGTGAAGTTCACAGAGCAGTATATATTCAACCCGAGGACCGGCTTTCAGTTAGTAGAGTGTTTGGAGTCAGAATGAGAAAAGCTGCCAATTTATCGGAATTTGATAAAGGACAAATTGTTATGGCACGGCGTCTCAGAACTACGATCTCAGAAACGGCGTGGCTTGTGGGTTGTTCACGTGCTGCTGTAGTGAGTACGTATCAAAAGTGGTGCACAGATGGCCAAATGATGAACCGCTATCCGGCTGTATGTCGTCCGCAGCTCACTGATGCCAGAGGGGAGCAGAGACTGTCGCGCATTGGCCACAGTGCAAAAAATCACCCGCAGCTACAACAATAGTGATCAGGGCAATGTGTCACAGCACACACACACACACACACACACACACACTTCATTGCAGCCTTCTGCACATGGGTCTGTGCAGTGAGTATGGGGACCCAGCCCCATGCTCACTGCACGTCATCGCCAACAATGCCTGAAATGGTCCCAAGATCATTGAGATTGGAAGAAAGTGGCTTGGTCTGACAAATCAAGATTCCTGGTGCATCACGTAAACGGTCAAGTGCAGACACGACATTTACCAATGGAGGCTATGGCACCTGGATGCACTGTTGGGCGGAAACAGGCTGGCGGCGACAGTGTTATGCTGTGGGGGATGTTTTCTTGGGATACTTTAGACCCCATTATCCCAATAGCACAATCCCCGACAGCTGTCAGGTATCTGAACATCGTTGCGGACCAAGTTCACCTATTCATGGCAACTGTGTTCCTGCTGGTGATGGCCATTACCAACAGAATAGTGTGCCATACCACACTGCCAGAATCATCAAGGAGTGGTTCGAGGAACATGCTGGTGAATTTCTGTTAATACCCTGGCCTCCAAATTCACCTGACATGAACCCAATCAAACATTTGTGGTTGGACTTGGAAAAGTGGGTTTGAGCTAAATCACCACCACCCCAAAAGGTACAGAAACTGGAGGACCTGCTGTTGACATTATGGTAACAAAAACCTATCGCCACCTCATCGAATCGATGCCTCGCTGAGTGGCCATTGTTTTGTGGGCTAAAGGGGGTCCTACAGTTTATTAGGTAGGTGGTCATAATGTAATGGCTGATCAGTGTATTTATAAGAGAAGTATTAGAAAGAGACTTGAACTAATTTCTCACTGGGAAATTAAACTTAGGCCCCTTTTAAATATGTACTTCTCTCTCTAAACCACATACATAGATAACAAATAAATAAGACATTAAAAATGTCTGATTTATGTCTATCCAATTAAAACTGGGTCTCTCATAACTGCAATCTTAAAAACATTATGCACATTGAAGATTTCTATAACCAAAAAATTAAATGCACTTTCAGGAATATACTTGGCAATACAAATAAAAGAAATTAATGTTTCCACACTCCATTGAATGCTGCCTTCATCATGCCACTCCACTCAAGGAAAGGCGTGATGTAGGCAGCAACACACACAGTAAGGCTGATAGCAACAGGTGAAATCAGTGACCCAAAAGATCTGGCATTTCTAACTAGTACAATACATGGTAATTGTGTCCAGGTCAGAATATGTTTTATGTATACATATTACATTTATCACATAATGATAGCAATAATAGAAAAAAGAATACTACAACTTACCAAATGTTATAACTACAAAATAAATGAAGGAAGTACATACAAGATAATTTGAGCATATTCTTTTTTCTATTATTGCTATCATCATGTGATAAATGTAATATGTATACATAAAACATATTCTGACCTGGACACAATTACCATGTATTGTACTAGTTAGAAATGCCAGATCAAATTTCTTGGGACTTCAACATGACAAGTAATAAGCATGATCCAGTCAAAGATACTGGTCAGATTAGTTATGACATATAACTTTATTATACACTGGTGTCCAAAATTAACATGACAAATACAAATCCATGGTATGACCTAAACACAAATTCTCAATGTATGTTGTGATGTACTACGCAGGTGAAGCATGTGTCAAGACAACAAATATGCAGCGATATATTCCATTTGTATAGTTTAGTCGGTTAGAACAACTGGCTCCAGAGCGAGTTTAATCTCTGTCACCGACAAATTATTGTTTTCACATTGGTGCCTGATGGTGGAAAATGGATCTACTGGCCATTGGGTTCTTTGAAAAATGTGATGTTTATTCCACACATCATCTGGAATTAATGAAAAATTCCTTCTTCGCTTCAAAAAAAAAAAAAAAAAAAAGGAGATGATGCGACATACTACTACAGAGGTGAAGCATGTGTCAAGGCGACAAATCTGCAGCGATACATTCTGTCGGTGCAGTTTAATCGGTTAAAACAAATGGCTCCGGAGCAAAGAGAAGCAGGGGTTCAATCCGCGTTGCGGACAAATTTGTGTTTCCACAATGTACATTTGGAGAAGCAGGAACCCGAAATCTTCCCTCCAACATTAGGGAAATTGATCACTACGGTGGTGGAGTACTCCTGGTTTGGGCTGGATTCGTTTTGGATAGACACACGCTGCTTCACATGTTTTCAGGAGGCACCCTGAATGCTGCATGCAACAAGAATGACATTCTAGAGCCCTATGTATGGCTTTTCAGGTGAGCTGTTAGCCCTCAGATCCTTTTTATAGATGATAACACCCATCCCCATAGGGCTTGGCTAGTAGACAAATACCTAGAGAGTGAAGATATTCACAGGATGGAGTGGCCTGCAAGATCTCTGGACCTGAACCTGATACAGCATGTCTGGGATGCCCTGGAAAGAGCAACTGCAAGTCGGCAGCTTCTTCCCAGAAACCTTTGTCTTGGTGGAGGAATAGCACTGATTGCCTCAAACTCTCATTCATAGCTTTGTAAACATCATGAATATTCTCATGTTGTGTGATATGACTTACCTTGGGGGTCATATCACATAAAGTGTAAACTGCTCCTGATAGTGCTTTGTATTTACCCTAGGGTGTAAACTTGGGAAACTGAACCTTCAACATACTACAGTCAATTTCCTGACATCCCTATATCGGCTGAATTGTTTTGTTCAGGTCTTGGCAAAATCATTCAGGTCTTTCAGGGACATAAAAAAATCAACTCTACAATAATATTTGGTTAATAAAATATAACCAAAACAATTATGTGGCTATATAAGTTATATGACTGAACAATAGGTCAACTATTGTTTATACCACTGTTTCACAGTAGTATAAATAATAGTTGACCTATTGTTACTACATTATTAAGTAGATTCCCAGTAACATCATATTTATTCAATACCTTCCACAAAAGTGCTATATTTACTCAATCATAAGCTTTCTCTAAATCTATGAAAGCAGCAAAAACTTTCTTACCAACAGCCAGATACTTTTCAATCATCATGCGTAATGCAAAAATTGGGTTAGTGCAGCCTTTACCAGGCATAAAACCACCCTAAACAACCCACACTTTCTCTGATGAAAGTACCAGGTGTTACATCAGAGAAAGTGTGGGATGTCCAGAGTGGTTTTATGCCTGGTAAAGGCTGCACTAACCAAATTTTTTGCATTACGCATGATGATTGAAAAGTATCTGGCTGTTGGTAAGAAAGTTTTTGCTGCTTTCATAGATTTAGAGAAAGCTTATGATCGAGTAAATAGGGCACTTTTGTGGAAGGTATTGAATAAATATAGTGTTACTGGGAATCTACTTAATAGTGTAAAAACCATGTATGCTGGAAGTAGAGCCTGTGTACGAGTGAATGGTGTTTTATCAAAATAGTTTTCTATTGGTGCAGGAGTCAGACAGGGTTGTGTAATGTCACCATGGCTGTTTAATATATTTATGCATGCGTGTATGCGTGATGCCAAAATAGATAATACTGGTTTGCGCCTTGGTGACATCTGTGCATGCAGATTGCTGTATGCTGATGATGGTCCTGTTGGCAGAGACCAAAAGTGAGTTGCAGAGTATGTTCTCCCGGATGTACGAAGTTTACATGAAATTCAAACTGAGTATAAATAAGGGATAAACCAAAGTTATGGTTTTTGAGTGAAGAACTGTTAGTGCTGGATGTAATATAGGTGAACCCATTGTAGCTCTGGCAGCATTGCAAAATCTGGGGTAAATGTCACCCACAGGGTCTTGGCGGGATCACCAGGGGATGCAATTAACATATGATAGCTGCCATTCCAAATCAGTCACAGTGGTTTTAATCATGCTTCTGTTGAATGGAGCATCTTTCAAACAAGTTCTTGGTGAACAGAATATTATGTTTTGTATGCTTTCAGAATGGTTTCTTATGAATGTAATATTGCATTTCAGGTGTTCAAAACATGACCAAATTTAAGGCACTATATACACAGTCGAGCCACATTATTGTGACCACCTCCTACTTTTGATGTCAACAGCGCATAGCCAATGAAAGAAGGCATGTGTCATGAGCTGGCTTGGAGGGTATATAAGATGTGTTGTAGGCATTCTGAAAACATATCACTCATTGCTGTCATGGATAACAGGAGCAATTTATCAGATTTGCAAAAAGAGATGACTATCGGCTTTCAGGCCAAGGGTGGTAGCATTTCTGAAACAGCGCAGTTTGTAAACTGTTTATGTGCTGCTGTGGTTAAGGTGTATCATGATTGGAGAAATGGTACCATTACAAATAAGTAATGCGGAAACTGCGGAGCACCATGTGCCACTGATGCGAGAGATGAACGTCGGCTGTGAAGGTGCGTGAGGGCTGAATGACACGCTACAGTGGAGCAACTCACAGTTCGAATGAACCAGGGGGCTACCGGAAGTGTGTCTAAAATGACAGTTCAGTGAACCCTGCTGCATATGGGGCTGTGATGCAGATGGATGGTCACTGCATATATGCTAACGAAGGTGCATCGGCAGAAAAGGCTTACATTTGAAGGGCAGTATAGGAACTGGACCTCTGCTGATTGGCAAAGGATTGCCTTTTCTGATGACTCACGTTTTCTGCTTCATCAAACGGATGGACATTGGTGTATAAGGCGAGAAACATCAGAGAACAAACACTCTTCAACTATTGCTGGCAGAACACAAGCTGGTGGGGGCAGCGTTATGGTCTGGGGAATGTTTTCGTGGCATTTTCTGGGTCCACTCATACCTGTGGAAGGCACTATGGACCGAATTCATCGTGAATCCATCCTTGCAGACCATGCTCACCCATACATGCTGATTGTCTTCCCTGGGGCGGATGGGATCTTTCAGCATGACAATGTGATGTGTCACACAGCTAGAAATGCCCAAGAGTGGTTGGAAGAGCACGATGAAGACTTCAAAGTACTTCCCTGGCCCCCTAATTCCCCAGACTTAAACCCAACTGAGCATCTGTGGGACCACCTTGATCATGTTGTTCGCTCTATAAATCCTCCAAAGCGCACCCTCCAGCAGCTGTCAGATGCACTGCAGTCAGCATGGCTCCACGTACCTGTGAACACCTTTCAGCACTTTATTGAGTCGCTCTCAGCCCGTCTAGCTGCTGTCTGCACTGCACATGGCAGTTACTATGGATGACAGCTGGTGGTCACAATAATGTGACTCGACCGTGTGTATATATATATATATATATATATTCTCACTGAGAAATTTCAATGCCAATCAATAGATAAGCTGGTGTGGTACAAAAGTCAAGGCCCGGACTTCTGAAGAAAACGTCTCATCTTATATGCTGAAAAATATGGTTCTTACACTTGGTAATAATTGATGACATGGCTATTCCCAGTTATTTCTTTTACTCCTTAAAAAAAAAAACACCTCATAATTTGGATATATTTATAATGAATGGTTCTTACTTCAATGGTATTTTGGACTGATTCCAATCCATTACAGCCCCTTTTGAAGCAAGTCACAACACAGGTATCAAAGCCAGGGAATATCCAGTTTGGTTGGAGTGCCCAAAATTGGTCGGGGGGGGGGGGGAGATGCTGCAGCGAAGTTCACCTGAGGCTGACTTCACAGGGAACCATCCAAGCATTCATGTCCCCATGCAGATGGAGTCGGCGGAAAACAATGAGAAGACCACATAACGGATGGCCAGCAGACAGGGATTCAAACCCCAGCTAGGAGCATCTGTCTCCCACACTGCTGACAGATGGAAAATTAAGCCAAAAGTCAATTTCCAATTTATGGTGATTTTTGGCTTAAATTCCATTATCCAAATAGAAATTAAGCCAAAAGTCACCATAAATTCACTGTAACCAATTCTGCACATTCCATTTTGTTAAAAAACTGTATGTGATAAACAAATTTGTGCATCATTTTTGAAATCAGTACATAAAAAAATAAATAATAAGAAACAAGAAAATAATCTCAAACAACACAACTTTTGCAGACCTTCCTGAAGATGGGACAGGATTTCACCACAAATTTTGTGTGTTAATTCTTGAATGTTTCTCTAGTTTAAAAAATACATGTCATTGTTTGAAATTTTTTTAAGGACATTTGGCTTTTATCAACAGGAAATGCTTCACCGAGATAACATCACCCTCCAGTAGGATGCAGAGGAGTGGTGGAAGTTACCTATATTAAAAACTCACTTCATTGCCCTTAACTCCATGGAAATGAACATAAACTTATTGTCCAAAAAAAAAAAAAAAAAAAAATAGTTTCCCCAGAAGAAAGCAACCTGACAGGAATGAAACTTGGTGGGTAGGTTTGACATCGTGAGACATGCAAATGATTCAAGTATCGCCCTCAGCCTTGCAGGTGACGCCAGCAAAGGTGGGGTCGTAGTGTTGTGCCTGACCGGCTATATAAAGTCGACCCATTCCGCATGCTTGCCAATCTGATTTGTGCTATTGTGTTGGTTGCGTCCTTTGCAAGTGAAGTATGCCTTGGAAAAAAGTTCAGAAGCAATTCAAGCAGTTGGAGGAGTTTGAGACGGGCCGTATCGTCGGACTACGGGAAGCAGGATGGTCTTATTGTCGTATTGCATGCCATACCAGTCATGCAGATATCACCATAGCATGCTGTTGGCAGCAGTGGATAGAACAAGGCACGCAGCAACAACAGGAAGGGCCTGGGAGACCTAGATGAACCACAGAGAGAGATGACCGATAGGTTGTTCGACATGCGCAGAGTGACACAACAGCCACGAGTGCGGATATTCAGCGAGCAGTGGTGCCTTCCATGCATTGTCCGATTAGTGCCAGTGTGACATATTGTACATAATTATATCATTGTTATATCGTTTATATTGTAATTGTATTATATGTCTTTAAGCTGTAATCACGTAGCAAGCACTGTGTGCTTGGAAATCGATGAGTGTCTAAGTAAAGTGTGTATGCTAGGATTATACTCTAATACAGTGTATATTAAAGTGCTAGTACTAGTGAGTAGCTAATAGCAATACATATAATAATACATGGTGTCAGGAGTGGGGTAAATTTAACCCAACCGGAAATATAAGCGAAAATTGATGCCGATGGAAATCACAGTTCCAGTTCTATATGCGTGCTATAGAAGCGGAACAAAACCAGAAAAGGTAAAAAAATTCACTATTTTTACATTGTATAGGGGAGAATGCCAAGATGTTTATCATTCGTTCTGTTTAACAGAAGAACAACAAAATAATTCACTAGTACTATTTGAAAATTATTGTAACCCAAAAAGAATGTTACTTACGAACGCTATAAATTCAATCATTGCAGTCAAAAACAAGGTGTTCCATTTAATGATTATCTAACAGAATTAAAGTTATGTCATCATCTTGTGAATTTGGGCAACTTAAAAGATTCATTAATAAGAGATAGAATTGTATGTGGCATATATTCGGAAGAATTAAGAGAATGCTTGCTAAGAGAATCGGGTTTAGCTTTGGAAAAAGCAATTGATGTGTGTCCGGCTAGTGAAATAACAAAATCCAAATAAAAAGCATGTATGACAACAGTGAAATTGTTAATGCCATTAAAAAGGACTTTAAAAAGGGTAATACAATTAATTCCAAATACAAAGTGAAAGAAACTGAACAAAAAAGAACATATAGTAAATCTTGTAGCAAATGTGGCAAGCAGCACAAATTTCGAGATTGTCCTGCATTTGGACAAAAATGTCATATTTGTGCAAAGAAGAACCATTTTGCAAAAATGTGTAGAAACAAGAAACTGCAAGAGATAGCTAGTTCTAGCAGTAATATACTGGAAAATGAATTTCTGTTAGATTCTGTTAGCAAAGGAGTTCATTCGAAAGAATGGAACGTTAATATAGAAATAAATAAAGAAATTATTACTTGCAAAATAGATACTAGAGCACAAGTCAACGTAATGCCATTATCATGTATAAAAAACTGGAATACAAAAGTAAATAAAATCAAGCACACAAATGTTAAGTTAACAGGATATGGAGGCAATAAAATAGAATCTTTGGGAAAAATTAATTTTAAAACAAGACACAAAGGAATACGTAAAGACACAGATTTTTACATTACTAAAAGTCACAGTGATAGACCACTGATAGGTTTGCCTACATGTGAAGACTTTGCAATCATTAAACTAACTGCAGAAATAAAACAAGAACATACTTATAACATTGAGGGAATAGTAGACAAATACAAAGAAGTTTTTGAAGGTCTTGGCTGTATTCCTAAAGCTTATGAAATTAAAATAGATCATACAGTAACTCCTAAAGTATTCCCAGCTAGAAGCAGCAGAAACTCCTAGATCATACATAGTACAAACAGAAGGAAAAACATACAGGGAAAACAGGAGACAAATGATCAAGGACCTCACTCCAGAAATAAGTGAGCAACCAAGGACAATGACTGAAAACAACACAAGTGTCACCCCTACGGAGAAGGAACCTTTGACTCTACTTGACCCTGTTCCAGACACTACAGGTAACTCACCTGAACAGTCAGAATCAACTAGAACAATTTTCAATATAGAACAATCTAGCAATGATAGGTTGATGGCTACCAGAAGTGGCAGAGTAGTGAAGAAGCCAGCCAGATATCTAGAGTAGCAATGATTTTACTTGTTTACATAAGACAGTAATATTTTGTAAACAAAGGAGATGTGACATATTGTACATAATGATATCATTGTTATATTGTTTATATCATAATCGTATTATATGTCTTTAAGCTGTAATCGCGTAGTAAACACTGTGTGCTTGGAAGTCGATGAGTGACTAAGTAAAGTGTGTATGCTAGGCTTATACTCTAATAAAGTATATATTAAAGTGCTAGTACTAGTGAGCAGCTAATAGCAACACATATAATAATACAGCCAGCACCATTGGCAGATGGCTGTATGACATAAGACTACACGCACACAGACCATTACGACGACTGCCCTTAATACCATTGCATTGTCACCAAAAACTGCAATGGTGTCGTGCCAGACTGTCAAGGAGCCACTCAGAATGGCAGCAGGTGATCTTCAGTGACGAGTCCTGCTTTTGTCTTGGAGGAGATGAACAACGAATCCATGTGTGGAGGCACCGTGGTCAGCACCAAGATGAACGGTTTGTTGTCAAGCATGACACATCCAGAAGGTCTGGTGTCATGGTGTGGGGTGCAATTGCCTACGATGCCAGATCACCTTTGGCGTTTATTACAGGCACTTAAACAGCCTAACGTTACATTAATGAGGTCCTGCAACCAATGGCCCTACCTTTTCTGAACGCTCACTCCGGTGAGATTTTCCAACAGGACGACGCTCATCTGCATACTGCTGCTGTCTTGAGAGCTTGCCTTCAAGGCACTGACACTCTGCCATGGAAAACTGCATCGCCAGACCTATTGCCAATTGAAAATGTGTAGAATGCTATTGGGCATGCTATCCACACTCCACCCCTACTGCACAATCTGTAGGAACTGTGTGAGAAGATTCAAGCTGCATGGGATGGCTTATCGCAGGACACCATTAGTAACCTGTACAACTCCATGCCGAGACATCTGGCATGCTGTAAGAGCAAACATGGTGGCCCGGCGCTATACTGACAGACACTACTTTTTGGTGTGTAGCTCAATAAATATTGCCCATATTAGTCTCAATGTTTAATCATTTATTGTTCCTGGTAACCTTTACCTTCCACACGAATAGCATTGCTGTCCAACACTCCTTCTGGGTGCACCTATTTTTTGACGATGAGTGTATTAACACACGTATTTCCTATTCATAATTTGCGCCACGGGTGCAAATTATGAGCCAGATGTTATGGCGTTGATACGCTATTGGTTTAGAAAAAGTATCCCCCAGCATGACAGATAATGAGAAAGCTTCCTTTGTTAGCTTGGTGTCAGTGGTGGACATTGTTGAGCTTTTGAAGATGCTCCGGGAGGGAGTGAAAGTTCTTAAACGAGCGTGAATGTTTGCCGACAAATGAAGGACAACAAGGGTAAATTTTTTACAAACTTTTAAATTAAGTTATTTTAATAGTAATGGATAAATAGTAATGTTTTTGTCTGAGTTTGAAAGTTGTGTGCTTGGTGTTGTGTTAGTAAAGAAGATATTTTTAAACGTGAATTGCAAATTTTAGCTTAAACCTTTTTTACTTTTATTTGCATTTCATTTGTAAATTAGTATTAGTGTTTAATATGAATAGAGAATGGTTGAGGTAGAAATTAATTTTTAAATGAGTTAATGTTAGTGTTTTTCGTGCTTCCCACCGGAGTTGTTCCAAAGCAAAAAATGTTGGATGTCATACGAGTGTTAACATAATCATAATAGGTCGCTTACCTTTTGTACACATTTCCGTGCACGTTTTATTCTTTTGGTTGTCTAGCTTGGTTCAAGCCTCTGGTGCGGTGGTCCTTTTTCGTCTTCAGGTTCATTCAATGCCTGGTGAATGTATAAGTCCTTGAAGTGTACTGCATACATTCGCCAGGCATTGAATGAACCTGAATTATACATTCGCCAGGCATTGAATGAACCTGAAGACGAAAAAGGACCATTGCACCAGAGGCTTGAACCAAGCTAGACAACCAAAAGAATAAAACGTGCAGGGAAATGTGTACAAAAGGTAAGCAACCTATTATGATTATAATTGCATGCAAATAAATTATGAATAATTATGGCATAAGCTATAGCTGTTTTAACACTGAATTAGTGTGTTAATATGTTCATTTCTGTGGAGTTAAGGGCAAGGAAGTGAGTTTTTAATATAGATAACTTCATTGTCTTTTGGTCTTCATAGATATTTAGCGTTACTGCTATACATGTTAAAAATACTTATAACCAGTGATATAAGATAAAGCTTTTCTCATTGCCTTTTATAGTAAAGCATTATCTGTGAGGATGATTCAAATGAAAACATCAAAAGTGAAAATAATATATACTTTATTCATATCATGGACAACAGATACATTCACTTTTATTCACAGTACATTCCTCTTGCAGTGTACTTTTACCATCACAAAGCCCATGCATGGATTCCCATCAATGGCAAAGTTCTTTGTTTAAGCTTGCGGGCACTTTAGCACTACTTTTTGCACTCTGCAGCCAGAATGAAAGTGTTTCCCCTGACAATGAATTTTCAAGTGAGAGCACATGGGAGGCACCTTGAATCGAGGCTGAGAAGGGGATTTGGTACTCTGACATGAGAGTTGTCATGAATGGAACTATGTTCTCTCATGTGGATAATCACATGAGAGAACATAACTGCTGAGTGGTATCTTTCATATCTTGAATGTCATTTTTAAACATTAGCACCTATTCATACACTCTCCACTGCATTCAATAGTTATTTCCAAATGCTTTAGCCATCCTTTTATGGATATCACTCCTAGAGGTAGGAAACATAACAATGCCCCCGCCCCTTTACTTAATAGCAACATTATATGTGTGAGGCCATCATCTTTCTGGTGTCTTACACTGGTCAGGGGTGCCATCTATGGCATTGTAACCTAACAATTCTGCTATCATACCAGTTAGTTTTCCCTCTCCTTCCCACTGTTACTTTTGCTGCTTTCATTTTTTTTTTTTTTTTTTTTTTCTGTGTTAACTACCCCCACAAGTATCTAAGTCTACAAGTAGTAACCTGCCCTAATTTAAGGCCACTTGTACTAGACAAGGGGTAGAACTAGCACTGGGGTGTAGGACAAGCACACCATTTATGCCTCACTCACAACTTGAACTTAGATCTAATTCAGACTGAATCCACACTTCTGACCACTCATCACAGGGGTGACATTGCTTTCTTGTAAACCTCTAACATATTTGAGGCCTTTTACTCAAGCATTTAGGGCAAGCATTGGAGCTCCAATTAGCTTCTCCATACAATGCATGTTACCATGAAATGAAAGCAAATGAAAATGTAAGTTGCATCAGTGCATACAAAAATAATTGTTGGGTTTCTGTAACTAAACTGAAGTGCCAGAAAAACTGGTACACCAGTCTAATACTTGGCAGGTCCCCCACAGGAGCGCAGGACTGTAGAAATACGACAGGGCATGGACTCCACTAGCTTCTGGAAATATGCTGTAGGCAATGCACACTATACTTCCTGCAGAACATTCCACAATTTGGGTGTATTCCGAGGTCTTGGATTCCTGTGTTCGATAGCGCGTTGCATGGCATCCAAAATGTGTTCTATCCCGTTCAGATCTGGGGACTTGGGTGGGAATGGCAACACCCCAAACTCAGATGAATGCTCCTTTAACCATAATGTGGCATTCCGACACTTGTGTGGAGGTGCATTGTCCTGTTGGAACAGGCCCAACCCATCAGCAAGAATGCAGGACATGAACGGGTGTACCTCGTCAGAAAGGACGTGCACACAGCATTGGCCGGTCACAGACATTTGTAGACGTACCAGGGGTCCCAGTGAAGTCCAGCTAAACACACCCCATACCATCACGGACCCCCCACCAGCCGGTACAGTTCCCTGTTGACAGGCGGGATCCATGGCTTCATGGGGTTTGCACCACACACGAATCCTTCCATCTGCCGGATACAGTTGGAAACGCACCTCGTCAGACCAGGCTACTTGTTTCCAGTGATCAAGTGTCCAGTGGTGGTGTTGCCATGCCCATGTGAGGCACATAGCTCTGTGTCGTGCACCCATCAAGGGGACTCGAGTTGGGCGCCTGCTCCCAAAGCCCATATCGTGCAGGGTATGTTGCACAGTCTGGACACTGATGCTTGTTGAGGCTCCAAGCATTGAATTCCAATGATACCTGCAAGAGTGTTGCACATCTATCGCGTTAAATGATTCTTCCAGCCGACGATGGTCACGTTCACACAATGTCTTTTTACGGCCACACTGGTATCATAGGTTGGAGGTTTTGCCAGAATTCTTGTATTCACAGTACACCCTTGCAATGGTCGTCCGTGAAAATCCGAACTTCGTTTCTACCTCCAAAATACTATGGCCCATCTCACAGGTGCCAACTATGACACCGCGTTGAAAATTGCTTAAATAGTTATTACTTGTCATTCTCATGCCGAAAACAGCTCTGACAGCTGGCAAAGATGTCTATCGTTTTATATACGCACTGGCGGACGCAACCGAGTACGTGCAAAGATGACGTTGCTATGTATTTTGCATAAGCTTGTCTGTACCAGTTTTTCTGGCACTTCAGTGTATATCATGTTGATGGAGGTGAATTTGGGATGTGGGACTGACTACCACTCAAGAGATGTGTATTCATTGAAGCATAATGGATCTGGGAAGGGATATTGCTTCTCAGTTGTTGTGCCCCTATAAACTAATCACGTAAAGTAACCAATTACTTGGATATCTTAATGATCTCATACTTTTTGGTATCTTTTCAAATTGATTTTACACTATTTTCACATGTCACATGTAATCAAGAGTTTACTAATAGAAAATGCATACATTCCTTTTAAATTACAATTTACTCATGTAAAAGGAACAAATAAGAAATAAAAATCTGCTGTTGGAAATAAATAGCTATGAACAGTAAATAAAAACAGGATGCAATGCACACCCAAGTTTCCTTTTTATTTACCTCCTACCTATGTAATGATTATTATTTGATATAATGAAAATGTTACATAATTAGTATGACAAAGGCACAAACTTATCATACAATATACTTACGCTGTTGGCTCTTGATGAACCTTATCAGCAATTCTGTATCCTTCAGATTTTCCATTGCTAACTTTAAATGAAAACTGATCTGTTACAGATATCTCAGAAGTCCTTCTCTCATATGATATTATTTTTTTGTTTATGTCTTCCTGACTGAAAGTATGAACAGCAATCTTCTTTTCTCCATGGAATAAAAATCCAAACTTAAGATGCTTGGATACCGTATACATAATCTCATCAACAGAAGTAAGAGGATCATAAGTAAACAGGTTCTGGGATGTCAAGATCTTAGAATTCAAATTATTTTGATCTATGAATAAAGGGTTCAAAGTTTTTAATGTTGGAAATTTAGAGAATGAAGCAGTGAATGGTATTATACTAACGAAAAAGGTAAAATGTTTAGAAACTACTCCATTTGTTACTGTAAGCTCAAAACTATCATTTTTACTACTTTGTACATCAGTACGCTGATACAGAACTTGGCCATTTACTACATCTAAAAGTGAGAAACTACTGGCTTTACTAGTTGAGTCATTGAAGAACACAATAATTCCAAATTTAGGTTCTTGAACAACATTAAACACTATATCTTTAAAATTTGATGTTCCATCCCATGCATATAGTGAGCTAGAATTGAAAGTAAAATGACCGCCTTCTTGAACAGCAGCCTGACTAGCTGATACAGTTAAATTAATTTTTTCTGTTTCCACAATCTTTATGGTGAAAGATGCAGGCACTGTTTCATGTGCTCCATCAGAAATAAGAAAAGTGAAACTATCTTCTTCAGATGTTGAAACAAAAGTTCCTCGTTGATACCTATGAAATAAAACAAAATTAAAATACACTGGTTTCTATAAATTAAGCAAAAAATAGAAAAATTGTGATAACTCGAAAAGTATGCAACCAATTCGAATGAAATTTGGTGGTAAGCTTTATCAGACCAAATGCAACAAAAAACATAAGAACATGTGATACAAAGCATTTACATTTTGTATGAGTGATGCAAATATGAACAGAAATAGAGGTATCAAGATGAAATAAGAAAAGGTACTTCAATACGAAGTGTGGTTACGCCAAACAGTAATACAGGCCTGACAGCGATGTTCCATGCTGTTAATTATGGTGTTGAGCGGTTCTGTGAGTAGCTGTGTCCATTGCTTGAGCAAAGCAGTGCAGGGCCCCTGCATGGTTCGGGGAGGTGAATGGAGGCCAGCAACACGTCTCCCGAGAGTATCCTAGACATGCTCAATGGGATTCAGATCCGGAAAGCGTGCTGGCCACTCCATACAGACTATAGTCTCCTGTTCCAGGTACTGGTGCACGAGGCGAGCTGTGTGTGTGTGTGTGTGTGTGTGTGGAGGGGGTTATCCGCCTGCAGTACAAATGTATCGCCAATTGCGGTCGCATAGGAACAAACAATAGGGTCTAGGATGTTATCACTATACCTCTGAGCATTGAGGTTTCCATGTGGCAACACAGAGAGGTCGGTACGGCCGCCTAATGATATGCCTGCCAAAACCAGAACACAACTACCGCAATAGGTGTCCCTTTCCTGGATATTAGAGGGAAGATAGCAAGTACCGGGCTCTTTCCAGATGTAAACTTGGCAAGAATCACTCTGTAAACAGTATAGCAACTTATCAGTGAACAGAATGGACCTCCAATGATTTTGAGTCCAGTTCACATGGATTCATGCCCAATTGAAACGTTCCCTCCGGTGGCGTGGTGTGTGGGGCACGCATAATTTCGGATGCCAAGCATACAGTCTTCCTGCATGTAACATTCTGTGGACCGTCGAAGATGATATTGTCTGTCCAGTGGCTGACGCAAGCACAGATCTGAGATGAGTCGGTGTAGCTGTCCTGTTCTGTCGTGCCAAAAGCAGCAAATACCGGTCATCCACGGAGGTTATCGCCTTTGGCTTACCTTTGCTGTACCTTCAGGAAGCTGCACCTGTTGCTTGGAACTGCTGCCACGTCTTGCTGCCCACAGAATGATCGCCGTTGAACCATCCTGCTATGACATCTGCCTGCCATTGCCCTGCTCTGAGTTGGACTATCGCTCTGTAGTGTAACTCCGCTGGTAAATGACATCTCGAAGTAATGTTAAAAAAATCTCTATCTTGAAATCTTGTCATTCACCGGCGCAGATGAATCGGCAACTCCCTTGTAAGCAGCTCATTTTAAGCTCTTGAGCATTTGCATAAAGCGCTGCCAGCACCAATTATTTGCCTTTCATACATCGATGCCGTATGTCTTTGCCCATAACATATGCAAATTTTTGTGCAATTTGGACTATATTTCGCCCAATTATCACGATTTTTCGGTTTGTTGCTTAATTTATGGAAACAAATGTACTAGAAACAGTATTGCAGAATGTAAATACATAGTGAATTAAAACAATTAAATGCATGCTAACTATCACTCATTCATTCAAACAAGAAAAAAATTGTGACAAATGAAGAGGAAAAGATTTCTAAAATGCACACACTTGCAAGTCGAAAACAACTTCAAAAATTCGACAGCATTATACAGCAGTACTAAGTACTGCAAATCAGTAAATAAATATGGCAATCTATATACTCCAGAAATGAATTTTTCTTCTTGCATTAGCTATAAAAATATTTTACTTACATTTTCCCCTGTGATTTGCCAATTTCAGAACCATCATTCTATATCAAACAAAGTTTTTACAGCAATATTTTGAATTCAATCCACTTCTATGTCAGCGCAAAAAAAAAAAAAAAAATCTTGATTTTTAAATGAACAGTTTAAAAAAAGGTTTTCCTTGATTAGATTTCATTTGCTACAGTAAAATACACATTTTTTAAATATATGAATGCTGTTTATGGGTACACATCTTTATATCACTCACTCTACATACACTTCCAGAGGTTGTGCAATGAAAAAAATCCCAATGAAAACTGGAGACCACCTGTTTTGTTTTCCATTTTCTAAAAATTGAAAACAAAATGGTAGATATAGTGTATGATAATGCGAGTGAGCCAGTGCAACAGGAGTAACTTCAAATAGTGCTTTAAAAGTAATTCTGAAAAAAAAGTAGTGTTCAGTATAAAATTAAGTGTACAGTACACAGTGCTCATTAGTAACACCTTGAATTTTTTCTTTTTTTTTCTTGCAAAATTAATGCAAACAGAATTTTGCTATTTACCTAATGATTATATCTGATTGCTAAAATAGTGAACTGAAAAAAAAAACTTCAGCTAACTGTAAGACACAAATGAATAAAAAGTAGACAAACAATTCAGTCTTAAGAAAAAGTTTTACATATGCTTCAAGTAGTGGTGGCACATGCTATAGGTTCAGTGAACCCCCTAAGTGAATTTCATTTTAGCAAAATTATTACTTTTAATATCCCTTCAGGCATATTTTTATGTTTATCCTAATCCCCGGTCTCAGCTGACTCATTACTATGCCCAGCCTTAATTCATTTTCTGCCTCTGCAAGTCCTTTTTGCATCGGAATCTCAGCTGGGCTCAGAAGCAGAAATTAACCCAACTGGCCTTCCAAATGCGATGGTCGGGAAGGTGTCACTTTTTTTTTATTGGAGGTTTAATGACCACTGTGAGCAACTCAATGAGCTATAAGCAGTCAACCATCCCTAATTTAGGGCCACTGGTTCCAGGGAAGGGAAAGAGCCAGTGCGGTAAGACAAACACAACATCCATGCCTCACCAGGATTCAAACCCGGACCCCTTTCGGGCAAACGATCAGAAGCCATCACTTAGACCACTGTGCCACTGGGGTGGCGAGGTGTTGCTTTGAAAGCGGCAAATAACTTTAGCATTGTGAGAAGTCGCTGCATGACCTTGCAGCAATTGGAGTGACATATCTAGCTGATGAGCACCCTCGGTTGGGTGATGCAAAGCCATTACTCATGGAGGAAGTCAGGTGATTTGGTGACGTCGCCTTTCGAACGGGGTCAAGGGTGACAGTGATTCCCCTGTTATAATTCATGCAACAGTGGCTAACAGAACAGCTGGAGATTTTTGGGTGCGATTTACAGTTTATGGAAGTAAAAGATTTACAGTTGCTCAGGAACTGTAAAAATGTAAGTTTAGAAGTGGTGTCATTTAATTGTTTATTTAGACAAAATTTCTTCAAGTGAAAATAGAACCAAAGGAATATTATTGGGTAAAGCCTTAAGTAAGTGATTTGTTTATTTAGGTTTCAGTGGGTGTAAATCAGTTAATTGTTTGTTTGTTGTTCTGCGGGTATTGTGTGTGAGGTGAGTCTAACTGTGCTTGTGAGTTCTGCTTAAAAATGAACAGTGTGAACTTTCTTTTAGAAACAAATTTCTCTACATGCCACTCAACGAGAAATGTAGGATTAAAGAATTAGGTAGGCCGGTCCCTATTATACATATTATAGTGTGAGAGGAAAAGAATATTGCTGCTCATTTAATACAGTGATGTATGATAGAAACAACAGAATTTGTGGTTGTGATTATAACAATAGATTTTATTGCTTTCTGTGTTTGCTGTTTGCTAAGGGGAGAGACACCACCTGGACAAAAACAGGTATGCCGGATTTAGGATACTTATCCCAAAAAATAAAGAGACATGAGGTATCCGGTGCTCACACGAACGCTTGCCTTGATCTCTCAGTACTGGCCTTGAGTTAGCTCTTAGAGGACATGATGAGACAACTGAATCGAGCAATGCAGGTATATTCAGGGGTTTAATTGACTTTGCATCAATTCTTGACAATGTTCTGAAGAAGCATTTTACTAAGGCTACTGTTTTTAAGGGTACATCCAAAGATACACAGAACGATTTGTTAGATTGCATGTTGTGTGCGTGTAGGAGAAAGATTTTGGAGGAAATATATGCTGCCAATTTTGTTTCTGTTATTTCTGATGAGACCACTGATGTTTCCTTTAAGTTTCAATTAGTAGTTGTCCTAAGATATATGCTACCCAACAGAAAACCGGTTGAGAGATTTTAGACTTTCTTAAATCCTTGCAATCATAATGCCTCCACTGTGGCTACTTGCATTAAGAATGTTCTACAGGAAGTTGTTGGGGAGCAAAGAGAAAAAGTAATTTTACAAAGCTATGATGGAGCCAGAGTTATGAGTGGTCAACATTCGGGAGTACAAACTATCCTAAGGGACGTTTATTTGCATGCATACTTTGTTCACTGTTACGCTCACCAACTTAACTTAATAATGGCTCAAGCAGTAAGTCAGAATAAAGAAGTTAAAGTCTTCTTTGCTAATGTTTCCGAGATCCCTAACTTTTTCGCCTATTCATCTCAGAGAACTCAAGTTCTTGATGAAATAGTTGGAAGAAGACTACCGCCAGGTTCTAATACAAGATGGTATTTCTGTTCAAGGACAATCATAACCATTTACACAAATTAAGACTCTTTAATTGAGTGTTTTCAGAAAATTCTAGAAACTGGTAAACAAATGACAATGGTAAATCAAGCCCAAGGACTCCAACTGAAAATGCTGCAACCTGCATTCAACTTCTGGATTCAATTTTTCTACAGGGTAATGCCTCATGTTGATATCTTGTACAATACTTTACAGAAACAAGCCGTAAGTCCCCTATCAGTGAAAACTGCAATATCGGCCTTCGTTAATGAAATTGTTAAGATCAGAGAGGATGTTGACAACATCACTGTGGAAGAAAGTCAGAATGAAAAGAAGACCCGAAGAAACGAAAATTTTACAAAATGCTGCGGCAAAAGAAGTCTGCGACTTAATTATAAATCAAGCTAAGGAAAGATTTGAGTTTTCTGGACATTTGTCAGCATCAAATTTATTTGTTCATCACAGTTTCAGGAAGTCATTCCCAAAGCAAACTTTGGAATGCGTAGTAGAGTGGTATCAATTTCTTAACAAGAACAAATTGAAAACAGAACTGCAGACCATCTATGGAAGAGAGGATTTTCAGAATGTAAAGAAAGCAACTGACCTGTTAGGATTTTTGCCAGAGAATAACTTAAAAGAGTGCTTTGGGGAGGTAGTAAAACTCCTGAAAATAATAATTACAATTCTGATGATGACACTAGAAGCAGAAAGATGTTTTTCTTGTTTAAAAAGGATTAAAACATTTCTGAGGAGTACAATGGAGGAAGACAGACTGACTTCACTAGCAATACTGTCCATTGAAAAAATTTCATCAACCAGCTTGAGAATTTTAACGAGTGCATAATTGACAGATTTGCGGCGAAAAAGGAACGAAGGGTGGATTTCTTATAAAAACACACAGCTACAAAATCAGCAGAAGTAACGATTGCAATGGTATCTACTGGGCATGGAAGTGGCAGTGCTTCTGTAGCTGGTGAGAATCAGACGCAATATTGATTCCAGGTGGGTGCCAATATTATACTGTTTATCCAAGCAAATTTTCATTTTGTATTGTTGTGTTATTTTTTTAACTCACTATAGTACTGAAACTCCTTTGTATTTTCAGTTAAGGTTGACCATACCAGTAACTTTTTCATTTGCATATTCAAAGCATGAATCGATTTCTTATTGTATTGTCACCAAACTAGTCTACATGAGCCATGACACATACACAACACCACACCACACAGACTCTCATATACGTAGGTGAGTATAGAAAGTAGTGAACCCCCACTATCTCAGCCACAAGCCACCAATGACTTCAGGCTAAAGCATCTTTATGTTTCAGCTGCATCTGCTCTTTAAATCAAGTTTGGCTTTTTCTCAGTGTTTCAGAGAAACTTACTGGATTTAAGTTTTATATACATATCTTTACTTATGTTAAATTCCAAGTTCTTCCTATAGTCCTCTTTCCCAGATAAGTTTCCATAAATTTAAAGTCTATGTTTTCCTTTGAAAGAGGGCAATGTTTGGGTGCTAAAAAAATTATTTAATTTGTCTAAATTTGTCAGTGATAATTTAAAGATAAATAATGCAAGACCTTCAACAGTTTCACAGGCAACTGACATGATACAGAATCGCCCACCAGTCAAACTTAGTAAAGAGGAAACTAGAAGAAGGGATCGAAATAGCAAGAAGAAGTACCACAATTAACGATAATTGCGGTTGGACTCTTCCAACTGAGTGGCAGCAACTACTCCAGTGAAGTAGTTCTGATGACGAACTAGGCTTTAGTTCGAAAATTTGACCACCAACATTTTTGAATAATAACCTCTATAAGACCCGTAAAAAAGTTAATTCCAAATATTTAAAATTCGGCTTTAAAGAGAAATATGTGCCTTGATATCCAATGGGAGGGGCTTGAGCCCCCAGAGCCCCTCCCTTTCCTATGCCAGTGTTGCAGGGTACTTATCTATTTCTATTTTTCATTTCAGTTACACTCATGCATTTTAAAACAAGCACTATACAATCCCCTTGAAAAAAATTTCCACCAAGAAGGGCTGCATTGATTAGACAGATTACAATGGATCCATTTTTTTCTGTATCATGATTAACTAAATTTCAATGAACAATTTTACTTAGTGATACATTCTCATAGGCTTATTTTCATGACATGTTTTCAACTGAAATTGAAAAATATGGCTTACCCATTTGAGAGAAAGTTCTGCTTTTCTTTGCACATCAATCTCTGCACGTAAATTGGACTACATTATTTCTTCCGAGCTTCTGACTTTCTGACTTCAGGTTCTAAATTTGAAAAATTTGAAATCCTTAAAATCATTTAAAAACTATCATGAAACTAAGTCTTTTTCTTGAACAATATTCTGAAAAATTCTCAATGTCCATATATGTTTATATACAGGGTGATTCAAAAAGGAATTTACAGCTTTGAAAGCATATAGAAATTTATTCAGAATGCTTACAAAATTTTTGGAGGCATTAATCTGTAGCAAAACACATCAAGTTTTACCTCATGTAGTGCCCCCATAGCACAGAATTCCATAACCACCAGCAGCATGCGTTTCAAAATGGATGCTTTCACAGATGCGCAGCATGTGTGCAGTGTGTTTTGGTTTGAAGAAACGAAATCCACAACAGCTATTCAATGGAAATTTTACACCCAATATCGTAGGATCCTCTCACTAGACCTACAATTTACTCTTGAGATAAGAATTTTGTTGTGACTGTTTGTTCTGTTCACCATGAGAAATCCCCTGGTTGCTCACGTGTTTCTGCTGCTGTTGTGGAGCAAGTGAGGAAGAGCTTCATTTGTAGTCCCACGAAATCAATGTGATGTGTGTCTTGCAAAATTGGAATTTCACAACCAATGGTTTGGCAAGTGTTACAAAAATGATTGCACTTAAATCATACAGATTTACCATGGTTCAAGAAATTAGTACCACAAATTGTGTGGCTTGTCAGGAATTCTGTGTGGAAATGTTGCACTGGATAAAGGAAGATGGGACATTCCTGGACTACACAACCTTCAGTTTCACGTCAGTGGTAAGGTTAACACCCACAACTGCAGAATTTAGGGCACCGAGAATGGTAATGCTCCGGGAGTTGATAGCATAACTGCCAAGATGTTGAAATATGGTGGTGACTCTGTAATTGACTGATTAACTGAAATTTGTCAGTTGTGCTGGGAGTTAGGAATGGTCCCTCGGGATTGGGAGGATGCTATTATTGTTCCCTTGTACAAGGAAAAAGGGGATCAGACTGATTGCAAGAACTATCGTGGTATTAGCCTGCTGAGTGTGCCAGGGAAAGTGTTCAGTAAGGTCGTTATTGAAAAAGTACGGGGTCTTACATCAGAGAAAGCATGGGATGTTCAGAGTGGTTTTATGCCTGGTAAAGGCTGCACTAACCAAATTTTTGCATTACGCATGATGATTGAAAAGTATCTGACTGTTGGTAAGAAAGTTTTTGCTGCCTTCATAGATTTAGAGAAAGCTTATGACTGAGCAAATAAGGACACTTTTGTGGAAGGTTTTGAATGAATATGGTGTTACTGGGAATCTACTTAATAGTGTAAAAGCCATGTATGCTGGCAGTAGACCTTGTGTACGAGTGAATGGTGTTTTATTAAAATGGTTTTCTATTGGTGCAGGAGTCAGACAAGGTTGTGTAATGTCACCATGGCTGTTTAATATATTTATGGATGCGTGCATTGCATGCATGATGCCAAAATAGATAATACTGGTTTATGTCTTGGTGATATTCGTGTGTGCAGACTGTTGTATTCTGATGACACTGTCCTGTTGGCAGAGAGCAAAAGTGAGTTGCAGAATATGTTTTCCCGGATGTATGAAGTTTGCATGAAATTCAAACTGAGTATAAATAAGGGGAAGACCAAAGTTATGGTTTTTGAGAAAGGAACTGGTAGTACTGAATGTAATATATATCTAAATGGCACAGTGATTGATCACGTGAATGAGTTTGTGTATTTAGGAAGCATATTTGACAGAGAGAACAAATTGGATGGGGAAATTAGTAGGCGAGTGAATTCTTCTTTGAAAGTCATAGCAGCTTTGGGAAGTGTTCACAGGAATGATGGGTTCTCAAAAGTCCCGCATGGCTGTGTATGAGAGTGTAATTGTTCCTACTCTGATGTAAGACTGAAACCTGGGTACTGCAGAAGAAACATAGGAGTTGTTTGTGTGCTGGAGGAATGCGTTACTTACGGGCGGGTTTGTGGCAAGACACATTCTGATTGTGTGAGAAATGAAGATGTGTTGCAGTTATGTAATGTGAAGCAAAATGTTGTTAGCATGGTGGAGACTAATATGTTTCAGTGGTTTGGCCATGTTGAAAGAATGAGTGATGAAATGCTTAATAAGAAAATCTGTTTAGCCCAAGTGGCAGAAAGGAAAGGTAGAGGAAGGCCAAGGAAGTTGTGGGAGGATCAGATTCAGGAGTGCCTGCATGAGAAAAAGATTATGAGTATGAAGTATAGAAGGTCTTGTGTACGGCGTGTGATGGATGTCGGTGAAGCCCGAGCTGTATGTCAAGATCGCTGTAAATGGAGAAGTCTGATACAGCAACAGTAAGGAAAAATTATTTGGTAGTCTGTATTTCTTCAAGGAGCTAACCTCTGAATCTCAGAGAACAGCTTAATGATATGTATGTATGTATGTATGTGTGTATGTATGTGTGTATGTATGTGTGTATGTATGAAAATCCACGTGAATCTCTTGAACATGTTTGCAACAGCCCAAAGGTGAATATGTTTTGTGCACTTAGAAAACAGAAGGTTTATGATCCCTTCTTTTTTCATGAGAAAACCATCAATGACATCATGTATCTGGATATGCTCAAAAATTTCTCATTCCACAGTTGGACAATGATAACCAAGAAGGATGTATTCACTTTCAGCAAGATGGTGCACTACCTCACTACTGTAAAGATGTCTGGAATATCCTCAATAAACATTTCCCAGGCCAGAGGTTTATTCAAGTAGGGCCAATAGCATGGCATCTCATTCTCCCAACTTGAAGCCTCTTAATTCAAAATTGCTATTAAGAATTTTTGCTATGTAGTCCAGCAACAGGCTTAACAGCTTCAGCTATATTGAAACCTCTTGATTTTTTCCTATGGGATTTCATTAAAGATCAAGTGTTTGCTTCAAGATTACCTGCAAATCTCACTGAATACAAAACTTGAACCACCACCGCAAATGCAGAAGTGACAACAGATAGCTGCTTCGAGTTTGGGAAGAAATTGATTTCAGGTGGGATGTCTGACATATCACCAAAGGCAGTCACATTGAACCAAAATGATTATGTGGGATAAAACTTGATGTGTCTTGCTACAGATTAACACCTCAAAATATTCTGTAAGTATTCTAAATAAATTTCTATACGCTTTCAAAGCTGTAAAGTTCTTTTTGAATCACCCTGTGTGTGTGTATACACACGCGCACTGGCCACTGAATTAGAAACCTTTATGCAGATGTGCACAAACTTCCCATATTCAGCATTTATGCAAAATATATGTCACCACATGATCTAGGCGATTATTTATTTAAGACTGCTGCTCATCAGTTATCATCAGTAGTGTTGATCACAATGAGAAAAACAAAGAATATTTCAGAGTTTGAAAAAGGGCTTATTGTAGGTGCCGATCTGGCTGGAGCAATAATTTTGGAAACAGCAGAGCTGACTGTTTTCTCGAAAGGTGAGATATCTTGCATCTTTAATCGGTGCAAAAACAACTCACATTGCTTGTCCAGGAGGTGTAATTGTGACGCAACAACAATCTGTTGGGATCATGATCGCCATCATCTGAGAAAGCTTGTACAGAGAAACAGGACTTCCTGTGTATAGCAATTGGCTGAAGCATTCAATGAAGGCAGTTCTTGACCCATATCTCAGCGAACTATGCAGAGAGAATCGAAAAGGATCAGTACTGGCAGTTGCATGTCTATATGGAAACCACTGACTTCTGCAAAGAATCACAAAGTTTGTCAACAGTGGTGTTAGGAACACCATGACTGGACACTGGAAAAAAGTCATGTGGTCCAACAAGTCATGGTATACATTGTTCTGTACCAACAATAAGCAGAGAGTTTACCAGAAGCCCAAGGAAGTAATGGATCCAGCTTGCATTGTAAACACAACTGAAAAATCTGGAGGTGGAGTCATGGTGTGGGGCACATTCTGTTGATATGGAACAGGTCCCCTAATATTGCTGAAAAGTCAGGTGCCCTCCAAGGATTATCTGAATATCATTGCCAATCAAGCTCATCCTGCAATGTTGACTTCTTATTGTGCAGATGATGGCTGTTTCAACGACGACAAAGCTATTGTCCATCGCACAAGATGTGTTCAGCAGTGGCTCAGCGAGCATGACAGCAACATCCACCATCTTCCCTGGGCACCACAAAGCCCAGATCTGGACCCCATTGAGAATGTATGAGACATGTTAAAAAAACAGATCCAAGAGCAAAGTCCTCTTCTGTTAAGTCTAAGCTAGTTAAAGGACTGTTTGATGACGTCTGGTATGCTGTACACATATATGCACTCCAACACCTTGTGGAATCTACGCCAAACTGCATATGTACTGCAATTTGGGCAAAAGAAGGTCCAACTAGGTATTGAATAAAAGTTTCTAATTCAGTGGCCAGTATGTGTACATGTTATCTTCTGTGGTGCATTTTGGTTGATTAAAATCTTAACTTCAAATAATTTCATACAAGTTAAAACAAATGAAAACTGTAAAATCTTAGAGCTATTATAAAAAGGCTAATTCTTTTCTGAAGGGTCCTGTGGAATCCAAGATGTCTAGAATACAATGTTCTGTGTTTCACATTACTTGTTTTCCAGTCTGATCTTGTGCAATTAGATTTCTCTTCAATACATTTCTTAAAATATCTATGATTCAATAATGTAAAAAGAATAAATGCTTCATAAAACTTGAAGATATAAAAATATTAACAATAGCTCACACTGTAAAGGAGTTGAGAATCGCAATTTGTTTAACACATGCAATAACTATGATTCAACAACTATCGCCTATCCAAGGAAAAAATGGAAACAAATATAATAAAAGAGAAAAAGAGAGAGATGTACTTGAGAAGAAAAAAAAACCTTCATATAAGACCACCAGGTGCTGATACAAGCAACAAAGTAGATAATTAACACTCCACATGGAAGAGCATGCACATGATCATCTGACCCTGCTCAGAGAAAGCAATTTTTCTCCTAGACTTACCAGAACACTGATCAATACAGTTGACAGGGGAAGCCATGCAGCAGCACATTCTAGTTTTACATCTTAGTTAAGAACAGTTTTCCTTGATAATGGAGGATAGTGACCTCCAAAACTGTAAGAAATATCAAAGGGAAAATTTTTCAATCTGACCATGTGTGGTCAGGCTAAAAAACAAATAATGAGAAGCACAGAGCATCAGATTTTGGATGTCTTTGATCCCACAGGTGCCTTTGGATAACCTTCTTACAACAATTTCAAGATTTCACAGTTTTCATTTGTTTTATCTCACAGGAAATTACTTGAAGTGAAAATTTCAGACAATCAAAGAACGCCACAGAAGATAATGTATATATGTATAAACAGATATCAAGAAGTTTTCAGGATAGCATTGTTCAAGAAAAAAGTGATTTTCATAATAGTTTAAAAAGTTTTAAAATGATTTTAAGGGTTTAATTTTTTTAATTTTGAACCTGAAGTGAGGAGCCCATAAGAAATAATACAGTCCCATCACAGAAATTAAGGAAGAAATATTCTTCACCAAGATAAGGGAAATTCACAAGTACATTATTTTCAGCAAACATAGTGAGGTACTGATCAACACAGTCTGAGTGTTGAAATTAATGTACCTGTGAATTTACCACATATTTCTGGAAAATATTTCTTTCTCAACTTCTGTTATGATATCTGATTCACTAGGTGACTTGTGACCGATATCTATTCCAAGATTTGAAAGGTCATCAATGCTAAGAAGTGTAGTATTGCTTCAACTAGTGCAAATCTGAAGATGGTTCAGATTCCTAAACCGTATGTGCCTAGTTTCAATTACTTGGAGCTTTATTGTCCTGGGTGGTGGGTTAACATACTTGAATGGAAATTGGGAGATGTGGATCTCCATAGCAGAATCACTGCAATAGGTGACGTATGGTGCGGATTTTATTGTGGTCCTGCAGACAAAAACAATATAAAACAATATATATATATATATATATATATACTTAAGAGCAAAACTGAAGACTAAGGAAAATATATATACACCGGCAGAAAGTGAAAAAAGAACACCAAGAAGGAATTGGCGGACGATCATGAAATTTACATATGTTAATGGGGTCGACTTTACGTAGGTGTGATGTTAATTTCGGGACCAACCGGTGAGCGCTTACGCCACAGCACTGCATAATATGCAAATTATCGTCAGTGGTATTTAAGGAGTACGGCGAAGTGAATGTAATCAGTCGTCGGCGTACGGACACATGCGAAGACCCTGAAGAAGCTGCAATACCGGGACATGGAAGACGTGTACGATTTCAGCAGTTATCGGACTTTGAGCGAGGTCGTCTAGTCGGACTCCGCGAGGCCGGGTGGTCGTATCGTCGTATTACGGAGCGAATTGGACGGGAAGTATCAGTGGTGGTACGATGGTGGCGTAGATGGTCCGAGGAACACTCCCACATGAGAAGACGTGGAACCGAGAGTCACAGACGGACTGATGAGCGACCCGATCGACGCATAAGAAGAGCGGCGTTGTCAAGCAGAACATCCACTGCAACGCAAATCCAAGCTGCCGTTGCACCTGAGGTGACTGTGCGAACAATCCACAACCGTCTACTGGATGCAGGACTATGTGCACGTGTGCCTCTGGCATGTGTACCTCTGACTCCAGCTCACTGTCAGGAATGGCTGCAGTGGTGTCGCCAACGTCTGCACTGCAGAACGCAATGGCGATCTGTCGTGTTCAGCGATGAAAGCAGATTCTGCTTGGGAGCCTCCGACGGCCGTATGCGTGTTCGCAGACGCACAGGAGAGCGTCTCCACCCTTCTTGCATCCACCGGCGACACACAGGGCCTACACCTGGTCTCCTGGTGTGGGGAGCGATCAGCTATCACTCCCGTACACAACTAGTGTTTGTACCGGGTACGTTAAACAGCACCTCCTACATCAACAACAACATTCAGCCCGTTGTTGTGCCATTTGTAAGGTCGGTCCATCGTGGTGTTTTCCAGAAACATAACGCACGCCCACACACGGCACGTGCAACGCATCATGCACTTCATGGTGTGAGACAACTACCATGGCCTGCACGTTCACCGGATTTGTCCCCCATTGAGCACGTGTGGGATTTTATGGGGCAACGACTTATCCGGTCTCCACGGCCATCCCTGATTTACGCGCCCAGGTTGAGGATGCTTGGAACTCAATACCCCAAACTTACATCCAACATCTATACGACAGGCTCCACGACAGAATTGCACAGTGTGACGCAGTTCATGGCGGTTCAACCTCGTACTAACCATGTTACATGGAAATGTTATTTTTCAGTTTACCAGCAAATACAGCTGTACTTTGCCATAATGTTTTGATCACGTTATCCTCTGTATTCCGTTATTATGCTGTATAAATTTCGTTGGTATCAGACGTCTCCTTCTTGGTTTTCTTTTTTCCCTTTCCGCCAGTGTATATACACACAAAATGATAGACGCTCGATCATTGGTGCAAATTTTCCATCTGGGAATGGAATTCTGTTTTTCAAAACTTTCTGAAAATGGAAGTTTGATGGAGTCAAGATTTCCCCTGAAATTGTAGGTTTTTTGTTCCTCTCTTTTGTGATGTTCTCTCTGTCCATGTTGTTGTTAAATATAATTTTATTCCGTAAATGCTTGTGTTTCGGCTTGAAAATGGAGGCAACAATTTTGAGAAAATGTATGTTAAATGGAGCACTGTAATCTGAAATTGTTTTTCTCACGATGTTTCCTCTGCCTTGCATTATTTTTAAATTTCATTTTATTTGATAAATATTTGTGTTTCAGCTGGAAAAATGAAAAAAAATTCCGAAAACGGAAGTTGGACAGAGAAAAGATTTCTCACGTAATCATAATTTCTTTTTCTGTGATGATCCCTTGATCTAGTACTATTGTTAAATGTCATTTTGTTGCAGAAATGTTTGTTTCAGCTTGAAAATAGGGTCAATAGATTTTGGAGAGAGGAGCTAAAGGCAATGAAGACTTTTCCTGTGATTGTAATTTTCTCCCCTGTTATCCAGGGTGTCCATAAAGTCTTTCCGACATTACAAAAGTTAATATAAAAAAATGTATTACAGGTACAAGAAAGGGATTGCACAACAATAAGGGTGCACAAGTAAAGTTTTTTTTCTAGTGTCAGTATGCCTCCAGATGGGCGCCATTTGTGGCCAGGAGGACATTTAAGCTATATTCGATTTCACGCCATGTTTTGTTCAAACATCTCAGCAGATACAGAACCAATGACATCCGTTATTCTGCTCTTCAATGTCTCGGCATCCTGAACACTGCTAGAGTAAACTTGGCCTTTCACATAACCCCACAGGGAAAAGTCTAGAGGGGTTATGTTGGGCGATCAAAGTGGCCATGTCATGGGACCGTCGCGGCCAGTCCATCTGTCTGGAAATGTGGCACTCAGGAACTCACAAACCATTATTATTGACCAATGTGGTAAGGCACCATCTTGTTGGAAAATAACCGAAAGTTGGAGTGCATGCAACCGCCAACACTACCCGTTGCTTTAAACTTTTCATACCAAGCTTTTATGCTTTTTTGGTCCAGTGGTGATTGTCTGTACTCGTTTCTGAAATGACACTGGACAGTTTTTTTTTTTTTTTTTTTGAGATTTAACAACCACCGTGAGCAACTCAATGGGCTATAAGCAGTCGCCCGTCCCTAATTTAGAGTCACTGGTTCCAGGGAAGGGAGAGAGCCAGTGCCGTAAGACAAACACAACATCCATGCCTCACCGGGATTCGAACCCGGACCCCTTCCGACGAATGATCAGAGGCCAACGCCTTAGACCACTGCGCCACCGGGGCGGCAACACACTGGACAGTAACCGCCGATTTGGTCTCATGGAACCACAACATGCAAGTTGCTTTTTCTTGCATGGAAGCCATTTTTGATGAAATGTTCCTCTTATTCAGCAGTAGCGCTCATCTAAAGACCAGTAAAAAAAGCTTTATGAGTGCTGCTATATCGTCAGCACTATGCCAAAACCACGAATCTGCAAAATACAAGTTTGGAGGAAATTGTGTCTAATGACTCGCTGATAAATTGAAAATTCTGCAGTTAAGTCAAAACTGCCAAAAATGCAGATTCATGGTTTTGGCATAGTGCCGACAATATTGTGTTGCCAACCATTTTATTTTAATTTCCATAGACTTTTTTTATAATAATTTTTATAATGCAGGAAAGACTTTATGGACACCCTGGACATTGCTAAATACCATTTGATTTTATAAATCACCGTTTCAGCTTGAAAATGAGGCAAAAATTTAAAAAAAAAAAAAATCTGACAACGCAAGTTGGATGCAGCAATGATTTCTCCCTAAATCATGATTTTTTTTTCTTTGTGATCTTTCCGCTTTCATGTATTGTTGCTAAATATTATTTTATTTCATAAATGTTGATATTTCGGCATGATAGTAAGTCGAAAGATCTTACTTCACACTTAGAGCTTTGAAAAAAGTGCCAAGGTACACAAGTTCAGAGGGCAGAGTGTTCTAGAACCCAGTTATTATTATAACTTCTGTAGTACTTCTTTCTTTCTTTTGTTTTCTTTTTTTTTTTTTTTTTTTGGTAGAAGAAATATAAGGCAGTGAGTTTCTTACTTGTGCAAGTTTTTTGAACCCAGTATATGTCTTATCCAGTGACCACCCACAGATTATTTTGTAGCTCAACAATATCTGTCACACACAGATCAGAAACTTTCTGCTATGTGGATCCTGCTCCAGGGCGGTGTAATTTTCAAGTATTCTGAGATGATGTTACATGGGGAACAGTGAACTAAAAACAATTCAGTGTCACAATCTGACTGTTAAAAATTACATAATACAGTCTGATTTATGTACAGAGATTTACATGTACAGAAAAGCTGAACTTTCTCTCGAATGGGTAAGCCACATGCGTTCAATTCCAACCAAAAATACATAAAAAAATAAACCTATGATACTGTATCAATAAGTAAAATTAGTGATAAGCATGTAAAATTTTTATAGATTCAAAATGGGAAATGTTTGAAAACCTATTTTCTAGAAGAATTTTATGCAATATTCATTGAGCAGTTTTATCATTAAAAACATATATAATCCTATTTTACATGCAACAATAACATATATAATCCTATTTTACATGCAACAATAACGCTAATGCTTCCCTTTGATACACATAATTCCATCTTCACCCTAAAAATAGAGATTTCTACTGGATTTTAGAAGAAAAACATTGCTAATTTTGGTTAAAAAAATAATTTAAATAAGAGGTTTTTATTGAAGGAAGACAAAAAAAAAAACTGAAAGGTAAGGGTAATAATTATATAGGAACAGCTTCTGCAATACATAACAACAGGCAAAAAAATATCTTATGTCATGAATAGAATTAAATTTTTTTCAACGCGACTATATAATGTTTGAGTCAAAAAACAACAATGAAAGAAAAGGAAAAAAGAAAAAGGGAAACATTGCTCACTTGTAATGGGACACATCAGACTTACAGAAATTACTGTATCACAGCTTTTCCATATTTTTACATATATAATTAATTTACCTACACACTTATTAAATACATTACATAACTGCTGAGACAGTGTACATTTCATAATCATGCTTGCCAAAGGGTTAAAAACAATAGTTTTGTTCAATTACTAATCAAAAACTTCTATTATGGGAATTCTTACTAGGAATTTTTTAATTTTAATTGCAAATTTTCAGAGAAAACTCTTCTTCAGGCTGTCTTTTGTTATCATCCCCCCCCCGTCACTATCGATGTTACGGTTAACCTTGATTGTTACGGTTATTTTTCATCAAATCCTGCCAGATGTTAGACAGGAATAATCCTCTGCAGTCATTGATGATGGAATTCTGATTTTTCTCAATCTCTATTCCTTCTTTTAGCTTTCTTTTTGAAAATTGTATTGGAAACTGATGACTTTAAGGGAATTCCAATCCATGCTGTGACCAGTTTCTCTAACATGCCTATATAAAACAGTCTTGTTGGAGCAATTTTTTATAGCAGCTTTATGCTCTGCTATATGAGTTTCTAGTCTGTGATCTGTCTCACCTATATAAGATAGTCCACAACTACATTTTACTTCATAGACAACACCTTGCATTTTTAAAATATCTTCTTCTCTGTGAACTGTTTTAGGGAAAAATTTCTTAACCTTGTTCTCTAAACTTGGAGCTAGCCTAATATTATACTTCTTACTAATTCTCTTAAAGGACTCAAATAAACCTTTGTGATAAGAAATTTTTTAGTGAATTTTACTTGTTGCTTTTGCTGGTTCTTCTTATCAGTAAAATTTAGAAGTTTCTCAATTTCTCCTTTAGGATAGTTATTTTCTGCAAGGATAACTTCTTCTTTATGGGCTTCTTTCTTATCTGTTGTAGATACTATTTTATAAATTTTTTCTAAAACTGACTTGCCACATTCTTCTTAATAGAAATTGAATGATAAAAATTGAAATCCAATAATTTATTAGTTAATGTTTATTGGTTTTTCATATCAACTAGTGAGGAATTTTCCATCTTCATAATAGATAGTAATATCCAAGAAGTTAATTCTTTTTTCATTTTGAAGTTCAATAGTAAACTTAAGGGAATCATCTAATTCATTGAATGAGTCTAGAATTCTTTCTGTAACAATTTCTGAGCTATCTATTTTAAATAAGATGTCATCCATGTATCTGCTATATAGGCAGACATATGTGGGTTGTACTGGTATCTTCTCTTCTAGTTTCCCCACATAATAATTAGCTAAGAGTGGGGAGCCCATAGCGAGTCCAGATTTTTGAATGATTTTTTTTTCTCAAATTGAAAGTATATTCTGCAAAGAGAAGGTAAGCATTTCAAAAATTCAAACTAATATGTTTCTATCTTTGTTGTGAAAAACTATTAGTTCTGCCAAGTCTTCCACTATAAAGTCTATAAGTTGATCTACACTGAAGAGCAATTGAATTAGAGATACCTGTCTAGTAACGTGTAGCACCACCTTTCGCCCTGATGACGGCGGCGATTTGTCTTGGCATGGACTCAACAAGACACCGGAAGCATTGGGAAGCCATACGGATCCACGACCCCTGAACAAGCTCCCACAGTTCACGAATATTTGATGGAAGGGGGTCACAGCCTCGAACATCTCTCTCAATGGCATCCCAGATGTGCTTGATGGGACTGAGGTCAGGTGACCTAGCTGTACAAGGAAGCGAGGTCATGTCAGTGGAGTGTTCATCCAACCATTTGGATATAATTCAGGAGCAATGGCATGGTGCATTGCCTTGTTGCAGGATGAGGTCCCCAGTGGGATGTTGAAGATGCACAAACGGGAGCAAATGGTCGTCCAGGATATCCCAGTAACGTTGACCTGTGAGGAACGATGTCACATGTACCAGGGGCCCCATTTCAGTCCACGTAACCAGTCCTCAGACGAGAATGCCACCCCCACCAGCTTGAAGAGTACCCTGCTGACAAGAAGGATCCATCGCTTCATGTGGTTTGCGCCATACTCGTATCCTGCCATCCGCATGTACCAACGTGAACCTCGACTTATCAGTCCAGACAACATTTTTCCACATGTCTAGGGTCCAGTGGCGATGTTCCCATGCCCATGCTAATGTTTGCACCCTGTGATGTGTGATCAGCAGTGGTACCCTCGTGGGACGATGGCTTCTGTACCCCATAGCAAGGAGATGGTTCTGGATGGTGCGGCTGCTTACACGTTTTTGTGCACCAGCGTTAAATTGCCGAGTGATTTCTTGCACTGTGGCCCATCTATCTGCTGTTGCAATATGCGAGCTAGCTGATGATGACCCCGCTCATCCACACGCTGTTGTCCACGGCAGTTGGCCCTTGCAGGGATGGTTTTACCGGATTCGATGTACTCACAGTGCACCTGTGACACAGTGGTTCGTGAAAATCTCAGTGCCTGCACGACTTCCGAGATGGAGTGACCCATTAGTCGGGCCCCGACAATTTGCCCACGATCAAATGCGCTTAGATCCTTCGTCATACCCATACTGCGTCCGACTCTTACTGATTCCCGTCGCATCACTCCTTTTATTGTTGGATCGCTGCATACGTCATGTCGTTTCCGTTTACAGGGCAGCCCACAGCGCCACATTTGCATAACACCAGCTTTCTCTAATTCAATTGCTCTTCAGTGTATATTGATGTGAGTATACATAGGCACTATGTCTAAACTACCCATAATAAGAGAATCTAATTTAGGAAGAAGTTCTAATTTTCTTTTAGCTGCATTGAATTTTTAATCAAGTTAGGTAGCTCTTTTAACAGATTCTGAAAGTGACTTTAAAAAGTAGTTTATATTTGAAAGAATTGGGTTTTTTTTAGTCAATTATTGGTCTAATTGGTTGATGTTTTTTATGTAATTCGACTATTCCAAAGATTTGAGGCAATTTGAATTGGAATTTTGAGAACTGTTTATAGTTTTCTGGAAGCTGTTTTTTTTTTTTTTAAGTGAAATAAGCTTTGAGACTTTTTTAATCAAATCTGGCAGTGGGGTTTTTTTTTACTTCTTCATATATTGGTTTTAATAGTCCTTCTTCCATCTTTTCTAAATAATATTTCTTATCCATAATAGTAATCAACATACTTTTGTCAAGTAGAAGATCGAAAATGTTGCCTAGAGCACCTATGCACAAGGGAATAGCAACAAGCTAATTTGAACCTTAAAATAGTAAACTTGAATTATGTAATTCCACCCTCTCCAAACATATGGGGGAAAAAGTGGGATGCAGTTAATACTATGACTTCATGTCATTCAGAACTTTCAGAAAAAGATCACATCCAGGAAATTTTTGCTAACTGTCTCTCACATATTAACAAGCCTTTATCTTTCCAGCATGTAAAGCATTTAAATTATAGAAACAAAGTATTTATTAATCAACTTAAGGAAATATAAATATTGTTTCACAAAGTCATTTGAAATATAAAATCACTCTGTGACAATAATAAGCTCATAAATAACCAAAGTTCAGAAAATGCTGTGGCTGAAATATATATTTCACAAATAATGCAGAAGTTAAAAGATTTAGTAAAAACTTAATTAAATCTAGGATTTTGAGAAAACAGCTTATGAGTTTCTATTGTAGGTGAAAGATTGCTGGTTCTATTAAAGATACATTAACAAAATGATAAATTTCTAGTGATAAAATGGATTTTAATCTAACTGAATCTATAATTCTGTAAAAGGAAAAAAAATCTCCTTTAATTGAATTAATATGCAACACATTTTTAACTCTCTTGTGTGGGTATCTAAAAACTCAAAATGAAATTATGAAAGGTGCCAGAACACTGTTTTGATAAATTTGCAACGTAACATTCTATCAAACTAATTAAAATGCACACATTAGTGTTTTAACCCACCTATGATCCAGATCATGAGTACTGCAATTTTAGGGAGCAAATGCCAAAAGTAATCACAGAGTACTCTGCATAGGCCACAATGGCACACAGGTTAGTCTGACTAATAGATTGGGTCACGGTGAGACCCTAGTATCCAGACAACAACACAACTAGCTGATCCAGTACACATAGAGTTTAAACAGAATAAAAATTAAAGAAAAAAATTCAAGTTGTTGTTATGGTATGAATGACTTGGCATGAAATGAAGCCTTGAGTTTAAATGTAGATGTTCAATTAATTTACAATTATTAATATTGATATAAATACAGAGATGAAGTTATATAATTACATGTACTCACTGTTTATGGAAATTCTAATGAATTGATAGAAGAGATAACAAAGATGCTCCCCTTTTCAGGACATGACGGTAACACAACAAGGCAGCATGTAAAAAGTCACCTGACCTGTGTCCAACAAAAAGCCAAAAGATGATCTGTTGTTGGTATCTTACATCATAAAGTATAATTGACTTACAGCAGCTCCACTGTTAAGGTAAACAGAGTATTTGTTAGAGGATATATCAACAGACAAGCAGTGTTCCAACCTATACTATGGAACAACCATAACAGTTAATTAGCTTATGTTTGCCAGTAAAATAATACAAACTCAAAATACAATATTTTTGCAAGGAAATCAAAAACTGGGAAGAAGCAACATGTGCCCACAGGATAGCTCTACAACAGTACACAACTACTGTGCAAGCTTACAGAAAGAGAGGGGAAGACAGAAAAAGAAAAGTTCACATCAAAACATGCTGACAGCCCAACACCTGCAAATGGAAAATTAGCAAGTGTGAAAGCTCAACACATGACACATATCCCTTTTCTAGAAGACCAGCCACCAATTCATTGCAAGAATAAACACATTCCAGAACCTATGCAAAAGCTAAATAATGTAGGACATCAAGCTAATTACACAAAACAATACAGGTAACTTTGCAATAAACACGACACCAAATAATCAAGTATCAACAAGTTGGAATTGATTTTAACCTACCTCCCATTAGATTTCTTTCTTCTATGAAACACTGCTCGCAAAACTAACAAAACAAACTACAGCAGAACACTGTTTATATGTTTCTCATTTATATGTTTTTTTTCATTTATACATAAAATGTTACCAGTCCAAAAATTCTGAATTGCACTTAATGTTAAATTTCATCACTTATGTTAATCAAATTAGCTTTCTTCTCATTTATACATTAAATTGTGATGTAATGAATTCCATTTGCCAAACTCTCTTCCTACCCTTCCCTTTTACCATGAATTCCTTTCCCCATTTTTCAAAGTGGAATGTCTTCAGTGATAAGAGTGATGATGATTCTTAGGTAAGTGCATCAGCAACCAATTTGGCAATGCACTGAAATCATCCATTGTTATTAAGGACTTATTTTATACGCATAATACTGATGAGAAAACAATGCAGGCTAGCAACAGCCATAAAAATGCTATGTTTCAACTTAAAGGTAAACAACAATAAAAAATTGATGATTTCTTTAAAACCAAGTATTATTACATTATATGTTACATAATACCTCATTGTGTACAAAATATCAATCTTAAATTAATTAGTAGTAATGCTTTGCATTCTATGTACATACAGTATATGTAATATATACTGTATTTACAAGTGCTGTAAGTCTATGCAATGTGATGGAAATCAATAGAGTTAGAAATGAAAAAGCTGTGAAAAAAAAAGTATAACTGAAATTACTAGCACACTAGAACATAAAAAAAAATACTACATACTCCATAGTACAGAATAATGGGCAGCTATTTAGCATGCCCTGTTTTGTTCATATGTTAATTTTACTTGGTCCCTTGAAAAACGTTATATTGGGTTCTACTGTACTTTATCTGTCATTTAACATTTTAAGAACCAAACACACACTGGCTGAGTTGCTTTGTTATCCTTAAATACTTGCATTTATTTGTTGCACTACTCTCCCCTGAACATAAAAAAACTGAATGAATCACTTGCAAAATGCATAAACTCATCTGTCACTTAAAATTGTATGAATAATGCACATGGCTGATTAAGTTATTACTTCTTCTTAAAACAAATAATGAACTGCATTTATTTGTTTGCACTGCTTCTTCCAACCTGTGCATAAAAAAGTTGAATTAATGCTTTGCTAATGATATTCTTTTCAGACTTTACTTACTAAGTTTTGTTTATTCAAACCCTACCTCAGTTTCATTAATGCAAACTTTGTTCACCAGAGGTGACCATCAAGAAGGCCCAATGGATCTAATTTCATGAATTTATGAAGAGGTCAATGAAATCCTGGGGTTTAACAGTTTTAAATGTTATTGCAATATACACTATATTGACAAAAGTCACTGGACACCTAGAAGAGAAACACAACATAGCATTTATTGACATACATTAGCACGGTGTCACTCCACCTTTGGCCTTAATGCATGCACTGACCCTTCCACACATGCTTTCGACAAGGTTTTAAAACACAGCGATAGGTATGCGCTTCCATTCAGTACATAATGCTGCCGCTAACTGTTGCTTAGTAGTACGCCTTGGTTCCAAACTTCTTATGCCGCGCTCTAATTCATCCCATAGGTGCTCTATGGGATTAAGATCAGGGCTCTGTGCTGGCCAGTCCACACACAATACGGAATTATCATTAAACCATGCCATAACAGTCCTTGAATTACTGCTTGGTGCATTATCCTGCTGGTACCAACAAGGCTCGGTTCCATAGTATTGCCACAGAGTTGGTAACGCATAATTGTCCAGAATATCGAGATAGACGTGCTAGCTAACAGGTTTGTCCACGATAACCAATGGGCTGGGACCATACCACAAAAAACACCTCCACACGAGTACACTGCCAGCTCCAAACTTGACTGTAGGAACAGTACACTGTGGTAAATAGTGTTTCCCCAGCTGCTGCTATACCCACACATGGCCATCAGACTGATGGATCGTGTATCTGGATTCATCAGTCCATAGGACCCATTTCCATTGATCTACAGACCACAATAAATGTTCTTTACACCATGCTAAATGACGAGTAGCATTCCAAGAGGAGATGAAAGGCTTATGAGCAGCCGCACGACCACAGTAACCCATGCACTGAAGTTCTCTGTGAATGGTACGTGTATATACCGAGGTTCCAGAATTTTTACTCACCTGTACACTGAGGTCTTGTGCAATACTCTGCCAATTAGCTGTAACGACTCTCCTGAGGCTTCGACGTCCTCTATCACTGATTTTCTTTGGTCTGCCTGTACATTTTGCTGCTTCAGGCATGCTATGTGTCTTACACTTATTCAGTACATCCAAAACAGTTAACTTCGGTATGTTTAAACGCCTCTCGGTTTCTCTTACGGACAACCCACTAATATAACACCCAACAATCTTTCCTTTCTCAAAGACGGTTCTCTCCCGCCACGACATTTTCACTCAACCTTACAGTGCGATATGATCACGGTCAGCTGCAGGCTTGTTTTTATACAGTTTGCAGCTGTACCATGCATCTTAACAATGCTGCAGATCAGTTCATTTGGTTTTGAAGGGGTGTCCGGTGACTTTTGTCAATATAGTGTATATGCACATACAGCGCTTCACAAAACTTAAATTGTTGTTTATTATAAAACAGCACATCACAAATAGCATACATTCAATGCATAAACCTTTCTACATTTATAAATGTAAAAAACATACGAGTATACTGAAATTGCCAAACTTGAATATGTGAAGTCACAAATTCTGTCAAAGTTCTCTTTTCTTAGTCTGTTCTTTGACAAAAACGCTGTAAATGAAAACTGAGACTAACAATTTCAAGAAAGACTGAAAAAAAAAAAAAATGAAAAATGCAAACCAAAATCAACTGACTTTGTAGTGTTGTGATGAACATTGCTGAGAAAAAGTTGCAGCATATGGGATAAGTTGTTGCAAAATATAAGCTGAGTCAAATAAGCTATGCCCACAGAGAGAGCAATACAATCCACATGTCAGGAAATGACATGTTAGAATATAATTCAGGATACTTTAATTTCTAGGATCTTTTATATTATTCCACAGAGGTGACTTGCTTTACATAGTTGAACTATATGTTCTCAGCAGCTGCTATGCTATTTCGTTTTGCTAGTGATTTTACTATGTGAACATAAAGTACTCTGGCACAAAGTACAGTGAAAACAAAGAATTTGGACATATATTATAGTAAACGTATTTGCTACTTCGCTTTCTGTTTGACATGTTTATGTTAACATTGAATCTCAAGTTGAGCATTTCATAATAAAACACCTAATAAAATATGCCCTTATTAGGTCTTTTATTTTAAAAATTATAAGTACACATAGTTACGTAGAAGTCAACTTAATAAAACTTGGTCACTTACTATCATCGTTGTTTGTTGTAAGGTTCTTCACTTCTTCATATTGGGATTACATACTTTATTGTATTCTGAGTTAGGCCCATATCAAAAATATCCAAGTATCACATTTTTTACGTAAAATCACAATATATCCTGGTAGATATTCTCCAGCTTGTAAGCAACGGATTGAATTTCTTTACTGTAATGCCTTTTTATTATTGTTGTTTGATCAAGAACTTGATATATAAATTTTTGACAATAAGCCTTACGCTAATTCTTGATAACAGACGTGAATTTTCGTTTAGTTGATAGGTTATAATTGATCACAATGCACTATAAATGCTGAAAAGGGAGGGGGATACGTAAAAACTCATTGGAATTTAAAACTTTGCGGTATAAATTATCCGTTTACATTTTCATAAATTGCAACCACACCTTAAAAATTCTAACAGACTCAGCTAAAAGCAAGAAAACATTGATACAGAAACTTCTAAAAAGACTAGTTACACAACTCACAAACCCCTGAAATGCACCTCCAAGACTCAATGTATTCTTCCGGACACATTTTGCATGGCATGTTCCACCTGTATCTTCAACGGAGTTACTGAAAAAAACTAACTCCCTCGAACTTCTGAAAATCATGGCACTACATCAGTCCCCTGACATTATAACATATCCGGGGGCCATCTATCAGTGACAACCTTCAAAAACATGTGATTCTCTATACTTTCTTTTCTTTTTTTGTTCTATTTTATTCTCTATTGTAATGAGATTTTTCCAGGCATAAGACAAATTTGTTGGACTTTTATTATTACAATTTTGATTTTTTTCATTTCTCAATACATATATACTCTGCTGTTAATATCATTCTCCAATTGCTATGTTGAACCAGTAATTTAATTTCTTCCCATAAAGGTGTAGCTTGGTTTGTTATACAGAAATCAATGAGTGAAGTTTTATTTTCTTTTTTATTTCAGTTTGTCAAGTGTTTGAATAATCTTTTCTCACTATTTCTTTTAGTACTGCCTATATATCGACTAATAATTTTGAAACAATGTAAAGACAATGTTATCCCAAGATATCTTAAAATCAGAAAAAGGTCCTTGAATAACAGTGATAAAAAACTAATGGAAACAGCAGAAGTTAAACATTTAAGAACAGTGATCAGAAAAAAAGACACAGTGTATCTATCATCTATCTAAAAAATCATATAACCTATATACTATTCTTAGGAAAAAGTATAAGGAAGAAAATATAAAGATATGCATATTTTATATCATCATCATTGTCAAACATTGTCAATCCACTGCTGGACAAAGGTCTCCCCAAGTTTCCTCCACAACGGTCTGTCTTGTGCCAGTCTCCTCCATGTCACTCCCGCATACTTTCGGATTTCATCCACCCATCTCCCACGTGGTTTTCTTCTAGGTTTTTTCCTGTCCTTTGGAATCCAATCTACAATTTCGGCTGTCCATCGATGGTCTGTCCTTCTGGTAGTATGTCCAGCCCATTGCCATTTCAGGGATTTAACTCTGATCATGATGTCTTCCACTCTTGTCATTTTTCAGATCAACGAGTTCCTCTTCTTATCTCTCTTGGTTACACCATGCATGCACCTCTCCATGCTTCTCTGAGTTGTCTGCAGCCTTTGAATCTTGTAGGTTCTCTGAGTTTTATTAGTAGATGTTCAATAATTTCTTCTACTTTAGGTATAAATTGTTTAGTTTTTCCCTAACTTCCTTTATAGGCATATTTTATGCTTCTGTCTAAGACTGTAATTTGTAGTTGGGTATCAGATATATTGATGAATGTGGGTTCTTTTATTTTTTGCTGTTGCTGTTCTATGTATGGTCTTCTTGTTAATTTACTCATTTTTTTTTAAATGTCTATTTTGGTTTCATTTTTCATTTTTTTCAATATCTATATCATCATCATCATCATTGTCAACCATTATCAATCCACTGCTGGACGAAGGTCTCCCCAAGTTTCCTCCACAACGGTCTGTCTTGTGCCAGTCTCCTCCATGTCACCCCTGCATACTTTCGAATTTCATCCACCCATCTCCCATGTGGTCTTCTTCTGGGTCTTTTCCTGTCCCTTGGAATCCAATCTAAAATTTCGGCTGTCCATCGATGATCTGTCTATATATATATATATATATGTTCAATGCTTTTACAAGAAATGAAGATTTATCGATTGATGGAGAAAAGCTGGAGATAAGAGACACGTACGTTTATCTTGGACAGCAGATATCAAGTGAGGGTCACATTGATGAAGAAATTAATCGGAGTAGAAAACTTGCCTGGAGAGCTTTTGGAAGAAACAGCATAATTTTCAAGAGCAATATGCCATTATGTCTTAAAAGAAAAGTGTTTGATCAATGCATCCTTCCAGTGCTTATGTATGGTGCAGAGACGTGGACCTTAACTAAAAGAGACATACAAAGGCTGCAGACAACTCAAAGAGGCATGGAGAGGTGCATGCTTGGTGTAACCAGGACAGATAAGAAGAGGAACTCGTGGATCCAAAAAATGACAAGAATGTAGGACATCAGGATCAGAGGTAAATAATGATGATATATATATATATATATATATATATATATATACTTAAGAGCAAAACTGAAGACTAAGGAAAAAATTTTAGAATTTAAAATGAAGGGTGCAAAATAACCTGAAAATCAAAACGCGCAACGCAGCAGTTTTGAAAATTCAGAATTCACATTCTATAAAGAAGATACCTAAGCAAAAAAATACATATATAATTTTGACTCACACCTAATACAACATAGAAAAGGTTATGTATCTACCTGTGTGAGTAAAAGGAGAAAAGATAAAAAAATAAAATAAAACAACTGAATGTAGAAGGTGTCGAGAATACTGAGCCTTGGCTTTATCAAGGACCAGCAAAAACTCTGCATTTTCTCACTTCCACAAAGACCTAGTTGGAAATGGGTTTCTGCAAGGCCATAGATGCAAGTAACATTCCCACCTAAAATAGTTTAAAAAATATATATATAAGTCATGTCCTCCGTAGAGTAGCTTAGTGCTATGGATATGACGGGGAACCTTAGTGCTATGGAGGAACCTTAGTGCTATGGATATGACAGTCCTATTAAAACAAAAAATTAAATAATATAAACAAAATCACAAAAAAAGCTTAAAAATCTGTTTATAAAAGAAAATAAAAACAAATAAAAAAGAAAACTAGTTATTCATCACTAGGATAGCTATACTAAAAATAGTAAAACCAACATTATAATTAATAAGATTCTGATTAATCTATAGAAGCTCACTAAGGTGATTTAATACATGCAAAGATTATTAAATAAACTGCTCGTGTATTTTATAATATTTCTCATGTATTCTGGAGAGTTAATTCTGCTCATTCTGATCATACAGATCCACAGTCTTAAGTTTATATATTTTTTTCTCTGGTTAAAATCTCCGCGCGTTGGTTTCTTGCTGTATGAGGAGGCCATTAGCCCCACCCTCACTGCCCCCCAGCGTCTAGGGAGTGGCGGAAGGGGTCAGCCATGTTCTCCTCTTGTGAGGAGAAAAGTTTTTGTCACACAAGAGGTAAGCTCTCTTCCCTGTTTTTGGGTTCTAGGTTTTATAAGTTCAATGTTTGTACTTTATGTACCTTTTCTCTGTCGTTTTTTAGCTTTTCAGCTTTTAAGCATTGGTTTGTCTGTTAACATTTATGCGGGTTTTAACTCTTACTTTTCTTTGTGTAACTTTGAGCGTCTTTTGGGGTACCTAGGAACAGAAGAGGGCTAAGCTTGTTCCTTTTCTTTGCGCTGTCTATGCACTGTTTTTCAAAGTAGTTAAGTTCTTAATAACTAATTAATTATGCACTTAAAGCACTGCTGAAATACTTTGTACATATTGCAACTAACTGTTTAAGGTATATAACTTTCACTAAGTTTTCTTTAGTTAATTATTATCTTTAACTTATTCTCGTTTTCGTGCTGTCATAAGTTGTAGAGTAGGGGTTTTAGACTCAAGTTTACTTTCAAAAATCTGTTCGTTATAAATTAACATTTCCTTTTTTAATTGCAATGTAAAATTTGGATTTCTTTGCATTGTTTTTCAGGTTTAAATTCTCTCTCAAACGAACTTGGAATTTCGTTATAGCTGAAAATCATTTCTATTTATTATGTCACTCTCACAGCTTGAGTTCACTTTAATCTTCTTCTCTCTGTTTAATTGTAACAGATGAAGAGCATGGGTCAGGCCATGAAGGTTAATGGATGCAAACGAAATTGTTAACTAGTGCTAGGTCATGCTACTCTACGGAGGACATGACTTATATATATATTTTTTAAACTATTTTAGGTGGGAATGTTACTTGCATCTATGGCCTTGCAGAAACCCATTTCCAACTAGGTCTTTGTGGAAGTGAGAAAATGCAGAGTTTTTGCTGGTCCTTGATAAAGCCAAGGCTCAGTATTCTCGACACCTTCTACATTCAGTTGTTTTATTTTATTTTTTTATCTTTTCTCCTTTTACTCACACAGGTAGATACATAACCTTTTCTATGTTGTATTAGGTGTGAGTCAAAATTATATATGTATTTTTTTGCTTAGGTATCTTCTTTATAGAATGTGAATTCTGAATTTTCAAAACTGCTGCGTTGCGCGTTTTGATTTTCAGGTTATTTTGCACCCTTCATTTTAAATTCTAAAATTTTTTTCCTTAGTCTTCAGTTTTGCTCTTAAGTAACTAATTTCAATTTATTATTTAGCAGCTCATGCGCAAATTCTAGTTGAAATGTTTTATTATTATTATTATTAATTTTTTTTTTTTTTTTTTTTTTTATTACTATTTTTTTCACTTGAGGTTTTTTTTTTTTTTTTCATTTTCTAATTTTTCTTTTTAGTATGTATTGGATGCAGCTTTTTGGAGTGTAGTTTATACTCGAGTTTGGTCTTTTCTTGGACTGCTTATTTCTAACAAGTTTTTCCTAGTTGGTTTGCTCAGAATTTGTATGTTTTGGCCCAAGTGGAGTTCTAAGGACGATGAAAGGATTGGAGGTCAGCTCAGATATTATAAGTCCTCCCGCTCGGTTAGAGCTAGCACCCTTTCCCATAGTGTATGAACTCGCTGGCAAAGGTAATCTAAAGTTATGAAATGACAAACGTTGTTTGACATGTAAATCTGCAGATCCTAACCTGTATTCTTCTGTTGAGGATAATTGCTCCAACAAGTTTTGCAAAGCCTACAATACCATCTATAAGCTCACCTGTACTGTCTGCAACCTAAGCTATATTGGCCAAAGTAAAAATCCTCTTCATCTTAGGATTAATGGTCACAGGTCTCTAGTAAACAAGTTCTCTAATTCAGGAGTGAACCCCTCCACAAACGCCAACCAGTACTCTACCTTTGAATTAGAGCATTTCCATACTCATGGTTTTGACAAAGTGAAAATAGAGGTACTACATATTATTCCTGACCTCTATGCTCGGCTAGAAACTGAATCCCTTGAAATTTTGCAGCATCAGTCTCTTTATCCCTATGGCCTTAATTCCACTCTATCTGACAATAAGCATAATCAGCATAAATTTTCAATTCGTGAACTCTTCTTTCTTGTTAATAATAAGAGCTGCTCTAGAGGTAATAGAGGACAGAGGTTATTTCGCACATCAAGCAAAGTTGATTTTGCTAACTTGCTAAAAACTCTGGAAAGCTTTAAAACTGGCACTAATTTTGTTAAAAATACTTACAAAATTCTCAAGTCCTTCAAGCACTCTGTCCTTAAATGTTTTTTCAAATTCTGGAATGAAACTGCTGACCATGTTGATAAGCATGTTTTTGCTTTGGTTCTGGACATTCTTAAACATATTCTTAAAGATAAAATTTCTCTTAAAGAATTTTCCAGTAATTTTGTTACCATCAGGTTCCTAAATAAAGCCTACGATAATCTCAATGTAAGGAAGCTGTTCTACAATAATGCAATTTTTTTCCCATCCACAGGCACCAGTCTATTGTAAGTTTTAAATATGTTAAGACCTTAGGGTCAATAGTTAAAAACTACAAACTTAACTCTTCGAGCTACATTCCTGTAATTACTACTTGTTCTTGTGATGAACATAAAGAAACAGTTCACTATGATAAGAATTACAACCATATTATCACCGGAAACTTGAGTTATGTTGAAAATGAAAGGCTTAGGAATTTATTAGAGTATGGCTCTAAATTCAGACCTTCCTTCACAATTTCCAAAGAAAGGATTCTTGAGAGCTTCACTCAAGATGTAAATAAGTACATCGTAAAACCAGTTTAACGCATACAATCAGCCTATTGAGGCCTTCGCAGAATGGAAATATAATATAATCAATAGCTTCACCGGTGAGTTGGCAGGTCTGGACTTTTGTTTCGACAGAAATCTCTTTTTCTCTGGAGAAGCTAAAAGGTCACTCTCCAAACTACAAGACCAATTTATTTTTACCACTACGGATAAAGCTAGCAATAATTTTGCAATTATCTGTAAGAAGTTCTATTTTGAATTGTTAACTATGGAACTCAATAATAGAGTAACATACGAGCCCGTAAGTTATTCTACCAAGCAGTTAGAAAATCGGTTTAAGGCATTCTTCAAGAAACTTAAAATTCCACAAACTAGAAGATATGGGCCTGAATTTCCATTTCTTTTGCAACGGTTAAGTTTCATAAGGATCCTGTGAAGTTCAGGTTCATAGCTAGTGGAGTAAGGAGTCATAAAAAGAAAATAGATCTTGCTTTTGAAGATGTCTTAAAGAAGGTTTTGAAACACATTAGAAACTGTTCTAACTTGATGTACAGAGATTTTTGGATAATTAATAATAATGCAGAAGTAATTTCTACTATACTCAAAGTTTGTCCCCTAGATATTAATAGTTATGATTTTGAAAACCTATATACTAATCTGCCTCTATCAGATATAATCACTACCTTTAAAGAGCTGTATGCAGAATTTAAACTTAACCAATTTGTTGATGTAGGAACTTGGAACTCTTATCTCAATTGCTGCATAAAAAATAACCATATCTTATATAATAATACACTCTATAAGCAAGTGAACGGTATTCCAATGGGAACATCAACGTCCACAAATATCGCTAATCTATTCCTGTTCTTTAAGGAATATAAATTCATTAAAAATCACCCCACCTGCTCAGATAACTACCTTTACACTTTTAGATATATTGATGATCTGCTGTGTATCAATAATTCAGAAGTTATAGAGAGTGATTTTGATAATATCTATCCTAGCTCTCTTAACTTATGTAAAACCAACCACAGTAATCAGGAACTTGAGTTCCTAGACTTAAGCATTAAGCTCAACAGAGGTAACCCATCTATTAGCCTCTTTGATAAAAGAGTTAATTTTCCTTTCAAAGTAATTAAATATCTACACTGGAATAATAACATTTCAACCAAAGTAATTGAGAATGTACTAATTTCTCAGGTCCTAAGAATTTCAAGAATTTGCAGCAACAATTTGGATTTCAATTACCACATTAATATACTATTAGAAAGTTTTCTAGAGAACGAAATTCCCTTCTTCTTTCATCAAAAGAACTTTAAGAAAAATTATTCTGAATAATAGAGTAAGGTTGGCAGATCTGCTTTAATTTTCTACACAGTTAATAATATGATTCTGACCAATCAAAGCCGTAAGGAAGTTGGCTAGAGGATGCCTATTAACTACCTAAAGGAACCTTAGTGCTATGGATATGACGGTCCTATTAAAACAAAAAATTAAATAATATAAACAAAATCACAAAAAAAAGCTTAAAAATCTGTTTATAAAAGAAAATAAAAACAAATAAAAAGAAAACTAGTTATTCATCACTAGGATAGCTATACTAAAAATAGTAAAACCAACATTATAATTAATAAGATTCTGATTAATCTATAGAAGCTCACTAAGGTGATTTAATACATGCAAAGATTATTAAATAAACTGCTCGTGTATTTTATAATATTTCTCATGTATTCTGGAGAGTTAATTCTGCTCATTCTGATCATACAGATCCACAGTCTTAAGTTTATATATTTTTTTCTCTGGTTAAAATCTCCGCGCGTTGGTTTCTTGCTGTATGAGGAGGCCATTAGCCCCACCCTCACTGCCCCCCAGCGTCTAGGGAGTGGCGGAAGGGGTCAGCCATGTTCTCCTCTTGTGAGGAGAAAAGTTTTTGTCACACAAGAGGTAAGCTCTCTTCCCTGTTTTTGGGTTCTAGGTTTTATAAGTTCAATGTTTGTACTTTATGTACCTTTTCTCTGTCGTTTTTTAGCTTTTCAGCTTTTAAGCATTGGTTTGTCTGTTAACATTTATGCGGGTTTTAACTCTTACTTTTCTTTGTAACTTTGAGCGTCTTTTGGGGTACCTAGGAACAGAAGAGGCTAAGCTTGTTCCTTTTCTTTGCGCTGTCTATGCACTGTTTTTTCAAAGTAGTTAAGTTCTTAATAACTAATTAATTATGCACTTAAAGCACTGCTGAAATACTTTGTACATATTGCAACTAACTGTTTAAGGTATATACCTTTCACTAAGTTTTCTTTAGTTAATTATTATCTTTAACTTATTCTCGTTTTCGTGCTGTCATAAGTTGTAGAGTAGGGGTTTTAGACTCAAGTTTACTTTCAAAAATCTGTTCGTTATAAATTAACATTTCCTTTTTTAATTGCAATGTAAAATTTGGATTTCTTTTGCATTGTTTTCAGGTTTAAATTCTCTCTCAAACGAACTTGGAATTTCGTTATAGCTGAAAATCATTTCTATTTATTATGTCACTCTCACAGCTTGAGTTCACTTTAATCTTCTTCTCTCTGTTTAATTGTAACAGATGAAGAGCATGGGTCAGGCCATGAAGGTTAATGGATGCAAGCGAAATTGTTAACTAGTGCTAGGTCATGCTACTCTACGGAGGACATGACTTATATATATATTTTTTAAACTATTTTAGGTGGGAATGTTACTTGCATCTATGGCCTTGCAGAAACCCATTTCCAACTAGGTCTTTGTGGAAGTGAGAAAATGCAGAGTTTTTGCTGGTCCTTGATAAAGCCAAGGCTCAGTATTCTCGACACCTTCTACATTCAGTTGTTTTATTTTATTTTTTTATCTTTTCTCCTTTTACTCACACAGGTAGATACATAACCTTTTCTATGTTGTATTAGGTGTGAGTCAAAATTATATATGTATTTTTTTGCTTAGGTATCTTCTTTATAGAATATATATATATATATATATATATATATATATCATCATCATCGTCAACCATTATCAATCCACTGCTGGACGAAGGTCTCCCCAAGTTTCCTCCACAACGGTCTGTCTTGTGCCAGTCTCCTCCATGTCACTCAAAGAGATATACAATGGCTGCAGACAACTCAAAGAGGCATGGAGAGGTACATGCTTGGTGTAACCAGGACAGATAAGAAAAGGAACTCGTGGATCCGAATAATAACAAGAGTGGAAGACATCAGGATCAGAGTTAAATAATGATATATATATATATATATATATCATCATCATCATTGTCAACCATTATCAATCCACTGCTGGACGAAGGTCTCCCCAAGTTTCCTCCACAACGGTCTGTCTTGTGCCAGTCTCCTCCATGTCACTCCCGCATACTTTCGAATTTCATCCACCCATCGCCCATGTGGTATTCTTCTGGGTCTTTTCCTGTCCCTTGGAATCCATTCTAAAATTTTGGCTGTCCATCGATGGTCTGTCCTTCTGGCAGTATGTCCAGCCCGTTGCCATTTCAGGGATTTAACTCTGATCATGATGTCTTCCACTCTTGTCATTTTTCGGATCCACGAGTTCCTCTTCTTATCTCTCCTGGTTACACCAAGCATGCATCTCTCCATGATTCTTTGAGTTGTCTGCAGCCTTTGTATGTCTCTTTTAGTTAAGGTCCACGTCTCTGCACCATACGTAAGCACTGGAAGGATGCATTGATCAAACACTTTTCTTTTAAGACATAATGGCATATTGCTCTTGAAAATTATGCTGTTTCTTCCAAAAGCTCTCCAGGCAAGTTTTGTACGACGATTAATTTCTTCATCAATGTGACCTTCACTTGATATCTGCTGTCCAAGATAAACGTACGTGTCTGTTATCTCCAGCTTTTCTCCATCAATCGATAAATCTTCATTTCTTGTAAAAGCATTGAACATCACTTTTGTCTTCTGAAAGTTCATTTTTAATCCCACTTCTTTACTCTTGTCAGCAAGTTCCTGGATCATACTCTGCAGCTCTGATGGGGTAGTTGCAAAAATGACTACGTCATCAGCAAAACGAAGGTGGGTTAGATAATCTCCATTAATATTTATCCCTTTGTTTTCCCAGTTCAGTGATTGAAAGACATTTTCCAATGGGGCATTAAAGAGCTTCGGAGATATGGTGTCACCTTGTCTCACTCCCTTTCCAATTTTTATGTGTGTTGTATTTTCAAACAGCCGGATCTTTGCACTTGCATTTTCATAGATGTTATTAATAATATTAATGTGTGCATCTTCAATACCGCAGGATCTCAGGGCCATTGTAACTGCTGATGGTTTCACCGAGTCAAAGGCTTTTCCATAATCGATAAAAGCCATGCACAATGGAAGTTCATATTCCCTCGCTCTTTTAATTAGTTCTCTCAGTACGTGGATATGATCTATAGTGCTGTAGCCACTCCTGAATTCAGCTTGTTCTCTCGGTTGAGCCATGTCCAGTGTTACCTTCAAACGGTGTGAAAGAACTTTAGGGAAGATTTTATAAACCACTGATAGGAGGCTGATAGGTCTGTAGTTCCCGAGATCCTCAATGTCACCCTTTTTATGTAGCAGGATCATTGTAGCGTTGTTCCAATCCTCAGGAATCTTCCCTTCATTAAGGCATCGAGTGAAAATTTGGGCGAGTACTGTTTCGATTTCTCCACTTGCTTCTTGTATGATGTCTACAGTAATTCCATCTTCTCCTGGAGCTTTTCCCCGCTTCATGTTCTTGATTGCATGTGCAACTTCTGCTGGGAGAACAGGAAGAACTCTGGTACTGGTACCTTTCATGATGTCTGGAGTACATGTATCATCCCTTTCATATAATTTGGAGTAGAAATCTTTCACTCTTGTCAAAATTTCGCCTCTATTTCTTGTTACAGAACCATCTTTTTTTTTCAGTGCCATAATCTGTTTTCTTCCCTTACTGAGATGTTCCTTTGCTATCTTTAGGCTTTGGTTGTTTTCAATTGCTTTCTTCACTAGTTCACAATTGAATTTCCTTACGTCTTCAGTTATACTTTTTCGTACTGTCTTGCACAGTTCTATATATTCCACTTTGGAAGTCACATCTTCTTTAGTTGTCCTCATCTCTCTTCTTTTCTGCATCAACATTTTGGTTTTTCCTGATAATTTGTTCACATGCAACTTGTTCTTAGACCCAGCTACTTTTGTTGCTGTTTCCATAAGAGCTTTGGTTACTTTTCTGTTAACTTCAGAAATATCCACTTCTTCTGATGTTAGGCCTTCTAAAGCAGAGAATCTGTTCTTCAGTTCCAATATGAAGGTATTATGGTGTTTTTTAAGGTTGGTTATGTCAATACATTTTGTTTGTCTTATGAGCTTGCCACGTTCGAGTTTAGTGTTGAGGTGCATCTTACATCTCACAAATCTATGGTCACTACCTGTGTTAAACTTGTTTAGCACACTGCAGTCTTCTATGACAAATTTTTTGTTACACATAATAAAATCAATTTCACTTGTCGTCCCATTTGGATGTCTACATGTCCATTTCCTGTGTGGCTTTTTCTTGAAAAAGGAGTTCATGATGAAAAACCCTTCTGACTCTGCAAACTCAATGAGAGTATTTCCACACTGGTTTCTGTTGCCATGACCGAATTTACCTACTGAAGTTTCATTCTGTTGCCGTTGCCCTATTTTTGCATTGAAATCTCCCATAATTATCTTCAAGTGCTGCTTACCTTTATTATTTAGATGGCAAATTTCCTCATAAAATTCTTCAATTTCTTCTTCAGGATGACTTGTGGTGGGTGCATAAGTTTGAATAATCTGAGCCTGGTATCTTCTCGAGAGTTGGATAACGAGTCGTGCAGCTCTGTCAGAGGAACTTTCAACTTCTACAACTTTATCCTTCAGTTTCTTGTTTATTATAAATCCGACACCACTAGTTCTGCCAGTATCTGTCCCACGATAGTAGAAGAGATGTTAACTTTTCAGTTCAATGAGATCTTCTCCTTTTCTCCTTACCTCACTTAGCCCGATGACGTCCCACTTGATCCTTTGTAGTTCCTCTTCCAATTCAAGAAGCCTTGAATCAGAAGATAGGGAACGTCCATTATACGTAGCCAAGGTCAGCATCAGATAACAGCCTAGTCTGGTCCTCCGGGGATTCTTAGCACCCTCTGCCTTCATGTCGCACTGGCCGCTGCCTTGGCCAGGTACATTCCAGCTGCCGGGGACTGAGGGCCAAGATTTAAGTTGTAGAGTCATTTTGGAGGGGTTTGGCCATAACTCACTACGCTGGCCAAGCGGGTTGGTGAGTGTGGGATAGCATTTCCTCTAATCCCGATGGTATAGTTATACCGCTATTGGCGGTCGTCAGAGCCCCTTTAGTGGGAACAGGATGCACCACGAGAAGGCAGGGTTGACATTTGTCAAGGAGAGGCTGTGATGTTACGCATCACCTGACTTTACATCCTCATATATATATATATATATACAAAATTAGCTGGGTCTAAGAACAAGTTGCATGTAAATAAATTATCAGGAAAAACGAAAATGTTGATGCAAAAAAGAAGAGAGATGAGGACAACTAAAGAAGATGTGACTTCCAAAGTGGAATATATAGAGCTATGCAAGACAGTACGAAAAAGTATCACTGAAGACGTAAGAAAATTCAACTGTGAACTAGTGAGGAAAGCAATTGAAAACAACCAAAGCCTAAAGATAGCAAAGGGACATCTCAGTAAGGGAAGAAAACAGATTATGGCACTGAGAAAAGAAGATGGTTCTGTAACAAGAAATAGAGGCGAAATTTTGACAAGAGTGAAAGATTTCTACTCCAAATTATATGAAAGGGATGATACATGCACTCCAGACATCATGAAAGATACCAGTACCAGAGTTCCTCCAGTCCTTCCAGCAGAAGTTGCACATGCAATCAAGAACATGAAGCGGGGAAAAGCTCCAGGAGAAGATGGAATTACTGTAGACATCATACAAGAAGCAAGTGGAGAAATCGAAACAGTACTCGCCCAAATTTTCACTCGATGCCTTAATGAAGGAAAGATTCCTGAGGATTGGAACACCGCTACAATGATCCTGCTACATAAGAAAGGTGACATTGAGGATCTCGGAAACTACAGACCTATCAGCCTCCTATCAGTAGTTTATAAAATCTTCACTAAAGTTCTTTCACACCGCTTGAAGGTAACACTGGACATGGCTCAACCGAGAGAACAAGCTGGATTCAGGAGTGGCTACAGCACAATAGATCATATCCATGTGCTGAGAGAACTAATTGAAAGAGCGAGGGAATATGAACTTCCATTGTGCATGGCTTTTATCGATTATGAAAAAGCCTTTGATTCAGTGAAACCATCAGCAGTTACAATGGCTCTGAAAACCTGCGGTATTGAAGATGCATACATTAATATTATTAATAACATCTATGAAAATGCAAGTGCAAAGATAAGGCTGTTTGAAAATACAACACACATAAAAATTGGAAAGGGGGTGAGACAAGGTGACACCATATCTCCGAAGCTCTTTAATGCCACATTGGAGGGTGTTTTTCAGTCACTGAGCTGGGAAAACAAGGGGATAAAGATTAATGGAGATTATCTAACCCACCTTCGTTTTGCTGATGACGTAGTCATTTTTGCAACTAGCCCATCAGAGCTGCAGAGTATGATCCAGGAACTTGCTGACAAGAGTAAAGAAGTGGGATTAAAAATGAACTTTCAGAAGACAAAAGTGATGTTCAATGCTTTTACAAGAAATGAAGATTTATCGATTGATGGAGAAAAGCTGGAGATAACAGACACGTACGTTTATCTTGGACAGCAGATATCAAGTGAGGGTCACATTGATGAAGAAATTAATCGGCGTACAAAACTTGCCTGGAGAGCTTTTGGGAGAAACAGCATAATTTTCAAGAGCAATATGCCATTATGTCTTAAAAGAAAAGTGTTTGATCAATGCATCCTTCCAGTGCTTACGTATGGTGCAGAGACGTGGACCTTAACTAAAAGAGACATACAAAGGCTGCAGACAACTCAAAGTAGCATGGAGAGGTGCATGCTTGGTGTAACCAGGAGAGATAAGAAGAGGAACTCGTGGATCCAAAAAATGACAAGAGTGGGAGACATCATGATGAGAGTTAAATCCCTGAAATGGCAATGGGCTGGACATACTGCCAGAAGGACGGATCATCGATGGACAGCCGAAATTTTAGATTGGATTCCAAGGGACAGGAAAAGACCCAGAAGAAGACCACATGGGAGATGGGTGGATGAAATTCGAAAGTATGCAGGGGTGACATGGAGGAGACTGGCACAAGACAGACCGTTGTGGAGGAAACTTGGGGAGACCTTCGTCCAGCAGTGGATTGATAATGGTTGACAATGATGATGATGATGATATATATTGAAAAAAAAAATGAAAAATGAAACCAAAATAGACATTTAAAAAAATGAGTAAATTAACAAGAAGACCATATACACAGAACAGCAACAGCAAAGAATAAATGAACCCACATACATCAATATGTCTGATATCCAACTACAAATTAGTCTTACACAGAAGCATAAAATATGCCTATAAAGGAAATTTGGGAAAAACTAAACAATTTATACCTAAAGTAGAAGAAATTATTGAACATCTACTAATAAAACTCAGAGAATGTACAAGATTCAAAATTCATCAAGAAGCCAATAAAATGATGAATGAGAAAAAAACAAATAGAATTACCTATGAAAGAAATGCACTACTAGATCTTCGTAACAACCCAAATGCTAACATATTAATGGCTGATAAAACTAATCAACTTATCATCATGAATAAAACAGAATATAATGAGTAAATGTTAAAAACCATGCAAGATCTTCAGACAGAGACTGTGAAACAGGATGAAACAGACAAGATAAGACAATTAGCCATGTTCAAAAACCATAGTTTACTACCAGATATAATTAAGAAGAAAGCCTACCCACCAATTGGAGCTACTATACCTAAGATATTTGGGAAAATAAAAACCCATAAAGATAACCAATCTCTAAGACCAATTGTGGCTAAATGCACTGCACCAACTATAAACCTTGAAACTGCTTTACTTCAATAATCATAAATATTCAATAAATAATGCTAATAACATTATCCAACAAATTAAAATATTTAATAACAGAAATAATAACAGTTCATTATGTCAAGTTCACATGTGGCGTCACTTTACCCCAATGCACCTACAGATGAAGCAATAAACTTAATAGAAGAGAAACTTGTACAGAATAATATGCCAACTTCTGAAATAGAAAACACTAGTAAAGCTTTGTACTTCATTAATAATAATTATAATAAAATAATAATTTTAATAATAATAATAATTTCTTCAGCTTTCAAAATAAAATGTATAAGCAAAATAGAGGAGCACCTATGGGCTCACCTTTATCTGGTCTATTGGCAGAGACCTGGAGCAAAACCATAGGACTTCTGTCCTTATATAGATGACATTTTTGTCATCTGGGAAAACACTTATGAAGAATTCTTGATATTTATAGAAAAATACAACAATGTCTATGAGTCTATTAAAGTCACAGTGTAATCTGAAAATTATAATACATTACCTTTTCTTGACATTTTATTTACCAAAAATAATAATTCAATGGGCTTTCAAGTCTACAGAAACCCAATGTTTACATCCAATATTATACCAGCTTCCTCTAATCATCTAAATAGTTATAAACTTGCAGATTTTAGAACATATTTAATAGAGCATATTCGCCCTCATCAGATAACTATGCAATTTATAATGAGCCCAACTGGATTAGAGAAATTGCCCAACAATTAGGATATAACCTCACTCAGATTAACAAGTTAATAAGACAACTAAAACCAAACAACAACAATACATCTGTAACAAATAAATCCAATAAAAATATAATATATTGTGGATCATTACCTTATATCCCGGATATTGTCAAAATAATGGAAACAATATGCATAAAAAATAACCTAAATTTTGGCATCAAAATATGAGACATAAAAGTCAATACTTACCATAAACCAAGACAATAATTCAATTCTTAAAAAATCAGGTGTATACAGTTTACCAATTGCAGATTATTAAGGAACTGTTATTAGTCAATATATAGGCAGTACTAAAAGAAATATTGAAAAAAGATTATTCAAACACTTGACAAATTGAAATAAAAAAGAAAATAAAACCTCACTCATTGATTTCTGTATAACAAACCAAGCTGCACCTTTATGGGAAGAAATTAAATTACTGGTTCAACATAGCAATTAGAGAATGATATTAACAGCAGTCTATATGTATTGAGAAAACAAAAAAATCAAAATTGTAATAATAAAAGTCCAACAAATTTGTCTTATGCCTGGAAAAATCTCATTACAATAGAGAATAAAATAGAACAAAAAAAGAAAAGAAAGTATAGAGAAATACATGTTTTTGAAGGTTGTCACTGATAGATGGCCCCCAGATATGTTATAATGTCAGGGGACTGATGTAGAGCCATGATTTTCAGAAGTTCGAGGGAGTTAGTTTTTTTTTCAGTAACTCCGTTGAAGATACAGGTGGAACATGCCATGCAAAATGTGTCCGGAAGAATACATTGAGTCTTGGAGGTGCATTTCAGGGGTTTGTGAGTTGTGTAACTAGTCTTTTTAGAAGTTTCTGTATCAATGTTTTCTTGCTTTTAGCTGAGTCTGCTAGAATTTTTAAGGTGTGGTTGCAATTTATGAAAATGTAAACGGATAAGTTATACCGCAAAGTTTTAAATTCCAATGAGTTTTTACGTATCCCCCCTTTTCAGCATTTATAGTGCATTGTGATCAATTATAACCTATCAACTAAACGAAAATTCACGTCTGTTATCAAGAATTAGCGTAAGGCTTATTGTCAAAAATTTATATATCAAGTTCTTGATCAAACAGCAATAATAAAAAGGCATTACAGTAAAGAAATTCAATCCGTTGCTTACAAGCTGGAGAATATCTACCAGGATATATTGTGATTTTACGTAAAAAATGTGATACTTGGATATTTTTGATATGGGCCTAACTCAGAATACAATAAAGTATGTAATCCCAATATGAAGAAGTGAAGAACCTTACAACAAACAACGATGACAGTAAGTAACCACGTTTTATTGAGTTGACTGCTACATATTTATGTGTACTTATAATTTTTTAAATAAAAGACCCAATAAGGGCATATGTTATTGGGTGTTTTATTATGAAATGCTGAACTTGAGATTTGGTGTTAATATAAATGTGTCAAACAGAAAGCGAAAGAGTATATACATTCACTATAGTATATGACATGTACACCACATAATTTGTTGTACTCATCATTATGATATTTTGAGTCAAATGAATCTAAAGGATTCAGTGTTGCATGAAATTAAGAAGATTAAGTTACACATTGTGACATGTTCAAATGTCACTGTTGAAAAGCGTGCTGCAATGTACACTTACTACACTTACTGTCAGCATTTACTAGACTGTATTGCTGAAAAACAAACTCTGTGCACATTATTGCTGAAAAACAAACACTGCATTGCTGAAAAACAAGCTCTTAATGTGCATGGAGTTTGTTTTTCAGCAATACAGTCTAGTAAATGCTGACAGTAAGTGAAATCAAGAAGTATATAAGATAAGGCAATGAAGACATTTCCCCTCAAATAGCGCATAAAAATTCATAAGGAGCAATATTGTTTTCTCACTTAAAAAAGAACCACCAGCTATGTGACCTCAGACAAATTATCTTCAACAATCAATGTCAACCACATAAAAACATGAGGGGAAGAGGGGATTTAAAAAAAAAAAAAAAGCGAAACTTCCAGTGTAACCTTGGACAACTTACCATAAACACCAGATGTGAAAAATTAGAAAACAACATACATTGTACATTGCAACAAGAAATTTACAATTAGTTATAACCTTGGTCAAATTACCTTCAACAAGAAAAAATAGGAAACATATGTTGCAAAAAGAAATTTACTATTAGTTATAACCTTGGTCAAATTACCTTCAAAAAGAAACACCAGCCACTTGAAATTACAGACAAGAGCAACCAAGTGTTGTCTCAACTGATCTACGGCAACAAAAACAACGAAAAAGGATGCATAAAAATGTTTTATTTTCGAAAAATTAAAAACAACAATTATAGGATGGGGGGGGGATTGATGTAGCAATGAGAAGACATAATAGTAAAACATAAAACACATAGAACTAAAGACCAGTAGAATATGAAAGAGAAAAGGAATAAAGGTGTGTCCCCCTGAATTGAAATCTCATAACAGCCACAACTGGGAAAGTGGGTATGGCATGCAATTTGAAGGTGGAAGTTTCCAGGTTCATGTCCCCATGGCACCAAGCAGCTGCTATGGTTTGGGAGTCACGTTAAGCTGGTGTTAATCTGACATAAAAATCTGCATGAAATAAAAGAAGTCAGAACTAAACTTACCCAGGATATCGATCCCCCAAAAAATTGAGAAAAAAAAAAAAGTCTCTTATAATTTTATAACACATTAACCTAAACAATACACTTGGGCATTTGACACTGGAATACTATGGACAAGATCACTTGACATGACCTCTCTATACATCATCAAGAAATCAAGTTATTACAAGAAAAAAATTTCAACAAAAAGATCACCTACTGGTTTACCCAGAGCTGTCAACCACTTGAGAAGACTATCAATAATCACCCGAAACCAACAGATATGTGCAAACAATATCATGTCAGGATCTGTATGTTGTGTTTCAAAGTTATAGACTGCCCTATACAAACAAATTAGTACACTTACCTTAACAACAGTATTCCATGCATGAGACAGCCTTTTATTGAAAAAGCTGAATGTAAATGAATAACTTGTGCTGACAGTAACGCTGAGTATTCACCCAGAAATGATTGGCTTACTGCCTGTTTTGCAGTCTTAAGTGTTTCTCTGATATTTCTTTCTTACAGTATGCCTCTGAAGAAGAAATTGCTTTAGTTTTTTCAATTAGGAATGCACTTCAAGTGCTTGTGCTCATGCTTGACCAAAATTCGGTGTAAATTTTTTGTATTACATACTAAAGATTCTTTCTGTAGGGAATGGTTAAGCACAGAAAACAATATTTTGGGCAAGGCAGTATATTTATGATGACCTAAGGCTTTAGAGTTTTGATATCTCATTGCATGCAATTTCCACTCTAAAAAATGAGCTTTCATCAATATTTTCAAATTGATATGATGCAAATTCTCTGTCTAATTTTTTCTCTTCTTAAAATGTCAGAAGACTGGAAAACAATAACATCCCCCATAAACTCTACAGAGGCATGAGGAACTCTCCATCACAGTTAAACATTGGCTACCTCAGCATGCTTTAAGATTTCACTTTTTATTGAAAACTTTTTAAATACATATTCACAAAAGAGACATGCTGTAAATATTTCTGATATCAGAACAGCAGTCATTTAACTGCATATCTGTGGAAGATAGATACTGTTTGAGGTCCAATACCAAGATTGCAGTCAGTTTTGTGGTACTTCTTTTTCTGAAATCAATATGTATTATTGGTACTGTGCCTTCAGATAAGACTGAAGGTTTTACAAAATCAGTTTCCTGTACAATATATGTATAGCAGGTGTTTCCTGTTGATGAAGTACAGTGACAGAAGTAGACAAAGGAAGGACAAACAGAGCAATTCATACATTAAATCTTGTATTTGTGATTTAGTGCACACTGCATCTTCATTACCAACTCAAACAAACTGCTTCAAAGCTTCCTGTTACTCAAGGATTTTGTTTACATTAAACAGTCCTAATATTGTTTGATAGATGGTGCTTGTAGTATTGTTATTATAAGAAATGTACTAAAAATTTCAGACACACCGTGTATGTAAGTTTGAGAAAGAACACTGTCAGAATATTTACCAGTTTAATTTTAATGTTAAGGCAATGACAGTGAAATTGGTGCCTTTGTTTTGACAGAACAACAAACAAAAGATGATGAAATTGCCATTTCTGATGTAGGAAAATGTAACACTTCTACAGCCAAATTTCAAGAGGACAGAAACAAGCTGCTTGGCAATGGTAGCAGTATTCTAGAAACATTGAAAACTGCAGCACAGAGTTTTACATATTTTCCTGTATACTTCATAGCACATGATGTTCATTCAAAGAAGAATGTAAACATACTGAAGGGGCAATTATGTGATGCATTATAAAATGTAAGGTGAAAAAAAAAAAGATTAAAAGATTACCAATTTTTTGCTCTCAAGTAATAAAACGAATTACCTTAATACTGTATTGTAAGTCTATCCCAAAATTTCCTATACAGGTCATTGTTCTGAACTCCCAGACTTGGTTTATTTCAACACATAAAAAAGACATACTTTAAAAGCAAATCACAAAAGAAAGACTGAAGCACAGAAGAATAAGTTGTAAACACCCAAACAGTACCATACTGACACACATTCATCAAAGGCACATCCTTAAATGTTTTTATTTATTAAAGGTCAAAATGCAATTTCAACACTAGCTAATCAGACCATGAAAGTCAGACTTCTGTCATCAATGCACTCTTGGTCTCAAGATTCATCAGATGTCATAAAACTGAAATGTTATCCAGAAACCCAACTTTCTCACTAGAATATTGCAGCTCAGATAACACACACACATAGGCGCACACACGAACGCACACGCACCTACTGATAAAAAAGAAATAATGTATGTCAGACATTTGTTAAAATCAGTGTAACACTTTTACACTTAAAAGTATTATTGCATCTAAAAGTACTTTACCAATATTGCTATTTCAATACTTTTAAGGCAAATCAACATTTCAAAGCCTCAAGATAGTGACTACTTAGGTAAGGTATACTTTACAATTTCTAAAAAATTTTTAGCATACATACATACATATCACTAAGCTGTTCCCTGGGTTCAGAGGTTATGATAGCAAATATGATTTTGCCCTTTAAAGAAAAAGTAAAATGAAATCGAAATGAACTTTGAGGTTACTCACCATTTCACCTAAAATCTTTCAGGAGGTTTACATCTCGTTAACAGTCATTTCGAACACATCAATTAGTTTGTTACAGCATGGTTTGAGGCTTTAATGCATTCTTTAAAACTTGTGAAACTCCTATTTGCTCGTGTAAGCATGTGCCAAACCATATGTGCAGACTAAATAAACACTTGTAAAACTCCTATTTTCTCATGTTGGCACATGCTTACATGAGAAAATAGGAGTTTCACAAGTTTTAAAGAATGCATTAAAGCCTCGAACCACACAGTAACAAATAAATTGATGTGTTCAAAATGTTTGTTAATGAGATGAATACCTCCTGAAAGATTTTAGTAGAAAAGGTAAGTAACCTCAGTTTATTTGAATTATATTGGGTTGTCGGAAAAGTCATGACATATTTTAGAAATTTTTTGCAAAGGTAATTTATTGATAGAAAGAACAAAGATCAATCAATGATATAATGCCTGTTTTGTTTGATAACCTTTTGCTATCTTTCAGTGAGCTGCAGAATGCCTTGTTCATAGAAGGACCTGTCTTCCGTGGCGAAAAATTGTGCAAGGTGCTGATTTACAGCCCCATCTGAACTGAATGTTATACCACACAAGGACTGCTGAAGAGAGCAAAACAATTGGAAGTCTGACGGCGCGAGTATGCTGGGTGTGGCAACACATCCCACCCAAGCTCCAATAATTTTTGGCAGGTGATCAAACTTGTGTGTGGTCTCGCGTTTTCGTGATGGAACACACCTTTACGATGAACGAGCTATGGACGTTTCTGGATGATGGATTCGTTCAAACTATTCAATTGCCAACAGTACACATCCGAATTGATTGTTTGGTTCCATGGTAGGAGCTCGAAAAACATGACACCTTTAAAATCCCACCACACTGAGACCAGAACCTTCTGCTGATGAATGTCTGCTTTGGATGTCGTTTGATGCGAAGCAGCACGTCGGGACCAAGACCGTTTGCGCAGCACATTGTTGTACACAATCCACTTTTCGTTACCAGTTATCAGTCGCTTCAAAAAGGATCGTTTTCCTCACGTTTAATGAGCATATCACAGATGTTTATACGTGCCGTCACTTGAGTTTGAGTTCATGAGGAACAAACACATCGAGCTTGCTTACGTATCCCAGCTTCTTCAGGTGGTCGTGAACGCTTGAATGATGGATGTGCAATGTGTCTGCAATCTGTTGTGTGGTGTAACGTGGGTTTGACTCGATCAATGCCTTGATTTGGTCGTCATCAACCTCAGTGGGCCTTCCAGACCGAGGAGCATCGTTGAGGTCAAAATTACCAGCACGGAATTTTGCGAACCACAGCTGGCACTGACGTTCTTGTAGAACATCATCACTGTACACTTTACGTGCGTTCTTCCCTTTACGGAAGTAAAACAGTAAAATATGGCGAAAATGCACAGTTTGGTCTTTCATCTTCAACTTGATGTCAAATCTCCGCAAATCAACCAAATCGCTCACTATTCCTTTTAGACTGCAGCCAGAACTGGCACCTGTCGAATGCCATAGCGATAACAGAGCTGCGTATGCCTCTAGTACTTCCAAAACCGCCCAACCACCATCGGGTGCCAAAATATGTCATGACTTTTCCGACAAACCAATAAATAGCATGTTAATATTAGAAGCAGCTAAGTGATTATTGACATTAGCAATGCTGTATTGGTATATTAAAATAAAATCTATGAACTTTTCAAAAAAGCAAAGCATGCAGAGAGTTCATAAAGAGAACATGAATTATACTTTAATATAAAGATTATTTTCAAATGATGCTAAAATAAAATGTATATCATATTTTATTTTGACAATTCAGAAGGAAAAGCCATATATAAAATATTTGAACAACTTGATATAAGAATGTAAAATGGAGAGACAAAAAAACTTTACCTCACAAAGTTCATGTCTACTTCATGCTGAGAAAACTATCCACATCAACCCATTCTTCATCCACAGAAGTTGTGTTTTGTCTTCTTTGTAATGATCCAAATTTGCAAGGTGAGAGCACTTTATAAATGAGTTCCTCAGGAGATGAGTCCACATCTTCAGCAAGTAGCAGCGCACCAGATATTATGACATTTCCATGAACTTTGACATTATTTGCTACAATGTTCTTTACTAACTGGGGAGGCTCATCATTAACTGGAATAATTTCAACATAGCTTGTCTTAAGTACACTATGAACACCATCACTAATAACTAATGTAAAAAAGTCTGAAAACTCTTCCTGTCCTCCATGGCGATATACTATGTTCTCAAAGTTATCAATACCAACTTCAGAGAGTGGCACTTCTAAAAATGGTCCATCATTTATGGTTTGAACCATGTAGGAAAGAATACCATGTTTTGGCTTAGACTTCACACCAATAACTAAAATATCACCAGGAATATCTCGATCACTTGCAGATATTGTAGAACTATTGAAAACAAAAGCTGCTCCCTCCTGAACAGTAATATTAGCTAAGTAGAAAGAAGGCTCTTCATCATTCTGAAGAATAATACTGACAAAAACATATACTGAGCTTGAATTCTGTACTCCATCAGTGACAAAAACTTCAAAACCATCAGATTCTGGTTCAGTATTCCTGAAACACAAAGAAGAACATTACATTTAAATATTAACAGAACTCAGAACCAATGTTCTCAGCATCTCTTTTTATGCATTAGCACTTCTCATATTTTAATGAATCTTTGTAACACAAATCAAGGCTTTCAATTTGCTCCTTTGTAAGTGATTACTCCTTTATTACTTGGTGTTTAGCTACCATAGATTATTAACACATGTTCAAATTAAAACAAAATAGAAAATTTCATCAGATGACAAATTACATGATAAGAAAAATGTTGTGATTTAATCAGATCAAAGAATTATAGGCCTTTAAAAAGGAAGGAGAGAAGTCATAGTAGTTATTTTAAACATTGATCACAAGATTTTTAATTAAAATAAAACATTTAAAGCACAAACATTTTTAACATACTGCACTGTCTCCTAACATGTTGGTTCATGAAAAGATGACCAAATTCTCTTGAGACATGTACTTTTTCTCAAGTGTTTCTTCTTAAGATACAGAAACCCAAATTGTTTGAGGAAGTAACTTAACCATGCTATGAGCTAACAATATCGTCATATTTCTTACCCAATTCCTCTCCCTCTTTTTTTTTTAATTCAACTGCAAATCATGTAGAGCAACTTTGGTTAAGTTTTTTCAGCAATTAATCAAAAAATTAATGGTATGAAGCTTTTTCTTTTGTCCTGATGCAAGAATTAAAATATTGTTTTAAAAAGTGGCATTTTAGAAAAGTTCACCTAAAAAGGAAGAGGAAAAACTGTGTTTACCAGAAGCTCATACAAAAATATAAAAACATATATGTATTTATTTCAAGTTTCTTTTTTAATGATTACAAAGAGACACTTTTCTTCACTTTATTCAAGCATTAATAAAAATATGATTTACAACTAAATGGAATTTTACACATAAAAAGTTTCAGTTAAATCTGTAATATTTGTTTCTACTCCATTCATCATATCATCAAGTAATACACAAAAGTCATTTTCAAAGTTTTTCACGGGTCTTCCACTGAAATGTAGCTTCTGACCTGTGAATTTCCAAAGGCAATTTACTCTTCCTCTTTGTCGTGGTTTTGCCCCTATGATTTAGTGCCTCTCCAAAACCACACTTTTGGTATTGATAAATCCATGTGGAAATTGATGACAGAGCCCCCCCACCTTTTTTTTTCTTTTCTCAATTTCAACTGCTTTCAATTTTCTTTTTACAATGTCTTGTTGATGTAGATTAATTATTAGTTCATCCCAGCTCATTTTGTGATCAATTCCATTTTTGTTTAATCTGGTTTTTTAGATACATTTTTATTGCTGTTTTATGCTCTATTTCACAAGTTTTCCATTGATAACCTGCCTTTCTAGTGTAAGAAAGTCAGCAGTCTAATTCTATGTTACAAATAATTCCTTTTTTACTTTTTTTTTTTTTTTTTTTTTTTTTTTACTTTTTTTTTTTGTTGTTGTTGTTTAAAAACCATGATAAGCAACTCTAAGTGCTATAAGCAGTTACCTGTCCCTAACTTAGGAACACTGGCTCCAGGAAATGGAGAAAGCCAGCACTATAAGACAAACCTCACCTAGGACTCGAACCCAGGCCCCACTCGGACAAACGATTCGAAGCCAGCACTTAGAGGAGTGGCAAATAACTCCTTGCATATATAAGATATCTTTTTCAAAGTGTTGAATTTGTGGGAAATTTCATTTTATTCTTAAAACCTGGTGGATGGCGATTTTAGTGGGAGATGAGTTTGCCTCCAAGCAGTGCTCCCACTGGACAACCATGACACACATGACAGCTACAGGGGCCTCTATGAATCTGAGAAGCCGACACAAAATTAAGCTTCAGTGTTAATATTGTTGAAGTATGAACTAGTTTGGAGGTAACATTGGCTGGCTACAAGACTTCAATTCACTGGGTTTTGTTCCAGAACCCTTAGATGGAATGATCAACTGGAATAATCAGCTGTGGGCTGAGCCCTCACACTGATGTATTTTTCATCTTTCTTAAGACTAAAACATGTTGAAGGACTCGGGTGTGGGATATGGTAGGCCTAACACCCTTAATAAGGCTGATCCACCATGGAAGCGACCTGAAAATAATAAATGGTGTGTCAGAAAGAGATCTCAGTGAGTGTAAGATTAGTGTATGGAATACTACAGGAATAAATGGAAAGATGAATGAGGTGATTGAAGAAATGAAGAAATATAAATTGGATGTGCTGTATGTAAGTGAAACTAAAAATAAAACAATTGAGTTAGAAGAAGAGAATGACATGGCGAGTGTGTGGTATGGGGTGTTGGATAATGTAAAAGGATAAGGTGGTGTGGGTGTGGTGTTAAATGAAAAGATGAACAACTTGATTCACAATAGTTGCATAAGTGAGAGAATTCTGTGGGTAAGTTTGAAAGAAACTGCAGGAACAGTAATGGTTATGCTTCTTGTAACTTTAAGCCTTTTGATACGAAGAATGATTTCAAGAATGAGCTGAATACTATTTTGAGCAAGTTTGGTGCTACAGAGAAAGTTATTACAGCAAGGGGTTTTAATGCTAGAGTAGGTATTCAAAATGAAATTTCTAACAATGTTCTGCATAAGTTTAAAGATCCTAATGTGAATTACTGTGGTGAAAGATTAACAGAAATTTGCATTGAGAACTGGTTGTGTGTATTTAATACATTTTTTAATCACAAGCATATCCACACATACATACGTGGGAGAATCCTACTCTGAGGCAGAAAAGCATAATGGTCTTCGTTGTTTATGATCTGCGACTGAAACTCCTATGGTTTTTTATACTCATGTGATGAGAGGTGCAGATGTTGGCTCTGATCATTCATTACCTCTTAGTGTCACAAGTGAAGCTGAATGTTGGTTGGGGGGGAAAGGAATAGGAAGATGCCTGTGATTAAAAAGAATAAAGGTTGAAATGTTTCCTGAAGGATATCAGCATTACTCTGAAATGTTCAGTCAACAACTGAATCAGTTGAAAGCACGTGAAAGGGACATGTTTTAAAAATTGTATTGTCACTGGAGAAGTTTGTGGTACGGCAACAGTTGGTAGCATTAAATGTGATAATTAGATGAACAGTGATATTAAAGAAGCAGGAAAAAAGAAGAAAGAAGCATACCTGGGGACAGTCTCCAACCCGGGGGGGAGACGGCAGATTCCCGGGCCCGGGCTTCCAGGGCTTTCGTGGCGCGGCAAGGCAGGTCAAGTGACAATTCAAATTATAAACAAAAAACATGTGGGCAAAACTGAAAAAAACATTTAACTAAATTTTCAGTTGTACAAATCCAAAAAGATTATGCTTTTGGAAATAACCAGTAAAGTGCATTTTCCTTACGGATTATGCCCCCCTCCTGCCTGTGGGATTGAGGAAGCAATGAAGAAATGACAAAACCCTACCAATTATTTGAAAACAAGTGATCTTTGTACGATGGACGCAGATGTGATTAGATTCATAGTCTTGTCACTGAGTTGGAACAGTAATAAGGCTGTGACAAGAGACGAATGACCCATAATAATGTCAGAAACACAAACAGTTGTAGATAACATGGGAATACCATCACACTACCCAATAAAAAGGATAAAGAAAAGAATTCTGTGTTGCTGCTGCCTTGGGAGAAGCAGGTACTGGTGGTGAATATGAATCAGAAGCAGTAATGATGGTAAATATGAATCTTCATTTAGAATTAATGTATTATATGTAACTCTGGATTACATTAGAAATGACTTGAAGCACAGATTTGCAGCTGCAAATAATGTAAGCAAAGTGTTCTGCCCTTTATTGACATACCTGAGTTCCACAGAGGATGCTCTTGAAAGAAAATGCAAACTTTTTGTGAAAATGTGTCCCATGTATCTTACTGAAAACTGCTTCAATGAAATACTACACCTGAGAAAAATCTTTCGATGCACATCAGGAAAGAATTTTAAAGTTCATAATTCTGAACTACCACCAGTCTTTCTTCTGAGAGTAATTTATGACAAAACACTGCAGTTAGTGTTTGGTGAAATGTGCATTGCTCTGAGAATGTTCTGCATATTACCTGCAACTATTGCTGAGGCAGAACGTAGTTTTAGTAAACTATTTTTATAAAGAACAGCAAGAGGCCTACAATGAGGAATATATGCTTATCTACACTATTATTGCCCACTGTATGTATAGAAAGCAAGCTCTCCAGGAAAACTGATTTCAGTGAGCTAATTCAAAACTTTTCTGCAAAAAAAGAAAGTAAAGTTCATTTTTAAATTGTAAGCTTGGAGGATGTAGAAAATCTGAAATACAAGGTAAAAAATTAATAAATTTCGATACAAAAAAGTTTTATAATGTTTTTTTGTTTTTTTTTTGGTGTGTGATTTGTTCAAATTTAAACATTGTGTATTTCCTTCCAGTATTATTTCTACTCCAAATTATATGAAAGGGATGATACATGTACTCCAGACATCATGAAAGGTACCAGTACCAGAGTTCTTCCAGTCCTCCCAGCAGAAGTTGCACATGCAATCAAGAACATGAAGCAGGGAAAAGCTCCAAGAGAAGATGGAATTACTGTAGACATCATACAAGAAGCAAGTGGAGAAATCGAAACAGTACTCGCCCAAATTTTCACTCGATGCCTTAATAAAGGGAAGATTCCTAAGGATTGGAACAATGCTACAATGATCCTGCTACATAAAAAAGGTGACATTGAGGATCTCAGGAACTACAGATCTATCAGCCTCCTATCAGTGGTTTATAAAAATCTTCACTAAAGTTCTTTCACACCGTTTGAAGGTAACACTGGACATGGCTCAACCGAGAGAACAAGCTAGATTCAGGAGTGGCTACAGCACAATAGATCATATCCACATACTGAGAGAACTAATTGAAAGAGCGAGGGAATATGAACTTCCATTGTGCATGGCTTTTATCGATTATAAAAAAGCCTTTGATTCGGTGAAACCATCAGCAGTTACAATGGCGCTGAAATCCTGCGGTATTGAAGATGCATACATTAATATTATTAATAACATCTATGAAAATGTAAGTACAAAGATTCGGCTGTTTGAGAATACAGCACACATAAAAGTTGGAAAGGGAGTGAGACAAGGTGACACCATATCTCCGAAGCTCTTTAATGCTACATTGGAGGGTGTCTTTCAGTTGCAGAGCTGGAAAAACAAGGGGATAAAGATTAATGGAGATTATCTAACTCCCCTTCGTTCTGCTTATGACGTAGTCATTTTTGCAACTACCCCATCAGAGCTGCAGTGTATGATCCAGGAACTTGCTGACAAAAGTAAAGAAGTGGGATTAAAAATGAACTTTCAGAAGACAAAAGTGATGTTCGATGCTTTTTCAAGAAATGAAGATTTATCGATTGATGGAGAAAAGCTGGAGATAACAGACACGTACATTTATCTTGGACAGCAGATATCAAGTGAGGGTCACATTGATGAAGAAATTAATCGGCGTACAAAACTTGCCTGGAGAGCTTTTGGAAGAAACAGCATAATTTTCAAGAGCAATATGCCATTATGTCTTAAAAGAAAAGTGTTTGATCAATGCATCCTTCCAGTGCTTACGTATGGTGCAGAGACGTGGACCTTAACTAAAAGAGACATACAAAGGCTGCAGACAACTCAAAGCAACATGGAGAGGAGCATGCTTGGTGTAACCAGGAGAGATAAGAAGAGGAACTTGTGGATCAGAAAAATGACAAGAGTGGAAGACATCATGATCAGAGTAAAATCCCTGAAATGGCAATGGGCTGGACATACTGCCAGAAGGACAGACCATCGATGGACAGCCGAAATTTTAGATTGGATTCTTCCAAGGGACAGGAAAAGACCCAGAAGAAAACCACATGGGAGATGGGTGGATGAAATTCAAAAGTATGCAGGAGTGACATGGAGGAGACTGGCACAAGACATACCGTTGTGGAGGAAACTTGGGGAGACCTTCGTCCAGCAGTGGATTGATAATGGTTGACAATGATGATGATTATTATTATTATTGTTCACCAAAAACTGGTGTATGCAATGAATACCAACAATAAAACTGCCCACAGAAATATTATCCACTAGTAAAAGTGCCTGCATTCAAAAATGGGGGGACATGCCCACAGTTATATTAGGCTGCTCCTTGTGTCTCACGTTTCTTTACGAATCGATGTGACTAAAGCTCAGAATTAAGTGGCAGGCAAAATTTTCAGTACACTACTGCACCATTCATGGTAACCTACTGTGACATTTATGTAAACCAGTGTTCGTTTTTTGCACAAATAAATACAAAAGATACCCCATAAACAAGTGGACAAATCGTTAACTGTTTTTTATTAAAAGGGGGAAAAATCATCACCTAGTCTCCACACACAAATGTTTCATATTTGTGAAATGTATGTTTGGGGAATATTTTTAAATAATCAAAAATATGTTAATTGTAAGTCTATCTTTTCTCTTTGCTATATTTTATTAACAAGCATAGTTACTGAGAAGGCATAAGATAGGAATTAACAGAAACTCTAACTGATTTATGTCCCCAAAACTAAAGCTACATCACACCCAGTAAACCAGGATGTTAATCAAAGCTAAAAAACACTTTTTATTTATGTTGAAATACTATGGGAATTTTTGCATATATTTAGGAGATTTGGGTATTCCTTCCAAGGGCATTTTCGTGTGAGAGGTTTTTTTTTTTTTTTTTTTTTTTGGTACATATTTTTTAATGATTCTCAAACAGTTTGGCAAGGATATGATAAATAGATATTCGCTTTTAATCTTTATCAATGGCATTTATTGTGGAACGTTTTAATTTTTTTTCTCAGGAAATGAACGTTTTTATTACTTTTGAACTTTTTCTTTGCACTTTTACTAGAGATTGGCTTCTAAACTGTTCTTCTACCAATTGAACCTAAACTTCCTGTTTGTTTTGCAACCCTTTTGAACTGTGCATGGACGTTCCGCTGGGATCATAGCATGCTTCTGGAAAATTTTAGGTAAGAATTTTAGGAATTTTTAGAAAAATTTTAGGAAAATTTTAGGAGTGTATTTCAATAAAAACTAGATGTATATTTGTATACATCTAGTAAAACTAACTTTGTATACATTGTAAAGAGTTTGCTTCACACCCTTCAACCATATATACTGATAGACTGCATGACATCAAAATTTCTGGCTCCAACATAAAATCACATGACAACAGTCAAAAAGATGGGTTACACCTGCTGTGCTTATGGTTGCTCTGACCGATATAGTAAAGAAAGTTCTATGATTTTTCATGGGTAAGAAACGAATTAAATACCTAAGTCAATAAAGTTCAATTACTTAACCAGAAACTTGCAGCTATTGATATAAAAATATAGTAACTTAAGAAAAAAAAAATGGAATGCATGTTCCAAATTCTTCGCAAATGTTCATCACATTATAAATCACAAAATGTAAACAACACGATCATGCATGTATATAGCTCATAAGTAAACTTACCTGAAGAGTTTTCATTATATATGAGGTGCATTCACATAATACACCGAAAACACTGAAGTTCTGCAGCGTAAATTAGTAATCATAACAGCATTTGTACACGAAATTTGGAGTCTGATGATGACATGCCCAATGTTTGAGCCATGGCGGCTTTGATGCAGCTATTGCCAATGCGCAGTCCATTAGTATATATGGTCGAAGTTCACACCCAAATTTTTTGCATAACGTCTAATGTCTAAAGTTTAAGTATGATTTACTTCTAATGTTCAGTTCTTATCTTTTCACGTGTTATTATCATATTCAAGTATATTTACCACATTCAAGTTTCACTTTGAACATTAATATGCTGTTGAACCAGAAGCAATTCACGATTTTCACAGTAAAGTTTTCAGGTTTCACATTAAACTATAATATCCTAAAAAGGTAATTGAAAACCAAGAACTATGTACAATTGTTCACTGAATTACTTTTTTCATATTATTGTTTTAACCTTTTCCTGATTAGCCTATCTTTTTCTGCTTCCACCACAACTAATTTACTTTCAGTTTTCTTTATTTCAGCTGAACCTTGTATGATCAAGTTAGAGGCAACTGCTATTTCAACAGTATTTTGTTTTTCTACAGCTTTTCTCATTCTTTCTGTTCCCTCTTGAATTACTGCTAGGGAGGCTTCTTTATCTTTTTTAAGCCTATTTATTTCTGCATCATTTTCTTTTATTTTGTCATCAAACTCAGCTTTTCTTTTTTCTCTAGCTGCTTTTCCTTATTTTCCCTCTCTTTCTTCGAAAATAAAAGCATAACAAACAGCGCGAAAACTAGCTCATAAATAGAATATTTGAAACACTCTCAATGTATGCACTCTCAATTATTAGGGATGGTAGAGGGGGAAGGGAATAGAACTGTCCAAAATTAGCATGTTTCGTTGCGCTAGAGGCAGCTTAAGCACGGCTGAATTCCTTCAGATACCCCCAATGTTCAAATGATTGAAATGTGCTGATGTTCATGGAATGAAATGGTTGATCAGCTATGATGACCGCATAAAAGTTCGGGGTGGGGAGGGAGGGCTTTATTTTTTTTTATTTTTTTAGTTTATGTAACATTTTACATCACTCCAGTATTTATCTTGTCATCATCAACAATCGCAATGCAACTACCGCTTACGATCGCGGATATCAGCAACCGAAAATCTGCCATATCTCTAAGTGATATAACACACAGTATCCTGTTACAGTGTATTGTAATTGAAAAAAAAAGGATGTGGAAAAAGAAACTTTTCAGAAATTAAGATCATCAAGTCATGCGTTTCAAAAATCCGTTTTCCTTTATAACGTTTAAAAACATGTTTTTGCTTTTTTACCTATAGTGTAAATAAAAAAAACTGTGTTGATTTTTTTATGGAATCAGACGTCCGTATGTCTGATTGTCTTCATCTGAGTTCACACTTTAGCTACTGTGTACAAGTAGACCTATTTTTTTCAGCTCAAAAATATGTAGTTTTGTATATATTCACAGTATAAGTCATTTCCTTATTCCCACAGAACTGAATTCAGCATATGCAAAATGAAGATCATCAAGACCCGCCCAACACTATGTTTCTGATTGTCTGCTGTTTATATTCAAGAAATGCAAACATGGATCAATGGTGAATGCAGCAACTATGATTTTTATTTATTACCAAGAAAAAAAAAAAAAAGAGCCGTGAAAGCTGTAAAGCTGAAACGGATATTTCTCTCGAACCCCCCCCCCCATGCACAAAAACATTCCAATTAAGATCAAACAGCAGGAGGACGCGTCCACACAACACAACCTTTGGAATTACCTGATGGAATGGCTTCTTTTCATTTGGCACATCGCCATAAATCACCACCTGCAGCTCACTGAACTGTCAAGTTGCACCCCTTCCTCCTTCACTTTAACTATAATAGAAACTGTAAAAAAAAAAAATGCTCCCCAATTTTCGACAAAATTAAATTACCAAATTTACGTCATGATGTTGCAATTTACTAAAATACGTTTGTTTATCTGCTGAATATTGCTTAAATCCATTGAAAACTTTTTAATTATAGATGATTTTTTATTAAAACAGTAACTCAGACGTCTGAATAAAAACGTGTTTGTAATTCAAATAGAGTCCATATCATCACAGAAAAAAAATTTAAGGATCACTCTGTTTAAATAAACCATGGCATCTAAAAAAAATAATTCACTTGCTTTTCCCGTAATTTATAATTACTGTTTCTTTTTTTTTCCATCCGTTTTTTTTTTTTTTTTTTTTTTTTGCATCTGCTAAAGTTCCTAACGGAATTTGGCGAAATTTGCACTAGAACTTTATTGTGACGTATCTTAACTACTGTAAAAATTTTACTGTTATTTTCAAAATTCAGAAAAATGGATTTCTGAAAATATTCTCCTAGTCCTTTTGTGCTGTGGAAGTGATAAACAGGTGTTTGCTTTCTTCCCAACCAAGGGCTTCAGATCAGCGCTCCCAGCTGTCAATCAACCGTTGCTATGGTAACACCCTTTCTGCTGGAGGCTCACTCTGTCCAAAGAGGCACACATACTTGTCCATAATAAAAATTACCAATGCTAACTTTTAAAGTTTTAAACCGATTCAACTGGAATTTTAGAAGTGAGCTTCTCCCGCTTCTGAGCTTGAAGGGAACAGCTAACAGTACACCGAAAAGCCAAAACATTGTGACCACCTGCCTAATATGATGTTGGTCCTCGTCCTTCATGTGCCTCCAAAAGAGCTCTTACCTGTCAAGGGATGGACACTAAAGGATTTCTAAATGCATCCTGTGATATCTGGTACCAAGATGTTACCAGCAGATCCTTTAAATCCTGTAAGCTACGTGGTTGAGCTGCCAAAGATCGGATTTGGTGTTCCGACACAAACCACAGATACTCAATTGGATTGGTGTCTGGAGATTTGGAGGACAGGGAAGTCTCCCAAATACCTGGAAGTCTTCCTCATATTCCGTGAATCATTCTTGAACAATCCAGGCAGTGTGGCATGGAGTATTATAATTCCAAAAGGAAGCACAACTTGAGTGGAATACTGTTGCCATGAAAAGATTATCTGGTCTGTAATGATGTTTAAGTTGGTGGTAGATATCATAGTTTCCTGCACATGTATGACTGGACACAGTGTTTTGCAGCAGAACATTGTCCAAAGCATTACACTTTGTACACCAGTTTGGTTTCATCTCACGGTGCATCCTGGCACCAACACTTTCCCAGGTAAACAACATGTCCTAATAGTGCAACAGGAAATGAGATTCATCGGACTGGATGACTTTCTTACAATAATTTAAGGTCCTGTTTCAATGCTCTCTCGCCCATTTTAAGTACTTTTGACGGTAAACTGAGGTTACCATGAGCACCAGTCATAGCGGCCTGAGGCTACGCAGCCCCATTTTCAGAAAGGTTCGATGCACTGTGTATTGTGGCACATTACTTCCGTCACTGTCATTCAAATTACCAGCGAGTTGTGCCACAATACCCCTTCTGTTGGCTAGTTACTATACAGGATAGCCGTCGCTCACCTGCTCTAGCATCAATGAGCCATGGTCAGTCTACAACCTTGCTGGCGGTCTGTGGGTTTTTCCTCCTCGGACCACTTTTTGAAAGTACTAAACCACGGCTGATAGGGAGCACCTCACAAGCTTTGCTGTCTTGGAAATGCTCTGACCCAGTCATCTGGCCACTACAATTTGGCCTTTATTGACACTTGCATAAGTCCTCTGCCTTTAGCATCTGAAGAACAAGAATAACACTGATTAACAGAGCTCAGTATCAGGTGTTATTTATACCATTTCATGACCCTCATACTCACCATTGTTTACCTGCGTTGCTTTGTTTTACATAAAGACGCTCTGATCATAATGTTTTTGCTCTTCAGTGTATGTTATGTGTTCTGATCGATTAAATTCAATTTACTACATACTAATCAGAGGCTAAGCCAGTGAAGTTGCAAAACTTGATATCCGGGGGTCAGAAGCAAGTATGTGCAAAACTTAAGAAAATGTTTGCCATCCACTGTTTGCAACCACTGCCTAATGGTATTTAAATATCTTGCTGTGTGACGAGAAATGTGTAAAAGAATTCATAATGCTTGTATTTATCTTTCATTAAATCACAGTAAAGCAGAACTACTGTTATGTACTTCTTTCATCTGCTTTTGTTGCACAAAATATTTCTTTTCATAGCAGGGGGATTACTGACATTTCAAGAGAAGGGGTGAGGGCCCGCTTATGTGCTTGTCCCGGGGCCAATAAATTTATGGTTGGGCACTGCCTGGGGATGTTGTAAGGTAGTGTTACTAAGGATGAATGTCACCGTAAGAAGCACAAAGCAGCAAAGCTTATGTTAATAGTTGCATAACTATTATTATCACTGTTACACATGTTATAAAAGTCTTCAAGTTGAGTGCACATATGCTTTGTAATTTCTGCTATTAGGTGTGCAACTTAATTCTTGGACACACAGGCACGACACGTTAATAGCAAATTGAATACGTACCTAATCAGGGAAATAATCCCTGTCATGTTGGATACATTTGAGCCATCAGTCAGGGAGCTGCCAAATGCCACTGTGGAAAAAAGAGGGCTGTTTCAAGTTGATAAAGTCATCAATACTTGTGTGGACCTCCTCGACAGAAGTGAAGTGCGTATCACTCAAGTGATGTTGCAGGAAGCGAAAGAGGTGATAATCCGAAGGGGCGAAGTCTGGAGAATACACCGGGAGGGACAAAATTTCCCATCCCAAGTCGGTGATCGTGTTTAAAGTCATTTTTGCGGTGTGAGGACGCACATTATCCTGAATCAACAGGACCGACCTTCTGCCCTTGCCGATGGCTTTTTCGCCTCCATTGCATCACTCACACGAATGAGTTGCTGACAATAACGTTCAGCATTGACCGTTTCACCAGGTTTGAGCAACTCATAGTGTACGACATCGGGCTGATCCCACCATATGCACAGCAACAACTTCCTTGCATGGAAGGTTTGTCAGTACTGGTGGTAGGCTGACCTGGATAAACCCATGATTTGCACCGCTTAGGATTATCATAGAGGATCCACTTCTCATCACAGGTCAAAATCTTGTGGAGGAAATCCTTCTTCTTGAATCTGGAGAGCAAGGGCATAGCAACATCGTAGCGCCTAGACTTGTTCGCAGCTGTGAGTTGGTTGGGCATCCAATGGCCCTCCTTGTGAATCCGTCGAAGCGCTTTCCAATGGCTTGCCATGTTACTCCAAGTTCCTGGGTGAGCTCTGACTGTGTGCGACAGGGATCTGCTTCCAACAGTTGTTCCAGTTCCTGATCGTCAACTTTCTGTGGCTGTCCCGGACATTCTGCATCAAGGAGATTGAAATTCCCCTGATTAAACTGCTGGAACCACTTCTTACATGTACTGTAGGACACAACAGCCTCACCCAAAGCAGCACATGTCATTTGCTGGACTTCCGCTGCACTTTTTTCAGCTAAAACGCGAACAGGAGGCAGTGCCTCAAATGTTGCTTCTCGGACGACATTGCTTTCACCCACTACAGCTGTGAGCAGTTATGGTTGCCTGGAAAGCTGTTGGATGGCACTGCAATCAGCTATTATCGCACACAGCTATTTGCATTTGCCGACGTTTTATGATCGCTTGCGGTTAGGGGCCGAGAATTAAGTTGGACACCTAATATAACATAATTATTTACGAATGTGGGACATAAAATATTTCAACTATTATAACTTGTTCAAAATGACCTCACTTACCCAATATGGCACAATTGGGAAGGTTAATGCTGGCTGTTTTAATCACATCTCGGACGTTCGGGAGTTGACAGTTTCGTGCAGACTAAGTTCGTAGAACTAAAAACACTCACAGGTTTATATGAAAACTTACAACCAGAGTCCAGATTCGAATAAAAAATGAAGATGAAGTTTAAAAGAATCAATGAAATAAAAGACTATATACAGTATGATTAAAATCATTATCTTTTATCGACGTCGTCTTCACACAAAATCAAGCTATAAAAGAGCATTCATAGTCACACCAAGACCAAGAGGTTTGCATAAAATTTGAACAGAAAGTAGAGAATTACTTGTAATGGGCACTCACTACTCAAACACTACCAGACTAGTTTCGATCTGTTTACATCACGGTCATCTTCAGTGGTACAACTATCATCGGTTGATGTTAAGTAAGGTTGGTACTACGTGCCGACTTCCACATATCATTCCGGACTTGGATGTTGCGATGAGCCATTTATCGGGTTGGATGTAAAGTACAGTTGTTATCCTTCAAATTATTCAGGTTCAAATTTCTCCTTGATTTATTTTTCTTTTTTACTTTTTTTTTTTTTTCTTGTTCAATTAGATACTTCCAAGGGTACAGGATTTCCATTGGTGTTGATGAATTATACTTCTCGTCTTGGGTCTTTTCAATAGCAATACCCTCTGACCATAGAATTTGATTATGTTTTTGCATGATGTCAGAATTTTGATGTTTTCCCAATCTGGTGTTAGTTCGTTATCCAAGCAGTGCCGATAGTTGTACCACTGAAGACGACCGTGGTGCAAACGGATTGAAACTAGTCTGGTAGTGTTTGAGTAGCGAGTGCCCATTACAAGTAATTCTCTGCTTTCTGTCCAAATTTTATGCAAACCTCTTGGTCTTGGTGTGACTACGAATGCTCTTTTATAGCTTGATTTTACGTGAAGAAGACGTCGATAAAAGATAATGATTTTAATCACACTGTATGTAGTCTTTTATTTCATTGATTCTTTTAAACTTCATCTTCATTTTTTATTCAAATCTCGACTCTTGTTGTAAGTTTTCATATAAATCTGTGAGTGTTTTTAGTTCTACAAACTTAGTCTGCACGAAACTGTCAACTCCCGAACGTCCGAGATAGATACCTGTGATTAAAACAGCCAACATTAACCTTCCGAATTGTGCCATATTAGGTAAGTGCAGTCATTTTGAACAAGTTATAATAGTTGAAATATTTTATATCCCATATTCGTAAATGATGATGTTATAGCAGAAATTACGAGGCATATGTGCACTCAACTTGAAGACTTTTATAACGTGTGTAACAGTGATAATAATAGTTATACAACTATTAACATATAATATAGCCATGTAAACCAAATGGGTAGTTGTGACTAATCAAGTTATATTGCAGCAAAGCTTGTTTGCCAGAGTAAGGCAAAATGAAGGAAAGATAAGGTGGAAAAGCAAGTATCAGTTAGGCTTCTAAGAAAGATGAAATCATTCCAGAAGTACACAAGACATACTAAGAACTGGGGAAATAAAGTTCTGCAGTGTGTGAATAGCATTGGAGAAACTTAGACTTAGGAAATTTAAAAAAATATCCCACAGTAATTCCTGCTGAAGAAAAAATTCGAAAATCTGAGTAATTTACATGAAAATACCATGATGAACTAATTTCTCTGATCAGTCACAATGGTCTAGACCAGTGGTTTTCAAACTTATTTTAAATTGTACCCCTTGCTTATAACTAAAAGTGTAATGTACCCCCGATGAAATTTCTCCAAAAGACAGGTTTTAAATTTTTTATGAATACCTGGCAAATTATGGTGGCAGTTTTAATCTGTTGAAAAAAAACAACATCTGTAGTAAAAATATTTGAAATGTGGCAAAGCTTTTTAAAGAATCCTACTTTTATTACCTTAATATCATCACTTATTGAGAATCATTATGGTCAGTTAAAAAAAACATAATTTTATTGAGAAAAGTCTGCAGAAAAATCTTATCTTCAGTAAGTCGTTCAAATATAATGAACAAAAAAAAACCGGACAGTAATTTTTTAAATCAAAGTTCTTACTCTGGAGTTGAGAGATTATGAATCCTAAAGGTTTTTCAGTAAGAGAGGTGTGCCTGCATGGCTTCACACAGATTCCTGAAGTCTGGGTGTCCAGTTGATACTTTCAAGCGGAGGTCCTGCTCCAAATTTAGCCTATTGCGGTACTTATTTTTCAGGTACACCATGGATGAAAAACCACTTCATATACGGTAGATACGTTGTGGAGAAAGGCATCATAAACTTGATGGCATGGTCAGCAGTATGTGGAAACTCGTTCAGTCTCTGCAACCAAAAGTTTGTCAATGATGTTTTCTTGAAACTGGATTTGAGTGTTTCATCACAGGACAGTTCAATAATTTCTTCCTTTTCTTTCATTGAAAAGAAATCTGGCAGCCTGAAGTCTTTCACTGCAGAAAAGGGTCTCACATCCAGAACTGGCTGTCTAAAATCTCAGAAAAATATTCGCGAAAGTCTTCAATCAAACCCAGACAATGCTGTTTTACGTCGTTCACAACAGAACCATGAAGCTCAAGTTCATTTTCTTTTACGAACTTTACTAAGAACGGAAAGAATGACAGTTATCCATTCACAACTTCTGTTGCTGCAAATTGAAGTTTTTTTAAAAAAATGTTATGTTGTCAAGAACCATAAAGGGTGTTGTGTATTTTCCCTGCGTTCTTTTGTTCAGCTCATTCAGCGGCTGGAAGATGTCAGCCAAGAAAGCTAGCCTGCACAACCACTGTTCATCTGTAAATCTGTGACGAAGCTCGCACTTACTGTCAGAGAGGAAAACTTGAACTTCTTGTTTCAATTCATACAAAAGAGCAAGCCATTTTCCTTTGGAAAGCCACCTTACCTTGGTGTGGAAGAGAAGATATTTATGCTCGCTACCTATTTCTTCACACAAGATTGCAAATACTCTGGAATTGCCTGCTTTTGATTTTATGAAATTAACGGTCTTCACTGCTTCTTGCAATACTATTTTCATACCATTTGGACATTCCCTGGATACTAGAGCCTCCCTGTGAAGACTACAGTGGACGAATTTTGCCTGTGGCACAACATTCTTTATTTAGAAAAACACACCACTATGCTTGCCAGCCATAGCTCGTGCACCATCAGTGCAAACTCCGACACACTTCTCCCAGTCATGCTGAGTTATAAAGCCATTAAGAGTGTCAAATATCTCCTGTGCCGTTTTCCGACCTGGGAGCTCCTTGCAGAACAAAATTACTTCTGCCACAGTGGGGGTAGTATCAATATATCTAACAAATGCTAGCAACTGAGCTATATTTGTGCAATCTGTACTCTCATCCAGCTGTACAGCAAAGTATTTTGCTGACTTCAGTTTACTGATGAGTTGTTCCTCCAAATCATTAGCCATACTTGAGATCCTGCGAGACACAGTGTCATTGGACAGACGGATAGCATCCAGCTGATTTGCTTGTTTTTCACCAATAACACTTGACACCATGTCTTTGGCAGCAGGCAGTAAATATGACTCGTCATTAGTGTGGGGTTTTCCAGCCCTTCCTATTCTTAAACTGATTTTGAATGATGCTTCAAGACTTTTCATATTCAGAGATGAAAAAGAGGCAATTTTTGGTTTACCAGGTTTTATTTCTGCTTCTTTTCGCTTAAAAAGCTCAAGTGGCTTATTTTCCAGGTTCTCATGTTTCGTATGAAAATACCTTTTTAGTAATGATGGCTTCATTGAATTGTTGGAGAGGGTCTCATGACAAATAACACATAGGGGTGTAGGTTCTGACTCATTTCCTGCATAAGAAAATCCTAAAGACAAGTATACTGAGTCATACTTTCTTACTTTAGGCTGAGATTTCTTCTGATGAGCAATCCCAAGTGAAGAAGGTACAGCTTCTATTGACTCACCAACGTTTTAGTCATCATCTTCACCATTGGTAACCTCACTTTCTGATTCGAGTCTTTGCTTTTTAACAGGCCAGGTTTGTTTCATTAGCCACTTATCCATCTTGACCGCTACGAGAAAAGGGTAAAAAAAAAAGCTTCAAACTCTACCAGTCTACCTGTTGGAGTTATGTTTGAAGCCTGATCGAGAAATGACGCTACCGCAAGAGGGTGCTGAGGAGAGACGCCAGGAGGAGAAGAGGAAGATTGTTGTTGTTTGGAGACGCGAACGATGTATTTATGTATTATAGTTATGTGTTTTGTTTTAGATTAGAATTAAATTTTAGAATAAATCTGAGTTAGTAGAGTTGATTATGTGTGAGTGATGCAAGTAATGGATTATTACTATCATCAGCACCGAGAAGATGCCAAAAGTTAAGAGAGTTAGTTATGCAACCTTGGTTATATTAAAGGAGAAATATATAACTAAACTAGGAGAAATATATAACTAAGTTGCAATATTTCACTACTCTATCATTTGTGAAAGAAAAACAACGAAGATTTAATACAAATTCTACTACATAAACTCACAACTCTTATTTTCAACACGTGTAACTGACATCAGTGATGCCAAACATCCCATCCTGTTAGTTACGCAAAAGTCTCCAAATTTTACCTCAAAACTCTCTAAATTTGGCGAAAAGTACCTAAGTTGCCATCGTGCTGCCATTTGTTTTTCACCCTGTGAAGTAACTATTATAATGTTTTTTTCTGTTTTCTTTATAAATTGTAGCATATCAAAACACAGTATAACAAGAAATAGAAATTAGTGCTTTTATTTACGTATTCACACACATGAATAAATAAATAAGAACTATTTAAAAATGTTATAATAAATAAACAATCATACTTAGAATTTTTGAATAAATTTCATTAGAGTCTGCAAGAGTGCTCGTGTACCCCTGAAAGCAGCGCGGCATACCCATAGGGGTACGCGTACCACAGTTTAAGGACCACTGGTCTAGACTAAAAAATTTTGGTAAACAAGTTAAAGATATTAAGAATGATGAAATGTGTTTACCTGTGATCAGACTGTACAAAGCTAATATAACCATTTTTGATGTCCAGGAGAGGAAATGCTGAAATTCTCTTTCCTTGAGTAGTTCTTTCATATCCAGCAATTGGTTTTGAATTTTCAAGATAGCCATATTGTGGCTGTTTGGAAATGACAATTAGTAATTCAGAGGGAAATGTATCATCATCTGAAGCAGAAATATTTTCTTCCGTCACTGGGGACTTCTTACCTTCTTCAACCAAAATTGCCCGTTTGAAAGATATTCTTGGAGGGCGATTATTTTTGGTAAAACTGTAATAGATAACTTGTGGCTGTGATGATGAGCTTGTCTCGGAAAAGCTTTGTCAGTAACAATGAAAGTGAGTGTATCTTCTTTAGGGGTGGGGCCTATTTCTAGCCCATTGTGCAAATAAGAAACCTACAAATAGAATAAATTCAAATGTTTAATCAAAAGCGGATGTTAAAATTTGTGACATTCAACAAACTAAGAAATGTAAATTAATGATAAACTTCACATGAATCAAGAAAACCTGTTATACAGCCACAGTAGCCACACATTAAATACACAAATTATTAGTAGATGTGGACAATTCAATACATAACATTTATATAAGTTATGCAAAGACTCTGTAAACTTCACAGTAACAAATAATACTTCTAAAGCTGATTGTCACAGTGCAATGGGAGAACAGAATAAGTTATATGTTTAGCAAATATTACTGACATTATAAACTTCATCTCTACTGATATGCTGCATGGTGAATCATATACTAGCTATGTGCACACATACAAATTTCATATTGTTCTGCAAAACATTTCTCCCGGGCATACATTTTTACACTGCTATTTATAAAAATTGCAACACCAAAATAGACACAAAATACCAAAGTGGAATTTATATAGAAAATTACTGGAGAAGTTTGATATATAGAAGATTGTAAATGGAGAAGTTTGATACGACAACAGTAAGTAAAAATATCTATTAGTTTGTATTTCTTTTTGGAGCTAACCTCTGAATCTCAGAGAACAGCTTAGTGATATGTATGTATGTATGTATGTATGTATGTATGTATGTATGTATGTATGTATGTATGTATGTATGTATGTATGTATGTATTACTTATGATACAAGACATGAACAATCAGAAATACATTGCTGTAGGTGCAAAGGAAGACACAATATTCAGAATACAGTGTACCTTCCATGGGCGATGATAATGGTGTATACACCGTGTGGCATTGAACTGAAGAGGTCCTGAATGTCTGTAAAACATGCTGCCTCTATTCAGACCCAAAGGTAATGCTCAGTAGATGCCAACCTGGCACAAGCAGCCATAACCCAGACATGTTCAATGGGCAATAAATCTGGAAAGAGTGAAGGCCAAACACATTCCGGATGTTGTGTTATTGAATGGTGGAGCCAGAGAGCATCTGCAGATATGGTAAAGCTTCAGCCTCCAAAATGTCCTTGATATACCACTGACTGTTCAGGGTCCTAGCAATGCATATGAGGCAGGAAACCCAATAGCACCCCACATCATAATGCTTCGTGTCCAGGCCACACGACACTCCAAAATGCATGTCTCCAGCAGCCAGCCATTGACCAGAGCATCTCCCTACAAGGGTTCATGAATTGTGGTGCATCTGCTTAAACCGTAACTTGTTTGCAAACACTATGTGATGCCATTCATTATGCCAGTGTCTCTGTTTTTGGTACCATTCCAATTTCTGACATTGGTGGCACAGGGTCAATAAAAGCTGCAGCAATGGATGGTGAGTGGCAAGTCCTCTCTGCAGCAAACGGCATTGAACACAGCTTGCAAACATCTCCAAATTTGTGACAGACTTACAGTGTTACAGCAGCTTTGGATATGGCACAGTGGTCCATCAACACCATACAGTGCAGGTGCCAGCCTTTCCGTTCATTCATACAATGTTACAAACCAGACCCTTCATACTGGTACATTCTACCCTCCTCTTCCCACTGCCACCATATTCACATCACTGTGCTTGCATTTCATTCGACATGAGCAGTGATATCAGAAAAAAAAAAAATTCTGCTTCGCGTACTCTTACAATTCTGCCTTGATCAAAGTTTGACGACTACACATATGGATTTCTTCTGCTGCGGCATGGCTTAGCATGGCATGGTCACTCACTAGCAATGCCGCACTGCCCACATTCATGTGATGCGATTATGGAAACACATTCACTGTGGCCTGCTCTTGCACCTGCACTGGACCAGCCGAGAGGGTGTGGCTCACACATGGAAATTTGGGTGTGTGCTGGGTGGCTGCAACCATTTACATCTTGTATCATGACCTACCACATCATACAAGTTTCAGTCCAATCTGAGTTGTTATTCTTGGTGCTGCAATTTTAACAACCAGCAGCACAAAAGTGTGTGTATGGACAGAAGATTTCCTCTTCAAAGTACCAATAACATTGACTTTTGCATTTGATTTAGAGCAATGAGCAAACTGTTACCATGTGTATAATATCATGTTTGATAAACTGCAGTATCAGAACTGTTTTTAATTGAAGGTTAGTTTATTGCCTTGTGTCCATATTTGTTTACTACACCTTTTTTGCTACAGCTCTAAATACGATTTTTGATTAGGATAGCAAAGTAAAATGCTGGAATCAGTAATTCTATAGCACATACATACATATATATCATTAAGCTGTTCTCTAAAATTCAGAGATTAAGCTCCTCAAAGAAGGCACATCTGTCAGATTAACTTTTAAAACTGATGGTGCTAGCTAGATATTACTTACTCTTAATGTGTCAAATATCTCCATTTACAGTGATCTCGGCATATAACTCAAACTTCACTGACATCCATCATATGTCTCATACAAGACCTTTAATATACTTCATATTCATTCTTTTTCTCAAGCAGACATTCCTGAATCTAGTCCTTCAATGATTTTCTTGGCCTTCCTATACCTTTCTTTCCTGCCACCAGGGCTGAATAAATTCTCTCAGGAAGCATCTCACAGCACTCATTCTTTCAATATGGCCAAACCACCTCAGAATATTTTTCTCCACCTTATTAACATTTTTCTTTCACATTACACATCTGCAACACATCTTCATTCCTCACATGATCAGAACATGTCTTGCCAGAAACCCCCATAAGTAATGCATCTCTCCAGCACACAAATGACTCTTGTGTTTAATCTGCAGTACCCAGGTTTCACTGCCATACATCAGAGTAGGAACAATTATACTTTCATACACAGTCATTTGAGACTTTTTAAAGAACCCATTTTTGAAATAAAACCCTTGCAGGAAAAGAGAATGATCAAAACTAATGTTTATGAAAAAAGATGCAGAAATGACTATAATATTTAATAGCATGCCAAAATGAACTTTTACTGTCACTATGATGAGAATGTCCTCTTTCTCTCTTTTTCTTCTTTTGTCAAGTTCTGGTTTCATTCTGACTCACACAGCACAATCAAAATTGTACTGGAGACCCACATGGTCCTTTGCTTTAGTTGTGATGACCACATGACTGAAAATGTTTTGTTCACTGAGATAAATGGAGAACAGAAGAACTTTTTCAGCTTCTCAAGTCAGAACAAGCTTATTCTTGAGCTGAGCACGAAGTTTTGAATAGCAAAGGAATTCAAAATGTTTCTTCTGTACTTGATTTTCCTGAATGTCACAAGTTGTTCTTAAAATCCTGGAATACTTTCTCCAAGTTCACGGACGCACACTATGGATACATTCTTCATCTGGCAATGCCTCCAGAAATCTAGGTGTTTGAGCAAATACAGGTATTATCTTTGATATTTTTTTGTATTAATACACTGTATAAAAATGAAGCCTATGATTCAAGATTGTGGTCATTGTTCACTTATTCGATGAATAAGTTTCATGGTTGAAACATACTATATCACACACTTGTAAATACACTAGTGTGCAAAACTTAAGCAACAATGTCGTTTGACAGCATACAGTCATGACAGGGGAGGCAAGGGCGATTTGCGGGTTGTACAAGGGAACAACAACTCATGACAAAGGTGATGCATATGCAAATAGCAGGAGTTCGACGTCAGAGGTGACGTGAGGGCACATAAACTGCGTGGAGGCAGCGTGCGCAGTGCCAGCCGACTACGCAAAAGACGGCGGATGGAGGCATTTCCAGACATTCGCTGCAAGTGAAAGTGAGATCGATCGTGCAATATGGCTATGAGAAACCATCAGGATGCCTTTACACGTGGTAGAATGATCGGCAAGCTGGAGGAGGGGCATACTGTGATGAGTGTTGCCCAAGAGTTTGGAATCGATAAAAGTGTAGTGTCACGAGCTTGGAAAGCCTACCGAACGACAGGTACAGCTGTACGAAAGGTAGGTGGTGGTCGCCCCAGGAAAACAACGGCGAGTGACGACCAATATCTCGTCGTGCAAGCGAAAAGAGACCGGAACCAGACAGCTGGCAGCATGGCGCAGCGGTTGCGTACAGCAACCGGACGACAGGTATCCCAGTTTACTGTGGCCAGACGCCTTCATAAGGGTGGGCTATATGCCGGCCGGCCAGAACGCTGCATACCATTGACAGCAGCCCATCGGCGGCACCGTTTACAGTCGTGTCACGAACATGCACACTGGACACCTGATCAATGAAGTCACGTCCTCTTTACCGATGAGAGTCGTTTCAGTCGGACAAACGATTCTCAGCGCCAGTTGATCTGGCGAGAGGTAGGGACACGCTTTCATCCCACGAACATCAGGAAACGAGACCATTGGGGTGGTCCTGGCGTACTTGTGTGGGGTGGCATTATGCTGAACGGTCGGACGGAGCTCCACATTTTCGACACAGGTTCCGTAACCGGAGCGCGTTACTGTGATGAGATCATCCGCCCCCACGTGCGTCTGTTCCGAGGTGCTATAGGTCCAGACTTTGTTTTTATGGACGACAACGCTCGCCCACACAGGTCCCAAGCAGTTGAGGACCTGTTAGATTCTGAAGATATTCGCAGAATGGAGTGGCCAGCGTGCTCCCCTGATTTAAATCCCATTGAACGTGTGGGATGTTTTGGGGAGACGCCTGGCGGCACGATCGTTTTCCCCGGAGAACACCAGACAACGGACACAGATGCTCATCGAGGAGTGGGAACTGTTACCTCAGGAACTGTTAGATCATCTGGTGTTGAGTATGGCCAGACGGTGCCATGCAACCATTGCACTTCGGGGAGGTCATATCTCGTACTAAGGGACTTTGGATTGTTGTTCTCCCTCATGGACTGTCGGTTAGGTGTACGAATGCCGTGCTGTCAATAAACCATTTTCTGCTGCCTGCCTTCGTGTATGCGTTCTATTCATTTGTTTGCTACGCTGCTTTCGTCATCCTTTAGGTACTGCATTGTGCCACTGTAGTGTGAATTTCATGTCTCACAGGTGAGTTTTCCCGGAATTACGCCAAAATCAGTAAAGTTGCTTAAGTTTTGCACACTAGTGTATATCACCATGACAGAGTAATATAAGACACCAACTTTGCACAAAGAAATTCAGATGTTGAGAGAAACTGACCTCATAGCACTTTGTGTTACATTCACAGTGTTTTTTCCAGTCCCTCATTCCCAGGCTCTGATTTATAAGATCTCTGCAAACAGCTATTGAATTTGTCCAATGTGTAGTTCACTGTTGCCTGTGTTTAACTTAGAAGGAAAGAACAAAACCTAACGAGCATCCTTTTTTAAACCAAAATGCCAAGTTAGAGCCTATTCCATGTAGTTTTTGTCAATGTGTTCAAGATATCAAAGTATAGTCTTGTCATGGTGTTCATGATACATATATTTGTTAGAGCATTTTTATTTATAAAAAATATCAGCACCTAGTACGAAGAGAAGGGGGAAATTTATATTCAAGAAGAAACACCTTTTTTTTTTCTTGAAAAGCAACACAAAATTCTGGGTCATTTTGACCAAGGGCAACAGGAAATAAAAATTACAAGAATGCTGAATCTTCCCCCATCCACTGTGTGCACTGTAAGTAAATACCAGAAAAGGATATATGAGCATGTGAAAGCTGCAATGCATTTGACTGCATCATAGATCACAATTGTGTGTGAAAATACAATGATGGTGTAGATGAAGAAGTTACTTAATATTTAGATTGATAAGCAAATTCAAAGAAGTATGCTTCTCAGCACTTGTTTTATTATTGAAAATGCAAAGCCATTACATCAACAGATTACTGATAAGGATGATGAAGGATCTTAAGCTTGCCACACACTACTTTGGAAAGGTCAGAACAGAATTGCCAAGAAAAATTTGGTAACTATTATTTCCAATGGAAGCCTGCATATTACTTCAGAAACACATCATAATTCTTGCTTCAGAAACGAACACACACACAATTGGAATTGGAATTTTGGATATCACTCGCTGAGAATATTTCTTTCAAAGTGCTTTTATTGCAAGCATTTGTTCATTCATTAAATCAAGAACATCTACCTCAGCTGTTCATTTTATTGCATCTGATCTGCCTGTGTCCACAATGGTTCTGCTTTTCAGAAGCTGTTTTTGATTATTCATTCAGAACTGTCTTTTCAAGAAAATTTAAAGCTGTGCAAATAAATACAGTTTTGTATGACATTGGTCATGAACATTACACTGAAATGCCAAAAAAGCAAAAAAAACTGGGATACCTTTCTAATACCACGTTGGTCCTCCTCACAATTGGATAATGGCAGCAACGTGACAGGGCATTGAACTCCATGAGCTTTCTGTAGCACTGCGGAGACAGTGCACACCAAGCTTCCTGAGGAGCATTCCACAATTCTGTAATATTCGCTGGTGGAGAATTCTTGGCATTGACGACACATTGAACAGCATTCCAAACCTGTAATATTCGCTGGTGGAGGATTCCTGGCATTGATGGCACATTGAACAGCATTCCAAATCTGTAATATTCACTGGTGGAGGATTCCTGGCATTGACGGCACATTGAACAGCATTCCAAATCTGTAATATTCACTGGTGGAGGATTCCTGGCATTGACGGCACATTGAACAGCATTCCAAATCTGTAATATTCACTGGTGGAAGATTCCTGGCATTGACGGCACATTGAACAGCATTCAAAATGTGTTCGATGTCATTTAAATCTGGTGAATGGGAGGGCCAAGTCTGGATGCTAAACTCCATGGAATGTTCCTCCAGCAATAATCGGGTGACTGTAGGTGTGTGCGATGGTGCATTGTTGTGTTGAAAGAGGTCGCACCCATTGGAGTGGTTGCATGACATGAATGAGTGCAAATGATCCCCGAGGATGGTTATGTAGCCTCCACCGGCCAGAGCGGTCTGCAAACGTATGAGGGGTACTAATGTATGCCAGACGAAAACACCCCGCACCATAACAGAGCCACCACCAGCTCACACTATCCCTTGTAAGCATGCAGGATCCATTGCCTTGTGGGGCTGTTGCTACATCCACAGTCAGCCGTCTGACCAAAATAGTTGGTACCACAATTCGTTGGACCAGGCTACACATTTCTAGTCATCTTGCATCGAATGGCGGTGTTCCCGAGCCCAGGTGAGGTGCACAGGCTTGTGTCGTTGGGTCAGCAATGGCACCCGGGTGGGCCATAGGCTTCGGAACCCTGTAGAACACAGGGAATGTTGCACTGTCCGAACGCCGATGCTACTATTGGCCCATGCATTGAACTGCGTTGTGATTTGCGGCAATGTTGCATCCCAGGGGGATGTTATGATGTGTGCCAGACGCCGCTGTCCATGATCATCCAGGGCTTTTCTACGGCCATAACGATCTCACACTGGATATTTTCCCCGAGTTTGTGTAGTTCAGGTACACCCTTGAAATTGTTGACCATGTAAATCTAAATTTTGTGGTAATTTCCGAGATGGAGTGACCCATCTCCTGGGTGCATATTTCAAAATATTTACATGCAAGTCAGAAATGTGGTATTCTTCATTTCTTTCAGCTAAAACTTCAAAACTTTCATCACGATGGTCATGGATTGACACCAGTAGTCTGCTCTTCGAATTCCATCGTGTTTCAACAACTTGGTGAACTGTCTTTATTTACTAAGCGGTTTACCAGTCCACTTTGCTTCAAATAAGTTTCTAATGCCTTTAAAGAATTCAGTGTTTCAAACACTACTTGATTTGATTTTTCAAGTACTCCATGTTAAAAATGTTACACAGGATGGTGTTTATTACATGCACAGTGCAATCAAGTCACTCAAGTGGCTGTAGAACATTTACTATATTTGCTCCTTGATCTGTTACAAAGATCAACTTATCAATTGCCTCAGGTGTCAGACCAATTTGCAAAAATCGTCTTCAGAGTTCTTTCCTGATGTTTTCACCAGTTTTCTGTTCATTGGGAAAATCGCATGTGAAGAGCAGTTGGTTGATCAAATTCCACTTTTCATCAAAATAATGAGCAGCTACAGCGATGTAAGAGATATTTTTAAAATCATCCATGTCCACACATCCATTGTTGCTGCACATCCTTTGCTTACTGTGTGCCATTTACAGCTGGAATTCTTGAAATTGTGGTTGGATGGGGTAGTACTTCAGCAGTTGACACATTTCCATGCACAGAATAAATTTTTATCAGCGACTGAGCAAGTTAAAGAAATCCATCTCCACTAACAATGTCAAATGACCTCAAGTTCTTGCTACACATACTTACACAAGCTTCAAGAATTGCTTTCTCTTTCTTTTTTTGACTAATAATGCATTTCATTGAAAATATGATGCAAAGATTTTAGACGAGGAACTTGTAGCAGCAGATTTATGTCTCTTAAGATGAGATGTTCCAGATTTTGAACTCTCATAGCTAAAAAATTGTTGCACTTAATACACTGCACAAAGTTTTTTAGCTGAAGGGTTTCTGCATTGGCAAGCAGTTTAAAATGTGACCAAATGTCACTTTTTCCACTTACATTACCTATTAGGATGTATTCTCTTGTGGCAAATTTTTTGTGCAATTCTTTTGATTTATCACATTCCATGGTAAAAACAGAAGATACATTTGCAACTATCAGTACATCAAAACATCGACAGGGGTCTGCTGCCAATAAGTTTTCCCAATGAAATGGCGCAGGAGGGTAATAAAATTTCCCTTTCTCCAAATTAGCAAGCAGCAACACTACAAAGGTCAATCCTTATAGTGATTAGGGATAGGAGAAACCACAAGGTTACTTGACAGACTAGGTTATGCTACTAAGGCACTCCCATGCTCGCCTTTGAAGATGGAGACATTGTGATGTTAGCTATCTTACAGAGCCTACTCGCTGATCTGGCATCAGTGCTTCCGGCTAACCAGGCGTCACTGTTTTTGGCCTTGGTTTTTCGTTGCTTTAAAGCAGATGATACTGCGCCTTGATTCTGTATGCTAAGTCTGTTAAGTAACCTAAGATTACTGTTTCGTTTTAACTTTCACATTGTGTTGTGATACCTCCCATCTCTCTCTCTCTCACACACACACATACAAACAAACACACCACTGCATACACCCCGTCCCCCACTCCGCACAACACATACTCTCACTTGGGATGGAATGTTTTTGTTTTCAACAAGCCCCAAAGCGTACAGATGATAAGAACACTTTGAGTGCCTCTCTTCGCCACTTCTATGATTACACCCTGTGGCTGTGCTATGTCATGGAAGTAAAAGAAAAGCCAGCAAAACAGTTAAACAGAACAGGAAATCAGGAAACACGACTTGTTTCTTTCCTTCTTTCTTTCTTTACCATTGTAATAAAAAAATGAGTCAACTTGACTCAGCTCAGCCCGGCCCATTGCTTTGTTCTTTAAACAAAACAAAAAAAAGCTCAACCTAGCCCTTGCAGATCTCTAGCTCAGATCAGGTGTTTTCTAAATAAACAACCTATAATTATATCAGTTAAAAATATAATATAACACTTGCAATTGCAGTATGTGCAATACTACTTCCAGCAAAGTTGAAATCTTCCACATAAACACAGAAATTGAGTGAAAACGCACAGAGTCATGTATAGTAATGAAGTTCGTTCAGTGGTAGCTTTCAGCCATTCTATGGCCTTGATCACCCATGATCAACTGAATCTGAGGACCGGTTGCCAGAACTATAATGTGAATTTGAGATGCAGGAACTGTTGCCAGAATTTAATATAGAGATCCAAATAAATGGGATTTGGTGAGGGGTCTCTTAATTTCAATTCTTGGTAAACAAAATTTCAATGCTTTCTTGGAAACATAGTGATGCTTTGTCGATAAAGGAGAAAACTGTTTTTGTAGATAAAAGTTGCCCCATTTATCAACAAAGCATCGCTACGTTTCCAAGAAAGCACTAAAATTTTGTATACGAAAAGGAGAAAGACACCAGAATTAACAGAAAAGACTGAAGTTCATACTTACAGTGGACACTGCCCCCCCCCACCCACCCCACACACACATACACATTTTCTAGACATTTTTTGGCAGTTTCAGGGAATAACAATAACTTAAAGCCGTTTGTTCTTTCTTTTATGAATTTATACTCCCTTCTCAGAGAGAAAAGATAACTGCACACAAGGTTTGCACAGTGGATAAGAGACTCTAAGATTATAAGCTTGTAGGCCCTGGCTGCATTTGAGAAATAAGGATTATATTGGGGGTGGTTGTATGTTTCCTGTCAACTAATTTTCAAAACTCATATGTCCAAAAGGCTAGATTTTGTGCACGTCTACTTTACAACTTATCAAACTGTCAATATACAGGGGTTGTCCAAAATAATGGAAACACCTTGAAACAATAGGTGTTATGCACCTAATATGGTGTGGGAGCACATTTGGTATTTAAAACTGCTTGAATCCGGAATGAATGCATACAAGTCCTGGATGGTAGTAAGTGGTATGTTGTACCATTCTTCCTGCAGAAACTGCTCCAATTCCTTGAGAGACGCCGGAGGAGGATAACGGGATCCCACTCTGTTTTCCAACACAGACCACAGGGGCTCAATGATGTATAAGCCCGGTGATTGTGCAACCCAGGGAAGGTGTGCAACTTCATCCTCATGTTCCTCAAAACACAGTTCGACTTCTGTGAATCGAGGCATTATCATCTTGAAAGGTGCAATCCCTTGACGGAAACAATATATGCGCCATTGAATGCACATGGTTGGGCAAAAGGGTGACATAGTCACTGCTACTGATCCGTCTATGTAAGATGATAATGGGACCTGCTGCAAGCCACAAGATCATGGCCCAAACCATTACGGAACTGCCCCCATGCTTCACTGTAGGAAGGAGACAGTCTAGGTTGTAGGCTTTTGCGGGGGTTCTCCACACATAAACCCATCCTGTGGTTTGGAATATATGTGAGAAATTTGATTCATCGGAAAACAAGACATGTTTCCATTGATCCGCAGTCCATGTTTTTTGTTCCTGGCACCATTGTAATCTCCGTTTCATATTCACTTGTGATACAAAGGGTTTTGCAATCACAGCTCTGCCGTAAATCTTGTGCTTATGCAATTCCCTTTGCACGGTATGGGTCGATATGGGGTTTTGGAGATATGCATTAAGCTCAGCAGTCACTTTCGTTGCCGTGGTCTTCCTCCTTGCGGTCACAATCCTCTTTAATGTTCTCCTGTCTCTCGCAGTGAGTTTGGTTTTCCTTCCACAGTTGTGTCTTGCAGATGATGATGTGCCATGAATATTGTATGCTGGCATGACCTTTGACACGGTGCCTCTCGATACCCCCAAATACCTGTGCCACTGTGGTTACCGACGCACCAACCAGATGGGCTTCTACAATCTGCCCTCTTTGGAACTCCGACAGGACACTCATTGTGCCTTCACCTGGAACAAAATTATGCAAACACCGATTTACAATGCAATCACACAGACCCTTGAGACTATAAGCAACACTTTTTTACAAAAAAAAAAAAATTGTAGCTACATGTTTGTTTTACTCAAAAAGCAGCACATACCAAAGTAACTGTTTTCAGCAAGGTGTTTCCATTATTTTGGACAACCCCTGTATATACAATATACATATTGAATATATATAAAAAAATCACCTTCTCCTTCATCACATTTTCTTGAGTGAATCGAGTGGCTTTCCGTCCATCCAGAAATATATTTCCAAATTGGGGAACTTCAGTAAGTATGAAGAACAAAGATGTATCTTCAGTATCAACATCAGTGGCAGAAAGAACCTAAAATGCATCATGATCAGATAATTTCATTATGTACATTAACAGCATGATCATTTAACATGAAATAACAACAATAACAAAAAAATACCAGCATAAAACATTTTACTGACCAAAAATCACAAGTAGACACTGTCAAACTTGTAAGTAGGCTTCTCTAAGCACAGTTTACATATTTCATAAAGATTTACGTTAATGATGCCCGGTTAAATTTGGAAGTAAATATAGAAATCTTTGCCCATCTGCATAAACATGGTAATAATTGATGTCATTGCTATTCCTGGACTTGATACACTATAAATTTCATTTAATTATGGGTTTATGCAGGAATAAAGGAAATTACTTACAGTCAAATTTCCGGGTAGCACCCCTACCCTTCCTCAGGACTACACTATAGTAGGTGTTGCCATTCATTAACTAAATTCCAACCTTTCACATCATTTAATGTTGTACCTCTTCTTCTACATTAAATGACGTGAAAGGTTGGAATTTAGCTAATGAATGGCAACACCTACTACAGTGCAGTCCTGAGGAAGGGTAGGGGTGCTACCCGAAAATTTGACTGCAAGTAATTTCTTTTATTACTGTGTAAAACCCATAATTTAGTGAAATTTATAGTGCATAAAGATGGCAAAGAAATCTCACAATTATAATATTTTCCTATTAAAATTATATTTCCACAGTTTGTCAAAAAGCAATAATTATAAATATGGAGATCAGTTGGAGGAGGAGTGGGGTAAATGCATCACAGTTTCTGCTACTCCTTACCTAAGATGTTATTTCAAACATAACCCAAGAGTTATTTTAGTCTTGCACCAAGTAAATAACAGTTATGAAATCCAGAAAGTACTCTTGAAAGCAGAGTGGAAAATTAGCTGTCACGAAGTGCAAAATGCAACAGCAATTTTACGATCTGTGATAACAGTTTTATGAGTATGAGTGAATTTGCAACTGCACAAAGGTTGGGTGGTTTAAAAAAAAAAAAAAAAAAAAATACATACATACATACATATATATCATCACTGTCAACCATTATCAATCCCCTGCTGGACGAAGGTCTCTCCAAGTTTCTTCCACAACGGTCTATCTTGTGCCTGTCTCCTCCATGTTACTCCCGCATACTTTCGAATTTCATCCACTCATCTCCCACGTGGTCTTCTTCTGGGTCTTTTCCTGTCCCTTGGAATCCAATCTAAAATTTCGGCTGCCCATCGATGGTCTGTCCTTTTGGCAGTATGTCCAGCCCATTGCCATTTCAGGGATTTTACTCTGATCATGATGTCTCCACTCTTGTCATTTTTCGGATCCACGAGTTCCTCTTCTTATCCCTTCTGGTTACACCAAGCATGCACCTCTCCATGCAACTTTGAGTTGTCTGCAGCCTTTGTATGTCCCTTTTAGTTAAGGTCCACGTCTCTGCACCATACGTAAGCACTGGAAGGATGCACTGATCAAACACTTTTCTTTTAAGACATAATATATATATCATCATCATCATTGTCAACCATTATCAATCCACTGCTGGACGAAGGTCTCCCAAGTTTCCTCCACAACGGTCTGTCTTGTGCCAGTCTCCTCCATGTCACTCCCGCATATTTACGAATTTCATCCACCCATCTCCCATGTGGTCTTTTTCTGGGTCTTTTCCTGTCCCTTGGAATCCAATCTAAAATTTCGGCTGTCCATCTATGGTCTGTCCTTCTGGCAGTATGTCCAGCCCATTGCCATTTCAGGGATTTAACTCTGATCATGATGTCTTCCACTCTCGTCATTTTTCGGATCCACGAGTTCCTCTTCTTATCTCTCCTGGTTATACCAAGCATGCACCTCTCCATGCTTCTTTGAGTTGTCTGCAGCTTTTGTATGTCTCTTTTAGTTAAGGTCCACGTCTCTGCACCATACGTAAGCACTGGAAGGATGCATTGATCAAACACTTTTCTTTTAAGACATAATGGCATATTGCTCTTGAAAATTATGCTGTTTCTTCCAAAAGCTCTCCAGGCAAGTTTTGTACGCCGATTAATTTCTTCACCAATGTGACCCTCACTTGATATCTGCTGTCCAAGATAAACATACGTATCTGTTATCTCCAGTTTTTCTCCATCAATCGATAAATCTTCATTTCTTGTAAAAGCATTGAACATCACTTTTGTCTTCTGAAAGTTCATTTTTAATCCCACTTCTTTACTCTTGTCAGCAAGTTCCTGGATCATACTCTGCAGCTCTGATGGGGTAGTTGCAAAAATGACTACGTCATCAGCAAAACGAAGGTGGGTTAGATAATCTCCATTAATCTTTATCCCTTTGTTTTCCCAGTTCAGTGATTGAAAGACATTTTCCAATGTGGCATTAAAGAGCTTCGGAGATATGGTGTCACCTTGTCTCACTCCCTTTCCAATTTTTATGTGTGTTGTATTTTCAAACAGCCGAATCTTTGCACTTGCATTTTCATAGATGTTATTAATAATATTAATGTATGCATCTTCAATACCGCAGGATTTCAGAGCCGTGGTAACTGCTGATGGTTTCACCGAATCAAAGGCTTTTTCATAATCGATAAAAGCCATGCACAATGGAAGTTCATATTCCCTCGCTCTTTCAATCAGTTCTCTCAGTACGTGGATATGATCTATTGTGCTGTAGCCACTCCTGAATCCAGCTTGTTCTCTCGGTTGAGCCATGTCCAGTGTTACCTTCAAGCGGTGTGAAAGAACTTTAGTGAAGATTTTATAAACCACTGATAGGAGGCTGATAGGTCTGTAGTTCCTGAGATCCTCAATGTCACCTTTTTTATGTAGCAGGATCATTGTAGCATTGTTCCAATCCTCAGGAATCTTCCCTTCATTAAGGCATCGAGTGAAAATTTGGGCGAGTACTGTTTCAATTTCTCCACTTGCTTCTTGTATGATGTCTATAGTAATTCCATCTTCTCCTGGAGCTTTCCCTCGCTTCATGTTCTTGATTGCATGAGCAACTTCTGCTGGGAGGACTGGAAGAACTCTGGTACCTTTCATGATGTCTGGAGTACATGTATCATCCCTTTCATATAATTTGGAGTAGAAATCTTTCACTCTTGTCAAAATTTCGCCTCTATTTCTTGTTATAGAACCATCTTCTTTTCTCAGAGCCATAATCTGTTTTCTTCCCTTACTGAGATGTCCCTTTGCTATCTTAAGGCTTTGGTTGTTTTCAATTGCTTTCCTCACTAGCTCACAGTTGAATTTCCTTACGTCTTCAGTGATACTTTTTCGTGTTGTCTTGCATAGCTCTATATATTCCACTTTGGAAGTCACATCTACTTTAGTTGTCCTCATCTCTTTCTTTTTTGCATCAACATTTTGGTTTTTCCTGATAATTTGTTCACATGCAACTTGTTCTTAGACCCAGCTAATTTTGTTGCTGTTTCCATTAGAGCTTTGGTTACTTTTCTGTTAACTTCCGAAATATCCACTTCTTCCGATGTTAGGCCTTCTAAAGCAGAGAATCTGTTCTTCAGTTCCAACTTGAAAGTATTATGGTGTTTTTTAAGGTTGGTTATGTCAATACATTTTGTTTGTCTTATGAGCTTGCCACGTTCCAGTTTAGTGTTGAGGTGCATCTTACATCTCACCAATCTATGGTCACTACCTGTGTTGAACTTGTTCAGCACACTGCAGTCTTCGATGACGAATTTTTTGTTACACATAATAAAATCAATTTCACTTGTCGTCCCAATTGGATGTCTCCATGTCCATTTCCTGTGTGGCTTTTTCTTGAAAAAGGAGTTCAAGATGAAAAATCCTTCTGCCTCTGCAAACTCAACGAGAGTATTTCCACGCTGGTTTCTGTTGCCGTGACCGAATTTACCTACTGAAGTTTCATTCTGTTGCCGTTGCCCTATTTTGCATTGAAATCTCCCATAATTATCTTCAAGTGCTGCTTACCTTTATTATTTAGATGACGAATTTCCTCATAAAATTCTTCAATTTCTTCTTTCAGGATGACTTGTGGTGGGTGCATAAGTTTGAATAATCTGAGCCTGGTATCTTCTCGAGAGTTGGATAACGAGTCGTGCAGCTCTGTCACAGGAACTTTCAACTTCTACCACTTTATCCTTCAGTTTCTTGTTTATTATAAATCCAACACCACTAGTTCTGCCAGTATCTGTCCCACGATAATAGAAGAGATGTCCACTTTTCAGTTCAATGAGATCTTCTCCTTTTCTCCTTACCTCACTTAGCCCGACGATGTCCCACTTGATCCTTTGTAGTTCCTCTTCCAATTCAAGAAGCCTTGAATCAGAAGATAGGGAGCGTCCGTTATAGGTAGCCAAGGTCAGCATCAAATGGCAGCCTAGTCCGGTCCTCCGGGGATTCTTAGCACCCTCTGCCTTCATGTCGCACTGGCCGCTGCCTTGGCCAGGTACATTCCAGCTGCCGGAGACTGAGGGCCAAGATTTAAGTTGTAGAGTCATTTTGGAGGTGTTTGGCCATAACTCACCACGCTGGCCAAGCGGGTTGGTGAGTGTGGGATAGCATTTCCTCTGATCCCGATGGTATAGTTATACCGCTATTGGCGGTCGTCAGAGCCCCTTTGGTGGGAACAGGATGCACCACGAGAAGGCGGGGTTGACATTTGTCAAGGAGAGGCTGTGATGTTACGCATCACCTGACCTTACATCCCAATATATATATATATATATATATATATATACACTGGCGGAAAGTGAAAAAAGAACACCAAGAAGGAATTGGCGGACAATCATGAAATTTACATATGTTAATGGGGTCGAGTTTATGTAGGTGTGATGTTAATTTCGGGATCAACCAGTGAGCGCTTACGCCACAACACGGCATAATATGCAAATTATCGTCGGTGGTATTTAAGGAGTACGGCGAAGTGAATGTAATCAGTCGTCGGCGTACGGACACGTGCAAAGACCCTGAAGAAGCTGCAATACCGGGACATGGAAGACGTGTACGATTTCAGCAGTTATCGGACTTTGAGCGAGGTCGTCTAGTCGCCCTCCAACAGGCCAGGTGGTCGTATCGTCGTATTGCGGAGCGAATTGAACAGGAAGAATCAGTGGTGGTACGATGGTGGCGTAGATGGTCCGAGGAACATTCCCACACCAGAAGACGTGGAACCGGGAGTCACAGACGGACTGATGAGCGGACCGATCGACGCATAAGAAGAGCAGCGTTGTCAAGCAGAACATCCACTGCAACGCAAATCCGAGCTATCATTGCACCTGAAGTGACTGTGCGAACAATCCGCAACCGTCTACTGGATGCAGTACTACGTGCACGTGTGCCTCTGGCATGTGTACCTCTGACTCCAGTTTACCGTCAGGAATGGCTGCAGTGGTATCGCCAATGTCTGCACTGGAGAACGCAATGGCGATCTGTCGTGTTCAGCGATGAAAGAAGATTCTGCTTGGGAGCCTCCGATGGCCGTATGCGTGTTCGCAGAAGCACAGGGGAGCGTCTCCACCCTTCTTGCATCCGCCAGTGATACACAGGACCTACACCTGGTCTCCGGGTGTGGGGAGCGATCAGCTATCACTCCTGTACACAACTAGTGTTTGTACCGGGTACATTAAACAGCACCTCCTACATCAACAACATCATTCAGCCCGTTGTTGTGCCATTTGTAAGGTCGGTCCATCGTGGTGTTTTCCAGCAAGATAACGCACGCCCACACACGGCACATGCAACGCAACATGCACTTCAGGGTGTGAGACAACTTCAATGACCTGCACGTTCACCGGATTTGTCCCCCATTGAGCACGTGTGGGATTTTATGGGACAACGACTTAACCGGTCTCCACAGCCAGCCACGACCATCCCCGATTTATGCGTCCAGGTTGAGGATGCTTGGAACTCAATACCCCAAACTTATATCCAACATCTGTACGACAGACTCTATACCTGAATTGCACAGTGTGACGCAGTTCATGGCGGTTCAACCTCGTACTAACCATGTTACATGGAAATGTTATTTTTCAGTTTACCAGCAAATACAGCTGTATTTTGCCATAATGTTTTGATCACGTTATCCTCTGTATTATGCTGTATAAATTTAGTTGGTATCAGACGTCTCCTTCTTGGTGCTCTTTTTTCACTTTCCGCCAGTAATGTGATATCCACAAAGGTGGAATGGAGGGCAAGAGGGTGGGGAGAGTGAGGCAACAAGTCAGAAGGAAGAAAGGGTATTTTGCGTATTGTGCGAAAAGAAAGGCTTTTCATGAGTGTCAGGTGTACTGGGTGTAGAAAGGAGGTAGGGATGGAAGTCTGAGGTAGCTATGACAAACACCCATCAGTGTAGGATGTCAAGAGAGTTAATTAAAAGACCTTGGCAAGGAAGAAACAAGATAGGGGAAGTTTGTCACTATTGATAAGACCAAGAATTTCTATCCTCCAAACCGTATACACACTGCTGCCCTTCCCCAAAGCTTGGCAGAGAGAGAACATAAAAATTTCCAAGCATCTGATCAAAAGTTGCACTTTATCTTCAAAGCTGTATATCAAATATATAATTAAAATTTACCTTTGAAAGTCTCCAAAAGATACGATTTTTTCCATAGACATGAACTGCATAAAAATTCTAATTTTTCTAATTTCATGTCATTTTCAGGAATGAGAAATTCAGGAGGTCATCTTCAATTAGCACACCATGGTTTCTCAAAATAGTTACATTTTTAAAATTTCAGAAGTATATTGTTTAAATTTTACTGCCAGTTCCTGAGAAGGATTGCCAGCCAAAGCGTTGGGTTCAGAAACACGTAACATAAAGCAAGACAACTGGTGCCCTTCTTTGCTTTTTAATAATATGAAGCAACTGGAAGTAAATTGAGATTTTAATTACTTCTCAGCATATGTTGATTGCTCCATGTTCAGAGACATTTCTGTTTTACATACAAAATGTCATTGAATGTATGAATTAACAATAGTTTGGCAAATAATTGTACTTGGCTATTTAGAAATTTTCCACCCAACAAAAGTAACACTATTTCCATCTCTGAATGAAGAAATTTTGAAACATACATGAGGTTCCTGTAATCCCATATCATTAACAATTTCTTTTAAATACAAGCACACAAGTACATGAAACAGTAAGATTTGTGCCTAGAATTTCAGCTATAGGAGTGATTTTGCAGATGCCAAATTTTTCTAATTTCCCATTTTGTTTGGAAGGGTATCAAAAAATGCTTTTTTTTATGAACTTTACAAGCCTTAATAAAATTTTCACCACATTTTTACCTTTGTTCTTGACAGTATTTACATAATATATAAATACGTACATGACAAGAACAATTTCTGGCAAATGCATCTGACATTCTTTTTATTATCTAGCAACTTCAATGATTATTAATTTAGGAACAGTTTGCCACTTCAAATTTATTATTTTTTGGATGAAAGTAATGTTATTTGATCAGAAAAATTTAAGGTCTAAAAATGCAATTTTAGAGGCAGTTTTATTAAATTTTTTTGCCGGTTTTTCTTTCACAGATGCAAATTGCAATGTAACAGTATGTCAATGTACTAATAGATTGCATTTCAGTTATTTTCTGCATCTGTTTAAAGCTGCATTAACAGAGCTTTTCTGTATAACCGTTTATACTCATACAGAACAGAAATAGTGAGAAAGCATAATTCCTGAGAAAGGTAAAACAGATGCAATTTTCTTTCTGCCTTTCTTTTCTTTTTTTAATTTCGGTAGAACGGCTATGTCATAAAATAATTTTTAGAAAACTAAAATATGGACTTTATTTAAGCTCTTCCTTCAAGCATTAAGTAGGACTGAATGCCCAGAAACATAGTGCTGTAACCTTCTCGAAGCGGTTCAACTCCATCGCTTAGCGTGACATCACAAAAATGATGGCTAAGCCCGTAAACAGAGGAGGGGCGAGTCCCGGGAGCTCCCACCACAACACAACTTTCCTGTAAGTCAAATTGCTTCGTAGTGACTAGTTGTTTTTATGGTGTTTTTTATAGGTAAATTACGTTTTTCAATTTCAGCTGTCATATTTTCGAACTACAATCTAGTTCATCACCCAAACTTCATTTATTACCATCAGGGTTTTATTTGTGCATCAGTCTTCACATGCAAAGGAACATAAAAATGCATCAAACATTATCATGAAAATGGACTTCAGACAACAGTAAGAATTAATTTTTGTGCTGAATGTGCATGAAAACACATAAATTTATAAGTTTCTACATTCAGAGCTTTGTGCTAATACCTGAGAAGTAAGCTGTATACTCCCTCCTTCTTCAACAGAAAGACGCTGCAACAGTTCAGGCTGCCACACCGGTATTTCATCATCAACAGGTTCTATAAGTACAAACACTTCACCAGACACAAAGTGAATGCCATCATTCACACCAACTTTAAAACTGTCCTTGAAGAACTCTGTCCCATCATGCACATACCTATATATAGGATAGAAATTTGCACTTTTACAAATGCAAACAATATCCAATGACGCTCATTTTCATTTCTATTTTTTTAATTATATTAGTGTAAAAAAATGAAATTAAAAATGTAGGTAATGATACTTTTTAGGCAAATATGGAAGGCAATGTTATGCTAAAACTTAAAAGTCTATAATCAGGGCTTGCAAAATACCATGCCCAAGATGCCCAGGGCATATAAATTATTGGCCTGGGCAGGTAAATAAAAAAATCTCTAGTTACCCGGTTTGGGCAACTTAATTTAAAAATAAAAAAAATTGGAATAGAATTTCCTACTACAAGAAAAAAGACAGTTGTCACATGTTGTGTTTCATTTCACTGCTAATAACAGGAAGTTGCACTATTGTTACGAAGTGCCCAGGACAGAAGAATATCACTTCTTTAATTATGTTATGTTCTAGGTCCAGTAATTGGAACTATATGTAATTTTGCTCCAAATTTTGTTTATAGTCAACAACAGGATGCATGCAAAACCTCTAGTGTTTACTTTAGTGACAAAGGGCAAAAACATCAACAAAAGGAACATGGCAGAATCACTAAATTTCTCAAATACTAATTTCATCACTATATCATTTCATACCAATTTCAGCATCATCATCTTAAACTTGAGATACACGCTTTTGTACATTAAACGTTTGGAATACAGACCCTTAAAACCGAAATACAAAACATGTAAAAAAATTCATCATATTTTTTAACTTAAAAAAAAAAAAAATGAGGATTCTGATCTGTTATCTTAAAAGATAAATTTTCCTGGGCATTCAGCTTTCATTATCTGGGCAGGTAAATAATTTCTGCACAAGCCCAGCTGGGCATGTAGCTTTTCAGATATTTTTCAAGCCCTGATAATGAAAGACACATTTGAACAAAGATATGTAATGTGAAGAAGAATTCAAATATAAGCTGGAATTCATTCATAAAAACTCCTTGAATTGAGATACATAGATCTTGCCCAAACAACTTTTATTAATCTCCCCAGATTGCAGAACACTTGCAATAACAATTGAGCAGCTTCTTCAGACCTTGTCCAAAAAAAAAAAAAGAAAAGAAAAGTACCGTATTTTCCGGCACATAATCTGCGGATTATCTGTTCCTAAAAGTTTAAATTATAGCTACTGTGGATTATTTGGTGGTGTGGATAATACAAAGCTATCCCCCCCTATAAACTTCAAAAATGAAGCAGTTTTGTTCTTCATACCATGCCGTATAATGAGAGAAATCTGTATCACGTCAAAGCTTTAAGAATGCCAGCCACATGTTCAACAATAATGTGCAGTGTCACTGCATCAACATATTTCCCCCTCCTCCTTGGCTTTGACAAAAACGTCTAAGTGTATGTGTGTGTAGACATTTCCTCTCTGTGGATTGCTGCTTTGTAAAAGTTAGGGAAGAAAATATTTCCTGCAGCAAAGTGCGTTGAACTTGCATAGGGGAGTGCAGTTTCCACTCCATGCTGCTCTGAACCGTGATCTCCATAACGTTAACCCCCTCCCCCCGACACACACACACTTTTCCAGAGGTTCCAATCCCACTCCAACTTGTTTATTTTGCTCACAGATATCATATAAGAGACTAGATTGGCCGAGGAGCTGCTGACGCATGTAAAGCATGGCGCCATTATCAGCGGGTCAGGCAGCAACGATTCACGGCATCTCCATCACTGAGAAACACAGCAGCATTGCGACTCATACAAACAGAAAATTTTATTCCTTAGTGATATGCTTAAAAACCACTTTCATTTACTATAGAAATAATAATTTTAAGATATAAATAATATTCTGAATAGTTAAAAAAAATATGAGAAGAATTATTACTCAGTACTGTTTGAGGGCAACGATCTAACAGCAGAACATTCACAGAAAACTGCTTACTCGCGATATGTCGTGCCATCAGTCAAATAAGAGGGAAGGGTGCCTTCATGAATACTTTTGGAAGCTTCAATGTTATAAATTTTCAAACTTATTGTAATCTTAATAAACACTTCGCGTGTTCGCTTTTGCCCCATACGGATTTACACTACGTCGCTAAAAATAAATAACAGGTACTTACTTTTTTCCAGTCTCCTGTAGTAGCATAAAAACAGAACAACTTCCAGTTTGTCTAGATTACACAATTTATTTGCCGCAGAAGTTCATTTAAAACGTTCTATACCTACACAATTTCAACAGAAATATGCTCTTCATAGATATATTTGAAATCTATTAGTAAAACGAATAGAGCACATTGGTGATGCTTTTCACTTGGATGAAGAAGTATATACCATGAAAGATGACCTTTCTGAGCAAATTGTTTTGAGCATCCATCAAATCCTGAAGTTTTTCACCTGTGTGAAGAAGCATATGGGTTGAAAGACCACTTTTATGGGAAAATTGTATTGAGCATTCATCGTGATGGAAAGATGTTTTACTTGTGTGAAGTGGCATGTCTTGCATTTAATAAAATAACTGTCAATATTTTGTTCGAACTATTGCAATATTCATTACAAACTGTAATTAATATTAATTAACTAGACTTTAACGCTATTACAAATTAACAGGTGGTATATTCCACTCAGATGAATCTTACACAATACCATTGGGTCAACTTAATATTGGACAGAAATCCCACTTTGTTTGCTGTTTTCATTGTCTCGGGCACTGCAATTTAGTGCAGAACAAGCTTTCACCATTTTTGATATCTCGTAACACACATAGACATCGCAGAACACTCTCTCAAACTGACCCGCTCAATGTGGCTCGTTGATGCCATGTCGTAAGAGTGTTACACAAATAGCGGGCAGCCAATCTAGTTCCTTATATGATATCTGTGATTTTGCTCTATTTCAAAGAGAATGCTCCTGGCAATGGCACTACAGCTCCAAGACTGAAGGGGAGAACTTTGACACCATCACAAATTATTTACTGTTTCAGTTGGTGATGTAATTTAAGCATTACTCAGAGTTACAGCACACTTGCTACATAAATTAAAAATATATATAACAAGCGTTTGAAAATTGCGAGGTATTGTAACAGTAATTTTTTTTAATTTCCAAAAAAAATTTCAGCGATTTTATATTTTGTTAAACTCATTAAATGGAAAGAAAGTATATGTATATATATACACATCAACCAAAGCAAATTACTGAGAGCCCAAGACATCTGATTCAGAAAACCTAAGTCAGAGAACGAAGAATCAACCAGGAGAAAAAGGAAGGATTATAGAAATATGGCAGCTGTTATCGATGGCATCTTCAGAGGCTAGACACGGATAACACCTCTCATACCTCTATACAGACCAAAAAAGTGGGGGTTTCTGCATCATCCAATTTGCAAGAAAATAATAACTAAACAGAAAAATTGCAGAAACCCTTTCCCAATTATGAATAAAAAGCCTCCACTGCATTACTACTTAAGAATAACAAATAAAAAGATATCCTGAAAATTAAGGAGTCAAATATGTACATGCACATCCTTAAAGAAACAATTTTAAAATTTAAGCAATAAAAAAATAAAAAATAACAATACTGACGCACGAAAAATAGAAAATCCTGATTGCAGTCTGGATGATTGTAGCCCTACTCATTCTGCTTAGATCCCAGAAGTAATAAACAACTGAGTCTCAAATATAATAATAAAAATTATAACCATACACTATAACAAAGTAACTATGTACAGGCACATCCTAATGAAACATCTATAAATGGAAAGAGTAGCTTCAATTAGTTAACCTATTTACAATTTATTGCTTAAATGAGTTTAATACTTAAATAATATGAGCTAGCCTAGGCTGCACTTTCCTTAAAATCAAACTAAAAACATGGTCCGAACAATGAAAATGCTTGAATACAGCCAAACTCCCCCCCCAACCCAAACAACTTTAGGAGAAAGGAAACTTCAAAACTAAAAACAAATTTTAAAAAATAATAAAAAACATAAACTTAACAAGGAGAAAGAATTATAAACTTACCAGGGGAAAATAATTAATATGAAGACCAGCTAACATGTGTACCAACAAGCACTAACGCCGCACGAAAGAAGTGATGCCAGCTGCGCCACCTTGTGGTCAAGAAGTCAACCAATTCCAAGAGTTCTCTGCAGTTATGGTTAAGACAGGAAAATGTTCCAAAACAACCATCAGCCAAAGTGCTGCTGTAGCTGAGAAAAAGCTATTTTAAAGTAGCAAAATAAATAATCGGAATACTATAAAATTCCACTTGGGAACAGAATTATCTGTTCCTAATTGGCTTTAGGAGTATTAAATATACCCAAAAAACTGAAACTTTCCCAAACTTTTAATTATTTAAATTATTCTATTTTATACTTTTTTTGTATAAGTTTTATATTTTAAACTTTTTTTGCAATACTTTATTAGTCTAGTTTTTTAACTTTTTTTTTTTTAATTAAAGGAGAGGGAAGTAAAAATGTATTTTTGGTTCTAAATTAAGTGAAGGTAACCACATCATCTAAACCTCTAAATTTTAGCTTTAATTTAAATGATTCATTCAGTCACCGAGAAAATAAAATTAGGTAAGGTCTGCTATCCTAGCACTATACTTGACAACAATTTTCCTGAGTGCTACTTTCAAGAAAGCTGTGGGAACCTGGTTTTCAATAAACCGACTTATTAAAATTTGAACATACTTCTTAAAATTTGAACATACTTCTTAAAATCTGACTCCACGCTGCAAATTCTGAACAACCTTAAGACTTGTGAGATAAATATATTCTTGACAATGTTACTGGAGATATTACTAGACCATTCTACGTATTTTAAAATTTTAAATTTAAAGTTGTTTCTCTTATCAAACAAACTAATAACTGGGTAACCTTCATTAAGATTAATAGACAAATCTAGAAATTTAAGTTCCTGGTTACTAGTGTTAGTTTTATTTAGCTTAAGGCAGCTTGGAAATATGGCTGAAAAATCATTTACAAGAAATCCTGAATTATTTAAGCAAAGAAGGTCATCTATATACCCGTATGTATATAAATAGCTATCTATTTTGAAAGAATTTGATTTGACGAATTGATACTCTTTGAAAAACAGGAACAGATTACAAATGCTGGTAGAATAGGAGCATCCCATAGGAATTCCATTTACCAGCTTGTAAAATTTATTGCAGAAAAGGACAAAATTGTTTTTGAGGCAGCAATTTAACAAAGTTAGCCAGGAACTTTCAGAAATAATATTAGAGACCTTAAATTCTACAAATAGCAATTTAAGGGTGTAAATAATATCATCTACTGGGAGGCTGGTATACAAATTGTCAAAGTCATGGCTATTAAATATTTACAGGCTTAATTTCAAGGATGTCAGAAAGTACCTCGGTATTGCTATTAATATAATCCAAAAATCCTTACAGGTTAAATTAGTACTAGATTTTACATGATTTAAGATCTGCTTCAAAAATGATTCAAAATACTGATCTATTACTTTCTGGTGACTTTTAGTCCCACTAGCTATGAACCTAAATTTTACCAGTTCCTTGTGAAATTTTGCAGTAGCAAAAAGATAAGGAAATTCAGGTTCATAACCCTTTGCTAACCTAAGTCCAAGCTGTTTGTGAAAAGCCTTGAACTTATAGTATTTGCAAGTTCCTTACCTGATACAGAAGCTGGGAGATAGGTCACCTTGTTAATACTTAATTCACTTTTAATTAAGTCAAAATAAAATTTGTTACAAATGATTGCAAAGTTATTATTGGCTTTATCATTGGTGGTAAAAATGTACTCTTTTTGTAGACTATAAAGAGCTATCTCTTTTGAAAGATAGCATCAGTGCATTAGAGAAAAAATAAGGCTATTATCATGTGAAATTTTTAAGTTAGTTAAATTTACTTGGAATTCCTGAAAAATTTTACATTTCCATTCAGCAAAGGCTTCTATCTTCAAAAATCGGTTGAAGAACAACAAATGTTTTTCCAACATGAAATACTGGAACAGGATAGATTTGGAGAAAGTCAACAAAAGGTAACGCCATGCAAAAAATGCAAAAACTGTTGTATTTGCTGCTGCCATGTTCTGGTGAAGTACCATTTGTTCAGCGCAGCTCACAGTGCACTTAGGAACTGCATATAAATACCTTTTAACTTTGCCAATAACTCAAGTTGCCTGCGAAGGAATTTTAGCGACAACACAGAATTCCACGCTAAAATTTTTAAAAACATGTTTAAGGAGTACATTGACAGACGCTCATCTAGAAACATTACTCCTGATGGCTGTTGAAAAAGATGTACTACATAACATAGATTGTGACAGTGTTATCAATGGAGTGGCAAAAAACAGTGCTGTTGCGTAAGGAACTTTTCTTTAAACTGTAAAAGGTGTCACTAAAAAAGATTAGACAGGCAGGTGAGTAGCCACAGTTTATATTCATTATCACTTCAGGTTCAATGACTAAGTTTCAATGAATGTAACATTTAAAAATTCGATGTTATTACATTAGTTCAGATAATTGAGGATAGAGGTAAAGCCATATTTAGACAATGTTAATTTGATACTTTTTTATGTGCGTCATATTTCTGAAGGCCAATAAGAGTCAGTATCATAAAATTTTTGTTCTATAAATTCTACACTTGTGAATGTAATCAATTATCATATTTTACCCACACAAAAAATATCAAATATTGTTTTCTTGTTTCTTAGAATTTTTCCACTCTATGAATATTTTATTCTTATATTTTAAAACAGATAATCATGTAGGAAAGTGAAATATAAAATACTCGGTCGAATAGTATTTGAGTGAATGTAGGTTAAGCACCAAAAAATCAATTAAGTTAAAAAAAATAGCTTTGAGTAAAACACAAGTTGTTCATAGAGATTATAGTGTATATTCCTGCACCATTTGTTTCTCTATCTCATGATGTATCTTAATGGATTTTCTGCTCTATTTCCTTTTCCGTTCTACCTTCTCTAGTTAAAGCACATGAAGCAAAATCTGCCTTTTTTTAACAGTGAATGTGATTCAAATGTATGTTAACAGCATTGGGGTGGGAGATCAGCAGGGCTAAAAAATTTTCACTACTTTAGTTAAAGTAGTGAAAATAATCACCCATGTTTGATAAAGTTGCAGAACAATGCTAGATAATGGTCATTATGGGATGTCATCATCATCATCATCATTGTCAACCATTATCAATCCACTGCTGGACGAAGGTCTCCCCAAGTTTCCTCCACAACAGTCTGTCTTGTGCCAGTCTCCTCCATGTCACCCCTGCGTACTTTCGAATTTCATCCACCCATCTCCCATGTGGTCTTCTTCTGGGTCTTTTCCTGTCCCTTGGAATCCAATCTAAAATTTCGGCTGTCCATCGATGATCTGTCCTTCTGGCAGTATGTCCAGCCCATTGCCATTTCAGGGATTTAACTCTGATCATGATGTCTTCCACTCTTGTCATTTTTCGGATCCACGAGTTCCTCTTCTTATCTCTCCTGGTTACACCAAGCATGCACCTCTCCATGCTTCTTTGAGTTGTCTGCAGCCTTTGTATGTCTCTTTTAGTTAAGGTCCACGTCTCTGCACCATACGTAAGCACTGGAAGGATGCATTGATCAAACACTTTTCTTTTAAGACATAATGGCATATTGCTCTTGAAAATTATGCTGTTTCTTCCAAAAGCTCTCCAGGCAAGTTTTGTACGCCGATTAATTTCTTCATCAATGTGACCCTCACTAGATATCTGCTGTCCAAGATAAACGTACGTGTCTGTTATCTCCAGCTTTTCTCCATTAATCGATAAATCTTCATTTCTTGTAAAAGCATTGAACATCACTTTTGTCTTCTGAAAGTTCATTTTTAATCCCACTTCTTTACTCTTGTCAGCAAGTTCCTGGATCATACTCTGCAGCTCTGATGGGGTAGTTGCAAAAATGACTACGTCATCAGCAAAACGAAGGTGGGTTAGATAATCTCCATTAATCTTTATCCCCTTGTTTTCCCAGCTCAGCGACTGAAAAACACCCTCCAATGTGGCATTAAAGAGCTTCGGAGATATGGTGTCACCTTGTCTCACTCCCTTTCCAATTTTTACGTGTGTTGTATTTTCAAACAGCCTAATCTTTGCACTTGCATTTTCATAGATGTTATTAATGATATTAATGTATGCATCTTCAATACCGCAGGTTTTCAGAGCCATTGTAACTGCTGATGGTTTCACCGAATCAAAGGCTTTTTCATAATCGATAAAAGCCATGCACAATGGAAGTTCATATTCCCTCGCTCTTTCAATTAGTTCTCTCAGTACGTGGATATGATCTATTGTGCTGTAGCCACTCCTGAATCCAGCTTGTTCTCTCGGTTGAGCCATGTCCAGTGTTACCTTCAAGCGGTGTGAAAGAACTTTAGTGAAGATTTTATAAACTACTGATAGGAGGCTGATAGGTCTGTAGTTTCCGAGATCCTCAATGTCACCTTTCTTATGTAGCAGGATCATTGTAGCGGTGTTCCAATCCTCAGGAATCTTTCCTTCATTAAGGCATCGAGTGAAAATTTGGGCGAGTACTGTTTCGATTTCTCCACTTGCTTCTTGTATGATGTCTACAGTAATTCCATCTTCTCCTGGAGCTTTTCCCCGCTTCATGTTCTTGATTGCATGTGCAACTTCTGCTGGAAGGACTGGAGGAACTCTGGTACTGTTATCTTTCATGATGTCTGGAGTGCATGTATCATCCCTTTCATATAATTTGGAGTAGAAATCTTTCACTCTTGTCAAAATTTCGCCTCTATTTCTTGTTACAGAACCATCTTCTTTTCTCAGTGCCATAATCTGTTTTCTTCCCTTACTGAGATGTCCCTTTGCTATCTTTAGGCTTTGGTTGTTTTCAATTGCTTTCCTCACTAGTTCACAGTTGAATTTTCTTACGTCTTCAGTGATACTTTTTCGTACTGTCTTGCATAGCTCTATATATTCCACTTTGGAAGTCACATCTTCTTTAGTTGTCCTCATCTCTCTTCTTTTTTTGCATCAACATTTTCGTTTTTCCTGATAATTTATTTACATGCAACTTGTTCTTAGACCCAGCTAATTTTGTTGCTGTTTCCATAAGAGCTTTGGTTACTTTTCTGTTAACTTCAGAGATGTCCACTTCTTCCGATGTTAGGCCTTCTAAAGCAGAGAACCTGTTCTTCAGTTCCAACTTGAAGGTATTATGGTGTTTTTTAAGGTTGGTTATGTCAATAGATTTTGTTTGTCTTATGAGCTTGCCACGTTCAAGTTTAGTGTTGAGGTGCATCTTACATCTCACCAATCTATGGTCACTACCTGTGTTGAACTTGTTTAGCACACTGCAGTCTTCTATGACGAATTTTTTGTTACACATAATAAAATCAATTTCACTTGTTGTCCCATTTGGATGTCTCCATGTCCATTTCCTGTGTGGCTTTTTCTTGAAGAAGGAGTTCAAGATGAAAAACCCTTCTGCCTCTGCAAACTCAACGAGAGTATTTCCACGCTGGTTTCTGTTGCCGTGACCGAATTTACCTACTGAAGTTTCATTCTGTTGCCGTTGCCCTATTTTTGCATTGAAATCTCCCATAATTATTTTCAAGTGCTGCTTACCTTTATTATTTAGATGACAAATTTCCTCATAAAATTCTTCAATTTCTTCTTCAGGATGACTTGTGGTGGGTGCATAAGTTTGAATAATCTGAGCCTGGTATCTTTTCGAGAGTTGGATAACAAGTCGTGCAGCTCTGTCAGAGGAACTTTCAACTTCTACAACTTTATCCTTCAGTTTCTTTGTTTATTATAAATCCAACACCACTAGTTCTGCCAGTATCTGTCCCACGATAGTAGAAGAGATGTCCACTTTTCAGTTCAATGAGATCTTCTCCTTTTCTCCTTACCTCACTTAGCCCCACGATGTCCCACTTGATCCTTTGTAGTTCCTCTTCCAATTCAAGAAGCCTTGAATCAGAAGATAGGGAGCGTCCATTGTACGTAGCCAAGGTCAGCATCAGATGGCAGCCTAGTCCGGTCCTCCGGGGATTCTTAGCACCCTCTGCCTTCATGTCGCACTGGCCGCTGCCTTGGCCAGGTACATTCCAGCTGCCGGAGACTGAGGGCCAAGATTTAAGTTGTGGAATCATTTTGGAGGGGTTTGGCCATAACTCACCACGCTGGCCAAGCGGGTTGGTGAGTGTGGGATAGAATTTCCTCTAATCCCGATGGTATAGTTATACCGCTATTGGCGGTCGTCAGAGCCCCTTTAGTGGGAACAGGATGCACCACGAGAAGGCGGGGTTGACATTTGTCAAGGAGAGGCTGTGATGTTACGCATCACCTGACCTTACATGTACTATCCACTATATGACAACACAGAATTTAGAGTGAAAGCTAATAATATCAAGAACTTATTTTGAAGTAACTGTAAGATTATTTTCAGGGGTGTTCATATACGACCCCTTTCCCCTGAAATGTTCTACCTATGCAGCCTATGCTCCTTGTGATAACTGATAAATGCGGCAGATGAAGACATTTAGAGATATCATTTCAACATGAAGTTGCAAGATGTTTTGTTTACGTCATTTAGTAAGGTGTCTTTACAATACATAATCACAGCATAAAAGCATGTTTTGTAATTGAAACACATACAAATATATGATCACTAAATGAAGAATCTGTTCGCCACAATATTTAAAAATCTTGAAATTTCTGTGATTGTCCACAATAGAAAAATTACAAAAAATGCAGTACAAATAGAAAATTTTACAGTGTAAAAGTTCTGTATATTTTTTCATTTATTTAAATTTAAAAATCATGTCTTTTGCAAAAGGATTTTTGGTACAACTGCAACATAATTTTTGCAGTAGCAGTTCTCTCTCTCTCTCTCAAATATTTGCTGGAATTTCAGCCAACTTTGTTGAAAATTTTAAAACTGGAAGCTCAAAGGTATGAAATTCAAGATTATTTTACGATCTATCAAACATGAAAAGGCCATATAAACAATTTTGTTTAAAAAAATTTTAATGTTCTTACTTCAGCATTCTTACAAGAAAATTTTAAACAAATATAAACATTGAGTATGTTCAAAATTAGAAGCTTCTTCAGCACAATTACATACATACCTAACTAAATTAGTGATTTAAACCTGGTTATTCGCTCTTTCCATGTCAATTAAGTGAGTTTGCCACGATATTTAAATATCTTGAAATTTCTAACAGTGATTGTCCACAACAGAAAAATTGCAGTATAATTTTTGTGTAGTTAAAATCTTGGCATGGGCCGATGAAAAATTTTCCGCAACACTCACTTCAATTTAAGGATGAAGGGGTGTACTTTTTAACCCCCCACCCCAGTACTATGCTTTCCACTGTTTCTAGAGCAACTATACTTTTTGTTTTGTTTCTTAAATAAAAAAAAAAAGTGACTTTCAATTGTGATACAATAATTTTCCAGGGCCCTTTTGCGACCGCCAATCTGCCCCTGGTGCTGTATCCTCAAATAACCAAACCTTTGCACTTGCATTTTCATAGATGTTACTAAATATACTAATGTATGCATCTTCGGTATCACAGGATTTCAAAGCCATTATAACTGTTGATGGTTTCACGGAATCAAAGGCCATTTCATAATGCCATACATAATGGGAGTTCATATTCCCTCGTTCTTTCAATTAGTTCTCTCAGCACATGAATATGATCTAAAGTGCTATAGCAACTAATGAATCCAGCTTGTTCTCTCGGTTGAACCATGTCCAGTGTTTCCTTCAAGCGATGCAAAAGAACTTTTGTGAAGATTTTATAAACCACTGATAGGAGGCTGATGGGCCTGTGGTTCTAGAGATCTTCAATGTCACCTTTTTTATGTAGCAGGAACATCATCGCATTGTTCCAATCCTCAGGAATCTTCCCTGCATTGAGACATCTAGTAAAAATTTGGGTGAGTGTAGTTTCAATTTCTCCACTTGCTTCTTGAATAATGTGCATGGTAATTCCATCTTCTCCTGGAGCTTTTTCCCACTTAATGTTTTTAATTGCATGTGTAACTTCTGCAAGGAGGACTAGTGGGACTTTGGTACTGTTACCTTTCATAATGTCTAGAATAGATGTACATCTGTTTCATATAGTTTTGAGTAGAAAATCTTTCACTCTTGTCAAAATTTTGCCTCTATTTCTTGTTAAAGTGCCATCTTCTTTTCTAAGTGCTGTAATATGTTTTCTTCCCTTAATGAAATGCCCCTTTGCTCTCTTCAGGCTTTGGTTGTTTTCAATTGCTTTTCTCACTAGCTCACAACTGAATTTCCTTACGTCTTCAGTGATACTTTTTCGTACTGTCTTGCATAGCTCTATATATTCCACTTTGAAAGTGACAACTTTATTTGTCCTCATCTTCCTCCTCTTTTGCATCAGCATTTTTGTTTTTCCTCATATTTTCTTCATATGCAACTTGTTCTTAGTACCACCTATTTTTGTTGCTGTTTCCATAAGAGCCTAAGTTAGTTTCCTGTTAACTTCAGATATGTCTACTTCTGATGTTAGATCTTCTAGAGCAGAGAATCTGTTCTGCAGTTCCAATTTGAAGACATTATAATGCTTTTTAAAGTTGGTCATGTCAATACATTTTGTTTGTTTTATGAGCTTGCCACGTTCGAGTTTAGTGTTGAGGTACATCTTACATCTCACTATTCTATGATGTGTTGAACCTGTTCAGCACACTGCAATGACATATTTCTTGTTACACATAATAAAATCAATTTCACTTGTCATTCCATTGGGATGCTTCCATGTCCATTACCTATGTGGTTTTTTCTAGAAAAAGGAGTTCATGATGAAAAACCGTTCTGCCTCTGCAAACTCTATGAGAGTATTTCCATGATGGTTACTGTTCCCATGTCCGAATTCACCTACCGAAGTTTCATTCGGTTGCCCTATTTTCGCATTGAAAGCACCCACAATCATCTTCAAGTGCTACTTGCCTTTGTTATTTAGATGACGAATTTCTTCTTAAAATTCTTAAACTTCTTCCTCAGGATGTGTTGTGGTGGATGCGCAAGCTTGAAAAATCTGAGCCTGGTATCTTTTTGAGAGTTGGTGATGCCAAATGGTGCACAAACATATAGCCTCTCCTTGACAAATGCCAATCCCGTCTCCTAACGGTGCATCCTGTTCCCACTAAAGGGGCCCTGATGACCGACAAACAGTGGTGTAACTATACTATCAGGATTAGAGGAAATGCTATCCTACACTCACCAAACCACTTGGCCAGTGTGATGAGTTATGGCCAAACCCTCCCAAAAGATGATACATATTATATATACAGGGCAATTCCTAAAGTCCTAAGTCACCTCAATAACTTGGGAACAAAGACAGCTAGAGCTATGGAAATAAGGTATGGTATAGTAAAACAACTATGCGCTATCGGACGAGAGTGACTGCAGCGCCCTTAGTGGCAAAATGTGAAAGTTAGCACTCCTATCTCGGGAAACCATGAGAGATACGGGAAAGATATCAATTAGAAACTTGTAGAGCATCAACAAATTAGTAGGAAATGACATATGGTAGAAACGGTTGGGGTAAGTAGAAGGCTGGAAACGTGAGGGAAACACAAGGTTTATTATACTCGGGCATGAATACAAATGGAGTACATTGGTCGTATTTAATGCAACAGCGGTACTTACATACCGTTGCGTTTAACGTAAATAGGGTTCAATATGGCCACCATCTGCCACAATACACATTTGAATGCGAGACAGAACTATATACAAATTAAATAATACAGGACCAAGAACCGAACCTATATATAAAGTTATATTTCCCATTGTGGATTGTGTCATATCAATCACAGTATATTGCTTCCTAGCTGATAAATAACTTTTTAATAAGCTATATGTAGAACCCCCAATAGCAAATAATTTGGTTAGTAAAATATCATGGTTTAGCGTATCAAAAGCCTTAGATAAATCTAAGAAAATTGCAACTGTTGATTGATTTTTTTATAGAATTTTGTTGGATTAAGTTATGTGTAAATGAAATTGCAAGCTCTGTTGATTTATTTGGCAAAAAGCCAAATTGATTTTTGTTAAATATGTTGTATTTTTGTAAAAAGGAAAGTAATATAATGTAAATTAATTTTTCTAGCAATTTAGCAATTATAGTCAAATTTGCAATTGGCCGATAATTATTTGCTTCGTTTACCGAACCTTTCTTGTATTTGGGAGTGATTTTAGTTATTTTTAGAGCATCTGGAAATATGCCTGTAGTAAATATAGAATTGTAGATCAACAAAAATGGCTCTACAATGATATGAGCTACATGTTTACTAACCAATGGTGAAATTTCATCATATCCAGGTCCATTATTGACATTAATTTGCAACAACAAGTGTAAAAGTTCAGATCGTGTAATTTTAAGTAAGTGAAACGTGTTTGATTGGTGTGAATTCTGAAAGTACTGATGATATTGAGAATTTGTAAGTAAAACTTGCTGTTTAAGAATTTGCGGAGCTAATATAAAGTGATTATTGATTTCATGAACTATATCTTGTTTGGATGTAATTTTTTGGGTTAAATTAGTTAGGTATTGTGGTGTAATTGAACCAGAAGATTTACCCAGTAATCTGTTTAAATGTTTCCAAGTTAATTTAGAATCGTTTTGAGAAAAGATATTAGTATAATATTCTCTTTTAAATTTCTTAATATCAGAATTTAATTTATTTCTATATGTTTTAAAAATTTGAAAATCAGTTTGTAGCTTACTTTTTATAAATTTCGAGTATAATCGATTTTTTTTATTAATTCGGTTTAAAAGATGTCTAGTGAGCCATGGTTTACGCTGCTTTTTAGCTTTGTTCTTGTTAAGTAAAATTGGAAAGGCTTGGATGTATAATTCATTTAGCACTGTTGCAAAGCTGTCATATAAAAGATTTGGATCAGTCATCTGTAAAACATTTTTCCAATTTATATGTTGTAATAGATTATAAAATTAATTTAACGTATTATTGTTTATTAATCAAGTTGCCTTATTAATTATTTTTTTATTTACAGCATGACCAGCATCTGAAAACTCCTCAGATTCACAAATGTGTTCACGTGTTTTTATGTTCACAAAGTTTTTTTAAACTACTTTTATAAGATGTAGTTGTAACGAAACTACTTTTTCGAAAAGTAGTTTTATTTGTAGCAAACTATTTTTTTGAAATTGTAACTATAGTTGTAGCTAACTACTTTTCAAAAGTAGTTTCCTCAGCACTGAATACCATACAGGAATTTTTTTCTTTTCGTTTTTGGAGTAGGGGGTAGTTCAATTACTACAATGAACACCAAAGTATAAGATGTGTTGCTCTCCCTGTTTTATGAATGAAAACTTCCATGCATTAGAAATGAAGAGGTCTGAAAGTAATACATCTGTTTCACCAGCAATTCAAACATAGGCCCTTTGTACATGTTGATGTAAACTAGTAAAACCATTTGTCTAATACAGTGGTGTGCAAAAGTATTGCACCACCTGCAAATACCGTGAATTTTTAAGTTTAAATCTTTTTTAACTAACAGATTTTCACAGTTATTTCATCGTTTATGTCACTAAATGAGAAATTTAAAGGAGATTTAAAAAATATCTTAGTTTTTTCCTGTAGCTACTTCTGTTTTCAAGATATGACATAAAATATGGGGTTTGACAAACACATTAAAATTCACATTAGCTGCATAACAGTTGTTACAGCCAATCATAAATATTCTTTTACCTGATGGGCTGATTCCTAATGCTATCCTAATCCTACTCCAGCCTTTATAAGGGTTGACGCAGAGCTACTAGAGCATTGTAGTGGTTGCTTCTTGTTGCTATTAGGGTGTAATTTGTGTACATTCTCAATAATGGTTAAAACTGCAGAATTGTCCACAGTGGACAGAGAAAAAACAGTTCTCCTGCAAGAAGAGGGATATTCTTCAAGGCAAATCATTGAAAGACTGGGCTGTAATTAATCTACAGTTATTAGGCTATTGAAGAAAGTAAAAGACACTGCTGGTATTAAAAATATACGAAGCAGTGGAAGTCCCAGATCCACTACAACCAGACAGGACAGAGTGCTCAGAAAGCTAAGCTTGGCAAACAGGAGGCTCAATTCACCTCAATTGCTTCAAAGATGGTCTGAAGTGACTAATGTTACTGTTAGTACATTTACTGTTATAGTCCGTTACTTTTAAATCGGCGACTCAAGGCCATCTGCTCCCACCTTACCCTCACCCATAACCGTGGTAGCGTCTACCACGAAAGGGACTCAAGACGGCAACCTCACTTTCTCCACTTTAGTTCAGGATAAGCTTGAGTACAAACAACCCCCATTTGGTCACAGATAAAACGAGTTTTCCTCCCTAAAGTGAAGTAGGAAATAATGAGTTTGGCATTTCGATCGAGGCAGGCGCTATCATGGTTACGAGTGTGGGTTGGGAGGAAGCAGGTGACCTTGAGTGGCAGATTTAAACGTAATGGACTATAAGAGGAGGCTGCTTCACTATGACTTATGTGGCTGCAAAGGCAGGCACAAAACACTGTTAGCTGCAAATCAAAGATAGCGCAGCCTTCAGTGGGCAAAACAGCATGTCTCATGGACAACCAAGCAATGGGAAAATGTTCTCTCCAGTGATGAATAAGAATTTTGCCTTAATGGGAATCAGAGTAGTGCCTATGTAAGGTGATTCAAGCATGAAGAATTCCATTCAAGTTGCTTAGTGAATACTGTTAAGCATCCGGTGAAGGTCGTGGTTTGGAGCTGCATGTGTGAGCATGGCGTTGGGAACCTCCATATTGTCGATGGTATGGTAAATGCCTAGAAATACATCTGGACATTAGAAAACAAGATGCTATCATCATGTGCAAGACTTTATGACGATAATTTCATTTTTAAAGATTACAATGCTCCCTGTCATCATACTAAAGTAGTGAAAAAGTGGTTTCAGGAAAAAGTGTTCAGCATCTTGATTGGCCACAACAGTCACAGGACTTAAACCCGATCAAAAATTTGTGGTTCAAAGTGTCCTATGAACTATCAAAAAGAAGCCAACAACCAAAATTCAATTCATTGAAGATGTAATTCAAATTTGGAATCATATTGTTTTTTTTTTTGTTTTTTTTTTTAATGGAGGTTTAACGACCACCGTAAGCAACTCAAGGGCTATAAGCAGTCGCCCGTCCCTAATTTAGGGTCACTGATTCCAGGGAAGGGATATAGCCAGTGCCGTAAGACAAACACAACATTCATGACCAGAATTCGAACCCGGACCCCTTTCGGACGAATGGTCATAAGCCATCGTCTGCACCACCGGGCGGCAAATCGTACTGTTCAACCTAATCTTTTACAAAACCTTGTTCACAGTATGCCAACAAGATGCAAAGCTGTGATTAAAGCTAAAGGCTAGGCAACAAAATACTAGGTACATTTTATAATTTTTCTTCATTACATTTCTGCATTTAAATATTTCGTTCCTTGTGAATTACAAAAACGATTTACTGCAGTAAACCTAAGTATTGGATAAATGATCCTTTTCATAATATGTAACTTCAACTTGGTCATGATTTTTGCAATGTATTTTAAAAACAGAAGTAGCTACAGGAAAAACTAAGGCATTTTTGAAATCTCCATTAAATTGCACATTTAATTGCATATAAATGATGAAATAACTATGAAAATTAGTTAGTTTAAAAATAGTTAAACTTAAAAATTTATGGTATTTGCAGGTGATGCAATACTGTTGCACACCACTATAGATAACACAGCATAAGTAAGATAAAGGAAGATACAGCATAAAGTTGAGGTCAACAGTCAGTTTGGTCTGAAGACACAACTGCATAATCAATTAACACACCAACTAACTTTATATTGGTAGACAGTCAACTTTCCACTCCATGAGCAGCTGGAATTCTGTTTTTGTTCACATGCACATGGTAAATAAATACTATATTTTATCAAGATTTCAACAATATAACACAGTTCATACAAAAATGTTAAACATGCACCAAATAGTACTGCAACTAACTCTAATCTTAATGTAAGGATGTCATTAAGGGACAACAGATCTCCCACTCTCAAAGGCTGGCCACTTCTGCGAACTGAACCATGCAGTGGCACAGTGAAAAGGCTCATCTGTAAGTCAGAAGTCACAGTATCTGGATCATACACAGATAACTCATTTGTCGAAATCAAAGTTGATGACCCTTCCTCTACCAACAACTCACCAGTGTGTAGCTGAGGAACCTAAAAATGAGAAATTTATGATATTGGAAATATATTATTTTAAAAAATTCCCTAATTGTTATACGTTTATAAATTATTCGCCCAAAAAAAAAAAAAAAAAAAAAAAAAATGAAGCACCCCGAGAAAGTTTTTCAATCCTGATGAAACTCCGCATGCAAGTACCTCAGGGCCTAATATGCAAATGATTAAAAAAGAATGACGAATGACTAAATAGTGGCTCGCCTCAGTGCATGGTAACCACACATTGAGGAGGGTATACCAAGAACAAAGCTCACACGCAGGAACAATTAATTATGACAGCAGATTGCAGCTGCATTAACCTCCATGGACTGTGAAGGAAGGATACCTCGACGTTGGACCTGTGCACAATATGAGCAGGTGAGCGAGTTTGAGAGAGGATGTATATTTGGGCTGAGAGAGGCTGGTTGGTCAAGTCACCATATCACCAGACATTGGGTTGGAGAGACATGGCAATCGGACGATTTTGGCACCAATGAGGCGAGGAGGACACAACTCATTGGCACGCAGGCAGTGGACAGCCAAGGGAAATGACAGAACTGAGGATCGAGTGATTGTGAGAGCTGCATGAACAGAACCAAATTTGTCGCTCTCAACCATCCGTGGCCACGTTGCATTGTCTACAAGTACAGAAGAGGCCATCCAGACCATAGCCAGATGATTTGCAGCATGGGGACTATATTCGAAGAGGCCACTCTGCCACCTACCACTGACCAGCGAGCACTGCCGGCACTGGTTGTAGTGGTTTCAGGCCCGATCAGCGTGGACAGCATCCAGTGGCATCATGTTGTCTTCAGTGATGAGTCACAGTTTGCACTTGGTGCCGATGACCTGTGCATACGGGTCTGGAGGTAGAGCCAATCGGTGCATGGATTCTGCCTTTGCAGTAGACAGCACACAACTAACACACCAGGAGTGACTGTCTGGGGAGCCATTTCCTAGATAGCTTGACAGCCTCTATAGTCCTCTGTGCCACCCTCATGGCTCAATGGCACATTGACGACATTCTAGGACTTGTTGTGTTGCTATTCCTGTCGCAGCATCACAGAGCAATTATTAAAAAAGGATAATGCCCAGTCACACAAGGTATGGCTCTCCCAGGCCTGCCTCTGTAATGTCGGCACCCTTCCATGGCTAATCCGATAGCCCGACTTTTCACCGATCAAACATGTCTGGGACAGGATGGAACGCCATCTACACCAGCCCCGGAATGTCGGCAAACTGGGCCACAATTTGGACACCATCCGGCATGCTATACCTCAGTATACATCTATGCCACGCCGGGTAACCACTTATACCCAAACCAGAGATGGCGTTACAGCATGCTGACTTGTTCCACTCATGTAGTTACGTTATCCAAATAAATGGCCTTACTGTTCTGAAACTGCAATAATTTCCTTTCCTATACATGTACATTGCACACACCAATTTTCAACTCGATTCGGATGATTCCTTTTGGGTGCTTCAGTTTCTTTTTTTTTTGTTTTTTTGGCAAAGAGTGTATATTACAATAATATTGAAGAAGAATTGGATGAGCATTAATGATTCATTTTATATAACACATAACACATATAAACATTGTAAAGAATATGTTACATATTCTTACTATTTGCATAAATGGATTAACACATTAATTAGTCTACAATAAAACAAATGCAAATTTTGTCAACTTTGTGAGCCATTTCCTATGACAGCTTGAAGACACATGTGATGAACCTGTATATAACCTGTACATTTTGTCAACTTTGTGAGCCATTTCCTATGATAGCTAGAAGACACATGTGATGAACCTGTATAAACCTTTATGTATAACTTGTATATCAGTAAAAATGTTTCCAAACCATGAAATTTAAAAAACTTTTTCGTCATCACTTGAATAACAGTAGGATGAAAGTAATCAAAACTTTGTAAAGATATGTTCAACTTACCTACGCTATACTAGTATTCCATATCCTTAACTTCTCATAACATTTCATTTGCATGTGTTCAGACAATGACAATAGCCACCGGATTTAACTTTAATTGAACACATTAATCCCTCCTTCAAATCTAAAGCCTTTGCAAATTTGTGCAAAAGTTTATGATTAATAAATTATTTTTATTATTTATGATTATTTAATATCTATATATAATTATGTAAATAACTTTTGATATAATTACTGAAGGTTTTTTTTTTGTAAAGTTTTAAGTGTTTTTTTTTTTTTTTTAAATGTGCGAAAGTTTAAGCTTTGAAGGAGGGATTAACGTGTTCAGTTAAGATTAAGTCTGGTGGCCATTGTCATTTGAAAATGTGCAAATGAAATGTTATGAGAAGTTAAGGATATGGAATACAACTATAGTGTAGGTAAGTTGAACATGTCCTTTACAATAAATATATCTTAAACAATGGCATTATCTAGTGCTTGTGATCAGAATACATGGAATATAGATTAGACATTAACGTTTTTTTTTTTTTTTACTAAAAACACGTTGTTTTATTGTTCTGTTCAACACGTTTCAAAATTTTTTGTTTAATCACAACTTAATACAATGGAGGATATTCACAATATGATTCAATCAAAGTTGTAGATTAAGCATAATCGAAATTAATATATCCAAGTTCTAATAGTATATAATTGGAAGTCGTCTTTCATTAGCTTAATTCATCTGATGTAATCGTTCATGTTATATCCTCCCTATGTATTGTTGATCATAATGCTCGCTACACGTTTCTCCCACTCAATTGGGCATTCTCGCACGAAGTGCGTAGAATTCGTTCCCATTGTGTTAATGTTCTTCGTTTCTGCACAGTCATGCAATTTGTCAAAGCGGAACTCTTCTAAGTCACCATCTGTTGGGTCATATAGTAACTATTTATTTTTTGTAATTTTTATTCTTTTTCTTCATTCTTTTTTTCGTTCGTTCTTAATCTACAACTTTGATGGAATCATATTGTGAATATCCTCCATTGTATTGCATCATGATTAAACAAAAAATTTGAAACGTGTTGAACAGAACAATAAAACAACGTGTGTTTAGTAAAAAAAAACAAAACCCGTTAATGTCTAATCTATATTCCATGTATTCTGATCACAAGCACTAGATAATGCCATTGTTTAAGATATATTTATTGCAAAGGCATGTTCAACTTACCTACACTATAGTTGTATTCCATATCCTTAACTTCTCATAACATTTCATTTGCACATTTTCAAATGACAATGGCCACCAGACTTAATCTTAACTGAACACGTTAATCCCTCCTTCAAAGCTTAAACTTTTGCACATTTAAAAAAACAAACTTAAAACTTTACAAAAAAAAAAGCCTTCAGTAATTATATCAAAAGTTATTTACATAATTATATATAGATATTAAATAATCATAAATAATAAAAATAATTTATTAATCGTAAACTTTTGTACAAATTTGCAAAAGCTTTAGATTTGAAGGAGGGATTAATGTGTTCGTACATTTTTTCTTATATAAGTCGGATTTCTTAAACTTGAATTTTTCTGCAACTCGGTTTAAAACTCAGGCTTCACGCGACAGTAACACATAAACACAGAAATCGAGCGAAAACACACAGTCACGTATGGTAAAAAGGTTCATTTAGCGGCAGCTTTTGGTCATCCAACGACCTTGATCACATGTGATCGACTGAATGGGCTGGTTGCCAGAACTACAATTTGAAGTTGGGGTGTTGGAACTGTTGCCAGATTTTGGTACAGAGATCCAAATAAATGGGATTTGGTTAGGAATCTCTGAATTGCAGTTTTTGGTGAACAAAATTTTAATGCTTTCTTGGAAACGCAGAGATGCTTTGTTGATGAATGGGGCAACATTTTTTGCTTCTTTCCAAATGGGAACTGCAGAGGTGTTTTCAAGGGTTAGTGCAGATAATGCTGTCTTTAGAAGACCATTGGAAATATCATTTTTGTGTTCACTAAGTCGTGTATTGATGCTTCGGTATGTGCTTCCAATACACACTGAGAGACCAGAGGAAGTTGAAATGGAAATAGCATAAACTCCAGGGGTGAGACAGGATACCTGTCTTTAAGCAGGCACTTTATTGCAGGAGGGTTTGGTTTCACTGTGAGAGTGTTGCCCATAGTTTTGAAGAGTTTACACATCTTATAAGAGAAGGATCTATGAAAAGGGGTGAAACCAACGAATGGTGGTTTTTCCATTAGTATTGGTGAGAGAGCAGACAGATTCTTCAAATGGGAATTTTAGAGGAATTTCTCAATTGTAGAAGGTGGGAACTGATGGGCTTCTGCAATTTTCTTTATGGTGTTAAGGACTTCCAATGGATTCACCTCTCTCCACTTCTGGCTGAAGTTTTCATGAAACATATCGAAAAAAAAACATAGTCATGGAACACAATCTACAACCTTCCATTTGGCTTCGACATGTTGATGATATTTTTGTAATTTGACTACACAATAGAACTGACCTTGAATCTCTTTTTGAAAAGATTTCCCTGAAGTTCCCATCAATAAAATTCACTATCAATGAAGAATCACTGCAAGGCATTGACTTCTTGAATGTCCATCTGACAAGGCAAGGGAATCATCTCAACAAATATGTCTACAGAAAACCCTCTGCAATAACAAACATAATCCCATTTTCACCCCACTCCCCCACTGTTCATAAATTTGTTGCCTTAAAAACTTATGTTAATCATGCCAGGATTGTCTGCAACACTAAATCTTCCTTCAATGAAGAATTTGACACCATAAAGAAAATTGCAGAAGCCCATCAGTTCCCACCTTCTACAATTGAGAAATTCCTCCAAAATTCCCATTTGATAAATCTGTTTGCTCTCTCACCAATACTAATGGAAAAACCACCATTCATTGGTTCCACCCCTTTCCATGGATCCTTCTCTTATAAGATGTGTAAACTCTTCAAAACTATGGGCTACACTCTCACAGTGAAACCAACCCCTCCTGCAATAAAGTGCCTGCTTAAAGACAGGGATCCTGTCTCACCCCTGGAGTTTATGCTATTCCCATTTCAACTTCCTCTGGTCTCTCAGTGTATATTGGAAGCACATACCGAAGCATCAATACGCGACTTAGTGAACACAAAAAGATGTTTCCAATGGTCTTCCAAAGACAGCATTATCTGCACTAACCCTTGAAGACACCTCCACAGTTCCCATTTGGAATGAAACAAAAAATGTTGCCCCATTCATCAACAAAGCATCTTTGTATTTCCAAGAAAGCATTAAAATTTTGGAAGTCCTGATGACAAACTAGGCTTTAGTTCAAACATTTTACCACCAACTTTTTCAATAATAACCTCTATAAGCCCCGTAAAAAAGTTAATTCCACAGTACACTATGAATAGAGGTGCCATAAATTCATTTACAACTAGGATTAAAATTTTGTTCACCAAACACTGCAATTCAGTGACCCCTCACCAAATCCCATTTATTTGGATCTCTCTACTAAAATCTGGCAACAGTTCCAACACCCCAACTTCAAATTGTAGTTCTGGCAACCAGCTCATTCAGTTGATCGTGGATGATCAAGGTCGTAGGATGACAGAAAGCTACCGCTAAACGAACCTTTTTACCATACACGACTCTGTGTGTTTTCGCTCGATTTCTATGTTTCTGTAATTCGAAACGTTATTTTGTGTTTTGTGAGAAAAGTCGTGAAAATAATATTCCAAAACTTGAATTAAAAAAAAATAAATCCACCTGTTGCTAGTCTTGTAGGTGCTGGGGGTCAGACAAGGTCAGTTGGACAAAGAGGAACCCCTCTCCCGTCCACCCTGTGAAGGGGGTGTTTTAATCCCTTCTAGATGGACCATTTTTTAGGGATTTCACCCTTAGCTATAAAGGCCCGCCCAGTAGCATGTGAGTAGAATTATTTTGCAAATTCTTAAGTCTGCATTCTTTTGGGCCTATTTCAGGCAGTGAATGCTGTGCACCTAGTTTTAGAAAAATCCAAGTCTATCATCATAGTGATATGTAAAAATGGCTGAATGTAAAAATATGGTTGAGGTATCAAAATAAAGGTCTTACCATGTAGATGTGCCAGTCAAAGAGAAAAAGTCTATCATCATAGTGGGATGTAAGGTCAGGTGATGCGTAACATCACAGCCTCTCCTTGACAAATGTCAACCCCGCCTTCTCGTGGTGCATCCTGTTCCCACTAAAGGGGCTCTGACGACCGCCCATAGCGGTATAACTATACCATCGGGATTAGAGGAAATGCTATCCCACACTCACCAACCCGCTTGGCCAGCGTGGTGAGTTATGGCCAAACCCCTCCAAAATGATTCCACAACTTAAATCTTGGCCCTCAGTCTCCGGCAGCTGGAATGTACCTGGCCAAGGCAGCGGCCAGTGCGACATGAAGGCAGAGGGTGCTAAGAATCCCCGGAGGACCGGACTAGGCTGCCATCTGATGCTGACCTTGGCTACTTACAATGGACGCTCCCTATCTTCTGAATCAAGGCTTCTTGAATTGGAAGAGGAACTACAAAGGATCAAGTGGGACATCGTGGGGCTAAGTGAGGTAAGGAGAAAAGGAGAAGATCTCATCGAACTGAAAAGTGGACATCTCTTCTACTATCGTGGGACAGATACTGGCAGAACTAGTGGTGTTGGATTTATAATAAACAAGAAACTGAAGGATAAAGTTGTAGAAGTTGAAAGTTCCTCTGACAGAGCTGCACGACTTGTTATCCAACTCTCGAAAAGATACCAGGCTCAGATTATTCAAACTTATGCACCCACCACAAGTCATCCTGAAGAAGAAATTGAAGAATTTTATGAGGAAATTTGTCATCTAAATAATAAAGGTAAGCAGCACTTGAAAATAATTATGGGAGATTTCAATGCAAAAATAGGGCAACGGCAACAGAATGAAACTTCAGTAGGTAAATTCGGTCATGGCAACAGAAACCAGCGTGGAAATACTCTCGTTGAGTTTGCAGAGGCAGAAGGGTTTTTCATCTTGAACTCCTTCTTCAAGAAAAAGCCACACAGGAAATGGACATGGAGACATCCAAATGGGACGACAAGTGAAATTGATTTTATTATGTGTAACAAAAAATTCGTCATAGAAGACTGCAGTGTGCTAAACAAGTTCAACACAGGTAGTGACCATAGATTGGTGAGATGTAAGATGCACCTCAACACTAAACTTGAACGTGGCAAGCTCATAAGACAAACAAAATCTATTGACATAACCAACCTTAAAAAACACCATAATACCTTCAAGTTGGAACTGAAGAACAGGTTCTCTGCTTTAGAAGGCCTAACATCGGAAGAAGTGGACATCTCTGAAGTTAACAGAAAAGTAACGAAAGCTCTTATGGAAACAGCAACAAAATTAGCTGGGTCTAAGAACAAGTTGCATGTGAACAAATTATCAGGAAAAACCAAAATGTTGATGCAAAAAAGAAGAGAGATGAGGACAACTAAAGAAGATGTGACTTCCAAAGTGGAATATATAGAGCTATGCAAGACAGTAAGAAAAAGTATCACTGAAGACTATGCAAGACAGTAAGAAAAAGTATCACTGAAGACGTAAGGAAATTCAACTGTGAACTAGTGAGGAAAGCAATTGAAAACAACCAAAGCCTAAAGATAGCAAAGGGACATCTCAGTAAGGGAAGAAAACAGATTATGGCACTGAGAAAAGAAGATGGTTCTGTAACAAGAAATAGAGGCGAAATTTTGACAAGAGTGAAAGATTTCTACTCCAAATTATATGAAAGGGATGATATATGCACTCCAGACATCATGAAAGATACCTGTACCAGAGTTCCTCCAGTCCTTCCAGCAGAAGTTGCACATGCAATCAAGAACATGAAGCGAGGAAAAGCTCCAGGAGAAGATGGAATTACTGTAGACATCATACAAGAAGCAAGTGGAGAAATCGAAACAGTACTCGCCCAAATTTTCAGTCGATGCCTTAATGAAGGAAAGATTCCTGAGGATTGGAACACCGCTACAATGATCCTGCTACATAAGAAAGGTGACATTGAGGATCTCGGAAACTACAGACCTATCAGCCTCCTATCAGTAGTTTATAAAATCTTCACTAAAGTTCTTTCACACCGCTTGAAGGTAACACTGGACATGGCTCAACCGAGAGAACAAGCTGGATTCAGGAGTGGCTACAGCACAATAGATCATATCCACGTGCTGAGAGAACTAATTGAAAGAGCGAGGGAATATGAACTTCCATTGTGCATGGCTTTTATCGATTATGAAAAAGCCTTTGATTCGGTGAAACCATCAGCAGTTACAATGGCTCTGAAAACCTGCGGTATTGAAGATGCATACATTAATATTATTAATAACATCTATGAAAATGCAAGTGCAAAGATTAGGCTGTTTGAAAATACAACACACGTAAAAATTGGAAAGGGAGTGAGACAAGGTGACACCATATCTCCGAAGCTCTTTAATGCCACATTGGAGGGTGTTTTTCAGTCGCTGAGCTGGGAAAACAAGGGGATAAAGATTAATGGAGATTATCTAACCCACCTTCGTTTTGCTGATGACGTAGTCATTTTTGCAACTACCCCATCAGAGCTGCAGAGTATGATCCAGGAACTTGCTGACAAGAGTAAAGAAGTGGGATTAAAAATGAACTTTCAGAAGACAAAAGTGATGTTCAATGCTTTTACAAGAAATGAAGATTTATCGATTGATGGAGAAAAGCTGGAGATAACAGACACGTACGTTTATCTTGGACAGCAGATATCAAGTGAGGGTCACATTGATGAAGAAATTAATCGGCGTACAAAACTTGCCTGGAGAGCTTTTGGAAGAAACAACATAATTTTCAAGAGCAATATGCCATTATGTCTTAAAAGAAAAGTGTTTGATCAATGCATCCTTCCAGTGCTTACGTATGGTGCAGAGACGTGGACCTTAACTAAAAGAGACATACAAAGGCTGCAGACAACTCAAAGAAGCATGGAGAGGTGCATGCTTGGTGTAACCAGGAGAGATAAGAAGAGGAACTCGTGGATCCGAAAAATGACAAGAGTGGAAGACATCATGATCAGAGTTAAATCCCTGAAATGGCAATGGGCTGGACATACTGCCAGAAGGACAGACCATAGATGGACAGCCGAAATTTTAGATTGGATTCCAAGGGACAGGAAAAGACCCAGAAGAAGACCACATGGGAGATGGGTGGATGAAATTCGAAAGTATGCAGGGGTGACATGGAGGAGACTGGCACAAGACAGACCGTTGTGGAGGAAACTTGGGGAGACCTTCGTCCAGCAGTGGATTGATAATGGTTGACAATGATGATGATGATGATCATCATAGTGGAAATTTTTGTGATGTCTAAAAGGAAGCTTAAATCCATATATTAATTCTATAAGGTTTTTTACTGTAAGACCTAATTTGAGAGAATGGCTGAATGTAAAAATATGGTTGAGGTATCAAAATAAAGGTCTTACCATGTAGATGTGCCAGTCAAAGAGAAAAATGAGATTGGGGCAGTGGTTCGAGCATTGTGGAGCTACAAAGTTCCCACATAAAGTCTATGGGAGAAGCGTGCGGTTGACTGAAACAACTCTCGCGAAACATGCGCTGTTAAAGGCGGAAGCATGGTGGGACTGAGATAGTCCAAAGTCCGAAGTCTTCTCTTTTCTGAGTGAACCATTGTGCAAAGCAATGGTTCATTCACCTCCATACGCTGATTCATTTTGTCATGGAAATGCTAGTAGGCGATAATATCAAAGTTCTTCGCATCAGAACAGCAAAAACTCTTGAGGACCTGCTTGCGTTATGCCGTTGGACTATGTGATGTATATATATACAATTTAATATTCATTCAATCAATTTTATTTACGTAGGTAAGACGTTTCCCACTACGTAAAGATGTAAATAAACATTCTGTTGACCATTGTTAGTGAAAATATTTAGAATGTACAAATTGAGTTTTTTACTGTGAGACCTATTTTGAGAGAACGGCTGAACGTAAAAATACGGTTGAGGTATCAAAATAAAGGTCTTCTATGTAGATGTGCCAGTCGAAGAGAAAACTGAGATTGGAGCAATGGTTCGGGCATGGTGGAGCAGCAAAGTTCCCATGTAAAGTCTATGAAAGAAGTGTGCGGCCCTTATCGACATCAGGCGCTCAGTTCAGTGTCAGACTTGGTGGGTGCATCATGTTCTATGACCAGTCCTAAAGTAAGTAAATACTTTATTGTATACTTACCCTTAACAGAATGTCTCTCCCGCAGAAAACAAAACAAAACGTAAGAGCCTTACTGGAAGGCGTGAGCGATCAATGGGTCGCAACTATATGTCTCAGACAAGAGAGATTGAAGAGTATTCGCAACACGAATCTCATTTCAACAACATTTACAAACACAGTTGTGGCTGAAGATGAGAGTGAAAGAGTGCGCTATCCAGTTTAATTTTTGCGCACGACTGAGATGAGTGGATTTTCGCCTCACATTCTACGACTGAAAAGGGGTGCAGTCGTGATGCTCATCCCGAACCTGACCACCCCAGTGGCGCAGTGGTCTAAGCGATGGCTTATGATCATTCATTCGTGAAGGGTCCAGGTTTGAATCCCGGTGAGGCATGGATGTTGTGTTTGTCTTATGGCACTGGCTCTCTCCCTTCCCTGGAACCAGTGACCCTAAATTAGGGACGGATGACTGCTTATAGCCCATTGAGTTGCTCACAGTGGTCGTTAAGCCTTCAGTCCAAAAAAAAAAAAAAAAAATCACGAACCTGGACACAAGGAAATGTTTAATCGACTGCACATGTATGATCATAAAGTCGCTCTTCCAAAATACAATTTCTGTGGAAATTTTATGCGGAGAACACAAGAGGCCATTGCACACCTTGCCACACATTGCGCTGACTCCAAGCGACAGCACTTTCCCTTTTACGATCAAACGGATTCAATTTCCGATCATATTGTTCTTTACGATGACAATAAGAGTCAAGAACAGACACTTACTAAAATTGGAATATACCTGCCAGAACCAGTCTTCTCACATGGTATGCTCTACGTCGCCTTATCTTGAGCAAGATCAAAGGATTCTGTTGCAGTAAAGATCACTCATGAAGATGCACCTGGATTATCTGTCGCAAATGGATGGACTCAAAATATTGTCTTTACTAAAGTGTTTGAATGAATTTGTAACATTTTTTTGTCAATCAAGTAAAATTTACATTTGTTGCTTCATATGAGTTTATTTAAAAAAAAAAAACAACTAACTGTCGATTTCGACGGGTTTCGATTAGTAATAATGATGATGATAAATTTTATTCTTGCTGTTACATTTAGGATTTATGAATATACATCAATATTTTGTGTTATAAAGAACAGCAAGGGAGAATCAGGAAAAAGGCTGCAGAGAGTCCTGACTAAAGCCCTGATTTCCCCCAATTTTTTTTTCATTATTTTTTTCCTGCAAGTGTTATCCTCGCAGGAAAAAATAAAGCTAATACAAGAAGTGAATACTAGAAAAATAAAGAAACTACTGTACATATTATCAGAACTACTGAACATATTATCAGCAAATAACAGTATAAAAACTTATATGCACATCAGTATTTTTTAAATAATTGGTGAAGTACTGTAGTAGTTAAAACATTTGTAATTGCATTAAAATAAATACAGTAATTACGATAACCCTAGGTTCAAGAACTATGTACTGCTTTCTTAGGCAAATTAAGAAAATTTAACAACAGATGCCACTGGTGGAATAATTCTATAACTCGAATTTTCTACAACTCGAAGTTAATCGTAGTTCCCTTGAAGATTCGAGTTATGGAAGTTTTACTGTATATTCGATGAAAATTCAATCGATATACTCGATTAAATTACTTATTGAGCATATTGATTAAATGTAGAACACATATCGATTAAAAGTCGATATGCTATACAAATCAAATAGCTTTTAATCAATATGACTACAGATGTTGGCATTTATCAGCACGTTTATATCGATTAAAATAGAATCTATACATAACTTCTCATTACTATGCTATCATTATGATCTATAAAGAGAGAAAAAAATTCATGGAAGCTTGCATCTAAAGGAAAGAATATTTTACCTTGTGACCCCTAATTCCAATAGAGTTGTATCCCACGTCATCATGGAACGTACCACAGTGTTTTCAAAAATGAACCATTTTCATGCTAGTTATCTCTCATAAACTAGAAGAACAGAGTCCACGAGTTACCAGATGAATATAGATAGTGAAAAAATGCTTGCTATATTTATTTCAGTTTTTCTGTCACTACATGTTAATAGTCAGATAAGGAGTGATTCAGTTATTTGTTTTGAATCAGACGTTGGGGATCTCATAGTAACGTGTTTATCGTAAGGACAGACGGAGGATGAGTGTCAAAATTTTAAAAATATGAAATAAATAAGAGTGACTGAGGGACACTAATTGGTAAGTCATGTTTAACAAAAAACTAAAAACGAACAAACATTCTACACAAATCACTTCTAGTTCATTATAACTTTTAACAAACAAAGTTAATTACATATTTTTTTCCATGCAATCAACATTGGATTTATGCTTGGCACTAGAAATATGATTTGTAATATCATTCATTCCACCATGCCAAATGCTGAAATTACATCGACACGTAGCGCAAAATGCATATTTTCTGTTTTTTGAAGATTTCACAATACACAGGAATTCCACAGAATACGTGTCACGGAATGTTTGATAGTGCTGTTTTTCCTCCTTTGTATTGCTGCACATAGTGAATCACTAATACTAAATTTATTAACACTTGAAAAAAACACACAACAAAAACTGCTATATTACAGTAACAGCTTAAAGAGTTCCAGTTTGCAGGGAAAAAATACGGTTTACAAAGTTATAGAATCAAGTAGTTGGCTAGGAAAGCACTTGGTTACATTACAATGAGATCAAGTGAAAGGCTGTTTCATCTAGAAACAAAGGTTAAGGTTTTAGTCATGAATGCCATCCTCTGAACCCCCCGCCCCCTCATTCCTCACGGGCCGATGCCTTGCAGCAGTGTGTCAAAAGTTTTACTAAATCCAACCCCTTTAGCGGTATCCTTTATACTTCCAAATGGCACTGATTTTATAGTTCTGTCTCTCACTCCCTCATCTTACCGAATAGATCTTCTCTAGTTATTCCTTTACAAAAACAATCTGGGTCCATCACCCTCTGGACCATTCCCTCTCTCCTGCAGTAAATAAAAACAATGTGTTACACTGGGAAAAAAACACAGCCACTTCACTTCGTTAGCAATTTCCTACAAATCTCGGCCCCCTCCCTTTGTGCGCAGCTACAGCACAAAACGTTAAAACTGGGGTTTTAATTTCAATCGTTTATCTCTGCAAAAAAAAAGCCTAGCATGAAAAAATTTATATATGTATTTTACTATTAGAAAATAAAAATCTCTAAATATCACGCAATTCGGTTTAATAAAACAGAAGTTACGAAACCAATAGTGTATTTTTTTTCAAAGTTATTATACAAAAAAAGAAAAAGATTAAACTCATGCTTTTGAAATCCAGATATTTTAAAATTCAGAGTTGTTTTCCAAAAGCCCAAAATTTCATACATCCAAAAAATGTAGGTTTGCAAAAGCAACAGTGCCCTCTGCAATACTTTGCTTTCTTTACGAATCCCTTAGTACGTATTAATTGATAGGCTGCATATTTTGTGTGGTTTTGCTTTACTGTAGAACATTATTATTTTTGTGACTATTAATTTCTAAAATAAAAAGCTATCACACATGCATTGCTTTATAATTAAGAATTCTATCTAAATTGGTCAATTCCACGGAAGTTATTGTGCAAAAATTCTGACGAACAAACTTTGTGCATGTGCACACTGATCCCAAGAGTACTACTCACAATAACCATTTTCAATAGGATTGGGTCCACTATGGGTCCTGAACAGCATACCGAAATTTCATCGCAATTATGCCTCGATTTTATGCAAGTCATCACTCAAAAGGATGGAAGAATAAATCCTGCTCCTATGTCCTGATCTTGACCTCATTTCAACGATTTTCAACCCACTATCGTTCTGGAACGATATACTAAAATTTCATCGCAATTTACAGTTTTTTACCCATGGCAAGTAATTATGCAGAAGGGCAATAAAATGAATCCTGCTCTTATGTCCTCCTGACCTTTGACCATTTTCAACAGTGTTTGTCCCCAGGCTACACCCAAAGTACTAATTTTGTTAAATCAAGCTGAGCCATTTTTATGCAAGTTATCATTCAGATGGACAAAGCTGGATTATATATACTTCCTCAACCTACGTTTGGAAAGCATTGAAAACTGACTGACTGACCAGCAAAATAAATCATTGCTGTAGAAGCACCCGATCGAATGAACATTAGACTTTTTTTTTTTAACTTCCTGTTACACATTCTTTCCTTAGAACAAATCTATTGCCAGAGAAAAAAAGATAATGCATTTTTAATTTCACAAAACTGGCAGTTTTTTTGTTTAATTTTGTCATGTTGGGTGTCAATTTAGGCTCAAAAATTGTGCAGATTTAAAATCCGTTAGAATTTTTTTCTACGATAACTACATTTTGAGATAGCATTTCAAACTGGGAGAAATAAAGACAGATGCTCCAGTGCTGGACACTCCACGCCAGGCTACTGAGAAGTTGCTACCTGAAGGACTGACAATGCCTTATCTGAAAAGGGGGAGGGGGTAAACATAGTGAGAGATAGACAACCCCAGCCAGGGCAGTTTAGTTTATGTGTGGTGCAAGCATTAGTGTTTGAAATAACACAAAACGATAAACCTAAGACATGTGAGAAAACTACAGACAAATGTTTTCCACATAGACACATGTAACTGAAAAGTTTATTAGCAACTTACATCAGCGCTTCATTTCAAACGGATTAAGTTAAAAAAAAAAGTAACTAACGGTAGGTGCAAAATCATCAGAAAAAAATACGGGAGAATCACTAAATCCCACACAACAAGTTGCATTTCCATAAATTTTACAGGTCAATCATAAAACCTGGCAGATCTGTACTATGCACGTTTTATTATTTGAATCTTAGGATGGGTTTCCATTCTCAGACATGAATGAAGATATGTTCTCTTTGCTTCTCCATGGGAAACTTTTATTGTTTTTGAGTCAAAATTTGAAAATCATCATTCTATTTCTATGTTTTAGCAGCAAATTAATCTTAATTTTCTAAACAAATGATAATACCATGTACACTCTAACTTAACATTGTAATTAAAATTTCAAATAATCATGAACTAATTTTTGGTAAGTTATTGCATTTCCTTTTATTCTTTACTTACAAGTGCTCATTCACAAAATTTTGGTATTTCAATTTCTACAAATTTGGGAACCCCCTCCCAGCCCAGACTGAAATGCCTGAGGTGACTTCCACTTATAAATAAAGATAATGACAAGAAATTCCTGCCTTAGTTAAACTAAGTTTGTGCTCACACAAGAGAAGATTCACGTGGGTAGATTCTAGAAGTAGGTAAAGAGTTAATTTTATCTCTGTTACTCATTAGTATGATAAGAACACTGAGAAGATCTCACAATAACTTTCATATTTATGAGACTACAATTAAGTTTTGCTCGAGTTTCTGAGATTTAATAAAATCTGTCAAAATAAAAGCACCCTTGTTATTACAATTGGCCTAAACTTTTGCATAATATCTCTTGATGTACCTAATCTATTATGGAAGCTTACTGTGACGGTGCTACATTCTCAAGTAGCTAGTTGCTGATCAGGGAAAGACCTAGAGAACAAGATAGACAAATGGTGGAAAACTGCCCATTAGTGGTGGAGGTAGTAATTTGGCCAATGCAAAGAAATCTTGCAAAGGATTATGAGAAACAGAGATAGTTATGAAGGTTATCAAAATTAATTTTTGTTTAATTTTTAATTTTTAGATCAGAGCAAAAATGTCATATACAGCATTCCTTTAGACACCAATAAATCGTGTATTGGACAGACTTCAAGAATTTTAAAACAGAGACTTAGGGAACATTTTGCAGCAACTGAAAAGAAAGATCAGAACAGTGCATCGTTCCAACACATCAAAATATGTAAGTGAAATCCAAAATGGGTTAATGTACAGATGCTGGATTGTGAAAGAAACCTAAATAAAACTCATAAAAGGAAGCATATATATTACAAAAATCGAGACTATAAACCAACTATCAAAAGTTATAAGCCACATTTTCAACATATGGACCAATTCCTAATAATGATAAAATTTCAAGAACTTTACTACATTTATATTTTTGACTCATGAGAATGGCTGCAGTCAGTTTCAGAGAAATCTGGAAATAATAAATGAACACAATTCAAAAGCCTTCTGTAATCAGATCAACACTGACAAGATACCTTAATAATCATCTAGGAGCTCAAAATATCTATATATATAAAGAAACAGTCCAGAGCTTATAGAATATTTGATTTATTGTTTCTTACTGACTTTCTACTCTGGGTAAGGCAACTTTATAACTTTCAGTTATTTTTATCAAATGTTCTGTTCTCATTGTTTGTGTTTATGTGTCATGCCTCACCAACTTAAAATCATCTGGGTACACAAGTCTGATGATAATGAATGAATGAATGAATTAAAGCAGTGATAAACAAAGAAATGTTTCATCATTTCTTAAGGCAACATACCTGGTTATTCATGGGAATTACAGTTATATTAAACTGTTGACCAGTCAAACTATTACCGTAGTTATCAGAAACAGTAAACACAAACTGAAGATGGAGCTGATTTGGTCCTATATCATCTGCAGGTGGCATGTAAGCTACTTTACGATGATTTATATGCTCTTGTGTGAATGATGTTACTGGTAATAAGTGCAAGTCTTTCTTCGCAATTGATTCATCAATGATAGATACAAGTTGTCCAGTATCTGGAAATAAATAAAGCTATACTAAAATGAATCACTACAGGAGAACAATAAAATAATCTGTAGCATTACATATTGAGTATTACAGCACTAAGGATATGAAAGGCAGATTCTTAAAAGATTAAGCATGTTCTGTAAAAGTCTGAAAGCAACAGCATAAAGAAATAAAGCATCACTAATTGCATAAATATATGCTTCTGCATATACCTTACACCCTACACAAAATAAATCATTTCATTTTTTTCCATCATTTCTTGTTTGTTTGGAATGGATGTTAACTCCCACTACCACTTTAAAAAAATTAATCTATCACTAGTTGACAGTTACTCATTTAGTAAAAAAAAAAAAAAACAGGTCACAGATGTTTAAAAAACACAACAGATCACAAATGTTACAGTTAACTTTGACTGCAAATCTGACAATGAGTAGCAACTAAGGAACATCAACATACATCAAAAGCAAATAACCATCGAAGCATGATTCATGATGTTGAAATCTAAAACCATGTGATATTTAAACCTTTAATCACAGTTAAAAACAGCACATGAGTGATAAATGTACATAAGATCTTTCAGGGTCACCTGCGACTTCCTTCTTCAGATGTGTGACCAACAGCACGAGATAACATACTGAGTAATATAGTTAATAGGATCGATGATGTAGCTATAGTTAATAGGATCGATGATGTAGCTATAGTTAATAGGATCGATATTAACTGAGTAATATAGTTAATATCGATCCTATTAACTATATTACTCGGTATGTTATCTCGCACTGTTAGTTACACATCTGAAGATGGGAGTCGCAGGCGACCCCGAAAGATCTTATGTACAGTACATTTATCTCTCATGTGCAGTTTTTAACTGTGATTAAAGTTTTAAATATCATATGGTTTTAGATTTCAACATCATAAATCATGCTTCGACTGCTATTTACTTTTGATGTTCTGACTCAGCACAAAAGCCTGCTTTACTTTACATCAACATACATTCCTCAAATAGAAAATTCTAAGAACTAAAGTGGATAATGGATGCAGCAAACTAGTCATGTTACAAAATAGGAGTGGTTAGAAAACTTATCCAGGGCTTGAAAAATATCTAAAATGTCACATGCCTGCCTATCTGGAAATGTGCAGGAAAAATTTATCAGCCAAGGTAGTAAAAAGCAGGATATCCATAAAAATGTACCTTTTGATGCAAGAAATCAGAAGCCATGTTTTTCTCTAGGTTAAAAAGTAAAATACTTTGTTTAGCAACTATTGCCAACTGTAAATAACATTTGGAGCAAAATATCATATTGCCTCAATGTGATTAGGCAGTTAAAGAAGAGATATACTTCTGACTACAACTGTAATATAAAATCCCTGGTTTGCAGTGAAATAAAAAACAACAGGCAAAAACAGTCTTTTTTATTATGATAGCAAATGCAGCATTCCAATTTCCATTTTTCTTCTTCCAAATCTAGTTGCCTGGACAGGCAACTAGTTTATTTCTTTTACTTGCCCAAGCTAATAAGTTACATGTCCCAGGCACCTCTGGCATGATATTTTCAAGCCCTGTTTATTTCTAAGGAAAATCAATATAGTATGAAGAAAACAATAGAAAATGAAAAGAACAAATTCACAGGGAGTTTCCCATGCACCCCAAAGATTACTAGAACACTACAAGTTTATAAAACATACAATTTGGGGATAGGACCACCCATTCAAACCCAAAGAAACCTATAAATAAAAAAACAAAGAACCTACATGAATTTTAGCCAAAACAAGTGTTGGGTATTTTGTAGTCATCATAATCGTTATCGTTTTTCTTCTGGTATTCGTAACTGTTGGATATGTCATGTGTTTGGATATGTTGTGTGTGTTGGATTCCATGTATCATTGTGTTTCGTTGTATGTCGTGTTTGTGCAATAAAAGGAGGTTCTAAACCCTAGTAATGATGAATAAAAACATCTGATGCATTGAGAAGTAACAGGTATGGTCATAATAATAATAATAATAGATGCTAAGATCCACGACTTCAATAAGGAGTTTATCGGATATCCGCTGACAATAAATTTTAAAACTATACAGGCATGCGCACAAGCACACAAAAATCCCATAAAAGGAAGATTACAGCTATATATTTTTTCAACTAGAGTGATATACTGTACATTAGAGGCAACTGTTTCAAAATACATCATCATATCACTAAGCTGTTCTCTGAGATTCAAAGGTTAGCTCCAAGAAGAAATACAAACTACCAGATAATTTTTACTTACTGTTGCCGTATCAAACTTCTCCATTTACAGCGATCTAGACATACAACTTGGGCTTCACTCACATCCATTACACGCAGTACACAAGATCTTCTATACTTCATACTCATAATCTTTTTCTCATGCAGACACTCCTGAATCTGATCCTCCCATGACTTCCTTGGCCTTCCTCTGCCTTTCCTTCCTGTCACTTAGGCTAAAATGATTTTCTTAGTAAGTATCTCATCACTCATTCTTTCAACATGGCCAAAGCACCAAAGCATATTAGTCTCCATCTTGCTAACAACATTTTGCTTCACATTACACAACTGCAACACATCTTCATTTCTCACACAATCAGGACATGTCTTCCCACAACCCCCCAGTAAGTAACACATTTCTCCAGCACACAAACGACTCCTATGTCTCTTCTATAGTAACCAGGTTTCACTGCCATACATCACAGTACAAACAATTACACTTTCATACACAGCCATTCGGGACACCATGAGAACCCATCATTCCTGAGGAAACCTCCCAGAGCAGCCATGACTTTCAATGAAGAATTCACTTGTCTACTGATTTCACCATCCAATTTGTTCTCTCTGTCAAACATGTTTCCTAAATACACAAACTCACTCACCTGGTCAATCACTATGCCATTTAGACTTACCTTACATTCAGTGCTACCAGTTCCTCTCTCAAAAACCATAACTTTGGGTTTTCCCTTATTTATACTCAGTTTGAATTTCATGCAAACTTCGTACATTTGGGACAACATACTCTGCAACTCATTTTTGCTCTGTGCCAAGAGGACAGTGTCATCAGCATACAGCAATCTGCACACACAGATATCACCAAGACATAAACCAGTATTATCCATTTTGGCATCACGCATGCATGCATCCATAAATATATTAAACAGCCATGGTGACATTACACAACCTGGTCTGACTCCTGCATCAATAGAAAACCATTTCGATAAAACACCATTCACTCGTACACAAGCTCTACTGCCAGCATACATGGCTTTTACACCATTAAGTAGATTTCCAGTAACACCATATTCATTTACTACCTTTTACAAAGTGTCCTATTTACTCAGTGGTAAGCTTTCTCTAAATCTTTGAAGGCAGCAAAAACTTTCTTACCAACAGCCAGATACTTTTCAATCATTATGCATAATGCAAAAATTTGGTTAGTGCAGCCTTTACCAATCATAAAACCACTCTGAACATCCCACACTTTTTCTGATGTAAGACCCCTTACTTTTTCAATAACGACCTTACCAAACACTTTTCCTGGCACACTTAGTAGGCTAATGCCATGATAGTTCTTGCAGTCAGTCTGATAACCTTTTCCCTTATACAAGGGAATAATGATAACATCCTTCCAATCCTGAGGGACCATTCCTAACTCCCAGCACAACTGGCAAATTTCGGTTAACCAGTCACAATTACAGGGTAACAATGCTGCAAAAATAAAAAATGCAACACCAAAATTTGATTAACTATTTATGCCATTTCAAAAGACAGCAATTCTGATCAGAAAAGGTCATCATTATAAAAAAAATCCTTGCATATGCACTTCTGAAAAATCTGTTTTTGAATCAGACAAAGATAAGCATGATCTATATTTCCTGTCTTTTAGCACAATTTTTCCTCTAAGTATTTTAAATACATATTTGCATTTGTTGCAACAACTCTTTTCCAAGGAGACAGATTTGAAAAAATCCTTTTTAGATCACACAAAGATATTTCATTTACTTTCTTTTTTTTACTTTCCGTTTATTCAATGAAATTTCATAACATTAAGACTATTTTGGCTTAATTCATTATACATTAATGTGCCAAAATGTTTCAAAAATTCTTCGCACGTTTTTCTTTCACCACGGCTTGGCTTTCAGTATCACTTTGTCAGTCAATGGACACCATATATCTGCAATTATTAGTCTGATCTGAAAAATTCTTTCTGCATTAGGAAGCCTGGAGTGTGAGAATAATGATCCTTCATTTCCAGTCCTTTTCTGATGCAAATTTCACCACTAGAGAGAATAAATGCAGATGCTAACAAATTCAAAACAGATTTTATTCCATATTTTTGTCTAAAGTGACCTAGAACAAGCATTTGTGAATGCTGCGGATGACTTCATATACACAGGAAGGATATGTCTTACTGGAAGATTCTTTAAAGGGAACAGACAACCAAAAGTAAGTCAATATTTTAGCAATTTCTTTATATTTTAACAGTGCAAATACATAGAAATAACAACAACAAACAACTAATACTGCATCAGTGAAAAGTGCTGAGCTGGGGAAAAAAGAGTGTGAAGTTTTTAAAAATTTTGGGGCACATTCATATATACATGGTCATATTAGAATAATATGACCATATTAGAATAATATGACCATATTAGAATAATATGACCACCTCAGGAATCACAATTAGAATATAACCACCCCAGGAATCACAATTAGAATAATATGACCACCCCAGGAATTACAGTGTACCTGCCCAGGTGCGTCACAGAGTGCATGTGACAAGGTTAACCACACGAAGATATAAGCGGCCGGCCAGGACAGATGAGCCATAGTGAGTTATGTGAGCACAATGGGAAGTGGTAGTGATTTGACGGATGTTCAAAAAGGAATAATCATCGGCTACTGCGCCAAGGGTGGAAGCATCTCAGAAATAGCAGACTTCGTGGGCTGTTCGCGAGGTGCTGTAGTAAGGGTGTAACCAAGAAAGGACCGCTGGTACACTGAGTACCTCCCGACATCATAACTGTGGAGCCCCAAAGGCCATCGACCCCAGAGGAGAACGCTGCCTTTGTCAACTGGTAAAGGGCAACTGACGTGCAACAGTGCAGCAATTGACCACGAAAATGAATGCTGGGGCACCCAGGTATGTGTCCCTGATAACAGTAGAGTCAACCCTGTTATGCATGGGTCACCAGAGTCAGCGCTGCATCAAGGCGCCCATGTTAACCCAGGTCCATCAGCAACGACACCTGCAGTTTGCATGGGACTACCATCACTGGACAGTGGAAAAGGTTGCCTTCTCCGGCGAATCGAGGTTTCTATTCCACAGAAGTGACGGACGATGGAGGATACAGTGTCAGACACACGAGAACCAATACCAGAACACTCTTGTTGGTCAAGTACAGGCCGGCGGTGGCAGTGTGCACATCTGGGGGATGTTTTCCTGATATGACCTAGGACCACTGGATGGGTCCCGGAATGCCAATAGCTACCTGTCCATCCTCGCTAACCACATGCATCCCTTCATGTTGAATGTTTACCCTGGTGGTGATGGTGTCTACCAACAGGACAACGCGGTGTTCGACATCGCTAAGGGGGTGCGTGACTGGTTCCAGGAACACGACAGCGATGTCTCCGTTCTCCCTTAGCCGGAGAAATCTCTCGACCTCAATCCCATAGAGCACTTGTGGGACTATTTGGATCGACAGGTTCGATGTGCCAACCCACAACCATGTCATCTCCGGGACCTCCAGGCTCTGCTGCAGTTAGAATGGGCACGTGTGCCTCGGGCAACCTTCCAGGGCCTCATTGCATCCATGCCATGCCATCTCACTGCTGTCCTCAGGGCCAAGGGTGGTTATTCCCATTATTATGTAGGTGGTCACATTATTCTGATAAGACTGTGTGTTTTTACTGAATTAAGCCAAAATATTCTTATGACATAAAGATATGATTAAGATTTTTCAATTTATCTTAGGAAAGAATGTTCATATTAGTTAGCAGTAACATTTGTAAAAGTTCAAAAAATACATGATATTCTCTATCTGTGAACATATCTCCCATTTAAAAAAGGTATGTGCTCATTACATCAAAGCTCACTTGTTTAATGCAATTAACTGATTCAGAAATTGTTACAATCATTATGCAAGAACTACTTTTACCTGCATAAGATGTTAATTTTAAGTTTTAATGGTGAATTTCAAGAGACAATGTATAATTTTACAGTGGAAAGACAATACTAATCACACAGATCTGTGATTTCATTAGTAGATCATGTACATAGCATAAGAAAAATGAAAAAGTATATTACTTATATATTTCCTTAAAATCACTTTATCTGTCATCAAACTACACTTTAAAACAATGCCAATGTTTTTCAATACCATCTAATGAGCAAGAATGATGTACCAAGGCTGCAAAGGTCTTCTAAAATTAAATGTTAGTTGCATGCTTTCTTATTTTCCAAAATTTAAATTTTCAACATTTCCAATCTTGGAACACTTTTATCAACGAACATATGTATTTCTATTAATTCTTTTGATTCTGCAAACTTCTCACTGAACCTTTACTGAAAACTAACATAACACATTTTATTACCATGCTGCTCAACACACACACAAGCCTCTACTGTAAAATGCATCAAGTTGTTGATCACCTAAAATATAAAAATACATTGCATAACTAAATCTCTCTCCCTCTCTCAAATGCACCAAAGTAGAGGTGCAACCTACTAAAACAACCTCAGGCAAACTTTCTTCTCCTGCACTACTTGCACAAAAGCATTCTTCTAAACAACTCATATCTGCTCTCACTTCACTTTGACATACCGATTGTACCTTTCTCATGTGGCCTCATAAGAAACAACTGATTATTTTAAGTAAAGCTACCATTCAAAAGTTTCGCACCATCAAAGCCACAATCAACAGTGCAGAAAATAATTGCATACATCCTGGATATCTCCTTCCAAAAAAATAATGATCCTCCATTTCAAGATGTTTTTCATAAACTTACACCTTCCATCAACATTATTCCACTTTTTTCAATTTCTTTTCAAATTTATAAATTTGTTCCCATAAATATTTTATTCACATACAGTCAACATAATAATCCTCTATCTCTGAGAGAAGAATAAGCAAAACTCTTGAATACAGCATTTTCACATGGATTTCCTCCCATAAAAATTATAGCTTACTAACCCATTATGAAGAGAAGACAAGCAATGGATTACAATGCTAACAAACTGGATTCAAAAAGTTGGGAAACGAGGCAGAGGTCATCCTAGAAGAAGGTAGGTGGAGTGATGAACTGTCAAAATTTGTGGGGAAAAATTGGTCAACCATAGCCAAGAATAGAGAAAAATGGAAAGAACTGGAAGAGGCCTTTGTCCAGCAGTGGAATGAGAATGGCTGAAAAGAAGATAAGAAGAAGCCATTATGAACATAAATCATATATTAAAGGCCCCACTGAAATCAAATGAAAAATCTGAGATTTTTTTAGCTCCATGCCTTATCATAACCCCTTCAATCTACCATGAATCACCCATCTGCACTTCCTCTGGTGAAACCTATTACATCTGGCATACTAAGGAAAGCATCAGCAGCAGCCTGGTTGAACACAAAGCTGGCATCATAAAAACAAACCCAGACAGCACAACAGCTACCTTGACAACTAATATGGTAATCAATTTTCAGATATAATACACCCATGAGCCATTACATTATGACCACCTACCTAAAAAGCTGTAAGACCCCCTTTAGCCCGCAAAACAGTATCTCAGTGAGGCATCGATTTGATGAGGTGGCGATAGGTATCCTGGGGTATCTGGTACCATAATGTCAACAGCAGGTCCTCCAGTTCTGGTAAATTCTGCGGTGATGGTGATTTAAAGCGAACCCGCTTTTCCAAGTCGAACCACAAATGTTTGATTGGGTTCATGTCGGGTCAATTTGGAGGCCAGGGCATTAACAGAAAGTCAGCAGCATGTTCTTCAAACCACTCCTTGACGATTCTGGCAGTGTGGCATGGTGCATTACCCTGTTGGTAATGACCATCACCAACAGGGAACACAGTTGCCATGAATGGGTGTTCCTGAATTGGGGACATCCATTGTATCAGTTTTAAGCAATCTCCAGTTTTGTACACTGACTGATTGTTCAAATTCTAAATATTGAACTGCTCTACATGACTACATAATTCAGTTAAGCATATACAACAACTGTGTTGTATTTTAACTTACTGTTTCACACGTTATCAGATAGTTTTAGCTATGTGAAAGTATTGTATATTGCAAATTGAAAACAGTATATATTATCAACATATTCTTATAAATTTAGCTTGGTATATTGCTATTCTTACCTTTCTTTTGCATAGACTGCCTCTCCCGTTCAATGCCGCTTGGCCAACAGATGTGGTCATTAAGGTGTGTAGGTAACACCACATTGAAAAATAAACGTTGACATTGTTATCACAGTTGAATAAAATACACTGCTGGCCACCCAAAATGCAACACCAAGAAGGACACAAGATAGCAAAGCCAGATTTACTGGACACATAACAACAGATAAAAAGATGAAACCATTGAGCTTACAGGCCTGTGCAACTTGCGGAACACGCAGACATCAATAGTTCGTGTGGCCCCCATGGCTGGCAATAATGGCCGCTACATGCCGCGGCATCGAACGAAAGATGCTTTGGATGTGGGCTTGGGGTATGTTGGTCCAGGCTGCTTCCACACGTTGCCACAGTTCATCAGGCATAGCTGAAGGTGGTGCTTGCCAGGCCACTTGGTTGCCGATCAGCGACCAGACATGTTTGATGGGCGACATGTTGGGAGAACAGGCGGGCCACGGCAGCAGTGACACCTGGTGGGCCGTGAAGAATAGTTGCATGATGTGTGCCACGTGTGAGCGCGTATTGTCCTGTTGAAACGTGGCTGCTGGCAGGTCCTGCAGGTAAAAGGACTACAGGCTCCAAAACGTTGGAGATGTAGCGGTGGCTGTTGAGTGTACCAGCGATGCGTACCAGAGGGGTATGGGTGTCATATCCAATTGCGCCCCAAACCATAACGCCAGGCGACGGACCGGTATGGCGATGCATAATGCAGGCATAATACAGTCTCGCACCGCGGTGCTACCACACGCGGATCTGACCATCGTGGTGTTGCAGGCAGAAGCGGGATTCGTCAGAGAAGACAATGTCGTGCCATTCCGTAGTCCAGGTGCAGCGTTCAATGGCCCACTGCCGCTGCATTCGCCAGTGGTGTAACGTCAATGGTAATCAGAGCAATGAGCAGCATGCGACAAGTCCCCGCTCCTGCAGACGACGTCGAACGGTATGTGCTGACACAGGTTGTTGCGCAACACACCCTAATTCCTGCGCTAACGTTCGTGATGTGGCGGTGCGAGCTGTCAATGCCCGCCGCACAACATGCCGGTCCTCTCAATCGGTGGTGCTCCGCGGCTGCGGCAATCACTCACGTCAGTCCGTCCATCCCTCCTGCACACACCGAATCCATACTCGCCTCACTGTGGCTGGATGTCGTTCCACACGGGCGACGATGTCTCGGTACGATAAACCGCTATCGCGGTAAGCCACTATTCGTCCTCTGTCGAACTCCAAAACGTGATGGAATGACTGCCGTATTCTGAGACGAGGCACCAGGAAGCTTCCCACGCACAGGTCCGGCAGCACGACACACTTCCACTACTTATACCCCGCCTTCTGTGCACCCTTCTTTTACTGCTTCTCAGTGGCGTGCCGGGCACACATGATTTGCATATGCCCTGCAATGCTAATCGTTTGCATGTCCTCTCGCGGCCGACACATGCTGCGAATTTCAGGCCAATCGGATGCTTCCTTCTCGGTGTTGCATTTTGGGTGGCCAGCAGTGTAAAATAAAACAGCTTACATGAAGACTATGAAATGCGAATGAATGTTTAAAAGAACTTGGATGATGCTTTAAAAGAAATGTTCAAGACTTTGAATGAGTCAAAGGCAACAGTGGAAGGTATAGACTCTGATAATCTATCACCTAACAAAGAACATTTAAAATGGGAAATACCTTGATAAGAAGCATAAAATAAGAAACATCGATTAAACTATTCCTCCCATGCAGCCATATCCATACTAGTTTCAGCTGCTGTATTGCAGTCATCGTTGGTGGGGTTCATTCTATTCACCAACCATGACATCTGATGTTGAACTGATTTTTCAAGATGTCAATTCCCAGTGGCGTAAGGTGACCTAAAATTTATCCGGGGCTAAATATTTTTGATATTGCTCTCAACCTTCTTCCGTACCGTAAAACATAATTTCAGTTGATTGTGAGGTTTCCGAACACCACTTGTTGAAATTATACTTAACCATATATTGGGTTGTCGGAAAAGTCATGATGTATTTTAGCCATGTTTTGCAAAGGTCATTTATTGATAGAAAGAACAAAGATCAATCAATGATATAATGCCCATTTTGTTCGATAACCTTTTGCCATCTTTCAGTGAGCTGCAGAATGCCTCGTTCATAGAAGGACCTGTCTTTTGTGGCGAAAAACTGTACAAGGTGCTGATTTACAGCCTCATCTGAATTGAATGTTATACCATGCAAGGACTGTTGAAGAGAGCGAAACAAGTGGAAGTCCGTGCCTCTAGTACTTCCAAAACTGCCCAACCGCTAACGGGTGCCAAAATATGTCATGACTTTCCCAACAACCCAATAGAATGAAGTAGAAATTTTATTTACAGTATATGTATGCGACCGCCAATAGCGGTATAACTATACCATCGGGATCAGAGGAAATGCTATCCCACACTCACCAACCCGCTTGGCCAGCGTGGTGAGTTATGGCCAAACACCTCCGAAATGACTCTACAACTTAAATCTTGGCCCTCAGTCTCCGGCAGCTGGAATGTACCTGGCCAAGGCAGCGGCCAGTGCGACATGAAGGCAGAGGGTGCTAAGAATCCCCGGAGGACCGGACTAGGCTGCCATTTGATGCTGACCTTGGCTACCTATAACGGACGCTCCCTATCTTCTGATTCAAGGCTTCTTGAATTGGAAGAGGAACTACAAAGGATCAAGTGGGACATCGTCGGGCTAAGTGAGGTAAGGAGAAAAGGAGAAGATCTCATTGAACTGAAAAGTGGACATCTCTTCTATTATCGTGGGACAGATACTGGCAGAACTAGTGGTGTTGGATTTATAATAAACAAGAAACTGAAGGATAAAGTGGTAGAAGTTGAAAGTTCCTCTGACAGAGCTGCACGACTCGTTATCCAACTATCGAGAAGATACCAGGCTCAGATTATTCAAACTTATGCACCCACCACAAGTCATCCTGAAGAAGAAATTGAAGAATTTTATGAGGAAATTCGTCATCTAAATAATAAAGGTAAGCAGCACTTGAAGATAATTATGGGAGATTTCAATGCAAAAATAGGGCAACGGCAACAGAATGAAACTTCAGTAGGTAAATTCGGTCACGGCAACAGAAACCAGCGTGGAAATACTCTCGTTGAGTTTGCAGAGGCAGAAGGATTTTCATCTTGAACTCCTTTTTCAAGAAAAAGCCACACAGGAAATGGACATGGAGACATCCAATTGGGACAACAAGTGAAATTGATTTTATTATGTGTAACAAAAAATTCGTCATCGAAGACTGCAGTGTGCTGAACAAGTTCAACACAGGTAGTGACCATAGATTGGTGAGATGTAAGATGCACCTCAACCCTAAACTGGAACGTGGCAAGCTCATAAGACAAACAAAATGTATTGACATAACCAACCTTAAAAAACACCATAATACTTTCAAGTTGGAAATGAAGAACAGATTCTCTGCTTTAGAAGGCCTAACATCGGAAGAAGTGGATATTTCGGAAGTTAACAGAAAAGTAACCAAAGCTCTAATGGAAACAGCAACAAAATTAGCTGGGTCTAAGAACAAGTTGCATGTGAACAAATTATCAGGAAAAACCAAAATGTTGATGCAAAAAAAAAAGAGAGATGAGGACAACTAAAGAAGATGTGACTTCCAAAGTGGAATATATAGAGCTATGCAAGACAACACGAAAAAGTATCACTGAAGACGTAAGGAAATTCAACTGTGAGCTAGTGAGGAAAGCAATTGAAAACAACCAAAGCCTTAAGATAGCAAAGGGACATCTCAGTAAGGGAAGAAAACAGATTATGGCTCTGAGAAAAGAAGATGGTTCTATAACAAGAAATAGAGGCGAAATTTTGACAAGAGTGAAAGATTTCTACTCCAAATTATATGAAAGGGATGATACATGTACTCCAGACATCATGAAAGGTACCAGAGTTCTTCCAGTCCTCCCAGCAGAAGTTGCTCATGCAATCAAGAACATGAAGCGGGGGAAAGCTCCAGGAGAAGATGGAATTACTATAGACATCATACAAGAAGCAAGTGGAGAAATTGAAACAGTACTCGCCCAAATTTTCACTCGATGCCTTAATGAAGGGAAGATTCCTGAGGATTGGAACAACGCTACAATGATCCTGCTACATAAAAAAGGTGACATTGAGGATCTCAGGAACTACAGACCTATCAGCCTCCTATCAGTGGTTTATAAAATCTTCACTAAAGTTCTTTCACACCGCTTGAAGGTAACACTGGACATGGCTCAACCGAGAGAACAAGCTGGATTCAGGAGTGGCTACAGCACAATAGATCATATCCACGTACTGAGAGAACTAATTGAAAGAGCGAGGGAATATGAACTTCCATTGTGCACGGCTTTTATCGATTATGAAAAAGCCTTTGATTCGGTGAAACCATCAGCAGTTACCACAGCTCTGAAATCCTGCGGTATTGAAGATGCATACATTAATATTATTAATAACATCTATGAAAATGCAAGTGCAAAGATTCGGCTGTTTGAAAATACAACACACATAAAAATTGGAAAGGGAGTGAGACAAGGTGACACCATATCTCCGAAGCTCTTTAATGCCACATTGGAAAATGTCTTTCAATCACTGAACTGGGAAAACAAAGGGATAAAGATTAATGGAGATTATCTAACCCACCTTCGTTTTGCTGATGACGTAGTCATTTTTGCAACTACCCCATCAGAGCTGCAGAGTATGATCCAGGAACTTGCTGACAAGAGTAAAGAAGTGGGATTAAAAATGAACTTTCAGAAGACAAAAGTGATGTTTAATGCTTTTACAAGAAATGAAGATTTATCGATTGATGGAGAAAAACTGGAGATAACAGATACATATGTTTATCTTGGACAGCAGATATCAAGTAGGGGTCACATTGATGAAGAAATCAATCGGCGTACAAAACTTGCCTGGAGAACTTTTGGAAGAAACAGCATAATTTTCAAGAGCAATATGCCATTATGTCTTAAAAGAAAAGTGTTTGATCAATGCATCCTTCCAGTGCTTACGTATGGTGCAGAGACGTGGACCTTAACTAAAAGAGACATACAAAGGCTGCAGACAACTCAAAGAAGCATGGAGAGGTGCATGCTTGGTATAAACAGGAGAGATAAGAAGAGGAACTCGTGGATCCGAAAAATGACGAGAGTGGAAGACATCATGATCAGAGTTAAATCCCTGAAATGGCAATGGGCTGGACATACTGCCAGAAGGACAGATCATCGATGGACAGCCGAAATTTTAGATTGGATTCCAAGGGACAGGAAAAGACCCAGAAAAGACCACATGGGAGATGGGTGGATGAAATTCGTAAATATGCGGGAGTGACATGGAGGAGACTGGCACAAGACAGACCGTTGTGGAGGAAACTTGGGGAGACCTTCGTCCAGCAGTGGATTGATAATGGTTGACAATGATGATGATGATGATATGTATGCATTACTGTATAACATAAAATAAAATACGCACGTATTTCTCAATGTATCAAGATTTAAAAATACACGTTTTCCATACATTATTTTTTCAGGTAGAACCATTTAATGGTGGTTTTAACTGCTGTAACTTTTTACATGTTATATTTCCTTTGAGTGAAAAGTAATTTCTCAGTTGGAAGTTATTAATATTCGCTTTGAATATATATCGCGGTAATCAAATTATTTAAGGAAAAATCTTTCACGTACCTCTCAGTTGTAGGTGGTCGATGTTCAAATCTTTGCAACGTTGTTCTCATCAGGTTCTTGGGTGTAGGCTTTTTTGAAGTTAGTCCGCACGTTTTCTTGAGTAGGATATACTTTTTTAGTTGAGCTACGGGAGGCACATGAAAACAAAGGAGGTGTGAAAATTACGTTGGAAAACTTGAGAAGCAGAAAAATGGATCACTCGTAAAAATATTCGCATGAGGATTTGCAATCACCAAAAAACTTTGTCAGGCTTCTTGGATGTATTGTCCGATGCATTTCGGCAGATCTGTGTGCCATCTGTTGGGACCTCTGGTCGTCTGTTCTCTCCGCAATTTACGCTGAATATGCAACGTGCTCAGTTTGGGAATCTTTGTGTGTTATACGTCATCGGATGTGTTTATTGCCACTACTGCGATTTGAAGACTGGAAAATTTTTTTATTTTTTTTTTTTAAGCCTGCGTGTTTGCATTGTTTCTGTTCTGTTTGCATTCTTATTTTTTGTTCTGTTTTTCTATCAGTATCTTCCATGGAATTGGCATTTCTACTCCACTACTAATGTTGCATTTTTTTTATTTTTTTTTCAATTATGATTGCTTCGGCGAAATGGATGGTCTTTTCTGTTGGTTGTTTGCAGATAATTTCGATATTTTCAAATTCTGGCATGGCGTTATTTTTTATGCAATATTGTACAAGTGCTGTTTTTTTCCTCCTTTTTTCCCCAGTTCTTCATATATTGTGTCAGTCTTGTTTTTAATTTGTTTCTTGTGCTTTCTATGTATTTCACTCTATTGTTGTTGTTGGTTGGCTTATTTGGAATGCTATATACTCCTGCACTGTTCAATAGTTTTGTTTTTTCTCTGTTATTGATTATTATATTCTTGTAGTCTTTTACTGAAATTCCAATATCTAGATGTTGTTTTTTGCATTGCTTTTTGATTACATTTGTAACCTGTTTTATATATTGAAATTTACCACAATATTTTATATTTTGCTTGGTTTTATTTTTAGGATGTTTATACATGTAAATTACTTTTTTGACATCTGATGTGGTATATCCAAATTTTTCTTTCTCTTTTTTTCTTTATCTTTTTTTTTTTTTTTTTTTTGGGCTGTTATTATCCATTGAAGTTCTTTTTCCTTGAAGAAGTTATTGCTGGAATGTGTGAAGGCTCTATGCACTAAACTTCTGATTGCCAATATTTTATATGCCTTTGGATGGTATGAGTTTGCAGGTATAAGTATTGGCACGTAGGTGGGTTTTCAATACACATGGTATTTGCAGGATGTTTGAGTTTTTATTATTGTAATATCTAAGAAATTAATCGTATTTTCATTTTCTGATTCCATTGTAAAGTTGACACTTGGATATTTTTCACAGAAATCTTTTTTCAGCTTTTCTAATCCTAAAGAACTGGCATTCCAAAAGAGTAGTGTGCCGTCGACGTATTTTCCGTAGAAAAGCACTTTGTCTTTATATTTGTTAAGGACTTCTTCTATTTTCTGTAATACAACCTCTGCAAATAAACAAGATAGTGGGGAGCCCATTGGTGCTCTGAACGTCTGTCTGTATATTCTACTGTTAAATTGAAAGAAGTTGTTTTGATATATATATGTTAATAGGTCTATTATTTCTTTAACTTCCAATTTTTGGAAAGTATTATTGTTGTAAAGTCTTTCTGCTATGATGTCAATAGCTGTCAAGACGGGAATACTCGGAAACATCGAAACAACATCCAAGCTGGTCATGATTGGTGGGTTGGAGTCAAATTGGATTGTCTTTATTTCATTTATTAAGTCGAATGCACAATGTAAGGTATAATTATTTTTCATACATATTGGTGCAAGTATTTTATATAAATACTTTTCTAGGTTGATTAGTGGAGCATTAGTTTTGGGAACTATGACACGTACTGGTTCTTCTGGTTTGTGGGTTTTTAGCTTTCCGAAAATCTTTGGGATACCTGGTTGAATTGGTGGATAAACTGAAGTCAGTCTTGGAGCTAAACAACTGTGATTTTTTAATTGTGACAATTTTGTCAAAAGTTTATTTGTTGAATCTCTTTGGACATCTTCTATATTTAGTTCTTGCATTGCCGATATCATTTTTTCATTATAAGCTGTACCATATTATCTAGGATATGTACTTGTTTGGTTTTATCTGCTTCAACAATTTTTAAGTTGGGGTTGTTTCTTAAAGCTAACAGTTCTTTTCTTTCATATTTATACATATTATCACCATAATCCTTAGAAGACGAAGCCTTATATCTTTTAATTGAATCCATTAGTTTAAATCTGATGGAGTTTTGCCTCAAGGTCTCGAAATTTGACACAATTTGTTCTAATTGTAGGATGTATTTCTCTGTGCTTTCTAACATTGCTGAAGGAGCAAATTTAATGCCTCTCTTTAGTGCCCTTTGTTGGACTGGTGTTTATTCTTCAGATGAGTTGTTTATACACTATCTACCAACAAGTAATTGGACACCCCTGCAATCGACGATATCTGCGGTACTGATACACGTCACAGCCGCCGCCGTTAAATATCGTGTGGGAAACAACAACGCAACCAGTTGCATGCAAGATGCCACGCAGTTCGGAGCTCTCTGATTTCGAGAAAGGCGTAATCGTCGGGTATCACAGAAATGGCCAATCCACACGTGACATGTCCAGCGAGTTGAAGTACCCAAAATCGACAGTGGACTACGTGATTGGCAAGTGGAAGATGAGAGGTGACTGTCGGAATATGCCCCGACCTGGCAGACCCACAAAACTGGGAGTTAGAGACCGACGGGTGCTGGCCAGAGAAATTCGGAAGAACTGCACCAAATCGATGGGCCACATCCGCGAGGAGTTTCAACAGGCATCCGGGAGTGTTCTTTTGATGAATACCATCCATAAGGAAGCCCATCTGCTCGGTTATCATGGATGTGCTGCCGCCCACAAGCCTTTGATCACCAAGTCCAATAGCGCTGCTCGGCTAACGTAGTGCAAAGAACATTGACAGTGGACCGTTGAACAGTGAAAACAGGTTCTTTGTGGAGCGACGAATCAAGGTTCACCCTCTACCGTTCGAATGGCAGGGTCTGGGTTTGGCGTCTGCCTGCCGCAATGTATTGTGCCAACTGTGAAGTTCGGCAGCGGTGAAATTATGCTATGGGGGTGTTTCTCCTGGTATGGCATGGGACCCTTGGTCACAATTCCTGGTAGACTCAACACCGAGACCTACTGCACGATTTTGGATGACCGTGCGCTTCCTACGTTGTTGCAGTTTTACGGGGTGGACCCATGTTACTTTCAGGATGACAATGCCACCTGTCATGTTGCGAGGTCCACCATGGCATGGTATGGTGACAATGGGGTTAATCAAATGGACTGGCCTGCGCAGAGCCCGGACCTTAACCCTATTGAGCACCTCTGGGACGAGTTGGAGTGTCGACTTAAGGGGTGCCCCCATCATCCGAAATCGGTGAAGGAACTGACCTGTCTTCTCCAAGCCGAGTGGAAGAAAATACCGCTAGCCGTCGTACAACGCTTGGTTGAGAGTATGCCCCGGAGGGTCGCTCCACCAACTATTGAAGGTGAATAAACTTTGTTTTCCTTTGCTATCACAGGTGTACAATTACTTGTTGGTAGATAGTGTATATTCTGGTTGGGATACATGAAAATTTTTTTGTTTTGCTTTTTTTTTGCTTTTTTCTTCTAATAATTTCTCTAATTTGGAAAATAATCTTTGTGCATCTCTTATTCCTTGTTTTTCAAGTCTTTGGAAAAGGTTACACATAATTTCGTTTTCCTTTGTTGTTGTTGTTGTCGTATTTTCGATGTTGTCTTGCAGTCTGAAGTACCAAGAATAGCATTTGGCATGTAATCTATATACAGTACTCCTTTTATTCTTAATTTCTGCTCTTAATCTTTTTAAATTGCAGTTTGTGATAATCCTTTGATCATGTTTGCTTAGAGATCTATTTGTTATTTGTTTTGATATGAGCGTTATTCCAAAAATTCTCAAATATTTTGGAATAACGCTCATATCTCTGCATTTCACTAAAAAATAGAGTTGATTTTGTTCTCAATCTACTAAATAAATTGTACTTCTATTGTTCATTCATTTTCCTATTTGTTGTAAGATTCCCAAAAGTGCGGACTAACTTCAAAAATAGCCTACACCCCAGAACCTGATGAGAACAACAGTGCAAAGATTTGAACATCGACCACCTACAACCGAGAGGTACGTGAAAGATTTTTCCTTGAATCACATTCGATTACCGCGATATATATTTGCAGCGAATATTAATAACTTCCAACTGAGAAATTGCCTTTCACTCAAGGGAAATATAACATGTAAAAAGTTACAGCAGTAAAAACCACCGTTAAATGGTTCTACCTGAAAAAATAACATATGGAAAACGTGTTTTTTAAATCTTGATACATTGAGAAATACATGCGTATTATAGTATGCAACTGATAAAAATCCGTTTGCAGCCTAACAAATGGCTCGTTTTTCTTTTTTTGGGAATCTTACAACAAATAGAAAAATGAATGAACAACAGAAGTACAATTTATTTAGTAGATTGAGAACAAAATTACAACGAGAAGAAAATCAACTCGATTTTTTAGTGAATTGCAGAGATATGAGCGTTATTCCAAAATATTTGAGAATAACAAATAGATCTCTAAGCAAACATGATCAAAGGATTATAACAAACTGCAATTTAAAAAGATTAAGAGCAGAAATTAAAAGTAAAAGAAGTACTATATATAGATTACATGCCAAATGCTATTCTTGGTACTTCAGACTACAAGACAACATCGAAAATATGACAAGAACAAAGGAAAACGAAATTATGTGTAACCTTTTCCAAAGACTTGAAAAACAAGGGATAAGAGATTCACAAAGACTGTTGTCGAAAGGTTTACTTGCGTACTCACAGATCCCCCAAACATTCATTCAAAAATTCATTCACATTTCATAGTCTTCGCTTAAGCAGTTTTATTTTATTTTATTCAACTGTGATAACAATGACAATGCTTATTTTCAATGTGGTGTTTTGCACACACCTTAATGACCACATCTGTTGGCCAAGCGGCATTGAACGGGAGAGGCAGCCTATGCAAAAGATGGGTAAGAATAGCCATATACCATGCTAAATTTATAAGAATATGTTGATAATACACACTGTTTTCAATTTTCAATATACAAGTATAACACTCCTGTGTAGCTAAAACCAGGGCCGGATTTCCGGCTAGGCGCATTAGGCGCGCGCCTAGGGCCTCGCTGTTTGAGGGGCCCCGAAAACATGTAATTGGATCTTCAGTTTTGGTTTTCACGGACCGAAGCAAATCATTCCTTAAAGCGACTACTTTGTATTGTCAATTGATATTTTACTTTCTCATATTAATAATAACATTTTTTTCTTGCTGTTGCTGATATTCCGAATTTTCAAGTTCTTATCAATGTACTTATTTTGAAAGGGACGGTTAAAATAATTTTGAGTTCCTTTTAGTGGTTGGTAAAGAAGGTATTCACGCTTCCCACACTTTTCATTGTTTAAAGCAAATTCTTAACTGGCCTGCTGTGCTATAAATTGCTTTCATGGTACTTCCAGCCAAGGGAACACATCTGTGTTGGAACCTTCCCACCTTCTTCCCAAGTTGCGATGAGGAGTACTTGTAAAAACTTTCCTGATGATAGGGCATGTTCGCTGTTAATTGTTTTTTTCCTTCGTGGTAGGATAATCAATGAAGAAAGAAATATTCTTTGTAGAATAATTCTTCTTAAGACAATCAAGTTCTTTCTGGGCCCTAATCCCTCTAAACCATCTTAAACCAAAATAGTTATTAATATTTAGGCTGAAAAAATAAAGAAATTTGAGAACATCACACCATCTTATTTAACAGTGTTAAAAGTAATTTATATTGTATCGCAACAACATTTTCTCATTATTTTCTGCTCCCTTGGTTTAATACTGATAATTATCAAGTATTATCACCTTTTCTGTTCCTTAAATCGACTTAAAACTAGCTTTTGAAAAAGAAATAAAAAGTTTCAATGATACTGTTACTCAAAAACCTGCAGTCCCTACTTTTCCATTTTCAAACCGGATTTTTTCCATTTAATTTGCATGCTTCTGTTTCTTATAACTGCAGTGCAGGTATAAATGGGATACGGGTAGTTAAAGTGCCAAACCTAACATCCATTGATTCCCTATTAGCCTCAAAATTCTGTTTATGAAAACTGCAGTGCAGGAAGTATATGGGATATTAAAAGTGCCAAACTTAATATCCATTGATTTCCTATTAGCCGCAAAAATAATTTTTGAGATATCTCTGAAATCAAAAAGTTCGATGTGCACGGGCGACAAAATTATTACACTAGCACAGTTTCTTACAGAACGTTCTAATAATAGGAAGCGATGGCATTTTGGGCATTTTAATTTAAAAAAAGTGTAAAAACCTTTTCTTGACCCCCTCCCCCCTTTTTTTGTTAATCTGACAGATGAAAATTTCTGAAGGCATAAGAAAGGGGAAGGGCCCCTGAACCTTTTAGCGCCTAGGGCCCCAAAAGATCTAAAGTCTCCTCTGGCTAAAACTATTTGATAATGTGTAAAACAGTAACTAACAATACAACTGTATCACTTAGACTGATCTTGCATTCAGTACTAACAGTTTCTCACTCAAAAACAAGAACTGCTTTTTCCCATATTTATACTCAGTTTAAATTTCGCACAAATTTCATAAATCCAAGACAACATACTCTGCAGCTCACATTTGCTCTCCACTAACAGGACTGTTTCATCAGTACAGAGAAACCTGCACACACAGGAATTACCAAAACGATATCTGGTACAGTATATTAACAAATATCAGAACAGCATCAGCACTGGCAAATTGCATGGCTTTCCACCCCTCTTAGTACATAGGCTAATTAAGAAATTTGAATCACATAATAGATCTACCAGTTTACTGCCTGAACTTTCCAGCACTCATGAGTTTGTGGGCACTATGCCCTTTAGCCTGGCCTTCACTCATAAAGTTTGCTCCATTTTCAAGTATTTTGGCTACAGGATTGCTGTTAAACCACCTCCACATCTTCTTAACCTTATCCTTAAAAGACAGAGATCCCAATAAACACCTAGCGTTACAAGGGGTCTACTCTATCCCTGTCAACACTTCCACAGGCATTAACGAACCATATTGGTAGTACTTAATAAAGCCTCAACCAGCGATTGGTGGAACATATCGCTGATGTTAAGAAAGCCAAACCTTCCACCTCCCTTTCAATTTCAACCATCAGCGATACATCCACAATTCCCAATTGGCAAAATGTTAAACGCATTGCTCCATTCAGCAATCAGAAAGCCCTCAGGTACTGTGAAAGCATTGAAATCATCCTTACTCCTAACACCTGTAATACAGATGCACCTTTTAACATACCTATCATTTGGAAAGCTATTTTGAAATCTGGCAACAACTGATGCTAATACCACGTGTTTCATTCCATGGCTGATGAAGGTAGAAGCCGCTACCAAAACGTCCCACCACTTGTAATTTTTAAGCAACTTATGCGTGATATGTCGACATCAAGAATTATTCTGTCTATTTTGGAATCATGCATGCATACAAAAATCCAAAAATACATTGAACAGCCATAGTGACATTATATAATAATAATAATAATAATAATAATAATAATAATAATAAAACATTCCAAAAAAATACCACTTTCACAAAATACAAGGTGTGACAATTTAATTCCCGGAATACACCTGTAGAAAAAATGTGTGCATACCTGTGCACTCACGGCTACTGTCACCTTTAAAGTGATCCCCTTCTGTAGCTTGCAATTATTTAGATACTGAAATCACTGCTGGAAACATATCTGGAACTCTATTTCTGGAATACTCTTGAGTTCCTTTGTCACATTACGTTGGATGTTCGAAATGTCTGAAAATCTTCGTCCTTTCATGGCGGTTTTTATTTTTAAGAAGAGCCAGAAATCATGAGGGACTAAGTCAGGTCAATAGGGTGGACAATCCAATTTGGTAATCGATTTCTTAGCCAGGAAGTCGCAAACACTGAGCACATCATGGTTTGGAGTATTGTCAGGCCACAGTTCAGCTCTTTGCCTTCACACAGAATCCTCTAACCTTTTTAACACCTCTAAAATAGCTTTGTTGGTTGACCGTTTATAACTGTTCAATGAATTCACAATGAACTATCCTCTTGTGATAAATAAAAAAACACACAAGCATGGTCTTGAACTGCGAGTGTGGCATACATGCTTTTTTCAGCTCTTATGCCACTCAAAGACACTTGACTTTTTCATAGCATCCTCACCATATGCCACTTTCAACAGTTATAATGTTTTAGTAGCACTTTTACCAATCTTCACACAGAATTTGATGTTAATGCGATGCTCTAAATTTCTGTCACTCATTTTTACCTCAAAACTCACACACAGACTTGCATTGCTTTCACAACTGCTCACTCATGAATGGCTCTACTAGTCTGTGGTTAACGTATGCACTACTTGAAACATGTCCAGACATGCATAGGAACGTGATTCTGGCCGCAACGCCACAAGGGCAATGCTCCACAACGTTCCGGGAGTTAAATTGTCACACCCCGTACACTTTACTGCCAGCACACATACGTAGCTTTCAAACATTCAAGCCGATTCCCAGTTATCCTATAATTATTTAAGACCTTCCACAGAGAAGCAATCTGTTTACTCTGTCATATAGTTTCTCAAAATCTACACAGGCAGGGAAAACTTTATTACCAACACACAAATACTTTTAAATCATCACACATAATCATGTCTTTAGATTTTTACTTTGAAACAGATACATACTACAAAACACTTTTCCAAGGGTGTGCCACATTCTGAATCTATAAGTTCTATTACCTAAAATTTATTCATATCAGAATTTGAAATGAAAGGAGTAAAGCATGACTGTCAGATAAAGATTTGCAACCAATAAAAAAAAATTAAGATCCAAAACTGAATACATGGAAAGAATAATATAGCAGAAAATGAGAATCAATAGTATTTTAAATCCAATGCAATTACACATAATCACACACTGCTTAGAAATATTCTCTGTACCTTTATGTGCAAAGGATCCAATAAATCTAGGTTCTAAAGTTATGGTATATAAAATTTCTTTATCTGGCGAATCACCATCTAAATAGCGAATCAGTCTACTATCCAGCACCCCTAAATCAGTTTCCTGGACTTCTAGGCTAAAAGAGCTAGTTGGGTCTCTCACTGGAGGATCATCACCCACAGCAGCAATCTGAACTGCAATTTTATACGGTGGTGATACATTGGGTGGATTGTTCACATCTTGAATAACTACATCAAGACCATCTGTGAAAACCTGAATTAAAAGTACATAAAATAAGAAATACATAAGGACTAATACTTTCATTTGCAATCTTAAATATCTCAGAACTTATCAACAATAAAACTGTAATGCTACACTATCATAAATGAATAAAATAAACAAACTAGGTACAAAAACTTATGAGAGAAACAAAATCTAAGGAAAACAAATCGGAAGAAAAAATATTTTAAGAATCATTGCAGAAATGTCATTGGAATCAATTGATACTTAAATGGCAAACTGCATAAGACTATCAGTTTTGTCATAGGAATATTCTCAACCATCATTCATGATTCAAACTACACAGAAAACTGGAAAATGGTATTTTTCTGGGGCAGTGATCAAACTCACATCATCTGTTTTTGTCAATGTCTGTTACTTACTGAACTGCCTGCTACAATGCATCTCTAAGTACCTATAATGTATTCAATGAATTTGAATAATCTTGCAGCTTTACGAGTCGAGATATCTGCCTCACCTCCTTGTAGCACAGAAGTACAGAACCATATATTCCATAACGGTGAGACAGGTAGGTCATTAATGAACAGTTCTTTAGATAGAAACATCATGGAAACTATTGGATATTCCATTTCCAAAGCATATGACAATCACATAAGATTAGTTTATGCATTGGGATATAATCCTTAACTGTCAACCAGATATTAAACTTGCACCATCTAAGAACTGCAAAGATAAGATGATCTGACAAAAATTTGAAGAGATAGGTTTGATTCTCAGTTGTGAAGAAGCAATTTCGAAGTTTTCTGAGGAGTTTGCCACATGGGTGACAATTGCAAATGGTATTCTTATGTGGTTGCCATGTGCTTTGAATTTCCAAGTGCTTTCTATTTGAGGAACTACTGATTAATTTCAAGGTTGCCTGTTAGAGGGTACAAGGGTTTTCTGCTACAAGGAGACAGCAACTTCAAGCACTAGGCAACAGCAACTGGGACTAGGCAACCTAGTTTGTTAATAAGCTTTGCCTGCTATGTCCAATGAAGACATAAAATAATCTATCCCCAGCAATAATTTTGACTTGGGGATTTTGTGCAGTCACTGCATGACTACATGAATATATAAATGCTGAAAGACAGGCAGTGTATTCCAAAATAAATCTTTGAAAGTGTTTTACAGAAATATTTTTTCCCCTTTTTTGTTTTTACTGTAGACACAAATTGTACAAACATATATAATTTCCTAAATTTTATGCCATTTTCAAGAATAAGAAATTCAGAAGGGTCAATCAGTTTGCAAGCTATGGTGCAAAAACCAAAAAAAAAAAAAAAAAAAGCTAACTTTAAACTTCAGAAATATGCTTTTTAAATTTTACTGCCAGTTCCTTGAGGAGGACTGCCTGCCAAATGTAACTGTTGACTTCAGAAAGATATAACATAAAGCAAGATAAGGTAAGTGATGCCCTTCTCTGATTTGTGATCAGATGAAGCTACTGAAAGCAAACTGAGATTTTAGCCATTTCCAGGCATATGCTGATTGTCCTGGATTCGAGATATTTAAAAAACGAAAATTATCATTTTTTTCTTATGTGTTCTAATTCCCTGCATTTTATGTCTACCATTGCCTGAAAAATCCTCCCAGTGGAGAGTGAATGCTTGGCAAATCTTTATGCAACGGATTTACCATGCTATAAGCACTTCTTGAGTGAGATATTTCTGTTTTATATACAAAATATTACTGAATCATGCATGAATACACATATTTTTTCAAATAACTTGACTATACAGAAATTTTCTGCTCAATAAAAGTAACACTATTTTCATTTCTAAATGCAAAAATTTCAAAACACACACATATAGGGGAATTCCCGTAATCCCTATAATTAACAATTTCTTATAAACCCAAGCGCACATGTGTGTTCAACTTTAAGATTTGTGCCTACAATTTCTGCCGCAGGAGCGGTTTTGCACATGTCAAATTTTACCATTTTGCATCCTGCCAATTCTATTACTAGCTGTTATCCAGTGACAGCCTTCATATGTTGATACAGTTGACATCCATACACTGGTACATCAAAAATTAAGTTTAGAACATACTGAATGCCCTACATAGGTAAGAATTTGACTTCTAAGTTTTTTTCAAGTATTTCTGATGTGAAAGGCAAATTTCTCTTAGAAATATTATACACTCCGGGCAAGTCTTCAAGATTCAAATCACATGGCGATTAAACATCCAATTTAGTAACTTCTGTACAACATTCCTAGAATTGCCTAAAAGTTTAAGAATAAAACACTTCACTTACAAAGAATAGTTGACCTACGTGAGAGACTTAAATAGGAAAATCTGCAGAATGTTTCACATGTTATTACTATATAAATTTGAATGGGAGTGCTTTCACACAAACTTGTATGCATTATCTGCCACTGTGGTTGAGTACTTGTTCACTCTCATTCAAGTTTTTTTTATGTATTTTTTCATCAGTAGATGACCCGTTGCCATGTTGAGCCTGGCTGTGAAGAAATTTGTTGTGTAAGGGCAAGTTTTTCATACGTGATATCACCTTGAACTACAGGTTCTTGGTTGCCAATTTTGACCACTGTGTTCAAAAGGTTCTTTTCTTCTTGGTCATCATCAGTGTTTGGGAGAACATGTTTTTTTTTCTTCTTCAAATCATCAGTGTTTGGGCAGAACACATGATTTTGAAGAAAACACACACACACACACATCTCAAGTGTAAGATTCTTGATTCCAGTGAAGGGATAAACAAAATTAGCATTCATACCTTTAACCCAGGTTCTCAGCATAAGAAACTTGCATCCTAATTGTCTGGAAACTGGGAGTGACACATTACATTTTAAAAATACATGTGAAACATTAGACTATACCTATCAGGGCTTGAAAAACACTATGCCCGGGGCATGTAAAAAAAAATCTAGTTGCTCGGTCTGTGCAACTAAATTTAAAAATAAAAAGTTTGGAATAGAATTTTCTACTAAGGAAAAAAGACAGTCATTGCATTCATGCTTCATTTCACTGCTAATCCCCAGAAGTTGTATAATTGTTATGGAGTGCCAAGGACAGAAGAATATCACTTCTTCAATTACATTGTGCTCTAGGTCCAGAAATTGGAACCATATGTAGTTTTGCTCCAAATCTTGTTTATAGTCAGCGATGGGACGCATGCCTCTGGTGGAACTAGGAACTAACCTCCAGTGTTTAGTGACAAAGGGTGAAAACTTCATTGAAAGGAACATGGCAGAATCACTAAATTTCTCAAATACCAATTTCATTATCATACCATTTCATACCAATTTCAGCATCATCTTAGAACTTGAAATACAAACTTTTGTGTACTGAACATTTTCAAAACAGACCCTTAAAATGGAAATGCAAAATATGTAAAAAAAGAAGCTCATATTTTTAACTTAAAGAAAATGACGGTTGTGATTTGTTACCTTAAAAGATAAATTTTCCTGGGCATCTAGCTTTTACTGCCTGGGCAGGTAAAATAATTTCTGCACATGCCCGGCTGGGCATGTAACTTTTCAGATATTTTTCAAGCCCTGCCTAGATGCATCTTTACTCTAGCCCTTTGTTAAACATACACCTTCTAACAAAGATCAAAGTACATTATCAAAAATCATCCAATTCCTATTACGTATATGTATATTTTACATACTGGTGATCACATAAAAATAAAAATGTTAAAAAAAATTGCTTTAACTTACTTTTTCACCAAAGTGGTGATAATAAATAAGCCCTTTATTAATATCTCTTTGAGTAAACTGAATAATTTCTTTGCCATCTTTTTCCCATGGAAATTTTTTCCACACGCTACCCACAGCTGGGCGTTTGGTAATTATAAAGTTGATATTTTCATCAGGAGTATCATAATCCACAGCTCGAAGAACTGATGATGATATCTGCGCAGTTTCAGCTTCCTTCACTTTTAAGCCTACATTAATGACTAGAGTAGGAGCATTATCATCTTTTGGTATAATGGTAATGGGGAATTTTGTGTGAGTTGACTGGGACCCATCACATATTCTTAGGTGTATGCTATCTCTAGTAGAATCACTATCATCATGGTGATAAATCACCCTACCGGCAACAATATCATTTTGCGTAAATGAAATAGCTGTTCTTTTGGCAACTTCAAGTTTACCATGGTGAAGACCTCCTGTAACAAATATCTGCACATCATTAATGTTATCGTTATCCACAATTTCTAAATTATTTAACCTCAGTGGTCTTGACTGCCCTTCAAGGAGCACCATTCCCACATTCATTGACACACGAGGTGCTGACGTAACAGCAGGACGTATAGCTACATGTAGAGTACAAGGCTCACTGGGAGCAAAGTCTGAATCATATATAATAAATACAACTTCAAACATCTGTCTTTCTTTGAAGGATTTTGTGGGTGGTTTATATGCAATGTTGAAATTGTTTAGGTCAGACTGACGAAATGAAGTAATTGGTCTGGTGTGGTCTGACAAGTGAACAAGTGATCCCTGTTGTGGGTGAAGAGGTTTCGATATATTAAAAATCAATTCCTCATGGGGAGTCTCACTGTCACTAGCTGATAACACAGCTGGAGTTATAGCAGTTATAATAAATTGATCAACATCCATTAAATACATGCCAGAAAATGATGCCTTCGGGGGAAGATTTGGAAATCCAGGAAGTATTTCAACAGGAATGTGATACCATTCTACCACAAGTTCACCATTATTTAGCTGTGGATCACTAACTTCAACAAAAATCACAATATAATCAATATTAGGAGAAGGAGGTTTCAAATGTTCATAGCGCAAGCCTAAATGCAAAAATTCTTCACATTTCCTTTTAATAACATCAACAGGCCTCTTGTCTTTCCCTATAACTTGGCCATGAGCAGGTCTATTTCCAAAATGATATGAAAGCTTTGCTTTACATATAGTGCCTTCTGTATGACTATAGGTAAAGTTCAAAATTAATTCATTAATTGGATCTGTTTCACCAAAATATTCATTCACAATCAAAGACTGAATAGGTTGAATAACACTATATGATACATTCTTGATGATGAAAGTAATGTCAAAATACTGAACCAATGTGTCCCTTTTCAGAAATTTGTAAGCTCGAAGTTTCACCGTGTCTTTAGATAATAGTGGTGATCCATAATGTGTGTATTTCACAGTTCCAGACTTGAAATTGCAATCAAACACCTATAAAAATATAACAAAAGCATTAAGTACAAAAAAAAAAAACAAAAAAAAACATGAAAATCAGATATTTTTCAAAGAAATAAACAAAAGCTAAAAGTTATCCCTTCAGATATCCACTAATTTACCTTCATTGTTTTTTACAACTCTGTTACAAAATCAATAGAAACTCAACTGCACTAGGCAAAAATATGTTGTATATCAAACACATAACAGTTGAAGGCTTGCACATTACATTCAATTTCAAAATGTGTGAAGCTTAGAATTAACACCATGAAAAAAAAAAAGTTAAATAAATAATTAAAAAACTCAAAATGGCACAAAAATCTGCTTTATAAAACAATTTTCAAATAATGTAATCTTTAATTCTTTTATTACATGAAACATATCACTCCCCCTTCAAAGATCACCATTTTTTCTTAGAATAAAAATTTAGCACATTTAAACAGATTTCAAAGGTACTGATTTAAAATGATCAATATTGTATAGAGCATACAAAGTACTTCATCTCTTAGAATGAAGTTAAAAAATTTAATAAAACATCAATATAAGAATTCATATCTGACATTAAAAACTTAAAAGCATGTATGTGGTTTCATTGAAATAGCTTGGACACTTTTCAATGTATCTATAGGAACCAGTTGCCACTTCATTTTGATTAGAAAAGATTATAACAAAATCAAAAATTCCCAAGCTATTTTATCTAAATTTTGCGTAACTTATACATGTTTTACTTTTATAAAAATCACATATCTACATACTTATGTCTTCAACCAAAATTTTATCAAAAAATGAAATTAAATAATGAAGAAACATTGCACAGCTATGCATAGGAAAACTTTTCCTTGATATCGTGAGACAAGATAGATAAGACACTGACATGAGATAGGAAGGTTAAAAGCTTTTACAGTGAAACCTGTCTAAGACGGAACCTAAAGGACTGAAACTATTTTCCATTTCAGACAGGTTTCCATTTTATACAGGTGCATCCATAGAAGCCATTGAAATGTAAATGCATTCCTTAGGACTTCTTCCTCCAGTACAGTTTCACCTTTCAAACACAAAGTTTAGACCAATGAGCCATTACATTATGACTACCTACCTAATAAGCTGTAGGATCCCCTTTAGCCAGCATAACAGTGGCCACTCGACGAGGCACTGATTCGATGAGGTGGCGATAGGTATCCTGGGGTATCTGGTACCATAATATCAATAGTAGGTCCTTCAGTTCCCTTACATTTCGGGGTGGTGATTTAGTGCAAACCCACTTTTCCAAGTCGAACCACAAATGTTTGATTGGGTCCATGTCAGGTCAATTTGGAGGCCAGGGCATAAACAGAAAGTCACCAGCATGTTCGTCGAACCACTCCTTGACGATTCTGGCAGTGTGGCATGGTGCATTATCCTGTTGGTAATAGCCATCACCAACAGGGAATACAGTTGCCATGAATGGGTGAACCTGATTCGCAACGATGTTTAGAAACTTGACAGCTGTCAGGGATTGTGCTACTGGGATAATGCAGCCTAAAGTGTCCCAAGAAAACATTGCCCACAGTATAACACCACCACCAGCAGTTTGTTTCTGCCCAACAGTGCATCCAGATGCCATAGCCTACATTGGTAATCGGCATATCCGCACTCGGCTGTCTACGTGATGCACCTGGAATCTTGATTCGTCACACTAGGGCACTTTCTTCCAATCATCCACAGTCCAATCTCGATGATCTTGGGGCCCATTTCATGCATTGTTGGCGATGACGTGCAGTGAGCATGGGGACCCGGCTGGGTCTTCGGCCACGCAGACCTATGCGCAGAAGGCTGCGATGAACTGTGTGCCTGTGACACATTGCCCTGATCACCACTGTTGTAGCTGTAGATGATTTGTCGCACTGTGGCCCTGCGGTCACTGTGAACAATGTGCAGCAGTCTCCGCTCCGGTCTGACATCTATGAGCTGCGGACGACAAGCGGCTGGATGACGGTTCATCATTTGGTCATCTGTGCACCACTTTTGATACATACTCACTACAGTGGCACGTGAACAGCCCACAAACCACGCTGCTTCCAAGATGGTAGTTCCAAGGCACCGTGCCATTACAATTTATAATTTATCAAACTCCAATAAATCATCAGCTTTATCACATTCTGACTCCAAACACTCTACTAACAGAAAGCCAGTCCTTGGGTTGTATATTTACTGATTGCCCTGTGAACTTCATCTGTCCCACCAATCGGTCTCCAGATGCACTCATTTCTCTAGGCTGGGGGTGGTCACAATGAAATGGCTCATCGGTGTAATTCATCATTGCACAAAAAAAAAAAAAAAAAAAAAAAAAAAAAGGTTTTATCAGCACATTAGGAATATTTCAAGGTTCATAGCCTTCAATGAGTTTTGACAATTTTTTCAATTTTTGTATCTAATTCAAAACTGTTTTCTCATTGATGTCTGCAGCTTCACAAGAAATTTCCTTGAATGAAATGTTGTACCTCTTTCAAAAACTCTCTAACCATCCATTAGAAGCACGGAACTCTTTTCCAAGTTTTTTTTTTTTTTTTTGCTACATCTCTTGCTCATGTTTGGAGCATTAAACCTGAAATTCGCAAATATCTCCCTCTTACGCTAACAAACCACTACGAGACAATCTTATTCAACTATTTATTTCCATTTTTTTTACATTTTTCTCTTTGTTTAGCTATTAACTTTACACCACTGCTCCGTTTTCTTGTCTTTTTGCTTTCAAATATCATAAATTTGTGTTTTCCAGCAAATGAACTTCTCTGCCAAATGCTTGACACTTACACTTTCTTTTTCATGTATTTTAATAACTTTAATTTTGTATCCACATTGAGAATATTCTTCTTTGGATCCATGGCAAAGAGGCAAATGAATGAACAGAACTCACAACAAGCACAGGCTGTGAATGATCATCTCAATGAATAAATGTCAGAGAATCAAATTGGAGCATCTTGTTGAAATCCATATGAAACAGCCAGCTGTGAAGAATTTGGACATAGCATCCAGCAAAGAGTGCAATGCTGCAGCCTTACCTGCTTAAGGAGAAGCCAAAAACAAACACGCGTGCACGCACACAACCACACACACACACACAGTAGACATGCTGAAATGTTTCTTAGTGCAAACTATCCCAAAGCAATATTTCTCTCTGTTTAATTTCATTATTTTCAACCTCAAGCAAATTTGTTTCTCGCAGATTCATCATTACACTTTATCATGTAATGTTTTGTATTTAGTTAAAATACTTAATGACACAGAAACATCGGGGAACTTTCTGTTGTTACAAGGTTAATTTATTCTCTTACCATTTCCGGGTCATGCAGGTTCCGTTTCAGACAGGTTAAATAGTACGCAATATCCTATTTTTCATTTTAGCATCAAAAAAAAAAAAAAAAAAAAAAAAGTGGGCAGGCTTATGTTTTATGCAGGTTCTGTCCCAAACAGTTTTACTGTAATACACTTATATCTTCTGTATGGCATTAAGAAGTGTCAATGAATGTTTCACTATAAGACTGTGAAGTATAAAATTAATACATCTCTGAACTGTCGACAGGAATCAAAAGTACTATCTGAAGACAAGAAAAGAATATTCATACATAAGAATGACAAGATAATCCCCTTCTTTCCATAATTTAAATTCTGGCTAGAAATTTAAATGAATTGCATTGTAGTCCTTATTTTTGGTAACAATGAGTGTTATCAAATGGTGTTTATACTTAATTGGAATTCTTTCCATATCAAGTGAAAAAAATATCAATTAGGATTTTCTGCTATGGTTTAGGCAGTATCACAAAATTGTTTCATGAAAATTTTATATACACATTATCTCATCATAAATATTTAACTCAGATATTTTACCAAAAAAAGATTGGAGCTTAACAGCTTCAGAGTAGGCTGTTAATTTAGTATGTATAAATTTATTGTATCATTCTTATCATTGCTGGAAATTCCAATATCAATGATAAATATGGTAGGAGATCTACTGATTTAATTCAGAAAGAAAAATCGTACACTGATGGCCCTAGTGAACCTACACATTTTTCTCTTAAATTAGATGTCTGCCCCGATGTCATTGGTTTTACTATTTTCAAGAACCTCAGACACTGTTATGAGCTGCAGGTTCTCCCTCTACTAAATTCAGATCACAACCCTGTTGTCATGAAGCTTTTTCTGTCAACCCCACCCCACTCCCCAGGCAGTTTGTGGTGGATTGGAAGCATTTTTCACAGTTAATTGCTGACGAAGAAATCCTGGATTTCTCCAGTATTAACGGAAAGAGGGATATTAGCACTGCCATCACAGAATGTTCTAAAAAAATACAAGATGTTATGGATTCGTCATCCATGAAAAAAAAAAAAAAAAAAAAAAGACTGTCCCGACAGCTACAAGCCCCCCCCCTGCTCAAGGAGCTTGTTCAAAAATGAAATTCTGCAAGCAGATGGTTCCAGAGAAATCAGGGCCAATTTTAGACTGAATTTAATCACACATGGTGAGATTAATAAATTTCACACTGCCTTTTGGTAAATAGATTTGATGAAATGGTTGCCCTTATGGTCAGCTGTGATGGTACCAGTTTTTGGTTTCGGTTCCCAAGCTTGCAGTAGTTCATCTGTGGAGAGTAGTTTCAATGATTTAAAAAAATTGAGTCCTCGGAAATGTTACGCAACCTTTACATCCGGAAGTGTTTTTGAGTCTACACATAAAGTCTCTAAAGGGACACATGAAGCTTTTAGCAACAGAATTGGAGTATAACACACAAATGCAGAAAGATACAGTTCCTTCGAGGAGCGCTGATCCTTCGAAAATGACTTTCCCTTTGGACACAATAGTGCCTTTGTTACCAGAAGTTGTTGGTGTAAAATCAAATTGTTCAGCTTGTCAACACGAGGACAAACTCAGTGGCGTACATCCATGCATTTAATGTAAAATGCCTGTACATATTCTATTTGGATGTTCGTTTCCAATAGCTGGAAGTTCCTTTCAAAAAGAAGGCTATGGTGAGAAAAAGATTTGCCAAATTCATAAATATGTGCGAAAAAAAAAACACTAACCATGAAGAAATATATTGCCGTGGAAAATTGGAGAAGATATGCAAGGTTTCCTCAAAAAAAAAAAAACGCAAAGAGAAATAATTCACACTGATTTCCGAAAAAAGTTTTCGTGAAGGTTATTGCATTGTTGAAAAACGATAACTGAAGTACAGCTCTGAAATCAATTAAAATAAAAGATTCATAATTCGTCATAAATAACACCTGTGCATTTGTTTCTTTAGCACAAATATTGGCAAGTGCCATCTGTGACAGTCCCGAATATGAAGCGTATGGGAAAAGTCTAACCAGGTGTCCTATAATTGAACTCATTTGCAAAATGGTGAGTTCTGGTGTGACTTCTAGCAGTTATCAAAAGCAAGCTGCAATTTTATGGGAATCATTCCCAGTTACTGACCTGCCTCATGGTGTACGCTAAATTTCTGTGGTACCAACCAAAAAAGAAATGGCACAACACATCCCCAAAGAATACTAAAGATATGCTCAAAAACTGTAAGCTTACATGGAATGTCAGATAAGCATATGTTAATGTCTGTTCCTACATCTTACGTGTAATTACCTTCCTTGGGGTACTCCATGGGCAACAATGGCACACAGAACAGCAACAAGGGCCTCTGTGAATCTTGGAGAGGTATCAGCTAGTTCTGTGTGACATTGGCAAAAAGACTCCAACTCACTGGGTTATGTTCCAAGATTCTTAGATGGAACGACCAACTGAAACCATTAGTTGTGGGCTGATCACTCGCACTGATGTACCTTTATGATTTTTACGACTCTCAGAAAGAATAAAACAGACTCAAGTGTGGGATATGGTGGACCTACCAAACTTGAGAAGGATGGTCCACCACGGAAACAATATGGAACGGGCAAAAGGCACATGAGAAAGAGATCTCGGCTGAGCGAGTGTAAGATTTGTGTATGGAATAGTAGAGGAATAAATGGAAAGATAAATGAGGTGATTGAAAAAATGAATAAGTATAGATTGAATGTGCTGTGTGTAAGTGAAACTAAAAAGAAAGAAATTGGGATAGAAGAAATGAATGGAACTGTGAATGTGTGGTCTGGAGTGTTGGATAGTGTGAGAGGACAGGCAGTTGTAGGTGTGATTTTAAGTGAAAAGATGAACAATTTGATTGATTACAGCTGCATAAGTGAGAACTCTTTGAATATGTCTGAAAGTGAAACTTTAGAGAATAGTAATTGTTGTAGTGTATGCTCCTTGTGACTCGGAATCTTCTGATAAGAAGGAAGATTTTTGGAATGAGCTGAAGGCTGTTTTGAGCCAGTTTGGTGTTAAAGAGAAAGGCATAATAACAGGGGATTTTAATGCTAGAGTAGGTGTTCAGAATGGGATTTCTGGTAATGTTCTGGGAAAGTTTAATGATCCTGGTGTGAATGATAATGGTGAAAGCTTAGTTGAGCTCTGCATTGAAAATGGATTGTGGGTATCCAATACATTTTTCAACGACAAGTATATCCACACATACACTTGGGAAAATCATACTCTGGAACAAAAGAGTGTAATAGATTTTGTTGTTTATGATCAATGTCTGAAACAGTTAGTTTTTGACACTCGTGTGATGAGAGGTGCAGATGTTGGCTCTGATCATTACTTGTTAGTGTCATGAGTGAAACTGAATGTTGGTTGGAGACAGAGGAATAGGAAGAGGCCTGTGATGAAAAGAATAAAGATTGAAAGGCTCCATGAAGAACATCAGTGTTATTCTGAATAACTCAGAAGATGACTGAATGAGTTGAAGTCTTGTGAGAGAGATGTAGAAAATAAGTGGGCATATTTTAAGAGCTGCATTGTCACCGCTGCTGAAGGGGTCTGTGGTACTGCAATGGTAGGTAACAGAGGTGATGCTTGGTGGAACAGTGAGATTAATGAAGCAGTTAAGGGAAAAAAGGAAGCATATTTGGGGATGTTGCAAGGCAAGTGTTTCTGAGGATGAGTATTGCTGTAAGAAGCGTGAAGCAGCCAAGCTGGTTCTCCAGAGAAAGACAAAAGATAGGAAGGAAAAGGTGGAAAGGTATGAATAGGCTTTTTGGAAAGATAGAAACTCTTTCTGGAAGTACATAAAACATTGGAAAAAATGGGAGGAATAAAATTTTAAGTTGTGTGAAGAATAGGATCGGAGAAATGATATGGGAGCCCAATGAGTTAAGTGAAAGATGTGGTGAATACCATTATCTTTCACAACAATACTTCTGCGAGCTTTCAACATTATCATTCACACCAGGATCATTAAATTTACATCATGAAAGCAAATGTGATTCTGAGGCAGAAGCAGATGATGTCACAGTGAAAGGTGGAAGCACAGGACGGATCTCAAGAGGTGTGTAAAGCTCTAAAATCTCGTCAGAATGGTAAGACTGGGAGTGGATGGCATAACTGTTGAGATGTTAAAATATGGTGGTGACTGTAATTGACTGGTTAACTGAAATTTGCCAGTTGTGTTGGGAGTTAGGAATGGTTCCTCAGGATTGGAGGGATGTTATCATTGTTTCCTTGAATAAGGGAAATGGTGATCAGACTGAATGCAAGAACTTATGGCATCAGCTTGATGAGTGTGCCAGGGAAAGTATTTGGAAAGATTGTTATTGATAAGGTATGGAGTCTTACAGCAGAGAAAGTGTGGGATGTGCAAAGTGGCTTTATGCCTGGTAAGGCCTGCACTAACCAAATTTTTGCATTACGTTTGATGATTGAAAAGTATCTGTCTGTTAGTAAGAAAGTTTTTGCTGCCTTCATCGACTTAAAGAAAGCTTATGATAGAGTAAATAGGACTCTTCTGTGGAAGGTAATGAATAAATATGGTGTTACTAGGGATCTACTTAATAGTGTAAAAGGCATGTATGCCAACAGTACTTGTGTACAATTGAATGGTGGTGTATCAAAATGGTTTTCTATTGGTGAAGGAGTCAGACATGGTTGTGTAATGTTACCATGGCTGTTTAATATATTTATGGATGCATGCATACATGATGCCAAGATGGACAATACTGGTTTATGTCTTAGTAATATAAGTGCATGCAGATTGCAGTATGCTAATGACACAGTCCTGTTGGCAGAGAGCAAAAGTGAGTTGCAGAGTATGCTGGCCCGGATGTCGGAAGTTTGTATAGATTTCAAATTGAGTATAAATAAGGGAAAAACCCAAGTTATGGTTTTTGAGTGACGAACTGTTAGTACTGAATGCAGGATAGTCTAAATGGCACCGTTATTTATCAGGTAAACAAGTTTGTATATTTGGGAAGCATGTTTGACACAGAGAACAAATTAGATGCTGAAATTAGTAGGCAAGTTAAATCTTCTTTAGGAAGATTTCACAGGAATGATGGTTTCTCATGAAAGTCCCGAATGACAGTATATGAACATGTAATTGTTCCTGCTCTGATGTATGGCAGCTGCAGAAAAGACATAGTATTTGTTGTGCACTGGGGAAATGCATTACTTACAGGGGGTTTGTGATAAGACACTCTCTGATCATGTGAGGAATGAAGATGTGTTGCAGATGTGTAATGTGAGGCAAAATGTTGTTAGTAAGGTGAAGACTAATATTCTTAGGTGGTTTAGCCATGCTGAAAGAATGAGTGATGAGATGCTTACTAAGAGAATTTATTCAGCCTATGTGGCAGGAAAGAAAGGTAGAGGAAGGCCACGGAAATCATGGGAGGATCAGATTCAGGAATGTCTGCAAGAGAAAAAGATAATGAGTATGAAGTACAAAAGGTCTTGTGTGCGGCGTGTGATGGATGTTAATGAAGCTTGAGCTGTGTGCCGAGACCGCTGTAATTGGAGATGCCTGATACAACAACAGTGAGTTCTTTCTGTGAGGAGCTAACCTCTGAATGTCAGATAACAGCTTAGTGATATGTATATGTATAAGAGCATTAAATGTTCAATGCCGCTATCGCGTGGTGAAACATGCGAAGGAATTAAAACTACTACATACTCTGTTTATGGCAAACACTTGTTAGTTGAACTAATCAGCACATCTACCGATGGATACTACATGTCAGATGTAGGAACAAACATTAATGTACGCTTATTTGAGATTTTATATGAGCTTACGGTTTTTGAACACATCTATAAACAATGTGGAGCAATAGTTTTTTCTGATTCCAGAAAAACATGGCTGAACAGGATTGGATATTACATTATGAGCAACTGAGTCTGTCCCTAATTAAGGGCCACTAGAATTCTGCGTGCACCACACTCGGATTCCATGTGTGGCACAACCTTTTATTTCTGCGGGAGGATAACTACTGGGAAGGCTGTCCCGGTGGCGCAGTGGTCTAAATGCTGGCTTATGACCATTCCAAAAAAGGTCCGGGTTCGAATCTCGGTGAGGCAGGGATGTTGTGTTTGTCTTACGGCACTGGCTCCCTCCCTTCCATGGAACCAGTTACTTTAAATTAAGGACGGGCGACTGCTTATAGCCCACTGAGTTGCTCATGATGGCTGTTAAACCTTCAATCAAAAAAAAAAAAAAAAAAAAACCACTGGGAAGTCTACAATAATTTGGAAGATAGGCATCTCAAACATAGGCCTTGTTCTAGGGGAAAGAATGTTTTGTGTCAAATGCTAATATATACTGTGTGAAATAATCTGATATCCAGAATTAGCACAGGAAAAACAAAAGAGTGCGATAGATTTTGTTGTTTACGATCAGCGTTTGAAACACTTAGTTGTTGACACCCGTGTGATGAGAGGTGCGGATGTTGGTTCTGATCATTACTTGGTAGTGTCACGAGTGAAACTTAATTTTGGTTGGAGGAAAAGGAATAGGAAGAGACCCAGGATAGAAAGAATAAAGGTTGATAGGCTCCTTGAAGATCATCAGCGGTATTCTCACTTACTCAGAGAACGACTGAAGGATCTGAAATCTTGTGAGAGGGATGTAGAAAAGAAGTGGGAATGTTTTAAGAACTGTGTTGTTACTGCTGCTAAAGAGGTCTGTGGCACCACAATAGTGGGTAACAATAGAGGTGATGCTTGGTGGAATAGTGAGATTGATGAGGCAGTAAGGAAAAAGAAGGAAGCCTATTTGGGGATGTTGCAAGGTAAAGTCTCTGTGGATGAATATCGCTGTAAGAAGCGTGAAGCTGCTAAGCTGGTTCGCCACAGTAAGGCAAAAGATAGGAAAGAGAAAGTGGAAAGGCATGAACTGGCTTTTTGGAAAGATAGAAAGTCCTTCTGGAAGTACATGAGACTCAGGAAAAATAGGGGAAACAAAGTTGAAAGTTGTGTGAAGAATGAGATTGGGGAAATGATATGGGAGCCCAATGAGTTAAGTGACAGAGGGGTGAATACTTCTGTGAGTTATTAGATCAGGAGAGCAAAAATGATTCTGAGACAGATGCAGATGATGTCACAATGAGGGATGAAAACACAGGAGGGATCTCAAGAGAAGAAGTGTGTAAAGCTCTAAAATCTCTTCAGAATGGTAAGGCTCCAGGAGTTGATGGCATAACTGCAGAGATAATGAAGTATGGTGGTGACTCCATAATTGACTGGTTAACTGAAATTTGCCAGTTGTGCTGGGAGTTAGGAATGGTCCCTTGGGATTGGAAGGATGCTATCATTCTTCCCTTGTATAAGGGAAAAGGTGATCAGACTGAATGCAAGAACTATCGTGGTATTAGCCTACCGAGTGTGCCAGGGAAAGTGTTTGGTAAGGTTGTTATTGGAAAAGTACGGAGTCTTACATCAGAGAAAGTGTGGGATGTTCAGAATAGTTTTATGCATGGTAAAGGCTGCACTAACCAGATTTTTGCATTACGCATGATGATTGAAAAGTATCTGGCTGTTGGGAAGAAAGTTTTTACTGCCTTCATAGATTTAGAGAAAGCTTACGACCTAGTCAATAGGACACTTTTGTGGAAGGTATTGAATGAATATGGTGTTACTGGGAATCTACTTAATAGTGTAAAAGCCATGTATGATGGTAGTAGAGCTTGTGTACGAGTGAATGGTGTTTTATCAAAATGGTTTTCCGTTGGTGCAGGAGTTAGACAAGGTTGTGTAATGTCACCATGGCTGTTTAATATATTTATGGATGCATGCATGCGTGAGGCCAAAATAGATAATAGTGGTTTATGTCTTGGTGATATCTGTGTGTGCAGATTGCTGTATGCTGATGGCACTGTCCTGTTGGCAGAGAGCAAAAGTGAGTTGCAGAGTATGTTGACTCGGATGCACGAAGTTTGCATGAAATTCAAACTGAGTATAAATAAGGGAAAAACCAAAGTTATGGTGTTTGAGAGAGGAATGGGTAGCACTGAATGTAATGTAAGTATAAATGGCACTGTGATTGACCATGTGAGTGAGTTTGTGTATTTAGGAAGCATGATTGACAGAGAGAACAAGTTGGATGGTGAAATCAGTAGGCGAGTGAATTCTTCTTTGAAAGTCATAGCTGCTCTGGGAGGTTTTCACAGGAATGATGGGTTCTCTAGAGAGTCCCGCATGGCTGTGTATGAAACAGTAATTGTTCCTACTCTGATGTATGGCAGTGAAACCTGGGTACTGCAGAAGAAACATAGGAGTCGTTTGTGTGCTGGAGAAATGCGTTACTTACGTGGGGTTTGTGGCAAGACACGATCTGATTGTGTGAAGAATGAAGATGTATTGCAGTTGTTTGATGTAAAGCAAAATGTTGTTAACAAGGTGGAGACCAATATGCTTCGGTGGTTTGGCCATGTTGAAAGAATGAGTGATGAAATGCTTACTAAGAAAATATTTTCAGCCCAAGTGGCAGGAAGGAAAGGCAGAGGAAGGCAGAGGAAGACATGGATGGATCAGATTCAGGAGTGTCTGCATGAGAAAAAGATTATGAGTATGAAGTATAAAAGATCTTGTGTACGGCGTGTAATGGATATCAGTGAAGCACGAGTTGTATGTCAAGATCGCTGTAAATGGCGAAGTTTGATACGACAACAATAGGTAAAAATATCTGGAAGCTTGTATTTCTTTTTGGAGCTAACCTCTGAATCTCAGAGAACAGCTTAGTGATATGTATGTATGTATGATGTAAAACAAATGCCATTGTTTTCTTTAAGTAAGTAATAATGAATATTAAGTTTGGGCTTTATTAGTTCATGGGCTACACCAGGTTTCATTTCTTTAATATATTATGTGTTTCAGTTACTATTGCTACAAGATTCATTTCACCAGCCACCTGTCTCCCTTTGGAAAATTCATAATTTCAACATACCAATCTTTTGTACTTTTTATCCCGGATAAGATGCACTCAGATTCCACGTGTGTCACAACCTCTTTTTCAAAACAAAGTGGCATAGCCTGCAGAAACGGTAGCATTTCATCACAAATGTTTCCTTCTATTAGATTTAAAGCCAGCAAAATATCAGTTACTTCTTTGCAAGGTACTGCCCAGTAACATTTGCGTGTAATAAACACATAAATGCAAGATGTTTGTATAATTTCAAATTCACTGTTTCCCCCATGGAAATACACATACAATTGGTTTGTTTGCTTTAAAGACCACTGTGATTAACTGTCATCCGTCCCTAATTTAGGGCCACTGGTTCCAGAGAGAGAAGACAGTGCCATATGACAAACACAACATCCATGCCTTGCCGGGATTCAAACCCAGATGCATCTCGGATGAACACATTTCCAGAGAATTCATTAACGAACAAAATTAGTATGGATGAATATGAGACAGAAGTAGGGTATTTCTTGAAGTACATGAAAACTTACTTTTTGTTATGCATTTTGCTGTATTGAGGGAACCCTAAACTCAGTAGCGGTCAGATTTTTGTAGGACTTCATATATTTACTTTTATAATGGCTCCTAATAAAAAATGTGTTTGGTAAACAGATTCCTGACACAAAAGTCATAAACTTTTGTTGTGTTACGGAAATATTTCTCTGATCACCATTCCTTAATATTCTGTGTGCTGCTGTAAATTTTCGTTTCTTACTGCTTTTCAACTTGATCATTGTAAAAACCTTGATTTCAAGCAGAAATGTAATATCAGTAATTCTAAAAAGTGGTTTCCCTCATTAAAAAAATTAAGTGTTATTAGTAATTTATGAACCTAATATGTAGTTTATGGTCCCATGAATTAGCACAACTCAGAGACCTATGAGACTGTTCAGTTAAAATAATCTTCAAAAAATTATTTTCCTATTGAGTATACATAAATTAACTGCATTTGATAATTTATGATACATAAACTTCAGACTGATAATTTTTTTTAAACACCCCTTCTAAAACTTAAAAAAAGAAAAAGAAGAGCCAGCGGGAATGTGATTTTTCCTTTTCAAATTTTTACTTGTATTATTGAAGCAGACTCACCTGGGTTAATAATTTATGCCAGTAATTACAATTGTGTATTGGACTAATATGACAGCAATTCATTTGCCTTCTCCCTTAAAATGCTATGTATAATGACACAGCATTATGCATCTTTCCATGCATTTCTGAAGTACTACCCTTGGCAGTCATTTATTCTACCAAAGCAATTGTACTGCACTGAAATGCCAATCCGTTTATATTATATATATCATCATCATCATCATCATCATTGTCAACCATTATCAATCCACTGCTGGACGAAGGTCTCCCCAAGTTTCTTCCACAACGGTCTGTCTTGTGCCAGTCTCCTCCATGTCACTCCCGCATACTTTCGAATTTCATCCACCCATCTTCCATGTGGTCTTCTTCTGGGTCTTTTCCTGTCCCTTGGAATCCAATCTAAAATTTCGGCTGTCCATCGATGGTCTGTTCTTCTGGCAGTATGTCCAGCCCATTGCCATTTCAGGGATTTAACTCTGATCATGATGTCTTCCACTCTTGTCATTTTTCGGATCCACGTGTTCCTCTTCTTATCTCTCCTGGTTACACCAAGCATGCACCTCTCCATGCTTCTTTGAGTTGTCTGCAGCCTTTGTATGTCTCTTTTAGCTAAGGTCCACGTCTCTGCACCATACGTAAGCACTGGAAGGATGCATTGATCAAACACTTTTCTTTTAAGACATAATGGCATATTGCTCTTGAAAATTATGCTGTTTCTTCCAAAAGCTCTCCAGGCAAGTTTTGTACGTCGATTAATTTCTTCACCAATGTGACCCTCACTTGATATCTGCTGTCAAAGATAAACGTACGTGTCTGTTATCTCCAGCTTTTCTCCATCAATCGATAAATCTTCATTTCTTGTAAAAGCATTGAACATCACTTTTGTCTTCTGAAAGTTCATTTTTAATCCCACTTCTTTACTCTTGTCAGCAAGTTCCTGGATCATACTCTGTAGCTCTGATGGGGTAGTTGCAAATATGACTATGTCATCAGCAAAACGAAGGTGGGTTAGATAATCTCCATTAATCTTTATCCCTTTGTTTTCCCAGTTCAGTGATTGAAAGACATTTTCCAATGTGGCATTAAAGAGCTTCGGAGATATGGTGTCACCTTGTCTCACTCCTTTTCCAATTTTTATGTGTGTTGTATTTTCAAACAGCCGAATCTTTGCACTAGCATTTTCATAGATGTTATTAATAATATTAATGTATGCATCTTCAATACCGCAGGATTTCAGAGCCATTGCAACTGCTGATGGTTTCACCGAATCAAAGGCTTTTTCATAATCGATAAAAGCCATGCACAATGGAAGCTCATATTCCCTCGCTCTTTCAATTAGTTCTCTCAGTACGTGGATATGATCTATTGTGCTGTAGCCACTCCTGAATCCAGCTTGTTCTCTCGGTTGAGCCATGTCCAGTGTCACCTTCAAGCGGTGTGAAAGAACTTTAGTGAAGATTTTATAAACCACTGATAGGAGGCTGATAGGTCTGTAGTTCCTGAGATCCTCAATGTCACCTTTTTTATGTAGCAAGATCATTGTAGCATTGTTCCAATCCTCAGGAATTTTCCCTTCATTAAGGCATCGAGTGAAAATTTGGGCGAGTACTGTTTCGATTTCTCCACTTGCTTCTTGTATGATGTCTACAGTAATTCCATCTTCTCCTGGAGCTTTTCCTCGCTTCATGTTCTTGATTGCATGTGCAACTTCTGCTGGAAGGACTGGAAGAACTCTGGTACCTTTCATGATGTCTGGAGTACATGTATCATCCCTTTCATATAATTTGGAGTAGAAATATTTCACTCTTGTCAAAATTTCGCCTCTATTTCTTGTTACAGAACCATCTTCTTTTCTCAGTGCCATAATCTGTTTTTTCCCCTTACTGAGATGTCCCTTTGCTATCTTTAGGCTTTGGTTGTTTTCAATTGCTTTCCTGACTAGTTCACAGTTGAATTTCCTTACGTCTTCAGTGATACTTTTTTGTACTGTCTTGCATAGCTCTATATATTCCACTTTGGAAATCACATCTTCTTTAGTTGTCCTCATCTCTCTTCTTTTTTGCATCAACATTTTGGTTTTTCCTGATAATTTGTTCACATGCAATTTGTTCTTAGACCCAGCTAATTTTGTTGCTGTTTCCATAAGAGCTTTGGTTACTTTTCTGTTAACTTCAGAAATATCCACTTCTTCCGATGTTAGGCCTTCTAAAGCAGAGAATCTGTTCTTCAGTTCCAATTTGAAGGTATTTATATATACGTATATACGTTTTTATGCACAAAACTGTATAAAAATGATCCACAGGCATGAGAAATAGATCTTCCATATACATCAATGGTTATGAGTGAAATTATTGCATGAAATGCAATGGAAATGTATTATGAGAAAGACACTTTGCATAAAAGACAATTCAAATGTATTAAATTGTATGTTTTACATTTTTTTCTTAGGTGTTTACTCTGCTGTAACAAAACTTTTAATATAGCACTTCATACTAGCATTACTGCAATGAAGTGCCAATTTGTTAATGCATTCCTTCCATTTGGTTTTTAAAACAAGATTGCATCGAAATGATCCAATAGGCATCTGAAACATAGATTTTCCATATGTAGCAGATGTTCTGAGCAGAAATGGTGCTTTTATTACAATGGAACCATATTAAAAGGTATTTTTTTGAATTAGCCCTCCCCATCTATTAATTCTGCCAAAGCAACAGTATTGCAGTGGTCATTTTCGAATTATTCTTTCATGCTTAGTTGTTTTTGTTTTTAAAGCGTATTTTAGTACAATTGTACTGATAGAATTAACATTATATTTCATGAGAGAAATTAGTTTATTGGGGGAGGTCACGCTGTGCTTTATCATTAATTCTGTATTTTGTGTAAATGGTATTGGAATGGTTGTCCTTTATAACTTTAGTCAATTGGTTGATCGATGAGCTAGTGTTCTGATCAAATCACAGTATAAGCATTTTTTATATTTCATCTGTTGTGTTTTGTGTTATGAATAAGGAATTCCTATTATTGGTTTTGTTACCAAGTGCACATATGTGATGACATATATCCTATTATCTTGTTGCTCCTTTCATTGGTTTTATTTTTGCATTCTGTATTTACTGTTGTTAATTACATTTTGCATAGTATTTACTTGTGACATTATGCTGACGTCAGTTTGAATTTAATCTCTGGAATAGTAAATGTAGTCTGAAGTACATTTTAAATGTTTTTCTTTCAGTTACTATCAATTTGTCATGTTTTCAGTTCTTCAATATTCAGTCACTATGTGGCTGGAATTGTATTTCCTCATTGTAAATATTTCATCTTTTTGTATATATTTTCAATAGCATAATATGTTAGCATCCACACTATTTTAATTAGAAAAATAGATAACATTTTAACGCTAACATGTTAATGTTGCATTTCTGAGAAACCATGTACAAATGATCTAATAGATACCATAAATATTCATTTTTCATATGCAGCAACAGTTATGAGTAAAAATATTGCTTTAAATACAATGGAAACATTGCAGTCAGCACATTCTGTCATCATTTATGGTACTTTTCCGAGCACCTCAGAACCCTTGCTCTTTTTGATGATCGTGTCACAGTTGAAACCAAAGAAGCCATGGTCACAAATTTCTCATGTCCGCCAAAATCTGTAGACCTGAAGCGGCTGAACAAGAAGGGATTTGATCACTGCACACCATTAGAGATGTACATCACCAGCAGTTCATTAAACATGTTCAACCTAATTTCCATTAATGGTCAAGAAGAGGCAAAGGAATTTTTGTCAAGGTCCCCCTTCTTTGGCCAACAGATCCCACATTCCTGGGGCTACAAACCAAAGCAAAGCTTCTCAAGGTTGTTAACGACTGCGCAGAAAGACGAACTGCGCTTATCCAATCATACAACTCTGCGTTGACAAAAGATGAAACCCAGAAGCAGTACCTTCTGCAACTTGTCAGAAGTCACTGTAAAAACTTTCCAGCTCCAATGAAGGGTACTATGACGAATAAGGTAAGTGGTGCAATGGGTCTTTATTGTCAATTTTTAATATTGTATTTTATTCACAGTTTCAAATTTTTTTATGTTCATGACAGTGATGTCAGTGTGTACAGGTAGAGTGTAATTGTAAACTAACAGTGTAAATTGTAAGAAGTATATAAAGTGAAATTACCATGTTCCATTTTCTTTCATTTAACAAAACAAGCACACGGCTGATACCTCTAAATATTGTTCAATCTGTTAAAAAAAATTTATGCATACTTACTGTTCCATATGGAACAGGAACAGCCTTGTGGAGAAAGCCATATCAAACTTTCATTTTTTTGGCCACCCTAATCTAAATATTTTAATACGAAACTGTGTGTGTGTGTGTGTGTGTGTGTGCGTGTGTGTCTTTCCTTTAAAAGTTGCCTGGAACATCGATCTTTAATATAAAATAATGAATATGATCAAAAATATTGTTTTTAATATAAGTGGGGAAACATCTTAAAAAGCGTCTTTTACAATTAGTTCCCTGTGTGTTGTTTACTCTGCAGCAGTGAAGTGCCAACCTGTTAATGTATACTGTATAATATTTTTTTTTTCGTTTTTAAAATAAGGCTGTGTATAAATGATCTAATAGGCATTCAAAATGTTGATTTTCCATATGCAGCAAATGTTCTGAGCCCAAATGTTTCTTTAAGCAAAACAAAACAAATAAAAAGGAGACCCTTTGGATTTTGTTACCCTGTATGCTGTTTACTGTAGTGGAACAACGATAGTGCAGGGAAGTGCCAAACTACTAATGTTTTGGAACATTGAATATAAAGTTCTTTTGTTGTTTTTGTTACTGAAAGGGCTGAATTGAAAATAACAACCAATGCCTATGCAAAGCGTTCAGTTTGCATATGTGGCAGAAGTTCCGAGCAGAAACGTTGATTTAAATAAAATGGAAACGGATCAAATGGTAGTTCTTTTTAATTTTTTCCCTTACCTGTCATTTACTCTGCAGAAGAAGGAAAAAACCAGAATGCCCAGCAAGGATGCAGAGAACACACAGTATCTACTATTCACTATGTCCCTTGTTCAAATTGCCCTTAACTCACGATGCTGTATCTCTCAAGCCATGGCATTGCAGATAAAAGGTGAGCCCACTGCAGAAGGGCAAAAAACCAACTGGGCCATTCCAATATTCTGAAAAACCCACCCATGATATGGAGTAGATGAATGTTTAAATAATATTAATTCTAGGCTAAAATTATTGTGTTAAAACGAGTTACAATTGTTGTAAGTAAAATTACATTAATTAATTTAATTATTTTAAATTAAAAATGCTATTAAACTGAAAGTGACAATTTCCAATTCTAAAATGCTGCAGTTTTATTTTCATTACGGAAAAACAGAGGAAATGGTGAGTACGAGGAAGTGAAACCAAAATTAATTGCTGTTCAGCCACCCTCCAGCTCCAGCCCCCAATGTTTTTAGTCTGGTGTTGCCCCTGTTTCTAACTCAGACAAGAATGAAACAAATATCAAATGTGTCATCGTCACAAGTCCGGTCATAAGAGAGCTCCAACGTAAATTTTTGCGTTCTTCATCCCATTAAAATACTACAAAAATTACGATTCCCATTTATTTTAAGACACATCATGATGCCTCAAAAAAGCAAATAAGACAAACCTGTACCTTCTACATATAGCACCGGGTGCTACAGCAAATTGTTTGCATAAAAGCAGCACACAACAGCATGAGACCCTAAAGTTTGAGCAAAGAATTAAGTACAACAATCAGAGAATGTGACCGAGAGATCTCCCAAGGCAATAGTTTCGAATTCCAGAGTATTTGTGGAGGAAACTTGTGAAAACATTACCATGGACTGAACCTAGACTCCATCAGTGCACAAATACGTATATCATGTACATAAAGCATACAAAGGGGAGAGAGACCGTAATATTACATAATAAGTATTAAGATATGCGAAACACAGATCTATGTCACTTATATCTACTACTACAGACAGCACTTTGGTTGGTTGGTTGGTTGGTTGGTTGATTTTTATGGCACAAGGGCCATGTTTGGCCAAAGAGCGCCAGACACAAGACAATAAAACAAACAGTATTCTACAGCACTTTGCACATAGCAAATGCTCCACAGTAGTACATTCGTACAAAGAACTGGTGCTCTCCTCCAACTCAATGAACACAGAACCATTCACGAATTTGAAACTCCAAACGGACAAATAAAAAACGATTGTGCTACAAAACAAATTTTTTTGCGCACAATACGGTACAAACGTAGCACAAATGAATAACATGCCTGAAATACAAAAATTTCAAGGTGGAAGCTGGTAAAGGGCTGCAGGAATGGCGCTCCCTATTTTTACATTTCATAAAATTTGTTATCAGCATTGATTGGTACAAACAAAATTTCTTGCGGTACAATCCTGTGCAAACGTAGTACAAACAAATAGAATGGCTGAATTGCAGAGTTTCCGTGGTATGTGGGCTGGCGAAATGGTGCTTCCGTCTCAAAAATTGCGAATAAGTCGCTAACAGAAGTGGTACGAACGAGAATGTTTGCGGTACAACCCTGTACAACCGTAGTACAAACAAATGGCATGGCTGAATCACCGAATTTCTGAGGTGGGGTCCGACGAAATGGTGCTTTAGACTTAAAAACTGCAAATAACTAACACTTTACTGGAAGCGGTACAAACGGAAATTTTTGCGGTACGATTCTGTACAAATGTAGTACAAACAAGTGGCGTGGCTGAATCGTGGAATTTCCGAGGTGTGGTGGGTTACGAAATGGTGCTTTAAACTTAAAAATTGCAAATAACTCTTTACTGGAAGTTGTACAAGCGAAACATTTTTGCTGTATGATCCTGTTGAAACGTAGTACAAACGAATGGCATCACTGATTCGCCAATTTTCCGAGGTGTGGGAGGAAGGCTGGCGAAATGTTGCTTCCGTCTTAAAAATTGTGAATAACTGTTTACCGGAAGTGGTACAAACAAATTTTTGGCGGTACCATCCTGTACAAACATAGTACAAATGAATGGCATCACTGAATTCCCAAATTCCCAAGGTATGGGGGCTGGCGAAATGGTGCTTCCATCTTAAAAATTGCAAAAAACTCTTTACTGGAAGTGGTACAAACGAAAATTTTTGCAGTATAATCCTGTACAGACATAGTACAAACAAATGACATGGCTGAATCGCAGAATTTCCAAAGTGGGGGGCTGGCAAAATGGTGCTTTAGACTTAAAAAACTGAGAATAACTCTTTACCAGAAGTGGTACAAACAAAAAATTTTGTGTTGCAATCATGTACCACTGTAATACAAACAAATGGCATGACTGAATTGCCGAATTTCCGAGGTGGTGGGGGATGGCGAGATGTTGCTTCTGCCTTAAAAATTGGGAATAACTGTTTCCCAGAAGCGGTACAAACGAATGGCATCTCTGAATCGCCGAATTTCAGAGGTGAAGGACTGGCAAAATGGTGCTTTAGACATAAGAATAACTCTTTATGGAAAGTGGTACAAACAAAAAATTTTGCAGTACGCTTTAGTACCATTGTAATATAAATGAATGACATGACTGAAACGCAGAATTTCCAAGGGGAAGCTAGCAAAATGGTGCATTAGACTTAAAAATTGAAAATAACTCTTTACCTGAAGTGGTACAAACGAAAATGGTGCTTCCATCTTAAAAATTGAAAATAAATCGTAACCACAAGTGGTGCAAACAAAAAATTTTGAGGTACACTCCTGTACAAACTGAATAACTGTTTATCCCAGCACAAAAATTGGCTGAATCGATGAATTTCTGAGGTGTGAGGGCTGGCTAAATGGTTCTTTCATCTTAAAAATTGAAAATAAATTGTAACCGGAAGCGGTACTAATGAAAATTTTTGCAATACAATCCTGTACAAACGAATGGCATGAGTGATTCGTTGAATTCCCGAGCTGGGGGATGGCATAATGGTGGTTTAGACTTAAAAACTGAAAATAACTCTTTACCAGAAGTTTTACAAACGAAAATCTTTGTGGTACAATCCCATACAAATGTAGTACAAACGAATGGCAAGGCTGAATCGCCAAATTTCTGATGTGGGGGGCTAGTGAAAAGGTGTTTCAGACTTAAAAATTGTGAATAACTCTAGCGGAAGTTGTACAAACGAAATTTTTTGAGGTACGATCCCGTACCACCATAATACAAACGACTGGCATGACTGAATTGCCAAATTTCCGAGAGGGGGGTAGGGCTGGCAAAATACTGCTTTAGACATAAAAATTGAAAATAAGTCTTAACCAGAAGTGGCACAAACGAAAAGTTTTGCGGTACAATCCTGCACAAATGGAAAGTAAACAAATGGTATCGCTGAATCGCCGAATTTCCAAGGTACAGTGGCTGGCGAAAGGGTGCTTCATTCTTAAATATTGCAAATAACTGTTTACCGAAAGTGGTACAAATGAAAAAAATTTCAGTACGATCCTGTAACACCATAATACAAATGAATGGCATGGCCGCATTGCCGAATTTCCGAGGTGAGGGCTGGCGAAATGGTGCATTAGACTTAAAAATTGAAAATAACTCTTTACCTGAAGTGGTACAAATGAAATTGTTTGCAATACAATCCTGTATAAACCAATGGATGGCTGAACTGCCAAATTTGGCAAAATGGTGCTTCCGTCTTTAAAATTGAAAATAAATCCCAAGCGGAAGTGGTAAAACCAAATAATTTTTGTGGTACACTCCTGTACAAACGTAGCACAAACAAATGGCATGACTGAATCTCTGAATTTCCAAGATGGGGGGGGGACTGGCAAAATGGTGCTTTGGGCTTAAAAATTGTGAATAACTCTTTACCAAAAGTGGTACAAACGGAAATTTTTGTGGTACAATCCGTAGAAATGTAGTACAAACGAATAGTATGGCTGAATCGCCGAATTTCCGAGGTGTAGGGTAAAAACGAAAAAAAATTTGCGGTATGATTCTGTACAAACATAGTACAAACGAGTGGCATTGCTGAATCGCCGAATTTCCAAGGTGGGGCAAAATGGTGCTTCCGTCTTAAAAATTGAGAAAAACTGTTTCCCGGAAACGGTACAAACGAATGGCATCTCTGAATCGCCGAATTTCCAATGGGAGGGGGCTGGCGAAATGGTGCTTTAGACTTAAGAATTGCGAATAACTCTTTACCGGAAGTGGTACAAACGAAAATTTTTGCGGTACGATTTTGTACCACCATAATACAAACGAATGACATGACTGAATCGCCGAATTTCCGAGGTGGAAGGCTAGTGAAATGGTGCATTAGGCTTAAAAATTGAAAATAACTCCTTAGCAGAAGTTGTACAAACAAAAATGCTTGCGGTACAATCCTGTGCAAACGACCACATCCCTGAATCCACAAATTTCCGAGGTACGGGGGCTGGCAAAATGGTGCTTCCGTCTTAAAAATTGCGAAAAACTCTTTACCAGAAGTGGTACAAACAAATGGCATGGCTGAATTGCAGAATTTCCAAGGTGGGTGCTGGTGAAATGGTGCTTCCGTCTTAAAAATTGCGAATAACTCTTTACCGGAAGTGGTGCAAACGAAAAATTTTGTGGTATGATTCTGTACCACCGTAATACAAACGAATGGCATGACTAAATCGTCGAATTTTCGAGGTGGGGGGAAGGGGCAAAGTGGTGCTTCTTTCTTAAAAATTGCACCCCGGTTTGAAATTGTAATAACTCGTTACCGGAAGCAAACGAATAGCATAGTTGAATGAAATTTTGAAAATGCACGGGGGGGGAGGGGGAGCTGCCGTTCCTTCAGACTCCCACTTTGAAATCAGAATAACTGGTTACCGAAAGTGGTACAAACGACAATTTTTGCGGTACAATCTGGTACAAATGAATGACATATTTGAAATTTCAAAATTCCAAGGGGGTCTGGCAAAATGGAGCTATCTTCAGGAAGCCTTTCAACCTTTGTTCTTTTCATCCTAGGCCTCTTCCTATTCCTTTTCCTCCAACCAACATTCAGTTTCACTCGCGACACTACCACACTACCAAGTAATTATCAGAGCCAACATCCGCACTTCTCATCACACGAGTGTCAACGACTAAGTGTTTCAGACGCTGATCATAGACAATAAATCTATCACTCTTTTGACCAAGAGTAGGATTTTCTCAAGTATATGTGTGGATATACTTGTGATTTGAAAAACATATTAGATACACACAAACCATTCTCAATGCAGAGCTCAATTAATCCTTCACCATTACCATTCACACAAGGATCACTTAACTTACCAAGAATATTATCAGAAATCTAACACTGAAATCCTCTAACACTGAAATCGCGTTATTATGCCTTTCTCTTTAGCACCAAACTGGCTCAAAACAGCTTTTAGCTCATTCTAGAAATCTTCCTTCCTATCAGAAGGTTCCAAGTCACAAGGAGCATACACTACAACAATTACTATTTTCTGAAGTTTCACTTTCAACGAAATCCAAAGAATTCTCTCACTTATGCAGCTATAGTGAATCAGGTTGTTCATCTTTTCACTTAAAATCATACCTACACCAGCCTGTCCTCTCACATTATCCAATACTCCACACCACACACTCACTGTTGCATTCACTTCTTCTATCCCAATTTCCTTCTTTTTGGTTTCACTTACACATAACACATCCATTCTATAGTTATTCATTTCTTCAATCACCTCATTCATCTTGCCATTTATACCTCTAGTATTCCATATACCAATCTTACACTCACTCAGCCGAGATCTCTTTCTCATTTTCCTTTTTCCAGTACCAGGTCGATACAGTAGTGGACCATCCTTCTCAAGTGTGATAGGTTCATCATATCCAACACCAGAGTCCTTTAATTTCTTTCTTTGTGTTTTCTTAATCACGTAAGTACACCAGTGTGGGGGATTAGCCCACAGCTGACGGTTCCAGTTGGTCATTTAACCTACGGATTCTGGAACAAAACCCAGTGAGTTGGTGTCTTTTTGCCAATGTCTCACAGAACTAGTTGGGATCTCTCAAAGATTCGCAGAGGCCCTTGTTGCTGTGCTGTGTGTCACTGTTGCCAATGGAGTGCCCCGAGGAGGAAAACTCATCTCTTACTAATTCAAAAACAAAAGATGACACAAACAGGTAAAAATCATGATTTGTTCCATATTTGAACAAACTAAGAAGTGCAGAGTCAGGTTATCCTTTTCCATTAAAATGATTTGTGCCCCCTCCCCCTTTCTTACACTGAAACAGTTTTAAACTTTATAAATGTGTGCAAGTGTTTTTAATTACATTTCATTAATATATTAGTATATGTTACTCACAAAATAACCATGTTGGCTATTATGAATCATAAAAAGCATAATCCTTTGTACTAAGTATCACCATATTAGTCAAAACAAAACTTGGTGCTCTTTGGCACTTTGAGGCCCTTGAGCCATTAAACTCTAACCACCAAAACAAAACTAGTCAGTCATACCATAATTTATTCCAGATGTAATCAATGTGATTCTTACTATCTGATAAGAAAATTAAAAAAGTAGCTAATAAACTTACCCGTGGTTCAAACAAACCAACACGCTGTGTAATTGGTTCATTCTCTAAAACTTCAACTTTACATATTTCATCAAGGATGGAATAATGGAAGTATAGATCATTTGGCTGAAGAAAAACTTCTCTCCCAATTGGAACTTCAATGTCATTTTTATGCACCACCAACTGACTAAATGCATTAGAAGCACAAATTAATAAAGCCAGACAGTTCTTCAAAAGTGCAATCCCTTCCAACATTTTTATCCAAACCTTGAACAAAAATACCAAAATGCAAAAATGAGCATGTAGAATTATATGATTTTACCATTGCAAAAACATTAATGGCCATATATGCATTCACTTTGTATTGGTTTAATAGTTGTGGGTAACACAAATACAGTATGACAAGCAGAAATAACTATGCTTTACAATTAAATGTTATAAATCTAAATTACATAATAAAAGAATGAACCACAACACTTGCTATTTTAAAAAGCTGTTAACGGAGAGAGTTCCTTTAAAATGTGAATGCTAAATGACATTTAAAGGAAATTTCACTTATGTTAATTTCACAAGTTTTATAATTCAAGAACTAACTCACATAAAAATAATTCTATAAAGTCTTGTGAATCAAAAAGTTTAATGTGAAAGAAATTCGGAATTTTGTATGAGACAGATAAAGCGTGGAAGTATCTTAAATTGTAGGGATGTATTTGTTAGTTTCCTTTATAAATTTCACAGCTGTAACAGAAAAGCTAAAAACTTGGAAATAATGCACCTGTTAAACCTGAAAACAATCATGGTTAGCAAATAAATAAAATACTATTTCACACAATGTTTCTTTCAATGATATCAATATCAAATAAAAATTGTACAGTAAGCATCTTTCACATTCCGCAGAAGGCTATTTCTTGAATTTACTTGCTCAGGAGGTAAGCATTTACTGATGCCAAAACAAACTCTGCTCTACACATAATGCTACCAAAAACAGAAACCAACTCTATGTTACAGCAATGAGGTCTACACATGACTGTCAAGTATCACCACATTATGTGAAAACTGATCCTCTTCTATGCCCTGAACATATAGATTATTCATTAGAAACATACTAAAAGTTAAGTACTTACTGTAAGTGTTCTATTCATAGTAAAAAAAAATCATAAAAGTATATGATCTAATCCTTATGTTAATGTCATTTCCTCTGATTTTCTTATAACTTTTCTCACACATTCCTCAGATCCCTTGTGATATGTCTGGAACTAAATGAACTGGCAGTGGGAGAATTCCCTGGGCACATTCCCTGGAAATAGCATGTGTGTAGTTAAAACTACACAAAACTGACCCAAACAACTTACAAAACAGCAATGTTCACACAACTTTGCATAAAATATAAGCTGAAATTGCTTATAGCACAGTATAATTCAGTTTATTTACTGGTGCAATATAGTATACACAAATTACCAAGCTTTCACTTTCCACTGAGAAACTTTTTGAGGCAGAAATTAAATAGAAATGACAAAGAATTTGAATGCATAAGAAATAAATCTTTTTATTATTTTTTTTTTTTTTTTTGAAATAGCATGTAATACAGAGCAAGCAGTATCATGTGTTATATTTTACTCGGTTAAATGTTGTGTTGTGGCATGTCTGATGGCTATCTCTTTGAAATTAACACGTAAGAGGCAATTCTAATATTATTCCACGCAGCAATGCCCAAGCACCGCATGACTTCACTACAATGCATCACATTCTGCATGTTTTGGTCACCATTTCTTTGTGTTTCTTACATCTAGTGGCTAAGGATCATTTCACAATTCCAATACATAACTTGCACTGCATGACTTTCCTGGCAAGCCTTGTGTTTTGCATGTCCTGGCTAACATTTCTCACATGTTCTTTAACATCTAGTGGCTAAGGATCATTTCATCATTCTGATAGATAATATCTCTACATTATCAGGATATATTAGCCATATATTGTACACACCTGCTTTTTTTCATTGTACTGTCTCTCCTTGCAGTTGGATGTTATAAATGATAAAGGGGTTGCGACGGTCCAACCTGCACTACTCTTCTATCCAACCCGACTAGCTTAAACCCCCACAGGAAGGACTGTCTTAACTAAGTTGGCATGTTAAATTAAAACAAATATCAACAGTGCTCAAAAACTTTACAGCACAATTTCAATTTTCAAACTGTTTAATTTCACAAGAAAATTTTACCATTCAAATTAAATATTGCATTTACCTTGAAATGCTCTACCACGCAGAGCAGGCAAAAACAATTCTTGACTGAACAGTGCAGCATAGAACAAAAGAATGCAATAATTATCAGGCCCTGCAGAATCTGGGCAGACATACCAGTCCTCGGTATGGATGCTCACCAGCAAGCAGATGAGAACCAACCATAAAATGAAGCAGACAGCATAGAAAGGAGGCCGTCGACAAAGTCAGTTCGATACAAGGCAAGTATCAGTTTCAGCAGTATTCGGCACACATCTCACTCCTCTGCATGGATGCTCACCGGCAGGCAGATGAGAGCAAAAATCCACTTCAGCATCACTGGGTTGGTACCTTCCAAATGCATGGCTTCTACAGGGTTAGCAAACCCCAACAAAAGAAAAGAAATAGACAAGCAGGACAGCCATGAGCCACTCAACAAGCAAGAAAAACAAAAAGCAACCACAGCCTGAATACAAGGAACAAAAAGCAGCCTCGAATCTATAGTATGTGTTCTTTTATCTTACTCCACAACAAAGAGCCCAGACTCATACATTCCAAACATATGCAAATACACACAAAAAAGGAACAATGAACTGACGAAGAAAAAGCACTTGAGAAAAATGTTGTGAGGCCTTTAGAATTTATCAAATGCCTTTCTCCGATTACCCATAATGTGACATACCCTCTCCCATGAAAGTGAGTTTACCCCAGTAAAAAAAAAAAAAAAAAAAAAAAGTCTTACTGTCACATTACAAAGAAAAACTTTAACTCTTAGTCAGTTAATTCAATTATATTAATTCATACCAATAAAAACAAACAAGTTATAAATAAATTAATATAACAATTCAAATTACAATTATCTAATTTACAAATCCCGAACTATCATATAACCAACTACTCAATGGAACCCCTATCGCAGCAGCAACCGATTCAATAACATACACACAATCAAACGGAACGTTAGTACAACCCCATTTTAACCGTAAGTCCATGAAAACACCATTTAATGAATCACACACACACACAAAACAAAAACAATGACCAGCTGAAAATGACGATGAATGATACGACAATGATCAACATTTGATGAAGTGACATGCCACACAGTACATGAAAAATGAATACAAAACTATTACTGCTGCTGTTCGAAAATGAGAATGGGTTGTCACAACCCTGCCAATTTTTGATAGTCTACCCTCTGTCGTCGGGACTCACGGGAAATACCCTGCCGACTTTCTCCACTCGAAGACACAGACGCAGAACAAACAGAATCACTCTCAGGAGTCCCCAAACTACTAGCAGAAATGTCCACTCCTCACAGAAAATGGAACAGGAACCAAATCTCGAGCAGAGTTCAATGAAATTTCATGATTTATGGAACCATTAACAGAATGTTGATTTTTTGATGAAGAAGAAACAGAAAGTGACTGAGTCAAAGTTTGAGGAGAAAACTCCTCCTGGAGTTTCAACTGTAGAATCCAACTTGACAGAAAGCTTCAAATTACACACATTGTGCAATCCCTTTGGGTTCACTCAAAAGTTTGAAGTTCATATACCAAGGAAGACAATATTTCACTGACAACAAAAGGTCCTTCCCAATGCAGAAAGAACTCTGAAATCTCATTCCAATCTGCAAATGAACTTGGATGTGTTTTCAATAACACTTCTTGACCAATCTGGAATCTTTCGTCCTGATGGTGCTGATCATATCTATCTTTCCATCTGCGTTGCTATTTTCTGACTTTTCCATGGATTTTCTCATGAATATCCTCCTTACGCTGTTTGGCATATATCTTACGCAACTGACCCCTTTGAGTCAAACTAATCTTTTCCCCTTCTGTCAACCGATTAATCTCCGACCATTTCACTTCCTTCTTATAGATAGGACATAAGAAAGACCTGCCTCCACCCTCTGGGCACCTGTATCAATACGCAATGAAATCTGGGACATTATGTCCAATCCAACAATAACATCAATTGTCAATCCAGATACAACTAAAAATTCATGCCAAAAACAATGTCCGAAAATCTCTACCACACATCTGACAAGACCCTCTGGTTAACAAGTGTCACCACTGGCAGTAACCAAAGTGGGCAAAACCTGAGAACTTTCCTGATCACTGAAGGATGAATACATATCAAATTTCTCATTCCAGGATGGTGAAATTTTTAAATTTCTGTGGTTACGTTACATGGAAGAACAGCTTGATTTAGTCCGTAGGATGAATACAGTTCTTGATAAGTCCACAGACTAATCACTGAATGTGCTGAACCTGTATCTAAATATCCCCTAAACTTCTTTCCATCCTAGGTTATCTCTCTAGGGTAAGATACACAGCATTCTGTGAATGTAAGTATGCCATTGATGAGTAGGAACTACAGCGACATTCCGCAGCTTCTAGCGAGTTTCCCTGATGTGAACCACAAAGGGGACAAGAAACTCAAAAATGTCCAACCTTCCCACATCAAAAACACCGACCACAGGAAGTCCTCCCCTGAGACCTCGCCATAGGAACATTAGGGCTAACCTCGTTCAGTAGATACTTTTCCAGATATCCTTAACAAAGCCTCTTGCTGCCAGCGAATAATCTCAATAACCTCTAACAAACTATATACACCTCAAGCAGCAAAGAACACCCTTCAGTGACACTGGAAGCTGGTCCAACAAAGCGGTCACAATTTCCTCCTCCATAGCCCCTGGCTGCCATTTCAAATAAAGCTCACGGAACTGACACATGAACCGTTTCACATTCTCCCACACATGAAACTGCAGGGAAAAGAATTCCAGAGCAAAGGCATCCTTCATGCGATATGGTGAATACTATTGTTCGAGCATTTTCTGGAAATCAAACCAAGAAGAAAACTGTGGGAACTTTGAATGTCTCTCCACCATGTAAGTGCATTTCCCTTAAGACATGCAGTAATGAACCCTACACGATTTCAGTCCAGAGCATGGTATACCTCAAATTCCTGTTCCACATCATGAAGAAAAGAAAACACATCCTCCTCTGGCTCCCCTGAAAATCTAGCCTTCAACTATGGGAATAAACCTGGAACCCACGTTCCCACACCTAAAGGTCTAGATGTGTCAAATCCCCGTGAAACACCACTTGTGTCATTTGGTAATGTATCAGAAACTCGACCCTGAGAGCGCAACTGGTCTCTCTGTTCACCAACAGATGAAGACAGCCATGAATGATTTCTCATTCCATCAGATGCTCCATTTGCATCATGTCTCCTAAAATTTGCATGCTCCTCACAATACCGCTGAACAAAACGAGAACAGAAAGTGAACACAATGAACAACAAAATCAAAATAACATAATGTTCCCACATGTTTGCAATTTTTCAATCCTCACAGGAGCAGACAAACACAAATTAACCCTATACTGCAAGAGCATATCCCAAGCAGTCAGCTATACACACAGAAATAACTTTCCAACTACATGAGCATTCAAATTTAGAATTTGGACTAAGCACTGTTGCATGTCAACATTTACTTATAACTTTCTCTTCGAGCCCCATGTTGGGAGCCAAATTTGTGACAGTCCAAATTGCACTACTCTTCTACCCAACCCAATGAGCTTAAACCCCCATAGGAAGGACTGTCTTAACTAAGTTGACATGTTAAATTAAAACAAATATCGACAGAGCTCAAAAAGTTTACAACACAATTTCAATTTTCAAACTGTTTAATTTCACAAGAAAATTTTAGCTTTCATATTAAATATCACATTTATCTTGAGATGCTCTACCCCACAGAAGAGGAACAAACAGTTCTTGACCGAACAATGCAGCATAGAACAAAAAAATGCAATAATTATCAGGCCCTGAAGAATCTGAGCATACATACCACTCCTCGGCATGGATGCTCACCAGCAAGCAGATGAGAACCAAATATAACATGAAGCAGACAGCATAGGAAGGAGGCTGTCGACGAAGTCAGTCCAATGCAAGGTAAGTATCAGTTCTAGCAGCAACTCAGCACACATCCCACTCCTCTGCATGGACGCTCATCAGCAAGCAGATGAGAACCAACTGTAACATGAAGCAGACAAACAGCATACGAAGGAGGCCGTCAATGAAGTCAGTCCAATACAAGGCAAGTATCAGTTCCAGCAGCAATTCGGCACACATCCCACTCCTCGGCATTGACACTCACCGGCAAGCAGATGAGAGCAAAAGTTCACTTCAGCATCACTGGATTGGTATCTGCTCTTCCAAATGCATGGCTGCTACAGGGTCAGCAAATCCCCAGCAAACGAAAAGAAACAGATGAGCAGGCCAGCCATGAGCCGCACAACAAGCAGGAAAAACAAAAGGCAATCGCAGCCTGAATGCACGGAACAAAAAACAGTCTTGAATCTATAGTATGTGTTCTTTTATTTTACTCCACAACAAAGAGCCCAGACTCATGCACTCCAAAAATATGCAAAGACACACAAAAAAAGGAACAATGAACCGAAGAAGAAGCACTCAAGGAAAATGTTGTGAAGGCCTTTAGATTTTGTCATATGACTTTCACTGATTACCTGTAACGTGACAAAGTCACAAATTTTATAGCTACAGTGATGTTATATTCATACACTAGGTTCTTCAACTGCTATGTAAAACCCGGGTATCTAACTTGCAAAAGCTTCCCAATAAAGAGTGAAAGCTTGGTAATTTATATATACTACATCACATCAAAAATAAACTAAATTATTCGTCGAACTGTCAGGAGAGACAATACAATGAAGAAAAAGGTGTGTATGCTGTATCACTAATATGCCCTTACAATACAGAGATATAATCTATCAGAATGATGTAATGATCCTAGCTACTAGATGAAAAGAACACATGAGAAATGTCAACCAGGACATGCCAGGAGAGTCATGCAATGCTCAGCCAATCCTGTATGGAATATGATTAAAAGAATTGCCCCATATGAACTTTAAAGAGACAGCTATCAGGAAGACAACTGAGATCCCCTCCAGCAAGCTAGAATGCAATGACACTGTGTCTATGGAATTACCAGTGGTGTGACATGCATTACTACGAAGAGGAAAAATGCTGCAATACAACATGTAACACAGCTCAAGCTATAATCCACACTATTTCAAAAATTAACTTTATTTCTTACACATTATAATTCTCTGTAATTTATGCCTAACCTCTGCCTTGTAAAAGCCTCTCACTGAAGAGTGAAAGCTTGGCAATTTATATATACTATATCACAACAGCACAAATAAACTGAATTATACTACACTATAAACTTTTTCAACTTGTACAGTTTGGTGTACTCTTAATTAATATATTTGCATATCTTCAACAATGTGCTGAAAAAAGTGTTATACTTCTGCTTCCTTGTTCCTAACTTATACATCAGTTAACATATCACATATAAACATAAACAATAGTGATCATCACATCAAAGTGAAAACTTCATATTTTTTTCCTTCTATAAATGTATTTAAATATGCCTTTCATTTCTGAATAGCACATGAAAAAAAGCTACCCATATCAGTCATGCACTCTAAATCATCCAACCACTAATGAATCCTACATTGTTAAGGCATCAATGCATTCTGAATAAGAATTTAATGAGTTTTTCTATTGCAGCAAAGGCAAGCAAATTGCTTACACAAAATTCTTGCCTTCTAGTCACAGCAGATAAGGATGTAACCACTGATCACTTCTTGATTATCTCCTTCATATATATTTCAGGACATATCATCCAGTAATGCGTTACCATTCTTACTACTTTATTACTTATCAACCAGATAGCAGCTCATGAGACAGACAGTAGTGCAACATGACAGAAATGCATTATGATTCTTACTATGTTTGTTCAACTAAAGAGTTCATGAGACAGCCAGTAGTAGTACAGCATGGAGGCTGAGAGCCAGGATCGGCCTTAGGCACGAGTGAAATTGGCAGTCACCCATATCATTGATCCTATAAGATTTTGTAATGAATTTTTCATAGGATCTCTTTTTTATTTATAATTTTTACTTTATGCTCACCATAATATACTGTACTATACTATTTCATGAAATACATCATCACCCCTCCCTCTTTTTTAATTTTGTTGTAACTTAACTATGCACATTTCACCCATATCTTTAAAAAATGATGAAACTGATTATAGAACTACAGCACAGGAGTTCTTCACTGCCCATTCAGAAGTTAAAATTGCTGTTTTCTTTAAGTTTATCTTGTGAGCCTTGATAATTTATGCAGCATCTCTCCCCTCAAGGCTGGCAATATATATGGCCACTGTACACCACTGTCAAAAGCTGGAAGAGTATATATAAATATATTCCAGTTGAAATTACACAGGGTGATCATTTTATCATGCAACCTGGCATTTAATGGCGCAGAACAGGGCATTTGGTTGTTGTAAAGGGAGAAAGTGTGTGACATGCCAGTAGATGGCAGTACAAAGCTCCCGAGATGGGAAGTGCAGGTGCGTGGTTAGTTGCGTTCCAGAACAGTGAGAAGAACGCTGTGTTTGCAGAAGTTGCTGACGGACATTACAAGATGCCATTTCCAACGACATGATGGGTGTTTATTGTGGAAGTGTATTTTCAACAGAAATCATATGCACACGTACAGAAGCAATTTTATCAAAAGTATCCTGACGTGCCTGTGCCCAACAAATCAACAATTATACGAGCCATCAGCTGTTTTCGAGAGACTGGGAATGTTGGTGACAAGAAGAAGACGAGGAGGTCCCATGTGTTAACGGACGTCGAACTCAAGGAGGTATGGGCAGCATTACAACATTCGCCAATGAAGAGTTTGCATAAACTGGCGGCACAACAACAGATGTCGTGTGGGAGTGCACACAAGGCCACAAAGGAATTATGTCTCCATGCGTACCGTGTCCACTGTGTACAAGAACTCAAAGAACCGGAAACGCACCAACAAATTGCGTAGTGTAGGCAGCTAATGACATTGGTGAGATGTCACGGAATAGGCCTGTTGGATAGTGTTTTTTAGTGATGAGGCGCATTGAAAGTCGGGGTGTGGTGTGCAATTTCACGATGACGAATAGTAGGGCCCATATTTTTTTACATGACCCTAAACAGCCAGTCGTACCAGGACATCATTATGCAATTTGTTGCACTTCTGGAAGCAGATGAACGTTATTGTTACCTGCAACAGGATGGGGCAATGTGTCATAAGTTTCATGACACCCTGCAGTTTCTTGACGACATGTTTAATGACCGCCTGATTTCAAAAGGTTCGTGGCTTACCCAGATCACCTGATTTATCTTCAATGGATTTTTTCCTGTGGGGGCATCTCACAGGTTGTGTATACCAACAGAATCCACGTACTGTACATGAACTGAAGCGGCGCATTACCAGCGAGATTATGTCTATCAACTGTACGCTCCTATGCAAGGTGGCATCCAACATGGTTAAGAGGGCTCGCACCTGCCTTGCAGTTGTGGGTAGATATTTCGAAAACCTCCTGTAAACAAGTACACATGCCATTTGTTTTCAGTATCTCGTTTTCCTATTAAACCCATGATATGTCCATAACTCACTGTTGTCTTACTGCATTAGTCATCATCATCATCATTGTCAACCATTATCAATCCACTGCTGGACGAAGGTCTCCCCAAGCTTCTTCCACAATCTGTCTTGTGCCAGTCTCCTCCATGTCACTCCCGCATACTTTCGAATTCCATCCACCCATCTCCCATGTGGTCTTCTGGGTCTTTTCCTGTCCCTTGGAATCCAGTCTAAAATTTCAGCTGTCCATCTATGGTCTGTCCTTCTGGCAGTATGTCTAGCCCATAGCCATTTCAGGGATTTTACTTTTTACTCTGATCATGATGTCTTCCACTCTTGTCATTTTTCTGATCCATGAGTTCCTCTTCTTATCTCTCCTGGTTACACCAAGCATGCATCTCTCCATGCTTCTTTGAGTACTGCATTAGTAAAGAATTATAATGTAGTTATAACTCATTTAGAAGATGTATCAAACGAGAAGGTGGATGATGCTGCTGTAGCCAGAGGAATTATAAAAAAATTAAAAAATTAAAAGTTTCAGATTTGTTGCAATGCTGCACTTTTTACTGGATTTTTTGTTGATACTTAAAGAAATTTCATTGATTTTTCAAAAAGAGCAGTTACTTTTAAGTCAAGTTGAGCTACACATTAAAAGATCACTAAATGAACTTAAGAGCTTGGAATCTAGCCCTGCCTGATATATTCACAAATGTGGCAACTATCAGTGGAAACTACAAGAGCATTCAACTTACAAACATTGACAGTAAAAGCTTTGAGTCGGACAAGAACAAAATTATCAGCATTAAAAAACTTACACTGTCTTTGCACGATATATTTAATTTAAGTTGGTTGGTTGGTTTATTTTTATGGCGCAAGGGCCATGTTTGGCCAAAGAGCGCCAGACACAAGACAAACAAAATGTATATTAAAAACGTGGTATAAAGCTTAAAATCTGGCTGATCAAATAAAACTGAACAATGAGAATGATGGAAGGGCTAAAAAGACAATGAAACAAACAGTATTAAAAACATGATACAATGATTAAAATCTAGCTGATTCAGTAAAACTGAGAAATGAGAATGATGATAGGGCTAAAATCTAGATACATTTAAAATAATCAAATTTCTTTAAAAAATGAAAAGACAGCAACAATATCACTGTGGTCATTTAGGAGCCGCTGCAGTGTAGCGGCGTCCTCCGTCAACAAATGAGAATGAAAGAAATGAAAATGCACATCACGGAAACGAACACAACTACACAAAAGATGAGTGACAGTGAGTTGGCAATTGCATGTCTCACACATCGGCACAGTGTCGCCACACAGCAAAAAGCGGCGAGTGAAACGATAATGCCCAATGCGGAGACGCGCAAGCACCACTTCCTCCCAACGGTTCCGACAATATGAGGATTTCCAGATTCCAAGAACAGGTTTAATGCGATGCAGTTTATTTTCCACCTCTTGGTCCCACAGACCCTGCCACGTTCGCTGGATATGGTCGTGAACAAGAAAGCGGAAATCCCGGAGAAACAGTGGCAAGGGTGTGATGACCAGAGAGGCAGCAGTTCTAGCAGCCGCATCAGCACACTCGTTACCCGAAATTCCAACATGCCCAGGAATCCAACAAAATTGTATCTGGACACCAGCCTCGAGCAAAGAACAAAGAAGCCTTTGTACGTAAAAAAGAAAAGGGTGGTCACAACAACCCAACGATGACACTGACTGTACAACACTTAAAGAATCAGTGTACACACACCACAGCCTGTTTATGAGAGCCCAACTGAACATGAAGTAGTGCAAGATACACAGCATGCATCTCCGCCGAAAACACCATGGCCTCAGCTGGGATACACGCAACAGAGACATCATCAACACAAACAGCCGCGGATCCAATGACTCCATGCATCTTGGAGCCATCATTGAAAATGGGAGTGTAGTCAGAATTGAGGGCACGGTGCTCAGCGAAGAGCTACTGGTACACTGACGCAGGGGTTGAGGATTTATCGAAAGATGTAAAGGTGGTATCAACCATGACACCAAGTGGGTGCCATGGAGGATCCCCAAAGCCCCTGGTCCCTTCAACAAGAGACAAGTCGAGCCCTGCATCACCAGCTACGGCCCCCATATGAAGACCAAAGGTTGGAATGCTTGAGGGCCGGTTCTCAAATAAACGAGCATGCTGAGGATGGAAAACTGCATCGTATAAAGGACAATCTAGAAGAGATCGAAGTTTCAAATAAAATTGAACAGACAGCTGCAGACGGCGTAATTCGAGAGATGGTTCGTTTGCATCAGCGTAAAGGCTGGGAATCAGAGATGTTCGAAATGTTCCTGTACAAAGACGCAGCGCTTGAGGGTGAATAGTATCCAAAGGCCGGAGAACAGAACGATGAGCAGAGCCATACACGATACAACCATAATCCAGTTTCGACCGTATTAGAGAATGGTAAATGCAACACAAAGAGATCCTGTCTGCACCCCACGAAACTCTCAAAAGGATTTTTAGAATAGACAGAGAACGCAGACAGGAAATCTTGAGCCGCCGAATGTGCGCACAGAACGTAAGCGCATGATCGACGGTAAGTCCAAGGAACTTGGTCTCCGGCAAAACTGGTATGGCTGCACGGTATAAATACAGCTCTGGGTCAGGATGGGCTTCGGCAGAAATGGACACACGCTGTTTTGTCGGGAGAAAGAACGAAACCATTGTTATTCGCCGCTTTAAAGATCTGGTTAATCGCAGACTGCAACTACCTTTCAATAAAATTCATGCTTGATGACGAGCAGAAAATGTGCAAGTCATCAACATAAACAGTAGCTGAAACCGCAGGAGGAAGATTTGTGAAAAGACAATTAATGCGGAGGATGAACAATGTGACAGATAAAATGCAACCTTGAGGAACACGTTGTTCTTGATGGAACGGTGCCGAGAGTGTCGTACCCAGGTGCACCTGGAACACCCGATTGCGAAGAAAATTAACGATGAATGTCGGCAGATTTCCTCGCAATCCGCATGCGTGGAGGTCACGGATAATACTGTGCCGCCATGCTCGATCATAGGCTTTTTCAATATCAAAGAAAACAGACACCAAGTGCTGCCTACGCACGAATGCCTCGTGCACAGATGTCTCAAGTTGCAGGAGATGTTCGTGAGCTGAACGATGACGGCGAAAGCCGCTTTGTGATGGTGAAAGTACTTGATGATGTTCTAAAAAATGAATTAACCTGGAATTAACCATGCGCTCAAGAACTTTACACAGACAGCTAGTGAGAGCAATTGGACGATAACTAAAGGGAGACTTGGGATCCTTGCCAGGTTTGGGAAAAGGCAGAACAAAAGCTTTTCGCCAAGATTCTGGGAAACTGTGCTCCGACCAAATACGATTGTACAGGATTAAGAGATTCTCGAGAGACAACTGTGATAGATGACGGAGATTGTCATAGTGGATGCTATCAGGACCGACAGATGTAGCGCCGGACCAATGCAGAGCCACCCTAAATTCAACCATGCTGAAGAGGGAGTTATAACTAGTGTCATTAAAAGGCGCAAGGAGATTCCCTGGCATTCCGCAGTGTACGAGGCCAAAATACAAAATACAAGGATGTCATCGACGTACCTGATATACAAACTGGGGGAAGGGGGAACTCATTGAGAACTTTGTTCTCAATGTGTTGAAGCAGAATTTCTGCAAGTACGACTGAAAGTGGAGAACCCATGGGTGAGCCCTCCACTTGCTTGTAAATTCGGTTATCGAATTTGAAGTATGAACGCTGCTTAACAAATCTAAGAGCATTCATAGCGGCTGAAATTTCAGATGTGGGGACTTGGGACTCAGCAAGTTTGGCCTCTATAAGGAGGTGAGTGGCATCCACTGGTACATTAGGGTACAGTGAAACAACATCTAGGGAGGCAAGGGTTAAAGGTTTAGAATGTGGCTGAAACATTCTAACTTTTTCAATTGCTGCAGTAGAACTTTTCACAGAGTAAGAGGAGTTCACAGCAGAATTTGCTAAGTACTGAGCAAGAGCTTTTTCAAGGGATCGGGTCGGATTAACACAATCCACGACTAGTGGCCTAATAGGATGCACCTCCTTGTGTAGTTTTAGACGCCCAAAGATATCGGGCACACGATTATTTAAAAGTACTGTTTGGTGTGATTCTGGTAGCTGATAAATCACACCAAACAGTACTTTTAAATAGAACAACAAATCAGGATAAGATGTTTGAAGCCAATTCATCCATTCCACATATAGTGGTAGAGCGGGATCCCACAAAAGCAACATGTTCAGCACTTTCCAGATTAAAAAAAAAAAAGTTGACTTATTCCCAGATAGTTTCTCAAAGGCCTTCACCCCCCCCCCCCGGCTGTCGTGTGCCCAATATCTTTGGGCGTCTAAAACTACACAAGGAGGGGCATCCTATTAGGCCACTAGTCACGGATTGTATTAATCCGACCCGATCCCTTGAAAAAGCTCTTGCTCAGTACTTAGCAAATTCTGCTGTGAACTCCCCTTATTCTGTGAAAAGTTCTACTGCAGCAATTGAAAAAGTTAGAATGTTTCAGCCACATTCTAAACCTTTAACCCTTGCCTCCCTAGATGTTGTTTCACTGTACCCTAATGTACCAGTGGACACCACTCACCTCCTTATAGAGGCCAAACTTGCTGAGTCCCAAGTCCCCACATCTGAAATTTCAGCCGCTATGAACGCTCTTAGATTTGTTAAGCAGCGTTCATACTTCAAATTCGATAACCGAATTTACAAGCAAGTGGAGGGCTCACCCATGGGTTCTCCACTTTCAGTCGTACTTGCAGAAATTCTGCTTCAACACATTGAGAACAAAGTTCTCAATGAGTTCCCCTTCCCCCAGTTTGTATATCAGGTACGTCGACGACATCCTTGTATTTTGGCCTCGTACACAGGATGATTTAGCCAAGTTTGCCAATGCGCTTTCATATGTTTTTCCCACTATCGGGCTCATGATAGAAACTGAATCAAACTATTCTCTACCATTCTTGGACTTTCAAATCACCTGTAACCCAGTAACATGCAACCTTTCTTACTCTGTTTATCGAAAACCCACTGCCGGAAGTAGTTTAATCCCTTTTAACTCCTCACATCCGTTACCACATAAGCTTTCAGCCATCAATTTTTTAACAGCTTGCTTAAACTTGAAATAGATTTCATTTTTGATCTAGCCACCAAACATGGATACCCAAAATATATAATTAACAGAATATATAGAATAATTTTAAATGATAGATCTACATGTTTGGACAAAGAACAAAAACCAGCAAAACGTTTTGTTGGTACCGTGGAGCAGTATCCAAGCATTACTAATGTACTGACATGCACATGTATGAAATATGACACTCATTTTGGCATTAGATCCAGAAATCTATTTTCATTCATCAAAAAAGATAGAGAACCACCTGATACTCTGTGTAAATGGGGTGTATATAATATACCATTAATAGATTTTTCCAATGGCGAACACGTAAGTAATTATGTAGGATCTAATAAACGTAGCCTTGAAACTAGAATGCAGGAACATAAATATGACATTCGCGTCAATCATAGTAACACAGCACTCGCTAGATATGTGGCACAAGGAACTGTCCAACCGGATTGGAAAAACAATAAGTTGCTACATACACCTGCCTCTGTATACTCGTTGAAATTTATACATCGAGGCCTTCAAGGACGATTGCTGTAACGATAATTCCCCAACTGAATTACACAGGATTTGGAAAAAGACTCATTTCAGCTATAAACCTGCATAATATCTTCTCTTGTTAAATATGTGAGGTATTAGAAATACATATATATTTTGTATATTTTGCACCCGTTTATCATATTCCCACATGGACCTCGTCTGATGTGTGAGTTAGCAATGAAATGATAGCAACATGTGACACCCTGGCGACGCTAGTCTACATCATGTACGTCATCATACTCGGACATATATATGGGAGCACACGTGCAGCAGTGGATCTCCTCCATCTGAAGGCGGGTCGATTATCGACCCGAAAGCACTAATGGGTTTTAATATTTTAAATATGTAAATACCTATCGTTTTTTAAATTGAATATATTGTGCAAAGATGGTGTAAGTTTTTTAATGTATTGTATATGCACGACATCTTCACTAATACTAAAATTATCAGCGATGGGATAAGATACCTTCAGGAATGATTTTTAGAGTCTGAGACTACATTACAAAAAGCTTCTTCAGTGTTTGATACCTTTGTGTGGCCAGAAGAAAACCTGGAAGATTTTGGGAAAGGTGAAATTCAAGTTCTTGCCAAGCACTTTCAAAGACATCTTTCCTCTCGTAATGAACCCTCATGGGAAACTAAAATGAAGTCTCTGATGAGTGAGTGATATGAACTTAAAGTTTTAGGGCAAGATTTACAGATTGCAGATTTACTCCAAAAATACTATCTAACCAAGAGAGATTTCCAGTTCTTGGCCACTTACTAGAAATGGTTGCAGTTTTACCATGTACTGCATCATGTGAACGTGGTTTCAGCTACATGAATTTGATAAAAACAAACAACAGAACATCCATGGAAGCATCAACCTTGAATGATCTCATGATGATTCACTTGAACGACCCTCCACTTAAAGACTATAAACCAGAGAAAGCTATTGATAGGTGGTTCTTTGGATCCAAAAAATCTAGACACACACAAGGACATATGCCAGTAATTAAGAAACAAAAACTAGGAAACACAGAATTCGAAGAACTACATCAGAAATAGAATGTTAAAAGAAATTCATTTTTACTCTGCACAAACATTTGAAAATGTGTTAATGAAATTTTTATTTACAGTTTCTTGTGCCTGATTATGCGACATAAATTCTTATTTACATTTTTCAAAATCCCTATTAACTGTGAAAATTTGAAGTTACCAAATGCCACATCTGAGTTCCCCGTCCATATTACTATATTAGCGATCACTCTTTTTCAATCAATAATACAACAAAAACTCTTATGTTTTTTTGAAAATGCACAGTTAACAAAATGTGTCCCACAAAATTTAAGAGATGAGGTAAGGCCATCACTCCAGTTTTTCTTGCAGAATAAGTGTAACTTTGGACTCAAATATTTCAACTTATGTATATTGCTTTACAATTTCTTATTAATATTTATTCAGCATGTAGCATGTTGGAAAAATCATTATTCTATGATCTCTTACTGAAATAGTACAGCCTAGTCCCAGAAGCGCATGAACAGCAATTCTGCAAGCCAAAGCACCTGATTGTTTGGGGGGGGCATAAATATGTTCTGTACTTGATATACATATCACTAAGCTGTTCTCTGAGATTCAGAGGTTAGCTTCAAAAAGAAATACAAACTTCCAGATATTTTTACTTATTGTTGTCGTATCAAACTTATCCATTTACAGCGATCTTGACATACAACTCGTGCTTCACTAACATCCATTACACGCCATACACAAGATCTTTTATACTTCATACTCATAATCTTTTTCTCATGCAGACACTCCTGAATCTGATGCACCCATGTCTTCCTTGGCCTTTCCTTCCTGCCACTTGGGCTGAAAAGATTTTCTTAGTAAGCATTTCATCACTCATTCTTTCAACATGGCCAAACCACCGAAGCATATTGGTCTCCACCTTGCTAACAACAAATTGACAAAATGGGGGGGGGGGGGAGATTTTTGCTGGCCACTGACAAATTTTGCCGGCTACCAGATTTTTTTCAATTTGTGAAGGACTGGTCCAGGCTGTATGGAGGATGCACAAGAACTCCCTAGCAAAAGTCCTTGAGCAGTGCCCATGTTCTATTGGCAGCATGTGGGCAGGCATTGCAATGAAAAACAACAACTCTGTTGGAGAGCAGCCCTTTTCAACATTTCTGAATAGCACACCATAACATCTGAAAAGTGCTAAAATAAACATCAGCATTAACAGTTGCTCCCTGAGACATGACTTTCACTACTAAGATGCCTTTATGGTCACAAAAGACTGTTGCCATGACTTTTTGAGTACATAAAGTCTGCTGGCATTTCTTTGGCTTTTTCAGTGAGTGGGCACAATGCCATCCTAAAGATTGATGTTTGCTCTCCCGGATACAGTCTTAGACCCAGTTTTCATGCTCGGTAACAATATAGTCCAAAAACTCATCACCATCTTGTTGATAATGCATCAAAAAATGTTAACGCAGCACCTATTTGCTGGCTGCTTTTTGTGCTTTCCGTCAGCATTCGTGGGACCCAGTGCAGAAATTTTGTGGTAATCGAGATGTTTGCTTACAATTTCATGAATTCAAGATTAGGACTCTTCTGGGCATTTTTTGTGAAATCCCTCACTCGTATAACGTCTGTTCTATCAAAAGTGTGCATCAATCTTTTTCCATCAGCTCATCAGTGATAAGACAGGGGCATCCAGATCGCTCCTCATCGTGAATGTTTGTTCTCCCATTGTTAAACATTAGAGACCACCCTCACACTCAATTCATTCATTACTCCCTCACCATACAGTATACTGCAACAAATTTGTGAAAATTTTCAATTGGTTGAACATTTTGTGCATTCAGGAAGTAAATAAGGGACTGCATTTTGCAATTAGCATGATTTTCTCTTTTTGTTCATCACAAATGACCTCATAAACTCCCTGACCGATAAAATTCGCACATGAAACCCTCTGGTAGACAACTAACATACAACTACAGCCGGCTGACTTTTATGCCGCACTAGCAACTAGTATGCATGAGCATTATGTGCAAACATATTTTAATTTCTGTATCTCCTTCATAAGAATGCACTGGCATCTTTTTTCTTGATGCTTACAGTGATCTAATACAATGCAAATTTGCAGTGTATGTTAAAAATCCCCTCAAACATAGCTTTTATTATAACTCTTTGGAAAAGCATATAATATGAACTACCAACTAAGTGAAACTTCTTTTATGCTGATCTGCTAGTTTGCGAAAAAGAAAAGAAAAAGCAGATTTGCTGTAAACCACAGAAATGAATTCGCTTATAAAATATCAAAATTAGTACTCAAATTATTATACAGAATTTCATCTGAACAATTAAGTTTTAGGAACATTTATTTAATTAATGGTCACAAAACAAGAAAAAGGACCATCATAAAATATCATATGTTTTAATAATACTTTGTGAGTACACTTTTTTCCTAAACACTGCAACCAAAACCAAGGTTCGTACTCTTCCAAGCAAAATAAATTCAAGCACTTTTCAAGGACTTTTTAAAACCAAATTATCACATGTGTGTGCTGTCGGTCGGTCAGTAGGTAGGTATTTTAGCAAGTTCAAACCATTAAACTTAGCTCGGGCTGGCACACATTCAATGACCTGCCTCTGTTACCCCTTGAACCCCTGTTGGTTTATTTTATAAACTTTGAATTGCCCCTCTGTTTCGGTGTTTTTTGAAATCATTTTATTTTGTGGAATATTTTGAAAGGGTACATTATTTTTGTATTCATCTGCTGGTATGATATTTATTGTTTGCTTAACTTTTTATTTTTGATGCAAGACTTTGATGTATTTTTTGATGCAGCCAGGAGATGAAGGGTCCACGTGCATGAAGTACAAGCAATTCCTAGAAGTTCCACAATCTTGCAAGAATGCTCCTTAACCCCAGTCAACAGAAGTCCATCACAATTCGCGAATACATAATTCCACTTATTTTATTAGATGCTTGAATTAATTCCCGCTGCTTTCTGCCACACAAACACCTGTGTGTTGCCACAGAATGGTACAGGATAACCTATTCAAGGTAGTGTCCGTTGGCAGCTACAACCCTTTCCTACCGTTAGGGTAACAAATGGATTCTGTGGTAGAAAAATGCAGGTTCTTTCGAGGCAAACCATTCATCGAGCCATTTTTGGATATCCGCGACAGAAAGGAAGTACTGCTCTGACAGGCCATGTTGTAGCGACCGGAACAAATGGGAGTCTGAGGGAGCAATGCCCGGGGAATAAGGTGGGTGGGGTAAGACGTCCCAGCCAAGTGCCTCCAAGAGTTCCCTCACGGATTTGGCAACATGAGGTCTAGCGTTGTCGTAGAAAAGAATAACCTTGTCATGTCTTTTGGCGTATTGTGACCGTTTCTCCACGAGTGCACGTTTCACATCGAGTAATTGATGTTGGTACCGTTCAGCATTGGTTTCACAGGGTTGCAGCAGCTCAGAATACACAACACTGACTTGATTCCACCAAATGCATAGCATCACCTTCCTGCCATGGGTGTCCGGTTTAGGTGTGGAGGTTGATGGTTCGCCGGGATGAACCCATGATTTCTTACGCTTAGGGCTGTCGTAACGAATCTATTTTTCATCGCCAGTCACTATTCAATGCAAAAACGACTTCAGTTTGTGTCGTTGCAGCAGCAATTCACATACGGTTTCGCGTTTGGTGATGTCGCTTTCCCGCAATGCCTGTGGGATCCAGTTTCTGAGCTTCTGGATCATTCCCATTGCCTCTAAACGTTTGCTAACTGTTGAATCATCGACCCGTAGTGTTTCAGACAACTCGTGGAGCGTCTGACATGAATCCTTGTCCAATAAGGCCTCTAATGCGTCATCTTCAAACTTTTTCGGCTGCCCAGGAAGCTCTTTGTCCTTCACGTCATATTCGTTGGCTTTGAAGCGTCGGAACCACTCTCTGCATGTTGTTTCCGATAGGGCTTCTTCCCCACAGGCCTGCACTAGCAAACGATGACTTTCCGCTGCAGATTTCTTAAGACAAAAGCAGAAGAGTAATGCTTCCCGCAAATGCTCCATTTTTAGTACGAAACTCGACATCGTGAATGCAATACAAACTCGTGTTCTGTGCCCTCCAATCGTGTGTCACACACTGCTTTGCCCAGACTACAGACGGTACGTGCGTGCGCAAGGGAGGTCACGTGTGGCCCGGGTCACAGCGCACCACTGCTCTGCGCTCTATTGGGTAACAGCGGGAATTAATTCAAGCACCTAATACTCCCATGCTGATGTTTTACTCCATAGTGATGTCATAGCCAAGGTACTTGTGTTCAATGCGCTCTTCTGGTTTGAACGCAAGTTCAGCGTTACTTGATTAGCTAGGTGTTTTATAAGAACTACAGAAATATCCTAGATACAACTTTTTAGTACAATTATTTTACACATACTCTTTCATACCAATACTTAAAAAAAAAAAAAAAATCTAGCACTATTTATGGAGTATTGAACTTTTTCAAGTACTTGAAAATGAACTTTTATTTTTCAAGGACTTTTCAAGGCTTTCAAGGAGTGTACGGACCATGAAAACATTAGAATGTGTCACTTTTTCATGATCAGACTGACAACACCACTCATTTAAGGTACAATGAATGCTTCTTAATTATTTGATGAAAAAAAAAAAGAAAAAAGGTACGGAACAAATTATTATGCTTGCATTTCCCCCATGTTGAATGAAAAAAATTATTAATGAGACACATCTAATGAGCTCAGTGGCACAGACAAATAGGGCAGTGGTCCTAATCATGCAACCTATCTGGTGACAATGAAAGCAGTGGAGAAGACTACCTATTGATCATTGCTGGTTTTGTACAGTTTTATATTCAGTTTGAGGATGTAGGAACTACATAGACAGACAGTAACATAGTCAAAATGTCAACACATAGCATATTCACGTTTCAGCAGATCTGAAAATCACAATGACAAAAAAATAAACACACGATTATCACCTTTGCAATTTATGGTGCAGTGAACCTAAACAATTCCAAACTTAACTGATAACTCCAAAACTTGAGAAGTATAGTTACAGAAACTACAGTGGAACCTCTACTTAACAAAGTTGCAAGGTGATAGTCAAAATTTTTGTTATACGTACAGAAAATTCACACTATGGACTAAGGTTTTTAACAACAACTTGAATGAAATAACTAAATTGCTGATTATTATACTAAATTTTTATACTATTTTTATACTAAATTGCTGATTATTATACTAAAATTTTATACTACTTTTATACTAAATTGCTGATTATTATACTAAAATTTTATACTATTTTTATAATAAATTGCTGATTATCATATTTTGATTATACAGAAAATTCACTCTATGGAATAAGTGTTTTTACATCAACTTGAATGAAATATCATATATTCATACAGCATTGAAATATCATATACATGTCACTTAGCTGCTTAAATATTAACGTGCTATTTAGACATAATCCACATTTTGAGGTTACTCACCTTTATTCCAAATATCATTTAGGAGGTTTTCATCTGTTTATTCACATTTCCAACACGTATTTTTCCTTAGTTACCTCATGGTTAAAGGCCCCCAAAAAAACACGTCTTTTTCAACTCACGCAAACTTCATTTTCGTTTGTTTTTTTCCCAATGACTAAATGCCAATTCAAAATAATCAACCACAAGTACACATAATTCAACTCCCTAAAACACTAACCTCTAATTAAAACTTCAATCAAAGAAACCTATATTACACATTTCCTTAAACGCCAAAGTTAAAACTGTAACCCATAATTATTTACAACTGCACACTGGTAATTAATTGAAACAAACCAAACCTGTCACAACCATTATCCTCAATAATCATTGTGAAAATAAATAATCGTGTTAGAAATGTGTACAGATGAAAACCTTCTAAATGATATTTGGAATAAAGGCGAGTAACCTCAAAATGTAGATTGAATAAAATAACTAAGTTGCTGATTATTATACCACTACAAAATTGTTAAACGGTTATCACGGTAAATGTGGAATGGTTTTAGATACTTATATCTTAAAGACTGTTTAACCTGGAAAAGTTAAGAAACTGTTATTTGAAATCTCAGTTAATTATCTTTCCATATAAATCATCGATAACATCCCAGTCACAGAAGAAATTAAAAGAGCATCAGTGCAGTCTGCTCACAGCTATGGCAGAACCTCAAAAGAGATTGCCAAGTTCCACAAATTCTCTCGAGTCCTGCTGGAAGATGTAAGGGAGGCCTACCAACAGGACTCTGCACCAGCCCACAAGACCAAAGCGACTCAGAAATGGCTTGAAGAGAATGTGTCCTATCACTGGTCTCCAGATGTTTGGCCCACCAGCTTTCCTGACTTGAATTACTATATGTGGTGCATAGTTGAAAGAGAGACCAACAAGCATCCCCATAATACTCTAGACTCCGTCAGGCATGCCAACACCAAAGTTATGACGCACATGAACAAAACCCAGGTCGCGCCCCAGTGGCCTAAGCGATGGCTTCTGATCATTCATCCGAAAGGGGTGTGGGTTTGAATCCTGGTGAGGCATGGCTGTTGTGTTTGTCCTACGACACTAGCTCTTTTCCTTTCCTGGAACCAGTGGCCCTAAATTAGGGACGGATGACTGCATATGGCCCATTGAGTTGCTCACGATAGTCGTTAAACCTCCAATAAAAAAAGAGAAGAAAAAAAGAACCGATTCCACTCAATGATTAAGGCTGCCAACGGCAGGTTCATTGAATAATTATGAAGTGTGTTTGTGCATCAACTATTGTACAAGATTTTGCTTCAATAAAATATATATTCGCATTTCAATTAATTGTTTTATATACATAAATTTTCCGCATTTATCATGACAACACTGTAAAGCTTTTATTACTATTAGTCCTCACTGAAGGCTTTAACATTAATAAAGTAGAATGTTAAACTCTTTATAAGCTTTAACTTCAACAGTAATAAATACAAATGTTGAATTTTTATTACTACAGTACCATAATTATGTACTGCATTAATTTCATTTCATTTAGAACACATTCTGAATTTAAAGAATAATTTAATACCAGTACATATGATATCATTATAAAAGGCACATAATGTACAAGACCTTAAATCTAACTTTTACAAAAATAAAATACTACCTCAGAGGATTTTATGAATCATCCTTCAATAAAAAAAAAAAAATCAGTATTTTTTTTCTGAACTTTAGCACAAGATGTTTCTTCATAATAAGTGTCATATATTAAGACAGTGAAAAGCATCATCTGACACATTCTCAATGAATTGAAGCCTGTTTCCAATCAACTAAAATGCTTTGATCACATTTTCTTTATTTGGTTTTAATTCATAGTCTTCATCTTCAGAGTCATCAGCAATATCAAAACTTTTCTGAATGCTCTGTAGAATATTCTCATCAGTAAGACGATCAGCAATAGCAACATTGTTATTGATTTCATGTACAACAAACAAAAGCAAAATGAAAGGAACTGCAATGAAGGTCTTTGTTAAATAGACAATCAGTTCACTAAATGAAAGTAATTTTAGAAAACATTTTAGCTTGAATTTCAAGGTTCCCCTATAAAATTTTGCTACACTGAGGCTTGTTGAATACAGTTCCCATTGTGTTTTCATAATTAAAAATAAAAATGATTTTAAAAAATGGCATTTTGAGAGAAAGAATTATCTTTTTTAGAGAATGAAATGTAATGAGACTTTATAATACAATAACTAAAAGGTTGGCTTACTCAGAGTAGATATAAGTAATTCACACAAAAATAATACCAGAATTATTCCACAGCTCTAAGCTCTTTATATCTATCCACAGATGTTCCGTGTCCCTTAATGACTATCAGGTCACATTACTAATGCTGAACTGATCTGAATTATCATGGAAGCCTTCTGGGACAATTAAAATCATTTCAGCACGGGACATAGTGCCTCAATGGTCATCTAGGGATATGAAATATCTGTAGATAGATAGAGACATCCCAGCACTATGGAATAATCTGGTATTATTTCCATGTGAATTATGTACTTCATAATACAAATTAAAATTCATTATACATGTATATATTTCTTTGTTTATTTTGGGGTTTAACAACCACTGTGAGCAACTTGATGAACTATAAGCAGGTACCCATCCCTAATTAGGGTCACTGGTTACAGGGAAGAGAGAGAACCAGTGCTGTAAGACAAACACAACATCCATGCCTCAACAGGATTCCAACCGGGACTCATCTCAGACGAATGGTTAGGTGCCAGTGCTTAGACAACTGTGCCAAATTCATTGTAATGAAAGAAACAGTATCAACTTTGGCATTAACTGGGAGAAGGGCTTTAATGCCAATTACCATCAACTTCTTCCTGCCTTCTTGGAACTCCTTATAAAGCACACTAATTCTGAGGTTCACTGGTAAGTATGTATTGCTATTATAAGCCTCTCAAGTCCCTAGAGGTACCATGAAGGCATAGCTTTAACTTCAAGCTCTATGTCATATGGTACTTTTATGACACTTAGATGAAGAGGAAAATTTTAGGGAAATTTCATAGTCGGCTACAGTTTAATAGAGAGATTGTTGGTACCATTCTTATGCTGTGGCACCCATATTAGTACTTTTAGGGGGGGGGCTAAGAAAAATCCTTACCTCCTTCAAGGCTGTCAAACATTTTAGTAAATGTACAAGATACCAAAATACAACAAAAATAATTGATACAATCAATCATTAATATCTTATCACTTAAAAAAAAAAGGTTTCGTAAAATTTGGCTATACCAACGCGGCTGGGGGGGCTCAAGCATTTTTTAAAATAATATCTTATTATTTTAAAAAATTGCTTTAAAAAAGGTTTCGTAAAATTCGACTATACCCCCCCCTTGTTTTTCTGTACCTTTTGTTTTCATATTTCACAGAAGCAAAGTAAAATCTAAAAATAATTTACCTTTCAGCATTTATTAACTACCGTAAGCACCATATATGCATATATAAAAGCCATAAATTGTCTGATTGTCTGACATTTCTTTAGGAACAAATGAGACTTTTATTTTAGTCAATGTGCTTACATCAAACCAATAATGTCAATCCCATATTCATACTGATTTAATTTGTTTTATTGCAATTACTGCATTGACCTAAGAAACTCCCCAGATGACTTCCAAAAAGTAGGAATTCCGCCTTTTGGCAAAACTCTTTCACCGGTCAATTATATGCTGCACCATATTCAAAAAGGCATCCCTTTTTAATAATTACAAATCATTTGATTTCACTCATTCATAATATATCATGCTGAGCTTATTAATTTATGTGTTTTTATTTCTTGTTCAATAGTAAAGATTTCTTATTACTATATTTTCTGTTATACACGTTCTTTTTTATATCTTCGGGTGCAAATTCAAACACTCCGAGAGGAAGAATCTTTCGCTTTTGAGATTAAAATACGATATAAAATTAACTTCCTATTAAAATATTTCTCATTATACTTAAAAAACACAAATGAAATTACTCACAGTCAAGAAATTTCATTTGTGTTTTTTAAGTATAATGAGAAAGATTTTAATAGGAAGTTAATTTTATATCGTATTTTAATCTCAAAAACGAAAGATTCTTCCTCTCGGAGTGTTTGAATTTGCACCCGAAGATATAAAAAAGAACGTGTATAACAGAAAATATAGTAATAAGAAATCTTTACTACTGAAAAACTACAAATCAGTTTGGCATTATTTTCGCTGAAATTCAATATGCCTTTGTAAAACGAATATTTTATAATTTGGTAAGGGCCTGCACATTATCACTGCCCTTAACATAAGTATCGAATGAAATTTAAATTCAGAAATGATATCTCTTTTCCGCAAAATTCGCATCACGTTAAAAATCCTGCAATGACTGCCCGATAGAATTATTTGATTTCATTCAGCAACTTCATGTGTAAACATAAACTGATTAAAATTTATCTACTCAAGGTCACTGAATTAGGAAAACAAAAACACTGAATACGAATATACTTCTTGGTGTGCGCATATAACTACTTATTAACGATAAACTTTTCGAACTCAGTCACAAAAGCATGTCTCTTACGATAATATTTCTGTGAAATATATAATTTCGAATCTGATAATACCAACATGGAAATATTATGAAAACAACGGAGCGAATTTTACGAAAAAGTGATAATACCTTGAATCCCCTGAGAGCAATTTTATATATGATTCACATTTTTGAAGTAATGAAACCAGATTAAAAATCTGAAGTTGTCCAATACGAATCTCCGACGAACAAGCTATGTCACAAATCAGACTCACTCGATTACTAGGCCAAAACACATGTTTATTTTAACACGTGCGCCATCTGATTCGTAAACATCGGTAAGATCAGTAAGATTTTGTTCTGATGACAGTTACAGTTAAATGCGAGACATATTTCAGGGAATCAAACGCCAATTGACCCCCCCCCCCCCATTAATTGCAATATATAACAATCAATGTACTGTGAAATTGCAGTTCATTCTAAACGCAAGAGGATGTAACCAGTGAATGACCTCTCTGCTAGCCGTGTCTGTTTTATTATTGTGATTTTGTGATAACATCCAACTGCTACTTGTTCTTGGAACACTCTCATAATGGCATTACTCATCCTCTGTTTCGCTGGTTCGGTGTGACTAGGGGCTACACGCTGCAGTGTGACGTTCGTGGAAACACTGACCTCAGCTTCTGCCTACTTTATTCATTGATAAAATTACTTCAATGGTTAACAGAAAAAAAGGAGGAAAGACTCATGTATGTTTGTTCTCGGTGTTTCCTGCAAAGGATTGTTCTGGAAATCGTTTAATAATTTTTTTTCCAAATGAAAAAGAATTTTAATCAAATATTTTAAAAGTCTTTTGAGAGATATTCCGAGGATTTTTTTTTTCTTGATCGTGATTAGAGGACCACTCCAGACCTAATGTAAGTTGTCGTTCAGGGACGGATCTAGCATAAGGCAAATTGAGGAGGCCCATGTCTAATGAGGAGGCCCCATGTCTAATGAGGAGGCCTCATGTCTATAGACCGTATGCATATGACGCCACAGCAAGGTAAACCATCCTAGCAGACGCCCTGGTGATCAACTGGTGTTGGATTGGATTGGAGGTTTAACGATCACCGTGAGCAACTCAATGGGCTATAAGCAGTCGCCCGTCCCTAATTTAGGGTCACTGGTTCCAGGGAAGGGAGAGAGCCAGTGCCGTAAGACAAACACAACATCCATGCCTGACCGGGATTCGAACCCGGACCCCTTACGGACGAGTGAGGAGGGGCTTCGTTAAAAGCAACCAGGAATAGGCGAGAAAAGGTAGATTGCGAGAAGTGATATGGTTCACGAAACGAAATACACAATGCAAAACAGGAATCAGGATGGGGCAATACCAGTACATATGGTCGATATCTCCTATGGACTCACAAAATGGGCAAATGGAAGAAGAAAGGAGAGACATACGGGATAGATGAAGAGGGACAGTAAGCCGGCGGTGAAGATATCGCCAGTGAATGTTAAACTCCAACGGTGCAGAAAGAGGAGAAGAAGAGGCAGACCAGATGGCCTGCAAGAGGGGAGAAGGAACATCAGAAATCGGGTGCGGAGCTGCGGTAGGTGTACGAAAGAAACGGTAAAAGGAAACAGTGGAAACTGAGAGAATAGGGACAGAAACACCTCTAATAGAGAGAAAAAAAGGAATAGGGAGACTGGGACCAAGGACAGAGACGAGGCCATGAGAATTGATGAGAGATGGATAAAAAAACCTAGGGAAGAGCGAAGAAGAGATAATCAGTATCATGGGAAGTTGCAGGATCGGAAAATAAGGAAGTAAAGGGTTTCCAGGTCAAGTGGGTATTAACGAGTGTGCGAACAGTTAATATACCGGAGCGGATCCAAGAAGGCAAAAAAACAAAACAAGTTAGTAAAATCATGCAATACATTGATTATGATACGCTTTCCAACATACCAGAAATTATTCCCAGCAAAAACAGTATTGCTGGGCCAACAGTGGGCCATTGCTGGCAGCCAGCACTGCCAGCAATGGCCCAGCACTATGTTGCCGCTGCCGAACCGTCAATAAAATGTCCGGGCGGCCAACAGAAGGGCCAGCAGTTCAGGCCAACAGCTGGCCAACAGTTGGCACCCCATCAATTGTCATATGCCACAACAGGGCCATCAGTGGTCCATCACAGGCAGTAGCTGCCACAAGTGGCCATTCAGTGGCCCTGCAAGTACTTGCCAGAAATGATGGCTAGCCTAATGTGGTCCGCTAGTGGGCCGTTAGTGGCAGCCAGCAACCACGTGACGTAACTGGTGGCTTGACGAATCTTGTCCGCCAATTTCCCAGTAGTAGCAATAATAAAAAAAAAAAAAAGCAAGGATAACCGCAGTTTCCTAAAGCGACAACTTTTTTTCTACCCTTACGAAGCTTGTGAATTAACGCACTGCGCTGGGGAACTTTTCTCGACAGACCGGAAAAACTACGTTTGCATAGATTCGATCCTGGGCCGTTTACGTGGAAGCCGCGCTCGCTACTGACCGGACTAATTCACGACGCTGAGGTACGTGCTGGAAGCTATCTGTTTGGTATGCATATTGTAATCGAATGCTTCCCTCTTTCATTTTATAATATTGCGAGGTATTTTTCATAAAAGTCAGTTTTATATAATTGATAAATTAATTTTTTCAACGTAACAATAGTTTTTTTTTACCTTAAGGGGACTTCACTCATTTTCAAGGCGTGTACATACTTAGAGTCGCATTCCAAAGTTTTGTACTGTCCTTGCCGTCTTTTTTTTTTTTTTGATTGGAGGTTTAACGACCACCGTGAGCAACTCAATGGGCTATAAGTAGTCACCCGTCCCTAATTTAGGGTAACTGGTTCCAGGGAAGGGAGAGAGCCAGTGCCGTAAGAGAAACACAACATCCATGCCTGACCGGGATTCGAACCCGGACCCCTTACGGACGAACGATCAGAAGGCCAGCGCCTTAGACCACTGCGCCACCGGGGCGGCTAGCCTTGCCGTCTTGAAAAAAGATTGTTGAATAAATATATATTTACCCGGGTTCGTGTCACATTCTGTTACATTTTTAACGTTGTGTCTTTCCTTTCCGTTGTCCGAAGCTACATTTGTTTTAAAGAGTAAAAGACATTTTATTTTACTTCTCGTTATTTTTAGAAGCGAATTCCTCCCAGTCTTGTGTATTCAACCCATGGATGAGTACACCACATACCGTTGCTTTTTTTTTCTTTCAAATAATTAATAAATTTTGTACGCGTATAATTCTTTTTTTTTTTTTTCCCACAAACGCTATTTTAATGGTTTTCCAGGATATGTGTTTCAAGCGGTTTCAAATTTTTTCTTGTTATTTATCCACTCCATTCCATGAATTGTTATTCATGGGAATGGAGTGGGTGTATTTCATGGCTGTAATCTAGTATTTCACGGCTTATTAATCTGATATCTTCGTCGACGTAAAATTTCATTAGGAAATTAATTCGTCTCTCCACATATGGATTTTTTTCTTAACATCCACTAAATTAACACGATGGCGATAGCGTCGTCTTCAACTAACTGGTACCATGAGAGACACAGCAAGTGTTGCTTCCGCGCATGCGCAGTCCCGATGCTTCCACCTGCTGTTGGGGGTTGCATTGGTTGCCAGCAACGGGCCACTAGTGGCACTTGCTTGGAGGCCCACAATTCACGGTGATGCTGCAGGGCCATCAATGGCTCGCCAACTGATAGCGCTGCCACCAACGGACCACTACCGGGCCGTGAGCGGAAGATTTCAGCCAGCAGTGACCCATCACTGCCAGCTGGTGGCCAGCAGTTTCCCAGCACTTGTGTTTTTGCTGGGTTACTCAAGTTATGAGGATAATGGCTGTGGAATAAATCTCACTCCTGTGTCCTGACCTTTGAACCGATTTCGATGATATTCAACAGAACCGGTTCAGTATGCCTCAAGAATAACATACTAAAGTTTTGTCGCAATAGAAGCAGTTTTACGCAAGTTATGAGAATAATGCTGTGGAATAAATCTTGCTTTTGTGCAATGACCTTTGACCCCATTTCGTTGATATTCAACAGAACCGGTTCAATATACCTCCGGAACAACATGATAACGTTTTGTCGCAATCGAAACATTTTTATGTAAGTTATGATGCACAAAGGCAATGGAATGGATCCCACTCCAGTGTCCTGACCTTTGACCCCATTTCACCCATTTTCAATAGGGTTCGTCCCAGGTGGTTCCTTAGCAAATACTAAAATTTCATCGAAATCGAACCATTTTTACGCACGTTATGACGCATAAGGGCAATGGAATAAATCCCGCTCTTATGCCCTGCCTGGCCTTTGACCCCAATTTTTCCAATTTTCAATAGGGTTCGTGCCCAGGTAGTTCCCTACCACATACTAAAATTTCATCGTAATCGAACCATATTTACGCAAGTTACGACGCATAAAGGCAATGAAATGGATCCCGCTTTTATGTCCTGAGCTTTGACCCCATTCCGCCCATTTTCAACAGAGTTCGTTCCCAGGTGGTTCCTTACCACATACTTAAATTTCATTGAATCGAACCATTTTTACGCAAGTTATGATGCATAAAGGCAATGGAATGGATCCCGCTCCTATGTCTTGAACTTTGACCCCATTTCATTTATTTTCAATAGAGATCGTCCCCAGGTGGTTCCCTACCACATAATAAAATTCCATCGAAATCGAACCGTTTTTACGCAAGTTATGACGCATAAGAGCAATGGAATGGATCCTGCTCCTATGTCCTGACCTTTGACCCTGTTTCGCCCATTTTCAATAGGGTTCGTCCCCAGGTGTTCCCCTACTACATACTACAATTTCGTCGAAATCGAACCATTTTCACGTGAGTTATCGTGCGGACAGACGGACGGACAAAGCTGGAGCATATACGCTTCTTCAACCTGCGTTTGGAAAGCGTAAAAAAAGGCTGTCGGGAGGAATGGGCGAGGGTGGAAAAGAAAAGTGGTTCATCCAAGAGATGAAGGGTGGTGGTCGGAGGGGCCCGGGAAAGAGGAAGAGCGCGGAGGAACGTCAGAGCTTCAGAAAGAACAGAAGGAAAACTAATGGAAGATGAAGAGAAGGAATCCATCTTGAGGTAAAGGAGAAAGATGGATCGTGAAGAGAGAGAAGAACATCAAGGGTAGAAGAAAGGGACGGAGTGGGAGCAACCAAGATCTGCAGAAAGGAAACAAGTCGGTGAGCACGATAATATATGTGCACATCAGGCAAATTGATGCCTCCATGCTCCTGTGAAAGATTGAGCGTCGCCACCGCGACCCAGTTCTTTGTGGTCCAAACAGGGCCCGACTTACACAGAATTGGGCCCTAAGCACAACCCAAAACGAGGCCCCCTCCACTCGACATTTACTTTACGGTGCCGAGTAGGTAGTGTGACCATTTTGGGCGACTGTATTACAATCCAGCGTAATAATTTAATAAACACAATACATTTATAAGACTGACATTAAATTACGGTAGTACCTGGTAAAAATATTGTTTTCTCCTAGATTTTTATGCTGTCCTGCTGATTTGCATCTGAAAAGACTTGAACCTTCATCGATGAAACAGTTGTGTGTGACAAAGCCATATGACGGGTAAAATTCAATTGGACATTGGATTTCTTGCCAGGCGTGTCTAAACTATACTATTACCATATTAACCAGGGGTGTATTTAAGAGAGAGGTTTGGGGTGATTCAAACCCTGCCCGAATTAAGTCCAAAGATTTTTCAAATATAACTTTTGGGAGCTAAAATGTCAAAATGTTTAAAAATTGCTTCAGAAGCATGCAGTATTTGAAATTGAAGTATATAGTTGATCTTAGTAAGCTATAATTACAAACATACACATACTGCTAGTTTTTATTACACAACACGACAATTTTTTGTTTAACCTTGCACAAAAACTCTCCCCAAATTACCTAGAAAATGTTACTGATATTAACTAGAAATATCACATATTATATTGCCAGTACTTGCTTGTGTTTTGCCAGCGATTTATATATAGTTACTATACATCACATCTACCCACGTATAAATATTTTGAGAAAGGGAAAGTTTTTTTTTAACCAAGATTTTGGGGCCCTTTCAATTTGAGGGCCTTAGGCATGTGCCTTGCGTGCCTAGGCGTAAATCAGGCCCTGGGTTCAAATCATCCATGTACATAGACTTTTGACATGATCAAGACGATACGTAGGCAGTACAGTAGAAGACTAGGTAAAGAAACAAAGTGACAAGAGGTAGCGATGTACAATGGCAGCACGCTGATGGTAGGAAGTGTACGAGTGCGTTGATTTCCAGAATCCCACCGTACGGTGAAGACGTGGGCGTAAAGCATCCCACGAAGCAGCTGCTGCCGTAAACGGATGCCCAATATAAGTACTAAGGCAGGATTTTCTGAGTCGAAGAGGACCATACCGCACCCCATAGGGCATCAGTGCGGCAAAGGAAAGGGGAGCGTTCTTGCCATTAAAGCGATCCAATTTATAGTGCTGCGCTACAGAAAATTGATCATCATTTCTGTGTCTCACATTTTGACATCACAATCTGAGAATTTCTTGGGTTTTTTTCGCGTATGATTCTTTAATGCAATATTTATGAACTCACTTCTTCCAGAGCTTTTTCTTTTTGTTATCCAATTTCAATGAATTGCGAACAACGCTGTCAACAGGAAAAGCAAAACTTTGATTTTCCGATGCTATGTAATTTCCGCTGAAGAAAACACGGCCTCTACTTTAACGCTTTGGAAGAAGAAAGGAAGGCATTTGCATACTTTCTATTTTGTACCAGGGAATCATATGCTTAAGAACGAAGCAATTTTCATTATGTGTTTTAAAAAACTGCGACAGAAATGAAAAACTATTTTCTGTCAGGTAGCACTACAAACTGGATTGCATTCCTGGCAAGAACGTTCCCCTTTCCTCCTGTACTCTTCCGCCAGCACAATGGCGGCGAAACAAAGTCGTTGCAGCGGCGTTGTGTTAGGCGGCAGCTTCTGTTCACAGCGTCGTACTTGCACATAAATCTCACGGTAAAAATCTTTAAAATGCACCATAATGATGAATTTTTTTTCACCATTTGCTTTGAAATTGCATACTTTAAAATCTGGACGTCTCACTTTTTTGAAATCCTATTTATGTCCCAGTTTTTTGAAATCCGACGAAATAATTTAGGACGCTAAACTACACATTTACCAAGTAATGACTTTGCTGCCTTCTATGAAAGGTAGGTTGGACATTCAGGAAATGTTCCAGGAATAACAGTGGAGTTAAGTCTGACACGGACAGGCACATCATATAAAACTTGGCCATTGAATGTTTCACTCCTGCGTCTAATTACATCATGGGAGAGGAAAGGTTTCTCACAAACAAAATCGTTAGTGCTGAGTTTCCGATAGGCTCGAGGGATTGCTTTCTGCCATTTAGCAAGCATTTTTTCATTTTTAAGTGCTTTAAATAAAGAGGCATGTTCTTCACTACTAGCATAACCAGAACAGCAATTCGGAAAGAAACATTTTCTTCCCATGTCACGGAAATCGAAAACTTCGAAAAACTAAACGCTTCAGTAAAAAACAACAACCGACAAAAGAAATAAGGCAGATCCCACTGATTTCAAAGTAGGTCAAGAAATAGAAAAGGCAAAGATTTTCGTTACTTACCTTGTTCTAACCTCCTGTAACAAATACCTTCTTCGATTTGTTTACTCACATGACGATTGGAGTCCCAGAGGACGGTGATTCGAGTGGACCGCATTTCCTCTAACGCACTCTAGTGGTCATTACATTAATATACCTTTTTTCCAGCACGACGGTGATACGGAATTGAATCATCTGTCTATCGTACATCATGGCTTTTTTTTTTTTTTTTTTTTTTTTTGATTGGAGGTTTAACGACCACCGTGAGCAACTCAATGGGCTATAAGCAGTCGCCCGTCCCTAATTTAGGGTCACTGGTTCCAGGGAAGGGAGAGAGCCAGTGCTGTAAGACAAACACAACATCCATGCCTGACCGGGATTCGAACCCGGACCCCTTACAGACGAATGATCATAGGCCAGTGCCTTAGACCACTGCGCCACCGGGGCAGCTACACCATGGCTTAGGCACAACACAGTTGCGGAGATTCACTAACAGTTCCCCTTGCCATGATTATTCTCCAGACTGCGGGCTGTCTAATTTTGGCTCTATCATCTGTAAGTATAGCCAACAGCAGATTTTCAGGGAAAACGAAGAACGCATTTCTAGCGATGACTGGATCAATAACCTCTAGAAGGTTCTCTGGCAAGAATCTAGATCTGTTAAACCAGTTCCCATAAGTGCTTTGCACCATCGTCGATGGCGTGTTTAGTTTTGACAGTAAACCACAAAGGTGTGTAAACTTTCATGACGTATTCCAAATCTGCCTGAATCCCGAAGGATTTGTTGTAGCGATACATAGCCTCAATAATCTGTTTGCAGTTGTCAGTCAGCGGCCCCGGATTGCGTTTATTGAGAGGTCAGATGAACAGGTATCCGATTGTACTGCACGTGATATTTTCAGCGAATATCTTTGGTCTGTACTCAAGTCTGAAGCTGTAATTTAAGGTAAATCACAATCTTTCTTTCTTTCTTTGATTGGAGGTTTAACGACCACCGTGAGCAACTCAATGGGCTATAAGCAGTCGCCCGTCCCTAATTTAGGGTCACTGGTTCTAGGGAAGGGAGAGAGCCAGTGCCGTAAGACAAACACAACATCCATGCCTGACCGGGATTCGAACCCGGACCCCTTACGGACGAATGATCAGAGGCCAACGCCTCAGACCACTGCGCCACCGGGGCGGCATAAATCACAATCCACATGTTCATATTTGACTACGGGTAACTCTTCGCATTCAGGAAGTTGTTTACCTATGGGACCACCGTACGACTTGTTTGAAAAGATGTCTGAGAGGAAGTTTATTCAAATGGAGGAGGCAAATTACCCATTGCAAAGGCCTGCCAATTTTTAGCTCCATACGACGAATTATACCAGATTTGTACACGGTATTTACTGCGGTTTCATCATAACCAATTACTTGAAGTTCACTGAAGTCACAAAGATCCGATCAGATCATATGTAGAGGATTTTAGGAAGGGAGTGTCTGACCCCAGGTCTTAAACAACCCTTAGAAATAGGAAGCTAGGAGATTTGGGCTAGAGTGCCCGATAGGAAAGTCACACGGAAGCGAGGTAGAAGACGCCCTTATTTACTACCGGGGTCCGAAGGCGGATATTTAGTGGATCGCGCGTTCGTACCCGAGGCCCTTTCCGTGGCAGTCACGAACGTTGCCCACTAGGCCACCCGCGGCCCTGAATGAAGTCACAAACCTTCGAAACCACATACTTATACAGTAGAGTCACTTTATTGTGACCACCTTCTATTTTTGACGCCAACAGCGCGTAGCCAATGAAAGAAGGCACCTGTCGTGAGCTGCCTGGCTTGGAGGGTATGTAAGCTGTTTTTTTTTATTGGAGGTTTAACGACCACCGTGAGCAACTCAGTGGGCTATAAACAGCCGCCCGTCCCTAATTTAGGGTCACTGGTTCCAGGGAAGGGAGAGAGCCAGTGCCGTAAGACAAACACAACATCCATGCCTGACCGGGATTCGAACCCGGACCCCTTTCGGACGAATGATCAGAGGCCATCGCTTAGAACACTGCGCCACCGGGGCGGCGTATGTAAGCTGTGCTGTAGGCAATCTAAAAACATCATTCGTTACTGTCATGGAAGAGAGCGATTTATCATATTTGCAAAAAGGAATGGCTATTGGCCTTCGGGTGGCAGTATTTCTGAAACAGCGCAGTTTGTGAACTGTTCGCGTGCTTTGTGGTTAAACTCTATGGTGATTGGAGAAATGGCACCATCGTGAATAAGAGAGTGGAAACTGCGGAGCACAACAACTTGCCATTGATGTGCGAGGTGAACTGCTGCTTTTTTTTTTTATTAGAGGTTTAACGACCACCGTGAGCAACTCAATGGGCTATAAGCAGTCGCCCGCCCCCAATTTAGGGTCACTGGCTTCAGGAAAGGGAGAGAGCCAGTACCGTAAGACAAACACAACATCCATGCCTCACCGGGATTTAAACCCGGACCCGTTTTGGACGAATGATCAGAGGCCATCGCTTGGATCACTGCGGCTTCGAAAGTGCGTGAGGGCCGATCAACACGCTACAGAGGAGCAACCCACTGGCCGAATGAACCAGGAGGTACCGGAAGTGTCTAAAACTACAGTTCAGCGAAACCTGCTGCGTATGGAGCTCCGATGCAGACAGATGGTCACTGCACTTACGCTAACGAAGGTGCATCAGCAGAAAAGGCTTACATTTGCACGGGTGTATTGGAATTTGGCCTCCGCTGATTGCCTTCTCCGATGAGTCATGCTTTCTGCTTTTTTGATTGGAGGTTTAACGACCACCGTGAGCAACTCAATGGGCTATAAGCAGTCGCCCGTCCCTAATTTAGGGCCACCGGTTCCAGGGAAGGGAGAGAGCCAGTGCCGTAAGACAAACACAACATCCATGCCTGACCGGGATTCGAACCCGGACCCCTTACGGACGAATGATCAGAGGCCAGCGCCTTAGACCACCGGGGCGGCGCTTTCTGCTTCATCGATCTGAGTGTGATTTTGTGATTGAAGGTTTAACGACCACCGTGAGCAACTCAATGGGCTATAAGCAGTCGCCCGTCCCTAATTTAGGGTCACTGGTTCCAGGGAAGGGAGAGAACCAGTGCCGAAAGACAAACACAACATCCATGCCTTACCGGGATTCGAACCTGGACCCGTTCGGACGAATGATCAGAGGCCACCGGGGCGGCGCTTCATCGATCTGATGGACGTTGGCGTATAAAGCAAGAAACATCGGAGAACATTCTTCAATCATTGCTGGAAGAACACAAGCTGGTGAGGGCGGCGTTATAGTCTGGGGAATGTTTTCTTTTTTTTTTGATTGGAGGTTTAACGACCACCGTGAGCAACCCAATGGGCTATAAGCAGTCGCCCGTCCCTAATTTAGGGTCACTGGTTCCAGGGAAGGGAGAGAGCCAGTGCCGTAAGACAAACACAACATCCATGCCTGACCGGGATTCGAACCCGGACCCCTTACGGACGAATGATCAGAGTCCCGTGCCTTAGACTACTGCGCCACCGGGGCGGCGGGGAATGTTTTCGTGGCATTCTCTGGGTCCACCCATACCTGTGGAAGGCATTATGAATCCATCCTTGCAGACCACGTAACACCCATACACGCTGTCTTCCCCGGGGCGGATGGGATCTTCCAGCACATGTCACACAGCTAGAAATGTCCGAGAGTGGTTGGAAGACTTCAAGGTACTTCCCTGGCTCCCAATGAGTATCTGTGGGACCACCTCGATCGCGCTGTTTTTTTGATTGGAGGTTTAACGACCACCGTGAGCAACTCAAATGGGCTATAAGCAGTCGCCCGTCCCTAATTTAGGGCCACTGGTTCCAGGGAAGGGAAAGAGCCAGTGCCGTAAGACAAACAACATCCATGCCTGACCGGGATTCGAACCCGGACCCCTTACGGACGAATGATCAGAGGGCAACGCCTTAGACCACTTCGCCACCGGGGCGGCCGATCGCGCTGTTTGCTCTATGGTTTCTCCACCACACACCCTCCAGCAGCTGTCAGATGCACTGCAGTCAGCATGGTTACACATACCTGTGAACACCTTTCAGCATCTTATCGAGTCACTTCCAGCCCGTCTAGCTGCTGACCGCGCTGCACACGACAGTTACTCTGGATATTAGCTGGTGGTTAAAATGTGACTCAATCGTCTATAAACCATTCATCTTACACCGACGGCATTAGTGATAGGAACGCTCATTTTCAGATCATTTGTTGGTGTCAAAAAATGGAACACAGTCACATTGACTCATTATCAATTTTTCTTTCAATATATAAAATAAAAAAATAGCTGTTCAGCACACATTCTTTCGTTGTACCACTACAGTTTTACATCGCAAATATTTTCCCTATATTTTTTTATTGCCGAAATGTTTTTAATGCGATGTTAAATGTGAAAAAAAAAAGAAGTCCCAAGCGGTACTTCGTGCGGGTTTTTTTTTTTTTTTTTGCTGCAAACCTTTGACGTTCGTAATATATTATGCCGTGGAAGATTCCGACAGGTGTGGTTTCCTGGGTCTGGCATGACGTTTTTTTCCTGATCTTAATTCGCTCAAACATGACAGTTCATGCTAACTTTATAAGATTTCCATACTTATTTCAAGGGCCAATTATGCAGTTTACTCTTGAACCACAGATATTTACACCTTTCCGAATTCGAACCCGAGATATTCACACCATTTCCTTTCTCCGAGATTTTATCCAATTAATTCTAGAGGGCCGAGGTACCTTTCCGTAGGATTAGACAGCCAACTTACACTTCCATTCCATTCTCCATGTTGATTCAAAGAGGTGGTTAGGCTTTCTAAAAAAAATAAAGAAAAAGTAACAGAACCACAGCCCAGGGGCGTAAATAGAATTTTTCTTCGGGGAGGCCACAAAAAAATGTAATTTTTCAAAATCCACCAGAACAAAATAAAAGTTAATGAAAAAAACAGAAAAAAAAAAAGCATTTTCTCCTCATGTACGTCGCATTTTAACCAAAACAACAAAAAACGACACTTTCGTGGGGGCGGGGGCAAGAATACGCCCCTGCTACAGCCTCACTGAAAACATCAATTCATTTGGCCAGTTTTTTCACTATAGCAGACCTGCAAAATTACCTTCTTTGGCTTTCGTGGAAAGAAAAATGAAAATACCATACAATGCAAAACCGAAAATGATAACTAAGGAACTATAAATTTGCTAAAACTATTTTATCGTAGCTTTCGCACATTCACGAAACTTGTATAGAAGGGACTATCTAATAAGATACGCTTCAGAGTGTATCAGACTATCTTTTGAAAATATCGAAAGGTAAGCAACATTGTTGCCAGAAATCTTTCTTCAGCACAGAAAGCAACATTTCTCTTAAGCAATTGTTACCAACACGCTATCGATAGTATATATTGATTTTTTTTTCTAACTATCGCTAGTTTTTCAGCTCAAAGTAAGCGTTTTGTATGGCGCAGAGTGCAGAATTCAGAGCAATAAATGAAAAACATACAAAGTAAAGAAAGTATTTTAATGAAACATGTTTCAATACAAATGCATTTTTAAAACTAAACAAGGTATTCAGCTTGGTGATCAAAACAATGCAGATGTTATTTATTTAGTGTAGCATATATTCAAAGATGAAGTTCAACAATGTTTGTGATGGAAAGGAGAAGAAAACAGGTTTTGACAATTGTTTGTCTTTGAACCCAAGCATGTACAAACATGACCTACTTTCACCAATGAATAATATATTACTCAGAAAAATACATGAAAACACAAATTGTAGAAAGACCATAAATGAAAAACAAAATACTTAAAAAAAAAAAAAAAAAAAAGCTTTTTGAAGTCCAAACACATTTAATTCACTAAAATATATCATCAATGATATTTAAATACTGAAAATTATCTGAACACAAGTGCCTAACAGAATGCTCAATATGAGAAATCTTTAAAAGCACCATACTTAAAAAGTCATAAAATTACTTTATCCATAAGCCATGTTTCAAATGGAAGGAGTTGAGTGGTACCAGGGTTATATCAGAGTATCATCACAGATGATGCCCACTTGGACTTTGTCATGACCAAAATTGCCTCAACACGTACATATTATTCTAACGAATGTTCAATAACAAACAGAAGAGTAAATTATGACAACAGTCTTTATTTAGTGTATTGGAACATTCACTGAAATATAAAATAGAAAATTTTGGAATTTAGGTCAGAAATAAAATGAAGTTTTTATAACTCATGTTCACTGAAAGAATAATTCATTGTACACATCAAATCCATTAACAAACCTGTCCTAAACATGACAATACTGTAGCTAGGTGAAACTCACTATATAACATACTTGCGATGTGAGTAAACATGCTGACTAAACAAATCCGAACGTAGGCAGATGGTTAGTGCAAGGCACTTGAGTTCCATCCGCAAAACGTCTGTTTTTTTTTTTTTTTTTTGATTGGAGGTTTAACCATCGTTAGTAACTCAATGGGCTATAAGCAGTCGCCCGTCCCTAATTTAGGGTCACTGGTTCCATGGAAGGGAGAGAGCCAGTGCCGTAAGACAAACACAACATCCATGCCTCACCGGGACCCCTTTTGGACTAATGATCAGAGGCCATCGCTTAGGCCACTGCGCCACCGGGGCAGCGGAAATTTAGTTAGTGCAGCCCTTACCCGGCATAAAACCACTCTGTACATCCGTTTTCTCTGGTGTAAGACCTCATACCTTATCAATAACAACATTTCCAAATACTATCCCAGGCAAGCTCAGCAAACTGATACCACGAAGTTCTTGCATTCAGTTTGATCACCCTTTCCCTTATACAAGGGAACAATGATCACCTTCATATTTAGCATCTCAGCAGTTATGCCATCCACTCCCGGAGTCTTACCATTCTGAAGAGATTTTAGAGCTTTACACACTTCTACTCTTGAGATCCCTTTCGTACTTCCATCTCTCATTGGGCCATCGTCAGCCTCAGAATCACCTCTGCTTTCATAACTCAAAGAGTAATCACCCCCACCTTTTACTTAACTCATTGGGCTCCCATATTATTTTTCTGACTCGATTCTTCACACAACTTAGAATTTTATTTTTCCTATTTTTCCTGTCTTATGCACTTCTAGAAAAATTTTCTCTCTCTCCAAAAAGCAGATTCATGCCTTTCCACCTTTTCCTTCCTATCTTTTACTTTACTCTGGCAAAGCAGCTTGGCTGTCTCATGCTTTGATATTCATCCTCAGAAACTCTACCTTCCAACATCCCCAAATATGCTTCCTTCTTTCCCATAACTGCTTCTTTAACCTCACTGTGCCACCAAGCATCAAATCTGTTACCCACCATTGTAGTAAGTACCACAGACCTCTTCAGCACCAGTAACAACACAATTCTTAAGACAAGTCCACTTCTTTCCTACATCCCTCTCACAAGACTTCAACTCATTCAGGTGTTCTCTGAGTAAATTAGAGTAACACTGATGTTCATGTAGTCTTTCAACCTTTATTCTTTTCATCACAGGCCTCTTTCTCCAGCCAACACTTAATTTCACTTGTGACACTAACAAGTAATGATCAGAGCCAACATGTGCATTTCTCATCACAGGAGTGTAAATAACTAAGTGTTTCAGATGTTGATCGTAACCAACAAATTCGATAACAGTTTTGTCCCAAAGTTTGATTTTCCTAAGTGTACGTACAAACATACTTATGGTTGAAAAATGTATTGGATACCCACAATCCATTTTCAATGCAAAGTTCAATCAATCTTTCACCATTATCATTCACATCAGGATCATTTAACTTACCCAGAACATTATCAGAAATCCTATTCTGAATACCTACTCTAGCACTGAAATCCTCTGCTATTGCAACCTTCTCCTTAGCACGAAACTGGCTCAAAATAGCCCATTGCAAAAATCTTCCTTATCAGAATGTTCTGAATCGCAAGGAGCATACACTACAATTACTATTCTCTGAAGTTTCACTTTCAAACATATTCAAAGAATTCTCTCACTTATGCAGCTGTATCAAATGTTCATCTTTTCACTTAAAAACACACCGATACCTGCCTGTCCTCTCACACTATCCAACACTCCAGACCACACACCACAGTTCCATTCATTTCTTCTATCCCAATTTCTTTCTTTTTAGTTTCACTTACACACAGCACATTCAATCTATACTTATTCATTTCTTCAATTACCTCATTTATCTTTCCATTTACACCTATAGTATTCCATACACCAATCTTACACTCACTCCATTCGCGATTTTTGATTTCCATTATCGTTTCTGTGGTGGACCATCCTTCTCAAGTGTGGTAGGTTCACCATATCCCCCACATGAATCTTTGTTTCTTTTGTAGTCATAAAAATCATAAAGGTACATCAGCATGGGTGATCAGCTCACAGCTAACGGTTCTAGCTGATCGTTCCACTTAAGGAGTCTGGAACATAACCCAGTGAGTTGGGGTCTTTTTGCCCATGTCACACAGACCTAACTGGTACCTCTTCAAGGTTCACAGAGGCCCTTGTTGCTTGTGGAGCACCCCAAGGAGGCAAGGACTACACCAAAACTAGAAAAACCTGCATATTGTAGGGTTGGAATGAAGGGATATAGTAAAGAGCAAAATGTCAGCATTCAAGAATGGAGCATCTATGCAGGTTTAGGCAAAGACCATTCCATGTAGGATGGGTGTGACTGGGTTGCGGCTGCAGATGCCCATATTGAGTACCCTTATTAACAGTAGGTCATTAAGCTATGAGGCTATGGTGGGTGAAAGAACATTGCTACTGGATCATTGAATTCTCATAAGAGATTCATATGTGAAATGGGGACTTTTCAGATTTAACCTCCATGTTTTTTGAATAACAATTTTTCATATCTGTCCAAACACCTTAATCAGTTATTTGATAGTATTTCAGTTTTAGCTTTTTTGCATATTTTTGGCTCTGCAACTGTTGTATTTTTGTAGGAATTCTTTTTTACATCTTATAATTACATTATTTTAAAAAATTGAAATGTAAATAAAAAGTTCCAGAATCCTTAAAAGACTTTTTTTCTAATTTTAAAATCAGAAAAATAACAAGTCTTTTAAGGTTTTCAGAACTTCTTATTTACATTTCAATTTTGTTTGGGGGTTTAACGACCACCACAAGCAACTCAATGGGCTATCAGCAGTCACCTGTTCTTAATTTAAGGCATTGGCTCTAGGAGAAGGGAGAGAGATAGTGCTGTAAGACAAACTCCACATCCATGCCTCACCAGGATTCACATCCAGAGCCACCTAGGACGAATAATGATCAGAAGCCAGCACTTAGACCATTGCGCCACCAGGGAGGCTTTTCAAATTTTAAAAACATAATTATAAGATTGAAAAAAAAAATAATTCTGCCAATATAGTTGTAGAGCCAAAAACATGCAAGAAAGCTAAAAACAAAATACTATAAAATAACTCAACCCATTGAAGACTTGAAACTGGTAATTTGGTCTGCCGAACTGAAGTTCGAATTGCAACATGCCAAAAAGATGTGTGCTGCATAGATCACATGAGGCCATGGGTCTCAATGTGTCAACTTAAGAGGTTACAAGTCAGTACAAGTGGCACAATGTTATGGAGTGTGTTTATGTGGCCCATCTTGGGGCTCCTTGTACCTACTGAAACCACCAATGGGCTATCTGCACAAGCTATGTTCGACAACATAAACCAGTTCACATCTAGCCATCTCCCACAGCTGAATGCCTTCTTTCAAGAAAAAAAAAAATCCTGTCTTATTGCTCCCATTTAATGAAGGAGTGGTTGGAAGAGCATTCTGGTGAGTTCACAACCCATGAATGGCCATCTCACTCTTTGGATTTGAACCTAACTGAGCATCTGTGGGGCAAAGTGAACAGTTTATATTGCAAAGTAGAACAGTTCATATACCCACCACTGGCAACTGAGTGTTTCACAGACAGCTGTCTTAGAGAATCATGGACTGCAATACAAATAAAACATTTCCAACATCTGGTAGAATTCATATCACTACATGTTGCTCCTGTTAGAGGGAGAAAGGGAGAAGGGAGCATATGTCATTGGGTCATTTTCAAAATTTATTGCCATCTATTGTGCAACAAAACCTGTTTCTTTTTGTTGTTTTTTTACAATTAATCGATATTTCTTTTTTCAAATTGATTAATGAATTATGGTAATGACCTAAGGCAGGTAAATCATTTTAATTACTGACAAAAAAAATATATATTTGAAGAACACAGAAAAGCTGGTGTCCATAACTTAGGTTACAAAATAACTAACTTTTTAATACCTCAAACAATGTAATTTAAATGCCATATAATTATTATATGCATTAAAATTATCACCAGAGGAAGTTTTGAATAAATTTTAGAATAAAAAATGTAATTTAAATATTTTTACAAAGTTGCTCATGATTTTGTGTCATATCTATTACCACAGCTTCACAATAACTGTATCAGAGTTAAAGTGCAATCACTAGATGGCAGCATGAATCTATCAGCAAAGGTGCATGAAACAAAGAAAATGCTACAGCTACCTTGAGTTTCCTAGTGGTACAAGAAGGAGTGAAAGCATTTTTAAGGTAATTTTATTTAGTGTACATTAAATTTATTCTGAAGTGAAAATAATGCATTGCAATTCTGAAAGTAATGGGTTAGGATTATTTTTACTTGTACTATGTCATGACTATTACCAGTGTGGTAACAGAAGTGACAAAATTGGTAACAGACTTGACCAATGTTATGTTAATACAAATAAATGTCAAGTTTGACAATTTTGTTCCAGATGTCTAGCTTGCAAGTAATAGGATTTTTTTAAACTCATTATATTAGGAAGTTAAGTTTGCTTTAAGTAAGAAAACCAATCTTTTCTCTCATTATCTGGCATTAATATCATGAAATTTCATTTACATTTAATCTAACTGAAAAAATAGTAGCTGATAAAGTATTCATGTAATGAAATTTCAAAATGTGTATTTTTTTTACTCTCTCTTAGAATCAAAGTTTTAACACAAACAGAAAAGCAAAGACAGTACAGGGAATGATGCTGACCAAATGCCAGAAAGGGGCAAGAAAATAAGAAGGTTCATGAAAAGAAATATATAATGTTTCAAATTTTAATATGTGAATGTTGCATAATTTCATGATTGACATGTTAATATTAACTTAATATGGTAACCACAGCTGGTCAACACACACACACACAATCTTGTTTAAAATGATTGAAAAAGGATTTCTGTGAAGGAAAAGTCTAGTCATGCTCCGATACCTCAGGGTAAAAATTGCAGAGAAGCTCAAAATAGATGTGATAAGAAGAAAGCAAGGCTGTTTGTAGATCAACAACTTTCCCAGCCAGCAATACCATGCAGCAGTGAGCAGAATTTTGTAAAGGCAGTTGGTTGGCTGCAGGCCACTTATTCTCCTTTTGAAATGCTTCTTGTGATACCTTGACGGCACTAACCTATGAAATAAAACAAAGATCCCCCCTACAGTTTTGAATATTTACAGAAATGCAGCTTATTAAAGATAATTAATATACACAATTGACATGGATTAGGCACAAACAAAAGTCATCGCTCTTTCCACGTTTATAAGTGAGTTTTTCAGTGACTCACTTATAAACGTGAAATGAGCGATGACTTTTGTTTCATACATAACAGATAAATCTGATTTCTGAAGCAGATGTCAAAGCTATGATTTGTTTCAATTATTATAGTTATAGAGCTATGAGTATATGATTTGTTCAGTGCTGTGCACAAGGCAGATGATCAGATCTGCAGTTGTCATGTTTTCATTCCCTACCAAACCTGCATTGCTTCCTTTGCTATTTATGTACTTTGTATACAAGGCATACCAAGACATCGTGTTTGGTTTTAAATATGCCATCCTTTGAGGTTCCTATTCATCTGTCTCCTCCCTTATGGTTATCTGTCTCCTCCCTTATGGTCATCTGTCTCCTCCCTTATGGTCATCTGTCTCCTCCCTTATGGTCATCTGTCTCCTCCCTTATGGTCATCTGTCTCCTTCCTTATGGTCATCTGTCTCCTCCCTTATGGTTGCAGGACTGTTACTTGAATTTCACTACACATGTACATCAGCGGCATTTTTTACAATTTACTTTTAAGCTAGTTTATTTCTGCTTCCAGAAGGACCTGATTTTATTGTGTTGCTACTTAGAACTTCCTTCTTATTGCTCCTGGCTCCACAAGTACAACAAACAAAGCAGAAGCCACATGTAGAACAAACAAATGTGGAAGTTGAAACATTCCCAACCCTGTCCACATACGGCATTGATACCCCAGACCCGATCTCACTGTCTCCTGGTTTCTTTATAAAAACAACCTGTCAGCATCATCCCCTTGATCACCTACTCCTCCAGCATTTATGGAAAAGGATCTGCAGTTGTCATGTTTTCACATTCCCTTATCCCACTCACCTTGCTTCCTTTGCTATTTATGCACTTTGTTCCACAATTGTGACACAAAACGTTGGAACTAAGAAAAACAGACAATGCAGCATGCAATCTACTCCTCTTCCTCCCTCTTTCATTCTGAGTCCTGCCAACTTCTACTCTCCTTTCCAAACTAAGGACAAAAGTGTGGAAAATTAATTTTCCAAATTTTCAATGAAAAGATCTGAATATTTTACAGCTACCATAACTTTGTCATATAAGGTTATCTTGAAAATTTCATTATAATCAAATGAAAACTTTTTCAGTTGTGCATAAAATTTTTAAGACATTTAGAGAAATACCACTTATTAAAAAATTGCATTTCTAATTCAAAAGGTTAAGTCATCAAGGTGAAATTTTCAGGATCACTTTGTATTCTTTAAGTGATGGTATCTGCAAAAAGTTCCAGTCATTTAACTGAAAAATCAGGGAAATACATAATACAGTTTTATTTCCAGGGTGTCAACCAAATCCAATTTCATGACCAATTAACAATTTTCATGATCATTTTTAAAAGCCATCTCTCTCTCGATATATATTATTAGTCTTATCCAAAGCAGCGGTATATGTGTGCGCACACACGCACACACACATCTGCAGTAAGTATAATTAAAGGAGGGGGGGGGGACTCTCCCTTACTTTTGCTTTGTTGAAATGCTCACCATTGTGTTATATGATTTCACAACACACCTTTCTTTAATATTTATACCTGGACAATACCACAATTTCATAAGCAGCATAATTTAATACATATATTTCTGTGCTAAAAAGTTTTTTGCTTTAACAGTTTTCTCTGTGGAGGAGTGCATAAGTGTCCTTTTTTTGATACTTGGGTCATTAGATGGAAACCATATTTATGTCTTATGTGGTCATTGTGCATGGAAAATTACTTCAGACTGTCATCAGAAAATGAACAATTATTAAAAACAGATAAAAATTCATGACCCCACAGCAAAATTCCTGACTTTTATGACCAGCAGATACCCTGTATTTCCCAGTAAAAGATCTTGACACGGCACACCTGGATACATCGAGTTTCATGGTAGCTGACAACAGTTAAGCAGGAGTCACACAGTCTCTCTCACTATGAAGAAGGCTAGCAGAATCAGATGGTAATAAATCACAAAAGGTGTTTTTTTTTTTTTAACCATTTTTCTCTAGTTATGGGAAAAAATAATTGCACAACTCTAAATAAAAATTGGCAACAACAATATATCATCATCATCATCATCATTGTCAACCATTATCAATCCACTGCTGGACAAAGGTCTCCCCAAGTTTCCTTCACAACGGTCTGTCTTGTGCCAGTCTCCTCCATGTCACTCCCGCATATAATATATATATATCACATGCAGTATTATAAAATTTTTATTAGAATAGTTATATGAGAATTTTTTCTTTTTCGTTTGGAGTTTCTTGCTTCCGGACAAACTACAGCACTTGGTAACACTATGATAATTACTTTCAGAAATAGCGTTTTGAATTGGAATAAAAACAGTTACATAATTCCTATGCCCAACCTCTTGTGAAGTTGCTGAGTTGGGGAAAGGAGGTACAATATATTATTTATTATCTGAGAATGTGGACAAATATAGTGAAGAAGAAAAGACAGAAACCTAAGCAGTTGATGCCAGGTGCCAGTCTCCTCCAGGTTTATCCTGCATACTTTCGAATTTCATCCCCCATCTCCCATGTGGTCTTCTTCTGGGTCTTTTCCTGTCCCTTGGAATCCAATCTACCAGCTTTCATGTTTGACATGGCGCAATGAGAAAAAACTAGGGATTAATTAATTTTTACCACATACACGACTCCCAGCAGAGATGTTTGCTCATTTAAGTTAAACAAAGTGCTTCATAAAGGCAAAAATAACAGTTAAGAAAAAAAAAAAAAAGATCGTAAAGTAAGATATTCTGTAAAATGGGTAAAAATTCCGTAAATTTTACAGCTAAACCGTATAACTTAGCAGACCTGGGTTTGGTCACAAAAAAAATTAAGCAGAAAGAAAAAAATGGTAGATAATAGGAAAGAGGTATGCATAATATGAAAAATATTAATTTAAAACAAGCAAAAGGCCCTCCCATCAGTGACCTAGTTTCAGGATTTCAACAGGAAATGCTGAAATTTAAGAGACACTCATTATTCAATATCAAACAATACAAAACATACAAATAAGGTGAAGATAATCTGCATGCAACCAAAGTGATGCTGCACATAGATTTCTGACAATTATTCCTCAAAACTCGAAGTATTAATCATACCATGCTGGTTGTTCAAGGGCACAAGTCGCTATACATGATCGGTGTAATGTAACATTAAAACCTAAACAAACCTATTTCTGCCTGTTCAATTTCTTCTTTTCACCATGGTTCTGAAGCAATTTGGGCACACTCAGACAATACTTTGCCAACTTAAGAAACGTTTGCCTGAGGCTGAATTTTTCTTTTTTTGTAGGGCCTTCAAAACACAGTACTGCCAATGAAGACTTTTTTTTGTTTGCAACAAACATGTTTTCAAATGTCTTTAAATGGGATACATGATCCTTTTTGAAGCAGTCTATGGGAAAAGCATAGCCAATGGAATAGGTGATGTACTTAAAAATACATCACTGTCAAACAAGTATCACAAGGCAAGGGTATCTCTGATATACCAACTCTGTATGACTGCATAAAAAATCAAATGAAAATTCATCTTTTCTATATTTCAGAAGACAAAGTAAATATTAAGTCATCTAATGTATGAATCTGCATGCAACAAATATATAGCTGTAGACTACTCAGTGACATGTATAGCAGAAATATCTGCACACTAAAGCACCCGCTATTTAAATTAAAAACAATCACATATGACAAAAAACAAGTCATACGTGATAATGGGGGCCGCGGGTGGCCTAGTGGGCAACTTTCGTGACTGCCACGTAAAGGGCCTCAGGTTCGATCCACTAAACATCCACCTTGCGTCGGATGGGCATGTTAAGCCATCGAACCCTGGGTACCGGTCACCCGGTAATAAATAAGGGCATCTTCCTCCCCCTTTCTACTTCGCTTCTGTGCCACTTTCCTATCAGGCGCTCTAGCCCAAAGTTTCCTATTTCTAAGGGTTGTTTAAGACCTAGGGTCAGACACTCCCTTCCTATAATCCTCTACATATGATCTAAATGTGATGGTGGGATTTGTTGATGATAATTAGAAAACAGTAAAATTGCAGATAAACTGCTCAAGACTTTGAAGATGATGAAATACAGAATATTTATGACACATAAATGTGCTATAAAACAAAAGATAATTCTGATAACATTTTTCAGGCAGATGAAATGGACATTTATCAGTTTTGACCATGGTGAAATCGATTTTAGCTGATCTATCTTTTAAGTGTAAAGGAAACAGATTTTTTTTTTTTTTTTTTGTATTTTTTGAGCTATTATGTTTATTTGTAACATTTTCAAGTGTCAATGTAAAATGACTTTAAAAACATATTTTTGTAAATTCAAAAAGCTTCTTAGGTTAGATCACACTTTAAAGATGAAAATCAAAGTGTCATTAAAAAGCTTTCAAAACTTTCCTTGATTTTCACTTTTTTCTATTACAAGTTTGTATACATGTATGTCATGACTGTTGCCATTTAAAATTTTCTTGGAAAATGACTAAAAAAAAAAAGAACATCAAACATTTATAACTTAGCATATTTAAATCATCTGTAGACTATATGCTATACATTTTTTTTTTAAATTTATTCAAATGATTGAAATGCTAAGGCTATATTCTCTATATATTACATAGAAAATCATGCCTGGTAACAGACATGGCAATAATTATATTAAAAAAAATCCCCATTAGTTGCTGCATCACTAATGAATTATAAAATAATTTTTTTTTTTAGAAAAATGGACAATAAACAAAGAGCAATAGCACTTAAAAAATAAAAATATTTAGATTTCGTTAGGAAACAGACAAGGTACATGCTGAGTGAACACACAAACAAAATTAAATAAAGTACTTGATACGTGAAAAACTGAGCAAATAACAATGAGATTAGACAAAAGATGAGTTTCACATTAGAATATTTACAGCAATTAGAATTGTGAAATGAATTGCTTGTAGTTTACTGGTCACCATGTAATATCTAATCAGAAAACTTGAAAATTACATTACCATGGAGCTGGAATCAAACCTGCTAGGACAATGTAGTTCTGAGTAACCAAAGGTAAGCAGTTAGAGAGAGCTTAGGAATGTGAACAACTTTTGATTTTGGTAGTCAAAGTGATCCTATGCTTCCTTCGTAACATATTGTTGACCCTTTCAAATCCAGGAACTGCTATGTCATAAGTCACCAATAGCTCAGGTATCGAAACTAAGGACAAAATATTCCTCAAACACGCAGGAAATTCACTAGCATATTCACAGCAATCAGAACTGTGTGCTGAATAGCTTGCAGTTTACTGAGCACTACGAACAAGCAATTCAGTATGCAATTCCGATTGCTGTGAATAAGCCAGTGAATTTCCTGCGTATTTCAGGAATATTTCGTCCTTAGTTTCAACATCTGAAGTACTGATTTATGACCTATATCAGTTCCTGGATTTGAAAGGGTCAACAACACTATGAAGGATGCATAGGATCACTTTGACTACCAAAATCAAAGGTTATTCACATTCCTAAGCTATAACTGCTTAGCTTCAGTAACTTGGAACTATTTTGTCCTAGGTGGTGTAACAGATAGCATGCTCAAATGGAAATCGGAAGATGTGGGTTTCATTCCTGCTCCAGAGCAATGCAATTTTCAATGCTATTATTGGCATATTTTCACTGTACTCCATGTAACCCCTTTGTTCAGAAAACCTGAACCCAATTCTATATGATGTGCTTCGATCACTGGAATTTGTGACCTGCATATGACCCTGGATGTGAGAAAAGGTCGTGAGACGCTACAATGGGGCAGGAATAGCTTCAACTAGTGCAAATTTTAAGGTTCTCAGATATCTATGTTCAGTTGCTTGGAATTTCCTTGTCCTGGGTAGTGTAATGACTAGCATGCTCGACCAGAAATCGGGAAGTGCGGGTTCGATCCCCGCTCCAGGACAATAAAAGTTTTCAAGTTTTCTGAAGGAAGTGGTTAGTTACATGGAATACAATGAAAATATGCCAATAATAGCATTACAATGCCTGCCATGTATTTATGAAGAATTATTTCTTCAGGGAAATTTGTTTCCCAATTCTATATGATGTAATTTTCAAGTTTTCTGATGAGATGTCACATGGTAATCAGTAAACTACAAGCAATTCAAGTACACAATTCTGATTGCTGTGAATATTATAACAAATTTCTCATGCATTTATGGGGAATATTTCTTCTTTAATTTTGAGTTTCACGTTGTTTGTGCAAAAAATGGCAGTAAAATAACTAGTCCCCCTCCCCTTTCAACTATCATCAGTCAACAAAATTTAATTATAACTGTATTAGGTGGGTATGTAAAATAAATTGTATTTTCAGTGCATGTTCAAACACACACTCACACATTTTAAACCTCAAAAGAAAGGCATTTGTTAACTTTCATATGCAATATGATGAAAGACTTAACACCCACTTTTATATAAACAGAAACCTTATCTTGTCCTAATGATACAATAGCTAACAAATTTCTAAGTTCACAGTGATGGCATATGAAACCAAGCTTTTGAATTCTATATTTTAAAACATACCAATGAATCATTTTACCAAAAAAACAAAACAAAACAAAAAAACTCATCCTTGGAACATTTTAACATCAAATTTCCAGGAAACATGAAAAACAATTTTCCACAGCATGCTATAAGCTCTGCAGACCAAACACTAATGTGTACAAATTTCCAATTGACATAAAACAGTATTATCAAACCATTATAATCATTTTAGTACATGTTTTCTACAAATCAACAATATTAAAATCTCAAACCCTTCATTGAGCAAATTCACATCAAACAAAGTTACTACCGATTTTAAATGTTCTTTTGAGTTTAACAACTCCTATGGGCACTGAAGAAAAGTCAGCCATTCTAAATTTTGAGAGTGACATTAGCTGCAAAAATGTCTTGCCAAGGTCCTGAGCTCTGTTTTTTTACACGAAATATAAATTGGCCATCCTATTAAGTGGGCAACAGGTAGACTAATTTATGCATTAAAATATGCAGAAAACAAAACAAAAATAGTTAACACATATCATAGTTGCCAATATTGTACAACTTTTTTCTACAACACAATACCACAAGTCAACAATCAAAAGAAAATGAGAAACATGATCCGTCAGAGATGTAATACTCATAGCTAGAATCGTGAAAGACATCTAAAGAACTCAGGATACTCTTTTTACCTATACAAAAAGTAAAATTTCAAACAATGCCAATACAGTATTTTTAAACACTGCACAAACTGTACTGTGATTAGTGATCATATTTCAACGTAAGCTTGTAATGACTGAAGGGAAAGGCCTTTTGGTCACGAACAAATTGCCAAGCTATTAACATCACTATTATCATTTAAATAATAAGGTTAGATAACAACTAGAAATGACTAAAACAGAACTGTACACAAAAATATATTCATTTTACAAAATTCTAAGGTTGGAGCATTTGAACTGACAAACCCTTAAAACCAGTCTCTTATTCAAAAACTTAGTCCAACTGATCAGGTAATGTTTTTTCTTTTTTTATTTATATACATGTAAAACACAGCCAACTGAGTTCCCCGCTGGAATTCCAAATGCTACTCATTTGATGAGTCATGGCCAAATGATTGGTTTATGTTTCTTCTTTGGAGGTATTTCATCAACTTCCTACAAAACATTAAAACATCATGAAAATTTACTAATTCAGGACCCCTGAAACAATTTTAATACAATAAATACCATATATACTGATACTTTAGTTAAAATATATTAGGTGTACAAATAAGTTTTAAAGCGTTTTTGGTGTGACATATACCGCTAATTTACATATCAGACATTCCTCCGCGTTGCCATGTGCCCATAACTGGTCCAGAGTATAAAACGTGACAGAAGTTTGCTCAACAGTCAAACACACTTGCACATTGGTAGGTGAAAGATAGCAAGCGAAACTGCATTTATTTAACACTGCATTTGCTACATATTTCATCAAGGAAAAAGTGCTGCAAAAGCATGTGCATCGATCTGTTCTGTTCTGGGGGAGAATATTGTATCGAAAAGCACGTGTTTGTTTTGGTTTAGACGGTTTAAAGCAGGTGATTTTGATGTTAGCGATCGAGAACATAGCGGAGCATCGCAGAATTTTGCACATGAGGAACTGCAAGCATTTCTGGATGAAGATTCATCTCAGACACACAAAAAAGTAGCTGAACAACTGGGGGTAACTCAACAAACCATTTCCAATTGTTTACGCACAATGGGAAAGATTAAGAAGGAAGGAAAATTGGTGCCACATGACCTGAGCCAGAGGAGCAAGGATGAGCGTGTCATGAAGTGTTTGAATCTGTTTAATAAACAACACAGAAAGTCTTTCCTGTGGAAAATCGTTACAGATGATGAAAAGTGGATATGGTATGACAATTCCAAATGCAAAAAAGACAACAAAACTGGATAGACCCCGGTGAAGCAACGACTTTGACACCAAAACACAATATTCACTGCAAGAAAGTTCTGCTGTGCATCTGGTGGGATATGAAGGGTGTGCTCTATTATGAACTACTGGAACAGGGTCAAACTGTTACTGCTGATCACTACAAGCAACAATTGCTACGATTAAACCAGGAAATCTGTCAAGGAAACGTCATTGATGCTTAGCTGGGAAGTTTTGGAGCCCCTTCAGACTATCATTTGTTCTAATCAATGCAACATGGTTTGTCTGCTGTACGGTTCTGGACATGTGACAAAGTGCAAAAATGGGTTGACAACATCATCACGTCACACGACGAAGTATTCTTCATGGCTGGAATCCCCCAGCTGCCCGACAGATGGCAGAAGATGATAGATAATGACGCCGCATATTTTGTTTCGTAAAGGTATTGTTGTTTTCTCTCAAATTACATGTTGCGTTGTCTTAAAATGCTTTAAAACGTATTTGTACATCTAATACTAGCTCACAAAAATAATGGCACAATGTGAACTACCTTTAATTACAGACATATATACACTATCTACCAACAAGCAATTGGACACCTGTGATAGCAAAGGAAAACAAAGTTTATTCACCTTCAATAGTTGGTGGAGCATCCACGAGCGGCGATTACAGCTGCGACTCTCCGGGGCATACTCTCAACCAGGCGTTGTACGACGGCTAGCGGTATTTTCTTCCACTTGGCTTGGAGATGACAGGCCAGCTCCTTCACCGATTTCGGACGGTGGGGACACCCCTTAAGTTGACGCTTCAACTCGTCCCAGAGGTGCTCGATAGGGTTAAGGTCCGGGCTCTGCGCAGGCCAGTCCATTCGATTAACCCCAATGTCACCATACCAAGCCACGGTGGACCTCGCAACATGACAGGTGGCATTGTCATCCTGAAAGTAACATGGGTCCACCCCGTAAAACTGCCACAACGTAGGAAGCGCATGGTCATCCAAAATGGTGCAGTAGGTCTCGGCGTTGAGTCTACCAGGAATTGCGACCAAGGGTCCCGTTCCATACCAGGAGAAACACCCCCATAGCATAATTCCACCGCCGCCGAACTTCACAGTTGGCACAATACATTCCGACAGGAGGCGTTCTTTAGGCAGACGCCAAACCCAGACCCTGCCATCTGAACGGTAGAGGGTGAACCTTGAGTCGTTGCTCCAGAGAACTTGCTTCCACTGTGCAACGGTCCACTGTCGACGTTCTTTGCACCACGTTAGCCGAGCAGCGATATTGGACTTGGTGATCAAAGGCTTGTGGGCGGCAGCACGTCCATGATAACAGAGTAGATGGGCTTCCTTACGGATGGTATTCATCGAAAGAACACTCCCGGATGTGGCCCATCGATTTGGTACGGTTCTTCCGAATTTCTGTGGCCAGCACCCGTCGGTCTCTAACTCCCAGTTTTGTGGGTCTGCCGGGTCGGGGCACATTCCGACAGTCACCTCTCATCTTCCACTTGCCAATCATGTAGGCCACTGTCGATTTTGGGTACTTCAACTCGCTGGATATGTCACGTATGGATCGGCCATTTCTGTGATACCCGACGATTACACCTTTCTCGAAATCAGAGAGCTCCGAACTGCGTGGCATCTTGCATGCGACTGGTTGCGTTGTTGTTTCCCACACGATATTTAACGACGGCGGCTGTGAAGTGTATCAGGACCGCAGATATCGTCGATTGCAGGGGTGTCCAATTACTTGTTGGTAGATAGTGTATATACACTCAATGGACAAAACCATTAGAGATACATACGTAATAGTGTGTTCATTCTCCTTTAGCGCAAATAACAGCCTGCACATGCCAAAGCATCAACTCCACCAGATGCCGGAGGTAATGCCAGCCATACCTGTCGCAGCATTGTCCACAACTCCGCTCGAGATGTCGGTTCAAGATCCATGGATCTGATGTTCCGCTCCACAGGGTTTAAATCTGGGGAACTTGAGAGCCAATGGATGGTTCTAAACTCAGATGAGGGTTCTTAGAGCCATGCCTGGGTGGTTGTGGCCCACTGGGGCGCCACATTGTTCTGCTGAAACAGACCATCAGCCGCAGGATATGCAAAGGCCATAAAATCGTGTAAGTGATCAGCCAGCACATGATGGTAGCACACAGCAGTTAAGGACCTCCGCAGACACACTAAGGGACCTAATGTGTCCCATGAGAAGGGTCCCTAAACAACCACAGAGCCACCATTGCCTTCAACGGAGTGGACCTGGCACGATGGGGCGATGGCCTCATGCTGTCGACACCACACCATCCAGTCAATTCGGTACAACTGAAAACGGGATTCATCTGACCACACGAAGAGGTCCAGTTTTGATGCTCCCGGCACCAGGCAAGGCATACACTACTGTCCAATGATGAGCAGTCAACAGTGGCACACGAGTAGGGTGTCGACTCCCGTAACCCAGACTATGCAGCGTGCGCCGTACCATTCCCTGGCCGATGCTGCTTGGACCTCTGACATTTAACCTGGATTTAGTTCGCACCGCCATTGCCAAGCAGTTGGTCTGTACGAGCCTGGATAGTACGTCAACATCGGTCATCAATGGTATGCGGTCAGTCACCACTTACTCTCTGGGTGCTGGTACATCTGTCAATGGTGTATATTCATGGTACACTTTTGAAACGGTTGCCCTTGAGAACCTAGGGTTCTTACCACTTGGGCGATAAGAATGATCCATCTGTCTTGCGCCGACAATGCATCCATGATCAAAGCCACTCAGATTACCCTGTTTACCCATGTTCATCGATTGCAATACACTGTTGGGAAGCCGTGCTGTCATCCTATTTAGCGCCTGCATTCGGTTTGGGTCTGTTCCACTCTGCGTGGGGGATGCCCATGTCAACACTGCCCCATCACCCGTATTTCTAATGTTCTGTCCACCGAGTATATGTGCCAATAAAGTTTGAATCTGTCCTAATGCTTTAAGGAAAGGTTTTGAAAGGTGCGATAATTTGCACAGTGTAGTCAAGTACACGAGAAAACATGTCCGTAACCATCATGAAGCTCTGAAAAAGTGTGTAGCACAGAGAATGTGTTTTGGCAGCTGATTTAGATGTACACTGCTAGTAGGCAAAAGTGGAGCAAAGAATCAATATAAAATTCTGCTTGAAATTCAGCCATTGCTGTATTGAATCACCCCTTATATTTGCCTGACCTGAATACTACTTGTTTTCCTGAGTGCAATAAGTTCTAAAAGGGAAGAGATTTGTGGACATTTCAGACTTTCAAGAGAAAATATGACAACCCAGCTGTAGATGATAATAAAAGAATTTTCTCTGTAGCTTCCACCAGCAGTTATACATACAATGTCAAAATGTATGGTATTCAGAGGGTGGGGTTGAAGGCTAGTAAATTAAGTTTTCTTAAATATTATGATTCCTTTAATAGCAGAACATTCTAGCAGGAAATCAACTCACTACTTGTTAGATGCTAATGATCCAAACTTCACAACTGAGTACAGAGCCTGTGGATTGAGCAGGTTAACAATGAAAAAAGTTCTGCAACATTGTAAAATGTAAGTTAATGGATCATGTAAACTCGAAGTTTGGACTTCAGCAGCCACAGCTACCAACCTATGGACTTCCAAAGCAAATACCGCATTCCAAATGTTTTATGGTTCAATATTGATCAGTGTTTCCTGCTCTGCTGATGACATGGTTCATATGCTTTTTCAATCACAAAATTCCAGGACTTTCGGATTTTTCCCCCAGGACATACGATCCAAACGCTCTTACTTAAAATATAATGAAACCATAGGTCTGTTCAACCTGTAACCTACAACAAATAACTTCTTACATGCTTGGGCAAACTTAAATTAATTCAGAATGTTAAAAATGTTGTCCGCTGCAGCTAATCAGAAACTTAGAATCACGGATAAATAACTGAAATACCAAAACTGTCACTGAAAATGTGACCAGGTTTAATATCTACTTAACTTTTGTATACTATACTACACTGATTTTGAGAAACTTTTATTTTTCTACTTTGGCTTTAGTTCAATTATTGAAGCAAATTATAGAATAAAAAACAACAACATAAAACTCAAAAATACATAGGTATGCAGCATTACTCTTAAAATGCTTTCATATACCACACAATCAATACATAAAATACTATTTATATTTAATTATTTTGAAATAATGTTTACAATGGAAATTTAAGGGTAAAGAAAGATGAAATATTTGGAACTTTTTCAAAGGACCAAAGGGATTGTTATTTCTTAAACACATAATCACGGGAGCAAGTACTTGTGTTACATTTTATTTAGGGAAGGAATTTTCAACATAATATTGATTCTGTAGCTAAGTTTTAAATTTGTACTCGCCAGAAAACAAAGTATGCAAAAAATTTCCAACATGAAATGAAAGAGAATAATGGGAAAACCTTAAATCCATGGGCTGTGTACAACTGTATTCATAAGTGATCACGGCAATTTAACTGGGCATAATTAGGAAACTAAGAAACAACTAGATTTAAGTTTCTTATATTAGAAAGCAATTTACTTTTATGGCAAATTTTCACATAAAGCATTCATTAACAAATTTCAGTAAAGGCCAAAATCTCCCCCCCCCCCAAAAAAAAATCAGCTACTTACTTCACCAGTGGCTACAAAGTATGTTACATAAATTAACAAATGGCGCAAAAAAAAAAAAAAAAACATTTCGCATAGCAAAAGCAAGGTATTAGACAAAACGATTTTCAAATCACAGTTAAAATCAGTTAACAACAGTTAAAAGAAGAGATAGAGAAGGAAACATGATATAACTGTATGCCTTACATTTAGCGGGAGAATTTTGCACAGCGGAAAAGTTGAAACAGGGTAAAAGTATTCCTCATAACAAAAGCTATGCTAAGGAAAAAGAACTTTTCAAATATGTCTCCCAGAAGCAGAGATAGCAAGAGAAATGTTTTGACCTATACAACCCCTAGGGAAAAAGTTATACACATTATTTGAAGAGGTTCTTCTTATTGTAACAAAAATCTTATTCACTCTACATCTTTATTATAGCGAATGGCATACAGTAAAAAAAGAAACTTCTCAACAGAGTTTTTAGAGGCAGAAATAGACTGCAAATGGAAGTACATAAACACCACCTGGCGGCAGAATTATGAACCACAAACCTCCTCAAATACAAACCCTAAAGTGTTCCAAAAGGTAAATGGTATCTAGTGTTAAAATAATTTTTTAAATCTGACATTTAGAAGTACAGATATTGAGAAAAAAGATTAAATATTTGCTTCCTATGCGGCAAAATTGTGCATTATTTTGGGAATAAAATGCATAGTTAATAGTACCTGGTCGAAAGAGAATATTTTTCAATCGGGTTATTAGTCCCATAGATATTGCTGTACACAGAAACGTGAGCTTAAGCACTCTAGTGGTGCACTTGTGCGTTAAGAAATATCTGAAATTATATGAGAAACATTTCTCACCAAAACTGTTCTCCAACAAAGAAAGAATTTTTCAAATCGTACACCTTCCTAGAAACAGAGATATGGACAAAAATAAGACATACATATAAGCCCCTGGTGGAAAAATTATGCACTATTTAAGCAGGAAGTATTCTCAAAAAGTTTTTGGAGGTGAGCGGTATCGGTCCACGGAGGAATTTTTTCAATCGAGTTTCTAAGCTCAGATTTTATTGCAAATACATCAGGAGCAAAAATAAACATTTACGCCCCCTGGCGAGCAAAACATTCTTTGCCAAAAATGAAGAATTATTTGCAAAACATTTCCCCTGAAGAGCTGTATCCAACAGGGATATTGGGAAAATTACGCTTTACCATTACGCCCCCTAGTGGAAATTTATTAGTCCCGTAGATATTGCTGTAAATGGAAACATGAACTTATGCCCTTTAGTGGCACACTTGGGCGTTAAGAAATATTTGAAATCATATGAGAAACATTTTGCACAAAATTTTCAACAAAGATATAATTTTTCAAATCGTACTCATAGAAACAGAGATATGGACAAAAATAAGATATAAGTGTACGCCCCCGGTGGAAAAATTATGCATTATTTAAGCAGGAGGTATTCTCAAAAAGTTGTTGGAGGTGAACGGTATCGGTCCACGGAGGAATTTTTTAAATTGAGTTTCGAGCTCAAATTTTATTGCAAATGCATCAGCAGCAAAAATAAACACTTACGCCCCCTGGCAGCCAAAACATTTTTTACCAGAAATGTTAAATTATATGCAAAACATTTCCTCTCAAGAGCTGTATCCAATGAAAGAAGAATTTTTCAAATCGGACCGTTAGAAGCGAAGATATTGGGAAAATCGTTATTTACCGTTACGCCCCTAGCGGAAAATTTATGCATTATTTGAAAAAGGGACGGTAACTGAAATAGTGTTCGATATAAATGTCCCTAAAAGGAAAAAGAATTTTTTCAATTGGATATTTAGAAGCAAATGTATGAAATAAAATGCATTTTAAATTCGATACGATCTTCATTTGCGCCCTTAGTGGCGAAGTTGTGCATCGGGAAAAAAACGGAACAAATGGATCATCATTCTCACATATTAAGCTTCCCAATACAAAATGAATTTTACAAATCGAACTAATAATTGCAGAGATATGGTCTTTCCGGTTGGACAGACAAAGTGATAACATAAGCAAGACGCCAAAAGATGATAATAACGCAGCTTCAGTCCTCCTAACAGACAAGAAAACTAACAACCCCCTCCCCCCGCATTTTGTAGGGGTGGGGAGGAAAATTTTTCAGACATAAAGTTATGTCAGTAGAAAAATCTTCAACTACAAAAACATTGCGCAGGAACAAAAAGGCCGGAATGGATAAAATTCCAGGACACCCAACAGAATTTTAGGACATTTTCAGGACACGTACAAACCATGCTTTCAGCAGTTGCACCATGATACTCTTCATACAACGTTTTTCATCCAGTAATTCTCAATGTCAAACTTTCGTTATTGCTGTGAAGAATTACAACTGGAGCCCAAACTAAAAGATAACAGTGAGATTTAGTAAAGTTGGTTAGATAAAGCTGCTTCCATCACTTAAAGCTTGTGCAGTGATGTTTTGGTGTGGGATTGCCCCGCCCCTCCTATTATTCAGTAGTAGTAGTAGAATCAGTTTATGACTTTTTTGTTGCTGCTGTCTAAAAGAGCCACTGCTCTTGCATAAGTGGGATCCTGCATGTATGGCCATGGACATTAAGCAGACAATTGAGTAAGTGGTTCAACGCACCTTCCATCTGGAAAAAGAAAAGTGCGAGGGTGAAAATGTTCCCCAAGGTAGGTCAAAATGAGAAAAAAAAAAAAACAAACCTCCTAAACATTTTGACAGGAGGGGTACAATCTCCTTCAGTAGTAGTAGTAGTAGAATCAGTTTATGACTTTTTTGTTTTTGCTGTCTGAAAGAGCCACTCCTCTTGCATAAGTGGGATCCTGCATGGACATGGACATTAAGCAGACGATTGAGAGTTAGTAAGTGGTTCAACACACCTTCTATTTGGAAAAAGAAAAGTGTGAGGGTGAAGATGTTCCCCAAGGTAAATCAAAATGAAAAAAAGAAAACCTCCTAAACATTCTGCTCCCTGAACGTACGGGGCAAAGTTCAGACTTTAAGTAAGAACCAAAAGATCGGTATGCCTGATAATTGATTACAAGTTATGCAATTTAAACAATCCTTTCATTTTTCCATAGAGCTCGTGAGCAATTTTAATTAACACACATCAGACTGACGAAGAAAAAAACCCAAAGCTGTACTTTTTAATTTGGTGAAAAATCAGACTGTGCAGTGAGAAAGTGTGAATATTACGCAGCATGAACAAAACTGAATAGTTCACTGTAAGTTTTTTATAAAAATATTTAACTAGAACACACCACTGTATTCACAATTATAAAATTACTGAATTCCAAACAAAATAGGGTGGTTTTAAAAGACATAGCTTCAAACAGTTTTTTTCCTGGTTTTGTTCTTGAACTTACTAGAACATTCAGCCTGAGAACCATGAATTCTGATATCATAGCTTTCACTATTTTAGATAAATGGTGTAATTCTCAGTGAATGAATAATTTTTTTGAACACCATGCATCAATTCTTACAAATTTCCAAACTTCGTCACTTCTGTTTTGGGAAATTTCCCTTACTCTTATCAAGCTAAAATGCACACACATTTATTAAGGTGATGACATTTAACAACTACAAAGGGGTGGGTATATTGCGGGGGAAAAATACAATTACGGAAGAAATCTTCGCTCTGTCCGACTTCCGTTTTCGGAAATTTATCCAACATTTTCAAGCTAAAATACAAATATTTATGGACTAAAATGATATCTAACAATACTGGGTAGAGGAAACATCGCGAGAAAAAAATTATGATTATGAGAGAAATCATACCTGTCTACTTTCAGTTTTCGAAGGACGAAATTCCGTCCTCCGACGGAGAAATCTACCACCACACACATTCCCTGTTCACTTGTGCATCAATCTCATAAATGGTCCAAATGACAACAAAAAAGCTGGAATTCTTCGAATCACTCGTTGCCGAAGATTACAGGGAAATTTTTGGGCGGCCTAAACTTCCGTTTTTGGAAATCGTTGCCTACAATTTGAAGCTGAAATTATATTTAACAATACTGAAAAGAAGCAACATCGCGAGAGAGAGAGAGAGAGAGAGAAAAAAAAAACAATTATGGGAAAAATCTGCACTCTGTTTAACTTCCGTTTTCAAACGTTTAAAAAGTCAAATCAACATCCCCAGACAGAATACGATCCCACCCCCAACTAATACCCCAAAAATGTCTTCACTTTTGGCATCGATCTTGACAATGAAAAAAAAAAAAAAAAAAAAAGTAGGTTACACTCCGGAAGAATCTCATGCACGAATTAACCGCTGAATCGATTGCAAATGACGTAAGATTACACTAAAATATCGATAACCGGTAAATTTTAACTTTTGGTGCAAAACCGGCACAGATTTTGTCAAAATCGCGATTTTTTTTTATCAGAATGAAAGCGAAAGAACAACGTTTCGGCGCGGGCTGGGGCAATTGGCGCAGGTCTGGCAGCCCTGTCAGCATTTTGTTTACATTTCTACTATATAGGAAGAAGGTCTTAGCATATTTATTGACAATGACTCATACACAGGGTACATACAGAACACACACACAAAGAAAGAAAAGGAAAAAGAACAAGACTTTTCAAGCAAGATCAATATTGCACATACATACAATTACTCAAGTTTTTCAAAATGTGAAGCTTTCTATTCAATCCCTACAAATCTCGAAGCCAAAGGAGAAATGATTAACCTTTACAAATATACACGGTCGTATCACAATAATATGACTACTCCCGGAATCGGAGTGTATCCACCCAGGCTTGTCACAGAGTGCATGTGACATGGTCGACCACACGGAGACATAAGCGGCTGGCCAGGACACATGAGCCATAGTGCATTTGAGCATAATGGGCAGAGGCAGTGATTTGATGGACATTCAAAAAGAAATGGTCAATGGCTACCGTGCCAAGGGTGGGGTGGGAACATCTCAAAAACAGCAGACTTCGTGGGCTGTTCATGAGGTGCTGTAGTATGGGTGTACCAAGAATGTACCGCTGCTGGCACACCGAGTACCTCCCAACGTCATAACTGTGGTGCCCCAAAGGCCATCGACCCAAGAGGAGAACGTCGCCTCCATTGACAGATAAAGGGCAATTGAAGCCCAACAGTGCAGCAAATCACCACACAAATGAACGCTTGGGCACCCAGGTACATGTTCCCGAGAACAGTAGAGCGAACCCTGTTACGCAAGGGTCTTGGGAGTCGACGCTGCATCAAAGCGACCATGTTAACCCAGGTTCATCGGCAATGACTCCTGCAGTTCGCACGGGACTACCGTCATTGGACAGTGGAAGATGGAAAAAGGTTGCCTTCTCTGACGAATCAAGGTTTGCACTCCACAGAAGTTTCAATAATACTGTTTCACACGTTAATATAACTAATGCATCGATACTAGAAATGATCAACTAGGCTAAAACATTGATAATAAGAAATGTGGCGTGTAAACATAAAACTCACTTATTTAAATGCCGAAGCCATGTAGAACCATGTCGAGCATGCAATATTATATTGCACAGCAAGTTGAACACAAGGATAAAACTCTTTGAAAAACTTTAAGCAAATGAACAATGAAGGATGATACCATTTTGATTCGTTTGCATAGTAAATGTTATGTAGAAGAGAACGAATATCTTTAATTCCAGAAAGATGAGAAGGACAAAGGAATAAAACGGATTTAAAACGCTGAACTAATAAACATTTTAAAGCCTAATCCACACATCTCCGAGCGAGACATACATCTTCAGACCAGTTTCGACATGTATTCATGTCAATTCTCAATGCTTTCGAACGTTATACATACTTCCATTGAGAATGATATGAATACATGTCAAAACTGGTCTGCAGATGTATGGCTCGCTCGGAGATGTGTGGATTAGGCTTTTAAAATTTTTATTAGTTCAGTATTTTAAATCCGTTTCATTCCTTTGTCCTTCTCATCTTTCTGGAATTAAAGATATTTGTTCTCTTCTACATACCATTTTAGATTCGTTTGCATAGGAAATGTTATCATCCTTCATTGTTCACTTGATTAAAGTTTTTCAGAGTTTTATCCTTGTGTTCAACTTACTGTGCAATATAATATTGCATGCTCGACATGGTTCTACATGGCTTCGGCACTTAAATAGGTGAGTTTTATGTTTACACACCACATTTCTTATTATCAATGTTTTAGCCTAGTCAATCATTTCTAGTATCCATGCATTAGTTATATTAATGTGTGAAACAGTATTATCGCTACTTATATTAAGTAGCATTATTGAAATATATCGTACCACATATAATGCTCCACACAAGATTTGCATTTTGAACTTTTGATATCTCCACAGAAGTGACGAGTGGTGGCAGTTACGGAGTCAGACACATGAGAACCAACACCCGGACATGCTTGTCAGTCAAGTACAGGCTGGCAGTGGCAGTGTGCATGTCTGGTTGATGTTTTCCTGGTATGACCTGGTACCACTGGATGGGTCCCTAAACGCCAATGGCTATCTGTCCATCCTCGCTGACCACATGCATCCCTTCAAGTTGGACATTTACCCTGGTGGTGATGGCGTCTACCAACAGGACAATGCGCCATGCCATGTCGCTAAGGGGGTGCGTGACTGGTTCCAGGAACATGACAGTGATGTATCTGTTGTCCCTTGGCAGGAGAAATTGCCTGACCTCAATCCCAAAGAGCACTTGTGGAACTATTTGAATCGACAGGTTCGACGTGCCAACCCACAATCACATCATCTCCAGGACGTCCATGCTCTCTGCTGCAGTCCAAATGGGCCCGTATGCCTCGGGCAATCTTCCAGGGTCTCATTGCATCCATTCCACGCTGTCTCACCGCTGTCATCAGGGCCAAGGGTGATTATTCCCATTATTAGGTAGGTGGTCATATTATTCTGGTATGACTATGTTTAGAACACATGGCATATAATCAAAGTATGATTTGAGCCATGTCAAGCACACTTACACAGGTTTTAGCAGTAGGACTGAAGAGGACATATATTAAAAGAACAATTCATTATGCACACCCATCTAATAATGTGTCAATCCACCTTTTGCCCTCATAATCTGAGGGTGAAAGGTGGACCAATGCATCAAACGAGACAGGAGTCGTGGCAACCAGCTGTTCGTGACATGGCCCGATACATGCTCAGAGATGATCCTCGGCACATCAGTGTTGAATTCTGCAGTGGTTAGCTGGGTTGTGACCCTTCTGTTCACTTGCATGATTCTCACCAGACTCCTTTGACACACCTGATTCCCACAGGATTACCAGTTGCTGGAATTTCTTGCATCTCACACCATTCATGGTAAGCCCTTGCTAAAGTTGTGTGTGAAACACCAGGAGAGTGGCTATTCGGGAGATGTTCGAATGGGCATGCCTGATGCCAACTATCATGCCACACTGAAAGTTGTTCAGATCACTTCTTCGCTCATTCTGATCCTCAATATAATGTCAATAGATGCTTGATGAACTGGGTTGCCAGATTTACACTGCATAAGGACAGGTGTACCTAATATACTTGCATCTTAGTGTACAATCAAAAATATTTCAAAGCCCTCTAATGTTGGTATGAGGAAATAACCAGTTCAGCCATAATAATGAAATGTGCAGACTTAATACTGGTGTGAAAACATCATTATCGGCACAAAGGTGCAGTATTTCCACTGTTTTTCATGTAGCCAGCTCTTCAATTACAATGCCCTAGAACAGGAATTGAGCCTGTATATCTCTTGATTTCCATACAATACAAACGATAAGCTTACCTTTAGCCAATTCAAAGTTGCTGAAGCTCATTTTGTCACATTTCAAGCATGTATAGGCAATTATAAACTTCCCGGCAGTGAGAAGTGTTCAGTAATCATAAATAATAATTCTATTCTTATCGTGTGCTCATTAACTCACCGAACATTTAACCCATAAAAACAAATAATTCAAAAATGTAACCTAATTATTTGCTAAAACTAAAAACTTTAACCCTAACCAACCTTAACCTACACTTTGTTAGTTATCTCCAAAACACTAATTTACAATTCTGGAATGTTAAATAGGTTAAACTGAAGATAATTAAAAAACTTATTTATACCTTAAGAACTGTAATGAAAAACTGACACTTCAAACCATACAGGAGCTTCCTAATATTTTCACCAGCTGCCATGGGCATCTTCAGGAAAGAGTTGTTCGAACATCAGCTGCCAGCAACCGAGTGTCAGCGCGCTGTCGAGTAAGTCGGAGAACTGTTCAACATGCGGTGCAATGCTGGTGCCATCTGTTGAACATTCAGTACATAACCCCAAATACTAAAAATGCATTCATCATTATATGTCTTGTCAGAGCCAAGACAAAGGATGGGGGGGGGGGGCAAAAAGTAAATAAACAAAAAATAAAAATAAATGCACTTTAGTAATTGAGGATACATACCGCAATGTCCAACAGATGGCACCAGTATTGCACCGCCTGCAGAACAGTTCTCTGACAAACTTACCTAACAGCATGATGACACCTGGTTACTAGCAGCCGATGTGTGAACAACTCTTTCCTGAAGATGCCCACTGCTGCTGGGTGAAAATATTAAGAAGCTCCTGTATGGTTTGATGAGTCAGCTTTTAAGGTATTAATAAGGTTTTTTAATTATCTTCATTTTAATCTATTTAAGATTCCAGAATAGCAAATTAGTGTTTTGGAGATGACTAACAAAGTAGAGGTTAAGGTTAAAGTTTTTAGCTTTAGCAAATAATTAGGTTACAGATTTGGATTATTTGTTTTTATGGGTTAAATGTTCTTTTAAGGTGAGTTAATAAGCACAGGATAAAAATAAAATGATTATTTATAATTACTGAAAACGTCTCGCCACTAGGGAGTTTGCAATTGTGGCAACCAGCATATCTAATTTTCGAGCTCTTGATTTCCGTTCGAGCACGCTACACCGGTACACCACCCAAATCAGTGAAGTTTTAAGTAACTGAAGCTAAGCAGACGTAGCTTGGAAATCTGAATACCATTCAGATTTGTGCTAGTCAAAGCAATCCAATGTTTCCTTGTAGTGCCAACACAACCTTTTCTCACATTCACATACAGATATATAACTGCTGCGATGTTGAAATATAGTGGTGACTCTGTAATAGACTGGTTAACTGACATTTGACAGTCATGTTAGGGGTTAGGAAAGGTCCCTCAGGATTGGAGAGATGCCATCATTATTCCCTTGTACAAGGGAAAAGGTGATCAGACTGAATGCAAGAACTATCGCAGCATCAGTTTGCTGAGTGTGCCAGGAAAAGTGTGGGATGTACAGAGTGGTTTTATGCCTGGTAAGGGCTACATTCTAATCAAATTTCTGCATTACGCATGATGTTTGAAAAGTATCTGGCTGTTGGTAAAAAAGTGTTTGCAGCCTTCACAGATTTAGAGAAAGCTTGTGACAAAGTAAATAGGACTCTTCTGAGGAAGGTAGTGAATAAATATGGTATTACTGAGAATCTACTTAATAGTGTGAAAGCCATGCATGCTGGCAGTAGAGCATGTGTACGAGTGAACAGTGTTTTATTGATAGTGTTCTTTTGGTGCAGGAGTCAGACAAGGTTGTGTAATGCCACCCTGGCTGTTATGCATGAGTGATGCCAAAATGGATAGTACTGGTTTATGTCTTGGTAACATGTGTGTGTGCAGATTGCTCTATGCTGATGACACAATCCTGTTGGCAGAGAGCAAAAGTGAGTGGCAGAGTATTTTGTCCTGGATATACGAAATTTGTATGGAAAACTCTAAGCGCTATCAGTCTCTTCTTGAAATGTATTTGTTACCATTTGTCAGCCATTTCAGGGGACATGAATGGATCTTTCAACAAGATAATGCGTCTTGTCATGTCTTTCGAGACAAAATAAACTGGTTTTATCACAAGCAAATACGCAGAATGCACTGGCCAGCCCTCAGTCCGGATTTGAATCCTATTGAGAACTTATGGGGCATCATTACGAGAGACGTTTATGCGCACAGTCGACAGCTTTCATGAGTGGACGATTTGCAAACCACTATTTGTCTAGCATGGGCATGAATTTCACCCAAAACTGTGTCTTCTTTGATAGCATCCATGACTGAAAGAGTATTTCATGTCATAACCGCAAAGGGCAGCTATACTAAATATTAGTTTCTTCTATTTCATTTATTTTGTCATGTGGTCTTATAATTTTTACACATCCTGTTTTCAGTTTTGCCTATGCTGCTCAGTGCAGCAGCGTGTTATCTGTTCAAACTATGTTTATATACTATCCCGATGTCTACATGCTCTCAGTATTGCCTGGACAAATGATTTGAGATATTAAATGACCCTCAGTTATATGATCATGCTGTGGTCTTATAATTCTTACATGCACTGTATGTGTGGTGGTGCGAGGGGGGGATGGGTTAGGAAATCAGGAAGAGTGTCTGAAAAAGTAATGGTGGTACTTAGAGCCCTGTAGTTTTAACTTTTTAAGTAATAGATTTGACAATATGTGTAATTGCTTTGCCCAAAACTAAAATAAATAACTTGAAGAAATCACCCTCTTACACATGGCTGATTTGCGGCTGCTGTGAATAAATGTCTACGCCTGTAGTGCACGTAATTCTAGGTAACTCGCTGTTCTCCCACATCCTCCACGGGGAATCCCACTGTGGCCCTGCACTTTCCCTCAGCAGCACAGAGAGAGAGAGGGCGATTGGAAAGCGATCGTATTATTTACAATCCATTGCAGCGCAATTGTATTACAACCCAAAGTCAAAGAGCCGAACACTTTCAATTTGTAGGACATTCAGTGTTTTAAAAGTGAAATTAGGCATTTATTTAGGCAAAGTTAAAAATATCTTAAAACAAAATATGAATCTTTGGGTTAATTATTATTGTGCATGTTCGAATTTTTCCATAAAACTATTACTGGCAGCTGCAGTGCCCCCCCCCATGCAGCCACGGGGGTGGTAGCTACGCCACAGCCAAGTCTACGCTACTGCCACCTCTATCGTTCTCAGCATTGTCATGCCAGTTACGTATATCAGTGTTGGTGCCACCTAGGGTCTACCTGTTTTTCAATCTTCTATTCCGATGTCTATTTGAACTTCTTGTTTGTAATATCCATTGTTTTTCTTGTTTAATCATATTCAACCATGTTGGTGATAGTTTGACTGGTACATTCAAATTAAAATTGCACATTTTGGTTTTCTCAATTATAACAGCCTCAGCCGTCAGGATCTTTTAATGTGTGTTATGAGAAGTAATGAATCTAATGTTCTCCCAGTCGGGCGTGGCCTCGTTATTATGACAGTATTGTACCAGCGATGTTCTAGTCTCTCTCTTATTCCAGTTATTTAAATGCTCATGCAATCTGATATCAATGCTTCTTTTCTTGTTTCTGATCTAAACTGTTTTATTATTTGGATCATCGTTTATATTAATAATTGGGATCCGATACACACCTGTTTTACGTAGTAATTAAGCTTTGTTCATTGCTACATAGATGCCAAATACAGTGTCTGCAATTTGTAACATAGCCTTGTTTTTTTTTAACGGAGCAGACATAAGTGGACAGTATGGTAGTTTTCTACAAAATCTGAATGTATCTGTCAGATTTTGTTTCGGTCCGTCTTGATTATTCATAATCTGCTTGTAAAGGTTGTCAATCGATCTCTCCCTGCAGCCAAAATCTTTAGCTAAATTTTTAATCCATTTTATCTCTTTTAGTTTTGCAGCATTATTAGACAAAAGCAACACTGCTCTTTTTAAGTAATACCTCAAAGCTGCGGTTTTAAATTTCCATGGGTGATTTGAGGTACTGGGTATTATATTTGGGACGAATGTTGGTTTCCTATAAACCTCATAATCAATTCTTAAGTTATTTTTAATGATATTGATATCCAGGAATGGTAATTGTTTACTATTTTATCATTCAATTGTAAGTTTAATAGTTATATATATCTTGCTGTATGTATTAACAAATTCTTCCAGGTCTTCTTCATTATGTTTCCAAAATATCAAGATGTCATCAACATATCGAATAAATAGTTCTGTACTTTTGTTTGTGAATTTTTTTGTCAGTATTTTTTTTCTTGATGTCCTGGAGAATAACCTCCACGAATAGTCCCGACAGAGGTGATCCCATAGATGCACCTGACCACTGTTTATAAATCGTATTGATATATGTTAAAAAATTATTGTCATTAACAAGGTTTAGTGCAGACATGATGCTAGCTAGCTATTTGGGTGGTTGTTATTCTGTTTGCAATTAATTTTTCTTCTATTAAACCAATAGCTTGCTTAGTAGGAGTGCTTTGGTAGAGCAAGATGATGTCAAGACTCACCATTTTTATGTCCTTGTATCCACTGAAAGCCTTTATAGGTGTTCCTCAGTTGATTTTTTAATTGTGTATGCATGGTTTTCATATTTTTGAATAAAGTGAAATAATGCTTGTTCTAAATTAATGGTTGCAGCAGTTTGAAACTATTGGTCTTATCGGATGCCCATCCTTGTGTAATTTTATTTTTCCAAAAATTCTTGGAATAGTGGCACCAACCGGTGAGTATGTTTTATTTTTTACCTCTTCTGGTAAGTTACGGTGGTTCTTTAATTTTGCCATTTTTCTAATAACATTTTCTGTAGGATCTTGTTGAATTATTATTGTATGAACTTTTTGAATTGCTGTTAACATTTTTTCTCGAAGGCAATCTTGATTAACCAAAATTAGTTGTTTTGATTTATCTGCCATCATACATGCCACCACAGGGTTGTTACACAGGTCTATCAATGCCAGTTGTTCATACCTAATATCTTTTTTAGGTTGCATCTTTTTCTGTCTTATTGATGTTGTTAATAGCATTTGCCATTTTTTCCCTTGTAAGTTCTGTTCTCTCCCTTGGTAGTTGCCTTATTATAACTTCTGTAGATGGGATTTCATATTGGTATGCAAATTTTAATCCTCTTTCCAATGCTGTTTTCTGAAGAGTATTTAATTCCACACCAGACTGGTTAATGTACCTGAGCTATCTCTTAATTCTCTCATGGCTGTTGGTTCCTCGAGATCTTTGTTTCGTGTCCATTAGGTTCTCGATTTTATTCCAATCACTCTTCTGATGTTTTACTTGCTCTCTGTCTGCAATAACATAAATTTTGATAATTTCATATGTCATATTATAATCATTTTCGAGTTAGGCAACTTCATTATATGTATAGTGTATCAGTAATGATTTTATTTATCCATGATCTTTTTGACCATATCTGGGCTCTCAATCTTTTTATCTCACCAGTGCGTATGATTTCCTCGTCACTACAACAAATAGCCTGGTTGTATATATGTACGTATTTTGGGATGATATCATTATTTTTGCACATTGTCAGGAAATCCAGATGTTCAACCTTTTGTACCAGCTTTAGCCTTAATTTTTTTAAACGACCCAGTATTTCTTAAGTTCTGCATGAGAGCAGTTTTTGTATCTATGACAGTTCAATTTGTAGCGATATTTCATCGACTCGTGGTTCCAGTTCTTTTGGCAGTGTTAATCTCCAGATTAAATACTACTAATATCATTTCAAATTGTTATAATCCAACAACATGAACGTCACTACATGGCATATATAGTGAATTACTACAAGAAATAATCATAATATCTTGCTACACTTCTGATCTTCACGTTTTTAACGAGGCCGTTGAAAATTTCAAAGGTTAATTTATATTTGATACCTATGTTATTGCTCTCAGTGTGTGGACCAGCTGTCCACACACTCCTCTGGGTTGAACGCAAGTTTTACGCTACTTCATCAGTTTGGTGTTTTCATTGGAACTGCACAGAAATCTCCTATACAACTTTTTAGCACAAACAATTATTTTACGCATGCTCTTTCATATAATTACTTAACAAACAAAATTTTTTTCAAGTACTATTTATGGAGTCTTAAACCTTTTCAAGTACTTTCAAGGACTTGAAAATGAACTTTTTTTTATTCAAGGAGCGTACGAACCATGGAGCCCTGCTGCGTACGGGGCTGCAGAGGGATGGTCGCTGCACCTATGCTGACGAAGGTGCATCGGCAGAAAAGGCTTACATTTGCATGGCAGTGTCGGAATTGGACCTCCGCTGATTGGCAAAGGATTGCCTTCTCCGATGAGTCACGTTTTCTGCTTCATCGAATGGATGGACGTTGGCGTACAAGGCGAGAAATATCGGAGAACACTCTTCAACCATTGCTGGAAGAACACAAACTGGTGGTGGGGGCAGCGTTATGGTCTGGGGAACGTTTTCATGGCATTCTCTGGGTCCACTCATGCCTGTGAAAGGCACTATGGACCGAATTCGTTCTGAATCCATCCTTGCAGACCACGTACACCCATACATGCTGATTGTCTTTCCTGGGGCAGATGAGATCTTTCAGCACGACAATGCAATGTGTCACACAGCTAGAAATGTCCGAGAATGGTTGGAAGAGCATGATGAAGACTTAAAAGTACTTCCCTGGCCCCTTAATTCCCCAGACTTAAACCCAATTGAGCATCTGTGGGACCACCTCGATCGTGTTGTTCGCTCTATGGATCCTCCACCACACACCCTCCAGCAGCTGTCAGATGCACTGCAGTCAGCATAGCTCCACATAACTGTGAACACCTTCCAGCACCTTATTGAGTCAATACCAGCCTGTCTAGCTGCACACTGCGGTTACTCTGGATATTAGCTGGTGGTCACAATAATGTGACTCGACCGTGTATAACCAGGCTATTTATAGTAGTGATGGGGATACGCACTGAGATAAAATTTATGAGAGCCCAGATATGGTCATAAAGATCATGGATAAATAAAATCATTACTGATACACTATGCATATAATGAAGTTGCCTAACTCGAAAATGATTATAATATGAGAGATGAAATTATCAAAATTTATGTTATTGCAGACAGAGAGCAAGTAAAACATCAGAAGAATGATTGGAATAAAATCGAGAACCTAATGGACACGAAACAAAGATCTCGAGGAACCAACAGCCATGAGAGAATTAAGAGATATCTCAGGTACATTAACCAGTCTGGTGTGGAATTAAATACTCTTCAGAAAACAGCATTGGAAAGAGGATTAAAATTTGCATACCAATATAAAATCCCATCTACAGAAGTTATGATACCACAACTGGAGGATGTAATAAGGCAACTAACAAGGGAGAGAACAGAACTTACAAGGAAAAAAATGGTGAATGTTATTAAAAACATCAGTAAGACAGAAAAAGATTCGACCTAAAAAAAGATTAGGTATGAACAACAGGCATTGATAGACCTGCGTAACAACCCTGAGGTGGCATGTATGATGGCAGATAAATCAAAACAACTAATTTTGGTTAATCAAGATTGCCTTTGAGAAAAAATGTTAATGGCAAATCAAAAAGTTGATACAATAATAATTCAACAAGATCCTACAGAAAATATTATTAGAAAAGTGGCAAAATTAAAGAACCATGTAACTTACTGGAAGAGAGAAAAAAATAAAACATACTCACCGGTTGGTGCCACTATTCCAAGAATTTTTGGAAAAATAAAATTACACAAGGATGGGCATCCAATAAGATCAATAGTTTCACAGAAAACTGCTCCAACCATTAACTTAGAACAAGCATTATTTCACTTTATTCAAAAATATGAAAACCATGCATACACAGTTAAAAATTCAACTGAAGAACACCTATAAAGGCTTTCAGTGGATACAAGGACATAAAAATGGTGAGTCTTGACATCATCTTGCTCTACCAAAGCACTCCTACTAAGCAAGCTATTGGTTTAATAGAAGAAAAATTAATTGCAAACAGAATAACAACCACCCAAATAGCTAGCTAGCATCATGTCTGCACTAAACCTAGTTAATGACAATAATTTCTTAACATACAACAATATTTATTGATTTATAAACAGTGGTCAGGTGCATCTATGGGATCACCTCTGTCGAAACTATTCGCGGAGGTCAAGAAAAAAATACTGACAAAAAATTCACAAACAAAAGTCCAGAACTATTTATTCGATATTTTGAAAACATACTGAAGAAGACCTGGAAGAACTTGTTATTACATAAAGCAAGATATATACAGCTATTAAACTTACAACTGAATGGGAAAATAGTAAATAATAGTAAATAAACAATATCATTAAAAATAACTTAAGAATTGATTATGTGGTTTACAGGAAACCAACATTCATCCCTAATATAATACCCAGTACCTCAAATCATCCATGGAAATTTAAAACCAGAGCTTTGAGGTATTACTTAAAAAGAGTAATATTACTTTCGTCTAATAATGCTGCAAAACTAAAAGAGATACAAATGGATTAAAAATTTAGCTAGAGATGGCTGCAGGGAGAGATTGATTGAAGGCCTTTACAAGCAGATTACGAATAATCCAGACAGATCTAAACAAAATCTGACAGATATTAAGATTTTGTAGAAAACTACCATACTGTCCACCAAAGTAGCATGATGTAGACGTACAGGCGTACACGGATAGTTTCCAAATTAGCAGATAGTTTTTTTGCATGTAGATTAAAAAAATTAAAATGTTTTACAGCAATTAAAACACTTACTCACGGCATCACTTAAATTAATGTTTTTAATTTTATTTTCACTTGAAGAACTTTAAATTATTTTTCACATCTTCTGAGTTCTTGTGTTTTTAGACATTTCTGGCTTCTAAATTTTATCAAGCCCTGTTCTCAATCTATAGGAACTACCAAAAGTTTCATTTACACAGAAAGACTTTAAATTTTATTGCCAGGTTCCTCTTGCAGTTACCAGTTATTAAATTAAAATCTTTTCCTTATGTATTTTGTAAGTCTACTAAAAAGGTTTACGACAAAGAAACAGATCACTTTTTTGAATTAAGTTGTTGAAGATGCTATTTATCATTTTTGAAGGTTCATTAATGGAACTGTTTTTCTAGAAATAAAAACTTTCTTTAATTAGTATCATGTTTTTATGAGGTTCATAGTCCAATATTTTAATATTTTGTCCTAAAGGTCCATTTCACACACATTGCTGCACGTTCAGTTGTAATGTACTTATTTTGTCCTCACTGGAATCTGCAATGTTCTAATAATTATTTATTGTTTTATTAATTTTTCTTTAAATTATCTTATTCTATTGTTATCGTGATTCGTGGGGGTTTGCAGCAAGTTTTCTGTTTCAATGGTTGTGTACGCAGATACGTTTTATTTTTATACAACTCTGCTGTCCACTTATGTCAGCTCCGCTAAAAAAACAATACTTCAAGGCTAAGTTACAAATTGCAGACACTGTATTTGACAACAGCAGACTGTTGCAATCTAGCAATGAACAAAGATTAATATTTCGAAACAGCAGGTGTGTATCGAATTCCAATTATTAATATAAACAATCCGAATAACAAAACAATTTACATCGGAAGCACAAAAAGGAAGCATTGATATCAGATTGCATGAGCATTTAAATAACTGGAATAAGAGAGAGACTAGAACATCACTGGTACTGTCATAATAACAAGGCCACACCCTACTGGGAGAACATTAGATTCCTTACTTCTCATAACACACATTAAAAGATCCTGACGACTGAGGCTGTTATTGATTGAGAAAACCAAAATGTACAATTGTAATTCGAATGTACCAGTCGAACTATCACCAACGTGGTTGAATATGATTAAAAAAGAAGTTCAAATAGACATCGGAATAGAAGATTGAGAAACAGGACAACACTAGAGTGCGCCAACGATGATATATGTAACTGGCATGACGACGGTAAGAATGATAGAGAGGCGCAGCAGCATCGACTTGGACAGCAGTTTGTTTGCACAGAGCAGTGACATCGGACATACCCTTGAGAATGGCTATGAATAAGGTGTGCTGAAATACGTCGTGACTTTGATGTTTGGATTACTTAATGTTTTTAGGCATTGGACTTCATTGTGTTCTTCTTCCTTTTTAAAGTTAGTGAAACCCTACTAGATATTGAACTGTTCACACCATTGTATGTAAAGTGATGCTATCATTTACATATATTCTTGGTTTCAATTATGACAACTTGTCATGAGACCTGGATTTAAGCTTGTCATCGAGATACCATTACTCGCCTTTGATAAATAACTTTTAACTATACAGTGTTATACAGACTAGTGTTCTCCCTAGAGCCTTTTTACTGGGCGGCACACCCACTTAATTTTGTCTGCAGCCCGGCTATATTTCTTTAATGAATGTTTTTACACTGCACATAATAGTAAGAATGGAAAACTTATTCCCACATACACAATCAGTGTTGATAAAAACTGGCTGAAATCTGTGTCACAGCTCTGGTGGCATAGTAGTTTAAGCGCTGGCTTATGACCATTCGTCTGAGAAGGGTCCAGGTTCGAATTCCGGTGAGGCATGGATGTTGTGTTTGTCTTACAGCACTGGTTCTCTCCCTTCCCTGGGACCAATGACCCTAAATTAGGAACAAGTGACTGCTTATAGCCTATTAAGTTGCTTACAGTGGCCGTTAAATTTTCAATCTCTCTCTCTCTATATATAAAAAATCTGTGTTGAATATAATTTTGTTAGTAAATGCAGATTTTTTGAACCATTTTTTTGCACAATTTTTTAACTGTTTATCATGCTATGTTAATGCTTACCACACTGCTAAAGATGTTTGATAAGTATAATAATGTTAAGAATTTTTTTTTTTTTTTTTTTCGATTGGAGAAGGTGTCGTTAAAAGTACCACCCAGCTAAAAAATTTTGCCACCTGGCTGTAAAATAAATTTAGGGAGAACAACTAGACTGTTTTCTTTAGTCTCTTGGCTTAGTCATTTTTATTTTTTATGTTTTCATCAGAAGGTAGGATATTTGCTTTTAGATATTATGGGTTTTAGTTATCATGAGTATTTTAATAAAGTCAACTGCTGTGATGATTCATGGTAAAGAGTCTGCCCCCTCCCCCATTTTGGCTACACATTGCCCAAGTGATACTTAAAGCTAATGAACTCCCACAATTACTCATGTTGCTTCAGATGATTGTATATTTGTCGAATGTGAATGGTAATAGTGATATTTCACCAAAACGGACCTGACAATGAGGAACTTCTACTGACCAGCAAATGGTAACTTTCTATTCAGTCCTCAATTTCAAAGGTTACTTTATATTTGATACCTATGTTATGGCTCTTATTACTAACAGTAAGTTTGATGCCCGACAAATAATTATATTGATAAGGGGTCAAGACATCATGATTTTCAATGGCCTCGTTAAAAACGTGAAGAACAGAAATGTAGCAAGATATCATGATTATTTCTCATAGTAATTCATGCACTATCAAGTACTTAGAGCAAATTTATGAATCAGGTAATATTGATACTCTGGGGTAACATTGGAAAATAATATTACCCTTTACGATCAGAACTTCCATTTGATGCAACCTCAGAACTGTAAAAGATCCAAATCTACCCTTTTGGGACATTAAAAAGAACAGAAAACAAACAGAATAAGATATCAAATTTACAGATGGCAAACTTTTATCCCACATGCCAGAAGATTTACATCATTCCATGAGCTAAAAAATGATCACTCTAAAATGCACTCTGTGAAAAAACATTTACCATTTATATAATAAGAAAAAAGAGTTAAGTAATAGGAAACTGCAGCCCAGTTTGGAGATAAAGACAAACTACTGTGGGAAACAAAATAAACGAAGGGCACTGACTGACAGCAAAAGTAGGCTACAAATACTGTGAAAGTCTGTCATATGAACCAAAAATGTTTGAAGACCAGTATAACCTTAAAACCTTCCTAAGATATAATGCCGCATTTCACACCAACTTAACTGAATTTGAAAATAAAAACTACCGTAATTTTCGTCGTATAATCCGCGGATTATCTGCGAAAAAAGCTAAAAATATATGTTCTGTGTATTATACGTCAATGCGGATAATACGCCAATTTAAAAAAAAAATAAAAAAATTTACCACTCTTCGATTTTTTTAAAAATCTGCAGCGTAATTGTGCAGGGGAGGGGGTATAATCGGAAAAGGAACTCCCTCGGAAGAATTTTCCTCAGTTCAGGAGTTTGTACGTAGCGTGTGGATGTCGGGGAGCAGGGGGGAGGAATGTCGTAACGAAAGATCGGGAAAGTTATGGGAAAGGACGGCAAGATCATTTTGTATCGTTTAGATGATCGTGCTGACTCTGTTTTTGGCAAAAATCCAAAGAAGTACGCACAGCGCTTGCTACACGAACCTATGCGTTCCTTCTTTCGGATCTCGCGTGCGCTGCGCCTTGTGTTTAGTTCGTCTTGACCATCGTCGTTGCTGCTATTTTCCGTCATTGCTATTCATGATGTCTTTGAAAAGGAAACATTTCAGTTACACTGCCGAATTTAAAATTGAAGTGGTGGACACAATTGTGAACTACCGCGCAGTGACATGATATCATGTCACTGCGCGATAGTTTTGAGGTCAGAAAACAATCGCGTGGTAACAGGCGGAAAGCCACTGTGTCGCGGTTCAAAATGTAAACAAATTCGTAGGTAAATTCCGCCGGAGAATTCCCGGAAGTTTTTTTTATTGGCCCACGTATAAGCTGATCCCCGACTCTGAAAACAGGATTTCCCCAAAAATCTTTTGACTTCTACGCGAGTACAAACGGAATTTCTATGACTTGTTTTGAATCAGTCTTTCGTCATTGGCAAGGTGTAATGCAATACTCTGGAGCTGCATCGGTGTGATCTATGGATACCACACCCTTTATCTGTCCGGAGATAAAAATATGAAAAGGTTAACCTTTAAAAATGAATTTCTTCATTTAATAAAACCGTTTTTGTTTTTTTCTCTTACTTCTTTGTACTCATGGGTCATTATGTGACCGACTTTTCTGTTGGAAATTCCACTTCCGGTTCAACATCTATGATGTGCGGATTATACAGCGATTTTTTCTTGAATGTCACAAGCTGTGGATTTTACGAAGGAAATGTTTTTTTAATGTGAATTTCGCGGTCTGCGGATTATACGCCGGTGCGGATAATACGACGAAAATTACGGTACTTCCTTAAAGCATAAATCAGAAAAAACATACCTAGCAACTTTCAGAAACCGAAAATCGTAAAAAAAAATATTGACATATTCGATGAAATTTTAATCGATATATTCAATGAAATTACTTGTCACACATATTGATTAAATGTAACTGAACATATCGATTAAAAAACGATAAGTTACCTAAATCAAGTATCAACTTTTAATTGACATGATTACAACAGATGTTTGAATTTATCGGCACGTTTATTTCGATTATCCATACATAATTTCCCATTACTATGCTATATCACTATGATCTATAAAGAGATAAAAATTTATTTTTATGGAAGCTTGCATCTAAAGGGAAGGATGTTCCACCCTTTGACCCCTAAATTCAACAGGGTCGTATTCCACGCCGTCACGGAACAAACTAAAATGTTTTAAAAAACAAACCATTTTCATGCTAGGATTATCTTACAGAGAGACGGATGATGACAGTCAAATAAAGAAAATTAAATAAATGAGTGACACTAATTCCTAACTTATGCTCAACTAAAAACAAAGTGGACAAACATTATGCGTGAATCACATCCAGTTCATTATAACTTTTAACAAAGGAAGTTAATTTCGTACATTTTTTTACCACGCAGTCAACATTAGATTTGTGCTTGGCACTAGAAATATGATTAGTAATATCATTCCTTCCACCACGCGAAAGGCTGAAATTACATCGACACATAGTGCAAAATGCATATTTTTCATTTTGTGAAGATATGGCAATACACAGGAAATCCGCAGAATACGCATCACGGAATGTTTGATAGTACTTTCCCCCTCTTTCATATTGCTGCTCATCGCAAATCACTAATACTAAATTTATTGACACTTGAAAAAAAATGCAAGTAAAACTGCTATAGTAAAACAGTAACAGCTTAAAGAGATGCAATTTGCAGAGGAAAAATAAGTACCCCAAAATATTAATTTTCGTTGAATCAAGCCAAGACATTTTTATGCAAGTTATCAAGCGACGAACAAAAAAAAAAAAAAGCACGGTTGGAAAGCGTAGAAAACTTAGACTAATGGACCAGCAAAATAAATCATTGCTGGAGAAGCACTGGCTCGAATGAACATTGGACTGTTTTTTTTTTTAACTTATAGTAGCATTCTTTCGTGCGGTCAAATTTATTGCCACAGAAGAAGTTACGAACCCATGCCTCAATGCATTTTTAATTTCACAAAACTGGCAGCTTTTGCTTAATTTCATTATGTTGGGTATCGATCTGGGCTTAAAAATTCCACAGATTTAAAATCAGTTTGAATTTTTTTCTATGATAACTATGTTCTGAAATAGCATTTTGAACTGGGAGCAATAAAGACGTGCTCGAATGCAAGACACACCCCACGCTGGCCTACAGAGAAGTTGCAACCCCGACCCGGGGGATGAACAATGCGCTATCTGAAAAGGAGAAGGGGGTTGGGGGGAACAGCGAGAGAGAGAGAGAGAGAGAACGTGATTGTAACCCTTCGTTATGCAGAGCAAGACCATGATGGGAATTGAGGTCAACAGCATTGTGCAGCTTGCGCAGGGGAAGATGAGGCTGGGCACGTGACTTTTTAGCCGTAGTGATCCATCCAAAAGTCCACGGTGAAGCAGAAAATCGTGCCGCTTGGTCTTTCTCATCACAGCGGAAATAAGGAGAATTTTTCTTTTTAATCATCTCATGTTAAGAATTTTTTGAAGATTTTTTTTTTGCTCTTGAAATGGGGAGAAAAAAAAAATAGGGATTTTTGGTATGAGAATGAAAAATCAGGAGAAATCACTTTCCGATCGGAATATCGGAAAGACGCCCCAAAATCGGAAAGATTGGCAACTATGGAAAAACAGTAAGAACCACACAAGTGGTCCTAAATGAGATTAAAAATGGAAATTGTAACAGTCAAGGTCTACAAAACAGAATGATATGCATTACCCTAGTAAATAATGTGCAATAGTTGGTGACAATACACTTCTACAGAACTGAAGGGATTTCTCATTAAATATGTATTAAAGTGGCACTTAACTTACACATAAATTACCACTGTGAGCATTACCTAGCAAGCTATCTCTGATTACTCTAGTGAGTTAGTTAAAATGTAGTAAATCCATTTATACACTAGTTAACTCATCTTACCAGAAATGTTTTCCCACCAGTTTTCATTAGCCTTTTTTTTTAAATATGTGACTTGAAGACCTTTTTCACAGTGCATAATGATTATACATGAATGTGAACCCTCCCACAACAAACATGGACAGCAGTACATGGACTATTTGAGATCAATGAAGTACTTTTGATGTATACAGAATATCTCGACTGACCACTATAATTTTTAATTTGGATAACTGTAGTGACAGATCTGAAAATGAATGAGAGATGTCAAATGTAACCATAGTTAAAAAGCACACCAAATTGCTTTGGTATGTAAATATCAGCATCAGTTTATTAATGTACTGTACATGTGCAATTGACCATGATGCTGCAAGATATCTGGGGTCACACACACACTATTTCAAAGCAACCAACTGGAATTTTACCAGGTGAAGTTAAATATCTGTTCACTATTCAATCAACAGTAGGCAACAGAATTTCTAGGAAGCAATAGGCAATTTTGGTGGTACTCATTCCCTACTGAGGTACATTGAACACTGCTGCAATTGATAAAATGATTTAGTCAGACCAACCACTTCAAATGATTACAAGGCAACGAATACCATCAAGGACACTGAAATACACTGACGGACAATTGCTAAGGACGGATGACAATAGCAACGATAGCAACCATAAAATGGAAGGCAGGAAAATGTGGAAATTAGCATAAGTGCGGGATACAGTAAGACGTGTTGTGCGTATGCAAATTTTGGATTGCCGAACTTGTTCGTGACGTCATAGCGCTGATAAGAGATATAAAGGATTTGACGCGTATTGACCGTTGTTGTTCAAACGCAAAGTTGAAAGGGAAAGAATCAATTGACGAACTTGCAATTTTCAGTATGTCTTCCCGACATCACCTAGATGATTTTACGCGTGGCCGTATTATTGGCAAGATTGAAGAAGGGCGAAAAATAACAGATGTTGCCAGGGAGTTTGACGTCAGCCACACTGTTGTTTCAAGGCTTTGGAAATCATTTCAAACAAATGGAGAGTGTAGCAAACGTCACGGGGGAGGTCGTGTTCGCAGTACGACACCTGCAGAAGATCGGTACATAGTGCTATCAACAAAAAGACACCGGCACAGCACAGCTAGTGAGGTAGCAAATCAGTTTATGGCTGCTACTGGCAAGCGGATCTCCCGAAAAACTGTCGCCAGACGTTTGCATGAAGGAGGACTATACGCCCGTCGTCCTGTTGTATGCATCCCATTGTCCAGACGTCACCGTACCGCCCGTTTGCAATGGTGCCATCAACATCGCAATTGGACTGATAACGACTGGTCTGCTGTCCTCTTCTCAGATGAGAGTAGATACAGTCAATCGTCTGATTGTCGACGACAACTGATCTGGCGTGATAGTGGTACTGCATATTGTCCAGCAAACATACAGGAAAGGGACCGATATCCAACATGTAGTGTCATGGTATGGGCTGGCATCATGATCAATGGCCGTACGTCCCTCTATGTGCTTTCAACTGGGACTATGACTGGCCAACGATACATTAATGATGTTCTGCTACCTCATGTTCGCATGTTCCGTGGTGCTGTCGGTGATAGATTCATTTTCATGGACGACAACGCAACATGTAATCGAACAGTCGCTGTCCGGGAGTGTCTTGAGAGCAAGGATATTCAATGCCTCGTATGGCCAGCACGTTCTCCAGATCTGAATCCCATTGAAAATGTGTGGGATGCTTTGGGGAGGAGTCTTGCTGGTCGCCAATGCCCTCCAATAAACAAGGACACCCTCATCCGTGCACTGACAGAGGAATGGGATAAATTACCCCAACAGCTGCTTGATAATGTTGTGCAAAGCATGACACGACGTGTGGCATCTTGCATTGCCCTCCATGGTGGCCATATCCCGTACTGACATCTTACGCCGGAACGCCTGCGGACGGTAATTGCATTTTTTTCACGTTTACGTATTCTGCACAAAATGGCCCGTTTGTCCCTTGAACACGTTCCAAAGCCTTCTGGATTTCAGAGCACAATAGATTGTCTTTCTTGTAATGTCCTGACATTCTGACATTATTTTATTTCACTTGGCCTCCAACCACACTTACTTTTTTATGCGCTATATAGCCGTTTATGATCCGTCCTTAGCAATTGTCCAGCAATGTATTACTGACTGAACCACTTAATCACTAAATTGCACATCATCAATCTTAGTTTCCTAGTTATTCTACTAACACAGTTGTGAGTATTCTAATGATTAGACAAAGGTTATAATAAATGAAAAGTATATTTGTTTCAGCTAAACACACAAAATTTCTTCCTGGTGTACTTGTTCAATAAGTACATACACATACATTTTAAGATCAAAACATTTAAGGGCAACTTACCATTTCATGGTCTTGCTCCTAATTTGACATTTCCAGCACGTGAGTTGTGATTAAAATGTTGCTTGTTCCTAGAGGTATCATGGGGGCTCTTCACTTTTGTCAGCTAAAGTCATTCACTTGATTCTATTCCATTCTTGGTCACATAGCCCCCCCTCCCTATGAAGGCGTCATGTAGTAATCTTTAAGTGCTTCTTCATTGTTTTACCAAAAATGTAGTCACATCAAATATGCTCAATATAGACATTCACGGTCTTATTTACATATCAACACTTAAAACATCTTTTTTTGCGTCATACATACCACACATTCATACACTTCATTATACTCTGTATAATATCAACAAATGGTCCATGCACTCACTATTTACATATTTAAAAAAGATGTTTCCACCTCGGTTAACTACATCAATGTTTTATAACACAGCTTTCAATTTGCATGCATCTCATGACTTCTGTGAAATGGCTTTGCAAAAGGAGCTCGGCCATGCCGCACTCTACCCTCAGCAACATCCTAACCCTAGTACTTCCTGCAGCTACCCGCTATCATCATCAGGGAGGGACGGAAACTCTGACTTACACTCACGGTATCCTCAGAGCAAGCGAGTCTTCCGGGACAATATTAACTCTCAAAGCTTTGTTCTCCTGGCAGCTGTGGCGCCCTCTGTTGTTTCTTTTAGATTTCAATTTTCTAACATTTCTGTTTTTCTGTTCTCTTATTAAATCCTTCCAATTGTTACACATTACATTTGGATCATTATGGTTACACACTGAAGCTCTATTTTTTTTCAATTAATGCAGATTCTGCAATCCTGAGGTGTCTTTCATATTTACCACTTTTTATTATCTTTATCTTGTCAAACTTTGGAAATTCCTGATTAGCTAAGCAGTATTGGATGAGTGCTGTCTTTTCTCCCTTTTTCTGCCAATTTTTTATATGTTGTTTCAGCCTATATTTTAATTTATTTTTGGTGCTGCCTATGTACAACATTGGAGGATTTGCTGTAATAGGAATTGAGTAAACACCTGCTTGCTCTAATTTGCTGATATTGTCATTATTTTTTAACATCAAGTTTTTGATGGTACTAACTTTGCTTCCAATTTGAACATCATATTTTTTACATATCTTATTAATTTCTGTTGTCACACCTCTGACATATGGGAAACCATTTACATATTTGACTTGTCTTTTAGTTGCTAAAGCATTATTATTCATTTTATTTTGTACTTCAAGATTCCATTTTTTTATTAATTGTCTAGGACAGCGATGGTGAACCTTTTCCGACTAGTGTGCCACTTACAGTTTGCTTTACTGCTTTCAAGTGTCGAGTGTGGCACCCCTCGTTTGCGGTTTTTAAAAAAAATTAACATGAGTGTAAAACTTGTTGCTGAATGCTACTAGCCAAGACATTTATGTTCAGTTCATAACCTATTGGCTTCAAGGTTATGGGCACCATCAGTAGTCATAAATACTATTTTATTTAAGTCAATCCAAATTTTTACTAAAAATTCTTGCGTCACTTCACACATTATATCTTTCCCTGTGATTGTAGTTGGCAAACTCAGCAATCAATCCCCCCTCATCACATTCCCACAAGGAAATCTAAAAAAAATTTGTAACGTTGTTTGTGACGTCACATCAGTGCTTTAATCAAGACATATTGAAAACTTATCTGCATTGTCCACATAAGATTTAATATGATTTGTAACATCTTCACTCATTCTTGTTATTCTATCTTTAAGAGAGTTCCTTCTGGCTGGCATTTCCTTAATTCTGTTCACAATTTGTTACTTGGGAAAATATTTCAATAATGTGTCAGACCTGGCTAAGAAAACCGCCTTCAAAATATCACCATCACAAAGTGGCTTCCCACCAGGGTTTAAACTGCGATCACATTTTTTGCATTTTTATATTTCTTTTCGCATAAATGCGAAAACGTTTAAATTGGGGCGGTTTCTTAGTGAACAAACACCATTAAAATTCCGCGATTTCATCGTACGCACGTAAAATATCGTAGCGGTGGAATTTCTTTTCTTTCATCATGTGACGTCAAATGATGCATAGAAACTAGTGGCCAATCCAGTTTCTATGATGTCATAAACAGAGCTCTTCCTTACATTCTCCCCACTTTGGGTTTTTGAAAACTGGCAACACTTAGTTCCCAACCGTGGTCATCTCTCTCTCGTGGCCTCATTCGTGCGTGTTGAACATTTTTTTCATAGTCTAAATATGGATAAAAGGTTAGGAATAAGTCCCAAATGAAAAAACGAATATTGAAAGTGTTACTACTATACAACAGCCAGCTAAAAAACCTAAGGTATCCAAATCTTTAGTGGAGAAGTGGCTTTCACTTTATAAGTGGGCCAAAGTAAGATGGGCATGACGGTCAACCTTACATTTCGTGTGAGCTATGCCAGAAATCCAAGAAGAAACCCATCCTTGCAACTGCTGAAGGTAAGTTTTTTTCCTTTTTATTTACTTTTTTTCTTTTGGTTAAATTAATTTTTTTCTTTGTCACGCTTGCTTGGCGTTCAAAAACAGCATGTCCAAGATGAGCAATTGCACTTGGCAAGCAATCAATCTACGAAGAAAAATTTCAAAACATTGCCACGTTTACAAATTTTGGAATAAATTGCACAAATTTAGTTTCAAATCTGAATTATTAGTTTTTGTTTACATAGGGTAAATAAATTATTTTGCCACAAATGTTGAAGGATTTCGAAAAAGTGAGACGTAGAAATTTTAAAGTATGTGTAACATACTTGCCAACTTTTGCGGATTATCTGTAAAATTTATGGATTTCTGCTTAATTTTACTGATTTATGGATAGAGGACTTTTTTTACGGAAATTTTAATATTTCGATTCCTCAGTCAAAATATTTCAATCTCCTGCAACCATCCACTTAGTTCTATCGGACCTTACGAGCGTTGTGCACACTTATTTTCCTGTGGACTTAACGAAATGCTTGTAGAGAAAACACCTGTGAGTGTTCTCATGGCTGATGTATATATATATATATATATATATATATATATATATATATATATATATATATATATATATATATGGGATGTAAGGTCAGGTGATGCGTAACATCACAGCCTCTCCTTGACAAATGTCAACCCCGCCTTCTCGTGGTACATCCTGTTCCCACTAAAGGGGCTCTGACGACCGCCAATAGCGGTATAACTATACCATCGGGATTAGAGGAAATGCTATCCCACACTCACCAACCCGCTTGGCCAGCGTGGTGAGTTATGACCCCCCCCCAAATGACTCCACAACTTAAATCTTGGCCCTCAGTCTCCGGCAGCTGGAATGTACCTGGCCAAGGCAGCGGCCAGTGCGACATGAAGGCAGAGGGTGTTAAGAATCCTCGGGGGACCGGACTAGGCTGCCATCTGATGCTGACCTCGGCTACGTATAATGGACGCTCCCTATCTTCTGATTCAAGGCTTCTTGAATTGGAAGAGGAACTACAAAGGATCAAGTGGGACATCGTGGGGCTAAGTGAGGTAAGGAGAAAAGGAGAAGATCTCATTAAACTGAAAAGTGGACATCTCTTCTACTATCGTGGGACTGATACTGGCAGAACTAGTGGTGTTGGATTTATAATAAACAAGAAACTGAAGGATAAAGTTGTAGAAGTTGAAAGTTCCTCTGACAGAGCTGCACGACTCGTTATCCAACTCTCGAGAATATACCAGGCTCAGATTATTCAAACTTATGCACCCACCACAAGTCATCCTGAAGAAGAAATTGAAGAATTTTATGAGGAAATTCGTCATCTAAATAATAAAGGTAAGCAGCACTTGAAGATAATTATGGGAGATTTCAATGCAAAAATAGGGCAACAGCAACAGAATGAAACTTCAGTAGGTAAATTCGGTCACGGCAACAGAAACCAGCGTGAAAATACTCTCGTAGAGTTTGCAGAGGCAGAAGGGTTTTTCATCTTGAACTCCTTTTTCAAGAAAAAGCCACACAGGAAATGGACATGGAGACATCCAAATGGGACGACAAGTGAAATTGATTTTATTATGTGTAACAAAAAATTCGTCATAGAAGACTGCAGTGTGCTAAACAAGTTCAACACAGGTAGTGACCATAGATTGGCGAGATGTAAGATGCACCTCAACACTAAACTCGAACGTAGCAAGCTCATAAGACAAACAAAACGTATTGACATAACCAACCTTAAAAAACACCATAAAACCTTCAAGTTGGAACTGAAGAACAGATTCTCTGCTTTAGAAGGCCTAACATCGGAAGAAGTGGATATTTCTGAAGTTAACAGAAAAGTAACCAAAGCTCTTATGGAAACAGCAACAAAATTAGCTGGGTCTAAGAACAAGTTGCATGTGAACAAATTATCAGGAAAAACCAAAATGTTGATGCAAAAAAGAAGAGAGAGATGAGGACAACTAAAGAAGATGTGACTTCCAAAGTGGAATATATAGAACTGTGCAAGACAGTACGAAAAAGTATCACTGAAGACGTAAGGAAATTCAACTGTGAACTAGTAAGGAAAGCAATTGAAAACAATCAAAGCCTAAAGATAGCAAAGGGACATCTCAGTAAGGGAAGAAAACAGATTATGGCACTCAGAAAAGAAGATGGTTCTGTAACAAGAAATAGAGGCAAAATTTTGACAATAGTAAAATTTCTACTCCAAATTATATGAAAGGGATGATACATGTACTCCATACATCATGAAAGGTACCAGTACCAGAGTTCTTCCAGTCCTCCCAGCAGAAGTTACACATGCAATCAAAAACATGAAGCGGGGAAAAGCTCCAGGAGAAGATGGAATTACTGTAGACATCATACAAGAAGCAAGTGGAGAAATCGAAACAGTACTCGCCCAAATTTTCACTCGATGCCTTAATGAAGGGAAAATTCCTGAGGATTGGAACAATGCTACAAGGATCTTGCTACATAAAAAAGGTGACATTGAGGATATCAGGAACTACAGACCTATCAGCCTCCTATCAGTGGTTTATAAAATCTTCACTAAAGTTCTTTCACACCGCTTGAAGGAGAGACTGGACATGGCTCAACCGAGAGAACAAGCTGGATTCAGGAGTGGCTACAGCACAATAGATCATATCCACGTACTGAGAGAACTAATTGAAAGAGCGAGGGAATATGAACTTCCATTGTGCATGGCTTTTATCGATTATGAAAAAGCCTTTGATTCGGTGAAACCATCAGCAGTTACAATGGCCCTGAAATCCTGCGGTATTGAAGATGCGTACATTAATATTATTAATAACATCTATGAAAATGCAAGTGCAAAGATTCCGCTGTTTGAAAATACAACACACATAAAAATTGGAAAAGGAGTGAGACAAGGTGACACCATATCTCCGAGGCTCTTTAATGCCACATTGGAAAATGTCTTTCAATCACTGAACTGGGAAAACAAAGGGATAAAGATTAATGGAGATTATCTAACCCACCTTCGTTTTGCTGATGACATAGTCATTTTTGCAACCACCCCATCAGAGCTGCAGAGTATGATCCAGGAACTTGCTGACAAGAGTAAAGAAGTGGGATTAAAAGTGAACTTTCAGAAGACAAAAGTGATGTTCAATGCTTTTACAAGAAATGAAGATTTATCGATTGATGGAGAAAAGCTGGAGATAACAGACACGTAAGTTTATCTTGGACAGCAGATATCAAGTGAGGGTCACATTGATGAAGAAATTAATCGGCGTACAAAACTTGCCTGGAGAGCTTTTGGAAGAAACAGCATAATTTTCAAGAGCAATATGCCATTATGTCTTAAAAGAAAAGTGTTTGATCAATGCATCCTTCCAGTGCTTACGTATGGTGCAGAGACGTGGACCTTAACTAAAAGAGACATACAAAGGCTGCAGACAACTCAAAGCAGCATGGAGAGGTGCACGCTTGGTGTAACCAGGAGAGATAAGAAGAGGAACTCGTGGATCCGAAAAATGACAAGAGTGGAAGACATTATGATCAGAGTTAAATCCCTGAAATGGCGATGGGCTGGACATACTGCCAGAAGGACAGATCATCGATGGACAGCCGAAATTTTAGATTGGATTCCAAGGGACAAGAAAAGACCCAGAAGAAGACCACATGGGAGATGGGTGGATGAAATTCGAAAGTATGCGGGAGTGACATGGAGGAGACTGGCACAAGACAGACCGTTGTGGAGGAAACTTGGGGAGACCTTCGTCCAGCAGTGGATTGATAATGGTTCACAATGGTGATGATATATATATATATATATATATATATATATATATATGCACATAGTGACTTCCTTTCTTTTTTATACTGCTTTGTTTGCAAAGATTGGCGAAGAACACCTGCGTGTCATTACTGCGCTTGCACACCAGCTAAAATAATACATTTTCTCATGCTCCGTAACATAAACAAACACACACTAGCGAAGCTCGGAGTGTGTTGTTTATGTTACTTTGAAAGATCCGAGCTTCGCTAGAGTGCGTTTGCTTATGTTACTTCGAAAGATCCGCGAAGTACTTTTTCACATTTTTGTTTGTTTGTTTGTTTGTTTGCTGCTCATCAGAGGAAAGTTGTATTTTTCTTGACAGTTGTACAAGTATCTCTAATTCCTTCCTAATTTTTTAAGATTCATGTTTTTACTTTTTGTATTTAGAAACATTTAATGCATAATAACTTACTTTTGTTTCTTTTTAATTTTTTTGTGTGTGAAGATGAGAATTTTATGTTTGACATTTACAGAACGGATCATTACAGAACGGATCAAGCTTTTGGTTTTCGTTGTTTGCATGCAAAGTGATTTTATTTTATTTATTTTTCTTTTGTTTTGTTTTGTCTTTACATTTCCGCTGTTTTTCGTACGGAATTTTCCTATTAGAAATCGTTTATCAACAGAAAATGTAAAACACATATTAACCATTAACATAGTAGGGCCAGGTTATAAGGAATTCGATTTTAGAATTGCATATGAAAAATGGTTAAATAAAAAACATCACATTGTAAATTAATGAAAAAAATTTAATAATTTTTTTTTAACTCTAGTATTTTCATTGGTCTCTAAATAAATCTTTCTAAATAAATATTCAAAAGCCAGTTCACACCTTGCTTCCCACGCTGTGCAATACAGCGAAATAGATTAAAACTAGCCGCAGTGATATTATTCCTTGGCCTGGAAGAAAATACGGAACAATTTGATTGTTTTTCATATTGTTTCACTTTTTGTGAAATGTACTCCCTTCTTTCTTCATTTGACATGGAACAAACATTTTTATGATTCCTCTCAAAATGATGCTATACATTGAATTTGCGGAACACTACTATTTCCGTACACAGGCAGCAGAAAGCTTAATTTTATTCTCTCAATGATTCCGAACTTCAATGTCTACTGTCCTTGAAATACTCGGCCACTACCTTTGTTAAGTTTCTGTTTTTTTTGGCACCGAAAACATGTTTGCATGGTCCGGATACAAAAACACCAGCAAAGGAACAATTGCAGTACACAAGAGAAATAAGTAGCAGCTACAAACAAATCAACCATCTTTGGCAAACTGAAGCTCTGGACTGGCGTCACAGTGTTGCCAAGTTATAAATTTGAAATCTCTCCATTCAATGTTACTTTCAGTTCTCAAAGGAACTCGCTGTCTCATGCACGTCTTCCTATCAGATTGGTTTTCTCTCCCTCCTGCAAAGGTAAGAGAGAAGCAGGAGAGATGGGGGCTTGAGCTGTAGCAGGTGTGGACGTCTCGTGGTGGAAGTCTATAGGAGCAGACTGATAAAATAAGTGTGTGCATGTGATGCTCAACTTTTGGGAATTAATGCATAAGGCGATTGAAGGAGGTGAGGTTGATTTATTTACTACCCGTTTGGAGCACACTTCTTGGTCAGATTAATTTTCTTGTCAAAGGTCAGTTATTTGCAAGAAAACATTACAGACTTGCTGTTGAAAAATTCTCTCTAAAAAAACTAACTTTTTATTTAATTTTAATGTTTTCGTATTGGTGTGCCACCTAAATCGTGTTCGTGTGCCACAGGTTCGCCATCCCTGGTCTAGGATAACCAAAACTATCAGCAACTTTTTTTATGAATTCAATTTCTTCATTAATAAACCGATCAGTTGCAGAATGTCTATATGCTCTCTTGATTAATGTTTTTAAACTATTACATTTTTGAGTGTAAGGATGTGCTGAATTGAAATGAATTAATACTGGAACATATGAATTCTTTCGGTACACTATGTATTGCAACTCATTTCTGGTTTTTATTACTTGCACATCCAAAAATACTATTGCATTTTGTTCTTCAATTTCTACAGTAAGTTCAATTGTTGGATACAAAGCACTGTAGTTTTTGGCTAGTTGTTTTAGTTCATCTTCATTCAACCTTGACAAAATGAAAATGTCATCCACATATCTACAACAGTAGAACTCCGGTTGTTCTTCCATATTATGCAGTACACTTTCTTCAATGTCATTCAAAATTCTTCAGCATACAGAGTTGACAATGGTGAAATCATTGGGCCACCTGAATTTTGTTTGTATATTTTGTTACCATATGCAAATATATTATTGTCATACAAAAAGAATAAAACTTTTTTGAACTCATGAATCTGTGTGTGATTTAATATTTTGAGAAAGTGTAATTTTTTAATGATAATCTTTATAGCTCCAGAAACAGGAGTGCTTGGATACAAGACCTTAACATCCATGCTTGCCATGTGGAAATCATCCAACAGTCTTTATATTTTTGATTTTCTCAATAAATTCACAAGTGTTCTTAATTGTGAATTTAGTCTTCATAAAAATAGGTGCCCAATAATTATATATGTTTTTCTCCAATATTATTAACGGTGAGTTTTTCTTTGACACAATCAATCTCATAGGTGCATCCTTTTTATGCGTCTTCACCTTTGCAAATATGCATGGCATGCCTGCTCCCATTGGTTGAACTGAGCATTTTATTTCATCGGGTAGTGTACTATGGTTTCTGATGTTGGCCAAAAATTTAATTTGGTAATCTGTGGGATCCTTATGTATATCAGTACAGTTCAAATCAGCTATTGCAGTAGTCACTTTTTGATTACATTTTTCAATGTTAAGTATAATAATTTGGCCAGTTTTATCTGCTTTACAGAATTTGATATTAGGGTCATCTTTTAGCTCCAACAATTGTTTTTTTTTTCATATTGTAAGTTTTTCTTTATATGAATTTTTTTTTGTTTTATGCATTAAATTCTTTTAAGATTACTCTGTATAGTTTATTCTCAACTTCAGTTTTCTCGGAACTAGGGATATTTCTGAAAATATCTTCAAGACATGGAATAATTTCCTCCGTTTTTGGTAGTTCTTGTGGAAAAGCAAATTTCTTTCCTTTTTGCAACACTGCTTTCTGTAAATAGTTAGGAATAAAAGGAGAGAAATTTGCTTTTCCACAAGAACTACACAAAACGGAGGAAATTATTCCATGTCTTCACGATATTCTCAGAAATATCTCTGGTCCAGAGAAAACTGAAGTTGAGAATAAACTATACAGAATAACCTTAAAAGAATTTAATGCATACAACAACAAAAATTTTCATATAAAGAAAAAAATTACAATATGAAGAAAAAAAAATATTGTTGGAGCTAAAAGATGACCCTAATATCAAATTCTGTAAAGCAGATAAAACTGGCCAAATTATTATACTTAACATTGAAGAATATGATAAAAAATGACAACTGCAATAGCTGATTTGAAGTGTACTATATAAGGATTCAACAGATAACCAAATTAAATTTTTGGCCAACATCAGAAACCATAGTACATTACCCGATGAAATAAAATGCTCAGTTCCACCAATGGGAACAGGCATGCCACACATATTTGCAAAGGTGAAGATGCATAAAGAGGATGCATCTATGAGATTGTTTGTGTCAAAGAAAAACTCACCATTAATAATATTGGAGAAAAACATATATAATTTTCTGGCACATATTTTTATGAAGACTTTTAAAATTCACAATTAAGAACACTTATGAATGTATTGAAAAAATAAAAAATGTAAAGACTGTTGGATGATTTCCACATGCCAAGCATGGATGTTAAGGCCTTGTACCCATGCACTCCTGTTTCTGGAGCTATAAAGATTATCATTAAAAAATTACACTTTCTCAAAATATCAAATGACACACAGATTCATGAGTTCAAAAAAGTTTTATCCTTTTTGGATGTGAATAATATATTTGCTTATGGTAACAAAATATACAAACAAAATTCAGGTGGCCCAAAGTGTTCACCATTGTCAACTCTGTATGTTGAAATAATTAGGAACGACACTGAAGAAAGTGTACTGCATAATATGGAAGAACCGGAGATATACCATAGATACGTGGACAACATTTTCATTTTGTCAAGGTTGAATGAAGATGAACTAAAACAACTAGCCAAAAACTACAGTGCTTTGTATCCAACAATTGAACTTACTGTAGAAATTGAAGAACAAAATGCAATAGTATTTTTGGATGTGCAAGTAATAAAAACCAGAAATGAGTTGCAATACATAATGTATCGAAAGAATTCATATGTTCCAGTATTAATTCATTTCAATTCAACACACCCTTACACTCAAAAATGTAATAGTTTAAAAACATTAATCAAGAGAGCAGATACACATTATGCAAATGATCAGTTTATTAATGAAGAAATTGAATTCATAAAAAAAAAGTTGCTGATAGTTTTGGTTATCCTAGACAATTAATAAAAAAATGGAATCTTGAAGTACAAAATAAATGAATAATAAAGCTATAGCAACTAAAAAACAAGTCAAATATGTAAATGGTTTCTTATATGTCAGAGGTGTGACAACAGACATTAATAAGATATGTAAAAAACATGATGTTCAAATTGGAAGCAATGTTAGTACCATCAAGAACTTGATGTTAAAAAATAATGACAATATCAGCAAATTAGAGCAGGCAGGTGTTTACTCAATTCCTATTACAGCAAATCCTCCAATGTCGTACATAGGCAGCACCAAAAATAAATTAAAACACAGGCTGAAACAACATAAAAAATTGGCAGAAAAAGGGAGAAAAGACAGCACTCATCCAATACTGCTTAGCTAATCAGGAATTTCCAAAGTTTGACAAGATTGAGATAATAAAAAGTTGTAAATATGAAAGACACCTCAGGATTGCAGAATCTGCATTAATTGAAAAAAATAGAGCTTCAGTATGTAACCATAATGATCCAAATGTAATGTGTAACAATTGGAAGGATTTAATAAGAATAGAACAGAAAAACGGAAATATTAGAAAACTGAAATCTAAAACAAACAACAGAGGGCGCCACAGCTGCCTTGAGAACAAAGGTTCGAGAGTTGATATTGCCCCGGAAAACTCGCTCTGAGGATACCGTGAGTATAAGTCAGAGTTTCCGTCCCTCCCTGATGATGGTAGCGGGTAGCTGCAGAAAGTACTAGGGTTGGGATGTTGCTGAGGGTAGAGTGCGGCATGGCCGAGCTCCTTTTGCAAAGCCATTTCACAGAGGTCATGAGATGCATGCAAGTTGAAAGCTGGGTTATAAACCATTGATGTAGTTAACCAAGGTGGAAATGTCTTTTGTAAATATGTAAATAGTGAGTGCATAGAGCATTTGTTGGTTGTATATAGAGCATAATGAAGTGTATGAATGTGTGGTATGTATGTATGACGAAAAAAACGATGTTTTTTTAAGTGCTGATATGTAAATAGGACCGTGAATCTGCACAGTGAGCATATTTGACGTGACTACGTTTTAGGTAAAAAAATTGAAGTGTATGAAGATTACTACATGACGCCTTTGTAGGGAGGTGAACCCCCCCCCCCCCAAAAAAAAAAAAATTATATGACCCAGAATGGAATAGAATAAAGTGAATGACTTCAGCCACCAAAAGTGAAGAGCCCCCATGCTACCTCTACAAACAGGCGAAATTTTAATCACAACTCACGTGCTGGAAATGTCAAATTGGGAGCAAGACCATGAAATGGAAAAGTTGCCCATAAATGTTTTATTATATTGTTGCACGTATTGATTTAAACCTTACAATATCGGACATGTGTCCAATATATAGGGTAATTACAATTTTAAGATCAGTTTTTTACTATATGATTTTAAAACTAAAGTACTTTCTTACCATAGCGTCATCATCATCATCATCATCTGGGGTTGCACGTTGTTTGGTGTCCATTGGCGATGGTGACCTGAAATTAAGTCTAATTAATTTAGGTGGTTTACTCTCCACAGGAGAAGGACAGGAACGCTTCAGAGAAATTACCCCATCACCATTTGTTGATGGCTTTGAATTCAGCTTTATCATCTTTTTACCCGATTCTGCACTACAAATGGGAGGTGGTTTAAGGCGAGATGGTGGCTCCGATGAAGAAAATGACAAAGTTTTTGTAACGAGTGGCGATAGCTTCTGACTGAAATTTTTCAAGCTAGCACTTGTCATTGATATATTTGTAGCACTTGGCCATGATGATAATGAAGCCTTGTTAAAAACAGATGGCCTAGGAAAAACAGAGTCAATAATGGATTAAAAATGGGTAAATATAAATTAAAATATAATAAGTAAAAAAGTTAAGTTTTGCCATTAACTCATGAATCTCACATATCATATAAATAAAAAAAAAGAAATAAAACAATTATGTAAAGAAACACCTATTCAAATATTTCTTAACAGCTTTTGAGAACAACTATGCTAATGACAGGAAAACTCTATAAACAAATAGTAGCCACCGAAAGACATACTGATTTCAAAACAATTAAAACTTGAAATCTGCACACCATACTAAAGGCATAACAAAATCAGCAACAACGACAAAAAATCCTCAGAATTTTTTTAAACAACAATGTAGAAAAAGGTATAGGCAGGCAAAAGCTTCTGAGGGTTGTGTAATCATTGCATTATAGACTGAATTGCATTTAAAATAAATTAGTTGTTGTGCACATTCCCATTTTAAGGTCAATTAGATATTCCGGTAGTATTGCTCGGAGATTAAATATTTACATGTGAATGAGGCTGCTTACATAGAGAAACAAACAAACAAACAAACACACACACACACACACACACACACACACACACACACTTCTCCATGTGAGCAGCTTCATTCACATGAAAATATTTCGTCTTTCCCAGAAATATTTGAATATCTAATTGGCCTTGCAATGGGAAGGTGCATGACAACTAATTTATTTTAATTGCAATTCAAAGAATCTATGATGCAATTATTAGACAACCCTCAGAGGCTTTTACCTTCCTACATCTTTTTCTTCTACTCACAAAAAGACTTCTGTTAAGAATTTATAAGGAAATGCTCACCTTTGGAACAATAACAAGCTGGAGTTGATTGTTCCATGAACTCCAGCTTGGTAGATTTAAACTGGAAATCTATGGAAGTGAATGAAATGTCTTGATTTAGAAGAAACATGTTTTATAGAGTTAGTGTAAATATTGATCCATATTATGTTTTTCTTTTGCCTGGCACGGAATGAAAATTAGTTCAAGAGAACAATCAACCCCTGCTGTGTTTTGATGATAAGTATCTGAAACACCATTTAGCATAGCTGAAGGTTAAGAAATAAACAGATTTGTCCATGCAGCAACCAACCCAGTTTTGTAAATGTTTTTCTCTATAACAGTGTTCTCAATACACCATTAGTAGTTATTATACTACTATAATTGGAACAGCAGTACACATTTGCATTTGTTACTTTCTTTAAATCTACTGTTCAACTCATTGAAGAAATATGTTTTAACTGCTTATTTCATCTTGTAAATCTTGTTTTATTTCTTGAAAAATATTTAGAATTATTTATTAATAACCTTTTCTGAACTTCTGCAGATGCTTGCTGTTAATGTTGTTAACCTTTACTATTTTACTGAGGTATAACTTGCAAGCAGGATTTATATCTGACTGCCCTTGATCACAACTGTTCACACAGAGCATGTATTTGCCTGACTATTCTGGCATTCAAAAACTGAAATGAGGTTGCTTAATTTTCCTCTGCTTCAAAACCAGTGTTCAAATTTGAATTAATAAAATCTTCCTATGTTTATGTTATCTTAAATCATGTTCACACATCAAGTTCAAAATTTTACCTGTTTTCTGAATATTCTTTTATGAGTAAAACAAAATTTTGAAGTTTAGTGATACTGCAGACGTGTTAGGATCCCTTTTTTGTCTGCCTACTAGTAATTTTGCTTTCTCATCCCCTGATTTGGGACTTTCTCCTTAAAACAAGAAGAAAAAAAAAAAAAAGGGAAGGGGGGGGGGGCAACCTACAAATTGTGTTTTCTGTTTCTATGTTTCTAGGTAAAATAATTTCTCAATGATACACTGGAAATTTACCTTAATACCTACACTAATCATTACTGTAAATCTCCAAGCAAAAAAGGGAAAACTTGCACAAAGTTGTTTTTATATGCCATGTTACTTCAGTAAAGTGTCCAAACATCCACGGACTACATATAGGTCAATGCAGTACTCTGAGCAAATGTTTTGAGAGAGGAAAAAAAAACAAAAAAAAAAACAATAATAATAATATTGGGTGGGTGCATAAGTTAAGTTCTACCCATTTTTGTAGGCTACAAACAAAGGAGAACACAACAAATAATTTACCTAGGATTATACATAATTGCCATCATTCTGTATGACCTCTTGTCATCTGTCTATGAGTAAGTGAATCCCACACCAGAAAAAAATTCTGTTTTAGAGTCAAAAAAGTCATGTAATGCTGTCTTCACAATGTCCACATCATCAAAAGTTTGGAGAGAGAAAACATTCTGTAACGATCGAAAAAGGGGGTAGTTCGTAGGTGTCATGTTAGGAGAATACGCCAGGTGAGGTAACACTTTCCAACCAGTCTAGTAATTTTTGCCAAGTGATTAAAGCAGCATGAGGTCTGGCGTTATTATGATGAAGGATCACACCTTTAAGACTGACGAGTGCTAGCCGCTTCAATGTCAGTTGTTTTCGCAATAAGTCCAACTGTTGGCAGTAGAGGTCAGCATTTATCGTTCGGTTAGGTGCCAACACTTCCCTGTGGATTATTTCCTGGACATCCCACCAAACACTCAACAAAACCTTTTTGGGGTGCAGTCCTCCTTTTGAGGTTGATGGAGCAGTTCTGCACCTTGGCACACAGTCCATTGACACTTTACATTACGGCACAATACCCATTTATTATCACCGGTTACAATTCCTCTTAAAAACGGTTCATTTCTTTGACGAGAAAGCAGAGAAACACAGGTACGGATTCTCTCCTCTTGTTCCTTTGCAGAAAGCTGGTGCGGAACCCAGTTATTGAACTTGGTGATGAACACAAGCACATGCATCCATCTTTCGACTGTTGCTCTGTGTACCGACAATGTTTCCGCTAATTCTTGAACGGTTGGATGTGGGTCATTTGTTATGGCTGGTCTACATCCTCGTCAGAAACCACGGATGGACATCCAGTACGTGGTTAATCTTTACAGCTTCTGTTTCTATCCTGGAACTTCCAAAACCAACGCCGACATGTGCTATCATCAACTGCATCTTCCCCATACACTTAGACAGATGTTGCGGTAAGCTGCAGTTGCAGTACTGCCTTTATCGAAGTTGTACAGCAAACAATGTCTAATGTGTTCCTTATCGCATGCCATGTCACACCATCCGTGATTTCCATTACAAATGATTACTCGGACAAACCTAGTGCCCCTATATGCTCTACTGCTCCGTGCTTTATTGGCTGAAAATTCTGCATTGCAGTATCATCTGTGATGTAACTATTCTAATCGCAATTTGCATCTATTACAAAAACGGCTAAAACTTTTGCACACACCACACCCAATAATAATAATATTAATAATAATAAAAACAAGCCCCACAATCCTACATCTATAAATTTTAACTGGGCAAAGGGAAACTTTATGGGCTGCATGGAAGATTTTTTTTACTTCTTAAAAACTCCACCTAAATGCTACTAGATTATCAAAGGAGTTTACACCAGTATAAATTACATTAAACATGAACCTAAGATTATATTCCACTGCTATATGATTCTTCATCTACAGAGAACAGCTTAATGATGCTAACATTTCAGTTGATTTTTTTCTTGTATTTCTTCAGCTAATTCCAAATAATTTTGTCACTTACTTTACACACCTAGCTGACCTCTGTATAGTTACCTTGTAATTTTGAGTGTCTTCCTATGTAGGTACATACATACATATCATTAAGCTGTTCTCTTGAGATTCAGAGGCTAGCTCCCCCCCCCCCCAAAAGACCATGTGCCAAGTACACAAATAGAACTAGAATTTACTCACTGTTGGTGTTTCAAATGCCTTTATTTACAACAGTGGCGTTGGAACCAGGGGGGGTAACATTTGCCCCCGCAGTTTTCTTCCTTTTCAAATTACGTATGTTATTTTTTTTATTTTGAAGTTCATTTTGATAGAAAATGAGTATTGCTCTCCATTTTTTTACCATGAACTATCTAGAAATTCATCACACGCTGCACACAAGACCTTTTGTACTTCATACTCAATCTTTTTCTCAAGCAGACATTCTTGAATCTGGTCCTCCCATGATTTCCTTGGCTTTCCTCTACCTTTCTTTCCTGCCACTTGAGCTGAAAAAATTACCTTAGTCAGAACCTCATCACTCATTCTTTCAACATGGCCAAACCACTTAAGAATATTAGTATCTACCTTATTAACATTTTGCCTCACATTACACATATGCAACACAACTTCATTCCTCACATGATCAGAGTGTCTTATAACAAACAAGTAACACATCTCCCCAGCACACAAACAACTCCTATGTCTTTTCTGCAGAACCCAGTTTTCACTGCCATATATCAGAGTAGGAACAATTACACTTTCATACACAGCCATTTGGGACTTCCTTCAGAACCCATCAATTCTGTGAAATCCTCCTATGACTTTCAATGACGAAATCACTTGCCTACTAATTTTGCCATCGAATTTGTTCTCTCTGTCAAACATACTTCCTAAATATACAAACTCATTCACCTGGTCAATTTCTGTGCCATTATGACTTGTCTTGCATTCAGTAAGAACAGTTCCTCGCCCAAAAACCATATCTTTGGATTTTCCCTTATTTATACTCAGTTTGAATTTCATACAAACTTCATACATCCGGGACAACATAACCTGCAACTCCCTTTTGCTGTCTGCCAACAGGATTGTGTCATCACTATAAAGCAATCTGCACACACACACATATGCATACATCCATACATCCATAAATATATTGGGCTACCAGTGTGAATGAAATGTCCGGCAAAGGACCAGCACACATGGACAGCGAGAACAGAAACGTAGAACAACTTACCTAGGCAAAATAACCCCCTCGGCATCAACACATAGTTGCCATCTGTCCGGCAAGCCCATGATCCCGGAACGAAAAATGTCTTGTGGCTAGGACCCGAAGAAGTCATCAACCGCACGTTGAACCTCGTCTATCACGAACCGTTTCCCGGACCGGAAGTGATCCAGGCGACGAAACAGATGATAGTCTGTCGGAGACAAGTCCGGGGAATAGGCAGGATGAGGCAGTGCTTCTTAGCCCAAGGCACTTAGTAAAACAGATGATAGTCTGTCGGAGACAAGTCCGGCGAATAGGCAGGCTGAGGCAGTGCTTCATAGCCCAAGGCACTTAGTAAAACAGATGATAGTCTGTCGGAGACAAGCCCGGGGAATAGGCAGGATGAGGCAGAGCTTCATAGCCCGAAGGCACTTAGTAAAATAGATGATAGTCTGTCGGAGACAAGTCCGGGAAATAGGCAGGGTGAGGCAGTGCTTCATAGCCCAAGGCACTTAGTAAAACAGATGATAGTCTGTCGGAGACAAGTCCGGGAAATAGGCAGGGTGAGGCAGTGCTTCATAGCCCAAGGCACTTAGTAAAACAGATGATAGCCTGTCGGAGACAAGTCCGGGGAATAGGCAGGATGAGGCAGAGCTTCATAGCCCAAGGCACTTAGAAAAACAGATGACAGTCTGTCGGAGACAAGTCGGGGAATAGGAAGGATGAGGCAGAGCTTCATAGCCCAAGGCACTTAGTAAAACAGATGATAGTCTGTCGGAGACAAGTCCGGGAAATAGGCAGGGTGAGGCAGTGCTTCATAGCCCAAGGCACTTAGTAAAACAGATGATAGTCTGTCGGAGACAAGTCCGGGGAATAGGCAGGATGAGGCAGAGCTTCATAGCCCAAGGCACTTAGTAAAATAGATGATAGTCTGTCGGAGACAAGTCCGGGAAATAGGCAGGGTGAGGCAGTGCTTCATAGCCCAAGGCACTTAGTAAAACAGATGATAGTCTGTCGGAGACAAGTCCGGGAAATAGGCAGGGTGAGGCAGTGCTTCTTAGCCCAAGGCACTTAGTAAAACAGATGATAGTCTGTCGGAGACAAGTCCGGGGAATAGGCAGGATGAGGCAGAGCTTCATAGCCCAAAGCACTTAGTAAAACAGATGATAGTCTGTCGGAGACAAGTCCGGGAAATAGGCAGGATGAGGCAGAGCTTCATAGCCCAAGGCACTTACAGGGATCATAGCATACTTCTGGAAAATTTTAGGTAGGAATTTTAGAAAAATTTTAGGAGTGTATTTCAATAAAAACTAGATGTATATTTGTATACATCTAGTAAAACAACTTTGTATACATTGTAAAGAGTTTGCTTCACACCCTTCAACCATATATACTGATAGACTGCGCATGCCATCAAAATTTCTGGCTCCAACATAAAATCACATGACATCAGTCAAAAAGATGGGTTACACCTGCTGTGCTTATGGTTGCTCTGAGCGATATAGTAAAGAAAGTTCTATGATTTTTCATGGGTAAGAAACGAATTAAATACCTAAGTCAATAAAGTTCAATTATTTAACCAGAAACGTGCAGCTACTGATATAAAAATATAGTAACTTAAGAAAAAAAAAAATGGAATGCATGTTCCAAATTCTTTGCAAATGTTCATCACATTATAAATCACAAAATGTAAACAACCCGATCATGCATGTATATAGCTCATAAGTAAACTTACCTGAAGAGTTTTCATTATATATGAGGCGCATTCACATAATACACCGAAAACACTGAAGTTCTGCAGCGTAAATTAGTAATCATAAAAACATTTTTACACGAAATTTGGAGTCTGATGATGACGTGCCCAATGTTTGAGCCATGGCGGCTTTGATGCAGCAATTGCCAATGCGCAGTCCATTAGTATATATGGTCGTAGTTCACACCCAAATTTTTTGCATAACGTCTAATGTCTAAAGTTTAAGTATGATTTACTTCTAATGTTCAGTTCTTATCTTTTCACGTGTTATTATCATATTCAAGTATATTTACCACATTCAAGTTTCACTTTGAACATTAATATGCTGTTGAACCAGAAGCAATTTACGATTTTCACAGTAAAGTTTTCAGGTTTCACATTAAATTATAATATCCTAAAAAGGTAATTGAAAACCAAGAACTATGTACAATTGTTCACTGAATTACTTTTTTTAAATTATTGTTTTAACCTTTTCCTGATAAGCCTATCTTTTTCTGCTTCCACCACAACTAATTTACTTTCAGTTTTCTTTATTTCAGCTGAACCTTGTATGATCAAGTTAGAGGCAACTGCTATTTCAACAGTATTTTGTTTTTCTACAGCTTTTCTCATTCTTTCTGTTCCCTCTTGAATTACTGCTAGGGAGGCTTCTTTATCTTTTTTAAGCCTATTTATTTCTGCATCATTTTCTTTTATTTTGTCATCAAACTCAGCTTTTCTTTTTTTCTCTAGCTGCTTTTCCTTATTTTCTCTCTCTTTCTGCTTCCTTTCTTTTACCTTTTTTGATTCTTCTTCCTTCAGCTTATCAACATACTCTTTATAAAATTTATGTGAATCACGAACACCATTTAACAAATTTCTTGTTATGGGAACTTTACTTGCACACCCATAGTGTTTAATGGCCCCTTTAACTATTCTTAATGATGTTATAGTTGAGTCTTTTAAGTTAGCCTTGTCCTTCCTTAACAGAGCAGTGTTAACCGAAAATCCCCTTTCTGCATCAGCATTACCATGAGGTAAAACTAAAATTGACTTGATGAGTTTAGCAAGATTTGAGTATTTTTCTTTTCCGCTAGAGTCTTTAATACTAAATATATTACGCCAGTAATGATCAATCCGCACTGGAATATGCCCTTCCTCTGAAAATTTCACTAGTTCATCTAGAGTTGGCTTATCACAATTTAAAAGTTTCCACTCTTCTCTTACTCTATCAATTTGTTCTTCAGAAAGATGCAAAACACTTGAAATTCTGGTTATTTCCGAAAGTCCTTCAGTGACTGAAAGTTGAGTTGACTCTTTCTTTGGTTCTTTTACCTTTAAAACTTCTATGTCTCTTAGCTTTTGATTGCAGAATGGCAAATTTGACTTTAAATATTTTGTGGTTGCAATTAGTGATGATCTTACATCTAAGAGAAATAATTTCTGCCTGGTCTCCTGAACATTCCTGAGGAGATTTTTTGTCTTCATACCAACTTCTAACTCCCCTAGTTTTTCCATGAATTTTTGTTTTCAAAATCTACATTCTTTAGGTCTTCTCCAAATTTCCCTACAATAACATCATCTTGGATAAACTGAGCCATATAACATTCCTCATTAAAAGTATTTAAATAAGAATATAACTGGTGTATTTTTGGTTCTTCACTCTGATAACATAACGAAAACTTTTTCAAAATTTTGGTGTGAAAATGAAATTAATGCTAAATAGCAAGGAGTTAGCTCATTTTTCAGGAAACAGTGAATTCTTTTATACCTTGCCGAATTGCTTAGTTGTTTTTCAAATATTTTTTGAGATGGCAAGAAGTTTAAAAAATATTCTGTAATATTTAGCCATTGATCCAAGAGCCTTTGGGCTACAGAACCAACGGTTAACCATCTGTTGCTGACATGACGCAAAAGAAATTTGGCTGTGACCAATGTTATATCCTCGACAGATTTATAATCCTCTCGTCTTGCAGCACTACTCTTTAAAAAGTAATGCATATCAGTAGCAAATTCGTCAAAATCTATATTTAAGCTTGTCAAAAATTTTTTAAATGCATTACTAACAACATGCAGGTTGCAAAAACCTAGTTCCAAAGATTTCTGGCCTGTTTCTTGTTTTACAACTTCATTGAATTTGCGTAAAAAGCACTTATTTACATTTGGGCTGTCCATGGATACACAAATAATTCTGTTCAACAAAATATTGAAGGATGATAACACATCAAGAATTTCTTTTAGCAAAATATCTGCTGTTGCATGACCCAGAAAAACGCTTGTTAGGTATCGGCAAGAAACTGAATTTATTTCTGAAGACCAGTACCTGAGATACACATCCAACTGCCGTTTCACTTGTGTATTTGTAGTTTCATCAAATGCCATAGTAACCTTTCCTGGGTTACTAGATGCAATGTCTTTTTTCAAATCCTCTTCAAAATATTTTGACAATCCATGTGATATCACATAAGCAACTTTTTTTCTTTAAGTTGCATTTTGGCTGCAATAGCAGAATCAGGAAACATTTCTTTGAAAAGTTCAACTATTTCAGTGCATGAAACAAAAGACATATTGTCCTTAGCAACTTTCATGGCTCATAATGCTTCGGCTTTAGCCAACTGTAAATCATGACTCAGTACTTCACTAATATTTGTTTTGGGCTGAAGATCCCGTCCTCCAAAGGCTTTCAGGATGGACTTATTTTGAAATTTACTTTGAAATTTCTGCAAATGTTTTTTCCTTTATGATGCACTTTTACTTGTGAAAAGCCACTATTAGAAATATTGAAAATTTCTGAACACAATATACACTTAGCAGAAAATATTGTTTCAGTTGCAGAACACCATTCTTTCAACTTCACTCCGTCCAATTCTTTGGCGAGACACGCATCTTGAAATTTCGTTTTGGATTTAGGCATCTTAAACACTTGTATTACTAACCAGAAAATGAAAGGGAAGTACAAAAACACGTTCCAATATTGCAAAACCAGACAACTTCCCGAAGTTTGGCTGCGAGGATGTCAGAAGATAGAAAAAAAAAACAAAAAAAAAAAAAAAAAACAACCAGGTCACCACTAGAGAACTGAACCTGCACACAGCACAGAGAACACCATAAAAGACTCAAAACCAGAAACTATCTTACGCATCTCACGCAAGTTCAGTCAAAGCGAGTCGGAGCCGAGATATATTGCGCATCGAAGGTCGCTGTCGCACGATCGAAGGTCAATGATCACGTGCTCTACTGCCTGCCACGATAACACTCAGCTACCATCCCATCGTCATTACCGGAGGTTACGGAAGGAGACCACATGTTTCCTCTTTGCTTCCACCCACCTGCGGTTCACAATAACAAAACATCAGCAGAAAGAGGAGGTTCCACAAGGCATGTACAAAAATAAAGTACGATCTTTTGCGTGCCACGGAGTTCGTCTGCAAAGCGCAAACCAGGGCTGAAAATGACCCCTCCCCATTTCCCTTAGATCTCTTGTTACTCTCGAAAACTGTCCGAAGGCACAAAAGTGGAGCGCCCGCCCCGAAGCAAGTGCATCTCGATGGCGTCATTTTCCCTCCCTTCAGCAGCACAGCATATAGGCTGTGTTTCTACAATAACAGGTCTTTTTACCTTACCGTAATGGTAAATTTATTGGCGTTAATAATGGTTGTATTTTTAATAAATAAGCTTACGAAAATTTTAGGAAGAATAGCAAATTTTAGGTATAATTTTAGGAATTTAAGGAGGGTCACAAAATATTAGGAATTTTAGGAGGAATGCGATCCCTGCGCTTAGTAAAACAGATGATAGTCTGTCAGAGACAAGTCCGGGTAATAGGCAGGATGAGGCAGTGCTTCATAGCCCAAGGCACTTAGTAAAACAGATGATAGTCTGTTGGAGACAAGTCCGGGTAAGAGGCAGGGTGAGGCAGTGCTTCATAGCCCAAGGCACTTAGTAAAACAGATGATAGTCTGTCGGAGACAAGTCCGGGTAATAGGCAGGATGAGGCAGTGCTTCATAGCCCAAGGCACTTAGTAAAACAGATGATAGTCTGTTGGAGACAAGTCCGGGTAATAGGCAGGGTGAGGCAGTGCTTCATAGCCCAAGGCACTTAGTAAAACAGATGATAGTCTGTCGGAGACAAGTCCGGGTAATAGGCAGGGTGAGGCAGTGCTTCATAGCCCAAGGCACTTAGTAAAACAGATGATAGTCTGTCGGAGACAAGTCCGGGTAATAGGCAGGATGAGGCAGTGCTTCATAGCCCAAGGCACTTAGTAAAACAGATGATAGTCTGTTGGAGACAAGTCCGGGTAATAGGCAGGGTGAGGCAGTGCTTCATAGCCCAAGGCACTTAGTAAAACAGATGATAGTCTGTCGGAGACAAGTCCGGGTAATAGGCAGGTTGAGGCAGTGCTTCATAGCCCAAGGCACTTAGTAAAACAGATGATAGTCTGTTGGAGACAAGTCCGGGTAATAGGCAGGTTGAGGCAGTGCTGCATAGCCCAAGGCACTTAGTGTCACCATCGTTCATTGTGCGACATGAGGGCGAATGTTGTCCTGGAGCAAAACACTATGCCTGTTGACCAAAGCCAGTTGTTTCTGCAGCAATGTCCGGTGCATCTGGTGTAATTCAACACAATAACGTTCTGCAGTGATGGTTTGGCCTCTTGCCAAGAAACTCAGACGAATTAACCTGGCTGTGGGTTAGGATGCCATCCAGCAGGCTGTGCCTTGCTTAACCATTCAACAGATCATTTCCGGTTATCATAAAGGACTCACTTCTCCTTGTGGGTGTTGATTTGATGCAGTAGAGGTTCCTGTTTATTCCTGGCAAGCAACGACGTGCAGAGTTCCAAACGCCTAGTCTTGTTGGCAGTTGTCAATTGATTCGTCAGCCACATATCCAGCTTTTTGACCTTACCCAGCGCAGACAAACCCTGAACAACTGTCGTGTGGTGAACACCTACCTCTGCCGCTATCTCACGACACCTTTTTTGGGGGTCTGCTTCAACCACACGTAACAGAACATCGTCAGAAATAGCAACAGGTTGGTGACCAAATGCTTCGTTTTGGAGGTCCATATCTCAACTTAGAAACTTCATAAACCATCGCTGAATGGTTTGTTCTTTGGCTGTATTCTCCTGAAACGCTTTGTTAACATTTCGAGGGGCAATACCTGCAGAGTGGCCCAGTTTAAATTCATACAGGAAGCATCTGCATGTTTCCTTTGCAAGCCACGTTACGTTCAAACAAACCACACCTTAACCTTGTTCTTCACACACGTGCTAGCTATTTATAGTAACTCTGTGACGTAATACTCGCAAGACCTGTGGGTGGTTCCGTTGCGCTGTGGTGGGGGGCATGTCTCCACTGCTCGTTCGCTCCGGACATTTCATTCCCACCAATTCAATATTAAAAAGCCTGGGTAACATTACACAACCTTGTCTGACTCCTGAACCAATAGAAAACCATTTCGATAAAACGCCATTCACTTGTACACATACAGTACTGCCAGCGTACATGGCTTTAACACTATTAAGTAGATTCCCAGTAATAACATATTTATTCAGTATCTTCCACAGAACAGTCCTATTTAGTTTGTCATAAGCTCTCTAAATCTATAAAGGCTGCAAACACTTTTTTTACCAACAGACAGATACTTTTCAATCATCATGCGTAATGCTAAAATTTAATTAGCGCAGCCCTTACCAGGCATAAAACCACTCTGTACATCCCACACTTTCTCTGATGTAAGACCTCATACCTTATCAATAATGACCTTTCCAAACACTTTTCCTGGCACACTCAGCAAACTGATGCCATGATAATTCTTGCATTCAGTCTGATCACCTTTTCCCTTGTACAAGGGAGCAATGATAGCATCCCTGCAATCTTGAGGGACTATTCCAAACTCCCAACATGACTGGCAAATGCCAGTTAACCAGTCAATCACAGAGTCACCACCATATTTTATCATCTCAGCATATATGCCATCTACTCCTGAAGCCTTACCATTCTGAAGAGATTTTAGAACTTTACACACCTCTTCTCTTGAGACTCCACCAGTGCTTCCATATGTCACTATGACATCATCTGCTTCTGTCTCAGAATCACTTTTGCTTTCATGACCTAATAAATCACAGAAGTACTCACCCTATCTTTCACTTAGCTTATTGGACTCCCATATCATTTCTCCAATCTTATTCTTCCCACAACTTAGAATTTTATTTCTCCTATTTTTCTATGTCTTATGTACTTCTAGAATGCTTTTCTATCTTTCCAAAAAGCCAAATCGTGCCCTTCCTCTTTTTCTTCTTATTTTTGGCTTTACTCTGGCGAACCAGCTTTGCTGCCTCATGCTTCTTACAGCGATATTCATCCTCAGAAACTCTACCTTGCAACATCTTCAAGTAAGCTTCCTCCTTTCTCTTTACTGCTTCTTTAACCTAACTATTCCACTTAGCATCACTTTTAAAGTTACCCACTGTTGCAGTACCACCTACCTCTTCAAACACAGTGACAACACAGTTCTTAAAACATGTCCACTTCTTTTCTACATCCCTCTTGCAGACCTTCAACTTATTCAGACATTCACTGAGTAAATCAGAGTAATGCTGATGTTCTTCAGACAGCATTTCAACCTTTATTCTTTTCACTACAGGCATCTTCCTACACCTCCTTCTCCAACTAACATTCAGTTTCACCCATGACACTAACAGGTGATGATTAGAGCCAACATCTGCACCTCTCATCACACAGATATCAACAACTAAGTTTTCAGACGCTGATCATAAACAACAAAATCTATTACACTCTTTAATCCCAGAATACAATTTTCCCAAGTGTATGTGTGAATACACTTGTGGTTGAAAAACGTATTAGATACCCACAATACATTTTCAATTGCAGAGTTCTATTAATCTTTCATCATTACCATTCACACCAGGATCATAAAACTTACCCACAATGTTACCAGAAATCCCATTCTGAACACCTACTCTAGCATTGAAATTGCCTGCTACAATATCTTTCTCTTGAGCACCAAACTGGCTCAAAAAGCTTTTAGCTCATTCCAAGAATCTTCCTTCTTATCAGAGGGATCTGAATCACATGGAGTATACTGCAACAATTACTATTCTCTGAAGTTTCACTTTCAAACAAATGCAAAGAATTCTCTCATTTATGCAGCTGTAATGAATCAAGTTGTTCATCTTTTCTTTTAAAATTGCACCTACACCAGCCTGTCCTCTCACATTATCCAACACTTCAGACCACACAATCACTGTTCCATTATATTTTCTATCCCAACCTTTTTCTTTTCAGTTTCACTTACACACAGCACATCCAATCTATACTTATTCATTCTTGAATCACCTCATCTATACCTCTAGTATTCCATACACCATATTACAGTCACTCAGCACAGATCTCTTTCTCATATGCCATTTAGAAGTTCCAGGTCGATTCTGTGGTGGATCATTCTTTTCAAATGTGGTAAATCCACCATATCCCACTTCTCTTTTTGGGTCACAGAAATCATAAAAGTACATCAGTGTGGGTTATGAGCCCACAGCTAATGGTTCCAGTTGGTCATTCCACCTAAGGATTCTGGAACATAACCCAGTGAGTTGGGGTCTTTTTGCCAATGTCACACAGAACTAGCTGGTACCTCTCCAAGATTCACAGACACCCTTGTTGCTGTTCTGCGTGCCATTGTTGCCCATGGAGCACACCGAGGAGACAAACCCGTCTCTCACTACGATCACCCATCACATGTACATATTTGTTTTATTAGATTCTAATTCATACAGAGTAAACAATTAGAGAAAAAGTAAATGTTATGATTCCTTAATCACACAGGGAAGGCCAATTATGATAGATTTCAATAAATTCTCCAAGACAGTTCATGACACTGTTTAGCCCCAGAGGCATTCAGTTCTCAGCATGGTGCTCTAACTATCTTACCTTCAGTTTGGGACAGCTTAACCTTAGAGTATCCCAACCCAACTGGCAATGCTGGCCCGATGTATCTTCTATTTAGTTTCTTTGTATCTAACAGTTTCTACACTACATCCCCAAGGAGATAGGATAGGGCACTTAGCAATACACCTCGCCAGTTTCACACACCTTGATGGAACAAAAGCTCATCATGATGGTAACATTCCAGTATGAATAACTTTTAACCACACGATGAGAATCTTTGAATGTGAAATACATGCTAAAAATGAAGTTTCACTTAAAAAACTTGATCCAGCAAAATCAACAGACAAGTTATATTTTTACAAATATTCTGAAATATTAGTAAGGTATAACAGAGGTCTCCATCTGCCCAAAAAGTTCAGATCTGATACACTTAATAAATAAGTTGTATTTCTTTAGTATTAAAAAATGTTAACATTCACAGCACCTCTGAATGTAACAAACCCATATCCATCTATAATTCAGTTGAGAGTAAAATTACAATGAAATAGTGGACAAAGAGGAGAGTTAGATTTGTAACAAAGAGGCTATGTTAAAATGAACAGAGCTAAAATCTGTGATGGTGGTCCATATCAAATTGCCCCTAGAGAAGATGTCTGATAACAAACAACTGAGTTTTAGAGAGCTGAAAGTGCTGAGAGGAAAGCTCAAAATGTAAAAACCATGTAAGCTCCTAGTATAAACTTAAGTGCCCATTGAAGAGAATAGAAGAAAACCATGCTATAAAGCTAACTGATTTTGTAGCAGATCACAGATTTACATAAAGATGGAATATGGAAACAAACTGGTATGCAGAGAGAGAACCAGAAGAAGAAAAATAAATACAGATGGATATGGGATACTGGTACCCTTTTCCCCTGTCCTTTACCACCTCCAATTTGGACCAAATCCAATTAATTTGAATGAGAGGTTTTGGAAAGACAAGAAATGGTGATGCAGAGAGGTGTGTTAGCAGCTGGAACATCCAGTAAAAAGATGGAAAACTCTTTGTGTGGGACAACAACTGATTCTTGTGAAGAAGTGACGTATTCCCCCATCTCATAGATGACTGCCTGCTTTCAAAGCTCTAAAGTTCTCAGGATGCCAAGTCAAGAGATCATCCTATGCTTTTGTAAAAGAGCATGAAGTAAACTGTGCCAGCCAGCTACAGGGTGGGCAATTGAATTTAAAAGGACCTACTGGAAACAGGCATGACAGATAAGGAAAGGTGAGCATCCACGCTGATGATTTTCATCTGATTTGCAGTTTTGCTTAAGTGACTGTGTACTAAAAAACACAGTCACTATTTATTTTATTAAAAATACCATACAGAACTTGCAGCACTGCTTACAAAGAAACATGGGACAGACTTTTAACAAAATGTTAATCATATGCAACTTTTAACTTTCTGGGGCCTGACAATGCCTAACAGAACAGCAGTGCAAATCCCAGCTGCACTACTGTGTAAATACACTGCTGGCCACCCAAAATGCAACACCAAGAAGGAAGCATCCGATTGGTCTGAAATTCGCAGCATGCGTCGCCCGCGAGAGGACATGCAAACGATTAGCATTGCAGGGCATATGCAAATCATGTGCGCCCGCCACGCCATCGAGAAGCCCTATAAGAAGGGTGCATAGAAGGCGGGAGTGTGTTAAACTGCCGGACCTGTGCGTGGGAAGCTTCCTGATGCCTCGTCGCAGAATACGGCAGTCATCCAGCACGTTTCAGAGTTCGACAGAGGACGAATAGTGGCTTATCACGACAGCGGTTTGTCATACCGAGACATCAGCGCCCCATGTAGGACGACATCCAGCCACAGTGAGGCGAGTATGGATTCGGTGAGTGCAGAAGGGACAGACGGACCGACGTGAGCAATTGCCGCAGCCACGGAACATCACCGAACTAGAGGACCTGCATGTTGTGCGGCAGGCATTGGCGGCTCGCACCGCCACATCACGAACATCAGCGCAGGAATTATGGTGTGTTGCGCAACAACCTGTGTCAGCACGTACCGTTCGACGTCGTCTGCAGGAGCGAGGACTTGTTGCACGGTGCCCATTGCTCCGATTACCATTGTTACACCACCGGCGAGTGCGGCGGCAGTGGGCAGTTGAACGCCGCACCTGGACTATGGAATGGCACGACATTGTCTTCTCCGACGAATCCCGCTTCTGCCTGCAACACCACGATGGTCGGATCCACGTGTGGCTGTACCGCGGCGAGAGACTGTATAACGCCTGCATTATGCATCGCCATACCGGTCCGTCGCCTGGTGTTATGGTTTGGGGCGCAAATGGATATAACACCAGCACCCCTCTGGTATGCATCGCAGGTACACTCAACAGCCACCGCTACATCTCTGACGTTTTGGAGCCTGTAGTCCTCCCTTACCTGCAGGACCTGCCAGCGGCCACGTTTCAACAGGACAATGTGCGCCCACACGTGGCACGCATCGTACAACAATTCTTCAGGGCCCACCAGGTGTCACTGCTGCCGTGGCTCGCCTGTTATCCCGATATGTCGCTCATCGAACACGTCTGGTCGCTGATCGGCAACAGAGTGGTCCGGCAAGCACCACCCGCGGCTACGCCTGATGAACTGTGGCAACGTGTGGAAGCAGCCTGGACCGACATACCCCAAGTCCACATCCAAAGCCTTTTTCGTTAGAAGCCGCGGCGTGTAGCGGCCGTTATTACGACCAATGGGGGCCACACAAACTATTGTTGTCCGCATGTTCCGCAAGTCGCACGGGCCTGTAAGCTCAATCGTTTCATCTTTGTATCTGTTTTCATGTGTCCAGTAAATCTGGCTTTGCTATCATGTGTCCTTCTTGGTGTTGCATTTTGGGTGGCCAGCAGTGTACATTAATTTATAAATACACTGGTGTGCAAAAATTGAGGACGAAAAGGAGAAATTAACATAACAGCGGACCGAGCAGGCAGAACGGACCGAAAGACCACTCAGGAGATACTAGGGTACAGTACGGTAGGGCATGCGCATATATGCAGCATGAGGTGGGGGGAGTGTCGGAAGGGTATAAAGCACACGGACGGTGTACGCTCAGCAATTCGGTGAAAGCTATTGCACGGTGTACATCGGTTTGAACGACGTCGAGTTGCTGCCACCGTGTGATATGGACAACAGGCAATCCAGTAGATGACATCTGATGACTTTACCCAAGGTTGCATCATTGGGAAGTTGGAAGAGGGTCGAATTGTGACTAGTGTGGCCGAGGAGTTCGGGATCGCTCACAGCATCGTTTCACGAGCTTGGAGAGCATTTCAAACAACAGGAACAGCTATCCGAAAGTTTAGTAGTGGTCGTGCACGAGCAACCACGGTGGCGGACGACCGGTATATTGTCCTACAGGCGAAAAGAGACAGACGGCAGACAGCGGGAGAAATCGCAAGGCACATGCAACAGACAACTGGACGTCCGTTATCGTGTTTTACCGTGGCCAGGAGGCTGCACAAAGGTGGTCTATTTGCACGACAACCAGTACGGTGTGTGCCATTAACGCCTGCTCATCGGAGACTGCGGTTTCTGTGGTGCCAGGAACACAAGAACTGGACACATTAGCAATGGGGTCAAGTTCTCTTTACGGATGAGAGCCGATTTAGTCTGACGAGTGATTCTGGACGTATACACATCTGGAGAGAGCAGGGAACACGCAATCACACCGCCAACATCATCGAAAGGGACCGGTTTGGAAGGTGGCGGAGTTCTCGTTTGGGACGGTATCATGCTTGGTAGCCGTACTGACCTCCACATCTTCCAAGAAGGTTCAGTCACTGGTGTCTGCTATTCTAACGAGGTTCTCCTGCCTCACGTGCGTCTGTTTAGAGGTGCTGTGGGTCTTGTGTTCCTCTTTATGGACGACAACGTTACACCTCATCGTACAGTGGCTGTTGCAGAGCTGTTGGAGAGTGAAGATATTCAACACATGGATTGACCCGCTAGGTCCCCAGACCTAAATCCAATCGAACACGTGTGGGACCATCTCGGTAGACGCTTGGCAGCACGTCACCAAATGCCAGCAACGATTCCGCAGCTGCGATTGGCGCTACAAGAGGAATGGGCAGCGATGCCTCTACAGCTTCTTGACAACCACGTCCTCAGCCTGGACAGACGTTGTAAATCCTGCAACGCAGTCAGGGGTGATCATATCCTTTACTAAAGACTGGAATTTTCTTGGCAGCTGCCTGTCACATGGACGTTTCTGTCTGCTGTCCAGTTGTGCTCAAAGCTACGTTTTCAATAAAGTGCCTTTGTATCCTTTGGATTCCTTGTTTGGACGGTTTTGCTCACTTCTCCCATATTCTTATATCTTGGGGATCTTATGGTATGATTTGAGTTGATGTGGAGCACTTCTGCACGGCATTACATTCGAAAAACCGCCTCGTCCTTAATTTTTGCACGCCAGTGCACATGCACATTAATTTATCAAAGTTTCCATGCCTATGTCCATTGAGCTTGTGAACTAATTTGTAAGTGTTACATGTTTCTTTTAGAGTCAGTGATTTGAAGCCCGTTATCTGGAAATAAGATTTGACACAGAGGAGTTTTGATCCAAACATGAAGTTTGAAGTGATGTCACAAAGTACCTACTAAGCTAGATTTAACCAGAAGCTACACTGGTAGTTTGTAAAAAGATTTAAGATAAGCCTGCGAAAACAAGAAAACATAAGCAACACTTTTCATTGAGCACTTAAAAGAATGTGCTTAATGAAAGTGTTCCCTCTTCTTCACCTAAACAAAAAATACATTAATTTCACTCTTGACAGAAAACAGCACACTGCTGCAGAATTACAATGCAATCACTGGAACTTGAAAGAGTAATAAGATTAGAAATAATTTTCGGACAAAAAATTACTCTTTGGGCTTGTTCATGTAAGATGCATAATTTCTAGTCTTTTACATATGTTTATTTACAGAATTCCCTTTTAAATTAAGGCAAAGAAGCATTACTTTTCCCACCCATGATGTCGAGGAAAAGGTCTTCAAATCATCAGAATGCATTCTTGAAAAAGATCTAAAAAATATGCCTGCCTTAATTATCATAAGTAAAGACTGTCACTCATATGAATTTCACTGAAAAACAAAATTGGCTAGTGGGACAGAAATGAATGAAAAGAAATGGAATTATATTTCAGATGTTTTTGGCAAACTTCCTTACAAAATGTTATAAAGACAAAACAAAACGATCCCAAAAGTAACAACTTGAAAGCCAACCATTACTACTCCACCTGCCCAAGTGAACATGATATTAAAAAACACTATCCATATCAGATTGCTTCTACAGATATAGCACAATATGATATACTTACATTGAGTGCTCACTCGATAATGACCACCCGTATGCAAAGTGAGTTACACCCGATACTGGCATAACGAGGAGAAGTGCGTGACCGGTAGGCTAAAGGAGTGTATATAAGAGGTTGGTGGTTCAGTTAAACGTGAAGTTACGAATTGATGTGTAATACCACGAATTTGTTAGGGTTTACCAAAGACTATATTGTGGGTGCACAAAAGATAGGTGCATCCATTTTGGAAATGGTACTTGTGGATTGTTTGAAGGCCTCTGTGGCTAAAGTGTATCAGAAGTGGTGAAAAAATGGCAAAACAACTGAAGAAACAACTGTAAAGGGCAATGAAAAGTGGATTTCAGATGTGAATGACAGGTGTGATGCCTTCTACTGGGCACTCAGCAAAGAAGTTTGCAGTTGATGGTCCAATACGAGTAAGCCGGAAACAATATCTTGTGCACCTATGCAGCACACACTTGCACAGATGGACACAAGAGCAGATGCCCTATATAACACCTTCTTCAAACAACAGCCCATCGATTTGAATGACTCTTCTGGTACCAATAGTATGTTGGATTGTATGATAAAAGTCTGGAAGCAGGTGTGCTGGTCCAATGAATCACAATATGCACTGTCAAGTCTGTTTTTAAGAGTCAGCAGCAAGAGGCTATGGATCCCTCATGCATGGCATTGACTATCCAGGCCGACAGACACAGTTGCATGATACAGAGCATGTTTAGCTGGTATGAACTGGGACCCCTAGTGTGTGTGTGTGTGTGTGTACTATTATATGGACACCTGCCACTTTCGGGGACTGATTGCAGACCTGTACATCCCACAATGTTGTACCTTCACCCAGATGGGATGGGTTCTATTCCATGATAATGTCCCATGTCATTGGGTTTGCTTTGTGTAGGAATGGTTTGATGAACACAAAGCTGATATGGGACACCCCAAAAACTCCTGACAATTCCATTGAACACCTGTGCGATGTCGTAGAATGCCAGATCAGGCAGTTAGACACACCATCCTGCTCCAAACTGGAACTGTAGGCTGTAATACAAACAGCTTTGTTGAAAATCCTAACACAACTGTACAGACACATCATGGAATCAATGCCAGGTAGGGTGGTTCTCCAGATGGAACGGAGGGCCCACAAAGTATTAGGTGAATAATTCAGTGAGCACTCAGTGTACTTCCAACAGCTGTTAAGGTGGTGACAAATGGTTTTTAAGCATCATACTAATAAGTCATTTTTCAAAAGTTAAAAAAATTCAAAACATATTAATTTAACAGTTTCATAGCATGTAAAATGGACTAAACTCTGTAGATGAAAAAATCAAATTGAGAGTCATATAAACAGATTTCACTTATTAGATTTTAAAGCAAAAATTTAGGAAGAATGAAACAGATCAGTACAAATATTCTTAAAAACTACCACCACTTACCCACTCTTCTCTTGCATAGCACATGCCTTCCTCCTTTGAGACAGAAATAGCCCTCTTCTATCATCTCTGGCTTCTCTTTGGGGTAAGGGAATTAAGTAATTATAATATAATTCCAAAAGCTTCTCCTTGTTGCTAGAAGTTATTAGGCTTCCAAATCCTCTCTGAAACAATAGACAAATTTCTTGACTAAAAATTTAAAATACAGTCACATACAATTACAGATAATTTATGGCTGCTATCACATTTAGAAATACTTAATAAAACAATTAATTGTGGGACTGAGGTCTGAGGCTCGTGGAACAAATTAAATGATTCGCAAAGCATAACCAAGTTTCTCACATAGTGTATGTGAGAGAATAGCTGAAATTGCTGGCCATGCAAGCTTAAAGACACTCTGAAATTACAACACCCTAAAGACTTAGTTTAATGAAAACTCATCAGAAAGACATGTTAAGAAGTGGGAAAACCACAACATTCTTAGAGCAAATGAACAATTTTAATGAATCAAACAGGTGATTACACTGGGCAAATCAATACAATGTAATGCTATACTACAAGTCAAGAGATACATTGTCCTGCACATGCTCTATTGGCAACAAATGCAGGGAACTGGCTGGCAAAAGCAGCATGTTGACATGCAAACATTCTCAAGAGGCTTCTCAGTTATGGATAGGGGTTATTTTGCTGAAACATGATCTGTGGCACCTGTGACAAAGAGGATAGCAACTTGAGCAAGGATGAGTAAACACACTTCCAAAAGACATCAAGCAGCAGTGAGATATCCAAAAGTGCCTGGCTATCTCAACTGTTTACTCCACAGATTATGCTTCCTGTTCATGTCCGTTGCCATTCAGCAATGGATTCAGAATCAATGTACTGACCACATCACCTCAATACTTGTGTGGCAAAATTTCAAGCAGGAGTAACTGCTGTAAGTAAAATATAATTTGGTATCTTAGGTGACCTGCAAATTGCTGTGGCAGGCAACACAATGTACGCTGTGAATGAAATACCACCCCTGCCAGCTGATTCACTCTGTGATGAAGTCACTGTTGGTTAGCATCACTGATGGAAGCTAGTTTAGTAGCTGGTGTACTGTATGCCTCTCACAGAATCAGACAGTGTGACTGCAGTTGTTTGTTTCAGAGTTTAACAGGCAAGGCAACATAAGCAACTCAAATTGCTATAAGCAGTTGCCTGTCCATAATTTGGGGCTTCTGGCTCTAAGGAAGGGACAGAGCCTCAGACCACTCAGCTACCAGGACGGCTGGCAGCTGGTTTAGCTCCCAGGTCTGCATCACTCCCAACCCGACGTAACTGACAGTGTCTTATTACAACCAGTTTTGCCAACACTTATGGAATTGTGGTATTATTACAGCTCACATGTTTAGCTATATGGTGATACAACCATCCACACTCTTGGAGGCCAATATAATCTGTCCACTTTTGAAGTAACTTAGCTGATCGAATGGTTAGCAAGCATGTAGTCTCAACATTCTATACAAACAGCTGCTCCTCTACAGTCAGGGATTACATGCTGAGAACTGTTACCTGCAACGAACTAATAATATATATTTAACTCACAGGCTGGTGCATCAATGCTTATATTTCGCATTGCTGCAGCTGGATTGATCCAACACTGGAATAATTTGTGTATCTCGCACACTCAGTTGCATGACTTAACCTGCTGCTTCTGAGGGTGGCAATTTCTATGCCACAGAGTATGTTTTAACATACACATTTATAATTATTTTTTTAGCATGCTTAGCAAAATCAAGAAAGGTTTTGACACTCGTATCCTTTCACTGGGTAATTCACTTACCCAGTGAAAGGATACGAGTGTCAGAACCCTTCAGCGGACAACAGAAATAAAATTACAAAGAATTTTGAATGGTTTGCTATGTACTGAAAAATAATTTGTTAAAAGGTAGTGATGTGTCAGGAATGCCTGCAGAAAGACCTGTAGATCTTGGGAATTACTTGAAAAAGTACTGCAAGGCCACTCTAAAAGGGTTTTGAAGTTTTGTTTATGGGTGGAAAAAGTCTATTTAACCCATTGCTTACTTTAAAAAGATGGGCAGTTGAAGGCCTGCCAAATGAAAACCTAGAAACTACCAACAGGAAACCACTGATGACAAAGATATTGATAATGACCAGGATGACTGAAAGGCCTAAGTGCACATGAAGTGCAGAAATACACTGTTCGACATCGAAATCGCCCCACCCAGGAGGTGCACTACAAACATGCAAATCGCAGAGCGCAGCCGATGACGTCACATGTTTGTGAGATAAAGGTGCCAGAAGTAACAGGGATGGTAATGTGTGGTCGCTGGTGGAAGTGTCGCGGGTGTTTCAGATTTGTTGTTTGTGGTGGGAAACTGTTCAGCTAAGGCCGAAAATGTAAGGTACACGCCATCAGCAGGTTTATCCTCATTTGGATGTGTTTCAGAGAGAAAGAATCGTAGGCCTGTGTGTAGTGGGCTGGTCTACATGTCCTATTGCTGCACACATGCAACGGGATGCACAAACTGTAGGTACCAGGGGCTACAGGAAGGTTTATGCGTGTGTTGGAGCAGCAGTGGTGCAGTCTGACAAACGTCAGCACGGCTGGACGGGAGGATTGTTCAATATGCTCGTTCATCACCAGAAAGTACTGCAGCCGATACCAGACAGGCTGTGTCATTGGCCATGGACATCACCATAGCAATCCAAACTGCAAACCAAAGGTTACATGTGGCAAACCTGCACAGTAGGCAACCGTTACATTGACAGGCAGCCATCGTGCTGATGATTGAGAGATCCATGTCTGGTGAGTGGACGGATCTCGGTTTCGTTCGTGACAACCACAACATCCGTCAGGAAGACATCATGTATGGTGTGCTATTGTACACGACAGCAGGTCCCCTCTTGTCCGCAGCACGAGAACACTGACAGCTGCACGATATGTGAGCGAGGTTCTGCAGCCCATTTTGATATTGTTCCGGAATGGTCCACACCACTTCATTTTTCAGCAAAGATAATGCCCATGTACACACCGCTTGGGTCTCCAGACAATGTTTGCAACAAGTTCAAACACTGCCATGGCCAGCAAGATCACCTGAGTATCACTAATCGAAAACCTGTGGGACCACATTGGACGTCGTCTGCAGTTGAATTGGTTTGCACATATCTCGATGAATTATTGGAGCATATCAACCGTGCTTGGTGAACCATTTCTCAGGACGATATCAGTCAGCTGTATGACTCATTGCCACGCAGTAGTGCTGCCTGTATTGTCGTTCGCAGCGGTGCAACCACTTACTGAGGCATAGCCATTATGCTGCATTATCTCATCCAATAAACACTGTACATGGCTGAAAATAAGATCAAGGTAAACCCTTATGTATTCCTATTTGCATGCTCAATTTCACCCCTCTATCCTAACTCCTTCTGGGTGGGGCAATTTCAATGATGAGCAGTGTATATGATTTTGTTCCTGAAATGTGATAAAGGTTCTCGGTCAGGTTATGATGAAATTAATCTGTAACTTATTAAGAATGATGGGTCGACAGGTAACACTTGGTAGTTTGTTAAGACAGCATGGAAAACTATGTTGGTTCCCTACGAATATGAAGGAATCCACCACTCTGCAAATACAGTCGAGCCCGCTTTTAACGAGGAGCTCGGGACTGGCGAAAATGCTCGCTAAATCCGTTTCAGTGCGAAACCAACCCAATGTGGAAAAATAAGCCTAAATGATAATGACAAGGTACATAGTACATGTAGTATGTATTTTCTTGAGTACAGTCCGCGGACTATCTGTGTTTTTTTGTCTGTGAAACTGTTGGGTGCGGACAATCTGGCAACAGTACCGTATTTTTTTAATTGTTGCACTCAAATACAGTAACATACATACTGTATGCATGTACCTCAATTTTTGTGCCCACCGCATCTTAAAAATTAGCATTTTAAAAACAATAGTTTTGCATTTGTAGACTGAAGCGTACCAGGGCGAGCGCAGAAGAAAATTAAAACTTCACTGCCTGCATCTTTTTTCATAGATGTAGAACGGCAGCAGCGAAGTCTGGGAGGGGGGATACCTCTTCGAAGCAGCTGTCGGTCTTTGGCTGGGCAGTGTTTGATTGACGGAGGTGTTTCATCTACCCCCCTGTTTCATACCCCCTCCATTCTCCCCCTACTTGTTTATGATCCAGGCTCTGTCTCTTCCGAGTCACTGTTGTTTATTTCAGTTGGAATAATACTGCTGGATTCACACACAAGAAAAAGTATTACACCATTTGTAGAGAAAACAAACAAACGTGCGGCAGTTAGGGAATTTAAAGTGAACGAAAAAACGTTTGGGATCTGCACAGTTAAAGAAGTCATTTTTTTTAGAACTTCCAGGGCCGATTATTTGTTTAAAGCTTTTTTTTTCAATCTGTTTGCAGGTAGTCTTCCCTTTCCTACCCCCATCGAGAATGAGCGCGGTGCAACTTTTATCTCTGGAACGAACGTGACTGACGCTTTAACCTCGTTCTTCTAGGCAATTTACAAACGGGGTCAAGGTCGCATCCGGATCCATAAAAGGCTTTAAAGACATCAGTGAGAAATAAAGGTTTTCCATCAGTGAAAAAAAAAAAGTACAAATGCAATAATTATCCCCACCCCCTCCCCCGCTTTTTAACGAAGTACAGAATATCTGGCAAATTTTTCTTTTTCGGAGGTGCAAATGGTTTTGTTCGAACTCGACTTGGGGCAGACTATATGCAGGAAAATACAATTGTATACTGTACTATACATAACGATTGCATATGCAAATTAAATAACATAAGTTTTTTAATTAAAGAGAAACTTACATGAATTCTAAAGTACAGTAGCAACAAAACCTGAAGTGAATGGAACAGTAGCAGCAAATCCACTAATTGGAAACATTTTTGAAGAAAGAGTCTATAGTTGCTTGTTTTGTTTTATTGGTGTACTTCTGTTCCCTTAATTTTCTGCGAATAACACTCAGTGCAGTAAACACCTCGTCATCGCAGTGATCTGTTTCCTCGAAGAAACAGAGGTTTTCCGTACAATCAATGGCTGATGCATATGACGGTGGTTGAGTACTTTCTTCTTCACTTTCCTGTGCAATTGTTGATACCTTAATTTCCTCTACAATGTCATCTCCAAAAACGATGCCCGATGTAGCGTCAGCATCATCAGCGGTAACAAAGTCATCAATTTCAGGGATATCATTAAAATGTGTAATGTTCTGTAGTTTTAACCACTCAGAAAGGGGGATATCGCCCATTTCGTCATCACTGCGACTTGTGTTATCCAACCCCGATTTTCTGAAAGCAGTTCTGAATACAAAATTCTGATACTCGTCCCCAAGCATCAGCCAGCATTCCAATTGCATCAAGAATGGAAATTTTCACTTCAACCTTTTTTCCCATCCTTTGTAACATCAGTAGGATTAATTCCCGTCTGTAGTGGCATTTAATGGTTCGAATAATTACTTGGTCCATTGGTTGTAGCAAGGCTGTGGAGTTTGGAGGCAAGAAGATAAGCTGAATGTTAGTCAGGTTTTGAACACGAGGATGCGCTGGGCAGTTATCTATAACAATAATAATTTTACGATTTTTTTTTCAGAGTTCTTTGTCCCACTCCCTAAGATAAGCTGTAAAAATGTCCGATGTCATCCATGCTTTTGTATTGGACCTGTAAGAAAGGAGGAGACATTTCACGTTATTAAAACATCTTGGTTTTGCCGATTTTCCAATCACTAGCAATTTCCTCTTGTCCTTGCTGGACATACTAGCGCACACTAACGCAGTCAGGCGATTCTTTTGAAGTTTCCCCTCTGTGCACTTCTCACCTTTGAACTTCATTGTTTGATTGGGAGTTAGATTATAAAACATACTTGCTTCATCCGCATTATAAATGCCATCATCACTGTAGTTCTTTTGAAGATCCAGTCACACTGTTTTCAACCATGATGAAGTTTCTTTTGTATCCACTGATGAAGCTTCCCCGCTAATTTTTCCAGAACAAATGTTGTGTCACGTTTTGAAGCGGTGAAGCAACCCATTAGAACACGAAAAATTTCGTAACTAAGTTGAACTGCAAATTTTTCAGCTTGAATTTTCATTATTGGTAAGCCAGTGTTTTGTTGAACAGTGAACCATTTTAACAAGTCTTCAATTATGTCAGTTTTCTGGGATTTCTTCAGTCTTTTGCTAGACGTAACATTGCATTCAAAAGCCTGCAACAATGTTTCCTTATTTTTAAAAAGGGTTGAAACGGTGGAAGATGATAGTCCGTATTTTTTGCATTTCACATTTTTTTCGCCATTTCCCCATTCCCTAATGATGGAGACTTTATCGTTCACGGTTAAAACTTTTCTCTTAGACATTATTTTAGCTTCCTATGTGATTTCTGTTTATACAGTAACTAACATCGCACGCAGCACAGATTAAGAATATACAGTACAAGAAACGCAGATGTGAGAATGTGACGCGTGAGAAAACATTCGAGGAAGTTAACTCTTGTTTCTCCTAAGGCGCGACTTTCACATTCCCTCACTCCCCCCGCACACCTTTGTTCTCTAAGCACAAAAGCTGCTGGGTGCGACCTTGTAGCCTTGGATCCTTCCCACCACACCCATCCTCTTTCTACCCCATCCAAGGATTTGGTTTTCAACTTTAACTTTGGGACCCACTATTCTCCCACTCGCTCGCACTGGGGGGGGGGGGGGCACGCTAAGTGTTTGTGCATACCCTCCACATTCTTTTTCCGTTACCGAGTTTTCACTAGTAAAAAGAAAAGATATTACTCAGTGCCCTTCCCTTCCCTCTAGAACCCTGAGTGTCAGATTTTTTCTTCCTCACGTTAAATGTGATTTCCTTAAATTCTGTTATTTTTTTCTTCTCTCTCGTTAAATCCGGGGTTCTCATTAAACTTTGTTCGCTAAAAACGATTACATTTGCCTTGAATTAGCATTGTACCAAACAAAAGTTGTGTTTAGTTTGTTAAATCCGGAATCTTGCTAAATATGGGCTGGCTATAAGCGGGCTCGACTGTATATGTAAAAAGAACATGAGGGATTGCAATTTTGAAGGAATTTATCTCCTTGTGCTTGGACAGTTTGCTCAAGCATTCTAAGTAACAAATTAAAAAAAAATTCAAAGGTGGGTGGTGGACAGTGCAGTGCTGAATTCAGGCTCAATTTTAAGAGCCCGAGGAAACTGATTTTAAATCACAAAATATAGCACATGCTGGTATAAGCCTTAAACCACAATTTTAGGTCTTAATTAAAAAAAAAAAAAAATGTCTTCTTACAGACTTACAGCTCTCTTTCCCCCCTTCAATGAACCACTGTCTTTCTAAACTGGAGAGCAGGAAAGGGACATCTTTTTGATGTTTGTTTGTTTCTGTAGCATAGCAGCATGACTTCCTTTGACTGTCCGTTTCTTCCTAAAATGATTCCAGTGACTAGGAATTCAGCAAAATCCGGCTGCACTTCAATACATGTACGTTAGTAAAAAAAAAAATTGCACAGAACTGCTACATAGGGGGAGGTGAAGTTTCGGCAGAGCGGTATTTACTATTTATAGTTCTTGAGGAAGCTTTTCCTTTTCCACAGAAGTCCACTAACACGTGGCCCCAGGACTCTACAAATCCCGGGTGCAGGTTTACCCAGGCACCTAGGAATCTATCCCTGGGGCCCATTTTTTTTTTATTTCAGATTTTGTAATTTGCAGTAAATATATAAATACCGTAATTTCCGTTGCATAATTCACAGATGATCTGCGAAAATGCTACAAAATTAGGTACTGCGGATAATACACCGGCGAAGAAGAAAAAATACAACATGATATGGTGTTTCAAAAAATCTGCGAGATAAGCATCAGGAGATGTGGGGTCATTGAAAAAGTACCAAAAAATGGGTAACAGAAAATATGTAATCAACACAGAGATAGAGGACCACAAAGAGATTGAAAAAATATAATTTTTTTTTTTTTTTTTTTACTTACAAGAATTCTGACAGAGAACACGACACAACAAAGGCGGTAGGTACTATTTGTGCTCGTGGAAGCCAATGTGCTGTGAAAAGTACGTATAGCTATTCCATGGCGTGTAAACATTTTGCAAATTGCATTCCTTAGTTTTGCTGCATTAATTGTGTTACCTGCGATTTTTTTTTATTTGGTATTCAGTTGAAACATATTCAGAAAGGAGACGAATACTACCGATTGTTCAAAATTTCTATGGATTTCGTATTTATAGTAATGCTGCAAAGCTAGGGATTTTAGTTCTTTATTTACTTAATAGTACAAGAGTACTTTAAAATGAGTTACTTTTTTAAATAAGGTGATCGCTTTTTTCTTATATCTTTAGGCTTCTGTCTGAGTCTGCCATCTCGTGAATCGCGGCTTTTCCATCGGAAATTACGGTTCACAATTAATTAACATGACAGATGACAGGTGAGGATTATACAATCTTTTTCCTTCCTGAGTTTCATGGTCTGCAACACGCCGCCACAGATTATACAAAGGAAAAAATAGTTTCTCTCAGAATTTTACGATCTATGGATCATATGCCGCAGCAGATAATACACCGGACCCCCCCCCCCCCGACCTGTGGATTATACGCTGCCATGAATCTTAGTAAGAAATTTTTTCTTCTGAATTTTATGGTCTACTGATTATACGAATGAAAATACGGTACTATGAATTAATATGTATGAAGTATGACTTCCGCAAATAGTGTTTTGATAAAATCAAAATCTTAAATTTTAATTTTTTGAGAACAGCAACTGGAATAATGGGGAAAGAAAATTATGAAGCAAGTTGGAACTTTATTTCGCAGGTAAAAAAAAAGACAAAAACAAATATAGTTCATCACTTTTCGTTGCAGCATCATCATGGTGTGTATTTTGTTCATGCATTATTCTTTGAAGAACTTCATTTCAACTGGCTACTAGATCTGGAACATATTTGTCAAGCCCTGTGTGGCCTATATCATTTGCTTCCCAAGCCCAGAATAAATGTCTTTCCCCAGTTCTCACTCTCCTCCTACATAGACCAAGGTTGCAGAAGAATCCTTGAACTGGGCCCGAAGACTTATTCTAAACTGAACTTTTGAGCAAATACACATAGAAGAATTCTCTTTATCAACTTGGAAGTGTAATTAAAGACTGGTATGCACCTTAAATAATACAAAATCATACTTAAAAAGAAATGAAGAAAATTCAGAACCGGAGCTTGCCCTAGGCCGAATTGTAGCAAATATTATGTAGCTCAATTGCCCTGTGTTAGCACTGGTGGTGGATGCCAGAAAAACACACTTGTACACTATCTACCAACAAGTAATTGGACACCTGTGATAGCAAAGGAAAACGAAGTTTATTCACCTTCAATAGTTGGTGGAGCCTCCACAAGCGGCAATTACAGCTGCGACCCTCCGGGGCATACTCTCAACCAGGTGTTGTACAATGGCTAGCGGTATTTTTTTCCACTCGGCTTGGAGAAGACAGGTCAGTTCCTTCACCGATTTCGGACGGTGGGGGCACCCCTTAAGTCGACGCTGCAACTCGTCCCAGAGGTGCTCGATAGGGTTAAGGTCCGGGCTCTGCGCAGGCCAGTCTATTCGATTAACCCCATTGTCTCCATACCAAGCTATGGTGGACCTCGCAACATGACATGTGGCACTGTCATTCTGAGGGTAACATGGGTCCACCGTAAAACTGCCACAACGTAGGAAGCGCAAGGTCATCCAAAATGATGCAGGTCTCGGCGTTGAGTTTACCAGGAATTGCGACCAAGGGTCCCATGCCATACCATGAAAAACACCCCCATGGCATAGTTCCACCGCCGCCAAACTTCACAGTTGGCACAATACATTCCAACAGGAGGCGTTCTTTAGGCAGACGCCAAACCCAGACCCTGCCATCTGAACGGTAGAAGGTGAACCTTGATTTGTCACTCCAGATAACCTGTTTCCACTGTTCAACAGTCCACTGTCGACGTTCTTTGCACCACGCTAGCCGAGCAGCGCTATTGGACTTGGTGATCAAAGGCTTGTGGGCGGCAGCACGTCCATGATAACCGAGCAGATGGGCTTCCTTACGGATGCTATTCATTGAAAGAACACTCCCGAATACCTGTTGAAACTCCTCGCGGATGTGGCCCATCGATTTGGTGCGGTTCTTCCAAATTTCTGTGGCTAGCACCCGTCGGCCTCTAACTCCCAGTTTTGTGGGTCTGCCAGGTCGGGGCACATTCCGACAGTCACCTCTCATCTTCCACTTGCCAATCACGTAGGCCACTGTCGATTTTGGGTACTTCAACTCGCTGGATATGTCACGTATGGATCGCCCATTTCTGTCATACCCGATGACTACACCTTTCTCGAAATCAGAGAGCTCCGAACTGCGTGGCATTTTGCATGCGACTGGTTGCGTTGTTTCCCACACGATATTTAACGGCGGCGGCCGTGACGTGTATCAGGACCGAAGATATCGTCGATTGCAGGGGTGTCCAATTACTTGTTGGTAGATAGTGTACTTAAACAGCTTTCTGACAAGTTTCATGAAGTCAGTGAAAATTTATATACAGTATGTGTTAATTCTGAAAAGGGTTTTGGCTAAGTAAGTAGGAATAAGCTGTTTAGTGTCATAAAAAGTCATGGCCTGAAAGGTAAACAATTGAAATTAGTCACAAGCTTGTACATGTACATCCTGGATCTTACAATAGTTAGAAGGATTGGTGAGGGTTTAAAATTAACTCTGGAGTATGACAGGCATGTAAGGTTATTCCAATGTTTGTTTGTGATCTACATGAATAAACTGCTTAGAGTAACTTAGTTTCAGATATTGGGGTACGTAGGTGTGTGTTTGTGGTTCTAATATCAGCAGTTAACTGCATACTGATTACTCAGCATTAATTTCTGAAGTGAAAAGAGTTACATATTAACCTCAATCAGTTAAAAATGATTAAACACACACAATTGGCATGGATTCAGAACATCAAACAGAAGTCCTCGCTCTTTCCACATTTATAAATTGTGAGTCACGTTAAATTCTCATCGGCCGCCACCGGGAATTGAACCCAGGGTCTTCCAAGTTGCGCGAGTCTGGAGAATTCAAGGCCACTGTGGTGCAGTGGTAGCATGTTCGGCGCACAACTGGACGACCCTGGCTTCGATTCCCGGTGGCGGCCGATGAGAATTTTTCCATGACTCACTTATAAACGCGGAAAGAGCGAGGACTTCTGTTTGAAGTCAAAAATGACCTGTGAAAAATTTGGGTTATGAAGACAAATGTTAGGAAGCCTATTTTTTAATTGCTTGTTTCATGGACAATGAATGCTCAACAAATAACACAAAAATTAAGAGGCTAGATGTACTAGGTGCTAAGTTATGACTTTGTTTTTATTGTTATTTACGTGTGGCACAGTGATTCTGAAGTAACTTATTCTTGTTTCTAGTTATACAGGCACTCCATATTTTTTGGGGGAAGGGGGGAGAGCATCACACAGAATCTGTTGGTGCAATGGATATAAAACTTCCAACAGAATTCATATCTTGCAAGCATAATACTGTACACCAATTTTCATCAAAATTAGAGATGAGCAGGTGTCACATGCCTTGGATGAACAACAGTGGAATGACTCAACAATCATCAAAATTAAAGACTAGCAGGTGTCATATGCCTTGGATGAAGATCTGGTTCCCTTTTTAGTTTGTATATTTCCACAATTTCTATGATAACAAAATGCAACAAATCAGTAGCTGAATGAGTCATTTTTTATCTTCTCTCTCTCTCTTTTTTTCACAGAAAAGCTGCAGTTAACAATGTCATCCATGTGGCTAACTACCTAGAAAACTTGAAAGCTGTATCATCCTGAAACAGGAACTGAACTAGATAGTCTCCTAATTTTGGTATATGAAAGTTACCATTATGGTACATCTAGATTTCATTTCCAAGCCAATGAAACATACACTATATCAACAAAAATCACTTAGAAGAGAAACACAACATAGCATTTATGGACATACATTAGTAAGGTGTCAGTCCACCTTTGGCCTTAATGCATGCACCGATCCTTCGAGACATGCTTACGACAAGATTTTGGAACACAGCGATTGGTATTCGCTTCCATTCAGTACATAATGCTGCCACTAACTGTTGCTTAGTAGTAGGCCTTGGTTCCAAACTTCTTATGCAGCACTCTAATTCATCTCATAAGTGCTCTGTGGGATTAGGATCAGGGCTCTGTGCTGGCCAGTCCATGCACGATACGGAATTATCATCAAACCACACCGTAACAGTCCTTGCTTTACGGCTCGGTGCATTATCCTGCTGGTACCAACAAGGCTCGGTTCCATAATATTGCCACAGAGTTGGTAGAGCAGAATTGTCCAGAATATTGAGGTAGACGTGCTGGTTAACAGGTTTGTCCATGATAACCAATGGGCCATGACCATACCACGAAAACCCCCCCCCCCCAAAAAAAAAAAAAACACGAGTACACTGCCAGCTCCAAACTTGATCGCAGGAACAGTACTGCAGTAAATAGTGTTCCCCCGGCTGCCGCCATACCCACACATTTCGCTAAAGAAAGTGCATTTTTCTTTAGCGAAATGATTCAGCAAATACAATGTACAAATGAGAACTCACCTGATGAAAGGATAATCCGTATTTATAGATATGCATAAGATGACACTACATGGATAGTTGAAGGATAATAACAGGACTGATGACTTAATATAATATGCGCGTGAATACATTTTAACACTTAATATGTTGTGAGAAACTAAGCTCCATTTTTCTGGGCTTGTTTAAACGATATTTGTCATTCTGTTCACTTCAAATATGCAGGACTTTCCCTCACATGGAGAAGTACAGAAGAGAAGTGTTTACAATCTGCTACAAAAGTAGGTTACAGATGTTTTTATCTGGGTGGCGATGCGCACGCACGCATGAGTTCTGCAAAGAGTGAAAAAAGTCCTGGGAAAGCGTTTTGTTTATTATCCTCGAGTTACTTGTTACTTTGATGTATCGGCACATACACACAGCATCTTCCAACAAGCTGCAGGCTTGCTTTTATACCGTTTGCAGATGTACCGCACATTTTAACAAAGCAGCAGATCCATTCATTTGCTTTTGAAGGGGTGTCCGGTAATCAGAGATGAGCAGGTGTCTCTTTGCAGCAGTGATTCTATGGGGGTCATTCCATGTCAAATCAACCAATGCATAAAACTGATGTCACTGATTTAATTTATTCTTTGGCTTGATGTTACCTTGAGATATAATGAAAGAATATTTTTGAATTTTTTTGACAGTTCATTTTTGAGTTTCAGAATTAAAAAAAATAGTGGGGGGCTGTATTGGAGCCACAGCGGCAGGTCTTTTGGGCATAGAATATGTCACGTGGCTGTCAAGTGGGTGTTAGAAATGAGTGAATGTGCAGAGTTTAGGTTTAGAGAGATTTATGTTTGGGGCTGTTTACAGAAATGTTGTGCAGAGAGTAATGTATTTTTTTATTTTGAGAGAATGGCTTACTTATTCTAGGCTGAGAATGGTCTTGTTGAGGAGGGGCCGATGGTACGAGAAGTAGCTCACGTAAGGCATGACATCGATGATGATGTTTCCCATGAAAGTCAAGTTCAATTGAGTCTTCAGGAAATCGAACATGTAGATTCATTTGAGCATCGAAATTAAAGTCTCCCATGATTATCATCAGTAACTCTGTGTCCCCAATCATATTCTTGCTGATTTTCTTGGCCTTCTCAGAGTACTTGATCATCATCCCAAAGAGAAACATTTCGAGGTCCGAGATGGAGACGTTTGGGTGAGTGTAAACACATCCGAAAGTGAAGCGTGATTTGCCGTTCAGTGTGATGTCGACGAGGCACGTGTCTCCCACGTAGTCTTCAATTATCCGTTTTCTCACGTTCAAGTCGATCTATTTAAATTAAGATATTGAGACATTTCGGAAATTTTCACAAATTTCTCATCTATTTTACAATTTTTCACACACCTAATCAAGTTTTCTCACAAATATTATTACAGATATCAATATATCTCATGTAGATGAAACAAATGACACATTGCAGTATGTGCTACCACACCGCAGGTTCCGAGTTACACTAATTTTATCTTGTCCGCCGAGCGCCGATTTAACCACAAAATGACGGATGCGTGCGCAGCTCACTAATGCTTCATCTGACCTTGAACGCTATTTCGGGAGACTCTTCAGGCCTTCCTCTCTTCAACTCAGTTATTATAGTTGTAAATGCATTTATGGCACCTCTATTCATAGTGATTGTGGAATAACTTTTTTACGGGTCTTATAGAGGTTATTTTTCATGAAAGTTGGTTGTCAAATTTTCGAACTAAAGCCTAGTTCGTCATCAGGACTGTCACTGGAGTAGTTGCTGCCACTCAACTGGAAGAGTCCATCCGCAATTATCGTTAATTGTGGTACTTCTTCTTCTTGCTATTTCGATCCCTTCTTCTAGTTTCCTCTTTACTAAGTTTGACTGGTGGGCGATTATTTTCATTGGGTCCCAATTTATGGAGTGTCCACTTGCTTGTATATGTCTGTCTAGCCCTGTTTTGTTCCCAATGTTCCTAATAGCTGCTTGGTGTTCTTTCATTCGGACCTTAATACTTCTCCCTGTTTCTCCTATATAGCTGAGTCCACAGTTACAGTCAATGCAGTAAATTACTCCTTCCTGCAATTGGATGTCCAATTCTTTCTGCTTTAAAGCTGGCAGGAATTTCTTTATTTTGTTATTAAGATCTGGAGCTAGCCTGATATTATATTTTGCTCCGATCCTTTTCAGTTTCTCGAAAAGTCCCTTGTGGTACGTAATTTTGCTGGTGAATTTGAAGTTGGTTTTTTCCTGCTTCTTTTTTGGCACTTGTTTAAATATTTTCTCAACATATGGGGAGGGGTAATTGTTTTCTGCTAATATTTCCTTTAATTCTTCTTTGTGAAGATCTTTTTGAGTAGCTGAAGAGACCAGGATTTCAATTTTTTCCAAAAAATGTCTCGCCGTATTCGATTTAATATAATCAGGGTGGAATGAGCAGAAGTCTAACATCTTCCCTGTGTTGGTGGGTTTTCTAAAAAGCTGAGTGAATATTTCCCCCTCTCTTGAGGTCAAGGTTAAATCTAGGTAATTGATGCTATGGTCTTTTTCCTGTTCCAGGGTGTACTGCAAGGTATTCTCTAGTAAGTTAAATTCTTCCAGAATCTGAGAGGGTAGAGATTGGTCCACAGTATCTACTATAATTAGGACATCATCCATGTACCTTACATAGAGAGCAAACAAGGAGGGTTGTATAAGGATTTTTGCCTCTAGTTTACTTATATAATAATTTGCTAGCAGAGGTGCTAGTGGAGAACCCATTGCAAGTCCTGAAGTTTGCCTGTAATATTTCTTTCCAAACTGGAAGAAATTATTCTTGAAGGAAAATAGGAGCAGTTCATATATGCCAAGTAGTATTTCTCTATTGTGATTATGGAATACTATTTTTTCCGCAAGGTCATCTGCAATGAATTCCAGTAGGAGGTCCAGGTTAATGTTGGTATACATAGAGACTATATCCAGGCTTGCCATTACTGGATGAATTAATTCTGGCAAGTTGTCCAGTTTTCCTTTTAGCTGCATGGAATTTTTTAGTAGGTAGGGAGGAGAAGGGAAAATATCTCTGAGGTGACCAAGTAAATAATAATTAATGTTGGAGAGTGGCGAATTTCTAGTGTCTATTATAGGTCTTACTGGATGGCCTTCTTTGTGAACTTTTATCGTACCATAGATCTGTGGAATTCTTGACTGGATTTTGGAGAAGTTTTTGAAGAGCTCATTAAGCTGTTTTTTATTTCTTAAAGAGCTGATTATTTCTTAAGATTTTTGACAGTTTGATCTATAGGGTTACCATTGAGTTCTTCATAATAAGGCTTGCTCAATTCAGCTTCCATTTTATTGTAATACTTCTCTTTTTCTACCAATACCAAAACTTTGCTCTTATCTGCTCTCAGTGCTACAACTTTATCATTGGCTTTGAATTTTTTAAGGTCAGCAATGGCATTTCTATTAAAATTGTAATCAACTTTTACTGGCTTTTTTACAAATTTTGAGACGCAGTCTGAGAATTCTTTCCTTAAAGTAACTGCTGTATTTTCATCTTCTCTTTCTACCTGACTACAGATGCTTTCTAAATAAATCAGTATATGTTTTTTATCAAGTGTTGCAGAGGAAAGGTTATAATTATATCCCTTATTGAGGAGATTAATCAGGTTTTCATCTACTCCTTCTTCCGTCAGATCTATAACATGTTTGTTAGTGGGGGATGGTATTAACTGTGGGCCAGGTGCTGTAGACATTAACTTTGGATTCAACCACTTATTCTCTTTAATCTTCAATTTTTCCTTAAACTTTTTGTTTTTATCTCTCACTGCTTTAGCTAACCAATTATCAATATTTTTCTTTTCTGCTTCCGGAATTTCACCTAATGAAGAGGTCCAAATACGAGCTTCTATCAAAGAAAGGTGACTTGATCACGCTAGTTACGTTAACTAAAACTTTTACAAAAAGTTCGTAAGTTGGAAGCTTTCGACCTTATCTTAGGTCTTCATCACGCCAATGGAGGACTAAGATTGTTGCCAGATTCTACATTTGAATTTTTCCTATTTTTGTTGCCAAAACTTAGAATTGATCTCCAGATTAACGGAATGTAGAGAGGAGATTCGGAGTTGCAAGTCATTGAGTTGAAAATAATTTCTATGCTTTCACGGTAACGGAGGGCAAAACGATTGTCAAACGAAGCAATTCGTTTTGCTTCGTTCCAGTGGGGAACTGCAGATGTGTCTTCCATTGTCAAAATAGACAAGGCAGTGTTGGGATTGCCTTTCGAAACATCTTTTCTATGTTCTAAAATTCTATGGCTTATGCTCCTGTATGTGCTTCCAATGTATAAGTTATCCCCAGTAGAAGAAGAGATAGGAATGCAGTAAACTCCTGGGAGGTCCAGGCTTTCAACTTTGTCCCTATCCCTTTGTAGAAGTTTCAAGATGTTTGGGGTAGATTTAATGGCAAGATGGTAACCAAAACTTCTAAAAAGAATCTGTAACTTATAAGCATAGGAAGGATGGTAAGGAACAGAACCACATAATTTCAGGTCTTCTTTCTTGTGAGGAAGGAGGCATTCGATTTTCGAATGGTTTTCATATTTCTTTACGAGGGAGTTGACTGTAACAGCAGGGAAACCATGAGAGAGGGCTATTGTAGAAATTTTGGAGAGTTCTTCTTGAAGAGAGAGTTGGCTGTTGCAAATGATATGAGCCCTGTGGATGTAGGACTTCAATGCTGCAAGCTTGTAGAGATGCAGGGTGCAAGATTTGTAGGGAATGATGTTAGTGGCTGCAGAAGGTTTTCGATAGACGGAACGAGTAATGGAGAGATCAGCGTTTCTGCAGATAGATACATCCAGGAAATCAATTTTGTGATTTACTTCCTTAGATATAGTGAGTCATCGTCACGAGCTTCTATTCGTTCGCATTGCTCAATGTCAAAAATCTTAAGAAATAATCAGCTCTTTAAGAAATAAAAAACAGCTTAATGAGCTCTTCAAAAACTTCTCCAAAATCCAGTCAAGAATTCCACAGATCTATGGTACGATAAAAGTTCACAAAGAAGGCCATCCAGTAAGACCTATAATAGACACTAGAAATTCGCCACTCTCCAACATTAATTATTATTTACTTGGTCACCTCAGAGATATTTTCCCTTCTCCTCCCTACCTACTAAAAAATTCCATGCAGCTAAAAGGAAAACTGGACAACTTGCCAGAATTAATTCATCCAGTAATGGCAAGCCTGGATATAGTCTCTATGTATACCAACATTAACCTGGACCTCCTACTGGAATTCATTGCAGATGACCTTGCGGAAAAAATAGTATTCCATAATCACAATAGAGAAATACTACTTAGCATATATGAACTGCTCCTATTTTCCTTCAAGAATAATTTCTTCCAGTTTGGAAAGAAATATTACAGGCAAACTTCAGGACTTGCAATGGGTTCTCCACTAGCACCTCTGCTAGCAAATTATTATATAAGTAAACTAGAGGCAAAAATCCTTATACAACCCTCCTTGTTTGCTCTCTATGTAAGGTACATGGATGATGTCCTAATTATAGTAGATACTGTGGACCAATCCCTACCCTCTCAGATTCTGGAAGAATTTAACTTACTAGAGAATACCTTGCAGTACACCCTGGAACAGGAAAAAGACCATAGCATCAATTACCTAGATTTAACCTTGACCTCAAGAGAGGGGAAAATATTCACTCAGCTTTTAGAAAACCCACCAACACAGGGAAGATGTTAGACTTCTGCTCATTCCACCCTGATTATATTAAATCGAATACGGCGAGACAATTTTTGGAAAAAATTGAAATCCTGGTCTCTTCAGCTACTCAAAAAGATCTTCACAAAGAAGAATTAAAGGAAATATTAGCAGAAAACAATTACCCCTCCCCATATGTTGAGAAAATATTTAAACAAGTGCCAAAAAAGAAGCAGGAAAAAACCAACTTCAAATTCACCAGCAAAATTACGTACCACAAGGGACTTTTCGAGAAACTGAAAAGGATCGGAGCAAAATATAATATCAGGCTAGCTCCAGATCTTAATAACAAAATAAAGAAATTCCTGCCAGCTTTAAAGCAGAAAGAATTGGACATCCAATTGCAGGAAGGAGTAATTTACTGCATTGACTGTAACTGTGGACTCAGCTATATAGGAGAAACAGGGAGAAGTATTAAGGTCCAAATGAAAGAACACCAAGCAGCTATTAGGAACATTGGGAACAAAACAGGGCTAGACAGACATATACAAGCAAGTGGACACTCCATAAATTGGGACCCAGTGAAAATAATCGCCCACCAGTCAAACTTAGTAAAGAGGAAACTAGAAGAAGGGATCGAAATAGCAAGAAGAAGAAGTACCACAATTAACGATAATTGCGGATGGACTCTTCCAATTGAGTGGCAGCAATTACTCCAGTGACATAGTCCTGATGACGAACTAGGCTTTAGTTCGAAAATTTGACAACCAACTTTCATGAAAAATAACCTCTATAAGACCCGTAAAAAAGTTATTCCACAATCAGTTATTATATTTTATTGGTAGCTTTTATAGTTTTGAAATTATTGAAGGAAGTCTGGTGTACCCTTTTTTGGGACACAGACTTTTACCAAGGGACCCAGTACTGGAACGAAACGATAGACGTATTCTACTTCAAAACTGACGAAAGTGCTTAAAAATTGCAGACAGTATTAGCCTCAAATGCCATTTTCTAGGTATCTGTGAAAGCTACAGACCTGGGCAAACCAACCCTTTTAAAACTCCTGAAATGGGCTTTCATTGATGTGTAACTTATCATGTTTTGGATGAAAATAGAAAAGGATTTTCTTCAATTTTAATTTCTTGAAAGCAGTTTTTGAATTTTCAAAAAATTACAATTATTGGCATAGATTTACAGAATATACAGTCCAAATTTAAATGTGATATCTCCATGGCAGCACATAAAATCGTTAATTTTTTATAAGCTACATGTCCTTTATACTTGTAATACAGCAAGTTACATTACAAGGTATATACCCATAGTTAAAGAGCTTGTATGTTTTTCTTAACTAAGATCTCGGATGTTTTTTTCATTTCCTGCTCAGTTAATTGACGTGTATGACTTGCAGTGTTTTAAGTTGTCACTCACATTTTTGCCAAATCGTTATAAAGACTGTAATTTTGCGGCAAAAAGTCCCCACTGAATCGCCAAAAAGTGAATGTTTCTTGTCATTTTTCATTCCATAATCACTGCTTCACCTCTATCATACCACCCACTCTCGCTTCGTCTTTGCATTGTGTTTTTCATCCCCATCATACGTTTTTACATCATCGCGCCCACCACTCCTTCGACCTTGCCTTGGTTTTTTTTTATACCTGTCATTTTTCATTCAATCATCACTGCTTTGCCCTGTTATCGTTTTTCGATCCTTGTTGTCTTTTTTCCTATTGCCAAAAAGAGCCAATGAGCCTCGAGAGCTCCTTTCGCAAAGGCTTTGCTGCGATGGATAAGGATAGAGGCATTTTATTTCTTTCTTTGATGGTTTGCCGTTTCGGTTTGGGTCGACCGGTGTGTCAATGTGGTTGTGGCTTTTAGTCCTGGTCTTTGTATATATTTTCACAAACTGCAAGTATCAGCAAATGTAATTATTCTTATTAAAATTACAAGTGCAAAAGCCTATTTGTTTTTATTCTTGAATTCCATTTAAATTAACAATATTATTTAGCTACTTTGTGCTTGTAACATTTTCATACGTAAATATAGCAAAAAATAGAACTGTAAATTTGGCTAATCTGCATAGCATTTTGCTACGACTTTTGCTAACAAAATAGCCAAATTGCTAAAAGAGAAAAATGTCTGCGTAAACACTGATAACATGTTGCTGTTACTGGATCCACTTTGCAAAAAATGAAGTTTGCTGGTACTGTAAGAATATCGGGTTTATGTGGGTATGAGAATGAATGTGCAAGTCCAGCAGTTTGTAGAAAATGAAATCTTCACTTTATTTTCCAAATTGTTTGTTGAGAGCACTCATCACAAATTGTCATACATACATGTGCCAAATCTAGTTACTTGGTCAACTGGAACATATTTTTCACTGCTGTATTTTGCAGTGTATAAGTTTTTAGAAATTAAAAACACTTCTGTTTCCACTTTTGCTGTCATTACTGGGAGAAAAGAGTGAAATTTCTGTGTTCCTGGAATAGCTCTTGCTTCTATAAATCTGTTCAATGAAGCAAGATTTGATTTCAGAGCTTACAAATTGTCCAGAACAGGGCGCGATTTCACCGATTAGCAAATAGCTAGTGAAAAATCAAATTTGCTAGTGAAAAAAAATCGCAGTAGCAAATATTGCTAGTAAGGTAATTTCTTTATTTAAAGTAACCAAAAATCATTATTAATCCACGAAGTTTACATAACAGTTTCTATTATCACTTGTTAAAACAGCGACGATCAGCGATTCTCTTTCGCCAATTTCCTTTCGACACTTAATACCTCTCCATATCTTTCATCCCTTCCAAACTGTCGTAGAAGCGCATTGAAACTTCTCTCCATCGTGCCCTCATTGGTCTATTACAGAAACTGAACGTGACGTCGGCAATGGTTGCTGTGGCAACCCAGAGCTCTGCGATGGATCGGTTGTTTGACCATCTGCTCTGCCACCCTCCCTTCTTTTGCCCCACGAACTTTGTCCTCAACTCCTGTCGTACCCTAAGCCAAGCGATCGCCTTTATTGCGTGGCATAGATAGACGCTTTTTTATGAAACGTGTTCGTGGAGAAGGTAAACGATTACGGAAGAAACTTTTGCTTCGTTTGACTTCTGGTTTTGGAAATTTTCCTTGTATTTGCAAGCTGAAATACAAATATTTATCCAGTAAAATGTTAATGAGCAATAATACTTGACAGAGGCAACATCGTGAGAAAAAAAAATTATGATTACGGAAAAAATCCGAATTCCGTCGACCTTTCGTTTTCTAGTTTCGTAAAGACGGAATTCCAATAATAACGAAAAAAGCCGGAATTCCTTGAATTCGCGGAAGAATCTCATGCCTGAAAATTACAGAAAAATTTTGCAGCAGCCAACTTCCGTTTTTACAAATTGTTCTCCACAGTTTCAAGCTAAAATGCAAACATTTATGCAATAAAATGATATTTAACAAGAAAAGCGGACACAAAGACAACATTGGGAGAACAATTTGCGATTACGGCAAAATTTTCTTACTCCGTTTCACTACTGTGTTCGAAAGTTTTGAAGCACGAAATTTCGTCTCCAGATGGAAGACGACCCCCTCTCCCAAATATCGATCTTCAGAATGATCTAACTGATGACAAAATAATAATAATAATAATAAAGCGGTATTCCGCAAATCCCTGTAAGAATCTCGTGTATATCATAAAAATAATAGCAAAAGAAAAAATTGAAACAAAATGAAAATTTGTAGAATCCATAGTTTTGATAGTGAGTTCCGTAGTCAGACAACTAATTCCGTAGAAACAATGGCATTGTGTGGTAGTTGGCAGATAAGAAGCGTGTAGAAGTTTAGCAGAAATTTGTGCGATACTTCCACTTAGTACAACATGTTGTGAGGTGGGATTCAGTTTTTTAAAAAGAATATTGGAGGAACAATTTGTCTGTTGAAACTTTAAATGCTCTGATGACAATTGAAATAGAAGGGCCACAAGAAGAGATTTTTAATCCACGGTCAGCAGTTATAAAGTGGTATCATGACAAAGTCAGACATCCTGAGCGTAAACCATATGGGAAGAAATCTGAATTAGAATGTCAGTGAAATATATTCATGTGGTATGAGAATTTGTTAGAAATTAATAATAAAGATAGTCACTAAACTTATTTAAGATTCTATTCATTATTCAAAAAGGTAAGTTAAAATATTTATACACATTTAAATTTCTGTGTAACTTTATTAGAAAATAAGTTACGATGTGATTTAGTTTTACTTGCTAGTCATGCAAATGTTTTGCTAGCAAACTATTTGGTCACTAGCAAAAAAGATGAAATCTTGCCCTGGTCCAGAACCAGTGTTTTATGAACCTGAATTCAAATATTGTAATTGTTTTTCATTGAAACAATGTTTCTGCCCTAGCATTTGCCCGCTGACTTCATCATTGCAATAAAATTCTTTTTCTTTATGGACTGTTTTTTCAGATACACTTTTTATCACGCTCGAGGTCCGCAGCCAACAAAATTCCTTCACCCTTTACAAATGCGTGTCCTCGCAATATAATTACTTACACCAAATTCAGTTTCACTTCTTTCGCATGACTAGCTTTTAGGCAATATCAATATTTCAAGTTTTTCACTTTTGTTATTTTTTTTTTTCAGTTGCAGAAATATTTTTGATTCTCTCTGACCACACTCAGATATCAATCATCTTGTTTTACTTCATTTTCTCCTGTATTAAAAAAGGATTCTTTGTATGGCATTTTAATTTTTCCAGTTTTTTTCTCTGTTATTTCTTTGAGCCTTGCATTTTCTTTTTTCACACTGGTGATTTTCAAAGAGGTATTCAAGTGACTATGAGCAAATTAATGGTCAACAAATTCAACATCATCACATTCTGTAAGGCTAGGACCTTTAGTCATGTCCTCAGGAGCATACTATTTCTGTTCGGATCTTCTTTCCCTAACTGAATTCTGCAAGATGTAGAAATTTTCATGTGATTCAATGCCATAATTTAATGAATGCATCCACTGTGTTGTATTCCTCATTTGTTTTATAACCCAGTGGCTCTCTTCCTTATAAGGGTTACACAGTAAATTGACCATACTTTATAATTTTCTATTTTGCTTATATGTAGAGGACAGACCCCCCCCCCAAATAATACCTTGTTAACTGCCAATGTTAACTTTAAAAACACTTTCAATTCAAATAAAAAACAAACAAACTATACATGCATGTCAACATTATTCACTTCTTAATGTTTTCAAACTCCAAATAAACTTGAGGCAAGAAAAGCATGAATTGGTATGTAGTGGATTGTTTCGGCATCCAATTTTGAATTACTATAAAATGCACACCAACACATTTTTAAATTTTTTATTAAGTTACCAAACAGATATTACATTGAAATTTGGACTGTATATAATGTCCAACAATCATGAACATTCTTTTTCAAAAATTAAAAAAAAATCATTTTTGAGAAATTAAAAAAAAATTCCCTTTCTTTTTTCATCCAAATGTAGCAAGTTACACATCCAATGACATCCCATTTCATGAGCTTTCAAATGACTCAGATCTCTAGCTTTTATAGGTTCCTAGAAAACAGCATTTAAAACTAACACAGTCAGTAATTTCTGATCACTTTCATAATCTTCAAAAATTCTAAAGCTCAAAAATGAGATGTCAATTTTTTTTTTAAAATGTCTTTTTTTATATCTCAGGGTGAAATACAACTACGACAAAAATAAATCCAGACACCCATGTCAAAAATATCCTATGTATTGGTTGACTTGACATGGAATGACCCTAAGTTATAAAATTAGCTTATATGCTTTTCAGGTGATCTGCAAACTATTTCTTCATAAATACCAACAGCACTACTATTGAATAACAGGAAGAATTATTCAGAAATGAACTGACCAACTGCAACTGATAAATGGATCTGTGTATATCATATCAGATTCAAAAACCTCAAAAGAAACCTAGGTTATTTTTTTTTAATTTTAACACTGTTAATTGATAAGAAACATAAAATAATGACAACAAAGACAAATTCTGTTGTGTCTGATATTTTCATAGGGGGGGGGGGGTAACGGTTTCACATGTTATGAAAAGAATTGCGTACTACGTGTAGTGCACTATGACATAAAGTTGTCCAGAGTGGTGCATGACCTTCGCAATACTAGGTCAAAGGTCACAAGGGTGTGTAGTGCAGGACATAAACCAAATGCAGAAAATTACAGGACAGTGAAGAGCAAGAACAGACACACAAAGAAACAAACAAAATGCGCGCGCGCACACACACACACACACACACACACACACACACACACACACACACACACACACAGTCATAAAACTGAGGACCCGCTACGTAATCAGAGGGACTGTCGACACTGTCGTGAGGTCATTCTCGCAAAGTTGTGTAACCATTGCATTTGAATTTCAGTTTTACAAATTAGCGCATTTTCTTTGATTAATTTCCAATTTCTTTCATTAACAGTTCACTAGCTAAGAATGAATTTTAAAACAGAACTTCCTTGGGAAGCCTACAACAATTATTTCAAATTAAAAAGCAAAACAGCTCTAGGAAACCATGTGATACACTTACTTCTGTGTGGACCAGAAGGGAAAATCCTTCGGGCTTCAAAATCATCATACAACTCACTGCATCAGTATGTAAGATTCTTTCCTTCTTTCTCTCTTGGCTTTGGACAGATGTATTAAAATGATGATCATTGCCCCCCCCCCAGGTTTTATTTCTTGAAAAGTCTTTTCAAGAACAACAGAGAAATAAAAAAGTGTATTGCCATCAGAGCATAATGCAGTCAACATTTCTACAATTTTTAACTTTTCATGACATTCAATTTTCCCATTAAATGATGTAAATAAAAACTTTCGATTTATTACGTCTCCGCTTTTACATTTCAGGTTCAAGTTTTTTTTTTTCTGTTAGTTTCAAAGTTTTTTAGGTACTTTATATTTTTCTGCTATTTTTCTTTTGGTTTTCAAATACCACAGTATTCATAAACTTTTCTTTTTTGTTAATTTTGTCACAGTCAGTGGCATAGCCTTGATTCTGCCTAAAACAAATACTAAGTTCCCCCTAACTTAAGTTCAGTGAAACAATAGATTTTTTTTATTTCACAAAATTTCAGTGAAGAGAAATCGGGTCAAAAATTATTTTTTGCCCATTCAGTTCGGAACTAACTGGAATAAGAATTCACTAGTCCAAATTAGCATAAAGCAAAGCTCAAATTTAGGAAATGTTGATTATACAAATAAAGATATGCAAACCGAAAAAACACACTCCAAAAAGCCATTTATCTGCACTCCCAATAGAGCCCACCCATACCTAAGTTGAGGGACTGTTTTGGTTTCACTCCCCCAGTTTCTCAACACGAGAAAGCAGGTTGGCAACCTTGATCAATATTTCCTTTTCTTCTGACTCTCATCCCCCACCCCCAAGCAATTGCACTCAAACCCTACAGCAGATGCAGTTCCTGAAATAGAAAATTACACGTCCAGATGAATAAGGTGTTTGAAAGCTATATCATCATCATCCATTATCAATCCATTGCTGGACGAAGGTCTCTCCAAGCCTCTTCCAAAACGGTCTGTCTTGTGCCAGTCTCCTCCATGTTACTCCCGCATACTTTCGAATTTCATCCACCCATCTCCCATGTGGTCTCTTTTTGGGTCTTTTCCTGTCCCTTGGAATCCAATTTAAAATTTTGGCTGCCCATCGATGGTCTGTCCTTCTGGCAGTATGTCCAGCCCACTGCCATTTCAGGGATTTAACTCTGATCATGATGTCTTCCACTCTTGTCATTTTTCGGATCCACGAGTTCCTCTTCTTATCTCTCTTGGTTACACCATGCATGCTCCTCTCCATGTTGCTTTGAGTTGTCTGCAGCCTTTGTATGTCTCTTTTAGTTAAGGTCCACGTCTCTGCACCATACGTAAGCACTGGAAGGATGCATTGATCAAGCACTTTTCTTTTAAGACATAATGGCATATTGCTCTTGAAAATTATGCTGTTTCTTCCGAAAGCTCTTCAGGCAAGTTTTATACGCTTTTCTTCATCAATGTGACCCTCACTTGATATCTGCTGTCCAAGGTAAACGTACATATCTGTTATCTCCAGCTTTTCTCCATCAATCGATAAATTTTCATTTCTTGTAAAAGCATTGTACATCACTTTTGTCTTCTGAAAGTTCATTTTTAATCACACTTCTTTACTCTTATCAGCAAGTTCCTGGATCATACTCTGCAGCTCTGATGGGGTAGTTGCAAAAATGACGTCATCAGCAAAACGAAGGGGAGTTAGATAATCTCCATTAATCATTATCCCTTTGTTTTCCCAGTTCAGTGATTGAGAGACATTTTCCAATGTGGCATTAAAGAGCTTGGGAGATATGGTGTCACCATGTCACACTCCCTTTCCAATTTTTATGTGTGTTGTATTTTCAAACAGCCGAATCTTTGCACTTGCATTTTCATAGATGTTATTAATAATATTAATATATGCATCTTCAATACCGCAGGATTTCAAAGCCATTGTAACTGCTGATGGTTTCACCGAATCAAAGACCTTTTCATAATCGATAAATAAAAGCCATGCACAATGGAAGTTCATATTCCCTCGCTCTTTCAATTAGTTCTCTCAGTACGTGGATATGATCTATAGTGCTGTAGCCACTCCTGAATCCAGCTTGTTCTCTTGGTTGAGCCATGTCCAGTGTTACCTTAGAGCGGTGTAAAAGAACTTTAGTGAAGATTTTATAAACCACTGATAGGAGGCTGATAGGTCTGTAGTTCCTGAGATCCTCAATGTCACCTTTTTTATGTAGCAGGATCATTGTAGCATTGTTTCAATCCTCAGGAATCTTCCCTTCATTAAGCTGTGAAGAATGAAGAGTATATACGTAACTTATGTTCGGAGGACTTTGCCACTCTGAACACAAATGTCAAACATTGGCATATGATATAGTAGATTTTGCCACAAGAAAATCGAGAAAAACATCTGTTAGTTGTAAGTAATTTTACTGATTTATGTTTATTCATTTCCTTTTTCTCTTAGTCATTCAATCGATTTACAATGAACACTGGCAGTCGCACTATGTGAAAAAAAATAAAAAAATTCTAGAAGTAGAATTGCTTACATTGAAAAGGCTACAAATATTACATGCTGCATATCGTGTTATTTTGTGATTGGATAATATATTAGTATTTAAATTAGCCTGAAATACTTAATCGAATTGTTCATAAAGCTGGAACATGTAACAAGTACTAGCATTAATTGACTTATAAAAAGTGTTTCCTCTTCACTCAAACTGTTTTTTATTTTTCTATAATTTGCAGACTGTAAAAGACACCTTCCAGCAAGATGCCCCAGCTGAAATGAGTAACAATGCTATAAACAGCAACCTCATGAAGCATATTTTAGCTGCTCCAAAGATGATGAAAACCCATATGATCCACCTGTAGCTGCTACAGCAATTCCATACGATGATAAAAATCAAGATGATCAAGTAGTGTGTACCACCACAATCCCATATGAGACTGCAACTATGATGCTGAAATACTACATGCAGTGCCTTGTGAGATTTATGAAGAAAATTCAATTGCATCTGCAAGTGCTGTTACGTCTGAAACTCTTTCAATCATCCCAGATAACAGTTCCAAGGAAGAAAGGATGTCTGATATCGCCAGGGTGCCAGGTGAGACTGAAACTGCCAACATCATTCTAGATACAAAAGATGCCACACCTTCTGGAGCCCAAACCACTGCCCAAAAGGAGAAAACTACAAAAAACATCAGGCATAAGCCTGAGTTTCATACAGAATAGAAACAAAATTTCCCATGGTTAAAATGTCTGAAAACAAGTGGTAAGGAAACGTTAGTTTGCACATTATGCATAAAAAGCCTATTGGCAACTGCAACATATCAAAATTCACTTTGGGTAACAAAAGGCATTTTAACTGTGCCAGTGGATAAAGTGAAAGAACACTGATCTTCAGAAATGCATAATCACGCAATTGAAATAGAGATGGAGCAACACATCAGTGCAGAAGACAGTGAGCAGGTCAAAGATTTACATTTGTGCAAGTCTGTTGAATATGCTATGAAATGCTTAAATTTTTTAATTCAGCATAATCCTTACACAACAGTTTTTAAACCATTTCTGGATTTCTGCATAGATGAACTATTCCACCCCTGTGCTTGCACATCTCAAGAGAGCAAAGAATGCTTTATACAGCAGCTACTGGACAGTTTCAAAATTTTTCAATTCTATGGCAACTGTTCAGAAGAATGAGATTTTAAAATCTGTGAATTAAAGTCCCTGCTTTTCCATAATGACTGATGAAACAACAGACATCAGCAATAGAAAATATCTAGCTGTTGCAGTTAAAATATTTGAAAGATGAAGAACCAGCAACTGTACTTCTTAAAGACGACAAATCCCACATGGCAAAGCTGTAACCATATTGCAGCACTATCGGAGAAAATTCAAAACTGTGGTGGTTTCCAGAAATTAACTGGATTTGGTAGTGATGGTGCAAGTGCCATGATTGGTTGCAAAGATGGTGTTGCCCCTAGAGTTAAAAGAGAAAATGTGCAAATAATTTAAATTCACTGCCATCATCATCATATGGCCCTTGCAACTAAAGACAGTTTTCAAAATAGCCCCTTTCTTCAAGTGGATGGGATTTTAATCAGTTTATTTAAATACTACGTCCGGATTCCCACAATTGCATATTCCTACGTCCTCTGTGCTTTATACACTGCCGTGCAAAAATTAAGGACGAGACGGTTTTTCGAATGTAACGTCGTGCAGAAGTGCTCCACATCGACTCAAATCATACCATAAAATCCCCAAGATGTAAGAATATGGGACAAGTGAGCAAAACCGTCCAAACAAGGAATCCAAAGGATACAAAGGCACTTTATTGAAAAGGTAGCTTCGAGCACAACTGGACAGAAGACAGAAACGTCCATGTGACAGGCGGCTGCCAAGAAAAATCCAGTCTTTAGTAGGGGATATGATCACCCCTGACTGCGTTGCAGGATTTACAACGTCTGCCCATGCTGAGGACGAGGTTGTCAAGGAGCTGTTGAGGCATCGCGGCCCATTCCTCTCGTAGCGCCAATCGCAGCTGCGGAATCGTTGCTGGCGGCTGGTGACATGCTGCCAAGCGTCTCCCGAGAAGGTCCCACACGTGTTCGATTGGATTTAGGTCCGGGGACCTAGCGGGTCAATCCATGTGTTGAATATCTTCACTCTCCAACAGCTCTGCGACAGCCACTGTACGATGAGGTGCAGCGTTGTCGTCCATGAAGAGGAACTTAGGACCCACAGCACCTCTAAACAGACGCACGTGAGGCAGGAGAACCTCAGTACAATAGCGGACACCAGTGACTGAACCTCCTTAGAAGATGTGGAGGCCAGTACAGCTACCAAGCATGATACCGCCCCAAACGAGAACTCCCCCACCTCCAAACCGGTCCCTTTCGATGATGTTGGAGGTGTGATTGCGTGTTCCCTGCTCTCTCCCGATGTGTATACGTCCAGAATCGCTTGTCAGACTAAATCGGCTCTCATCCATAAAGAGAACTTGACCCCATTGCTGATGTGTCCAGTTCTTGTGTTCCTGTCACCACAGAAACCGTCATCTCCGATGAGCAGGCTTTAATGGCACATACCGTACAGGTCGTCGTGCAAATAGACCACCTTTGTGCAGCCTTCTAGCCACGGTAAAACGCGATAACGGACGTCCAGTTGTCTGCTGCAAGTGCCTTGCGATTTCTCCCGCTGTCTGCCGTCTGTCTCTTCTCGCCTGTAGGACAATATACCGGCCGTCCGCCGCCGTGGTTGCTCGTGGACGACCACTGCTAAACTCTCGAACAGCTGTTCCTGTCGTTTGAAATGCTCTCCAAGCTCGTGAAACAATGCTGTGAGCGATCCCGAACTCCTCGGCCACACTTCGACCTTCTTCCAACTTCCCAATACGCAACCTCGGGTAAAATCATCCAGATGTCGTCTACTGGATTGCCTGTTGGCCATATCACACGGTGGCAGCAACTCGATGTCGTTCAAACCGAAGTACACCGTGCAATAGCTTTCAATGAATTTTTGAGCGTACACCGCCCGAGTGCTTCATACCCTTCTGACAGCCCCCCCACATGGTGCTGCATATATGCGCATGCCCTATCGTATCGGACCCTAGTCTATCTCCTGAGTGGTCTTTCGGTCCGGTCTGCCTGCTCGTTCAGCTGTTATGCTAATTTCTCCTCTTCGTCCTTAATTTTTGCACACCAGTGTATATGGTAAGTTGCATTTTCTTTTCTTACTTTTTATCCATGAATAAGCAACTAAAAAAGTTGCTACGTTATTTTGGTAATGAAAAAGTAGATCTAGTTCTGCAACTACTGAGTACATGAATATTGTTAACAAAAGCATTTCAATAAATTCAAATCATTTTAAATTTATATTCTTTGGTTTTCCTACAAAAATATATATTTAAATGAACAAACAAAACAAAAAAACTTACAAAAACCACAGAGAGCCCGTTGAAATATTCCTACCTCACCACTGTATGTACTGGTTATTATGTTTAGGATGAAATTAGTGTTGGAGGTTTATTTCAGTAGTGGAGTCTAAATCTATACCTGATACATACATAAAAGTGCCCCTTTTTTTATAAAAATGTGCCTTTTTTTCAGATATAACCTTTTGTAGACTTAAAGTGCCTCTTTGTGATACAGAAGTGCCCTTTTTTCAGACCTTGCGACTTTTGCATGCATAACATGCCCCTCCCCCTTTTTATACAAATGTGCCCCTTTTCAGAAAATTACCCTGCCCTTTTTAGTTTCTAGGGTGAACACTACATAGCAAAACTACTTTTTAGAAAAAGTAGTTTCATTGGTAGCAAACTACTTTTCTGAAACTGTAACTGTAGCTAACTACTTTTGAAAAGTAGTTTCTCCAGCATTTTTCAGCAGGCAGTTACCTTGATCAAGGCTTAACTACCAATATTAAACCAAAGCTCATTTTTATGAAAATAGTAGACAAGAGTGTGTTTCTGTTATTTGTGGCAAGTTTGTCATTAAAACGCAGCACAGAATCATTACAGACTTACTTTGCCTTGGAGTGAAACTTGAGGACCAAGAAAATACCATGGGCTTCACATGAGATCTGCTGTTTGTGTTGAAAAAGTGAAAAAAGGTAAGAAAACATCCATGTATTTTGGTGAGCTAATCATCTGGAAAGAACCAAACAGTGAAGACTATGGTACTATTTTTGCTCGTCATGTATAACGAATCAACACTAAAAATAAGGAAAGCGTTGTATCCAGATCTTTCATCTGCTACATGACCTCTTTCTTACGGAACATGTGTAACCAGAGTCAATACCACCTGAAACCCTTGAAGATGTTTCTGTAAGCTCTGAACTAGAAAGCAATGATAATGAGAGTCCCAGCCAGGGTTCGAAATTAACGGGGCCATGAGCGAAATGCAACTGCATTTTTGTATTTGGTGACCAGTGATTTGACATCAGGGGCCAAATTGCGACTACATGCATTTTATTATGATTCTTTTTAATCTGAATGATTATTTTTGTTCGCGATTATTAGTGGTTTGCAAGAATTGTTCCCTTTCACCCGCTCGGTTTCTTAATTCATCTTCAAGATGCACTTAACACATAAAACTGTGTATCAAGCGTGCACGCTCGCGTCGCTGACTTCCCCTTCTCGTCTGCACTATCGTCACACAAGCAAGTTAAAGAAGTGACCTTGAACAATGAGCAGGATCGTCCTACAGTGATCATTGGACCTTTGCGAGCACCCCTCCGCCCCTCTCAACCTGAAGCAGAGTGGAGCCACGGCTTGCGTGAAATTCCGTAATTGCAACTGAAGAATTGTGTGATTATTTGTTCATCGCTTTACACATCGATTGTCCTTTGAATAGATTCATTGTAAATCTAGCATCAATATAACTTCTTGGCTTATGGAACATCATTTTTGAGCATATTGCACTAACCAGGGTTTGCCAAAATGCGTAATTATGCGTCTAGTATGCATTGAAAAGTGTTTACGCATCGAAATTTTACCAACGCGCAAAAATACGCATCTGGAATTTTTCTCGACACGTAAAAATATGCATCAAGAAACACGTAAAATACACTCCAAAGAGTTTTACCAATATGTAAAGATACGCATTGGGATGGTATTTCATCTTTCAAAAATGGAAGTAAACGAAATAAAGATTTTTTCCGTAATCGTAATTTCGTTTTCCTGCGATGTTGCCTCTGCCCAGTATTGTTGTTATAATATCATTTTATTCAATAAATATTTGAATTTCAGTTTGAAACTGGATAAAAAAATTCCAAAAATGGAAATTCAACGGCGCAAAAATTCCCCTGTAATCTTCAGGCATGAGGGTGCCACGGCTTCTAAAATTTCTCCTTTTCCGTCTTAATTTGTGTTATTCTCAAGATCGATGCATAACTGAACAGAAATTCTGGGGCAATTGGTACTGGTGAAGGATGCTTTCCACTGAAACTTTTGAAACCGGAAATTTTGTCTTTCAAAACTTTCGAAAACGGAAGTTAGACGCATTGAAGATTTTTCCCGTAATCATAATTTTATTTTTAACGTGATGTTTCCTCTGCCTAGAATTGTTGTTAAATATCATTTTATTTTATAAATATTTGTATTTCACCTTGAAAATGGAGGGGGAAATGTTCGAAAACAGAAATCAGACGTAGCAAAGATTTTTTCCTTAACTGTAATTTTTTTTTTACAACGATGTTCCGAACATGTGTCCTGTGTTCTTAAAATATTCCCCCAAAAAGGCTTGCATTTAATCTTGATAAGGGGGAAAGAGGGGGGGGGGGGTCCGAAAACAAAAGTGCCAAAGCTGAAAAGTTTGTAAGAATTGATGCATGGTGTTCAAAAGTATTAATATGAATAATCAAAGTTACACTTTATCTTATCAAAAACAGTGAAAGCTATCATCATGCATTCATGGTCCTCACAGACTGAAAGTTTTTCAGCATGATGGATAAAATTCTCATCCAAGGGCATAAAAGAAAAAAAAAGTGACAGTAAAGAAATGGGATCGGTAACAAAGATATCAACAAAATGAAAATTTAAGCACTGGATGCTGCTTAGCTGCAGAATCAACAAAAGACAAATGTGGCTGTGGTACTTGCCGAGAAGTTTATGCTGGGCAAAATCGCCGTCCAGAATTTTAGTTACTCTTCAATTGTGTATGTAAACAAAATTAATTTTTGGCTCCTAAATATTTAGCTACACGGGCCATTTAGCACATGGCAATATTTTTTAGTTTCGTACCCTGGTCCCAGTATAAACTCAGAAACTTTTTTAATGTGAGAATATTGATCTGGTGATGCTGAAGATTCCGCCCATATTTGGGTTCTACACTGAAATTAAAACACTTATTTAGCACTAGAACCATCACTTGCATAGCATTGGAACCAAAAGAAAGAATTTGTTCCATATTTCACTCTATTGGTGGTTTAGTCTGCTGCACATATTCAAGTTTAGTTGAAAAGTTTGATGTCGAATATAATGTTGAATGAGGGCATGCTTTTTGATTCTTCAACACGAAGTCTTAAGGCAGTGTTTTAACACAATAGTAAGAAGTATGCTTCTCTTCCTACAGACCATTCTGTGCAACTGAAGGAAAGTTATGAAAATCTCTCACTGTTTTTAACTAAAATTAAATACAAAAACTGCAGGTGGATCATTTATGGGGACTTATATGTACTTAGTGTGCCGCTTGGACAAAAATTGGGATACATAAAGTTTCTGAGGCATGATACAACTGTACTCCATACTGGAATGTAGACACACTGAACACTTGAAACTGTAGACTGTGCTAAAACAAAGTATGTTAAAGTAACTTACTATAGATCTATTCTGCTGGTTTTCTGGTTTTTTTCTGTCCAGCAGCACCCTTTATTGGTAAGATCGTGAACTACCTTTTTCTTGAAGGTCATAAAAAAAGATACCTATAGCCTACCTGTGTAAGCAGGCATCACCGTTAGGAAAGTGAAATCCTCTCTAAAAATAGAAGATAATAGGTTAAGGACCAAGCTTCCCTCAAAGGCCTGATCAGAGTGGCAAAGTTGTTTGAGTTAGTGCAATTATACCACAAAGACTTGCACCCATCCAAGATGAAAAACAACCACCGGCAGACCACAGAACATGTGTGCGACAGGAAAACCTACCCAGAGACAGCAAAGAATGAAAAACTCTTACCGTCTTTGACACATAATCTACACTTACAAAGAGCCCTCACATAAGTTAGACAGGCTAACGCATGTGTTATGTTGACAGAAGTATAACAAATGGTCTAGAACAGTCATCATTCAGCATGCACCAAATTTATGGAACCCCCCCCCCCCGCCTTTATAAATATTGAGTTGGAGAGAAAGTAATGCCTGCTAACTTTTTCTCTTGCTACAGAGTTTTGAAGTTAGGAGGTATCTTTGAAAAATAGGGAAAATGCTTTATTTTAAAACAAGCACTGCTTCCAAACCATTCAATTATTTTATTTTATTTTTCATTTTGTTGCTATTGAATTGAATTTTAACTTGGCACGGTTTGAATAAGCCTGATGACATTGTTAATAAGGAAAAAATATTTTCATCGTAAAAAAATTGCTTTTTTTTTCATTTTGAGAAACTTTCTCACACTAAATAATTACTTTTCAGTTAAGTAAGGATGGCAATTTGAAGTCCCTTTATCGCAGTTTTACAACAAATTTTATTTTAAATCAGGGATGCATGCAGTTCAAAAAGGCTAAATTTTTGAATGGCAGTTACTCAAAAACCCCATTTTTTTTAAATCTGAAAATGTGCCCATTTGATGCCCTATCAGTTGTTAATAAATTGAAAATTACATATATTTTTGAAAATTACATGTTTTCAGCATTTCCGCAATGTTGCGTAATACAGAACAAAATGCAATAGATTGCCCATATTTGACTGAAAACATTGTTTAATCAGTTTTCAAAGTTTAAACATAGGTTACTGGTGTTTGATTAGTACAATTACATTATATTTTGAAGTCCAGCACAAAAAAATTAAAAAAAAATGTGCAGAACATGGCAGTATATATATTTTTGCTGGTTTCATTTCTTTTTTAGGTGAATTATTTGCAACCTCATACTTTGCTAATGTTCTATTCCATTTATATTACATTTCAACGTCCAGCAAAATAAAATTTTTAATAATTTTGTTAGAAAATTTCTGGAAAGTATCAATATATTTCTTGCAGAAAAATTGTATGTCAATAAATTGTGTATTTTGTTAACTTGTTAATTTTGTAACCATCCACTGTTCTACTGATACTCCTCATAAATTGACAGCATTTTGCGATGAAATTGCACAAAAATTGAAACAACAGGTTGTGACAGGCTTTTGCAAATACAAAGATTTCCACTGCTTGCTCACTGAACAACACTGAGCAGCTCTGCTGAAACAACAAATACAAACATGTCCACTGATTGCTCACTAAACAGCTAATCAGCAGCTGCCATTTCCTTCATTTACTAATTCCCCACCTTTCTCTTACTTCAGTTTGCTCTTGTCTGTTGATGAGTGATGTTCAGTTAACATAGTGAATAATTTATGTCTGATCATCATAGTTCTGAGAGAGTTAAATGTGTGGACTACATTAAAAGACACAAGAGTTATGTACAAAACTAGTGTGTTAGGTTATGTGCCCCATAGCAGAAAGTTCCTGGTCAGACTGCAACAGATATCATGGTGCCACAAAATAATCTGCGGGTGGTCACTAGGCAAAATAACTACTAGATACGAAAAACAATAAAAATTGCAGAGACATTTTTCTACCTAAAAAAATGTCTAACTTAGGAACTACAGCAGTTGCACTGTTAATTAGGATCAAGAACATTCTGGCCCTCTATACCTGGAATTTTGCCAACATTTTCAAGCTGAAACACAAAGATTTATGGAATAAAATTATATTTAACAACAATAAAGTGCAGAGGCACTAGGAAAAAATTGTCAAGAGGAAAATGTTTCGCTCCGTTCGTTCTACTTCCATTTTCGGAACATTTTTCTCCATTTCCCATCTTAAATGCAAACATTTATGTAATTAAATGATGATTAAACAATAATACAGAAGCATGGCAGGTAGAGGGTTATTAGAGGGAGAAATTTTCGCTCCGCACAACTTTCGTTTTCAGACAATTTTCCGCCATTTTCAATCTTGAATACGAACATGTATCTAATAAAATGATATTTAATGACCACATAAATCTGAGGGAATATCGCAAGAAAAAGAATTCAAGAATACTGGGTTTCGTCAAACTTTTGTTTTCGAAAACTGTTGCCACCATTTTAAAACCAAAACACAAATATTTATGTAATAAATTATATTTAACAACAATATCAGATAATCCTCCCTTCAAGCATCGAGGGAACGTCGGGAGAAAAAAAAATTACGATTACAGGAGTAATCCTCACTTTGTCTAACTTCCGTTTCGGAAATTTTGAAAGGCAGAAAACTTGCATCTTAGGGAGTCTGCACGATGGTTTAATCGGGTTCTGGGGATGTGACTAAAATAAATCTGCGATGTGCATCGGCCCTTACTGCGATTCTCCTACGAGGGATTAGTAGGAAATGAATCTGCGATGTACGTCGGCCGTCGCCACGATTCTTCTACAGGAATGAGTACAAAATAGATCTCCAATGTACATCGGCCATCGCCGCGATTCTGCTATGGGGATGAGTACGAAATAAACCTGCGATGTATGTCGCGATGATTCTTCTACAGGGATGAGCACAAAATAAATCTGTGATGTACGTTGGCCGTCGCCGCGATTCTGCTACAGGTATGAGTACAAAATAATACTGCGACGTACATAGTCCTTCACGAGAAAAAAAAAATTATGATTACGGAAGAAATTTCCACTATACCTAACTTCCGTTTTGGGAAATTTTGAAAGGCGGAAAACTTGCATCTATGATAGGGAGTCTGCAAGATGGTTTAATACTGTTCTGGGGGATGTCGTTTTTGTCTGCAGGACCAAAATAAATCTGCGATGTACGTCGCCTGTCGCCATGATTCTGCTACAAGGGTTATGTGGTGTTGGTGATTTAGCTTATGAAATTCAAAGAATTCTAGACCTACCTGTCTCTGTAAACAGAAATGATAATTTTTGGCTTTTGACCATTTCCATCTCAATTCAGGCAGGTGTGACCAACATGTGTCAGTTGACCACCTCCAATTTTTTTGAAAAATTATGGTAGCTACTCCTAATAGAGATATAAAGTACTGCAAAAGGATTTTTCATAAAAAAAAAATTTTTGGTCGAGTTACAGCATTTTGAAAATAGGCAAAAAATACACCTGTGACGAAAATCGTGTGAAACGCCAAATTTTTAAGTGCACACTGCTCCTGAACTATAACAGGTAGAGACTTGAATTTTTTTTTTATTTTGAAGCTATTGAATTGGCCTTTCTTCAAATTCACAGAAATTGGTCAAACGAATGTTGCCAGATGGCAAAAAAAAATTATATTTATTACAAAAAATTTTAATTTTCCAAAAATTTAGGATTTTTTTTTAAGAAAAAGACTTATTAGGTGGGTAAGTGTGCTAACTTGCACTCCTACTAGGGATGTCTTAGCAGCAATTTTATTTTTATCCTGTGATGCATGTAACTCAAAATTAATTTTTAAGATAAACAAAATTTCAAAAAATCAGCATTTTTGTATTGCAATATCTCAAAAACCCCATTTTTAAAAATTCTGAAATTTTGTCCAAATAATGTCCTAATGGTAGGTAGTTTACTGAGGGAGTCAGGTTAGTGGATTTTTGCCTTCAAATTTTCTTACATATTTTTGAAAATGACACTTTTTTTTTCAATTTCTTTTTTTCCCCAATTTTTGAAAAAATGGCATTTTTTTTCAAATTTTTGAATTCAGTGAAAAAATGAGAACTGTAAACATTATTTAGTAAATTTTGAATAGCAGGAGAACACAATTCCCAGTAGGGCTCGCACTAAGCATTCACAAAATGTGACTAAATCTGAAAATGGAGAGAAAAAATTAGTAACAGTTTAATTTAGGGTGTGTGGAAAGTTAGCTTTACTCCCAGACAAGATATCAAAATGAAGCAATATACAGTGAAGAGCAATTGAATTAGAGATGCCTGTCTAGTAACGTGTAGCACCACCTTTCGCCCTGATGACGGCGGCAATTCATCTCGGCATGACTCGACACAAGACACCGGAAGCATTGGGAAGCCATACGGATTCACGACCCCCGAACAAGCTCCCACAGTTCACGAAGATTTGATGGTAAACTTTTCAGAAATATCTTTCGAAGTTTTTTTTTTTTAAATAATGACCCAATTGAGAGGTTCTAAGAGCAGGAGAGAAGTGCACTTTCAAAAATTTGTAGGAAAACTTCAGGGCAAAAATCCAGTAACCTGTTTCTCCCAGTTAACTACCTACCATTAGGACATTATTTGGACAAAATTTCAGAATTTTTAAAAATGGGTTTTTTGAGATATTGCAATTCAAAAATGTTGATTTTTTTCAAATTTTGTACATTTTAAAAAATATTTTTATGAGTTACATGCATCACAGGATAAAAATAAAATTACTGCTAGTAGGAGTGCAGGTTGGCACTTACCCACCTGATAAGTCTTTTTCTTAAAAAAAAAACAAAACCTAAATTTGTGGAAAATTAAAATTTTTTGTAATAAATATAGACTTTTCTGTGAACATAAAGAAAGGCCAATTCAATAGCCTCAAAAAAAAAAAAGTCTACGTGTTATACACTAGTATGCAAAAATTAAGGACGAAGGGGAGAAATTAGCATAACAGCGGAACGAGCACGCAGAACGGACCAAAAGACTACTCAGGAGATAGACTAGGGTCCGGTACAGTAGGGCATGCGCATATATGCAGCATGACGTAGGGAGGGGGTCCGAAGGGTATATATATAAAGCACATGGGCGGTGTACGCTCAGCAATTCGGTGAAAGCTATTGCACAGTGTACATCGGTTTCAACGACGTCGAGTTCCTGCCACTGTGTGATATGGCCAACAGGCAATCCAGTAGACGACATCTGGGTGACTTTACTCGAGGTCGCGTCATTGGGAAGTTGGAAGAAGGTCGAAGTTTAACTAGTGTGGCCGAGGAGTTCGGGATCACTCACAGCATCGTTTCACAAGCTTAGAAGCATTTCAAACTACAGGAACAGCTGTTCGAGAGTTTAGCAGTGGTCATCCACGAGCAACCATGCGCGGCGGACCACCGGTATATTGTTCTATAGGCGAGAAGAGACAGACGGCAGACAGCGGAAGAAATCGCAAGGCACATGCAACAGACAACTGGATGTCCGTTATCGCGTTTTACCGTGGCTAGGTGGCTGCACAAAGGTGGTCTATTTGCACGACGACCAGTACGGTATGTGCCATTAAAGCCTGCTTATCGGAGATGACGGTTTCTGTGGTGACAGGAATACAAGAACTGGACACATCAGCAATAGGGTTGAGTTCTCTTTACGGATGAGAGCCGATTTAGTCTGGCGAGCGATTCTGGACGTATACACATCTGGAGAGAGCAGGAAACACGCAATCACACCTCCAACATCATCGAAAGGGACCGGTTTGGAGGTGGTGGAGTTCTCGTTTGGGGCGGTATCATGCTTGGTAGCCGTACTGACCACCACATCTTCCAAGGAGGTTCAGTCACTGGTGTCCGCTATTATACCGAGGTTCTCCTGTCTTACGTGCATTTGTTTAGAGGTGCTGTGGGTCCTGAGTTCCTCTTTATGAACGACAAAACTACACTTCATTGTACAGTGGCTATCGCAGAGCTGTTGGAGAGTGAAGATATTCAACGCATGGACTGGCCCGCAAGGTCCCCAGACCTAAATCCAATCGAACACGTGTGGGACCTTCTCGGGAGACGCTTGGCAGCATGTCATCAGCAGCAATTCCGCAGCTGCGATTGGCGCTACAAGAGGAATGGGTCGCGATGCCTCAACAGCTCCTTGACAACCTAGCCCTCAGCATGGGCAGACGTAAATCCCGCAACGCAGTCAGGGGTGATCATATCCCTTACTAAAGACTGGATTTTTCTTGGCAGCTGCCTGTCACATGGACGTTTCTGTGTTCTGTCCAGTTGTGCTCAAAGCTACCTTTTCAATAAAGTGCCTTTGTATCCTTTGGATTCCTTGTTTGGACGGTTTTGCTCACTTGTCCCATATTCTTACATCTTGGGGATCTTATAGTATGATTTGAGTCGATGTGGAGCACTTCTGCACGACATTACATTCGAAAAACTGTCTCATCCTTAATTTTTGCATGCTAGTGTAGTACAGGAGAAGTGTACATTTAAAAATTTGGTTTTTCACATTATTTTCGTCACAGGTGTATTTTTTGCCTATTTTCAAAATGCTGTAGCTTGAACAAAAATTACTTTTAAAGAAAAATCTTTTTGCAGTACTTTATATCTCTATTAGGAGAAGCTACCATAATTTTTTCAAAAAAATTGGAGTTGGTCAACTGATACCCCCTGCCTGAATTGAGATGGAAAGGGTCTTTTTACAAATGAGAAATTTTGGAACATGCAAATGAAACTAAAGAAGAAATTCCCACACCTGAATATTTTTTCCATTCCCAGGGGCCATGTCCCCCACCGACTCAGATTTGAACAAAACTCAGCTGGTAGGTATACCTAATAAAGTTATAGAAAAATCCTAAGTTTTAGTGGGGTTTTTTACCCAATAGTTTTTAATACATAGTGTTTCAAAATTTAGCTGAGCAATCACTTTGGCAGCAGTGCAGTAACATGCCACTTTTTACAAAACTTGAGTTCATGGAAAAGGGTTCACATATTTCAAAACCATTTCAATTTTACTGGAAACGCTGATATATATGTGCCACGTAGTGGTGAAGTGAAAAAGTACCATATAATTTAGCTATTTTATATCAAGCTCTGTAGATCATTCCTCTAGCATGATGGAACTGATTTTTCTTTTATACTGATCCTTGACACATACTGTAACTTATTCAAGAACAAAAATTGTGGGTATCAGCATACTTTCACAGATAAGTAAAATTATTTGAAATGCATGTGGGGCTTTCCACCAACACTTCAGCCATTTTTTAAAATTTTATATTTGAAATGCATGTGGGGCTTTCTTCCAACACTTCAGCCATTTTTTTAAATTTTATTTTATTTTTTAATTCTGATCCACCCACTTGGATGCTCACGAAAGTTAGCATGTATGTTTACCTAACAATCCTAAGTCTCAGCTTTTTGCCCCCATAACTTCCGAGGTACAGCACTCAAAAGTTACACCTAACAACTGTTTCATCATCAAATTCAGCCATTTTAAGCTTCCGTGCGTGTGAGACTCAGGTTTTGAAAATCCTGAGCGTTTTTGAAAAAACCCAGCCCACTTGTTTTTTTGTTGTTGTTTTTTTGTTTTATTGGGGTTTTTTGGGACAATCAATGAGTAAATTCTGCCTTAAAACCACAAAAGGGCAAAAAGAATCTCTTGATAAAACAGTGGCTGATTCTTTTTTTTTTTATGCTGCTAGCATACCGTATATTCAATGCAGCAGAATTGGATTAGTTTAAAATTATGATTGAAACACTAAGACCTGGATATCAACCACCCTCAGCAAAAGCCATTGGTGGAAAACTGCTTGATACCGCAGCAGAAGAAATTGAATCTGTTTTCAGAAAAATAAAATTAGACAGTTTGAATCTCACCATAGATGGCTGGTGCAGAGTGAAGAATGAGCCAGTCGAAGCTATTATTAGTGCCCATACCGGAACAGAAATTTTTTTGCTGTATGCTGATGATACTGGATCAGAAAAGAAAACAGCAAAATATTGTGCTTCTAAATTAGAGGTGGTTATAAAGGAATGTGAAATTTTTTTGGAAAACCTGTTTTTGCTGCGTAACTGACAAAGAAAAAAAAAGTGGAAAATTTTAAATGAAAAACATCCAACTCTCTAACATCTAACATATGGCTCAGCACATCTGTTGAATTTGGTAGAAAAAAGATGTTTTCCCTAAGACTGTTAAAAGCAGATTGTGGAGGTGCAAAAATATTTTCGCGACGTACGCCAACATCAACCACATGGATGGTTCAAAGAAAAGCCTGGCTTAATGCCACAACTACCAACGAAACAAGGTGCAACCTGTCATCCTGACTGTGTTAAAAACACTTGTGGCCAATTATCACAAATACAGAGAAATATCTTTAGAGCATATTGAGGAATTTGATCAATCTATTTAAAAAATCTTGGATAATATGGGCATTTACCGTGAAGCTATGAATCTGCAAAAGCAGTTATCCATTGTTGCTATCACACTGGACACACTTCAGAGAGACACAACATCTATTTCAGTTGCTGTTGAAATATGACTGGATTTTCTAAGCTGGTCACTGAAATTCAGAGGTTAGCTCCACAAAGAAATACAAACTACCAGAAGATATCCTGCAGCCCTACCATCTACATTTTAAAAAAGTTTTGAACAAGCAAATCTTGCACCGCATTTTCTAGCAAACCTCATGGATCCGAAATACAGAGGTCAGAAACTTAACCAAGAACAGGAGAGTATTGCAGAAAAGTGGATATCCAAATTTCATCCTGATTACACAGTCGAATAATATGATCACCTCCGGAATCACTGTGTACTTGCCCGGGTGTGTCACAAAGTGCATGTGACAAGGTCGACCACACGGAGATATAAGCGGCTGGCCAGGACAGATGAACCATAGTGCGTAACATGAGCACAATGGACAAAGGTAGTGATTTGCCAGACGCCCAAAAAGGAATGATCATTGGTTACCACGCCAAGGGTGGAAGCATCTCAGAGACAGCAGGCTTTGCCGGCTGTTCGCGAGATGCTGTAGGAAGGATGTACCAAGAATGGGCAGCTGGCACACCGAGTACCCCTGAGACAACATAACTGCGCAGCCTGAAAAGCCATCGACCCCAGAGGAGAACGTCACCTCCGTCGACGGGTAATGGGCAATCCACTTGCAACAGTGCAGCGCATGACCACGCAAATGAACGTTGCAGCACCCAGGTATGTGTCCCCGATTACAGTAGAGCGAATCCTTTTACGCATGGGTCTCTGGAGTCGATGCTGCATCAAGGTGCCCATGTTAACCAGGTCCAATGGCAACGACGCTTGCAGCTTGCACGGGACTACCATCATTGGACAGTGGAAGAGTGGAAAAAAGTTGCGTTCGCTGATGAATCAAGGTTTCTACTCCAGAGAAGTGACGGAAGGTGGTGGACACCGTGTGAGACACATGAGAACCACCACCCGGACACGCTTGTCGGTCAAGTACAGGCTGGCAGTGGCTGTGTGCATGTGTGGGGGATGTTTTCCTGGTATGCCCTAGGACCGCTGGTACCACTGGATGGGTCCCTGAATGCCAATGGCTACCTGTCCATTCTCCTTTCAAAAGCACATGCATCCCTTCATGTTGGACGTTTACCCTGGTGGTGATGGTGTCTACCAACGGGACAATATGCCCTGCCATGTCGCTAAGGGGGTGCACGACTGGTTCCAGGAACATGGCAGCGATGTCTCTGTTCTCCCTAGGCCAGCGAAATGGTTTCACCTCAATCCCATAGAGCACTTGTGGGACTATTTGGATCGACAAGTTCGGCATGCCAACCTACAACCATGTCATCTCCGGGACCTACATGCTCTGCTGCAGTCCAAATGGGCACATGTGCATCGGGCAACCTTCCAGGGCCTCATCGCGTCTATGCCACGACGTCTCGCTGCTGTCATGTGGGCCAAGGGTGGTTATTCCCATTATTAGGTAGGTAGTCATATTATTCTGATATGACCATGCATTTGCCTTGTGTAATGGCTTTCAAAATTAATGACACAGACTATTTACCTAACATCAATGATGAAAGAAAGTGTCATCGGCCAATTTTCTTCCATAAAATGGGGGCAAATCATGCCAAAAAAGTCTGAAAAGGGTATTAAACAAAAAATAATTCAAAATTGCCTACAGGATTTTGTGACTTTTTGTATGCCCAGAGTTGTATAAAAATAAAATGTATCTGCGTACACAACCATTGAAACAAAAAACTTGCTGCAAACCATGATAACAATAGAATAAAAGAATTTAGAGAAAAATTGATAAAACAATAAATGATTAGAACATTACACATTCTAATGAGAACATCATAAGTACATTACAACTGAATGTGCAGCAATGTGTGAGAAATGAACTTCCATGGGAAAATATTAAAATATTTGACTATGAACCTCATAAAAACAAAATACCATTGTAATTAAAGTTTCTATATATTGTTGGAAATCAATCTTTATTTGCTGTTTATTCTCATGTAATTCAAGTCAAGTGAGATGTATATGTATTATGTCACGCATTGTTCTCGTGGCAAGCATTTTCAAATGTACGTGCTGTAACGGCAAAAGTATAGTCAGTGCTGTTCCTGCTTTCGCAGCATAAGGTTGTGAACGAAGTGTTGTCACTGAATTCCATTCCTTTTTAGATTGTTTATATTTAATAGATTCTTTATCATCGTAATAAATAATTGAGTTACATCTATGTCGAATCATGCCTGACTAGCGGTAATTTCATTGCACTACTCGCTGCATCTTTAACGTACCCTTTACCCCACAGTTTCTATATCCAGAAAAACAGCTCCAACAATGAACCTTCGAAAAATTATATATAGGATTTTCAACAAGTTAATTCAGAAATACTAGACTTACAAAATACAAAAGGAAATTATTTTAATTTAATAACTGACAACTGCAAGAGGAACCTGACAATAAAATTTAATTTTTTTCCGTGTAAACGAAACTTTCGATACAGTTCCTATACATTGAGAACAGACCTTGATAAAATCTAGAGGCCAGAAATGTCTGTAAAAACAAAAGAACTCAAGACATGTGGAAAATAATTGAAAGTTCTTCAAGTTAAAATAGAATTAAGTACATTAATCTGAGTAAAGCCCTAAATAAGTGTTTTAATTGCTGTAAATAATTTTTTTTATTTTTTTATAATTTTCTAAACAACAAGCAAAAGCTATCTGCAAAACCTGCTGATAATTTGGAAACTATCTGCGTACAGCATACGCATGTACATCTATATTCTACTACTCTGTGTATGCCTACATTCAGCACCATCTTCATCTGCCCCAATTAAGAGAATTTTCTCACTGTTTCAACTAGTTTGGAATAAGTTACGAAACACGCTTGGGGTAGAAAAGCCACAAAACAGTTTATACATTTGTAAGATCACAGCATGGATCAAAACTTCCTGTAGATTGGTAGTTTTGTTTCTAGCTAAAATCGCTGAGGAGCAATTCCATGTCAGATCAATCACCTTCTTGACCTCACCATTTCTGATTTTGATGAAATTTGGTATGAAGCACACATATGACAAGGTAAGTAATTCTGCCAAGTTTCAGATTTTTATTTTGAAAATTGTCCAAGATACACACATAATAAAAATCAAAATTTTCGTAAAAAATGACAAACTTGCACACTTATAAATGGCTGTAATTTTTTTCCTAATTGTAGTACAGTGACAATTCAAACACAGTTGCAAAGCTAAAGAATTGAGCTTTCTATAGATACCATACATGACCTTCTTACAACAGATTAAAGTTTCAAGGTCATCCACTGTGACCTTGAATATCTCAAAACATGCCATCTTAAAAAATTATATTTTATTGCTACAACATTCAGATCTACCCATGTGCCAGATATTAGGCTGGCACCGCTATGGCAAGGCAGTGTAGGATTAATGAGTGTCATGCTGCACCTTTCTGTATGTAAGGCACAGAGACATACCATGCAATAAATATTTCTTACGTTGAGGATTTGTGTTTATTATACATGTAATGTGTATATATTATAACAGATCAACAGATTTATCAGAAATATGCTACGTGACAGCAATTTTACTTGATAGACACAATTTTCAGCAGTAAATAATGTCAACAAATCTTGAGATCAGAGATTGAAACTCCACCCGTTTTAGCCAATGGCAGGGCTTCTTCTTAGCCAATGACAAAGCTTCTTATTAGAGCCAATGACAGGGTTTCTTATTAAAGCCAATGGCAAGGCTTCTTATTACAGCCAATGAGAAATCTTACTGGTACACCATTTTACATTTGCTGTTATTTCAGTTCTGAGCTTGTGAGTGTGTGGTTATCAATTTATCTGCAACATTGTTAACTGTTTAATTGTTATTTTATTTTATCTTTATTGTTATCTTTATTTAATCAATTTCTTTTTATCAAACTATATTTATTTATCATTTTTTTTTTTGCAGGTGCAGTTTCATTAACCAAAATGGACTTTAAAAGTCAAATTTTTTGTTGCAATCCTCTGGGTAAAAGTGGACACACAAGGTTTAGAAAGAATCTGAGAAAAGTACAGCCTTGGATGGTTCAAAAATGTCCAAATATAACATTAGAACAGAAAATATGTAGTTCATGCAGAAAATCTATCTCTGAAATGCCAGGTCCTTCATGTATAATTGAAACAGATGCAGAGGCAGAACAACCTCGGTTAAGTGAAGATAATTCAGAAGGAGTGGTGAAGAGTGAGATATGGACTGACAGAGACACAACTTTGGATAGTCTGAATGATACGTTACTTTCTCTAGGCGAATCTCCTGTGAAAAAAAGATTAGGTGTTGGACAGTACAGTAAGAAGAAATATCAGAAAATTGGTGAAGTGATAAAAGACTACATAGATGTTCCAGAATGTGATAATCCTGTGACAGTGTCTGATGAATCGGTCATGATTTCACAGTTGAAAGAAAATTTTCAAGAAACAGACTCTAGCAGTGTTCAAATACTAACAATATTAACAATATAACAATACTAACAATATAACAAAGTCCAAATACTAACAATATTACCTAGAACCTGGAGTATTTGTAAAATTCAGGAAGAATTTGGTGTAACATATTACATGGCACGAAAGTCTAAAAATCTTGTGGAAGAGCAGGGTATTTTAGCAACTCCAAATCCTAGGCCTGGGAAAACTCTCAGTGACAGCACAGTTGAAAACGTTATTGCATACTATAATAGTGATGAAGTGAGCCGTTGTTTACCAGGAAAAAAAGATTTAGTTACAATGATGGAATCAGGATCAAAAGTACAAAAACAGAAACGTCTTATTCTAGGAAATTTGAAAGAGATATTTCAAGGATTTAAAGACAAGAATCCTAATGTCAAAGTGGGGTTTTCAAAGTTCTGTGGTTTACGCCCAAAGAATTGCGTGCTGGCTGGTGCAAGTGGAACACACTGTGTCTGTGTGTGTTGTGCTCATGAAAATGTAAAACTTATGCTAGCAGGGTGCAAATTGCAAGACTTAACTCGTAATGATGAATTACCAGTTAGGACATACAAAGATTGCCTTGCAAGAATAACTTGTAACCCTCCTCTTCCAGAATGCTTCTTCTTCAAGGGTGATTCTTGTCCTGGTATAGCACGCTTACTAGAGCAAATAAGTAGCTTATTCACCATGAATGGGATTGGTGGGATTGATGAAATTGTATATAAATTGTGGACTACAACTGATCGCACAACACTTATGACAGTCTGTAACACTGTAGAAGAATTCCTTGAGACCTTTGAATCAAAAGTGAAATTGCTATTGCCACATTCTTTTATAGCTATTCAGCAGTCATACTTTCTGTCAAATCTGAAAGAAAACCTTGATGATAATCAGTGTGTTGTGTTGTGTGATTTTGCTGAGAATTATTCCTTCATACTGCAGGATGCAGTCCAAGGATACCACTGGAACAATTCCCAAGCTACTATTCACCCTTTCGTCGTGTACTACAAAAGTTCACACACACTTCAGTTGGATCATGTTTCTTTTGTTGTCATCTCAGAATGTTTTACGCATGACACTATCAGTGTTCACCTTTTCCAGAGCCAATTGTTGCAGTTTATATCATCACATTTTGACAAGAAAGTAGAACACATCCATTACTTCTCAGACGGTGCAGCCTCACAGTATAACAGGAAGAAATTTGTCAATCTGTGCCATCATGATGTAGATTTTGGTATCACAGCTGAGTGGCATTTCTTTGCCACCTCACATGGAAAGGGGCCATGTGATGGCGTGGCAGGCACCATTAAGAGATTAGCTGCACGTGCCAGCCTTCAGTGTTCATACAATGACCAAATTATGACACCGCGACAACTGTATGATTGGGCTTCCAGAAACATTCCTTCGTGCTATTTTAAATACAGCACGGACAAGGACTATGAGAACCACAAGGAGTTCCTCGAGATACGTCATGCTAGTGCTTGACCAATTCCTGGTACACAAAAACTTCACTGTGTAATACCAGTAAGCCGCACAGCTATTAAAACCAAGATGTATTCAAACTCAACTGAATACAAGGTTGAGTCAGTATTGCTAAATCCAATAAAACTGGATCTGGAGGATATTCGTGGCTACGTTATTGTTGAGTATGATAGCCAGTGGTGGGTCAGTTGTGTTTTGGATGTGAACATTCATACAGAACAAGTTAAGATAAGTTTTCTGCACCCACATGGACCTTCAGTGTCTTTCACATACCCACAGAAGCCAGATATATTAGAAGTGGATAAAACAGCGGTCATTATGAAGGTTGACCTACGAACAGCAACAGGCCGGACATATTTTATGGAGAGAAGCGAAATAGAGATGGTCACTAGCAAGATGGCATCACATTCTTTTGGTTTGCAACCTTATTAACCAAGCGGTTCACTTGTATGTGTACATCACTAATATAACGTGTAACACATTGTGAAATTAATACATACATGCATCTGGAAAACAGTTAAATACATTTGTCCGAACCTAACCTGGAGAACATATACTCCTATTAATCCTACACTGCCTTGCGATAGCGGTGCCAGCCTAATATCTGGCACATGGGTAGAAGAATGTTGTAGCAATAAAATATATTTTTTTCGTAATTTTTTAAGATGGCATGTTTTGAGACATTCAAGGTCAAAGGTCACAGTGGATGACCTTGAAACTTTAATCTGTTGTAAGAAGGTCATGTATGGTATCTATAGAAGGCTCATTGCTTTAGCTTTTCAGCTGTGTTTCAATTGTCACTGTACTACAATTAGGAAAACAGTTACAGCCATTTATAAGTGTGTGAGTTTGTCATTTTTTACGAAAATTTCAATTTTTATTATATGTGTATCTTGGACAATTTTCAAAATAAAAATCTGAAAATTGGCAGAATTACTTACCTTGTCATGTGTGTGCTTCATACCAAATTTCATCAAAATCAGAAATGGTGAGGTCAAAAACTTATTTTTTTTTTATTGATCTGACGTGGAATGACCCTGTCAAGATTACATTAATTATTTTAAATGTGGCTGTTTCACAGAAAAACTCAAGAGGTTTGAAAATACTTAAATTGTGTGGGCCATGAAAATATGATAATTTCAGCCTACTTTTGAGGTTCTGATAAGATACAAAGCAAAAATACTTTATTATCTGCGGGTCAATCCATATCAAGTGGTCCAGCACTGGTTGCTTGACCATTTAAAAAAAAAAATTTTTTTTTGGTGGTGATGACCCCTATATGTTGGTAGTTTAAAACCAAGATTATTTTAATTTTATACTGACTCGTTTAAAAATGGCGGCCATTTTTGCTTCACGCCATGCACCATTTTTTGCGTTTCCAGAGGTTCGTGGAAAACTGCACATTTCAGTTATGGTTTGTCACAGAGCTGTGGAACAAAATTCATTATTCTTAGCACATTCTGGACTACATTTTTGTTAATTACATCATTTGGCTATTTTGTTTCCATGTGATTAAAATTTCATGCCGAACTTGACGTTCGCGGTTATAAAAAATTCTAATTTCGGAAGGGCAATTCTTTGGGAAGGGTTAAAATATTCAGCTTCAAATTTTTTTGCAAGTACCTATGCTAGGGTGGTTTATGTAAAAAAACAATTAAGCCCTGATACTTGTCTCGTTTTTTTACAGGGACCCACAAATAAGGTATTTTTCAATTTTTTGTTAAAATTTAGAGGTTAATATCTGGTGGGGGAACTAATAAAAAAAATTAAATTTTGCACACAGTAAAGTACTATATGGTAGTAAACTCCAGTAAAATGTTTGAGTTTGATATTCCACTGGGAGCAGAGTTATGCCAGGTACAAAACTTACAAAAACCCACGAAATCAGACAACAATGTTATTATATTATACAGCAAATATAAAGTTTTAAAATACATTATAACTATGAGTATATATATATATGAAAATAGTGAATTAATTGCTTACAGAGGTCTTAAACGTTTAGCACTTATTCAAAATTTGGGATATCTCCTCGCATAGTTTTCGAGAAATGTTATGAGATCGTCCAGTAGCCGTTGTTAATTCCATTGGCGTCAGTTTTCTAAGAATGTTTTTTGTTTTCACCCATACCTTATCTCCTGAAGACTTCTTGAATGATGTTCTTGGTCCTGCTGGATGGTAAAAGTTAATAAACATGTCCTTGTTTTGTAAACTGATGTCTTCTACTTCACCGAGCCACCACTGTCCATCATAGACACATGAAACAATGTAATTTTTTCTAAGGGTTAGGGGAACTACTTTAGACACTTGAAAGTCCTCAAACTCTTCAGATGTTGATGTCAAAAAGCATTTCATGACACTTTCGGAAACTGGGATATATCGATGAAATCCCCTAATTCCTACAATTGGTTTCACAGCTATCAAATCTATCCTGTAACTCAATTTAACGACAAACAACTTATTCGCTTTTTACATGAATATAAGTTATTCCCTTTATCTTATCACAACAAAACTTGTACATATCCTTAACAGTTAGAATTTGGCTATCCACTGTTCTCTGCAAGTGTGCTTTGGCTGTCTCTCGCTTGGTGGTTCCTCCCACTCTATCGCATGCACTTTTTTCGTGCAAAGAGGGAAAAAAAATCCACTCTGCATCAAGCCCAAAATCCCGATTATGATGCCAAATGTTTATGAAGAAGTTCTTGTTTTTATTCTGGCTGGTTGCGCCATCAGATAACATTTTGTATTTGTGGAAGAACTTCCTTAAGATGTCTAATGAGGTGGGTTTGAAAAGCATGGACAGCAACTGTGTTGTGCTCCAAATAATCACTAAGAATGCAGACGCAGTGGCAGTTTACTTCATTACCTTTTTTGTAATAATACACAAATGGATGTACTGTAGCCTGCTGCTTTACCCAGTGATAGCCTTGAATTTCATCTTGTATGATGAATGAAAAGTTCTTGGCAAAGTCTGCCAAGACAATACATTCTGAGTTGCTGAGACTTGCTTTCCTTTCTTTCAAAAACTGACTCTGGGCTTTTGAAATATAATTATGCACTTTCAGTAATTCCAACTTCTCTGCCAGAGACTCAAATTAATCATCCCTAGGTTTTATCAATGTAATTATCTCAGCTCTATCTGTTGTAATCCATTGTTGGAATGTTATGTTGTCTGGCAATGATTCATATCCCTCGGAATACTCAAGCATGTCTAATATGGCTTCTATTCCAGGGCAATCAGCACACTTGTTCATCATGCAGTTGTAGTTACTTGAATCACATACACATTTGTCAATGTGATCCTTGTAATCTGCATTTTAGTTTAGCCCCTGCGATCATGAGCTTTAAATTTTGATGATACAAACAAACACAAACTGTGCGAGTCCCCGCAGCTCCTGCTGAGATACACCACTTGGGCTTTAAATCACAAAATTTTGATCTCCCTATTTTACAACTGGGATATTTCTCTTTGAATGCAACATACAGCTCATTTAAATTAATCAACATTAAACGCTTCTGCTTCTGAACTTTTGAAAGACCTATTTTAACTGATACAAAATCTTTTCTGCCAGAACATATTCTACTATACCCATCATCTTCATGAAAGTCAGCCACTTTTTCCAGTCTCCTCTGAACTTCCATGGCCTCTCCTTTTTCCTAACTGAGGGAGAATACCTTGCTCTTTGACAAGTTGTCTGGTCAGTTTAACGAGACGATCAAAAACATGGAATTCTGATGTTATCTTTTTGCGAGACCATGAACTGGGAAGTAAGCTGAGGATTTTTACTTTATCTTTGAGAGCCACAGCACATTTTTGCTTCAGCTGGTCAATTAGTTCATTCTACTCATCAGACAAAGTCTGGGGATTTTCATTTACATCTCCTATAATCACATCAAAATATGTTTCTAGATTTTTCCTCAGTGTTTCACACTCTGTGCCTACTTTGGCTTTTAAAGCATTTTGTCTTTTGTCATAACTAAGTTTTCTTATCTTTGAAACAGGCGACAAACTTAACATGCTACAAGCAGTATCTACTTTGCCTAAGTTTTCAGCAGGTGAGTGAAATATAATATCATCCTGAGTAAAGTTTTCACTATCTTTACTTCCTAACACAAATATTTTAGAGCAACAATTGGGACATAGCGATTTACCTGGTACAAGGTTAACAGGTAAGTGTTTCTCCTTGAAAAGATGCTTGCTCCAACTTAATTTCTCTCAACTCTTTTGAAATGGATTTCTTGTGTCTTTGGAAAGGTTAACTGCATGTCTGACCAAAAAGATTATTATATTTATTCAAATATTTTGCTTCATGGTACTTACAGACAGTTGAAACCTCAAAACACACTCTTAAAGAAAACAATCTTTGATACTCTTCTCCATAATCACTAATAGCCTTTATTTCCTTGGCCACAACACCATAGACATTTTTATGGCAATGTTCTTTAGTATAGGCACCTATAAAACACTGAGAGTCGATCATGATGTGTTTAACTGTCACCTGAGAACCACAAAACCACCTTCCTGTGCAGCAGCCAGAAAACTGACTAACTACAGAGAGACAGTTCACTCCACAGATACTGCATGTCTGTGTTTGTATGAACAAGCCCCAGATCCACAGATACTGCATAACAAAGCCCATGCATCTGTGGATCTGGGGCTGCCCCCACCCACAAACTCTTAATATGTTACACAGTTTTATCCTCACTAGTTTAGGCTATAGTATTGATTGTTCTTTCAACAAATAATTTATCTTTAAAAAATACATTAAATATATTGTACTTTGATAAGGCGCGACTTTGTCTTAAGTTTTGTACCTGGCAAAACTCTGCTCCCAGTGGAATATCAAACTCAAACTTTTTACTGGAGTTTACTACCATATAGTGCTTTACTTTGTGCAAAATTTTAAGTTTTATTAGTTCCCCACCAGAGATATTTACCCTTAAATTTTATCAAAAAATAAAAATACCATATTTGTGGGTCCCTGTAAAAAAAAGGAGACACATATCAGGGCTTAATTGTTATTTTACATAAACTACCCTACCATAGGTACTTGCAAAAATAAATACATTTGAAGCTGAATATTTTAACCCTTCCCAAAAAATTGCCCTTCCGAAATTTAAATTTTTAATAACCGTGAGCGTCAAGTTCGGCATGGAATTTTAGTCACATGGAAACAAGATAGCCAAATGATGTAATTTAACAAAAATGTAGTCCAGAATGTGCTAAAAATAATAAATTTTGTTCCACAGCTCTGTGACAAACTATAACTGAAATATGCAGTTTTCTGCAAACATCTGGAAATGCAAAAAATGGTGCATGGTGTGAAGCAAAAATGGCCACCATTTTTAAATGAGTCAGTAAAAAATTTAAAAAATCTTTGCTTTAAACTACCAACATGTAGGGGTCATCACCACCAAAAAATATATATTTTTTTAAATTGTCAAGCAACCAATTAATTTTTTTCTGGACCACTTGATATGTTTTGACCACCCCTGCACATTTGTTTCAATTTTAGGCAATCTTTGTAAACAGTTAAAAACCATTCAGTTTACATGCCATACCTATATGCATATTTTTACGAATTGGTAAAATTCTGCTATGCGTAGTTTTACGCGCTGAGAAAAATTCCGGATGCATATTTTTACACTGCCATGCTGCTACACAAATACTATCTCAGGCAAATTTTATTTAAAGATAACACTGCCCAACACACATTTTGGTGCCTTGAAAGTTAAACCTATTCTTGGATATCTTTGGGACGCGGATTCCGAAAATGACATCAGTTTTGCCCCATCAGCTCTAGTTTTGGAGATAGGGCATACTCACCCTATATGCTGATGTCACTGGTCATCCGTCAAAATTCGGGATCCTACATCGCATGATCTGATATTTTTGACATGATTTTGACAAATATTGATGCTATTAATATTACGTACTATTTAAACAAGTACATTTTACAAAATCTTGGATATATTTGAGGAGCAGAGTCCACAAATGGCATCAGTTTTGCCCTGTCAGCTTTAGTTTAGGAGATCGGGCATACCCACCTTAAATGCTGATTCCACCAGTCATCTGTCAAATTTCGGGATCCTACATCGCATGATCTGCTATTTTTGACATGATCTTGACAAATATTGATATTATATACATACTACTGAAACAAGCACATATTACTAAATCTGAATATTACAACACAAGAGCATATATAATGATCAGTCATTCAACATATGAGAAACATCTTTTACAGGACTTTCTAGAGTGAGATCTACCAGGACAGTCCCACTTAAGGTTCCAGTGAAGCAGCTTGCAGTTGATTCCCACAAGCAAGCTTCTCCGTATCCATCAACAATTTTTCTTCTACCTTTGTTACTTGTGCCTATGAAGAAATAATAGTGGCTATATGTAACCTCTGCAGAAGCACTAATTACTTTAGGATTTAAATGCATTTTCACCAAACTATATTTAAACCAGTTATTGCCAGAAAACAGATTATTCCTCTTATAAAATGCCCATAAAACCAAAAGTTGAAATGCATCACATCCTATCTTTGTTTGGTAATTTAACGACCCCCGTGAGCAGAGCAACTCAGTGGGCTATAAGCAGAGTTCGCCAAAATGCGCAATTATGCATCTATTACGCACCAAAGAGTGTGTTTACGCACCGAAACTTTACCAACGCGTAAAAATACGCATCGAGAATTTTCCTCGGCGTGTAAAAATATGCATCAGAAATTTTTCTCAGCGCGTAAAAGTACACATCCGGAATTTTTCTCGGCGCATAAAAAAACTTACGCATCGAAGAATTTTACCAATTCGTAAGAATATTCATCAGAATGTAGTGTTCATCCTAGAAACTGAAAAGGGCAGGGTAATTTGCTGAGAAAGGGCACATTTGTATAAAAAAGGGGCTCATTATGTGTGCAAAACTTTTGCAAGATCTGAAAAAAGGGCACTTTGTGATGGCAAAACATATCTGAAAAAAAAGAGCACAGTTTTTTCAAAAATGGACATTTTATGTATGCGTGAGGTCAGTTTTAGACCCCCTGTACATCCCTCCCGGTATAAACCTCTGACCCTGTTCGCATCCTAAACATAATACCATTACAGTTTACACACAGTGGTGAAGTAGGAATATTTCAATAACGAGATCTATGGTTTTGGCATATATATTTTCTATTTAATATATTTTTGCATGAAAGCCAAAGAATGTAAATTTAAAATAACTTCTTTTTATTGAAATGGTTTTGTTAACAGCATTTATTTATTCAAAATAATCAAATCTACTTTTCCCATTACTTGAAGAATGTAACAGTTTTTTTTAAAAAGTAGCTTATTCATGGATAAAAGTAAAAGTAAATTACCATACTTCTAATCAATGGATTATTAAATACATGAAAACATACAGTAAATAAATGAAATAAAAAAAAATGACTGTTCTTGCTTCCATCCAGTGTTTTGCTGCTTAAAGTGAAAAAAAAATTCAGCATTTAATTTGATGGCCAACAAATTGCCCTTATTTTCTAACTGGAGTTAAATTCTTTTTTTTTTTTTTGATTGGAGGTTTAACGACCACCGTGAGCAACTCAATGGGCTATAAGCAGTCGCAGGAGTTGAATTCACTGGTAACCAACATAAAACCATGAAATTAATAATTTCTTTTGAACTATTCCAGGGTTCCCACTCAAAAGTAATAAAAAAATTCCCTGACTTTTCCAGGTTCTCCAGGTGGTTTTTAAAGTTTTCCAGAGTGGCATGTTGCAAAGAATTGTTAAATTTCCTTCCATTCTGTTCATTTTTCTCACCAAAGAACACACTTGTTCATTCTTTAAATAATTTGTCTTTATAAAATTACCTGCTTTTCATTAATAACAACTAACTGTGCATATTATTTTCTGTACCAAAGTTCCGTGAACTTTTGTGAGAACTACCCACATGGAATTTGTAAATACATTCCCATAGAAACAGTAAGAAAAAATCTGTCAGTTGAATAGTTTCAATTTTTCTATAACACAATGCAGCTAAGCTTAGTGATGGAATGGCTCTGTTCAAAGAAACATTGTTTCAAGAGAACCAACAGACAAAGGACTTTGATCCATTATTTGGTTGGTTCTCTTGTGAAGTGTTTCTTCAAGCAGGAGCCTTTGTGCCTAATTGTTCCATGTTATAACAACTGCCTGCAGAAATTGAACAAAAGCTTAATAACTGGCAATTTTGAAAATTCAATTTTGCATCTTTTTTTAGAGAACAAAGGAAATACTTAATATAACTGAAAGTAAGATCTACCAAATTCTAGGCAGGCAATAATTGCAAGCAAAAGTTTTAAATCTTGAAAAAATAAGGTTTTTTTGGCAAAATACAGTATCCATTGATTTTTACAAAAAAAAAAAAAAAAAAAAAAGAGGGTAATTTTCCCTGAGTTTTCCCTGATTTTTACAAAAAAAGGTATTTTCCCTGTGTTTTCCCTGATTTTTGGAACCATTTTCAAATTCCCTGAGAATTCCAGGTTTTCCCTGTTTTCCAGGTTGAGTGGGAACCCTGTATTCACTGCTTCACGGAAACAAACTTCTGTTTAATTTTGATAGTTTTAAGCACGGATGATAATGTACCATGATTTTCAGAATTTCAAATTGTTTTTATCAAGCTGCATATTTTTACCCCCCTCATTTCTCTTTGTTATTATTTTCTTATTTATTATGTTTTTCTGATCATATTCCTCGTTCTTAATATCTTGCGATTAGTGAAAAAGATAGATTCGATATTTTCTAAAAAAATTTTTATAACAAAATGCGTTTTCTTATTTTAAGTCACTTCAAGACCAACCAATCCTTATAGTAAACATTTTGTCCTCTCTCTTTTTTAAAGCCAAATTCAATTTTAAAATCGATACTTAAATCTGTCCATGATGGAACCTGCCACTTCCGTCACTTATAAAATTATCACGGCAAAGTGTAGAATGCAGTATTGATTTTTGACACGTGATTTCACTTAAAGCGTGTTTTCTCAATCCGTAGTAGCATTTAAAAAAAAAAAAAAAATGCTGTATTAAGAGTAGAGCAAAAATATTTAATTTTGTTTAAATCAAAATTAATGTTCCAAAAACGCTACTGCATGCACACTGTGCAAAGGAAACGCAACTCAACAGGGAACAAAAGACAGCAACGAAAAGCTGAAGTTCCCACTTCTTTTCTTAACAAAAGTAATGCTTGCTCTTTTTTGTCTGTTGATAAATAATAGAAAATCTTGCATTTTCGGAAAAACTTAATAAAACGTGAGCTGCTGATGTCTGTTTGTGATGTCAGAGTTCTAGCTGAAGCTCAGGTGTTCATTGTTGTTATTTCCCAAGGTAAATAGATAGAACAGGTAGGTCCAGAAGCCGATCGAGCGGTATTGGCTACTTGGTACCACACACCCCTGTGACGTCAAAGGTGCACAGAATCCAAAGGATCGAAGTTTTCTGCTTAGCGTTTTATAAACTTTTGAGAACACTTTGGGATTAAAACAGTCAAGTCTTCTTATGACAAACTCTTAATTTAAATATTTCAGAATATGTTCCACGGCATTAATGGGCAGTATCTTCAAATACACGGCAAAAAACTGTATTTCGATTTACAAAAGAAATCTAAATATATTGAAAAACTAAATGTTGAACAATCAGAATTTGCGCTTAGAAACTTTTTAAAGTCAAAAATAAAATCGCAAAAAAATTAAGTATTTAAGTAGACAGTATAAAAAATGCAATTCTGCCATTTATTATAAACCATACAAAAACTTTTGCCACTTTTTTAAAACTAAAGTTTAAGAGTTGTAAATGCTATGAAAGTTGATAAGTTTTTGTGTTTGATTTTCAGGTATGTACATGAAATTTATAGCTGTTTTCAAACTTTTAGCTGGGCGTTGGGTGTTGAACATTAAAAAAAAAAAAAGAAAAGAATATCAAGTACTAGAGTGTTTGTTATCTATAGATAGCTGCAAATCATGAAAAACATGAGTTTTACATTCCGAATAAAAAGATATTCTAATGTTTATGTTAAGATGCTGTATGATATTATTTGTTCATTTAGCAACTGAGCACATATTCCTTCATTCTCAGTAAAAAAAAATGACACATTAATGTAACAAAAATGCAAAGCACATACCTTTTTGAGCTTGAAATACTTCTCAGTGTGAGTTTGTTTTACTTTTTATTGAGAACTTTTTGCCCACTGTTTATTTTTGTTATTTATTTTTATATTTCTCACTTTCGTCATTCAAGTATTAAGGAATTTCATTGTAATAAAAATCCTAAATTTTGCGTAAAGATGTACGATTTTTCCACCTACTTATGGAAACACTTTTTTGGTCTAAAGCGATGGCCTCTGATCATTCGTCCGAACGGGGCCCGGGTTCGAATCCCGGTGAGGCATGGATGTTGTGTTTGTCTTACGGCACTGGCTCTCTCCCTTCCCTGGAACCAGTGACCCTAAATTAGGGACGGGCGACTGCTTATAGCCCATTGAGTTTCTCACGGTGGTCGTTAAACCTCCAATCAAAAAAAAAAAAAAAAAAAAAAAAAAAAAAAAAAAAAAAGAAACACTTTTTTGAGTTTCAAAGACAAATGATTAACTATACCGTGATATTTTACAAGTTGTACTCCGTGGATTCTAAAAAAAACAGTTTCGAATTTTTGTATAGTTTCCATCCAAGAGCTTGCAGGATAGGTAAGCCCACCTCTACTGATATGCTGGATCCAGTTATTAAGTTTCAGAGACTCTGGATTATCACATTTTAGTTGCGGATTCCCAGAACGAAATGCCAAATAACCGGCTATGTATTGGAGAGCATTTTCTTCTGTTTCTGAACTCAAGGATGAACCAGGATGATTGTGTTTTAATATGCTGCAAATTTTTTGTTTCACAAATTGATGATTTGTTGACAAAAATCCATTTTCAATTTTCTCAGCTTCTGATTCATCGGATGATGGTAGAAGTAATCCACGTAAGTATATGGAAGACAAACATTTTATTCCCTCATCCCGTACGTTGGAATCACACGACGGTTCTGGAAGCTGCCCGCTCAATAACAGTAATCTTAACCTGTATTTGAATTCGTACGGAATAGGATGATCATATCCACGTCCCATACCTTGAATTTGTGAAAATAAATTTTCAAGACAGTCCTGGTTGAGACGGCAGGTTAGTATATATTTAATTCCTACATTTTGTAAATAAGCATATAATTTTTTTAAAGATACGATAGAAACAATGAAGGCTGGAATGGCAAAAAATTTTTTTCCCAAGATGCGCATTTCCTCCACAGTTTCTTTCATTCTGTTCAATACTGCAACCTGTTCATATATATATGGTCCATACCCCCTTTTTAATAAGTTATGGTCAGAAGGGCAACGTGAATTCAGCATGTCAAACGCGTTATTCACCAATTCAATGAAATCTGCTGTTGGACTTCATTAGGAAATAAATATCTTATAGCTTTCGCAACATGCAAGGAAAATGTCTGTGCAGCAAACGCAACCTTCATCCTTTCTGCCTTTTTAACTAAAAGATGTTTTTTTGAAAACTTGTGACAAATTTTCAGTTCGCCTTTATCTTTTTCAACAAGCTGAAAAAGAATTTGCCTCTGTCCAAAAAATTATTCCTTAGCAGCTTCAGCAAATGTGGAACATCAGCAAACGCAAAAATATTCCTGGAGTTATCCCAAGGATTAGGAAAGCTAGTTCTGTTAATGCTTATTTCTAATTCCATCCATAAAGCCTGATTTCCGCCTCCTAAATCCGAAGTTAAACCAACCACTTGGAGTCCGATCTTTTCAATTTCCAAAATTATTTTTCCCAACAAATCTTTACTCATTTTACAATCAAAGTCATAAAATACAGGCTGCTTCCATGAATTTGTTAAGCTACGTAACGTTACAACTTGTACTGATTTATATGATCCCAAAATAGCATCTTCAGCATGATCGTATGAAATTTTCGCATCAATACTCATCTCATCCATCACTATAATGCAAATTTTGTCAAACATGGAGCAAGATTTTGCATATTGGGCCAGTAGTACGAAAACATCCCGTAAGAGTCCTGGGGAAATTTTCATTCCAGACACCCAACGCTTCAACGTGGTCACACCAGGTAGTGGAATGTTTATCTGATTTCTAAAAAAACTGTAACCTCGTTTTGACAAGCCTCGTAATGATAAAGCTGTCATTATATCAGAAATTGACCATCTGACATTTTGTTTCCTTGAAAGGGAAGAAATCTGAGCTTTTGAAAAAATTCTACTTAAAATTTCTTTTGCTCTTTCACCTTTTTCTTCAGCAATAATAGACAATCTGTTAATCTGTTTTTTTTCTTCAGCAATGCATTTTCAGATCGTAAATTTCTAGTTTTCAAATAATTTATTTTAACTTTGCTTTGCCAATACTGAAGTTTCGATCGTAACTCAGAATTTACTTTGTTGAGCTTTTCTATATAATTTTTTAAGGATGAAATTTCCTTTTCCTGGGCTTCTATTTTGGCTTCCAAGCTAAATAATGTAGCAGAATCACGTTCAGTCATCTCGTCAGCAGGTTGAACTTGCAAATCTGGACTCAGTCTTGCCTTCTTCGATGTAAAATTCTGTGTTACTTCCGACAAAAACGGCTGAGATTTTCTTTTTTTAGCACGTTTTGATCTTTCTTGATTTGTGCTTGAAATACAACTGCCAAATATATTAATGTGAGGAATCGCACCTTTTTTCAGTCGACGGTGAGAACTGCATCCTATTAATTCGCTTTTTAAATCTCTCTCAAAATCCTCATCATCAAAATGAGCAGAGCATATTTTGGCGTTGTGAGGGTTAAATGCGTCTTTTCGTCGACACGAGCTAATCCAGGATTTTCTCAAACTGCCCTTTGGGATTCGATGAAAAGTTAAATTGGAATATGTAGATCTTTCGCTGTTGGCACAACACGCAACAGCGCATCCAGGCATATCTGTTAATACACAACGAACAAAAAGCTGCTTTGAACAAATATATTAATAAAAAATATTTCTCAACTGACCATTAACTCACAGCAAAACGTGTATCACTTGCAAAATACTGGACAAAAGTCGCTGAAACTTTGCATAAATAACAGAAAGAACGTGCACTACAGATAGGTTGGGAGTATGAACTTTGACCCACTGCTAACTCCGTTTGCACCTTTAACGTCACAAAACTCACCTCGCCTGAGGCTTTTAGAATTGTTGACTTTTTTTTTTTTTTTTTTTTTGATTGGAGGTTTAACGACCACCGTGAGCAACTCAATGGGCTATAAGCAGTCGCCCGTCTCTAATTTAGGGTCACTGGTTCCAGGGAAGGGAGAGAGCCAGTGCCGTAAGACAAACACAACATCCATGCTTGACTGGGATTCGAACCCGGACCCCTTACGGACGAGTGATCAGAGGCCAGCGCCTTAGACCACTGCGCCACCGGGGCGGCTATAAATAGATTGCACCCACTTATTTACTGAGCAGAGCATTGTTTTCCCCCACATGTGAGTTGGATGACAGAAAATGATCTTGCTAATTTATACGAGGGTTTTTAAAAATGCAAATAAATTCTTTAGTAATGAAAAAATAATTTGACCACCAGACCGCTGCAAGAAGCAAATTTTCGGGCTTGGCGAGTAAAGCAACTTTTCCTACCAGCCATTCTGTTTTATCCAGTCGCCACACGGCTAGTAGTGACCACTAATTTTTATCTTTTCTTGAAAACAGTGGACCTAAATTAAGGACGGGCGACTGCTTATTATTGCTCTTTGAGTTGCTCATGGTGGTCGTTAAACCCCCAAATGAAAAAAAGGTTGCAATTTCCACACGATCTTGTTAACCATAAGATTTGCGGGTATCGCCTTTGAGCAAGACAATTACATGGGTGGGTTTGTGACTGACGCTGCGATCGTGGGCCTGGCAAGTCACGGAATGGCAAGGGGCAATACAAAATTAAGGGCAGGGTAAAAATTGGGGGAGGGCAGCTGGCATTTTTACCATCTAAAAATGGGACAGGGCAGATTTTAACATGTCAAAAGGGCAGGGTGCTGCGCCCCTCTGAAATGGCCTAGGCGGAACACTAAGAATGGTATTTCGTCTTTCAGAAACGGAAGTAAACGAAATAGATTTTTTCCGTAATCATAATGTCTTTTTCTTGTGATGTTGCCTCTGTCCAGTATTGCTGTTATATATCATTTTATTCCATAAATATTTGTATTTCAGTTTGAAAATGGAGGAAAAATTTCCGAAAACGGAAATTTGACGGCAAAAAATGTTCGCTGTACTCTTTAGGCATGAGAGTGCAACAGCTTCGACGAATTTCTCATTTTCTGTCATAATTTGGGTTATTCTCGAGATCGATGCATAACTGAACAGAAATTTTAGGGCAATTAGTAGTGGTGGAGGATGTTTTCCGCCTGAAACTTTCTAAACTTTCAAAAGCGCAAGTTTTGTCTTTCAAAACTTTCGGAAGCTGAAGTTAGACACAATGAAGATTTCTCCTGTAATTGTAATTTTATTTTTCACGTGATGTTTCCTCTGCCTAGTATTGTTGTTAAATATCATTTTATTTCATAAATATTTGTATTTCAACTAAAAAACGGAAATCGGATGTTGCAAAGATTTCCCTTAACTGCAATCCCTCCCCCCAATGATCAGAACATGTACCCTGTGTTCTTAAATATCTCCCCCCCCAAAGTTGTACATTTCAGCTTGGATTTGGATTTGGATTGGAGGTTTAACGACCACCGTGAGCAACTCAATGGGCTATAAGCAGTCGCCCGTCCCTAATTTAGGGTCACTGGTTCCAGGGAAGGGAGAGAGCCAGTGCCGTAAGACAAACACAACATCCATGCCTGACCGGGATTCGAACCCGGACCCCTTACGGACGAATGATCAGAGGCCAACACCTTAGACCACTGCGCCACCGGGGCGGCACATTTCAGCTTGACAAGGAGGGGGGGGTGTCTGAAAACGAAAGTGACTAAGGTGAAAAATTTGTAAAAATTGATGCATGGTGTTCAAAAGTATTTACATTTTCAAAGTTACACTATCCATCTTTTTTCTAAAATAGTGAAAGCTATCGTGCATTTATGATGGATAAAATTGTCATCCAAAAGGGCATTAAAAAGAAAAAAAAACAATAAAAAAATGGGAAAGGAAACAAAGATATCAGCAAAATGAAAATTTAAGCACTGGATGCTGTGCAGCTGCAGAAAAACAAATGTGGCTGTGGAACTTGCTGAGAAGTTTATTAGATATTTTTAAATGCCTATAAGAACTTTCAAAAGTGCAATGTCTTCACTTCTTGAACACATTGCTGTTCCATTTGGTCATTACAAAACATAATAAATGTAATGTTATTGATTTAAAATATGATTATATTTATTTCTAAAACAAGAAACAAAACATCAAACAGAGGTCATTGCTCTTTTCACGTTTATAAGTGAGTCACGGAAAAATTCTCATTGGCAGCCACCGGGAATCGAACTTAGGGTCTTCCAGTTATGCTTCCACTGCACCACAGCGGCCTTGAATTTTTTTTTTTTTTTTATTGGAGGTTTAACGACCACCGTGAGCAACTCAATGGGCTATAAGCGGTCGCCCGTCCCTAATTTAGGGCCACTGGTTCCAGGGAAGGGAGAGAGCCAGTGCCGTAAGACAAACAACATCCATGCTTCACCGGGATTCGAACCCGGACCTCTTTCGGACGAACGATCAGAGGCCATCGCTTAGACCACTGCGCCACCTTGAATTCCTTCAGGCTCACTCACACTAACTGTCAAGCCAATTTGGCAGGTTGCTTCTTGGAGCCCCGCACAATGCTGGGGATTCACGAAAGATGGTAAGCAGCAACTGAACAAATAATTAGAAGGTGAATGAATAATTAATACAGACATTTGATGTGGACCAGGAACATCAAACAGAGGTCATCGCTATTTCCACGTTTATAAGTGAGTCACAGAAAAATTCTCATTGGCCGCCACCGGGAATCGAACCTAGGGTCTTCCAGTTACGCGTCGGATATGCTTCCACTGCACCACAGCGGCCTCGAATTCCTTCAGACTCGCACGCACTAAATGTTAAGTGTGTGCGAGTCTGGAGGAATTACACATCCGGCGCGTAACTGGAAAACCCTGGGTCCGATTCCCGGTGGCGGCCAATGAGATTTTTTGTGACTCACTTATAAACGTAGAAAGAGCAATGACCTCTGTTTGATGTCCCTGGTCCACATCAAATGTCTGTATTAAGAAACAAAACGGATCCAAATTCTAAATACATTGAGCAGTAGTGAAATATTTTTTATATGAAAAAATCTGGACTGATTTTTCATAATTGCCTAGCATTTTCGTAAGTATTTTATTTCATCTGTTGATTTTTCTAAAATACTCCTGCCTTTTGAAAATTACTCCCTAAATTTTTTCAAAAGAGTAAAAATACTCCTTTAAAATCACCCCCTCCCACACACACACACACACACAAACAAACTCTGGCTATAAGCAGTCGCCCGTCCCTAATTTAGGGCCATTGGTTCCACAGAAGGGAGACAGCCAGTGCTGTAAGACAAACATAACATCCATGCTTCACAGGGATTTGAACCCGGACACAGATGCATGGTCACCCCTGCACCACTGGGGCAGCATTCTAGCTTTGTACTGGAATACAAGAGCAATCTCTATTAAAATCATTTTCAAATAAAAGTGAGAGCGAATATTTAGAACAAATACTATTATTAAAAATGATCTGTAAGAAATAACAGTATCATGGAAATTGGTTTCATGAAAATCTATAAAGAAAACCAAAATAGCATTACAAATACCATTTGTTTTAAAGGAACAACAGCACCACCAGTCATTGATGGAATTTATATTTCATTCATAGGGATGTGTGTGTCATTCGTATTCATTTGTAACACGTGTCAACAGAACGTTCAAAATAAAAATTAGGCTTCTTTCCTTACCAAAATTCTGCGAACGCGCTTGGAGTATCACTCTACGATTGTTAAATACATATTGATGCAACGTACTTCAGAAAATAATATCCCATGAAAAACCAACGGCTCAATATAGTCCACAGCTTCGCAAAGCGCTCCATGTTTTCAAAAAGAAATAAAGGCTGTTATTTAGATATAAAAGAATATTTGAACAACTACAAATCAACAACAGTACACGACTTTTTGTTTTACTGTATACGATGAATTTGTGAACAGAAAGTTTGAAACCAAAACATGGGATTTAGTCAGAGTTCTTTAAACAATTTCAGTGCTATCCGAATGTATTTAAATAATCGTAAGTTTTCACACCCAATGATAGAATACATAAACACTAACGGCAAAACACAAAAATTTAAGAAATAATGTAAGTATGAATATTATTTGGACACGATATCCGATACAAATCTAGAAATGAATAAGATTTACCTCACGAATATATTCCGTAAGAACTTCAGCCGACCATATTTCTGGATTGAGAAGGTCCAACTTAGAGAAATCCATCTTATAAAATGTGTCTTTGCATTTAAAAAAAGGCAGTTCATAAATTATAAAAACTTTTAGAACCGGTTAACTGATATTTACGTCCAAACAGTTATCCCTGGCACTTTTGCTATGGTGTCTAGAAGAGATAGTGTGCTTTGCGTTCATACCTCACTGTTTAAATTTCAGTTCCCTCTTTTCATGAAACCGCGAGATGGCGCCCCTGCGAGTATCTATGCTATGATTTGGAAACATTAGCCTGCTATGGTGTGTGTTTTTTTTTTTTTTTTTTTTGATTGGAGGTTTAACGACCACCGTGAGCAACTCAATGGGCTATAAGCAGTCGCCCCTCCCTAATTTAGGGTCACTGGTTCCAGGGAAGGGAGAGAACCAGTGCCTTAAGACAAGCACAACATCCATGCCTCACCGGGATTCGAACCCGGACCCCTTTCGGACGAATGATCAGAGGCCATCGCTTAGACCACTGCGCCACCGGGGCGGCATGGTGTGTTTGATGGATAGCGATTGAAAAGACTATTTGTTTGTTAGATCGGCCATGAAAAGTAGCAATAATAAATGTAACGTTGAGAATGTGTTTCGTACCAGGATGCAACAGTGGTTACAGATCCTGTAAACAAAAGACAACTATTTCCCGTGCCGAAAGATGAGACAAGGCGGATCGAATGATATTTTTTTTACTTGTTCTAAATCAAATTGTCAGCCACTCAGTAATTATTTAGTCAAGTATGCCACGTTTTTTTTAGTCTGTTATATAACATCGCATTTTGTTTAAAATTATTGAAATGAAATTGGGTAGGTTTTTTGTTGCTGTTGTTTTTGTCCAAAGTTCTGTAAACTTCATCATGAGAAGATTAGGTCTAAGTACAGTATCATGTGACACGCAATTAAACATTTTGTGTCATGTAGAGATAGGAAAAAGAGTTGCAACAGGATCAGAACAGAATTCAATACGATGGTTGGGCAAAAAACCCCAATAATTAGGGAGAAAATTTGCCTTCAGTAATGTATTTGTGCTAACCAGCCTTCTGACACGTAGATTCAATGCCAGATAATGCATTTCCGAATGCTTTTCCAAAACACACGATTTGCAAGGATATTTGTTCACTTATACCTATCCATAAATGACACTAATCACTTCTAGTATAACTGCAGGATAAAAAAAATCTTTGGTAAAATTACTATACTGCAGTAAACGAGAAACACGTATACCTATGTTATAGCGTCTAGTGCATAGTTTACAGCTATACCTATGTGCATAGTTTACAGCGATAGCATCAAAGCTGTCTTCAGCGCCCTCTCTGATTTCAAGAACCCGTCTGCAGAAGCGCACGGCAAACTATCTCTTTAGCCACTGTACTGTCATGTATAATGTTTTGCTATTGTGGGACACTACTTGATAATTGCATATACGGTCCCTTATGTTACGTCTCCCATTCGACCAATGAGTAAGGTGACCAGATATCGGGACACCACTTTGAGGACAAAAGGGCGTGGCGTCCCCAAATCGGTAGTTCATTATATTGACAAAGTAGAATTATGATGACGAGAACATATTAGCAAAAGTGAAATGCTTTACCTTAGGAACATGCGCTGAATTAAAATTAGGCTGCACACCATAGTAATTGCATAGCGATTTTTTCATTTTGCCAAAGTTTTTGGAGAAACTCAGAACAAGTACAGTCGAAATTTGACAGCGCCAGTGGTGCATTGACCAAGTGCTGGCTACTGACCATTCGTACAAATGGGTACGGGCTTGAGTCCAGAATGAGGCATGGATGGGTGGTGTGTTTGTTTTATAGCACTTGCTCTCTCTCTCTCTTCCCTAGAACGAATGTCTCCAAATTAGAGACAGGTGACTGCTTATAGTCCTTACATTTGCTCGTGATGGTCGTTAAACCCAAAAAGATGAAAGAAAAGTCAAAATTTGTTTTCACAAGAAGCATGTTGGAAAATTAGTTCAACGGAAACTACTTGTAAGAACATTTTTCATTGGAAATCTAAAGGGTTGATGAGGAAGAGTAAATTCGAGGACATTTGGGGACAAACATTAAAATTTGAGGACAATTTGCATCCCCAAAGGCTTCAGACGTTTTTGTCCTCACATGTCATCGAATTTACACTTCCTCATTAGCTCGTTAGATTTCTAATGAAAAATGTTCTTAAAAGTAGTTTTCGTTGTACTAATTTTCCAACATGCTTCTTGTGAAAACAAATTTTGACTTTCTTTTTTCCGAGTTTAACGACCACCGAGAGCAACTCTAAGGACTATAAGTACTCACCTGTCTCTAAATTGGAGACATTCGTTCTAGGGAAGAGAGAGAGCAAGTGCTGTAAGACATACACACCATTCATGTCTCATTCGGGACTAGAACCCGTACCCACTTATATGAATGGTCAGTGGCCGGCTCTAGGACACGTGAACTACTGACGCGGTCAAATTTCGACTGTACTTGATCTAAGTTTCTCCAAAACCTTTGGCAAAATGAAAAATTCACCATACAATTAGTTTAGTGTGCAGCTTGATTTTAATTCGGCACATATACTTGTACAAGGTAAAGCATTTCACTTTTGCTAATATGTTCTGGCCATCATAATTCTAAGTTGTCAATACAATTTGCCAACATTCTACAAGATATATCCTTTTAAGACAGAAATTTTTATATGTAATATCACACTTATTAAAGAAACGCTGTTTTGTGACAAAAAGATTTGCATATTTATTTTGAATACGTATATATCACCAAATGAACTGCCGATTTGGGGACGCCAAATCAGTGTTTCAATATCTGGTCACCTTACCAATGAGAAGCGTTGTTAGAAAAGGTAACTCCTTCCACTGTGATTTCTTGTACGCTGACGAGAAAGTGGTTGTTTGTTGACAATTTTACAGCTTTTTCAGTGTTTTAGCTCCTATTATGTTCTTATGTTCAATGATTACAGTTAGGAATTCTGATTCAACAATTTCTCAGTGTTGTTTATACCAGAAAGATGTTTGTTATTGCATGACTTCATTCATCAATATTTCTGTAAGTGGGCTTTATTTACCGGGTTTGTCATCAGAATTTCGCACTTAGGCTTATATCCGAACACCTCCATTGGTGGATGAAAACAGCTTCATAAAAATTTATCATGAGTGCCTAAAACGTGCGTGTGATTTTGAACATCGTTATGAATGGAATTCTCACGAGAGACAATGAAATCGGGTGGGCCGCCCCGCTGGCGCAGTGGTCTAAGCGATGGCTTCTGATCATTCGTCCGAAAGGGGTCCGGGTTCGAATCCTGGTGAGGCATGGATGCTGTGTTTGTCTTACAGCACTGGCACTTTCCCTTTCCTGGAACCAGTGACCCTAAATTAGAGACGGGCGACTGCTTATAGCCGGTCGTTAGACCTCCAATAAAAAAAAAATCGGGTGGGGAAAATATCCGTTTAAAATTTCTTTCAGTTGGATTTCTGCTGTACAATTTATTTTTGCTGTTGTTGTTGTTGTTGTTGTTTGAACTTTGCTTTTACGCACGAGTAGTCATGATCTTGGATTGCTTTCAACTTACTTTTGTTCAATGAACGACCCTGATGACACTGTAATGTAGGCTACAGTGACCAATGGAAATAAACCGCCCCGGTGGCGCAGTGGTCTAAGCGATGGATGGCTTCTGATCATTCGTCCGGAAGGGTTCGGGTTCGAATCTCGGTGAGGCATGGATGTTGTGTTTGTCTTACGGCACTGGCTCTCTCCCTTCCCTGGAACCAGTGACCCTAAATTTGGGACGGCCGACTGCTTATAGCCCATTGAGTTGCTCACGGCAGTCGTTAAAACTCCAATCCAATAAAAAAGCCGCCCCGGTGGCGCAGTGGTCTAAGGCGCTGGCCTCTGATCATTCGTCCGTAAGGGGTCCGGGTTCGAATCCCGTCAGGCATGGATGTTGTGTTTGTCTTACGGCACTGGCTCTCTCCCTTCCCTGGAACCAGTGACCCTGAATTAGGGACGGGCGACTGCTTATCGCCCATTGAGTTGCTCCCCAGCAAAAACAGTCTTGCTGGGCCAGCAGTGAGCCATTGCTGGCAGCCAGCACTGCCAGCAATGGCCCAGCACTATGTTGCCGCTGCCGAACCGTCAATAAAATGTCCGGGAGGCCAACAGAAGGGCCAGCAGTTCAGGCCAACAGCTGGCCAACAGTTGGCACTCCATCAGTTGTCATATGCCACAACAGGGCCATCAGTGGTCCATCACAGGCAGTAGCTGCCACAAGTGGCCCTTCAGTGGCCCTGCAGGCAAGTGCCAGAAATGATGGCTAGCCTATTGTGGTCCGCTAGTGGGCCGTTAGTGGCAGCCAGCAACCACGTGACGTAACTGGTGGCTTGCCGAATCTTGTCCGCCAATTTCCCAGTAGTAGCCATAATAATATATATAAAAAAAAGCAAGCATAACCGTAGTTTCCTAAAGCTACATTTTTTTTTCTGCCTTTACGAAGCTTGTGAACTAACGCACTGCGCTGGGGAAATTTTCTCGACAGACCGGAAAAACGCCGTTTGTATCCTGACTAGATTCGATCCTGGGACGCTCGTGTGGAAGCCGCGCTCGCTATCGACCCAACTAACCCACGCCGCTGGGGAATGTGCTGGAAGCTATCTTTTTCGCATGCAATTTGTAATCGAATGCTTCCCTCTTTCATTTTACAATATTGAGAGGTATTTTTCATAAAAGCCAGTTTCATGTAATTGATAAATTAATTTTTTCAACGTAACGATAGTATTTTTTTTTTACCTTAAGGGAACTTCACTCATTTTCAAGGCGTGTACATACTTAGAGTCGCTTTCCAAAGTTTTGTACTGTCCTTGCCGTCTTGAAAAGAGATTGTTGAATAAATATATATTTACCCGGGTTCATGTTACATTTTTAACGTTGTGCTTTCCTTTCCGTTGTCCGAAGCTACATCTGTTTTAAAGAGTAAAATATATTTTATTTTACTTCTCGTTATTTTTAGAAGCGAATTCCTCCCAGTCTTGTGTATTCAACCCATGGATGAGTACACCACATAGCGTTGCTTTTTTTTTCTTTCAAATAATTAATAAATTTTGTACGCGTATAATTCTTTTTTTTTTCTTTCAAATAATTAATAAATTTTGTACGCGTATAATTCTTTTTTTTTTCCCAACAAACGCTATTTGAATGTTTTTTTTTTTTTTGGTTGGAGGTTTAACGACCACCGTGAGCAACTCAATGGGCTATAAGCAGTCGCCCGTCCCTAATTTAGGGTCACTGGTTCCAGGGAAGGGAAAGAGCCAGTGCCGAAAGACAAACACAACATCCATGCCTCACCGGGATTCGAACCCGGACCCCGTTCGGACGAATGATCAGAGGCCATCGCTTAGACCACTGCGCCACCGGGGCGGCTTTGAATGTTTTTCCAGGATATGTGTTTCAAGCGGTTTAAATTTTTTTCTTGTTATTCATCCACTCCATTCCATGAATTGTTATTCATGGGAATGGAGTGGGTGTATTTCATGGCTGTAATCTAGTATTTCACGGCTTAATCTGATATCTTCGTCGACGTAAAATTTCATTAGGAAATTAATTCACCTCTCCACATATGGATTTTTTTCTTAACATCCACTAAAATAACACGATGGCGATAGCGTCGTCTTCAACTAAATGGTACCATGAGAGACACAGCAAGTGTTGCTTCTGCGCATGCGCAGTCCCATTGCTTCCACCTGCTGTTGGGGGTTGCATTGGTTGCCAGCAACGGGCCACTAGTGGCACTTGCTTGTAGGCCCACAATTCACGGCGATGCTGCAGGGCCATCAATGGCTCGCCAACTGATGTCGCTGCCACCAACGGACCACTACCGGCCCGTGAGCGGCAGATTTCAGCCAGCAGTGACCCAACACTGCCAGCTGGTGGCCAGCAGTTTCCCAGCACTTGTGTTTTTGCTGGGTCACGGTGGTCGTTAAACCTCCACTCAATAAAAAAAATCAAAAAAAAAAAAAAAAAAGCAAGTAAATGGCATGCCATCGAATGGTGTCCTGTTTTCAGCATTGGAAATTTTTCCCCTTCGAACATAACACCCTTCTTCTCACTTTTAATATCACTTAACTGGGCTTGTCCAAGATTGTGAGCTACACTACGTTTTTGAATATAATGTGTATAGTAGAAATCTCGAAGTTTTTGATAACGTTTAAAGCATCTTCTAACGAAAAAACGTATCCAAAATAATCAGTAATAGAATAACGAAAACCAAAATTCACTTTAACAGCTATTTTTAACATCTAAATTGAGTTAATTATCAACTCAAACCACGCACGCACTAACTAACAACAAAAAGAAAACTTCAGGAGTAAAGCGCACAAGACATCACTGTGGAAGGAGATACCTTTTCTAACAACGCTTCTCATTGGTTGAATGGGAGACGTCACATAAGGGACCGTATATGCGATTACCAAGGAGTGTCCCACAACAGCAAAACATTATATATGACCGACCTTTTGGGTTTGCGATTGTGGGACACTACTTGGTTCAAACAACAACAACAAAAGAAATGCTTAACAAGTCATCTTCTCCCAACTCAAAGTCATGATTTTGGATTGATTTTAACTTACTTTTGTTCAATAAACGACCTTGATGACACTCCAATGTACAGCGATCAATGGATATAAATGGCATGCTGTCAAATGGTATCCTGTTTTCAACATTGGATATTTTTTCCCCATTCAAAGAACATAACATCCTTCTTCACACCTTTAATACCACAACTGGGCTTGTCCAAGAGTGTGAACTGCACCACGTTTTTGAATATAATGCGTATTAGTAGAAATCTCGAAGTTTTGGATAACATTTAAAGCATCTTCTAACGTAAAATCGTATCCAAAATAATCAGTAATAGAATGACGAAACCCAAAATTCATTTTAACTGTTATTTTTAATAGCTAAATTGAGCCAATTATCAACTGAAACCACGCACTAACTGACATCAAAAGAGAACTTCAGAAGTAACGCGTACAAGAAATCACAGTGGAAGGAGATACCTTTTTTAACAACGCTTCTCATTGGTCGAATGGGAAACGTCACATAAGGAACCGTATCCTTGACAAATGTCAACCCCGCCTTCTCGTGGTACATCCTGTTCCCACTAAAGGGGCTCTGACGACCGCCAATAGCGGTATAACTATACCATCGGGATTAGAGGAAATGTTATCCCACACTCACCAACCCGCTTGGCCAGCGTGGTGAGTTATGGCCAAACCCCTCCAAAATGACTCCACAACTTAAATCTTGGCCCTCAGTCTCCGGCAGCTGGAATGTACCTGGCCAAGGCAGCGGCCAGTGCGACATGAAGGCAGAGGGTGCTAAGAATCCCCGGAGGACCGGACTAGGCTGCCATCTGATGCTGACCTTGGCTACGTATAACGGACGCTCCCTATCTTCTGATTCAAGGCTTCTTGAATTGGAAGAGGAACTACAAAGGATCAAGTGGGACATCGTCTGGCTAAGTGAGGTAAGGATAAAAGGAGAAGATCTCATTGAACTGAAAAGTGGACATCTCTTCTACTATCGTGGGACAGATACTGGCAGAACTAGTGGTGTTGGATTTATAATAAACAAGAAACTGAAGGATAAAGTTGTAGAAGTTGAAAGTTCCTCTGACAGAGCTGCACGACTCGTTCTCTAACTCTCGAGAAGATACCAGGCTCAGATTATTCAAACTTATGCACCCACCACAAGTCATGCTGAAGAAGAAATTGAAGAATTTTATGAGGAAATTCGTGATCTAAATAATAAAGGTAAGCAGCACTTGAAGATAATTATGGGAGATTTCAATGCAAAAATAGGGCAACGGCAACAGAATGAAACTTCAGTAGGTAAATTCGGTCACGGCAACAGAAACCAGCGTGGAAATACTCTCGTAGAGTTTGCAGAGGCAGAAGGGTTTTTCATCTTGAACTCCTTTTTCAAGAAAAAGCTGCACAGGAAATGGACATGGAGACATCCAAATGGGACGACAAGTGAAATTGATTTTATTATGTGTAACAAAAAATGCGTCATAGAAGACTGCAGTGTACTAAACAAGTTCAACACAGGCAGTGACCATAGATTGGTGAGATGTAAGATGCACCTCAACACTAAACTCGAACGTAGCAAGCTCATAAGACAAACAAAATGTATTGACATAACCAACCTTAAAAAACACCATAATACCTTCAAATTGGAACTGAAGAACAGATTCTCTGCTTTAGAAGGCCTAACATCGGAAGAAGTGGATATTTCTGAAGTTAACATAAAGTAACCAAAGCTCTTATGGAAACAGCAACAAAATTAGCTGGGTCTAAGAACAAATTGCATGTGAACAAATTATCAGGAAAAACCAAAATGTTGATGCAAAAAAGAAGAGTGATGAGGACAACTAAAGAAGATGTGACTTCCAAAGTGGAATATATAGAGCTATGCAAGACAGTACGAAAAAGTATCACTGAAGACGTAAGGAAATTCAACTGTGAACTAGTAAGGAAAGCAATTGAAAACAACCAAAGCCTAAAGATAGCAAAGGGACATCTCAGTAAGGGAAAAAAACAGATTATGGCACTGAGAAAAGAAGATGGTTCTGTAACAAGAAATAGAGGTGAAATTTTGACAAGAGTGAAAGATTGCTACTCCAAATTATATGAAAGGGATGATACATGTACTCCAGACATCATGAAAGGTACCAGTACCAGAGTTCTTCCAGTCCTTCCAGCAGAAGTTGCACATGCAATCAAGAACATGAAGCGGGGAAAAGCTCCAGGAGAAGATGGGATTACTGTAGACATCATACAAGAAGCAAGTGGAGAAATCGAAACAGTACTCGCCCAAATTTTCACTCGATGACTTAATGAAGGGAAGATTCCTGAGGATTGGAACAACGCTACAATGATCTTGCTACATAAAAAAGGTGACATTGATTATCTCAGGAACTACAGACCTATCAGCCTTCTATCAGTGGTTTATAAAATCTTCACTAAAGTTCTTTCACACCGTTTGAAGGTGACACTGGACATGGCTCAACCGAGAGAACAAGCTGGATTCAGGAGTGGCTACACCACTATAGATCATATCCACGTACTGAGAGAACTAATTGAAAGAGCGAGGGAATATGAACTTCCATTGTGCATGGCTTTTATCGATTATGAAAAAGCCTTTGATTCGGTGAAACCATCAGCAGTTGCAATGGCTCTGAAATCCTGCGGCATTGAAGATGCATATATCAATATTATTAATAACATCTATGAAAATGCAAGTGCAAAGATTCTGCTGTTTGAAAATACAACACACATAAAAATTGGAAAAGGAGTGAGACAAGGTGACACCATATCTCCGAAGCTCTTTAATGCCACATTGGAAAATGTCTTTGGCGCCCCGGTGGCGCAGTGGTCTAGGCGATGGCCTCTGATCATTCGTCCGTAGGGGGTCCGGGTTCGAATCCCGGTGAAGCATGGATGTTGTGTTTGTCTTGCGGCACTGGCTCTCTCCCTTCTCTGGAACCAGTGACCCTAAATTAGGGACGGGCGACTGCTTATAGCCCATTGAGTTGCTCACGGTGGTCGTTAAACCTCCAATCAAAAAAAAAAAATGTCTTTCAATCACTGAACTGGGAAAACAAAGGGATAAAGATTAATGTAGATTATCTAACTCACCTTCGTTTTGCTGATGACATAGTCATTTTTGCAACTACCCCATCAGAGCTACAGAGTATGACCCAGGAACTTGCTGACAAGAGTAAAGAAGTGGGATTAAAAATGAACTTTCAGAAGACAAAAGTGATGTACAATGCTTCTACAAGAAATGAAGATTTATCGATTGATGGAGAAAAGCTGGAGATAACAGACACGTACGTTTATCTTGGACAGCAGATATCAAGTGAGGGTCACATTGGTGAAGAAATTAATCGGCGTACAAAACTTGCCTGGAGAGCTTTTTGGAAGAAACAGCATAATTTTCAAGAGCAATATGCCATTATGTCTTAAAAGAAAAGTGTTAGATCAATGCATTCTTCCAGTGCTTACGTATGGTGCAGAGACGTGGACCTTAGCTAAAAGAGACATACAAAGGCTGCAGACAACTCAAAGCAGCATGGAGAGGTGCATACTTGGTGTAACCAGGAGAGATAAGAAGAGGAACTCGTGGATCCGAAAAATGACAAGAGTGGAAGACATCATGATCAGAGTTAAATCCCTGAAATGGCAATGGGCTGGACATACTGCCAGAAGAACAGACCATCGATGGACATCCGAAATTTTAGATTGGATTCCAAGGGACAGGAAAAGACCCAGAAGAAGACCACATGGAAGATGGGTGGATGAAATTCGAAAGTATGCGGGAGTGACATGGAGGAGACTGGCACAAGACAGACCGTTGTGGAGGAAACTTGGGGAGACCTTCGTCCAGCAGTGGATTGATAATGGTTGACAATGATGATGATGATGATATGTGATTACCAAGTAGTGTCACACAATCGCAAAACATTATCCATGACCGACAAGTTGGATAAGCTATGCTCACCAGATGTCTGGAATTCTTCAGGGCGATCCTCGAATTTAGATTTGATTTATTTTCTTTAGTTGTCACAACCAATACATGGAAAATATATATATATATATATAATTTTTATTTGAGGTTTAACGACTACTATGAGTAACTCAATGGGCTATAAGCAGTCGCCCGTCCCTAATTTAGGGTCACTGGTTCCAGGGAAGGGAGAGAGCCAGTGCCGTAAGACAAACACAACATCCATGCCTCGCGATGGCCTCTGATCATTCGTCCGAACGGGGTCCGGGTTCGAATCCCGGTGAGGCATGGATGTCGTGTTTGTCTTACGGCACTGGTTTTCTCCCTTCCCTGGAACCAGTGACCCTAAATTAGGGACGGGCGACTGCTTATAGCCCATTGAGTTGCTCACGGTGGTCGTTAAACCTCCAATCAAAAAAAAAAAAATCCATGCCTCACCGGGATTCGAACCCGGACCCTATTCCGACGAATGATCAGAATCCATCGGTTTAGACCAATACGCCACCAGGGCGGCATACATACAGAATATCATAGACATGTGACAACTGAGTTAGTAAAGAGGAAAAAGGCCGAAATGCTTAACAAGTCATCTTCTCCCTGCCGCCCCGGTGGCGCAGTGGTCTAAGGCGATGGCTTCTGATCATTCGTCCGAAAGGGGTCCGGGTTCGAGTCCCGGTGAGGCATGGATGTTGTGTTCGTCTTACGGCACTGGCTCTCTCCCTTCCCTGGAACCAGTGACCCTAAATTAGGGACGGGCGACTGCTTCTAGCCCATTGAGTTGCTCACGGCGGCCGTTAAACCTCCAACCACACACACACACACACACATCTTCTCCCAACTCAAAACAAGCAAAAACAGAAATACAAGTCAAGTCAGAACTGTTCAAACATTAAATTATAAACTGAAATCAATAGGTGTAAATCAAGAAAAAAAAATTATGTTTGTTAAAAGTAAAAAAAAAAAAAAAACTGAAAAAGAAAAACCCCTTAAAAAAACCCGGGAATGTATCAGGAACAGACCGTATGCATTGACGTCACGAAACCGCGGTTCGCGCAAGGAGGTTATATTACTGGAGACACCACTGGCTCTGCCGCCATAGGTCACAGCTAATCTGTGGTGTGACGTCACAAGCAGGCAAAAATGAACTTAATTATACCGTTGATGAAATAGTAAGCTTGTGTATCATTGATAAAGATTACTGAATTACTCATTTTATCTGTTTATACGCTTAGAAGCTTTTGTTCCATTGGTTTCCAAGCAGCTTCTCTTCTGCGGCTGCGTCGTGCCTGCTCATGACGTCATTTACAGCAGGGATGGTGATTTATGGCGGCCAATGCTGCGTGGATAGGAGTGGTGTCTCCAGTAATACTGTATAACCTCCTTGGGTTCGCGTCACTTTTTCGTGTGCTGCTTTCTTGCAGAACAACTGGTGTACCCGTGAGATCAAAGATGCATTGCATTGGCTACGTAAGTGGGTGATCTGGTGATCAAAAACAGCTTTTTTCTAATAAATTAAAGTTATTGAGCAATTGTGGGGAACCATATGATATTCCATACTCAATTTTCCTGAACAATATTGTAGGAAGGGGAATGCTATTGCATGAAAGGAACTCGAGCAGCCTCTGTGCTAACAGCATATTCACACAGTTAATTAAGATAAAAACGTCCTGTAATCTTTGGCTAATTATTTTATTTAAAAGTTTACCTTTCAATAATTTAGATATTCCCCAACCAGAAACTTAAGCTAAAGTAAAAATCCTCAGCTTTGCACAATTAAGGCTATAATAATAATAATAATAATAATAATAATTCTGGCGAATAGCACTAAGCCTCTGTACATTATATGTAATAATGACAATAATAAACTAGTGAATGTAGTCATGAGATCATTTTTCAAAAAACGGCCTGAGAACCCAACATGTGAAGGTTCCGTAAGATATTCACTCCCCTATAGCATTGGATACATTTAAGATAAAGAACAGCATAATCTTACTCATAAGAAAGTTTAATTCCAGTCTAGAGATCTTTATTTTTTATTTTTTTTATTGGAGGTTTAACGACCACCGTGAGCAACTCAATGGGCTATAAGCAGTCGCCCGTCCCTAATTTAGGGTCACTGGTTCCAGGGAAGGGAGAGAGCCAGTGCCGTAAGACAAACACAACATCCATGCCTGACCGGGATTCGAACCCGGACCCCTTACGGACGAATGATCAGAGGCCAACGCCTTAGACCACTGCGCCATCGGGGCGGCCTAGAGATCTTCATAGAGATTTTTAGATAATGCATCAGTAAATTTATGAACATGCCTATTACAAAATATAAACTACACACTCCAATGTTTCTTCGTTTCCGGTCATCAACGTCTACATACGTGATAACCACAAATTTTGGCGCTTCTGAATTAAATATTTATAATTCTGATCCCACTTCGTTCGTTCGGACGGTAATCTATATAGGACACACGATTACCTCTCTCACTTCGGTTACTTCAGCCGAAAAAAGCACATAACACCATCTTCCTTAACGCTCTACAATGCATATCCAAGCAGTGCTTGAACACCAGTTGATCGCCAAGACGTCTGCTAAGATGGTTTACCTCGCTGGGACGTCATATGCATATGGTCTATAAGACCCTAAGAAATGACCGTAATATATGAAAGCCACGTATGGGCGTAACCCATAACTAATCTTCACCAAAATATTAGTTTATAGTTTTACAAGTTTGGCAGTTGCATTAGGTATTTTTTAAGCTTTGGTTTAAATAATTTTAAACTCTTGATTGGTTGCAGGGATATGGGAAATGTGTTCCAAAACGTTGGACCAGTAAAATTTATTTGATATTTCCATCGTTCGTTTTTATTGACATAGGGATCAGTAACTGAGTATTGCGAGTAGACTGTGGATGAGTACGAATATTTAATTGAATTAAATCTTGAAAAAGATTAACTTTCACCTTTTTAAACATTATAATGCCCAAATTATATTTCATAAGTTGATCAATTGTTAGTCAAAGACCTTGGAGGAGAATAGACTGGCAAATACTTAGTTTCGTCCATCAGTGTTTGAAAACCGGATGTTTCCGCCATTAGCGAAGGCACAAAGCTGTTCATGAGTATACGTCGGTTGCGCGCGTGTTGAAAATCGTGTTCTAAATAGTTGTTATAAATAGTAAATATGGTCAGGTTTGGGCATAGGTGTAACCACTGGGAGGGTCAGGACCCCCCAGATTTTCAGAGTCGGGGATCCTCATATATATATATATATATATATATATATATATATATATATATATATATCATCATCATCATTGTCAACCATTATCAATCCACTGCTGGACGAAGGTCTCCCCAAGTTTCCTCCACAACGGTTTGTCTTGTGCCAGTCTCCTCCATGTCACTCCCGCATACTTTCGAATTTCGCGCACCCATCTTCCATGTGGTCTTCTTCTGGGTCTTTTCCTGTCCCTTGGAATCCAATCTAAAATTTCGGCTGTCCATCAATGGTCTGTTCGTCTGGCAGTATGTCCAGCCCATTGCCATTTCAGGGATTTAACTCTGATCATGATGTCTTCCACTTGTCCTTTTTCGGATCCACGAGTTCCTCTTCTTATCTCTCCTGGTTACACCAAGCATGCACCTCTCCATGCTGCTTTTAGTTGTCTGCAGCCTTTGTATGTCTCTTTTAGTTAAGGTCCACATCTCTGCATCATACGTAAGCACTGGAAGGATGCATTGATCAAACACTTTTCTTTTAAGACATAATGGCATATTGCTCTTGAAAATTATGCTGTTTCTTCCGAAAGCTCTCCAGACAAGTTTTGTACGCCGATTAATTTCTTCATCAATGTGACCCACACTTGATATCTGCTGTCCAAGATAAACGTACGTGTCTGTTATCTCCAGCTTTTCTCCATCAATCAATAAATCTTCATTTCTTGTAAAAGCATTGTACATCAGTTTTGTCTTCTGAAAGTTCATTTTTAATCCCACTTCTTTACTCTTGTCAGAAAGTTCCTGGATCATACTCGGCAGCTTTGATGGGGTAGTTGCAAAAATGACTGTGTCATCAGCAAAACGAAGGTGGGTTAGATAATCTCCACTAATCTTTATCCCTTTGTTTTCCCAGTTCAGTGATTGAAAGACATTTTCCAATGTGGCGTTAAAGAGCTTCGGAGACATGGTGTCACCTTGTCTCACTCCTTTTCCAATTTTTATGTGTGTTGTATTTTCAAACAGATCAATCTTTGCACTTGCATTTTCATAGATGTTATTAATAATATTAATGTACGCATCTTCAATACCGCAGGATTTCAGAGCCATTGTAACTGCTGATGGTTTCACCAAATCAAAGGCTTTTTCATAATCGATAAAAGCCATGCACAATGGAAGTTCATATTCCCCCGCTCTTTCAATTAGTTCACTCAGTACGTGGATATGATCTATTGTGCTGTAGCCACTCCTGAATCCAGCTTGTTCTCTCGGTTGAGCCATGTCCAGTGTCACTTTCAAACGGTGTGAAAGAACTTTAGTGAAGATTTTATAAACCACTGATAGGAGGCTGATAGGTCTGTATTTCCTGAGATCCTCAATGTCACCTTTTTTATGTAGCAAGATCATTGTAGCGTTGTTCCAATCCTCAGGAATCTTCCCTTCATTAAGGCATCGAGTGAAAATTTGGGCGAGTACTGTTTCGATTTCTCCACTTGCTTCTTGTATGATGTCTACAGTAATTCCATCTTCTCCTGGAGCTTTTCCCCGCTTCATGTTCTTGATTGCATGTGCTACTTCTGCTGGGAGGACTGGGAGAACTCTGGTACTGGTACCTTTCATGATGTCTGGAGTACATATATCATCCCTTTCATATAATTTGGAGTAGCAATCTTTCACTCTTGTCAAAATTTCGCCTCTATTTCTTGTTACAGAACCATCTTCTTTTCTGAGTGCCATAATCTGTTTTCTTCCCTTACTGAGATGTCCTTTTGCTATGTTTAGGCTTTGGTTGTTTTCAATTGCTATCATCATCATCATCATCGTCAACCATTATCAATCCACTGCTGGACGAAGGTCTCCCCAAGTTTCCTCCACAACGGTCTGTCTTGTGCCAGTCTCCTCCATGTCACTCCCGCATATTTACGAATTTCATCCACCCATCTCCCATGTGGTCTTTTTCTGGGTCTTTTCCTGTCCCTTGGAATCCAATCTAAAATTTCGGCTGTCCATCTATGGTCTGTCCTTCTGGCAGTATGTCCAGCCCATTGCCATTTCAGGGATTTAACTCTGATCATGATGTCTTCCACTCTCGTCATTTTTCGGATCCACGAGTTCCTCTTCTTATCTCTCCTGGTTATACCAAGCATGCACCTCTCCATGCTTCTTTGAGTTGTCTGCAGCCTTTGTATGTCTCTTTTAGTTAAGGTCCACGTCTCTGCACCATACGTAAGCACTGGAAGGATGCATTGATCAAACACTTTTCTTTTAAGACATAATGGCATATTGCTCTTGAAAATTATGCTGTTTCTTCCAAAAGCTCTCCAGGCAAGTTTTGTACGCCGATTAATTTCTTCATCAATGTGACCCTCACTTGATATCTGCTGTCCAAGATAAACATACGTATCTGTTATCTCCAGTTTTTCTCCATCAATCGATAAATCTTCATTTCTTGTAAAAGCATTGAACATCACTTTTGTCTTCTGAAAGTTCATTTTTAATCCCACTTCTTTACTCTTGTCAGCAAGTTCCTGGATCATACTCTGCAGCTCTGATGGGGTAGTTGCAAAAATGACTACGTCATCAGCAAAACGAAGGTGGGTTAGATATTCTCCATTAATCTTTATCCCTTTGTTTTCCCAGTTCAGTGATTGAAAGACATTTTCCAATGTCGCATTAAAGAGCTTCGGAGATATGGTGTCACCTTGTCTCACTCCCTTTCCAATTTTTATGTGTGTTGTATTTTCAAACAGCCGAATCTTTGCACTTGCATTTTCATAGATGTTATTAATAATATTAATGTATGCATCTTCAATACCGCAGGATTTCAGAGCCATTGTAACTGCTGATGGTTTCACCGAATCAAAGGCTTTTTCATAATCGATAAAAGCCATGCACAATGGAAGTTCATATTCCCTCGCTCTTTCAATTAGTTCTCTCAGTACGTGGATATGATCTATTGTGCTGTAGCCACTCCTGAATCCAGCTTGTTCTCTCGGTTGAGCCATGTCCAGTGTTACCTTCAAGCGGTGTGAAAGAACTTTAGTGAAGATTTTATAAACCACTGATAGGAGGCTGATAGGTCTGTAGTTCCTGAGATCCTCAATGTCACCTTTTTTATGTAGCAGGATCATTGTAGCATTGTTCCAATCCTCAGGAATCTTCCCTTCATTAAGGCATCGAGTGAAAATTTGGGCGAGTACTGTTTCAATTTCTCCACTTGCTTCTTGTATGATGTCTATAGTAATTCCATCTTCTCCTGGAGCTTTCCCCGGCTTCATGTTCTTGATTGCATGAGCAACTTCTGCTGGGAGGACTGGGAGAACTCTGGTACTGGTACCTTTCATGATGTTTGGAGTACATGTATCATCCCTTTCATATAATTTGGAGTAGCAATCTTTCACTCTTGTCAAAATTTCGCCTCTATTTCTTGTTATAGAACCATCTTCTTTTCTCAGAGCCATAATCTGTTTTCTTCCCTTACTGAGATGTCCCTTTGCTATCTTAAGGCTTTGGTTGTTTTCAATTGCTTTCCTCACTAGCTCACAGTTGAATTTCCTTACGTCTTCAGTGATACTCTTTCGTGTTGTCTTGCATAGCTCTATATATTCCACTTTGGAAGTCACATCTTCTTTAGTTGTCCTTATCTCTCTTCTTTTTTGCATCAACATTTTGGTTTTTCCTGATAATTTGTTCACATGCAACTTGTTCTTAGACCCAGCTAATTTTGTTGCCGTTTCCATTAGAGCTTTGGTTACTTTTCTGTTAACTTCCGAAATATCCACTTCTTCCGATGTTAGGCCTTCTAAAGCAGAGAATCTGTTCTTCAGTTCCAACTTGAAAGTATTATGGTGTTTTTTAAGGTTGGTTATGTCAATACATTTTGTTTGTCTTATGAGCTTGCCACGTTCCAGTTTAGTGTTGAGGTGCATCTTACATCTCACCAATCTATGGTCACTACCTGTGTTGAACTGATTCAGCACACTGCAGTCTTCGATGACGAATTTTTTGTTACACATAATAAAATCAATTTCACTTGTCGTCCCAATTGGATGTCTCCATGTCCATTTCCTGTGTGGCTTTTTCTTGAAAAAGGAGTTCAAGATGAAAGATCCTTCTGCCTCTGCAAACTCAACGAGAGTATTTCCACGCTGGTTTCTGTTGCCGTGACCGAATTTACCTACTGAAGTTTCATTCTGTTGCCGTTGCCCTATTTTTGCATTGAAATCTCCCATAATTATCTTCAAGTGCTGCTTACCTTTATTATTTAGATGACGAATTTCCTCATAAAATTCTTCAATTTCTTCTTCAGGATGACTTGTGGTGGGTGCATAAGTTTGAATAATCTGAGCCTGGTATCTTCTCGATAGTTGGATAACGAGTCGTGCAGCTCTGTCAGAGGAACTTTCAACTTCTACCACTTTATCCTTCAGTTTCTTGTTTATTATAAATCCAACACCACTAGTTCTGCCAGTATCTGTCCCACGATAATAGAAGAGATGTCCACTTTTCAGTTCAATGAGATCTTCTCCTTTTCTCCTTACCTCACTTAGCCCGACGATGTCCCACTTGATCCTTTGTAGTTCCTCTTCCAATTCAAGAAGCCTTGAATCAGAAGATAGGGAGCGTCCGTTATAGGTAGCCAAGGTCAGCATCAAATGGCAGCCTAGTCCGGTCCTCCGGGGATTCTTAGCACCCTCTGCCTTCATGTCGCACTGGCCGCTGCCTTGGCCAGGTACATTCCAGCTGCCGGAGACTGAGGGCCAAGATTTAAGTTGTAGAGTCATTTTGGAGGTGTTTGGCCATAACTCACCACGCTGGCCAAGCGGGTTGGTGAGTGTGGGATAGCATTTCCTCTGATCCCGATGGTATAGTTATACCGCTATTGGCGGTCGTCAGAGCCCCTTTAGTGGGAACAGGATGCACCACGAGAAGGCGGGGTTGACATTTGTCAAGGAGAGGCTGTGATGTTACGCATCACCTGACCTTGCATCCCTCAATTGCTATATTCCTATATATATATATATCATCATCATCAACCATTATCAATCCACTGCTGGATGAAAGTCTACCCAAATTTCTTCCACAATTGTCTGTCTTGGGCCTGTCTCCTCCATGTCACTCCAGCATACTTTCGAAGTTCATCCTTCCATCTTCCACAGGGTCTTCTTCTGGGTCTTTTTCTGTCCCTCGGAATCCAGTCTTAAATTTCGGTTGTCCATCGGTGGTCCGTTCTTCTGGCAGCATGTCCAGCCAGTTGCCATTTCAGTAATTTCACTCTGGTCATGATGTCATCCACTCCTGTCATTTTCCTTATCCACAAGTTCCTCTTTTTATCATTCCTGGTTACACCAAGCATGCATCTTTCCAGGCTCGTTTTAGTTGTCTGCAGTCTTTGTATGTCTATTTAAGTTAAGGTCCATGTCTCCGCTGCATACGTAAGCACTGGCGGCAGGATGCATTGATTAAACACTTTTCTTTTGAGACATAATGGCATACTGCTCTTAAAAATTGTACTGTTTCTTCCAAAAGCTCTCTATCCAAGTTTCATACGCCGATTAATTTCTTCATCAATGTGACACTCACTCGATATCTGCTGCCCAAGATAAATGTAGGAATCGGTTGTCGCAAGCTTTTCTCCATCCATCAATCGACAAATCTTCGATTCTTGTAAAAGCAATGTACATCCCTTTTGTCTTCTGAAAGTTCATTTTTAATCCCACTTCCTTACTCTTGTCAGCAAGTTCTTGGATCATACTAAACAGCTCTTAAGGAGTAGTTGCAAAGATGATTACGCCATCATCAAAACGAAGGTGAGTTCAGTAATCTACATTAATCTTTATCCCTTTGTTTTCCCAGTTCAATGATTGAAAGACATTTTGCAATGTGGCGTTAAAGAGCTTGGGTGATATGGTGTAACCTTGTCTCATTCCCTTTCCAATTCTTATTTGTGCTGTATCCTCAAATATCGGAACCTTTGTACTTGCATTTTCATATATGTTATTAATAATGCTAATGTACCCATCTTCAGTACCGCAGGATTTCAAAGCCATTGTTACTGCTGATGGTTTCACGGAATCGAAGACCTTTTCATAGTCAATAAAAGCCATGCATAATGAGAGTTCATATTCTCTTGTTCTTACAATTAGTTCTCTCAGTACATGGATATGATGTATAGTGCTGTAGCCACTCCTGAATCCAGCTTGTTCTCTCGGTTGAGCCATGTCCAGTGTCACCTTCAAACGGTGTGAAAGCACTTTAGTGAAGATTTTATAAACCACTGATAGAAGGCTGATAGGTCTGTAGTTCCTGAGATCCTCAATGTCACCTTTTTTATGTAGCAAGATCATTGTAGCGTTGTTCCAATCCTCAGGAATCTTCCCTTCATTAAGTCCTCGAGTGAAAATTTGGGCGAGTACTGTTTCGATTTCTCCACTTGCTTCTTGTATGATGTCTACAGTAATCCCATCTTCTCCTGGAGCTTTTCCCCTCTTCATGTTCTTGATTGCATGTGCAACTTCTGCTGGAAGGACTGGAAGAACTCTGGTACTGGTACCTTTCATGATGTCTGGAGTACATGTATCATCCCTTTCATATAATTTGGAGTAGCAATCTTTCACTCTTGTCAAAATTTCACCTCTATTTCTTGTTACAGAACCATCTTCTTTTCTCAGTGCTATAATCTGTTTTCTTCCCTTACTGAGATGTCCTTTTGTTCTCTTCAGGCTCTGGTTGTTTTCAATTGCTTTCCTCACTAGTTCACAATTGAATTTCCTTACGTCTTCAGTGATACATTTTCGCACTGTCTTGCATAGCTCTATATATTACACGTTCGAAGTTACGTCTTTATTTGTCCTCATCTTCCTTCTCTTTTGCATCAACATTTTTGTTTTTCCTGAAATTTTCCTCATATGTAACTTGTTCTTAGTACCACATATTTTTGTTGCTGTTTCCATAAGAGCCTTGGTGAGTTCTCTGTTAATCTCAGAAATATCCACTTGTTCCAATGTTAGGCCTTCTAAAGTAGAGAATCTGTTCTTGAGTTCCAACTTGAAGGTTTTATGGTGTTTTTAAGGTTGGTTATGTCAATACATTTTGTTTGTCTTATGAGCTTGCCACGTTCGAGGTTAGTGTTGAGGTGCATCTTACATCTCACCAATCTATGGTCACTACCTGTGTTGAACTTGTTTAGCACACTGCAGTCTTCTATGATGAATTTATTATTACACATAATAAAATCAATTTCACTTGTCGTCCCATTCGGAAGTTTCCATGTCCATTTCCTGGGTGGATTTTTCTTGAAAAAGGTGTTCATGATGAAAAACCTTTCTGCTTCTGCAAATTCTACGAGATTATTTCCACGTTGATTTCTGTTCCCGTAAACAAATTTATCAACCGAAGTTTTATTCTGTTGCGGTTGCCCTACTTTTGCATTGAAATCACCCATAATGATCTTCAAGTGCTGTTTTCCTTTGTTATTTAGATTCCGAATTTCCTCGTAAAATTCTTCAATTTCTTCTTCAGGGTGACTTGTGGTGGTTGCATAAGCTTGAATAATCTGGGCATGGTATCTTCTCGAGAGTTGGATAACGAGTCGTGCAGCTCTGTCAGAGGAACTTTCAACTTCTACAACTTTATCCTTCAGTTTCTTGTTTATTATAAATCCAACACCACTAGTTCTGCCAGTATCTCTCCCAGGAGAAGAGAAGAGATCTCCACTTTTCAGTTCAATGAGATCTTCTCCTTTTCTCCTTACCTCACTTAACCCGACGATGTCTCACTTGATCTTTTGTAGTTCTTCCAATTCAAGAAGCCTTGAATCAGAAGATAGGGAGCGTCCGTTGTAAGTAGCCAAGGTCAGCATCAAATGGCAGCCTAGTCCGGTCTTCCGAGGATTCTTAGCACCCTCTGCCTTCATGTCGCACTGGCCGCAGCCTTGACCAGGTACATTCCAGCTGCCGGAGACTGAGGGCCAAGTTTGAAATTATGTAAGCATCTTTGAGGGGTTTTGGCCATAACCAACAACGCTGGCCAAGCGGGTTGGTGAGTGTGGGATAGCATTTCCTCTAATCCAGATGGTATAGTTATACCGCTACTGGCGGTCGTCAGAGCCTCATTATTGGAAACAGGATGCACCACGAGAAGGCGGGGTTAACATTTGTCAAGCAGAGGCGATATGTTTTGTATCACCTGTCCTTGCATCTATATATATATATATATATATATATATATATATATATATATATATATATAAGAATCCCCGGAGGACCGGACTAGGCTGCCATCTGATGCTGACCTTGGCTACTTACAATGGACGCTCCCTATCTTCTGATTCAAGGCTTCTTGAATTGGAAGAGGAACTACAAAGGATCAAGTGGGACATCGTGGGGCTAAGTGAGGTAAAGAGAAAAGGAGAAGATCTCATCGAACTGAAAAGTGGACATCTCTTCTACTATCGTGGGACAGATACTGGCAGAACTAGTGGTGTTGGATTTATAATAAACAAGAAACTGAAGGACAAAGTTGTAGAAGTTGAAAGTTCCTCTGACAGAGCTGCAAGACTTGTTATCCAACTCTCGAAAAGATACCAGGCTCAGATTATTCAAACTTATGCACCCACCACAAGTCATCCTGAAGAAGAAATTGAAGAATTTTATGAGGAAATTTGTCATCTAAATAATAAAGGTAAGCAGCATTTGAAGATAATTATGGGAGATTTCAATGCAAAAATAGGGCAACGGCAACAGAATGAAACTTCAGTAGGTAAATTCGGTCATGGCAACAGAAACCAGCGTGGAAATACTCTTGTTGAGTTTGCAGAGGCAGAAGGGTTTTTCATCTTGAACTCCTTTTTTAAGAAAAAGCCACACAGGAAATGGACATGGAGACATCCAAATGGGACGACAAGTGAAATTGATTTTATTATGTGTAACAAAAAATTCGTCATAGAAGACTGCAGTGTGCTAAACAAGTTCAACACAGGTAGTGACCATAGATTGGTGAGATGTAAGATGCACCTCAACACTAAACTTTAACGTGGCAAGCTCATAGGACAAACAAAATCTATTGACATAACCAACCTTAAAAAACACCATAATACCTTCAAGTTAGAACTGAAGAACAGGTTCTCAGCTTTAGAAGGCCTAACATCGGAAGAAGTGGACATCTCTGAAGTTAACAGAAAAGTAACCAAAGCTCTTATGGAAACAGCAACAAAATTAGCTGGGTCTAAGAACAAGTTGCATGTGAACAAATTATCAGGAAAAACCAAAATGTTGATGCAAAAAAGAAGAGAGATGAGGACAACTAAAGAAGATGTGACTTCCAAAGTGGAATATATAGAGCTATGCAAGACAGTAAGAAAAAGTATCACTGAAGACGTAAGGAAATTCAACTGTGAACTAGTGAGGAAAGCAATTGAAAACAACCAAAGCCTAAAGATAGCAAAGGGACATCTCAGTAAGGGAAGAAAACAGATTATGGCACTCAGAAAAGAAGATGGTTCTGTAACAAGAAATAGAGGCGAAATTTTGACAAGAGTGAAAGATTGCTACTCCAAATTATACGAAAGGGATGATACATGCACTCGAGACATCATGAAAGATACCAGTACCAGAGTTCCTCCAGTCCTTCCAGCAGAAGTTGCACATGCAATCAAGAACATGAAGCGAGGAAAAGCTCCAGGAGAAGATGGAATTACTGTAGACATCATACAAGAAGCAAGTGGAGAAATCGAAACAGTACTCGCCCAAATTTTCACTCGATGCCTTAATGAAGGAAAGATTCCTGAGGATTGGAACACCGCTACAATGATCCTGCTACATAAGAAAGGTGACATTGAGGATCTCGGAAACTACAGACCTATCAGCCTCCTATCAGTAGTTTATAAAATCTTCACTAAAGTTCTTTCACACCGTTTGAAAGTGACACTGGACATGGCTCAACCGAGAGAACAAGCTGGATTCAGGAGTGGCTACAGCACAATAGATCATATCCACGTGCTGAGAGAACTAATTGAAAGAGCGAGGGAATATGAACTGCCATTGTGCATGGCTTTTATCGATTATGAAAAAGCCTTTGATTCGGTGAAACCATCAGCAGTTACAATGGCTCTGAAAACCTGCGGTATTGAAGATGCATACATTAATATTATTAATAACATCTATGAAAATGCAAGTGCAAAGATTGGGCTGTTTGAAAATACAACACACGTAAAAATTGGGAAGGGAGTGAGACAAGGTGACACCATATCTCCGAAGCTCTTTAATGCCACATTGGAGGGTGTTTTTCAGTCACTGAGCTGGGAAAACAAGGGGATAAAGATTAATGGAGATTATCTAACCCACCTTCGTTTTGCTGATGACGTAGTCATTTTTGCAACTACCCCATCAGAGCTGCAGAGTATGATCCAGGAACTTGCTGACAAGAGTAAAGAAGTGGGATTAAAAATGAACTTTCAGAAGACAAAAGTGATGTTCAATGCTTTTACAAGAAATGAAGATTTATCGATTGATGGAGAAAAGCTGGAGATAACAGACACGTACGTTTATCTTGGACAGCAGATATCAAGTGAGGGTCACATTGATGAAGAAATTAATCGGCGTACAAAACTTGCCTGGAGAGCTTTTGGAAGAAACAGCATAATTTTCAAGAGCAATATGCCATTATGTCTTAAAAGAAAAGTGTTTGATCAATGCATCCTTCCAGTGCTTACGTATGGTGCGGAGACGTGGACCTTAACTAAAAGAGACATACAAAGGCTGCAGACAACTCAAAAAAGCATGGAGAGGTGCATGCTTGGTGTAACCAGGAGAGATAAGAAGAGGAACTCGTGGTTCCGAAAAATGACAAGAGTGGAAGACATCATGATCAGAGTTAAATCCCTGAAATGGCAATGGGCTGGACATACTGCCAGAAGGACAGATCATCGATGGACAGCCGAAATTTTAGATTGGATTCCAAGGGACAGGAAAAGACCCAGAAGAAGACCACATGGGAGATGGGTGGATGAAATTCGAAAGTATGCAGGGGTGACATGGAGGAGACTGGCACAAGACAGACCGTTGTGGAGGAAACTTGGGGAGACCTTCGTCCAGCAGTGGATTGATAATGGTTGACAATGATGATGATGATGATGATATATATATATACTTAAGATCAGAGCCGAAAACATAAGAATAACACTAAAGAATTTAAAACGAAAGTTGCAAAAAAACCCGAAGATCAAAACGCGCAACGCAGCAGTTATGAAAATTCAGAATTCACATTCTATTACGAAGAGACTGAAGCAAAAAAAAATTTTTTTTTTTGACTCACACCAAGTACAACATGGAAAAGGTTATATATTGACCGGTGTGAGTAAAAAGAGAAAAAAATAATAGAAAAAAAGAATGTAGAAAGTGTCGGGAATACCGAGCCTTGGCTTTATCAAGGACCAGCAAAACTCTGCAAAACTCTGCAAAACTCTGCATATATATATATACAAAAATCACAGCCTCTCCTTGACAAATGTCAACCCCGCCTTCTCGTGGTGCATCCTGTTCCCACTAAAGGGGCTCTGACGACCGCCAATAGTGATACAACTATGCCATCGGGATTAGAGGAAATGCTATCCCACACTCACCAACCCGCTTGGCCAGCGTGGTAAGTTATGGCCAAACCCCTCCAAAATGACTCCACAACTTAAATCTTGGCCCTCAGTCTCCGGCAGCTGGAATGTAACTGGCCAAAGCAGCGGCCAGTGCGACATGAAGGCAGAGGGTGCTAAGAATCCCCGGGGGATCGGACTAGGCTGCCATCTGATGCTGACCTTGGCTACGCATAATGGACGCTCCCTATCTTCTGATTCAAGGCTTCTTGAATTGGAAAAGGAACTACAAAGGATCAAGTGGGACATCGTCGGGCTAAGTGAGGTAAGTAGAAAAGGAGAAGATCTCATTGAACTGAAAAGTGGACATCTCTTCTCTTCTCCTGGGAGAGATACTGGCAGAACTAGTTGTGTTGGATTTATAATAAACAAGAAACTGAAGGATAAAGTTGTAGAAGTTGAAAGTTCCTCTGACAGAGCTGCACGACTCGTTATCCAACTCTCGAGAAGATACGAGGCTCAGATTATTCAAACTTATGCACCCACCACAAGTCATCCTGAAGAAGAAATTGAAGAATTTTATGAGGAAATTCGTCATCTAAATAATAAAGGTAAGCAGCACTTGAAGATAATTTTGGGAGATTTCAATGCAAAAATAGGGCAACGGCAACAGAATGAAACTTCAGTAGGTAAATTCGGTCACGGCAACAGAAACCAGCGTGGAAATACTCTCGTTGAGTTTGCAGAGGCAGAAGGGTTTTTCATCTTGAACTCCTTTTTCAAGAAAAAGCTGCACAGGAAATGGACATGGAGACATCCAAATGGGACGACAAGTGAAATTGATATTATTATGTGTAACAAAAAATGCGTCATAGAAGACTGCAGTGTGCTAAACATGTTCAACACAGGTAGTAACCATAGATTGGTGAGATGCAAGATGCACCTCAACACTAAACTCGAACGTGGCAAGCTCATAAGACAAACAAAATGTATTGACATAACCAACCTTAAAAAACACCATAATACCTTCAAGTTGGAACTGAAGAACAGATTCTCTGCTTTAGAAGGGCTAACATCAGAAGAAGTGGATATTTCTGAAGTTAACAGAAAAGTAACCAAAGCTCTTATGGAAACAGCAACAAAATTAGCTGGGTCTAAGAACAAGTTGCATGTGAACAAATTATCAGGAAAAACCAAAATGTTGATGCAAAAAAGAAGAGACATGAGGACAACTAAAGAAGATGTGACTTCCAAAGTGGAATACATAGAGCTATGCAAGACAGTACGAAAAAGTATCACTGAAGACGTAAGGAAATTCAACTGTGAACTAGTGAGGAAAGCAATTGAAAACAACCAAAGCCTAAAGATAGCAAAGGGACATCTCAGTAAGGGAAGAAAACAGATTATGGCACTCAGAAAAGAAGATGGTTCTGTAACAAGAAATAGAGGCGAAATTTTGACAAGAGTGAAAGATTTCTACTCCAAGTTATATGAAAGGGATGATGCATGTACCCCAAACATCATGGAAGGTGCCAGAGTTCTTTCAGTCCTCCCAGTAGAAGTTGCACATGCAATCAAGAACATGAAGCGGGGAAAAAGCTCCAGGAGAAGATGGAATTACTGTAGACATCGTACAAGAAGCAAGTGGAGAAATCGAAACAGTACTCGCCCAAATTTTCACTCGATGCCTTAATGAAGGGAAGGTTCCTGAGGATTGGAACAACGCTATAATGATCCTGCTACATAAAAAAGGTGACATTGAGGATCTCAGGAACTACAGACCTATCAGCCTGCTATTAGTGGTTTATAAAATCTTCACTAAAGTTCTTTTACACCGTTTGAAGGTAACACTGGACATGGCTCAAGCGAGAGAACAAGCTGGATTCAGGAGTGGCTACAGCTCAATAGATCATATCCACGTACTGAGAGAACTAATTGGAAGAGCGAGGGAATATGAACTCCATTGTGCATGGCTTTTATCGATTATGAAAAAAGCCTTTGATTCAGTGAAACCATCAGCAGTTACAATGGCTCTGAAATCCTGCGGCGTTGAAAATGCATATATCAATATTATTAATAACATCTATGAAAATGCAAGTGCAAAGATTCGGCTGTTTGAAAATACAACACATAAAAATTGGAAAGGGAGTGAGACAAGGTCACACCATATCTCCGAAGCTATTTAACGCCACATTGGAAAATGTCTTTCAATCACTGAACTGGGAAAACAAGGGGATAAAGATTAATGGAGATTATCTAACCCACCTTCGTTTTGCTGATGACATAGTCATTTTTGCAACTACCCCATCAGAGCTGCAGAGTATGATCCAAGAACTTGCTGACAAGAGTAAAGAAGTGGGATTAAAAATGAACTTTCAGAAGACAAAAGTGATACAAATTTTGAAGATGACAATCCGATTTTTGGCGTAAATGTGACAAAGATGGTAAGTCAGATAAAATCCGAAAACTTGAAAATTTTCATCTTCCTGGAGCGGAACTCGTACCCGCGTCTCCCAGAAAACGCCCGGGTATGCTAACCACTACACCACCCAGAACGGCCAAGTTTCAAGTTTCCGATCAATTTGAATATAACCATCACAGGATTCGCTAGTCGAAGCAACCGGCATTCATGTTTAGCGAATCTGGAGGGTGGTGTAGTGGTTAGCATACCCGGGCGTTTTCTGGGAGACGCGGGTTCGAGTCCCGCTCCAGGACGATGAAAATTTTCAAGTTTACGGATTTTATCTGACTTACCATCCTTGTCACATTTACACCAAAAATCGGATTGTCATCTTCAAAATTTGTATTATATGGCGTAATCCCGTATTTCTTTCTTTATTTCTTTCATGACAAAAGGGATGTTCAGTGCTTTTACACGAAATGAAGGTTTATCGATTGATGGAGAAAAGCTGGAGATAACAGACACGTACGTTTATCTTGGACAGCAGATATCAAGTGAGGGTCACATTAATGAAGAAATTAATCGGCGTACAAAACTTGCCTGGAGAGCTTTTGGAAGAAACAGCATAATTTTCAAGAGCAATATGCCATTATGTCTTAAAAGAAAACTGTTTGATCAATGCATCCTTCCAGTGCTTACGTATGGTGCAGAGACGTGGACCTTAACTAAAAGAGACATACAAAGGTTGCAGACAACTCAAAGCAGCCTGGAGAGGTGCATGCTTGGTGTAACCAGGAGAGATAAGAAGAGGAACTCGTGGATTCGAAAAATGACAAGAGTGGAAGACATCATGAACAGAGTTAAATCCCTGAAATGGCAATGGGCTGGGCATACTGCCAGAAGGACAGACCATCGATGGACAGCCGAAATTTTAGATTGGATTCCAAGGGACAGGAAAAGACCCAGAAGAAGACCACATGGAAGATGGGTGGATGAAATTCGAAAGTATGCGGGAGTGACATGGAGGAGACTGGCACAAGACAGACCATTGTGGAGGAAACTTGGGGAGACCTTCGTCCAGCAGTGGATTGATAATGGTTGACAATGATGATGATGATGATATACGTATATAATGTGTGATCGGACCCCCCAGATTTTGAAACATGGTTACGCCACTGGGTTCGTGTCAGTTACTGTGTTAGATATGGATGTAAGGGTAAGATGGATGAGGCCGACATGAAGAACGTAAACAGGGTGCACCTTTAGCCTGAAATAACTTGGGAACGGAGAGAGGTACAGTTATGCAAGTGAGATAACGGTGTAGCAAAGCGACTACGCCCAATCGAATGCAACCAATAGCAGCGCCCCTAGTGGCGAAATGCGGGTTAGCCATTGTAAATCGAAAACAAAAAGAGATAGAGCAAAATTTTCAAATACACAGTTGTAGAGCATCAATTAATTAGTACAAAACGACATTTGTTTTACACGGATAAGATGAATTGTCACCTGTATACCCTAAAATGTCCGAAATCGATGCGCGACGATTCGAATTTGCATATTCACATTTCGCAAATGTAACCGTATGCAAGGCTGATTATGGCGTTGTACCGTACCTATGGTATAAAAACCAGTAGCAGGATGTACCCTGATCAGAAGTTTAGGTCTACGTGCGCTGTATGAGAATGGCGAGCTTCATTCACTCCCAATATTGCGAGATGGTGCTTATTTACGGCGAATGCCAACGGACAGAGATGCCTCCAACTATTACAGGATATCATACCTGACTTTTTAGATGACATTACCCTGTCCGCATTACGTTCCTTGTGGTTCCAACATGACAGTGCCTCTGCACACCAGCCAACAGCAGTGCAACACTTTCTGACAGATTGTTTTGGGCAACGAATCATCGGGTATGGTGGTGCTGTTGAATGGCCTACACGATAGCCGGACCTCACTCCGTTGGATTTCTTCCTCTGGGGTTACGTAAAAAATCAGGTGTATGCAACAGCGCCTACAAGTCTGCTGGATCTACGTCGTCGTGTTACAGATGCTTGCAATAGTACGACACGTTCCATGCTGAGGAATGTGCATCCAGAGGTACTTTCACGAATACAAATGTGTATCGTGGGCGATGGCGAACTCTTCGAACATACTCGACATTAACTTTTTATCCCTGTGTGCCAGTTTGCCATTTTTTTGTCTGACGTCATCAAACTGTATTGACATAAGTACGCATTTATGCAATAAATTGTGTGTATTTGCCAGTTCCCTTCAAACGTTCACACAAAAGGTCGCGCATCGATTTAGAACATTTTAGGGTATTCAGGCGACAATTTATCTTATCCGCGTGAAACAAATGTCGTTTTGTACTAATTAATCGATGCTGTAAAATTTTATAATTGGAGATTTTGCTCGATCTCTTTTCGTTTTCAATTTGCAATGGCTAACTTCCGCAGTTCGCCAATAGCGACGCTGCTATTGGTTGCATTCGATCGGGCGTAGTCGCTTTACTATACCGTTATCTCACTTGCATAACTGTACCTCTCTCCCTTCGCAAGTTATTTCAGGCTAAAGGGTCACTGGTTCCAGGGAAGGGAAAGAGCCAGTGCCGTAAGACAAACACAAGTTTACATGCCTCACCGGGATTCAAACCCAGACCCTTTTCGGACGAATGATCAGAGGCCATCGCTCAGACCACTGCGCCACCGGGGCGGCAAAAAGGGGTTAAACGCAGCAGGTGCGAGTCAAATTTCTGCACTTGAAGGCGAGAAAACTGTGGACAGCAGCATTGCACGAAAACAGTTCCGGCGTTTCAGTGCTGCTGACATCAGTCTCGAACAGAAGTTGAGCTCAGGAAGTCCATCGATCAGCAACACCGACACCATGTCGGAAGCTGTGACAGCGAAAATCGGTATCAATACACCACAAATGACAGCTGAGGTGGTGTCTTGCCAATCTATTTTTGTTCGTCACTTACAAAAACTTGTTTTCGCCTCCAGGTGCCATCAAATGGTTCTCAATGCATCGACACCCCAGAAGGCGAAACAAGACGTTTCCCTCTGTGGAAGATTGCTGTCAAATCCACAAGACAATGAAAAGTGTGTAATCCTACGTTATCCTACCACTGGGCACCAGTGGCTGAAGACACACGAGGAAGCACATCCAGTGGCACAAAGAGGGAACGTCGAGTGGAAAGTCATGCTGTGCATTTGGTGGCACTCTGATGGTTCCCTATACTGGGAACTTGGGCCAGATATTCAATCTCCGGACGGAATCTCAATGCGAAACAACCGCCGCTACCCAGTATCAATAGAAAGCGGCCGTGGATAATCATACCCCCAAGGCACACCTAGAGAATGGTCCACCTGAAACTATAGGAATTGGAAGGAGTTGCGATACTACCCCATCTTCCATACAGCTCTGACTTACTACTACTACTACTCCTTGGCATTACAGTACATCTAGGACTAGAGTCTGCCTCAGGATAGCCCTCCATTCTTCACGATTTTGTGCCTCTCTCCTCCAGTTCTTTATTCTCATTTTCTTTAACGCATCCTCCACGTCATCAAGTCATCTTCTTCTTGGCCATCCTCTGGGCGTAGATCCATCGGGTCCATACATGAAGACATTTCTTGCTGCTCTGTCATCTTTCATTCGCTGAACAATGGTCCAGCCATCTCAGTCTTCTCACCTTTTTTCAATAATAAACAGCTCTGACTTGGCTCCATCTGAATGCCACCTGTTTCGCTTTGTGGACTATTTCCTACGAGGAAGGAACTTCGCTTCATTGGTGGATGTGGAATCTGACATTAGATAGTTTCTACTTCAAAACCTGCCGAGTGGTACCGCTGTGGGAATGTGACTCTGGTGGAACGTTAAAGAACTGTAGGAAATAACTGCCTGTACTTTGCAGAATGAGGTGAGGGTGTATGATTACCCTGCATAATTCAACTTTTTAGCTGCAAACGGGACGAACTTCTGATAATCGCATTACTTTCTTATGTAGACCTTGCTTGACATCTGTTGTTCGAGGTAAATGCAGGTACCGGTCACATCCAGATTTGCCCCAACAACTTCCTAATCTTCAGTTTTTGTAAAAGCATTTTACCTGAATTTGCCAAATGTAAGTTCATTTGTAAATCCCCTTCTTTGCTCTTCTCAGCAAGTTCCTGGATCATCTAGCTCTGAGAGGGTGCTCCCGAAAATGGCTATGTCGTCAGCAAAGCGAGGATGGATTAAACAATCTGCATTAATCTTTTCCCCCTTGTCTTCCCAGTTCAATTATCGAATATGTCATTAAAGAGTTTGATAGATGTGCTGTCACCTTGTCTCACTCCTTTTCAAATTTTTATTAGTGTTGTGTCCTCAGACTGTCGGACCTTTGTGCTTGCATTTTTATAAATATTATTAATGATGGTTATGTAAGCCATTTCAGTATCGCAGGATTTCAAAGACATCAAAACTGCTGATGATTTCACAGAATCAAAAGCCATTTCATAATCAGTAAAAGCCAGGATTTCATATTAATCCTTCCTTTCAATTAGTTCTCTCAGTACGTGTATATGATTAATAGTGCAAGTGCCGCTTCTGAATCCATCTTGGTCTTTTAGTTAAGTCAAATCCAGTTTTTCCTTCAAATGATGCAACAGTGCCTTCCTGAAAATGTAGTGAACAACTGATAGGAGGCTGATGGATCTGCCGTTCCTGAGGTCATCAAAGTCCATTTTTTTATGTGGCAGGATCAAAGAAGCATTGTTCCAGTCATCAGGAATTTTTCTTTCTTTGAGGCGTTTAGTGAAAATTCAGGTGAGTGTAGTTTGTTTCTCCATTGGCTTCAGACACAATACCCATGGGAATTCCATCCTCTTCTGGAGTTCTTTCCCGTTCTATGTTCTGAATGGCATGAGCAACATGAGCCGGAAGGACTGGAGGGACTACTGGCAGTAGTTGCGCATGCAGATAAGAACATAAAACGGGAAAGGACTCGTTTATATGTACAGGGGTTTATCAAAATAATATAAACACTTACTCTTTGCAGAGAACCTTTTATTTATGAGTTATAGGCCCAGCTCGAGCTTTCAGAACAGAAGCAATTCAACTTGAAATAGGCTTGTACAAGTCATACACATACGATAATGGAATTTGGGACCATTCTTTCTGTTAAATATATCCCAACTGTGCAAGTGAAGTTGGAGGTGAAAAGTCGGATGCCACCCCGGTGGCGCAGTGGTCTAAGCGATGGCCTCTGATCATTTGTCCGAAAGGGGTCTGGGTTCGAATCCCGGTCAGGCATGGCTTCCCTGGAACCAGTGACCCTAAATTAGGGACGGGCGACTGCTTATAGCCCATTGAGTTGCTCACGGTGGTCGTTAAACCTCCAATGAAAAAAAAAGTCGGATGTTCTAACCTTTCGCTCCAGATATTCCATACAAATGTTCAGTAATAATATTGAGATCTGGAATAGCTGTTGTGCCGCCCTGGTGGCGCAGTGGTCTAAGCGATGGCCTACTGATCATTCGTCCGAACGGGGTCCGGGTTCGAATCCCGGTGAGGCATGGATGTTGTGTTTGTTTTACGGCACTGGCTCTCTCCCTTCCCTGGAACCAGTGACCCTAAATTAGGGACGGGCGACTGCTTACAGCCCATCGAGTTGCTCACGGTGGTCGTTAAACCTCCAATCAAAAAAAAAAAAAAAATAGCTGTTGTACCTCATCTTTATGCTCTGCAAACCACAACTTGACATGTTACGCATAATGCACGAGTGTATTATCTGCTTGAAACCAGTGATGGCTATTAGGGAACCATGCCTGCAACATTGGGTGCAGATGCTCCCCAAGAATCGATTAGCACATTGTAGATGTTACACGACCCTGCAAAACAACCAATGGCTGTAAAAAATGCCATGATTTGGCTCGCAACAGCATCAAGGATCCACCTCCGTGCTTCACAATGGGAATCAAACAGTTGGGTTGGTACGCTTCTGCAGGATTTTGCCTGACGTTGCCTCTACCAATGGCAGGAAACAATGTGAAGAACGATTCACCAGACCAGATGACACGTTGCTAGACTTTAGCACCCCAGTGTTTCTGTGCTTTGCACCACCTTACATGTTTTATTGCATAATCATTACATGTTTTATTGCGTAATCAGAGGTTGTGGATTGCAGAACGGTCATAAATACTTGCACGATGGAATACTTGACGAAGTGTTATGACGGAAACAGGATCATTTCGATCGGTGTTCAACTCTGCTGTTATTTGCAGTTCTGTGGTCTTGTGCTTCTGTTGTACAATCCGTGCCAACGTTCGCCTATCCCTATCTGACATCTTCTTATGGCGTCCACAGTTTGCACGTTTGCAGGCAACCCCATATCCTTTTTTGCTAGGTATTCACAATCTTGGATGCAGTTCCTCGTGTTACACTACCGTTTCAGCCGTTCTAGTTAGTAAAGCCCTTGCAAGGAGCGCACCAATGATTATGCCTTTTTTGAAGTCACTAGGATCTGGCGTTGTCGACAATTACTCCACAACAGCTGTTTCACCTGTGACTATGGCACCGCTATGTGATAGTCGATATCGTACTGCGCCTCTTTATATACCTCACATCGCGGACGACGTCGTTGCCGTACACGCAATGCACTTTAGCACCCTGAGGTACACAGGATGCTAAAGTACACGCAATGCATACAGCGCATTGCTTGTACTCCAGTCTCATTGTGACCTAGCTCAGAGAATAAAAAAATAAAAAAATATTTTCCCCAGCAAATTCAAAGTTTTAAGGAAAATCAGTTTGACACTTTTTTTAGCACAACATTGATGGACAGACAGAAGAGCTTCTAAAATTGTAATGAGTTGAGGACATTAAGTTGTACCGTAAAGTTAATGTTTTATTTTTTTATTGAAGGTTTAACGACCACCTCAATGGGCTATATACAGTATAAGCGGTCTCCTGTCCGTAATTTACGCAACTCAATGGGCTATAAGCGGTCCCCTATCCGTAATTTAGGGTCACTGGTTCCAGGGAAGGGAAAGAGCCAGTGCTGTAAGACAAACGCAATATCCATGCCTCACCGGGATTCGAACCCGGACCCTTCTCGGACGAATAATCATAAACCAGCGCTTAGACTACTGCGCCACCGGGACGGCCTGTTTTACTTCGAGCGCATGCTATTGTCTTCCAACAAGGTATCGCTTGGTCCTTTGTGCTTAGTTGTTTGTCATTCGCTACTTATTTTTAAATATATTTTTACGCCGCCCCGGTGGCGCAGTGGTCTAAGGCGCTGGCCTCTTCTCATTCGTCCGTAAGGGGTCCGGGTTCGAATCCCGGTCAGGCATGGATGTTGTGTTTGTCTTACGGCACTAGCTCTCTCCCTTCCCTGGAACCAGTGACCCTAAATTAGGGACGGGTGACTGCTTATAGCCCATTGAGTTGCTCACGGTGGTCGTTAAACCTCCACTCAAAAAAATTTTTTTTTACATAAATACATATTTTGCGAATCATTGGGAATTTAAAATATTGGATATTTTTTGTTTATTGTTACCCAATGCTTTGGGTCACATTTTCCTTAAGTTATTTTATTTGCATCTTCAATATTTTGGTCCACTCCCATAATTCAATTCTGGTTGCGCCACTAAGGACATCTTTCATTTTCGAACAAAACTTCGTTCCCAAACTGAACAGTCAGGCTGAAAACAAATATAAAAAAATGTTGGGCGCAACTGAAAATGTGTTATCACTTGTCATCTGATATCCAGAAGGTAGTGCATTCCAAAGCCAGTCTGTTGACTTGTAGCATTTGCCTGCTAAATTGCAGGCCCCGGACTCAATAGGAGGCCAAAGGCTTAAAGAGGTGCTGTGATTTGGAAAATCCCCTCCCTCCCACCCGGTTCCATCGTTCCGTCCTGTGAAATACGAAACGTTTAAAGTTGTAAAGTACGCCAAAATCCTTTTATCATCCGACTCTCAGTAAATGTCATAAATTAATTAAAAAAGGATGTCTAAATTTTACGGATGTTTACTGCAGCTAACAAACTTCAAGATCTGATAAACTATAGTTATATATGAACGCCTAATTGTACCTGGGATGACAACAGCCATTTTGTATTGCAATTACATATCTCTTGGGTAAAACGGGTAAGTCCGTTGTTGAAATGGCAGGAGCCAGTTCTTACTCGGGCGCTTTGAAATTCAAATCAAGCCCAGTGCCTAAACAAATCTCTTGAGTTTTTATCTACCACACACAGGCATTGTGCATAACGAAGACGGGTAAAAACACAAACATCAAGGAAACGCAGATAGATTGTTTTACCATCGGCAAAAACACCATCCAGAACGCCACAGAGTGTGAGCGGCAAGCGATTTCAATACCCTTATTTCGACAATAGTTGTTCTCGTAGCAAAAGCACGCACATTCGTCCAGGATCGTTTATATTCTATTTCTATGTGACAAAACACCAAGAAAGACCTGTGCTCTGTGCACAACAAGTAGTATGCTCACCGCTTAATTTGAGTTCGTGTTCTTTTGTCCAGTTATTTATTTCTTAGATGTATTTAATGGGTTTTCTGATCTCGAGGAAGACAGATTCGGACTTGGAATTAAAAAAAAAAGGGGGGGGGGGGCGCAGAGGGAAGGAGAGAGGCCTCTTCTCCGCCCTGGTTATTGCTTTAAAGAAATTTAAAGAACTCTTTAACGATCTGTTTTAAGGAGAAAAACAAAGCGCTGAATTAACTTCTGAGTATATTTGTGCGAAATCAATTTTCAAAATTGTGCTTGAAGAGTTTTCCAAAAAACTGCGAAACATGGTGACAGCATCCAGGAAATCGTAAAACAAAAACAAAAGAACAACAACTATAAATCATATGTGAACCACATATTTTAGGACGTTTCCTGGGTGGACCCCTCAGTGAGGGGGACCATGAAATTCCAGAGGTGGTCTGGACCTCCGCATTCCCTACCTTCCGCCGCCTATGCTGCAGATGCAGTCTGTTTCAAATTACGCACCATCCTTCGCTATATGCTTTGAAACTGACTTTGCAAAAATGCTATGTGGCGCAGTGGTCTCAGCGATGGCTTATGGTCATTTGTCCAAAAGTGGTCCAGGTTCAAATCTCGGTAAGGCATGGCTGTTGTGTTTGTCTTACAGCACTGGCTGTCTCCCTTCCATGGAACCAATGACCCTAAATTAGAGACGGGCGACTGCTTATAGCCCATTGAGTTGCTCACGGTGGTCGTAAAGGTAGACGTCTAGGGATTTTACTTCCAATGGGCGAACTTGTGTACACATTTTCTTCACAATTAATGCGTTCCCTAGGATGAAAATTTGAACATCGATTAAAATAGCTTCATATTATAGCCTAGTATACTTAATATTTCCTAAAACGTTAACCATAATTATATTAAAAATCAATAACTTTTCCTTTGGTGGTGTTAAGACCAGAAAAAAGATGGCGCAACCTGTACATTGAAGACGTCAGTAGACAAACAAATGTTGTTGTTATTTTGATTAGAGGTTTAACGACCACCGTGAGCAACTCAATGGGTTATAAGCAGTCACCCGTCCCTAATTTAGGTTCACTGGTTCCAGGGAAGGGAGAGAGCCAGTGCCGTAAGACAAACACAACATCCATGCTTCACCGGGATTCGAACCCGGCCCTTTTTCGGACGAATGACCAGAGGCCATCGCTTAGGCCACTGCGCCACCGGGACGGCCAACATTGTTTAATGAAAACATATTTGGCCGCCCCGGTGGCGCAGTGGTCTAAGGCGCTGGCCTCTGCTCATTTGTTCGTAAGGGGTCCGGGTTCGAATCCCGGTGAGGCATGGATGTTGTGTTTGTCTTACGGCACTGGCTCTCTCCCTTCCCTGGAACCAGTGACCCTAAATTAGGGACGGGCGACTGCTTATAGCCCATTGAGTTGCTCACGGTGGTCGTTAAACCTCCAATCAAAAAAAAAAAAAAAAAAACATATTTAAGTAACAGAACTGTTGATACATCAAGACGTTTCCTCACACAGGAACACCGCTGCTTGCTTGCTTGCTTGTCTTGTTGTTTGTGCATGATCATTCCACCCTCGATACAAGAAGGTTTTCCGTTTCTGAGATAGTGCCCGCTATCTCTTTCAATGTTGCTTCAAGTTTTCCCACACTGCCGCTATCTACGCTTGGTATACGTCTCAATCCTGAGCTGTCCATCTCAACGTCATAATTACATTCATAAGCGAGGATTGCACGTATTCGATTACTATTGGATGTTCCAAACAATTGGCTGCTTCAATGTATCAATAGTTAACGCGATCCTTTCATATAATGAATTTACATTTGTTCGTAATGAATATAATATTAAAAGTATTATTTTTTATTTGAAAACTCGAGATTTCAACGAATTTTTGTGAAATCCTACCAGAGAGAGAGAGAGAGAGAGAGAGAGAGAGAGAGAGAGAGCAAAGATAAACTGTAAGAGCCGGTGATTCCATCTGGAAACTGAAAAATTGGTAGATGTGATCTAGCATTAAAGTATCTTACAAGGCTATATATGATAACAGTTTTTTGTGTCTTTATCACTCATGATTGCCATGTAATCGGTACCACTGGAACTGGGTTTTGTTGGATTTTTCACCTGCCTTCCTAAGAATGTTTTGTTACGCATTTGTGCAAAAAGTATGACGTTTTGCTCACATTTCAACATGTACGTGCTTAAGGTAGACGTCTAGTGACTTTGCTCCCTATCCTTCCAATGGAAAAACTTCTGTATACATTTTCTTCAAAATTAATGCGTTCCCAAGGATGAAAATTTGAACATCGATTAAAATAGCTTCATAGTATAACTTGGAATACTTAATATTTTGTAAAACATAATATTAAACATGTTAAAAATCAATATCTTTTCCTTTGGTGGTGTTGAAACCAGAAAAAAGATGGCGCGACCTGTACTTTGATGACGGCAGTAGACAAACAAATGTTGGATTGCACAATTATGGTTATGTTTTGGAAAATATTAAGTATTCCAAGTTATAAAATAAAGTTATTTTAATCGATGTTCAAATTTTCATCATTGGGAACGCATTAATTGTGAAGAAAATGTGTACAGAAGTTTTCCCATTGCAAGTATAGGAAGCAAAATTACTTGACGTCCACCTTGAGGCAGAGTGAATTTGATTAATTTGATTGGTAAGTAGTTATCAGGACCTTTATAAAGTTCCTGTGCACTTTAAAAATTTAGTAATTTCGAACGTACAAAAAGGCAGAAACAATCAGCAAATGGAATGTCTGATTAAATGACAGAGGACATTTTAAGACGACAACATAGCCACCATCCTTTTCTGTTCAGCGCTCGATTTGGATTTTCACTTAATCTAAAACACTCCCTAGTTGTTCTTGGATGGTGTACAAAAGTGTAACCCCCCCCCAGGTACTCAGTTCCTGAATGCATTTCTGAGCAGGTGTTCAGGAGATGAAAGTTTCAACAACTCCCCAGACTTCTTTGACATGTTTCCTTTTTTTTTTTTTTTTTTTTTTCTTAAGACTGCCAGATCCTCATTGATTCGGGGCTTTTCATGCCATGGTTTTCTCATTCAGTGACATGGATTTTTTAAATCTTTAACCAGCCGAAACGAATGAACCTGCGCATCAAAAAGCGTTGCTTTCTCCTTTAACTTTGTGTCCAAACTGGTCATTCTGGAACCAGGGACGCTAAATTAGGGACGGGTGACTGCTTATAGACCATTGAGTTGCTCACGGTGGTCGTTAAACCTCCAATAAAAAACAAAACTGGTCATTAAAGGGAATGATTGACATTAATACTTTTTAACTGATTACCTCCTAAAAGGGTTAATAACAATGACGTAGAACCTAAAACAGGAGAGAGAGAAAATGTTTGAGTCACTCGTTTCTATTTATTGACGTGACGTCCGTGTCAGGGGGCTTTCCCATGCCCACCATGCCTTGGGTCATGGAGCAGAGAATAAAGAACTAACAAGTTAGTTAGCAAAATCATGCAATACATTGATTATGGGGTCAAAGGTTAGGACATAGCTTTCTAACATACCAGGAATCATTGCTCAACTTATTACTCAAGTTATGAGGATAATGGCTGTGGAATAAATCTCGCTCCTGTGCCCTGACCTTTGACCTTATTTCGATGATATTAAACAGAATTGATTCAGTATACTTCCGGAACAACATACTAAAGTTTTGTCGCAATAGAAACATTTTTAGTCAAGTTATGGGGATAATGACTGTAGAATAAATCTCGCTCCTGTGACCTGACCTTTGACCTCACTTCAATGATATTCAACAGAACCAGTTCAGTATACCTCCGGAACAACATACTAAAGTTTTGTCGCAATAGAAGCATTTTTAGTCAAGTTATGGGGATAATGGCTATGAAATAAATCTCGCTCCTGTGCCCTGACCTTTGACTTCATTTCAATGATATTCAACAGAACCAGTTCAGTATACCTCCGGAACAACATACAAAAGTTTTGTCGCAATAGAAGTTATGAGGATAATGGCTGTGGAATAAATCTAGCTCCTGCGCCCTGACCTTTGACCCCATTTCGATAATATTCGACAGAACCAGTTCAGTGTACCTCTAGAACACCATGATAAAGTTTTGTTGCAATCGAAGCTTTTTTACATAAGTTATGACGCATAAGGGCGATGGAATGAATCCCGCTTCTATGTCCTGACCTTTGACCCCATTTGGACGATTTTCAATAGGGTTCGTCCCCAGATGGTCCCCTACCACTTACTAAAATTTCATCGAAATCGAACCATTTTTACACGAGTTATGGTGCGGACGGACAGACAGACGGACAATGCTGGAGCACACACGCTTCTTCAACCTACGGTTGGAAAGCGTTACAACGGAGCGCTTCTCAAAGTGAAAGGTTTATGGTCGGTACTGCTGAGATGAGAGGAGGAAAAAATTGTTTTCGTTTAAGGGTTTAACGACCACCGTGAGCAACTCGTTGGGCTGTAAGCAGTCGCCCTTCCGAAAGTTAAGGCTACTGTTTCCTGGGAAGGGAAAGAGCCAATGTCGTAAGACAAACACAACATTCATGCCTTATCGGGACTCAAACCCGGTCCTATCTCGGACGAATTGTCGAAAGCCAGCTTTTAAACCACTGCGTCACCGGGGCAGCCAAAAACATTGTTCTGCCGTGGCTTTAATAAAACCCGATAGCTATGAGAACATTTCTATTCAGGAAGCACAGAAAATCTGAGGCACCACCTGTTTAGGGTATATGAGCCGATGAAAGGGTTGAAGCTTCTTACCGTACTGGAAACTGAGTTCTTGTGGAGAGCAACTTTGCTGTAATGAGTATTGAGTATATCTTCTCACGTCACAGTTGTCCGTACAGTTCCATTCTTCGATGAAACTCAATAAAACCACCGGATATTTTCATTTAGTTATGGGTTATGACCCTGAAAAGCAGGAAAAAACGTTTTATGCCTCCATTTCAGTGACTTTCAGAGATAGGATTTAAGAAGGTAAACTCCAAGTGGACCAAAATGAATAGCGTAGGAGGTATCAACAAGCATGCGAAGCGCCAGCAGCATCGAGGAATGTTGATCTCTCTCTGAGATACCCCAGCGACCTGATAATCTGAGCAGGGACGTCCCTAGATTTCGAAATCAGGATGTGCGAGCGCTACTTTTGGCGGGGCAAGCATGATAGCAACTTTATTTTACGAAACAGTGAAAGAACGAATTCTTAATGATTTTTTTTAATTATTATTGAAGATTTAACGATCACCGTGAGCACTCAATGCGCTATAAGCAGTCGCCCATCCCATATTTGAGGTCACTGGTTCCACGGAAGGGAGACAGCCTGTACCGTAAGATAAACACAACATCCCCGCCTCACCGGGTTTCGAACCCGTACCCTTCTCGGACGAATGGTCAGCGCTTAGACCACTGCACCTCCAAGACTGCTTTAATTCTTTTCACTACCGGCTACAAAAGAATTCGTGCAATCCCTACCCCTCCCCCTGAATACACTTACATACCCGGATCTGACTATAGTTACGCCACTGGTGTAGTATACAATTGTTGGTAGAACGTTGCCTTCAACTTTTTGCTTGCTTTGAATACATTGTCTTAAATTGCTTTTCAAAATTTTGCATTTTTCCTTACGAAAATAGTACTGTTCTTGAACAATTTATTTAAAAGAAAATGTCGTTTTTGTTTACGCTTTCCAACCGTAGGTTGTAGAAGCGTATATGCTCCAGCTTTGTCCGTCTGTCCGTCCGCGCGATAACTCGCGTAAAAATGGTTCGATTTCGATGAAATTTTAGTATGTGGTAGGGGACCACTCGGGAAGAACCCTATTGAAAATGGACGAAATAGGGTCAAAGGTCAGGACATAGGAGAGGGATCCATTCCATTGCCCTTATGCCTCATAACTTGCGAAAAAATGGTTCGATTTCGATTAAAGTTTAGTATGTCGTAGGAGACCACCTGGAATGAACCCTATTGAAAATGGACGAAATGGGGTCAAAGGTCAGGACTTAGGAGCGGGATCCATTCCATTGCCCTTATGCGTCATAACTTGTGGAACGTATATTCTAAATTAACTTTCCTTTTTAGTTTCTTTCCTTATGTAAATCTTGAGTTTGTTCTCCGTTATACTTCACACTTAACGTGATATCTTTTCTCTCAAACGAATACTGTTGGCAACATAATTGAGGTGGAATGAACATGACGTATGCCTGTTATGAGATAAGAACCAGAGATATAAACTACGATACTACAGTTGCTTGTAGAGCGTGGTGGAATGTTGGTGGTTGCTTTGTGTTATGTGATTTCTATATTATCGTGAAGTGATATATCTGTGCTGGAGAAATAAAGCATCATTCCCGTAAGTTTTGAGTTCGGTATAAATGTTTCGTCTGGTCGTTAAGGTTTAATTTAAGAACTATTTCATCGCATGGTTATGTTTTTAAAAATAACGTATCAGTACGAAAAGACGTTTACGTTATACTTGCGTAAAAATAGTTCGATTTCGATGAAAGTTTAGTATGTGGTAGGGGACCACCTGGCAATGAACCCTATTGAAAATAGAAGAAATGGGGTCAAAGGTAAGGACATAGGAGTGGGATCAATTCCATAGCCCTTATGCATCATAACGTACGTAAAAATGCTTTGATTGCGACAAAGCTTTATCATGTTGTTCCGGAAGTATACTTAACAAGTTGTGTTGAATATCATCGAAATGGGGTCAAAGTTCAGGACACAGGATCGAGATTTATTCTACAGCCATTATCCTCATAACTTAAGTAATGATTTCTGGTATGTTGGAAAGCGTATTATAATCAATGCATTGCACGATTTTACTAACTTGTTTATTTAAATCAAATTTTAACGTCGTGCTAGGCAGGCACAATACCTTCCCCTCCTTAACTTCCTTCCTTCAAGCCAGCGACTTCGCCTTGCACTCCTCTCCTATACAGTAGTCGTCAGCCACTTTCTGCACTTTAACTGTCTTGGAGCTATATTAAAAGCACTAGTGTAGCTTTAGACTCCACTTTCCGTGTTGGAATTCCCTATTTGTAAAAAACAACAACAACAACAAGAAAAACAAAAAAAAATACCCCAAAGTAATTAGTAGTTACGCCTTCAATGAATTCCTATCCACCCTCCTCATTAGTCCCTCTATCCATACAAACATGAAAAAGAGGCTTAAACTAATAGCTAGGGAGCTTAACGACGAATTTGAGGTGAATGTGGACACACCGGATAAAAGCATAAATTTTTTCCACGTGCTACTTAGGGCCACAGCTTTCAATTTTAGATAGGAACCACCTCCTCCGGCTGCCATCTTGAATTTTACAGCGGTCATCTTGAAATATAAGGATATTACAATATCTAGGCTTCTTAGGATCACAATCTTGGTGTGTAAACATACATTTTCGGGGTCAGGGAATACAAATAGACAATTTTTAAATACATCAAAACATTTATTTATTCACAATAATACATTTTACTGGTGTTCCTGTGTACCATTTAGAAAATATTCACCAATGTTTTGTTTTCAAAATTATACGTGTACTAAATGCATACGTACTAAATACACACGAAAAGACATACATTTTTCACATTCTTACATGAAAGAGGCCATTTAACAATTTTGAAAGATGCCTTATATGAAAGAGGCCATTGCTTATGCCGTATTCAAACATTGACATCCGCAGAGTTCTGTGCAATTCCAACCTGCCTTTCTGCATGCACAACTACCACCACCTCCACTTTGGCTCTTACAGTTGCACTTCGCCAATTCACTACAAGCATGTTCCATACAGGAACCCAGGATACATTGTCTCCATTCAGTGTCCAGCCCAAACCGTCTGGATTAGGAGTGTGCTGTACACTACGCTCACTAGTGCACCATACTCCTACCAGGGTAAATGAAGTACAAGGTAACATAGAAGATTATGGATTATATGTGGAGACACTTAATGAGGAACATATTGGTAATAATGGTGATGCAGAAGTTAATAAAGTCTGAATTGAGAAATCTTGGAATAAGGTTATAAAGACAGAACAGAATGAAATAGAGTTTAAATTAGACACGGGGGCAAAAACAAACACATTACCTTTAGCAAAATATAATAAAATTTGTTTCGAATCCTAACGTGGAGAACTGGAATTGAAGAATACTTCAACTGTATTAGTAACATATGGTAATTTTAAAGTAAAACCTGAGGGCAAAATACATGTAATTCTTAATGGATCTCATTCACCTCGCGTTGCATCATGGGAAAACTTTTCCATGTCTGCGGACCAGCAATGGTTTGTTTACATGCGTTTTCCCATTGCTTAACGAGGCGTTGCGTTTCAGGGGTTCAGGAAAATCGTGATTTTCGTAAATTTATTAACGACATGCCCGACTCTTTCTCATCGTATGGTTGTACTAATAAATCCTATCACCTAAAATGTACATAAGAAGGTATAACTTTCCATAATTTTCATCTGAAAAGGCCGAAACTGTTAAAGAAATGTTTGCGTAAAATGAAACGCGATGATTTTCATCCCAATGTGCATTCTCGAATACGTTATGCCCACTTTAACGAGGAAGATTTCGATTATTAGGGAACTAAGAAAAGAAGGCGGCTAAAACCTGGCAGTATTCTTTCGATATTTAATTAAAAAAAAAAGTGAAAAAGGGAAAACGAATTGCATATCTAGATCGGTAAGTTGTGAATTAACTTCTATGTTCATTTGATGATTATGCTGATCAGGTATTCATTCCACACATCAATATACAGCTAGAAAACTGCAAAAGAGCTGATGTAGTATGGGACAAATACATACCGACCGGCCTCAAAGAATCCACTAGAGAAAAGCGAGGAAAGGTTGCTGGAAAGAACAAGCTCCAACTGAAGTGGGCCGACTTCTTACGAGACCCGACCAACAAACAGGAACTTTTTGCATTCCTTTGTGATAAGTTGGCAACTGTTGAATGCTCTAAAAACAAGGAAATTATTATCACATGTGGTGCCACGGTTATTGTCCGAGCAACTGATAGATCCATGCCACCATGTGATCACGTGGATGCGGACACCAGGCTGTTCATCCACTTACAGGATGCATTTCGGAATAGCTGTACTAACTGTATGACTCGTACTGTTGACACGGATGTAGTGGTGATCCTCCTTGGCAAATTCCATCACCTGATGACCTTGTGTCAAGATGTGAAGATTTGGGTTGCGTTTGGTATAGGCAAAACTTTCACTGGGTAGAGAGAAATCCCTGGCCTTTCCTGTCTTCCACAGTTTCACGGGATGTGATACCACATCTGCATTTTTCGGACGAAGCAAGAAGTCTGCCTGGGAGGCATTGAATTGCTACCCTGATGTGACACATGCCTTTACCTACATGGCACTCCACCCTTACACAAAATTTGAGATTGATGATGAAAATTTCAAACTACTAGAGCGTTTCACCGTTATCTTGTATGATAAAACCAGTGACGTAGAACATGTGAATGAAGCCAGGAAGGAGTTGTTTTGCCAGAAGAGTAAGACAATGGAGAAACTTCCCTTAACTAGGGACGCACTACAGCAGCACTCAAAGCGGGTTGCATATCAGGCAGGAGTATGGTGCACTAATGAGCGCAGTGTACAACACGCTCCTAATCCAGAAGGTTGGGGCTGGACACTGAATGGAGACAGTGTATCCTGGGTTCCTGTATGGAACATGTTACCTGTTGCCTCAAAGGCTTGTAGTGAATTGGTGAAGTGCAACTGCAAGAGCCAAAGTGGATGTGGTGGTAGGTGTACATGCAGAAAGGCAGACTGGAATTGCACAGAACTCTGCAGTCGTCAAGTTTTGAATACGGCATAAGCAATGGCCTTTTTCATATAAGGCATCTTTCAAAATTGCTAAATGGCCTCTTTGATATAAGAATGTAAAAAGTGTATGTCTTTTAGTGTGTATTTAGTACGTATGTTATTTACACTGCTGGCCACCCAAAATGCAACACCAAGAAGGACACGAGATAGCAAAGCCAGATTTACTGGACACATAACAACAGATACAAAGATGAAACGATTGGGCTTACAGGCCCGTGCGACTTGCGGAACACGCAGACATCAACAATAGTTCGAGTGGCCTCCATGGCTGGCAATAACGGCCGCTAGACGCCGCGGCATCGAACGAAAGAAGCTTTGGATGCGGGCTTGGGGTATGTAGGTCCAGGCTGCTTCCACACGTTGCCACAGGTCATCAGGCGTAGCCGCGGGTGGTGCTTGACGAGCCACTCGGTTGCCGATCAGCGACCAGACCTGTTCGATGTGCGACATATCGAGAGAACAAGCAGGCCACGGCAGCAGTGACACCTGGTGGGCCGTGAAGAATTGTTGCACGATGCGTGACACGTGAAGGCGCGCATTGTCCTGTTGAAACGTGGCCGCTGGCAGGTCCTGCAGGTAAGGGAGGACTACAGGTTCCAAAACGTCGGAGATGTAGTGGTGGCTGTTGAGTGTACCGGCGATGCGTACCAGAGGGGTGCGGGTGTCATATCCAATTGCGCCCCAAACCATAACGCCAGGCGACGGACCGGTATGGCGATGCATAATGCAGGCGTCATACAGTCTCTCGCCGCCACACATGGATCCGACCATCGTGGTGTTGCAGGCAGAAGCGGGATTCGTCGGAGAAGACAATGTCGTGCCATTCCGTAGTCCAGGTGCGGCGTTTAACGGCCCACTGCCGCCACACTCGCCGGTGGTGTAACGTCAATGGTAATCGCAGCAATCTGCGCCGTGCGGCAAGTCCCTGGTCCTGCAGACGACGTCGAACGGTACGTTCGGACACAGGTTGTTGCGCAGCACACCCAAATTCCTGCGCTAACGTTCGTGATGTGGCGATGCGAGCCGGCAATGCCCGCCGCACAACATGCCAGTCCTCTCGTTCGGTTGCTCACGTCGGTCCGTCCGTCCCTCCTGCACCCACCGAATCCATACTCACCTCACTGTGGCTGGATGTCGTCCCACACGGGCGATACGATAAACCGCTGTCGCGATAAGCCACTATTCGTCCTCTGTCGAACTCCGAAACGTGCTGGAATGACTGCTGTATTCTGCGACGAGGTATCAGGAAGCTTCCCACGCACAGGTTCAGCAGCACAACACACTTCCACTACTTACACCTCGCCTTCTGTGCACCCTTCTTATAGTGCTTCTCAGTGGTGTGCCCGGTGCACATGATTTGCATATGCCCTGTAATGCTAATCGTTTGCATGTCCTCTCGTGGGCGACGCGTGCTGCGAATTTCAGGCCAATGGGATGCCTCCTTCTTGGTGTTGCATTTTGGGTGGCCAGGAGTGTAGTACACGTGTAATTTTGAAAACAAAACATTGGTGAATATTTTCTAAATGGTACAGAGGAACACCAGTAAAATGTATTATTGTGAATAAATAAATGTTTTTTTTGACCCCGAAAATGTATATTTACACACCAGGATTGTGATCCTAAGTGCTTTAAAAGACGAGATATTGTAATATCCTTATATTTCAAGATGACCGCTATAAAATTCAAGATGGCCGCCGGAGGAGGTGGTTCCTATCGAAAACTGTAAGCTCCTTAAGTAGCACGTGGAAAAAACTTGGTCCTGTTATCGGGTGTGTCCACATTTTCATGCTAAGCTGCCTCACTATAAGGAATTGGAAGAGTGAAGAACAAATGAACTTTCATGGCCCTGCGGATGCTATTTTGATAACCTTTTTTGGAGACGTGAACAACGCACTTCCCAGGGGAAAATATGTAGGGCTTCATGAAATAAAACACAAGACTTATTACTAGGCAAAGTCCAGATTATATTTCAAAATTAAATATACTGAGAAATGACACATTTTGAACTGGGTGGGCGGCAGGGTGGGCAAGACAAATTTCAAGGTGGGCTCAAGCCCACACTCGCATCCCCTTGGCGACGTCCATGAATCAGAGGTACGGCCTTCCGGCCAATTGTCGGAGTTGTTCCGGATGAGGCATGAGGATCTGGTTTTGTTCCTTCCCTGGTGCCACTCTTTAGAGACTTAGATCCTCACGGGTGAACCCCGAAAAAGCAGAAAGAAAAAAAAAACTTCTTTCAAGAGCTCCTCCCACAAGATAGTTTTGTGTACACCACTGTTTCGTATAACTAATTCAAATGGCTCCTATCTTTGGTACAGTAGAAGTTATTAAATAGAATACAAAAGCGCACAGTGAGTTTACAAAAACCTTGAATGTGCAGTTCTAACTTTATAATCAGTTGTTCTTGTATTACATACAGTTTTTGCAATCCAGAGATAATGTTAGCTGGGACTTGACGATATGTTATTTTCTACACGAGTATCATCATTTTTACGATGTATTTTTTTTTGTTTTTGTTTCGGGGGTTAACGACCTCCATGACCAAATCTAAGGTCTATAAGTAGACGCTCGTCCCCAATTTGTGTGGTACCACTGATTCAAGGAAAGGGCAGAACCAACGCCATCAGGCATGCCTGTCCAAGATACTATCCAGTCCATTACGCCAAACATATTTTGCAGAAAAAAAAAATGTTTGGTAACAAAAAAAAAAAAAAATGTTTGGTAGCCAAAAAAAAAAAAAAAAAAAAGGAAAAAAGAAAAAAAGAAAAAAGAAATTATTAAGGGGTTTCAAAATTTAAAAAAGGGATTTGAAGTTGTTCTAACATTGAACATAAAAAAAAAAAACAATGTACGTGTGGTCAGGCAGTATTTCTTCGAACAAGAGAGCATGTGAATTTGAAGCTATCGTCGACTGACTCCATTCTAACTCCACGCGTAGAGTAATAGAAGAATATGGCGATATGCTTGCGTTAATAACCTTGAAACTTCGCACAAAATCCCATGAGGTGATTTAAATGCATGAAAAACGTAAATTAACTGAACCTAGAGACCAAATTTGAAAGCCTTAAAGTAATTTAACTTATTTCCTTACTTTCAGCAAGGATATTAAATGGAATTCTGAAACACGCAATTGAAATGCTAAAGGAACGTACATGTACATTGGAATTCCACACACGTATCTTGGCAAAAAAAAAAAAAAAAAAAAAAAAGCAGTTTATCTAAATTTCTGGCGATCCCCTGTTAAAAAATGTAACTGTGATTGAAACTCGAATTATCAAGAATGTTTTAATGCATTATTTCTTGTTTTTAGATAAAAAAAAATGCCTGTAAATCTTAACGATTCTAAATTGCGCCATCAGAGACAAGAGAGGGGTATTGAACAAATTCATTAGGTGCACATGATAATACGCATGAATATTCAAAATATTTTATCCGTACATTGTGGGACATGACTTTCATTTTAGTGAAATGGTGAACTTCAGAACTTAGGTTTTTTGCTAATGGATATATTTTTTTATATATCTTTTTTTAAGTACCTAGCCTTATGATCTTTCCAGAAGGAATGTGGTGATTGACCAAACAAGTTGCGGCGCTTGGGTGCGGTCGACGCGTTTAATTGCATAACTTGCGAAGTTTTACTAGCAGTCTCTACCGAGGCACAGATGCAAGCACATCCATTTTCTGTGCCTGAGATTTTCGGTGCCTTTGGCAGCTCTTGCTGAAGGCCAAGAAACAACCATTCGCAATGCTCAGCGTTCTGGCCCAAGTATCGCTCTGACCTTTGTGGAGATGCGACCCAGCCATGATGGAAGTATGATGCAACTACATCGCAGGCGGCATTAGAAAGAAAAAGTATATCTAGTAACGCGTAATAGATCCCTATCTGTTTAATCATGACAGTGATCGAAAAACTGTGCTCCAGAGATTACAAGGCAGCGATGAGAAACTTATCCATTTTAACGTCGTGCGCAGCTGAAATCTAATGTATCCCACAGGTGGTATACCAACTACCAGGGGGCAGTGTTACAAGCGTCGGTTTAATAGAAGTGCAAGTATTCGACTTGATAAGTGAAGTGCAGTGTTACAAGCTCCGGTTTAATACACTGGCGGAAAGTGAAACAAGTTAGTAAAATCATGCAATGCATTGATTATGATACGCTTTCCAACATACCAGAAATTATTACTCAAGTTATGAGGATAATGGCTGTGGAATAAATCTCGCTCCTGTGTCCTGACCTTTGACCCCATTTCGACGATATTCAACAGAACCGGTTCAGTACACCTCAGGAATAGCATGTTAAAGGTTTGTCGCAATAGAACCAGTTTTACGCAAGTTATGAAAATAATGGCTGTGGAATAAATCTTGCTTTTGTGCAATGACCTTTGACCCCATTTCGTTGATATTCAACAGAACCGGTTCACTATACCTCCGGAACAACATGATAACGTTTTGTCGCAATCGAAACATTTTTATGTAAGTTATGATGCACAAGGGCAATGGAATGGATCCCACTCCAGTGTCCTGACCTTTAACCCCATTTCGCCCATTTTCAATAGGGTTCGTCCCCAGTGGCTCCTACCACATACTAAAATTTCATCGAAATCGAACCATTTTTACGCAAGTTATGACGCATAAGAGCAATGGAACAAATCCCGCTCTTATGACCTGCCTGACCTTTGACCCTATTTCGCCCATTTTCAATAGGGTTCGTGCCCAGGTGGTTCCCTACCACATACTAAAATTTCATCGAAATCGAACCATATTTACGCATGTTATAACGCATAAAGACAATGGAATGGATTCCACTTTTATGCCCTGACCTTTGACCCCATTTCGCCCATTTTCAATAAGGTTCGTCCCCAGGTGGTTCCTTACCAAATACTAAAATTTCATCGAAATCGAACCATTTTTACGCAAGTTATGACGCATAAGGGCAATGGAATAAATACCGCTTTTATGCCCTGCCTGACCTTTGACCCCATTCGCCCATTTTCAATAATGTTCGTGCTTAGGTAGTTCCCTACCACATACTAAAATTTCATCGAAATCGAACTATATTTACGCATGTTATGACGCATAAAGGCAATGAAATGGATCCCGCTCTTATGGCGTGAACTTTGACCATACTTCACCCATTTTCAATAAGGTTCGTCCCCTGGTGGTCCCCTACCACATACTAAAATTTCATCGAAATCGAACCATTTTTACGTGAGTTATCGTGCCGACAGACAGACGGACGGACGGACAGACGGACGGACGGACAGACGGACGGAAAAAACCGGATCATATACGCTTCTTCAACCTACGGTTGGAAAGCGTAAAAAAGAACACCAAGAAAGAGACGTCTGATACCAACGAAATTTATACAGCATAATAACGGAATACAGAGGATAACGTGATCAAAACATTATGGCAAAATACAGCTGTATTTGCTGGTAAACTGAAAAATAACATTAACATGGTTAGTACGAGGTTGAACCGCCATGAACTGCGTCACACTGTGCAATTCTGGCATGGAGTCTGTCGTACAGATGTTGGATGTAAGTTTGGGGTATTGAGTTCCAAGCATCCTCAACCTGGACGCGTAAATCGGGGATGGTCGTGGCTGGCCGTGGAGACCGGATAAGTCGTAGTCCCATAAAATTCCACACGTGCTCAATGGGGGACAAATCCGGTGAACGTGCAGGCCATGGAAGTTGTCTCACACCCTGAAGTGCATGTTACGGTGCACGTGCCGTGTATGGGCGTGCGTTATCTTGCTGGAAAACACCACAATGAACCGACCTTACAAATGGCAAAACAACGGGCTGAATGATGTTGTTGATGTAGGAGGTGCTGTTTAACGTACCCGGTACAAACACTAGTTGTGTACGGGAGTGATAGCTGATCGCTCCCCACACCAGGAGACCAGGTGTAGGCCCTGTGCAGACGTTGGCGACACCACTGCAGCCGTTCCTGACGGTGGGCTGGAGTCAGAAGTACACATGCCAGAGGCACAAGTGCACGTATATAGTCCTGCATCCAGTAGACGGTTGCGAATTGTTCGCACAGTCACCTCAGGTGCAACGGCAGCTCGGATTTGCTTCGCAGTGGATGTTCTGCTTGACAACGCCGCTCTTTTTATGCGTCGATCGGTCCGCTCATCAGTCCGTCTGTGACTCCCGGTTCCACGTCTTCTCGTGTGGGAATGTTCCTCGGACCATCTACGCCACCATCGTACCACCACCGATACTTCCCGTCCAATTCGCTCCGCAATACGACGATACGACCACCCGGCCTCGCGGAGTCCGACTATACGACCTCGCTCAAAGTCCGATAACTGCTGAAATCGTACACGCCTTCCATGTCCAGGCATTGCAGCTTCTTCAGGGTCTTCGCACGTGTCCGTACGCCGACGACTGATTACATTCACTTCGCCGCACTCCTTAAATACCACCGAAGAGAATTTGCATATTATGCCGTGCTGTGGCGTAAGCGTTCACCGGTGGTTCCCGAAATTAACATCACACCTACGTAAACTCGACTCCATTAACATATGTAAATTTCATGATCGTCCGCCAATTCCTTATTGGCGCTCTTTTTTCACTTTCCGCCAGTGTAGATGAAGCACAGTGTTACAAAAGTCGGCTACGTATGTGTCAAGAATTAATGTTCCCAATTCTGAGTCACATACATCTGAGTATGATCGTCTTGAAGATGATGCGGTAAACCTTTAAATTACCATACTTAAGATCCGTTTATGATCTACCTATTAAAAAAGTAATCTACGTCTTAGGTACAAAGAAAGAATGCTAGTGTCAATCGTCCGTAACTGGAGTGGGCCTGGGTTCTGAAAAATGAGGGCTAACTGAAGTTAAATTAGTTTTACTAGGAGTGCAAACATGATGATTTTCTTGTTTTAATTTTTCTTCCGGCAAGGGAGATGTTACAGACATCTCCGGGATTAGGTTTTTTTATTGTAGATGTTATGTACGCAGTGTCTCCCCCGCCCCAGCTGTGATTTTGATTTTGATTTTAATATGTAGTGTCTACATGTATATTGCATGCTTTATTATACTCAGTTTGAGTCTTTGCGCTGAAACGACGGAGATGACTAAAAGGTAAAAAAAAAAAAAAAAAAGGAAGAAAAAGAAAGGAATAGGAATTATTATTGAATTAAACTCTTAACCGATATCTCCTGTCCTTTTTCGAGTCAGGAAAGTTATGGTTCCTCGGTGCTTTTACTCTTGAGAAGCTATTTTTGGCGCTCTTTGGCCAAGCCTGGCCCTTGCGTTACTAAAATCAATTAAAATCAATTAACCAGCAACATCTGGAATCATATATTAAACCCGTAGCTTACTTTTACGACGTTATGAGCTCGACTGCGTGCTGCAAGAAGACGACCTTCCGGCAGGGCCGTAGCTTGGGGGCCGCCAAAGGAGGCTGAGTCCCCCACCCCGAGAAGTTTTGAGCCTCCCTTGGAAAGACTCAATAAACGAAATACGAGGGTGTGCGATAAGTATCCGGATTTTTATTCCTATCGATACAAAACCGTGTGTATGATCGTATGTATGCGCAAAACTATTACGACTACTTACTCACGGTGATTGTTAAACCTTCAACCAATAGAAAAAAACAAAAAAAAAACGACTACTTTCAGTGAAGCGCCGTAAAAGCGGAGCGGCTTGATACTAATGTTAGGTAGCGCTGTCGATCAATAACAATGGCGGCTACGTTAAGTGTTCAGTTCGAGCAGCTGTAAAAAAACTTCTGTAAAAACACTTCAGTACACGAAAGAAGGCGTAAAGGCCGTGGACATTACGAGAAGACTTCGGACAGTGTTTGGTGAGGCGGCTATGTATCGTTCCAGTGTTTTATGAATGGGTCATGAAGTTCAAAGCTGGCCACGAGAACCTTGAAGATGAGACACGGTCAGGTAGGCCTAACACGGCGGTGACTGATGAAACGATTAAACGTGTTGACGACTTGATTAAAGGTGACAGACGCATTCATGTTTGGGATATTGCAATGAAATTGGATATCAGTAAAGATGCTGTTGGACGAATTATTCATGAACATCTCAACTATAAGGAGATCTGAGCCAGATGGGTACCCCGAATGCTTATAGTGGTGCATAAACGCCAAAGGCTAGACATTTGCAATGAACTGGTACAGCGCTGAGTTGGGGAGGGTGACGCATTCCTAGGATGCTTAATCACAGGAGATGAAACGTTGATTCATCAGTTGGAACCGGAGACGAAACGTTGATTCATCAGTTGGAACCGGAGACGAAACGTTGATTCATCAGTTGGAACCGGAGACGAAACGGCAAAGTATGCAATGGCGTCATCCAATTTCGGCCCCATCAAAGAAGTTTAAAGTTGATTCGTCGGCGTCCATGGTCATGGCTACTGTCTTTTGGGACAAACAAGGTATCCTTCTGGTTGAGTACTTGGTAAAAAATTAAACAATAAATGCGAAGGCCTATGTGAAGACACCGAGAAAACTTGCGCAGCGTATCCGGACCAAACGCCAACATTGAAAAACAATCAAGTGTTGCTTCAGCATGATAACGCCCGCGAATTGCTAAACCAGTGCAAGCACAAATCGCAAAACAGAGGTGGACCGTTCTTACGCACCCTGCTTACAGTCCGGTCTTGGCACCTTCCGATTTTCATGTTTTCGGTCCCTTGAAGGATAGTGTTCGAGTCCAACACTATGACAGCATGGACGATCTGCGAGTGGCTGTCCGTTAATGTATTCGCAACACCCCTGCTGATTTCTTCGCTACCGGAATGAATCATCTTGTTGATTAGTGGAGGAAATACATTGTGATGAACGGAGAATACACGGAAAAGTGAGTTTGACTGTTCGTACCACTGTATTACATATGTGAATATAATATTTATGCATCCCGTATTTTTTATTTTTCTCCTGTAGTTGATAGGAATAGAAATCTGGATACTTATCGGGCACCCCTCGTAATTAGCATATTTGAAAAAAAGATTAAAGAAAAAACTTAAAGCGCTGTATATCCATCTGACTAAGGGGAAAGCCCGTAAATCAACTTATTCAAGATCATATCCCACGAGCTATCAATATGGAAATTGGAAGTTCTGAAATACTGAAGTGTTTTTACAGAAGTTTTTTTTTTTTTGGATTAGAGGTTTAACGACCACCGTGAGCATCAACAATTTTTATTTGGAGCAAACATGGACAGGAAGATACAGATGGCCTGTGCTTAACAGGTACCAAAAGATAAACAAGTAGATGACCTATTTACAATGACAATGAGATATTTACATTATGTGGATGCACTATATACAATGTAAGCAAATTCATAACACTGACAATACTGGACTGAAGGGTTGACTTACTCTATGTACATCATATGTTCTCAATGTGCATCAGCATAGTGCCATCTCTAACAGGTGAACACCAGTACCAGGTAGAACTATAAATTTTACAGTGCAAAAACAAACATGTATATTTTGAGCAATCTTGAAAAAAAGAAGAAAAGAGCAGAAGGTTTATACTTTTCAGTATCTGAAAGATAAGCGAATAAATGATCTATCCACAATGATGGTGTGAACTCTATACAAATTGAATGCAATATCTCTCGTGTGAAACGCTGTCAAATTACAAAAAGAACTATTACTTAGGCTTAAACAAGTGCCTCAATCACAGTGCTATAGATTAACTTGTAATGAACAACAACATATGTACACAACATGCAACGGCATAGGAAGACACTAATCAGAAGTTACAATTCCATGGTACAACTGTAAGTTTCACAGCGCAAAGAGTAAAGTATATTAGTACAAACAGAACTTGCGTTTTACAGAAAATTTATACTTCGGGTACAATACAAATAATGAAAATATGAAACTGACTCTTTGTACAGCAAATATGCAACACAGCGCAGAATATTATCTAATAGACTGATTATTTCCTGTGAGGCGCATGTGACATGAGAAAAACCACACTGTGTAATATTAACATGTAATTGAAATCAAAGCGTTTGCTCCGCACCATGAGCATAAAACTTAAGACATGTAATCGTGACCCAACACGCAAAATGTGCCAAACATAAATTTTACAGTGCAATTAGGAAAGTACATTAGTATATACAAAACTGAGCTTTTGGCATAGCAACTATACTTCAGGTACAGTACAAATAACCGAATGATGAACAATTACCCCCTGCACTACAAAAGTACTAAACCTTGCAGAACATGGTGTAATCGACTGATCATATCCCTTTATGCACATGTAACATGATCAAAAACCACACTGTGCAAAATCAATAATACAATTTAAACACTATCAAACAGTTGCTTAGCACCGTGAGCAAAAACCATATATTATAAAGCCCGGCAGACATAAGGAAAGTGCCGAAAAAGAAAACAAAAAAACTTTAAACTTATTCTAAGTGCCTGTGGTATAACAAGAAACTCACCTACAGGACCTTGTTGGTGAGAAACATGCAAACGTGCAGTAACATTAAGAAGCAATGATGACAAGGGCACCTAAGAACACGATAATCACAAAACTATACTTCAATTAGTCCAAACAATTTCACAGAAGTCAGAACAAAAGTCTAAGGTCTTCTGATGGACCAGAAAACCATTGACGAAAAGGTGACCACACTGACATAAAGTGTGGGATTCGATTCGCTGCCTTAGCAACAGTGAAAGCAAGCCTCAAGCGTGAAATCAGTCTGTTCCGGAACTGACTGCACATCGCAGCTCCCGTCTGTAAGATGGTGGGCTGTATAGGGGTAGAACGTAGCTGTTGATAGTAGCAAAAAATCACATGTTTTGCTAATATGAATACATAAGCACATGACTCTGATATAGGAATAGGCGGAGTACTTGAACTGAGTAGCGTACTATAGGCTGAGAAGGAGAGATCATTAGTACTAAGGCACTGTGCAGTAGTGAAGGTCAGATGTAGCAAGGGAAGAAGCACTGTGCAATGTTGATACACATGATCTACATCCGCAATCGCAGAGCAAAACATGCAGTTAGGCGAATCAACAAGCGTCATCCTGAATAATTTGGTAGGAACTGGTAACCGCCGATGAAGAAACAACCATTGGATGTTTCTTTCTGCTGGAATAGATAGTGGCGAATTAGACATGGACCACACTTGTGAAAGGGCGACATTCGGAACATCTGGAATCATCAATGGTGTAGCATACAGTGGATCAATGAGACAACGGTAAAGAGACGAGATAGAAAAACTGGAGAGAGGAAGTGATGAGCCCCGAACGGAAAGGAAAAAGGGAAGAGGAAGAGAGGCAGAGGGAACAAGAGTTAACCCAGCTTGAGAGGCAAGGTTAGGGAAGAGGGTAATGATTGAAGAACGGAAGGAATCATACAGCAAAAGAGAGGAAGAGGTAGGGGGGAGGAGGGGGAAAGATCAGAGAAGGGTTTCCAAGAAAGATCTGGAGAAATTAGATCCTGAACAGATACTATTCCGGCGGGGAGCCAGGAAAGGTCAGTAAAGTAGGGAGCATTAGGGGAATGAAGGATGGAAGAAAAGAACAGGGGCTCAGCTAATAGTTCAGTGGTGGAAGCCGGCGGAGCACGGAAGAGGGTAGAGAACGGAGAAAGGAAAGGACCTCTTTGTAGAAAGGGGAAAGTTTAGAATGGAAAAAAGGAGATTGATCCATTAGAAGATACATGATGAAAGTGATTCGGGAATTCCTAGGCGATATCATGACATCTCTAACGAGCGTAACTGGCGACTCTGGTGCACTTAGTAGCCGCAGGAAAGAAACCACTTTATGTGCTTTATAGTAGGTACGAACATCCAGCAGTGAAATACCTCCATCAGTGACTCGACGACAGAGAGTGGAGACCTGGATCCAATGGTACCTGTTCCATATTATCGTTGAGATGATTCGAGTGATTTCATTGATTTGATAAATGGGCATACGTTCAGCTGACCATGCATATAGGCATGGTGAAAGAATATAAGTCTGAGCTATTCTAGCTCTTGAGAAGTAAGAAGTACAAAACTGGGAACCTTGCCAGAAGGCAGCAGTTCGAGTAAGGCGTGTTCTGAGAGCATTCCATGTTTCATTTTGAGCAGAAAGACGGACCCCAAGATGGACCCCAAGGAATTTTTGGGATGAAGCAGTCCATGAGGCGCCCCACGGGGTGTCAGTCCTAGAGGCCCACGCTCCGCTCCATAGACCTGCACTCTTGGATGTATTAAGTGATGCCGCTGAACATGAAGAATATTGATTGTAAATCTGGAGCAAGATGTCGAATTGAGCGTCTGTCCGTACACAAAAGGTCGCGTCATCAGCATATGCAGAGTATGTCACAGAAAAAGTGCCTAGTACTTGCAGTAGGCGGTGGCAGTGCATCTATAAAGACTCGATGGACAGACCGAAGAAACGGCTCAAAAGCAATGGCAAAGAGCTGCCCAGAAAGTGGGCAACCCTGCCGAATGCCTCGCCGAAAAGGAATAGGTGCAGTCAAGAAGGCGGCCGTCTTGACATGGAAAGCAGCGTCCTGATAAAGGGCAAGAATAGAGGTAACAAAAAGCAAAGAAAGCCGAAAGCAATAAGAACAGCAAAAAGATACGAATGTGAGATATTGTCGAAAGCAGCTCTTTGGTCAAGATTAAAGAGGGCAAGTGGTTCAGAGTTAGTACGAGCCAGATGTAGGAGATCTCGAAGGAGATTGAGATTAGAAGTGATGGACCGACCAGGAACCGTGTAGGTCTGGTCGGGAGAAAGAAGAAATGGAAGAACTTGGTTGAGTCGACTGGAAAAGAGTCGCCCGTCCCTAATTTAGGGTCACTGGTTCCAGGGAAAGGAGAGAACCAGTGCCGTAAGACAAACACAACATCCATGTCTCACCGGGATTCGAACCCGGACCCCTTTCGGACGAATGATCAGAGGCCACCGCTTAGACCACTGCGCCACCGGGGCAGCACCGAAGTTGTTTAACACACAGCAATAGTTTGCAGATCAATTTGTCGCTCTGAACTCCAAGATATACTGTTGCAATCGTACACCGCATGCAAGTCAATTTCCCCATACTCATTACGATTTCTCCTTTTTAAAATGCTTTGCAATTCAGTGATGTATTCAGGCATCTTCTCGGGGGTGCTAAGCATCCCCGAAAATCCATGAACGCTCCCCCGTAGGTTTTTGGGTGATCTCCCCTTATATTTAGTCTGTGTTCGTTTCTAGCTGAATATTTGGAGAAAATAATTTAAAAAATTGAGAAAATGAGGGAAAATATTATAATAATAACAAAAACATCCACATTGACTTCAATCTGAAATTTCTATCATCCTTTAACAATACATTAAACATTACTCGCTGAAGTGGCAATTTTTCAAGCACTGACATCTCGGACTACTTCCATCACAATAAAAACCTAATCCCACAAAGTAGAGATGTTTGCACTGCAATACATCATCATATTTTGAAAGCTGGCATTCAGCTTTATTTCAGTCTTCTGGATGCCGACTTTCCATGTATAGGTTAAGCCTCAGTGTAGCTAACGTGATGCTAGTGCTTCCAATACAACAAAATAATTGCTACCTAATTTTTAACAATAGCAATTAGAAATTGTTCCCATAATAAAGTTTTTTTTTTTTTTTTTTGGCGGTGGTGGTTTACACTCTGTGACACAGAAACAAAAAAATAATCGAGGCACGTCAAACTGGCATCCAAAGGGTTAGTTAGTTTTTTTTTCTACTATTTGCTAATCTAAAGGGGCTGAAACCAAATGGCATGGGAATGGCTTGCACCATACGTTTTCAGGTAACACTAATGATTCCTTAATAATAATCAAAAACACACTTTTAGTAAGGAGAGGACATTTTTACCACTTCCGTCTTGGCGGGATTTTCGCCAGCACAAACTTACCTTACCAGCATCTTCAATATTTTACACCACTCCATGACGCATTAAGGAATTAAAGCAAAGGTACAACATTTTTAAATTTTTAATCACTTGTATTTGTAGATTTTTTGGAATTTGCATTTGCGATATAAGAGCATAAGAAAATTATTGTACTGTACTTAAAATTTTTATATATATTAATAACAAAATTGTGATTATATGTATATAATCAGTCAACAAGTTTCAGCACCCTCAAAATTCGTAAATGCCCTCCCAGAAGAAACTCTCTGAATGCAAGACTGCTTTGCATTCAGTGAGGTCCGTCGGAAAAGTTTAGGCACCAATAATATCGACGCTAAAACGTAAAAGTACGAAGCAAAGGAACACAAACATTGAAGACCAAGAAAAACACTTCAAACTGTGTCACACTAAGCCAGTGGTTCCCAAACGTTTTCGATTCTCGGCGCCCTTGCTGAATTCAGGTTTTCCCAAGGCACCCTATGTCAAATTCTAACAAGTACACTTATGTAAAAATGTAAAAATAACTAAAACACGTACTAAAGATCACAAAAAAAAAAAAAAAAAAAAAAAAAAAAAAATGTAATTGAAAATATTCAACTAATTATAATTAGCGGGATGGATGAGCCTGTTAATCACCGCACATTTTCTCAAATCTTGGAATCAAACTGGACACAGCTACCCTCATTTCCTTCTCCAAATTGATTTTCGCAGATACTTAGTTTTTATCACAGCGACCAATGTGATAAAAAAACTCAGAAAATGGTTTGGTTTTTACTGTTTAGTAAAAACCAATCCATTTTTAAAAATACATACGAGAAGAAAAACTTCAAAAACTTCACTTCACTTAATCACAACAATATTCAGTTGATACGCCGAAAGCTTACAAACGCCGAAACTCAGCGACAGAGCATCAACATAACAGACTGCTAACAGCCAAATGAGTCACAAATGACAACGGATGAGCATATTTAAAGGACCTGGTGACCTTCTCGAAAAATCTGGACTGAGAGTCACATTTCTAGACACTCGGAGAACGAGGGAGGAATGTTTATCAGAAGCACGGAGGCTGGTGCGAAAGCTAAGGTTACTTCCAGTAGCGACCGTTGGGCGGCAAGGTAAAGCTCACGCTTGTAACATTTTTGTAGAGCGCCGTCTAGTAACCATTTGTAGAAGCTTCTGAAAACAGTTATTACTAAGTGAGTTACTGGTTTGCACCAGGTCCGCCAGATGTCGCGATGTCGCGTCCTATCGTCGCGTCCTATCACACTGAATTGAAAATGGAAATAAAATTATGAAAATTTTTTAATATTTCGCGGCGCCCTTGTGAAGAAGGCTCCACAGGGCGCCGCGGAGCACACTTTGGGAACCACTGCACTAAGCAATAGGAAACCAATACGTGCAATGGATATGAGTATACATACATGTAGTTATGGCAGTAGAATCTACAAGTTTGAAAAGTTCAGTAACGTAATGCAAAACATAGCATTATTAGACATGTCTGATATTTTTAGACACTTCTGTCAGTTCAAAAACCTGTTTCTTCGTAGAATACTCGTAAATTAAATTCTTTAGTTGCCCATTAATACAATTTTTGAATTATTAGTTGCTTAGCTATTAATCTTATCAAAGTTAATCAGTATGTTGTCTTCGATCTTCCTTGAATGGTTCTTAAAATTATTTCGTCCGATTTTTTAAACCCGTAGCCTAGAAGAAACAAACAATTAGATCACATTATATTAAGGATATCATTGTCGAATTTCAACCAATTCGACTGTAAAAAAATTTCGAACAAAACTTGGAAATATCAAATTTCCTCCTGATCGATTAAACAATTTTGAGTCATTTCATCCTTAACCAAAAAGCATCCCGAGGGTACCTCCTGTTTTGGTACTTTAATGATACCAAATGAGGAGCTGCTCCTGCAATTAAGTTATTTGATCCTATATACACTATACTGACAAAAGTCACCGGACACCTATAAAAGAAACTCAACATAGCATTTATTGACATACATTAGTGCGGTGTCGGTCCACCTTTGGCGTTAATGCATGCACTTACCCTTCGTGACTTGCTTTCGACAAGGTTTTGGAACACACGCGCTTCCATTCAGTACATAATGCTGCCGCTAATTGTTGCTTAGTAGTAGGCCTTGGTCCCAAACTTCTTATGCGGCACTCTAATTCATCCCATAGGTGCTCTATGGGATTAAGACCACGGCTTTGTGCTGGACAATCCACACACGATACGGAATTATCGTTAAACCACGCCGTAACAGTCCTTGTTTTATGGCTCGACGCATTATCTGCTGTTATCAACAAGGCTCGGTTCCATAGTATTGCCACAGAGTTGGAAGGGCATAATTGTCCAGAATATCGAGGTAGACGTGCTGGTTAACAGGTTTGTCCACGATAACTAATGGGCCGGGACCATACCACGAAAAACACCCCCACACGAGTACACTGCCAGCTCCAAACTTGACCGTAGGAACAGTAAGCTGTGGTAAATAGCGTTCCCCCGGCTGCCTCCATGCCCACATACGGCCATCAGACTGATGGATCGTGTATCTGGATTCATCATTCCATAGGACCCGTTTCCATTGATCTACGGTCCATGATAAATGTTCTTTACCTCATGCTAAAACGACGAGTAGCATTCCGAGTGGAGATGAAAGGCTTATGAGGAGCCGCACGACCACGGTAACCCATGGAATGAAATTATCTGCGAATGGTACGTGTACATACCGTGGTTCAAGCACTTTTACTCACCTGTACAATGTGGTCTTGTGCAGTACTCCGTTGATTAGCTGTAACGACTCTTCTGAGGCTTCGACGTCCTCTATCACTGATTTTCTTTGGTCTGCCGGTACGTTTTGCTGCTTCAGGAACGCCATGTGTCTTCCACTTATTCAATACGTCCAAAACAGTTGACTTGGGTATGTTTAAACGCCTCTCGGTTTCTCTTATGGACAACCCACTAATATAGCACCCAACAATCTTTCCTTTCTAAAAGTCAGTTCTCTCCCGCCGCGACATTTTCACTCAACCTCATAGTGCGATATGGTCGCGGTCAGCTGCAGGCTTGTTTTTATACCGTTTGCAGCTTTACCGCGCATCTTAACAACGCAGCGGATCCGTTTATTTTCTTTTGATGGGATGTCCGGTAACTTTTGTCAATATAGTGTATATAACAAAAAAATTTTTAGCCTCCCCTACATCGCTAACAGCCTCCCCTACATTATTAGTAGCCTCCCCTACATTATTAGCAGCCTCCCCTAGAGTTTACATCTAGCTACAGCCCTACCTTCCGGGTCATGTTCAGTTACTCTTTGGAAGGGACGAAATGGACTACTAATAAAAGTATTTCCTGAAAATTTCAAGAGTTGCTTCATAAATATAAACAGCTTTAGAAACAAGTTAGTAAAATCATGCAATGCATTGATTATGATACGCTTTCCAACATACCAGAAATCATTACTCAAGTTATTACTCACGTTAGGAGGATAATGGCTGTGGAATAAATCTGGCTCCTGTGTCCTGACCTTTGACCCCATTTCGATGATATTCAACAGAACCGGTTCAGTATACCTCCGAAACAACATACTAAACTGTTGTCGCAATGGATGCATTTTTACATAAGTTATGACGCATAAGGTCAATGGAATGGATCCCGCTCCTATGTCGTGACTTTTGACCCCATTTCCTCCAATTTCAATGGGGTTCGTTCCCAGGTGATCCCCACCACGTACTAAAATTTCATCGAAATCGAACCATTTTTACGCAAGTATAAGGGAAATGGAATGGATCCCGCTCCTATATCGTGACCTTTGACCCCGTCTCGTTCAATTTCAATAGGGTTCGTCCCCAGGTGATACCTACAACGTACTAAAATTTCATCGAAATCGAACCATTCTTACGCAAGTTATGACGCATAAGGGTTATGGAATGGATCCCGGTCCTATGTCGTGACCTTTGCCCCATTTGGTCCATTTTCAATAGGGTTCGTCCCCAGGCGATCCCTACCACGTACTAAAATTTTATCGAAATCGAACCATTCTTACGCGAGTTATCGTGCGGACGGACAGACAGACAAAGCTTGAGCATATACGCTTCTTCAACCTACGGTTGGAAAGCGTAAAAAAGGATTTTTATTGTTACTCTAAATCTATTTTCTTTTGGGGATAATGGATAAGGCTTCAATACTTTTATAGTGCTGATTCAAAGCGGCCGCGGCTTTCATTGGGACTTTGTAATAATTCAGAGTATTTCGCAGTTTTAGCTAAGAGATATCGAGATAACAAGTGTTGTTCCTACTCAGTTTCTGATGCTTACTGATTGATGCGTAAACCAGAGGTTTACCGGAATCGTACAGTAGTCCTATTAATTATGATTCTATCTGTATTAATCAGAGACCATTGATCGCCTGACAGTGAAACTGGGACGGAAATGCATGCGTACAAACTACTGTAACCTTAGTGGTATAAAATGATAAGTTTTAGATTCTGTGTAAATTCCTTAAGGTATAAGTGAACTACTTATGTGATACCTTTTTAGGTAAGCTAATTCTTTACTAAAATTCAAAAGCCATTTCTAAATAAAAGTAGAATGGTGAATCTCCATAGTTTCTTCATGCATCTACCCATCTCCCTGTTTGTATAAAAGTGAGTGTATCTCTTATAAGACGCTCCGCATAATTTAGAGTGTGAATATTTAAGAGTATAACAATTTTTTTCACGTGATTATTTCTCTCTTTCTTTTTTTTTTTTTTTAACAAAAGTACAAGAACTAGCACTGAATTTATTGCATGCCAGAGGCATACAGGAATTGTTCTATACATACATTATATACTGGCGTGCAAAAATTAAGGACGAGACGGTTTTTCGAATGTAACGCCGTGCAGAAGTGCTCCACATCGACTCAAATCATACCATAAGATCCCCAAGATGTAAGAATATGGGACAAGTGAGCAAAACCGTCCAAACAAGGAATCCAAACGATACAAAGGCACTTTATTGAAAAGGTAGCTTCGAGCACAACTAGACAGAAGACATAAACGTCCATGTAACAGGCGGCTGCCAAGAAAATTCCAGTCTTTAGTTGGGGATATGATCACCCCTGACTGCGTTGCAGGATTTACGTCTGCCCAGGCTGAGGACGAGGTTGTCAAGGAGCTGTTGAGGCATCGCGGCCCATTCCTCTTGTAGTGCCAATCGCAGCTGCGGAATCGTTGCTGGCGGCTGGTGACGTGCTGCCAAGCGTCTCCCGAGAAGGTCCCACACGTGTTCGATTGGATTTAGGTCCGGGGACCTTGCGGGCCAATCCATGCGTTGAATATCTTCACTCTCCAACAGCTCTGCGACAGCCACTGTACGAGGAGGTGTAGCGTTGTCGTCCATGAAGAGGAACTCAGGACCCACAGCACCTCTAAACAGACACACGTGAAGCAGGAGAATCTCGGTACAATAGCGGACACCAGTGACTGAACCTCCTTGGAAGATGTGGAGGTCAGTACGGTTACCAAGCATGATACCGACCCAAACGAGAACTGCGCCACCTCCAAACCGATCCCGTTCGATGATGTTGGAGGTGTGATTGGGTGTTCCCTGCTCTCTCCAGATGTGTATACGTCCAGAATCGCTCGTCAGACTCAATCGGCTCTCATCCGTAAAGAGAACTCGACCCCATTGCTGATGTGTCCAGTTCTTGTGTTCCTGGCACCAGAGAAACCGCAGTCTCCGATGAGCAGGCGTTAATGGCACACACCGTACTGGTCGTCGTGCAAATAGACCACCTTTGTGCAGCCTCCTGGCCACGGTAAAACGCGATAACGGACGTCCAGTTGACTGTTGCATGTGCCTTGCGATTTCTCCCGTTGTCTGCCGTCTGTCTCTTCTCGCCTGTAGGACAATATACTGGTCGTCCGCCGCCGTGGTTGCTCGTGGACGACCACTGCTAAACTCTCGGACAGCTGTTCCTGTCGTTTGAAATGCTCTCCAAGCTCGTGAAACGATGCTGTGAGCGATCCCGAACTTCTCGACCACACTAGTCACACGTCGACCTTCTTCCAACTTCCTAATGACGCGACCTCGGGTAAAGTCATCCAGATGTCGTCTACTGGATTGCCTGTTGGCCATATCACACGGTGGCAGCAACTCGACGTCGTTCAAACCGATGTACACCGTGCAATAGCTTTCACCGAATTGCTGAGCGTACACCGCCCGTGTTCTTTATACTATTCCGACACTCCCCCCCCTACGTCATGCTGCATATATGCGCATGCCCTACCGTACCGGACCCTAGTTTATCTCCTGAGTGGTCTTTCGGTCCGTACTGCCTGCTCGTTCCACTGTTATGCTAATTTCTCCTCTTCATCCTTAATTTTTGCACCCGAGTGTACCTTCGGACAATTGGTACATGTGTGTCCAAACACAAATACAACGTTAGAACTGGTTGGAATGCCACAGCTTTATCTGGGTTAGTTAATCAAGGTAATCATGTCCCGGAGTGGAATAACACCTCGTTAATTGCACCAGCTACTACAATATCTCATTTATTGTTTACAGAAAGTATGTACATAAATATATTTGCTGACCACTGTTGTAACGATGACGTGCCATGGATTCTACTGACCTCATGGAAATATTATGTATCGAATCATTGTACACATCATCAGAACTCTTAACCGTGTTTTGTAGCTTATTTGCATTATTTGTATACATGTCAAATGTACGTGTGTGAAGGGTTCTAGCAACACCTTGCCATCCTGTTGCATTGTGGGTGATTGCTTTCGGCTATATAACTACGGTGCTTCACGCTCACTACCTGGGCCATGGATGGCCTAGTGGTCAGAGTTCGTGACTGCCTTGGAGAAGATCTCAGTTTCGATCCCCTAAATATCCGCCGTGCGTCGGATGGGCACGTTAAGCCGTCTTACCCCAGGTACTGGTTCAACGGTAATAAATAAGGGCGTCTTTCTACCTCGTTTCCGTGTGACTTTCCTATCGGGCACTCTAGCTCAAATCTCCTAGCTTCTTACTTCTAAGGTTGTTTTAGACCTGGGGTCAGACACTCCCTTCCTAAAATCCTCTACATCTGATCTGATCTCACTGTGCCTGATGACGTACCCATAGTGGGTTTGAAAGATCTTGCTACTGGTTTTAATTGTAAATAAAAGTATCGTCTTTTAAAATGTTGCAATTATTTCCATTATTAATCGTGTCTCCACAGCATTAAGAATCTTATGTATTTCAACTGGCACGACTCGAAAAGGAGGCTTGGAATTGTTCTAGTATTAAATGAATTGAATGATGGCAAATACAATCATATTGGGTTTAGAATTTAAAATGAAATTTAAGTGTGAAACTGTGAATTAGTTCTGTAACCCAGGTTCGAATCCTGATCAGGGCTTTGATTTTTCCAATGCATTGAATGTGTGTTTATGCATATTAATATTGACAGTACTTGATATTTAAGTAATGAAATACTTTTTATGAACACACGTCAGTTGCCCACTTTCAGACCCGACCTACTTTAGCATTTCATTATATGATTTGTAGTTCAGCCTTACCTACTCCAGTATTTGATCATTTAGGTGATAGTTCAGTCCTACAGCGTTATTTGAATTCATTTTCAGTACTTTGAACTGGTTTGGAACGGAACTCACAAAATTCTCATCGATATTAATGACTTCATTTTCTTTGCGTATTATGTGAACTAATATTAGGTGTACAAATAAGTTTTAAAGCGTTTTAAGACAACGCAACACGTAATTTGAGAGAAAACAACAACACCTCTACGAATCAAAATATACGCCGTCATTATCTATCCCCTTCCGCTATTGGGCAGCTGACGGATCCCAGTCATGAAGAATACTTCCTCGTGTGACGCGATGAAGTCGTCAACCCGTTTTTGCACTTCGTCACATTTCCGGAACTATACAACAGACAAACCATGTTGCATTGATCGGAACAAATGATAGCTATGTGGGGGCTATTCGCCGAGTGCTCCAAAACGTCCCAGCCAAGCGCCAATAACGTTTCCTTGCCCGATTTCGCGACATGCGACCTAGCGTTGTCATGCAGTAATTTCACGGGACGCAATCCTTTGCCTGTGAATGGACGTTTACGACAGATTTCCTGGTTCAATCGCAGCAATTGTTGCTTGTAGCAATCGGCAGTAACAGTTTGACCCTATTCCAATAGTTCATAATAGTGCACACCCTTCATATACCACTAGATGCACAGCAGAACTTTCTTGGAGTGAAATTACGTTTCGGTGTCGAAGTCGTTACTTCACAGGAGTCTACCCAGTGTTTTTTGCGTTTGGGATTGTCGTACCATATCCACTTTTCATCACCCGTAACGATTTTCTAGAGGAAAGATTTTCTGTGTTGCTTATTCAACAGATTCAAACACTTCATGACACGCTCATCCTTGTTCCTCTGGCTCAGGTCATGTGGCACCCATTTTCCTTCTTTCTGAATCTTTCCCATTGCGCGTAAACGATTGGAAATGGTTTGTTGAGCTACCCCCAGTTATTCAGCTAGTTCGTTTAGCGTTTGAGACGAATCTTCATCCAGCAATACTTGCAGTTCCTCATGTGCAGCCTTCTGCGGGGCGCCGCTACGTTCTCGATTGCTGACATCAAAATCACCTGCTTTAAACCGTCTAAACCAAAACTCACACGTGCTTTTCGATACAATATTCTTCCCCAGAACAGAACAGATCGATGCACATGCTTTTGCAGCACGTTTTCCTTGATGAAATTCGTAACTAATGCAGTGTCGAATAAATGCAGTATCGCTTGCCATATTTCACCTACCGATGTACAAGTGCGTTTGACTGTTGGTCAAACTTCTGTGCCACATTTTATACTCTGTACCAGTTCCGGTCACATGACAAGAACGCGGGGGAATGTCGGATATGTAAATTAGCTGTATACGTCACACACACACAAAAAAAAAACCGCTTTAAAACTTATTTGTACACCTAATAATTGACTGGAAATATCTGATAATCTGTGTGTATTACTTAAAAATGATTTTTATTGAAAAAAACAACGACTAAGAATTGTACTATTCTAAATTAATGAGAATTTCGTGAAATTATGAATTGATAAATGACTGAGAGGCTTGGTGGATTAGAGAAATCTTAAGTTTTGAACTGTGTTTTCTTTAAATGAAGTTGAGTTAAACGTTATTTTATTTTTTATATTAACCACAAAGTATTTGTCCTTGATATTATGTTTGCATATTTGTTTTTATTTCTTAAATGCCAATGTTTACATGCATCAAATTGTTTTGTTGGTGAAATTTGTGCCACTCACTTGTTTGAGTGTTTCTTGAAATTCATTACTCCTATCTGGTCTCAGTGCATCGCCCCACACCTATATGGTCGTGGGAATGGTCAATAAATTGCGAACCTGAATCTCCTTAGTACTGTCATGTCTCTGACTACTGATCCGAACTCCGCACTCCAGACAGATGATGCCTGTGAAATACTGTATGTAAAAACATAAGAACATTTGGGAACGATGATTTTTTTAAAGGCAAGAAACTGTACTTTATTTTTTTCATGATATTTATTTGTAACATTTAGCTCATTACATTGAAATTAAAGGTACAACTGCTGTAATATTATTCATAGATCTGTAAAATTAAATGAAAACATATCATTGAGGTTTTGAGAAAGGCACGCTTTACTCATATGTCTTCTCTTCCGGCTCGTCTGCTTCAGCTAGCATAAGAGAGCAGACTTCGTTCAACTTATCCAGGTGCTCCTCAACACTGAAAGTAAGGTAATAGGATGCATGCTTGTGGATCATGTACTTGCATAGGCGCATGACAGAAAACTCCATCAAAGAAGGTACATCATACTGTTTAGCAACGTAGTAATCAGCCTCAGCACGGAAGAGGGAGACAAAATCCAGTTTACCGCAATGGAGAAATCTACAAAAACAAAAAGAAAGATAGAAAAATGCATTTGAATTTCTTTTCAGCTACAAAAACCCAGCCAAGGGAAGGCTGGTACTAACACACTAAGGTGAAAAAAAAATAAATTAGAAAGGCGCTACCACTTACACTACATGCCACACTGTAAAAACATTTCTGAAATTTACGGACAAGTTTCCGTCATTTCTTTCGTGAATTAACGAAGCATGTTTCTGATACAACCTTTTCCGTGAAATGACGGAGAAAAACCTGAATTTAACAGACTTTTCGTGCCACGGGAAAATTCTGAATTCTCAGAAACCTTTCCGCAGTTTCTTTCGTATATTGACAGTAAATTACCGCTTTAGATATGTGTTAACGGAAAATTCTGAATTTTCAGAAACCTTTTCGCAATTCCTTTCGTATATTAACGGAAAATTTCGGTTCTCACTTTTTTCATATCCGTATGACGAGAAATTTCCGCTAATAGTAGTGATTCGTGGAAATACTTGAGGTTAGATTAACTTTCAAATTTCAATCGTCTGTTGAATTTGGAAGTTCCGTAGCGAGATCGGATATTGTGGATAGCATATCGTATAGATTGTTTTTTGTTTCTATGTGGCACAATCAAGGAGGTTATATTACTGGAGACACTACTCCTATCCACGCAGCATTGGCCGCCATAAGTCACCGTCTGTGCTGCAAATGACGTCATGAGCAGGCACGACGCAGCCGCAGAAGAGATACTGCTTGGAAACCAATGGAACAAAAGCTTCTAAGCGTATAAACAGATAAAATGAGTAATTCAATAATCTTTATCAATGATACACAAGCTTACTGTTTCATCAACGGTATAATTTAGTTCATTTTTGCCTGCTTGTGACGTCACACTACAGATTAGCTGTGACCTATGGCGGCAGAGCCAGTGGTGTCTCCAGTAATATAACCTCCTTGGACACAAGATATTCCTTCTCCCTTCCGCTATTTGGTGCACCAGCTACTTATTATATAATGTATTACTACAAGAAACCGGGTACTTATTGTACCGATGATTATACGTTGTCTGTGTATCAGTCTTTGGACAACTTAAAACAAAAGCTGTTATAGCTATCAAGAGTAAATTTTATATTTAATTTTTTTGTGTGTGAAATAATGCTATAAAAAGTGCATTTCACCTTTTTTAAAGATAAATGAAAGTCATTGGCAGTTTAAAAAAATCAGGTTGCAAAGCATTTTGTTGCTCCGAAAAACCACGATAAAAAAATGCTTAATTTTTGAAAAATCTTTCTATAAGGGAAAAAAAATTACAAACCTATTCAGAAAAATAATAAGCTTCAACAGAAAATAAAATGACTAAATCACTCACATTAACAAAAAACAAAATTTCTTTGTCACACAATTCGTTTTACGATGTACGTGAGTCAGACTGCCGAGCGTTTGTGGATCAGTTGGTTAAGGCGCAAACAAGGAGAATAGAATAAGGGGAGGAAGCGTAACAAGCAGTTCCTACGCAGAGCTATGAAGTCGATGTCCTGAGCGGCAGCCCTCTTAGGTTACCCTTTTGATTGCGTTCTCATCGAATTACATATCTAGCTATACTATACTGGTTAGAAATTTCACAGCCCTTTTACCAAGAGAAAAAATATCCTTTACATTTATGGATCATCATCATCATCATCATCATTGTCAACCATTATCAATCCACTGCTGGACAAAGGTCTCTCCAAGCCTCTTCCACAACGGTCTGCCTTGTGCCAGTCTCCTCCATGTTATTCCCGCATACTTTCGAATATTATCCACCCATCTCCCATGTGGTCTTCTTCTGGGTCTTTTCCTGTCCCTTGGAATCCAATCTAAAATTTCGGCTGTCCATCGATGGTCTGTCCTTCTGGCAATATATCCAGGCCATTGCCATTTCAGGGATTTAACTCTGATCATGATGTCTTCCACTCTTGTCATTTTTCGGATCCACGAGTTCCTCTTCTTATCTCTCCTGGTTACACCAAGCATGCACCTCTCCATGCTGCTTTGAGTTGTCTGCAGCCTTTGTATGTCTCTTTTAGTTAAGGTCCACGTCTCTGCACCATACGTAAGCACTGGAAGGATGCATTGATCAAACACTTTTCTTTTAAGACATAATGGCATATTGCTCTTGAAAATTATGCTGTTTCTTCCAAAAGCTCTCCAGGCAAGTTTTATACGCCGATTAATTTCTTCATCAATGTGACTCTCACTTGATATCTGCTGTCCAAGATAAATGGATATACTGCATAATATCACCACTGTTTTCTTTTCTCTCAACGGAATGTTAGGTCATATTTTACCGTGCGTACGACAAAAATCGCTTTAAATTACCACACAAAAGTAATGCCTGAAGCAGTTCCCAAATTCTGTAATTAAAAATAATATACGCTGAGTTATTTCATGTGATCTGGTGAATATTCTAGAAAACACAAACGCAATGAAATATTACCTTAAAACCGATGATTCGTGCTAAACGTGATAATTTACTAAACTTTTACGAAGAGCATACGAAATATGCAAAGTCGAAAGACGTTTGTAGCGCACAATAAAATCCGATTATTAGCGTTCATAGGCCGATTACTATCCACCAATAATAAACGAGATAATTTACAAAATTTTAAAAGCAACAGCAGATTTGATTTTACGCTTAAAACGCTATGACTTTTACACAATTTTAATAGAACGTTTTCAGAAATGTAGTTTTTGACCGGGAGTTACTGAAAATAGGACAACGTTCTAGTTCATAATAAAATTTTTAATTATTTCATCATACATTTTTAAATTTTGAAATAGAATATTAGATGTATAAGACACACACCTGTGGAACGTGATCCCATCAGGCAGCTTTTCATACAGTGTATGTCTTATTGGTGCAGCCTATGGTTGCGTACGCTGGCATTTCTAAGAAGTTTCTTTCAGCGAAAATAACACAAACCAAATTAAAATCAGGACCGCCCCCACTAAACTGGAACTACGCTAACGTTCACTCTTAGAACTTGCCCAAACGAGCAACTGAGAGTAACGCAAGATGGCGGCCAATGAATTCAGCTGGCTTCACCTGTGAGAACACATGCTCCCTCCCCTTATTCTATCCTCCTTGGGCGCAAGTTACCTGTTTGGCGAGCTATAACGTCGAGTGTTCGATCCTGACCTCACCGGAACGATTTTGTGGGGGTGAGTGCTGTACAAGGTTGTTGATTTTGCGGAATTTCAGTTTAAATACGGAAAAACCAGAAATAGACTTTTCTGAAATAAACGGAATTTCTGTCTACGGAAATATCTGTGAAAATACGGAAGTTAAAATGAACAGGAACTTTTAAAAACGGAAATTTCTCAAAGAGACGGATACCTACCGGCAACTTTGCTGCACGTTGTTTTCAGAAAATTTCCGTGAATTCACACCCCTTATTTTTTACAGTGCACCACACCCATGCGGTAAATGGTATCGTCCACGAACGACGTGTTTATAAAGACAGATATCTCCACAAGCTCAAGTAATAGCATTCGCAGTTCAGATGGAAGCTTATCAGGATTTAAACGATTTCGAATGTGGTATGATAGTCGGCGCCCAAGAGATCGGTTAGCCCATCTCGGAAATTACCATGAAATTTGGATTTACACGGGCAGCAATCTCAAGGGTGTACCTGGACTACATAAACCCAGAGTGCGAGACCGGAGTGGCCGTAGAAAAATCCTGGACGATCGTGGACAGAGGCGTCTGTCACGCATTGTAACATTCGCCGGGCGTGCCACATTTGACGTAAATCAGAGCACAATTCAATGCTGGGGCGAACAATTCAACGTTCCCTGTGTTCTATGGGGTTCCGGAGCCTACAGACCGCACGGGTGCCACTGCTGATCCGACGATACAAAGCTGTGCGCCTCGCATACGCTGAAGAACACTGCCATTGGACGCCAGACGATTGTAAACGTGTAGCCTGGTCCGACGACTTGAGGTATCAACTGTTTCGGGCAGATGGCCGACTCCTGGTGTGGCGACAACTCCACGAGGCAATGGATTCCGCATGCCTACAAGAAACAGTGCAGGCCGGCGGTGGTTCTGTTATGATGTGGGGTGTTTTCAGTTGGCACGCATTAAGACCCCTCATACTTTGGCAGACTGCTCTGACCGGTGGAGGCTACATAACCATCCTTGGGGACAATTTGCACCCGTTCATGTCATGCAACCATTCCGACGGGTGTGTCCACTTTTAACACAACAATGCGCCACCGCATAGGTCCACAGTCGACCCGATTATGGCTAGAGGAACATTACACGGAGTTTGGCATCCTGACTTGGTCCCTTTGTTTGCCGGATTTCAGCGCCATTGAACACATTATGGATACTGTTCAATGTGCCGTCAATGCCAGGAATCCTTCACCGTAGAATATTACGGAGTTGTGGGACGCTCTTCAGGAAGCACGGTGCCTCAACAGTACTACATAGAGCTTGTGGAGTCCATGCCCAGTCGCGTTGCTGCCGTTATCTGGTCGCGAGGATGCTCAGCGCGGTATTAGAGAGGTACTCCATTTTTGTTTGGCACTTCGGGGTGGAGTAAAAAGGCTGGTACTAATAGGGATAAAATAGTTTCTGTGACACTGAAACTGAGCCACTCCAAAGAAATGGTGGAATCAAATGAAAACCGCGGACAGATAAGGTGTCATGCGAAAATCACATTCTTCGGTTGAGGAGTAAAGTCAATTTGATAGACACTCAAACAGATAAAATAGAGATAGTAAATGCCTTGTAAAATGACCCACGTTTTCTGGCACACAGCCATCGAATACCGTCCTGAGGCATGCTTTTTACAGCAAGTCTCCATGGGAGAGGCTACAGATGTCTCTCTGCCAAATCCTAAATATTTTTCATAGGCTGACCCTGGGGACTAGATGCACGAAAAACAATCAACGAATCGTAGACATTCCCTGCTAATATTATTGGTACATCCTCTGGTATTATATTGAAGAAATAGGGAACCGAGCATTCTTGAGATGAGTGAAGTCCTACAGGTTCAAGGAGGTCAGTGACTTTGGGATGCGTTGTCAAAGTGCATTTGATACACGCTAGAGACTGCAGGCTGTCGTAACTTATCGCATCTCAGATTTTCACGCCTGCTGCATAAGTTGTGTTGTTCGACAACGGCAGCTTGATAAAATAGTTAAAATAGTAGACAGTCTAGTCACTTCCTCTGTATATAACGATCATAGTCTCTTAGACAAAATTGGGATTCATCGCTTGAGATGAGACAACACCAATGCAGATCCTAAGTTTCTCGAAGTGGCTCAGATGCTGGGCCTGTTGACTACACTGAAGAGCAATTGAATTAGAGATACCTGTCTAGTAACGTGTAGCACCACCTTTCGCCATGATGACGACTGCGATTCGTCTCGGCATGGACTCGACAAGACACCGGAAGCGTTGGGAAGCCATACGGATCTACGACTCCTGAACAAGCTCCCACAGTTCACGAAGATTTGATGGGGGGGGGGGGTCAGAGCCTCGAACATATCTCTCGATGACATCCCAGATGTGCTCGATGGGATTGAGGTCAGGTGACCTAGCTGGCCAAGAAAGCGGGGTCACGTCGGTGGAGTGTTCATCCAACCATTCGGATACAATTCGGGAGCGATGGCACGATGCAATGTCTTGTTGCAGGATGAGGTCCCCAGTGGGATGTTGAAGACGCACAAACGGGAGCAAATGGTCGTCCAGGATATCCCGGTAACGTTGACCTGTGAGGGACGATGTCACAGGTACCAGGGGTCCCATTTCAGTCCACAGAAACAGTCCCTAGACGAGAATGCAACTCCCAGCAGCTTGAAGAGTACCCGGCCGGCAAGAAGGATCCATCGTTTCATGTGGTTTGCGCCGTACTCGTATCCTGCCATCCGCATGTACCAACGTGAATCTCGACTCGTAAGTCCAGACAACAATTTCCCACATGTCTAGGGTCCAGTGGCGATGTTGTCGCGCCCATGCTAATCTTTGCACCCTGTGATGGGCGGTCAGCAGCGGTACCCTCGTAGGACGATGGCTTCTGTATCCCATAGCGAGGAGATGGTTCTAGATGGTGTGGCTGCTTACACGTTTTTGTGCTCCAGCGCTAAATTGCCGAGTGATTTCTTGCACTGTGGCCCGTCTATCCACTGTTACAATGCGAGCTAGTCGACGATGACCCCGCTCATCCACACGCTGTTGTCCACGGCAGTTGGCCCTTGCAGGGATGGTTTTACCGGATTCGATGTACTCACGGTGCACCCGTGACACAGTGGCTCATGAAAATCCCAGTGCCTGCACGACTTCCGAGATGGAATGACCCATTCGTCGGGCCCCGAGAATTTGCCCACGATCAAATCAGCTTAGATCCTTCGTCTTACCCATACTGCGTCCGACTCTTACTGATTCCCCTCGCATCACTCCTTATATTGTCGGATCGCTGCATACATCATGTCGTTTCCGTTTAGAGGGCCGCCCACAGCGCTACATTTGCATAACGCCAGCGCTCTCTAATGCAACTGCTTTTCAGTATATATCATTAGTCAAAACAGACAGTAGGCTAATAGCGATACCTTTGAGGAGTTCTCTCTAGCAGTAGCAAACAAACTGACATGTTCAGTGTTGGAATGGAACGGACTTCATAATCATTGCACTGTATCATTTTCTTTACTTGTTGTTGTTAGCATTTAGCGTATAACGCAGCGTATATCACAGTGAAATTTTTGCTTTGATCAACAAATGCATCTTGGAAATCCCCCCCGCCATCATTCATCTTACAGTCCATGTGAACCGGTTTTTATCGATTTGGCATATTGCCCCTGCGTGGATTGATTGGTGTTGTTACTATTGGCGACTACTTATATGTTTTATAAAGCTAAGGAGAAAAAAAGCCTCAACAGCAAACAAACAAACAATAACTGCAACAACAACAGAAAAAAAAACCCTTCAAAATTATCCTTTGAGCGAGAAAAGATCGTTCGCAGTCTCGCTGTGTGTCTTCTGCTCTCGGACGGTCATTCTTTACTCCCGCTCTGACATTTGTGGCTTTATGACCCTACCGAAGCTCAATGCGTGCATGGTGAGCTGCTGACAACTTACTGATGTGCAAGGAACGTGATTGCGAAAAAAGTAGGTAGATTTAAACAATTAGGAAAGTAGGGTAGAAACCACATCCCACACCCCCGATTTCTCGCTTGCTTGGCTGTCTTATTTCTTAAGTGTTTATTCGGTATCGGTAGTTAAAACACGATTTTTTGAAAATATAGATTTTTTTTATAGAAACCAAGTATTTGCGCTATATACCGATTATCTTATTTTATTTTATGCAAAGTGGAACTAAATATTTAAGTATGAACCCAGTACATATAAAAAAATTTCGGAGCACCCCCCAAATGATTTCAAGGGGTGCTCAAGCACCTGAGCACCCCCGTAGTTGGCGCCAGTGGTTATAACGGCAGACGTCTCTGCTAAAAACCGACATATCTGTCTGCAGTGGGTAGAGAAGCACCAAAACCGGACCCCTGACGGCTGGAAGAAGATCGCCCGGTCTGATTAATTAGGTTTTTAGTTAATACGCGCCAATGGTGGGATGCAATATGGCATCAACAGCACAAATCGATGGATTCCAACTGCCCATCTTTAAATGTCCAAACTGGTGGAGCAGAGACGTCGCCAAGGGGATGAGATCTCACCCTGAAATTTGTCTTGCCCACCCTGCCTCCCACTCAGTTCAAAATATGCCATTTTTCAATGTGTTTACCTTCAAAATATAATCTGCACTCTGCCAAATAATAAATCTTGTGTTTTATTTCATGTAGCCCTATGTATTTGCTCCTAGGAAGTGCGTTGTTTGCGTCTCCTAAAAATTCTATCAAAATAACATCCGCAGGGCCATGAAAATTCAATTGTTCTCCACTCTTAAAATTCCATAGTTTAAGCCTCTTTTTCATGTTTGTAAGGCTAGGCTGCTAATGAGGAGGGCTGGACAGGAGTTTACTTGAAGGGGTCACTACTAAATGCTCTGTTTTCTTTCTTTACAAAGTAGGGGATTCCAACACGCAAAGTGGAGTCTAAAGCTCCACTAGCGCTCTTAAGACTGCCCCGAGACAGTGAGAGTGCAGAATGGGGTGGACGATTACCTTGTAGGGGAGGATTGCAAGACAAAGTCGCTGGCTGGAAGTCAAGAAGAGGGGAGGTATTGCGTCTGCGTGGCACGACGTAAAAATTTGATTTAGATAAACAAAAACGACATAGTCAGATCTGTGTATGTATGTGTGCCCAGGTGTATGTGTGGCGGAGGGGGTCAGGGAGGTCGGGGGTTGGGGTTCGGGATTGCACGAATTCCTTTGTAACCGGTACTAAAAAGCATTAAAGGCAGCCCGATGCCGAAGTGGTCTAAGTGCTGCCTTATGACAATTCGTTCGAGAAGAGTCCGGGTTCGAATCCCGGTGAGGCATGGATGCTGTGCGTGTCTTACGGCACGGGCTCTCTCCCTTCCCTGGAACCAGACCTTAAATTAGGGACGGGCGACTAGTTATAGCCCATTGAACTGCTCAGTGGTCGTTAAACCTCCAAGAAAAAAAAAAAAAAAAAAGGAAAGCATTAAAAATTCGTTTTTTCAGTGTTTCGTAGAAAAAACTTGCTATGAAGCTTGCCCCCCAAAAAATAATGCTCGTCCACCCGTTGCCTATCCTGATTTCGAAGTCTAGCTACGTCCCTGTGGTGGAGGCGGTGTAATTGTCAGGGGGTTGGCTTTGAAGGTGGGTGTCGGGCCCCGCTGAGTTCAATCCGCCACTAGGCCATACTGATCCCGAATCTCTCAATCCGCCATACTGATCCCGAATCTCTCAATAGTGCCGTCGAGTTGAACTCGATCGCTGAAATACTGGAACGTGTAGTCGGCAATTACTTAATATCTAAGACAACGAGTAACTCCAATAACAAGTTCTTTGTGAGACGTACCAAAATTTAATAGATGAGAAAATAAACTCCGCTCAATTAACTATCTCCACGTGCCTACAGGTTTCCAGATGGCGAACACTTTACTATCTCGGAAGACCCTCCGCCGCGTTTAACTTGAGTTTTTCCGTCCAAATTCCGGTCGATCTCCGATCGCCAAAATACCTTGACCATTCCGTCAGCCAAAACATAAATTCCCGAGAGGTCTAACCCACACTTTAGAATAAATTATCAACGTTTATTCTCAATTAAATGCTTTATTAACATCGACTATAGTTTCGCAGAGCGTTTGGTTCGCCATCATCCGAACGAATGGAGCGTAAATATTCAAATCATTGTGACTTCATCAGAGTTCTGACGGTCACGGATTTTGATGAGTAGTTTCCACGCGCTTGAAAGAAATGGCGAAGACGTCATGTCGTTGACAAGTCGTGAAGAATTCCGGTATATGTGAAAAGTTTCTAATACATTAAGCTAGTTAGTCGAATCAGGTTTATCAATAAGCATTTATGGTTATTTTCGTGACAATGTTGGGCTATTGATGACTTCTTAGTTCATAGTTCCGTACGTAAGTCTTGTGTTCCTTCACACGGAAACTTAAACCCCTGCGGGTCTGTCCTATATATGAAAGTCCACATTCACAAGGTATCTGATAAATTCCCCAGGAATTTATGTCTTGGATGTAGTCTTTTGATCCGTAAAAATTCATCTTGTTTATGGGTTTGAAAATAACTCTGAAATTAAAACTTTTGAGAATTTTTGAAATTCCGAAGCAAATCTGAGGAGCAAATGGAATAACAGCCCAATTCGTTCGCACTGGGAGGTCTACTGGCGTGAGCGAGCAGACAGGCTTCGGTTTCCGAAATTTTTGGACAGCTTCGTCGATTACGGAAGGGCTATTTTCTCTATGTACGGCAATTCGTTAAAGAAAATCAAGCTCTTTCTGTAAAGAATCCTCAGTTGAGCATATATTAGGTGTGCAACTTAATTCTCGGCCCCTAACCGCAAGCGAGCATAGAACGTCAGCAAATGTAAATAGCTGTGTGCGATAATGGCTGATTGCAGCGCCATCCAACAGCTTTCCAGGCAACTGTAACCGCTCACAGCTGCAGTGACAGAAGCGACGAAAGTTGACGGTGAAAGCAATGTCGTTCGAGAAGCAACATTTGAGGCACTGCCTCCTGTTCGCGTTTCAGCTGATAAAAAGTGCCGCGGAAGCCCAGCAAATGATCTGTGCTTTTTTGGGTGAGACTGCTGTGTCCTACAGTACGTGTAAGAAGTGGTTCCAGCGGTTTAAGCAGGGGAATTTCGATCTCCGTGATGCAGAAAGTCCGGAGCAGCCACAGAAAGTTGACGATGAGGAACTGGAACAACTGTTGGACGCCGATCCCTGTCGCACACAGTCAGAGCTCGCCCAGGAACTCGGAGTAACACGGCAAGCCATTGCAAAGCGCTTGCACAAGCTTGGACGGATTCACAAGGAGGAATCCTCATATACAGTTCACATGTGAGATTGAATAGGCGGGGTGTAAGTAGTGGAAGTGTGTTGTGCTTCCGGACCTGTGCGTGGGAAGCTTCAGGATGCCTCGTTGCAGAATACGGCAGTCATTCCAGCACGTTTCGGAGTTCGACAGAGGACGAATAGTGGCTTATCCCGACAACGGTTTATCGTACCGAGACATCGGCGCCAGTGTGGGACGACATCCAGCCCCAGTGAGGCTAGTATGATTCGGTGGGTGCAGGAGCGACGGACGGACCGACGTGAGCGATTGCCGCGGCCGCGGCACACCACCGAACGGGAGGACCGGCATGTTGTGCGGCGGGCATTGACGGCTCGCACCGCCACATCACGAACGTTAGCGCAGGAATTAGGGTGTGGTGCGCAACAACCTGTGTCAGCACGTACCGTCCGACGTCGTCTGCAGGAGCGGGGACTTTTCGCACGGCGCCCACTGCTCCGATTACCATTTACGTTACACCACCGGCGACTGCGACAGCAGCGGGCCGTTGAACGCCGCACCTGGACTACGGAATGGCACGACATTGTCTTCTCCGACGAATCCCGCTTCTGCCTGCAACACCACGATGGTCGGATCACGTGTGGCGGCAGCGCGGCGAGAGACTGTATGACGCCTGCATTATGCATCGCCATACCGGTTCGTCGCCTGGCGTTATGGTTTGGGGCGCAATTGGATATGACACCCGCACCCCTCTGGTAAGCATCGCCGGTACACTCAACAGCCACCGCTACATCTCCGATGTTTTGGAGCCTGCAGTCCTCCCTTACCTACAGGACCTGCCAGCGGCCACGTTTCAACAGGACAATGCGCGCCCTCACGTGTCACGCATCGTGCAACAATTCTTCACGGCCTACCAGGTGTCACTGCTGCCGTGGCCTGCTTGTTCTCCTGATATGTCGCCCATCGAACACGTCTGGTCGCTGATCGGCAACCGAGTGGCCCGGCAAGCACCATCCGCGGCTACGCCTGATGAACTGTGGCAACGTGTGGAAGCAGATTGGACCGACATACCGCAAGCACACATCCAAAGCCTCTTTCGGTCGATGCCGCGGCGTGTAGTGGCCGTTATTGCCAGCCATGGGGGCCACACGAACTATTGATGTCTGCTTGTTTCGCAAGTCGCATGGGCCTGAAAGCTTAATCGTTTCATCTTTGTATGTGTTGTTATGTGTCCAGTAAATCTGTCTTTGCTATCTTGTGTCCTTCTTGGTGTTGCATTTTGGGTGGCCAGCAGTGTATTTAGGATATAAACTGAAAGTCTTCACTGACTCACTGACTCATCACCGTATCTCAGAAACAACTGAACTTAGAACTTTTATATTTGGCAGGAATGTTTTTCACAACATAGAGGCGCACTAAGAAAGGATTTTCTCCTACGATAAGTGGGTCGAAATGGGTTTTTTAAATAACCCAGCTTTGATAACGCTAGGACGTTTTGCAATGATCGAGGCATTGTTGCCCAGCAACTGAAGCCCGTCCTAGGTTTTGAATGACTTGAGTTGATCTGCTCAGTATGACCACCTGACAGTTTTAAGCAAATGAACTATGGCTGCACGCTGTTGCCGCCAGAGGGCGAGGCAAGTGTAAAAAGGGAAAGCTTAGTGCTTGTGACAGTGGTAGAAGTGATTTTTGGGTGACAAGATGGGTAAAAAATTCGATTTGACGGACTTTCAACGTGGGATGATTGTAGGAGCTCGGAGCCATGGAGCGAGTATCACAGAAACCGCCGCATTAGTGAAATGTTCCAGATCAGCTGTTGATAAAGTGTTTAAAGACTGGACTGTCAGCCAAAAAACTGGGTCTCTACGTGCAACGTGTGGTCGTCATCGACTAGTGATTGCTCGGGCGGAACGAAGAGTGTCCAGACTGGTAACAGACAACATAAGGGTAACAGGATAGACCATCGTAATCAAGGATCCCCTCAAATGATCTCTGCACGCACTGCTCGCCGTACACTGCATCGGATGGGATATGGCAGCCGAAGGCCTGTTCGAACACTTTACTGTCTGCAGTTAACAAGAGAAAACGTTTCCAGTTCACACAGGAGCACAAGAATTGGACAGTCGGTGATTGGAAACAAATTATGTGGTCCGATGAATCACGTTTTTAGTTGCACCATGCCGATGGCCGAGTGAGAATTTGGCGGAAACAGAACGAAAGCATGGACCCCAAATGCATTGCTACAACCCTTCAAGCCGGTGGAGGCAACGTTATGGTTTGGGGAATGATTTCCTGGCATGCTTTGGGCCCTTTAATTCGTGTTGATCAACGTCTGACTGGCACATCATATCTAAACATCGTTGCGGACCAAGTGCATCCTGTCATGTGGATGGTTTATCCCAATGGCGATGGCTACTTTCAACAAGATAATGCGTCCTGCCATAGTGCTCGTATTGTACAGGATTGGTTTCAGGAACATGCCGGTGAGTTTACTTTGCTTAGGTGGCCGCCACAATCTCCAGATCTCAACCCCATTGAGAATTTGTGGGATGAAGTTGAACGAGCCATTAGACAGCTGGATTCACAACCCTGCAGTCTCACACTCCTGGAAAGTGCTATTCATCAAGCATGGTCTCTTGCATTTAAACATTTATTATCGTTTGACATATGGGATGTCAAGGTTTTTTTGACTTGTTCTAAATTTATTTAACAAAAGAAACATTTTAAAAACATCACGTAAAAAGCGCTGTATCATAATTTGCTTTGTATTTAAACATTTATATTATCGTTTGACATATAGAATGTCAAGGTTTTTTGAGTCTAAATCAAATTGCCAACATTCGCTTTCACCGAAGCAACGGTGACGTCATATAAGTGGTAAGGTGACTGCAATAGATATAAATACGCATTTAGATTTTCATAGTAATTGAAATTTGAAAAAAGAAAGTTTCCCCCTTGAGATATTAGCGATGGTAACACAGTTTTGCTCACGCTTCCAAAAACATTTGACTTGCTAGCTTTTAAATGTACAGTTTCGAACGAAATTGTTTACGAAATTGCTTATAAGCAAGGTTCTTTTTACATTTATGCTGAAAGTAACAACGTATTTTGTTCTGTTTTCTATTATTATTTTGTTCTGTTCCCTATTAATATTTTAACGATGAAAGTGAAGAGTAACGACGTATTTTGATTTGTTTCGTGTAGGCTTGAAGTTTTAAATTTACAGTTATGAACGAAATTGCTTATGTGTCGTCTGTCAGAATAAGTCAGGCATACATGTGCTTCCCAAAAGAGAGAAGAAATATGCAGTATATGGCCATTTCAATTGTATATCATATATATCATCTGTATTTTAACCGTATTTTAATATCATCACGTTCGAAGAACGGGTATTTAGCTAGTATTGAATATACAGTTTTGAAATTTCACCTGCATATACTGTGTATATACAAAGGCTAGAGTTATAATTTTAGCTAATAAAAGAAAAAATCAATATTTTGACCATTTTTGTGGGTACTGTGTTCCCTTAAACAACTTTGTATATCAGCCCCATTCTTCGTTTTTTCTTTTCAGCAAACACGTCAATACACCTATAAAGAAACACAGAATTTCGTGACAGAAAGAGAGAAACAAAAGAGTACCACCCAAATTTCGTGTGTAATGAGCGCGGCTTGAACAAAAAACAAATAAATAATTAAATTATTAAATAAATAAAATGCAAAGTTCTCAAATGCAGTTTCCTAAAGATATTTCACAGTATAATAGTACTCCTTATAACGAGGAGCTCAGGACCGAAGGAGATACGCTTTAAAACCTCGCTGAATCCCTTTTGTGGTGAAAAATCCTATCATGTGAAAATATGCAAATGCATTTATACTATGCACAGAGGCGACTTTAGATCTTTTGGGGCCCTTGGTGCTAAAAGGTTCAGAGGCCCCCTCCCCTTTCTTAACGCCTCAGAAAATTTCATCCATCAGATTAACAAAAGGGGGTGGGGGTCAAGAAAAAAGGTTTTTACGCTCTTTAAAATGCCATTACATCTTCCTATTGTTAGAACGTTCTATAAGAAACAGTGCTAGTGTAATAATTTTTCCTGTCCTTTCACATCGAACTTTTTGATTTTAGAGATATTTCAAAAATTATTTTTGCGGCTAATAGGAAATCAATGGATATTAAGTTTGGGACATTTAATTACCTATATACTTCGTACACTGCAGTTATCAGAAACAGAATTTCGAGGCTTGCAGAGGTACTTTTGTTTCGTTCAATGAATTACTGAAGCCGCCCCGGTGGTGCAGTGGTCTAAGCGATGGCTTCTGATCATTCGTCCGAAAGAGGTCTGGGTTCGAATCCCGGTGAGCCATGGATGTTGTGTTTGTCTTACAGCACTAGCTCTCTCCCTTCCCTGGAACCAGTAACCCTAAATTAGGGACGGGCGACTGCTTATAGCCCACTGAGTTGCTCACTGTGGTCGTTAAAACTCCAATGAAAACTACTGAGGGTTTTAGTCAGGGTTCATAACCTACAGGAACAGGACCAATCAGCTATTCAGGTTGTACCCCAAGATAATTGTTAATATGGCGAAGAGAGTGGTTCCCAGACTACAGTTTGGAGTATCTGCCAGAAGAAGGGTAATTTATGTGGAGTGAGAATGGTGAGACCAGGCAAATTCGTCTGAGCACTATATATTCTTTCAAACCACAGATGTGGTTTGAAAGAATATGTTGCTACCTGAAAGCGCACGAATATAAATCTAAAGCGGAGATATTCTAGGACTATACACCAATGAGTCATTCCATAATGATCAGCCCCAGTCTAGAGAAATGAGCACTCCTGGAGGCCGAACGGTGGCGCAGGTGAAGTTCACAGAGTAGTATATATACAATCCGAGGACCGACTTTCGTTTAAAAGAGTGCTCGGAGTCACAATGGGTAAAGCTGCCGATTTACCGGAGTTTGATAAAGGAGAAATTGTGAAGGCACGGTGCCTCGAAACTACGATCTCGAAAACGGCGCGGCTTGTGGGTTGTTCACGTGCCGCTGTAGTGAGTACGTATCAAAAGTGGTGCACACATGGCCAAACGACGAACCGTCGTCCGCAGCTCATTGATGCCAGAGGGGGAGCAGAGACTGTCGCGTTATTGTTCACAGCGGCCACAGTGCGACAAATCACCGGCAGCTACAAGAGTGGTGATCAGGTCAATGTGTCACAGCACCCAGTTCATCGCAGCCTTTTGCGCATGGGCCCGCGTAGCCGATGACCCAGCCGGGTCCCCATGCTCACTGCACGTCATCTCCAACAACGCATGAAATGGGCCCCAGATCATCGAGATTGGACCGTGGATGATTGGAAGAAAGTGCCTGATCTGACGAATCAGGATTCTTGGTGCATCACGTAGACGGACGAGCGCGGATACGCCGGATTACCAACGGAGGCTATGGCACCTGGATGCACTGTTGGGCGGAAATAGGCCGCCGGCGGTGGTGTTATGCAGTGGGCGATATGCCATATAATGAATTAGCTTTATTTTGTTTTCCGCTAAGCTAATTATAATGAATAAGCTCTTCCTAATGATATACTTGTACTAAGCTTCAAATAGTGAATTCAAATGGTTGTTGTTACTAGTTAATTAAGAACATGAATAAAGTCTTAACGCTGGTTTTTAATGGTAATAAACTAATAATATAAACCTAACAGCCAGACAGAGGTCTGACAAAAACTATGAATTGAGAAAGACGTACTTACGACAGCTTTTTTTATTCGGTACGCTTGATGATCCAAAGCACACACACACAACTTGTTTCACAATAATGAAGAATCACTAATCACATACAACAAAATCTCTCCTTATAACAACAAAATCTCTCCTCGTATAACAAACGCTCTCCAAGCTATCGATGAACGCGCCTATATATACTAGCTACCACCACGTCATGACTTACACTCATTGCCAGATCTCATTCATCTGGTGAAATAATATTTCGTTCAGTAAGAAGATAATTTACATAGTAAAATAAAATAACCAGAGATAGTAAAATCAAAAGGAAAGTGAATATAGAGTATACGTTACAGCCACACTGCGAGAATCGTCAAGAAGTGTTTCGTGGAACATGCTGGTGATTTTCTGTTAATGCTCTGGCCTCCAAATTCACCTGACATGAACCCAATCGAACACTTGTGGTTCGACGTAGAAAAGCGTATATTTGCGCTAATCCCCCCTCCCCTCCCGAAATGCACGGGAACTGGAGGACCTGCTGTTAACATTATGGTACCAGATACCCAAGGACACCTATCGCCACCTCATCGAATCAATGCCTCGCCGAGTGGCCGCTGTTTTGCGGGCTAAAGGGGGAGGGGAGGGGGGTCCTACAGCTTATTAGATAAGTGGTCATAATTTAATGGCTCATTGGTGTACAACAAAGAACTGCACTTACGTCAACAAGCGATGCATCGAAGACGGCCTTATCTCCGATTCCTTCACTTCATATATCAGGCATTTGTTGAATTCTTCTCTCAAGACACCGCTTCTCTCTACACATCCTCTACGAATGTGAAATACATGAATTTCACTTGATGACACCACCTTCACCCTACCATCGGACAAATGTTTCTTACAAATTTCATGGTCTATTAAACATGGGGGCTCTTCATCGTCAGTGGATTCAGATGTGTCTTCACTTGAATCAGAATCTTGGTTCTGATCGTTCCTGAGCCTAGGGGTGTAATTATTAAGTCCACCTGCAGTATCCATGCTAGCATGCTTAGCGTATGTAAGCTTTTCATTAGTGCTCGACACCGAGCTTCTGTTATATGCATATCCACTAGTATTCGCTGCTGCAGCATGTTCTTGAAACTTTGGCTGTCCACTAACAGCTCCTTGCTCTTCTTGAGGCCTTGCAGTTGCTCCTTCTGCCACTTGAGGTCTTGCAGTCGCTCCTTCTGCCACTTGAGGTCTTGCAGACAATCTTACTGCTTCTCGACGTCTTTGAATCTCAGCCCTAAAACCCTGCGAAGTATCAGGGTGCTCTTCATCACTACTACTGATGGAATCATAATTAAATCTTCGTGCCGCTGCAGGTCTCTCAATTTCTCTCTGTAGCTGCTGAAATCTCTCAGCCATTCTTTGTACTTCTTCACGTCTACGAATCTCATCCATGAACTGCTGCATCTCCTGAATGAACTCTTCATCATTTCCACGGGCGGGATCATCACTTGTCTCAATATCGGCTACAATTCCTTCATCTGTTGATTCTCCTGGATCAATGTCGTCAGCATCGTCACCTAAGTAGTTCCGCAGCCCTACGTAAATAAAAAGAAATAGTGTGAAAAAAAAGTTGAAAGCAAAGGATATGTATAAGAAAGTAATCAGAAAACAAGATAAGTAATTAATACAGATTGGCTTGGCAGTTAGTGTGCGTGAGTCTGGAGGAATTCGAGGCCGCTGTGGTTCACTGGAAGCATCTCCGGCGCGTAACTGGAATACCCTGGGTTCGATTCCCGGTGGCGGCCAATGAGAATTTTTCCGTGACTCACTTATAAACGTTAAAAGAGCGATAACCTCTGTTTGATGAAAAAAACAAGATAACAATTGTTTTCGTACAAACATATAAATTCCGAGATGAAATTAACGGGAACAAGTTAGTAAAATCATGCAATGCATTGATTATGACACGCTTTCCAACATACCAGAAATCATTACATTACTCAAGTTATGAGGATAATGGCTATGGAATAAATCTTGCTCCTGTGCCCTGACCTTTGACCCCATTTCGATGATATTCAACAATACCAGTTCAGTATACCTCCAGAACAACATGAAGTTTTGTCGTAATCGAAGCTTTTTTACATAAGTTATGACGCATAAGGGAGATTGAATGGATCCCGCTCCTATGTCCTGACCTTAGACCCTGTTTCGCCCATTTTCAATAGGGTTCCTTACCAGGTTGTCCCCTATCACATATTAAAACTTCATCGAAATCGAACCATTTTTACGCGAGTTATCGTGCGGATGGACAGACAGACAGAGAGAAAAAGCTGGAGCTTATACGCTTCTTCAACCTACGGTTGGAAAGCGCAAAAAAGACATGTGCGGACAGACACATACTGCGCAACTGTACCTGAAGAAACGTGCCATTTCGGGAACCGAAGAATTGGAAGTTTGTTTAGTAAACGTCCCAGCGATACCGTCACGCCAGTCATCAAGTCTGTCGCAATTGCTTTGGAAATAAGAGTTTCGGACTGAAAACAGCAGGCATCAAATATCAGCAAAAGCCTTTTGAGTGTTTAAGAAAGTTATGAACTCGGCATCTGATTTCTCTTTCCTAAAAGGGTAATTAGTTTTATCTACCGCCGTAGATAAAAAAACAAAACAAAACAAAAGCAAACTTCATCAATATGTCCGTTTCTCGTTTTTTACGCTTTCTAACTGTAGGTTGAAGAAGTGTATATGCTCCAGCTTTTTCCGTCCGTCCGTCTGTCCGCACGATAACTGGCGTAAAAATGGTTCGATTTCGATGACATTTTAGTATGTGGTAGGGGACCACCTGGGGACGAACCCTATTGAAAATGGGACAAGTCAAAGGTCACGACGTAGGAGCGGGATCCATTCCTTTGCCCTTATGCGTCATAACTTGCGTAAATATGGTTCGATTTCAATTAAATTTGACTATGTTGTAGGGGACCGCCTGGGGACGAACCCTATTTAAAATGGGTGAAGTGGGGTCAAAGGTCAAGACATAAGAGAGGGATGCATTCCATTGCCTTTATGCGTCATAACGTGCGTAAAAAGGGTTCGATTTCGATGAAATTTTAGTATGTGGTAGAGGACCACCTGGAGACAAACCCTATTGAAAATGGACGAAATGGGGTCAAAGGTCAGGACATAGGATTGGGATCCATTCCATCGCCCTTATCCCATATTATTAAGGTGGACGTCAAGTAATTTTGCTTCCTATACTTCCAATGGAAAAACTTTTGTACACATTTCCTTCACAATTAATGTGTTCTCAAGGATGAAAGTTTGAACATCGATTAAAATAACTTCATATTATAACTTGGAATACTTAATATTTTCTAAAACATAATCATAATTATATTAAAAATCAGTAACTTTTCCTTTGGTGGTGTTGAAACCAGAAAAAGAATGGCGCGACCTGTGCTTTCATGACGTCAGTAGACAAACAAATGTTGGATTGCATAATTATGGTTATGTTTTAGAAAATATTAAGTATTCCAAGTTGTAAAATGAAGACAGTTTAATCGATGTTCAAATTTTCATCCTTGGGAACGCATTAATTGGGAAGAAAATGTGTACAGAAATTTTTCCATTCGAAGTACAATAAGCAAAATTACTTGACGTTCACCTTAAAGATGCAATTCTTGTATTTATGTAAATTTTATTTTGAAAACAGCTCTAAGGATTTTGATGAAAATCGTTAACCTACCGTTTTCTGGTACTAGAAATTCATATAGCTTGATCTCGATTTTAGGAAAATTCGTTTAGTGGGTTAAATAACCACCCCGAATGACCAAGTTTTTAGTGTCATGGCGTCGCCCCGTTAATGTTATCCATGCTTAGAAATCTTATGACATCATGCTCTCGTAATTCAGATGCTGGCGCGCTGTCACGCCATCTGTCTCATTACGTCACGCGTTGTGTGTGGATCCTATTAAAGTTTTATGACGCCATACTCTTGCGAGAAGATGGTCGCGATTCCCATCTGCCTCATTACGTCACGCGTTGTGTGCGTATATTCGTCCGCACGATAACTCGCGTAAAAATCGTTCGATTTTGATGAAATTTTAGTATGTGGTAAGGGAACACCTGGGAAGGAACCCTATTGAAAGTGAAAGAAATGGGGTCAAAGTTCAGGACATAGGAGCGGGATCCATTCCACTGCTATTATGCGTCATAACTAACGTAAAAAAGGTTCGATTTCGATTAAATTTTAGTATGTGGTAGGGGACTACCTGAGGACAAATGTTATTGAAAATGGGCGAAATGGGGTCAAAGGTCGGGACATAGGAGCGGAATCACTTCCATCGCCATTATGCGTCAAAACGTACGTAAGAATGTTTCGATTTCGATGAAATGTTAGTATGTTGTAGGGACCTGCCTGGGGAAGAATCCTATCGAAAATGGGCGAAATGGGATCAAAGGTTAGGACAAAGGAGCGGGATCTATTCCATAGCCCTTATGCATCATACCTTACGTAAAATTGCTTCGATTGCGACAAAACTTTATCATGCTATTTCGGAGGTATACTGAACCAGTTCTGTTGAACATCATCGAAATGGGATCAAAGGTCAGGGCACAGGAGCGAAATTTATTCCACAGCCATTATCCTCATAACTTGAGTAATGATTTCTGGTATGTTGGAAAGTGTGTCATAATCAATGGATTGCATGATTTTACTAACTTGTGCTCACTTGTTTACGCTTTCTAACCGTAAGTTGAAGAAGCGTATATGCTCCAGCTTTGTCCGTCTGTCCGCACGATAACTCGCGTAAAAATGGTTCGATTTCGATGAAATTTTAGTATGTAGTAGGGGACTACCTGGGGACGAACCCTATAGAGAATGGGTGAAATGGGGTCAAAGGTCACGACATAGGAGCGGTATCCATTCCATTCCTTTTATGCGTCATAACTTGTGTAAAAATAGTTTGATTTGATGAAATTTTAATATGTGGTAGGGGACCACCTGGGGACGAACCCTACAGAGAATGAGAGAAATGCGGTCAAAGGTCAGGACATATGAGCGGGATCCATTCCATTGCCCTTATGCGTCATAACTTGCGAAAAAATGGTTCGATTTCGATGAAATTTTAGTATGTAGTAGGGGACCACCTGGGGACGAACCCTGTTGAAAATGGTCGAAATGCGGTCAAAAGTCAGGACATAGGAGCGAGATTTGTTCTACAGCCATTATCCTCATAACTTGAGTAATGACTTCTGGTATGTTGGAAAGCGTATCATAATCAATGCACTGCATGATTTTACTAACTTGTTTTCAGATATAGAAACACTCTTTTCCACAGAGTCATTCATTATTTTATGTTCCGGGAATAAACAAAGGGAGAATCTAATTAATTTTTTGACTCACAGTTTTTGTTAGTACAAGTATTTGCCAGCGCAGTTTTGTAAATTGAAGCTTTGTACAAGTTTCAATTAAAGGATATTCTGCAAATTAGCTGTACTGATTGCGAAGTGTCATGTATTCTTTACAACTCGGGAAGAAAGAATATGGTACTGTCTTACGGTATCACGATTTCCTTCCACCTGTAAGCACGATATCTCTGCATCAATAAGTCCGATCCGATTTTTTTTTGCGACGGATGAGTCCTAATTATGAGGATGAAGATTCATTCTATTTCGAATTTATGTGATTCACAGTTTACCCGCTAGGGGGCACAAAAAAGCTTTGTGCTTAATACGAAGTTTACACTTCTAAACAAAGGCGGGTTTAAACAATACAGCACCCTGGGCCAAGAGAAATGAAGCGCCCCAAAGTACACGTATTTTAATGTAAAAAAAAATGCTTCCAATTTGAATTTCATATTTAAATTACATACAGATTTTTCCATCAGAAAAAAGAACCAACATATTTACAAAAACAACTCTGAGGAATTTTTTGCACACGTATTATTTAAAACTGAGCATTGAAATGAAAAATACTAAATATCGTTATCTCGGAAGTTTAATTTGCTCAATTTTGAAACTTCATTTTACCGTCAATTTTTATATTTACAAATGAAATTGCTTGGTTTTAACATACTTACAAAATATTTATTTGCCTGCAAATTTTGCATTTAAATTTTCACCGTAAGCGATAAAAAATTTAGGATTCTTTTTAATATAATGCTGCCACCAGTGTTAATTGTAAATCGATTGAATGACTGAAAAAAAGAGGAAAATAATAAATATAAATTAGTAAAATTACTTGCAACTAAAAGATTTTTTCCGCGATGTCTTTGTAGCAAAATCTTCAATTGTTATCACGAAATGCTTGAATTAACTGACAAAGCTGCAAATGCACTTGTTCTTTCCTGAGAAATAGATGTCCTCAAGTAATTATGGATGAGAGACGTTACTTCAGGGAAAGATTACCAGACTACAGCTCACTTACTTTTGTCATGTGATGCGATCGGACTCATTGGAGAAAGATACACAGTAGAGTCACATTATTGTGACCACCAGCTACTTTTCACGTCAACAGCGCGTAGCCAATGAAAGAAGGCACGTGCCGTGAGCTGGCTTAGATGGTATACAAGGTGTGCTGTAGGCAATCTGAAAACATATCACTCGTTACTGTCATGAATAAAAGGAACGACTTATCAGATTTGCAAAATCAGACGCTTATCGGCTTTCGGGCCAAGGGTGGCAATATTTCTGAATTAGCGCAGTTTGTGAACTGTTAGCGTGCTGCTGTGGTTAAAGTGTATCGTGATTGGAGAAATGGCGCCATTGCGAATAAGCGACGTGGAAACTGCGGAGCACTACGTGCCATTGATGATAGAAGTGAAAGTCGGCTTCGAAGGTGCGTGAGGGCCGATCGACACGCTACAGTGGAGCAACTCACTGGCCGGATAAACCAGAGGGCTACCGGAAGTGTGTCTAAAACGACAGTTATAAAACGACAGTTAAGCGAACCCTGCTGCGTATGTAGCTCCGATGGCGCGCTTTGGCCAAGCCTGGCCCTTGCGCCACTAAAATCAATTAACTAAATAACTAGCTCCGATGCAGTCGGATGGTCACTGCACCAATGCTAACAAAGGTGCATCGGCAGAAAAGGTTTACATTTGCACGGCAGTATCGGAATTGGGCCTCAGCTGATTGGCAAAGGATTGTCTTCTCCGATGAGTCACGTTTTCTGCTTCATCGAACAGGTTGGGGTTGTCGTATAAGGCGAGAAACAACGGAGAACCAACACTCTTCAACCATTGCTGGAAGATCACAAGCTAATGGGGCAGCGTTATGGTCTGGGGAATGTTTTCGTGGCATTCTCTGGGTCCACTCATACCTGTGGAAGGCACTATGGACCGAATTCGTTATGAATCCATCCTTGCAGACCACGTACACCCATTCATTGCTGATTGTCTTCCCTGGGGCGGATGAGATCTTCCAGAACGACAATGCGACGCGTCACACAGCTAGAAATGTCCGAGAGTGGTTGGAAGAGCACGATGAAGACCTCAAAGTACTTCCATGGCCCCCTAATTCCTCAGACTTAAACCCAATTGAGCATCTGTGGGGCCACCTCGATCGTGTTGTTCGCTCTATAAATCTTCCACCACGAACCCTCCTGCAGTGGTTAGATGCACTGCAGTCAGCATGGCTCCACATATCTCTGAACACCTTCCAGCATCTTATTGAGTCACTCCCAGCCAGTCTAGCTGCTGTCCGCGCTGCACACGGCGGTTACTCTAGATTTGGTGGTCACAATAATGTGACTCGACCGTGTATAATGCTTGGAATGTTGGAGGGTAATCTTTCCAGGACGACAAAGAACACGTTGGCTGGGCCTGGATACAATTAAAGTGAACGCTAGGCTAGACATGGAACAGCTGAGGGAGAAAGTCCAAGAGCCTATGGAATCGCCAAGAGACTGAATTCGACTGAACATTCGACTGAATGGATAACATCATCATCAATTATGGATGGTTTTCAAAAAGAGAAAAAAATGAATTGTATTGCAGCGTTACTGATGGATATGCATAGGTAAATCCTTTGAATGACATTAGTGTTCGGAAACGTTGAATCGATTCGTTTTCCCCTAATAATATTGCAACAGGAGCACTTGAATCTGTCACCAGCCAATCTAAATAATGCCAAAATTTCTCAAAATGCAGACATTTTTGTTCGAATTCAGATAAATAATCCGATCGGGGCTATACGCTTCGGAATACATAGTGTAAGTAGGTCGCTCTCGTCCCACGTCACCCACACTACCCTGGGGCCTTTGATCTTACAGAAATCTGCTTCATTGAGTAAACTATTCCAATTTTGGGCTTCCCGCTGTCAACCTCTTTGTTAAAATGCATTATAAAAATTATCCGGTACAGCCTCTTACTCTTACACCTACACCGTGTCTTCCACATTCGCCTATTCTTGTTTCGCCTATACCCGCTACGTCGAAAGTCAAAGGGTTCCGCCATTTTAGGCGAGAAAAGAATTCTGGATTCGCCTATTCCTGTTTCGCCTAAAACTTTCACCTGCTAGAGGGGAGAGATTCACCTGGAGTAAACTTCTTTTTTCACCTAGTCTTGTTTTGCCTATTCCTGCTACGCCTAAAGTTAATGGGTTCCGCCATTTTACCCGAGGAAAGAATTCTGGATATGTCCTATTCCTGTCTCGCCTAAAACTTTCAACTGCTAGAGGGGTAGGGTTCACCTGGAGCAAACGTCCTTTTTCGCCTATTCTTGTCTTGCCTATTCCTGCTACGTCGGAAGTTAATGGGTTGAGAAAATGCTATTATTACATTATTTCGCTTAAGCTTTGACCGAGTGATTTTAAAAAAAGATACATATTCCCTCCCGTGAATTTTGCTTTATCGAAACACTAAATCTTTCTTGCGGTAAAAAAAAAAAAAAAAAAAAAAAAAGCTGGTTTTCACCCCTAAGGTTTGAAGCTAGTTTTATTTCTTTAATCGAAAAAAAAAGCTAAATGAAAAACAAAGTTGTGCAAAACACTTATAATAAAAAAAAGAGGGGGGATTGCTATTACCTTATTTCGCATAAGCTTTGACTGAGTGATTTAAAAAAAAGATACATCTTTACCTCCCGTGCATTTTTTTTATCGACACACTAAATCTTTCGTACGCTAATGTAGGAGACATCAAATACTGAGTAAAAAGTAAAAAGCAAACGAGACCATGACATAATTGTTTACCTTTTCGGTTCGAGGTCAAGAGTACAGAACTATCTGAGAAAGAAGCCAGTGAACTGAAATCCGACAAGTATATCGTTGTTCTTCTAGCTGATAAAGATAATTCGCCAGTTATTTGTGTGCATTTGTAGATGGCTGTAGTGAAATGGCAATCGGTAAAAAAAAGTCCAGAATAGGAAGTCCAACAGAGAATAAGTAAAGGATAGAATGTCCAACGAAAAAAAGTCCGAGGAAAAAGTATCCATCCTGGGGAAGGGAAAATATCCATCCTTCCTCGAAGACAACACATCCAGTATAAGCGGGATGTGTTGTCTTCGAGGAATGTATTTTTGTGCAAATTTATGCAACTGTAAATAGCTGATGTTCTTGTGGTGCCATTTTCCAAGAACAAAGACATTTAATTTAACAAGTGCAGCAATCAATACAAATTGAATCTTCTATGGGAATAAAAAGCAGCTATTAAATGCCGCCTATGTTATATTGTGGTCCACAAAAAACTAAGTTGCTGGATTAAATTTTTTTAGAAATTGCTGATTTTTGTGAATTTATAAATCACTACAGTTTTTTTAATATTGCCACCTTTTGAAAAAGCAAAATTGTAATTTTTAAATTGACAATGAGTTTATGTTTTAATAAAAATAAATATATAGGGTACTCAAGAATAAATGATAAACACCTCAGGAACTAAATTTTTTATTGTGATGGACCAAATCGTGGATAAACAACAAGATTAATTGACCTAAAACAATGTATATGTGGTGGCCTAGTTGTAGCAATAGTGCTTAGCTTGGGATCTGGAAAAAAATGTGAAAAAAAATTGTGTCGTCAAATCAAAATCATGAGAAACTATAGTGAGGGGTTGAGGAAGGGTTATATGGGTGTAAAGCGGAATTCAAGAAAACGTTGATAATGAAAAGGTAAAGAGGAGTAACTGGTAGAGGGATGTTAATGCAGTTTAGAAAGCAGGGTCAAAAGAAAAGGGGAAGTGGGGGAATAGAATATTAAAAAGAAGTAGAAGGGGGAACAAATAAAGAAATCAAAGGTATCGGGGAGGTGGAAAAGTCTGATGGTATATATAATATTTGAGGGGGGGAGTGGAATAGTAAAAGTCGCAGTGATCAATTTTTTTTTTTTTTTGTAGTTACTTTCGGAGGCAATTCGTTTTTTCCACGATAAAGGATTGGTAATAGGAATATCATCATTGCTGCATTGCGCAAAATGTTTATCATCCTCGGTTCTCGTGTATCACATGTGATACAATGGTTTCACATTTAAAAAAAAAGCCCAGTGGCAGGAAATATTCCAGAACCGGTTGTATCATATGTGAAACTATGTAAAATACTTTGCTAAATTTTCTCTTATCGTCAATAAAAGGCAGCACAAGTCAACTTTCGTGACTTGTAGTGGCGTCTTGTAAGAAAAACACGATGTTTCCACATGGTCTTGGTAAGTGTTTTATAACTACTTAATTAAAAAAGTTATATCTATTTAAGTATATACATTCCATTTTGGTAAGTATAAGTTAGTTATTTAAGGTAAATAAGTTTAATTTCGTCAACATATTAGATAGTAGTAACTTCTTAAACATTTTTGTATCACTGGTGATACAATGGTTTCCAATCCTGTCGGAAAAATTTTTATGAGTTATTTTTAGCGGGTGTTTACACTTGTATTTACTAAATATTTTCTACAATCTATGTAATATTTAATAAATATAATTAAAGAGGAAATTTCAAGTAACGCAACTTGTGTTAACATTATTATTTGAAATTTTCACTTATAATAATGTTATTCATTTTTTATGACGAGTCCTCATATTATAACAAACCACTTCCTAAACGTAGGATTATTCCAACATCTATGCAACATGATTGAGCATGAAATAAGCATGTAAGACACATGTCTGAGATGACTGGAGACGGCGTCCACAGAAGGAGATGCCAAAATTCAAAGTGCAATGAGTTAAATACAGTACGGTGTTCAGACTGTAAGGTGTTCATGTGTCTCAAGGGATCTAGAAATTCTTTCAAATTGTGCCATGAAAAATAAATTATGATATGTTATAATATTGCATAATAGTATAACTTGAAAATTGATTAATTAAACCAGTAATTTTCGAATTCTTAAATATTACAATTACAGCATCTAGGTCCTGATGTATCACGTGTGACAATCCCCGTAGCCCCCCCCCCTCCTTTCCATGAAAAATGAAAGATTTTTTTGTTTTCAGGTTACAATGCAGTAAACATCAATTTTCAAACCTGTTTTAAAAAAATCAAGTGTTTAACTTCATCGCAGGTCTGAGGAGGTTATTTATTAAGTTGCTTTCGGCGTATCTGATTTGGTTTTCAGTTCTATGAGTTGAAATTAGGTTAGCGGTATCCCAATTAGGGTAATATTTTGCTTGTGCTACAATTCGAGATTGAGCTGTAGATGATGATTTCTGTTTAACATTAGCTAGGAGTTCTTTAAGTCTTGTGGATAGGCACCTCTACCTCTTGGTGCTTCCGATGTAAAGGATATCAGGGTTATAGTCTTTATGGACGCCCATGGAAGTCCAGAATACGTCTATCACACGTAATCGGGACATCCAATAGCATGTCCTTCCAGATTACGTCTAATCTACGTTTACTAGATGTTACGTATAGATGCTAAATAGACGCTAAATGCACGTGAGTCTAGATAAGTCCATCCATTAAACCTCCAAAAAGAAGTCTTCTAGATGTGTGCTACACTATAAAAATAACAAGTAGCGTGAATTCATGGGAAACACCTCCTCCAGCGCACCAATCTGACACAACCAAACCGTCCTCACTCCCTCCTGTGGGATTTGAACCAGCGACCTTGGGAGCGTGAAGTTATGGGGTATTACCACGAAGCCACAAACTGTTGTTAACCCTCCTCGCGTGCAAGGTACAACACGAATTGCACGATGCTTATTTATTTATTTATTTGTTATTAATGTGGGTGAGTTAGTCATTTTATTTTCTGTTGGACCTTATTATTTTTCTGAATACATTTGTAATATACATATATTTTTTGTAGGAGGATTTATTACAAATTACGTATTTTTTTTTTCGAAATATGAGAAGGCTTTAGAACATGATCCTTTTAAAGTGACAATGACTTCCATTATGAGTAAATAAATCCATCGCTCTTTCCACGTTAAGCAACGCACAGCAACCGAAAAATTGTTATTCGGCAGCCGTCGGGGAATCGAATCCCGAATCTCTCGATATCTAACCGAGCGCGTTAGCCTTACACCACAGCTGCCAACAATTCACTGTGCTAAGTGTGTTTTTTTTTTCAGTCAGCATCTGACATCATTAATCCGTAAGATGGGATCAACTACTGAGACGTCTCCATCTGGTGGGCATTAACGGAACTGGCTATATATAATTACAGCAATAATCCAAAGGGCGAGATCCAAGGTGAAAATCATCTAAATACGTGGCGTCAGTTGAGTAAATAAATCCATGATGGATTTATTTACTCAACTGACGCCACGTATTTAGATGATTTTCATCTTGGACTTCCATTATCTTTAAGAAAAGGGCGAATGCACTGCTTTACAATATTTCATAAAATTCGTAAATATAAAATTTACTCTTGATAGCTATAATAACTTTTGTCTTAAGGGGACCTACAGAAGGATACATAAACATCATACAACTAATTTTGTAGTTAATCAAATCTCAAGTTTCCCCGCCAATCTTTCCTATTACCGGAATTTTTTATGTCATGTGGATACGGGAAAAGTGATAACAGAAGTTCCCGTTTATATACGAAAGGAATTGCTGAAAATTTTTTTAGAGTTGTCCGTTAGCACTTCTTAGAAACGGTAGTTTACCGTAAATGTAAGAAAGAAATTGCACAAAGTTTTCTGAAAATTCAGAATTTTCCTGGAGTATGAAAAATCCGTGAAGTTCAGCCCCCCCTCATTTCACGAAAAAGGTTGCGTAAGAAAATTAAGAAAGGAATCACAAAAAATGGTTCGTGAATTTAAGAAATTTTTTCAGTGTACATCCACGATGAGTATAAAAAACTTGACATTTATAAATTACATCAGTGTTTCACAACCTTTTTGTATTTGTGAGCCCCTTTTCCATATCAATTTTTATTGCGCCCCCTTCCAATCCTTTTACCAGGACGCTGCCAAAACATCACACTTGTTACTTGGACTAGTTAGCTATTAATATCTGAACACTGTAATTGCCGTATAATTTTTACACCACACAACTTCTTCAGTATTGATCTGTTTAAAATATCTATTCAAATCTATTGTGTGCGTAGATCATCGTCCGTGTCGTAAAATATGCATCTTTGCAAATTTCTGGTCGTCATCACCCGCCTACCGCATCGTGAATTCTCGGGACCTCTTCACGAGAAGTCCCGAATGCTCTGAAAATGTTTCTACGAATATAAATAAGGCTAGAAATGACGATGAGTATGCTGTGACACCGCGACACCCACAGGTGTTGATATTGAGATTCAATGTTATATCAACTCTTGTACACGGTGTAAAACCAAGCAATTTTCGAGTGTCGAAACTGTTGGGAGAACAGAAAAAGTTCAGCTCTAACAAGGAATTAAAAGATAGCGCTGAGATAACCGGTCAAGGTCACCAGCCACCCGTGAGAACCGTCCCATATGATGCATCAGGATTAGATGAGAAGCAGAGCGTAAGAGAGAAAGACGAAGCTGGTTCGCTAAGATAATTCGTGGGAGTGCCGTGTGTGTTTTTTCATCATAAGTAAAGTTTATGTGGGACTTTTGTGAAACTCTTTATAAACCACGAGCTTTGAACTGCAAATATGAACTACCACAATAATTGTGAGAAATGTGTAACTGCTTCTTTACCACTAAATGTTTTTTTCGTTTAAAAGTGAGTCAGGCAACCTACGTTTTAAGAAAGGTGAGTTAGCAAATCTGTTTCTTAAGATGAATATTGGAGAGGTGCTTATAATCGCTTTTTTCTCTGCGTACTGGGATGCTAGGGTTAACTCAGACAGAAACAAGGATAAATATTCAATTGGACGTAAGCTGGCATCTGACGATTGTGAAGAATCAACATCAACGAGTTCACAGAAGAGCGTAGTTCCGAAATTAAAATCAAGAAAATATTCTGATGACTATTTATATTTTGGATTTACTAAGACCAAAGTAAATGGCGAAAAAAGGCCTCAGTGCGTTATTTGTTCGAAATTTTTGGCGGCTGATAGCATTAAACCTAACAAACTGAAACGGCATTTGGAAACACTTCATAAGGAGTACGTTAACGAACCTCGTGAGTTCTTTATTGCTAAACTAAGATATTATCAAAAGCAAAAATCTAATATTAAAAAAGCTTTGTCTGTAAATGAAAAGGCTTTAACGTTGGCACAGTGGTCTAAGCGATGGCATATGATCATTCGTCCGAGATGGGTCCGGGTTGGAATCCCGGTGAGGAATGAATGTCGTGTTTGTCTCACGACGCTGGCTCTCTCCCTTCCCTGAAACCAGTGGCTCTAAATTAGAGACGGGAGACTGCTTATAGCCCACTGAGTTTCCACTGAGTATTCGCAGGGCCTTCACACATTCTTCTACAGTCAATCTTCGTCGTAAAGAACTTTCTGTGGTTTTACAGATAGCAGTGACACATGGTTTTTCACGTGGAACCTTCGTCAGGTTATTGAGTGAGTACAGAAGGAGGAAAGCTACAACTTTGTATCATGATGTTTCTGTTACCCGCTTTGTTGGTGCTATGGATTTTTTTCCGCCGATAGTCCACATTTTAAAAGAATCATTGCAGGAAATACAACTTGGATTTCGGGGTTCAAACCCTGAACATTTTCTTGATGATACGGAGAGATAGAGATCCTGTTCACCCTATAAACAAACATGATGTGTACTTCATCCCCTTGAAATCTAACTCAACACCGGAGGAGGATAAAATATACATAGGATCCACACTTCGGACTCTTGCAGTCAGAATATCTGAGCACAAATATTCTAACTCAACACCGGAGTAGGTCTGGCCTGACGAACACTACCCTTTCCAGGACTGTCGCGCATGGGTGCTAAACTCCAGTGTGGGTCCAGTCCAGGATACTTACCTCTGTTGGAAGTAAGTGTATTGTTTTGTTTATAGAGAGTTTATAAATATTAACATATCGGGATATTTGTTGTAACGATGAAGTGCCATTCAGTGTTCCTCAACCATGGAGATCCTTACTTCTGAACATACCACAGGAGAATTTGGCGTTGACACTGAGTTAATAATTTGAACTTTTACTGTATTTGAACTTTTCTGATGGCAACGTGTTTTGTGATGCTAATGCATTTCGGTTTTTCACGATGTAATGTATACCGTAGTCTCGTTTCTTACAGTGTTAGGCCTGAGGATGGGGTCACTGTGACCCCGAAAGATTTCGCCTTTAGATTTCGCCTTAGATGTGACGTACCTGCCAGCAGGACGCACACGACATAAAGGCAGATAGTAGTCAGAACAAACGTCCGCGTAGCTCAATTGGTAGAGTGACTTATTCCGGAATGAGGGGATCCGGGTTCGAATCCTGGCGTGGACAGAAATGACGAAGAAATTTACTTCGTTATAGAGTCGATTTGTAAACTCAATGGAATTTTTCACAGATGTTTCGTTTGGAGTGGCCAAGGTAGATAATTTTGAAGATAAGAACTTGGATAACTTATATGCTGCTGTGCCGATATTACTTACTACAGGCCGGAAAGGAATGCCAGATTTATGTATTTTAGGGAGAGCATAGAATCTTGCGTAAATAAACTTATGCTATCCTTTGATGTGGTATCTATGTTCACCAATGTTCCAGTAAAAGGAACTCTGGAATCCCTAAAAGCAAGTCTTGTAGAGCATCATTGTAACCAACCTGAAGTAGAAGAAATTACAAGATTAGTGGACATTTACATTAAACAGAGCAGTTTTACTTTCCGTGGAACGTTTTATGAACAGACGGAAGGTCTAGCCATGGGCAACCCACTGTCACTTATATTATGTGAAATCTACATGCGTCGATTTGAAGAAAAGCTTTTCAAACTCGTGAAATTTGACTTATGGATACGATATGTAAACGATACTTTCGTTCAATGGAAAGGAAAAAATTCTGAAATTCCGTAATTAGTCAAACTTATAAATTGCATTGATCCTCACATTCAGTTCAGCTACGAAACTGAAAATAACGAACGCCTAGCATTCCTTGACGTCTTGGTTACTCGCTCGAATTAATCCCTCGCAACCACAATTTATTGGAAGCCTTTCGCTGTTTTCTCACCTCCACATGCCAAATCCAATCACCCTCAGCAACAAAAACTCAGCGCCTTTTACAGTTGCGTATATCGCGCAATACGTATATGTTCAGATAAAGACAGTTTGGAAAAAGAACTGTATTTCCTTAAACGTGTTGCATACAACGAGGATACAACCCTTTCGTTATAGACAACGCTCTAACAAAATTCCAGAAACCGAAGCCTATCTCCACGTTAACTCCTGTGATGCGCCCATTGAGAGATAATTTTGCCATTATTCCATTTTCCCGTGACATTGCCATCACAATTTCAAAAATTCTCAAAACCTTTAATTTTAAAGTGATTTTTAAACCCATAAAAAATGAACATTTTAGGATCAAAGGACTAAGTTGAAGACAAAAACTTATAACGAAGTAAATTTCTCCGTCATTTCTGTCCACGCCAGGATTCGAACCCGGATCCCCTCACTCCGGAATAAGTTGCTCTACCAATTGAGCTACGCGGACGTTTTATTCTGATTCCTATCTGCCTTTATGTCGTGTGCGTCCTTCGGGCAGGTACGTCACATCTCCTGGTACGTTACATCATCTCCCCCTTATTTTTATTTATTTTTTTTTTTTTTCGAAGTGCTGGAGATTCTCTTATTTTTCCTATCTCGCGGTGTGGAAATAACATCACACCAATGCGAGATTTTGAACGGTCGGGTCATCCGGATAGTTCGGGCGCCATTATAAAGAAGTAAAATTTTCCGTCATTTCTGTCCACGCCAGGATTCGAACCCGGATCCCCTCACTCCGGAATAAGTTGCTCTACCAATTGAGCTACGCGGACGTTTTATTCTGATTCCTATCTGCCTTTATGTCGTGTGCGTCCTTCGGGCAGGTACGTCACATCTCCTGGTACGTTACAAACTCGTGGGGAATTTATCAAATTCCATGTGAATGTAGCGCTTCGTATATAGAACAGACCTATAGAGCCTTGCATTTTCGATAGAAGGAGCCCAAGACTTACATTTGGAACTGTGACCTAAAGAAGTCCTCGATGGCTAAACACTGTTACGAAAAGGACCATACATTTCTTTTTGAAGAACCAAACTTAATATTTTGGAAGTTTTCCATATATATCAGAAATCTTCGCAACTTGTTAATGACATAGCATCCATCCCATTTCTATCAAGCGTGTGGAAGCAACTCACCAAAACCCGTGACTGTAAACACCATTTATGATATCATATACAATTTGAATATTTACGTGCTATTCGTCCTGATGAAACTAAGTCAATACCCAGCGAAACCATGGTAGACTTGAAAAAATAAATATTTGTGACAAATTACTTTGTATTATCTTAATAAACATATGCCACTTTTCTTACTTACTCTTTAAGTCGCAGGCCGGGCATGAGAGATTAGCTTTTCTTTTGTGTGTGTGTGTGTGTGTGTGTGTGTGTGTGTGATGCCCGCTACTTTTTTTCTTAAATGTTTCAAAAGGAAAAAGTTTTTCTTTCATAATTCAGAAGTTACGTGCACACTATTCTATTATCGTATTTTGGCGTGACAACTTATTTTTGCAAAGGAACTATTAATTTGCTGAGCCCCCCCACCTGACGGTCGGTCCACGTATCACGACAAAAAAGCGCACGACCAAAGAGCGACACGTCAAAAGGGCGCAAGACAAAAGTGTGATGCGCCAAAAGGGCGCACGACGAAAGGGAGAAGCGACAAAAGGGCGAACCCAAGGACGTGATATTTTTCTACTTCAACTGCAAGATTTCTAAAAGACATTATTTCCAAAAACGGCACCGGGGTCTCTTTGAGCAAATTACATATTTCTTTGTGTATTCAAATCCCAACTGAAATCAGACGTCTCATCCTATATAGAAGGCTTTCTAATCGATGTTATTTCCAAAAAGGCCCCCGGCCCCTTTCAGTAAATTCAGTTTTTCTTTGTGAATTCAAATAATCCCAACTGAAATCAGACGTGTCATCTTTTGTACTCTACACTGAGAAAAAAGGTTTGTTTGAAACAATAAAATAATTTTGTTGAGCTGTTTTGTCGATTTATTTTGTTGCTTTAGCAAAACTCCATCGGAATTGTTTTGTTGGCAAACAAAATCATTTTGTTGGCTATATTTTGTTAATTCAACTGTATGGAGTTGCACTGAGAAAAAAAGCTTGTTTGAAAAAACAAAATAATTTTGTTGAGCTGTTTTGTCGATTTATTTTGTTCTTTAGCAAAACTCCATCGGGATTGTTTTGTTGGCAACACAAAATTGTTTCGTTGGCTATATTTTGTTAATTCAACTATATGGAGCTTACGAAAAAGCGCATGTGATTACTAGCTATTTCATACGGGCACTACCAGACTACCACTGACCAGAAGAATCTCGTTTTGCGTTTGGCTTTGAATTATGACCGACTACGAAGTGAGTGCATTGTTAGAAGACTGGGAACTGTCAGCTCTTTCAGAGGTAAGAATTTATAATATATCGTAATAAATCCGACGTATTTTTATGCTAGTGTTTATTGTGTGTTATTTTGGTTGGATTCAGGGAATTTTAGGGATAATTTGGCCTCGCTTTGTAGACTCATAACTACAATGAACACGATTATTAGATGCACAGGAGCACGTATTAAATTTAAACACAGATTTCTGATAAAGTAATGATACATTTCTTACAACGGCTTGCGGTTCCTGATCGCAAATAAAAGTTTGCACATGAGGTAATGATAAGAGTTGTAATTTATGTATAGAGTTAGATTTCATGTATAGGCTATAAATACAGGGTGTTTCAAAATTCGTGCGGCAACCGAAGATTGCATGGTGATAGTACCCTGGAACGTATAGAACGTTAAAAAAAATATTACGATTTTTTTTTTGTCTAACCAAAAATTTCAATAATTTGTGTCATCAAAAAACTAAGGAAAACATTTAAAAAGAAATCGGATTTAGAAACATGTTACACACGTACCAAAATAGTGTCAATACATCGTTATGTCAAGTACAAATCGCCCGTGAACATTTCAGAAGGTAATAAACCAGCCTTCAAATGCTGAATTCGTATATAAGAATTTCCTTGCAAGGGCAGGAATAACCGAGTGGTTAGTGCACCTAGTTCCTAACCTAAAGGTCTGAGGTACGAATCCGCTCGGCGGGAGATTTTTCGCTGGCTCTGAAAAAATTCCTCGTGACGTAACACAGTCTAATGGCGGGCAAAAATATGGCGGACACCCCGGGTCGAAGGGCACCGCCTAAAATTATTGCACCAGCAAAATGTTGCCATCGGAAAAAAGTTTAGGGACAAAGTGGCACAGCTACACAACTCTAAATTTTGTTGGAGTAAGAAATTATTGCGTCACAATAACAATATGTTTGGTGCAGCAACAAAACGTTTTATCACGATAACAATACTTATTGTTGGATCAAAGAAATTCCCAAGAATCGACAAAATTATTTTGTTAAATGAACAAAACGTTTTGTCATGATAATAATAAATTTTAGTAGAATCAACAATAATTTTCAACAAAAAAATTTGTAAGTTCAACAAACATTTTTGTTGACTGTATATCGACAAAATTGTTTGGTTGATTCAACAATTTTTTTGCTGAATTAACAAAACGTTTTTCTCAGTGTAAATGAAATCTATCTAAACGATGTTTTTTCCAAAAAGGCTACGGAGCCCTTTTCTGAAATTGCCTTCTTTATACATTCAAAGCGAAATTTTACGCACACATGAAATTTTTTGTGCTTCAACTGCAACCTGCAGAAATGGCCTAAGAGATACACTGGTGCGCAAAAATTAAGGACGAAGAACAGAAATTAGCATAACAGCGGAACGAGCAGGCAGAACGGACCGAAAGAGCACTCAGGAGATAGACTAGGGTTCGGTACGGTAGGGCATGCGCATATATGCAGCATGACGTGGGGGGGGGGGTCGGAAGGGTATAAAGCGCGCTGGCGGTGTACGCTCAGCAATTCGAAAGGCCGCGGGAGGCCTAGTGGGCAACGTTCGTGACTGCCACAGAAAGGGCCTCAGGTTCGATCCCAGGCAGGTACGAACGCTCGATCCAGTAAAATATCCGCCGTGCGTTGGATGGGCACGTTAAGCCGTCGGACCCCGGGTACTGGCCCCCCGGTAATAAACAAGGGCGTCTTCCTCCCCTTTCTACTTCGCTTCCGTGTCACTTTCCTATCGGGCGCTCTAGCCCAAATCTCCTAGTTTCCTATTTCTAAGGGCTGTTTAAGACCCGGGGTCAGACACTCCCTTCCTAAAATCCTCTACATATGATCATGATCATGCTGAGCAATTCGGTGAAAGCTATTGCACGGTGTACATCGATTTGAACGACGTCGAGTTGCTGCCACCGTGTGATATGGTCAACAGGCAATCCAGTAGACGACATCTGGATGACTTTACACGAGGTCGCGTCATTGGGAAGTTGGAAGAAAGTCGAAGTGTGACTAGTGTAGCCGAGGAGTTCGGGATCACTCACAGCATCGTTTCACGAGCTTGGAGAGCATTTCAAACGACAGGAACAGCTGTCCGAGAGTTTAGCAGTGGTCGTCCACGAGCAACCACGGCGGCGGACGACCGGTATATAGTCCTACGGGCTAGAAGAGACAGACGGCAGACAGCGAGAGAAATCGCAAGGCACATGCAACAGACAACTGGACGTCCGTTATCGCGTTTTACCGTGGCTAGGAGACTGCACAAAGGTGGTCTATTTGCACGACGACCAGTGCGGTGTGTGCCATTAACGCCTGCTCATCGGAGCCGGCGGTTTCTGTGGTGCCAGGAACACAAGAACTTGACACATCAGCAATGGGGTCGAGTTCTCTTTACGGATGAGAGCCGATTGAGTCTGACGAGCGATTCTGGACGTATACACATCTGGAGAGAGCAGGGAACACCCAATCACACCTCCAACATCATCAAACGGGACCGGTTTGGAGGTGGCGGAGTTCTCGTTTGGGGCGGTATCATGCTTGGTAGCCGTACTGACCTCCACATCTTCCGAGGAGGTTCAGTCACTGGTGTCAGCTATTGTACCGAGGTTCTCCTGCATCACGTGCGTCTGTTTAGAGGTGCTGTGGGTCTGGGTTCCTCTTCATGGACGACACCGCTACACCTCATCGTACAGTGGTTGTCGCAGAGGTGTTGGAGAGTTAAGATATTGAACTCATGGATTGGCCCGCAAGGTCTCCGGACCTAAATTCAATCGAACATGTGTGGGACCTTCTCGGAAGACGCTTGGCAGCACGTCACCAGCCGCCAGCAACGATTCCGCAGCTGCGATTGGCGCTACAAGCGGAATGAGCCGCGATGCCTCAACAGCTCCTTGACAACCTCGTCCTCAGCATGGAAAGACGTTGTAAATTCTGCAACGCAGTCAGGGGTGATCATATACCCTACTAAAGACTGGATTTTTCTTAGCAGCCGCCTGTCACATGGACATTTCTGTCTTCTGTCCAGTTGTGCTCGTAGCTACGTTTTCAATAAAGTGCCTTTGTATCCTTCGGATTCCTTGTTTGGACGGTTTTGCTCACTTGTAAAATATTCTTACAACTTGGGGATTTTATGGTATGATTTAAGTCGATGTGGAGCACTTCTGCACGACGTTACATTCGAAAAACCGTATCGTCCTTCATTTTTGCACGCCAGTGTATTTCCAAAAAGGCCCCGGAATATTTATTTTGTTTTATTTCTTGCTTTTAAAAAAAGCATTTTCTTCAGAGCAAGAAATTCTTAGTAGTTCAACCCTTCCTTGGACACAGTTTGAGCTACTTAGGATTGTCGAGGGAAAAAATAAAATAAAAAGCAAAATCATGTCTGAAAAAAAGTAGGTCTGCAAAAAATATTTTTTTCAGCTGCATGTAATGTTTTTGGTAAATATTATGTTTTCGAGTGTGCTGAATCCAAAAATGACCTCCATTTCCCTCCATCACGCACAGTTTTTGCAAAATACAAGGTGTTTGCATAAAAAAAGCATGACAATGATGAGAAAACCACCATTTCATTACAATGAACTAAAAAATATTTCTTATAGTAAACAAACAATTTCTTCATGAAATGTACTTAACATTCCGTGTTCATTCTTTTTGCCTATGAAACCTTTTCTTCTTCTCTTTGATACTTCTCCGAACACGATTCTGCTTTCCACTTTCTGTTTTCCGCTTGAGCATCCAACAGTAGTCAGCTAGCATATTGATGTCCCAGCGTCCTTGGTAGCGTTTCTCGATATCACGGACATCCTGGTGAAATCTTTCACCCTGCTCTTCACTGAGGGCTCCCAAGTTTTCGGGAAAATAGTCGACATGGGAGTGTAAGGAATGAACTTTTAAGCTCATCTTGCATCCTTGAGCTTTATACGCAGCCAATATGCGTTGTACAATGATTTTGTAGTGAGGGTCCTTAGTATTACCCAAAAACTTGTGCACTATGTCTTTGAAATAGTCCCACGCTTCTTTTTCTTTTTCTCCCATTGTTTCTGAAAAGAGGGGATCGGATAACAGTTTTCGTATGTTGGGGCCAGTAAAAATTCCCTCTTTCAACTTGGTTTCAGACAGTTTTGGGAACTTGGAACACAGATATCTGAAACATTCCCCATTTTTTTGGCAGTGATTTCACAAACTGCTTCATATGCCCCAATTTAATATTAAGAGGTGGTAATAAAACCTTTTCAGGAGGAACCAAGGTTGTATTAATGACGTTATTTTCGCCGGGGATTAAGGCGTCTCGAAGTGGCCAGTCAGTTTTCGTCCAATGGAGATCTCTGGCTTGACTGTCCCACAAGCAAAGGAAGCAGGGATATTTCGTATAACCTGCCTGCTGGCCCAACAACACGGTTAGTATTTTGAAGTATCCACAAAGCATTCAGCGATGTTCTTGATATTTTATTTTCTTAAGAATCATTGCCACATCGTTATAGTTTTCCTCCAAATGCACCGAGTGTTCTACAGGAAGTGATGCAAATTTATATTCCCATTATGCGCAAGACTGCTTTTTTTTTTTTTGGTTGGAGGTTTAACGACCACCGTGAGCAACTCAATGGGCTATAAGCAGTCGCCCGTCCCTAATTTAGGGTCACTGGTTCCAGGGAAGGGAGAGAGCCAGTGCCGTAAGACAAACACAACATCCATGCCTGACCGGGATTCGAACCCGGACGCCTTACGGACGAATGATCAGAGGCCAGCGCCTTAGACCACTGCGCCACCGGGGCGGCAAAGACTGCTTTGAGGCTTGTTTTTGAGGAATCAATGAATAGGCGCCACTCAGATGAATCATATTCTATTTCAAAACACTTCATTAGTCCTTGAACATCACTACAAAAAACGAGATTTCCCTCTTTGGAGAAAAATGTAGTGAATTCTCTCTCTCGGTGCCTGTACCACGAAAATGAGGTTTCGGGTGACAGCAGGTTTTTATTTTTTAATCTTGACCCCAGCAATTCGGCAGCATCTTTTGAAAGGCCTAAATCTCTAACCAGGTGATTGAGCTCGCTCTGCTAAAAAAGTTGGGGTCCCTCATCAACAGAAAAATCTGAACTAGATTCGTCCTGGGGAGGTAATGTGTTTCCGTCCTCAGAATCACTCAGGATATCATCCAAACTGGAAGGTGGGTGTGGAACTGGTATTGCAGAGCTATGAGGCACTGGACGAATAGCTGAATTCAGGTTTGGATAAGATATTTTATTTTTATTTTTTGTATTGAAACCTTTCACATCTACCGAACAGAAATAGCAGTCGGTGGTGTGGTTTTGCTGTTCACGCCACATCATAGGAATGCCACCAAAACGAAATGAGTGTTTCTTACCTTTAAACCACAAACGGAGATCTTCCTCGCACCTTCTGCACACCTTATGAGGAGCCCAGGCTTTGTCTTGATCCCCAAGTTTCAACTTGAAGTAAGCAAAATACACTTTCTTCACGAAATCACTTATGTTTCTTTGTTGACTTTTAACAGTGTATTCACCACAAATAAAACAAAAGTTGTCAGGAGAAATAACACAACCTCTTGGAGCCATAATATATAACTAAAAACACGAGCACAGTCACGTTTGAATGCCAAATGTAGACTGAGTGTTGCTCCTAGCTGTTTGTATACACCGCACTGAGTACACACACTGACTCTCCGTACATCTAGAAGCAAACGCTTTTCCTGTGGTGAAGCAGATGGAAACTAGCCTCGCTCCCTTCAAAAAGACCAGTGAAATAACACGTAAAACATAGGTGAACACGAGAGCGAACAAGGTTATGTTGACACCTGCGCGTCTGCCGATCGTCTCTCTCTGTAGCTGGGCAGGTTAATCGGCAACACCTGCTTCTTCCTCTGGCTCGACAAAAAAAAAAAAAAAAATCCAAAATGGCGCTGCGCTTAAATAAAAGAAAACAGCAAAAAGTTTCTTTTTTTCCCGTTCTTAAAGATAAAAATTAATGCTTTCGAAGGATTCTCTAGGCACTTTTAGCCTCAAATATCCAGTAGTCATCTATATAAGCTATGCAACATAACTAAAGCAACCTAGATCCTGAACTTATTTAGCATGTTGAAACATGATCAAATCTGACAATACGCTTGTTTATACTCATTCCTAATACCCTAGAGAACGTGTATAAACATACTCAACCCAGCCAGTAAGATTCCTCACTTTTTGCCATAAACAAATTAAACCGGTTGGGACATGATCAACCTGAGCTTCCTCACACCGCCAACACTACCCTTGCCCTGCCACCCTTCCACTGCCCCCCCATTCCGCTCATTTTATCTTTGTATTTATTCTTAAGTTTCACTCTAATACATATTAAATGAAAGTAAGAAATCACTTTTGCATAGGATTTTCAGAATCAAGAATAGGATACCAGATTTCGAGTTAAACGGAAGTTTCACTCTAAATGAAACTACAAACACGAGTTTTGCAAGAAAACCTGCCGTGATGGAATTTTTGAGTATTTTTCCCGGTTTCAGTGAGTAAAAATCTATAAGAAACAGTATAAAAATCCTGTGCAGTTTTTTGGTTGCAGACCTGTGTAATTATAACACCAGGCCCCGGCTATTAGTCTTTTTGCCTTGTTAGGACAATTAGAAAGGCCTGGGTGTAGGGCCTATGAATTAATTAAGTAAAGAATTAATAACTGAACGTGTCTCTCTATTCTAAAACAAAAGTAACTGCCGCCGCTGCCGCTGCTTTAGAAATTTCGCGACACTCTTGTTTTCCTAGCTCGCAACGCAAAACGTATTGAACACAAAAATATGAAATTTACATCCTTTGTAGAGAATTCTTTGGAAAACACGCTGAAACACACCGTTTCTCGATTCTAACGATACTTCAAGAGCTATTGTATTTCAAAGTTAAGGTAAGCAAAAAAGTGCTATCAGGTCGCGTTCCGGACACACTAACAGTAACAGAACCATGAAACTTTGTAGGCATGTAGTGCCATGACCGAATTTTTGCACCTCGTCGCCCTTTTTTTGAATTTCGATTTAGTTTACGAGAAATTAAATTTCTTAATTTCACAAAATTCTCTATTTTGCGATGGGATCCATAAAAAAAAACCGGATATATGGTAAACTATAAATTATAACGCATTGCAATTTTTACAGCATAAACTTACAACTATCGTCCCTTTTTTACAAGAAATGTTTTTAAGAAAAAGGCATTTTTTTATTTTTAAGCATTTTTAAAAACGCAAAGGAAAGAAACGAACGGCTTGTGTGTCTTCACGATAGCCACAGAGGAACGTTCTGGTCTCGTGACCTGCTGCCATGGTGACGCAGAGAATTTGTTTTGCAAATGTTTTGTCGGTAAAGCTATCTCAGTTGTTTAAGGTGGACGTCAAGTAATTTTGCTTCCTATACTTCCAATGGAAAAACTTCTGTACAAATTTTCTTCCCAATTAACGCGTTCCCAAGGATGAAAATTTGAACATCGATTAAAATAGCTTCATTTTATAACTTGGAATACTTAATATTTTCTAAAACATAACCATAATTATGCAATCCAACATTTGTTTGTCTACTGAGGTCATCAAAGTACAGGTCGCGCCATCTCTTTTCTGGTTCCAACACCTACAAAGGAAAAGCTATTGATTTTTTATATAATTATGGTTATGTTTTAGCATTTTCTTCACAATTAATGCGTTCTTAAGGATGAAAATTTGAACATCGATTAAAATAGCTTCATTATATAACTTGGAATACTTAATATTTTCTAAAACATAACCATAATTATGCAATCCAACATTTGTTTGTCTACTGAGGTCATCAAAGTACAGGTCGCGCCATCTCTTTTCTGGTTCCAACACCTACAAAGGAAAAGCTATTGATTTTTTATATAATTATGGTTATGTTTTAGCATTTTCTTCACAATTAATGCGTTCCCAAGGATGAAAATTTGAACATCGATTAAAATAGTTTCATTATATAACTTGGAATACTTAATATTTTCTAAAACATAACCATAATTATGCAATCCAACATTTGTTTGTCTACTGACGTCATCAAAGTACAGGTCGCGCCATCATTTTCTGGTTCCAACACCACCAAAGGAAAAGTTATTGATTTTTTATATAATTATGGTTATGTTTTAGGAAATATTAAGTATTCCAAGTTATAAGAAGTTATTTTAATCGATGTTCAAATTTTCACCCTTGGGAACACAATAATTGTGAAGGAAATGTGTACAAAAGTTTTTCCATTGGAAATATAGGAAGCAAAATTACTTGACGTCCGCCTTAACAGTTTAGCATAACGATTTACGGTTTACGGAAATGCTTTTTGGACCGCTTTTGTTTTTCTTGGTAAATTTAGTAAGTGCCATAAGTTCAAACGACAACAGTCCGACCTTCCAAAAATTACCGACAGTAAAAAGAACTCTGAAATTTCGGAATAACAAGCCTTATTTGTTTAGACATGCAATACAAATTGAAATTTATATGAATTTTCCAGTTTTTGTTTCATGTGATATACTTGGAGATCTGGCTGCAGGGCCCGAGCGCTACTCTGGAAACGAGCGTAGCGAGCCTAGAGGCGCAGCCCCTAGTTATGTATAAATTTCGCGCCTAAGTAAAAGTGCAGCGTTATTAAAGAATTTCACCATATCGTCCTTGTCTGAACACAGCATGATTCATGCAGTAATTCCTTTGTTTCGTCGAACACTATGGTTTTAAAAAATGTGCTAGGTCACGGCAATTTATTTCCTCAAATTAAAGTACAATTCTCGCTTGGCTTACATAGAACGCCCCTCCCCTTCACTTAAACTTTTGTGGCCAGTTGCCCTAAACTCGTATGAACCAGCCTGAAATTGGAAGTGTTTAAAATCTGCTGAAAATTTGTATGTCAGACTTCAGTTGCCTTGTAATGTACTACAAAAGACAAACCGGTTAGGGTAACGGGGCGTTTTTGAGATAGATAATTTTTATGCTACACAATAATAAATATTGACAGGTTTCACGCTTATATGCCTTATTATTACATACACATTTTTGTGCTTCAAATACAAACTTTTCTATAGGACCTTAGGATGCATTTGGAGTACAAATAATGTCACGTCTGATTTTAGTTAGGATTTGAGTACACAAAGAAATAAGCAATTTACTCAAACGGTCCCTAAGGCCTTTTTTTAAAAAATAACATCGTTTAGAAAGCTTTCTGTATAGGTTGCATTTCAGTACAAACAATATCACGTCTGCGCTCAATAGGGATTTGAATACACACAGAAATAAACAATTTGATCGAAGTCCTCACGGGTCATTTTGGAAATAATATCTTTTTGAACGCACTCCCTATAGGTTATTGAAGTACAGAAAAATTAACATTTGCTTTCAGACGGGATTTGAATATATCAATGAAATAAGCAATTTCGAAATTTAGATCTTACGTTTCTTGGAAATTGGTTAAACAGTTCTCCGAGTTTAGTCAATCGATAGTCTGGTAGTCCTGCGCCCTTCTGTCATATCGCCCTTTTGTCGCATCGCTCCTTCGTCGTGCCACCTTTTATCGTATCGCCCTTTTGTCGTGCGCACTTTTGTCGTATCACCTTGTTATCGTGTCGCCCTTTTAACGTTCGCCCATTTGTCGTTCGCCCCTTTGTCGTGCGCTCTTTCGTCGTTCGCCCTTTTGTCGTGCAATCGGCTGCGTCGTTCAAGGTCAGACGGCAGGATGCGCGTAATCCCGCCCCAAACACACGAACATTCTCCATTCACAATATTGCATGTACGTGCGCGGTAACTACACTTTATAGATTTCTTATTTCTTATCACAGTACGTCAGGTGCACAGGGACTTTTGGCTCATCCTGTATTACTCGCATTGTATTTTTTATTTTTATATTTAACATTCAGTGCTTTAAAATGGTGCTGATTAGAAACGGTGAAGAAATCTAACAATACGTCACACGTAATGCAGGACATTTAAAAATTTGTAGCCCACAACAAATTTAAAAGCAACAATAAAAAAACACTGTCTCTATGAACAGCAATGGCGGATTTAGGGAGCCAGCGCGGGGATGCACCCCCCCCCCCACGGAACTTTTGATTATCTATTTAAACATTTTACAAAAACTTTTGAGCTGAAAACTGGAAAATTTCAGGTAAATTTTAATATTTCCCATTTTCAATTTTAATTTATCAGTAAGATAATTTTCTGTCAAAACGAAGAATTTATGTGCTAGCCAGTATGATTTTATACGATAACCCTTTTTATATATATATAAAAAGAATTATATGCTAGCCAGTCGCTAGTAACAGTTGCAGGTTTGCTTACTCACTCTAGGAGATGGAAGCGCGCATGCGCAGACTGCCAGCCTCGAACGCCCATTCCTTTTTTTCTTATTTTTTTCTGCGTGTGATATTCAAGAATTATGTTATCATTATAGAAGAAAGAATTCAGCTGTAAGATAACACACATTCATGATTTTTCATGAAGAAAGCAAAAGCATTATTTCTGTGTGTACGCCGTATCTTCTTGATTTGAAATCTAACACCAGCTTGCACGTAATCTGGTGTTAGATTTCAAACCAAAAAGATACGATTTTTGCAATGTGTATATGTAGAACATCATAAAGAAAAACACAAAAAAAAAAAACGGGCCGCACTTTTTTTTTTTTTTTTGATTGGACTTTTAATGATCACCGTGAGCAACTCAATGAGCTATAAGCAGTCGCCCGTCCCTAATTTAGGAACACTGGTTCCAGGGAAGGGAGAGAGCCAGTGCCGTAAGATAAACACAACATCCATTCCCCACGGGATTCGAACCCGGACCCCTTTCGGACGAATGATCAGAGCCCATCACTTAGACCACTGGGCCACAGGGGCGGCCTGCATTTCCCAGGCTGACATACATTGCAAAATGTATAATGCATAGCACATTTGAAACAAATATGTTGTCTTTCTGTGAAACGAAATTTATTCTGTCCGTTTGTCTTTTCGCCTGTCGGTGACCACGATACTTCCCTCCTGGTTGCAGGACTAGAAAAAGTCTTTTCACATGGCAAAATAGACCCACAGTTGCCTGCATATTTCCCAACTTCTGTTGCAATACATTTCTCGCGAGTTGATATAATTATTATATTTATCAGCAGAGATTTCTATTGTGAAAACATAGTAATGCGTGACAACTTAATTGGAAAGGAATTCTTTCTTAGTGGAAGCATACTTGATTTGAAATCTAAAATCAGGCTGCACGTAAGTGCAGAACATTCTAAAAATATTGTTCACAGGGATCATGACAGTCATTACTATTTTTATTTACATTTAGCTTCTAATTTTCGTTGTAATTAAGTTTTGTTTTTTAAAAGATTATGTGTAAAAACAAATCTAACGATAGATTTCATATCATCATCATCATCATTGTCAACCATTATCAATCCACTGCTGGACGAAGGTCTCCCCAAGTTTCCTCCACAACGGTCTGTCTTGTGCCAGTCTCCTCCATGTCACTCCCGCATATTTACGAATTTCATCCACCCATCTCCCATGTGGTCTTTTTCTGGGTCTTTTCCTGTCCCTTGGAATCCAATCTAAAATTTCGGCTGTCCATCTATGGTCTGTCCTTCTGGCAGTATGTCCAGCCCATTGCTATTTCAGGGATTTAACTCTGATCATGATGTCTTCCACTCTTGTCATTTTTCGGATCCACGAGTTCCTCTTCTTATCTCTCCTGGTTATACCAAGCATGCACCTCTCCATGCTTCTTTGAGTTGTCTGCAGCCTTTGTATGTCTCTTTTAGTTAAGGTCCACGTCTCTGCACCATACGTAAGCACTGGAAGGATGCATTGATCAAACACTTTTCTTTTAAGACATAATGGCATATTGCTCTTGAAAATTATGCTGTTTCTTCCAAAAGCTCTCCAGGCAAGTTTTGTACGCCGATTAATTTCTTCATCAATGTGACCCGCACTTGATATCTGCTGTCCAAGATAAACATACGTATCTGTTATCTCCAGTTTTTCTCCATCAATCGATAAATCTTCATTTCTTATAAAAGCATTGAACATCACTTTTGTCTTCTGAAAGTTCATTTTTAATCCCACTTCTTTACTCTTGTCAGCAAGTTCCTGGATCATACTCTGCAGCTCTGATGGGGTAGTTGCAAAAATGACTACGTCATCAGCAAAACGAAGGTGGGTTAGATAATCTCCATTAATCTTTATCCCTTTGTTTTCCCAGTTCAGTGATTGAAAGACATTTTCCAATGTGGCATTAAAGAGCTTCGGAGATATGGTGTCACCTTGTCTCACTCCCTTTCCAATTTTTATGTGTGTTGTATTTTCAAACAGCCGAATCTTTGCACTTGCATTTTCATAGATGTTATTAATAATATTAATGTATGCATCTTCAATACCGCAGGATTTCAGAGCCGTGGTAACTGCTGATGGTTTCACCGAATCAAAGGCTTTTTCATAATCGATAAAAGCCATGCACAATGGAAGTTCATATTCCCTCGCTCTTTCAATTAGTTCTCTCAGTACGTGGATATGATCTATTGTGCTGTAGCCACTCCTGAATCCAGCTTGTTCTCTCGGTTGAGCCATGTCCAGTGTTACCTTCAAGCGGTGTGAAAGAACTTTAGTGAAGATTTTATAAACTACTGATAGGAGGCTGATAGGTCTGTAGTTCCTGAGATCCTCAATGTCACCTTTTTTATGTAGCAGGATCATTGTAGCATTGTTCCAATCCTCAGGAATCTTCCCTTCATTAAGGCATCGAGTGAAAATTTGGGCGAGTACTGTTTCAATTTCTCCACTTGCTTCTTGTATGATGTCTATAGTAATTCCATCTTCTCCTGGAGCTTTCCCCCGCTTCATGTTCTTGATTGCATGAGCAACTTCTGCTGGGAGGACTGGAAGAACTCTGGTACCTTTCATGATGTCTGGAGTACATGTATCATCCCTTTCATATAATTTGGAGTAGAAATCTTTCACTCTTGTCAAAATTTCGCCTCTATTTCTTGTTATAGAACCATCTTCTTTTCTCAGAGCCATAATCTGTTTTCTTCCCTTACTGAGATGTCCCTTTGCTATCTTTAGGCTTTGGTTGTTTTCAATTGCTTTCCTCACTAGCTCACAGTTGAATTTCCTTACGTCTTCAGTGATACTTTTTGGTACTGTCTTGCATAACTCTATATATTCCACTTTGGAAGTCACATCTTCTTTAGTTGTCCTCATCTCTCTTCTTTTTTGCATCAACATTTTGGTTTTTCCTGATAATTTGTTCACATGCAACTTGTTCTTAGACCCAGCTAATTTTGTTGCTGTTTCCATAAGAGCTTTGGTTACTTTTCTGTTAACTTCCGAAATATCCACTTCTTCCGATGTTAGGCCTTTTAAAGCAGAGAATCTGTTCTTCAGTTCCAACTTGAAAGTATTATGGTGTTTTTTAAGGTTGGTTATGTCAATACATTTTGTTTGTCTTATGAGCTTGCCACGTTCCAGTTTAGTGTTGAGGTGCATCTTACATCTCACCAATCTATGGTCACTACCTGTGTTGAACTTGTTTAGCACACTGCAGTCTTCGATGACGAATTTTTTGTTACACATAATAAAATCAATTTCACTTGTCGTCCCAATTGGATGTCTCCATGTCCATTTCCTGTGTGGCTTTTTCTTGAAAAAGGAATTCAAGATGAAAAATCCTTCTGCCTCTGCAAACTCAACGAGAGTATTTCCACGCTGGTTTCTGTTGCCGTGACCGAATTTACCTACTGAAGTTTCATTCTGTTGCCGGTGCCCTATTTTTGCATTGAAATCTCCCATAATTATCTTCAAGTGCTGCTTACCTTTATTATTTAGATGACGAATTTCCTCATAAAATTCTTCAATTTCTTCTTCAGGATGACTTGTGGTGGGTGCATAAGTTTGAATAATCTGAGCCTGGTATCTTCTCGTTATAAGTGCTGAGTATTCTCAGCATATTTAGGAGAAAAGATGTCATGTCTCTTTGAATATGCAAATTGTTTTGTTTCTCTATCCGCATACAGAGATTTATACACACATCCCTAACATCCCCAAATTTCTTCACACATAAAAAAATATCAACACCCTCCATTTAAAGGTTTAACACTCTTGTCGATAGCAGTTAGCATTTACATAAATTCCTCCGCTTTACCTTGATTCCAACACTCTAAAATTTACATAATGCAATATTCTTTTTGTACGTGTTTGAAGTGTATGTATACAGCATTCTAATGCTTCCTTTTCAGTTTTTCTTGTTTGAAGCATATGTTTAAAGTCAGTCAATGCACTCACAAAACGTACATATGCTCATATCTCTTCATTTTAGTCTGCTAAAAATTTTGCAGATGTACTTTTAAATTATTTCAGCGTGCACAAGATTTGTCAAAATATCAATAATCACTATTTCAGTCATACGTGATATTCAATAATATCATGATTTTCCATGTACGCACATAAAACATTAAGCATTTCTTCAGTTTTTGAAGTTTAACCCAACTTTAATATTGGGCTTAAAGCCTAAATATTTCATGATAGAATTTTTCAGCCTTCAAAAAATTTGCTTTCATCCAGCATCCCCTGGAATTTTTTCAACATCCCTCAAACTTAAAAAAAAATTCTCCCACTCTAAGCGCTGGACTGGGAAAATTCTTTAAGTATGGGTACGATTTTCAACATAATTCCCTTCTTCCGCAGCTTTTCTTTTAGTGACTGTTTCTTTTCATAACAGAGTTCTACCATTAGATCATAGTAATACAGGGCATAATAGAAAACAAAAGACATTTTTTCTCTGTGGAGGCGATATTTGCTTGGTTTGATATTTAAGACCGTAGTAATGCACGGTACACTGTTAAAAATTGGTACTTAGAAATAAACAAAATGTACTCGTTTTTCAGTACATTTTGGGCTTATAATAGCTCCGAGTACTTGTGTCTCATTTTTGGAAAAGTTATGTACTAATTTTTGAGTACATACAGGGAATCAGTTGTGAGTATATCTGGTATTTCTAATTTGAAATCTATGTACTCATTTCTGAGTACATATGTTTCAAATATATATACTCAAAAAAAATCCATATATTTCAAATACATGGGCTCTAACTTAATTCAGTTTCGGTGCCCTTTCGGGCATGGCACAGAAACTGAAGGAAGTTAGACGAATCTAGCGATTATGACAGAATAGTTTGTAAGTGAGAATGCAAACTAGAAGTTATGTCAAGCCGTACGAGCGTACGATTTTGTACATAGAAGGCAGAGAAAAATTGGGGGCGGGGGGGGGGGCTTAGGAATGAACACCTTTATATGTAACCGGGGGATCCTTACTTGGGGGCCGTCACTTAACGTGTTCGTCCGCTGCACGGCGGATATTCAGCGATTGTTAGAAATTCACACCACCACGGAGAGCCCCCAGATTCCAGTCTATCAGGCTAGGTTTGAACCTAGGGTCCCTCCATCAGTAGTCTGAATCACTAAGCCATCCGCTGCTCGATTTTAAATTTGGAATACATGTACTCCATACATACTCATTTGTTCACAGAATCAACTGGAAGTATATTAGTCGATGGCACATCTGGGATGATAGATATACTCGTTGTCGCATGCTGGGCTACACAATTTTATGACAAATATAGTAACGAAGTGACAATATATAATTTATGAGATTGACAATTAATGTAAAAACGTACACAAAGATACTTTATGCATAATTAAATCACTTGTGATCACTGACTTTGTTGTACTAATTATTTATATGTGCCACTTTACACATTTATCAAACAATTTCTCTTGAAATCTATAATATCAAAATGAAGTAATACGAGATTATATTTATTGACGCAGTTATTTGCAAGTACGTATGGTTACTTATATTTGAGCATGCCATGTACTCGTTTACGATACGATTGTACTTAAAAAAAAAAAACCCGAGTAGGTTCAGGTTCCCATTTTTAAGTAGATTTTATTTAACAGTGTATAACTACACAAAAAAAGGCATTCTTTCTCTGTGAATGCATTATAGCAGGTAATAGCATAGCATTTCAAAAAAAAAAAAAAAAAAAAAAATCAGCAGACGCCATTATAGCATTCTTATTTATTTATTTTGCATTTAGCGTTTAGTTATCATTAAATTCTGAGATAAGGCACAGGTTACAAGCGGGAAACAAACTGTAGAAAGATCAGATCAGATCATATGTAGAGCATTTTAGGAAGGGCCCCAGGTCTTAAACAACCCTTAGAAATAGGAAGCTAGGAGATTTGGGCTAGAGTGCCCGATAGAAAAGTGACACGGAAGCGAGGTAGAAAGGGGGAGAAAGACGCCATTATTTATTACCAGCGGGCCAGTACCCTGGGTCCGACAGCTTAACGTGCCCATCCGACGCCCACGGCGAGTATTTAGTGGTTCCAACGTTCGCACCTGCCCAGGATCGAACTTGAGGTTATCTCCATGGTAGTCACGAAAGCTGACCACTAGGCCACCCACGGCCCGACTGTAGAAACAATTATTCCCTCCCTTTTATAGCAAGCAACATTTTTTAAATGAAAAAACATTTCAAAATATTTAGTGATGGAAAAGGATCCTGTTCACTCAGCATAATTTAAAAACTTCGCGCTTTATGCTTATTAACGCAGTAGAAGAAAAATGACCCAAATTTCTTAATGTTACCCATGGAAATCCGAGAGCTGTGAAAATATAAACATTTCAACTGTAACTACAGATCTTGCATCAGATATTCAATTAAGGCATTAAAAGTTCACTAAAAAGAATCGTGAAAATTTACCTCTCAGGGGAAACATTATTAACGGATCTATGGGTTTCCTTAGTCGACCGTGGATGACAAAGAAGATTGAACGAAAGAAGTTAAATGCATGGGACCAAACCGTCATTTCACGTGTGTGATGTCGTCATTCCCTTCCAATTCCAGAAAATATACCGTGTTCTAACTTCTGACGCAGAAAACTGATCTGAATTTCGGATAAAGCACACGTGCGTGTGTAGGTGTATTAGCAACCCTGAAGGTATGCAGTTCTGAGAAAGTTATTTATTGTGCATTTAACATTTAGTCAGGGCCCATTTAAGGAGAAAGGGGGCCCGGGGGCTGGACAGTATTTTGGGTCCCAATATAAGTAGCACATCTAGGATTTCAATATGAGTGGCAGAATAAAAATACCTAGAAGAAAACATTCCCAAAATATGATGAGGATGCAATAAAAATACCTAGGAGAAAACATTCCCAAAATATGATGAGGAAGCAGTAAAAATATCCCCGCCATACTGAGGTGTGCATCTCATAATTCATGGACAAATCAGTGCTAGCAAGGAAATGTAAAAATGATTGGTTGAAGAATGGATACTGCTTCAGTTCTGCTTTAATCCCCCTCCAGGGTTCAGCTTGTTGAAATTATATCGAAGTAATGGACAAAATAATATGATCCAGGGGCGTAACCATCTTTCAAAATCTGGGGGAGGGGGTCCGATCACACATACAGTGATCGGACCCTCCCCCCAGGTTATATGTATATATATATATATACAATAATATACTGTAGGTGCTTGCTTGGTGTAACCAGGAGAGATAAGAAGAGGAACTCGTGGGTCCGAAAAATGACAAGAGTGGAAGACATCAGGATCAGAGTTAAATCCCTGAAATGGCAATGGGCTGGACATACTGCCAGAAGGACAGACCATCGATGGACAGCCAAAATTTTAGATTGGATTCCAAGGGACAGGAAAAGACCCAGAAGAAGACCACATGGGAGATGGGTGGATGAAATTCGAAAGTATGCTGGGGTGACATGGAGGAGGCTGGCACAAGACAGACCGTTGTGGAGGAAACTTGGGGAGACCTTCGTCCAGCAGTGGATTGATAATGGTTGACAATGATGATGCTGATGATGATATACATATTGTATAAAATAGTTTGAGACCCCTCCCCCTACACACACGCGCAGGAACAAAGCAGTTGCTGAGGCGCGATCTAACAGGCACGACATAGACGCCTCTGTTGGCGAATGGTGGAACTTAGCAAACACAACTGTAAAACTATGATAGATGGGACAGAACTGTAAGTTACAAAGTTGAAGAGCTCACATTGCTTATTAGGAATCGATATCGCTATTTCATTAAGTACACATTATAGAAGTGCTTGCATTCTACGAAAAATCATTATCTTATATTATTAAATTTAGTCAGTTCACATCATAAAAAAGTGTGCATTATATCATTATATTCCCGAACATTTTTTTTCTTGGGGGGAGGGTTCCTTTACATTGGGGACCCCCGACTCTGAAAATCTGGGGGTCCTGACCCCCCCCCCCCCGATCCCCTAGTGGTTACGCCTATGATATGATCTAAATATCATGATTTAAAATAATTCTTAATGTATGAAAATTCCCCCAAATTACAGATGTGGGCAAAACAACAACATCAACAACAACAGCAAAAATATATGTAATGCTTTCGAAAGATTTGAGGATGGACTGGGGACGACTATACTTTTTTGCGGACTCCTAAAAAAAGGAAAAGAAATGGAAATTGTTTTTTACAAAGCAGTTTTTCATAATTTTCGCTGTGCTATCTTAAAAAAAAGACAAAACTGAAGAACTCTGTTAATACTTCAAGCATCCTGAATAATTCTGGGGGCCCTTGAAAATGTGGGGCCAGGGGCTACAGCCCCCTAGCCCCCCCCTCCTAAAGACACAAGTCAGAAGCGGGAAACATCAGCTGAAGAAACAATTATTCCTTCTCTTTTATAGTTAGCAACATTTTTTAAATGAAAAAGTTGTCCAAATGTTTGCTGATGTAAATGGATCCTCTTCTTTCAGCATAGTTTAACAACTCGCATTTTGCCTATTAACACAGTACAAGCAGAATGACCCAAACTTCTTAATGCTACCCACTCGTCATCCGGGAGTTGTGAAGATAAAACATTTTAACTGAAACTACAGATGTTGAATTAGATATTCAAAAAGGCATAAAAACTAAAGAAGGTTTATTAAAAAAAACTGAAAATTTACCTCTCCGGGGAAACATTGCTGACGGGTTGCCTTGGTCAACCGGGGAAGAAAAACAACAGACTGAACGTGTGAAGTGCGTGGGACCGAACTGTCAATTCACTTGTGTGATGCTTTCGCCTAGAATTCTAGGAGATATCCCGTGTCTTGGTGCAGGAAACAGATCAGTTTTCTCCTGACGCAGAAAGATGATCTGGATTCCAGTAAAGCACACGTGCGTATGTTGGTGTGTTACCAACACTGAAAGTATGCAGTACTGAGGAAGTTACGCAATCACTAAAACAGTGAAGAAATGATGTTTTTGAGGTAACACATAAACTGCATTTGAAGTAACATAATTTTGAAAGCTTGGGCTTGTGTCACAAGTTTCTAAAACAGAATTAGGTCTATGTATTTATTTTTTAAAACTTACGAAACCATTATACCTATATCTATCTATCTATCCATTTATCGTAATAACGTTTTGTCGCAATCGAAGCAATTTTACGTAAGTTATGATACATAAGGGCTATGGAATAGATCCCGCTTCTGTGTCCTAACCTTTGACCCATTTCGCCCATTTTCAAAAGGATTCGTCCCCAGGCAGGTCCTTACAACCTACTAACATTTCATCCAAATCGAAACATTTTTACGTAAGTTATGACGCATAATGGCGATGGAAGTGATTCCGCTCCTATGTCCTGACCTTTGACCCCCATTTCGCCAATTTTCAATAGGGTTTGTCCCCAGGTGATTCCCTACCACATACTAAAATTTAATCGAAATCGAACCTTTTCTACGTTAGTTATGACGCATAAGAGCAGTGGAATGGATCCCACTCCTATGTCCTAACCTTTGACCCCATTTCGTTCAATTTCAATAGGATTCCTTCCCAGGTGTTCCCCTACTACATACTAAAATTTCATCGAAATCGAACGATTTTTACGCGAGTTATCGTGCGGACGAACATACGCACACATGGCGTGACGTAATGAGGCAGATGGGAATCGCGACCATCTGCTTGCAAGACTGTGACGTCATAAAACTTTAATAGGATCCGCACACAACGCGTGACCTAATGAGACATATGGCGTGACCGCGTGCCAACATCTAATCGGACGACGCCATGACATTACACTAAAAACGTGGTAATTCTGGGTGGTTTTTAACCCACTAAACGAATTTTCCTAAAGTTGAGATCAAGCTAAATCGATTTCTAGTACCAGAAAACGGTAGGTTAACGACTTTCATCAAAATCCTTAGAGCCGTTTTCAAAATAAAATTTACATAGATACAAGAATTGCTCCTTTAAGGTGAACGTCAAGTAATTTTGCTTCCTGTAGTTCGAATGGAAACATTTCTGTACACATTTTCTTCCCAATTAATGCGTTCCCAAGGATGAAAATTTGAACATCGATTAAAATATCTTCATTTTATAATTTGCAATACTTAATATTTTCTAAAACATAACCATAATTATGCAATCCAACATTTGTTTGTCTACTGACGTCATCAAAGTACAGGTCGCGCCATTCTTTTTCTGGTTTCAACAATACCAAAGGAAAAGTTATTGATTTTTAATATAATTATGGCTATGTTTTAGAAAATATTAAGTATTCCAAGTGATAATAAGAAGTTATTTTAATCGATGTTCAAATTTTCATCCTTGGGGACACATTAATTGTGAAGGAAAATGTGTACAAAAGTTTTTCCATTGGAAGTATAGGAAGCAAAATTACTTGACGTCCACCTTAATAATATGGGATAAGGGCGATGGAATGGATCGCAATTCTATGTCCTGACCTATGACCCCATTTCGTCCATTTTCAATAGGGTTCATCCCCAGGTGGTCCCCCACCACATACTGAAATTTCATCGAAATCGAACCATTTTTACGCACGCGTTATGACGCATAAAGGCAATGGTATGCATCCCGCTCTTATGTCCTGACCTTTGACTCCAATTCCCCCATTTTGAATAGGGTTCGTCTCCAGGCGGTTTCTTACCACATAATCAAATTTCATTGAAATCGAACCATATTTACGCAAGTTATGACGTATAAGTGCAATGGACTGGATCCCGCTCTTACGTCGTGACCTTTGACCCCAGTTGTCCCATTTTCAATAGGGTTCATCCCCGGGTGGTCCCCTACCCCATAGTAAAATTTCATCAAAATTGAACCATTTTTACGCCAGTTAACGTGCGGTCAGACGGACGGACAAAGCTGGAGCATGTACGCTTCTTGAACCTACGGTTAGAAAGCGCAAAAAACAACAAAAAATACATGGCGTCGCGCAAAACGGCAAGTGATGCGCCATTTTGCTCACAAAAGTACACTTTTACGAACACCGTAAACCAATGTTGAAGTTGAGAGTTGAGAATTCATTGGGGGCGGGGTAACTCAGTTGTTTGAACTGGGAAGATAAGGGCATTTATCAATAGAGATTATTTAACTCACCTACGTTGTGCTGACGACACAGTCAATTTTGTAATTACTCCCTCAGAGTTGAAGAGAAACTTGCTGACAAAAGCAAAAAAAGTGGGAATAAAAATGTTCTTATGGAAAACAAAATTGATGTATGCAATACAATGCATTTACAAGAACTAAAAAATTAGAGGTTGATGGGGAAATTCCAGAAGTACAGAAGTAACCGATGCCTGCATTTACCTTGGGCAACTCATATCAAACGAGGGACGCACATCGAAGAAGAAATATTAGGTGTGCAACTTAATTCTCGGCCCCTAACTGCAAGCCATCATAGAACGTCGGCAAATGCAAATAGCTGTGTGAGATAATGGCTGATTGTAGCGCCATTCAACAGCTTTCCAGGCAACCGTAACCGCTCACAGCTGTAGTGACAGAAGGGACAAAAGTTGACGGTGAAAGCAATTTCGTTCGAGAAGCAACATTTGAGGCACTGCCTCCTGTTCACGTTTCAGCTGAATAAAAGTGCTGCGGAAGCCCAGCAAATGATCTGCGCTACTTTGGGTGAGGCTGCTGTGTCCTACAGTACGTGTAAGAAGAGGTTCCAGCAGTTTAAGCAGAGAAATTTCTATCTCCATGATGCAGAACGTCCGAGACAAGCACAGAAAGTTGACGATGAGGAACTGGAACAATTGTTGGACGCGTATCCCTGCCGCATACAGCCAGAGCTTGCCCAGAAACTCGGAATAACATGGCAAGCCATTGCAAAGCGCCTACACAAGCTTGGACAGATTCACAAGGAGGGCCGTTGGGTGCCCGACCAACTCAAGCTTCGAACAAGTCTAGGCGCTACGATGTTGCTGTGTCCTTGCTCTCCAGATTCAAGAAGAAGGATTTCCTCCACAAGATTTTGACTTGTAATGAGAAGTGGATCCTTTACGATAATCCTAAGCGGCGCAAATCGTGGGTTTATCCAGGTCAGCCTAGGCGCCCCGGTGGCGCAGCGGTCTAAGCGATTGCCTCTAATCAATTGTCCAAAAGAAGTCCGGGTTCGAATCCCGGTTAGGCATGTATGTTGTGTTTGTCTTACTGCACTGGCTCTCTCCCTTTCCTAAAACTAGTGACCCTAAATTAGGAACGGGCGACTGCATATAGCCCATTGAGTTGCCCACGGTTGTCGTTAAACCTCCAATAAAAAAAAAAAAAAGAAAATAGCTCATCCTACCACCAGTACCGCCAAACCAAATATCCATGCCAGGAAATTGTTGCTGGGCATATGGTGCGATCAGCGCAGTGTTGTACACTATGAGTTGCTCAAACCTGGTGAAACGGTCAATGCTGAGCGTTATTGTCAGCAACTCATTCGTGTGAGTGACGTAATGGAGGCGAAAAGGCCATGCACCGGCAAGGGCAGAAGGTCGGTCCTATTGCTTCAGGATAACGCGCATCCTCACATCGCGAAAACGACCTTAAACACGATCAGCGACCTGGGATGGGAGATTTTGTCCCACCCGGCGTATTCTCCAGACTTCGCCCCGTCGGATTATCACCTCTGTCGCTCCCTGCAACATCACCTGAGTGATACGCATTTCACTTTTGTCGAGGAGGTCTACACAAGTATTGATGACTTTATTAACTCGAAACAGCCCTCTTTTTTCCACAGTGGCCTTCGGCAGCTCCTGACCGATGGCTTAAATGTATCCAACACGACGGGGATTATTTTCCTGATTAGGTACGTATTGGATTTGCTATAATTCGCGGTCAACGTGTCGTGCCTGTGGCCGAGAATTAAGTTGCACACCTAATAAATAGGCGTATAAAACTTAGTTGGGGAGTTTTTGAAAAAAACAGCTCACAATTTTCAACATACTACACTGCCGGACAATTGCTAAGGTCGGATGACAATAGCAACGATAGCAACCATAAAATGGAAGGCAGGAAAATGTGGAAATTAGCATAAGTGCGGGATACAGTAAGACGTGTTGTGCGTAAGCAAATTTTGGATTGCCGAACTTGTTCGTGACGTCATAGCGCTGATAAGAGATATAAATTATTTGACGCGTATTGACCGTTGTTGTTCAAACGCAAAGTTGAAAGGGAAAGAATCAATTGACGAACTTGCAATTTTCAGTATGTCTTCCCGACATCACCTAGATGATTTTACGTGTGCCCGTATTATTGACAAGATTGAAGAAGGGCGAAAAATAACAGATGTTGCCAGGGAGTTCGACGTCAGCCACAGTGTTGTTTCAAGGCTTTGGAAATCATTTCAAACAGATGGAGAGCGTAGCAAACGTCACGGGGGAGGTTGTGTTCGCAGTACGACACTTGCAGAAGATCGGTACATAATGCTATCAACAAAAAGACACCGGCGCAGCACAGCTAGTGAGGTAGCAAATCAGTTTATGGCTGCTACTGGCAAGCGGATCTCCCGAAAAACTGTCGCCAGACGTTTGCATGAAGGAGGAAGGACTATACGCCCGCCGTCCTGTTGTGTGCATCCCATTGTCCAGACGTCACCGTACCGCCCGTTTGCAATGGTGCCATCAACATCGCAATTGGACTGATAACGACTAGTCTGCTGTCCTCTTCTCAGATGAGAGTACAGTCTATCGTCTGATTGTCGACGACAACTGATCTGGCGTGATAGATGGTACTGCATATTGTCCAGCAAACATACAGGAAAGGGAACGATATCCGACATGTAGTGTCATGGTATGGGCTGGCATCGTGATCAATGGCCGTACGTCCCTCTATGTGCTTCCAGCTGGGACTATGACTGGCCAACGATACATTAATGATGTTCTGCTACCTCATGTTCGCATGTTCCGTGGTGCTGTCGGTGATAGATTCATTTTCATGGACGACAACGCAACATGTCGTCGAACAGTCGCTGTCCAGGAGTGTCTTGAGAGCGAGGATATTCAACACCTCCTATGGCCAGCACGTTCTCCAGATCTGAATCCCATTTAAAATGTGTGGGATGCTTTGGGAAGGAGTCTTGCTGGTCACCAATGCCCTCTAATAAACAAGGACACCCTCATCCGTGCACTGACAGAGGAATGGGATAAATTACCCCAACAGCTGCTTGATAATGTTGTGCAAAGCATGGCACGACGTGTGGAATCTTGCATCGCCCTCCATGGTGGCCATATCCCGTATTGACATCTTAGGCCGGAACGCCTGCGGACGGTAATTGCATTTTTTTCACGTTTACGTATTCTGCACAAAATGGCCTGTTTGTCCCTTGAACACGTTCCAAAGCCTTCTGGATTTCAGAGCACAATAAATTGTCTTTCTTGTAATGTCCTGGCATTCTGATATTATTTTATTTCACTTGGCATCCAACCACACTTACTTTTTTATGCGCTATATAGCCGTATATGATCCGTCCTTATCAATTGTCCAGCAGTGTATTATGTCTTAAAGGAAAAGTGTTTAATGAATGCATCCTTCCAGTGCTTACTTATGGATCAGAGACATGGGCCTCAAGTGTAAAATAAAAACAAGGCTGCGTACAACTAAAAGAAGCAAGGAGAGAAACATGCTTGGGGCAAACAGAAAAAATAGGATGAAGGACACGTGGATCAGGAAAATGACAAGTGTTGATGACATCATGATCAAAGGAAAGATGCTCAAGTGGCAGTGGGCTGAACATACTGCTAAAAGATTGACTGCCGTTGGACAACTGAAGTGCAAGCCTGGATACAAAGGGACACACACAGGAAAACAAAACAGAAGAAAACCACGTAGCAGATGGGTGGATAAAATCCGAAAGCATGGCGGAGTTACATGGAAGAGACTGGTAAAAGACAGAGAGCTGTCGATGAGACTTGGGAAGACCTTCATCCAGCAGTGGATTCAAAATGGTTGATGATGACACCATAAGTAGTCATTTTTTGACACACTTCATACGGGAGCCTAAAACTGTTGTGCTTATGGTATCACGTTGTCTGTTCGCCCGTGGATTCGATATCGAAGAAAAATTCGTATAATTTCTGATCGAGTTACACTTAAGGAAGTTTTGCCATTTTTATTACCCGTTTGTCCTGGAACCCAATTTTCCTGCTAATTGGCATGGATATGCGTTTGCATTTTAGAAGTCTGCCAGAAAGATTCTTATTTTATGGAACATAAGTGCACTTGACCAAGACATTTCCTGCGCTTTTTCCACACTCGCACACGCACATGCACACATACAAACACTTACGCCTCCTAACTGTACGTATATCATCATCATCATCATTGTCAACCATTATCAATACACTGCTGGACGAAGGTCTCCCCAAGTTTCCTCCACAACGGTCTGTCTTGTGCCAGTCTCCTCCATGTCACTCCCGCATACTTTCGAATTTTATCCACCCATCCTTCATGTGGTCTTCTTCTGGGTCTTTTCCTATCAATTGGAATCCAATCTAAAATTTTGGCTGTCCATCGATGGTCTGTCCTTCTGGCAGTATGTCCAGCCCATTGCCATTTCAAGGATTTAACTCTGATCCTGATGTCTTCCAATCTTGTCATTTTTCGGATCCACGAGTTCCTCTTCTTATCTCTCCTGGTTACACCAAGCATGCACCTTTCCATGCTGCTTTGAGTTGTCTGCAGCCTTTGTATGTCTCTTTTAGTTAAGGTCCACGTCTCTGCACCATACGTAAGCACTGGAAGGATGCATTGATCAAACACTTTTCTTTTAAGACATAATGGCATATTGCTCTTGAAAATTATGCTGTTTCTTCCAAAAGCTCTCCAGGCAAGTTTTGTACGCCGATTAATTTCTTCATCAATGTGACCCTCACTTGATATCTTCTGTCCTAGATAAACGTACGTGTCTGTTATCTCCAGCTTTTCTACATCAATCCATAAATCTTCATTTCTTGTAAAAGCATTGAACATCACTTTTGTCTTCTGAAAGTTCATTTTTAATCCCACTTCTTTACTCTCGTCAGCAAGTTCCTGGATCATACTCTGCAGCTCTGATGGGGTAGTTTCAAAAATGACTATGTCATCAGCAAAACGAAGGTGGGTTAGATAATCTCCATTAATCTTCATCCCTTTGTTTTCCCAGTTCAGTGATTGAAAGACATTTTCCAATGTCGCATTAAAGAGCTTCGGAGATATGGTGTAACATTGTCTCACTCCTCTTCAAATTTTTATGTGTGTTGTATTTTCAAACAGCCGAATCTTTGCACTTGCATTTTCATAGATGTTATTAATAATATTAATGTACGCATCTTCAATACCGCAGGATTTCAGGGCCATTGTAACTGCTGATGGTTTCACCGAATCAAAGGCTTTTTCATAATCGATAAAAGCCATGCACAATGGAAGTTCATATTCCCTCGCTCTTTCAATTAGTTCTCTCAGTACGTGGATATGATCTGTTGTTCTGTAGCCACTCCTGAGTCCAGCTTGTTCTCTCGGTTGAGCCAAGAAGATGTGACTTCCAAAGTGGAATATATAGAGCTATGTAAGACAGTACGAAAAAGTATCACTGAAGACGTAAGGAAATTCAACTGTGAACTAGTAAGGAAAGCAATTGAAAACAACCAAAGCCTAAAGATAGCAAAGGGACATCTCAGTAAGGGAAGAAAACAGATTATGGCACTGAGAAAAGAAGATGGTTCTGTAACAAGAAATAGAGGCGAAATTTTGACAAGAGTGAAAGATTTCTACTCCAAATTATATAAAAGGGATGATACATGTACTCCAGACATCATGAAAGGTACCAGTACCAGAGTTCTTCCAGTCCTCCCAGGAGAAGTTGCACATGTAATCAAGAACATGAAGCGGGGAAAAGCTCCAGGAGAAGATGGAATTACTGTAGACATCATACAAGATGCAAGTGGAGAAATCGAAACAGTACTCGCCCAAATTTTCACTCGATGCCTTAATGAAGGGAAGATTCCTGAGGATTGGAACAACGCTACAATGATCCTGCTACATAAAAAAGGTGACATTGAGGATCTCAGGAACTATAGACCTATCAGCCTCCTATCAGTGGTTTATAAAATCTTCACTAAAGTTCTTTCACACCGTTTGAAGGTAACTGTACGTATATACACTGCTCAAAATAATTACGAGTAGCATGTGACTTTGGTGACATTATACAAGCCAATCCCTATCATATCCTACCGAAACGTAGAAAACGCAAGTCCAGTGTGACGTAGACAGCCGAATCATGCATATCCTTATAGAAATTAGCGTCTGTGACGTTGGAATGCATAAATCATAGATTGTGGTAAAAACGAAGTTTTCCGGGGCTACCTTATTCTGTCGCGTTTATCGTGACATTTCGTTTCTTGATTTCTTTGGCTCGAACGATGTCTCAACAGCATGATTTACCACAAACAACGGCGTGAAGAGCTATTGACAGACTGGAAGCAATTCAGACGCAATGAGTGGTAGCAGAAGTCATTGGAGTGTCACGAAGTATCATTTTCTGACTGTGGACACAATTCCAGGGTACGGGAAGCGTTCGAGGAAGGCAAGGTCAAAGACGTCCACGAGCAATTACAGTAAGGGACAGAATGTCAACAATTACAGCAAGGGACAGGATGTCAACAATTACAACAAGGCACGGTTATCTATTGTTAACAGCCAGTCGGAACAGGCGGCAAAATACAACTCAGATCCAGCGAGATCTTCTGATGTCAACAGGACGCAGGTTGTCAACTCAACCTATCCACAATCACCTTCACCAAGGTTGCCTTTATGCATGTAAGCCAATGATGTGTGTCCCTTTAACCGCACGTCGGCGCACGCTCGTACAAATTGTGCTGAGGAACATCGTGGTTGGGGGCACGACGAGTGGAGTCAAGTTCTCTTTTCTGAAGAGTCCAGATTCAGTCTGGAGTCTGACAATCGACGAGTACTTATCTGGAGGGTACCCAGCACACGAAAAAACCCAGCTTTTCGCAGGAAACATCACATTACGGACGACAGGATTGATGGTCGGGGTAGGCATAAGCATCGGTGGGCGTACGGATATGTACTTCATCCCAAACTGCAGGCTGATGGCCCAGAGATACTGTATAGAGACGAGCTTCTCAGACCTACTGTCAAGCCGTATGCTGCAGCCGTCGGTGATTCGTATAGAGACGAGATTCTCAGACCTACTGTCAAGCCGTATGCTGCAGCCGCCGGCGATTCGTATAGAGACGAGATTCTCAGACATACTGTCAAGCCGTATACTGCAGCCGTAATAACAGGTATATTCACGATAACTAATGGGCCGGGACCATACCACGAAAAACACCCCCACATGAGTACACTTCCAGCTCCAAACTTGACCGTAGGAACAGTACACTGTGGTAAATAGCGTTCCCCCGGCTGCTGCCATACTCACACACGACCATAAGACTGATGGATCGTGCATCTGGATTTATCAGTCCATAGGACCGGTTTCCGGTTTCCATTGATCTACGGTGCACGATAAATGTTCTTCACACCATGCTAAACGACGAGTAGCATTCCGAGTGGAGGCGGAAGGCTTATGAGGAGCCGATCGACCACGGTAACACATGGAATGAAGTTCTTTGCGAATGGTACGTGTACATACAGAGGTTCCAGCATTTTTACTCACCTGTACACTGAGGTTTTGTGCAGTACTCCGTCGATTAGCTGTAACGACGCTCCTGAGGCTTCGACGTCCTCTATCACTGATTTTCTTTGGTTTGCCGGTACGTTTTGCTGCTTCAGGCTCGCCATGTTTCTTCCATTAATTCAGTACATCCAAAACAATTGACTGAGAACCGTTTAAACATCAATTGACTACAATTGATGTTTAAACGCTTATCGGTTTCTCTTATGGATAACCCGCTAATATAACACCCAACAATCTTTCCTTCCTTAAAGTCAGTTCTCTCCCGCCGCGACATTTTCACTCAATCTCACAGTGCGATATGATCGCGGTCAGCTGCATGCTTGTTTTTATGCCGTTTGCAGCTGTACCGCGCATCTTAACAACGCAGCGAATCCGTTCATTTGCCATCGAAGGGGTGTCCGGTGACTTTTGTCAGTATAGTGTATGTGCTGCTTCGTCTTTTATGTCAATTATCATTAGTCACATGATATTGCTCCATGATTTCCAAATTTGCATATTCCCACGTACCTTGTATTTTACTTTATTACCCTTCTTCCTTCTATCGTTTGTTCTAAAATGACTTTTTTTAACTATATTGGACACCTGTGTACATCATAAGGAAAGTGGTCTTAATAAAGTACTGGTTTTTTTTCATAAATACTTATGATGATTGGTAGATCCAAGATCGGTCATATTCGTGAGTACAGAGCAGTGGCTGAAACATTTCGTTGTAACGTATTAAAATTTGGGGGTTCGGGGACTGGCAAAAGGATTTCAGGTTGCTCGTCAGTGTTAGTTTCACAGAAGCTCTTGCCGAGTTTGTTATTTTTGCGCTAATTTCCTACTTACGTGATAAAAATAAAAAGATCACACTCTCAAAACTTCCGTGATAACTTGCTATTTCAGTCGTCTCTGTCTCTGCTCGTCCTGAGTTGCGCAGTGACTGTGCATCTTATTATGAATTCATCATGGACAGCAGTAAGTAATCGACCGTTGTTTGGGTGTAACCTTTTCTGCCCCGTGGCCCCATTTCCGCTACTTAGAACGAAAGAATGAATGAATTTAAATAAAGTATGCAGAGCATACCAATTGTAGAGATTAACAGTGGAAGATTAAAAAAAATGAAGGAGAAGGCATGCAATGAAAAAACCCATGAACACAGTAAACCATTGCTGCATGTTCTGTTAAGTTTTCACATGTGATGCCAAAAACTCAAGAGCACTTACCCATTTATTATCTGTAGGCAATGGTAACCGAAGTTTGCTTAAAACCCTAAAAAACAACATTAAAATAGCGTTGAGACATCAGTAAAATATCAGACGACTGAATCTAAAATCATTTATTTATTCAGTGAAGTGAGAAAAATCTGTTGGTTCATACACTATATTGACAAAAGTCACCGGACACCTAGAGGAAAAACACAACATAGCATTTATTGACATACATTAGTACGGTGTCGTTTCACCTTTGGCCTCGATGTATGCACTGACCCTTCGAGACATGCTTTTGACAAGGTTTTGGAAAGCAGCGATAGGTATGCGCTTCCATTCAGTAAATAATGCTGCCGCTAACTGTTGCTTAGTAGTAGGCCTTGGTTCCAAACTTCTTATGCGGCGCTCTAATTCATCCCATATAGCACCTATGGGATTAAGATCAGGGCTCTGTGCTGACCAGTCCACACACGATACGGAATTATCGTCAAACCACGCCGTAACAGTCCTTGCTTTATGGCTCGGTGCATTATCTTGCTGGTACCAACAAGGCTCGGTTTCATAGTATTGACACAGAGTTAGTAGAGCATATTTGTCCAGAATATCAAGGTAGACGTGTTGGTTAACAGGTTTGTCCTCGATAACCAATGGGCCGGGACCATACCACATAATACACCCCCACACGAGTACACTGCCAGCTCCAAACTTGACCGTAGGAATAGTACGCTGTGGTAAATAGCGTTCCCCGGCTGCCACCATACCCAGACACGGCCATCAGACTGATGGATCGTGTATCTGGATTCATCAGTCAATAAGACCCGTTTCAATTGACCTACGGTCCATGATAAATGTTCTTTACACCATGCTAAACGACGAGTAGCATTCCGAGTGGAGATGAAAAGCTGATGAGAAGCCGCACGACCACGGTAACCCATGGAATGAAGTTCTCTGCGAATGGTATGTGTACATACCGAGGTTCCAGCATTTTTACTCACCTGTACACTGAGGTTTTGTGCAGTACTCCGTCGATTAGCTGTAACGACTCTCCTGAGGCTTCGACGTCCTCTATCACTGATTTTCTTTGGTCTGCCGGTACGTTTTGCTGCTTCAGGCACGCCATGTGTCTTCCACGTATTCAGTACACCCAAAACAGTTGGATTGGGTATGTTTAAACGCCTCTCGGTTTCTCTTATGGACAACCTACTGATATAACACCCAACAATCTGTCCTTTCTAAAAAGTCAGTTCTCTCCCGCCGCGATATTTCCCCTCAATTTCACAATGCGATATTATCGCGGTCAGGTGCAGGCTTGTTTTATACCGTTTGCAGCTGTACCGCACATCTCAGCAACGCAGCGGATTTGTTGATTTGCTTTCGAAGGGGTGTCCGGTGACTTTTGTCAATATAGTGTACTTACTATTTCCGCCGCCGTAGTTTAGTAAATATTTACTTTTATGACTCATATATCATATATCACTGATTTTACGACTAATCCACCTACCTAAGTACCGCTCAATGTCATTAATTAGTAAACCTTATTGTTTGTTATGATTTAATTCCGCTCAGTATGTACCTGACTGTGGATCTATGTGGTCGTGTGTCAGTGACGCGAATGAAGGCAATGTGTTATACGTAAGTAGATGTATACCCTCGAATCACTCGTTTTATTTCACACCCCCAAAGATTTGGGCATGCGAAAGATGCATAGAATAAATTATCTACAAAGAGTACCAGAGTACTTTGTGACTTCAGCCACAAGAAAAGTCGTAGGAAGGAAAGATTGTTGGGTGTTATATCAGTAGGTTGTCGATAAGAGAAACCGAAACCGAAAGGCGTTTAAACATACCCAAGTCAATTGTTTTGGATGTACTGAATAAGTGGAAGACACGTGGCGTGCCTGAAGCAGCAAAACGTACCGCCAGACCAAAGAAAATCAGTGATAGAGGATGTCGAAGCCTCAGGAGAGTCGTTACAGCTAATCGACGGAGTATTGCACAAGACCTCAGTGTACAGGTGAGTAAAAATACTGGAACCTCGGTATGTACGCATACCATTCGCAGATAACTTCATTCTATTTGTTACCGTGGTCGTGTGGCTGCTCATAAGCTTTTCATCTCAACTCAGAATGCTATTCGTCGTTTAGCATGGTCTAAAGAACATTTATCGTGGACCGTAGATTAATGGAAACGGGTCCTATGGAGAGATGAATCCAGATACACGATCCATCAGTCTGATGGCCGTGTGTGGGTATGGCGTCAGCTGGGGGAACGCTATTTACCACAGTGTACTGTTCCTACGGTCAAGTTTGGAGCTGGCAGTGTACTTGTGTGGGGTGTTTTTCGTGGTATGGTCCCGGCTCATTGGTTATCGGGGACAAACCTGTAAACCAGCATTTCTACCTCTATATTCAGGACAATTCTGTCCTACTAACTCTGTGACAATACTATGGAACCGAGCCTTGTTAGTACCACCAGGATAATGCACCGAGCCATAAAGCAAGGACTGTTACGGCGTGTATTTCCGTATCGTGTGTGGACTGGCCAGCACAGAGCCCTGATCTTAATCCCATAGAGTACCTATGGGATGAATTAGAGCACCACATAAGAAGTTTGAAACCAATGCCTACTAGTAAGCAACAGTTAGCGGCAGCATTATGTACTGAATGGAAGCGCATACCTATCGCTGTGTTCCAAAACCTTGTCGAAAGCATGTCTCGAAGGGTCAGTGCATGCATTAAGGCCAAAGGTGGACCGACACTGTACTAATGTATGTCAATAAATGCTATGTTGTGCTTCTCTTCTAGGTGTACGGTGATGTTTGTCAATATAGTGTATTTAGACTGCTTAGTTTTTCAAAAACAATATTTATTTTATTATTATTACAGTGTTACCCCGATCTTGCGCTTTTCACAGGACCAGCACAAAATGTCCTATGATGAGGGAAAAAGTAAAACCGAGGGCGAGGTATAATAAACTTTACAGGCATATGTGATGTTGACAAAAAATAGAAACCAATGTACTCTAGTAGTACAGTACGATACTAGTACGTAGTATGTATTGTAGACACATTTATGTAAGAACCGTGCTTACATTATGAGATGTTGGTTGGAAAAATATCTTATTTTCCTTTTGCTTAATGTTTAGCTGAAGCAAAGCTTTCTGAATAATTGAAAGGCTTTGCAAGTGTTTTTCTTGAGAATCCTGACGAAGGAAAAAGTTTTTCACTAGTTTGAGTCAAGTTAATGCCGCTTTGAAAGAAGGCATAGGTTTCGAAATTTCGGCTACATTGTCGTCGTCATTATCTTCGTCCGACGAACAGTCCATTACATCGGAGATTGTTTGAACCTATGAAGTTAGCACATTTTCATCACGTGCAAGCATACTCTACAAAATCGATTGCAAGTTCATTGATGTAATCATCCTCTTACTCAATCGGAATGTTAAGTCCATTCGAATCATCCTCTGTTTCCATGGGAACTTCATGTGATGTTGGAAATCCGCCCTCTCCAAACGAATGAGAAATGCAAGTTCTTGTCACGCTATTCCATGAAGAAGATATGAATTGCATCGCTTCCAATACGTTGATTTCTGCTTCCACGCATCTTCAAGGTTTTCCGGAATCAAGTTCAGCCAGTACTTTTTTCACCAACTGTTTCCAGTAAAACCCTTCGAAGGTGCAGATAATCCCCAAATCGCACGGCTGAAGCTTGCTTTTGCAGTTTGGAGGGAAAAACTGTACGTGGACATTTCGAAGTTTCAAATTAACATGGGCTGAATACTGATTAATAAGTAAGATAATGCTTCGCTTTTGCAATCTCATCTTCTTACATAGATTGTGCAAAAAATCTTGAAATGTAGTTTGCGTCTTCCAGTCCCTTTTGTTTGCTTCATAGCTCGTAGGGAAACTCTCCACATTTTTGAAACAACGTGGCTTCTGAGAATTGCCGATCACCAGAAGTATTAATTTTTCACCCCCGTCGGCATTGCAGCATAATAAGACAGTCAATCGCAGTTTTGACAGTTTTCCACCGTGGTATGATTCTCTCTCAACAACATATGTTTTATCAGGCAGAAGATTAAGAAAAAGGCCAGTTTCATCGTTGTTGAAATGTCTTTCGGAGCAATTTGCGACTAAACTAGATGAAATAGATTGGATGTTGAATCTCCAAAGTCAATATCATGCTTTTTACAAACATTACGCAAAGCATGCGTAATCGACGGTTGGTAGGCCATAGAGGCAACATATCTTTTTGAGTTGCTATTCCTGGTTAGGGTTGCACAAGTTCTTCACGCCCGTTGTGATATTATTTTTTGCACACAAGAAATATGATGCCCATGCTGTTCGCAATAGATCTTATCCTCAAGATTTCTGTTTTCCTAGCCTTGATATTGGACGAATGCGTATATGCACGATCTATGAGAAATCTCAATGCAGCTGAAGTGCCAGAAAAACTGGTGCAGACAAGCTTAAGCAAACTACATAGCAACGTCACCTATGCGCGTACTCTGTTGCGTCTGCCAGTGTGTATATAAAGCGATAGACATCCTTTCCAGCTGTCAGAGCTGTTTTCGGCATGAGAATGACAAGTAATAACGATTTAAGCGATTTTCAACACGATGTCATAGTTGGCGCTCGTGAGATGGGCCATAGTATTTCGGAAGTAGAAACGAAGTTCGGATTTTCACGGAATACCATTGCAAGGGTGTACCATGTCTACAGGAATTCCGGCAAAACCTCCAACCTACGATAACAGTGTGGCCGTAAAAAGACATTGGGTGAACGTGACCATCGTCTGCTGTCAAGAATCGTTTCACGCGATAAGCGTGCAACACTCTCGCAGGTATCATTGGAATTCAATGCTGGAGCCTCAACAAGCATCAGCGTTCGGACTGTGCAACGTACCCTGCACGATATGGGCTTTGGGAGTCGACGCCTAACTCGAGTCCCCTTGATGGCTGCGCGACACAGAGCTATGCGCCTCGCTTGAGCACGGCAACACCGCCACTGGACACTTGATGACGGGAAACAAGTACCCTGGTCTGACGAGTCGTGTTTCCAACTATATCGGGCAGATAGATGGAAGGATTCATGTGTGGCGCAAACCCCATGAAACCATGGATCCCGCCTGTCAACAGGGAACTCTACCTTCTGGTGGGGGGAGGGGGTCCATAATGGTATGGGGTGTGTTTAGCTGGACTTCACTGGGAACCCTGGTACGTCTACAAACGTCTGTAATGGGCCAACGCTATGTGCGCATCCTTTCTGATAAGGCACACCCGTTCATGTCCTGCATTCATGCTGATGTGTTGGGCCTGTTCCAACAGGACAATGCACCTCCACACAAGTGTCGGGATGCCCCATTATGGTTAGAGGAGCATTCGTCTGAGTTTGGGATGTTACCATCCCACCCAAGACCCCAGATCTGACCGTGATAGAAGACATTTAGGATGCCATGCAACGCGCTATGGGACACAGGAATCCGAGACCTCGGAATAGATCCGAATTGTGGAACGCTCTGCAGGAAGTATGGTGTGCATTGCCTACAGCATATTTCCAGAAGCTAGTGGAGTCCATGCCCCGTCGTATTTCAGCAGTCTTGTGCTCCCGTGGGGGACTTACTAAGTATTAGACTGGTGTACCAGTTTTTCTGGCACTTCAGTATATCTATGAGGGTTATATGAGTCCCGTGGTATAATGAATGATGAACTAGTGAGTTTCCTGTACATTGAAAAATGCGTTTTTTGCGTCATAACATTCCGTTTAATGAGCAGATCCAAGAATGGCAGTACACCGGCGTTCTCTAATTCAATAGTAAAAACTATAGTAGGGAAGAGTGAAGACATGTATTCTTTGAATTCGTCAAGGCGGTCTAATGAGTAGGGCCATGCAACCAATATACCATTGATATACACTGTATTGACAAAAGTCACCAGTCACCCCTTCAAAAGCAAATGAACGGATCCGCTGCGTTGTTAAGATTATCGGTACAGCTGCAAACGGAATAAAAACAAGCCCAGAGCTGACCGCAATCATATCGCACAGTGCGGTTGAGTTAAAATGTCGCGGCAGGAGAGAACTGACTTTGAGAAAGGAAAGATTGTTGGGTGTTATGTTAATGGGTTGCCCATAAGAGAAACCGAATGGCGTTTAAACATACCCAGGTCAACTCTTTTGGATGTACTGCATAAGTGGAAGACACATGGTGTGCCTGAAGCAGCAAAACGTACCGGCAGACCAAAGTAAATCAGTGATAGAGGACGTCGAAGCCTCAGGAGAGTCGTTACAGCAAATCGACGGAGTACTGCACAAGACATCAGTGTACAGGTGAGTAAAAATGCTGGATCCTCGGTATGTACACGTACCATTCGCAGAGAACTTCATTCTATATGTTACCGTGGTCGTGCGGTTGCTCATAAGCCTTTCATCTCCACTCGGAATGCTACTCGTCGTTTAGCATGGTGTGAAAATATTTATCGTGGACCGTAGATCAATGGGAACGGGTACTATGGACTGATGAATCCATATACACGATCCATCAGTCTGATGGCCGTGTGTGGGTATGGCGGCAGCCAGGGGAACGCTATTTACCACAGTGTACTGTTCCTACGGTCAAGTTTGGAGCTGGCAGTGTACTCGTGTGGGGGTGTTTTTCGTGGTATGGTTCCGGCCCATTGGTTATCGCGTACAAACCTGTTAATCAGCACGTCTACCTCAATATTCTGGACAATTATGCCTTACCAACTCTGTGGCGATAGAATGGAACCGAGCCTTGTTGGTACCAGGAAAATAATGCACCTAGCCAAAAAGCAAGGATTGTTACGGCGTGTAATTCCGTATCGTGTGTGGACTGGCCAGCACAGAGCCCTGATCTTAATCCCATAGGTGCTCTATGGGATGAATTAGAGTGCCGCATAAGAAGTTTGTAACCAAGTCCTACTACTAAACAACAGTTAGCAGCAGCATTATGTACTGAATGGAAGTGCATACCTATGGCTGTGTTCCAAAACCTTGTCGAAAGCATGTCTCGAAGGCTCAGTGCATGCATTAAGGCCAAAGGTGGATCGACACCATACTAATATATGTCAGTAAATGCTATGTTGCGTTTCTCTTCTAGGTGTCCGGTGACTTTTGTCAGTATAGTGTATGCCATATACAACAGGGCGGGGGGCATGTTCGCATTTAGGCAAGATATCATTCTCCAAAGTTTGCGTTATTATTTCAGCAAGAACTACTGACAAAGGGGATCCCATCGGGGTTCTGCCTTTCTGCCTATATATGGTGCCATCAAAACGAAAATAAGTTTGTTTGGCTTCTAACACCAAGGCATCCCATGACCGCTTGTATTTCAATTTGGGAGACTCGTCCGTCGGCGATCAAATTTAGCACGTATGATTTCGTGGACGTTATCGACGACGGGTACGCTAGGATATAGCGACACCACGTCGAGCATGCTAGGATGAATGGAATATCGATTGTACAAAATGACGGAAGTGGCTGTGCTGCTTCACGCGAACTTGATATGGAGTAAACAGAGCAGCGAGTGAATGGAGTTAAAAACTGAGCTAACGATTTTTCCAATGGTCTCGTTGGACTTAAATAACTGGATACCAGTGGTCGCAACGGGAAATCTGGTTGTACGTCTTTACTTTCCCAAACAAGTCCAGGATTTTTAAGCCATTAAGCGGCGCCATATTAGATGTAACACATAAAGGTAGCAAATTACTCTTTTTACGCTTTCCAACAGTAGGTTGAAGAAGCATACATGCTTCAGCTTTGTCCGTCTGTCTGTCCGTCTGCACCATAACTCTCGTAAAAAATGGTTCGATTTCGATGAAATTTTAGTATGTGGTAGGAGACCACTTGGGGAAGAACCTTGTTCAAAATGGGTGAAATGGGGTCAAAGGTCAGGACACAGGAGCGGGATCCATTCTATTGCCCTTATGCGTCATAACTTACGTAAAAATGCTTTGATTACGACAAAACTTTATCATGTCGTTCCGAAGGTATACTGAACCAATTCTGTTTAATACCATCGAAATGGGGTCAAAGGTCAAGACACAGGAGCGAGATTTATTCCACAGCCATTATCCTCATAACTTGACTAAAAATGCTTCTATTGCGACAAAACTTTAGTATGCTGTTCTGGAGGTATACTGAACCGGTTCTGTTGAATATCATTGAAATGGGGTCAAAGGTCAGGACACAGGAGCAAGATTTATTCCACAGCCATTATCCTCCTAACGTGAGTAATAACTTGAGTAATGATTTCTGGTATGTTGGAAAGCATATCATAATCAATGCATTGCATGATTTTACTAGCTTGTTTAGTTTATTAACTGCGACAATAGTTGCTTGGGTAGGATCACCACGCAAGATAGAATGTGGAATCTCCGAGATTGCGTTTAGCATTTTCTGTATATAATTGGCGCGATTCAGGATTGCTATCTGCTGAGATTTATGGGCAGAAGATACCGCAAGCTTTGGATTATTAAAAATGGCTGTCATCTGACGTTTTTCTTCATTGTATGTTGCCGTAAGCAAGCCACTGCGCGTATTGCATATCTTTCTTATTTGCGTAGATACTTTTTGGCGTGCCAAGTTACCCTCGTGCTCCGATAATGTCACCATGATTAATACAGACATTTAACGTGGACCAGGAACATCCAACAAAGATCTTCGCTCTTTCCACGTTTATAAGTGAGTCACGTAAAAATTCTCATTGGCCGCCACCGGGAGTCGAACACAGGAGGGGGGGGATCGACTCCCGGTGTCGGCCAATGAGAATTAAAGGTGGTGTAGCGGAAGCATATCCGGCGCGTAACTGGAAGACCCTGGGTTCGACTCCCGGTGGCGGCCAATGAGAATTTTTCCGTGACTCACTTATAAACGTGGAAAGAGCGAAGATTTTTGTTTGATGTCACTATGATGTTCGCAGCCTCAGCGATGGTCTTAAATATGTTGACTTGTACATGAGGGTAATTATATTTAAAATCTTTTTCCAAAGCTAAACTTCTGTACTTCTCATTGTGGCATTATGCAAGCATGCTATCAGTCAACAAACTCGTTTCTGTATCTTCAGAAAGCTTATGACTGTAGTAGACTGCTTTCTAGCTGTGAACGCTGTTTTAGTACTATGGATAATATTAAAACACTACAACATTCTCGGCTGTCCGCAGAGACAACAAACAGTTTAATGAACATTAGCGTAAATGGTGTGAGTTTTGAAGAATTCGATCCGACTCCTGCAGTGAACTATTGGTTTTCAACTACAGTAAAGAGGCCACGATTGTAAGCCATTCTCATCAGTAACACAATTATTGAAAAGCTATAATGAATTCAACTTTCTTCTAAGCTTCTTCTAATGGTTGTTGTTTTGTTAATTATAACATGAATAAACTTTCCTGCTAGTAGTGTAGTAATAATAATGAACAAGCTTTTAACTGCTAGTAATGTTGTAGTAGTAATTAAGATGAATAAAGTCTTATGCTGGTTGTTAATAATAACAACTAATGAAATAAACCTAACAGCCAGACAGAGGTCTGACAAAACTATGAACTGAGAAAAACGTACTTACTAAAGAAAAATCTTTATTTAGGGGAAAACTCCTGGTAGTATCCAACATACACTTTACGGGTCACACAGCTACTCAATAAAACGTAGCTCCTTGCACATAAACGAAGCTCTACTCACATAAACGAAGCTCTCTTTACACATAAAACGAAGATCTCTTTACACATAAAACAAAGCTCTCCCTACGCACATCAACAAAAAGCTCTCTACGCACATAAACAAAAAGCTCTCCTCACATAAACGAAGCTCTCTTTACACATAAAACGAAGATCTCTTTACACATAAAACAAAGCTCTCCCTACGCACATCAACAAAAAGCTCTCTACGCACATAAACAAAAAGCTCTCCCTGGTATCGTTGAACGCGCCTATTTATACTGGCTACCACCACGCCATGACTTACACTCATTGCCAGATCTCATTCAGCGGGAGAAAATAACATCTCGTTAAGTAAGAAGATAATTTACATAGGAAAATAAAATAACCAGAGATAGTAAAATCAAAAGGAAAGTGAATCTAGAGTATACGTTACAAAGCAACTAAGACCTACGATAAGAAATAAAAACCTATGTGACGTGTCTGCCCAGCAGGACGCACATGAGATAAAGGATGATAGCAATGAGAGCACATGTCCGCGTAGCTCAGTTGGGAGAGCGACTTACTCCGGAGTAAGGGGACCCAGCTTCGATGCTTCTATGCCCAGCGCGGACAAACTTGTACGTTATATCAGCACCCGAACTTCCAGGATGATCCGGCTGTTAAGTTTCTCGCAATGGTGTGATGTTCTTTCCACACGGCGAGACAGGAAAAAAATGAGAATCCCTTCCTCAGTGCTTCGAAAAATAAATCAGTGTGATGTTACGTTCCACACACCAAATCGTCTGGGATTTCTGAAATGCACGTTATTAAGCAGATGACTGCCTACAGCGACACATGGTCCCGGCCCTCTTTCGGGGAGTGGGGAGATGTGACGTGCCTGCCCCGCAGGACGCACATGAGATAAAGGCAGATAGCAATGAGAGCACATATCCGAGTAGCTCAGTTGGGTGAGCGACTTACTTCGGAGTGAACAAAACTGTGTTTTCACACCCATTTTAATTTTGCCCACCAGTTTTTTAATGGGCTACTCAATTTTTTCACTTATTTGCACTGCTGGTGTAACACGAGTTCACTTGATATCCATTTAAAAAAAATAATCGCAACTATCAGTCCGAGTAAAATACTTTTCTTGCATACAGTGTGACAAACAGACGAAATTGTTTGTTTCGTCGACACTTAAAACTCAACGGTTACTGAAACGTATACATCAGCTCAAAAAATTGGTAGGAAGTTATAACGATTAAATTCAAATTTCAAAGACAAATATTGCCTTCTCACATAACATGGATGAATTTAAATGGGTGTTGTGAATCAGTGCTTTGGATTACACTGGATGCTCACAGATTTACCATCACCTACTTCATGATTTCTTCTTTTATCCGGAGATCGTCCGCCGCCCTGCGTGGCATCGACTTCACGAGGTGTCTGTACAGTTGTGTGGGGATGTGCAACTGAGCTATTTGCACAACGGTCCACGGTTCTGGTATGGAGCTGGGTGGTATATGGCATCCCACAGATGTTCATTAAGGCTGACATCAGGCACGTTTGGGGGCGATTCGAGATGTCTTAGAGCAGCACTGTGTTCGTCGAATCATTCCTACACGATGACATGGGGCGTCGTCGTCCTGAAAGAACCCATCCCCCTATGGATGAAGACAAAACTTTGTGGAATGTACAATGGACCACAAGCAATCCCTGGTAGATGCAGGCGTCCATAAGTTGGTCCACACACACACTCAGTTCATACCACCTAAACATGGCCCATATCGTACAACCACCTCTGCCGGCCTGGATAGTCGATGCCATGCACCAGGGATCCATAGCCTTTTGCTGCTGACTCTAAATACGGATTCGGCCATTGGCAGAATGGAGTACATATCGTGATTCATCGGACCAGCACACCTGCTTCTAATCTTCTGTCGTCCGATCCTCGTGCTGCTGGCACCAGGAGAATCTTTTACGACGATGGACTGTTGCAGAGGGTGGCGTATAGGGCATCTGCTGTTATAACCCATCCGTGACAGCATAATCGAGTAGGATATTGTTTCTGGTTCATTCATATTATAATAAGTCGTCAACTGCAAAACTGTGCTTAGCGGATTGCGATAAGGCGACGCACCCGTCGTTCACCTCTGGAATCCTCCTGTTGTCGCCTTGTGCAGTTGTGTCGCCGGTTGTTCGACTCGCCATTTCGGCGCCAATCCTAGTACACTTTAACCACAGAGGCCATCAAACAACGCACAAGTGCCGCCGTTTCCAAAATGAATGCAACAATCCTTCGTGATTGCACAATGTGGCCTTTCGTAGACTACGATGTTCTTGGTTTTATTCATCACGTTCGTAAAGCCGCTCTGATCTGATCTGATCATATGTAGAGCATTTTAGGAAGGGAGTGTCTGACCCCAGGTCTTAAACAACCCTTAGAAATAGGAAGCTATGAGATTTGGGCTAGAGTGCCCGATAGGAAAGTCACACGGAAGCGAGGTAGTAAGGGGGAGGAAGACGCCCTTATTTATTACCCGGGGTCCGACAGCTTAATGTGCCCATCAGATCAGATCAGATCATATGTAGAGGATTTTAGGAAGGGAGTGTCTGACCCCAGGTCTTAAACAACCCTTAGAAATAGGAAGCTAGGAGATTTGGGCTAGAGTGCCCGATAGGAAAGTCACACGGAAGCGAGGTAGAAGACGCCCTTATTTACTACCGGGGGGCCAGTACCCGGGGTCCGACGGCTTAATGTGGCCATCAGATCAGATCATACGTAGAGGATTTTAGGAAGGGAGTGTCAGACCCCAGGTCTTAAACAACCCTTAGAAATAGGAAGCTAGGGGATTTGGGCTAGAGTGCCCGATAGGAAAGTCACACGGAAGCGAGGTAGAAGACGCCCTTATTTACTACCGGGGGGCCAGTACACGGGTCACGACGGCTTAATGTGCCCATCAGATCAGATCATATGTAGAGGATTTTAGGAAGGGAGTGTCTGACCCCATGTCTTAAACAACCCTTAGAAATAGGAAGCTATGAGATTTGGGCTAGAGTGCCCGATAGGAAAGTCACACGGAAGCGAGGTAGTAAGGGTGAGGAAGACGCCCTTATTTATTACCCGGGGTCCGATAGCTTAATGTGCCCATCAGATCAGATCAGATCATATGTAGAGGATTTTAGGAAGGGAGTGTCTGACCCCAGGTCTTAAACAACCCTTAGAAATAGGAAGCTAGGAGATTTGGGCTAGAGTGCCAGATAGGAAAGTCACACGGAAGCGAGGTAGAAGACGCCCTTATTTACTACCGGGGGCCAGTACCCGGGGTCCGACGGCTCAATGTGCCCATCAGATCAGATCATATGTAGAGGATTTCAGGAAGGGAGTGTCTGACCCCAGGTCTTAAACAACCCTTAGAAATAGGAAGCTATGAGATTTGGGCTAGAGTGCCCGATAGGAAAGTCACACGGAAGCGAGGTAGTAAGGGGGAGGAAGACGCCCTTATTTATTACCCGGGGTCCGATAGCTTAATGTGCCCATCAGATCAGATCAGATCATATGTAGAGGATTTTAGGAAGGGAGTGTCTGACCCCAGGTCTTAAACAACCCTTAGAAATAGGAAGCTAGGAGATTTGGGCTAGAGTGCCAGATAGGAAAGTCACACGGAAGCGAGGTAGCAAGGGGGAGGAAGACGCCCTTATTTATTACCCGGGGTCCGACGGCTTAATGTGCCCATCAGATCAGATCAGATCATATGTAGAGGATTTTAGGAAGGGAGTGTCTGACCCCAGGTCTTAAACAACCCTTAGAAATAGGAAGCTAGGAGATTTGGGCTAGAGTGCCAGATAGGAAAGTCACACGGAAGCGAGGTAGAAGACGCCCTTATTTACTACCGGGGGGCCAGTACCCGAAGTCCGAAAGCTCAATGTGCCCATCAGATCAGATCAGATCATATGTAGAGGATTTTAGGAAGGAGTGTCTGACCCCATGTCTTAAACAACCCTTAGAAATAGGAAGCTAGGAGATTTGGGCTAGAGTGCCAGATAGGAAAGTCACACGGAAGCGAGGTAGAAGACGCCCTTATTTACTACCGGGGGGCCAGTACCCGGGGTCCGACGGCTTAATGTGCCCATCAGATCAGATCAGATCATAGGTAGAGGATTTTAGGAAGGGAGTGTCTGACCCCAGGTCTTAAACAACCCTTAGAAATAGGAAGCTAGGAGATTTGGGCTAGAGTGCCAGATAGGAAAGTCACACGGAAGCGAGGTAGAAGACGCCCTTATTTACTACCGGGGGGCCAGTACCCGGGGTCCGACGGCTTAATGTGCCCATCAGATCAGATCAGATCATAGGTAGAGGATTTTAGGAAGGGAGTGTCTGACCCCAGGTCTTAAACAACCCTTAGAAATAGGAAGCTATGAGATTTGGGCTAGAGTGCCCGATAGGAAAGTCACACGGAAGCGAGGTAGTAAGGGTGAGGAAGACGCCCTTATTTATTACCCGGGGTCCGATAGCTTAATGTGCCCATCAGATCAGATCAGATCATATGTAGAGGATTTTAGGAAGGGAGTGTCTGACCCCAGGTCTTAAACAACCCTTAGAAATAGGAAGCTAGGAGATTTGGGCTAGAGTGCCAGATAGGAAAGTCACACGGAAGCGAGGTAGAAGACGCCCTTATTTACTACCGGGGGGCCAGTACCCGGGGTCCGACGGCTCAATGTGCCCATCAGATCAGATCATATGTAGAGGATTTCAGGAAGGGAGTGTCTGACCCCAGGTCTTAAACAACCCTTAGAAATAGGAAGCTATGAGATTTGGGCTAGAGTGCCCGATAGGAAAGTCACACGGAAGCGAGGTAGTAAGGGGGAGGAAGACGCCCTTATTTATTACCCGGGGTCCGATAGCTTAATGTGCCCATCAGATCAGATCAGATCATATGTAGAGGATTTTAGGAAGGGAGTGTCTGAACCCAGGTCTTAAACAACCCTTAGAAGTAGGAAGCTATGAGATTTGGGCTAGAGTGCCCGATAGGAAAGTCACACGGAAGCGAGGTAGCAAGGGGGAGGAAGACGCCCTTATTTATTACCCGGGGTCCGACGGCTTAATGTGCCCATCAGATCAGATCAGATCATATGTAGAGGATTTTAGGAAGGGAGTGTCTGACCCCAGGTCTTAAACAACCCTTAGAAATAGGAAGCTAGGAGATTTGGGCTAGAGTGCCAGATAGGAAAGTCACACGGAAGCGAGGTAGAAGACGCCCTTATTTACTACCGGGGGCCAGTACCCGGGGTCCGACGGCTCAATGTGCCCATCAGATCAGATCAGATCATATGTAGAGGATTTTAGGAAGGGAGTGTCTGACCCCATGTCTTAAACAACCCTTAGAAATAGGAAGCTAGGAGATTTGGGCTAGAGTGCCAGATAGGAAAGTCACACGGAAGCGAGGTAGAAGACGCCCTTATTTACTACCGGGGGGCCAGTACCCGGGGTCCGACGGCTTAATGTGCCCATCAGATCAGATCAGATCATAGGTAGAGGATTTTAGGAAGGGAGTGTCTGACCCCAGGTCTTAAACAACCCTTAGAAATAGGAAGCTAGGAGATTTGGGCTAGAGTGCCAGATAGGAAAGTCACACGGAAGCGAGGTAGAAGACGCCCTTATTTACTACCGGGGGGCCAGTACCCGGGGTCCGACGGCTTAATGTGCCCATCAGATCAGATCAGATCATAGGTAGAGGATTTTAGGAAGGGAGTGTCTGACCCCAGGTCTTAAACAACCCTTAGAAACAGGAAACAAGGAGATTTGGGCTAGAGTGCCCGATAGGAAAGTCACACGGAAGCGAGGTAGAAGACGCCCTTATTTACTACCGGGGGGCCAGTACCCGGGGTCCGACGGCTCAATGTGCCCATCAGATCAGATCATATGTAGAGGATTTTAGGAAGGGAGTGTCTGACCCCAGGTCTTAAACAACCCTTAGAAATAGGAAGCTATGAGATTTGGGCTAGAGTGCCCGATAGGAAAGTCACACGGAAGCGAGGTAGTAAGGGGGAGGAAGACGCCCTTATTTATTACCCGGGGTCCGACAGCTTAATGTGCCCATCAGATCAGATCAGATCATATGTAGAGGATTTTAGGAAGGGAGTGTCTGACCCCAGGTCTTAAACAACCCTTAGAAATAGGAAGCTATGAGATTTGGGCTAGAGTGCCCGATAGGAAAGTCACACGGAAGCGAGGTAGTAAGGGGGAGGAAGACGCACTTATTTATTACCCGGGGTCCGATAGCTTAATGTGCCCATCAGATCAGATCAGATCATATGTAGAGGATTTTAGGAAGGGAGTGTCTGACCCCAGGTCTTAAACAACCCTTAGAAATAGGAAGCTATGAGATTTGGGCTAGAGTGCCCGATAGGAAAGTCACACGGAAGCGAGGTAGCAGACGCCTTTATTTACTACCGGGGGCCAGTACCCGGGGTCCGACGGCTTAATGTGCCCATCAGATCAGATCAGATCATATGTAGAGGATTTTAGGAAGGGAGTGTCTGACCCCAGGTCTTAAACAACCCTTAGAAATAAGAAGCTAGGAGATTTGGGCTAGAGTGCCCGATAGGAAAGTCACACGGAAGCGAGGTAGTAAGGGGGAGGAAGACGCCCTTATTTATTACCCGGGGTCCGACAGCTTAATGTGCCCATCAGATCAGATCAGATCATATGTAGAGGATTTTAGGAAGGGAGTGTCTGACCCCAGGTCTTAAACAACCCTTAGAAATAGGAAGCTATGAGATTTGGGCTAGAGTGCCCGATAGGAAAGTCACACGGAAGCGAGGTAGTAAGGGGGAGGAAGACGCCCTTATTTATTACCCGGGGTCCGACGGCTTAATGTGCCCATCAGATCAGATCAGATCATATGTAGAGGATTTTAGGAAGGAGTGTCTGACCCCAGGTCTTAAACAACCCTTAGAAATAGGAAGCTATGAGATTTGGGCTAGAGTGCCCGATAGGAAAGTCACACGGAAGCGAGGTAGTAAGGGGGAGGAAGACGCCCTTATTTATTACCCGGGGTCCGACGGCTTAATGTGCCCATCAGATCAGATCAGATCATATGTAGAGGATTTTAGGAAGGGAGTGTCTGACCCCAGGTCTTAAACAACCCTTAGAAATAGGAAGCTATGAGATTTGGGCTAGAGTGCCCGATAGGAAAGTCACACGGAAGCGAGGTAGTAAGGGGGAGGAAGACGCCCTTATTTATTACCCGGGGTCCGACGGCTTAATGTGCCCATCAGATCAGATCAGATCATATGTAGAGGATTTTAGGAAGAGAGTGTCTGACCCCAGGTCTTAAACAACCCTTAGAAAAGGGAAGCTAGGAGATTTGGGCTAGAGTGCCCGATAGGAAAGTCACACGGAAGCGAGGTAGTAAGGGGAGGAAGACGCCCTTATTTATTACCCGGGGTCCGACAGCTTAATGTGCCCATCAGATCAGATCAGATCATATGTAGAGGATTTTAGGAAGGGAGTGTCTGACCCCAGGTCTTAAACAACCCTTAGAAATAGGAAGCTATGAGATTTGGGCTAGAGTGCCCGATAGGAAAGTCACACGGAAGCGAGGTAGTAAGGGGGAGGAAGACGCCCTTATTTATTACCCGGGGTCCGACGGCTTAATGTGCCCATCAGATCAGATCAGATCATATGTAGAGGATTTTAGGAAGGAGTGTCTGACCCCAGGTCTTAAACAACCCTTAGAAATAGGAAGCTATGAGATTTGGGCTAGAGTGCCCGATAGGAAAGTCACACGGAAGCGAGGTAGTAAGGGGAGGAAGACGCCCTTATTTATTACCCGGGGTCCGACAGCTTAATGTGCCCATCAGATCAGATCAGATCATATGTAGAGGATTTTAGGAAGGGAGTGTCTGACCCCAGGTCTTAAACAACCCTTAGAAATAGGAAGCTATGAGATTTGGGCTAGAGTGCCCGATAGGAAAGTCACACGGAAGCGAGGTAGTAAGGGTGAGGAAGACGCCCTTATTTATTACCCGGGGTCCGATAGCTTAATGTGCCCATCAGATCAGATCAGATCATATGTAGAGGATTTTAGGAAGGGAGTGTCTGACCCCAGGTCTTAAACAACCCTTAGAAGTAGGAAGCTGTGAGATTTGGGCTAGAGTGCCCGATAGGAAAGTCACACGGAAGCGAGGTAGTAAGGGGAGGAAGACGCCCTTATTTATTACCCGGGGTCCGACGGCTTAATGTGCCCATCAGATCAGATCAGATCATATGTAGAGGATTTTAGGAAGGGAGTGTCTGACCCCAGGTCTTAAACAACCCTTAGAAATAGGAAGCTAGGAGATTTGGGCTAGAGTGCCAGATAGGAAAGTCACACGGAAGCGAGGTAGAAGACGCCCTTATTTACTACCGGGGGGCCAGTACCCGGGGTCCGACGGCTCAATGTGCCCATCAGATCAGATCATATGTAGAGGATTTCAGGAAGGGAGTGTCTGACCCCAGGTCTTAAACAACCCTTAGAAATAGGAAGCTATGAGATTTGGGCTAGAGTGCCCGATAGGAAAGTCACACGGAAGCGATGTAGTAAGGGGGAGGAAGACGCCCTTATTTATTACCCGGGGTCCGATAGCTTAATGTGCCCATCAGATCAGATCAGATCATATGTAGAGGATTTTAGGAAGGGAGTGTCTGACCCCAGGTCTTAAACAACCCTTAGAAGTAGGAAGCTATGAGATTTGGGCTAGAGTGCCCGATAGGAAAGTCACACGGAAGCGAGGTAGCAAGGGGGAGGAAGACGCCCTTATTTATTACCCGGGGTCCGACGGCTTAATGTGCCCATCAGATCAGATCAGATCATATGTAGAGGATTTTAGGAAGGGAGTGTCTGACCCCAGGTCTTAAACAACCCTTAGAAATAGGAAGCTATGAGATTTGGGCTAGAGTGCCCGATAGGAAAGTCACACGGAAGCGAGGTAGCAGACGCCTTTATTTACTACCGGGGGCCAGTACCCGGGGTCCGACGGCTTAATGTGCCCATCAGATCAGATCAGATCATATGTAGAGGATTTTAGGAAGGGAGTGTCTGACCCCAGGTCTTAAACAACCCTTAGAAATAGGAAGCTATGAGATTTGGGCTAGAGTGCCCGATAGGAAAGTCACACGGAAGCGAGGTAGTAAGGGGGAGGAAGACGCCCTTATTTATTACCCGGGGTCCGACGGCTTAATGTGCCCATCAGATCAGATCAGATCATATGTAGAGGATTTTAGGAAGGGAGTGTCTGACCCCAGGTCTTAAACAACCCTTAGAAATAGGAAGCTATGAGATTTGGGCTAGAGTGCCCGATAGGAAAGTCACACGGAAGCGAGGTAGTAAGGGGGAGGAAGACGCCCTTATTTATTACCCGGGGTCCGACGGCTTAATGTGCCCATCAGATCAGATCAGATCATATGTAGAGGATTTTAGGAAGGGAGTGTCTGACCCCAGGTCTTAAACAACCCTTAGAAATAGGAAGCTATGAGATTTGGGCTAGAGTGCCCGATAGGAAAGTCACACGGAAGCGAGGTAGTAAGGGGGAGGAAGACGCCCTTATTTATTACCCGGGGTCCGACGGCTTAATGTGCCCATCAGATCAGATCAGATCATATGTAGAGGATTTTAGGAAGAGAGTGTCTGACCCCAGGTCTTAAACAACCCTTAGAAAAGGGAAGCTAGGAGATTTGGGCTAGAGTGCCCGATAGGAAAGTCACACGGAAGCGAGGTAGTAAGGGGGAGGAAGACGCCCTTATTTATTACCCGGGGTCCGACAGCTTAATGTGCCCATCAGATCAGATCAGATCATATGTAGAGGATTTTAGGAAGGGAGTGTCTGACCCCAGGTCTTAAACAACCCTTAGAAATAGGAAGCTATGAGATTTGGGCTAGAGTGCCCGATAGGAAAGTCACACGGAAGCGAGGTAGTAAGGGGGAGGAAGACGCCCTTATTTATTACCCGGGGTCCGACGGCTTAATGTGCCCATCAGATCAGATCAGATCATATGTAGAGGATTTTAGGAAGGGAGTGTCTGACCCCAGGTCTTAAACAACCCTTAGAAATAGGAAGCTATGAGATTTGGGCTAGAGTGCCCGATAGGAAAGTCACACGGAAGCGAGGTAGTAAGGGGAGGAAGACGCCCTTATTTATTACCCGGGGTCCGACAGCTTAATGTGCCCATCAGATCAGATCAGATCATATGTAGAGGATTTTAGGAAGGGAGTGTCTGACCCCAGGTCTTAAACAACCCTTAGAAATAGGAAGCTATGAGATTTGGGCTAGAGTGCCCGATAGGAAAGTCACACGGAAGCGAGGTAGTAAGGGTGAGGAAGACGCCCTTATTTATTACTCCGGGGTCCGATAGCTTAATGTGCCCATCAGATCAGATCAGATCATATGTAGAGGATTTTAGGAAGGGAGTGTCTGACCCCAGGTCTTAAACAACCCTTAGAAGTAGGAAGCTAGAGATTTGGGCTAGAGTGCCCGATAGGAAAGTCACACGGAAGCGAGGTAGTAAGGGGAGGAAGACGCCCTTATTTATTACCCGGGGTCCGACGGCTTAATGTGCCCATCAGATCAGATCAGATCATATGTAGAGGATTTTAGGAAGGGAGTGTCTGACCCCAGGTCTTAAACAACCCTTAGAAATAGGAAGCTAGGAGATTTGGGCTAGAGTGCCAGATAGGAAAGTCACACGGAAGCGAGGTAGAAGACGCCCTTATTTACTACCGGGGGGCCAGTACCCGGGGTCCGACGGCTCAATGTGCCCATCAGATCAGATCATATGTAGAGGATTTCAGGAAGGGAGTGTCTGACCCCAGGTCTTAAACAACCCTTAGAAATAGGAAGCTATGAGATTTGGGCTAGAGTGCCTGATAGGAAAGTCACACGGAAGCGATGTAGTAAGGGGGGAGGAAGACGCCCTTATTTATTACCCGGGGTCCGATAGCTTAATGTGCCCATCAGATCAGATCAGATCATATGTAGAGGATTTTAGGAAGGGAGTGTCTGACCCCAGGTCTTAAACAACCCTTAGAAGTAGGAAGCTATGAGATTTGGGCTAGAGTGCCCGATAGGAAAGTCACACGGAAGCGAGGTAGCAAGGGGGAGGAAGACGCCCTTATTTATTACCCGGGGTCCGACGGCTTAATGTGCCCATCAGATCAGATCAGATCATATGTAGAGGATTTTAGGAAGGGAGTGTCTGACCCCAGGTCTTAAACAACCCTTAGAAATAGGAAGCTAGGAGATTTGGGCTAGAGTGCCAGATAGGAAAGTCACACGGAAGCGAGGTAGAAGACGCCCTTATTTACTACCGGGGGGCCAGTACCCGGGGTCCGACGGCTCAATGTGCCCATCAGATCAGATCATATGTAGAGGATTTTAGGAAGGGAGTGTCTGACCCCAGGTCTTAAACAACCCTTAGAAATAGGAAGCTATGAGATTTGGGCTAGAGTGCCCGATAGGAAAGTCACACGGAAGCGAGGTAGTAAGGGGGAGGAAGACGCCCTTATTTATTACCCGGGGTCCGACAGCTTAATGTGCCCATCAGATCAGATCAGATCATATGTAGAGGATTTTAGGAAGGAGTGTCTGACCCCAGGTTTTAAACAACCCTTAGAAATAGGAAGCTATGAGATTTGGGCTAGAGTGCCCGATAGGAAAGTCACACGGAAGCGAGGTAGTAAGGGGGAGGAAGACGCCCTTATTTATTACCCGGGGTCCGATAGCTTAATGTGCCCATCAGATCAGATCAGATCATATGTAGAGGATTTTAGGAAGGGAGTGTCTGACCCCAGGTCTTAAACAACCCTTAGAAATAGGAAGCTATGAGATTTGGGCTAGAGTGCCCGATAGGAAAGTCACACGGAAGCGAGGTAGCAGACGCCCTTATTTACTACCGGGGGCCAGTACCCGGGGTCCGACGGCTTAATGTGCCCATCAGATCAGATCAGATCATATGTAGAGGATTTTAGGAAGGGAGTGTCTGACCCCAGGTCTTAAACAACCCTTAGAAATAAGAAGCTAGGAGATTTGGGCTAGAGTGCCCGATAGGAAAGTCACACGGAAGCGAGGTAGTAAGGGGGAGGAAGACGCCCTTATTTATTACCCGGGGTCCGACAGCTTAATGTGCCCATCAGATCAGATCAGATCATATGTAGAGGATTTTAGGAAGGGAGTGTCTGACCCCAGGTCTTAAACAACCCTTAGAAATAGGAAGCTATGAGATTTGGGCTAGAGTGCCCGATAGGAAAGTCACACGGAAGCGAGGTAGTAAGGGGGAGGAAGACGCCCTTATTTATTACCCGGGGTCCGACGGCTTAATGTGCCCATCAGATCAGATCAGATCATATGTAGAGGATTTTAGGAAGGGAGTGTCTGACCCCAGGTCTTAAACAACCCTTAGAAATAGGAAGCTATGAGATTTGGGCTAGAGTGCCCGATAGGAAAGTCACACGGAAGCGAGGTAGTAAGGGGGAGGAAGACGCCCTTATTTATTACCCGGGGTCCGACGGCTTAATGTGCCCATCAGATCAGATCAGATCATATGTAGAGGATTTTAGGAAGAGAGTGTCTGACCCCAGGTCTTAAACAACCCTTAGAAAAGGGAAGCTAGGAGATTTGGGCTAGAGTGCCCGATAGGAAAGTCACACGGAAGCGAGGTAGTAAGGGGGAGGAAGACGCCCTTATTTATTACCCGGGGTCCGACAGCTTAATGTGCCCATCAGATCAGATCAGATCATATGTAGAGGATTTTAGGAAGGGAGTGTCTGACCCCAGGTCTTAAACAACCCTTAGAAAAGGGAAGCTAGGAGATTTGGGCTAGAGTGCCCGATAGGAAAGTCACATGGAAGCGAGGTAGAAGACGCCCTTATTTACTACCGGGGGGCCAGTACCCGGGGTCCGACGGCTTAATGTGCACATCAGATCAGATCAGATCATATGTAGAGGATTTTAGGAAGGGAGTGTCTGACCCCAGGTCTTAAACAACCCTTAGAAATAGGAAGCTATGAGATTTGGGCTAGAGTGCCCGATAGGAAAGTCACACGGAAGCGAGGTAGAAGACGCCCTTATTTACTACCGGGGGAACAGTACCCGGGGTCCGACGGCCTAATGTGCCCATCAGATCAGATCAGATCATATGTAGAGGATTTTAGGAAGGGAGTGTCTGATCCCAGGTCTTAAACAACCCTTAGAAATAGGAAGCTAGGAGATTTGGGCTAGAGTGCCCGATAGGAAAGTCACACGGAAGCGAGGTAGAAGACGCCCTTATTTACTACCGGGGGGGCAGTACCAGGGGTCCGACGGCTTAATGTGCCCATCAGATCAGATCATATGTAGAGGATTTTAGGAAGGGAGTGTCTGACCCCAGGTCTTAAACAACCCTTAGAAATAGGAAGCTAGGAGATTTGGGCTAGAGTGCCCGATAGGAAAGTCACACGGAAGCGAGGTAGAAGACGCCCTTATTTACTACCGGTGGGCCAGTACCCGGGGTCCGACGGCTTAATGTGCCCGTCAGATCAGATCATACGTAGAGGATTTTAGGAAGGGAGTGTCTGACCCCAGGTCTTAAGCAACCCTTAGAAATAGGAAGCTAGGAGATTTGGGCTAGAGTGCCCGATAGGAAAGTGACACGGAAGCGAGGTAGAAGACGCCCTTATTTACTACCGGGGGGCCAGTACCCGGGGTCCGACGGCTTAATGTGCCCATCAGATCTGATCAGATCATATGTAGAGGATTTTAGGAAGGGAGTGTCTGACCCCAGGTCTTAAACAACCCTTAGAAATAGGAAGCTAGGAGATTTGGGCTAGAGTGCCCGGTAAGAAACTGACACGGAAGCGAGGTAGAAGACGCCCTTATTTACTACCGGGGGTCCGGCGGCTTAACGTGCCCATCCGACGCATGGCGGGTATTTAGTGGTTCGAACGTTCGTACCTGCCCAGGTTCGAACCTGAGGTTATCTCCATGGCAGTCACGGACGCTGACCACTAGGCCACCAGCTCGCTGCCCAACGCCGCTCTGAATTAAGCCGCTGATCTCTTATATACACCCCTTTAGTTCACAGACTACGTCCTCCTCCTCGTTACTCCAGTCTCGGGTGTAACTCATTTTGCATAGGGGTGTTCGCAGTTCAGTGAGCACTCAGTGTGTATCGTTAAGTAACTTCATCAGTTTTCAGTGAGATTTATTGGTGTCATCCGTTGTATCCGTAACTATTCTAAAATGCGTATATATGCACAGCTGATTTTTTTCCCTTCTCCATTTGAGCATCAAAGATAAGGAATGTTGAAGACAATGCACAAAATGTTTATGATTTGTCAAAAGGCAGCAGCTGAAGTTTGCTGTTTTCCATATGGTTATTATCCATTAAGTCCTAATAAATAGAAATAAATTAACCCCTCAAAATCGCAATAAATTCATGCGGTGATGATATTCCAAACAGATAAAGCTCTGTAACTTATTCCTGTTCTTTTGACCCTTGTGCCACTTTACGAAAGCAGGAGTGGTCTCCCTCACTGTGCCTTTTTTCCGAAGGAGCAGATGATTTCTGCTCCAGTCAGCGTCTGCCATTTTCTCCTCCAAAAGGTTCGCTACAATAGAATCATGGTCCAAAAAAAAAAAAAAAAAAAAAAAAACGGGAAAGCAAGTGACACACAGCTTGCAAGTGGCGGTACATCAAGTATGTTTCGTGATGGAAAAGGCAGGTTTGTGCAGTAATATACACAGTCGAGTCACATTATTGGGCCCACCTCCTACTTTTCACGTCAACAGCGCGCAGCCAATGAAAGAAGGCACGTGTCGTGAGCTGTCTTGGAGGGTATATAAGGTGTGCCGTAGACAATCTAGAAACATATTGGGCCGCGGGTGGCCTAGTGGGCAACGTTCGTGACTGCTGCGGAAAGGACCTCAGGCTCGATCCCAGGCAGGTACGAACGCTCGATCCACTAAATATTCGCCGTGCGTCGGATGAGCACATTAAGCCGTCGGACCCCGGGTACTGCCCCCCCCCGGTAATAAATAAGGGCGTCTTCCTCCCCTTTTCTACTTCGCTTCCGTGTCACTTTCCTATCGGGCATTCTAGCCCAAATCTCCTAGCTTCCTATTTCTAAGGGTTGTTTAAGACCTGGGGTCAGACACTCCCTTCCTAAAATCCTCTACATATGATCTGATCTGATCTGATCTGATCTAAAAACATATCACTCGTTGCTGTTATGGATAAAAGGAGCGATTTATCAGATTTTCAAAAAGGGATTATTATCGCCTTTGGGGCCAAAGGTGGCAGTATTTCTGAAACAGCGCAGTTTGCGACCTGTTCGCGTGCTGCTGTGGTTAAAGTATATCGTGATTAGAGAAATGGCACCATTGGGAATAAGCGACGTGGAAACTGCGGAGCACCACGTGCCATTGATGTGAGAGGTGAACGTTGGCTTCGAAGATGCGTGAGAGCCGATCGACACGCTACAGTCGAGCAACTAACTGGACGAATGGACCAGGGGGTTACCGGAAGTGTGTCCAAAACGACAGTTCAGTGAACCCCGCTGCTTATAGGTCTGCGATGCACATGGATGGTCACTGCACCTATGCTAACGAAGGTGCATCGGCAGAAGTGGCTTAGAGTTTCACGGCAGTATCGGAATTGGACCTCCGCTGATTGGCAAAGGATTGCTTTCTCCGATGAGTCACGTTTTCTGCTTCATCGAACGGATGGACGTTGGCGTATAAGGCGAGAAACCACAGAGAACAAACACTCTTCACCCATTGATGACAGAACACAAGCTGATGGAGGCAGCATTATGGTCTAGGGAATGTTTTCGTGGCATTCTCTGGGTCCACTCATAACTGTGGAAGGCATTTTGAACCGAATTCGTTCTGAATCCATCCTTGCAGACCACTTACACCCATACATGCTGATTGACTTCCCTGGGACGTATGGGATCTTTCAGAACGGCAATGCAACGTGTTACACAGCTAGAAATGTCCGAGAGTGGTTAGAAGAGCACGATGAAGACTTCAAACTACTTCACTGGCCCCCTAGTTCCCCAGACTTAAACCCAATTGAGCATCTGTGAGATCACCTCGATCGTGGTATCCGCTCTATTGATCCTCCACCACGCACCCTCCAGCGACTGTTAGATGCACTGCAATCAGTATGGCTCCACGTACCTGTAAACACCTTCCAGTACCTTACTGAGTCACTCCCAGCACGTCTAGCTGCTGTCCGCGCCTCACACGGCGTTTACTCTGGATATTAGCTGGTCGTCACAATAATGTGACTCGATCGTGTATATTGGCTGTTGGCGGATGCCAAGGGTGTGGCGGTATATCAAAGAATGTTTTACATAGGGCACGTTTATTCAGACCAAGCGGTGGCGTTATGCAAGGGTGGCTGTAAATCGAGCGGCGGTACATCGAGGGTCAACTGTATTTATTCTTCAGAAGTCGTAGCAATGGAACTTGATATAACCACAACGGTATGCAGCAACAATCATACTTTCGTAGCATGCAGTTAAACGTAGTAATCAATAAATCATTTAACGGTAACAGCAACACTCTGTTCAATCTCTACGCTCTTGCAACAATCTCTACGCGCTTGCAAAAATCTCTACGCTCTTGCAACAATCTCGACACCACTGCACACGTTTTGTTCTCGACGATGTTTAACTTACTAAAATGTGCAAGGAAAGACGGGGAAGTAATGCGGCCGTCCTAGTGGCGTAGTATTCTAAGCGCTGGCTTCTGACAATTCGTCTGAGATGGGGTGGGTTCGAAATCCGATGAGGCTTGGTTGTTATGTTTGTCTTATGGCACTGGCTCTCACTAGAACCATTGGCACTAAATTAGGGACGGGGTACTGCTTATAGCCCATCAGGTTGCTCACAGTGGTCTAAAACCACCTCCCCCCAAAAAAAATTAATGTGCGCATTCAGAAGGAAAATCTTGCAGAGAAGTAACAAAATGTACATAGGAAATAGAATTTTAAAAGGAAAGTTGAATTAAAGATACATAGGGTGATTGTAAACTCCTTCAACGAAACAAGAGGGGTGATAGTACAAATAAGGACGAACAATATTTGCAATGGAACCTAGGGCCGCATTCCACTCCTAGTGCCAGAAAAGAGCACGTTCGAAAAAACGTCCAGCAGGCACACGGAGTTCCAACCAGTGTATGAGAAGTACAAGATGCAAATCAGGTGCGCTGAACACGTGCGTAGACGATGACGAGCAAACATTTAAAAACGCAGCCGAACCCGTTCAACGATATTACCGTGGGAACATCACATGAGAATTGACGTATTCGTGAAGGACATGGAGGACTACACATACGACATATCCTGGGTGGTGGACCTGTGGCTTGGCCTCCACGCTTCCCGGACCTTAGTCCAATGGACTTCTGTGGGCACATGAAAACGTTGGTGTACGTGACACCTGTGGACTTACTGGGAGATCTCGTCGCGCGAATCGCTGTTGCTGCGGACAAGATCTACAACACACCGGGAGTCTACGAGAGGGTGCGACAGTCCTTCATTCGCCGGTGTGGGCGGTGCAACGACGCCCTTGGACGCCAGTTTGAGCAGCTCCCTTGAATATTTCTCTGATGCAATTGGAATGGTGCAAATCATAAATTAGGTATGTCTCTTTGCTTTCACTGTTGAAGGCTCACCGTGGATATGTAACTTTACACTTTTCTGGCACTAGGAGTGGAATGCGGCCTAGGTTCTATTGCAAATATTGTTCGTATTGATGTGTACTATCACCCCTCTTGTTTTGTTGAAGGAGTTTAAAATCACCCTGTATGCCACCCCCCCCTTTTTATGCTTCAACAGAAGAGCAAATAGGACATCATGCCTAGAACCCAGCCCTCGGCACCTGATTCCTAAAGGGTCGAGCTGATTGTTAACCGTAAGAGCTCACGGCATTGTGTAAGAGAAAATTAAGAAGTAACGTCCTTTCATCTTATATACACTGCTGGCAACCCAAAATGCAACACCGAGAAGGACACAAGATAGCAATGCCAGATTTACTAGACACATAACAACAGAAACAAAGATGAAACGATCGAGCTTACAGGCCCGTGCGACTTGCGGAACACGCAGACATCAATAGTTCGTGTGGCGCCCATGGCTGGCAATAACGGCCGCTACACGCCGCGGCATCGAACGAAAGAAGCTTTGGATGTGGGCTTGGGGTATGTCGATCCAGGCTGCTTCCACACGTTGCCATAGTTCATCAGGCGTAGCCGCGAGTGGTGCTTGCCGGGCCACTCGGTTGCCGATCAGCGACCAGACGTGTTCGATGGGCGACATATCGGGAGAACAAGCGGGCCACGGCAGCAGTGGCACCTGGTGGGCCGTGAAGAATTGTTGCACGATGCGTGACACGTGAGGGCGCGCATTGTCCTGTTGAAACGTGGCCGCTGGCAGGTCTTGCAGGTAAGGGAGGACTACAGGCTCCAAAACGTCGGAGATGTAGCTGTGGCTGTTGAGTGTACTAGCGATGCGTACCAGAGGGGTGCGGGTGTCATATACAATTGCGCCCTAAACCATAACGCCAGGCGAAGGACTGGTATGGTGATGCATAATGCAGGCGTCATACAGTCTCTCGCCGCGGTGCCGCCACACGCGGATCCGACCATCGTGGTGTTGTAGGCAGAAGCGGGATTTGTCGGAGAAGAAAATGGCATGCCATTCCGTAGTCCAGGTGCGGTGTTCAACTGCCCATTGCCGCCGCACTCACCGGTGGTGTAACGTCAATGGTAATCGGAGCAATGGGCGCCGTGCGACAAGTCACCGCTCCTGCAGACTATGCGAACGGTACGTGCTGACACAGGTTGCTGCGCAACACACCCTAATTCCTGCGCTAACGTTTGCAATGTGGCGGTGCGAGCCATCAATGCTCGCCGCACAACATGCCGGTCCTCTGGTTCGGTGGTGTGCCGCGGCTGCGGCAATCGCTCGCGTCGGTTCGTCCGTCCCTCCTGCACCCACCGAATCCATACTCGCCTCACTGTGGCTGGATGTCGTCCCACACGGGCGCCGATGTCTCGGTACGATAAACCGTTGTCGCGATAAGCCACTATTCGTCGTCTGTCGAACTCCGAAACGTGCTGGAATGACTGCCGTATTCTGCGACGAAGCATCAGGAAGCTTCCCACGCACAGGTCCGGCAGCACAACACATTTCCACTACTTACACCCCGCCTTCTGTGCACTCTTCTTATAGTTGCATATGTCCTGCATTGCTAATCGTTTGCATGTCCTCTCGCGGGCGACGCATGCTGCGAATTTCAGGCCAATCGGATGCTTCCTTCTTGGTGCTGCATTTTGGGTGGCCAGCAGTGTATAAAACGCAAAACGTCTGTTTTTCTGAAGCAGCAAAAACTCTCGAACGCCGAACTGTGGCATCGTGAAATTTGCATAGCTTATTAATACTGAAATTTCTAGGTCAACGCAACTATTTTAAGATCTCTACGTTGTTCCGTTCGCGAGTTATGAATTAATTAATAAGCTAATGAATAAAGTCAGCTTCGTTTGCTACGTCATCGTTATCTGAACGCACGTGACTGCATTCATCGCCCCCGCACATCCACGGGTGTTTCTATTCTTTGAGAACTGTGCATAAAAATGCAAAAACGAACTTTGCGAAATCTTAACGAAACGGGCTGAAATTTTTGTCAACACCATGAATTGGTAATAAAAGGAGTCCTTCAAAATTTCACCGGAATCCGATCAAAACTTTTAAAAATAAGCATGGAATTTTTAATTCATCGGTAAACAGAAATATATACGCAGAATCGGCTAATAAAATTTTGACGGCTAATTTAAAAAGTTATTTACCGGTTCAGGCGAAATTTGGAGGTCATGTTCCTATTAACAATTTATGGTGTTCATTAAAATTTCAGCCAGTTTCATAAAATATTCGCAAAGATACGTTTTTAACTTTTTTATCCCAGAGATTCGCCCCTCAAAGACGTCTGAAATTGAAAGCACGTGATGCATTTGATTCTTCTCACATGGACGGCTGTATGTTGCAATGTCAAGAGCAAAGGGTCCTACAAAATTACATATTGTCGCCGATGAAGGAGAAACCAAAAATGTTGTGCTGAAATAATGACACTATGAATAAATAATTTGCAATGACCGAATTTGTGAAATCAGCTTTTTTCTTTCTCGCAAGCATCAATTTATTCCCGATTGTTTTCAGTGATATATATTAATTCCCAGGGTTAAGCCAGGTAGTAAAGCTAGTTTTGTTTATAAAAGCGCTTATTTTTAACTGTACAATTTTTTTTACTTTTCCTTTCTCTCATTGGTCAGGTTTTTGGCATTTTTTGCCACACCTGGTTCTGCGCCGTAATTATGTGCAATGGCTAATTAAAAGAGAATAGCTTCCCTATGCTGTATTTAGCAGTTTTAAATGAATAAAGTTTTCGTGACGTGACAAAACAGTGATGAAACCACACGGTTGTGTCATATTCAATGCATCAGGTGATGGTAATCGCGAATTTTTAATGGTGTCGAGTTGGGATAAATGCATCAGTGTGCTTGGAGATCTTAAAAACTAATGTTTGTAATGATTAATATTAAGCTGAGGTACAAATAAAATCGTTACCTTTTTCTCAGCCCTCATTCGATGAAAATATATTTTTTTCTGGCTTTTAATATTTTCTATGACTATCGCTTCGCTTTAAAAATGGATTACAAGTCATAAAATGATATTTCAACGTTTTTTAATGGAATTCGGACAAGAATAGAAATTTTTGTCAGTGGACTGGGATACCTCCCTGACAGTTTCGGGAATCGAGGTATGAATTAATTTCTATGAGCGCAGACTCATAGTCAAGAATTTAATGGAAGAGTTGGACTTGTGTGTTTACTGCATTGTCATAGTTACCTGCTATGGCAACAGGCAGGCAAATCAGCTAAGGCTGGGCAGCTCGTAGCACGCACTTTCGAAGTGTGTGTGTGCGTGCTCATCAAGTATGTTTGTTCGAAGTGGCTTCTGAGGAGAAACTAGATCGCTCGCGCTGCTCTGCAACGCTCCTTTAGCCGGAAATTACTTCCAAATCTGACTCGCGCTGTGACACGCCCTAAAGATCAGCCATGTAACAGTTTCCTATGGTTCTTCCTCGCCTTTGGTTGACAGCTTGCTAAGAGAACCCTATAACAAGGTGAGTGCATTTCTCATGCGGTGGGAACATACATAGCTAACGAATGGTATCCTAAATTCTTGCATAACTCTACAACCTTCAATGAGAGATATGAAGAATATAATACATTTACTCAAGTTAGATTTCTAAGTAATATGCAAAATTACTTAGATAAAAACTAATTTCCCTTTTTGACAATAATTAAAATGACTTCTCAGAGCTGCATGGGTTAATAACGTTTTGCAAATTCAAAAGAGACGAAACGTGAACATTTGGAAATAGCTTTATTTTGTAAGATTTTGAGCACTGTTCACATTTCGTACGGACACTACTTCAGGAGGGATTTTGTTCTGGTCTTTTATAGAGAATATATAACGAAGTAAATTTCTCCGTCATTTCTGTCCACGCCAGGATTCGAACCCGGATCCCCACATTCCGGAATAAGTCACTCTACCAATTGAGCTACGCGGACGTTTTATTCTGATTCCTATCTGCCTTTATGTCGTGTGCGTCCTTCTGGCAGGTACGTCACATCTCCTGGTACGTTATAAAAAATACACTATTTCTTTTCCCTCCGCTGAAGCTACATTAATAGAATATATAATTTCTGAATTCACAGTGAATTTTAATTGTCATAAAAAATTACAAATAAGTGAATACAAAGATAAATAATATATACGATCTTCTCTGCTTTAAAGGAGAAAATCAGTGTTCGCCCTGCACTTGATCCATATTAAATATTAGGTCTTACAGATAGTGGCGTAACCTCTGATTTTAGGCCCAGAGGCAAGAGTTTGAATTGGGGCATCTCCTCTTAAAAGACGGGAAAGTTAAAATGTAGACTTCGTAGTATACTGCTGTGTTTTGTGGAATAACTTGTATATACATGGTGCTGAAAAAAAATCACAGACGGAAGGATTAAATGCAAGAATTTTGTTTTAAACAAATCATTTTGGAGACGCCAAAGCGTTGTTACCCCACTACAGCCAGTCAAATCACGTGGAACTGCTAAATATGAAATGCAAACAAAACAGTGATCCAGTTATTGCAAGAATCGTACATACAAATAAACATCAGATTTTTGATTCGTGCATGATACAGGTATGTGTGTGTGTGGATAGATAGATAGATAGATAGATAGGTATTGAAACAAAGAAGGAATATTGAGCAATGGGTGAACAAGAGAGGGGAAACAATCAGCAGGAGAAGCAAAGGAGCTGCAAATCCTAGCTAAGCAAAAAGCCAATAAAACAAAAGTGGAAGCTGAAAAACTTAAACGAGGAAAAAGAAACTTAAAACAAGTGGCTGAGAAAACTTGACTAAAGGAAAAACAAAGAACAAATGTTGGAAAGCTATGTCTGACAGCGAAAACAATGAAAATAACATTTGCGAAGGCAGGGAATAAGAGGAGCCACTTAACATGGCATTTTCAACGGGAAAGCATGGAAGATGTTCCTCTCGTTTAAACAGGAGGAACATTTTCCATGTCTAGGCCTTGAAAATGCCATGCTGAATGGCTCGTCTCTTATTCTCTTCCTCCTATTTAAGTAAGAGGAACATCTTCCATATCTTGCTCTTGGAAATGCCATATTGAATGGCTTCTCTTATTCCCTACCTTCGCAGTTGTTCTTTCCGTTGTTTTCGCTCACAGCTTTTATAGCTTCACAACAATTGCTCTTTCTTTTTCCTTTAGTCAAGTTTTCTCAGCTTCCGTGTGCTTCTCAGCCACTTGTTTTAAGTTCCCGGTTAAGAAGTTTTCAGCTTCCACCTCTATTTTATTGGCTCTTTGCTTGGCTAGGATTTGCTGTTACTTTGCTTTTCTTGCTAATTTTTTCTCTCGTGCTCACCCCTTCCTTATTTTTTTATTTGTTTTATTATGTTTATTTGGTTTAGTCCTTTACAGCAGCAATTAGCGCGTCTAGGTTTTCCAAAAAAAAAATGTCTTTTTTCCTGAGTCTTCTCCTTTCACTTTCGCTCAACTTGTTTTTCTATTTCTAGGTATATCATCATCATCAACCATTATCAATCCACTGCTGGATGAAGGTCTCCCCAAGTTTCTTCCACAATTGTCTGTCTTGAGCTTGTCTCCTCCATGTCATTCTTGCATACTTTCGAATTTCATCCATCCATCTCACATGGGGTCTTCTTCTGGGTATTTTCCTGTCTCTCGGAATCCAGTCTAAAATTTCGGCTGTCCATCGGTGGTCTGTTCTTCTGGCAACATGTCCAGCCCATTGCCATTTCAGTGATTTAACTCTGCTCATGATGTCGTCAACTCCCGTCATTTTTCTTATCCACAAGTTCCTCTTCTTATCTTTCCTGGTTATACCAAGCATGCATCTTTCCATGCTGCTTTGAATTGTCTGCAGTCTTTGTATGTTTTTTTAGTTAAGGTCCATGTTTCTGTTCCATACGTAAGCACTGGCAGAATGCATTGATTAAACACTTTTCTTTTGAGACATAATGGCATACTGCTCTTAAAAATTGTACTATTTCTTAGCACAGGCAGAATTCTAAGCACTGGCAGAATGCATTGATTAAACACTTTTCTTTTAAGACATAATGGAATATTGCTCTTGAAAATTAGGCTGTTTCTTCCAAAAGCTCTCCAGGCAAGTTTTGTACACCGATTAATTTCTTCATCATTGTGACCCTCACTTGATATCTGCTGTCCAAGATAAACGTACGTGTCTGTTATCTCCAGCTTTTCTCCATCAATCGATAAATCTTCATTTCTTGTAAAAGCATTGAACATCACTTTTGTCTTCTGAAAGTTCATTTTTGATCCCACTTCTTTACTCTTGTCAGCAAGTTTCTGGATCATACTCTGCAGCTCTGATGGGGTAGTGGCAAAAATGACTACGTCATCAGCAAAACGAAGGTGGGTTAGATAATCTCCATTAATCTTTATCCCTTTGTTTTCCCAGTTCAGTGATTGAAAGAAATTTTCCAATGTGGCATTAAAGAGCTTCGGAGATATGGTGTCACCTTGTCTCACCCCTTTCCAATTCTTATTTGTGATGCATCCTTAAATATCCAAACCTTTGCACTAGCATCTTCATAGATGTTATTAATAATGCTAATGTGTGCATCTTCAATACCGCAGGATTTCAAAACCATTGTTACTGCTGATGGCTTCACGGAGTCGAAGGCCCTTTCATAATCAATAAAAGCCATGCATAATGGGAGTTATATCCGTATATATATAGCAATGCTCTTCCATGTCACTCCGGCATGCATTTGAATTTCCCCACCCATTTACCCAGGTGGTCTTCCGTGTTTTTTTCCTGTCTATTGGTATCCAGTCTAATGTTTCAAATGTCCAACAGTGACTAATTCTTCTAGAAGTATGTCTAGCCTATTGTCACTTGAGGGTCTTTATTTTGATCATATTGTCATCAACTGTTTTTAATTTTCCTGATCCATGAGTTACTTTTCCTGTCTTTCTTGGTTACACCGAACATGCCTCTCTCCGTGCTTCATTGAGCTGTATGTCTTCTTTAATTAAGGTCCATGTCTCTCTTCCATAAACAAAAACTTGAAGGATGCACTGATTAAACAAGTTTCTTTTAATACATAAAGGTAATTTGTTTTTGAAGATTATATTGTTTCTGTGTTAGCTTTGTATAGATCTATGAATACTAAAACGAAGTGTAGAGAAAATGCTGCTGGGAGTGTTTCAGGCTTCTTTCGTAGTAATGGCGCCCCCAAAACACTCAAGTTTCCTTCTATCTGCTCTTTAGAAATCGTCAAATCGAAATTAAAAATTTACAATGTTGTACAATTAATGCATAACCAGGACCCGTCAAAGGACAAGGCCCCCCTGAGTTTCAGGGGCACGGAGAAAAGTAACCCCGCCGCCCCGGTGGCGCAGTGGTCTAAGCGATGGCCTCTGATCATTCGTCCGAACGGGGTCCGGGTTCGAATCCTGGTGAGGCATGGATGTTGTGTTTGTCTTACGGCACTGGCTCTCTCCCTTCCCTGGAACCAGTGACCCTAAATTAGGGACGGGCGACTGCTTATAGCCCATTGAGTTGCTCACGGTGGTCGTTAAACCTCCAAACAAAAAAACAAAAAAAAAAAAAAAAAAAAGTAACCGCTGTGCCTCATGCTAATTACAACCCTGTTTTCAGTACCCCTATATACTACATATTAATGTTTCACTATGTTTTCCTTGTACATGAAGAAAAAATCCCGCTTACTCTCCTTTGTTCTTCTGTCAACAACTTTAGACACGGTGCATTGTTTGCATTTTACGATGGCATGGAACTAAATATATAAAATGTTTTTATTTTCTGAAGGAAGAAACAAAATAATTTAACATGATCCACTATATAGAATAGTTTACAATTAACAAAAAGTTTAATTTTAAAAATATGCAGCGTTGTTGAAATTGTGCATTAGTACGAAAAAAATTAATATCATTGTAGCCAAAAGAAACTAAGTAAAACTCATGTGGACTGAAATAACTCTAAAACTCTCTGATGTACCAGAAAGAACTGCCTTCTATCGAAATTTCTGTACATATCATAGCACTTTACATATTGTTAACAACAATGAAAGTTACATTACTACTTTGAATTAATGTTATAGTCAAGGCCGGATTAAAGGAGGGGGACTTTGGGGGATGAATGCCGGGCCCCAACCTCGGTGGAGTCCTCCACTGATGTTTTAAAACTAAATTTTGTACGAAAAATGTACTTAAAATGTTCTGGAATCGCCAGCATTTGTATCACTCAAAGGTAAATATGATTACTTTACATTTTAAGCTAAAAGCTTTGCTCACACCCTACTGACGAAAACATTTTTTCTGAACTAAGAAAATGCATTCGCCGCCCCGGGGGCGCAGTGTTCTAAGCGGTGGCTTCTGATCATTCATCCGAGGTGGGTCCGGGTTCGAATCCCGGTGAGGCATGGATGTTGTGTTTGTCTTACGGCGCTGTCTTTGGGATTAACCCTTCCCTGGAACCAGTGGTCCTAAATTAGAGACGGGTGACTGCTTATAGCCCACTGAGTTGCTCACAGTGGTCGTTAAACCTCCAATAAAAAATGCATTTAAATACTCCAGAATATAACTTAATAGTGTAATCTTCCTAATTTAGTATTTAAAGTATTTTTGTTAAAAGTGATTGATTTGGGTAGTCCGGCAAAGTAAAACAAATAAAAATAAAATTAATATACAAGCCGCTGGTTAGGTAAAGCAGAATATGCATTAAGAATAACAAAAATAACAACCATGATTTTATAGCAATAATAATAGCGGCACAACGATTTCTTTCAAATAATATCACCGCCTCCCACCAAAGATTACCTCGTAATGTTTCAATAAAAATAATCCATATCAAAATAACTCATAGAAAGAGGAAATTTTTTCTGACAGGGGCCGCAATTCAGTGCCTGTCACGGGCTACAGCGTTACTTACCCCAGTCCTGGTTATAGTGTGGGAAACGTATTCTGTGACATGCTGCAACTAAATGCGAGTAACTTTGATTATGTTGTCAGACCAGAGTTACAAACTTCCTGCTGTTACAATAGTTTTCGAAAAGCGAATACCTGATTCTCATACGTCATTGGGCTGCATGCCATGTAGTGTTTCATTAATCGAAGATTGATAACAAAATTTTGGTCAAGTTAATTACATTTCGTTAATACATGTACTTTGATGAATTTGTAAATCAAAGCTTATAAGTAATCATGGAATTCTAGACGCTAGACAAATCCTCTAGTAAGGAGTAGACCTGAGGTTGGTCACACTAACTTCAAGTCTTTTCCTTACTAGACTTGAAGTTCGTCTGATCTTGCTGGTCCAAATCATTGGCTAATCAACAGTTAACTTCAGATGTCTGCTTTCTACAAATATAATACTTTTCGAAAATCTTAGTTTCTCTCTTTGGGATTAACCTGACATATCAAAGGATACCTTACAAGTAAAATTCAAAAAATTTCCAAGAAAAAACAAAAACAAAAAAATGACTGTTCAGTGTCTGACTCCTTAAATGGTATATTAGCACAGTTATGTCTCCTTTAAAATCCATATGTATTTTTACATATGTCTGCCTGTCTCTATATACAGACTTTTATTTACGTTTTGATGAGTTCTTTTTGCCAGCTGATACCACTTTGCATTTTTTCTGTTCGCCACATAATAAATAAATACACACAGGTTTTTTTTAGGTGTCTTTAGATAGACATATGTTCTACTGCTGTCCCAATAGTATGTTTCTTTATGATGACAATGTTTCTGCTGAATGTCATTGTTCATTATTATTTCACTACCATATTCACTACTTCAGAATTGAAATACATGTCTTGATTAAAATTTCATCTTTTTGAATTACTTGATTATTACCCTTCACACTAATTGAAGTAAGGAATAGACAGAATGTTATGATCCATATTAAATAATATGAAAATTCTCTATAGTTTCTAATATTTAGTTTACCAGCATTATTATTTATTCACACTCAAAAGGTTCTCTTGCTGTTGGTTAAATGGAAGAAAACTGGTTAAATTACCTTTCCAGGTAACTTTCTCCTAAAAAGTGAATTTTTAAAATATTTTTCACCATTTCAACATTACTGAGACCGCTTAGCTGAGCTCCATTTTTTGTTTTCACGTCTTTCTCTCCTCACGTTCACTTTTCCTTATCTTTCCGCAATCGCTGGCCGGAAGTATTCAATGAATTTCAGGAATTCACATTCACTCTCATTGATTAAAATGTAGTATCAGGCATTTCAGATGTAATCTTTGCTTCATCCTCCTTTAGAGGATAAATATGGAGCTGTACTTTAAGTAAGGAGAAAATCTTTCTTTCTTTTTGTTTTCTCTCTTTTGCATTTTGTACGTTCTTGATTTATTTTGTGCTTTTTCCTTACAATTTTCGTTTTGAAGCATTTCTTAAAGTTATAAAGCTATGTTTTAATTAGCTCTTTTTACCAGCTTACAATACCATTTGCAGTTTTTTATTCGCTTCTCTTTATTCTTAGCCTACAAAAATATCATTTATGCATATTATTTCCTTACGTCGCAGTTCCTATCTTTATTGCTATATTATTATTATTTTGTCCTAACTTGGCAAGGGTGCTAGGCCTGTGTCATTCAAATTTTACTCTACTCTCCCCACCTGCATTATTTCTTACTTCCATGATTTTACATTTATGTTCTTTTCAGTGAGTTCGTGCGCGAGCGCATGTGTGTGTGTGTGTGTGTGTGTGTGTGTGCATTTTCACGTTCATCGTATCGCCAGAGCTCCGAACAGGATCGTCAGTTTCAACTACTTTCCCCTATTTACGTAGTATTTATTTTTCACGTGCTCCTTCTCTCTCCGGTATTTAACATTGACTATTTTGTGTTAAGGAGTATTTTTATTGGCAAAGAGTTATTAGGTGTGCAACTTAATTCTCGGCAACTAACCGCAAGCGATCATAGAACGTCGGCAAATGCAAATAGCTGTGTGCGATAATGGCTGATTGCAGCGCCATCCAACAGTTTTCCAGGCAACCGTAACCGCTCACAGCTGTAGTTACAGAAGGGACGAAAGTTGACGGTGAAGGCAATGTCGTCCGAGACACTGCCTCCTGTTCGCGTTTCAGCTAATAAAAAGTGCCGCGAAAGCCCAGCAAATGATCTGTGCTGCTTTGGGTGAGACTGCTGTGTCCTACAGTACGTGTAAGAAGTGGTTCCAGCGGTTTAAGCAGGGGAATTTCGATCTCCGTGATTAATATACATCAAACTAGCTAATGATTTGGACCAGATCTCCGTGATGATTAGCTAATGATTTGGACCAGATCTCCGTGATGCAGAAAGTCCGGAGCAGCCACAGAAAGTTGACGATGAGGAACTGGAACAACTGTTGGACGCGGATCCCTGTCGCACACAGTCAGAGCTCGCCCATGAACTCGGAGTAACACGGCAAGCCATTGCAAAGAGCCTGCACAAGCTTGGACGGATTCACAAGGAGGGCCGTTGTGTGCCCCACCAACTCACAGCTGCGAACAAGTCTAGGCGCTACGTTGTTGTTTTGTCCTTGCTCTCCAGATTCAAGAAGAAGGATTTCCTCCACAAGATTTAGACCTGTGATGAGAAGTGGATCCTTTACGATAATCCTAAGCGGCGCAAATCGTGGGTTTATCCAGGTCAGCCTACCACCAGTACCGCCAAACCGAATATCCATGCCAGGAAGTTGTTGCTGTGCATATGGTGGGATCAGCGCGGTGTCGTACACTATGAGTTGCTCAAACCTGGTGAAACGGTCAATGCTGAGCGTTATTGTCAGCAACTCATTCGTGTGAGCGACGCAATGGAGGCGAAAAGGCCATACATCGGCAAGGGCAGAAGGTCGGTCCTGTTGCTTCAGGATAAGGCGCGTCCTCACACCACGAAAACGACTTTAGATTTTGTGCCACCCGACGTATTCTCCAGACTTCGCCCCGTCGGATTATCACCTCTTTTGCTCCTTGCAAGATCACCTGAGCGATACCCACTTCACTTCTGTCGAAGAGGTCCACACAAGTATTGATGACTTTATCAACTCGAAACAGCCCATCTTATTTCCGCAGTGGCATTCGGCAGCTCCCTGACCGATGGCTCAAATGTATCCAACACGACGGGGATTACGCATTCAATTTGCTATAATTTGCTGTCAACGTGTCGTGCCTGTGGCCGAGAATTAAGTTGCACACAAGACATGACAAGAGTTTTAAAATGATGTATAACACGCTGGGCTGAAACCTTTATATATCCTAAACCAAAAGTTATCAATCCCTCTCACTAATACACTTACGATTCAGCTTTTCTTTCTACATAGCGAAAATCCTCCAAATACGTGGCGTCAGTGAATAAACAAAGACATCACTCTTTCCACGTTTTAGCCACCGAAAAATTGTTATTCGGCCACTGCTGGGGAATCGAATCCCAGATCTCTCGATATTTAGCCGAGCGCGTTAGCCTTACACCACGGTGGTCAACAATCCACGGCGCTATGTGTGTTTTTCTGTCAGCTTCTGACATCATAATTCCGTAAGATAGGCTCAGCTACTGAGACGTCTCCATCTGGTGGGCATTAACGGCACTGCCTATATATTAATTATAGCAGTTCAATCCAAAGCGCGAGATCCAAAGTGAAAATTCTCCAAATATGTGGCGGTTGCTATGATGGACTCAGCTACTGAGACGTGACAATTTTTGGTTAATCCGAAAGATGGGCTCAGCTACTGCTACTTAACAATTTTTCGGTTGCTACGTGTTGCTAAAAACGTGGAAAGAGCGATGTCTTTGTTTATCCACTGACGCCACGTATTTGGAGGATTTTCACTATGGATCTCGCCCTTTGGATTTAACTGCTGTAATTAATATATAGCCAGTGCCGTTAATGTCCATCAGATGGAGACGTCTCAGTAGCTGAGCCCATCTTACGGATTTATGATGTCAGAAGCTGACAGAAAAACACACATAGCGCCGTGGGTTGTTGGCCACCGTGGTGTAAGGCTAACGCGCTCGGCTAGATATCGAGAGATCTGGGATTCGGATCCCCAGCGGTGACCGAATAACAATTTTTCGGTTGCTATGTTTTGCTAAAAACGTGGAAAGAGCGATGTCTTTGTTTATTTCTACATAGCTTGAGGTCAGATTTTACCTTGGGCATGCGCAGATGTTATTTCTTAAAAAATAAATATTGTTTTTGAAAAACTAAATTTGCTGTTGAAATAGAATTACCACCGCCATAGTTTAGTAAAAACTGTACGTATTTACTTTTATGACTCACATATATTCTTTCATTGGTTTTACGAGAATAACATTCATCAATTCATCTATCTAAGTATAGCTAAGGGTCAGGAATCAGTAAACGTCATTGTTTGTTATTACGTATAAAGACCTCAGTGTACAAGTGAGTAAAAATGCTGGAACCTCGGTATGTACACGTACCATTCGCAGAGAACTTCATTCCATGGGTTACCGTGGTCGTGCGGTTGCTCATAAGCCTTTTTTCTCCACTCGGAATGCTGCTCGTCGTTTAGCATGGAGTAAAGAGCATTTATCGTGGACCGTAGATCAATGGAAAGGGTCCTATGGACTGATGAATCCAGATACACGATCCATCAGTCTGATGGCCGTGTGTGTGTGCGTATGGCGACAGCCGGGGGAACGCTATTTACCACAGTGTACTGTTCCTACGGTCAAGTTTGAATCTGGCAGTGCACTCGTGTGGGGGTGTTTTTCGTGGTATGGTCCTGGCCCATTGGTTATCGTGGACAAACCTGTTAACCAGCACGTCTACCTCGATATTCTAGACAATTATGCCCTACCAACTCTGTGGCAATACTATGGAACCGAGCCTTGTTGGTACCAGCAGGATAATGCACCGAATTATAAAGCAAGAGCTGTTACGGCATGATTTGACGATAAGTCCGTATCATGTGTGGATTGGGCAGCACAGAACCCTGATCTTAATCCCATAGAGCAGTTATGGGATGAATTAGAGAGCACGTTTCTAAATTAACTTTTTTCTAATTATTATTTTATGGTGTCCGAATATTTATCACGCTATATACCGTCACCAGGGTTGGGAAGTTACGCGTAAAATAATATAGCTCACTCCACTCCAGCTTCTAAATACGTTAACCCAACAAAAACTTGGTAGCATCTTTCCCAACGTCTGTATTGCACTCCGAGTCTTCTGCACAATTCCTGTTAGTGTGGCTGAGAGCGAGAGATCTTTTAGTCTTCTGGCAAGAGTGAAGAATTTCTTGCGCTCTACCATGACTCAAGACAGGTTGTCATACTTAGGAACTTTGGCTCTTGAGTCTGAACTTGCTTGTCAATTAGACTTTCAGGACATAATCAACACTTTTGCTCATAAAAAGGCACGAAAAGCCATTCTGTAGTAAACGGAATGGCATTCTGTTTCGTAATGGAAAAAAAAAAGTGTTGTTTCGAAAGTGTTTTTAAAATAAAATTTTGTAAATGTATACAATATTTGATTTATATGTACTACTACAATACACATTAAGATATGCTTAGCCGCCCCAGTGGCGCAGTGTTCTGAACGATGGCCCCTGATCATTCATTCGTAAGAGGTCCCGGTTCGAATTCCGGTGAGGCATGGATGTGGTGTTTGTCTTACGGCACTGGCTCTCTCCCTTCCCGGGAATCAGTGACCCTAAATTAGGGACGGGCGACTGCTTATATCCCATTGAGTTGCTCACGGTGGTCGTTAAACCTCCAATAAAAAACATGTTATTTCTTTAATTTCTTTTTAATTTAATTTTACTTCAATTTAAAAAAAAAACTTGACCTTGAAACTCCGATCATAGTTTTGACATATTACTACCACTTTTTATTTGCAACGACATATCACTGATGTGCGGAGGGGAGAAAATATGAAAAACTATCCACCGCAAAAAAAAGATTGAAGAGTTACAACCGGTCGTGTTGTCGGGAAGTAGGGGAATGGTGGGTGGGGGTAGGTGAGGAAATGGAAATATGGATTATGTGGTTAAGGGGGGGGGGGTGATTTTATTGCACTGGGGCCCGAGCTCGCTCTCCACGGCCCTGTGTTTACGGTTTCATTCTTGATAGCGAACAGTACGTATATTTGAACATTTCGAGGTTGTGGACACATTGTTTCAGGATTTCCGTAGTTTCATTTAAAGAGAGTGCTAGTTTACTCTCCCCCTTTGCACAGTTTCTGTTCACACCCACAAGCACTTCGGTCTCTTTTAATTTAAATAGGTTTTCTTTAACGCAAGTGTACTTCAGGGACCAGTTGTGCCATTCGTTTCCTTTCTTCGACACACCAGTGACCTTTCCTCCATTTCAAATAATGCAATTTATTTTTAAGAAGTGGTTTTGCAGCCCCAGTGGCCGAGTGGTCTGAGGCGCTGGCTTCTTATTACTTGTCCCAGAGGGAACGTGGGTCAAGTCTCGAATGAGGATTGGGTGGTGTGCTTCTCGTATGGCTCTGTCCATTTCCTGAAACCAGTGGTCCCAAATTAAGAACGAGCGATAGCTTATAGCCGTTACAGTTGCTCGTGGATGGTGCTAACGTCCCCAAGAAAGAAGACGACAGTGTTTCTTATGCACCTCATACTGTGGGTCATTAGTAGAGTTCCAGTAAATGATACCAAAAGCTGATCTGCAAAATAGCCCTAAATTTGTGCACTGATATTAAAATATCCGATGTCAAACAGAAGTCATCGCTCTTTTTACGTTTATAAGCGAGTCACGGAAAAATTCTCATTGGCGGCCACCGGAAATCGAACCCAGTCCTTCCAGTTACTCGCCGGACATGCTTCCATTGCACCACAGCGGCCTCGAATTCCTCCAGATTCACATACACTAACTGACAAGCCACTTAGCAGGTTGCTTCTTGGAGCCCCACACAATGCTGGGGATTCGCCGAGATGGTAAACAGCAACAGCACAAATAACTAGAAGGCAAATGAATAATTAATACAGACATTTGACTCACTTATAAACGTGGAAAGAGCAATGACTTCTGTTTGATGTCCCTGGTCCTCGTCCAATGTTTGTTTTAATTATTCATTCGCCTTCGAGTTATTTGTTCAGTTGCAGCTTACCATCTTTGGGCGAATCCCCAGCATTGTGCGGGGCTCCAAGAAGCAAGCGACTTGGCAGTTAGTGTATGTGAGCCTGGAGGAATTCGAGGCCGCTGTGATGCAGTGGAAGCATGTCTGGCGCGTAACTGGAAGACCCTGCTTTCGATTCCCGGTGGCGGTCAATGAGAATTTTTCCGTGACTCACTTATAAACGTGGAAACAGCGATGACTTATGTTTGATATCCCCGGTCTACGTCAAATGTCTTGTGACGTACCTGCCAGCAGGACGCACACGACATAAAGGCAGATAGTAGTCAGAACAAACGTCCGCGTAGCTCAATTGGTAGAGTGACTTATTCCGGAATGAGGGGATCCGGGTTCGAATCCTGGCGTGGACAGAAATGACGGAGAAATTTACTTCGTTATAGTCTGTATTAATCTCCAGATGTGATGACGATACCGTAATCTTGTAACTATATGCACATACTTTAAAATGTAGAGGGTTTCATCTATTTTTTACCCTAATGTGTTTTAAAATTAGAGACTACACAATTCAAAACACTAACTGAGCCAAAGTTTGTTCTATTGTCGAAATTTCGACTCGCTGAGAGTTACAAAACTACCAATTTATAATATAATGTTGTCCAGTTTAATTCTTACAGAACTTCGTACCTTGCTGGAAATTAAAGAACAGAAACACAAAACTTTTCCTTTACATAACGTCAAATATTTGACTGCAAATCCGGATGTTCCTTTTAATGTGGCATGGCACAGCCACATTGCTTCCACACAAAATCTGCCGCTGAGGAGCTACAATAGTATCTCTTTGCACAGTTTTTAATCATTCAGGATCACCTAAGCCTAGTGTATTATAACGGTCTTCTTGACGTTTCGTTGAAACTACACTGCTGGCCACCTAAAATGCAACACCAAGAATGACACGAGATAGCAAAGCCAGATTTACTGGACACATAACAACAGATACAAAGATGAAACGATTGAGCTTACAGGCCCGTGCGACTTGCGGAACACGCAGACATCAATAGTTCGTTTGGCCCACATGGCTGGCAATAACAGCCGCTACACGCCGCGGTATCGAACGAAAGAGGCTTTGGATGTGAGCTTGGGGTATGTCGGTCCAGGCGCGCTTCCACACCTTGCCACAGTTCATCAGGCGTAGCCGCGGGTGGTGCTTGCCGGGTCACTCGGTTGCCGATCAGTGACCAGACGTGTTCGATGGGTGACATATCGGGAGAACAGGCGGGCCACGGCAGCAGTGACACCTGGTGGGCCGTGAAGAATTGTTGCACGATGTGTGCCACGTGCGGGCGCACATTGTCCTGTTGAAACGTGGCCGCTGGCAAGTCCTGCAGGTAAGGGAGGACTACAGGTTCCAAAACGTCGGGGATGTAACGGTGGCTGTTGAGTGTGCCGGCGATGCGTGCCAGAGGGGTGCGGGTGTCATATCCAATTGCGTCCCAAACCATAACGCCAGGCGACGGACCGGTATGGCGATGCATAATAGTAGTGGAAGTGTGTTGTGCTGCTGGACCTGTGCGTGGGAAGCTCCCTGATGCCTCGTCGCAGAATACGGCAGTATAATGCAGGCGTCATACAGTCTCTCGCCGCGGTGCACGCCACCCGCGGATCTGACCATCGTGGTGTTGCAGGAAGAAGCGGGATTCGTCGGAGAAGACAATGTCGTGCCATTCCGAAGTCCAGGTGCGGCGTTCAACGATCCACTGCCGCCGCACTCGCCTGTGGTGTAACGCCAATGGTAATCGGAGCAGTGGGCGTCGTGCGACAAGTCCCCGCTCCTGCTGACGACGTCGAACGGTACGTGCTGACACAGGTTGTTGCGCAACACACCCTAATTCCTGCGCTAACGTTCGTGATGTGACGGTGCGAGCCGTCAATGCCCGCCACACAACATGCCGGTCCTCCCGTTCGGTGGTGTGCCGCGGCTGCGGCAATCGCTCACGTTGGTCCGTCTGTCCCTCTTGCACCCACCGAATCCATACTCGCCTCACTGTGACTGGATGTTGTACCACACGGGCGCCGATGTCCCGGTACGATAAACCGCCTTCGCGATAAGCCACTATTCGTCCTATGTCGAACTCCGAAACGTGCTGGAATGACTGCCGTATTCTGCGACGAGGCATCAGGAAGCTTCCCACGCACAGGTCCGGCAGCACAACACATTTCCACTACTTACACCCCGCCTTCTGTGCACCCTTCTTGTAGTGCTTCTCGGTGTCGTGCCGGGCGCACATGATTATCATATGCTCTGCATTGCTAATTGTTTGCATGTCCTCTCGCGGGCGACGCATACTGCGAATTTCAGATCAATCGGATGTTTCCTTCTTGGTGTTGCATTTTGGGTGGCCAGCAATGTAAATGTCTTAAGGTAGTTCCACCTAAAATCTCTGCCTTATGTATCCAATGATAAAACTTCTTTACATATTTTTCTTCGCAATTAATGTATTCCCAAGGATGAAAATTTGCACATCGATAAAACTAACTTTAGGTTTATAACGTAACTATTTTTTTTTTTTTTGATTGGAGGTTTAACGACCACCGTGAGCAACTAAATGGGCTATAAGCAGTCGCCCGTCCCTAATTTAGGGTCACTGGTTCCAGGGAAGGGAGAGAGCCAGTGCCGTAAGACAAACACAACATCCATGCCCGACCGGGATTCGAACCCGGACCCCTTACCGACGAATGATCAGAGGCAAGAGCCTTAGACCACTGCGCCACCGGGGCGGCACTCTTTTTATGTTATGCAAGATGTCCGGTTGAATAGATGTTAAACGAAGGGTAAATGCGATGCAATTAATTGTACCGGATAGTTCAAATAAGGTTTTATGGCCAGACGAAACATATACAGAAGTACAATTTACGTCAACCTTTTATTGGTCCAGCAACATTAGACGAAATCCAAAACATATAACGGCGTGGTACACCACTTCACATATCTTAGTCAAGAGGTTTACAAGCAAAACTCAGTAACGATCTAACATCTCCATACACAAAGCAACCTCTGCATCGTATTTTTATCTAACGATCTTATCACATACATTCATATGTCACTCTTGTTCCGACCTCAGATTCTTGCCAACGTCATTCTCGTTTGAGGGAAAAGACATAACGTTGAGGTTTGAAATGTCCAAGAGAACGAACTCAAATTTACATAGAAAAAGTAACTCAAAAGGAAAGTCAAAATAGAATATACGTCTGAAGTTATAGCATGGGATACTTAAAAACATAACCATAATTAAGCAATCCAACATTTGTTTGTCTACTGACGTCATCGATGTACATGTCGCGCCATCTATTAACAGTTCTGAACATTACTCAAAGAAAAATGATTGATTTTTAATATAATTATGGTTATGTTTTAGCAAGTATTAAGTATATAACTTAAAGTTAGTTTTATCGATGTGCAAATTTTCATCCTTGGGAATGCATTTATTGCGAAGAAAATATGTAAAGAAGTTTTACCATTGGAAACATAAAGCAGAGATTTTAGGTGGAACCACCTTAACGCTGTGCCGAAGAAAAATGGTTCATCGATAAAACAATGTGCGATAGCGCAAACTGTCTTGAATATTTCTTTGAAAGTAAATCTAAGTCTATACATTAAAAACATATGATATGTGGCAAAAAAATCCAAGCATTTCGAAAAAAGCTATCCTTTTTTTCAGAGCTCTTCTTCTTCAAAAGGGAATTTCGGACGAACATTTTTTCCAGTTAGCAAAGGTCATTGATGAGCAGGAGGATTCATACGAATCTTTTGAAGAATACGTAGCTGTTGCAGACTTATTAATTGGAGAACACACTCAAATTAGCATTTAAATCTCATATAGTTGATGTCTTCATGGCTCTTAAAGAACTACAGATGGAATTGATTGAGCTCTCAGAACATGACATTTTAAAGTCCTTATTTGACGCTAAGAAAGATCCCAGTGAAATACGGAAATGTGCAATAGAATACCCACGCCTTCGGCAACATGCACGAACAATGCTCTGTTGCTTTTCAACAACTTATGGCTGCGAATATACTTTCTCTTACCTAACCCAAATCAGAAGACCTTTAAGGTCACAAATGACGGATACCAATCTTGAGGATCAGCTGAAACTGCGGACCTTATAACGTAAAAGTTTGTCCACGCTGGACATCGAACCGGGTCCCCTCACTCTGGAGTAAGTCGCTCTCCCAACTGAGCTACGCGGACATGTTCTCTCATTGCTATCTGCCTTTATCTCATGCGCATCCTGCGCCCCCCTCGAAAGAGAGCCGGGGCATGGTCAACGGGTCAACCGGGACAATGTGTCGCCGTAAGCAGTCATCCCATGAAGGACGTGCATTTGAGAAATCCCAGACAATTTGGTGTGTGGAACGTAACATCACACCGATTTAATTTTTCGAAGCACTGAAGAAGGGATTCTCATTTTTCCTGTCTCGCCGTGTGAAAAGAACATCACATCATTGCGAGAAACTTAACAGCCGGGTCAACCTGGAAGTTCGGGCGCCAATATAACGCAGAAGTTTCTCTGCGCCGACATCGAAGCCGGGTCCTCTCACTCCGGAGTAACTCACTCTCCCAACTGAGCTACGCGGACATGTGCTCTCATTGTTATCTGCCTTTATCTCATGTGCGTCCCGCGGGGCAGGTACGTCACAACCTCCATGCTGCAATCAAATATTCAAATGTCACAACAAAGTCATTAAAAGGTTAGTTAACTTTAGAATTAACATTTCCCCCCCCCCAACTTTTCAAGTTAGTTAGTACATAGTAGTTACATTTTTACAAAATAATGCGCATTTTGAAGTATATCTAATTGAAGTTCCTTGAATGCGGCCTTATTAGATTACAGCTAACTTAATGTGGCCTTCCAAGATGAAATGAACAGGTTCTCCACCTCTGGTCCGGACCAAAATAGTCCCGAAATAACAGGCCCGTCATCACAGCAAATACACAAAATATCCTCCGTCAACATAGCCTTCCCTCAAAAGTAGGTGTGCCTGCACATATGGTATATATCAATATAATATACAATATGTGAAGGTATATCTACTGAATTGCCACCTAAACGAAATGGAAAGAATTATACTTTTTTAGTAAAAAATAAAAGAATTTAAATGATTTTTAGTAAAAAAAAATAACGTTTTTAGTCAAATTAAATTGTCACGTTGTAAGAAATTCCGCGTAGACAGACCAAAATATTTGTAGCACGATAATTCTGCACAGGTTTAAACAATTTTTTGGTTAAAATTAATAGCTCTAAACAAGTTAAGTTATATTATCAAGTTATGAGAAATTCGACGCAGGAAGTCCAAAATATTGGTGTCATGATAATACTGCACAAGTGTTTCAAGTCGCCAATTTAATTGCACGCTCTTTTGCTTCGATGTTTCTGGTTGCCTAAATAAACCCTGCTTGAAACGAGCTAAATCAATTTCAGCTCGATTCTGTTTTAGAAATTGATGTATAAGATTGTACACTGACGGGTGATGGTCTTGTAACGTACCAGGAGATGTGACGTACCTGCCAGAAGGACGCACACGACATCAAGGCAGATAGGAATCAGAACAAATGTCCGCGTAGCTTAATTGGTAGAGCAACTTATTCCGGAATGAGTGAACCCGGGTTCGAACCCCGGCGCGGATAAAAATGACGGAGAAATTTACTTCGTTATAATGGCGCCCGAACTATCCGGATGACCCGACCGTTCAAAATCTCGCATTGGTGTGATGTTATTTCCACACCGCGAGATAGGAAAAATATGAGCAGCACTTCGAAAGAAAAATAAGGGGGAGATGATGTAACGTACCAGGAGATGTGACGTACCTGCCAGCAGGACGCACATGACATAAAGGCAGATAGGAATCAGAATACATGTCCGCGTAGCTTAATTGGTAGAGCAACTTATTCCGGAGTGAGTGGACCCGGGTTCGAATCCCGGCTTAGACCAGAAATGACGGAGAAATTCACTTCGTTATAATGGCGCCCGAACTATCCGGATGACCCGACCGTTCACAATCTCGCATTGGTGTGATGTTATTTCCACACCGCGAGATAGGAAAAATATGAGCAGCACTTCGAAAGAAAAGAAAAATAAGGGGGAGATGATGTAACGTACCAGGAGATGTGACGTACCTGCCAGAAGGACGCACACGACATAAAGGCAGATAGCAATTAGAATCAATGTCCGCGTAGCTTAATTGGTAGAGCAACTTATTCCGGAATGAGTGGACCCGGGTTCGAACCCCGGCGCGGATAAAAAATGACGGAGAAATTTGAAAAGAGCGATGACATCCTTCAACCGAGTTATTAGTGCTAAGAAGATTATTGAGAAGTTCACTGTAAACGCTCCGTATGGGAATTATAACACATTTCGTAAAGGAAATCGATTACACTTTAAACGTATTTCATGGCGTCCGCATTGTGGTCGGAAGAAATATTCTAATTGTAATTTCGAATATTACTTCCAGATACAATACGAATGCCATGAAATTCAATAGCATACCTGTCAATATCAGTAAGTACTAGTATTATTGTCAGTAATTACTAGTATTATCGCGCCGCACACATAGACGCTTTTTTACGAAACGACCCATCTCTTTGTGAAAAAGAAATACAGAACGTCACAACAAACAAAGACATTAATGAAACAAACTTAACACGTGAGAAACACAAAGTTGATTTCCCTGGTGAGGGCACCATAGGTAATATAGCAAGATTTAAGTACAAAATTTCCACCAGTAAAAACCAGTCAGATGCGTTTAGAACTTGACAGATGGGAAATCTGAAATTTGAAAAAAAAATATACATTTTTCCAAATTCGTCACTTTTTTGGTAATTTCCTCCTCTCTTATCAAGCTTAAATGCAAAAACGTGTGGGACTGGGGATATTTAACAATGCAGGAAAGTGGGAACATCGCGGGAAGGGGGTATGCGATTACGGGATAAACCTTTGCCCTGTCCGACTCTCTATTCAAGCTGAAATAAAAAAATATTTATTTAGTAAAATGCTATTTAACCATAATACTGCACACAAGCAACATCGCGAGAAAAAAAAATTACGATTACAGGAAAATTCTTAACTCCGTCGACCTTCTATTTCAGAAAGTTTCGTAAAGATGGAATTACGTCCTCCGATGAACATCCCCCACAACCGTCACCCCACCGAATTTCTGCTCACTTGTGCATCGATCTCGTAAATGACCAAAATGGAGGAATTCCTAGAATTCGCGGAAGAATCTTATGCCTGATAATTCTGGGAAATTTCCGCGGCGTCTAACTTCCGTTTTTTTTTTATTGGTGGTTTAACGACCACAGTGAGCAACTCGATGGGCTATAAGCAGTCGCCCGTCCCTAATTTCAGTCCACTGGTTCCAGGGAAGGGAGAGAGCCAGCGCTGAAAGACACAACATCCATGCCTCACCGGGATTCGAACCCGGACCTCTTTCGGACGAATGATCAGAAATCATCGCTTAGACCACTGCGCCACCGGGACGGCACTTCCGTTTTCGCAAATTGTTACCTGCAAGTTGCAAGCTGAAATACAATCTGTGACGTACCTGCCAGCAGGACGCACACGACATAAAGGCAGATAGGAATCGGAACAAATGTCTGCGTAGCTCAGTTGGTAGAGCGACTTGTTCCGGAATAAGCGGCCTCGGGTTCGAATCCCGGCGTAGACCAAAAATGACGGAGAAATTTACTTCGTTATAATGGCGCCCGAACTATCCGGATGACCCGGCCGTTCAAAATCTCGCATTGGTGTGATGTTATTTCCACACCGGGGGACAGGAAAAATAAGAGAATCCTTTCTCCAGCGCTTCGAAAAATAAATGTGTGTGAGGTTGCATTCCACACAGCAGATTGACTGGGAGTTCTACAGTGGATGGCTGCCTGCAACGATTCATGGTCACGGCTGACCCGTGGGCCATGCCCCGGCCCTCTTTCGGGGGGGAGATGTGACGTACCTGCCAGCAGGACGCACACGACATAAAGGCAGATAGGAATCAGAACAAATGTCTGCGTAGCTCAGTTGGTAGAGCGACTTGTTCCGGAATAAGCGTACTAGGGTTCGAATCCCGGCGTAGACCAAAAATGACGGAGAAATTTACTTCGTTATAAAACATTTATGCAATAAAATTATATTTAACAAGAATACTGGACCATCATCAGGAGAAAAAATTACGATTGCGGCAAATTTTTTTACTCCGTTTAACTACCGTTTCCGAAAGGTTTGAAACACGAAATACCGTCGCCAGACGGAAACGCCCCCCCCCCCCATCAAATTATCTTCAGTTTTGCATCCATCTTGAGAATGATCTAAATGATGACAAAAAACGTGGAATTCCGTGAAACCGCTTAAGAATATCATGTATATCATAGAATAATAGCAAAACAGAAAAAAATTAAACAAAATGAAAATTCGTACAATCAGTAGTTTCGACAGTGAGTTCCGTAGTCAGACAACAAAATCCGCAGAAACTACGGACGTTCCTTAGTAGTTGGCAGGTATGCAATAGGGTGGAGCGAAAAAAGTAATGTTTTAAATTTAAAATGCCTGTGCAAAAGTGGACTACTGATGAGTTAAAATGCTGCCTAAAACTTCAGCTCGATCAGACTATGTTCAGCGGTGCCCCAACCACCGTGAACTTTCAATTACCCTTGATGAATTATGATTATCAGAGTAGCGGTTACTACCTTTTCGGTAATCGACTATCGACTACCCGCCCCGTAGTCTGCACCCAATGTTAGTAGAGTAGATGACAAGGTTATGCTCATCCTGCACTACCGGTGATTGCTTTGTGACGTCACTATCCAAGTCGCCATCGCAAGACTACCTAATCGCCACGTTTCTTTGTATCGGCACCATAGCAGCGTGTCGGAATTATTATTGGTAAATCAGCTGGAATAATCTTCATAAATTCCACCAGATTTTTTAATGCATAATGTTTTCAATTTTTAACTTAAAAAAAATAATTGAGGAATGTTGCATAGATGCTTTTCCAATTCCTCATGAAGAAATTCTTTGTTATGACAATAATATGTCCTGCTGTGCGTTTTCCCTACTATGTATATATAAACAGCAAAATTTCACCTTGTAACTAAATTAATATTTAAAAGTACAACCTTTTCCCCGCCCTTTACGTAACAAAATGTGCGGGAGGTAGTTTTGAAATCTCCGTTACTAAACTATTCACATGCCAGTGAATTTCTTCTGTATTTAATGTAAATGTGCTTTTTCGTAATCTTTTGTTCTGTATTCGAGTTATAAAAATTGTTGACAAGAGATCTTCCTCCTAGCTACAGTTCGGATCTACGATTCACATGTTAGGACGGTGACGTCACGATTATTCGTTTGCGAGGAATGCGGGATGAGCAAACTTTACTGTCTATTAACCTTGGGCTGCACCTACACCACTTTCGGTTTGATTTTCAGTTTTGCAATAGCTTCCTTTGAGGAGTCGTACGTGCGTGATGCGCGGTACAATCAGTCATGCATTCCCTTTATAGTAAATTGGTTGGTAATTCTTTATTGAGTGCCTTGTGAGAAATATTCTCTTGAGTTCAGTTTTGTGCTGTTGACTCAACACTCAACGCAACAGTGTTGCCTGTTGGAGTTGTGCGCTTATGAATTATAAAGCAACTATACCTTAAACTACGAAGAACATTAAACGTCATGTGTTTGGAGCAACCTGGAAATTTAAAGTCAGTGTATTACCAACTGATGCTGATGTGATTCGAAATTATATCAAGATATCAGGTTCTCGTGCGGAATGAGTCAATCATAAAAACTTAAGGAAGCAATCTTAAAAGCACGATAATTAAATACTACGCAGACTTCCGATGAAGTGAAGAACTTATTTAATGTATAAGTTAAAAGATTAAAAATAAAGCCATAAGAACTTTCGGTCTTCCTAAAGACCATCATCCCTTTGTGTATAATAAACCCTGCGTGTTTTAAATTAAAAACATGAAGTTCGATATTTATTCTAGTTATGGCCAAATTCATAGAAATTTTAACAGTAACATATTTATTCTAGTTCTGGCCAAACTCTAGGGAAATTTTAACAGTAACATCTTAAATCTGTATTTATTTATTTAAGTCTAGAGCACTTTTTTAAAGGAAAATTTTCAGAGTTTAATAATTTTTCTCAGGTTATCCTCACTAGAAATCAGGATTACTACAATTGTTACCATACGGAGCCACTGTTCCAGTAGCAAACAGCCTATGTGATCATTCACGATGCAGTCTTTCTTCTCCGTTTCATATTCTTTTAATTTCGTTTTCATGACATCTTGATGATGACGACTAATTTAAAGAGAATCTCAGTTTATTTTCTGATAAGTTCTCATATCATCGTCATCATCATTGTCAACCATTATCAATCCACTGCTGGACGAAGGTCTCCCCAAGTTTCCTCCACAACGGTCTGTCTTGTGCCAGTCTCCTCCATGTCAGTCCTGCATACTTTCGAATTTCAACCACCCATCTCCCATGTGGTCTTCTTGTGGGTCTTTTCCTGTCCCTTGAAATCCAATCTAAAATTTCGGCTGTCCATCGGTGGTCTGTCCTTCTGGCAGTATGCCCAGCCCATTGCCATTTCAGGGATTTAACTCTGTTCATGATGTCTTCCATTCTTGTCGTTTTTCGGCTCCACGAGTTCCTCTTCTTATCTCTCCTGGTTACACCAAGCATGCACCTCTCCAGGCTGCTTTGAGTTGTCTGCAGCCTTTGTATGTCTCTTTTAGTTAAGGTCCACGTCTCTGCACCATACGTAAGCACTGGAAGGATGCATTGATCAAACACTTTTCTTTTAAGACATAATGGCATATTGCTCTTGAAAATTATGCTGTTTCTTCCAAAAGCTCTCCAGGCAAATTTTGTACGCCGATTAATTTCTTCATCAATGTGACCCTCACTTGATATCTGCTGTCCAAGATAAACGTACGTGTCTGTTATCTCCAGCTTTTCTCCATCAATCGATAAATCTTCATTTCTTGTAAAAGCATTGAACATCACTTTTGTCTTCTGAAAGTTCATTTTTAATCCCACTTCTTTACTCTCGTCAGCAAGTTCCTGGATCATACTCTGCAGCTCTGATTGGGTAGTTGCAAAAATGACTACGTCATCAGCAAAACGAAGGTGGGTTAGATAATCTCCATTCATCTTTATCCCTTTGTTTTCCCAGGTCAGCGACTGAAAAACACCCTCCAATGTGGCATTAAAGAGCTTCGGAGATATGGTGTCACCTTGTCTCACTCCTTTTCCAATTTTTATGTGTGTTCTATTTTCAAACAGCCGAATCTTTGCACTTGCATTTTCATAGATGTTATTAATAATATTAATGTATGCATCTTCAATACATGTCTGTTTAATAAACAACAAAAACGAAATACCATCTTCAAGGATTCATTTTCTCTACGGGAAATGTAGTTTTTGTGATTAATTATTGCAGTGACACTAGATTGTATTGATAAGGGCCTAACAAAAAAAACGTGGCAAGTGGTCTTATTATCTGTGGTGCTGTGGTCTAAGCGACGGCTTCTGACCATTCGTTCGATATGGGTCCGGGTTCGAATTCCCGCTGAGGCATGGATGTTGTATTTGCCTTACGGCACTGGTTCTCTCACTTACCTAGAACCAGTGGCCCTAAATTAAGGACGGACGACTGCTTATAGCCCACCGAGTTGCTCACGGTGGTCGTTAAACCACCCAATAAAAACAAGTTAGTAAAATCATGCAATGCATTGATTATGATATGCTTTCCAATATACCAGAAATTATTACTCAAGTTATGTGGATAATGTCTGTGGAATAAATCTCGCTCCTGTGTCCTGACCTTTGACCCCATTTCGATGATATTCAACAGAACTGGTTCAGTATACCTCAGGAATAGCATGTTAAAGGTTTGTCGCAATACATGCAGTTTTACGCAAGTTATGAGAATAATGGCTATGGAATAAATCTTGCTTTTCTGCAATGACCTTTGACCCCCTTTCGTTGATATTCAACAGAACCGGTTCACTATACCTCCGGAACAACATGATGACGTTTTGTCGCAATTGAAGCATTTTTAGGTAAGTTATGATGCACAAGGGCAATGGAAAGGATCCCACCCCAGTGTCCTGACCTTTAATCCCATTTCGCCCATTTTTAATAGGTTTCGTGCCCTGGTGGTTCCCTACCACATACTAAAATTTCATCGAAATCGAACCATATTTACGCATGTTGTGACGCATAAAGGCAATGGAATAGATGCCGCTTTTATGTCTTGACCTTTGACTCCATTTCGCCCATTTGCTATAGGGTTCGTCCTCAGGTTATTCCTTACCACATACTAAAATTTCATCGAAATCGAAACATTTTTACGCAAGTTAGGCCGCATAAGGGCAATGGAATAAATCCCGCTCTTATGTCCTGCCTGACCTTTGACTCCATTTCGCCCACTTTCAACAGGGCTCCTGCCCAGGTGGTTCCCTACTACATACTAAAATTTCATCGAAATCGAACCATTTTTACGCAAGCTATGACGCATAAAAGCAATGGAATGAATCCCGCTCCTAGGTCCTGACCTTTAACCCTGTTTCGCCCATTTTCAATAGGGTTCGTCCCCAGGTGGTCCCCTACCACATAATAAAAATTTTATCGAAATCGAACCATTTCACGTGAGTTATCGTGCGGACGGACGGACGGACAAAGCTCGAGCATATACGCTTCTTCAACCTACGGTTGGAAAGCGTAAAAAAACACAACAAGAAAGTTGACACCGAATTTTCGGGTGTAATAAGCACGTCTTTTGAATGCGTTCTGACGCAAATTAAATTTATCAAAGCTATTCAAAGTCAATGGAACCGGTATGGAAAACCATAGATCTGACCAAAGAAAGAAGATTTTCAGTCGGGTTTTTAATCCCTCAGATATTGCTGTAAACGGAATCGTGAGCTTACGAACTCTTAGAAACAGAGATATCGACAAAAATAAGATGTGACTTTACGTCCCCTGGTGGGAAAACCATGCATTATTTTAGGAAGAACGTATTCTCAAATGGTTTATCCGTATGAGCGGTATCGGTCGAAAAAAAAAGATTAGTCGAGTTTTCAGGAGCCCAGATTTTGCAACAAATACATCAGAAGCAGAAATTAACACATATGACCCCTGGTGGCGAAACCATTCTTTACCAAACATTAGAAATTATGTGAAAAATATTTTCCGTCAGGTCTTGTATCCGATGCAGGAAGAATTTTTCAAATCAGAGTTTTAGAAGCAGAAATAACGCAGAAAACGCAATTTACCTTTGTGCCCCCTAGCGGAAAGTGTATGATTTACTTGAAAATTTTGAATTTATAGGGAAAACATTTCGCATCGGAAACACTATCTAACAAAGAAGGAATTTTTCAATTCCTACTCTTAGAAGTAGAGATATTGACAAAAATAAGATATACATCTGCGCCGCCTGGCGTAGAAACCATACATTTTTTCAAGAAGAAAATTTTTCTAAAAGGTTTGTCGACATGAGTAGTATCGGTCAACAAACGAGGTTTTTTTCAATCGAGAATTTAGAAGCTCATATTTTGCTGCAAATACAACAGAAGCGGAAATTAAGATTTACGGCCCCTGGTGGCCAAACGTTTTTTTTTACAAAAATTAGAAATTATGTGCAAACGATTTCCCATCAGGAGCTGTATCCGGAGCAGAAGGATTTTTCAAATCGGAGATTTAGAAGCAGAGATATAGGGGGAAACGCAATTTACCGCTACGCCCCTAGCGGAAAGTCTATGAATTACTTGAAAATTTTGAAATTATATGAAAAACATGTCCCACGGAAAACACTATCCAACAAAGAAGGAATTTTTCAAATCGGATTCCTAGAAGTAGAGATATTGACAAAAATAAGATGTACATCTACGCCCCCTGGCAGAGAAACTGTGGAATATTTTAAGAAGAAAATATTCCGAAAAGGTTTATCGGTGTAAGTGGCATCAGTCCACGAAAGAATTTTTTAATCGATATTTTAGAAGCTACGATTTTATGGCAAATACACCAGATGCAAAAATTAACACTTACGCCCCCTGGTGGCCAAAGTATTCTTTACAAAAAATTTGAAATTATATGCGAAAGATTTTCCATGAGGAGATGTATCCGCTGAAGAAAAAAATTTTCAAATCGGAGTTTTAGAAGAAGAGTTATCGGGGAAAATGTAATTTACTTTTACGCCCCCTAGCTGAAAATCTATGCGTAATTTGAAAAAGTAACTATATCTAAAATACTCTTCGACATAAATGGAATCGAAAAATATAAATTTTTTTTTCAATCGGAATTTAGAAGCAAATATGTGGAATAAAACGTATTTTTGAATTCGACATCATCTGCATTTACGCCCTCTAGCGGCGAAATTGTACATCGTAAAAAAAAAACGAAATAAAGGATCATCATTTGCATATTTCAAGCTTCCCAATGCAAAAAGAATGTTTTAAATCGGACTAATAGTTGATGAGATATCGTGGGTACAGACGGACGGACAGACAAACCGATAACAGAAGCACGATCTTTTTTTACAAAAGACGTGCTAAAACCGAAGAAGACGAGTCGTCTTTGAGAATTTCCCTTAAAAATGACATTCTGCTTAAAAAAAATCATGCAAGTTTAAGAATTTTAGAAATTATCGGCTTTCAAATATAAAGTTTGGAACTTTACGACTTTTAGTAATTTAAAAACATTAGTTGGTTGGAGATCAGTTTAAAACTATAAATCAAGTAAAAAATTGATTGTATGTAAAATGAAATCACCCAGCATAGATTTTGCCTTAGGTTATTTGTAAAAGTGTAATACTCAAATTTAATTTTCAGATGCTCTGAAATGACAATTTTTTTAAAGAAAAAGTTTCCGGAATATGATGCAAAATGAGTTTGTTGAGTAATATTGTTGAACGAATGGGAAAAGATGAATTCTAGTCCATTGTTGATAGTGAGGAATACACTGAGGCACCAGTTCAGTAGGTACACATACCAAGTAGCGTACGCCTTAATTGGCCTGAAGAACAACCTAAATTATCGGAGCATGGAACATACCAGATGCTGGATGCGTTTTGCAGGAATGTTGTACCATGCGAAAATGACTGAGTTGCACGGTTGTTGCAAATTGTTTAGAGGCACAGTCTGGCGGCGAACGGCCTTTTCAACTTCATTCCCAGAGATGCTCAACGGAGTTTAAATACGAGGACTGTGAAGGCAACAGAAGAGAGGAAAACTCGTCGGCGTGTTCCTGGAACCATTGCGGGACCATACGGTAAACACGTCATGAAATTTTCAACCAAGAGCAACCTTTTACAGTCGTTTTAACAATACATCCTTATAATTTTAATAACGCTGCTCAACATGGTATGCCAAATTTTAGAGGTATTTTATTGCCGGAATTCATATTGGATCATAGCAACAAAATATATTTAAAAAAAAAAAGCTGCCCTTATACAACGTGTTGCAAATACACAGTGGTATCAGAATAATATGACCACTTCCCTAATAATGGGAATAACCACCCTTGGCCCTAATGACAGCGTGGCATGGACACAATGAGGACCTGGAAGGTTGCCCAAAGCATTTTTCCTCCACAGGTCCTGGAAGGTTGCCCAAGCATTTTTCCTCCACAGGTCCTGGAAGGTTGCCCAAGGCAATTTTCAAAGGCAATTAAAACTATCTTATTGAACAATCGCCCTTGGACTGCAGTAGAGGACGGAGGTCTCGGAGATGACGCAGTTGTGAGTCGGCACGTCGAACCTGTCGATCCAAATAGTCCCACAAGTGCTCTATGGTTTTGAGGTTGGGCGATTTCGCCGGACAATGCTGTCGTGTTCCTGGAGCAGTCACGCATTCCCTTAGCTACTTGGCAGGGCACATTGTCCTGTTGATAGGCACCATTACCACCAGGGTAAACGTCCAACATGAAGGGATGCACGTGGTCAGCTAGGATGGACAGGCAGCCATTGGCGCTCAGGACCCATCCGGTGGCACCAGCGGTCCAAGGTAATGCCAGGAAAACATTCCCGCGACATGCACACTGCCACCGCCGGCCTGAACTTGACCGACGTCCGGATGTTGGTTCTCGTGTGTCTTACAGTGTATCGGCCACCGCTCGTCACTTCTGTAGAGTAAAAACCTCGATTCGTCGGAGAAGGCAACCTTTCCCATTCTTCCACTGTCCAATGACGGTATTCCCATGAGAACTGCTGGCGTCGTTGCCGATGGACCTAGTTTAACATGGTCGTCTTGACACAGCGTCGACTCCGGAGACCCATGCGTAACAGGGTTCGCTCTACTGTTATCAGCGACACGTAGCTGGGTGCCACAGCGTTCATTTGCGTGGTCAATTGCTGCACTGTTGCGCCTCGATTGCCTTTTACCAGTCGACGGAGGCTACGTTCTCCTCTGGGGTGGATGGCCTTTAGGGCTACACATTTATGACGTCGGAAGGTACTAGGTGTGCCAGCGGTCCATTGTTGGTACACCCTTACTACAGCACCTCCCGAACAGCTCACGAAGTCTGCTGTTTCTGAGATGCCGCCACCGTTGGCTCGGTAGCCGATGATCATTCCATTTTGAATGTCCGTCAAATCACTACCTCTTCCCATTGTGTCCACGTTACACACTATGTCTCCTCTGTCCAAGCCGGTTGCTTCTATCTCCATGTGGTCGACCTTGTCACGTGCACTCTGCGACGCGCCTAGGCGGGTACACTGTGATTCCGGGGGTGGTCATATTATTCCGATATGACCGTGTACGTTTAGTTTCAAAAATTCATTAGAAAAACTCTGTAACTTACTACTCTTGATATGCGACGTAAATAATGTGAATTCGACTGACCTGATACAAAAGATCTGCGCAGAAATTTTTAAAAATCCGGAAGATACATACATAGGCGCAACCAGGATTGGGTTTTAAGGAATAAAACCCCCTCCAGAGCCCAGAGTTTTTTCGTTTCTGCTTGTTTTAGAGGGGATTAGTATTGCTATTTTACTATCTCTTATGTCACTGTCTCAATTTGATTCAATTTTTCTCTCCACCGAGCGCTTCGAAGACAAATTTGTAAACGTTTTGCGTTCCCACTTTGTCGGTTTTCTATCTGTAACCTGCTCCCAGAGCACACGCGACACAATTACTCGACTTTTTCCACTATCCATGTATCCCATTGAGACAAAAAGTGAGATGAACTTGCCCTTACGAAACAGTCTAACCAGGGTCTGGGCTGGTATGATCCTCTACGACTAGCTGTTCTAACGGTGATGGCCGACTTCCGTGAACTCAAATTTTGTGCCATTTCGTGCGATTTCCGTACACGTGGAGGAAAATTTTTCAACAACGTGCGAGTTCCGTACAGATTCATTTTTCAACAAAGTGCGAGTTCCGTACGAAGGAAATAGTTTTGTTATTAAAACTATTTCATTAAACGATTGATTAATGAAATAGTTTTAATAACAAATAATTGACTAAATTGAAAAATAACTGCAATTTTGAGATATTGCTTTAATTTTTTATGAAATCTTGGTGAAGTTTATTGCTTATTTTAACGCAAATGACAAAAATTCAAAGATGTAATTATATGAAAACAAGCTTGTGTATATGTGATGATGGTTTCTTGCATCATATTGGCATGTTTCCCCTTCACACTTTATCCAGGCTTAGGACTGACAGCGTAATGCTGGCGTGTTTAAAAAATAGCCGGGATTATCCCTTTGTCTTTTATTAATGCAATTTTTTCTTATATTTTTGGTTTTAAGATGTTTTTACATTTTTTATTTTAAACTTTTTTTGTATTTTTTTTTTTTTTTCAATTTTTTACAACTACTCAAATTTTCCAACGAAGGCCAGGCTTTTAAACATTTTTTCATGGTCTCAGAATCAGGAGATGGTGCTGCACAACAATCATCTAAGATTCTATTTATTAGTTTTTCGAGGTTGATGCATTTCTTAAGGCGTGTTTTCTTCTCAAGGTCATGTCTCTTTTTCAAAAAACAAATTAAAAAAACATTGTATCGTGCCTCTTCTTTCAAACTTTTTACCAAACCCTTCATTTTTGGGTGCGGCTTGTTCATTAATCGGTTTAGTTTAAACCTGTACGGAACTCGCACTAGATCATAAGCCTTTTAAGTTATATGTACGGAAATCGCACGAAATGGCACAAAATTTGAGGTGTACGGAAGTCGGCTGCAACCATTCTAACCCAGTAGTGCTTAGGGTAGGATAAGATGAAGAGATTTTAGGATTTTCTGTTATTTGCCGCTCGGCACTAAAATTCGTCTGGTAAAGTGGATGACTGTGGTCAAACTTCCAAGTCGATCATTAATAATCCCCCTTTTCTGGAAGTAATGGAACATTCAACGAAACATAACATTAGAAGAATAAAAACAAAACGCATTGGTCATTCAGACAGGAGATACCCCAGACAAAATAGACACATTTTTTTAGTTTATTGCCTTTATACATAGTTATGTTTATGATAAAGTGCTTGCATTATTTCTATCAGATTATTCATAATAAAATTTCACATTTCATCTCTTTTATTATAAATTACTTTGTTCGTTTCTGTATTTTAGTTAGTTCAATGATGATACTTATTTCGACTGTACCAAATAGATATCTAGTGATACTAATTAATGAAAAAAATTCTTTTCCAGAAAGATATCAATAATAGAATATCGATACTGCATGCAAATAACTGACGTGCTGTTCATACAACTTTCATCGATATCATAATCCGCCGTCCCGGTAGCGCAGTGGTCTAAGCGCTGGCTTATGATAATTCGTCTGAAAGGGGTCCGGGTTCGTATCCCGGTGAGGCATGGATGTTGTGTTTGTCTTACGGCACTGGCTCTCTCCCTTTTCTGGAACCAGTGGCCCTAAAATTAGGGACGGGCGATAGCTTATAGCCCATTAGGTTGCTCACGGTGGACGTTAAACCTCCAATCAAAAAAAAAAAAAAAAAAAAAGAAAAGTTATCATAATCCCTACCAGATTTTTTTTATCTACACTCCTTGATACATTCACTCATGTTCATATAAAACAAAGCAGCTGAAAGGAGTCTCTCTACGACTTTGATTTTTACAGGGTATGCTAATCAGGCAATATCGGCGTCGTAGTTGCATGTGTACCGCGTCTAGACAAATCAGATCCCGCAACGTCACAGAATGGAGACCGGCCGTCTTTCTGTTATCATGACCGCGTGGCTCGGTCGGCATGTCAGTGCTTGGTCAGCAGAGGGTAAGGATGCCTCACTGTCATGTAAGGCAGTCGTACAATCACATCAACGAGTTCGACAGAGGTAGCATTATCGGCTTGAAAAAGCGCAATGATGACCTCCGGGAGATTGCAGAGTGTGGGGCTCAATGTGTCCGTCCTGGAAAGAGTGTGCAGGGAATGTTGCAAAGAAGGTCGTAGGACACGAAGAGAAGTTTCTGAACGTCGTACACAGACAACGTCGAGGGACAACCACCATCTCATGAGGATGTCATTGAGTGACCGTTCTGTATCATCAACGGCGTTGCCGCAGCAGTGGCAAACTGCCACACATTCTCCCATGTTAGCTGTAACAATACGTCTCTGGTTATTACAATTCGGACTGCAGGCTCGTCGGCCCCTTCTCAGGCTACCTTTGACCCCGCAGCAACGGACTGCCAGGCTGCAATGGTGCATTGAACGGAAATAGTGGCATGACGAATGGCACAATATCGTGTCCTTGGACGAAAGGCGCTTCTGTTTAGGAGAAATGATGTCGGCATCTCTGTCCACCGACGACAGGGGAAGAGGCGTCGGGAAGTGTGTATTCGAACCAGGCATACCGCACCAACACGAGACCTATGGTGCGATCCGGTACGAAAGCAGATCACCTCTCGTGAGAGTTCATACCACCATAACGAATGCCCGTTATGTCAATGACATACTACGGCCCGTCGCCCTCCCTACCTGCAGGACGTCCTCAGGGCCATATTTCAGCAGGATAATACCACATCGCATGTTATTAAACGTGCCTTCTTTAGGGATAACAACGTTCAACTTCTGCCGCGCCCGGCTAGATCGCCGGATTTATCAGCCAAAGAAAATCTCTGGGACATGCTCAAGCAATAGGTGGAGAGGTGTGACAGTCCGCCAGCAACTCTTGATGAACTTTGACCGCGAGTCAATACAGCTTGAATGGCTATTCAACAGGACACCATTCACACATTATATGATTTAATACCTCAGAGCGTACGACCGTCCGCCAGCAACTCTTGATGAACTTTGGACGCAGGTCAATACAGCCTGGATGGCTATTCCACGGGACACAATTCACACATTATTTGATTCAATACCTCAGAGCGTACGACCGTCCGCCAGCAACTCTTGATGAACTTTGGACGCGGGTCAATACAGCCTGGATGGCTATTCCACAGGACACCATTCACACATTATTTGATTCGATGCCTCTGTTCGTACAGCAGATGATACAAACCAGGGGTGGCCACACCGATTATTAGTTACATCAACGCACCTGGTACGTATGACACCGAGATGCTAATCATGATCCGTATTGCCTAATGAACATATCCTGGAAATATCAAAGCCATAGCTCGACTCCTTTCAGGTGTTCTGTTTTGTATGAATATGAGTGTATATCACAGCCGTATGTATAGAATTTTGAGTTCCATGACATTGTTTCTTCGTAAAGAAAAATTTATTTACAGTACTTCATCGTTAATGTCCATTTCCTCAGTTCGTTCAGGCCCAGTATTTACACTCCTTGAGCACTGAGCCGTGATTCACTAATCGTATTTCTTAAGTATTAGGTGTAAAAATAAGTTTTAAAGCGTTTTTTGTGTGACATATACCGCTAATTTACGTATTCGACATTTCCCTGCGTTGCTGTCATGTGACCGAAACTGGTCCAGAGTATAATATGTGGCACAGAAGCTTGCCCAACAGTCAAACGCACTCGCACATCGATAGGTGAAGGATGGCAAGCGATACTGCATTTATTCGACACTGAACCAGTTCAGTATACCTCCAGAACAACATGATGAAGGTTTGTCGTAATCGAAGCTTTTTTACATAAGTTATGACGCATAAGGGAGTTGAAATGGATCCCGCTCCTATATCCTGACCTTTGATCCCATTTCACCCATTTTCAATAGGGTTTGTTCCCAGGTTGTCCCCTACCACGTACTAAAATTTGATCGAAATCGAACTATTTTTTAAGCGAGTTATCGTGCGGACAGACAGACAGACGTACAAAGCTGGAGCATATGCGCTTCTTCAACCTACGGTTGGAAAGCGTAAAAAAGGACACCCTTCCCTTCCAGAAAAGTATAAAGCCAATGAGACGAAAACGTAGAAAATTTGCAGCTTCGAGCACGCTTGCGTAAGGCACAAACGCACACCTTAAATGCTCTGATGCGTTATTTTGTCAAATGAAATGCAAGTACAATAAAATATCCGGAGTTACTGTTGAGTGTCGGCAGGAGAGAAATTTTCTTCATCATTAGGAGCGGCATCACTATTTTTTTCAAGTTTGAACTGACGTATTTCATTTCAGTTCCGAAAAGCGATATCAGCTTATTACCTGAAGAGCACATGCACACGAAAGAAATCCCTGTGCCCTACAAAGTCAACGTAAAATAATATTCAGGAAATACACTGCCGGACAATTGCTAAGGACGGATGACAATAGCAACGATAGCAACCATATAATGGAAGGCAGGAAAATGTGGAAATTAGCATAAGTGCGGGATACAGTTAGACGTGTTGTGCGTATGCAAATTTTGGATTGCCGAACTTGTTCGTGACGTCATAGCGCTGATAAGAGATATAAAGGATTTGACGCGTATTGACCGCTGTTGAGCCGCGGATGGCTTAGTGGTTAGCAGTTCAGGCTATCGATGCAGGGTTCCCAGGTTCGAACCTGGGCTGATCTTTCAGAGATGGTGTGATTTGCTAACAATCGCTGAATATCCGCCGTGCATCGGACGAGCACGTTAAAGTGACGGCCCCCAGGCTGGACCCACTGGTTAAATGGGTATCCTTTCCTATGCCCCCCATGAAATTCTCTCACCCCTCTATGTGCAATATCGTACTTGTACGGTGGCGCCATCTACTGTGCTCTATTCTCACTATAAACTGTTCTGTCAAAGTCGCTAGACTTGCTCTCATTCCTTCCGTTTCTGTGCCCTGCCCAAAAGGCGATCTCGCTGTAGGTGGCTGGGACCTAAACTCTACTCACTGTGGACGGAAGTCCTACAAGACCTTGTCGAAAGCGCGAAGCGTTTATATTATTATTGACCGTTATTGTTCAAACGCAAAGTTGAAAGGGAAAGAATCAATTGACGAACTTGCAATTTTCAGTATGTCTTCCCGACATCACCTAGATGATTTTACGCGTGGCCGTATTATTGGCAAGATTGAAGAAGGGCGAAAAATAACAGATGTTGCCAGGGAGTTCGACGTCAGCCACAGTGCTGTTTCAAGGCTTTGGAAATCATTTCAAACAAATGGAGAGTGTAGCAAACGTCACGGGGAGGTCGTGTTCGCAGTACGACACCTGCAGAAGATCGGTACATAGTGCTATCAACAAAAAGACACCGGCGCAGCACAGCTAGTGCGGTAGCAAATCAGTTTATGGCTGCTACTGGCAAGCGGATCTCCCGAAAAAACTGTCGCCAGACGTTTGCATGAAGGAGGACTATACGCCCGCCGTCCTGTTGTGTGCATCCCATTGTCCAGACGTCACCGTACCGCCCGTTTGCAATGGTGCCATCAACATCGCAATTGGACTGATAATGACTGGTCTGCTGTCCTCTTCTCAGATGAGAGTATATACAGTCTATCGTCTGATTGTCGACGACAACTGATCTGGCGTGATAGTGGTACTGCATATTGTCCAGCAAACATACAGGAAAGGGATCGATATCCGACATGTAGTGTCATGGTATGGGCTGGCATCATGATCAATGGCCGTACGTCCCTCTATGTGCTTCCAACTGGGACTATGACTGGCCAACGATACATTAATGATGTTTTGCTACCTCATGTTCGCATGTTCCGTGGTGCTGTCGGTGATAGATTCATTTTCATGGACGACAACGCAACATGTCATCGAACAGTCGCTGTCCAGGAGTGTCTTGAGAGCGAGGATATTCACCGCCTCGGATGGCCAGCACGTTCTCCAGATCTGAATCCCATTGAAAATGTGTGGGATGCTTTGGGGAGGAGTCGTGCTGGTCGCCAATGCCCTCCAATAAACAAGGACACCCTCATCCGTGCACTGACAGAGGAATGGGATAAATTACCCCAACAGCTGCTTGATAATGTTGTGCAAAGCATGACACGACGTGTGGAATCTTGCATCGCCCTCCATGGTGGCCATATCCCGTATTGACATCTTACGCCGGAACGCCTGCGGACGGTAATTGCATTTTTTTCACGTTTACGTATTCTGCACAAAATGGCCCGTTTGTCCCTTGAACACGTTCCAAAGCCTTCTGGATTTCAGAGCACAATAAATTGTCTTTCTTGTAATGTCCTGGCATTCTGACATTATTTTATTTCACTTGGCATCCAACCACACTTACTTTTTTACGCGCTATATAGCCGTTTATGATCCGTCCTTAGCAATTGTCCAGCAGTGTATATCTCGCATTGCAAGCAGTGAATGTTACGGATTGACCAGTCTGTAGCAAGAGTGCAGTACATATCCAATTAAGAGTATATTTATGCCTCAATCAATAGCAAATCAATAAACCAATTTAGCCTTTAGTACTTTTTCCTTTTAAATAGTTAATGTCATTCTCTGGAACGGCTTTTATAAGACATGAGAACAACTCTCTCTTTTCAGGGAAATTAACTTCTGGTAATTTCTTTCTCTCTTTTTTTTTCACTGTAACTGCGTTCTAGAGAGGAAATCAAAATAACCGTTATTGGCAATCTTGACGTTCATATTTGTAGCCATGAAAAAATAAAAAATCGCATACTTTTTTAATAAAGTCAGAAAAACATGCTCAGATCGGAGAAAAGTGTTGGTTTTTCATCATGGAACTGAGATTCCAGATCAATGTACGAAGTCTTTCTCAACAGTAAATCTACTCTGAAGAATCTTAACGACGGGTGAATGGCGCTAATGCAAATTTTTAGTAAATCGTTTTGCAATTGGAAATACACGTGGACACACGATAAAATTTGTTTTCATAAATTTCAGTGAGAAAATTATCTTTTTCAGTATCCTAAAAAAAGTTCAGTTTTCACTGCTGATTTGATATTTTTTTACGCTTTCCAACCGTAGGTTGAAGAAGCGTATATGCTCCAGCTTTGTCCCTCCGTCCGTCTATCGGCACGATAACTCACGTAAAAATGGTTCGATTTCGATGAAATTTTAGTATGTGGTAGGGAATCACCTGGGGACGAACCCTATTGAAAATGGACGAAATGGGGTCAAAGGTCACGGCATAGGAGCGAGATTCATTCCATTGCCCTTATGCGCCATAACTTGCGTAAATATGGTTCGATGTCGATGAAATTTTAGCATATTGTAGGGAACCACCTGGGAATGACCCCTATTGAAAATGAGTGAAGTGGGGTCAAAGGTCACGGCATAGAAGCGGGATCCATTCCGCTGCTCTTATGCGTCATAACTAACGTAAAAAAGTTCGATTTCGATTAAATTTTAGTATATGGTAGGGGACCACCTGGGAACAAACGCTATTGAAATTGGGCGAAATGGGGTCAAAGGTCAGGACATAGGAGCGGAATCACTTCCATCACCATTATGCGTCATAACTTACGTAAAAATTATTCGATCTGGATGAAATGTTAGTATGTTGTAGGGGCCTGCCTATTAAATGGACGAAATGGGGTCAACGAATCCTATTGAAAATGGGCGAAATGGGGTCAAAGGTTAAGACACAGGAGCGGAATCTATTCCATAGCCCTTATGCATCATAACTTACGTAAAAATGCTTCCATTCCGACAAAACTTTATCATGTTATTTCGGAGGTATAGTGAACCGGTTCTGTTGAATATCAACGAAATGGGGTCATAGGTCAGGACACAGGAGCGAGATTTATTCCACAGCTATTATCCTCATAACTTGAGTAATGATTTCTGGTATGTTAGAAAGCGTATCACAATCAATGCATTGCATGATTTTACTAACTTTGTTCCATTGATTTCGGCGTAAAGAAACTTATTTAAGAAAACATATAAAGTATGGAGTCAAAAGTGTTTGAAATTAAGCCCAACTAAGTGAAAATACTGCACTTGAAACAAGTATCTATTTAACGAAGAAAATTTTACCAGAGACCAACGCTTTGAAGTTAACTGTGCTTCCCGCTGAACCAGTGGTCTACGCGCTGGCTTCTGACGGTTCGTCCGAGATGGGTTCGGGTTCGAATCGCGGTGAGACATGGATGTTGTGTTTGTCTTACGGCACTGGCTCTTTCCATTCAGTGGAACCGGTGGCCCTAAATTAGAGATGGATGACTCCTTATAGCAAATTGAGTTGCTTACAGAGGTCGTTAAACTCCCCGCCAAAATAAATAAGTAAATAAAATAGAAACTGTATCTCTTTAAAAAAAAACGCTAACAGACCAGATGCGTGGAAATAAACATGATAATAATATATGGAAAATATATTTTTATCGAAGGATGTACAATAAATGCATGCTTGTGTATCTGTTATATGTAAAGCGCGTATCATTTTACAAAAGTTTTTCATCTCATAAATTTAAAGCCTAAAGCGATTTAATTCGTCTTTGAGTTCTACGGGGTGTTGTTGATAAATCTTTGCCTTTTCATAGAAATAATGGAGTCAGAGGAATGGTTTTAATACATGATTTTACATATTAGCCTCTAAGGTCAATACACCCCTGACACCAATGCTCCATGTTCTTTAAGCTTTCATAATAAGAATCTGATGGTTGTGCTTGAAACCACGTGTAGCATCGGAAATCGACTGGAATTTTGTTTCCTACAAATGTTTCTTCAGTCTGGAGAGCAAATGATTAGGCGTCAAATCCGGTGAGTAAGCAGGACGTTTCAACAGTTCAAAGGAATTTTTTGAAACTTTGTCTGCGTAATGCAACTGTGTGGACCGAAGCATCGTCTTGCAAAAACAGAACCCGGTACCTATTTAGCCAGAGCTTCCTCATGACCAGCACCTTGTTGATGATGAATCCAACACTCTCACGGTACATCCTCAAAATTTCTTCTACCTCTTTTGCAAAGATTCTTCGGTCTTCCAAAATCAAGTCGCGGACAGCATCCATATGTTATACAACGGTGATCACAACAGGCCTTCCTGGACAGCCTTCATCTTCAGCAGTGGTGTCTTAAATTTCTAATCCCAGTTTTTAACTGTGGAATAGAAAGGATAATGATCGCATAATGTATCCCAAGTTTCACTGTGGATTTCTTTTCCGGTCTTCCCTTTCAGGAACAGGAATTTAATTACCGCTCTGCTCAGCTTCGCTGTGAACTCAACTTGAGGGGACGCCTTCTTTACTTCAGATATGAAAATGAAATGGTTATTCATGCCACAATGGTTTCAGATTTTCTCACATGTTACAAGACATAAATTTATATGTGACTTATGCTCCATTTGTCGAGAAAAAGAGGAAGATGTGAAAGCCAAAGACTTATCAGCATCCCCTCGTACAGGTTCTAAATCCCTAACTCCATAATTGCTTATGATAATTTCTTTCAATCACACTTTTAGGGGAAATGATATGAAATATATTTTTGAATTCATTATCATCTGCACTGACGACCTTAGCGGTAATTCTGGGCATTGGAAACAGACAAAAAAGTATGTATGTTCGTTATCACAGTTCAAACTTTCCAAAGCAAAAATGTTTATTCAAGTCTGCTGAAAATGCAGTGATAAGCTGCCTACAGACGGAAGGATGCTAATTGTAGTGTGTAAAGATGTATTGACTGGCGCATTGTGCAAAATAATTTTGTGTAAGCATTTCAGCTTTTTTTTAGACACAATAACGTTTATTCATTGTCATTAAAGTTTCTATGAGTCTGCGGTCCAGAACATTGGTTTCTCTACAGTACAGAAGGGCGACTGCGGTGCATCGGTAGCGAACTTAATCTTCTTTGCCTTTCACATATTCTGTATAATGTAGTATTAGTTCTCATTCCAGTGCTACAATCCTCGCGCCCTGCTGAAGTTGGGACACATGCGCAGTGAAAAAACTACAGATGCGATGAATAAAGATTATCGTGATTAAAACGTTAAAATTGTTACTCTAACAGTAGGTGTACTTTTCTTCAGGAAACAGGTTGCCTTTTTTAGACTTTGTATTTATGAAACCCAACGTACTTAAATAAAACTTTCGACCAGTATTTGTTCATTATGCTACAAAAACACATTGTAAGCATCAGTGGCGAGGCGTGACCTTTCCGATAGTGTTGCCAGAATCCTATATTAGGGAGCATATATTCATATTACTCGTAATAAAATGCTGTTAAGGTTTTTTAGTCACATAAGCTAAAAATATTTTATGTTGCTTCTCTTAAAGTTTGTGTGTGTGTGGGGGTGGGGGGGTGGGGGGGGGTTCTAAACTAAAATCTTCATATTTTTATTTTCATAAACTTTATCTGACCCCAGAAAAATATAAATCCAACCATACCCTTGAACTTACGATATTAATATTCGAATGGTCCGACGTAGATGACGCAGTACAATTAATTATGGTGGTTCCAAACACAGCTTGAAGACAGAATTAAAAAAAATAATTACCCGCTAATTAATAATAAAACACTTATCCACCTACAGTGAGTAGCTTGTAAATCAAAGGTGAGAAAAGCACTGAAATCAAAGGGGAGGGGTAATGGTTCACAACCTAAAAGACGTCGTGAACCAAATCCTGAAATGGTGATAGCGAAAGTATTCTCTGTGAACCAGAGACTGTCTGAGAGCTCAGGCATTCTCTTTGGCTTCGCGTCCTACCGAAGTTGACAGAACTTGCAGCATTTCGTAACCACTATAGTAAGTGGAAACACATATCTGTCCTTGATAACGGCTCCACTATTTGCTCATTCACAAGGGCGCGCAATATCTTCCGACGCCCAATATAGGATAACGATTTCATAAGTAATTTTCATCGGATTACTGTTTCATATTTGAATAAATTATTTTTATTTATTTAAAACTCCTTCCAGTGGTAACACTGACGACTAGCACATTTCACTCCTCGTAAACATTTTTCTTTAGTTTCATTGTGAGACAAACACGCGAGCATTGGTTTTCGCTGTGAAACATCTGGTCGAATCGATTGACATTTTCTTGATTTTTTGTCTGTTTGTGGGTTTTAACGACCACCATGAGCAGTTCTGTGGCCTATAAGCAATCGCCCGCCCCTAGTTTAGGGCTACTGGTTCCAGAGAGGGGGAGGAGCGGCGCCAAACGACATGTGAGCCTTATCTTGAACGCTTAGATTAATAAAATTTAATAATCGCAGAATACAGATTGACTCCAACCGTTCCTTAGATATTTTTCGACAGCACTTGACAAGTTGACCCCAAGGGAGAATGTTATCTACCATGTATGGAAATCCCTCATTAATTTATGCACGCTTTCAAGGAAACACCATTGTTGGGTGTCTCTTTGTTAGAATGATGGATGTTTCATATAATTATCCCACTTTTGACATCATACGGTACAGAACACACTTGGCCACTCCTTTGGCCCAGATGTTTGAAGCTCGAATTTTTGGCTAACTGTTCGAGTTAGGGCTCGAATACTAAATACCTGTTGAAAAACGTATTAAGAACAAACAAACTGCTGCTGAGAAGCTCGTTTTAATTAAACATTAAGGGTGTGGAAAGAAAGAAAACTTTCTAACAAGAAGAGGAACATGGGATGAAGAAAGGACAAGAAAACAAGTGCAACCTTAAAAAAGGAACAGACGTGAAAAAATCAATGTATTTGAAACGTGACAGTAAACAATAATGCAACGAATTATTTACTTATAGGGGGAGAAAAGGAATTAACTTTGTAGACACTTTAAAGACTTAAAATTCTTCAGAGCATCATTGTTACAAAAATTAGCGCATTTGGAAAAGAATCAAGACAGACGAAGAGAAAGAGAGAAAGGAGCAATCGGTGTGCTCTTAAACACAACAGTTTACGATTCGCTGTGTGAATTTTACCAGTTGAAGGAATCTTGCTATGGCCACGACAGATTTTTTTATATACTATAATTGTGTGACATGATATTCTTCACTTGCTTAAGCCGAAGACATCTTCTGTGGGTTACATGCGCCAAATAATCAACTTGCATTTCCAATGAAAGAATTTTATAGTTATTCTCTAATAACAGGTGTATCTATAAATTAACTTTCCTTTTTGAGTTACTGTCTTACATAAGTCAGAGTGAACAAAAAGCCACACCCTGTGTGTGCAAGTAAAACACGATACTGCTTCAAGTAGGACCGCATGTTATCTTCGCCATTATTAAAAACCAAGATGAGCTGTACATCTATAACGAATAAATTTCTCCGTCATTTCTGTCGACGCCAGGATTCGAACCCGGATCCCCTCATTCCGGAATAAGTCACTCTACCAATTGAGCTACGCGGACGTTTTATTCTGATTCCTATCTGCCTTTATGTCGTGTGCGTCCTTCTGGCAGGTACGTCACATCTCCTGGTACGTTACACATCGAATAAGTGTTAAAGTGCTATCTCATGATAACAGATATACGTTGTTGGTTTTATAAGTGCTTAGTATTTAAGTAACTGTTTATAATAGGAAACAACCTGCACACAAAACCAAAAAATTCTTAAAATGTTATGCAGGTTATGCGATTTCGCTCCCATTCTAGTTATTAAACATAGTTAAATTCAAAATGATTTAAGCGTAGTATAAACCCGTTTATTTAGTGGCATAATATAGTATATACAGTCGTCAAGCTTTTGCTCTTCTCTGGAATACCTTCTTACGGCAATGGTTAAAAATAGAATTATCCAAGGCTTTACATATTGGCTGAAGAATCTAGTACGTAAATATAATACCACTATAGCTGTAAAATCAACGATACCTCTATCACATACACTCATCGTCTAAAATAATAGTTGCACCCAGAAGGACGTGTTGGATTGCAGTGCTGTTCGGGAGGAAGGTAAAGGTTACCAGGAACAATAAGTGATTAAACATTGAGACTAATATGTGCAATATTAATTAAGCTACGACGATAATAAGTAGTGTCTCTCAGTATGGCGTCTGGCCGCCATGTTTGCTCACTGAGCATGCCAGATGTCTCGGCATTGAGTTGTACAGGTTCCTAATGGTGTCCTGCGATAAGCCATCCCATGCAGCTTGAATATTCTCACGCAGTTCCTGCAGATTGTGCGGTAGGAGTGGAGTGTGGATAGCGCGTCCAATAGCATCCCACGCATTTTCAATCGGCGATAGGTTTGGCGATGCGGCTGTCCGTGTCAGAGTGTCAGTGCCTTGAAGGCAAGCTTTCGGGACAGCAGCAGTATGCGGACGAGCGTTATACTGTTGGAAATTCGCACCGGAGTGAGCGTTCAGAAAAGGTAAGGCCACTGGTTGCAGGACCTCATTAACGTAACGTTGGGCTATCCAAGTGCCTGTAATGAACACCAAAAGGGATCTGGCATCGTAGACAATTGTACCCCACACCATGACACCAGGCCTTCTGGACGTGTGACGCTCGACAACAAGCCGTTCATCTTTTGGCTTTGATCACGGTGCCTCCACACACGGATTCGTTGGCCATCTCCTACAAGACGAAAGCGGGACTCGTCACTGAAGATCACCGGCTGCCATTCTGAGTAGCTCCATGACAGTCTGGCACGATACCATTGCAGTTTCTGGCGACGACGCAATGGTGTTAAGGGCAGTTGTCGTAACTGTCTGCGTGCGTGTAGTCCTCCGTCGTGTAGCCGTCTGCCACTGGTGCTGGCACTAATCGGACGATGCATGGAGGGCACCACTACTCGTTGAATATCCACAATCGTGGCTGTTGGGTCACTCCGCGCATGACGGACAACCCGTCGGTCTTCTCTCTCCGTGGTTCGTCTAGGTCTCCCAGACCCTTCGTGTTGCTGCTACGTATCTTGTTCTATCCACTGACGCCAACAGCGTGCTATGGTGATATCCGCACGACCGGTATGGCCAAGCATGATACCGCCCCAAACGTGAACTCCGCCACCTCCAAACCGGTCCCTTTCGATGATGTTGGAGGTGTGATTGCGTGTTCCCCGCTCTCTCCAGATGTGTATACGTCCAGAATAGCTCGTCAGACTAAATCGGCTCTCATCCGTAAATAGAACTCGACCCCATTGCTGATGTGTCAAGTTCTTGTGTTCCTGGCACCACAGAAACCGCCGGCTTCGATGAGCAGGCGTTAATGGCACACACCGTACTGGTCGTCGTGCAAATAGACCACCTTTGTGCAGTCTCCTAGCCACGGTAAAACGCGGTAACGGACGTCCAGTTGTCTGTCGCATGTGCCTTGCGATTTCTCCCGCTGTCTGCCGTCTCTCTCTTCTCGCCTGTAGGACAATATACCGATCGTCCGCCGCCGTGGTTGCTCGTGGACGACCACTGCTAAACTCTCGGGCAGCTGTTCCTTTTCTTTGAAATTCTCGTCTACTGGATTGCCTGTTGGCCATATCACACGGTGGCAGCAACTCGACGTCGTTCAAACCGATGTACACTGTGCAATAGCTTTCACCGAATTGCTGAGCGTACACCACCTGTGTGCTTTATACCCTTCCGACACTCCCTCCCCTACGTCATGCTGCATATATGCACATTCCCTACCGTACCGGAGCCTAGTCTATGTCCTGAGTGGTCTTTCGATCCGTTCTGCCTGCTCGTTCCGCTGTTATGCTAATTTCTCCTCTTCGTCCTTAATTTTTGCGCACCAGTGTATAAAAGTGAAAGTTTGTATTTTTTTGTATGTTCGTTTGTTTGTCCGCTATACAAATCTACAATTTTCAACTTAGAACCACCAAATTTTTTTATACTATCTCATGGTACTCTAACTTAGACCGTAGAAGGGTTTTGCAAGGGATCGAAGCTCGGGTAATGTTAAGGGGGCCCCCATACAAAATTTATTTTAGTTAAAATTTCTACAGTTTTCAATTTAGAACCACCAAATTTGGTATGCTATCTCATAGTACTCTGACTTAGACCGTACACGGTTTGGGAAATGGTCGGAGCCCGGGGATCAAAGGGCCTTCATACAAAATTTTCGTAAAGAGTTCTACAGTTTTCAATTTACAACCACCAAATTTGGTATATTATGTCGTGATACTCTGACTTAGACCGTAGACAGTTTTTGGAAGGGGTCGAAGCCGGGGGGGATCAAAGGGCCGCCATACAAAATTGTCGTAAAAAGTTCTACAGTTTTCAATTTAGAACAACCAAATTTGGTATTTATCTCATGGTTCTCTAACTTGGACCGTACACGGTTTTTGGAAGGGGTTAAAGGGCGCCCATACAAACTTTTCGTAAAAAGTTCAACAGTTTTCAATTTACAACCACCAAATTTGGTATATTATCTCATGATACTCTGACTTAGACCGTAGACAGTTTTTGGAACGGGTCGGAGCCGGGGGTCAAGCGGCTCCCCATACAAAATTTCCGAAAAAAGTTCAACAGTTTTCAATTTAGAACCACCAAATTTGGTATTAAAATAAAGTTCTACAGTTTTCAATTTAGAATCACCAAATTTGGTTTTAACGGGAAAATTACAAGACTATATATTTCATTCATAAAATTTAACCCGCGGAACTTGGTGATTCCACGAATATTTACCCGGATAATACCGGGTACCCCTGCTAGTTCCAATAATAAGAATGGTCACTTAGTCGAATTAAGGTGAATTAGCAAATACAATAGTAGTTTAACGAGACTGTAACACAAAATATATATACACCGCTGATCGACAGAAGCTATCTGCAAGAAAAACACCGTTTGCAGCTTAAGACAGCTTCCACGAATACTACACCACACTGTCTGCTAGCTCCAGACATTATATATCTCGTTTTTAGTTCGACGAAGATGTACACGTCATTCACTCATGACCTCAAGACTTCTGCCAACATGCCATTCGGTGAGTGAGAAAATATAACGTTCTGGTTGAAACGCTGAAACAGAACGAACTCAAAATTTACATAAAGAAAGACAACTGTTAGGGGAGTGCACAATAAAGTACGGTTTTCTATGTCAACTGCTTTAATTAGTGAGCAAGTGCCTAAAAAGTATGTTGGATCTGTTGATTTTAATCCACATATTGTAAACCTCCTTACCAACATATGTTCTCGTCATAAAATACAATTTGGAATACGATCATGCAATCTATATACCATTATCCGCAATGATCGTGACAAAATTGACAAAGGGAAAAAATGGGGTGTGTATGTTATTCCTATGCTTGACACTATCTCTGGTGAACTAAACAATCATTATGTGGGTTCTACCAAAAGAAATTTGGATTTGAGATTAAATGAACACAGATATGATCTAAAAATGAATCACCAAAGCACCTCTTTTGCAAGAACCATAAGTGCTGGAAATTCCATCCCAGACTGGGACAACGCTAAAATCATAAACACACCTAACTCTGTTCATTCCTTGTTATTTGCAGAAAGCCTCTATATTTCGGCTTATAATACAAGTTGCTGTAATGACTATTATCCTTATGTTTTACCTGAACCTTGGAGCAATCTTGTTGGGAAGGACAGCACAATAGCAATTGCTTCTGTTAAGTGATCATTGGCTAACTATGCCTTTTTTTTTTATTGTCTTGTTATCTGGTATATCATGTGACATTGACATTACCTTTCCCATGATGCATCTACTCCACGTACTTAAGACCAGCATGTAGCCACATGGTGAAATTACATCTGATGAAGGTGTCAATGTGACACCGAAAGTGCTCATGTGTTTTTAAACTGTATATAGATTTCATTTTTTAGCTGAATAAATATAATCGTGCAACAAGACGGATTTCTTTTAATACTGGTATTTATGCACGAATTATAGTGTCAACCGTACTACTACTAAAGACAACTAAAAATGAGAGTTAATTTGGGGTACACGTCATACTCTCTCTCTGTAGAACCACCACTGGTTTGGCATGCATTATTAAAGGATGGAAACACGTCGCAACACATGGTATAATCGTGTGATAAATACCACGTAATACCACTCGTGATGTCTTTCACGTTTGACGTACTATCTAATTTAACTTACTTTTTGAGTTCATGTCTTCTTACGTAAATTTAGGTTCCTTATCGGTAAACTTTTTTCGTGTTTTTGTTTGGGGCTTTAACGACCACTGTGAGCAACTCGGTGGGCTATAAGCAGTCGTCCGTCCTTAATTTTGGGTCACTGGTTTCAGGGAAGGGAGAGAGCCAGTGCCGTAAGACAAACACAACATCCAGGCTTCACCCGGGATTCGAACCGGAGCCATCCCGGACGAATGATCAGAAGCCATCGCTTAGACCACTGCCCACCAACATTTTTCTAAACTGAAAGCTACTGATTCCAGCCCGATAAATTCGAGTTGTGCAACCCTGACAACAGGCCAAAGAGAAATTACGTAATCGAAAGCTAGATATAAGAACGAATGTGTTGAGTCTTCAAGAGGCAGGGCTATTAGCAGTCTACCAGAGACTGTGTTTTCAAAGGCTGTTACGTGAAACATCGGAGGCATTCTGATTTAGCCAACGTTATTAAAGTGTAGTCTTCTGTTCTTGCAGGGAGTACTCTATTCTTAAAGTGCATTACTGTTTATGACAGGGTGCAACCTTATTTTAACTTTGCTGAATTGTAGAAGATAAGTTATTCTGTGTGACGCTGCGTGTTGATCTGCCTACTAGATTTAAATAAAAAGTGGTTCCGTTGTAAGTACTTTTCCACAACTTGGCCGTTATCTAGCAGTGCAGTTAGTTCTTTCATGTCTATACTCCAATTCACGCTAAAAGTGTACTACTGGGAAAGGCGGGAGAACCTTATGACATCTCGTCGTGGAACGCAAGAACGGTATCCATCCGCGTCAATGTGCTCTTCTACTGTTTCCTTTTCTGATCTCCCCACCAACCCACATATCTCACAAGCAGTGGGAATTGTGAGTGGGTCTGGTGGAGGCCGAACTGTTTCCTACTGCCTCCGAGTTTCCCCGATTGTCAATTTATTGCCTCTTTGTTGTTAATGTTGGGAGAGGTCTTCCACCTCTTCCTCCTGTCCGAGTTGTATCCCAAGTGGGCAGAAATAGCCGAAAGTGCGAAGCTCTTGATTCAGCAACTTCTCACAACAAATTTATTTCTAAAAGCGCTCTAACTTCTAGATTTTTTTAGATGGCAATTTTGTCTGATAAACTGTTGAGCAAACAAAAATGGATTCTAAGCAATAATTCTGATGCTTTTCGTTCTAAACGATAGGGACTATTTTTCGTAGCGGAGGTAGCTGTTTCGTACCCTTCATAGTGGTTCACTCGGAGTATAGTTAAGAACAACTTTTCAATTGCATCCAATGTTTGCCCGTCCCTAATTTAGGGTCACTGGTTCCAGGGAAGGGAGAGAGCCAGTGCCGTAAGACAAACACAACATCCATGCCTCACTGGGATTCGAACCCGGACCCCTTTCGGGCGAATGATCAGAGGCCATCGCTTAGACCTCTGCGCCACCGGGGCAGCCTATCCGGGTTCAACGAGTGTTATAGTAAAGCTAAAGCGATGGTAAGCCTCACAAGCTCAGAGTTAGCGTCTTACACAGAAACCAACATAATGTTAGAGAAAAAGTGTGTGTTTTGCTACAATCTAAAAACATATTCCTTAAAAATAACTATTATTCTACACACTATTTAAAAAAAACACCTTTGTTTCTTAAACACTCTAAATCTCTACATTTTATGTCTAACTACAAAAGCCTCCCAGTGGGGAGCGAAAGCTTGGCCACTTGTATATACTGCATTGTGCCACCAAATAAACGGATTTATACTATGCTATAAGCGTTTTGATGTGCATAGTTTGGTGTACTGATATACACTCAGTAGATAAAACATTAGAGATAGGAGTGATGGGCAGTTGACATCTGATGACTTAATCTGCGCTGCCAATATGCTGGCTCTGCAGAGATAAATAGAACTCTCTCAAAATTATTAAAGTCAAGACGTTGCGAGAGCAATTCTGCCGGGATCCGAGGGATCTTTACCTGGACAGGATCGGTCGGGGAACCGGCCAATCTGCACTGCCCCCGCGGAACCACCACTTCCGACCCCCTTACCATTGTCCATACGTGCGACGTGCTAATGTGCTGGGATTCTAATATGCGACTGGCTGGGAGATTTATTCGCCATCGCGAAACCTATGTGGACCATTCGTCCTTTATTTTTTCTAGGATACTGATACATTCATATTAAATAACACTGAGGTTCTCATGGTTCAGGGAAATAAATCCTTTATTTTTATGAGATCTCTCACAATGATGAACTGAGACAATGATACGAAAAAATGATAAATACTCTGAGATATGAGTATATTACACACCTTCAGCACTTGGGCAGGTGCTAAGGCAACTTCCCCACCCTGTCTTCTTCTTCTTCCTTCTGTTGTTCTCATGAACTCTTACTACCTCGCGACGAATTCTTTTGTCACCTCGATATGTCTCTGTCTCTCTCTAGGGAAGCCGAGCAGGAGCGAGATGTTTTTCGTCTTTTCCAGTTCTGGAACGAGGACTTTTCTTCTCGCTGGAAGAGAGTTAAATTCTAGAATTATGTGGGCGACATCTGCGGTCAGGGCACCGTATTTGCACACCCTTTCCTTGATAGCAAACTTACTAAAATACTCCAGTGATACGCCATCCCTGGTGACTATTTGGTGAAGGAAACTATCTGATTCTACCATTCCAGTTGAGAATCTGGGAAAAATACGTTTTGTCTTCCTTCCCGTATACCTTTCGTCCCAACTTTTCTGTCATTCCTTCATCGTGGAACGGCAGAAAAGTTGGGACGAAGGGTTTCCTTCATGTGAGTCTGCACTCTTTTCAGTGGCGCCTTCAGATTATGACCAATGTCCATTTTCCTGAGGCCTCATTTGCCAGCTGGTCTGCTCGTTCATTTCCACTGGTTCCGACATGGCTTCGGACCCAATGAAAAAGATTTCAACGTTGCCTGCTGTCTCCATCAGAGACTTTATTTCCGTCACCACGGGTATTTTGCATCTGAATTTGCCAAGCGCCTTTACGGACGCCTGTCTACCAGAGGACACCTTAATTTCTTCTGTTGTGTTACTGGACAAAAGCCCACAACAACGCTTCTGTGATCACCAATAACTCCGTTTGGTAGACAGGAGAGTTGGATGAAAGCTTCATTCGTTTTGCGACCGCCTCGGTGCCATCTAAGAACGCCCAAAACCTTGCCCCTACTTGACCCCTATCTTCAAGCCAACCGTGAACAGCTCACTCCCCACCCCCGAGGGGAGCTTCGCGTCCCATTTAGGACAGATATCATTGGCTGAGTAGCCAGTCCAGTCCATTTTCGTCAGTTCTACTTCGGAGGACCGATATTGGTCTCCTAGTATATGGACGTCCATTCCATTCCTGAAGCATTGCTTTGCTGCCTCTCTCGCTACTACGAGGTCCGCCGGTTCACACCCAGCTAACACTTGTAGCGCCGCTGTGGAGGTCGAACGGAAACACGTCATTATGCCTAACAGAGCCCTTCTCTGTATTCGGTTAAAACCATTATTCATCGTAACCGTGTTCGACCACCATGCCGAACATGCGTAGGTTAGGATCCTTTCTACGTCCCGCTTGTACAAAGCTTTTTTGGCTCGCCCAGACAGCATCATGCCGTTGATCCTGTTCAGATTACTGAACACCTATCTTTCAGGTATCTTAGGTGAGGGAGTCAAGACATCTTAGTGTCTAGGATTACTCCCAGATACTTCACCTTCCTCCACTCCTTAATCATATGCCCCTTGAATCGACACTTAATAGGAGTGACCACTTCCCCCTTTTTCGCAATTGCTAAGAGTGTCGTTTTTTCAGGAGCTCAGCTCAGCTTGCACTCCTTACTCCATCTCTCCAGGTGTGATAGAGCAGTGTGTACCTTCTGCTCTATCGTATGTCTCCCCGAAGCTGAGGTTATGAGGATAAAATCATCCGCATAAGCCTGGATTACCACTTGATCCTCTAGAGGAAGTTAAAGTGTTATATCCTCTATCAGGTTCGATCAAAGAGGACCCGAGTTTGATCCTTTCGGACATACTTTTTCATATTCTCTAATATAGTATTTACTTCTCACTTCGAACTCTACCCTTCGCTTCGAGAGAAAATCACTCGTTCATAGGAACAGATTCCTCGGACACCCGAGCCTTTTGCGGCGGTTCAGGGCTCGTGGCCACTAGACACTGCTGAAGGCCACGCGCATATCTAGAGAGACGAAGCAGGTTTACAGCCCTTCTTTTACGCTTTCCAACCGTAGGTTGAAAAAGAGTATCTATGCTCCAGCTTTGTTTACGCTTTCCAACCGTAGGTTGAAGAAGCGTATTTGCTCCAGCTTTGTCCGTCAGTCTGTCTGTCCACATGATAACTCTCGTAAAAATGGTTCGATTTCGATGAAAGTTTAGTATGTTGTAGGGTACAAACTGGGGACGAACCCTATTGAAAATGTGCGAAATGGGGTCAAAGGTCAGGATATAGGAGCGGGATCCATCGCCCTTATGCATCATTGAAATGTGCGAAATGGGGTCAAAGGTCAGAATATAGGAGCGGGATCCATCGCCCTTATGTATCTTTATCATGTTGTTCCTGAGGTATACTGAACCAGTTCTGTTGAATATAATCGAAATGAGGTCAAAGGTCAGAGCACAGGAGCGAGATTTATTCCACAGCCATTATCCTCATAACTTGACTAATCATGCTTCTATTGCGACAAGTCCTTAGTATGTTGCTCCGGAGGTATACTGAACCAGTTCTGTTTAATATAATCAAAATGGGGTCAAAGGTCAGGGCACGTGAGCGAGATCTATTCCACAGCCATTATCCTCATAACTTGTATAAAAATGCCTCTATTGCCGCAAACCTTTAGTATGTTGTCCGGGAGGTATACTGAACGAATCAGGGTAGGGAGGATGGTTTGTCTGCGCGCAGGATAACTCACGTAGATGTTGATTTTGATACAGTTCAGTATGATTTTGTGGAAAACCACGGAGAAAAGTGCAAAGAAACCGTCAAAATCGAATCATTAGTCAATACAATATATTTAAAGGTTTAGGAACGGAGTATATACTTTCGTTCTCCTGCATTGTCACTTACTTAAAATTATTAGATTTTGACGCTCACAATTTTTCGAGTTTGACGCTCACAATTTGTGGCGTTTGGGTATATTCGGTAACAATTCTTACTTAAAATGGCTGAAAGCTGTCTTGGGTTACTCATAACATACGAGAAGCGTTACATTTCCTTAAAGCATTAAGACCAGCAGATGTTTCCCCCACCACGCAGCGCAGATGTTTCCCCCACCACGCAGCGCAGATGTTTCCCCCACCACGCAGCGCAGATGTTTTACGCAACAGATGTTAATGAATTTTTCTACTGCCCATCTGCGTGATAACGTGCGTAAAAATGCTTCGATTGTGACGAAATACAATACGTTGTTCCGTAACGACTTTCGAAGCAGTTCCGCCCAAAATGTTTTGTGTGAGCAATTGCGGGCAGTGCGCATGCGTGAGATTCGTTAGCCATTATTTTCTCACGATCACTTCCGTGAAAATTGCCCGATTTAGATGGGATTTTTAATTATAAAACGGCTTATGTGTAGCAGCTCTTGATAACAGAAATAGGTAACTCGGGCACAAAGAGATTTAATTTTGATATATGTGAACTTCAAACGTTATACCATAGTTTAATCCCCTAAAAACCAAGGCATTTTCCAATGATTTCTGGTATGTTGGAAAGCGTATTATAATCAATGCATTGCATGATTTTACTAACTTGTCTCTGTTATCTTTCACCTGCTGTTTAAGGCTTACCGGCACATGGTTGGTACACCTCTTCGGAAGGAATCCGAATCGGCGGCTGGAGAGCTTTCCTAGGTCGACGAGGAATTGGATAGCTCGACTGACAATCAATTTGTCCAATACCTTACTCCAAGCGGAGAGCCGACAAATTGGCCTATACGCCGCGGGATCTGTTTTGTTCTTGCCTTCTTTATTGAAGAGAACAAGCACCGCGTTTTTCAGATGGAAGGAAAACATCCTTTCTTTAGGCACTTGTTCAAAAGGATCACAAAGTACCTCGAATTAGCTGTAAAAATTTCTTTCTCAATGCTCAAAGGCAACCCGTCTTTCCCAGGGGCTTTGCCAACGTTTAAGCTTTTTAGCGCATCCTCGACCTCCTCCCTCGCGAATGGCGGGTCGTCTTGAGTGTCTGGTGGGACTCTGCAATTTTCCCTGATTGCTCTTTGCTCCGGAGTGTCATTTCCCTCCTCATCGGCCTGGAATTGGTGGCTCAGGAGAGTTTCCACAGTCTCTTCGATTGTGGTGGTAATACCACTCTCGGTCCTGATTGACGTCAGTGACAGAGGGCCGCTGAACGAGCCTTTTGAAACCTTATAGGGTATCCCGAAGGGATTGCCTACTGGCTGCGTTTCACACAACTCCCTCCAGTACTCTCTCTTTGATGTGATGAGAGCTTTCCTGTACTCTGCGTGAGCGAGGTCGTATTCCATCTTCAAGAGTTGCCTCTCTTGAGAATCAAACCTCTCTCTCTCTCTCTGCATTCTTCTTTTGCGAAGTCTGACCTTGCCTCTCAGGAGGCTCAGGTTTTCCGACCACCACAGAGAGGCGCGGTTTTGGGCTCCTCCCGGCTTTCCTGCAGCTCTCACAGACGGAAAATACTTGCTCAGTGAGAAGACTAAAGTGTTGACTCAAGTCATCTACCTCGTCGAGTTCTTCAATTGTTCTTTCCCTCAGTAATGTTGCTAGTTGAGTCTTACGATCCAAACCAATTGAGGTTCTGGGCCGAGAACCTCTTCCTAGATGTGTTCTTTTTTTTTTTTACGTTTTCCAACCGTAGGTTGAATAAGCGTATATGCTCCAGCTTTGTCCGTCTGTCCGCCCGTCCGCCCGTCCGCACGATAACTAACGTGAAAATGGTTCGATTTCGACGAAATTTTAGTATGTGGTAGGGGACCACCTGGGGACGAACCCTATTATAAATGGGAGAAAAACAGGGTCAAAGGTCAGAACATAGGAGCGGGATTCATTCCATTCCTCTTATGCGTCATAATTTGCGTAAAAATGGTTCGATTTCGATGAAATTTTAGTATGTAGTAGGGAACCACCTGGGGACAATTCCTATTGAAAATGGGTGAAATAGGGTCAAAGGTCAGGGCATAGGAGATGGATCCATTCCATTGCCTTTATACATTATAACTTGCGTAAAAATGGTTCGATTTCGATGAAATTTTAGTATGTAGTAGAGAACCACCTAGACACAAACCCTATAGAAAATGGGCAAAATGGAGTTAAAGGTCAGGACACTGGAGTGGGATCCATTCCATTGCCCTTGTGCATCATAACTTATCTAAAAATGCTTCGATTGCGACAAAACGTTATCATGTTGTTCCGACGTTATAGTGAACCGGTTCTGTTGAATATCAACGAAATGGGGTTAAAGGTCATTGCACAAAAGCAAGATTTATTCCACGGCCATTATTCTCATAACTTGCGTAAAACTGCTTCTATTGCGACAAACCTTTAGTATGCTATTCCTGAGGTATACTGTACCGGTTCTGTAGAATATCATCGAAATGGGGTCAAAGGTCAGGACACAGCAGCGAGATTTATTCCACAGCCATTATCCACATAACTTGAGTAATGATTCCTGGTATGTTGGAAAGCGTATCATAATCAATGCATTGCATGATTTTACTAACTTGTTTTTCTTTCCATTCCCATCGTGAAAGCTGTTGAAAGGTGGTCGCTTCGCGAAGTTGACATGAGCATCTCCCGCACAGAGTGGAACAGACCCAAACCGAACGCAAGCGATGAATAGGCGGAAAGCAGAGCTTCCCAACAGTGTAACGCAATTGACGTAAACGTGGTTATCTGAGCGACTTTGATCGTGGGCGCAAGACAGATGTGCCATTCTATCTCTCAAGAGGTAAGAACCCTAGGGCAAACAGTATAGAAGGTGTACCGTAAGTACAACACGGACCAACGTACCAGCGCCCAGAGCACAAGAGGGGGCCGACCAATGACCCTGGGGTCGACGTAGACTATCCAGGCTCGTACAGACCAGCTGCTTGGCAAGGGTGGCGCAAATCATATCCAGGTAAAATGTCGGAGAAACAAGTGGCGTCAGCGAGCCAACGGTGCGGCGCATGCGTCATATCCTGTGCTACGGGAAGCGACACCCTGCTCGTGGGGCTACTGTTGACTGCCCGTTATCGGAAATTACGCTTCGCCTGGTGCCGGGAACATCAACAGAGGATTTCTTCAGAGTGGCGCCGCGTCGTATGGTCAGATAAATCCGGTTTTCAGCTATTCCGAGCTGACGGGTGTGGAGTCGACAGCATGAAGCCATGGCCCAGTCGAGCTAAGTTGGCTGTATTCAAGGCGGTGGTGGCTCTGTGATGGTTTGGGAAGCCTTCTTATGGGGCACATGAGGTCCCTTAGTGTGCCTGGAGAGGTTCTGAACCGCTGCGCGCTACCAGCGTGTGCTGTCTGATCATCTACACGCTTTCATGGCCTTCGCGCATCCTGCGGTAGATGGTCTGTCCCGGCAGGACCGGATGGAGCTCTTGCGGGGCCCTGGGCGAAATTTCATTGAGGGGCCCACAGCAAAATTTCATTCTGGGCACTAAAAAATAAATCTCATATTTTACTAAAGTCGTTTCTGAAAATTATCGTTCGTGAGGAAGACACACGAACACTACCGTAAAGACAAAACGATTATCTCAAAGAAGCATTTGCTTTAAGCTTAAGAAAAAGACCATAATACTGATTGAAAGTTCAGAGAGAGAGAGAGAGAGAAAGAGAAATAGAGGGAGGGGGGAAGAGAGATAGAGAAAGAGAGAAAATGAGAGGGAGAGAGAGAAAGAGAGAAAATGAGAGGGAGAGAAAGAGAAAGAGAGAAAATGAGAGGGAGAGAGAGAAAGAGAAAGAGAGAAAATGAGAGGAAGAGAGAGAAAGAGAAAGAGAGAGATAGAGAGAGAGAGAGAGAGAGAAAGAGAAATAGAGGGAGGGGGGAAGAGAGATAGAGAAAGAGAGAAAATGAGAGGGAGAGAGAGAAAGAGAGAAAATGAGAGGGAGAGAAAGAGAAAGAGAGAAAATGAGAGGGAGAGAGAGAAAGAGAAAGAGAGAAAATGAGAGGAAGAGAGAGAAAGAGAAAGAGAGAAAATGAGAGGAAGAGAGAGAAAGAGAAAAGAGAGAGATAGAGAGAGAGAGAGAGAGAGAGAGAGAGAGAGAGAGAGAGAGAGAGAGAGAGAGAGAGAGAGAGAGTAAAAAGTGTTAAAATCTACGATTTTCTTTCCCGGGAGAAAAGGTTTAGGTTGCATTGTGACTCTTATAACAGCTTATTCACAAAATGATAAAAAGTTACCTGCTTAGCGAATATTTTCTCATTGCGAATATTGTCGTATAGGAAATATAATAAGGATCCCTCTAAAATAAATTGGTATAAACAGATTTTTTCCTCTGATACATGTTTAGTGATTGATTTTTAATGCACAGTGGAGTAACTGACAAATTAGTGACATTCTAAACTTTTATACGCGTTCATATATGAAAGCTGCCTTTTTTTTTTTTTTTCATTTTCTTGTAATGTTGGAAAAGTGGCCTTCATATGTTGTCCGAAAGTAACTTGGATATTGTTCTTTTTATTTCCTTAAATTTTAGCATCAGGTTTTTACACAAATTGTTGGATATAAAAGTAGGGTACCACAAAATGATGAAATTTAATTTGCTATTTCACGAATGCGGAAAAGATTAACGTGGTTACAAAAATCATTTCGAATCTGCAAATCTGAGTGTCCGTACGACGAACAGGGAGGATAACGTATTCAAAAATGGGGAGATTGGAAACAAACAAAAAATTTCAAAAATATATTTTTAAGGGCCTTGCGCCCCAAAGGTTACAAAAAAACATGTTTGCATTTTTTTTACCGAAAATTATTTTGTTTTCTAAACTGCGGGGGCCCCTAAAGGCGCGGGGCCCGGGGCGACCGCCCCGGTTACCCCTATGGCCCAGCCGGCCCTGTGTCCCAGTAGCACAATGCGCAGCCCGATCAGACAGCAACCACCCAGGCATGTTTTGAGAAACACTAATCTGATTTTGGAACCATACAGGGGCCCGCAGTGTCCCCGGAATCAAACCCTGTGGAAGCTCTCTGGGATGCCATCCAGCAGAGCATGAGATCCGTGGATCCTGGACCGACGTCTCGGGATGAGTTGTAGATAATGCTGCAACAGGCATAACTTGAATTGTATGAACTTTTTTATTCGTGCTGGAAGATATTAAAATACATATTGCCGTCTGTACACGATTCTAAAAGGACACTTAAAATATATACAAGATTAGAACATTAGCACTTTCAAGTCCCCTCTGGACCCGTCATCTTTGATCGTAGTCCTATTACCATACCGTCACCATGGAAATTACTTTGCAATTACTATGGTGGTGGTGGGGGAAGGCAGATAACGACCCGATCTCCGATGTATAACAACATGACTATGTAATGAGCATGCGCATGGACAACACTGATACGTCCGTGTGCCTCCTGCATATAAACCTCTTCCATGGCAAATCATAACTACATCATCTGATGACGGGTCCAGAGCGGACTTGAAAGTGCTAATGTTTTAACCATGTATATATGGTAAGTGTTCTTTTAGAATCGTGTACAGACGGCAATATGTACTTTGATAGCTTGAATTACCTCCGAAGGCCCTCCAGCAACTGGTGGAGTCGGTGCCTTGTCGTATACAGGCTGTTATCCACTCTAGAGGAGGACCAACACGCTATTAGATAGGTATCTCTAATCATGAATGAAATACAGGATTACACCATATAATACAAATTTTGAAGATGATAATCCGTTTTTTGGTGTAAATATGACAAGAATGGTAAGTCAGATAACATCCGAAAACTTGAAAATTTCCTCGTCCTGGAGAGGGAATCGAATCCGCGTCTCCCAGTTAGCTCCCGGGTTTGCTAACCACGACACCACCCAGAACGACCAAGTCTCAAGTTTCCAATTTGTTTGAATACCACAAAACACAGGATTCGCTAGCGAAAGCAACTGGCAGAATCCAATCCCGTGATTGTTCCTCCGGGCAATCACGGGATTGGATTCTTAATCTCCAGATTCGCTAAACATGAATGCCTGTTGCTTCGACTAGCGAATCCTGTGATGGTTATATTCAAATTAATCAGAAACTTAAGACTTGGTCGTTCTGGGTAGTGTAGTGGTTAGCATACCTGGGCGCTGTTTGGGAGACAGGGGTTCGATTCCCGCTCCAGAACGACGAAATTTTCAAGTTTTCGGAAAGTATCTGACTTACCATCCTTGTCATATTCACACCAAAAAACGGATTGTCATCTTCAAAATTTGATTTGTAGGTATCTCTAATGTTTTGTCCATTGAGTGTATAATGAAATTTCACGCTTCGAAGAAGTTTCAGTTTCTGATACATATTTTTAAAGAACAATTTTGGACAATATACTTTTTAGGAAAGAAACCGCCCATAAACACTGTTGGATTATTAATTTTGGGAAGAGGTTATGTAATTCGTTAAGATAAAATACAACTGATTAATTTTTCATCCTAACAGGTGCAAGAATTTAACAACTGAAAAATCAATCGGTCGATAGCCCTAATATCTCATTTGGAAGATGTGAATCCTTTTATTGGTGTAAATATCCTGTGATGGTTATGTTCAAATTATTCGGAAACTTGAAACTTGGTCGTTCTGGCTGGTGTAGTGGCTAGCATACTCGGTCCCTATTCGGAAGACGCCGGTTCGATTCCCGTTTCAGGATGGCGAAATTTTCAAGTTTTCGGATATTATCTAACTTAACATCCATGTCATATTTACACCGACAAACGGATTTACATCTTCCAAAATTGTATTGTACAATGGTGTAATCCCGTATTTCATTCCGTAATGTCTCATTTCCAGTCTTAAAATAATGCCACATCTGTTTTTAAGTCAAACTGTAATCTGTTGTGCACATTTTCCTTTTTTTCCACCACAGACATGAGGAACACGATGATTAAATACGAAAAAAGGAAATAAAAAAGCTCCTAAGAGTGCGCTCACTTCGGAATCATTTTCCAATGGGAATTACTTTTTTAGCCAATTCTTGATAAAAATAATAACTGTTATAAAATTTTCTTGCGGAATTCTGGTAACCACTGCTTTGGTTCACAGTAGCTGTAATTAATTCTTTTATATGCCGTTACATAAGATACGACGATGAAGCGGAGAAAAAAGAACTTTGTGAATCCGTGCAACGCAAAGTTAGTTGCATGCAGAGAAGAAAATCAATCACGTTCTTTTGTTGTTCTCCGCTGATCCTAAATGAAGGTGTGTCCCAGTTTTTCAAAAAAAAAAGAAAAAAAAAGAATCACGCAAAGAAAGGAGCGACCTTAGCTAATCTATGTGTTTCTGAAAGTTCCGAGGTCAAAGACGATAATTTTACAGAACCTTGACGAAAACCTCGACATGTCTCATACTAAATGTATAAATATATATGATACGTTTTACATAAAAGTAATTCTACATGGCTATTTCTCTTTTTTATGTGTCACCAAATCAAATGGTTGTTTTTTGCGTGAGCTTTCCCTTTCCCATCTCTCGCTGCTTGCAGCACAGTAGGAGTATAAAAAAAAAAGAAAGGAAAAAAATTACGTTCTTGTTTATGTGGATACTTCACGTTTTCCTAATAAGAAGTTTCTCTGACATTTTATAGTTGATGCGAGGATGGCAGCGGAAGAATAACAAAAATTAAAACAGATACTTTCATTACAAACGGATGGAACTTTATGCTAGTTTAAGCTGAAGAACTTGTCGCCAAACTTTAAGACATAAACAATACAAAAGGATGCTTCTCTATCGGCACATCCTGTACGACTACTGATTTCATCTTCTAAAGCGAAATGCACTGAATTCTCATGACTGTTTATCTTTTCTTTGTTTTGTTTTTTTAATAGTCTCCCATGCGCATTTCTGGAATGGTTATAAGAATTTTTTTTTTTTTTGCTGAAGAAAAATGTGCCGGAATTCTTAAAATACGCAGAGGCGGCTTTAGATCTTTTGGGGCCCTAGGTGCTAAAAAATTCAGGGGGCCCCTCCCCTTCTTATCGCCTCAGAAATTTTCATTTGTCAGATTAACAAAGAATAATAATAATAAAGTCAAGAAAAAAGTGTTTACGGTTTTTAAAATGCCATTCTATCTTCCTATTATTAGAACGTTTTGTAAGAAACGTGGTGTGTAACGTACCAGGAGATGTGACGTACCTGCCAGAAGGACGCACACGACATAAAGGTAGATAGGAATCAGAATGAAACGTCCGCGTAGCTCAATTGGTAGAGTGACTTATTCCGGACATGAGGGGATCCGGGTTCGAATCCTGGCGTGGACAGAAATGACGGAGAAAAATACTTCGTTATAGGTGGTGTAATCAATTTGTCTGTCTGCGCACATCGGACTTTTTATTTTTGGAAATATTTAAAAATTATTTTTGCAGAAAATAGGAAATCTAAAGATATTAGGTTTGGCACTTTCAGTGGCGGATTTCCAAATAGGCATGAGGATTAAATGCAAAAGAGGCAGTTTGAAAATGCAAAAGTGCCAACCACAGCTTTTCGAGTAAGAGTATCATTGAAACTTTTATTGTTTTTTAAAAAGTTTATTTTATGTCGATTTAAGGAATAAAAAAGTGAGAATACTTGATTATTATCAGTGTTAAACCAGGAGAGGAGAATGTGATAAGAAAATGTTGTCGCAATACAATAGACATTTCTTGTAACGCTATTACATAAGAAAACAAGAAAGATGACACCGAATTCTCGGATGTAATGAGCACGTCTTTTGAATCCGTTCTGACGCAAATTAAATTTATCAAAGTTATACAAAGTCAATGGAACCAGTCTGGAAAAAGAAGAAAGAAGTTTTTAATTCGGTTTTTAATCCTGCAGATACTGCTGTGAACGGAATGGTGAACTTACGCCCTCTGGTTGCAGACTTATAAATTAAGAAAAATTTGAATTTATATGAAAAACATTTCGCAGCGGAAACGCTCTCCAACAAAGAAAGAATTTTTCAAATCGGACTCTTTGAAGCAGAGATATAGACAAATATAAGATACGCACCTACACCACTTAGCGGAAGAACCATGGATTATTTTAGCAAGAAAGTAATCTCAAGAGTTTTTTCGATGTGAGCGGTGTGGGTCCAAGAAAAAAAAAAAAAAAATCGAGTTTTCAGGAACTCAGATTTTACTGCAAATACACCACGAGCAGAAATTAACACTTATGCTTCCTGGTGGCCAAACTATTCCTTACCAAATATTAAAAATTAATGAAAATCATTTTCCATCACGAGATGTATGCGACACAGAAAGAATTTTTCAAATCGGAGTTTTAGAAGCAGAAATATTGGGGAAAACACAATTTACGTTTGCCCCCACTAGCGGAAAGTCTATGATTTAGCTGAAAATTTTAAATTTATATGAAAAACATATTGCATCAGAAACATTTTCCAACAAAGAAGGAATTTTTCAAATCGGACTCCTAGAAGTAAAGATATTGACAAAAATACGATATACATCTACGCTCCCTGGCATAGAAACCATGCATTATTTTAAGAAGAAAATATTCCTAAAAGGTCTGTCGATCCACAAACGAATCATAATATCGGTTCACAAACGATTTTTTTCAATCGAGATTTTAGAAGCTCAGATTTTGCTGCAAATACATCAGAAGCGGAAATGAAAACTTACGCCCCCTGGTGGCCAAACCCTTTTCTACCAAAAATTAGAAATTATATGCAAAGGATTTCCCATCAGGAGCTGTATCCGGTGCAGAAAAAAAATTTCATTTCGGAGTTTTAGAAGCAGAGATATCGGGGAAACGAAATTTACCTTTATGCCCCATAGCGGAAAGTCTGTGAAATACTTCAAAATTTTGAAATTATGTGGAAAACATGTCACACTGGTAACTCTATCCAATAAAGAAAGAATGCTTCAAATCAGACCATTAGAAGCAGAAATATGGACAAACAAAAGATATACATCTACGCCCCCTGGCGGAGAAAACATGCAATATTTTAAGAAGAAAATATTACGAAAATGTTTGCCGACGTGAGAAGTCTTGGTCTACGAACGAATTTTTTCAATCAAGATTTTAGAAGCTCAGATTTTGTGGCAAATGCACCAGAAGCAAAAATTAACACTTACGCCCCCTGGTGGCCAAAGTATTCTTTACAAAAATTAGAAATTATACGCAAAAGATTTTCAATCAGGAGCTGTATTCACTGAAGAAAAAAATTTCAAATCGAAGTTTTAGAAGAAGAGATATCGGGGAAATCGCAATTTACTTTTACGCCCCCTAGAGGAAAATCTATGCGTAACTTGAAAAAGTAAGTAAATGTAACATAAATGGAACTTAAAAAATAACATAAATGGAATCGAAAGGTGAAGGAAGTTTTTCAATCGGATGCTTAGAAGCAAATATATGTAATAAATGTATTTTGAATTCGACATCATCTGCATTTGCGCCCTCTAGAGGCAAAATTGTACATCCAAAAAAAAAAAAAACGAAATAAAGGATCATCAGTTGCACATTTTAAGTTTCCCAATGCAAAAGGAATTTTTCAAATCGGACTAATAGTTGCTGAGATTGGTGTCTACAGACGGACGGACAAACTGATAACATAAGCACGATCTTTTTTTACAAAAGGGTAGCATGAAAGTAATTTATGTAACAGAAGGCCAGTTAAGTATTCGCCTTACGCAGTGAAAAGTGTGGAAAGCGAGAATTCTTCCTTCACCTACCATTAAAAGGAAGGCTAAATTATTTTAACCGTTCCTTTCAAAACCAGGACATCGGTAAGAACTCGAAAATTTGGAGTATCAACAACAGCAAGAAAAATATATGTTACCAATATGAGAAAGTAAAATCTTAATTGACAATACAAATAAAGTGGTCGCTTTAACGATTTATTTATTTCGGTCCATGAAAACCAAAACAAAACTGGCAATCCAATTATACGTTTTCGGGGCCCCTCATGCTCTGGGCCTAGCGTGCGCCTAGTGCGCCTATTTGGAAATCCGCCACTGAACATACGTTGTAACAAGACAGATGACACCGAATTTTCGGGTGTAATAAGCACGTCTTTTGAATTCGTTATGACGCAAATTAAATTTATCAAAGCTATTCAAACTCAATGGAACCGCTATGAAAAACAATAGTATCTGACGGAAGAAAGAAATTTTTTCAATCGGGTTTTTAATCCCACAGATATTGCTGTAAACGGAATCGTGAGCTTACGCCCTCTGGTTGCAGACTTGTGCGTTAAGAAAAACATGAATTTATATGAGAAACTTTTCGCACCGGAAACGCTCTCCAACACCAAAAGAATTTTTCAAATCGGACTCTTAGAAACAGAGATATCGACAAAAATAAGATGTGACTTTACGTCCCCTGGTGGGAAAACCATGCATCATTTTAGGAAGAAAGTATTCTCAAATGGTTTATCCGTATAAGCGGTATCGGTCGAAAAAAAAAAAAAGATTAGTCGAGTTTTCAGGAGCCCAGATTTTGCAACAAATACTTCAGAAGCAGAAATTGACACATATGACCCCTGGTGGCTAAACCATTCTTTACCAAACATTAGAAATTATGTGAAAAATATTTTCCATCAGGTCTTGTATACGATACAGGAGGAATTTTTCAAATCGGAGTTTTAGAAGCAGAAATGAAGCAGAAAACGCAATTTACCTTTGTGCTCCTAGCGAAAAGTCTATGATTTTTTTGAAAATTTTGAATTTATAGGTAAAACATTTCGCATCGGAAACACTATCCAACAAAGAAGGAATTTTTCAAATCGGACTCCTAGAAGTAGAGATATTGACAAAAATAAGATATACATCTACGTCCCCTGGCGGAGAAACCATGCATTATTTCAAGAAGAAAATGTTTCTAAAAGGTTTGCCACATGAGTAGTATTGGTCAACAAACGACTTTTTTGCAGTCGAGATTTTAGAAGCTCATATTTTGCTGCAAATATATCAGAAGCGGAAATTAAGACTTACGCCCCCTGGCGACCAAACCACTTTTTACAAAAATTAGAAATTACATGCAAAGGATTTCCCATCAGGAGCCGTATCCGGTACAGAAAGAATTTTTCAAATCGGAGATTTAGAAGCAGAGATATAAGGAAAAAAGCAATTTACCTTTACGCCCCCTAGCGGAAAGTCTACGAATTACTTGAAAATTTTGAAATTATATGAAAAACATGTCACACTGGAAACACTATCCAACAAAGAAGGAATGTTTCAAATCGGACTCCTAGAAGTAGAGATATTGACAAAAATAAGATATACATCTACGCTCCCTGGCGGAGAAACTGTGGAATATTTTAAGAAGAAAATATTCCGAAAAGGTTTATCGATGTGAGTGGCATCAACCCACGAGATAATTTTTTCAATCGGTATTTTAGAAGCTCAGATTTTATGGTAAATACATCAGAAGCAAAAATAAACACGTACGCCCCCTGGTGGCCAAAGTATTCTTTACCAAAAATTTGAAATTACATGCAAAAGATTTTCCATCAAGAGGTGTATCCGCTGAAGAAATAAATTTTCAAATCGGAGTTTTAGAAGAAGAGTTATCGGGGAAAATGTAATTTACTTTTACGCCCCCTAGCGGAAAATCTATGAGTAATTTGAAAAAGTAACTATATCTAAAATACTCTTCGACATAAATGAAATCGAAAGATAAAATAATTTTTTCAATGGGATGTTTAGAAACAAATATGTGGAATAAAACGTATTTTTGAATTCGACATCATCTGCATTTACGCTCTCTAGCGGCAAAATTGTACATCGTAAAAAAAAAAACCAAATAACGGATCGTCATTCGCATATTTCAAGCTTCCCAATGCAAAAAGAATTTTTCAAATCGGACTAATAGTTGCAGAGATATCGTGGGTACAGACGGACGGACGGACAAACCAGTAACATAAGCACGATCTTTTTTTACAAAAGACGTGCTAAGAAAAAAAGGGAGGAGGCAGGTGATGTTGACTTCATGCAAAGCAACTCAGTTTCTTGAAGATTTTCGTTAAGCCTTATTATTGCTGAACGGTACAAACAGCAAAAACATAATTTACATGCTCATACTATGTTAAATTGTTATATTAATAAAAAGAAGCTAGTATTCCATAACAGTTTTAGAATACTTATCAAATGCTGAAATTAACATTTTTTTTGTCATGCTTGTCCACAAATGAAAGGTAAATTTTCACTCAGGATTACATTACACTGAAGAACCGAAGGGAAATGCGTTTTGATCCTAAGATATAGTCGAAATTTCTTCCAACACTTGAGGTGTTTTTATCGTTCTCGTCCGCTGCTTTCTTTTCGTATCCACTGCTGATTGATGTCCTCGAAGGAGTCACGATTTGACGCATTTTATTCGATCCAACTCGGTTAGCGGAGGTCTTACAATTTTTATGAATAATAATGGGGTTAATGTTGTGATTGAAAGAGAATACCTATAGCTGGGGTTAGTATCAACTTCATCTGAGAAAATCCCCTTTCACTTTCCTAGAAGATATGGCAATGGTTTGTAAAGTTTGCTTCAGCTGTGATAGTTGCTTTGGTATTTCTTTTCGTTGAAGTTGTAAGTATTCTCTGAAACCATGAATCAAGTCTCTTTTCTTGAGTTGAAACCTGCTACACAACTTCCTGATTTCTTATTCACCATATAGTATACAGGGTGATTGTAAACTCCTTCAACAAAACAAGAGGGGTGATAGTACACATCAGGACGAACAATATTTGCAATGGAACCTAGGGCCGCGTTCCACTCCTAGTGCCAGAAAAGAGCACGTTTGAGAAAGCGTCTAGCAGGCACACGGAGTTCCAACCAGTGTATGAGAAGCACAAGATGCAAATCAGGTGCGCTGAACACGTGCGTAGACGATGAGGAACAAACATTTAAAAACGCAGCCTATACCGTTCAGCGACATTACCGTGCGAACATCACATGAGAATTGACGTATACGTCTGACCGGCGCAGCGTACTGTGTGTTCCTGGAGCAAGTGCTTCCCTGTCTGTTGCAGGATGTTTCGCTCACCACACGGAGGGACATGTGGTTTATGCATGATGGGGCCCCAGCACACTCTGCCACCGAGGTACGATACTTCCTAAATGCTACATATATCGGGCGGTGGACCTGTGGCTTGGCCTCCACGCTCCCCAGGCCTTAATCCACTGGACTTGTTCTTCTCGAGACACATGAAAACATTGGTGTACGAGACACCTGTGGACTTCCTGGAAGATCTCGTCGCGCGAATCGCTGTTGCTGTGGAGAAGATCAACACCACACCGGGAGTCTACGAGAGGGTGTGACAGTCCTTCATTCGCCGGTGTGGGCTGTGGAACGACGCCCTTAGACGCCAGTTTGAGCAGCTACTTTGAGTCTTTCTCTGATGCGATTGGAATTATGCAACTCATAAATTAGGTATGTCTCTTTGCTTTCACTGTTGAAGGTTCAACGTGGATATGTTACTTTGCTCTTTTCCGGCACTAGGAGTGGAATGCTGCCCTAGGTTCCATTGCAAATATTGTTCGGCTTGATGTGTACATTTATTTGCATCTAATACTTTGGAATAGCTTGGCAAATCAACGTCTCATTCTTTACGCAATTATATATTGTTACACGTTCCAGTTATTACGTTATTTTAATGAAATAATTATTCCGAAACTCAAAATTTTGTGTTAAAAAAGATACCGGAACGCCATTCCGACCTTCTGGTATCTCACTTTGCATCACACTGTTCCAAAGGAAGTCATGTTTTTCATAAATATTGTAGAATAAACTTGACTGTTGAAAATTCAACGTGCTGTTTTTCTAAAAACTAGACCACTTTTCCAAAAGCAATAAATGCTTTCAAAATTATCATAAAAGAAAAATGTAGCCAAATGTACTCAGTTGGAAGTAGGAAGGTCGGAACTATTATTTTACAACGGGGGCAAGGTACCGCGGAAATGCAGCCTTTTGGTTAGATCATAAAACTTTTGTAGAACAGGAAGCTATGATGTCATTTGAAAAGGCTACAGATAAAACGATTATGTTGATGCAATCTAAATTAATATAAACCTTGAATTTCATATCGATATTATAGTGTTTCGATATAAAAGATTTACTCATAAACTCTATTGATTTAAAACTCGACATTACTATGAGTTCCACTAGAACCGTTGCCCTCACATTAAACATAAAAAAAATAAGCATAAAAAACATTTCATTCCTTTCTCACTCTTCCCCTTCCATTTCCTTTCTTCAAAGACTAATTTTATTATATTAAAATAGGAAATAGGAAACCTTCCTGCCCTTTTTATAAAAATACAATACCTTTCAGTAATTTTCGGATATTTGTTCTTTAATAAGGCCGGTACTTCTTGAGACGTTTTTTTTTCTCATGCTGATAACTATAAGGATAACTATAACTAATATATTTTCGTAAAACCTTTTATTATGATACTGACAAGCGTGGAGAGTTTAATGCCATTAAAAAAATCAGAGTTGCAGATGGCCAAACATGGCTGATAATTAAAATAGAAAATACTACTCGTATTAGGTTTCCTGAGAAGAGAATTTAAATGACAGGAAATAAAAAGAAATCCAAAGATTCTTCCAATCTAAGATTACGGACATTAAATTGGAAGAAAAGTAAGAGGCCAAATATGATGTTTCGCCCCTGCACGCAAATGATAATGATAATTAAAACAGAAAATACTACTCGTATTTTGTTTCCTCAGAAGAAAATTTAAATGACAGGAAATAAAAAGAAATCCAAACATTAATCCAATCTATGATTACGGACAGTAAATTGGAAGAGAAGTGAGAGGGCAATTATGATGTTTCGCCCCTACACGCAAATGATAATTAAAATAGAAAACACTACTCGTATTTTGTTGCCTCAGAAGAAAATTTAAATGACAGGAAATAAAAAGAAATCCAAACATTAATCCAATCTATGATTACGGACATCAAATTGGAAGAAAAGTGAGAGGCCAAATATGATGTTTCGCCCCTGCACGCAAATGATAATGGTAACTAAAATAGAAAATACTACTCGTATTTTGTTTCCTCAGAAGAAAATTTAAATGACAGGAAATAAAAAGAAATCCAAACATTAATCCAATCTATGATTACGGACATTAAATTGGAAGAAAAGTGAGAGCGCAAATATGATGTTTCGCCCCTGCACGCAAATGATAATGAAAATTAAAACAGAAAATACTACTGGTATTTTGTTTCCTCATAAGAAAATTTAAATGACAGGAAATAAAAAGAAATCCAAACATTAATCCAATCTATGATTACGGACATTAAATTGGAAGAAAAGTGAGAGGGCAAATATGATGTTTCTCCCCTGCATGCAAATGAGTACAGGGGCAGCTGCCTCCCCTTTGCCCCGCGGTTCCAACGCCACTGCCGTTTTTTTTTTTTTTTTTTTTGATTGGAGGTTTAACGACCTCCGTGAGCAACTCAATGGGCTATAAGCAGTCGCCCGTCTGTAATTTAGGGCCACTGGTTCCAGGGAAGGGAGAGAGCCAGTGCCGTAAGACAAAAACAACATCCACGCCTCGCTGGATTCGAACCCGGGCCCCTTTCGGAAGAATAATCAGAGGCCAGCGCTTAGACCACTGCGCCCTCACTGCAGTGGGAAGCAAGATTTGTGTTTGTAATTTTCCCTCCGTTAACGGACACCTGATTCACACCGGAAAAAGCTCCGAAGGTCGGTAACAAGAAGCGTTGGCACTACAGCCGCCTTCCATTATTCTCCCTTCCACGGTCCTGCTATTCTCCTCTTCACGGCATTAAATTTTTCACGTTAGAAGGGTGGTTACGCGCATCGAGTTACTCAGGTGGTCGTTATACCCCCCCCCCTCAAGAGTAGCTACCTTTGGTACGAAATGGAATGACCGCTAAAAAAAGATGAGGAACGGAAATGCCATTACATTTTCCTTTCCCACCCTGTTTTTCTCGTACTAACCCACATTATGTCGTTTTATATCCCCCCTAAATTTATAAGGGGACGAATGAAACGATTACCACAAAAAAATCGGGCTATTTCAATATAATGATTAACCACGACATACATGAAATTTCCCCATAGGCCAGTTCTAGAGCATGGATCTTCATCGCCGTTAAGTGTCGAAAATGTGTCGCCTCAATGCTTGTATGTCTTCCGGTATTTATACATGCAGCTTATTCGGTAGTATTTAACGCAAAAAAAAGAGGTCAGTTTTCAATTACTATGGGATATTTCGATTAAGAGAGACAGAAGTTAAATTGAAGCTGAATTTTTTGAAACCAAAGCCAAATAAAAGATGTAAAGTCATTAATCAAAACTTGTAACAGGCTTGAACACTTCCTGTGTCAACACGACGACTAAATGGGTTGAAAAATAGCATACATCTCTCTCTCTCTCACCCACAAAAAAGTTTCATATGTCATTCCCGGTACGTTTCTTTCTCACATATTGGTGCGGTGGCACACAGGAGGAAGTCAGTCAGGATAAAAATAAATAAAAAATAGCGTGACGAGGAAGTGTCGCAGGGAACACACAGTGGTGAAAAAATGCGATGATGATCAAGTCACCTGGGAGGTCAACGAAATGAAAGTGCCCTTTCGGAATGAAACCTAAAACAGTATCAGATTCGCTATCAAGAGCTACTTTACCAAAAATTAGGCTTTAACCTGAATCGAAATAGACGGCAGACGCATTTAGAAATTAGGCTATTGTACTTACGAAGATCGAAAAAGTCTTCCAAGAGATGTAGCTGTTGTATAATTGTTCAAGAATATAGAACTACAGTATTTTATAAAAATGTTCAGTGGCAAGACAATTTTTCCATTCTAAATTATTAAAAACTCTCGTTTAATTTACAGCATGGTTATTTCTAAGTTTTGGTAACTATGCGGATAATTTCACAAATCTTGAGAAATATTTAAAGACTGGATTGTTCATTAGCAATCAAAATTGCAAAAAGCATGGTGCCAATTTCCGGAAATTAGAAAAAAAAAATCACTGAAAAGTTTATTTCAGTCTGAGCGCTTAAGCTGGATATACAGTTTGGGTAACAAACTATGTTAGTAAATTAAACAATCTTCTTTTTTTCCTTATTAAAATCCTACCAATAAGCATTAAAGGCTAATAGAAGTTGTTTCTGATTTAGGGTTACTGGCTCCACGAAAGGAAAGCAATCAGAACCGAGGAAGAAGAACAACGCCTGTCTCACACGAGTCTTGAAGTTAGTTCCACTGATTAGGAAGGTAGTGCCATAGGCTCTGTACCAGAGGTCGATTTACAAAAGTATCTTTAGCTCTACACCAGAGGTCGTTTACATAAGCACTATACCAGAGGTCGAGTAACGGAAGTATATCACAGACAAAAACTTGCTTCGTCAATCGTTTAAGAAGCGGTTTGTAAACGTCGCGAGGCTACCTTGTGACTGACATCTCGACCTTGTTTGCTTAGTGGTCCTTTCTACAACATTCTCGAAGACACATGGGTCTCTGAAATCGAAAAGAATTAAGGGTCACTGGGTCGTGACTTTCTTTGGGGCCAAACGAGGTAGGTCAAGATTTTTCTGATTCAGTATCGACCCCTTTAATTTAAATTTCTGTTTTCAGATGAGTCATATCTCCATAGAGAAAAATAGCAGATCTCTGTGGAATTTTGTCGCATGTTTTGTTTCGCTCTCTCTCTCTCTCTTTCTCTCTCTCTCTCTCTCTCTTTCTCTCTCTCTCTCTCTCTCTCTTTCTCTCTCTCTCTCTCTCTCTTTCTTTCAAAGTTTCCTCTGTAATGTGCCAAAGAACACTGCCCTGAAGAGTCCCAACGCCGCACTGTAAAAAAATTGATTGTAGATTTTACGGTTTAAAACCGTTTTCCAGGGTGCCAACACAAAACCGTAAAATCTACAGTTTTATGCAGTGTTGGAGCAAAGCTATAGCTTTAGCTTTGCTCCAACACATTCGTTCCAGCCAAATTTTTGTGTTTTAGTGATTATTTGGACTGTGACTAGCTCTAGCCAAATTATGTGCTGTTTTCTTCATTAAATGCAGTGTTGGAGCAAAGCTATAGCTTTGCTCCAGCACTGCATAAAACTGTAGATTTTACGGTTTGGTGCTGGCACCCTGGAAAACGGTTTAAACCCGTAAAACCTACAGTCAATTTTTCACAGTGCGCGCCGCGGTGTCTTACCGTCTGGAAGCAACACAGCAAAGATGTTCCATCACTATACGAAAAAGTAAGGCTATGCACGCGAATTATGATACCCCAAACATTTTTATTAAATGAATAAGAAATTAATTTAACATGGAGTCATATTTTTGTTTATGTAGACTTTATAAACGCCTATTACCGCAGTAGCAACCTATCTAAAAAAAGTTGTTTTGATATACACTCATGCGCCAAACATTATCACAACCTACCTAATAGCGCATTGAGCCGCCTTTCGCCGCGATTACCGCTTGAACCAGGCGCGGAATCGACCGCACAGGACTGCGGAAGATGTCTTCCGGTATTCGGTAACAGCTGGACAGAATGGTGTTCTGGAATTCGACTGAGCGAGGCACTAGGGTTGTCGGCCGAATGTTGCCCCACTGAATCCCACAAATGTTCGATAGAATTCAAGTTTAAAGGAATCTTGTAGCCAGAGGAGCACACGAAATGCTGGACATGATCTTCAAACAATTCCTGCATAATGCCGGGCCTTGCGACACGGGGCGTTGTTGTCTTTCTGAAAGAGTCCAGCGCCATCAGGATATACGGTTATCATGTTGGCCAACACTTGGTCCAAAACAATGCTTAGATATGGTCTAGAGGTCAGGGTGTGTTCTGCGAGGATGAGGGATGTCCATTGTCACGTGTGTGAACGTGAATATTCTTTTCAGAATGTGAAGTTTGGCAACGGACCGAAAAGTAAGTCAAACATACTGTAGTGAGTGGGCAGTGGCAGATGAAGCTAGCGAAATGATCAGGGATGTACTACATGTAGAAGGGCCTTAGCGGTGCTAAGGTACTTTTCATGGTTGAAGCGGGACAAAGGTGCGTTTAGATGGCCATGTAGCCAGAAATGGCAATTTCTGTGTTTTATACGCAAACATATTCGTATATCAAACGAATGATCGTGTTACAGTCGGTTCACGCTCTATGGCGCTTCATGAATCACAAGAGTTTTAGTGTTAAGAGAATGATAACTTCTTTGTTACGACCGCAATCTTCAAAAGAATGTTATAAGAGGTAGATTCTCCGCATGTTAGAACTTTACTACCAAGAAATAAATCAACAGAAAAAATTAAACAAGTATATATCATAACGGACAAGTATTTCATGGTTGCATTGGGATTTTTTGCTAAGTCGTCACTTAGCACATCTCCTGGTTCTTTACGGGTAACGCGAAAGGAAGCCCCAGTAGACAAGTGGTCAGAGGCTTTGGCTTCTGGCTAATCGCTGGAGCTGGTTCCGGACCCGAGACCAGGATGAAGTAGGCCGGGCTGTCCCCTTTGTCGGGACCAGTGGCCACAAATCAGTGACGGACGACTGCCTATTGCACTGGATACTCATGGTGTTCATTAAACGACCCCCCCCCCAAAAATTTCCTTTGGGGGAGGGGTTAACGACCACCGTGAGCAACTCGATGGGCTATAAGCAGTCGCCTGTCCCTAATTTAGAGCCACTGTCTCCGGGGAAAGGAAAGAACCAGTATCGTAAGGCAAACACAACATCCATGCCTCACGGGATTCGAACCAGTACCCAACCCGGACGAATGGTCAAAAGCCATCGCTTAGACCACTGGGCCACCCGGGCGGTAGATATCCATTACTGCCACCCCTAATTCATAGGAGAGGTTGATAGGCCAAATCAATCAAAAAACACTTAATATTTAAAATATTATTAATACTTAATATTTAAAATCCTTTAGAATCACGTTTACAGCAAATGCACTTTCCTTCTTACAGAAATAAAAACAAAATTATATTCTCGGTATGTGACTCACACGTAACATTTTTTTGATTGGAGGTTTAACGACCACCGTGAGCAACTCAATGGGCTATAAGCAGTCGCCCTTCCCTAATTTGGGGCCATAGGTTCCAAAGAAGGGAAAGAGCCAGTTCCGTAATACAAATACAACATCCATACCTTACTGGGATTCGAACCCGGACCCCTTTCGGACGAAGGATCAGAAGCCATCGCTTAGACCAATGCGCCACCGGGGCGGCCACGTAACATTCATTCTTTTGTTTTAAATTGTCTAAACTCAGTTTTCCCAAAAATCAACAAAATCGTGTATAATAAAATTTAATTAAAAATTATAAATGATAAAACAAGTCTAACTTTAAAAAAAAACTTTCGATAGTCTTCCTTCCGGATTGTTTTTGACTAATCCGTTCACCGCTAAGGCACTTTTTTATTTAGTTTTATTTAGAACTACGTCACTGGGAATGATGACCACGAATAAAGTTATGTTTTGTTTTGTTTTTAGATAAATGTGTTCCTTTGGTTGTGCTATATAATTGATAAATAACAACTTGACATGGTGACAGCTGAATGGGATTCGATTAGCCGTGCAACCGGAGGACACTATTAAATTCTGTCTATAAGTATAATATTAATTTATTCTAGAACAATTTATTCTACCAAAATGAGGTTCGATGGTGATGTGGTAGAGAATTGGAAAAAGTTTAAACAAAGATTTAATCTGTATTTGGAGGTGACTGAAAAATTAATAAGCCTTCTAAGATGAAGCTAGCTATTTTATTAACTAGTTTGGGAGATGAATACAGTGACATTTATAATACATTTAAATTAAGTGAAGATAAGTCAGTAGATTTTAAAGTTGTAATGCAGAAATTTGACAAATATTTTGAACCTGAAGGGAACACCGTTGTGGCAAAATATAAGTTTTTTAATTGTAAACAACAGCTTGGTGAAACTGTGGACTATTTTGTTACCAATCTTAAAACGTTGGCAAAAGATTGTTCATTTGAGAAACAGGAAGATAGCCTGATACGCGATTTAATTATCGTCGGGCTAAGAGATACCGCTATGACATAAAAATTATTAATGGATCCTGATTTAGATTTGGGTAAAGCAATTGATTATTGCCAAGCAAAGTAAGCTAGTGTTAACGAAGCTCAAATAACGATGAATGAGACTATTTCAATATTAAAAGCTGATAAAATCAGGTCTACTAAACCTAAAACACAGGCTTGGAACTTTAAAGATTCAAAGAATACAGTTATAAAGACGAAATGGCTATAACGTAACCCTTTTTCGTGTGCGAGATTGGTGTTACGCTGTGTCTAAAACCATGACTAAGGGAATGTTGAACTAAATGAGAATGCGATACAATAGTTGCACGGGATAGCTCAAATTAAGCTTTTACGGCCAAACGAAACATATACAGAAGCCAAACTTACGATAACCTTTTATTGGTCAATCAATATTTGACGAAATCCAACATATAGCACAGCGAGTTTTACACTTCACATATACTGCCTTAATTATCTATCTTAACAACGATCGAACATCTCCATACACACACACTGACACTAAGCAACTGCTGTATCGTCCTTTTTATCTAACGATCTGATCACATTCATACGTCACTCTCTCCGACCTCAAAAGTGTTGCCAAAATCATTCATGTGAGAGAGAAGATATCACGTTATGTTTGGAAAGTGCAAAAGAGAACAAACTCAAATTTACATAGGAAAAGGAACTAAAAATGAAAGTTAAATTAGAATATACGTTCACATGGCACATATGGTAATAGCTGTTTATATCGCTGTAGCAAGTGTAATACGTCACATGAATGGAAAAAGTGCCTAGCATTTGGTAAACAATGTAGAAAATGTATGAAATATAATCATTTTGCTGTTGTTTGTCGGAAAAAGAAAATGTATAATATTGGTAAAGCGAAAACAGAAAGAAAAGCTGAAGATATTAATAATGTAGTACATTTAAACTGTGTAATAAATTCTGTTAGCTCTGGAAAATTGGAATGGAGAGAAACATTATGTTTAAATGGTACTAAAGTATCTTTTAAGTTAGAAACTGGAGCAAAGGTGAATATAATTCCTGCTAGTGAATTCTTCTCTTGCTCTAATGTAAAATTAGAGACCACTGAAAAGCAAAAGTCTTTTACTGGACATATTATTGATGTTCTTGGGACCTGCACTTTGAATTGTAAAACTAAAAAATTTCGAGAATGCTGAAGTTTTTTGTTGCTCGTGATCCTGCTCATGTTTTTTTATGCCAAAATGCTTGTGAAGATTTAGGTTACATAAAGCGATGTACAGGTTCGGGTGATGTTATGCAAGTTGCCAGTCTGCATTTCAAGGAATATAAAGATGCTTTTTCCGGAGAAATGCGATTGCTTCCATATAATTATGATATTAAAGTTGATAAAGCAGCAGTCCCTAAAATTAATCACATACCGACACAAACCAGTACGAGTAATTCCATTGACCCTTAAAGATCATGCTAAGCTTGAACTTGACTGTACGACAAAAGGAGGTATTCTTGTGAAAGTTTCTGAACCTACCGAATGGGTACATCCTATCGTGGTGGTGAGAAAACCAAATGGAAAAATCAGAATTTGTATGGATCCACGAGAACTAAATAAATTTGTTAAGCGAGAGCACTATCACATACCGACACAAACAAGCATTTTTTCACAGCTCGAAGGAGCTAACTCAGTACTAGATGCATCATCAGCATTTTTGCAAATACCACTTTCTGAGAAAAGTTCACGATTGTGTATGATTGCTACTCCTTTTGGGAGATATAGATATTGTAGCTTGCCATATGGGTTAGTTAATGCTCCAGAAGTGTTTCAAAAAACTATGGATGGCATTTTGTTACGCCTTGAAGGAACTGTAGCGTATATTTTTGATATTTTAGTGTATGGGACTACAGAAGAAGAACATGACACAAGTTTAGAAGCTTTCCTTAAAAGAGCTCGGAATTGTGGATTGAAACTTTCTAAAGAGAAAAGTAAGCTAAAAGTTCAGTCTGTTGATTATATTGGACATTGTTTATCCAAAGAAGGAATTCGTCCAAATGGCTCGAAAATAGAATATAGAAGCCATCCAGGATTTTAAAATCCCTGTATCAAAAAAGGAACTGCAAAGTTTTCTGGGTATAATTACCTATCTTGCAAAGTTTATTCCTAATTTGTCGGATAAAACAGGGGTGCTAAGAAACCTTTTAAGTACAAAAAGTGAATTTTTGTGGTCATCTAATGAACAAAAATGTTTTGTTGATCTGAAGTCTTTAGTAACAAATGCACCTGTATTGATATATTTTGATCCGAGAAAAAGTACTGTGATATCTGTGGATGCTAGCAGCTATGGGTTAGGCGGTGTTTTAATGCAATATAATCATCCAATTGCATTTGCTTCAGTTGCTCTTAGTGAATGTCAGCAAAAGTACAGTCAAATAGAAAAGGAACTATTAGCTATTCTCTATGGCTGTAAGAAGTTTTACTAGTATGTGCATGGCACTTCCTTTCTGCAGAAACTTCACAAGCCATTGCTTGGTCTTCTAAAAAAATCTTTAGATAATATATCTCTTCAATTACAGAGAATGATCTTAGAACTTTTGAGATATGATTTTCAATTGATTCACGTTTCTGGTATGTAGCAGATGCTTTATCTAGAAAATCTGTTGCACAAAGCTTGGAAACAACGTTTTTAGAGGGTGACTGTAGTATAGTATATGCAGTCACAACAGCCAGTGATGCTAAAATGAAAGAAATTCAATTAGCTACATCTCAAGACAAAGAATTGATCAAGGTTAAAACTCTGATTAAAAATGGTTAGCCTGATCATAAATTACAAGTTGACTGTGAGGCTCGTCCTTATTGGGTTAAGATGTTAGAATTACATATATATGATGATTTAGTATTTTTTGATAATCGTCTAGTCATTCCAATAAGAATGCAAAAAGAAGTTTTACAGAAAATCCATATAGCACATCAAGGAATAAATTTTTGTCAGAGTAGGGCAAGAACATCTGTATATTGGACAAATATAATGTCTGATGTGAAAAACATGGTAATACAATGCGACATTTGTCAACATCATCAGAGATCACATACTAAGGAGCCTCTTATGCCTTATTGGATACCTGATGTACCTATCGAAGAGGTTGGAGTGGACATCTATTTCCAAGGTGATGATTTTTTACTCTTAGTGGGCTATCATTCCAATTTTGTTGAAATAAGGAAACAAAATAAGAAGACAACAGAAAGCACAGTGAATGCATTGAAACAAATATTTCGAACGCATAAAATTCCGAAAAAAACTGCATTCTGATAATGGTCCTTATTTTTTTTTATTTTTTTTATTGGAGGTTTAACGACCACCGTGAGCAACTCAATGGGCTATAAGCAGTCGCCCGTCCCTAATTTAGGGCCACTGGTTCCAGGAAAGGGAGAGAGCCAGTACCGTAAGACAAACACAACATCCATGCATCACCGGGATTCGAACCCGGTCCCCTTTCGGACGAACGATCAGAAGCCATCGCTTAGACCACTGCTCCACCGGGCCGGGGCGGCGTAATGGTTCTTCTTATTTCGACAGTATTAACTTCAGGGGTTTCATGGAGCAATATGATATAATGCATGAAACGTCGTCCCCTCGATATCCAAAATCTAATGGTATGATTGAAAGAACTGTTCAGACCCTTAAAGGATTTTTTAATAAAGTAAAACAAGATCAAGGGGATGCAGATTTAGCGATCTTGGAGTATAACAATACATCAAAAGTGGACCTTCCCTCACCTGCACAGTTGCTTATGGGAAGAACTCTGAGATGTATTATACCTACCCATAAAAAAAGGTTGTACCTAAGTTTCCAGTGAGAAAGACCTTAAGAGTTTTGAGACAGAGACAGCAAAGACAGAAGAACCATTACGATGGAAGCCTTTGTCAGTCTTATCAGAACAACAACCTGTCTACATTCAGACTGGCACTAGAAGTTGGGTCCCTGGTAGCGTTTTGAGAAAACATAATTCGCCTCGTTCTTATATAGTCAAAACAGGGGATGATGTTATATATCGTAGAAATAGAATTCATCGAAGACCCAGAGACATTGCTAAACAATGTACAGGGAAAGCCGCCCCGGTGGCGCAGTGGTCTAAGGCGCTGGCCTCTGATCATTCGTCCGTAAGGGGTCCGGGTTCGAATCCCGGTCAGGCATGGATGTTGTGTTTGTCTTACGGCACTGGCTCTCTCCCTTCCCTGGAACCAGTGACCCTAAATTAGGGACGGGCGACTGCTTATAGCCCATTGAGTTGCTCACGGTGGTCGCTAAACCTCGAATCAAAAAAAAAAAAAATGTACAGGAAAGACAGAAGAAGAAACCAGTAGAAATGACGAGAAAGAACTAGACAGGGATGCATTGCCTAATATAATTAGAAAAACAAAGTCGCCAAATGATGCACCAGAGGTGATTCTAATTCAAATGCACCAAGGATGCATTGCCTATTCGAGGTGATTCTAATTCAAATGTACCAAGGATGCATTGCCTATTGGAGGTGATTCTAATTCAAATGCACCAAGGATGCATTGTCTATTGGAGGTGATTCTAATTCAAATGCACCAAGGATGCATTGCCTATTGGAGGTGATTCTAATTCAAATGCACCAAGGATGCATTGCCTATTGGAGGTGATTCTAATTCTTCTGGTCAGGGTGAGAGTTCAAATGACATAACAACTGAGGTATTCTCACGTAACAGAAGGCCGGTGAGAACCCGAACACGATCAAAAAGATTGGAAGACTATATTTGTTTTTAAAGACTTATAACGAAGTAAATTTCTCCGTCATTTTTGGTCTACGCCGGGATTCGAACCCGAGGCCGCTTATTCCGGAACAAGTCGCTCTACCAACTGAGCTACGCAGACGTTTTATTCTGATTCCCATCTGCCTTTATGTCGTGTGCGTCCTGCTGGCAGGTACGTCACATCTCCCCCCCGAAAGAGGGCCGAGGGCATGGCCCACGGGTCAGCCGTGACCATGAATCGTTGCAGGCAGCCATCCACTGTAGAACGTGCACTTGAGAACTCCCAGTCAATCTGCTGTGTGGAATGCAACATCACACATTTTTTTTTATTTTTCGAAGCGCTGGAGAAGGAATTCTCTGATTTTTCCTGTCTCGCGGTGTGGAAATAACATCACACCAATGCGAGATTTTGAACGGCCGGGTCATCCGGATAGTTTGGGCGCCATTATAACGAAGTAAATTTCTCCGTCATTTTTGGTCTACGCCGGGATTCGAACCCGAGGCCGCTTATTCCGGAACAAGTCGCTCTACCAACTGAGCTACGCAGACGTTTTATTCTGATTCCCATCTGCCTTTATGTCGTGTGCGTCCTGCTGGCAGGTACGTCACAGACTCATTTGTATTATTTTACAGGGCAATCATTTGTAAAAAAAGTGTCACGTGTGTGAACGGGAATACTCTTTTTAGAATATGAAGTTTGGCAACGGACCAAAAAGTAAGTCAAATATAATGTAGTGAGTGGGCAGTGGCAGATGAAGCTGGCGGAATGATGGTCACGAATAAAGTTATGTTTGGTTTTGCTTTTAGGTAAATGTGCTCCTTTGGGTGTGTCAAATAATTGATAAATAACAACATGACATCCATGACCCAGAATACTACCTCCGTCAGCCTGCTTCCTTCAAGTTATGCAATCTGGTTGCAGTTGTTCATCCGCGAGGCGTGATATACGGATCCGTTCATCGGCATCCTGGAGCTAAAACCTGGACTAATCGGCATCGTGGAGCTAAAACCTGGACTGATCGGCATCGTGGAGCTAAAACCTGGACTGATCGGCATCCTGGAGCTAAAACATGGACTAATCGGCACCCTGGAGCTAAAACCTGGACTGATCGGCATCGTGGAGCTAAAACCTGAACTAATCGGCATCGTGGTGCTAAAACCTGGACTGATCGGCATCGCGGAGCTGGAATATGGATTCATCGACATCGTAGAGCTGGAACCTGGACCTATCGAATCAGGGCTACTCTTTTCCAGTATTCCAGTATCCAGTCACAGCGCTCTTGCGTCCTCTTCAGGCTCAGCTGTCGATAACGGTCAATGAAGACGGGCACATGAGAGGACCGCCTTCCTTTTAGGCCTATCTACCAGAATGTACGTTCGAAAATATTTCTATGTACTCCCTGATTGTAGTCTGCTGTTAATTGAAGGATCGTGATCTGTCCATTGCGTGGATAGAACATGCCAAACAAAGTTCACCTCGATGACCAACCAATAGTGGTCTCCCCTTTCCGAAATTTTGGGTGGATGTATGCACCTCTTTTGACCGTTCCCAATACACATTTGCTACGGCGGCCCAAGAACAGAAAAGGTTCTTCCGGTTGTTGAAATACTAACCTTCGCCTTCCTCACGCCGGTAATCATTTCCCATTTCAAACTGCGACAAGTCCTTCCCTTCCCTCATTGTGCGTGCGGGGTTTGTACTGTCGAACTGACAAGTGCTGCCTGTGCTGTCTATATACACCGAATGATCACTGAATTATGACCACCCCTATCAAAAGTGTATGCGGCCCGTTGACCACGTGATTTTCGAAAGGGCGCGATTAATCAACCGATGTAGCACATATAAGGTGTGAGTGGAGCAGTAGGTAGTAAAATTCGTACCGTGATGGGTAAACGAAAGGACGTATCGAACTTTGAGAAAGTACAGATTGTTGGAGCTCAAAGAGCGGGTGACTCGATTTCCCTAACTGCTGAACTGGTGCTTTTTTTTTGCAAACCGCCGTAGTTGAACTGTATCAGGACTGGCGTGAAAATGGTGAAAAAATGAGCCGCAGGCAAAACTGGGTATGACAGCGAAAGGTTGATGTGAGTGGTGGGCGCCGTGTACTACGACTCGTACAGGTCAACAGATGCAGTACTGTTCAACAGTTGACTACCCAGTACAACAAAGGTCAATCCTGAACAGTATCCGTCATGACCATACGTCGCACGCTTGCACATATGGACTAAAACAGCAGACAACCCCAGCGACATCCTCTCCCAACTACGGTTCATTGACGCAAAATACCCGCCTGGTGCAAAGACCAGGGAAGTTGGGCTCGGATGACTGTCAAAAAGTGAGCTGCTGGGACGCGTCGCGTTTTTGCTCCACTCCGTGGATGGTCGTGCATGTATTTGGCGCAAACAACATGAGGCATTCGATCCACCACAGTGCAACCCGGTGGAGGCGGTTGCATGTTGTGGGGCATGTTTACCTGCCAAGAACGTGGCCCCCTGATGAATGTGGAACAACGTATGACTGGTGGCCACTATCGTGAATTGCTTGCTTACTTTGTACACCCAGCAATGTTGCACTTTTTCCCGAATGGCGACGGTGTCTTCCAAGGTAACAATACGCCGAGCCGCAAGTCCAATGTTGTGCAGGAATGGCTTGAGGAACACAGTTCAGACTTCCAGCACATCGACTGGCCTCCAAACTCCCCCAATATCAATCCCGTAGAACACTTGTGGGACACTATAGAACGTCATATCAGGCGTTTGGATACACCAGTCACCTACATTGAAGGCCACATTAAACACGCTTGGTTGGCTATAGCGCTCAACTGCTCCGGTATTTTATTGAATCGATACCACGTCAGATAGCTGCTGTACTGTGGGCGAAAGGAGGACCTACGAAGTATTTGGTAGATGGTCATAATTCAGTGATCACTCAGTGTATGTTGAATCGATGCCGCGTCGGATAGCTTCTGTGCTGAGGGCGAAAGGAGGGACTACGAAGTATTAGGTAGGTGGTCATAATTCAGTGACCACTCAGTGTATGTTGAATCGATGCCGCGTCGGATAGCTTCTGTGCTGAGGGCGAAAGGAGGGACTACGAAGTATTAGGTAGGTGGTCATAATTCAGTGATCACTCAGTGTATTTTGAATCGATGCCGCGTCGGATAGCTGCTGTACTGAGGGCGAAAGGAGGATCTATTAGGTAGGTGGTCATAATTCAGTGATCACTCAGTGTATGTTGAATGGATGCTACGTCGGATAGCTGCTGTACTGAGGGTGAAAGGAGGACCTACGAAGTAGTAGGAAGATGGCCGTAACTCAGTGATCACTCAGTGTATGTTGAATCGATACCACGTCGGATAGCTGCTGTACTGAGGGCGAAAGGGAGACCTACGAAGTATTAGGTAGGTGGTCATAATTCAGTGATCACTCAGTGTATGTTGAATCGATGCCACGTCGGATAGCTGCGGAACTGAGGGTGAAAGGAGGACCTACGAAGTATTAGGTAGGTGGTCATAATTCAGTGACCACTCAGTGTATGTTGAATCGATGCCGCGTCGGATAGCTTCTGTGCTGAGGGCGAAAGGAGGGACTACGAAGTATTAGGTGGTGGTCATAATTCAGTGATCACTCAGTGTATTTTGAATCGATGCCGCGTCGGATAGCTGCTGTACTGAGGGCGAAAGGAGGATCTATTAGGTAGGTGGTCATAATTCAGTGATCACTCAGTGTATGTTGAATGGATGCTACGTCGGATAGCTGCTGTACTGAGGGTGAAAGGAGGACCTACGAAGTAGTAGGTAGATGGCCGTAACTCAGTGATCACTCAGTGTATGTTGAATCGATACCACGTCGGATAGCTGCTGTACTGAGGGCGAAAGGGAGACCTACGAAGTATTAGGTAGGTGGTCATAATTCAGTGATCACTCAGTGTATGTTGAATCGATGCCACGTCGGATAGCTGCGGTACTGAGGGTGAAAGGAGGACCTACGAAGTATTAGGTAGGTGGTCATAATTCAGTGATCACTCAGTGTATTTTGAATCGATGCCGCGTCGGATAGCTGCTGTACTGAGGGCGAAAGGAGGATCTATTAGGTAGGTGGTCATAATTCAGTGATCACTCAGTGTATGTTGAATGGATGCTACGTCGGATAGCTGCTGTACTGAGGGTGAAAGGAGGACCTACGAAGTAGTAGGTAGATGGCCGTAACTCAGTGATCACTCAGTGTATGTTGAATCGATACCACGTCGGATAGCTGCTGTACTGAGGGCGAAAGGGAGACCTACGAAGTATTAGGTAGGTGGTCATAATTGAGTGATCACTTAGTTTGTGTTGAATCGATGCCGCGTGGGATAGCTTCTGTGCTGAGGGCGAAAGGAGGGCCTACGAAGTATTAAGCAGGTGGTCATAATTCAGTGATCACTCAGTGTACGTTGAATCGATGTCGCGTCGGATAGCTTCTGTGCTGAGGGCGAAAGGAGGGCCTACGAAGTATTAGGTAGGTGGTCATAATTCAGTGATCACTCAGTGTATGTTGAATCGATGCCACGTCGGATAGCTGCTGCACTGAGGATGAAAGGAGGACCTACGAAGTATTAGGTAGATGGTCATAATTCAGTGATCACACAGTGTATGTTGAATCGATGCCGCGTCGGATAGCTTCTGTGCTGAGGGCGAAAGGAGGGACTACGAAGTATTAGGTAGGTGGTCATAATTCAGTGATCACTCAGTGTATGTTGAATCGCTGCCGCGTCGGATAGCTTCTGTGCTGAGGGCGAAAGGATGGCCTACGAAGTATTAGGTAGGTGGTCATAATTCAGTGATCACTCAGTGTATGTTGAATCGATGCCACGTCGGATAGCTGCGGTACTGAGGGTGAAAGGAGGACCTACGAAGTATTAGGTAGGTGGTCATAATTCAGTGATCACTCAGTGTATGTTGAATCGATGCCGCGTCGGATAGCTGCTGTACTGAGGGCGAAAGGAGGACCTACGAAGTATTAGGTAGGTGGTCATAATTCAGTGATCACTCAGTGTATGTTGAATCGATGCCGCGTCGGATAGCTGCTGTACTGAGGGCGAAAGGAGGACCTACGAAGTATTAGGTAGGTGGTCATAATTCAGTGATCACTCAGTGTATGTTGAATCGATGCCGCGTCGGATAGCTGCTGTACTGAGGGCGAAAGGAGGACCTACGAAGTATTAGGTAGGTGGTCATAATTCAGTGATCACTCAGTGTATGTTGAATCGATGCCGCGTCGGATAGCTGCTCTACTGAGGGCGAAAGGAGGACCTACGAAGTATTAGGTAGGTGGTCATAATTCAGTGATCACTCAGTGTATGTTGAATCGATGCCGCGTCGGATAGCTGCTCTACTGAGGGCGAAAGGAGGGCCTACGAAGTATTAGGTAGGTGGTCACAATTCAGTGATCACTCAGTGTATGTTGAATCGATGCCGCGTCGGATAGCTGCTGTACTGAGGGCGAAAGGAGGACCTACGAAGTATTAGGTAGGTGGTCATAATTCAGTGATCACTCAGTGTATGTTGAATCGATGCCGCGTTGGATAGCTGCTCTACTGAGGACGAAAGGAGGGCCTACGAAGTATTAGGTAGGTGGTCACAATTCAGTGATCACTCAGTGTATGTTGAATCGATGCCGCGTCGGATAGCTGCTCTACTGAGGGCGAAAGGAGGGCCTACGAAGTATTAGGTAGGTGGTCACAATTCAGTGATCACTCAGTGTATGTTGAATCGATGCCGCGTCGGATAGCTGCTGTACTGAGGGCGAAAGGAGGACCTACGAAGTATTAGGTAGGTGGTCATAATTCAGTGATCACTCAGTGTATTTTGAATCGATGCCGCGTCGGATAGCTGCTCTACTGAGGGCGAAAGGAGGACCTACTAAGTATTAGGTAGGTGGTCATAATTAAGTGATCACTCAGTGTATGTTGAATCGATGCCGCGTCGGATAGCTGCTGTACTGAGGGCGAAAGGAGGACCTACGAAGTATTATGTAGGTGGTCATATTTCAGTGATCACTCAGTGTATTTTGAATCGATGCCGCGTCGGATAGCTGCTCTACTGAGGGCGAAAGGAGGACCTACGAAGTATTTGGTAGATGGTCATAATTCAGTGATCACTCAGTGTATGTTGAATCGATGCCGCGTCGGATAGCTTCTGTGCTGAGGGCGACAGGAGGGACTACGGAGTATTAGGTAGGTGGTCATAATTCAGTGACCACTCAGTGTATGTTGAATCGATGCCGCGTCGGATAGCTTCTGTGCTGAGGGCGAAAGGAGGGACTACGAAGTATTAGGTAGGTGGTCATAATTCAGTGATCACTCAGTGTATTTTGAATCGATGCCGCGTCGGATAGCTGCTGTACTGAGGGCGAAAGGAGGATCTATTAGGTAGGTGGTCATAATTCAGTGATCACTCAGTGTATGTTGAATGGATGCTACGTCGGATAGCTGCTGTACTGAGGGTGAAAGGAGGACCTACGAAGTAGTAGGTAGATGGCCGTAACTCAGTGATCACTCAGTGTATGTTGAATCGATACCACGTCGGATAGCTGCTGTACTGAGGGCGAAAGGGAGACCTACGAAGTATTAGGTAGGTGGTCATAATTCAGTGATCACTCAGTGTATGTTGAATCGATGCCGCGTCGGATAGCTGCTGTACTGAAGGCGAAAGGAGGACCTACGAAGTATTAGGTAGGTGGTCATAATTCAGTGATCACTCAGTGTATGTTGAATCGATGCCGCGTCGGATAGCTGCTCTACTGAGGGCGAAAGGAGGGCCTGCGAAGTATTAGGTAGGTGGTCACAATTCAGTGATCACTCAGTGTATGTTGAATCGATGCCGCGTCGGATAGCTGCTCTACTGAGGGCGAAAGGAGGGCCTACGAAGTATTAGGTAGGTGGTCACAATTCAGTGATCACTCAGTGTATGTTGAATCGATGCCGCGTCGGATAGCTGCTCTACTGAGGGCGAAAGGAGGACCTACGAAGTATTAGGTAGGTGGTCATAATTCAGTGATCACTCAGTGTATTTTGTATCGATGCCGCGTCGGATAGCTGCTCTACTGAGGGCGAAAGGAGGACCTACGAAGTATTAGGTAGGTGGTCATAATTCAGTGATCACTCAGTGTATGTTGAATCGATGCCGCGTCGGATAGCTGCTGTACTGAGGGCGAAAGGAGGACCTACGAAGTATTAGGTAGGTGGTCATATTTCAGTGATCACTCAGTGTATTTTGAATCGATGCCGCGTCGGATAGCTGCTCTACTGAGGGCGAAAGGAGGACCTACGAAGTATTTGGTAGATGGTCATAATTCAGTGATCACTCAGTGTATGTTGAATCGATGCCGCGTCGGATAGCTTCTGTGCTGAGGGCGAAAGGATGGCCTACGAAGTATTAGGTAGGTGGTCATAATTCAGTGATCACTCAGTGTATTTTGAATCGATGCCGCGTCGGATAGCTGCTGTACTGAGGGCGAAAGGAGGATCTATTAGGTAGGTGGTCATAATTCAGTGATCACTCAGTGTATGTTGAATGGATGCTACGTCGGATAGCTGCTGTACTGAGGGTGAAAGGAGGACCTACGAAGTAGTAGGTAGATGGCCGTAACTCAGTGATCACTCAGTGTATGTTGAATCGATACCACGTCGGATAGCTGCTGTACTGAGGGCGAAAGGGAGACCTACGAAGTATTAGGTAGGTGGTCATAATTCAGTGATCACTCAGTGTATGTTGAATCGATGCCGCGTCGGATAGCTGCTGTACTGAAGGCGAAAGGAGGACCTACGAAGTATTAGGTAGGTGGTCATAATTCAGTGATCACTCAGTGTATGTTGAATCGATGCCGCGTCGGATAGCTTCTGTGCTGAGGGCGAAAGGAGGGACTACGAAGTATTAGGTAGGTGGTCATAATTCAGTGATCACACAGTGTATGTTGAATCGATGCCGCGTCGGATAGCTTCTGTGCTGAGGGCGAAAGGAGGGACTACGAAGTATTAGGTAGGTGGTCATAATTCAGTGATCACTCAGTGTATTTTGAATCGATGCCGCGTCGGATAGCTGCTCTACTGAGGGCGAAAGGAGGACCTACGAAGTATTAGGTAGGTGGTCATAATTCAGTGATCACTCAGTGTATGTTGAATCGATGCCGCGTCGGATAGCTGCTGTACTGAGGGCGAAAGGAGGACCTACGAAGTATTAGGTAGGTGGTCATATTTCAGTGATCACTCAGTGTATTTTGAATCGATGCAGCGTCGGATAGCTGCTCTACTGAGGGCGAAAGGAGGACCTACGTAGTATTTGGTAGATGGTCATAATTCAGTGATCACTCAGTGTATGTTGAATCGATGCCGCGTCGGATAGCTTCTGTGCTGAGGGCGAAAGGATGGCCTACGAAGTATTAGGTAGGTGGTCATAATTCAGTGATCACTCAGTGTATTTTGAATCGATGCCGCGTCGGATAGCTGCTGTACTGAGGGCGAAAGGAGGATCTATTAGGTAGGTGGTCATAATTCAGTGATCACTCAGTGTATGTTGAATGGATGCTACGTCGGATAGCTGCTGTACTGAGGGTGAAAGGAGGACCTACGAAGTAGTAGGTAGATGGCCGTAACTCAGTGATCACTCAGTGTATGTTGAATCGATACCACGTCGGATAGCTGCTGTACTGAGGGCGAAAGGGAGACCTACGAAGTATTAGGTAGGTGGTCATAATTCAGTGATCACTCAGTGTATGTTAAATCGATGCCGCGTCGGATAGCTGCTCTACTGAGGGCGAAAGGAGGGCCTACGAAGTATTAGGTAGGTGGTCACAATTCAGTGATCACTCAGTGTATGTTGAATCGATGCCGCGTCGGATAGCTGCTCTACTGAGGGCGAAAGGAGGGCCTACGAAGTATTAGGTAGGTGGTCACAATTCAGTGATCACTCAGTGTATGTTGAATCGATGCCGCGTCGGATAGCTGCTGTACTGAGGGCGAAAGGAGGACCTACGAAGTATTAGGTAGGTGGTCATAATTCAGTGATCACTCAGTGTATTTTGAATCGATGCCGCGTCGGATAGCTGCTCTACTGAGGGCGAAAGGAGGACCTACGAAGTATTTGGTAGATGGTCATAATTCAGTGATCACTCAGTGTATGTTGAATCGATGCCGCGTCGGATAGCTTCTGTGCTGAGGGCGAAAGGATGGCCTACGAAGTATTAGGTAGGTGGTCATAATTCAGTGATCACTCAGTGTATTTTGAATCGATGCCGCGTCGGATAGCTGCTGTACTGAGGGCGAAAGGAGGATCTATTAGGTAGGTGGTCATAATTCAGTGATCACTCAGTGTATGTTGAATGGATGCTACGTCGGATAGCTGCTGTACTGAGGGTGAAAGGAGGACCTACGAAGTAGTAGGTAGATGGCCGTAACTCAGTGATCACTCAGTGTATGTTGAATCGATACCACGTCGGATAGCTGCTGTACTGAGGGCGAAAGGGAGACCTACGAAGTATTAGGTAGGTGGTCATAATTCAGTGATCACTCAGTGTATGTTGAATCGATGCCACGTCGGATAGCTGCGGTACTGAGGGTGAAAGGAGGACCTACGAAGTATTAGGTAGGTGGTCATAATTCAGTGATCACTCAGTGTATTTTGAATCGATGCCGCGTCGGATAGCTGCTGTACTGAGGGCGAAAGGAGGATCTATTAGGTAGGTGGTCATAATTCAGTGATCACTCAGTGTATGTTGAATGGATGCTACGTCGGATAGCTGCTGTACTGAGGGTGAAAGGAGGACCTACGAAGTAGTAGGTAGATATGCGTAACTCAGTGATCACTCAGTGTATGTTGAATCGATACCACGTCGGATAGCTGCTGTACTGAGGGCGAAAGGAAGACCTACGAAGTATTAGGTAGGTGGTCATAATTGAGTGATCACTTAGTTTGTGTTGAATCGATGCCGCGTGGGATAGCTTCTGTGCTGAGCGCGAAAGGAGGGCCTACGAAGTATTAGGTAGGTGGTCATAATTCAGTGATCACTCAGTGTATTTTGAATCGATGCCGCGTCGGATAGCTGCTGTACTGAGGGCGAAAGGAGGATCTATTAGGTAGGTGGTCATAATTGAGTGATCACTTAGTTTGTGTTGAATCGATGCCGCGTGGGATAGCTTCTGTGCTGAGGGCGAAAGGAGGGCCTACGAAGTATTAAGTAGGTGGTCATAATTCAGTGATCACTCAGTGTACGTTGAATCGATGTCGCGTCGGATAACTTCTGTGCTGAGGGCGAAAGGAGGGCCTACGAAGTATTAGGGAGGTGGTCATAATTCAGTGATCACTCAGTGTATGTTGAATCGATGCCGCGTCGGATAGCTTCTGTGCTGAGGGCGAAAGGAGGGACTACGAAGTATTAGGTAGGTGGTCATAATTCAGTGATCACTCAGTGTATGTTGAATCGCTGCCGCGTCGGATAGCTTCTGTGCTGAGGGCGAAAGGATGGCCTACGAAGTATTAGGTAGGTGGTCATAATTCAGTGATCACTCAGTGTATGTTGAATCGATGCCGCGTCGGATAGCTGCTCTACTGAGGGCGAAAGGAGGGCCTACGAAGTATTAGGTAGGTGGTCACAATTCAGTGATCACTCAGTGTATGTTGAATCGATGCCGCGTCGGATAGCTGCTGTACTGAGGGCGAAAGGAGGACCTACGAAGTATTAGGTAGGTGGTCATAATTCAGTGATCACTCAGTGTATGTTGAATCGCTGCCGCGTCGGATAGCTTCTGTGCTGAGGGCGAAAGGATGGCCTACGAAGTATTAGGTAGGTGGTCATAATTCAGTGATCACTCAGTGTATGTTGAATCGATGCCGCGTCGGATAGCTGCTCTACTGAGGGCGAAAGGAGGGCCTACGAAGTATTAGGTAGGTGGTCACAATTCAGTGATCACTCAGTGTATGTTGAATCGATGCCGCGTCGGATAGCTGCTCTACTGAGGGCGAAAGGAGGGCCTACGAAGTATTAGGTAGGTGGTCACAATTCAGTGATCACTCAGTGTATGTTGAATCGATGCCGCGTCGGATAGCTGCTGTACTGAGGGCGAAAGGAGGACCTACGAAGTATTAGGTAGGTGGTCATAATTCAGTGATCACTCAGTGTATGTTGAATCGCTGCCGCGTCGGATAGCTTCTGTGCTGAGGGCGAAAGGATGGCCTACGAAGTATTAGGTAGGTGGTCATAATTCAGTGATCACTCAGTGTATGTTGAATCGATGCCGCGTCGGATAGCTGCTCTACTGAGGGCGAAAGGAGGGCCTACGAAGTATTAGGTAGGTGGTCACAATTCAGTGATCACTCAGTGTATGTTGAATCGATGCCGCGTCGGATAGCTGCTCTACTGAGGGCGAAAGGAGGGCCTACGAAGTATTAGGTAGGTGGTCATAATTCAGTGATCACTCAGTGTATGTTGAATCGATGCCACGTCGGATAGCTGCTGCACTGAGGATGAAAGGAGGACCTACGAAGTATTAGGTAGATCGTCATAATTCAGTGATCACTCAGTGTATGTTGAATCGCTGCCGCGTCGGATAGCTTCTGTGCTGAGGGCGAAAGGAGGACCTACGAAGTATTAGGTAGGTGGTCATATTTCAGTGATCACTCAGTGTATTTTGAATCGATGCCGCGTCGGATAGCTGCTCTACTGAGGGCGAAAGGAGGACCTACGAAGTATTAGGTAGGTGGTCATAATTCAGTGATCACTCAGTGTATTTTGAATCGATGCCGCGTCGGATAGCTGCTCTACTGAGGGCGAAAGGAGGACCTACGAAGTATTAGGTAGGTGGTCATAATTCAGTGATCACTCAGTGTATGTTGAATCGATGCCGCGTCGGATAGCTGCTGTACTGAGGGCGAAAGGAGGACCTACGAAGTATTAGGTAGGTGGTCATAATTCAGTGATCACTCAGTGTATGTTGAATCGCTGCCGCGTCGGATAGCTGCTCTACTGAGGGCGAAAGGAGGACCTACGAAGTATTAGGTAGGTGGTCATAATTCAGTGATCACTCAGTGTATTTTGAATCGATGCCGCGTCGGATAGCTGCTCTACTGAGGGCGAAAGGAGGACCTACGAAGTATTAGGTAGATCGTCATAATTCAGTGATCACTCAGTGTATGTTGAATCGCTGCCGCGTCGGATAGCTTCTGTGCTGAGGGCGAAAGGAGGACCTACGAAGTATTAGGTAGGTGGTCATATTTCAGTGATCACTCAGTGTATTTTGAATCGATGCCGCGTCGGATAGCTGCTCTACTGAGGGCGAAAGGAGGACCTACGAAGTATTAGGTAGGTGGTCATAATTCAGTGATCACTCAGTGTATTTTGAATCGATGCCGCGTCGGATAGCTGCTCTACTGAGGGCGAAAGGAGGACCTACGAAGTATTAGGTAGGTGGTCATAATTCAGTGATCACTCAGTGTATGTTGAATCGATGCCGCGTCGGATAGCTGCTGTACTGAGGGCGAAAGGAGGACCTACGAAGTATTAGGTAGGTGGTCATAATTCAGTGATCACTCAGTGTATGTTGAATCGCTGCCGCGTCGGATAGCTGCTCTACTGAGGGCGAAAGGAGGACCTACGAAGTATTAGGTAGGTGGTCATAATTCAGTGATCACTCAGTGTATGTTGAATCGATGCCACGTCGGATAGCTGCTGCACTGAGGATGAAAGGAGGACCTACGAAGTATTAGGTAGATCGTCATAATTCAGTGATCACTCAGTGTATGTTGAATCGCTGCCGCGTCGGATAGCTTCTGTGCTGAGGGCGAAAGGATGGCCTACGAAGTATTAGGTAGGTGGTCATAATTCAGTGATCACTCAGTGTATGTTGAATCGCTGCCGCGTCGGATAGCTGCGGTACTGAGGGTGAAAGGAGGACCTACGAAGTATTAGGTAGGTGGTCATAATTCAGTGCTCACTTAGTGTATATTCTGCGTCGGTCGGTGATGTCATGGCTATATGTTGTGGGACGCTTCCTTCCATTCGTAGGGACAGCGGTGATCATAATCATCCGGCCCATTGCTGTACATACAAATTGCATTAAATATAACATTTTATGCAATGGACGTTCCTGATATTTTAACTTGCACGTCAAATAGAATAATAAATTTTTGCTAACCTACTAAGGTGGTAAGTCTTCATGAAAATACGTTACGTATGATAACTGTAAAGTGAATCATAGCATTCGCAGTTAACAGCAAAGCATGACATATTCCAGATAAGGAAATTCAAGAGTCGGGTCAGGGCGATAAAATGTTGGCCAAGTTCTATTTCTGATCATCCGCCTTATTCACCTGCTCTATCTTTTAAATAACATCACTTCTTTAAGCACCTCGACACCCTCCTGTAGGGCAAATTGTTTCCCAATCAAACATCAGTTAAAAACTGCACTCCATGAGTTTGTCGTATCCCGAAGTTCGACATTTTTTCACGACGACAAGCTTGCGTCTCATTAGCAAAAGCGTGTTGCTGCTGGCGGTGAATATATTGATTAATAAAGTTTCCGTATTTTGGGTGTTTGAAGTTTCTATCAATATTCCTCCATTTCATCTGCAACAACCTAATATAAGAAATTATACAGCAATAAAAGCGGATCAAAACAGATACAGAAAGCTATTAATCGAACTCGCTTGTCTCGAAAGGAAATTTTTACTCGGTGAATGGTGATCCGTTTGTGTCTTTGCCACAGGATACAAGAAAACATGCATAGAGTGATGGAAGATTGCACGGGGAACGAGACTGTCAATAAACAAGCGTTTCCTAAAATGGTTCAGTTTGTTGGTGGCCTTTCTTAGCATAGTTTGCCTGGGAAGACAGATCGATCCCTTTTAAGAAGTTTCTGTCCATTCACAAAAAAAAAAAAAAAAAAATAGTTCATGCTTTGTCATCGCAGCCCTTTCCACGTTATTTGTTTAGTTACATGTCTATGTCATGGAGATGAAACAGTGCGTTGTTGTCGCCATTTTCGTTGAGCGAAAGAGAAACCAAGCCTATTGTTTAAAGTCCCTTTAGAGCTCTTATTGAATGGATGGTTAAACGAGTTTCTAATTTAAGCTTCACTTTGTGGAGGATACTCTTACTCGCTTTTGTAACAAAATTTGACATTAACAAGCGACATGTAGTATCGATTTTCTTCCCTGGCTTTTAGTCTCGTTTTATTATCCATTTCATCGCTACCAAGCACATCAATGTTTTCGATTACACGTATGTATGACGTAAGTGGCAGTTTTCGAAGTGTTTTGATGCAGGTGCATATAGCAACGACTCTTTCTTTTCCATTACCCTCCGTCTCAGAGATCTATAAGGTATCAATTATTTCATTCTTTCTCAACCACTACTTCTATAATTCTACTTATCTCTAGATGTACACTGGCGTGCAAAAATTAAGGAGGAGACGGTTTTTCGAATGTAACGTCGTGCAGAAGTGCTCCACATCGACTCAAATCATACCATAAGATCCCCAAGATGTAAGAATATGGGACAGGTGAGCAAAACCGTCCAAACAAGGAATCCAAAGGATACAAAGGCACTTTATTAAAAGGTAGCTTCCAGCACAACTGGACAGAAGACAGAAACGTCCATGTGACAGGCAGCTGCCAAGAAAAATCCAGCCTTTAGTAGAGGATATGATCACCCCTGACTGCGTTGCTAAATTTACAATGTCTGCCCATGCTGAGGACGAGGTTGTCAAGGAGCTGTTGAGGCATCGCGATCCATTCCTCTTGTAGCGCCAATCGCAGCTGCGGAATCGTTGCTGGCGCCTGGTGACGTGCTGCCAAGCGTCTCCCGAGAAGGTTCCACACGTGTTCGATTGGATTTAGGTCCGGGAACCTTGCGGGCCAATCCATGCGTTGAATATCTTCACTCTCCAACAGCTCTGCGACAGCCACTGTACGATGAGGTGTAGCGTTGTCGTCCATGAAGAGGAACTCAGGACCCACAGCACCTCTAAATAGACGTACGTGATGCAGGAGAACCTCGGTACAATAGCGGACACCAGTGACTGAACCTCCTTGGAAGATGTGGAGGTCAGTACGGCTACCAAGCATGATACCGTCCCAAACGAGAACTCCACCACCTCCAAACCGGTCCCTTTTGATGATGTTGGAGGTGTGATTGCGTGTTCCCTGCTCTCTCCAGATGTGTATACGTCCAGAATCGCTCGTCAGACTAAATCAGCTCTCATCCGTGAAGAGAACTCGACCCCATTGCTGATGTGTCTAGTTCTTGTGTTCCTGGCACCAAAGAAACCGCCGTCTCCGATGAGCAGGCGTTAATGACACACACCGTACTGGTCGTCGTGCAAATAGACCACCTTTGTGCAGCCTCCGGGTCACGGTAAAACGCGATAACGGACGTCCAGTTGTCTGTTGCACGTGCCTTGCGATTTTCCCCGCTGTCTGCCGCCTGTCTCTTCTCGCCTGTAGGACAATATACCGGTCGTCCACCGCCGTGGTTGCTCGTGAATGACCACTGCTAAACTCTCGGACACCTGTTCCTGCCGTTTGAAGTACTCTCCAAGCTCGTGAAACGATGCTGTGAGCGATCCCAAACTCCTCGGCCACACTATTCCCACTTCGACCTTCTTCCAACTTCCCAATGACGCGACCTCGGGTAAAGTCATCCAGATGTCGTCTACTGGATTGCCTGTTGGCCATATCACACGGTGGCAACAACTCGACGTCGTTCAAATCGATGTACACCGTGCAATAGCTTTCACCGAATTGCTGAGCGCATTCCGCCCGTGTGCTTTATACCCTTGCGACACCCCCTACGTCATGCTGCATATATGCGCTTGCATTACCATACCGGACCCTAGTCTATCTCTTGAGTGGTCTTTCGGTCCGTTCTGCCTGCTCGTTCCGGCGTTATGCTAATTTCTTCTCTTCGTCCTTAATTTTTGCACACCTGTGTATTTCGCGGAATTCCTTTCACAACCCAGACTCTAGACATAAAGTTTAATGTCTTTGGCTTGCGTTTGTTTCACAACGTAAGCTCATCGCCGTTTTGGATGATGATCTTATGTAAGATCGAAAATCCGTTTGCCGAATGAGATTTTTCTAAATCCATTCTGCCGCCTCGGTGGCGCAGTGGTCTAAGCAATGGCCTCTGATCATTCGTCCGAAAGGGGCCCGGGTTTGAATCCCGGTGAGGCATGGATGTTGTGTTTGTATTACGGCACTGGCTCTCTCCCTTCCCTGGAACCAGTGGCCCTAAATTACGGACGGGCGACTGCTTATAGCCCATTGAGTTGCTCACGGTGGTCGTTTAACCTCCAATCAAAAAAAAAATTCATTCTAAAGGAGATCAAGGTTTCTTAATCGAGTACATGATGTTATTTCATGATGTTCAAATTAGGAAGAAACGGAGTGGCAAGCAAAGCACGCACTTATTCTTACAATTACTGTATGTTATGTGTCAACAACATGAAATCATTATGCAATTAAGACTAATAAGAGTGTGTGGGTTTTAAAAAAGTAAAGACGATTTTGCTGTGAGAAAAGTCATGTATGTACAAGTCTTATAACGTACAAGTTTGTCCGCTCCGGACATCGTAACCGGGTCCCCGCACTCCGGAGTAAGTTGCTCTCCCAACTGAGCTACGCAGGCATGTGTTCTCACTGCTATCTGCCTTTATCTCATGTGCGTCCTGCGGGGAAGTCACGTCACATCTCCCCCCGCCCCCGAAAGAGGGCAGAAGGCATGGCCCACGGGGCATCAGGGACCATGTGTCGCTGTAGGCAGTCATCCAATGAAAAACGTGCATTTGAGAAATCCCAGACAATTTGGTGTGTGAAACGTAACATCCCACTGATTTATTTTTTCAAAGCACTGAAGAAGGGATTCTCATTTTTCCTGTCTCGCCGTGTGGAAAGAACATCACATCATTGCGAGGAACGTAACAGCCACGTCATCCTGGAAGTTAGGGCGCCAATATAACGTACAACTTTGTCCGCGCCGGGCGTCGAAACAGGGTCCCCTCACTCCGGAGTAGCCGTCCCGGTGGCGCAGTGGTCTAAGCGATGGCTTCTTATCCTTCGTCCGAAAGGGGTCCGGGTTCGAATCCCGATGAGACATGGATGTTGTGTTTGCCTTACGGCACTGTCTCTCTTCCTTCCCTGAAGCCACCCTAAATTAGGGACGGGCAACTGCTTATAACTCATTGAGTTGCTCACGGTGGTCGTTAAACCTCCAAAAATAAAGAAAAACACTTCGGAGTAAGTCGCTCTCCCAACTGAGCTACGCGGACATGTGCTATCACTGGTATCTGCCTTTATCTCATGTGCGTCTTGCAGGGCAGGCACGTCACAGTCTGATTTCTTCAAATTTATTCAAGCGGTATGATTCCATGCCCCTTAGAACTACATTCATTTACCATTTTTTGACTTTCTGATTTCATATTTCATCAGTAACCCAGATCTCCTTAATGCATGACTTAATAGCCTGCATAGTTCTCATGGTTATACATAATGGTACTATTACCATAGGCATACATAAGGAGGTATTATAACTTGATTATTGATTTACTGTACGTTGGTCACGCCACTCTAGGCGTAACTTATTGCTTAGTATTTATTTAATGTGGTGTACTGCCGGTATAGTGATTTGCTGTTAATATTAGTTATATCGCTTCTCATACTGACATGGTTTGTGGAGCACAGTTAGTGGAGTGCGGGTAATATTCAGTTCCTTTCTGTTTACAGTTCCCACCTACTCTTACATGTATGATAAATACACTATCTACCAAAAAGTAATTAGACACATGTGATATCAAAGGAAAACGAAGTTTATTCACCTTCAATAGTTGGTGGAGCCTCCACGAGCGGCGATTACAGCTGCGACCCTCCGGGGCATACTCTCAACCAGGCGTTGTACGACGGCGAGCGGTATTTTTTCCCACTCGGCTTGGAGAAGACAGGTCAGTTCCTTCACCGATTTCGGACGGTGGGGGCACCCCTTGGGTCGACGCTCCAACTCGTCCCAGAGGTGCTCGATAGGGTTAAGGTCCGGGCTCTGAGCAGGCCAGTCCATTCGATTAACCCCATTGTCACCATACCAAGCCATGGTCGACCTCGCAACATGACAGGTGGCATTGCCATCCTGAAAGTAACATGGGTCCACCCCGTAAAACTGCCACAACGTAGGAAGCGCATGGTCATCCAAAATGGTGCAGTAGGTCTCGGCGTTGAGTCTACCAGGAATTGCGACCAAAGGTCCCGTGCCATACCAGGAGAAACACCCCCATAGCATAATTCCACCGCCGCCGAACTTCACAGTTGGCACAATACATTCCGGCAGGGGGCGTTCTCCAGGCAGACGCCAAACCAAGACCCTGCCATCCGAACGGTAGAGGGTGAACCTTGATTCGTCGCTCCAGAGAACCTGTTTCCACTGTTCAACGGTCCACTATCGACGTTCTTTGCACCACGTTAGCCGAGCAGCGCTATTGGACTTGGTGATAAAAGGCGTGTGGGCGGCAGCACGTCCATGATAACCGAGCAGATGGTCTTCCTTACGGATGATTTTCTTCGAAAGAACACTCCCGGATGCCTGTTGAAACTCCTCGCGGATGTGGCCCATCGATTCGGTGCTGTTCTTCCGAATTTCTCTGGCCAGCACCCGTCGGTCTCTAACTCCCAGTTTTGTGGGTCTGCCGGGTGGGGGCACATTCCGACAGTCACCTCTCATCTTCCACTTGCCAATCACGTAGGCCACTGTCGATTTTGGATACTTCAATTCGCTGGATATGTCACTATGGATCGGCCATTTCTGTGATACCCAACGATTACACCTTTCTCGAAATCAGAGAGCTCCGAACTGCGTGGCATCTTGCATGCGACTGGTTGCGTTGTTGTTTCGCACACGATATTTAACGGCGGCGGCCGTGACGTGTATAAGGACCGCAAATATCGTCGATGCAAGGGTGTCCAATTACTTGTTGGTAGATAGTGTATTTCATATGTAGCTTCGAGATGTCAATCTTCGGACTATACTCATATATTGTGCTACGCCCCAGTGTACTTTTTATATCTTATACTTGACCTTTTTTATTAGCTTGACTTTCGGCGTTTTGGCTTGTCAAGACTTTGTAATATTTAAATAACTTCACATTATGTATTAGATGGTTTGTTTAATACACTGCCGGACAATTGCTAAGGACGGATGACAATAGCAACGATAGCAACCATAAAATGGAAGGCAGGAAAATGTGGAATTTAGCATAAGTGCAGAATACAGTAAGACGTGTTGTGCGTATGCAAATTTTGGATTGCCGAACTTGTTCGTGACGTCATAGCGCCGATAAGAGATATAAAGGATTTGACGCGTATTGGCCGTTGTTGTTCAAACGCAAAGTTGAAAGGGAAAGAATCAATTGACGAACTTGCAATTTTCAGTATTTCTTCCCGACATCACCTAGATGATTTTACGCGTGGCCGTATTATTGGCAAGATTGAAGAAGGGCGAAAAATAACAGATGTTGCCAGGAAGTTCGACGTCAGCCACAGTGTTGTTTCAAGGCTTTGGAAATCATTTCAAACAAATGGAGAGTGTAGCAAACGTCACGGGGGAGGTCGTGTTTGCAGTACGACACCTGCAGAAGATCGGTACATAGTGCTATCAGCAAAAAGACACCGGCGCAGCACAGCTAGTGAGGTAGCAAATCAGTTTATGGCTGCTACTGGCAAGCGGATCTCCCGAAAAACTGTCGCCAGACGTTTGCATGAAGGAGGACTATACGCCCGCCGTCCTGTTGTGTGCATCCCATTGTCCAGACGTCACCGTACCGCCCGTTTGCAATGGTGCCTACAACATCGCAATTGGACTGATAACGACTGGTCTGCTGTCCTCTTCTCAAATGAGAGTAGATACAGTCTATCGTCTGATTGTCGACGACAACTGATCTGGTGTGATAGTGGTACTGCATATTGTCCAGCAAACATACAGGAAAGGGACCGATATCCGACATGTAGTGTCATGGTATTGGCTGGCATCATGATCAATGGCCGTACGTACCTCTATGTGCTTCCAACTGGGACTATGACTGGCCGACGATACATTAATGATGTTCTACTACCTCATGTTCACATGTTCCGTGGTGCTGTCGGTGATTGATTCATTTTCATGGACGACAACGCAACATGTCATCGAGCAGTCGCTGTCCAGGAGTGTCTTGAGAGCGAGGATATTCAACGCCTCGTATGGCCAGCACGTTCTCCAGATCTGAATCCCATTGAAAATGTGTGGGATGCTTTGGGAAGGAGTCTTGCTGGTCGCCAATGCCCTCCAATAAACAAGGACACCCTTATCCGTGCACTGACAGAGGAATGGGATAAATTACCCCAACAGCTGCTTGATAATGTTGTGCAAAACATGACACAACGTGTGGAATCTTGCATCGCCCTCCATGGTGTCCATATCCCGTATTGACATCTTACGCCGGAACGCCTACACGTTCCAAAGCCTTCTAGATTTCAGAGCACAATAAATTGTCTTTCATGTAATGTCCTGGCATTCTGACATTATTTTATTTCACTTGGCATCCAACCACACTTACTTTTTTATGCGCTGTACAGCCGTTTATGATCCGTCCTTAGCGATTGTCCAGCAGTGTACTTGTTTATACAGTGGAGCACCCAGAAATTCCTGTTGGAAGGGGCTATATGTGCATATATAGTATACGTACACAATGTGTGTACATGTATAAATATAGTGTACGCCTATAGTTTACACACGGCTGTGACGTACATCGCTCTTAATATCTTTGGGACTTTGGGGGAAAGACACCATGTAATTGAAAACACTATGTCAGACACCATTTAATTTTTTGAACATGTAAAATAATATTTTTGAACGTTTAATTTGTGACGTACGTCGCTGTTAATCTCCTTGGAGGGGCTTAAGCCCCCAAATCCCCTCCGTGGGTGTGCCAAAGTGTCCATATATTGTTGCATGTTGGATACAGTTTATAATATTCTTATTATGTTAGTTTCCATGACTAACCTGTGTTATACTACACAGTTTCTGTTTCGTGCTCTCTGGCCTGTCACTTATTAAATTGGGGATCAAGGGCTTGTCAGGCATTTTTAAAAAAGTCTTTTTCCCTGGCTCCATGCCATTCACCGTGGTGATTCATGGTGCTTTAAATAATTTATGTGTTTATAATATTAACTCTACATGTTTCGTTTGATGAACAATTTATGAAATATTTAAAATGGTATTCATGTACACTGCCGGCTACCCAAAATGCGACACCAAGAAGGAAGCATCCGATTGGCCTGAAATTTGCAGCAAGCGTCGCCCGCGAGAGGACATGCAAACGATTAGCATTGTAGGGCATATACAAATCATGTGCGCCCGGCACGCCACCGAGAAAACCATAAGAAGGGTGCACAGAAGGCGGGGTGTAAGTAGTGGAAGTGTGTTGTGCTGCCGGACCTGTGCGTGGGAAGCTTCCTGATGCCTCGTCGCAGAATACGGCAGTCATTCCAGCACGTTTCGGAGTTCCACAGAGGAAGAATAGTGGCTTATCGCGACAGCGGTTTATCGTACCGAGACATCGGCGCCCGTGTGGTAAGTCATCCAGTCACAGTGAGGCGAGTATGGATTCGGTGGGTGCAAGAGGGACAGACGGACCGACGTCAGCGATTGCCGCAGCCGCGGCACACCACCGAACGAGATGACCGGCATGTTGTGCGGCGGGCATTGACGGCTCGCACCACCACATCACGAACGTTAGCGCAGGAATTAGGGTGTGTTGCGCAAAAACTTGTGTCAGCACGTACCGTTTGACGTCGTCTGCAGGAGCGGGGACTTGTCGCACGGCGCCCATTTCTCCGATAACCATTGACGTTACACCACCGGCGAGTGCCACAGCAGAGGGCCGTTGAATGCCGCACCTGGACTACGGAATGGCACGACATTGTCTTCTCCGACGAAGCCAGCTTCTGCCTGCAACACCACGATGGTCGGATCCGCGTGTGGTGGCACCGCGGCGAGAGACTGTATTACGCTTGCATTATGCATCGCCATACCGGTACGTCGCCTGGCGTTATGGTTTGGGGCGCAATTGGATATGGCACCAGCACCCGTCTGGTACGCATCGCCGGTACACTCAACAGCCACCGCTACATCTCCGACGTTTTGGAGCCTGTAGTCCTCCCTTACCTGCAGGACCTGCCAGCTGCCACGTTTCAACAGACAATGCGCCCGCACGTGGCACGCATCGTGCAACAATTCTTCACGACCCACGAGGTGTCCCTGCTGCCGTGGCCCGCCTGTTCTCCCGATATGTCGCCCATCGAACACGTCTGGTCGCTGGTCGGCAACCGAGTGGCCCGCCAAGCACCACCCGTGATGAACTGTGGCAACGTGTGGAAGCAGCCTGGACCGACATACCTCAAGCCCACATCCAAAGCCTCTTTCGTTCGATGCCGCGGCGTGCAGCGGCCGTTATTTCCAGCCATGGGGGCCACACGAACTATTGATGTCTGCGTGTTCCACAAGTCGCACGTGCCTGTAAGCTGAATCGTTTCATCTTTGTATCTGTTGTTATGTGTCCAGTAAATCTGGCGTTGCTGTCTCGTGTCCTTCTTGGTGTTGCATTTTGGGTGGCCAGCAGTGCATATTGAATATCTTTGACTAATTACTTAATATTTTGTATAGTTTTATTGTGGTTGAGTATATTGCATAATTGCTGTTATGTATTGAATTACCAATTGTGTGGCAGAGTATTTCAATAAATGAAATGAAATAAAATTAAATAAAACGAATTATTTTCATAAACTTTTTTCAACGTTCATTGTATTGTAATGAAAATGATAATGATGATCATAATACTAATTAATGCGTTTTCTTTAAAGGTGCACAGAATTTCAGCTGTTTAAATGTGTCATGCCCCGACCAGTGTCAGCACAAACAAGAAATGAAAACTTTATGAGAGTTAGTGCAACAAGGAGGCTAAGGCGAGCAAGTGATCCTGTGGAAAAAATCCGTCTCTTGTGTTTACAACGAGGATATAACGGCATTTTGGGACTAGGGAGGTCAGTAACACTTAACCATTTATAAGCTGAAGGCTCTCTGCTTAAATGTAACTACTAATTTTTTACTTAGATGTTTTAATCGATGGAATAATACACTATTCCAGCTTCACTGTTTGCGTAAGTAAAGACATCAACTTCAGCATTTACAAACCCCGAATTTCTCGAATAAGAGTTCGATCTCAACACTGCATCACATGGTACATACAGCATGAGCATCTATACCAATGATTGCCCGTTTCATTTCTATTAGCTCGAAACACAACACTTAAATTCTTAATTTATAAGTGAGTCACGGTGGCGGCCGATGAGAATTTTTTTTTCCGTGACTCACTTATAAACGTGGAAAGAGCGTTGATTTCTGTTTGATGGTTCCTGGTCCACGTCAAATGTCTGTATTAATTATTCATTCGCCTTCTAATTATTTGTTCAGTTGCTGCTTACCATCTTTTGGTGAATCCCCAGCATTCTGCGGGGCTCCAAGAAGCAACCTGTCATGTGGTTTGGCAGTTAGTCGTATGTGAGTCTGGAAAAATCGAGGCCGCTATGGTGCAGTGGTAGCATGTCCGGCGCGTAACTGGGAGACCCTCGGTTCGATTCCCGGTGGCCGCCGATGAGAATTTTTCCGTGACTCACTTATAAACGGGAATAGAGCAATGACCTCTGTTTGATGGTTCCTTGTCCACGTCAAATGTCTGTATTAATTATTCATTCGCCTTCTAATTATTTGTTCAGTTGCTGCTTACCATCTTTGGTGAATCCCCAGCATTGTGTGACGTACCTGTCAGCAGGACGCACACGACATAAAGGCACATAGCAATAAGAATGAACGTCTGCGTAGCTCAGTTGGTAGAGCGACTTGTTCCGGAATAAGCGGACTCGGGTTCGAATCCCGGCGTAGACCAGAAATGACGGAGAAATTTACTTCTTTATAATTGTGCGGGGCTCCAAGAAGCAACCTGCCATGCGGTTTATCAGTCAGTCGTATGTGAGTCTGGAGAATTCGAGGCCGCTGTGATGCACTGGTAGCATGTCCGGCGCGTAACTGGAAGACCCTCGGTTCGATTCCCGGTGGCGGCCGATGAGAATTTTTCCGTGACTCACTTATAAACGTGGAAAGAGCGTTGATTTCTGTTTGATGGTTCCTGGTCCACGTCAAATGTCTGTATTAATTATTCATTCGCCTTCTAATTATTTGTTCAGTTGCTGTTTACCATCTTTGGTGAATCCCCAGCATTGTGCGGGGCTCCAAAAATCAACCTGCCATGTGGTTTAGCAGTTAGTCGTATGCGAGTCTGGAGAATTCGAGGCCGCTGTGGTGCAGTGGCAGCATGTCCGGCGCGTAACTGGGAGACCCTCGGTTCGATTCCCGGTGGCCGCCGATGAGAATTTTTTCCGTGACTCACTTATAAACGTGGAAAGAGCGATGACTTCTGTTTGATGTTCCTAATCCACGTCAATTGTGTGTATTAAGTGGTAGAGAAGATTGCGAGGAAACAGCATTCATGAAATGTGCTCACTGTGAGAACTACTTTTTGTTTGGATCATTCCATAATTAAAGATCTTCATATTTTTGTTGTACATGAAAGGTGAGTGCGTTGTATATTCATTACTGAACACGCTATATTGTACATACATTCATGAATACTTTGTAATGTATACCAATTGCTTAAAACAATAAAAACAACTCTGATACGGGCCCCAAGAGTAATGGAGATTCCATGAATATTGTCTCTGCCAGTGTTCTTTGATGTCCTATAACTTCATCATTTTTACTCCATAGCACCTAAAAGTTTGTCATTACACATTACCCCTTCAGTACTGTCGAATGATATAAGAAGCACCGTGCATCTAGTGACAACGGTCCGGACCGTTCCCTTGTTAGACAAGCAATGTGGGTTATTTTTTCCCAGATTAAAGACACAGGATATCTCACCTTTTGAGAAACCAGTCAGCTCTGCTGTTTTCAAAATCGTAGTTCCAGCCAGACGGGCACCCACAAGAAGCCTTTTCTCGAACTCCGAAAGATCCTTTGTTTTTCCCATTGTGATCAACATTACTGACGATGACTGACGACCAGCAAGTAGTCTTAAATAGTTGCCCAGATGACCACGTGTTTTTTATATACGCTGTTTAAGTGACGTTCACGTACATATGCATAAAGGTTTCTAATTGATTAGCCGATGTGGGCATAAGGGCTATGGAAAGTTACCCGTCCCTGGTTTAGGGCCTCTGGTTCAAGGAGAGAGAAAAAGCAGCGCCATAAGGCACATGAATGACCTATGCTTCATCTGGGACTCGAACTCGGGCACAACTCGGACGACTAGCCAGAAATCCCAGAATCTTACCTCTCGGCCACTGGGCAGGTGTCTTCTGATTTCAATGCTGTTTACGTGTTCCTTGGGATGTCTGTTGTGCAACATCTAGCAATAGTCTCCCATCATTACATTGGGTCGTTTCATAACACAGGCCTGCAACCCAAAAAGTGTTTAGAAACCAATAGCTGATTCTGATAGATTTTTGGATGCTGATTTCAGGAAAAATAGTCAAAAAATTCCATCACGTACCATTTTTTCACAAATTGAAAATTTTGAATTTCGTAGCCACCAATCCATTGTGTTATAATCTACTAAGGAAGGGGATAAGCATTTAGTGTCATAAGTCGTCATTATTGGCGAAAACTGGAGATTTTTAGGGCAGTCTATAATGCAAAAAAAAAAAAAAAACCAATTTTCAAGTAATAATATGTCCAAAAAAAAAAGTTTTGTTTGGACAGATTTTACTTCAAAATGGCTCTTATTCGTCGAGAGCCTACATTAAAAATCACCATGATTCACCAGTCGTTATCATGAGGAGAATTCCAGGAACATCAAGTGTGACCGGAAATGAGTTAGTTGATGACTCACTCCCTTTCGTTCCTCTCCCCTATTATACGCTTCCCGCTCTCTGCTCAGTTGTACTTTGATCTTTGAGTGAAACGGTTGTTTGCTGAGCAGTGCAATTTTTCTCAAGGTGTTATATCTGTAGAGGTTTAAAATCTTTTTCCGCAGCGGATGAGTATACTCATTTTTATAGTTTTCATTTTTAAAGTTTTAAGTTTTTTTTATGTACTAAATGGCAGCAAGGGCTTGTCTTAATTCACCTGATTCCTTTTGTTATATTTATGGGGAATTTGTAGTGAAGAAACATCAAAGAAATATTACAGATTTTGTGAAGAAAGTATACTATGCATATTTCGGTGTAAAACTTGGCGACCAGAATAAGTCATGGGCCCCACATAAAGTGTGTTACCCTTGTGTAGAAGAATTGCGAAAGTGGTCAAAAGGCACGAAAATGTCTTTCCGTTTTGGAATCCCTATGATCTGGAGGGAACCTAAAAATCATAGTGATGACTGCTACTTCTGTTCATATAACGTGCAGGGGTACAATTAATTAATAAGAGAGAAATATTTTATCCAAATCTCCCGTCGGCAATACGCCCTGTTCCTCATAGCTCAGAAATACCTGTACCTAAACCTACTGAGAAACTAGAAGCCATTCCTGAAGACTGAAGACGAAGGTCAGGCTTATGACGAGGACTTTCACGGTGTTTCAGATAGCAGCGAGCTCCAACCTTTCTCCCAGCTGGAATTGAATGATTTAGTCAGAGATTTGGGCCTTTCTAAAGAATCTGCAGAATTTTTAGGCTCTAGGCTAAAGGAAGAGAATTTATTGGCTCCTGGTACCTCTTTCTCATGGTTCAGAAAGAGAGAAACAGATTTCGTTCCTTACTTTTCTCAAGATAGTGGCTTGGTTTACTCTAGCAATGTCCTTGGATTGATGGAGATGTTTAATATACAGTATGACGTGAACGAGTGGGGGCTCTTTATTGACTCGTCAAAAAGAAGCCTCAAAGCAGTGCTTCTGCATAGTGGCAGCAAGTATGCTTCAGTGCCATTAGGGCATTCTGTGTACCTGAAAGAATGTTACGAGAATTTAGCCTTGATTCTCACCAAATTGAAATATAAAGATATCGGATGGACGATATGCGGTGATCTAAAAGTGCTTTCCATGCTTCTTGGGCAACAAGCAGGATACACCAAGTACCCTTGCTTCTTGTGTGAATGGGACAGTCGGAACAAGGTCAATCACTGGATCAAAAAGGAGTGGCCGCATAGGAAAGCATTAAAACCTGGAAACAAAAATGTAGTAAAGGAAAGTTTGGTTGATCCCAGTAAAGTCCTCGTGCCTCCACTTCACATCAAGCTTGGCGTGATGAAACAATTTGTTAAGGCTCTATCAAAAGAAGGAGAGTACTTTAAATACCTTGGCAACAAGTTTCCAGGACTGTCGGAAGCAAAACTAAAGGAAGGTGTTTTCGTAGGTCCAGATATTCGGAAACTTTTTACAGATGAAGTATTTGAAAGTAAAATGGTTTTGAGTGAAAAAGAGGCCTGGGGAGCTTTTAAGGAAGTCGTCAAAAAATTCCTCGGGAACTTTAAGGACCCCAACTTTAAATGTATCGTGGAAAACATGTTAACGAAATTCAAAGACTTGGGTTGTTCGATGAGTTTGAAAGTGCATTTTAAAATCGCATTTGGACTACTTTCCCGAAAATCTTGGTGCTGTTAGTGAAGAACAGGGAGAAAGATTTCACCAAGATATCAAGGAGATGGAGCGTAGATACCAAGGTAGGTGGAACGTCAATATAATGGCGGACTACTGTTGGATGCTGCACAGAGAAGACTTGCATATTGCCTACAAGAGACAAAGTGCCAAAAGGAGCTTTCAGTGAAAAAGGAAAAGACAGCATAAAGACATATGAATACCAGGATGTATTAACAATGGTAACTGCTCTTATTAATATAATTTAGCAAATCATTTCCAATAGTTTGATAAATAATAAATTTGTAAATAAAACACTTAAAAATATTTTGAAAAGACCTACTTTTCGCCAGAATATGTAAAATAGGCTTTCTTCCCCATATATGCAATCCCATTTTGTGAAAAATCCTTACATGATTGAGAAAAATGGATGTCATATTTGAAATCAGCGCACCAAACCATATAAAAATCATTCATTACAATGCAAACACTTTTTCATGACTCAAAATTTGCAGGCCTATGTAATTATTGGCCGATGCCGGCAAGGCGAATTTGCATAACCAGTTAAAAGGGACGCCTCTTAGGAGGAACTACCAAACGCCCCTGCAAATTGAATCGGTTCAGTCCTCGAGTATAAAACGGTATTTCAGACAGATATCAGCAGTTGGGGCCGTGATGGAGCAACGCAACGTGAGATTAGGGATTTTGCACGAATTCAAACTTGGCCGGAATGTGCCCGAAACGGTCGCAAATGTCAATAGAACGTGGGGTGTCGGCATGACGAGTGACAAAACTGTCCGTAGACTGTTTTTCAAGTTCCGTTTCGGTGATGTTGCCATCGACCATAAGCCAGGAGCCGGTCGTCCGATTCCGTGTGACACTGTACATTTAAGGCGGAAAGTGGAAGAAAAACCAACGTCCACAGTACATGGCCTCAGTGACGAACTTGTAGTATCATCAGCGACAGTTTCCAGACACCTAGCAGCTATGGGCAAGGTTAAAAAAACTGGATACCTGGGTTCCACACGAACTCGCCGAACAGCAGCAGATACGGCGTCTGGAAACAAGCATTGCCCTCCAAAAACGAGAGGCTAGCGCTCTCTTTCTGCAACGGATCCTTACGGTTGATGAAAAGTGGGTGCTTTGTTACAACAGGAAGCGAACAGCGCAGTGGCTCGATAAAGGGGAACCACCCAAGCACATGTCCAAATCCGAGTTGCACCCACAGAAGGTTCTGATCTGTGTGTGGTGGACTGCCAAGACCGTGGTTCATTATGAGTTTTTGCCGCGACGTCAAACAATCACAACGGACGTGTACTGCCGTCAGCTGGACGAATGTCACCAAAAATTATGCAACAAACAACCATCGCTCGTCAATCGTTTGGACCCCATACTGCTTCAGGATGGCGCACGATCGCATGTGTCTATTAGAAAAATCAACGCTTTGGGGTACGAGGTCCTCTCTCACCCTGCTTATTCACCTGACTTGGCCCCCTCAGACTTTCACGCGTTTCGCCATTTGGATCATTTCTTGAGGGACAAACGGTTCGCTAACAAGGATGCTGTGATTCATGCCGTTAGCGATTTCTTGGACCACTGTGATGCCAGTCTCTGCCACAGTGGTATTTTTGCACTGAAAACATGTTGGGCACAATGTATTTCTGCCGAGGGTAGATACTTTTCCGAATAAAATGTATTTCGTCGTCTGTTACTGCTGTTTGTTTCTTTGTGACCGAATCGGCCAGTAATTATGAAACGGCCCAATACATGGTTTAAAATAATTAGGAGAGCAAGAGGAATTGTAAGGAAAAGCATGTGCGACTGACGTTGTTGAATGTAAGATAGCCGCCCCGGTGGCTCTGTGGTCTTAGCCAGTGTTCCGTAATCTTTTTCTATATCCGTGACTCAACACGGCACACCAAAATGTTAATCCCCTCAAAAACGTATGATATGACACTATTAAAATAAATACGTTATGTAATCAACCTATTATTATATTATATTATTATTCTACTGTATTATTATTAAACAGAAATCGACTCGTGCATTTATTAACAATTTATGAACTTTAATTCACTGAAGAAAATGCATTTTTCTATTACTATTAAAGTAAATAATTCTACTCATACCTTCAATGTGATACTTTCGCCTGCTTAGCTGCACACAGGCGGCTGATCCGTTGCGGAATCGTTGGCAATGCAAGTCGCATTTCTTCATCGCCGGATTTGAGTATCTCCCTCTTTGATGTTTTAATTTCAGTCAACGTCGAGAAGCCCAGTTCACACAAATATGTAGTTGAAAATGGCAATAACACATTAACTGCCATCTCGGAGATAGCCGGGTATTCACTCCTTATTGCCAACCAAAATGTGTCCAAAGGCACTTCGAGAAGTTTTAATTTCAATGTTCGGTCTGCTTTTAAATCTGCGAGTTCCTCTTGTATATTAATCGGAAGTGGTTTTGAATTCGCAACGAATGGATCACTCTCTCCAAAATGCTTCTTGAACTTCTGCTGCAAGATTTCTAAATGTTCTTTAATTAAGTCCATCGCCACTGTATTACCGTCAGCAAGTGGCCATAATACAGCCAGGAACATCTCAAACGACCCATTTTGAATTCTCTGTATCCATAAATTCAACTTATTCATAAATCCTTGAATCTTATCCATACTAGTCAGAATATTTTCGTTCGTTCCTACCTTGCAGTTTCTGTTCAGCTCATTCAAGTGCACGAAAATATCGGAAAGATATACCAACTTACATACCCATTCATCATCTGCAAATAAATCCGCGCACTCATGCCCCTCAACAGTCAAAAATTTTGTCATTTTCATGTAGGACTTCCGTCCACAGGTAGTAGAGTTTAGGTCCCAGCCACCTACAGCGAGATCGCCTTTTGGACAGGACACAGAAACGGAAGGAATGAGAGCAAGTCTAGCGACTTTTGACAGAACAGTTTGTAGTGAGATTAGAGTACAGTAGATGGCGCCACCGTACAAGTACGATATTGCACATAGATGGGTGAGAGAATTTCAGGGAGGACATAGGAAAGGATACCCATTTAACCAGTGGGTCCAGCCTGGGGGCCGTCACTTTACGTGCTCGTCCGATGCACGGCGGATATTCAGCGATTGTTAGTAAATCACACCATCTCTGAAAGATCAGCCCAGGCTTGAACCTGGGGACCCAGCATCGATAGTCTGAAACACTAACCACTAAGCCATCCGCGGCTAACAGTCAAAAATGCATGTACCTCCTCTTTAAATTCAAATATTCGCGGTAACAATTTTCCTCGTGATAACCACCGTACTTCTGTATATGTAGCAGGAGTGTAGTGTGTTCTGATCCCATTACCTGACACAAAACGGAAAAAAGCCGCGAATTTAGAGGCTGCGATTTGATGAAGTTCACGACTTTTACTACTTTGTCCAGCACAACTTTCAGAAAAGATGGCAAAGACTTGGCAACAATGGCTTCGGGGTGAATGAGACAGGAAGTTCTTTGCAAAAAAAGAAATTAGTTGCAATTACATCTCCATCGATGTACCGAATGTAGGCAAGAAATTGTGTGTGGCCGCTAATATCGGTGGACTCGTCGATCTGAAGTGAGAACTTCTGACTGCTGTTGATTTTCTCCTTCATAATGTCTGCAATGTCACTGGATATGTCACTAACTCGGCGACTGATTGTGTCAGCAGCAGAGAGAGAGAGAGGAATTTTTGAAACTTCACTAGCAGCTTCTGAACCCAGGACTGTTTTCAACATCTCTTTACAAGCAGGCATTAACAAAGTTTCAACTATTGTGTGTGGTTTTTTGGCCTTTACGATAAGTTTGGCTACCTTAGAGCTCGTTTCCTGTACTTTTTCCGAAACACGTACTGTCGCAGTCATGAACGTTGCTTGTTTTTTACGCTTTCCAACCGTAGGTTGAAGAAGCGTATATGCTCCAGCTTTTTCCGTCCGTCTATCCGTCCGTCCGTCTGTCGGTCGGCACGATAACTCACGTAAAAATGGTTCGATTTCGATGAAATTTTAGTATGTGGTAGGGGACCACCAAGGGACGAACCCTATTGAAAATGGGTGAAGTGGGGTCAAAGGTCACGCCATAAGAGCAGGATCCATTCAATTGGCCTTATGCGTCATAACTTGCGTAAATATGGTTGGATTTCGATGAAATTTTAGTATGTGGTAAGGGACCACCAGGGGACTAACCCTTTTGAAAATGGGTGAAGTGGGGTCTAAGGTCACGCCATAAGAGCGGGATCCATTTCATTGCCTTTATGCGTCATAACATGCGTAAATATGGTTCGATTTCGATGAAATTTCAGTATGTGGTAGGGAACTACCTGAGCACGAACCCTATTGAAAATTGGCAAATTGGGGTCAAAGGTCAGGCAGGGCATAAGAGCGGAATTTATTCCACTGCCCTTATGCGTCATAACTTGCGTAAAAATGGTTCGATTTCGATGAAATTTTGGTATGTGGTAAGGAACCATCTGGGAACGAAACCTATTGAAAATGGGTGGAATAGCGTCAAAGGTCAGGCAGGACATAAGAGCGGTATTTATTTCATTGCCCTTATGCGTCATAACTTGCGTAAGAATGGTTCGATTTCGATGAAATTTTAGTATGTGGTAGGGAGCCACTGGGGGCGAACCCTATTGAAAACGGGCGAAATGGGGTCAAAGGTCAGGACACTGGAGTGGGATCCATTCCATTGCCTTTGTGCATCATAACTTACCAAAAAATGTTTCGATTGCGACAAAACGTTATCATGTTGTTCCGGAGGTATAGTGAACCGGTTCTGTTGAATATCAACGAAATGGGGTCAAAGGTCATTGCACAAAAGCAAGATTTAGTCCACAGCCATTATTCTCATAACTTGCGTAAAACTGGTTCTATTGCGACAAAACTTTAGTATGTTATTCTTGAGGTGTACTGAACTGGTTCTGTTGAATATCATCGAAATGGGGTCAAAGGTCAGGACACAGGAGCGAGATTTATTCCACAGCCATTATCCTCATATCTTGAGTAATAATTTCTGGTATGTTGGAAAGCGTATCATAATCAATGCATTGCATGATTATACTAACTTGTTTGTTTTGCTTCAACAACCGACGAAAATAATTGATATCTTTGCTTGACAGAGAAGAATGTTTTGTTGACAAATGTCGTTTCAATTTACTGGGAGCCATAGCAGCATTAGCGAGTTTTTCACCACAAACGATACACTCGGGGATTGGGCATGTTTTATCACTACACCAAAAAAAACAACAGCCGTGAGATAAATAATTATCACTCTACTGCCGGTGCACTCCTTTTTTTTTTCTTTTTTTCGGGCTCAATGCTTTCACTACATGCGCTCGTGGACGGAACACTCCGTACAACGAACATGTCCATCTTGAAAAAATAAAATAATTTAATAGTAATAGAAAATTGCAAGACTGACTAGCAATCACAATTTTCGGACTACTTCAGAACACAGCTGTGATAGAACTGAAATAATTGTAAGACGCGGGACCTATACTCTTCAAAGGGAAGAAGGGACACATATACCGACTCTTTAAAATAAAGTCTAAGAATGGGTGGATGCATCGGTACAGGAAAAAAGTAATAAATTTGAAGAAGCACAAACAAACAGGGACAAATACCAAAACAACGTAATAAAATAATAAAAGACCGGGAACGTTTTGCTAATCCCCGCCCTTTTAGGGAAAAGCGTACACAGAAAATGCGGCAAGTGTAACAAAGAAGCCGCATAGCGCAGCGGTAGAGGCGAGAACTACAAATACATCAATAAGCAAAACTACGATATAACATTAACTGTGAGTAAATAATTTACATTTAATTTCTTAGAATACATAAAAATTCGCGGCATGTAATAAAGAATAAACAGGCATCATGAAAATCCTCCAAATACGTCAGTAAATAAATAATTACATCGCTCTTTCCACGTTCCAGAAACACACAGCAACCGAAAAATTGTTTTCATCCGCCGCCGTGGAATTGAATCACGGATCTCTCGATATCTAGCCGAGCGCGTTAGCTTTACACCACGGTGGCCAACAATCCACGGTGCTAAGTGTATTTTTTAGTCAGCTTCATAAAAATACACATAGCATATAATGAATTAGCTTTATAATCTTTTTGCTAAGCTAATTATTATGAATGATAAACTTGCACTAAGCTTCAAAATAATGAATTCCCAAAAGGGTGTTGTTACTCGTTAATTATGAACTTTAACAAAGTCTCAACGCTGGTTATTTATATTAAGTAATCAAAGTCATAAACCTAACAGCCAGACAGAGGTCTGACAAAACTAAGAATTGAGAAAGACTGAACTTACTGAACACTTGTTTATTTCCAAGACTCTTGGTCAACTAAGGCACTCATATATCTGGTACATAATAATGAATAAACTTTCCTCTTATAGTACACACACTCTCATAACAACACCTCGCAACGCCAACACATCAACCTCAACAACCCAACAACACTACAAGTCTCGATGAACGCGCCTATATACTAGCTACCACCACGTCATGACTTACACTCATTGCCAGATCTCATTCAGCGGGTGAAATAATATTTCGTTCAGTAGGAAGATAATTTACATAGTAAAATAAAATAACCAGAGATAGTAAAATCAAAAGGAAAGTGAATATAGAGTATACGTTACAAGCACCATAGCTGACTTAAAAATACACATAGCACCGTGGATTGTTGGCCACCGTGGTGTAAAGCGAACGCGCTCGGCTAGATATCGAGAGATCCGTGATTCAGTTCCACGGCGGCGGATGAAAACAATTTTTCGGTTGCTGTGTGTTTCTGGAACTTGAAAAGAGCGATGTATTTATTTATTTACTGACGCCACGTATTTGGAGGATTTTCACCTTGGATCTCGCCCTTTGGATTTAACTGCTATAATATACATAGCCAGTGCCGTTAATGCCCACCAGATGGAGACGTCTCAGTAGCTGAGCCCATCTTACGGATTTATGATGTCAGAAGCTGACTTAAATATTCACATAGCACCGTGGATTGTTGGCCACCGTGGTGTAAAGCTAACGGGCTCGGCCAGATATCGAGAGATCCGTGGTTCAATTCCACGGCGGCGGCTGAAAACAATTTTTCGGTTGCGGTGTGTTTCTGGAACGTGGAAAGAGCGATGTTTTTATTTATTTAACAAGCATCACATTTAATCAGTGCAGCGGTAGAGAATGAAATACAAGCATATGAAACACAGTATAACTGGGAAAAAATTAAAAAATAGAACTCGACAATTAATTTCTTACAATAAGATGATAGATAAAAGTTCGCGTCACACCTTCCACTTTGTGGGGGCACACCGGTTGCGGAACACTGGTCTAAGCGATGGCCTATGATCATTCGTCCAAAAGGGGTCCGGGTTCGAATCCCAGTGAGGCATGGATGTTGTGTTTGTCTTACGGCACTGGCTCTCTCTCTTCCCTGGAACCAGTGACCCTAAATTAGGGACGAGCGACTGCTTATAGCCCATTGAGTTGCTCACGGTGGTCGTTAAACCTCCAATCAATAAAAAAAAGAAAGAACGTAAGATATTATTTTTATGTAAGATACAGTAGAATATTTAGTAATTTGTGGGTAAGGAAAAGCATATTAACGAATTTTTATGCAATCTAATCATTTAATGCACATGATGCGATATGCTATAAAACAATATGCATATCTCTAAAACAAGCAAACTTACTTTCTGAAGGTAGTAAGGTAGTAATTGACCTTTCGTTGGGTGTGTGGTTCCCTTGAACGCCTAATACCACTACACACTTGTGTAGCATGGAATTTGTGTGGTTGTTGAGGAGGTTTTAGTGGTTTCTTCGCCACTCCTCAATGAGCGTGACTTGGCGGATTCTTCGCCACTCCTCAATGGGCGTGACTTGGCAGATTCTTCGCCAATCCTCAATGAGTGTCAACGGAGGTGTCAGCTGATTTGCAATGCATCTGCCAAGCGCGTCCCACACAGGCAGCTCAATTGCATTTAAGTCAGAGGAGCATACTGATCACTCCATATGGGCCGCGGTTAGTCTAGTGGACAACGTTCGAGACTGCCATGGAAAAGACCTCAAGTTCGATCTCAGCCAGGTACGAACGCTCGATCCCCTAAATATACGCCGTGCGTCGGATGGGCTCGTTAAGCCGTCGAGTATTGGTCTTCTGGTAGTAAATAAGGGCGTCTTCTACCTCGCTTCCGAGTGACTTTCCTATCGGGCAATCTAGCCCAAATCTCCTAGCTTCCTATTTATTTCTAAGGGTTGTTTAAGACCTGGGGTCAGACACTCCCTTCCTAAAATCCTCTACATATGATCTGATCTGATCTGATGGGCACATTAAGCCGTCGGACCCAGGTACTGGCCCCCGGTAGTAAATAAGGGCGTCTTCTACCTCGCTTCCGTGTGACTTTCCTATCGGGCACTCTAGCCCAAATCTCCTAGATTTCTATTTCTAAGGCTTGTTTAAGACCTGGGGTCAGACACTCCCTCCCTAAAATCCTTTACATATGACCTGATCTGATTATTCCATACGCTCGAATTCCTCCTGCTGAAGCATGTCGTTCACTAACGGAACTCTATGAGGTGGAGGCTTATCATCGATGAAAAAGAACAAATCACCGACGGCTGCAGCATAGTGCATTATAATAGATCTGAGAATCTGGTCTCTATACAGTATTTCTAGGCCGTCAGACTGCGGTTTCGGATGACGTACAGGTCCGTACGTTCACCGATATTTATGACTGCCCAGACTATCAATCCATATCCGCCGTAATATAATGTTTCCTGCACAAAAGCTGGATTATTTCGTATGCCGGGTTCCCTTCAGATAAGAACTCGTCAGTTTTCTCACTCCAGACTGAATTTCGAATTGTCAGAGAAAAGAGGACTTGACTCCACTCGTCGTGTTCTCAACCACGATGTTTCGCCGTCCAGTTTTTGCAAGCCGTACTGTGTCATGCCGCTAAAAGGAAACAAATAATTGGAACACATGTATTGGGTGTGTGTATAAGTTCTACCCGTTTTTGTACGCTACAAAGAAAGGAGGAGAGCACAACAAATAACGTACCTAGGATTTCACATAATTGCCATCATTCTGTATGACCTCTTGCCATCTGTCTATCAGTAGGTGAATCCCACGCCGGAAAAACTCCTGTGTTTTAGAATCAAAAAAGTCATGTAATGCCGTTTTCCCATCGTCCATATCATCGAAGGTTTGGTGAGCGAATGCGTTCTGTAACGATCGAAAAAGGTGGTAGTCCGTAGGTGCCAGATCAGGGGAATACGCCGGGTGAGGTAACACTTCCCAACAAAAGTCCAATCATTTTTGCCGAGTGATTAAAGCAGCATGAGCTCTGGCGTTATCATGATGAAGGACCACGCCTTTGTGATTGATAAGTACTGGCCGTTTCGATGTCAGTTGTTCTCACAATCTGTCCAACTGTTGGCAGTAGAGGTCAGCATTTATCGTTCGATTGGGTGCCAAGACCTATCCCAGTGGATTACTTCCTTAGATATCCCACCAAACACTCAACAAAACCTTTTTGGGATGCAGTCCTCCTTTTGAGCTCGATGGAGCAGGCTCCGCACCTTCGCATACAGTCCATCGACGTTTTACATTACGGTACAGTACCCATTTCTCGTCAGCCGTTACAATTCATCCCAGAAACGGTTGAGAGAAAGCAAAGAAACACGGGTACGGATACTCTCCTCTCGTTGCTTTGCAGAAAGCTTGTGCAGAACCCAGTAACCGAACTTGGTGATGAACCCAAGCGCATGCATCCGTCTTTCGACTGTTGTTCTGTGTACCGACAACGTTTCCGCTAATTCCTGAATGATTGGATTTGGGTCATTTGTTATGGCTTGGTCCACATCCTCGCCAGAAACCACTGATGGACGCCCAGGACGTAGTTGATCTTTACAGTTTCTGTCTCCGTCTCTCCGTCCCGGAATTTCCGAAACCAACGGCGACATGTGCTGTCATCAACTGCATCCTCCTCATATACTTGACAGATGTTGCGGCTGCAGTAATGCCTTTATCGAACTCGTACGGTAAGCAATGTCTAATGTGCTCCTTATCGCATGTCATGTTACACCGTCCGTGATTTCCGTTACGAATGACTTACTCGGACAAACCTAGTGCCTGTATATGCTCTACTACTCCACGCTTTATTGGCCGAAAATTCGGCATCGCAGCGTCATCTGTGACGTAACTACTCCGATTGCAATTTGATTCTATTACAAAAACGGGTAGAACTTTTGCACACACCCAATATAAAGGCAACCTTGGTGAAGGCGATTGCGGATAGTTTTAGTTGACAACTGGCGTCCTGTTGATACGAGAAGCTCTCCCTAGAATAGAGTAGCATTTTGCCGCCTGTTGCGACGGGGTATTAACAATAGATAACGGTCATCCCTTGCAGTAGTTGATCATGGATGTCCTTGACCTTGCCTTTTTCGAACGCTTTCCGTATCCTGAAATCATGTCCACAGTCGGAAAATGACACTTCGTGACACTCCAATAGCTTCTACTACCACCCGCTGTGTCCTATCTGCTTGCAGTCTGCCAATAGCTCTCTACGGTGTTGATCCGGACAAATCCTGCTGTTGAGACACTGTTCGAACGGATTATTTCAAGAAACAAAATCTCACGATAAACGCGACAGAATATGGAAGCTCCCGGACATAAACAAGGACATCGCTCTTTCCACGTTTAGCAACGCACAGCAACTGAAAAATTGTTGTTTGGCCGCCGCCGGGGAATTGAATCCCGGATCGCTCGATATCCAGCCGAGCGCGTTAGCTTTACACCACGGTGGCCAACAATCCACGGCGCTATGTGCGTTTTTCCGTCAGCATCTGACATTATAAATCCGTAAGATGAGCTCAGCTACTGAGACGTCTCCATCTGATGGGCATTAACGGCACTGGCTATATATTAATTATAGCAGTTAAATCCAAAGGGCGAGAACCAAAGTGAAAATCCTCCAAATACGTGGCGTCCGTGATTAAACAAAGATATCGCTCTTTCAACGTTTTAGCAACACATAGCAACCGAAAAGTTGTTATTCGGTCACCGCTGGGGATCCGAACGAATCCCAGATCTCTCGATATCTAGCAGAGCGCATTAGCCTTACACCACGGTGGCCAACAATCCGCTGCGCTATGTGTGTTTTTCTGTCAGCTTCTGACATCAAAAATCCGTAAGATGGGCTCAGCTACTGAGATGTCTCCATCTGGTGGACATTAACGGCACTGGCTATATATTAATTATAGCAGTTAAATCCAAAGGGCGAGAACCAAAGTGAAAATCCTCCAAATATGTGGCGTCTGTGAATAAACAAAGACATCGCTCTTTCCACGTTTAGCAACGCACAGCAACCAAAACATTGTTGTTTGGCCGCCGCCGGCGAATTCAATCCCGGATCTCTGGATATCCAGCCGAGCGCGTTAGCCTTACACCACGGTGGCCAACAATCCACGGCGCTATGTATGTTTTTCTGTCAGCATCTGACATTATAAATCCGTAAGATGTGCTCAGCTCCCGGATAGCCTTAGCTTTTATTTCAATCTGTAATTTATGCATCCTGACGTCACAGACTCTCGTTAGCATAAGGATATGCATAATCGGGCTGTCTACGTCACACTCCACTTGCGCTTTTCACGTTTCGGTAAGACATCACACGATTGGCTTGCATAATGTCGCCACAGTGACATGCTCCCTTAATTACACACTTTTCCGAAAAAAGATGGACCCCGAGAAAGTCCTTCGATCCTAATGAAACTCTGCATGCAAGTATCTCAGGGCATAACAACCAATGATCAAAGAGTGGCCCGCCACAGCGCATGGAACCGCGCATCGAGGAGGGTATATCAAGAGCAAAGCTCACACGCAGGGACAATTGTGACAGCGGATTGTGGTTGCATTAACCTCCACGAACAGTGAGGATGCCTTGACGTAGGATCCGTGCACACTCTGGGCAGTTGAGCGAGTCTGAGAGAGGACGGACAATTGGGCAGAGAGAGGACGAACAATTGGGCTGAGAGAGACCTGTTGGTCATGTCCCCGTATAGCGAGGCATTTGGATCGGAGCGACACGGCAATCGGACAGTGTTGGAGCCAATGGGTTGACGGGGGCACAACCCAGCGGCACACGGGCAGTGGACCGCCGAGGGCAACGACAAAACGCGAGGATCGAGTGATTGCGAGAGCCGCACGAACAGAACCGAATTCGTCGCTCTCAACCATCCGTGACCATGTTGCTTCGTCTACAGGTACGGAAATGGACATCTGGACCGTTGCCAGACGACTTGCGTGAGGGGGGACTACATTCGAGGAGGCTCCTCCGTCGCCTACCACTGACCAATGAGCATCGCCCGCACCGGTTGCAGTGGTGTTGGTACCGATCAACGCGGGAGGGTATCAAGTGGCGTCGTGCTGTCTTCAGTGATGAATCACGGTTTGCACTTGTCGCCGATGACCAGCGCACGGATCCTGCCTCTACTGTGAAACGCCACATGGCTCGCACACTGGGCGAGACTGTCTGGGAAGCCATTTCCTACGATAGCCGGAAACACTTGGTAGTCCTCCGTACCACCCTCAAGGCTCAACGGTACGTCGACGACATTCTAAGACCTGTTGTGTTGCCATTCCTGTCGCAGCATCACCGAGCAATTTTTCAACAGGATAATGCCCGGCCTCACACGGTATGGCCCTCCGAGGCCTGCCTCCGTAATGTTGACACCCTTCCATGGCCAGCCCGATCGCACGACCTTTCACCGGTCGAACATGTATGGGACATTATGGGAAGCCACGTACGCCCATCTGGAATGTTGGCGAACTAGCCAGCAATTTGGACACCATTTGGCAGGACAGTATCCGTGATGTGTACGCGTCTATGCGACGCCGGGGAACCGCTTTTATCCTAGCCAGAGGTGGCGCTATAGCTTACTAATTTGTTCTACTCATGAAAGTATTTTATCCTAATAATATTTTATCCTAATAAATGGCTCAACTGCTCTGGAATTGCAATCATTCCCTTTTTTTGTAAATGTACAACGCACACGCCAGTTTTTATCTCGATTGGATGATTCCTTCTGGGTGCTTCGTTTTTTTTTTTTTTTTTTTTGCAAATAGTGTGTTTTGAACAGTATATTTTGTGTTGTATCCTTTCACATTACAAAAAGAAATGTAGCAGTTAACACTGTGATTTTCTGGTTCTCTTAAGATCACTGGTACACTAAAACGAATGATTTTTTTCTTATCTCTTGTCCTCTGCCACCTGAAGTTTTATTCCAAAGTATGTTTATTAAGCTTTTTTAGAATGTCTGTAATGCTCCTCTGTTGCATTTTAATGACAAACTTCCTACAAACATAACGTAAACTCTCCGGACAGTTAACTGCGTGGATGATGTTCCTGTCGCACGGATCCCAGCTGAGGCCTCGGTGTTTTCGGCGGAGATGCATGCTGTGTATCTTGCCCTTCATGTTCAGTCGAGTTATCATCGTGCTATGGTCTATACGGATTCTTTAAGTGTCTTGCAGTCCTCGTCAGCCGCCCCGATGGCGCAGTGGTCTAAGCGATGGCCTCTGATCATTCGTCCGAACGGGGTCCGGGTTCGAATCCCGGTGAGGCATGGATGTTGTGTTTGTCTTACGGCACTGGCTCTCTCCCTTCCCTGGAACCAGTGACTCTAAATTAGGGACGGGCGACTGCTTATAGCCCATTGAGTTGCTCACGGTGGTCGTTAAACCTCCAATAAAAAAAAGTCCTTGTCATCCGCAGATTGCCGTGACCATCCTTTTCTCTTGGACGTGAAACGGTTGCTTCATTCTCTGCTCGAGGCCGGTTTTCAGGTTCACTTTTACTGAATTCCTGGTCTTGTTGGAATCTCGGGTAACGAGTGTGCTGATGCGGCTGCTAGATCTGCTTCCTCTTTGGTCGTCACACCCTTGCCACTGTTTCACCGGGATTTCCGCTTTCTTGTTCGGGATCATACCAAGGGAACGTGGCAGGGTCTGTGGGACCAACAGGTGGAAAGTAAAATGCGTCGTATTAAACCTATTCTTTGAATCTGGAAATCATCATATCGCCGGAACCGTAGGGAGGAAGTTGTGTTCGCGCGTCTCCGCATTGGGCATTGTCGTTTCACTCACCGCTTTTTGCTATGTGGCGACACTGCGCCGATGTGTGAGACGTGGAATTGCCGACTCACTGTCACTCATCTTCTGTGTAGTTGTGTTCGTTTTCGTGATGTGCGTTTTCACGTTTTTCATTCTCATTTGTTGAACGACGATGACAATAAGTTGCAGCGACTCCTAGACGACCACTGCGACGCTTCTCGATACTTCTTTTTTAAACAAATGGGCTTTTTTAATTGTATTTAGTTTTTAAACTTTTCTTCATTCTCATTTTTACCGAATCAGCCTGATTTTAAGCATTATACCACGTTTTTAACACAGTTTGTTTGATTGTCTTGTGTCTGGCGCTCTTTGGCCACACATGGCCCTTGCGCCATAAAACTTCACCAACTAACCAACCGGACAGCTAACACAACCTCGTGTAGCCACATTATCACACTAACTACAATTCGCTACATTACGACCAAGCACAACTACAATGGACAACTGTTCAGTGCAGAGACAAAATTTCAACTTTCAGCCTCATAGGGAGGTGGAGATGTGCTCAAATGCAAGTTCAGACTTGTTCGAACCCTATTTCCACATGCCCCATGGCACTGTTGCCTCCCTCCTCTATGAGTACACCATCACTTCCCTCCCCAAGTGCTACTAAAGTTGTTTTCTTTGGGGGGGCGGAAGATCGTATCGTGAGCAACTCTAAAGGTTATAAGCAGTCGCGGTCTCTAATTTGGAACACTAGTTGCACGGAAGGGAGAAAGCAAGTGCCGTCTGGGGCTCAAACCCTATCTCACTCGGAGGAACAGTCAGTGCTTAGACCACTGCGACACAGAAATGGCTTACCAGGTTCATCTGGAGACCTGTTACAAGACAAGTTTTAGGGGCAACATTATTGTGTAGGTGATCCAACAGAATGAGTTACTTTTATTAGGTGTACAAATAAGTTTTAAAGCGTTTTAAGACAAGGCAACCTATAATTTGAGAGAAAACATCAATACCTTTACGAATCAAAATATGCCCCGTCATTATCTATCACCTTCCGCCATCGGTCAGCCAGCTGACGGATTCCAGCCATGAAGAATACTTCGCCGTGTGACGCGATGAAGTCGTCAACCCATTTTTGCACTTTGTCACATGTCCGGAACCGTACAGCAGACAAACCATGTTGCATCGATCGGAACAAATGATAGTCTGAAGGGGCTATGTCGAGACTATACGCCGGTGCTCCAAATTTTCCCAGCCAAGCGTCAATAATGGTTCCTTGACCGATTTCGCGACATGCGGCCTAGCGTTCTCATGCAGTAATTTCACGGAATGCAATACTTTGCCTGTGAATGGATGTTTCCAACAGATTTCCTAGTTCAATCGCAGCAATTGTTGCTTGTAGGGAATAGCAGTAACAGTTTGAGCCCGTTCCAATAGTTCATAATAGAGAACACCTTCATATCCCACCAGATGCGCAGCAGAACTTTCTTGGAGTGAACATTGCGTTTCGGTGTCGAAGTCGTTGCTTCATCGGGGTCTACCCAGTGTTTTTTGCGTTTGGGATTGTCGTACCATACCCACTTTTCATCATCCGTAATGTTTTTCTACAGGAAAGACTTTCTGTGTTGTTTATTCAACAGGTTCAAACACTTCATGACACGCTCATCCTTGTTCCTCTGGCTCAGGTCATGTGGCACCCATTTTCCTTCCTTCTGAATCTTTCCCAATGCGCGCAAACGTTTAGAAATAGTTTGTTGAATTACCCCCAGTTGTTCAGCTAGTTCCTTTTGCGTTTGAGACGAATCTTCATCCAGCAATGCTTGCAGTTCCTTACGTGGAACCTTCTGCGGGGTGCCGCTACGTTCTCGATCGCTGATATCAAAACTACTTACTTTAAACCGTCTAAACCAAAACTCACACGTGCTTTCCGATACAATATTTTCCTTCAAAACAGAACAGATCGATGCACATGCTTTTGAAGCACTTATTCCTTGATGAAATTTGTAACGAATGCAGTGTTGAACAAATGCAGTATCGCTTGCCATCTTTCGCTTACCGATGTGCAAGTGCGTTTGACTGTTGGGCAAACTTTTGCGTCACATTTTATACTCTGGACCAGTTACGGTCACATGACAAAAAATGCGGAGGAATGTCGGATATGTAAATTAGCGGTATGCGTCACACAAAAAAAATGCTTTAAAACTCATTTGTGCACCTAATTAAAACCTTTATTTAGTGCTTGACCCGATGATTTCAAAATTTCATTTCGTGGGAAAATTGTATGTGATAGACAAATTTTAGCACTATAAATCACGTTTTCAGTTAATACAGGGTAATGGATCTCCCAGTGTGGGGCGTCAATAGCCCGAAGAGATGGATCACCGCTGCGTAAAGTTAATTGTACTTGGCGGAGGCGGTGTAACGGTCTTTTCAAACACATCGAAATTAATATAAAAAAAAAAAAAAAAAAAAACAGGCACTAAATCTCGTTGTTTTAAATCCTCTTCAAACGCTTCTGATTTTTCCCCATTTGTCTCGTTCCCTTCAAGGTGTTGCAATAATTTTTGCCAGTGGTGTGCTAAGCTGTGAGATTGAAACGTTTGTAAATGTGCGTTAGCATATGATGCATTGCGATGCTGGTTACGTCTTATATCACGTGTTCTATTTTAAGAGGAGCGGAAAATCAACCAACATTCGAAGGTGTGATAAGATAGGTTGACATTCATTTTGACTTGCTTTAAAATAAAGTACATACACTGGCGGAAAGTGAAAAACGAACACCAAGAAGGAATTGGCGGACGATCATGAAATTTACATATGTTAATGAGGTCGAGTGTACGTAGGTGTGATGTTAATTTCGGAACCAACCGGTGAACGCTTACGCCACAGCGCGGCATAATATGCAAATTATCGTCGGTGGTATTTAAGGAGTACGGCGAAGTGAATGTAATCAGTCGTCGGCGTACGGACACGTGCGAAGACACTGAATAAGCTGCAATGCCTGGACATGGAAGACGTGTACGATTTCAGCAGTTATCGGATTTTGAGCGAGGTCGTCTAGTCGGACTCCGCGAGGCCGGGTGGTCGTATCGTCGTATTGCCGAGCGAATTGAACGGGAAGTATCGGTGGTGGTACGATGGTGGCGTAGATGGTCCGAGGAACATTCCCTACACGAGAAGACGTGGAACCGGGAGTCACAGACGGACTGATGAGCTGACCGATAGACACATAAGAAGAGCGGCGTTGTCAAGCAGAACATCCACTGCGACGCAAATCCGAGCTGCCGTTGCACCTAAGGTGACTGTGCGAACAATGCGCAACCGTCTACTGGATGCAGGACTACGTGCACGTGTGCCTCTGGAATGTGTACCTCTGACTCCAGCCCACCGTCAGGAACGGCTGCAGTGGTGTCGCCAACGTCTGCATTGGAGAACGCAATGGCGATGTGTCGTGTTCAGCGATGAAAGCAGATTCTGCTTGGGAGCCTCCGATGGCCGTATGCGTGTTCACAGACGCACAGGGGAGCGTCTCCACCCTTCTTGCATCCGCCAGCGACACACAGGGCCTACACCTGGTCTCCGGGTGTGGGGAGCGCGATCAGCTATCACTCCCGTACACAACTAGTGTTTGTACCGGGTACGTTAAACAGCACCTCCTACATCAACAACATCATTCATCCCGTTGTTGTGCCATTTGTAAGGTCGGTCCATCGTGGTGTTTTCCAGCAAGATAACGCACGCCCACACACAGCATGTGCAACGCAACATGCACTTCAGGGTGTGAGACAAATTCCATGGCCTGCACGTTCACCGGATTTGTCCCCCATTGAGCACGTGTGGGATTTTATGGGACAGCGACTTATCCTGTCTCCACGACCAGCCACGACCATCCCCGATTTACGCGTCCAGGTTGAGGATGCTTGGAACTCAATACCCCAAACTTACATCCAACATCTGTACGACAGACTCCATGCCAGAATTGCACAGTGTGACGCAGTTCATGGCGGTTCAACCTTGTACTAACCATGTTACATGGAAATGTTATTTTTTAGTTTACCAGCAAATACAGCTGTATTTTGCCATAATGTTTTGAACACGTTATCCTCTGTATTCCGTTATTATGCTGTATAAATTTCGTTGGTATCAGACGTCTCCTTCTTGGTGTTCTTTTTTCACTTTCCGCCAGTGTATTATCATTGTAATTGTCTAATTAGTAATAAGAACCAAGTGATTTTTCCCACTAAGCGAATTTCATTTGCAACCGGAAGTCCGATTCATTGCATCATCCCTGTCTTGCTCAGTTTACGCGTGCGTTTGATGTACCTGTAAAACATATTGCAACAGGCTTTTTCAAATAGAATCACATCGCTCTTGTGGTCGATAAGGGCATGGAGCAAAATGGTTGCGTGCGTGTGTTTCTCTTGGACTGAAGCAACGCAGACATGTTCGCACTGCGATCGAGAGCATCGACTATCAAGGTTGCCCATCTATTAGAAAGTTGATGTCATGAGCGATAACACTGTCCGTGTACTAAGACAACCAAGACGATGCGCTGTTGATTTGTACAACATTCGTCTTTAGAAAATATCTACAAAGTCCATTACTATCTCCAAAGTTATAGAAATTTTGAAGCTTTACAAAAACATAAATGTAATAATAAATAAGACAGTGTCATCTGTCGCAGCAGGGACGGGTGCTGTGCAGTCACATTTGAATGAAGTACACCGGAAAAGCCTAGCCCTAATGGTAGTTGGTAATGTTTTATAATCCTTTGAATTTTTTCCTGAGAAATACGATTAAAAAATCCGATGATCACGAATATACATATGGTGCGTACATCAAAGTTTCAAGTGATATTGTAGGGCAGAGTCAGGCCTGTGAACACAAATACACTATCTACCAACAAGTAATTGGACACCCCTGCAATCGACGATATCTGCGGTCCTGATACACGTCACGGCCGCCGCCGTTAAATATCGTGTGCGAAACAACAACGCAACCAGTCGCATGCAAGATGCCACGCAGTTCGGAGCTCTCTGATTTCGAGAAAGGTGTAATCTCGTCGGGTATCACAGAAATGACCGATCCATAGGTGACATATCCAGCGAGTTGAAGTACCCAAAATCGACAGTGGCCTACGTGATTGGCAAGTGGAAGATGAGAGGTGACTGTCGGATTAAGCCCCAACCCGGCAGATCCACAAAACTGGGAGAGGCCGATGGGTAATGGCCAGAGAATTTCAGAAGAACCGCACCAAATCGGTGGGCCACATCCGCGAGGAGTTTCAACGGGCATCCGGGAGTATTCTGTCGATGAATACCATCCGTAAGGAAGCCCATCTGCTCGGTTATCATGGACGTGCTGCCGCCCACAAGCCTTCATCCCCAAGTCCAATAGCGCAGCTCGGCTAACGTGGTGCAAAGAACGTCGACAGTGGACCGTTGAACAGTGGAAACAGGTTCTCTGGAGCGACGAATCAAGGTTCACCCTCTACCGTTCGGATGGCAGGGTCTGGGTTTGGCGTCTGCCTGGAGAACGCCTCCTGCCAGAATGTATTGTGCCAACTGTGAAGTTCGGCGGCTGTGGAATTTTGCTATGGGGGTGTTTCTCCTGGTATGGCACGGGACCCTTAGTCGCAATTCCTGGTAGACTCAACGCTGAGACCTACTGCACCATTTTGGATGACCATGCGCTTCCTACGTTGTGGCAGTTTTACGGGGTGGACCCATGTTACTTTCAGGATGACAATGCCACCTCTCATGTTGCGAGGTCGACCATGGCTTGGTATGGTGACAATGGGGTTAATCGAATGAACTGGGCTACACAGATCCCGGAACTTAACCCTATCGATCACCTCTGGGACCAGTTGGAGCGTCGACTTAAGGGGTGCCCCCACCGTCCGAAATCGGTGAAGGAACTGACCTGTCTTCTCCAAGCCGAGTGGAAGAAAATACCGCTAGCCGTCGTACAACGCCTGGTTGAGATTATGCCCCGGAGGGTCGCAGATGTAATCGCCGCTCGTGGAGGCTAAACTTCGTTTTACTTTGATATCACAGGTGTCCAATTATTTGTTGGTAGATAGTGTATATTGGGTATACAAATAAGTTTTAAAGAGTTTTCGGTGTGACGCATACCGCTAATTTACATATCCGACATTTCCCCGTGTTGTTGTCATGTGACTTTAACTGGTCCAGAGTATAAATGTGACACAGAAGTTTGTCCAAAAGTCAAACGCACTCGCACATCGGTAGGTGAAAGATGGCAAACGATACTGCATTCGTTACGAATTTCATCAAGGAAAAAGTGCTGCAAAAGCATGTGCATTGATCTGTTCTGTTTTGGGGGAGAATATTGTATCGAAAAGCACGTGTGAGTTTTGGTTTAGACGGTTTAAAGCAGGTGATTTTGATGTCAGCAATCGAGAACGTAGCGGCACCCCGCAGAAGGTTGCACCTAAGGAACTGCAAGCACTACTGTATGAATTTTCGTCTCAAACGCAAAAAGAACTAGCTGAACAATTGGGAGTAACTCAACAAACCATTTCCAATCGTTTACGCACAATGGGAAAGATTCAGAAGGAAGGAAAATGGGTGCCTCATGACCTGAGCTAGAGGAACAAGGATGAGCGTGTCATGAAGTGTTTGAATCTGTTGAATACACACCACAGAAAGTTTTTCCTGTACAAAATCGTTACTGGTGATGAGAAGTGGATATGGTACGACAATCCCAAATGCAAAAAGCACTGGGTAGACCCCGGAGAAGCAACGGCTTCAACAACGAAACGCAATATTCACTCCAAGAAAGTTCTGCTGTGCATCTAGTGGTATATGAAGGGTGTGCACTATTATGAACTATTGGAACAGGGTCAAACTGTTACTGCTGATTGCTACAAGCAACAATTGCTGCGATTGAAACAGGAAATCTGTCGGAAACTTCCACTCACAGGCAAAGGATTGCGTCCCGTGAAATTACTGCATGAGAACACTAGGCCGCATGTCGCGAAATCGGTCAAGGAAACGTTATTGACGCTTGGCTGGGGAGTTTTGGAGCACCCGGCGTATAGTCCCGACATAGCCCCTTCGTACTATCATTTGTTCTGATCGATGCAACATGGTTTGTCTGCTGTACGGTTCCGGACATGTGACGAAGTGCAAAAATGGGTTGACGACTTCATCGCGTCACACGGCGAAGTATTCTTCATGGCTGGAATCCGTCAGCTGGCCGACCGATGGCGGAAGGTGATAGATAATGACGGCGCATATTTTGATTCGTAAAGGTATTGTTGTTTTCTCTCAAATTACATGTTGCGTTGTCTTAAAACGCTTTAAAACTTATTTGTACACCTAATACGTAGTACTACGCCACGAAACCGTTAATTGAAGAGATCGACTGGAAGTTTATTGGTTTTCGAATTTTTTTCTTAATTGACCACGATAGCCTATAAGCTGTCCCGTTCCCAAATTTAAGGCTAGTGGTTCCAGGGAGAGGAGAGACCCAGTGCCGTAAGACAAACACACCATCCATATCTCACCCAGGATTCGAATCCGGACTTCATCACAAACGAATGATTAAAAGCCTGCGCTTCTTACCACTCAGCCACGAGAACGGCGGTTTTTGAAATACACCCAAAAACAAGACACCCGACTTGCACATACTAAGCGACTTTTCCTTTCAGCAGAACCTCACAGAGTTCTGTGAAATCAGAATGGAAAACAAAAATATTGCAACTTTGCGTGTGAATCGCGCAGAAGTCCTGTAATTTCACTGTCACTAATCATCCCAAAGGATGAAAAACAATGACCGGCGTTTTCTATCATGCGAAAATTATACAACAATCAAATAATAGGGTTCATAGCAAAACGATCAGATATACCCATTGGACGCTATACACAGAAGGAATAATTAACAACAATTAAATTTTCGAAAACCGATTTATCATATTTCTTGGGACACGAAAACTATCCTTTGAAAAACGGATGGACAAGCTGTTTCAGCGTAGGAGGAACATATTCCGATAGTACAGGTAGGTATTGTGGCATCGTATATACATTGAAGTTGCAAATTATTAGAAATACTTATCTAATAGCGAGTTAGGCCACCAAAACAGGCTGGATTCGATGTGGCATGGATTCAACAAGGTGCTGATATCTTTATATAGGCATGTTCAGCTAAGTGATGACATCCGTCGATTGTCAAATGTTTGCTGGATCTCTGTTACGAATGGTTCTCCCAATCTCATCTCACAGGTGTTCAACTGGGTTAATACACTGCCTGACAGAGAAAATGCCACACCATGAAGGAATGCTCGAAAACAGACCAAACTGCTCACACAGATAGCCAAGTAGGTGCTGTAAAAATGATTTAATTGTCACATACAGACTAGGCTCCAGTGTCCGAACATACATGCTGATCAATAAGGAGTGTGCCCCCATTTTAGGCAATACAGCGTTGAATCCGACGTGGCATCGAGGCAATGAGAGTTTGAATAGAGTCCTGGGGTATCGTGGACCATGTGGTGTTGATCGGAGTCCACAGTTCATCTTCATTTTGCGGGGGTGGGAGGGTACTCAACCGTGGTCTAATCATGTCCTACAGATGGGCGAGAGGTCGGGGAATCGTGCTGGCCACGGAAGCATCCGCACACCGTGTAAAGCATTATCCTGTTGAAAAACGGCGTTTGGGATGCTCTGCAGATACGGTAGTGCCACGGGCCTCAGCACCTCGTCAACATAGCGGGTGCCCGTAATGCGTACCAGCGGTGAGCGGCTGTTGGCGCTGATAGCACCCCACACCATAATTCCACGTCGCCGGGACGTGTGGCGCTCCACAATGGCGGAGGAATCCGCCCGTTGGCCACGTCGCCTCCAGACTCTCACAGCGATCATCCGTGGTGAGACAGAACCGCGATTCGTTGCTGAACACCACACTGTTCCATTCAGCACCCCCACACAGCTGTGGAGCGACACCATGCCAAGCAGTGACAACGATGGCTCGCTGTTAAGGGTATCCTTCGCAACGGGCGGCTGAACAGCAAACCAGACACAGCCAATCTGCGCGACACTGTCAATGTCGATATCGAAGCATCCAAGCCTCCCCGTACACTCCACAAAATGTCGCCCGTTGTGGCCTGTGGGTTCGCTATGGCATGACGTCGGATGCGACGATCGGTGAGCTCGGACGTCCGTCTCCGTGCTCCGGTCCCCTACGACATTGCACAGATCCTTCCTGGGACCACTGTTTCTAAATGCGACCGACGGTTGTGGCGTAACGTTGCGTTTCTTCCGCAATACGACGCAAGGACCATCCGGCAGTACGAAAGCCTACGATGACACCTCTCGTGAACTCATCCGTTCGACGAAATCGCGTACGACGACGTTTTAACGACACCCCTTGTTCGTTCTCCAGACACGGTTACAGCAGAACCACTCACTTCTCGCGGCCGTGACGACATCTCGACCCATGGCCTCACGGGCTGGTTATCCCCTTATATCCCACACGCCGTTAGTGCGATTGGCCTGCAAATGCAATCATTTGCATAACTTGTACGTGCGCACCCACCCTGCAATTCACATGGCGCTACGTTCAGGTCTTCGTGGTGTGGCATTTTCCCTGTCAGGCAGTGTATATTGGGATTGTGGTGGCCATTTTAGCACTGTTTAGTCACTGTCGTTCTCCTAAAACTACTATGCGACGGCTTGTGGCAAGGCTCATGCTGGAGGTAGCCCCATCTGTCAGGAAACACCATGAACATCTACGACTGTGCCTGTTCAGCAATGATGTTCAGATACCTTTTGGTATACAAATGCTGGTCCAGAGATATTAAGAAACCCAGTCCCCGCTACGAAAACCGACCCAAACCGTTACACTGCCTTCACCAACTTATACAATTAACGCTACGCAGCTAGGATCCGTCGATCGGACTATTGACGCCATACTTTGGGAGGTCAGTCTGCCTGTATTAACCGAAAACGGGATTTATTGGGCCAGGCAATCTATTTCCAGTCCTCAAGGGTCCCGTTTTGTCGCTCTCGTGCCCACAGCAGACGAATTTCCCGGTTTTTAGAGGAGAGGAGTGGTACGCGAAGACGACGTCTGCTGTTATAACTCATTCACACGAATGTGTGGCTGGCGATGTGGGCTGAAACTCAGCTCTCGATAGCACTGTTGTACTGCACGGTTATTTGATACAATGGAGCTCATCTGTTATCTCGTACAATGCTCTCCAGCCAATTTTGGCTTTGAGCATCGACCAGTGGCTTACAGAAAGACCGCTGACTGTTTATTTTGTTGTTTGTACACCACTCATTGTACACCCAAAACATATTTTGTTCTTTAGCCGTTCCTGAGATGCCCGCCTAGCGCACATAATCATACCTCTTTCAAAGTAGCTTAAATCACGTCTTTCCCATAACGCTGGTGTCTACTGCACGTCTCAATCGTTTACAGTTCACAAACCCATCTTAACGTCATAGTTGCTTACGTAAGTGAGACGGTCACGTCTCTGATTGCCCTTCTAATAATTTGTTACTCCAGAGTACACACAACGGCCACTGAATTCGAAACCTTTACGCAGATGTCCCTTAGGCAGCATATATGCAAAATGCGTGGTTACATGCGTCACCACGTTATCTGGCAACTCTTTAAGACTGCTGCTCGTCAGTAGTGTTGATCACAATGGGAAAAGCAAAGGATCTTTCGGAGTTCGACAAAGGGCTCACTGTGGGTGCCCGTCGGGCTGGAGCGATGATTTTGAAAACAGATTTGTTCCTCAAACGGTGACGTATACTGGGTCTGTAATCAATGGAAAAATAATCCACATTGCTTGTCTAAGAGACGCAACTGTGGGGCGACGACAATCTGTCAGGAACGAGATCCCCGTCGTCTGAGAAGGCTCATACGGAGAAACAGGACTTCTTGTGCGCAGTATTTGACCGAAGCATTCAATGAAGGCTGTCCCACATCACAGCGAACTATTGTTAGAGCTTGATTTATTTTGATCTTTGCGTTTCACGTTTTTGTGACGTATAACGTAACACTTTTTCGTGTGCGAGATTGGTGTTACGCTATGTCTAAAACCATGACTAAGAAAATGTTGAACTACATGAGAATACGCTGCTATAGTTGCACGGGATAGTTCCAATTACGGCCAGACGAAACATATAGAGAAAACCAAACTTATGATAACCTTTTATTAGTCCAGCAACGATTGATGAAAATCCACAATATACCACTGCTAGTTTTATACTTCATATATAATACCTTAACTATCTATCGTATAAACTAGCTTAACAACAATCGAACATCACACACACACACACACACACACCCTAAGCACACAAATAAAGAAGATAGCTGTCTAAGCACGAACACTTTAGCTCAAACCAATTACAACACTCAAATGAAGCTAAGACGTATCACCGGTATCAAAAGTATACACAGTTAAAACCATGACGACACAAATAACTCATTCCATTGAGGTTTAAAAAGGATTTAATGTTAAAAACTTGCGAGATCTTTCGAACCTACGACTTATAGGTTCATCATCAGGCACCAAAACTCGCAAGGTGCACATGAAACGTAGTGGTTATATACACGTGTGGTTATGGGCAATGACCGCGCATGCGTACAAGTCGGAACAGTATGAGGTCATAAAATACATACATTTAAAATAACCTGTAGGGTAAAAAACACATAATGGTTGTCATAAGCAACTGCTGTATCATTCTTTTTATCTAACGTTCTTATCACATTCATACGTCACTCTCTCTGACCTCAAAAATGTTGCCATCCTCAAATAACGTAATTTCTTTTCGTGTAGAGATCTTGTCGTTCTTACGTTATTTCTAAATCATTAGATATGAATCTGATGCAATAGTTCCTAAATTGAATTATAACGGCCAGACGAATCATAAAACAGAAGTCAACTTACGGGAATTCTTTTATTGGTGCCAGCACGAATTTCAGTAACACTCCACAATTTTAAGACAGCAGATATCAGATTACATTATCTAATAATTGAACGTCTACAAACACACATCCACCACATATCCACCACAGCAACTGTTATCTCGTCTTTTTATCTATCGTTCTTGTCTCATACATTTATGTGTCACGTTCACTCTGAAATCAGGAGTGTTGCCAACAGTATTCTTGTGAGAGAGAAGATGTCACGTTAAGTTGGGAAGTATAACGGAGAACAAACTCAAAATTTACATAGGAAAAGAAACTAAAAATGAAAGTTAATTTAGAATATACGTCACACTCATTCATGTGAGAGAGAAGATATCTCGTTAAGTTTGGAAAGTGCAAAAGAGAACAAACTCAAATTTACACAGGAAAAGGAACTAAAAATGAAAGTTAAATTAGAATATACGTCACATCCTCTCCCTCGTAATTTTTTAAGTCTTTGTTGTGCGAAGAACCTATCAATTTAGTAGAGGTCTCCATTCAAAACATAACCTGGCCATTCATGCAAAGTCATTCAGATTAGAGCTTACCCAATAATGAAGACATCAAGACCTTCGTTGAACAGTTGCTAGCAGCTGATTTCAAATCAGTACACAAATCCTCTAAACATCGAAAATATCGCACGGACATACTAATACAGCATCATGAGATATACTTACATCTCTTCAATATCCTAAATATGCATTGACATACGGTGCAGAGAACCAAGATGCCGAACGAAGAAACACATTTCAATATATCACCAATTTTCATAGCAAAAACATTAAACTTTCTGTACAATATCGTGAAAGAACGGCACGTAACTGTGGCATAAAAGGATCATGCGAACGACGATAATATCAAACATAAAATATATCCACATTATAGGTACAAATCGTGCTAATTGTTTTTGCCACAACAATACGTGCGAACAACTTTAATCAATACACATGCAAGAAGTGGCATAGTAGTAATAAAACTGCGTAATGCAGAAAAAAACGGCAATGAGATTGAAGCCATTAAATCTGCCCTCCAGTTGGTAGCCAAGAGATATTATTTCAAATTTGGTGACAAAATTTATCCACAAAAGGAGGGTGCACCTGTGGGCTCCCTCCTTTCCCCGGTTTTGGCAGAAAATTTTCTCCAGTCTCTTGAGGAATTAGTTATGTCTATTTTTCCTGCTCAACCTATTTTATTGATCAGGTATGCAGACGACATGTTAGTCTTTTGGCCACATTCAATGTCTCTACTTGAGGATTTTACCGAATGCTTCTCCTCACAGTTCCCCACGATTAAGTTTACTTTGGAACTGGAAATTGAGGGCAAGCTCCCCTTCTTAGACATACTACTCACTCGAGACTTAAATACCAATCTTATCAGTTTTTCTGTGTATCGTAAACCAACCGATGTTCCCCGTATGATTCCGTTTTCGTCCTTTAACCCTATTGACCATAAATCTACCTCCTTTTATTTCCATATTAAACGAGCTTATTCTCATTCGTCGTTACCGGAGGCCTTGGACAATGAACTTAAGTACATTCGGACCATGGCCCGATCTTTTGGGTACCCGTATTCGTACTTCGGACGCTTCATGAATATAGTTCAACGAACTCGATCCACTACCCTAACTAACCCCAAAACAACTTTACGGTATATTGGCAAGGTTGAGTTTTCTCAACCACTTGTGACAATCCTTAGAAAGACATGCAAGAAATATGGTCTTGGTTTTGGAGTCTCTACTCGTAACATCTTTTCTATCATCAGAACTGATCGTGATGTGATTCCCGATCTATCTAGACCCGGTGTATACCGCATACCTTTAGTCAACCCTAATAATCCAGAGGATGTGAAATATTATATAGGTTCGACACTCAGGACCTTAAAAGTCCGATTATCGGAACACCAATATTACTTGAGCTCAGGCTCCACCAACACAGCGTAACTGTTACAAATTCCTCATACGTAAATTTAGCATTTCCCATAACACGTTTCAGATGGTATTTAAACGATTTAACGCCAGCCCTCCCAAAGACCATCAAAGTTAGGCAGCCTGGTAAGAAGGAATTTAGCCGCCCCGGTGGCGCAGTGGTCTAAGGCGATGGCCTCTGATCATTTGTCCGAAAGGGGTCAGGGTTTGAATCCCGGTGAGGCATGGATGTTGTGCTTGTCTTACGGCACTGGCTCTCTCCCTTCTCTGGAACCAGTGACCCTAAATCAGGGACGGGCGACTGCTTATAGCCCATTGAGTTGCTCACGATGGTCGTTAAACCTCGAATAAAAAAAACAGAATTTTCTACATTGCTGCCCATGGGCAGACTGTAGGGTGCCATCAGGCTTCTTTAATGCTACATTATTATTGTACAATTCCACCAATTCAAAGAGGCCTTCATATAATGGTGCAAGTTTTCTCAAAGATCGTATGTGCAACGGAGGATTGAAAATGCGTTTCTAACAACACCAGATCCCCAACTGCGAAATCTGGTTCTCTCCTTTTTGCATTATAGTGTCGAGCTTGATTTGACTGAGCTCGAATGATAACAGCTTGTGCCTTTTCTGCCTGTTTCTTAACAGACTCAGGTGTTGGTCGCTGGTGAATTTCACCCACGATGCCAGTTAAATTTTCAAAGAGGGTGCGAATCTTGCGCCCGAGAAAAAGTTCAGCCGGCGTAAGCCGCGTTGACTCATGAAAAGATGAGCGAAGGGCGAAGCAACACAATTCACCATGCTCGTCCCAACGCTCATGATTATTGCCAATGAAAGTTGAGATCATCTTTAGTAAAGTTCGATTAACACACTCTGCCGGATTGACTTGAGGGTGATATGGGCTGATAAATTTGTGTTTTATCTGGAGCCTCGACAAAATTCGCTCGAATAACTCTGAAATGAACTGAACCCCGTGGTTCGAGACTACGGTACGGGGACAGCCAAAAAGAGTAAAAATGTTATGTATAAGAGTATTACATATTACATCAGCAGTAGCTGCTTTAATGGGTAGTAGCTGCTTTACTACATCAGCAGTAGCTGCTTTAACCCATTTAGAAAAGTTATCTGTGACAACTAAAATATAACGAGACTTAGTTTTAGTTGATAATGGATAACGGCCCAATAAATCTATAGATATAGTTTCAAAACCATAATTACTAGAAATAAAGTGACCGGCGGGTCGTTTGTTATCATAATTGTACTTCTGACAGTACTCACAAGAGCGAATGTACGCGAGTGTACTATCGTACATGCCCGGCCAGTATTAGCTACGTCTCTAAGCTTAGCAAGAGTTTTTCGTATGCCTAAGTGCCGGCAAGAGGAATGTCATGAAATTCATGTAATATAAGCCATGCGGAGAGACTGAGGTATCGCAGGGCGGTACTCAGCTCTCGAATTCACAAATTATTTGTAATACAAAATACCATCGGTGATCTCATAGTTTTGACTACGCTCCGCTAAGGAACGTTCACTCTGAGCAGAAGAACCAGCGAAAAAAAATTATAAATTTCCCCAAAATCTGGATCATTCGGCAGCTCAGAAATTATCTGCTTCCTTGAAGTGATTTCAGAGATTAGAAATAGGGAGAGAGGCTCAGTATCCGCCTGGCCACCAGAACTGACCGAACAGCGATACAGCGCGTCCGGTAGCTGGTTAGACTTGCCAGGGCGATACTGAATCTGGACATTGAATTGTTGAAGTTTGAGTGTTCATTTCAGCAGTCTACTAGAAAGATTCTTTGCAGTATTTAAATATTGTAATGCCGAATAATCCATGATGACATTGACAGTTAAGTGATTGAGATAGCATTTAAATTTTGTAACTGCAAACAAAATAGCTAAGCATTCTCGCTCAGTAGCAGAGTAATTACGTTCTGCTTTGCTAAGAGTTCGAGAGGCACATGCAATAGGATGCTGTCGCTGAGATAATACAGCACCCAGGCCAATACCTGAAGCATCAGTATAAATATAAAACATTTTCTGCATGGTTAGGAAAGGCTAACACAGGTGGTGAAACTAAAGCATGTTTTAGAGTATTAAAAGCAGTCTCTGCCTCCGTGGACCAAAAAAAGTGTATACTTTCGTTTTAACGCAAACAAAGGTTCGCATAGAGTAGCGTACCCTGGAACGAACTGTTGACACTACACGAACATGCTCAAGAATCTAGACAACACTTTTGCTGACTTGGGCCTGGGGAATTCACAAATTGGCTTGACCTTTGAGTCATCAGTTAGAAGACCATTAGGGGTGATTTTTAGTCCCAGATATACCATTTCGTCCCGTCCAATTTGACACTTGGCAGGTTTTAATGGCAAACCCGCATTATGTAAAAGTTCAAAAACTTGGTCCAACAGAGACAGATGCTCCTCAAAAGTCTCAGAAGAAATAATAGTGTCGTCCAGATAGACATGAACATTAGGCCCGAGCACGGAACGTAAGACTGAGTCCATAAGGCGCTGGAAGGTTGCAGGTGCATATGGAAATCCAAAAGGCATTCTCAGGAACTCATAAGCTCCAAACGGGGCAATGAATCCAGTTTTCTCCACTGAATTAGGGTGGACAGCAAACTGCCAATAGCCGCTAGCCAAGTCAAAAGTTGTCAACTAGTTTGTTCATGATAAATCTTGGAGAATATCGCTTATTATGGGTAACGGGTAATTGATAGCTTTAGTAACAGAATTCACCTTCCGATAATCTACCACAAAACGATACTTCCCAGATTTTTTTTTAGGAACAAGAAAAGCGGGTGCTGCCCAAGGGCTAAGCGATTCTTTGATAATCCCCGAATGGAGCATGTCCTAAATTTGTTTTTGGAACTCAACTTTTTCCTGATTCGGACATGGATAAGGCTTACACCACACCACCTGCGTAAATCCTGGTTAGTCTGAAAATAACCCAGGTCGGGTGTTTAAAACCTGACCAAGTTGGCTCTTGTACTCAGGTAACAATCTCTCGCTCGCAAGGACTGGAGAAAAATCAATAGGCTCTTTTGGGGTGGGAGGACTAACCTCAGGCATTAAGATTAGCTCATGTTCCAAGTTAAATATTTAATAAAATCCACCCCCAGAAGGAAATCAACGGGAAAATCTTGGAGCAAGAGAAATATATGTGAAAGTTGACCCTTGCCAATCTTGACAGGTAAATGGACTGAACCAGAGATTGAAAACATATTATTGTAGGCACCTCGCAGACATTGCTGGGAGGGCTAGACACAAGCATTTGGAAAGGTAGCAGCACAGAAATCAAAATTTAATGAAGAAATGTCAATATGGAATCTATCTTAGTGGGTATCACTATATGATCCAAAGTAACAAGAATATTGGGCAAATGCGGGGCTTGAATGGTTAAAAAAAGATGTTTGAGATCTTCAGAGATGCAAAGAAATAGAATGAACCCATCTACCACCTGCGGAAGTTTAAATTGGGGTGAATTTGATTAGCATGTCTTGGTCGATCCTGAAAATTTGCAGAAGCACCAGAACGTGCTGAGTTGTAATAACGTGCAGGAGAGGCAGCATACGTATCACTAGACCTTCCCTGCCCCCCCCCCCAGCATGGTGTTTAGGATATGTTTGGCCCACCGAGTAATAATTATCCCGGGGACGAGAAGCTTGGCGGTTATTATGATTCATAGATGTAACTCAGGATGTCGCACCTCTGGTGCCCGCCGATGCGGCGGCACGTATCTAGTCTGCCGATAGGAGTTATCCACTCTCGATTAATAAGCAGCCTGTCTGGGCTGATTAAAAAATTGTTCTTGTTGCGGAAAGTTCTGTTTAGGCTGCTGATAGCTCTGTCTTTGAAGATGAAGTTCTTGGACCTGCCTGGGTTGGCGGTATTCTTGGACCTGAGGTAATGGGTTGTTCTGTGAAGATTGCCCTTTGCTGTGACGTTCCTCAAAAACTAGGATGAGTTTCAGGCACTCGTAAACTGTGACAGGGCGTTTAATTTCCAAAACATCCTGCAGGAACGGGTCCAGCTGCTGTAGTAAAGTGTCAGTAATGTCATAATCGGCTGCAGCGGAATCCCATAATTTATAAAGCCTAACTGTTTCCAGAACAAACGAGACGGGACTATCTGACGCCCGCTGTCGCCTGGAAAACAGTTGTTGAGCGAGGCAAGCCTTACTTGTGCCAAAGGGAAATACCTCCAACAATTCTGTCCTGAATTGATTATAATAGCGCTCTGCGTTTATCTGACTCCACTGTCTGTACCAGACCTTGGCAGTGTCTTGTAAACATGTGCCAGCAATAGGCACTTGGCAATCCTCAGGAACATTATACACTGCCGGACAATTGCTAAGGACAGATTACAATAGCAACGATAGCAACCATAAAATGGAAGGCAGGAAAATGTGGAAATTAGCATAAGTGCGGGATACAGTAAGACGTGTTGTGCTTATGCACATTTTGGATTGCCGAACTTGTTTGTGACGTCATAGCGCTGATAAGAGATATAAAGGATTTGGCGCGTATTGAACGTTGTTGTTCAAACGCAAAGTTGAAAGGGAAAGAATCAATTGACGAACTTGCAATTTTCAGTATTTCTTCCCGACATCACCTAGATGATTTTACGCGTGGCCGTATTATTGGCAAGATTGAAGAAGGGCGAAAAATAACAGATGTTGCCAGGGAGTTCGACGTCAGCCACAGTGTTGTTTCAAGGCTTTGGAAATCATTTCAAACAAATGGAGAGTGTAGCAAACGTCACGGGGAGGTCGTGTTCGCAGTACGACACCTGCAGAAGATCGGTACATAGTGCTATCAACAAAAAGACACCGGCGCAGCACAGCTAGTGAGGAAGCAAATCGGTTTATGGCTGCTACTGGCAAGCGGATCTCCCGAAAAACTGTCGCCAGACGTTTGCATGAAGGAGGACTATACGCCCGCCGTCCTGTTGTGTGCATCCCATTGTCCAGACGTCACCGTACCGCCCGTTTGCAATGGTGCCATCAACATCGCAATTGGACTGATAACGACTGGTCTGCTGTCCTCTTCTCAGATGAGAGTAGATACAGTCTATTGTCTGATTGTCGACGACAACTGATCTGGCGTGATAGTGGTACTGCATATTGTCCAGCAAACATACAGGAAAGGGACCGATATCCGACATGTAGTGTCATGGTATGGGCTGGCATCATGATCAATGGCCGTACGTCCCTCTGTGTGCTTCCAACTGGGACTATGACTGGCCAACGATACATTAATGATGTTCTGCTACGTGATATTTGCATGTTCCGTGGTGCTGTCGGTGATAGATTCATTTTCATGGACGACAACGCAACATGTCATCGAACAGTCGCTGTCCAGGAGTGTCTTGAGAGCGAGGATATTCAACGCCTCGTATGGCCAGCACGTTCTCCAGATCTGAATCCCATTGAAAATGTGTGGGATGCTTTGGGTAGGAGTCTTGCTGGTCGCCAATGCCCTCCAATAAACAAGGACACCCTCATCCGTGCACTGACAGAGGAATGGGATAAATTACCCCAACAGCTGCTTGATAATGTTGTGCAAAGCATGACACGACATGTGGAATCTTGCATCGCTTTCCATGGTGGCCATATCCGTATTGACATCTTACGCCGGAACGCCTGCGGACGGTAATTGCATTTTTTTCACGTTTACGTATTCTGCACAAAATGGGCCTGTTTGTCCCTTGAACACGTTCCAAAGCCTTCTGGATTTCAGAGCACAATAAATTGTCTTTCTTGTAATGTCCTGGCATTCTGACATTATTTTATTTCACTTGGCATCCAGCCACACTTACTATTTTATGCGCTATATAGCCGTTTATGATCCGTCCTTAGCAATTGTCCAGCAGTGTATAAATCAAAGTGATCTCCGAGATCTTCAAGAAACCTAAGCAACCCGCCGTTTCTCCTGAATACAATGGAACACGCATGGGGTACATAAGGAGCAAGAATTTTGCTTCTTCTTACTGGCGGTGGTGGTGTGAATTGCTGCTGAGGAGCTGCGATTGAAGTACGCGGAACATGATTTCCGTACCTTTCGTATTCACTATCCGATAAATCTGAACAGCAGGCCTCGTACAATGGTGCAAGAGAATACGCTGAGTGCGGAAGTATTGGCTGGAATATTATTAGGCACAACATAATGTCTACGGTGATCAAAGAGACCAAGGGGATCCGTGATATTTGCCATTTCTGACTTCCTCTACGAATCTGTTCGAAGGAGTTTGGGCGCCGATATAACGTAATCCTTTTTCGTGTGCGCGATTGGTGTTACGCTATGTCTAATACCATGACTAAGGAAATGTTGAACTAAATGAGAATACGATGCAATAGCTGTATGGGATAGTTCAAATTAAGGTTTTACGGCCAGACGAAACATATACAGAAGCCAAACTTACGATAACCTTTTATTGGTCCAGCAATACTTGATGAAATCCAACATATAGCACTGAGAGTTTTATACTTCACACATAATACCTTAATTATCTGTCGTATAATTTAGCTTAACAACGATCGAGCATCTCCACACACACACCAAGCAACTGCTGTATCGTATTTTTATCAAACGTTCTTATCACATTCATACGTCACTCTCTCTGACCTCAAAAGTGTTGCCAACGTCATTCATGTGAGAGAGAAGATATCACGTTAAGTTTGGAAAGTGCAAAAGAGAACAAACTCAGATTTACATAGGAAAAGAAACAAAAAATGAAAGTTAAATTAGAATATACGTCACACACGTTAATTGACGTGTGGTATTAGTCGAAGTGATTAGCGGCTTGTGCATGGCTGATCGACCGCGGTAACTCATGTCATGCAGCGTCCGGCGCATTGTACCGGTGCTAACATCAGTCCCAATAGTCTCACACAGGGCTTGCGTGATTTGTGGCAATATTAATTTTTGTTCTGAGTGGACAGTCATTTGCTCTCAGATCTCTGATCTCCTCTCACGTTCTGTTAGCTTCGGGGTTTTCTGGGTCGTTTCTTGGCATATTCAACCCCTGTCGGCTTCCATCTGCTATAACGAAGTAAATTTCTCCGTCATTTTTTGGTCTACGCCGGGAATCGAACCCGAGTCCACTTATTCCGGAACAAGTCGCTCTACCAACTGAGCTACGCAGACGATCATTGTGACTGCTATCTGCCTTTTATGTCGTGTGCGTCCTGCTGGCAGGTACGTCACATCTCCCTCCCCCAAAGAGGGCCGGGGGCATGGCCCACGGGTCAGCCGTGACCATGAATCGTTGCAGGCAGCCATCCACTGTAGAACGTGCACTTGAGAACTCCCAGTCAATCCGGTGTGTGGAATGCAACGTCACACACATTTATTTTTCGAAGCGCTGGAGAAGAGATTCTCTGATTTTTCCTCTCTCGTGGTGTGGAAATAACATCACACCATTGCGAGATTTTGAACGGTCGGGTCATCCGGATAGTTCGGGAGCCATTATAACGAAGTAAATTTCTCCGTCATTTTTGGTCTACGCCGGGAATCGAACCCGAGTCCACTTATTCCGGAACAAGTCGCTCTACCAACTGAGCTACGCGGACGTTCGTTCTTGCTGCTGTCTGCTTTTATGTCGTGTGCGTCCTGCTGGCAGGTACGTCACACTGCTTAGCACATCATCAGCCGTCAACCTAACCTAGGGATCTTCAGTGCCGCTAAAATGTTACATACAGGACCACTGCTTATGAGGAAACTTATCTATAGTCGCTGAAAATCTTCTAACTCTGTTCTTCCATTGCATTCACAGTCGTGATATTGTCACATCACAGCCCTACGAGCATATTTATAGTTCAGTCTATGACATGGTGCTTTCGTAGGACAGAATTCACTATCAATAGAGTGGTGTCCGGATATTAAGAGTAGGCCAGTGTATTTGCAAGAAGTTGTTTTTGTTACCTCTTTCATATCTCTATTTTTTTGCTCTATAATCTCCTGGCACTGTTACAGCTGCAAAAGTGGTGTGAACGCCACTAGTAGTGTAGCATATCGACTCATTTTCTTACTGGATTATAGTTTCTTAACAACTATCAGCTAGTCAGACACAGGCGGACACCACAACTACACATCAATGAAGCCGAGCTCTGACCACACAAATTGCCCCAATTGTTTACCGTGCGTAAAAATGCAACAAGACATTATTAGAGAATACCAGACATCATCATACTAGGCAACAAAAGCTCTGGAAAAAACCAAGAAGGTTTTTTCCTTATGGAGATGCCCCGAGTCTCTTAACAGTGAAGCCACAAGGTGTGGGAATTTGACGTTGTTTACATGATACCTATGTAATTTCATCTGTTTGTATTTTGTAATTGCATGGAGTTTGGTTGCAGAAACTGTGTTAATATTTAACCGGAATGAATTATGCTTCATAGACGAGTAAAGTTTTCAACCTTAATGTTATATTTTGTTTTGAATTCGCACTAATGTTCGTGTATTTCAATTTAAAATAAAAATGGGAAGGGGCTTCAAAATAATTAAGAATTTTAGAAATTTAGCATTATCTCACATATCGGAAGCAAGTTATGATGCAAAACCAGAAACATTTGGGACGAAAGAAGGCCATTCGGCCAACACAAAATGCATTGCAGTAGCCTTGAAAACCATTTACTTTCCCACACTTTGACGACCGTCGCTCGCGGTTATAGGCTTCACGCAAAGTGGTACTGCTCCATTAACAAGGGCATCTCCAGATATCTTATTCTAACCTCCTTGGAAAAAACATGCTCATACCAGACAGTAAGAGCTCTGAACACTCATCCTTATATTGGAAAGCACTTAATGCAAATTTTAAGAGAATACACAACACAATATAGAAATTCAGCCGGTGGAGAAGTAGAACAATGCGAATCGTAATAGTTGTGCTACCTCCAGAGAACAATCCCTTAGTCGACGAAAACAGGGGGAAATTCATAAGCAAGGCCTGTCAAGTGTTGATTATGAAATGTTTAAGCAGAAATCATCCTCGCACTTCTCTTTTCAAACGACTAATCATGGAAATTAATAACAGATCCATGTGTTTTTTATTTGTTTGTTTGTTCTTGTTTTGGGTTTAACGACCACCGTGAGCAACTCAAAAAGCTATAAGCCGTCGCTCGTCCCTAATTTAGAGTCACTGGTTCTATGGAAGTGAGAGAGAGACTTCACGTAGCAATACTCAGATAATTTTTAGAAAAGAGTTCTTGTTATAGCGCTTCTAAAGAAGTGTTCTAGGATGATCGGTAAACGAAAAAAATTTACTTAAAAGCAAATCATCATTTTAAAAATGCTTCGTTTATTAATTCAATTATTAATTTTTCTCTTTACAAAAATTATTTTTAGTACACCTAATTTCGCACTGTTTTTTTTTATCTTATGTGTTTTTCATTACTAAAAATCACGAACCAACTATTCCTTTGAAGGTATTAATTAACTTCAGATTGTTTTTTCTCCTTTGTTTTCCTCTAACGTAATTTTCATTTGTCCTTATGTTTCAGAGCCTTTAGAAGACTTGACGAGGACAAGAGTGGCAATTTAACTTTTGAAGAATTTAAGAAAGGATTACACGAAATCGGACTGTCTGGAAGCCTCACAGAAGAAGAAACAGAAGAGATTTTTGATCGGTTTGATGCAGATAAGTCTGGTACTCTTAGTTTTGAAGAGTTTCTCAGAGCAGTAAGAGTAAGTATTTGGGCTTTTGTGGATTTTCCTATAGTGTTTTTTTTTTTTTTTTACTTTTTATTAAGTGAAAAGAAAAAGGTGTATGAAAATGACAGGAAGTGAAACTACAATGAGGGAAAACTTTAAATTACCAATAGGCAAATAGGGATTTCTCAAACATGTTCTGATGATTTTTTGTGAAACTTTATGTGTCGAAAACTTACGATACAATTAATTACCTTTCTTCATAAGAGTACAGATTGTTATATGAATGCTTATATGGTTCATACTTTGTGACGTACCTGCCAGCAGGACGCACACGACATAAAGGCAGATAGTAGTCAGAACAAACGTTCGCGTAGCTCAATTGGTAGAGTGACTTATTCCGGATTGAGGGGATCCGGGTTCGAATCCTGGCGTGGACAGAAATGACGGAGAAATTTACTTCGTTATAATGGCACCCGAACTTTCCGGATGACTCAGCCGTTCAAAATCTCGCATTGGTGTGATGTTATTTCCACACCGCGAGATAGGAAAAATCAGAGACTCCCTTCTCCAACGCTTCGAAAAATAAAATGTGTGTGACATTGCATTCCACACACCAGATTGACTGGGAGTTCTCAAGTGCACGTTCTACAGCGGATGATGCCTGCGACGATTCATGGTCACGGCTGACCCGTGGGCCATGCCCCCGGCCCTCTTTCGGGGGGGGGGAGATGTGACGTACCTGCCAGCAGGACGCACACGACATAAAGGCAGATAGTATTCAGAACAAACGTCCGCGTAGCTCAATTGGTAGAGTGACTTATTCCGGATTGAGGGGATCCGGGTTCGAATCCTGGCGTGGACAGAAATGACGGAGAAAATTACTTCGTTATAACTTTAGGTAAAGTTAGTTTAGCATCAGAAATTGTCTTACCGTGCGTAAAAGTGCATTTTCTCACACTGAAAACATTGTCACTTGATTTTATTCTATAATCCATTTCTGAATCCAGTTTTGCAAAAGGATTGTCCTGAGATCATCGAGGTTTTTGGAAGGAAGGCTGAAACTGGTAGTCGACAGAGCGAATTTCTGAAAACTCCTGTTCCAGAAATGCTGAATGGAATTGAGGCCGTATAATCATGCAATTCATATCTCATTCAATATTTACCTTTCAAAGCACTCCACAAGGAAAATGCTAACAAAATCTTCTGTTAAAATGTCTCTTAGCCCCAGACCACATGCAAATTATTCAACATGAATCTAATGTCAGTTGCTCTGGGTAATTAGAGATCCTCTTTTAAAAACATGGAGATCGGTAATCAGGCCCCTAGTCCCTGTTCCTAACACATGAGAGATTACAATGTATTATCCAGATGAAGGTATAACGAAGTAAATTTCTCCGTCATTTTTGGTCCTCGCCAAGGATCGAACCCGATTCCACTTATTCCGGAAGAAGTCACTCTACCAACTGAGCTACGCAGATGTTCGTTCTCGCTGCTATCTGCCTTTATGTCGTGTGCGTCCTGCTGGCAGGCACGTCACATCTCCCCCTCCCCCGAAAGAGGGCCCCGGCATGGCCCACGGGTCAGCCGGGACCATGAATCGTCGCAGGCATCATCCGCTGTAGAAGGTGCACTTGAGAACTCCCAGTCAATCTGGTGTGTGGAATGCAACGCCACACGCATTTGTTTTTAGAAGCGCTGAAAAAGGATTCTCTTATGTTTCTTGTCTCGCGGTGTGGAAAGAGCATCACACCATTGCGAGATCTTTAACGGCCGGGTCATCCGGGAAGTTCGGGCGCCATTATAACGAAGTAAATTTCTCCGTCATTTTTGGTCCACGCCGGGGATCGAACCCGAGTCCACTTATTCCGAAACAAATCGCTCTACCAACTGACCTACGCAGACGTTCGTTCTCGCTGCTATCTGCCTTTATGTCATGTGCGTCCTGCAGGGCAGGCACGTCACAAAGGTTAGTCTGCAAGCTGTATAGCGACTCGATTGACAGACTGATTACAAGAAGAATATTCAGGAATCCGTCCTATGGAGGATGACTTAAAGGAGAATCGACCACTAAACGTACTACGCAAGGCTTGTGTCTTGAAACATTTTGTAAACTGTCTAAAGTAAGATTCTACTTTCTGTGGATGAAGCAGGATTCGATGTTTAGGAAGCTTCCAGTGCTTTCTGACGCCTAGCAAATAAAACCCGGTATAGCTCATCTACAGATATCATCGCTCTTGTACTACGTCATCCAGCAACTTGCCTTGTGTCATGATATCGTCTCCAAAACCAGGGAGAAAAAACCATATCCAACAGTTTCAGCCAATTAGTCATATCACGCCACCTGAATGAATCATTTAAACGTAGTCTAGGAGACACTTCTAAAGAAATTATTATTTTAATTTCCAGTTTGTGAGCAAACAATGAGTAGAACTGTTAGAAAGCAGAGTTCTTAAGAACAGTTTGCCTCATATTGACATATTCGTCCCATCAATTCAACTAAACAACTATTTTCAATATTTGAAAATGATAATATAAAATTCTATATGATGTAACTTCTTCATTTTACTACAAAGGGTAGAGCATTTTTTTAAAAAGTGTTCACAGCTATCAAAATTTCTATTTATTCAGTAATCAAGGGAGAGAGAGAGAGAGAGAGTGAGTGCGTGTGCGTGTGCGTGCGTGATTTCCCATTTGGATGCTCCACAGTGACTAAACATAACAAGTCTGATTGGAATTTCAGGTATCCTGAATTTTGTGGTATCCAACTCCCTTTTCAAGTTTGACTTGTAGGAGATTTTTACGTATACTAAGCTGGCGCCTACGACGTACATTATTGATTTGGGATAATTTTTTTGTTTTTTTGTTATCCATGCATGGATGATACTAAAAAGAAGAAAAATGAGAGTGATTCCGCTACAGAAGTAAAAGGAAAACCTTACTGCGTTAGAAAATTTGCTTCATCAGATTTTCATCAAATTGAGTGAACTTATAAGTAATCCAAATAAACCAATTAGGTTATACAAGTAAAACAATGCATCCATCTGTGGATTCATATAAGTTAGTATAATTTGTAATATAGATAGCAAAGCTTATATGAAAAAAAATGATAGATCATTCTCTAGGAAGAGAAGAAACTGAGACACATAGTACATGTATAATAGAATGAATGATTTCAAAACACTTCTGGAGAGAGCTAAATAGACTTCAGACTGTAAATAAATACAAATTTATAAATTTTTGCCAGATTGTCAGATGACCAATAGCTGTGGCGATCCTACACGTCACAAACTGATGAAGCCCAAGTGCAGGTATACGAAAAGGTAAACCAGAAGTAAACTTTCAAGAGAAACAGTAAAAAATCGAAATGTTGTGTTTGTCTTACAGCACTGGCTCTCTCCCTTCCCTGGAACCAGTGACCCTGAATTAGGGACGGGCGACTGCTTATATCCCATTGAGTTGCTCACGGTGGTCGTCAAATCGCCAACCAAAAAAAAAATTAGGAGGGAGATGATGTGATGTACTACAGAGGTGAAAAACTGTGTCAAGACGACAAATCTGCAGCGAGACATTCTGTCCGCGTAGCTAAGTTGGGAGAGCCCTTACTTCGGAGCGAGGGGACACGGACAAACTTATGTTTCCACAAGTTTCTCTAATTAATTAAAGATATAATGCAAATTTTGGAAATGGATCTCCTGTACACCCCCAAGTGATGCCCGGACCCTGACTACCCTTACCGTACCGTCTATACCTGGAAACAACTCGGTGATTCTCTCCAATAACCATTTGCAAGCTGGTAAATGGTCTTCCTTCACAAGAACCACTGTTCCTATTTCGGCATTATCCTTTCCGAACCTCCACTTCGAACGTTGCTGTAGGTTGTTGAGATAATCTCTTTTCCACCTTTTTCATACGGATTGTACTACCTTTGTTGTTCTCTGACATCTGCTAAGTCTATTATCCCTTTGGTAAATTAACTCTGGTTCTACAATTGCATTCATTGGTCTCCCAATTAAAAAATGACAAGGTGTCAATGCAAGGAAATCATCTCCATCCGAGGACAAGGGACTTATAGGGTAAGAATTCAAGATTCCCTCCACCTGAATCGTAACTGTTACAAATTCCTCATACGTAAATTTAGCATTTCCCATAACACGTTTCAGATGGTATTTAAACGATTTAACGCCCGCCTCCCAAAGACCATCAAAGTTAGGCAGCCTGGTAAGAAGGAATTTAGCCGCCCCGGTGGCGCAGTGGTCTAAGCGATGGCCTCTGATCATTCGTCCGAACGGGGTCCGGGTTCGAATCCCAGTGAGGCATGGATGTTGTGTTTGTCTTACGGCACTGGCTCTCTCCCTTCCCTGGAACCAGTGACCCTAAGTTAGGGACGGGCGACTGCTTATAGCCCATTGAGTTGCTCACGGCGGTCGTTAAACCTTCAATCAAAAAAAGAGAAGGAATTTCTAGTCCACCCTCCAACGCCAAATAATCAGCAAAATTTTCATCTAGGTTTTTTACCAAATTGTGCAACTTTTTTCTGACCGGGCACCCACGAAATTAGTTACATTATCTGAGAACAGTTTAGTACGCTGACATCGCCTGCCAAAACTCTTTTCAAAGTGGCAATAAAAGGCCCAGAGGTTAAGTCGGAGCCAATTTCAAGATGGGCTGCTCGGGTCACAAAACACACAAAAACGGCTACATAAATTTTATTCAAGCTACCACTTCTCTGGTGTTTATACTTAATATAGAAAGGCCCACAAAGTCTACTCCCGAACAATTGAATGGGAAGGTCTGAGTAACTGGCTCTTTTGGTAGATTACCAATGAGTTGCTCAGCTGGGATAGGTTTACTCTTAAAACATGTAATACATTCGTGAACTACCTTTCTGCTAGAGTTCCACCACTAATCGGCCAAAACGCTTGTCTTGTATGACACAAAAAAGACTGAGGGCCTACATATAAATATTTTTTATAAAAATGTTCAGTAATAATTCTAGTCAATTTATGTTTACTAGTCAGATAGCTGGGTGATTTTGTTCATAATCAAGCTCGGAATTACCTAAACGACCTCCTACTCTTCAGATATGGTTATCATCCAGAAGTGCATTTAAATATTTTTGTTTACTATTATCTTGCACATGTTTATCTTTCTCTAAATTAAAAATTTCGGAACCAAATTCCAGCACTGGAAAGCCCTTAATAAGAAAATGTACCGCTCATTGCATTTCTGTTGCAGTAAGAGGACCCGCTGTTTTCCTTTCTGCATTTCTTAGGTTGTGACAAAACCTAAATATATAACTAAAAATACGAAGACTTTTAGTGTAATTACTACTAATGTCAATAACACCATTCAAGAAGAAATAATTAGTCTGTACCGTTAGAGAAATATGTGTCACAGTTCTGTCAATCTCTACAGGATGAGGTTTGGGAATTGTCTTTAGTTCATGAGAATACTCTTCGTCCTCAACGGAAAGAGGAGTCACTTCATCAGTAGGAGGGTCGCCTTGTCTCAAGAAAGATGGACCGAACCACCGAAGGTCATTATGAAGAATCTTCTCTGGATCTATTCCTCGAGAAATCAGATCTGCTGGATTTTCTTCCGAACTAACATGATGCCAGTGATGCATGCTCGTTAAGTCTTGGATGGTAGCAACTCTGTTGGTCACAAAGGTTTTTAAGAGACGAGCCTTATTGCGGTTCCATGCAAGAACTATCATGAAATAGGACCACGGTTGGATCTCGGAAATTTTCAGAAGCGAACATCTCACAACTCGTTGCAACAGTTGTGATGGCAGGACGGCAGCACACAGTTCGAAGCGTGGATACTAATTTGTTTAAACGGAGCAACTCTTGATTTACTGCACAACAAATGTACTGCAGTTTCACCCGTACTTGAATTGGACTTGGTATATTACGGCCCCATATCCACATCCAGAAGCGTCTGCAAAGCCATGAATTTATACTTGTACCGTATAGTCGAATAAAACATATCTTCTGATGTTGACATCGTTAATGGCTTTCAGAGAAGCTAGAAGCCCCACGGTGGCGCAGTGATTTAAGCGATGGCATCTGATCATTCGTCCGAAAGGGGTCCGGGTTCGAATCCCGGTGAGGCATGGATGCTGTGTTTGTCTTATGGCACTGGTTATCTCCCTTCCCTGGAACCGTTGACCCTAAATTAGGGACGGATGACTGCTTATAGTACATTGAGTCGTTAACGTGGTCGTTAAACATCCAATAAAAAAAGAAGCTAGAAAGTTCTGCCATTCTTGTGTTTCCTTGTCTGGAAGCTGATCATTCCAGTCGATCTGCAAAAGTCAAGGCCATTGCATAAATAACTTGGCCCTGGTAGAAATGGGACAAATTCGTCCCAGTGGGTCAAAAATTCTGGCAATGTCAAAAAGGACTGTACGTTTAGTGCAAACACTTTGTTGTTCCATATTCACCTTAAACGAAAAGCAGTCCCTTTGATGTCTACACAAAATCCCCAGAACTTTCGTTTCATTCGTAGCTGTAAACGAACAATCCTCGGATCCTTCCGAAATATTACACAAAAGTTCAGGGCTATTTGCACAACACTTATGAAGTCCCATTCCACCACGCTCAAGTAAAAGTATCAATTGACATTGAAGCTCTCCTGCCGTTTCCACATCTGGGCAACCTGTAACCACATCATCCACGTAGAAGTCTGTCTGAACAACAGAAGCAGCCAAGGTGAAGGTTTCCTTCTCATCTAAAGCCAGCTGTTTTAGTGTTCTTGTAGCAAGGTATGGAGCACTTGTAGTTCGGTAGGTGACCGTGCAAAGTCTGTAAATCTTTACTGGATCATCAACACTTTTCTTCCAAACAATTCGCTGCAAATCGCTTTGAATTGGATCCACCAGGATCATTCTGTGCATCTTCTGAATATCTAAAATAAAGGTAGTGCAATGCTTTTGAAATCTGATCATAATTGAGAATAAGTCCTCCTAAATAACATCTCCGTTATACTGTAAGGAATTCAGAGACCTTCCAGTCGACGTCGAAATCGATGCCGATGCACCAAACAACACACTCAGTTTCGTAGTATTCTTCTCTGGGCGATAGATCCCGTGATGGGACAAATAATACGTAGTCTCAGGGTCATGGTTTTCCTTCACTTCCTCCATATGCCCTAAGCTCTTATATTCATGCCTGAAATGCTGGTAAACAGACAAAAATTCAGGCTCCCTCTCCAGACGATTTCTCAGGGAATTTAATCTTCGAACAGCTACTTGTTCCTCTCCCTTCACCTAGTCGGACACACATACACACTGAATAGCTACAGAAAATTAACCCTCGCACATCTCTCTCTCTCTCTCTCTCTCGATCATGCGCAGCGCCCCGTTGAGGGTCTTTACAATATCCACACTAAGGCTTTAACAGGCCCCAAGGCTACAACCCCTATAGACCCCTTTTTAATCCAGCCGTGGACACAATAACTCCACGACTTGTCTGAGCAAAAGCACACCGACACTGGAATACAAAGAATTGGACATGGATAGCCTGGAAGAAAAAATACAGATTTAAACTGCATCCGGCAATGAGAGAATGCAGATCTGGCGTCAAACTTATGAAGCCATGGACCCTTTATGTCATGTTGGAAGAGTACACGTTGGTAATAGGGTAATGAAGGCTTGTGGTGTTTTTAGCTGGAATGCTTTGGAACCTTTGGTACCTGTACAGTCGACTTTGAGTGCCCCCAAATATGTGGGCATACTTGCCGAGCATTTACACCCATTCATGTCCAGTATGCATCCCTGTGACAATGGCGTATTCCAGCATGATAATGGCCCATCCCACAGGTCCCTCCTGGCTACTGCATGGTTTACAAAAGCATTGTAGTGAATTTGAAATGCCTCAGGGGACAACTTGGAGCCCAGATTTTAACGCCATCGAACATCTTTGGAATAGCCGCCCCGGTGGCGCAGTGGTCTAAGCGATGGCCTCTGATCATTCGTCCGAAAGGGGTCCGGGTTCGAATCCCGGTGAGGCATGGATGTTGTGTTTATCTTACGGCACTGGCTCTCTCCCTTCCCTGAAGCCAGTGACCATAAATTAGGGACGGGCGACTGCTTATAGCCCATTGAGTTGCTCACGGTGGTCGTTAAACCTCCAATCTAATCTAAATCTTTGGAATACCGTCGAACAGTCTGTTCGGGCATGTGTCCCACTGACTACGAACCTGAGCGAATTATGGACAGCTTTGGATGAGGCATGGCTGGAGAGAATATTTTTGTAAGCTCGTGGAGTCCATGCCTCATCCTGTGGCCGGCATCGTTAGGACAAGATGGACCAACGTGTTACTAGGCAGGTAAGTTACTCTAATTCCATGGCATTACAGTGTGTATTTCAGAAAATATTTTTAGGTTAAACGATCCCGTCAGCTATTCCATACGCTAAATATTTTAAATTTCACGGTACTGCTTGCACGATGCAAGATTTTGTGTTTCGACGTTGTCCAAAGTCCCAGGCGTTTGACCAATGTCATCAATGAGAATCCCTATGAAGGATAAAAGGATCTTTTTACAGTATCTCTGGGAGACCAGAAAGTCTGTTTCGATGATATAAACAGTGGTACGACAGTTGAGTATTATGTCGTTCCATTACAGCAAACCACTATTACAGACACAGGACACCACTAAGCATGAGATACCAGTTGGTTGATACATGATTGGCCATAGAAAAATGCGTTGCTTTGTCTCTCTGACTTCTAAATGGCACACTGCTGACAAGTTAAATTGTGTTTCCGGTAGATGGTGGAAAACCGGGCATCAGATATCTGGTCTTACTTAATATAATGCACTCTCGTGCAGAAAACGCATCATCGGTCTCCTTCAGGCGACTTTGCCCTAGCGATATAGGAGGAGTGGCGATAGCAGTAAAATACACTCATCGTCCAAAAATAGTTGCACGCAGAAGGACGTGTCGGATTGCAATGCTATTCGGGAGGGAGGTAAAGGTTACCAGGAACAATAAATGATTAAACATTAAGACTGATATGACCAATATTTATTGAGCTACACGCCAATAAGTAGTGTCTCCCAGTATGGTGTCGGGCTTCCATGTTTGCTCACACAGCATGCAAGACGTCTCGGAATGGAGTTGTACAGATTCCTAATGGTGTTCTGCAATAAGCCATCCCATGCAGCTTGAATCTTCTCACGCAGTTCGTGCAGATTGTGCGGTAGGGGTGGAGTGTGGACAGCGCATCCAATAGCATACCATACATTTTCAATCGGCGATAGGTCTGGCGATGCGGCTGTCCATGGCAGAGTGCCAGTGCCTTGAAGACAAGCTCTCGAAACAGCAGAAGTATGCGGACGAGCGTTGTCCTGTTGAAAAATTGCACCGGAGTGAGCGTCCAGAAAAGGTAGGGCAACTGGTTGCAGGACCTCATTAACGTAACGTTGGGCTGTCCAAGTGCCTGTAATAAACATCAAAGGTGATCTGGCATCGTAGGCAATTGTACCCCACACCACGAAACCAGGCCTTCTGGACGTGTGACGCTCGACAACAAACCATTCATCTTGGCGCTGACCACGGTGCCTCCACACACGGATTCGTTAGTCGTCTCCTCCAAGACAGAAGCGGGACTCGTCACTAAAGATCTCTCGCTGCCATTCTGAGTGGCTCCTTGACTGTCTGGCACGACACCATTGCAGTCTTTGGCGACGATGCAATGGCGTTAAGGGCAGTCGTCGTAACGGTCTGCGTGCTTGTAGTCCTACGTCGTGTAGCCGTCTGCCAATGGTGATGGCACAAATCGGACGATGCATGGGGGGCACCACTGTTCGCTGAATATCCGCAATCATGGCAGTTGGGTCACTCCGCGCATGTCAGACACCCCGTCGTTCCTGTCTCTCCGTGGTTCGTCTAGGTCTCCCAGACCCTTCCTGTCGCTGCTGCATGCCTTGTTCTATCCCCTGCCGCCAGCAGCGTGCTATGGTGATATCCGCACGACCGGTATGGCGCGCAATACGGCGATAAGGCCATCAAGCTTCCCGGAGCACGACGATGCGGCCCCTCTCGAACTCCTCCAACTACTCGAATTGCTTCTGAACTTTTCTCCGAGGCATACTTCACTTGCAAAGGATGCAAACCAACGCACCATCACCAGTCAGAATGGCAAGCACGCGCAAACGGGACGACCTTATGTAGCCGGTGAGGTACAGCGCTACGACTCCTCCTTGCTGGTGTCACATGCGCGGCCGAGCGTGATACCTGAACCATTTGCATGTTCCACGATGTCAAACCTACCCACCAAGTTTCATTCCTGTCGGCTGCTTCTTTCTGGGTGCAACTGTTTTTGACGATGAGTGTAATTAAACACCATGTGTGAGGCTTTGAAAACTATACAACATCTGAATACTAGTGTTTGCTTCTTTCAAGAATACTCTGCAAAAACACTGTCTGTGTCCAAACGATTGTACTAGGAACTCTGAAAATGTGGAAAGAAGCGATTTAGAGGCTCTTGTAGGTGAAAACGTGTAAGGGGAATTGACGTGGCGTGCGCGACTTGAAATATGATTTAATATTACTAAATGAAGTCTCATTATGGCCATGAGTAGTTTACATTAGTGCTGTTCACGGATTTCGAATTTTTGGATATCCGGATATTTTAGTATCTGAAAACCGGATTTTTAGCATTCGAATAGTTCGAACTCCGGATATCCGGATTTCGAACTTCGGAAGTGCTGTTCACGGATTTTGGAATTCCGGATATTTTACTATCCGAAAACCGTATTTTAGCATTCGAATAGTTCGAACTCCGGATTATGAACTTCGGATAACCGGATATCCGGACTTAGAATACCGAATATGCAGACATCTCAACAACATAGATCTGTCTGACCATGATAGGCCACATGCCTCAGGCTGTTGTTGGTTGTTGGTTAAGAAGACGCAAACAAAAATTTACAAATAACGAACAAAAGAAATGATGGCTGGGTATTATTGCTAAAACGGGTATCTTCCACTCACTAGCACTTATAGTTTTGGGGGCAGTAAAGAAAGAAAGAAAGAAAGAAAAATAAGATGGAAAGAAATATCCGGATTTCGAAATTCAGAATTCATGCGGCATCCCGATTTCAGATTTATGATATTTCGGATATTTTGAAATCCGGATTTCGGATTTCAAAATATCCGGTTTTTGAAAGCACTAGCCGGATATCCAAAATTCTGATTTCAAATCCGCATTTCGGATTGTATGCGGTAATCCGGATTTCGGATTTATGATATTTCGGATATTTTGAAATTCGAAATCCGGATTTCAAAATATCCGGTTTTTTGACAGCTCTACTTTACATACGGAATGCACACTGTTTCATATTGGCAACATACACTGGTGTGCAATTAAGGACGAAGAGGAGAAATTAGCATAACAGCGGAACGAGCAGGATGAACGGACCGAAAGACCACTCAGGAGATAGACTAGGGTCCGGTACGGTAGGGCATGTGCATATATGCAGCATGACGTAGGCGGGGGGGGGGGTCGGAAGGGTATAAAGCACACGGGCAGTGTACGCTCAGCAATTCGGTGAACGCTATTGCACGGTGTAGATCGGTTTGAACGACGTCGAGTTGCTGCCACCGTGTGATATGGCCAACAACAGGCAATCCAGTAGACGACATCTGGATGACTTTACCCAAGGTCGCGTCATTGGGAAGTTGGAAGAAGGTCGAAGTGTGACTAGTGTGGCCGAGAAGTTTGGGATCGCTCACAGCATCATTTCACGAGCTTGGAGAGCATTTCAAACGACAGGAACAGCTGTCCGAGAGTTTAGAAGTGGTCGTCCACGAGCAACCACGGCTGCGGACGACCAGCATATTGTCCTACAGGCGAGAAGAGACAGACAGCAGACAGCGAGAGAAATCGCAAGGCACATGCAACAGACAACTGGACGTCCGTTATCGTGCTTTCCCATGGCCAGGAGGCTGCACAAACGTGGTCTATTTGCACGACGACCAGTACGGTGTGTGCTATTAACGCCTACTCATCGGAGATGGCGGTTTCTGTGGTGCCAGGAACACAAGAACTGGACACATCAGCAATGGGGTCGAGTTCTCTTTACGGATGAGAGCCGATTTAGTCTGACGAGCTATTCTGGACGCAGACGCATCTGGAGAGAGCAGGGAACACGCAATCACACCTCCAACATCATCGAAAGGAACCAGTTTGGAGGTGGCGGAGTTCTCGTTTAGGGCGGTATCATGCTTGGTAGCAGTACTAACCTCCACACATTCCAAAAAGATACAGTCACTGGTGTCCGCTATTGTATCGAGGTTCTCCTGCCTCACCTGGTCTGTTTAGAGGTGCTGTGGGTCCTGAGTTCCTCTTCATGGACGACAACGCTACACCTCATCGTACAGTAGCTGTCGCAGAGCTATTGGAGAGTGAAGATATTCAACGCATGGATTCACCCGCAAGGTCCCCGGACCTAAATCTAATCGAACACGTGTGGGACCTTCTCGGGAGACGCTTGGCAGCACGTCACCAGCCGCCAGCAACGATTCCGCAGCTGCGATTGGCGCTACAAGAGGAATAGGCCGCGGTGCCTCAACAGCTCCTTGACAACCTCGTCCTCAGCATGGACAGACGTTGCAAATCCTGCAACGCAGTCAGGGGTGATCATATCCTCTATTAAAGACTGGATTTTTCTTGGCAGCCGCCTGTCACATGGACGTTTTTGTCTTCTGTCCAGTTGTGCTCGAAGCTACCTTTTCAATAAAGTGCCTTTGTATCGTTTGGATTCCTTGTTTGGACGGTTTTGCTCACTTGTCCCATATTCTTACATCTTGGGGATCTTATGGTATGATTTGAGTCGATGTGGAGCACTTCTGCACGACGTTACATTCGAAAAACCGTCTCGTCCTTAATTTTTGCACGGCAGTGTACATAGGCCACTTACTCAAAAACATGCATTTAATTCGTATTTATAAGAGAAACGCAGGGGCTGTTCTCTTAACTTGACTCACCAGTTACAATAACATTAATAAATTTCGTTAAATACGAACATTTACGGAAGGTCTTTTCATGTGGCTTATACTTGATAAGTAGGCTTTCATAATGAAACACGTAAGCCATACAGTGTGGAAATCTACGGATCAGAAAACATTCTCTAACTCGGGCTTCGTCACTCTCCTACCACAAAGTAGCTTCTCTCTCGAATACAAAGTTGTGGGTTACCATAAGTACTGGCACTGTTGAAATAACGTTACGAGTGTTGTCCTAAAAACAGTGCCTTTTTGTTAATAACACCTGGAATTTTAGAACTATTTACATGAAAGGTTGCAAAAATCTAGATCGATTTTCTGAGTAAATGCACACTCTTTTACGTTTCGATTGGGTCATGCAAAAGATGGATGTTCTCCTCAAGCAAAGAGCAGTAGTTGAATTTTTGGAAAGGCAGGTTTCGGGGTGTTGGAGATCCGTATGAAGCTGAAAAGGGTTTATGGAACAATCGGCAATCACAATGTCAAAAGACGGATGAAAAGGTTTCAAGCGGGAGAAACCTCAGTGGCTGATAATCAACGGAGCGGAAGGCTTGAAGTCATCAACAAGAAACAATGGTAAGTTGATGAAATCATTTGGAGTGTTCAACATGTTCAGAAGATTTGTGAAGCACGCTATTCTAGCCATAATCTTCTGGAAACAATGATAAAGGATGTTGGAAAGTGCATGCAAAGTGAGTTTCACGCCAATAATCACAGAATTGCCAAGACTAAAGGGTTGTGATGAGATCTGTTGGAGATGTTTGAGGGGAACCAAGACACATTTCTTTCCAATGTGGTTATTGGAAATGAAACATGGCCACTCTTTTACGACAAGAAACGTAGTCTATGAAATGGCGGCACACCACCTCGCTTAAGCTTAAAAAGTTCAGAAAACATATAATGAATTAGCTTTATTTCTTTCCGCTAAGCTAATTAATATGAATGATGCTCTTCCTACCAGCTAGCTAATGATATACTTGTACTAAACTGCAAAATAGTGAATTCAAAAGGTTGTTGTTACTAGTTAATTACGAAAATGAATAAAGTCTTAACGCTGGTTATTTATGGTAATACACTAATGTTATAAACCTAACAGCCAGACAGAGGTCTGACAAAAACTATGAATTGAGAAAGACTAACTTACGGCAACTTTTTTATTATAAGACTCTTGGTCATCTAAAGCACACACACACAACTTGTTTTACAATAATGAAGAATCTCTCCTCATAACAACACAATCTCTCCTCGTATTACAAACGCTCTCCGTAAACAACAACGCTCTCTCATAACAACAACAAAAGCTCTCTCTAAGTCTCGATGAACGCGCCTATATACTAGCTACCACCACGTCATGACTTACACTCATTGCCAGATCTCATTCATCGGGTGAAATAATATTTCGTTCAGTAAGAAGATAATTTACATAGTAAAATAAAATAACCAGAGATAGTAAAATCAAAAGGAAAGTGAATATAGAGTATACGTTACAAACAGAATTCAATGAAAAAAGTAATGGTGACAGTTTTTTTAGAGATAACAGAGGCAGCATTCTTGTTGATTTTTTTAAACAAGGTGACAATGTCAACAGTTTTCACTATATTGAAACTCTAGAGAAGCACAGGTATCCACAAGAAGAGACCAGACATGCATCTTAGTTTTTCCTTCTTAGACCATGACAACACCCGATATCATACCTCACTTGAAACATTTCGGGTCATTGCCCAAATGGGCTGGACAGCAATCCCACATCCATTACTGCCCTGATTTGGCATTTTCTAACTTCCATCTATTCGGTCCCACGAAGGAGTTCCGTGGTCAACGTTTTGAGGATACAAATAAAGTTAAACAGGCTGTGAGATCCTAAGCTAAACAACAGTTCGCGGAATTTTTCCAAACTGGTAACATAGGTTGGGTTGAACAATGGTGTAGTGATTGATTTCAGCGGGGGACTATTTTAAGCAGCAACATTACATTCAGAAGATTCTATTTTATTAAAATATCTAAACTGACAGAGAAATTTCAGTAAAATATCTGAACTGACAGAGAAGTTATTTGCAAAGAGGTATTTAGAGCAACTTTCGTATCGCGAAAAACATAATTGCACTAAAAAAAATCGAATGTCAAGAATATCTCATCTTAAAAAATAAGATTTATTTAAAGAATAGCCGAAACGAAGGAAGATGGTCTTTCTGCAGTTATGCGTGCACAATAAAAAAAGGAAGCTGGTAAAGTAACGAACTCTCATCTACACAGCTTATCTAGGCCGCGGGTGGCTTAGTGGTCAACGTTCGTGACTGCCACGGAGAGAACCTCGTGCTCGATCCCAGGCAGGTACGAACGCTCGAACCACTAAATATCCGCCGTGCGTCGGATGGGCACGTTAAGCCGTCGGATCACTGGTTCTGCCCCCCCCTCCCGGTAATAAATAAGGGCGTCTTCTACCTCGCTTCCGTGTGACTTTCCTATCGGGCACTCTAGCCCAAATCTCCTAGCTTCCTATTTGTAAGGGTTGTTTAACACCTGGGGTCAGACACTCCCTTCCTAAAATCCTCTACATATGATCTGATCTGCACAGTTTATTTGCATTTAAAAATAAAAATGGTCTTTAGGTCATCTGTTTCGCAAACGGATTTGCTTTCGAACAGGAATGCAGCATGAGAAAAATACGGCTCTAGCCGTTGAGAGGCGGATCAAAATTTACTTTTTAAGTTTGAGTTTGCACTGTTCAACAAAATATCCTAAAAATATTATTTTGGAAATGTAGGGAGCGCGTGCCTATCGTGACGCAACACTCCATTCAGCAGTGGAACATCAGAATGGTAGAGGAAAAGGAGCAAAAGACTGTCACGCGATGGAATCGATCAGACGATAGGAAACAAATGGTGCTTTGGTTTCGTATTTCAGTGACTTTCCGCCTTCCCTCTTCTGCTGCTGATGAGGTTTTGAGTTCAAGCAAAAGCGATTATCGGATCGGCTAATATCGTAATGACCTTAATGCTCCTCCTGCTTTCCTTTTATATTTTCATCCCATGCTTTTATTTTAGTGTTATTTATCGTAGCCACCAGAGCGTCTGTTCAAAGCATTAAGTCACACGTATACACTTTCTAGCGCTTGCCACATATTTCTTGTACGTTTCAAATATTTTCTCAGTGCATAAGACTTTCTTTCACAAAGGCATCAGTTTTATTTACGCCGCAATGAATCAGCCGTGATTGACCAGGTGAGTGAGTTTGTGTATTTGGGAAGCATGTTTGACAGAGAGAACAAGTTGGATGGTGAAATTAGTAGGCGAGTGAATTCTTCATTGAAAGTCATAGCTGCTCTGGGAGGTTTTCACAGGAATGATGGGTTCTCTAGAGAGTCCCGCATGGCTTGTAACGTACCAGGAGAAGTGAGGTACCTGCCAGAAAGACGCACACGACATAAAGGCAGATAGGAATCAGAATAAAACGTCCGCGTAGCTCAATTGGTAGAGCAACTTATTCCGGAATGAGGGGATCCGGGTTCGAATCCTGGCGTGGACAGAAATGACGGAGAAATTTACTTCGTTATAGGCTGTGTATGAGAGTGTAATTGTTCCTACTCTGATGTATCGCAGTGAAACTGGGTACTACAGAAGAAACATAGGAGTCGTTTGTGTGCTGGAGAAATGCGTTACTTACGTGGAGTTTGTGGCAAGACACGATCTGATTGTGTGAGGAATGAAGATGTATTGCAGTTGTGTGATATAAAACAAAATGTTGTTAGCAAGATGGAGACCAATATGCTTCGGTGGTTTGGCCATGTTGAAAGAATGAGTGATAAGAAGCTTACTAAGAAAATCTTTTTAGCCCAAGTGGCAGGAAGGAAAGGCAGAGGAAGGCCAAGAAAGACATGGGTGGATCAGATTCAGGAGTGTCTGCATGAGAAAAAGACTATGAGTTGTGACGTGCCTGCCCCGCAGGACGAACACAACATAAAGGCAGATAGCAGCAAGAACGAACGTCCGCGTAGCTCAGTTGGTAGAGCGACTTGTTCCGGAATAAGTGGACTCGGGTTCGATTCCTGGCGTGGACCAAAAATGACGGAGAAATTTACTTCGTTACAATGGCGCCCGAACTTTCCGGATGACCCGGCCGTTAAAGATCTCGCAATGGTGTGATGTTCTTTCCACACCGCGAGTACCTTTCTCCAGCGCTTCGAAAAATAAATGTGTGTGACGTTGCATTCCACACACCAGATTGACTGGGAGTTCTCAAGTGCACGTTCTACAGCAAATGGTTACCTGCAACGATTCATGGTCACGGCTGACCCGTGGGCCATGAACCCGGACCTCTTTCGGGAGGGAGGGCGGGGTGATGTGGCGTGCCTGCCCCGAAGGACGCACACAGCATAAAGGCAGATAGCAGCAAGAACGAACGTCCGCGTAGCTCAGTTGGTAGAGCGACTTGTTCCAAAATAAATGGACTCGGGTTCGATTCCCGGCGTGGACCAAAATGACGGAGAAATTTACTTCGTTATAGAGTATGAAGTATAAAAGATCTTGTGTACGGCGTGTAATGGATATTAGTGAAGCCCGAGTTGTATGTCAAGACCGCTGTAAATGGAGAAGTTTGATACGACAACAGTAAGTAAAAATATCTGGCAGTTTGTATTTCTTTTTGGAGCTAATCTCTGAATCTCAAAGAACAGCTTAATGATATGTATGTATGTATGCAGTCAATCAGCAAAATTATATCTGTTTTCATTTGTCTTGTGTGGTGAACACTGAAAGAACAGGAGTTCTTAAATGCTGCTATGCTTACCAGCGATGAACTGTATCCCAGGTAACGCCTATCATTTGCCATTAAAACGTTAAGACTAGATAACCCTACATATCAGAGTTTAGTTCAAGTCTTTCAAACAATGAAGAATAGGGTTGGAAATATGAATTTACAACAAATATGATTACTTTGGAGTTAGAACAAGATCTACCTTTACCTTTTTTGGAACTAAATCTTCAACGTAACCCTATTAACAATTCCTTATCTTTTTCAGTTTACAGGAAACCAACTACCCAAACCATCATAACTCCGGCGAATTCCTTTTATCCAACTGCTGTCAAATTGACTGCATTTCGTTATTTGATAAAAAGGAGCTTATACTCATTCCTCGACTGCACGGCTTCGCCAAATGGAACTCTCTAGGATTTTCGACATAGCGGAATCTTTCGGATACCCTAAAAGCTCTCTCCTTCGTAGGTATAACCGTCTTAACTGTTCCACCCTGCAAAGGGACAGCCAGTCTTTAACTTATACAGGATCTTTGGATTATCGACCATATAGATTTTTGTATCTTAGAACATTGTGGAGAGAAGCTGGTATAAACTTTGGAGACAGTCGCCCCGGTGGCGCAGTGGTCTAAGCGATGTCTCCTAATCATTCGCCCGAAAGTGGTCCGGTTCCGAATTCCGGTGAGGCATGGATGTTGTGTTTGTCTTACGCCACGGGCTCTCTCCCTATCCTGGAACCAGTGGCCTTAAATTAGGGACAGGCGATTGCTTGTAGCCCATGGCCGCAGGTGGCCTAGTGGGCAACGTTCGTGACTGCCACGGAAAGGACCTCAGGTTCGATCCCAGGCAGGTACGAACGCTCGATCCACTAAATATCAGCCGTGCGTCGCATGAGCCACATTAAGCCGTCGGACCCCGGGTACTGGCCCCCGGTAATAAATAAGGGCGTCTTCCTCCCTCTTTCTACTTCGCTTCCGTGTCACTTTCCTATCGGGCACTCTAGCCCAAATCTCCTAGCTTCCTATTTCTAAGGGTTGTTTAAGACCTGGGGTCAGACACTCCCTTCCTAAAATCCTCTACATGTGATCATATGATCATGCTTGTAGCCCATTGAGTTGATCACGGTGGTCGTTAAACCTCCAATCAAAAAAAAAAAAAAAAAAAAGAACTTTGGAGACAAAACTCGTAATTTATTTTTCCTTGTAAGAAGTGACCGAGATAAGGAACAAATTAAATCTCAACATGACATATATTGTGTACCTCTGAAAGCAGTTTCTTCTACTAAAGCAGACTGTTATTATTACATCGGATCCACGTTGAGGACAGTTCAGACACTTTTATCTGAACATATATACAAGGAGTGTTCAAATGAAAAGGTACGAAAGGACACTGTGGGTATAAATGAAGACTTTATTCAAAGTATACACCATAGGCCGTAGCACAACGATCCCATTGATTAACGAGCCGAAGGATTCCTTGTTCCCAGAATTCCTGTGGCCGTGACGAGACCCAGTCCTGCACAGCGTCCTTGAGTTCGTGGTCCGAGTGGAAGCGCTTCCCTTTCAGATGTTTTTCAGGGGACCAAACACATGGAAATCGCAGGGTGACATGTCCGGACTGTAGGGCGGATGGTCAAGCTGCTCCCACTGGAACTTGGCCAGTTCCGCGTGTGTGACCCTCGAGACGTGTGGACGCGCGTTATCATGGAGCAGAACCACACCCTCCGTGAGCAGCCCCGGTCTTTTGTTCTTCATGGACCTGCGTAGGCTTCGGAGTGTCTCACAGTACACATCGGAGTTAATGGTTCGCCATCCTGTCCTCACACGCACTGCCGCGTCAATTGGACGGCGCTCTTTATAAGAGCCTCTGCTCTCTCCTGCGCATGCGGGCGCCCGCGCATGCTCCGATCCACGCCGGCGACTCCAATCGCATCCCTAGATGTGTCGCTACGTTCTCCCATAGCGGCATAGGCAAATATGTAACGGTTACGTTCTTATGACGTTTCGTACCTTTCCATTTGAACACCCCTAGTACAATCTGAAAACCTCGGCTCCCACTACCGCACTTGCTTGTTGTGTGCAAAGAGGTTTACACATCCGGGCGACTTCTTATAGCCCATTGAGTTGCTCACGGTGGTCGTTAAACCTTCAATAAAGAAAAACAAAAAGAGAAAGAAGAAGGTTTACACATACATCCCTCAATGGAATGAGGTTCGAATCCTGGCTTCACCAAATTCTAAGACTGCGACTCTTCTTGTAGAAAGTTTATGTATCTATCTAAATAGAAAGGTATGTTGTAATGATGAGTTACCTTCAGATATTCCCACTGCTTGATTAAATTTACTCAATGATTTACTCCCATATCTTAATCGTGTTACAAAACTACTTTCGATCCCCCTCCCCGCCCTCCACCTTCCTTGAACTTTGTAATGTATGCCTTTGTTGATCTGCGCATGTACCAATCTACGTCATCTGACACATGTATTTAATGTCAGCCCAGTGTTCTTGTGGGGGTTGTTGGCCTGAAGATGACCTTTAGTAAGGTCGAAAGTTGTTGCCATTGTAAATACCATCATTTTAGCTAGTCATGAGTTTTTAATCAGTCATTAAATGTAGTAAACATCAAGTAATCATGAGCTAAATGTTAATGTGTATGTTTTTAGATCGTGTTTTTATTTGAGTCATCGAATATTGTACTATGAACTAAACACGAATTTTATACCGTTCAGTAACGCATATCACCATATGAACACTCTGTCTGGAAGAAAATTTAAATTTAACCCTTTGACGACCATAACTCCCAAAACGCCCGTACATGTGGACGACCATTGCCGCCCGAAACGCCTGTCTAGAGTGAGTAAGATTTCCTACCCTTACCTGTTCTTTAAATTTGCACAACCTATAAGGGATCAGCGGTAGTTACCGTCAGTCACCATTGTTTCTGCTAAACAAAGAAGTCAAGCAAAAGACAGTTTCGGGCGTTTTGGAATTTACATTGATACCAGATTTTAGGGTAATGGTCGTTAAAGGGTTAATCCTCGTCCAATCAAAGAGAGCAACTATTTAATAATTAGCTTAATTGATAATCAAGATGATATTAGAGGTCTAGGAGAGACTTTAATGGCAATTTTAAAAGGCTTTTTAAAGCTTTAGTATCTACGAAAGTTCTAATGATTTTTTAAATTAGTAACAAAGTTCATATCTAAGAGAATTGAAAGGATTTAGCAAATTTTATGCATGTTGAAGCTTGGAGGAGTAAAAAAATGTCTCCTAAAAGGTCATTGAAGAGCAAAAGAGTATTTCTTCCGAAGAAAATGCGTCATTTCGTTTCTTCCAAAAGCAATATGATAGTCTGCGTGGTAAGTATGAAAGGAATCGTTACCTCTGAGGTAAAGAATCACGAATACGAGGTCCGATCGAAAAGTTCCGAGACTAGGCCGATATACAACAAAGTACTTCTGTTACTTAAGTCTGGCTATGATCTCCCTCAAAGTAGTCTCCTTGGGCAGCGATACACCGCTGCCAGCGTTTTTGCCACTGTTGGAACGCTCTCTGGAAGTTCCGAGACTAGGCCGATATACAACAAAGTACTTACGTTACTTAAGTCTGGCTATGATCTCCCTCAAAGTAGTCTCCTTGAGCAGCGATACACCGCTGCCAGCGTTTTTGCCACTGTTGGAACGCTCTCTGGAAGCTACGAGACTAGGCCGATAGACAACAAAGCACTTACGTTACTTAAGTCTGGCTATGATCTCCCTCAAAGTAGTCTCCTTGGGCAGCGATACACCGCTGTCAGAGTTTTTGCCACTGTTGGTACGCTCCCTGGAAGTCCTGTTCGCGAATCGTGTCAAGCACCGTCTGCGATTCGCGCTGGATCTCGTCCACGATTTCAAAACGGCGACCCTTGAGCTTCAGCTTCATCTTCGGGAACAGAAAGAAGTCGCAGGGGGCCAAATCCGGCAAGTAAAGCGGGTGAGGAAGGGTAGTCATGCTGTTGCGGCTGCAAAACTGGCGTGGTGCTACCGCTCTGTGAGCTGCTGCATTGTCGTGATGGAGCAGGAAATCACCCCTGAGCCACATTTCAGGTCGTTTGAGGCGAATGTCCTCCCTAAGACGCAGCAGAATATCGCAGTAAAAAAGGGCGGTGACGGTCTGGGACTGGTGTACGAATTCACGGCGCACAACCCCACGAATGTCGAAGAACATGATGAGCATGCTTTAGGTTGCCCTCCGGACCTGTTGGCCCTCCTTCGGTTGTGGAGATGCCGGGTTCTTCCACTGCGATGACTGTTGTTTGGTCTTCGGGTCGTAACTGTAGACCCATGTCTCATCCCCAGTGATGACCCGCGATGGGAACGTTGGTTCCTTCACCACCTGCTGACGTAGATCTCGACAGAGTTCGACACGGAGCGCCTTCTGTTCGAGGTTCAGAATCTTTGGCACCAACTTTGCAGCAATGCGGAGCATGTTCAAAACCGACGTCAGAATTTCTTTCACTGTTCCGTATGACACATTGACGATGGTAGTAGCAATGTCTTGAATGGTTCGCCGACAATCCTCATGCACCAGTTCCCTAATTTTGTCCACATTTTCGGGAGGCTGTGCTCGTGGACGGTCGCCCTGACCTCTCGTCGTCTTCCAGTGCCGTTGTGCCGCTCTTGAAGCGCGAGTTCCACTCAAAACACCTCGCACGACTCATTGCTTCATTGCCATAAGCCTGCCGCAAAATTTCATTCATCTCCATTCCCGATATGCCGAGTTTGACGCAGAATTTGATGTTCGCTCGCTGCTCTAGTTTGGAGTCCATACCGAAATCGCAGCTGTGTTCTGCCCGTGGTCACTAAATATCGTGTAGCACAGCTCCCGATGTTCACAGGGCGACGGAACTCGGCACAATGACTCATGAAGGTCACTGCCCTCGATCCCTGCTCGCGAATCCGCGTACTGCCATCTCTTGTCGCGACGTACTTAGTCTGGGAACTTTTTGATGGCACTGCTTATCCTGGCTTCATTGATTTTAATGATTCGTGGATATTTGAGTATGCACGAAAAAGGTACGATAGCGGGCGCTTGGTGTTTTATAAACACTGCTTCCGCACTGGAAGAGCAACGAACAAAAGAAGATTGGCAGGCCAAGGTCTAGGCACTGAGATCGATGAACCCATAACATCGCTATTTTTTTTTCTTTGTTTGCAGAGACGTCGGTCTCTAAGGGGATGCAAGGGTGGGTTGCAGGCCACCCTGAAAATTGTGTTACCCACCCTTTCGCCTACCCAGTTCAAGATGTGCCTTATTTAATTTCTTTTTTTAAACTTTAAAATATAACCTGGAATTTGCCAAGGAATAATGACTCCCGTGTTTTTCGTAGTGTAGCAGTACGTATTTCTCCCTAGAAATGCGTTTTTCCTTCTCCGTAGAATGGCTATCAACATATCATCCGCTGGGCCACGAAAATTCAGTTGTTCACCACTCGCCCAATTCCTCAATTCAAACCTTATAACGAAGTAAATTTCTCCATCATTTTCATGCCAATTCGAACCTGCTACTCTCGGCTCCGGAGCTCCGAGTGTTATCCACTATACAACACTGGCGAGTGCTCTCACTGCTATCTACCTTTATCTGATGTTCGTCCTGCGAGGCAGGCGCGTCACCCCCCCCCCCGAAAGAGGGCCTGGGGCATAGTCCACGGATCAGCCTGGACCATGTGTCTCTGTAGGCAGTCATCCCATGAAGAATGTACATTTGATAAATCCCAGACAATTTGGTGTGTGGAACGTAACATCACACACCTTTACTTTTTCGAAGCACTGAAGAAGGGATTCTCATTTTTCCTGTCTCGCAGTGTGGAAAGAACATCACACCATTGCGAGAAACCTATCAGCCAGGTCATCCTTGAAGTTCGGGCGCCAATATGACGAAGTAAATTTCTCCATCATTTTTATGCCAGGGGCAGGATTCGAACCTGCTACTCTCGGCTCCTGAGCTCCGAGTGTGGCAAGATTCGAACCTGCTACTCTCGGGTCCTGAGCTCCCGAGTGTGGCAGGTTCGAACCTGCTACTCTCGGCTCCGAAGCACCGAGTGTGGCAGGATTCGAACCTGCTACTCTCGGGTCCTGAGCTCCGAGTTTGGCAGGATTCAAACCTGCTACTCTCGGCTCCGGAGCTCCGGGTGTGGCAGGATTCGAACCTGCTACTCTCGGGTCCTGAGCTCCGAGTGTGACAGGATTCGAACCTGCTACTCTCGGCTCCAAAGCACCGAGTGTGGCAGGATTCGAACCTGCTACTCTCGGCTCCTGACTCCGAGTGTGGCAAGATTCGAACCTGCTACTCTCGGGTCCTGAGCTCCGAGTGTGGCAGGTTCGAACCTGCTACTCTCGGCTCCGAAGCACCGAGTGTGGCAGGATTCGAACCTGCTACTCTCGGCTCCGGAGCTCCGAGTGTGGCAGGATTCAAAGCTGCTACTCTCGGCTCCGGAACTCCGAGGTGGCAGGATTCGAACCTGCTACTCTCGGCTCCTGAGCTCCGAGTGTAGAAGGATTCGAACCTGATACTCTCGGCTCCGGAGCTTCGAGTGTGGCAGGATTTGAACATGCTACTCTCGGCTCCTGAGCTCGGAGTGTTGTCCACTATACAACACTGGCGAGTGCTCTCACTGCAATCTGCCTTTATCTCATGTGCGTCCTGCGGGACAGGCACGTCACAGCCTTTTCTTCAGTTAGTATGATCAGGGGCGAATGAAGAGGGTGAATAGGAATTCACTGAGGGAGATCATTAGTAATTGCTCTGCTGTGTGTTTGTGCTACAAAGCAGGGGATTCCAACACGGAAAGTGGAGACTAAAGCTATACCAGCGTTCTTACGCCAGCCCTAGAGTAATGAGGGAGCAGGTCGTAGCTGACGACTACTTTGGGAGAGATGAGTGCAAGACAAGGTTGCTGGTTTGAAGGAAAGAAGTTGAGGGGAAAGGTACCGCCTGCGTGTTGGAATCATTCTAACTTGAATTGTTCAGGGGAAATCTGCAAGTTAATCATACTAACTTGAACATTTCCCCTCAATCCTAATCCACGAAAACATTTGCTTTAAGACCTTTCTCTTAGGCAGGAAATTTTTTTTTATGCTGGTGGCAGTGTGCCATGCTTATTATACGGATATGTAACTTTTTAGGTTTTACTAATTTTATTAAAAATGTTTGGACGGAACATTAGCAAAAAATGACTCCAAACCTTTAGATTCTTTTGTATTCCAAAAAACGCAAAAACTTCAAGACAGTTCCAAAATTAATAAGTATGTATCCAGGAGGGGGAGGGGGTGTACTGCGAATACCTTTGCAGCCTGAAAAAGAAGGAAAACAAATTCTTTCTTTCAGTGTTTTGTAAATAAAGTTGCTGTCAGACTTGCCCGATCAAAAATAATACTCGCCCACCCTGATTTCGAAGTCTAGCGACGTCCCTGTTTGCTTGTCTGGGGGTTTAACGACCACCGTCATCAACTCGATGGGCTATAAACACACGCTCTCCTTAATTTAGGGCCACCGACTCCAGGCAATGGAGAGACCCAGTGCCGTAGGACCAACAGAACAACCGCGCCTCACGGGATTCGAACCCGGACCCATCTCGGCGAATGGTCCGAAGTCAGCGCTTAAAATACTCCGCCACCAGGCTAGCTCGTTATTCTTTACATGGGCCGTATGGAACCCCAGGTAGCTACGAGAGAGGTTATCATGCTTTGTTCGTAAGGTAAGAATCGTCTCTTTATACACTATCTACCAACAAGTAATTGGACACCCCTGCAATCGACGATATCTGCGGTCCTGATACACGTCACGGCCACCGCCGTTAAATATCGTGTGGGAAACAACAACGCAACCAGTTGCATGCAAGATGCCACGCAGTTCGGAGCTCTCTAATTTCGAGAAAGGTGTAATCGTCGGGTATCACAGAAATGGCCGATCCATACGTGACATATCCAGCGAGTTGAAGTACCCAAAATCGACAGTGGCCTACGTGATTGGCAAGTGGAAGATGAGAGGTGACTGTCGGAATGTGCCCCGACCCAGCAGACCCACAAAACTGGGAGTTAGAGCCCTACGGGTACCGCACCAAATCGATGGGCCACATCCGCGAGGAGTTTCAACGGGCATCCGGGAGTGTTCTGTCGATGAATACCATCCGTAAGGAAGCCCATCTGCTCGGTTATCATGGACGTGCTGCCGCCCACAAGCCTTTGATCACCAAGTCCAATAGCGCTGCTCGGCTAACGTGGTGCAAAGAACGTCGACAGTGGACCGTTGGACAGTGGAAACAGGTTCTCTGGAGCGACGAATCAAGGTTCACCCTCTACCGTTCGGATGGCAGGGTCTGGGTTTGGCGTCTGCCTGGAGAACGCCTCCTGCCAGAATGTATTGTGCCAACTGTGAAGTTCGGCGGCGGTGGAATTTTGCTATGGGGGTGTTTCTCCTGGTATGGCACGGGACCCTTAGTCGCAATTCCTGGTAGACTCAACGCCGAGACCTACTGCACCATTTTGGATGACCATGTGCTTCCTACGTTGTGGCAGTTTTACGGGGTGGACCCATGTTACTTTCAGGATTACAATGCCACCTGTCATGTTCCGAGGTCCACCATGGCTTGGTATGGTGACAATGGGGTTAATCGAATGGACTGGCCTGCGCAGAGCCCGGACCTTAACCCTATCGAGCACCTCTGGGACGAGTTGGAGCGTCGACTTAAGGGGTGCCCCCACCGTCCAAAATCGGTGAAGGAACTGACCTGTCTTCTCCAAGCCGAGTGGAAGAAAATACTGCTAGCCGTCGTACAACGCCTGGTTGAGAGTATGCCCCGGAGGGTCGCAGCTGTAATCGCCGCTCGTGGAGGCTCCACCAACTATTGAAGGTGAATAAACTTCGTTTTCCTTTGCTAGCACAGGTGTCCAATTACTTGTTGGTAGATAGTGTATTTTTTTAAATAAGAAATAATTATTTCCGCCACCAACACACAAAATGTCGGTAAGAGCCGTTTGGAAAACAGAAAACTAAAAAACCGATAGGTTTCAAAGTATGAGGTCGCATGATGAAAGGAAGCAAACGTGGCAACATCTAGCTCTGTTTTGGGGACCAAGATAACTTCTATAAATCAGACGTTTATTGAATAGTACATATCTAACTTACACGATATTGACAAAAGTCACCGGACACCCCTTCAAAAGAAAATGAACGGATCCGCTGTATTGTTAAGATGCGCGGTACAGCCGCAAACGGTGTAAAAATAAGCCTGCAGGTGACCGCGATCATATCGCACTGTGAGGTTGAGTGAAAAAGTCGCGACGGAAGAGAACTGACTTTCAGAAAGGGAAGATTGTTGTGTGTTATATAAGACACCTGGCGTGCCTGAAGCAGCAAAACGTACCGGCAGACCAAAGAAAATCAGTGATAGAGGACGTCGAAGCTTCAGGAGAGTTGTTACAGCTAATCGACGGAGTACTGCACAAGACCTCAGTGTACAGGTGAGTAAAAATGATGGGACCTCGGTATGTACACGTACCATTCGCAGAGAACTTCATTCCATGGGTTACCATGGTCTTGTGGCTGCTCATAAGTCTTTCATCTCCACTCGGAATGCTACTCGTCGTTTAGCATGGTGTAAAGAACATTTATCGTGGACCGTAGATCAATGGAAACGGGTCCTATGGAATGATGAATCCAGATACACGATTCATCAGTCTGATGGCCGTGCGTGAGTATGGCGGCAGCCGAGGGAACGCTATTTACCACAGTGTACTGTTCCTACGGTCAAGTTTGGAGCTGGAAGTGTACTCGTGTGGGGGTGTATTATGTGGTATGGTCCCGGCCCATTGATTATCGAGGACAAACCTGTTAACCAACACGTCTACCTTGATATTCTGGACAAATATGCTCTACTAACTCTGTAGCAATACTATGAAACCGAGCCTTGTTGGTACCAGCAAGATAATGCACCGAGCCATAAAGCAAGGACAGTTACGGCGTGGTTTGACGATAATGCCGTATCGTGTGTGGACTGGTCAGCACAGAGCCCTGATCTTAATCCCATAGGTGCTATATGGGATGAATTAGAGCGCCGCATAAGAAGTTTGGAACCAAGGCCTACTACTAAGCAACAGTTAGCGGCAACATTATGTACTGAATGGAAGCGCATACCTATCGCTGTGTTCCAAAACCTTGTCGAAAGTATGTCTCGAAGGGTCAGTGCATGCATTAAGGCCAAAGGTGGACCGACACCGTAATAATGTATGTCAATAAATGCTATGTTATGTTTCTCTTCTAGGTGTCCGGTGACTTTTATATCAATGTAGTGTATATAGAGAAAAATGCTTCCTGTCAGCTATTTTTAACTGAAAATCGTCAGTGCATCAACACAGGGCCCTCAAGGAAGCAAGAATGCTGGTAGAATACTGATTCATCTGCACCAGCTGATTAATCATCCGATTAAATTAATTAAGGTTTTAATGTACTGACTGAATGTACTTTTTGAGCGAGGAACAGTTAGTATTGAATATAAGATAAGTATTAATGGCACAGAGATTGACCAGGTGAATGAGTTTCTGTATTTAGGAAGCATGTTTGACAGAGAGAACAAATCAGATGGCGAAATTAGTAGGCGAGGGAATTCTTCTTTTAAAGTCACAGCTGCGTTAGGAGGACTTCACAGGAATGATGGGTTCTCAAGAAAGTAACGATTGGCAGTATATGAAAGTGTAATTGTTTCTACACTGAAGCACGGCATTGAAGCCTGGGTACTGCAGAAAAGGTATACGCGGCGTTTCTGTGCTGGGGAGATGCGTTACTTACGGGGAGCGTTTGTGGCAAGACGCGCTCGGATCATGTGAGGAATGAAGATGTGTAATGTGAGGCGAAATACACTGCTGGACAATTGCTAAGGACGGATCATAAACGGCTATATAGCGCATAAAAAAGTAAGTGTGGTTGGATGCCAAGTGAAATAAAATAATGTAAGAATGCCAGGACATTACAAGAAAGACAATTTATCGTGCTCTGAAATCCAGAAGGCTTTGGAACGTGTTCAAGGGACAAACAGGCCATTTTGTGCACAATACGTAAACGTGAAAAAAATGCAATAACCGTCCGCAGGCGTTCCGGCGTAAGATGTCAATACGGGATATGGCCACCATGGAGGGCGATGCAAGATTCCACACGTCGTGTCATGCTTTGCACAACATTATCAAGCAGCTGTTAGGGTAATTTATCCCATTCCTCTGTCAGTGCACGGGTGAGGGTGTCCTTGTTTATTGGAGGGCATTGGCGACCAGCAAGACTCCTCCCCAAAGCATCCCACACATTTTCAATGGGATTCAGATCTGAAGAACGTGCTGGCCATACGAGGCGTTGAATATCCTCGCTCTCAAGACACTCCTGGACAGCGACTGTTCGATGACATGTTGCGTTGTCGTCCATGAAAATGAATCTATCACCGACAGCACCACGGAACATGCGAACATGAGGTAGCAGAACATCATTAATGTATCGTTGGCCAGTCATAGTCCCAGCTGGAAGCACATAGACGTACGTACGGCCATTGATCATGATGCCAGCCCATACCATGACACTACAGGTCGGATATCGGTCCCTTTCCTGTATGTTTGCTGGACAATATGCAGTACCACTATCACGCCAGATCAGTTGTCGTCGACAATCGGACGATAGACTGTATCTACTCTCATCTGAGAAGAGGACAGCAGACCAGTCATTATCAGTCCAATTGCGATGTTGATGGCACCATTGCAAACGGGCGGTACGGTGACGTCTGGACAATGGGATGCACACAACAGGACGGCGGGCGTATAGTCCTCCTTCATGCAAACGTCTGGCGACAGTTTTTCGGGAGATCCGCTTGCCAGTAGCAGCCATAAACTGATTTGCTACCTCACTAGCTGTGCTGCGCCGGTGTCTTTTTGTTGATAGCACTATGTACCGATCTTCTGCAGGTGTCGTACTGCGAACACGACCTCCCCCGTGACGTTTGCTACACTCTCCATTTGTTTGAAATGATTTCCAAAGCCTTGAAACAACACTGTGGCTGACGTCGAACTCCCTGGCAACATCTGTTATTTTTCGCCCTTCTTCAATCTTGCCAATAATACGGCCACGCATAAAATCATCTAGGTGATGTCGGGAAGACATACCGAAAATTGCAAGTTCGTCAATTGATTCTTTCCCTTTCAACTTTGTGTTTGAACAACAACGGTCAATGCGCGTCAAATCCTTCATATCTGTGAAGAATGTTAAAAAAGTGAATATTGGCATTATGTCCCAACAAAGTTTTATGAAACAGACTCATGTTAAAATACATAGGTTTTTACTAAAGTACATACCTGTGGTAAAAACAATTGAATTTGAGTGTGAAAGCCATGTACGCTGGCAATAGAGCACGTGTATGAGTGAATGGTGCTTTATCAAAATGGTTTTCTATTGGTGCAGTAGTCAGACAAGGTTGTGTAATATCACCATGGCTGTTTAATATATTTATGGATGCATGCATGCATAATGCCAAAATGGATAATAACGGTTTATGTCTAGGTAATATCTGTGTGTGCAAATTGCTCTAAGCTGACGACACAGTTGTGTTGGCAGAGAGCAAAAAGTAAGTTGAAAAAAACGTGTATGTTGTCCCGGATGTACAAAGTTTGTATGAAATTCAAACTGAGTATAAATAAGGGAAAGGAACTGTTTGCACTGAATGCAAAATAAGTCAGAGATTGACCACATGAATGAGTTTGTATATTTAGTAAGTATTGTAACGTATACTCTAGATTCAGTTTCTTTTTGATTTTACTGTCTCTTGTTATCTTATTTTCCTATGCAAATTATCTTCTCACTTAACGAGATGTTGTTTCTCCCGCTAAATTATATGTGGCAACGAGTGTAAGTCATGACGTGGGGGTATGCAGTATATATAGGCGCGCTCAAGTATACCGAGGAGCTTCGTTTTATATGTGATAGGTTCTTCCTGATTATTGATATGCGATTTACCTACTTTTCTACGATATTACGATAGTACGAAAGTTCGGGCTATCAGTAGTTGTGTTGTATTGGAGTGTGTATTTGAGTAATACCAGGAGCTCCCCAATAAAAGGTTAAAAGTGAGTACGTTTACTTAGTTCATTTTATTGTCAGACAGACCTCTGTCTGGCCGTTAAGTCTATTTCATTGAGTGTTTACGTTAAGTTCAGGGTATATTGTGTTTACCGCTCTAATAAGGAGCCTTCAAGGTACTAATGTACTAAAACCGAAGTTATATTACTGATATTCAAGATAATGAAGAACGCTGAGTAAAAATAAATTCCATATTCTTGGAATTTATTGCACGTGCGTGTCTTACCTAAACAAACTCTAGCACTTTGAAGATTAAGCACACTTTAGCTACGTCAAGTAACCTTTCAATAACCCTAACGTGACTTAACGTAAGCTTTCCTGTACTACACGTCCAGCCGGAGAATTTTATTCATTATAGTATATTTGACAGAGAGAACAAATTAGATGGCGAAATTAGTAGTCGAGTAAATTCTTCATTAAAAGTCATATAGCTGCCTTAGGAGGCTTCCACAGGAGTGATGATGGGTTCTCAAGGAAGTCCCGAATGGTTGTGTATGAAAGTGTAATTGTTCCTACTCTTAAGTGCCGCCCCGGTGGCGCAGTGGTCTAAGCGATGGCCTCTGATCATTCGTCCGAACGGGGTCCGGGTTCGAATCCCGGTGAGGCATGGATGTTGTGTTTGTCTTACGGCACTGGCTCTCTCCCTTCCCTGGAACCAGTGACCCTAAATTAGGGACGGGCGACTGCTTATAGCCCATTGAGTTGCTCACGGTGGTCGTTAAACCTCCAATCAAAAAAAAAAAAAAAATACTCTTAAGTACAGCAGTGAGTAAGACGTGCTGATCATGCAAGGAATGAAGTTGTGTAAGGCAAAATGTTGTTAGTAAGGTGGAGACTAATATTGTTAAGTGGTTTGGCCATGTTGAAAGAATGAGTGATGAGGAGCTGACTAAGAGAATTTTTTCAGCCCAAGTGGCAGGAAAGAAAGGTAGAGGAAGGCCAAGGAATTCATGAGAGGACCAGAATTATGAATGTCTGCTTGAGAAAAATATTATGAGCATCAAGTACAAAAGGTCTTGTGTGCGGCGTATGTTAATGAAGCTCAAGCTGTGTGCTCAGATTGTTGTAAATGAAGACGTTTGATACACCAAAAGTAAGTAAATTGTAGTTCTAGCAGTTAAAGGTGTACTTGGCACATGGTCTTTCTTTGAGAAAATAACCTCTGAATCTCAGAGAACAGCTTAATGTTATGTGTGTGTGTATGTATGTATGTATGTATGTATGTACTGACTGAAGTAAAAAATGAATGAATGCATTTCTTTACAAAGTTTAGACACGACTTTTTATTTTTATTTTTGAAATATCCATGTTTTACCCGCTTTAAAATCAATTCATTTCACGCGACTATTTCTTGAAGCCAATTAATCGCTTGATACGAGAGATACCTACATTTTCGTAGTTGAAAATATTGTATTTATTTTGCAACTGTGTGTGTTATTATTCTCTTCGTTTTTTTACACATTTTGCGAAATCCGTTTTGACATGTTTTCCCCGACTCTTCTTGTAGCCCCCGATGTCAGTCAATCGCTTGAATATCGTCGAAAAAGCATTTCGGAAACTTGATAAGACTGGTGATGATGTCATCACTTACCACGATTTGAAAGACACCTTCAATGTCCATTATCACCCACTATATCAGAATGGGCAATTTACAGAAAAGGAACTTTTCCTTCGCTTTCTTTCGAACTTCGAAGTTGGAGGAAACCCAGATGGAATGGTAAGTATATTTCAATATCAGCAATGTAATATGAAAACAACTGAGATTTCCAGCGAACTTATAGTATTTCTTTACCAACATTTTATTCTAAGATAAAAACAAATCTCACAAAGTTTGCATGTGGCCGTTACCTCCGAGATCTTGAAGGCCTATCAAGTCGTGGCGTCATTTTCAGTGACGTCACACCTCGTGGATCTACTGATCAAACAGTCCGTGTCTGCATTATCACACTACGCCTAACCGTGTGACTTGTGATTTTTTATGGTTGTCCATGCTTGCGTGAAATTAATAGTGTTCCTCTCCTGTGGTTTATTTCAACTAACATTTTAATTGCAGCTTTTATGTACCGGTAATTGAATGAGACAGGTATTTGATTATGTCATATCCGTGTTGCGTCCCGGGCCGCAGTGGAAATTACACAACAGGACCCAACGTTCGTCTGTATGGATTTCCAAAAGACCAAGATTTGTGTTCTAAGTGGATTCGTGCCATTAAAACGGATAACTTCACAGTTACATCTCACAGTATGGTATGTACATAGAACATTTTTAAATCGAATTTAAATGCAAGACCTTAGTTAATTAATTTGGTAAAACATTTGGGAACGAACTGTAGTATATATATATATATATATATATATATATATATATATATATATATATATATATATATATGTAATACATAAATAACGCAGACACTACAAGCACAATAGAACTTTATTAAATATGTGACTACCATAAATAATATAAATAATATAAGGTCAGCCACCGGGTGCCAATCTTCAGGGGAGGATGCACCCGACGGCTGAGCTTCTGACAGGTTTCATGCGGACGTCCTGATTTAGCAACCCCGACCGAATAAAAATAAACTGGACATCCCATCCTCCCTACCTGTCAGGAAATATACTTTAAAATCAACTTAAGTAATCACAGGCAGTGGCTGCCACAAGCGGACCCTTAAGCGGTCCTGCAAGCACGTGCCGTAAATGATGACAAGCCTAATGGGGTCCGCCAGTTTCCCGGCAGTGGCAGCTGACAATCCCATGACGTAACTGATGGCTTTCCGAATCTTGTCCACCAATTTTCTAGTGGTAGCGATTAAAAAAATAATCAAAGTTCCCCAAAGGCACAACTCCTCTTTCTTCCCCAACGAAACTTATCTTTATCACGTCACTGTGCTGGGAAAATTTCCTCAGCAGGAACGGGAAAACACCCGGTGGATCAGGGTAGCATCAGAGCTACGACAGCTTGTTTGCGAAGCGGACGCTTTAACGACTACACTAGGATGCCACGTGAGATCGGCTGCTTAAAGGTGAGTCTCTTTCCTGCGCGATATGAAGCGAAAGGTTCTCTTTTTAATTTTATAATATTGCGAGTTATGTTACAGAAATGTTCGTTTCATATAATTCAAAAATTTATTATTTCAACGTGACGATTTTTCTATTTACCTTAAGAGAACTTCCCTTACTTTCAACGAGTGTACCAACTTAAAAAGTTTTCTGCTGTCCTTGTGGTCTTCAAAGCGATTGTTTAGTTAATATATTTACCCGTTCATATCACAGTCTGTTACATTTTTAACGTTGTATCCCCCCTCCCCCCACGGTCTGAAACTACATTTGTCCGAAATAAGAAATATATGTTATTTTACTTCTGGTTATTTTTTTATTTTTAGCAGCGAATTCCTCCAATCTCGTGTATTCAAGCAATGGATGAATGCACTCATTGTCATAAAAATCCGCGCACCAAGAAAAAACCGTGCGATCAACGCGAAACTTGTCGAATAGCTACAGGGAGGGCAGACATGCAAATGATTAAAGTTTCGTGCGATTCCGCATGCACGCACGTCCAAGACCGGCGCTGCAATTGCAATCCTTTGGGGCTTATAAGGCGCCGCGCAGAGGACTCTCCACATTCGTGGCGAAGTGCACGGTAAGAATCAGGTGAGATCCCTCAGCGATAGACAAACGGAGGAACCGCCGTAGATGTGCGTAAGGGCAACTGACGGAGATTGAACGAGGCCGTATCATTGGGATGAGAAAGGCAGGGTGGCCGGCGCGCCGAATCGGCCGCCATTTGGGCCGGTCGGACAGTACGGTGCAATCGTGTTCGGAGCAATGGACACGGGAAGGCACCCGGACACGGCGGACTGGCTGTGGACGACCCAGACACACCATCAGCAGAGAGGACTGTGGGATCGTGAGAGCGGCACGCACAGATGCAACGACGTCCTTGTCCAATATCCGAAGACATGTGACGGCTGTACAAGAGACTCCTGTGTCCGCCAGAACCGTTTCCAGACGCCTTCCAGAGGCGAATCTGCACTCTCGACGGCTTTTACGTTTTCTGTCATTAACACCTGACCATCGTCGGTGTCGATTGCAGTGGTGTCAGCACGAGCAAGGTGGAGTGCTACGGACTGGCGACGTGTATTGTATTCAGCGATGAATCCCACTTCTGTATGGGAACGGACGACCACCGTGTCAGAGTGTGGAGGACCGCAGGTGAGCGCTTACAATCCCAACCTCACTGTATAGCTCGAGGCGATCCGACGCGGTACTAACGCTGACCGGAATGTCTACCGTATGTCCGCGGGAAATCGTCTTGCTGCTGTGATATTGTAATCACTTCTGTCCTTGGTATGTACTGTCTCACTACTAAAATCTCGTTTCAATCCCACGCCTCGTTCTTGGTGCGCAGACTTTTATGACAATGAGTGTATTCACATAGCGTTGTTTTGTTTTTTTCCAAATACTTGATCATTTTGTAATGAAAATATCCATTTTGTACTCGTATAATTCTTTTTTTTTTCAACATAACAATTTTTTAATGTCTTTCTGGGACTTTTGTTTGAAGCTGTTTAGTGCATGTTAAAGAAAGATGATGCGATACATTTACTAAGTTTTCAGAAATTATTTCTTGCTGTTCATGGGAATGTAGTGGGTGTGTTTCATGGCTGTCCTGTTCGTATTCTCGATTCTTCGTGTGTTATAGCGCAGGAATTTTGCTACGAAATGAGTTTCTATAAATACATGAGGGTAATTGACTATTTCTTACAGTTCATTATTTATTTATATGATTTTCCTCCGACAGTAATCTTCGTCGACGCGGCATTTCATTAGAAAATTAACTCGTCTCTCTACATACGGCTTTTTGTTTTCCTAACATCCACTAAAATAATATGATGGCGTCGTCTTCAATTAACTGGTACCACGAGAGACTGCCCAAGTGTTGCATCTGCGCATGCGCAGTCCCGCTGCTTCTACCTCGTGTTGGGGTTCCTTCGGTTGTCAGCTACGGGCCACTCATGGCACTTGCTTAGAGGTCCGTAATTCACGGCAAAGCTGCAAGGCCGTCAACGGCTGCCAACTGATTGCGCTGCCACCAACGGATCGCTACCATGCTGTGAGCGGCAGATTTCCGGTAGCAGTGGCCCATCACTGCCAGCTTGTGGCCAGCAGCTTCCCAACACTTTTGTTTTTGTTGGGTAACCACGGTTCATCGGCGCAAAGGACTCACCTGGTGCAAAGATCATGGAAGTTGAACGTCGGATGACTGGAAAAAAGTGTGCTGGTGTGACGAGACGCGTTTTTAACTCCACTACGTGGCTGGTCGTGTGCGTATTTGGCACAAACAACATGAGGCACTCCATCCATCCTGCATGGTCTCCACAATGCAAGCTGGTGGAGGCGGTTGTATGGTGTGGGGCATGTTTACCTGGCAGGAACTTGGACTCGTAGTGCATGTGGAACAACGTATGACTGATGCTTACTATCGTGAATTACTTGCTGACTCTGTTCATTCTCCCGAATGGCGACGGTGTCTTGCAAGATGACAGTGCGCCGAACCACAGGTCCAATGTTGTGCAGGAATGGTTTGAGAAACACAGTTAGGTTCTGAAAAAGCAACGAGCCCTTCTAATCCACTATAGCTTTCTCCGACGTCCGCTAGTGAGATATAAAATAATGTAGAATCGTCTGCCGACTTAGAACGTAGCTGCTGGTAGTCAGTTGACGGAAGTTGATGCAGAATTCCTTGTGATATTTGAATTTCGGAATGTCAAAGACCCGAAAATTGGTCCTGCCGCTTCAAACCAGGGCAAAAATTATTACTTTGCATGAACTTGGATTCAGTAGTCGTAAAATTGCTGTTAAATGTAGCTGTGATCATTCCACTGTCTTGCGCACCATTAAAAGAGTTGCAGAAACTTGATGTGTGGGAAACAGAAAAAGAACAGGTCGACTAAGGCTGTGTAGTGAACGTCATGATCGCATGTTGATTCGTCGTTCCTTAAAATCAAGGTTTAAAACAGACACTGATTTAAGAAATGAGGGAGATAATGAAGTAGGCACTATTGCATCTGCATGTACAGTTCGTCGTAGGCCACAAGAAACTAGACTGACTGCAAGAAACGCTGCACGAAAACCTTTCCTTACTGAACAACAACTGTTCAAAAGAACTGCTTGGGCCAAGATACACAAGAATGGGACTGTTGATGAATGGAAAAATGTTAATTTCAGTGATGAAACAACTCTTACTATTTCCGCTAATAATGGAAATAATTATGTACGTCGTCGGGCTGGTGAAAGATATATGTAAGGCATGCTGCACCCAGCCAACAATCAAGCACCCACATTCGGTGATGTTATGGTCCTGTATTTCATCCAGTGGTGTTGGCCGTCTGCACATTGTTGACGGCACATTGAATGGATCGAAATATGTAGGTATTTTGGAATCCAAACTGCTACCATCTGCACAAAACATGGGTTTGCGGAATTTTATCTTTCAGGACGGTAAAAGTTGGTTGACGAGTGGTTTAATCGAGAAGGCCGGTACAGTCACCGGATCTTAATCCCATTAAAAATCTCTGGGTGAGATTGAAGCAAAAGATCCGTCAACAAGGACCCCACATCTAAAACAGCATTAATTGAGTCTGTAAGTGCCGTATGGCACCCTGTTTTTACCAATGGACAACTATTGAAGCTTATTAGTTCCATGCCAAGAAGGTGCACTTTGTTACTAAGAAACCGTGGTTATCCAATTAAATATTAAAGTATATTTTGCTTGTTAGTAAGTTATTTCAAGTGTCCTGTAAGTTTCAATAATGGGCTGTACAGTAATTTTACGTTAAATGCATTGTACACTAATTTCACAAATTCCACTATTTGTTGCTTTTTATGACTAGACGCTTGCTTGTAACTTCACTTGTATTACTGGTAATAACATTCTGTAAAAATATTTGAATTCAGCATAAAATTTCCTTTAAAATGTTGTATAATATGTATTCCTGACTTTACCATTACGCTGTATAAGTTGACTTCAAACATCAAAAATTGACTTTCGGTCTACTTTTGGCCACGACTTTAGTTTGTCGGTGGACTAGAGAAAAGCTTTGCAAAGGTATTGCCGTTTTATTGTAATTTAACAACCTAGTTTTTAAATTTTTTTTATTTGGGTATGATACCGCAAATAGGGTATTAGGGAAGTAGGTGTCACTTTTTTTTATCGCAAACGGGAACGGCATTCAATCTTCATTAATTCCGTAGGAAAAAATTAGAAAATAGGTTGCCGCACTCATTAGAAGGATTTCATGCATTTCTCTTACTCTTACGTACATCAAGGATGTTCTGGGTAGTAAAGTGGAACTGGACGCTGAACTCCATTTAGGGCTGTAAAACACAAAATGGGAAGAGAGCAGTGAGATTCCCAACCGCTCCGGAGTTCCGAATATTGGTACCACATCAAACGGATCGAATGCTGCTTGTACTAGTGGCAGTAATAATCGAATTGCCTTCAAAGAATCTTCAAAAATGCGAACGACATACTTATCTTGTTACGTACGAAAAACCGCGCCGTCACGTCATTTCTGGTTGTGATCATCTTACAAATCCCCTGAAATTTTCGGAAGAAATAAGAATTTTACGCCGCCAAACTACCGCAACAGGCGATAGAAATTATAGGTAAATTCTGTACCAGAAACTGGTGCAAAAGTTTCAATTCTGATTTTAATCAGATTATCATCATCATCATCATCATCATTGTCAACCATTATCAATCCACTGCTGGACGAAGGTCTCCCCAAGTTTCCTCCACAACGGTCTGTCTTGTGCCAGTCTCCTCCATGTCACTCCCGCATATTTTCGAATTTCATCCACCCATCTCCCATGTGGTCTTCTTCTGGGTCTTTTCCTGTCCCTTGGAATCCAATCTAAAATTTCGGCTGTCCATCGATGGTCTGTCCTTCTGGCAGTATGTCCAGCCCATTGCCATTTCAGGGATTTAACTCTGATCATGATGTCTTCCACTCTTGTCATTTTTCGGATCCACGAGTTCCTCTTCTTATCTCTCCTGGTTATACCAAGCATGCACCTCTCCATGCTGCTTTGAGTTGTCTGCAGCCTTTGTATGTCTCTTTTAGTTAAGGTCCACGTCTCTGCACCATACGTAAGCACTGGAAGGATGCATTGATCAAACACTTTTCTTTTAAGACATAATGGCATATTGCTCTTGAAAATTATGCTGATTCTTCCAAAAGCTCTCCAGGCAAGTTTTGTACGCCGATTAATTTCTTCATCAATGTGACCCTCACTTGATATTTGCTGTCCAAGATAAACGTACGTGTCTGTTATCTCCAGTTTTTCTCCATCAATCGATAAATCTTCATTTCGTGTAAAAGCATTGAACATCACTTTTGTCTTCTGAAAGTTCATTTTTAATCCCACTTCTTTACTCTTGTCAGCAAGTTCCTGGATCATACTCTGCAGCTCTGATGGGGTAGTTGCAAAAATGACTACGTCATCAGCAAAATGAAGGTGGGTTAGATAATCTCCATTAATCGTTATCCCTTTGTTTTCCCAGTTCAGTGATTGAAAGACATTTTCCAATGTGGCATTAAAGAGCTTTGGAGATATGGTGTCACCTTGTTTCACTCCCTTTCGCAATGATTTTTGCGCCCTGTCTTGAGCTGCACCCGGGGCAGCCCGCCTGCACCACCCTAGTTACGCCTCTGATCCTTCCAGTTCTTAAGTATGGAGCAGAGGCACGGACCTTAACTAAACAAGTCAGTAAAATCATGCAACGCATTGATTATGATACGCTTTCCGACATACCAGAAATAATTACTCAAGTTATTACACAAGTTATGAGGGTAATGGCTGTGGAATAAATCTCGCTCCTGTGCCCTGACCTTTGACCCCATTTCGATGATATTCAAGAGAACCAGTTCAGTATACCTCCGGAACAACATACTAAAGTTTTGTTGAATTAGAAGCATTTTTACCTAAGTTATGACGCATAAGGGCAACGGAATGGATCCTGCTCCTATGTCGTGACCGTTGACCCCATTTGTCCTATTTTCAATACGGTTTGTTCCCAGGTGGTCCCCTACCACATACTAAAATTGCATTGAAATCGATCCATATTTACGCAAGTTATGACGCATAAGGACAATGGAATAGATCTCCCTCCTATGTCGTGACCTTTGACCCCATTTGTCCCATTTTCAATAGAGTTCGTCCCCAGGTGGTCCCCTACCACATACTAAAATTTAATCGAAATCGAACCATTTTTACGCGCGTTATTATGCGGACAGACAGACGGACAGACGGACAAAGCTGGAGTATATGCGTTTCTTCAACCTACGGTTGGAAAGCGCAAAAAAGACATAAAGATGCTGCATAGTGCAGACAACTGAAAGAAGCATGCTTGGTGCAACCAAAACAAGGTAGGAAAAGGAACTCATGGATCAGGAAAATGACAAAAGTGGAATGGCTTCACGATCAAAGTATAATCTCCTGAAATGGTTATAGCCACCGATGAAGAACTGACCAGCGTTCTACAACTGAAATACTAGACTGGATACCAATGGACAGAAAAAACTAGAAGACCACATAGGAGATGGGTGGATGGAATTCAAAAGCATACTGGAGTGGCTTGTAAGAGACTGGCTGTCAAGAGAGGAAATTTTGGAGGAGGCTTGGGGAGACTTTCATTCAGCAGTGGATTGGGAATTGTTGTTGTTGATGATAATACACAAAATATTCCTTTTGTCAGTTTTCATGGATTTACTGAAACAAATTCCTTTTAGCTAACGTTTAGTTCAAATGAAATTTCCTTTTCTGCATAATTCATTTCTGCGAATAGGCATTTCTATTTATAGGTTTCGGTTGGCTTAGATTGGGTTTGTCCGTTTGACTTTCCGTTCTTTAATGCATGGCTGGGTACCATGAGAAAGGAAAATACCCAGATGAAGACGATGTAAGAGATATGTGGATAAAGTTCACAAAACATATGCTAGAGTGACATATGAAAGAATTTCCTCAAGACAGAAAGTTGTAGAGAGACTCGGAAAGACCTTCATCCAACAATGAATGAAGAATGGCTGATGATAAAGAAGCGTCTTTTCCATTTCTACCTCTCTCTCTCTCTCTCTCTTATTGTTTTTTTTTTAATTCATTTAAAACAAACACACTGGGATATATATATATATATATATACTGGCGTGAAAAAATTAAGGACAAGACAGTTTTTCGACTGTAACGTCGTGCAGAAGTGCTCCACATCGACTCAAATCATACCATAAGATCCCCAAGATGTAAGAATATGGGACAAGTGAGCAAAGCCGTCCAAACAAGGAATCCAAAGGATACAAAGGCACTTTATTGAAAAGGTAGCTTCGAGCACAACTGGACAGAAGACAGAAACGTCCATGTGACAGGCGGCTGCCAAGAAAAATCCAGTCTTTAGAAGGGGATATGATCATCCCTGACTGCGTTGCAGGATTTACAACGTCTGTGCATGCTGAGGACGAGGTTGTCAAGGAGCCGTTGAAGCATCGCGGCCCATTCCTCTTGTAGCGCCAATCGCAGCTGCGGAATCGTTGCTGGCGGCTGGTGACGTGCTGCCAAGCGTCTCCCGAGAAGGTCCCACACGTGTTCGATTGGATTTAGGTCCGGGGACCTTGCGGGCCAATCCATGCGTTGAATATCTTCACTCTCCAACAGCTCTGCGACAGCCATTATACGATGAGGTATTGCGTTGTCGTCCATGAAGAGGAACTCATGACCCACAGCACCTCTAAACAGACGCACGTGAGGCATGAGAACCTCGGTACAATAGCGGACACCAGTGACTGTATCTTTTTGGAATGTGTGGAGGTCAGTACGGCTACCAAGCATGATACCGCCCCAAACGAGAACTCCGCCACCTCCAAACCGGTTTCCCTTTCGATGATGTTGGAGGTATGTTTGCGTGTTACCTGCTCTCTCCAGATGTGTATACGTCCAGAATCGCTCGTCAGACTAAATCGGCTCTCATCCGTAAAGAGATCTTGAACCCCATTGCTCATGTGTCCAGTTCTTGTGTTCCTGGCATCACAGAAACCGCCGTCTCCGATGAGCAGGCGTTAATGGCACACACCGTACTGGTCGTCCTGCAAATAGACCACCTTTGTGCAGCCTCCTGGCCACGGTAAAACGCGATAACGGACGTCCAGTTGTCTGTTGCATGTGCCTTGCGATTTCTCTCGCTGTCTGCCGTCTGTCTCTTCTCGCCTGTAGGACCATATACCGGTCGTCCGCCGCCGTGGTTGCTCGTGAACGACCACTGCTAAACTCTCGGACAGCTGTTCCTGTCGTTTGAAATGCTCTCCAAGCTCGTGAAACGATGCTGTGAGCGATCCCGAACTCCTCGGCTACACTAGTCACACTTCGACCTTCTTCCAACTGCCCAATGACGCGACCTCGGGTAAAGTCATCCAGATGTCGTCTACTGGATTGCCTGTTGGCCATATCACACGGTGGCAGCAACTCGACGTCGTTCAAACCGATGTACACCGTGCAATAGCTTTCACCGAATTGCTGAGCGTACACCGCCCGTGTTCTTAATACTATTCCGACACTCCCCCCCTACGTCATGCTGCATGACGCATATATGCGCAACAAAAAAAAAAATAATAATAATAATAAAAAAAAAGCCAACAAGCAAAGAGAAAAAAAAAAAAAAAAACGGAACGCAGAAAGTGTCAAAAATGCTGAGCCTTGGTTCAAAGTAATAAAATATTTGCACTGGAACAATAATATCTCAACCAAAGTAATAGAAAATGTACTTATTTCACAGGTACTTAGAATTTTCAGAATTTGCAGCAATAATTTGGATTTCGATGATCACATAAGTATCCTATTAAATAGTTTTCTAGACAACCAAATTCCAGCTCTTTTCATTAAAAGAGTTTTAAGAAAAATCTTTCTGAAAAATAGAGTTAGGTTAGCAGATCTGTTTTTATTTTCTTCACAGTTAATAAGATGATTCTGGCCAATGAAAGCTTTCTTGGAAGTGGGTCTGGAGGATGTATATTAACCAACAACTGGAACCTTTAGTGCCATGGACAGGACAGTCTAATTAAAAATAAAAATAATAAAATATTAAAAATCACAAAAAAAGTTTATAATTTGAATAAAACAATTTTAGATAAAAAATATAAAAAGTAAACTAGATATTCTATCTCAAGAATAGCTGACATAAAAATGATAAAACTTACGTTAAACTAAATAAGTAACTGTTTTTGTCTGTAGATGTACACTAAGGTATTTTAATACAGGTAAAAATTATTAAATACAGATCAGGTACATTTGATAATAAGTTTCGTGTATTCTGGTGAGTTATTCTTCTCTTGCTGGACAAACAGGTCACCATCTTCGGTTTGGAATTTTTGATTGTAGGAATTTTGTGTGCAGCGTATTTTTTGTGCGGGACAGTCGTCAGGCTATCTCCTCCTCCCTGACTGCTGTTTTTCGGTCGGTCATTTTGCGCGTGAGGAGATAGAGGTTCGCGGCATTGTAGGTGGGCTCTTTCATTTGTTCATATACAGGACCTTTCTATACTTCTTATCGTTTTCGTTTAATGCTAAAAACATTTTTACTTGTTTGGCATTGATACAGCTTGAATTGTAATTATATACACTGAGTGGACACTTTATTATGACCACTCCCTCAGTACTTCGTTGGGCCACCTTTTGCCTTTAATACTGCGTCGATTCTTCGTGGCATGGACTCCACGAGATGTTGGTAGGTGATTTGTGGAATCTGAGACCATGCTTGATGAATAGCACTTTCCAGGAGTGTGAGATTGCAGGGTTGTGGATCCATCTGTCTGATGGTTCGTTCAACTTCATCACACAAATTCTCAATGGGGTTGAGATCTGGAGATTGTGGGGGCCCCCTAAGCAAATTAAACTCACCAGCATGTTCCTGAAACCAATCCTGTACAATACGAGCACTATGGCAGGACGCATTATCTTGTTGAAAGTAGCCGTCGCCATTGGGATAAACCATCCACATGACAGGATGCACTTGGTCCGCAACGATGTTTAGATATGATGTGCCAGTCAGACGTTGATCAACACGAATTAAAGGGCCCAAAGCATGCCAGGAAAACATTCCGCAGACCATAACGTTGCCTCCACCAGCTTGAAGGGTTGTAACAATGCATTTGGGGTTCATGCTTTCGTGCTGTTTCCGCCAAATTCTCACTCGGCCATCGGCATGGTGCAACTGAAAACGTGATTCATCGGACCACATAATTTGTTTTCAATTATCGACTGTCCAATCCTTGTGCTCCTGTGCGAACTGGAGACGTTTTCTCTTGTTAACTGTAGACAGCAAAGGTGTTCGAACAGGCCTTTGGCTGCCATATCCCATCCGATGCAGTGTACGGCGAACAGTGCGTGCAGAGATCATTTGAGGGGATCCTTGATTAAGATGGTCTGTAATTTGCTGCACTGTTGCCCTTCTGTTGTCTGTTACCAGTCTGGACACTCTCCGTTCCGCCCGAGCAGTCACTAGTCGATGACGACCACACGTTGCACGTAGAGATCCAGTTTTTTGGCTGACAGTCCAGTCTTTAAACACTTTAACACCAGCTGCTCTGGAACATTTTACGAATGCGGCGGTTTCGGTGATACTCGCTCCATGACTCCGAGCTCCTACAATCATCCCACGTCGAAAGTCCGTCAAATCGCATTTCTTACCCATCTCGTCACCCCCAAATCACTTCTACTACTGTCGCAAGCACTAAGGTTTCCCTTTTTATACTACCCTCGCCTTCTGACGGAAACAGCGTGCAGCCATAGCTCATTTGCTTAAAACTGTCAGGTGGTCATAATAAAGTGGCCACTCAGTGTATAAAAAAACTTTTCTTTCATTTATATTGGCCATGAGCCCGTTTTTGTGCTCCTTTTAGGAGTGATTGCTGGTCTCTCGAACTCGTGGTGTTCGTCGACTTTTGGAGTTGGGCGGAATTATTTTCGGTTGTTGTAATCATCTTAAAGCATTCCTAGAATACTGTGTAAATATTGCAACTTTTATTTTTTATTTTTAAGTACCGTTACCAATGCATTAATATTAGGCGTTTTTGACTTATGGCATTCCATGTTTCGTGGGAACTGTCTGTAAAACGTTTTTATTTGCTCCCGTGGTCTCTGTTTTTTATTCTTTCTTTTTTTATTTATTTAATTTTTTGGAAGTTCTTTTTCCCATGGAATGACACTTTTTAAGTGCTTTTTATTTTGGTTCCCGGTTAGAAGTTCACTTGGGCGGTAAGGCAGCTTACCACGTGTAAAACCTATCGTTTTCTAGGTGTTCCAAAGTTACATATATATTTCTTTGTAGTAGGTTTTGCCTCGTTTACTGGGTCTAAGCCTTCTCACAAAATTTGTGAGCTCTTTGCCAATGTTTTTCAGGTTTTTGTGGGAGATGATGAGTACGGGTTGGGCCAGAAAAGTGATAGATGTATGCAAAAACTTTTGCTTAATTACTTAGTTTCCGCACCTTTGAAGGCGCTTATGTAATTTGGATTTTTTGGGGACTTATACTTGCATCTATGACTTTGCAGAAACCCATTTTCAACTAGGTCTTTGTGATAGTGAGAAAATGCAAAGTTTTGCTGATCCTTGATAAAGCCAAGACTCGGCATTTTCGACACTTTCTGCATTCCGGTTTTATTATTTTTATTCTGTTTGCTTGTTGGCTTTTGAGTTTTTTATTTATTATTATTATTATTATTATTATTATTATCGTTGTAGTTTCTGCCTTGTAGGTTGTTAGTTTTGAGAATTCTTCACTGCAGCTTTTGCGCGTTATGATCTTCAGAATGTAAGTATGTAAAAATTGTTTTTTAATTTTTGTTTTTAGTTCTATTTATGGCATTTAGTTCTATATATATATATATATATATATATATATATATATCATCATGATCATCATCATTGTCAACCATTATCAATCCACTGCTGGACAAAGGTCTCCCCAAGTTTCCTCCACAACGGTCTGTCTTGTGCCAGTCTCCTCCATGTCACTCCCGCATACTTTATATATATATATATATATATATATATATATATATATATATATATATATAAATATATATATATGATGATTTATATATATATATATATATATGATGATTTATATATTTATATATATATATATATATATGAAGGGATGTAAGGTCAGGTGATGCGTAACATCACAGCCTCTCCTTGACAAATGTCAACCCCGCCTTCTCGTGGTGCATCCTGTTCCCACTAAAGGGGCTCTGACGACCGCCAATAGCGGTATAACTATACCATCGGGATTAGAGGAAATTCTATCAGACACTCACCAAGCCGCTTGGCCAGCGTGGTGAGTTATGGCCAAACCCCTCCAAAATGATTCCACAACTTAAATCTTGGCCCTCAGTCTCCGGCAGCTGGAATGTACCTGGCCAAGGCAGCGGCCAGTGCGACATGAAGGCAGAGGGTGCTAAGAATCCCCGGAGGACCGGACTAGGCTGCCATCTGATGCTGACCTTGGCTACGTACAATGGACGCTCCCTATCTTCTGATTCAAGGCTTCTTGAATTGGAAGAGGAACTACAAAGGATCAAGTGGGACATCGTGGGGCTAAGTGAGGTAAGGAGAAAAGGAGAAGATCTCATTGAACTGAAAAGTGGACATCTCTTCTACTATCGTGGGACAGATACTGGCAGAACTAGTGGTGTTGAATTTATAATAAACAAGAAACTGAAGGATAAAGTTGTAGAAGTTGAAAGTTCCTCTGACAGAGCTGCACGACTTGTTATCCAACTCTCGAAAAGATACCAGGCTCAGATTATTCAAACTTATGCACCCACCACAAGTCATCCTGAAGAAGAAATTGAAGAATTTTATGAGGAAATTTGTCATCTAAATAATAAAGGTAAGCAGCACTTGAAAATAATTATGGGAGATTTCAATGCAAAAATAGGGCAACGGCAACAGAATGAAACTTCAGTAGGTAAATTCGGTCACGGCAACAGAAACCAGCGTGGAAATACTCTCGTTGAGTTTGCAGAGGCAGAAGGGTTTTTCATCTTGAACTCCTTCTTCAAGAAAAAGCCACACAGGAAATGGACATGGAGACATCCAAATGGGACGACAAGTGAAATTGATTTTATTATGTGTAACTAAAAAATTCGCCATAGAAGACTGCAGTGTGCTAAACAAGTTCAACACAGGTAGTGACCATAGATTGGTGAGATGTAAGATGCACCTCAACACTAAACTTGAACGTGGCAAGCTCATAAGACAAACCAAATCTATTGACATAACCAACCTTAAAAAACACCATAATACCTTCAAGTTGGAACTGAAGAACAGGTTCTCTGCTTTAGAAGGCCTTAACATCGGAAGAAGTGGACATCTCTGAAGTTAACAGAAAAGTAACCAAAGCTCTTATGGAAACAGCAACAAAATTAGCTGGGTCTAAAAACAAGTTGCATGTAAATAAATTATCAGGAAAAACGAAAATGTTGATGCAAAAAAGAAGAGAGATGAGGACAACTAAAGAAGATGTGACTTCCAAAGTGGAATATATAGAGCTATGCAAGACAGTAAGAAAAAGTATCACTGAAGACGTAAGAAAATTCAACTGTGAACTAGTGAGGAAAGCAATTGAAAACAACCAAAGCCTTAAAGATAGCAAAGGGACATCTCAGTAAGGGAAGAAAACAGATTATGGCAATGAGAAAAGAAGATGGTTCTGTAACAAGAAATAGAGGCGAAATTTTGACAAGAGTGAAAGATTTCTACTCCAAATTATATGAAAGGGATGATACATGCACTCCAGACATCATGAAAGATACCAGTACCAGAGTTCTTCCAGTCCTTCCAGCAGAAGTTGCACATGCAATCAAGAACATGAAGCTGGGGAAAAGCTCCAGATGAAGATGGAATTACTGTAGACATCATACAAGAAGCAAGTGGAGAAATCGAAACAGTACTCGCCCAAATTTTCACTCGTTGCCTTAATGAAGGAAAGATTCCTGAGGATTGGAACACCGCTACAATGATCATGCTACATAAGAAAGGTGACATTGAGGATCTCGGAAACTACAGACCTATCAGCCTCCTATCAGTAGTTTATAAAATCTTCACTAAAGTTCTTTCACACCGCTTGAAGGTAACACTGGACATGGCTCAACCGAGAGAACAAGCTGGATTCAGGAGTGGCTACAGCACAATAGATCATATCCACGTGCTGAGAGAACTAATTGAAAGAGCGAGAGAATATGAACTTCCATTGTGCATGGCTTTTATCGATTATGAAAAAGCCTTTGATTCGGTGAAACCATCAGCAGTTACAATGGCTCTGAAAACCTGCGGTATTGAAGATGCATACATTAATATTATTAATAACATCTATGAAAATGCAAGTGCAAAGATTAGGCTGTTTGAAAATACAACACACGTAAAAATTGGAAAGTGAGTGAGACAAGGTGACACCATATCTCCGAAGCTCTTTAATGCCACTTTGGAGGGTGTTTTTCAGTCGCTGAGCTGGGAAAACAAGGGGATAAAGATTAATGGAGATTATCTAACCCACCTTCGTTTTGCTGATGACGTAGTCATTTTTGTAACAACCCCATCAGAGCTGCAGAGTATGATCCAGGAACTTGCTGACAAGAGTAAAGAAGTGGGATTAAAAATGAACTTTCAGAAGACAAAAGTGATGTTCAGTGCTTTTACAAGAAATGAAGATTTATCGATTGATGGAGAAAAGCTGGAGATAACAGACACATACGTTTATCTTGGACAGCAGATATCAAGTGAGGGTCACATTGATGAAGAAATTAATCGGCGTACAAAACTTGCCTGGAGAGCTTTTGGAAGAAACAGCATAATTTTCAAGAGCAATATGCCAGTATGTCTTAAAAGAAAAGTGTTTGATCAATGCATCCTTCCAGTGCTTACGTATGGTGCAGAGACGTGGACCTTAACTAAAAGAGACATACAAAGGCTGCAGACAACTCAAAGAATCATGGAGAGGTGCATACTTGGTGTAACCAGGAGAGATAAGAAGAGGAACTCGTGGATCCGAAAAATGACAGGAGTGGAAGACATCATGATCAGAGTTAAATCCCTGAAATGGCAATGGGCTGGACATACTGCCAGAAGGACAGATCATCGATGGACAGCCGAAATTTTAGATTGGATTCCAAGGGACAGGAAAAGACCCAGAAGAAGACCACATGGGAGATGGATGGATGAAATTCGAAAGTATGCAGGGGTGACATGGAGGAGACTGGCACAAGACAGACCGTTGTGGAGGAAACTTGGGGAGACCTTCGTCCAGCAGTGGATTGATAATGGTTGACAATGATGATGATGATGATATGATGATGATATGGAAGCTTCTTTTCCATTTCTACCCCTCTAAAGCCATAGATAACAGTTTGCCATAGTTTTACAATATAGAACTATGGCAAGCTGTTATCTATGGCTTCTTCAAGGGCCAGGCACAGATAACACCTTTCATACCTCTATAGAGACCAAAAAAGTGTGGGTTTCTGCACTATACAGTCTCCTACAGGATGGCAAAAAGCCAACCGAAAAAACAAAAACAAAAGAAAAGAAAAAATAAAATAAATAGAAAGATAAATAAAAAAAATAAATACATAAATTTAACCCACCCCAAACAAATAACCAACACCCCCGATCCCCCAAACCACCAAACAACCCCCAAAAATAAAAAAATATATTTTTTTTTTTGAAAGGAGAAAAAGAAAACGAAAGTTTAACGTGTGAAAGTGAATCCTATTTTTCCAAGGGCTTTTCCGTTCAAGTGGATAAATATAAAAATATAAGTGATGACAGATGCTTCATTAACAGACGATTTCTGGTTGACGTAGCAATGAGATTCATGCAACTGAATCCACGTTCGCACTCAGCAGAGCTACACGGAAGTATCTTTATGTACTGCATTAAGGTGGTTCCACCTAAAATCTCTGCCTTATGTTTCCAATGGTAAAACCTCTTTACACATTTTCTTCGCAATTAATAGATTCCCAAGGATGAAAATTTGAACATCGATAAAACTAAATTTAAGTTATAGCATGGGATACTTAATACTTGCTAAATCATAACCATAACTAAGCAATCCAACATTTGTTTGTTTACTGACGACATCAATGTACAGGTCGCGCCGTCTATTAACAGGTCTGAACATTACTCAAAAAAAAAACCAATTGATTTTTTATATAATTATGGTTATGTTTTGGCAAATATTAAGTATCCCATGCTGTAACTTAAAGTTAGTTTTATCGATGTGCAAATTTTTATCCTTGGCAATACTTTAATTGCGAAGAAAATATGTAAAGAAGTTTTACCATTGGAAACATAAGGCAGAGATTTTAGGTGGAACCACCTTAAGGGCTCCAATGTTTGGGGAACTTTCCTTCCTGCGAGATCAATGTAATCTCGAAACCCATTCAACAAGTACCTTTCGTTTTCCAGACGAAACATTTTACAAAATCTGCTGATTGAATCTTTGCCATACAAAATATCAGTATCACGTGGCCAATAATCAGGAAATCAAAGTCTTTCATCAGTTGTGAATATTTTGCCATATTTTTAGTATTTCCGTCACCTCTGTGTTTTACATTTTTTTTTTTTTGATTGGAGATTTAACGACCACCGTGAGCAACTCAATGGGCTATAAGCAGTCGCCCGTCCCTAATTTAGGGTCACTGGTTCCAGGGAAGGGAGAGAGCCAGTGCCGTAAGACAAACACAACATCCATGCCTAACGGGATTCGAACCCGGACCCTTTACGGACGAATGATCAGAGGCCAACGCCTTAGACCACTGCGCCACCGGGGCGGCTGTTTTACAATGGAAGATTGTGTGGTAAAACATCGCCATTTGAGGTTATCAGAAATGCTGGTTAAAAACTGTGAACTGTTGATACATACTTGTTTATCGCTTGTTGCTTGAAAGAATGACACCATTGAACTTCCCTTATGATAAGGCTTTTCCTGCTGATTTTGTGTATTCGCCTGGTGTTGCCTTGAAAGATTCGATACTTTTAACTGTTCTTTTAACAAGTTTATCACCACGGGACAAGTTGTAGTTTCTCTCTTGGAGCTGCAAAGATAAATTTGAAAGTACTTCTAGCTTGTCACGCATTATCACTAAATCCTTTAAAAACTCTTTGGACTCCATTCTCGATAACAGACCCAAATATCGAGATCTCTCTGTCTGAGATCTCTGCTGGTCGATGGAAGCTAGTTGAAAATGTTTTGATAGAGCTGAATAGTTATTACATAAGGCAGAAATTCCTCTGAAACTGCTAGCCATCTATCGCAACTCCAAATATTAGGGGAATGCAAAAGTTTCCGCCGTTTTTGGAAGAAAGGAGACCGGAACAATCAGGAAATCAGTATACATTTATTCAACGAAATATTGTGTAACGTACCAGGAGATGTGACGTACCTGCCAGAAGGACGCACACGACATAAAGGCAGATAGGAATCAGAATAAAACGTCCGCGTAGCTTAATTGGTAGAGCAACTTATTCCGGAATGAGTGGACCCGGGTTCGAACCCCGGCGTAGACCAAAAGTGACGGAGAAATTCACTTCGTTATAATTGGCCGTTAGCATCAATGACCTTTTCCCATTTTTCAGGCAACAAATGAATGCCCCCGTGATAGAAGGACTTGAGTTTTGAAATGAAGAACGCAGTGACGAAATTTTTCACCTCTGGAACTGTGGTGAACCGCTGTTGGGCTAGGACATAGAGCGAAACAGATGAAAGTCTGAGGAGGCAATGTCCGGGGAGTAAGCCGGTAAAACCTCCCAGTGTAACTGTTCAAGGGTTGATTTCGTGGTGGCACCGACATGTGGTCTGGCATTATCATGTAACAGGATGACTGGGCGGCGTCCTTTACCTGTACGTGGGCGTTTTGCTTGATTGCGGTTCAGTTTAATCAACTGATCGCTATATCGTTGTGCACTGATTGTTTCGCCCGGTTTCAACATTTCGAAGTATAGCCCTCCATGCATATCCCACCGCACTCACAACAGCACCTTTTTTGCGTGGATATCCTGTTTTGCAGTGGATGTTGATGGCTAACCTGGGTTGACCCAGGATCGCTTGCGTACGGGGTTGTCGCAACAGACCCATTTTTCACCCCCGATGACAACCTTCCACAAGAAATTCTTCCCTTGAAACCTCTTCAGCAACGACATGCAGCTTCCCAATCATTGACCAATATTACGCTCCGTTAAAGTATGCGGAACTCACTTATCAATCCTCTGGATCTTCCTCAAGGCCTGTGGACGCCGTACCACCGTCGATTGAGCCACTTTCAAACAATTCGCCAGTTGCGTGGTCGATTGTGTGGCATCCCCTTGGCAACAGCGATTCCAGCTCCTCGTCTGCGAGTTCCTGCTGCCTACCTGCACGTGGCTTGTCTTCCAAGCTTAGATCACCTTTTTTAAACCTGGTAAACCATTTTTGACACGTCCGCTCACCCATAACCGTTTCGCCATACGCCTGACATATTGAACCGTATGTTTCACTCGCACGTTTTCTTAAATTAAACATAAATAACAAACAGTGCCGGAAATGAACTTTATCGACCGCCATGCCTGGCTTCATGTACGAACTGACAGCACGGGTCGCCGACCGGTTAGATCTTTACAGCGCCCGCTATCGTAGGCGGCGGAAACTTTTGCATACCCCTAATATTTTCCCTATCTTATTCATCTGCAATCCCAGTTCTAAAGCAGCATTTAATATTTCTCTATAATTTTTTGGAGACTGATTGTACAAAGAATAAAGTTCTTCCATGAAACTCTGGAAATGATACACCGAATTTTGATCTGGCAAAGCATCACTTACTGGCAACTCTTGATTTAGACAATGCCAGGTAATCATTTGTGGAAATTTAGTTTCTAGAAGTTTTCCAACGCCAGATTTGGAGCCAAGCATTATACTTGTACCGTCACATGCTACGCCTATAATTTTTTTTTAAATAATACTCTGTTATACCGTATGATTCTAAACATTTCAGCAGCGATTCCCTTATAGTAAAAGCTTTCTGGTCTTCCAGTTCGACAACATTCGAAAAAGTTGTTAAACCTAATGATTGAATTATTGTCCGAATGTAAACAATCAGCAGTGATTTAGTGCTTACTGAAGCGGAATCGCCAATTATAATTGACATTTTCCCTTCATCTTCGGCCATGGCTCGAGTCAGTTTCTTTTTAAATTCATTAGCGATAAAATTTGTTATCGCAGTGGCACTGAAACGAGACTAGGAATATTGCAACATCCAGTTCGTTTTTCTTTTGTAATTTTATTAGATCATGATGATCAGAAAACGGCCTGTTTTGTTTCGCCAGATAGTACACTGTATTGAAAATTTTCACAGTCCAATCTACATTGTGTGCCAGTTGTTTGTTTAGATTGGTCTCAAAAACCTCATTCTCACTGATCTGTCGAATGGAACATGCTTTTTTGTGGGCATCAAAATTTTGATGTACAGAAATTTTTGATCTCAAGGATTTTAATTGCTTTTTCCTTTTATTTCCAGTGTACGTAACTGCGTAATTAACCCATTCTGGGCTAATGTACAGACCTTGCGATTCGAATGTTTGTAAAATCTGCGAACAAATTGCGCAGACAAGATATCCACTTTTGCTATCAAGCCAAACATGTTTCATTTTTCTTTCAAGTCGCATTTCCTCAGACCTGATATCGGGATAGGATTTAATGCTGCGGTCATTTATCCGTGCAGAATGTTCAAAGTCTGAAATTATATCAGAAGTCTCTTTCCTAGTACTACGATTTATACTTAAAGTTTCCTAACTATTTAAAGCAAAACTACTAACCTGTGAGATGTTAGAATCAGTATCACATAAACATCCTTCACTGGAGCTTGAATCATTTTGCGCACTAAGGACCTTCACATTTTTAGTAAAAGAATTACGAATATCTTTCTGGAATTCAAAATCTTTTGCTCGTTTCATTATATCACGTATAATTACTCAGAATTTGAAAATGAATTAAGAATTGACACTTTGTCTCGACAACAAACATGCGTAATCCTTAAAGAGAAAGCTAGCTTGCGTCGAAAAAAAAAAAAAAAAAAAAAAAAAAAGCAACACAGACTGAAAATAAACTCAAAGTGGGGTATGGCTCCCGGATGGTCATCCATTCATCCTAACTTACAGCAGTTTTTCCTTAGCTCATGGATTGGGTGTAAAGGAAATTTTTTGTGTGACACCATGTAGATTTAGAAAATGAGCTGAGGGAATTGCTATTGTTGGATCTGGTCACCGGATGCAGATTCTTCAGTAGAAATACCTGCGCCACCATAAAACACGCGATACTTAATTTTCCCCCGCTGTCTTCCCTACGGGCAGTACAGTTTTAACCCGCGTATAAGTAACATTTGGAAACTGTTTTTTGGAAGTCGCCATTTGGGCAAATGAATTCCAGCCCATTTTAAACTACAATTCATTCGTAAAGTAACTTACAGCGTGATCCGAATATTAAATTTCATCTCTGCAATAAGAACATGGGATTACCATGTACACAACATTTTCGTGTAAAACAAAGTGTTTTTATTTTTCTGTGTTGTCAGTTTAAAAATTCCTTTGGCTTGCCTCTTTTTCACCATAAAAAAAGTGCCTTAGCGCCGCTAAGGCTCTTGTACATCTCTGGCTGAGAAGGTTTGCCGTGCCGCCCCAGTGGCGCAGTGGTCTAAGGCGCTGGCCTCTGAGCATTCGTCCGTAAGGGGTCCGGGTTCGATCCCGGTCAGGCATGGATGTTGTGTTTGTCTTACGGCACTGGCTCTCTCCCTTCCCTGGAACCAGTGACCCTAAATTAGGGACGGGCGACTGCTTATAGCCCATTGAGTTGCTCACGGTGGTCGTTAAACCTCCAATCAAAAAAAAAAAAAAAGGTTTGCCGTTTCTGAAATGCTTGCCCGTCAAACGTCCACTATCCTGCTTCTTTCAAAGGCGCTTAAATTATGAGTCTTTCCAATATTGTCGCTACTTACACGTCCAAGTCCTTTGCAAAGAACAGTTTATAAATTCTTCCCAACGAAGTAGTTCCGTACGTGAGTTTTCATACGTAAGTAAGAACTATACACATCAATGGACAAAACATTAACGATGCCTACCTAATAGCGTGCTGGTCTTCCTCTAGCGCGAATAACAGCCTGTACACGCCGAGGCATCGACTCCACCAGATGCTAGGGGTTTCCGGAGGTACTACCAGCCATTCTTATGGCAGCATTATCCACAACTCTGCCCCAGACGTCGGTTCAGGATCCATGGATCTGATGCTCCCAGCCATGCCTGTTGCAGCATTGTCCACAACTCCGCCCGAGACATCGGTACAGGATCCTTGGTTCTCATGTTCCCAGCCACGCCTTCCAGCATTGTCCACAACTTCCCCCGAGACATCGGTCTAAGATCCATGGATCTGATGTTACCAGCCATGTCTGTTGCAGCATTGTCCACAACTCCGCCCGAGACGTCAGTCCAGGATCCATGGATCTGATGTTCCCAGCCATGCCTGTTGCTGTATTGTCCACAACTGCGCCTGAGACATCGGACCACGATCCATGGATCTGATGTTCCCAACCATGTGTGTTGCAGCATTGCCCACAACTCCGCCCAAGACGTCGGTCCAGGATCCATGGATCTGATGTTCCCAGTTATGCCTTCCAGCATTGTCCACAACTCTCCCCGAGACATCGGTTCAGGATCCATGGATATGATGTTCCCAGCCATGCGTGTTGCAGCATTGCCCACAACTTCACCCGAGATGTCAGTCCAGGATCCATAGTTCTGATGTTCCAAGTTATGCCTTCCAGCGTTGTCCACAACTCCCCAGAATTCATCAGTCCAGGATCCATGGATATGATGTTCCCAGCCATGCTTTTTGCAGCATTGCCCACAACTCCGCCCGAGACATCGGTCAAGGATCCATGGATCTGATGTTCCCAGCCATGCGTGTTGCAGCATTGCCCACAACTCCGCCCAAGACGTCGGTCCAGGATCCATGGATCTGATGTTCCCAGTTATGCCTTCTAGCATTGTCCACAACTCCCCGATACATCGGTCCAGTGTCCATGGATATGATGTTTCCAGCCATGCGTGTTGCAGCATTGTCCACAACTCCGCCCGAGATGTCGGTCCAGGATCCATGGTTCTGATGTTCCCAGCCATGCCTGTTGCATTATTGTCCACAACTCCGCCCGAGACATCGGTTCAGGATCCATGAATCTGATGTTCTCAGCCATGCGTGTTGCAGCATTGCCCACAACTCCGCCCAAGACGTCGGTCCAGGATCCATGGATCTGATGTTCCCAGTTATGCCTTGCAGCATTGTCCACAACTCTCCCCGAGACATCGGTCCAGGATCCATGGATATGATATTGCCAGCCATGCCTGTTGCAGCATTGTCCACAACTCCGCCCGAGACATCGGTCCAGGATCCATGGATCTGATGTTCCCAGTTATGCCTTCTAGCATTGTCCACAACTCCCCCCGATACATCGGTCCAGTGTCCATGGATATGATGTTCCCAGCCATGCGTGTTGCAGCATTGTCCACAACTCCGCCCGAGATGTCGGTCCAGGATCCATGGTTCTGATGTTCCCAGCCATGCCTGTTGCATTATTGTCCACAACTCCGCCCGAGACATCGGCCCAGGATCCATGGATCTGATGTTCCCAGCCATGCCTGTTGCTGTATTGTCCACAACTGCGCCTGAGACATCGGACCAAGATCCATGGATCTGATGTTCCCAACCATGTGTGTTGCAGCATTGCCCACAACTCCGCCCAAGACGTCGGTCCAGGATCCATGGATCTGATGTTCCCATTTATGCCTTCCAGCATTGTCCACAACTCTCCCCGAGACATCGGTTCAGGATCCATGGATATGATGTTCCCAGCCATGCGTGTTGCAGCATTGCCCACAACTTCACCCGAGATGTCAGTCCAGGATCCATAGTTCTGATGTTCCAAGTTATGCCTTCCAGCGTTGTCCACAACTCCCCCGAATTCATCAGTCCAGGATCCATGGATATGATGTTCCCAGCCATGCTTTTTGCAGCATTGCCCACAACTCCGCCCGAGACATCGGTCAAGGATCCATGGATCTGATGTTCCCAGCCATGCGTGTTGCAGCATTGCCCACAACTCCGCCCAAGACGTCGGTCCAGGATCCATGGATCGGATGTTCCCAGTTATGCCTTGCAGCATTGTCCACAACTCTCCCCGAGACATCGGTCCAGGATCCATGGATATGATATTGCCAGCCATGCCTGTTGCAGCATTGTCCACAACTCCGCCCGAGACATCGGTCCAGGATCCATGGATCTGATGTTCCCAGTTATGCCTTCTAGCATTGTCCACAACTCCCCCCGACACATCGGTCCAGTATCCATGGATATGATGTTTCCAGCCATGCGTGTTGCAGCATTGTCCACAACTCCGCCCGAGATGTCGGTCCAGGATCCATGGTTCTGATGTTCCTAGCCATGCCTGTTGCATTATTGTCCACAACTCCGCCCGAGACATCGGTTCAGGATCCATGGATCTGATGTTCTCAGCCATGCGTGTTGCAGCATTGCCCACAACTCCGCCCAAGACGTCGGTCCAGGATCCATGGATCTGATGTTCCCAGTTATGCCTTGCAGCATTGTCCACAACTCTCCCCGAGACATCGGTCCAGGATCCATGGATATGATATTGCCAGCCATGCCTGTTGCAGCATTGTCCACAACTCCGCCCGAGACATCGGTCCAGGATCCATGGATCTGATGTTCCCAGTTATGCCTTCTAGCATTGTCCACAACTCCCCCGATACATCGGTCCAGTGTCCATGGATATGATGTTCCCAGCCATGCGTGTTGCAGCATTGTCCACAACTCCGCCCGAGATGTCGGTCCAGGATCCATGGTTCTGATGTTCCCAGCCATGCCTGTTGCAGCATTGTCCACAACTCCACCCGAGACATCGGTTCAGGATCCATGGATCTGATGTTCTCAGCGATGCGTGTTGCAGCATTGCCCACAACTCCGCCCGAGACATCGGTCCAGGATCCATGGATCTGATGTTCCCAGTTATGCCTTCTAGCATTGTCCACAACTTCCTCGAGACATCTGTCCAGTATCCATGGATATGATGTTCCCAGCCATGCGTGTTGCAGCATTGTCCACAACTCCGCCCGAGACATCGGTCAAGGATCCATGGATCTGATGTTCCCAGCCATGCGTGTTGCAGCATTGCCCACAACTCCGCCCAAGACGTCGGTCCAGGATCCATGGATCTGATGTTCCCAGTTATGCCTTCCAGCATTGTCCACAACTCTCCCCGAGACATCGGTCCAGGATCCATGGATATGATGTTCCCAGCCATGCCTGTTGCAGCATTGCCCACAACTCCGCCCGAGACATCGGTCAAGGATCCATGGATCTGATGTTCCCAGTTATGCCTTCTAGCATTGTCCACAACTCCCCCCGATACATCGGTCCAGTGTCCATGGATATGATGTTCCCAGCCATGCGTGTTGCAGCATTGTCCACAACTCCGCCCGAGATGTCGGTCCAGGATCCATGGTTCTGATGTTCCCAGCCATGCCTGTTGCAGCATTGTCCACAACTCCACCCGAGACATCGGTTCAGGATCCATGGATCTGATGTTCCCAGTTATGCCTTCTAGCATTGTCCACAACTTCCTCGAGACATGTGTCCAGTATCCATGGATATGATGTTCCCAGCCATGCGTGTTGCAGCATTGTCCACAACTCCGCCTGAGACATCGGTCAAGGATCCATGGATCTGATGTTCCCAGCCATGCGTGTTGCAGCATTGCCCACAACTCCGCCCAAGACGTCGGTCCAGGATCCATGGATCTGATGTTCCCAGTTATGCCTTGCAGCATTGTCCACAACTCTCCCCGAGACATCGGTCCAGGATCCATGGATATGATATTGCCAGCCATGCCTGTTGCAGCATTGTCCACAACTCCGCCCGAGACATCGGTCCAGGATCCATGGATCTGATGTTCCCAGTTATGCCTTCTAGCATTGTCCACAACTCTCCTCCCGAGACATCGGTCCAGGATCCATGGATATGATGTTCCCAGCCATGCGTGTTGCAGCATTGTCCACAACTCCGCCCGAGATGTCGGTCCAGGATCCATGGTTCTGATGTTCCCAGCCATGCCTGTTGCAGCATTGTCCACAACTCCGCCCGAGACATCGGTTCAGGATCCATGGATCTGATGTTCTCAGCCATGCGTGTTGCAGCATTGCCCACAACTCCGCCCAAGACGTCGGTCCAGGATCCATGGATCTGATGTTCCCAGTTATGCCTTGCAGCATTGTCCACAACTCTCCCCGAGACATCGGTCCAGAATCCATGGATATGATGTTGCCAGCCATGCCTGTTGCAGCATTGTCCACAACTCCGCCCGAGACATCGGTCCAGGATCCATGGATCTGATGTTCCCAGTTATGCCTTCTAGCATTGTCCACAACTCCCCCGATACATCGGTCCAGTGTCCATGGATATGATGTTCCCAGCCATGCGTGTTGCAGCATTGTCCACAACTCCGCCCGAGATGTCGGTCCAGGATCCATGGTTCTGATGTTCCCAGCCATGCCTGTTGCATTATTGTCCACAACTCCGCCCGAGACATCGGTCCAGGATCCATGGATCTGATGTTCCCAGTTATGCCTTCTAGCATTGTCCACAACTCCCCCGATACATCGGTCCAGTGTCCATGGATATGATGTTCCCAGCCATGCGTGTTGCAGCATTGTCCACAACTCCGCCCGAGATGTCGGTCCAGGATCCATGGTTCTGATGTTCCCAGCCATGCCTGTTGCAGCATTGTCCACAACTCCACCCGAGACATCGGTTCAGGATCCATGGATCTGATGTTCTCAGCCATGCGTGTTGCAGCATTGCCCACAACTCCGCCCGAGACATCGGTCCAGGATCCATGGATCTGATGTTCCCAGTTATGCCTTCTAGCATTGTCCACAACTCTCCCCGAGACATCGGTCCAGGATCCATGGATATGATATTGCCAGCCATGCCTGTTGCAGCATTGTCCACAACTCCGCCCGAGACATCGGTCCAGGATCCATGGATCTGATGTTCCCAGTTATGCCTTCTAGCATTGTCCACAACTCCCCCGATACATCGGTCCAGTATCCATGGATATGATGTTCCCAGCCATGCGTGTTGCAGCATTGTCCACAACTCCGCCCGAGACATCGGTCAAGGATCCATGGATCTGATGTTCCCAGCCATGCGTGTTGCAGCATTGCACACAACTCCGCCCAAGACGTCGGTCCAGGATCCATGGATCTGATGTTCCCAGTTATGCCTTCCAGCATTGTCCACAACTCTCCCCGAGACATCGGTCCAGGATCCATGGATATGATATTGCCAGCCATGCCTGTTGCAGCATTGTCCACAACTCCGCCCGAGACATCGGTCCAGGATCCATGGATCTGATGTTCCCAGTTATGCCTTCTAGCATTGTCCACAACTCCCCCCGTCGAGACATCGGTCCAGTATCCATGGATATGATGTTTCCCAGCCATGCGTGTTGCAGCATTGTCCACAACTCCGCCCGAGATGTCGGTCCAGGATCCATGGTTCTGATGTTCCCAGCCATGCCTGTTGCAATATTGTCCACAACTCCGCCCGAGACATCGGTTCAGGATCCATGGATCTGATGTTCTCAGCCATGCGTGTTGCAGCATTGCCCACAACTCCGCCCAAGACGTCGGTCCAGGATCCATGGATCTGATGTTCCCAGTTATGCCTTGCAGCATTGTCCACAACTCTCCCCGAGACATCGGTCCAGGATCCATGGATATGATATTGCCCAGCCATGCCTGTTGCAGCATTGTCCACAACTCCGCCCGAGACATCGGTCCAGGATCCATGGATCTGATGTTCCCAGTTATGCCTTCTAGCATTGTCCACAACTGCCCCCGATACATCGGTCCACTGTCCATGGATATGATGTTCCCAGCCATGCGTGTTGCAGCATTGTCCACAACTCCGCCCGAGATGTCGGTCCAGGATCCATGGTTCTGATGTTCCCAGCCATGCCTGTTGCATTATTGTCCACAACTCCGCCCGAGACATCGGTTCAGGATCTATGGATCTCATGTTCCCAGCCATGCCTGTTGCAGCATTGTCCACAACTCTCCCCGAGATATCGGTTCAGGATCCATGGATATGATGTTCCCAGCCATACGTGTTGCAGTTTGTCCACAACTCCGCCGGAGACATCGGTCCAGGATCCATGGGTCTGATGTTCCCAGTTATGCCTTCCAGCATTGTCCACAACTCCCCCGAGACATCGGTCCAGGATCCATGGATCTGATGTTCCCAGCCATGCCTCTTGCAGCATTGTCCACAACTCCGCCCGAGACGTTGGTCCAGGATCCATGGATCTGATGTTCCCAGTTATGCCTTCCAGCATTGTCCACAACTGTCCCCGAGACATCGGTCCAAGATCCATGGGTATGATGTTCCCAGCCATGCGTGTTGCAGCATTGTCCACAACTCCGCCCAAAACGTCGGTCCAGGATCCATGGATCTGATGTTCCCAGTTATGCCTTCCAGCATTGTCCACAACTGTCCCCGAGACATCGGTCCAGGATCCATGGATATGATGTTCCCAGTAATTCCTGTTGCAGCATTGTCCACAACTCCGCCCGAGACGTCGGTCCAGGATCCATGCATTTGATGTTCCGCTCCACGGTTACCCAGAGAGCTTCCACAGGGTTTGAATCCAGGAACAATAGGGGCCACTGGATAGTTCGAGACTCAGATGAGTGTTCCTCGAGCCATGCCCAGGTGCTTGCGGCCCGGTGGGGTTGCGCATAGTCCTTCTGAAACAGGCCATCAGCCTCGGGAAGTGCGAAGGCCATGAAAGCTTGTAGGTGTTCAGCTGATAGCGCGCAGAAGTTGATGACTCCTCTCCAGACACACTAATTGACCTAATGCGTCCCATGAAAATACTACCCAAACAATCATAGACCCACCACTGCCTTGAACAGAGCTGATCTGGCGCGACTGGGCCGTGGCCTCATGCTTGTAGACGCCCCACCAGCACCCTCTCGCCAACTCGATATAGCTGAAAACGTAATTTATCTGACCACACGACGCTGAGCAACTGGACAGAGGTCCAGTTTTGATGTTCCTGGCACCAGGTGAGAGGTAATTATCGATGACGAGTAGTCAATAGTTGCACACGAGTAGGGCGTCGGCTCCCGTAGCCCAGAGTATGCAGCGTGTGCTGCACCGTTCGGTTGTTGACGCTACTTGTTCCTCCGACATTTAACGTAGATGTGATTTGCGACGTCATTGCCAAGCGGTTGGTCTACGTCGACCCCTATCATCAATGGCATGTGGTCGGCCACCGCTTGCATTCTGGCCGGTGGTACGTATGCCGGTGGTTTACTCGCGGTACACCCTTGATACAGTTACCCTCTTATCGCCCAAATGGAAAGACTGGGTCTTACCACTTGGGCGATAAAAGGGTAATGCTAGGTCTTACCACTTGGGCGATAGAATGACCCATCTGTCTTGCGCTGACAATGCGCCCACGATCAAAGTCGCTCAGATCACCAAGTTTACCCATGTTCGTCTGTTGCAAAACACTGTTGGGAAGCCCTGCTGTCCACTAGAGATGAGTTCGCGCTCAATTTTAGGAGCCCGGGCTCAGCCCGCTTTCTTTGATTACATGTGTTTGCTGGGCCCGGGCCCGGATTCTTGGGAAATTTTGCTTATCAAGGCTTGCATTTATGCATTATACACTGGCCAAAGATATGGCCCAAGCAAGGATTAGTTAAAAAATTATTAGTTTAAAAAGTTTAGTTCAGTTAATCCACTTTACAATATTAATATGTTTGTAGAAATACAACGCATAAAGCCAAATGTACTAAAATGTGGATTTGAAAATAAATAAATAATCAACGTGCCCTTTGACCGTATCAGGGGAATCAGTAATTTTGGTAAAAGCTGAAGAAAAGAAAATCGTTTAGAAACAAAAATTCCATTCGTTATTTCTTTTTGATTTGTAAATTTACTTTTATTTTGAATAAATTGCATTATAAAACGTACAACACCGTACAGACAGTTACAAGTGCTTGAAATTTTGACTCTAGAAAACTAATCTTTGCAATATAATTTACATATATGCTGATTGGTAAAGGTAGTTTAGAGTGATGTAAAAGAATATAAAAAAAAGCATGTAGGGAAATTTCCAGAATTAAAAAAAAAAAAGAACGTAAAAGCATTCCAGACCAGATTATTCTGCATTTTGTAACATTAAGAAAGCTTTGCGCTTAATAATATAATAATCACAATATTATCATATGTGTGTGCAGTTTCCAGATCAAGTTCATCATGAAAAAAGAGAGAGAGAGAATTGCATCTAATGCCTCAGCGCTTCAACTTGATCTTCTTTTCTCTAAAACTCGATTTGCTGCACTAAAAACCAACGTCACCCCAAAAATCGCGGGAGTGAAGAAATTAAAAAAAAAATAATAACAATACTTCTAACTGCATAATTTTGGAAATTAATAACATCATTTTAAAGATAAGATTCTTGATTTTCAATAAAATACAAAAAATGGGAATGTGATTTTTCCCCAGTTTTTCGATACCAGACCTCCTTAAACTAATCCTTGCTTGGGATATAGCTTTGGACAATGCAAGTCTTGCTAAGCAAAATTTGTCTTGCAATGAATGGCAGCTAGCTTAGGAAATTGAAAATCCTTCCAATATGGTAACAAATCCACAATGAAATTCAACACGTGTAATTCAACCGGGCTTGGAATTACACGTGTTGAATTAATTACAGTAATGAAATTCAAGACGTGTAATTCCGAGCCCGGGTTTTTCGGTAGTTAATGAATTCTGAGCACGTCCGACCCCGGGCTGGGCCCGAGCTCATCTCTAGTGTCCACCTATTCATCGCTTGTGTTCGTTTTGGGTCTGTTCCACTCAGCGCGGCGGATATCCATGTCAACTGCCCATCACCCCTATCTCTAATGTTTTGTCTATTTAGTGTACATATATACATACATTTTTTTCAAATGAGAAATTACTTAATGGTCAATGTATAGCTGTCTCACCGTACGATAAAACACCATGTCTCAAAGACACTGGGGTACAAGTGTCGGCAAATGCCATTTGCCGACGGTGGAGTGAGTGATGCATTGTGGGTATGGGGGGGGGGGTGCATATATACGTCTGATACACGGTCTTGTCTTGTGGCGCTGGAGCCTGTAGATGAAGACTTGAGATCTCCGAAAGTACTAGCTTTCAACTAGGTTTTTAATTTGTAGATATAAATAAATGTTTTTATTTTTGCAATTTGGAGACATGGTGTTTTATCGTACGGTGAGACAGCTATACATTGACCATTAAGTCATTACGTACGAATTTCAACTCAATTTTGAGAAATTACTTAATTGCAGGTAATGAATGCAATACTACACTGCTGGCCACCCAAAATGCAACACCAAGAAGGACACGAGATAGCAAAGCCAGATTTACTGGACACATAACAACAGACACAAAGATGAAACGATTGAGCTTACAGGCCCGGGCGACTTGCGGAACACGCAGACATCAATAGTTCGTGTGGCCCCCGATGGCTGGCAATAACGTCCGCTACACGCCACGGCATCGAACGAAAGAGGCTTTGGATGCGGGCTTGTGATATGTCGGTCCAGACTGCTTCCACACGTTGCCACAGTTCATCACGGGTGGTGCTTGCCGGGCCACTCGGTTGCCGATCAGCTACCAGACGTGTTCGATGGGCGACATATCGGGAGAACAGGCTCACCACGGCAGCAGTGACACCTGGTGGGCCGTGAAGAATTGTTGAACGATGCGTGCCACGTGGGGGCGCGCATTGTCCTGTTGAAACGTGGCCGCTGGCAAGTAAGGGAGGATTACAGGCTCCAAAACGTCGGAGATGTAGCGGTGGCTGTTGAGTGTACTGGCGATGCCTACCAGAAGGGTGCGGGTGTCATATCCAATTGCGGCCCAAACAGTAACGCCAGGCGACGGACCGGTATGGCGATGCATAATGCAGGCGTCATACAGTCTCTCGCCGCGGTGCCGCCACACGCGGATCCGACCATCGTGGTGTTGCAGGCAGAAGCGGGGTTGGTCGGAGAAGACAATGTTGTGCCATTCCGTAGTCCAGGTGCGGCGTCCAACGGCCCACTGCCGCCGCACTCGCCAGTGGTGTAACGTCAATGGTAATCGGAGCAATGGGCGCCGTGCGACAAGTCCCCACTCCTGCAGACGACGTCGAACGGTACGTGCTAACACTGGTTGTTGCGCGACACACCCTAATTCCTGCGCTAACGTTCGTGATGTGGCGGTGCGAGCCGTCAATGCTACCAGCACAACATGCCGGTCCTCTCGTTCGGTGGTGTGACGCGGCTGCGGCAATCGCTCACGTCGGCCCGTCCGTCCTTCCTGCGCCCACCGAATCCATACTCGCCTCACTGTGGCTGGATGTCGTCCCACACGGGTGCCGATGTCTCAGTACGATAAACCGCTGTCGCGATAATCCACTATTCGTCCTCTGTCAAACTCCGAAACGTGCTGGAATGACTGCTGTATTCTGCGACGAGGCATCAGGAAGCTTCCCACGCACAGGTCCGGCAGCACAACACACTTCCACTACTTACACCCCGCCTTCTGTGCACCCTTCTTATAGTTTTCTCGGTGGCGTGCCGGGCGCACATGATTTGCATATGCCCTGGAATGCTAATCGTTTGCATGTCCTCTCGCGGGCGACGCATGCTGCGAATTTCAGGCCAATCGGATGCTTCCTTCTTAGTGTTGCATTTTGGGTGGCCAGCAGTGTAGTATAACATAAAAAAAAAAAAGTTTTCTTTTTTTTCGTGTGTGTGTTTTCCATTTTGTGCTCAGTCAATTTTCGCAACCTGAGGAATATATGGCAGTTATGTACCCATTATTTTGAAAGCAAATATTTCCTGTAATCACGTGACTTTTTTTTTTTTGTAGGTAACAAAAGAAGAATTTTTCGACTACTACACTGGTGTTAGCGCCAGCATTGATGAAGACGCATACTTTGATTTAATGATCCGTTTAGCCTGGAAGCTGTAGCTAATGAAAGAATTGAATTAATACTCATTCTTCATTGCATCACATGGAAAACAATACAGAGTATTTACTGATGCGCCACCCTGCTTGGATGCTTATAAACAGTGAACACTTCCCTTCATAACTTTCATCTAGAGAGATATTAGAGAAGCAATGAAAGATTGTGCAGAAAAAACTTTATGTTATGTAATTTTTCAATAAATATGTTTTGTAAACGTTTGTCATTGTGTCTCTAGTTTGAATTGCAATTAAAAATAAAAATTGATGTGAAGTTATTTAACATTGTCCCTTAACATTCCACTTACACTATATTGACAAAAGTCACCATACACCCCTTCAAAAGCAAATGAACGGGTCCGCTGCGTTGTTAAGATGCGCAGTACAGCTGCAAACGGTATAAAAGCAAGCCTGCAGCTGACCGCGATCATATTGCACTGTGAGGTTGAGTGAAAATGTCGCTGAACTGACCTTGAGAAAGGAAAGATTGTTGGGTGTTATATTAGTGGGTTGTCCATAAGAGAAACCGAGAGGCGTTTAAACATACCCAAGTCAACTGTTTTGGATGTACTGAATAAGTGGAAGACACGTGGCGTACCTGAAGAAGCAAAACGTACCCGCGGACTAAAGAAATCAGTGATAGAGGGCGTCGAAGCCTCAGAAGAGTCGTTACAGCTAATCGACGGAGCACTGCACAAGACTTCAGTGTTCAGGGTTGTAAAAATGCTGGAACCTCGGTATGTACACGTACCATTCGCAGAGAAGTTCATTCCATGGGTTACCGTGGTCGTACGGCAGCTCATAAGCAGTGGCGGCTCGTGGTAAGCTGAGATGGGGGGGGGGCTGCATCTCAATTTTGTAGATATCACGATACCACTTCGAAAGCTAAGTTACTGCGCCTGTGCTGATGCTGTCCATTTAATAATAATAATAATAATAATAACTATAATATATATATATATATATATATATATATATATATATACTGATCGAAAGTGCTTTTTTTTACAAGAAATTCATATTTAGATTTTATATTTAGCGATTGATAGGGAAAATGTAAAGGTACTGATACCTAAATTAGGCAACATATATTAAGCGATGGCCACATTGTCACATTTATGAAGAAAATAATCGACCTATAAAACTTCGTCGGATGCATTATTTCTTAAAAAGAAACTGATTAATCAGTGCATCCTTCCAGTTCTTACGCATGGAGCACAGACATGGACCTCAACTAAAATAGACATACAGACGTTGCAGACAACTGAAAGAAGCATGTAGAGATGCATGTTTGATGTTACCTGGAAAGATACAAATAGGAACTCGTGGATCGGGAAAATGACAACAGTGGAAAGACATGGTCAAAATTCCTGAAATTGCAATGGGATGGACATATTGCTAGAAGAAAGAACCACCGACGGAGAGTTGAAATATTGAACTGGATAGCAAGGGGAAAACAATACCCAGAAGATGACAAGAGGGAGATGGGTACATGAAATTCGAAAGCATGAAAGAAACTGACTCAAGGCAGACTGTTGGAGAAGAAGAAACTTGGAGACTTTCATCCAGCAGTGGATTGATAGTGGTTGCAAATTATATATATATATATGCATATACTGTACGTATATATGTATATATATATACAAGGACAAAAACTAAAAAAATAATAAATGCGTGCCCCAGTGGTAGTGGAGAAACACTCAAGGTCATGTACGCGTTCTCAAGTGTCTCATTGTGACCCCTAGAAATATGACAATAAATATTTTTTCTTCTGATACACTCCCTTTGAAACTTCGACTTCATACCGACCACTGCAACTTGGACGGCGATGAAAAACATTTTGTGGAATTTTGCAGGGTCTGCCAGAATTTCGCGATGAGTTGTTATTGCGTTACTCACACACCGGCATTCTCTTTAATAAAAACGGGATTGCAAACATATTCAGTCCAGTTTTAATTCTGAAGCCATCATGATAACAATTTAGTGTAGAAAATTTTGTTTTCCAAAATTTACCAACTTCGTAAATTTTCTAAACAATGATATCTGATTAAATGTTCTTTTCAAAGTAATTAAGTACACTACCTCAATTGAAATGCGCAGCTGATTTTTTGGGAGGGAGGGGGGATGCAGCAAAAAAATTAAATGTATCCAGTGGAGTGACTTCAATGATATTTGGTGAATAAAAATTTACATGAGTTTAAAAGCGAAAATTTTGCTGTGCTTGGTAAGTGAAGAAATCAATTTTGTGTAAGAATTTTGCTGCAGAAATTAGTATCTCTCTCCCTTTTTTTTTTTTTTTTTTTTTTTTTTTTCAATTTATAAAATACTGAACTCTATTTTTAATCGCAACTTGTTCACATGCCCATTTTGACCAGAAGAGAAAATATAAGTAAAACTTTTTTTGCAAAAGTCCCGGCAACTGAGTATTTGTTATTAGATGGGAGCAACAATGTTGTTAGAATTATTGCGTTGAATAAAAGCAGGAACAAACCAAAAATTGGAAGAAAAAAAAAACCCAGGTTGAGTAATACATTCAAACGTACTTTATTTAATACTTTAATTCAACATTCGTCATCATTTTTAATTCATTCCCCTATTTTATGTCTTATTCGGAAGCACAAGAACCGTATTAATCAACAAAGCACACAGGCCCGGCGATGCATTCCGGAGCCATCGTTCCGTGCATTCTCACCCAAGAGAGACTGCATTCGCGAGCAAACCTGCTAGCGAGAGCTGCCATGAATGCAGTCCCCAGGGAAGTTTTATTCAAAGGAAACGAACTGATGTGGGAATAGGCAGAGTTTCCCACATGAGTTGGTTTCAATAGCCATCAGGGCTGCAAGGAGCGCAGTCCGTAACGTTCTTCCCGCACCCACTGGTGTTATGCAGAGAAAACTTCCAGTTGAGTTCAGAAAACTGCAGTCGTGGCATTATGCGGGGAAAACTTACAGCGGTGTTCACAAAACTTTTCTCTCTTGGTACGGCATGAAAAAAACTGCTTTGGGTAGGGGGGATGCAGCCCCATAGCAGGAGCCGCCCCTGCTCATAAGGCTTTCATCTCCACTCAGATTGCTCCTCCACGTTTAGCATGGTGTAAGGAACATTAATCGTGGACTGTAGATCAATGGAAACGGACCAAATACACGATCCATCAGTCTGATGGCCGCGTGTGGGTATGGCGGGGGAACGCTATTTACCACAGTGTACTGTTCCCACGGTCAAGTTTGGAGCTGGCAGTGTACTCGTGTGGAGGTGTTTTTCGTGGTATGGTCCCGGTCCGTTGGCTATCGTGGACAAACCTGTTAACCAGGACGTTCACCTCGATGTTCTGGACAATTATGCCCTACCAACTCTGTGGCAAAACTAGGGAACCGAGCCTTGTTGGTACCAGCAGGGTAATGCACCGAGCTATAAAGCAAGGACTGTTACGGCGTGTAATTCCGTATCGTGTGTGGACTGGCCAGCACAGAGCCCTGATCTTAATCCCATAGAACACCTATGAGATGAATTAGAGCGCCGCATAAGAAGTTTGGAACCAAGGCCTACTACTAAACAACAGTTAGCGGCAGCATTATGTACTGAATGGAAACGCATACCAATCAGTATGTTCCAAAACCTTGTCGAAAGCATGTCTCGAAGGGTCAGTGCATGCATTAAGGCCAAAGGTGGACCGACACCGTACTAATGTATGTCAATAAATGCTATGTTGTGTTTCTCTTTTAGGTGTCCGGTGACTTTTGTCAATATAGTGTACGTGTCATATGCTCTGTTAGCAACTAATTTTCAGAGGTCCAAGATTATTGCACATTCTATGAATGGAATAATTTGTCATTGCCAACACACCTAACGATGACATTCTGCATGAGATTAATTCCAAGAGAAGTAGTTTATCAGAATTAAAAATGAGAGGGTAAGGGCAATAATTAAAAGCGGCAGAGGTACCAAAGAAGGCTCAGACAGCAAAATTGCAGTGGCATGGTCATGTTTGAACCCTTTAAGCGGCTGATGCACAGAATCATATACGTTGCCCCAAATTTTCCTTACTCCCCTAATAGAAATATTCACATCGCGGTCGGGTTGTAGTTCTTCATTCTCTGCTCCATGCCGCAAGGCATGATGGGGAAGGAAATGATTTCTATTTGGGAGCAAAGAACATTTTGAGCACCATTTGATTCTGACATTGCGACTAAATGAGCACTTAAATGAAAGCAAAGATAAAATTAAAGCAATGCTTTGCGATGCGGAGGTTCACTCGTTCCAGCCCACTTCTCAAACAGCGCATATATTCGTTCAGGCTGATTTCAGCCCTGTTAACTAACTCCGAGTTATTTCGTTCCAGCAGATAAAAGAACTAAGAAGTGACAAGGAATGCGTAGAACGAAGAGAACAGAACATGGAACTTTCTGGAAAGCGACGTCTTAAGTAGGGCACAGGAGTAATTACATCTGCGTCCGGAGCAAGCCACAAAATATTGCACCCCTTTTGACTTTCTCTCTTTGTGACACACACAGAGCCTGATTTACGCAAGGGCACACGGGGCCAGTGTCTATGGCCCCCATGGACTGGGGCCCCCAATTTAAGCACTGACATTTAATTTTATTATGGACAGCAGAAATGGCGACGGCGGAGTGCACCAGTTAATTTTCACCGAGCGCAAATATGCATCGATATGTTGCTGCTTCAAAAAAATCGATTATTAATATCCATTAGAAAGACGGAGATAAAATGTTTACTTTTAATTTACAATTTTTGAACATTTATTAAAGTAGATGGTACTTGTGTATTAAGGTAACACTTCTTGTACAATTATACGCGCAATTATTGCTGCCTTATTATGCAAGTACCATTGTTAATTTATTAAGAGTACGATTCATGCCTGGGGATGGGGGGGGGTGCCCAGGGCCTCACTAGTCTTAAGTCGGGCTCTGCACACACACAAATGTGCACTGTTCGACAAAGTGTTACTTCTATGGCGATGGGGGGAGCACAATGGAACTGTGACTGTTTGTACAGCTTTTCCCAGCTACTTTGGAGAGATTTCTGACATTCGGTACCACATCAAACAGATTGAATGCAGATGGCTGTCGTAGTAATGATCGAATAGCCTCAGAGAATCATTGTGAACATCCTTAGCTTTCGAAGTACGTACAACCGCGCCTTCATTTCTGAATGTGTGCAGTTAATATCCACTAAACATTTTGAGGACGAAATTCGAATTTTAAACTGTAATGGCTACCGAAATTGGTGAAACATATTATTATAAGCAAATTCTATTAATGGACAAATAAACTGCACCAGAAACTGACGGAAAAGTTTCAATTCCAATTTTAATCAGTTTGTAAACAGTGATCTTTGCTCCTTTCATAAGTTGTGCACGGGAGCTACCGCCTAATCTATATACCTTGCTACCGCCTCACCCTGATTACGCCCCTAGGGAACAAGAAATACGTGTGACGCAGGGAAGATAGAGCTTCCTGGAAAACAATATGTTTTTAGTAAGTTCAAGGAATGCGTGGAATGCAAAGAACATACGGAGCTTCCGGCAAGGAGAGCTACAGGAAGACCGAAGGTAACATGGAAGGATTGTCAACAATGACCTGAAGAAAAAATTGAAGAGCAAGTCGACACACGAGATGGAGTAGGAGGTTTATGACATCACCTATATATGGTAGATTAATAATGCTGCAGAAGGTGCCATTTATCAAGGGCAGTTTTCCATGGATTGTTGCTTGTGGAAAATGTAATATTCCCATTATAAGTACAAACACCTATCACCAGGCAACAAGCCCATTCCATGCAATTTCAGAAATTTTGTAATGTTTTGGTTATCAGTAAGCTCCAAGAAGGTACAGAATTGTAACAGCAAGAGCAGGGTTCATTCTAGGATATATTTTTATAATCCTAGGGCAGGGTTCAGACGTTGAAAAACGGAATACTTTTTCACTTAAAAGAGCAACAGTTCTTTATTTTTATCTATTTATTAGCACACGCGGGGTTAGTTGGTATTGCACAATTTTAACTAAAAGTACACAATTCAGCTTATGGACTATCATTGTCCGAGTTTTCTCAAAATTGTCAATAGGCTATTTTTTATCTAATCATTCAATTGTAATATCTTCCAACATGAAAAAGACTTTTTAACTGTAGGCTTTTTTATGGCAACCAGGGGTTTCATATGCAGCTTAATTAGCATAGTTTTTTTTTTTTAATTTTTTCAACTTAGGCGTCAGCCTTTTTGCTGACTTCTACTACATAGAAGAAGATTGTTAAAAAAAATGCATTGTTAAAACAGCATAACATAACACAGCTACGTGCCCGCAATGGTTTATTGGTAACTAATTATTTATTATGTCTTAATTTGTAAGGTAAAAAAAATAACCTTACAAATTACGCCTGATTTCCGATGGAATGGAGAAGATGCCAGCTACTGGCTGCATCTGTTTTAGTTGTTCCTACTGTAAATTCAAATTTTAGAAATCTGAATTTAAAAAAAATGCGCACCGAAGTACACACATAGATGTTTCTGCGAGTTTATACCATACTTCATATGATCAGTAGTTTTTCCAGTAGGTTAGGTGACTGACAGCCACACACAGACAGCCCATTTTGTTATTTACGCTTTCCAACCGTAGTTTGAAGAAGCGTATATATGCTCCAGCTTTGTCCGTCTGTCTGTCTGCCTGTCCGCACGATAACTTGCGTAAAAATGGTTCGATTTCGATGAAATTTTAGTATATGGTAGGGGACAACCTGGGAAGGAACCCTATTGAAAATGAGCGAAATGGGTTCAAAGGTCAGGACATAGAAACGGGATACATTCCATCGCTCTTATGCGTCATAACTTACGTAAAAATGCTTCGATTACGACAAAACTTCAGCATGTTGTTCCGGATATGTACTGAACTAATTCTGTTTGATATAATCGAAATGGGATCAAAGGTCAGGGCACAGGAGTGAGATTTATTCCACAGCCATTATACTCATAACTTGACTAAAAATGCATCTATTGCGAGAAAACTTTAGTATGTTGTTTCGGAGGTATACTGAACCGATTCAGTTCAATATCATCGAAATGTGGTCAAAGGTCAGGACGCAGTAGCGAGATTTATTCCACAGCCATTATCCTCATAACATGAGTAATTATTTCTGGTATGTTGGAAAGCGTATCATAATCAATGCATTGCATGATTTTATTAACTTGTTATAGATTAATCTAAACACGATACAGTTACACATAACTAATGGGGTCAAAGGTTTTCACCTTACACATAGTAATATGCACATATTTAGTGCAGTCTCAAAGTAGTAGGGGAAGGATTTTTTAAAGGTTAATTGGATGTTAGGGTGCATTTTTGTGTGATAATGGGCTGGGCAAAATTTTACAAATCAGAAGGATGTGCTGCTCCGCAAAAAAAAAAAAAAAAAAAAAAAAAAAAGGAAATCCTGACCAACAGTACATGTTTAGTTGATATAAATTAGCACCCAGTATGCACTAGAGATGGACTTACTTAACAGTGATTTTTGTGACCATGGTGACAGTTCTGCGTAAGTAACGGCGACTTTAAAACTGTGGCAAAATCCCTCTTTACGACAGGGGTAAGGAGCTATAAAGAAGTTGGAATGGGAAGTCTCCATCTTAATTGTAACAGTGACAAATTACTGTTTGTGAAGCAGGAACAAAGCAGAGAATCACTGTGCTTCAAGCTGAGCACTAAATGGATGAAAAAAACAAGTTAGTAAAATCATGCAATGCATTGATTATGATAAGCTTTCCAACATACCAGAAATCATTAGTCAAGTTATTACTCAAGTTATGAGGATAATGGCTGTGGAATAAATCTCATTCCTGTGCCCTGACCTTTGACCCCATTTCGATGATATTCAACAGAATTGGTACAGTATACCTCCGGACCAACATGACAAAGTTTTTTGCAATCGAAGCATTTTTACGTAAGTTATGATGCATAAGGGCAACGGAATGGATCCCGCTCCTATGACCTGACCTTTGACCCCATTTCGTCCATTTTCGGTTTGTCCCCAGGCGGTCCCTTACCACATACTAAAATTTTCATCGAAATCGAACCATTTTTAGTCAAATTATGACGCATAAGGGCAATGGAATGGATCCCGATCCTATGTCGTGACCTTTGACCCCATTTCTTCCGTTTTTAGCAGGGTTCGTCGTCAGATGGTCCCCTACCACATACTAAAATATTATCGAAATCGAATCATTTTTACGCGAGTTATCGTGCGGACAGACAGACAAAGCTGAAGCATATACGCTTTTTCAACCTACGGTTGGAAAGCGTAAATAAAAAGTATTGTTATACCATTAGGAAAGGCCAGATTAGCATCAGAGGCCTAACTAGGCATTTTTGTGCCCGTGGCAGACCTCAGATATTGCACCCCCATCTGTTAAACTGTTTCTACGGCGTTTCGCAACTGCTTAGTTAGGACTTCGGTACTACATCAAACAGACCGAATGTAGCTGGCAATCGTGGTTTTTTTTCTTTATACGTTTAGAGACCACCTTGAGCAACTGAATGGGCTATAAGCAGTCGCCCATTCCTAATTATGAGTCACTGGTTCCAGGGAAGGGAGAGAGCCAGTGCCGTAAGACAAACACAACATCCATGCCCCACGGGATTCGAACCCGGACCCCTTTCGGACGAATAATCAGAGGCCATCGCTTAGACCACTGTGCCACCAGGGCGGCAATAGCGATACTAATTACAATAGGTAGTATTCCTAGGATTCGCTTCTGCATAAGTTCCAGTGCTGACCATCCCCGTTACAGGAAAGCCTGGTATGGCTTATGGAATCTTGACTCTTATAGCAAATCTTATTAGATCTGTTTTAAGGCTGCATAATAGTTCTTCGTGATGCACTTTTTTTCGAAATTAGTCCCTTTTCCTATGAGTTGTTGTAATTCTTTATTTTTGATAATATTAATATCACCAGTGATAATATGCTCATGATTTACATCTACGAAATAATAAAATTCTGTATTATGACAGAAACATGGTAAAGAATCAGCCGTACTGGAGTCTTCCTCCATCAGCCGTACTGGAGTCTTCCTCCAACCTCAACTTCCTTATAGTTGAATAACAATCTACCAAACGTAAGCCATGTTCAAAACTGGTCATAAAAATGTATGTACATTTTCAACTGGAAATCGATGCTTAATTTAATCTAGATTTTGCCAAATTTGATGTTGTCAAAGAGCTTATCTACAAAACGAATGACACAATAGGTTTTTGTTAAACTGGGAACATCCCTTGTTTTGCGAGTAAGAATCCTAAAATTTAAAATATGTGTTATTAGTTGTTTGTGCGCATCTTAATACATATAATTAATGTGGACTTTATTGAGGACAAGGATCCTTTATTTAAACTGAAAATCCTACCTCTGCAATGAGGTACAATATTGTCCTGGTGCTCGTCGAGTTTTTTTCGAAAGTTCTGAAAAGCAAATAAATGTATTCCTGCTAGTACCACTACCTCTATGACCCCTAACTTTACCTCCAGGAACTTTGGTGAAAGGCTTAAGTTTGAATAAGTGGTATACCGTATCATCATTCATGGCTCCTTGAGTAGAATAATTCTTCCCGTTAAATAGTTCATTCAATCCATAGGGAAAAACTGTTTCAAGTTGCAACATATACAGGTTTTCTAATTCCAATATTTTTTGTAAGTCATCTTTGAATGCTAAGATCTTTACGTATATGTCGTCGAAGTTGTATTTCTGGAAATGTGTCTGTTCAATGTCACTTCTCTTTTTAAATAATTTAATGTCGGACCTGTGTCCGTTCCGCCTGATGTTAAGTTGTCCGGAGGAGTGTCCTATATAGCCTAACCCACAACGTCTACAGGTTATAAGGTAGACAGTATTACAGGTTATAAGGTAGACAGTATTAGTCGACTTACAGAAGTTGGTCAACGAACATGCAGCGGTGTTGATATCTGAAGGGTGCATAACCGTACAAGCTTTGCAACGAATATATATATATATTTTTTTTATTGGAGGTTTAACGATCACCGTGAGCAACTCAATGGGCTATAAGCAGTCGCCCGTCCCTAATTTAGGGTCACTGGTTCCAGGGAAGGGAGAGAGCCAGTGCCGTAAGACAAACACAACATCCATGCCTGACCGGGATTCGAACCCGGACCCCTTACGGACGAATGATCAGAGGCCAACGCCTTAGACCACTGCGCCACCGGGGCGGCGCAACGTATATCAGAGCATGTTGTAAACTTTCCATTCCCCTGGCAGTATTTGGTCTCCGAAGGATATGAAACATTTTTAACCTTTTTTTTTTTTTTTTTACTTTTTTGTATTTTTAATGTTAATGGAGACCGTAGTACATTCGAAACAGAGGGTCCCTTTGCCTCAAACTCTCTGTTCAGGCACAGTAGCATATTTTTCATAACGACTTCCTGTCCCAAGGAATCGTACACGGGCCTTGAAAATCCACGGGACGCCCGATGTGGCAGATTTTTTTTTCTTTTTGATTGGAGGTTTGACGACCACCGTGAGCAACTCAATGGGCTATAAGCAGTCGCCCGTCCCTAATTTAGGGTCACTGGTTCCAGGGAAGGGAGAGAGCCAGTGCCGTAAGACAAACACAACATCCATGCCTCAGCGGGATTCGAACCCGGACCCCGTTCGGACGAATGATCAGAGGCCATCGCTTAGACCACTGCGCCACCGGGGCGGCTGGCAGAATTTCCATTCCCGATTCATTGAAATGCAAGTAGCGCAGAACTAGATAGTTAAATAAGTAAACTATTACCATCCAAGTGATTGAAATATTAAAATTACAAATATTAAAAGTATAGAATAAAAAAAAAATATATATACACACACACACACAGTCGAGTCACATTATTGTGATCACCTCCTACTTTTGACGTCAACAGCGCGTAGCCAATGAAAAGCACCTGTCGTGAGCTGGCTTGGAGGGTATACACTGAGTGGCCCCTTTATTATGACCACCTGACAGTTTTAAGCAAATGAGCTATGGCTGCACGCTGTTGCCGCCAGAGGGCGAGGCTAGTATAAAAATGGAAAGCTTAGTGCTTGCGACAGTAGTAGATGTGATTTTTGGGTGACGAGATGGGTAAAAAATGCGATTTGACGGACTTTCAACGTGGAATGATTGTAGGAGCTCGGAGCCATGGAGCGAGTATCACCGAAACCGCCGCATTCGTGAAATGCTCTATAGAGCAGCTATTGTTAAAGTGTTTAAAGACTAGACTGTCAGCCAAAAAATTGGGTCTCTAAGTGTGGTCATCATCGACTAGTGACTGCTCAGTTGGAACGGAGTGTCCAGACTGGTAAAAGACAACAGAAGAGCAACAGTGCAGCAAATTACAGACCATCTTAATCAAGGATCGGCTCAAATGATCTCTGCACGCACTGTTCGCCGTACACTGCATCGGATGGGATATGGCAGCCGAAGACCTGTTCGAACACCTTTGCTGTCTACAGTTAAGAAGAGAAAACGTCTCCAGTTCGCACAAGGATGGGACAGTCGATAATTGGAAACAAATTATGTGGTCCGATGAATCACGTTTTCAGTTGCACCATGCCGATGGCCGAGTGAGAATTTGGCGGAAACAGCACGAAAGCATGGACCCCAAATGCATTGCTACAACCCTTCAAGCTGGTGTAGGCAACGTTATGGTTTGGGGAATGTTTTCCTGGTATGCTTTGGGCCCTTTAATTCGTGTTGATCAACGTCTGACTGGCACATCATATCTAAACATCGTTGCGGACCAAGTGTATCCTGTCATGTGGATGGTTTATCATAATGGTGATGGCTACTTTCAACAAGATAATGCGTCCTGCCATAGTGCTCGTATTGTACAGGATTGGTTTCAGGAACATGTCGGTGAATTTACTTTGCTTAGGTGGCCCCTACAATCTCCAGATCTCAACCCCATTGAGAATTTGTGGAATGAAGTTGAACGAGCCATCAGACAGCTGGATCCACGACCCTGCAATCTCACACTCCTGGAAAGTGCTATTCATCAAGCATGGTCTCAGATTCCACAAACCACCTAACATCTCGTGGAGTCCATGCCACGAAAAATCGACGTAGTATTGAAGGCAAAAGGTGGCCCAACGAAGTACTGAGAAGGTGGTCATAATAAAGTGGCCACTCAGTGTATATACTTATATAAAAGGCAGAACTTCACCACATCGCAAATTACTATAATAGAAATCATTCAGAACCACTGAATAAAATTAAAAGCCTAAAAAGGAAAGTAAATATTACATAAAAAAAAAAGGTCTCAAAATGATTAAGGAACATCTTGAAAGAATCACTGACCAATGCTCACTCCACAAGCATAGTAGCAGAATGCCTAACTCAAAATGAAATATAAAAAAGTAAACAAATAAATAATACAGAGTGAAAAAGAATGAAATAGAGGGCCAATCTCATCAGGGGAACACTGGCGCTGGTGACCCTTCAATACGGGTATAGGCAAAATGTTGAAAGCCACCTATGTGTTCCTGAGGTCACTTGGATCATCAAAAACAACACCGCTGTTCTTAATATGCTAAAAAGTAATTCCTCTGACCTACAACTAAGCATACAGATGTATGACTTTAAAACCCTCTTTACGTCAATCAATCTTAACGATTTAGAACGCATTTGTGCTATTCTATATCAAGAATACCATTATACATTGAAGGTAACAAGAGACACCCTGGAGTCACTTAAAGACCACATGTACATTTAATAATTATTTGGCTTTGGGCTCAAACATATTCCTTCAAACCCAAAGAATACCCATGGGCTCAGTCTTTTCCAGCATTCTAGCAAATCTATACTTGCATGTATGTAAAAGAACATTTACTCATCTGCCTGAAAATGGTAAAACTTTTACGTATATAGACGACTTAAATAATCTTTAACTTTGACAATTTTGCCAGAAAAATAAAGGAAATTTGTCTGGAAAGTTTAGACCTAGTTTTGACTGGTTGTAGTGACCGGAATTTGCACTATCTAGATATTGAAATTAATAATGGTGTTACCACGATTTTTGGCAAAAGAAGAAGCTATACTTTTAGAGTGAACTTTTTAATTGACTGGGAATCAAACATCTCTACCCAGGTCTTCAGAAATATTGTAATATCTGAACATTTCAGATGTATTCACCTCTGTGGTAACCCAGAAGCTCTCATTCTACAATTAAAACAACTATTGAAAACATTAATTTCTAATGGCTTTCCACTTCCATTTCTTAGAAAACATTTTGGTCAACTTTTACATTGTGGCATTTCAAAAAAAAATTTTGTTCACCACAAATCAATAACCTTACAGCAACTGACTAACCAATCACTTTACAAAGTTAAAACTTTCATCTTTCTAAATGTACCACATGACAGGTCTGTTGTCAAAGATTTAGTTCACTGTAATGGTAACACTGCCCACTTACCTATCTTTTGCTATTTACTGTTACACCTAGTACTTACTACACATAGGTCGAATGAACTCCTGTAACTGATACTGCCATGGTTGGATGTCTGAGGTGTGTTCTGATCTTGGCAAAATTTGTTGTTTGCTTGCATTTTTGCACTTTCTTGGCTTGTTGGTTGGATTTGGTATTATGTTTTGGTGACCTCGGAAACACACAGGTGGCTTTCAACAGTTTGCCTATATCCGTATCAAAAGGTCACCAGGGCCAGTGTTCCCCTGACGAGATTGGCACTCTATTTCATTCCTTTTCACTCTTTGTATTATTTATTATTTACTTTATATTTCATTTTGAGTTAGGCATTCTGCTACTGTGCTTGTGGAGTGAGCATTGATTCTTTCAAGATGTTCTTTAATCATTTTGGGACTTTTTTTAAATATTTACTTGCTTTTTTAGGCTTTTAATTTTATTCAATAGTTCTGAATTTCTATTACAGTAATGTGTAGATCTTCTACTTTATATATATATATACAGTCATCATCATCATCATTGTCAACCATTATCAATCCACTGCTGGACGAAGGTCTCCCCAAGTTTCTTCCACAACGGTCTGTCTTGTGCCAGTCTCCTCCATGTCACTCCCGCATACTTTCGAATTTATATATATATTTTGATTTGTAATGTGGTGAACTTCTACCTTTTATATATATATTTCCATTTGTCCATGCAGCTTTTGCACTGGTCAATGGATAATAAATATGCTGTTTTCATGTCTCTGAATGCAGTGTCCGTGCATTTGTGTTTCCTTTCTTGGAATTGGTCCAATTATATTAGGTGTACAAATAAGTTTTAAAGTGACTTTTGTGCGACATATCCGACATTCCCCCACATTGTTGTCATGTGACCGTGACTGGTGCAGAGTATAATATGTGACACAGAAGTTTGCCCAACAATCAAACATACTTGCACATTGGTAGGTGAAAGTTGACAAGCGATACTGCATTTATTCGACAATGTATTTGTTATGAATTTCATCAAGGAAAAAGTGCTGCAAAACAATATGCATCGATCTGTTCTGTTCTGGGGGATATTGTATGGAAAAGCACGTGCGAGTTTTGGTTTAAACGGTTTTAAAGCAGGTGATTTTGATGTTAGCGATCAAGAAGGTAGCGGCGCCCCGCAGAAGGTTGCACATGAGGAACTGCAGGCACTGCTGGATGAAGATTCACCTCAAACGCAAAAAGAACTAGCTGAACAACTGGGGATAACTCAACAAGCCATTTCCAATTGTTTATGCGCCATGGGAAAGATTCAGAAGGAAGGAAAATGGGTACCACATGACCTGAGTCAGAAGAACAAGGATGAGCATGTCATGAAGTGTTCGAATCTGTTGAATAAACAGCACAAAGCCTTTCCTGTAGAAAATCGTTATGGGTGATGAAAAGTGGATATGGTACAACAATCCCAAAAGCAAAAAGGCTGTGTAGACCCCGGCGAAGCAACGACTTCGACACCGAAACACAATATTCACTCCAAGAAAGTTCTGGTGGGATATGAAGGGTGTGCTCTATTATGAACTATTGGAACAGGGTCAAACTGTTACTGCTGATCACTACAAGTAACAATTGCTGCGATTGAACCAGGAAATCTGTCTGAAACTTCCATTCACAGGCAAAGGACTGCATTCAGTGAAATTACTGCTTGACAAAGCTAGGCCACACGTCGCGAAATCAGTCAAAGAAACGTTATTGATGCTTGGCTCGGAAGTTTTGGAGCATCCGGCATATAATCCCAACATAGCCCCTTCAGACTATCATTTGTTCCGATTGCTGCAACATGGTTTGTCTGCTGTACGGTTCTGGACATGTGACGAAATGCAAAAATGGGTTGACGTCTTCATCGCGTCACACAGCAAAGTATTTTTCATAGCTGGAATCCGTCAGCTGCCCAACCAATGGCAGAAGGTGACAGATAACGATGCCACATATTTTGATTTATAAAGGTATTGTTGTTTTTTCTCAAATTACATGTTACGTTGTCTTAAAACTTATTTGTGCACCTAATAGACGTATAATATATACATATAAATGAACTTTTTAGAAGACAAAAGTGATGTACAATGCTTTTACAAGAAATGAAGATTTATCAATTGATGGAGAAAAGCTTGAGACAACCGATACCTACATTTATCTTGGGCAGCAGATATCAAGTGAGGGTCACATTAATGAAGAAATTAATCAGCGTATAAAACTTGGATGGAGAGCTATTGGAAGAAACAGTACAATTTTTAAGAGCAGTATGCTACTATGTCTTAAAAGAAGTGTTTAATCAATGCATCCTGCTAGTGCTTACATATGGAGCAGAGACATGGACCTTAACTAAAAAAGACAAAGACTGCAGACAACTCAAAGAAGCGTGGAGAGGTGCATGCTTGGTGTAATCAGGAAAGATAAGAGCAACTTGTGGATAAGAAAAATGACAGGAGTGGACGACATCATGACTGGAGTGAAATCACTGAAATGGCAATGGGCTGGACATGTTGCCAGAAGAATGGACCGCCGATGAACAACCAAAATTTTAGACTGGATTCCGAGTGACAGAAAAAAGACCCAGAAGACCACACGGGAGATGGACAGATGAAATTCTTCGAAAGCATGCGGGAGTAACATGGAGGAGACAGGCTCAAGACAGACAATTGTGGAAAGCAATTTGTTAATACCTTCATCCAACAGTGCATTAATAATGGTTGACAATGATATATATATATATATGAAAGTTGTTTATAAGAATCTAGCATCAGAATTATCCAAAGTAATAATTATTACTTTAACTCTCTGGATAGTCCTCTTAAATTCACAATGGAACCACAACAGGAAAACAAGACATGCTAATTACCTAGACTCAGCAGTAATTATAAATTGGGTCAAATGTAATTGCAAAAATCTTAAAAGAAACCTGTGAACACTAATAAAGTTTCTGAATACAGCTTCTACACCATGAACACAGATGTTGCCAAACAATTCTCAGATGAAAACTAAATTCCATGCAAGAGAACTTTCAAAACAGAAGAGTTAAAAGTTATATAGGCTGAAAACAATTATCCCATCCTAATAATTAATGGAGTTTTTACAAACAAAATCAAAGAAACCTAAGACTGCAGAAAAAATATTTTTCACAGCAGGATTTTCTATCACTAAGGACTGCTTGAACATCTTACAAAAAAAAAAAAAAAAAAAAAAAAAACCCGTAGTAATAAGTTTCATATCAGACTTGCTCCAGACTTAAATCAAAAACTGAATTTTTTTCCCCTCCTAAACATAAAACTGCTACAGGAAGCGGTTATCTATAAAACAGACTGCTTATATACAGATTCATACACTGGAGAAAAAGGAAGACAATGACCTGAACACACACCAACAATAAAAAATATTTCAAATAAAAGAAGACTGGATAGTCAAATCAAAATACTGGCCACAATGTGAATTGGAAATCAATTATCAGCACATCAACCACATGCCTTAAAAGATGTATGCCTATTGATTTTGCTCCCTATACTTCCAATGGTAAAAATTTTCAACCCTAATTTGTGCTAAATGACAAGATTAATAAATCTAAATGGATTATATTTTGAAGAATATCATAACTTAACTTGTGCAATCCACAACTTCTAATATCAGTAGGAAAATAAATAATACAAAATGCTTAAAGTGCCACTAGATCATATTTAGCCAGTGGTAAGGAAGAGTGGCACCACCTGTAAACAAGTATCATCACCACAGTGAAGTTATAGATTTTTAATATACAGTAGTTCAGGAAAGTTTGTTTTGGAAAAAAGCACTGATTGTACAATCGAAGTTACCTGTAGTCCAATTAAATTCACAAATCTGAGATGTTCTGCTTTTCACTAAACCGAAGAAACTTATCTGCCATTTTGTTTATTGACTACACATTCCTCCCATCATTCCCATTCACTTGTAAAACCGGAGGAAAAGATACCACCATCCTTTATTACAAAGCAGAAAAAGCTGTTTTCATACAGTTTCACTTAATAGAATCCTAAGAAAAAGTAGTGGAAGAAGGAAAAGCGAAGAGGCATACTTCGACTGTTTCAGTGATTTTACTCATTTCTTTTTTTCAAAGATAATACAAATTAAAAATTGGGTGGTGATAAAAAAATCTACATGATAAAAATTCACAGCTCACAGAAATGGTAGTCTTGCTCACCTATGCTATAAAGGCTGGCCCTGAATGAGTTACAGTATAGCTGGAAATTTACACAAGTCCAATAATAAGAGAGACCTCAATAATACCCATAACTAGACTATTTAAATTTCCAATTAAAAATAAACTCAGTTGAAGAAAAGTGAATAATTCCTTCTTGTATTTTGTTTTCAACAAATGTAGCAAGAAACTATATCTGAGTAAGCCCTTGTAATACCAAACAGCAATGATTTTTCACTCAAAAATGAAAATGCTAATGTAAATCCAGGTTACATATAATCAGTTACCCAAATGGGTCATGTTCTGAAATACCCAGAAGAAATAAAAGTACAAGTCTTTTCCAATTCTCATACTATGTTGGTTTAAAAAATTGAGTAAGACTTTCACAGTTTAAAATAGTACAAACAATTTTATTAAACAAAACTTAAAAAGCTGTACACAGCAAAAATATATTTGATGTTTTGATATAAGTGCTTCAGTATTGAAATGTAAAACCAAAACAGATATTCCTGAATACATACAAAATAAAGAAAATACAAAATGAACACAGCTTATTCTTTGGTATGAGGTATATGTAACAAGGTGAAATATTGCATACTGTTATCACATTACAACTTTTATAAAATAACATTTTAAAAATAGCATAAAAATATCCTATGTGCAACACAGAGGTTTATATGTGCACATATAAAATGAACTTATAAATTTTTTCTTAAGTATAACACTAAAAAATATCAAACATATATAAATACAAATGTTTAACACTGCACAACACAGACTTTTTGTACTTATGAAAGATATCCACGTAACTGTTATAGAAAAAGTGGTTAATTGGTAATTATGAATATCAATACAAAACTGGTAAATGTGATAAATGCCATAACAATAACTGCTTTTACTGTGAATAACTACCATGAACCATTAATAAATGTGATAAACAAGTGCTCTGACATATGGCACAAGATATTCTGACCTTCATTGTAATATGAAGTGGACTGTGATGAAAGGTAAACACCCCGTTCTGCATGTTCACCCACCATTTTCATTTTAATTCCATTTTGATTTGCTTTCTTGTTATTTAGCAGTTAGCACAATTTATTCTTCAGCATTCTGCACCAACCAGGGGTAGTTAATGTAGCTTGTCATTTAATAATATGAAACCATCAGCTCTATAAATTAGCAATCACACATGAAATCCTAACTAGTAGAATAACTACTATTAAGCATGGTTAAGTGATGTTTAGGGGCCCAAAGATGACAGATCGGGGAGGGGGTAAAAAATAACTGCAAACAGCAAGGTAGGGGAAGAGAAGAGATCTTTTCAGTTTATTAATCTACTATGACATCAACAGTGCAGGGGACATGGTTGGCATCATGACCGACAATGGATTATAGATTTAAAACAGTTGAAGATGCCTTCAGGGTAAATGTGTTTTACAGAATTTTGGACTAATGTATCCCACAAATTAAAGAAATATTTATTGGTACACAAAAAAATTGTCAATAATTCTGCATTTTTGGAGCCTCAGAACTTGCTTACACTAATGAATGAAAAGTGATATTTCAAAACATGCAGACAATTTGCAAAAAAATATACGATAAAGATCTACATAAAAAATTCTTCAATCAATTTTTGCAAACAGTTTCAAATAGTTTAAAAAAAGATGAAATTAAAGCAATGAATTCAATAAAAGAATTTGCAGAATTGTTAATTATAAAGTTTAACTATTTGCCATTTATTTACCCGGACGTCTATACAGCACTTATTTCATATCTAACACTACCTGTTACAGGAACTACTTCTGAAATACCATTAGCAAGCTGATAAATAGTCAAAAAATGTTTGGAAAACACAATGTGTTAGGAACAACTGAAATATCTTTTGCAAATTGCCATTGAAGCACAAGATGCAAATAAATTAAATACCAATGATTTAATTAGGCACAAGAGGCATATAAATTAAATACCAATTATTTAATTAGATGCTTTGCCAACACAAAAGGTAGGCAAAAATATTTTTTTATTTGAGTATCTATAATCTATTTATCAATAAAAAAATTTTTATTAATGAAATAAATGTTTTTACAAATTAAAGTGTATGTGCTTTTATTTTCCTTTTCAGTTTTGCAAATAGAGCAGAAGTGTGTATGTGTGTGGGTGGGCGGCTTTTATTAAATTTTGCTTAAGGGCCGAAAATGAGTAATTGTATCACTAATCTAGCTCAATTATAAAAAAGCAATAAATTTACTATTTTGTGAAGAAAAGTTGATTACAATTCATGCACCAGATATTGAATTGTCTTTAAGGGAATGTACTGTCATTGACTTTAGGTGGTCCAGGATACAACAATGCTTTCATGCATACCTGACAAAAGCAGTTGAAAAAAAAAGAGTAAAATATTCAGTAACACAAAATGTCACAATAATATGCATGGTTTAAACAGGCAATTTAGTTCTTATTTTTAGTAAGGATTTACATTTCAAATTCCTGTCTGCATTTTTTCATTTTTGTAGGAAGCAGTGTACCTAATCAGTTTTATTACAAATAAGTGATGTGAAACCCATTCTGATTTATCACATTTATTAGTTTTGCTGGTGATTGTGTATTTCTGCTAGAAATTATTCATAATACCCAGATTTTTCACTTTCACAGTAACATACCTATAATAAAATAAATGCACTTAGCCATGAAAGTGGCAAATTTACAAACAATGCTAATAAGGTACACTGGTTTCACGACAAACACAGCAATAAAAGGAATGGTGTTAAAAATCCACAGGAAAATGGTAAGCAATGCAAAATAAAACATTGAGTAGTTCCTACCTATGTAAAAATGATGTAATTTTAATGAATACTAAAAACAAAGACAGAAAATATTAGGAAACTTGCTGATTCTTTTTCAGAACATTTCACAAAAAAAACATAAAATGATAGTTAAAATATTTTACTTAAAAATGGAAATCACACACAAACACATACAGGAGATTCTCAATGAGTTTGCACCACCACCCATGTTGCACTGGTACAAGCTTGTGCTCACATAGAGTAATGAGGTATTCGGAGCACAGCCTTTAAAAAAAAGATATGCATAACTAAGATTGATTTTGTCAGAACTGTTGCTGACAATATTTAAATGAATGCTGATAATGAAAAGAAAGCTTTTAGCCTGTGCCTTAAATGTATCAATGTGCCACACAAATCAAAAATTTGAATATTTTTGGAGGAGGAAAGGGGGGGGTGCTTAAATTATAAAGACACACAGCACATAAAAAAATAAAAATGCTCACATTAGAAGGGAATGAATAGCCTAATAAATATTTCTAAAACCAAGACCAGTACAACATTTTTTTTCCAGGAATTACGTTGAAATAACTACAAAAACTTTTCAGAAACTCTGACTCACCACAATTAATAAAATCACTGCAAACACATACATATTTAAAGGTAAGATTTCACTGAGTTCTGAACAATAAATTCAAGTTGAATACTGATATGACAATCTTAATAAAAAATATAGCAACACACATAAGAAATTATACTTTTCAAAATGGAATGTTTGCACAAATGCTACTGTTTACCTAAAATGAACATACTTTTTTCTTTGATGAATAAAACATGGACTATGAATTGTTAAACACTTAAGGGCGAAAAAGTTTACAAATGTGCACATCTGCAAGAGAATGTGCTCATTCACACACATTAAGAAAATGAGATGTAAACAAATATTTTGAATGAAAAACATAACAGAACCCATACTAAATAAAATTACATAAGAATATCCATGTAGTGAACGACAAGCTTGAAAGATATATACAATTCATTTTATTTGGCTATTACTAATCTCTGGCTAACCATTATAGAAAAACAAAGCCTTACAAAGGCCAGTTAAATGTAATAAATGCTTAAAAAATTGTTACAGACATACACTCAAATGTACAGGTATTGGAACATTCCAGGCAAGAGTTTTAACAAATTCTTACAGCGTTTCCTTGTTTATTCACATAAATAAAAGCTACTAACTGCATCACATTTCTCTTGCTCTAAATGGCTATTCCCATTTGAACTTAAAAAATAATAACTTGGATGGAAAAACTACACTGCTGGCCACCCAAAATGCAACACCAAGAAGGAAGCATCCGATTGGCCTGAAATTTGCAGCATGCGTTGCCCGCGAGAGGACATGCAAACGATTAGCATTGCAGGGTATATGAAAATCATGTGCGCCCTGCACGCCACCGAGAAGCACTATAAGAAGGGTGCGCAGAAGGTTGGGTGTAAGTAGTGGAAGTGTGTTGTGCTGCCGGACCTGTGCGTGGGAAGCTTCCTGATGCCTCGTCGCAGAATACGGCAGTCATTCCAGCACGTTTTGGAGTTTGACAGAGAACGAATAGTGGCTTATCGTACCGAGACATCGGCGCCTGTGTGGGATGACATCCAGCCACAGTGAGGCAAGTATGGATTCAGTGGGTGCAGGAGGGACGGATGCACCGAAGTCAGCGATTGCCCCAGCCGCGTCACACCACCGAACGAAAGGACCGGCATGTTGTGCGGCGGGCATTGACAGCTCGCACCGCCACATCACGAACGTTAGCGCAGGAATTAGGGTGTGTTGCGCTACAACCTGTGTCAGCATGCACCGTTCGACGTTGTCTGCAGGAGCGGGGACACGTCACACGGCGGCCATTGCTCCGATTACCATTGACGTTACACCACCGGCGAGTGCGGCGGCAGTGGGCCATTGAAAGCCGCACCTGGACTACGGAATGGCACGACACTGTCTTCCCCGACAAATCCAGCTTCTGCCTGCGACACCACGATGGTCGGATCCGCGTGTAGCGACACTGCAGCGAGAGACTGTATGACGCCTGCATTATGCATTGCCATACCGGTCCGTCGCCTGGCGTTATGGTTTGGGGCGGAATTGGATATGACACCCGCACCCCTCTGGTACGCATCGCCGGTACACTCCACAGCCACTGCTACATCTCCGAAGTTTTGGAGCCTGTAGTCCTCCTTTACCTGCAGGACCTGCCACGTTTCAACAGGACAATGCATGCCCACACATGGCACGCATTGTGCAACAATTCTGTACGGCCCACCAGGTGTCACTGCTGCCGTGGCCCACCTGTTCTCCCGATATTCGCCCATCGAACACGTCTGGTCACTGATCGACAACCGAGTGGCCCGGCAAGCACCACCCGCAGCTACGCCTGATGAACTGTGGCAACGTGTGGAAGCAGCCTGGGCCGACATACCCCAAGCCCACATCCAAAGCCTCTTTCGTTCGATGCCGCTGCGTGTAGCGGCCGTTATTGCCAGCCATGGGGGCCACACGAACTATTGATGTCTGCGTGTTCCGCAAATTGCACGGTCCTGTAAGCTCAATCGTTTTCATCTTTGTATCTGTTGTTACGTGTCAGTAAATCTGGCTTTGCTATCTCGTGTCCTTCTTGGTGTTGCATTTTGGGTGGCCAGCAGTGTATTTCACTTAATCACAGTATTTGGATAAGTACAGCAAATATAATAACATAATTTAGGTTTTCCAGGTTTTTATTCCCCATAACAAATGTTTAACATGGAATTTCTTGTATCCAATTACTTGTTCATATAAATCTTAAGAAAATGAATGAGATCATCAGAACCTCCTGAGATAGAAATTAAAAACCATCCAAATCAATTTTATCTTGCAATTGGCATAATTACAAGTTTCGTAGAAAAAAACACAAGCCCTTCTTCAATCAAGGGGATACTGATAACTTTCTGGCTTTTTCACACCTTCTTCTTTTTCCCAAGAAATGAAACATAACATATATCACATGAAAGTATACACCATGTAATTTTTTGATAAATTTTGATTTCATTGTGACATGAACAACCATTTTGTTTTCAGGTCTGAAGTAAAGATGGTGTCCCCTCAACTAGAGTTCACAGTGAAGGACAGCAGAGCGGTAATTAAGTTCCTCTTCTTGAAAGGGAAGACAGGAAAAAAAAAAAAAATCACAGTGAAATGTAGGTTGCTAATTTTCAGACGGGACATTTCAGCACTGAGGATGAAGACTACCTATGAGGGCTTGTTGTGATTATCATTCTACAAAATGTGGATGCTGTCTACAACATGATTTTGGAAGACCAAATAATCTCAAACAATTACAGAGATTCTGAGGGCGTACAATGAATATATTGGATTCATCATCCACGAGGTGCTGGGTATGAGGAAGCTCTCAGCCAAATGAGTGCCAAAATGCTTGACTGCAGATCAGAAGGGTCATCAGGTTGAAGCAGCGAAGGCAATGTTTCCAGGAGGATGTGTACAGTTTTTTGGCTTGATTAGTAACCATTGTTGAAACATGAATACACCTGTATGATTTGGAGCCCACAAGAAACAATCCGAAGAATGGAGACACAGAGGCTCTTGCCCAAAAAAGTTTCAAGTACAGAAGTCTGCAGCAAAGGTGATGGTATGTATGTTCTGAGATGACAACAAGTTAGTGCTAGTGAACAACCTGGAAAAGGCTACTACCATTGCAGCAATACATTACACATTTCTTCTGCAGAAACTGAAGCAAGAGCTGAAATTAAAATGCAGGAGGAAATTGTCAAAAAAGATTCTGCTTTTGAAGGACAATGCTTTGGTCCACATGGCTGACATGCAGGCAGTTTCATGAAAATTATCTTGCTTATTCACCAGATTTGGCACCATTTGATAATCATTTATTTTTCAAACTGAAGAACCATTTGAAAGAAACACAATCCCAGTCCATTTCTGATGCCACATCAGCTGTTGACACAAGACTTCAAGCAAAACCATCACATTTTCATTTGAAGACATAAAGAAGCTGGAGCATTGATGTCAGAAGTGTGTTGACCTCACAGGTGAATATTGGAATAATGTATTAAAACCATTCCTTCCACAGAAAACCAAAAGCTTGAAAATTAAGTCAGATATATTTTCTGACAGTGAACTATGACTGTATTAAAACAAGTAGCACATTTAATATTTGTTCATACATTTTAAGTGACAGCAATGCTTTTTGCAGTAACTAGAATCATTTTCTTTGTGAATTAAAGTACTGTACTAACGGAGAAAGGAAAGCATTCAATATAAATTTAGAATCACGTTCTGCTATCTGTTCTGTGCTTCCAGTAGGCTCTCTCAGATTACCCGTCTTCACTAACTTACGAATCTCCTCAGCTTTCCTGTAGAAGAAAAGAAAACATTAACAAATATTGTTACAGAAAATAAAGTCAGTTTAACAACTAATCATACATATCACTAAGATATTTGCTGAGATTCAGAGGTTAGCTTTTCAAAGAAAGGTCATCTGCCAAATAAGAGTTACTGATGGTGTTAGATTTTACTCACTGTTGATGTATAAAACATTTTCATTCTGTTGATGTATAAAACATTTTCATTCTGTTGATGTATAAAACATTTTCATTCTCAGCAATCTTGGCACATAACTTGAGCTTCCCTGGTATCTGTCACCAGAGATGGAAACGGGTGACGGGTTGACAATTTCTTGTGGGTCGAGTCAAGGCGCTACTGACCCAATTTTATTCCCGTTTTATTTTTGAAAAGTGAAAAATATATTCCAAAGAAAAATGTTCGTTGTGGAATTCTTTAGTCGATACTGGTGACCACGGAGTGAATAATGATTTGCCATGCAAAAATATTGTCGTCTGTTTCTTAAAAGCAACGAAGATTTCCACCGACCAACGTCAAACACACCATATCGGAAAAAGATACTTTCTTTGCGGTTTTTTTACAGTGCGATTGTCCAGGGCAAGGTACAGGCAAACGCCATTCGCCTCCTTCTCAGCTGATTCAGTTTCTCTGTGCGAAGTTCACTGTGTAACTAAGAGTTACTTTTCACATCGCATCTTTTACATTGAGCATTCAGAGGTTTTCGATTGATGTGCTAACATCCCGTTCCCATGACATGTCATGTCGAAATTAACTCCTTATTTCTTAATATGGATGAATTTAATATTAAGGAAGTTGAGAAAGGCGTCACGGCCAACAAATACATGCTTGTTCAAAACCACATGGGGAAGAGTGAATGCTGGAAATTGTTTCGTCTCATTAAGGAACCGGTAAATAATTCTGTGCTGTTTCGTCTTGCTTGTTGTTCAAAATGTGGAAAGTGTATAATTATGAAGAAAGATGTCGTCGGTGTAATAAAAAGATTATGGAACCAAAAATCTAACGGACCACAAGAAAGTATGCGCACTTCCATCAAAGCGTGGAAAGAGTGAACAATCTAAATACATTAAAAAAAATACATTTGCACAATTGTAAATAATGATTCCCATTTGTAATATACTCCATGGTCACAGTCATCCATTACTTCTAGATTACGCAAAATAGTAGCACTAAAATTTAGCAAGTAACCAAATTTTATTATTAAAAAAGGATTACAGTTATTAAATATCAAGCAGTTATTGGGATGAATATATATATATATATATACAAGACAGTAAGAAAAAGTATCACTGAAGACGTAAGGAAATTCAACTGTGAACTAGTGAGGAAAGCAATTGAAAACAACCAAAGCCTAAAATTGGCAAAGGGACATCTCAGTAAGGGAAGAAAACAGATTATGGCACTGAGAAAAGAAGATGGTTCTGTAACAAGAAATAGAGGCGAAATTTTGACAAGAGTGAAAGATTTCTACTCCAAATTATATGAAAGGGATGATACATGCACTCCAGACATCATGAAAGATACCAGTACCAGAGTTCCTCCAGTCCTTCCAGCAGAAGTTGCACATGCAATCAAGAACATGAAGCGAGGAAAAGCTCCAGGAGAAGATGGAATTACTGTAGACATCATACAAGAAGCAAGTGGAGAAATCGAAACAGTACTCGCCCAAATTTTCACTCGATGCCTTAATGAAGGAAAGATTCCTGAGGATTGGAACACCGCTACAATGATCCTGCTACATAAGAAAGGTGACATTGAAGATCTCGGAAACTACAGACCTATCAGCCTCCTATCAGTAGTTTATAAAATCTTCACTAAAGTTCTTTCACACCGCTTGAAGGTAACACTGGACATGGCTCAACCGAGAGAACAAGCTGGATTCAGGAGTGGCTACAGCACAATAGATCATATCCACGTGCTGAGAGAACTAATTGAAAGAGCGAGGGAATATGAACTTCCATTGTGCATGGCTTTTATCGATTATGAAAAAGCCTTTGATTCGGTGAAACCATCAGCAGTTACAATGGCTCTGAAAACCTGCGGTATTGAAGATGCATACATTAATATTATTAATAACATCTATGAAAACGCAAGTGCAAAGATTCGGCTGTTTGAAAATACAACACACGTAAAAATTGGAAAGGGAGTGAGACAAGGTGACACCATATCTCCGAAGCTCTTTAATGCCACATTGGAAAATGTTTTTCAGTTGCTGAGCTGGGAAAGCAAGGGGATAAAGATTAATGGAGATTATCTAACCCACCTTCGTTTTGCTGATGACGTAGTCATTTTTGCAACTACCCCATCAGAGCTGCAGAGTATGATCCAGGAACTTGCTGACAAGAGTAAAGAAGTGGGATTAAAAATGAACTTTCAGAAGACAAAAGTGATGTTCAATGCTTTTACAAGAAATGAAGATTTATCGATTGATGGAGAAAAGCTGGAGATAACAGACACGTACGTTTATCTTGGACAGCAGATATCAAGTGAGGGTCACATTGATGAAGAAATTAATCGGCGTACAAAACTTGCCTGGAGAGCTTTTGGAAGAAACAGCATAATTTTCAAGAGCAATATGCCATTATGTCTTAAAAGAAAAGTGTTTGATCAATGCATCCTTCCAGTGCTTACGTATGGTGCAGAGACGTGGACCTTAACTAAAAGAGACATACAAAGGCTGCAGACAACTCAAAGCAGCATGGAGAGGTGCATGCTTGGTGTAACCAGGAGAGATAAGAAGAGGAACTCGTGGATCCGGAAAATGACAAGAGTGGAAGACATCATGATCAGAGTTAAATCCCTGAAATGGCAATGGGCTGGACATACTGCCAGAAGGACAGACCATCGATGGACAGCTGAAATTTTAGATTGGATTCCAAGGGACAGGAAAAGACCCAGAAGAAGACCACATGGGAGATGGGTGGATGAAATTCGAAAGTATGCAGGGGTGACATGGAGGAGACTGGCACAAGACAGACCGTTGTGGAGGAAACTTGGGGAGACCTTCGTCCAGCAGTGGATTGATAATGGTTGACAATGATGATGATGATGATATATATATATATACTCATATTAAGAAGAGACATAAGCAAAAAAAAATTATATATATTTGAGACTCATACCAAGTACAACATAGAAAGGGTTATATGTCTACCGGTGTGAGTAAAAGGAGAAAAGATAAAAAATAAAATAAAACAACTGAATGTAGAAAGTGTCGAGAATACTGAGCCTTGGCTTTATCAAGGACCAGCAAAAACTCTGCATTTTCTCACTTCCACAAAGACCTAGTTGGAGATGGGCATTGCTCTTCAGTATATATATATATATATAAAATTTTTTCCTTAGTCTTCAGTTTTGCTCTTAAGTATATATATATATATATATATATATATGTTTAAATTGAGTTTTGAATTTGTAGTTCAAAGCAGATTTGTCCGGGTCAGTTACGGGTCCGGATCGGGTCGAGTCCAGTTATGGGACGTCCAGGTTCGAGTCCAAAATTTTTGACCCGTTTCCAACTCTGCCCATCATGTCTCAAACAAGGCCTTTTATACTTCATCCTCAATACCTTTTCTTCTTGCAGGGATTGCTGAATCTGGCCTTCCCATGATTTTCTCAACTTTTTCTCTACCTTTCTTTCTTGATACTTGGGCTCAATAAATTCTCTTAGAATCTCATCACTCATTCTTTCAATATGGCTAAACAACCTCAAAATATTTGTCTCCACCCAACTAACAACAGTTTGCTTCACATTACACATCTTTGTTCCTCATGTGATCACACAACGTGTCTTGCTACAACCCTTCTGTAAGTAATGCACTTCTCCAGCACACAAATGACTCCTGCATATTTTCTTCCAGTACCCAGGTTTCACCACTGTACATCAAAGTAGGGGGCAATCACACTTTCATACACAGCCATTTGGGACCTTTTTCAGAACCCATCAATCCTGTGAAATTCCCCTACAGCAGCTAATCATAAAGCAGGAAATAAAGCCCTCATTATTAGTTATACAAATATTTGACTTCTGACCTGAGTTACAATAATGGTGAGGTGTGAGAATATCAGTTAGTTGGTTAATCCCTGGTTGAGAACTACTTATGCAGCAAAATGAACTGAGATTAAGCCCAAAGGAAAGGGGGTAAACTTATTTATAACATAGAGTATCTGCCCTAGGACTACTTCTGAACTGTGAGAACAGTTTGGTGACAGTGGTCCATGAACTGGAGTCCTCTAGCCCCAAATCAAGCACATTATCAACTAAGCCATGAGTGGACAAGATATATGAAGAAGACCCTGTGTTTGGTGTGGATCCTTGCCACACGGAACAAAAAGGGTGAAAAAGTTCCAATGCATTAAAAAAATGGTCTGATGGTAAAACTGTAAGTACAGAAAGCTCTGAAATTCTACTAAATACAGACTTTCATAATTTGGACACAGCATTCAACATTCTAATCATCTGGAAATCTGCATTAGCAGCAGACTTATAAATAAGATCCACTAGTGTAATCTTGAAATTGTTGCCCAGGCTACTGTGTGTGGTCTGGGGCACCGGCATCAGATCATTCATCAGAGATGGACCTGGGTTTGAGTCCAAGATCAGAAATGGATGGTGTGCTTTATCTGATGGCACTGGCTTGGTCCCTTCCCTGAAACCAGTGGCCTTGAATTAGGGGTGGAAGAATGCTTATAGCTCTTAGATTTGCTCACAGTGGTTGTTAAATCCCTGAACAACAAAAACAATAATTAATTTTTTATAAAAAAATCCACTTCTTTAATGCAACTTTTTCACCCCTCACGATTTTAATGCGTATCTCCAGGGCTATTAAAAGCTACCCAAATCTATAAAAAAAAAAAAAAAAAGAAAGACTGATTAAGTACACCTATTACATGCCGCCAGTGAGTCATAATACAAGAAAACACCACTGGTGCCTTTTCCTTTGTGGAAGACACGGAAATGATCACAACCTCATAAAAAAAAAAAAAAATAAGGGAAGTGAGTCTATGAAACATTTTCTAAGAGGTAGTACAACCTTTACACCAGAGTTCCACCATGTGAGACAGTGTTTCTGGACAGAAGTTTCACTGGAAGTTGAAATGGCAGAGATAGACCTATTGCATCACCTACAAAAACCACCTGTGTTAGCCACCATGGGCTTTTTTCATTTGAGATACATATAAAACCTTTTTGCATTTTACTCCACATATAAAATGCCCATAAAATTTAAAGGAATATTTTTTGTGCTCAGGAATAAGTCACATTCTAAATGTGCGCCAAAGCCTTCTGGACATTTAAACTAGCCTTTGTTCACTTGCTTCTATTTCTTTGTTTCATCGCAATGTCTTCATTACATCAAACGATAGTTGAGTGTCTAATGATTCACGAAACACCTTGTATATGTAAAGAACTATCCAAGCAGCAGTTTACAACGAGAAAGTTGCATCTATCAATATGTTACCACTAACAAAACATACCTGCAAATTTTTAGAAACCGAAAGCTGTAAAAAAAAAAAGATATGTTCTATGAAATTACTTGTCACACATATTGATTAAATGTACCGAACATATTGATTAAAAAACGATATACAATGTTACCTAAATCAAGTATCAACTCTTAATTGATATGACTACAGATGTTTGAATTTAGCGGCACGCTTATTTCGATTAAAATAGAATCTTATACATATTTTCTCATTATTATGCTATTATTATGATCTATAAAGAGATAAAAATTTATTTTTATGGAAGGTTGTTCCACCCTTTGACCCCCAAACCCAATAGGATCGTATCCCACCGTCACGGAACAAACTGAAATGTTTTCAAAAGCGAACCATTTTCATGTTAGGTTTATCTTACAGAGAGACAGACGATGAGACAGTCAAATAAAAAAAATGAAATAAATGAGTGACACTAATTGGTAAATTATGCTCAACTAAAAACGAAGTGAACAAACATTTTGCACAAATCACATCCAGTTCATTATAACTCTGAACATACATACATATCACTAAGCTGTTCTCTGAGATTCAGGTTAGCTCCACAAAGAAATACAAACTACCAGATAAATTTTTAACCGATTATTTACTTACTGTAGCCGTATCAAACTTCTCCATTTACAGCAATCTTGACACAGAACTCGGACCTCACTGACATCCATCACTCGACGTACACAAGACATAAGTTAATTAGAGTTCATTTCGTATTTTTTTTATACTTTACACTCATGATCTTTTTCTCATGCAGACACTTTTGAATCTGGTCCTCCCATGACTTCCTTGGCCTTTCCTTCCTGCCACTTGGGCTAAAAACAAAATTCTTAGTAAGCATCTCATCACTCATTCTTCCAACATGGCCAAACCACCTAAGAATATTAGTCTCCACCTTGCTAACAATATTTTGCTTCACATTACACAACTTAAACACATATTCATTCCTCACGTGACCAGAGAGTGTTATGCCACAAACCCCTCATATATAATGTATCTCTCCAGCACACAAATGACTCCAATGTCTATTTTGTAGTACCCAGGTTTCACTGCTATACATCAGAGTAGGAACAATTACACTTTCATACACAGCCAGGCAGGACTCTCTCGAGAACCCCCATCATTCCTGTGAAAATCTTCCAGAGCAGCCATGACTTTCAATGAAAAATTCACTCACCTACTAATTTTGCTATCCAATTGTTCCTCTGTCAAACATGCTTCCCAAATACACAAACTCCTTCACCTGGTCAATCACTGTGCCATTTAGACTTATATTACACTCAGTGATAACAGTTCCTCGTTCAAAACCATAACTTTGGTTTTTCCCTTATTTATACTCAGTTTGAATTTCATGCAAACTTTGTACATCCGGGACAACATATTCTGCAACTCACTTTTGCTCTCTGCCAACAGGACAGTGTCATCAGCATACATCAATCTGCACACATGTATATCACCAAGACTTATCTATTTTGGCATCACTTATCTATAAATATATTAAACAGCCATGGTAATTACACAACTTTGTCAAAGGAAGTTAATTTCCTATTTTTTTCCACACAGTCAACATTAGATTTATGCTTGGCACTAGAAATATGATTAGCAATATCATTCCTTCCACCATGCGAAACACTGAAATTACATCGACACGTAGTGCAAAATGCACATTTTTCATTTTTTGAAGATTTTCTCACCCTTTGGATTTAACTGCTATAATTAATATATAGCCAGTGCAGTTAATGCCCACCAGATGGAGACTTCTCAGTAGCTGAGCCCATCTTACAGATCTATGATGTCAGAAGCTGACAGAAAAACACACATAGCAACATTCATTGTTGGCCACCGCAGCGTAAGGCTAACGAGCTTGGCTAGATATGGAGAGATCTGGGGTTCGAATCCCAAGCAGTGACCGGATAACAATTTTTTTTATTGCTATGTGTTGATAAAAAGTGGAAAGAGCTATGTCTTTGTTTATGCTTCTTTTTTTTCTCTTTACTGCTTCTATTAATCTCAGTATTGCACCATGCATCACCTTTTAAAGTTACCCACTGTTGCAGTACCACAGACCTCTACTGTAAAATTTAATTGGTATTTAGTGAATGGGAAATAAAAGAAAACTCTACTTACTTTTTCATATGTGTAGTATTTCCCCACACATAGTATGTCTTCCCAAGGTGGAGGTTGAGGAAGACTGGATCACACTGTAGCAAGAAACACAGTAGAAATGTTATTTCAGAACTGACTGTAACATGAAGGCATAAGATCTAAAACAATATTCCACTGATACAATTTTAGAAAAAATCTTCATACAAAATTTCATTCTTATAAAGTGCACAGAAAATAAATTTTGTCATACTTCCTTGTAAATCATTCAGTGTGTATTCAAAGTTCACAGCACAAGACAATAGTGAAACATATACAACATTTGGTCCAAGATAAAGAATTAAAACTGAAGTATTACTGAATGAATACATTCCCATTTCTTCATGAAGTTTTTCATTCTAGCTTATTAAAACAGAATTCTGCTAATCAGAGGGGGAGAAAAAAAGGTCATAAAAAGTGAGCTCTATAACTTCTGAGGCAACAAGTTCCCAGCAAAAAACTTTCATTAACAAAATCTTTCACACAAAGACATAACCAGTTCCCCACTGTTTACATTATTAAATTTCCTGTATATTGGTACCACAATGTCTGGACAGTTAGGTGCAAATATGCTTTACTTTTTCCAATTCAACTGAAACCCCAACATGTTATTTTTGGTCACAAAAGCAGTACAGAAGAAAGTACTCTATTGTGGCTCTGTGGGTTAAGAGTTATGTCAAAATGAGACTAACTGATTAAGATGTTTTATGTTGAAAAAAAAACAACAATGAAGAATACATATATATATATGATATATATCCTAAAATTTAAAAATTAATTCTCATAAAAAGCTGACGAAAACACACCTCAGACCAGAGTCAAACATCCAACACAAAACGTGAAATGTCACCCCAAAGTCAACTCTCGACTAATCATAAAACAGGAAACTTACTAGAGCCAAAAAAGTAATAAGAAACAGCCTAGCAAATATAAATAAATTGAATAAAATAAACAAGGCACAAAATCTCTGCACAAACAAGCCTGAAAATATTTTACATGTACTGTTATCATCAGGAAAACACCAGCCACGTGAAGTGGCTATTCTTTTCTATCTATGTCAGCAAACAGACAGAAGTTCAAAGGCCCGCTGCTGACAGTGTTCTCAAAGCCTCCAGACCATAACATAAACCATGGAATCCAAACATGGAGACAATCAAAGGCAAGAAACTCCAATAGCAGCTGCAGGAAACCAGATTCAGAATTGGAACTGCTCACTGCACAAACTGATAAGACTGGAAGGTCACAGGTCGGGGTTATCAAAACCAGTAACTCAGAATAAAGCATGATGAGGACTAGAGATCGTTAAGCAAGTAAATAAAGTGCAAACTATGTTGTGTGGGGTACAGCATCAGTTGAGGCTCAACTGATGCTGTACCCCACACAATAGAGCCTAACCAGATATGTTGCAACTGTAACATAATCAAGAATTACTACGAACATGGGTTTTTGTGGCAACCAGGTTTGCATGGTAATGGCGGTGTTGATAAGAAGTGAACAAGGATCGTTGTTATGAAATTAAAGTTTATGTTCTAGATTGGAGTTTTTAATTACTTAAAGTAAGTTCGTTGTATTTTATTAAAGCTTAATATTTGACATGGTGTCAGAATTGTAATGGATAGGTTTCATACTCCAGAAGAATTAATGATTTTTGGGCAATGCTACCAAGAATTGGAAGAAGTGGAGACAGAAGTTAGAAAATTTTCTCCTAGCTGCAGAGAAAATCAACAAACCGGATAAAACAAAAGTCACCATTTTGCTAAATCATACGGGTGATGATGGCGTGGAAATATTTCATACATTTGACTTGGACCCGGAGGCAGCTGATTATTTCACCAAAGTCGTCGATAAGTTCGAAGCATATTGTTTGCCACGGAAAAATGTTGTGTTTGAACGATGTAAGTTCTTTAAGTGTACACAACAGGAAGGACAACCATTCGATCAATACCTTATGCAACTTAAAACCTTAGCTAAAACTTGTGAGTTTGGAACTCAACAAGAAGGGTTAATATGTGACCGCGTAGTCCTGGGTTTGATCAATACAGCACTTCAATAAAGGCTTCTTCGTGAACTGGATCCTTACACTTCAAAAAACAGTGGAACAAGTAAGGGCTGCTGAGGTGAGTAAAGAACAGATTAAAAATATGAAAGAACAAAATGAAGCTGTGAACATAATTAAAAATAAAACAGCTGGAAAAACGTTCATGAAAAGAAGTATTAAGCCAAATGTAGGTTTTAAAGAAGCAGTGTAATGGAGCCATATCTTTGTAAAAAGTGTGGTAGAAAGCAAAAGGTAGGAGAGTGTTTTGCATTTGGAAAAAATTCTAATAAATGCAAAGGGTTAAATCATTTTGCTGTAGGGTGCAAAGTTAAAGTAAAATCTGGAAGAAGGGTTTATGAAGTACAGAAAGAAATTAAGGAAGAACCTATTTTATATGTGGATACAATACAGAACCCATGTGTAGATAAAGTTGAAGCAGACAGTAAAATTCGTGAGAAGTCGTGGAATAAAAACATACAGATTGAAAACTGTGAAGTAGAGTTTAAATTAGATACAGGAGCTGAAACAAATATTCTGCCTCTAGAAACGTTTGAGGAAATTTGTTCTCAGGTTAAGTCTCAAAGACCAGAACTCCAGCATACTTCTACAATGTTAACCACGTATGAAAATTTTAAGATAAAACCAAAAGGGGAAAGTAGTTCTTAAATGCTCCACTGAGAAGGTTAAACAACAGAGAATACTGTTTTACGTGGTGCAACAAGATTCTAAGCCAATATTAGGATTAAAAGCTTGCTTACAGCTTAATCTAATAAAGAGAGTTGATCACATTAAATCTACTTTAAGTAAAGAAGCTATTATTGAGAATTATGTAGATGTTTTTAAGGGTCTAGGGAAGATGCCAGGTGATCCATATCACATACAAGTGAACCCGGGTACTGTGCCAGTGATAAATCCTCCAAAAAGAGTGCCTCAAGTACTACATAATAAATTGAGACACTTACTCCAACAGTTGGAAGAAAATAACATTATCTCTAAAGCAGACAAACCCACTAACTGGGTACAAAATTTGGTTATGGTGGAGAAGCCAGATGGAAATCTTAGGTTGTGTCTGGACCCCAAGAGATTTAACTCAGGCAATAAAGAGAGAACATTATGCCATACCATCCATAGAAGATATAATAAAGCAAGCTAAATGGAAAAAAAGTTTTTTCAGAATTAGATTTGAAGGAAGGGTTTTGGCAAGTTTCTTTAGATGAAGATAATGCAAATTTGTGCACTTTTAACTCTCCCTTTGGTAGATTCCGTTTTAACAGGATGCCATATGGAATCAATTTGGCACCACGTCTTTCAGAAAAGAAATCTAAAAATCTCTGGGGATATACCACGAGTAGAAATTTATATAGATGTTATTATCGTCTCAGGCATTGATGAAGAAAAGCATGATAAACTTTTGACTGAAGTGCTAAAAAGGGCTAGAAAATACAATGTGAAGTTGAATAGTGCATAATTTCAGTACAGAATAAATGAAGTTAAATATGTAGGACAAATCATATCTAAAGATGGTATCAAAATAGATCCACAACATGTAAAGGCCATTGAAGAAATGTCAATTCCAAAGGATAAAACAGATGTCAGAAGACTACTAGGAATGGTGAATTATGTGTTAAAGTTTATACCTAATTTGTCTAGAATCACTTTCCCATTGAGAGCTTTGACTAAGAAAGCCCAGGAATCCGAATGGGACTGGGAACATGAGGCCTTAAAAGAATTAAAACATCATTTGAGCTGAACACCAGTTTCAAAAGTGTTTGATAGTTCATCATAATACAATGCGATAGCTCTAGAGATGGAATGGGTGCATGTCTCATGCAAGAGGGACATCCAGTTTCGTTTGCATCAAGAGCATTGACTGAAAATGAGCAAAACTTTGCACAAATCGAAAAGGAGTTATTAGCCATAGTTTTTGCCTTCGAAAAATTCCATTATTTTGTTTATGGCAGGAAAGTAACAGTGCAGTCAGATCATAAACTGTTGGAGTCCATTGTGAGAAAACCACTGCTTAAAGTCACAAGACGCAACCTATGATGCTAAAACTGATGAAATACACTTTTGTTGTGCAATATGTACCAGGCTGTAAGATGTACATAGCCGATATACTATCTAAGGCATTTCTAAGTGGTGAAAAGACCCAGAGCGATCCAGAGTTGCAGAATGTATGTCCAAGTACATGCCAATGAGTGATGAAAGAAGGGCACAATTTAGACGAGCCACCAAAGAGGATAAAGTACTAAAAGTAGTCATGGAATATTGTACAAAAGGGTGGCCTAAGTACTTTAAAGCTAAGAACGGGGATTTAAAGCAATATTACAAATTACAAAATGACTTATACCTTGAGGATGGTTTGATATTTTTTGGTGACAAATTGGTGGTACCCAGGGATTTAAGGAAAGATATGTTACTGCTAATACACGAGTCACACCTTGGAACGGAAAAAAGCAAACTAAGAGCAAGGGAAATTATGTACTGGCCCAGAATGAATTTCGAGATTGATCAAGTTGTATCCAAGTGTGTGTGAGATTCCAATATAGCAATACCAAAGAACCTTTGATTCCTCATGCAGTTCCTCAAAGACCATTTCAGAAAGTTGCTGCTGACCTTTCAAAATGTCACTTATTTGGTCCTAACATTTTACTATTCAAAGTGGATAGAGGTCTGCAGTCTGAAAACAAAGACAACTCAAGAAGTGATAAGCAAATTAAAAGCTGTCTTTTCTAGGTCTGAAGTTCCAGAAATTTTTGTTTCTGATAATATCCCTTTTAACAGTTGGGAGTTTAAGGCGTTTGCTAAATCATGGGATATTGAGTGCATATATTCAAGTCCAAGATATCCTAGGAGTAATGGCATGGCAGAGAAGGGAGTGCATATTGCGAAACAAATTTTCAAAAAGGCCAAAGCGGTCAACAGGGACTATTATGTTGGTCTCATGGAGTACCGAAATACACCAATAGCAGGAATCATGCTCTCTCCTGCTCAGCTGGTCTTTCTTGATTGTTTAGAAAGGAAAGGAGATGTAACATAATCAAGAATTGTATGGTAATGACGGTGTTAATAAGAAGTGAACGAGTATCGTTGTTATGAAATTAAAGTTTATGTTCTAGATTAGAGTTCGCAATTACTTAAAGTAAGTTCATGGAGTACCGAAATACACTAATAGCAGGAATCATGCTCTCTCCTGCTCAGCTGGTCTTTCTTGATTGTTTAGAAAGGAAAGGAGATGTAACATAACCAGGTTTGTATGGTAATGACGGTGTTAATAAGAAGTGAACGAGTATCGTTGTTATGAAATTAAAGTTTATGTTCTAGATTAGAGTTCGCAATTACTTAAAGTAAGTTCGCTGTATTTTATTAAGGCTTAATATTTGACAGCACCATACATCACACTAAAAGCAATGGAGAGTAGAGAAACTACAGAAATCCTATTATTATTAAATTTGTGCAATGACTTGATATTTTTGGAACTGCCTTCAATTTGGTTAGACATTTTAAGAACTGAGATCTAACTGCAACAATACCTCATATATACATACACTATACTGACAAAAGTCACCGGACAACTAGAAAAGAAATACAACATAGCATTTACAGACACACATTAGTATGGTGTCAGTCCACCTTTGGCCTTAATGTATGCACTGACCCTTCGAGACATGCTTTCGACAAGGTTTTGGAACACAGTGATAAGTATGCACTTCCATTCAGTACATAATGCTGCCGCTAACTTGCTTAGTAGTAGGCCTTGGTTCCAAACTTCTTATGCAGTGATCTAATTCATCCCATAGGTGCTCTATGGGATTAAGATCAGGGCTCTGTGCTGACCAGTCCACACACCATATGGAATTATCGTCACACCACACAGTAACAGTCCTTGCTTAAAGGCTCGGTGCATTATCCTGCTGGTACCAACAAGGCTCGGTTCCATTGTATTGCCACAGAGTTAGTAGGGCATAATGTCCAGAATATCGAGGTAGGCGTGCTGCGTAACAGGTTTGTCCACGATAACCAATGGGCCTGGACCATACCACGAAAAACACCCCCACACGAGTACACTGGCTGCCCCAAACTTGACCGCAGGAACAGTACACTATGGTAAATAGCGTAACCCCGGCTGCCGCCATACCCACACACAGCCATCAGACTGATGGATCGTGTATCTGGATTCATCAGTCCATAGGACCCGTTTCCATTGTTCTACGGTCCACGATAAATGTTCTTTACACCATGCTAAACGACGAGTAGCATTCCGAGTGGAGATGAAGGGCTTATGAGCAGCCGCACGACCGCGGTAACCCATGGAATGAAGTTCTCTGCGAATGGTACGTGAACATACCGAGGTTCCAGCATTTTTACTCACCTGTACACTGAGGTCTTGTGCAGTACTCCGTCGATTAGCTGTAATGACTCTCCTGATGCTTCAACGTCCTCTATCCCTGATTTTCTGTGGTCTGCCGGTACGTTTTGCTGCTTCAGGCGCCATGTGTCTTTAACTTATTCAGTACATCCAAAACAGTTGACTTGGGTATATTTAAACTCCTCTCGGTTTCTCTCATGGACAATCTACTAATATAGCAGCCAACAATCTTTCCTTTCTCAAAGTCAGTTCTCTCCCGCCGCAACATTTTCACTCAACCTCAGAGTGCAATATGATCGCGGTCAGCTACAGGCTTGTTTTAATACCGCTTGCAGCTGTATAAAAACACAGCGGATCTGTTCATTTGCTTTTGAAGGGGTGTCCGGTGACTTTTGTCAATACAGTGTATTAGGTGTACAAATAAGTTTTAAAGCATTTTTTTGTGTGATGTATACCGCTAATTTACATATACAACATTCCCCTGTGTTGTTGTCATGTGACCATAACTGGTCCAGAGTATAAAATGTGACACAGAAGTTTGCCCAACAGCCAAACGCACTTGCACATCAGTAAGTGAAAGATGGCAAGCAATACTGCATTTATTCAACACTGCACTTATGAATTTCAACACGGAAAAAGTGCTGCAAAAGCATGTGCATCGATCTGTTCAGTTCTGGAGAAGAATATTGTATAAAAAAGCACATGTGAGTTTTGGTTTAGATGGTTTAAAGCAGGTGATTTTGATGTTAGCGATAGAGAATGCAGCAGTGCCCCGCCGAAAGTTGCACACGAGGAACTGCAAGCATTGCTGGATGAAGATTCGTCTCAAACGCAAAGAGAACTAGCTGAACAACTGGGGGTAACTCAACAGAACATTTCCAATAATTTACGCGCAATGGGAAAGATTCCACAGGAAGGAAAATGGGTCGCACATGACCTGAGCCAGAGGAACAAGGATAAGCGTGTCATGAAGTGTTTGAATCTGTTGAATAAACACCACTTCCTGTAAAAAATCGCTGTGGGTGATGAAAAGTGGATATGGTACGACAATCTCAAACGCAAAAAAACACTGGGCAGACCCCAATGAAGCAACGACTTCAACACCGAAACGCAATATTCACTCCAAGAAAGTTTTGCTGTGTGCCTGGTGGGATAAGAAGGGCATGCCCTATTATGAACTGTTGGAACAGGGTCAAACTGTTACTGCTGGTTGCTACAAGTAATAATTGCTGTGATTAAATCTGGAAATCTGTCGGACACATCCATTCATGGGCAAAGGATTCTATCCCGTGAAATTACTGCATGATAACGCTACGCTGCATGTTGCAAAATCGGTCAAGGAAACATTATTGATGCTTCGCTGCGAAGTTTTGGAGCACCTGGCGTATAGTCCCAACATAGCCTCCTTCAAACTATCATTTGTTCCAATCGATTCAACATGGTTTGTCTGCTGTATGGTTCCGGACATGTGACGAAGTGCAAAAATGGGTTGACGACTTCATCAAGTCACACGATGAAGTATTTTTCATGGCTGGAATCCATCAGCTGCCCGACCGATGGCAGAAGGTATTAGATAATGATGGTGCATATTTTGATTTGTAAAGGTATTGTTGTTTTCTCTCAAATTACATGTTGCGTTGTCTCAAAACACTTTAAAACTTATTTGTACACCTAATAGTTTGTCATGTTTGTCAATGGTGAGCAAAGGTGTTTGGTATAGGTGCAGACTGGAATTTTAGATAAATGGCCAATGGCTGGTAAGTCAACAAACATTAGTGGCAAAAAAACAAAAAAACAAAAAAAAAACTGGCTAGTAATTAATAAATCTTAGAGGCCAAAAAGAAGTTTCCAGCATAAAAAAAAGGAGGGGGGGAGGATCAATAGGAACTTTAATGTAACTGCTATTATTCACATGGATGGCTTTATCAGAACATAAAAGAAGCCACTCCCTGCGCAAAACAAAATAAAACCATTTTGTAACCATTCATGAGCCAAATCATTTAATTGTGTGGCGTGGAGAGATCATTTGTTTTTTATTGTTTGAATGTTTCCTTATTTATTTTTGGTGCCAAAACTTATCAATTTTGATCATTCATATTTTTATCATAACTCATTCAGCCGTGATACACATTTTGCATCATAATAACACCTCCTGTATGAACCAGTTCGACACAGTTATTTTTTGGACACCCTGTATATTCACTGCCTTTTCCAGATGATTTTGTAAGTGTAACTCTCAGCATCTTAATTGTTTTGGGAAAATGATGCAGTTTTTTGCTGCTTTTACTTTATCCAACTGAAAATCTCATAACTGTTCTAAATTCTGTTGCCTGCATGTCTAAAGTCAGTAATTTTTTGGTGCAGAAAAGTTTAAATACTGAGCCAAAAATAATGAATTCTGGGATAGCAGGATATCTGATTTGCAACAGTTACACAAATCAAAATCAACCAAAAGCTACGACCTATTTTTTTCTGGAGAACTCAAAAAACAATACTTTCAAATTCCTCCAGGAAAGACAGTAAATGAATAAGGAATCAAAAAATGCAAAGAATAAATTAAAAAAAAAAAAAAAAGAATAAATGAAGAGGAATCATCCTCTAACACAGAAGTCTAGTATTTATTGTTTTAGAAAAATAATCCATGTAAATTTACGCGCATTCTATTTATTTATCATTTTTTTAAAACTACCTTCAGCAAAAGTGTTCAAATAATAACTACAAAACTTAGGTGTTAAAGAAGAAAAGTGTTCATGCATATCACATTTGTAAATTAAATAAGAAGCAAAAACACATCTTCAAAAGTAATTTAAAGACGCATCTCTGAATTTTGAACTCAGACTGGGGAAAAAAAAAATCCAGTGGTTTGAAGACAAAACATAATGCACCTCAAAATTTTTAAATAGAGAAAGTGTGAACTAAAATGAACTTTCATTTAAAATAATAAGGGCATATATGTTACTGAAAAATTATACTGTTGTCAAAAAAATTGTATAATCTATACTACTACTTGTTCCTCAACTGGGCATATTCAAACTATAATCACCTAACCCGGATCAAGATTAGAAGCACTGCACTTACTTCATAGTTCATGATCAAATAAAAAAATACATTCTGACCATGCAGTTAGTTTTCATTTGCAAATATTTTGTTTAATCTGAAGTTAACTAATTTCAGAATACATTTTAACTTGGCATATTGAAAATACAGTAGAACCCACTTAAAATTAGCCCATATTTAATGAGATCCAGGATTTAAAGAGCAAAGCAGGAAATTCTGTTTGGTACAATGTTAATTCGAAGCTAATTTGATCATTTTCAACAAACATAATTTAATGAAATCCCCAGATTTAATGAGAAAGAAAAAAGATATCAATGTTAACAAGTGAAGAAACAAAATTTAAAGAAATTTCATATTTAACGAGACAGAGAAAGAGAAAATATACTGCGCACTGACGTGGAATGAAGGAACGGAAATGGTGGCATATACAGGATGAGACTGGAACAGCGCAGTAGAATCGTGGTATGCTAAAGGAAGAATATTAATAGAAAAGCAATAGGGAGTAAAGTAACAAAATTTAAAGAAATTTCATATTTAATGTGACAGAAAATCTATTGGGCACTGACCTGGAATAAAGGAATGGAAATGGTGGCATATACAGGATGAGACTGGAACAGCGCAGTGGAATCGTGGTATGCTAGTGGAAGAATGTTAATAGGAAAGCAATGGGGGAGTACATAAAATGCTTAACAAGCAAGCTCTGCAAGAGAATTTCTGCCACCCACTCCAAGGATCTATGTCATGAGATTATCGTGTCAGCAGAGTTGAACACAGGCACCCTATTCCCAGGCAAAAAGATAATCGGTGAGGTCCATGCACATGTAAGTCGATTTCTAGGTGACAATTGAAGAGGCATAGGGCACTAATGGAATGGAGATGTGGCCTGAATTCCTGGAATTGTTATCCCTTTCAACCTCCACGTGGGCATTGCATTGGGAAGACTGGTGTTGCTTTTGTTTCATGCGTGTTTCTAAACAGCGGTTAATGTCATGTAGATATCAAGTAAGAATTCCTAAACTTTTATAAGTGACAAACTGTCTAAGAGAAAAGCGTTATTCATAAACAACAAAGCAGTCATCATCAGTGAGCTAAAAAATGTTGCCACTATATACAGGGTGCATAGGAAAATCCCTTTAGCCTGGAATAACTTGCGAACGGAGAGGGGTACAGTTATGCAGGCGAGATACAGTATTTAGTAAAGCGGCTACGCCCGATCGAATGCAACCGATAGCAGCGGTCCCTAGTGGCGAAATGCGGAAGTTAGCCATTGCAAATCGAAAACGAAAAGAGATAGAGCAAAATTTCCAATTACAAAGTTGTAGAGCATCAATTAATTAGTACAAAACGACATTTGTTTCGCACGGATAAGATAAATTGTCGACTGAATACCCTACAATGTCTGAAATCGATGCGAGACGATTCGAATCTGCATATTCACATTTCGCAAATGTAGCCATATGCAAATGCAGATTGTGACGTTGTACCGTACCTACGATATAAAAACCAGTAGCAGGATGTACCCTGATCAGAAGTTTAGGTCTAGGTTCGCTGTGTGAGAATGGTGAGCTTGGATTTCTGGGGTTACGTAAAAAATCAGGTGTATGCAACAGTGCCTACAAGTCTGCTGGATCTACGTCGTCGTGTTACAGATGCTTGCAATAGTGCGACACCTTCCACGCTAAGGAATGTGCATGCAGAGGGCAATGGCGAACTCTTTGAACATACTCGACATTAACTTTTCATCACTGTGCACCAGTTTGCCTTTTTTGTTTTGTCTGACGTCATCAAACTGTTTTGACATAAGTACGCATTTATGCAATAAATATTGTGTATTTGCTCATACCTATGCTTGTTCCCTTCAAACATTCACACAAAAGGTTGCGCATTGATTTCGAACATTTTAGGGTATTCAGGCGACAATTTATCTCATCTGTGTAAAGCAAATGTCGTTTTGTACTAATTAATTGATGCTCTACAACACTTTGTAATTGGAAATTTTGCTCTATCTTTTTCGTTTTCGATTTGCAATGGCTAACTTCTGCATTTCGCCAGCCACTAGGGGCGCTTCTATCGGTTGCATTGGATTGGGCGTAGTCGCTTTGCTATACCGTTATCTCACTTGCATAACTGTACCTCTCTCCATTCGCAAGTTATTCCAGGCTAAAGGGACTTTCCTAATCCACCCTGTATACTGTATACACAGTCAAACCTTGATATCTCGAAAAAAAAAAAATTCCCTTCACTTTAGGCATTAAGTCGGTGTATTTTCCATAGTTATCTCGAAGCATTTTCTTCAAAACCCTTGCTATCTTGAATTATTAGACTCCTATGCCGGAGAAATGCAAGGCATTTACAAACAGGTGTTCAGATGTTTTTGTGTTCTTCGTTCGGTAAATGTGTAGATTAGCGTCCTAAATTATTTCGTCGGAAAAATATTGGTACCTGGAAAAAGTGTGATGTACACATTTTAGAGTATGGAAATTAAAGGCAAATTGTGCAGAAATTTGCCTTTGATTTATATTTTAGACCACCAGAACCAGGGACATGGGTTAGCAAACAATCCAGGAAAGGAAGGGATCCCTGATCCTCCAGTTCCACCGTAAATTTAATTGTTAGAAATGGAGATGACATCAAATCGGCAAAAATATATTGTTCAATAGAAAATGACCAAAATAATAAGATGTCATCAACATAATGAATGAAAAATGAAGGTTTAAATGAACGAACTGAAAGAACTCGCTTCTCTAACTCCTGTAAAATAAGTTCTGCAAGGATGAGGGAAAAGGGGGAGTCCATGGGCGTCCCAGCTCTTTGTTGGTAGATGACACCATCAAACAAAAAATAAGTGCGTGAGGACACAAGCTTTAGAGCTGACATAATGGCCTCAGATTCCAAAGGGGTTATACTAGGGACTAAAGAAAGCTTGGAATGAATAATGTTGTGAACCAGTGGAATGGGAACACTGGGGAAAAGAATTTCACACCATTCTCCCAGTTCCTAATTTACAACACTGGGTGATAGTGCATTAGGATTCCAGAATAATAGTAAATTAATTAATGACAATAATTAAACAGCACAGTTTTCTAGAAAATTGAAATCAGTGGCCAGTTTTATTCTAAGAAGATTATGTATTTAATCTTTTACGGGCAACATTTTTTTTTTTTTTTTTTTTTGATTGGAGGTTTAACGACCACCGTGAGCAACTCAATGGGCTATAAGCAGTCGCCCGCCCCTAATTTAGGGTCACTGGTTCCAGGGAAGGGAGAGAGCCAGTGCCGTAAGACAAACACAACATCCATGCCTCACCGGGATTCGAACCCGGACCCCGTTCGGACGAATGATCAGAGACCAGTGCGCCACCGGGGCGGCGGGCAACATTTTCTTCTGACTAATGGACAGCTATGTTTGGATTCCTGTATGCATACATACACGCACAGATGGGGGAAACAAATGTAGAAAGTAAGTATTTGACTTCTAATCAGTTATTTGAGGAATGATTTTATTTATCACAGAACAAATTCTAGAATGGTTAAAATACAAAAATCGTTCAAAAACTTAACAGCTTCATAAGTCTTTAGAGACTTGTTGAAGGACTAAAAAGATTAAGTGCTAAAATTTCGGTATTTACATAATACAAGAGTGCATTTTGGCAAGCACTTTATTTCTAAAAAAAATTTTATAAAAAAAAATAACGAAAAGATATACTGAGTGTGTACCAACATACAGATTATCCTCATAATTTTTCAGTACATCGTAGTTGTCAAATTCTTTTAGGTGGTAATATAAAAAAAAAAAAAAAAATACTGACCACAACAAAGCATTGCCAGGGCAACAGAAAATCCCACATTGCTTAACTTTTGCCAGAAGGATTCATCAACCCTTTAAGCGGCCAATGTTTCTGAAACAATGAAGCCCAAACTTTTCTACGCTTCCCAAACAGACAAACAGAAATTGTTCACAGAGTGGCTTGATTCTATGAAAAAAAAAATCCTTTACCTATCCCATGTCAGCAGTACTGAACATCAAAATACAAGGTCACGTCAGCAGCACCAACTTGTCACTAGTGACAAGATCTCGTTTCTATAGTCCTCTGCTCCATGACCCTATATATTCCAATTCACGTTAAAAATGTATTACTGGAAAAAGCGGGAGAGCCTTATCACATCTCCTCGCGGGACGCAAGAACGGTATCCATCCGCGTTAATGTGTTCTTCTACTGTTTCCTTTCTGAACCCCCCCCCCCATCTCACAAGCAGTGGAGATTGTGAGTGGGGGGTCTGGTGGAGGCCGAACTGCTTCCCCTACTGCCTTCGAGTTTCCCCCGATTGTCAATTTATTGCCTCTGTGTTGTTAATGTTGGGAGAGGTCTTCCACCCCTTCCGAGTTGTATCCCAAGTGGGCAGAATTAGCCGAAAGTGCGAAGCTCTTGATTCAGCAACTTCTCAGAACAAATTTATTTCTAAAAGCGCTCTAACTTCTAGAATTTTTTTAGATAGAAATTTTGTCTGATAAACTGTTGAGCAAACAAAAATAGATTCTAAGCAATAATTCTGACGCTTTTTGCTCTAAACGCTAGGTACTATTTTTTGTAGCAGAGGCAGCTGTTTCATACCCTTCATAGTGGTTCACTCTTAGGTTGACTCGGAGTATAGACATGATGGGGAAGGGCTTGTTCCCCTGACAAGGACAACGTGCTACTGGGTAGAAACAAGTGCCTCAAACATTTTCTCTTTCTTTTCTTAGGTTAGTCAACATTGTTGTAGCACTTTTAGCAGATAATCAGTTTGAAAGTATTAGTGTCAGTCATCCTCTAAAATGATCACTTTGAAACAAAGTGGTCATTTAGTGTCAGTCATCCCGCTAAGTGACCACTTTGAGTAGCTAAGGAGAAAGCATCGCTCTCAGACGAGCAAGTTCACTCATTCCAGACGTTTTCAACACACTTTCTAGACAGTGAATATATTCGTTCAAGCTGATTGCAGTCGATTTAGCTAACCCAGAGTTAATTTGTTCCAGCCAGTTAAAGGGTTAATATCTCTAAAACTTTTAGTTACCATGTACAGAAAAACTACAAAATTATCTTCTGATATCAAGAACAAATATCTAATATAGTAACTGAGGGAAGTTGCAACCAGTACATATTTTTCCGCGATTTTAAATTCTAATCTTAGCCTTTACAGTATGGTATTTGTAATTCCATGATTTGGTAGTCCTTCAGTTTTGTTGCTGCTTTATCACATGTAATTCATTGTACAGGCACTTCTCCAAATGCCTAGGAAGCTATGTACACATAGCAGCATATATAGTAATTTTTTAATTCAGAATTTTTCATCTATTTTGCAAATATGCTTACAGCATAGCATGATCTTGAGTTTTCTTTCCTTAAACACGATTCCCCCAGGCACTAAGAGCTTTCCTAGAATGTTATTTAGTATCTCTATGTGTGTAACTTTTTATACTTCATAGAACAACTGAAATCGCTTGTAAGCAAACACAAGAATAAAATGCAGTATTTCAGCATATCTTAATTTCTCCAGAAAGCCCTGTTGGGATGCTGGTTTTATTGGAGCTGCTCAGTAAGGTATAACAAATACCAAAAATTAAGAAAATTTTACAAATATGCAAAAAGTTACTGTGGTGATGAAATTGCTAAATTGGATGGATAGACAGTCAATACTTTTAGCATTTAAACAAAATTTATTTTTAATTATGGCAGTCAAAGTGGGGTGCTGTAATTAAAAATGCCAGGGCTCCTTTTCTTCCCCAGTCTGGCCCTGCTCTAGCTACAGGTAAAAGGACTAATATCAGCGGCCAGAATTACGAAAAATGATGTAAACAACTTGTTATTTTGCTATAATGCTTACGTTACTATTCCTTTTACTACAAATTATTATTAGTTAACTTTTCTTCTTAACGATTTCACACATTTCTCACGATGATAGTGTATGCAACATTACTTAATGAAAAGCAACTTTACTACAGAACGATCGCCAACTTGTTTTTTACACTTACTGAATTACACTATCACTAGTTGATACTAAACATTATTCACACAGAGCACTGAATAAATATTGATACTAAACAAGATTCTAATCACTAATAGTTACTAAATTAAGACTGGTACACAACTAAAGATTTAATACAAGCTACTAACAAAAGGCACGCCCATGAGGGTTTTTTTTTTCTCATTAAGTACGATTAAATACTTAATACACTACATGTTTAGCAATTTGTTTATTACTAAAGCTTACATGTTGATTATAAACAAAGAAATAGCTATTACACAACTGTAAATACGGAATTAATCCTGCACGCAACTTGACAATTTTTTTCGCTATGCTATCCTGACGATGTATCAATAAAACCAAGGCACAGCAGATAATTTTATAAACTAATACATCTTATACAATACACATACAGTCAGACCTCCATATATCGAAGTCTAGTGAATCCCCGTGATCATCACATAGAAAAACTGTTTCTATATATCGAAAAAAAAAAATTCTGTATACCAAATTTTTTTCAAGAAAAATCAGGATTTCTTCCCCATAATAATGATATTGTAAGAAAAACATGTGAGAAAAAATAGAATGGAGATGTCACAAGAGGAAGAAGGAAAGGGTGGTCATGGGCATTGTGATGCTGCTGATGGGTTGCCTAGAGGGGAGGGGAGTATTGTGCCCACACTCCCCTCACCTTTCTCCTCAAGTAACCTTCTCCCTTTGGAAAACAGGTTCAGTTTGCTTCAGTCTCCCCAACTAACGGTGTGTGTCCTCGATGTCAAAAAGAAATTCTCTCAGTGTTGGGGAAGAGGTAGAGTTGTTGAAGAATGTGGACAGTGGAATGCGCAAAAAAGATATTGCAGTTAAATTTGGTGCTTCCCCAAGTACAGTGCGGCGGCTATTATAAAAAAACAGTTAGTTATAAAAACCTTTGAAGATGTCCGATCTGACATGAAACGTTCTAAAATGGGTCATTTTGAAACAGTGGACAACGCTGTTTTAAAGTGGACTGAAATTATTCATTACAAAAACTTGCCAATCTCAAGTCCACTTATAAAAGAAAATGCATTAGAGTTTGGGGTAAGTGAATTTCCAAGCTGGTTATGATTGGTTGGATAAATTTAAGAAGCAACATGGCATAAAGATAAAAAAAGTCCAGTTTCATTGACATTAAACCGACTGCGACCAGCGAAAAAACATGGTTTTGAAGACGATTTTAGAAGAGTACCCCCTGATAATATTTTTAATTTCGATGAAACAGGATTTTTCTTTAAATGTTTGCCAAACAAGACTTACTTTAAAAGATGACGATTGTCATGGAAGTAAAAACAGCAAAGGTAGGATAACAATTTTGGTGGGCACTAATACGAACAACAAAGAAAAATTGAGATCGTTGGTGATAGGAAAAAGTAAGCAACCTAGATGCTTCAAAGGCGTGAAGCCTTTAGAAGTTGACTACCGTTAATAATAGAAAGGCATAGATGATGCAGAAGAAACCATTAAGCCTTCTAGAAAAGGCCATGTTTGATGCCATACATCGTGGTCTTCAATTCACCGAAAAAGTTCCTGATGAAATATTTTACGGACTTAATAAGTGTGAACACTTTTACGATGAATCATCATCAAAATTTGTTGTGCTGCAAGACATTAATTTTTTTTTACACAAATGTAAATACATATGAATAATACATAAGTACATGTTTTTTCAAGGTACGTTCAACACATTTTTTCTTGTTAATTCTTGTTTTTAGTTATCTATATGAACACAACTTGTACATAACGTGATTAATACGAAAGAGTGCATTGATTAGGAAATGTGTTTCTAAATGCAATATACTACACAATACATAATTAATGTATGTATAAAAAATATTGTTTTCATATATCGAATTTTTTTCGTGGAACCATTGGCATACATGGAGGTCCAACTGTATATACGAATGCAAAATAATACACTAAGGCATCAAATTAACTTAAATGCACTACATTATATACTGCATTAAAAACACTTCAATATTATTTTTGGGCTTATTTCTAACACTAAGATACACTGAACTTTACACTAAAACTGTAATGAAAAAGCATAGCACGAAGTCAAATCTTCACTAATGTTATCAAACCTTCACTAAATAAATGACTATACCATTTACATCGCAAGACATTCCAAGGCTAACCTACCTTGACAAATTCAGAACACAAATTTAAACATGCACACATACAGAGATCAATGATTCACATAGAAATCAAGCAGAGAAGAAAGAAAAGAATAAAATAACTTTAATCATAAAAGTTTCATACTAAAATATCAATTAAGAATAAAAAGGCAGCTGTCTAAGCTTGTAGAAAACCAACCCAAAATGTACAATTAGAATTTTACTACTTAAAAGACATTAGGTAAAAACAAGATCTTTCGCAACAGGTGCACCGTGCGTCATCAGGTTAAAAGAACTGGCGCTAGGAGAACACACACACTTAATATATAGGTAGTCCCGAAGACAACAGCAATCGTGGTGAGTGACATGATATCTGGGTCACAACTCGGTTACAGCGAGAAACAAAGCTGAGAAGGAAAATAACACTTAAGAGGTGACCAATGCATACTCACCGAAGTGATAAGTAAGCACAAGGTCCATTATCAACCCCTGCAATAGAGTACTTCGCACGACACAAGAAGTTAAATAAGCGAATCCATGGTGCATGTACATGTGCAGGTAAGGCATCATTACAGCATATGTCCTTAAAAATATCAATGTACAAACTTTCGGCAAAGAGAGTCATATACCTACCTCTGGTCTTAAGTAACAAATAAGTCTCAGACCAAGAGGGCAGATGAGTTCCAGACTTAACCAGGCATGCAAGAGCAGCAGTAGTAGATCTAGTCTTTACAGTGTACTGATGTTCAATCACTCTAACTCCTAAATTACAAAGAGTGGAGCCTATGTATTATGAACTAGGAGTGGCAGCAATGTCGGTCTTTAAGGGCACACAGTGCACGCCCCACTGTTCTTGAATGGGTTTGGGCTCACGATCCTTCCTGAGCATACTCTGAAGGTTAGAGGACACATCACCAAAGTAGTCTTTTTTGCACATTCTCTGTAATGCATTAGCAATCGGTGGAAGAAAAGACACTGATCCCACATAACTAATCAGCTTGTGCTCAACACATAACAAAGTCGAATTACTACTTCCATGTCGAGCGCACAACTTTTTCACAATACCAATATCATACCCATGTTCCGTCACAATCATCTTAATAAAAAGGAGTTCTTTATTCCGAGCAGCAATGCACGAGGAATGGGAATATGCTATATTCACCAAAGCCCGAATAGCTGCAAGTTTTTACCTAGCCAAGTGGAAAGAGACATGTGGAATGATATCAGAAGAACCAACAGCCTTCCGATACACTTCAAAAGTCAAATAATCCTTATTAGCATGTCTGGTAATTAAAAGGTCCAAGAAAGGGATTTTAAAATTTCCCTCCCATTCTATCGTCAAGTTAATAGTAGGATATTTAGACGAAAAAAGGCTTTTAAAAGAAAGCAAAGCATCACCAGAATGTGGCCAAATGACAAAAATGTCATTGATGTAATGCAAGCACAGTAATAGGAACCTCCTCCGCCCTGGCTAAAATATCATCCTCCAAATCTTGCATGACCACCTCTGCCAAGACAACAGAGAGGGACGAGCCCATAGGAGTGCCACCACCCTGACAGTAAATGGTCTTATTAAAGCGAAAAACGGATCTTTTTGCAATAATATTTAAAGCATTGGAGACTGCCTGAACTTGCATTGGGGGAATAGTCTCTAAATCGGATAACTTAGAAATAATCAAATCTTGGGCAACGTTCAATGGAACGCTCGGTTATAGCGATTCCACATCCAATAATGCCAAAATAAAAGAGGAGTACAAGCCTCTGAAGTCTCGAATACGGGCAATGGCCTGGAGGGAACTGGTGATGGAATAAGGTGAGGATTGGACAACAGGCTGAAGGTAACATGCCAACGCTCTCTCCAATGTCTTAAAGGACTGTTACAACTTGAAACGAGCGGGTGGAGAGGTAAACCAGGCTTATGAGTCTTAACGGTGTCGAATATATTGGGAATGGCAGGACCAACAACACTCCCCAACATAGACTGAATCTCACTGGGCAACAAACCCTCTCTTTTAAGGGCAGAAACTTGTCTAATAGTAGCCAAAGTGGAGTCAGAAAGGACAACTGAGTGAGGAATAATATTAATCACCTTGTTCATCTTCTGAATATAATCCTCAAGATTTAAGATAACGATGTCGTGAGCCTTGTCTGCAACGGTGATAACAATGTTAGGGTTATTTCTCAAAAGTTTGTACATTGACGTTTTTAAGGACGTATGCTGTAATGATGACTTACCTGCACCATGGATTTGCTTATTTAACTTCTTGTGTCATGCGAGGCAACGTTCAATGGAAGGGTTGATAACAGACCTTGTGCTTACTTATCACTTCGGTGAGTATGTATTGGTCACCTATTAAGTGTTATTTTCTTTCTCAGCTTTGTTTCTCACTGTAACCGAGTTGTGATGCGGATATTATGTCACTCACCAGGATCGCTGTTGTCTTCGGGACTACCTATATATTAAGTGTGTGTGTTTTCCTAGCGCCAGTTCTTTTAGCCTGATGACGCACAGGGCGCCTGTTGCGAAAGATCTTGTTTTTATCTAATGTCTTTTTAGTAGTAAAATTCTAATTGTACGTTTTGGGTTGGTTTTCTACATGCTTAGACAGCTGCCTTTTTATTCTTGACTTTCTTTTTTTCTAACTCCCTCCTTGCCAAAGGGATTTGAGATAACCTCACAGGAAAAACAATACTCACTCTCATTGAGAGAATGTGGAACTGGCGATAGGTTTTCCGATCTGAAAATATTTTGGGCCCTTTAATTTAGAGATCAGAAATCACGAGCGCCCAGATTTAACAAAGATTTCTGTCCGTCCCAATCACCTCATTATACGCGGGTTACTTATGTCTAGTTAAAATGTGTCCTATAATACCAGTATAATCTTCAAATATTTTGTCACACAGTTTCCACAATTTTTACTTTAAGTTCATAATTTACTGACTTTACAGATACTTCATCATGCTTTTGATATCTATATATAAGAAAAAGTGTAAACTCAGATTAATAGTAAAAGCACCTACTTCAAAGTGATCAGATATCTGTTTCTTGTAAGGCTCAACGGCATAACATTCTGAAATGAAGAGCCACAACAACTCTCTATCATTCAATTTGTCTACTATGTGGTGAACATGAATAAATTCCATAGCGCACCGAAAATAAATACTTGCAGCACCTAGAAATAGAAAGCATAATATTATATTACTGATAGACATACAACTATGAGTCTGTTCATGCATATTACAGTACATTTATCTCAGAAATATGACATACTCATATATATGCATACAGGTAACATGATAATTAATGATGATATATCACACATCTGTACTTGTCAAGCTAATGGCACAACACTGCATGCTTAACACACAGTCTTTCATAATTTGACTTTACAGATACTTCTTCATGTAAAGTCAAATTATGAAAGTCAATTATGAAATTCATTCATTACTTTATTGCTTTCAGACATTCTTGAATTCAGTTCTCCTGTGACTTCCCTAACGCATTTTAACACATCTTTTGAAAAGAAATACATGCTTACAGTATAGTACTATTTTGTCCATCTGTCAGTAGATATATTGCTGCATAATATATGTTGAATCAGAAAAATTATTTCTCACACCACATGGCACTAACCCTGAGAATGTTTTATGCATTTCTGAATTTTGGTAATGCACAGTTTTTCTATTAGGTGGTGTAAACTCATTTTTATGTTAGGCACAATAACTAAAATAAAGTCAGACTGGGAAAATTATTTCTGCTTTAGATAGATAGCTAAACTTTTCATACATTTTCTGCTTTTTATTGTGCACAAGTGGCACAAAATGTGCATTCCTGCAAAGTGGTGCATATGTACCCTTACCTTTTGTATGATATATCTGCTCCTTAAAGGCTGATCTAAAATAAACTCATGACCAAATTTTTCCAATTTTTGTTGTATTGAATTTAGCATATTACTATAACTGGAATATTACATAATTTCTTTATACTTAAGATAACATTGTTGTTTACAACAACTTGCATTTATCCCTCAATGTTGTTGTAACATTAAGTCACCATATATTAATAGGCCTTAACATGAAATGGAGTCTAAAATTTTAACATGAAATAATTTGGTGCTACAAACTTTCTACCACCAAAAACAATTTTGTCAGGTGAAATGGATCAGTTCCATGTGATTCACATTAAAATAATGAAAGTTCATTAAATGGCAACAAACTCGAAAACCATAGGCACCAACTACAGGCATTCTAGATTGGTTATGCACGCCCTGATTTCTAATTATCTTTACAATGTAATTATCTTAGGTAACAATCAGTATATTGTAATTAGAGCCAATGGAATAAGATGTTTCTCTTAGTTAACATCAGTCATAGATTACTAAAAATCTAAATTGATATACTTAACACACACTTTTCGAAATAGTGTATGTTGAATATATTATCTTAATTATAAAGAAATTATGTAATATACCAGTGAGTAATAGTAATATGCTAAATTCAATACAACAAAAATTTTCTAGATCTGTTGGGAAATGAAAATGTTAAGAAAAAATATGTAGGAAAACAAGAAGTTGCCCCAATGGCAGAGTGGTACAAGAGGCTGGCTACCAATTGTTAGCCTGAGATCGATTTGGCCTTGAATCCAGAATGAGGCATGAATGGTACACTTGTCTTACGGCACTGGATCTCCCTTTTCCCTGAAACCAGTGGCCTCAAATTAGGGATGGCAGCTGCTTGTATATCCAATGAGTTGCTCACAATAGTTGTACCCCCACTCCCCCAAGAAAAAATGACTCACAAGCATGAGGATTAAATGAAAAATGAGCAATATTTAAAAATGTTCAGAAGTTTATTTTTTACTGGATAATGATAACACATTTTTAGTTATTCTCTTATTTATTTTAAAGAAAATTAGAACACCTTTTTTTTTTTTGAGCTGCCCCAAGATTCACAAAACTCTACGCCTACGTCTAAAACATTCAATCAACATGAAATTATATATTGAAAAGGTAGTAGAATACTATTAAAACAGTACAGAAAGGAAGGAGTGCTGCATTATTTCCATAACAATATCTTTTTGGTTTTTGTTGATGAAATTACACGATACCAAGTAATTTTTTTTTTTTTTTTGTTCAATAGTAAAGATTTCTTATTACTATATTTTCTGTTATACACGTTCTTTTTTGGATCTTCGAGTGCAAATTTAAACACTCCGAGAGGAAGAACCTTTTGTTTTTTAGATTAAAATACGATATAAAATTAACTACCTGTTAAAATCTTTCTCATTATACTTAAAAACACAAATGAAATTACTCACTGTCAAGATAATCCCCTTTTTTCCAGTCAAACGTTCACAAGTTTTATCCTCTCATGGTTCTCGAAGTAGTAGGCCGTATTTGGTGTTGTGGTCACGCCCCACCTTTGTTACAGCTGCAGACTTTGTTGCAACCATGGTTCCCGAAAGTTTGTCATTATCTACGTATACCTAAAATAACTGAATGTATAAAATCTTTATCAATGAAGAATGTCTAGAGCAGTAATTGATGTCGTCCAACGAAGAGTCGTTCGGTTGAAACATGTACTTTCTGGAAGTGCGTTCTTCGTAACTCAGTGTATCCCGTCGGTCTAAAAAACAGCAATGGATATCATTCTACGAAGAAATGTCTAAAACAGCACTGGATGTCATCCACCGAAAAGTCGTTCAGTTAAAACCCGTACAATCTCAAAGTGCTATCCTCGCAACTCGCGTTGCGGTCCCGCCCTCCTTTGTTACAGCTGCCGACATTGTTGAAGCCACGGTTCCTGAAAGTTTGTCATTATCTATGTACACCTACAAAAACTGAATATGTAAAATCATTATAAGTGAAGAATGTCTAAAACAGCAATGGATATCATCCAAGGAAGAGTCGTTCGGTTGAAATCTGCACAATTTCGATGTGTCTTTCCTCGCAACCCGAAGAATCACGCCGAGTGCGTTTTGCGCAGCCTATCTCGCTGGCATCTTCAACGGTCAATAACACAACATCGCGGTTGTGCTAAGCTCCCGAAAATCATGCCACAACCATTGGTCGCTGACGTCATGATGTATTTGGCTCCATCTATCGATAATTTCGTTCGTAAATTTTGGAATCTTTATATTTCTTTTTTCTCTCTTGTTCTAGTTGATTCTCTACTGCAATAAGGTGTTTTTACGCATATGACAAATTTGTTGGGCTGTTGTTATTACAATTTTGATTATTTTGTTTTTTCTACACATACAGGTTCAGCTGTGAGGATCATTTTCCAATTTTTCTGTTGAGCTAATAATTCAATTTCCTCCCACACAGGTATTGCTTGATTTATAAGACAAAAATCTATAAGTGAGGTTTTATTTTCTTTTTTATTCCAGTTTGCTAAATGTTCAAATAATCTTTTTTCAATATTTCCACCAAGTAATTTCTATTCAAAGAGAGCCACTGTAGGGTGGTGTGATCTTTCCAACAATACGAAATGTTTTAAAGATATTTTAACTTCATTTTTTTTTGTGTGTGTGGGCTAAAACCCAGGGTCAGAAAACCTTTTTTGTACAGGGAAAGGGGGCTAAAATAGACTGAATTTAAGTGAATTTTATATTTAGAGGGCATGTGCTCCAAAACACTGGATCTGCTATCACATAACATATGACAACATAGCTAATGAAAAGAATAAAAAATGTATTACCAAGAAAATTTGTTGTTTTTACTTTGCAGAATCCATTAAAAAAGCAAAAAAGGAATTAAAAAATCAGGTAATTTTTTTAAGTGTTCTATGAAATGCTCTTTTGTTTCACCCACACCCAAACATCCAAAAAGCAGTGGTTTTCAGATTTTTCATAAAAAATTATACTAGAGCAAATTATATAACTGGGAGAAGATACCAAGAGCTGAAAATCCTCCACCAAAAAAAAAAAAAAAAAACTATTAGGCTTTCCTCTACAGTTAAAACCCAGAATATGAGGATCAGTCAATAACTGTCTGCAATGTAGTTCTAATTTATTTTTGGTTGACTGCACTGCTTATTGAACATGCATGTGTAGATCTGAAGCCACTGTCATCACTGTGGTGGAAGTTTGACATTGGCCAGACAGTTCTTGTGCTGTTGTGATGCCTTTAACACAGCTGTTTTACTTTCCATATACACCAAGGAAGAACAGCTAGCAGCAATCCGTTTCTTTGTGGGCTAAAATTCATCATAGGCTTTCATAGGCTTTCACAGTACAGTGTGGTAACAGAACAATTTTCAACTTCAAAAAATGGTTGTGCAAGTTGAATGCATAAAGAAGAAACAGGACACATATCCGTGTGCACTGCTCATGACAATCTTGAACGTGTTGGTACCCTGACTCTGGAAAATAGATAGGTTACTACTGATGAAGTGGAACATCACACGCAAATCAGGTATGGTTCTGCCTATGAAATTATCCCTTCTGCCCATGACACTCTAAGAGGTTCTCGATTTGCCATAGACCACAAAGTGTAGGAAGCAATGTACGCAATGATCACCTCTCAGCAAAATGATTTTTTTTTTTTTTTTTTACGGTATAAAGAAGCTTGGGTAATACAGGACCAAGTACATTGAAAAGCAAGGGGATTAGTAAGTTCTCAACTGTTGCTGTAGTATATTTTAGAAATACAATGCAGGTAATTGATCCTATTCTTCTATGGAAAAACCTTCATTTATCAGTTTCTTTTCTGGCAAGAATCTAAACCATGATTCTATATGTCCCTAGCCTGTAGCCTGCCCTAGGACGGTTGTTTTTAAGCTTTAAATAAATATTAATATACAGCAGATGTTGCTCGTTCTAGGATGGGGGTGAACTTTTTAATTCAAGCACATTAAAAACAAATAACATAGGAGCCAGATTTCTGTAAGGAAATATAATAAAAACATGTGAAGTCAATGAGCTACTGGGTCTGCTGCACAAATTCTGTTGAGTGACTCCTGGCTTTGCCTTGCTAGCCATCTTCCTTTCTTGCAATGGGGTCTTCTTTCTTGTTCATTATTAATCACCTTAATAACTTTTGCTTTGATTTTTCGCATTTAATGACTTTTTCTCCGACACACTTGTTATGCTGTTGGTTTGTTTTGACTGTTCTATTCTATGGTTACTTTAAAACTTCATACCGAGGCTTTTTCTACAAATCACCTATTACGCAAATCGGAACTATCTAAATTATCAACAATATGCTATTTGGGTGACATCTGTTTTATGTTGCAATTTCACTTCTCAAGATTTCAGTTTTTATTGTAGGTTAGAGAGTTCTAGATAGATCTGGGTAGTAAGCCTGCTGAGAAATATTTTGGAAAATGTATAATATAATCAACACTAAACTTGGTACTAATTAATATTCAAATTGTGCTAAATTAAATTAATATACAAACTCAACCTGCCATGATATTAAAATTTAATTTCGAATTCTGTAGATCGGATAAATAGAACTCCATTCAGAGTCCGATGTTTTTAAATTAGCACACGAACACTTTGTCATCGCAAAGTGATCACATGCTATTAAAGTGATTATAGCACGCAATCACTTTGACATCTCCAGAGCATTCTAGACAGACAGATAGATCTGGGTATTTATATGTATAATTATCGGCAGTGTACACTTCAAATCATTTTCTTCTATGATAGGTGGTAATGTTGCTTTTGAATATTCCTTTGTTTTTTTCTAAATGTTTGATTCTTGCAAAACTGGGTTGTCCTCAATATCCATCCCATATTTATTGTCCATGCATGAGAAAATAATCAACTGCCTCAGTAGATTTTTTTATTTATCCAGCCTTACATAGTTCCTACCAATGAAAATTAGTTTAAAAAAAACTGGTTCAAAAGTGTCATTAGTGACATACATAATTTCCACTTTGAAATAAATCCAGGAACACAGCATTATATTATTGAGGTTCCAATTTAAAACTTTGGTTTTTAAAAAATGCTCTTCAAAACACAAAAATTAAATTTTATGCAGTTCTTACCGATTGTCCATAATTTTACAATGGAAAATAAAATGCTACAGAGGTTAAGTGCATTTACACAACTTTAATGACAATAAGAAATTTATAAAAAAATATTTTGAACTGAAAAATTACATTCAATTCATCTATTTTCATAGGTTATATACGGTGTGTGCATTTTTTTCTACACCTGTTCAGTTCTCTTGTAAAACTCATATCAATTTTCAAAACATCTAAAGGCTGTTTTTTGAAGAAACTTCAATAACACATTGATTCAGCATATAAAAAACTGACAAAAAAAGCACTCATTCAGCACTACATAAAAAATAGAAATTTTCAAATTTTGTAAACATAAAATTGCTTTCTCATAAATCTGAAACAAAGAGCTCCATTATTCTGAATCTGTAACTATTGAAATACATAACAAAGTAAAATCATGCAATGCATTGATTATGATACACTTTCCAACATACCAGAAATCATTACTCAAGTTATCGCTCAAGTTATGAGGATAATGGCTGTGGAATAAATTTCGGTCCTGTGCCCTGACCTTTGATCCCATTTCGATTATATTCAACAGAACCGGTCCAGTATACCTCCAAAATAACATGATAAACTTTTGTCGCAATCGAAGCATTTTTACGTAAGTTATGATGCATAACGGCTATGGAATAGATCCTGCTCCTGTGTCCTAATTTTTGACCCATTTCGCCCATTTTCAATAGGATTCGTTCCCAGGCAGGCCCCTACAACATACTAACATTTCATCCAAATTGAAGCCTTTTTACGTAAATTATGTCGCATAATGGCGATGGAAGTGAGTCCGCTCCTATGTCCTGACCCCATTCTGCCCATTTTTAATAGGGTTTATCACAAGGTGGTCCCCTATCACATACTAAAATTTCATCTAAATCAAACGTTTTTTACATTAGTTATGACACATAAGAGCAGTGGAATGGATCCCACTCCTATGTCCTAACCTTTGACCCCATTTCGTTCACTTTCAATAGGGTTCCTTCCCAGGTGTTCCCCTACCACATACTAAAATGTCAAAGAAATCGAACGATTTTTAAGCGAGTTATCGTGTGGAAGGACATACGCACACAAGGCGTGACGTAATGAGGCAGATGATAATCGTGACCATCTGCTCGCAAGAGTGTGACATCATAAAAGTTTAATGGGATCCACACAGAACGTGTGATGTAATGACACAGATGGCGTGACCGCACGCCAACATATAATGGAATGACGCCATGACACTAAAAACGTGGTAATTCGGGGTGGTTATTTATCCCACTAAACGAATTTTCCTAAAGTCGAGATCAAGCTAAATCAATTTCTAGTACCAGAAAACCGTAGGTTAACGACTTTCATCAAAATCCTTAGAGCCGTTTTTAAAATAAAATTTACATACATACAAGAATTGCTCCTTTAACCACATACTAAAATGTAAAAGAAATCGGATAAGGGCGATGGAATGGATCCCGATCCTGTGTCCTGACTTTGGACCCCATTTCGTCAATTTTCAATAGGGTTCATTCCCAGGTAGTCCCCTACGACATACTAAAATTTCATCGAAATCAAACCATATTTACGCAAGTTATGATGCATAAGGGCAATGGAAGGGACCCCACTTCACCCATTTTCAATAGGGTTCGTCCCCAGGTGGTCCCCTACCACATACTAAAATTTCATCGAAATCGAACCATCTTTATGCGAGTTATCATGCGGACAGACAGACGTACAAAGCTGGAGCATACACGCTTCTTCCAATGTAACACTCAGTGGACAAAACATTACAGATACTACCTACCAGTGTGTTGGTCCTCCTCTAGTATGAATAACAGCCTGTACATGCTGAGGCATTACCCCACCAGATGCTGGAGGGTTTCCGAAGGTAATACCAGCCATACCTGTTGCAGCATTGTCCACAACTCTGCCCGAGACATCAGTCCAGGATCCATGAAACTGATGCTCTGCTCTGCGGCATCCCAGTGAGCTTCCACAGGGTTTAAAACCAGGAACCTTGGGGACCATTGGATGGTTCCAAACTAGACAAGTGTTCGAGTCACGTCTGGGTGGTTGCGGCCCGGTGGGGTGGCACAATATCCTGCTGAAACAGACCATCAGCTGTTAAGGACCTCTACAAACACACTAAGGGACCTAATGTGTCCCATGAGAAGGCTCTCCAAACCATCACAGAGCTAAAACCACCTTGAACAGAGCTGACCTGGCACGACAGGGCCATGGCCTCATACTGTTGATGCCACACCTGCAGCCTTCCGTCAGATCGGTACTGCTGCAAAATGGGATTCATCTGACCACAAAATGTGGTGCCTCTTTGCAGAGTCCAGTTTTGATGTTTCCTGCACCAGGCAATGCATAATTTTCGATGATGAGTTGTCAATAGTAGCACACGAATACGGTGTTGGCTCTCATAGCCCAGGGTATGTAGTGTGTGTCGTACCGTTCTCTTACTCACTGCCGCTGCTTGGGCCTCCGACATTTAACCTGGCTGTACCACTGTTGCCAAGTGGATTGTCTTTACAAGCCTACGTGGAACCTGGTAATCAATGGCGTGTGGTCGGCCAGTGCTTGCTCTCTGGGCGTTGGTACGTATATTCGCGGTACACCCTTGATATGGTTGTTCTTGGAAACCCTATGGTTCTTACCACTTGGTCTTGTGCAACAAAGCATCCACAATCAAAATCGCTCAGATCACTATGTTTACCCATGCTCATTGGTTGCAATACACTGTTGGGAAACCCTGCTGTTTGCCTATTTATAGCCTGTGTTCAGTGTAAATCTGTTCTACTCTGTGCCGGGGGGGGGTTCAAAACCACCCACCACCCCTATCTCTGATGTTTTTGTCTACTGAGCGTACATGTCCCAACAATTCCCGGGTTTCATGGAAAAACCCTCATTTAGAAAGAAAAATATAGTAAAACAGTTAAAAGTAATATCAGTAAGTACTCATCCAATAAGAAATTTCAAAAAAGGAGAAAGAAAATGTAGTCTACTCCCAGATCTATTTATCTCTCTGTCTGGAAAGCTCTCAAGATGTCAAAGTGATCGTATACTTATTTAAGAACATTGGATTATCAATGAAGTGAGTTCTATTTATCTGACCTACAAAATTCAAATTGAAAACTTAATATCATGGCAAGTTGAGTTTGTATATTAATTTAATTTAGCACAATTCGAATATTAATTTGTACGCTTTACTTATTTTTTACTTTATTTTATCGAACTTTCCGGGTTTAGTGTTGATTATACAGGGTGATTCATAAAGAAGTGTAACAGTTTTAACGCACTATAAAACAAGAACAACGTAAGATATTTTATGTTACCTGCAACATAATTGTAGGGGAATGTTTCAAGTATTTTTAGAGACAGCCACAGATGTTCTACGTGTGAACCCTTAGTCACATGACACACATCGAGCTGGTAATCCATTTCTCCTCCCAAACGCGAGGTAAGATATCTGAATCAAGTGCAGTGATAGTGGCTGTGATAGGCTGTTTCAGCTCCGCTAGATCAACAGGAAGGGGAGGGGCGAATACCTTGTCCTCTACGTAACCCCAGAGGAAAAAAAAAAAGGTGTTAAGTCAGGACTTCCGGGTGGCCATTGGGTCAGTGGCATGTTGTAGTCCGCGGCTTGTCCAATCTATCGGTGAGGAAGATGTTCATCGAGATAATCTCGCACGTCGCCTAACCAGTGAGGTGGTGCACCATCCAATTGGAGAACAAAGTTGTCACTGTCATCCTGCAACTGTGGCATCAACCAAAGACTTAACATATCCAGAAAAGAGCCTCCTGTGACAGTTTTCTCGTAAAAAAAGAAGGGGCCGTACACTTTCTTTTTGGACACAGCACAGAACACATTTACCTTAGGGGAATCTCGTACGTGTTGCACTGTAAATCTGGGATTCTCCGTTCCCCAAAAGTGAACATTGTACTTGTTTACCTGACCACTCACATGAAATGTAGCTTCATCAGTGAAAACTAAGTGATCAGCCAAATCATGTTTCAAAACGGTGCTGCATTTTGGCACAAAATTCAAAGCGCTTTGTCTTGTCAAGGTCAGTGAGATTTGGCAACATCTGCACCTTGTATGGAATCATTTTCAGCTTCTTTCTTAAAATTCTCCAGACAGTGGGCTGTAAAATCTGCACTTCACGACTCACCCTCCGCGTTGATTTTCCCGGGCTTGGTTGAATGGCGGTGCAAAAACTATCGACGCCTTCTTCCGATGCACGCGGTCATCCAGGACTTTTAAGTTTGCACAAACAGCCTGTAGTTTCAAATTTTTTAAGCCAATCACAGATAGATTTTCTGGTTGGAGGTTCTTTTCCGAAACACGATAGAAAATGCTGTTGCACAACAGTTACAGATTCCGTTTTGCTCAATTCAAGAACACAAAACGCCTTCTCCACTGCAGACGCTGCCATTTTGACTGACTAGTCATGTGACACGTGCGCTATAACCTATGTCACTTCCCTCAATAGTGGGACACAAACTTTATGAGTACATCTACCTAACGGTTCGCAGTTGTGGTCCATGTCTTCAACTGTTACTGTTTGAATCAGGGTGTATTATACGTTTTGCAAAGGGCTTTTTTACTATTATAAATACCCAGATCTATTTAGAATGCTCTAACCTACAATGAAAACTGAAATCTTGAGATGTTCAAGTAAGTAAAATTGCATCTGAAAACAGATGTCGCCCCAATAGTGCATTGTCAATAATTTTGCTATTCCAATTTGTAATAACAGATGTTGCATTATTTTGTAAAAAAATCCTCGGTATATGAAGTCTCAAACTAACTGTAGAATAGGACAGTCTAAAATAAATCATGAACAGTATAACAAGTGTGCCAGAGAGAAAGTCATTGAACGTGAAAAATCAAAGCAAAAGTTATTAAGATAATAATGAATGAGGAAGAAGATCCCATCATGAGTAAGTATCAGAAGGAAACATGGGTAGCAAAACAAAGCCAGGAGTCGTGCAACAGAATTCATGCAGCAGCTCATTGATTTCACATTGAACAAGAGACTCCAGATCAAACTCAAGCACGTTGAGATGCAGACACTGCTGCTTATCGACTTCACATAGAACGAAAGACTCAAGGATGTTGAGATGCAGACACTGCTGCTCATCGACTTTGCATTGAACAAGTCTCCAGAACAATCTCAAACACATCGAGATGCACAGTGTTGCCAAGTCTACCGATAAACCAGTAGATCTACTGGTTTTCAGCTGTATCTAACTGACATACTGATAACATTTTCAAAATTGTTCAATTCTACTGGGTTTTTTTTACGTTTGAGGTAAGATTAAAATTCTGACTGTTTGAAATACTGTCAATTACTTTACCCTGCCTGAATTCTGCTGCCCTAGTTTTTAAGTGTAAAGAAGCTTTAATTGTATTCCGGGATATTGAAATTGGCAGCGATTCTCCTTATCCCCTAGGGGTAGAGATCGTATGGTTTTGATTTCATTTCAAGTGGCAGGTAAGTGTAGTTACGGATCAGTTCATTGTATCTTTCACTATCTTTTATTCTTCTGCTTTGCTTTTAAGTATCTGTTTTTCCATCTGTGTGAATTTCTTTTCAGCTGTGGAAAGATTGGTTTCCTACAAAATCATGTAAGAAGGTCCTACAATTACGTATATATTTTTGCACCTGTGTTTATCAATTGAATATAGTTATGGAGCCTTTCAGGAAAAAGTAAAGTATTCTCAAAGGTATAGTGAAAAGTGGGAAGAAGACTTGTTTAAGGATTGGCTTTGCCTCAGTAAGAAGATAAACGACTTTGCATATAGTAAAGCATACTGTGTTGATCTTTCTGTTAATGCTTCTTTAAAGGCAGATTTGGAAAGACATTCCAAGACAAAAAAAGGAAGCACCAAAAGAATGTCGAAGGCCTTTCTAAACAGCCTAACCTGCTGAACGTGTGTGTCTTTAGTGGACAGTGCAAGATAGAAAATGATGTTAAAGAAGCAAAGATCAGGCTGGCAGCTTTCGTTGCCGAACATAATTTGCTAATAAATATTATGAACCACTTACCAAATCTTTTGAACACTGCCTTTAAGGCAGATCCTGCCATTCATATGCCACTCTTTTAATTTCCAGTTGTCGAACTAAGACAACGGCACTAATTAAAAACATCACAGGGCAAACAGCTAAGGATGAACTAAACATTCTTCTTCGAGAAAACAAATTCTGATTAATTGTAGATAAGACAACGGATTTAGGCTGCATAAAGCATCTATGTTTAGTTGTCAAAGATTTGGAAGTGTCTTGTGGATCTTCTTGGTTTGGTTTTCCTTGTAGATGTCAGTGCCAATACTGTATATGAAGACATAACAAAAATATTCAATACAGTAGATATTTCTTATAAAGAAAACATTATTGGATTCGCATCTGATTGTGTAAATGTTCTGGTAGAGGAAAGCACTCCTTAGCAAAAAAATTAAAGGAAGACGTTCTTATTTTACTCATTAAACGATTCGTATGCCACTCTTTTAATTTGTGCTTCCTATGCCTGAGAACAATTGCCCCATGCTATGGAGGATTTGGCACGTGATGTTTCAAACTATTTCAGGTGTAGTCCAAAACGTGTTGGTGAACTAAGGAAGCTCCAGGAATTTGCCAAAATTAAAGCCCACAAGATGCTCCATCCATGTCAAACTCGTTGGCTAACATCGAAACCGGAAGTGACGAGACTTTATAAACAGATGCCAGACCTGAAGCTGTATTTTGCCAATGTGGTAGTTATTGAGAGAAATAATTCTTCTCACACTATACTTCAAAATGCAGGCAGAAAAGCCAAAACAAAAGTTCACATTGGAACTCTTCCGTAGTTTGAATTCAGAAATGCAGGCAGAAAAGCCAAAAATTCATATTTTATATGATAGAGTTTGAAGTGTGTTTCGCACTTTTGTGGACAGTTACATTGATGAGACGCACTTGAACCATACAGCTTTGGAAAATGTCCAATTTAAAAATCCGAAGTATTTCGCACCGGTTGACAAGATCTATCTTGGGGCAAAAGTTCAAGCTACAATAGGTAATAAGAATCACATTTTAACTGCACAAGAGATCCTGACCTTTCAGCAGCGAAGCACAACCTTCCTAGTGGAAAGTGCTAATAAGGTTTATAAACGTTTTCTTCTTAAAGATACAGCAGCGCCCCGGTGGCGTAGTGGTCTAAGCGATGACCTCTGATCATTCGCCCGAAAGGGGTTGGGGTTCGAATCCCGGTGTGGCATGGATATTGTGTTTGTCTAACGGCACTGGCTTTCTCCATTTCCTGGAAACAGTGACCCTAAATTAGGGACGGGTGACTTCTTATAGCCCATTGAGTTGCTCACGGTTGTCGTTAAACCTCCAATAAATAAATAAATAAAATAGATACAGCAACCAAAGGATTGGAGTTTTTGAATCCAAAAGTGGTATTGAAAAAACATATTTCCAGCATAACACCAGTAGCCATGAGGTTCCCAAATTTGGTTAATGGCAATGAAGTGCAGATATTGGACACAGAGTGGAGGCTGTTAAAAAATACACCGTTGTATCTTAAAGATGACATGGTTCGGATCCCGGTGGGGCTTGAATGGTGTGTTTGTCTTACGGCACTGGCTCTCTCCCTTCCCTGAAACCAGTGACCCTAAATCAGGGACGGGTGACTGCTTATAGCCCATTGAGTAGCTCACGGTGGTCGTTAAACCTCGAATCGAAAAAAAAAAAAAAAAAGATGACGTAACTCTTGAAAAATTTGAAAAACTAAGCAAAACTGAAAAAGAAGACGGTGCAAAAATGTTTCCTGAATTAACAAGCATTACATCATAGCGGTTTTTTTTTTTGTTTTTTTTTTTAATTTTCGAAACTTTGTGTTTAATATTTGAGTGGTTATCCACAAACGTTTCTTCAGGTGCTTTTTCTGCATTTCCCACAATGTGAACCAGCTACCAGATAAGAACTTTGTTTTACCTGCTGTAAGTAATTGATATTCATAGTTTTCTTATTTATAAGACTTTCTCTCTTGATTTTTGTTCTTCCTTGTTTTCAGACACATTTTTTAATACATGTAAGTTTTGAATGTCCCTGTACGTCAATATGCCTCTATGCATTCGTACAATTGATTATATATTTATATATGATTTTGCCTTCGATTATATGTTTACATATATATTTTTTTGCTCTTCCCTGTTTTCAGACGTATTTTTTAATACAGTTAAGTTTTGAATGTTCCTGTAGATCAATATGCCTCTGACATTCGTAGAACTGATTATATATTTATATATAATTTTTCCAGATGCAGTTATTATGTTTGCTATAAATGCATTATAGCACATGTTCACATTCATAAGTACATGCCTTTTTATTCATATACCGTATGTACTCGAGTATAAGACGACCACCCCCCCCCCCTTCCCACTTTCAAAGGAATATATCGTTAAGGAATCGGAAACTCGCGTATAAGTCGATCCCGGAATGAGAAAAAAAAAATTTAAATGAATTTATTCAAAAACATTTGAAAACGAAAAAAATTATATATATAATACTAAATTTAATTTGCATACCCAAAAACTTCATCGGAACTCTTCAAAATCCGATTCCGAGTCAGACTCGCCAAACAGTTAAAAAAGTCTTTCTCCGTCATCGGCGCGTCATCATAAACATCAGTATTCCCACTATGCCTGTGTCATCAGAATCACTGTCATCATCACTCATAAAAATCTCATCATCCTCTGTGCCATCAAGTTTTTTACTAATGCAACATTTCTTGAATGATTTCATGACCATTCCCGCAGGTATCGCATCCCAAGCATCTTTGATCCAAAGCGCAATCAAAACAATATCCGGCTTCTTTAGATTCCCGCCCTTGGTTTCAGTCGGCAAATCGGAACCAATCTGCCCAATGCCTCCGCACATTGTCCTTGAAGGGCTTATTAAGGCAGACATCTAGTGGTTGAAGAACAGATGTCAACCCACCTGGGATGACAGCAAGAGTTGTTTTTGAAATTTCTGCAGTTTTTTTCACTTCTGCACAACGGTGTGCAACAAACATATCCCACACCAAAAGAGAAGGTTTCCTCAAAAGTGCACCTGGCCTTTTTTTCCACACATTCTTTAACCAGTCAATTGCTCCGGATTCGTTCATCCATCCTTTTTCATGGGCACGAACGAGCACACCAGACGGAAAGAAAACGCTTTTTGGCAGAGTTTTGCGTTTGAAAATAATTACCGGAGGTAGCTTACTGCCGTCGGCCAAACAGGAAAGAACAACCGTGAAACTGGATTTTTCGTGGCCAGTCGTTTTGATCAAGATATTTTTTTCGCCCTTTTAGTTCACCGTCTTATTTCCAGGAAGGTCGAAACACATGGCGGTTTCATCTATGTTCCCTATTTGGGAAAGTTCAAAAGCAGTCTCTTTTTTCTTTTGAATTACATACTTTTGAAATTCCATTATCTTTGCTTCAAGGTCACGAGGTAACTTTTGTGCAATTTTGGTGCGCTGGCGTTGACACAACCCATAGCGGTTCCTGAACCTTGTGCACCAACCTGGTGAGGCACGAAAAGTGTTATTTGCGGCTGCAAACTTTTCATCTTTTGCGAGCTTCATTGCTCGCAAACGTATACCAGTTCGCATTACAATGTAACCATTTTGTCTGCAGCCCACAATCCAATCATTCACTTTCCAGCTCTGGGAAAGATGTCGTTCCACGAGCGCAGCGCCTTTTGCGATTTTCACCAAGTCCGTTTTTTTACGCCAATCTCGAATCAGGTTTTTGTTAATGCCAAATTGACGTGAAGCAGCACAGTTGTTAGTATTTTCTGCAAAAGAAACCACTTTCAACTTGAATCCTGCGTTATAGGACATCCGTTTCTTTACACAATCCGTGTCACCCATAATAGGAGAAGCGAGACACGTGCGATTAAGAACAAGCAACACCAAACACTGGCTGTCGCATGGCTCCGTTACGTCAAAGGTCAGCGCAATCAACTGGTAGTCGGAAGGGTGGAGAGCTTTCTATGCACGGCTGTGACTGCGCTGTGGATACGCAAAGCCAGGAGAGAGGAGACTTTTCAAAGCGCGGAGAAATTTGGAGGGTCGCGATTTCGTAATTCTACCACATCAGTGTTTTTTCTTCCTTTCTTTTTTTTTCTTTCGGAGGATTGCGATTTCGTAATAAATACCGCATCGGCATTTTTATTTCTTTTGGGATGGATTGCCTTTTGCCTCACGGGAAGAACTTTTGGACTTATGATTTTTTTAGACCCCGCATATAAGTCGATCCCTTTACTTTGAAGCTCTCATTTTGTCCCAAATTTCTCGACTTATACGCGAGTATATATGGTAATTGAAAATTGCTTGTATATTACACGCGCCAGAAGTGTCTACTGATTTCTACTGATTTTTTGCAGTTCTGTCTACTGATTTTTGATGTCAACCACTTGGCAACACTGGAGATGCAGATGTCCATTGATGCCTCACTGAACGAGAAACTTCCGAACAATCTCAAGTCGTCAAGAAGTACATGCCAAGGCACATCACTTAGCACGAGAGCATCAAAGGCAAGCAATTCACGACAAAGCGATTAGTTTTGTGGAGGCTTGAGTAGAAGCACATAACCGCAGATCAATGAACGCTATTTGCCAGTTATGCGATTCAATGAACTTTGCTGCTGAACATTGGTCTGATGGAAAATTCACCAGTTGCTGCCAGGAAGGAAAAGCCAGATTGGAGAAGCCCTTAGATGCGGACGGTAATGTGTTGCCTTATCCAAATTTCCTGCGTGAATTAATGATGAATCCAGACAATCAGGACTATAAGAACTTTTGCAAAAACGTTCGCTCATACAACAGTGTTGTTTCATTTGCATCATTGAGAGCCAAAGTAGTTGATTTCAGTGCCAGAGGACCCTACGTTTTCAAAGTTCATGGTCAAATTTTTTACCGCACGAGTCATATTCAACCAGTGAATGGCCAAGCTCCTCAGTTTGTACAACTTTATGTGATTGACAGTACTCAGGCTACAGAAATCCCAGTTACTCGTCCAGCCAATGAGCAATGCCTCACATGTGTTCTGGATCAGATCGACCACTTTTCTAGAAAGCACAATTGACTCTCTGATTCATACCACATGCTTCATGATATTGAAGCTCAAGCAATTGAAGAAGCAAATCAAACAGGTGAAGATAGTCCTCTCGTTAATATGGTATTCCAATGAGACCGTCATTCTGATCTGCAACAATATAAAGTACCGACTGCCAATGAAATCACAATGGTCTTTGTCAACAGCGACAGAGAACCTCCATTCGAACATGACATTCGTGTGTATCCAATGAATCCGGCAAATCCACAGTAGCCATTCATCAATATTAACATCCTCAGCCCAAACTTGAATCCAATTTTGTTTCCTTACGGCAAGACTGGTTGGCAACCCAATTGGCATTGCGAGGCTTACGATGGAGCACAAGAAAATTGCAGCAGAGTGAATGTGACTATGTTTCAGTACAAAGCAGCGTTAACAGACATCACAGATGAAATCAATCTGATTGTTAGTGTGGGAAAACTTACCCAGCAATGAACTGTCAATTCATATCTCCAGGTACAAGAAAATAACCTGAATTTCATCCAAATGCATGAGCAGCAGTTACGAACTGAGCTCTATCAAGGACTTGCTGACCATCTTGAGAACATGGCTCAAAATGCTGGTGTGAAAGCTGAAATTCCAGTGATTTTGCCCTCATCATTCGAAGGATCACTGCGCAACATAAAGAACGGTGTCCTGACGCGATGTCCGCTTTTGCGGAACACAGTGCACCAGTTCCTTTCATTACATTTGCAGAGAATCTGAAGTGGCCAGAAATCACTGAAAACTTGCGGCGAGGTGAACATCTATCTGACTGTCCTGATTTGGTAGCACGAGTTTTCAAGTTGAAATTGAAATCACTCATGGATGATATGACAGTTTATGGTGTCTTGGGAAAATTGACAGCTTATGTCTACACATTAAGTTTCAAAAGCAAGGACTACCACATGCTCACATTTTAATTGTTCCACGAGCTGAAGACAAGTTTCAACTACTGTATGTATCGATCAATTTGTGTCTGAGATTCCTACAGCTAATCAAAATCCGTGCTTGCATGAAATCGTAACAAGGTGCACGGACCATGTGGCATCTACAATCCTGGAGCACCTTGAATAGGTGGTGGAAATTGTAAGAAAATGTTTCCCAAGCAATTTCAACTGGAAACGGCACAGAATGTGAATGGCTATCCGTTGTATCGTAGATGCTCAGGTGTCACTGAAGTATAAGGAACAACAATGGACAACAGTTAAGCCCTACAAATCTGTATCTGCTGCTAAAATATGGCATGCACAGTAACGTCAAAATATGCACTTCTCTGCGTGCAGTTAAATGCATTTACAAAGGATTCAACTGTGCCAACATGGCCGTGACTGCAGGACAACTCCAACACAATGAGATTACAAACTATACTGATGCTTGATACGTCAGTACACCTGAAGCAATGTGGTGCTTGCTTGAATCAAACACGCATGACTGCTCGCATGCAGTGATAAAACTCCACTTCACCTGCCAAACCAGCAACACATTATGTTTAAAGATGGCCACAAACAGGAAGCCTTAGAAGCTGAACAAACAGGACAAATGAAGCTCGAGTCGTGGTTCCAGTTAAACCAAAGAGATCCTGATGCACATGCGTTGTAGTACACTGACATTCCTTACAACTACATGTACATTTGTAACAACTGGCAAAAGCGACAGAGGAAACAAGATAGTCGCGAGAATGTACATGGTTAGTGTAAAAGACGAAGAACGGTTCTACCTGTGCATGCTGCTGCTTCACGTTCTTGGTGCTACAAGCTTCAAATTTCTTCGAACGGTTGACAATGTTGTTTATGACACTTTCAAGCAAGCAGCTTTCCATCGTCACTTGCTGGACTCTGATGAAGAGTGGGATCGTTGCTTACGTGATGCTGCCACCTATCAATGGCAGAGCAACTGTCAGACATTTGCATTTATCTTTTGCTTTTGTAATCCGACAAATGCGCTCAAGCTGTGGAACAAATACTCGACTGACATTTCTCTCGATTATTTACACAACAACCTTGCAGCAGCTGCTTGGAACATGGCACTACATGACATTAATGCAATGCTTAAACAAGGATGGTCACGTGCATCAATTGGTATTCCCGTGCCAACGGGAAATGCAACCAAAGTTCAGCTTTACAACCAAATTGAGGAAAAAGAAGATGCATAACAGACTAATTGCATCCCTGAATGGAAAATAGCTTGCCGCTTTCACGAAAATTACCGGGAGCTATTGACAACACAAAGGAAAACAACAGATATTTTTACTTGGATGGTTCCGGAGGTTCTGGCAAAACGTATCAGTATTCAACGCTCTTATCTTTCATTTGAGGCAAAAGAGAAATTGCACTTCCATTCACAACTACCTGTATTGCCGCAACACTGCTGAAAAGCGGACGAACTGTTCACAGCGGATTTTTTTTTTTATTTTGATTAGAGGTTTAACAAACATTGTGAGCAACTCAGTGGGCTATAAGCAGTCACCCATCCCTAATTTAGGGCCACTGGTTCCAGGGAAGGGAGAGAGTCAGTGCCGAAGACAAACACAACATCCATGCCTCACTGGAATCCCAACCCGGACCTCGTTCAGACGAATGATCAGAGGCCATCGCTTAGACCACTGCGCCACCAGTGCGACTACCAGTGGATTCAAGCTAATGGTTCCTCTTCTCGACACATTAATTTCGTCAATGAGAACAACAACTCTGGAAGCTGAGAAACTGCGGCAAGCTGTGCTCATCCTCATTGCCCAGGAACAGAAAGTACCTAAAACTGTGACGTACATTGCAGAACAAAATCCCTCTGCAGAACATTTTTTATCTTAGATTGCAATGCCTTATGGAATATACAGGGTGAATCAGCTAAGCGTGTACAAACTTCTGAGAGGGGTAGGTTGCACAAAGACAAATTGGAATCAAAATCGGAATCACATAGCTAGCAATGCAGGGTCGGAAACGCCATCTTCATGCACTAGTGTACAGAGAGGACGAGAAATGAAAGAGCAGCACTTACGTAAGAGAACAAAATGTCTTTTATTACGCACAAGACATGTGCAAAATGCATTGAGGTTACAGAAGGTGTTCAAAGTTGCGACCATGAGCTGTAACACATGTTTGACATCGTCGGTGCTTGGAATCACGTACATTTTGGAAAATTCCTGGCGTGTCTCGGACTTCCGAAGCAGCTACAGAGATGTTTTGCAACAAGATCCTCATCACTTTCAACGGGGGTGCCGTACACCAGTCCTTTGATGTAACCCCAGAAGAAGTAATCAAGGAATGTTAAGTCCGTTGATCTTGCAGGCCAATGAACCACCATGCCTGATCTAATGATGTCCAAATGTCATGTTTAAGTGATGACGAACGTCATTGCTGAAATAGGCGGGGGCCCCCATCGTGCTGCAACCACATTGCACGGAGCAACGATTGAGGGACTTGTTGTTCGTTCAATAGCTCTGGCAAGTCGCATAACCTCTGATGCAGCCGTGCAAACACTAGGTGGTTTGGCACTCGTCTCATCGGGAACCGTCCCCGGTACAGTCGCACGGCGGCTCGTCTGTTGCAGTCCGCTGCTCCATTTGCGAGGTGCATATCAGCCATTTCCGCGTTCGTGAACTTAGCCATCCTACTACCTCTGTGGGCGGTTTACAAATGACGGCATCCTGAAAGAACGTATGAGCAGTCTCGCGGCCGAACAACGTCATCTACCGCCTGAAGATGGCGTTTCCGATTCTGCATTGCTATGTGATTCTGATTTGTCTTTGTGCAACCTACCCCTTCCAGAAGTTTGTACACGCTTAGCTGCCTTAAAAAACTTCTGTATGTAACTTAGCATGTTCTCAACTACCATCTACTTAACTTATATATACACTGTATATATATATTATTTTTTTTATTATTATTTTAGTTTCAATCTTCTTGCAGAAAGTTTCTTTCATAGAACACTTTTTGTGAAATCTTAAATTTCAATCCCTTGCAGAATATTTTTTTATCTTAGATTTGCAAGAGCTTGCTCGCGCACCCCACATCTTCATTCTGGCAACTCCGCCTTCCTGGGGCACTGACCAATTTCCCTCTCCTCCCACACAAATGCACACATCCATCCACCCCTACCATTTGGGATAGCAAGAGATTTTCTTCTTCCCTATGCTTTTTGAAAGACCCCTTCCACACTACAACAATGTCACAGCGGAGAGGCACCAAGCCATGTTAAACTGCATGATATTTCTAGGGAAGGTGTTTGTTAGGTGACCATCCTGGAAAAAAATCACCTCTAGTCAACAACAGCTGAACACGTGCGCATGGCTTTTATTATTCCCAAAAATGTCTGCGAGAGAGAAGGTTGCTTGTTTCAAATGTGATAGTCAAATAATTTCAAAAATTTAAAGCTGCATTATCAGCTTAGCCATCCTGGGAAAATGGTAAAGCACAATTCGATTGGCAAAAAAAGCATACTAACTTTATTTTTAAATCAGCTAGCAAATGCAAATAAAACTGAATGTTGAAACAGTAAATACGGAAGATAATTCAAGAAAAAGACCCCAAGAGAACAGTGCTGCTGTTACCGTCGTCAAATGAAATAAGCAAACTGTCTGTTCAATTTCAGATGTCAACGATCTCAGCTTCTTTAAGTAGTACGATCTCAGCTTCTTTAAGTATATATATATATATCAGGGTCCGTACACTTCTGGAGAGAAAAGATTCAAGGATTATCCAGGACTTTTCCAAGACATGTAAAAAAGTTCCAGGGTGATTATTACGCTTTACAGTATCATGGTCAAATTATTTTTTTTTTAAGTAATTTCGGTTTTAAGCACGGTGTATGATAGTCAGGTGATACGACTCTGGAAACAAAAATCTCCCGTTAATGTCACTTCTCGCTAAATGGCGCGACCAACGTGTGGGCCGATGATTTGATACAACCTATGCTTTCTTATGTGAGGAAGCGGCAGAAACAATCATATTTTATGAATGCTATTTTGCTTAGAATTAAAAAAACAATAACTTGGAACGCTTCGCAAACGTGCACTTTTGTGCCTATCACATGAAATTCGTCAAATAAGCATTATATATATATATATATATATATTTTGGCCACAGAGTGAGTACTCTAACGTGAAGATTTCTGAACAGACGATGTTGAGTTTTTTACTGAGGCAATAGAGAATAGACCCTTTATCATAAAAAAAATTGTACTTCTTGTAAAATGAGATGGTGCTGTACATTTGGAGGAGCAATTTTAACATGGAATTTCAGTTTTTGCGTAAGTCATTGGAGCATCGTTAACGGAGACTGCTGATTTTGAAACTTACCGAAATTTTCACAAAAAATAACTTAGATTAATTTTCAGCTCGAGAAATTATTCCCTATTGATGTTTTCATTTAGTAATAAACAATATATTTTACACATTTGTTTTATTTTTGTACCTAAACATACTAATGAATAAGGCGCTACCTCCATCTGTGCTGGCGATAACAGCAGACAAAGTGCATCGTGGCAAAATGGCTGCTTTTTCTCGGCGGAGATTCCCCCGACCTGCGTGCAGATAGTACAATGAACATATTTGATACCAAGATATAAAATTTGTGATCCTACATTTAAACAATGGTTAATGCTCTTAACATAACATTTCTCCACATTGTAAGCTGTGGAAAAATGCATCACATCCTAATGCTTGCCGCCATTTTTCCAACTCTGTTGGTGTTACATATTAAGCTTTAATAAGAGACATGAACTTACTTTTAAGCAGTAACAAACTCCATTCGAGAACATGAACTTTTATTTCATAACAATAATCATTCCTCCGCCTCATAACAACTCCGCCATTACCACATACCTCCTTGCCACAACCCCCAACGTCCCTAGTAATTTGTTATGTTACAGTTGGGTTAATAAAGGGTGATACAAATTCTTTATATGCTGCATAACCTGTCCGATAACCTATAGTTCGGTACAAAACACTTTTGCCCATACCTAAAACAGAACTGAACAGATTCTAGTCCGACATTTAGCTACACTATAAATTTATCTCCCGTTACGTAAAAACAGAGTTAACGTACTTTACCTTCTGTATAGAAACCCAAAATTTTCTGGAATTCCATACAATATAATTACACAAAGTAATAAATAAAAAATACTCAAGATAAATACCGATTTTGCACTGATGAAATCATAAACACCATATAATCCTATGATGGTTAGTGTGAACGATCGGCCCACAACTCCTGAACGCCCCCTGGCGAGCTGTGAGATTAACAGTCCGTTTTTGAAACTGTTGACAACACAGAGAGTCATATCACCTGACTTATCATACACCGTGGTTTTAAGTAATAAAAATGACGAAAGATGTAAATGGATGGGGGTGCTTTTTTACTCATTACATTTCTTTTTAATGTTTCTAATTGGAGAATTACCCAATAATTCAAAACTGAATCAAGGTGGTGCAAATAACCACAAGGCCTATCTCAGAAAATCATTTCCCTCAATCTGAAGATGATTAATTCAATCAGTCATTTCAGCTGCATCACAATTCTGCTCTATCTTCCCGTGTAATCAGTCTGTTATTGATAACAATTGAAATTATAAAATAAAGCAAGGGCAGATCTGGAATTAAAGAATATGGAGGGTACACATCTAATCAGTTAATAGAAGAAATATAGAAGGAAACATGGTATAAGCCAACGCCTGTTAGTGGAAGAATTGAGAACAATGGAAAAGTTGAAAACAGACGAAAAATATTCTTCATAGAAAAAGCTATGCTAAGGAAAAATAATTTTTCAGATACGTCTCCCGGAAGCATAGATAGCAAGAAGAAGAAAAAAAGAGGGGGGGGGGTTGACCTTTATGCCCTTAGCGGGAAATCTTTGTATTATTTAAAGAGGATAATGCTCTACATCTCTATTGTAGCGAATGGCGTACAGTAAAGAAGAAATTTATAAATAGGGTTTATAGAAGCAGCAACACAGCTGCAAACTGAAGTACAAAACTCCACCTGGCGACAGTACTGTGAACTACAAAATTCCTTGTCTACTAGCCTTAAGTGTTCTACAAGGTAAATGGTATCCGGTGTTGAAAGAATTTTTTTAAATATATCTACTTCTGCATGTGCGATTTAAATTTTTTAAATCGCACATGCAGAAGTAGAGATATTGGGAAAAACAGATTAAGCATTTTCGCTCCCTTTAAGCACTAATTTCAAATTTCACGGCTTTTCAAGACAGCTTTAAAAAAACACCGTTTTACCAGGATATTACAGGCCTTGAAAACGTTGTCATGATTTTCAAAGATTTTCCAGGTTTTCAAGCACCCATGCGCACCCTGATATATATATATATATATAGTGAACTGTAGAAAATAAGAATTGCAAAAATTAAATGCCATAAAGAATACTGAATTAAACTCAATAACGGAAATTCAAAATTGAAAAATCAAAAAAAGAAAAAAAAAATTTTTGAACATACAGGTTGCCGTCATCAGGAGAGCATCAACCTGCGGGAGTGGCCTTTCTAGTACCAACAAACGACAAGGAGAACCAAAAATGTCGGTTGGTCATGCTCCCTAGGCCACCAGACCAAATGCCAAAACAGACATTGAAATTCAAAAAATAAGAATATAAACACTGGAAAAAATTATAAAAAAGGCTTACCGGCAGACCAAACCGGTCAATGCCATGAGTGAAAATCAAACTGAACTGGACCAACGACCCACAAGAACCCAAATATATATGCTAACGTTAAAGTGGTCGCGGTTAGATGACATCCTAGCAAGCCAAAAGAATATGTAAAATGACGAGATGCGAAACTGTGTATGTAAATAGAAGTCTTCAACCACTAGGGACCCACCAAGTGGTACTTTATATTGCCTGACTCACTTAATTTAATATTGTAAGGTCCTAGATCAGTAAAGCGTGTCAATGTGCACTTTGAAACTCTTTGAAACCGAATTAAAATCCGAAATTAAGTGTTTTAAATAATGCTTTAAAAAATTACTGGGAAAGCTGTTAGAATGCAGTCTAGATAGAAGTGTTTTAAGATTTTTTACAAGTAAAAACTGTGTGGAGCATATTTTTGCTGTTCTATGAAATTGAGAAAGGAGTAGATTACGATGTACGTCTTTAGAAATACTGGGACTAATGAGTGTAGTAAATGATATCAAAATCAAAAGCATTTCTTTTATCATAAAGATTTACCACACCTCTACCTTCCTCGTCCACCTGTACCTCCAAATCGAGGTAACAAACGTAAGTAGACGAGCTGTTAGTTTTTTCTAAGGTGAAATCCTCAGGATACAAGTCAACAGCGCATCGCAAAAGTCTGGCACGTTAATGACAATAATGTCATCAACGTACCTCAGAACGATACCAGGCAAAGGGCAAGTAGCTGTATATCTATCCTCAAAAAAGTGCAGATAGAGATTGGCTAAGCTACTTGAGAAGCGACTGCGCATCGGAATACCATGAGTTTGGAGGTATAGCCCATCGCCCATGGTAACGAAATTGTTATTAATACAGAAGTCCACTAAAAAGTGCCAGAACTGTTCTGTAACCTCGGACTCAAACTTTTTGTGTAGATTTAAGGCCACCTGCCATAAACCCTTCAACGAAATTGAAGTGAAAAGGTTTTTAAAATCATAGGTATCAACAGATGAGACAGTTGTCGAGTTCAACGCCTCTAAAACTCTGTCATTGTTCAGGATAATCCAGGTCAAATCCAGCCTGCGAAGCACTGCAGACAAGTATCTCTGAAGCAACCCACCCGCTTTATTTACTATTATAACAGTTGTGTCCGCTGGTTATGAAACGAAAAGAAACAGGTTTCTTGTGGAACTTAGGAATAGCATAATCGACAAATTTACTAAATTTGTCGGAATGACAGTGACAACTGTCAACCCGTGGAACTTAGGAATAGCATAATCGACAAATTTACTTGTGGAACTTAGGAATAGCATAATCGACAAATTTACTAAATTTGTCGGAATGACAGTGACAACTGTCATCCTCTTTATCGTTTAAAGCTTTGAGATTTGCTACGGTTTGTCTGTAATTGAAAATTCGGCGACCAAGCGGTTTTTCATAACGATAGCAGGTCACCAATTTTACCTCATTTCCAAGGAAAAATTAATCCAAATGTCTACATAGAGTTGACTTTAAACCAATGTAGTCAATGGCCTCATGGCAAAAATCATTTGGATTCATTTCCCCTCAGAAATGAGGTAAAATTGGTGACCTGCTATTGTTATGAAAAACCGCTTGGTCGCCGAATTTTCAGTTACAGACAAACTGTAGCAAATCTCAAAGCTTTAAACGATAAAGAGGATGACAGTTGTCACTGTCATTCCGACAAATTTAGTAAATTTGTCGATCCTCACCATGGTCATGTTGTTACTGGTGACCTCGATATTGTGCCTTTTCGAGAGCCACGTTCTCTTATGTCTTTGGGCACCAAATACAGGTTGGCACCTCCTTTCAATATAAAGAAGTGTCTCTTTATTTTGCATACTAATTTTTTGCAATGTGCACTCAAACTTTTCTATGAGTTCAGTCTGCCTCTCGAATCCTTTAGTGAGTGGTTGGGTTGTGTGCCTTGTGACATTCGTCATGAGCTTGGTAAATTAAATAGCTCTAAGGTTTGCACCCAGCAACCACATAACCTTTCCTTGATCACTTCACAAATTCGTGAACTTCAAGATTTATTCCCTTAAGATTTATTCACTGTTTCCCCAGTGGATAAAACTCCTAATAATTTTGCCATTATCTGTAAACAGTTTTATCAGAGTCTCCTATTACAGGAGATGAACACTACGGATACATACACTCCGGCGTCTCGAAACCGTAAGGATGTTGTTAAAAAAATTATTGCTCTGCATAAAAGGATTAAGCTTACAGTATCTAACTTAAATTTTCCTTTCGTTTATGCTATTCCTAAGTTCCACAAGAAACCTGTTTCTTTTCGTTTCATAACCAGTGGACACAACTGTTATAATAGTAAATAAAGCGGGTGGGTTGCTTCAGAGATACTTGTCTGCAGTGCTTCGCAGGCTGGATTCGACCTGGATTATCCGGAACAGTGACAGAGTTTTAGAGGCGTTGAACTCAACAACTGTCTCATCTGCTGATACCTACGATTTTAAAAACCTTTTCACTTCAATTTCGTTGAAGGGTTTATGGCAGGTGGCCTTAAATCTACACCCAAAGTTTGAGTCCGAGGTTACAGAACAGTTCTGGCACTTTTTAGTGGACTTCTGTATTAATAACAATTTCGTTACCGTGGGCGATGGGCTATACCTCCAAACTCGTGGTATTCCGATGCGCAGTCGCTTCTCAAGTAGCTTAACCAATCTCTATCTGCACTTTTTTGAGGATAGATATACAGCTACTTGCCCTTTGCCTGGTATCGTTCTGAGGTACGTTGATGACACTATTGTCATTAACGTGCCAGACTTTTTGCGATGCGCTGTTGACTTGTATCCTGAGGATCTTACCTTAGAAAAAACTAACAGCTCGTCTACTTACGTTTGTTACCTTGACTTGGAGGTACAGGTGGATGAGGGAGGTAGGGGTGTGGTAAATCTTTATGATAAAAGAAATGCTTTTAATTTTCATATCATTTACTACACTCATTGGTCCTCCAGTATTTCTAAAGAAGTACATCATAATCTACTTCTTTCTCAACTTCATAGAACAGCAAAAATATGCTCCACACAGTTTTTACTTGTAAAAAATCTTAAAACACTTCTATCTAGACTGCATTCTAACAACTTTCCCAGTAATTGTTTAAAGCATTATTTAAAACATTTAATTTCGAATTTCAATTCGGTATCAAATTACACATTGACATGCTTTACTAATCTAGGACTTCAAAATATTAAGTGAGTCAGGCAATATAAAGTACCACTTGGTGGGTTCCTAGTGGTTGAAAACTTCTATTTACATACGCAGTTTTGCATCGCGTCATTTTACATATTCTTTTGGCTTGCCAGGATGTTATTTAACTGCGACCACCTTAACGTCAGCATATATATTTGGGTTCTTGTGGGTCGTTGGTCCAGTTCAGTTTGATTTTCATTCATGGCGTTGACCGATTTGGTCTGTTGGTAAGCCTTTTTTATAATTTTTTTCCCTGTGTTTATATTCTTGTTTATTGAATTTCAATGTCTGTTTTGGCGTTTGGTCTGGTGGTCTAGGGAGCGTGACCAACCAACATTTTTGGTTCTCCTTGTCGTTTGTTGGTACTAGAAAGGCCACTCCCGCAGGTTGATGCTCTCCTGATGACGGCAACCTGTTTGTTCATTTTTTTTTTTTTTTTTGGTTTTCAATTTTGAATTTCCATTATTGAGTTTAATTCAGTATTCTTTATGGAATTTAACTTTTGCAATTCTTATTTTCTACAATTCACTCTATATATGCTACTACATGAGTACAGCTGCCTTTGGCACTTCTCATTGTACTAGCTATGTTTTTGTTCTATTTTTGTGATTTGTTTTTCTTTTTTTACTTTTGCAAATTAATTTATATATATATATATATATATATACACATGTATAATAATAAATAACACCCTAAACAGACCGACAACCCCGACCTCTACTTTCCCAAAATTCAACACAAAACTTAAAATTTCAAAATAACAAAACTCCCCACTTTTCAAACCTGAAATACAAAAGTATAAATAAAAACAATAATCACATGCATCAACTAAAACACTCATGCAACCCAGACCAATCTTTAGGGAAAAGCATCTGTGTCACTTGTGAAAATATAAGAGTTCAGGTTTCATGAGTGTGCTTTATTAATTTCTCATTTGCACAAATTTTATTTTCAAAATGTAGTAACACAAAACTAAATTTTGTTGCACACTGCTTTCCCTACCTGAACTCATAAATGCAAAACCAAGAACAAATCAAATACCTGAATTTCCTAAAGATATGAAATAGCAAGTACAAAATAATAATCAAATCCATCCTCCCAAGTGATTTATAAACAAACTGATGGTTTACGGTTAAACCTTTTTAATAGTACTTCCGTAAATTCTATAATATAAGACCAATCTGTTGATGCGTTCTGAAAACAAATCAATCAAAAAATTAATCTTTGGATGTAAAGAATGTATAGTGTTAAATTTCTCCGATTGAATTTTGGGGAAGTAGAGGTCGGGTTTGTTGGTCTGTAAATATCTTGTCGGTCTGTAAATTTCTTGTGCTGAATTTTGGGGAAGTAGAGGTCGGGGTTGTTGGTCTGTTTAGGGTGTTATTTATTATTGTACATGTATTATCTTCTTCTAGTGTAAGCAGCTGCAAAGCACAGCACTGAAATGGATATTGTACATATGAATATGATTTTATTTCATTTATTTCGTAACTATAGTCTTATTCTTGGTAGGTCCCCCACGGGAGTGCAGGACTGCAGAAATACGATGGGGCATAGACTCCACTAGCTTCTGGAAATATGCTGTAGGCAATGCACACCATACTTCCTGCAGAGTGTTCCACAATTCGGGTGTATTCCAAGGTCTTGGATTCCTATGTTCAATAGCGCGTTGCATGGCATCCCAAATGTGTTTTATCACGTTCACATCTGGGGACTTGGGTGGGAATGGCAACACCCCAAACTCAGATGAATGCTCGTCTAGCCATAATGTGGCATCCCGACACTTGTGTGGAGGTGCATTGTCCTATTGGAACAGGCCCAACCCATCAGCATGAATGCAGGACATGAATGGGTGTACCTCATCAGAAAGGATGCGCACATAGCGTTGGCCGATCACAGACGTTTGTAGACTATCAGGTGTCCCAGTGAAGTCCAGCTAAACACACCCCATACCATTACCGACCCCCACCTCCACCATACCCCCCCCCCACACACACACACCACCACCACCACCAGCCAGTACAGTTACCTGTTGACAGGCGGGATCGATGGCTTCATGGGGTTTGTGCCACACACAAATCCTTCCATCTGCCCGATACAGTTGGAAATGTGACTCGTCAGACCAGGCTACTTGTTTCCAGTGGCAGTGTTGCCGTGCCCAAGCAAGACGCATAGCTCTGTGTCGTGCACCTATCAAGGGGACTCGAGTTGGGCGTCGGCTCCCAAAGCCCATATCGTGCAGGGTACGTTGCACAGTCCGGAGGCTGATGCTTGTTGAGGCTCCAGCATTGAATTCCGATGATACCTGCAAGAGTGCTGCACGCCTATCGCGTGAAACTATTCTTCACAGCCGATGATGGTCACGTTTACCCAATGTCTTTTTACGGCCACACTGGTATCGTAGGTGAGGTTTTGCCATAATTCCTGTAGTCACGGTACACCCTTGCAATGGTCGTCCATGAAAATCCGAACTTTGTTTCTACCTCTGAAATACTATGGCCCATCTCACAAGCGCCAACTATGACACAGCGTTAAAAATCGCTTAAATCATTATTACTTGTCATTCTCATGCCGAAAACGGCTCTGACAGCTGGCAAGGATGTCTATCGCTTTATATACGCACTGGTGGACAGAACCGAGTACGTGCATAGGTGACGTTGCTATGTATTTTGCATAAGCTCGTCTGTACCAGTTTTTCTGGCACTTCAGTGTATATGGAATTTGGGGCGAAGTGTTGCACAGTTTACAGAATATTTATTTTACAACTCTTGGAAGTCATGTTGCAGAACATTCAACATATTTCTGCACCTGGGCATCACTGATGAAATTACAACACACACAAAGAATGGTCTTCTCTATATAGACTTACTTTTGCGTGAAGTGATGAGCAACGATAGGCTGTTCAGAGGAGACTTCAGACAGACACTTCCAGTAGTCTCAAGAGGTACTCGAGCTGATGTAATTGAAAGCTGCATAAAATCAAGCCCTCTTTGGCGCATATTCACTCACCTCACACTCACAACAAATATGTGCAGTGCTCAACAAAACCAACACAACACATGGCTGTTGAATATCAGATCAGGCAGTCTTTTGGAAATTCCAGGATTACTGAGGAATTCCATTGCAATCTCTCAGCAAATGGTAGTCAAAGAAAACTTGATCGAAGTCATTTACAGTGAAAGTTTGAGCAACATGCAAGTTGAAGAGCTGGCAAAGCGAGTCATTTTAGTTCCAAGGAACAAGAAGATTCTGGAAATAAATCGTGCAATCATAGCAAAACTCTAGGGAGACCCACATATCTAACACAGCTCCGATTCAATCATGGCTGATGCTTAATTATCCACCTGAATTTCTGCATGCCAAAACTCCATCAGGCATGCCGCCACATATGTTGTTGATAAAAAAAAAAAAAAAAAAAGTAGTAGTCATCATGTTGCTCAGAAATTTGATTCCCCAACAAGGATTTTGCAATGGCACTTACATATTAATCACTGGACTCCATGCAAATTTTATAACTGCAAAAATAGTTTCTGAATGCAGTCATGGTGATGATGTTTTCTTGCCACGAGTTGAATTAGCTCGGAGTGACACAAATCTGTCATTCGTCCTCAAGCACCACCCGTTTCTTATAATTCCAGCATATGCCATGACCATCAACAAATTGAAGGGACAAACATTTGAGCACGTTGGAATTTTTCTCAAGGAGCCTGTCTTTAGACATGGACAGCTCTATGTTGCATTTCCAAGATCTTGAAACCCCAATCAGGTGAAAGTTTGCATGAAAAAAACTGGACTACAAGGAAAATTGTTGAACAACAAATATTTTACACAGAATGTTATTTATTGCGAGGTTTTTTGAAAAACGAAAATAAATAGCATATAATTTTCAGCTCTTACATGAATGAGTTTTTACTATATTTCCTTACAGAAATCTGGCATCCATTTTATTTATTTTCAGTCTGCTTCAATTAAAAATTTCACCCCTCCTAGGATGGGCAACAAACATTGCCATACATTAATATTTATTTAAAGCTTAAAAACAACCATCCTAGGACAGGCTCGGATCGTGTAAATTGCGAACCAAAATCGGACCGCTCTCAACCCCTGTATGTAAATTGCGAACTAAGGCCCAAGACCCCTATGTGTAAATTGCAAACCAACGTTTCTAGACCCTATGTGTAAACTGTGAACCAACTTTTCTGTGCCCATTCTGACGATATAAAAAAATAAACCAGTATGAAAAAATAACGATTAAAACAATGTAAAGCAATGTATTCATGAAAACAAGAAAATCAGTTTGTCATCCTTGCGCAGGGGCCATGTTAATTTTCTCTGAGATGTTCCATATTTAGTATATGTACATTTGTACTTAATTCATTGTATTCACAAAAACAACCAATGTGTTAAGTAAATATACACTGCTGGACAATTGCTAAGGATGGATCATAAACGGCTATATAGCACATAAAAAAGTAAGCGTGGTTGGATGCCAAGTGAAATAAAATAATGTCAGAATGCCAGGACATTACAAGAAAGACAATTTATTGTGCTCTGAAATCCAGAAGGCTTTGAAACATGTTCAAGGGACAAACAGGCCATTTTGTGCAGAATACGTAAACGTGAAAAAAATGCAATTACCGTCCGCAGGCGTTCCGGCGTAAGATGTCAATACGGGATATGGCCACCATGGAGGGCGATGCAAGATTCCACACGTCGTGTCATGCTTTGCACAACATTATCAAGCAGCTGTTGGGGTAATTTATCCCATTCCTCTGTCAGTGCACGGCTGAGGGTGTCCTTGTTTACTGGAGGGCATTGGCGACCAGCAAGACTCCTCCCCAAAGCATCCCACACATTTTCAATGGGATTCAGATCTGGAGAACGTGCTGGCCATACGAGGCGTTAAATATCCTCACTCTCAAGACACTCCTGGACAGCGACTGTTCGATGACATGTTGCGTTGTCGTCCATGAAAATGAATCTATCACCGACAGCACCACGGAACATGCGAACATGAGGTAGCAGAACATCATTAATGTATCGTTGGCCAGACATAGTCCCAGTTGGAAGCACATAGAGGGACGTACGGCCATTGATCATGATGCCAGCCTATACCATGACACTACATGTCGGATATCGGTCCCTTTCCTGTATGTTTGCTGGACAATATGCAGTACCACTATCACGCCAGATCAGTTGTCGTCGACAATCAGACGATAGACTGTATCTACTCTCATCTGAGAAGAGGACAGCAGACCAGTCGTTAACAGTCCAATTGCGATGTTGATGGCACCATTACAAACGGGCGGTACGGTAACGTCTGGACAATGGGATGCACACAACAGGACGGCGGGAGTATAGTCCTCCTTCATGCAAACGTCTGGCGACAGTTTTTTGGGAGATCCGCTTGCCAGTAGCAGCCATAAACTGATTTGCTACCTCATTAGCTGTGCTGTGCCGGTGTCTTTTTGTTGATAGCGTTATGTACCGATCTTCTGCAGGTGTCGTACTGTGAACACGACCTCCCCCGTGATGTTTGCTACACTCTCCATTTGTTTGAAATGATTTCCAAAGCCTTGAAACAACACTGTGGCTGATGTTGAACTCCCTGGCAACATCTGTTATTTTTCGCTCTTCTTCAATCTTGCCAATAATACGGCCACGCGTAAAATCATCTAGGTAATGTCGGGAAGACATACTGAAAATTGCAAGTTCGTCAATTGATTCTTTCCCTTTCAACTTTGCGTTTGAACAACAACGGTCAATACGCGTCAAATCTTTTATATCTCTTATCAGCGCTATGACGTCACGAACAAGTTCGGCAACCCAAAATTTGCATACGCACAACACGTCTTACTGTATCCCGCACTTATGCTAATTTCCACATTTTCCTGCGTTCCATTTTATAGTTGCTATCGTTGCTATTGTCATCCGTCCTTAGCAATTGTCCGGCAGTGTATATGTACTTAAACAATATCAAAAGTAAACAAATAATGATGAAAAACAATGTAAAACAATATAAAGCAACATATTCATGAAAACAAGAAAATCAGTTTGTCATCCTTGCGCAGGGACCATGCTAATCTTCCCCCCATTTTTGGAAACAATCCCATTTTATAATGATGCGATGCAAATTTTACATAAGAAACTCTTGAATAAGTCATCTTTTGTAATTGTCTATTTTTTCCTGCAATTTTTTATTTTCATTGGAGTGCACTTTTACTGATTCTTCTCTTTGGATTTTTCACACTTTGAATTTTAATGTACATTTGCACTTGAAATAATGTCAACACTTCTACAAAATTATACAGGAATGGCGTGTGTCACTTCTAGTTACCTCATCTTCCGGGCCGATTGTAAAAACCTTTGCTTTACAGTTTTTAACTGTGCATAACCAGAAACACTCCTCACTTTTCAATATCTTCATTTTTCAGTAAGTGTATGCATCTACAATTAACAAATCTTTTCCTATTTCAGAGATCGAGCGCATCCCTTCCATCGTAAAACTTGTCGAACAACAAAAGATATATCTAAAGCAAGGCAATCAAAACAGACCAGCTACATTAGATAATTCCCGCAGATGTTCAGAGAAGTGGGTTCGGAATTTACATATAGCGGTCATGGGCCTTAGTTCGCAATTTACATACAGTTTTAATGGCAGTCTGATTTTACTTTGCAATTTACATACCACCGACCGGCTATAGGTTAGTTTATAATAAGTATGTTCATTTTTCAGCCACAGCAATGATTATGTAGATTTTTTTTTAATTATATGATCCTAATGGAAGGCAGCACAACACCTTGCACAGGTCTTGTATGACAAAGATAAACCATGTCTTAGGAAGAGCTGCACTTCAATTTGAACAACGGAGGTGATATGGATGCTTTATGCATGTGAGTTGGGTAGCAAGGTTTACTGAAAACCAGCTCATGTGGTTGGAAAGTCAAAGTACAATGACCTTTTTTTTGGTGATGTAAATACCTGAAGAGACTCTCATGTTTTTAAAGGCTTTTAATTATTTTAACTTCAATGTGTAATAGACTCTCATGTTTTTAAAGGCTTTTAATTATTTTAACTTCAATGTGTAATAGCAGCTTAGGGTCTGAAAAATTTCACTGCTGTGAAACTGGTTGGAACAGTTTTTATTTTTATTTTTTAAGAATTTTAACAATGAATTAATGTGTTACCGAAGAATTTCTTCAAGAATCAGCTTTAAATGCTTTGCAAATTGACAGTATTTCATGAGAGAGAAAAAAAAAAAAAAAAAAAAAAAAACGAACAAGAGTAGAAAATAAATGTGCAAAAAAGGTGTACCATTGCTACAGCATTTTTGGGTTAAGTTACAATTCTCTTTGTACTGTTTCATTGTAGACATGGCTTACATAGATGTTTGAACAAGAAAAACCATATCAGCTTATTTATGTTATTACATTAGTTTGAAGTCACTGCCGAATGTCAGCAGAATTTAAGGTACAGATAACAAAAGAAAAAAAAAAGAAAACACTTCAAAGAATTCTGTGAAAACAATAACTGGTGAAAGTGTGAATTAGAATTTGGATGAACATTTTTTACATCAACAATATACATAACAGAGCAATTAAAAAAAACCATGCTTAAATAAGAATGTTTAGTATATCATTCTAGAATGATTTACCAATAAAATCTTGAGAGTTTTCTTCGAGCTCAATGTAATAATGGGATCTTAATAAATTTCCGATTATTATATCGATGGGCACAATGTCCGTCACCTGTCAATATATAAAACAGTATTAATAAAGACAAAAAAAAAACTCACAGAGTTCATTTTAATATTCAAACAGAAACAGTAAAAATTATACTTAAACAAAGATTGATTTGTTAAAAGACACTCCTTCAAAAGACAATGGAACAAAACCATTTTATAGCCAAAATGATATTTGAACTCAAAAAACACTGTTACAATTTTCATACATAAACATATTTCTATGAAGAAATGAAAAACTTTGTGTGATAAAAGGTCTTAAACATATACTTATTTTAATGTTGAAAGGTCTTAACATATACTTATTTAAAATAAAATTACCAACGTTTACCACAATCAAAGGTTTATTATACATCGACTATAGTTTCGCAGAGCTCCTGGCTAGGCTTCATCGGGACAAATGGAGCAAAAACATTAAAATCATTGTGACATCATCAGAGTTCTGACGGTCACGGTTTTTGGTGAGTTGTTTCCACGTGCTTCAAAGAAATGGAGTCGACGTCATGTTGTTGACAAGCCGTGAAGAGTTCCGATATATGTGAAAAGCTTCTAATACATTAAGCTTGATAGTTGAATCAGGTTTATCAATGAGCGTAGCATTTCCAAACAGAAATTTATGGTTGTTTTCATGACAATGCTGGGCTATAGGACGACTTCTTCAGTTCACAGTTCCGTACGTAGGTCTTGTGTTCCTTCACACGGAAAATTAAAGCCCTGCGGGTCTGTCCTATATATTAGAGTCCACATTCACAAGGTATCTGATAAATTTCCCAGGTAATTATGTCTTCGACGTAATCTTTTGATCCGAAAACATTTATCTTGTTCATGGGTTTGAAAATAACTTTGAAATTAAAACTCTTGAGAATTTTTAAAATTCCGAAACAAATCTGTGGAGCAAATGGAATAACCGCCCAGTTCTGCCGTATTGGGTGGTCTAACGGCGTGAGTGAGTAAACAGGCTTCAGTTTCCTGAATTTTTGGACAGCTTTATCTATAACAGAATGGGTATATCCTCTGTGTACTGCAATTCATTTAAAAAAACAAGCTCTTTTCTGCAAGGAATCCTCAGCTGAGCATATATGTATTGCACGATATATGCATGTGTAGAAGGCAGAGATTTTTTTGTTTCCATAGGTGATTTGATTTTGCATGTGGGGGTAAGGAAACAGCGAATGGTTTTCGATAAACTGTTGTGCTAAAGAATCCTTCAGAGCGTGATACAAGGACATCAAGGAATGGTAAGCAGCCATTATTTTCAGTCTCGAGTGTGAATTGTATATGAGGATCAATTGAATTGATGATTTCAACTAATTTAGGTATTTTCGAATTCATGCCTTTCCAGAGAACAAAAGTATCATCAACATATCGAATCCATAGGTCAAATGTAACGAGCTGAAAGAGTTTGTCCTCAAAGTGACACGTATAGACTTCGCATAAAATAGGTGACAGTGGGTTACCCATTGCAAGGCCTTCCGTCTGTTGGAAAAATCTTCCACGAAAAAGGAAACTGTTTTGTCTGGTACAAATTTCCCCTAGTCTCAAAATATCTTCTACTTCCGGTTCAGTGAGACTCGCTTTCAACGATTCGAGGGCTCCATTCAGTAGGATGCTTGTGAACATCAAACCTGCCAACTAAATTTAATGATATGCAGAAGATTGCTTTGAAAAATTCAGAAGATAGTAAAAAAATTCAGATTTTTTTTACATCAATTTGTCACACGATAAAGTGTTTTAGAACTCATACTGCTTAAACAAAAAAGGAATACAGGACATTTACCTTCATTTTTGTGTGTGTTTCTATTGAAGAGAGCTTTTATTTATAGTAATTTAACAGTTAGCTGAACTTTTTACAGTGGCCTTTTTGGCTTTTATTAAGAATTCTTTGGAGTACTCTTTTTGAAAACAAAGTAAATTTTCTTTGCATTTAATTAACAGAAGACCCTCAAGCGACTCACCTGACATTAATGATCAAAACATTGTGCGATCTTTTTAACCAAAGAAATAATTCTTTTAAATTAATTAATTTTTTTTGCATTATTAATTAAATGGCAAATACACCCTATAATTATTATTTCACTTTGGTGTTCTTTCAAATGAAGAGCCATATCATTTTTCTCTCCTATCATTACTGGAGCATTGTCTGCTCCAAAAGCAATGCAATTTTTGAAAGGTATCACCACTACATTAAGCTTGATAGTTGAATCTGATTTATCAATGAGCGTAGCGTTTCAAAACATAAATTTATGGTTGTTTTCGTGACAATGTTGGGCTATAGACGACTTCTTCAGTTCACAGTTCCGTACGTAGGTCTTGTGTTCCTTCACACGGAAATTTATATATAGGACAGATCCGCAGGGCTTTAAATTTCTATGTGAAGGAACACAAGACCTACGTACAGAACTGTGAACTGAAGAAGTCTTCTATAGCCCAGCATTGTCACGAAAACAACCATAAATTTCTGTTTGGAAACACTACGCTCATTGATAAACCTGATTCAACTGTCAAGCTTAATGCATTAGAAGCTTTTTCACATATCCCAGAACTCTTCACGGCTTGTCAACGACATGACAGCATCTCCATTTCTTTCAACCGTGTGGAAACAACTCACCAAAAACTGTGACCGTCAAAACTCTGATGATGTCACAATGTTTTTAATATTTACGCTCCATTTGTCCTGATGAAGCCGAGCCAGAAGCACTGCGAAACTATAGTTGATGTATATTAAACCTTTGATTGTGGTAAACATTGATATTTTATCTCAACACCAAAAATTTGTAGTTATAAATTATATATAATTTTAGGTGTCAACTGGACCTATGACTACAATTTGGTGCATGAGTATATTGATATATCCTACAACGGGAGATGGTAATATAACATCTTGCTTTGCTTCTGTGGACTTATTTAATATCGATATTGACTATTCAGAAGCATAACATATTAGCTCCTGATCTTGATTATGACGAACTCACTGTCTGCAAACATCAACCGTTTTTCGAAGCTGAGGATAAAGAAGTTCAGATTACTGAACCACCTAATCTTTTTGCTTCGATGTAAGAGATGCCAGATATTACCAAATTTTATATCTGTGAAATGCAACTCACGAACATCCCATAACATCAAGAAAGCCATATGTAATGCTTCGTTTGCACTATTAAGAGCTATTATTAAAGACACAAGAAATAATATTGCAAACGTTGAGGTCGAACTATATGACCTACACTTTTACTGGCTAAAATGTTACCAGATTTTTCTGTCATGGACTGCAAAACTTGGTCTAGGAGTTACAATATGTTGTTTACTCATAAAATGGCATTAGAACGAAAATGTGAAAAATTATTGAATAACAACAACAATAAAAAAAATTCTGCTACACAAACTCAGAATGCCTTTACGGATAATGAAATAATAGCTAACCTTTCTTGTTTTAAGCCGAGAGAAATTCAAAAAAGGATTTTACGTTACAATTCGAATTTTGCAATTTCGAGAAAGGTACCTGTATCCGATATTGTTGCGTCGGTTGAGGAGTCCCTGATAAAAAGTGATCTAAACATTGATCAAAAAGAAACAATTAGACATTGTATCAGCCAGATAATAAAGAAATAAAAAATGATCCACCGGAGAAACAATTAAAAGAAGTTCGAAAATTGATATCAAGTTATGTAACTCTTGACCAAAGTTTTAAAGCCCTCATACGCCCGTCCGCATTTCTGTGCACTTCCGAAGATACACAAGATTGGTATCCCTTTCCAACCCATAGTCAACAATATCGGCTCAGCTACACATAAGTTGGCCAAGTTTCTATGTTCAAAGCTATCCGCCTTAACGACTTCTTCGAACAAAACAGCTTTAAAAATTTCCATAGAGTTTGTCAATCGACTAAAACAACATCCGTACAAAGATCAATTCATGTTATCCTTCGATGCGAAATCCATGTTCCATATCTGCCAACTCTTCCGAAGACTTTCGATTTTTTATATGTTCTTCCGACTAAACTAGCGTTCTTGTGCCGTTCGAAAAATTTCTGTGTTTTTTGCAAAAAATAACCTGTTTTATTAACATTTGTAAGTCAAAAAAAAAAATTTAGAAGTGCAGCAATAACTTACTAGTCTTAATCTCAGGGCTGCCAGACCTGCGCCAAAACGTTGTTCCTGCACTATTCTGCTAAAAATATGTGATTTTGACGAAATTTGCGCTAATTTTGCGTCAAAAGTTAAGATTTACCGGTCATCGATATTTTAGCGTAATCTCATGCCATTTGAAATCGATTCAGCGGTTAATTCGTACGTGAGATTCATGCCCCCCCCCTTAATTTTCGGGGTATTAGTTAGGGCAGGGATCGTATTCCATCTGGGAACGTTGTTTTGTCTTTTTAAACGTTCGGAAACGGAAACTAAACAGAGTGCAGATTTCCCCCGTAATCATTTTGTTTTTCTCGCGCGATGTTGTTTCTGTTTAGTATTGTTGTTAAATATAATTTCATTGCATAATTTCAGCTTAAAATTGTAGGCAACGATTTCGGAAAACGGAAGTTAGGCCGCCCGAAAATTTCCCCGTAATCTTCGGCCACGAGATTCTTACGCTGATTCAAGGAATTCCGTCTTTTTTGTTATCATTTGGACCATTCACAAGATTGAGGCACAACTGAACTGAAATATTTTGGGAGGATTGGTAGCAGTGGGGGGGGGTCGAAAACGGAACAACGGAAAGTAGATGGAGGTAAGATTTTTCTCGTAATCGTAATTTTTTTCTCACGATGTTTCCTCTACCCAGAGTTATTAGATATCATTTTATTCCATAAATATTTGCATTTCAGCTTGAAAATGTTGGATAAATTTCCGAAAACGGAAGTCAGACGGAGCGAAGATTTCTTCAGTAACTGTATCTCCCCCGCGATGTGATCCCCACTCCTATGTAGTTGTTAAATGTCATCACCCTCATAAATGTGTGTAAATTTTAGCTTGATAAGGGTGGGGAAAATTTCCAAAAACAGAAGTGATGAAGTTTGGAAATTTGCAAGAATTGATGCATGGTGTTAAAAAAAAAGTATTCATTCTCTGAAAATTACACTATAACGAAGTAAATTTCTCCCTCATTTTTGGTCTACGCCGGGATTCGAACCCGAGGCCGCTTATTCCGGAACAAGTCGCTCTACCAACTGAGCTACGCAGACGATTATTCTGATTCCTATCTGCCTTTATGTCGTGTGCGTCCTGCTGGCAGGTACGTCACATCTCTCCCCCCCCCCGAAAGAGGGCCGGGGGCATGGCCCACGGGTCAGCCGTGACCATGAATCGTTGCAGGCAGCCATCCACTGTAGAACGTGCACTTGAGAACTCCCAGTAAATCTGGTGTGTGGAATGCAACATCACACATTTTTATTTTTCGAAGCGCTGGAGAAGGGATTCTCTGATTTTTCCTACCTTGCGGTGTGGAAATAACATCACACCATTGCGAGATTTTGAACGGTCGGGTCATCCGGATAGTTCGGGCGCCATTATAACGAAGTAAATTTCTCCGTCATTTTTGGTCTACGCCGGGATTCGAACCCGAGGCCGCTTATTCCGGAACAAGTCGCTCTACCAACTGAGCTACGCAGACGATTATTCTGATTCCCGAATGGCTGTACAGTTAGGGTAGAGAGTGGGTAGCTAATTTTTTTATATCATCCCACATAGAATAGCAGACTGGAATTTGACTTTTTTGGATAGGGCTGTGGTTACTTTACTGTATTTTGTTTTCCTTTTACGCTTGTTGATTCTGATTCTAAATGAACGCTTGGTCATTCCAATGTAGTATCGTTTAGAGCTGTACGGATATTATATGGGGATCGCATAAACACCTGCTTCACTGGAAAGAGGTGGTTTTCAGTATTTCTCTTTAGCATAGTATATAAAGATGGAGACCTTATGCCAACATTATAGTTTATCTTCTTGAGGGCGTTTCTAAGTTTGCAATACATATTTGGTATGTAGGGAATTCAGTCTAAATAACGAAGCTGCAGCACAGAAAGAGTAGAATGTCTGACTCGGGTTTTTGGATACAGTTATGTATCTAATTCAATGAATACCCTCTATCAGTGGCCAACTTGATGACACTTTCCATTTCGTGTTGTCTAGAATGAGTATTGGAGGAGACGGCGAAGGCTCTTCTAATTGGAGAATGGAAGATAGCTGTTTTGTATTCTGCAGAACAGAAAGAGCTGAGGAGCATCAGGTTGGGAACGGTCGTGGATTTATAGTAGACTTGTGTACAGAAGTGGTTGTCAGGCGATTGGCTCAACAAAACATCCAGATAAGGTAAAGCACTGTTGTGCTCAAGCTCCATCGTTAAATTGATCGTAGGATGTATATCATTGATTTTTTTTTTTTTTAAGGAAAATTGGAAGTCTCTCTTTTCCATGAGGCCACATGAAAAATACGTTGCCTGCATAACGCAGCCATGTGGTAGGCCGTGGGGTGATGCTGGAGAATATATTCATCCCATCCGAGCGCCATTATTCTGTTTATACAGGGTTCAAAGGAAAGCCCTTATTCAGGGTAATAACTGTGGAAGAAAGGATCCGAGTAGTACACAAGTTAGGTCTATGTATAGGAAAAGGACGATGGTCGATCGAATGAAAACGATTGGAGCGCCCCTAGCGAAAAAGGTAAAAAGTTAGGAAACCTAACTCGCGAACAACGCGAGGTAGAAACAAAATTCCAATTACAAAGTTGTAATACATCGTCTAATTAGTAGGAAACAACATATGGTGCGTACGAATTATGTACATGGACGGGTCAAAATGCTGAGAAAGTGCATACGGTCGCTGAATGGTTAGGAAAGTCAAAATACCGGCCCACGATGTAGAACGATTCAAATGCGTATAAAAATATTGATAGTGATGTAGAAGCCGGTTGGCGAGATAAAATACAGAGGCTGGGGATTTGAACGTCAGTCAACATATACGTTGCTAACACTGATGGCAGGCTACTTGAACACAGAGTACTGTGAAATGGTCGTGCTTTATGGGGAATGTCATCGCAACGCTCACGAAGCTGCAAGGCGGTATGACGAGCGCTTTCTGATTGGTCCACATCCAACTGCAGTGACTATTAACAACTGTGTTCGCCGCATCTGAGAGAATGGAAGCATACAGACACGTCCGCGATTGGGCAGACCTACGGGTTCGAGTGTTACAGTGCATCCTGAGGCTGTCCTGGGATATGTCCTTGCCAATTCCAACATCAGTACCACAGCAGCTGCCGAAGCATGCGGATTAACAGCACAACGTGTTTCGCAAATCCTGAACGAACATGGAGCTCACCCATACCACATTCAGCTAGTGCAAGGTTTGATGGATGGAGACCAGGGAAGGCGTTTTGATTTCTGCAACTTTGTACGAAACACGTTGGAGATTAATCCAAACTTCTTGGCCGATATCATGTGGACAGATGAGTTCCGTTTTACACGGGACAGAATAGTCAATCGGCATAACACCTATTACTGGGCTCTGAGTAATCCATCTATGGGACGAGCTGCGCGACATCAACGATGTTGGGCAACTAACGTTTGGTGCGGTATATGGCGAAACACACTAGTTGGACCCATTTTCTATGATGGGACATTAACAGGTCAGCGGTACCTTCAGCTCTTACGGGGCACGATATCTGACTTTCTGGATTATCTTCCCCGCAGAGATCTGTTGCGCATGTGGTACCAACATGATGGTGCACCACCTCAGATGGCAGCCAACATACGGAGTTACTTGGCTGAAACATTCAGACACCAGATAATTGGATAATAATGTCACCTGGTAGGACAGTGAGTTGCTTAGTTTTTGTTATAAACTTTATATGCTATGCTTAAGAGAAATACTGAAAAACCACTTCTTTCCAGTGAAGCAGGTGTTTGTGCGATCTCCCTGCAATATCCAGATGGCTCTAAATAATACTACATTGGCATGACTAAGCGTTCATTTAGAATTGGAGTAACAAGCGCAAAAGGAACACAAAATACAGTAAAGTAACCACAGCCCTATTCAGAGAAGTCAAATTCAAATCCGCTACTCCTAAGTGGGATGATACAAAGAAATTACCTACCTAGTCTACACCTAAATGTACAGCCATTTGGGAAACCTTGGAGATCATTACCAAAGGTGAAACTTGCAATGATAGCGTCTCACTTGAGTTGCCATGAATTTGGAGTCAGTTCTTATGTAATGCCTTCTCCCTACCATGATACCACATGCACAACCAACATGATACTTCTTATCTTTAAATGAATATAACGTCGTATCTACTTATTGTCAGGTCAAGCCACTGCGATCAAATTGTAAAAGAGTTCCATTATTCAGATTGCAGTTTCAATCTAACTTCCTTGAAAATGCCATCTGGTTGATATGCAAAAGTTTGGAACACTTATTTATATATTCCTACGCCAATAAATCAGATTACTAGTATAGTTTTACTATTTTCCACATAATTGGTGTACAGTTCCTTGTCAATAATCATCATTACTACACTATCTACCAACAAGTAATTGGACACTGGTGATAGCAAAGGAAAACAAAGTTTATTCACCTTCAATAGTTGGTGGAGCCTCCACGAGCGGCGATTACAGCTGCGACCCTCTGGGGCATACTCTCAACCAGGCGTTGTACGGCGGCTAGCGGTATTTTTTTCCACTCGGCTTGGAGAAGACAGGTCAGTTCCTTCACCGATTTCGGACGGTGGGGGCACCCCTTAAGTAGACGCTCCAACTCATCCCAGAGGTGCTCGATAGGGTTCAGGTCCGGGCTCTGAGCAGGCCAGTCCATTCGATTAACCCCATTGTCACCATACTAAGCCATGGTGGACCTCGCAACATGAAAGTAACATGGGCCCACCCCGTAAAACTACCACAACGTAGGATGCGCATGGTCATCTAAAATAGTGCAGTAGGTCTCGGCGTTGAGTCTACCAGGAATTGCGACCAAGGGTCCCGTGCCATACCAGGAGAAACACCCCCATAGCATAATTCCACCGCCGCCGCCGAACTTCACAGTTGGCACAATACATTCCAGCAGGAGGCGTTCTCCAGGCAGACGCCAAACACAGACACTGCCATCCGAACGGAAGAGGGTGAACCTTGAGTCGTCCCTCCAGAGAACCTGTTTCTACTGTTCAACGGTCCACTGTCGACGTTCTTTGCACCACGTTAGCCGAGCAGCGCTATTGGACTTGGTGATCAAAGGCTTGTGGGCGGCAGCACATCCATGATAACCAAGCAGATGGGCTTCCTTTACCGATGGTATTCATCGAAAGAACACTCCCGGATGCCTGTTGAAACTCCTCGCGGATGTGGCCCGTCGATTTGGTGCAGTTCTTCTGAATTTCTCCGGCCAGCACCCGTCGGTCTCTAACTCCCAGTTTTGTGGGTCTGTCGGGTCAGGGCGCATTCCGACAGTCACCTCTCATCTTCCACTTTCCAATCACGTAGGCCACTGTCGATTTTGGGTACTTCAACTCGCTGGATATGTCACGTATGGATCGGCCATTTCTGTGAGACTCGACGATTACACCTTCCTCGGAATCAGAGAGCTCCGAACTGGGTGGCATCTTGTATGCGACTGGTTGTGTTGTTGCTTCCCACACGATATTTAAAGGTGGCGGCCATGACGTGTATCAGGACCGCAGATATCATCAATTGCAAGGGTGTCCAATTACTTGTTGGTAGATAGTGTAGTTCTGGCCCTCATGAGAAGGGGCTGCTGACCTCATGATTTGCTTGCCATTTAAGTAGACCTGCTCCTCCCTCTTCAAAATTTCTAAAATCTGGTTTTCACCTACATTTTCAGCTAAACATTAATAAATAAATCCTACAACTGACTACAGTCCTTACACAGTATCAGTGCTTAACCTTTTGGGGACCTTTAGTTCCTCCTGAAACACTTATCTTACAACATCTGATGCATTCAAGTTTATTCAAACATGATATGAAACAAAACAAAATATTGAAACACAAAAATAACAAAATCAAAATTATGTAAGCATATACACACACACTACAAGCAATCAAGAAATCACATAAATCTTCACAAGAAGCTACAGCATTTTATACAATCATCACATGAATTACACTGCTGGCCACCCAGAATACAACACCAAGAAAGACACGAGATAGCAAAGCCAGATTTACTAGACACATAACAACAGATACAAGGATGAAACGATTGAGCTTACAAGCCCATGCAACTTGCGGAACACGCAGACATCAATAGTTTGTGGGGCCGCCATGGCTGGCAATAACGGCCGCTACATGCCGCGACATCGAATGAAAGAGGCTTTGGATGTGGGCTTGGGGTATGTCGGTCCAGGTTGCTTCCACACGTTGCCACAGTTCATCAGGTGTAGCCGCGGGTGGTGGTTGCAGATCAGCGACCAGACGTGTTCGATGGGCGACATATCGGGAGGACAGGTGGGCCACGGCAGCAGTGACACCTGGTGGGCCGTGAAGAATTGTTGCACGATGCGTGCCATGCGCGGGCACACATTGTCCTGTTGAAATGTGACCACTGGCAGGTCCTGCAGGTAAGGGAGGACTACAGACTCCAAAATGTCGGAGATGTAGCGGTGGCTGTTGAGTGTAGTGGCGATGCGTACCAGAGGGTTGCGGGTGTCATATCCAACTGCACCCCAAACCATAATGCCAGGCGACGGACCGGTATGGCGATGCATAACGCAGGCGTCATAAAGAGTCTCTCGCCACTATGCCGCCACACGCGAATCCGACCATCGTGGTGTTGCAGGCAGAAGTGGGATTCGTCGGAGAAGACAATGTCTTGTCATTCCGTAGTCCAGGTGCGGCGTTCAACGGCCCACTGCTGCCCCACTTGCCGGTGGTGTAACGTCAATGGTAATCGGAGCAATGGGTGCCGTGCGAGAAGTCCCCACTCCTGCAGACGGCAAACGGAGCGTGCTGAGGAAGGTTGTTACACAACACGTCCTAATTTCTGTGCTAACGTTCGTGATGTGGCAGTGCGAGCCGTCAATGACTGCCGCACAACATGCCGGTCCTCTCGTTCGGTGGTGTGCCGCTGCCGCGGCAATCACTCACGTCGGTCCGTCCGTCCCTCCTGCACCCACCGAGTCCATACTCGCCTCACTGTGGCTGGATGTTGTCCCACACGGCCGCCAATGTCTTACTACGATAAACCGCTGTCGCAATAAGCCACTATTCGTCCTCTGTCAAACTCCGAAACATGCTGGAATGACTGCTGTATTCTGCAACGAGGCATCAGGAAGTTTCCCAAGCACAGGTCCGGAAGCACAACACACTTCCACTACTTACACCCCGCCTTCTGTGCACCCTTCTTATAGTGCTTCTCCGTGGTGTGCTGGGCACACATGATTTGCATATGCCCTGCAATGCTAATCGTTTGCATGTCCTCTCGCGGGCAATGTATGCTGTGAATTTCAGGCCAATCGGATGCTTCCTTCTTGGTGTTGCATTTTGGGTGGTCAGCAGTGTATATGATGCTTAACTGAACAGCAACTTCAATTCTTAACTTTTTTATTTAATTGCTAGATGTTTTAATTGAGGTGGGGAAAAATTAATACTTTCTTGGAGTAAACAGGGCAACAACCATTACATGAACACATATTAAAATTTTTAAAAACAAGTTAGTAAAACCATGCAATGCATTGATTATGATACGCTTTCCAACATACCAGAAATCATTACTCAACTTATGAGGATAATGGACGTTGAATAAATCTCGCTCCTATGACCCGACCTTTGACCCCATTTCGATGATATTCAAAAGAACTGGTAAAGTATACTTCCGGAACAACATGAAAAGTTGTGTCTCAATCGAAGCATTTTTACGTAAGTTATAATGCATAAGGGCAATGGAATGGACCCCGATCCTATGTCCTGACCTTTGGCCCCATTTCATTAATTTTCAACAGAGTTCGTCCCCAGATGTTCCCCTACCACATACTAAAATTTCATCGAAATCGAACCATTTTTACGCAAGTTATGATGCATACTTGTACCTATGGGGGGGGGTGTACTTAACCCAGCACCGCAACCTAAGGTCTATTGTGCATCCCCCAGCCCTAATCTCGAAAGAGACCAGATGCAAGAGCAAAAGCAAGAATGCTCTTGACTGGTACAAAAGAGAGATCACTTGGTCTCAAGTTGTGAGTACCTGAGTGCTGCAAAAAAGTCACAGTCACAAAGAAAATGCAAGGAAGTCTCCTCTTTCTGATGGCATCCTCTACAAAGTGGATCATCGTCTTTCACCCCAATCAAATTAAGGTGCCTGTTAAGACGACAGTGTCCTGTAAGTAGACCAACAATCAGTCCAATATCCTTTTTTGGCAGTTTAAGGAGTTCCTTAGCCCTATGAGGCAAGGGTCCTTGATTAAGTTCCTTTGCCTGCCTCTGACCCCTGGTAGCATGCCAGAGGTCAAGCTGCTTAGTCCTCAGCAGCCTTTTAGTTAGTCCTCTGGCCACACCAGAGGCGAGCCCTAATGCAGGCTTTGGACCATAAAAAGCCTGCTTTGCCCCCTCTTTAGCAAGGTCAGCTTTCTCATTACCTTCAAAATCCCTATGTCCTGGAACCCAGAACAGTTGCACTTTGTTCCGGTTTGCCAGTTCAGTTAGGGTCTGGAGGCAGTTTTAAACAATTTTGGATGAAATCCGGCACTGACAAAGTGCCAGTAAAGCCGCCTGGCTGTCTGAACAAATCTGGATACGCACATTGTGATACCCTTTGATTAGACATTCTGAGGCGTCTGCTAGAATAGCATACACCTCAGCTTGAAACACGGTAGCATGCCTTCCAAGGCTTTGGCATTTACAATAACCTCTGGATAAGCAATATTCCCCTGCTCCAACTCCTACGTTTGTCCTGGAGCCATCAGTAAACCAAACAGTTTCACTGCTGCACCCAGGGACAAAGGACATTTCCCATTCAAAGCAACTGGGAAAGTTCACACTAAATGCTTTATCAAAATATTTTACTAGCATGTTGCCAGTTCCCATTTGAAAGATGGGCTCCTTACAAAAATACTCCTGAATAGGCTTGGTATGACTGCCAACCCACAATGAGGGTCTCCACATGCCATTGCAGCATAATCTATAAGCCCCCATAATGGCCTCACCCTCAATATGAAGGTGAAGTGGCAGAATATCAAGAAGCAACTCCAATGCAGCTGTTGGAGTAGTTCTCACTGCTCCCGATATACCTATGCAGGCCAGCCTTTGTAACTTGTTAAGTTCAGCCTGCACCGTGCAGAGGTTAAGTCTGTGCCACCACACCGTTGAGCCATAAGTGACCTTAGTATATATCCAGTGCAAGATCCTCAGGTTGAGACCCCAGGATTTGCCAATAGCACCTCTACATGACCAGAACACTTTCTTGGCTCTGGCAATACAGTAATCTAGGTGCTGTTTCCAGGTTAAGCCTCCGTCCAAAATGACTCCCAGGTACTTAACCTGTGTATTGAGAGGAACTGTTTTCCCAAAGAGAGCAATATCTCCAAGGTCTCCAAGATTCCTCTTTCTAGTGAAAGGCACAAGGGTGGTTTTGTCAGGGTTTACTGATAGACCAACCTTCCTGCACCAATCCTCAACAAGTCCCAGTGTTCTTTGCATTACACGCAAGACTGTTTTGGGGAATTTTCCCTTGACAATTATGGCCACGTCATCTGCATAGCCAAAACAGTCGCAACCAGACCCCTCCAGGATCCCTAGCAGTTCATCCACCACCAGGCACCACAACAGGGGAGAGCAAACTCCTCCATGAGGGCAGCCCCGGCAGGTGGAGACCGACAGTCTCCCCGAGTAGCGAGGCCACGACCGTTCTGCTTGTGAGCATGGCCTTAATCCATTGACAACAGGTTCTATCAACACCATGTCTTTCCACAGCTCCCAAAATGGTCTCCGTAGAGACTCTGTCTAAGGCACCTTCAATATCAAGGAAAGTGGCTAATGCCACCTCCTTAAATTCTAGTGCCTTCTCCAGGCAACAAACAATGCCATGGAGAGCTGCTTCTGTTGATTTGCCTTGTTGATAGGCAAACTGAAATTTTGAGAGGGGTTTAGGAAGTAAAACCACCTCTCTAATATGCCTATCCACCATCCTCTCAAGAGCCTTGAGAAAAAAAGGTGTTAGACTAATAGCTCTAAAGGCCTTTGTCTCTTGGTAATTCGACTTACCTGGCTTGGCAATAAATATTACCTTAGCCAGTCTCCAAGCACTTGGTATATAACCAAGAGCAAGGCAGGCCCGATAATTTTTGCACAAGAGTGGAGTAATTATCTCCAGTCCTTTCTGCATCAAGACGGGAACAATTCCATCACAGCCAGGTGATTTATATGGTTCAAAAGAATTAATCAGGGATCATAGCATACTTCTGGAAAATTTTAGGTAGGAATTTTAGGACTTTTTAGAAAAATTTTAGGAAAATTTTAGGAGTGTATTTCAATAAAAACTAGATGTATATTTGTATACATCTAGTAAAACAACTTTGTATGCATTGTAAAGAGTTTGCTTCACACCCTTCAACCATATATACTGATAGACTGCGCATGACATCAAAATTTCTGGCTCCAACATAAAATCACATGACATCAGTCAAAAAGATGGGTTACACCTGCTGTGCTTATGGTTGCTCTGAGCGATATAGTAAAGAAAGTTCTATGATTTTTCATGGGTAAGAAACGAATTAAATACCTAAGTCAATAAAGTTCAATTACTTAACCAGAAACTTGCAGCTATTGATATAAAAATATAGTAACTTAAGAAAAAAAAATGGAATGCATGTTTCAAATTCTTCGCAAATGTTCATCACATTATAAATCACAAAATGTAAACAACCCGATCATGCATGTATATAGCGCATAAGTAAACTTACCTGAAGAGTTTTCATTATATATGAGGCGCATTCACATAATACACCGAAAACACTGAAGTTCTGCAGCGTAAATTAGCAATCATAACAGCATTTTTACACGAAATTTGGAGTCTGATGATGACGTGCCCAATGTTTGAGCCATGGCGGCTTTGATGCAGCTATTGCCAATGCGCAGTTCATTAGTATATATGGTCGAAGTTCACACCCAAATTTTTTGCATAACGTCTAATGTCTAAAGTTTAAGTATGATTTACTTCTAATGTTCAGTTCTTATCTTTTCACGTGTTATTATCATATTCAAGTATATTTACCACATTCAAGTTTCACTTTGAACATTAATATGCTGTTGAACCAGAAGCAATTCACGATTTTCACAGTAAAGTTTTCAGGTTTCACATTAAATTATAATATCCTAAAAAGTTAATTAAAAACCAAGAACTATGTACAATTGTTCACTGAATTACTTTTTTCATATTATTGTTTCGACCTTTTCCTGATAAGCCTATCTTTTTCTGCTTCCACCACAACTAATTTACTTTCAGTTTTCTTTATTTCAGCTGAACCTTGTATGATCATGTTAGAGGCAACTGCTATTTCAACAGTATTTTGTTTTTCTACAGCTTTTCTCATTCTTTCTGTTCCCTCTTGAATTACTGCTAGGGAGGCTTCTTTATCTTTTTTAAGCCTATTCATTTCTGCATCATTTCCTTTTATTTTGTCATCAAACTCAGCTTTTCTTTTTTTCTCTAGCTGCTTTTCCTTATTTTCCCTCTCTTTCTGCTTCCTTTCTTTTACCTTTTTTGATTCTTCTTCCTTCAGCTTATCAACATACTCTTTATAAAATTTATGTGAATCAAGAACACTATTTAACAAATTTCTTGTTATGGGAACTTTACTTACACATCCATAGTGTTTAATGGCCCCTTTAACTATTCTTAATGATGTTATAGTTGAGTCTTTTAAGTTAGCCTTGTCCTTCCTTAACAGAGTAGTGTTAACCGAAAATCCCCTTTCTGCATCAGCATTACCATGAGGTAAAACTAATATTGACTTGATGAGTTTAGCAAGATTTGAGTATTTTTCTTTTCCGCTAGAGTCTTTAATACTAAATATATTACGCCAGTAATGATCAATCCGCACTGGAATATGCCCTTCCTCTGAAAATTTCACTAGTTCATCTAGAGTTGGCTTATCACAATTTAAAAGTTTCCACTCTTCTCTTACTCTATCAATTTGTTCCTCAGAAAGATGCAAAACACTTGAAATTCTGGTTATTTCCGAAAGTCCTTCACAGTGACTGAAAGTTGAGTTGACTCTTTCTTTGGTTCTTTTACCTTTAAAACTTCTATGTCTCTTAGCTTTTGATTGCAGAATGGCAAATTTGACTTTAAATATTTTGTGGTTGCAATTAGTGATGATCTTACATCTAAGAGAAATAATTTCTGCCTGGTCTCCTGAACATTCCTGAGGATATTTTTTGTCTTCATACCAACTTCTAACTCCCCTAGTTTTTTCCATGAATTTTTGTTTTCAAAGTCTACATTCTTTAGGTCTTCTCCAAATTTCCCTGCAATAACATTATCTTGGATAAACTGAGCCATAACATTCCTCATTAAAGTATTTAAATCAGAATATAACTGGTGTATTTTTGGTTCTTCACTCTGATAACATAATGAAAACTTTTTAAAATTTTGGTGTGAAAATGAAATTAATGCTAAATAGCAAGGAGTTAGCTCATTTTTCAGGAAACAGTGAATTATTTTATACCTTGCCGAATTGCGTAGTTGTTTTTCAAATATTTTTTGAGATGGCAAGAAGTTTAAAAAATATTCTGTAATATTTAGCCATTGATCCAAGAGCCTCTGGGCTACAGAACCAACGGTTAACCATCTGTTGCTGACATGACGCAAAAGAAATTTGGCTGTGACCAATGTTATATCCTGGACAGATTTATAATCCTCTCGTCTTGCAGCACTACTCTTTAAAAAGTAATGCATATCAGTAGCAAATTCGTCAAAATCTATATTTAAGCTTGTCAAAAAAAATTTAAATGCATTACTAACAACATGCAGGTTGCAAAAACCTAGTTCCAAAGATTTCTGGCCTGTTTCTTGTTTTACAACTTCATTGAATTTGCGTAAAAAGCACTTATTTACATTTGGGCTGTCCATGGATACACAAATAATTCTGTTCAACGAAATATTGAAGGATGATAACACATCAAGAATTTCTTTTAGCAAAATATCTGCTGTTATATGACCCAGAAAAACGCTTGTTAGGTATCGGCAAGAAACTGAATTTATTTCTGAAGACCAGTACCTGAGATACACATCCAACTGCCATTTCACTTGTGTATTTGTAGTTTCATCAAATGCTATAGTAACCTTTCCTGGGCTACAAGGCGCAATGTCTTTTTTCAAATCCTCTTCAAAATATTTTGACAATCCATGTGATATCACATAAGCAACTTTTTTTTCTTTAAGTTGCATTTTGGCTGCAATAGCAGAATCAGGAAACATTTCTTTGAAAAGTTCAACTGTTTCAGTGCATGAAACAAAAGACATATTGTCCTTAGCAACTTTCATGGCCCATAATGCTTCGGCTTTAGCCAACTGTAAATCATGACTCAGTACTTCACTAATATTTGTTTTGGGCTGAAGATCCCATCCTCCAAAGGCTTTCAGGATGGACTTATTTTGAAATTTACTTTGAAATTTCTGCAAATGTTTTTTTCCTTTATGATGCGCTTTTACTTGTGAAAAACCAATATTAGAAATGTTGAAAATTTCTGAACACAATATACACTTAGCAGAAAATATTGTTTCAGTTGCAGAACACCATTCTTCACCATTCTCCGTCCAATTCTTTGGCGAGCCACGCATCTTGAAATTTCGTTTTGGATTTAGGCATCTTAAACCCTTGTATTACTAACCAGAAAATGAAAGGGAAGTACAAAAACACGTTCCAATATTGCAAAACCAGACAACTTCCCGAAATTTGGCTGCGAGGATGTCAGAAGATGGAAAAAAAAAAAAAGCAGGTCACCACTAGAGAACTGAACCTGCACACAGCACAGAGAACACCATAAAAGACGCAAAACCAGAAACTATCATACGCATCTCACGCAAGTTCAGTCAAAGCGAGTCGGAGCCGAGATATATTGCGCATCGAAGGTCGCTGTCGCCGACGCGCGATCGAAGGTCAATGATCACGTGCTCTACTGCCTGCCACGATAACACTCAGCTACCATCCCATCGTCGTTACCGGAGGTTACGGAAGGAGACCACATGTTTCCTCTTTGCTTCCACCCACCTGCGGTTTACAATAACAAAACATCAGCAGAAAGAGGAGGTTCCACAAGGCATGTACAAAAATAAAGTACGATCTTCTGCGTGCCACGGAGTTCGTCTGCAAAGCGCAAACCAGGGGTGAAAATGACCCCTCCCCTTTTCCCTTAGATCTCTTGTTACTCTCGAAAACTGTCCGAAGGCAAAAAAGTGGAGCACCCGCCCGAAGCAAGTGCATCTCGATGGCGTCATTTCCCCCTCCCTTTAGCAGCACAGCATATAGGATGTGTTTCTACAATAACAGGTCTTTTTACCTTACCGTAATGGTAAATTTATTAGGGTTAATAACGGTTGTGTTTTTAATAAATAAGCTTACGAAAATTTTAGGATGAATAGCAAATTTTAGGTATAATTTTAGGAATTTAAGGAGGGTCACAAAATATTAGGAATTTTAGGAAGAATGCGATCCCTGATTAATGGACCACTTAATCCTAGAATAATTGACCACCTTCCTGGCAACCCTCCAGTCCTCCTTTTTTGCACGTCGGTGCTCAAGGCCAGCTGTGCGTACGCCAGTGGGGTACTTTGGTCAGGCAATTTGCATTGTCCTTAGCCATGATTTTCATAAATCTGGCAGTATCTGAAATACTCCCAGTACTGCCAGATAATAAGGACAATGGAATGCATCCCGCTCCTATGTCCTGACCTTTGACCCCATTTCACCCATTTTTAATAGGGTTCGTCCCCAGGTGGTCCCCTGCCACATACTAAAATTTCGTTGAAATCAACCCGTATTTACGCAAGTTATGACGCATAAAGACAATGGAATGCATCCCGCTCCTATGTCGTGACCTTTGACCCCGTTTCCAATAGGGTTCGTCCCCAGGTGGTCCCCTACCACATACTAAAATTTCATTAAAATCATACCGTATTTACGCAAGTTATGATGCATAAAAACAATGGAATGCATCCTGCTCCTATGTCGTGACCTTTGACCCCATTTCCAATAGGGTTCGTCCCCAGTGGTCCCCTACCAAATGCTAAAATTTCATCGAAATCGAACCATTTTTACGCAAGTTATCATGTGGACAGACGGACGGATAAAGCTGGAGCATATAGGCTTCTTCAACTTACGGTTGGAAAGCGTAAAAAAGGGGGGGGAGCTTCCAATTGATAATTTCAAACTTATTAAAATTGAATTTTTGGCAGAAGATCACCAAATCCATAACAACACATTCATTACTTACTTTTAAAATTGGTTTGCTTTCTAAATCATTGGAATGCATAAAATATAATCGTAATTACAGTTTCTGAGAAGGAGAAAGATTTCTAAAATGTCATGATAATGATGCACAAATCAACTGATGAATGGCACAATAATTTCGCATCATTCCATTCACTGGCATTTCAGTTTTCTGAACCGCAATATAATAACACTACATGAACAGTGCCATTCATTAATCAATATGCACTTCATAATTGCAAAAATTCAGTACTTTTCCCCTCACCCAGAAAATGTAATTATGATTCTCCTTTACAAACTGCACGAATTTGGAAATTAATCTTAAAAGTTCACTCAGAAATACAACATCAGAGATCTAGAAACCACCCGACAAACTATGTTAACTATGACTGAAAAAGAGTTTCAGTTAGCAGTCAAAAGCTGCACTGATTTCCTATTAAGTTTATCTAACTTAAGCATATATTTTTAAATTTTAATTTTTGTTCAACCTTTCGGATTTCACACAAATACAATTTCTAAATACTTTCTTTACTGAATTCCTTACTTAAGGCATAGAAATTTAATGTTCTGGGTGATATAATGGCAGCAGACTCAAAGTGGTTAGGGGATGTAAATTCAATTACCATTCTGAGATAATACTATTTTGTGCTCTTAGGGCAGGCACAATCTTTATAAATTTACTTGATGACTGCCCACTACTTGTCCTTCTTACTGCCAATGTCGCACATCACTCTGATGGACATCTGGCAAGAGTAGATTTGTGATGGTCTTGCGGGGGCAGCAAGAGTGGGCCGGTCTCCTAGCTGATCAATCCCAGGGTTCTGCATCTGCACTCTCCTGTAGGATTGCTCACAAACCACCTTCAGCTAAACATCTTAGCAAAAGAGGCCCATTAATCCTTTTAGAGCCAGGTCTGCTGGCAGAGTAAGAGTAAGTCATCAAGTTACTGGATGACTTACTCCAATATAAAAAAATGCCCGGCATATTATGTCTGAAGACAATACTGGTTTTAAATCGTATATCATATCACTAAGCTGTTCTCTGAGATTCAGAGGTTAGCTCCACAAAGAAATACAAACTACCAGATAATTTTTACATACTCTTGTCGTATCAAACTTCTCCGTTTACAGTGACCTTGACATACATATCTCAAGAGAAGAGGTGTGTAAAGCTGTAAAATCCCTTTAGAACGGTAAGGCTCCAGGAGATGATGGAATAACTGCCCAGATGTTGAAATTTGGTGTTGACTCTGTAATTCACTGGTTAACTGAAATTTGCCAGTTGGGCTGGGAGTCAGGAATGTTAGTTGGTTAGTTGATTTTTATCGTGCAAGGGCCAGGTTTGGCCTAAGAGCACCATGGTCCCTCGGGATTGGAAGGATGCTATCATTGTTCCCTTGATTCATAGTGCGACATTTATAATTCCATTATTGTAAATACTTTTGACTTTGCGACAAGACACCGGAAGCTTTGGGAAGCCATACGGATTCACGGCCCCTGAACAAGCTCCCACAGTTCACGAAGATTAGATGGAGGGGGGTCAGAGCCTCGAACATCTCTCTCGATGGCATCCCAGATGTGCTCGATAGGATTAAGGTCAGGTGACCTAGCTGGCCAAGGAAGCAAGGTCACGTCGGTGGAGTGTTCATCCAACCATTCGGATACAATTCGGGAGCAATGGCACAGTGCATTGTCTTGTTGCAGGATGAGGACCCCAGTGGGAGGTTGAAGACGCACAAACGGGAGCAAATGGTCGTCCAGGATATCCCGGTAACGTTGACCTGTGAGGGACGATGTCACATGTACCAGGGGTCCCATTTCGGTCCACGTAAACAGTCCCCAGACGAGAATGCCACCCCCACCAGCTTGAAGAGTACCCTGCTGGTAAGAAGAATCCATCGCTTCATGTGGTTTGCGCCGTACTCATATCCTGTCATCCGCATGAACCAACGTGAATCTCGACTCATCAGTCCAGGCAACATATTTCCACATGCCTAGGGTCCAGTGGCAATGTTCCCGCACCCATGCTAATATTTGCACCCTGTGATGTGCGGTCAGCAGCGGTAGCCAAATGGCACGATGGCTTCTGTACCCCATAGCGAGGAGATGGTTCTGGATGGTGTGGCTGCTTACACGTTTTTACGCACCAGCGTTAAATTGCCGAGTGATTTCTTGCACTGTGGCCCGTCTATCCGCTGTTGCAATGCGAGTTAGCCGACGATGACCCCACTCATCCACACGCTGTTGTTCACGGCAGTTGGCCCTTGCAGGGATGGTTTTACCGGATTCGATGTACTCACGGAGCACCCGTGAAAATTCCAGTGACTCGTGAAAATTCCAGTGCCTGCATGACTTCCGAGATAGAGTGACCCATTCGTCGGACCCCTAAAATTTGCCCACGATCAAATGCGCTTAGATCCTTCGTCTTACCCATACTGTGTCCGACTCTTACTAATTCCCGTCACATCACTCCTTATATTGTCGAATCGCTGATTACTGATGTCGTTTCCGTTTACAGGGCCGTCCACAGTGCCACATTTGCATAACGTTAGCTGTCTCTAATTCAATTGCTCTTCAGTGTATGCAAAAAGCTTCTAATACATTAAGCTTGATAGTTGAATCAGGTTTATCAATGAGCGTAGCTTTTCTAAACAGAAATTTATGGTTGTTTTCATGACAATGCTGGGCTATAGGACGACTTCTTCAGTTCACAGTTCCGTACGTAGGTCTTGTGTTCCTTCACACGGAAATTTAAAGCCCTGCGGGTCTGTCCTATATATGAAAGTCTACATTCCCAAAGTATCTGATAAATTCCCCAGGTAATTATGTCTTCGACGTAATCTTTTGATCTGAAAACATTTATCTTGTTCATGGGTTTGAAAATAACTTTGAAATTAAAACTCTTGAGAATATTTTAAATTCCGAAGCAAATCTGTGGAGCAAATGGAATAACCACCCAGTTCTGCCGTATTGGGTGGTCTAACGACGTGAGTGAGCAAACAGGCTTCAGTTTCCTGAATTTTTGGACAGCTTTATCTATAACAGAATGTGTATATCCTCTGTGTACTGCAATTCATTTAAAAAAACAAGCTCTTTCTGCAAGGAATCCTCAGCTGAGCATATATGTATTGCACGATATACGCATGTGTAGAAGACACAGATTTTTTTGTGTCCATAGGTGATTTGATTTTGCATGTAGGGGTAAGGAAACAGTGAATGGTTTTCGAGAAACTGTTGTGCTAAAGGATCCTTCAGAGCGTGATACAAGGACATCAAGGAATGGTAAGCAGCCATTATTTTCAGTCTCATGTGTGAATTGTATACGAAGATCAATTGAATTGATGATTACAACTAATTTAGGTATTTCCGAATTCATGCCTTTCCAGAGAACAAAAGTATTATCAACATATCGAATCCATAGGTCAAATGTAACGAGCTGAAATAGTTTGTCCTCAAAGTGACGCATATAGACTTCGCATAAAATAGGTGACAGTGGGTTACCCATTGCAAGGCCTTTCGTCTGTTGGAAAAATCTTCCACGAAAAAGGAAACTGTTTTGTCTGGTACAAATTTCCACTAGTCTCAAAATATCTCCTACTTCCGGTTGGCTGAAATGATGTTCAGTGAGACTCGCTTTCAATGATTCGAGGGCTCCATTCAGTGGGATGCTTGTGAACATCAAACCTGCCAACTAAATTTAACGAATATCCAGAAGATTGCTTTGAAAAATTCAGAAGATTTTTTTACGTCAATTTGCCACACGATTAAGTGTTTTAGAACTCGTACTGCTTAAACAAAAAAGGAATACAGGACATTTACCTTCATTCTTTTGTGTGTTTCTATTGAAGGGAGCTTTTATTTATAGTAATTTAACAGTTGGCTGAACTTCTTACAGTGGCCTTTTTGGCTTTTTTTTTTTTTAAGAATTCTTTGGAGTACTTTTTGAAAACAAAGTAAATTTTCTTTGCATTTAATTAACAGAAGACTCAAGCGACTCACCTGACATTAATGATCGAAACATTGTGCGATTTTTTTAACCAAAGAAATCATTCTTTTCCATTAATTAAATTCTTTTGCATTATTAATTAAATGGCAAACACACCCTATAATTATTATTTCACTTTGGTGTTCTTTCAAATGACGAGCCACGCCATTTTTCTCTCCTATCATTACTGGAGCATTGTCTGCTCCAAAAGCAATGCAATTTTTGAAAGGTATCCTGTGCCTATTAAAAACATCAACTGTAGTTGAGAACCATGAATTGTGATATCAGAGCTATTTTAGATAAATGGTGTAATTTTCAGAGAATGAATACTTTTTTTTAATACCATGCATCAATTCTTACAAATTTCCAAACTTCGTCACTTCCGTTTTTGGAAATTTCCCCTACCCTTACCAAGCTATAATGAACACACATTTATGAGGGTGATGACATTTAACAACTACATAGGAGTGGGGATCACATCGCGGGGGTACAAAAATACAGTTACTGAAGAAATCTTCGCTCCGTCTGACTTCCGTTTTCAGAAATTTATCCAACATTTTCAAGCTGAAATACAAATATTTATGGAATAAAATATCTAATAATACTGGGTAGAGGAAACATCGTGAGAAAAAAAATTACGATTACGAGAAAAATCTTACCTCCGTCTACTTCCCGTTTTTGAAAACGACCCCCTCCCCCCCCCTCACCACTACCAATACTCTCAAAATTTCAGTTCAGTTGTGCCTCAATCTCGTGAATGGTCCAAATGATAACAAAAAAGACGGAATTCCTCGAATCAGCGTAAGAATCTTGTGGCCGAAGATTACGGGGAAATTTTCGGGCGGCCTAACTTCCGTTTTCGGAAATCGTTGCCTACAATTTCAAGCTGAAATTATATTTAACAACAATACTGAACAGAAGCAACATCGCGCAAGGAAAAAAAAATACAGTTACGGGGAAATTCTACGCTCTATTTAGTTTCCGTTTCCGAACATTTAAAAAGACAAAACAACGTCCCCAGACGGAATACGAGCCCCGCCCTAACAAATACCCTGAAAGTTTCTTCATTTTTTGCATCGATCTTGAAAATGACAAAAGGGGGGGGGGCTCCGCAATTCCACGGAAGAATCTCACGTACGAATTAACTGCTGAATCGATTTCGAATGGCGTAAGATTACGCTAAAATATCAATGACTGGTAAATTTTAACTTTTGGCACAAAATTAGTGCAGATTTCGTCAAAATCGCAATTTTTTAGCAGAATGGTGCAAGAACAATGTTTTTGCACAGGCTGGCGCAGGTCTGGCAGCCCTGAGATTAAGACTAGTAAGTTATTGCTGCGCTTTTGAACTTTTTTTTTTTTTTTAGTTAGAAATATTAATAAAACAGATTATTTTTCTCAAAAAAAAAAAAAAACAAATTTTTCGAACGGCACAAGAACGCTAGTTTGGTCGGAAGAACGTATAAAAAATCGAAAGTCTTCGGAAGAGTTGGCAGATATGGAACATGGATTTCGCATCGAAGGATAACATGAATTGATCTTTGTACGGATGTTGTTTTAGTCGATTGACAAACTCTATGGAAATTTTTAAAGCTGTTTTGTTCGAAGAAGTCGTTAAGGCGGATAGCTTTGAACATAGAAACTTGGCCAACTTATGTGTAGCTGAACCAATATTGTTGACTATGGGAAGGAAAGGGATACCAATCTTATGCATCTTCGGAAGTGCACAGAAATGCGAACGGGCATAAAAGGGCTTTAGACGACTTTTTGAACTTTGGTCAAGAGTTACATAACTTGATATCAATTTTCGAACTTCTTTTAATTGTTTCTCCAATGGATCATTTTTTATTTCTTTATAGGGTCCTTCAGAAATAAGTTTTTCGACTTCTGTCTCATAATGTTTTTGTCCAGAATAACTTGTCCTCCTTTATCTGCTTTAGTAACGATAATATCATGATTTGAGGGTAATTCTTCTAGAGCATTATATTCTTCCTTGTTGAGAGTGGGTTTAAATGGCAGAAAGGACTTTGATGCTATTATCTGGCTGATACAATGTCTAATTGTTTCTTTTTCATCAATGTTTAGATCGCTTTTTATCAGGGACTCCTCAACCGACGCAACAATATCGGATACAGGTACCTTCTCGAAATCGCAAAATTCAAATTGTAACGTAAAATCCTTTTTTAAATTTCTCTTGGCTTAAAACAAGTAAGGTTAGCTATTATTTCATTATCCGTAAAGGCATCCTGAGTTTGCATAGCAGAATTTTCTTTATTGTTGTTGTTATTCGATAATTTTTCACATTTTTGTTCTAATGCCATTTTATGAGTAAACGACATATTGTAACTCCTAGACCAAGTTTTGCAGTCCATGTCAGAAAATCTGGTAACATTTTAGCCAGTAAAAAGTGTAGGTCATATAGTTCGACCTCAATGTCTGCAATATTATTTCTCGTGTCTTTAATAATAGCTCTTAATAGATGTTATGGGATGTTCGTGAGTTGCATTTCACAGATATAAAATTTGGTAATATCTGGCATCTCTTACATCGAAGCAAGAAGATTAGGTGGTTCAGTAATCTTAACTTCTTTATCCTCAGCTTCGAAAAACAGTTGATGTTCGCAGACAGTGAGTTCGTCATAATCAAGATCAGGAACTAAGATGTTATGTTCCTGAATAGTCAATATCGATATTAAATAAGTCCACAAAAACAGAAGCAAAGCAAGATGTTATATTACCGTCTCCCGTTGTAGGATATCTCAATATACTCATGCACCAAATTGTAGTCATAGGTCCAGTTGACACCTAAAATTATATATAATTTATGACTACAAATTTGTGGTGTTGAGATAAAATATCAATGTTTACCACAATAAAAGGTTTAATATACATCAACTATAGTTTCGCAGAGCTTCTGGCTCAGCTTCATCAGGAGAAATGGAGTGTAAACATTCAAATCATTGTGACATCATCACAGTTCTGACGGTCACAGTTTTTGGCGAGTTGTTTCCACACGCTTGATAGAAATGGAGACCCTGTCATGTCGTTGACAAGCCGTGAAGAGTTCCGGTATATGTGAAAAGCTTCAAATACATTAAACTTGATAGTTGAATCAGGTTTATCAATGAGCGTAGTGTTTCCAAACAGAAATTTATGGTTGTTTTCTTGACAATGTTGGGCTATAGACGACTTCTTCAGTTCACAGTTCTGTACGTAGGTCTTGTGTTGCTTCACACAGAAATTTATATATAGGACAGACCCGCAGGGATTCAAATTTCCGTGTGAAAGAACACAAGACCTACGTACGGAATTGTGAACTGAAGAAGTTGTCTATAACCCAGCATTGTCACGAAAACAACCATAAATTTATGTTTGGAAACACTACACTCATTGATAAACCTGATTCAATGATCAAGCTTAATGCATTAGAAGTTTTTCACATATACCGGAACTCTTCACAGCTTGTCCAATGACATGACGTTAACTCCATTTCTTTCAAGCGCGTGGAAACAACTCGCCAAAACCGTGACAGTCAGAACTCTGATGATGTCACAATGATCTGAATGTTTACGCTCCATTCGCCCTGATTTAGCCGAGCCAGAAGCTCTGCGAAACTATAATCGATGTATAATAAACCTTTGATATTTTTATTTTATCTCAACACCAAAAGTTTGTATTCATAAATTATGTATACTTATTTAATTGTACATAGTTTTTTTTATCATTAAAGTGTATCGTACAGGAGACGGTAATTGTTTCAATTTAATAAGATTTCTACCATAATGACATACTTTTTTCTCTGTTACTGCATAAAAGTCACCAAGATACACTGCACCATTTGTTCCTGGTATGTTGCGGAGGTTTGAATTGTTGTTCCACATGAAATACTTTCGAATTCCTATATTTAATTTCCTCAGTATAATCATTCCTGAAAAGAAGCTGTAATTAGAACTGAGAAAACATGCTGCCACTGTCTTTGAAAGATAACTTCACATTACACAGTCATGATAAATATGCATGCTGTATAATCACGGTTATCTTTTGGTGCTAAAATACTACATAATTCATGAGATCACAACATAAGGAAAACAAGTACAGTCACAACATAAGGAAAACAAGTACACTCACAACATAAGGAAAACAAGTACACGCACAACGTAAGAAAAACAAGTACACTTTCAAGTGGAAACATTTACATGCATTTATCTGAATAATAACCACAGTGAATGAAAATGAAGTAAACTGGAAACATTCCTTGTGTTAAAAGGCTGAACTTGATATTTTATGGCATGGCAGTGCTGGAATTAACTTTCATCCGTGTGACAGGATCTTCAGAAAAACCAAAAATCACATCATCTCAGATTGAGAATCAAATCTGCATCACCTAGTTTCTGTTTGAGTATGTTACCATTTCCCCAACCAGGACACTGCTGTTCCACGCTACTGACAAGGTTCTAGTATGAGAGAAACCTGACAAGGTACAAGGTTTGAGTATGCTACCATTTCCCCAACCAGAACACTGCTGTTCCAAGCTACTGACAAGGTTCTAACATAGGATCTAAATGAACTTTTAGACTGCTGTAGTCAAAGCACCAGCCACCTTGCAGAAGAGACCCATGAATCACAAAACAAAGATCCAGAGTTTTATATATCAGCAGTTACCTTACCTATACATTGTAGAAATCCATAGTGAAGTAATCTTCAATTAACATGAAAGGCAGAAAAACTCCCCTCTCACCACTGTGACATAAAACAGTGAGTTTTTCTGCTTTTCATAGGAATTTCTTTTTGAATTTTTGTGCATCACAATTTTCCAGCTTAGTGATGCAAAATTTCCCCACTAGGTGACAAAAATTAAGATTTTTATTTTAGTTAAACAATATGTCAGCTTCAGCAAGCCAGATAAGGAAAATTATTTTAACACCGCCTAGATGTAACTGAAATCAATATTATCCACATCTGTCCTGATTTTGTACATACACTATTTCTCCACAAGGAGCGTCACAATTTGTTTGCATCCAATTGCTGCACCAACAACTAGTATTTTTCATGGTTTGAGTACACTTGATAAGTATTTCTATGGGAATTTCTGGTACTTAATTTTACTGGAATTTTCTGGTACTTAATTATCAAAGAAAATTCTTTTATTTTTGTTGTAAATATTTTTAACATATGCAACAGATTAATACAAACATATAATTTCTTAGCTACTGCATACCACCAAGCTACTGAGTTATAGTCTGATTTACAGCTTCACAATAGGCCTAAACACTACAAACAGTTCTTTCAATATATCAGTTCAGTATCCTTGCATCAACCAGTAAAAGTGTCATTCTACATTTTCCCATTCGAGTTCTTTAGAAACAAATAAAAACTAACATTTTTAGAATACCTCGAATCACCATTTTTAGTTACTGATTTTTGTTAATTTTCTCCCTTAATTTCCAGCACAACATCAGCAGAAGTTCCAGAAACATTAGCATGTAGAGTATTAATATTACCATCAACAAATCTGGAAGTGATTCATGCAAATGTGACTAAAAATGGAATAACTGATTCACAATATGTGAACTAATAAGAAGATTTTGGTTGCTGTAAGGCACAATTACAATTTTTAACTCTACAGCGTGGGCCGATATTTGAAGAATTAACGGAACATGTTTTGCCTCCCAATCATATCACTGCTCATGGCAATCATAGCAACAACCCAAAAACATGAATGTTATTATCATTACTTAGAAAACAGTAAAACCATACTAGTAATCTGATTTATTGGTACAGGAATATATAAATAAGCGTTTGAAGCTTTTGCACATCAACCAGATGGGTTTTTCAAGGAAGTTAGACAGAAACTGCAATCTGAAAAATAGAACGCCTTAACTATTTGATCGCGGTGACTTGACCTGACAATAAATAGATACGACGTTATATTCATTTAAAGATATGAGGTATCAAGTTGGTTGTGCACGTGGTATCCTGGTAGGGAGAAGATGTTACTTGAAGAACTGGCTCCAAATTTGTGGCAACTCGAGAGAGACGCTATCATTGCAAGTATCACTGTTGGTAACGATCTCCAAGGTTTCCCGAATGGCTGTACAGTTAGGGTAGAGAGTGGGTAGCTAATATTTTTTATATCATCCTACATAGAAGTAGCAGACCTGAATTTGACTTCTTTGGATAGGGCTGTGGTTACTTTACTGTATTTTGTGTTCCTTTTACGCTTGTTGACTCTGATTCTAAATGAACGCTTGGTCATTCCAATGTAGTATCGTTTAGAGCTGTACGGATATTATAGGGGGATCGCATAAACACCTGCTTCACTGGAAAGAGGTGGTTTTCAGTATTTCTCTTTAGCATAGTATATAAAGATGGAGACCTTATGCCAACACTATAGTTTATCTTCTTGAGGGCGTTTCTAAGTTTGCAATACATATTTGGTATGTAGGGAATTCAGTCTAAATAACGAGGCTGCAGCACAGAAAGAGTAGAATGTCTGACTCAGGTTTTTTGGATACAGTTATGTATCTAATTCAATGAATACCCTCTATGAGTGGCCAACTTGATGACACTTTCCATTTTGTGTTGTCTAGAATGAGTATTGGAGGAGACGGCGAAGGCTCTTCTAGTTGGAGAATGGAAGATAGCTGTTTTGTATTCTGCAGAACAGAAAGAGCTGAGGAGCATCAGGTTGGGGACGGTCGTGGGTTTATAGTAGACTTGTGTACAAAGGTGGTTGTCAGGCGATTGGCTCAATAAAACATCCAGATAAGGAAAAGCACTGTTGTGCTCAAGCTCCATCGTTAAATTGATCGTAGGATGTATATCATTGATTTTTTCGAGGAAAATTGGAAGTCTCTCTTTTCCATGAGGCCACAAGAAAAATGTGTTGCCTGCATAACGCAGCCAGGTGGTAGGCTGTGGGGTGATGCTGGAGAATATATTCATCCCATCCGAGCACCATTATTCTGTTTATACAGGGTTCAAAGGAAAGTCCTTATTTAGGGTAATAACTGCGGAAGAAAGAGTCCGAGTGGAACACAAGTTATGTCTATGTATAGGAAAGGGACGATGGCCAATCGAATGAAAGCATTTGGAGCGCCCTAGCAACAAAGGTAAGAAGTTAGGAAACCTAACTCGCGAACAACGTGATGTAGAAACAAAATTCCAATTACAAAGTTGTAATACATCGTCTAATTAGTAGGAAACAACATATGGTGCGTACAAATTATGTACATGGACGGGTCAAAATGCTGATAAAGTGCATGCGGTCACTGGACGATTAGGCAATGCAAATTACCGGTCCACGATGAACGATTCAAATGCATATGTAAATATTGATAGTGATGTAGAAGCCGGTTGGTGAGATAAAATACAGAGGCTGGGGATTTGAACGTCAGTCAACAAACACATTGCAAACACTGATGGCGGGCTACTCAAACGCTGAGTACTGTGAAATGGTTGTGCTCTATGGGGAATGTCATCGCAACGCTCACGAAGCTGCAAGGCGGTATGACGAGCATTTTCCGACTGGTCAACATCCAACTGCAGCGACTATTAACAACTGTGTTCGCTGCATCCGAGAGAACGGAAGAATACAGACACATCCGCGATCGGGCAGACATACGGGTTCGGGTGTTACAGTGCATCCTGAGGCTGTCCTGGGATATGTCCTTGCCAATTCCAACATTAGTACCACAGCAGTTGCCGAAGCATGCGGATTAACAGCACAATGTGTTTTGGCAAATCCTGAACGAACATGGAGCTCATCCGTACCACGTTCAGCTAGTGCAAGGTTTGATGGATGGAGATCAGGGAAGGCGTTTTGATTTCTGCAACTTTGTACATAACACATTGGAGATTAATCCAAACTTTTTGGCCGATATCATGTGGACAGATGAGTTCCGTTTTACACGGGACGGAATAGTCAATCGGCATAACACCCATTACTGGGATCTGAGCAACCCATCTATGGGACGAGCTGCTCGACATCAACGACGTTGGGCAACTAACACTTGGTGCGGTATTTGGCGAAACACACTAGTTGGACCCATTTTCTATGACAGGACATTAACAGGTCAGCGGTACCTTCAGCTCTTACGGGGCCCGATATCTGACTTTCTGCACATGTGGTACCAACATGATGGTGCACCACCTCAGATGGCAGCCAACATACGGAGTTTCTTGGCTGAAACATTCAGACACCAGATAATTGGATAATAATGTCACCTGGTAGGACAGTGAGTTGCTTAGTTTTTGTTATAAACTTTATATGCTATGTACTGAAAAACCACTTCTTTCCAGTGAAGCAGGTGTTTGTGCGATCTCCCTGCAATATCCGGATGGCTCTAAACGATACTACATTGGAATGACCAAGCATTCATTTAGAATCGGAGTCAACAAGCGCAAAAGGAACACAAAATACAGTAAAGTAACCTATCCAGAGAAGTCAAATTCAAATCCGCTACTCCTAAGTGGGATGATACAAAGAAATTACCTACCTAGTCTACACCTAAATGTACAGCTATTTGGGAAACCTTGGAGATCATTACCAAAGGTGAAACTTGCAATGATAGCGTCTCACTTGAGTTGCCATGAATTTGAAGTCAGTTCTTCATGTAATGCCTTCTCCCTACCATGATACCACATGCACAACCAACATGATACTTCGTATCTTTAAATGAATATAACGTCGTATCTATTTATTGTCAGGTCAAGCCACCGCGATCAAATTGTTAAAGCGTTCCATTATTCAGATTGCAGTTTCTGTCTAACTTCCTTGAAAATGCCATCTGGTTGATATGCAAAAGTTTGGAACACTTATTTATATATTCCTACGCCAATAAATCAGATTACTAGTATAGTTTTACTATTTTCTACGTAATTGGCGTACAGTTCCTTGTCAGTAATCATTATTACTAGTTCTGGCCCTCATGAGAAGGGGCTGCTGATCTCATGATTTGCTTGCCATTCAAGTAAACCTGCTCCTCCCTCTCCAAATTTCTAAATCTGGTTTTCACCTACATTTTCAGCTAAACATTAATAAATAAATCCTACAACTGACTACAGTTCTTACACAGTATCAGTGCTTAACCTTTTGGGGACCTTTAGTTCCTCCTGAAACACTTATCTTACAACCTCTGATGTATTCAAGTTTATTCAAACATGATATGAAACAAAACAAAATATTGCAATACAAAAATAACAAAATCAAAATTATGTAAGCATATACACACACACACACTACAAGCAATCAAGAAAAATCTTCACAAGAAGCTACAGCATTTTATACAATCATAACATGAATTATATGATGCTTAACCGAACAGCAATTTCAATCCTTAATTTTTTTATTTAATTGCTAGATGTTTTAATTGAGGTGGGGAAAAAATTAATACTTTTTTGGAGTAAACAGGGCAATAACCATTACATGAACACATATTAAAAATTTAAAAAACAAGTTAGTAAAACCATTCAATGCATTGATTATGATACGCTTTCCAACATACCAGAAATCATTACTCAACTTATGAGGATAATGGCTGTTGAATAAATCTCGCTCCTATGACCCGACCTTTGACCCCATTTTGATGATGTTCAACAGAACCGGTAAAGTATACTTTTGAAACAACATGAAAAGCTGTGTCTCAATCGAAGCATTTTTGCCTAAGTTATAATGCATAAGGGCAATGGAATGGATCCTGATGCTACTATACCGTGCAAATTAACTGGGACAAGCTATTTTATTCTCAGAATTGTAATGTGATTGCGAGTTGATGTCGGAAACCCACGTAAACCAGTTTTATCAGCTGTGAGGTGGTGTGACTGTTATAACTTGATAGTAAGAATGTGGTTTGACTGGTTTTAAACAGGAAATAAGCACTTCAACTTCAGTTGTTAGCTTTCGTGTGTGACAGGTGGAAATGTTAGTTTTTGCTCTCTGTGAGTACGTGTTGCTTTCGTGTATTGAAAAATGGATATTTCCCCAAGGAAGCGTGCAAAAATATTTGCTCTGAAGGATCACACTTCTATGACAGTGAGAGATATCGCTTCTGCAGTTGGTGTAAGCAAATCAAGTGTATCAAGACTGCTTACGCGATACAATGCATCTGGATCGTCTCCAAAAAGGAGAGGTACATATGGAAGAAAACGAAAAACAACTCCACGAACCGATAAATATCTAATCAGAAATAGTAAAATTAACCCAAAAAAACAAAAAAAAACAAGCACCAACCTTCAAAGAGATTTTTGTGATGTTAGTGATTTAACTGTACGCCGTAGGCTTCTGGAAGTTGGCCGGAAGACATGAAAACCAATGAAAAAACAATATTTGAATGCGAAAATGAAGATAAAACGTTTAGCATGGGCCAAAAAATATAAATCATGAACTGCTGATGACTGGAAACAGGTAATTTTCAGTGATGAAACTCATTTATTTGTGCAGGGTTACCAAGCAAATGTCGTTAGACGAAGCAACTGTGAACCCTTAAGACCTGAGCATGTCAAACAAACTGTAAAACACTCTCTGAAACATGTTTTGGGGGGTTTCACATCAAATGGCACTAGAAGCTTAGTTCCTGTTCAAGGTATGATGAATTCAGCCAAGTGCGTAGAAATATTACAACGTAGGATTGTTCCATTCTTGCAAACTTTTGACGGGACATTTCAACATGACTTGGTCCCATGTCATAATTCGAAATTGGTCAAGAATTTCATGCTGGAAAATCAAATTCATTTGCTTGATTGGCCTGGAAATTCACCAGACTTAAATCCCATAGAGAACTTGTGGAATATTTTGAAGAGACATTTAGGTAAAATGGACTGTACAACCAAAGAATCGTTGATAACGAATGCTATAAAAGTGTGGTTCCACAATTATGAAGTCAAACATATGTGAACTCAATTAGTGGAGTCAATGCCAAAACAAATTCAAGAGATCATTTCTGCTAAAGGAGGACATATTTCATACTAATACAGGTATTTGTCAGTGTATATCAAGGCACAGAATGATATAAAGGCATAGTTTTGGAAAAAAAGAGTGATTTTTTACTTTGTCCCAATTAATTTACACAGTATAGTATGTCCTGACCTTTGACCCCATTTCATCCATTTTCAACAGGGTTGGTCCCCAGATGGTACCCTACCACATACTAAAATTTCATCAAAATCGAACCATTTTTACGCAGTTTCGACGCATAAGGACAATGGAATGCATCCTGCTCCTGTGTCCTGACCTTTGACCCCACTTCACCCATTTTTAATAGGGTTCGTCCCCAGGTGGTCCCCTACCACATACTTAAATTTCATTAAAATCAAACCGTATTTATGCAAGTTATGATGCATAAGGACAATGGAATGCATCCCGCTCCTATATATTGTGACCTTGGATCCCATTTCACCCAATTTCAATAGGGTTCGTCCCCAGTGGTCCCCTACCACATGCTAAAATTTCATCGAAATCGAAACATTTTTACGCAAGTTATCATGTGGACAGACGGACGGATAAAGCTGGAGCATATAGGCTTCTTCAACCTACGGTTGGAAAGCGTAAAAAAGAAGGGGGGGGGAGCTTCCAATTGATAATTTCAAACTTATTAAAATTGAATTTTTGGCAGAAGATCACCAAATCCATAACAACACATTCATTACTTACTTTTAAAATTGGTTTGCTTTCTAAATCATTGGAATGCATAAAATACAATCATAATTACAGTTTCTGAGAAAGAAAAAGATTTCTAAAATGTCATGATAATGATGCACAAATCAACTGATGAATGGCACAATAATTTCGCATCATTCCATTCACAGGCATTTCAGTTTTCTGAACCGCAATATAATAACACTACATGAACAGTGCCATTCATTAATCAATATGCACTTCATAGGTGCAAAAATTCAGTACTTTTCCCCCACCCAGAAAATGTAATTATGATTCTCCTTTACAAACTGCACGGATTTGGAAATTATTCTTAAAAGTTCACTCAGAAATACAACATCAGAGATCTAGAAACTACCCGACAAACTATGTTAACTATGACGGAAAAAGAGTTTCAGTTATCAGTCAAAAGCTGCACTGATTTCCTATTATCTAACTTAAGCATATATTTTCAAATTTTAATTTTTGTTCAACCTTTTGGATTTCACACTAATACAATTTCTTAATACTTTCTTTACTGAATTCCTTACTTAAGGCATAGAAATTTAATGTTCTGGGTGATATAATGGCAGCAGACTCAAAGTGGTTAGGGGATGTAAATTCAATTACTATTCTGAGATAATACTATTTTGTGCTCTTAGGGCAGGCACAATCTTTATAAATTTACTTGATGACTGCCCACTACTTGTCCTTCTTACTACCAATGTCGCACATCACTCTGATGGACATCTGGCAAGAGTAGATTTGTGATGGTCTTGCGGGGGCAGCAAGAGTGGGCCGGTCTCCCAGCTGATCCATCCCAGGGTTCTGCATCTGCACTCTCCTGTAGAATTGCTCACAAACCACCTTCAGCTAAACATCTTAGCAAAAGAGGCCCATTAATCCTTTTAGAGCCAGGTCTGCTGGCAGAGTAAGAGTAAGTCATCAAGTTACTGGATGACTTACTCCAATATAAAAGAAATGCCCGATATATTTATATGTCTGAAGACAGTGCTGGTTTTAAATTGTATATCATATCACTAAGCTGTTGTCTGAGATTCAGAGGTTAGCTCCACAAAGAAACACAAACTACCAGATAATTTTTACATACTCTTGTCGTATCAAACTTCTCTGTTTACACTGACCTTGACATACATATCTCAAGAGAAGAGGTGTGTAAAGCTGTAAAATCTCTTCAGAACTGTAAGGCTCCAGGAGATGATGGCATAACAGCCGAGATGTTGAAATTTGGTGGCGACTGTAATTCACTGGTTAACTAAAATTTGCCAGTTAAGCTGGGAGTCAGGAATGTTAGTTAGTTAGTCGATTTTTATTGTGCAAGGGCCAGGTTTGGCCAAAGAGCACCATGGTCTCTCAGGATTGGAAGGATTCTATCATTGTTCCCTTGATTCATAGTGCAACATTTATAATTCCATTATTGTCGATATTTTTGACTTTGTGAACAAAGTGAAATTATTCTGTCAGTGGCGAAGTCCGACTTTCGATATAGCCTAAAGGTACGTTGCAATTTCATGTTTAAGTTCTTGTAAATATTTTTCTATATTTAACAATTAAGAAGTGCATTGGTCGCCAAAGAAAATAACATGGAAAAAGTTTTAACTGTTAAGCCATTATTACAAAATACACTGAAGAGCAATTGAATTAGAGATACCTGTCTAGTAACATGTAGCGCCACCTTTTGCTCCTGGCAATTCGTCTCGGTATGGACTCGACAAGACACCGGAAGCATTGGGAAGCCATACGAATCCACAACCCCTGAACAAGCTCTCACAGTTCATGGAAGATTTGATGGAGGGGGTCAGAGCCTTGAACATCTCTCTCGATGGCATTCCAGATGTGCTCGATGGGATTGAGGTCAGGTGACCTAGCTGGCCAAGGAAGAGAGGTCACGTCGGTGGAGTGTTCACCCAACCATTGGGATACAATTCAGGAGCTGCATTGTCTTGTTGCAGGATGAGGTCCCCAGTGGGATGTTGAAGACGCACAAACGAGAGCAAATGGTCATCCAGGATAACCCGGTAACGTTGACCTGTGAGGGACGATGTCAAACGTACCAGGGGTCCCATTTCAGTCCACGTAAACAGTCCCCAGACGAGAATGCCCACCCCCACCAGCTTGAAGAGTACCCTGCTGGCAAGAAGGATCCATCGCTTCATGTGGTTTGCGCCATACTCGTATTCTGCCATCCGCATGTACCAACGTGAATCTCGACTCATCAGTCCAGGCAACATTTTTCCACATGTCTAGGGTCCAGTGTCGATGCTCCCATGCCCATGCTAATCTTTGCACCCTGTGATGTGCGGTCAGCAGCGGTACCCTCGTGGGATGATTACTTCTGTACCCCATAGCGAGGAGATGGTTCTGGATGGTGTGGCTGCTTACACATTTTTGTGCACCAGCGTTAAATTGCCGAGTGATTTCTTGCACTGTGGCCCGTCTACCCGCTGTTACAATGCGAGCTAGCCGATGATGACCCCGCTCATCCACACGCTGTTGTCCACGACTGTTGGCCCTTGCAGGGATAGTTTTACCAGATTCAACGTACTCACAGTGCACCCGTGACACAGTGGCTCGTGAAAATCCCAGTGCCTACACAACTTCCGAGATGGAGTGACCCATTCGTCGGGCCCCAACAATTTGCCCACGATCAAAGGCGCTTAGATCTTTCGTCTTACCCATACTGCGTCCGACTCTTACTGATTCCTGTCGCATCACTCCTTATATTGTCGGATCGCTGCATACATCATGTCGTTTCCGTTTACAGGGTCGCCTACCGCACCACATTTGCAAAATGCCAGCTGTCTCTAATTCAACTGCTCTTCAATGTAGAACTTATCAAATGCCGTAATATGTTTTAATGTTTTTAATCTCGTTATATCGAGAATAGCATATATAGGAAAATACATGTGCACCCACTCCCCTCACAATACCCAGATTTAAATATCACATCAGCAATACCATTGCATGGGTAAAAGCCTGCAAGTCAGTAAGTGTGCTCTTTTCTTGAACATATTTGGTTGTATGGAACAAGCCACTAGCAAATTATTGGGTACTAAGAGAAGTACTAAATTTCTTATATCATGCATTGGTTATGTTGTTTTGGAGTTTCTTTACCACAACATAACCAACGTGTGATATGAGAAATTTAGTGCTTCTCTCAATTTTTATCATGTTATGTGCATTACTGCTAATCCTTCTCATTAAAATTATTAGGAGTTTCCTCATTTTATGACTATTTTAATAGGACTGTCAGGGTTCATACACTTTTTGGGACAAAAAATTTAAGGACTTTCCAGGCCTTTTTCCAGGACATATACAAAAAAATGTCAAGGTAATTAATACGCTTTATAGTATCATGGTCAAAATATTTTTTAAAAGCAATTTTCGTTTTAAGTAATAAAAATGATGAAAGATGTAAATAGATTAGTGTTTTTTTTACTCATTGCATTTCTTTTTAATGTCTTTAATTGGAGAATTACCCAACAATGCCAAACTGAATCATGGTGGTGCAATTACCACAAGGCTATCTCAGAAAATCCTTTCTCTCAATCTGAAAATGATTAATTCATCACTATTCTGCACTATCTTCCCATGTAATCAGTCTATTATTGATAACAGTTGAAATTCTCATAAAACAAAGCAAGGACAGATCCAGAATTTAAGAATAGGGAGGGCACACATCTAACAAGTTAAAATAAGAAATATAGAAGGAAACATGATATAAGTCTATGCGTGTTAGCGGAAGAATTAAGAATAATGCAAAAGTTGAAAATAGGTGAAAAATATTCATGGAAAAATCTATGTTAAGGAAAAATAATTTTTCAAATATATCTCCTGGAAGCAGAAATAGAGCAAAAAAAAAAAAAAAAAAAAAAAAAAGGTTTCGAGCTTTACGCTCTTAGTGGGAAGTATTTGTATTATTTAAAGAAGATAATGCTCCACATATCTATTTTAGCGAATGGCAAACTGCGTATGAGAAATAGATCTCGGCTGACTGAATGTAAGATTGGTGTATGGAATACTAGAGATATAAATGGCAAGATGAGTGAGGTGATTGAGGAGATGAATAAGTATAGACTGGATGTGCTGCGTGTAAGTGAAACCAAAAAGAAGGAAATTGGGGTAGAAGAAGTGAATGGCATGGTGAGTGTGTGGTCTGGAGTATTGGATAATGTGAGAGGACAGGCTGGTGTAGGTGTTATTTTAAGTGAAAAGATGAGCAACAACTTGATTCACTATAGCTGCATAAGTGAGAGAATTCTCTGGATTCGTTTGAAAGTGAAACTTCAGAGAATAGTAATTGTTGTAGTGTATGCTTCTTGTGACTCTGAACCTTCTGATAAGAAGGAAGATTTCTGGAATGAGCTAAAAGCTGTTTTGAGCCAGTTTGGTGCTAGAGAAAAAGTTATAATAGCAGGGGATTTCAATGCTAGAGTGGTGTGCAGAATGCAATTTCTGACAATGTTCTGGGTAAGTTTAATGATCCTTGTGTGAATGATAATAGTGAAAGATTAATTGAACTCTGCATTGAGAATGGTTTGTGGGTATCTAATACATTTTTCAATCACAAATATATCCACACATATACTTGGGAAAAATGTACTCTTGGTCAAAAGAGTGTGATAGATTTTGTTGTCTACGATCAGCGTTTGAAACACTTAGTTGTTGACACCCGTATGATGAGAGGTGCGGATGTTAATTCTGATCATTACTTGGTAGTGTCACGAGTGAAACTTAATGTTGGTTGGAGGAAAAGGAATAGGAAGAGACCCAGGGTAGAAAGAATAAAGGTTGATAGGCTCCTTGAAGATCATCAGCGGTATTCTGACTTACTCAGAGAACGACCGAAGAATCTGAAGTCTGGTGAGAGGGATGTAGAAAAGAAGTGGGAATGTTTTAAGAACTGTGTTGTCACTGCTGCTAAAGAGGTCTGTGGCACCACAATAGTGGGTAACAATAGAGGTGATGCTTGGTGGAATAGTGAGATTGAAGAGGCAGTAAAGAGAAAGAAGGAAGCCTATTTGGGGATGTTGCAAAGGTAGAGTCTCTGTGGATGAATATCGCTGTAAGAAGCGAGAAGCTGCTAAGCTGGTTCGCCACAGTAAGGCAAAAAATAGGAAGAAGAAAGTGGAAAGGCATGAACTGGCTTTTTGGAAAGATAGGAAGTCCTTCTGGAAGTACACGAGACTCTGGAAAAATAGGGGAAACAAAGTTGTAAGTTGTGTGAAGAATGAGATGGGGGAAATGATATGGGAGCCCAATGATTAAGTGACAGATGGGGTGAATACTTCTGTGAGTTATTAGATCAGGAAAGCAAAGATGATTCTGAGACAGGTGCAGATGATGTCACAATGAGGGATGAAAGCACAGGAGAAATCTCAAGAGAAGAAGTGTGTAAAGCTCTCAAATCTCTTCAGAATGGTAAGTCTCCGGGAGTTGATGGCGTAACTGCCGAGTTGTTGAAATATGGTGGTGACTGTAATTGACCGGTTAACTGAAATTTGCCAGTTGTGCTGGGAGTTAGGAATGGTCTCTCGGGATTGGAAGGATGTTATTATTGTTCCCTTGTATAAGGGAAAAGGTGATCAGACTGAATGCAAGAACTACCGTGGTATTAGCCTACTAAGTGTGCCAGGGAAAGTGTTTGGTAAGGTTGTTATTGAAAAAGTATGGGGTCTTACATCAGAGAAAATGTGGGATGTTCAGAGAGGTTTTATGTCTGGTAAAGGCTGCACTAACCAAATTTTTGCATTACGCATGATGATTGAAAAGTATCAGGCTGTTGGTAAGAAAGTTTTTGCTGCCTTCATTGATTTAGAGAAAGCTTATGACCGAGTGAATAGGACACTTTTGTGGAAGGTATTGAATGAATATGGTGCTACTGGGAATCTACTTAATAATGTAAAAGCCATGTATGCTGGTAGTAAAGCTTGTGTACGAGTGAATGGTATTTTATCAAAATGGTTTTCCATTGGTGCAGGAGTTAGACAAGGTTGTGTAATGTCACCATTGCTGTTTAATATATTTATGGACGCATGCACGCGTGATGCCAAAATAGATAATAGTGGTTTATGTTTGGATGATATCCGTGTGTGCAGATTGCTGTATGCTGATGACACTGTCCTGTTGGCAGAGAGCAAAACTGATTTGCAGAGTATGTTGTCTCGGATGCACGAAGTTTGCATGAAATTCAAACTGAGTATAAATAAGGGAAAAACCAAAGTTATGGTGTTTGAGAGAGGAACGGGTAGCATTGAATGTAATGCAAGTATAAATGGCACTGTGATTGACCAGGTGAGTGAGTTTGTGTATTTAGAAAGTATGTTTGACAGAGAGAACAAATTGGATGGTGAAATTAGTAGGCAAGTGAATTCTTCACTGAAAGTCATAGCTGCTTTGGGAGGTTTTCACAGTAATGATGGGTTCTCAAGAGAGTATCGCATGGCTGTGTATGAAAGTGTACTTGTTCCTACTCTGATGTATGGCAGTGAAACCTGAGTACTGCAGAAGAAACATAGGAGTTGTTTGTGTGCTGGAGAAATGCGTTATTTACGTGGGGTTTGTGGCAAGACACGGTCTGATTGTGTGAGGAAGGAAGATGTGTTGCAGTTGTGTAATGTGAAGCAAAATGTTGTTAGCAAGGTGGAGACCAACATGCTTCAGTGGTTTGGCCATGTTGAAAGAATGAGTGATGAGATGATTACTAAGAAAATCTTTTTAGCCCAAGTGGCAGGAAGGAAAGGCAGAGGAAGGCCAAGGAAGACATGGGTGGATCAGATTCAGGAGTGTCTGCATGAGAAAAAGATTATGAGTATGAAGTATAAAAGATCTTCTGTATGGTGTGTAATGTATATCAGTGAAGCCCGAGTTGTATGTCAAGATTGCTGTAAATGAAGAAGTTTGATACGACAACAGTAAGTAAAAATATCTGGTAGTTTATATTTCTTTTTGGAACTAACCTCTGAATCTCAGAGAACAGCTTAGTGATATGTACACTGAAGAGGAATTGAATTAAGAGACAGCTGGCATTATGCAAGTACACTGAAGAGGAACTGAATTAAGAGACAGCTGGCATTATGCAAATGTGGCGATGTGGGCGGCCCTGTAAACGGAAACGACATGACGTATGCAGCGATCCGACAATATAAGGAGTGATGTGACGAGAATCAGTAAGAGCCGGACGCAGTATGGGTAAGATAAAGGATCTAAGTGCATTTGATTGTGGGCAAATTGTCGCGGCCCGACGAATGGGTCACTCCATCTCGGAAGTTGTGCAGGCACTGGGATTTTCACGAGCCACTGTGTCATGGGTACACCGTGAGTACATCGAATCCGGTAAAACCAGGGGCCAACTGCCGTGGACAGCAGCGCGTGGATGAGCGGGGTCATCGTTATCTAGCTCGCATTGTAACAGCGGATACACGGGCCACAGTGCAAGAAATTACTTGGCAATTTAACGCTGGTGCACAAAAACGTGTAAGCAGTAGCACCATCCAGAACCATCTCCTCGCTATGGGGTACAGAAGCCATCATCCCACGAGGGTACGGCTGCTGACCGCACATCACAGGGTGCAAAGATTATCATGGGCGTGGGAACATTGCCATTGGACCCTAATGTGGAAAAATGTTGCCTGGACTGATGTGTCGAGATTCATGTTGGTACATGCGAATGGTAGGATACGAGTATGGCGCAAACCACATGAAGCGATGGATCCTTCTTGCCAGCAGGGTACTCTTCAAGCTGGTGGGGGTGGGCATTCTCGTCTGGGGACTGTTTACGTGGACTGAAATGGGATCCCTGGTACGTGTGACATCGTTCCTCACAGGTCAATGTTAGCAGGATATCCTGGACGACCATTTGCTCCCGTTCGTGCGTCTTCAACATCCCACTGGGGACCTCATCCTGCAACAAGACAATGCACAGTGCCATAGCTCCCGAATTGTATCTGAATGGTTGGATGAACACTCCACCAACGTGACCTTGCTTCCTTGGCCAGCTAGGTCACCTGACTTCAATCTCATCGAGCACATCTGGGATGCCATCGAGAGAAAATGTTCCAGGCTCTGACACTCCTCCATCAAATCTTCGTGAACTGGGGAGCTTGTTCAGGGGTCGTGGATACGTATGGCTTCCCAACGCTTCCGGTGTCTTGTAGAGTCCATGCCGAGATGAATCGCAGTCGTCATCAGGGCGAAAGGTGGTGCTACACGTTACTAGACAGGTATCTCGAATTCAATTGCTCTTCAGTGTATGTATGTATGCATACAGTAGAGAAGAAATTCCTCAATAGGGTTTTTAGTAGCAGCAATACAGCTGCAAACTGAAGTACAAAAACACCAAATAGCAACAGAACTGTGAACGACAAAATTCCTCATATGCTGGCCTAAAGTGTTCTACAAGGTATGTGGTATCTGGTGTTGAAAGAATTTGTTAAATTGCACATGTAGAAACAGAGATATCGAGAAATCAGATTAAAAATTGGCGACCCCTAGTGGCGAAATGGTGCATTATTTTGGGAAGAAAATATACACACAGAGTTTGTATAGTTAGTAGTACCAGACCGAAGAAAGAAGTTTTTCAATCGGATTTTTAGTCCCGCAAATATTGCTGTAAACAGAAACGTGATTAAGCCCTCCGCTGGCAGACTTGTGCATTAAGAGAACTTTAAAGTTATATGAGAAACATTTCGCAGTGCAAACTCTCTCCAGGAAAGAAAGAATTTTTTAAATCGAACTCTTAGAAGCAGAGATATCGACAAAAATAAGATATGCATCTACATCCACTAGCGGAAAAACTATGCATTATTTTAAGAAGAAAGTATTCTCAAAAGGTTGTTCGTATGAGCGGTATAGGTCCACGAAACATTTTTCAATGTAGTTTTCAACAACTCAGATTTTGCTACAAATATATCGAAGCAGAAATAAACACTTACGCCCCCTGGTGGCCAAACTATTAATTTCCAACTCATAGTTCCTACTCTTTTTCCACCAAAAAAAAACCCCAGGACATTTCAAGGACTCCTAAAAATTTTCAAGACTATATTCTTGCCCAATAAGAACTTTCATGAAACACTAAAATAAATTGTAACAAACAGTCAAAAAGTTCAATTAAAACTATAGTTATATCTAAACATAGGGACATACTCTAGTGAGGTATTATTGTTCCACAAGATTTCAGGTTTCCTTATCACTGACACAATGTGTTACACATTTGGCAAAACAGTTAAAAGCAAAATTTTTTTCATTAAAGTCAAACTAAGTGAAGAATAAAATATAAGAAATTGAAAGAGCAACATCCGCTTGGGCACTATGGAATATAGTCATCAGTTGCAAACAAACACAAGGAAAACACCAGAAACTTAATTTTCATTAGTATTGCTTAAAGCCAAAAGCATTGTCAAGTTGCAAGAACAGTTTCTATGCCGAAATTTCATTTTTTATTCATCATTTGATTTGACTTATAAAATTCATACACTGCTGGACAATTGCTAAGGACAGATCATAAACAGCTATATAGCGCATAAAAAAGTAAGTGTGGTTGGATGCCAAGTGAAATAAAATAATGTCAGAATGCCAGGACATTACAAGAAAGACAATTTATTGTGCTCTGAAATCCAGAAGGCTTTGGAACGTGTTCAAGGGACAAACAGGCCATTTTGTGCACAATACGTAAACGTGAAAAAAATGCAATTACCCTCCGCAGGCGTTCCGGCGTAAGATGTCAATACGGGATATGGCCACCATGGAGGGCGATGCAAGATTCCACATGTCGTGTCATGCTTTGCACAACATTATCAAGCAGCTGTTGGGGTAATTTATCCCATTCCTCTGTCAGTGCACAGATGAGGGTGTCCTTGTTTATTGGAGGGCATTGGCGACCAGCAAGACTCCTCCCCAAAGCATCCCACACATTTTCAATGGGATTCAGATCTGGAGAACGTGCTGGCCTTACGAGGCATTGAATATCCTCACTCTCAAGACACTCCTGGACAGCGACTGTTCGATGACATGTTGCGTTGTCGTCCATGAAAATGAATCTATCACCGACAGCACCACGGAACATGCGAACATGAGGTAGCAGAACATCATTAATGTATCGTTGGCCAGACATAATCCCAGTTGGAAGCACATAGAGGGAGGTACGGCCATTGATCATGATGCCAGCCCATACCATGACACTACATGTCGGATATCGGTCCCTTTCCTGTATGTTTGCTGGACAATATGCAGTGCCACTATCACGCCAGATCAGTTGTTGTCGACAATCAGACGATAGACTGTATCTACTCTCATCTGAGAAGAGGACAGCAGACCAGTCATTATCAGTCCAATTGCGATGTTGATGGCACCATTGCAAACGGGCGGTACGGTGACGTCTGGACAATGAGATGCACACAACAAGACAGCGGGCGTATAGTCCTCCTTCATGCAAACGTCTGGCGACAGTTTTTCGGGAGATCCGCTAGCCAGTAGCAGCCATAAACTGATTTGCTACCTCACTAGCTGTGCTGCGCCGGTGTCTTTTTGTTGATAGCACTATGTACAGATCTTCTGCAGGTGTCGTACTGCAAACACGACCTCCCCCGTGACATTTGCTACACTCTCCATTTGTTTGAAATGATTTCCAAAGCCTTGACACAACACTGTGGCTGACGTCGAACTCCCTGGCAACATCTGTTATTTTTCGCCCTTCTTCAATCTAGCCAATAATACGGCCCGCGTAAAATCATCTCTAGGGGATGTCGGGAAGACATACTGAAAATTGCAAGTTCGTCAATTGATTCTTTCCCTTTGAACTTTGCGTTTGAACAACAACAGTCAGTACGTGTCAAATCCTTTATATCTCTTATCAGCGCTATGACGTCACAAACAAGTTCGGCAATCCAAAATTTGCATATGCACAACACGTCTTACTGTATCCCGCACTTGCTAATTTCCACATTTTCCTGCCTTCCATTTTATGGTTGCTATTGTCATCCGTCCTTAGCAATTGTTCGGCAGTGTATTTGTTTTTCTTTACTTACATTTGAAATTCTTCTTAATATATATATATACCCAAAAGTAGATAGATATATATACACTATATTGACAAAAGTTACCAGACACCCCTTCAAAAGCAAATGAACGGATCCGCTGCGTTGTTAAGATGCGTGGTACAGCTGCAAACGGTATAAAAACAAGCCTGCAGCTGACCACAATCATATCGCACTGTGAGGTTGAATGAAAATGTCGCGGCGGGAGAGAACTGACTTTTAGAAAGGAAAGATTGTTGGGTGCTATATTAGTGGGTTGTCCATAAGAGTAACTGAGAGGCATTTAAACATACCCAAGTCAACTGTTTTGGATGTACTGAATAAGTGGATGACACAGGGTGTGCCTGAAGTAGCAAAACGAACCGGCAGACCAAAGAAATTCAGTGACAGAGGATGTCAAAGCCTCAGGAGAGTCGTTACAGCTAATCGATGGAGTACTGCACAAGACCTCAGTGTACAGGTGAATAACAATGCTGGAACCTCGGTGTGTACACATACCATTAGCAGAGAACTTCATTCCATGGGTTACCGTGGTTGTGTGGCTGCTCATAAGCCTTTAATCTCCACTCGGAATGATACTGGTTGCTTCGCGTGGTATAAAGAATATTTATCGTGGACCGTAGATCAATGGAAACAGGTCCTATGGACTAATGAATCCAGATACATGATCAATCAGTCTGATGGCCGCCGTATGTGGGTATGGTGGCAGCCGGGGGAACGCTATTTATCACAGTGTACTGTTCCTATGGTCAAGTTTGGAGCTGCAGTGTACTCGTGTGGGGGTGTTTTTCGTGGTACGATCTCGGCCCATTGGTTATCGTGGACAAACCTGTTAACCAGCATGTCTACTTCGATATTCTGGACAATTATGCCCTACCAACTGTGTGGCAATACTATGGAACTGAGTCTTGTTGGTACCAGCAGGATAATGCACAGAGCCATAAAGTAAGGACTGTTATGGTGTGGTTTGACAATAATTCCGTATCGTCTGTGGACTGTCCAGCACAGAGCCTTGATCTTATTCCCATAGAGCACCTATGGGATGAATTAGAGCGCCGTATGAGAAGTGTGGAATTAAGGCCTACTACTAAGCAACAGTTAGTGGCAGCATAATGTACTGAATGGAAGTGCATACCTATTGCTGTGTTCCAAAACCCTGTTGAAAGCATGTCTCAAAGGGTCAGTGCATGAATTAGGCAAAAGGTGGACCGACACCATACTAATGTATGTCAATAAATGCTATGTTGTGTTTCTTTTCTACGTGTGTCCGCTGACTTTTGTCAATAGTGTATGTATATATATATATACACTATCTACCAACAAGTAATTGGAAACCTGTGATAGCAAAGGAAAACAAAGTTTATTCACCTTCAATAGTTGGTGGAGCCTCCACGAGCGGCGATTACAGCTGCGACCCTCTGGGGCATACTCTCAACCAGGCGTTGTAAACAACTAGCGGTATTTTCTTCCACTTGGCTTGGAGAACACTGGTCAGTTCTTTCACCGATTTCGGACGGTGGGGGCACCCCTTAAGTCAACGCTCCAACTCGTCCCAGAGGTGCTCGATAGGGTTAAGGTCCGGGCTCTGCGCAAGCCACTCCATTCGATTAATCCCGAGGTCCACCAAGCCATGGTGGACCTCGCAACATGACAGGTGGCATTGTCATCCTGAAAGTAACATGGGTCCACCCCGTAAAACTGCCACAACGTAGGAAGCGCATGGTCATCCAAAATGGTGCAGTAGGTCTCGGCATTGAGTCTACCAGAAATTGCGACCAAGGGTCCCGTGCCATACCAGGAGAAACACCCCCATAGCATAATTCCACCGCCGCCAAACTTCACAGTTGGCACAATACATTCCGGCAGGAGGCGTTCTCCAGGCAGACGCCAAACCCAGACCCTGCCATCCGAACGGTAGAGAGTCAACCTTGATTCGTCGCTCCAGAGAACCTGTTTCCACTGTTCAACGGTCCACTGTCGACGTTCATTGCACCACGTTAGCCGAGCAGCTCTGTTGGACTTGGTGATCAAAGGCTTGTGGGGAGCAGCACGTCCATGATAACTGAGCAGGTGGGCTTCCTTAGGGATGGTATTCATCGAAAGAACACTCCCGGATGCCTGTTGAAACTCCTCGCGGATGTGGCCCATCGATTTGGTGCGGTTTTTCCGAATTTCTCTGGCCAGCCCTCGTCGGTCTCTAACTGCCAGTTTTGTGGGTCTGCCGGGTCAGGGCACATTCCGACAGTCACCTCTCATCTTCCACTTGCCAATCACATAGACCACTGCCGATTTTGGGTACTTCAACTCGCTGGATATGTCACGTATGGATCAGCCATTTCTGTGATACCCGACGATTGCACCTTTCTCGAAATCAGACAGCTCCGAACTGCGTGGCATCTTGCATGCGACTGGTTGCGTTGTTGTTTCCCACACAATATCTAACGGCGGCGGCCGTGACGTGTATCAGGACCGCAGATATCGTCGATTGCAGGGGTGTCCAATTACTTGTTGGTAGATAGTGTATATATATATATAACCAACAAAGCAGAAACTACAACAGCAAAAATAAAAACAATAAATAAAAAACTAAAATGCCAACAAGCAGGGAGAAATAAATAAAATAAAACTGTGATGCAGAAAGTGTCGAAAATGAGCCTTGGCTTTTTCAAGGACCAGCAAAACTCTGCATTTACTCACTTCCACAAAGACCTAGTTGAAACTGGGTTTCTGCTAAGTCATAGAGGCGAGTATAAGTCCCCAAAAAATCCAAATTAAAATAACCGCCTTCTAAGGTGCGGAGACAAAATAATTAAGCATATATTTAAAAAAATAAATTTTTTATGGCTTACATCTATTCCTCAACTGGCCCAACCCATACTCTTCATCTTCCACAAAAACCAGAAAAACATTTTAATTTTAAAAAAAAAAAAGTTTTTTTGGCTTACATCTATTCCTCAACTGGCCCAACCCATACTCTTCATCTTCCACAAAAACCAGAAAAACATTTGCACAGAGCTCACAAATATTGTGAGAAAGGCTTAGAACAATAGACCCAGGAAACGTGGGAAAAAAACGACTGCAAAAAAATATATTTTATGTAGGAACACTTAAAATTAAAAATTCCCGACTTGTAAGACTACAATAATGGACAGATTAACTAAAGAACTACCTATTACAAAGATTTAATTACAAGACAGAAGTTCAAAAGAAAAACCACAGCAATATGACTGGGAGGACACGTGGCAAGCACCCGAGGTGAGTTCCTAATATATATATATATATACACTGAGTGGCCACTTTATTATGACCACCTGGCAGTTTTAAGCAAATGAGCTATGGCTGCACGCTGTTGCCGCCAGAGGGCGAGGCTAGTATAAAAAGGGAAAGCTTAGTGCTTGCGACAGTAGTAGATGTGATTTTTGGGTGACGAGATGGGTAAAAAATTCGATTTGACGGACTTTCAAAGTGGGATGATTGTAGGAGCTCGGAGCAACGGAGCGAGTATCACAGAAACTGTCGCATTTGTGAAATGTTCCAGAGCAGCTGTTGTTAAAGTGTTTAAAGACTGGACTGTAAGCCAAAAAACTGGGTCTCTATGTGCAACGTGTGGTCGTCATCGACTAGTGACTGCTCGGGCGGAATGGAGAGTGTCCAGACTGATAACAGACAACAGAAGGGCAACAGTGCAGCAAATTACAGACGATCTTAATCAAGGATCCCCTCAAATGATCTATGCACCCACTATTCGCCATACACTGCATCAGATGGGATATGGCAGCCGAAGGCCTGTTCGAACACCTTTGCTGTCTGCAGTTAACAAGAGAAAATGTCTCCAGTTCGCACAGGAGCACAAGGATTGGACAGTTGATAATTGGAAACAAATTATGTGGTCCGATGAATCACGTTTTCAGTTGCACCGTGCCGATGGCCGAGTGAGAATTTGGCGGAAACAGCATGAAAGCATGGACCCCAAATGCATTGCTACAACCCTTCAAGCTTGTGGAGGCAACGTTATGGTTTGGGGAATGTTTTCCTGGCATGCTTTGGGCCCTTTAATTCGTGTTGATCAATGTCTGACTGGCACATCATATCTAAACATCGTTGCGGACCAAGTGCATCCTGTCATGCGGATGGTTTATCCCAATGGTGATGGCTACTTTCAACAAGATTATGCGTCCTGCCGTAGTGCTCGTATTGTACAGGATTGGTTTCAGGAACATGCCAGTGAGTTTACTTTGCTTAGGTGGCCCCCACAATCTCCAGATCTCAACCCCATTAAGAATTTGTGGGATGAAGTTGAACGAGCCATCAGACAGCTGGATCCACAACCCTGTGCAATCTCACACTCCTGGAAAGTGCTATTCATCAAGCATGGTCTCAGATTCCACAAACCACCTATCAACATCTCGTGGAGTCCATGCCACGAAGAATCGACGCAGTATTAAAGGCAAAAGGTGGCTGCCCCAATGAAGTACTGAGGGGGTGGTCATAATAAAGTGGCCACTCAGTGTGTGTATATATATATATATATATATACTGTATATATGGAAGACATCATGAACAAAGTAAAATCCCTGAAATGGCAATGGGCTGAACATATTGCCAGAAGGCCAGACCACCGATGGAGACAACCAAAATTTTAGACTGGATTCCTGGGCTACAAGCATTCAGCAGATCACAAACCCAGTTCTGAGAGGCTAGTACATTTAGCAGATCACAAACCCAGTTCTGGGAGGCTAGTACCTTACACTTCCTCGCGTTCGTTATCGTAGTTCAGAAGAATTCCCCTTGCATTCGCTTGTCATAGTTTAGAATCACAACAGCGTGAAAACCGGAAATGTGACAGCTACGAGCTCCTGATTCCAAGAGAGTGTTCCACAATACAGCACAGCAACCCGTGACATTTTGGCGATAGCTTCTCTTCAACAAACTGTAGATATTCTGAAATTTGGTGGTGGGGTCAAGTACTTTTAAAGGACTCTTACAAAATGCAAGGACTTTCAAGAGCCCTTGAAAAGGAAATTTAAATTCAAGGAGTTTTCTAAAACTTTCAAGGACCGTGGGAACCCTGCCAACTGTTAAAAATTATATGTAAAATGTTTTCCATCAGGAGCTGTATCCGATACAGGAAGAATTTTTCAAATCAAAGTTTTAGAAGTAGAGATATTGGGGAAAACACAATCTGCCTTTACGCCCCCTAGTGGAAAGTCAATGAATTACTTGAAAATTTTCAAGATACGTGAGAAGCATTTCGCACAAGAAACGCTATCCGACAATGAAGGAATTTTTCAAATCGGACTCTTAGAAGCAGAGATATAGATGAAAATAAGATATACATGTCAATCATTATTTTAAGAAGAGAATATTCCAAAAAGGTTTATTGGCATGAGTTGTATTGAGTCCATGAAAGAATTTTTTCAATCGAGATTTTAGAAGCTCAGATTTTGCTGCAAATACCTGATCAGAAGGAGAAATTAACATTTACGCCCTTTAGTGGCCAAACCTTTCTTTACCAAAAATTAGAAATTATATGCTAACATTTTCCATCGGGAACTGCATTAGGTGCAGAAAGAATTTTTCAAATCAGAGTTTTAGAAGCAGACAAATCGTGGAAATTGTGACTTACTTTTATAACCCTTAGCGGAAAATCTTTGCATAACTTGAAAAAGTGACTATACCAGGGATCATAGCATACTTCTGGAAAATTTTAGGTAGGAATTTTAGGAATTTTTAGAAAAATTTTAGGAAAATTTTAGGAGTGTATTTTAATAAAAACTAGATGTATATTTGTATACATCTAGTAAAACAACTTTGTATACATTGTAAAGAGTTTGCTTCACACCCTTCAACCATATATACTGATAGGCTGTGCATGACATCAAAATTTCTGGCTCCAACATAAAATCACATGACATCAGTCAAAAAGATGGGTTACACCTGCTGTGCTTATGGTTGCTCTGAGCGATATAGTAAAGGAAGTTCTATGATTTTTCATGGGTAAGAAACGAATTAAATACCTAAGTCAATAAAGTTCAATTACTTAACCAGAAACTTGCAGCTATTGATATAAAAATATAGTAACTTAAGAAAAAAAAATGGAATGCAGGTTCCAAATTCTTCGCAAATGTTCATCACATTATAAATCACGAAATGTAAACAACCCGATCATGCATGTATATAGCTCATAAGTAAACTTACCTGAAGAGTTTTCATATAATATGAGGCGCATTCACATAATACACCGAAAACAGTGAAGTTCTGCAGCGTAAATTAGTAATCATAACAGCATTTTTACACGAAATTTGGAGTCTGATGATGACGTGCCCAATGTTTGAGCCATGGCGGCTTTGATGCAGCTATTGCCAATGCGCAGTCCATTAGTATATATGGTCGAAGTTCACACTCAAATTTTTTGCATAACGTCTAATGTCTAAAGTTTAAGTATGATTTACTTCTAATGTTCAGTTCTTATCTTTTCACGTGTTATCATATTCAAGTATATTTACCACATTCAAGTTTCACTTTGAACATTAATATGCTGTTGAACCAGAAGCAATTTACAATTTTCACAGTAAAGTTTTCAGGTTTCACATTAAATTATAATATCCTAAAAAGGTAATTGAAAACCAAGAACTATGTACAATTGTTCACTGAATTACTTTTTTCATATTATTGTTTTAACCTTTTCCTGATAAGCTTATCTTTTTCTGCTTCCACCACAACTAATTTACTTTCAGTTTTCTTTATTTCAGCTGAACCTTGTATTATCAAGTTAGAGGCAACTGCTATTTCAACAGTATTTTGTTTTTCTACAGCTTTTCTCATTCTTTCTGTTCCCTCTTGAATTACTGCTAGGGAGGCTTCTTTATCTTTTTTAAGCCTATTTATTTCTGCATCATTTTCTTTTATTTTGTCATCAAACTCAGCTTTTCTTTTTTCTCTAGCTGCTTTTCCTTATTTTCCCTCTCTTTCTGCTTCCTTTCTTTTACCTTTTTTCATTCTTCTTCCTTCAGCTTATCAACATACTCTTTATAAAATTTATGTGAATCACGAACACTATTTAACAAATTTCTTGTTAAGGGAACTTTACTTACACATCTATAGTGTTTAATGGCCCCTTTAACTATTCTTAATGATGTTATAGTTGAGTCTTTTAAGTTAGCCTTGTCCTTCCTTAACAGAGCAGTGTTAACCGAAAATCCCCTTTCTGCATCCGCATTACCATGAGGTAAAACTAAAATTGACTTGATGAGTTTAGCAAGATTTGAGTATTTTTCTTTTCCGCTAGAGTCTTTAATACTAAATATATTACGCCAGTAATGATCAATCCGCACTGGAATATGCCCTTCCTCTGAAAATTTCACTAGTTCATCTAGAGTTGGCTTATCGCAATTTAAAAGTTTCCACTCTTCTCTTACTCTATCAATTTGTTCCTCAGAAAGATGCAAAACACTTGAAATTCTGGTTATTTCTGAAAGTCCTTCAGTGACTGAAAGTTGAGTTGACTCTTTCTTTGGTTCTTTTACCTTTAAAACTTCTATGTCTCTTAGCTTTTGATTGCAGAATGGCAAATTTGACTTTAAATATTTTGTGGTTGCAATTAGTGATGATCTTACATCTAAGAGTAATAATTTCTGCCTGGTCTCCTGAACATTCCTGAGGAGATTTTTGTCTTCATACCCACTTCTAACTCTCCTAGTTTTTCCCATGAATTTTTGTTTTCAAAATCTACATTCTTTAGGTCTTCTCCAAATTTCCCTGCAATAACATCATCTTAGATAAACTGAGCCATAACATTTCTCATTAAAGTATTTAAATCAGAATATAACTGGTGTATTTTTGGTTCTTCACTCTGATAACATAATGAAAACTTTTAAAAATTTTGGTGTGAAAATGAAATTAACGCTAAATAGCAAGGAGTTAGCTCATTTTTCAGGAAACAGTGAATTCTTTTATACCTTGCCGAATTGCATAGTTGTTTTTCAAATATTTTTTGAGATGGCAAGAAGTTTAAAAATATTCTGTAATATTTAGCCATTGATCCAAGAGCCTCTGGGCTACAGAACCAACGGTTAACCATCTGTTGCTGACATGACGCAAAAGAAATTTGGCTGTGACCAATGTTATATCCTCGACAGATTTATAATCCTCTCGTCTTGCAGCACTAATCTTTAAAAAGTAATGCATATCAGTAGCAAATTCGTCAAAATCTATATTTAAGCTTGTCAAAAAATTTAAAATGCATTACTAACAACATGCAGGTTGCAAAAACCTAGTTCCAAAGATTTCTGGCCTGTTTCTTGTTTTACAACTTCATTGAATTTGCATAAAAAGCACTTATTTACATTTGGGCTGTCCATGGATACACAAATAATTCTGTTCAACGAAATATTGAAGGATGATAACACATCAAGAATTTCTTTTAGCAAAATATCTGCTGTTATATGACCCAGAAAAACGCTTGTTAGGTATCGGCAAGAAATTGAATTTATTTCTGAAGACCAGTACCTGAGATACACATCCAACTGCCGTTTCACTTGTGTATTTGTAGTTTCATCAAATGCTATAGTAACCTTTCCTGGGCTACTAGATGCAATGTCTTTTTTCAAATCCTCTTCAAAATATTTTGACAATCCATGTGATATCACATAAGCAACTTTTTTTCTTTAAGTTGCATTTCGGCTGCAATAGCAGAATCAGGAAACATTTCTTTGAAAAGTTCAACTGTTTCAGTGCATGAAACAAAAGACATATTGTCCTTAGCAACTTTCATGGCCCATAATGCTTCGGCTTTAGCCAACTGTAAATCATGACTCAGTACTTCACTAATATTTGTTTTGGGCTGAAGATCCCGTCCTCCAAAGGCTTTCAGGATGGACTTATTTTGAAATTTACTTTGAAATTTCTGCAAATTTTTTTCCCTTTATGATGCGCTTTTACTTGTGAAAAGCCACTATTAGAAATATTGAAAATTTCTGAACACAATATACACTTAGCACAAAATATTGTTTCAGTTGCAGAACACCATTCTTTCAACTTCACTCCGTCCAATTCTTTGGCGAGCCACGCATCTTGAAATTTCGTTCTGGATTTAGGCATCTTAAACACTTGTATTACTAACCAGAAAATGAAAGGGAAGTACAAAAACATGTTCCAATATTGCAAAACCAGACAACTTCCCGAAGTTTGGCTGCGAGGATGTCAGAAGATAGAAAAAAAAAAAAAAAAAAGCAGGTCACCACTAGAGAACTGAACCTGCACACAGCACAGAGAACACCATAAAAGATGCAAAACCAGAAACTATCATACGCATCTCACGCAAGTTCAGTCAAAGCGAGTCGGAGCCGAGATATATTGCGCATCGAAGGTCGCTGTCGCCGACGCACGATCGAAGGTCAATGATCACGTGCTCTACTGCCTGCCACAATAACACTCAGCTACCATCCCATCGTCATTACCGGTGGTTACGGAAGGAGATCACGTTTCCTCTTTGCTTCCACCCACCTGCGGTTTACAATAACAAAACATCAGCAGAAAGAGGAGGTTCCACGAGGCATGTCCAAAAATAAAGTACGATCTTCTGCGTGCCACGGAGTTCGTCTGCAAAGCGCAAACCAGGGGTGAAAATGACCCCTCCCCTTTTCCCGTAGATCTCTTGTTACTCTCAAAAACTGTCCGAAGGCACAAAAGTGGAGCGCCCGCCCCGAAGCAAGTGCATCTCGATGGCGGCATTTTCCCTCCCTTCAGCAGCACAGCATATAGGCTGTGTTTCTACAATAACAGGTCTTTTTACCTTACCGTAATGGTAAATTTATTGGCGTTAATAACGGTTGTATTTTTAATAAATAAGCTTACAAAAATTTTAGGAAGAATAGCAAATTTTAGGTATAATTTTAGGAATTTAAGGAGGGTCACAAAATATTAGGAATTTTAGGAGGAATGCGATCCCTGCTATACCTAAAATAGTCTTCGACATAAATGGAATCAAAAGGTTAAAGAATTTTTTTTCAATTGGATGTTTAATAGCAAAAATATGGAATAAAATATATTTTCAATTTGATATCTTCTGCATTTATGCCCTCTAGTGGAGAAATTGTGCACCGCAAAAAAAAAAAAAAACCCTGCAATACAAGGATAATCATTTGCACATTTCAAGCTTCCCAATGCAGAATAAAAATTTCAAATCAGACTAATAGTTGCAGAGATATGGTGTCCACAGGCAGACAGGCGGACAAATTGGAAACACAAGCACTATCTTTTTTATGACAGATGTGTTAAAAATGATGTAACACTGATTTTCTGAAAGAATTTCAAACATTTTTAATCACCAATTTCAAATTTCAAGGCTTTTCAAGACAACTTAAAAAAAAAAAAAAAAAAAACACTGTTTTTCCAGGATATTCCAGGCCTTGAAAACGTTATGATTTTCAAGGACTTTCCAGGTTTTCAAGCACCCGTGCGCATCCTGTAGTTCTAATAAGAACTTTAATTTTCCCAAAAATGCTATTGGCTGGTGTCAGCAGATGAAAACAGTACAAAATCCATCTACATTCCTTTACTGGCTTACCCAATAACCGTGCTTGTAAATTTATTAAGTTAAACATCGAAATTAAATGTCTGCTTGTGTTCAAAATTACAAGCTACCATTTTATTTGGTGAGCTTGGTTAATTCGGCCTGACTGGCTACCACCCTTTAAAGTTATCTATCTTTTACTTGCAAAATCAAGAGAACCTATGTTCTCCCATTGTAACATGACTGGCCTTCTAGAGTCAGGTCTTAGCAATACTGAATTTAAAAAAAGCACTAATAAAACAAATCACACATTGGGCGTTACTTAATCACAGCAACCTCGCATGAATACCAAAGGCTTTGAAAACCAAGAGGTTGCTCCTCCCTAATCTGGTTCCAAAAAAAGAGAAGAATCAAACATAACAAAAAAAAAAAAAAAAAAAAAAGAAAGAAATCATGTATCATCTGGAACTTTACCACAACCTTAGGAGAAGCCATTATTCTCTCTCTCTCTCACACTGAAGATGGGTCAGTGCAGAGACAAAAGTACTTATGTTAATTTAAATTTCAAGTTATCAGTTTTAAATTTCAAGTTATCAGTTGCCACACTTAGTTCAAGTGTGTACACACATACATACCTATACAACTAGCATAAATATTTTAGATTTTCCATTTCTAAAGCAAGGAAGATCCCCAAAAGTACAATAATAACTGCTTGGTAACTTTTCCACACATCAATATTCTGTAGGGAACTTACCAAACCAACAAATGTATCGATAAGAATTTGAAATCTCAATGCTTAAGGTTATACCCTAGTTATGTGATCTATTTCTTCATACATACAATGCTATGATAAGGTTGAGGAAACTTTAAACCACAAGCAACAAATTAAATATTAAGTTGTTGCAGGTGAAATGTTGGATTTTGGGATGACGTCATTTCGAGACATGCAAACACCGGCAGATGGCGCTAGTGTGTTTGATCAGGAAAGTTAAATATCCCAGCCTGTCGGCACGTAATCATTTTGGTACTAGCTCATAGTGTGATTGTGTAGCCAGAACATGGAGGGAGGCCAATTACAGATACTTTTTCTGTATGAGTTCAAACTGGGCCACAACGCTGCAGAAGCAGCCTAGGACATCAATACAGCATTTGGAGATGACACAGTAAACGAACGGACCGTGCAGCGATGGTTCAAAAATTTCGAGCCGGTGATATGGAACTTGCAAATGCACCGTGCGGGCACTCAGCACCAGCCATCGACAACGACGAACTGTGAACCCTAGTTGAGAGTGATCCGTTCCAAACTGTACAGGACATGGCAGAGAAATTAGGCGTCCACTATTTGACAGTTTCCTGTCACTTGCAAGAACTTGGTAAAGTCAAGAAGCTTGATAAATGGGTTCCCCATGAGCTGACTGAATGCAACATGAAGCGTCGACTGGAGGTTTGCACTTCGCTGCTAACTCGGAACAGAAATGCTTCGTTTTTGCACAGAGTAGTGACATGTGACGAAAAATGGATAATGTACGACAATCGTCGCCGATCTGCACAATGGCTAGATGTCGGTGTGGCCCCAAAACACATGCTGAAACCAGAACTTCATCTGAAGAAGATAATGGTGACTGTTTGGTGGTGTGCAACCGGTATTCTGCACTATTCGTTCATGAAATCGGGCAAAACTATTAATGCAGAGAAATGCTTCAACCAGCTGGATGCAATGCATCAAAAGTTACGCATTAAGCGGCCGAGATTGGTCAACAGAGATGGTGCTGTACTGCTTCATGACAACGTGAGACCCAACGTTTCAAGAACAACGGTCCAAAAATTACACAGCCTGGGCTATGAGGCTCTTCTGCACCCAGCTTACTCTCCTGACCTCTTGCCCACCGACTACCACTTGTTCAAGCATTTGGACCATTTTTTGGCAGGGAAACGATTCACCAATGAAGCAGCCGTCAAACATGCCTTTGATCAGTTTCTGCAGTCCACAGCGGCTGACTTCTATAAAACTGGTATCAATGCACTGGTATCGCGATGGGAGAAATGTATTGTAGCTAATGGTGCCTATTTTGATTGATACAGGTCGGTTTCCATCGTGTAACTGTAGATGGAAGTTTCACTCCCAAAACCGACATTTCATGTGCAACAACCTAATATACTGTCACCACAAATAAAGCTCTTAACTTTAAACAAGTCCAGATGATTCACAAACGCTGCTCTGCTAAAAGACAGTAAAACAGCATATTCACAAAAAATGTAAAAATGCACTAAAAATATGAAAACAAAATCTTACCCATTTCATCAAAAGCAAGGACTGTTACTGAGCCTTTCTTCCGGAATCTCTGTAATGAGGGTGGATCCAACAAACGATTGTTTGATGGAATGTATTTTGTCACAGACCTTGGTACAAGGTACTGGCTGCTTGCATTTCCTTTGTTACAAAGGTAACACTGCCATGGATTTGTCTGAGCAAACTACAGCATAAATCCATACATTAATTATGCTGCACATAAAATAAATAACAAATGAATACTCATAAGAACATTCTATACAGAAGCATGTGGAAGACTGAATAAATGCACTTATCTACTCACTCAGAAAGAATGGAAAATCAATGGTAAGGAAAAAGCTCATAATTTCTTTATATCAGTGAAAATATGAAGCACCAAACAAAGTAGAATTTTCATTTTACTAGTGAATTGCATTACCATTTGTTCATCCTAGGATGTGCCTTTTATTTTCTTCAAGAAAAAAACACAAAACTTTTACAGGTAAGGCAAATTATGCCATAGCATGACAGAAATTCAAGCACAATGGATGCCATTTATTGTGATCACAGATAATGCCATGAATTGGATGATGTTATAAAAATTTTATGTCCTAACTAAGTGTATAAAAATAAAAAAGCCCTGTTAATTATAATCAGCACTTCAGTCATTGTTATCACCGGCTTGATTTTCCAACTTATAACTATCCTATTCAAATGCATCAAGTAGGCACAGTTAATAGCTTTATCCCAAGGTTAATTCGTCTATCTCTGTCTGAAAATAAAAACGACTCAAAGCACTCACAACTTACTTTAATGAGTTCATCCCAACCCATATCAATATACCATCAATTGGATAGAGAAAAGCAAAACAAACATTTTGACATGATTAACCTCTCCATTGTTGTGAATTTTCATTTTCCCACACACTTTTTGCATACCTGCAGTTCTAAATGTGATGGTTATTTTGTTGTGTTGGTAAAAAAACTATCATTTTTAATAAATAAGTTTCCTAATGAGGCCATCAATTGAAACTTCTTTGGTTTTTTGAACATCTGCATCAATTTCAGCTTTCATCATTTTATTTTCATATGTGGTTTTATTTAATATAATAATTTAATTAAACTTGTCAGCTTCAACTATATATAACTTTGAGTTATTTCTTAGTTTCACTGGGTCTTCCTCATATGTAGTTGGACTGGGGAGTATAATATGCATAATAAGTATACCAATTAACAGTCTCATTATTAAAACATATTTGCCACAAGTTTAATAATTTAAGGTGGTTACTTGAACACACCTACAGGGGTGCTTATTCTGTGGAATCAAATTTTCTGAAACCAAACCCAAATTTCCTGAAATTAACGTAGATCAATACTTTAACAAAAAAAAAAAAAAAAAAAAAAAAGTCAGAATATATGTGTTACATTCATAATTTAAAAGAACACTGGCCTCTATAAAATTTCCTATGTTTGACCCTTCAAAGCTACAAAACTTATAAAAAATAAAATACTGGAGAAAAAAATAAAAAAAGCATCTTACATTATTGATGCTTCCCTGCCTGTGATAACAGTGTATTTTCTTGTGCAGAAAACACTATGAAATTTATATGATAAAGTTTGTTCAGTTTAAACTTTAAATGATTTGAATATACACTTAATAAGTCATAGTCTCTATAAATTCCCAGTGAAGCTTTTGGTGTAAGTAAAACTATGGAATAAACTAGTAGTTGCAGTTGAATAAAATGTTTTCAATGAACTACACGAGATATCAGGAACAGAGCTTATTCCGTAGAATAGCACTTCGCCAGGAGTGGTGGCAAGGATAACCAGGGGTGGGGAGAAAGGGGAGAGGTGAAAAAATAGTCAGCACCCAGACCCTCCTTAGATCTCTCCATGATAATGAGAGCAGAAGTCCTGAAGATCAAAAGCAGCAGGCAAGGGAATAGACTACTGCGGTAGAGTGGGTGGGCCACTAAGCCCTGGGGTGGGGCAGGAGCAAAGGGGTGCTGCCAGGAAAAGAAAGGGATGAGGAACTTTTGTTTCGAGTAGCTCCAGGGGAACCCAGCACCAAACCACGAAGGAAAGCAAACCCTTAACACACTATCAGAAGGGAAACAACATTGGATGGGGGTAGGAGGGGATCTCTCCCAGTGGAATTGGATAGACAGAGTGGACCTCTGTCTCTTCTCCTCTGTGGGGGGTAGATTGGCAATGGAATTTCTCAACTCCAGGTGGAATTGAGTTTTGTTTTGGCCACCAACCAAGGGAACAGGGAAATACCACTATTTTTGTAAGGGGGCCAGCCAGTGGCTACAAAATACAAAATAATAAAAAAAATTGACTTTGGTTTTAAATTTCTTTATTCAATAGAAAAATGTAGAAAATTTCCAAAACAAAAAAGAAAAATGCCGAAAATTTCTGGAATTTCCAGAAAATAAGCACCCCTGTACCTATTCCGCACCCATTCAGTAAACAGCCCATAACCTATTCATACCATAAAAGAATGAACCTTAGTTAAAACACATTAAATTTAAAAACATACTAAATAATTAACTTGAAATATCAATTTTTCCAACTCAAACCTAGAAAACCACACTGTTGCAAGAGCTTTCAGAGGTCCCAATCTTCAGGCAGACTTCCACATCAAGTGACAACCAGACCAAGAAATGTTCTTATTCCGAGCATAGAATGCTTCCAAAATGTTAGGGCGTGGTCAGCAACTTATTACGTGCATGCATATCAATCGGATCGTCATCAACACAGTGGTGCCATCTATTGGTCAAAATAGTTACGCATTATGGATCGGAGGACAAATTCGTAAGTTTTTGGTGTAAATTAATTACATCATTACACATACTTTATTTTATTCATATCTTACTGAGTTTTTTTCTCTCTGTATCTATTAAGGTTTTCCATAAACTGTCGATGCATGCAGGATCTTGAATATTACAAACGCTTCCGTTGTATTTTTCAAACAATGCTTTCAGAGAGTCTTAATACTTTTTCATTAGTATGTGTTAATAACAGTTTAACATCTTTGAAATTTGGAAGTTTCTGATTATCTACGTAATATTGAATGAATGGCGCTTTTTCATCTCTATTATTCCAATTTTTAATATGCTGTTCAGTTGTTTTAATTTTTGATTACTTCTTATAAAATCTTTTATATTAGTAACAGAATGTCCAAATTGAAAATTGAGCTTCCTCCCTGTATTAATTAAATGTCCAGATATTCTTTTAATACATGAGAAAGAGCCTTTATACTTTAGGTTTTGCTTTTCATGTTAATTATTGGATTCTTTCTTTGTAATTTCATTTTTTGTTCCTACTACCTAAACTTCTTGATTACTTTTTTAAAAAATTTGATTCAAGGTTTAATGACCACTGTGAGCAACTCAACGAGCTATAAGTAGTTGCCTGTCCCTAATTTAGCCGCCCCTGTAGGGCAGTGTTCATAAGTCAGCGCTTAGACCACTGCCCTACAGGGGCAGCTGTTGATTACTTTATTACTATAACCATACTGTTTAGCAGAGCCTTTAGCCATTCATCGGACCAAAATTCAAGGATGAAGAAATAAAATGGATAAAAGATACAGCTAAACAATATGGTTATAGTAATAAAATAATCAACAAGTTTTTAGTAGAAACAAAATCTAAAATTAGAAAGAAAGAATCCAATAACAAAAATGAAGAGCAAACACTAAAGTATAAAGGTTCTTTCCCATATATTAAAAACATATCTGGACATTTAACAAATTTAGGGAAGAAGTTTTTTTATTTTTTTTTTAATTGGAGATTTAACTACTACTGTGAGCCAATGTACTATAACAGGGTGTCTACCATTTTCAGGAGACTCAATTTCTTGACCTTTCCTTGACTTTTATAGGAAATTTCTTGACCCTAAAGCTAAGTTTTCTCGACTATTTTTACTGTCAACAGTGTAGGAGTCTGGCCATTTTAATTAATTAAATATAAAATCTGATTATGTAATTAAGAAATTAAAAGGGTAAATTGAGTATATAAAATGATTTCTAAAAAGTTAAAATAAAATAAGCAATTTTTTTACCAATAAGCTTGCATTTAGTGAAAAACTCAAAATATTGCACTATAAATTATTACTTGTAACTGGGAAACCTGCACGTTACACAAAAGTATGTTAAGATAGTATAGGAAGTACGTTATAAAGGTTCAGACTGTTATCAACAATTAAAATTAATAGCAATTTATTTCAATTTTTGATAACATTATTTACTCAGCAAATAAATGCTATTAAAAACAAACTTCACACTCTTGCACAAAGTATCTGAACATATGCACAACTGAAAAACTGCACTCAATTAGGACACACTTATTTACAAGCTGTTCCATGATTTTGAAAGTTTTATCGAGAATGTTTGTAAGTGCACATTTTCTTTAGTAATTTATTCAACTGAGTCTTCTTATGAGCCACTTTCCCTGATCATGTTTCCAGTTCAACCAAGCCCTCAGTGCTAAGTCTTTTACTGAGTGAGGCTAACAATTCTTTCACATCATTAGTTTCCAAATCAAACTTTTCAGGTAGCTAGAGAATTTCTTGAACAATATTATTAATCTAACAGTTGGTTCAAATCCTTCCAAATCAGTCACAAATTGTGGACAAAAAGTTTATTTCAAAGTCCAACCATGCATTACCGTGTCATCATTTTTCATGCACTATCGAAGTTCCTGTGATACTGCATACAAAATATTATAATCACAACTAAACTGTTTAACAGTTGCCTTGTCCTTACTAACGGTTATTAAAATAAGCTGTCTTCAGATCACGATGTGATAAATAATGTGATTCAAAAGTGGCAATAGTTCCTTGTTCCATAGGTTGAACTTAAGGGTGTGTTTGTTACGTAGCAAAAGAAAAAAAAATTACATAAGAGTTTGGTCTGCTGAATATGTATGGTGGCTAGCATCATTTCATAGAGTTTGAAAGTTTAGTTATTAACTCACCAGCCTCATATTTATTGTCCACTTTTTCCTTGTAATTTTATGGATTTCTGCAGAATTTTTCCAATATTTCACTTTCAGCACCACTTTTTCTTTCATTGAAAGACATTTTTACAAGAATGTCTTCAGTAAATCAATAAAAAAGCAATACCAACGTGAATTCCTCCTCCTCCGATCAGAGAAGCCAGAAACAAGTGTACAGTAAACAAAGATTTCTAGACTTCAAAGAATGCAGCTTCCAATTGGTGGAAATTTTCAGCGTGATGTTAATAAGTTATGTCAGGAATGGGTAAAAACGTTGTACATGCGTTATAGCGAACATGCATTAAGTAGACATGTAAGGCTCGGTATTATTGTGCATACATAAAACTAAAAAAGTTATCTAAATCAAACACTTCCTCATTGAATAACATTTAGCCCCCAGGGCACTAATGAAGAGCTTTAACAATCCAAATGCAATGTATGACATAGCTTTAACCTGCAGTTTCTATGTGTATGATGCTTTAAATTTTGTTTCTATTACATTAGCTTCCTCAGCCTGTTCCAATAACTTTTTCTTTCTTTCAGTTTTTTCATTCTTCCCACAGCACATCTGATTTCCTTTTCTTTCTCTGCTTGCTGACTTTTCTGTTTTCTTAGTGCTTTTTTACATTTTGACGCAGCATTTAATTTTATTATTTTGAATATATGTTGAATATGTGGCCTAATTAATTTTTAAATGTACTGTTATTCTGTCTATCTACTTTACACTTAGTACATTTGTACAGATTTTTCAGGTGAAGTTCCGTCAGGAAGTACCTAAACGTGTGGTTAAACCTATACTTTTATTTATTTATTCTCTTAGGGGGTGAGGGATTTCCTTGCCTAGGCCTATTAAAATTTTTGAAAGTGTGATATTTTTGTGTCTGTCTACTCAACATGCAGTGCATTTATAACTATTTTCATGGTGAAATTCCATCAGAAAGTATCCAAATCTGCAGTCAAGCCTTTTGTGTGTGTGTGTGTGTGTGTGTGTGTGCCTAGCCTAGGCCTGACTAAAAATCTTGAAAGTGTAATATTTTTGTGTCTGTCTACTCAACATGCAGTGCATTTACACCAATTTTTATGACGCAATTCCATCAGGAAGTACCGAAATCTGCAGTTAGGCTTTTTTTTCTTTTTTCTACCTAGCCTAGGCCTGATTAAATATTTTGAAAATGTTGAAAAAAATGAAATAATTCTCTGAAGGAGTGGAAGCGCACTGACTGACATTCGGAAAATTATACAGATGTAATTTTAAATGCCTATACATCTCTTCATACTGTTTCGCTAAAATGTGAACAAAAAGAAAACAAGAAAGATGACACCGAATTTTGGGTTGTAATGAGCACATCTTGAATCTTCTCTGGTGCAAATTAAATTTATCAAAGTTATTCAAAGCCAATGCAACCGATTAGAAAAATATCAACCAGATTTCTTCAATTGATAAAACATTCAGAAATAGAAACAGCTACTTACTTCCACCAGCAGCTCAAAAGTACGTAATGAAAATTAACAAATTGTGCATAAAAAGTTTCTCACAGCAGAAGGAAGGTAGTGGAGACAGATTTTCAAATCGAACAGTTAAAAGAGATAAATAAAGAAAGAAACCTGATATAACTCTATGCCTAATGGGAAAGTAAAAAAAAATATTCATGGAAAAAAATATGCTAACAAAAAGAACTTTTCAAATATGGCTCCCGGAAGAAGACAGTGAGAAAAAGGCACTGACCTTCATGCACCCTAGCAGGAATCCTGTGCATTGTTTAAAGAGGATAATGCACCACATCTCAATTGTGGAGAATGGCATACAGTAAAAATAAGAAATTTTGCAATATGATTTTTAGAAGCAGAGATACAGCTGCAAGTAGAAGTACACAAACACCACCTAGTGGTATAACTGTCAACTATAAAACTCCTCAAATACTAACCTAAAGTGTTCCACAAGGTAAATGGCATCCGGTGTTGAAAGAATTTCTTAAATTGTACATTTAGAAGCAGAGATATTAAGAAAAACAGATTGAACATTGGCGCCCCCTAACAGCGAAATTGGGCATTATTTTGAGAAGAAAATACACACAAAGTTTTCATAGTTAGTAGTATCTGACTGAGAAAGAATATTTTATATAGAGTTTTTAATCCCGCAGATATTGCTGTAAGCGAAAATGTGAGCTAATGCACTCTATTGGCAGACTTGTGCGTTAAGAAAAATTTGAAATTATATGAGAAACATTTCACAGCAGAAACACCTCTCCAAAAAGAAAGAATTTTTCAAATCAGACCCTTAGAAGCAAGGATACTGACAAAAATAAGATATACGCCCCGTGGCGGGAAAACTATGAGCTATTTTAAGCAGGAGGTGTTCCCAAAACGTTTTCCGAGGTAAGCGGTATCGGTCTAAGAAAGAATTTTTTCAGTTGACTTTTTCAGAAGCTCGGATTTTGCTGCAAATACATCAGAAGCAGAAATAAATGCTTACACCCCCTGGTGGCCAAACCCTAGTTTATATAAATTTAGAAATTATATGCAAAGCATTTCTTATCAGGAATCGTATCCAATGCAGAAAGAATTTTTCAAATTGAAGCTTTAGAAGCGGAGATATCAGGGAAACTCAAGTTACCTTTGCACCCCTAATGGAAAATCTATGCATTACTTGAAAAACTTGGAAACTATATGAGAAACATTTTGCACCAGAAACGCTCTCCAACAAAGAAACAAATTTTCAAATCGTACTCTTGGAAGCAGTGATATCAACAAAAATAAGATATACATCTACGCCCCTGGTGGGAAGACTATGCGCTATTTTAAGCAGGAGGTGTTCTGAAAACGTTTTCCGAGGTGAGCTGTATTGGTGGTCAACGAAAGAATTTTTTCAGTAGACTTTTTCAGAAGCTCGAATTTTGCTGCAAATACATCAGAAGCAGAAATAAACTCTTACGCCCCCTGGTGGCCAAACCATACTTTATAAAAATTTTGAAATTACATGAAAAACATTTCTTATTAGGAGCAGTATCCGATGCAGAAAGAATTTTTCAAATCAGAGTTTTTTTGAAGCAGAGATATCGGGGTAAATGCAAGTTACCTTTACGACCCCTAGTGGAAATTCTATGCACTACTGGAAAAAGAAACTGCGTTTAAAACAGTCTTCATTATAAATGGCATCCAAAGGAAGAAAACATTTTTTCAATCGGATATTTAGAAGCAAATATATGCAATAAAATGAATTTTAAATTCCATATCATCTGCATTTATGCCCTCTAGCGGTGAAGTTGTGCATCCGAAAAACTCGGAATGCCAGGATCATCATTCTCATATTTTATGCTTCCCAATGCAAAAGAATTTTTCAAATTGGACTAATAGTTGCAGAGATATGGTGTCCACGGACGGACAAACCGATTTGTATGCACGATCTTTTTTACAAAAATTCCCGAGATCCCAGGGATTGCAGTCACTGCATACAAACATGCAGCAGCATTTATTATGACTTTGAACGATTTACAGTTTTGGAATAGTACTGATCAAAACCTGTTCAAACATCATTTCTTCTGGCAGATAGCAGTACATGCAAATTCACCGATTTATGTCATCATCGACACGCGGCTGCCCGATAAGAACCGGTTTAAACACTGTGTTTGCTTCGTGATGGATTCCCATCATTCGTGAAGAAGCTCTGATATCCGATGTCTGCGATGCCATCGTGTGATTTCATCAACATCGTACTTCACGATGCATCACATCGCGATATCGTTAAGGAAGACGCATAGTAGTACCGTTAGCTAAAAAATCGGAGCCTCGAGGTAAAACTTAAACCGGTTTTTCGCGTTATACAGGTACATCGCCAAGCCCGAATGGCCCGCAACGAATTTTTCTGCGAAGCAAACAAGCAGGTTATTGGTTACTTTCGACAAAAAGACCGTACTGTTGGCCCACAGTTGAGAGAACTGCGGTTGGCAAAGTGCTAAGCGGAGTCAATGAATGCTGAAGGGGAGAACGGTCTGAAGGAAGGAAATGACGTCAGTCATTGGGAAAGACTTCTCCTTTTTAGCTCAAAGCTGAAATTTGATTTTTACAAGGTAAGGCACAAAGGGAAAAAAATAAAAAATAAATAAAAATGAAAAAATTGCCCGTGACCTACGACCTTAAGTCTGTGACTTTTCCTTGACCGTTTTCTCATTTCGTGGCATTTCGGTGACTTCCGTGACCTGGTAGACACCCGTTCCTAATTTAGGGCCACTGGTTCCAGGGAAGGGAGAGAGCTAGCGCCGTAAGACAAACACAACATATCTATGCCTCACCGGGATTCGAACACGGTGAGGCATAGATGTTTTGGACAAATGATCAGAAGCCATCGCTTAGACCACTGCACCACTGGGGTGGCAGAAGAAGTTTAATTTCTGATTTGGACATTCTGTCACTAATATAGATTTGATTAAGAATAATTAAAAATCGGATTCAAAATTATTAAAATCAGCGGGCATATACCAAATTCTAATAGCCCTGAGGCCTCCTACCTACATACATACATATCACTAAGCTGTTCTCTGGGATTCAGAGGTTAGCTCCTTAAAGAAAAACAAACTACCAGATAATTTTTAACTGGTTATTTACTTACTGTTGCCGTATCAAACTTCTCCATTTACAGCGATCATGACACACAACTCAGGCTTCACTCACATCTATCACATGCCATACACAAGATTTTGTATACTTCATACTCAACCTTTTTCTCATGCAGACACTCCTGAATCTGATCCTCCCATGACTTCCTTGGCCTTCCTGCCACTTGAGCTAAAAAAATTTCTTAGTAAGCATCTCATCACTCATTCTTTCATCATTGGCCAAACCATGGAAGCATATTAGTCTCCACCTTGCTAACAACATTCTGCTTCACATTACACAACTGCAACACATCTTCATTCCTCACACAATCAGAACGAGTCTTGCCACAAACCCCCCATTAAGAAATGCATCCCAGCACACAAACAACTCCTATGTTTGTTCTGTAGTACCCAGGTTTCACTGCTATACATCAGAGTAGGAAAAATTTACATTTTCATAAAATTGGAATAATAGAGAAGAAAAAATGGCATTAATTCAATATTGCATAGATAATCAGAAATTTCCAAATTTTGAAGATGTTAAATTATTATTAACATACTAATGTAAAAGTATTAAGGATCTCTGAAAGCATTGTTTGAAAAATACAACAAAAGCGTTTGTAATATTCAAGATCTTGCAGGCATCGACAGTTTATAGAAGACCTTAATAGATACGGAGAAAAAAAACCTCAGTAAGATATGAATAAAATAAAGTATGCGTAATGATGTAATTAATTTACACCAAAAACTTACGAATTTGTCCTCCGATCCATAATGCGTAACTATTTTGACCAATAGATGGCACCACCGTGTTGATGACGATCCGATTGATATGCATGCACGTAATAAGTTGCTGACCACGCCCTAAAATTTTGGAAGCATTCTAAGCTCAGAATAAGAACACTTCTTGGTCTGGTTGTCACTTGATGTGGAAGTCTGCATGAAGAAGGAGGTTGGGACCTCTGAAAGCACTTGCAGCAGCGTGGTTTTCTAGGTTTGAGTTGGAAAAATGATATTTCAAGTTAATTATTTAGTATGTTTTTAAATTGAATGTGTTTTAACTAAGGTTCATTCTTTTAAGGTATGAATATATTATGGGTTGTTTATCTACATTTCTTTTTTGTATGTAAATATTGTGTTGTAACTGAGGGCTCGAACAGTTGAATGTACTGAATGTGTGTGTTCAAGTAACCACCTTAAATCATTAAAATTAGTTGGACTGGTTTTTGTCCATTTTCCATATTGCTATGCTTTAAATATATTTTGAATGAGCAAGCTTACTTTCTTTTCTTTTTTTTTTTTTTGGGGGGGGGGGTAATTTGTGAATAATATTTTCAGTTTTAGAAAGGCAGTTAACCCTTCTATAAATGTATATTTATTATTACGATTTTCACATTCACCGATTTTGTTAAGACTGTGGCTCATAAAAGTTGTTAATGTAGTGCAAATGAATAATTTCTTCAACTTTTTCTTTTTCAAGTAGTTTCCCCAGTTGTTTTTTTTTTTTATTCTCTTTTGAATATTGTTATTCTGGTTCTACAGCTAATAATATATCATTCTGATTTTTACATATTAAAGTATGTAGCTATTTGCATTGGTTAAGACACTTACGCTGGTCTATAACACTTTTCTTCTTGCAAATTGTGCATACTTTGCTTCTTTAATTTGATTGGCAATCTTAATGTTTTATTTCAGTTTCTGAGAGAAACAAATTTTTCACATTTTGAAAAAAGACTGCTAAAAATAAGATTGAAATTTTTGTTAATGGTGTCCATAATTCCACAGTTTAAGAGAAAGTTCAATTGTAATTCTACATTCAGTAAGGATTGGGAATGACAGTCACGCATCTAGATCTTTCCTTATCAGGTTCTTCCCACAACAGTAATAGAACCCACAGCATGGAAAATATGGCTTGTGCCTTCTCTGCCAAATACAACAGAATGGAACACCATGCTGTGTCTGCTCTGGGTATTCAAAACCTTGAGAAAATGGCATTTAAGGATATGTGGGACACACCCCTTTCCACCATGATAATATGCTGACTCACAAAGCAGCAATGGTGGTTACATTTTTGAAATACTCACTAGTCTCAATTCTATCAAACCTATATAAAAAGCAAGGTGTTGCTCCATGTGATATCTTCCTATATCCTAATGGAAGGGAAACCACTTATGGTCATGAGTTTGGAGTTCCCAAAAGCTACATTAGCCACCTACAAAGCATTTTTAGGAAACCACCCCAATGAAGCATGGAATTTAGTCTTCATCAGTTGGTTTCAGAGCAAAGGAAATAATCAGGTGTGTGCAGGACAGTACCTACGAAAATTAAGGGGAATTTTTTTCTACATGTTTCTATACCTTCAGCTCTAAAAACCATGTATCATGTAAGATTTTGTCTGGTTAAAGAATTATAGCAAAACCCTATGTCTCCAAAACAATTAGCAAATCTTATATTTTCTATTACCTAAAAAGAGTTCTATACAAAGAAACACCTGTTGACAATTTTGACAGTCTAATATTTATTTGCTACTTCCATTCAAATCAGTATCTGATTTGCAGCATGAAGAAATAGCACAATACCATTTCGATATTTTTGCATATATGCTTCTAACAGAAAACACAGCATTCTGTTGGAAAGTGAATGCAAAATTCCATGGAATCAAACATACTACAAAACTTCTCATGGCTTCTGATGTACAACAAAACCATAGTTTTAAAATGGTTTTATGATGAACAGAACCATGTCATGTGAGCATTTTATCTTGTTCTATAAGACTCATTAAAAGAACTGGACCTCCTTTTAAACGTGCAATATTCCTAGCTATCATAAAGACACTGGCGGCATATCTGAAATGGATTACTTTCTTAACAAAAGAACAATTTTTAATTTCAGTTCCTAGGAAAGTAAAAGAGAATTTTTAAATGCAACACTGAAAAAGTCTCAGCCAAATGCACTGTTGGCCTCTAAGACTTAATAGCTTATGTTACATACATATATACCATTAAGCTGTTCTCTGAGATTCATAGGTTAGCTACTCAAAGAAAGACCATCTGCAAAGCAAGCATTTACCTGATGAAAATATATTTACCTAGTGTATCAAATGTCTCCATTTACAACGATCTCGGCACACAGCTTGAGCTTCATTAACATCCACCACATGCTGCACACAAGACCTTTTGTACTTCATACTCATTATCTTTCTCTCATGCAAACATTCCTGAATCTGGTCCTCCCATTATTTCCGTGGCCTTCGCCTACCTTTCTTTCCTGCCACTTGGGCTGAATAAATTCTAATAGCACCTCATTCTTTCAACATGGCCAAACCACCTAAGAATATTAGCCTCCACTTTACTAACATTTTGCCTCGCATTACACATCTGCAATACATCTTCATTCCTCACATGATCAGAGAATGTCTTACCACAAACCCCCGTAAGTAACGCATCTCCCCAGCGCACAAACGACTCCAATGTCTTTTCTGCAGAACCCAGGTTTCACTGCCATACATCAGAGTAGGAACAATTACACTTTCATATACAGCCATTCAGGACTTTCTTGAGAACCCATCATTCCTGTGAAATCCTTCTAAGGCAGCTATGACTTTCAGTGAAGAATTCACTTACCTACTAATTTCACCATATAATTTGTTTTCTCTGTCAAACATACTTCCTAAATATACAAACTCATTCACCTGGTCAATCTCTGGGCCATTCATTCAGTATTAACAGTGCCACACTCAAAAACCACAACTTTAGTTTTTCCTTATTTATACTGTTTGAATTTTATACAAACTTCATACATCGAAGACAACATACTCTGCAACTTACTTTTGCAATCTGCCAGCAGAACTGTGTCAGCATAGAGTAATCTGCACACACGGATATTACCAAAACATAAACCAGCATTATCCATTTTGGCATGACGCATACATAAATCCATAAATATATTAAACAGCCAGGGTGACATTACACAACCTTGTCTGACTCCTGCACCAATAGAAAACCATTTCGATAAAACATCATTCACTCGTACACATGCTCTACTGCCAGCGTAAATGGCTTTCACACTATTAAGTAGATTACCACTAATACCACATTTATTCAGTATCTTCCACAGAAGTCCTATTTACTTTGCCATAAGCTTTCTCTACATCTATGAAGGCAGAAAACACTTTTCTGCCAGCAGACAGATACTTTTCAATTATCATGCGTAATGCAAAAAGCATGATGATTGAAAGGTCACATAACTGCGTAATGCAGCCCTTGCCAGGCATAAAACCACTTTGTACATCCCACACTTTCTCTGATGTAAGACCTTGAAGTTTATCAATAATAACCTTCTCAAACACTTCTGGCACACTCAGCACTCTGATACCAAGATAGTTTTTGCATTCAGACTAATCACCTGTTTCTTTGTACAAGGGAAGAATGATAGCATCCCCCTCCAATCCTGAGGGATAATTCCTAACTCCCAACATAACTGGCAAATTTCAGTTAATCACAGGGTCACCATCATATTTTAGCATCTCAGCAGTTATACCATCTACTCTTGGAGATTTTAGAGCTTTACACACCTCTTCTCTTGAGATCCCACCAGTGCTTCCATCTCTCACTATGACATCATCTGCTTCTGCCTCAGAATCACCTTTGCTTTCATGATCTAATAAATCACAGAAGTACTCACCCCATCTTTCACTTAGCAAATTGCACTCCCATATCATTTCTCCAATCCTATTCTTCCCACAACTTAAAATTTTATTTCTCCTATTTTTCCTATGTCTTATGTACTTCTAGAATGTTTTTCTATCTTTCCAAAAAGCCAAATCGTGCCATTCCTCCTTTTCCTTCTTATCTTTGGCCTTACCCTTGCGAACCAGCTTTGCTGCCTCACGCTTCTTATAGCTATATTCATCCTCAGAAACTCTTGAAACATCCTCCCAAGTAGGTTTCTTTCTTATTTTTACTGCTTCTTTAATCTCACTGTCCACCAAGCATCACCTTTAAAGTTACCCACTGCTGCAGCAGCAGTGACAGCACAGTTCTTAAAACATGCCCACTTCTTTTCTACAACCCTCTTGCACACCTTCAACGCATTCAGACCTGAGTAAATCAGAGTAACACTGATGTTCTTCAGACAGCCTTTCAACCTTTATTCTTTTTGTCACAGGTATCTTCCTATACCTCCTTCTCCAACCAATGTTCAGTTTCACCCGTGACACTAACAGGTGATGATCAGAGCCAACATCTGCACCTCCCATCACATGGGTATCAACAACTAAGTGTTTCAGACACTGATCATAAACAACAATATCTATTACATTCCTTAATCCCAGAGTACGACTTTTCCAAGTGTATGTGTGGATATATTTGTGGTTGAAAAATGTACATAGTGCGATCAAAAAGTTCTGAGACTAGGACGTAGCACGCCAACAGATGGCAGTACGCAGATGCGCAGTGACCTTCATGAGTCATCGTGCTGAGTGGCGTCGTTCTGTGAACATCGGGAGCTGTGCTACCTGATATTTGGTGATCACGTGCAGAACACAGCTGCGATTTTGGTATGGACTGCAAACTACAGCACGAGCGAACATCAAATTGGGAATGGAGATGCATGAAATGTTGCGGCAGGCTTAGGGCAATAAAGCAATGAGTTCTGCGAGGTGGTTTGAGTGGCACTCGAGCAGCAGAACGGCACTGGAAGACGACAAAAGGTCAGGGCGACCGTTCATGAGCAAAACCCCTGAAAAGGTGGATAAAATTAGGGAACTGGTGCATGAGGATCGTCGGAGAACCATTCAAGACATTGCATTGCTACCATCATCAATGTGTCATATGGAACAGTGCAAGAAATTCTGACGTCGGTTTTGAAGATGCACCGCATCGCTGCAAAGTTTGTGCCTAAGATTCTGAACCCCAGACAGAAAGCGCTCCGTGTCGAACTCTGTCAAGATCTTCGTCAGCAAGTGGTGAATGAACCAATGTTCCTGTCGTGGGTCATCACTGGGGACGAAACTTGGGTCTCCAGGTTTCGTCGCAGTGGAAGAGCCTGGCATCTACACGACCGAAAAAGGCCCGACAGGTCCGGAGCACAACCAAAAGCATGCTCATAGTGCTTTTCGACATTCGTGGGGCTTGTGCACTGTGAATTCGTGCCCCAGGGCCAGACTGTCACCGCCCTTTTTTACTGCAATGTTCTGCGGCGCCTTAGGGAGGACATTCGCGGCAAACGACCTGAAATGTGGTGCAGGGGCGATTTCTTGCTCCATCATGACAATGCAGCAGCTCACAGAGTGTTAGCAACATGCCAGTTTTGCAACTGCATATAGCAGGAACTACCCTTCCTCACCCACCGGATTTGGGCCCCTGCTACTTCTTTCTGTTCCCGAAGATGAAGCTGATGATCAAGGGTCGCCGTTTTGAAACCGTGGACGAGATCCAGCACGAATCGCAGACCATGCTTGACACGATTTGCGAACAGGACTTCCAGTGAGCGTTCCCACAGTGGCAAAAATGCTGGCAGCGGTGTATCGCTGCCCAAGGAGACTACTTTGAGGAGATCATAGCCAGACTTAATTAACGTAAGTACTTTGTTGCATATCGGCCTAGTCTCGGAACTTCTTGATTGGACCTCGTATAAGATACCCATAATCCATTTTCAATGCAGAGTTCAATTATTTTTTCACCATTATCATTCACACCAGGATCATAAAACTTACCCAGAGCGTTATCAGAAATCCCATTCTGAACACCCTAGCTCTGAAATCCCCTGCTATAGTAACTTTCTCTTTAGCACCAAACTGGCTCAAAACAGCATTTAGCTTATTCCAAAAATCTTCCTATCAGAAGGTTCCAAGTCACAAGGAGCCTACACTACAACAATTACTATTCTCTGAAGTTTCACTTTCAAACAAATCCAGAGAATTCTCTCACTTATGCAGCTGTAATGAATCAAGTTGTTTTTCATCTTTTCACTTAAAATTAGACCTACACCAGCTTGTCCTCTCACATTATCCAACACTCCAGACTACACACTCACTGTTCTATTCATTTCTTCTATCCCAATTTCTTTCTTTTTCATTTCACTTACACACAGCAGATCCAATCTATACTTATTCATTTTTTGAATCACCTCATTTATCTTTCCACTTATACCTCTAGTATTCTATACACCTATCTTACACTCACTCAGCTGAGATCTTTCTCATACACCGTTTTTCAGTTCCAGGTTGTTTCCGTTGTGGACCATCCTCCTCAAATGTGGTAGGTCCACCATATCCCACACTAGAGTCATCAAAATTCTTTCTTTGGGTCATAGAAATAATAAAAGTACATCAGTGTGGATGATCAGCCTACAACTAACGGTTCCAGCTGGTCATTCCACCTAAGGATTCTGGAACAAAACCCAGTGAGTTGGGGTCCTTTTGAGGATGTCTCACAGAACTAGCTGGTAAATCTCCAAAATTCAAAGAAGCCCTTGTTGCTGTTGTGTGTTCCATTGTTGCCTGGTGGCACGCCCTGAGGAGGCAAACCCATCTCTCATTAAGACCACCCACCACTTCAGTTACATTACATGGTGTTATTACATTTCCATGTCTTGTTTCTGAAATTGTCTTTGCATGATATTCTTTGGCTGTGCAAGGCCATCGAACCATGAAACCTCACTCAAAAATCAAACAGCAGAATACTGCAGTGACAGTTATTTGTCCTATTTCCATAAAAAACATAATTTGTAGCCAAGTCTCTAAAATAGTAAATTCAGATAAAACATAACTTCTATAACGAGAAGAAAGACATCTATAAATATCAGATTTCAATTAAATAGTCCCAATAATATGAAATTTACACACTTGGAAGGAATGAGTGAATTTCATAAGAAATTTCTTCTTAAATTATGAAGCTTTCTCTGGTTCTTTTGCTTTCAACCACTTAAGTTTAAAAACTTAAAAAAAAATGAAATAGAATTAAATTAATTTTAAAAGAGAAAAGAAAACTTATTATGTCTTGATTTCTTGTTTTTTTTTATTGGCCTGGACTTAACTCTAAGCAGAGCCCTCTGCATCTACTGTCATTACCTTACAGCCCGGTATAACAGCCCGTGAATGAAAGGGTAGAAGCTCAGGGTCAATTTTTTTATTGGAGGTTTAACGACCACTGTGAGCAACTCAATGGGCTATAAGCAGTTGCCTATCCTTAATTTTGGGCCACTGGTTCCAGGGAAGGGAGAGAGCCAGTGTCGTAAAACAAACACAACATCCATGCCTCACCGGGATTCGAACCTAGACCCCTTCCGGACGAATGATCAGAAGCCACCCAGGGTCCTACCCATGGGCTACCCTTCAGCTCCTCATATTACACAGAACTTGTAAGATGAAGAGTTTGGGGTTCAAAGGGTTAAATTCAGGTTGCCAAACACATCTTTCAAGTACATGCACTGCACATTAATTGTAAATTTATTACAATATTTCTTTTCAGTCTTTCAGGCAATATGGCACATCTCATTTGAATTTCTATATTCTTCTTGTGAGTATTCATCTGAATTTGGGGAAACAGAATAGCATTGTATACCAGGGCTGGAAAATTACCGGGCGCCAGGTCGCCCAGGTGCCTAGAAATTTGGTTTTGGCACCCAACTTTTTTTACTTCAAATTTCATAATTTGTAGTCATTATTTTGAGTTCATAGATGCAAATGCAAAGAGTAACTTCAACAAATTGTAATTCAATAAAATCAAACTCTGAAATTTTCTGCTTTGATTGCATCTATAAATTCTGTCAGTTTTTATCCTGAACAGTGTGTTTCAAGCAGAGAAACGCGATGAAATCCTCTGAGTCATGTGACACGCAGGTTCTCGGAAAGGTTTGCAGACTGTTTTTCCATTTTCTTAACATTAATTCTTTAAATTTTAAAACAAAGGAAGGGAAATTTTCACGCATTTTTAACGTTGGCTCGCGTTTAAGATAAATAGCTGTAATCCATAGATCACGCAGACAACTATAATCGATGGATCCCCCCCCCATTTCATTTTAGCTTTGTTCTTCCGTATTTTTCAAACAGATAACTTCAACTTGATGAGATATAACTGCTTTTCTTCAGTTTTGAATCTCGGAAGTGATATTCTTATGCACTTTTGATGCACTACGCATGTTTGATGTGCATGGTGGTTAAAAGGGCATAAAAACATTTCGGAAGCTAATGGTCGCAATTCCTCCTTTATTTATTTATTTATTTTTTTATTTTTTTGCCTGGAGGCCTAAATTTTAATCTAACTGAAAGTTAAAAATAAGGCGATTTATTTCTTTTCTTTTCTTTTTTATGAGAGCCATGTATTTTTAAAGCGTTTTCTCTGTTTCCGCGGCCGTCGGCTTTCCGTAAGTTGACGTCGCAACTTTTTTTCCATTTTGCTTCCAGATAGCTTCACTTCAGTATTCAGTAAGATTGATAAGGTGTCTTTTTTATGCTTTCCAACCGTAGGTTGAAGAAGCGTATATGCTCCAGCTTTTTCCGTCCGTCTGTTGGCACAATAACTCACGTAAAAATGGTTCGATTTCGATGAAATTTTAGTATGTGGTAGGGGACCACCTGGGGACGAACCCTATTGAAAATGGGACAAATGGGGTTAAAGGTCACGACATAGGAGCAGAATCCATTCCATTGCCCTTATGCCTCATAACTTGCGTAAATATGGTTCGATTTCAATGAAATTTTAGTATGTCGTAGGGGACCGCCTGGGAACCAACCCTATTGAAAATGGGTAAAGTGGGGTCAAAGGTCAGGACATAGGAGCGAAATGCATTCCATTGCCTTTATGCGTCATAACGTGCATAAAAATGGTTCGATTTCGATGAAATTTTAGTATGTGGTAGGGGACCACCTGGAAAGGAACCCTATTGAAAATGGGACAAATGGGGTCAAAGGTCAGGACATGGGATCGGGATCCATTCCATCGCCCTTATCCCATACTATTAAGGTGGACGTCAAGTAATTTTGCTTCCTATATTTCCAATGGAAAAACTTTTGTACACATTTCCTTCACATTTAGTGTGTTCCCAAGGATGGAAATTTGAACACTGATTAAAATAACTTCATATTATAACTTGGAATACTTAACATTTTCTAAAACATAACCATAATTATATTAAAAAACAATAACGTTTCCTTTGGTGGTGTTGAAACCAGAAAAATGATGGTGCGACCTGTACTTCGATGACGTCAATAGACAAATAAATGTTGGATTGCATTACTATGGTTATGTTTTAGAAAATATTAAGTATTTCAAGTTAAAAAATGAAGCTATTTTAATCGATGTTCAAATTTTCATCCTTGGGAACGCATTAATTGGGAAGAAAATGTGTACAGAAGTTTTTCCATTGGAAGTATAGGAAGAATAATTACTTGACGTCCACCTTAAAGGAGCAATTCTTGTATCTATGAAAATTTTATTTTTAAAACGGCTCTAAGGATTTTGATGAAAGTCGTTAACCTACCGTTTTCAGGTACTAGAAATCAATTTAGCTTAATCTCGACTTTAGGAAAATCCGTTTAGTGGGTTAAATAACCACCCCGAAATACCACGTTTTCAGTGTCATGGCATCGTTCCATTAATGTTACCCATGCTCAGAAATCTTATGATGTCACAAGCTCGCGATTGAGATGTCGGTTCGCGGTCACGACATCTGTCTAATTATGTCACGCGTTGTGTGTGGATCCTATTAAAGTTTTATGACGTCACACTCTTTCGAGCAGATGGTCGTGATTCCCATCTGCCTCATTACGTCACGCGTTGTGTGCGTAAGCCCGTCCGCATGATAACTCGCGTAACAATCGTTCGATTTCGACGAAATTTTAGTATGTGGTAGGGGACCACCTGGGAAGAAACCCTATTGAAAGTGAACGCAATGGGGTCAAAGGTCAGGACATAGGAGCGGGATCCATTCTACTGCTCTTATGCGTCATAACTAACGTAAAAAGGTTTGATTTCAATGAAATTTTAGTATGTGGTAGGGGACCACCTGGGAACAAACCCTATTAAAAATGGGCGAAATGGGGTCAAAGGTCAGGACATAGGAGCGGAATCACTTCCATCACCATTATGCGTCATAACTTACGTAAAAATGCTTCGATTTGGATGAAATGTTAGTATGTTGTAGGGGCCTGCCTGGGGACGAATCCTATTGAAAATGGGTGAAATGGGGTTAGGACACAGGATCTATTTCCATAGCCCTTATGCATCATAACTTACGTAAAAATGCTTCTATTGCGACAAAACTTTATCATGTTATTTCGGAGGTATACTGAACCGGTTCTGTTGAATATCATCGAAATGGGATCAAAGGTCAGGGCACAGGAGCGAGATTTATTCCACAGCCATTATCCTTATAATTTGAGTAATAACTTGAGTAATGATTTCTGGTATGTTGGAAAGCGTATTATAATCAATGCATTGCATGATTTTACTAACTTGTTTTTTTGTTCTTCCTCTTTATTTTTTTTTTAAACATATTTACACATTTTTATCGTCCATCTTCCGTTTTTTACGGTCGCATTTTAAGAGCCATTCCGGAAGTTTATCGCAGTTTTTGCGTTTTTTGGCTTCCGGTAGCTTCATTACAGTTAGATTGTTGCTGGGTTTCTTTTTTTTTTTTTTTTTTTTTACAAAATCCATATTTGTTAAACGTTTGCAACATTCCCTTTCGTTTCTGCGGCTTTCAGAAGTTGACGGTCGCATCTTATTTTATTTTATTTATATTTTTTACTTCCAGATGGCTTATCTCGTATTTGTTTTTTTTTTCTAAAACCGCATCTTTACGTATTTTTAACACCCCTGCTTCGTTTTCAAAGCCGTATAACGTGGTACTCCAGAAGCTGACAATCGCAATTTTTTTAGCTATTATTTTGTTCCATATAATTTCATCTCAGATTGATGAGGTTAAAAGGGTTTTTTTTTTTTTCACATTCCTTTTTATGTTTAGATTTTTATCAAAACTATAGAACCCTGAGATTTATAGATCAAATTTGAATTTCATTTAGCAGTAAGTAGTTTGGGTAATAGGCAGTGCTTGATACACTTATATTATTACTCTTTGTTCCGACATGATCATTATGCATTACGTTTGTGCACAATACTTTGAAATTTGCTTTCGTTTCACCTGGCTCCTAAATTTTGTAGCTGACTCCTAGATTGGGAGCTTATTTTTCCAGCTTTGTTGTATACTGTACTGCTTCCTATCTCATTTAATGCTACATAATTTTTCATGACCTATTGTTTTTCACGTGTTCTCACTGAATCAATTTCACTGTTCCTTGTATATAATGCATTTCTTCTTTCTCCCAAATATTTCACGAAGTCATTTGATAGCACACACATTTTGCATTTTGTTGCTACTGGCAAGATGAATCTTTCAGAGAGAGATGTATCTGAAATGCCAAGAAAATGCCTCGAGTAAGTAAGAGTGGTAAAAACTTCTGCCTTTCAACTTTGGGTGAAGAACAGCTACTATTTCTGGGGCTAATATTATCACTTAAAATAGTTTCTGAATTTCTGGGTACCTTTTAGGAGTAATGGTAACACCTCCAACAGAACTTACAAAAGTTCAATTCACTGACTGTGCTAGGAAGAGAAAACTTCCAAATACTCATATTATGAAAACATTGTCATCAACATTACTTAAGAAAAAAGCACACACCATACATGAGACCGACCAAGAAACAAAAAAGCTGAACTTTTTAATCAAATAAAAATCAAAACGTGTGATGAGAAAATGTGAATATAATGCAGTACAAGATGAAATTGTTTACTGTAATTTATTTATGTAAATATTAAACTGGAGCACACTGCCGTATTCACAAAATCAAATTAAGTTCAAAACAAAACAATATGGTTTTAAATGGCATTGTTATTTTTTGTTTTGTTATGCTGCTGTACTTGCTAGAACATCAGCTCAAGTTTCCTCTTGTATTGCTTTCTTCTTAGCAAGTTCCATGGCCATATTTCATATGTCTTCTTTTCATTCTGCAGCTGCAAAGTATTCATTGCTTAATTTTATTTTCTGTTGATATCCCTTCCTTCCCATTTCTTCATTATCATTTTTCTGTCTTTCTTTCTTCCCCCGCCCCCTCAGATGAAAATTTTATCCACCATACTGAAAGAATATTCAGTCTGAGAAAACTGAATGCAGAATACCAAAGCTTTCACTATTTTACATAACTGAAAATATGAATACTTTGAGCACCATGCATCAGATCTTACAAATTTCCCCTCTCTCACTAAACTTAAATGCAAATATTTATTAGGGAAAGTGACACTTAATAACAACACAGGAGAGAAAAACATCGCGCACTGGGGGGGGGGGGGGATTACGATTATGGAAGAAATCTTTTTTTTTCGACTTCCGTTTTCGGAAATTCTTCCCCATTTTAAGCTGAGATGCAAATATTTATGGAATAAAATGATATTTAACAAAAATACTGGGGGTAGAAGAAACATCGTGAGAGAAAAAATTATGATTACAGGATAAATCTTTACTCCATCTAACTTCCGTTTTTGAAAGTTTTGAAAGACGGAATTCTGTCCTCAAACAGAAAATGAATCCCTCCACCCTATCCTCCCAAAGTTTCTGTTCAGTTGGGGCTTGATTTCCAGAATGCCGCAAATGATAATGGAAATGGCGGAATTCCTCGAATCCATGGATGAATCTCGTGCCTGAAGACTACATGGAAATCTTTGCATTGTCTTAACTTCCCTCAATTTCATACTGAAATACAAACATTTATGCAGTAAAATGACATTTAACAACAATACTGGGCAGAGGCAACATAGTGAGAAAAAAAAATTATTTACGGGAAAAATCTTTATTCTGTTTAACTTCCGTTTTTGAAAGTTTTGGAAGACGAAACACCATTCTTGGATGGAAACACCTCTCTCCCAACATTAACCCCCAAAATTTTCTCTTCATTTCTGCATCGATCTCAAGAATAACCCAAATGAAGACAAAAAAAAAAAGCGGAATTCTGCGAATCAGCATAAGAATCTCATGTATGACACACACACACATGATCTCTATATGATTTGAAATAATATTAAGGTGTCCAGAAAAATACATTGCATTTTTGATACAGAAATAAAAAAAAATATTTCAATATCAATCAAAAAAATGATTAATCTCGTGTAGCTAATGAATACATGTTGGCTCTCCTTGGGCGATATGACTGCTCTACACAAGGTGTGATATGACTGCTCTACACAAGGTAAGTTTTTCATTATTTAATTTTAATTCTTACAAAATTTAGTTTTGACATCACCGCTATCCTGCATACTATATTATTTAGGACACAAATAACAGAATGTTTCAAACAATTTCATGTTCATTTACTATGTGATTTCACCACTGCATGTTTTGCACCGCTACCCAAAATCTGCGATATTGTTGTTGCTTTTTGGGAGGGGGGCAGTGATTTGTATATGTATACAGCATTGAGCATCAACTTTCAGTTGACTAAAGCAGGGTAATATTGCTTTGGTACAGTTTATCATACATCCAATTCAGCTGCTTCGATACAGTTCGACGTTGATAGCCCAGACAGACTGTATTGGTTTACAGGTGATCCAGACCGAAGTTAGGTCAACACAGTACTTCTGTGTTTCTTTATTTCTTTACATAACTACAACGTGTAAACTTTCAACTTACGTTGAAAGCAAAACCATCTGAAGGAGCTCAAAGTGGATCAAACTCGCATAATTTCACTAGACACTCCGCATAACCTTTTTCTCAGAACATCAGCAAATGTAAAGCTGTTTCATCTGGGTCCACACTGGAGGTGTCTGGATTATGCAAGTATATGCATTTCTCCTCCCCAGTAGCTATCTGCCTGATGAACTGGGTGCCATACAGATTCTTGAGCAGTTCTTTGTATACTTCAATGAGTTGTTGAGCCTGAGCTTGGGTGAATTCACACTGCACCTTGTGCCATCATCTGCAGACCTTCCCAGTTTGTGCAAGTGGTCAGCGATAGCAGATTTGGAGACTCCCAGTTTGACAGTTTGCAAGTGCTGGTTGTAGGATTTGCTTCAACAGCCATGAGCAGGGTAGGGTGTCTGAATCATCCAAAACACAAATGGCCTTACTAAACCTTTCTTCCTCTCCAAGCTCATGTCACCAACAGCAAACTTCTTGAATCAGATTTGAGCATTCCGAGTGACTGCAACAGCATCACCTTCAACTTCGTTCATTTTTCGAACTCATTTGGTCACTTTAAATCCTTGCTTCCAGTAATGGCACAATAGCACCAAGATTTCAAATTTCATGGCCATTTTTTACAATTCAATAAACATATGTTTCTGTAGCACACATGAACCAGCTACCCACGCAAGAAGATTTCACACATCTGCAATATGAACAACCTATCCTGCTGAAACAATGTAAATTAGTTGCATAAAAGTACACAATAAAAATAGGCAATTTTTTGGACACCCCAAAAAAATTTCATCGACCACATTTTATAATAAATCATATCAAAATTATGTCTTTAAATCAACTTACGTGATGAATGTTATGCTTCAAAAAACAGCACAGTAATATTAGCATTAGCAAGTGAGGTTTGGTTTATTTTTCAGAAACAATATACAAAAAAGGAATGCTAAAATAAAAGAAGATACACAACTTACACGATCAAATGCTCCTCCTCCCTCAAAACACTCAATGCATGGCTCACAGTATGACCTACAGAATTGAAAATTTAATGACAATATACAATCAAATGAACAATTAAAAAAAATTTACAGATACTACAAGATGGAGGCCTGCCTACACAGGTGGCCAGACCAGTATTTTAATCATCTCATCAAAAATCAGTCCTTCACACACACACACACACACACACACACACACACACACACACACACACACACACACACACACACACGAGCATCCTGGATATTTTTCTTTGTTGAAGTTCAATTTTAGAAATCTGGAATTAAGTCTCAAAGCACAGAGCTGACCACGTTTTGGATAGAATTTAAAGAACTGTTCAGAGCAATGAACCATCTTTCTGTGTCCCTGCTCCCTTGTTAGTCTTCTCCTCTATATTATGACATAAAAGACAGCCAAAATGAGGGTGAAATGTTGCTGTGTAGCATTTTTAATGAGTATGTGCAGTGTGTCAAGGGGGCGGGGAAGTTGAGTGAAATTAGTGAAACTCCTTACACTAGGTTTCGTTTGAGCTTTCACCATCTGAGGCCAGGAGACTATATACGCATGGACAGAGAAAGAATGGGAGTGTAGGAAGGAAGTGGAGACAAGAAACATTCAATTTTATTAGTGAAGGTGCCACAGCACTGCTACTACCATCTTTACTCCTACATCACAACTTCCCTCTCTTCTCCTCTTCCACCAATTTTCCCACCCACTGGCAGTTAAAGGTTTGACTTATTATTGACTGCTGTTAAAGTATTTAATTTGCAGGCACTCAGATTTCTGAAAAGAAAAATAAAGTAAACATAAAATGCTTCGGTTATTCACTCCCAGCTTTCACTAGCACCAATCAAGCCGAGATAAACCTTGAAATTGAATTCACCTAGGCACACTATTTCTTATCTCCTCCACACACCACACACATTCAACTAATAATTAATTGCCATGTAATTCTAATGACCAGTTCACCATTACCATGTAATGGTAACGCTAAGTTCTTGCTCCGATCACTATTACGCTGTAATGCATTACTGATTAATTCAATTATGATTTTGCCCATCTCTGGTGTGTGGCCCAGGAGCAGAAAGTAGTTAAAACTGTGACGTGCGTCACAGACTGTGACGTGCGCCCCACCCCTCTGCAGAACATTTTCTTTTTAATCTTAGATTTCAATGCCTTGCGGAATATTTTTTTATCTTAGATTTCAGTTTCCTTGTAGGATATTTTTATTTGTAGAACATATTTTGTTAAATCTTAAATTTAAATCCCTTGCAGAAATTTTTTTTTAAATTTTTTTATCTTAAATTTGCGAGTGTGGAGCTCGCTTGCATACCCTGATCTGCCGGTAACTCCTCTTGTCTACACTCCCCGCCTTTTGCCCAGAGCACCAAACCATCCCCCGTCCCCCACACATCCATCCACCCATCCCTACTATTTGGGGTGGCAGCCGATTGTTTCTCCCTGAGCTTTTCGAAAGACCCTTTTCCCCCTCCCCGCTAGTATGTTGTGAAAGTGGGAGAAGCCAAGCCGTGTTAAACCACATATTACTGGGGAGAGTGTTTGTTAGGTGTGAAGGTGTCCAACTTGGAAAACATTACCTCAAGTCAACAACAGCAGAACACGCAGGATTCCCGCCGAAGTAAAGTTGCTAGGAATAGGGCCTCCCGCCTTAGAAAATTTTAAGGAAAAAAAAAAAAATGACCACTCATAAAATTTGAGCTTTAAAAATGTATCCTTCATAAAATTATGTGCCTTAAAAACGAATCCTTCCCTGTGCTATGAAAATTCAGTCAAATACATTATTCATGTCGGGAATATAATCAATTTATGGGCACGTGAATCGGCTTCTATACGTAGCAGCCTGGACAATTCATTTTGCATATCGCCAACTGTTACAAATCAGGCACGAGATTCTTTAGCAAAATTCCGCGTTTTTGATTATTTGGGATCGATACAAAACTAAAGAGAATTTGGGGAGAGGAGATTAATGTGTGTTTGTTTGTGGGGGGTCGTCATTTCCCATCTGGGAGCATTATTCTGTTCTTCAAAACTTAAAAATTTTCCCGTAATAATTATTTCTTCTTCTTCCGAAGTTGCCTCTGCCTAGTATCTAAATATCAGTCTATTGCATAAATGTTTGTATTTCAGTTTGAAACTGTAGGCAACAATTTTCCGAAAACGTAAATTCGACGGAGCGAAATTTCCCTGTAATCTTTAGGCATGAGCTTCTCTCACGGATTCGGGAAATTTTGCCTTTGTTGTCATCATTTGCGTCGTCCTCGGGAGCAAAGAGAATTGGGAAGGGGGAGGGGTGCATTGGCTGGTTGTAAACGGAAGCTAGACGGAGTGACGATTTCTCCCGTAATCGTAATTTTTTTTTTTTTTTTTGTGATTCCCCCTGTTCAGAATTAATGTAAAATATGATTTTGTTCAATAAATGATTGTGTTTCAGCTTCAAAATAGAAGAAAAATTTCTTCTGAGAATGGAAATCGGACTGCGCAAAGAGTTCGAAAAAACTGCACTCCACTCGGAATAACTCTGACATAGCTCCCTTATGTTGTGATATTCAATAGATAACAGACTACATATCTGATCTATTGAATAATAAAGTGTATATTTTGAAAATGAGGCAATTGTTGACATAATTATAAGAAGAGCAGGTATTTTATTGAATTTTGAATAATTAACATTTCCAAGAACTCATGTCAGTTTTGAGCAGAAGAAAGAATTGGAAGATCTTTCCAATTTCATTGAATTTGTAAAGGTTTTTCTATGTGTTCTTTACTCTGAAGGAAAAAAAAAAAAGATTTATTCTTTGAGTACATTGTTTTTGCCATTTGGATCTATAGAAATATGCAACAAGGTCCGTACTCTTCCATGCAAAATAAATTCAAGCACTTTTCAAGGACTTTTTAAATCTGAATTATCATATGTGTGTACTGTCAGTCGGTAGGTATTTTAGTTAGTTCAGACCATTAACCTTAGAAGGGGCAGGCACACTTTCAATGGCCTGCCTCTTACTCCTTGCCCCTAAATGGTTTATCTTATTAACTTTGAATTGCCCCTCTGTTTTGGTATTTGTCGAAATCATTTTATTTTGTGGAATATTTCGAAACAGTACATTATTTTTGTTTTCATCTGCTGGCATGACACTTATTATTGTTTGCTTTAACTTTTTATTTTTGATGCATGACTTTGATGCTTTGAAGCATTTCTTGATGTATTCAGGAGACAAAAAGTCTCCATGTGAAGCACAAGCAATTCCTGGAAATTTCACCCTGCGGCAAGAACATGTCTCTAATGCCAGTGAACAGTAGCCCATCACAATTTGCAAAAACATCATTTCACTTATTTTACTCACATGGCTGAAGATTTACTCTGTAGTGATATTATAGCCAAGGCACCAGCTGTCCACACACACCCCTGGGTTGAACACAAGTTCTGCAGAAATCTCCTATACATCTTTTTAGCATAACCAATTATTTAACACATGCTTTTTCATATCATTACTTAAATAAAAATTCAAGTACTATTCAGAGCCTTAAACTTTTTCAAGTACTTTCAAGGACTTGAAAATGAACTTTTTTATTCAAGGACTTTTCAAGGAGTGTACAAACCATGTGCAAGAAAGTAGGACAAGGGGAACGTTTTTCCAGATTAAAGCTCTCTTAAAACAAACTCTAAATGAAATGAAAGCAGAGATTCCGAAATTTATTAAGTAACCTGCTTTTATTCTTTTTCTGCCTGCCTCAGAGGCAATTTGTGAATCCTGGGTTTCAGCAGTTGACATATTATATAAGTAAAAGACCCAATACTAATGACAGAGATGATGTTATAGTTGGCACAAATGATAAGTGGCTATTTATAATGTCAAACAGAGCACAGTTTGGGCATAAGTCAGTCTGAAAAATACTGAAAGCTGCCCTAGTTTCAATGTATGGACCAAATTACCACAAACACTTTGTAAATAATTCATGTGCAACAATGACACACTATTTAACTTCAAAAGTACAAAAGGTCTTGTGTGTGGTGTGCAGTGGATGTTAATGAAGCTCGAGCTGGGGTGCGCCGAGATTGTTGTAAATGGAAACATTTGATACATCAACGGTAAGTAAATTCTACTTCCATCAGTTAAATGTTTACTTGGCAGATGGTCTTTCTTTGAGGAGTTAACCTCTGAATCTCAGAGAACAGCTTGATTGTTTGTTTGTGTGTGTGTTTGTATGTATGTATGTACGTATGCATGCATGCAGTTGGGGAAGAGGGTGTCAAATCAAGCAGCTACTATTAGAAGGGATTCCACTTTCGATATCCAACCTATTCGATTAATGCCTGAGGCATTCTGGGGATTACCAGTCAGTCATTAACAGAACTCCTCTTCTCCTGGTGTTGCTGAGAGACCTTACTGGTAATTATAAATCAAATACTCTCAGCATAGTCATTTGGTCAAAGTCAGTTCATTTTAATAAAAGATGGTCTCTATTTTAGCAACAGGGGAATTCAGGGGACAAGAGAAAACATCTGGGACAAATTAAACGCTCCTCCCATGAGAAAGCACACAGTGTTAATCTAATTGTGATTACTGGGAGTGTCTGTCACTGAAAGAAAGTTTGCAATGGGTGACAATATAGTAACTTATGATCATCCCTCGTTGCCATGTTCATTTGAGCTTCAAAAATGAATTTCCAGGGATTGAAAGGAAAGCTGTCTTCTTGCCTTGGATATAAACTAGAAGACAATGGGACATTAGTCGTAGACACGTTTGTTTAAAACGTGACAAAAAGTTTAAGTATAGTAGAAGTATGGCCAGCTTACAATTGCAACATCCATTGTTGGAAATTGTAACAAATTTCCCAAAGGAACAACCTAATTCATAACGATGCATATTGGGTTGTGACATGGTAAGTTTATGCCACATACTTAATCTATTTTAAGCTCTTCTTATGCTGTATATCTTTCATTTTTCATTCTTGTGCTTTTGAAACAGGTGGAATAAAAAAAAAAAATTATTCACCTTAACTTAATTCGGCCAACTTTGTTTTAGAACATTGGGCCTAACATCAACACTCAAAGAAATAGATCACTTAACTATTCCTTCACCAGAAGAGTCCCAACAGATCTAAACCAAATAGACTGATTCACACACAGTAAATGCATCCTTATTTCACCTATTTTGAAGTCACAGGAGTGGGAAATGGGAGATATACAGCATAAGAAGAGTTAAAAACAGCTTAAGTATGTGGTATAAACTTACTATGTGCTAACCCAAAACACGTTATTCTAGTTCAAGTAGTAGCACTCACTATAAAGCAAATGGGTTTGGACACCTTACTAGAAAAACCTGTTTTTGTGTCCAAAGAACAAGAATCAACTAAAAAATTAAGAATGCATGTTTCATCTAGTTCCAGAACTGTCAGTATTGTTGAAAATCCTAGCCTGAAAATGTTAAAAACTTTACATCTTGAAAGCTAAAATTTACCTTCTAGAAGTAGTGTTGAAAATAATTGGCCAAATTCATGACATTGAAAAATTAAGTGTTTAATGAATTAAAATGAGCTTCATTTGTTGGTTTAACTGGAGATTTTTGGACAGCAACGACAGCTACTCAGCAACCTCAGCTACTTTGCTCAGCAATGACAGCTACTTAAAGAGTTTAGCACTGGATTGACAATAAGTGGAATTGCTGTGATGCAACTGTTCAAATGAAACAAGTGATAAAGAAGCACACCACAGACTAGTGTGCAACTGAATTTCAGAATGCCATCAAAAAATGGGAACTATCAGAAAAGCTTGTTGCCATCTGCACTGATAATGCGAAAAATATTGTACTTGGTGTAAAAACCTAAAAGCTTGACACTGTAAGGTGCTAATAACATACTTTAGAGTTAAGCACAAATAAAGCTCTTACAAGCTGCATCAACAGATGAAGTTTTGGTTAAATGCAGAAAAACAGTTAAGACATTTTAAACACAGCTCACATTTAGAGACTACGCACTCTCGTCTAAGCAAAAAATGAAATCTTGCCAAAACTAAGTTGCAACAGAATCTAATGACATGCTAGAATGTACTTACATAATGGTGAAAAGTTTCATGAAAGCAAAAAAATGCAGCTGACATTTCAAATATCCAAGTTCTGACAACATTGCAATGGAAGTGCTAGAGAAGCTAATTATTGGGTTGTTGGAAAAGTCATGACATATTTTAGCCATGCTTTACAAAGGTCATTTATTGATAGAAAGAACAAAGATCAATCAATGATATAATGTCCGTTTTGTTCGATAACCTTTTGCCATCTTTCAGTGAGCTGCAGAATGCCTTGTTCACAGAAGGACCTGTCTTTCATGGCGAAAAATTGTACAAGATGCTGATTTACAGCCTCATCTGAATTGAACGTTATACCATGCAAGGACTGTTGAAGAGAGCGAAACAAGTGGAAGTCTGACGGCGCAAGGTCAGGCGAGTATGCTGGGTGTGGCAACACATCCCACCCAAGTTCCAATAATTTTTGGCGGGTGTTGTGTGTGGTCTCGCGTTGTCGTGATGGAACACAACACCTTTACGATGAACGAGCTCTGGACGTTTCTGTATGATGGATTCGTTCAAACTGTCTAATTGCTGACAGTACACATTCGAATTGATTGTTTGATTCCGTGGTAGGAGCTCGAAAAACAAGACACCTTTAAAATCCCACCACACTGAGACCAGAACCTTCCGCTGATGAATGTCCGCTTTGGATGTCGTTTGAGGCAAAGCAGCACGTCGGGCATGCCTCTAGTACTTTCAAAACAGTCCAACCGCCATCAGGTGCCGAAATACGTCATGACTTTTCCGACAACCCAATAGCATGTTGAAACAATGCTTGGAAATCACTAAAATATTCAGGTCATAAGTACACACTTGCAAGTATTGTAATTCTTGCTCTTACTAATCTGAAAAGTGTAATTGGAATAACAGATACTGACCTAGCCTATATTAGCCAATTTAAAACTGTTCCTCAATGAACTGATGGAAAAACTCAGTGGCCTTTATATAAGAAATACAAAGAGGCTACTGCTCTTGACCCACAATTCAAGACACTTCACTGTATACCAAAGTACAAGGGGATGCTGGAAAAGTTCTGGGCCTAACCCACTTCCTGTAATTGTAGCATTATTTTGTCACTGCAGCTTGAAAGAGTGTTCTTTTGAATTGTAAAGTGCCAATTTTCAGACTAATAGCCCCCCCCCCCGCTTCAGATGTTTGACATCCTCAACTGAATCATGCCAATGCAAAGTGTTGAATTTTCGAATGTGGAACTCCAGGCTGTCATGAAATTCCTGTTCCTGTAGAAGAAAACTGCAAAGAAAATCTATGAGTGTATGACGTAAACATTAAGTGACAAGTGCCTTTCATATTCCACTGTGAAGAAATGGCGGTCCAACTTTCAGTGTGGAGACTTTGAGACCGAAGATGCAGCAGGGTCTGGGAGGCCATCAACAGTGACAACACCCAAAATTGTTGATCGTGTCCATAACTTGATTTTTTCAGATCAGCGAATCTCGGCTAAAACAATAGCTGTGACACTGGAAATGTCCAGGGAATGTGTTGGGTTCATAATTCATGAGCACTTGGATATGCAGAAGATGTCAGTGAAGTGAGTGTCCAAATGTTTGAACGCCAACGAGAAACAAAAACGAGTGGACACTTCCAAATCAGTTTTGCAGCATTTTGAGCAATCTGGTGATAATTTTTGAGGCGACTTGTCACTGTTGATGAAACGTGGTTACATCACTATGATCCAGAGATGAAACAACAGTCCCTGCAGTGGCAGCACTTGGGATCTCCATGGCCAAAGAAATTCAAGACTCAAATATCTGCAGGAAAGGTCACGGCAACGGGTTTTTTGGGATTCGGAAGGCGTTTTAGTGACTGACTATTCCCTGGAAAGCCAAAACATAAATACTAAATACTATTCCAACTTGCTGTGCTGATTAAAGGAGGCGTTGAAGGAAAAAATTTGAGGAAAACTGCAGAAAGGTGTTCTCTTTATGCAGGACAATGCGCCAGCTCACAAGGCTGGCAAGACAATGGGTGTTTTGAGAAATCTGGGGTTTAAGTGCATAGACCATCCACCCTACTCACCAGATCTTACTCCATCAGACTATTTCCTGTTTCCAAACCTTAAAAAAAAGTTGCAAGGGAAGCATTTTTTGAATGATTCAGAGGTGATATCAGCAGCAGAGCAGTATTTGAGTGATCAGACTTCAGAATTTTTTTGGAAGGATTAAAGAAACTCCAGAAATGCTGTTCCAAGTGTGGTGAACTTTGGGGTGAATATGTGGAATAGTCTGCAAGTTTCATGGCTCCAGCCCAATTCTTTCGTGGTGAGGCTGAGAACTTATCAGCATCCCCTCGTATAAATGAGAATTAAGTGTGGACTAAAATTTTGAGTTGAAAAGCAGGTGAAACAGTTGGACATCCCACCCCACTCGAAACTGTGGACCACAATACAAATAGCTTGGTTGCAGATCCCTACACAACTGTACAGACACCTGTCGATGCACAATAAGTGGCAGCCATTCTCCTGGTGAAAGGAGGTTAGAAATATTACATGTTAGGTAGGTGGTTGTAATTCAGTGAGCACTCATATATATATATATATAAGCGGGATGTAAGGTCAGGTGATGCGTAACATCACAGCCTCCCCTTGACAAATGTCAACCCCCTTCTCTTGGTGCATCCTGTTCCCACTAAAGGGGCTCTGACGACCGCCAATAGCGGTATAACTATACCATCGGGATTAGAGGAAATGCTATCCCACACTCACCAACCCGCTTGGCCAGCGTAGTGAGTTATGGCCAAACCCCTCTAAAATGACTCCACAACTTAAATCTTGGCCCTCAGTCTCCGGCAGCTGGAATGTAACTGGCCAAGGCAGCGGCCAGTGCGACATGAAGGCAGAGGGTGCTAAGAATCCCCGGAGGACCGAACTAGGCTGCCATCTGATGCTGACCTTGGCTACGTATAATGGACGCTCCTTATCTTCTGATTCAAGGCTTCTTGAATTAGAAGAGGAACTACAAAGCATCAAGTGGGACATCGTCGGGCTAAGTGAGGTAAGGAGAAAAGGAGATCTCATTGAACTGAAAAGTGGACATCTCTTCTACTATCGTGGGACAGATACTGGCAGAACTAGTGGTGTTGGATTTATAATAAACAAGAAACTGAAGGATAAAGTTGTAGAAGTTGAAAGTTCCTCTGAGAGAGCTGCACGACTCGTTATCCAACTCTCGAGAAGATACCAGGCTCAGATTATTCAAACTTATGCACCCACCACAAGTCATCCTGAAGAAGAAATTGAAGAATTTTATGAGGAAATTCGTCATCGAAATAATAAAGGTAAGCAGCACTTGAAGATAATTATGGGAGATTTCAATGCAAATATAGGGCAACGGCAACAGAATGAAACTTCAGTAGGTAAATTCGGTCACGGCAACAGAAACCAGCGTGGAAATGCTCTCGTCGAGTTTGCAGAGGCAGAAGGGTTTTTCATCTTGAACTCCTTTTTCAAGAAAAAGCCACACAGGAAATGGACATCGAGACTTCCAAATGGAACGACAAGTGAAATTGATTTTATTATGTGTAACAAAAAATTTGTCATAGAAGACTGCAGTGTGCTAAACAAGTTCAACACAGTGACCATAGATTGGTGAGATGTAAGATGCACCTCAACACTAAACTTGAACGTGGCAAGCTCATAAGACAAACAAAATGTATTGACATAACCAACCTTAAAAAACACCATAATACCTTCAAGTTCGAACTGAAGAACAGATTCTCTGCTTTAGAAGGCCTAACATCGGAAGAAGTGGATATTTCTGAAGTTAACAGAAAAGTAACCAAAGCTCTTATGGAAACAGCAACAAAATTAGCTGGGTCTAAGAACAAGTTGCATGTGAACAAATTATCAGGAAAAACCAAAATGTTGATGCAAAAAAGAAGAGAGATGAGGACAACTAAAGAAGATGTGACTTCCAAAGTGGAATACATAGAGCTATGCAAGACAGTACGAAAAAGTATCACTGAAGACGTAAGGAAATTCAACTGTGAACTAGTGAGGAAAGCAATTGAAAACAACCAAAGCCTAAAGATAGCAAAGGGACATCTCAGTAAGGGAAGAAAACAGATTATGGCACTGAGAAAAGAAGATGGTTCTGTAACAAGAAATAGAGGCGAAATTTTGACAAGAGTGAAAGATTTCTACTCCAAGTTATATGAAAGGGATGATGCATGTACTCCAGACATCATGGAAGGTACCAGTACAAGAATTCTTCCAGTCCTCCCAGCAGAAGTTGCACATGCAATCAAGAACATGAAGCGGGGAAAAGCTCCAGGAGAAGATGGATTTACTGTAGACATCATACAAGAAGCAAGTGGAGAAATCGAAACAGTACTCGCCCAAATTTTCACTCGATGCCTTAATAAAGGGAAGATTCCTGAGGATTGGAACAACGCTATAATGATCCTGCTACATAAAAAAGGTGACATTGAGAATCTCAGGAACTACAGACCTATCAGCCTCCTATCAGTGGTTTATAAAATCTTCACTAAAGTTATTTCACACCGTTTGAAGGTAACACTGGACATGGCTCAACCGAGAGAACAAGCTGGATTCAGGAGTGGCTACAGCACAATAGATCATATCCACATACTGAGAGAACTAATTGAGAGAGCGAGGGAATATGAACTTCCATTGTGCATGGCTCTCATCAATTATGAAAAAGCCTTTGATTCGGTGAAACCATCAGCAGTTACAATGGCTCTAAAATCCTGCGGTATTGAAGATGCATACATTAATATTATTAATAACATCTATGAAAATGCAAGTGCAAAGATTCGGCTGTTTGAAAAAAAAACACACATAAAAATTGGAAAGGGAGTGAGACAAGGTGACACCATATCTCCGAAGCTCTTTAACGCCACATTGGAAAATGTCTTTCAATCACTGAACTGGGAAAACAAAGGGATAAAGATTAATGGAGATTATCTAACCCACCTTCGTTTTGCTGATGACAGTCATTTTTGCAACTACCCCATCAGAGCTGCAGAGTATGATCCAAGAACTTGCTGACAAGAGTAAAAAAGTGGGATTAAAAATGAACTTTCAAAAGACAAAAGTTATGTTCAATGCTTTTACACGAAATGAAGATTTATCGATTGATGGAGAAAAGCTGGAGATAACAGACACGTACGTTTATCGTGGACAGCAGATATCAAGTGATTGTCACATTGATGAAGAAATTAATCGGCGTATAAAACTTGCCTGGAGAGCTTTTGGAAGAAACAGCATAATTTTCAAGAGCAATATGCCATTATGTCTTAAAAGAAAAGTATTTGATCAATGCATCCTTCCAGTGCTTACGTATGGTGCAGAGACTTGGACCTTAACTAAAAGAGACATACAAAGGCTGCAGACAACTCAAAAAAGCATGGAGAGGTGCATGCTTGGTGTAACCAGGAGAGATAAGAAGAGGAACTCGTGGATCTGAAAAATGACAAGAGTGGAAGACATCATGATCAGAGTTAAATCCCTGAAATGGCAATGGGCTGGGCATACTGCCAGAAGGACAGACCATTGATGGACAGCCGAAATTTTAGATTGGATTCCAAGGGACAGGAAAAGACCCAGAAGACCACCACATGGGAGATGGGTGGATGAAATTCGAAAGTATGCGGGAGTGACATGGAGGAGACTGGCACAAGACAGACCGTTGTGGAGGAAACTTGGGGAGACCTTCGTCCAGCAGTGGATTGATAATGGTTGACAATGATGATGATATACTTCTACATAGCACAGAGAACTTACATACAAGATGTTTCAAAAGGGGGTATAAAACTTTGCAAGATGATTAGTCTTGCTGCCCAAATGTAGACTAACACTTGAAGTTCTAACACAAAGTCAAATTTTGATGTGAATGCCTCCAGTAATTCTGCAGATGTCCCACCTGTAGTGAATTTCCTGCCAAATGCACATCAGGCAAAACAGCAGCAATTCTTGTATGCAGCTCATTGTTATTGGTTGGTAGTGGTGGTACATAGACATGATCTTTAAGCAAAGCCCCACAAGAAAAAATTTAACAGTGTAAGATTGAGGGGGATGAGGTTGCAATGCTACAGAAGCACCTCTACCAGTCCACCTACCTGGAAGATGGGAGTTAAGGTACAACCTAACATCGTTTAGGTAATACCTGGTGACCATCTCGCTGGAAGTATAAACGTCCATTGTGGCCATCGTCGTCTAATTGTGGGATGAGGTACAAGATACACAATACCAGTAATGATACACAATACCAGTATGGTGGACTCAGCAAAAAGAGCATGTCAAGATACACAATATCAGTAATGGTGGACTCAGCAAAAAAGAAGGGCCCATACACTTTCTTCAGGCTCATGGCACAAAAAACAAAACTTTTGGGCTCTGTCACAAACATGTTCTATGGTGGTGTGTGGATGTTCACTTACCCAGATTATGTGTGTTGACTTGACCACTTACATGAAAAGTGCACTTGTCACTGAAAATGATCGTCTCCAGAAAGTCCTCATTTTCTTCTATCCAACTGATCATTTCCATACAGAAATCTTTGCATATTTTACCATCGTCTGTCTTCAGCTGGCTGGTGCACGATGGTAAATTTGTATGGCTTAAAATGTAGGTGATGTTGCAGAACGCACTACACAGTTACATGTGGACTGCCAGTTTCCTGAGAGGCAAGTCTTGTTGACTTTTGAGGATTTCTAATGAAGCTCTCGTGTACTTTGTTCACGACAGCATCAGAAGCATGTGTCCGACCGCTTGACATCAGATGACAAATAGAACAGCCTGTTTCCACAAAATGATTGTGCCATGCATAGATCGGATGCCTACTCGGAAGGTTCTTTGCCATATTGTGGGCGAAAAATTCCACTGAACTTGTATTACAGAATTTGTTTCCTTGAACTAAAAACACATGCTCGTTGAGCACCTTCTACAGTTGCCATTTCGCAAGTGTTTGCCAAGGAACATCCTCCTGTGGCAGAATTCGGTAATCCAGTGACATGGCAGAAACTTGCTATGTTCCACTACATAATGCGACTAACTCAGCTTTGAGTTATTCTTTGAACCCCTGCAAAGTTGTATAACCCCTCCTGAAACACTGTATAAAATGTCTTAAAAACTGGCTGTTACATTATCAAGACCAATGACATATAAACCAACTAACATTACAGAGGTTACAACTTAGAATCCACTCCTTGAACTTCCTGTAATGTATGATAGTGACAGAGCACAATGACTTTCTGGTACTTGAAACAATGCAGTACTCTTCCTCTGTGCAGAAATATGTGGTGTGTGTGTGTTACTTTGTGTATGCATGTGTGGTGGGTGTTATCCTTTGATACTAAGAGAGAAAGAACAATCTTGTATAAACTGAAAAAAAAAAAAAAAAAAAAGGTTGAAACACAGATGTGAATATAGTCACACATATTAACACTCTGACACTGATATCTGTAGTGCTACAGTGAGACAGTGCTCATGCTGGAACCCTAATTTTTGGTTCAAATACAGGGTGTTTCACTCACTACTTTACCCGGCATTTTTGCAATAACTGGAAGAGGAATGAAGATATCGTAATGAAATTTGAACTGGACTTCCCTTAGGCTGTGAGACGGGAGATGGCATCATAACATGTGTTGGAAATGGTCACCATTTGCGTCCAGGCAGAGCTGAACATAAAGCTCGATCGTGGATTATTGTCGTAAACTCTACATTTCAGATATCCCCAGAGAAAGTAATCGAGCAGCGTCAAATCCAGCGACCGCTGAAGCCAGTCTCTTCGAAATGACTCTGTTCTCGAAAAATGACTCAATTTCGGCCATGCTGGCATGGGAAGTATGGCATGTTGCTCCATACTGCTGGAAATATCCAATGGCTAATTCCTCATCGTCCAACTGATTCACGAAGGTCCGAAAATTTTTCCCATAAGCTGCTGTCAAGATGGTTGTTTTGAAGAAGATCGGCCCAATAATGCGCCGCTGTGACATCCAACACCAAACACACCGATCTTTGCTGGATATTGGGATTCTTCGTGTGTGGATTGTCAGTTGCCCAAAAACAGGAATTTCGGGCTTTGACATATCCACAAAGATGAAACCAGGCCTCATCTGTGAACCAACAGTAATCCAGTATGCCGGGATTTTGCTGCAGGAATGTGTAAAACCACCAACAATATGCCACTCCTTTCACGTGGTCTGGCATTTTCAACGCGTGAACAATGCTTACACGATATGGGTGGTTACTTTTTGCAGCTCTGTAACCAGTGCTTGTAGATAAGCCAGTTTCCTGTGACAGACGTCATAGGGACTTTTTGGGAAACAGCAATAACCGCTGCCTCACATTCTCAACCGTTTCTTCTGGCATTTATCGTTGACCTCCTCCATGCGCATCACACAAACTTCCTATTGTTTCCAATTTCCGTGACACAGGCAAAATGCAGGGCTTTGATGGTGGTTTCCAACCTCCAAACCTCTTAACGAATTCCTTTTGACATGACTTCATCGATTTAGTCTGCCAGTATGTCCACACAATATACACTTGCTCCTCTAGAGTATACTGGTTCATTTCAACATTTTCTGTTCTCTGACAACACACACAACTGTACTGTTCCATGTGCGGCAAAACAACGACTGTGCTGCGTCGGCAGACTCAGTAAACTGACAGACCCCCCCCCCCCTCGTCATCAGGCGATGAGGAGTCGTGATACACTAGCGTCGCCACTTCTCTTTGACCACGCCCACGCACTACACGTTGCTTCCATTTGCTTTCTCACAGCCTAAGGTAAGTCCAGTTCAAATTTCATTACGACATCTTCATTTCCCTTACAGTTATTGCAAAAATGCCTGGTAAAGTAGCAAGTGAAACACCCTGTACTTTAGAATGTTAAAGCTAGCCTAGAAGAATTAAGTCCCACACAACTTCAGCGAGAATGAAGTTTCCACCTGAAATGTTCTGTAATGCAACTAAATATAACATAAGTTACACTGAGCATACCCAAAGCTTAAAAAGTACCCACAATTTCTAACAACAGATGCAACTCCAAACAATGAAATATGTAGCTGCTTCTTCACTGCTACATGACTATCACCCATTTCACTTTGTCATGGAAATCAAATTGTAATAAAAACTCAGCATCTACTCCCACAAAACAACAGAGCATCCCTTTCACTCAACCAAAATTTCTGACAATGAACATCACATAGCATTCAAAATGGCCACCTAGCTTAATTCTACAAAGTTAGGATAAAATTACAATATAAAGAATACAGAATATCAAGTTTTTGATTTGTTATCTTACTTTTAACCAAATCATGTTGATCCACAAAATTAAAGCAAAATATTTTTTTACAGATGTTTGCAAAACTCAATGAGAAATTTTATTAGAAATTTCTGTTAAAACATAAAAATCACATAAAATGAGTCCACAAAACATTTACTTACAGCTCAAGTCATGCATATTTATACACTTTACATGTAATGCACTTTAAAATACACAAAACATGTAAAATTATGGAATCATTGATCATAAGACTAAACCAATAAAAATATTCAAGGGCACATAATATGAACAGCATGCATAATCTCTATGTGCCACAATAAAAAGATAATGCATGTCGAGAACATCGAAAATACACAGTCGACTCACACTATTCTGACTACCTCCTACTTTTGATGTCAACAGCGAGTAGCCAATGAAAGAAGGCATGTGTCGTGAGCTGGCTTGGAGGGTATATAAAGTGTGCTGTAGGCAATCTGAAAACATATCACTTGTTGCTATCATGGATAAAAGGAGCGATTTATCAGATTTGCAAAAGGGGGTGATTATCGGCTTTCGGGCCAAGGGTGGCAGTATTTCTGAAACAGCACAGTTTGTGAACTGTTTGTGTGCTGCTGTGGTTAAAGTGTATCGTGATTGGAGAAATGGCACCATTGCAAATAAGTGACGTAGAAACTGCAGAGCACCGTGTGCCATTGATGAGAGGTGAACATCATCTTCGAAGGTGTGTGAGGGCCGATCGACACGCTACAGTGGAGCAACTCACTGGCCGAATGAACCGGGGGCTACCGGAAGTGTGTCTAAAATGACAGTTCAGCGAACCCTGCTGAGTCTGGGGCTCCGATATAGACGGATGGTCACTGCACCTATGCTAACGAAACTGCATCGGCAGAAAAGGCTTACATTTGCACAGCAGTATCAGAATTGGACCTCCTCTGTTGGGCAAAGGATTGCCTTCTCTGATGAGTCACATTTTCTGCTTCATCGAATGGATGGACGTTAGAGCTGAGATGGGCCGAGCCCGAGCCCGAAAGCCAGAAGCAGAGCCCGGGCCCGAATCGGGCTCGGGCTGTAGAATATTTACTGTGGTTCCGGCTCGGGCTCTTAGAGAGAGGGAGAGAGAGAGCATTTTTTTTTTAATGTATAAATGTGATTTCATATGATTTAGCAAATGAGACACTTTATAGTTGGTAAAGAGAATTCTTCGGCAACTGGTTCTGATTGGGAAGCACGCATTCGAGATGGCTATTTATTAAGGGTTTGGGTAGAAAATGACATAGGCCGTGCATTAGTGTCTTTCTGCAGGGAAGAAAAAGCTTTTCCAAGAACTATAGATATTGGATAGTTGATAGCTTACTGACAATAATTTACCTCCACACAGTAGCTCTAATTCTATTTAGCAACGTACATATTTCAGCGCATTATGGGACGATAATATTAGCATTATTTGAGCAACATACAATTGTAGCACCGCATAAACATTTTGGATGGCCAGTCCCCAGAAGCACTCGGGTGGAAAGGAATGGTCAAAGAAAATTGTATAGTTACACTGTAAAAATAGATAGAGGTCCCTTCTCCACTCCCTATTTGAGAAATATATTGGTTAATTGCAGGAGGAGGGGAGAATGGAAGTGTGGAAAAGGAGATGTTTTTTATTAATGGTTGAACAGGTTAGCCAATTTTCGGGCTTGTTCGGACCCGAGCTCTATTTTTCAATATAAAATTCGGGCTGGGGCGGGCTCGGGCTGATATACCACAGGCTCGGATGGGCTCGGGCTGATATACCACAGGCTCGGATGGGCTCGGGCTCCGAAAATTGAGCCTAACCTCAGCTCTAATGGATGTTGGCGTACAAGGCGAGAAACATCGTAGAACAAACACTCTTCAACCATTGCTCAAAGAACACAAGCAGGTGGGGGCAGCAATATGGTTTGGGGAATGTTTCCGCGGAATTCTTTGGGTCCACTCATACCTGTGGAAGGCACTATGGACTTAATTCGTTATGAATCCATCCTTGCAGACCACGTACACCCATACAAGCTGATTATCTTCCCTGGGGCGGATGGGATCTTCCAGAACGACAATGCAGCGTGTCACACAGCTAGAAATGTCTGAAAGTGGTTGGAAGAGCATGATGAAGACTTCAAAGTACTTCCCTGGCCACCCTGATTCCCCAGACTTAAACCCAATTCAGCATCTGTGGGACCACCTCGATCGTGTTGTTCGGTCTATGGATCCTCCACCACGCACCCTCCAGCAGCTGTCAGATGCACTGCAGTCATCATGGCTCCACATAGCAGGAGGAAGGTGTGAACACCTTCCAGCACCTTACCGAGTCACTCCCATACCGCCTAGCTGCTGTCAGCGCTGCACACGGCGGTTACTCTGGATATTAGCTGGTGGTCACAATGTGACTCGGCCGTGTATATATTGATATAGATCAGAACCTGCACCTATGCATCATTTTAAATCAAATTATTATTAGTGGGCCTATCACACTGCTTTTAGACATATCAAGCTTTTTTTATACCCCCCACACTAAAGGACACAACAAGCATGTCATTTGCTTTAAATACAGGGAGAGGGGTAGGAGCAGCCAGCACCATGCCCATATAAATACCAGGAAATCCTGCATCTATCTACAGATAAAATAGTTAGTTTTATCTCACTTGAATAATTTTTGCAAATCACTTTGAATAGCAAAGGATGAAGGTCATCAACAAGAAACATCCAACAAGAATGGCCTTACTAGCTGTAACAGCATTGATTCACCACTTCCTTTGTGGAATGTTGATTTATCATTGCATTTACCACATCTGGCTACTTAGACACGACATATGTGCCTTCCAGTTTTGTTTCACATTTGAGTAACCAAAATGAATATATTCTTGATTATTATTATACATAAAAGGAAAGTGTAAATTTAATACATAATGCGACATCTGTATGGCAAAGTTGGAAGAAATAAAAATCAGCAAATAGAAGTTCAAATTTGAAGCTTATTTCATTCATAATGTTGACAATGAAGTTTCTTTTATAAAGAAATAGAACCATATTAACCCAGCAAAAAAAGAAACGAGAAATTTTTTTCAATATATACAAAAAATTGCAAGTTACACAACTGTAGTACCTGTAGCAAGTAGGATTGTTACTGCACACAAGCAGGTCTCCTCCCTGTCCACATATGATACACAATCCCTGAAAAACAATCACAAACTGAAATTGCTACCAATCAAAAACTCACAGCACTTTACTTTTTCAATACAACCAGAATATGTTTGTATTCTCAAATAAAATAATATAATATTCAGAATCCTACATAAGATATTCAATAAAATATTAATGCATGTGAAACTAGTATGAAAACACTAGCAGTCATACTTGTTCTTCGCATGGTAAATCTATAAAATCATTTTTGAACATAAAATTAAAGAAAGGGAAAAGTAATTTAAGCCAAAATTCTTGTTTAATATCAATCCTTTATTGGTCTAAACAAAAACACTGACATTAATATGTAAAATGTGAAAAGCAGGCCAATAGCTTTTCACATTTTGCATTATAATAACAAGTACATTACAAAATAGTAGCAATTGAATATTGAAGATTAATTTATAGCTTCCCTATACGCAATATTTGATGCCTTTCCTGATGGTGCTAAAAAACACAGATCATTTGGTGAACTGACCGTAGAACATGCAACATATAACTGTCCATTAAAAGCAAGGGGTTCTTAAGTCGATCCCAGTGTACTTGATAAACTGGCCTTAAGCTTTATTAATTAATGGTCATGGGAAAGCAAGTTTGACCGGAAACTGCAGTATCTTGAACTGGGGGTAGTCACTCTGCACAAGGAGGTATCCATGGGATGTAAACAATCTATCGTTTCCCAATACCTGTGAGTATATATGATGTCTTCTATAATATTTCTCACTAGGGATTTTACCTGCAGCCTAGTGCCAGGTGTAGAAATGGTAGAAAAAAATCAAGGAGACAATATTTCAAAGCTGCCATTTTGATTTTTGGACTTTTCTAGCTATCCAGACCTTAAGACCTATCAGCGTGCAAATTTTCAGATATCTAGGTCATTTAGAAATGGCTGAACAATTCGTGGACAGACAGACATGCATCTTCCCATGCATGTCTGTCTGTCCACGAATTGCTTTCATATATATGCAGGGCTTTTTTTCTGTCAGTATGTGCCAGTACACGTACCAGTAAACTTTTTCAAGGAAGGCACTAAAACTTCTGAAAATTTAGCAAGGCTAGCTCTAAGCAACAGGAGGTTAGCACGGCATGCAATTCCATGCCAATCAAATTCATTTGATTGCAACACCAACAAGGGCATCAATACACCTGAAGATGTTCACTGATGTTCATTAAGCTGGTTGGTCCTCCTCTGTGTGTTGTGACCTTTACCTTACATAAATTCCTGGTTCCTGAGAAGTAGACATCTAGCAACTGACATGAAGAGCAAGGCACGGACAAGTGAAAATGGCAGTAACAATGCTTTAATGGCTTTCTTGGAATCTGCTTTGATATTAGGTACTTGTACTTGTTATTATTATTAAATAATTTAAATTTAATAATAATAATTATTATTGTGGTTGTTTACATTGTATCAGAGAAAACAATGGAGTTATGTAAGAGGATGAGATGAGAGAGTATAGGTAAACTTCATTTTAGAAAAAAGTACTGTATATATGTATTGATGTGATACAAGTTCATATGTTATCCAGCTTACAAATTGCAATAAAAATATTTCATTACTGATTTCTGTTTACTACCATTTTTCTTTGTTAGTATTAATATTCAAAAGAGATGCTGAACTTTAGGGATAATGCACAGGGTTATCATGGTAAATGTGGAAAATTTATGAATATAATAAAACAATTAACCGAAACATAAATATATGTATTATTGAAACAAAATCTAGTACAATAGTTGATGCATAAACATGCTTCATAATTATTCAATAAACTCGCCATTGGCAGTGATGATGGCCTCGATCCTCGAGTGGAATCGGTTGCAGGCCTTGCCAACCTAGGCCTTGTTCATATGCATCATGACACAACTCCATCAGCCATCCCCTTAACACCCATGACTCCCTGCTGGTGTCAAGGGTGTTAAGAGGATGCCTGTTGGTCTCTCTTTCAACTATGCCCCATATATAGTAATTCAAGAGGTTCAAGTTAGGGGAGCTGGGGACTGAACATCTGGAGACCAATGGTAGGGCACATTCTCTTCAAGCCACTTCTGAGTCACTTTGGCCTTGTGGGCAGGGACAGAGTCCTGTTGGAAGACATTAAGGCCTCCCGTCAGCAATGGTGTTTATCCAGGGCTTCACTACATCTCTCAGCACCTTAATGTACTCGTCTGCATTGAACTTTAAACCCTTCTCAAAAAAGTGAGAAAGTATGACATCTCTCTTGCTGGAGATGACACCAAGGACCCTGAGGGTAGCGGGAAATTTTGTGTGAATGACCTTATGCATGTCATCAGGGTTCCTGCACAACCACCTATCATTCCTCCTATTGACCTTCTGATTCTGGTCAAAATTCTTCTCATCTGAACATGTTCTTCTTGTGGTGCTTGACTTTGTTGAGCAGTTTCTTTGTCTGCATGGCCTGGTCCATGAACTGACCCCTCTGAAGAATGTAGGAGCTGTAGCAGAGGTCCTTGTGGATGATGCCGTGGATGGTACCATGAGCAACATGCAACTGCTTGGATAAGGCATTCATTGATTTCTTGGAGTCGCTATTCACCATCTCTTGCACCTTGGTGACAAACTCAGGGATCCTGATGGTGTCAGAGCGATTGTCATGCTTCTTACACTTGGTAGGCATGTCATCCGGCTGCTCTGCATTATTGACCTTACTCTTGACTTGTAGACAAAAGACAGAGAATTTGTGGAACTGTGCAATCTCCTTTGGGATTCTCCCAGTGCTGAGAGCTGACAGCACAGGTGCTCTTTTCATTTCTTCTGTGACAGTGATGTTCATGACAATGTTATCAATGATTTACCTGGAAAGATAAAAAACTGAGCTTTCAAATGATGTTTTCTTAATTTTTCCATGTTAAATAGTCTTTAAGATATAATTATCTAAAATCATTCCACATTTACCATGATAAATCTGTATCAGAACAAATAGAGTGACTACCAAGCATCATACAACTCCACATGGCACAGACCAGAGCTGAGTTCAGGCTCGATTTTAAGAGCCCGAGCCTGTCCGAGCCAGAAGTATGTCAGCCCAAGCTAGAATTTTATATTGCAAGATAGAGCCTGGGTTCGAATGAGCCCAAAAACTAGGATTAACCTGTTTACGCATTAAAAAAAAATTAAAAAATCTTGTCTTGCAGACTTCCAGCACTGTTTCCTCCCCATGCAATCAACCGATGTCTTTCTCAACTGTGGAGTGGAGAAGGAATGTCTATCTATTTCTGTAGTTTCTAGGACCATTCATTTCTTCCTGAAATGTTTCGAGAGGCCGGGTATCAGGAAAAATCGGGCGGCACAACAATCTATGTCAAATGTTGCTTAATAGAATTAACGGGGAGCTGCCCGTTGAGGTAAGGAGCAAAATTTTGTCAGCTTGCTATTTTACTATCCATAGATCTTAAAAAAACTTTTCTTTTGCAGAAATCCAGTAATTCATGCTTATGGTATTCGTTACCCAAGTCTGGAATGAATAACCCTGCCCATTCCACATCCAGACCCAGTTGCTGAAGAATTCTATTTAACAACTGGAAAGTGTAAAAAAGTTTTGTGCACTAAATCACACACACACACACACACACACACACACACACACACACACACAAAAAAGAACATTTTCTCGTCTCAAAGCCCTAGCCCACCCGAATCCGGGCTCGAAGGCCCGTCTTAGCACTGGCACAGACCAGTAGCACTGAGTTAAGTGAAGAGAACAAAAGAAACGATAGCTTCCCTACGGGTAAAAATAGAGTGTTGATCAACTGAAGCAATACCACTTCATTTTATGAAAATCCTGAAGTGGACTATTCTGGTGCAGATTTCTGGATGTATTTCTCAATCAACACAGTGAAAACTCTCAGTCACAGCTTCAAAAGATATCTTAAACCCTCCTTCAACTATTGCATGAGGTTCTATACGACTTCCCACAGTACAAAAATCAAGCATTTCATTCCACTTAACTGTATGCAAAAATGGTGCAGCTGCAATTTAGGTTGGTAAAGATTTGGCTTTAAAGCTGTCTAACCTAGGCAACTTCAAATGGAAATGCAGTACGAAATTCCATCCACTTTGTTGATTGCCTTAAACTTCTATACGGAGGTCATTTATAACTGCGCTAAATAAAACAAATTTTTTGGATAGGAAAGGAAGTTTTATTGAAGGAATGTTAAAGAACGTAAGGCATATCTTTGCAGAGGATGCACAGGAATCTCTCAGATTTGGCAGCAAACTTAACATGGAGACTTCTAGGGAGACTGAACAGGGAAAACACCTGAAAACCCCTGAAAACCCCTGAAAAGGGGAAAACACCTTTTTTTTTTTTTTTTTGTTGTTGTTATTGTTTTGCTGTAATTGAAGTGATTGCTCTTGATAGATCTTCAATCTTTTTAAAGAATTCAATTCAATTCAGTTTATTTAGCTTTTACATTAAAACCAAAAACACAATGTAATAGAACAACAGTGTAAGTAATTGTAACAGCAAGGAAGATCTGGGAAAAGGCCACAAAGGTTCTGACAAGGCCCTGATCTCCCTATACAAATGTAAGCAAGTCAGAGTTACACCTGAAAAAGCATGGCACATAGCATTCAAAGGTGTTAGTAGAAATTAGTATTAGAAAAATTATTTCCTATTCCCCTTTTTCTCCATCCTCCTCCCAACCTTCCCCACTACTTTACCCTCCTGTTCTTATTTTCTTAGTGTATCACTTTCACTTTTTAGTCCCTTCTCCTCCCCCCCCTTTTTTTTTTACATTTTCCATTTCATTTCTCTTTATTCCTCTTTTTTATATTCTTGGTAGTTCTAGAATGTTAAGTGTTATATATTTTTTAATAGTTTGAAATTATTTATTATTGTAAGATCATGAGGTAGAGAATTCCAAAATTGAGGCCCAGTATAATTTAGAGACTGTTTAACATAATGAGTCCTGGAAAACATTGGTCTCAGTTGAGATCCACCTCTAGTATTAGTCATGGGTAGGTAATGAAATTTCAATTAATGTGTGATCTATATCATTTTTTATTCTCCTGTACATGGCCTTTCCCAAAATTATATAATTGTTTTAATGTTAATATGTTATATTTCTTTGGGTCAACGTGTGTGTGTGTAATAATATAAACAAAATCACAAAAAAAGCTTAAAAATCTGTTTATAAAAGAAAATAAAAACAAATAAAAAAGAAAACTAGTTATTCATCACTAGGATAGCTATACTAAAAATAGTAAAACCAACATTAAAATTAATAAGATTCTGATTAATCTATAGAAGCTCACTAAGGTGATTTAATACATGCAAAGATTATTAAATAAACTGCTCGTGTATTTTATAATATTTCTCATGTATTCTGGAGAGTTAATTCTGCTCATTCTGATCATACAGATCCACAGTCTTAAGTTTATATATTTTTTTCTCTGGTTAAAATCTCCGCGCATTGGTTTCTTGCTGTATGAGGAGGCCATCGGCCCCACCCTCACTGCCCCCCAGCGTCTAGGGAGTGGCGGAAGAGGTCAGCCATGTTCTCCTCTTGTGAGGAGAAAAGTTTTTGTCACACAAAGAGGTAAGCTCTCTTCCTTGTTTTTGGGTTCTAGGTTTTATAAGTTCAATGTTTGTACTTTATGTACCTTTTCTCTGTCGTTTTTTAGCTTTTCAGCTTTTAAGCATTGGTTTGTCTGTTAACATTTATGCGGGTTTTAACTCTTACTTTTCTTTGTAACTTTGAGCGTCTTTTGGGGTACCTAGGAACAGAAGATGGCTAAGCTTGTTCCTTTTCTATGCGCTGTCTATGCGCTGTTTTTTCAAAGTAGTAAAGTTCTTAATAACTAATTAATTATGCACTTAAAGCACTGCTGAAATACTTTGTACATATTGCAACTAACTGTTTAAGGTATATAACTTTCACAAAGTTTTCTTTAGTTAATTATTATCTTTAACTTATTCTCGTTTTCGTGCTGTCATAAGTTGTAGAGTAGGGGGTTTTAGACTCAAGTTTTCTTTCAAAAATCTGTTCGTTATAAATTAACATTTCCTTTTTTAATTGCAATGTAAAATTTGGATTTCTTTTGCATTGTTTTTCAGGTTTAAATTCTCTCTCAAACGAACTTGGAATTTCGTTATAGCTGAAAATCATTTCTATTTATTATGTCACTCTCACAGCTTGAGTTCTCTTTAATCTTCTTCTCTCTGTTTAATAGTAACAGATGAAGAGCATGGGTCGGGCCATGAAGGTTAATGGATGCAAGCGAAATTGTTAACTAGTGCTAGGTCATGCTACTCTACGGAGGACATGACTTATATATATATTTTTTAAACTATTTTAGGTGGGAATGTTACTTGCATCTATGGCCTTGCAGAAACCCATTTCCAACTAGGTCTTTGTAGAAGTGAGAAAATGCAGAGTTTTTGCTGGTCCTTGATAAAGCCAAGGCTCAGTATTCTCGACACCTTCTACATTCAGTTGTTTTATTTTATTTTTTTATCTTTTCTCCTTTTACTCACACAGGTAGATACATAACCTTTTCTATGTTGTACTAGGTGTGAGTCAAAATTATATATGTATTTTTTTGCTTAGGTATCTTTATAGAACATATATATATATATATATATATATATATATATATCATCATCATCGTCAACCATTATCAATCCACTGCTGGACGAAGGTCTCTCCAAGCCTCTTCCAGAACAGTCTGTCTTGTGCCAGTCTCCTCCATGTTACTCCCACATACTTTCGAATTTCATCCATCCATCTCCCATGTGGTCTTCTTCAGGGGCTTTTCCTGTCCCTTGGAATCCAATCTAAAATTTCGACTGTCCATCGATGGTCTGTTCTTCTGGCAGTATGTCCAGCCCATTGCCATTTCAGGGATTTAACTCTGATCACGATGTCTTCCACTTTTGTCATTTTTCTGTTCTATGAGTACCTCTCCTTATCTCTTCTGGTCACACCAAGCATGCACCTCTCCATGCTTTTTTTGAGTTGTCTGCAGCCTTTGTATGTCTCTTTTAGTTAAGGTCCATATCAGGTACCTTGGTCCAAAACAAGGTTCCAACAACAACATGTTGACAGGAGAGTGAATGTACAGCATAGACTACATGATGCCATGGATCCCAACTGTTATGCTAGGATCTGTGGGTGGAGGTATAATGTTCTGTGATGTGTTCACATGGGGCCCTTATCCATTGAGACCACCATCACCACACAAGGCTAAGTTGAAGTACTTGCCAAGTGTGTACGCCTATAAATGCTATCCATTTCCCACAGCAGGATGCCTTTTTTCAACAAGACCATGCCCCATCTGGCAAAGGACTGATTGCAGGAGCATTTGAGTCTGTTTGCAATCCTCAAATGGCCCTCTCACTCTCCAGATTTGAATCCAATTGAGCACCTATAGGACAAAAGTGGAATGATGCATTCAAGCCCAAAACCTACCACTCGCAACTCTTATTGCTTTATGACTGTCCTGGAACCATGAGCCGCAATACCACTTGAAACATTTCCAACACCTGCTGAGTTCATGCTAGAATATGTTGCTGCTGTAGTGAGGGTGAAAGGTGGGCCCACACATTATTAGGTGGGAGAGTATAATAAATTGTCCTTTCAATGTATTTGTAAACCATAATCTCAGAAACATTAAATGACAGACTTTCTAACTAAAAGTGGAATAAATTTTATTAGCAACGAGCATGTTCAACCATGCAGTTTAAGGATCACTATTCAGATCGATGTCTGATCACTGTGAACATATATATATGGCAACACTTACAGTCATTCTTTTGACTTTTTATGGTTTAAAATCCTCTCACCTTCAGTGCATGATATACATTTGCCAACTCTACTTTTTTCTTCCAAGGATAAAACTAAAAAACTTTTTGTCTGACTGCCTTTCTTCAAGGGTCAGTAACTACAAAGATCCTTAATGCTATGAAAAAAAAAAAATCACTCATTTTCTTCAGCTTCTTCATCTACATGGGAAGTAGCAGTTCTGCAATTTCTTATAGGTGCTACCATGTGCAACACTCTAGAAAACTACCAACATTTGTCCTGTTGCATACAGTTTTCTACTGTGCCAAAGGAGAGGCACACCCATGTATCTGCAAGAAACTAAATATCTCAAAAAGTCACTTTGCTAGCTCATTTACTGATCAATCTCTATTGCAAATTCTTATCACGTATGCAGAACTGAAGGATGTGAATCCTCACATTTTAGTTTCACTAGTGACAATATAAAACATTTCTAGCTATGCATCTGAAAAGGACAGACCGCAAGTGCATAATAAACTAATATTAATATCACATCCATACTTACACTGTACACTGAAGGCTGAAAATTAACTGCTACATGCGTTATAGGTGACTCACAGCTCTCACACACACCACCATGGAAAAGAGGGTGTTCAGATGTAATATGTTTTTTTGGAATGTCACAGCCAATACAGATTTCTGAAAAATATAATTCATGCAAACAAATTATCAAATCCCAAAAGTAATTCATATAAAAAATATCAGTACCTTATGCAGGGGTCGAAAAATGCTGTCGCCTGGTCGCCCAGGGCCACCAAAAAAATTGCCTGGGCCACCACAGAAAACATCACTGAAAAGCATGCACCGTAATTTTAGTCGTATAATCCGCGGATTATCTGCTAAAAAAAGTTTAAAATTTAGGTTCTGCAGATTATACGCTGATTCAAATAAAAGTCGTTTAAAAAAAAAAAAAATTTTTGCGGATTATCCCATGTTTTGGATCTCGTATGCGCTGTGCTGCTTGTGATTAGCTCAACCTTCGCTGTTTTGAACGTCTTTGCTGCTGATATTTTCCTTCATTGCTATTTATGATGTCTTGGAAAGGCAACATTTCAGTTACACTGCCGAATTTAAACTTCAAGTGAGGGGCGCAACTGAGGATATGATTGTGTCATTACATGATAGTTTTCAAAAGGTCAGAAAACTAGCGCACAGTGTTACGTGAAAACAAACCCGTCGGCAAACTCAGCGGGAGAATTCACGGAAGTCCAGCCCTCTTTTTTTACTGACCTGTGTGTAGGCCGACTCTTGTACTTTGAAAACAGGATTTCTTCTAAAAACATTTGACTGACAGCCGAGTATAAAGGTATTTCTATTAATTGTTCTGTATCAGTAATGCAATACTCTAGAACTGCATTGGCGTGATTAAAGATTTTGTGCTGTATGGATGCCATAGAGCACAAAATTTAATTACTACTAAGCTTTATTTATGTCCAGAGATAAAAATCTATTTAAAAAGTTACCTTTAAAAATTCATTTCTTTATTTAATAATAAGATCGTTTTTTTGCTTCTTCAGACTCAGGCATCTTTATGTCGGAAATTCCATTTCCAGATTGACATTTGTGATGTGCAGATTATACGGCGATCTTTTTTTTCTGAATGTCACGCACTGTGGATTATCGACAGGGCACGTTATACGAAGGTAAAAAAAATGTGGGAATCCCAGGGTCTGCAGATAAACGACAAAAATTACGGTAATTCAAGAATTTTCAGGCCCCAGAAAAAAAAACTAGTGAGTTTAGTTGTTTTTTTCCCTGGGAAAGATAAGCTAAAGGCTGAGGTAAAAGGGGAAAACATTATTTTTTGGACAGAAGTGTGCATGACTTTGATATTATAATAATTAATATCCCCTCTGGTCTAATGTCTGACCAAAAAAATTTTAGCAGGCCACCAGATTTCAGAATATTTTTCTACCCCTGACTTTATGCACTATGGATTGTAAATCATACCTGGAATGCTTGCATGAAAAAAATGGCAGAGAATATGAATATGCATGAGAATATAAACATGAATACCATGTCATGTCATTATTATAGATTTAGAATGACCATAATTCATCATTAAAAATGTCATTATTTTTAAATGCAAATGAATAAGCATTTAAAAAGAATGACAAACTTTTAATGATGGATTATTATCATTCTAATTCTATAATAATAACATGACATAGTATGTGTTAAAAAATCCACTATTAGTTACTTAGCTACACATGAAATTCTCCTCTAATAGGCAGATTTGCATTTGATTTGTCTTTAACTCATGTTAGTAGAATTGAACCACTAGAAACCAAAATTGCTTCAACTGTATACAGTCAACTGACCATTAGGAACAAAATAATATCGATATTAGAGAAGCACATACATGAAGTTGATCTTGATGTCATTACTTCTTTTTCTTATGATAAGTAAACATGATCATTGTATAATTGCATATTTATCCATTTAAAAAAAACAACGTAATCAGATGCTTCCTTGCTCATTCAATGTTCTTGTACAGAAACAACATGCTCCTTCATTGAGGAGGGGGAGCTCTGCTCACTTGCAGCATCAGTACAACACCAGCATACTCATGCTTGTCTGCTAAATCACCAGAAGGAGTGAGTTAAGGGCCAGCCAGACTCTAATCTTACCTTACAAGAGTATGAATTCCAAACTAATAAAAATAATTTGTCTTTAGAGTTACATGATTTAAAACAATTAATAAATGTTACAAATACACTGAAAAAAGAAATAAAGAACAACGGACGAAAAGTAGTCATTTTCAGCTATCTATACATACACCAGTCACAAAAAGTTAAAGATATTGGGGTTTCTAAGGGAAAATGTGGTAATATACAAATTTAGCGACTACTGGAGATCAGTTATCAGCGTGGGTAGCCACATCATGTGTAAATTAGCATCATGACAACAGAAATAGAGTAGTTGGCATGTTACAGGCAGATCGATGTGGCTGGTGCTTTACTAGGTTTGCAAAGTGTAATAAGTCAGCAGCACACAAGATTTCTATGGTACGGAAATCAACACAAAACTGGTCACCCAAGGATAACCACCAAAAGAAAAGATCGCTACTGAACAGTAAGTGCTCAGAGAAGTCCTAGTATCACCAGTAGCCAACTCTGAGAATCCCTTCAAGCTACTTCTGGTGTCACAGTATGTATGCAAATGGTATGAAATGGTCTTCACGAGTATGGACTCAAAGCAAGGAGGCCACTGAGATGTATAGCATTAACGTCATCTCATTAATGTCAAAGATGTACCTGGATCCAACCAGAGTTTAAGCTGACTCAAAAAATGCTGTGGTAAAAATGCTAAAATGGGGAAAAAAGTTGTAGCAAAATGCTAAAGAAAGTTAGCCACTTTTGTCGCTCGGCAAATCATAACATCAACTGGATCATTCACACCAACAATGCATTGGACATCAGTGGAAAACTAATGTTTATGATCTTGGGAAAATACCATAGACATCACAGTTGACTCAGGTTTAAACTTGAACTTTGAATTGGGGAAGGGATCTGATCCCTCTAGCCTCTATAATCTTACACCACCCTTTATGGAGTGATCTAGAGTGTATGGAGGGGGAGGGTGATTGAGCCAACAAGTGCAGTAGGAACATATCTTAAGGATTAAGAAAATAACATCAGTGAAGTGTGAATCGTGGCAGAATTTTGGAAACTAGTTTCCACAGAAATGGAAAAGTTGGAGCAGAACCTGCTGATGGGTTGATATTTAAACTGCTGGTGCCATTTTGCTACGGACACTAATTGTTCTGTCGTATTTTGGATTAAGTCATAGCATTTTGCGAAAATAGCAGGTCCAACCATACATGCAAACCTGCCAACTTGCAAGAACTGAAATCCGTAAAAAAAATGTTGGTGAACGTTTTTATTCGATATGTTCGATTGCCTTGCTGTATCAAACATATTGATTAGAATTCTGATTAATTATGAAAAGGATTTGTCGATTTTAATCGATTTCACAAGCTATAATTAGGATATTTTGCACTATTCAATGCTTACAGCAATTAAAAAGCAACTGATACATAAATTATCGCATTAGTACATTCCCGTTAAGCTACATACACAGATAAAAAATTTCATTTGTAACTGCGAAATCATTGTGATATATTGCAGTAGCTTTTAACTTAACTAAGGTTTTGATCTTAAATTTGTGTGCCAACATATTAGATACCTTAAAAAAACATAATTACAAGTCTTATACCTAAGACTGCTAATTTTCACCTCTCTCTCTCTCTCTCTGTCCCTCTTTATTTCAGCAGTTGTTGCGAATTATAACCTTACAGCATTTTTACTCTCTCCCGCTGGGCTGCGAGCAGACAGGGTAGGAGACATAGAAGTTGGAGAACACATGATCAGGTGAATGTGAATACACAGGTGAATCGGTACTTGGGGACATTTATTGATTTTAAATTACACCAAACCAAGATAAAAAACAAAACAAAACAAAAACGGAATTCTAAATATGTCATCCGTAAAACAACCATAAAGGAGGTCGAATTTCCGTAAATTTTACGGATAAACTGTAAAACTTGGCAGGTATGTACATGTCATGGAATACAGAGTGGCACCATTTACTTTTCACAGACAAATCCTGTTTCGCTCTTTATCCTGATACTCAACAAGGACACATATGGAGATCAGGCACGCAAATGCAACCATACTACATGCAGTCCATCCACCCTTATCAGCAAGCAGTTGGTTCTGCTCTGGGTAGGAGTGTACTTTAATGGCTGTACTATCTTGTATGTTTGTCAAGGCAACATGGATGCCTCAGAGTACCAAAATGAGATCATTGTACACATTGTGATTGCTTCACGCTGCTATTGGACATGCATTCCTTTTTTTTTTTTTTTTATAACAATGCAACCAGTCACCATCCCTGGAACATGCTTCAGAAGCTAGAAAATCATGGAATTGAATCGTTACAGCTGCCTCTGAAGGTCTCCTGACCTTAATGCTATTGAGAACATTAGGGACACTATGCAGCGATGTCTGGAAAACCACATTCCATACCCCAGTACACCGGTAGACCTCCGTAACGTGTTGCTTGTCATATGGGACGAGCTGATCCAGACACTCATCAATAATGTCATTGCAAGTTTGTCTCATATGTGTCAAGACATTCTTTGACAGAGAGGTGGTGTTACTGAGTACTGATATCCAGAGGTATGGACATTCTCCGAATTTTTCATTTTGTCTATATTGCAGTGTTTACTTTGTTGTGTGCAGAAATTGCACAATAAATTGTTTTTGTACACGCACTCTTTATCATTTATGCTATGTAGCCTCACTAGTGTTATTTCAACGTGTATTACTTGAGTCAGAAATATACATCCTTCATTTCATGCAATATCCCTAACTTTTTGTGATTTGTTCGTTTGTCCGCTATACAAATCTACAGTTTTCAACTTAGAACCACCAAATTCGGTATACTATCTCATGGTACTCCAACTTAAGACCGTGGAAAAGTTTTGGAGATGATCGAAGTGCGGGGGGGGGGGGGGGCATACAATATTTTTTTTATTTTAGTTGAAATTTCCAGTTTTCAATTTAGAACCACCAAATTTGGTATATCATTTCATGGTACTCTGACTTAGACAGTTTTGGGAAGGGGTCAGAGCCGGGAGATCAAGCCCCACACACACACACACACACACACACACACACACACACACACACACACACACACACAACATTTTCGTAACAAGTTCTACAGTTTTCAATTTAGAACAAACAAATTTGGTATATTACCTTATGGTACTCTAACTTAGACCGTACACAGTTTTTGGAAGGGGTCGGAGCCCAGGGAGGTCAAGGGGCCCCCATACAAAAATTTTGAGAACATTTCTACAGTTTTCAATTTAGAACCACCAAATTCGGTATACTATCTCATGGTACTCTAACTTAGATCGTAGATGGTTTTTCGAAGAGGTCGGAGCCTGGGATCAAGGGGTCCCCCACACATAATTTTCGTAAAATCTACAGTTTTCACTTTAGAACCACCAAATTTGGTATACTATGTCATGGTACTTTGACGGTAGATGGTTTTCAGAAGGGGTCAGAGCCTGAGGTCAACCCCCCCCCCCCCAGTTTCATTAAAAGTTCCATTTTTTAGTTTTACGCTAGCTTTTACCACCAACACGCTGCTCCGTCAAGCAGAAATATACATACATATCACTAAGCTGTTCTCTGAGATTCAGAGGTTAGCTCAAAAAGAAATACAAACTACTAGATATTTTTACTTACTGTTGTCATATCAAACTTCTCCATTTACAGCGATCTTGACATACAACTTGGGCTTCACTGATATCCATTACACGCTATAAACAAGATCTTTTATACTTCATACTCATAATCTTTTTCTCGTGCAGAAACTCTTGAATCTGATGTCTTTCTTCTTCTTCCACTCATGTCTTTCTTGGCCTTCCTCTGCCTTTCCTTCCTGCCACTTGGGCAAAAAAGATTTTCTTAGTAAGCATCTCATCACTTATTCTTTCAACATGGCCAAACCACCGAAGCATATTAGTCTCCACCTTGCTAACAACATTTTGCTTCACATCACACAACTGCAACACATCTTCATTCCTCACACAATCAGACCGTGTCTTGCCACAAACCCCCCGTAAGTAATGCATTTCTCCAGCACACAAACGATTCCTATGTTTCTTCTGTAGTACCCAGGTTTCACTACCATACATCAGAGTAGAAACAATTACACTTTCATACACAGCCATGCAGAACTCTCTAGAGAACCTATCATTCCTGTGAAACCCTCCCAGAGCAGCTATGACTTTAAATGAAGAATTCACTTGCCTACTAATTTCACAATCTAATTTGTTCTCTCTGTCAAACATGCTTCCTTAATACACAAACTCACTCACCTGGTCAATCACAGTGCCATTTACACTTACATTACATTCAGTGCTACCAGTTCCTCTCTTAAAGACCATAACTTTGGTTTTTCCCTTATTTATACTCAGTTCGAATTTCATGCAAACTTTGTACACCGGGACAACATACTCTGCAACTCACTTTTGCTCTCTGCCAACAGGACAGTGTCATCAGCATACAGCAATCTGCACACACGGATATCACCAAGACATAAACCACTCTAATCTATTTTGGCATCACGCATGCACACATCCATAAATATATTAAACAGCCATGGTGACATTATACAACCTTGTTTAACTCCTGCACCAAAAGAAAACCATTTTGATAAAACACCATTCACTCATACACAAGCTCTACTACCAGCATACATTGCTTTTATACTATTAAGTAGATTCCCAGTAACGCCATATTCTTTCAATACCTTCCACAAAAATGTCCTATTTACTCGGTCGTAAGCTTTCTCTAAATCTATGAAGGCAGCAAAAACTCTTTCTTACCAACAGCCAGATACTTTTCAATCATCATGGGTAATGAAAAAATCTCTTTACCAGGCATAAAACCACTCTGAACATCCCACACTTTCTCTGATGTAAAAGCCCGTACTTTTTCAATAACAACCTTACCAAACACTTCCCGTGGCACACTTAGTAGGCTAATACCATGATAGTTCTTGCATTCAGTCTGATCACCTTTTCCCTTATACAAGGGAACAATAATAGCATCCATCCAGTCCCAAGGGAACATTCCTAACTCCCAGCACAACTGGCAAATTTCAGTGAACCAGTCAATTACAGAGTCACCACCATACTTCAACATCTCAGCAGTTATGCCATCTACTCATGGAGCCTTACCATTCTGAAGAGATTTTAGAGCTTTACACACCTCTTCTCTTGCGATCCCTCCTGTGCTTCCATCCCTCACTGTGACATCATCTGCATCTGTCTCAGAATCATCTTTGCTTTCCTGATCTAATAACTCACAGAAGTGTTCACCTTATCTTTCACTTAACTCATTGGGCTCCCATATCATTTCCCCAACCTTATTCTTCACACAACTTACAACTTTGTTTCCCCTATTTTTCCTGAGTCAAATGTTCTTCCAGAAAGACTTCCGGCAGAAATATAATGTTATGTAAATAGAGAGTTCCAGATATTCAAATCAATAAACAAAAGAATGATCAATGTCAAGTCGCATGCACGCGCCATGACATAAGTGCATTGCATTTCAGTGATGCGAGATTCTCAGAAGTGCAGGCCAGATGTACGGCAGTTCTATAGATGTCTCTTCAAAGGTAAGCATTTCCATTCCTGTTACTTTCTTTTCTGTTTCGTTAAAGTAAATTATCTAAATGGAATTTTTTTCTTTATATTTAACATTTTTTTTCGTGCGCGTGTATGGGGGGAGGGGCAAAAATATTACTGCAGCATAACATTCTGCGTCGGCTGTGACAGTTAGTTTTTTTACATTCCATTTTATTTTATTTCTTTTTTGGACAAAAATTTAATTAACCGATTTATAAATGTTTTTTTTTTTTAGTATTTCAGATAATGCCTACCAAAGTTCGATTGAGAAAATTTCTACTGATGCGAAATGAAAAGGGACAATGAGGGAAAATGAGACATCTGCAAAAATGCAGGTGCCAGAAACTGGACTGATTGCATTCCCTAACGGATTTTGCAATGTTTTAAAGACTGTCGAAGAACTTGCAGGAAATGTTTTTCCAAACATTAAACTCAATTACCTGAATCATGAGTGGCTGTGTGAAAGAGCAATTCTAGCTCCAAAAAATGACAGCATCAAAAATATCAATGCTCACATTCAAAATTTACTTCCTGGAGCCACCACATCCTACAAATCAATTGACACTGTCACAGATGCAGCACAGGCAGTTCTCTACCTGACAAGAGTTCTTCAACTCACTGGAGCCACTAGGTACGCCTCCCCACAATTTGCTTCTCAAAAAGGGGGCACCAATCATACTGCTGAGGAACTTAGACCCACCAAGACTTTGCAATGGAACCAGGCTTTGCATCAAGAATTTGTTCACGCACATCATCGAAGCAACTATTCTGACTGGCTGTGCAAAAAGGGAAGATGTCTTCATCCCGAGGATTCCACCGATTCCCACAGATATGCCGTTTGACTTCAAGCGTCTGCAATTCCCGATTTGTCTGGCCTTTGCCATGTCCATCAACAAAGCGCAAGGCCAGTCATTGGCAGTGGCTGGCATTAATTTGGAGGAACCCTGCTTTTCACTATGTCGCCTTCTCAAGGATTGGCAATCCTAAAAATCTGTACATTTTTGCTCTCAATGGAAAAACCAAAAATATTGTTTACCAAAAAGCAATAACCTAAACGAATTAAAATAAATTTACTGGAAAATTACAGGAATATATTTTTCATTCATAAAATTTCACCCACTGAACTTGGTGATTCCACGAATATTTACCCGGGTAACACTGGGTACCCCTGCTAGTAATACATAAAATGTCCAAAATTCAGAAAAAGCTAAGAAATGTAGTTTCCAGATATGCACATAATTGACCAAAGAAGAATGAGGAATTACACAACAACAACAGCAATCAGTACCACCATATATTCTATGAGCAAAAGTTACTACAAAGGTCACATTAAAATGTCTTGTGACACAAAATGTCTTAATCCCATAGACATGCAGATCTAAACCATGAATTATTCACTCTTTAGATACAGCATGAGCATGAATTCTGCCATCACCTGTGGCTAAAGTTCAGGTCAGAAATGAATCCTCATTTACATGTTGGCTACAATTACCTATACAGTGCATCCAGGAATTTACAAGAAATTCATGTTGAACTCAAAAGTTGCACACTTAGCCTTTGCATTGGATCAACCAGGTAAGCTGCATTTCCAGGGCTTATGCTGAGGTTTCACCTAATGCAACTAAACCAGAAATGTGGCAAGAAAGAACAAGAATAAGTGAAAATGTTAACAAACTATGCACATCCTTATGAATCTTAAATGATTTTCAACTTTTAAGTAAACTGCAATTGATTTTAAAAGTTTGATTTTCCAAAGCAGAAATTACCTATTTTTAGTATTGCCATAGGGACCCAAGAAGGACACCTATCACAGTTGCTTGGAAGTCAACTGAGGAAGTGAAAATAAGAGCCACTGGAGACAGGGAATATTGTCAGGAAAGAAACTCTTTTCTTTGTACTTGAGTGTGCTCACTGGCAGACAGCTCAGGAAGTCATCCCACTCTCTCAGATGCCCTTGGCAGCAGTTTCTGCACTCCTGTATGGGATCAAAAGGCTTGCAACAAGTACACCTGTCACATTTTAATGGGTAACTTGTTTAGGACTGGGATTGAAAATACAAAAATATTACTGCAAATTTTTTTATGAAAATGTCTGAAATTTTTATCAATGCCATAAACTGTTAAGTAGAAACAGTCTCACTAAATTCTGTGTGAATCAGTTAACTTTATTAAGGCTTCCTCATGTGGTCATCATGCCCCGAATTCCAAACAAAGATGTTCAAGGCTAATTTAAAGACCTTTTTATCGATTCACTCGACATTTTTGGGGTCATTTTCTCTTTGCCAATTATGATATATGTAAAAATTTAAGCCAGTTTCAAGAAGAATTTGTAAAGATAGTTATCTTGTTTTTCATCCACAGCCCTGGCACATGAAAAACAAGCAAGGAGATTCAAGAGGTACTGCTGCTTCTGCCTTTTCATGGAGTGAAGGTAGAACTCATCTATTGATGCTCTGGTTTTGAACACAGTCATACCTTGACAGTACAATATGATCTTCACGTGTGCTTCTCAGTTCCTGCAAGTGCAAGGGTTATTTTCCTTTGCCTGTTGTTAGCATTATTTAAAAGTTCATTTCCCAAGCACTTTTCATGTAACAATTGTTATACCCAAATATTGGCTAACACTTCGAATTTCTTAATGCTAGCCCTGATTTCAGACCAAACATGAAGCAGAATGACAGAATTAAAGTTAGTAAAACACGAAGAAGAAGAATATCGTTCCAAATTCATGCCAAAAAGTATACATAAAAATGTAATCCACAGGCTGTCTTAAGAACGATAAAATCCCAAAGAAGGTGGAAATGACATTTTAATACTAAAATCTACAAAATTAAAATATAGTCATGAGATCTTTCGTAAGGGTGCCCCCTTACATCATCAAGTGTGAGACTGTGCGATCTTTGGTGACAGAGTATGTCTTATAGTCAGTGAAAAATGGTGTCATATGCTCCTGGTTGCTCATTATTCAAAGCCGATGTTTACCATCAGCTTTGAATGACTAGCATCCAGGAGCATATGACATCATGGTGAAGGTAAGTTACTAACTTTAATACATAAAAAAAAAAAAACGTTTTTATGTATTAAGTTAGTAGCTTACCTTCAAGCTGATGCTTACCATCAGCTTTGAATAATGAGCATCCAGGAGCACATGACGTCATTTTTCACTGACTATAAAACATACTCTATCACCAAAGATCGCACAGTCTCACACCTGACGATGTAAGGGGCACCCTTACGAAAGATCTCATGACTATATTTTAATTTTGTAGATTTTAGTATTAAAATGTCATCTCCACCTTCATTGTGATTTTATCGTGCTTAAGAGAGCCTGTGGATTACATTTTTTGTATTAAAGTTAGTAGCTTACCTTCACCAGTATGATGTTAAGTCTGGATTGCTAAAAGCAAATGCACACACAGATCTTGTAAACATCCATGTATCGCTAAGCCATTAGGAAAAACTTTCATCACACATGTAAAACAACTGCAAAGTCCTTGAGGATGGCTGCTTATTTTCAGGTTTTAAGAAGACAGGCTCTGTAGATGACAATGTTGCAAAACAGCAGGCATTACATAAAAAATATATTCTACCTCTGCTGATATTTCCAAAAATTCTATTCTTCCACTTTCTTGTTTATTGCATTCAACATGCTTTTATAGTGAAAATAAACATCCAACAAACCAGGTTTTCTTTAACAACTGAAATATTTACCAGTCAACAAAACATTTAACTTTAAGATTCAAATTATATATATACATATGCCACTGTTCCATTCTTTCTAAATTAAATCTCCCATACTAGCAATTGTCCTGTATACTGCTTTTAAGACTCATGGAAATCAGAGTGTCTTATCATGGTGGATCAACCTACATCTGATTTTTGCAGTGGGGCTTTCCATGTACAGAAAACAACCTACGGAATGAAATCTCTTTGCCAATGCAACATAGAATTGGCTAGCACCTCAAATACAAGCTTACTGTTGTAAAATTCATAATAGCTTTCTATCCTGACAATGGCCAAGGTTATCAGTCATATGCAGCATTTTTGCATGCACAATACTCCGTGGATGCCAATCAATTTTCTATGGAGACTCTACATTTCTTTTTCTAAAATTAAAGGAAAGTCTGAAATGTCAATACACAGGAGGGATTTGAAAAAAGTTACCTGAAAGAGTCTTTTTCCCTTCTTTGACTGACTTCAAGGCACCACCTAAGAAAAGAAAAAGATATCTGGTTGTGATATAAGTCAATATCAACAATAAATTAAACAAACTAAACAGAAACAGAAATTTATGAAATTTGAAATACTTTCTGGTAAAAAAAAAAAAAAAGAAAGAAAAAAATATGTACACATCAAAGCAAAGCAGCATGAGCTTTACAGTACAGGCTTTGCACAGGTGTATCCATACATCAATCTTAAAGAAACCAGTGAATTTGCTGAATACCACACTGAAAGTAACCGCCTATGAAAGGGGAATAGCAGATGAGATACAATATTCACATTCCTTTTGAAACTTGTGTTACCAAAAAATACTCATTTAGAAAAAGATACCTATAAACTTGCATGTAAGTCGAAAAATTCTGAAAGAAATCCTACCTTCAAAATGGGGTGGGTGGGGGGTTTGCATGTGGGTCAGTAAAAAATACGGCTGAACTTCCAAACTGTTGCATGAGTTCTCCAACGTGATTTGCCGGCAAGTTTGCTTATGTTTTAGACCATGGCCCTCCCCTCTATGATAATTTTCTGACCATCTGTCAGTTATTGGAAGGGGTGGGGGCAGCATAGCTCATAGGTATGGATAATAACTGGTAGGTATGGTTGTTCTGCTCTCAAGACATCATGGAGAAACATACTCCTCCCATCTGCCAATAGTGTACATGCCATGCAAAAGGAGATTTTGATTTCACACTGAAGTAAAAAAATTACGACTGCAGAGGTATTTCACACTCCATCTTACATATTCTAATTGTGTTCATTGAAATATATATATATATATATATATATGTATTCTTAAAAAAAAAAACGACCTTCTTTGGCATTTGCATTTTTGGTGGGTGATCTTTGTGAGAGATGGGCTTGCCTCCACTGGGCACTTTGCTGGGCAACAATGGCACACACGACAGCAAAAAGCCTCTATGAATCATGGAAGCTGATTCAAATTTAAGCTCCAGTATAATTATTGTTCAGGTAGCAAGTAGTTCTGCATGACATTGGCCAAAAGACCCCAACTCACTTGTCAGATATAAGTTATCTGGTGTAACCATAACCACATACTGATGAAACCATTACATCACATGTAGATAGATAGATCACTTCTTCTTGTTGGTGTAATGGCAGTTGATGTCCATTGGACTGAGTTATTTCTTCTATATGTTGTAGTTATACAGTTGAACTTGGTCATAGCATCCTTGCCTAAAGCGACGCCTTGGCTATAGCGTCAAGGACCAGGCAATCCTGCCAAAATTCCCATTGGAATAATGCTACTCATGCTCGGTTTTAGCATCATGTCAACTTCAGTTAAAGCGACAAAGATGTACACTGTGTATTATGTATGCTCTACTATACAATGTATGTACCTGAGCCAGAAAAGTAAAATGTAAGATTTTGCTAACTTTTCGGCAAGTGTTTTGAATTAAACTCAGATCAATTTTTGCAGTCTTCTCAGCTTTACTGGTTGCTAAAGCTCACACCCTCCAGAAGCAAGTGCTTCCTCTTTTTCTTCACCCCATCCCACCCCGCACGTACCGCTAAAGCAGAGCAACCCTGCCTCCTGTTTGTTAGATTGTCATTGACAGAGTCAACAGCCTGGTTTCATCTCAATGTTAAGCATGCTACGCTCCCAGCCATTACGGCAGTATGGTTGGGCAGGGTTAAGTTGCACATTTGATGTTCATTGGGCTTTTCACCCCTCCTCCGTCGTTTATCCCTTTTCCTGGCTGTGACCTTGTCCGCAGCTGCAAGGCGCCCACTATCCGCCTGATCTTTTTCTATGCGAAACACACCAGAGGCTTTAACACCCACCCTGCCTGTGGCATTTAGCATAGACTTTCTGACTACACTACATACATTTCAAGAAAATGATGCATTTATTGCCTGAACCACATTAGGTAAAAGGTTAATTTTCAATGAATGTTCAGGATGTGAGTCTCTCTCTCTCTCTCATCTGCCTTTGCATTCAGTTTACTGAGCAACAACAGTTTTAGTATGGCTAGTTTAAAAAGGAAAGTTTTAATCATAGATGAGAAAGTCAAAAGTATAGAAGAAATTGAAAGCGGTAGAAAAAAAATCAGATGTTTGCTGTGAATTTAATTTGGCAAATTCCACAGTTTGTACAATCTGAAAAACAAGGAAAAATTTTTGAGGGCTTTTGAACTTGCAAACGTTCCAAAACTAAAACGTATTTGTTGTCCTGATCGAATTGAAATTGATGAAGCTCTGCTAAAATGGTTCAAGCAGCAAAAGAATGCAAATGTTCCTGTCAGCGAGCTTCTTTTAAAGACTAAGGCTGAAGAATTTGCCAGACTTTTTGGTGATGAAAAATTTGTATGTTCCAATGGTTGGATTGACAGATTTAAAGCATGATACAACATTTGTTCTGGAAAAGTGAGTGATGAAACCAAAGGACATAAATTTGGAAACAACGAAGGAATGGCTCAATACTGTGTCCAGCCTAAAGTTAGAGAAGGATATAGCAACAGTGACATCTTCAATGCTGATGAAACAGCACTTTTTTTAAGTTGACTCCGGATAAAACTTTAAAATTCAAGGGAGAGAAATGTGTAGGTGGAAAACTCTCGAAGGAGCAAATTACTGTTCTTGTTTATGTAAACATGAATGGGACAGAGAAAATTGATTATAGGTAAAGCAAAAAATCCTAGATGTTTCCCCTGCCTGTGCAATACAGTGCTAACAAAAAAGCCTGGATGACTTCTCAGCTGTTTAGAGCAGAGATCATTCATTGAAATCAGCAGCTACGGAAGCAAAAACGCTGAATTCTTTTGCTGGTAGATAACTGAACTGCTCATCCGAAAACAAATGATCTTGAGAACATTAAGCTTGTGTTTCTTCCAGAAAACTGCTCAGGTGTTATGCAACCGATGGATCAAGATGTAATAAGGAGCTTAAAAAAGTCACCATCAGAAATTTACAGAGATGCCAACCTGAGAAAGAGTCATCAGTAAAAAAAATCTGAAGTTTTCAGTAACACCGCTTCGACCTTCAGTAAGATTTTCAGTATATCAAAAATAGCTATTTATATATATAAAATTATATATATATATATATATATATATCATCATCATCATCATCATTGTCAACCATTATCAATCCACTGCTGGACGAAGGTCTCCCCAAGTTTCCTCCACAACGGTCTGTCTTGTGCCAGTCTCCTCCATCATGGGTGCAAGTTCTGAGATGTGGCCAAGACTGAAAATATTTTGAATATCCCCCCCCCCCCCATGCACACTCACTCATACACAATATACATTAAATATTATATGTGGTTAAAATTCATTATTAAATAAAAAGCATAAAACGACCCAACATTAATGCATATACATGTAAACAAAATTTGATTATTAGGTAGGAACTACCAGTTGAAATTTAACAAATCTCCAAAATTCCTTATCTTGCAAAAGAAAAAAAAAAAAAAGATCTTGCATAATATTTAAATCCAATCTACCTATTTGCTGCTTATATAGCATTTTAAGCCCATAATAGAAATATGTTAACCAAATTATTGACATTGTAATAATTAATACATAACATACCATGGAAGATGTTTCAAATAATCTTTAGTAAATTCTGTTGAATCAAATAAGTGTTGCAGACTTTTAAAAGAGTCATTTAAATTGTAAAATTACATAAGGATAAAAAAAAATTAGGATCAAGATTATGCATGTCCAACTGTAGTTGTGTACACAGAGAGCTCGTTTCATTAATTCACTTCACCATGATCACAGTTTTATAGTAACCATCACAAATTTTCATAGGTGAATTATTTCTTTGAACAGGAGCGACTCCAGGCAATGTTTGTGTATGTTGCTGTGATCGTACACACTTTTGATGATCAGCATCCTTACTGTGTCTGAGCAGCACTTTTTTACCATTGCTTCCATAGCTTTAACTTTCTGCTGCAGAAAACACAAAAGCTAAATCCTGGTTCCTTAATTTTGCGGCACCAAGAACCAAATTTGACGTCATGGACAGAGATCATGCTAGGATTTTTTCAAAAGAGTAAAAATACTCCTTCGCAATTTTTGAAGGAGTATTTTTCTTTTCAAAGGAGTAATTTTAGAGAACGAATAATTATCGCATTAAATTTTTAGCTAAATAATATTTTATATTAAAACAACTAATTATATCTATATATAAATATGTAAACATGAATTAGCATGTAATTGATTTTCTTTTATATAAAATAAGTCATAATTTATCAAAATCTTGCCTACTTGTCTTGTTTTATCCATGAGGCTGCAAAAAATTTTGTTTTGCTTTCAAAAGACTGTACCAAAACTTGTGTGTGTGTTGCTTCACAGATTCAGATTCTACACACTTAAACTTCAAAAAGAGTTCTATTGTGGAGGAAGGAAATCTAGTCTATCTCAATCACAAAAGATAAAATAAACCTTCATTGGACATTGTGATGTGCAAGTTTAGTATTGCAAAGGTCAACTAATTTATTAATTTTGAACATGTTTTCCTTCAGCTCTGAAAAAAAATATATCTTGAATACTATGTATGAGATGTTTACAGTTAACATAATTGAGAGTTGGTTGATTCAACCATTCTTCTGATATGAGGAATGTCCAGTTTCTCCCTTTGCAACTATTTATAGAGGTAAAATAACATTTAACAATAATTCAGGACAGTGGAAACATCGCGAAAAAAAATAAATTATGATTACGAAAAAATCTTCGCTTCGTCCGACTTCCGTTTTCGGAAATTTTCCCTCCGTTTACAAGGTGAAACATAATCGGTTATCAAACAAAGTTATATTTTACAAAAAAATGAGCAGAGGAAATATTGCGATTACAGAATAAATCTGCAGTTCGTCTAACTTCTGATTTTCGAAAGTTATGAAAGACGAAATTCAGTCACCAGCCGGACCCCCCCCCCCAATTATCTTCAGTTTTGATGACAACAAACAGTTACTCTTCGAATCCACGAAAGAAACTCGTGCCTAAAGTTTACAAGGAAATTTTTGCTCCGTCGAACTTCCGTTATCGGAAACTATTGTCTACACTTTCAAGCTGAAATGCAAACATTTATGCAATAAATTGATATTTAATAACAATACTGGACAGAAGAAACTCCGCGGGAAAACATTTCACTCCGTTTAGCTTTCGTTAGTTCTGAAAAACGGAATACCGTTCCCCAGGCTGAAAACGAGCCCCACCTGATTTTATATTTATATATATATTTTCTTAAAATTTTGTAAGGCAGGAGAATTCCGCCCTGAAATGGCAATTAAACGAACTTCAAAACACGTCGCTTTTCACTTCCTCCACGCCAAGGTTTAACGGCACCACTCTGCACCTATACACTAGCGTCTCAATCCTGACGCGGCTGAAATGCGCATGCCCATCGGTTGAGCTGCTCTTCCCACACTGCCTAGGTTCTTCCGAATGATTGCCGAAAGCAGATCCCTAGCTGAACAGCTCGGCAATGGGAATCAAATCATGATTTTTTCATAAACTCTGACATAAAAGTTAAGATATAATTTCTTGATAAAAAAAAGAGTCATTTTTAGGCCATAATCGCGGTGTAATCACCGATTATAAAAGGAAATTTCATATGGAAAAACAATGCGTAAAAATACGTATTTCTAAATTTTAAAGCATATTCGGCGTTTTTAAGGCGTGAAATACGCGTGTAGATTCGTTATCACGATCTCTGGTCATGGGAATCAGTCTCATCTAACCATTCCCATCGCCACTTATTTTTAACACCTATCGTTCAAAGCCGACATAATTTTCGAATCTATGAATTCGATAGCTGACTGCATGTTGAAAAAAGGAATCACAAATTTACCAATACTTGGTTAATTTCGCATACGTAAATTAAATGCGTACGCATACACGCGTAAATTACGGCAAGATCGACTGGTACTACTCACTCCAAAGATTAGATGTGACCTACGGCGACAGAGCCAGTGGTCGATGGGTGAACCGGTTATGGTGCGTGACGTACCCGTAGCTGGGGGGTTATGACGTAGGCGAGGATCGGCGTAGAACCTCCAAGGTAGCTGCTCCTCGATTCCACTTCAACCAGAATGCCCCTCTTACCCAGAATGCATTAGGCGCCGCTGCTACTCCGAGTTTACGATAAACAAGGTACTACGGTACGAGCGTGGTTGCCGATGGCGTACTTACTTTCCGGAGTAGAGCGTATGGATAGAAAGGGAAAAAAGAAAAATATATATTTGGAAATTTTATTTTTACTGATATTTTCTTCCGTCTTCGGATATTTTCAAAGACGGAATTCCGTCCTCTGGACGGAAAACTTGCATCCATGTCCTCCATGTCACTCCCGCATACTTTCGAATTTCATCCACCCATCTTCCATGTGGTCTTCTTCTGGGTCTTTTCCTGTCCCTTGGAATCCAATCTAAAATTTCGGCTGTCCATCGATGGTCTGTCCTTCTGGCAGTATGTCCAGCCCATTGCCATTTCAGGGATTTAACTCTGATCATGATGTCTTCCACTCTTGTCATTTTCCGGATCCACGAGTTCCTCTTCTTATCTCTCCTGGTTACACCAAGCCTGCACCTCTCCATGCTTCTTTGAGTTGTCTGCAGCCTTTGTATGTCTCTTTTAGTTAAGGTCCACATCTCTGCACCATACGTAAGCACTGGAAGGATGCATTGATCACACACTTTTCTTTTAAGACATAATGGCATATTGCTCTTGAAAATTATGCAGTTTCTTCCAAAAGCTCTCCAGGCAAGTTTTGTACGCTGATTAATTTCTTCATCAATGTGACCCTCACTTGATATCTGCTGTCCAAGATAAACGTGTGTGTCTGTTATCTCCAGCTTTTCTCCATCAATCGATAAATCTTCATTTCTTGTAAAAGCATTGAACATCAATTTTGTCTTCTGAAAGTTCATTTTTAATCCCACTTCTTTACTCTTGTCAGCAAGTTCCTGGATCATACTCTGCAGCTCTGATGGGGTAGTTGCAAAAATGACTATGTCATCAGCAAAACGAAGGTGGGTTAGATAATCTCCATTAATCTTTATCCCTTTGTTTTCCCAGTTCAGTGATTGAAAGACATATTCCAATGTGGCGTTAAAGAGCTTCGGGGATATGGTGTCACCTTGTCTCACTCCCTTTCCAATTTTTATGTGTGTTGTATTTTCAAACAGCCGAATCTTTGCATTTGCATTTTCATAGATGTTATTAATAATATTAATGTATGCATCTTCAATACCGCAGGATTTTAGAGCCATTGTAACTGCTGATGGTTTCACTGAATCAAAGGCTTTTTCATAATCGCTAAAAGCCATGCACAATGGAAGTTCGTATTCCCTCGCTCTTTTGTTTATTATAAATCCAACACCACTAGTTCTGCCAGTATCTGTCCCACGATAGTAGAGGAGATGTCTACTTTTCAGTTCAATGAGATCGTCTCCTTTTCTCCTTACCTCACTTAGCCCGACGATATCCCACTTGATCCTTTGTAGTTCCTCTCCCAATTCAAGAAGCCTTGAATCAGAAGATAGAGAGCATCCATTATACGTAGCCAAGGTCAGCATCAGATGGCAGCCTAGTCCGGTCCTCCAGGGATTCTTAGCACCCTCTGCCTTCATGTCGCACTGGCCGCTGCCTTGGCCAGGTACATTCCAGCTGCCGGAGACTGAGGGCCAATATTTAAGTTGTGGTGTCATCTTGGAGGGGTTTGGCCATAACTCACTACGCTGGCCAAGCGGTTGGTGAGTGTGGGATAGCATTTCCTCTATTCCCGATGGTATAGTTATACCACTATTGGCGGTCGTCAGAGCCTCTTTAGTGGGAACAGGATGCACCACGAGAAGGCGGGGTTGACATTTGTCAAGGAGAGGCTGTGATGTTACGCATCATTAATACTATTAAATACAGTACATATGTCATCATCATCATTGTCAACCATTATCAATCCACTGCTGGACGAAGGTCTCCCCAAGTTTCCTCCACAACGGTCTGTCTTGTGCCAGTCTCCTCCATGTCACTCCCGCATATTTACGAATTTCATCCACCCATCTCCCATGTGGTTTTTTTCTGGGTCTTTTCCTGTCCCTTGGAATCCAATCTAAAATTTCGGCTGTCCATCTATGGTCTGTCCTTCTGGCAGTATGTCCAGCCCATTGCCATTTCAGGGATTTAACTCTGATCATGATGTCTTCCACTCTCGTCATTTTTCGGATCCACGAGTTCCTCTTCTTATCTCTCCTGGTTATACCAAGCATGCACCTCTCCATGCTTCTTTGAGTTGTCTGCAGCCTTTGTATGTCTCTTTTAGTTAAGGTCCACGTCTCTGCACCATACGTAAGCACTGGAAGGATGCATTGATCAAACACTTTTCTTTTAAGACATAATGGCATATTGCTCTTGAAAATTATGCTGTTTCTTCCAAAAGCTCTCCAGGCAAGTTTTGTACGCCGATTAATTTCTTCATCAATGTGACCCTCACTTGATATCTGCTGTCCAAGATAAACATACGTATCTGTTATCTCCAGTTTTTCTCCATCAATCGATAAATCTTCATTTCTTGTAAAAGCATTGAACATCACTTTTGTCTTCTGAAAGTTCATTTTTAATCCCACTTCTTTACTCTTGTCAGCAAGTTCCTGGATCATACTCTGCAGCTCTGATGGGGTAGTTGCAAAAATGACTACGTCATCAGCAAAACGAAGGTGGGTTAGATAATCTCCATTAATCTTTATCCCTTTGTTTTCCCAGTTCAGTGCTTGAAAGACATTTTCCAATGTGGCATTAAAGAGCTTCGGAGATATGGTGTCACCTTGTCTCACTCCCTTTCCAATTTTTATGTGTGTTGTATTTTCAAACAACCGAATCTTTGCACTTGCATTTTCATAGATGTTATTAATAATATTAATGTATGCATCTTCAATACCGCAGGATTTCAGAGCCGTGGTAACTGCTGATGGTTTCACCGAATCAAAGGCTTTTTCATAATCGATAAAAGCCATGCACAATGGAAGTTCATATTCCCTCGCTCTTTCAATTAGTTCTCTCAGTACGTGGATATGATCTATTGTGCTGTAGCCACTCCTGAATCCAGCTTGTTCTCTCGGTTGAGCCATGTCCAGTGTTACCTTCAAGCGGTGTGAAAGAACTTTAGTGAAGATTTTATAAACCACTGATAGGAGGCTGATAGGTCTGTAGTTCCTGAGATCCTCAATGTCACCTTTTTTATGTAGCAGGATCATTGTAGCATTGTTCCAATCCTCAGGAATCTTCCCTTCATTAAGGCATCGAGTGAAAATTTGGGCGAGTACTGTTTCAATTTCTCCACTTGCTTCTTGTATGATGTCTATAGTAATTCCATCTTCTCCTGGAGCTTTCCCCCGCTTCATGTTCTTGATCGCATGAGCAACTTCTGCTGGGAGGACTGGAAGAACTCTGGTACCTTTCATGATGTCTGGAGAACATGTATCATCCCCTTCATATAATTTGGAGTAGAAATCTTTCACTCTTGTCAAAATTTCGCCTCTATTTCTTGTTATAGAACCATCTTCTTTTCTCAGAGCCATAATCTGTTTTCTTCCCTTACTGAGATGTCCCTTTGCTATCTTAAGGCTTTGGTTGTTTTCAATTGCTTTCCTCACTAGCTCACAGTTGAATTTCCTTACGTCTTCAGTGATACTTTTTCGTGTTGTCTTGCATAGCTCTATATATTCCACTTTGGAAGTCACATCTTTTTTAGTTGTCCTCATCTCTCTTCTTTTTTGCATCAACATTTTGGTTTTTCCTGATAATTTGTTTACATGCAACTTGTTCTTAGACCCAGCTAATTTTGTTGCTGTTTCCATTAGAGCTTTGGTTACTTAAGTACAGTACATATGTACTGTACTTAAATTGTTTTAATTTTATGTCAGCAACTTTTTTTGTATTATTGTGTTATTTTTTGTAATTTGTAAAATGTTAATACATAAATATTTAGTTTCTCTTTCAGAGCGCTTTTATTTATTTATTTATATGTACATATTTATAAGGCATAGACATGAAAATTTTTGTTATATGTGACTTGTTACGTGCAAGTATGAACTTTACATAATGCCTGTTATAAATGCAAGTTTTGGATAGCTTCATAAATCTGGCACTTGTCAGGTCCTGTCAATGCCGGATTTGAGGTTTTACTGTATTTAAAAAACAAACTTCACAACATTTTTAAACATGTTCACTAGCAAAGGATATGATCACAGCATTCCAAGACAGAAGGTTCCTATTCTACAGTAATGAATAACATCCTGACAAAAATGAGCACATTATGGATAATTATGAATTCTGAATAATTTCCTGGAAAGAGTTATTGCCTGTGTAGCCTTTGGCAGTTATGAACTATATACAGTATTTTACATAAAAACTACAGCTGTAATTTCATTATCTCCTTATGTCTATGTACTTGTAGGGCATTCAAGCATGTATATGCTGTATTAACACACACAAACTGCTTGCCTACTATTAAAAAATTGTTCTTGTCCACAATAAATTTCCTTCATCTTTTTCCATCCATTGCAATTTCCAAACAGCTATGAGATTACTTCCTCGATCACTGCTGACTGCTTTTACATCTTCAGTTCACTTTGTTCTAAGTATTTTGTCTATGGCTGGTACCATAGAATTTAACACCTGTTATGGGTGATCTTTCATCTCCAAATAAACACACATGTCCATATTATCTCACTATATGTCATTAATTTTCTCTTCTGCTGAAAAAATACCCAACACAGTTGTAATGTATGTATTATTAATTTTGTTTCCCTACTGAAGTAACCAATTTTCCTCAGATGTTCCTCTTACCACTCACATGTTCAAAGCTTCTAACCTCCTACAGAGGCCTTCACTTAGCAAACTTCTCTTGCTGCCATAAAATAAGGTTGATCTTAAAATACTGCATTATGTACAAAAAATTTCAGTTCTCTGGCTAATCTCTTTCTCAGTAAAAATATTCGTATAAAATACTGATAAGAAACTTTCCCTAATTTACTGATTCTGTTAAATAACTCCTTACCAAGTTTCCCAGTCCTATCAGTATTCACACCCAGATATATAATTAACTGTTACCAGGTTTACTGTGACTTCTCCTGTTCCACAAAGCCAGCATTTTTTTTTTTTTTTTTTTTTTTGAAATGTTCAATTATGTGAACCATTGATTTAGATTTATCAACACTGTGATCTTCTCCCCCAAGGGAGTTTTTTTTAACTCAACATGCTCAGTTAACTGAGATTATACTGTAGCTTGTTTGAACTTTTAAAAATTAGCACTAAGTCATCACCATACAGCAATTGCAGATGTTAGAACACCCGAAACTAAGTGAAACTAAGTTACTTCCTTAACAACACCTGAAACTAAGTTACTTTCCTTAAGCAGTTTATCCATACAGATCACAAGCAAAAATACGGATAGTCTACATATCTGACAACGGAGTTAATTTCAAACCACTTATCACTTCTTTTTATTTTTATCCTGATTGTTACAAAGGCTCTTGCTGTACAGACTTGTGATTGACTTCAATAGTCTGACATTCCAATTTTTCAGCACAACAAACAATTTGTTCCTATGAACCCAGTCAAAATCAATGGATACCATACATAAATTCCTCATGAAATTTCTCAGAAAGCTGTCTGAGTAAAACTATATTATCCTGGCATCCTCTCTATTCTGAAGCCGCACTCTCCTTCAGCTGTACACATGTAAAAGCAAACTTCTATACACCAACAACTGAGTATGTTGGATGAGGGATTTGAAGAGATTAATATCTGTATGAAGAATAACATCTACACAAACATTACTAAACAGTTTCCCCACTCCTGCAGAAGGATATCAGTGCTGCTACATAAAAGCAATAATTTCATTTAGGGCAACAATCTGCTGGCAGTGTATGTAACTGCATAGAAGTTAAAAGTAAACCTATGACTAGGGGTATTTATTATTTTAGAAACAAAAATGTCATCAGTAACTGTCGCTCACAACTTGCACTACCGGCTTTCAATCTGAGCAGTCTAGTCATTACACTGCACAAGAAAATGCATTTCAAAGTGGCTAAGGCATTTTAAGCTGGTTTAACAGACACAATATAACAACTTACTAAATGCATCTGCTTCACTGTATCTTCCACCATTATTGAAATAGACTGAAATTTAATTTCTCAAGTGAATGGTTATTGAAAAAGCATCACTATGGTATGGCAATGCAATCAGCCACTTTTTATATGTAGAGAACTCAGAAAACTTTAAAATTGTACCTTCCTGGAGTTCAACATGAATTTCCTAAAACTGGGAGATGTATTTTGATTCCTACTCCATGACAATGCAGTTTTCATGTTTTCTGAAGAGCTCTCAACATTAAATGACAGTTGCTTTTGGCTCTTTTATGTCTATACTAATGCTCTTTACTGAACTTATCAGGGATAAAAATATCAAAATTAAATTCCATGAAACTCTACTGTAAAATAATTGCAACTTAACTTAATTGACTACAAACAACAAATTCCATTACACTGTGAGGAACTAAATAAACTTCCCAAGACTGGGAAAAACTGATCTCAGTAGTACAAACAGTAGTACCTTCAACCTAAAATTTAAAAATTCATGAATATTCATCAAGTGTTTTGAAGAATCAAAAACATGTCCACAAAGGTGTAACACAAATGGTATACTTCTAAACATTACTCAACAAATTAATATCCATATCCATAGTGAGCGACTCTATGAATGCACTTGCTTTAAAAGACAACACATCAAAATTTATAATAAAGAAGTAATTTTTATAAAAAACATAACCTACCAAATCTTTCCATGGCATCTCGCGAAGTTGCTTTATCTTTTTTTGAAGAAGTTTCTTTATCTTTACTTGATGAAGTTTCTTTATCTTTACTTGATGAAGTTTCTTTATCTTTACTTGATGAAGTCTCTTTATCTTTACTTGATGAAGTTTCTTCTTCATTTTTAGCTCTAATTTCATTGTTTTTCTTCTTGATATGGTCAAGATAGCTCTGCAAGCTTGGTGACATATCTGCAAGACATTTGTTGAGAAACAGGTTAACCACCGGAGAAGAAAGTATTTACGCAGTCTTTTTTATACAAGTTTTATGGAGAGCAAAAGCAAAAATGGTGGACATCTGAATTTACACCACAGGGAGTGTAGCACACAAACTGGCTGGAATCATAAAACACATTCTCAGATCAAATGTTCAGTACTTGGAACACAATTTCTCATTGAAGCAATGCTATAAATACACTGGCCTCCAAACGTTAAGGTACAACCAGTTATTTGACCCTCATCATTAAAAAAATAAAAAGAAAGATAACAAACGGAGTTGATATAAAGGATAAAAAGCCACATTACCAAACTCACATGAAAACAGTATACCTACCGTGTTTGTGGGACAAGAATTGGGTATTTATGTAAAACCAAGAGGTAGCTCTGGATATGACACTGTTGTACAATTTTATGTTGTGAATTAATGTTCATTGATCTTCAATTTTAGGAACAAAGATATTGTTGATAATGTCAAGGAGAAATTGTATACCCGATTCGTTAAGATGGAAGGAGATCGGGCGGATAGAAATGGGCTGATCACAAGCTGATGCTGCCAGACGGCTTAATGTTTCTCGCAGAGTGGTCCAAAGACTTTCAGATTAGTTCGAATCCAAAAATTCAGTTTCAAGGAGTCCTGTCCCAGGTATGACACACGTTACAACCCCGTCGGACAATCACTTTCTGGCTCTTTCGCCCGAAGAAGAAAGGAACACCACTGTGCAACAGCTAATTGCAGATCATTTTATGGCAACAGGGACAAGAATATCTGCTACTACGATGCAAAGACATCTTCATATGCAAGAAGACCGCTTGTGTGTGTTCCTCTTAAACGATTGCAGAGATGTGCCTGATTATGTTGGGCAAGAGTGCACGTCCCCTGGACCACACAACAATGGAGGTCTGTACTCTTCCAGACGAATCCCGGTTTATGTTGAAGAGTGATTCACATCGTGTTCTGATCTGGAGAGAACAAGGCACCAGATACAATCCATCCAACATTATTAAAAGACACACTTATAGAGGGGGCAGAATCATGGTTTGGGCTGGGATCACTTTGGATGGTCACACTGATCTCCATGTTTTCCATGTAGGGACTCTGAATGCGCAGAGATATTGGGACAAGATCCTTGATCTGTATGTAAGACTGTATGCTGGTGCGATTGGTGATGAATTCCAACTAATGAACGATAATGCCAGACCTCACTGAGCGAGGCTTGCCGACAGATATCTTGCTGAACAAGGTATGGAACAAATGGACTGGCCCGCTTGATCCCCGGAACTGAATTGTATTGAGCACCTTTCGCAATACCTTGGAATACAGGTGGCTTCTTTAAGTCCTCCTCCACGGTCTTTAAAATGAGCTGGAACAAGGGTTGATCTATGTTTGGTCTTTGCTTCCCATTCAGGTGTCCGACAACTTGATTGCTAGTATGGACAGGCACTGCCAAGAATGCATTACCTCTCGGGAAGGACATATCCCTTATTAAAACTCACGTCTTCCATTATTTTGTACAACTGTCATTTCTTCTTTTTCTCGATACGTGGACTTTTTGCACAAAACGTATTTTTCTTTTGTAAACTATGCATGATGTAAAATGAATGCAAAATCCAATAAATAAATGTATAATGTACAGCTCATCCACATTTCATGTTTTTCTATTACTTTGTTTAGAAATTATACACAAAAAACATGTTTTACTTTAACTTTTGAAGGCAAGTGTACTTTATTCCCAAAACACCAGAAAATTTGGCATATAAAGCAAAATTTAATCAGATATAACAGCACATGGTTACTGATATGGGGATTGTTTTTTTGTAAGGACTGCACAACTTCAGAATTTAAGAAACATATTTTGCCTTATAGTGCTTCTATGTTTTATTCCAATAAAAATAAAAAATGATCATGTGTATGTTTGGCTTATTTTCTACATCAATTCAGCTGTTATGCTGCTCATTCCCTTGTTTTAACTGTCCATAGTTGTTTTGTTTTTTTTATTGACAAAACTAATTCAAAAGATCTCCAACTGCATGCATGAAAGGGGAGGGAATCAATGTTTTCATTCTGAAAATATCTGGGAAAGAAAATACTTCCAGCCAAACTATATCTGACACATATAAATGTAAATGCAACAGGAATTCTTGAAGTGAATGTGATATCATGGAAATTCCAACAAGAGATATCAGTAATAAAATTTAAGCAACACCAACTATACCTCAACACTTTCTGAGAAACACTCACAAATTTCATTTGAGAAAGCAAAACTAATGGGTAAACCCTAATCAGTCAGAGAGCTAGATACCTTAAAAGCTATTCACATACACTCAAGTGCCAGAAAAACTGGTACAGACAAGCTTATGCAAAATACATAGCAACGTCACCTATGCGCGTACTCGGTTGCGTCCGCCGGTGCGTATATAAAGCGATATACATCCTTGCCAGCTGTCAGAGCTGTTTCCGGCATGAGAATAGCAAGTAATAACGATTTAAGCGATTTTGAACGCGATGTCATAGTTGGCACTCGTGAGATGGGCCACAGTATTTTGAAGGTAGAAACGAAGTTAGGATTTTCACAGACGACCATTGCAAGGGTGTACCGTGACTACAAGAATTCTGGCAAAACCTCCCACCTACGATACCAGTGTGGCCGCAAACAGACATTGGGTGAACATGACCATCGTCAGCTGTCAAGAATCGTTTTACGCGATAGGCGTGCAACACTCTCGCAGGTATAATCAGAATTCAATGCTGGAGCCTCAACAAGCATCAGCGTCCGGACCGTGCAACGTAACCTGCACAATATGGGCTTTGGAAGCCGATGCCGAACTCGGGTCCCCTTGATGGGTGCACGACACAGAGCTACGCGCCTCGCTGGGGCACAGCAACACCGCCACTGGATGACGGGAAACAAGTAGCCTGGTCTGACAAGTCGCGTTTCCAACTGTATCAGGCAGATGGAAGGATTCATGTGTGGCGCAAACCCCATGAAACCATGGATCCCGCCTGTCAACAGGTAACTGTACCAGCTGGGGGGGGTTTGTAATGGAATGGGGTGTGTTTAGCTGAACTTCACTGGGACCCCTAGTACGTCTACAAACATCTGTGATCGGCCAACGCTATGTGCGCATCCTTTCTGAAGAGGTACACCCGTTCATGTCCTGCATTCATGCTGATGGGTTGGGCCTGTTCAAACAGGCCAATGCACCTCCACACAAGTGTCGGGACACCACATTATGGTTAGAGGAGCATTCATCTGAGTTTGGGGTGTTGCCATTCCCACCCAAGTCCCCAGATCTGAACGTGATGGAACACATTTGGGATGCCATGCAACGTGCTATTGAACACAAGAATCTGAGACCTCGGAATACACCCAAATTGTGGAACGCTCTGTAGGAAGTATGGTGTGCATTGCTTACAGCATATTTCCAGAAGCTAGTGGAGTCCATGTCCCGTCGTATTTCTGCAGTCCTGCGCTCCCGTGGGGGACCTACCAAGTATTAGACTGGTGTACCAGTTTTTCTGGCACTTCAGTGTACATAAAAGTTTCTCCAAATTGTTCAATAATATAACTTCTACTTTATATTTCTCAAATACAATGGACAACTAGAGAAGTTCATTAGTTCCATGCCAAGAAGGTGCACTTTGTTACTAAGAAATCGTGGTTATCCAATAAAATATTAAAGCATATTTTGTTTGTTGATAACTTATTTCAAGTGTCCTGCAAGTTCCAATAATGTACTGTACAGTAATTTTTCATTAAATTCATTGCACATCTAATTTTACAAATTCCCCTATTTTTTTTGCTTTTTTATGACTAGATGCTGTACTTTTGCTTGTAACTTTACTTATATTAGTGGTAATAACATTCTGTAAAAATATTTGAATTCAGCATAAAATTTCCTTTTAAATGATGTATAATATGTATTCCTGACTTTATTATTACACTGTATAAGTTGACTTCAAACATCAAAAATTGACTTTTGGTCTACTAGTACAGGACTTTAGGCCACGATTGTATATATAACCGGGCTATTTGTCGTAATGATGACAAAATCACACGCACAGCTGAGATAAAAAGATTATGAGCCCAGATATGGTCAAAAAGATCATGGATTGATAAAATCAGTATAGATACATACCATGCATATAATGAAGTTGCTGAACTCGAAAATGATTTCAATATGAGAGATGACATTACCAAAATGTATGCTATTGCAGACAGAGCAAATTAAATATCAGAAGAGACACTGGAATAAAAATAGAAAATCTAATGGACAATAAACAAAGATCTCGAGGAACCAACTGCCATGAGAGGATTAACAAATATCCCAGCTACATTAACCATTCTGATGTGGAATTAAATGCTCTTCAGAGAACAGCATTAGAAAGGGGATTAAAATTTGCATACCAACATAAAATCCCATCTACCGAAGTTATGATACTACAACTGGAAGATATAATCCGGCAACTACCAAGGAAGAGACAAGTACCTACAAGGAATAAAATGGTGAATGCTATCAATAACATCAATAAGACAGAAAAGGATTCGACCCAAAAAAGGATTAGATATGAATGACAGGCATTGATTGACCTGCGTAACAACCCTGAGGTGGCATGTATAATGGCAGATAAATCAAAACAATTAATTTTGGTTAATCAAGATTGCCTACAAGAAAAAAATGGTAACAACAATTCAAAAACTTGATACTATAATAATTCAACAAGATCCCACTGAAAATATTATTAGAAAAATGGCAAAATTAAAGAGCCATAGCAACTTACCAGAAGAGAAAAAGTAAAACATATCCACTAGTTGGTGCCACTATTCCAGGAATTTTTGGAAAAATGAAAGTACACAAGGACGGACATCTGATAAGACCAATTGTTTCAAAGAAAATTGCTCCAACCATTAACTTAGAATGAGCATTATTTCACTTTATTAAAAAATATTATGAAGACCATGCATACACAGTTAAAAATGCAACTGGTCATTATAGCTATAGAGGCTTACTGTGGACCCAAGGAGATAAAAATGGTGAGTCCTGACATCATTTCACTCTACCCAAGTACTTCTACTAAGCAAGCTATTGGTTTAATAGAAGAAAATACCAATCAACCAAATAGCTAACATTGTGCCTGCCCTAAACCTAGTTAATGACAATAATTTCTTTACATATAACAATATGATTTATAAACAGCTGTCAGGTGCACCTATGGGATCGCCTCTGTCAAAACTATTTGCTGAGGTTATACTCCAGGACATCGAGAAAAAAATACTTATTGACAAAAAATTTACAAACAAGTCCCGAACTATTTGCTCGATACATTGATGACATCTTGATATTTTGGAAACATGCTGAAGATCTGGAAGAATTTGTTAATGCATATAGCAAGATATTATTATACTATTAAGCTTACAATCAAATGGGAAAATAATAAACAATTACCAAACCTGGATATCAATATCATCAAAAATAGCTTGAATATAAGGTATACAGGAAATCAACATTCGTCCCAAATATAATACCCAGTAACTTAAATCACCCATGGAAATTTAAAACCACAGCTTTCAGGTATTACTTAAAAAGTGCAATATGATTTTGTCTAATAATACTGCAAAAAAAAAAACAAAAAGTTAAAATGGATTAAAAGTTTAGCTATAGATTTTGGCTACAAGGAGAGATTGATTGACAACCTTTACAAACAGATTCTGAATAATCGAGATAGACCTAAACCGAATCTGACTGATACATACAGATTCTGTGGAAAACTACCATACTGTCCCACCTATGTCTGCTTTTATAAAAAAAGAATGCCACAAGACAAAGTTATTAATTGCAGACATTGTGTTCGACAACAGCAGACTGTTGCAATCTAGTAATGAACAAAGATCCATATTACGTAAAGCAGGTGTGTATCGGATACCAATTAATTATTAATGTAAATGAGGATCCGGATAATAAAACAGTTTACATCGGTAGCACGAAAAGAAGTATTGATATCAGATTGCACGAGCATTTAAATAACTGGAATAAGGGAGAGATTAGAACATCACTAGTACAATACTGTCATAATAGCGAGGCTACACTTGACTGGGAGAATATTGGTTTGATTACTTCGCATACCACACATAAAAGATCCTGACAGCAGAGGCTGTTATTATTGAGAAAACTGAAATGTACAATTGTAATTCAAATGTACCAGTCGAACTATCACCAGCCTGGTTGAATGTGATTAAACAAGAAAAACAATGGGTATTACAAACAAGAAGATCAAATAGACATCAGAATAGAAGATTGAGAAACAGTACACTAGATTGCGCCAACGACGATTCACGTCATTGGCATGACGATGGTGAGAATATAAGAGATGGCAGCACAAAGCAGTGGCACATGACCTACCCTTAAGAATGGCAATGAATAATGTGTGCTGAAACGTGTTGAGACTTCGATGTTTGGATTCCTCAGTGTTGTTGGGCGTTTGACTTTAGTGTATTCGTTTTTTTCTTTTTGAAGTTGGAGAAACCCCTTTTTACTATTGAACTGTTTACAACATCTTGTGTAAGCTGATGGTATGATTCACATATAATCTTGGTTTGGAATGTGACAACAGCTTCTGGTGAGACCTGGAGTAACTAGTCACCAAGCTACGATCACGAGTCTTTGACAATACGATATGGGGCAGATGGATTTTATTTTCTCTTGGATTGGTTGTTCATGTTTCTATCAGAAGGTAGGATTTTCACTTTTAGTTATTACAGATTTTAGCTATCATGAGTATTTTAATAACATCATCAATTGTGATTCATGGTGAAGTGTCTAACCCCCACCCCCATCCCCCTTTTTGTCTACATACTGCCTGAATGGGATACTTCAGGTTCATAAACTCTCATTTCTCCTCAGGTTACTCCTGATGAACGTGCGTCAGTTGAATGTGAATGGTAATAGTGAAATTTTGCCAAATGGGACTAGCCAAAAAAGAACTTGGTACTGACCAACAAAAGGTAACTTTCTATTTATTCCTCCCTTTCAAGGGTTACTTTATATTTCATTCTTATTTTATTATTTGAATTACTTACTAAGTTTGACGCCCAATGAATAATTATACTGTATTGCCGTGGGGTCCAGACATCGAAATTTTCAACAGCCTTGTTAAAAAACGTGAAGAACAGTGAAATTTTATTATTTCTTGTTTTATTTCATTATATAAGCCACGTAGTGACGTTCAAGTTGTCGGAACTTCACAATCTGAACCGATGTTAGAACTCTAACACTGTCTTAACACACAGTTAATTTCAAACCAATTACTGGTACTTCTATCCTGACTGTTGCAAGACACTTGGAGAAAAGGCTTGTGAGTGATTTCAACAGGATGTCTATCACCCCATTAATTTTCTAAAACACAAACTTGTTCCATAGTACTCGTCAAGCCATTTCAAAGTCAATAAAGCATCACATAAAAATCCTGATGCACTTCAAAAAAAATTTCACAAACCTGCCTAACATCAAATGTATTATTACCTACCAGTCTTGAAGCCATACTGTTCTTCACTCAAGTGATTCTTCACCATCATTCTAAGCTCCTTACTCAATATGCTTGGGTAAGTCTTACAAGGAGTATGATTTTTTTTTTTTTTTTTTGATTGGAGGTTTAACGACCACCGTGAGCAACTCAATGGGCTATAAGCAGTCACCCGTCCCTAATTTAGGATCACTGGTTCCAGGGAAGGGAGAGAGCCAGTGCCGTAAGACAAACACAACATCCATGCCTCACCGGGATTCGAACCCGGATCCCCTTCGGACGAATGATCAGAGGCCAACGCCTTAGACCACTGCGCCACCGGGGCGGCCAAGGAGTATGAATTAAGAAGGTGGTGCAGTAGTTACTGAAGTGTTTACTGTGGCTTTTCTAGTAAATTAGCATGACTGACTTCTGTCAGTTCTTAGGAATTACATCAGTTTTCCCTGTCGCCTTAATGATTATGTGAAATCAGATCATACTTACCCTTCTACTATACTAAACTAACTCTTAATAAATTTTATCATAATTCATAATTTTTCACATTTCAGGGACAAAATATCACCTTATTTCATGAGCATCTTGTTGTCCAGACCTGCTGGTCATTATCACTGATATCCTTGTCATGATTAGCTTCCTGTTCCATAACTTCTGTATTTTCACAGAACAAGTCTTCAATATATTTTATTTACTGTATCTATTCGATCTCTCTCTCTCTCTCTCACTCACTCACTCACTCACTCACTCACTCACTCACTCACTCACTCACTCACTTAATCACTCTCTCACACACACACACAAGAAATGTCCTACCTTTATTGAGAAAACCATGCGTTACACAGACTATACCCTCTCTCATACACCTAACAAAACTTTAAAATACTTTTAGGCTATTTCAGAAGATCTCTTTGATATAATTCCTCACATCTAAAGATACCTTTCTTTCTTTTTATATTCCTAACACATTATCTTACCTTTTGACATAACCTTTTACAACCTTTTACAAATTTCCTCATTAGCCTGTGTGACAAATAGCCTAAATACTTCTTATATATTTTTTCTGTGACAGGTTTTACTCACTCCTGCTGTCCACAAAGGGCTAATGTCACTCACTGATCAATGGGTTACAATGTTATGATTCCAATACCAGCATCTGGATCTGAACCCTGGGTAAGACATGGGTGATTCGTTTGTTCTTTGTTTCTAGTTCATTTCCTTTAATTTATGACTTCTTATAGAAGCCATAAATTAAAAACAGGTGACCCCTCTTATTCATTAAGCTATAAAAATATATGAACATTAAAAGTAAATAATAAGCAAGTAATAGGACCTTATCTCCTGTGTTTTAGGCTTCACAAATATTAGAAGCTGAAATCTTTTTTTAATGAAGTTAAAAAGTGGGTAAATGTGTGTACTTTAGTGCCCTAAATTATTTAGTCGGAAAAATGTCACTGTGTTGGGAAAGTGCGACGTACAATTTTTTAAGCATGCAAAATAATGGGGAAAGGTGCAGAAATACAGGATTTACGAGAATGTGAAAGAATTTTACCAAAGTATTTACTTGCGAGTACGATGGTGTGCAGCAGCTGGAGCAGGAGACTTACGCGATGCTAACGGCGACGACATGAAGCTTCTGTGCTTTGGAAGGGACCAGGAGTTTGTAGTGAATGCGGAAGAATACAATAAGAGTGTGGTGCATTCTTTGGAAGAGTGTGATGCGTGCTGTAATCCTGCACAAGTGTAAGTAGTTCCACACTGTTTTCTTAATTTTTGAGAAAGAAATGCCAGGAATGTTGTTATTATTAGTTTCAAAATGTCACCAAATGGAAAGAAATGAAGGAATGTAAATGTTTTCATGTACGACAGAAGTGTTGAGTAAAAACTTTTGGTTCCGGTTGAACCTCAAGTTTTGGTTATGGTTCCAAAGATGTACAGGGGTAGCTGATTTCTTCAAGCACTTCATTTGTAGTTGTGCTGGTATTCTGTACATCGCAGCTAACTTTTTCAGTCCTGAAACGGATATTTTTGAAAATAAAGGAGTTTCTTCAATTCAGAAATCGTAGTATGGCAGGGAGGCTAAGAGCTTCGTGTCTTATTGTGCCGGATAAAGAAATTTTAAGCCCTGACGAAATCCGAAATGAAGTGTGGAGACTGGCGACTTTGGAAAGAGCCACTACACTGTTGAAAAAGTTACTAACACCACTTACAATGCTGCGTAAAGCCAACCTCTTTCCTTCAGCGTGTTCCTACAAGACGCTTCTATGACTACGTACTGCTCATCCTCTTCTTGTTGTATTCTTCCGTCCATTACTTGCCTTTCTTAACGAAGCTTCCATTAACCGGAAACTACACCTTGATGTCGTAGCCGCTCCGTCATCCTAGGCCTACCACATGTACTGTTCCAAACCATCATACTCCCAGGTAAATACTTTGGCAAAATTCTTTCCTGTTCTTTAAAAATACTATATTTTTGCACCTTTCCCGATTATATTTGCATGCTTAAAAAATTGTATGTCACACTTTTCCCACACAGTTAAATTTTTCCGACGAAATAATTTAGGACGCTAAAAGTACACATTTACCAAAAAGTCATCTCCCAAGCTTGTCAAAATATTTGAATTATGTCTCAGTTTATAATGCTACACAGAAAATGCTCTTGTTAATTTTGGACACTTCATACTTGATTATCCTGTAGATAAAAATAAAATACATGCATGAATCTTCTTCACCCATAAATAAATAAAATTACAACCAATCAGCTGAAACAGTCTTTCACACAAGAAATAATCAAATAATCACATAAGGTTTAGAGAAGCATGAAAAAACATACAGCATGTTACTTACAAGATCTTGATGGTATAGATCCAGACCTGGAAAATCTTTTCAATGCCCATTTTTTTAGCATACTTCTGTCCTCTAGAACCAGTTGTTTTCCATCACGATTTGCCAATTCCTACAATTTACAATTTGTGCATACACTTTAAATGAATCAGCAAATGCACAAGAAATGGCTTTGAAAACACTTGATACCGTGAAATTAGAAACAGACTTAAACAAAAGAAACAATAATTGAAATTACAATCTGGGCATGAAATAATTTCAATGGCCTATCAAACTTAACTTTTAGTTATCTTCAATGCATAACATTCAAAATTTCAATGTAACTTCTGAGCAACTTCTGGGATTATTCTTGAACCCCTTTCTTACTCCCTTTTCTTACTCACTTATTCAAAGATGAACAATACTTGTGCTTCGGTTAGAATGTCTATACTCAGGAATCAGTTCCTGTGGCACAAAGCCATTCCTCTTGTTTGCCCTCACCCTCTCTCAAAAAATGAAAATAAAATAAATAAAAATGTTTTTTTCTTTTTCTTTGATGAAAATCTATTCCTCCATGTATACTTTGGCATTTTGAAAAAGGAAACTCTGGATAGAGATAATGCATCATCCAACATTACATTTTACCACTGAAATTCAATAGTATGAATAAATATGTCATTAATGAAAATGTGTTTTCCATAACCAGTAGAAGCAATGAGTTTATCATTTTATCTATCTCATCTTGTCACATCTTAAAGTTCCTAGCAGAAGAATAGCACAAAAAGAATAAAACTGAAGAGGATAAGAACTGTTTGTCTTAAAGGATTTACTAAATAAAATGTAATAAAATAATAATCTTAACTGTTGTCACCAGTATTTTGCATGAATGAGAACTTAAATAAGAGAGAATGAAGAAATGATGGAGTTTTATGCCACAGCAGTCAAACATAGCCACAAACTACAATGCACAAAATTTTCCTTTATAACAAAATGAAGGAAAATTTCACACTTATGACTTATTAAGCTATGTAATTTACATTAAAATTCAGTTAGACCTTTCAGCTGAACATCAGCCTTGTTCACACTGGTAGCAAGTATTCATGTTGTGCACATCGTTTCTGTAACAGTTGCCAGTAGAGATTTCAAGAAATGATGTCCACCACATGAATACTTACTACCAGTGTGAACAAAGCTGATGTTCAGCTGAAAGATCTAACTGAATTTTAATGTTAACTACATAATAAATCATAAGCGTGAAAATTTCCTTCATTTTGTATTCATTCTATTACGTGAAATGCCGTTTCTGCCAATGTTTTCCTTCATAACTTTCCAAGCAAATATTTTGCTCTTTACTGAAAATTATCAGTCATCACTATCATCAACTCACACCAGTGTATCACTTTGATGTTCAGGCATGTTTTGGGCACAAGCGCTTACCAAGAACAATTTAACTTAGATTTGTAACAAAACTCTTTCTGTCCACTGCAAAGTTTTCTGCTTGCAATTCCATGATGTCACTGTCAGTACATGTCACAGTGTCATGTATGTAGTTTGACACCACAAAATGTTTACATAATCTTTCATTTTCTATGCCCAAATCCCCTCATTATGTTGCATTAAATTTATGTTATACCAAAAGAGTGCCCACTTCAGTTCTAATGTGTGCATTACTAACTCTGTTTTGATACTATAATCCACCTATAATTTAATGACATTCTTCTTATTACTCTCATGTCAGTGGCTTCTCACCTCCAAAGCTCTCTATTCTGCATACAGCTAGCTCTCCATATCATAAAAGAGATAGATCAAAATACTGCATTGTATACAGCTGTTTTGTTTTCAAATCAAAATCCTGCATACAGCTAGCTCTCCATATCATAAAAGAGATAGATCAAAATACTGCATTGTATACAGGCTGTTTTGTTTTCAAATCAACCTCTTTCTTAATGAAAACAGAGTGATTCAGAAGACACATTACCCCACATGGTATGTTACACAAATTTTCATTAAAGTATATTTAACCTACAACAATATACAAATTCAAATGCATACAACTCATTTACAATTTATGGAACACACTATTTACCTCATTAAAGCATATAGTCAAAGTGTGAACCATATGCAAGAATGCAACTTTGTACTGTTTTCAACCTATTTTCATACACTTTGCACATTACATCTGAAATACTAGCAATTTCAGCTTCAATGTTTGCCTTTAGTTCCTCAAGTGTGTGTAGCTTTGCTTTATACACTTTTCATTTGAGATAACCTCAGAGGGAAAAATGTAGAGTGGTCAAATCAGGTGATTATGGGAGCCACAGACCTGTCAAAATGAGATGACCCCCCCCCAATCCCTCAAGAAGTCCATAGTTTCATGTGATGCAAGTATATAGCATCTTGCACTGTCTTGATTAAAAAGCAGCAATGACATTCATTCCCTTCAAAGAGTGAAATGAACTGCAATGATTTCACAGTAAGCATCATCATCTACTGTATTCTGAAAGAAAAAGGAACACCCTACATGCTGATGAGACAGAGTACACCATATTCTAAGTTTTGCCAGATATAAGGGTTCTGTTGTTAAATGTTTGGAATTTCATTTGACCAGATTCTGCACTTCTGGGTTTTAATATAGCCATCAAGGTGAAACCAAGCTTAATCACTAAAGAAGACATTGAGCATGTTTATTCCATTTTATTCGATGAATGACTAAAACAACGTGCAATATCGTATGCTTTTGCTGATTCTGCATTTCCCAATTCTTGGGCCACTTGAATGGTAAGGCCAAAAGTGTCATTTCTTTACAGCCCTCTGAGCACTTGAGTATGACATCTCTGACTGTGATGCAAGTTTTCTGAGAATTTCCTTTAGCGATTGTTCCAACCTTTTCTTCACATCATCAAGTTTTCACCTTGTTAAAAGAGATGGCGGCCATCCACTCAGTTTTTTATCATGTATACTCCTAGTCTCACAAAAATGGTTAACGCTTGTAATTTGCCATCTTATTTAGGAGAGGAACATCAGAATAACTTTCTTTGAATGTTTCTCTGACTATTGCATAAGATTGTGTTCCAAAATAATGTTCAACAATAAACATGTAAACATGTTCTGAACCTGACAAAAGAACTGGTTGCTAACATGATGCTCCAACTCCTACTGCAAACAAATAGGTGATGCATACCTTTCACTGTTAAATTGACAACATCAACACATCCAGGTGTGCCATCTGGTGGCAGAAAAATTCAACAAGCTATGATGCATTTACATAAGTATAAATTATGGGTGACATCACTTTTGAATTGTTCTGTGCTATTATGCAACTGACAAGGGACTTTCCTAGCTTTACTGATTCTGTTGCCAAATTCCTTACTAAGCTTTCCTGTATCATCAGTAATCATAGTAATAAAATTATTTGTTTTACATGTTTTAGCCTCTTTCTCAGTACCACACAGTAAAATTTTTTGAGGTCTTAACTTGGATCACTGGTTTAGATTTCCCAACAGTTATCTTTCCCTCAAATTTTTCAGAACTGCTCATACTGCAAGTTGTTTATATTCTAAGAAATTTACACTTAGTCATCAGCATACAAGAAACTGTTGACACTAAAATCACCTGGTACCGAGTTGTTTCACCCATATAAACTAAAGACAGGGACAGCCTATATCTTATCTTGCTCCAGAGAAAATTAAAAGCCACTAATACAGTCAAATCTCTCGATTTAACGAACTTCAAGGGACCAACAGCCTTGTACGTAAAATCGAGGAATTCGCTAAATCGAGGCAGCCTTTCGAATGAAACATTCAAATGAAGCTAGTGTTCATAACAGAATACTTAAGAAGCTAAGTTTCTTTCAGCGAAATTTAAATTATGTATTGTACTTTTAATTATGAAATTTATTATCAAAAGGTTATCGTATGTACACATTTACTTTGAATATTAAATACATAATTCATAGATTAGACTTCAATATGTAGCATCAAAATTTAAGCATACTTTAAAATTGTGAGAAAAATAGGATTGCAGATTTTTTTCCAAGCATTTAGCTTCATAAATAATGACTTCAGTGTTATAAACTGCATGAAACAGAACATCAATTAGTACTATCAACATCAAATTAGAACTAATTAACTTGTAAAAACAAAATGTGTTGATTAACTTTTTACACTGTAGAAAAGAAATGCTTTAGAGAAGATTGCTTATTTTTTTCTGAATGTTTAGCTTCATAAATTGCATCTTCAATTTTATGAAGTGCATGAAAAACATCATTAATATCGAAGCGCATCAGGTAGTTTTTACAGATTCTACACCGTTAGCAGCATCACTTAAGCAGCCAACTTTCAGTTCTGCTTCATCATCTTCATCAGAATCTGATGCATTTAGCCCTATCTGTTCATCCAAAGCATCATCAAGGGTTTGCATTTGGCAGGTATGCACATTTGCGTCACAATCAACATAATCGGAAAACACAATATCTGATGAGGCAGATCCATTCCATTCTGCAAGATCACCATCCGCGAAATTATCAGCAGGATTTTCAGTATTGGACCCACTTTCTTCTTGTTCACAACCTGAGAAACCTGCATTATCAAAGCAGTTTTTAATGGTATCTGTCGTAACTGCACTCCACGACTGTCGCACAAAACGCATTGCATCAAGAATGTTAACTTTAGATGCATTATCCTTTGCATTGATAACAAAAAGTACTTTTCGCATGAGAAACTTTTGATGATGGGCTTTAAAAGACCTAATGACATCCAGATATAGCAGTTGCAATTCACTAGTACAGTTTGCTGGGGGAAATTACGAACATTTTTCAGATTGTTTACCTAAGGATGAGTAGAACACTGATCAATGAATAAGAGGACTTTTCTCTTCTTTGTCTGCATCTGAATATCCAAGGCTTCTACATAATTTTTGAACAAAGCTGGGGTAACCCACAACTTCTTATTTGCTTCATATTTGATGGGCAAAGATTTCACATGATTGAAGCAACATGGTCTAGCAGAGTTGCAACTAACTGCTGCAATTTTTCTGACCCGTCTCCATTGGCAGCTAGAAGAACAGTGATTCTGTTGTTTGATTTCTTTCCTTCATGGCGGGTGTCATTTAAAAAACATGGTGTTTTATCTGGCTGCAGGTTTTAAAACAGTCCAGTTTTGTCAGCATTAAAAATGTCACACAGCATGGACCCTTCAATAATTTGAGGCAGCTGTTCATTTTTCCAAGTTTGTGCAGTCACAGAATCAACACTTTAGCTTTTGCTGGATAGAGAGCTCTATACACTATGTTATGTCTTTGCTTAAAACGATCATCAATCCATCCATTTGATGCGGTAAATTCTTTTATTTGGAGTCGCTGGGCAAGATGAACTGCTTTTCCTTCAGAAGTGATTCACTAAATAGGCAAATTACCAGCCCGTGTTTGTTGGAACCAAGTGACAAAAGCGTTTTCTAACTTAGGTGCGATGCTTTCACAGATTTTCTCTTAATTAAAAATCGCCCACACTTTAATGCACAGCTTTCAATTTCTTTTCTGTTTTTTGCTATGGTACACAATGTTGACTTGGAAATTCAGAGTTTCTCTGCTACAGCCATCTGTGATTCTGGGTTTGCATCAAGCTGTGACAAAATGTCCATTTTTTCACTGACTGAAAATCTTTTTCCACATTTTTCTGCAGTCATTCGTTTTTTTTTTTTTTTTTTTTTTCAACGCTTAAAATGCACTTTGCAAACTACAGTGATCAGTAAATTTCACTTCTAACTTTTCTAGTTCTATCTACATTCATCAAAACTTTATCTGTAAAGAGTTCTGTTGTTTAATTTGACCTGTAGATTTAACACTGAGAATAAAAGAAGAAACACAATTTGGGGAAGAATTCCAGAGGCTCACGAATGGGTACGTACAATGTGTGTCCCCTGACTTCACAGAAAGCTATTGTTCTGTCTGTAGATGACAAGAATCCCCCAGGATACTCTAGATTTCCTCCCCCACACTGCCTTTCTTTTTCCTGCTTCCCACCCATGCAAGAAAACATTGCGCTCCTTTGGAACTTACTGGTCATTTGCTTTCCCCTGTAAGAAGTTTAGGCTTGATAGTTGGACAAAGGGGCGAACTGATTTATGATTCCGTCAAGCTGTGTTGCAGATGGTGTTCTTTGAAACGCTAATTAACTGCATGCGTAAAATTTTCCTGTTATGCGAGGCCCGCTTTCTAGTTAACTTTTAACATGAAAATGCTGGTTAACATGGTTTGGTTGCTTAAAAATAATTAAAAAAATATCCGCTAAATTGAGGAAACCTGTTCGTTAAATTGAGAAACGCCAAGCATTAATTTCAATGTGGTTCCGTCATGACCATAAAAAAATGTACGTAAAATCGCAGAATTCATTAAATTGCAGTTCGTTAAATAGGGGTTTGACTGTACTTTCTTTCATCCTGATTGTTGTAAGACTTGCTGTAAAAGCTTTTGACTGACTTCAATTGATCCAACAAATTTTTAAAACACTGAAGAACTTATTCATAGGTACCTAGTCAAAACCTTTTTCTGTGATTGAACACGCACCATAAGTACACTCAAATTCACCCCATGGAACTTTTCAGAAATTGCCTGAGTAGAAATATATTACCCTGACATCCCTCTTTAAGCCACACAGCCCTTCACTCAGCTGATTTTCCACTACCTTTCTTAAGCTTCTGGGGCATTAGTCTTATTATAGTTACCGATTTAATAAAGTGTATCCAATGTCTGAGGTTAATAAAAACAATGTTCAGAAATCTTGACAGAAAAATGACAAGGAATAACTCATTTACTGATATTCATTCACACATGAAAGCAAAATATATATATATCATTTAATGTTACGATCTGTAGTTGGTCATCTATTTAAAGTTGACCAGTTTTGTGTGAAATCATGGGTGTTAACACAGACAGAATTAATGAAGAAACTGCCCCTACACATAAAATAAATTAAAATCAGGCAAAAGTGTTGTGAAGCAATATACAATGATGATGATAATTCCATCACTGCCATAAAAAGCATGACATGATAAATAAAATAACAGTTTTTCAGTCTGTGTTAACAGCATTTCTTCCAAATTACCTACATAAAATGAACTGTATGTTCATTGGTACCACAGGCGACATTCTTGAAATGTCACCAACCTAATGAAACAACAACACACTTGTTAGACACAAGTGTTATTTTGTTTCTCACTCTTATGAACATAAGTAATCAGATGTGTGTGTGTGAGAGAGAGCACGTGCTAACACATCATTACCAAATACAGGCAATAAATCACATAAAAAAATTTGGGTGTTTCTGAGGAAGGCCTATGAATTTGGGAATAAATGCAAAAGTTTTTCTCTATGCCCATCAAATTATAACAGATTTTAATATTTCAAAATTTTCACATTTTTTTGGGGGGGGGGGGGTGATCACCGTGAGCAACTCAATGGATTATTATACACCGTTGTGCATTCCTAATTTAGGGCCACTGGTGCCAGGGAAGGAAGAGAGCCTGTGCCTAAGACAAACACAACATCCATGCCTCATCAGGATTCGAATCCCGACCCATTTCAAATGAATAGTCAGAAGCCAGCGCTTAGACCACTAAGCCACAACGGTGGCTTTTCACATTTACATTTCAGCACACTATTCTCTGAATTGCATTTCACTATTTTTTTGAAAAACAAAACAAGAAAAAAAAGAAGACGTGGAATGCAAAAATGAGCTATGCCTTATAAAATGAAACCCTTTGACCTGAAGAACAGTAAAAATAACATTTACAACTTACATATATGGCTTCATAAACTGCAAGCTGATACCGAATTGTGCCTGAAGATGTGTTCATTTTGTGAAAGTCTTCCATGAAGTCCTTAATCGCATGTACAGGCACCTAAAGAAGTAAAAGCAATATATTTTTTCCCATTCTATCACATAAGTGCAATTAATTTCTCATCAAAAAATTGAAATTTTGTTTGCTGAAAGGTACAAATTTCTGATATGTATCATAGATAAAATTATTCTAGGTCCTGAAGTTAGCTGTGAAGATGGTTACAAAGTATTTAAATTTAAGGCTGCTTCACTCCTTCAAGATTAGCCTGAAATTCTTAATGCACAGTATGGATTCAAAGGTTGCTAAATAACACAATTAAATGCCCCATAAAATAACAATTTCAAAACATGCTTTTGTTACAAACATTAAAATGCCCATTCAGTTTATCAACATAGACATGCTCCAAGTAGCAGACATGCCAACCTTCAAAATCTGAAAATCAGGAGATCTTTACAGCTCATAAAATCCCACGAGCGCTATTTTTTATCGCCATACCTGGAAATTTTCCAGTAGTATTATTGGTGCATAGCACTTTTGACGTTTAAAAAGTTATTCTAAATGCAGACTGTATGTACATTTATATGCAAAATAAAATGCACAGTGAAAATAGTTGTCAACCAGATACCATTAATAACACATTAATAATTAATATAAGATATGTACTTACTTTTTGATATATTATTTAATCATATATAATCTTTATCCTTATTTAGTGAATGTACAGTAGCCGATTTAGCTCTCTTTAATGAAGATCTACGAAAGTTTTGTTCAAAGCATTCTTCTTTCATTCCGGACTTAACTGTCAGCAGTATTTCCAGTGTTGGAATAGACAGTGTTGATCTAAAGTGTGTGTGTGTCTTTGTAACTATGCTAAACACTCTTTCGCATTCAGCATTGCTGTGGGGCAGTGTTAATATAGCAAGCATGACTTTTGATAACAAATCATATTTGCTACTGCCAACTGAATTTTTCAACCTGCCAATTAGCTCTACTGAATATCAATTCTCTCTTCACATTTAATGCTCTCCTGTATATTTTTCTGTTGCAACGCACAAAATTGGGTATGCAAAGCGTCCAGGGCTATATATCAGCATCCGTGTTAGAAAATAAACAAAGAAGTGCCGGAAACTTATCTGCAAAATATTTTAAATCTGCAAATGAAGCTTCCTTAATATGTGCCAGAAACGCAATTTCAAATTTTATGAGAACTTCATTTTTGAAAGTGAACTTGTGCATCATACGTACACTGAAGAGCAACTGAATCAGAGATACCTGTCTAGTAACGTGTAGCACCACCTTTCACCCTGATGACGGCGGCGATTCGTCTCGGCATGGACTCGACAAGACACTGGAAGTGTTGGGAAGCCATACGGATCCACGACCCCCTGAACAAGCTTCCACAGTTCACGAAGATTTGATGGAGGGGGATCAGAGCCTCGAACATCTTTTTCGGTGGCATCCCAGATGTGCTCGATGGGATTGAGGTCACGTCGGTGGAGTGTTCATCTAACCATTCGGATACAATTCGGGAGCGATGGCACGGTGCATTGCAGGATGAGGTCCCCAGTGGGATGCTGAAGATGCACAAACAGGAGCAAATGGTCGTCCAGGATATCCCAGTAACGTTGACCTGTGAGGGACGATGTCACATGTACCAGGGGTCCCATTACCGTCCACGTAAACAGTCCTCAGACAAGAATGCCACCCCCACCAGCTTGAAGAGTACCCTGCTGGCAAGAAGGATCCATCGCTTCATGTGGTTTGTGCCGTACTCGTACCCTGCAACCCGCATGTACCAACATGAATCTTGACTAACGTTGACCTGTGAGGGACGTTAGTCCAGGCAACATTTTTCCACAGGTCTAGGATCCAGTGGCGATGTTCCCCGCACCCATGCTAATCTTTGCACCCTGTGATGTGCGGTCAGCAGCGGCACCCTCGTGAGACAATGGCTTCTGTACTCCATAGTGAGGAGACGGTTCTGGATGGTGTGGCTGCTTACACGTTTTTGTGCACCAGCGTTAAATTGCCGAGTGATTTCTTGCACTGTGGCCCGTCTATCCGCTGATACAATGCGAGCTACCCGACTCGCTCATTCACACGCTGTTGGCCATGGCAGTTGGCCCTTGCAGGGATGGTTTTACCGGATTCGATGTACTCACGGTGCACCCGTGACACAGTGGCTCGTGAAAATTCCCAGTGCCTGCACGATTTCCGAGATGGAGTGACCCATTCGTCGGGCCCCGACAATTTACCCACTATCAAATGCGCTTAGATCCTTCGTCTTACCCATACTGCGTCCGACCCTTACTGATTCCTGTCACATCACTCTTATATTGTCGGATCGCTGCATACGTCATGTCGTTTCCGTTTACAGGGCCGCCCACAGCGCCACATTTGCATAACACCAGCTGTCTCTAATTCAATTGTTCTTCAGTGTATAATCGTATACTGTGATTGGTACTAAAGAAATGGCCTTTTTATTTGCAGTAAAGTTCTCTACAATATGAGAAGCAGATTTTCCTATAACAGGGTGTCTACCATTTTCGAGAGACTCAATTTCTTGACCTTTTTCTTGACTTTTACGGGACATTTCTTGACCCTAAAGCTAAGTTTTATCGACGATTCTTTCTGTCAATAGTGTAAGAGTTTGCCCATTTTAATTAATTAAATATAAAACCTGATTATGTAATTAAAAAATTAACAGGGTAAATTGAGTATATAAAATGATTTCTAAAAAGTTAAAATAAATAGCACATTTTTTGCCAATAAGCTTGCATTTAGTACATACATACATATCACAAAGCTGTTCTCTGATATTCAGAGGTTAGCTCCACAAAGAAATGAAAACTACCAGATAAATTTTACTTACTGTTGCCATTTCAAACTTCTCCATTTACAGCGATCTTGACATACAACTCGGGCTTCACTGACATCTATCCATCACACACACAGTACACAAGATCTTCTATACTTCATACTCAATCTTTTTCTCATGCAGACACTCCTGAATCTGATCCTCCCATGACTTCCTTGGCCTTCCTCTACCTTTCCTTCCTGCCACTTGGGCTAAAAAAGATTTTCTTAGTAAGCATCTCATCACTCATTCTTTCAACATGGCCAAACCACTGAAGCATATTAGTCTCCACCTTGCTAACAACATTTTGTTTCACATTACACAACTGCAACACATCTTCATTCCTCACACAATCAGAACGTGTCTCGCTACAAACCCACATAAGTAACGCATCGACTTCTATGTTTTTTCTGCAGTACCCAGGTTTCAATGCCATACATCAGAGTAGGAACAATTAAAGTGTCATACACAGCCATGCAGGACTCTCTAGAGAACCCATCACTGCTGTGAAAACCTCCCAAAGCAGCCATGATTTTCAATGAAGAATTCACTCGCCTACTAATTTCACCATCCAGTTTGTTCTCTCTGTCAAACATGCTTCCTAAATACACAAACTCATTCACCTGGTCAATCACTGTGCCATTTAGACATGTATTACATTCAGTACTACCAGTTCCTCTCTCAAAAACCATAACTTTGGGTTTTTCCTTATTTATGCTCAGTTTCAATTTCATGCAAACTTCGTACATCCGAGACAACATACTCTGCAACTCACTTTTGCTCTCTGCCAACAGGAAAGTTTCATCAGCATACAGCACATACGGATATCACCAAGACATAAACCAGTATTATCTATTTAGGCATCACGCATGCATGTATCCATAAATATACGGTATTAAACAGCCATGGTGACATTACACAACCTTGTCTAACTCCTGCACCAACAGAAAACCATTTTGATAAAACATCATTCACTCGTACACAGGCTCTACTGCCAGCATACATGGCTTTTACACTATTAAGTAGATTCCCAATAACACCATATTCATTCAATACCTTCCACAAAAGTGTCCTATTTACTTGGTCATAAGCTTTCTCTAAATCTATGAAGGCAGCAAAAACTTTCTTACCAACAGCCAGATACTTTTCAATCATCATGTGTAATGCAAAAATTTGGTTAGTGCAGCCTTTACCAGGCAAAAAACCACTCTGAACATCCCACACTTTATCTGATGTAAGACCCCGTACTTTTTCAATAACGACCTTAACAATCACTTTCCTTGGCACACTCAGTAGGCTAATACCAGGATAGTTCTTGCAGTCAGTCTGATCACCTTTTCCCTAATACAAGGGAACAATGATAGCACCCTTCCAATCCTGAGGGACCATTCCTAACTCCCAGCACAACTGGCAAATTTCAGTTAACCAGTCAATTACAGGGTCACCACCATATTTCAACATCTTGGCAGTTATGCCATTAACTCCTGGAGCCTTACCATTTTGAAGAGATTTTAGAGTTTTACACACTTCTTCTCTTGAGATCCCTCCTGTGCTTCCCTCCTTCACTGTAACATCATCTGCTTCTGCCTCACCTTTGCTTTCCTGATCTAATAACTCACAGAAGTATTCACCCCATCTTTCACTCAACTCATTGGGCTCCCATATCATTTCTCAATCCTATTCTTTACACAACTTACAACTTTGTTTCCCCTATTTTTCTTGATTCTCATGTACTTCCAGAAAGTCTTTCTATCTTTCCAAAAAGCCAATTCATGTCTTTCCACCTTCTCCTTCCTATCTTTTGCCTTACTCTGGCGAACCAGCTTAGCAACTTCACGCTTCTTACAGCGATATTCATCCACAGAAACTCTACCTTGCAGCATCCCCAAATAAGCTTCCTTCTTTCTCTTTACTGCTTCTTCAATCTCACTATTCCACCAAGCATCACCTCTATTGTTACCCACTATTGTGGTGCCACAGACCTCTTCAGCAGCAGTGACAACACAGTTCTTAAAACATTCCCACTTGTTTTCTACATCCTTCTCACAAGACTTCAGCTCCTTCAGTGGTTTTCTGAGTAAGTCAGAATAATGCTGATGGTGTTCAGGGAGCCTTTCAATCTTTATTCTTTCCATCCTGGGCCTCTCTTCCTATTCCTTTTCCTCCAACCAACATTCAGTTTCACTCGTGACACTACCAAGTAATGATCAGAGCCAACATCCGCACCTCTCATCACACGAGTGTCAACAACTAAGTGTTTCAGACGCTGATCATAGGCAACAACAAAATCTATCACACTCTTTTGACCAAGATTATGATTTTCCCAAGTATGTGTGGATACACTTGTGGTTGAAAAATATATTAGATACACACAAACCATTCTCAATGCAGAGTTCAATTAATTTTTCACCATTATCATTCACACAAGGATCGTTAAACTTACCCACAAATTTATCAGAAATCACATTCTGCACACCTACTCTAGCATTGAAATCCCCTAAAATTATAACTTTCTCTTTATCACCAAACTGGCTCAAAACAGCTTTTACCTCATTAAAAACTCAAAATATCCTACTATTAAGAATTACTTGTAACCGGGAAACCATGTTAAACAAAAGTACATTACGCGAGTATAGGAAGTACATTATAAAGGTTTAAGACTTATCAACAATTAAAATTAATAGCAATTTATTTTAATTTTTGATAACACTATTTACTCAGCAAATAAATGCTATTCAAAACAAGCTTCACACTTTTGCACAAAGTATCTAAACAGATACAAAACTGAAAAACTGCACTCAATTAGGACACTTATTTACAAGCTGTTCTATGATTTTGAAAGTTTTATCAAGAATGTTTGTTAGTGTAGGTTTTCTTTAGTAGTTTATTCAAGTGAGTCTTCATATGAGCCACTTTCCTTGACCATGTTTCCAGTCTAACCAAGCCCTTGGTGCTAAGTCTTTCACTGTGTGAGGCTAACAATTCTTTCACATCATCAGTTTCCAAATCAAGCTTTTCGGATAGCTGGAGAATTTCTTGAACAATATTATTAATCTAACAGTTGGTACAAATCCTTTCAAATCAGTCACAAATTGTGGACAAAAAGTTTATGTCAAAGTCCAACCATGCATTACTGCACGTGTAATCATTTCCCATGCACTATCGAAGTTCCTGTGATACTGCATGCAAAATATTATAATCATGACTTAACTGTTTAACAGTTGCCTTGTCTTTACTAACTGTTACTAAAATAAGCTCTCTTCAGATCATGATGCGATAAATAATACAATTCAAAAGTGGCAATAGCTCCTTGATCCATAGGTCAAACTTAAGGTGTGTCTGTTAGGTAGCAAAAGAAAAAAATTACAGAAGGGTATGGTCTGTTTAACATGTGGGGTAGCTGGGGCCATTTCATAGAGTTTGAAAGTTTAGTTATTAACCCACCAGCTTCATATTTATTATGTCCACTTTTTCTTGTAATTTTATGGATTTCTGTGACATTTTACCATTATTTCACTTTCAGCACCACTTTTTCTTTTATGGGAAGACATTTTTACAAGAATATCCTTAGTAAATCAATAAAAAAGCAATACCAATGAGAATTCCTCCTTCTCCGATCAAGGAAGTCAGAAATAAGCATAGCGTAAACGAAGATTTCTAGACTTCAAAGTATGCAGCTTATTGGTGGAAATTTTCAGTGTAGTGTTGATAAGTTATGTCAGGAATGGGTAAAAATGTTGTACATACGTTATAGCAAACATGCATTAAGTAGACATATACGTAAGACTCGGTATTACTGTGCACACATAAAACTGAAAAAGTTATCTAAATCAAATGCTTCCTCATCGGATAACATTTAGCCCCCAGGGCACTAATGAAGAGTTTTAACAATCCAAATGCAATGTATGACATAGCTTTAACTCCGCAGTTTGTGTGTGCGTGTGTAAGCTGCTTTAATTTCTGTTTATATTGCATTAGCTTCTTCAACCTGTTCCAATAACTTGTTCTTAGAGTTGAAGTGCACTGACTGACATTCGGAAAATTATACAGATGCAATTTTAAATGCCCATACATTTCTTTATACTGTTTTGCTATAATGCCAACAAAAAAGAAAACAAGAAGCATGACATCGAATATTTGGTTGTAATGAGCACGTCCTTTGAATTTTTTATGATGCGAATTAAATTTATCAAATTTTATTCAAAGTCAATGCAGCCGTTTAAAAAAATATCCATCGGATTTTTTTAACTGACAAAACATCCAGAAATAGAAATAGCTACTTACTTCCATCAGGGGCTAAAAAGTATGTAACAAAAATTAACAAACTGTGCACAAAAAGTTTCTCACAGTAGAAGGAAGTTATCGGAAACAAACAGATTTTCAAATCAAACAGTTAAAAAGAAAGAAATAAAGAAAGAAACATGATATAACTCTATGTCTGCTAGCGGAATAATTTTGCATAGTGGGAAAGTCGAAAAATATCCATGGGAAAGCTATGCTAAGGAAAAAGAAATTTTCAAATACGTCTCCCAGAAGAAGGACAGTGAAAAAAAGGTATCGACTTTTACGCACCCTAGCGGGAAATCTGTGCATTGTTTAAACAGGATGTACCACACCTCTCTATTGTAGAGAATGGCAAACAGTAGAAAAAAATCTCAATAGAAGCACAGATACAGCTGCAAGCATAAGTACACAAACACCACCTAGCGACAGAACTGTGAACTCTAAAACTCCTCAAATAATAACCTAAAGTGTTCCACAAGGTAAATGGCATCTGGTGTTGAAAGTATTTCTTAAATCGTGCATTTAGAAGCAGAGATATTAAGAAAAACAGATTAAACATTGGCGCTCCCGGCAGCTAAATTGGGCATTATTTTGGGACAAAAATACACACAGAGTTTTCATAGTTAGTAGTCACTGACCTAAAAAGAATCTTTTATATTGGGTTTTTAGTCCCGCAGATATTGCTGTAAACGGAAATGTGAGCTTACGCCCTCTGATGGCAGATGTGCATTAAGAAAAAATAAAATTGTATGAGAAACATTTCACACAACAGAAACACTCTCCAAAAAAGAAAGAATTTTTCAAATCAGACTCTTAGAAGCAGGGATATTGACAAAAATAAGATATACATCTCTGCAACCTGGAGGGAAAACTATGCGCTATTTTAAGCTGGAGGTCTCAAAACATTTTCTGAGGTGAGCAGTATCAGTCTACAAAAGAATTTCTTCAGTGAACTTTTTCAGAAAATCAGATTTTGCTGCAAATACATTGGAAACAGAAATTAATGCTTATGCCCCCTGGTGGCCAAACCATACTTTATCAAAATTTTTAAATTATATGCAAAACATTTCTCACCATGAGCAGAATCCAATACAGAAAGAATTTTTTTAAATCGGAGTTTTAGAAGCAGATATATCCGGGGAAATGCAAGTTACCTTTACGCCCCTAGTGGAAAATCTATGCATTACTTGAAACTATATGAGAACATTTCACACCAGAAACGCTCTGTAACAAAGAAAGAATTTTTTAAGTTGTACTCTTAGAAGCAGAGATATCAACAAAAATAGGATATACATCTACGCCCCTGAGCGGGAAAACTGCGCTATTTTAAGCAATAGTTTTCCCGCCAGAGGGCGTAGATGTATATGTATCTCAAAATGTTTTCTGAGGTGAGTGGCATCGGTCCATGAAAGGATTTCTTCAGTCTACTCTTTTAGAAGCTCAGATTTTGCTGCAAATACATCAAACAGAAATAAACACTTACGCCCCCTGGTGGCGAAACCTTTCCTTACTAAAACTTAGTTATTGTATGCAAAACAGTTTCCCATGAAAAGCTGTTTCTGATGCAAGAAGAATTTCTCAAATCTGACTTTTAGAAGCCGAGATATCGGGAGAAACGCAATTTACCTTTGCGCCCCTAGTGGAAGATCTATGCATTACTTGAAAAAGAAACTATGCCTAAAATAGTCTCCATTATAAATGGCATCAAAATGAAGAAAGAATTTTTTTCAATCGGATATTTAGAAGCAAATATCAAACAAAGGTCTTCGCTCTTTACACGTTTATATGCGAGTCACGGATCACATATAAACATGGAAAGAGCGAAGACCTTTGTTTGATGTTCCTGGTCCACGTCTAATGTCTGTATTGTATTAGAAGCAAATATATGCAATAAAATGTATTTTAAATTAGATATTTTCATTTATGCCCTCTAGCGGCAAAGTTGTGCATCCGAAAAACTTGGGAGGGACAAAAGATCATCATTCTCACATTTCAGTCTTGCCAATGCAAAAAGAATTTTTTAAATCAGACTAATAATTGCAGAGATATGATGTCCACGTACGGACGGACGGACAAACAGATAACATAAGTGCGATCTTTTTTACAAAAGACGCACTGAACACCTGTCAACTACTTCCTAGACTGCGGCAAATTCCCGGGATTCTGGAGATTGCAGTCACGGCATATAAACAAGCAGCCTTTATCATGACTTGGAACAATTTACAGGTTTGGAATCATACTGATCAAAACCTGTTCGAACATCATTACTGCTGGCAGATAGCAGTAGATGCGAATTCGCCAATTTGCGACATCGTCGACACGCGGCGGCCCAATAAGAAAAGGTTTGTACATCGTGTTTGCTTTGTGATGGATTCCCATCATACGTGAAGAAGCTCCAATGTTCGCGACGCCATCGTGTGGTTTCATCAACATCGTACTTCACGATACATCGCATCACGAAGGACGACACATCGTAGTACCGTTAGCTAAAAAATCGGAGCCTCGATGCAAAACTTAAAACCAGTTTTTTGCGATATACCGGTACATCGCCCAGCCTTAATGACCCGTGACGAATATATTTGCGAAGCAAACGAGCATGTTATCAGTAGCTTACGTTACTGTCGGCCCATAGTTGAAAGAACCACGGTTGGCAGAGTGCCAAGAGGAGTCCATGAACGCTGAAGGAGAGAGCAGTATTACGGTGTGTCCCTTCAGAACTCGTCTGAAGGAAGAAAATGACGTCATCGTTATTGACAAAAACTATTTTTTAGCTCAAAGCTGAAATTTGATTTTTTACAAGGTAAAGCACACAGAGGGGGGAGAGACAAAAACTGACCGTGACATACGCCCTTGATTCTGTGACCTTTCCTTGACCGTTTTCTCATTTTGTGACCTGGTAGACAGCCTGTATAACTAAGTTAGAGTCAGCCTTTTGATTTTCTTTCTTGTGATAGTTAACATCAAGTAGTGTTGCAGATAACTTTACTGCTGATGGCAAGGCAAATCTCCACAGTAAGTCTTTCAAATCAACAGTAAGTCTTTCAACATATCAAGTAGCACTGATCATAACACATAGATATGAGGAACGCTTGACTGCAGCTTAACATTTGGTTCTTCAAATACAGAAATGACATTCAGAGGAAACAGGCACAATGTTCTGTTGAAATCAGATGAGAGAAATAGGAAAAGCCCTTATTCACGGGTGATCACTTTATCAGAGCCTCTTTTCTTACTAAGGCTGTATTTATAGCCTTAAATTCAGAACAAACAAATGATCTGCTACAAAGTTAGCTTCTTTGGAATATGATAACACTGATCAACTTTCCCAGGAAAATGGTAACTAATTTCAATAAACATACCCTCGGGGATGTCGAAAGTAATCACAAAAAAGTAAAGTTGGTTATCATTTCAGAGATCTTTATGTTTGAATTTATTACTGTGACCTTATTTTATTGCCTTTTTTAAGTGCTTTCTGAACACAAACGACACCGGAACTGAGTGATGCAACAGGATAGGCACCAGTGAGGCAGATTACATCAGCCAGTCTGACGCAATCGTGAAAAGCTTCATTCATTTAGACATAACAGTGATCAGTGTAGCATGTAATGAGCTCACGAACAGACCTATAGCAATCGTTATGCCTCGTAAATGCGTGAATTTTAATAATTTTTGTTATATATGCGGCAAAATTGTGAGTGTTAAACGTGGAAGACGTATAACCCCTTTAATTAGAACAGCCTATAAACATTATTTTGGATGCCAGATTCGTGAGCAGGACAAGCCATGAGCAATGCACTTCTGCTGTGAAAGCTGTTCAATTCGGCTTCGAGAGTGGATTAGAGGAAAGGGAACATCCATGCCTTTGGCCATACCAACAATCTGGTGGGAAACTAGAGATCCCGTAACAGATTTTTACTTTTGTATGATTCCAGCAGTCAAAGGAATTAATTTTAAGAAGCAAAAGCATGTGCAGTATACCAGCATTGATATCCCTATAAACATTATTTTGGATGCCAGATTAGTGAGCAGGATAAGACGGAACGACGCTGCTGACGGGATGACGCCGAAGGTTGTGTAGGCTTGGGTAATCCAGGAAACTCAACAGCAGAAGAGGTATCAAGAACAGCTACGGCTTCTGCTGACGTGCCACTTGCAAACATAACTGACGTCATAGAGTCTGACTGGCGAGACTTGAGTGACATGAGACGCTGCTGGGCTGGTGGTGTTTACATCGAAAGCCACCATTTGTATTCGGTGAGAGTTAGCAACATCGCTAAGCACAACAAAATAGGCTAGTTAGGAATGAAAGAATGCTTACCAAGGAACAATGCTTAGTCCGAACAAGACACTGGATATTCGTATATTTTTTGTTTTAATTTAAATATTGTATAATATTTTATTTTTCTGTGCTGCAATATGTCAAAGAAAACTGTGTTCAATTATGATTGGAGTAATGAGGAGTTTCATCCTAATTGGGCAAAATGGTTGGAACCTGGTGGTAAAAGTGTATATAATGCAAAATGTTCAGCATGTAGGAAAAACTCATCTTCAAGTAATATGGGATGCCAGGCAATCATTAGCCATGAAAAGGGACCTAAACACCAGAAAAATATTAATGCTCTAGGTATTCAACAACTTACTTTGCAGAATTTTGTAAAAATAAATCTGCAACAATTGCTTCAGTGCCTATGACAACAGTCAGCTGTGAGTACTCCAAAGTTGGAATCAGAAGCTTTTGATGATAAAGTAAGTTGCTCTAAAGAACCTGTCAGTGCTCATAAAAGAGAAATCAACAAATACTTTCTTAATGATCAAGTAGCCAAAACAGAAATAGTATGGTGCCTGCGTACTGTTATGACACAATCATCCTTTCATTCGAACTTAGACCTGCCTGATATATTTAAAATCATGTTTCCAGATAGCGATATAGCAAAGAAGTTTCAATTTAAAAAAATAAGACGTCATACACAATTTGATTCGGATTAGCTCCTTTTTTTCAAAGATGAATTATTTGCTGTTCTTTCCTCTTTGGAAACATGTTAACCTGTTTTGATGAATCCCTTAACAAAGTTGTGCAAAAGGTCAAATGGACATACATGTCAGGCTTTGGGAAAATAACATGAATACTATTACTACAAGATACTTAACATTTTTTCTTGGTCATTCAGACTGCTAAGTCCTTACTGAATGCTCTAAAAAGTTCTATTTCATCATCTGAGATGACAAAGGTGCTCTAATTATCTGTGGATGGTCCAAATGTCAATCATAAATTACATTCATTGTTCCAGAATGACTTAAAAGAGAACTCTGGTTCTAAATCTCTTCTGGATATTGGCTCCTGTGGCCTTCACATTGTCCATGGAGCTTTCAAAGTGGGACATAAAAGCACATCCTGGGACCTAAATAAATTTCTTTATGTTATCTTCAATTTGTTCAAGGATTCGCTAGCTAGATGTGCTGAGTTTATAAGTGTGATCGGGAGTGATGTTTTCCCACTGAAATTTTGTTCTATTCGATGGATAGAGTTTACCCATCGCACAAAGGGCATTGGATATTTTGTATCACTTGAAAGTATTTGTTCAAAAGGTTGAAGCTAAAAAAGTTAAGCCAGATACCAAGACTTAAAAGTACAGTGAAATCGATGCTAAAATGCAATGAACTATTGGAAGCCAAACTAGGTTTCTTTATTTCAGTGTCATCAGAAGTACAGGATTTTCTAATAAGATTTCAAACCAGCAAACCAATGGCACCTTTCTTCTATGAAGAAATGTATATGATAGGCCTACCTTGGGTTTTCAGAACAGAAGTATTTTCACTTGGAATATTTATACAAATCATGCACATACGATAATGGAATTTGGGACTATTCTTTCTGAAAAATATGTCCCGACTGTGCCAGTGATGTTGCAGGTGGAAAGTGTGATCTGATCTTTCATTCCAGATACTTCCACAAATGTTCAATAATATTGAAGTCTGGACATGGAGGTGGCCAGCTGCTGTACCTCATTCTCATGCTCTTCAAACCACAACTTGGCATGTTTTGCACAATGCACAGGTTCATTACATGCTTGAAACCAAGGACAGTCATTAAGGAACAATGCCTGCAATATTGGGTGCAGGTGGTCCCTAAGAATGGATTTGTAAGTTATAGATGTGAGACAAGCCGGCATAATAACCAGTGGCCCCAAGGAATGCCATGACATGGCACCCCACAGCATCAGGTATCAACCTTCATGCTTCACAGTCAGAACCAAACAGTCAGGGTGGTATGCTTCTTCAGGTTTTCACCAAATGTTTACTCCACCAGTGGTGGGAAACAATTTGAAGCAAGATTAATCAGACCAGATGGCATGTTGCCAGTCTTTAGGTGCTTTGCACCACCTTACACATTTTATTGCATTGATGTTGGTAATCAGAAGTTTGTGGATTGCAGCACAGCCATAAATACCAGCATGATGGAGTACCTGATGAACTGGAATCATTCTGAATAGTGTTCAACTGTGATGCTATGGTCTTGTGCATCCATTGTACAATCTGTGCCAATGTTGGCCTGTCCTAACCTGACATCTTTGTATGGCATCCACAATTTTCCCTTTTGGAGGCAACACCATGTCTTTTTTTATACATAATGTATGTAGTCATAATTTCTGATACAGTTCCTCATGTTACAGCTACTATTTCTTCCATTCTTGTTACTGAAGCTAGTGTAAGACACACAGCAATGATAATGCTCTTTTTGAGGTCACTGAGACCGGATATTGTTGACAATTACTCCACAACAGCTGTTTTACATCTGACTGTGGCACTGCTAGGTGATAGCCTACATTGTACTGCACCCCTTTATATACTTCACATTGTGGGTGATGTTGTCCCTAAGATTTGCATACGACACATTGAGTGTTCTCCAGTACAGCTTCCATTATTTTGATAAACCCCTGTACCTGCTCATATAGTTGTATGGGCTACAAAAATAATGTATGCGACTGACAAACATTCTCGATATCAGTTCTGGACACTGAAACCATAAGGCAGTATAATGATCATGTTATGCAGCAATTATTTTTTAAAAATTTTAACTTATTTAATTTTGTTCCAAGGTTTAGCAACTCCCATGAACATCCAAGGTAATAAGTGGAGTCACCCATTCCAAATTTATGGCCACTGGTTCCAGGGAAAGAACAGATCCAGCATCATAGGACACACACAATATCCATGCCTGAACCAGGACTCAAACCTGGGCCCAACTTGGATGATTAAACAGAAGCTCCCCGCATCTGGCAAATTTAGCCACCAGGGCAGCTTGATCTTCATTCCCACAATGATTTCAGAACATTACAAGCATTATGCAGGAAGATGATTCCCAATCATATACACTGCATGTGTACCACAGGAAACTAATAAATGCCAACTTTCTACTAATGCCCTTGTTGAACATAGCTCCCCATCAAGAGATAGGGAGAGCATGTCTTACAATAAATTAGATAACAACACCTTATAGCAGCTGGAGCGATAAATATCACCAGAGATACACTTGATGATCTGATCAACAGAGTGATTAATGTTAGTATCCATTTGATTTAGGAAGAGTTATACTGCTTACTGTATCAGTGATACAATGAATTTATGGCCATCTCTAGGTTACTTTAAAATAGAATTCCTTACATTTTATGGATTTTAGCTACATTATTATTTATGGGCAAATTTGCAGAGAAATTGACTTCTTTAAAGTCCTCAGCACTAAGGTGTGATGAGGAAGTTGGCTCCTCCTTAAAAATGTACACATAAATTATATATTCTATGTTAAAAATTCAGAAAAATGGATAATATTTTAAACATTCTTACCAGTAACCTGAATCACTTGCTGCTCATGACATTTTTCTCATAAACAGATGCTATTTGGATTCCTTCAATAACTTTATTGTAAAACAATTTTCATGCTTGCACTGTGTGCAAATGCAATAATATTAATTTTCTGATTCCTACTTCCACTTAAAAAACCCTTAATTCTAACAGTAAAATTTACCATGCAATAATTACTAAAAGCTGAAGGGACACACTAAGTCCACGTTAATTTTCACTGAATAAAAAATTGAAATAAATTAGAAAATATTCATTGCATCATTCTGGTAGAAAAGGTCAACAGAGACAACACAAAAAGATGCTAATGAGAATTATAATGTTTAACTACACTCCCAATGATTTAAATATACATTTGGCACTGGCATCTCATTAACAACTCAACACTTTAAAAAAAAAGAAATTGAAAACAACACAGTTATGTGCATATTCAAGGTCTATAACTGATTTACTATGTGTAACTAAAAAAAATAGAATATAGCCATAAGCATAATAAAATGTACTGTACCTTTGATATTCTGTGATCACCAAGCCAAAACACCCAGGTATGACCATCTTTACATTTTTCTTGTCCACAATCACTTGGATGTATGATGACTGCTGGCCACCACATATTCCTTCTGAACCTTGCCCAGACAACTTTGCCATGTGAATCACTACCAAACTAAAAAATATGAAAGATTCTACAGTCAGATCTTCCTTGATGAAAAATATTTAATGCATAACATAACTTATTTTTCTACCAGTAAACAAGAAGCACATTTCAAACTTTCTGAGGAGTTCACCACATGAAAAACAGTTGATTACATTTCTATAATAGAAATGAGTGAAAACTGAATAAAAAAATATCTCATTTAAATCTTGAGACCAAATGAAATCTTGAAGAATTCAAACATTCTTAACATATTTTAAAGAAATTTTCAACAAGATATGTGGTATTATCAAACTTTATATGACTTAACAGTGAATAAATATATGTGTCCGCTCTTTAGATGAGGTGCTATTTCCCAAATCTTCTGAAGGCCTAAACAATCACGTAATGATGCAATAACTGAAATATGCGAAGTTTTAAAGTTTAACCCTGAACGTGCTTTGGAATAATGGCTTCAACTCAAGAAGATTCTCGTTAGTGTGAATCCCAACAGAATTTCGTCTATTTCAAATAATGTGTTACACAAACTAGAGAATTCAGATAATCTAAAGCCTTTTGAAATCACGAGATCTAGTAACTGTGCTTTTAACAGTAACACAGTTGAATGCTCATGTGGAATGTCTTTGGTCAGCAGTTTAAACACATTAGGTGAAAGAAGCCTTCTAACGAAAAAGAACACTACAATCTCATTATGGTTATTATAAGACCAATAACCTAAAGCGTTACATGGTTACGATAATTGTATTCGAATAATAATATGCTGTTGTCCTAATATTACTGTTTCACACGTTGTATGCGATAATGTCATTTGCTGCTGGACGCTTTGCTATAAGTGTCGCATATAATACTATATTTAATTACAGAATCAAAATATAAAGCATTGAAAATAGAGTAAACTCACCACTATGTTGTCTTAGGTTGTAATTTTTTTATATTCGTTGAACAGTACTCACATTTGTGCCCCTGGTCTATTTATTCCGAATTCATTCTCGTCGTTTTCCCAAAATGGCTGACTGTTGGTGTTATTCTATTTGATGCGTATATGGCATCATTTCATGAGCTTGACGAGCTATTGTTGAAACATGTTGAATTTGAATTCAATTCTTCATGACCAAAGGCTCAAAAGATTCGTTGTTAGTTCAAAGCAAAAAGTAGACAATTCACTAAAAACAATTATTTGAATTTACAAAACGAAGTCAACCTCATAAAATCATGGAACAGAAACAGAAAGCAAAGGAACCTTTAAAAGCCAACAAAATCTTAAAAACCTCTAAAAAAGTAAACACAGCATCCAGCCCTCAAATGCTACCAGACTAGTTTCAACAGCATATCCTCTGCTATCATTTTCAGTGGTCACATATGCCGACGTTGCAGCCTGTATGCAATGTCGGTCTTCTTCATGAATCCCCCGAAACCTGTTGGCACACGTAAACGTTTTTCATTGCCTCGTTTTGGTATGCATTTCAGCCGTTGTAGCTCTGTCGTGCCATCTAGTGGCCATCTCAGTACTGTTCAGATTATCTTGCAACTGTTGTTCTTTTATGCTGTATTATTATTATTGTTTTCTCTCATTTTCCTCTTCTTTTATTTATTATTGCTTTGTTCGATTAAATATTTCCATGGGTAAGCCAATGTAAATATTTAATGTCATAAACTTTTAAGTCTATAAACAAAAGTTTATTAACTTAAAAAAAAGTTGATAACTTCTGTTTTCATTACGTTTTTAATAATCAGCATGCTTTCTGGAGAGCACATGGCGACTGCAGTCGTCTCTTCCACCATGAACAATCGAAAAATTGGATGAGCAAATTACACAGAAAGCATGTCCAGATAGCATACATACCCTTTCTTAGGCACGGCCATTCTCGAGAATATTCTTCACGAAATTTTTGCCTGTTTTTGAGAAGTTTCTCTTTTTTTCTGGCCGTTGGCTGCTTCATCACAGGAATGCTTCATCGTCTTTCCACTTTTGAAAGCTCTGGAAAAAGTTTTCACAGATAAATTGATCAAAACGGTTGTCCACACGGCTCTCTGAACATGTTGTTAAGGGGTCATTCCATAAAATATCACATGGTGGTGGTTGCTGACACAGTTTAGAAAAATTTTACATCTTCACCATGGAATATCTCTTATATGTAGATTTCAGAAATGCATTTATAAATTTTTATAGGCCGCCATGTTGAAGAAAAAAATCAAAATGGCTGCCTCCGACAAGCAAAATTGAGTCCTGCAGTCGTGTTTGCTTTTTATAATATCTCCCAAACTATTAAAGATAACAGTATTAAATAAAATCCAGTAACTTAAGCATAGTCTGAGCTATAAAATGAAGTATTAACATTGCATTTAATATTTTATTCAGTACCCAAAAATTTGACATGTGTTTTCTGCGCAAAATTGAATATTTCACTAACTTTAAAAATTTTTAACTTATGAAGGAATTACATACACAAAATGAAACTCTACAATTAAATAAAGTACATGTAGTTAGACAATTTAAAAATGTTAAACTCAATATTAACACCCTCCTTCTTACTAAAAAAAAATGTTTAAAAACTACATTTTGCAAATTTCGGCCATATTCGTCAAGCTGTATCTAAAAAGGGAGTGGATGAAAAAATCTGAAAATTTTATAGAATGTACTTCTAGCAGAGGTGTTAGCGTTGTGTAAGTCTCATATTGTGTTTTTGATCTGTATAGGTGCTGTAAAATATTAAAGATCATAAAAAATGGCAAATTACAGAATATAAATTTTGCACATCGTAATAACTTATTTTGGGTATTTATACTATATTATTTGTACCCTATTAAATTTTAGGGCATTGTCATGTGAAATATTATTATTTATAGGCATACAGGAAGTAGAAAATATAATAACTTCTATAAAATTATCTGAAAAAAGTTGGGTTTTCAAAACAAAGCTTGCTGCTTACATTTTATTTATAGTTGATGTGATTGATTAAGATTGTTCTGTTTAGAAATTTTTTCTTGACAATCTTGAATTGAAGTTAATCTTGAGTATTAAATGTTCAGTTTGTAAACCACAAACAATGTTTAGGTCACTTTTTCTGTAGCAACAATGACAACTTTGTGTTCAGATCGCAACTAATGTTATGAATCCGTCCTGTTGCAGTACTGAGTTCCAATGGTGAGATTTTCCTTAATAAATTTTCAGCTTTCACCCAAACCTTGTCATCTCTTGATAGTTTAAAACAAGTGCTTGGACCACAAGGATGAAAGAATGAATAAAAAAGTATTTGTGCTGACAGATACATTTTCAACTACACTTAGCAACCATTTATTGTCATAAATGCAACATACGAAGTCATTAATTTTTATATCACATACTAAAAAGTCATTTTTTTTTATTATTATTTTTGTACATATTGCTGATCCAGAAATAATGCCCACTTTTAATGTAAATTTATTTTTCGGGATGAAACAGTGATATTCTCTTGTGTGCTTAATTGTATGAGCTTTATTATATCTATCTTCCAAAAGATTCTGTATTTGAAGTATTTCTGTAGTAGATGAAAATTTAAATGTGATTCCAGTAATATTTCCATTACAAAATTTAAACATATCTTCAGCAGTTAAAATTTGATTTTCGAATGGGTTTTGGAGACTTGCTTTTTTTGACCAACCATTTAACAGTGCCTCCTCCAATGCCGTCACACAACCCTTTTCCATGCACAGTAGCAAAAAAGTGCCACTCAGCAGGTATTCCAAAATCTTCTTCATGATTCTTCATCTTCAAATTCAAAGAGTTTTTGTGACTTTTATATTGTCCGACACACCCATCCAAAAAGTAATATATTTTTGTAATATGATCAAATTTTTTTTGTAATTCTAAAACAAGTTTTTTGGAAACAGTAAATGATGTAGTATTATGCTCTAAATAATCACTCATTACTTAAAAACTGTACAATTTTACTTCATTCTTCTCATTCGCACATTATTACCGAGAAATGGAATCAAAGAAGACAGCGGTATCTGTCAAAACAGATGTGGAAGTATCAAGCTTTCTTTTTTGGCTAGAGGTTTAACGACCACCGTGAGCAACTCAGTGGGCTATAAGCAAACACCCGTCCCTAATTTAAAGCCACTGGTTCCAGGGAAGGGAGAGAGCCAGTGCTGTAAGACAAATATAACATCCATGCCTCACCGTGATTCGAACCCAGACCCACTTCGGATGATTTGTCAGAAGCCAGCACTTAGACCACTGCGCCATCGGCGGCATCTTTTTTTTTTTTTTTTTGCAGACAAAATCGATGACTGTAATGCCGTCTTGCATCGACGAAGAAAGAAAAAGATTTCACGGACAGTTCAAAATCTTTTTCTTCTGCCTTGATCTGAGGCGGTGGTTGATGGAATTTCGACCATTGTAACGGCTAATTACCGGCAAAAATCAGGAGAATTTGACATTCATCCGGAGGGCTAGAGGAAGGGTTGAAAATCCGGTGTCTCCCGCCTAAATCCGGAGAGTTGGCAAGCCTGCATAGGTGGAAGAAGCATTTATGCTCTGGCTCTGTCCGTCTTCATGATAACTCACATAAAAATGCTTCAATTTCAATGAACTTGGGGATCTACCCTATTTAAAATTGTTAAAATCGGACAGTAATTTAATTAGAAATCGGACCCCAATGAAATTTTCATTGAACAGGATAACGCGTAAAATTACTTTGATTTCGAGGAAAGTTTAGCATGTTTCTAAGCTACACCTCGGGATAAATCTTATTGAAAATTGTTAAAATTGGCGGAATATTTCTTACAAAATCAGCCTATAATTATTTACTCACGGAATAGCATGATTCCGTGCTCCATTTTCTGTGGAAGTGGGGAATAGATGCAGGTAACTGAAATATGCCCATAAATATTATTATTTCACATGAAAATGCCCTAAAATTTAATAGGATACCAATAAGAGTATAAATACCCAAAATAAGTTATTACAATGTGCAAAATTGATATTCTGTAATTTGCCATTTTTTTTTATGATCTTCAATATTTTACAGCAGCTATACAGATCAAAAACACAATATGACTCTAATAAAAAAAAACACAATATGAGACCTCTACCAATGTACATTCTATAAAATTTTCAGATATTTTCATACACTCCCTTTTTAAATAAAGCTTGCCAAATATTGCCAAAATTTGCAAAATGTAGTTTTTAAACATTTTTTTTAATAAGGAGGAGGATGTTAATATTGAGTTTAACATTTTTAAATTGTCTAACTACATGTACTTTATGTAATTGTAGAGTTTCATCTTGTGTTTGTAATTCCTTCATTAGTTAAATTTTAAAGTTAGTGAAATATTCAATTTTGCGCTGAAAACGCATGTCAAATTTTCTGGTACTAAATAAAATATTAAATGCAATGTTAATAATTCATTTTATAGCTCAAACTATGTTTAAGTTACTGGATTTTATTTGAAACTGTTATCTTTAATAGTTTGGGAGATATTATAAAAAGGAAACACGACTGCAAGACTCAATTTTGCTTGTCGGAGGCGGCCATTTTGGGTTTTTTCTTCAACATGGCGGCCTATAAAAAATGTATTAATGCATGTCTGAAATCTACATATAATGACTATTCCATGGTAAAAATATAAAAAATTTCTAAAATGTGTCATCAACCAATTTAATTGAAATCATGTGATCTTTTATGGAATGACCCTAAGGAGGAAATGCGGACCATGAAAAGAACACGGTTCACAGTTTATTCTGCTTTGAGCTGGAAGAAGGGGGGAAAAAACGCCCACTGCTCGCACCAATGTCTGAGCAGTCCTCTACTGGATGATGTCACAGTGAATCAACGCAGCCATGTGGTACCTCGTACCAGCCGCAGGGGAAAACGTGGGTGATATCCATAAAGGAAATGGGACTTAGCATATGATGCAACTGCTGAAAGAAGACTCGCCTTCTATAGAACATCCACTGGGCACTTTTAATGGATTTGCGCTGTGCACTGATGAGAGTTAAGACGTTGAAAAATGGAACTCAGCCTGCCTGATCTCAGAGAGGAATTTCCACAGCGGTTGCAGCGATCAGAAACATGATGGGGATTTCTATATCAGCTACCATACTTTATAGCAAAGATGCGTGACTGTAAAATTAAACTTCAAAAATAAATAAGTCTTCCCAGACACCTAAAGATTTCACCATTCCCTTCGTCAATATTTCTAACCGAACGCTCACCCGAGAGGAAACTAAAGTTTTGAAACTTGGACCAAAGTTCTGCTTCCGATCGAGACCGAACCCAAAAAGCGTCATTTCTGAGTTTGAGACCATAAATCGCGAATTCCAGAAAACAACAAAGATGAACTACGTCAACTGTGTTGCTCTAGGTTAAAATCGTGGTACCATCAGAAGCAATCGTTTCGTAATTTCAAAATTCCAAGGACGATTTCCAACCTTAGAAATGACCACTCCATAATACTGACGCTAACGGACAAATACGGCCAGATAGCGATAATGGACGCAGCGGATTACAATGAAAAACTAGAAGAATTTATATCCGATTCTGGATCTATAATCTTACGAAGGAATCCTCTAAATTCTTGGATTGCACAGGTAAAAAGAACTACAAGGTCAACTGACATTCCAGATGATCTCAAGAAATCCGCCAAATTACCACCTGTCACTCAGATCCCAAAACTATTTGGCAGACTTAAACACCGCAAACCCGGCAATCCATTGAGACCGATCCTGTCCAGAACATCCGCACCGACGTACCACTTAGAGAAAGCGTTAACAAAATTCTTAACTAATCATCTACCGGAGTTGGCCTTTATAATAACCTCCACTTTAGATTTTATCACGAAAATCAAGCAGCTCACTGTTGAACAACGTGACATTATCGGCAGTTTCAACGTAGTTTCTCTTTATCCATCGATCTCCGTACCGGAAGCCATCAGAACATTGAAAGAGGCTATATCTAATTCATCGGTTTATTCTCAGGAGTCTTGCCTCAGCATCTTCAAATTAATGGACTTGGTCTCAAATTCCAGCTACTTCAGTTTCCGAGGGCAAATTTATAAGCAAGTAAATGGCACTCCGATGGGATCTTCGCTCTCAGCCGCCCTTGTGGAAGCAATACTTCGCCCCATTGAGCAACATATATTCACCAACATCACCCCAAGACCTACCACCTGGCTACGATATGCAGACGACGTATTTTTCATATGGCCACACGGAAAGGAGACTCTCCCGTTTTTCCTCGATAAAATAAACTATATACACCCTACAATCAATTTCACCCTGGAGCTTGAACACAATGGTACCTTACCTTAGCAGCTCGACGTCTCAGTGAGCAAATCGCATGACAACCGCCTTCATACGGAAGTCTATTATAAACCCACCTCTGTTCCCAACCTGATGCTCCACAGTTCATTCTGCCCTGATGATTACAAGACCACCTTTTTCCATTCTCATATTAGAAGAGCTTTCACTGTCTCATCCGATGTCCGTTCTAGACACAATCCGAACTAAGAAACATCGTCAAATTGGCCACTGAGGCAGGATATACTTCGAACCAGATGCATAACTTTATCGAGAAAGCCAGAATCAGCAGTGCTAATAATATTTCTATGCCACAACTTTGCTACCTGGGCTCTATTCCCTACATACCAAATATTTCCTATCAACCCAAAAACACGCTCAGGAGGACGAACTTCGGTGTCGGCATAAGGTCTCTGGCAGTTTTATACACGATGCTTAAGAGAAATATTGACAAGCCCCTCTTCTCAATGAGGCAGGTGTTTATACCATCCCACTAAAATATCTGGATGGCTCCAGGCGATACTACATCGGAATGACCAAACGTTCGTTTGGAATTAGAATCAGCGAACATAAAAGGGATACAAGAGACGGGAAAATAACCACTGCCCTATCAAGAAAAGTCAAGTTCAAGTCTGCCAATCCTATATGGAGTGATGTAAAGAAATTATCTTCATATTCCACACCCAAATCTACCACCATTCGCGAAACCTTGGAAATCTTGACCAGCTGAGGGGCTTGCAACGATAGTCTCTCTGGAGTTGCCACGTATTTGGAATCAGTTCTTCAAATAATGCTGAGTGTTCTACCATAGTACCGCGTGCCCAACCAATGTGACCTCGTTTCTTCGAAATATCACGTTTGCTCCTAATCATTTATTGTCTAGTCAAGTCACTGCGTTTAAAGTGTTGAAACGTTCTATTATCCAGTTTGCAGTAAGCTGTCTACCTTCCTTGAGAAAGCCATCTGGTTGATGTGCGAAAGCTTGGAAATTTTGATTTTTATTCTACGCCAAGAAATTTTCGGATTTTTAGTATATAGTTATACTATTTTGAGAAAAGATATGAAATTTATGCACAAAACTCCCTACATGTCTAGAGGCAAAATTAAAAACTTGAAATTTTGTAGTTTTTAAGGCTCTTCCATAACTGCATGTAGAAACTATGGAGAATCCATAGCACCTGGCAGGTATGGAGAAGGTAGTGTTGAACAATGGATAACTGATTTGCTAAATTTAGTGAAAATTACAAGCCTACGGGCATCTTCAACTGCGGTGAAACTGGGCTTTTTTTTAGAGATCCAGACTTAGAAAATTTTGCTAGTAGACATTGGCCACCAAGACCAAAATTGTTAGTGGCCATAAAAAAAAATCAGTGGCTGAACTTTGAAAAAAATCAAATTGTATATTTCAGCATTCAAATTACCCAGTGTTCCCGCTGGCCATTGGCCAGTAAAACTTCCGTCGGACCACTGAACTTGTAACAATTAGAAAAAAAAATACTGGCCCAGATGACCAGTATTTTTTTTTTTCTAATCTGTTACAAGTAAAAAAAATAATTTACGATTTCTTTTACCTTGCTGTATGATTTTCTTTTTAGGCTACAAATTAATGATAGGTTTAAAAAATATTGGAGATAATTCCATTGAAATGATGCATTATTTTCTACATATATTATAAATGTCTAAATTTTTTTGTATTATTTTTTTACAGACCAGTGGGCATTTTGGTGGAGCAGTGGTTTGCAAATTCTAGTGGTCTGCCGGGCCAGTAGAAGATTTATTTCTAATTCTAACACTGTATTTCATACTATTATTTTTATAAAATTGCTTTCTATAATATCAGAATATTTTATTTTGCATATTTCAGTTACAATATGCTTAAAAGTTGAAACTGAAGTAATAAAATACATAAATTAATCTTTGTAATTTGGTCGGCGATATTTCACGCTATCCTCCCACGTAGTTTTATTGAATTTTCAGGATCAAAATTGTTCATTTTTATTCCTGATGTTTTGATCCTAATGCGACTTTCAAGTGTGTTCTTTTTCATTCAGAGGCTTCTTTCACCTAATGTATGTTTAACTGCTGACCAAAGATGTTCCACATGAGCAGTCGACGGCAGTACCGTTAAAAGCACTGTTAAGTTGTTCTTATACTTTTATAAGGAAAATCAAAATATAAGATAAACTAATGAAAATCAAAGTATAAGACCTTTGTTGATCTCGTAAACATCAAAACTGGCGTAAAAAAAAAAGGACCTATCACGATTTAAAAAGGCTTTAGATTACCTGAATTCTCTAATTTGTGTAACAATTTTTTTAAATTACACGAAATTCTGTTAGGATCCTAGAATCTTTTTGAATTGAAGCCACTCTTCCAAAGCCCGATCTGGGTTAAACTTTAAAACTTTCCATATTTCAGTTATTGCATCATTACCACAATTGTTTAGGCCTTCAGAAGATTTGGGAAATAGCACCTCATCTAAAGAGCAGGCACATTTGCATAAAACAGATGTTTGGGCATTATTAAATCTTTTTTTCAAGTTTGTGTGTCTCTTTTATCAATAAAGCAATGCTATTTTCTGCAGTCCTATATCTTCATCATCTGCAACACATCTTTGTTGCTCGCATGCTGTGCTGATTTGGTACCCTTGAAATGTTGATGGCATGTCATCATTTTAAGACAAAAATTCCTTAAAAAAGGACCAATTTGCCCCTTCATCTGCAGGTTTTAAAACAGCCAAATTTAGTTCAGTAACATAGTGCAAAGCATTACTAATGTCCACATCAGTGTTTTCCAGCTTCCTGGAACATTCAGCAACACATGAAATTATGTCAAAAAATGTGTTGGTCTCAATCCGTTGGTCATCTGAATGGATATATATAACCAAAAGTTGATTTAAGAAAATTGAGCAAGAAATTGTAATTCCCGAAAATGATTGTAAAATTTTTTTATGGGTTTCATTCATGTTTTTTTTTTTTTCATGTGCTGTTGCCTGTTTTGTGGTTCAGGAGTTTTTAACCAAATCTAAGAAACTTTATCTTTTACAGAAATTAGGAAGTGGGATGTTTTTCTTCTTGAGGTACTATTAAAAGCACACTGATTACAGTAAAAAGTACTTTGGAAGGCAGAAAATATGAAAACAAGTCTTTGCTTTTTTGCTGCCTGTGATAAGTCATTGATATAAATCAGGAAAAACCTCCAGATTATCGGTTATTTGGGGCTACCACTCATTTTGCCAAATTAAATTCCCTGAGTTTTCCCATCTGCAGACAATAGTATTTTTAAGAGCCACCCAAACTGTATTTAAACTGGATGAACAGTATTACAGAAACAACACTAACAGACAAAACTTGAACTAAATCATCTGCTGATGGTAAGATGAAAAAAGCAGTCTAACACTTGAAAAAGAAAAACCTTCGCCAATCTCTTAAACATCAGAGCTGGTGTAAAAAAAAGTTCTTATGAACAGGAATAGTAATACAGTACTGTCATACTCATGCTATCAAGATTTTCATTGTTGTATTTTTCTGTTTATTTCTGGATGTGGGATAGTTGGAGGTATTGCATGGTGAATTTTATGCACTTTATTTCACTGCGATACTCTTACCATCCACATGCACTTACTTACTTGTTTTTCTTGCTGCCACCAGTCTACATTGGGGTAAGGTCTAGACGCCTTATGGAGATCACTTTATTCGAGACAGAGGCGTGGTTGAAGACTTCCAAGCTGGTGTAGAAATGAGCCGAAGATATTTAACAAATAAATTTATTATCCACCACTTAGGGTAGGATGAAGGTTGGTTTTACACCATGCACTAGAACATACAGAAGAATTTTAGGTGGCAATAGAGCTTGAGCTAAGCAAACAGAAATATGAGCTTCCTTGTTAGCACCGTTCAGTTTTTACAAGAGTTCAGTGAAGTCAAATTCAGTTCTTGTTTGAGTTCATAAGTTACGCAGCATTCAGCACATAAGGTAACACTTTAGCATAAGTTATGCTTTAATAGCATTCTGCAGCACTTTGGAACAAGATCTGAGATTATCAGATCTCAGATATAATGGATCTCGACCTCGGCCTGATCCCTTGGAACACAATATAGTTACTAACCGCAGTTAGTTGAAATCTATCCCTAGCTAACTCGACCGCAGCAGAGCGCCGTTCTTAAGTCAAAATCATCCCACGCGATGACCCTACGTCCTTTCTCTCTTTCCATTTTCCTATCAAACTTCTGAAGGAATTTCATCTTTTGAAATTCCTTCAGAAGTTTGATAGGAAAATGGAAAGAGAGAAAGAGCAAGTGCTTTTATTCATGGATCAGTGCCCTGCTCACCATCATGACCTCCCAACACTCAGCAATATGAGTAAGCTTCAGCTGCTGGATTTGGGGATTATTCGTTGTGTGAAAGTTCACTACAGGAAAACTTTGGTTCGCAGAATTCTCACTGCTTTTGAACTGAAACAAGTGTCCATCCTTGATGCCCTTCATATGCTCTGTTCGTCATGGAAAGATATCACTGAAACTTGTATTACGAATTGTTTCAAGAAAGCAGGCTTTTTTCCTTCAGAAAATGAAAATGAAATGCCTGCCAATAATGAATAAGTACTAAATGATGAAGATTGGAGTACCATTTTAGGAGGATTGATTAGTTTTAAAGAGTTTGTAGACATTGATGAAAATATAGTAATGGGGGAATTGAGGGATATTCAAGAAACAGCCAGTAAAATTCAGAATAACGATGATGAAGAGACAGATAACAAAGAAGAATTAACAAAAGATCCCCCAACTTTTGCAAAAGCAATAGAAGCTTTGTAAACTCTTTTTCACTACATACAACTTGCTGATACCTCTAATGCCACACATTCTCATTTCAACTAACTTGAAAAGGCTATTTTCAATGAGAGGCAACAGCAGAAACAATCTTCAATTTAACACTGTAAAGTTTAAAAAGCCATAAATGTGTAAATAAGGTATGTAATTAAAATTCTGAGATTATGTAATTTACAAGTTTGAGTAATTTAAGCTTTTAAGTGTTAAATTTAATTAAGTAAATCCAATCATTGATATTTTTCTTATTCTGCATGTTATTTATTCTCATGTTGATGAGAATAAATAACATGCAGAATAAGAAAAATATCACAAAAAAATATATCAAAATGAAGTCACAGAATTTAATTACATTTTAAATTTAATTTTGGCTCGAATTACACTAAACTTGCACTTATGCGTCGCTCTCATTTATGCGTCGTTTATGGTTGGTCTCTTGTCCCGACATATGAGTGAGATATTAACTGTATTATAATTTCACAATTTTTCATGCTATTTATCAAGAAACAGAAAAACCTTTGTTTTTCCTTAGAATACTTTTGTATTTTTGGACAGCAATACCCTCAAGATTTTTTGAAGGGTCATGAAGTCCCAAGTCACCTGTCTCACCACTTACTGAGAATTTCCTTATTATTTTGACAGTGAGTGAAATTACCACTGAAGTGCCACAAGTTTTAATAAGAGATTCTGATGAACCTTTCCAATGTTTTGATTTCTCTAGAGTTATACTAACAAGCAAAATGAAGTCACAGAAAGGTGTAACAGAAATAAATAAGTTGCTCCTTTACGTAACATTACATTTTAATACAACAAAACTTCACTATCACTTAATTATATCCACAACTGAAAGAAAAAAATACAGATCCAAATTAACAAAACTGATATAAATTCTTACCAGACTGTGTTCATTTGTGGTAGCATCTTTCTTTTTCTAAATGGAGCCATGATTCTGTAATAGAAAAAAAAAAAAAAAAGGAATGAAGAAAAAAACAAAAACTATAGAAAAATAGTATTATTTGGTACACAGAACCTGCTACAATTAGCAATAAAAGTCTTTTGGGTAAAGACAAAAACAGCAGCATTAAAGATCTAAGAATTAAAAATTTTAATAAATTAGCCACAAAGCTTTTGACTGAGACTTCATTGCTTTCCATCTAGAATAGGCATGTTTACAGATAAAAAATAACATGATAGAAGATTTCAGATAAAAGAAAAAAAAAAGAATCAAAGATCACCTGTTAGTATAAAACACTTTAGAGTCAGTTTAAGTTGAAATAAAGGCAAAAAGTTTCATGCACATTTTACAAAGGAGAAACAATATCTAAAAGAAAGACAAGACATAAAAAGGAGGTTGCCACAATTTTAGATGATAAAAGAAGTCAAATAAGCCTGACCACTTTCACAAAAATATTTGTTTTAGAAGTGATTTTTCTCACCTGTAATATCCAAAGTGACACTGTTAACATATCAAACATATATACATGATTTACTTCTGTACTGTCAGTTTACTTTATATCATAACATTAAGAACATGTTGGATGAAAATCAAGTGTCAAACAGACACTACATTCATTACACATCCTCCATATGATGCAGTCATGCCCCTTAAAACAATTAAGTTGATCATCGCATAAAACTTTTGGGGTTAATATGCCATAAAGTACCAATACGTGTCTGTGAATCCTACCTAAATATATATATATATATGTATATATTATTTATTAAAGGTTATTTAAATTTATTTAATAAAAGTTATATTACTCAAAGAAAAGTTTAGTCTAACTAATGAAGAAGAAAAAAATAGGGCTTTCGCATGCACGCTAAGAAAAGAATTTGCAAATATGGTGCATGACTCCTATTTTGCCACTAAAACCGTGCGCGCCGAAGAGCGTCGTGCAGCCAGCCTAACGGCAGCAGCGGGAGTTCATGTTGGCCTTCGGACGGGCGGCAGATCATACCATTGCACACGTTGGTCAGATTTTACCAGCGCATGATCATTTGATGTGATGCTGAAAGGAGGAAGGATGGTGAATTTATGTTATGTTTAAAGCAGGGCTGGAAAATTACTGGGCACCTAGAAATTTGGTACTGCCGCCCAACTTTTTTTTTTACTTCAAATTTCGTAATTTGCAGTCATTATTTTGAATTTTATAAATGCAAAATGTAACTTCAACAAATTGTAATTTAACCTCTGAAATTTTCTGCTTTGATCGCATTTATAAATTCGGTCAGTTGCTATCGTGATCCGTGTGTTTCAAGCAGAGAAACCAGTTGAAACCCTCTGAGTCACGTGACTAACCTGTCAGATTACGGAAGCACTGAAGATCATATGCTTTGGTTTAGCTGCCAGTCCGGGAGCAGAAACAGCATGATGCGGCGGCTGCATCGCAGATTCTCGGAAAGGTGTGCAGACTGTTTTTCTATCTTCTTAACATTAATTGTTTTTAAGATTTCTTCAGATTTTAAAACAAAGGGAAAATTTCACGCATTTTTAATGTTGGCTCCTGTTTAAGATGTAAAGCTTAAAATAGATGAAAAGCTCGTGCTCAGTTAGTCATGAAATAAAAGATTGCCATCTAATGCACGATTAGAATAACTAAAAGTTAAAAGAAACTGATGCTCCTGTACACACCAAATGTTGTGAAAATGATCTCCATGCGTTTTTGGACATTTGCTAACCAGAAATATTACAAATCATAATATTCAAACCTCAGTTTTCAGGAAGCCTATGTCTGTCCTTAGCATCATCCCTTACAACTCTATGCACCCTCTATGTCATAAGCTTGCAGCCATTTGTTTCATGATACAACGAGCCATTACACACTCCTCCAGTAGCCGTCTGAAAAAACAAGAGATTGCAAAAATTAAGGAAATCGCCCGAAACCATGGCTATGAAGATCATTTGGTGGATTCTGTTTATAAAAGACTCAGAAACTCAACCATGTCCACACTCGTGAGAGAAACTAGAGATAAGAAATTTGTTGGGTCCATGTGCTATGACCCACACGTTACTCGCATTATGAAAAACTTATGTCATCGTCATAAAATCGATTTTGACTTCAGAACATCAAATACCTACTCCATCATTCGCAACGACCGCGATCAAATCAAACAGGGATCCTGTCATGGAGTATATAGCATACCTCTTTACAGTACTGAGCCAGATGACCCACCTCTCACTTACATAGGATCTACCCAGAGGATGTTGGATATCAGAATGAAGGAACATGTTTATGACATCAAGACTCGAAACCAAAATACTGCATTATCTCGCCTTACCAACAAGGGTTCATATTATCCAGCTTGGCAGGAGGCTTCCATCGTTACACCACCACGGAACAAAACCTCGTTGCTTTTTGCTGAGAGTTTGTTAATATTCATCAAGGGCAATCAATGTTGTAATGACTATATACCAATGTACATCCCCAATCCTTGGAAAAATTTCCTGCCAAGGGAATCAAATAATACTCAAAGTGACAACACCTTGAGTGCCTTAACACCAGATGACACAATCACCCCACTCAGCGACCCGGATCCTCCCGTGAACAATCCCAGGCATGCGCAGTGAACGCACAGTTCGACTCATGACACTTCCCCCTTCTGTTATTTAAAGGTCGGAATCACTAATTCGTGAGCACATCTGAGGATGATCCCAAGAGGGATTGAAAGATCTCGTGTTTGTTTTAACCTGTCACTTAGATCATTTTCACCACATTTGGTGTGTACAGGAGAATCAGTTTCTTTTAACTTTTAGTTATTCTAATTGTGCATAAGACGGCAATCTTTTATTTCATGAGATGTAAAGCTGTAATCAATAGATCCCTCACTCATTTTATTTTAGCTTTTATTCTTCCATATTTTTCAAACCGATAACTTCAACTTAATGAGATATAATTGCTTTTCCTGAGCTTTGAATTTCGGAAGCGATATTTTTAAGCACTTTTAACGCACCACGCACGTTTGATGTGCGTGGTGGTAAAAGTACATAAATACATTTCGGAAGCTAAGGGTCGCAACTTTTTCTTTTTTTTTTTTTTTTTGCATGGAGCCCTTTAATCTAACTGAAAGTTAAATTAAGGCGATTTTTTTTTATTACGAGATCCATACCATATTTTTAAAGTGTTTTCTGTTTCCATTTGCAACTTTTTTCTCCTATTGCCTCCAGATAGCTTTACTTTAGTATTCAGTTAAGATTGATAAGGTGTTTCTTTTTTTTTTTTTTTGTACTTACTTTTTTTTTTTTTTCAAAAACCATATGGTTTTACACATTTTTATTGTCCCTCTTCCGTTTTTCACGGTCGCATTATGGGACATTCCGGAAGTTGATCACATTTTTTGCCTTTTTTGGCTTCCAGATAACTTAATTTCAGCCAGATTATCGCCTTTTTTTTTTTTTTTAAACAAAACCCATATTTGTTAAGCGTTTGCAACATTCCCTTCCGTTTCCGCAGCAATGCGGCATTTCGGAAATTGATGGTCACATTTTATTTTATTTATTTTATACTTCCAGATGGCTTTATCTGGAATATTTTTTAAAAACCATATTTTTACGTACTTTTTAACACCCCCTGCTTTGTTTCCAAAGCCGTATTACGCTGTATTCCGGAAGCTGAAAGCTGATGGTCGCAATTTTTTTTAGTTATTATTTTCTTCCAAATGGTTTAATCTTAGATTGATGATGTGAAAAAGGTTTTTTTTTTTTTTTTGCTTTACAATAATCCTTGCCGTTTTTTTTTCACTTTAAATGGGGTTTAATTACATCAATGAAAATGCTCCAATCACATTTTCATAAATTCACTAAATTTTTCTTTAAATTGAGGTCAATTCACAAATTGGGGTTCAAACAAAAATCTCACATATGGATTCCTGGTTTTCAAATCAAGCTAAATGAGGCAAAATTACTGTTGTTTGTTCCGAAGTTGATGTGACCCCCCCCCCCCCAAACTCGATCACCTAAATAATCACCTGGTATAGTACAACATATAATTGCTGCAGGAAATAGTAAGAGCAGAGCATAATGTCTATCAGGCAAAACATCCTTTGGAGGAGGGAGTTAAAGTTTAATCAATTAACTACGTGCAAAATAAAAAAAGTATGGATTTCAAATTATTCCTTATACTTTCTGACCATTATTTTTAAAAATCCAAAAGCATTGAAACTAAAAAATGAGGTTTCAGTTCTGAATGAAGTTAAATAGTTCAAGTTTCGTTTGCATTTCTTGTCAGGGAAAAGCTAGTTTGACTACTGTTACTAAATTAATTTGCACTATTATCGAAATCTGAAATTGCCTCATTTTTTAAAACATCGCTTTGGTGCAGTGCAGAACAATAAATTTTATGGCAAAATTAACATTTATACACCTTTTACCTTGCAGACAGTTTTTAGGTTTTCCTTTTTGCGTTGCAGACTTCTGAAAAAGATTTTGCTCTTGGGGCCATGTGGAATGCCATTTTCATTTTTTTTTTATAGGCATAAACTTCCAAAAGCTTTACACCTCTTCTCTTAAGATCCCTCCTGTGCTTCCATCCTTCACTGTGATATCATCTGCTTTTGCCTCAGAATCACCTTTGCTTTCTTTATCTAATAACTCACAGAAGTATTCACCCCATCTTTCACTTAACTCATTGGGCTCCCATATAATTTCCCCCCCATTCTTTTTTTTCCATAACTTACAACTTTGTTTCCTCTATTTTCCCTGAGTCTCATGTACTTCCAGAATGTTTTTCAATCTTACCAAAAAGCCAAATCATGTCTTTCCTCCTTTTCATTCCTATCTTTTGCTTTACTATGGAGAACAAGCTTAGCTGCTTCACGCTTCTTACAGAGATATTCATCCACAGAAACCTTACCTTGCAACATGCCCAAATAGGCTTCCTTCTTTCTCTTTACTGCATCTTCAATCTCACTATTCCACCAAGCATCACCTCAATTGTTACCCACTATTGTGGTGCCACAGAGCTCTTCAGCAGCAGTGACAACACAGTTCTTAAAAAATTCCCACTTCTTTTATACATCCCCCTCACATGACTTCAACTCCTTCAGTCGTTCTCTGAGTGTCAGAATAACGCTCATGATCTTCAGAGAGCTTTTCAACCTTCATTCTTTTAATCCTGGGCCTTTTACTATTTATTTTCCTTCAACCAACATTCAGTTTCACTCGTGACACTACCAAGTAATGATCACAGGCAACACTGCACCTCTCCTCACACGACTGTCAACAACTAAGTGTTTTAGATGCTGATCGTAGACAACAAAATCTATTACTCTATTGACCAAGAGTATGATTTTCCAAAGTATACGTGCAGATATACTTGTGGTTGGAAAAGGTATTAGATACACACAAACCATTCTCAATATGCAGAGCTCAATTAATCTTTCACCATTATCATTCACACAAGGATTATTAAACTTGCCCAGAACATTGTCAGAAATCACATTCTGCACACCTACTCTAGCATTGAAATCCCCTGCTATTATAGCTTTCTCTTTAGCACCAAACTGGCTCAAAACAGCTTTTAGCTCATTCCAGAAATCTTCCTATCAGAAGGTTTTGAGTCACAAGGAGCATACACTACAACAATTACTATTCTCTGAAGTTTCACTTTCAAACGAATCCAAAAAATTATCTTACTTATGCAGCTATAGTGAATCAAGTTGTTCTTCATCTTTTCACTTAAAATCACACCTACACCAGCCTGTTCTTCTCACATAATCCAAAAACTTCAGACCACACACTCACTGTACCATAACGAATATGGTGTTATATGGTGTTACTGGGAATTTACTTAATCTAGTGTAAAAGCCATGTATGCTAGCAGTTGAGCTTGTGCACGAGCGAATGATGTTTTATCAAAATGTTATTTTATTGGTGCAGGAGTCAGACAAGGTTGTGTAATGTCAACCATAGCTATTTAATATATTTATGGAGGCGTGCATGTGTGATGCCAAAATAGGTAATACTGATTTTTGTCTTAGTAATATCTGTGTGACGAGATTGCTGTATGCTGATGACCCTATCCTGTTGGTATTGAGCAAAAGTGAGTTGCAGAGTATATTGTCCCAGATGTACAAAGTTTGCATGAAATTCAAACTGAGTATAAATAAGGGAGAAACCAAAGTTATGGTTTTTGAGATAGGAACTGGTAATACTGAATGTAATGTAAGTCTAAATGGCACAGTGATTGACCAGGTGAATGAGTGTGTGTGTTTAGGAAGCATGTTTGACAGAAAGAACAAATTGGATGGCAAAATTAGTAGGAGAGTGAATTCTTCATTGAAAGTCATGGCTGCTTTGGGAAGTTTTTCATGGGAATGATGGGTTTTTAAGAGAGTCCTGCATGACTGTGTATGACAGTGTAATTGTTCCTGCTAGTGAAACCTGGGTATTACAGAAGAAACATAGGAGTCGTTTGTGTGATGGCGAAATGCGTTACTTAAGGGGGGGGGGGGAAGACTTGTTCTGATTGTGTGAGGAATGAAGATGTGTTGCAGTTGTGTAGTATGAAGCAAAATGCTGTTAGCCAGGTGTAGACTAATATGCTTCGGCGGTTTGGCCATGTTGAAAGAATGAGTGATGAGATGCTGACTAAGAAAATATTTGTAGCCCAATTTGCAGGAAGGCCAAGGAAGTCATGGGAGGATCAGATTTGGGAGTGTCTGCATGAGAAAAAGATTGAGTATGAAGCATAGAAGATCTTGTGTACGGCATGTGATGGATGTGAGTGAAGCCCGAGTTGTGTGTCATGATCACTGTGAATGGAGAAGTTTGATATGGCAACAGTAAGTAGAAATTATCTGGTCGTTTGTATTTCTTTGTGGAGCTAACCTCTGAATCTCAGAGAGCAGCTTAATGATATGTATGTAATACTTAATGGTAACAGTTTCACAAACTCTTACAATGTAAGTCAAACCAGGTACAAGATTGTGGGCAGGGCACACTTAAGTTTGCCTGTTCCAGCATATAATACTTCAATAAATCTGGAAAAATCATGTGATTTGAAGATTTTTTTATTAATAATCTAAAGTAACTTATGGGATTTTACTAGGAAATTTTTTCTTTAATAGCAAATTTTCGGAGAAAACTCTTCTCCTTCTTCAGGCTGTCTTGTTGTTGTCACTTTTTACTTGTCACTATCACGGTTACGGTTTACCTTGACGGTTACGGTTAACCTTGACGGTTTAGGTTATTTTTCAACAAATCCTGCCAGATGTTAGGCAGGGAAAATCCTTTGCAGTCATTGATGATGGAATTTTGATTTTTCTCAATCTCTATTCCTTCTTTCAGTTTTCTTTTTGAAAATTGCTTTGGAAACTGATTATTTTAAGGAATTCCAATCCATGCTGTGCCCAGTTTCTCTAACATGCCTATCTAATCCAGTCTTGTTGGAGCAATTTTTTATAGCTGCTTTATGCTCAGTTATACGAGTTTCTAGTCTGCGACCTGTTTCACCTAGAAACTCGTATAGCTGAGCATAAAGCAGCTATAAAAAATTGCTCCAACAAGACTGGGTTAGATAGGCATGTTAGAGAAACTGGGCACAGCATGGATTGGAATTCCCTTAAAATAATCAGTTTCCAAAGCAATTTTCAAAAAGAAAACTGAAAGAAGGAATAGAGATTGAGAAAAATCAAAATTCCATCATCAATGACTGCAAAGGATTTTCCCTGCCTAACATCTGGCAGGATTTGTTGAAAAATAACCTAAACCGTCAAGGTAAACCGTAACCGTGAGAGTGACAAGGAAAAAGTGACAACAACAAGACAGCCTGAAGAAGGAGAAGAGTTTTCTCCGAAAATTTGCTATTAAAGAAAAAATTTCCTAGTAAAATCCCATAAGTTACTTTAGATTATTAATTCAATTAAACTAGGAAGCCATTTCTCAACATGAGCTTTATTCAAAGATTTTTTTATTTTTATTTTTTAAGTAGCTCAATCTGTAGCATAATTTTCCACTACAAGCTACTTTATTTTGTAGCATGCTACTACATTTTTCTATTTGTAGTGATACTGAACATTAAGCTACTGAAAATGTAGCATGCTACTTCCAAGCACCGTATACACTCATATCTGTCAGTTCATCTCACATTTTAAATACTTTAAGGTTTAAGAAGTACAAGTGTGGAATGTCTTTTTATCCAAGATGCATTTAAGGTAGCAGTGTCAAAAATTTTAGATTTTCCCTTAATTAAAGATTTATGACTAATACTTAGAGATACATAATTTTTGTATTTACGAAATTGATGTGAATAAATGCAAAATTTGCCAATATAAGCGAATAAATACTAAAATTTGATTTTAACTACTTTTCTGTGACATCTCGATAATTAACTTTTTCTAAAGCGAAAATAGGACATAATTTTGCATAGCACTTGTGGCGTGCATGTCCTACTCAGTGTGTGTTACTCGGGAAACTCCAGGCCACGCCTCTTTCCCTCTCAGCGAGTCAGCCAGCGCTGCTCAGTCGCGCTGGCTGGCTGGCTTTGAAATAATACGAATGAGCACGTTTGTTTTTGCATTTCGGTAGTAGACTACAAACTACAACGCCCGCTATCCGTTTGATACACGTATATCAATATAGGCCGCCCTTAGAAGGAATTGACCACGAGGGATTGAGCGATACAAATATCGTGATATATATATTAAGCAATATATATATATATATATCCCGATATTTGTATTGTATCGCTTAATATATAATATCGGGATATACATATTTATTAAGCAATATATATATATATATATATATATCACGATATTATATATTAAGCGATACAAATATCGTGATGTGCAAATTTTGTAATGCTCATCTAGAAGGGCAAATTAACTCTTCACATGACACCCCACACAACAAATGAAGCCTACCAGCATATTGGCAGACTATTTTGTCCATCTGTAGCTGCAACCACACCCACATCATCTTTGAACACAAATTTAGCATTGGAAAGCTTCTCTAATTTATATCATTTTATAAAGACATACCACGGGATGAGCTCATCGATGGATACAATCATTTTCACAGACGGCTACTTACAGTGGTCAACCAAGATACTCCTGTTGATGTCATACAGATTTTAAGAGCAACAAAATGCTGTTACTTAAACTATTCAAAGCCTCTATAATTCTGTTAACAGTGTGGATGCTGAGAGATATTTCTGTATGTACAACATCGTTATTACTGACAGAAGGCAAAGGCTAAAGGAAGAGAATATAGACACCACTAAAATGTTGTTAGCTTTTAACTAAGTACTTTGGTACTTAGCATACCAGTAAGTAAAGTTTGAAAAACATTGTAAGTAAACTTTGAAAAACAATTTTTTTGTCTTTAGTTTTTGCAAATAAATGCAAAATTTTTGATTTTCAAATATTTTTTATGCGAAATTTGTATTGGGGGGCAAAATTTGCGTATCCCTACTAATACTTTCTGTAAATGTGTAGATTAGCATCCTAAATTATTTCGTCGGAAAAATGTTAGTACCTGTAATTCACACACGGATGACTACAAGTTCAGCCGCGCTCATTCTTGCCAGGGGAGCGAAGCATGATGTACTCATATGCTACAGAATATAGTTCATTCATGTTTAATGTTTTGTCATTGTTTTTAAAGCAGATGTCGAGAAAAGTTTCTTTTTTTATATATGATTTCCTGATTCCAAATGGAAAGTATGAATACGGCTTTCTATGTTGTACAGGAAACTGGGGAAGTATAACTTTCGGTTCTGCTTTGAACGGCTTCCTTTCATAGCTGATTTGCTGTGCCACTGTACTTTTGGTTCTCCTGTAAATACTTTCTTCATAGGTCAGTTTTGATCTCACTGATACGTACATTTTGCAAATCAAAGCTTTTTTCCGGTTTTTCCTGCCAGCAACGTACAGAATACAACAAAATAAAGGGTGGATAATCTGGACCTATTTTCTGTAGCATATCACTACAACATTTATCGCTCTCCTGCCAACAGCGTAACCGCTTTCTCTTGTACTCTTCCGCCCGTCATTTCGGAACAGCAACGAACCTTCCTTTTAACAGACCAAAGCTTGCAATCATCGTGATAGCGATGAGTTAGGCCTATCGCAGCTTCTCTTCACAGTATTGTACTTACAAGTAAATATTACGATAAAAGTACTTAAAAGACATTTACAACATGAAATTTCTGCACCATTTCCCATTATTTTCCATAATCTAAAATCTGTACGTCACACTTTTTCCAGGTATGTACTAACATTTTTCCGATGAAATAATTTAGGACGCTAACCTACACATTTGCCATACTTTCCCCCACATAGCAAATTATAGTTATAGTACACTAGATACATGGCAGGTATATGGGCATGTTTCTTCTTAAATCTTATGTTTCCTCTTTATTTTGAATAGGTTACTAAAAAGTTGAGGGGGTCCTTCTCTTGAGTGGTGTACAAAAATCTTTGTTCATGGACTCACACTCTTACCATTTTTATTTCCAATTTTTCCTCTTTTTTTTTTTTTGTGGTATCATTGGTGTTTCCTGTTGCTCTGAAATTAATGTTTTTGGCCCCTTTGTATTGTGATTTTATTTTTCTCACAAAATGATAAATACCAGGTCTTAGACATACTTCATAGCACACAGCCTTGTTTTATTCAAAATAGGCGCCTTCAGCAGCTACAGATCTCGCACCTCTGCCAGCGAGTGACAAGTGCTTCGATGCCAGTCCGGAAGAAATATGGCTCCCTAGATACAAGAAAGCCCCAGAATGCAACTTTGGCCTCCACATAATTTCTGAAGGTCCTGTCCTTCAAGTAATTGCTAAAATGCATGAACAGGTGGAAATTGGTAGGTGCCAAGTCAAGCGAGTAGGCTGGATGTGGGAGGGTTTCGGACCTCAGTTCATGTAGTTTCCATTTCGTCATTTGCGACACGTTTGGTCTCTCGTTATGGAGGAGGATAGGACTCTTCCTGTTCACCAAATATGGCTGTTTGGAACACAACTTCTGGTGCATTCAGTCAATTTCTTCACAGTATGTGACTGAGGCAATGTTTTCACCAGCATTCAAGAACCTGTAGTGTATGGCACCATGAAGAGTCCACCACAATGTCAGCAAAATCTTCTTTGGCATCAATGTTGGTTTAGGATGTTGTTTCAATGGTTCACCATGGTTCAGCCACTGCCCAGAGTGCTTACAGATGTTGCCTAGCACCCACTTTTCATCAAGGTTACAATGAGATCAAGTAGGGGCTCCTTTTCATTGTGAATCAGGTTACTGCACATCTCAAACCGTTGTTGTTTCTGATGCTCCACCAGTTTGAGTGGGACCCACGTATCGAGCTTTTTGACATTATCAATTTGGTGGAGATGTTCGGAAATAGTTGACACTAACACACTGTACTGTTTGGCGAGTTCTCTGACTGTGACACGAAGATTTGCCATCTGCGATACAAAGATTTCCCTCCTGTGATGCAAAGATTTGCCTTCAGAGAATCATTATCAATGACCAAATGCTGTCTGTCCTCAGCCCTCCTCATCTTGTAGGCTTGTGTCACCGGAATGAAACTTTTCAAACCACCAACGAACAGTATGTTCAGATGTTGCCTCCTTGCCCCACCCCTCAACCACATTACGATTGGTTTGTGCCGCATTATGACCAATTTGAACTCATGAAGCAGAATCACCCGCAACTCGCTCTTTCCTAATGCGTTGAATACGGCTTTCTATGTTGTACAGGAAACTGGGGAAGTGTAACTTTCGGTTCTGCTTTGAACGGCTTCCGTTTGTAGCTGATTTGCTGTGCCACCCCTCAACCACATTACGATTGGTTTGTGCCGCATTATGACCAATTTGAACTCATGAAGCAGAATCACCCGCAACTCGCTCTTTCCTAATGCGTTGTAGACCACTCTCACATTTATTTATTTTTTATTTTTATTGAAGGTTTAATGACCACCATCAGCAACTCAAAGGGCTATACGCAGTCGCCCGTCCCTAATCACTCTCACATGAGTAGCAATGACTGAAGCTCAACTCATTATGACATGTATGTAAAATCTGAGTCACCCTTCAACTTGTACAAATAGCACTATGAGCGGGTTGGTCAGCAAGCATAGGAGAGTTAAATGTGGCACCTCAGGAAATCAGCCATTATTTTCCAAACGACCTGAAAACAACAATTGGCACTTCTTGTTATGTGTTAAAAAGTCACAGTGTTTACTGTGTAAACCAAATATTATTATTGCAGCTTCTAAAAGTTGAACAAGGTTTTAAATCACATTTTACAAAAAGGTAAATAGGATATTAATTTCATACTGTAAGTGTAATTTCCCCCTTGCCAATCAGTGTTGTAAGAAAAAAAAGTATCCATTCATCATAAAACTTTGTTAGCACAAATACCACATAGTGCCTTACTGTAGCCAAAGATTTTGTGTTTATTGGCATGCAACATTTTTTACCCGATTCCACTCAGATTTTGTATAAAACTGTGGTCTTCATTTTGCGGCCTGATCTGTGTGTTTAGACTCACAAGCCCAACAAAGCACAATTGTTATACGGTTGCCTTGGGGAAATGTTAAAAAACAGAATGTTGACAATACTTACAAATTATGCTGAGAACAATTGCATAAAAATTAAAGATGGGGTGCTATATTTTATTTTAATTAAACAGGTGCATATCAAGGAGGTTAGAATACAATATCTGGAGATGCCCTTTTTAATGCAGCAATACCACTTTGTGTGAAACCTATAATCGCGAGCAACGACGGTTAAAGTGTGGGAAAGCTGATGGTTTCAAGGCTATTGCAATGCACTTTGTGTTGACCGAATTACATTCTTCCATCGTAAATGTTACAGATTTCGCATCGTAAATTGCTGCTGATGTGTGAGAAAGTGCTGAATTTATAAAATTCTTAATTATTTTGAGGCTCCTTCTCCATTTTTATTTTAAATTGAAATACACAAACGTTAGTGTGAATTCTAAACAAAACATAATGTTAAAATTGAAAACTTTACTCATGTAAGAAGTATAACTCATTCTGGTTTGATATTAACACAATTTCTGCAACCCAAAACCACGCAATTCCAAAATACACACTGTTGAAATTACACAGGTATCATGTAAACAATGTCAAATTCCCACACCGTGCAGCTTTATAGTTAAGAGACTCAGGGCATCTCCAGAGGTATTATTCTAACCTCCTTGGTGCCCACCCACTTGAAATAGATGTAGCGATTTGTTAATAACACCAAGCAGTTTTACATATTTATAACACAAGTAGTAAAATGCCCATCACATAGCTTCAGAAACAAGTCTAGAATGGGAAAGCCTTTATTTCTTCACCCCAGAAAGGAAAAGCATGGGTTCTGGTTCATAGAGATTGGATGGTTTCAAAATAGCTGTGTGGACAATTGTGCCTGGCTTTTTCCTAAACAATAATACATAGGCAGAGATGCCAACCTCTACCAGAACTTATCAGTAATGTGTGAGTAATAGAACACCAACTTCCAGTAATATTTTCAGTACTGTATATACACACCACCACTTGTTTCCAAAGTTGATAAAAATAAAAACAATATTACACTACTACTGTGCAACCTGTAATACTTGTATATCATAGTAGCTAACTGTCACATGAATTACAAAACACTATCATAAAATATTTCATTCCTGCTTTAATGAATTTTTCTTTGTTTCTAAATCAGGGTGTCTACCAAATTTGGGAAATGCAATTTCATGACCATTTAACAATTTTCATGACCATTTTTACAAGATCTCTCCCTCAATATACGGTATATGTGTACACACACATCTATGCAGTAAGTAGAATTAAAGAGGGTGGCACTCTGCCCTCCTTTTTTCTACATAAATTTAACTGTGTCTAAAGTAAGTTGAAATGCTCACCACTGTACACATGCGTGTGTACATAGATACACACACACACAAGGTATAGATTAAAGATGGGCACACTCTGCCACCTCTTTTTTTATGTAAAAAGTGCCCCTTGCCCTTCTGCAAATAACAAACAACTGGGTCATCATACTTTGACCGCGCCTAAAATAAGTTGAAATACTCACCATTGTGGTACATGATTTCATAACACACCTTTCTTTAACATTTATTCCTGGATAATGCCATGACTTCATAAGCTGCATAATTTAAATTGCTAAGTTGATCTCAAAATTTTTTACATATATTTATGCTAAAATGTTTTTTGCTTTAAGTTTTCTTCGTGGGGGAGATTTTCCTCCAAGATTGCTGCTCAGTTTGTGCATTGTTCATGAGAAAGCCTTAAATGATAACGGGATGACGTAATCCTGATCCATCGTGCATTCTTTCCACGTAGTTAGCTTTCAAACAAACCAAAGACGTTCCTCCTCCTCCTCAGAAAAAAAAAAAAGAAAAAGAGCAGCATTACAAACTTTGTTCAGAGGCTTTGGGTCAACTTAATCCCTGCCGGCGCAGTGCTTTCTTTCCTCTTAGCTTTCAAACAAGTAAAACAAATTCCTTCTCCTTGGACAAAAAAACAACAACAACAAAGAGCTGCATCACAAACTTTGTTGAGAGGCTTTATATTGATTAATTACAAAACCACTAAAACATTCTTAATAGCAAAAATCTGAATATCTGTAATTTTTCATTAGTCATCCGAAATTCTGTAACCCTGGGGGGGGGGGGAGATTCCGTAACAATTACGGAGAATCCATAAGGGTTGGCATTTCTGCATCGGCTACACACATTTACTATTTTAAGAAACCTACTTAAGAACACATATTTACAATTATATGAAAATATATACTTCAGAAACTTAATTTAAAATTATTTAAAGCTAAAGATCATTAGTCAGCACCAGTTTATTATACACTGCCTTGTCTTGAAAGGAAAATGTCAACAGACAATGTTTTGATTACTATTTTCTACTAAAAAACACCAAAATTTTAAAACAAATCTGTTGTGATATAAGTCATTCTGTAGAATTTCAACAAATTTTGATTTTTTCAGTTGCTCGACCATATTTTATTTTTTTCATAATTTATATACTGAAACCTATATACGTGAGAAGTTAAAAACCAGTTTTAATTTTTTTTATTTTGAAAAGTTTTTTTACTAGAGGGTGTAAAAAAACGAGATTTTACGAAACGCAAGTTATTACTAAATCTCTTATTTCATTAACCAAAAAAGATATTTGAAAAATTCAAAAATATTTGAAATCTGCACATCTTATAGCATTTAGATAATAAAGTAAGATTAATAGCTTTTAGTCAGAAAAAATATATCAACAGTGGTGTGAAAATAACCGAAATATCACCAAAACTGCCAGTCTTGGGATTTTTTCTTTTTTTATGTGTTATTACAGTTTCGAAGGTGCTACCAAAAAAAAAATTCCTTGTTGTTATTTCCTTTCTTTCCTTAATAAATGAGAATTTAAATTTTTTAAATTTAAAAAATGAGCATTTTTAAAAGCTTATAACTGAAAAGGGGACATAGGTAAGTGAACCAAATCTGGCAGGGAAACACTTCTCTGTATGTTGTTGATAACCTAAAAATTTCATTCTGTTATTGTAACCCCTAGGTGAAGTACAGCACCTTGAATCTGGAAAATCGCTAATTGTTTAACTACAGCTGATTGCATTTATAATTTTATAGTCGTCTATAAAAGAATAGTAAAGGATTGGGGGGGGGTCTTGGTTTGCTGGTTGTTAATCCTTTGGTTGCAGACAGAACCACAGATTTTTCCTTGTTCTTACATGTTCAAATTTGCTATTAAGCAAAACAAGTTTGCTTGTAGTGTGCAGGCTACAGCAGCATAGCATGTCCTGACTGGTTTTGAGGCTCACTAGATTTTCATTCAGTTCATCTTAATGTTTTGGCATGTGAAGTTCAGTTCTGTAATTTGTCACAGTGCTTATTTTTTTTGTGTTGTCCCATTAATGTGGAAGTGGTGAGTTCTTAATGTACAGTAGTTGAATAACTGTCTTTTTTTTTTTCACTATGTAAAGTGCAATATTTCTAGATTTTCAAATAAAGCAAGTAAAAAATGCAATGTTCTATTGGAGTGATTACTGAAGTCTGTTAGAAGACTTCATACAGTGCTACTTCAGAGATCAGAACCATTACTGACTTGAGCCAAAATGATAGAAATTCTTAGTTTACAGATTACTAGAGAATTGGATACTATTTGCAGCTATCATGAAAAAATAATATATTTGCTCAAATATAATAATCTTTTGGGCCAAGTTGTTGTGGCCCTATGTCAAGACACAAGAAAAGCATTAAAAAATCTCTTTGTGAAATAAGTATTGAACTATCTAAGAGTGTCTCTAATAAATTAATTATCATTGATTCCTAGAAAATCTTTGTACAGTTCATGCTTTGTCAAAATCCAGGCTTGGAAAGATAAGCAGTCCTCAAAATGTGATTCAGATTATGAACCAGCTGATTCAGCCATCAGTGACATAAACCAGGTGTGTGAGGTTATTGGAGTTTTTCCTTTCAAAATCCAGAAACTAAATAGAGAAAAAAAGGATAAGTTCTGCAAATAAGAAGTTATTCAAAATCTGGCACAATGTGAAGGAAAACAACTATGGCCAAAAAGACGATTATACTTGAGCAAATATTTTTTTCCATGACAGCTGAAATATGTAGTATCCAATTCTCCAGTAATCCATAAACTAAGAATCTCTATCATATTGGCTTAAGTTAGCAATGTTTTTGATCTCTGAAGTAGCACTGTATGAAGTCTTCCAATAGTCTTCCTTAGTAAACACTCCAATAGAACATTGTATGTTTTTACTTTCTTACTTGTTTTATTTGAAAATCTGGAAATACCACACTTTACCTAGTGAAAAAAAAAAAAAAAAAAAAAAGGAAGAACACAGTTGTTCAACTACTGTGCATTAAGAACTCTCCATGTTTATGGGACAATCACAAAATAATAAGCACAGTGACAAATGTCAGAACTGAACTTCACATGCCAAAACACTGAAATGAATTGGTAGGAAGTCTAGTGAGCCTTAAAACCAGTCGTAACATGTCAGGACATGTTATGCTGCAGTAGCCTGCATACTGCAAACAAACTTGATTTGCTATTTAATAGTAAGTTTGAACATGTAAGAACAGGGGAAAATGGTTAACAACCAGCAGACCAAGAACACCCCCTCCGTTACTATTCTGTAATAGACTTCATAAAATTATAAATTGCAATAAAAAATAAATTACATAGAAAATTAAGATTGTATCAATATATTTGAATTTAAAAAATATATTTTTCTGTTGGAAAATAAAACATTTAGCACTCACTAATAGGCCTATCAGCTGTAGTAAAACAATTAGCAATTTTCCAGAATCAGGGTGCTGTACCTCATCTAGGGGTTACAATAACAGAATGAAATTTTCAGGTTATCAACAACATGCAGAGAGGTCTTTCCTTGCCAGATTTGGTTCACCTACCTCTGTCCCCTTTTCAGTTATAAGCTTTTTATAAAATGCTCGTTTTTGAAACTTGTTAAAATTTAAATTCTCATATATTAAGAAGGGAAGACAATAACTTGAATTTTTTTTTTTTTTTTTCGGTAGCACCTTGGAAACAGTAATAACACATAAGAACAGAAGTGCTATCTCTTTTACTTCAGAGAGAAAAAAATTCCCAAAACGCATTTTTAGCGATACTTCAGTTATTTTCACATCACTCTGCCTAAAAAAAATTTCTGACTAAAACCTATTAATCTTACTTTATCTAATGCTGTAAGATGTGCAGATTTCAAATCTTTTTGAATTTTTCAAATATCTTTATTGCTTAATGAAATAAAAGACATTTTGTAATCACTTGAGTTTCACAAAATCTTGCAAAATCATGTTCTTTAACACCCTGTAGTAAAAAAACTTTTCAAAAAAAATATTTTTAAGACTGGTTTTTAACTTCTCACGCATATAGGTTTCAAAGGGTGCTAAGAATCCCTGGAGGATCGGACTAGGCTGCCATCTGATGCTGACCTTGGCTACGTATAATGGACGCTCCCTATCTTCTGATTCAAGGCTACTTGAATTGGAAGAGGAACTACAAAGGATCAAGTGGGACATCGTCGGGCTAAGTGAGGTAAGAAGATCTCATTGAACTGAAAAGTGGACATCTCTTCTACTATCGTGGGACAGATACTGGCAGAACTAGTGGTGTTGGATTTATAATAAACAAGAAACTGAAGGATAAAGTTGTAGAAGTTGAAAGTTCCTCTGACAGAGCTGCACGACTCGTTATCCAACTCTCGAGAAGATACCAGGCTCAGATTATTCAAACTTATGCACCCACCACAAGTCATCCTGAAGAAGAAAATGAAGAATTTTATGAGGAAATTCATCATCTAAATAATAAAGGCAAGCAGCACGTGAAGATAGTTATGGGAGATTTCAATGCAAAAATAGGGCAACGACAACGGAATGAAACTTCAGTAGGTAAATTCGGTCACGGCAACAGAAACCAGCGTGGACATACTCTCGTTGAGTTTGCAGAGGAAGAAGGGTTTTTCATCGTGAACTCCTTTTTCAAGAAAAAGCCACACAGGAAATGGACCATATGGAGACATCCAAATGGGAGGACAAGTTAAATTGATTTTATTATGTGTAACAAAAAATTCGTCATAGAAGACTGCAGTGTGCTAAACAAGTTCAACATAGGTAGTGACCATAGATTGGTGAGATGCACCTCAACACTAAACTCGAACATGGCAAGCTCATAAGACAAACAAAATATATTGACATAACCAACCTTAAAAAACACCATAAAACCTTCAAGTTGGAACTGAAGAACATATTCTCTGCTTTAGAAGGCCTAACATCGGAAGAAGTGGATATTTCTGAAGTTAACAGAAAAGTAACCAAAGCGCTTATGGAAACAGCAACAAAATTAGCTGGGTCTAAGAACAAGTTGCATGTGAACAAATTATCAGGAAAAACCAAAATGTTGATGCAAAAAAGAAGAGAGATGAGGACAACTAAAGAAGATGTGACTTCCAAAGTGGAATATATAGAGCTATGCAAGACAGTACGAAAAAGTATCACTGAAGACGTAAGGAAATTCAACTGTGAACTAGTGAGAAAAGCAATTGAAAACATCCAAAGCCTAAAGATAGCAAAGGGACATCTCAGTAAGGAAAGAAAACAGATTATGACACTAAAAAAAGAAGACGGTTCTGTAACAAGAAATAAAGGCGGAATTTTGACAAGAGTGAAAGATTTCTACTCCAAATTACATGAAAGGGATGATACATGCACTCCAGACCAGGGCGCGATTTCACCGATTAGCAACTAGCAAATAGCTAGTGAAAAATCAAATTTGCTAGTGAAAAAAAATCGCAGTAGCAAATATTGCTAGTAAGGTAATTTTTTTATTTAAAGTAACAAAAAATCATTATTAATCCACGAAGTTTACATAACAGTTTCTATTATCACTTGTTAAAACAGCGACGATCAGCGATTCTCTTTCGCCAATTTCCTTTCGACACTTAATGCCACCCCATATCTTTCATCCTTTCCAAACTGTCGTAGAAGCACATTGAAACTCCTCTCCATCGTGCCCTCATTGGTCTATTACAGAAACTGAACGTGACGTCGGCAATGGTTGCTGTGGCAACCCAGAGCTCTGGGATGGATCGGTTGTTTGACCACCTGCTCTGCCACCCTCCCTTCTTTTGCCCCACAAACTTTGTCCTCAACTCCTGTCGTACCCTAAGCCAAGCAATTGTCTACTTCCACAAGTCTTGATAGTTGTGCATACATCAAATACTGTGCTCTAATGATCAATGATGAATAAGCAAGAATAATTCCACTTATTCGGATGGTAGACAAAACCGAAAGAAGCAAACCAAAATGTTACTGGAAAATAGCCTGCCAACACTGGCAAAAGTCTTATCCATAGTAACTAGCCTTATTGCGTGGCATAGATAGACGCTTTTTTACGAAACGTGTTCATGGAGGGGTAAACGATTACGGAAGAAACTTTTGCTTTGTCTGACTTCTGGTTTTGGAAATTTTCCTTGTATTTTCAAGCTGAAATACAAATATTTATCCAGTAAAATGTTAATGAGCATGACAGAGGCAACATCATGAGAAAAAAAAATTATGATTACGGAAAAAATCCGAATTCCGTTGACCTATCGTTTTCTAGTTTCGTAAAGACGGAATTCCAATAATAACGAAAAAGCCGGAATTCCTTGAATTCGCGGAAGAATCTCATGCCTGAAGATTACAGAAAAATTTTGCAGCAGCCAACTTCCGTTTTTGCAAATTGTTCTCCACAGTTTCAAGCTAAAATGCAAACATTTATGCAATAAAATGATATTTAACAAGAAAAGCGGACACAAAGACAACATTGGGAGAAAAATTTTCGATTACGGCAAAATTTTCTTACTCCGTTTCACTACCGTGTTCGAAAGTTTTGAAGCACGAAATTTCGTCTCCAGATGGAAAACGACCCCCCCCCTCTCCCAAATATCGATCATCAGAATGATCTAACTGATGACAAAAAAAAAAAAAATGGGATTCCGCGAATCCATGTAAGAATCTCGTGTATATCATAAAAATAATAGCAAAAGAAAAATTTGAAACAAAATGAAAATTTGTAGAATCCGTAGTTTTGATAGTGTGTTCCGTAGTCAGACAACTAATTCCATAGAAACTACGGCATTGTGTGGTAGTTGGCAGATATGAAGTGTGTAGAAGTTTAGCAGAAATGTGTGCGATACTTCCACTTAGTACTGCATGTTGTGAGGTGGGATTCAGTTTTTTTAAAAGAATACAAGGGGATTGGAGGAACAATTTGTCTGTTGAAACTTTAAATGCTCTGATGACAATTGAAATATAAGGGCCACAAGAAGAGATTTTTAATCCACTGTCAGCAGTTATAAAGTGGTATGATGACAAAGTCAGACGCCCTGAGCGTAAACCATATGGGAAGAAATCTGAATTAGAATGTCAGTGAAATATATTCATGTGGTATGAGAGTTTGTTAGAAATTAATAAGATAGTCACTAAACTTTTCTAAGATTCTATTCATTATTCAAAAAGGTAAGTCAAAATATTTATACACATATTTAAATTTCTGTGTAACTTTATTAGAAAATAAGTTACGCTGTGATTTAGTTTTATTTGCTAGTCATGCAAATGTTTTGCTAGCAAACTATTTGGTCACTAGCAAAATTTGCTAGTGAGCAAAAAGATGAAATCTTGCCCTGCTCCAGACATCATGAAAGGTACCAGTACCAGAGTTCTTCCAGTCCTCCCAGCAGAAGTTGCACATGCAATCAAGAACATGAAGCGGGGGAAAGCTCCAGGAGAAGATGGAATTACTGTAGACATCATACAAGAAGCAAGTGGAGAAATCGAAACAGTACTAGCCCAAATTTTCACTCTATGCCTTAATGAAGGGAAGATTCCTGAGGATTGGAACAACACTACTATGATCCTGCTACATAAAAAAAGGTGACATTGAGGATCTCAGGAACTACAGACCTATCAGTGGTTTATAAGATCTTCACTAAAGTTCTTTCACACCATTTTCATGAAGGTAACACTGGACATGGCTCAACCGAGAGAACAAGCTAGATTCAGGGGTGGCTACAGCACAATAGATCATATCCACGAACTGAAAGAACTAATTGAAAGAGGGAAGGAATATGAACTTTCATTGTGCATGGCTTTTATCGATTATGAAAAAGCCTTTGATTCGGTGAAACCATCAGCAGTTACAACGGCTCTGAAATCCTGCGGTATTGAAGATGCATACATTAATATTATTAATAACATCTATGAAAATGCAAGTGCAAAGATTCGGCTGTTTGAAAATACAACACACATAAAAATTGAAAAGGGAGTGAGACAAGGTGACACCATATCTCCGAAGCTCTTTAATGCCACATTGGAAAATGTCTTTCAATCACTGAACTGGGAAAACAAAGGGATAAAGATTAATGGAGATTATCTAACCCACCTTCGTTTTGCTGATGACGTAGCCATTTTTGCAACTACCCCATCAGAGCTGCAGAGTATGATCCAGGAACTTGCTGACAAGAGTAAAGAAGTGGGATTAAAAATGAACTTTCAGAAGACAAAAGTGATGTTCAATGCTTTTACAAGAAATGAAGATTTATCGATTGATGGAGAAAAGCTGGAGATAACAGACATGTATGTTTATCTTGGACAGCAGATATCAAGTGAGGGTCCCATTGATGAAGAAATTAATCGCCGTACAAAACTTGCTTGGAGAGCATTTGGAAGAAACAGCATAATTTTCAAGAGCAATATGCCATTATGTCTTAAAAGAAAAGTGTTTGATCAATGCATCCTTCCAGTGCTTACGTATGGTGCACAGATGTGGACCTTAACTAAAAGAGACATACAAAGGCTGCAGACAACTCAAAGCAGCATGGAGAGGTGCATGCTTGGTGAAACCAGGAGAGATAAGAAGAGGAACTCGTGGATCCGAAAAATGACAAGAGTGGAAGACATCATGATCAGAGTTAAATCCCTGAAATGGCAATGGGCTGGACATACTGCCAGAAGGACAGACCATCGATGGACAGCCGAAATTTTAGATTGGATTCCAAGGGACAGGAAAAGACCCAGAAGAAGACCACATGGGAGATGGGTGGATGAAATTCGAAAGTATGCAGGGGTGACACGGAGGAGACTGGCACAAAACAGACCATTGTGGAGGAAACTTGAGGAGACCTTCGTCCAGCAGTGGATTGGTAATGGTTGATGATGATGATGATGATGATATAAAGTATGAAAAAAAAATCAAAAATGGTCGAGCAACCATCATCACTTGTTGAAATTCTGTGGAATGGACGCAATGCAAAAATGAAAAATTAGTGAAAATAAAACGCATTTAAGAACATATGAGATGCTGAAATGCGATATATTCTATAACACATTTCAACATTTGGAATAAACCTAAAAATTTGCTAAACCTTATCCTCCAAATATTTTCTCAAATTAGTTACTACGCTATCATTTTCAACAAAACTGCACTGACACTTGATCAGCCTTCTTTACTTTACAGGAAAAAGTAAATAATTCAAATAATATTTTCTCAAATTGGTTACTACGCTATCATTTTCAACAAAACTACACTGACACTTGATCAGCCTTCTTGACTTTACAGGAAAAAGTAAATATTTCATACAATATTTTCTCAAATTGGTTACTACGCTATCATTTTCAACAAAACTGCACTGACACTTGATCAGCCTTCTTGACTTTACAGGAAAAAGTAAATAATTCATATAATATTTTCTCAAATTGGTTACTACGCTATCATTTTCAACAAAACTGCACTGACACTTGATCAGCCTCTCGACTTTACAGAAAAAAGTAAATAATTCATATAAATTACACATATGGGCCCAGAGATATAACTTCCAGCAGCCAAAACTACATGACCCAATCCTACAACACCATGAAAAATGCTCACACCGATTTTAAACAAAGCACACATACAAACAAAGAATTCAGAAACTGAAACAAAAGCAATGAAAAACAAAAGTGATATGAAAGCAGTACAGATGATAGATATCAATGCAAGAAAATACTTACCACTCAAGAAACAAATACGTTAGATATAAAATAAACAGATGAGCTTCAAACACTATCAGAAAATTAACTCAGATCCGAGGATCCAATTCACACCACTAACGCCTATCAAAGTCTTTCAAAGAACGTCACCCCACGTTAATATGTTTACTTACTTTAGTATGTTTACTTGCTTACTTTGGTAACGTTACGCGGTTACGGAAACCGAAATCGCAGCTCACGATTTGGGCGTGGTTGGAAGTAGTTCATAGTCCGTAGTTTGTAGCGCCGCCCTGGTGGCGCATTGGTCAAAGCGATGGCTTCCGATGAAAGCTGGTCTTACTTCCGATCATTCGCCGACAGAAGTCCGGGTTCGAATCCCGGTGAGGTATGGATGTTGTGTTTGTCTTATGGCCCTGGCTCTTTACCTTCCCTGGAACCAGTGACCCTAAATTAGGGACGGGCGACTGCTTGTAGCCCATGAGTTGCTCATGGTGGTCGTTAAACCTCCAATCAGCCGCCCCGGCGGCGCAGTGGTCTAAGGCGTTGGCCTCTGATCATTGGTCCGTAAGGGGTCCGGGTTCGAATCCCGGTCAGGCATGGATGTTGTGTTTGTCTTACGGCAATGGCTCTCTCCCTTCCCTGGAACCAGTGACCCTAAATTAGGGACGGGCGACTGTTTATAGCCCATTGAGTTGCTCACGGTGGTCGTTAAACCTCCAATCAAAAAAAAAAAAAACCTCCAATCAAAAAAAAAAAAACCCCAATCAAAAAAAAAAAAAAAAGAGGAAGAAATCCGTAGTCCCTAAAAATTATCAATGCTGTTCTCTCTCTCACGTGCGTTTGGTTCCGTGCTGGTCATTGTAAAGCGAGGCTGCTTGTTCAAGGACTTTTCCCAATAAGTTTTGCATTTGTTCTTCACAGCATATAGACCGTGCCGCCCCGGTGGCGCAGTGGTCTAAGGCGTTGGCCTCCGATCATTCGTCCGTAAGGGGTCCGGGTTCGAATCCCGGTCAGGCATAGATGTTGTGTTTGTCTTACGGCACTGGCTCTCTCCCTTCCCTGGAACCAGTGACTCTAAATTAGGGACGGGCGACTGCTTATAGCCCATTGAGTTGCTCACGGCGGTCGTTAAATCTCCAATCAAAAAAAAAAAAAAATAGACCGTATGAATGTGACGTCACAGCAAGGTACACCATCCTAACAGCCATCAACTGGTGTACAAACACTGCTTGGATTTGCATTGTGGAGCGTTACGGAAGATGGCGTTATGTGCTATTTTCGGCTGCGGTAACCAAAGTGGGAGAGATAATGATGTGTCCTATTATAGATTACCATCTGAGTGAACGAAGTGGGATCAGGATTATAAAACAAATTATTCAGAACCGCCAAACATTTGTTGTTATCACTTATCAGCAGAGTTGACATTGATGACCGGAAACGAAGGAACATTAGAGTGTGTAGCTTACATTTTGTAACAGTTATGTTGATAAATTTACTTATGCGTTATCTACAAAAGCTCAGTGAAGATCTTTAGAGTAGAATTAACCTTTCTTTATGAATGACTTTCATGATTTCATTTGCTCGGGAGTTGTTTTTTTTTTGATTGGAGGTTTAACGACCACCGTGAGCAACTCAATGGGCTATAAGCAGTCGCCCGTCCCTAATTTAGGGTCACTGGTTCCAGGGAAGGGAGAGAGCCAGTGCCGTAAGACAGACACAACATCCATGCCTCACCGGGATTCAAACCCGGACCTCTGACGGACGAATGATCAGCAGCCATCGCTTAGACCACTGCGCCACCGAGGCGGCATTGCTCGGGAGTGAAGGCGTTAGTGCAAGAAACGAAATAATTAACAATATCGCCGTGTTCTATTCATGGCAACACCTCAATATTGTTCAGGAAAAATGAGTATGGAATTACATATGGGTCACCACAATTGCCCAATATGCCGCCCCGGTGGCGCAGTGGTCTAAGGCGCTGGCCTCTGATCATTCGTCCGAAAGGGGTCCGGGTTCGAATCCCGGTGAGGCATGGATGTTGTGTTTGTCTTACGGCACTGGCTCTCTCCCTTCCCTGGAACCAGTGACCCTAAATTAGGGACGGGCGACTGCTTATAGCCCATTGAGTTGCTCACGGTGGTCGTTAAACCTCCAATAAAAAAAAAAAAAAAACCTCAAAAAAAAAAAAAAAAAAAAACTTGCCCAATAACTTTAATTTATCAGAATAAAGCTGTTTTTGATCACCAGATAGGCCACTTACGTAGCCCATGCAATGCATCTTTGATCTCACTTGTACACCAGTTGGTCTGCAAGAAAGCAGCAGACGAAAAAGTGATGCGACCCGCGCTTTCGTGACGTCAATGCATACGGTCTACTGTGCCCATATTGTACTTTCAAAGCAAAATTCAAGCACTGGGGCGATCACTGTTATTTTTTCTTTTTTTCATGCATTTTGATTATGACAAATGTGCTGAACCCTCGTGCCTACACACCATGGAAACAGGGCCGTAGCCAAAGGGGGGCCAGGTCGGGCTGAGCCCGAACTACGTTTCTTTTTCCCCGTCCTAGCGATCTCAGCTTAAACGAATTTTTTGATAAGGATAATTCCGTGTAATATTAAAATATATGGTACTGGTAAATCATAGTTTAATACGAGTAATGTTCCAAAGGAGAAAAAAATTATGCACACTTCGTTCTATATCGAACTGACGATTCTTTCCTACCCGTGATATATTGAAGGTTTCTTAGAAGAAACGGACTGGGCTTGGCTTTCTTTTCAGACTTATGCTGTGTTTTCCTTCTTTTCCTCTGGGCTTCCTTTTGGTGTAGTGTTCCTGATTTGTCTGTTGGGGATGAGAGGACAATGGGTAGTGCTGTAACGTGGATCTCTACCTCCAACTCCCAGTCTAGTTATAAAACTTTGAAGGTCAATTTAGGACAAACTAATACCGACTGGCTTGCTTTGGTTTCATTCTCAGATTTCCGGTGTACGCACTTTTCTCCTTTCCTTTTTTTTTTTTTTTTTTTTTTTTGGTTGGAGGTTTAACGACCACCGTGAGCAACTCAATGGGCTATAAGCAGTCGCCCGTCCCTAATTTAGGGTCACTGGTTCCAGGGAAGGGAGAGAGCCAGTGCCGTAAGACAAACACAACATCCATGCCTCACCGGGATTCGAACCCGGACCCCTTTCGGACGAATGATCAGAGGCCATTGCCTTAGACCACTGCGCCACCGGGGCGGCCTCCTTTCCTTCAGAGCTTTCTTTTGTTCTAACATTCCTACTTTTACTGAAAAGGATCAGTGCGGACATTGGACAAGCGTTGACACAATGCAAATGTTTTTTTTTTGTCATCTTCAAGAAACCGAACTAATTAGCTTTTAGCCAGCGTCGTTCGCGGTTCGTATTCGGTATACGGGTAGTGCTTTTTTGAAGGCTGGGATTAAATATTGAAATTAAAACCAGAAAGCCTTTTTTTTTTTTTGATTGGAGGTTTAACGACCACCGTGAGCAACCCAATGGGCTATAAGCATTCGCCCGTCCCTAATTTAGGGTCACTGGTTCCAGGGAAGGGAGAGAGCCAGTGCCGTAAGACAAACACAACATCCATGCCTCACCGGGAATCGAACCCGGACCCCTTACGGACGAATGATCAGAGGCCAGGGCCTTAGACCACTGCGCCACCGAGGCGGCCCAGAAAGCCTTGTACTGAACTTATGAAAGAAATGTTTTAATAGGAATGGGGCATGTAAGTACTCTACCATTTCCAAAATATTTTGGTTAATAAATTTCTTAGCAGTATTACAGAATTAGATGAGATATAAGCAGCCTTGCCGTCTTAAAATTTTGAGAGGTTTTGGTCTCCTGGCTACTGCCTTTTGGGGGTTTCATGGGCATCATTTAGTGTCTAATTTCGAGAAGAGAATAGGGGACATGTTTTTAAATTATTGTTGTGGTGGGAAAATTAGGGGGTTGGAACACTGGTGCAGTTGCAAAAGAAAAGGGGCCTGGCTCTTTTCCACACCTATTTCGGCACTGTCAAGGAAGACCAACGGGGTTCCAGCAAGATGTACCAATTATAATATGAAATTTTAAAACTTTACAAAGCGTTCAGACAATTCATTCAACCTTTCTTCGATGAATAAGCACAGTAAAATTAAAATATTATACAACTTTTAAAATATCGTTTTTTGGAAGAAATTTTATTGAACAAATGTTAATTAATTCAAAAATGATCAAAAGTTGCGAAAGTGAAATTCTTTAAAAGTTTTTCAACGTACAATTTATTTATAATACACAGATTGCACTGTGTTATGTGTTTTTCTCTATTTATGTATTTAAAAAAAGGTAGACCATGAAATAACAGCGGCCCCTGTAGGCTTCGGATAATAGTAGTAGTGTAGTGCACATGAAAACAAAATTTGGAGATTATTGGGGGGGATGGAAAGGTCATATTATAATATTTCGTATATGATTTTTCAAAGAAAATTTACAAAAAAAAATATTTTATAATTTATTTCACAAAAGCATTGTGAAATAAATTAATGTGTGGAAATATGGAAGTATGTCCCTGTGTGGAAGCTTAGAAGGGACGAATGAATTTGACAAATAGAAATTCAAGCAAAGGAAAAGTCAGTCCTCTTCTCTTCCAAGAACTAAGGAAAGGTTAAAAAGAACACATGAAAATGTCCAAATGGTTTCATTCTCTTCTCATTTTCTGTACAAACATCTTTACTATAACTCTCGCATTAAGCAGTTCCACATTACATTTATGCACGTGGGAAAAAGCACAATAATCTCGACTTGTCTGAAGTAGTTAATTTAGTATTTTAAAAGGTAGTCCGATTTTATTTTATTTTTTTCTGAGCACATTTGAACATCCACAGAATAAATAGAATTTTTATGTGGAGATTGAAATATTGCCTGTGAGTGATGTATACTATATACTTCATGTTTGAATTTTCCTATGTTTTATATCTTTCACGAGCTAAATTTTCGAAGATAGGAACCCTCCTCCCTTAAGGCTCCAAATAGCCCCTAAGACCCATGCTTACCACTCCATAAACCTTCATATAGAGATAATAGCAACGTTGGAGTGTGACATTAAGTTTGTATTGTCGATGAGCGTATATGTATCATCTTTATGAACCATTATTAGTCCGCTGCTGATAAAGGTCTCCCTAAGCTTCCTCCACAACTTTCTTGCTTTAGCCAGTATCCTCCATATCCCATCGGCATGATTTTGAATTTCATTCACCCGTCTCCCACGTAGTCGCCCTCAGGATCTTTTATTGTCCATTGGAATTCAGTCTCGTAGTTGCCCAACGGTGGCCAGTTTTTATAGCAATAATTTTCTAGCCCATTGCCATTTCTCGGTTTCTACCTTGATCACGATATCATCAAATAAGTAATTTTCCTGATTTATTACTTCCTCTTCCGACCTGAAAAATGACGAGAGTTGATTTCATTCATCATGATAAAAGTAAAAATCCTGAAAGGATATATACACAGTCGTATCAGAAAAATATCACCACTTACCTAATAATGGGAAGAACTACCCTTGGCCCGGATGACAGCGGCGAGACGGCGTGGCATGGACGCAATGAGGTCATGTAAGGTTACCCAAGGCACACGTGCCCATTTGGACTGCAGCAGCGCACGGAGGTCTCGGAGATGCCGTGGTTGTGGGTCGGCACGTCGAACCTGTCGATCCATATATATGTCCAGAAGTGCTCTATGGGATTGAGGTCGTGCGATTTCGCCGGCCAAGGGAGAACGGAGACATATAGCTGTCGTGTTCCTTGAACCAGTCACTTACCCCCTTAGCGACGTGGCACGGAGAATTGTCTTGTTGCTAGACACCATCACCAGGGTAAATGTTCAACATGAAGGGATGCATGTGGTCAAAGAGGATGGACAGGTAGCTATTGGCGTTCACCCATCCAGTGTTATCAGTGGTCCCAGGTCATACCAAGAAAACATCCCCCAGACATGCACACTGCCATCGCTGGCCTGTACTTGACCGACTAGCGTATCCGGATGCTGGTTCTCGTGTGTCTGACGCTGTATCCGCCACCGCCCGTCACTTTTATGGAGTAGAAACCTCGATTCGTCGAAGGCAACCTTTTCCCACTCTTCCACTGTTTGGTGACTGTAGTCCCATATGAACTGCAGGAGTCGTTGCTGATGGACCTGGGTCAACATGGACGCCTTGACGCAACGTCGACTCCGGAGACTCATGCGTAATAGGATTCGCTCTACTGTTATCGGGGACATGTACCTGGGTGCCCCAGCGTTAATTTGCGTGGTGAATTGCTGCACTGTTGCACGTCAATTGCCCTTTACCAGTCGACGCAGGCGACGTTCTCCTCTGGGGTCGATGGCCTTTGGGGCTCCACAGTTATGACGTCGGGAGGTATTCGGTGTGCCAGCGGCCCATTCTTGGTACACCCTTACTACAGCGCCTCGCTAACAGCGCACGAAATCTGCTGTTTCTCAGATGCTTCCACTCTTGGCGCGGTAGCCGATGATCATTTCTGTTTTAACGTCCCTCAAATCACTACCTCTGCCCATTGTGCTCACGAAATGCACTGTGGCTCATCTGTCCTGGCAGACTGCTTATATCTTCGTGTGGTCGACCTTGTCGTGTGCAATTTGTGACGTGCCTGGGCGGGTACACTGTGATTCCGGGGGTGATCATATTATTCTGATACGATTGTGTGTCTTCTCAGTTATACGTTTCTCTTTCTTTTTTTTTAACTTCAAAATAAAAAATAATCACACAAAAAATAAAATAAATAAATTTTGTCACTAATTTGATGTCCCTGTTTGGGTTTGGGTCAACTGGGCCCGGGCTCAGTTGGCCCACCTGTTAAGGCGCCACTGCATGGAGAAGGGTGGTTCAGGATAGAAGTTTGTTGAAAAAACTTGAAGATACCTTCATCCAGCAGTGGATTGAAAATTATGGTGATGATGTACCAGTCAATATGTGCCTAAAATTTTCTGAAGAACCCAGATATTAAATTTTGCGAAAATGTGATGACTAACACGGTCTGTATAGCAATTAGCCCCGAATAATTAATTAAACGTCACTACCCTAATTAAGTTACATGACCGAAATCTGTCACTAAATGACTGACACTGTCAGAGAAACCCATAAGCTAAATTTCGCGGCCGCCCCGGTGGCGCTGTGGTCTAAGCGATGGCTTCTGATCATTCGTCCGAGATGTGTCCGGGTTCCAATCCCGTGTGGCATGGACATTGTGTTTGTCTTACGATTGCTGGCTCTCTCCCTTCCTTGGAGTCGGTGGTCATGAATTAGGGACGGGCGACTGCTTATAGCCCATTGAATTGCTCACAGCGGTCGTTAAACCTCCAATAAAAAAAACGCGAAGATCTGATGTAAAATAAAGGATTTCTTTAGCATTCCGCAAACCAAAAATACCATTAAAACGCTAAAATCTTTAGTTGTGGCCCTTATACGACGGCAAATGATGTTATTACTCCGAAAGTAAAAAAGGTCATGCAGTAATCTACTATGAAACTCTTTCCAACATATCAGCACAGTGGGGAGGGAAGGACAATTTTGTTATTCTGACCATAAAAGAAATTTAATGAAAAAAAAGTAGATCAAAATCGCAAATCGATCATTTCTTGTATGACAACATTTTTCATACAACTAACATTTTCAAATAAAAATGATTTCCAGAGTGAGATAAAAGCAATCCCAAGAGTGACTGACCCCTCCCCCCACCTGCCCCGCGCAGGTTTTCTATTGACGTAGAATACGTCTATCGTTTCGTTCCATTACTGGGCCCCTTGGTAAAAATCCGTGTGTCCCAAAATAAGTGTACACCAAACTTCCTTCAATAATTTCAAAACTATAACAGCTAGCAAAAATATAATGACTGAGCTGAAGAGAGGAAGGTCCAAAAAATCTACCGAAATAGCGTTCAAGATCAGATGACACAATAGTGAGCGGCGCACGCGTCCGTCATTTTGTGGTTAAATCGGCGCTCGGGGCGTGCGACAAAATTAGTATAACTCGGAACTACGACGTGATAGCACGTACAGCGAGGTGTCATTCGTTTCGTCTACGCGAGATCTATCAATAACTGCAATAATATTAGTAAGAAAACTAGATTTGATGCGTGAAAAATTGTGAAATAGTTGAGAACTTTGTGAACATTTCCGAAATGTCTCAATATCTTAATTTAAAGAAGGTTCAAGCCTATCGCAAACGCAAACAAGAAGAAAGAATGAGTCAAAAAGAATCGAACAAGCTCAAAATGTCAGAGGCTGAGCGTAAGAGAGCCTGTAGACAACGTAACAAGGCCGCGAGCCGTAACCGAGTACGTCTACTGCTCCTGTCGAGCCTATGGAAATAGATACGCCCGAAAACACTCAAGAAGATGTAATCGAGTCGATGGAGATTGGAAATGGTGTGATTTCACAACATTCGCACGAGGAGAGCCCGGAAGAGATAGCACGTCGAGCCAACAACTTGATCCTTGCGTGGAAGGAGTCTACAGAGTTTGTGCGGGAGGCAACGGTAATAGCAGAAAAGAATGAAATACAGCGAATGCGTGCTCAGAGACATGATTCACAAGAAGACGAAGACTTTGAGATGGCAGCCGCCGAACCCGGAGGTGACGTGAGAGACATTGATCAAGTGCGCCAATCAAATGAGTTTCATAACATTTGGCAAGCAGCAACTGAACACTAAAAAAGCGCGTTCTTTGAAAATGAATTCGGATTCCCGTGCGACGTTGACAATCGCTTGTGGTTCAAGAAAGATATGAAATCGGCGACAGAGAAATCCATTTCAATCCTGCACACCCAGTTCCCGAATGAGGACGTCGCGAAATTTGAGGTTTTCAGGCACTCATACAAAGGCAAGATTCCTCCTCTCTCGAAATCAAACTGCTTCAGATACCCGCCAAAGTCGAACCACCTGCCTCCTCTAGACGCGATCACGGAGAGATTAATTTCCCTGCGCTTGCCTTTCATGAAAATACGTCGATTGAGACACGAAGACCCTCATGGAGTCATCGGATAAGTCATAAACGTGCCGGTGGACCTTAACATCATGGTCACGTCTCTGCTGCGCTAGCTTGACGACGATTACTCGTTCAACGTAAACATAAAGAATCATTTGATCCACAAATCCACATACTTAAGTGAATTCGTGAAAAAGAGCGTCGTCAGGCTTGGCTGCGATTCCTCGTCAACAGCCGCTCTACAAGATGTACAACATCACTGTCGGTTGGAGTCAACTCGATCGGAGATACACTGCGAAAACTCAATCCTCTCAACTGAGCACGTCCACCGCACGAGACATGGAAACAGTGAAGTCAGAAGAGGTCGTCGGCGAGATCGAGGAGCTACAGAGCGAAGGCGTACCCGAATCAAAAGTGCTCATGGCGAGACAACACACGATGCTGTGGAACGAGAAGCAATGCCTCAACATCGCACCCAGCCAGATATCGACTCTGCTGAATATCATTTACGATTGCTTCGCGGAAGAGCTCTCGTTTCCCTCGATTTATTATGGAGTCGATCGATCGTTCAAGCAAGACCTCAACGTGACGGCGTACATGATGTCGATCAGTGAGATTAGGCGAAGTGATGGCCACGGAGTCACTCCACAGCACGTTCTCTATATGGCTATGAAGATCCTGAGATTGAGAGTTGTCAATGGAATTCACAACACGTTCAGATGCATCCGAGCCACCGAGAACATTACGCGAAAGCAGATCGAGAGCCGTCAGTTTGTGGACGAGTGCGTGGAAAAGAACTTTGCTTTCCTCAAGTCGCTTCCAAACTCTGTCACCTACTGGCAGAATCGCAAAAACGATATCTTCGCGATGATCCTTCAGCTGGGGAAGCTAACCATGTTTCTAACAATGAGCGCCAATGAGATCCGATGACCCCATCTGCTAAAAACGCTTCGTCGCCTCAACGACTACTTTAAGGAGATCGACAGGAGCTTCGAAAATATCTTGGAAACGTTGGACAGAAGCAAACGAAGCCACCTAGTAAATGGGGACCCCGTTGTCTGCTACGTATACTTTAAAAAGCAAGTCGACACCGTGATGTCGATGCTGCAAAGGAAGTGTAGTAAATACAATCCATTCGGTAAATACCGTGTGCGCGACTTCTTCCAGAGGATCGAGTTTCAGCATCGCGGTAGTCCTCATGCTCACATACTGCTTTTGGCTTAGAGAAGGACCCGAAGGAGCTGGTTGGATAGGTGATGCCGCAAACGGTTCAACTCTTGACGGATTTGTGCTCAGCGAGTCGCGAGAGCATCGGAGAGGAGAAGATTAGTAATCAAATACACCGACACATGTTCACATGCACAAAGCGAGGCGAGAGCTCGTTTCGTTTCAACATTCGGTTCTAGCCGATGCCCGAGACTAGAATTCTGCTGCCGATGGCTAGAGAGGACTGTCGCAAGAGCAGACTCAAGAGAATAGCCCAAAAGCTAAGACATTACGAAAGCATTGATGAGTTTCATTGACGAGGAGGAGGATGACGACCCGAACGACACGGGCAACGCGATAGCAAACGCAGTCACTTGCAGTCAAACGCTATATCGACGTAGAGAGACAGCCAGTATCATTAGATACAGAAACTACGAGATCGATGACACGACCAATTACAAGCAACAGATGGTCACGCTCTTCTTTCCATTCCTCAACGAGTTGGTCGACATCCTAGACAGACTGAAAGTCTGTCTAGACAGAATTTCTCGAGATATACAATCGAGAAGAGCGACGGATAATTGACAAACGATGGGAATACGAGAGCGAGATGAACATCCAAGCGGCAATAGACGAGTTGAAAAAACTTTGCGAACAGGGTAACGATCAAAGGGTAGATCAAGTGAGCGACGAGTGGGAGCAATGCCGGCGCAGTTTCACAGAGGAAGGACAAGAGAACAACGACGACTTTGAGTACGAGACGGGCAACACGATAGCGATGGTTTGGAAACGAGACGACCACATGAGCAAGCAGCAGTTCTGTGAGTTGATGCGAAAGACGAACGCCGAGAAGCGAGAGCTAATACTTGAGTTCATCCAATCGCTTCAGCACACCAGACAGCAATCCGATTCAGAACTACCTCGCGGGACCAGCCGGCAGCGGCAAGATGTTCACTATCAACCTAATCATGGACACTACAAACAGGTTTGGACAACAGCAAAATACACTAAGGAACGCAACTGGAAAAGCGGTAGTAAAGCTCAACTGCACAACGGTCCATTCGGCTTTTCGTCTCACGCCGCAAAGTAAAAACGTCGGAAACTTGTCGCGCGAAGTTCAACAGCAATAACACCAACAATTTGCGGGAGTGAAGTGTGTGATAATAGACGAAATCAGCATGATCGACACGGATCTCTTTCACCGAGTAAATCAGAGACTACAAGAAATCACAAGCGTATACCATCAGCCATTTGGAGGACTACACATGATCTGATGTGGCGATTTCCGACAGCTACCACCGGCAATCGCGAGACCAATATATAAAGGTAGCCCAGACATTAATTTGCGGAGCGACTCTGTGGCAATCGCTAAACTACTTTGAATTAGTTCAAGTGATGTGGCAAAGCGACGAGAGATTCTCCAGCATCCTCACCAAGATCGGAAATGGCGACAGATCGACTGCTACAGGACGAGATTGAGTTGATTGGGAGTCGGTTCCGAACAGAGGAGTGGTGTAACGAGATTCTCCCGAATGTAGTAAGACTATATCACCGCAATAGCAGCGTTGACGCTCATAACAAACGAGTTATCGAAACACAACGATAAATCGTCGCAGACGACAATATAATCGGTTACAGTAAGAGAACCGTGCTAACGACTGCGAGAAACAAGCTACACAAGATGAGTGTCGTCGAAACGGGAGGGTTACCGTACTCGATCAAACTAGCGACGGGATTTTCATACATGATCACGGCGAATGTAGACATCGATGATGGGCTAGTAAACGGAGCAATCGGCATTTTGAGACACATTTAGCAACTACACGAGGACGACATCCCAACAGAAACCGAAAACGAGGCCAGCACCAGGAACGAGACATCCTCAAAACGGATTAGACTCTGGCTCGAGTTTCCAACACCAGGCATAGGCAAAGCGGCGAGAATTAAATGCAAGCCTCACGTCCACTCAAAACCAGGTGAACTCAATTTGGCGTGGACACCTATTAGCAAACGCTCGGTAACCATTCGACTCGGCGAATCCATTAAATGAAAGCGAAGACAGTTTATATTAGTTCCAGCATCCGCAATCACCATCCACAAGTCACAAGGAGCCACGTTCGACCAAATAGTCTTTGATTACGATAAAGCACAACAGAATCAGCTCGTTTACGTGACGTTGGGCAGAGTCACGGCACTGGACGGATTATATATCACAAATTATAAAGATGACTTCAAATTCTACCACGGAGCAGGAAGTACGGCTGCAACAGTGAAAGACATTCGAGACGAGTACGCGAGATTACAACAGCACAAATTGCCCACCATCACGCAACGAGTACAACGGTTTGCGTTCGCCGATAAGCAAACAGGAGAGAGCGTCACGGTCACGATAACGAATATAAACGCGCAGAGCTTAGTCGCACACGCACTCGACATGACGACGGAGCCATTGCTTCGGAAATTAGATTATCTCGCGATCTCTGAGACTTGGATGGACGAGTCACAACCGATTCAACACGAGTGATTCGAATTAAATGTACAAATGGATCAAACAAAAGTCTTCAACCGTCCACCTCAAAACAAGTGTCACTGACCAAAAGGCAACGAATAGCCGGCGGCGTCGCAATCTACAGAAATCTAAACAGTCCCACCGAATGCAGAGTGATCGAGATCGATTTGAACGGGAGAAAACGGATAATTGAAGAAGACTAGGTTTGAGAGGTGTGCCTCGTCGACCTCACACTAAACGGCAAATCACGCTTCATTCTCGGATGCGTTTACATTCACCCGAACGTCTCCATCTCGGACCTCGAAATGTTTCTCTTTGCGATGATGATCAAGTACTTCGAGAACGCCAAGAAAATCAGCAAGAAAATGATTGGGGACACAGAGGTACCGATGATAATCATGGGAGACTTTAACGTCGACGCTCAAACGAATCTACGCGAGCTCGATTTCATGAAGACTCAATTCAACTCGAACTTTGTGCCGGCGCGATCGCCAACCACGCTGGGAAACACATACATCGACTTGACTTTCGCGAGAAGCATCATCTATAACGAAGTAAATTTCTCCGTCATTTTTGGTCTACGCCGGGATTCGAACCCGGATCCCCTCATTCCGGAATAAGCTGACTCGGGTTCGAATCCGGATCCCCTCATTCCGGAATAAGCTGACTCGGGTTCGAATCCGGATCCCCTCATTCCGGAATAAGCTGACTCGGGTTCGAATCCGGATCCCCTCATTCCGGAATAAGCTGACTCGGGTTCGAATCCCGGCGTAGACCAAAAATGACGGAGAAATTTACTTCGTTATAATGGCGCCCGAACTATCCGGATGACCCGACCGTTCAAAATCTCGCAATGGTGTGATGTTATTTCCACACCGCGAGATAGGAAAAATCAGAGAATCCCTTCTCCAGCGCTTCAAAAAAAAAAAAAAAAAATGACTGGGAGTTCTCAAGTGCACGTTCTACAGTGGATGGCTGCCTGCAACGATTCATCGTCACGGCTGACCCGTGGGCCATGCCCCCGGCCCTCTTTCGGGGGGGTGAGAGATGTGACGTACCTGCCAGCAGGACGCACATGACATAAAGGCATATAGTAGTCAGAACAAACGTCCGCGTAGCTCAATTGGTAGAGAGACTTGTTCCGGAATAAGCTGACTCGGGTTCGAATCCCGGCGTAGACCAAAAATGACGGAGAAATTTACTTCGTTATACATCGTCGATGTCATGCCATACGTGAGCTACTTCTCGTACCATCGGCCCCTCGTCAACAAGCCCATTCTCAGCCTAGAATAAGTAAGCCATTCTCTCAAAATACATTACTCTCTGCACAATATTTCTGTAAACATAAAAAATATATATATATAAAAAAAATCTCAAAACTTAAACTCTGCGCATTCACTCATTTCTAACACCCACGACACCCAACCGTCACGCTAATCTACAATCAAAAGACCTGCGGCCGTGGCTCCGACACAGCCCTCGCCATTTTTTATTTTCAGGGTTAAACCAGATGTTTCACCAATAAAATATTTAGCAGCGAGACTTAATAAAGTAACCAAAGTAGTAGCGACATGCTGGAGTGATTTTGGAAAACAATAGGCTCAAGACAGAAAGTTGTGGAAGAGACGTGGAGAGGCCTTCATCCAGCAGTGGATGGATCATGTTTGATGATGATAATGTCGTTTACTTACTCCTTCTTCATTTATTTATTTAATGTTTTAGCTCTCGCGGAAGTTCGGCCCTGGACCTCTCCTGAAATTATTAGGTTCCGCCGCCCATACATGATGCTGTCAATCTATCGGCTTGTAATCGTAAACCAGGAGGCAGCGAAAGGACTGTGCGGACACCGGAAATGATTGAAAATGTTCGTGCGTAGACCTAAAAGATCTGCCCGGCGACGCTCTACAGCTTTGCACATTTTCGATCGTTCATTCAGGAGAATATTGCATGAGGATCTCCATTTTCACCCTTATAAGCTCCAAATTGTGCAAAAAATTATTAAATTGTTTTGAGCTTATGAGGGCAAGAATTAGCACTTATGAGCTCCAAATTGTGCAAGAAATTAAATTGTGCAACCAAATCTTGATAATTCAAGGTTGCACGCGAAAAGTTTTGCACAACCATACGTGATCTCCTTCGTGAAAATCCACAAATGTTACACACCTTGATTATGTCATATGAAGCACACTTCGAGTTATGTGGTTCGGCGAATAAACAAAATGTACGTTATTGGAGTAATGTAAACCCGGGTCAACTGCACATCAAGCGTTTGCACAGCACCCGCGTCACTGTCTGGCGTGGAGTTACTTCCTTTGGAATTATCTGGCCGTATTTCTTCGAGGACGATGAGGGTGTCACTGTAACTGTCACCAGTGAACGTTATCTGCGGATGCTGCAAGACATCTTGCTGCCTCAATTACGGATGCTGAACGTGGATATGGACCATTTATGGTTCCAACACGACGGTGTGACCGCGCATACAGCCCGCATATGAATAAATTTTTTTGCACAGCGCCAGCGTCACTGTCTGGTGTGGAGTTGCTTCTTGCTTCCTTTGGAATTATCGGGCCGTATTGTAACTGTCGCCAGTGAACGCTATCTACGGATGCTGCAAGACATCTTGCAGCCTCAATTACGGATGCTGGACGTGGATATGGACCATTTATGGTTCCAACACGACGGGGTGACGGCGCACAGGGCCCGCATATGATGGATTTTTTACGACAGACCTTTCCACAGAGATTAATTTCTCCCTTGGCCACTCCGGTTACCCAATCTAGCATATACTGTTTTTTTTTACGGGGGTACCTCAAGCAAGAAGTCTTCCAAACACGTTGTGCCGCCATATTGGAATTGAAGGGCCGTATCAGAGCTTTCGTCACCAATAACCCTGGAGATATGTTACGACGAGTAATGGACTCCTTCCAACGCCGCTTAGAAGAATGTGTGGTGCAGCGGGGCCGCCATTTTACAGGGATCATATTCAAACATTAACTGATCAATAGCATTCTTGTAACTACTATACGTAGAGAGTAATAAATAAAAAAAAACATTTGTTCGCTTAGGGTGCGATTTTATTAATACGCTATCAACGCTGACGCACCATGTATTTTTTTTTTTTTTCGTATGAATGAAATGTATTATAGAGGACATTAATTGCGTATTTTTATCTCTGTATTCTGACTAGAGAAAAGAATAAAGTTCTCCGGTATATCCAGGTGAATCTAATAATTTTATGAGGGGAGCAGTTCCTTTCCAATATATATATTTTTTTTTTTTATTGGAGGTTTAACGACCACCGTGAGCAACTCAATGGGCTATAAGCAGTCGCCCGTCCCTAATTTAGGGTCACTGGTTCCAGGGAAGGGAAAGAGCCAGTGCCATAAGACAAACACAACATCCATGCCTGACCGGGATTCAAACCCGGACCCCTTACGGACGAATGATCATAGGCCAGCGCCTTAGACCACTGCGCCACCGGGGCGGCTGCCAATATTTTTAACGTGAATGAAATTACCATTCATCTCGCGACAATTTGTGTTACCAAGTACTTAAAATATACTAAAATGCCTTATCTTTAAATTTATTTTGGAAATGGAATGCGGCAGAAGCCAAATGTATATGAGAGTATATTAAATTCGAAAACATCATGTAAATTTTCTCAACGAAAAGTTCAAAAAGGAGCGCCCGGAAGTGGCACTTTGTATTTAGGCGCAAATGTGCCTTGAGCCGGCGGCGGCGCTGTGGGGTATAGTGCCATGTACCATGAAAAAACTAAGACATGAAAGAAAATCCCTCTTCGAGCAAAAGGAAAGGGTGGGGGTGGGGGTGGAGCAAGAAAACGATGGTTCAGCTTTGCAGCGCTTATGAAATCGAGAAGTTTATTACGTTAAGGGTTGCAACCGTCATATTGATTTCACTCGAGTTATACGTAAATATAAGTGTCATATTTCTGTATTTTGTTTTGCTTTAAACAGTAATTTCTCTTCGAATTCGGATGTGACAATTTCCTACTTGTCTCTAGCTTCATCTAAGACGTATCTCTCGATACATTTCCTAAATTTGACTGCGCGCGATTTCTTTCGAGCTCTACAGTTAGGAAAATAATACGCAAATGATAGCTAGTAATTAATTAAATTGTCGGTATTAACTTCAACATGAATGGTCACTATTCCCTTCGAAATGAATCAGCTGCGTCCTAGGCTTCTTTTTTTTTTTTTTTTTTTCGTACTTTTAAAATGAAGTTTCTTTTTTAATGTCTTATATGGCAACTGATTTGCTTCGCGCCCGCTGTTTGAGCGACAGCTTCGGTGGCCGTACCAGGTTGAGGGGTCGGTGGGTAAATAAAAAAAAAACGCTCTGAGGTTACACTGCGAATGTATCCGGCTGTAACTTTTGACATCGTCAACAGCCGTGTCAAACTTTGGATAGTCGACCTTGTCACTTTTTTTAAATAACTTTACCGTGATCTTTTTCATATTAATCTGTTCAATAATTTTGGTGGGAGAAAGCATGCTCAACGGAAAAGCGAGCGTCTCGCTGTCGTCAATCGATGAGAAACAACGCGTAAAAATGAACTCTATTCTATAAGACTTCGTTCAGTTTGAACCCCAGCAGATGCAACTTCAATATGTTACTGCTTTCAGGAACAATTCATAAATTCGAGATAATATTGCAGTAACAGAAATTTAACAGAGATTATTCTATATAGAGTTTTAGCTTTGTTAGCTGCAGTTTAAGTGGTTAACTAATTAGCTAACATCAATTGTATGAAAGTGACACTTATTCGTCGGTCAGACACATATCCACTAGGTTTTGTCTCTTTCACAATCTCTAATATTCTTGCCTCCCCCCCCCCCTTTATTCTACGCCGTCATTTTATGCTTCTCTGACTTACTGTCAGGGTTTCGAAATTGTAAAAACTGTTTCGGGGAAATAATGTGCCATTCAGTAAGAAAACCTTTAACGAGAAATAACAAAATTTACATAGAAAACAGAAACACGAAAGGAAAGTTATTTGGAGGTATAAGTCACAACCATAATGATGAGAGTGATAAAGCGTTTCAGCCGCTCCGGTGGCGCAGTGGTCTAAGGCGCTGGCCTCAGATCATTAGTCCGTAAGAGGTCCGGGTTCGAATCCCGGTCAGGCATGGATGTTGTGTTTGTCTTACGGCACTGGCTCTCTCCCTTCCCTGGAACCAGTGGCCCTAAATTAGGAACGGGCGACTGCTTATAGCCCATTGAGTTGCTCACGGTGGTCGTTAAACCTCCAATAAAAAAAAAAAAAAAAAAAAAAAAGCGTTTCATCACAGTTTCTTTGAGAAACATGAAAAAAGAAAGAAATCTATCTTTTTATCTTTAAGGTTTAACGACCACCGTGAGCAACTCAATGGGCAGTCGCCCGTCCCTAATTTAGGGCCACTGGTTCCAGTGAAGGGATAGAGCCAGTGCCGTAAGACATACGCAACATCCATGCCTCACCGGGATTCGAACCCGGACCCTTTATAACGAAGTAAATTTCTCCGTCATTTCTGTCCACTCCAGGATTCGAACCCGGATCCCCTCATTCCGGAATAAGTCACTCTACTAATTGAGCTACGCGGACATTTTATTCTGATTCCTATCTGCCTCTATGTCGTGTGCGTCCTTCTGGCAGGTACGTTACATCTCCTGGTACGTTACACCTTCTCGGACGAATGGTCATAAGCCAGCGCTTATGCACCACGCCACCGGGGAAAAGGGGGGGCTATATCAGGTTGTAAAGAAAGTATCCGGAAAATAGAGAAGCACGTACACTCACGGATAATGAAATTTGCGCACCAAGAAAGAAGCATTGGATTGAACTGAAATTTTATGGACGTAATGATACAGATGAATGATACACATGATGACAAAAACAGAGCTGCAGGACAATTACAGAGGGATCTGTGGCACGCAGTCCGGTCATCTGCAATAGCGCGTCGCACCGCCTCGTGCGGCGATACATGCTGAATTACATGTCTGGCATGGAGGCGAACAGACTGGCCCACACGTGTTGGACGGTGTGCTCCAAATCCCGGATAGTGCGGCACGGCGGCAGCCGGCGTTTCAACTGGTTCCACACATGCTCGATAGCGGACATGTCCGGGGAGCGGGCAGGCCATGGAAGTGTCTGGAAATGACGTAGGAAGTCCTGGGCAACCCGACCCGTGTGCGGGCAGACATTATACTGCTGGTATAGCGCACCTGGAATCCAGGTCAGGAATGTGATCATATGGGGCCGTAGGATCTCATCCACATACCGCTGGCCCGTCAATGATCCACGCACCACTACTAGAGCTGATCGGCTATCGTAGGCAATGGCTTCCCAGACCATAATGCCTGCTGTGGGGAGGTGTGGCGCTCGATAGCGAGGTTGGGATTGTGCCGTTGACCCGGGGACCTCCACACCCGGACACGATGATCATCTGTCCCCAAAACGAAGCGGCACTCATCGCTAAACACCACACGTCGCCAGTCTGTGGCGTTCCACGTCGCTCTGGCCTGGCACCACTGCAAACGGAGCCGGCGATGTTCCGGTGTGAATGGCAGCACGCGTAAGAGGCGCTGGGATCGCAGATTCGCTTCCGCGAGGCATCGGGAAATTATTCGTGGGCACACAGGAGCCGCTGCATCTGCCTGTATAGTGGACCGGGTCTCCGTGGGACCCGTTCGTGCCTGGCTCACGATCTGTCGATCCTCTCTACCGGTGGTCGTCCTGGTCACTCCGGAGCCGCTCCGCCGTGTGGCAGTGCCGTCACGTGTCCAGTGCTCCCAACGCAGTCGGGCGGTATGGTCAGAACGATCCACGTGACAGATTATACGGCGCGCCGACCACCCTGCGGTTTTCAGCCTGATGATCAGGCTCCTCTCACAGTCCGTAAGTTGCGTAAATCGACGTCTCTGGCGTCTACCCGGCATTCTTGTCACTCTGTACTTTCGCTTGCGTCCGCCGGTGCTTTTCGCTTTCATGGGGCACCTACTACACTCCGGTTTATAAGGCTGCCGGTTCGTGCTTGCAGCGCCATCACCGGGTGTGCGGTCATGCGCACTAGCACCAATCGTGGATCATTTGCATAAAAGCACGCACTCTAGCTATTTGCAAAGTTTCGTGATTGTAGCATGTGCTTTTCTAGGTGCTCAAATTTCATTGTCCGTGAGTGTATTTCAAGCTTAAGAAATCGTACAAGACACTTAATCTAATCATCCAGGTGGTTCCCATTGGAATTGATGACCTAGTTCCACCGATCTACGAGTTCAAATATCCCATTGCGATAGAAGTCTGGCGAGCGGGAGTTGAAGAAGTCATCCATGCAACGTTTAACTCCATCATCATTGGGAAAGTTTTTCTCAGCGAGAAAATTCGATAAAGACTGGAAGAGATGAAAGTTGGACGCGGCTAGGTCCAGGAAATAAAGGGTGTGTGACAATATTTCCCATTCCATCACATGCAGTTTCTGTTGTGTTCGTAAAGCGACATGTGATGTGGACGAGCATTGTCCTGGTGAAAAACACCTTCATGGCGATTAATCAACGCTGGGTGCTTTTCTTGCGGTGCACATAGAAACGGTCTAACTGTTGGATGGAAACTTCCGCTGTGATGGTATTGTTCCGCGGTAAGAGTTCATAGTGAATCACACCGCGACAATTTCATCAGCAACTCAGCATCACCTTCGGTACATGAAGGGGAGGCTTAGCGACCTTCTGTGTGGGGGTTGCCCCTTCTCGGTCCATGCTCTTTGTCGTATGACGTATACTCTAACTTAACTTTCATTTTTTGTTTGTTTATGTAAATTTGAGTTCATTCTCTTTTAGCGTTTTCAACCTTAACGATATATTGTCTCACTCGCTGAACGTATGTTGGCAACAATCTTGAGGTCAGAGATGCATGTTGACAGATAAGTGCGAGAGATATATAATGTGTGTTTACTTGAAGTCTGCGTGTTCGAACTGTATTGCTATATACACAGGGTGAGTCGAAAGTTTTTCAATATTTGGATCACTTTATGTCTCCATACGTACCTTTACGACGAAAGCTGACTAGCATTCAAAGTATAAGCCATCGTGTTGCACCGTCTTTAGCCATCTGTCTGCCAGTTCTTCGATTCTACAGAGGGTGAGTCGAACGTTTTGCAATATTTGGATCATTTTATGTCTTCATACGTACCTTTACGACGAAAGCTGACTAGCATTCAAAGTATAGGCCATCGTGTTGCACCGTCTTTAGCCATCTGTCTGCCAGTTCTTCGATTCTACAGAGGGTGAGTCAAACGTTTTGCGATATTTGGATCCCTTTATGTCTTCATACGTACCTTTACGACGAAAGCTGACTAGCATTCAAAGTATAGGCCATCATGTTGCACCGTGTTTAGCCATCTGCCTGCCAGTTCTTCGATTCTACAGATGGTGAGTCGAAAGTTTTGCAATATTTGGATCCCTTTATGTCTTCATACGTACCTTTACGACGAAAGCTGACTAGCATTCAAAGTATAGGCCATCGTGTTGCACCGTCTTTAGCCATCAGTCTGCCAGTTCTTCGATTCCGCGGAGTACCAGTTCTTGTCCTTCGAGGCGAAGAATTCTTTCACCCCAACTGCCACCTCCTCCTGGCTGTTGAAGTGCCGCCCGCGAAAGAAGTTGGCTATGTACTGGAACAGGCAATAATCCGACGGGGCAAGGTCCGGAATATATGCTGGGTGTGGCATCAGTTCGATGCCCTCAAGTTCCTGGAGTTTTGCCCAGGTCGTTCGCGCTGTATGAACCCGAGCGTTGTCCTTCTGCAGAAGAGCGCGCTTCCTGTTCACCAGTGCAGGGTACTTCTCGTCCAAAACGGTGCATACATCCGCTCCAGCTGTTCAGAATTGAGGTTGGCGATGATGGTACGACCGTCTGAAACAAATTCGTAATGGAATATCTCCTCGAAATTCCACTAGACGCAGAACATCATCTTGTGCTCGAAGCGCCCACGTTTGGCAACAGGTTCTGGAAGCTGGCCCGGACTCAACCACTGCCGTTGTGTGTTAGGATTGCGGAAATAGGCCCACTTTTCATCGCACGTGACAATTATCTTGATGAAACGTACATCGCGCGGGTTTTCTAGGAGTTTCGTGCACACTTCCACTCGGCGGTTTGCTTCAGCTCGCATCAGTTCGTGAGGGACAATTCGGCAGCTCCTGTAGACCTTGCCGAGGTCCTGAAGGTGACGAACCGCGGTGGTCTGTGATATGCCCAGCTCGCCTGATAATCTCCAAGTGCTGGTTGTCAGATTTGCCTCTATGGCCTGGCGCACGGCATCCGAATCCACGGTTCGCGGCCTACCTGACCTTGGCTGATCATTCAGGTATCTGTCACCGGAGCGAAAATTCGTTGCCGAGTTCAAACTCGTAAAGCAAAAGTTCTCTAATTAGCCGATTGTGGCTGTTCATCTTTTAGGCATTCCAACCACTGACAGAACGACGACATGCAATGCTATGCACAGCAACGACTACCACTTTATATCCGTTTCGACTGACTGCAGTGCACGACTTGAACTAGTTTAAACATGTGACATACCCGCCGCAACACATGCGTTTATGCAAATATTGCAAAACTTTCGACTCACCCTCTGTATTTATATATTTAGTGTTGGAGTTGTTAGTAAAGTTTTCTGATTACTAACTTACGTTAATCTGTTTTAAAATATTAGTAGTGTTGTGAATTAGTTCCTTACGAATGTTAGTGCATCCGAGTGAAGTTTCCAACCAATTTGGTGAATGTATGGACGCTTCTTACAGATATACTGTATGTGATCAGCTTTGTCAAAACACGCATGTAATAGTCCGCATTAACCGTGGTATTCGGCGGCACGACATTGTGGTACACCATTCCTTGGTAATCAAAGAAATTGATTACCATTACCTTCCCGGCAGACTTTTCACATCTTGTCTTTTTTACGGTTTCCAAGCGTAGGTTGAAGAAGCGTATATGCTCCAACTTTGTCTGTCTGTCTGTCAGTCCATCCGTCCGCACGATAACTCGCGTAAAAATGGTTCAATTTCGATGAAATTTTAGTATGTGGTAGGGGACAACCTGGGAAGGAACCCTGTTGAAAATGGGCGAAATGGAGTTTAAGGTCAGGACATAGGAGCGGGATCCATTCCATCGCCCTTATGCATCATAACTTGCGTAAAAATGCTTCTATTGCGACAAACCTTTATCATGTTGTTCTGAAGGTGTACTGAACCTGTTCTGTTTAATATCATCGAAATGGGGTCAAAGGTCAGGGCACATGGAGCGAGATTTATTCCACAGCCATTATCCTCATAACTTGCGTAAAAATGCTTCTATTGCGACAAACCTTTATCATGTTGTTCTGGAGGTGTACTGAACCGGTTCTGTTTAGTATCATCGAAATGGGGTCAAAGGTCAGGGCACATGGAGCGAGATTTATTCCACACGCATTATCCTCATAACTTGAGTAATGATTTCTGGTATGTTGGAAAGCGCATCATAATCAATGCATTGCGTGATTTTAATAAGTTGTTGCCTTGGGAGTTGACAGAGTTTCTTATACAGAGCTGTGTTGTTTTCCCTCTGGATCGCAGTGATAAAGGAAAGTTTCATGGCCTGTAATCACTGTTTTCAGGTAGTCCTCGTTTGAACAATTTCTTGCTTCAAAAGTTCACACATCTCAACAGGCATTTGTTTTTGTTCAGGCGTCAGTAAACGAGAAATTCATCTTGCACTGACTCACCTCACGTGGCTTCTCACTGAGTGCAGTGTGGGTACTTCCAACTGAAATCTGTAAATGTTCTGCCATTTGTGTCACTGTGAGCCACGATCCTCGCGAATAATAGCGGCTGCAGTGCCTTCCATCTATCTGATCAATAACGGCTGTTGGCGCCACCCCAGGTCCGCGAGCACAACGATGGTTAAACGAATTTCGCTGCCGTCGCGAAATTCGTTTAACCACCACTGTGCTGCACGATGTGGCATCATACTCTCACCATATACCTGCACCAACATTTCGCACGCTTACGAATTCGTTTTCCCTAAACAAACACAGAACTCCAAGGCTGCACGCTGTTCCACTGTGATATTCATAACTCGACTGAGAGGCGGGCGCAAACAGACGCTTCTTCACAGCGTTCTACTCAAGGTCACGTGCGACGCAACGCCTCTGAAAGGTTTATTCACGCAGAGGGGAGTCGGGTCTATGCTGTGATGATGTTTTGAATCCAACATGTAGCTGTACTATTTAAAAAACAGACAAACGCCAAGTCTTTCTTGAACAGGCCTCGTATAAACATTCTACTCAAAATGATTTGTTTTTATTTCCTGAACTGCGGGGTCCTGTAAAGGGCGCAGGGCTCAGGGCGACCGCCCCGGTTGACCCTGTGTTCCAGCCGGTTCTGCTTCAACATGTAAAACGTCTCGTGATAGCGGTAAAAATCAGGCAAACTAGCTCGTTGAGCATCAGTTAATGTTCGACTGAGGGTCGCAGTGAGAAAAACGAGTGATCTGAGCGACCTTGAATGCTGCATTATAGCTGGCGTAAGGTGTGATGGTTCCATCATCTCCCAAACGGCCTTCCACTAGCGGATTTTCATTCACAACCGTAACCAGTATTTACCATTAATGGTGCGACTCGTAAAAATATCCCAGAAATCGGCGATCCTGTGGACGATAACAGCTGGTGGATCGGAGAGGTCAAAGGAAACTGGCGACATGGTTAACGGCTGTTCCAGCCCGTTCGTGACATGGTCTCATATGTGGTACGTTCGGAGATGACCCTCAGCACGCTATTGTTGAATTCTGCAGCGATTTACTTGGATGTGTTCCATCTGTTCGTTTGCACTACCCTCTCCAGTCTTGTTTGGCCTATATGATCCACTACCTGTTTTTATCGATATGATCGCCGATTGATGAGAGCTTTCTACGAGTCGCACCATTTAAGGTAAAGCTTTGCTACGGCCGTTTGCGAAATACTCGAGCCGGCACACCTAGCACCAGTTTTCATGCCACGCTCAAAGTCGCTCAGACAACTCGTCTTGCCCATTCCGACCGTCAACCGAACGCTAACCGATGCTAGACGAGTTGGTCTGCCTGGTTTGTACCGCAAACCGCGCTCACGTACCGTGTTAAGTGAGATTGTTATGTGACATAGGCAGATGTACCAAGGCTGAACTGGATGAAGAACAGGTTATAACCAGGACCGTAGCAAACTTTTGTTATCTGGGAGGGCGAGACTTGAAATTAAGCCCCTTCGAGTTCCACTTAAGTAATACGTGGTTCTTACTGTCTCACACGCCGCCGTTACAGGAAGGCAGTATGATCATTCAAAAATTGCACTTCAGGCTTTCGACATAATTCTATTAAAAATGTAAAAGTTAGGTAAATACCCAAGAAGCACAGGTTGCAAATACCATGTAAAGCGTATGCGTTATGTGATCACCGACATCACAACACTAAAACACTCCACGGAAACGCAGAACGAAAAAAAAAAACTGGGGCAGAACAAATGAGTATCGGATAGTGAGCTTAGCAATAGGATGAAGCTTTAGGGGTAGGGCTTGGAAAATTCTGTTCAAATTTAAATGCTGAGAGGAACTTTCTGCGTCAGAGTAAAAATGACTAATTCCCTCTTCATCCCAATGACGTGTTCCGGAAGGTCATGGAAGTTAGGCATATCAGCATATTGTTTTGCGTTCACTGTTTTCAAAAATCCCCTTCGTGGATGTCAGATGTTCACACTTCATACACTGTTAAAATTTTGGGGGTAGGTTGCACCAAAAAGTGGTGCTAACCCAGCTGCACCGCTTACTGAGAAAAGATACACCGTTGTATGATGCAAACAAAAACCCAATAACTTGGTGAAACCTTGCACCATAATGTGGTGCAACCTTGTTCCGTAACATGCTGCAAAGTTGCACCATGTTGTTTGGTTTCGTTTGCACAACACAATGGTGTATCTTTTCTCAGAAAGTGGTGCAGCTGGGGTAGCACCACTTTTTGGTGCAACCTACCACTAAATTTTTAACAGTGTAGTGTGTGTTACACTATACCCTGGTTAAGCGCATGGAATACTGGGTGAGACTAAGTAAAGTCCTTAAAAAGAAATTACTGAAAGGTGCCACGTCCTTTTTTAGTTATAATTTCTATTTTATACATCCCCCCAGAGCATGAATTTACGCCACTGGAATTATTATTATGGGAGGGCAAACCGCCCTCCCTGCTTTCCCGGTAGCTACGGCCCTGGCTATAACCTTGGAGACAATAAACTTTTGGTGATGGGCCAATGGGCATGAATGACGATTTCTGCCGTTAGATGGCACTGCGTCCCAAAGTATAAACAATACAGTTCCTACGTTGTTTGAATGGCTCCAGGTGAATTCATCGAAAGCGAATTCGTCGAAAACGAATTCACCGAAAAGCAAACTCTTCGGAAATTGGGACTTCAGGTGAATTCATCGAAATGGAATTCATCGAAAGCGAAATCACCCAAAGATACAATATCGTAGACTAAGCTTTTGTCGAAAACTTTGACTATAATTGGAATACGGCTAAGCGGCCACAAAGGCGTTTGGGGAACCTATAAAAATTGCATTTTTTATTACTTAGATTACACTTTTATGTAGGATGACCACAAAAGCGTTAGGGAGTCTAACAAGAATCAGACTTTTGATTTCATCGTATCAACTTTTCCCGTAGACCGCCTCTAAAGATACGGCCTACGCAGTGGCCTTTTTAACAGTTTGTATTTCGACGTGATCATATTTATAAGGTTTGGACACCCAGACAGGTTAGTAATATCACGCTTTTTCTTTGGCACTAAAAATAAATTAATATGCCTAGGCCTAAGCTTAGGCCTTTTTAACAGTTTTTATTCAATCGTGTTCATATTCATAAGGTTTAGGCACCAAGTCAAGTTAGTATTATTGCGCGTTTACTTAGGCATTAAATATTAATACCTTTGCCTAGGCCTATGCCTTTTTAACAATTTTTATTCCATCGTGTTTACACTCACAAGGTTTAGACACCAAGTCAAGCTAGCCGCCCCGGTGGCGCAGTGGTCTAAGGCGATGGCCTCTGATCATTCGTCCGAAAGGGGTCCGGGTTCGAATCCCGGTCAGGCATGGATGTTGTGTTTGTCTTACGGCACTGGCTCTCTCCCTTCCCTGGAACCAGTGACCCTAAATTAGGGACGGGCGACTGCTTATAGCCCATTGAGTTGCTCACGGTGGTCGTTAAACCTCCAATAAAAAAAAAACAAAAAAAAAAACAAGTCAAGCTAGTATTATTGCGCTTTTACTTAGGTATTAAATGTTAATGCCTAGGCCTAGGCCTTTTTAACAGTTTTTATTCCATCGTGTTCATACTCGTAAGGTTTAGGCACCAAGCCAAGTTAGTACAGGGTGTCCCACTCGCTACCATACCTGGCATTTCTTTAATAATGTTAACACCAATGAAGATATTGCAACAAAATATGAAGCGGATTTTTTTTTTTCACTCAATTGGTCATCAAGAATGCAAAGTTACCCTGAAACAAATTTCTGGAAAAAATTTCGAGAGATCTTTGTCCAGCCGTAAATAGCTGCTGCAAAGGATGATATATTTTTCATTTCTTCGCCTTTCATACTGTTCCATACTGTTCGTTTGTACTGTTCTCCAACACGCAGTGGTAAATTTCGTTATTACTTACTGCTGAAAATTTCCACTTTTTCTACTGGAAATTGTAAACGTTGTTCCTATTTTTACTGTAAAAACACGCACCCATGTGTTCTACAGAAAAATTATCAATCAGAATTAGTGTCATCGCAAAAAGTCTCTATAGTACCTTCGAAGAACAGGATCCGATTTCCAGGAGAAGACAAATCCCCCTCTTGCCCCCGTATAGGCGCCCATGTGGACGACAAACCTCCCAACAAAAAATGTCACGTGTCATTGTATAAAAACAGATATTTATGACCAAAAGTTTTTGAAATTCTCGTCTAAGATAACTCAAAATTTCAAATTGTTGAAGATGTGCCGCATTGATGTATTTTATTGCCCACAGCAAGTAATCCTCTTCTTATATGTTCACTTACCATATCGTTTGTTCGGCGTTTTCTATTATTAATAACAAATATTCGCGTCATTTGTGAGTCCCTGACACAACTGGGCACGGTCAGCAAGCATTACGAGCGTGCTACACAGTGACATAATGCCTGCTGTCAAGCAACCCTGAAAATACATGGGCCGTTGCCTATGAATGGGACATCCAGTACAAAAAGAGGAACTGCACCTGTCTGTCAGCGATGGATGGGGGTTACGACCATCTGGACAAGCAAGTGCGACGCGGTCCAACGGATCGCACGTGATCAACAGCAGCTGTCTCTCACGTCAGCTGACTTTGAAGAAAATAAAAAGTCGCCAAAGAAGCAAACGCTTTTCAGCACCACAACTAGCACATTGGACCCACCTTGCACGCGAAGCCAGCTGTTCCGATGAGGAGCGTGGGTGTTTACAATAGAAAATAATACATGTCAAAAATACCACGAATACCGGAAAAAGCATCACCTGCTTTGCACTCGCCTGGGGAAAAAAATTCATACAAAAACTGAAACAGATAACTAAGTCACTGATATTTCACCCTCCACGTCCGCCCAGAATTATTCAGCGGTGTATAGTAAAACGGGCCAATTAACTCCTGCTGGAACACGTTAAGTGACTATACAGCTATTCTCCTGCTTTATATCTGTACGTTGGAGTGAATGCCATTGTACATACGCAGGAAAAAAGTAGCGAAAGCGAAAAGGGTATCTCCGGTAAATAATATTATTCAAAATGTAATGTTTCCACACAGAGATGTAAACTTATACATCTGGGTCCCTATGAAAGTTTAAGAGTGCCCCCTAGTCCCCAATCATGAGGGGGGATTCCCGAGGCCCGGGCACCCAGAGGGCCCGTGGCAACGCAGGAAAAATAACAGTTTCAATTATGAGCAGAAAAAATGTAGATAAAACTGAAAATGCTCGATAATGTACTGTGGAATTTATGTGAAACAGTGTATACCCATTAAAAAACGTTTTTGCCTGGAAATAAATGCAAAAGATACCCCTTCGAAAACGAGCCCAAATGTTATTTTTGATAAAGTAAAAGCCATCATCCAGGCTCACTGCCTGCCCCCCTTTCCCCTCACACAGTATTTGTGAAATGTTAGGAAATTTTAAAGCACTGAAAAAAGTTTTCGGTCAACAATATTTTCAAAGCAATATTTTTATACTGGTACCCCACCCCCAAAAATACATTCTGATTTCGCTACTGAAAATCAGTTTTATCTGCAATAACTCATTTGAGTAACCCAAAAATAGCAAAGCGATGCTCTTATAGCTTTGATTATGTTTATGTGTTAATATGGTACACATATTTCCAATTGTTCTGTATAGTGGGCGATAATTACGGATGTAGGTAAAAATACCCACGGAGAAAATACCCCTGATTACTGAAAAGCGGTAAAAATACCCCCGGAGGAAATACCTCCAGAACAAACGGTTTACTGTAAACTGCCACACAGGAACACTGATGTGTGGCAGTGTTCCGGTGTGGCAATTTACCGGGGCAACTCTGCCACACGTCTTTCAGCAACTTGGCCACAAAAGTTCAAGGGGGGGGCTCTAAATATTGGTGTTTCTGGGCCCATATTGAGAACTGAATTGGGAACTCCAGACGAATTTTGAGAAAACGTTCCATGAAAGCCAAGCGAGTGTGTACTTTAATTTGAAGAAATAAATAGCAGAGGGTCAGAGGTACACTTGGTTTGGGGGGGACACTACCCCCAACTTGCGTAATATAATATTCTGGGCTGCTGGAGTCTGTCAGTGTATCGAGAATATTCCCCTTGAAGCGTCCGCGAGGTCCGTGAGCTTTGGGGGAGGACTTTCCCCCAAAATGTTAAAATGGACGTGTAGAGCTGTAAACATTAGTACCATGCTTTATATAATGAATCTGTACACGCCCACGAATTTTCAGGTGGGTGGAGTGAACCCCCCCCCCCAGTTTCTAAGAGCTCTTCATGGGTAACATCAAGGATATACTGACCGACTCTAGAGGTCCAGAATACAAAAATTACGGAAGTTTGGGTTAGAGCCCTTATAACGAAATAAATTTCTCCGTCATTTCTGTCCACGCCAGGATTCGAACCCGGATCCCCTCATTCCGGAATAAGTTGCTCTACCAATTGAGCTACGCGGACGTTTTATTCTGATTCCTATCTGCCTTTATGTCGTGTGCGTCCTTCTGGCAGGTACGTCACATCTCCTGGTACGTTACACCCTCCAAATCAAGCACCTCGTATCCCTTTACAGACTTCAGCACATTTCTGGGGGAGGGGGAAGGGCATACATAGTCTGCCACTAAACGCAACATGAAGCATAGAAATTGCGAGCAAATCCCTTACCTTGAACACTTGTCTGCGCTCTTAGAAACTTGGGGGAGAGTGAATTCCCCCTACCCTCCTGAAAATTCGTGGTCGTGTACAGAATCATTATATGAAGCATGATTCTAATGTTTACAGCTCTACGTCCATTTTAACATTTTGGGGGAAAGCCCTCCCCCTCCAAGCTCACAGACTTCGCAGACGCTTCAAGGGGAAATTCCTGGATACACTGACCCACTCCAGCAGCCCAGAATATATTTTTACGGAAGTTGGGGTAGAGCCCCCCCCCAACCAAGTGTAACCCGTATCCTCTGCAATTTATGTCTTAAAATTAAAGTACAATTCTCGCTTGGCTTACATGGAACGTTTTCTCGAAATTCGTTTGGAGTTCCCAATTAATTTCTCAATATAGGCCCAGAAACTCCAATCTTTATACCCCCCCCCGCCTTTGAACTTTTGTAGCCAAGTTGCTGAAAGACGTGTGGCAGGGTTGCCCCAGTAAATTGCCACACCAGAACACTGCCACACATCAGTGTTCCTGTGTGGCAGTTTACAGTGAATCGTTTGTTCTGGAGGTATTTTCTTCGGGGGTATTTTTTCCACTTTTCAGTTTTCAGGGGTATTTTTACCGTTTACCGATAATTACACCCCTTTGCAAACTTCATAAATGTATACAGAGGAGTAACCAGGTATTTCTGCGCCCGGGGCAAACCACAAAATATTGCACCCCCATTTGTCTTCCTATCTTATTACTAATGTAATGGTGTAAATTAGTATACACAGGGGCGCACCTGAGAAACTCGCCCCTCCCCCGCAAAAAATATATTCGAGGCCCTTTTGCAAAAATCTATTTTTCTCTCAATTACTGAAAATTTTAAATTGCATATTATTAACTAGATTTTACGGGCGTATTAACGATTCAAATTCTTTAGAACCCATGGGTATTTTTTCCTAAAACCAAAATTATTACGCTTTATTGCGTTTAATACAAGTGTGCACGTTGTAATTACAATGATTGCCCTAACTTAATGACACACACCGTCAATGCACGAAGATTGAATATTAAAAAACGACAAATATTTTCAAGTTAAAAACCCCATGAGTACTTTCGGGGTGACAATCACCCCCGTCTTCAGATGGAAAAGAGTAGTGCTACGCATGTGCACCAATATATACAGTGGAACACAGTGACGTATTGCGGGTAAAGCTTCAGCACAGGAGTGCCCCAGCTGTTGCCATCGCAACACAGCTAAAACACCCAGAAAAGTATACCGATGTGGGTACATGATAGATTGGGTATATATGATATAATACATATTCAGGTTATTAAAGTACATAAGTTAACTATGATTATTGTCATTAAAGTTCATAGCCGCAATATGATATTTCCATATTCTAGGTAAGTCAACGGGACTGTTGCCATTGCAACATCGGTCCCCAAAAGCCTCGATGTGTGTACAAACTTTCTGTAATGTGTAAGAAGTGTATGGATGCAGGGGTATTTAACAATTTGACATTAGTCAAATCCGGTTGAACAGTCCCGCATACATATAACAGTCCTGCATACATACAACAGTCCCGCATACATATGGTATGCGCGACTGCTCAACCAGATTGGACTAGGGGATGACTATTCAACCGGATTGGGCCGCCCCGGTGGAGCAGTGATCTCAGCGATGGCCTCTGATTATTCGTCCAAAAGGGGTCTGGGTTCGAATCCCGTGAGGCATTGATGTTGTGTTTGTCTTACGCCACTGGCTCTGTCCCTTCCCTGGAACCAGTGACCCTAAATTAGGGAAGGGCGACTGCTTATAGCCCATTGAGTTGCTCACGGTGGTCATTAAACCTCCAATTAAAATAAATAAATCGGATTTTTTTTTTTTTTTTGATTGGAGGTTTAACGACCACCGTGAGCAACTCAATGGGCTATAAGCAGTCGCCCGTCCCTAATTTAGGGTCACTGGTTCCAGGGAAGGGAGAGAGCCAGTGCCGTAAGACAAACACAACATATATGCCTCACCGGGATTCGAACCCGGACCCCGTTCGGACGAATGATCAGAGGCCATCGCTTAGACCACTGCGCCACCGGGGCGGCAGGGGACCGCTATGGAAATACCATATTGCGGCTATGAAGTTTAATAACAATAATCATAGTTAACTTATGTACTTTAATAACCTGAATATTTTATTAACAGTAAGAAAAAGTATCATTGAAGACGTAAGGAAATTCAACTGTGAACTAGTGAGGAAAGCAATTGAAAGCAACCAAAGCCTAAAGATAGCAAAGGGACATCTCAGTAAGGGAAGAAAACAGATTATGGCACTGAGAAAAGAAGATGGTTCTGTAACAAGAAATAGAGGCGAAATTTTGACAAGAGTGAAAGATTTCTACTCCAAATTATATGAAAGGGATGATATATGCACTCCAGACATCATGAAAGATACCAGTACCAGAGTTCCTCCAGTCCTTCCAGCAGAAGTTGCACATGCAATCAAGAACATGAAGCGAGGAAAAGCTCCAGGAGAAGATGGAATTACTGTAGACATCATACAAGAAGCAAGTGGAGAAATCGAAACAGTACTCGCCCAAATTTTCACTCGATGCCTTAATGAAGGAAAGATTCCTGAGGATTGGAACACCGCTACAATGATCCTGCTACATAAGAAAGGTGACATTGAGGATCTCGGAAACTACAGACCTATCAGCCTCCTATCAGTAGTTTATAAAATCTTCACTAAAGTTCTTTCACACCGCTTGAAGGTAGCACTAGACATGGCTCAACCGAGAGAACAAGCTGGATTCAGGAGTGGCTACAGCACAATAGATCATATCCACGTGCTGAGAGAACTAATTGAAAGAGCGAGGGAATATGAACTTCCATTGTGCATGGCTTTTATCGATTATGAAAAAGCCTTTGATTCGGTGAAACCATCAGCAGTTACAATGGCTCTGAAAACCTGCGGTATTGAAGATGCATACATTAATATTATTAATAACATCTATGAAAATGCAAGTGCAAAGATTAGGCTGTTTGAAAATACAACACACGTAAAAATTGGAAAGGGAGTGAGACAAGGTGACACCATATCTCCGAAGCTCTTTAATGCCACATTGGAGGGTGTTTTTCAGTCGCTGAGCTGGGAAAACAAGGGGATAAAGATTAATGGAGATTATCTAACCCACCTTCGTTTTGCTGATGACGTAGTCATTTTTGCAACGACCTCATCAGAGCTGCAGAGTATGATCCAGGAACTTGCTGACAAGAGTAAAGAAGTGGGATTAAAAATGAACTTTCAGAAGACAAAAGTGATGTTCAATGCTTTTACAAGAAATGAAGATTTATCGATTGATGGAGAAAAGCTGGAGATAACAGACACGTACGTTTATCTTGGACAGCAGATATCAAGTGAGGGTCACATTGATGAAGAAATTAATCGGCGTACAAAACTTGCCTGGAGAGCTTTTGGAAGAAACAGCATAATTTTCAAGAGCAATATGCCATTATGTCTTAAAAGAAAAGTGTTTGATCAATGCATCCTTCCAGTGCTTACGTATGGTGCAGAGACGTGGACCTTAACTAAAAGAGACATACAAAGGCTGCAGACAACTCAAAGAAGCATGGAGAGGTGCATGCTTGGTGTAACCAGGAGAGATAAGAAGAGGAACTCGTGGATCCGAAAAATGACAAGAGTGGAAGACATCATGATCAAAGTTAAATCCCTGAAATGGCAATGGGCTGGACATACTGCCAGAAGGACAGATCATCGATGGACAGCCGAAATTTTAGATTGGATTCCAAGGGACAGGAAAAGACCCAGAAGAAGACCACATAGGAGATGGGTGGATGAAATTCGAAAGTATGCAGGGGTGACATGGAGGAGACTGGCACAAGACAGACCGTTGTGGAGGAAACTTGGGGAGACCTTCGTCCAGCAGTGGATTGATAATGGTTGACAATGATGATGATGATGATATACCCAATCAATCATGTACCCACATTGGTATACTTTTCTAGGTGCTTTACCTGTTTTGCGATGGCAAGAGCTGGGGCACTCCTGTGCTGAAGCTTTACCCACAAAACGTCACTGTATTCCACTGTATATATTGGTGTACATATGTAGTACTATCCGAAAAATGACAAGAGTGGAAGACATCGTGATCAGAGTTAAATCCCTGAAATGGCAATGGGCTGGACATACTGCCAGAAGAACAGACCATCGATGGACAGCCGGAATTTTAGATTGGATTCCAAGGGACAGGAAAAGACCCAGAAGAAGACCACATGGAAGATGGGTGGATGAAATTCGAAAGCGTTGGCCTCTGATCATTCGTCCGTAAGGGGTCCGGGTTCGAATCCCGGTGAGGCATGGATGTTGTGTTTGTCTTACGGCACTGGCTCTCTCCCTTCCCTGGAACCAGTGACCCTAAATTAGGGACGGGCGACTGCTTATAGCCCATTGAGTTGCTCACGGTGGTCGTTAAACCTCCAATCAAAAAAAAAAAAAAAAATTCGAAAGTATGCGGGAGTGACATGGAGGAGACTGGCACAAGACAGACCGTTGTGGAGGAAACTTGGGGAGACCTTCGTCCAGCAGTGGATTGATAATGGTTGACAATGATGATGATGATGATGATGATATGTAGTACTACTCTTTTCCATCTGAAGATCCCCAAAAGTCTCGATTGTCACCCCGAAAGTACTCATGGGATTTTTAACTTGTAAATATTTGTCGTTTTTTAATATTAAATCCTCGCATTGACGGTGTGTGTCATTAAGTTATATATAACACGAAGTTCACTTGTACTTAATGATTGCCATAGTTTTATACTAATACAAAGTATGACAAAAACCTTACGTCAAAGTTAATGATATCATGCAAATTTTATTCTTTTAGAGAACTGATGCCGGCCTCTTTGAAATGCCTCACGATCACACACATAAAACATGTAACTACCGTGTGACAGTGTCTAATAACCTTTTCCGATTTATACGAAAATACGGAACGTAAGTAAACAAATAAAAAGTTGCAGTTAAGAATTGTGGCACAAAAAGAGTAAAATTACTTAAACTATTTAATCTTGGATATAAAAAAATACACTTAACATAATCTCACAATGTTTTGCACCTAATAAAAGTCTTTTCTTTTGACTGCTATAAACAAGAAAGATGACACCGAATTTTCGGGTGTAATAAGCACGTCTTTTGAATCCGTTCTAACGCAAATTAAGTTTACCAAAGCTATTCAAAGTCAATGGAACTGGTATGGAAAACAGTAGTATCTGACGGAAGAAAGACGTTTTTCAATCGGGTTTTTATTACCGCAGATATTGTTGTAAACGGAATCGTGAGCTTACACCCTCTAGTTGCAGACTTGTGCGTTAAGAAAAATATGAAATTGTATGAGAAACATTTTGCCCCGGAAGCGCTCTCCAACGCAGAAATAATATTTCAAATCGGACTCTTAGAAACATAGATATCGAAAAAAATAAGATGTGACTTTACACCCCTGGTAGGAAAACCATGCATTATTTTAGGAAGAAAGTATTCTCAAAAGGTTTTTCAATATGAGCGGTATCGGTTCAAGAAAATAAAAATTTTAGTCGACTTTTCAGGAACCGAGATTTTGCAGCAAATACATCAATTAGCGTTGTAGTGTGCAAACAATTAACACTTATGCCCTCTGGTGGCCAAACCATTCTTTACCAAACATTAGAAATTATATGAAAAATATTTTTCATCAGGTGTTGTATGCGATACAGGAAGAATTTTTCAAATCGGAGTTTTAGAAGCAGAAATAACGCAGAAAACGCGATTTACGTTTGCGCCCCCTAGCGGAAAGTCTACGATTTATTTGAAAATTTTGAATTTATGTGAAAAACATTTCGCACCGGAAACGCTCTCCAACACAGAAAGAATTTTTCAAATCGGACTCTTAGAAACAGAGATATCCACAAAAATAAGATGTGACTTTACGTCCACTGGTGGAAAAACCATGCATTATTTTAGGAAGAAAGTATTCTCAAAAGGTTTATCCATATGAGCGTTATCGGTCCAAGAAAAAAAAATTTAGTCGAGTTTTCAGGAGCCCAGATTTTGCTACAAATACATCAGAAGCAGAAATTAACACTTATGTCCCTGGTGACCAAACCATTCTTTACCAAACATTAGAAATTATATGAAAAATATTTTCCATCAGGTGTTGTATGCGATACAGGAAGAAGTTTTCAAATCGGAGATCTAGAAGCAGAGATATAGGGGGGAAAGCAATTTACATTTGCGCCCCCTAGCGAAAAGTCTATGATTTATTTGAAAATTTTGAATTTATGTGAAAAACATGTCACACTGGAAACACTATCCAACAAAGAAGGAATTTTTCAAATCGGACTCCTAGAAGTAGAGATATTGACAAAAATAAGATATACATCTACGCCCCCTGCCGCAGAAACCATGCATAATTTTAAGAAGAAAATGTTCCTAAAAGGTTTGTCGATATGAGTAGTATCGGTCTACAAACGACTTTTTTTTTTTTCAATCGAAAATTTAGAAGCTCATATTTTGCTGCAAATACATCAGAAGCGGAAATTAAGACTTACGCCACCTGATGGCCAAACCATTTCTTACAAAAATTAGAAATTATGTGCAAACGATTTCCCATCAGGAGCTGTATCCGGTGCAGAAAGAATTTTCAAATCGGAGATTTAGAAGCAGAGATATAGGGGGAAAGGAAATTTACCTTTACGCCCCTAGCGGAAAATCTATTAATTACTTGAAAATTTTTAAATTATATGAAAAACATGTCACACTGAAAACACTATCCAAGAAAGAAGGAATTTTTTAAATAGGACTCCTAGAAGTAGAGATATTGACAAAAACAAGATGTACATATACGCCCCCTGGCGGAGAAACCATGGAATATTTTAAGAAGAAAATATTCCGAAAAAGTTTATCGACGTGAGTGGTATCAGTCCACGAAATAATTTTTTCAATTGATATTTTAGAAGCTCAGATTTTATGGCAAATACATCAGAAGCAAAAAAATTAACTCTTACGCCCCCTGGTGGCTAAAGTATTCTTTACCAAAAATTAGAAATTATATGCAAACATTTTCCATCAGGAGCTGTATCCGCTGAAGAAAGAATTTTTCAAATCGGAGTTTTAGAAGAAGAGTTAGGGGGGGGGGGGGGGGATGTAATTTACTTTTACGACCCCTAGCGAAAAATCTATGCGTAATTTGGAAAAGTAACTATATCTAAAATACTCTTCGACATAAATGGAATCGAAAGATAAAAGAATTTTTTTCAATCGGATGTTTAGAAGCAAATATGTGGAATAAAACGTATTTTTGAATTCGACATCATATGCATTTACGCCCTCCAGTGGCGAAATTGTACATCGTAAAAAAAACGAAATAAAGGATCATCATTTGCATATTTCAAGCTTCCCAATGCAAAAAGAATTTTTCAAATCGGACTAATAGTTGCAGAGATATCGTGGGTACAGACGGACGGACGGACGGACAAACCGATAACATAAACACGATCTTTTTTTACAAAAGACGTGCTAAAAACATGAAACAGGTCTCTGTATTTTCGTTCCCTCAAAGAACATCTCTTAGCTCATTATATTCTGAAGGATGCGTTGCAGTGTGCAAACAAGTGTAATATATAACGCCTTATCCTCATAGATATCAAAATTTCATTTATTAAAATGATATTTCATTCACATTCTCTTGTTAATATACATGTTTAGGAACTATTGGTATGGTTGTGAAAAGGGGCGTCAAGTCCTCTAGAATAGCTGCTTTCCCATCACTCAGTTTTATAAACAAAGCGAAAATGATTTCTTGAAGATTTTATTTATTCTCTGAAAATATATATATATCATCATCATCATCATTGTCAACCATTATCAATCCACTGCTGGACGAAGGTCTCCCCAAGTTTCCTCCACAACGGTCTGTCTTGTGCCAGTCTCCTCCATGTCACCCCTGCATACTTTCGAATTTCATCCACCCATCTCCCATGTGGTCTTCTTCTGGGTCTTTTCCTGTCCCTTGGAATCCAATCTAAAATTTCGGCTGTCCATCGATGATCTGTCCTTCTGGCAGTATGTCCAGCCCATTGCCATTTCAGGGATTTAACTCTGATCATGATGTCTTCCACTCTTGTCATTTTTCGGATCCACGAGTTCCTCTTCTTATCTCTCCTGGTTACCCCAAGTATGCACCTCTCCATGCTGCTTTGAGTTGTCTCCAGCCTTTGTATGTCTCTTTTAGTTAAGGTCCACGTCTCTGCACCATACGTAAGCACTGGAAGGATGCATTGATCAAACACTTTTCTTTTAAGACATAATGGTATATTGCTCTTGAAAATTATGCTGTTTCTTCCAAAAGCTCTCCAGGCAAGTTTTGTGCGCCGATTAATTTCTTCATCAATGTGACCCTCACTTGATATCTGCTGTCCAAGATAAACGTACGTGTCTGTTATCTCCAGCTTTTCTCCATCAATCGATAAATCTTCATTTCTTGTAAAAGCATTGAACATCACTTTTGTCTTCTGAAAGTTCATTTTTAATCCCACTTCTTTACTCTTGTCAGCAAGTTCCTGGATCATACTCTGCAGCTTTGATGGGGTAGTTGCAAAAATGACTACGTCATCAGCAAAACGAAGGTGGGTTAGATAATCTCCATTAATCTTTATCCCCTTGTTTTCCCAGCTCAGCGACTGAAAAACACCCTCCAATGTGGCATTAAAGAGCTTCGGAGATATGGTGTCACCTTGTCTCACTCCCTTTCCAATTTTTACGTGTGTTGTATTTTCAAACAGCCTAATCTTTGCACTTGCATTTTCATAGATGTTATTAATAATATTAATGTATGCATCTTCAATACCGCAGGTTTTCAGAGCCATTGTAACTGCTGATGGTTTCACCGAATCAAAATCTTTTTCATAATCGATAAAAGCCATGCACAATGGAAGTTCATATTCCCTCGCTCTTTCAATTAGTTCTCTCAGCACGTGGATATGATCTATTGTGCTGTAGCCACTCCTGAATCCAGCTTGTTCTCTCGGTTGAGCCATGTCCAGTGTTACCTTCAAGCGGTGTGAAAGAACTTTAGTGAAGATTTTATAAACTACTGATAGGAGGCTGGTAGGTCTGTAGTTTCCGAGATCCTCAATGTCACCTTTCGTATGTAGCAGGATCATTGTAGCGGTGTTCCAATCCTCAGGAATCTTTCCTTCATTAAGGCATCGAGTGAAAATTTGGGCGAGTACTGTTTCGATTTCTCCACTTCCTTCTTGTATGATGTCTACAGTAATTCCATCTTCTCCTGGAGCTTTTCCTCGCTTCATGTTCTTGATTGCATGTGCAACTTCTGATGGAAGGACTGGAGGAACTCTGGTACTGGTATCTTTCATGATGTCTGGAGTGCATGTATCATCCCTTTCATATAATTTGGAGTAGAAATCTTTCACTCTTGTCAAAATTTCGCCTCTATTTCTTGTTACAGAACCATCTTCTTTTCTCAGTGCCATAATCTGTTTTCTTCCCTTACTGAGATGTCCCTTTGCTATCTTTAGGCTTTGGTTGTTTTCAATTGCTTTCCTCACTAGTTCACAGTTGAACTTTCTTACGTCTTCAGTGATACTTTTTCTTACTGTCTTGCATAGCTCTATATATTCCACTTTGGAAGTCACATCTTCTTTAGTTGTCCTCATCTCTTCTTTTTGCATCAACATTCTCGTTTTTCCTGATAATTTATTTACATGCAACTTGTTCTTAGACCCAGCTAATTTTGTTGCTGTTTCCATAAGAGCTTTGGTTACTTTTCTGTTAACTTCAGAGATGTCCACTTCTTCCGATGTTAGGCCTTCTAAAGCAGAGAACCTGTTCTTCAGTTCCAACTTGAAGGTATTATGGTGTTTTTTAAGGTTGGTTATGTCAATAGATTTTCTTTGTCTTATGAGCTTGCCACGTTCAAGTTTAGTGTTGAGGTGCATCTTACATCTCACCAATCTATGGTCACTACCTGTGTTGAACTTGTTTAGCACACTGCAGTCTTCTATGACGAATTTTTTGTTACACATAATAAAATCAATTTCACTTGTCGTCCCATTTGGATGTCTCCATGTCCATTTCCTGTGTGGCTTTTTCTTGAAGAAGGAGTTCAAGATGAAAAACCCTTCTGCCTCTGCAAACTCAACGAGAGTAAACGCACGTGTCTGTTATCTCCAGCTTTTCTCCATCAATCGATAAATCTTCATTTCTTGTAAAAGCATTGAACATCACTTTTGTCTTCTGAAATTTCATTTTTAATCCCACTTCTCTACTCTTGTCAGCATGTTCCTGGATCATACTCTGCAGCTCTGATGGGGTAGTTGCAAAAATGACTACATCATCAGCAAAACGAAGGTGCGTTAGATAATCTCCATTAATCTTTATCCCTTTGTTTTCCCAGTTCAGTGATTGAAAGACATTTTCCAATATGGCATTAAAGAGCTTCGGAGATATGGTGTCACCTTGTCTCACTCCTTTTCCCATTTTTATGTGTGCTGTATTCTCAAACAGCCGAATCTTTGCACTTGCATTTTCATAGATGTTATTAATAATATTAATGTATGCATCTTCAATACCGCAGGATTTCAGAGCCATTGTAACTGCTGATGGTTTCACCGAATCAAAGGCTTTTTCATAATCGATAAAAGCCATGCACAATGGAAGTTCATATTCCCTCGCTCTTTCAATTAGTTCTCTCAGTACGTGGATGTGATCTATAGTGCTGTAGCCACTCCTGAATCCAGCTTGTTCTCTCGGTTGAGCCATGTCCAGTGTTACCTTCAAACGGTGTGAAAGAACTTTAGTGAAGATTTTATAAACCACTGATAGGAGGCTGATAGGTCTGTAGTTCCTGAGATCCTCAATGTCACCTTTTTTATGTAGCAGGATCATTATAGCGTTGTTCCAATCCTCAGGAATCTTCCCTTCATTAAAGCATCGAGTGAAAATTTGGGCGAGTACTGTTTCGATTTCTCCACTTGCTTCTTGTATGATGTCTACAGTAATTCCATTTTCTCCTGGAGCTTTTCCCCGCTTCATGTTCTTGATTGCATGTGCAACTTCTGCTGGGAGGACTGGAAGAACTCTTGTACTGGTACCTTCCATGATGTCTGGAGTACGTGCATCATCCCTTTCATATAATTTGGAGTAGAAATCTTTCACTCTTGTCAAAATTTCGCCTCTATTTCTTGTTACAGAACCATCTTCTTTTCTCAGTGCCATAATCTGTTTTCTTCCTTTGCTGAGATGTTTCAATTGCGTTCCTCACTAGTTCACAGTTGAATTTCTTTACGTCTTCAGTGATACTTTTTCGTACTGTCTTGCATAGCTCTATGTATTCCACTTTGGAAGTCACATCTATTTTAGTTGTCCTCATCTCTCTTCTTTTTTGCATCAACATTTTGGTTTTTCCTGATAATTTGTTCACATGCAACTTGTTCTTAGACCCAGCTAATTTTGTTGCTGTTTCCATAAGAGCTTTGGTTACTTTTCTGTTAACTTCAGAAATATCCACTTCTTCCGATGTTAGGCCTTCTAAAGCAGAGAATATGTTCTTCAGTTCCAACCTGAAGGTATTATGGTGCTTTTTAAGGTTGTTTATGTCAATATATTTTGTTTGTCTTATGAGCTTGCCACGTTCGAGTTTAGTGTTGAGGTGCATCTTACATCTCACCAATCTATGGTCACTACCTGTGTTGAACTTGTTTAGCACACTGCAGTCTTCTATGACGAACTTTTTGTTACACATAATAAAATCAATTTCACTTGTCGCCCCATTTGGATGTCTCCATGTCCATTTCCTGTGTGGGTTTTTCTTTAAAAATGAGTTTATGATGAAAAACCTTTCTGCCTCTGCAAACTCTACGAGCGTATTTTCACGCTTGTTTCTATTGCCGTGACCAAATTTACCTACTGAAGTTTCATTCTGTTGCTGTTTCCCTATTTTTGCATTGAAATCTCCCATAATTATCTTCAAGTGCTGCTTACCTTTATTATTTAGATGACGAATTTCCTCATAAAATTCTTCAATTTCTTCTTCAGGATGACTTGTGGTGGGTGCATAAGTTTGAATAATCTGAGCCTGGTATCTTCTCGAGAGTTGGATAACGAGTCGTGCAGCTCTGTCAGAGGAACTTTCAACTTCTACCACTTTTTTTTTTTTTTTTTTTTTTTTTGATTGGAGGTTTAACGACCACCGTGAGCAACTCAATGGGCTATAAGCAGTCGCCCGTCCCTAATTTAGGGTCACTGGTTCCAGGGAAGGGAGAGAGCCAGTGCCGTAAGACAAACACAACATCCATGCCTGACCGGGATTCGAACCCGGACCCCTTACGGACGAATGATCAGAGGCCAACGCCTTAGACCACTGCGCCACCGGGGCGGCCTTCTACCACTTTATCCTTCAGTTTCTTGTTTATTATAAATCCAACACCACTAGTTCTGCCAGTATCTGTCCCACGATAGTAGAAGAGATGTCCACTTTTCAGTTCAATGAGATCTTCTCCTTTTCTCCTTACCTCACTTAGCCCGACGATGTCGCACTTGATGCTTTGTAGTTCATCTTCCAATTCAAGAAGCCTTGAATCAGAAGATAAGGAGCGTCCGTTATACGTAGCCAAGGTCAGCATCAGATGGCAGCCTAGTCCGGTCCTCCGGGGTTTCTTAGCACCCTCTGCCTTCATGTCGCACTGGCCGCTGCCTTGGCCAGGTACATTCCAGCTGCCGGAGACTGAGGGCCGAGATTTAAGTTGTGGAGTTATTTTTGAGGGGTTTGGCCATAACTCACCACGCTGGCCAAGCGGGTTGGTGAATGTGGGATAGCATTTCCTCTAATCTCGATGGTATAGTTATACCGCTATTGGCGGTCGTCAGAGCCCCTTTAGTGGGAACAGGATGCACCACGAGAAGGCGGGGTTGACATTTGTCAAGGAGAGGCTGTGATGTTACGCATCACCTGATATCATATCATATATAGAGGATTTTAGGAAGAGAGTGTCTGACACCAGGTTTTAAACAACCCTTAGAAATACGAAGCTAGGAGATTTGGGCTAGAGTGCCCAATAGGAAAGTGACACGGAAGCGATGTAGAAAGAGGCAGGAAGACGCCCTTATTTATTACCGGGGTGTCAGTATCCGGAGCCCGACGGCTTAACGTGCCCATCGGACGCAAGGCGGATATTTGGTGGTTCGAGCGCTCGTACCTACATGGGATCGAACCAGAGGTCTTCTCCGTGGCAGTCACGAACGTTGAGCGGGTGCTATCAGTACCCCCATGAGTATACAGGGTGATCAGAATCGACCGCCCAATATACCTACCGGACGATTCCTCGTGGAGAAAGAAGCCGAAAACCGTTGTCCGTTGTCCGATCGGACGTCACATTCCGGAGATATACGCGCCGAAAGTTCGTGACGTCACATTTGGTAAGAATACAGACATTAGAAATAACTTACCTAATCACTTTGACAGAAAACATGTAATTTATTGATGTTTTCCACTACAGCACAAATGATAAAACCCGTGGATTCGTGTCAGATTACAACATGAGTTCAAAATGACCACCTTGCAGTGCGGAACAGGTGGCAGCCCGCCGAGGAATAGACATCTGCACGCGTTGCAGCATGGCAGGGGTTACAGTTGTGAGGGCCGCGTGTAAGGTGGCCACTAGGTCGTGCAGGCTCTTGACAGGCCGTCCATATACCAGTTTTTTAGATGACCCCAGATGAAGAAGTCCAATGGGTTAAGATCCGGCGATCTAGCGGGCTATGCGAGAGGACCACCACGGCCAAACCATCGACCGGGATATTCTGTATCCAGCCACTGGCGAGCATTTGCAGCGTAATGTGCCAGTGCTCCATCATGCTGGAACCATAGATTGCTGAGAACAGCCAATGGTACGTTTTCCAGTAAGTCCGGCAGAACATCACGTAGGAACACCATGTAGTTTGCAGCTGTGACACGTTCGGGAAGAAGATATGGTCCTACTAGGATACCGCCCACAATACTACACCAGATATGAATACCCGGCCAGACCTGGTGAGCATGTTCACGTGCGGATTGTCCATTGCCCAAACATGACTATTATGGGTGTTGCAGATACCCTGTCGTGTAAACCTTGCTTCGTCAGTCCACAAGATCCGGCACATGAAACTATTATCGGCAGCATGTTGCTGTAGCAGCCACTCACAGTATGCCTGTCTTCGAGGGTAATCCTGTGGTAATAGGCCTTGCACCCGTGTGATGTAATATGGATGCAGGTCTTCGTCGTGTAGAACGGCAAGTACGGTTCTTTGGTGCACACCAAACTGTCGCGCGATCGCATGGCTGCTGGTGGTTGGCTCCTCCTCTATGAACTCTAGTATGGCGTCCTCTCACAGAGGGTCCAGCGCCTCTGTCTACACTTGTACGTGGTGCGACATTGCCTGTGTCGTGCATTCGAGCGTGAAGCCGCCGTATGACCTGGGCATCCGGGTGCCGTCGTGCTGGGTATCGCTTGCTGTAGGCCCTTGCTGCACGGTGCACGCAATGCTGAACCATGGCATTCCCACAATAAGAGATACATGTCACAATACTCTCTCAAACTGTACGACATATCGCTACCCACACTACTGTCAAATGTGCCAACACAGTATGAGCTTACCTGCTACCGTCGCCAACCCTTTGTATCCCTACCTGCCGTATCGCGCAGGCGTACAACTGATGGTTTCACGCCACCACGTCCTTCGAATTTGCATACCCACCCGGTGCCAGATTTTTAAATGTTGATTGCCTTTCTTTTGTCCTTATCTTTTTTTTTAATTGGAGGTTTAACCACCACCGTGAGCAACTCAGTGGGCTATAAGTGGTTGCCCATCCTGAATTTAAGACAACTGGTTCCAGGGAAGGGAGAGAGTCAATGCCGTAGGACAAACACAACATCCATGCTTCACCGGGATTTCGAACCCGGACCCCTTTCAGACAAATGATCAGAAACCATCGCCTTAGACCACTACGCCACCGGAGCGGCTTGATTGCCTTGTGATACATGCGCCTGTATAACTATCCACGTTGCTCTTCAACGAGCATGTGCGTTACCGGATGTGACGTCACGAAACTTTCGGCGCGTATATCTCCGGAATGCGACGTCTGTTAGGACAACGGACAACGGTTTTCGGCTTCTTTCTCCACGAGGAATCATCCCGTAGATTTATTGTGCGGTCGATTCTGATCACCCTGTATATACACATAGCTCGACAAAACAGAATTAACAGGGCCGGGGATGGCCCAGTGGTCAGCGCTCGTGACTGCCACGGAGGAATCTCAGGTTCTATCCCAGGCAGGTACGGACGCTCGAACCACTAAATATCCGCCGTGCGTCTGATGGGCCCGTTAAGCCGTCGGACCCCGGGTACTGGCCCCCCGGTAATAAATAAGGGTGCCTTTCTACATCGGTTCCGCGTCACTTTCCTATCGGGCACTAGCCCAAATCTCCTAGCTTCTTATTTCTAAGAGTTGTTCAAGATCTGAGGTCAGACACTCCCTTCCTAAAATCCTCTACATATGATCTGATCTGAAACAAAATTAATCATACACTTCTATGCGGGAGGCAAAATCAAAATCTGACCGTTTGTGCAGCTTTTCCCAAACGCTTACACGAGTTCGGACTTTCAGTTCCACATCAAAGAAAAGAACGAATGATGCTGACAATCGTAGCTGGCAGATGATCGAATAATCTCCATCGAATATTCTTCCCGGCTATTTGATCATCAATAAATAAAGATATCGAATATTCTCCGGGGCTATTCGATCATCAATAATCGTTGGCTCATTGATGATCGAATAGCCCCGGAGAATCTTCAACTATGTTAAAGAAATATTTATCTTGCAACGTACGTACAGTTCATCCAACTAAAGGAAAACCACGATCTTCATTGTTGTCGAAGAATGCCGTGGTTATTTTCTTTTAGTTTGGATATACAACCGCGTTTTCGTTTCTTTTGAATCTGAACGACTAGCATCCCCTGAACATTTTGAAGAAAAATACGAATTTTAAGTTTCTGAGGCTACTGAAACTGGAGAAACATATGACAAGCAAATTCTATAAATGGACAAATAACAAAGTGTGGCGCGAAAAAGCTGTACCAGAATCTGGAGCAAAAGTTTCAACTCTGATTTTAATCAGATTTTGAGCAGTGATTTCTGCCCCCGCGGCCACGGCTCTGCCTGACCCCGTCCTAGGTACGCCTCTGAATGTATAGCAATTTAAGATTCGTTCCTAAAAGTTTTTGATCTCTTGGAGTTACGCCTTTCTCAAAATGCTCATGGTAAGTTAGTTTTTTTCCTATTTGCCATATTTTATTAACAAATACAGTTATTGCGGAGGCACGTGAAACGAATTAGCATAAACTGTAAGTGATTTGCATTCCGAATTGAAGTTACACTACTCTTAGTAAACCAGGACGAGAATCAAAACTAAGCAATATTATTTATATGTATGAATGGTGTAGGCATTTTTGCATGTTTTCGAGATTAGGACATTCCGTCAGAGGGCATTTTTGTGTGGGCGTTTTCTTCTGTAGATATTTTTTCAGTGCCAAAAAGTTTGGCAAGGACCTGGCAAACTGATTTTCGTTTTTAATCAGAATCAGTGTTCCCTCAAAATTTCACATCCTGTACGCAGCTAAAATTTCTTTTGTACAAAAATCAAGCTAAGTAGAGATTGCTTTATACGGAAGGGGGCAAAGGTGATTAATTGGCATTTGTTGCAGAGGTTCTAAACTTTTATTCTCGGAAAATGAGTATTTTTATTACTTTGGAACTTTTTCTTTGCTTTTCTACTGCGGAATCGTTTTTAAAACTGATCTAACGTTAATTTTTTTTTTTTTTTGTAATTGTTCTGCAGCCTTCTTAAACCGTGCGCGGAAGAAATTCAGATTGTGAGCTGCAGCTTAGACATAATTGGCAATCTCAGCGGTCCGCTCTCCTCTAGCGGCAAAAGGAAGAATTACTGTAGTACGGGTAACGTTTTCGGCTCAATGCTTGGCTGTTGGTAGATCGCTCATTACGTTCAGTTGTCGTAGTTTGGTGTATTTTTGCATTCATTCTGGAATTACAGAGTTGTATAATGGAGAATTCCGTGAAGAAGAACAAATCATATTGTTGTGTCCCGCAATGTCGTTCCCAAGGTTTCAGCTATGTTTTTCACAAGTTAGTATAAACGTTTGTGCCTTGCGTTTGAAATCCCTCCAGTTAAATGCTACTAACCTAGTAACGTCTTTGAATGGATAATAAACAAGGCAGCATGTTTTTATTGCATAGTAGTAATTAAAAAATCCGCATTTCTACATAATCTTGAAAACAAATAATTGCTGTTATCCGTATAAATTTAAACTTCATTATGGAACAAGATTTGCAATGTTCTGTCAACAGTCATCGGTTCAAAAACGCAGAACCCAATGATGATCAACAATTACCAATTCACAAACACTTTTAGGAACAGAATGTTCAAAAATTACAAATGCTATTGTTGACAGTATTGAAAATGGGTCCTGGGAAACGTCAAGTGAAACGAAATGTCTGCTTTTAATAGTAATCCGGATTAGAACACCACTGTCGGTATTACTATATCACTTGCCTGAAAATGTAAAAATAAAAATTACCTGTTACAGTAAAGCATTACTGCTACACAGTGCTTACACGTTCCACTTCTGCCCGCTTTACAAGAGCACTCAAATGACTTTATAGAAATTTCACTGTTACTTGTATCTAAAACACCGTTGATGGAGTGAGGCGACGACGTTATTGCCGTGGACTGAATGCAGTGCGGAACTATGAGAATTTCTCTTCCATCTTCCTTCTTAATTCCACAAGATATTATATGGCCTACATTAACAATCACTTCCCCTTCTTTAATGCATCTTGAATTTTTGGAAGCGTCCACAAATTTCATTATTTCAAGGATTGAAAGCGACAAACCAGCCATTCTAACATTCGACTTTATGGAAACACGTGCGACGTTACCCGTACTAGAGAAGTTTGTTTACGTTTGCGCAGCGCCCCCTATAGTTCGTTGAGGTTCCCAATAGTTAATATTACGTATTCCGATCGATTAAATTTAATTTATGGCGTACTAATGAAAATATCATGAGCACGGGTGAAACCATTAAAAATGCTAACAAAATGTAGGAGGAAAGTATGCATACGAGTAAAACTATAGCAAATATTCGCCAGCTAAGAGTTTTAGCCGCCACTGCAACATGGTATCCAGATTTCTTGCTTCATGATTATAACTGTGTAAAGAATATCTGAATTTTATTTACCTTTTATTCTATGCATAAAACCATAGTGAAGCGGAAACCATCGTCATATAATTTTTCCATTTCTATAGATCGTACAAAATACTTTTTATTTTCACAGAAGAGGGTTATTGACATTTCCAGAAAGAGAGTGTTTGGCTCGCAAATTGATGGTTGGGCACTAGGTACTCCCACCACACATTTCCAGGAGGAAAAAAACATCTAGAACTGAACTGTTATCAAGGGTCATTGTCATTTTTAACTGAACAATATTTACAAGATGGTATACACTTCAGGTCTTACACAAACTGGATCATTCATAACTTGAATATGACCGTATTTCAAATTTTCGCATCTTAATCTGTTAATTTTCAGTTCACACTAAAATCTTCCGAAGACCATGAGTTCAACAAACTCGTCTACAATTTTATCGAGGCTCGCTTTCCGTGCTCGTCCGTTTTAAATGGACAAAAGCGACAAGCCATTCAATCTCTCAGCACATATACTGTTTATAAGATAATTTATTACGATCTTTAATTTTGAAAAAGACCATTCTGCATCTTCACTGGTCACTGTGACCGGAAACGTAAAGAAACTTTGCATAACTGCGTACACATCCGCAAATGAGCTAGAAAGACTGAAAATATCCATAAGTGTTAAATAAAACATTTCTTGAACTGATTATGTTTTCTTGATGTCATTTCCCAATGCCTATTTAAAACTGGGAAGTTGCCGGGGGATTGACGAGGATATGCCACATTCGTAAAACGGCTTCGGGACTTGAGCTTTTCCCAATAGGCACTCATCTGAGAGTGATAGCAGATTTTCCGGAAAGAAAACATTGAATCTTCCTGCAACATCTTTTATAGATTCAAAACTGCTTCCTAACTGATTCAAAATTATGTCTAAAACGGGTATGAAAACATTCATTTTAAATTCAGTTTCAGAGTCAACATATTGGTGTGTTGCCTTCACATAGTTCATCAAAGTAATTCTTCATTTGACAGATACTATTGCTGTTAAATTCACATTTTAAGCCAGGGGCGTAGCGGTAGTACCCGCGACCCTCTCACCACAATAATATTTTCCTAAACAACAGTTGTAATGTTAAGGAAATGCTTTCCAGTATCATTCATTGCACACCATTCACTTGTATATTTTCGAAGAACGTCTTAAAATAGGCTCCCTAAACAGGGGCGGATCCAGGATCTTACCTTTGAGGAGAGGAGTTTTTTTTTTTTTTTTTTTTTTGAGGTTTAACGACCGCCGTGTGCAACTCAATGGGCTATAAGCAGTCGCCCGTCCCTAATTTAGGGTCACTGGTTCCAGGGAAGGGAGAGAGCCAGTGCCGTAAGACAAACACAACATCCATGCCTCACCGGGATTCGAACCCGGACCCCTTACGGACGAATGATCAGAGGCCAGCGCCTTAGACCACTGCGCCACCGGGGCGGCGAGAGGAGTCTGTTGCTGTGGTCTAAAAGAGAGAGCGAGAGATTTTGTAGAAGGGACACACACACACACACACGCACGCACGCACACAGGAGTTTGTCAAAATAACGAAAACACTTACTGTTTGGGGGTAACTTTTTATTAATAAGCTGTAGGTCCACCTCCGGCTTTCAGAGCAGAAGCAATTCGACGTAGAATAGACATACGTATAAGTCATGCACGTATGAATATGGAATTTGGGACCATTCTTCCTGTAAAATACACTACTGTTTGTACAAATTGTAACACCAAGAAAGAAGCATATTATTCAAATAGAATTTATATCGCAGATTCCTCATGTTACAGGAGACAACTGATTACATTTGTAGAGGTGTACAAGATTTTTTCGCTTCAAAACTCAGTACTGTGTGAAACTCAGTACTGCACATGTCACCAATACTGCGTGAAGCCAGGCGACGTTCGTAAGGGGTCCGGGTTCGAATCCCGGTCAGGCATGGATGTTGTGTTTGTCTTACGGCACTGGCTCTCTCCCTTCCCTGGAACCAGTGACCCTAAATTAGGTACGGGCGACTGCTTATAGCCCATTGAGTTGCTCACGGTGGTCGTTAAACCTCCAATCAAAAAAAAAAAAAAAAAAAAAAAAAAAGAAGCCAGGCGAAACCAGAACAAAGGAACGGGAGGAGCGATCTAATCCAGAACAAAATTAACGGAGGGTGGGCCATTTGATCTATAAAGAAAAGACAAAAATTAAAACTAAGATATATATTAATCATATAAGGTTTTTTACTGTAAGACCAGTTGTGAGAGAACGGCTGAACATAAACATATGGTTGAGGTATTAAAATAAAGGTCTTACCATGTAGATGTGCTAGTCTAAGAGAAAACTAAGATTGGGGCAACGGTTCGGGCTTTGTGGGGCGGCAAAGTTCCCATGTAAAGTCAATGGGAGAAGCGTGAGGATGACATCCGATCGCCTGCGGTTGACTCAAGCGCTGTTGAAGGCGGAGTATGGAGGGACTCAGATAGTCCGAAGTCTCTCTTCTCGGCGAACCGTTGTGCAAAACAACGCTAGCAGGAATTTGTTTGAAAGTTCTTATCGTAACAGCGAACACTCGAAGACATGATTGCGTTGTGCCTGTGTGATGTATAAATACAATTTAACGTTCATTCAGTTTTTTCACGTAGGTAAGACGTTTCCCATTATGTAAAGATGTAAATAAACTTTTCACATGAGTTTATTTTTTTCAAAAAAAGAAAAAAACGAAACGTCAATTCCGACGGGTTTCGTCTACCAGGTTCGAATCCCGATGAGACATGGATGTTGTGTTTCTCTTACGGCACTGACTCTCTCCCTTCCCTGAAACCAGTGACCGTAAATTAGGGACGGGCAACTGCCTGTAGCCCAAGCGTTGGCTTATGATCATTCGTTCGTGAAGGCTCCGGGTTCGAATCCCGGTGAGGCATGGATGTTGTGTTTGTCTTACGCCACTGGCTTTCACCCTTCCCTGGAACCAGTGACCCTAAATTAGGGACGGGCGACTGCTAAAAAACTAATCGTCGATTCCGACGGGTTTCGTCTACCGGGTTCGAATCCCGTGAGGCATGGATGTTGTGTTTGTCTTACGCCACTGGCTCTCTCCCTTCCCTGGAACCAGTGACCCTATATTAGGGACGGGCGACTGCTTATAGCCCATTGAGTTGCTCATGGTGGTCGTTAAATATTCAGTCACAAAAAAAATCACGCACCTTAACTATTGCTTTTACTGAAGTGGTTGAATGAATTTATCAATCAAATAAAGTTTACATTTCTTGTTTCATATGAGTTTAAAATTTTCAGAAAAAAAAAAAAACTTACCGTCGATTCCGACGGGTTTCGTCTAGTATTATATTATTTTAGTATGTGTGTGTGCTTAGAGGGTCGTTCAATATTTTTTAAGCCTAACCAGGAAAGTATTGGTTGGTGGTTGACGCAAGTATTGCAAAGTATAGATCATCCCTCAGTTATATAACAGCTACGCCACTCAGCATTTGTGACGGCGCCACGGTGCATTGAAGTCTATAAAGTAACAATGGATGAACGACAAATGAAATTGCGGAACCAAGCGGTGATTGGATTTTTGACGAAATAAGGTTAAACGCCACGCAATATTCATGAATGGATGGCCGGTGTTGTCATCGTTAAAGAGAATTGGTAAAATTATAGTTACTGTCAGAGGATTGCATTCCCGATACCTGAGATGATGACAGAGGTGTTCACTCATTGATCATCATCATCATCATTGTCAACCATTATCAATCCACTGCTGGACGAAGGTCTCCCCAAGTTTCCTCCACAACGGTCTGTCTTGTGCCAGTCTCCTCCATGTCACCCCTGCATACTTTCGAATTTCATCCACCCATCTCCCATGTGGTCTTCTTCTGGGTCTTTTCCTGTCCCTTGGAATCCAATCTAAAATTTCAGCTGTCCATCGATGATCTGTCCTTCTGGCAGTATGTCCAGCCCATTGCCATTTCAGGGATTTAACTCTGATCATGATGTCTTCCACTCTTGTCATTTTTCTGATCCACGAGTTCCTCTTCTTATCTCTCCTGGTTACACCAAGCATGCACCTCTCCATGCTGCTTTGAGTTGTCTGCAGCCTTTGTATGTCTCTTTTAGTTAAGGTCCACGTTTCTGCACCATACGTAAGCACTGGAAGGATGCATTGATCAAACACTTTTCTTTTAAGACATAATGGCATATTGCTCTTGAAAATTATGCTGTTTCTTCCAAATGCTCTCCAGGCAAGTTTTGTACGCCGATTAATTTCTTCATCAATGTGACCCTCACTTGATATCTGCTGTCCAAGATAAACGTACGTGTCTGTTATCTCCAGCTTTTCTCCATCAATCAATAAATCTTCATTTCTTGTAAAAGCATTGAACATCACTTTTGTCTTCTGAAAGTTCATTTTTAATCCCACTTCTTTACTCTTGTCAGCAAGTTCCTGGATCATACTCTGCAGCTCTGATGGGGTAGTTGCAAAAATGACTACGTCATCAGCAAAACGAAGGTGGGTTAGATAATCTCCATTAATCTTTATCCCTTTGTTTTCCCAGCTCAGCGACTGAAAAACACTCTCCAATGTGGCATTAAAGAGCTTCGGAGATATGGTGTCACCTTGTCTCACTCCCTTTCCAATTTTTATGTGTGTTGTATTTTCAAACAGCCGAATCTTTGCACTTGCATTTTCATAGATGTTATTAATAATATTAATGTATGCATCTTCAATACCGCAGGTTTTCAGAGCCATTGTAACTGCTGATGGTTTCACCGAATCAAAGGCTTTTTCATAATAGTGTGATAAAAGCCTCAAGCACTTCTTGAATTCTCTTCATTGTCGTCTTGATGTCGCATTTGCATAATACAAGATGAACGCTTTTTTGCGACGTCAGAAGCTGTGATAAAAGGGCATATTGCTGAGATCTTACTGCTCTTTTGTGACCGCTCGTTGCCGTTATTAGCCTGAAGCCGAAGGTCAGATGGACTGTCTCATCTTGCTGCTGGTGTTGCTGTTGTCCAAAGAGCGAAGAATGTGCTCGGGTCGTCTTTGGACTGTGATTGCGGCCAAGCGTAATCGACTGCAGGGTGTGATGAAGTGACGTGTGATTGGTGCAAAACTAGCATCCTCAGCTGTTTCCTGTTGGCGTTGCTGGCGTCCGAAGAGCGGAGTATGTGCTCGGGCCGTTTTGGACTGTGATTGCGATCAAGCGTGGTTGACTACCATGTGCGATGACGAAGTGACGGCTGACTTGTGTGCAAATGTTGTCTTAAGCTGTTTCTGCTGGTTTTGACTGCAGTTTTCGAATTATTCTGTTAATGTTATCTGTGATGTGAAGATGCGTTTATCTAGTTGAAACCACAAGACTGATCGAATGTGGATATGGTTTAGTGCAAGGCCTAGTTCTACGGATATGACTGTGAGACCTTGTGACAAGGTAAATGTTCTCCTCGGTATAAATTCTAACATACTGAATATAAATTAAACAGTTGAATTCAAATTTTGATGTTGTTAAGCTTTTTTGTGCACTGCCGGTGACTTAATGTTCGTGTCAACTTAGCTTAAGACAGTCCTTCTTGCGGGGTTGAGCTAGTCTGGGCTGGGAGAAAGAGTTAGGTAGAGTTGTACCGTCGCAGTGTGTACGTCCTGGTGCACCTTCATATGCCACAGTCAAAAGATTGGCTGCTCTCTTTAAACGCGGAAGAGACTCGTTGGAAGACGACCCTCGCGAGGGCCTCTCAGTGAAGTTGACCACAAATGAAATGTGCCAGAAAGTGAAGAACCTTGGGATGCCAAACCGACGAATCCGTGTCGTACAAATTGCTGTGGAACTGAAGTTAAATACAGGCAGTGGTTGGACCACTTTGCGTGACAGGTTAGGGATGTCGAAAGTCTGTACCAGATGGGTTCCTCGAATGTTGACACCTGAGATGAAGAATGATCGTGTTGAAGCAAGTCGGGTTCAATGACTACATTAACTGCAATCCAGATGACTTCTATTCCTGCATTGTGACTGGTGATGAGACGTAGCTTCACCATTGGACCCTGATACTAAACAAGAGCGCATTTTTTATTAGGGGTAGTTTAACGACCACCGTGAGCAACTCAATAGGCTATAAACAGTCGCCCGTTCTTAATTTAGGGCCACTGGTTCCAGGGAAAGGAGAGAGTCAGTGCCCTCAGGTAAACATATCGTCCATGCCGCGGGATCCGAACTCAAGACAGCATGCAGTGCAAACATAACATCATGGATATCACCAAAAAAGTTCAAAACTGACATGGACTTGACCCGCACAAATCTCACTCTATATATAAGCAATAACCATTCATATCAACAAAAGAAACCCCCTGCATAAGACAAAAATCGTTCCTCCCCCCACCCCTCCTGCACACCCAAAACAAAAACGAAAAAACCTCCCCAACACACCAAGCACCCGAAAAGAACCAGAATAAAAACAAACCCCCAAAGCAACCGAAAAACCAACAATCACAAATTAATCCCAAGAATAATGAACAAAAACGCAACAAACAGCACATGTACTTGGAAGAGTGGTATTAATTTGGGTCTGAACTTAGTTGCTTTGGTTCATTTTCAAGGTTCTTTTTATTTGCGGGGAACGCTATGTTTTGTTTATGTGAGTTTTTATAAATTCCTGTGGTTCAGGTAGGGAAAACCAGGCGTTTTTTCTAAATTTTAACAAAATTGCTAGCCCTCGTTTGGAACTTATTGGAGTTAATTATAAGCCTGCATGAAACCTGAACCAGAACGGGAGTCGGGGATGTTTTCCCCTGAAGAGTGATCCACGGCCCCCGTTCTTTTTGTATTTAGTTTTGTTAGAGTGGGTGGTGCTGCGTTTTTGTTCATTATTCTTGGGATTGATTCGTGATTGTTGGTTTTTTGGTTGGTTTGGGGGAGGGGGGGGGGGGGGTTCAGTTCTGGTTCTTTTCGGGTGCTTGGTGTGTAGGGGAGGTTTTTTCGTTTTTGAGTTGGGTGAGCAGAAGGGGAGGGATAATTTTTGTCTTATGCAGATTTTTTTGTATTATATCTTGTGTTGATATGAGTGGTTATTGCTTATATGCTCTGCCCGTGGTTCCTGCAGCTTCGCGCGGTTCCCGGAACACATATGTAGTACACATCTCTCTCTCTCTCTCTCTCTCTCTCTCTCTATATATATATATATATATGACAATAACTATAAAACCGTGTACCATTGAGTTGTATTACTTACCGGGGATCCGCGCTTAGCTGCTAGAACCACTGGTAGAGTATATATCCATACCTCACTTCCCGCTAAGAACCTTCATTGGAACCCCCCACAATTTTCTTGGTTTGGAACTCGAAACGTATATGAGTATGAACCAAGGTATAAAATCTCACTAACCAAAAGTAACACTGGAAATATAATAAGAAAAAACACAAAAAGAAATACAAAAAAAAATATAAAAAAAAATATAATACATATTTTTATATTTCTTTTTGTGTTTTTTCTTATTATATTTCCAGTGTTATTTTTGGTTAGTGAGATTTTATACCTTGGTTCATTCTCATATACGTTTCGAGTTCCAAACCAAGAAAATAGTGGGGGTTTCCAATGAAGGTTCTTAGCGGGAAGTGAGATATGGATATATATATATATATATATATATATATATATATATATATATATATGCCGCCCCGGTGGCGCAGTGGTCTAAGGCGCTGGCCTCTGATCATTCATCCGTAAGGGGTCCGGGTTCGAATCCCGGTCAGGCATGGATGTTGTGTTTGTCTTACGGCACTGGCTCTCTCCCTTCCCTGGAACCAGTGACCCTAAATTAGGGACGGGCGACTGCTTATAGCCCATTGAGTTGCTCACGGTGGTCGTTAAACCTCCAATCAAATATATATATATATATATATATATATATATATACTGGTTCAACATGAACTACAGCAGGAGCAGGGAGAAAAAATGGAATGCAGAAAGCTTTGAAAATGTTGAGCTTTGGGTAAGTATATATATATATATACGCTAAAGCGCAAGAGAAACTGGTACACCAGTCTAATACTTGGTAGGTCCCCACGGGAGCGCAGGACTGCAGAAATACGACGGGGCATGGACTCCACTAGCTTCTGGAAATATGCTGTAGGCAATGCACACCATACTTCCTGCAGAGCGTTCCACATTTCGGGTGTATTCCGAGTTCTTGGATTCCTGTGTTCGATAGCGCGTTACATGGCATCCCAAATGTGTTCTATCATGTTCAGATCTGGGGACTTGGGTGGGATGGCAACAGCCCAAACTCAGATGAATGCTCCTCTAACCATAATGTGGCGTCCCGACACTTGTGTGAAAGTGCATTGGCCTGTTGGAACAGGCCCAACCCATCAGCATGAATGCGGGACATGAACGGGTGTACCTCATCAGAAAGGATGCGCACATAGCATTGGCCGGTCACAGACGTTTGTAGACGTACCAGGGATCCCAGTGAATTCCAGCTAAACACACCCCATACCATTACGGACCCCCCACCAGCCAGTACAGTTCCCTGTTGACAGGCGGGATCCATGGCTTCATGGGGTTTGCGCCACTCACTCCTTCCATCTGCCCGATACAGTTGGAAACGCGATTCGTCAGACCAGGCTACTTGTTTCCAGTCATCAAGTGTCCAGTGGCGGTGTTGCCGTGTCCAAGCGAGGCGCATACCTCTGTGTCGTGCACCCATCAAGGGAACTTGAGTTGGGCGTCAGCTCCCAAAACCCATATCGTGCAGGGTACGTTGCACAGTCCGGACGCTGATGCTTGTTGAGGCTCCAGCATTGAATTCCGATTATACTTGCGAGAGTGTTGCACGCCTATCGCGTGAAACGATTCTTGACAGCCGACAATGGTCACGTTCACCCAATGTCTTTTTACGGCCACACTAGTATCGTAGGTTAGAGGTTTTGCCAGAATTCTTGTAGTCACGGTACATGCTTGCAATGGTCGTCCGTGAAAATCCGAACTTCGTTTCTACCTCCCAAATACTATGACCCATCTCACGAGCGCCAACTATGACACCGCGTTGAAAATCACTTAAATCGGTTACAGCTCTGACAGCTGGCAAGGATATCTATCGCTTTATATGCGTACTGGCGGACGCAACCGAGTACACGCATAGGTGACGTTGCTATGTATTTTGCATAAGCTCGTCTGTACTAGTTTTTCTGGCACTTCATTGTATATATATTATAGATATACACTATATTGAAAAAAGTCACCGGACACCTTGAAGAGAAACGCAACATAGCATTTATTGACATACATTAGTACGGTTTCGGTCCACCTTTGGCCTTAATGCATGCACTGATCCTTCGAGACATGCTTTCGACAAGGTTTTGGAACACAGCCATAGGTATGCGCTTCCATTCAGCACATAATGCTGCCGCTAACTGTTGTTTAGTAGTACGCCTTGGTTCCAAACTTTTTATGCGGCGCTCTAATTCATCCCATAGGTGCTCTATGGAATTAAGATCAGGGCTGTGTGCTGTCTAGTCCACACACGATACGGAATTATCGCCGAACCACGCCGGAACAGTCCTTGCTTTATGGGTCGGTGCATTATCCTGCTGTCACCAACAAGGCTCGGTTCCATAGTATTGCCACAGAGTTGGTACGGCATAATTGTCCAGAATATCGAGGTAGACGTGTTGGTTAACAGGTTTCTCCACTATAACCAATGGGCCGGGACCATACCACGAAAAACACTTCCACACGAGTACACTGCCAGCTCCAAATTTGACCGTAGGAACAGTACACTGTGGTAAATAGCGTTCCCCCGGCTGCCGCCATACACACACACGGCCATCAGACAGATGGATCGTGTATCTGGATTCATCAGTCCATAGGACCCGTTTCCATTGATCTACGGTCCACAATAAATGTTCTTTACACCATGCTAAACAACGAGTAGCATTCCGAGTGAAGATGAAAGGCTTATGAGCAGCCTCACGACCACGTTAACCCATGGAATGAAGTTCTCTGCGAATGGTACGTGTACATACCGAGGTACCAGCATTTTTACTCACCTTTACACTGAGGTCTTGTGCAGCACTCCGTCGATTAGCTGTAACGACTCTCCTGCGGCTTCGACGTCTTCTGTCACTGATTTTCTTTGGTCTGCCGGTACGTTTTGCTACTTCAGGCACGCCATGTGTCTTCCACTTATTCAGTACATCCAAAACAGTTGACTTGTATATGTTTAAACGCCTCTCGGTTTCTCTTATGGACAACCCACAAATATAACACCCAACAACTTTACTTTCTCAAAGTCAGTTCTCTCCCGCCGCGGATGATGGGTGGATGATATATATATATATATAATTTTTCCTTAGTCTTCAGTTTTGCTCTTAAGTATATATATATATACTGAGGTACCGAAGAAACTCTGTCTCTCTCTCTCTGTATATATATATATGAGGTCTACAGTAAGTGGAGAAATTGAAACAGTACTCGCCCAACTTTTCACTCGATGCCTTAATGAAGGGAAGATTCCTCAGGATTGGAACAACGCTACAATGATCCTGCTACATAAAAAAGGTGACATTGAGGATCTCAGGAACTACAGACCTATCAGCCTCCTATCAGTGGTTTATAAAATCTTCACTCAAGTTCTTTCACACCGCTTGAAGGTGACACTGGACATGGCTCAACCGAGAGAACAAGCTGGATTCAGGAGTGGCTACAGCACTATAGATCATATCCACGTACTGAGAGAACTAATTGAAAGAGCTAGAAAATATAAACTTCCATTGTGCATGGCTTTTACCGATTATTAAAAGGCCTTTGATTCAGTTAAACAATCAGCAGTTACAATGGCTTTGAAATCCTGCGGTGTTGAAGATGCATACATTAATATTATTAATAACCAGTGGCGGCTCGTGGTGTAAAATGCTGGTGAGGCGAACGGTCTTGATGTAAATGTAAAACAGTAAAACATATGTTATTGAAAAATATATAAATTCGTATAACGTTATACGAATATATATATATATATATATATCAGTGGCGTAGCCTGGGGGTCGTGGCTTGCACTTTCCTTAGTAGGCGAGACAGTTAGCTTTTTTAAGTACGTTTTATAGATAATTTCCTTATTTAAATTCATTGATTTTTATATAACTCGGAAAGCAATGTAATTTCTTGATAATTGAAGAGAAAGTAAAGCAAAGCGGCCAAAGAAGTTGCTTTATTAAATTTTTATTAAAACAACTATAATTTATTGCATTTTCTTCATTTTATTAAATTAGCTTCGTTTTGTATTAATGTTCAAGATCTGCGTACGTGCCAATAGAAAAATATTTGTCGAAGCTTCCCCCCCCCCCAAATTGTTATATGTACTTATACACAGTTATACAGCAGAAGTGCAGACACCCCCCCCCCCTTCAAAAAGTTTCATGTCAAAGGCAGTATCACCCATTGGATATCTTTGAAGTTCTGGGTTCGAGTCGGCTGAATCATTAAAATCCGCTGAGATTCGGAAATCTCGTTAAGCCATTGGTCCCGGGTAGGCGCCTTGTTATAAACAGCTGTAAACCCCATCCCTTAGGGCTTCAGCCCATGCCATTTAGTCCTTATATACAAATATTATTCAACAGTAAAGGAATAAAATTATAGAAATATATGAAACACTGCGTGGGGAGTTTTTCTTCACGAAAAAAATCCAAAAATTTTAGAGGAAAAATGTACATATACCTCTATATATACATATGTGCGTGTGTAATATACGCTACTTTTGCAACAATATTTTTATGAAAACAATTATTCGATAATTTTACAACAAAGAAAGAAATATGTCACCTGTATTCTTTTATGTAATACACTTGAGCGAAAATACACAATTTGCGCGGTTTCTTTAGCTAGTCAATGCGTCAATCACGTCCCAACGCTAGTCGGAGATCCACTTCTTTAAAAATTCAAAGTAAATCATTTGAATAGAATTTTTTTCTCACGAAGTGTTTCTTGAGCTTGAATAAAAGTCACAGTTCGATTGGCATATTGGTGAAGGTGCATTTAGCACGGGTCACAAACTGAAGTCCAGGCTCGTGATAACTATGTACAGGAGAAGTCAAGCTAAGGAAGCACATTTCTATACAAAAAAAGTATTAGGTAATTTAAACCTGGAATTAAAAACAGAGGAATACGATATTAATTTGCTTTGGTCTCGAACAGAATGCTTTCAGTTTATGTTTTATAAATAAGTTCAATTCTGCGATCCTTTTTGGCTGCAAATTTGTCTATGATCAGATCATAAAATGGTTGAGTGGACATTAGATGGTTCAGCTATTCTTTCTCGATTGAAATTTTAGCGAGTGAAGACAAACGATCTTGTGCCGTTGTATTACGGAAGTAAGTTTTAATTCTCTTCAAACAAGAAAAACTCCTTTCAGCAGAAGAACTTGTTGACGCCAGTGTCAATACAAGAGAAAATAATTTGTAGGCTTTCTGATAACACATCTTTCAGCTCGTTTTCTTTCATTGTTTTCAAGGTTTTCTGAACACTGAGTTCCCTGAAGTTGTGATCATTATATAAAAAATCTAATTCGTTTTTTAGTCGTTGTGTGTCTGTAAAAATGTTTGGATAAATTTTTTTTGAGTGTTAAGGGCACTGGATGGAAATGACTCTGAATAACTATGGTATTTTGAGCTGTCAACTAGCTGCAGAAACTCTAGCTTTCCCATATCTTCAAATCTGGTATTTATTTGGACTATTATGCTGTCAACGATTTCGTAAAACAAAATTTTGTAATAGTTTTCCACTTCTTCTTCAGTCAAATGTTTCTTTTGGCGACATTTAGGACCTCCACTCAAAGTAATTGCTTCACTGAAATGTTTCAAGTAAGTGGTTACATTCCTTTTCTTATTTATTCGTTCGCAACATTGTTTAATTTGTCTTTGGCAATAACTGATATCTAAAGTCTTTTTTTTTTTTTTGTAAAACATCAAACAGTACATCCGTAATTCCAAAAATGTCATCAAAAATCAGTGATAAAAAAGCAAATTCAAAATCAGTTAAATTTTTCAAATATTCTATGGCTCCGTTGATTGATTCTGCCGTTGATTCCGGGTCATTCTTTAGCTTGCCACATTCGCTCACAATTAAACGCAAAATTTGCGAACGTGATGCCCAACGTGTTTCCGCTATTTGAGGAATCCGTTTCCCAACAACTGAATCTGCTACGTGGGTTCTCTTGGCAGACTTATGAAAAAATGAGGGCATGCTGGATACAGTTGCGAAATATATGCGACATTTTACTATACTTTTGCACCCCTGTTGTAGGACAAGGTTAAGGCGGTGGGCGAAACAGTTTGTAAACAAAGCTTGCGGGGCTTCTAGCTTGACTCTTTTCTGCAGACCGCTCAACTCTCCAGCCATAACGCTTGCACCATCATAACACTGGCCTACTAACTTTGATTTAAAATCAAACTCCTCAAAAACCGATGCTAGCAGATCATACAGTGCCACAGCAGTCCTGTCAGTGCTGATATCATAAAAACCAAGGAAGCGCTCAACTACTTCACAATTTGAGTCCAATATGTATCTGACAATTATTGAACACTGTGATTTTTGAGTAATATCAGTTGTATAATCAACTTGCACTGAAAAAAATTCTGACTCATTAATTTCGCTTTTAACATATTCGTTTACATATTCATGAATACACTCCATTAAATCATTCTGTATCGTTTTAGATTGTCCAGAAAATAAGTTTCGTATTTCTTCAAAATGTGCTTTTAATTCTGGGGTGCTCCTACGAAGTAACAAATGGAACATCTCCTTGAAATTACCTTTATTTAATGAGGAAATAGATTCATCATGTCCTCGAAAAGGTAGTTCTTGCTTGCTTAGAACGACAATTAAATCGATTATATGTTCCATAAAAAGTCTATTTAGTCTGACCTTTTCATTAAACTTGACTTTATGAAGAGCAGCATTTTCTTTGAGCATATCAGAAATAGTGTTTATGTTTTTTTCCATTCGTTTTAGACCTACGTGGTTAGTTATATGCTCTTTAGAGCTTTCGTGCAATTTTGCACTACGAGAAAAGTTTTTCAGATCAAAATAACCCGTTGTATTCCACACATTTTTCTTATTGCTCAAAAGTAAACATGACCAGCAAAAGAGAGTTTGCTTGCAATAGCTACCAGAAAGCCAGGGAAAAAATCTCGTACCATGATTTATTGAAAGACCTAAAAAACGATTTGCCGCACTTCTTATCTTTAGATATTGAACTTATTATAGGTGTCGGTCTTCCAGATATGAGAACATCCCTTTTATCATAATCTTTCCAGTGTTTAAAAGGAATTTCTTCCAGAACACAAATCACGTCGTTTGTTGGGCCATTCATATTTTCCAACCAAAATCAAAATTTGCTGTTTAGTAACAATAACAAAATAAAAAAGAAGAAAAACTCAACATTACTATGAACTAGCCAACACCCACAGGAGAGGATTGAAAACGCACTACAAAAAGTTAGACTCAAATACACTCTGACGAATAGTTAAAGCTACGTAGAAATCATTGTACTCCAAAGCGTATAGAAACGGCGCAGCGAACGGCGTCATCGCCTGTAAAACCACTTTTTACCAAGGTCATCTGCTCATTTTCCCGCGCCCATTGGATACACAATCCTTGGGTTCTCTAATAACAGCAGAAATGTGCGCGAAATGGAAGGTCGCCTCAGAAATTTCCTTTCTCTTACTGGAAGTCCGGCACCTCCTTGGGTAGACCTCGGACCGTAGGGGTGGGGGTTCACTCTGTAGGGCTCTTCTCTGATCCCCAGTTCCCAAAACCGGCTTTTTCATCGAGACGATTCAGCCGGTCGCCTCTGAGCGCTTAAAACATGCAGCTGCTTTGCAAAAATAATGATTCATTCCTCTTCTTGAAAGAATTTCTTTAACCTAATTCATGAATCACAATGTGAATTTCAGTGTTTCATTTATCTTGCAAAGTTCTTATATCTTTGTTACTGACAGAAGTTGTTTTTTTTTCACTTCTCATTCTGCGGAATTTCTGGTGAGGCGGCGCCTCACTTGCCTCATCTGACGAGCCGCCACTGTTAATAACATCTATGAAAATGCAAGTGCAAAGATTCTGCTGTTTGAGAATACAGCACACATAAAATTTGGAAAGGGAGTGAGACAAGGTGACACCATATCTCCCAAGCTCTTTAATGCCACATTGGAAAATGTCTTTCAATCACTGAACTGGGAAAACATAGGAATAAAGATTAATGGAGATTATCTAACTCACCTTCGTTTTGCTGACGACGTAGTCGTTTTTGCAACTACCCCATCAGTGCTGCAGAGTACGATCCAGGAACTTGCTGACAAGAGTAAAGAAGTGGGATTGAAAATGAACTTTCAGAAGACAAAAGTGATGTTCAATGCTTTTACAAGAAATGAAGATTTATCGATTGATGGAGAAAAGCTGGAGATAACAGACACGTGCGTTTATCTTGGACAGCAGATATCAAGTAAGGGTCACGTTGATGAAGAAATTAATCGGCGTATAAAACTTGCGTGCAGAGCTTTTGGAAGAAACAGCATAATTTTCAAGAGCAATATGCCATTATGTCTTAAAAGAAAAGTGTTTGATCAATGCATCCTTCCAGTGCTTACGTATGGTGCAGAGATGTGGACCTTAACTAAAAGAGACATACAAAGGCTGCAGACAACTCAAAGCAGCATGGAGAGGTGCATTCGTGCATTCTTGGTGTAACCAGGAGAGATAAGAAGAGGAACTCGTGGATCCGAAAAATGACAAGAGTGGAAGACATCATGATCAGAGTAAAATCCCTGAAATGGCAATGGGCTCGACATACTGCCAGAAGGACAGGCCATCGATGGACAGTCGAAATCTTAGATTGGATTCCAAAGGACAAGAAAAGACCCAGAAAAAGACCACATGGAAGATGGGTGGATGAAATTCGAAAGTATGAGGGAGTAACATGGAGGAGACTGGCATAAGACAGACCGTAGTGGAAGAGGCTTGGAGAGACCTTCGTCCAGCAGTGGATTAATAATGGTTGACAATGATGATGATGATGGTATATATATACTAAGGAACCGAAGAAACTGTGACGGGAGCTACCATTTCCATTACATGCCACCACACCTATGCGGTAGATGGTATTGTTCATAAACGACTTATGTAGAGAGAGGCAGATATCTCCGCAAGCTCAAGTAGTAGCATTCGCCGTTTAGGTGGCAGCTTATCAGGATTTAACCAATTTGGAACGTGGTATGATATTCGGCACCCGGGAGGTGGGTCATTACATCTCGGAAATTATCACGAAATTTGGATTTGCACGGTTCACAGTTTCAAGGGTGTACCTGGACTACAAACTCAGGGAGGAAATACAGAGTGCGAGACCATTGTGGCCGCAGAAAAGCCCTGGATGATCGTGGACGGATCCGCATGCCTGCAAGGACAGCGGCGTTTGGTACGCATCTAAACATTGCCTCAAATCACAGCGCAATTCAATGTTAGGGCCAGTAGTAGCATCAGCGTACGGACAGTGCAATGTTCTCTGTGTTATATGGGGTTCCAGAGCCAACGGCCCACCCGGATGCCATTGATGATCCGACGGCACAAGGTTGTGCACCTCGCCTGGTCTCGGGAACATCGCCATTGGACGTAAGATGACTGGAAATGTGCAGCCTAGTCCGATGACTGGCGGTACCAACTGTTTCGGGCAGATGGCCGACTCCGGGTGTGGCGACAACCACACTCTGCAATGGATCCCGCTTCCCTACAAGGGACAGTGCAGGCCGGCGGTGGCTCTGTTATGGTGTGGGGTTTTTGCATCTGGCACGCATTAGGACCAGCTCATACGTCTGCAGACCTCTTTGACAGGTGGAGGCTACGTAACCAATCCTTGTGAATCATTTACACCCTTCATGCCGTGCAACCACTCCGACTGGCGCGCCCTCTTTCATCACAACAATGCGCTCCAGGCACACGCCCACAGTCGCCTGATTATGGCTGAAGGAACATTCCACCGAGTTTGGCATCCTGACTTGGCCCCTTCGTTTGCCGGATTTAAATTATATCGAACACATTTGGGATGCTGTTCAACGTGCCATCAATGCCAGGAATCCCCCATCGGCGAATATTACGGAATTGCGGGACTCTCTTCAGGAAGCATGGTGTCACTATCTCCAGAGTACTACAGATAGTTCGTGGAGCCCATGCCCCGTCGCACTGCTGCCGTTATCCGATCGCGAGGAGGACCAACGCGGTATTAGAGAGGTTATAACGAAGTAAATTTCTCCGTCATTTTTTATCCGCGCCAGGATTCGAACCCGGGTCCCCTCATTCCGGAATAAGTTGCTCTACCAATTGAGCTATGCGGACGTTTTATTCTGATTCCTATCTGCCTTTATGTCGTGTGCGTCCTTCTGGCAGGTACGTCACATCTCCTGGTACGTTACATCATCTCCCCCTTAGTTTTTTTTTTTTTTTTTTTTTTTCGAAGTGCTGGAGAAGGGATTCTCTTATTTTTCCTATCTCGCGGTGTGGAAATAACATCACACCAATGCGAGATTTTGAACGGTCGGGTCATCCGGATAGTTCGGGCGCCATTATAACGAAGTAAATTTCTCCGTCATTTTTTTATCCGCGCCAGGATTCGAACCCGAGTCCCCTCATTCCGGAATAAGTTGCTCTACCAATTGAGCTACGCGGACGTTTTATTCTGATTCCTATCTGCCTTTATGTCGTGTGCGTCCTTCTGGCAGGTACGTCACATCTCCTGGTACGTTACATCATCTCCCCCTTATTATTATTTTTTTCGAAGTGCTGGAGAAGGGATTCTCTTATTTTTCCTATCTCGCGGTGTGGAAATAACATCACACCAATGCGAGATTTTGAACGGTCGGGTCGTCCGGATAGTTCGGGCGCCATTATAACGAAGTAAATTTCTCCGTCATTTTTTATCCGCGCCAGGATTCGAACCCGGGTCCCCTCATTCCGGAATAAGTTGCTCTACCAATTGAGCTACGCGGACGTTTTATTCTGATTCCTATCTGCCTTTATGTCGTGTGCGTCCTTCTGGCAGGTACGTCACATCTCCTGGTACGTTATACAAGGTATCCCAGTTTTTTTGTTTTTTTTGACACTTCATTGTATATACAGGGTGATCGTAATTAAAGTACCCCTATTCAAAGCTGTCTAAGAGATATTTAGCAGTCAAAATTCAACCAAATTTGGTACAGTGACATTTCAGGACATGCGGAAGATATCTCCGTAAAAAAAGAAAATAGCAGCAAAACTTACCACTATGGCACTTGCGGCGCTGCAAGCAACAAATATTTTATTTGTACAGGACACTCATGCTGTTCAAAGCTACTGACCCTAGCAATGCAAGGGATACTGTTCAATGTGTTCCTTATTCTGAAGTTGTAAAACCTGAAGGTAATGAACACTAAATGGCCGACCGTAATTTATCCTCTGTGATGCTTCTCACAAGCAATGCCATACTGTCCTTCAAGGCTGCCAAATTTGCAACATGTCCTTGATAAACTACACCTTTTAAGTGTCCCCACAACCAGAAATCACAAGGATTAAGTTCCGGTGAACGAGGTGGCCTCACTGTGCCATGGGATAAATTCAAATGTCGTGACACTGTACGTGCACGACTAGAGTGTGCGACATTATTCATTGACTCGTGAACAACAGCTGTGACATCTTCAAACGACTTGTAAAGTGATAGGCTTGCTCCCTCGATCGGGTTTAACTCCTAGAAGTCCAGTTTCCTCGAGTCAAGTGATCCTTCTCCTGAGAGCTTGTGGAGTCAATGTTCCTCGGAGTAGTTTCTTACGACGGCTAAATTCCCGAAGTGCAGTCTCAGCATTACGGTTGTTTTCATTAAAACAATTTCACAAGAAATATGCGTTCTGGCATGGTGATGGTAATTGCAGTTGATAAGAATGTCATTCAGCTGTCATAGCCACTTTTATACCCAGAACATGGCTGCAGCACTTGCGTTTATGCAAATGAAACTTCTTTTTCGTTGCTTGCAGCTCCACAAGTGCCATAGTGCTGAGTTTTAACACCATTATTTTTTAAAGAAATGCCTTCCGCATGTTCTGAAATGTCACCATACCAAATTTGATTGCATTTAGATTGCTAAATATTTTTCTAGACATCATTGAATAGGGGTACTTTAATTTCGATCACCCGGCACATACAGGGCGTTCAAAAAGTATCTCCGCAGTGGGTATCGTAGGTTATACAGAAATCAAACAAATGTATTACGGGAACGTGTAATTTACTCACTTACTTGCAGGAAGTGTTAAAACTGTCGTCCTTCATTTGCAAGACAATTTCAAACACATCTATGAGAGTCAAAAAGTCCCTCCGCAGTAATGTTAAGGCTGTTGCACCTGATTCTGACGGTGCTGGAGTCAAAGTTTTTGAATTAAGTAACTTGTATGTTTAATTTTAAATCATTCTGTTTTCTTGATAACATATCAAGTTTCAAAATATGCTCCACAGCAACACAATTTTTTTTTTGATTGCAGGTTTAACGACCACCGTGAGTAACTCAATGGGCTATAAGCAGTCGCCCGTCCCTAAACACAAATTTTCACAAGCTTCTGATGAGTTGAAAATTTCGAAATGTGAGTGTTGATTTCATCATTGTCCCTCAGAAGGAAGGGACACTCATGAAATCAACCTTCACATTTTGGAAACCTTCAACTCATCGTAAGCTTGTAAAAATTATTGTTGCTGTGGAACATATTCTGGTTCCTTCATGAGACGAAACAACTTCCAGCATTTATTCTACCTCTTTTTGTTTTCAATATGCGCGTATTGATCTGCCTTGACGCCTTTTTCAATCTCCTTAATATTAAATTCATCCATATTAAGAAATAAGGCATTAATTCTGACACAACATGCGATGCTAGCATGTCAAACGAAAACCTCTGAATGCTCAATGCAAATGATGCGATGTGAAAAGTAACTCTCAGTCTAACAATGTGACACGCGGGGTGTGAGAGAGTGAATCAGCAGAGAAGCAGGTCATAGGCGTTTGCTTGTACTTTGTTCCGGACAATCGCACTGAAAACAAGCGCAACGGATCTATCATTTTACGATATGGTGAATAAATAAATCCATCGCTCTTTCCACGTTAGGCAACGCACAGTAACCGAAAAATTGTTATTCGGCCGCCGCCGAAGAATTGAATCCCGAATCTCTCGATATCTAGCCGAGCGCGTTAGCTTTACACCACAGCGGCCAACAATTCACGACGCCATGTGTTTTTTTCTTTTTCAGTCAGCATCTGACATCATAAATCCGTAAGATGGGCTCAGCTATACTGAGACGTCTCTATCTGGTGGGCATTAACGGCACTGGCTATATATAATTATAGGAATAATCCAAAGGGGCGAGATCCAAGGTGAAAATCATCTAAATACGTGGCGTCAGTCAAATAAATAAATCTATCGCTCTTTCCACGATAAGCAACGCACAGCAACAGAAAAATTGTTATTCGGCAGCCACCGGGGAATTGAATCCCGGCTCTCTGGATGTATAGCCGAGCGCGTCAGCTTTGCACCACAGCGGCCAACAATTCACAGCGCTATGTGTGTTTTTCCTTTTTAGTCAGCATCTGACATCATAAATCCGTAAGATAGGCTTATCTCGTCTTTTGGATTATTGCTATAATTATATATAGCCAGCGCTGTTAATGCCCACCAGATGGAGACGTCTCAGTAGCTGAGCGCATCTTACGGATTTATGATGTGAGATGCTGACTGAAAAAGAAAAACACACTTAGCACAGTGAATTGTTGGCCGCTGTGGTGTAAGGCTAACGCGCTCGGTTAGATATCGAGAGATTCGGGATTCGATTCCCCGACGGCTGCCGAATAACAATTTTTCGGTTGCTGTGCGTTGCTTAACGTGGAAAGTGCGATGGATTTATTTACTCATAATGGAAGTCATTGTCACTTTAAAAGGATCATGTTCTAAAGCCTTCTCATATTTCGAAAAAAAAAAAATACGTAATTTGTATGGTGGCGCAGTGGTCTAAGCGATGGCCTCTGATCATTCGTCCAAAAGGGGTCCGGGTTCGAATCCTGGTGAGGCATGGATGTTGTGTTTGTCTTACGGCACTGGCTCTCTCCCTTCCCTGGAACCAGTGACCCTAAATTAGGGACGGGCGACTGCTTATAGCCCATTGAGTTGCTCCCGGTGGTCGTTAAACCTCCAATCAAAAAAAAAAAAAAGAAAAAAGTAACCATGTTTAAAATATACCCAAAAGTCTAATGTTAAGAAATAAGTAGTCCGAAATATTTCTTCTTTCCATCCTTGGTTTGCATGCGCTAAGCAAAACTGCTTAAGCCACAGGAAGTGACGTCACGTTCCCGAACTCTCGCAGCGCAGACTCCCACCACCTCAGAGAGAGGATAGAAACAGCTGATCTGTTTTGGCTTCACTCAAAACGGGTCCCTTCACCTCTTCTTCTTCTAACCTCCTTGGGTTAAATCCTCATAGAGAGAGAAAGTTTTTTTTCCTAGGGAAATTCTGTGGAAAATCAGGGAATTTCTGTCTGTGATCTGGGGAAAAATTTGAGGAACAGGGTGGCAGCACTGAACAGGGTGACCAACTTAGCGATTTTGTCGCCAGATCTGGAGATATTGATTTACATCTGGTGACAAAAATATCATTCCAGCGACATGTCTCAATACTAGAGATATCGTTCCTCATCTAGCGAGAAATCTGGAGATTTTTTGTCTTACTCTCTGTTTTTGTCAAATTGCAACCCTAACCGTGAACGTCGAGTTCGATGGTTCCAACTTCCAACTATAAGACCGCGACCAGGTGGTTTCCATGTAGTATCTCGTATCTTCAGGGCAGACAGTAGGACCATCTGCTGGTTTATGAGAAAGACTTCCTTACATTATGGTGGGCTGACAGCGTTCCCCGACCACAGCTTTCACCCTCCCCTCTTGGGACATTGGTTCAATTTGGGTGATTGTGTATCGGTGTCCGGTGAATACCTACCCTTCAAGTGAGATTTCTCCCCGCAGCCAAAATCTGGACCAAGAGAATATTAAAACCAAGGGTCAACGGAAGTGAGAAGATCTTGACAAACATATGGCTGGGTCATAAACTCTAAGCGGGTAAGTTTCTTATTTTTACATTTTATTGTTTTTTTGTTTCTTCCCATGTATATGGTTTGGGTTGGTTTGTGACTGACATTGTCAGGTCTCATTTCTGTTTCTGCAGCAGTTGGAAAAGAAAGCTATTTTTTCTCTTCTCAGACATCAATGTTCATTTGATACTAAGTGTAATCAAAAGGCTTTTTTTTGTGCCTTTCATGAATTGTTGAACCATGGGTAAAACACAGTATACCCAAAGATTTAGGAAGGAATGGTTAAAAGATGATAAATTTAAAACATGGTTGATGGAAATTCAAGGGGATAGTGCTAAGTGTTTCTGCAAATTTTGTAAGTGTCATTTATCTCCAAAATACTCGGATTTAGAAAAACATATGGGTACTGTAAAGCATAAGAAAGCGGCAGAAGGGCTGAGTGGAAAATTGCAGCAGAAGCCAATAACATCTAGCTTAACTCCACTAAATAAGGAGGCCAAAGTAGCTGAGGGAAGGATGTGCCTGTATATTGCTCAGCACAGCACCTTTAGAAGTGTGGATCACCTAAGTGAAATGTGCAAGGAAAGCTTTAAGGACAGCAAATGTACACAATCTTTGAAATTGCACCGAACCAAGTGTGGACAAGTCATTCGAAATGTACTTGCACCACATTTTGAAACTAGTTTGAGAGAAGATATTGGTGAACAGCCATACAGCATATTAATAGATGAGAGTAATGACATCTCTGTCAACAAGTTATTAGCTGCTACAATTCGTTACTATTCAGTGCTAAAAAATGACATTGTAGTTACTTTTCTTGATTTGGCTGAATTATCTGATGGCACAGCTGATAGCATCTGCAATGCTGTTAATGAGATGCTTAACCGAAAGGGACTGGATATAAAAAAGCTTGCAGCCATTGGAACGGATAACGCATCAGTAATGGTTGGTGTCAATAATGGTGTGTACAGCAAACTGAAGGAAGCAGTTCCTAATCTACAACTTGTAAGGTGTGTTTGTCATTCTGTACAACTGTGTATTTCCTACGTGCTTGTGAATTTCTTCCAAGACATTTAGAATTTCTCATCAAGGAGACTTATAACTGGTTTTCACACTCGGCACTTCGCCAGTCTGTATACAAACAATTATATTGCTTAATCAATGATAATAAATCACCGTTAAAGATTCCACAGGTAAGTCAGACACGATGGTTGTCTATAGAAGCAGCAGTATCACGAATACTGCAGCAATGGGAAGAACTTAAAACGCATTTCAGTATTGCTCACTCTACGGAGAGGTGCTATACAGCAGACCAGTTGCACATGATGTATGCTGACAAGCAAAATTATTTGTTCTTCTTTTCCTTCAACCCATTTTACGTGAAGTAAATATGGTTAACTTAAAATTTCAGTCTGAAAAGCAAGACCAACTAAGTTGCTTGATGATCTGATTTTCTTATTGAAGTCTTTGTGTGGAAAACTTTTAATGCCTGGAATGAAATTTGATGTTTTCTCAGTAGTGATTGAAGACCATTTGGATCCTTCCCCATACTTAGGATACCAATTTGAACTTGAAATGCGCGAAAGCACACTTTCAGAAAATATTGAAAAGGATATGCGCAAAAAATGTGTTCTGTTCTTGAAGGAACTTGTAGCCCAGCTCAGAAAACGATTGCCATCGAACATTGAGATTTTGCAGCATATGTCTTTGTTATCTGCATCAGAATGTTTAAGACCACTGAAGGCTTCTGTTGTAAATTTAGCAGCACTTTTTAATTCCGATGCATCTATATTAACGCAGATTGATAGGCAATGGCGAAATTTGCATTATGTCAAATGGACTGAAGTTCATGACACTGTAAAACTGTGGTGTGAAATAGCATCATACAAGGACTCAACAGGAGAAAATCCTTTTAAGGAACTTTCTGATTTCGCGTTACATGTTTTAACACTTCCACATTCGAATGCAGATGTTGAACGAGTTTTCAGTTATGTAAATCATGTAAAAAACAAAACCAGAAATACAATGAAAACTGACACTTTAGTCAGCATACTGAACACAAAGTTCGGTATGAAACGTGAGGGCAAGTGTTGTCATGAATATGACTTCCAAAGAAGTAGTTGAAAAAATTGCCACAATGGCAAGTTATGACAGATTTACAGAGGGTCGATCATCATCTTCTCAGATGCCATATTCAGATGATGAATTTGAAAACTTTTGAGCAGACTGACTGATAAAACATTGTCTTTATTTATATACTGTAAAATTTTTCAGTTTTCTTACAAAGCTAATCCGGAGATAAATTAATGTCCAAACTTGTAAATTATACATGGATGACAGGAAGTATATTTAAGTCTTCAGCTGTGTAAGTAATACACTAAGAAATTGTTTGAAATATTAATACAAAATGTTCATGTGATGGGTATATATTCCATCTTATATCACATTTTCATTTTTTATGGGTCCTTCAATTAACTCTCCTGCTATTGAGAACTCATATTCTTGCCAAATGTTTAGTATATCATAGCCAGCTATATATAGCTAGCTGAATTCACAATATTAACAACATATAAAATATATATATCCTTTCCTTTAACTACGTCATTGTTTTATTCTCTGAATTTTATTGCATTTGCATATAATTTAACTCTACGTCCTTGATTTCAACGTTCATTAAAGTTTTAAAAGTCTGCATGTTGTTCGTTTTTTTAACTTTATCATGATTTTATTCTCAGTTTTATTGCATGTACATATTATTTTACTCTAAATCCTTGGGCTTAACATTCATTAAGGTTTTTAAAAGTTCGCATGTTGTTTGGTCTTAGCGTTCATTGATATATATATAACTTATTTTTCGTTTCAGACTTGTGTAATACGGCACTGCTGATTTCTTCCTTAAATCTGGTGATTTTCTGGAGATATTTGCTTGTGATTTTGGAGATATAAAAGTGGATTGTTGGCCGCCCTGGCACTGAATCACACTGTTTTTATTTAAGAGCAGGATGGCGGGAGTTGTGTAAAGTTACTGAAAATTGTGGATAAGCTGTACTGCAATTTTGTGCGTTATTGATTCAATACTTCGTCGTAGAGGTACCGTATTGTGATGTTATTAACCGTAATACAGGATTTATGTGATTAGTTAAAGTGAGTGAGTATTTTTATATCTCGAAATCGCAATTAAGTCATTGTTGGTTTTCTTTATGCTCAGAGTGTTGTGGCTATATATTTGAGTTATTACGTTACAGATGGTCGGCAACATTAGAAAATCATCTAGATTTTATCAATGGTTAGTCATGTTTTCATTTTTACTGGGCACTACTATTTGACTATTTTTTTACACCAAAGACGATTTGCGCAGAATCGAATCTATCTGTAGGTTTAGAGACTTATTCCCATTCGGTTACAAGGTCAAACGGATCGAAATATTGAGATGCTGAGTAGGGCATCCTGATTTAAAAGATTTAATGCAAGAAAGGAGAAAATATGAGTGTTTGTAATACGGAGTCGCATTAAACATACAGAGCCAGTGTGTAGGAAAGAAGGGCTGCCACGGTGGGGCAGTGGTCTAAGCGATGGCCTCTGATCATTCCATTCGTCCGAAAGAGGTCCGGGTTCAAATCCCACTGAGGCATGGATGTTGTGTTTGTGTTACGGCACTGGCTCTCTCTCTCCCTTCCCTGGAACCAGTGACCCTAAATTAGGGACTTGCGACTGCTTATAGCACATTGAGTTGCTCATGGTGGTCCTTAAACCTCCAATCAAAAAAAAAAAAGGAAAGAAGGATTTTGCCCAGAAAGAAGGGATGCTATAAGAATGGAAGTACACTGCTGGACAATTGCTAAGGACGGATCATAAACGGCTATATAGCGCATAAAAAAGTAAGTGTGGTTGGATGCCAAATGAAATAAAATAATGTCAGAATGCCAGGACATTACAAGAAAGACAATTTATTGTGCTCTGAAATCCAGAAGACTTTGGAACGTGTTCAAGGGACAAACAGGCCATTTTGTGCAGAATACCTAAACGTGAAAAAAATGCAATTACCGTCCGCAGGCGTTCCGGCGTAAGATGTAAATACGGGATATGGCCACCATGGAGGGCGATGCAAGATTCCACACGTCGTGTCATGCTTTGCACAACATTATCAAGCAGCTGTTGGGGTAATTTATCCCATTCCTCTGTCAGTGCACGGATGAGGGTGTCCTTGTTTATTGGAGGGCATTGGCGACCAGCAAGACTCCTCCCCAAGGCATCCCACACATTTTCAATGGGATTCAGATCTGGAGAACGTGCTGGCCATACGAGGCGTTGAATATCCTAGCTCTCAAGACACTCCTGGACAGCGACTGTTCGACGACATGTTGCGTTGTCGTCCATTAAAATGAATCTATCACCGACAGCACCATGGAACATGCGAACATGAGGTAGCAGAACATCATTAATGTATCGTTGGCCAGTCATAGTCCCAGTTGGAAGCACATAGAGGGACGTACGGCCATTGATCACGATGCCAGTCCATACCATGACACTACATATCGGATATCGGTCCCTTTCCTGTATGTTTGCTGGACAATATGCAGTACCACTATCACGCCAGATCAGTTGTCGTCGACAATCAGACGATAGACTGTATCTACTCTCATCTGAGAAGAGGACAGCAGACCAGTCGTTATCAGTCCAATTGCGATGTTGATGGCACCATTGCAAACGGGCGGTACGGTGACGTCTGGACAATGGGATGCACACAACAGGACGGCGGGCGTATAGTCCTCCTTCATGCAAACGTCTGGCGACAGTTTTTCGGGAGATCCGCTTGCCAGTAGCAGCCATAAACTGATTTGCTACCTCACTAGCTGTGCTGCGCCGGTGTCTTTTTGTTGATAGCACTATGTACCGAGCTTCTGCAGGTGTCGTACTGCGAACACGACCTCCCTTGTGACGTTTGCTACACTCTCCATTTGTTTGAAATGATTTCCAAAACCTTGAAACAACACTGTGGCTGACGTCAAACTCCCTGGCAACATCTGTTATTTTTCGCCCTTCTTCAATCTTGCCAATAATACGGCCACGCGTAAAATCATCTAGGTGATGTCGGGAAGACATACTGGAAATTGCAAGTTCGTCAATTGATTCTTTCCCTTTCAACTTTGCGTTTGAACAACAACGGTCAATACGCGTCAAATCCTTTATATCTCTTATCAGCGCTTATGACGTCACGAACAAGTTCGGCAATCCAAAATTTGCATACGCACAACACGTTTTACTGTATCCCGCACTTATGCTAATTTCCACATTTCCCTGCCTTCCATTTTATGGTTGCTATCGTTGCTATTGTCATCCGTCCTTAGCAATTGTCCGGCAGTGTATTTTAGTAAGGGAGTACTAGACTATCTAAAACGGAGGTGACCAATGGAAAAGAAACACATAATTAGTAATATGAGTGACCGAGTAATTTATAACTTGAACACACTACTAGGTAAAGTTGGAATAAGCCCCACTGGGGGGGGGGTGCAACATGGCTGCCTACAAAGTGAGAGGCCATGACATTAAAGAGATGCAACGAATGCTGCTAAGGGAAGCTACATTTTATGATGATCATTTCCGCTTAAATGTACTTGTACATATATAACATTTCTAGCACTCAGAGTCGTACTGCCATTTCTGAAATGCTGCAGTGGGGACAATTACGGGCATAACTGCAGCGTTATGCTCGCATCGCTGTAGAGGAGACCCATATCGACAAGACTTGGTGATTATGACATGGATGCCAGTAAAGGGTGTACTTGTTCCTGAAGATGCTAACGGCCACCCCGGTGGCGCAGTGGTCTAAGCTATGGCCTCTGATCATTTGTCCGAAAGGGGTCCGGGTTCGAATCCCGGTGAGGCATGGATGTTGTGTTTGTCTTACGGCAATGGCTCTCTCCCTTCCCTGGAACAAGTGACCCTAAATTAAGAACGGGTGACTGCTTATAGCCCCATTGAGTTGCTCACGGTGGTCGTTAAACCTACAATCAAAAATAAAATAAAAAGAAGCTAACGCTAGCTTGGTGAAAGTATTTGAACGTCAAATGTTCGAGCTGAGTGCCAAAGTGGTGAATTCTGTTTAATTTTAAATGATCTTATAAAAAGCTTTTTAACTAGTTTTTAATTAACTTATTGAAAACATAAATTTTTTAACATTAAATAAAACAGGGTTCCCACTCAATATGGAAAACAGGGAAAACCTGGAATTCTCAGGGAATTGGAAAATGGTTTCAAAAATCAGGGAAAACTCGGGGAGGGGGAGTTACCCTTTTTTGTAAAAATCAGGGAAAATTACCTTTTTTTTTTTTTTGTAAAAATCAATGGATACTTTATTTTGCCAAAAAAAACTTATTTTTTCAAGATTTCAAACTTTTGCTTGCAATTACTGCCTGCCTAGAATTTGGTAGATCTTACTTTCAGATATATTAAGTATTTCTTTTATTCTCTAAAAAAAGATGTAAAATTGAATTTTTAAAATTGCCAGTTATTAAGCTTTTGTTCAATTTCTGCAGGCAGTTGTTATAACATGGAACAATTAGGCACAATGGCTCCTGCTTGAAGAAACACTTCACAAGAGAACCAACCAAATAATGAATCAAAGTCCTTTGTCTGTTGGTTCTCTTGAAACAATGTTTCTTTGAACAGAGCCATTCCATCATTATACTTAGCTGTATTGTGTTATAGAAAAATTGAAACTATTCAACTTACAGATTTTTTCTTACATATGACCTGTTTCTATGGGAATGCATTTACGAATTCCATGTGGGTAGTATTCACAAAAGTTCATGGAACTTTTGGTACAGAATATAATGTGCACAGTTGTTATTAATGAAAAGCAGGTAATTTTATAAAGACAAATTACGTAAAGAATTTATAAGTGTGTGCTTTGATGAGAAAAATGAATGGAATGAAATGTAACAATTCTTTGCAACATGCCACTCTGAAAAACTTTGAAAACCACCTGGAAAAGTCAGGCAATTGTTTTATTACTTTTGAGTGGGAACCCTGTAAAAGAAAGAAACAATGGATATGCCTATAAAGCCGCTTGAATTGTAAATATTAGGTACTGAGGTCTAAAATACAAGTTTTGGGGATATCTTACTTAGTAATTTTAATAATAATATTTGTTTGGAGCTTTTGTGTACAATTGTCCCCACTGCAACATTTCGGGAACGGCAATATGACTCCACATGCTAGAAATGTTATCTATGTACATTTAAGTGGAAATGAACCTCATAAAAGATAAGCTTCCTTTAATAGTATTCTTTACATGTGCAGCACATTTATATCAGATATTGAATGGTGAACTTAATATTTACAAAGGTTAAAGAGATGTTTTCGCAACTTTAGTGACACGTGGAAACCCAGGCTTCCCATTGGTTTCCAACATTGTCATGTATGATGTCAAATACACTGACATACTAGGGGACAGATTCCCGGGGCCCGCAATTCAGCAAGGCAGACAAGTGAGAGTTTAAATTATAAACAGCAAAAATGTAGATGAAACTGAAAAAGCAGAGTAATGAACTGTGAAATTTATGTTAAACGTTTAACTGTGTAACCAGAGAACAACTTTTTTGTCTGGGAATAAATGCAAAAGATACAACCCCTCAAATAAAAAAAGAGGCCAAATAAAAATGGTATTTTTTAAACAGAAAACAATCGCTCATTGTTTCGGGTAAGTTTAACCCTACAACTGGCTGAAACGGGCTGAAATCAGCTTGAAACGAACATATTCTCTGTCTAAGAAGTGAGTCAAACACCGCTGGATCTAGTAACCATGCTAATCAGAAAAATTTGCTTTGTTATTCAAAGTGGTCATTTAGGGTAATGCTTTACACTAATCTTTTCTAACTGATTACTTGCTTAAAGGGCTATAACATTGACGATGAACCTAAGGAAGAAGGAAAGAGAGAAGGTGCCTGAGGCCATTGTTTATCCCCAGTGATGTGATGCCCGTGTCAAGGGTACTAGCCTTTCCCCATCATACACTGGGTCATGTAGCAGAGAATAAAGGATTCAAAGAGAGCGATTACCACCTGTAACAGGTTTATGGTCGTTACTGCTGATATGTAAGCGAAAAAGGAATTATTGTTTTACCGTAGCTTTTTTTTTGGGGGGGGGGGTCTAAACTGATCTTATACGATTAAACTTTTAAGAAAACTTAGTTTCCGAGGGAGTTTTTATTCGCCACTACTTCATGTTAACCGGATTTCTTGCTCCGTGATTATAACTCTGCAAAAAATACCTTGATGCTTTTATTTATCTTTTATGCTATGCATAAAACCATGGTGAAGGTGAAACCATCATTATGTAATTTTTACACTTGTTTTGATTGCACAAAATATATATACCCTGCTGGCCACCCAAAATGCGACACCAAGAAGGACACGGGATAGCAAAGCCAGATTTACTGGACACATAACAACAGATACAAAGATGAAACGATTGAGCTTACAGGCCCGTGCGACTTCCGGAACACGCAGACATCAATAGTTCGTGTGGCCCCCATGGCTGGCAAAAACGGCCGCTACATGTCGCAGTATCGAACGAAAGAGGCTTTGGATGTGGGCTTGGGGTATGTCGGTCCAGGTTGCTTCCACACGTTGCCACAGTTTATCAGGCGTAGCCGCGGGTGGTGCTTGCCGGGCCACTTGGTTGCCGATCAGCGACCAGACGTGTTCGATGGGCGACATGTCGGAAGAACAGGCGGGCCACGGAAGCAGTGGCACCTGGTAGGCCATGAAGAATTGTTGCACGTGCGGGCGCGTATTGTCTTGTTGAAACGTGGCTGGCATTTCCTGCAGGAAAGGCAGGACTACAGGCTCCAAAACGTCGGAGATGGTTCGGTGGCGTTGAGTGTACCGGCGATGCGTACCAGAGGGGTGCGGGTGTCATATCCAATTGCGCCCCAAACCATAACGCCAGGCGACGCACCGGTATGGCGATACATAATGCTGGCGTCATACAGTCTCGCCGCGGAGCCGCCACACGCGGATCCGACCATTGTGGTGTTGCAGGCAGAAGCGGGATTCGTCAGGGAAGACAATGTCGTGCCATTCCGCAGTCCAGGTGCGGCGTTCAACGGCCCACTGCTGCCGCACTCACCAGTGGTATAACGTTAATGGTAATCGGAGCAATGGCCGCCTTCTCTTTCGGTGCTGTGCCACGGCTACAGCAATCGCTCATGTCGGTCCGTCCCTCCTGCACCCACCAAATCCATGCTCGCCTCACTGTGGCTGGATGTCGTCCCACACGGGTGCCGATGTGTTGGTACGATAAACCGCTGTCGTGATAAGCCACTATTCGTCCTCTGTCGAACTCCAAAAGGTGCTGGAATGACTGCTGTATTCTGCGATGAGACATCAGGAAGCTTCACATGCACAGGTCCGGCAGCACAACCCACTTCCACTACTTACACCCAGCCTGTGCACCCTGCTTATAATGCTTCTCGGTGATTTGCATATGCCCTGCAATGCTAATCGTTTGCATGTCCTCTCGCGGGCGACGCATGCTGCAAATTTCAGGCCAATCGGATGCTTTTTTCTTGGTGTTGCATTTTGGGTGGCCAGCAGTCTATATATAGGAAGTGCCTTTCTGAAACTGGTGAAACTATGATATCAAATAAATTTGACGCTGACATATATGACGAAGCAAATTTCTCCATTTTTATGCCAGGGGAAGGATTGAAACCCCCCAACTCTCGGCTCCGAGTGCTATCCACTATGCTACACTGGCATGTGCTCTCGCTGCTATCTGCCTTTATCTCATGTGCGTCCTGTGGGTCAGGCACGTCACAACTCTTGGTGTTTTTTCATATACAAGGTGTCCATCTTTTAAGGAAATTTTGGTATAAAAAAGTTCCTGTTTTTCTTTTTAACTTCCATATTTTCATGGATTTTCCATAGTTAGTAATCTATATATTAATTCTATAAGGTTTTTTACTGTGAGTTCTATTTTGAGAGAATGGCTGAACGTAAAAATAAAGGTCTTGCCATGTAGATGTGCTAGTCGAAGAAAAAAATAAGATTGGGGCAACAGTTCGGGCGTTGCGGGGTGACAAATTTCTCATGTAAAGTCTATGGGAGAAGCGTGCGATTGACTCGCACTGTTGAAGGCTGAAACATGGAGGGACTAAAATAGTCCGAAGTCTCTTTTCTGAGTCAACCGTTGCGCAAAACAACGCTAGCATGCATTGGTATCAAAGTTCTTCTCATGGGAACAGCGAACACTCTCGAAGATCTGCTTGCGTTATGTTATGCCTTTAGACTGTGTGATGTATATATACAATTTAATATTCATTCGACCCAGTTTATTTACGTAGGTAAGACGTTTCCCATTATGTGAAGATGTAAATAAACATTCCGTTGACCATTGTTAGTGAAAATATTACGGGCGACTGCTTATAGCCCATTGAGCTGCTCACGGTGGTCGTTAAATCTTCAGTCACAAAAAAAAAAAAAAACATGAACCTGGACTATTGTCTTTACTAAAGTGGTTGAATTAATTTGTCAATCAAATAAAGTTTACATTTGTTGTTTCATATGAGTTTATTTAAAAAAAAAAAAAAAAAAAAGACTTGCTGTCGATTCCGACGGGTTTAGTTTAATTTAAACCAACCCCTTAGATTCTAACACATGTCATAGTATGCATTTCATTGTATATGTCAATACCTATTCCAGGTACTGTGACATGATGTCTTAGCCATGTCGAAAGCAATTCGTATGGCAAGTGTCATATCTGTTGCTGCTCAACAGTGTAGCCAACTTTAGGTTTCCTTCTTGTGTGAGATTAACTGCTGTCCTTGGCTCAGAGCATCTAACCTAAGGACACCATATGGATCATGGTCAGCTGTTTCCCTTATCAATTTTTTGACATGGAGCTGGTCCCTTAGGTCTTTGGTGGGAAAATCCATCTAGGAATTCCAGTGTTCATCATTAGGGCTCTGTTCTGAATTACATTGATCTCCTTCTGGTACTTATTGCTGGAAATCTGCATCGGACTTAATTTGACAAGCCACAGATGTTCAACTTATAGCACAATTTATTGGATTGCTTCAGCTCATTTAATTAATGAAATTGTGTAGTGTGTTGTGCTTTCATATCTTGAGTTTTTGCTCAGTGATATTTGTTATCCCCATATACCGTCTTAAGGTTGCCTACAGCCAACACAGAAGTGATCACATAGTAAAAGGAAAATTTAATTTCAGTGTTCAGTTTTTCTCCTGGATGGGAACAGTGGTATGGGTGGGGGGTCAGTGTTCAAAGTGGGAGTGGGATGCCATCGTGATTGTTTAAAAATATGGACTAATAGATCTGCAATATACCTGTTTAATAATATGGACTATCAATATACTTGCATTCTGGCAGCTCAAGAAGTAGAAACAAGCATTCCGGTAGTTGGTCTTCTCTCTTGAGGGATCAATCGAGGTTCTTATTCTGTGGCTTAAACGATTTTTAAGGTTGGAGTTTCGCCGCCCCGGTGGCGCAGTGGTCTAAAACGCTGGCCTCTGATCATTCGTCCGTAAGGGGTCCGGGTTCGTCGAATCCCGGTCAGGCATGGATGTCGTGTTTGGTCTTACGGCACTGGCTCTCTCCCTTCTCTGGAACCAGTGACCCTAAATTAGGGACGGGCGACTGCTTATAGCCCATTGAGTTGCTCACGGTGGTCGTTAAACCTCCAATCAAAAAAAAAAAAAAAAAAAAAAAAAAAGGTTGGAGTTTCACCCAAGGTTGGCAACACTTAGTCCTAATGAAGGTTGAAGGGTAGGGTTACTGCCTGAAAATTTGACGCTAATAAATACCATCCATTTATTCCTAAGTAAATCCCATAATCTGTGTGTTTTATCTATCATATTATTGTCTAGGAATGGCCATGACTTCAATTATTACTAAATAGTTATATATTCAGATCTGCCAAGTGTTCCGATTTACCTGGATTCTATCCGATTTCGAAAATATTTTCCGGAAATTAAATTTTTCTACAAAAAACCAGTTTTGTGGTTTTCTTTTATTTATTTATTATACATAGTATTTCCCCCTCATTAATGATATCAGCCATCATTTTTCTCCTGCTTTTCAATGCTGGTTGTGGGAGTCTGTAACGAATGGAGACAAATGTCTTTTGTTGATCCACTGCACTTCAAGCTCAGAGGTCATCAGCCCCGCAATGGTACCAAGACAGTCAGTGGCTTGGAAAGTAGAAGTACTGGTTTATGACATCACATCCAAAGCCCTTGTGTGGAGCATCATGTGAGCGAGACTGTGAGAGGCTCTTTATTTGTTTGTTAATGCTCAAGTTGAAGTCAGATTCCCATACTTGGTTCGATCTTTCAAACTAAATCAAGTTGTTGCAAGTTATTATTTCAGTTCACAGTCCCAGAATGGGGCCTAAATGTCGGGACCAAAGATTTTTGGAAAAATACTTCAAAGAATTTGATTTTGTAAAAGCATTGCGTAAGGGTGAGTTTCATGCATATTGCACTTTGTGTAACACTGATTTCTCTGTTTCTCACGCTGGTTGTGGGGACATTGTCGCACATGTTAGAACTAACAAGCACGTAAAAATTCATGATAGCACAAAAGGGGTGTACAACTTGGATTGTTTTGTTTCAGTGCCGAATGATTTTCAAACGATTTATGCAGAAGTTCTGTTGACCGGATTTTGTTGGAGCACAACATGCCACTAGCAGCAGGTTATCATGTTTCCTAAGTGTTGTCAGCTGTTTCCTAACTGCCCCAAAATAAAAAGATATGCATGTGGCAGAATAACAACTTCGCTTATTGTTCAAGAAATGACAAAATATCATTCAAAAAATGTCGTCTGTGCTATTAAAAGTGGACCATTTTCTGTCGCAAGTGAACAGTAATGATGCTGATGGTCAACTTTATCTAATTGTGGTAACATACTTTGATAATTATTAAAAGCAAGATGTATGCTGCGCTCTTTGCCATGCCTGGAAACCAGTTCGACAGGTGAAAATATTGCCAAACTTGTGTCCGAAGATTTACAGTATCATGATATTCCGTGACCCGCACGGGGATAACTGGTTTTCCAGTTATTTGGGGAGCGGTGCCCCCACGGCCCGAGCTGACCTTGTGACGGTTTTTTGCTTTCTTGTATTTGTGCTTTCACGTTACCGCAGGGACGGCTGTTCATCCAGCTGATGGCGAGTGGCGACCCCACGGCCCCAGCCGACATGTTATGTTTGGTTCTTCCCATTACAACTTTGTGTTGCCACCACCTTGACAGCACCTGCCTCAGTTGTAGGTTGCTGAGGTTGTGATTATGCGCCAGCCCTTTCCTTTCCTCTCGCTTTCCTCTCCCTTTCCTGTTTTTACTTTCTTCTCCACTACCTGTTCTTCTTTTCTTCTCCTTTTTCTACTCGACTTGCTTCTCCATTTTCTGTTCCTCTCTTGTTTTTCCGGGCTGGTTTGCTAGACCTACCTGCACGTTTGCCGTGTGCGGTGACCCGTAAGGTGGAAAAGGGGATGCTGGAGGCTGAGGTTTCTGGTGGCCAGGTTGTAGTTGTCGCCAGTCGCCAACACTCCTCTTTGCCCCCTGCTTCACCCTAAACGGGCGGCTAGGAACTAACCCGCTCCTAGTCAATCGGCTTGTTGTTACGTACAACAGGGTGAGTTTGGGGATAGTGCGGGTATGCCAAAGGGGTGTTACCAAGACCTGGGAAAGTCGCTGTACTCGCTGAGCGCATGTCTGCACTATCAACATGCTATATCCGTTGCTTAACCCTAGAGTCGTGTCCTGCGTCCAATTGGGCTTGCGGACTTCCGGCTCTCCCCTGTTGGGCTCGGTTGTGGGCTGGGAAATCGGCGGACGAACTTTTCACTTCTATTCATGGCTAACCAAAAAATTTCCCAAGAACTTCAAACAAAGCGGCCCATTGAGGAAGGGTCACCCCCTCCCAACAAGAAACCTACACCTGATTCTGCCAATGTTCGGTTCTTTTGCATCCACTCCTTGGACGCTTCAAACCCATTAAACACCAGAAGCCCCTTCTGGATAAATAAAGCATTGCAATCAACTGCCAGCTCTCCTAAGAGCGTTAAGAAGCTCCAATCTGGAGATCTTCTTGTTGAGATGTCGAGTCCCAGATATGCTACAGTGCTTTTAAACACTACCTCTTTTTTAGATTGTCCAGTAAAAGTTACCCCTCACGGCTACCTCAATTCCTCACGAGGTGTTATCTCATCTCAAGACCTTCTGGAGTGCAGTGACCAAGAACTTCTGGAGGAATTGAAAGACCAACAAGTGAGTGGAGTCCGGCGCATCCTATTTCGGCGAAATGGCCAATCTGTCCCATCTCGAAACATCATACTGACCTTTAACAACCCCATCCCTTCCAACATCAATCAAGGCAGGGTATCTACACCTTGAAGTGCGCCCCTTCATACCAAGTCCTCTACGATGCTTCAAATGCCAAGCATATGGTCACTCCCAGCAGTCTTGCAGGAGCACTGCTCGGTGTGGGCGTTGTACAGCAACAGACCATACTTTGCAAGATTGCCATGCCAAAGCCAGCTGAGCTGTGCTTCAACTGCAAGGGATCCCATGCAGCATCATCGAGAGACTGTCCAAAGTGGAAAGAGGAAAAGAGATCCAACGCATTAAGACCGTTGAAGGAATCTCCTACCCAGAGGCCAGAAGAAAGGTCGTTCCAAGCCAATTAAATCGGCGATCCTATGCATCAGCGGTTGTTGCAAGGACTACAGTCGGTACACAGACTGATAGTCAAATCCCAGTAAATTGTCCCTACAAGCTAGACGACATCATAGCTGTTGGTCTGGCAGCACTGCAATCCCGAGCTAGGGACGCGAAAGCTCCAACAACCACTATGCCTAAACCTGCTGCAACTAACACCAGCACCACCGGGACTTCAACAACCCCGGTCGTCTAGCTTGTAGGAAAGAGAAAGGAAAAAGAGAAGGTACACAGACTGATAGTCAAATCCCAGTAAATTGTCCCTACAAGCTAGACGACATCATAGCTGTTGGTCTGGCAGCACTGCAATCCCGAGCTAGGGACGCGAAAGCTCCAACAACCACTATGCCTAAACCTGCTGCAACTAACACCAGCACCACCGGGACTTCAACAACCCCGGTCGTCTAGCTTGTAGGAAAGAGAAAGGAAAAGAGAAAAAATCTCCAAACTCTCACCATAAGAACCAGGATCGGGCAAGATCATCTGCGACACAGGAACCAAAATACCGCCCCATTTTACCACCAGAGACTACAGGGCGTCGGACAAAACAGTCCCAAGCGCAAATGGACATTGCTGACGAAATGATGGAATCGGACAACTATTAGTTGTCCCAGTCTTTCTCAGGTTTTGTTTTTCTTTTTTCTTTTTCTCATTCACCACACTTCAAACCATGGGTCAAATCGTTCAGTGGAACTGTCGAGGCTTTCGGACAAGACATGACGACGTGAAACATCTGCTTTCGTCATACTCTCCGGTGTGCCTTTGCCTCCAGGAGACAAAACTTAAACCATCAGACCTCCTTTCAGTTCGAGGCTACAGTGCATTTCAGAAAGATAATGTTTCAGGAGATATAGCTTGCGGGGGAGTTGCCGTCCTTGTCCCCCACAGTGTTCCAGTTTCTCCCGTTGCGGTCTCAACATCTTTGCAAGCCGTTGCGGTGCGTATCTCCATGCCTGTGCCTCTAACTGTTTGCAGCGTCTATCTGCCGCCGGATGAGGACGTGAGCGTGTCCGTTCTTGAGAGCTTAGTTGAGCAGCTGCCGTCACCTGCTCTTCTTCTGGGAGACTTCAATGCTCATAATCCATTGTGGGGTAGTGTCAGAACAGACACACGAGGCCGTAGGATTGAATCTCTTCTTTCCTCGACCTCTTTGTGCCTCTTTAACACCGGTGCTGACACTTACTTCCACGAGCCTACACGAAGTTTCAGTGCAATCGATTTATCTTTGGGTCAACCATCGGTTATAGCCGACTGGTCGTGGACGGTGTGGGACGACCTCCATGGAAGCGACCACTTCCCAATTGTACTTAGGTATAATGTGAGCGTGCCATCTTCTGCCTCCCGCCCTTCTCGTTGGAGGATGGATCGTGCTAAGTGGGAGGTCTTCACATCGTCCGCAGTGATATCTTTTGCCATGGTGACCCGGGGGTCAATTGACGCAGCTGTTACTGATGTCACAACGTGTATCATTCAGGCAGCGGATCTCTCTATCCCAAAAACATCAACGACGCTCTCAAGACGTCCGAAGCCTTGGTGGAACCCTGATTGCGCAGCGGCTAGGAGAGCTCAACATAAAGCCTGGTGTACTTTTCGGCGTTATCCGACCGATGCTAATCTTGTTAAATTTAAAAGAGCAAAATCTTACGCTCGGTTGGTGTGTCGACGAAGCAAGAGGGAGTCTCGGAAAAAATTCGTGGGATCCGGGGAAACTATAGTTCCCGCCAGATTTCAATTCTTGAGAGTAACGGCTGCACGTATGCTGAAGTGGGGGAGATTGTGGATTGCTTGGGCGAGGCGTTTGCCTCAGTTTCTAGTTCTCAGTCGTATCTCCCGTCCTTTCTGAGGATTAAAACAACCACGGAGCGCCAGAGAATCTCCTTTGCGCCTTTTTATAACACTGGGTATAACTCCCCTTCAGCATGGTTGAACTACGGGTGGCTCTGCATTGGTCCGGTGCAACATCTGTCGGTCCCGACAGCATCCACTATGACATGATCCGTCATCTCTCGCAGTCGTCTCTCGAGAATCTGTTAGTGCTTTTCAACCGCATTTGGTTGGAGCACAGTTTCCCGGACTCTTGGCGAAGAGCTTTTGTTTTACCTTTTCCCAAGCCTGGCAAAGACCCCAAGTCTCCCTCTAGTTATCGGCCAATTGCCCTCACTAGCTGTCTGTGCAAAATCCTTGAACGAATGGTTAATTCCCGGCTAATTTATTTTCTAGAAGAACATCGAATACTGTCTCCATCACAAAGTGGTTTCCGCCGTCATCGTTCAGCTCCTGACCATCTCCTGCTCCTTGAGACGTCTGTTCGTGAGGCGTTCGTACGTAGGCAGCACCTGGTGTCTGTATTTTTTGACATCGAAAAAGCTTACGATAGAGCGTGGCGTCACGGTATCCTCCGTGACCTCCACGAAAATGGGTTGCGTGAAAACCTCCCAACATTCATTGCCAGCTTCCTTCGTAACCGCGTGTTCCAGGTGCGCCTGAGTACGACGCTCTCTGCCTTTTTCCATCAAGAGCAAGGTGTCCCTCAAGGCAGCATTCTTTCGGTGACTCTGCTCATCCTCCGCATAAACTGTCTGCTCAAAAATCTTCCTCCAGTGGTTTCGGCTACCATTTATGTTGACGACCTCCACATCTTCTGTTCGTCATCCAGCATGCATTTCGTTGAAAGGCAGCTGCAGTCTGCAATTACCCAGATTGTTAAAGCGGCTAACAATAATGGGTTTGTTCTTTCTCCCGACAAGACAGCCTGTGTCCATTTCTGCCGGAGACGTGGCCTCCATCCCGATCCAGAGCTCTATTTGGACCGTGCAGCCATTCCAGTTTTGCCGGAAACCAAGTTCCTTGGTTTGACCGTTGACCGTGCTCTCACCTTTCGCTCGCACGTTCGATGGCTAAGGACTTCCTGTCTGAGAGCCTTGTCAATCCTTAAGATCCTTGCCTCAGTCACCTGGGGTACAGACAGGACTTCCTTGTTCCGTATTTACCATTATCTCATTCGGTCTAAGCTGGATTATGGCTGTATGGTGTATGGCTCTGCGCGTCCTTCCGTTCTCCGGCCGTTGGATACCATCCACCATCAAGCGCTGCGTCTTTGTACGGGAGCATTTCGCACGTCGCCGATTCCCAGCCTTTATGCCGATGCGAACGAACCGTCACTTCATTTACGCCGTCTGCAGCTGTCTCTTCAATTTTACCTGAAACTTAAATCTCTCTCGGACCATTCTTTACACGATGCAGTTTTTCATCCCCAGCATGCTCGTTTGTTCGAGATCCGTCCCTCGTGCATTCGAACCTTCGGTATTCGTATGGCGGCCGTAGCTCATGATGCACGTGCTCGACTTGTCACTCGTTGGAGAGACCAGGGGCTTTGAGGATCCCCCATGGCACCCTCTTGGTGTCATGGTTGATACCAGCTTTACATCTTTTGACAAGTCCTCAACCCCTGCGTCAGTGTACCAGCAGCTCTTCGCTGAACACCGTTACGTCAATGCAGACTTTTTTCCTGTTTTCACCGATGGATCTAAGGCGGCTGGTGTTATTGGATCCGCCGCCGTCTGCGTTGACGAAGTTTCTGTTGCCCGCATTCCTACTGAGGCCACAGTGTTTTCGGCGGAGATGCATGCTGTGTATCTTGCACTTGTTCACGTGCAGTCGAGCTCTCATCAGCGTGCTATTGTGTACACCGGTTCGTTGAGTGTTGTTCAATCATTGTCATCTTTGGATTTCACTGGCCACCCACTTCTTTTTACCGTACGGAGACTTCTTCGTTCTTTGCTCGAGTCTGATGTCCAGATTCGGTTCTGCTGGATTCCTGGGCATGTTGGGATCCCAGGGAACGAGTCTGCCGATGCTGCTGCTAGATCTGCCTCCTCTTTGGTCGTCACACCCTTGCCACTGTTTCACCGTGATTTTCGCTTTCTTGTTCACGATCGTATCAGGCGAACGTGGCAGGGTCTATGGGACCAACAAATGGAGAATAAACTGCACCGTATAAAACCTTTCCTTGGAGTTTGAAAATCATCGTGTCGCCGGAACCGTTGGGAAGAAGTTGTTCTTGCGCGTCTCCGCATTGGGCATTGTCGCTTCACGCATAGCTATTTGCTGTGTGGCGACACTGCCCCAATGTGTGAGGCGTGCGACTGTTTACTCACCGTCTCTCATGTTTTGTGCAGTTGTGTTCGTTTTCGTAATCATCGGTTTCACTATTTTCAGTCTCATCTGCTGGACGAAGGCACAGCTACGCTTCAAAAGCTTTTGGGCGACCACTGCGACACTTTCGCATTATTTTCCTTTTTAAAACAGATTAACGTTTTAAAACTTATTTTAAAAAAAATTATAATAATTATAATAGTAAATTAATAAATTTATATATAAACCTAATTAACTAACTTATCTTCACAGCTTTCATCATCCTCTTTTCTAACTTTTACCAAGCCTGTCTGCTCTTAATCATTTTCCACGCTTTTAAAAATCTTTAGCTGATAGTTCTTTGTCTGGCGCTCTTTGGCCAAGCCAGGCCCCTGCGCCACTAAAATTGATTAACTAACTAACTAACTAACTGATATTCCGTGGATGAACTGTCTTGCCTTATCTTGTGATAACGCTCCTGTTATGGTAAAGAGGGTGGGGGGAAATGGTGTAGTGGTATTTCTGAAAAAAGAACAATTGTTTGGTTGTGTTTGCCAACTGTTAAATTTGGCTGCTGAAAAGAGGACTGCAACATTACCATTTCAAATTGATGAATTTTTGATTGACATGTACTATTTTCTGGAGGAAAGCTTAAAGAGAAAAAATGAATTTAAGGAATTTCAAGCTCTTTGTAATGTGAAATCATAAAAATTTTTCTTAAACATTGCTATACTAGTAGATGGTCATCTCTAAAATGCTTAGACCGTGTTTTACAGCAATGGAGATGCAATATGTTATATTTCAAAGAAGAATGCAACAGCAATAGGAAAGGACCAAAACATTCCTCACATTTAGTTGACTTTACAATTCCAAAGGTTAAAAATCTTATAGATTTGACATCTCAATTGTCAAGTCTTTAATTTCTGGTGTAAAAAAAGGAGCCTCGCATGAACTGTATTCCCCTTCTTGTAAAAAGCAATCAGCTGAGTTTAACTGTTTCACAGTACAAAACCTGTGGTCTCGGGAAAGAGGAAAAAACAAGACAAAACAGCAGTAGTCCTTTCAAGCAGTCCATACTGCTGAACAAAAGTGGAATATGAATGAAGCTCCTTATACAAGCACTGTTAAAAAAATATTTATAAACAAGTCTTTGCAATGACAGGAACATATTTTCCTTTCTTTAACCCTTTCAAGACTAACAGGACAATACATCCTAAGACAAATTTCATGTATGCTGCTGGGATGTAAGATCCCGAATATGCATATATAAATGCAAATCCAGTCTCTTCAGTGTCGACGGTCGTCGAGCAGTTTGTTGTGGAGAAGAAAAGTGAGATAACCTCACGTTGCGTAAGCTCCAGGCCGCATGTTGGTTATTTGTTGATGTTTTCAAGTATTTACGTAGGCAATTATATCCTGTGTATATGTTGTGTAAACAAAGTAAGTACCTTTGTAATAGTTGGAACATATTGTGTGTATGGTTCGATGCACAATGAGCTGCAATTGTTGTTGTACGATGTTATATCCCAACCGGCTGTTATTGTTGGGATCACTGGTATCCCACCAAACCTAACTCTTTTATTCCTTACAGAATGAGTAGACAAACGCCAAAAAACGACATTGCTGGAAATGTCTAGTTGTCCGAAAGCGACACTGAGCCGTACCAAAGTAGTAGTGATGACGATCCAGATTAAGTTCCAAAACAGAGTCTGAGTGCGATTGCGATGTTCAGTCGAATGATAGTGACATCGAGGCAGAAAATAACGATCATGGTGATGATAATGGCCAGGGTAATAGGCGAAACACTTTAGTTCTTCAAACTGCATCTGCAAGTCCTTAGCCTGCGCCCGCATCAGAAGTAGTAATATGGTCTTCAGGTCCGCAGAACTATATTCCGCGAATGCAACTGCCTCTTCCTAGGGATACACAAATACTTCTGAACAGTATAAATAGTCACTCAACAGTCAACACAATTGGAAGTGTTTCTGAGTTTATTCCCGAAAAGTTTGTACCGTACATGTTCTCGTATCCCAAAGCACCAGTGAACGACTAAAAATGTTGGAAAGCAAAATGAAAAAGAAAGTGACATTGACTATTCTGAAATCATGATGGTAACAGGTGTTATATTAGTAATGGCATATAATGTGCTGCCCAGTCTGCACTGCTATTGTTCAAAGCACCCGTCTATTGGGAATACTACAATTCAAAATGCAATGTCGCGCAATCGTTACAAATTGCTACTTTCTAAATTGTATTTCAGTAATCTCGAAAAACCACCCAACTGTGGTAACATTTATTATGTTGAACAGCTTTTGGAGTGTTTGAAACATACATATCAGAAAGCTCAAACGAATTTGGTGTACCAGTCCATAGACGAAAGCATGGCCAAATTCAAGGGCAGATCAAGCTTGAAACAATATTTGCCACTGAAACCCATCAAGCAAATTATGGGTAACAAGTGACTCACTAACTGGTTACGTATACGATCTAAATGTATATAGTGGGAAGGAAGAAGGGCAGATGTATGGAACTATCATAGAAAGGGTAGTACGCAGTCTCATCTCTGCCATAAGAAAACCAGATGTTGTGGTCTGTTTTCACAGATGCTTTACTTCAGTAACGTTTATGCAAACACTACCATACGCAGCAGTGAGAACTTGCATCAGTAAACAAACAAAAAACATACCAAAAAGTCTAGACAAACTACAGAGAAGTCAAGCGCAGTTCTTGTGCACAAATGATGGGATCACTTTTACTGGATGGCAAGATATAAAGAAAGTCTCGACAATGAGCAACTGTCACGGGAACCAGGTAACCATGGTTGATAGAATTCAGAAAAATGGGGAAAAGTTTGGTGTTGAATGCCCCGAGATGATTTCCTTTTATAACCAGTATATGGGAGGTGTCAATTTGACCAACCATTTGTCTGGTCTCTACACATTTGATAGCAAGTCTACCAAGTGGTGGAAAAAGTGATTTTACAAAATGCTGATGATGACTGCTGTAAATGCCTACATTATTTGTAATGAGATATGAGGTCAAAAAGTACCATTTTTGGATTTCTTGATGGTTCTGGCAGAAGGCCTTATTGAACATGGGAAAAGCACTGCGACTGTAAAGCGATGTTTAACTTCTGGACGACCTTCAAAGCGGCAGAAAACAATATTGAATGCTGGTGATCACATGCCGATTGTTGAGCAGCAGAGAAGGTGCACTAGTTGTTCATAAAACAAAATGGAAAAGCACACACGAACTGTTTGTAGAACATGTGTCCCACTCTGCAACAGTTGTTTCCCTGCTTATCATATGTAATCACATAGTTTTGCATGCTTGTAACACAGGTCACTGAAATATATTCGTTTGTATTCATTTGTGTGGGTTATTTATTTCAAGACTTGCACTATGATGAGCTGTAATGTCCCATTCTAAAGGACTCATTCGACCATGTGTCCCATTTTTGATGGTTGTTTGGTTGCGCAGTGGTATGTTGGAGGTGTGGTTAGGTTGATTAAATTATATTATTTCTTATTTTGCTGTGATATAACCAAAGAACTACTCCACCTTGAATACTTATTATAATCACATTACAAAATACAACAATTTATTAGGGACAACGTGAGAGGACATTATGAGCTCTTCGCTACACATTTCACACAACTTCTCTCTACGGAGGCAAATCCCAGAGCAACGCTGTTACATCATGCATAGTCTGCAGTGTGATGCGCATCTGTTAATCAAAAATGTATGTTAAAAGATTGAGAATTACAGAAAATGTACAACAAATTCCCCTAATTCTTAATCTGTAGTAACTTGCACCAGTTCTAAGAGTTCATAAAACTTATACCACATTTAAAAGTCTTAGATAATTGCCAAGTGTCGATTTACTCAAAGCCTTATTAAGAAAGTCTGGAAGATTTTTATCTGTAGTCACGTACTGAAGACAGAATGTCTTATCTTTTGAGTTTCTCATTAATGAAAATTACCTGTCTTGCCATATTATTTGATTTACGTGATGTGCATCCACTGTTTCCTAGAAAGATTGCTGACCGGTTGTCACAATGTATAATCAAACTTTGGAATCATTTTCTAGTGAGTTCTTCCACAAAAAATCGTAAAAATGTCCCAGTCTTCATGGCCTCGACGACTGCTCTTATCTTCGCATCACATGTCGAAAGTGAAACTGTGGTTTGAGTTCTTGAAGTCAAGCTGATGAGATTTGGTCCCAGTAGGTATAGGAACCTACTTACTGATCTTTGCCCATTTTGTTTCCCACATTTTCATGACGCATCACTGTAGCATTCCAGTTTTGGATCACCCCTTGGGTTGAACACCAAACAGTAATGTTTTGTCCCTTTTAAGTTTCTTAGAACACGCTTGAGTGATTGCGTGTGTATTTCTCTTGGGTACTGGATATAGCATAGAGTAAACTTAGAGCTGTTATTAAATAAGCTAAATCTGGTCTTGTTTTTGTAGCTAGATTACATAAGTGATCCTAAAAGTTCTTGGTATTTTTTAACATCACATCCTTTTGATTCTTTATATTTCTCCAGGTCTTGATTTAAGTCAAGTGGTGTAGTTACAGGACTGCAATTTTCCATACTATATCTTTTTGATAAAGATTTGTTGTTTAATAGTGATCTGCCCTTCCTTCTGAATGATTTCCATCCCTAGAACATTGCTTGTATCATCACTTACTTTTAGCTTGAATCTTCTGCTGATTTTTTCAGTTACCTCTTTTAGTATCTCATTATCTGAACTAATACCAATCATGTCATCTACATGTAAACCTAAAAATAATTTTGAGTTACCTTTATCATAGCTAAAAGTACATTGGTCAGATTTGAAATTTTTAAATCCACATTTAACTAGATAGTTTCAGTGAAACCATATTCTTCCACTTTGTTTTAGCCCATATAGTGCCTTGTTTAACTTGCACACAAGCCTTTTGTTTCCCTGTGTATTTTCAAAGCCTGGAGGTTGTTCCATATATATCCTATCCTCTAATTTTGCATACAAGAAAGCAGTTTCTACATCATAATAGTGGTTTTGCCATTGTTTCATAGCTGCAAAAGCAATTAAGCATCAAAAACTGTCTGCTTTCATTACTGGTGAAAATGTTTCATTGTAGTCTTGCCCAAACCTTTGAGAACATCCTAGTGCAACAAGCCTTGCCCTGTATATTTTGTTTCCTCATTTATTTTTTTCTCTTTTTACTGAATACTCGTTTACATTTTATAGGCTTTTTACACCTTCAGGTAAATTTACTATGTCCCATACTTCATGAGCCTTAAGAGAATTTATTTCTCCATTGCTTTTTTTCACTTGTCTGCATCAGGCATTTGCATGGCCTCTTCAAATGATTTTGGTACGCAGCACAGACTTTCAACTTTAAGAATCTCATCATGAGGATTGTGATCCGGATCTTTTGTTGTGTCATCTTCATCTGAAGATTCATAATAGTTTTTAAGCCTAGCTTTTGAGATCTTAGATATGGTCTCTCATGTTCTACAGCAATTCTTTGAGGTTCATTTTCACTTTCTTCAATGATTTTCAATTGTGGTTCATAGATGATTTGCTCATTTACTTCTATTTCTTCATCATCATGAAGCACCTCTTGAAACTTTTCATCATTTCCCCTGAAGTCTAACATTTTGCAATCTTGGATATTAAATTTTGCTGTTTCCAACATTTCGCTTTCTTTCTTGTCTTCCAAGAATTTTACATCTCTACATTCTACAATAGTATTTTTTATTGGTTCATAGATATGATATGCTTTCCTATTACTTGAGTATCCCGTAAAAATTCCGGACGCTGTTTTGGGTTGGAGTTTTCCTCATTCATGCTTTGGAATCTACTAAAGCAACAATGTACAGTGAAGAGTCTTATTCTGATAACTTGTGGCTGTCACTGTTCACCTTGTGAAGGCTGGTCCATGTGGCCATTGAACGTGATGCCTCTGCACAACAGTAAACCTTGTCTTCCATATCTGTTCCTCTTAATGTTTACAGACTGAGAATGGGCTCCCTGGTCTCTCCAGATCCATGTCTGGTGCGAGTGATTTTAAAGGCAGTATAACAGGACTCTTCTTACCCTGATCTGAACTCCAGTTCGCATGACGTCTGCACCACCTCAAACAATACCCTCTTGCAATTCAGCACCTGCACAACTGCCCATAAGGTATTCAGTCCATGCTTACGAAAATGATATGCACTGTCTGATGAGATATCACCATCCTTGTGGCTGCAGTCAGTTCTGAAGACATTTGATTTGCAGGCAGGACATATAGTACCTGACTAGTATGGAAAGGTAATAGTTACTTTGTACTGTGGTGACCCTTGGGTTGCCAGAAGAGGTTAATAAGCAACTGTTACAGTGGTTTGGTGTTGATTCCATAGCCACAGCTGATGATGCTCTGTTATGAACTTAGCCACCATGCCACTTCTGTTGCTGTTTGCTCTACCTCCATTTGTCCTATGGTTTCCCCATCGAAAACTGCCATTCAAACGTGTTTCCGACATTAAAAGGTGGCTATCTCAACTTTCACAGATATCTTTGTTTTCTGAATTAATCAGCCTCATTAGCAGGTGTGTGCTTTATGTGCTGTACTGCCTTGCATCATATTCCCTCTTGGGCACAAAGGCTTTATGTGCAGGCTATGTTTTTAGCATAATTTATATCCTGGTAAGTGTGTTACTTTTTGTTCTGTAACTTTTGTACTAAAGTATATAAAGGACAACTGCTTATGTCACATATCCAGTACCTTTGATGCCAGCAGACATATTTTTTCTTTAACCCAACAGCAAAATGCTAAATCTTCTAGCGTATGCCTACTGGCTACCCGTGATATTTGAGTATTTAAGAGAGTCAAAAAATGGTAATGCATGTTTTATGTGAATGACTTGTGAAGCCTGTGGTTGAAGTGGCACAAAGCTACAGCCTGGATGGTATAGAGTTATTGGTTGAGGGTTAAACCAAAGTATGAGGTGCTACCAGTGGTGGCTCATGGCTGAGATACTGGGGGGGGGATTCACTACATTTCTGTACTTACCTACGTATATGAGAGTCTGTGTGGTGTTGTGTATGTACCATGGCTCGTGTATACTAGTTTGGCGACAAAAAAAATTAGAAATCGATTCGTGGTCTGAATATATAATACAAGTGAAAAAGTTACTGGTATGGTCAACCTTAATTGAAAATACAAAGGAGTTGCAGTACTGTATTGAGTTTAAAAAAATAATACAACAATACAAAATGAAAATTTGCTTGGATAAACAGTATAATATTGGCACCCACCTGGAATCAATATTGCGTCTGATTCCCGCCAGCTACAGAAGCACTGCCACTTCCATGCCCAGTAGATGCTACTGCGACCGTTACTTCTGCTGATGTTGTGGCTGTGTGTTTGTATAAGAAATCCATCCTTCGTTTCTTTTTCGCCGCAAATCTGTCAATTACGCATTCGTTAAAATTCTCAAGCTGGCTGATGAAATTTTTCCGATGGACAGTATTGCTAGTGCAGTCAGTCTTCTTCCATTGTACTCCTCAGAAATGTTTTAATCCTTTTTGAACAAGAAAAACATCTTTCTGCTTCTGACGTCATCGGAAATGTAATTATTGTTTTCAGGAGTTTTACTACCTCCCTGAAGTACTATTTTAAATTATTCTTTAGCAAAAATCCAAACGGGTCAGTTGCTTTCTTTACATTCTGAAATGGTCTGCAATTCTGTTTTCAACTTGTTCTTGTTAAGAAATGGATATGACTCCACTACACATTCCAAAGTTTGCTCTGGGAATGCCTTCCTGAAAACTGGTGAAACTATAATCAAATAAATTTGACGCTGACAAATGTCCAGAAAACTCTTAATCTTTCTTCAGCTTGATTATAATTAAGTCGCAGACTTCCTTTGCAGCAGATTTCGTAAAATTTTAGTTTCTTCAGGTCTTCTCTTCACACTGACTTCTTTCACGGTAATGTAGTCAACTTCCTCTCTGATCTTAATAATTTCTTTAGCAAATGCCGATATTGCAGTTTCCACTGATAGGGGGCTTATGGCTTGCTTCTGTATTGTACAAGATATCAACATGAGGCATTATTACCCTGTAGAAAAATTGAGTGCAGGTTGCAGCATTTTCAGTTGGAGTCCTTGAGCTTGATTTATCGTTGTAGTTTACTAGTTTCTAGAATTTTCTGAAAACACTCAAAGTTTCTTTATTTTTGCAAATTGTTAAGATTGTCCTTGAACGGAAATTCCATCTTGTATTAGAACCTAACGGTAGTCTTTCAACTATTTCATCAAGGACTTGGGTCTTCTGAGATGAATAGGCAAAAAAGTTAAGGAACTCGGACACATTAGCAAAGACTGTAACTTCTTTATTCTGACTTACTGCTTGAGCCATTTTAAGTTCAGTTAGTGAGTGTAACAGTAAGCAAAGTATGCATGCGAGGAAATGTCCCTTAGGATAGTTTGTACTTCCGAATGTCGACCCCTCGTAACTCTGGCTCCGTTGTAGCTTTGTGAAATTACTTTTTCTCTTTGCTCCCCAACAACTTCCTGTAGAACCTTCGGTAAATGTGTAGATTAGTGTCCTAAATTATTTCGTTGGAAAAAAATTTAGTACCTGGAAAAAGTACAATGTACAGATTTTAGAGTGGAAATTAATGGCAAATAGTGCAGAAATTTCATATTTTAAATGTCTTTTAAAGATTTTTATCGTAATATTTACCTGTAAGTACGATGCTGTGAAGAGACGCTGCGTAGGCCTAACCATCGCTACTGTGACGATGTCAAGCTTTGCTTGGGGCTCCGTTGAAAGAAAGATTTGCTGTTGCGTGTAATTCACGCGCGGATGAGTACAAGTGCAGTCGCATAAGTTCTTGCCAGGAGAGCGAAGCATCATGTACTCATACGCTACAGAATATAGTTGATAGTTCAGTAATGTTTTGTCATTGTTTTTAAAGCAGATGTCGAGAAATGTTTCATTCTTTTGCACAATTCCCTGATTCCAAATAGAAAGTATGAATATGCCTTTCTGTGTTGTACAGAAAACTGGGGAAGTATAACTTTCAGTTCTGCTTTAAACGGCTTTCATTTGTAGCTGATTTTCTGTGGCACTGTAGTTTTGGTTTTCCTGTTTTGTTCGCAGGTCAGTTTCTATCTCACTGATGCATATCTTTTGCAAATCTAAGAGCTTTTTTCCGGTTTTTCCTGCCAACAACGTACAGGATGCAACAAAATAAACGGATAATCTGGACCTATTTTCTGTATTGTATAACTACAAGATTTATGGCTCTCCTGCCAACAATGCAACTGAACTGCTCTCTTGTACTCTTTCGCCTGTCATTTCCGTACAGCTACGAACCTTCCTTTTAACGGAGCAAAGCTTAAGATCGTCGCGGTACAGATGCGTTAGGCCTACTGCGTCTCTTCACAGCATCGCAGTTACAGGTAAATATGATAAAAACCTTTAAAAAGACATTTAAAATATGAAATTTCTGCACCATTTGCTATTAACTTGCATACTATCAAATCTGTACATAGCACTTTTTCCTTTTACTAACATTTTTCCGACGAAATAATTTAGGACGCTAATCTACACATTTACTGAACATTATTAATGCAAGTAGCCACAGTGGAGGCATCATGATTGCGAGGATTTAAGAAAGTCCAAAATCTCTCAACCGGTTTCCTGTTGGGTAGCACATATCTTAGGACAACTACTAATTGAAACTTACCGGAAACATCAGTGTTCTCATCAGCAATAACAATCGAAATTGGCAGTACATATTTCCTCCAAAATCTTTCTCCTACGCACACCCAACATACAATCTAACAAATCATTCTGTATATCTTTAGATGTACCCTTGAAAAGAGTGGCCGTACTGAAATGCTCCTTCAGAACATTGTCAAGAACTGATGAAAAGTCAATTAAACCCCTGAATATACCTGCAGTGCTCGATTTAGTTGTCTCATCATGTCTTGTAAGAGCTAACTCGAACTCTCCACAAAATTTAATGCAGTCAGTAACCTTTGAGAGAACATAGCGGGTTTTCCTTACTTGATCATTATGACGTTCTGTATTTCTCCTGAAAGCCTCACTGAGTTGCTAATTTCTGTTTTGCCCAGTACTGAGAGATCAAGGCAAGCGTTCATGTGAGCACCGGATACCTCTTGTCTCTTTGCTTTTTGGGATAAATGTCCTAAATCTGACACCTGTTTCTGTCCAGGTGGTGTCTCTCCCCTTAGCAAAAAAAAAAAAAATATTATGATCGCAACCTCAAATCCAGTTGTTTCTATCATACTTCACTGTATTAAACGAACAGCAATATCCTTTCCCTCTCGCACTTTGCTTCTGCATAATATTTAAAGCGGGGGGACTCGCATTACTAATTCTTTAATCTTGCATTTCTCTTTGAGTGGCAACGTAGAGAAGTATGTTTCCAAAAGAAACTTTACACTGTTCATTTTAGAGTAGAACATAGAATAACCACAGAACAACAAACAGACAATTAACTGATTTACACGTAACACATAGCAGATTTACACCCACTGAAACCTAAATAAACAATTAAATGATGTTGCTTCTAAACTTATATTTTTGCAGTTCCTGGGGAACTGTAAATCTTTCACTTTCGTATACTGTAAATCACGCCCAAAGATATGGAGCTGTTCTGTTAGCCACTGTTGCATGAATTATAACGGAGGAATCGCTGCTACCCTTGACCCCATTCGAAAGGCAAGGTCATAAAATCACCTGACTTCTTCCATGAGTAATGGCTTCGCATCGCCCAACCAAGGGTGCTCATCAGCTGGATACCGTTACGTCACTCTTATTGTTGCAAGGTCATGCAGCGACTTCTCACAATGCTGAAACTATTCGCCACTCCCATATGACAGCTCCCCGACCATCGCATTTGGAAGGCTAGTTGGGTTCATTTCTGCTTATGAACCCACCTGAGATTCCAATGCAAAAAGGGCTTGCTGAGGCAGAAAATGAATTAAAACTTGGCATAGCAATGAGTCAGCTGAGACTAAGGATTAGGATAAACATAAAAATATGCCTGAAATGTTATTAAAAGTAATAATTCTGCTAAACTGAAATTCACTTCAGGGGTTCACTGAACCTATAGCTCTCGCCACCACTGGGTGCTACCCGAAAGCTTACAAAATAGTCCAAATACCAGGGGTAGGTTAAGGGGGATCTAACGGGTTTGTATTTTAGGGGCCCCACCATAACCAAAGGCCCAGGAGGCGTGCCTCCACACCACAAATAATACACAGCTATATATTTATACAGAGAGAGAGAGAGAGAGTAGTAAAATTGTTTTAATCTCATATGATTTCCACTATAACACAAACAGCTTTCAAGGCAGTTACTCACTGAAGGTAAACGTTTCATGTTGCTGTGTACAGTGGAGTTGGCGGGACAGTTTCAGCTTTTTCAGTACAATCCACCCCTACTTCCCTGCTTGCACTTGGAACCATTAATGGGTGAAATCCACTGTGACTTCACATTGCATAACAAAAAAGATGCACCAAGAAAAGTATGCAATACTAAATTATTAAAAATTTCAAGACAAAATCTAGGAATTTTAAGCTTTGAACTCATGCTCTTGTGAGAACAGTGAAAAAAAAATTGCTGCAGGTAATTTATTAGTTTGAAGAATGCACTACATATTAATTATCCCAAACATATTATATTGGTACAGTTTCGTGTTTTAACAGACATCATAATGATTCTCCATCATAAGTGCATTGGGAGCGTACTCAGATGCGGGATGCCATATCCTTAGTAGTTCACTCAGATGTCTTAGCCTAGGGGCCCTGGTGAATACCCATAAATTGGTCCTGGTAAAACCCTTAATCTGGCCCTGGTGAATACCCATGAATCACTTATAGTTTGGAAAAGCCATGCTACATGGCGCTGCATGCATCCTTTCTGAATGACTGCCACATAACAGTGTTGAAGGTCATCTTGTTCTGTTTTTGTGCTGAATTGTTTGACATTGTGCTCAGTGTGTTCTGCAATCTGTTCTTGCTTTAAAATGGAGAATGTGAAGGAACAGTTCATGTTCATTAAATTTTGTTACAAACTTGGTAAAGAGTGCTACAAAACTTACAAAATACTTCAAGCATTTGGTGAAAAGGCTTTGGGTCAAACTAACCTACAAGTGGTTGAACTGTTTCAAAGAAGGGTTATACCACTTGACCTTCTTTGAAGCAGTTAAACCTCTAACCTACATGTGCTTTAATCTCATGCCAACTGAAGATGATCGTTCTGGATGGCCAGCACAATGCCAGAAACAGTTGCAAAAGTGTGTGAAATTATCGTGAAGGATCGGAGGCAGATGATTCATAATGTCTGTGAGATTGCTGAACTGTCTTATGACACATGTCAGTGCATTTTATCGGATGTCTTGAGCATGAGGAGGATCTCACCAATTTTGCCACAATTGCTGAGCGACGATCAGAAGAAACATCTCATGGAAATCGGTAGGAAACTTCAAGAACAGGTCAGGAATTATCCAGATTTTCTTTCTGAGGTTGTTACTGGGGATGAAAGTTGGTTTTATGGGTATGCCCCAGAACCAAACAATCGTCACGATGGAAGTCTCCCAGTTCACCACAACCAAAGGAAGCTCGACAGGTTAAAAGCAACATCAGTCAATGTTGATGTGTTTCAATTGACATGGATTGAAGTATTCATAAGGAATTTGTTCCACCTGGTCAGTCTGCCAACAAAACTTTTTATCTCTTTTTCAAGATATGCAACAGATGTGAATAGTGAAATCTGAACATTTTGCCAGTGGTAACTTTGCATTTCATCGGGCAGTATCACTGTCCAATTTTCAGCAAAATTAAAATGTAAAACTAGAATGTCAGAACTTTCTTTCACAGAGATTTTTGCTTCAGCTATTCCTTCTCTTTGGATTTTCTCGATTTTGCTATGAGAAATTGGCTTTCTTCACCCAATGTCTTGCATCTTGCAGAAACTTTTGGACAGATAACAGATTTTCTTATGAGGTCACCTTCCCAAATAGCAAATGTAACTTCTTCATTCAAGCAAAGAGTTTCAACTGTCAGTGCTTCTGTGCCGGGGCAGTCACCACACTCTTGGAGCCAACAATCTTCATTGCTTATTCTGTCACATAAACACTTCTGTAAAAGAACTTCTTCCTCAATTCGTGTGTTTGTTATATTTTGGAGGGCTGTACATATAAGTTTCAGATTACTGCAATAAATACAAGTGCATACTGCTTGTATTGGCTGAATTTTGACCCACTTTGGACGTAGAGTGTAAAACTTTGAAGGACCAATTTTAATATCTGGGTTGTCTTTTTTCATTAGCCTGTATCTTTGATTGATCTTGTCATAAATCTTTTTACCTTTTTAATTTTCTCACCATTATCATCTCTGACACAAACAACATTTTTGTTTGGACTATCCCTAGTACAGTCTGTACTGTCATCTAGGTAGTATGACAATGCCAAAGTTGCAGCTTCTGTAGACAATGGATGCCCACTGTAGGGGTCAGGTTGAGCATAGATTCTCTTTTCTCTTCTAACATTGCGTGATTTATCTATGAGGTACTTTGATACTGTAGGCAACTCTCCCTTCAAATTAGTTTTACTAACAGTCTGTGGTAGCAATGTCAGTAATTACACTTTTTCAGTGTAGTTACAAGTATGAAGTGCTGTATTAATATTAGAAAACCACTGATTACAAGTAGAACAGTCGGGCTCCTCAAGAGACAACTGACTTGAAACACCAACTCCATATATGTCTTCTAATTTCTGCACAGCTGAAGTTGTTAGTGTTTTCTCTGTCAACTTTTTCTCTTCACATAAGCTTCTCTCCTATCCTCCCTAACTTCTGAAGGGTCTTTAAATGGTGACACATTAACATCAAGCATTGTAATACTGCTATTTAAAACATCCACAATCTCATGACTGGGAATGAAGAAACCCTCTCTCTCTCTCTCTCTCTCTCTCTGATGTGGGAATTTCTTCTTCAGTTTCATTTGCACATTCCAAAATTTTTCTTTTGTAAAAAGCCACATTGCCACATCCTTTGAATTTCATCACCTAAATCACCAACACCATAACCTAACAAGCTTAGTTTTGTACACTACTCTTTTGTGTCTTAATGTAGTCCACACATCTAACTCTCTCAGAACTATGATGATCAGACATTATAAATTATTCACTGAACAATACTGAACATCACTCATCAACAGACAAGAGCAAACTGGAGTGGGAGAAAGGTGGGGAATTAGTAAATGAAGGACATAACAGCTGCTGATTGGCTGTTCAGTGAGTAATCAATGGACATGTTTGTACTTGCAAAAGCCTGTCATAACCTATTGTTTCAGCATTGTGGTGAGTGCAGTTTCATTACAAAATGCTATAAATCAATGGACATGTTTGTACTTGCAAAAGCCTGTCATAACCTATTGTTTCAGCATTGTGGCTTGTACAATTTCATTACAAAATGCTATAAATTTATGAGTATCAGTAGAACAGTGGATGGTTACAAAATTAACAAGTTTAACAAAATAAATAATTTAAAGTATGTATATAGAGAGAGGGAGAGAGTATGAGGTTGCAAATAATTCCCCTAGAAAAGAAATGAAACCAGCAAGAACATACTGCCATGTTCTGCAAATATATTTTAGTATATGTTTTTGTGCTGAACTTCAAAATATAATGTAATTGTACTAATAAAACACCAGTAACCTATGTTTTAACTTTGAAACCTGATTAAACGATGTTTTCAGTGAAATATGGACACTCTATTTCATTTTGTGCTGTATTACGCAACAACACTGAAAGGCTGGAAACGTGCAATCTTTAAAAAAATATATAAAATTAACCAGGCAAAAATACACTATTCTGCAATGAGCAATTTATTAACAACTAAGAGGACATCAAATGGACAGATTTTTTAAAAATGTGGTTTTTGAGTTAATGTAATTCAAAAATTGAGCTTTTTTGAACTTCCGCGTAACTTAAAATTAAATTTTATGGACAGCATGCATCCCAGGTTTAAAATAAAATTTGCTGTAAAACTACCATTGAGGGACTTCAGATTGCCATACTTACTTACCTGAAAAATAATTATTTAGTAGGAATTTTTTTTTCCAAAATGCAAAAAAAAAAAAAAATTTTTTTTGCAATAATGTTTTTTTTTTCCTTATTAATTTCAGTCAGGCGTATTCAAACTATGCCAAGTTAAAATTTAATTCAATAGCTACAAAATAAAAAAAAATAAGTGAATAGATTAAATAGTTTTGAAGCAGCATTCATTTTAAAATACAGCATTTTTTTTTCTTCAAAACGCTGAGCTGGAGAAAAAAATTTTTTTTTAGGAAAATCCTTTCAGGATATTTTATGTCTCCAATAGTTGTAACTACTGTAGTTTTTTGGAACAAATCTAAGATGGTCACCTGACACATTTTGGTACTGTGCCTGAATTGAGATAGAATGACTCGTAAGCTAAAAAAAATGTGAACAGATTTTGGTGGGAAATGCATAAAGAAAGCCATCCAAAAATACCCATCTCCTGCTGGAAGTATATACTATTTATTTTGACTAACCGATAACCCCCCCCCCCCCATCCAATGTGAAAGAATAAAGATTCGTGCAAGCGAAATCATCTGTTAAATTCTATTTGTTGAACTATATTTTTATTTGCTTCCCAGCTACAACGATAGGCACCTGCAAACAGAGATTCTTCTGATGGTATGGCTAGATATCGAGAGATTTGGGGTTCGATTCCCCAGCAGTGGCAGAATAACAATTTTTCGGTTGCTGTGTGTCGGTAAAATGTGGAAAGAGCGATGTCTTTGTTTATTCATTGACGCCACGTATTTGGAGGATTTTCACTTTGTTATGGTGGGTGAGAGAATTCTTTGGATTCATTTGAAAATGAAACTTCAGATAATTGTAATAGTTGTAGTGTGTGCTTCTTGTGATTCAGAAACTTCTGATAGAAAATAAGGTTTCTGGAATGAGCTAAAAGCTGTTTTGAAAAGTCAGTTTGATGCTAAAAAGAAAGCTATAATAGCAGGGGATTTCAATGCTAGAGTAGGTGTTCAGAATGAGATTTCTGATAATGTTCTGTGTAAGTTTAATGATCCTTGTGTGAATGATAGTGGTGAGAGATTGAGCTCTACGTTGAGAATGGCTAGTGTGTATCTAATACGTTTTTCAACCACAAGTATATTCACACATATACTTGGGAAAATCATACTCTGGAACAAAAGAGTTGTAATATATTTTGTTTACGATCAACGTCTGAAACACTTAGTTGTTGACATTCGTGTAATGTGAGGTGCAGATGTTAGCTCTGATCATTACTTGCTAATATCACAAGTGAAACTGTTGGTTGAAGAAACAGGAATAGGAAGAGGCCAAGGATGAAAAGAATAAAGGTTTAAAGGCTATACGAAGATCATCACTGTTACTCTAATTTACTCAGAGAACAACTGAATGAAGTCTAGTCATGTGCGAGGGATGTAGAAAGAGGTGGGAATGTTATGAGAATTGTGTTGTCACTGCCGCTGAAGAGGTCTGTGGTAACATTAGACGTGATGCGTCATGGAACAGTGAAGTTAAAGAAGCAGTAAAGAGAAAGAAGGAAGCATATTTGGGGATGTTGCAGGGCAGAGTTTCTGTGAATGAATATCGCTGTATTTATAAGAAGTGTGAGTCAGCGAAGCTGGTTCTCCTGAGTAAGGTAAAAGACAGGAAAGAAAAGGTGGAAAGGCATGAATCAGTTTTTTGGAAAGATAGAAAAACCTGAAAGTATATAAGACAAAGGAAAAATAGGAGAAATAAAATGTGTGAAGAATAGGGTAAGAGAAATGATATGGGAACCCAATGAGTTAAGTGAAACATGGAGCGAATACTTCTGTGAGTTATTAGATCACGAAAGTAAAGGCGATTTTGAGGCAGAAGCAGATGATGCCACAGTGAGGGGTGGGAGCACAGGAGGGTTCTCAAGAGAAGAGGTGTGTAAAACTGTAAAATTTCTTCAGAATTGTAAGGCTCTGGAAGTAGGTGGCATAACTGCTGAGATGTTAAAATATGGTGGTGACTGTAATTGACTGGTTAACTGAAATTTGCCATTTGTGCTGAGAGTTAGGAATGGTCTCTCGGGATTGGGTGGATGCTATCATCAAACCCTTATATAAGGATACGGTGATCAGACTGAATGCAAGAACTATTGTGGTATTAGCTTGCTGGGTGTACTAGGGAAAGTGTTTGGAAAGGTCATCATCGAAAAGGTATGAAGTGTTACATCAGAGGAAGTGTGGGATGTTCAGAGTGGTTTTATGCTTCATAAGGGCTGCACTAACCAAATTTTTGCATTATGCATGATAATCAAAAGTATGTCTGTTGGTAAGAAAGTTTTTGCTGCCTTCATAGATTTAGAGAAAGCGTATGACTGAGTAAATAGGATACTTCTGTGGAAGGTACTGAAAAAATATGGCATTTCCGGGAATCTACTTAGTAGCGTGAAAGCCATGTAAGCAGTAGGGCTTGTGTACAAGTGAATGTTGCTGTGTACAAGTGAATGTTGCTGTATCGAAATGGTTTTCTAGATTGGTGCAAGAGTCAGACAAGGTTGTGTAATGTCACCATGGCTGTTTAATATATTTATAGATGTGTGATGCCAAAATAGGTAATAGTGGTTTTTGGTTTATGTCTTGGTAATTAATATCCATGTGTGCAGATTACTGTATGCTGATGGCAGAGAGCAAAAGTGAGTTGCCGAGTCTGTTGTCCTGGATGTGCGAAATTTGTATGAAATTCAGATTGAGCATAAATAAGGGAAAAAGCAAAGGTATGGGTTTTGAGTGAGAAACAGTACTGAGTGCAAGATAAGTCTAAATAGCACAGTGATTGACCAGGTGAATGAGTCTGTATTTTGGAAGCATGTTTGACAGAGAGAACAAATTAGATGGTGAAATTAGTAGGCGAGTGAATTCTTTGAAAGTCATAGCTGCATTTATAGGAAGATTTCACAGGAATGATGGGTTCTCAAAAAAGTCCTGCGTGGCTGTGTATGAAGGTGTAATTATTCCTGCTCTGTATGGTAGTGAAACCTGGGTACTGCAGATGAGACATTGGGGTCATTTGTGTGCTGGAGAGATGCATTATTTACAGGGGATTTGTGGCATAAAACTCTGATCATGTGAGGGATAAGAATGTGTTGTAGTTGTGTAATTTGAGGCAAATTGGTGGTAGTAAGGTGGAGACTCATATTCTTAGGCAGGTAAGGGCATGTTGAAAGAATGGGTGAGATCTAAGATAATTTATTTAGCCCAAGTGACAGGAAAGAAAGGTAGAAGAAGGCCAAGGAAATCGTGGAAGACCAGATTGAGGAATGTCTGCATGAGAAAAGGATTATGAGTATGAAGCACAGAAAGGTCTTGTGTGCATCGTGTGATGGATGTCAGTGAAGTTCGAGCCGTGTGCCAAGACTGTTGTAAATGGAGAAGTTTGATATGGCAACAGTGAGTAAATAATCAGTCAAACGTGTATCTGGCAGGTTGTCTGTCTTTGTGGAGCTAACCTCTGAATATCAGAGAACAGCTTAGTCATATGTATGTATGTGCTTTGGTCAAAAGCCTTTTGAATTAGGTTACATAATTTCAGTTGTTTGCCATAAAAAATCTACTTAAAAAATTCATAATGGCATCGGTGTATATTCCAGGCTCAACATGCTAGTTTAAAGGTAGTTGCAATTTATGTAGAAGTGTCACATGAAGGCAACTTACTTTTCTGAGGCTTGCCTGCTTGTAACATTTCTTGCACGTTAATAGCGGGGTTCTTGTAGCATCTTGCAGGGCAAGTTTATGTTTTTCCATATTTTTCTGTTCTCTACGATACACGTATATTTGATATTTGCAGGTCACCCCCCACGCAGGCTTGTAGTTCTTTTTGATTTTAGTTCTTTATCAGGCCATATCCAGTTTATGTGGCTTGAACATTCAGATAAAATCTGAGTGGAACCCCTCTTTCTTGCAGTCTTTAAATGTCACACAGCTGCAACTTTGCTGATGGTATGGTACACCTTACTTCCTAATGTATTCCATGTCCTCATGAGATTCGTGCCATGACTTCTGCAGGCTGTTGTAAGGATGCTGGTTTTCTCCCTTCCCTGGAACCAGTGGCCTTAAATTAGGGACAGGTGACTGTTCATAGCCCATAGAGTTGCTCACAGTGGTTGTTAAGCCATAAAAAAAAAAAAGTTGCTATGAATAATCAAAGACAAGCCTGGTCAGTAGGCTAGTGCTTGCTAGTGGTGTGGACATCATTATCCAGACTGCTTAGTGTTAACACACTGAAAACTGGACTTAATTCATGATTTCAGCATTTACTTAGATCAGTAAATAAGTAGGGTTTTACGTACTTCCTACTTATTTCATTCAGCATTTACCTGGATCAGTAAATAAGGAGGAATTAAAGTTTTTGCTGATGAGAAAGAGAATTTCTAAAAAAGTAAAATCAATCGCAAGTGAAATCTAAGAAATTGAAAAAATGCATAAATAATTTTCTCTTTATTATAACCATAACACTCCGTAAAGGCCAGTATCTGCAGTTAAACATCAATGCCTTTCTTATCACCTAAGTATGAAATTGTATTCCGCTCGCATTCCAACGCAACCTGCCTAAAGTGGCATTCATTATCAAATATGCCCCTCTCCCATTTCCCCTTCGCAGTACAAAATATCATTCTTTAACTAAATGAGCTCCATAACATCATGTCTGCGTAAAAGGTAACCATTGGACTTCGGGAATGACAGGATTCCTTGATCATTGTCAGGAGGGTCCGTTGTCCGGAGGATACCGTTAATATTAATGCTACTGTGATTGTTCTGCACCAACCAAAATTTACCATTGTTGAGAGGTGTCTGTTAATGGAGATTTCACTAGTTATTTCTGTGAAGCAAACTATGTGAATGTCATGCATCAATATTTTAGACAATATGCAACTTCATCTATAAAGTGGTGTTTGGTTACATTAAAAATGAAACCCAACATTTCAGAGTGATGTTTAACACATGCTTTTAAGGTTTCTTTCCTGGGAAAGCTCTTAATTTGTGTTGGTAGTTTGTTGCATTTACAGTGTGTGCTTTTTTGCATAATAAGTAGAACTGTAAGTCTGCTCATTAGGAGCTGTTTACATATATATACACTATCTACCAACAAGTAATTGTACACCTGTGATAGCAAAGGAAAACAAAGTTTATTCACCTTCAATAGTTGGTGGAGCCTCCACGAGCGGCAATTACAGCTGCGACCCTTCAGGGCATACTCTCAACCAGGCGTTGTACGATGGCTACCGGTATTTTCTTCCACTCGGCTTGGAGAAGACAGGTCAGTTCCTTCACCGATTTCGAACGGTGGGGGCACCCCTTGAGTCGATGCTCCAACTCGTCCCAGAGGTGCTCCATAGGGTTAAGGTGCGGGCTCTGCGCAGGCCAGCCCATTCGATTAACCCCATTGTCACCATACCAAGCCATGGTGGACCTCGCAACATGACAGGTGGCATTGTCATCCTGAAAGTAACATGGGTCCACCCCGTAAAACTGCCACAACGTAGGAAGCGCATGGTCATCAAAATGATGCAGTAGGTCTCAGTGTTGAGTCTACCAGGAATTGGACCAAGGGTCCCGTGCCATACCACGAAAAACACCCCCATAGCATTATTCCACCGCCACCGAACGTCACAGTTGGCACAATACATTCCGGCAGGAGGCGTTCTCCAGGCAGACGCCAAACCCAGACCCTGCCATTTGAATGGTAGAGGGTAAACCTTGATTTGTCGCTCCAGAGAACCTGTTTCCACTGTTCAACGGTCCAAACATGTACGTTTATCTTGGACAGCAGATATCCAGTGAGGGTCACATTGATAAAGAAATTAATCGGCGTACAAAACTTGCCTGGAGAGCTTTTGGAAGAAACAGCATAATTTTCCAGAGCAATATGCCATTATGTCTTAAAAGAAAAGTGTTTGATCAATGCATCCTTCCAGTGCTTACGTATGGCGCAGAGACGTGGACCATAACTAAAAGAGACATACAAAGGCTGCAGACAACTCAAAGCAGCATGGAGAGGTGCATGCTTGGTGTAACCAGGAGAGAGAAGAGGAACTCATGGATCCAAAAAATGACAAGAGTGGAAGACATCATGTTCAGAGTTAAATCCCTGAAATGGCAATGGGCTGGGCATACTGTCAAAGGACAGACCATCGATGCACAGCCAAAATTTTAGATTGGATTCCAAGGGACAGGAAAAGACCCAGAAGAAGACCACATGGGAGATGGGTGGATGAAATTCGAAAGTATGCAGGAGTGACATGGAGGAGACTGGCACAAGACAGACCGTTGTGGAGGAAACTTCGGGAGACCTTCGTCCAGCAGTGGATTGATAATGGTGATGATACGTACTACATTGGCAAACGTCATGGACACCCCTTCAAAAGCAAATGAACGGATCCGCTGTGTTGTTAAGATGCTGAGTACGGCTGCAAACGGTATAAAAACAAGCCTGCAGTTGACCGCCTTCATATCGCGCTGTGAGGTTGTGTGAAAATGTTGCTGCAGGAGAGAACTGGCTTCGAGAAAGGAAAGATTGTTGGGTGTTATATTAGTGGGTTGTTCGTAAGAGAAACGGAGAGGTGTTTAAACATACCCAAAGTCAACTGTTTTGGATGTACTGAATAAGTGGAAGACACATGGCGTGCCTGAAACAGCAAAACGCACTGGCAGACCAAAGAAAATCAGTGATAGAGGAACGTCGAAGCCTTAGGAAGAATCGTTACAGCTAATCGACAGAGTACTTACTGCACAAGACCTCAGTGTACAGGTGAGTAAAAATGCTGGAACCTCGGTATGTACACGTACTATTTGCAGAGAACTTCATTCCATGGGTTACCGTGGTCGTGCGGCAGCTCATAAGCCTTTCATCTCCACTCGGATTACTACTCGTCGTTTATCATGGTGTAAAGAACATTTATCTTGGACTGTAGAACAATTGGAAACAGGTCCTTTGAACTAATGAATCCAGATGCACGATCCATCAGTCTGATGGCCGTGTGTTGGTATGGCAGCAGCTGAGGTAAAGCTATTTACTGCAGTGTACTGTTCCTACAGTCAAGTTTGAAGCTGGAAGTGTACTCGTGTGGGGGTGTTTTTCATGGTATGGTCCCCGCCCATTGGTTATCTTAGACAAACCTGTTAACCAGCACGTCTACCTCGATATTCTGGACAATTATGCCCTACCAACTCTGTGGCAGTACTATAGAATCAAGCCTTGTTGGCACTAGCAGGATAACGCACTGAGCCATAAAGCAAGGACTATTATGGCGTGGTTTGACAATAATTCTGTATCGTGTGTGGACTGGCCAGCACAGAGCCCTGATCTTAATCCCATAGAGCACCTATGGGATGAATTAGAGCATCACATAAAAAGTTTGGCCTACTTCTAAGCAACAGTTAGCGGCAGCATTATGTACTGAACGGAAGCACATACCTATCACTGTGTTCCAAAACTTTGTCGAAAGCATGTCTCGAAGGGTCAGTGCATGCATATTAAGCCCAAAGGTGAACCAACACCGTACTAATGTATGTCAATAAATGCTGTGTTGTGTTTCTCTCTTAGGGGTCCAGTGACTTTTGTCAATATAGTGTATACCACATTGTTCTCTTTTAGAATTTTATTTTTTAATTTTAATTTACAGTTGGATGAATAGAAGTTTTACCTGGATCATACCTTTAATTATTAAACCTTTGTACCCATTACAAATGTTTTGTTTTTTTCTTAACTTTGCTACTAAATATGTTTTGTGGTTACATGATAAAAGCATTTTATAATAAAGTGACAAAAATAATATAAGTGCTTACTAATAAATCATGTGCAATGTAAGTGCAGGCTGAACAAATTTATGGCTGGCCACCATAAATTTGTTCAGCCTGTATGTAAGGGCGGCTGAACAAATTTATCTGGCTGGCCACCCAGCCAAAAGACTTTGGGAGGGCATTATATCACTTGATAAGTCTTCTCACGTGCACTTAATTTCCAATTTAAAACAATGATATCTGACATATTTGCATGCTTTCTGAGTTGTTATTGTATTACATAATATGCATTTTTAAGTTTATGCTGCAGACAGGTGAAGAAATTAATCTTCAACAAGCACAACTGTTACAGCCAGTTGAAAACCAACTTTTGAAGTTTGCCAAAAACTCAACTATTTGAAGTAGATGCTTGGGGTGCAGAATATAAAGTTTGTACCCATTTGTCTCCCTCAAATGGTATTGTGTACGTCTAGAAGATTAGAAAATAATCATTGTCTGTATTGGATGTCTTGTTTTGAAAAGTAAGTTTCAACTTCCTGTATCTACTTAAAACATCATGATCTAAACATTGTATATCAGTTACCTTTTTATTGCCATATTTAATCATGTTATAATACTTTTGCACAAGCAAACCTGTGCCATACGTACAAATTCATGGTACATAAGTTAGCACTGTAATTCGTGCATAACCTGTGTGTGTGTGTGGGGGGGGGGGTGTTACTTGTAGCCGACAGAACTTTGTTTGTTGGCACCCCCTAACAATTGAATCGGGGGCAATGAGATTCCACTGATTAGCTTAAATATTGTATTGACACACAAACACACACTTCTGATTGACGCTTTTGAAGCTATTCATGGAACTTCAGCTTCTGAAAATTAACAGCAGTTGCAAGCTTTTGTGCAAGTTTTAAATTTTCTTATTACAGTATCTGGAAAGATAAGCAAACCATTGTTGAACCATTACACAGGCAGTTAGCAAAAGGTGTTTCTTGGTAATGGATAGAACAATATTTTGCTGCATTTAGTGAAGCAAAAAACTAATTGGAAAACCATGTTAATTCCCTTCAACAAAAAATTACTGATCATTTTGACTTGTGATGCATTGCCTTATAGTGTACGTTCATTTGTACACCAGAAGCTTTCTCATGGTCATGAAGCTCTCATAGAATTTGTATCGAGAAGGTTGACATCAGCTGAAAGAAGTTATGTACAGATTGATAAAGAAGTGCTTAGTATTATCACAGGAGTAAAGAAAAGACATTTCATTTTCCATATGGACATACACTATATTGACAAAAGTCACCGGACATCCCTTCAAAAGCAAATGAATGGATCTACTGTGTTGTTAAGATGCATGGTACAGCTGCAAACGGTATAAAAACAAGCCTGCAGCTGACCGCGATCATATCGCACTGTGAGGTTGAATGAAAATGTTGCGGCGTGAGAGAACTGACTTCGAGAAAGGAAATATTGTTGGGTGTTATATTAGTGGGTTGTTTGTAAGAGAAACTGGGAGGTGTTTAAACATACCCAAGTCAACTGTTTTGGATGTACTGAATAAGTGGAAGACACATGGCGTGCCTGAAGCAGCAAAACGTGCCGGCAGACCAAAGAAAATCAGTGATAGAGGACGTCGAAGCCTCAGAAGAGTCGTTACAGCTAATCGAAAAAGTACTGCACAAGACCTCAGTGTACAGGTGAGTAAAAATGCTGGAACCTCGGTATGTACACGTACCATTCGCAGAGAACTTCATTTCATGGGTTACCGTGGTTGTGCGGCTGCTCATAAGCCTTTCGTCTCTACTCGGAATGCTACTTGTCGTTTGGCGTGGTGTAAAGAACATTTATCGGGGACCGTAGATCAGTGAAAACGTGTCCTATGGACTGACTAATCCAGATGCACGATCCATCAGTTTGATGACTGTGTGTGGCAACCGGGGGTATGCTATTTACCAGACTGTTCCTATGGTCAAGTTTGGAGCTGGCAGTGTACTCTTGTGGGGGTGTTTTTCATGGTATGGTCCCGACCCATTGGTTATTGTGGACAAACCTGTTAACCAGCACGTCTACCTCGATATTCTGGACAATTATGCCCTACCAACTCTGTGGCAATACTATGGAACGGAGCCTTGTTGGTACTAGCAGGATAATGCACCAAGCCATAATGCAAGGACTGTTACGGTGTGGTTTGACTATAATTCCGTATCGTGTGTGGATTGGCCAGCACAGAGCCCTGGTCTGAATCCCATAGAGCACCTATGGGATGAATTAGAGCACCGCATAAGAAGTTCGGAACCAAGGCCTATTACTAAGCAACAGTTAGCAGCATTATGTACTGAATGGAAATGCATACACATCGCTATGTTCCAAAACCTTGTCGAAAGCATGTCTCGAAGGGTCAGTGCATGCATTAAGGCCAAAGGTAGACCGACACCGTACTAATGTATGTCAATAAATGATACGTTGTGTTTCTCTTCTTGGTGTCTGGTGACTTTTGTCAATATACTATGGTGTATACATACACTTTCATCCTTGAGTTACCATATCTAGTGGCCCACCGGGAATTCTCCTGGTATCCTGGCTGCCCAGTCCGCACCTGAATTCATTTACCACACAAGATGTTGATTTTTATTTCTTTTATAGTCAACTTCAGATACAAGATGTATTGAATGAAGTGTAGAATAACTAGGTTTGCAAGATATCCCTTATTGTGACTCTTGAGTTTTCCTGTGGTTACTACTCTTACAATAACACATGTGTAAGGTCAGTTATGATGCTCCTAGTTGTGACATTCCTATAAAAAGTCAGTCATTGCCAAATGAAGAGTTTTAACATTCCTGCAAAACTATTGGATGGCATCCTGACACACATGCTTGATGGGATATGTGGTTGGATCTGAATTGTGGAGGAGCATCTCTTCAACGTTGCCTCGCAGGTATTGTTTTTCAAATCTACAATGAAATCATGTATTTAGAGAAAAAGAAGTTCAAATATAGTCTTTGTGCACATGAATGGTTTGTGCTAGACTGCATCTATTGTTTCAGTTTAGAATCTTACCTCTGGTATCCCTGATCTTCAGGGTTTATAAAATACCACAAGTTGAGAATCAGTAGCTTACTTGCAGTATCTAGAACATCAAATAATGCACTGTTAATAATTCCCCTCTCAATAGGTATCTAGGAACTATTAATGTCATGTCATAGGCATGTCATTAGTAGTTGCTTTGGTGAATAGTCTGTTAATATCGGCCTTCATATCGGTAACACGTGCTGTGATATTCAAAGCAGATGACCAGCCTTTATCCTTAAAGCAAGGTAATTGATCTTTTCCCACTTTCACGAGTAGAAAGTATTCCCCATCAAACACTGGATGAACGTTTTGTGCAATGGGAACAACATTGATCCGGTTCTTTATATAAGCCTCCCATCAGTGCCGACTTCCAGAAACTTGTTTTTTGTGATGTTTGTTCAGACTTTTTCTCATGGTAAGACTAAAATAACTACATATTTATTGATGTAAGAAATTCAACATATATTTTGCCAAGCTTTTGCTCATCAATGGATGGCTTTTACAAGGCTAACAGTGTAGAACAAACTGAAACACTAGAATGTTACAATTTAAATATGAATGTGATTGCATGAGACAAATGAAGAATGATTAAATACACACCATGTTCTGAATTTAAAGTCATGTGATGTGTTGGTTAGGCACAGGGCAATTTGGAGGTAAAAGATCATTTGGGCATTGGATCCAAATTTCTCCTATCATTGCAGAAGGAGTGCTCCATCCCATAGAGGAGCATATCTTCACCAGCATTAACCCAAGACCTTCCACCTGGCTAATATATGCAGACATGTTTTTTGCATGGCCTTCCTAGACAAAATCAACTCTATACACTCTTCGATCAGTTTCACCATGGGGATTGAAAGTAACAGCTCATTATCCTATCTAAATTTAACTAAATTGTCAGACAACTGTCTCCACTCTCAAGTAAGTATACTGTACACCCACATCAGTCCCTAACCCGATGCTTAGCACCGTATTCTGTCCAGCTGAACATAAGTCAGCATTTTTCAGATCACATGTTCTAAGAGCTTTTACTGTCAGCTCAGCTGTATCCACCAGGCAATCTGTACTAAATAAAATAATAAATCTAGCCACTGAAGCAGGGTACTCTTACAAACATATACTTGGCATCACCAGAAAGACCAAGGACTCGCTATGTTTAATTTGCACTAATTCATCGACTCCACTCCATTACCTGGAATCAATACCCTATATTCCAGACATTTCTTACATCCTAAAAAACACCATAAGAAAGGTAGGACTTGGTAGGCATAAGGGCTCCAACATCCTTATACAGCATACTTACAAAATGCTCAGACAAATCTTCAATGAGGCTAGTGTTTATGCCATACCACTATCATACCCTGAATGGTACCCAAAGATATGTCAGAATGACTAAACGCTCGTTCAGGACCAGAATCAGCAAACACAAAGGAGACGCTAAGGAAGGAACATCATTCACAACTCTCTCCAGAGAAGAGAGTTTCAAGTCTGCAGTTCCTATATGGGATGGTATTAAAAAATTAGCCCCCCTACTCCAACCCAAAAGGAACAGCATTCTGAGAAACTTAAAATCATCACTCACTGTGACATGTGCAATGACAGCATCTCCCTGAAGGTGCCAAAAATTTGGATTCAATGCCTAAATGATCTTTTCCCTCCAAATTGCCATGTGCCCAACCAACACATCACATCACTTCAAATTTAGAACACACTGTGTATTTAATCATTATTTATTTATTTCATGTAATCATATTCATATTTAAATTATAATGTTCTAGTATTTGAGTTTGTTCTATGCTGTTAGCCTTGAAAAGGCCATCCGTTGAAGTGCAAAAGCTTCGCAAAATATGATTAATTTCTTATGCCAATAAACTGATAGTTATTTTAGTCATATACTTGGTGTATCTGAATCAAGACTTCTATTACTTTTTCATGGTGTTCAAAATATGTAGCAGTATATCTGTACATTCTTGTAGTCCCTTAGATGTGATTTTGGGTGTCTCATAGTTCATAGGGAGAACATCAAGATACTGTATATTGATCCAACAAATAATTTGAATGCTGACAGAGTATGTTATTGCAACCACAATCTTGCTTAATCATGCTGTCTCCAGCTTCTTGTAGGCACTTAGTTAAGGGAAGCTTTGCCAATCTCTCAGTGTTGCTTGTCAATTCATGGTGTCTTCTTTTTCTTTTCTTTTTTAACTGAATGGTTCCTCAACCAGATATCACAAAATTATTATAAAGTTCATCTCCAAAGTGGATATTAAATGCTGAGATGAGATCCATGTAAGGAAAGTGGGTGCTGTACTGCAAGTTTTGCAGGACACAGCTTCGCAGAATTTTGAAAAAACTTTTAACTGGTCCTGCGGAGCAGTGTATACCAGAAGTTGGTGGTCCACACTCATTTATACTGGTCCACAAATATTAATGCATTTAATGTGCACACTGTGCAGCTTTTTGCTGGTGTACAGTGAGGAATAAATTTTAATTTGACATTGACTAAGTAATATGGTACAAATATTGCAAGATATTTTCACCCTGATTGTAATTTCTATGCCAACTAATGAACATGTAACTTACATTTAACTTTAGTTAGTATTCTGAAGGGTGTAAGGTTCTTAAGAGCAATTCTTTTTTGTCTTTTCACTTCATTGGATCCATAGTGACACTGACAGACATGGATCAGATTGTGCAATACCCTGGAGTATCTAGTAATACTCTCATCATATTTATACTGTATTGACAAAAGTCACCGGACACCCCTTCAAAAGCAAATGAACAGATCCGCTGCATTGTTAAGGTTAAGATGTGCGGTACAGCTGCAAACAGAATAAAAACAAGCCTGCAGCTGACCGCAATCATATCGAACCGTGAGGTTTAGTAAAAATGTCGCGGCGGGAGAGAACTGACTTTGAGAAAGGAAAGATTGTTGGGTGTTATATTAGTGGGTTGTCCATAAGAGAAACCGAGAGGCATTTAAACATACCCAAGAAAACTGTTTTTGGATGTACTGAATAAGTGGAAGACACATGGTGTGCCTGAAGCAGCAAAACGTACCGGCAGACCAGAGAAAATCGGTAATAGAGGACATTGAAACCTCAGGAAAATTGTTACAACTAATCGACGGAGTACTGCACAAGACTTTAATGTACAGGTGAGGAAAAAATGCTGAACAAGAGAACTTCATTCCATGGGTTACTGTGGTCATGCAGCTGCTCATAAGCCTTTCATCTCCACTTGGAATGTTACTCGTCGTTTAGCATGGTGTAAAGAACATTTATCGTAGACCGTAGATCAGTGGAAACGTGTCCTATGGACTGATGAATCCAGATACACCATCTATCAGTCTGATGGATGTGTGTGGTTATGGTGGCAGCCGGGGGAAAGCTATTTGCCATAGTGTACTGTTCCTACGGTCAAGTTTGGAGCTGGCAGTGTACTCATGTGGGGGTGTTTTTCGTGCTATAGTCCCAGCCCATTGGTTATCGTGGACAAACCTGTTAACCAGCACGTCTACCTCGATATTCTGGACAATTATGCCGTACCAACTCTGTGGTGATACTATGGAACCGAGCCTTGTTGGTACCAGCAAGATAGTGCACTGAACTATAAAGCTACGGTGTGGTTTGACAATAATTCCATATTGTTTGTAGACTGGCCAGCAAAGAGCCCTGATCTTAATCACATAGAACACCTATGGGATGAATTAGAGCGCCGCATAAGAAGTTTGGAACCAAGGCCTACTACTCAGCAACAGTTACAGCTGAACGGAAGCTCATACCTATCACTGTGTTCCAAAACCTTGTCAAACGCATGTCTCAAAGGGTCAGTGCATGCATTAAGGCCAAAGGTGGACCGACACCGTACTAATGTATGTCAATAAATGCTATGTTGTGTTTCTCTTCTAGGTGTCTGGTGACTTTTCTAAATATAGTGTATAAGTTTGAAATAGTTTCAGTATTCAGTTTATTTTGCCAATCTATTTTGATTTCCCTCATATTTCTAAAACTCCCTTTCACACTTGGCAGATTTACATTGAGTACAATGTAAAATATCAGAGTCCAAAATATTTCCACGGCTAAATGATACTGTGAGTTTATCTCTTCCCATGACATTTTACTGGATTCTTCAATTGATGTTGGTATACCTAGCTTTTAGTTTCTTAGTTATGCTCAATAAATTGGGTGAAACGACATTCACTTCCAGTTTTATATCACATTTTAATTTTAGCCCAGAGCATGCATAAACTGTGCAATTTTTATGCACTGCACTGTAGAGAGGGTAGTAATAACTAATAAATTATTCGTTATCTACCCATGAACACAAAATAATTTTCATCTTCCTTTTGTGGGGAAAAAACTGCTACAGCATTTTTCCTAAATAAGTGACATTATCTGAAAAAGTGTGTGGTCCATCAGATCACCGTCATCTTAATTTTGGTGGTCAGACTTGATTTTTAGTGGTCTTGGACCAGTGGACCACCAAGAAATTTGAATGCTGGCAAGGCATGCACTGCAGTGCTACATAAGGCGATGATGCACAGATGCTTACATTTTACTTGGCATTCCATTGCATTCTCTTCTGAAAGCAGAATTATCAAACAGAGTCTTGCATGCAATCTGTGAAGGTTTCCTGTTATGAGGCATTGGTTTAGTATTAGTTCAAGTAGAAGTGTCTGTTCTCAGTGCAGACATTCCTTCCTCAAACCATCAGGTTTTGTGTTCATCAGTGACACCCTTAGGGATTGGATTCGAGTTCTGAATGAGATGTTGGTTTTGCATTTGTTCTTCAGTTCTGTTTGTTTCTCTTCCTGGCACCAGTATTTGTAAATATGAGTGGAAGGACCTCCTAACCCCGAGTTCTCCATGGACCTTAACTAAGAGAGATATTAAAGGCCGCAGACAACTCAGAGAAGTATGGATAGATGCATGCTTAGTATAACCACGAAAGACAGGAAGAGAAATACATGGATTAGGGGAATGATAAGAGTTAATGATTTCATGATCCAAGTGAAGACCCTCAAGTGGCAACGGGCTGGACATAATGCTAGAAGTGACCATCGTTGGTTAACTGTAATACTAGATTAGATACTAAGGCACAGGAAAAGACCCAGAAGAAGGCCACGTGGAGATGGGTGGATGAAATTTCAAACCATGCTGGAGTGACTTGGGAGAGACTAGCTCAGTGTAGAAAGTTGTGGGAAAGACTTGGGGAGACCTTCATCCAGCAGTGCACTGATAATGGTTGATGATGATGGTATATACACTGCTGGACAATTGCTAAGGACGGATCATAAACGGCTATATAGCGCATAAAAAAGTAAGTGTGGTTGGATGCTAAGTGAAATAAAATAATGTCAGAATGCCAGGACATTACAAGAAAGACAATTTATTGTGCTCTGAAATCCAGAAGGCTTTGGAACGTGTTCAAGGGACAAACAGGCCATTTTGTGCAGAATACGGAAACGTGGAAAAAATGCAATTACCGTCCGCAGGCGTTCCGGCGTAAGATGTCAATACGGGATATGGCCACCATGGAGGGCGATGCAAGATTCCACACGTCGTGTCATGCTTTGCACAACATTATCAAGCAGCTGTTGGGGTAATTTATCCCATTCCTCTGTCAGTGCACGGATGAGGGTGTACTTGTTTATTGGAGGGCATTGGCGACCAGCAAGACTCCTCCCCAAAGCATCCCACACATTTTCAATGGGATTCAGATCTGGGGAACGTGCTGGCCATACGAGGCGTTGAATATCCTCGCTCTCAAGACATTTCTGGACAGCGACTGTTCGATGACATGTTGCGTTGTCGTCCATGAAAATGAATCTATCACCGACAGCACCACGGAACATGCGAACATGAGGTAGCAGAACATCATTAATGTATTGTTGGCCAGTCATAGTCCCAGTTGGAAGCACATAGAGGGACGTACGGCCATTGATCATGATGCCAGCCCGTACCATGACACTACCTGTCGGATATCGGTCCCTTTCCTGTATGTTTGCTGGACAATATGCAGTACCACTATCACGCCAGATCAGTTGTCGTCGACAATCAGACGATAGACTGTATCTACTCTCATCTGAGAAGAGGACAGCAGACCAGTCGTTATCAGTCCAATTGCGATGTTGATGGCACCATTGCAAACGGGCGGTACGGTGACCTCTGGACAATGGGATGCACACAACAGGACGGCGGGCATATAGTCCTCCTTCATACAAACGTCTGGCGAGAGTTTTTCGGGAGATCCGCTTGCCAGTAGCAGCCATAAACTGATTTGCTACCTCACTAGCTGTGCTGCGCCGGTGTCTTTTTGTTGATAGCACTATGTACCGATCTTCTGCAGGTGTCGTACTGCGAACACGACCTCCCCCGTGACGTTTGCTACACTCTCCATTTGTTTGAAATGATTTCCAAAGCTTTGAAACAACACTGTGGCTTACTTCGAACTCCCTGGCAACATCTGTTATTTTTCGCCCTTCTTCAATCTTGCCAATAATACGGCCACGCGTAAAATCATCTAGGTGATGTCGGGAAGACATACTGGAAATTGCAAGTTCGTCAATTGGTTCTTTCCCTTTCAACTTTGCGTTTGAACAACAACGGTCAATACGCGTCAAATCCTTTATATCTCTTATCAGCGCTATGACGTCACGAACAAGTTCGGCAATCCAAAATTTGCATACGCACAGCACGTCTTACTGTATCCCGCACTTATGCTAATTTCCACATTTTCCTGCCTTCCATTTTATGGCTGCTATCGTTGCTACTGTCATCCGTCCTTAGCAATTGTCCGGCAGTGTATATATGCAGTGATTGGAAAACTACTTTTTAAAAGTAGCTAGCTACGAGTACTGTTGCCACTACATTCTTGAAAAAGTAGCTTGCTACAGCGATAACTGCTTTTTCTGAAAAGTAGCTAGGTACACTACTTTCTTCGAAAAGTAGCGACTTTTGCTACTTTTCGTCTACTTTTTTATCTTTAGGTTTAATTAAATGGCACAAATTTTGACAGTGATATTTATTTGTACGTTCTTACATATGGTACTGAGAGCAAAATACTAAGGCAAATTACACAAATAATTTATCTTTGTGTTTGCCTACTAGCTGCAGTCACCATATGTTACACATTTTAATATATTAATACAGAAACTGCTGATTTCTGAGGGTCAAAATATGTAAAAATACTGATAAAAAGGTGCATCTTTTGGGCATTACGTATTGAGTTATTCATCATTCTTTTGGGACGAGGGGTTAATAATAAGCATGGGCAACTTCGAAGGCTATAGTCGCCCGTCCCTAATTTGGGGTCACTGGTTCCAGGGAGGGAAGTGAACCAGTGCTGTAAAGCAAACAAACTACCCATGCCTCATGCGGGATTGAACAAGGCACATCTAGGACGAACGGTTAGAAATCATCACTTCGTCACCGGAGCAGCTTATCCTTCATCTGGCTTTTATAGTTTTCTATACATACATTCTTGTCAACAACACCGCCCCCGGTGGCCAAGTGGTCTGAGACGCGGGCTTCAAGCATTCGTCCAGGAAAGGTCAGGAAACATGTCCTGCATAAGGAATGGTATGGATGGGTGATGTGTTTGTTTGATGTCACTGGCTCCCGGAACAAGTGGCTCTAAATACACTCATCGTCAGAAAAAATAGTTGCACCTAGAAGAACGTGTTGGATTGCAATGCTATTCGGGAGGAAGGTAAAGGTTAACAGGAACAATAAATGATTAAACATCGAGACTGATATGGGCAATATTTAGTGAGCTACACGCCAATAAGTAGTGTCTCTCAGTATGGCGTCGGGCCGCCATGTTTGCTCACACAGCATTGCTGCCAGACGTCTCGGCATGGAGTTGTACATGTTCCTAATGGTGTCTAGCGATAAGCCATCCCATGCAGCTTGAACCTTCTCACGCAGTTCCTGCAGATTGTGCGGTAGGGTTGGAATGTGGATAGCGCGTCCAATAGCATGCCACACATTTTCAATCGCCGATAGGTCTGGCGATGCGGCTGGACATGGCAGGGTGTTCAAGCTCTCGAGACAGCAGTAGTATGCGGACGAGCGTTGTCCTGTTGGAAAATCGCACCGAAGTGAGCGTTCAGAAAAGGTAGGGCCACTGATTGCAGGACCTCATTAATGCAACTTTGGGCTGTCAAAAAGTGCATGTAATGAACACCAAAGGTGATCTGGCATCGTAGGCAATTGCACCCCACAACAGGACACCAGGCCTCCTGGACGTGTAACGCTCGACAACAAACTGTTCATCTTGGCGTTGACCACGATTCCTCCACACACAGATTCATTGTTTGTCTCCTCCAAAACAAAAGTGGGACTCGTCACTGAAGATCACCCGCTGCCATTCTGAGTGGCGACGATGCAGTGGTATTAAGGGCGGTCTGCGTGCATGTAGTTCTACGTTGTGCTGGCACTAATCGGATGATGCATGGCGAGCACCACTGCTCGTTGAATATCTGCAATCGTGGCTGTTGGGTCACTCTGCGCATGTCGGACAACCCGTCGGTCCTCTCTGTGGTTCGTCTAGGTCTCCCAGACCTTTCTTGTCACTGCTGCGTGCCTTGTTCTACCCACTGCCGCCAACAGCGTGCTATGGTGATATTCGCACGACAGGTATGGCACATAATACGGTGATAAGACCATCCCGCTTCCTGGAACCAGACGACTCGGCCCCTCTCGAACTCCTTCAATTGCTTGATATACACTGAGTGGCCACTTTATTATGACCACCTGACAGTTTTAAGCAAATGAGTTATGGCTGCACGCCGTTGCCGCCAGAGGGCGAGGCTAGTATAAAAAGGGAAAGCTTAGTGCTTGCGACAGTAGTAGAAGTGATTTTTGGGTGACGAGATGGGTAAAAAATGCGATTTGACGGACTTTCAACGTGGGATGATTGTAGGAGCTCGGAGCCATGGAGCGAGTATCACCGAAACCGCCGCATTCGTGAAATGTTCCAGAGCAGCTGTTGTTAAAGTGTTTAAAGACTGGACTGTCAGCCAAAAAACTGGGTCTCTATGTGCAACGTGTGGTCGTCATCGACTAGTGACTGCTCGGGCGGAACGGAGAGTGTCCAGACTGGTAACGTACAACAGAAGGGCAACAGTGCAGCAAATTACAGACCATCTTAATCAAGGATCCCCTCAAATGATCTCTGCACACACTGTTCGCCGTACATTGCATCGGATGGGATATGGCAGCCGAAGGCCTGTTCGAACACCTTTGCTGTCTGCAGTTAACAAGAGAAAACGTCTCCAGTTCGCACAGGAGCACAAGGATTGGACAGTCGATAATTGGAAACAAATTATGTGGTCCGATGAATCACATTTTTCAGTTGCATCATGCCGATGACCGAGTGAGAATTTGGCGGAAACAGCACGAAAGCATGGACCCCAAATGCATTGCTACAACCCTTCAAGCTGGTGGAGGCAACGTTATGGCTTGGGGAATGTTTTCCTGGCATGCTTTGGTCCCTTTAATTCGTGTTGATCAATGTCTGACTGGCACATCATATCTAAACATCGTTGCGGACCAAGTGCATCCTGTCATGTGGATGGTTTATTCCAATGGCAATGGCTACTTACAACAAGATAATGCGTCCTGCCATAGTGCTTGTATTGTACAGGTTTCGTTTTAGGAACATGCCGGTCAGTTACTTTGCTTAGGCGGCCCCCAAAATCTGCAGATCTCAACCCCATTGAGAATTTGTGGGATGAAGTTGAACGAGCCATCAGACAGCTGGATCCACAACCCTGCAATCTCACACTCCTGGAAAGTGCTATTCATCAAGCATGGTCTCAGATTCCACAAACCACCTATCAACATCTCGTGGAGTCCATGCCACGAAGAATCGACGCAGTATTAAAGGCAAAGGGTGGCCCAACGAATTTACTGAGGGGGTGGTCATAATAAAGTGGCCACTCACTGTATATATATATATATATATATCCGGTCAGGCACAGCGCTACGACCACCCCTTGCTTGCATCACATGCGCGACCGAGCGTGATACTTGAATCATTTGCATGTTTCACAAAGTCAAACCTACCCACCAAGTTTCTTTCCTGTCGGTTGCTTCCTTCTGGGTGCAACTATTTTTTTGACGATGAGTGTAAGAAAAAGGCTACTGCATTTAGCCCTTAGATTTGCTCAAGGTGGTTATTAAACCCCAAAACAAACAAAAACGCTGCATTTTCTCAATGGATTTTCTTTTCCTACCGCGAAATTGCTTCAAAGTGTTAATCTGTTAATATTACATACATATTTCTGAACAAAATGAAAAATGAGAAAATAATTATTTCTTTCTCGTCCTGTGAGCGGTATAAGAAAGCATCAGTACACAGTGATGCTTTATTAAACAGCTTACAGGCAGAGAACATTTTTGTCCACATTTATTATTTATTAAAAGGGCATATTTACTTCCACATTTGCACAAATGTGTATCTGTTTATGGTTTCCACACTTTTGTTATGTGTCTTTTTATATAGTAAATACACTAGTGTTTGTTAAAATTGCAACACCATGAAGGACTGCTTGTATAGTAGCTTGAAACTTACAGGATATGCACAACAGGTTGGGACATGCAAATGATTAAAATGTAGTGAAAATGCGCACGCAGTTTCGGAGTAGCGCCCTCTGAACTGTCTGGTCTTGGGCAGGGCCGATGAAGGCCTTAGTGGACCCCTATTCTGGCATTTGAGTGGGCCCCAAGGCTAAGACATCTGAGTGGGCTCCCAAAGGAATTATGACGGGGAATTATTATGAAATCTGTTAAAACACGAAACTGTAACTACTACACAGTGTGTCAAAGATTTTTAAGACTGACGCTAGATTTCAGCCTACGGTGGCGCCACCAGTGTAATCGCGAATGTGTTATAAACCGTGACCATCTGTTTGCTTTCTGCCAAAAGTACTGCGCAGTTGTTAAAGTAACTCAAACGAAACGGCCGTTCATTAGAGAAGTAAAATTTTTTTCATGTTGAATTATTAAGATGGAACAAAGGGCTGTTATTAAATTTAATGCAAAACTTGGTAAAAGTGCCTTGGAAACATACCAAATGATGAAACAAGTTTACGGTGAGTTTTGTTTAAGTAGATCAAATGTTTTCCTGTGGCACAAACGTTTTTTGGACGGAAGAGAGACGCTAAAAGATGATAAGCATACCGGAAGACCAAGTTCATCTAGGAGACCTGAGATTATTGAAAAAGTGCGTGATTTCGTGACAAACAATCGATGTGCGTCACTAAGAATGATGGAAGAGTCTTTAAACATCAACAAAGAAACGATTCGAACCATCCTGCATAAAGATTTGGGCAAAACAAAAGTCTGTGCTAAATTTGTTCCACACACGTTAACCAATGAACAAAAATCAAGGAAAGTGCACATTGCAGAGACATCATTTCAGCCGCTGAAAATGATCCAAACTTCTTAAAATCGATTGTTACTGGTGATGAAACATGGTGTTTTCAATATGATCCTAAAACAAAGCGACAAAGTGCGGAGTGGAAGTCAAAAAACTCGCCACAAGCCAAAAAAACAAGAAACGTTCCATCGAAAATCAAAACAATGCTCATTACATTCTTCGATAGTAAGGGTATTATCCACAAAGAATTTGTTCCAAGTGGACAAACAATTACTGGTGAGTTTTATTTAAATGTTTTGAGGCGTTTGATGGGCAGAATTTGTTGCATTCGTCCAGAATATGGGGATGAAAACAGTTGGTGTTTGTTGCACGATAATGCACCCAGTCACACCTCATTTCTTGTTCGTGGATTTTTGTCGAAAAATAACGTCTGTGTGTTGAATCATCCACTGTATTCGCCTGAGTTAGCACCCTGCGACTTTTCTTTATTCCCAAAACTTAAAATGACGTTAAAAGGGTGTTATTTTGATGATATTTCGACCATACAAACAGCTTCGACGCATGCTTTGGAGGCAATTCCGCAAAGTGAACTGGAACAGGCATTCGAATCATTATTAAATCGCTGTAACAAGTGTATTGAAGCCGGAGGGACTTATTTTGAATAACAAACCAAAACAAATTATAATTTCTTGTTTCTATTTCATTTTGCAGACCCAGTCTTAAAAATCCTTTGCCACACTGTGTAAATTATCTGCAGAGTTTTCATAATAAGTCATTGCATTTTTCACTATTCTTACTAGAACATGTGTTAAAAGCTTAAGATTCCTAGATTTTGTCTTGGATTTTCTAATGACTTAGCATTGTATACTTTTCTTAGTGCATCTTTTTTGTTGTACAATGTGAAGCAAACAGGGGACTTTGACCATTAAGAGTTCCAAGTACAAGTTGGGAGGTGGGTGGTTGGTAGTGAAAAAGCTGGAACTGTCTTGCTGACCCCGCCGTATACTTTCCAAACCTTTACTCTTGGTGAGTTACTACCTTGAAATCTGTTTGTCTTCAGTCACTGTTTCTGACCAGATGGAAATCATATGAGACAAAAGTAAAATTATTTTATTAACCTTAACATTATTTTTAATACACCACAATGTGAATACTCAAGAAATGCATATAGCGTATTAAATCCGTTTATTTTTATGGCATAATAAGCACAAACATTCGTCAAGCTTTCGCACTCCACTGCAAGGCTTTTTCGAGGCAATGGTAATTGGAACACATAAGGAACAAAGATGGTTTTTGAAAATAACGTGGGTGACATCATGACCATATTACATGAAATTTTAGCACACGGCGCGGCGGACATGTTCCCGTCTTTTAATAACGCATGCCAAACCATTGGTAGTTCAGTAGAGATCATATCATTGCATGCTACTTTGCTGGAGAGGATAACATTTATTATAAACCGACTGCGGTACCGAACCTTGTCCCTCCCGATTCACACTGCCCAAAAGAGTACAAACTTTCTGCCTTTAGAGCATGGTTTTATAGAGCATATAACGATTGCAAACCTGACTACATAACAAGGAAATTGATAATATTTACAGCAAAGGTCTAGAAGCTGGATATAAGAAGGATGAAATAGACAGAATACTCAGAACTGTAAGAAATCGTATAATGTCAGCTATAACAAATTCACCTAGTAAGACAATAAGATATGCGGGATCCATCACATATATCCCAGGCTTTGCATATTGGTTAAAGAATTTGTTACGTAAATACAACATATTAATAGCAATGTAGTCCCCGACCCCGTTATCACATATAGTATCAAGCTGCAAGGAGAGACAGTGTGAAAAAGAAAAGGCGGGTGTGTACGCTATGCCGATGGTATATCCTGACAACACGGAAATGATATATATCGGAATGGCAAAGCGATCCTTGAACACTAGATGTAAAGAACACGTGCAAAGTGTCAACCAGGATATGCAGAATACAGCCCTCGCCAGAAAAGTCATGCATTCATCTGCTGCTCCAGTATGGAACAGTATTAGAAGAATAGCCCCTTACACGAACTTTAAAGAGACTGCAATCAGAGAAACTGTCGAAATACTTTTCAGCAAAGTAGCATGCAATGATATGATCTCTACTGTACTACCAATGGTTTGGCATGCGTTATTAAAAGACGGGAACACGTCGCTGCACGCTGTGTAATTACATGCTAAAATTTCATGTAATATGTTCGTGATGTCATCCACGTTATTTTCAAAAATCCTCTTTGTTCCTTACGTGTTCCAATTCCCTGCATTTTATGTCTACCATTGCCTTGAAAAAGCCTCCCTATGGAGTGCGAAAGCTTGGCGAATCTTTGTACTTATTACGCCATAAAAATAAACGGATTTAGTATGCTATATGCGTTTCTTGAGTATTTTATTAACCTCTCTCTTTCTCACACTGCTGGCCACCCAAAATGCAACACCAAGAAGGAAGCATCCGATTGGTCTGAAATTCGCAGCATGCGTCGCCCGTGAAAGGACATGCAAACGATTAGCATTGCAGGGCATATGCAAATCATGTGCACCCGGCACGCCACCGAGAAGCACTATAAGAAGGGTGCACAGAAGGCGGGGTGTAAGTAGTGGAAGTGTGTTGTGCTGCAGGACCTGTTCCTGGGAAGCTTCCTGATGCCTCGTCGCAGAATACGGCAGTAATTCCAGCACGTTTCGGAGTTCGACAGAGGACGAATAGTGGCTTATCGCGACAGTGGTTTATCGTACCGAGACATTGGCGCCCGTGTGGGACAACGTCCAGCTACAGTGAGGTGAGTATGGATTTGGTGGGTGCCGGAGGGAGGGACGGACCGAGGTGAGCGATTGCCGCATCCGCGGCACACCACCGAACGAGAAGACCGGCATGTTGTGCGGTGGGCATTGACGGCTCGCACCGCCACATCACGAACGTTAGCGCAGGAATTAGGGTGTGTTGCGCAACAACCTGTGTCAGCACGTAATGGTCGACGTTGTCTGCAGTAGCGGGGACTTGTCGCACGGCGGCCATTGCTCCAATTACCATTGGCGTTACACCACCGGCGAGTGCGGCGGTAGTGGGCCGTTCAACGCCACACCTGGACTACGGAATAGCATGACATTGTCTTCTCCGACGAATCCTGCTTCTGCCTGCAACACCACGATGGTCGGATCCGCGTTTGGTGGCACCGCGGCGAGAGACTGTATGACGCCTGCATTATGCATCGCCATACCGGTCCGTCGCCTGGCGTTATGGTTTGGGGCGCAATTGGATATGACACCCGCACCCCTCTGGTATGCATCGCCGGTACACTCAACAGCCACCACACCATATCCGACATTTTGGAGCCTGTAGTCCTCCCTTACCTGCCAGCGGCCACGTTTCAACAGGACAATGTGCGCCCGCACGTGGCACGCATCGTGCAACAATTCTTCATGGCCCACCGGGTGTTACTGCTGCCGTGGCCCACCTGTTCTCCCGATATGTCGCCCATCGAACACGTCTGGTTGCTGATCGGCAACCGAGTGGCCCGGCAAGCACCACCCGCGGCTACGCCTGATGAACTGTGGCAACGTGTAGAAGCAGCCTGGACCGACATACCCCAAGCCCACATCCAAAGCCTCTTTCGTTCAATGCCACGGCGTGTAGCGGCCGTTATTGCCAGCCATGGGGGCCACACGAACTATTGATGTCTGCGTGTTCCGCAAGTCGCACGGGCCTGTAAGCTCAATCCTTTCATCTTTGTATCTGTTGTTATGTGTCCAGTAAATCTGTTTTGCTATCTCATGTCCTTTTTGGTGTTGCATTTTGGGTGGCCAGCAGTGTATTATTTCCGGTGGCATGCCTCCTGGCCCTCGGTCATGGTACCACCCAAGGGCCCTTGGTCATGGTGGCCCCCTCTTTAGGGTCATCCTTAATCTGGCCGTGATCTTGGGTATAAAGAGAAATGTTCCAATCAGAGAAGAGCCGACACTGAATCGAAAGGGTGTTTCTTGTCTCTCACTATAACCTGTCGCCGAAGAAGATCCCATTATAAGCACCTGAAGGACTTTGAGCGAGGAAGGATTGTTGGGATGAGAGAAGCTGGATTTTCCTACCGCGAAATTGCCACCCGCACGGGATGAAACGTCATTACAGTGATGCCAACGTGTGGTGTTAATGGACAGATGAGGCTTGGAGGCACAGAAATCTGGATAATTGACCACAAAATCGCATAACTGCACTGGATGACAGACATTTCTATGATTGCACAGCCACACCCAAGGTGTTAGTGCAGCAGTAGAGCTCTGTCACAGGTGAGGCTTTGTCCTCCAGCACAGTTTGCCGTCGTCTGCTTAACAGAGGACTGTTCGCTAGCAGCCCATTGCTGCACATTCCTTTGACCCTCAACCACAGACGCCTCAGGTTGCAACGAGGTCTCGAACACAGACATTGACGCTCTGGTTGGCAACAGGTCGTGTTTTCTGACGAGTCACTATTCAACCTGATGCACCACGATGGTCACATTTATGTTCTAAGACATTGTGGTGAACGATACTTTGCAGGCAGGGGCATTGGGACAACAAAACCAGGCTGGGAATTTCAGTTTAGCGGTCCATTACAAAAATATACATACCATACAGGGGAATACCTCATAAATTCCCCTATGTAAAAAAAAAAATCTGTTAGATCCTGGATGAAAGCCAAGTGTCGAAAAATGCATTTTAAAACGAACTCTGTAATGAATGAATTTTAACAACAGTATAACTAAAATAATTTTTGAATCCGCTCATGATTGAATGTAGCAGCATCAAACCACGCTCAAAATGGGGTGTTGTAATGGATAACTTTTTTCTGTGAAAAATTTGGTTTTGACAAAACCACGAGTCTCTCGAAAACCCCAGTTCTGACTTAATCATCATGAAGGTTATTCTGAGAGCTGAAATGTGTGCACATGCCACATAACAATTTTCTTATGCAATTAATTTTTAGATTTATTTTGGTCACTGATCTCCTACTGCGTAATCAGTTATAAAATAAATACGTATTGGTACCTCTAGTTATAGTATTGGTACCTCCTCTTTCGGTAGACCCATAGTTTGATCAATAGGAACCAGTTCTGTGGTACACTGTTAAAAATTTGGTGAAAGGTTGCACCAAAATATGGACTAAGTAAGAAAAAATTAGCTGCAACCATAACTTGGGGCAACCTTATACCAAGGAGTGGTGCAAACCTTTATGCCAAAGTATGGTTAAACCTTTACACCAAATTATGGTTCAACCTTTACTGTAACTTAGTGTTAGGTTGAACCAAATTATGGTTCAACTTAATACCTAATTATGGTTCACCCTTTACCATAATTTAACGTTAGGTCGAACCAAATTATGGTTCAACCTAACACTGAATATATATATATATATTTTCCCATTTGATATGCTCTTCATTTACAGCACATTTTTATATAAATAAGGATCAGTACATGTTCAGTTCAACCTCACAACATGTACTGATCCTTATTTATATAAAATGGGCTGTAAATAAAGATAATATCAAATGATTTATTATGTGCAAGTAAGCTACTGTCAAATATAAAATCAAATACTATTATATTTAAAATAAATAGGTATATTTAGGTGTAAGTATGCCAGCATTCATTTTTAGTGTGACCTTTCTTATTGCAATATGTGCAATGATTAGCAATTGAGCAATCATTGCACATAATTTTGATTGAGTTTTCATTGATAATTTCATTGCAATCATTTTGATTGAGCAATCGAATTATTAAAAAATCCGTAAAAAAAGACCTGTATCCACAAATCAGTAAAATCAAGCAGAAATCCATAAATTTTACAGATAAACCATAAAAGTTGGCAAGTATGTATTAGTATATTTTGTGCAATTTCTGGACCAATAAAAATAAGGGAACTACCAATTTTTTTTTTTCCAAATTTCTCCCACTGCATACCCATGTTTTTTTTTATTCATTAGAAATATCTTCATGTGTGCACGCACACATTGTTCTAAATTTACAATATACTCCAATGAAAATGATACCTTATTTTATACATATACTGTAAATGTGTACTGTTTTTTTTTTTTTTTTTTTTTTTTTTTTTGGCGGACCAGTGATTTGGAAATTCGAGTGGTTCGCTGGGCCTGTAGCAGATTTATTTCTAATTTTACCACTGCAAATAGGTCATTGCTTGCAATTTTTTGAGGGGATGAGGGAGTTTGTCAGATGGTAGTCGAAAAATTATGGAATACAGGTATTTGAGAAATTGTTTAAAAAAATTATGTAAAAGTTTAGGCTATAAAATAACTATTGCAATCACAAGATTTGAAAAAATAAACAAAAAGACAAAACTGTGGGCATACCTTTTCTAATAACAAATAAGGCTTAGGGTTTGTGATCTACTGTTCTGTATAAGTGCTTGAAATAAACTTAAAGCATCACATTTTAAAACATACAGGGGTCACTTAAAAAATAACAAATAGTTTAACAAGTAAACTTACCTTTACACACTGTTAAAAATTTCGTCTTTAAATTACGAGCAGCGCCCGGCAGCTAGGGGTCCGACCATTGCCAGTAAAATTATGTCCTGGCCCGTGTGTGTGAAAGCCAGTAAAATTAAGATCTCAACCGTAAATACTAAGCCCGTAATTTGAAGGGCAATGCTCGTAAAAATAAAATTTGACCATTTTCAGTTAACCCATAGTAATGCACGTAAAAATAAAATTTGACCGTTTTCAGTTAAGCTGCAATTTGAAGAGCAATTCCTTAAAAATACAGTTTGACTGAATTCAGCTAAGACTGAATTTCACAAGCTTAATTAATTGAATACAGTTTTCAGTTAAGTTGTAATCTAAAATTAAAAAGTTTGACCTTGCTCATTTTATAATTTCAGAGCAATCCCTGTATTTATAGTTTGACCATATTCAGCTTCATGGCAAGTAGTTACACGACTTTTGCAGTAAATGCATGTTTTTTGTGGAAGTGTGTGAGTGTGAAAGTGTTTGATGATTGGTTTATTACCAATCAATTCAGTTTTAAATGTGAGTAATGATATTTTCATATCTTAAAATTAGGTTTATTACAATTTGATAAATAATGACATCAGTTACACACAGATTTGTTTGACATTAGGCTTTACAAACTCTGTACACAGTTGGTTGAACAATACATTGTTCCTTTTAGACATTTTAATTTGCACATGTACTAATACAGTATTTGCATAAATGAATACAAAGGACAGTTATGTAGTAAAGACACATACAGGCATATTCTTATATTTACACGTTATATTCATGACATTACACGTTATATATCATGACAAACAGATCTACAAACTGTTATCCAAGTACATTGCATCTATAGGGTATTCAATCCACAATGGCGTTTAAGTTGGTTTTTCATTAAGGTTTTGACTAGTACTACATTTCACATAGGGTTGAGTGAGGCTTTTCTTGTTTTCACATTCACTACCTTGTGTGCTATTTCATTTTACATTCTACTGAGCACTGTGTTGTCAGTGTTTCCTCAACTTTTACGGTCATTTCTCATTTCTAATTTTTGGATATTTACCTACTTTTCACATTTTTAGTAAAATTATGTCAAAAACTGGAAGTGCTGCTTTTGAAAGATCATACTGATTCCCCATAATTAAGGTATCAGAAAAAAAAAAAAAAAGGATAGAAGTGGAAGCTTGAACTTGATGGGGCATCATTTCAAATCTCAGACCCCTCACTAAGAGAAGAAACGCTTGCTTAGACCCTGATTCTGAATGAATCATTCTAGAACATTAACGAATATCATCAATATTTCTAAAATAATAAATTTTCCTGTATGGGATGTTTTAGAAATGACTTCAGTGATTAATGTGGTCCTCCCTTGGTGTGTTGCCACAAGGAAACCATTTTGGAACACAAAAACCTTTTGGAATGCTATTAAATAGTTGTATTTATAATATCTTGGGAATACCTGAAGATAGTGAAACAATTTTTCATTGATGTACAAATCAGGTGTTTAGTGACAATGGGCAAAAAAAAAAACTTCGATGAAAGGAACACGGCAGAATCCCTAAATTTCTCAAAAAACAATTTCATCATATCATTTTGTACCAATTTGTGCACTATCATCTTAAAACAGAAATGCATAACATGTAAAAAAATTCCTATCTTTTAACTTAAAAAGAATTGGCTTCTGATTTATCTTAAAATATAAATTTTCCTGGGCATTCAAGTTTTACTATCTGGGTACGTAAATAATTTGTGTACATACCCAGCTGGGCATGTGATATTTCAGATATTTTTCAAGTCCTGTTTAAAGTGACACAGGTAAAGATTTCACTCACAGAAATTTAGAACGCAATCGATTTTTTTTTTCATTTAACATTAATTACGTTACAAAGAAAAGAAACTACATGATATAGTTTCCTGTCATTTTCATGGCCAGCTTTTACCAGATTTAGTAAAAAAAAAAAGAGTAACAGTAGAAGCTTATTATAACAAAATTCAAGGGGGACAGAAAAATTCTGCAGCAATATAATTTCCTTAAAACATTACGAAATTTTCATTGAAAAGTTAGTATGTACTACAGAAATTTTCGTTACGCATAAGATTGCAATGCTGTAATTGTGAAATAGTGCCCATAGAGACAAGCAAAGGCAATTTTTTTTGTAATGGGAAGTTTTTGCTAAAGTAGTAATAAAGAAATAAATGTTTTAATTAATCTATAAGTATGAAATTATGTACTGTACATATTTTTACTTATATGTATCAGGGTATCATGCCCGAGATGCCTGGGGCTTGTGAATCATTGGCCTAGGCTGGTAAACAAAAAATCTAGTTGCCCAGACTGGGCAATTAAATTTTAAAATAAAGTTCAGAATAGAATTTTCTACTACAAGAAAAAAGGACAGTCATCTCATGTCATGCTGCTTTTCACTGCCAATCACTGGAAGTTTTATTATTGTTACGGAGTGCCAAGCACAGAAGAATATCCCTTCTTTAATTATATTATGCTCTAGGTCCAGAAATTGGAAGCATATATAATTTTGCTTCAAATGTTGTTTTTAAGCCAGTGACTGAATGCATGCCTCTGATGGAACTAGCAGCCTGTGTTTATTGACAATGGGTGAAAACTTCCACAAAAGGAACATGGCATGGCAGATTACTACATTTCTCAAATACTAATCTCAGCATCATCACACACTTTATGCACTGAACATTTTGAGTATAGACCCTTAAAATGAAAATGCAAAATATGTAAAAAAAGTGAGGGTTCTGATTTGTTATCTTAAAAGATAAATTTTCTGTGGCACACACATACAACCAGCTTTACCTAATAATTTATATGCCCCGGGCATCTCAGGCACAGTATTTTTCAAGCCCTGGTTATTAACAATTCCTAAGCGATTTTTGCAGTGCTTAACCTCAGTCCCATAGATATAAATAGCTACAACTTTGAGAATCTATTGTTGGTTTTTTATTTTTATTTTTGCAGCCTTTTCAACATGGTATTTATCACCTAAATCACCATTTCTTATACGTCAGCATCATTTCTATTTTAACTAAAGCAATTACATTATTAATCGTTCTTACATAGTTTTGTAGGTTTTCACTTAGTATTTGCTCTTTAGCGCCTAGTTATATTTCAGCGTTGGGTTTTTTATTTTTGCAGCCTTTTCTACATGGTATTTAACACCCAAATCTCTGTTTCTTGTATTTCAGGATCATTTCTATTTTTAAGTAAAGCGATCGTGTTATTTACTGCTACCTACATTTTTAAGTAAGCGATCGTGTTATCCATGCTACCTACAGGGATGGGTTTTTTTTAGGGGGGGGGGTGATACGTTTTTTGGGCCAAAAATGTAGTGCATGATCACCTTCACCTTTTAGCAGTATTTAGGTAACCATTCGTTTTTTCCAGGAGATTGAGAACCACACCAGCACCTTGGATCACTTGATCTCATTTTCAAGGCTTTTCACCTCCAAGGGCCCCCTCAAGGAGTTTATTTGGGGGGGGTGTTGAGGCTTTTCTTGCACAAAAAATGTAGCGTATGATCTCTTTCACCTTTTGGTAGTATTTAGGTTTCCTTAGTCCTTTTGTTTTATTTTCAGGAGTTAGAGCATACAAGGACCTCGAATAACTTGATCTCAATCTCAAAGCTTTTCCCTCCAGAAGTTTATTGAAAGGCGGGGGCATTTTTTTTTTTTTTTTTTTTTTGGACCTAAAGAGCAGAGTATGATCTCCTTCACATATTTTGTTAACCAAGCAAAATAGCATTTCAAGTCTGTCTCCACAACAATCCACAAAATGGCTTGCCACTGTAACTGCAACACACTAGTGTGGAAACATTGTCAATCTGAAAATAAAACAGATATTCTACCATCCCAAGAAGGAATACCAACTTTGGTTAATGTGTACTTTCGCGTCCTAAATTATTTCGTCAGAAAAATTTCACTGTGTGTGAAAAGTGCGCCGCACAATTTTTTAAGCATGCAAAATAATGGGGAAAGGTGCGAAAAAAATAGAACTTTTAGATAAAAGGAAAGAATTTTTCCGAAGTATTTACCTGTCAGTATGATGGTTTGCAGCAGTTTGTGCGGGAGGGTGAAGCGATGCTAACGGACACGACATCAAGGTTCCGTGCGTCGGAAGGGAGTAACAGTTGGTAGTGAATGCGCAGAAGAATACAAGAGTGGCGGATATTTTTCGGAGGAGTGTGATGCATGGTGTAATTGCGTGCAAGTAGAAAGAAATAGTTCAGATGTTTTATTAATTTTTGAGAAAGAAATGTGTGAAATGTCATTATTAGTTTTACAATGTTTCTGAATGCAAAGAAATGTAAATGTTTTCATGTACCACAGAAGTCCCCAGTATGAACTTTAGGTTCCGGTTGAATGGCAAGTTATGATTATGGTTTTGAAGATGTACAGGGTAGTAGATTTGTTCAACCAATTCATTTGTATTTGTGCTTTTATTCCGTACATCGTAGCTCACATTTTCCCCTCCTGAAACGGGTCTTTTTGAAAATGAAGGAGTTTCTTTAATTCAAAAATCGTAGTATGGCAGGGAGCCCAAGACGACATGGTGTAATTGCGTGCAAGTAGAAAGAAATAGTTCAGATGTTTTATTAATTTTTGAGAAAGAAATGTGTGAAATGTCATTATTATTTTTAATGTCATTATGTGTGAAATATCATTGTTGCCATTCAACCGGAACCTAAAGTTCATACTGGGGACTTCTGTGGTACATGAAAACATTTACATTTCTTTGCATTCGGAAACATTGTAAAACTAATAATGACATTTCACACATTTCTTTCTCAAAAATTAATAAAACATCTGAACTATTTCTTTCTACTTGCACGCAATTACACCATGCATCACACTCCTCCGAAAAATATCCGCCACTCTTGTATTCTTCTGCGCATTCACTACCAACTGTTACTCCCTTCCGACGCACGGAACCAAAGAGCTTGTTGTCATATTGTGTCGGAAAATGAAATTTTAAGCCCTAACGAAATCCGGAATGAAGTATGGAGACTCATGACTTTGGAAAGAGCCACTAACGCTGTTGAAAAAGCTACTAACACCACTAACGATGCTGCATAAAGCGGACCTCTTTCCTTCAATGTATTCCTACAAGACGCTTGTATGACTACATACTGCTCAAGCACTTCCTGTTGTATTCTTTTGCCTGTAACTTGCCCTTCTCAATGAAGCTTCCATTCACCAGCTTACACCTTGACGCTGTCGCCGCTCTGTTGTCCTAGGCCTACCGCACGTAATCTTCCAAACCATCGCACTCCCAGGTAAATACTTCAATGAAATTATTTCCTGTTCTCTACAAATACTATGTTTTTGCACCTTTCCCCATTATTTTGCATGCTTAAAAAATTGTACATCGCACTTTTCCCACACAGTTAAATTTTTCCGTTGAAATAATTTAGGACGCTAAGGTACAAATTTACCCAGACTTTATTCATCCATACGAATCCGATGATTTGGTGGAAAGTAATTTCTAAATTTAATGGCTTTACAACTGAGCCTGCCTCTGAACTAGCAATACTTTTGCTGCCAAGTCCTGCCAGCTCAGCTTCAGTTGAAAGCTTTTTCTATGGATTTATACACTCTAAGCTCAGGAATCATTTAGGTGTCAACAAATGTGCTATCGGATGCTACGAGGGAAAAATTAACCAGACTACTTTTTCTGCAATTCATTGGCAGTTGCATAATTTTAGATCAATGAAATCAATTATGTACAAAACAAAAATCGTTAACAAATAAAATTTTTTGACACCTTTCCACTCTTAATAATTGTAATAAAATAATTATAAAAATAAAGACGAATATTGCAGTTTGCTTGAAGGCAAGTTTCTTACTATTTTATATCTATTAATGCTTACAAATTGTTTAAAAGCATGTTATATGTTTCTGACAGTTTTTCATGGTTTAAACCAGTTTTAAATGCTCATGTTAAAATCACTAAAACTCCAACCCTGGTTCGCAGTCTCAAAAGTGGGCCAAATAATGCTGAAACGATTGGGCCTGTATATCAGAAAGAGTTTTATCTTAAGCAATCATTTAGGGGATGATTAGGAGGCATTTGTTATTAGCCTTGTTACTCAAAGTGCTCATTAGGAGGATAAAATAGACAACAGTTCTCTTTGACTGATTGCCTGCTGAAAGGGCTACGAACCTAATATAGAAAATGTTTTGAGTCGCATGTTTCTATAGATAACTCCAAATATTGATGAACTTTGCAAAGCTCATACATCTCATTGATACTAAATGAGACTTTATCAGTTTTATTTGATTTTTCTAGCCATTCATGCAATTTCTGTAACATCAATGTATGCAATTTTTGCAAGTATACGTGTATTTGTATTTTTATACCCACATACATACACACATAAATGCAGTGGAATAAACTTTTCATTTAGTAATAAGGTATCTCCCTAATACACAAGCAGATGCAGTATTTTCAGCTAAAATATTCCCAAGGGGTACTTTAAGAAAAAAAGTTTGAGAACCACTGTTATACACACAATGTACTCAGATGCAAGTTCAAAAGTTGTTTGACTATTTCCTCTTCATTAATATAACATAAATAAAAGAATATGTCTGTATTCAACCGTGCAAATCATTGGCACACCCATGGAGGGGGCTTAAGCCTACTCCAAGGAGCTTAAGAACAATGTACGTCACAAATTAAACACTCCTGCCAAGCACAATGCAGCATGTCCCTCATTTGCTCAAATGTGGCATGGGAATTTTCTTCGCCCCAAATGAGAACAATATGATTGTTGATTTTGCCATCAGTATGAAATGTGGTTTCCTCACTGAAAACGACGATTTTCAAACTCGTCTTTTTCAAGTTTCTCTGACACAGAATTGCTTATGCTTTTGCTTGTAGGGTGTCATTCGAAAGCGTTCCCTTGCGACATGCCAAACTGTCGTTGGAGGAATCTGGGTTTCCAGACTTGCTCTTCTTATAGATTTCCTGGGGCTTCGCAGAAATGTTTCCCGAACCTGCACGACCATCTCTTCCTCTACTGAGCACATCAGGGACAGGCTGCATTGTGTTTGGCAGAAGCTGGACTACCGACTTAACATGTGCTGTGTCACAGGCGGTGCGCATATTGAAAACTTGTGAAATCGTTCATGAAATCCACATGCCTTTGAATTTTTCATTCAAATTTTGACAAATAGATTTTATTTTCCTCAACACTAAAGCCTGTTTAGTTTCATTTGCCTAGACGATTTAGTTACTCAGATATTTACATCTCAAATGATATCAAATTTTCTGAAACACCCTGTATTTTACATGTTCAAAAAATTACATAGTGTCTTTTTCCCAAAGAGATTAAGAGCGACGTACATCACAAATTGTGTTGCCTTGGCGCAGTTGTTTTACGTAGACAAATTCAGAATGCGAAAAAAAACAAAAAGAAAAGAAAAAGAAAGCTGTCAAATCTAGCTGCTGTTCTATAAAGCAGAAGTGAATGCCTCCCCAATCTCAGAATAACAAGTTGATAAGCACCTGTAGGATTCAGTTAGGGCTGAATACAGGGGCGTTTATTGAATTTTTTTTCGGGGAAGGGGAGGTTCTTTGACGAAAAATGGAAGTTTTTGTAATCCACCAGAACAAAATAAAAGTTAATAAAAAAAATTGAAAGCATTTTTTCTAATGTTTTTTTTTTTTTGATTGGAGGTTTAACGACCAACGTGAGCAACTCAATGGGCTATAAGCAGTCGCCCGTCCCTAATTTAGGGCCGCTGGTTCCAGGAAAGGGAGAGAGCCAGTGCCGTAAGACGAACACAACATCCATGCCTGACCGGGATTCGAACCCGGACCCCTTACAGACGAGTGATCAGAGGCCAGCGCCTTAGACTACTGCGCCACCGGGGTGGCATTTTTTCTAATGTAAGAAACATTCAAAAATATTATTTTACATGTTCAAAAAATTACATAGTGTCTTCTTCCCAAGGCCCCGAAGAGATTAAGAGTGACGTACGCCACAACCAAGAAAAGTAAAGCACTGTATCACATTTTATAGTAAAATAGATAGTATATTTAGAATTATTTACCCACCCCAAATGCAAAGGAATCTTTCACAATACAACCCACTACATTGATTTTCCCGTGGCAAAGCTATTCGACCAGCATTAAGTGGTTTGTTATGAGATAACCCTATCAAACTTCAGCGAACTAACGCTGTTCCCAAACGTAACGATTAAAACTAGGCTTTATTTCAAATCGCATGCTTTTGCTTGTGCCATTTTGGTTTGCTCTAACATACATGTACACAGTTCATGAGCCTAATAACAAACATGAGTAGCCGATGTCGTTATTTTTTATTATTATAATAAACATAAATTTAAGAAGTATCTACTCACGCTTTCTTCACACACAGCAAAGTGTGTGGCGCAGGATCTGCCATTATTCACAGACGAATTTCTGGCTCATTTGGAACAGTCGCGGTCATTGCCAGTGTATAGCTAGAAATTTCTTAAGGGGGAGGGAGTTGCATTGGTGAAAGCCTCGTATACACGTATATATCGCTTTAAATTTGTGCTCAGTCTCCTTTCAAGGGAGGGGTTCTAACCCCGAACCCCCCATCTGGCTATGCCACTGTTAGTTGCTAATTGCTATTCTCCGGCTATCTCCGCTATTGCAAATGATTTCCAGCCGTGCTATTGGTTGAGAGGTTGAACCAAATCGCTAAAAAAAGCACTGTTGCTGCGGGTTCCACCCAAATTTGGTTTAAGTGTCTGCTTCCTTAATTTTGAAATAACCAATTTTTGGTGAAACTCATTCAATTAAACCATATTATGGGGAAACGTTGAACTGAAATTTTTAACAGTGTAAATCATTGTTGCTTTTAAGATAAAAGTGGGAGGGTCACGAATTTCTGAATATCTCTGCCCAAGAATCGCTTTGTCTGTTTGTAAATAAGGGTGTGGGGATGATGGGCCATCTCAATGGGTGCTAGTGTCGCCGTTAAAATTAGAAAAGGATGGTAGGGCCTACCAATTACGCTGAGCTGCAAGTCCAACGACCTGCGCCTAACTGTAGTTAGCTTTTTCTTAATTAATTTATAGCATTGTACTTGGTCCGGCTGCACTTTTCTTATATAAGTGAAGAGAATTTTACTGTCTTTGTAGAGCAAACACCCAAATTATAGATAGAAACAAACGCTTTTCTTAGGGAAATAACTTTTTTGATATATATAAAGCACAAATGAAATTACCGATTTTTATTCATAAGCTGTAAAGTAATTATTCGCTCGTTAAAAAAAAAAGGTAGATTAAAAGATCACAAGATTTCAAATGGGCCATTTATCGAGTGGTCCGCCGGGAAATGTCCCGGTATCCCGGTGGGCCCCTGCTCAGAGGGTGTATTTTTTAGCGTTATACCGAAACAACACGCCAAGCGTCATGGTTTGGAAGGCCGCTGGGTTTAATTCGCGATCTCGCCTGATGCGAATTGAGGAAACCCTCAACAACCAGCGATACATCAGGGATGTTTTAGAGGCAGAAGTGATACCTCTTCTTTCAGAGTTGTCTTGGATCTATACTCCTGCAGAACAATGCTCGCCTGCATGTGGCCCGAAATGTCCAAGACCTCTTCCGTGCACGGTCGATACCGCTTCTTTCCTGGCCTGCACGTTCGTCGGATATGTCCCCGATCGAACATGTCTGAGACAGTGGCGTACCGGGAAACCTTGGGCCCCCGCAAAAATTTCTTCGAGGCCCTTTTGTGAAAATATGTTAGCGTTCAATTACTTAAATTTTTAATTCCATACCATAACTAGGTTTTATAGGCGTTTTAAAATTAAAATTCTTTGGAACCTACAGGTATTTTTTGTAAAACCGAAATTATTGCACTTTACTGCGTGTAACACAACTGTGAACATTGTAATTGAAATAGTTGCCCTAATTTCATACCAACAGAAAGCACTACAAAACAGTTACGCCAAAGTTGAATATATCATGCAAATTTTATTCTTTTAGAGAATTAAAGCCAGCCTCTTTGAAATGCCTCACGATCACACATATAAAACACATAAATTTCATGTGACAGTGCCTAATGATCTTTTCCGATTTATACAAAAAACAGTGAAAAAAATTAATAAGTAACAATTCAAAATTGCGGCACAAAAAAAAATCTTAAATTATTTACTCTTGAATATAACAATTAAGTAAAATCATGCAATGCATTGATTATGATATGCTTTCCAACATACCTGAAATCATTACTCAAGTTATGAGGATAATAGTTGTGGAATAAATCTCGCTCCTATGACCTGACCTTTGACCCCATTTCGATGATATTCAACAGAACCCGTAAAGTCTTCAGGAACAACATGATAAAGTTTTGTCTCAATCGAAGCATTTTTACGCAAGTTATGATGCATAAGGGCAATGGAATACATCCTGCTCCTGTGTCCTGACCTTTGACCCCACTTCACCCATTTTCAACAGGGGTTATCCCCAACGGTCCCCTACGGCATACTAAAATTTCATCGAAATCGAACCATATTTACGCAAGTTATGACGCATAAGGGCAATGGAATGCATCCCGCTCCCATGTCCTGACCTTTGACCCCACTTCACCCATTTTCAATAGGATTCCTCCCCAGGTGGTCCCCTACCACATACTAAAATTTCATTGAAATCGAACCATATTTACGCAAGTTATGACGCATAACGGCAACGAAATGAATCCCGCTCCTATGTCGTGACCTTTGACTCCATTTCGTTCATTTTCAATAGGGGTTGTCCCCTACCACATACTGAAATTTCATCGAAATCGAACCATTTTTACGCGAGTTATCGTGCGGACAGACGGACAAAGCTGGAGCATATACGCTTCTTCAACTTACGGTTGGAAAGCGTAAAAAAGGACACTTAGCATAATGCTACAAGATTTTGCACATAGTAAAAATTTTTCTCTTGACTCTGTTGCAGAAAAAATGTCACAGGTCTCTGCTTCTGTTCTCCCAGCGAATAATACCTTTCAGTTCATTATATTCTGAAGCGTGCGTAATTACGTGCAAACAACTGTAATATATAATACCTTTTAGTAAAAGCTTTTCATTCATTGAACTGATATTTCTTTCACATTCTCTTGTTAATGTGCATGTATCGGAATTATTGCTGTTTCTACGAAAAGGGGCCTCAGGTCCTCTGAAATAACTGTTTTCCCGTCATCTAGTTTTTATAAATTTTAAACGCGAGAAAAACAATAACCCCAAATTACTTTTCATTTTAATACTTCTTTCCGTAAAAAAAATTGCTGGTTATTTCTTTATTCATACGAAGTTTCAGCAAAAGATTCTGTAAAATGTTTTTTGCTGAAGCTAGAGACCCTCTTAGTCGTGCGCCCCTGCAACCCCCGCATTGCGGGGGTTATCAGTACGCGTCTGGTCTGGGACATGGTAGCTAAACGATTGGCCTGTCAAGCGCCTCCGCTAGTCACCACTAATTAACTCTGGTCTCGCGTAGAAGCAGTCTGGCAGGACGATATCAAAAACCTATTTCATTCAATGCTACGCCGTGTAGGGCGGTCATTTTTGCTCGAGGTGGCTTCACACGATACGAAGTTTTGAAATGAAAAATTCTTGTATAGCTCTACAAATATAATCAGCTATCTCCTGTAACATGAGGAATCTGTGATATAAATTTCATTTGAATAGCGCGATTCTTTCTTGGTGTTGCAATTTTCACGGACAGTAGTGTATGTAGTTGTGTTTTATTATACACGCAATAGTACCGAGCGGTTATCACAGCGTTTACTATCTGCCGTTTCCTGTAGTACCTAAGTAAATATTTTACTTTGCTAACTTTAAAATCACAGAGCTGACACATTTCAAGGAAATAAAAGATAGATCAGTAGTAAAACACGCGTGGCAACTTTTACTGGTGTTTGCAAAAACCGATATTCACAACATAACCCTTTCTAAAGAAATCTTACTCGTAGCACTCGTAGAATAAACAAGAAAGATGACACCGAATTTTTGGGTGTAATAAGCACGTCTTTTGAATCCGTTCTGACGCAAATTAAATTTATCAAAGCTATTCAAAGTCAATGGAGCCGTTATGGAAAACAATAGTATCTGACGGAAGAAAGAAGTGTTTCAATCGGGTTTTTAATCCCTTTGATATTGCTGTAAACGGAATCGTGAGCTTACGCCCTCTGGTTCCAGACTTGTGCGTTAAGAAAAACATGAATTTATAGGAGAAACATTTCGCACCGGAAACGCTCTCCAACACAGAAAGAATTTTTCAAAGCGGACTTTAGAAACCGAGATATCGACAAAAATGTGACTTTACATCCTCTGGTGGAAAAACCATGCATTATTTAAGGAAGAAAGTATTCTCAAAAGGTTTCTCCATATGAGCAGTATCGGTCCAAGAAAAAAACAAAATTTAGTCGAGTTCTCAGGAGCCCAGATTTTGCTACAAGTACATCAGAAGCAGAAATTAACACTTATGACCCCTAATGGCCAAACCATTCTTTACCAAACATTAGAAATTATGTGAAAAATATTTTCCATTAGGTCTTGTATGCGATACAGGAAGAATTTTTCAAATCGGAGTTTTAGAAGCTGAAATAACGCAGAAAACGCAATTTACCTTTGTGCCCCTTAGCGGAAAGTCTATGATTTACTTAAAAATTTTGAATTTATAGAAAAAACATTTCGCATCGGAAACACTATCCAACAAAGAAGGAATTTTTCAAATCGGACTCTTAGAAGTTGAAATATTGACAAAAATAAAATATACATCTACGCCCCCTGGCGTAGAAACCATGCATTATTTCAAGAAGAAAATATTCCTAAAAGGTTTGTTGGCATGAGTAGTATCGGTCAACAAACGACTTTTATTGCAATCGAGATTTTAGAAGCTCATATTTTGCTGCAAATACATCAGAAGCGGAAATTAAGACTTACGCCACCTGGTGGACAAACCATTTTTTACAAAAATTAGAAATTGCGTGCAAAGGATTTTCCATCAGGAGCTGTATCCGATGCAGAAATCTTTTTCAGATCGGAGATTTAGAAGCGGAGATATAAGGGGAAACGCAATTTACCTCTACCCTCCTAGCGGAAAGTCTACGAATTACTTGAAAATTTTGAAATTATATGAAAAACATATCATACTGGAAACACTATCCAACAAAGAAGGAATTTTTCAAATCGGACTCCTAGAAGTAGAGATATTGACAAACATAAGATATACATCTATGCCCCCTGGCGTAGAAACTATGCGTTATTTAAAAAAGAAAATGTTTCTGAAAGGTTTGTTGACATAAGTAGTATCGGTCTACGAACGACGTTTTTTTCAATCGAGAATTTAGAAGCTCATATTTGCTACAAATACATCAGAAGCGGAAATTAAGATTTACGCCCCTGGTGGCCAAACCATGTTTTTAGAAAAATTATGTGCAAACGATATTCCATCAGGTCTTGTATGCGATACAGGAAGAATTTTTCAAATCGGAGTTTTAGAAGCAGAAATAACGCAGAAAACGCAATTTACCTCTACGCCCCCTAGCGCAAAGTCTATGAATTACTTGAAAATTTTGAAATTATATGAAAAACATGTCACACTGAAAACACTATCCAACAAAGAAGGAATTTTTAAAATCGGACTCCTACAAAGAGAGATATTGACAAAAATAAGATATGCATCTACGCCCCCTGGCGGAGAAACTGTGGAATATTTTCAGAAGAAAATATTCCGAAAAGGTTTATCGATGTGAGTGGCGTCAGCCCACGAATGAATTTTTTCAATCGATATTTTAGAAGCTCAGATTTTATGGCAAATACAACAGAAGCAAAAATTAACTCTTACGTCCCCTGGTGGCCAAAGTATTCTTTACCAAAAATTTGAAATTATATGCAAAATATTTTCCATCAGGAGGTGTATCCGCCGAAGAAAAAATTTTCAAATCGGAGTTTTAGAAGAAGAGTTATCGGGAAAAATGTAATTTACTTCTGCGCCCCCTAGCGGAAAATCTATGCGTAATTAGAAAAAAGTAACTATATCTAAAATACTATTCGACATAAATGGAATCAAATATGTGGAATAAAACGTATTTTTGAATTCGACATCATCTACATTTACGCCCTCTAGCAGCGACATTGTACATCATAAAAAAAACGAAATGAAGGATCACCATTCGCATATTTCAAGCTTCCCAATGCAAAAAGAATTTTTAAATCAGAGTAATAGTTGCAGAGATATCGTGGGTACAGACGGACGGACAAACCGGTAACATAAGCACGATCGTTTTTTTACAAAAGACGTGCTAAAAACGACAAAAGAAGTTTAATGATGAAAATTCTTGTTAGACAGACGAAGACGCTTGTGCTGGGGACCCATGCATTTAAAGACACTAATATCTCAATTGAAGCCCTACGCATGAGGCTGTTCAGTTCTCGCGGAAACTCCAGTAGCAGATTTTCTAGGATTTATTCTACAGCATCGGAAACTATGAGAAGCCTTTGGATGTTTATTGAAGCTTCACAACCTTCTTCCTTGCACTACGAAAGCTTCTGTTCGCTTTGAAGATATTTCAAACTACACGTATAAGACGCTTAGCTCGAAGCATAAGTGAAAAGGGCAAACTTTTTTTTTTTTTTTTTTTTTGATTGGAGGTTTAACGACCACCGTGAGCAACTCAATGGGCTAGGCATAAGCAGTCGCCCGTCCCTAATTTAGGGTCACTGGTTCCAGGGAAGGGAGAGAGCCAGTGCCGTAAGACAAACACAACATCCATGCCTCACCGGGATTCGAACCCGGACCCTTTACAGACGAACGATCAGAGGCCAGCGCCTTAGACCACTGCGCCACCGGGGCGGCAGGGCAAACTTGATATACAGCATTCTTCATATCCATGCAGTATGTCAAATTAAAACAATTGACGCGTAATTTGGGTGGAAGTGCACACCTCCTATAATTATGTTAGCATCGTAATTTATCAATTAAAACTACGATCTTAATTAATGGCGTACCCGGGGTGGAGGGGTGCACAGGTCCATATGCACCTCCCAAAATAATTTTGTTGGTGACGTTATTTTACTAGTGTCGCCATTCGGGTCTTCCTTAAATTGCCGTTGGTTACTTCTTCATTTTTTTTTATTGGATGTTTGACGACCACCGTGAGCAACTCAATGGACTATAAAGCAGTCGTCCGTCCCTAATTTAGGGCCACTGACTCCAGGGAAGGGAGAGAGCCAGTGCCGTAAAACACAAACACAACATCCATGCCTCACAGGGATTCGACCCCGGACCCTTTTGCGGACGAATGGTCATAAACCATCGCTTAGACAACTGCGCCACCGAGTCGGCAGCTTTTCCTTGCAATGAGACATTGTGGTCCTTGACTCTTTCCGCTTCCTCGTCTTCGTGGAGAAAACACGTTTAATTGTTGCCGTGAGACATAACAATTTCAAATACTTTCAAAACTTAGCCTTTTGAAATGGCGTTTTTGAAATATCGAAAGGTTCTGATTGGGGGGGGGTGACGCCCCTAAGAAAGCATCAGTTTGGTTTCCTCGAAAAGCGGGCGATTAAACGCCGTGAAAATCGTGCAGAATTTTTCAATTCTTGTTCGCAGTTTGTGTGATCTCAAATTTAAGAACAATTATTTTAACGGAAAATGTTTAAAAAACCTTGCAGTGTAGGGAGGGGCAGCGCTACAAGTTTATAGCGTGTCCTCTACAAAATCTCTCTCTCTTTTTTTTTTTTTTTTTTTTTTTAGACCGAAGCTATCTCCTCCCCAAGGCAAGCTTCTGGAACCACCCTTGTTGCATACCTTACTGATGCAGTAGTTTACTTCACCTTTAAACCCGAGTCGTTTGTTTGGCAGCGGATGAGCTAAGATGGATGCCGCAACAGGCAGTTTTTATTTCGAATGTAGTTTGGGAGGTTATAACAAATGCCAGCAGTTGTTCGTCAAGCGGATCTTCTTTAACTGTTCAGTGTTTTGGGAATCCCACCTGTAGGATGCGCGTCTTCAAATGCGTGCAGTTCCCATGGCCACAACTATATCGACGAAGAGGAAAGAACTCTTTCATTCTTGCATCACATCCTGCGTTTTCCGTTTTCATGTTCAGGGCCGAACCCTAACCACGTGAACGGCGACATTGGTGCGTTCATTCACCGTGGCCTTCGTTCGCTCTGTGTCAAGGTTTTCCTTTATTTCTGGCAGACACCCACATGGGTTTAAAGCCGCATGAGGCTTCGCCAACTGCCTGGCAAATGATATGATAGCTGAAACTAAACACCGCTTTTACTGAGATTGACGTATTTGCCCACTCGGAATGCTCAAAATGACCGCCGCCTGATTTAAAAGTAGCCCAACTGGTTACCGGCTGTCTAAACGAATTTTTCATTTCCTGTTTTCTGCTCTTATTTCTGAACGCACGAACCCTTCATTCCCTGACCCTCCCTGTTCTTGGGATTCTTAAATTTTGCTCAGCGACAAAATCTTGAAGAACAAAGCCCTATTGTGCAGCTCGGTGATGAGTTTCTGTTATAAGGAGTTAGTTGCCAGTATTCCTCTCATGCTTTAAAAAAAAAAAAAAAAATCTCTCTCCCTAAATCACTCTAACTATTTTTGTCTTTCTCTGTGAAATTCGCAATGTTTCGCGGCGTGAGTGTACTTTTTCAGTAGTTTACCCATTTGCAGAAAGCAACAAGCCGCGGCTCTTAAAGAAAATCATGTGTACCCAGAGGTGACGCGATTGTGCAACAAACTTCATCAGTCGCTAAATCTTGAAAGGAATAAACGTTAAATGCGGATGTCGCATCCATTCATTAATGCTGCGGTTTCTGAAACCAAAATACGATTCACAGATCCCCACACTAATTCACAACAAAATCTTGTTTATCGACGATTATTAACTTGAACACACGCACACACAAATCATGACGACTAGAAACACTTTACACGTTTCGCCAAAATTACATGGGCACCCTCAGCGGTAGCAGGGGTGAAGGATGGTCAGGTGACCCCCTTGGAAATTGGAATCCCCCAAAATGAAATTAAATAAAAAAAAATAATGATAAAGGCAGAATAAAGAAGGGATTAATTCCGATTTTTTTTAAGGCTAGAGGTTGCGCCTCCAGCCTTGTTCACTACGGCAAACCTCGCTCGTCGTAGTCCCCGCTCACTGTCGTCGAAATGAACCTATCAACAGCAGACCCCCCCTCCCTATCACAAACAAGTGCATATATCTAATACACCAACAAAGTTGGCGGAAAATTATTGTTTATAAATCTACATTCCATATTTGGATTGTTTAATAACTTCTCTGGAAAGTTGATTCTCAAAACAGAAGGAACCTACATTCTTTCTTTTTTAATGTACTTCCCAAAAATATTAACAAACTTGATGAGGCTAAATTTAATCTGTCGGTCAAAGACATTTTAGCAACGTACGGCGTGTATCTAGATAATTTAGACGTAGAATCAAGGTCTGGCACCACTTTTGGAAAGACCAGTTGGTAGCGGAAACGAAAAGATTTACCTTTCAGGAAGTCTGCAAGAACTCATAGAAATTTTACCCGACAGTTTCAAGGGTACTACAAAACGCCACACTCACCGCAACAGCATGTACCTTTGAAAGATCTTTTCAAGACTTCACCCTGTGGAGGGTGAAGTCTTGGGTGAGATCAACCATCCATGACCGAGGTAAGACAAGGTGGTCTGTGTATAATGAGTGTCCATTGAAATCGGGTGAACGGCAATGAGATTTTATAAGAAAAGTTGTTGACCGATTAAGAGCAATTTTGAAGAATATACTGTACTTCATACTTCTTAAATGTTCTGTTTCGCATGTTAAAGTCCTTCGTTTGTGACTATGGAAGGCAGTGTGTACAATTATGTAAGGGTTTTTTTTTTTTTAATCACTTATGTCAATAATGCGAAAATGTTAACTCACTTTCGTTCTTCGTGGACTTCGTGCTAGCTGCTTGATGTTCCCACAATATAATATTGCCTATTAGATGATATTGGCATGAGCTAGATGAACCTAGATGCCAATATCATCTAATAAGCAATATACACTATACTGACAAAAGTCACCGGACACCCTTCTAAAGCAAATGAACAGATCCGCTGCGTTGTTAAGATGCGCAGTACAGTTGCAAACGGTATAAACACAAGCCTGCAGCTGACCGCGATCATATCGTACTGTGAGGTTGAGTGAAATTGTCGCTGAACTGACTTTGAGAAAGGAAAGATTGTTGGGTGTTATATTAGTGGGTTGTCCATAAGAGAAACCGAGAGGCGTTTAAACATACCCAAGTCAACTGTTTTGGATGTACTGAATAAGCGGAAGACACATGGCGTGACTGAAGCAGCAAAACGTACCGGCACACCAAAGAAAATCAGTGATAGAGCACGTCGAAGCCTCAGGAGAGTCGTTACAGCTAATCGACGGAGTACTGCACAAGACCTCAGTGTACAGGTGAGTAAAAATGCTGGAACCTCGGTATGTACACGTACCATTCGCAGAGAACTTCATTCCATGGGCTACCGTGGTTGTGCGGCTGCTCATAAGCCTTTCATCTCCACTCGGAATGCTACTCGTCATTTAATCAATGGAAAACGGGTCCTATATGGACTGATGAATCCAGATACACGATCGATCAGTCTGATGGCCGTGTGTGGGTATGGCGGCAGCCGAGGGAACGCTATTTACCACAGTGTACTGTTCCTAAGGTCAAGTTTGGAGCTGGCAGCGTACTCGTGTGGGGGTGTTTTTCGTGGTATGGCCCAGGCCCATTGGTTATCGTAGACAAACCTGTTAACCAGCACGTCTACCTCGATATTCTGGACAATTCTGCTGTCTGCCCTAACAACTCTGTGGCAATACTATGGAACCGAGCCTTGTTGGTACCAGCAGGATAATGCACCGAGCCATAAAGCAAGGTCTGTTACGGCGTGTAATTCTGTATCGTGTGTGGACTGGCCAGCACAGAGCCCTGCACCTATGGGATGAATTAGAGCGCCGCATAAGAAGTTTGGAACCAAGGCCTACTACTAAGCAACAGTTAGCGGCAGCATTATGTACTGAATGGAAGCGCATACCTATCGCTGTGTTCCAAAACCTTGTCGAAAGCATATCTCGAATGGTCAGTGCATGCATTGTGGCCAAAGGTGGACCGACACCGTACTAATGTATGTCAATAAATATACTATGTTGTGTTTCTCTTCTAGGTGTCCGGTGACTTTTGTCAATATGGTGTATATTGCGGGAACATCAAGCAGCTAACACGAAATCCACGAAGAACGAAGGTGAGTTAACATTTTCGCATTATTGACATAAGTGATTTAAAAAAAAAAAAGCTCCCTTTCAGAACTGTGCACACTTCTTTCCGTAGTCACAAATGAAGAATTATAACGTGTGAAGCAGGCAAGTTGCCGCCCCGGTGGCGCAATGTTCTACGCGACGGCCTCTGATCATTCTTCCGAAAGGGGTCCGGGTTCGAATCCCGGTGAGGCTTGAATGTTGTGTTTGTCTTACGGCATTGGCTCTCTCCCTTCCCTGGAGCCAGTGGCCATAAATTAGGGACGGGCAACTGCTTATAGCCTATTAAGTTGCTCACGGTGATGGTCGTTAAACCTCCAATAAAAAAAGAAACAGAAAATTTAAGAAGAACGAAATATATTGGTTTTTTTTTTTTTTGTTTTTTTATTGGAGGTTTAACGACCACCGTGAGCAACTCAATGGGCTATAAGCAGTCACCCGTCCCTAATTTAGGATCACTGGCTCCAGAGAAGGGAGAGAGCCAGTGCCGCAAGACAAACACAACATCCATGCCTGACCGGGATTCGAACCCGGATCCTTACGGACGAATGATCAGAGTCCAGCGCCTTAGACCACTGCGAAATATATTGTTCAAAATTGCTATTAACAATTTTTGCCACGTAGTCCAGCAACAGGCTTAACGCCGCCCCGGTGGCGCAGTGGTCTAAGGCGCTGGCCTCTGATCATTCGTCCGTGAGGGGTCCGGGTTCGAATCCCGGTGAGGCATGGATGTTGTGTTTGTCTTACGGCACTGGATCTCTCCCTTCCCTGGAACCAGTGACCCTAAATTAGGGACGGGCGACTGCTTATAGCCCATTGAGTTGCTCACGGTGGTCGTTAAACCTCCAATCAAAAAAAAAAAAAAAAAAACAGGCTTAACAGGTTGAGCTATATCGAAAAGTAATTGACCAATTGGGGTAAACATCATCAGGAGACTAGAATTTTTAATTTCTTCCAATCAGGCACAATCATTATCCAGCTTCATTATCGTAAAACGTTGTTCTTTGTTAGCGAAATAGGTTCCGCAACATTTTTATTCAATTATTTTTTACTTACATTGTCATTAAGTACTCCGTAATATTTTTTCTTTTTTTTTTTTTTTTGTAAGAAATAAAGATATTCTCCTTTACGCACTAAAACTGCATTTCTGTCATTTGTCTTGAGTGAATTAGAGAGATCTTGGCCGACCCGGTGGCACAATGGTCTAAGCGAAGGCTTTTGACCATTCGTCGGAGATGGGTCCGAGTTCGAATCCCGGTGCAGCATGGATGTTGCGTTCAGTGTTGCATTCAGAGAGCTTTTTCGGGGGGGGCAATTACAAATTTTGAGGGGGCTCAAACTTTTTTTTTTTCTTTATTCAAGGTTTAACGACCACCGTGAGCAACTCAATGGGCTATAAGCACTCGCACGTCCCTAATTTAGGGGCACTGATTCCAGGGAAGGGAGAGAGCCAGTGCGCCGCCCCGGTGGCGCAGTGGTCTAAGGCGTTGGCCACTGTTCATTCGTCCGTAAGGGGTCCGGGTTCCAATCCCGGTCAGGCATGGATGTTGTGTTTGTCTTACGGCACTGGCTCTCTCCCTTCCCTGGAACCAGTGACCCTAAATTAGGGACGGGCGACTGCTTATAGCCCATTGAGTCGCTCACGGTGGTCGTAAAACCTCCAATCAAAAAAAAAAAAAAAAAAAAAGAGCCAGTGCTGTAAGACAAACACAACATCCATGCCTCACCGGGATTCGAACCCGGACATGTTTTGGACGAATGATCAGAGGCCATCGCTTAGACCACTGCGCCACCGGGGCAGCAGGGCTCAAACTTGTTATTATTCGTTATTTATATATACATTAAGACATATAACAATATATTTAAAAGAGTATAAACATTTTCTTATGCTCGTATATCGCAATGTCGAGGTACTGAATACATTATTGGCTACATTGACTCGTCAGATTTAGGAAACGTAAATATACATGCCGACAGCAATTTTAGTTTTAGTCCATAAAACAAAGAAATTAAATTAATACTTAAAATAATCTTAATACTACTGAGACATGAAGTCCACGTGGATGCGTTTTTTTTATTATAATATTTTTCCTCATTTTCTTAAGTTTTTAAAATTAATTTCTCTAAATTTTCATCTGTAAACAAAAAAACAAAAATAATTAGACTAAATACATCGGGCAATCACCCCAAAACCTACGGGGGGTGTCCCATGGATTTTCGGGGGCTAAACACCCCCGAATAGATAGATGCCTGAATACATTACTCGTTGCGTTTGTCTTACGGCACTGGCTCTCTCCCTTCCCTGGAATCAGTGACCCTAAATTAGGGACGGGTGACTGCTTATAGCCCACTGTGGTCGTTAATCCAGTGTTAGCTAAAATATGGTAACCCCAAAGAATTTTGTTGTATAATTCTAACGGTCCCATCTTAATGGTAGACAACGGCTTCTTGAGAGAGAGTGAGATATGTGAGAAAAAAAAAAAAAGAAAAGGACACTTCGATGATTTTTCTTTACGATTTCGACCTTTTCTCGACTATTGTTGCTTCCTGAGATCAAGACTCAGTAAACAAATGGCTTTTTTTACGCTTCTTTTTTTTTGATTGGAGGTTTAACGACCACCGTGAGCAACTCAATGGGCTATAAGCAGTCGCCCGTCCCTAATTTAGGGTCACTGGTTCCAGGGAAGGGAGAGAGCCAGTGCCATAAGACAAACACAACATCCATGTCTGACCGGGATTCGAACCCGGACCCCTTACGGACGAATGATCAGAGGCCAGCGCCTTAGACCACTGCGCCACCGGGGCGGCCCACAAGACAAGACCGTGTATCAGACGTATATATGCACCCCCCCATACCCACAATGCATCACTCACTCCACCGTCGGCAAATGGGATTTGCCGACGGTGGCAAATGCCATTTGCCGACGGTGGCCTTCAGATGTCCCCATAAGAAGTAATCGAGGCTCGTAAACGAGGGCCTTCAGATGTCCCCATAAGAAGTAATCGAGGCTCGTAAACGAGGGCCTTCAGATGTCCCCATAAGAAGTAAGCGAGGCTCGTAAACGAGGGCCTTCAGATGTCCCCATAAGAAGTAATCGAGGCTCGTAAACGAGGGCCTTCAGATGTCCCCATAAGAAGTAATCGAGGCTCGTAAACGAGTGCCTTCAGATGTCCCCATAAGAAGTAATCGAGGCTCGTAAACGAGGGCCTTCAGATGTCCCCATAAGAAGTAATCGAGGTTCGATAATTCGGGCGATCGGGGTGGCCAACGGACTGGTCCACCACGGCCAATCCATCGCGCCCCAAAAGTGGCATCCAGGTAATTGCGCACATTAATGAAATGGGCTGAAATGGGCTGGCGCCCCATCATGCTGAAACCACAGTCCTTGTCGGACGGCCAGTGGTACATCTTGAAGTAATTCTGGTGAAACCTCTTCCAAAAAAATACGATAACATCTGCCATCGAGTCGCGTTGGTAGTAGATATGGGCCAAGCAGATGCATAATGTGCAAGCCACCATCTGCCCTCTACCGGCAACAGTACTCGCCAATCACTCCGTCGACGCTGCCACGCATGCATTACTGTCGGTGGACGCAATTTTGAGCAATTATTGTTAACATTGCTGTAAAGAAGCACTTGTCAACGATGCTGTAAGTACACAATTTATATTTCCTTTCATGTCTATTTTTTGTGTTTGCGCCTCAACGCGTCACTTGCGCTCATACATTCCTATGCAAAAAATATTTGTTGCAGTGTGCTCTACCACCCCTTAAAGTTTGTCCCATGAGTTCTGAATCACCTTGTATATATAATATATATATATATAAATGTATTTTAAAAAAATTCATTTCCCTCGAGAAATCGCCCATTTTTACGTATTCCTCTACCTGAATTTTTTGGGAGGAACGAATAATTATTTTGTTACCTATGAATAATAATCGTTAACTTCATTTGAGCTTTATTCCTGTTTGAAACGTTATTTCGTTGAAAGAAAAATTAAAAATGAAACGTTTCCTTGTTGGGCGTTTTCCCTGAAATGGCATAGCAAAATTATTTGTTCTTATGTTAGCAACGCTTTGCTTCGGAACAATTTTCTCGACAGCGTCCATATAGACGTAGAGAGGTGTTTCTCTCACGAAGGAAAATATAACTTACATTGTGTAGTTGTGCTGAGTTCTTAGCCTTCCGAAGATAAGTCTCTCTGAACCGAATTTGCAGAGTATCATCAACCCTGAGTATATCTCGGGGGACGACTCAATCCGATAAAACTACAACAGGAGCAGAAAAGGAGTGCGCTGAACCTCCTCCACAAAGAAGGGGTGTGGTGATGGGAGAGAGCATTTAGTGGCTTCGCTGAGGACCGAGTCCGTGAGCCTGAAGGAGAAGAAGAGGTGTTCTCATTTACATACGTAGCAAAAGACGCAGACTTTGTGGAACGCACGCTGGAGGCAGAGAAATTTGCATAGGTTCGCGCTTCCGCTAGAGTCACGTTAGGGTTAACATCTTCTAAAGTCACCATTGTTCAAAAGTAAACAAGCGGGCTGTTACAATTTGTAACACCCGAAATAATCACTCATCCCTTTCGAGGATGATGGAAAAGTGTATCCAAAACTTTCATGGGACTGAGCGCACAAAAAGAACAAACCAGGTAAGCGAAAAACTTCGAAAACTTTCGTCAACTTCTGGAGCGAAGAAAAACACTACACTCTTAAAAATCTTGAAGGGGGTCACTAATACCCACTGAGACTGCCCATCATCCCCGAACCGTTATCCACAGACTAATGCAGAGAACAAAACGAATCTCCAGCACAGATATTCCGTAATTCGTGTCCCACTCATTTTTATCTTAAGGTGGACGTCAAGTAGTTTTGCTTCCTATACTTCCAATGAAAAAACTTCTGTACACATTTTCTTCACAATTAATGCTTTCCCAAGGATGAAAATTTGAACATCGATTAAAATAGCTTCATTTTATAACTTGGAATACTTAATATTTTCTAAAACATAACCATAATTATGCAATCCAACATTTGTTTGTCAACTGACGTCATCAAAGTACAAGTCGCGCCATCTTTTTTATGGTCTCAACACCACCAAAGGAAAAGTTATTGATTTTTAATATAATTATGGTTATGTTTTAGGAAATGTTAAGTATTCCAAGTTATAATATGAAGTTATTTTAATCGATGTTCAAATTTTATTCCTTGGGAACACACTAATTGTGAAGAAAATGTGTACAAAAGTTTTTCCATTGGAAGTATAGGAAGCAAAATTACTTGACGTCCACCTTAAAAAAAGCAATTATTTATCAGTAGTGGTTCGTCAGTCAAAATAATGAGTAGACTTTAAAAAGACTTCTAATGAAGGAGGAGATATTAATACTAGTACTACTGTGCACCAGGCGATCGTTAAATTATTAAAAAAAATTGCAGGAAAATTGCCATGTGGAATGTGCAGGGCACACATTTCAACTTGCTTCGTGGTGATTACGCTAGAAGTGGAGTCTTCAAAAGACTACAGATTTTTTTATTTATTTTTTTGTCGAAACCAAACGAGTGGTTTCTTAAAACTCTTTCACCGTTAAATTGTTAAAATTTGTTCACGGCTGAATTTGTTTTACATTGCGTATTCCAACAGTTTCCTTTAGAATCTAACAGATCTTTTTAGAAGAGGGAATTTATGAGGAGTTCCCGCGTAGGTACGTGCGTTTTTGTTGTGGACCGAAAGGCTAAAATTTCCGGCCTGGTTTAGTACCCTAATCCGCCCCTGGATGAACTCTATTGCCGGGTAACAACATTTTTTTCTTTGTTAATTGGCAGTTGCGTTCAAACATGTATAACTGTTGCATCGATGTATCATTTGAAGTCAAACGTGCTGCTAGAAGAGTTCTGTTCTATTAGGTGCTTGAATTAATTCCCGCTGTTTTTTGCCACACAAATACCTGTGTGTTGCCACAGAACGGTACAGGATAATCTATTCAAAGAAGTGTCCGTTGGCAGCTACGGCCCTTTCCCACCGTTGGGGTAACAAATGGATTCCGCGGTGGGAAAATGCAGGTTCTTCCGAGGCGAACCATTCACCGAGCCATTTTTGGATATCCGCGACAGAAAGGAAGTGCTGCTCTGACAGGCCATGTTGTAGCGACCGGAACAAATGGAAGTCCGAGGGTGCAATGTCCGGGGAATAAGGCGGGTGGGGTAAGAAGTCCCAGCCAAGTGCCTCCAAGAGTTCCTTCACGGATTTGGCGACATGAGATCTAGCGTTGTTGTGAAGAAGAATAACCTTGTCACGTGGGATCCAGTTTACGAGTTTCTGGATCATTCCCATTGCCTTTAAACGTTTGCTAACAGTTGACTCATCGACCCGTAGTTTTTCGGACAACTCGTGGAGCGTCTGACATGAATCCTCATCCAATAAGGCCTCCAATGCGCCATCTTCGAACTTTTTCGGCTGCCCAGTGCGCTATTTGTCCTTCACGTCATATTCGTTGGCTTTGAAGCTTCGTTACCGCTCTCTGCATGTTGTTTCCGATAGGGCATGTTCCCCATAAGCCTGCACTAGCAAACGATGACTTTCAGCTGCAGATTTCTTGAGATGAAAGCAGAAGAGTAATGCTTCCCGCAAATGCTCCTTTTTTTGGTAAGAAACTCGACATCGTGAATGCGATACAAACTCGTGTTCTGTGTCCTCCGATCGGGTGTCACACACTGCTTCGCCCAGACTACGGAAGGTACGTGCTTGTGCAAGGGAGGTCACATGTGACCCGGGTCACAGCGCACCGCTGCTGCGCTCTATTGGGCAACAGTGGGAATTAATTCAAGCGCCTAATAGCAAGAAAAAGATGTTCGTATTTGCACAATTTTCATTTCTCAGCAAATGCATTTATTTATTTTTATTAAACTCGGACATGTTAAAAAAAAACATTTGTTTAAGGTGGACGTCTAGTGATTTTGCTTCCTATACTTCCAATGGGCAAACTTCTGTACACATTTTCTTCATAATTTATGCGTTCCCAAGGATGAAAATTTGAACATCGATTAAAATAACTTCATATTATAACTTGGAATACTTAATGTTTTCTAAAACATAGCCATAATTAAGCAATCCAACATTCGTTTGTCTACTGACGTCATCAAAGTACAGGTCGCGCCATCTATTTTCTGGTTTCAACACCACCAAAGGAAAAGTTATTGATTTTTAATATAATTATGGTTATGTTTTAGAAAATATTAAGTATTCCAAGTTATAATATGAAGTTATTTTAATCGATGTTCAAATTTTCATCCTTGGGAACGCATTAATTATGAAGAAAATGTGTACAGAAGTTTGCCCATTGGAAGTATAGGAAGCAAAATCACTAGACGTCCACCTTAAAGTAAAAATTGCCGCCCCGGTGGCGCAGTGGTCTAAGCGATGGCCTCTGATCATTCGTCCGAACGGGGTCCGGGTTCGAATCCCGGTGAGGCATGGATGTTGTGTTTGTCTTACGGCACTGGCTCTCTCCCTTCCCTGGAACCAGTGACCCTAAATTAGGGACGGGCGACTGCTTATAGCCCATTGAGTTGCTCACGGTGGTCGTTAAACCTCCAATCAAAAAAAAAAAGTAAAAAATTGAATGAAGCCAATGTGCATTCGAATTTTCATACATAAGAAAGAGTATTATTACCATAAGTTTTTGCTAATCCACAACTTTTGCTGACTGAATAATCAAATTGTAGTTAGAGAAAAATTAAATGGTGGACATATCCATTCGCCCCTACCAGAAAATTAAATGACGGCAGAAAAAAAAAATCACAGAAATTATTATTCACATAAAACCTTTATCCGAAGCAGATAACTTTTCGGTCGGACGTTTTGAAGCGGGAATTTGGTCGAAAATAGAAATAAATGTGTGCGCCCTTACAATTTTGTAAAAAAAAAAAAAAAAAAAAAACTGTGCATCATTAGAAGAGGTCATGTATGCAAATCCTTGTTACAGTGCAGGGCTCCCACGCTACCTGGAAATCAGGGAATTGTCAGGGGAAAAAATATTGGCTCAAAAAGTCAGGGAAAACATGACTTTTTGTAAAAAGTCAGGAAATTTCGAATTTTTATTTCGCAAGTCAGGGAATTTGTGGAGTTTCTAAAATAAAATATTTTTCCCGCTGTGTTTGATCTTTCTCCGTACTTAACACATAGACGCCGACTAGGGGGGCAAGGTGAATCTTGCCCCCCTAATAATTTTACTAGGGTTGCAGTGCCCACCCAATATTTTTCGTCCTGTTTAATTAAATAATCGCTTTCGCCTCAGAAAGTGGACCAAGCTCCCCCTTATGAGGCCAAAGCGATTTATTTCCGAAAAATTTATAAATGACAAAGTAAGTAAACTTTTCCCCTGTATAAAGCATTGCTTATTTGATAAGAAACTTGATTGTCAGCCCTGTATTTTTTTCAACTTGTTCTCGTGATGTTTGAAATTTTTATGAAAAATAAAATAAATAAAAATACAGAAACGTATAATCGCTAGCGCCTTTATGTATTTATTTCTTTGCGCTTCTCGTTCTTTGTTTGAGTAACAGCGCTAATTTTTCATATCTTTGATAAACGTTTGGAAACCAAATCTCGCGGGATATTTTTATAAAATCGCAGGCTGAACTTTATTTTTTAAAATATTAATACTCAGCAAAAGAATATTTCTATTTCCTTGTTCATTTGCTGATGAGCAATTACAATTGCATTTCAAAACATACGTCGAATCTCGTAGTTCATCTTTTTGCCTCCCCCCTCTTTAATTTTCCTGACAATGGAAGAGTCTAACCCCTCCAACGTCTGATCTCTTCACGCCTGTTCCCCCCTCAATACTTTGGTGAACTCGGCGCCTCTGACTTAACATTTCTTATACATTCACTCCCAAGGAGAGAAAGGGGAAAGGGAGTGAAACTAACATATTAGGCAAAGAGGTCTCCGCCATCGAGCACTAGAAAAGGAATTCAATGCATCCACGTAGGGAGACGTTACGGGGAGGAAAACCCTACAGCGGCTACTAGGAAATGAAAACGGTGTGTGGTGTTGGAAGGAGAGAGGAGGGGTAATATGTTTTAGAATCTGTTATGAGTATCACTGTCTTGCATATCAAAACACTGTATTACAAGAGTTAAGGCTAGTTCAATATCTTGTTATGGAATTGCTTGTTCATGAGAATCTTGTTATGGAATTGCTTGTTCATGAGCATCTTGTTATGGAATTGCTTGTTCATGAGTATCTGCTCAGCTAACTAAAACAATATTTTAATATCTTGCATGCAAATTTGGGGAAGTATCTAATTAGCCAGTTTTTTTTCCTCATTATATTATATGTTAAGCATATTTTCAAAACCCCGTTGCAAACACCTGGAATTTTACTCAAAACCACCTAGAAAACCTGGAAAAGTCAGGGAATTTGATTTCACTAATTGAGTGGGAACCCTGCAGTGTCTTCTACACTATGTCGAAAAAATTCTTTCAATCGATATTTTATAACGAAGTTATGGGCCCGGGTTCGAACCCCGGTGAGGCATGGATGTTGTGTTTGTCTTACGGCATTAGCTCTCTCCCTTCCCTGGAACCAGTAGCCCTAAATTAGGGACGGGCGACTGCTTATAGCTCACTGAGTTTCTAACGGTGGTCGTTCAACCATCATCCCCCCCCCCCCAAAAAAAAAACTTTAGATACATTTATTTCAAGTTCTTGGTGGCAGAATTGCGCATTATGAAAAAGTAAAAATTTAGGCAAAACTTTCTCCATAATGGAAGCTTTCCAGTGCAAAAAGAAGTGTTCAAAGCGGATTTTTAGAAATGAGAACACGATAAAGAAAAGGTGTTTACGCCACTGACTGATACATAGACATCGTAGAAATCACCTGTATAATAATGTAAGTATCCGATTTCTTACGGTAACGCAATATATAATAGCTAGTGCACAAAATGGGGGTGATGAGAAGAAATGCCCTATTCCACAATTACCAAAATTCATGCGATACGCTATCCACAGCATCCGATCTCGCAACAGAACTTCAAAATCAAATCCTTCGACAGACGATTGAAATTTAACAGGTAATCAAACCTCAAGTACTCCCGCTAATCGCCCCTATTACCGGAAAGGTTTCGTCATACGGACACGGAAAAAGTGAGAACGAAGTTTTTCCGTTAATGTAGGAAAGGAATTGCGGAAAGGTTCCAGAAAAATTCAGAATTTTCTGTTAGCACATCTTGAAAACGCCAATTCACCGTCAATATAAGAAAGGAATTGCCAAAAGGTTTCTGAAAATTCAGAATTTTCTGTTAACACATCTTGAAAACTCCAATTCACCGTCAATATAAGAAAGGAATTGTCGAAATGTTTCTGAAAATTCCTAATTTTCCTGGCGTACGAAAAATCCGTGAAATTCAAGTTTTTTTTCGTCTTATTTCACGGAAAAGGTTGTATCAGAAATATTCTTCGTTAAGGTGGTTCCACCTAAAATATCTGCCTTATATTTCCAATGGTAAAACTTCTTTACATATTTTCTTCGCAATTAACGTATTCCCAATGTTGAAAATTTGCACATCGATAAAACTAACTTTAAGTTATAGCATGGGACACTTAATACTTGCTAAAACATAACCATAAATATATTGAAAATCAATTATTTTCCTTTGAGTAATGTCCAGACCTGTTAATAGATGGCGCGCCATGTACACTGATGACGTCAGTAGACAAGCAAATGTTGGATTGCTTAATTATTGTTATGTTTTAGTAAGTATTAAGTATCCCGTGCTATAACTTAAAGTTAGTTTTATCGATGTGCAAATTTTCATCCTTGGGAATATATTAATTGCGAAGAAAATATGTAAAGAGGTTTTACCATTGGAAACATAAGGCAGAAATTTTAGGTGGAACCACCTAATTCATGAAAAGTGGTTCGTGAATTTCAGAATTTATTTTTACAGCGCAGCCTAGATAAATAAAAATATAGTTTGTCCTTTATTTACGACTTGTTTACTTTTCATTGGAGTTCCTCCTACAATTTTGTTATGGGACTGAACAGATATTAATCCAAAGTGTCTTCCGATAGAGTTGTATGCATCCATAACAAAAAATATAATCACAGATGAATTCTAATCTAAAGCGGAAATATTCGTGAAATCCATTCAAATGGTAACATTTGTATCTGAAGAGGAATGAGCGTTTTTCAGAAGGAGATTATCTCGGCGCTAAAGAAAGCGAAAAGCTAATGTTTTTCTTCTGGAGACAAGAAAGAAAACTTCCTCTCTGCTGCATTACACAACGCATAAGTTCTTGACAAAGTAATTTCTTCAGTGATTGATCTCGGAAATAAAAACTAGGTAGGATAACTTAAAGGGACAGTAAAGAACAGCAACTTCAGTGAAATGACATGATGGCAGATACACACATTATGTTCGTTGGGAACTCCTCTCTCCCCGAAGATCCCTGCTTGCTTTCTGTAGTCTTACATTCATAATCGTTATCCGATAAGTCGTTTGATCTTCTGAGGAACGTGAGTAATTACGGCATGATGGCGGATTGGAGATCATCCGGATGAGAGCTCACGGAATGAATCTTCCAGGAGATCGACTTCCCCTGATGTCCCCTACCTACTCTTCTTTTCGCGGGGCAAGAATATTGCAATTCAATTTAGACAGCGTGTTTTCTCTCTAGACGGTGCAGTTTTTATATATTTATAAATAATACATTTGTCATTCGCCTGTGATTTAGAATGCACTTAATCCACTGCAGATGATTTGTCACGAACTTTCTTGCAGTTTTTGTAATTACCAAAATTACGACACCTCATTGCAAAATCACGCATTTGCTCACTTGTATTTAAATTTAATTATGAATGCAAGTAATTCGTCTATCGCTTTTGTCATTAATGGATTTTTCATTTACTTTTGATTATGGCTCTTTCGGTGATTCACATATCTAGCAAGAACAAAAAACACTTTCGCTTCTCGGGAAATCAAAGTGCATCGCAAATCGTGTAGATATACTGCAGAAATGTTTCCCATAGTAATCCATGTCAAAAATGATTTATAAGAGCAACCAATGCTGAAATTTCAGAATACGTATTGGAAGATTGTACATGTGTGCAGTGTGCACAGTGGCAGATCGAGCGGGGGGCTACTGAGGCGCCCCCTTTCCAGTAAGTTTTCTTTTTAAATGGCCAATAATGTAAATAATTAATGTACTTATTTTTGAAAAACTAGCAGTCATGCCCGTTCTCCGAACGGTGAATCTATAAAATAATTTTTGAACATAAAATTAAAGAAAGAGAAAAGTAATTAAGGGAAAGAAAAGTAATTTAAAATCCGTAACTGTGCTACGATTTAGAACAGAGTCGTGACGTCAATGCATACGGTTTGTGTTTTGGAGTACTTTGTATCAACATGAAACTAGGGGACAATCATTTTAATCATCATGTGCACATTTCTGTTTTACGCAATAAAGTGCAATAATTTTGGTTTTACGGAAAATACTCCTAGGTTCTAAAGAATTTCAATTATTAAAACGTTCGTTAAGCATGCTAAACAATATGGAAGTTAAAATTTTCAGTAATTCAAATCTAATAGATTTTCGCAAAAGGGCCTCGACAATTTTTTCTTAATTTTGCCCCGAGTGTTTCCGGTACGCCACTGGGAAAATGTTTAAAAACCTTGCAATGACAGGAAGGGGTAAAAAAGTTAATAGTGTGTGTCTGCCCTCCACAAAGTCTTTCTCTGTTTCTCTCTCTCTCTTTTTTTTTTTTTTTTTCAGACCGAAGCAACCTCCCCCTCTAAGATGGCGAAAGAAGAGGAGTATAAAGAGTTGAAATACGACAACAGTAACTCCATTCCATGGCGTGAATCCACGGAAAGAGATAGACTATTTTTTCATGCTAGTTTGCAGCTAGTTTTACCCCCCAACGATAAATAATCCGGAACTCAACTCAACTACCATCTAACAAATTCTGATAATGTGATTTAGTTTTATATTTCAAGAGAGTTCAGCCGCCCCGGTGGCGCACCGGTCTAAGCGATGGCTTCTGACCATTCGTCCGAGGTGGGTCCGGGTTCGAAATCCGGTGAGGCATGGGTGTTGTGTTTGTCTTACGGCACTGGCTCTCTCCCTTCCCTGGAACTAGTGGCCCTAAATTAGGAAAAAAGAGAGAGAGAGAGAGAGAGAGAGAGAGAGAGAGTTCAGTTTCTTTTCTTTCTCGTTATTTTCATATTCTGTGGTTTATTTTACTTTCATAAAGAAATTATTCGTTAGTGAAGTAAATTAACAAAAGGAGCGAAAAACTAAAGCAAAAGTTGAATCTGTATCCAGCCGCCCCGGTGGCGCAGTGGTCTAAGGCTCTGGCCTCTGATCATTCGTCCGTAAGGGGTCCGGGTTCGAATCCCGGTCAGGCATGGATGTTGTGTTTGTCTTACGGCACTGGCTCTCTCCCTTCCCTGGAACCAGTGACCCTAAATTAGGGACGGGCGACTGCTTATAGCCCATTGGGTTGCTCACGGTGGTCGTTAAACCTCCAATCAAAAAAAAAAAAAAAAAAAAAAAATCTGTATCCACGGAATAACCCAGTACCCAGTTGAACACAGCGGCCCCTGACGACTCCTCAGTCCCCACCTCGCTCTGAGCCCTGGTCTTAATTCGGCCTAGCTATACCCACCCATGTAGCACAAATTGTTTTTTTCAACATTCAGAAATGGTTAACAGGTTGGTTGCAGAAACGTTAAAAAGAATACGTTTAAAAAACACCAGAATGTCTGGTTGATAGATAAACGGTTATATCAACTATTCGAAAAACCCATTTTTAAATTTTATGAAACGTTAAAAAGCTGTATTCTAACGTATTTAAAGTAACTCCAAAAGGTAGATGTTTGGTTAAAGAGGGGTTGATATAGCGTTTTCATTGTACCTCACAGCTTCTGCATTCGTGTAGCATTTAACAAAGAAAAATTCCTGCAATTAAAGTAAGCATGGCATGCGCTTGTATATGGCAGATCGTCTATGAAGTACCTCGGTATACTACCTGCTATCCTTTAAATATGCCAATACTTATTTTGGAGAAGATTCAAGCCTCTTCGTCAGTCTCTACAACAAGACGAAGTTGTTGTTGTTTTTTTACTGGTGGTTTGACGACCACCGTGAGCACCCAATGGGCTATAAGCAGTCGCCCACCCCTAATTTAGGGTCACTGGTTCCAGGGAAAGGAGAGAGCCAGTGCCGTAAGACAAACACAACATTCATGCCTCACGGGATTCGAACCCGGACCCCTTTCGGACGAATGATCAGAAGCCATCGCTTAGACCATTGCGCCACCGGGGCGGCGACGAAGTTTTCAAGTAGCGGGATCCAAAACAATTTAGAACTGTCGTTTTGTCCTAGAGAGAAATAATTAATAACATTCTTCGTAAAAAAACACCGCTTAGGCTATTTAAGCAAGACTCACATACCTTTTAAACAATGCAAAAGGCAGTAGGAAATCTTGTGCCAATTTGAAGTGCCGCCCCGGTGGCGCAGTGGTCTAAGGCGTTGGCCTCTGATCATTCGTCGGAAGGGGTCCGGGTTCGAATCCCGGTCAGGCATGGATGTTGTGTTTGTCTTACGGCACTGGCTCTCTCCCCTTCCCTGGAACCAGTGACTCTAAATTAGGGACGGGCGACTGCTTATAGCCCATTGAGTTGCTCACGGTGGTCGTTAAACCTCAAAAAAAAAAAAAAAAAAAAAAAAAAAAAAAATTTGAAGTTCTGCCACGAGATGTCCACTAAACGGTTTTTCATATAGAACCAAAAGAGGGCGCTGGATTATGCTTTATGAAAGCAACTGGAAATAGACTCTAGAAATAAAATACGATGTCTGCCAAAAAAATTGAGGGTTTTCTAACCCATAATACAGTTCATGTCTTCTTAGAAGTTTAGTACTTATGCAAAAAAGTTACCACTTTCTATTAAAATTAGGTGCGTTTTTCATTAGTTTTTAAGTTTTGTTGATAGATGGCGTTGAGATCTGAGCCTGATCTTCAACGTTTTAAAAATTTCACGATTTCAACACAAATATATCAACTTTACTAAAACGTTTCATAAACGTTCTAAACCGTCCACTGCTTCAACGTTCAGCTGTTAACCACATATCAACGTTTTAAAAAGGTTTTAAAGCAACCAGAAAACAATTACCAACTACCAAGCCCACATTTGAACGTTCAAACAACGTTGCTGTGCTACATCGGCATATCATGGTAAAGAAAGTGAAAGCTCTGAATGACGGTCACCGCTCTGACCGGGAAAAAGTTACCGTTGTTCGGAATTTCGGCCTAAATTAAATTTTGCTTATCAGTTGTATTTGGGCTGAGAAAATCCAGAAATTCAACTCGAAATTAGAGACAGACGCGGTCGGCTTACTGTACCGATGCGGAGATCAGAATACAAACATAATATTAGCTTACAGAAAACTTTGTTACGTTCAGGAGCGGAAATATCCAGATTTAGAGCAATAAATACAACTGATTATTTTCTGCTGAATTTTAGAACCGATAAAACGAATAACAAGCATGACTTTAGTGACTTAAATGCAAGAAACTTTCTTGTTATCTTCGCATATTGTTTACTAAAATTGTATGTCCTCTAGCTAAACTTTCACCATTCAGTCATTGTGTAGGGGATTTTATGAAGGCAATGTCTACCTCCTGAAAGAGCCCTTAGAAATAGTAAGCTTGGAGATTAGAGTTGGGGTATCCTAGGAAAGAATACAGAATACACACACAATTCTAAAAACATATGAGCAACTGCCGTGTTAGGCGACACCATTTGGAATACCAGGGACAGAAAGAACCCACTAGGACCAAACCAACAAACGCCGCCGCCAACGGGCAATATTCCAGGTACCAGCACCGATCTCCGTCGGCTTCGGTGGGCTCTGAGGTGAGACATACACAGTAGCTTGAGCCTGGGGCGGATTTCCGGCTAGGCGCACTAGGCGCGCGCCTAGGGCTTCGCTGTTTGAGGGGCCCCGAAAACATATAATTGTATTTTCAGTTTTGGTTTTCACGGACCGAAGCAAATCAATCCTTAAAGCGACTACTTTTAATTGTCAATTGTTATTTTACTTCTCATATTAATAATAACATATTTTTTCTTGCTGTTGCTGATATTCCGAATTTTCGAGTTCTTATCAATGTACTTATTTTGAAAGGGACGCTTAAAATAATTTTGAGTTCCTTGTAGTATTTGGTAAAGAAGACATTCACGCTTCCCACACTTTTCGTTGTTTAAGGCGAATTCTTAACTGGCCTGCTATGCTATAAATTGCTTTCATGGTACTTCCATCCCAGGGAACACATCTATGTTTGAACCTTCCCACATTCTTCCCGAGTTGAGATGAGGAGTACTTGTAAAAACTTTTCTGATGATCGGGCGTGTTTGCTGTTAATTGTTTTTTTCCTTCGTGGTAGGATAATCAATGAAGAAAGAAATATTCTTCGTAGGATAACTTCTTAGGACAATCAAGTTCTTTCTCGGCCCTTATCCCTCTAAACCATCTTAAATCAAAAGAGTTATTAACATTTAGGCTGAAAAAATAAAGAAATTTGAGAATATCACACTATCTTATTTAATTGTGTTAAAAGTAATTTATATTGTATTGCAACAACATTTTCTCATTACTTTCCGCTCCTTTGGTTTAATACTGATAATTGTCAAGTATTCTCACCTTTTCTATTCCTTAAATCGACTTAACACTAGCTTTTGAAAAAGCAATAAAAAGTTTCAATGATACTCTTACTCAAAAAGCTGCAGTCTCTACTTTTTGATTTTCAAACCGGATCTTTTGCATTTAATTTGTATGCTTCTGTTTCGTATAACTGCAGTGCAGGTATAAATGGGACACGGGCATTTAAAGTGCCAAACCTAACATCCATTGATTCCCTATTAGCTTCAAAATTCTGTTTATGATAACTGCAGTGCATGAAGTATATAGGGGGCCGCCCCGGTGACGCAGTGGTCTAAGCGATGGCCTCTGATCATTCGTCCGTAAGGGGTCCGGGTTCGAATCCCGGTGAGGCATGGATGTTGTGTTTGTCTTACGGCACTGGTTCTCTCCCTTCCCTGGAACCAGTGACTCCAAATTAGGGACGGGCGACTGCTTATAGCCCATTGAGTTGCTCACGGTGGTCGTTAAACCTCCAATCAAAAAAAAAAAAAAGTATATGGGATATTAAAAGTGTCAAACTTAAAATATTTTTTGAGATATCTCTGAAATCAAAAAGTTTGATGTGCACGGACAGACAAAATTATTACACTAGCACTGTTTCTTACAGAACGTTCTAATAATAGGAAGCGATGGCATTTTAAAAAAGTGTAAAAACCTTTTTCTTGACTCCCCCCTTTTTTTTTGTTAATCTCACGGATGAAAATTTCTGAAAGCATAAGAAGGGGAAGGGGGCCCCCTGAGCCTTCTAGCGCCTAGGGCCCTAAAAGATCTAAAGTCTCCTCTGACTTGAGCTCATCTCTAGTAATTATCGTCACGCGTCGAACTAATCCTTTTTTCACTTAAGCACGCCGTCGTACCAACCGTAATGCAACCCATTCTGCCTGAGGCACAATTCCTTTGATAACATTCTTTATTCCCATCTTGCTCACCCGGCGAAGCACCGAAGGAACTAAGTAAAATCCCAAGGGACAAGGTGACAATTAGACCTCTTTTCAGACTGACTGGGATGTCCGTTGACAATTTTTAAGAGATTCCCTTGTTCGGAGGTTATCGTTAATGTTAATCCTATCGCAGCTGTTCGGTTTCGACGAAAACTTACGGTTCTTTGGAGGTTACTGTTGTTCGGAGGCGTCCGTTAATAAAGGATTCACTGTACATTGAACTAAGGGATCTGTGGACTACTGTTGTTTGTGTCACACACGAAATCGGGAAGGGGGCCCCTGAGCCTTCTAGCGCCTAGGGCCCCAAAAGATCTAAAGTCTCCTCTGACTTGAGCTCATCTCTAGTAATTATCGTCACGTGTTGAACTAATCCTTTTTTTCACTTAAGCACGCCATCGTACCAACCGTAATGCAACCCATTCTGCCCGAGGCACAATTCCTTTGATAACATTCTTTATCCCCATCTTGCTCACCCGGCGAAGCACCGAAGGAACTAAGTAAAATCCCAAGGGACAAGGTGACAATTAGACCTCTTTTCAGACTGACTGGAATGTCCGTTGACAATTTTTAAGAGATTCCCTTGTTCGGAGGTTATCGTTAATGTTGATCCTATCGCAGCTGTTCGGTTTCGACGAAAACTTACGGTTCTTTGGAGGTTACTGTTGTTCGGAGGCGTCCGTTAATAGAGGATTCACTGTACATTGAACTAAGAGATCTGTGGACTACTGTTGTTTGTGTCACACACGAAATCGTAGGCCCGCGTGATGTAGCAAAAATTTCGATTCCTGGGACCAGCACACTTTTTCTCGTCCACTGAGGTCCAAGCGGGTTTGAATGGCACTACAGCAGCCGCTGGTGAATTTGGGGTACCCTTCAGTTCCGGAACATCCTAATGTGCGAGAGTGCAGCACGTCATCACTTCGTTTGTACCTTCCAAGCAAGCAGAACATCGAGGGTTAAAACATCTAATGACCGCCCCTATCAGTTCACATCGGCTACCACTTCACTACGGCAATACCGTCTTCTAAGATGCTTTTTTATTTTGAGACAGTCTTTCTGGGCGGGTAACCATTTTGAATTTGATTTTGTTCTTCGTAACCCTTCCTTTCTGTTCAAACTCCATCTCAGAATGTAGTGTTGTTGGAAGCAACTGAATTTCATAATCCTTTGCCGCCTCCACAAATTATTGGATGCAATTTAGTGATTAGCCCTCGTACAAGATAATGTCAGTTACACACTATATTGACAAAAGTCACCGGACACCCCTTCAAAAGCAAATGAACGGTTCCTCTGCGTTGTTAAGATGCGCGGAACAGCTGAAAACAGTATAAATACAAGTCTGCAGCTGACCGCGATCATATCGCACTGTGAGGTTAAATGAAAATGTCGCGGCGGGAGAGAACTGACTTTGAGAAAGGAAAGATTGTTGGGTGTTATATTAGTGGGTTGTCCATAAGAGAAACCGAGAGGCGTTTAAACATACCCAAGTCAACTAATTTGGATGTACTGAATAAGTGGAAGACACATGGCGTGCCTGAAGCAGCAAAACGTACCGACAGACCAAAGAAAATCAGTGATAAAGGACGTCGAAGCCTCAGGAGAGTCGTTACAGCTAATCGACGGAGTACTGCACAAGACCTCAGTATACAGGTGAGTAAAAACGCTGGAACCTCGGTATGTTCACGTACCATTCGCAGAGAACTTCATTCATGGGTTACCGTGGTCGTGCGGCCGCTCATAAGCGTTTCATCTCCATTTAGAAGGCTACTCGTCGTTTAGCATGGTGTAAAGAACATTTATCGTGGACCGTAGATCAATGGAAACGGGTCCTATGGACTGATGAATCCAGATGCACGATCCATCAGTCTGATGGCCCTGTGTGGGTATGGCGGCAGCCGGGGGAACGCTATTTACCGCAGTGTACTGTTCCTACGGCCAAGTTTGGGGCTAGCACTGTACTCGTGCGGGGGTGTTTTTGTAGTATGATCTCGGCACATTGGTTATCGTGGACAAACCTGTTAACCAACGCGTCTACCTCGATATTCTGAACAATTATGCCCTACCAACTCTGTGGCAATACTATGGAACCAAGCCTTGTTGGTACCAGCAGGATAATGCCCCGAGCCATAAAGCAAGGACTGTTACGGCGTGTAATTCCGTCTCTTGTGTGGACTGATCAGCACAGAGCCCTGATCTTAATCCCATAGAGCACCTATAGGATGAATTAGAGCGTCGCATAAGAAGTTTGGAACCAATGCCTACTACTAAGCAACAGTTAGCGGCAGCACTATGTATTGAATGGAAGCACATACCTATCGGAGTGTTCCAAAACCTTGTCAAAAGCATGTCTCGAAGGGTCAGTGCATGTATTAAGGCCAAAGATGGACCAACACCGTAATAATGTATGTCAATAAAGGCTATGTTGTGTTTCTATTCCAGGTGCCTGGTGACTTTTGTCAATATAGTGTATTATAAATATGGAAAGACGAAGTCGCTGCACCTTTCAAATAATACACTCATGTTCATAAAAAAACAACTTCTGACAGGAGTCGAGCTACGACGGTGATTTTTACAAGATATGTTCGTTAGGCAATACAGAACAAATGATTAGCATCTCGGTGTCATACGTACCAGGTGCGTCGATGAAGCTAATAATCGGTGTGGGCACCACTGGCTTGTATCATCTGCTGTACGGCCGGAGGCATCAAATCAAATAATGTGTGAATGGTGTCCTGTGGAATAGCCATCCAGGCTGTATTGATCCGCGTCCAAAGTTCATCAAAAGTTGCTGGCGGACGGTCGTACGCTTTGAGATATTGAATCAAATATTGTGTAAATGGTGTCCTGTGGAATAGCCATCCAGGCTGCATTGACCCGCGTCCAAAGTTCACCAAGAGTTGCTGGCAGATGGTCGTACGCTCTGAGGTATTGAATCAAATAATGTGTGAATGGTGTCCTGTGGAATAGCCATCCAGGCTGTATTGACCCGCATCCAAAGTTCATCAAGAGTTGCTGGCGGATGGTCGTACGCTCTGAGGTATTGAATTAAATAATGTGTGAATGGTGTCCTGTGGAATAGCCATCCAGGCTGTATTGACCCTCGTCCAAAGTTCACCAAGAGTTGCTGGCGGACGGTAGTACGCTTTGAGGTATTGAATCAAATAATGTGTGAATGGTGTCCTGTGGAATAGCCATCCAGGCTGTATCGACCCGCGTCCAAAGTTCATCAAGAGTTGCTGGCGGACGGTCGTACGTTCTGAGGTATTGAATCAAATAATGTGTGAATGGTGTCCTGTGGAATAGCCATCCAGGCTGTATTGACCCGCGTCCAAAGTTCATGAAGAGTTGCTGGCGGACGGCTGTACGCTCTAAGGTATTAAATCAAATAATGTTTGAATGGTGTTCCGTGGAATAGCCATCCAGGCTGTATTGACCCGCGTCAAAAGTTCATCGAGGGTTACTGGCGAAGGGTCGTACCGCTGCACCTGTCGTTTGAGCTTGTCCCAGAGATCTTCTATGGGTCATAAATCCCACTATCTAGCAGGCCACGGCAGAAGTGGAACGTTGTTATTCCTGAAAAATGCACGTGTTGTCACTTCAACATGCGGTGTGGCATTGTCCTGTTGAAATATGTCCCCGGTGACGTCCTGCAGGTATGGAATGGCTACCGGCCGTAAAATGCCATTGACGTAACGGACACTCGTTATGGTGGTACGGACTATCACGAGAGGTGATCTGCTTTCGTACCCGATAGCACCCCAAGCCATAATGTCTCATGTTGGTACAGTACGCCTGGCGCGATTACACTCTTCCTGACGCCTCTCCCCCCTGTCGTCGGCACACAGAGATGTGGCCATCATTTTTGCCTAAACATAAGCGCATTTCGTCCGAGAACACGATGTTGTGCCATTCGTCATGCCACTATTTTCGTCCGATGCACCATTGCAGCCTGGCAGTCCGTTGCTGCGGTGTCAAGGGTATAGCCTGAGGAGGGGCCAACGAGCCTGCAGTCAGAATTGTAATAACCAGCGACGTTCTGTTACAGCTAACATGGGAGAATGTGTCGCAGTTTGCCACTGCTGCGCCAACGCCGTTGATGATGCAGTTCGGTTACTCAAAGACATCCTCATGAGATGACGCTTGTTCCTCGACGTTGTCTGTGTACGACGTTCAGAACCTTCTCTGGCTGTCCTAGGTTCTTTTTCTTACCATTCCTTGATCACCCTCGCCTGGACGGAGACGGCGCGCCCCACACGACCGGCAATCTACCAGAGGGAAGCATTGCAGTGCCTCATGACGATAATGCGACCTCTGCCGAACTCGCTGATGCAGTGGCGTAACTAGCACGGGGTGCGCCCCTCCCCCGCAATATTTACTTCAGCACCCCTAAGCACAGTAATGTTCCCCAGGATTTCGAATACGAAGGGAGGATGTGTTTTTCGTAGTGTGTGTGTGTGTGTGTGCACGCGCACTGCAAAAAAAAAATAAGTGGTGTGAATTCAGGGAAAATTTCTGAAAATAACGTGCAGCAAAGTTGACGGTAGGTATCCGTGTTTTTCAGAAATTTCCGTTTCTAGAAGTTCTCGTTTATTTTACCTTCCGTATTGTCACAGATTTTCCGTAGTCAGAAATTTCGTTTATTCCGGGCCTTAATTTGGAAAGCCGCGCCGGGCTTTCCAAATTAAGGCCCGTGTAGACCTCTAGGCCGAATAGCTTCAATCTGTAGGACATCCAGTGTTTTGAAAGTGAAACTCGGCGTTTATTTAGGCAAAGCTAAGTACTGTATATCTTAAAGGAAAACATGAATCTTTGGGTTAATTATTTGTTTGTTTGTTTGTTTTTGTGCGCGTTCGGATTTTTTCATAAACTATAACTGGCAGCTGCAGTACGCCTCTTCTTTACCCGCGCCGGATACGCCACTGCGCTGATGTGACTGTACGACTGTCTTACACGACGACGAAGCATCCTTACCCACTGCTGATCAAGCACTGACATGCCGACCAAGCCACGCGGTGCTTATAACAGAAAAACGGCCGATTTTCGGTCTATGACGTTGTGCCATCTCATTTGCCTAGACGCGGCACGCATTGCACCTATGACGCCAAAATGTTAATAATTTCTGCGACATTGCCCGATTAGTATATCCTATAAGAATCAAAGTCAAACCTCGACTCCTTTCTGGTGTCCTGTTTTTCATGAACGTAAGTGTATATGAATCAAAGCAAACATAATTTGCTTGTACCACTTAGTGGTCATCCATGTAACACTTCTCAGAAAACTTGAAAATTTCAATCGTCCTGGAGCGGGAATCGAACTCCGCATCTACAGATTACCGGTCGAGTATGCTAAAATATTCAGTGAATTTCCCATGCATTATGAAGAATATTTCTTCCTTTCATTGATTTGTAAGTGTATATTTTGTTCGTGCTACCCGTATGACGTACTAATTGAAACAGGTTAAAATCTGTCAGCGTACGGATTAAAAGATGTAAACGTATGAGGTCATAAAATTAACGCTCTCTAATTCTTCCCGCGATTTCAATATTAATGTTAAAATGAAACGAAGAAAACAACACGAGAATGAGGATTAATTCAAAATGAGCATTTAAGTGCGTCTTTTCTAGGTATCATCATTCTTTCGTGATTTCCTCTACGTTGTGTTTCCCACGGTAAGCTTAGTCATTTTTATTTTATTCTTTTTTGTCTCCGTCCTTCATTAATTGCTTGGATCCTATGTTATTTTATTTTATCATCATTTTTTTTTCTTTTCCTGCTGCACGGAGGAGTGGAGTGCTTTGCGTTGTAACACAGGATGTCATATTTGTCGACGCGGCGTGAATGTCGTCAATGAAAGTGACCGGCAGTTGGGGTAGCTAACCCAGCAACCTTCAAAGGCATAAGAAGAAATAATTCAGAAAGGCCAAGGAGGAAGGAGAAAAAGAAAAGGAAATCTATTATCGGGAACTTCCTTGTTTGAAGTTTCTCATAGGATGAATAAAAAAGCGATGACGGTGCTTTTTAAACGACCGAGGAAATTGTTGAGATATTTATCGGCTAAATTATTCAAGAGTCACTTTAAAGTATTGGGTGTTGTTAGATTCATACAGCAATTCAGTAAATCACTTTTCCTGTCGAGCGGTGCGTTGAAAATTGTTTCCGTAGAAATGAAAGACTAGTTGAAAGTTTCGATTTTGTAATTTACTGCTAAAGTCCCTTCTTATCGATTTCATCCTTTTAAACTTTATACATTTATTTTTGAGAAGTAATGCGTGTTCAACAAAGAACAGGTATAAGTAATCCTCTATAAAGAAATTTATTTTTATCAAGCTATCCCATAGAGTACTTAGTGTGGTGCGTGTACCAAATATAGTAGTGCTATTAAGAGAGCTAATCAGTGACGTAACTACACTGTTAAAAATTGGTACTTAGAAATAAGTAAAATGTACTCGTTTTTGAGTACATTCTGGGCTTACAATAGCTACGAGTACTTGTGTCTAATTTTGGAAAAGACACGTACTCATTTTTGAGTACGTGCAGGGAATCAATTGTGAGTATATCTGGTATTTCTAATTTGAAATATATGTACTCATTTTTGAGTACATATATTTCAAATATGTATACTAAAAAAATCCATATATTTCAAATACATGTGCTCTAACTTCATTCAGTTTCTGTGCCCTTTCGGGCAGGGCACAGAAACTGAATGAAGTTGGAGCGAATCTAGCGATTCTGACACGATAGTTTGTAAATGAGAGAGAGCACACTAGATGGCGCCACCGCACAAGCGTACGATTTTGCACATAGAATACAGAGAGAAATTAGGGGCGCTTAGGAATGAGCATCTTTATATGTAACCGGAGGCCGTCACTTAACGTGTTCGTCCGATGCACGGCGGATATTCAGAGATTGTTAGAAATTCACACCACCACGGAAAGCCCCCAGGTTCAAGCCTATCAGGCTAGGTTTGAACCTGGGGTCCCTCCGTCAGTAGTCTGAATCTCTAACCACTAAGCCATCCGCGGCTCGATTTCAAATTTGGGATACGTGTACTCCATACATACTCATTTATTCATAGAATCAACTGGAAGTATATTATTCGATGGCACATCTGGGATAATAGATATACTCGTTGTCACATGCTGGGCAAATGGACCGCACAATTTTATGACAAATATAGTGATGACGCGACAATATATTATTTATGAGATTGACACAAATACAGTTAATGTAAAAACGTACACAAAGATATTTTATGCATAATTAAATTACTTGTGATCAGTGATTTTGTTGTACTAATTATTTATGTGTGCCACTTTACACATTTATTCAACAATTTCTCTTGAAATCTATAATATCTAAAATGAAGTAATACGAGATTATATTTATATTTATTGACGCAGTTATTTGTATGTACGTATGGTTACTTATATTTGAGCGTGCCCTGTACTCGTTTACGATAAGATTGTATTTAAAAAAACCCGAGTAGATTCAGGTTCTCATTTTTAAGTAGATTTTTTTTAACAGTTTACTGTTCAGCGCGGTTAACTGAGATCGAAGTCGCGTCTCCTAGCTCCGGAGTAAATTGCTCTAACCGACTAAGCTACACCGGCGGAATGTATCGCTGCAGATCTGTCGTCTTGACACGTGCTTCACCTCTGAAGTACGTCACAAGAGGGTTAAGAAAATAAATTTTTTAGCTCAATTCCATAGATAAAATAGAAAGATGGTAGATGCGGGTGTAAAGAAAAATACTGCAAACACAGAAAGCTAGAGACAAAAAAGAGATCCATTCAATTCGTGCGTCTGCTTATGCTCTCAAGACGGTGACCTTGGCATGATCTGAACTGATCATATGTAGAGGATTTTAGGAAGGGAGTGTCTGACCCCATGTCTTAAACAACCCTTAGAAATAGGAAGCTAGGAGATTTGGGCTATAGTGCCCGATAGGAAAGTCACACGGAAGCGAGGTAGAAGACGCCCTTATTTACTACCGGGGGCCAGTACCCGGGGTCCGACGGCTTAATGTGCCCATCAGATCAGATTAGATCATATGTAGAGGATTTTAGGAAGGGAGTGTCTGACCCCATGTCTTAAACAACCCTTAGAAATAGGAAGCTAGGAGATTCGGGCTAGAGTGCCTGATAGGAAAGTCACACGGAAGGGAGGTAGAAGACGCCCTTATTTACTACCGGGGGCCAGTACCCGGGGTCTGACGGCTTAATGTGCCCATCAGATCAGATCAGATCATATGTAGAGGATTTTAGGAAGGGAGTGTCTGACCCCAGGTCTTAAACAACCCTTGGAAATAGGAAGCTAGGAGATTTGGGCTAGATTGCCCGATAGGAAAGTCACACGGAAGGGAGGTAGAAGACGCCCTTATTTACTACCGGGGGCCAGTACCCGGGGTCCGACGGCTTAATGTGCCCATCAGATCAGATTAGATCATATGTAGAGGATTTTAGGAAGGAGTGTCTGACCCCATGTCTTAAACAACCCTTAGAAATAGGAAGCTAGGAGATTCGGGCTAGAGTGCCTGATAGGAAAGTCACACGGAAGGGAGGTAGAAGACGCCCTTATTTACTACCGGGGGCCAGTACCCGGGGTCCGACGGCTTAATGTGCCCATCAGATCAGATTAGATCATATGTAGAGGATTTTAGGAAGGGAGTGTCTGACCCATGTCTTAAACAACCCTTAGAAATAGGAAGCTAGGAGATTCGGGCTAGAGTGCCTGATAGGAAAGTCACACGGAAGGGAGGTAGAAGACGCCCTTATTTACTACCGGGGGGCCAGTACCCGGGGTCCGACGGCTTAATGTGCCCATCAGATCAGATCAGATCATATGTAGAGGATTTTAGGAAGGGAGTGTCTGACCCCATGTCTTAAACAACCCTTAGAAATAGGAAGCTAGGAGATTCGGGCTAGAGTGCACGATAGGAAAGTCACACGGAAGTGAGGTAGAAGACGCCCTTATTTACTACCGGGGGCCAGTACCCGGGATCCGACGGCTTAATGTGCCCATCAGATCAGATCAGATCATATGTAGAGGATTTTAGGAAGGGAGTGTCTGACCCCATGTCTTAAACAACCCTTAGAAATAGGAAGCTAGGAGATTCGGGCTAGAGTGCACGATAGGAAAGTCACACGGAAGTGAGGTAGAAGACGCCCTTATTTACTACCGGGGGCCAGTACCCGGGGTCCGACGGCTTAATGTGCCCATCAGATCAGATCAGATCATATGTAGAGGATTTTAGGAAGGGAGTGTCTGACCCCATGTCTTAAACAACCCTTAGAAATAGGAAGCTAGGAGATTCGGGCTAGAGTGCACGATAGGAAAGTCACACGGAAGTGAGGTAGAAGACGCCCTTATTTACTACCGGGGGGCCAGTACCCGGGGTCCGACGGCTTAATGTGCCCATCAGATCAGATCAGATCATATGTAGAGGATTTTAGGAAGGGAGTGTCTGACCCCAGGTCTTAAACAACCCTTAAAAATAGGAAGCTAGGAGATTTGGGCTATAGTGCCCGATAGGAAAGTCACACGGAAGGGAGGTAGAAGACGCCCTTATTTACTACCGGGGGCCAGTACCCGGGGTCCGACGGCTTAATGTGCCCATCAGATCAGATCAGATCATATGTAGAGGATTTTAGGAAGGAGTGTCTGACCCCATGTCTTAAACAACCCTTAGAAATAGGAAGCTAGGAGATTCGGGCTAGAGTGCACGATAGGAAAGTCACACGGAAGTGAGGTAGAAGACGCCCTTATTTACTACCGGGGGGCCAGTACCCGGGATCCGACGGCTTAATGTGCCCATCAGATCAGATCAGATCATATGTAGAGGATTTTAGGAAGGGAGTGTCTGACCCCATGTCTTAAACAACCCTTAGAAATAGGAAGCTAGGAGATTCGGGCTAGAGTGCACGATAGGAAAGTCACACGGAAGTGAGGTAGAAGACGCCCTTATTTACTACCGGGGGCCAGTACCCGGGGTCCGACGGCTTAATGTGCCCATCAGATCAGATCAGATCATATGTAGAGGATTTTAGGAAGGGAGTGTCTGACCCCATGTCTTAAACAACCCTTAGAAATAGGAAGCTAGGAGATTCGGGCTAGAGTGCCTGATAGGAAAGTCACACGGAAGGGAGGTAGAAGACGCCCTTATTTACTACCGGGGGGCCAGTACCCGGGGTCCGACGGCTTAATGTGCCCATCAGATCAGATCAGATCATATGTAGAGGATTTTAGGAAGGGAGTGTCTGACCCCATGTCTTAAACAACCCTTAGAAATAGGAAGCTAGGAGATTCGGGCTAGAGTGCACGATAGGAAAGTCACACGGAAGTGAGGTAGAAGACGCCCTTATTTACTACCGGGGGGCCAGTACCCGGGGTCCGACGGCTTAATGTGCCCATCAGATCAGATCAGATCATATGTAGAGGATTTTAGGAAGGGAGTGTCTGACCCCACGTCTTAAACAACCCTTAGAAATAGGAAGCTAGGAGATTCGGGCTAGAGTGCCTGATAGGAAAGTCACACGGAAGGGAGGTAGAAGACGCCCTTATTTACTACCGGGGGCCAGTACCCGGGGTCCGACGGCTTAATGTGCCCATCAGATCAGATCAGATCATATGTAGAGGATTTTAGGAAGGGAGTGTCTGACCCCATGTCTTAAACAACCCTTAGAAATAGGAAGCTAGGAGATTCGGGCTAGAGTGCCTGATAGGAAAGTCACACGGAAGGGAGGTAGAAGACGCCCTTATTTACTACCGGGGGCCAGTACCCGGGGTCCGACGGCTTAATGTGCCCATCAGATCAGATCAGATCATATGTAGAGGATTTTAGGAAGGGAGTGTCTGACCCCATGTCTTAAACAACCCTTAGAAATAGGAAGCTAGGAGATTTGGGCTAGAGTGCACGATAGGAAAGTCACACGGAAGTGAGGTAGAAGACGCCCTTATTTACTACCGAGGGGCCAGTACCCGGGGTCCGACGGCTTAATGTGCCCATCAGATCAGATCAGATCATATGTAGAGGATTTTAGGAAGGGAGTGTCTGACCCCATGTCTTAAACAACCCTTAGAAATAGGAAGCTAGGAGATTTGGGCTAGAGTGCACGATAGGAAAGTCACACGGAAGCGAGGTAGAAGACGCCCTTATTTACTACCGGGGGCCAGTACCCGGGGTCCGACGGCTTAATGTGCCCATCAGATCAGATCAGATCATATGTAGAGGATTTTAGGAAGGGAGTGTCTGACCCCATGTCTTAAACAACCCTTAGAAATAGGAAGCTAGGAGATTTGGGCTAGAGTGCCTGATAGGAAAGTCACACGGAAGGGAGGTAGAAGACGCCCTTATTTACTACCGGGGGGCCAGTACCCGGGGTCCGACGGCTTAATGTGCCCATCAGATCAGATCAGATCATATGTAGAGGATTTTAGGAAGGGAGTGTCTGACCCCATGTCTTAAACAACCCTTAGAAATAGGAAGCTAGGAGATTTGGGCTAGAGTGCACGATAGGAAAGTCACACGGAAGTGAGGTAGAAGACGCCCTTATTTACTACCGGGGGCCAGTACCCGGGATCCGACGGCTTAATGTGCCCATCAGATCAGATCAGATCATATGTAGAGGATTTTAGGAAGGGAGTGTCTGACCCCATGTCTTAAACAACCCTTAGAAATAGGAAGCTAGGAGATTTGGGCTAGAGTGCACGATAGGAAAGTCACACGGAAGTGAGGTAGAAGACGCCCTTATTTACTACCGAGGGGCCAGTACCCGGGGTCCGACGGCTTAATGTGCCCATCAGATCAGATCAGATCATATGTAGAGGATTTTAGGAAGGGAGTGTCTGACCCCATGTCTTAAACAACCCTTAGAAATAGGAAGCTAGGAGATTTGGGCTAGAGTGCACGATAGGAAAGTCACACGGAAGCGAGGTAGAAGACGCCCTTATTTACTACCGGGGGCCAGTACCCGGGGTCCGACGGCTTAATGTGCCCATCAGATCAGATCAGATCATATGTAGAGGATTTTAGGAAGGGAGTGTCTGACCCCATGTCTTAAACAACCCTTAGAAATAGGAAGCTAGGAGATTTGGGCTAGAGTGCACGATAGGAAAGTCACACGGAAGTGAGGTAGAAGACGCCCTTATTTACTACCGGGGGGCCAGTACCCGGGGTCCGACGGCTTAATGTGCCCATCAGATCAGATCAGATCATATGTAGAGGATTTTAGGAAGGGAGTGTCTGACCCCATGTCTTAAACAACCCTTAGAAATAGGAAGCTAGGAGATTCGGGCTAGAGTGCCTGATAGGAAAGTCACACGGAAGGGAGGTAGAAGACGCCCTTATTTACTACCGGGGGGCCAGTACCCGGGGTCCGACGGCTTAATGTGCCCATCAGATCAGATCAGATCATATGTAGAGGATTTTAGGAAGGGAGTGTCTGACCCCATGTCTTAAACAACCCTTAGAAATAGGAAGCTAGGAGATTTGGGCTAGAGTGCACGATAGGGAAGTCACACGGAAGTGAGGTAGAAGACGCCCTTATTTACTACCGAGGGGCCAGTACCCGGGGTCCGACGGCTTAATGTGCCCATCAGATCAGATCAGATCATATGTAGAGGATTTTAGGAAGGGAGTGTCTGACCCCATGTCTTAAACAACCCTTAGAAAAAGGAAGCTAGGAGACTTGGGCTAGAGTGCACGATAGGAAAGTCACACGGAAGCGAGGTAGAAGACGCCCTTATTTACTACCGGGGGCCAGTACCCGGGGTCCGACGGCTTAATGTGCCCATCAGATCAGATCAGATCATATGTAGAGGATTTTAGGAAGGGAGTGTCTGACCCCATGTCTTAAACAACCCTTAGAAATAGGAAGCTAGGAGATTTGGGCTAGAGTGCACGATAGGAAAGTCACACGGAAGTGAGGTAGAAGACGCCCTTATTTACTACCGGGGGCCAGTACCCATGGTCCGACGGCTTAATGTGCCCATCAGATCAGATCAGATCATATGTAGAGGATTTTAGGAAGGGAGTGTCTGACCCCATGTCTTAAACAACCCTTAGAAATAGGAAGCTAGGAGATTCGGGCTAGAGTGCCTGATAGGAAAGTCACACGGAAGGGAGGTAGAAGACGCCCTTATTTACTACCGGGGGGCCAGTACCCAGGGTCCGACGGCTTAATGTGCCCATCAGATCAGATCATATGTAGAGGATTTTAGGAAGGGAGTGTCTGACCCCAGGTCTTAAACAACCCTTGGAAATAGGAAGCTAGGAGATTTGGGCTAGAGTGCCCGATAGGAAAGTGACACGGAAGCGAGGTAGAAGACGCCCTTATTTACTACCGGGGGGCCAGTACCCGGGGTCCGACGGCTTAACGTGCCCATCCGACGCACGGCGGATATTTAGTGGATCGAGCGTTCGTACCTGCTGGGATCGAACCTGAGGTCCTTTCCGTGGCAGTCACGAACGTCCTTGGCATAATCAACAACTACGCAGTTTTATGTTGGATGACCAGTGGCTGATTTCCAATTAGGCGCACTTAGGTCCCCAGAGCTTGAGGAGCCCCAAAAACGTATAATTGGATTGCCAGTATTGTTTTGGTTTTCAAAAACCGAAGCAAAGAAAAAATGCAGACCTTCTTAAATTTTCCGATGAAAATAATAATAAGAAAATGCTTTCAAGAAACTCTTCACATTCTTGCTTTCCTATAATAATGACTGATGAAATTCTTACTATCCACCTTTCTTGGTCCATGGCATTCGTCTATGCCAAAACTCCTCCACGAAAAGTCATCCACCCTTTTCAAGTTAAGCACTGTGCATAAATTACTTTTTACATATTTTCTAATATGAAAAACTTTTCCGGTTGCCAGTGTCTTCAAGTATTTTATTATTGTTTGATACCATGCTCGTTCCCAACAAATTTGCTCAAAATGTAAAAAACAAGATGATTTTCAAAAGTTGAGGCAATGGAAAGAGCACGTTTTATAATTGAAATGCATTCCAATTATGAAACCTTTTGACAATTTACAGGCGATGTATGAAATTTCATTTTCAGCACCCTTAGCGTTACATTTGCCAAGAAACTTGCAACTGAAAAGGTGTTAAAGTAATCAGTTTTGCCAAACGTATCAAACTCAAAAAGAGCTTTTGCTGTAACTGAAATAGTTTCTTTGTAGCGCACAGCTAAAATTTAGGAATTTCCACTTTGAGAACTCCTAGCGGGAAATTTATGAACTAGTAGTGAAATTTAAAATTGGAAAAATTTATCGAATTTTTATGCCCGATCATTCGCAAAAATAATTTTTGAAAAATCTGTGAAAACCAAATTTTTTTGCCTTCAGCGCCTTTAGTAGGAAATTAACGAACTAATTGGAAAATTTAAATATTTGAGAAGAAACAGTTAAGCCTAATCTTAAAGGCACAAAAATATTTCTCAACCACGATGTCGCCGCCCCGGTGGCGCAGTTTTCTAAGGCGCTGGCCTCTGATCATTCGTCCGTAAGGGGTCCGGGTTCGAATCCCGGTCAGGCATGGATGTTGTGTTTGTCTTACGGCACTGGCTCTCTCCCTTCCCTGGAACCAGTGACCCTAAATTAGGGACGGGCGACTGCTTATAGCCCATTGAGTTGCTCACGGTGGTCGTTAAACCTCCAATAAAAAAAACCCCCCAAAAAAACCACGATGTTCCTCTGCCCAGTTTCTACGGGCCGTGCTGTTAAGGTGGTTCCACCTAAAATATCTGCCGCCCCGGTGGCGCAGTAGTCAAAGCCATGGCTTCTGATCATTCGTCCGAAAGGGGTCCGGGTTCGAATCCCGGTGAGGCATGGATGTTGTGTTTGTCTTACGGCACTGGCTCTCTTTCTCTTTCCTGCAACCAGTGGCCCTAAATTAGGGACGGGCGACTGCTTATATAGCCCATTGAGTTGCTCACGGTGGTCGTTAAATCTCCAATCAAATAAAAAAAAAAATCTCTGCCTTATGTTTCCAATGGTAAAACTTCTTTACATATGATCTTCGCAATTAATGTATTCCCAAGGAGGAAAATTTGCACATCGATAAAACTAACTTTAAGCTATAGCATGGGATACTTAATACTTGCTAAAACATAACCATAATTCTATTAAAAATCAATCATTTTCCTTTGAGTAATGTTCAGACCTGTTTATAGATGGCACGACCTGTACGTTGATGACGTTAGTAGACAAACAAATGTTGGATTGCCTAATTATGGTTATGTTTTAGCAAGTATTAAGTCTCCCATGCTATAACTTAAAGTTAGTTTTATTGATGTGCGAATTTTCACCCTGGGGAATACATTAATTGGGAAGAAAATGTGTAAAAAATGTTTGCCATTGGAAATATAAGGCAGAGATTTTAGGTGGAACCACCTTAAAGGAACACGCCGCTCCGGTGGCGCAGTGGTCTAAGCGATGGCTTCTCATCATTCGTCCGGAAGGGGTCCGGGTTCGAATCCCGGTGAGGCAGGGATGTTGTGTTTGTATTACGGCACTGGCTCTCTCTCTCTGTGTATTGCAACCAGGGGCCCTAAATTAGGGACGGGCGATTGCTTATAGCCCATTGAGTTGCTCACGGTGGTCGTTAAACCTTCAATAAAAAAAGGAAGACACCCCATTGGTCTACGTGCATAAAGGCCACCTTAATAAAAGCGATTGCTAGTAGTTTGAGTTGACACCCTGCGTCCTGTTGGCACGAGAAGCTCTCGCTTGAGCTGAGTAGCATTTTGCTGCCTGTTCTGACCAGCTGTTAGCAATAGGTAACGGTCGTCCCTTGCTGTAGTTGCTCGTGGAAGGCATTGTCCTTACATTCTTCGAACACTTCGCGTATCCAGTATCCTGGAATTTTGTCCACAGCTGGGAAATTACCCTTCGTGACACTCCAATGGCTCCTGCTACTATCCGTTGTGTTGGATCTGCTTCCAGCTTTCCAATAACTTTCCACGTCGTTGATTCTGTCAAATCATGCTGCTGAGACATCGTTCGAATCAAAGACTTCAAGAAACGAAATGTCACGATGAACGCGGATGAATAAGGGGCTCCCAGAAAACCTTCGTTTCTATCCCAATCTATGATTTATGCATTCTGACGTCAGAAACGCTAATTTGCATAAGGATATGCATAATTCGGATGTCTTCGTCACAAATGATTTGCGTTTTCCACTTTTCGGTAACATATCATTTGATCGGCTTGCAGAATGTCTCCAGAGTCAGATGCTCCCTTAATCATTTTGAGCAGTGTAGTTAAACTTGCAGGAACGAGACTGCTTAATAGGGATTTTGCCTGTAGGCAAAGGTTGTTGTAGAAGATACACAAATTCAGAATATTCGCAATATTACGCAGTTAGGTTTAACTTCCTCAGCGGAGATACCGAGTCCTCAAACAGACATCATCGTGTGCTTTATCAATTACACTGCGTATTACTGCTCCATACAGGTAAAATTCAATGATACGAAAAGCTACAGTCCTGGATATGTCTACCTTTATCAGATCCCAATAGAAATTTTCCAATTAGTCTTCTAAGTACAAAGATATCGTTACAAATCGTAATGCACATTTGTGCCATTCAGAATGAAAATTTATCTAAGGAATACTACAAATCATACAGAGAATCTCGGTCATGCTAACCTCCGTCATATCCAAATAGAAAATTTCTTTTCTGTTATGTAGAAACACAGATGTTGTCAGATACATACACTTTATTGACAAAAGTCATCGGACACCCCTTCAAAAGCAAATGAACGGATCCACTGCGTTGTTAAAATGCGCAGTACAGCTGCAAACGGTATTAAAACAAGCTGCAGCTGACAGCGATCATATCGCACTGTGAGGTTGAGTGAAAATGTCGCTGCGGGAGAGAACTGACTTTGAGAAAGGAAAGATTGTTGGGTGTTATATTAGTGGGTTGTCCATAAGAAAAACCAAGAGGCGTTTAAACATACCCAAGTCAACTGTTTTGGATGTATTGAATAAGTGGAAGACACATGGCGTGCCTGAAGCAGCAAAACGTACCGGCAGACCAAAGAAAATCAGTGATAGAGGACGTTGAAGCCTCAGGAGAGTCGTTACGGATAATCGGCGGAGTACTTGCACAAGACCTCAGTATACAGGTGAGTAAAAATACTGGAACCTCGGTATGTACACGTACCATTCGCAGAGAACTTCTTTCCATGGGTTACCGTGGTCGTCCGCCTGCTCACAAGCCTTTCACATCCACTCGGAATGCTACTCGTTGTTTAACATGGTATAAAGAACATTTATCGTGGACCGTAGATCAATGGAAACGAGTCCTATGGACTGATGAATCCAGATACACGATCCATCAGTCTGATGGCGGTGTGTGGTTATGGCGGCAGCCGGGGAACGTTATTTACCACAGTGTACTGTTCCTACGGTCAAGTTTGGAGCTGGCCGTGTACTCGTGTGGGGGTGTTTTTCGTGGTATGGTCCCTGTCCATTGGTTATCGTGGACAAACCTGTTACCCAGCACGTCTACCTAGATATTATGGACAATTATGCCCTACCAACTCTGTGGCAATACTATGGAACCGAGCCTTGTTGGTACCAGCAGGATAATGCACCGAGACATAAAGCAAGGACTGTTACGGCGTGGCTTGACGATTATTCTGTATCGTGTGTGGACTGGTCAGCACAGCGCCCTGATCTTAATCCCATAGAGCATCTATGGGATGAATTTGAGCGCCGCATAAGAAGTTTGGAACCAAGGCCTACTACTAAGCAACAGTTAACGGCAGCATTATGTATTGAATGGAAGCGCATACATATCGCTGTGTTCCAAAACCTTGTCGAAAGCATGTCTCGAAGGGTCAATGCATGCATTAAGGCCTAAGGTGGACCATCACCGTACTAATGTATGTCAATAAATGCTGTGTTGTGTATCTCTTCTAGGCGTCCGGTGACTTTTGTCAATTTAATGTATATGCATCTACGCTGCCCAGAGTGAAAAACGGAAATGAGAGAACGCTGGGAAATGTTTGAAAGTTAAATTTTATCAGATCCAAAAACTATTTTTGAATTTTTCTCTCACGAACACAAGTATCATGACAAACACAAATACCTACCTATATCCGTCCACAGTGAGTAGATTTTAGGTCCCAGCCTCCTACAGCGAAATCGCCTTTTGGGCAGGACACAGAAACAATGAGAGCAAGTCTAGCGACTTTGGCAGAACAGTTTGTAGTGAGATTAGAGTACAGTAGATGGCGCCACCGTACAAGTACGATGCTGCACATAGAGGGGTGAGAGAATTTCAGGGGGGGGCATAGGAAAGGATGCCCATTTAACCAGTGGGCTCAACCTGGAGGCCGTCACTTAACGTGCTCGTCCGATGCATGGCGAATATTCAGTGACTGTTAGCAAATCACACCACCTCCGCAAGATCAGCCCAGGAACGAACCTGATAACCTTGCGTTGGTAGTCTGAACTGCTATAACCACTCAGCCATTCGCAGCTGGACTGCACTTGCTGTTTGGAAACTTCATGTACATACCAGGGCGCGTTAAAAGATCGTCCTGTTTGCAGCTGAAAAAGTTTAATCATGCAAGAAAGACATACACTGTTAAAAATTGGTACTTAGAAATAAGCAAAATGTACTCGTTTTTGAGTACATTCTGGGCTCATAATAGCTCCGAGTACTTGTGTCTCATTTTTGGAAAACACACGTACTCATTTTTGAGTACATATAGGGAATCAATTGTGAGTATATCTGGTATTTCTAATTTGAAATATATGTACTCATTTTGAGTACATATATTTCAAATGTGTGTGCTCTAACTTCATTCAGTTTCTGTGCCCTTTAGGGCAGGGCACAGAAACTGAATGAAGTTGGAGCGAATCTAGCGATTCTGACTGAGTAGTTTGTAAGTGAGAGATACCACACTAGATGGCGCCACCATACGATTTTGCACATAGAAGGCAGAGAGAAATTAGGGGGAGGAGCTTAGGAACTATAGGCGGGGCCTGTCACTCAACGTTCTCGTCCGATGCACGGCGGATATTCAGCGATTGTCAGAAATTCACACTACCAGGCTAGGTTTGAACCTGGGGTCCCTCCATCAGCAGTCTGAATCTCTAACCACTAAGCCATCCGCGGCTCAATTTCAAACTTCAGATCAGATCAGATCATATGTAGAGGATTTTAGGAAGAGAGTGTCTGACCCCAGGTCCTAAACAACCCTTAGAAATAGGAAGCTAGGAGATTTGGGCTAGAGTGCCCGATAAGAAAGTGACACGGAAGCGAAGTAGAAAGGGGAGGAAGACGCCCTTATTTATTACCGGGGGAACAGAACCCGGAGCCCGACGGCTTAACATGCTCATCTGACGCACGGCGGATATTTAGTGGTTCGAGCGTACGTACCTGCCTGGGATCGAACCCTAGGTCTTCTCCGTGGCAGTCACGAACGTTGACCACAAGGCCACCAGCGGCCCGATTTCAAATTTGGAATACGTGTACTCCATACATATCATTTATTCATAGAATCAACTGGAAGTATATTATTCGATGACACATCTGGGATAATAGATATTCTCGTTGTCACATGCTGGACAAATGGACCGCACAATTTTATGAGAAATATAGTGTTGAAGCGACAGTATATTATTTACAGTATGAGATTGACACAAATATAGTTAATGTAAAAACGTACCCAAAGGTACTTTATGCATAATTAAATTACTTGTGATCAGTGACTTTGTTGTACTAATTATTTATGTGTGCCACTTTACACATTTATTAAACAATTTCTCTTGAAATTTATAATATCTAAAATGAAGAAATACGATATTATATTTATGCTTATTGACGCAGTTATTTGTAAGTACGTATGGTTACTTATATTTGAGCATGTCATGTACTCGTTTACGATACGATCGTCTTAAAAAAAAAATAAAAGAGTAGGTTCTGGTTCTCATTAGATTTTATTTAACAGTTTACATGCCCACCTCATTCTGCACAGTACAGGCTGCCGATTTCTATAGTTCTTTAACAACGATCCACTGGAGACACGGTAGCACGGCGGTACCGCTCGGCAGATTGAGAACACAAACTCTCTCATGCCAAACTCCACATCTGTTCTTACTTTTCGCGTTTCAATTCAATTTAGGTAGTTAGAGGTATTTATATTTAACTTCTTACCTCTTCCGTGAGTCCGTGCTATAGGGCTCTCTGGCATCCAACATCTTTGCTTCCTGTTCACAGAGTAGGATGCACATTAACATATTCCAAGAGATTTGCACATCCAAGGTATACTTCATGAGACTAATTTATTGCAGATCATTTTATATGAATTAGATAAAACACACACACACACACACACACATATATACGCTGAATATTTCGTCGTTTGTCTTTCGCGTCATAAGTCTTATCAGTTTTCACATTGCGGCCTCTCCCATATCAGCTCCCAAGTGTCTGTTTGTCATGTCTCTGTACCACCAGGTCCAATAAATCATTTAATAAAAACCCCTCCAATAATTAAAAAAACATCGGCTAAAATTTGCATAAAAGGTTGGCTTGGCAAAAGTCAGCCTAAACTTAAAAATAAATATTAATTAAAAGATGCCGCCCCGGTGGCGCAGCGATGACTTCTGACCATTCGTCCGAGATGGGTCCGGGTTCGAATCCCGGTGACGCATGGATGTTTGTGTTTGTCTTTCGGCACTGGGCCTCAATGTGTTACTTGATCAACACTCGCTCTCTGTGTACATTGGTCATTTAGCATACTGTAAAACCATGATTGATGTATACTTGTTTATAATGTGTTACTTGATCAACACTGGCTCTCTGTGTACATTGGTATTTAGCACACTGTAAAACCATGTTTGATGTGTACTTGTTCATAATGTGTTACTTGATCAACACTGGCTCTCTGTGTACATTGGTCATTTAGCATACTGTAAAACCATGTTTGATGTGTATTTGTTCATAATGTGTTACTTGATCAACACTGGTTCTCTGTGTACATTGGTAATTTAGCATACTCTAAAAACCATGTTTGATTTGTACTTGTTGATGTGAAACATCTGTCTCGTGTCTATGTCTGTCTGCTTGTCATGTCTCTGTACCACTAGGTCCAATAAATCATAAAAAAAAAAAAAAAAAAAAAGCGGAAGCTACAGTTCCAGCTTGACCTGCTTATCTTCTTAGTGCTTATGTAGCAAGAAGGATTGTCGTTGATAGGTTGTGGGCCTCAAGAGATGACACCCCGGGATATTACTTCGAATTCACACTGTATAATACATGCCTGACATGATTCCAAATATATTGTACACGAGTAACGATTATGCATTTTTTATTGTGGTCTAATATTTATGATAAGAAACAATCCCATCTGCCTAGAGCACTTTTAAGGAGACATGGGGCTAGGGAGCTGGACAGTATTTTGGGGCCCCAGTATTAGTGGCACATCTAGGATATTACTATGGGTGGATGAATAAAAATACCCAGGAGAAAATCTTCCCAATGTACGATGAAGAAGCCATAAAAATATCCCCGTCGTATTGAAGTGTGTATCCCTTGATTCATGGACGAATCATGGGTAGCAAGACAATATAAAAATGCATATTTGAAAAATGGACACCAGTGCAGTTGTGCTTTAATCCTTCCCTTCCCCCAGGGTTGGGTTCAGCTTGTTGAAATTATATCGAAGTAGTGGACAAAATAATATGATCCAAATATCATTCATGATTCAAACAAATTCTTAATGCATGAAAATTCCAACCAATTACAGATGTGTACAAAAGAACGTCTGTAATGCATATAAAAACCATATGGATATAGTGCCCAAGCTCTTTAATGTCACATTGTAAAATGTCTTTCAATCACTGAACTGGGAAAACAAAGGGATAAAGATTAATGGAGATTATCTAACTCACCTTTGTTTTGCTGACGACATAGTCATTTTTGCAAGTACCCCATCAGAGCTGCAGAGTATGATCCATGAACTTGCTGACAAGAGTAAAGAAGTGGGATTAAAAATGAACTTTCAGAAGACAAAAGTGATGTACAATGCTTTTACAAGAAATGAAGATTTATCGATTGATGGAGAAATGCTGGAGATAACAGGTTCGTACGTTTATCTTGGACAGCAGATATCAAGTGAGGGTCACATTGATGAAGAAATTAATCGGCGTATAAAACTTGCCTGGAGAGCTTTTGGAAGAAACAGCATAATTTTCAAGAGCAATATGCCATTATGTCTTAAAAGAAAAGTGTTTGATCAATACATCCTTCCAGGGCTTACGTATGGTGCAGAGACGTGAACCTTAACTAAAAGAGACATACAAAGGCTGCAGACAACTCAAAGCAGCATGGAGAGGTGCATGCTTGGTGTAACCAGGAGAGATAAGAAGAGGAACTCGTGGATCCGAAAAATGACAAGAGTGGAAGACATCATGATCAGAGTTAAATCCCTGAAATGGCAATGGGCTGGACATACTGCCAGAAGAACAGACCATCGATGGACAGGCGAAATTTTAGATTGGATTCCAAGGGACAGGAAAAGACCCAGAAGAAGACCACATGGGAGATGGGGGAATGAAATTCGAAAATATGCGGGAATAAAATGGAGGAGACTGGCACAAGACAGACCGTTGTGGAAGAGGCTTGGAGAGACCTTCGTTCAGCAGTGGATTGATAATGGTTGACACTGATGATGATGAATGTGCTAATAACCTATCTGATGAGGTGCCTTTCTCAAATACAGTTCTCATTATCTTAAACTCTGTGCTCATTCCTTTATGTGAGTAGTTTAGTTTCACTTTCGATGCATGCACTAAAAAACTGTAGCAATCTGGATACTGCAGTAAAAAATATATTAAAAACAAGAGGTTCCAGGGACTATTGGGTTGTCGGAAAAGTCATGACGTATTTTAGCCATGTTTTGCAAAGGTCATTTATTGATAGAAAGAACAAAGATCAGTCAATGATAGAATGCCCGTTTTGTTCGATAACCTTTTGCCATCTTTCAGTGAGCTGCAGAATGCCTCGTTCATAGAAGGATCTGTCTTTCGTGACGAAAAACTGTACAAGGTGCTGATATACAGCCTCATCTAAATTGAACGTTATAAAAAAACACGACCCTTTAAAATCCCACCGCACTGAGACCAGAACCTTCTGCTGATGAATGTCTGCTTTGGATGTCGTTTGAGGCGAAGCAGCACGTCGGGAACAAGACCGTTTGCGCAGCACATTGTTGTACACAATCCACTTTTCGTCACCAGTTATCAGTCGCTTCAGAAAAAAAGGATCGTTTTCCTCACGTTTAATGAGCATATCGCAGATGTTTATACGAACCGTCAATTGAGCTTCTTTGAGTTCATGAGGAAACCCACACATCGAGCTTGCTTACGTATCCCAGCTTCTTCAGGTGGTCGTGAACGCTTGAATGATGGATGTGCAATGCGTCTGCGATCTCTCGTGTCGTGTAACGTGGGTTTGACTCGATCAATGCCTTGATTTGGTCGTCATCATCCTCGGTTGGCCTCCCGGACCGAGGAGCATCGTTGAGGTCAAAATCACCAGCACGGAATTTTGCGAACCACCGCTGGCATTGACGTTCTTGTAGAGCATTATCACCTTACACTTTACGCAACTTTTCACAAGCTTGACGCGCGTTCTTCGCTTTACGGAAGTAAAACAGTAAAATATGGCGAAAAGGCACAGTTTGGTTTTCCATCAAACAGAAGTCATCGCTCTTTCCACGTTTATAAGTGAGTCACGGAAAAATTATCATTGGCCGCCACCGGGAATCGAACCCAGGTCTTCCAGTTAAGCGCCGGATATGCTTCCACTGCACCACAGCGGCCTCGAATTCCTCCAGACTCACATACACTAACTGCCAAGCCAATTGGCGGATTGCTTCGTCCAATTGGCGTAACTGGAAGTCCCTGGGTTCGATTCCCGGTGGCGGCCAATGAGAATTTTTCCGTGACTCACTTATAAACGTGGAAAGAGCGATGACTTCTGTTTGATGTTCATAGTCCACGTCGAATGTCTGTATTATTGGTCTTTCATCTTCAACTTGATGTCAAATCTCCGCAAATCAACCAAATCGCTCACTATTCCTTTTAGACTGCAGCTAGAACTGGCACCTGTCGAATGCCATAGCGATAACAGAGCTACGCACCAAAATCGCCCAACCGCCATCTGGTGCCAAAATACGTCATGACTTTTCAGACAACCCAATATTTAGTTCAAATGACTTACTGTTGAGAACATTTCACTAAGAAATATTTATTACCATTTAGTACACAAATTCTGAAATTCTCGCTGAATTATGCTAACTTTATACAATTAAAATCTGAAGGAAACATCAAGGACAAAATTCTGTGTTAAAAAACATCGAAAAGTCAACACTACCACGACGCTCTCACCTCTGCACTACCTTCGGAATTCGCAATGCATTTTGATACCCACTCCAGTATCATCAAGCTGTTATGTGAAGTCTCCCAATGCAATGTATATACACTGCTGGCCACCCAAAATGCAACACCAAGAAGGACACGAGATAGCAAAGTCAGATTTACTGGACACATAACAACAGATACAAAGATGAAACGATTGAGCTTACAGGCCCGTGCGACTTGCGGAACACGCAGACATCAATAGTTCGTGTGGCCCCCATGGCTGGCAATAACGGCCGCTACACGCCGCGGCATCGAACGAAAGAGGCTTTGGATGTGGGCTTGGGGTTTGTCGGTCCAGGCTGCTTCCACGCGTTGCCACAGTTCATCAGGCGTAGCCGCGGGTGGTGCTTGCCGGGCCACTCGGTTGCCGATCAGCGACCAGACGTGTTCGATGGGCGACATATCGGGAGAACAGGCAGACCACGGCAGCAGTGACACCTGGTGGGCCGTGAAGAATTGTTGCACGATGTGTGCCACGTGCGGGCGCGCATTGTGCTGTTGAAACGTGGCCGCTGGCAGGTCCTGCAGGTAAGGGAGGACTACAGGCTCCAAAACGTCGGAGATGGAGCGGTGGCTGTTGAGTGTACCGGCGATGCGTACCAGAGGGGTGCGGGTGTCATATCCAATTGCGCCCCAAACCATAACGCCAGGCGACGGACCGGTATGGCGACGCATAATGTACGTCATACTCTCGCCGCGGTGCCACCACACGCGGATCCGACCATCGTGGTGTTGTAGGCATAAGCCGGATTCGTCGAAGAAGACAATGTCGTGCCATTCCGTAGTCCAGGTGCGGCGTTCAATGGCCCACTGCCGCCGCACTTGCCGGTGGTGTAACGTCAATGGTAATCGGAGCAATGGGCTCCGTGCGACAAGTCCCCGCTCCTGCATACGACGTCGAACGGTACGTGCTGACACAGGTTGTTGCGCAACACACCCTAATTCCTGCGCTAACGTTCGTGATGTGGCGGTACGAGCCGTCAATGCCCGCTGCACAACATGACGGTCCTCTCGTTCGGTGGCGTTCCGCGGCTGCGGCAATCGCTCACGTCGGTCCGTCCGTCCCTCCTGCACCCACCGAATCCATACTCTCTTCACTGTGGCTGGATGTCGTCCCACACGGGCGCCGATGTCTCGGTACGATAAACCGCTGTCGCGATAAGCCACTATTCGTCCTCTGTCGAATTCCGAAACGTGCTGGAATGACTGCCGTATTCTGCGACGAGGCATCAGAAAGTTTCCCACGCACAGGTCCGGCAGCACAGCACACTTCCACTACTTACACCCCGCCTTCTGCGCACCCTTCTTATAGTGCTTCTCGGTAGCGTGCCGGGAGCACATGATTTGCATATGCCCTGCAATGCAAATCATTTGCATGTCCTCTCGCGGGCGACGCATGCTGCGAATTTCAGGCCAATCGGATGCTTCCTTCTTGGTGTTGCATTTTGGGTGGCCAGCAGTGTATATCTAAGTTGCTTTGTGAGACTTCACATAACAGCTTGATAATGATAGACTGAAGTGGGTATCGAAATGCATTGCGAATTCCGAAGATAGTGCAGAGGTGAGAGCGTCGTGGTAGTGTTGACTTTCCGATGTTTTTTAACACAGTATTTTGTCCTTGATGTTTCTTTCAGATTTTAATTGTATAAAGTTAGCATAATTCAGCAAGCATTTGAGAATTTGTGTACTAAATGGTAATAAATATTTCTTACTGAAATGTTCTCAACAGAAAGACTAATAGTCTTTTGAATTAATAGTCCCTGGAACCTCTTGTTTTTAATATATTTTTTACTGCAGTATCCCGATTGCTACAGTTTTTGGCGCATGCATCGAAAGTGAAACTAAACTACTCACATGAAGGAATGTGCAGAGATTTTAAGATAATGAGAACTGTATTTGAGAAATACACCTCATGAAATAAATCCCGTTATGCTTTCGAAAGATTTAAGGATGGACTGGGGCGGCTATATTTTGGGGGACTCCTAAAAAAAGGGGAAAGAAATAGAATTTGTTTTTTCACTTGGTAGTTTCTTATAGTTTTTGCTGTGCTATCCGCAAAAAAAAAAAAAAAAAAACAAACTTCCCCTAGAATTCTGTCAATTAAAAACATCCAAAAAAATCCTGTAGAATTCTTCATAATTCTTGGAGCCCTTGAAAATGCGGGGCGTAGGGTTGCAGCCTCCCTCTTATTAGGTGTGCAACTTAATTCTCAGCCCCTAACCGCAAGCGATCATAGAACGTTGGCAAATGCAAATAGCTATGTGCGATAATGGCTAATTGCAGAGCCATCCAACAGCTTTCCAGGCAAGCGTAACGGCTCACAGCTGTAGTGACAGGAGGGACGAAAGTTGACGGTGAAAGCAATGTCGTTCGAGAAGCAACAGTTGAGGCACTGCCTACTGTTCGCGTTTCAGCCCAGCAAATGATCTGTGCTGCTTTTGGTGAGTTTGCTGTGTCCTACAGTACGTGTAAGAAGCGACTCCAACGGTTTAAGCAGGGAAATTTCGATCTCCGTGATGCAGAAAGTCCGGAACAGCCACAGAAAGTTGACGATGAGGAACTGGAACAACTGTTGGACGCGGATCCCTGTCGCACACAGTCAGAGCTCGCCCAGGAACTCGGAGTAAAACGGCAAGCCATTGCAAAGCGCCTGCACAAGCTTGGACGGATTCACAAGGAGGGCCGTTGGGTGCCCCACCAACTCACAGCAGCGAACAAGTTTAGGCGCTACGATGTTGCTGTGTCCTTGCTCTCCAGATTCAAGAAGAAGGATTTCCTCCACAAGATTTTGACCTGTGATGAGAAGTGGATACTCTACGATAATCCTAAGCGGCGCAAATTGTGGGTTTATCTAGGTCAGCCTACCACCAGTATTGCCAAACCTAATATCTATGCCAGGAAGTTGTAGATGTGCATATGGTGGGATCAGCACGGTGTCGTACACTATGAGTTGCTCAAACCTGGTGAAACGGTCAATCCTGAGCGTTATTGTCAGCAACTCATTCGTGTGAGTGACGCAATGGAGGCGAAAAGACCATACACCGACAAGGGCAGAAGGTCGGTCCTGTTGCTTCAGGATAACGCGCGTCCTCACACCGCGAAAACGACTTTAAACACGATCACCGACCTAGGATGGGAGATTTTTGTCCCACCCGGCGTATTCTCCAGACTTCTCCCCGTCGGATTATCACCTCTTTCGCTCCCTGCAACATCACTTGAGTGATACGCATTTCACTTCTGTCGAGCAGGTCCACACAAGTATTGATGACTTTATGAACTCGAAACGCCGCCCCGGTGGCGCAGTGGTCTAAGGCGCTGGCCTCTGATCATTCGTCCGTAAGGGGTCCGGGTTCGAATCCCGGTGAGGCATGGATGTTGTGTTTGTCTTACGGCACTGGCTCTCTCCCTTCCCTGGAACCAGTGACCCTAAATTAGGGACGGGCGACTGCTTATAGCCCATTGAGTTGCTCACGGTGGTCGTTAAACCTCCAATAAAAAAACTCGAAACAGTCCTTTTTTTTTCCGCAGTGGCATTCGGCAGCTCCCTGACCGATGGTTCAAATGTATCCAACACGACGGGGATTATTTCCCTGATTAGGTACCTATTCGATTTGCTGTCAACGTGTCGTGGCTGAGAATTTTTATTTTTTTTATTTTTTTTTTTGATTGGAGGTTTAACGACCACCGTGAGCAACTCAATGGGCTATAAGCAGTCGCCCGTCCCTAATTTAGGGTCACTGGTTCCAGGGAAGGGAGAGAGCCAGTGCCGTAAGACAAACACAACTTCCATGCCTGCCCGATTCGAACCCGGACCCCTTACGGACGAATGATCAGAGGCCAACGCCTTAGACCACTGCGCCACCGGGGCGGCTGGCTGAGAATTAAGTTGTACACCTAATAAATGGGCTCTGCATCTGCCAAATTATAAACTTTTTCTTTCTTCTATTTTTTTTTTTTTTTTTTTCGCTGTTGCGTATTTCGGAGAATTGTGTTCTAGAAAACACAAATGGAAACAGGAAGAAGCTGTTCCTGAATCAGAGATTTTCTTACTCAGCTACTCTGATCAAGCAGCCATGTTGGTGTTAGAATTTTCGTGATCTGATTGTCCCTTCCCTTGATTAGCGGTAAAACGGAACAAATTGTTCTCTGGGATACCCAGAGGAGCGCCTCAGCCGTGGGAAATGCCATCCTCTCTTCCACCAGAAGGCCGTAAAGCGGGGAGATACTGACGAAGCACCAGAGGACAGACCTGCTTGTGCCTCATAATCTCCAACCCCTCCTGGGATACTTGGATCCCAATCACGAGGCAGAACCTCTCAAGTCAACAGTGCCACTTTACTACACTCCACATTCTTCCTCGACAGCAAGTAATTCAATACCTAGTGTGGGGTCCACTTTTTGGACGAAAGTCTCCGGGGAAACAGGAGAGTGGCAAAGGGGAGGTTTTCCAGGTTGGCATCTGTAAAGAGAGTGACGTGGAAGTGAATAGAGGAACAATACATTTCTAAAATGACGTCACGACGCGGCACGTGCTTTGGTTGAAAAGAGAGGTTGAACTGTCGAGACATTTGAAATGGGATCGCCGTCAGGGTATCCCTCCATGCTAATAAAGATGGCGTTGGTAAATATGCTTAAGCTAATCCATTAAGTACAGGAAAAGTAACATCCGGGATCACATTTTTTTTCAATATTTAAAATTCGGGTGGAAGGGTAATTGATACAGCGATTGTGTTACACACATCGAGTCAAATTTTTATTAATCACAGAGCAAATCAATTATGCAAAAGCAAAGTTCTCTCGTTGTCGTAGATTGAAAAAAGATTTTTTTACATTTTGATGTGAAATTATTACGCACCAAACTTTTTAATGCAAAATTTTTACCTCTTGCATCGAAATGGAATTAAGCAGCGACCGAAAGCTTTGAAGAAGCCAGCTATTATTTTTCTTTCTATTTTTTTTTCAAATGGTTTGTGAAATTCTCATACTAGCGACGTGAGAGGAAGTGCATTTATAAGCAAGTTAACCATTTTCGAAGATCAAGCCAGATGCACCAAATGTCATATACAACGGCCGTTCCATAACAACTGAGAGTAAAATCACACAAAATGAAGAAATATAGGTACAGAAAAATATATGTTGTTCTTTCTCAAAGTATCTTCCCTCAGATGATATGCAACGGTCCAATCGTTCAGTCCACTTTTCAGAGCATGTGGCGAAGGCATTTGTTGGAAGCTGCTTTAGCGACCCCTGAATAACGTCAGCATCTGTGTTGAATGTTGCGTCACGGAACTTTTCCTTCATTGTTGGAAACAGCCAGAAATCGCACGGGGCGAGATCAGGACTGTATGCAGGCTGTGGCATGATTTTAATACTGCGTTTCGTAAGAAACTGTTGAACACAAGTAGCCCCATGTGGGCGGGCGCTATCATTGTGTAGGGTCCATTTGCCCACCAGTTCCGGTCGCTTAATCGATATGTGTCGTCGCAGACGCTTCAAGACTGAAATGTAATACTCAGCGCTGACAGTAATTTGGTGGAGGAACGGCATGCTGGTAGACTACACCTTAATGATCAAAGAGAATTATCATCATCACCTTCCCAGATGAATTGGTTTGGCGGACTTGTTTTCGGAGGAGGCGAGCCTGTGTGTTTTCAGACACTCGTTGCGCGCTTCGTGAGGGGGTCGAAATAGTGGACCCATGTTTCATCGGCAGTTATTACTGTGTTTAGAAAGTTTGGATCCTCTGCAATCATTTGTTTCCACTCATGACACACCTGAACTCTGGCTGACAATTGTTCTCTCGTCAGGGGATGAGGTAACCATCTGGAACACACATGATGCTTCAGTAACTTGTCGCGTAGAATGCGGACGTTTTTGAAATATTTGTTGACGCCGCTATGTCTTCACACGTCATTCGTCGATCTTGTTGCAGGATTGCCCAAACCGTGTTAACAATACGCTCCGTAACAACACTTTCAGGTCGACCAGGCCTAGGAGCGAGTTCGGCCGACAGACGCCCTCTTTGGAAATCATGGTGCCATCTAAAAATCGATGACTCACCCAAACATTTTTCTTAAGCTTTTTCATTAAATCAACTGTTTCTGAAGCCGTTTTACCCAAACGATAGCAAAATTTTATCGCACAACGCATTTCACTTCTTAACTCTGAATCACTCACCTCCATAGCTATATGGCGAAATGAAGACGTACCTTAAACAACTGCGCAATAACAATACAAGAATCGGCTGCCAGGGCTAATAACTGTTGCCACAGGTACTTCCTTAATTCAGTTAGTCGTCTGCGTGGTTATTTTCCCCCTTCGCACTGTTTCCAACTCAAAAAAAAATTACTCTCGGTTTTTATGGAACGGCCTTTGTAGAAGCGCATGAGGAAATAAAAAAAAAATAAGCATCCAACATTCTTTAAAACAATAATAAAAGATTATAAAACGTCCTTTAAAACAATAATAAAAAGTGATAACAATGACAACACAAAGAAAATTAAAGAATATTAAAGGCAACAAAACGGCGACGCAGTGGTCTAAGCTCTGACTTCTGACCATTCTTTCCAAATGGGTTCGAATCCAGTGAGGCATGGATGCTGTGTTTGTCTCACGGCTGTGGCTTTATATGTTCCCTGGAAGCAGTGACCCTAAATTAGGGACAGGCGAATGTTTATAGCTCACGGTCGGTGGCCGTTAACCCCCCCCCCCTCTAGAAAAAGCAACCAAGCAGAATAACATATGCGAAGCTTATGTTGCAAATTGTCTGAAAAAGTTTTTTGAATATTTGTATTTTGCCATTTTTTAAATTAGGATTTTGGTTTGCTCTCAAAATGTGAGTAATATCCTACATTCTCACTAGGAAACTGCCAGAGTTTTCCGAAGTGCTCTGAAGAAAATTTTTGTGAAAGAAGCTTCTTTTTTCTTAAGTTAACAAATTGGCCAATCATTTTGATCGGCGGCATAATTTTACAGCCAATACCTTTTGCCCTCCCAGCTACAGTTGCTGCAATGCGGGTGAATTTAAACATGGATTATGTAATCAAAGACCAACTTTTAATAAAAAATAATATCCAATATAAGGGAATTTGTGTGACATCAAAGAAAGATGTGGAACAGCTCAAAAATGACGGATTATAAATGTTGTATTTCAAGAGAAAAGTAACATTCTTGCTTTAACAATGGCAAAATCATCTACGAGTTCATCATGTTGCAGCTGTTCAGGGATTTCTAACGTTGTGATTTACACAGTCGAGTCACATTATTGTGACCACCTCCTACTTTTGACATCAACAGCGCGTAGCCAATGAAAGAAGGCACGTGTCGTGAGCTAGCTTGGAGGTTATACTGTATAAGGTGTCCTGTATAGGCAATCTAAAAACATATCACTCGTTGCTGTCATGGATAAAAGGAGCGATTTATCAGATTTGCAAAAAGGGATGATTATCGGCTTTTGGGCCAAGGGTGGCAGTATTTCTGAAACAGCTCAGTTTGTGAACTGTTCGCATGCTGCTGTGGTTAAAGTGTATCGTGATTGGAGAAATGGAACCATTGCGAATAATCGACGTAGAAACTGCGGAGCACCACGTGCCCTTGATGTGAGAGGTGAACGTTGGCTTCGAAGGTGCGTGAGGGCCGATCGACACGCTACAGTGGAGCAACTCACTAGCCGAATGAACCAGGGAGGATACCGGAAGTGTGTGTCTAAACCAACAGTTCAGAAAAGGCTTACATTTGCACGGCAGTATCGGAATTGGACCTCCGCTGATTAGCAAAGGATTGCCTTCTCCGATGAGTCACGTTTTCTGCTTCATCGAACGGATGGACGTTGGATTATAAGGCAAGGAACATCGGAGAACAAACACTCTTCAACCATTGCTGGTAGAACACAAGCTGGTGAGGGCAGCGTTATGGTCTGGGGAATGTTTTAGTGGCATTCTCGGGGTCCATTCATACCTGTGGAAAGCACTACGGACCGAAATCGTTATGAATCCATCCTTGCAGACCACGTACACCCATACATGCTGATTGTCTTCCCTGGGGCGTGGGGATGGGACAATGCAGCGTGTCACACAGCTAGAAATGTTCAAGAGTGGTAAGAAGAGCACGATGAAGACGTCAAAGTACTTCCCTGGCCCCCTAATTCCCCAGACTTAAACCCAATTGAACATCTGTGGGACCACCACGATCGTGTTGTTTGCTCTATGGATCCGCCACCACGCACCCTCCAGCAGCTGTCACATGCACTGCAGTCAGCATGGCTCCACATACCTGTAAACACCTTCCAGCACCTTTATTGAGCCACTTCCAGCCCGTCTAGCTGCTGTCCACGCTGCACACGGCGGTTACTCTGGATATTAGTTTGTAGTCATAATGTGACTCGACCGTGTATCATACAGTATATCATTATCATCATCATCAGGAATTTCCACTACCAAGCGGATTTCCTCTACCATATATAGTTCAGCCAGAGTCTTCCTCCATTTCTCTCTACCCAAGGCCGCCACTTCATCCAGCCCATTGTTTTTTAAACTTGATTTAATCTCCTCCATCCACTTGCTACTTGGTCTTCCTCTTCCTCTCTTTCCTGGAGCCTCGCACTCCATCAGAATTTTAGGAAGTCTCTCTGCTAACATTCTCCTTACATGGCCGAACCATTGCGATCTCCTCATTTCAATAGTTTGAAGAATGTCTACTTTAACACTCATAATATCTCGAATTTTTGTATTACGCACTTTTTCACATCTGGAGTTTTTTGGAGAACGCCACCTAAAGTCCATCTCTGTAGTCAGTAATCTTTGTTGATGTCTCTTATTAAATGTCCATGTCTCCGCCTCGTACAAAATGATGCTCTGTACAATCGCAGAAAAAATGTTTCTTTTAACTCTTGGAAAGACATTGCTGCTCCAAAGAACAGGATTGAAAACAGAAATAGCTTTCCTGCCCTCCGCAATTCTCTGATCAATGTCATGATAACATGTACCATCCTGATGTATTATGGATCCGAAGTATGTAAATTCCTCAACTGTTCTCAATGTAATATTATCAGTTATTTCGATGAAGTCTCCGGGATCATAGGACAAGTGCTCAGTTTTATTTTCGTTAATTTTAAGTCCCCAACGGGCATATTCAGAGATCAGTTTACGAAACATAAGCTGCGTCATCCTTATCTTCTGCCAAGATGACTCGGTCATCTGCAAACAGCAAATGGTGTACGAAATCATTCTGAATCCGTAATCCCAAATTTCTGCACTCCGCTGACCATTCTCTGAGACAAACCTCAATATAGATCTTAAATAATGTAGGAGACATACGGCATGACCTTGACTACTCACTAAGGCCTCTGACAGTTGTTGTCTACACTTGATAATACATCTATTATCACTATATATCTCTTATATAACACTGATTATTTCTTCACCAATATTTGCCATCCTCAAAGCCTTCCAAATAAGTTTTCGAGGAACACTATCGTAAGCCTTTTCTAAGTCAATGAATATTAATTCCATGCTTCTCAATTTCTCCCTTTGTTTTTCCAAGATCTGTCTCATTGTAAATATATTATCCATACATGATCTACCAGCCGTGAATCCACTCTGTTCCTCAATTCCTTCATACTGTTCTTCAATCCTTCTTTGAAGTATTCTTCCAAATGTTTTTATAAACGAGTTTGTTATACATATTCCGCTGTAATTACCACATACTTTTCTGTTTCCCTTCTTGAAAATTGGTGTCAAAAAACTCAGTTTCATCTCCTAGGGTACTCTATCACCATCCAGGATTCTGTTGTACAAGTTAGGAAGTGTAACAACTCTATGACCCCCATATTTTAGTAATTCAAGGTTAATTCCACCAAGGCCCCGGGCTTTTCCATTTTTACCTTCTTTCAGTGCCCTAGCCACTTTTTCTCAAGACACATGCAAACCAGAAGCCCCATAAGTAAATTCCTCCTCCATAAATTCCTATATATGTACTGTTAAAAAAGCGCGGACCAGTTCGCTCGAACCGAAAGAACTGTCTTTGCGGCAGCTCTGCCTACAAAAACAATTTTTTGTCACTGTGCGTGATTGGCAAAGTTTCTCAGAAGCTCTGAATCAAGTTGTGTAAGAGGGATGCATATTAGGATTGTGTTGAGCTCACATTTTTTTATTGAACCACACTATTTAAACCAATCATTGTAGGCACATCCGTATTTATGCTGTTAAACGCACAAGGCTTTCGGTGTCTTAAACTGAAAATATACTGGCGGAAAGTGTAAAAAGAACACCAAGAAGGAGACGTCTGATACCAACGAAATTTATACAGCATAATAATGGAATACAGAGGATAACGTGATCAAAACATTATGGCAAAATACAGCTGTATTTGCTGGTAAACTGAAAAATAACATTTCCATGTAACATGGTTAGTACGAGGTTGAACCGCCATGAACTGCGTCACACTGTGCAATTCTGGCATGGAGTCTGTCGAACAGATGTTGGATGTAAGTTTGGGGTATTGAGTTCCAAGCATCCTCAACCTGGACGCGTAAATCAGGGATGGTCGTGGCTGGCCGTGGAGACCGGATAAGTTGTTGTCCCATAAAATCCCACGCGTGCTCAATGGGGGAAAAATCCGGTGAACGTGCAGGCCATGGAAGTTGTCTCACACCCTGAAGTGCATGTTGCGTTGCACGTGCCGTGTGTGGGCGTGCGTTATCTTGCTGGAAAACACCACGATGGACCGGCCTTACAAATGGCACAACAACGGGCTGAATGATGTTGTTGATGTAGGAGGTGCTGTTCAACGTACCTGGTACAAACACTAGTTGTGTACAGGAGTGATGGCTGATCGCTCCCCACACCAGGAGACCAGGTGTAGGCCCTGTGTGTCGCTGGCGGATGCAAGAAAGGTGGAAACGCGCCCCTGTACGTCTGCGAACACGCATACGGCCATCGGAGGCTCTCAAGCAGAATCTGCTTTCATCGCTGAACACGACAGATCGCCATTGCGTTCTCCAGTGCAGACGTTGGCGACACCACTGCAGCCGTTCCTGACGGTGGGCTGGAGTCAGAGGTACACATGCCAGAGGCACACGTGCACGTAGTCATGCATCCAGTAGAGATTGTTCGCACAGTCACCTCAGGTGCAACGGCAGCTCGGATTTTCGTCGCAGTGGATGTTCTGCTTGACAACGCCGCTCTTCTTATGCGTCGATCGGTCCGCTCATCAGTCCGTCTGTGAATCCCGGTTCCACGTCTTCTCGTGTGGGAATGTTCCTCGGACCATCTACGCCACCATCGTATACCACCACCGATACTTCCCATCCAATTCGCTCCGCAATACGACGGTACGACCACCCGGCCTCGTGGAGTCCGACTAGACGACCTCGCTCAAAGTCCGATAACTGCTGAAATCGTACACGTCTTCCATGTCCAGCCATTGCAGCTTCTTCAGGGTCTTCGCACGTGTCCGTACGCCGACGACTGATTACATTCACTTCGCAGTACTCCTTAAATACCACCGACGATAATTTGCATATTATGCCGTGCTGTGGCGTAAGCGCTCACCGGTTGGTCCCGAAATTAACATCACACCTACGTAAACTCGACCCCATTAACATATGTAAATTTCATGATCGTCCGCCAATTCCTTCTTGGTGTTCTTTTTTCACTTTCCGCCAGTGTATATATTTTGATTACAGTCTCACATAAAATCGTTTTCAAACAAAACGTTTAATACAGGGTGATTCATAAAGAAGTATACAGTTTCCAGATGCTGTAAATCAGTAACAGTTGAAGACACGGACCACAACTGCGAACCGTTAGGTAGATGTACTCATAAAGCTTGTGTCCCGCTACTGAGAGAAGTGACGTAGGCGATAGCGCGCGTGTCACGTGCCTAGTCAGTCGATGAACATCTTCCTCATCGATGGATTGGACGAGCCGCGGACTACAACATGCCACTGACCCAATGGCCACCCAGAAGTCCTGACTTAACACCTTGTGACTTTTTCCCAGGGCTTAGTAGCAAGGGCCGGCTCATCGCTTTGTGTTTCTGGTCGTTGAAGTGGTCCTCGTCTGTGCAGCTCAGTGACGTCACGGGGATGCATGTCACTTGTCAGTGTGCGATGTAAAGCGCTCGGTGGATACTGCTAACCCACTTTTTTTGTCCGTCCCTAATTTAGGGTTTGTTGCATTCGTATTAGTTATCTGCTGCTTGCTTGGCTGTATTTCTGACATCGAATTTTTTTCATTTAATTTTTTTAGTACATCGTTTTCGTTCAATGGTTGTTCTGTAGTGCATCTGCGCTGTTGCTACGTGCCGAAATACCAGCAGGAGTACGAAAGGGCGAAACATAATAATTTTTCACTGTTTCCCTCGAAACGTCCCAGTAGTTACAAAAGACTGGGTTAAAAGGTGTTGCAGAGCAGATTCTTTTAATGAGAAAAATACCAGGAATTGCAGTGAGCACTTTTTTAAGAGTCGAAGACGATATGATGAATCGCCTGCTTGGTTGACCAATGAAAAAGATATTGAAATCGTCGGCTATACCAACAGTCAATTTACCGAGATCAGACGTTGAAAATGTCACTGCAAGAGGTGGAAGACAAAGAAAGAGAAAATTATTGTACGATGCTTTTGATAGACTTAAAAATCTTGGTCCCAAAAAAAGATCTTTTGAATAAAACGTGGCCTTTATTCAACCTGCATCAGACGAAGAGACAGTTTTCTGCGTGAAATGTGATACGTTCCAAAAAAAAAAAAAAAAAAAAAATATGACAAATTGTTAATAACGGACAAGAGCTAAGCTTTCTGAAAACGGGGAGGGGGGTATTTTAAAGAGCTTTTCTCGCAAAGCAAGAAGATGGAATTGTTCGCGCGCCGGCTTTTATTGAAACAAAACAGAGAACTGAAAATTAAAGTAAAAAACCAAAATACGAAACAACAAAAATTGAAAAAAAAAAAAAAAAAATGACAAATGCTTTCGAAACATACTTACAAAAATACAGGTAAACTCGCTCGTAGAGGGTAAAAGTAAAATTAAATGGACACCTGAATATCCGAAACGTTTCCCAAAAATTACAGTAGCCGAGGTTTTGTTATTAACATAAACGCATTATTTTCAGTTTCATGGAAGTAATACACGTATATATAAAAGAAGCAACAATCAATGATATATTCTGCTTCACTCCTTTTGTTTCTTTTATTAATTTCACCATTTTGTTTCATATTCGGCAGCTCAGTAGTTGTATTTATCATCAGAGTTCCCGGCACAGAATGAAGCAAACACGATTCGTAACACTCAGTGATGCATATCAGCTACGTCAACAGCCGCAACTTCCGGGACAACTGAAATCTGCCGTATGAGCCAGCCCTTGTATCTAGAGCCCTAACTTTTTCCTGTGGGGGTACGTAAAGGACAAGGTATTCGCCCCTCCCCTTCCTGTTGATCTAGCGGAGCTGAAACAGCGTATCACAGCCACTATCACTGCACTTGATTCAGATATCTTACCTCGCGTTTGAGTGGAAATGGATTACCGGCTCGATTTGTGTCGTGTGACTAAGGGTGCACACATAGAACATACACTGACGGAAAAAAATTCCAACACCGCGAAAAAATAGTTGTAGAGGAATGAAATGGCGGCAATACATTTGTATAAGTAACATATTTAATCGATTAAGGTTTCAAGATCACAGCTTAATGTAAGTGCGAGAAGAGCCATTTTAAATGTGAAATGCTGGTACATTAATAACCAGTGTAACCGCCAGAATGTTGAATGCAAGCACGCAAACGTTCATGCATTGTGTCGTACAGGTGCTGGATGTCAGTTTGTGGAATGGAGTTCCATGCCTGTTGCACTTGGTCTGTCAATACAGGGACGGTTAATGCTGATTGGGGGCGACGCTGGAGTTGTCGTCCAATGATGTCCCATACGTGCTCGATTGGTGAAAGATCTGGTGATCTAGCAGGCCACCGCAACATGTCGACAATCTGTAGACCATGTTGGGTTACAACAGCGGTATCCGGGCGAGCGTTATCCTGTTGGAAAACACCCCCTGGAATACTGTTCATGAATGGCAGCACAACAGGTTGAATCACCAGACCGATGTACAACTGTGCCGTGAGGGTGCGTGGGATAACCACGAGAGTGCTCCTGCTGTCATAGGAAATTGCTCCCCAGACCATAACTCCAGGTGTTGGTCCAGTGTGTCTCGGCCGCAGACAGGTTGGTTGCAGGCGCTCACCTGGCCTCCTTCTAACCAACACACGGCCATCACTGGCACCCAGGCAGAACCGGCTTTCATCAGAAAACACAATAGATCTCCACTCCGTCCTCCAATGAGCTGTAGCTCGACACCACTGACGTCGCAAACGGCAGTGGTTTGGAGTAAGTGAAATGCACGCTACAGGGCGTCTGGCTCGGAGCTGTCCTTCAAGTAACCGATTTGTAACAGTTCGTTGTGTCACTGTGGTGGCAACTGCAGCTCGAATTGCTGCCGCAGACGCGGTACGATGCGCCACGGCCATACGCCGTACACGGCGGTCTTCCCTCTAAGTAGTGCCACGTGGCCGGCCGGAACCCGGTCTTCTTGAGGCAGTACCTTCCCTTAACCACCGCTGCCAACAATTATGCACGGTGGCTACATTCCTGCCAAGTCGTTGTGCAATATTGCGGAAAGAAAATCCACCTTCTCGTAGCCCTATTACACGACCTCGTTCAAACTCCGTGAGCTGTTGATAATGGCTTCTTCGTCTTCTTAAAGGCATTCTTGACTAACATCAACACCCTACGTCGAATCTCAACGATAACTAACGCTCACGAACGTTACAGCGCGTATTTACAGCAAACCTGCTTTGCATGTTCCGAGGGGCGCTACTAGCGCCACACGTATGCGCCGAGCGCGAAATTTGCATAGACGTCATCTTACAGATGTACTCTCACCGCCTACCAACTGTCGTTTATCTAAAACAACCCCTTCTTGGTGTTGGGATTTTTTTTTCCGTCAGTGTATGTGACTGTCTCTAAAAAATTTGAAACATTCCCCTGAAATTCTGTTACAAGTAACATAAAATATCTTACATTGTTCTTGTTTTATAGTGCGTTGGAACTGTATACTTCTTTATGAATCACCCTGTATTACTAATAACCACTTTCCATGTCAGATTCAGAGAGGCTTTGAAAAAGTACGGTATTTTGAGACCTCTGTTCCCCCCTTAAGGTTCATTGTTTGTCATTTTGGAAAATTCCTTTTCCCTAACAATTTGGCACCAAGGCATATTTCTCCATCTCACCCCAGAATATAAAGGGGGAAATGTAGGATATGAATATTGGAACTGCATAATCGTGGAGCGCGTGTTTTTGTACCTGTTTTAGGTATCGTATTATTTTAATATAGGTCTTCAAACAGCATTGGAAAAGTAGCGGTATATTACCTAAAACTTTTATGCGCATATCACGAATTTAGTTGAAAACAGCTCAAATTTGAAACGAAGATGATGCATTACGATTTTGTCCCTGTGAATTTTAACTTTTACTGCAATAAAGTAAGCACAGATGAATACAGTAAGCACAGATGAATACACTCCTCTGTGCTTCTTGGTTGCAGACCATGGTCAGTTATGCCAATGTAGGCTCGTCTATTGTTTCGGACAATACGGACGAGCCTACTCTCTCTCTCTCTCTCTCTCTCTCTCTCTGAGCATTAAGCAGTTGTGGCAGTGCAACAACCACCCGCCAGTTATGCATTACGCCTCTTTCCATCCACTCTCAGTAGACTTTAACTATTGCAGCCCGTGAACTCTTTGCTCTGTACGCGACGGTCATGCCCTTTTCCAAGGGGATCAAATCTCGTCCCTTACCTATTACAACCACAAATTTCAGCTCTAATTGATACTGCATATGTCACAAATACACAATCGAAAATTGAGGTGATATGTGAAACAATTTATCACTATTTAATTGGTTTTGTATTGCGTCAATAAAATACTAAAAGATCTGAGTTATATCTGATGCACGACAGTTTTTGCGTATTTCTAATTTTCTAAATCTTCTATCTCCCAAAGGCGTCACTAAATTAAACATTAGGCATTTGATGGCCCTCTGGTATCGTCCTTGCGACTATACTTCCAGGGCGACTCAAAAGTTCATCGCGTTTGCAATTAAAAAGTTTAACGATGCAAAGAAGCCATACACACTCATCTCATTCTGCTAAGTATAGGCCGTGGTTTTGTATAGTTCTGTACGAACGTTGTACCAGAGCCGCGATCCCACGGTGGTACTACTCGGCAGACTTCGACGACACAAACTATGATGCCAGATTCCACATCCACTACTGAAGCGAAGTGCCGTCTTTGTAGGAAATGAGACAGGAACGAAACAAATGGTAGTACAATGCGGGGTAAGCTCCTGACTGTATGGAGGAACGGGAAGGATCTCAACACCTTTCAATTCTTGTAGTTTTCGTCGGACCACTTTGGAGGTGTGATTTGGGACATCATCCACTTGCAGCCACATCCACTTCCAATTGAAGAGTGCTGGGTACCTTTGCCACGGAACATCATGGAGCCGCTGCAGTTGTTTGGCATAGAGGTTCAAGTCCACAGCCTGACCATCTGGCACGAGTTCCCAGTATATTGGGCACTCACAATTCCACCAAATAGACAGCATGACTTCCTCTCGAACAGCCCTCTTTGCACCACTGGCTGTGCTTCCTCGCATGGCCTCAGATACTGGTTCCCAGCGGTAGGATACCGTTGGAATAAATATTCACTTTTCATCACCTGTGAAAACACGGCGCCAAAACCTATCGTCCTGGGATTGAATTTGACAGCAATCTGCGCGAGAGAGCGACACGTTGTTCTGCCTGCTGTTGGGATGTCAGTTCATAGGGCACCATTCGTTGGCGCCTGCAAGAGAAACCAATTCGGTGAAGGTGACGAAAGATGGTGGTTTGGGAAGAGCCCTCCTCAGCTGTCATTTGTCGTGTGATTGTACCGGGGTTTCTTGTCACGGCTTTGACCAAGGTATCGGTGTTGGTGGTCCTTGGAGGTCCTGACCTCGGCTTGTCTTCGAGACTGGTGTACGCCGAAATCATTTTCGTGCAGTGCTGCTGTCCACTGTTTCCTCGCCTTCAACTGCACAAATTTCTCTCTCTATACTGTGGATAACCCTTTTTTCCAATAACGGCGTAGGAGCACCCGAACAGCGCGCTTATCGACCTTCATTATCTGCTTACTTGATAACGCAATGTAGCTCTGTGTCAAATGCACGTCTTCAGCCATGTGTGTTTGACGTTACCCATTCGAACCTGGGGGGTGTTTCGCAGTGGATTTCTTTTGGAGAGGTGGGAGTAAGGTTTAATGTCCACCGTAAGCAACTCGACGGCCTACAAACGGTCGCCCATCCCTAACTTACAGCCACTGGTTTCAGGAAAGGAAGAGAGCCAGAGAGTTAGACAAACACAGCATTAATTCCCCACCCGGCATTCATTCCCCACCCGGACCCTTCTATGATGAATGGTCAGAAGCCAGTGCTTAGACCACTACGCCAGCCGCACAGGAATGGAAGCCCAACAGTCTAGCTCAAAACGGGACGAACGTTTGACTCACTCTGGTACATCTTAGTTATTTCTTAGAGGAAAAGTTCAGTTCTTATGGAAACCTTAAACACTGTGTTCACAGGAAGACGAACGGACAAAGAGATGACATAAGCATACTACGTTTTGGCCCACGTATGCATGTTAAAACGGATGCCAAAGAAGTAACCATCCACGAACTTTCTGTAAACGCTGAATGAAATCATACGACTTCATTTCTCAAAAACTAGGCAAAGGCAACTTATATGTATGAAAGGGAGTTCTTTTTTTTTACTTTTGTGCAGGGGTTCAATGATCACCATGAACAACCAAGAGGGCTGTAAGTAGTCGCTCGTTCCTAATTTAGGGCCACAGGTTTCAGGAAAGAGACAGAGACAGCGCAACCGGTCAAATATACCACCGATGCTTCAACCTGCGCTTGAACCCGGGCGCAACTCAGACGAATGACCAGAATCCAGCGCATCAGACCACTTGATAACCGCTGCAGCAGAAAGGGAGTCGGACTTGACGAATTCTGCCCCACTGAACTGGACCGGCGATTATTTTGTTGATAACAAATTGAGTCTGTTAATGATGAACTAATTGGTCTCAGAGTGAGCGATGAACTGACACAGGGAAATTGATTCTCGATGAACTAATGCGACAGAACGCAACTGTGTAGTGATTTCAATGATAGCGACTGTACTGAGCATTTGGTACTGAGCGTAATGGCGAACGTCGAGCGGGGATTTTCAATTTTCGAACTAACAAAATGTCACCAACAGAAAGGCAACAAAGCAAACAGAAAGGAAACAAATCTCACCAACAGAACGGCAACAAAGCAAACAGAAAGGGGGAAAATCCCACCGACAGGGATCAAAGCAAACAGAAAGGAAACAAATTCCATCAACAGAAAGGCAACAACTCCTGCCAACAGAAAGCAACAAAGCAAACAGAAAGGAAGCAAATCCCACCAACAGAAAGGCAACATAGCGAACATAAATGAAACAATCCCACCAACAAAACAGGAAAGGAACAAAGCAAACAGAAAGGAAACAATCCCACCAACAGAAAGGCAACAAATTAAACAAATCCCACCAACAACAGGAAGGGAACAAATCAAACAGAAAGGAAACAATCCCACCAACAACAGGAAAGGAACAAAGCAAACAGAAAGGAAACAATCCCACCAACAGAAAGGCAACACAGGAAACAAATCCCACCAACAACAGGAAGGGAACAAAGCAAACAGAAAGGAAACAATCCCACCAACAGAAAGGCAGCAAAGCAAACAGAAAGGAAACAATCCTACCAACAGAAAGACAAAGGAAACAATCTCACCAACAGAAAGGCAGCAAAGCAAACAGAAAGGAAACAATCCCACCAACAGAAAGACAAAGGAAACAATCTCACCAACAGAAAGGCAGCAAAGCAAACAGAAAAACCCCACCAACAGAAAGGCAACAAAATTACATGAGGGTATACCGAAAAAAAAATCGTCAAATTTATTTCATAATTGGCACTATTGGTCTGCTGTACCTCAGGTCGCGACCTGTAGCTATTCGGTGTTATATAAAACACTGCAGTCAAACTCGAGAGAGGAATCCAAACGGAAATAAATATGGATGCATCAACCAAATTTGTGAACACCAGTCACACGTTGTGTAAGAATACTGGGGAACATATTTTTCTGTATTCTCACATATTAATCCACCTATTAACATTTTGTTTTAAATGAAATAAACTTCCATACTATTTCAGGTTTCTCATAATTAGAATTAGAAAATTTGCGGCTTAAATTTTATGAAGCAGCTCGTAAACTAGAGAGCTCCAAAGCAATAACTTTTCTAGCTCAATTACCCAGAAAAATTTTTTTCTTTGGATGAAATGATTTCTTCACAGCACTGTCGTAGTCCTCCCTTTAAGGAAACTGAAACAAGGCAACAAAAGAAAGATAAAAGAATGAAAGATAAAAATGAATATCTTTAAAGGCCTGTGAGACATGAAAGGAATTTTTAAATACAAAGTCGCGTAAGCAAAAATACTGACAAGTGTGAACTGACAGTGTGAAAATTTGAATATTTTTTCCTGGTGGGGATGGAGGTGGGACAACACCGAAAATATATAAAATTAACAAAATAAGTGAGGCACAAACTATTGCCAAATATTACGGTATAATAGCGACTTTTTATTTTATAGCTTCACGCACGCATCTCTTTCCGAATAATTCTCTCAATAACTTATCTAGAATGAATATATATTTAGCAAACATAAGGCTGAATGAGTAAATACACATCTGACAAACATGAGCTGAATGTTGCGTGGAGGCTTTCGAAGGAAATCGACTACATATGGAAATACGCTTTCATATTTTAACTGCTTTATTGTGCCTTTTATCTGCTGCTTGCAGATGAGACGACACACGTGACTATCATCTCTTGTGCTTGCAGATTTCCCACATTCATCAACTGAGTCCATTAAAACGAAGGCTTCCTGTGTAAGAGCAATGATCTGATCCTCTCTGCATCCCTCAGACTCTTAATATCCCCCTCGCCATCTCCCTGGAGCCATGGAGTTCGCCGTGAAACATCAAATATCTACCTATCACAGCAACGCGCTCTATGCTGGATGGATCGCGGTCGAAGGCCTCGTTACTCCAGCTTATCATGATGTGTGGATCTTACTAACATCTGGTTGGTTGCTCTTCCTTTGCTCGCAGTCAGTGCTTGGGTTGCCTAGGTAACTGAAAGGTTTCAGTACGGAGAAAATGAGGAGGTCATAACTTTTGCTGTCTCATTGAATGAGCTAAAATTGGACATCTTAATTTGCTCATAGACTAAGTTTGAGAGGGATCAAACTTGTTTTCGGGTCAGCACTGTGCTTCAGCTTAGCCAATACGTGGGACTCCCCGGTAGCAGAATAGCCAGAGGCGCAAGCCTATGGCTAATCGTTACAGCTGGAATGGGCCCAAACCCAGGCGAGGCAAGGGTACTCGCTGGCTGTCCCATTCCCGTCAGCCAGGGCCGGATTAAGACCTTAGCGGGCCCCTAGGCTAAGACATTCGAGTGGGTCCCAAAGAACTTACGAGAGGGAATCATTATAAAGTAGCCGCCCCGGTGGTGCAGTGGTGTAAGTGATGGCCTCTGATCATTCGTCTGAAAGAAGTCTGGGTTCGAATCCCGGTGAGGCATGGATGTTGTATTTGTCTTACGGAACTGGCTTTCTCTCTTCCCTGGAACCAGTGACCCCTAAATTAGGGACGGGCGACCGCTTACAGCCCATTGAGTTGCTCACGGTGGTCGTTAAACTTCCAATCAAAAAAAATGTAAAGTCCGTTAAAACACGAAGCTGTAGCAATATGTTGGTAACAGTAAATACGTAATGCATTCTTCAAACTAATAAATGATCTGCAGAGTTTTCATAATAAGTCACCGTATTTTCCATTGTTCTCATGAAACGCTTAATATTCCTAAATTTTGTCTTGGATTTTCTAATGATTTAGCATTGCATACTTTTCTTGATGCATCTTTTTTGCTATACAATGTGAAGTCACGAAGGACTTCGACCATTAACGGTTCCAAGTGCAAATTGGGAGGTGCGAGTGGATGGTAGTGAAAATGCTGAAACTGTCCTGCCCACTTCGCTGTACATAGCGACATGAAACCTTCACCCTTGGTGAGTCACTGTCTTGAAATTTGTTCGTCTTCAGCCTATGTTTAAAAAATATATATTGTCATTCAATAATGACCCATTTTGATATGTTATTACGTATTTGAATAACCATTTGACATTTTTACATTTTTGGTGTGACATTATTTTCTTTATTATCTGGCATTTTCGCCTTGAATTCAGCAAAGAAACATATCTTCCTCTCGCAAAACTTTAATAAATATAATTCTATTATATTACACAATCATTATGCTTATACTTTTATATCCTCATAAAATAAGAATTTTACAGTTCAAAAAATAGAAATAGAAGTTTTGAACTGTAAAATGTTTTTTAGGAAGGTATAAAAGTATAAGCATAAAGATTGTGTAATATAATAGAATTATTTTTATTAAAGTTTTGCAAGCGGAAGACTTTACTGAATTCAAGGCGAAAATGCCAGATAATAAAGAAAATAATGTCACACCAAAAAAAAAATGTGAAAATGTCAGATGGTTATTCAAATACGTAATAACGTATCAAAATGGGCCATTATTGAATGACAATATATATTTTTTAAATGCGTATATGGTGTGTAATATGAAATATAGACGCCTAGTCAAAAGATAGGTATATACTTATATATGAAATATTAGATCAGCCTAGTTTGTGATCAAGTGGAAATCATACGAGACAAAAGCAAAACTATTTTACAAACCTCTCTCTCTCCCTCTCCCTCTCTATTATTTGCCCAGGCATGCCTCCTGGGCCCTTGCTAATGGTGGGCCCCAAGACAATGGCCCCTAAATACCCCACCCCCACCCCTTAATCCAATGCTCCCAAATTAGGGGCGGCAAATGCTTGTAGCATTAGATGATCACCGTTGTCGTTAACCTCTCACAGAAAGAAAAAAAAGTTAGTAAAATCATGCAATGCATTCATTATGATACGCTTTCCAACATATCAGAAATCATTACTCAAGTTATTGCTCAAGTAATGATTATAATGGCTGTAGAATAAATCTCGCTCCTATGTCCTGACCTTTGATATCATTTCGCCTATTTTCAACAGGGTTTGTCCCCAGGTAGTCCCCTACAACATACTAAAATTTCATCGAAATCGAACCATTTTTACGCAAGTTATGACGCATAAGGGCAATGGAGTGGATCCCGCTCCCATGTCCTGACCTTTCACCCCATTTCACCCATTTTCAAGAGGGATCGTCCCCAGTTGGTCCCCTACCACATACTAATATTGCATCGAAATCGAACCATTTTTATGCGAGTTATGACGCATAAGGGCAATGGAATGGATCCCTTTCTTATGTTACTGCTGGCGGATCGCACCGAAGTGGGCGTTCACCTTTGACCCAATTTCCTCCATTTTCAACAGGGTTCGTCCCCAGTTGGTCCCTAATCACATACAAAAATTTCATCGAAATCGAGCCATTTTTACGCAAGTTATGACGCATAAGGGCAATGGAATGGATCCCTCTCTTATGTCCTCACCTTTAACCCCATTTCCTCCATTTTCAACAGGGTTCGTCCCCAGTTGGTTCCTAATCACATACAAAAATTTCATCGAAATCGAGCCATTTTTACGCAAGTTATGACGCATAAGGGCAATGGAATGGATCCCTCTCTTATGTCCTCACCTTTAACCCAATTTCCTCCATTTTCAACAGGGTTCGTCCCCAGTTAGTCCCCTATCACATACTAAAATTGCATCGAAATCGAACCATTTTTTACGCGAATTATCGAGCGGACAGACAGACGGACAAAGATGGAGCATATACGCTTCTTCAATCTACGGTTGGAAAGCGTAAAAAATAAAGACAGAAAAATGACACTGAATTCTCGGATGTAATGAGCACGACGTCTTTTGAATCCTTTCCGTCCAGGAAAAACATATTTCAAAGCAGATTTTTAGAAGTAAACATTCAGTGAAAAAGAAAATGCACGTACGCCTCCAAGATAAAATCCGCGCATGATTCAAAATGTGCAGTGTAAGCAGTGCCTTTTTACAGTCTATTGAACTGGTTACAAACAAACAAACAAACAAAAATATCAGCCGATTTCTACACAACTGGTGAAACATCCGCCAGTAGTAATAGCTACAGGGTGATCCAAAAATTACGCAACCTATTAATAAACAATACTTAACAAAACTGTGTGTTGCGACGTAGAACTAACGAAAAGATAAATACATTCATCGTCAAAACAATAGTTGCACCCAGAAGGAAGCAACCGACAGGAATAAAACTTGTTGGGTAGGTTTGACATCGTGAGACATGCAAATGATTTAACTATCACGCTCGGCCGCGCATGTGACGCCAGCAAGGAGGGGTCGTAGCGCTGAATCTGACCGGCTATATAAGGCCATCCAGTTGCACATACTTGCCATTCTGACTCGTGCTGTTGTGTTGGTTGCATCCTTTGCAAGTGAAGTATGCCTCGGAGAAAAATTCGGAAGCAATTCGAGCAGTTGGAGGAGTTCGAGAGTGGCCGCATCGTCGGGCTCCGAGACGCGGGATGGTCTTATCGCCGTATTGAGCGTCATACCGGTCGTGCGGAGATCACCATAGCACGCTGTTGGCGGCAGTGGATAGAACAAGGCACGCAGCAGCGACAGGAAGGGTCTGGGAGACCTAGACGAACCACGGAGAAAGAGGACCGACGGGTTGTCCGACATGCGCGGAGTGACCCAACAGCTACGATTGCGGATATTCAGCGAGCAGTGGTGCCCTTCATGCATCGTCCGATTAGTGCCAGCACCATTGGCAGATGGTTGCACGACGTAGGACTACACGCACTCAGACCGTTACGACGACTACCCTTAACACCATTGCATCGTCACGAAAGACTGCAATGGTGTCGTGCCAGACGGTCAAGGAGCCACTCAGAATGGCAGCGGGTGATCTTCAGTGACAAGTCCCGCTTTTGTCTTGGAGGAGACGCCAACGAATCTGTGTGTTGAGGAACCGTGGTCAGTGCCAAGATGAACAATTTGTTGTCGAGCGTCACACGTCCAGGCGGCCTGGTGTCCTGTTGTGGGGTGCAATTGCCTACGATGCCAGATCACCTTTGGTGTCCATTACAGGCACTTTAACAGCCCAACGTTACGCTAATGAGGTCCTTCAACCAGTGGCTCTACCTTTTCTGAACGCCCACTTCGGTGCGATTTTCCAACAGGACAACACTCGTCCGCATACCGCTGCTGTCTCGAGAGTTTGCCTTCAAGGCACTGACACTCTGCCTGATGCTAAGGATGCTATTGGACGCGCTATCTCCAACTCCACCCCTCTCCGCCGTGTGGCAGTGCCGTCACGTGCCCACACTGCTCCCAACACAGTCGGACGGTATGGTCAGAACGATCCACGTGGCGGGCTATACGGTCCGCCGACCCCCCTAGAGTTTTCAGCCCGATGATTAGGCCTCTCTCAAAGTCCGTAATTTGCGTAAATCGACGTCTCTGGCGTCTACCCGGCATTCTTGTCACTCTGTACTCTTGCTTACGTCGGCCGGTGCTTTTCGCTTTCGTGGGGCATCCACTACACGCCTGTTTATAAGGCTGCCGGTTCGTGCTTGCAGCGTCACCACAGGGTGTGCGGTCATGCGCACTCGTCCCAAACATGGATCATTTGCATACCAGCACACACTGTAGCTTTTTGTAAAGTTTCGCGGTTGTAGCAAGTTTTCTTCTAGGTGCGCAAATTGCATTGTCCGTGAGTGTGTTTGTAGATGCTTTACCGATTGTAGAAATCCGGTTGATTTTTATTTCAAGTAACTTTTTCCTTTCACTATGAACCAGTGCCGCCGCAAGCTTACGCGAGGCCCTGTACGAACTCTCCCTGAGAGGCCCTCTGGCTAACTAATACTTTTTGCTAAATCAACCTGGCTAGCGGTATTTTGCGCACGTACGCAATAGAATATTTTTATTTTCTGATAAGGCGATGATAAGCTTTTCACTCATTTATTTGTTACAGAAGGAACTGCTATTTTTATTAAACTTGTAACTGTAACTGTTATTATTATCGATGCAATTTGAAGCAAACGATGAACTGCTGGCCACAGGAACTGAAGCTGAATTTAGTAAAAATTTATCGAAGGCACCTTCCTGACTTCGTAAAATCATTTCTCTTCTGTCTTATTTCTTTAACTGTTTCGAATTTACGGAACGTATCCCGTTCTCTAGACATCTCAACTCAACTCACTTAACGCAAACTCTATTCTTAAAAAGTTAATTAGTTACATTCGAAGTAGTAGAGAAGTGAACCTGGTTAAAACGTTAAAACAAGAACGAATGAGCAACCGAAGAAAGTTAATAGATCACCAAACACAGCGGCCAGTTGACTTCACACACACACACACACACACACACACACACACACACACACACACACACACACACACACACACACACACACACTGTTTTTACTTTGGAAAAACAGCTTGGGAAAATCCACAAAGAGTGGATCCCAAGATAGGCGGTAAAACTCAAAGAATGTCTTGACGTGATGTCCACTCACACCCGTTAATCACAGAGTTTCCAGCGGCGAGAAGAAAATATACTGCTGTCGGTGCTGCGGCGTGTGTTGGACTTAGGCCCCTTTTATGCAAGCGTTTCTTGCCGCGCGTTTCGGCGACGGCAAAAAACGTCCGTTCTGTAAAGCAATGCGGACAAGCTGTTCCTTTTATGCACTGACGTCGCGTTTTCTTGCGGTCGCGTCGTGAAAAACATGCCGTTGTGTTCTAGAGGACGCCGGGCAGCAAAAAGACGCTCAGCTTTTCCAAGTACATGGTGGTGAGTGGGACTATTTATGCAGACGCTGCGTTTCCTGTCGTCGGCTTGTAATAAATCAACCTCCCCCATCTGCAATCCAAGGCTCGCTGGCAACCGGTCTGCAAAGTGTTCACTGTCCATCAGTCCATCAGTGTTCATCGCCGTGGGATTACGTTGTGCTAGTTGAAGTGACATTGTTATATTTTATAAGAAATGAATGATGTTGAAACATAACGTTTTATAGATGCTATTAAAAATAATAGAGCAATTTGGGATTCATCATCGGAGGACTACAAAAATAAAAACCTGAAAAAAATCAGTGGATTGAAGTATGCACTCTATTTAACCCGGAGTTCGAAGGATTGGATGTTAAAGAGAAACATAGTCTTGGTTAGTTCAAACTGTTATTATTATTGTTTAATCTTAATATTATTTATTACTAGCTTGTAGCCTGTCGCTTTGCTGACGCTGTTTCAGCTTTGAATAAAAAAAAGTACACTATTGCGAATGATCCAACTGTACTTCTCTTTTAATTCGTCCTGCGTTCGAGTACGATTTCGGTGCAAATTGCCAATGAAAAGTGCTGTTTAAGGAATAGCTTTCTCATCTTTTACATGCAATGTGTATGTAAAAGGTGAGAGAGGGAAATCCAGGAGAGTCAAATTACAGTTATTTTACTTGTGGCCATACCATGTATACGAAGATATTAGACACAATAAGAATAAAAAAAAAATTAATTCGTATCGGTTGGGGGTAGAAAACTTGAAAGCACCCAAGACGTGCATCACTGCAAATTTTTAAGCCTCAAGTGCCCCAGTGGTGTAGTTTTGCGTCTTTTACAAGAAATTTTACAAATTTGAACTGCCCTGGTAATGAAAATCGGAAATAAATCAAAATTTTTAATTGAAAAAGAAAAAAATCAGAAATTTTGGGCGTCATGTTCAGGTGTTTTGAAAGCACACAGGTTTTGAAAATTTTTGAAAAAAATATAAAAAAATAAATTAAATAACTGCTGAAAATGTTATTGTCTTTTTTTTTTTATTGGAGGTTTAACGACCACCGTGAGCAACTCAATGGGCTATAAGCAGTCGCCCGTCCCTAATTTAGGGTCACTGGTTCCAGGGAAGGGAGAGAGCCAGTGCCGTAAGACAAACACAACATCCATGCCTCACCGGGATTCGAACCTGGAACCCGTTCGGACGAATGATCAGAGGCCATCGCTTAGACCACTGCGCCACCGTGGCGGCTGTTACTGTCTTCGACAACAGATTGTGACATTTTTCGCCGATACAAACAATACATCACGCACGGATCCATCTGCCACTCTGCGTAGAATGCGAAGAGTCACTGGCAGCATTGACCACACAATCTGCCGTCGTGGAAGCGCGCGGCACGAGACGTTTTTTGCCGTCCGTAATAAAACGCGCCGCCAAAAACGTCTGCATAAAAGCGCTGTTATCCCTCTGGCCCCGCCCACCAGACTCAGGGTCTCTCAGGGATACAGAAGCACCGATCTTAGCGCGCTGCGCTTTGAATCAGGAAGAGGGAGCGTATATATGACATCACTGTGGTGTTTGTGTATACGGACTCGCGGAGAACTGGGATGGTAATTCATATGTTTTGAACTGTCGGATTTCATTTTATTTTTAGTCTGTGTACTTAATGTTATATTTTTCTTTCTTTCTCTCTTTTGTTTTATTTTATCTTATTTATCCACCAGCGCGAGGCCCTGTACGGTCGCATGCGCCGCACACCTTTAGCGGCGGCCCTGCTATGAACAACCTTGCTCACATTGCGTATCCAAATAATGCGCAGTTTTTCCGCTAGGCGTTGTAAGTGAATTTTCTGGTGGCCGAATGGTTTGAGGCGCTGGTTTCAGATTAGTCATCTGATGGGGCCCGTGTTCGAATCCCAGATGAGGAATGGATGGTGTGCTTGTCGGATGCTGTTTGCTTTGCTCCTTTTCTTGGAACCAGTGGTCATAAATTAAGGATGGGCAACTGCTTCTAACCACGTGAGCTTCTCGTGATTGTCGCTAAACCTCGAAAGAAACAAATTGTCTTAAACCCCAAAACAAACGTTTTCTTTCAAATTCTTCGATAAATTCTTTTCGTGTTGGAGAAGAGTCAAAAGACGTGTTCATTACACCCGAGAATTCGGTGTCATATTTCTTGTTATTTTTATTCGAATATTGTACGCTACCAACACGAACAAAGGAAAATCACACCAATGTGTTGTCTACTAGCGTTGACGAACCGAGAACATACTTTTTAAACGAGAATTTCAGAACCCCATGAGAGTTTTGCGGCACATACAACGGCCGTTCCATAAAAACTGAAAGTAAAATCCCACAAAATGAACAAATGTAGGTACAGCAAAATATATGTTATTCTTTCTCAAAGTATCTTCCCTCGGATGATATGCAATGGTCCCAACGTTCAATCCACTTTTCAGAGCATGTGGCGAAGGCATTTTGTAGAAGCTGCTTTAGCGACCCCTGAATAACGTCAACATCTGTGTTGAATGTTGCGCCACGGAACTTCTCCTTCATTGTTGGAAACAACCAAAGGTCGCACGGGGCGAGATCAGGACTGTAGGCAGGCTGTGGCATGATTTCAATACTGCATTTCGTAAGAAACTGTTGAACACAAGCAGCCACATGTGGGCGGGCGTTATCATAGTGTAGGGTTTACTTGCCCACCAATTTCGGTCGCATAATCCATATGTGTTGTCGCAGACGCTTCAAGACTGAAATGTAATACTCAGCACTGACAGTAATTTGTGGAGGAACGGCATGCTGGTAGACTACAACTTTACGATCAAAGAAAATTGTCATCATCACCTTCCCAGCTAATTTGGTTTGGAGGACTTTTTTCGGAGGAGGCGAGCCTGTGTTATCATCATCACCTTACCAGCTAATTTGGTTTGGAGGACTTTTTCGGAGGAGGCAAGCCTGTGTTATCATCCTCACCTTCCCAGCTAATTTGGTTTGGAGGACTTTTTCGGAGGAAGCGAGCCTGTGTTATCATCATCACCTTCCCAGCTAATTTGGTTTGGAGGACTTTTTTCGGAGGAAGCGAGCCTGTGTTATCATCCTCACCTTCCCAGCTAATTTGGTTTGGAGGACTTTTTTCGGAGGAAGCGAGCCTGTGTTATCATCCTCACCTTCCCAGCTAATTTGGTTTGGAGGACTTTTTTCGGAGGAGGCGAGCCTGTGTTATCATCATCACCTTCCCAGCTAATTTGGTTTGGAGGACTTTTTTCGGAGGAGGCAAGCCTGTGTATAACGAAGTAAATATCTCCGTCATTTCTGTCCACGCCAGGATTCGAACCCGGATCCCCTCATTCCGAAATAAGTCACTCTACTAATTGAGCTACGCGGACGTTTTATTCTGATTCCTATCTGCCTTTATGTCGTGTGCGTCCTTCTGACAGGTACGTTACATAATCTCCCCCTTATTATTATTTTTTTTTTTATTCGAAGTGCTGGAGAAGGGATTCTCTTATTTTTCCTATCTCGCGGTGTGGAAAGAACATCACACCATTGCGAGATTTTGAACGGTCGGGTCATCCGGATAGTTCGGGCGCCATTATAACGAAGTAAATTTTTCCGTCATTTCTGTCCACGCCAGGATTCGAAACCGGATCCCCTCATTCCGGAATAAGTCACTCTACCAATTGAGCTACGCGGGCGTTTTATTCTGATCCCTATCTGCCTTTATGTCGTGTGCGTCCTTCTGGCAGGTACGTCACATCTCCTGGTACGTTACATGTGTTAACATCCTCACCTTCCCAGCTAATTTGGTTTGGAGGACTTTTTTCGGAGGAGGCGAGCCTGTGTTATCATCCTCACCTTCCCAGCTAATTTGGTTTGGAGGACTTTTTTCGGAAGAGGCGAGCCGAAGCGCGCAACGAGTGTTCCAGACATTCGTTGCGCGCTTCGTGAGGGGATCGAAATAGTGGATCCATGTTTCATCGGCAGTTATTACTGTGTTTAGAAAGTTTGGATCCTCTGCAATCATTTGTTTCCGCTCATGACACACCTGAACTCTGGCTGACAATTGTTCTCTCGTCAGGTGATGAGGTACCCATCTGGAAAACACACGATACAGTAGTAATTTGTCGCGTAGAATGCGGAATGAGGACATTTTTGAAATATTATTTGATGCCGCTATGTCTTCACATGTCATTCGTCGATCTTGTTGTAGGATTGTCCAAACGGTTAACAATACGCTCCGTAACAACACTTTCAGGTTGACCACACCTAGGAGCGAGTTCTTCTGACAAATGCCCTTTTTTGAAATCATGGTGCCATCTAAAAATCGTTGACTCACCCAAACATTAATCTTTGTAAGCTTTTTCATTAAATCACTTGTTTCTCGAGCCTTTTTACCCAAACGATAGCAAAGTTTTATCGCACAACGCATTTCATTTCTTAAACTTTAAATCACTCACCTCCATAGCAATATGGCGAAATGAAGACGTACTTTAAACAACTGCGCAATAACAAAACCAGAATTGTTTGCCACGGCTAATGACTGTTGCCATAGATACTTCCTTAACTCAGTTAGTCGTCTGCGTGGTTATTTTTCCCCTTCGCACTGTCGCCAACTCGAAAAAAATTACTCTCAGATTTTATAGAACGGCCTTAGTACATAACAATTTTGCCTTACCCAGGATTAAAACCTACAGTAGCATGCTCTCCCAACAATTGGTCGGGAAAGCAATTCTCTGTTTCTAGTGGTGAAATCTTTTGGTGTGTGCATGCGTGTGTTCAACACACGAGAACCTCACCAAACTTTTCCCATATGTTTTGCGCTTTCTGTGAAGCGACTTTCACCGCTAGGAAGGCGACATGGAGTAGAAAATTTTTCTCAGCATTAAATAGTTTTTTTAAGCATAGGAGCTTTTTATCACGACGAAGTTCAAGTGTAGTATAACTGGAAAAAAACAAAAACAAATAAAAACAACACTACGCTGTCTGTGCGGACATATTGTCGCCACCTGTTTGGAATTTTTTTGTAAGGTTTTTAAAGACCTGCTCTTTACAGCCGGGTCCTCCGAGACGTCAATCTTCTTTTCTTGGTGGGCTGTGTCATCCCTTCATCTTTACGCTGATCCTCTTGATGGGAAAAGATGGTCTTGCCGTTATTACAAACCTCATAGGGTGTGCGATCAATCTTGCTTCGCCGTTGGAACTGACACCAGAAACATTATCCGAGTCTTCCACATAAGACGGATCGCGTGTCGGTCGTTATCTTATGATAAACGCAACAAAATCCCTTTCAGGTAAACACGATTGGCGAGTTTTTTTTTTTTTTTTGGTTGGAGGTTTAACGACCACCGTGAGCAACTCAATGGGCTATAAGCAGTCGCCCGTCCCTAATTTAGGGTCACTGGTTCCAGGGAAGGGAGAGGGCCAGTGCCGTAAGACAAACACAACATCCATGCCTCACCGGGATTCGAACCCGGACCCCTTTCGGACGAATGATCAGAGGCCATTGCCTTAGACCACTGCGCCACCGGGCCGGCCGATTGGCGAGTTCAAAGAAAGTTCGAAGAATACAATGGAACCTCAGTTAAACGTTTTTCTAGGGGATGGGATTTAAAAACGGATAAATGTAAAAAAATGTATTAATGAAATGTTAAATAGTATTGTAAAATTTATGCTTTAACCCCTTAACCGGCTGGAGCGAATTAACTCGGGGTTAGCAAAATGAGCTGGTATCAGCTCGAATGAATGAATTCGCTATCTAAGAAGTGGAATGAACGAGGCTGAAACGAGTGATCTTACCCATCACAGAGCGTTGCTCGTTTGAATCACTCGTTTCTACCCAATGGCATTACGTCCGCGCCAGGGAAACTAACCGTTTCCCATCGGGACTTCAGTCATGAAGCAGAGAATAAAGAACTAGAACAGAGAGAGAGAGAGAGAGATAGCGAAAGAGAGACAGAGAGAGAGGAACGGAGAAAGAGACTGAGAGACGGGAGAGAGACAGAGAGAGACAGACAGAGAGAGAGAGGGACAAAGACAGACAAAGAGACAGACATACACAGAGAGAAAGGGTCAGAGAGATAGAGTGAGAGACAGAAAGAGGGTAGAGAGACAGAGAGAGAGAGAGAGAGAGGGAGAAAGAAAGAAACTGAAAGACGGGAGAGAGACAGACGCAGAGAGAGGGAGAAAGACAGACAGAGAGACACAGAGAGAGAGAGAGAAAGGGTCAGAGAGATAGAGTGAGAAACAGAGAGATGGTAGAGCAGAGAGAGAGAGAGAGGGGGACAAAGAAAGAAACAGAAAGACTGGAGAGAGACAGACGCAGAGAGAGGGAGAAAGACAGACGCAGAAAGAGGGAGAAAGACAGACAGAGAGACACAGAGAGAGAGAGAGAGAGAGAGAGAGAGAGAGAAAGAGACAGAGAGGGTCAGAGAGAGAGAGTGAGAGATAGAGAAAGATATAGAAAGAGACAGGGATATAAAGAGAGAGACAGAGAGATGCAGAGACAGATAGAGGCAGGGACAAAGAGAAAAAGGCGGAGCGGCAGAGACAAAGAGAAAAGAGAAACAGACGGAGAGACAAAAAAACAGAATTTATGACCAAGAGAAACAGAATTTAGACAAAGAGAAACAGACGGAGAGACAGAAAAACAGAATTTACGACCAGTGACAGATTTGTGGTTGGTACTTCTCAGATGTAAAGGTGAAAGGAATCGTTTTGCCACAGTTTTCGTAAATCTAGATCTCTATGAGAACATATAGGTTTGAGAACCGCAGAAAAGTGTGAGCAGCCTTTGGTTCACATACATCGGCCGCTTAAAGGAGTATAGATATTCCTTAGTAATGGTTTATTTAAAGTCGAATTGGCGAAGACAGAAAGAACAGTACCGCATTGCAAAGATCATGAAGCCAATGAAAATCAAACTTCGACAACTCTATTTTGTAAAAATCCTGAGTCTAGATCCTCAAGTGAAATCCCCGAAACTAAGAGTATGAGACCAGTGTTTCAATATGCAACACGTGAATTAACATTTTTTTTTCTGCGGAATCATTTGAAATCAGAATGTTGATATCCACTCACGAACAATGAAATTTGCGCATTAATAGCGTCACGTGTCGTGTAGCCCGTTGGGAGCAGTGGACACGTGACGGCACTGCCACCACACGGTGGAGCGTCTCCGGACGGACCAGGAGGACGACGAGTAGAGAGAATCGACGGATCGTGCGCCAGGCACGAACGATTCTCACGGGGGACCCGATCCACTATACAGGCAGATGTAGCGGCTCCTGTGGGCCCACGAATCATTTCCCGACGCCTCTCGGAAGCGCATCTGCGATCCCAGCTCCCCTTACGTGTGCTGGTATTAACATGGGAACATCGCCAGCTCCGTTTGCAGTGGTGCCAGGCCAGAGCGACGTGTGGTGTTTAGCGATGAGCGCCGCTTCGTTTTGGGGACAGATGATCATCGTATCCGGGTGTGGAGGTCCACGGATCAACGACACAATTCCAAGCTCGCTATCGAGCGCCACACCTTCCCCCACTGCACGCATTATGGTCTGGGGAGCCATTTCCTACGACAGCACATCAGCTCTAGTAGTAGTACGTGGATCATTGACGGGCCAGCGGTACGTGGATGAGATCCTACGGTCCCATGTGCTCCCATTCCTGGCCGGATTCCAGGTGCGCTATATCAGCAGGATAATGTCCATCCGCACACGGCTCGGGCTGCCTACTTCATATCCATGGCCTGTCCGCTCCCGGGACATGTCCCCTATCGAGCATGTGTGGGACCAGTTGAAACGCCAGCTGCCGCCCCGCTGCACCATGCGGAATTTGGAGCACACCGTCAAACACGTTTGGGCCAGTCTGCCGTAGGACAACATCAGGCGTCTGTTCGCGTGCATGCCGGACCGTATTGCAGCATGTCTAGGTTTATGTGCAGGTTTATATATGACTTCAATCCAAAATCTAAGACGTCGGGAAACAGTGCTGATACTAATATCAGACCCTTTTGAATGCAGAAAGGCCTTGATTTTCTTGCACGAACTCCTCGGAGAACGCATAACTATTCGCCTTATGGTATTGCTATTACGTAGGGTTGTTTTCCTTGGACGTCCACTTCTCTTTCGGTCGCTAAATTCACCTGTATCTCGATATTTCATGATCGTATTATGAATAGCAGTTTTGCTGACATTCACCTTTCTGCTTATGCCACGTTCGGAGTATCCTTCATGATATAAAGTCATCATTTTTGTCCTCTGAGTAACACTTAATGACGCTTTTTTGCTCATTTTTCGCTATATAGAAAATACGTACAAAACCTCTCAGCATGAAAACCAAAAGCAAACTGGCGCTCTCACGCTTCCCCCAACTCTATCAACAGCTGCCGCTGTATAGGATGATGAAACACCGACAGGAAGTTGAGTAATACAGACAGTAGCTGACGGAATCGGCAGAAATCTCCTAATACCAACAGCTGGTCTTAAAGTTTTGCAAATGACTGTATATTTTTAATGTTTTAGTGCGTATTAAAAGAAAGAGAAAGAAGAAACTTCCGCATTTTTTCGGAAAAAAAGTTAAATTTCGTAAGTTTATTCTTTTCTTATGAACTGACGCTACCGTATCTCTTCCCTCCGACCGTACAGTCGGAGAAGCCGCCGTGCAAAGGTTAAGCAACAACAACAAAAACAAAACGAGGTCACACAAGTGTGCCAAATAAGAGAGATGCTTGCAGCGTGAGTTATGGTTCGCTGCTTTCTCACAGAGTCCGACTGAAAGAAGAGACTAAAAGCTTTTGATTTCAACCGGAAACATGAAATAAATTGAGATAAGTATAATAAATGAGAGCAATGGTTGATTTTAATTCAGTTGAGAGATTAAATTGAGAGATTGGCAGAGCGAAAAGCGACTGCTTTCGCTAGCAGTTGGTTATTACTATTCTTAAAGCGCATGCGCCGCCGGCTGTCGACTTAATTATCACCAGCCAATCAACTGCGTGGCAGCGACGTGTTTAAGAAGTTTAATCATTGCGAGATAAGTGAGATGCACCCATTGTAGATCTGGCGGCTTTGCAAAACAGAGATGAATGCTACCCACGGTGTCTTGGAGGGATCGCGAAGGGTATACGACAGCTGTCACTCCAAATTGGTCACGGCGATTTCAATGTTTCTGTTGAATGGAAATATCCGTTTCAACAGCTTTTAAACATGTTCTTAGTGAACGGAATATTATTTTGTACGCTTTTGGAATGGTTTCTTGAGAACGTAATATTGCCTTTCAGAATGCTTGGACCGCGACTGAATTTAAGGCACAGTAGTTTTTATTTTCTCATTGAGAAATTTCAATAGATAAGTCGATGTGGCGTATAAGTAGAGGCTCGGACTTCTGAAGAAAAAGGTCTCAACTTATACGCCAACAAATACGGTTGTTATTACTTGCGTGATATATATGCTGTGCTCAAAGAGTTAATAAGGACAATAATTTATTCAGTCATCAAGAAGATTAGTAATGACACTAACTAGTTAAGTCATAACACAACTGATTAATACACCAAGTATACAGGGTGCCCAGTAAAGTCCTTTCTCAGCCCCGTAACGTTCGAACGCCGACAGCTATAGCCATAGAAACAGTGTCTAGGTATAGTAAAGTGGCTATACGCTATTCGATGAGACCGCTTACAGCGCCTCCTAGCGGTAAAATCAGGAGTTAGTGTGCCGATCTCGAAAACTATACGAAATACGGGGAAAATAGTTAATTACAAAGTTGTAGAGCAGCATCGATTTAGTACGAAAAGACACCTTGCGCACATGAATGCTAAGAATAGAACGCGTACAACGCTCGTTTGTTTGTTCGCGATGTCGAACACTGTTACGTCACGAAACGCGTCAGAAAGGAGCAATTAGTTGTCACTAGGAACATTTACCGTCGGTGCTCAATGTGCTCTCAGTCAGCCACAATACACATTTAGACCCTAGATTGAATCTCACGCTGCGCATTTTGCAGCATGTCAGGTGACACGCTGGAACAAGCATCAGTTATACGGCGTCGAAGGTCCTGCAACGTTGTCTGAGGGGTCTGATACACCTGTTATTTGAGGTAGCCCTACATGAAGAAGTCCAATGGGGTGAGGTCCGGTGAGCGTGCAGGCCACTCTACGCAACCACCATAGCCGATGATTTGTTGCTCGAATGTCTCGACCAGGTACCTTCTTACGTTTCCTGGCTGATGCGGAGGAGCGCCGTCATGTTGAAACCAAACATTCCGCAGTTGAGCTGGGCTAGTGCTTTGTGGAAGGCGATATTATATCCTTTCTGACGCGTTTCGTGACGTAACAGTGTTCGACATCGCGAACAAACAAACGAGCATTGTACACGTTCTATTCTTAGCATTCACGCGCGCAAGGTGTCTTTTTGTACTAAATCGATGCTTCTCTACAACTTTGTAATTGACTATTTTCCCGTATCTCGTATAGTGTTCGAGATCGACAAGCTAACTCCTGACTTTCCCGCTAGGAGGCGCTGTAAGCGGTCTCATCGATAGCGCATAGCCACTTTACTATACCTAGACACCGTTTTTTATGGCTATAGCTATTGGCGTTCGATAGTTACGGGGCTGAGAAAGGACTTTACTGGGCACCCTGTATAAGACTGAACTGGTAATCCGTTTAATCGGCGTAAGAAAACAAAATACAATTTGCCAAGCTTTCGCTCATCTACGGATGGCTTTTCCAAAGCTAATAGCGTAAACAAACTGAAATATTAGAACGATCACAATTTAAATATGAGAATGGTTACACGAGACACATAAAGAATGATTAACTACGCAGCGTAGCGTGTTCTGAATATGAAGTCACGAGATGTGTTACTTTGGGTCATGGCGGTTTTGAGAGGGAAATCATTAAGGCAGTGTATCCAGACTTTTGGCAACTCCAGGGAGACGCTGTCGTTGCAAGCTTCACGGCTAGTGGTAATTTCCAGAGATTCACTGAATGCTGTTGCTTTTGGGTTAGTGCAGGGGGCTAATTTTTTAATACCTTCCCATATAGGTACCGCGGACTTGGAACACACTTTTCTGGATAGAGCTGTAGATCTTCCTTCTTTTGCGTCTCTTTTGTGTTCCCTGATTCTGGTTAACAAGTTAGTAATCTCATGCAATGCATTGATTATGATACGCTTTTCAACATACCAGAAATCATTACTCAAGTTATGACGATAATGGCTGTGAAATAAATCTCGCTCCTGTGTCTTGACCTTTGACCCCATTTCGATGATATTCAATAGAACCGTGTAAAGTTTTGCCGCAATCGAAGCATTTTTACGTAAGACGCATAAGGGAGATGGAATGGATCCCCTCCTATGTCCTGACCTTTCACCCCATTTTGCCCGCACGGGGATAACTGGTTTTCCAGTTATTTGGGGAGCGGCGCCCCCACGGCCCGAGCTGACCTTGTGACTGGTCAACATCTGATGTCATGCCACCGCTTTGCTGTCGGTGTTTGCAGGGACGGCTGTTCATCCAGCTGTTGGGGAGTCGCGGCCCCACGATCCCGAGCTGGTCTTGTGTCTCGCTTTTTCGTTTTTATTTAGTTTCTCCACTGGCTAGTTGCCCGTGTTGTATACTTTACCTAATCGCTACCACGTTATGCACTAACACCCCGGTCTTGTGGTTTTGTTACCCTCCACAACTAACTGTATTATATTAACCGCTCAGTTCGTAGGTTGCTGAGATTCCGTTTAGGTTCCCTTCCAGGATTTGTCTTCTTTGGATTTCTTTTTTCCTTTTAGCTGGTTTGGGTGCTAGACCTACCTGCATGTTTGCCGCGTGCGGAGATCCGTGAGGCGGAAATGGGATGTCTGGCGGCTGAGGTCGCAGGAGACCGGATAAGTGCCTCCTGTGTACCAACACTCTCTCGACCCCGGCTTCGCTGTAAACGGGAGGCTAGGAGACTAACCCACCTCTAGTCAGAAGTCTTGTACCAAGTTGTGTACACGGCTTTAGCGGCTTTTTTGTCGTATAGCACGGCAGGGTGAGCCCGGGGCTGTGGGATCATGCCAAAGGCGTTGGCATGACGGTACCCGGAGGCCGAAGTGTCCGCCGAGTGCGTGTGATCACAGCCAACGGACTATATCTGCAACGTATAAGCTCCAGAACTGTGTCCAGCGTCATTTTCTTGGCTTGCAGACCTCCAGTTCTCCCTTGTAGGGCTCGGTGGTGGGTGGAGTAGTCTGCAGACGAATCTTCCTCCTTTTTTCCATGGGTAAAAAGAACAAAAACTCCAAATTTAAGTCACCTGACAAAATGATAGTTGCCAACGACTGTCCTTCGTCTTCTCAACCTACCAAGTCTCATACCCTTAAACGGTCTTTAGACCTTGACCTGGACCAAGAATGTGGAACCTCTTCTTCGGCAGCTGTACCAGTCGCTCCGAAGCGTCGTCTCCCCTCGATTGCTGTGACTACGCATGCTACTCACTTGCTTGTAGAATCCATCGATCCGCATGAGAGACTGTCCACCAGATCTCCCTTTTCATTTCTAAAGCTTTGGACGCTGCGGTTGGCCCCTTGAAGTCTGTGAGGAAGCTTCGCTCTGGGGACCTGCTTGTCCAAACTTGCAGTGTTTCTCAGAGTAACACTTTTCTGAACCTCACTAGTCTTCAAGGCATTCCTGTAAAAGTGACACCTCACCCGTGCTTCTTAACACCTCTCGGGGTGTTATTTCGGAGTTTGATCTCTTGCCATGCAGTGAAGACGAATTCGTGACTGAACTTGCTGATCAAGGTGTTATTGCTGCACGTCGTATGATGTTCCGGCGTGATGGTTCCATGATTAAGTCAAAAAATGTCATCTTGACTTTTAACTCCCCGAAAGTTCCGACCGAAATCAAGGCTGGCTACTTGGTCTGTGGAGTTCGCCCGTACATTCCCAGTCCTCTGCGCTGTTTCAGGTGCCAGAGGTACGGGCATTCACAACGTTTCTGTAAGAGTTCCGCTCGTTGCGCAAATTGTGGCTCCAGTGAACATGACGGGGAAGGTTGCTCTTCTGCGGCCTGCTGTGTTAACTGCGGTGAGGCCCATGCAGCTTACTCCCGCAACTGTATGAAATGGAAGGACGAGATGGCGATCCAGCGGCTCAAGACCCTGGAAGGCCTCTCGTACCCTGCTGCCAAGGCCAAGTTGGGTATACCCACCACCCGACAGCGTACTTTTGCCGCAGTAGTTCAGTCTCTGCCACAACCCGTGCAGCCCTTTGTTCCGCGCCCTGTAGCTCTCGCCGCCCTTGCCAAGCGATCTACAGCTGACCAAGCGACACAGGTGTTTTTCCCCGAGCTCGAGATTTTTCGAATACCTGATTCTGGGCCTTCTCTTTTGCTGCTGACCGTCTCTTCCAGTTTCCAGTCGAAAGCCTGCACGTGCGGAAGACCCGGCCCTCAATCCGCAAAGGTGTGCAGTGTCCATCCAACTGTCTCGGCCTCAGCGAGGTCCCCACCCTCAACCAACATTATAGAGGAACATAGGGGGAGGAGAGTGACAGTTCGTCCCCAGCCTCAAACAACATTGCAGAGGAACATGGGGGGAAGAGAGTGACAGTCTGTCCCCGCCCTCTGCCAGCATTGCAGAGGAGTGTGGGGGGAGGAGAGTGACTCATCCTTTGTGTAGTTGTGTTTAAAGAAAAAAAAAATTATAATTATAGTAGTAAATTACTAAATTTTTATATAAACCTAATTAACTACCTTGTCTTCACAGCTTTCATGATACTCTTTTTCAACTTTTACCAAGCCTGTCTGTTCTTAATCATTTTCCACGTTTTTAAAAATCTGTGGCTGATAGTTCTTTGTCTGGCGCTCTTTGGCCAAACCTGGCCCTTGCGCCAATAAAATCCAACAACCAACCAACCATCACCCCATTTTGCCCATTTTCAATAAGGTTCCTTCCCAGGTTGTCCCCTACCACATACTAAAATTTCATCGAAATCGAACCATTTTTACGCGAGTTATCGTGCGGACAGACAAAGCTGGAGCATATACGCTTCTTCAACCTACGGTTGGAAAGCGTAAATAAAAATGACACAAATATGTCCGTGTAGATGAGAGGTGACTGTCGGAATGTGCCCCGACCCGGCAGACACACAAAACTGGGAGTTAGAGACCGACGGGTGCTGGCCAGAGAAATTCCGAAGAACCGCACCAAATCGATGAGCCACAGCGAGGAGTTTCAACAGGCATCCGGGAGTGTTCTTTCGATGAATACCATCCGTAAGGAAGCCCATCTGCTCGGTTATCATGGACGTGCTGCCGCCCACAAGCCTTTGATCACCAAGTCCAATAGCGCTGTTCGGCTAACGTGGTGCAAAGAACGTCGACAGTGGACCGTTGAACAGTGGAAACAGGTTCTCTGGAGCGACGAATCAAGGTTCACCCTCTACCGTTCGGATGGCAGGGTCTGGGTTTGGCGTCTGCCTGGAGAACGCCTCCTGCCGGAATGTATTGTGCCAACTGTGAAGTTCGGCGGCGGTGGAATTATGCCATGGGGGTGTTTCTCCTGGTAGGGCACGAGACCCTTGGTCGCAATTCCTGGTAGACTCAACGCCGAGACCTACTGCACCATTTTGGATGACCATGCGCTTCTTACGTTGTGGCAGTTTTACGGGGTGGACCCATGTTACTTTCAATATGACAATGCCCCCTGCCATGTTGCGAGGTCCACCATGGCTTGGTATGGTGACAATGGGGTTAATCGAATGGACTGGTCTGCGCAGGGCCCGGACCTGAACCCTATCGAGCACCTCTGGGACTAGTTGGAGCTTCGACTTAACACCACCGTCCGAAATCGGTGAAGGAACTGACCTGTCTTCTCCAAGCCGAGTGGAAGAAAATACCGCTAGCCGTCGTACAACGCCTGGTTGAGAGTATGCCCCGGAGGGTCGCAGCTGTAATCGCCGCTCGTGGAGGCTCCACAAACTATTGAAGATGAATAAACTTCGTTTTCCTTTGCTATCATAGGTGTCCAATTACTTGTTGGTAGATAGTGTATTATAAATAACGAAATTGTAATTATATGTATATAATCAGTCAACAAGTTTCAGCCCGCTCAAAATTTGTAATTGCCCCCCCCCCCCCCCGGAAAAAACACTGAATGCAAAACTGGGTTTAACGACAACCGTGAGCAACTCGGTGGATTATAAGCAGTCGTCCGTCCCTAATTTAGGGTCACTGGCTTCAGGGCAGGGAGAAAGTCAGTGCCCTAAGACAAACAAACCATTCATGCCTCACCGGGATTTGAATTCTGATCAATCTCGGACGAATGCCAGAAGCCAGTGCTTAGACCACTGGCCAACCGTAACGTTTGCTTTTTCACAACGTAATTTTACGCTATACTGTGTTTCACTCGTACTCTGCATTTCGTCCGCTTTGTAATAAGAATAGAAAAATGTGTAAGTTAAGAACAAATTAAAATGATTCACTTACCCGAAACTTCAAATTTGCATTTAAGTGTGAGTTTATTTCATCTTTTATTCACGCTTTTTGTTTTCTTCATTTCTTTTGTTTTTATCCTTTTTCCTCTCACACCCTCTCTGTCTGTTTCTTTATGAAACTGATGCTTCTTTCTCACACTTGAACCGTAATTATGGTATAAAAATCAAGTGTCATCGTTTCGGCTGCTTGTACGATAAATCCGCAGCCACGTCATCATTTCCTGCTTAAGAGACGTGGGAGGGACTAGGTCTATGAATGACGGGGTTCCTTCCTAATTTGCGGACACACGCTCGCACTACTAGAAATATATATAAACTGCAACGCACAAAAACAAATTTTTTGATTGCATACGTAGTTGTGAGGATTAAGGATCAGACCAGGCCTCGATTTCGATCGGTAGTTAGTAGCAAATTGCTAGCAAGCAGATGCATTTTGTTAGCGATAAAAAGTGGTTCTAGGAAAAGTTACTAGTGGAAAAAGTTTGAGTGTTTTGGTGTGAACTGTAAAGCGCCACTGCATTGCGCGTGTGGAACATTTTAGACACGTACAAAACGGAACAACTGCTTTCTAGAAAGGAATGCTTCTTGAAATGTACAAACATCGTAAAAACATTTTGGCACTAGTAGAAACATCCAGTATACACTATATTGACAAAGGTCACCGGACACCCCTTCAAAAGCAAATGAACGGACATGCTGCGTTGTTAAGATGCGCGGTACAGCTGCAAACGGTATAAAAACAAGCCTACAGCTGACCACGATCATATGGCACTGTGAGGTTGAGTGAAAATTTTGCGGCGGGAGAGAACTGACTTTGAAAAAGGAAATATTGTTGGGTGATATATTAGTGGGTTGCCCATAAGAGAAACCGAGAGGCTTTTAAACATACCCAAGTCAACTGTTTTTGATGTACTGAATAAGTCGAAGACACATGATGTGCCTGAAGCAGCAAAACGTACTGGCAGACCAAAGAAAACCAGTGATAGAGGACGAGGAAGCCTCAGGAGAGTCGTTACAGCTAATCGACGAAGTACTGCACAAGACCTCAGTGTACGGGTGAGTAACAATGCTGGAACCTCGGCATGTACACGTACCATTCGCAGAGAACTTCATTCCATGGGTTACCGTAGTCGTGCGGCTGCTCATAAGCCTTTCACCTCCACTCGGAATCCTACTCGTCGTTTAGCATGGTGTAAAGAACATTTATCGTGGCCCGTAGATCAATGAAAACGGGTCCTATGGACTGATGAATCCAGATACACGATCCATCAGTCTGATAGCCGTGCGAACGCTATTTACCACAATGTACTGTTTGTACGGTCAAGTTTGGAGCTGGCAGTGTACTCGTGTGGGGGTGTTTTTCGTGGTATGGTCCCGGCCCATCGGTTATTGTGGACAAACCTGTGAACCAGCACGTCTACCGTGATATTCTGGACAAATATGCCCTACCAACTCTGTGGCAATACTATAGAACCGAGCCTTGTTGGTACCAGAAGGATAATGCACCGAGCCACAAAGCAAGGACTGTCACGACGTGTAATTCTGTACCATGTGTGGACTGGCCAGCACAAAGCCCTGATTTTAATCCCATAGAGCACCTATGGGATGAATTAGAGTGCCGCATAAAAAGTTTGGAACCAAGGCCTACTACTTAGCAACAGTTAGCCGCAGGATTATGTATTGAATGGAGGCGCATACCTATCGGTGTGTTCCAAAACCTTGTCGAAAGAATATCTCGAAGGGTTAGTGCATGCATTAGGCCAAAGACACCGTACTAATGTATGTCAATAAATGCTATGTTGTGCTTCTCTTCTAGGTGCCCGTTGATATTTGTCAATATAGTGTATTTCCCTTATCTACTTCTGTATGTGAGGTTGGGTTCACTTTCATGAAGAGAATCCAGGGTGATTGGAGGGGCAGTTTAAACTTTCAAACATTGAATTCTCTCATGAATATTGAGGTTGAAGGTCCGTCCGAAGACAAGTTTGACTCCAGGCCTGCTGTTTTAAAGAGGTATGATGAAAAGACCCGAAACCCATCTCGTAAACCATACGAAGAATAACCTAAGATTTTGAATAATGTTCTTGAATTTTGTGAATAAAGTTAAATAAAAAAATGTTTTTCAAATATTTGCATTCGAATTAGGTTGTTAGAATCAATCTGTCAGGTCAGGAAAAGGTGAGTTATATCTAAATATTTGTAATATTTTCAGCTTTACAATGTGACAGTTACAGGGGTGAAATCAAAATTTGTGATGATTGACTAATAGAAGTGGACATGTTAAAGTTTCTTTTGCGTATAATGTTAACAAACTTTCACTAATAGATAATGCAATCTGCTAGTAAAATATAAGGCCACTAGCATGTGTTGCTACTGCTAAAATAAAACGAAATCAAGGCCTGGATCAGACTCTAGTTCCAACCTCGCACAAAAAAGGGACATTAACTTTGATTTGTGTGTGTGTGTGTGTGTGTGTGTGTGTGTGTGTGTGTGTGGCTATTTGTTATATTCGAGGTTTCCACAAACACGAACATGATTAGTTCTCGTCTATCTTGATTTGTGATCTAGACCAAGTATAAAATATGGATAACTAGTGACCCGGCCTGGCATCGCACGGTAGCAATTTAGAATTTACGGCGAATCTAAAGAGAGACGATTTTTACGCTCAACAGGCGACTGTATTTCTCTTTGTAAAGCCACTCTTTGTCTGTCATTTGCCAATCGAGATTCTATTTCTTGGAAAGTTTTATTATGACGGGATAAACAAATTCTTTTAGCGTCGGATGTACTACGACCTATATTCGATTTTCGTCTCGGCATAATATTAATACAATATTTAAATTTTAGTTAAAGACCTACTCAATGAGATACATACGTGTGGACGAAAACAACTACGCATTTAGTCTGTGCGAGCGCCGATAAACCAATTCTTTCAGCGTTCGATGTAACTACGCATTTAGTCCGTGCTGTGAGACCGGCCGCCGCGCATGCGCCTCGCGTCTTTTTCCCAATGAGCAAAAACGTTTGGTAAACTGGTTGCCGCGCATCGTTGTTTAGGCCGTGGAAGCCCCGAAAGAATGCGAACGGCGGTTTTTCTTTGACTTGTCACTAAAATCGTTACTGCTCGGCTCCCTTTTGTCATAGATTAATGTTTCATACACGTACACCTTCCTCGACAAATGCTCTATGGAATGGTGAAAACCGCATCAAAATCCGTTCAGAGAATATCGAGATTAGCCCGAAGAAACAGACAGACGCCTACTAGCAACTTTATTTTATACTATGTATAAATAATTAATACAGACACTTGACGTGGATTAGGAACATCAAACAGAAGTCATCCACTGCTGAACGAAGGTCTTCCGAAGTTTCTTCCACAATGGTCTGTCTTGTGCCAGTCTCCTCCATGTTACTCCCGCATACTTTCGAATTTCATCCACCCATCTCCCATGTGGTATTCTTCTGGGCCTTTTCCTGCCTCTTGGAATCTAGTCGAAAATTTCGGCTGTCCATCGATGGTCGGTCCTTCTGGCAGTATGTCCAGCCCATTGCCATTTCTCTGATCATGATGTCTTCCACTCTTGTCATTTTTCGAATCCACGAGTTCCTCTTCTTATCTCTCCTGGTTACACCAAGTATGCACCTCTCCATGCTACTTTGAGTTGTCTGCAGCCTTTGTATGTATCTTTTAGTTAAGGTCTACGTCTCTGCACCATATGTAAGCACTGGAAGGATGCATTGATCAAACACTTTTCTTTTAAGACGTACTGGCATATTGCTCTTGAAAATTATACTGCTTCTTCCAAAAGCTCTCCAGGCAAGTTTTATACGCCGATTAATTTCTTCATCAATGTGACCCTCACTTGATATCTGCTGCCCAAGATAAATGTAGGTATTGGTTATCTCCAGCTTTTCTCCATCAATCGATAAATCTTCATTTCTTGTAAAATCATTGTACATCACTTTTGTCTTCTAAAAGTTCATTTTTAATCCCACATCTTTACTCTTGTACCCTCATATATACTGTTACATACGTATCAATGTAATAAGTACACAACGATCCGCTAAAATAAAAAAAATGCGAAAAAATAAAAAAATAGAACTGTCCTGGATCTTATTTATTACTGCCATACGTTATATACACATATCGCAAACCGAAGATACCCCCTCCCCCGTCTTGCATTTTGGTGAGTTTTTCTTTCTCTTTTTGTAGGTGTCCTAATATATATACAACGCCGCTGAATAGCAGGATGATGTACTTGCACAGTTTGCAAGAAAACAAACGACTGTGTTAAGGTGTTTCTTGTACAGTAAATGGGATAAAAAGACAAAATTCATTCTTTCCCCTCGTGTGCTGAAGCGTAGCTTCGCTAAATAGCTGTCCTGATACATAATTATATTCCCCCTACCTTTCTCACATCAGACATGCACGAACTTGAAACTTTTACGTTCCAGTGTTATTGTTAATACCTGCCACGACAAGTATCTTGAGCGCAGCTGGACTTGTCTGTCGATTATGGAGAGAGGATTTGCTTTCTGCCATATTCCATTTCTGAGTAGTTTTTCAATAAATGATGAGTCATTCATCTGCTGCTGTCCTCAGAGATTTGAATGACAATCTCTTGTTGCTGAATTGGGTGATTATCTTATGCGTTTCACACAATGTTCTACGTCAACTTCCTTTTTGCGTTTCTCTTTTTTTTTTCAAACGCTTATTTACTTGTCTCTCAAGTTTTCTTTCACATTGTGTATCCTGTTCCCAAGAAATTTCAGTATCAAGTCCAAAGCGCTGGTATGACGAAATTTCGATGCAACAAATCTCTACATAAAATTAATATGTGTACACTACCTGGCTACTTTATTAGGTAATGCCTCCTACTTGCGAACAGGAGCACTCATGAATAGTGTAATTATTGAAATTGCAGTTGCATACAAGTACCATACTTAAGGAATGCCCAAGCGATAAAATCTACGTAAAACACACACATTTATCTCAGTTATTTATCCTATTTCAAGAATATAGAAACGTAAATGCACTAAATTCTGTTCCTAAATCGGACTAACACGAAAGAAAAACAGCAGAATCATTTTCCTTACAAATTCAGTGCATGCAAAAAGGTGGATGGGAGGACATTTTTTGAAAGTTTTATTTTAAATTTGGGAGAAAAATCCTTATCATGGAGAGATTGATCTGAAAAGTTCCAATTCCCAATTTTTTGAATTTTTAGTATTTAATAAATAATTATGCCTTGATATTTCGGTGCTTTAAATCGATTGTATTAAGTTCAGCTTTCATGGGTACATTCTTTGATGCTAAATCGTTATTTAAAACGTCACACCCCATTTATGAGCGCCCCTTTCGATAGCATTATACCACAAGGATTTACTAAAACGACAAGTCAGGGTACTTCATACTGAAAATAACCCCAAGGACTGTAGCATGAAGTGAAAACAAGGGAAAAAATTATCGCACGCCACAAGAAAGTGTCTTTTGTTCGCTTTATCTTTTTTCCCTTTCTCTTTGTGTGTGTATGTGTGTGTTATATGGGCTTCAGTTGTGTTAGAAGTCAGGGCGAACGACTACAGGGAAAATGTTTGCAGGTTAGATTCTCGCTGCCGCTAAACATCTGCAGTGGTTAGGAAGTTACGTCAAACCGGTTGCTCCAGGGTTTCTATTCACTTCTACACTATACTGACAAAAGTCACCTGACACCCCGTCTAAAGCAAATGAACGGATCCGCTGCGTTGTTAAGATGCGCGGTACAGCTGCAAATGGTATAAAAACAAACCTGTAGCTGACAGCGATCATATCGCACTGTGAGGCTGAGAGAAAATGTCGCGGCGGGAGAGAACTGACTTTGAGAAAGGAAAGATTGTTGGGTGTTATATTAAAACAAATGAATGGAAGCGCATACCTATCGGGTTGCCCATAAGAGAAACCGAGAGGCGTTTAAACATACCCAAGCCAACTGTTTTGGATATACTGAATAAGTGGAAGACACGTGGCCTTCCTGAAGAACCAAAATGTACCGGCAGACCAAAGAAAATCAGTGATAGAGGACGTCGAAGCCTCAGGAGAGTCGTTACAGCTAATCGACTTAGCACTGCACAAGACTTCAGTGTACAGGTGAGTAACAATGCTGGAACCTCGGTATGTATACGTGGTCGTGCGGCAGCTCATAAGCCTTTCATCTCCATTCAGAAGACTACTCGTCGTTTAGCACGGTGTAAAAAACATTTATCGTGGACCATAGATCAATGGAAAGGGGTCCTATGGACTGATGAATCCAGATACACGATCCATCAGTCTGATGGCCGTGTGTGGGTATGGAGGCAGACGGGGGAACGCTATTTACCACAGCGTACTGTTCCTACGGTCAAGTTTGGTGCTGGCAGTGTACTCGTGTGGGGGTGTTTTTCGTGGTATGGTCCTGGCCCATCGGTTATCCTGGACAAACCTGTTAACCACCACGTCTACCTCAATGTTCTGGACAATTATGCCCTACTAACTCTGTGGCAATACTATAGAACCGAGCCTTGTTGGTACCAGAAGGATAATGCACCGAGCCACAAAGCAAGGACTGTCACGACGTGTAATTCTGTACCATGTGTGGACTGGCCAGCACAAAGCCCTGATTTTAATCCCATAGAGCACCTATGGGATGAATTAGAGCCCCGTATAAGAAGTTTGGAACCAAGGGCTTATAAGCAAAAGTTAGCGGCAGCATTATGTACTGAATGGAAGCGCATACCTTTCGCTGTGTTCCAAAACCTTGTCGAAAGCATGTCTCGAAGGGTCAGGGCATGCGTTAAGGCCAAAGGTGGACAGACACCGTACTAATGTATGACAATAAAAGCTCTGTTGCGCTTCTCTTCTAGGTGTCCGGTGACTTTTGTCAACATAGTGTGACATTATATATATATATATTCTTCATCATTGTCGTGTTGAAAGAGGTCGCATCCGACGAAGTGATTGCAGGACACCATGGGTGCAAATCCCTCCTAAGGATGGTTACGTAGCCTCCAACGGTCAGAGTGGTCTACAAACGTATGAGGGGTCCTAATGCGTGCCAGAAGATTCGGCCACGGACCTGCAGTGTCTCTTGTAGGCATGCGGGATGCATTGCCTTGTGGGGTTGTCGCCACACGAGGAGTTGACCATCTCTCGGAAACAGCCTATACCGCGATTCGTCGGACCACGCCATAAGTTTCCATTGATATTGCGTCTAAATGCGGTGTTCCCGAGCCTAGGCCAGGCCCACAACCTAGTGTCGTCTCGTCAGCAATGGTACCCGGGTGGACGATCGGCTCTGGAACCCTATAGAACACAGGGAACGCTGCACTGCGAGAAAGTTGATGCCACAGCTGGCCCCAACATTGAATAGTGCTGTGATTTTCGGCAATGTTGCACGCCGGGCGGATGTTACGATGCGGGCCAGACGCCGCTGTCCACGATCGTCCAGAGCTTTTCTATGGCCACACAGGTCTTGCACTCTGGATTTCCCCTCTCAGTTTATGTAGTCCAGGTACACCCTTCAAATTGTCGACCGTGTAAATCCAAATTTCCTGGTAATTTCAGAGATTGGAGTGAGCCATCTCCCCTGCGCCGACTATCATACCACGTTCGGAATAGCTTCAATCCTGAGAAGCTTTGCGAATGCTACTAATTAAGCTTATGGAGATATCGGCTTCTATATACAGTCGTTTGGAGACATTACCGCATGGTTGTGGTGGCTTGTAATGGAAATGGTAGCAGCGTTCCCAGTTTTTTGGCACTTCAGTGCATACACACAGTCGAATCACATTATTGTGACCTCCTCCTACTTTTGACGTCAACAGTAGCCAATGAAAGAAGGCACGTGTCGTGAGCTGGCTTGGAGGGTATATAAGGTGTGCTGTAGGCATTCCGAAAACATATCACTCGCTGCTGTCATGGATAAAAGGAGCGATTTATCCGATTTGCAAAAAGAGATGATTCTCGGCTTTCTGACCAAGGTACTTCTGAAACCGCGCAGTTTGTGAACTGTTCGTGTGTATCGTGATTGGAGAAATGGCACCATTGCGAATAAGCGACGTGGAAACTGCGTAGTACCACGTGCCGTTGATGTGAGAGGTGAACATCGGCTTCGAAGGTTCGTGAGGGCCGACCAACACGCTACAATGCAGCAACTCACTGGCCGAATGAACCAGGGGGCTACCGGAAGTGTGTCTAAAACGACAGTTCAGCATACCCTGCAGCGTATGGAGCACCGATGCAGACGGATGGTCACTGCACCTATGCTAACGAAGGTGCATCGGCAGAAAAGGCTTACATTTGCACGACAGTATCGGAATTGGACTTCCGCTGATTGGCGAAGGATTGTCTTCTCCGATGAGTCACGTATTCTGCTTCATTGAACAGATGGACGTTGGTGTATAAGACGAAACACATCGGAGAACAAACACTCTTCAACCATTTGTGGAAGAACACAAGCTGGTGGAACAGCGTTATGGTCTGGGAATGTTTTCGTTGCATTCTCTGGGTCCACTCATACCTGTGGAAGGCACTATGGATCGATTTATTAATCCATCCTTGCAAACCACGTACACCCATACATGCTGATTGTCTTCCCTGGGGCGAATGGGATCTTTCAGAATGACAATGCGACGTGTCACACAGCTAGAAATGTCCGAGAATGGTTGGAAGAGCACGATGAAGACTTCAAAGTACTTCCCTGGCCCCCTTATTGCCCAGATTTAAACCCAACTGAGCATCTGTGGGACCACCTCGATCGTGTTGTTCGCTCTATGGATCCTCCACCACGCACCCTCCAGCAGCTGTCAGATGCACTGCAGTGTGCATGGCTCCACATACCTGTGAACACCTTCGAGCACCTTACTGGGTCACTCCTAGCCTGCGTAGCTGCTGTCCACCCTGCACACGGTGGTTACTCTGGATATTAGCTGGTGGTCACAATAATGTGACTCGACCGTGTATGTATCCATTTGTACGTAATGAGTGATGTATTTTTTTAGCATGTAGTAATTACACAACGAATTCTCAAAAAGAATAACTGCCTAATACATTTTAATAATGTGTCGTAGTACAGAGGTAAAGCACGTGTGAACACGACAAATCTGCAGCGATACATTTCATCCGTGTAGCTTAGTTGGGAGAGCAACTTACTCCGGAGTGAGGGGGTCGCGGATTCGATCTCCGTCACGTACAAGTTTGTGGTTTCACAAAGGGAGAAATCATGGGTGCCAGCATAACTCCATTCATCAATTTTTCCGTTTTGTTTTTTACTACAAAATATCGTTCAAATGCCGATACCTTAATCACCATAGATATATGGAATTGCGATCATACACGAAAGAAGAACGATTAATTGTTGTTCGTGTGAAAATTATAGAAACATATAGCATGCGTTAGGTCACAACGACCCTTCTCTTTTCCTTGTGGATTAAACGTGTAATAGAGATTTTATCGCCAGGCATCCTACATAATAAAAAAAGCAAAGTTTCTCCCAGTGAAAAAGTTTCACCCCTTTGACATTGTGGATTACATCCGGAAGAAGAAAAAAAAAAAAAGACGCAAGTTGAATGCAGGTTAACAACCTAATTTCTTTTTTGTATGTGGACTTATATCCCTCAAGGATCGCACATTCTTCTCTGTGCGTACTTTCTTTTCTGAGTTGTTAGGATTTTGTTTGAAAACGTTTTCCGAAAGCACGTTTCTCACTGGGCTACCGATTCAACGCTAAGAATGGGGATGGCGAAAGAAAAAAAAGATCAGGACATTATCCTCGTCGACTATAGTCATGGCAGATGTTGGCTGAGACGGAACAGGTGGAAGACGCGTTTTGTCCTGCCCTCCTAAGTCGGTGCTTAGATTGGCCCTCTATTCGGATATCAGGGAGGGAGACGCGTAGGGGCACCGACTGAGCCGAACAAGAAAAACAACGGGGAGGGAAGAGAGTGGCCGTATTACAATAAAATTTTTATGGGTTGAGGTAGTAAAAATAAATCATTAACTTAGTCATGTAGAAACACCAAGATTTTAAAGCCAGAAAGTTTCAGATCATATTTGTCATTAACAGTTGTACTCATAAATTCATAAATAAACTCATGACAAGCACTCAATTTGATTCTCGGGGGGGGGGGGGGGGGGTCGTGATTTTTCGAAGCAACAGAATACTTTGGAACTTGAGTTCTTTTAAAACCGACAATTATCTTTAAGAAAAGTTGAAATATACTGTTTCATAGTACACTGGTGTGCAAAAATTAAGGACGAAGAGGAGAAATTAGCATAACAGCGGAACTAGCAGGAAGAACGGACCAAAAGACCACTCAGGAGATAGACTAGGGTTCGGTACGGTAGGGCATGCGCATATGTGCAGCATGACGTAGGGAGGGGGCGGAGTGTCGGAAGGGTATAAAGCACACGGGCGGTGTACGCTCAGCAATTCGGTGAAAGCTATTGCACGGTGTACAACGGTTTGAACGACTTCGAGTTGCTGTCACCGTGTGATATGGCCAACAGGCAATCCAGTAGACGACATCTGGACTACTTTACCCGAGGTCGCGTCATTGGGAAGTTGGAAGAAGGTCGAAGTGTGACTGAGGAGTTCGGGATCGCTCACAGCATCGTTTCACGAGCTTGTAGAGCATTTCAAATGACAGGTACAGCTCTCCGAGAGTTTAGCAGTGGTCGTCCACGAGCGGTATATTGTCCTACAGGCGAGAAGAGACAGACGGCACACAGCGAGAGAAATCGCAAGGCACATGCAACAGACAACTGGACGTCCGTTATCGCGTTTTACCGTGGCCAGGAGGCTGCACAAAGGTGGTCTATTTGCACGACGACCAGTACGGTGTGTGCCATTAACGCCTGCTCATCGGAGATGGCGGTTTCTGTGATGCCAGGAACACAAGAACTGGACACATCAGCAATGGGGTCGAGTTCTCTTTACGGATGAGAGCCGATTTAGTCTGACGAGCAATTCTGGATGTATACACATCTGGAGAGAGCAGAGAACGCGGAATCACACCTCCAACATCATCGAAAGAGATCGGTTTGGAGGTGGCGGAGTTCTCGTTTGGGGCGGTATCATGCTTGGTAGACGTACTGACCTCCACATCTTCCAAGGAGGTTCAGTCACTCGTGTCCGCTATTGTACCGAGGTTCTCCTGCCTCACATGCGTCTGTTTAGAGTTGCTGTGGGTCCTGAGTTCCTCTTCATGGACGACAACGCTACACCTCATCGTACAGTAGCTGTCGCAGAGCTGTTGGAGAGTGAAGATATTCAACGCATGGATTGGCCCGCAAGGTCCCCGGACCTGAATCCAATCGAACACGTGTGGGACCTTCTCGGGAGACGTTTGGCAGCACGTCACCAGCCGCCAGCAGCGATTCCGCAGCTGCAATTGGCGCTACAAGAGGAATGGGCCGCGATGCCTCAACAGCTCCTTGACAACCTCGTCCTCAGCCTGGACAGACGTTGTAAATCCTACAACGCAGTCAGGGGTGATCATATCCCCTACTAAAGACTGGATTTTTCTTAGCAGCCGCCTGTCACATGGACGTTTCTATCTTCTGTCCATTTGTGCTCGAAGCTACCTTTTCAATATAGTGCCTTTGTATGTTTTCGATTCCTTGTTTGGACGGCTTCGCTCACTTGGCCCATATTCTTACATCTTGGGGATCTCATGGTATGATCTGAGTCGATGTGGAGCACTTCTGCACGACGTTACATTCGAAAAACCGTCTTGTCCTTAATTTTTGCACGCCAGTGTATTATTTCACAAAACTCCTAAATATAAATTTCAGAATTTCGCCTGTTTAATAAATAAGGAAATGTATTCACTAAAGAAAGAGTGCCGCCATGGTGGCGCAGTGGTCTAAACGATGGCTTATGACCATTCGTCCGAGAAGGGTCTGGGTTCGAATCCCGGTGAGGCATGGATGTTTTGTTTGTCTTACGGTACTGGCTCTCTCCCTTTCCTGGATCCAGTGAACCTAAATAAGGGACGGGTGACTGCTTATAGCCCGTCGAGTTGTTCACGGTGGTCGTTAAACCTTCAATCAAAAAAAAAAAAAAAGGTTTGTGTGTCTCGACGAGACCTATGCTGAGAGGCTTCCGCCGGAAGCGACAGTCTTCTCGGCGATGATGTATCCGTGCTCCTCGCCTTGCGATACATCCAGTCTGGACTTCATCGTCGCACCATGCTTTACATTGACTCCCAGTCTGTCATCCAAGTTTTTTCTCTAATAATATTCCAGTCACCAGAGATGTTATTCGCCTTTTGCGGACTTTGACTGGTGCTGTATTCCTGGTTCGATTCTGTTGGGTTCCAGGCCGTGTTGGGATTCGGATTAACGAGCTGGCAGATACCTCTTCCGGATCCGTCGCCTCCATTGCCGATCACACGACTGCCACTGTGTTTCCGAGAATTTCCGTCCTGGCATCCGTCACTTCATCATGGCTGAGTGGCAGTCCCTCTGGTCTCAACAAGGGAGGAACAAACTTCTCTCCATCAAACCACAGATCGTACTATGGCGATCTAGTTTGCGGGCAAACCATCGTGAGGCAGTTGTCCTTGCGCGTCTCCGCATCGGGCATTGTCGTTTCACCCGCCGCATCTTGCTGTGTGGCGACACTGCCCCGATGTGTAAGATGTGCGCCTGCCAACTTACTGTCGCTCATGTTCTCTGTTGTTCTGTTCGTTTCCGTGACCTTCGTTATCACTATTTTCATTCTCATTTGTTGGACGAAGACGCGTCTACTCTGCAGAGGGTCTTAGGTGACCAATGTGAAACAACCTCTGTCTTTTCGTTTTTAAAACACAATGACTTTTTCCCCCACAAAGACAAACTTTAGAAGTATACTTGTAGGTCCAACTGCCTATTATATTCCTTTAGCTTGTTTAGCTGAATGTTGAGCGGACAAAGTTCGTTGAGTTATCTTTTAAAGGCACTTGAGGTATTCAATACCAGTTCAAAAGAATGGGACAAAATAAGTCCACAAGAGTCTGAATTAAAAAACATCGAGAGATTTACCATCATTACCTAAATCATTAAAGTCCAAATCGTCAGAATTTAAATGAATGTCAAAAAAATCCTAAAATTTAAAAAACCCTACCGCAATATACAGTCGTCAAATGTATAAAATATCACGTCAGATTAAAAACAGAAGGTGAAGATAACAACCTTTATGTTAGCCTATGTAAAGTCTATCGGAGAAGCGTTTGATTGACATTCGATCGCCTGCGGTTGACTCACGCACTGTTGAACTACGGAAGCATGGAGGGACTGAGATAGTCCAAAGTCCGAAGTCTCTTTTCTGAGCCAACCGTTGCACAAAACAACGCTAGTATGCATTGGTATCAAAGTTCTTCTCATCGAAACAGCGAACACTCTCGAAAACCTGCTTGCGTTATGCCGTTTGACGGTGTGATGCATATATGCAATTTAATATTCATTCGATCCAGTTTATTCACGTAGGTAAGACGTTTCCCATTATGTAAAAATGCAAATAAACATTCCGTTGACCATTGTTAGTGAAAATATTACGAACGACTGCTTATAGCCCATTGAGTTGCTCACGGTGGTCGTTAAACCTTCAGTCAAAAATAAAATCACCAACCTGTGGACTATTGTCTTTACTAAAGTGGTTGAATGAATTTGTAAATCAAATAAAGTTTACATTTGTTGTTTCATGTGAGTTTATTCTTAAAAAAAACCCTAAAAAAAAAACCTAACCGTTGATTCCGACGGGTGAACAGTACTCGCAACGCAAATCTCATTCCAACAACATTCACAAACAAAATTGTGACCGAAGATGAGAGTGAAAGAGTGCGCAATCCAATTGAATTTTTGCACACTATCGAGATGAGTGGACTTCCGCCTCACATTTTACGACTGAAAAAGGGCGCAGTCGTGATGCTCATCACGAACCTGCCCCGGTGGCGCAATGATCTAAACGCTGGCTTATGATGATTCGTCCGTGGAGGGTCCAGGTTCGAATCCTGCTAGGCATGGATGTTGTGTTTGTCTTACGGCAATGGCTTTCTCCTTTCCCTGGAACCAGTGACCCTAAGGTAGGGACGGGTTACTGCTTATAGCCCATTCAGTTCCTCACGGTGGTCGTTAAACCTTCAGTCAAAAAAGAAAGAAAAAATCACGAACCTGTACTGTTGTCGTTACTGAAGTGGTTGAATGAATTTGTCAATCTAATAAAGTTTACATTTGTTGTTTCATATGAGTTTATTCTTTTCAGAAACAACAACAACAACAACTAACCGTCGATTCCGACGGGTTTTGTCTAGTTCTGTTTATTTCGGAAAAGTGTGTTTCAGGTTCATTTCTACTTATACAGGAATTTCGCAAAACCGAAAATACTGAACTTTTTAGCTCTTACCAAAGACGTCGCTAAAATTTGAAATCAAGATGGGGGGACGCGTGGGCGATCATTATTTCTGGTGGGACAAACTTGATAGCAACTTTTTTTTTTTTTTACGAAACACCGAAAGAACGAATTTTTAATTATTCTTTTTCTCGAGTAAAGGTTTAACGACCACCGTGAGCAACTCAATGGGCTATAAGCAGTTGCCCGTCCCTAATTTAGGGTCACTGGTTCCAGGGAAAGGAGAGAGCCAGTGCCGTAAGACAAACACAACACCCATGCCTCAGCGGGATTCGAACCCGGACCCTTCACGGACGAATGGTCATAAGCCAGCTCTTAGGTCACTGCCCCACCTTTAATGTTTTTCACTACCAGCTACAAAGGAATATGTGCAACCCCCCCCTCCCGCTTACCTGGACACACATACATACATGGATCTGAGTAGTTACGCCACTGATGTAAGATATAAGGCCGCCCCGGTGGCGCAGTGGTCTAAGCGTTGGCTTATGACCTTTCGTCCGAGAAGGGTCCGGGTTCGAATCCCGGTGAGGCAGGGATGTTGTGTTTGTCTTACGGCACTGGCTTGCTCCCTTCTCAGGAGTCAGCGGCCTTAAATTAGGAACGGGCGACTGCTTATAGCCCACTGAGGTGCTCACGATGGTCGTTAAACCTCCAATAAAAAAAATAAAAAAAGACGTACAAGTGTTGGTAGAATGTCAACTTCTTATTTGTATTGTCTTAAATTGCTTTTCAAAATTTTGCATTTTTGTTTACGAAAATAGTACTGTACTTGAACATTTTATTTAAAAGTGAAAGTCGTTTTTGTTTATCTAAATCAAATTTTAACGTCGTGCCAGGCAGACACAATACCTCTTCCCTCCTTAACTTCCTTCCTTCAAGCCTGCAACTTTGCCTTGCAGTCCTCTCCTACAAAGTAGTCGTCAACCACATTCTGCACTTTCACTGACCCAGGGCAGTCTTAAGAGCGCTAGCGTAGTTTTAGACTACCTTCTGTGTTGGAATCTCCTATTTTGTAAAAAACAACAACAACAACAAAGCAATTAGTAATGACCCCCTCAATGATTTTCTATCCCCCCTCCTCATTAGCCCCCTTGCCATACAAACATGAAGAAGGGGTTTAAACTAAGGAATTGAAAGATTAGAGAATTTTCATGGCCCTGTGGATGCTACTTTGATAACCTTTTTTGGAGACGTAAACAACACACTTCCTATGGGAAAATACGTAGGGCTACACATGTGCGCCGACAGGGGGGTCACAGGGATATCTTGAACCCCCTGTAGAATTATTTTTCCCTTTATTTTATTTTATTTTATTTATTACTTTTTTTTTTTTTTTACACTCACAGAACTGGACCACAAGGAAAGATGGAGTGTGGGGCGTTTAATTTAACATCCCAATTATATTGGAGATTTAGAATTGGAAAACGATAACGTGAAAGCGGAAAACTTAGCAAACCGTAAGGTAGTACGACCAAACAAGTTTCGCTCAGGGTGGTGTGTGCTGAACTTAAAAGGCTTGGCGTGACTCTGCTCGACACTGTTCATTATTTTGGAAACAGTTACCAATGTACATGATAATACATGACTATTACTAACATACACTTTTTTCAACAGCAACGTCAATTAATGATAACAATAATATTAATAGTAGTAGTGTTCTAGTGTACTAAGTAAATAGTAGTAATATCTTTATTTTCACGAATTACTGGTTTCTACATACTGTATTAGCCAAACCTTAATTATTACACTTGACCCGCCTTGAAAAATTTCCTACAGGCGCCCATGAGGCTACATGAAATAAAACACAAGACTTATTACTTATCAAAGTGAAGATTATATTTTAAAGTTAAATATACTGAAAATGGCACATTTTGAACTCGGTAGGCTGGACAAGACTAATTTCAGGGTGGGCTCATGTCCAACCTCGCAGCGACGCCCCTGGTTCTTACGCCTGAGAATCATTATACGCCGGTGGGATTCGAACCGAGGTCCTTTGGGTTTGCTTAACAAAAACCGTACGTCGTAACCATTGAGCCAGAAAGAGTCAGAGATCACGCTCATGTTCCAGATAAAACTCTAACTGCGCAATGATTACTTTGTTTTTGTCATTAATGCGAGTGATTTATTCATTTTATTTTCTGTTGGAGCCTATTATTTTTTTAATAGGTTTGTAACAATTTTATTTTTTCTGTTGGAGGACTTATCACAAATTAAGTATTTTTTTCATCGCGATTCTTCGAAGCCACAAAATGCTTTGGAACTTTTTTTTTTTTTTTTTTTTTTTTGTATTTATTTATTTATTTATATATATATTTTTGCTGTTACATGCTCTTAGAAGAAAAAAAAACGAGTGGGAAAAAGAAATTTGACAGTACATAAATGATAAACATAGACTGTAACAACAGGGAAGACAAGGGAAAAGGCCAAAAATGGCCTGACATAGCCCTATACTCCCCGTAGAAGAAACAAATGAAACAACAAATAGACACATCAAGTCAGACAATCAGAAGACGTTTTTCCAACCTTTTCCTTTTTTTTTAATTATTGAAGAAGATAGAGTCTGGTTTTTTTTAAATAAATTAAAATTGTTTAAGTTAGTCAGGTTGCTAGGTAAAGAATTCAAGTATTGAGGGCCTCTGTAATTTAGAGTAAGTTTAATTGATTCCGTTTTTGGAAAAATAAGTTGTAATTGTAGTTTATTCCTTGTTCCATACGAATGTGCATGTGTGTTAAGAAATATGAGATCTGAATATAAATTATATTTAATTCGTTTGAACATACTAAGTATATTATATTTATTAGGATATACTTTTGTTCTAAAATTTATTATAGGTTCAGTATTAGGATGTGATTTGAGATCAATTAGTCTAATGAATTTATTCTGTAGGATTTGTAATTTATTAATATTGCATTGTGTCAGTAATTGATATGAGTTTGAAATGGTGTGTAATACAATGAGTTCAATGTTTTAGTTGTTAGATCAGTCAGGATATTACTCACTATACCGGTGGTCGTTCAACTTGGTCGTAGGTTGAACGACCACCGTGAGCAACTCAATGGGCTATAAGCGCAGTCACCCGTCCCTAATTTAGGGCCACTGGTTCCAGGGAAGGAAGAGAGCCAGTGCTGTAAGACAAACTCAACATCCATGCCCCACCGCGATTCGAACGCGGACCCCTTTCGGACGAATGATCAGAAGCCATCGCTTGGACCACTGCGCCACCGAGGTGGCACTTTGGAACTTGAGATCTTTTTATACTTACAATGGCTTTTTACGAAAAGGTGAAATGTACTATGTTATAGTATTACTTCACAGAACTCTTAAATATAAAATTTACTCTTGTTAGCTATAATAACTTTTGTCTTAAGGACCCCACAAACTGATTCATAGACATCGAACAATCACCTATTTAAAAATTTCAGTACTTGGTTTCTTACGGTAAAACAGTGTAAAATAGCTGGTGCACAAAATGGGGGAGAGGAAAAGAAATATCCTGACCCACAATAACCGAAATTCATGCGATATGCTATCCACAATATCCGCTATCGCTACAGAACTTCAAAATCAGATCCTTTGATAGATGATTGAAATTGCCGCCCCGTTGGCGCTGTGGTCTAAGCGATGGCCTCTGATCATTCGCCCGAAAGGGGTCCGCGTTCGAATCCCGGTGAGGCATGGATGTTGTGCTTGTCTTACGGCACTGGCTCTCTGCCTTCCCTGGAGTCAGTGGCCCTAAATTAGGGACGGGCGACTGCTTATAGCCCATTGAGTTGCTCACCGTGGTCGTTAAACCTCCAATAAAAAAAATGATTGAAATTCAACAGTTAATCAAATCTCAAGCATTCTCGCGAATCCCTCCTATTGCCGGGAATTTTTCGACGTGTGTACACTGAAGAGCAATTGAATTAGAGACAGCTGGCGTTATGTAAATATGGCGCTGTGGGCGGCCCTGTAAACGGAAACGACATGACGTATGCAGCGATCCGACAATAGAAGGAGTGATGCGACGAGAATCAGTAAGAGAAACCGCGGATGGCCTAGTGGTTAGCGTTCGTGCCTGCCATGGAGATGACCTCAGGTTCGATCCTGGGCAGGTACGAATGTTCGAACCACTAAATACCCGCTGTGCGTCGGATGGGCACGTTAAGCCGTCAAACCCCGGGTACTGCCCCCCCGGTAATAAATAAGGGCGTCATCCTCCCCCTTTCTACTTCGCTTCCGTGCCACTTTTCTATCGGGAACTCTAGCCCAAATCTCCTAGCTTCCTATTTCTAAGGGTTGTTTAAGACCTGGGGTCAGACACTCCCTTCCTAAAATCCTGTACATATGATGGGATCTGATCTGAATCAGTAAGAGTCGGACCCAGTATGGCTAAGACTAAGTGCATTTGATCGTGGGCAAATTGTCGGGGCCCGACGAATGGGTCACTCCATCTCGGAAGTCACTGGGATTTTCACGAGCCACTGTGTCACGGGTGCACCGTGAGTACATCGAATCCGGTAAAACCATCCCTGCAAGGGCCAACTGCCGTGGACAACAGTGTGCGGATGAGCCGGGTCATCGTCGGCTAGCTCGCATTGTCACAGCGGATAGACGGGCCACAGTGCAAGAAATCACTCGGCAATTTAACGCTGGTGCACAAAAACGTGTAAGCAGTCACACCATTCAGAACCATCTCTTCGGTATGGGGTACAGAAGCCATCGTCCCACGAGGGTACCGCTGCTGACCACACATCACAGGGTGCAAAGATTAGCATGGGCGCGGGAACATCGCCACTGGACCCTAGACATGTTGCCTGGACTGATGAGTCGAGATTCACGTTGGTACATGCGGATGGCAGGATACGAGTACGGCGCAAACCACATGAAGCGATGGATCCTTCTTGCCAGCAGGGTACTCTTCAAGCTGGTGGGACTGGCATTTTCGTCTGAGGACTGTTTACGTGGACTGAAATGGGATCCCTGGTACGTGTGACATCGTTCCTCAAAGGTCAACGTTACCGGGATATCCTGGACGACCATTTGCTCTTGTTTGTGCGTCTTCAACATCTTACTGGGGACCTCATCCTGCAACAAGACCCCGAATTGTGTCTGAATGGTTGGATGAACACTCCATCGACGTGACCTCGCTTCTTTGGCCAGCTAGGTCACCTGACCTCAATCCCATCGAGCACATCTGGGATGCCATCGAGAGAGATGTTCGAGGCTCTGACGCCCCTCCATCAAATCTTCGTGAACTGTGGGAGCTTGTTCAGGGGTCGTGGATCTGTATGGCTTCCCAACGCTTCCGGTGTCTTGTCGAGTCCATGCCGAGACGAATCGGCGCCGTCATCAGGCGAAAGGTGGTGCTACACGTTACTAGACAGGTATCTCTAACTCAATTGCTCTTCAGTGTATAAGGAAAAAGTGAGAACGGAGTTTTTCCTTTACAGTCACTTGCAAAAGTTTAAGACCACCTGTTCGTATTAGGAGATTTCTGCCAATTGCGTCAGCTACTGTTCATATTACTCAACTTCCTGTCGGTCTTGCATCATCCTGCAGCGGCAGCTCTTTGATAGAATTGGGGGAAGCGTGCGAGCGTCAGTTTGCTTCTGGTTTACATGCTGAGAGGTTTTGTAAATAGTTTCTATATAGCGAAAAATGAGCAAAAAATCCTCATTAAGTGTTATACAGAGGGCCCAAATAGTGACTTTAAATCATGAAGGATACTCCAAACTTGACTTAAGCAGAAAGGTGAATGTGAGCGAGACTGCTACTCATAATGCGATCATGAAATATTGAGATACAGGTGAATTTAGCGACCGAAAGAGAAATGGACGTCCAAGGAAAACAACCCCACGTGATGGCAATGCCACATGGCGAATAGTTATGTGTTCTCCAAGGAATTCGGGCAAGAAAATCAAGGCCTTTCTACATTCAAAAGGGTCTGGCATTAGTATCAACACTGTTTCCCGAAGTCTTAGATTTTGGATTAAAGTCATTTAAACCTGCACATAAACCTAGACTAACCTCTCTCATGAAAAAGAAGAGAGTTTGCGAAGTGTCATCAATGGTGGACTGCTGAAAATTGGAGCAAAGTTCTTTTTTCCGATGAATCAACTGTGCGTCAATTTGAATCACTTGAAGCACATGTTCGACGACCAGAAGGCAAAAGATTTGATGAAAAATACACCGTTAGCACCGTGAGACATCCCCCTAGTCAGATGATATGGGGTGCTTTGTCAGCATCCGGTACTGTTTCATTATCCTTTTTGCCGACAGGCACTACCATGATTGCTCCTTTTTATGCGAAAAACTTGCGTGAGAAGCTGTAAACTCATATTCTAGTGCACAGATGCACAATCTTTATGCATGATGGTGCTCCATGCCACAGATCGAAAGCCAGTAAAGGACTACATGCAGTGGAAAACATAACTCTGCTTGACTAGCCCGTAATAGCACCGACCTTAACCTAATTGAAAATTTGTGGACCATTTTAAAAGACAAGGTAGCAGAAAAACAGCCATCAAATTCCCAAACTTTGATTGACGCGATAAAGTACGTGTGGTTGTAACGTGTCTGCCCCGCAGGACGCACATGAGATGAAGGCAGATAGCAGTGAGAGATCATGTCCGCGTAGCTCAGTTGGGAGAGCGACTTACTGCGGAGTTAGAGCACCCGGACACGATGCCCGGCGCGGACAAACTGGTACGTTATATGGTGCAAAGACATTTCAAGTGACTACTGCAAATCCCTCATTGAGAGTATGCCACATCATATTCTGTTCGTTATAAAAAACCAAGGTGGCCACTCGAAGCACTGACTTCGGTCTTTTTGTATTCTAAAGAATGTAAGTATTACACTGCCGGACAGTTGCTAAGGGCGGATGACAATAGCAACGATAGCAACCATAAAATGAAAGGCAGGAAAATGTGGAAATTAGCATAAGTGCGGGATACAGTAAGACGTGCTGTGCGTATGCAAATTTTGGATTGCCGAACTTGTTCGTGACGTCATAGCGCTGATAAGAGATATAAAGGATTTGACGCGTATTGACCGTTGTTGTTCAAACGCAAAGTTGAAAGGGAAAGAATCAATTGACGAACTTGCAATTTTCAGTATGTCTTCCCGACATCACCTAGATGATTTTACGCGTGCCCGTATTATTGGCAAGATTGAAGAAGGGCGAAAAATAACAGATGTTGCCAGGGAGTTCGACGTCAGCCGCAGTGTTGTTTCAAAGCTTTGGAAATCATTTCAAACAAATGGAGAGTGTAGCAAACGTCACGGGGGAGGTCGTGTTCGCAGTACGACACCTGCAGAAGATCGGTACATAGTGCTATCAACAAAAAGACACCGGCGCAGCACAGCTAGTGAGGTAGCAAATCAGTTTATGGCTGCTACTGGCAAGCGGTTCTCCCGAAAAACTGTCGCCAGACGTTTGCATGAAGGAGGACTATACGCCCGCTGTCCTGTTGTGTGCATCCCATTGTCCAGACGTCACCGTACCGTCCGTTTGCAATGGTGCCATCAACATCGCAATTGGACTGATAACGACTGGTCTGCTGTCCTCTTCTCAGATGAGAGTAGATACAGTCTATCGTCTGATTGTCGACGACAACTGATCTGGCGTGATAGTGGTACTGCATATTGCCCAGCAAACATACAGGAAAGGGACCGATATCCGACATGTATTGTGTCATGGTATGGGCTGGCATCATGATCAATGGCCGTACGTCCCTCTATGTGCTTCCAACTGCGACTATGACTGGCCAACGATACATTAATGATGTTCTGCTACCACATGTTCGCATGTTCCGTGGTGCTGTCGGTGTTAGATTCATTTTCATGGACGACAACGCAACATGTCATAGAACAGTCGCTGTCCAGGAGTGTCTTGAGAGCGAGGATATTCAACGCCTCGTATGGCCAGCACGTTCTCCAGATCTGAATCCCATTGAAAATGTGTGGGTGGGATGCTTTGGGGAGGAGTCTTGCTGGTCGCCAATGCCCTCCAATAAACAAGGACACCCTCATCCGTGCACTGACAGAGGAATGGGATAAATTACCCCAACAGCTGCTTGATAATGTTGTGCAAAGCATGACACGACGTGTGGAATCTTGCATCGCCCTCCATGGTGGCCATATCCCGTATTGACATCTTACGCCGGAACGCCTGCGGACGGTAGTTGCATTTTTATCACGTTTACGTATTCTGCACAAAATGGCCTGTTTGTCCCTTAAACACGTTCCAAAGCCTTCTGGATTTCAGAGCACAATAAATTGTCTTTCTTGTAATGTCCTGGCATTCTGACATTATTTTATTTCACTTGGCATCCAACCACACTTACTTTTTTATGCGCTATATAGCCGTTTATGATCCGTCCTTAGCAATTGTCCAGCAGTGTATTATTTTTTTGATTGGAGGTTTAACGACCACCGTGAGCAACTCAATGGGCTATAAGCAGTCGCCCACCTCTAATTTAGGCTCACTGGTTCCAGGGAGGCAGAGAGCCAGCGCCGTAAGACAAACACAACATCCATGCCTCACTGGGATTCGGACCCGGACCTTTTTCGGACGAATGATCAGAGGCCAGCGCTTAAACCACTGCGCCACCGGGGCGGTATTCATCTGCGGTGTCATTTTTTTCAAATATCTCTGACTAGTAATTAGTTTTTTGAAAATCTTAATTTTCAATAAATTGACACGTGGTCTTAAACTTTTGCAAATCACTGTAATATGAGAAAAAAATTACGAAAACGTTTCTGTAAACTCAGAATTTTTCCTGGCGTTCGAAAAACCCGTGAAATTCAAGTTTATTTCCATCTTTTCAGGAAAATCAGAAATATGCTTCTTTAATTCAGGAAGGGAATCGCGGAAAGTAGCTCGTCAATTTCGGAAAAAAATTTACAGTGTGATAAAACAACCTTGGACCATCTCTCCCGCAATGGGGGAGACAGGGCAAAAAAAAACCCACTGTGTTTTTTGCCCTGTCTTTGGATCAGGACAATAAAGTCGATTGTAAGGTTGTGTGGCAAAAATCGTACATACTGTATTTATTCCGAAATAAAGGATGGAAAGAAACTCCTCAAAAGTTGATACTATCAGTTAGCTCTGTGATTCCTTCAGTTCACGCCAAATTTGCATAGATATCCACTTTCGCAAGAACTGCTCGTTCAACACGATATTTAAAGGAGTGCGCGATATACTCAATGTTATCGATCAGTGTCGGTTGAACGAGAGCGGCCGTTTCTCTGTAGTCTTCGTTTTGGATGTACAGTGGGTAAAAAAAGTATTTGCTGTACTTGTTTTTAAGCAATAATTTCACATAAATAATAATAATAGGGAAAAAAGTATATTTATTTAGCAGCAAATGGGCTAATGAATCAAAAAAATACTCCGTTGAGAATTTTGGAAAAAGGCATTTTTTGAATGGCAAAAAAGTATTTACACACGAGTGATACTATCACTATGCCATAAATACTAATATTTAGTATGCCTACCTTTTGCATTTATAAAGGGTTGAAGCCTTTTTGGGATAGACTATACTAAGTTTTTAGTCGTTTCTTGTGCAATATTCTGCCATTCTGAATAAGTTACTGCTTGGTTTAGATCATTTTTTCCCGAAATTTTTCTTTTCCTTAAAGATAAATCCAATAAATACCACAAATTCTCGATAGGGTTAATGTCTGGTGACTGTGGAGGGGTATCAAACCTCTCGCGAACATTATACAGTAACCATTCTTTTGTGATACGTGCAGTGTGTTTCGGATCATTATCCTGTTGAAAGAGATAACAATCACTTATGCCTAATTTCGCTGCACTGTCTGCTAAATTGCTGCGCAACACATCAATATATTTCTTTGCATTCATTATACCCTCAATAAACGCAATTTTACCCTCTCCATTGAACCCATGCAGCCCCATATCATTATATGACCTCCACCATGCTTCATAGTTGCTTTGAGATTTTGTTGCTGGAGTTCAGTGCTTGCTTGGTCTGCGCCACAGAACTTTTTTACCTTCAGAGCCAAACAGATTGATTTTTGTTTCGTCAGAAAATATAACATTCTTCCAGAATTTGATTGGTTTACTGACGTGAGCTTTAGCGCAATCCAAACGTTTCTGTCTATTTCTTCCACTAATAAAAAGTTTTTTTCTTGCCGTTCTGCCGTGTATCTGTGCACGATGCAGCGCATTTCTTATTGTTTGAGCACAAACAGTGTTGTTACCTGATAGTGTTGCAAGATGTACAGCTAGAGTTCGAGCACTAGTAAATGGTGTTTTCCTCACTTCTTTCACAACATGGCGTTGCTCCCTGGTACTAAGAATCTTTGGGCGACCGGTTCTCCTCTTGTTATCTGTGTTACCAGTTTCTTCGTGCTTTTTCACCACATATCTGACTGTTGAAAAGTTCAAATTCAAAATTTCACCACTTTTTTGATAAATTTCCCCTTCTGTACGCAAAAAACAAATTCTTTCCCGTATATGTTTGGGTAACTCGGACTTCTTACGTGTCATGTTGAACTACAACTCGCGCTGAGCACTGCCGCTAGTCTGAAATTCACACATACAACTGTACACTTGACGTTTGCAGTACTTACACAGTGCGTCAAAGAATTTTTAAGACTGGGTCTGTAAAATGAAATAGAAACAAGAAATTATAATTTGTTTTGGTTTGTTATTCAAAATAAGTCCCTCCGGCTTCAATACACTTGTTACAGCGATTTAATAATGATTCGAATGCCTGTTCCAGTTCACTTTGCGGAATTGCCTCCAAAGCACGCGTCGAAGCTGTTTGTATGGTCAAAATATCATCAAAATAACACCCTTTTAACGTCATTTTAAATTTTGGGAACAAAGAAAAGTCGCAGGGTGCTAAATCAGGCGAATACGGTGGATGATTCAACACACAGACGTTATTTTTCGCCAAAAATCTACGAACAAGAAGTGAGGTGTGACTGGGTGCATTATCGTGCAACAAACACCAACTGTTTTCATCTCGATATTCTGGACGAATTCTGCCCATCAAACGCCTCAAAACATTTAAATAAAACTCACCAGTAATTTTTTGTCCACTTGGAACAAATTCTTTGTGGATAATACCCTTACTATCGAAGAATGTAATGAGCATTGTTTTGATTTTCGATGGAACTTTTCTTGTTTTTTTGGCTTGTGGCGAGTTTTTTGACTTCCATTCCGCACTCTGTCGCTTTGTTTTAGGATCATATTGAAAACACCATGTTTCATCACCTGTAACAATCGGTTTTAAGAAGTTTGGATCATTTTCAGCGGCTGAAATGATGTCTCTGCAATGTGCACTTCTCCTTGATTTTTGTTCATTGGTTAACGTGTGTGGAACAAATTTAGCACAGAGTTTTGTTTTGCCCAAATCTTCATGCAGGATGGTTTCGAATCGTTTTTTTGTTGATGTTTAAAGACTCTTCCATCATTCTTAGTGACGCAAATCGATTGTTTGCCATGAAATCACGCACTTTTTCAATAATCTCAGGTGTCCTAGATGAACTTTTTCTCGCCGCCCCGGTGGCGCAGTGGTCTAAGGCGCTTCGCCGCCCCGGTGGCGCAGTGGTCTAAGGCGCTGGCCTCTGATCATTCGTCCGTAAGGGGTCCGGGTTCGAATCCCGGTGAGGCATGGATGTTGTGTTTGTCTTACGGCACTGGCTCTCTCCCTTCCCTGGAACCAGTGACCCTAAATTAGGGACGGGCGACTGCTTATAGCCCATTGAGTTGCTCACGGTGGTCGTTAAACCTCCAATCAAAAAAAAAAAAAAAAACTTTTTCTCCCGGTATGCTTATCATCTTCTAGCGCCTCTCTTCCGTCCAAAAAAAGTTTGTGCCACAGGAAAACATTTGTTCTACTTAAACATAACTCACCGTAAACTTGTTTCATTATTTGGTACGTTTCTGAGGCACTTTTACCAAGTTTTGCGTTATATTTAATAACAGCCCTTTGTTCCATCTTAATAATTCAACATGAAAAAAATTTTACTTCTCTAATGAACGGCCGTTTCGTTTGAGTTACTTTAACAACTGCGCAGTACTTTTGGCAGAAAGCAAGCAGATGGTCACGGTTTATAACGCATTCGCGATTACACTGGTGGCGCCACCGTAGGCTGAAATCTAGCGCCAGTCTTAAAAATTCTTTGACGCACTGTGTATAATACCGCTGCAGATTTGTTTATGTAAATTTAAAAGGTGGCGTAGTGATGTCACTACAGTGTGTAAATACTTTTTTTGGTAGCGATTTTTTAGTAGTTGCTCAGTACACTTTTTTCAAACGAATTCAACAGAAATATTTTTACGTAAATAATTGACATTCATATTCATCTTTGTAATGAAACAGTTTTTAGCTCTGTTTATCTTGTTATCATGACATCATTGCGAAAACACTTGGCGTGCAAATACTTTTTTTACCCACTGTAGGTCAAAAAATGCCATGCGCAATCATGTTTTCCCTACGAATAATTCTGCATTTATACGAACGAAGAATTTTGCGAAATAATTTTGATTTAGGGTGAAAGCAACCGAAACGCTTGTGCAGCGAAACTACTGTATGCACAGAGGTTTCCTAATGCCAGTAATCCCAGAAATGCAGTTCGTCGATTACGTGACTTAGGCAGTATACACTGAAGAGCAATTGAATTAGAGATACCTGTCTAGTAACGTGTAGCACCACCTTTCGCCCTGATGACGGCGGCGATTCATCTTGGCATGTACTCGACAAGACACCGGAAGCGTTGAGAAGCCATACGCATCCACGACCCCTGAACAAGCTCCCACAGTTCACGAAGATTTGATGGAGGGGCGTCAGAGCTTCGAACATCTCTCTCGATGGCATCCCAGATGTGCTCGATGGGATTGAGGTCAGGTGACCTAGCTGGCCAAGGAAGCGAGGTCACGTCGATGGAGTGTTCATCCAACCATTCAGACACAATTCGGGGTCTTGTTGCAGGATGAGATCCCCAGTGAGATGTTGAAGACGCACAAACAAGAGCAAATGGTCATCCAGGATATCCCGGTAACGTTGACCTTTGAGGAACGATGTCACACGTACCAGGGATCCCATTTCAGTCCACGTAAACAGTCCTCAGACGAAAATGCCTGTCCCACCAGCTTGAAGAGTACCCAGCTGGCAAGAAGGATCCATCGCTTCATGTGGTTTGCGCCGTACTCGTATCCTGCCATCCGCATGTACCAACGTGAATCTCGACTCAACAGTCCAGGCAACATTTTTCCACATGTCCAGAGTCCAGTGGCGATGTTTCCGTGCCCATGCCAATCTTTGTACCCTGTGATGTGCGGTCAGCAGCGGTACCCTCGTGGGACGATGGCTTCTGTACCCCATAGCGAGGAGATGGTTCTGGATGGTGTGGCTGCTTTCACTTTTTTGTGCACCAGCGTTAAATTGCCGAGTGATTTCTTGCACTGTGGCCCGTCTATCCGCTGTTACAATGCGAGCTAGCCTCATCCACACGCTGTTGTCCACGGCAGTTGGCCGTTGCAGGGATGGTTTTACCGGATTCGGTGTACTCACGGTGCGCCCGTGACACAGTGGCTCGTGAAAATCCCAGTGCCTGCACGACTTCCGAGATGGAGTGGCCCATTCGTCGGGCCCCGAAAATTTGCCCACGGTGAAATGCGCTTAGATCATTCGTCTTACCCATACTGCGTCCGACTCTTACTGATTCCCGTCGCATCACTTCTTATATTGCCGGATTGCTGCATACGTCATAGTCGTTTTCGTTTACAGAGCCGCCCACAGCGCCACATTTGCATAACGCCAGCTGTCTCTAATTCAATTGCTCGTCAGTGTATGTTTCTGCTCACATATAGGCACGCCACGGCGAGATTATGCTAATATTCTAGCGCACGTGTTCGACCGTCCCACAACAGCTCACGGGAAATTTGGGACGAGAGCTGGTTGAGTCACCAAGAAGTGCCACACATTTTGCAACGACACCACATGCGTCCCAGTTCGTGTCATTTACCTAGATTTCCATCAGGCGCTGCACTCTGGAGATCCAAAGAGACGGCTGGAATTTGTAACGTTTTTGGGATTGGAGGTTTTTTTTAATGATAATTTGTTGGATTTGGTGGTACAAAAACAGTTACAGGACATACAGGCATTATCGTACAGGAATGACAGGCATATTTTATATCAACAAGTACATATCAAACACGATATCATCATCATCATCATCATTGTCAACCATTATCAATCCACTGCTGGACGAAGGTCTCCCCAAGTTTCCTCCACAACGGTCTGTCTTGTGCCAGTCTCCTCCATGTCACCCCTGCATACTTTCGAATTTCATCCACCCATCTCCCATGTGGTCTTCTTCTGGGTCTTTTCCTGTCCCTTGGAATCCAATCTAAAATTTCGGCTGTCCATCGATGATCTGTCCTTCTGGCAGTATGTCCAGCCCATTGCCATTTCAGGGATTTAACTCTGATCATGATGTCTTCCACTCTTGTCATTTTTCAGATCCACGAGTTCCTCTTCTTATCTCTCCTGGTTACACCAAGCATGCACCTCTCCATGCTTCTTTGAGTTGTCTGCAGCCTTTGTATGTCTCTTTTAGTTAAGGTCCACGTCTCCGCACCATACGTAAGCACTGGAAGGATGCATTGATCAAACACTTTTCTTTTAAGACATAATGGCATATTGCTCTTGAAAATTATGCTGTTTCTTCCAAAAGCTCTCCAGGCAAGTTTTGTACGCCGATTAATTTCTTCATCAATGTGACCCTCACTTGATATCTGCTGTCCAAGATAAACGTACGTGTCTGTTATCTCCAGCTTTTCTCCATCAATCGATAAATCTTCATTTCTTGTAAAAGCATTGAACATCACTTTTGTCTTCTGAAAGTTCATTTTTAATCCCACTTCTTTACTCTTGTCAGCAAGTTCCTGGATCATACTCTGCAGCTCTGATGGGGTAGTTGCAAAAATGACTACGTCATCAGCAAAACGAAGGTGGGTTAGATAATCTCTATTAATCTTTATCCCCTTGTTTTCCCAGCTCAGTGACACGATATACATTATGCCAAATGATCAATTTACACAGAGAAAGCCAGTGTTCATCAAGTAACACATGAAGAACTGGTACATATCAAACATGATACACAGTATATCAAATGATCAATGTACTTAGAGAGAGCCACTGTTGATCAAGTAACACATTAAAAGCCAGCGCCGAAAGACAGACACAAACATCCATGCCTCACCAGGATTCGAACCCGGACCCAACTAGGACGAATGGTCATAAGACAGCGCTTAGAGCACTGTGCCTCCGGGGCGCATTTAAGTAAACCTTACATTGATACGGGACTGGGGAAATCTCGACCAATCAGAGGGCGGTATTCAGCTTCAGTGACGACACATATGGGTGGGGCTTATCTTCGTGTGCAACGTGGGATTAATTCTGAGGTACGATCTGAGCGACTTTGGTTTATGTGATTTCATGTAATTTTCACGTTCGCTGCCTTTCGGATCAAAAAATAAAAGACATTTTTATAAACATATGTGACGTGCCTGCCCAGCAGGGCGCACACGACATAAAGGCAGATAGCAGCGGTAAAGAACGTCCGCGTAGCTCAATTGGTAGAGCGACTTATTCCGGAATGAGGGGACCCGGGGTTCGATCCCCGGCGTGGGCAAGAATGACGGAGAAATTGACTTCGTAATAATGGCGCCCGAACTTTCCAGATGACCCGGCCGCTGAAGATCTCGCAATGGTGTGAGGTTTTCTTTCCACACCACGAGATAGGAAAAATCAGAGAATCCCTTCTCCAGCGCTTCAAAAAATAAATGTGTGTGTGACGTTGCATTCCACACACCAGATTGACTGGGAGTTCTCAAGTGTACGTTCTACAGCGGATGGCTGCCTGCACCGATTCATGGTCACGGCTGACCCGTGGGCCACGCCCCCGGCCCTCTGTCGGGGGGGGGGGGTCGAGATGTGACGTGCCGGCCCAGCAGGACGCACACGACATAAAGGCAGATTGCAGCGGTAAAGAACGTCCGCGTAGCTCAATTGGTAGAGCGACTTATTCCGGAATGAGGGGACCCGGGTTCGATCCCCGGCGTGGACAAGGATGACGGAGAAATTGACTTCGTTATACATAATAAAGACATACACAAACAAATAAATAAATATATAAATGCAAAAATCTAAAGATAAGTGGTAAGGTAGGTTTGTTTCTTATTAGGTGTGCAACTTAATTCTCAGCCACAGGCACGACACCTTGACAGCAAATTATATTAAATCGAATACGTACCTAATCAGGGAAATAATCCCCGTCGTGTTGGATACATTTGAGCCATCGGTCAGGGAGCTGCCGAATGCCACTGCGGAAAAGAGAGGGCTGTTTCGAGTTGATAAAGTCATCAATACTTGTGTGAACCTCCTCGACAGAAGTGAAGTGCGTATCACTCAGGTGATGTTGCAGGGAGCGAAAGAGGTGATAAATCCGACTGGGCGAAGTCTGGAAAATACGCCGGGTAAGACAAAATCTCCCATCCCAGGTCGGCGATCGTGTTTAAAGTCGTTTTCGCGGTGTGAGGACGCGCGTTATCCTGAAGCAACAGGACCGACCTTTTGCCCTTGTGAGTGTATGGCCTTTTCGCCTCCATTGCGTCACTCACACGAATGACATCCCCCCTCTACCCACCCAAAGGTAAAAGCTTCTGGATTCGCCTCTGCTGTCAGCTTTAGTGTGTGACGTGCCTACCCCGCAGGACGCACATGAGATAAAGGCAGACAGCAGTGAGAGAACATGTCCGCGTAGCTCAGTTGAGAGAGCGACTTACTCTGGAGTGAGGGGACCCGGATCCGATGACCGGCTTGGGCAAAACAGGGGCCAGGATGACCTGGCTGTTAAGTTTCTCGCAATCATGTGATGTTCTTTCCACACGGCGTGACAGGAAAAATGAGAATCCCTTCTTCAGTGCTTCGAAAAAATAAATCAGTGTGATGTTACGTTCCACACACCAAATCGTCTGGGATTTCTCAAATGCACGTTCTTCATGGGATGACTGCCTACAGCGACACATGGTCACGGCTGACCCGTGGGCCATGCCCCCGGCCCTCTTTCGGGGGTGGGGTGGGATGTGACGTGCCTGCCCCGCAGGACGCACATGAGATAAAGGCAGATAGCAATGAAGCACATGTCCGCGTACCTCAGTTGGGAGAGCGACTTACTCAGGGGTGAAAGGACCCGATTCGATGTCCAGCGTAGACAAAACTATATTTTCACGAGTGATTTAAAGAAATTTAAAAGAGAAAGTAACAGGATACCATAATGTGATTTTAGTGGCAGTTAATAATTTTGCGTTACTTCCAGTGGCGTTGCGTAGCTCCCGCAGGGGACGCAACTGCGGGAGGGCCCTTCCATTTTAGGGGCCCTTGAGTACATGGGGGTTTTTTCGTCGGAGATTTTAAATATTTTCACCCAATCTTAACATGGAAACAACAACTTTGCTTGAATACAAATCGCATGGAAAAAAAATATTTTAAATTTTGTACTTGGAACTAGGCCGTGAGGAGAGATAGTCTCATATGGCAGAGTATTCAAGTTCATTGTTTCTCTGATTTAGCTGTGAAGGTAGGATTTGTTATCACAGCTATGAAAAACCCATGCGTCATGAAACTTTAATAAAAAATGGACTTCACTACTACCGCCGAGCAGAGCAGAATCGTTACACACAGATACTTGTGCTGCCTTGAGAACCAACCATGTGGACGAAGAACGAAAATAGGATGGGGGTATACCATGGGGTGGGGGTGGCGGAGTTGCTAAGAAGGACCAGATATTTCTGATTGTCAGTGCAGACAAAACGTAGAAACCGTAGACAAACAAATATGTTAGTGCTAAAAGAATCCGTACGCCTGGAACACAGCCATCTAGTATCCACTAGCGAGCGGACACTTCAGTTTCTTCGGAATGGGTGCCATTTTTTCTTTTTCTTTTTTTTTACAGGGGCCTTAAAGAAATTTTGCGAGGGGGGATAAAATGCACGCTACGCCACTGGATGTACCTCATACAGGGTGTTTCAAAACTGATGGAACAAACTTTAAGGGGTGATAGAACACACCGAAACAAGCACTTTTCGTTATAGAATGCATGGTCGCAAGTTACGCGGTTAGGCACTGGAGGGCGCTTTCCGTTTCCCCACACACGCCGTCTTTCATAACGGAAAGACCCATATCTTTCACCGGAACGTCTGGATGGGAGGACGTACCTTATTTTCCTTCAACAAGTCTTGCCTGAATTGATCCAGCATGTACCAGCAGCCGTCCGCCGTAAAATGTGATTCCAGCATGATGGAGCGCCAGCTCATTTCAGCCCTCAGGTGCGTGATTACTTGAACGCCACATTTCCGGGCCAATGGATTGGCCGAGGTGGACCCATCGCTTGGCCCCCACGATCACCAGATCTGTCCCCTCTGGATTTCTTTTTATGGGGACATCTAAAGTCCGTAATGTACGACACTCCCATTGATACCAATGAGGAACTGCTGCAGCTGTCCGGGAAACACCTGGTATTTTCTACATCATACGGGCGTCTTTAGAAGCGTGTATAAGGAGTGGCTGTCGCCCTTTTGAGCAGCTTTTGTAAATGTAATTAATTTCAGTATTTACTTATTAATGTTTGCAAATTTGATGCAATTTTGTGATGTAACGTTTTGTTTCTTATTTTATCTGCAAAAAAGCTTTGTTTTGATTTGTTGTGCCGTTCCTGTCTTTGCGTTGCGAAAGACGGCGTGTATTCGGTGTGTTCTATCACCTCTTAAAGTTTGTTCCATTAGTTTTGAAACACCCTGTATACTTTCCTTTGTAGGATTCTTAACCTTATCGAAAAGGTCATGCCTTGCCACTGGTAAGTGCACTCCTAGGACTCCAGTTTTACCTGAAATAAAGCACATATGATTTATTTAGCACAGGTCTTCCTATTAGGATTATTCGGAAGTAAAGATTTACTCTAGTATGAACGAACTGCTGAGTGTCTGAGAGTTACGTAGAGCATATTGGCAGCGTAAATGGCACGTGTCAACATCGATAACGGACGATAAACAGTCAAGAGAAACTTTGCAGTTCTGTAATGAACGATCCAGGCTAATCTCTCAATCTTCCGCTGTCACTCCGTCTTTTTCGCTCTCTCCTCGCTGTCGCTCAGGTGCTTCTTATCTGCCTGCTAAAATAAACTTCCCAAACATGCATTATAAATAAACTACTACTAAGTTGTGCAAAATTTAAGAACGTTCTTTTTTGGCCATTACTGAGGCACATATAAAGTTCAATGAATCATAAAATTTAAAGAGTTATTTTCATGAAGCGGGAGTAGGCGGTGGAACCAATAAATTTTGAAATAGCTCGGGTGATCTAAAGAAATTAAAAAAAGAAAAGAAAAGCGGATACGGAGTTTGTAAAATCTGATAATTTATTTTCCGAGATAGGAGATTATTCCTTTACAAAGGTGGTTCCCCGCTAGAAGTACCACTACAACTAAATTTTTAATACGTCTTTTAATATAAACATGTCTCGCTGGTTTCTTCCCGTCTGTGTACTCGATCTGCCTTCATAGATGTTAAACGCAAAGGTTCATTATGTATGAAACAGAGATAAGCATAAGCAAGGTTTTGCCTGTATCTCCCGAACGCAAAATCATCTATTTAGGGCACGAAAATACATATTTTTCTAAATATCTTTACATCTATACGTCTTGCACTCCTTCTTCCAATATCTTCGTTTCTAAAAGAAGGACTGTTATAAGTCTTTATAAAGCGAATACAAAGTAACTCAAATATCTTTACAGTTACACGTCTTACACACAAAAATCAAAAACATTCCATAAGTCGATCATCTCGTAAAAACAGGGTGTCCTACTCGCTACCAACCCGGCATTTCTTTAATAATATTAACACCAATGAAGATATTGCAATGAAATTTGAAGTGGATTTACCTCATTTCGTGCGAAATGTGATGACATCACAACATGTTAATATATATTAAATACGTGGAGTTAATGTAAATGGACGATGTCATCGCTCTGTCCACGTTATTTTATAAACAACGCATAGCAACTGAAAAATTGTGTTGCGACACCGCTGGGATCGAACCCCAGAACTCTCGATAACTAGTCGAGTGCGTTCGAATTTACGCTACGGCGCCAACAATTCTCAGCGCCATGCGTAGTTTATTAGTCAGCATCTGACTACACGAATCCGTATTGATGGTCTCAGCAACTGAGATGTCGTCATCTGGTGGCATTTTAACGCAACAGCTATTTAATTGTAGCTTATAAATTCAAAGGGCGATAGAAATGGTTAATATTTATTAAATACGTGGAGTTAATGTAAATGGACGATGTCATCGCTCTGTCCACGTTATTTTTATAAACAACGCATAGCAACTGAAAAATTGTGTTGCGATACGGATTCGTGTAGTCAGATGCTGACTGATAAACCACGCATGGCGCTGAGACTTGTTTGGGACGTAGCGTAAATTCGAACGCACTCGACTAGTTATCGAGAGTTCTGGGGTTCGATCCCAGCGGTGTCGCAACACAATTTTTCAGTTGCTATGCGTTGTTTATAAAATAACGTGGACAGAGCGATGACATCGTCCATTTACATGATCTCCACGTATTTAATATATATAAACCATTTCTATCGCCCTTTGAATTTATCAGCTGCAATTAAATAGCTGTTGCGTTAAAATGCCACCAGATGACGACATCTCAGTTGCTGAGACCATCAATACGGATTCGTGTAGTCAGATGCTGACTGATGAACCACGCATGGCGCTGAGAATTGTTGGTGCCGTAGCGTAAATTCGAACGCACTCGACTAGTTATCGAGAGTTCTGGGGTTCGATCCCAGCGGTGTCGCAACACATTTTTTCAGTTGCTATGCGTTGTTTATAAAATAACGTGGACAGAGCGATGACATCGCCCATTTTTTTATCACAACATGTGCTGAAAGTGGCTATCAGTTGCGTCCAGACAGCATTGAACACGGCGCACCATATTGTGGAAAGTCCTTGCCAGTATACGTCCGCCGTCACTGCCTTAATTTTTAGGTGGTTTGCTTTCATCAAGGCATCTATGGTTCGTGGTTTCTTTTGGTAAACTCTCCCTTTTAGATATCCCCATAAAAAGTAATCAGGAGGCGACAGATCGGGCGAGAGCGGTGGCCATAGACCCTTCGAAATGACGCGGTCGTCGAAAAAGGACTGAATTTCAGCCATACTGGTGTTTGATGTCGCTCCATCACGCTGGTTATATCCAATGGAGAGTTCTTCGTCGTCCAATTGATTTACAAAGGTGTTGAAGATTTCCACATATGCAGCTGTTGTGATGGTTGTATCGAAGAAGATGGGGCCAATTATGTGGCGCCGGGTTATCCCACACCCAAGCACCAATTTTCTGTGAATGAAGGGGTTCTTCGTGTATCGCGTTGGGATTTTTACTGGCCCAAATACGGGAATTTTGACAATTGACGTATCCGGACAGGTGAAACCACGCTTCGTCCGAAAACCACGTGCAGTCCAGAATGCCCGGATTTTCCCGAAGAAATGTCTCAAACCATCGACAGTATGTCACTCGTTTCGCGTGGTCAGGCTCTTTCAGTTCGTGGACCACGGAGATACGGTACGCATGAAGCTTCGCTTTTTTCACAGCATGTTGACAAGTGCTTTTGGACATTCCTGTTTCCTGTGACACTCGGCTAAGTGACATCCTGGGAGACTCAAGTAGACGGCCCTTTACATTATGAATCGTTTCCTCGGATATTTGTGGACGACCTCATGCATGGTCGTCTAATAAAGTCCCCTTAGTTTCCAATTTCTTCGATAATGCCTAAATGGTGGACTTGTTCGGCGGATGTCTGCCTGCAAACCCCTCCAGGAATTGCTGTTGACAAGACTTTATCGATTGTGTTTTCCAATAAGTGTGAACAATAAGCACTCGCTCCACCAGAATATTTCGATACATTTTTACACGTACGCGAACATCCATGAGCACGAGCACTCACTATTAACAACCCTATTGTGCAGACACGCTCGGCGAAATGGCATAACAAAGCAACAGAGAGGCGCGTCCGGCTGATAGGCGGACTGCTCCTCAGGGGCGCCACACTTAGGAATGTGTCTGCCACTAAGGAGCACTCCGGCTTGCTGGCGGACAGCGCCGGGTTCAATGATGTCTGGACGCAAATGGTGGCCACTTCCAGCATATGTTGTGATGTCATCCCATTTCGCACGAAACGAGGTAAGTCCACTTCAAATTTCGTTGCAATATCTTCAATGGTGCTAATATTATTAAAGAAATGCCGGGTTCGGTAGCGAGTGGGACGCCCTGTACTTGCCATTTTCGAACAGCAAACAACATATAACACGCACACACGTAAGTGATATTCAGTCGCCAATACATGCGCCACCGAAATCTACACCATTTTGCTACCTTGCCAAAACGTTTTCAGTTTCTGCTGGATAAAACGTCGCAGGTTTAGAAGCAAAAAACGAACGGATTCCTTCTGGATTCTGCACTTCCTGAAAAGTTTCACACTCACGATGTTGCTGTAACACCAAAAATGAAGTTAAGTTTATTTTTCTTTTTTGTTTCGGGGTTTAACAACCACTACAAGTAACTATGTTGCTATAAGTTGCCGCCCTTCCCTAATTTAGGGACATTGGTTCCAGGAAAAGGACAGAGCCAGCGCCATAGGACAAACACACCACCCAAGCCTCTTGCCGGACTCGACGCTGGTCCAACTCACGCGAATAGTGCAAAGCCAGCGCCTCTGACCACTCAATTACCGTGGTGGCCGATTTCTATAAGTGATATAGACCTACTCCTCAATGCAGACGACATAACCCTCCTCACCTCATTTAATTTAACGACTGACACTACTAGTATTAATAATACTCAACTTAATAACATCTCAGATTGGCTAAATTCCAATGAATTAATAATAAATACTACCAAAACAAAATCTTTAATTTTCTCAAAACAAAATATTTCACAACCTCCTTCTATCATATTATATATTAATGGTACAAACATAGAAGACGTTAACTCCTTACTTTATTTGGGGATTACCTTACATAGGGACCTTAGATGGAACCAACATGTGGACTCTCTTCTTCTCAAACTGTCGAAAAACCTTGGAGTTATCAGCTTGGTATTTGCAAACCTTACCTATAAAACGCTAATTCGTTTATATTATACCATGTTTCAGACTCATATAAATTATGCTATGTTATCGTGGGGACAGACAACTAAATATAATTTCAAAAAACTTCAAAACACATATATAAGATAAATTGACCTAAAATTTGATGGAAATACCCAACTAACAATATATAATACCACAAGAGTTTTCCCAAACAAATATAACATTCTTACGATTAACCAATTATATTACTTCAATATCGGGAAAATTATGTTCAGAAGCATTAAAAATAATTTACACGCCGACATCACACAAATTATACCCCAGATACACACACATGACACACGCACTAAATCACATATTCGGCCTATTCATCCGAAAACAGAGACCATGAAGCAAAGATTAAATTACATTGGCCCACACTACTGGAACTCATTACCTACGGAACTAACTTCTTTAAATAACTTTAACCTTTTTAAAAAAAACTACAAAACTTTATAATGAATTGCAGCTCCTCAAATTAATGTTTACAGTGGATGGGAACTATGACTAATATTACAACTTGTATATCGTGATGTAAATTGAATTTTCAATGGTATTATCTGCTCATATCATCATCATTGTCAACCATTATCAATCCACTGCTGGACGAAGGTCTCTCCAAGCCTCTTCCATAACGGTCTGTCTTGTGCAAGTCTCCTCCATGTTGCTCCGGCATACTTTCGAATTTCATCCACCCATCTTCCATGTGGTCTTCTTCTGGGTCTTTTCCTGTCCCTTGGAATCCAATCTAAAATTTCGGCTGTCCAGCGATGGTCTGTCCTTCTGGCAGTATGTCCAGCCCATTGCCATTTCAGGGATTTAACTCTGATCGTGATGTCTTCCACTCTTGTCATTTTTCGCATCCACGAGTTCCTCTTGTTATCTCTCCTGGTTACACCAAGCACGCACCTCTCCATGCTGCTTTGAGTTGTCTGCAGCCTTTGTATGTCTCTTTTAGTTAAGGTCCACGTCTCTCCACCATACGTAAGCACTGGAAGGATGCATTGATCAAACAATTTTCTTTTAAGACATAATGGCATATTGCTCTTGAAAATTATGCTGTTTCTTCCAAACGCTCTCCGGGCAAGTTTTATACGCCGATTAATTTCTTCATCAATGTGACCCTCACTTGATATCTGCTGTCCAAGATAAACGTACGAATCTGTTATCTCCAGCTTTTCTCCATCAACCGATAAATCTTCATTTCTTGTAAAAGCATTGTACATCACATTTGTCTTCTGAAAGTTCATTTTTAATCCCACTTCTTTACTCTTGTCAGCAAGTTCCTGGATCATACTCTGCAGCTCTGATGAAGTAGTTGCAAAAATGACGACGTCATCAGCAAAACAAAGATGAGTTAGATAATCTCCATTAATCTTTATCCCTTTATTTTCCAGTTCAGTGATTGAAAGAGATTTTCCAATGTGGCATTGAAGAGCTTGGGAGATAAGGTGTCACCTTGTCTCACTCCCTTTCCAATTTTTATGTGTGTTGTATTTTCAAACAGGCGAATGCATTTTCATAGATATCATTACCTTTTTTTCTTTTTTTTTTTTTTTTTTGTAATTACAACTACTGGCCTCAGTGTAAAACTAGCCTAAGGAGCATAGGACCCTGTGAGGCGTGGCTGGCCTTCCCCCCCTGCTTCCTTGCTGTACATTGTTTCAACTGATATTTCTGTAACACTGGTTTTTTTTATTTATTTATTTTATTTTGGCTCAGCAAAATAAATGAATTGAATTGAATTAAAGTTCTATGGAACAAGACCGGTGAATACGGTGGATAGGGCACTGCTTCCCATCTAAAACTGTTGCTCTTTTGGACGGTTCTTCTTGCCGTATGAGAGAGAGAGCGTTACAATGGTAAAGCATGACTTTTCCCGATTGACCAGCCGAATGAAGCATAACTTTCTTCTGATCGACCAGCCAAGAGTGATTGCACGAAAAACAGCCTTCAGACGGTCGCTCTGTTGAGAGTAAGTCTCAACAGCACTGGATTCGTTTGGTGAGATATAAAAGGAACTGTGCATCTCAAAGTGAACCGTTCCTTTTGGTATCTCACCAAACGACGTAGTAAGAGTACACACAAAATGTTTTCACACTTAGTAGTATCTCACCCAAAAAGAATTTCGTCAATCGGGTTTTTAGTCCCAGAGATATTATTGCAAACATGCTGTAAGCGGAAACATGAACTTACGCCCTCGAGTGGCACACTTACGCGTTAAGAAAAATTTGAAATTATATGCAGAACATTTCGCTTCGAAAACGTACTCCGATAAAGAAACAATTTTTTCAAATCGGACTCTCAGAACCGTAGATATTGACAAAAATATGACATTCATCTACGTTTCCTAGCGGAAAAACTAGGCACTATTTTAGGGAGAAGGTATTCTCAAAAGGTTTTCCGAGGTGAGCGGCCACGAAAACATGTTTTTAATCGACTTTTGAGAAGTGCAGATTTTGTTGCAAATACACTGTGCCGCACCGGTGGCGCAGTGGTCTAAGCGATGTCCTCTGATCATTCGTCCGTAAGGGGTCTGGGTTCGAATCCCGGTGAGGCATGGATGTTGTGTTTGTCTTACGGCACTGGCTCTCTGCCTTCCCTGGAACCAGTGACCCTAAATTAGGAACGGGCGACTGCTTATAGCCCATTGAGTTGCTCACGGTGGTCGTTAAACCTCCAATCAAAAAAAAAAAAAAATACACTGCCTGACAGAGAAAATGCCACACCACGAAGACGTGAACGCAGCGCCATGCAAATTGCAGGGTGGGTGCACACTTACAAGTTATGCAAATGATTGCATTTGCAGGCCAATCGCAAGAACGGCGAGTGGGATATAAGCGGACAACCAGCCCTTGAGGCCATGAGTCGAGACATCTTCACGACCGCGAAAAGTGAGTGGTTCTGCCGTAACGAACAAGGGGTGCCAATGCCGTTAATACGCCGGTCTACGCGATTTTGTCAAACGGATGAGTTCACGAGAGGTGTCATTGTAGGCCTTCGTACCGCCGGATGGTCTTTGCGCCGTATTGCGGAAGAAGCGCAACGTGATGCCACAACTGTCGGTCGCATTTTGAGACAGTGCAGTGGTACCAGGAAAGATCTGTGCAACGTCGTAGGGGAACCGTAGCACGGAGACGGATGTCCGAGCGCACCGATCGTCACTTCCGACGTCATGCCGTAGCGGACCCACAGGCCACAGCGGGCGACATTTTGCGGAGTGTACGGGGAGGCTCGGATGCTCCGATATCGATGCGGACAGTGTCTCGCCGATTGGCTGCGTCTGGTTAGCTGTCCAGCAGTCCGTTGCGAAGGCTACCCTTAACAGCAAGCCATCATCGTCACCGCTTGGCGTGATGTCACTCCAGAGCTACGTGGGGTGCCGAATGAAACAGTGTGGTGTTCAGCGACGAATCGCGGTTCTGTCTCACCACGGAGGATCTCCGTGTGAGAGTCTGGAGGCGACGTAACCAGCGGGCGGATTCCTCTGCCATTGTGGAGTGCCACACGGCCCGGCAACGTGAAATCATGGTGTAGGGTGCTATCAACACCAACAGCCGCACTCACCGCTGGTACGCATTATGGGCACATTGACCGCACGGCCGTATGTTGACGAGGTGATGCAGCCAGTGGTACTACCGTATCTGCAGGGCATTCCAAACGCCGTTTTTAAACAGGATAATGCCCGCCTCGCATACCGCTCGGATCAGCCTGAATGCTTTACACGATGTGCGGATGCTTCCGTTGCTAGCACGATCCCCTGACCTCTCGCCCATCGAGTATCTATGGGACACGATTGGACGTTGGTTGAGTACCCTCCCACCCCCACAAAATGAAGATGAACTGTGGACTCGGATCAGCACCACATAACCCACGATACCCCAGGACTCTATTCGGAGTCACATTGCCTCGATGCCACGTCGGATTCAACGCTGCATTGCCCTAAATGGTGGCCACACTCCTTATTGATCATCTTGTATATTCGGCCACTGGAGCCTAGTCTGTATGTGACAATTAAATCATTTGTTCAGGACCTACTTGGCTATCTGTGTGTGTGTGTGTGTGTGTGCGGTTTGGTCTGTTTTCGAGCATTCCTTCATGGTGTGGCATTTTCTCTGTCAGGCAGTGTACATCAGCAAAATAAATAAACACTTGTTCCCTCTGGTGGCCAAACTGTTCTGTATAAAAATTAGAAATCATATGTAAAACATTTTCCTCCAGAATCTGTATCCGATACAGAAAGAATTTCTGAAATAGGACTTTTAGAAGCAGAGATATAGGGGAAATCCCAATTTACTTTTACGGCCCTAGAGTAAAATATATACGTTACTTGAAAAAGAAACTGTACGCAAAATAGTCTTCGTTATAAATGACATCGAAAGGAAGAAGTATTTTTTTTTCAATCGGATATTTAGAAGGAAATATACGGAATAAAATGTATTTTAAATTCCTAAGCATCAGCGTTCATGCTCTATAGCGGCGAAGTTATGCATCGGAATTAAAAGAAAACGGAAAGCAAGGATTATTGTTCTCAGATCTAAAGCTTTCCAATGCAAAGAGAATTTTTCAAACCGGATTAATAGCTGCAGCGATATGGTGTCCACAGACGGACGGACAGACAAAGCAATATTATGAGCACGTACTTGTTTCACAAAGACGTGCTAAAAATTACATAACGAGCTGCCAATCATATTCGTAGAAATAGGGACATGCGCTGTGTGGTTAAAAAAATGGGTCAACTAAGCGTTGTGTAGGGTTACACTTAAAATACCATGGCTTGAAACAGGAGCGCCGACTTCTCCAAATTATTGGGGGGGGGGGCAGGCGTGAAGGATCAGACGTGGGAGGGATAAGTCTCTTCAATTGTCAAGAAGAAAATAAAAAAAAAGGGGGGGGGGGGAGCAAAAAGATAAAATATGAGATTCGACGTATTTTTTAAAACGCAACTGTAATTGCTCATCAGCAAGTGAGCAAGGAAACAAATATCCTTTTGCTGAATATTAATATTTCTAACAAATAAAATTCAGTCTGCGATTTTATTTATTAAAATACCCAGAGAGATTTTATTTCTAAAGTTTAGTAAAAAATATGAGAAATTAGCTGGGTTACTCAAACAAAGAACAAGAAGCGCAAGAAATAAATAGATAAATAAAGGCGCTAGAGATTACACGTTTCTGTATTTTTATTTATTTTATTTTTGCTAATTGTTTTAGACATTTACCACACATCACGAGAACATGTCAAAGACAATACGGTGCTGGCAATCCAGTCTCTTATTAAAGGAGCAATGCTGAGAATGGGAAATTTTTTTTTACTTATTTTGCTTATTAATTTTTTGGAAATAAATCGCTTTGGCCTTATAAGGTGTAGCTTGGTCCACCTTATGAGGCTAAAGCGATTATTTAATTAAACAAGATGAAAAACATTGGGTGGGCACTGCCTCCCCCCCTCCCTCCAGTAAAATTATTGGAGGGGCAAGATTCATCTTGCACCCCTATAGTTGGCGTCTATGTCTTGAAACTCTAAAATGATGATCTGAAATTTATTGATGAGAATATAAGCCTTATTGAGCTGAATTAAATCTATCAAATGGGTTCGTTTAAAATTTCCAAAGCAGGTATTAAAGAATTTAAACTAAAGTGAGAGGACCGTATTAATCGAAAATAAAATCTGTAAAACCGTTTTCAATTTGAAACGAAGTGAAAGTGTATTAATGTGACTGGAGAATATGGGAACAACCTGTGACAAAAATTCTCCTTGACAGGCTAATTCATTTTTGCTTACTAGTCTTTCGTTCCTTTTTTAAACTTTATTTTAGTACCAGATGTGATACTAAGGATATTAGTATCGTTTGATCAAAACGTGTTATAGAAATATATAATATTAACATTACACAACTCAATAAGAAGTGTGTGTGTTTGTGTAAAACTCTTCACACATTGTTCTTGAGTAGCTAAGGACATTTATGTACGTTGAAGCCTATTACATCTAATGTATGAGAGCAATAATATCTGTGACCATTTGCAATAGGCTGACTTATTACTGACATAATAGTATCTGCGATCATCTGCTACAGGTTGACTTTATATATATATATATATATATTCTATAAAGAAGATACCTAAGCAAAAAAATACATATATAATTTTGACTCACACCTAATACAACATAGAAAAGGTTATGTATCTACCTGTGTGAGTAAAAGGAGAAAAGATAAAAAAATAAAATAAAACAACTGAATGTAGAAGGTGTCGAGAATACTGAGCCTTGGCTTTATCAAGGACCAGCAAAAACTCTGCATTTTCTCACTTCCACAAAGACCTAGTTGGAAATGGGTTTCTGCAAGGCCATAGATGCAAGTAACATTCCCACCTAAAATAGTTAAATATATTCTATAAAGAAGATACCTAAGCAAAAAAATACATATATAATTTTGACTCACACCTAGTACAACATAGAAAAGGTTATGTATCTACCTGTGTGAGTAAAAGGAGAAAAGAAAAAAATAAAATAAAACAACTGAATGTAGAAGGTGTCGAGAATACTGAGCCTTGGCTTTATCAAGGACCAGCAAAAACTCTGCATTTTCTCACTTCCACAAAGACCTAGTTGGAAATGGGTTTCTGCAAGGCCATAGATGCAAGTAACATTCCCACCTAAAATAGTTTAAAAAATATATATATAAGTCATGTCCTCCGTAGAGTAGCATGACCTAGCACTAGTTAACAATTTCGCTTGCATCCATTAACCTTCATGGCCCGACCCATGCTCTTCATCTGTTACTATTAAACAGAGAGAAGAAGATTAAAGAGAACTCAAGCTGTGAGAGTGACATAATAAATAGAAATGATTTTCGGCTATAACGAAATTCCAAGTTCGTTTGAGAGAGAATTTAAACCTGAAAAACAATGCAAAAGAAATCCAAATTTTACATTGCAATTAAAAAAGGAAATGTTAATTTATAACGAACAGATTTTTGAAAGAAAACTTGAGACTAAAACCCCTACTCTACAACTTATGACAGCACGAAAACGAGAATAAGTTAAAGATAATAATTAACTAAAGAAAACTTTGTGAAAGTTATATACCTTAAACAGTTAGTTGCAATATGTACAAAGTATTTCAGCAGTGCTTTAAGTGCATAATTAATTAGTTATTAAGAACTTAACTACTTTGAAAAAACAGCGCATAGACAGCGCATAGAAAAGGAACAAGCTTAGCCATCTTCTGTTCCTAGGTACCCCAAAAGACGCTCAAAGTTACAAAGAAAAGTAAGAGTTAAAACCCGCATAAATGTTAACAGACAAACCAATGCTTAAAAGCTGAAAAGCTAAAAAACGACAGAGAAAAGGTACATGAAGTACAAACATTGAACTTAGAAAACCTAGAACCCAAAAACAAGGAAGAGAGCTTACCTCTTGTGTTACAAAAACTTTTCTCCTCACAAGAGGAGAACATGGCTGACCTCTTCCGCCACTCCCTAGACGCTGGGGGGCAGTGAGGGTGGGGCTGATGGCCTCCTCATACAGCAAGAAACCAACGCGCGGAGATTTTAACCAGAGAAAAAAATATATAAACTTAAGACTGTGGATCTGTATGATCAGAATGAGCAGAATTAACTCTCCAGAATACATGAGAAATATTATAAAATACACGAGCAGTTTATTTAATAATCTTTGCATGTATTAAATCACCTTAGTGAGCTTCTATAGATTAATCAGAATCTTATTAATTTTAATGTTGGTTTTACTATTTTTAGTATAGCTATCCTAGTGATGAATAACTAGTTTTCTTTTTTATTTGTTTTTATTTTCTTTTATAAACAGATTTTTAAGCTTTTTTTGTGATTTTGTTTATATTATTTAATTTTTTGTTTTAATAGGACCGTCATATCCATAGCACTAAGGTTCCTTTAGGTAGTTAATAGGCATCCTCTAGCCAACTTCCTTACGGCTTTGATTGGTCAGAATCATATTATTAACTGTGTAGAAAATTAAAGCAGATCTGCCAACCTTACTCTATTATTCAGAATAATTTTTCTTAAAGTTCTTTTGATGAAAGAAGAAGGAATTTCGTTCTCTAGAAAACTTTCTAATAGTATATTAATGTGGTAATTGAAGTCCAAATTGTTGCTGCAAATTCTTGAAATTCTTAGGACCTGAGAAATTAGTACATTCTCAATTACTTTGGTTGAAATGTTATTACACAAAGTTTTCTTTAGTTAATTATTATCTTTAACTTATTCTCGTTTTCGTGCTGTCATAAGTTGTAGAGTAGGGGGTTTTAGTCTCAAGTTTTCTTTCAAAAATCTGTTCGTTATAAATTAACATTTCCTTTTTTAATTGCAATGTAAAATTTGGATTTCTTTTGCATTGTTTTTCAGGTTTAAATTCTCTCTCAAACGAACTTGGAATTTCGTTATAGCCGAAAATCATTTCTATTTATTATGTCACTCTCACAGCTTGAGTTCTCTTTAATCTTCTTCTCTCTGTTTAATAGTAACAGATGAAGAGCATGGGTCGGGCCATGAAGGTTAATGGATGCAAGCGAAATTGTTAACTAGTGCTAGGTCATGCTACTCTACGGAGGACATGACTTATATATATATTTTTTAAACTATTTTAGGTGGGAATGTTACTTGCATCTATGGCCTTGCAGAAACCCATTTCCAACTAGGTCTTTGTGGAAGTGAGAAAATGCAGAGTTTTTGCTGGTCCTTGATAAAGCCAAGGCTCAGTATTCTCGACACCTTCTACATTCAGTTGTTTTATTTTATTTTTTTCTTTTCTCCTTTTACTCACACAGGTAGATACATAACCTTTTCTATGTTGTACTAGGTGTGAGTCAAAATTATATATGTATTTTTTTGCTTAGGTATCTTCTTTATAGAATGTGAATTCTGAATTTTCAAAACTGCTGCGTTGCGCGTTTTGATTTTCAGGTTATTTTGCACCCTTCGTTTTAAATTCTAAAATTTTTTCCTTAGTCTTCAGTTTTGCTCTTAAGTAACTAATTTCAATTTATTATTTAGCAGCTCATGCGCAAATTCTAGTTGAAATGTTTTATTATTATTATTATTTTTTTTTTTTTACTTGAGGTTTTTTTTCATTTTCTAATTTTTCTTTTTAGTATGTTTTGGATGCAGCTTTTTGGAGTGTAGTTTATACTCGAGTTTGGTCTTTTCTTGGACTGCTTATTTCTAAAAAGTTTTTCCTAGTTGGTTTGCTCAGAATTTGTATGTTTTGGCCCAAGTGGAGTTCTAAGGACGATGAAAGGATTGGAGGTCAGCTCAGATATTTTAAGTCCTCCCGCTCGGTTAGGCTAGCACCCTTTCCCATAGTGTATGAACTCGCTGGCAAAGGTAATCTAAAGTTATGAAATGACAAACGTTGTTTGACATGTAAATCTGCAGATCCTAACCTGTATTCTTCTGTTGAGGTTAATTGCTCCAACAAGTTTTGCAAAGCCTACAATACCATCTATAAGCTCACCTGCACTGTCTGCAACCTTAGCTATATTGGCCAAAGTAAAAATCCTCTTCATCTTAGGATTAATGGTCACAGGTCTCTAGTAAACAAGTTCTCTAATTCAGGAGTGAACCCCTCCACAAACGCCAACCAGTACTCTACCTTTGAATTAGAGCATTTCCATACTCATGGTTTTGACAAAGTGAAAATAGAGGTACTACATATTATCCCTGACCTCTATGCTCGGCTAGAAACTGAATCCCTTGAAATTTTGCAGCATCAGTCTCTTTATCCCTATGGCCTTAATTCCACTCTATCTGACAATAAGCATAATCAGCATAAATTTTCAATTCGTGAACTCTTCTTTCTTGTTAATAATAAGAGCTGCTCTAGAGGTAATAGAGGACAGAGGTTATTTCGCACATCAAGCAAAGTTGATTTTGCTAACTTGCTAAAAACTCTGGAAAGCTTTAAAACTGGCACTAATTTTGTTAAAAATACTTACAAAATTCTCAAGTCCTTCAAGCACTCTGTCCTTAAATGTTTTTTCAAATTCTGGAATGAAACTGCTGACCATGTTGATAAGCATGTTTTTGCTTTGGTTCTGGACATTCTTAAACATATTCTTAAAGATAAAATTTCTCTTAAAGAATTTTCCAGTAATTTTGTTACCATCAGGTTCCTAAATAAAGCCTACGATAATCTCAATGTAAGGAAGCTGTTCTACAATAATGCAATTTTTTTTCCCATCCACAGGCACCAGTCTATTGTAAGTTTTAAATATGTTAAGACCTTAGGGTCAATAGTTAAAAACTACAAACTTAACTCTTCGAGCTACATTCCTGTAATTACTACTTGTTCTTGTGATGAACATAAAGAAACAGTTCACTATGATAAGAATTACAACCATATTATCACCGGAAACTTGAGTTTTGTTGAAAATGAAAAGCTTAGGAATTTATTAGAGTATGGCTCTAAATTCAGACCTTCCTTCACAATTTCCAAAGAAAGGATTCTTGAGAGCTTCACTCAAGATGTAAATAAGTACATCGTAAAAACCAGTTTAACGTACAATCAGCCTATTGAGGCCTTCGCAGAATGGAAATATAATATAATCAATAGCTTCACCGGTGAGTTGGCAGCTCTGGACTTTTGTTTCGACAGAAATCTCTTTTTCTCTGGAGAAGCTAAAAGGTCACTCTCCAAACTACAAGACCAATTTATTTTTAACACTACGGATAAAGCTAGCAATAATTTTGCAATTATCTGTAAGAAGTTCTATTTTGAATTGTTAACTATGGAACTCAATAATAGAATAACATACGAGCCCGTAAGTTATTCTACCAAACAGTTAGAAAATCGGTTTAAGGCATTCTTCAAGAAACTTAAAATTCCACAAACTAGAAGATATGGGCCTGAATTTCCATTTCTTTTTGCAACGGTTAAGTTTCATAAGGATCCTGTGAAGTTCAGGTTCATAGCTAGTGGAGTAAGGAGTCATAAAAAGAAAATAGATCTTGCTTTTGAAGATGTCTTAAAGAAGGTTTTGAAACACATTAGAAACTGTTCTAACTTGATGTACAGAGATTTTTGGATAATTAATAATAATGCAGAAGTAATTTCTACTATACTCAAAGTTTGTCCCCTAGATATTAATAGTTATGATTTTGAAAAACTATATACTAATCTGCCTCTATCAGATATAATCACTACCTTTAAAGAGCTGTATGCAGAATTTAAACTTAACCAATTTGTTGATGTAGGAACTTGGAACTCTTATCTCAATTGCTGCATAAAAAATAACCATATCTTATATAATAATACTCTCTATAAGCAAGTGAACGGTATTCCAATGGGAACATCAACGTCCACGAATATCGCTAATCTATTCCTGTTCTTTAAGGAATATAAATTCATTAAAAATCACCCCACCTGCTCAGATAACTACCTTTACACTTTTAGATATATTGATGATCTGCTGTGTATCAATAATTCAGAAGTTATAGAGAGTGATTTTGATAATATCTATCCTAGCTCTCTTAACTTATGTAAAACCAACCACAGTAATCAGGAACTTGAGTTCCTAGACTTAAGCATTAAGCTCAACAGAGGTAACCCATCTATTAGCCTCTTTGATAAAAGAGTTAATTTTCCTTTCAAAGTAATTAAATATCTACACTGGAATAATAACATTTCAACCAAAGTAATTGAGAATGTACTAATTTCTCAGGTCCTAAGAATTTCAAGAATTTGCAGCAACAATTTGGACTTCAATTACCACATTAATATACTATTAGAAAGTTTTCTAGAGAACGAAATTCCTTCTTCTTTCATCAAAAGAACTTTAAGAAAAATTATTCTGAATAATAGAGTAAGGTTGGCAGATCTGCTTTAATTTTCTACACAGTTAATAATATGATTCTGACCAATCAAAGCCGTAAGGAAGTTGGCTAGAGGATGCCTATTAACTACCTAAAGGAACCTTAGTGCTATGGATATGACGGTCCTATTAAAACAAAAAATTAAATAATATAAACAAAATCACAAAAAAAGCTTAAAAATCTGTTTATAAAAGAAAATAAAAACAAATAAAAAAGAAAACTAGTTATTCATCACTAGGATAGCTATACTAAAAATAGTAAAACCAACATTAAAATTAATAAGATTCTGATTAATCTATAGAAGCTCACTAAGGTGATTTAATACATGCAAAGATTATTAAATAAACTGCTCGTGTATTTTATAATATTTCTCATGTATTCTGGAGAGTTAATTCTGCTCATTCTGATCATACAGATCCACAGTCTTAAGTTTATATATTTTTTTCTCTGGTTAAAATCTCCGCGCGTTGGTTTCTTGCTGTATGAGGAGGCCATCAGCCCCACCCTCACTGCCCCCCAGCGTCTAGGGAGTGGCGGAAGAGGTCAGCCATGTTCTCCTCTTGTGAGGAGAAAAGTTTTTGTAACACAAGAGGTAAGCTCTCTTCCTTGTTTTTGGGTTCTAGGTTTTCTAAGTTCAATGTTTGTACTTCATGTACCTTTTCTCTGTCGTTTTTTAGCTTTTCAGCTTTTAAGCATTGGTTTGTCTGTTAACATTTATGCGGGTTTTACTCTTACTTTTCTTTGTAACTTTGAGCGTCTTTTGGGGTACCTAGGAACAGAAGATGGCTAAGCTTGTTCCTTTTCTATGCGCTGTCTATGCGCTGTTTTTTCAAAGTAGTTAAGTTCTTAATAACTAATTAATTATGCACTTAAAGCACTGCTGAAATACTTTGTACATATTGCAACTAACTGTTTAAGGTATATAACTTTCACAAAGTTTTCTTTAGTTAATTATTATCTTTAACTTATTCTCGTTTTCGTGCTGTCATAAGTTGTAGAGTAGGGGGTTTTAGTCTCAAGTTTTCTTTCAAAAATCTGTTCGTTATAAATTAACATTTCCTTTTTTAATTGCAATGTAAAATTTGGATTTCTTTTGCATTGTTTTTCAGGTTTAAATTCTCTCTCAAACGAACTTGGAATTTCGTTATAGCCGCAAATCATTTCTATTTATTATGTCACTCTCACAGCTTGAGTTCTCTTTAATCTTCTTCTCTCTGTTCAATAGTAACAGATGAAGAGCATGGGTCGGGCCATGAAGGTTAATGGATGCAAGCGAAATTGTTAACTAGTGCTAGGTCATGCTACTCTACGGAGGACATGACTTATATATATACTTTTTAAACTATTTTAGGTGGGAATGTTACTTGCATCTATGGCCTTGCAGAAACCCATTTCCAACTAGGTCTTTGTGGAAGTGAGAAAATGCAGAGTTTTTGCTGGTCCTTGATAAAGCCAAGGCTCAGTATTCTCGACACCTTCTACATTCAGTTGTTTTATTTTATTTTTTTCTTTTCTCCTTTTACTCACACAGGTAGATACATAACCTTTTCTATGTTGTACTAGGTGTGAGTCAAAATTATATATGTATTTTTTTGCTTAGGTATCTTCTTTATAGAATGTGAATTCTGAATTTTCAAAACTGCTGCGTTGCGCGTTTTGATTTTCAGGTTATTTTGCACCCTTCGTTTTAAATTCTAAAATTTTTTCCTTAGTCTTCAGTTTTGCTCTTAAGTATATATATATATATATATATATATATATATAATGCAATCACTACGTAAATTCTAGTATGTTAAATATTTATTTTCCATATCTTATATCTTTGAAACTGACAATACTATTCTTTGAGGTATGTTTAACCAGACATAACGAATCACTTGGAGATAATGTTATTAAAAGTCAAGTGTATTTAAATATGTTCAGTATATTAAAAGTCAAATGTATTTAATATATTCAGTATATATGGACTGAACATATTTAAACACACTTGACTTTTAATACACTGAACATATTTAAATACACTTGACTTTTAATAGCATTTTCTCCAAGTGATTCGTTATGTCTGGTGAAATATACGTCAAAGAATAGTATTGTCAGTTTCAAAGATATAAGATATGGAAAATAAATATTTAACATACTAGAATTTACGTAGTGATTGCATTATATATATGTTACCGCTAAAGTGCAGAAATCAGTTATTCTACAGATTATCTAGGTAATGTGCAGATTAACTAGGGTGATCCGTTAAAGTGCCGAAAATTGTTTCATTGCTCAATTTACCTAGGTAATCTGCAAATTACCTAGATAATCTGCACATTACCTACTAGGCACTCGTTAAAGTGAAAATAAGATCTTTGCTGGAACAACAGCAACGTTTCTGTACGCTTAAATTAACATAATGTTATTTATTTATTTTTCGATATATAAAGAATCAAGTTAATACAATCAAACAATCAACAAATTAGTTGATAGAATCAATCATCAATCAATTAAAAAACTATAATAGAAAGAATCAAACGGTTTAAAATATTATTATAATTAAGGAAATGAATTTGCAAAACATATGATAAAATTATGCTTACTTATTAGGGCAATCTACAGATTGGTGACACTTTGAATTACATAGCAATTGGTTTTTGCGACAAGCACACCTATTTGTGGTACACTTAGATTTGCAGTCACATTTTCTGAAACCCTGCCCAGTACCAAGGGATTGTTTTATTGCTGTTTGACGTGAAGATATTTCTACAGCAGGTGTAACGTACCAGGAGATGTGACGTACCTGCCAGAAGGACGCACACGACATAAAGGCAGATAGGAATCAGAATAAAACGTCCGCGTAGCTTAATTGGTAGAGCAACTTGTTCCGGAATAAGCGGCCTCGGGTTCGAATCCCGGCGTAGACCAAAAATGACGGAGAAATTCACTTCGTTATAATGGCGCCCGAACTATCCGGATGACCCGACCGTTCAAAATTTCGCATTGGTGTGATGTTATTTCCACACCGCGAGATAGGAAAAATAAGAGAATCCTTTCTCCAGCACTTCGAAAAAAAAAAAAAAAAAAAAATAAGGGGGAGATGATGTAACGTACCAGGAGATGTGACGTACCTGCCAGAAGGACGCACACGACATAAAGGCAGATAGGAATCAGAATAAAACGTCCGCGTAGCTTAATTGGTAGAGCAACTTATTCCGGAATGAGTGGACCCGGGTTCGAACCCCGGCGCCGATAAAAATGACGGAGAAATTCACTTCGTTATACAGGGACATCTTCTTTCGTTAAAAATCTCTCTTTGCAAACACTGAATTCAGATTTTGCATACAATTGATTTAAAATACCCGTTTTAGTACCAAGTTTATAAAAGCCATCCTCTGTTTTACTAAGAACCACAGCTAAAATCGAGCGGGCATCAGTTTTTGCTCTGTCTACTTCGGGTACTTTAATTCTCACAGTGACACCTTCATCGACATTTGGGTGCTTTGCATTAGAAACTGCTAACATTTTCTTTGCTTGCTTTTCTAAACCTTTCTTGGCTTCACCACGAATTTGAAAACAGAATTAGCTATGCTACGCACTGGCCTGGCAGCCGACGCCAATTATGAGAAATAAAAACAACCGGCGACGACTAGACGCTGGCGAAACGAAACTAAAAGTGGAAGGAGAGGGGGAAGGTGTAGGGAAAGGAAATGAGAGAAACAAACTTTCGAACTTTAACGATACGGAAGCCGTTAATGTGCACATTACCTACGTAAAATGCGGAAAACTCTTGATTCCGCACGTTAACGGAGCAAATCAGTTAATCTGCAGATTAGCTAGGTAATGTGCACATTAGCGGCTTTCGAGCTTTAGCGGTAACATATATCATCATCATCATCATTGTCAACCATTATCAATCCACTGCTGGACGAAGGTCTCCCCAAGTTTCCTCCACAACGGTCTGTCTTGTGCCAGTCTCCTCCATGTCACCCCTGCATACTTTCGAATTTCATCCACCCATCTCCCATGTGGTCTCCTTCTGGGTCTTTTCCTGTCCCTTGGAATCCAATCTAAAATTTCGGCTGTCCATCGATGATCTGTCCTTCTGGCAGTATGTCCAGCCCATTGCCATTTCAGGGATTTAACTCTGATCATGATGTCTTCCACTCTTGTCATTTTTCGGATCCACGAGTTCCTCTTCTTATCTCTCCTGGTTACACCAAGAATGCACCTCTCCATGCTGCTTTGAGTTGTCTGCAGCCTTTGTATGTCTCTTTTAGTTAAGGTCCACGTCTCTGCACCATACGTAAGCACTGGAAGGATGCATTGATCAAACACTTTTCTTTTAAGACATAATGGCATATTGCTCTTGAAAATTATGCTGTTTCTTCCAAAAGCTCTCCAGGCAAGTTTTGTACGCCGATTAATTTCTTCATCAATGTGACCCTCACTTGATATCTGCTGTCCAAGATAAACGTACGTGTCTGTTATCTCCAGCTTTTCTCCATCAATCGATAAATCTTCATTTCTTGTAAAAGCATTGAACATCACTTTTGTCTTCTGAAAGTTCATTTTTAATCCCACTTCTTTACTCTTGTCAGCAAGTTCCTGGATCATACTCTGCAGCTCTGATGGGCTAGTTGCAAAAATGACTACGTCATCAGCAAAACGAAGGTGGGTTAGATAATCTCCATTGATCTTTATCCCCTTGTTTTCCCAGCTCAGTGACTGAAAAACACCCTCCAATGTGGCATTAAAGAGCTTCGCAGATATGGTGTCACCTTGTCTCACTCCCTTTCCAATTTTTATGTGTGTTGTATTTTAAAACAGCCTAATCTTTGCACTTGCATTTTCATAGATGTTATTAATAATATTAATGTATGCATCTTCAATACCGCAGGTTTTCAGAGCCATTGTAAATATTTACAGTGGTTTTCAGAGCCATTGTAAATATTTATGGTTTTATAACTGACCATCAGCAGTTACAAAAAACATATATATATATATATATATATATATATATATATATTCTTTAAAGAAGATACCTAAGCAAAAGAATACATATATAATTTTGACTCACGCCTAGTACAACATAGAAAAGGTTATGTATCTACCTGTGTGAGTAAAAGGAGAAAAGATAAAAAAATAAAATAAAACAACTGAATGTAGAAGGTGTCGAGAATACTGAGCCTTGGCTTTATCAAGGACCAGCAAAAACTCTGCATTTTCTCACTTCCACAAAGACCTAGTTGGAAATGGGTTTCTGCAAGGCCATAGATGCAAGTAACATTCCCACCTAAAATAGTTTAAAAAATATATATATGTCAGGTCCTCCGTAGAGTTGCTTGACCTAGCACTAGTTAACAATTTCGCTTGCATCCATTAACCTTCCTGGCCCGACCCATGCTCATCATCTGTTAGTATTAAACAGAGAGAAGAAGATTAAAGAGAACTCAAGCTGTGAGAGTGACATAATAATTAGAAATGATTTTCAGCCATAACGAAATGCCAAGTTCGTTAGAGAGAGAATTTAAACCTGAAAATCAATGCAAAAGAAATCCAAATTTTTACATTGCAATTAAAAAAGGAAATATTAATTTTTAACGAACAGATTTTTGAAAGAAAACTTGAGTCTAAAAACCCCTACTCTACAACTTATGACAGCACGAAAACGAGAATAAGTTAAAGATAATAATTAACTAAAGAAAACTTTGTGAAAGTTATATACCTTAAACAGTTAGTTGCAATATGTACAAAGTATTTCAGCAGTGCTTTAAGTGCATAATTAATTAGTTATTAAGAACTTAACTACTTTGAAAAAACAGCGCATAGACAGCGCATAGAAAAGGAACAAGCTTAGCCATCTTCTGTTCCTAGGTACCCCAAAAGACGCTCAAAGTTACAAAGAAAAGTAAGAGTAAAACCCGCATAAATGTTAACAGACAAACCAATGCTTAAAAGCTGAAAAGCTAAAAAACGACAGAGAAAAGGTACATGAAGTACAAACATTGAACTTAGAAAACCTAGAACCCAAAAACAAGGAAGAGAGCTTACCTCTTGTGTTACAAAAACTTTTCTCCTCACAAGAGGAGAACATGGCTGACCTCTTCCGCCACTCCCTAGACGCTGGGGGGCAGTGAGGGTGGGGCTGATGGCCTCCTCATACAGCAAGAAACCAACGCGCGGAGATTTTAACCAGAGAAAAAAATATATAAACTTAAGACTGTGGATCTGTATGATCAGAATGAGCAGAATTAACTCTCCAGAATACATGAGAAATATTATAAAATACACGAGCAGTTTATTTAATAATCTTTGCATGTATTAAATCACCTTAGTGAGCTTCTATAGATTAATCAGAATCTTATTAATTTTAATGTTGGTTTTACTATTTTTAGTATAGCTATCCTAGTGATGAATAACTAGTTTTCTTTTTTATTTGTTTTTATTTTCTTTTATAAACAGATTTTTAAGCTTTTTTTGTGATTTTGTTTATATTATTTAATTTTTTGTTTTAATAGGACCGTCATATCCATAGCACTAAGGTTCCTTTAGGTAGTTAATAGGCATCCTCTAGCCAACTTCCTTACGGCTTTGATTGGTCAGAATCATATTATTAACTGTGTAGAAAATTAAAGCAGATCTGCCAACCTTACTCTATTATTCAGAATAATTTTTCTTAAAGTTCTTTTGATGAAAGAAGAGGGAATTTCGTTCTCTAGAAAACTTTCTAATAGTATATTAATGTGGTAATTGAAGTCCAAATTGTTGCTGCAGATTCTTGAAATTCTTAGGACCTGAGAAATTAGTACATTCTCAATTACTTTGGTTGAAATGTTATTATTCCAGTGTAGATATTTAATTACTTTGAAAGGAAAATTAACTCTTTTATCAAAGAGGCTAATAGATGGGTTACCTCTGTTGAGCTTAATGCTTAAGTCTAGGAACTCAAGTTCCTGATTACTGTGGTTGGTTTTACATAAGTTAAGAGAGCTAGGATAGATATTATCAAAATCACTCTCTATAACTTCTGAATTATTGATACACAGCAGATCATCAATATATCTAAAAGTGTAAAGGTAGTTATCTGAGCAGGTGGGGTGATTTTTAATGAATTTATATTCCTTAAAGAACAGGAATAGATTAGCGATATTCGTGGACGTTGATGTTCCCATGGGAATACCGTTCACTTGCTTATAGAGAGTATTATTATATAAGATATGGTTATTTTTTATGCAGCAATTGAGATAAGAGTTCCAAGCTCCTACATTAACAAATTGGTTAAGTTTAAATTCTGCATACAGCTCTTTAAAGGTAGTGATTATATCTGATAGAGGCAGATTAGTATAGAGGTTTTCAAAATCATAACTGTTAATATCTAGGGGACAAACTTTGAGTATAGTAGAAATTACTTCTGCATTATTATTAATTATCCAAAAATCTCTGTACATCAAGTTAGAACAGTTTCTAATGTGTTTCAAAACCTTCTTTAAGACATCTTCAAAAGCAAGATCTATTTTCTTTTTATGACTCCTTACTCCACTAGCTATGAACCTGAACTTCACAGGATCCTTATGAAACTTAACCGTTGCAAAAAGAAATGGAAATTCAGGCTCATATCTTCTAGTTTGTGGAATTTTAAGTTTCTTGAAGAATGCCTTAAACCGATTTTCTAACTGTTTGGTAGAATAACTTACGAGCTCGTATGTTACTCTATTATTGAGTTCCATAGTTAACAATTCAAAATAGAACTTCTTACAGATAATTGCAAAATTATTGCTAGCTTTATCCGTAGTGGTAAAAATAAATTGGTCTTGTAGTTTGGAGAGTGACCTTTTAGCTTCTCCAGAGAAAAAGAGATTTCTGTCGAAACAAAAGTCCAGACCTGCCAACTCACCGGTGAAGCTATTGATTATATTATATTTCCATTCTGCGAAGGCCTCAATAGGCTGATTGTACGTTAAACTGGTTTTTACGATGTACCTATTAACATCTTGAGTGAAGCTCTCAAGAATCCTTTCTTTGGAAATTGTGAAGGAAGGTCTGAATTTAGAGCCATACTCTAATAAATTCCTAAGCTTTTCATTCTGAATTTTCAAAACTGCTGCGTTGCGCGTTTTGATCTTCAGGTTATTTTGCAACCTTCGTTTTAAATTCTAAAGTTTTTTCCTTAGTCTTCAGTTTTGCTCTTAAGTATATATATATATATATATATATATATATATGGGATGCAAGGTCAGGTGATGCGTAACATCACAGCCTCCTTGACAAATGTCAACCCCGCCTTCTCGTGGTGCATCCTGTTCCCACCAAAGGGGCTCTGACGACCGCCCATAGCGGTATAACTATACCATCGGGATCAGAGGAAATTCTATCCCACACTCACCAACCCGCTTGGCCAGCGTGGTGAGTTATGGCCAAACCCCTCCAAAATGATTCCACAACTTAAATCTTGGCCTCAGTCTCCGGCAGCTGGAATGTACTCCGGGTCAAGGCAGCGGCCAGTGCGACATGAAGGCAGAGGGTGCTAAGAATCCCCGGAGGACCGGACTAGGCTGCCATCTGATGCTGACCTTGGCTACTTACAATGGACGCTCCCTATCTTCTAATTCAAGGCTTCTTGAATTGGAAGAGGAACTACAAAGGATCAAGTGGGACATCGTGGGGCTAAGTGAGGTAAGGAGAAAAGGAGAAGATCTCATCGAACTGAAAAGTGGACATCTCTTCTACTATCGTGGGACAGATACTGGCAGAACTAGTGGTGTTGGATTTATAATAAACAAGAAACTGAAGGATAAAGTTGTAGAAGTTGAAAGTTCCTCTGACAGAGCTGCACGACTTGTTATCCAACTCTCGAAAAGATACCAGGCTCAGATTATTCAAACTTATGCACCCACCACAAGTCATCCTGAAGAAGAAATTGAAGAATTTTATGAAGAAATTTGTCATCTAAATAATAAAGGTAAGCAGCACTTGAAAATAATTATGGGAGATTTCAATGCAAAAATAGGGCAACGGCAACAGAATGAAACTTCAGTAGGTAAATTCGGTCATGGCAACAGAAACCAGCGTGGAAATACTCTCGTTGAGTTTGCAGAGGCAGAAGGGTTTTTCATCTTGAACTCCTTCTTCAAGAAAAAGCCACACAGGAAATGGACATGGAGACATCCAAATGGGACGACAAATGAAATTGATTTTATTATGTGTAACAAAAAATTGTCATAGAAGACTGCAGTGTGCTAAACAAGTTCAACACAGGCAGTGACCATAGATTGGTGAGATGTAAGATGCAACTCAACACTAAACTCGAACGTAGCAAGCTCATAAGACAAACAAAATGTATTGACATAACCAACCTTAAAAAACACCATAATACCTTCAAGTTAGAACTGAAGAACAGGTTCTCTGCTTTAGAAGGCCTAACATCGGAAGAAGTGGACATCTCTGAAGTTAACAGAAAAGTAAGCAAAGCTCTTATGGAAACAGCAACAAAATTAGCTGGGTCTAAGAACAAGTTGCATGTGAACAAATTATCAGGAAAACCAAAATGTTGATGCAAAAAAGAAGAGAGATGAGGACAACTAAAGAAGATGTGACTTCCAAAGTGGAATATATAGAGCTATGCAAGACAGTAAGAAAAAGTATCACTGAAGACGTAAAGAAATTCAACTGTGAACTAGTGAGGAAAGCAATTGAAAACAACCAAAGCCTAAAGATAGCAAAGGGACATCTCAGTAAGGGAAGAAAACAGATTATGGCACTGAGAAAAGAAGATGGTTCTGTAACAAGAAATAGAGGCGAAATTTTGACAAGAGTGAAAGATTTCTACTCCAAATTATATGAAAGGGATGATATATGCACTCCAGACATCATGAAAGATACCAGTACCAGAGTTCCTCCAGTCCTTCCAGCAGAAGTTGCACATGCAATCAAGAACATGAAGCGAGGAAAAGCTCCAGGAGAAGATGGAATTACTGTAGACATCATACAAGAAGCAAGTGGAGAAATCGAAACAGTACTCGCCCAAATTTTCACTCGATGCCTTAATGAAGGAAAGATTCCTGAGGATTGGAACACCGCTACAATGATCCTGCTACATAAGAAAGGTGACATTGAGGATCTCGGAAACTACAGACCTATCAGCCTCCTATCAGTAGTTTATAAAATCTTCACTAAAGTTCTTTCACACCGCTTGAAGGTAGCACTAGACATGGCTCAACCGAGAGAACAAGCTGGATTCAGGAGTGGCTACAGCACAATAGATCATATCCACGTGCTGAGAGAACTAATTGAAAGAGCGAGGGAATATGAACTTCCATTGTGCATGGCTTTTATCGATTATGAAAAAGCCTTTGATTCGGTGAAACCATCAGCAGTTACAATGGCTCTGAAAACCTGCGGTATTGAAGATGCATACATTAATATTATTAATAACATCTATGAAAATGCAAGTGCAAAGATTCGGCTGTTTGAAAATACAACACACGTAAAAATTGAAAGGGAGTGAGACAAGGTGACACCATATCTCCGAAGCTCTTTAATGCCACATTGGAGGGTGTTTTTCAGTCGCTGAGCTGGGAAAACAAGGGGATAAAGATTAATGGAGATTATCTAACCCACCTTCGTTTTGCTGATGACGTAGTCATTTTTGCAACTACCCCATCAGAGCTGCAGAGTATGATCCAGGAACTTGCTGACAAGAGTAAAGAAGTGGATTAAAAATGAACTTTCAGAAGACAAAAGTGATGTTCAATGCTTTTACAAGAAATGAAGATTTATCGATTGATGGAGAAAAGCTGGAGATAACAGACACGTACGTTTATCTTGACAGCAGATATCAAGTGAGGGTCACATTGATGAAGAAATTAATCGGCGTACAAAACTTGCCTGGAGAGCTTTTGAAGAAAACAGCATAATTTTCAAGAGCAATATGCCAATATGTCTTAAAAGAAAAGTGTTTGATCAATGCATCCTTCCAGTGCTTACGTATGGTGCAGAGACGTGGACCTTAACTAAAAGAGACATACAAAGGCTGCAGACAACTCAAAGAAGCATGGAGAGGTGCATGCTTGGTGTAACCAGGAGAGATAAGAAGAGGAACTCGTGGATCCGAAAAATGACAAGAGTGAAAGACATCATGATCAGAGTTAAATCCCTGAAATGGCAATGGGCTGGACATACTGCCAGAAGGACAGATCATCGATGGACAGCCGAAATTTTAGATTGGATTCCAAGGGACAGGAAAAGACCCAGAAGAAGACCACATAGGAGATGGGTGGATGAAATTCGAAAGTATGCAGGGGTGACATGGAGGAGACTGGCACAAGACAGACCGTTGTGGAGGAAACTTGGGGAGACCTTCGTCCAGCAGTGGATTGATAATGGTTGACAATGATGATGATGATGATATATATATATATATATATATATATATATATATAAAGTCAACCTGTAGCAGATGATCGCAGATACTATTATGTCAGTAATAAGTCAGCCTATTGCAAATGGTCGCAGATATTATTGCTCACATACATTAAATGTAATATGCTTTAACGTACATAAATGTCCTTAGCTACTCAAGAACAACGTGTGAAGAGTTTTGCACAAACATACTGTAACGTACCAGGAGATGTGACGTACCTGCCAGAAGGACGCACACGACATAAAGGCAGATAGCAATTAGAATCAATGTCCGCGTAGCTTAATTGGTAGAGCAACTTATTCCGGAATGAGTGGATCCGGGTTCGAACCCCGGCGCGGATAAAAATGACCGAGAAATTCACTTCGTTATAATACACCCTTCTTGTTAAGTTGTGTAAGTTAATATTATGTACTTTATTTTAGTGATGGTAACATAAGCTGTGTCTAGGAATACCTAGGTAAAAAAGCACTCTACATAAAAGAAATTTCATTATTATTTTTGTGGTATTTACTGTACCTCAGTCTGGCACATTCTGTTTCTGTAAAAAAAGAAATTAATAGAAATGTACGGTCTGGTTCTGCTGAGAAAAGTGTTGATGTTTTTTGATAGATGTTGGTCCAGTTAATTTCGTATCTTGTGTTTCGCGGATATTTCTGCCTACTTTGATCAGCCTAACCGACAGTGAAATTGCTGAATCACGCAATATCCTGTTTTTCCCCCTACCAAAGATCGAAAGGTGATTCCATGGTTTATGTGTCACCTGAGACAGACACATAATCGCGCATGCGCACATCAGTCATCCCAGTACGTTCGATGGGAATCGGAAGACCTGCCAGAGGTCAGGGCTTCATCCCTTCTATTCCCTCTTTTTCTTTTGTTACATAGGATTTTCTGAATTCTCACAGGAAGTAACGATAAAGAGGATACTAAGCGAATTTCAAGGACGAAAAACTCTTTCTTAGGATGTAGGCATTATTTAAATATCTAATTCCTTACCAAAATTCTTAATATCATTAGGGAGCTTTAGTAAATCAGAAATATTTATGGTTTTATATCAGCGTTTCAGAAGTTACTTTTGATTTCGTAAGTTATTGTGCTGTAATAACATTTATTTGACGTTTGGTCTTAATTCAATTTCAATTTATTTTTAATAATGAAAGGCAAAGGATCTTAAAACTTTGATTTATTGGACGAATAACCAGTTAATCGACAGTTTACAGGAAAAGCGCTCAGTCGTTTTCTGATGAATCCCCGAATCGTTCCTTTAATGATGGTTTACGCATTTTCGAGTATCTGGGATGCATCTCTGATCCTCTGGATGATCTAAACATTCACTTCTAAAACGCAGATTTTTTTCCCACTGGAAGCTGGAATTTGGAGCAAAAGTTTCCATGCTTTCCTGTTTTGCGTGGTGCAATTTCTTCACTACGTGGAAAGCGCATTTTCATGTGCTTTTACACAAAATCTTCGCTTCTAAAAGTACAATTTAAAAAATCTCCAATGCTTTTAACATAAAGTAGATTCCGGTTAATTGGGCCATCGGTTAATCGGGGAAGCCGTTTATTTGGGACAGTTCTTGAAGAACATCCCAAATTAGCTCTTTGGGATAAAGCTTCGCATAATTTGGGCAGTCACTTTATTGAGCCAAAGTATTTTAATCCCGATGTGCCCCAATTAACCCAAATCTACAGTATGTATCTACGCCAAAAATTCAAAATTTTCTTTCTTTTCTTCCCATTTTTCTTTCTCGAAAAAAAAAAAAATAAATAAATAAAAGCCGAAAAATGCATAGTAAGCGACTTTCGTGCATACCCAGCCTCTTCTTTTTTTACGCTTTCCAACCGTAGGTTGAAAAAGCGTATATGCTCCAGCTTTGTCCGTCTGTCCGTCCGCATGATAACTCGCGTAAACAATGTTCGATTTCGATGAAATTTTAGTATGTGGTAGGGGACGACCTGGGGACGAACCCTATTGAAAATGAACGAAATGGGGTCAAATGTCACGACATAGGGGCGGGATCCATTCCATTGCCCATATAGTTCATAACTTGCGTAAAATTGTTTCGATTTCAATGAAATTTTCGTATGTGGTAGGGGACCAACGTGGAATAAATTCTATTAAAAATGGACGAAATGGGGTCAAAGGTCAGGACATAGGAGTGGGATCCATTCCATTGCCCCTATAGTTCATAACTTGCGTAAAATTGTTTCGATTTCGATGAAATTTTCGTATGTGGTAGGGGACCACCGTGGAATAAATTCTATTAAAAATGGACGAAATGGGGTCAAAGGTCAAGACATAGGAGTGGAATCCATTCCATTGCCCTTATGCGTCATAACTGGCGTAAAAATGGTTCGATTTCAATGAAATTTTCGTATGTGGTAGGGGACCACCGTGGAATGAATTCAATTAAAAATGGACGAAATGGGGTCAAAGGTCAAGACATAGGAGTGGAATCCATTCCATTGCCCTTATGCTTCATACCTTCCGTAAAAATGCTTCGATTTCGATGAAATTTTAGTATGTGGTAGGGTACCACCTGGGGTTAAATTTTATTGAAAATGGACGAAATGGGGTCAAAGATCAGGACATAGGAGCAGGATGCACTCCATTGCCCTTATGCGTCATAACTTACGTAAAAATGCTTCGATTGCGACAAAACGTTATCATGTTTTTCCAGAGATACACTGAGCAGGTTCTGTTGAATATCATCGAAATGGGGTCGAAGGTCAGGACACAGGAGTGAGATTTATTCCACAGCCATTATCCTCATAACTTGACTAAATATGCTTCTATTGCGACAAAACTTTATCGTGTTGTTCCGGAGGTATACTGAATCGGTTCTATGTAATATCATCGAAATAGGGTCAAAGGTCAGGACACAGGAGCGATATTTATTTAACAACCATTATCCTCATAACTTGAGTAATGATTTCCGGCATGTTGGAAAGCGTATCATAATCAATGCATTGCATGATTTTACTAACTTGTTTTTAATTTAAATTTGTTTCTCTTCGATGTCCGAGTGCTCAAAGGCACGGGCTTGTGCGGAATCATTCAGGTTGAGCCAAAGTTATCTAGAAAGCACAAGGTCATGCCATTAGAAAAATGAGTTCCCTCTGTTCGTGACGTCACTCTGTTACACCCCCTGATACGTCGGTGCCGTGTTTGACGTCATGCATGACGGAGTTGGAAACCAATCGGAAGCCTTGGCTTCCGCGTGATGTCACCAAAGGAGGGAACTCATCTCTCTAATGCCATGGCCTTGTATTTTCTAAACGGCTTTGGTTGAGCCCGGGCTCAAGTCTCAGGCTCGGATGAGACATGGGCGATGCGCATGTCCCACAAAAATGGATCTCTTTCCTTTCCGGAACAAGAGGACCCAACTTATGGGCAACTGCTCATAGCCTTAGATACCCATGTGGTCGTTAAATTCCAAAACAAAAATCAACCAAAAGAAAAAAAAATATGTGAGACTGAATTCTTGGGTGTAATGAGCATGTCATTTGAATCCTTTCCGTCACAAAAAATTACTATTTCAAAGCAGAATTTTAGATAAAGAAAAAACTTCACGAGGAAGGGAATGCATTTAAATTTAATTTAATGCATCATTTAAAATACGCAGTGTTCTTCACAGTGAATGGAACCTGTTGTTACAAATAAATAAATAAATAAAAATAGCTTCCCCCAAACGCATGTTAAGCAAAAAAAAAAAAAAAAAAGTCACAAATTGCGCGCAAAATAATTTCATAGCGAAAGATACCCGAGGTTGAAAGATTTTTTCACAAAAAAACAGTTACAACAAGAGATATGCAGGAAAACGTGAATGATTTTACGTTCCCTAGTGGGAAAGCTGTGCGCTACTTAAAAAAGAAAATGGGTGCGACTCACAATGAAGAGTATCTTACCAAGAAAAAAATTTTCCAAGCGATTTTCATAATCGGAGAAATTCTTTCAAATAGAAATGTGTATATGCTCCGTGTATTTCGAATTATTAATAACAAGAAACTAGAATATATACGCAAAGTATTTTTCATAGCAAAAGCTAAGCGAAGAAAGAATAATTTTTTTTTTAAACACAATTTCTGCCCGCAGAGATGGCGAAAAGAAGTTTATACATTTATTCCCCCTTGCAAGAAAACTGTGCATTTTTCAAAGTGGACAATGCTAACGTAATTATAAATACACCATACTGTGAACACTCAAGAGACGCATCATCATCACCATCATCATTGTCAACCATTATCAATCCACTGCTGGACGAAGGTCTCCCCAAGTTTCTTCCACAACGGTCTGGTCTGTCTTGTGCCAGTCTCCTCCATGTTACTCCCGCATACTTTCGAATTTAACCCGCCCACCTCCCATGTGGCCTTATTCTGGGTCTTTTCCTGTCCCTTGGAATCCAGTCTAAATTTTCAGCTGTCCATCGATGGTCTGTCCTTCTGGCAATATGCCCAGCCCATTGCCATTTCAGGGATTTTACTCTGGTCATGATGTCTTCCACTCTTGTCATTTTTCTGATCCAGGAGTTCCTCTTCTTATCTCTCCTGGTTACATCAAGCCTGCATCTCTCTATGCAGCTTTGAGTTGGCTGCAGTCTTTGTATGTCTCTTTTAGTTAAGGTCCACGTCTCTGCACCATACGTAAGCACTGGAAGGATGCATTGATCAAACAGTTTTCTTTTAAGACATAATGGCATATTGCTCTTGAAAATTATGCTGTTTCTTCCAAAAGCTCTCCGGGCAAGTTTTATAAGCCGATTAATTTCTTCATCAATGTGACCCTCACTTGATATCTGGTGTCCAAGATAAATGTAGGTATCGGTTATCTCCAGATTTTCCCCATCAATCGATAGATCTTCATTTCTTGTAAAAGCATTGAACATCACTGTTGTCTTCTGAAAGTTCATTTTTAATCCCACTTCTTTACTCTTGTCAGCAAGTTCCTGTATCATACTCTGCAGCTCTGATGGGGTAGTTGCAAAAATTACTACGTCATCAGCAAAACGAAGGTGAGTTACATAATCTCAATTAATCTTTATCCCTTTGTTTTCCCAGTTCAGTGATTGAAAGACATTTTTCAATCTGGCATTAAAGAGTTTAGGAGATATAGTGTCACCTTGTCTCACCCCTTTCCAATCTTTATGGGTGCTGTATTCTCAAAAAGCCGAATCTGTGCACTTGCATTTTCATAGAGGTTATGAATAATTTTAATGTATGCATTTTCAATACCGCAGGATTTCAAAGCTATTGTAACTGCTGATGGTTTCACCTAATCAAAGTCCTTTTCATAGTCAATAAAAGCCATGCATAATGGAAGTTCATATTCCCTCGCTATTTCAATTAGTTCTCTCAGTACGTGGATATGATGCATAGTGCTGTAGCCACTCCTGAATCCAGCTTGTTCTCTCGGTTGAGCCATGTCCATTGTCACCTAGAGACGCATATAGCGCATTAAACACATTTATTTTTGTGGCGTAGTAAGTACAAAGATTCGCCAAGCTTTCGCACTCCACTAGGAGGCTTTTTCAAGGCAATGGTAGACATAAAAACAAAGGCAATTGGAACACGTAAGGAACAAAAATGATTTTTTAAAATAAGGTGGGTAGTATCACGAGCATGTTAGACGAATTTTTATCACGCAATTATACTGTGTGTCGCGATGTGTTTCCATCTTTTAATAACGCATGCCAAGCTCTTGGTAGTTCAGTAGAAACTATACTGAAGCGCCAGAAAAACTGGTATACCAGTCTAATACTTGGTAGATCCCCCACGGAAGCGCAGGACGATAGCGCGTTGCATGGCATCCCAAATGTGTTCTATCACGTTCAGATCTGGGGACTTGGGTGGGAATGGCAACACCCCAAACTCAGATGAATGCTCCTCTGACCATAATGTGGCGTCCCGACACTTGTGTGGAGGTGCATTGTCCTGTTGGAACAGGACCAACCCATCAGCATGAATGCAGGACATAACGGGTGTACCTCGTCAGAAAGGATGCGCACATAGCGTTGGCCGGTCACAGACGTTTGTAGAAGTACCAAGGGTCCCAGCGAAGTCCAGCTAAACACCCACCATACCATTACGGACCCCCCACCAGCCGGTACAGTTCCCTGTTGACAGGCGGGATCCATGGCTTCATGGGGTTTGCGCCACACACGAATCCTTCCATCGCCCGATACAGTTGAAAATGCGACTCGTCAGACCAGGGTACTTGTTTCCCGTCATCAAGTGTCCAGTGGCGGTGTTGCCGTGCTCAAGCGAGGCGCATAGCTCTGTGTCGTGCACCCATCAAGGGACTCGAGTTAGGCGTCGACTCCCAAAACCCATATCGTGCAAGATACGTTGCACAGTCCGGACGCTGATGCTTGTTGAGGCTCCAGCATTGAATTCCGATGATACCTGCGAGAGTGTTGCACGCCCTTACTATGGCCCATCTCACGAGCGCCAACTATGACACCGCGTTGAAAATCGCTTAAATCGTTATTACTTGTCATTCTCATGCCGAAAACAGTTCTTACAGCTGGCAAGGATGTCTATCGCTTTATATACGCATTGGCGGACGCAACCGAGTACGCGCATAGGTGACGTTGCTATGTATTTTGCATAAGCTCGTCTGTACCAGTTTTTCTGGCACTTCAGTGTATAGCATTGCTCGCTAGTTTGCTGCATATGATTTCAACTGTTTCCCTGATGGCAGTCTCTTTAAAGTTCATGTATGGGGCAATTCTTCTAATACTATTCCATCCATAGAGGAGCAGCCGATGAATGCATGACTTCTCTGGCGAGGGCTGTATAGTCTGCATGTCCTGGTTCACACTTCGTATGTGTTCTTTACATCTAGTGTCCAAGGATCGCATTGTCATTCCGATATATATCTTTTCCGTGTTGTCAGGATAAGACAACGGTATAGCGTACATACCTAACTTTTTTTTCTCACACTGTCTATCCTTGAAACTTGATATTATATGTGATAACGGGGTCGAGAACTTCATTGCTATATCAATATGTTGTATTTACGTAATAAATTATTTAACCAATATGTAAAGCCTGGAACATATATGATATATCCTGCGTATCTCATCGTCTTACTAAGTGATTTCGTTATTGCTGACATTATAGGATTTCTTACAGTTCTATGTATTCTGTCTATGTCATCTTTCTTATATCCAGCCTTTAGACCTTTGCTATAAATATTATCAATTTTCTTATTATTTAGGTAGTCGGGTTTGCATACGTTATATAAAACCATGCTCTAAACGCAGAAAGTTTGTACTCTTTTGGGCAGTGCGAATCAGGAGAGACAAGGTTCGGTACTGCGTTCAATTCATAATAAACTTCAAAATCGAAGCTGGTTGTTCTACGCGACGTCAAGATAATTCAATGCCCCATCTACTTCAAGATCCAAACTACACAATACTACTGCTCCATTTATAGTATTGTGTAGTTTGTTTATCTTGTGCATGAAACCATTTAATTCATATACTCCGTGTTCCCATATGAAGAATATGTCGTCAGCGTAGCGGATCCACACTATTAGTTTCTTGATACAGTTTAGAAAGATGAGATCTTCTAGCGGTCTAAGTAACGCTTCCGCAAGGACTGAAGATAGAGGTGAACCCATCGGTGCTCCTTTTGTTTATTTGTAGATGCCACCATCCAACTTGAAATAGTTGTCGTTAGTAACCAAATTTAAGGCGACGCTAATTTTTTTTGCTTCAGTTCGTTTGAATTCACGGGAAGTGTCGATTATTTCATCTAGGTTTACAACAGCCTCTGGTGTAGGTATAGATGGATATAAAGACACTATGTCGAAATGTTCCATTATATCATTATCAAATATTGTATATTCAAGCTCCTTGCGCGCTCCTCAAATTCTTTTGTTGATTTGATTACATAATCGGAGTTTTTTAAACGTTCAGAGAAGAATTTAACTAGTGATTTTTTTAATACGTACGTCGCAGATTTGTTCTTTGCTACAATAGGTCTAAGGGCAGATCCAGGTTTACGATTTTTTAGTCGTCCAAAGAGTGGTGGAATTGTAGGGCCCGGAGGAAGCTTCGCTGAAATTCTAATAGTCTCCGGTATATCATCCTAGAATATCGATTACCCTAACCGACAAGTCGAAGCAGATAGCCATTATGAACAAGTCTGATTATATTAGTAAACTTAAAGAATTTGCAGATCAATCGGAGAGAACTTCATTCCATGGGTTACCGTGGTCGTGCTGCTGCTCATAAGCCTTTCATCTCCACTCGGAATGCTACTCGTCGTTTATCATGGTGTAAAGAACATTTATCGTGGACCGTAGATCAATGGAAACGAGTCCTATGGATTGATGAATCCAAATACAGATCCATCAGTCTGATGGCAGTTTGTGTGGCTATGGCGGCAGCCGGGGGAACGCTATTCACCACAGTGTACTGTTCCTACGGTCAAGTTTGGAGCCTGCGGTATACTCGTGTGGGGGTGGTTTTCGTAGTGTGGTCCCGGCACATTGGTTATCGTGGACAAACCTGTTAACCAGCACGTCTACCTCTATATTCTGGACAATTATGCCCTGCCAACTCTGTGTCAATACTATGGAAATGAGCCTTGTTGATATCAGCAGGATAATGCACCGAGTCATAAAGCAAGTACTGTTACGGAGTGTAATTCCGTGTCGTGTGTGGATTGGCCAGCACAGAGCCCTGATCTTAATCCCATAGAGCACCTATGGGATGAATTAGAGGACCGCATAAAAAGTTTGTAACCAAGGCCTACTACTAAGCAACAGTTAGCGGCAGCATTATGTACTGAATGGAAGCGCATGTGTTCCAAAACCTTGTCCAAAGAAGAAGGTTAAGTGCATGCATTAAGGCCAAAAGTGAACCGACACCGTACTAATGTATGTCAATAAATGCTCTGTTGTGTTTCTCTTCTAGGTGTCCGGTGACTTTTGTCAATATAGTGTATATACAGGTGCGCTGTGAGTGAGAGGTACGTATACGTATGAAGCTGAGATGTTCTGTCGTGTTATTAGTAATTTTGAAGCGGATATGCCGCATGGACGTGAACTTTCCGAGTTCCAGGATTGGCTGGTCATGGGATGCCATTTGAGTAAAGATTCCATATGGAGCATTACAGCTAAACTAAACATACCAAAATCGACTGTAAGTGATGTATTGAAGAGATGGAAGCAGGGCGGTGCAACTACAGAACAAAAAATGTTCAAGAAGGCCGCACAAACTCACGGAATGTGACACAAGAGCCATGGTAAGAAATGCTGAGAAATCCCGTTCTTCATCTGCTGTCTCTGCAGGTTTTTTAAGTCGGAATTGCTTGTAATGGCTCTGTTAGTACCACATCTATCCGTACAGAGTTGCACAGTGTGGGTTATTATGGTAGGGCAGTAGAACGCAAGCCACTACCGTGAATACGAAACGCCGTTTGAAAGTATGTCTCTCCCGTTGTTTCGACTGGAAAGCTGTTCTTTGTGGAGTGATCAATCACGCTTTTCACTCTTCCAATATGATGGGTGTGTTTGGATTTGGCGACAGCCCTGCGAATGATTTTCGTTGCACTGTATTCTCCCAACTGTTAAGTTCGGCAGAGGCTCCATCACGCTGTCAAGTTGTTTTTCGTGGACAGGACTCGGTCCGTTGGTTATTATAACACAAATCATGAACTCTGAAGTGTACCTCGACGTTCTGGATAATTCTGCCCTACCAACAATGTGACAGTATTATGGAAATGACAGTTGTCTCTTCCAACACGATCCAGCTCCTTGCCACACTGTACAGCGTGTGCAGGACTGGTTTCTTGAAAATGAGGTGGAATTGTTAGACTGGCCTGCTGAGAGTCTTGATCTTAATCCCATAGAACACCTCTGGGATGCACTAGACCGACGGATACGAACGAAATCGACCACAACGACGGTCTCCGCTCTCTACTCTGGTAGAACGTTTGCAGGACGAATGGCGAGCCCTTCTTGTAAAGACCTACCGGAAATTGGTTGATTTTTTTTTTTTGATTGGAGGTTTAACGACCACCGTGAGCAACTCAATGGGCTATAAGCAGTCGCCCGTCCCTAATTTAGGGTCACTGGTTCCAGGGAAGGGAGAGAGCCAGTGCCGTAAGACCAACACAACATCCATGCCTGACCGGGATTCGAACCCGGACCCCTTACGGACGAATGATCAGAAGCCAACGCCTTAGACCACTGCGCCACGGGGGCGGCGAAAATTGGTTGATAGAATGCCTCGATGTGTTGCCGTTGTCATACAAGCATAAGGTGGACCGACTATCTACTAATTGCGATAATACAGCCATTTCTCCCAAAACCCTGTCAGAATAATTTTGATAATATAGTGTATAAATAGCTGAAAAGCATCTCCTCTAACGTCTTCTACCACATCCAATTTAGGACAGAGCACTGATTTCTGCGTATGTCTTTTTTTTTTTCACATCATCATCCATCATCATTGTCAACCATTATCAATCCACTGCTGGACGAAGGTCTCCCCAAGTTTCCTCCACAACGGTCTGTCTTGTGCCAGTCTCCTCCATGTCACTCCCACATACTTTCGAATTTCATCCACCCATCTCCCATGTGGTCTTCTGGGTCTTTTCCTGTCCCTTGGAATCCAATCTAAAATTTCGGCTGTCCATCGATGGTCTGTTCTTCTGGCAGTATGTCCAGCCCATTGCCATTTCAGGGATTTAACTCTGATCATGATGTCTTCCACTCTCGTCATTTTTCGGATCCACGTGTTCCTCTTCTTATCTCTCCTGGTTACACCAAGCATGCACCTCTCCATGCTGCTTTGAGTTGTCTGCAGCCTTTGTATGTCTCTTTTAGTTAAGGTCCACGTCTCTGCACCATACGTAAGCACTGGAAGGATGCATTGATCAAACACTTTTCTTTTAAGACATAATGGCATATTGCTCTTGAAAATTATGCTGTTTCTTCCAAAAGCTCTCCAGGCAAGTTTTGTACGCCGATTAATTTCTTCACAAATGTGACCTCACTTGATATCTGCTGTCCAAGATAAACGTACGTGCCTGTTATCTCCAGCTTTTCTCCATCAATCGATAAATTCTCATTTCTTGTAAAAGCATTGTACATCACTTTTGTCTTCTGAAAGTTCATTTTTAATCCCACCTCTTTACTCTTGTCAGCTAGTTCCTGGATCATACTCTGTAGCTCTGATGGGGTAGTTGCAAAAATGACTATGTCATCAGCAAAACGAAGGTGGGTTAGATAATTTCCATTAATCTTTATCCCTTTGTTTTCCCAGTTCAGTGATTGAAAGACATTTTCCAATGTGGCATTAAAGAGCTTCGGAGATATGGTGTCACCTTGTCTCGCTCCTTTTCCAATTTTTATGTGTGTTGTATTTTCAAACAGCTGAATCTTTGCACTTGCATTTTCATAGATGTTATTAATAATATTAATGTATGCATCTTCAATACCGCAGGATTTCAGAGCCATTGCAACTGCTGATGGTTTCACCGAATCAAAAGCTTTTTCATAATCGATAAAAGCCATGCACAATGGAAGTTCGTATTCCCTCGCTCTTTCAATTAGTTCTCTCAGTACGTGGATATGATCTATTGTGCTGTAGCCACTCCTGAATCCAGCTTGTTCTCTCGGTTGAGCCATGTCCAGTGTCACCTTCAAGCGGTGTGAAAGAACTTTAGTGAAGATTTTATAAACCACTGATAGGAGGCTGATAGGTCTGCAGTTCCTGAGATCCTCAATGTCACCTTTTTTATGTAGCAAGATCATTGTAGCGTTGTTCCAATCCTCAGGAATTTTCCCTTCATTAAAGCATCGAGTGAACATTTGGGCGAGTACTGTTTTGATTTCTCCACTGGCTTCTTGTATGATGTCTACAGTAATTCCATCTTCTCCTGGAGCTTTTCCCCGCTTCATGTTCTTGATTGCATGTGCAACTTCTGCTGGAAGGACTGGAAGAACTCTGGTACTGGTACCTTTCATGATGTCTGGAGTACATGTATCATCCCTTTCATATAATTTGGAGTAGAAATCTTTCACTCTTGTCAAAATTTCGCCTCTATTTCTTGTTACAGAACCATCTTCTTTTCTCAGTGCCATAATCTGTTTTTTTCCCCTTACTGAGATGTCTCTTTGCTATCTTTAGGCTTTGGTTGTTTTCAATTGCTTTCCTTACTAGTTCACAGTTGAATTTCCTTACGTCTTCAGTGATACTTTTTCGTACTGTCTTGCATAGCTCTATATATTCCACTTTGGAAGTCACATCTTCTTTAGTTGTCCTCATCACTCTTCTTTTTTGCATCAACATTTTGGTTTTTCCTGATAATTTGTTCACATGCAATTTGTTCTTAGACCCAGCTAATTTTGTTGCTGTTTATTTGGTGGTATGTTTTCACATACCACCAAATAAATAAATAAAAGCCGATGAAGTTCCGCACAAAATGAGCTTTTCACTAGGTGTTAACATGTTTCTATACATCTAGATGACTCATCATGTTCTCGTTTTACTTCATACCCAAGTAGCACACTGACATTGGCCAACGGTTGGCCAAATGATATTTTTGCGTCGGCAGCGTTGGGCGAACGTTACGTTCTTTATCGAAGATTGGCCAACGGTTTTTCCAACCACACATGACCAACCATTTATCAACAAATGACCACTTAACGGTTGTCCGATGGTTGTCCAACAACACATGACCAACCATGGTTGTCTAACAACACATGACCAACCATGGTTGTCTAACAACACATTGGAAAACTGTTTGCAACAGGTCCAACCGTTGAACCAACACATATCCAATTGTTGGCCTCCGAGACGCCTCGTCGCTGGGCCGACCGTTGAAAGCCCACGGTTGGTCCAACATAATATTTTTACCTGGGTAGTACGATGTACTAATGTTAACCCAGTTATTGTTTCGAAACCTTCAATAAAAAATCTTCTTTTGACACAAAACTGGTCAATGAGCGATTCAATTTCACTTTAGTGATAGCTACCTAACAGAAATCGTGTATCAGGAAAAGTGGCAAATACACAATATTGACAAAAGTCACCGGACACCTAGAAGAGAAACACAACATACTATTTATTGACATATATTAGTACGGTATCGGTCCACCTTTGGTCTAAATGCATGCCCTGACCCTTCGAGACATCCTTTCGACAAGGGTTTGGAACACAGCAATAGGTATGCGCTTCCATTCAGTACATAATGCTGTTGCTTAGTAGTAGACCTTGGTTCCAAACTTCTTATGCGGCGCTCTAATTCATCCCATAGGTGCACTATGGGATTAAGATCAGGGCTCTGTGCTAGCCAATCCACACACGATACGGAATTACTTTATGGCTCGGTGCATTATCCTGCTGGTACCAACAAGGCTCGGTTCCATAGTATCGTCACAGGGTTGGTAGGGCATAATTGTCCAGAATATTCAGGTAGACGTGCTGGTTAACAGGTTTGTCCACGATAACCAATGGGCAGGGACCATACCACGAAAAACACCCCCACACGAGTACAGTGCCAGCTCCAAACTTGACCGTACGAACAGTACACTGTGGTGAATAGCGTTCCCTCTGCTGCCGCCATACCCACACGCGGCCATCAGACAGATGCATCGTGTATCTGGATTCATCAGTCCATAGGACCCGTTTCCATTGATCTACGGTCCACGATAAATGTTCTTTACACCATGCTAAACGACGAGTATCATTCCGAGTGGAGATAAAAGGCTTATGAGCAGCCGCACGACCACGGTAACTCGTGTAATGAAGTTCTCTGCGAATGGTACGTGTACATACCGAGGTTCCAGCATTTTTACTCACATGTACACTGAAGTCTTGTGCAGTAAGTACTCCGTCGATTAGATGTAATGACTCTCCTGAGGCATCGACATACTCTATCACTGTTTTCTTTGGTCTGCCGGTACGTTTTGCTGCTTCAGGCGCGCCATGTGTCTTCCACTTATTCAGTACATCCAAAACAGTTGACTTGGGTATGTTTAAACGCCTCTGGGTTTGTCTTATGGACAACCCACTAATATAACACCCAACAATCTTTCCTTTCTCAAAGTCAGTTCTTTCCCGTCGCGACATTTTCACTCAACCGATCATAGCCATATGATCGCGGTCAGCTGTAGGCTTGTTTTTATTATGTTTGCAGCTGTACCGCGTATCTTAACAACGCAGCGGATCCGTTCATTTGCTTTTAAAGGGGTGTCCGGTGAGTTTTGTAAATATAGTGTATGTTGAAAAGCTTAGTTATGTTTGGCTGTATCTGACAGGAATTGAATTCTTCCCGTCTGACTTCGAGTCACGGAGACATCGTGTCAGCAGGATCACAGAGCGATAACCAAAACGTTTCAAAGACACACATACATATTTATGCAGAAAAAGTAGTAGAAATCTCTTTGTTGGAAACAAACATTTCAAGCATAGGCGCCGAGTGGGAGGGGGGCAAGGTGAATCTTTCCCCTCCAATAATTTTATGGAGAGGGCAGTGCCCACTCAATATTTTTCGTCCTGTTCAATTAAATAATCGCTTTAGCTTCATAACGCGGACCGAGCTCCACCTTATGAGGCCAAAGCGATTTATTTTCAAAAAATTATTAAATAACAAAATAAGTAAAAACTTTTTTTTCATATCCAGCATTGCTCGTTCGATAAGAAACTGGATTGCCAACCCCATATTTTGTTTGACATGTGTGATGTACTACAGAGGTGAAGCACGTGTCAAGACGACAGATCTGCAGCGATACATTCCGTCGATATAGTTTAGTCGGTTAGAACAATTAGCTCCGGAGCGAGGAAGTGCTGATCGATTTCCGTCACCGATAAATTTGTGACTTTACACATGTTCTCGTGATATGTGGTAAATGTTTAAAACAATTATCAAATATAAAAATAATAAAAATACAGAAACGTATAATCTCTAGCGCCTTTATTTATCTACGTGTATTTATTTTTTGCGCTTTTTGTTCTTTGAGTAACCCATCTAATTCCTTATATTTTTTTTATAAACGTTTGAAAATAAAATCTCTGTGAATATTTTTTATAAAATCACAGGCTAAATTTTATTTTTGAAAATATTATATTAGTATTGAGCGAAAGAATATTTGGGTTTCCTTGTTCATTTGCTGATGAGCAATTACAATTGAGTTTTAAAGTCTTTCCCACATTACCACATTACAAAAATTAATATAAAAAATCTATGTAAGTTAAAATAAAATGATTGGCAACATAGTATAGCAGCCCTCAAAGGTTTTTTCTGTTTTTTAGGTAAGCGCTACTGCTGAATAAGAGGAGCATTTATCATCAGTACAGGCTTCCATGCAAGAAAAGGCGCCGTGCGTGTTGTGGTTTGATGAGACGAAATCGGCGGTTACTGTACAGCGTCATTTCAGAAAAGAGTACAGACGATCACTACCGGACCAAAAAAGCATCAAAGCTTGGTATGAAAAGTTTAAAGCGACGGGTAGTGTTGGCGATCTCCCCGAGCGGGCCGACCACCGGTTACACAAGAGACTGCTGCAGCTGTTCAGGAGACATTTCTGTGAAGCCCCAGGAAATCCATCCGTCGTGCTTTACTGGAAACTGGAATTCCCCGTGCCAGAGTTCGCAAAATTTTACACAAACGTCTTCATCTGTATGTTTATAAAATACAGATCGTTCAAGCTCTTCAGCCTGGTGACCGAGCTCGCCGTGCTGCATTTGCGACGGAGATGTTGCAGCGCATAGCTCATGATAGTGATTATCTGCACCTTGTCTGTTTCTCAGAGGAAGCCACATTCCACGTCTATGGTACTGTAAACAAGCACAATGTACGAATCTGGGGATCAGAAAATCCCCATTATGTCATCGAACAGCAGAGGGCTAGCCCAAAATTGAACGTATGGTGCTGCCTGATGCGTGACAGAATCATCGGCCCCTTCTTTTTTTACAGAGCCCACGGTACATTGCAATGTGTACCTGGACATGCTGGAACTTTTTGTAGCACCTCAGTTGCATCCACTCCAACTTTCGGTTATTTCCCAACCAGACGGTGCTCCACCCCATTGGTCAATAATGGTTCGTGAGTTCCTGAATGCCACATTTCCGGACAGATCGATTGGCTGCAACGGTCCCATGACATGGCCACCTCGATCGCCCGACATAACCCCTCTAGACTTTTTCCTGTGGGGTTATGTGAAAAACCAAGTTTACTCTAGCAGTGTTCCGGCTGTCGAGACGTTGAAGAGCAGAGTAACGGAGTTCATTGGTTCAGTCTCTGCTGAGATGTTAAACAAAACATGTCCTGAAATCGAATATCGCTTAGATGCCCTCCGGACCACAAATGGTGCCCATGTGAAGGTATACTGACAGTGGAAAAAAACCCTTTACTAGTGCACCATCATTGTCGTGCAGTCCCTTCCTTGTACCTGTAATATATTTTTTATATTATTTTTTGTAATGTGGGAAAGACTTTATGGACACCCTGTACGTCGAAGGATCTCGTCGTTCACCTTTTTCCCCTCTCCCTTTTTTTTTTTTTCGTTTTCCTCCTGACACTGGAAGAGACGTGCCCCCCCCCCCCGTCTGATCTCTTCACGCCTTCCCCCTTAATAATTTGGTGAAGTCGGCGCCCCTGATTTTAGGTACATACTTCTAAAACGGTTTCAACACATTGTTACACTCTTAAATAAATTATCTGTTAGTTTCAGAATTTCACTAGCTTTCTTTGATACTTCGCTGCTGGACTGAAACATTGCCTGTAATATTTGGAAAACATTCGGGTCATTCCTCACCATGTGATCAGCGCAAACGTATTTCTTATACAAACCCTCTTTGTATCCTGGACTTGGGCAGCTAAATAAATACTTTTAAAATCTGACTACTGTAAGGCAATTCAGTGTTCTCGCTTTGACCTGTATCCCTGAACAAAAACTTCATTTTAGTACTGAATGCACAGGCCAATGTACACAGGAAATCTGAAGCTGTTCGTTCTTCTCTAATGATAGGGGATTAAAAAAATATGGCAGCCAAACACACTGCCTTGAGTTTCAAGAAAATATTGCCCCTAGCTATAAAAGGCTTGAAAAAAGTCATGGCCATAGTTTGGGTGTAAATCATAACAACATTAATGTCACCAACTTATGTTCTGACAAAAAAACTACTTGTTCACTGGACAGACAGAACGAGAGTCGATTTTAGAATGCTCCACGGTCTTCAAAAATCACAATAGAACATAGCGAAGAACTGTCTGGGAATATCTGTCCGCTGGCCGATAATATGTTATTTTTCTTTGAACTGCACAAACCCGTACATTATTGCAATCTAGCGGAAACATTCTACATCAGAAGACAATTTCCATATTCTGACTTTAAAAATACACATATCGCAACAAACAAATATGCATTAATGTCACCTAGTGGGAAAACTGGGGGCGCAGTGGTCTAAGCGATGGCTTCTGATCATTCGTCCGAGATGGGTCCGGGTTCGAATCCCGGTGAGGCATGAATGTTGTGTGTTTGTCTTACGGCGCTGGCTCTCTCCCTTCCCTGGAGTCAGTGACCCTAAATTAGGGACGGGAGACCGCTTATATAGCCCACTGAGTTACTCTCGGTGGTCGTTAAAAAGAGAGAGAGTGAGAGATCTTGTGTGGGTGGCGTAGCCTGGTGTGAGTTCCATGAGTCCGCACAGCCACTTTTTTTTTTTTTTACTTAATCCAGTGTTAGCTAAAATATGGTAACACCAAATAATTTTATTGTACAATTCTAACGGCCCAATCTTAATAGTAGGCAACGGCTTCTTGAGAGAGAGTGAGAGAAGTTACAAAAAAAAACAAAAAAACAACAACAAAAAAACAATTTAGTAAAATCATGCAATGCATTGATTATGATACGCTTTCCAACATACTAGAAATCATTACTCAAGTCATTACTCAAGTTATGAGGAAAATGGCTATGGAATAAATTTCACTCCTGTGCTCTGACCTTTGACCCCATTTCAATATTATTCAGCAGAACTGGTTCAGTATACCTCCGAAATAACATGATAAAGTTTTGTCGCAATCGAAGCAATTTTACATAAGTTATGATGCATAAGGGCTATGGAATAGATCCCGCTTCTGTCTCCTAACCTTTGACCCCATTTCGCCCATTTTCAATAGGATTCGTCCCCAGGCAGGTCCCTACAACATACTAACATTTCATCCAAATCGAAACCTTTTTACGTAAGTTATGATGCATAATGGCGATGGAAGTGATTTCGCTCCTGTGTTCTGTCCTTTGACCCCCATTTCGCCAATTTTCAATAGGGTTTCTCCCGAGGTGGTCCCCTACCACACACTAAAATTTAATCGAAATCGAACCTTTTTTACGTTAATCATGACGCATAAGAGCAGTGGAATGGATCCCGCTCCTATGTCCTGACCTTTGACCCTATTTCGTTCACTTTCAATAGGGTTCCTTCCCAGGTCTTCCCCTACCACAAACTAAAATTCATTAGAAATCAAACATTTTTTACGCGAGTTATCGTGCGGACGAACGTACGCACAAAATGCGTGACGTAATGAGGCAGATGAGAATCGCGACCATCTGCTCGCAAGAGTGTGACGTCATAAAACTTTAATAGGATCCACACACAACGCGTGACGTAATGAGACAGATGGCGTGACCGCGCGCCAACATTTAATGGCTCGACGCCATGACACTACACTAAAAACCTAGTAATTCGGGGTGGTTATTTAACCCACTAAACGAATTTTCCTACAGTCGATATCAAGCTAAATCGATTTCTAGTAACAGAAAACGGTCGGTTAACGACTTTCATCAGAATCCTTAGAGCCTTTTTCAAAATAAAATTTACATACATACAAGAATTGCTCCTTTAAGGTGAACGTCAAGTAATTTTGCTTCCTGTACTTCGAATGGAAAAATTTCTGTACACATTTTCTTCCCAATTAATGCGTTCCCAAGGATGAAAATTTGAACATTGATTAAAATATCTTCATTTTATAACTTGCAATACTTAATTTTTTCTAAAACATAACCATAATTATGCAATCCAACATTTGTTTATTTACTGACGTCATGAAAATACAGGCCGCGCCATCTTTTTTCTGGACAATTAATGCGTTCACAAGGATGAAAATTTGAACATCGATTAAAATAGCTTCATTTTGTAACTTGGAATACCTAATATTTTCTAAAACATAACCATAATTATGCAATCCAACATTTGTTTGTCTACTGACGTCATCAAAGTACAGGTCGCGCCATCTTTTTTCTGGTTTCAACACCACCAAAGGAAAAGTTATTGAATTTTAATAAAATGATGGTTATGTTTCAGAAAATATTAAGTATTCCAAGTTATAATATGAAGTTATTTTAATCGATGTTCAAATTTTCGTCCTTAGGAACACATTAATTTTGAAGGAAATGTGTACAAAAGTTTTTCCATTGGAAGTATAGGAAGCAAAATTACTTCACGTCCACCTTAATAATATGGGATAAGGGTGATGGAATGGATCGCAATTATATGTCCTGACCTTTGACCCCATTTCATCCATTTTCAATAGGGTTCGTCCTCAGGTGGTCCCCTACCACGTACTGAAATTTAATCGAAATCTAACCATTTTCATGCACGTTATGACGCATAAGGGCAATGGAATGCATCCCATGTCCTGACCTTTGACCCCAATTCACCCATTTTAATTAGGGTTCGTACCCAGGTTGTCCCCTATCACATAGTAAAATTTCATTGAAATCGAACCGTATTTGCGCAAGTTATGACGCATAAGTGCATGGAATGGATCCCGCTCCTACGTCGTGACCTTTGACCGCGTTTGTCCCATTTTCAATAAGGTTCTTCCCCAGGTGGACCCCTACCATATACTAAAATTTCATCGAAATCGAACTATTTTTACGCCAGTTATCGTGCGGACAGACGGACGGACAAAGCTGGAGCATATACGCTTCTTTAACCTACGGTTGGAAAGCTTAAAAAAGGACACTTCGATGATTTTCTTTACGATTTCGACCTTTTCTCGACTACTGTTGCTTCCTGAGACCAAAACTCAGTAAACAAATGACACGACTTTTTTTACGCTTTCCAACCGTAGGTTGAAGAAGCGTATTTGCTCCAGCTTTGTCCGACTGTTTGTCTGTCTGTCCGCACAATAACAAGCGAAAAAATGATTCGATTTCGATGAAATTTTAGTTTGTGGTAGTGGACAACCTGGGAACGAACCCGATTGAAAATGGACGAAATGGGGTCAAAGGTCAGGACATAGGAGCGGGATCCATTCCATCGCCCTTATGCGCCATAACTTACGTAAAAATGCTTCGATTGCGACGAAATACAATGTGTTGTTCAGTAACGACTTTGGAAGCAGTTCCGCCAAAAATGTTTTTTGTCAGCAATTGCGGGAAGTGCGCATGCGTGAGATTCGTTTGCCATTATTTTCGCACCATAACTTCCGTGAAAATTGCCCGATTTAGATGGGATTTTTAATTATAAAACAGCTCATGTGTGGTAGCAGCTCTTGATAATAGAAATAGGTAACACGGGCACAAAGAGATTTAATTTTGATATATGTGAACCTCAAACGTTATACCATAGTTTAGTCTCCTCAAAACCAAGGCATTTTTCTATGATTTCTGGTATGTTGGAAAGCGTATCATAATCAATGCATTGCATGATTTTACTAACTTGTTCGCTCAGCTGGATGTTCCTTTGTAAACAAATAAGGACTACACACCGTACCTAAACTGTCAGCTGCAACTGCGAATTATTGTTAATGCGCATCATTTTCACTTTAGCATCAATCTCATAAAATTAAGTTGTTCGATTAACGCTCTAGCAAATCGGAACTGAGACTTGCTATTCGAGTTCGGAGTTATGCTTGTTCTGCTCCAGTGATCGCAGTAGCTTGCCTGCTTGCCCGAAGACTGATGCAGAAGCAGTAATTATCTCCGATGCTTCATAACACTGGGTTAAATTAGTTGAAATGATACACAGCACGGATACATATAATTGCAATTGAACAAAATTTAAATGAGGCATGGCTGCTCATGAAATTGGCAAAGACAGAGGGTAACACATGTTCAGTGTAATGAACTCTCCCACGCAAAGTGTGTTTTGAACCTTCAATAAACTGTCGTCAGCAGCAAGCAACATTTTCAGATATCGTTGCCAAGCGTTCTGCCTTGCTTTATCATATATTCAAAAATGATAGGAGTGAAATGTGTTTCCCCACTCTTTTCGTTCAACTGAAGAGGAGAGTTCGGGAGGGATTTTTTTTTCGTTCTGCCACTGATTGCCCCGGTAAATTCATTTAGCATTTTGATGAGCTAATTACAACGTAAGTGACTTGAGTATCCAGATGTTATTTGATATGCTATTCAAGGACTGCAGGCATCTTTGATGAATATCGCAGGAAGGAAAAGCAACACACACACACACGCACACACAATGCTTTGTTTGGCAAACCCAAGGCTTCTTCTTTGGTGGGCTATTAGGATCCATTACTTTTTCCCTCTTTAGGTGTAAAAAATGAAACCGTTTACTAGCAGTGATGGATGGTTCAATATTCTTTTATTTTTCAGTATTATTTTCTTAAAAAACGAATGCCGAAAGAGAAACTATTATACCACAATGGCAAAAGGTGTAAGTGAAAAAGCTGGGACAAGAATCAGTGCGATAGAAAAATATCGACAGAGTACCATGATACTCTTTGTAGATAATTTATGCCATGCATCTTTCACTCGCCAAGATCTTTGTGTCTGCGAAATACAAACGAGGGATTTGAGAGTATGCATTTATTTACGTACACTGACGGAAAAAAAAATCCAAACACCAAGAAGGGGTTGTGTTAGATAAACGACAGTTGGTAGGCGGTGAGAGTACATCTGTAAGATGACGTCTATGCAAATTTCGCGCTCGGCGCATACGTGTGGCGCTAGTAGCGCCCCTCGGAACATGCAAAGCAGGTTTGCTGTAAATACGCGCTGTAACGTTCGTGAGCGTTAGTTATCGTTGAGATTCGACGTAGGGTGTTGATGTTAGTCAATAATGCCTTTAAGAAGACGAAGAAGCCATTATCAACAGCTCACGGAGTTTGAACGAGGTCGTGTAATAGGGCTACGGGAAGGTGGATTTTCTTTCCGCAATATTGCAGAACGACTTGGCAGGAATGTAGTTACTGCGCATGATTGTTGGCAGCGGTGGTCAAGGGAAGGTACTGCCTCAAGAAGACCGGGTTCCGGCCGGCCACGTGGCACTACTGAGAGGGAAGACCGCCGTGTACGGCGTACGGCCGTGGCGCATCGTACCGCGTCTGCGGCAGCAATTCGAGCTGCAGATGCCACCACAGTGACACAACGAACTGTTACAAATCGGTTACTTGAAGGACAGCTGCGAGCCAGACACCCTGTAGCGTGCATTCCACTTACTCCAAACCACTGCCGTTTGCGACGTCAGTGGTGTCAAGCTACAGCTCATTGGAGGACGGAGTGGAGATCTGTTGTGTTTTCTGATGAAAGCCGGTTCTGCCTGGGTGCCAGTGGTGGCCGTGTGTTGGTTAGAAGGAGGCCAGGTGAGCGCCTGCAAGCAACCTGTCTGCGGCCGAGACACTGGACCTACACCTGGAGTTATGGTCTGGGGAGCAATTTCCAATGACAGCAGGAGCACTCTCGTGGTTATCCAACGCACCCTGACTGCACAGTTGTACGTCGGTCTGGTGATTCAACCTGTTGTGCTGCCATTCATGAACAGTATTCCAGGGGGCGTTTTCCAACAGGATAAAGCTCGCCCGCATACCGCTGTTGTAACCCAACATGCTCTACAGAGTGTCGACATGTTGCCGTGGCCTGCTAGATCACCAGATCTGTCACCAATCGAGCACGTATGGGACATCATTGGACGACAACTCCAACGTCACCCCCAACCAGCATTAACCGTCCCTGTATTGACCGACCAAGTGCAACAGGCATGGAACTCCATCCCACAAACTGGCATCCAGCACCTGTACGACACAATGCATGAACGTTTGCGTGCTTGCATTCAACATTCTGGCGGTTACACCGGTTATTAATGTACTAGCAATTCACATTTAAAATGGCTCTTCTCGGGCTTACATTAAGCTGTGATCTTGAAATCTTAATCGGTTAAATATGTTACCTATACAAATGTATTGCCGCCATTTCGTTCCTCTACAACTATTTTTTCGTGGTGTTGGGTTTTTTTTCCGTCAGTGTATAACACATTGCCTTTATTCGCATCATCACGACAACATCTAGCCATAATCCGGTACAAAATAAGTGCGATTAAATCATAACAATAAACAAAAAGGTTTACTAATTTCTGACATTGAGCGGTTAATACAGACATTTGACGTGGATTAGGAACATCAAATAGAGGTCATCGCTCTTTCCACGTTTATAAGTGAGTCACGGAAAAATTCTCATTGGCCGCCACCGGGAATTGAACCCCGGTTCTTCCAGTTCCCCGCCGGATATGCTTCCAATGCACCACAGCGGCCTCGAATTCCTGCAGATTCACATACACTAAGTGCCAAGCCAATTTGGAAGGTTGCTTCTTGGAGCTTCGCCAAAGATGGTAAGCAGCAACTGAGACCGCTGTGGGGCAATGGAAGCATATCAGGCGCGTAACTTTGGAAGACACTGGGTTCGATTCCCGGTGGCGGCCGATGAGAATTTTTCCGTGACTCACTTATAAACGTGGAAAGAGCGATGACCTCTGTTTGATGACACTGAGCGGTATTCAGGTAGGTGGGAAAATGAATGGTATATTCGTAAAACCAATGAAAGAAGATATGTGAGTCATAAAGGTAAATATTTACTAAACTATGGCGGTGACAATAGTAAATATTCGATTGTTTAGTTTTTCAAAAACAATATTTATTATTATTATTATTTTATGTTATTATTCAGATTTACATGAACGTAAGAAACGACCATGACAGTGATGAAATGTGATGTACGTAGGCGTATCAAGAAAATAATTTTCACATGCTTCGCATAACTTTTGCTAAACAGTGAGAAACCAAAATAGTGTATAATTTCTGGAACATATACCTTTCTTTTACATAAGATGGTATAACTATACTAGTTATCCGAATTTATTGGCGTAGATGAAATCAAAGCTTCCAAGCTTTCGCACATCAACCAGATGGCTTTTTCAAAGAAGGTAGACAGCAAAATGGAAAACAGAACGCTTCAACAATTTGAGCGCGGTGACTTGATTTGACAATAAACGAAGAGATGCGAATGTAATTATTCAATAAAAACAAGAGGCATCATGTTCGTTTTGCACGCGGCGTCCTTGGAGGAAAACAAAAGGCATTCACTATTTGAAGAATTGGTTCCAAATTCGTGGTAACTCTAGCGAAACGCTATCATTGCAAGCCTTATTGTTGGTAATGATCTACAATGTTTCCGGAATGGCAGTGGATTTAGGAGTAGAATATGAAGCTTATTTCTTTATGTCATCTCACATAGGATCAGCGGACTTGAACTGGATTTCTTTGGATCGGGCCGTGATTAATTTGCCGTTCTTTACGTCCCTCTTATGCTCGTTGACTCTAATTCTAAATGAAATCTCAATGTAGCATCGCTTGAAGCCATCCGGATATTGTAGAGGAATGGCATAAACACCTGTTTCGTTGGAAAGTGGTAGCTTGTCAGTATTCCGCTTAAGCATAGCATATAAAGATGTCGGAGGTCTTATGCCGACACCGAGATTCATCTTCCTGAGCGCATTCTTTAGTTTATAGGAAACATTTGGTGCGTAAAGAATAGAGCCCAGAAAGCGTAGCCGCAGCTTAGAAAGATTGGCATACCTCTTTCTGTTTCTTTTGATATATCTATGTACCATGTTCGGACCGTATCCTGCCTCAGTGGCCAATTCGATAACGCTTTTTAATTCGCTTAGTCTAAAGGAACATCGGAGGAGATGGCGAAGACTCTTCTGATACGAGAACGGAAGAAAGCTGTCTTGTAATCAGTGGGGCAGAATGAGCTGCGGAGCATCAGGTTGGGAACGGAAATGGGTTTATAATAGACTTGTGTATGGAAGCGATTTTCAGGCGATTTACTCAGTAAAACATCCAGATAAAGCAAAGCAGCATCATTGTGTTCTAGCTCCATAGTGAAATTGATCGCAGGGTGTATATCGTTGATTTTATCCAGGAAATGCGGGAGAGTCTCTTTTCCATGACGCCATATGAAAACTACGTCGTCAGCATATCGTGTGAATATATGCTGCTCTATTGGGCGAAGGATTGCTTCCGCGAGAATTGCTGAAAGTGAAGATCCCATGGGAGCGCCATTTGTCTGTTTATAGATTTTTTCTCGGAAACTATAGTAGCTAGAATTTGAGATTAAGTCCGTTAATTTGAAGATGCCAAGACAAGACTCTTGCGAATAAAGTGATGAATTATATATGGCCTCTTTTAACGTTCTGATGGCTTCCGGCACGGGTACCGAAGGTTAAAGTGATATAATGAATAAAATTCTCCGGCTGGACGTGTAGTGCAGGAAAGCTTACGTTAAGTCACGTTAGGGTTATTGAAAGGTTACTTGACGTAGCTAAAGTGTGCTTAATCTTCAAAGTGCTATAGAGTTTTTTTTAGGTAAGACATGCACGTGCAATAAATTCCAAGAATATGGAACTTCTTTTTACTCAGCGTTCCTCATTATCTTGAATATCAGTAATATAACTTCGGTTCTAGTACATTAGTACCTTGAAGGCTCCTTATTAGAGCGGTAAACACAATATCCTTTGAACTTAACGTAAACACTCAATGAAATAGACTTAACGGCCAGACAGAGGTCTGACAATAAAATGAACTAAGAGAACGTACTCACTTTTAACCTTTTATTGGGGAGCCCCTGGTATTACTCAAATACACACTCCAAAATAACACAACTACTGTTAGACCGAACTTTCGTACTATCGTAGAATCGCATAACAATAATTAGGAAGAACCTATCACATATAAAACAAAGCTCGTTACGTTTTAGTATTAACCGATAATTTCTCTAAATGGGTCGAGGTCTTTCCCATTAAAGCCGCTACGGAGGAAGTTATTTGTAATGTATTAATTAATGAGGTATTCTCTAGATATGGTGCACCTAATAAAGTAGTTTCGGATAATGGTCCCCAATTTATTTCTGACATTTTTGAAAGAATGTGTGCGAGACTACACATAAAGCATAAATTCATTTCCCCATATCATCCCCAGAGTAATCCCGCGGAACGAGTAAACCGCACGCTAGTTAAAATGATCGCTACATTTGTCATGGATCATCACCAGCGGTGGGACGAACATCTTGAGCTTTTTTCGTTCGCCCTCCGCTCGTCTGTTCTTTTTTGGGTCGAAAAATTAAGACCCCTTTTGAAAATTTAACGGGGATTATCGACGAACTAAACCAGCGACCAACTCCGCAAACAGTACGAATCATGGCAGAGAATGCTCGTGTTGCAATGATAGGAGCACAAGCGGCCCTCTTTCGGGGGGGTGACGTACCTGCCAGCAGGACGCACACGACATAAAGGCACATAGCAATCAGAATGAACGTCCGCGTAGCTCAATTGGTAGAGTGACTTATTCCGATATATGAGGGGATCCGGGTTCGAATCCTGGCGTGGACAGAAATGACGGAGAAATTTACTTCGTTATAATGGCGCCCGAACTTTCCGGATGACTCGGCCGTTCAAAATCTCGCATTGGTGTGATGTTATTTCCACACCGCGAGATAAGAAAAATCAGAGAATCCCTTCTCCAGCGCTTCGAAAAATAAAAAAATGTGTGTGACGTTGCATTCCACACACCAGATTGACTGGGAGTTCTCAATTGCACGTTCTACAGTGGATGGCTGCCTGCAACGATTCATGGTCACGGCTGACCCGTGGGCCATGCCCCCGGCCCTCTTTCGGGGGGGGGGATGTGACGTACCTGCCAGCAGGACGCACATGACATAAAGGCAGATAGTAGTCAGAACAAACGTCTGCGTAGCTCAGTTGGTAGAGCGACTTGTTCCGGAATGAGGGGACCCGGGTTCGAATCCTGGCGCGGATAAAAATGACGGAGAAATGTACTTCGTTATAGTGAAACCAAATCAAAACTACCGATAATGTCGCATTGTTGGACAGGGATTTGCTTGATTTTTGAGATAAAATCTTGAGTGGAAATTATTATAAAGTTCGATTCAGGGAGATGATTAGCCTGAAATTTGCAGAGCGCCTTCTGTAAATGGTACGCCGGTGAGCATCTCCTTGACACGATGGGTCTCAATGCATTATCGGGCTTGTGGTGTTTAGTCTTCCGAAGAGCTTCGAGATCTGGGGTCCTGGTGGCAATTTGGCGGGTTTCTTGAGATACTCCGGGATAGCGGTCAATCTGGCAGCTCTTTGTACCTATGCAATCCAACAATTTAGAGGGTTCGTTCGTAGTACTATAGGTACAGAAGCGGAGATGAAATCTTCGAGTTTCTGATTGTAGTCCGCAGCATCCATAATCGCCAACTGGCCGGATTTGTCTGTTAGCGTTAATACTATAGAACGGTCATTTCTAAGGCTCGAAATCGTCGCGGAATTTTAAATCCATTAGACGATTGTTATGGACGGTACAACGATTGAAGCCTAGTGCAAGAGAGTTGCCGTAGTTGGTCTTTGGTGTTTTCCGGAACTCGTGATATTACGCTCTCCAACTCCGAAATTACGACTTTTGCATTCGGTCTCGTTCGGAAGCAGAACTTTGGTCCAAGTTCTAAAACTTTCGTTTTTTCCAGTGTGAGCGTTCGGTTTGAAATATTGACGAAGAGAATAGTGAAATCTTTAGATTTTGAATTCTGGGATGATATCAGGCAGTCCAGCTTCTTCTTATGTCTGGGGGATACCTCAGACATAAGAATAAGGAGGTTTGGAGTCTTTTGACTAACATGTTCACTCGGAGCGTTAGGTTGTTGAAAGTGATAGGGTCGAAAAGCCTATGTAACTTCATATATAGGACATAGCAGTTGGATTCCAATGACATGACGCCCTTTCTTTTCAGGTTCACTATTCTTGATAGGGTCTGGCGGAGAAATTTGTCCTTTTTCTTCTCGAGCCATGATCCTTTTACAGATGTCTTAAAAAATATGAAACTTTGAGATTAAGCCTGACGTCTTGCAACTGGCTTAAGTTTTCCACGTAATCATCAAGTTTTAGTAAACACTTGTCGGAACGAAAAACCAGTTTTTCAGTACTGAGAAAGTAAGAGTTCGCTCTAAGTTCACGGAAACATGTTTTCTCAGCTTCCTTGACTTCATCATCGTTTGCGAAATGTTTGCCCCCAAGGTCCTTTTTTTTTTTTTTCATTTTTGGAAGCAAGTAGAACTTGCAGGGAGCTAAATCAGGACTTTATGGATGATGCAAACATACTTTCCACTTGAAATTGTGAAAAAGCTCCTGCGTGGAGGCAGCTTCGCGTGGGGCTGCGTTGTCGTGCAACCTCTGCGACAATTTTCCTCGCCTTCGATCCTTAATTGCTTTCTTTAACTTCTTCAATGTCTCGCAGTACATTGCAGCTTTTATCGTACGCCCTTTTGCCATAAAGTCTATGTACACCAGCTCCTCGCAGTCAAAAAAGACCGTTCCCATCACTTTTCGGGCAGACGACATGACTTTTTTTATTTTTTTTTGCAACTGGTGAGCTGTGGTGTTTCCTCACCATGGATGCCGATTTGCTTTCTGGAGCGAAGGGATACGCCTACGTCTCATCGCCGGTGATGATGCGATGCAAAAAATATGTGCCTTCTTCAGAATAACGTTGCAGGAACGCAAGACTGGACGCAAATCGTTGATTTTTGCACTGTTCTGTTAAAAATCGTGGAGCCCACCTTGAGCACACTTTTCTAAAATGTAGGTGCTCGTGAATGATAGCAGCGTGTCCACTACCATATGACATGCCCAAATCTTCGATAATTTCATGAATTTTAATGCGGCGGTTATCCCTAATCAACTCCTCAACGCGCGAAATGTGATCAACGGTCGCCAAAGTCGAAGATCTGTTTCTGCCCGGTTTCATCTGTCAAATCCGTACGTCCTTCTTCGAACTGCTTATACCATTTTCTAATTGCTCTAATTGACATTGCCTTTTGTGACGTGCCTGGCTCGCAGGGCGCACATGAGATAAAGGCAGATAGCAGTGAGAGCACATGCCAGTGTAGTATAGTGGGTAGCACTCGGAGCTCCAGAGTCGAGAGTTGCGGATTCGAATCCCGCCCCTCGCATAAAAATGATGGAGAAATTTACTTCGTCATACTACTCTCCACAAAAAGCCGAAGCTTCTTGATGCATTTCAGTTGGATTTAAACTTTTTGACCATAAAAAAACGCGCTGTTCCGCGAATTTCCAGTTTCAAGTAACATTCCAGCTGCTGCGTCATAACAAAGGACCGTCAACGAATAAACTACGCAGCACAATTGTGCCACACTTCTTCTACAACTAGATAACGAAACGCATGTCGTCAATCCTCAGCCGCGTACTTTCCTTCTTTCCATTTCCGATAGTCGCCGCCAGGTGAAATTATTTTTTGAAACGTCCTTGTAGCTACGAAAGTCCATATGCGCATGCGCAAGCTAAAATTGACCTCAAGATAGAAAGAAAAGCGGAATAGCAAGTGTGTTGGTGAGAGGTATTGGTAACTTTTGGTCTACAACATCTACAAGTTATACTCCATCGTGTTGTACATCATTTTAAAGCTCTCGTCAATAGCAGACACTCCTCCATCGGAGGGGTGGGGTGGGGTGGGATAGAAAGCCAAATTTTGCTACGACGCACTACTGTCGGGAAAGATGCATAGCATCAAATTGCATTTTTGTAATGGCGTTTATCACATTTAGCATCAGGTTCTCATAATTTACGCAGATTACAATGAGATATTGTTACGTTTATGTAAAGCGTGATGAAATGTTGTTCGGCAACAGTTTAGTAATATATGTTATTGAGTATTTCCATATTGTTATGCTTAACTGCTTTAAAACAGAGTGTTGTTATGTGTGCAGATATTTTTTTGGCATGGAAAATTAACATTTATATTTGATATACACTGAAGAGCAATTGAATTAGAGATACCTGTCTAGTAACGTGTAGCACCACCTTTTGCCCTGGTGACGGCGGCGATTCGTCTCGGCATGGACTCGACAAAGCACCGGAAGCGTTGGGAAGCCATACGGATCCACGACCCCTGAACAAGCTCCCACAGTTCACGAAGATTTGATAGAGGGGGTCCGAGCCTCGAACATCTCTCTCGATGGCATCCCAGATGTGCTCGATGGGATTGAGGTTAGGTGACCTAGCTGGCCAAGGAAGCAAGGTCACGTCGGTGGAGTGTTCATCCAACCATTCGGATACAATTCGGGAGCTGCATTGTCTTGTTGCAGGATAAGGTCCCCAGTGGGATGTTGAAGACGCACAAACGAGAGCAAATGTCTTCCAGGATATCCCGGTAACGTTGACCTGTGAGGGACGACACGTACCAGGGGTCCCATTTCAGTCCACGTAAACAGTCCCCAGACGAGAATGCCACCCCCACCAGCTTGAAAAGTACCCTGCTGGTAAGAAGGATCCATCGCTTCATGTGGTTTGCGCCGTACTCGTAACCTGTCATCCGCATGTACCAACGTTAATCTCGACTCATCAGTCCAGGCAACATTTGTCCACATGTCTAGGGTCCAGTGGCGATGTTCCCGCGTCCATGCAAATCTTTGCACCTTGTGATGTGCGGTCAGCAGCGGTACCCTCGTAGGACGATGGCTTCTGTAACCCATAGCGAAGAGATGGTTCTGGATGGTGTGGCTGCTTACACGTTTTTGTGCACCAGCGTTAAATTGCCGAGTGATTTCTTGCACTGTGGCCCGTCTATCCGCTGTTACAGTGCGAGCTAGCCGACGATGACTACGCTCATCCACACGCTGTTGTCCACGGCAGTTGGCCCTTGCAGGGATGGTTTTACCGGATTCGATGTACTCACGGTGCACCCGTGACACAGTGGCTCGTAAAAATCCCAGTGCCTGCACGACTTCCGAGATGGGTGACCCATTCGTCGGGCCCCGACAATTTTCCCACGATGAAATGCGCTTAGATCCTTCGTCTTACCCATACTGCGTCCGGGTCTTATTGATTCCCGTCGCATCACTCCTTACATTGTCGTATCGCTGCATACGTCATGTCGTTTCCGTTTTCAGGGCCGCCTACAGCGTCACATTTGCATAATGCCAGCTGTCTCTAACTCAATTGCTCTTCAGTGTATATATATATTTCTTCTGATTAGCAAAAAAAGAAACACGTGTGTGTGTTTATTGTAAAAATAATTCAATGGTTAAAAATATTTCGTCGCAATTGCTTTCTACGTTAATTTATGCAAAGTAATATATGTGTGCAAATATTTTTTCTGTCCACTGTACATGATATTGCGAATATAATTACTTTATTTCGGGATTTAAAACAACCGTGAGAAAATTTAAAGGCTATAAGCAGTCTCCCACCCCTATGTTTGGGCCTCTATACTCGCTGCAAAGCTAACCTGATTATGGAGGTGAAGGTGCAGAGTGTGTACTTCCGCTGCATAATATAGTTCCGGTTTAAAAGCTCGTATTCGAGCTTGAACGGTGGCTAAAAAGTGCATAGTTGTTCTAAACGTTGTGAACATTTAATAAAACGAAGGTCTTAGTTTCGGTCGCGTTTCTATAAATACAGATATTCGCGTTTTGGTGACGTCATTGTCACTTGTGTCTGTCGGCCATGTGTATTGGAGAGGCTATACCCAGAGGATATTTACTGCTGGTGGGAGGTAAGCAGACAGTCAAGTGTTTTGGGGGCTAAGCGTTACTCCTTTATTCTCGGGGAGAAAATTGCTGATAACGCAATGAGCGCGAAGTGTACTTTTGTTCTGACTCCCGTCATGGTGGCACTCCCTCCCGCCATAGTGACATACTGAACCTCATTAGTGCGGAGAAATACTGAGAAACCATGACACCTTTTCAGTGAATCGGGTTTTCCAGCTTCCAGTTAGGTTAAGTTTGTTCCGAGCATAGTTCCAGGGAAGGGAGAAAGCCAGTACTGTGATCTCATCGTGACTCGAACCCGGACCCACTAGAACGAACGGTCAGGAGCCAGCGCTTAAACCACTGGGCGATCAGGGCAGCAAATTACTTTCAGTAAACTGAAAGTATTCTCATTGCAGAAATTAAAGACATATCTCTTGTTTATTTTAAGTAAATTCTAAAAAACAAGTTTTTGAAATAATAATTTATGAGAATATTGTGCAATTTATATAAGCTGTGATAAACTAAAATATCTGTCACAAACATTTATATTTGTCATTTATTCGTGGAAGATTTTTGTTACGATTCCAGCTGGAAGAATGCGGAAAGCGATTCTCAGACCGAACTGAAGAAAAAATCATGATCTATCCCTTTGAAAAGGTGACGTAAACAAAAAGAGAAAGATGTTTTTGCATATGATGGAAACGGGACGTAGCAGGAGCAAAGAAAAATTGATCTTCTAGCTAATGTAGGCAGGAGAAAAGCTAGTGGAAAGGCATAACAGAACCATTTTTCTTTGTCCGGAAGTCTCGTGGGGAATTGTTGATATGAATAAAGAGATGACTGTGTTTTGATGCGTAAGATTCACGAGTGAAATACAAGAACGCAGTGCGATGTTGGAATCGAAAAGAAAAAATGTGGAATTAGAATGTACTGACTTACGCAGCTGATTCGTGCAGTATGGAGAAAACAGACGATCAGCTTCTTGCTTAGAGTAGTGGTGGGAGCAAGACAATTTATGAATAGAAAATGAGAATAAAGGGCTATATAACAGGAAAAGCAGCGGGGCTTAAAATTCAAAAGACTGAAGAAATACTAAGTAACTCTGTTCAGCAAGGATTTTAAAATGTTAGCTTTAAGAACGATGGTGCATTAAAACGTTACATTATTGTATGAAGTTTTTGTTTGTTTTCATCTCTTTTTCTTTGAAGCTGTATGAAACGTTTCGCGCTAAACGACGTTGTGTAGTGTCTAAAGGGTTCACACTTAATAAAATGATATCAAGAATAAAGTTATATAAACAAGCCCTAAGTGAGACTTTTCTTCAATGCTATGATAGCACACTACGAAGTTGACACAGCTGACTAATCACAAGTTTTAGTAATGAATGAGCCACAAGACTTTTAACACCACAAATGTAATTGATTCATACAATAACGTCAGTGAGCTCCAAAAACAAATATTTAACAACTTTTAAACATAACAAGTTAGTAAAATCATTCAATGCATTGATTATGATACGCTTTTTAACATACCAGAGATCATTACTCAAGTTATTGAGCGAAGCTCTCTTTACGAGACTCGAGACAATTAGTTGTTCGGGCATAGGTACGAGATGACACATCCGATCACTGTGATTTTTTTGCATGCGATTGGACTTCGTCCATGGTCAAGTTTTGACGCCTTCCGGTTCCCGAAATTCCGTTTCACTGAGGAATAATCGTCCACAAACTTGCATTTTCATGGATTTTCCGGGTTTTGAGAAGGTGTCGTTTGTTACCTATCTCCTCCAAAGATCTTCAACCGATCGCGGTGACACTTGCCACAGAGAAAGGGAGGAACATGGTGAGTGACATGGGATTGGTATCATGGTGATTGTTCGGGTCTTATAAAAATAATGCCTTTAAAAACTGACCAATTTTAACGATAATTGAAAAAACCCGCTCTCTATACGAGACTCAGGACAATTAGTTGTTCGGGCATAGCTACGACATGACACATCCGATCACCGTGATTTTTGGCATGCGATTCAACATCGTCCATGGTCAGGTTTTGACACCTTCCGATTTCCGAAATTCCGTGTCATTGAGGAATTTAAATTGAAATTATTAAAATTTGTTCCGTTTTTTAATGGTCATTATTCCTATAGGACAGAACCTATCACCATGATACCAACCCCATGTCACTGATTTTTTCAATTAAAAAAGCACGCGCGTACATTCAGTTACATTTGTTTACATTCGATAGCCGCAATTTTTCATGACACAATTTGCTCGAGTTTTTTTAGTTCTTTTGCCATCAATTTGAAATTATTTTGGTTCAAACTGATAAAAAAAGGAAGCGGAGCACATTGTGGACACAATAAAAACGTTAGAATTGGCAACGGTAGGCTTTTTTTTTTTTTTTTCATTTGTTTCTTTTCTAACTGTAACTGCTGAAGTCGCGGTCGAGGCCTGCAATATGACGTTAATGACGTCGCTTGTCGGTTCGGTGAGTCTTGATGAAAAACGTGGTTCCCGATCTGAGTGTGTCATTCCGCTTTGTTTACATTCAACCTGATCACAACCAACGTGAAGGCGTGAAGGAAAGTAGTTCATGATAAATTTTAGGCATTTCTTTTCTAGAATGTTTTGTACTTTTGTTCTGGAAGTCATAAATTTTACACGTTCATTTTTTTAGAATTTGTTATAACAGACACCTTAATGAGCTTAGATTTTGCAACAGCTTCGCTAAACATTTGCCAACTGTACCCGAGTTATCGGTTACCGTTGGCGTCTTGTCCTAGTTACTCAAGTTATGAGGATAATGGCTGTGGAATAAATCTCGCTCCTGTACCCTAACCTTTGACCCCATTCCGATGATATTAAACAGAATTGGTTCAATATATCTCTGGAACAACATACTAAAGTTTTGTCGCAATAGAAGCATTTTTAGTCAAGTTATGAGGATAATGGCTGTGGAATAAATCTCGCTCCTGTACCCTAAACTTTGACCCCATTCCGATGATATTAAACAGAATTGGTTCAATATATCTCTGGGACAACATACTAAAGTTTTGTCGTAATAGAAGCCTTTTTAGTCAAGTTATGTGGATAATGGCTGTGGAATAAATCTCGCTCTTGTGCCCTGACCTTTGACCCCATTTCGATTATATTCAACAGAACCGGCTCAGTATACCTCCGCAACAACATGATAAAGTTTTGTCGAAATCGAAGTATTTTTACGTAAGTTATGGCGCATAAGGGCGATGCAATGGATCCCGCTCCTATGTCCTGACCTTTGACCCCATTTCGCTCATTTTCAATAGGGTTCGTCCCCAGTTGTCCCCTACCACTACTAAAATTTAATCAAAATCTGACCATTTTTACGCGAGTTATCGTGCTGACAGACAAAGCTGGAGCATGTACGCTTCTTCAACCTACGGTTGGAAAGCGTAAATAACACACATGGTAACAACATTAGCCTATCTTATCGATATCTGGGGAACTCGTTGGTATCTCTCACACCTAACATACTCGTTTAGCTGCATGTTCGTGATTTATTCAAGTCTGTCTGACTGTCGGTGTGACCTAAAAAAATAAACTCTTGGGAGTTACGATGTGACGTTCAGTGCATAAAACATAACAAGAGGCGACCAAGATTTACATAATTAAATGTAAGAAAACATGGAAGGTTAAATAGATAGTACAATATAAATGTTACACTAGTATTGAAGCGTTTTATTATTACATATTCCAACACTTTCACTGAGGTAGCATATTCTTAGGAAAACCAACCTAAGAACGTTTTGTGTGACCCCTGGCGCTCGAAACAGCTTCGATTTGATGTGGTATGGATAAAAATTGGAAACGGGTCAAAACTTTTGGACCTGGACGTCATATAATTGGAAACGACCCGCATATGACCCGGACAAATCTGTTTGGAATTATAAATTCGAAACTCAGTTTATAATTACAGTCGTGGCCAAAAGTCTTGCACGACCGAAAGCCAATTTTTGATGTTTGAAGTCAATTTATACAGCCTAATGGTAAAGTCAGGAATACATATTATACATAATTTTAAAGGAAATGGTATCCTGAATTCAAATATTTTTATTGAATGTTATTACCAGTAACAGAAGTGAAGCTACAAGCACAAATGTGCAAGTGAGGAAAAACACAAATCCAGTTATGAAAAAGCGTTCGCGCCCTTCTAATCCACTATAGCTTTCTCCGACGTCCGCTAGTGAGATATAAAAGGATGTAGAATCGTCTGCAGACTTAGAAACCCCTGAAATACAGTAACAATTTTTTTTAAGATCGACAATAATTTTGTTTCTGCAACATCCTAATAAATTTAATAAATCAGCCACTTCGCAATAAAACACTACAGTCAATTTAACATTATACTTAGTGTGTTAACATTAATTACACCACCAAACAATGACATCAACTACACACTCACGTCGTGGGTCACGGTATTAAAAACATTTGGCGAAATATATAATCCACTATTTACCTCCGGGGATGTAAGGTCAGGTGATGCGTAACATCACAGCCTCTCCTTGACAAATGTAAACTCCGCCTTCTCGTGGTACATCCTGTTCCCACTAAAGGGGCTCTGACGACCGCCAATAGCGGTATAACTATACCATCGGGATTCACCAACCCGCTTGGCCATCGGGATTCACCAACACTCACCAACCCGCTTGGCCATCGGGATTCACCAACACTCACCAACCCGCTTGGCCAGCGTGGTGAGTTATGGCCAAACCCCTCCAAAATGACTCCACAACTTAAATCTTGGAACTCAGTCTCCGGCAGCTGGAATGTACCTGGCAAAGGCAGCGGCCAGTGCGACATGAAGGCAGAGGGTGCTAAGAATCCCCGGAGGACCGGACTAGGCTGCCATCTGATGCTGACCTTGGCTACGTATAATGGACTTCTGATTCAAGGATTCTTGAATTGGAAGAGGAACTACAAAGGATCAAGTGGGACATCATCGGGCTAAGTGAGGTAAGGAGAAAAGGAGAAGATCTCATTGAACTGAAAAGTGGACATCTCTTCTACTATCGTGGGACTGATACTGGCAGAACTAGTGGTGTTGGATTTACAATAAACAAGAAACTGAAGGGTAAAGTTGTAGAAGTTCAAAGTTCCTCTGACAGAGCTGCACGACTCGTTATCCAACTCTCGAGAAGATACCAGGCTCAGATTATTCAAACTTATGCACCCACCACAAGTCATGCTGAAGAAGAAATTGAAGAATTTTATGAGGAAATTCGTGATCTAAATAATAAAGGTAAGCAGCACTTGAAAATAATTATGGGAGATTTCAATGCAAAAATAGGGCAACGACAACAGAATGAAACTTCAGTAGGTAAATTCGGCCACGGCAACAAAAACCAGCGTGGAAATACTCTCGTAGAGTTTGCAGAGGCACAAAAGTTTTTCATTTTGAACTCCTTTTTCAAGAAAAAGCCACACAGGAAATGGACATGGAGACATCCAAATGGGACGACAAGGGAAATTGATTTTATTATGTGTAACAAAAAATTCGTCATAGAAGACTGCAGTGTGCTAAACAAGTTCAACACAATTAGTGACCATAGATTGGTGAGATGAAAGATGCACCTCAACACTAAACTCGAACGTGGCAAGCTCATAAGACAAACAAAATGTATTGACATAACCAACCTTAAAAAACACCATAAAACCTTCAAGTTGGAACTGAAGAACAGATTCCCTGCTTTAGAAGGCCTAACATCGGAAGAAGTGGATATTTCTGAAGTTAACAGAAAAGTAACCAAAGCTCTTATGGAAACAGCAACAAATTTAGCTGGGTCTAAGAACAAGTTGCATGTGAACAAATTATCAGGAAAAACCAAAATTTAAAGGTGCAAAAAAGAAGAGAGATGAGGACAACTAAAGAAGATGTGACTTCCAAAGTGGAATATATAGAGCTATGCAAGACAGTACGAAAAAGTATCACTGAAGACGTAAGGAAATTCAACTATGAACTAGTAAGGAAAGCAATTGAAAACAACCAAAGCCTAAAGATAGCAAAGGGACATCTCAGTAAGGGAAGAAAAATGATTATGGCACTCAGAAAAGAAGATGGTTCTGTAACAAGAAATAGAGGCGAGATTTTGACAAGAGTAAAAGATTTCTACTCCAAATTATATGAAAGGGATGATACATGTACTCCAGACATCATAAAAGGTCCCAGTACCAGAGTTCTTCCAGTCCTCCCAGCAGAAGTTACACACGCAATCAAGAACATGAATCGGGGAAAAGCTCCAGGAGAAGATGGAATTACTGTAGACATCATACAAGAAGCAAGTGGAGAAATCGAAACAGTACTCGCCCAAATTTTCACTCGATGCCTTAATGAAGGGAAGATTCCTGAGGATTGGAACAACGCTATAATGATCTTGCTACATAAAAAAGGTGAAATTGAGGATCTCAGGAACTACAGACCTATCAGCCTCCTATCAGTGGTTTATAAAATATTCGCTAAAGTTCTTTCACACTGCTTAAAGGTGACACTGTACATGGCTCAACCGAGAGAACAAGCTGGATTCAGGAGTGTCTACAGCACAATAGATCATATCCACGTACTAAGAGAACTAATTGAAAGAGCGAGGGAATATGAACTTCCATTGTGCATGGCTTTTATCTATTATGAAAAAGCCTTTGACTCGGTGAAACCATCAGCAGTTACAATGGCCCTGAAATCCTGCGGTATTGAAGATGCGTACATTAATATTATTAATAACATCTATGAAAATGCAAGTGCAAAGATTCGGCTGTTTGAAAATACAACACACATAAAAATGGGAAAAGGAGTGAGACAAGGTGACACCATATCTCCGAAGCTCTTTAGTGCCATATTGGAAAATGTCTTTCAATCACTGAACTGGGAAAACAAAGGGATAAAGATTAATGGAGATTATCTAAACCACCTTTGTTTTGCTGATGACATAGTCGTTTTTGCAACTACCCCATCAGAGCTGCAGAGTATGATCCAGGAACTTGCTGACAAGAGTAAAGAAGTGGGATTAAAAGTGAACTTTCAGAAGACAAAAGTGATGTTCAATGCTTTTACAAGAAATAAAGATTTATCGATTGATGGAGAAAAGCTGGAGATAACCGATACCTACATTATCTTTGACAACAGATATCAAGTGAGGGTCACATTGATGAAGAAATTAATCGCCGTACAAAACTTGCCTGGAGAGCTTTTGGAAGAAACAGCATAATTTTCAAGAGCAAGATGCCATTATGTCTTAAAAGAAAAGTGTTTGATCAATGCATCCTTCCAGTGCTTACGTATGGTGCAGAGACGTGGACCTTAACTAAAAGAGACATACAAAGGCTGCAGACAACTCAAAGCAGCATGGAGAGGTGCATTCTTGGTGTAACCAGGAGAGATAAGAAGAGGAACTCGTGGATCCGAAAAATGACAAGAGTGGAAGACATCATGATCAGAGTTAAATCCCTGAAATGGCAATGGGCTGGACATACTGCCAGAAGGACAGACCATCGATAGACAGCCGAAATTTTAGATTGGATTCCAAGGGACAGGAAAAGACCCAGAAGAAGACCACATGGAAGATGTGTGGATGAAATTCGAAAGTATGCAGGGGTGACATGGAGGAGACTGGCACAAGACAGACCGTTGTGGAGGAAACTTGGGGAGACCTTCGTCCAGCAGTGGATTGAAAATGGTTGACAATGATGATGATGATGATTTATCTCCGACTAAATTAAATTTCAAACAAGAGTGTCTAATTATTGCGAAAGTTTTTTCCAACTGATTAATGCAAGTTGACTGTACAGCCTCATTACAGCAAAACAATAAATAGCATTACACTTTTTATAACATTAGAGTACTAATTAGTTTTCTTGCAAGACGACTAATAGTATATTCAACATTTATTTCCTGGATCAACTGCGTAAAATTATAAATTTCCTCCACTGATAATTTATTTCAAACTACCTTTTCCCCCTATTTATTCATTCAATTCAATAACCTGGCCAGAACTATCTAACCTAAGTAATGCAGAGTGATTGCTCCATGTCTGGATTTGTTCAGCTTGCTTCATCACTTAGCGTTCCGCTTTAGCAATGCATACACTCTCACTCCTCTCTTCACCTTCTGATCTTTCCTTTGGAACACCTGCTCCTTCCTCCTTTCTAAAGGCGGCTAGACCTACTATAACGAAGTGAATTTCTCCGTCATTTTTATCCGCGCCGGGATTCGAACCCGAGTACGCTTATTCCGGAACAAGTCGCTCTACCAACTGAGCTACGCAGACATGTATTCTGATTCCTATCTGCCTTTATGTCATGTGCGTCCTGCTGGCAGGTACCTCACATCTCCCCCCCGAAAGAGGGCCGGGGGCATGGCCCACGGATCAGCCGTGACCATGAATCGCTGCAGGCAGACAACCACTGAAGAACGTGCACTTGAGAACTCCCCGTCAATCTGATGTGTGGAATGCAACGTCACACACATTTATTTTTCGGGGCACTGGAGAAGGGATTCTCTGATTTTTCCTACCTCGCGGTGTGGAAATAATATCACACCAATGCGAGATTTTGAACGGTCGGGTCATCCGGGTAGTTCGGGCGCCATTATAACGAAGTGAATTTCTCCGTCATTTTTATCCCCGCCGGGATTCGAACCCGAGTACGCTTATTCCGGAACAAGTCGCTCTACCAACTGAGCTACGCAGACATGTATTCTGATTCCTATCTGCCATTATGTCATGTGCGTCCTGCTGGCTGGTACGTCACACTACGGCGTCACGTCTTTTTCCCGACTGGGAAAGCTGTTGCCTAGCCTAGATGCAGTCGACTTGTCTATGGTTAGGGGCAAGATACGTTAACCGTACGATAGGTTCTGAACAATTGGGGTGGCCCCAATGTTTGAACCTTCGGTTCGTGTTCTTGTGTATTCGATCGTGCAGACTTAGAACGCAGCTGCTTGTAGTCAGTTGACGGAAGTTTATGCAGAATTCCTGGTTATATTCGAATTTTGGAATGTCACAGACCCGAAAATTGGTCCTGCCTCTTCAAACCAGGGCAAAAATTATTACTTTGCATGGACTTGGATTCAGTGGTCGTAAAATTACGGTCAAATGTGGCTGTGATCATTCCACTGTCCAGTGCACCATTAAAAGAGTTGCAGAAACTGGATGTGTGGGAACCAGGAAAAGAACAGTTCAACTAAGGCTGTGTACTGAACGTGATGATCACATGTTGATTCGTCGTTCCTTAAAATCAAGGCTTAAAACAGCCACTGATTTAAGAAATGAGTGGGAGAATGAAGTAGGCATTATTGCATCTGCACGTACAGTTTGTTGTAGGCTACAAGAAAATGGACTGACTGCACGAAAACCTTTCCTTACTGAACAACAACGGCTCAAAAGAATTGCTTGGGCCAAGGCACACAAGAATTGGACTGTTGATGAATGGGAAAATGTTATTTTCAGTAATGAAACAACTGTTGCTCTTTCCGCTACTAATGGATATAATTACGTACGTCGTCGGTCTGATGAAAGGCATAAGGCATGCTGCACCCAGCCAACAATCAAGCACCTACATTCAGTGATGTTATAGTCCTGTATTTCAGCCTGTGGTGTTGGCCGTCTGCACATTGTTGATGGCACATTGAATGAATCGAAGTATGTGGATATTTTGGAGTTTAAACTGCTACCATCTGCACAAGACATGGATTTGCGGAATTTTATCTTTCAGGACGATAACGCGCCATGTCATCAGTCAAAATTGGTTGACGAGTGGTTTAATCGAAAAGTTATAAGGAAACTTCAGTGGCCGACACAGTCACCGGATCTTAGTCCCGTAGAGAATCTGTTGGTGAGATTGAAGCAAAAGATCCGTCAACAAGGACCCACATCTAAAACAGCATTAATTGAGTGTGTAAGGGCCGTAAGGCACCGTGCTATCACCAATGGACAATTAGAGAAGCTCATTAGTTCTATGCCCTTTGTTACTAAGAAACCGTGGTTATCCATTTAAATATTAAAGCGTATTTTGCTTGTTGGTAAGTTATTTCAAGTGTCCTGCAAGTGTCAATAATGTACTGTACAGCAATTTTACGTTATCACCAATGGACAACTAGAGAAGCTCATTAGTTCCATGCCAAGAAGGTGCAATTTGTTACTAAGAAACCGTGGTTATCCATTTAAATATTAAAGCGTATTTTGCTTGTTGGTAAGTTATCTCAAGTGTCCTGCAAGTTTCAATAATGTACTGTACAGTAATTTTACGTTAAATGCATTGTACACTAATTTTACAAATTCCACTATTTTTTGCTTTTTATGACTAGACGCTGTACCTTTGTTTGTAAATTCACTTCTGTTACTGGTAATAATATTCTGTAAAAACATTTGAATTCAGCATAAAATTTCCTTTAAAATGTTGTATAATATGTATTCCTGACTTTACCATTACGCTGTATAAGTTGACTTCAAACATCAAATATTGACTTTTGGTCTACTGGTGCAGGACGTTTGGCCACGATTGTATACATAATTATACTACTACGTTCAAAAAGTTCCGGAACTTTTTGAATATTTGCCAAATGTCAGTGAATTACGTCATTCCCCGCTGAGCAAGCGAAGAGCATGATGTAACCGACCAGCCAGAACGGGTTTGATCTAGATCCAACACGTACAGCGTATTTGCGTAGTTCTGTGATTACAGGCATTCGAGGCTCTCCGTCGCGAGTACAACGATGTCGAATTTTGAACAGAGTTCAAGTGCAAAATATTGTGTTCTGCTCGGAAAATCTTTCGCTGAGACTTTTCGAATGATTAAGTCAGCGTACGGTGAGAGTGCAATCAGTCGAACTAGAGTTTATGAGTGGCATCGACGATTCGAAAACGGGCGACAGAGTATCGAGGATGATGAGAGGTCAGGACGATCTTCAACATCCACAACGGATGAACAAATCGCAATTGTCAAAGAAATTGTGAAAAATGACCGTCGAAAAACTGTTGCAGCGATTGCAGATGTTTCCGGCATCTCAGTTGGAAGTTGCCATGCCATTTTAACAGAGAAACTGAGCATGCATAACGTGTGCCAACAAATTGTTCCCAAAAACCCGACAAGAAAAAATGGATGAGGGCATGCAAGTTTGCGGGGATAACATCGATGCAGTGGATTCAGATCCCGATCTCTTGAATCGATTGATCACTGGCGATGAAACTTGGTGCTTTCTGTACGACGCCCAATCCAACCGACGGTCAAAAGTATGGAAATCACCGTCGTCACGACGACCAAAAAAGTTCAAGGCTGACCGCTCCAAAGGAAAGGTCTTGTTAACAGTTTTCTTCGATTGCAAGGGTGTCGTGCACAAGGAATTCCTTCAACATGGTCGTAAAGTCACTAAAGAAGAGTACGTCAACGTCCTGAAACGTCTCCGAAAATCGGTGAGGCGCAAGCGACCCGATCTTTAGAAGACCAACTTGTGAGTGCTGCATCACGATAATGCGCCGGCTCACATATCCCTCCTGGTGTCCGATCACCTGTCTAGACATCACATTTCCGTTCTTCCACAACCAGCTTATTCCCCTGATCTCGCCACGTGTGACTTTTTTCCTTTTCCCCCGGATGAAGAATTTGCTTTAGGGGCGACGCTTCTCAAGTTCCGAAGAGCTGCGACGGAGACACTGGAGGATGTGGCAAAAGAAGGCTTGCAATCTGCATTTAAATCTTTGTATGAGCGCTGGCAAAAATGCTATAGTTGCACAGGGTAACTACTTCGAAGGAAACACCGCATAAACAGGTATTATCTCTGCTCATTCTTTTTTAATATAAAAAGTTCCGGAACTTTTTGAACGTAGTAATATATACATGGTCGTGTGAGAATAATATGACCACCAACCTAAAAATGGGAATAACCACCCTTTGGCCCGGATGACAGCGGCGGGACGGCGTGGCATGGACGCAGTGAGGCCCTGGAAGGTTTCCCGAGGCACACGTGCCCATTTGGACTGTAGAAGAGCACGGAGGTCCCGGAGATTGCGGGGTTGTCATGGAGATGTCAGACTTGTCGATCCAGATAGTCTCACAAGTGCTCTATTGGATTGAGGTCGGACGATTTCGCTGGTGGTGGAGAACGGAGACATCGCTGTCGTGCTCCCGGAACCAGTCACGCACCCCTTAGCGACGTGGCAGGGCGCATTGTCCTGTTGGTATACACCATCACCAATACTTTGAACTGGTGTTTAGAAATGGTGAGAAGAACATGCTCTTGTCTTATGTGCAGTGGCGTAGCTTAGCCCCTGCAGGGGACGCATGTGCGGGTGGGGGCTTCCATTTTAGGGGCCCTTGAGTACATGGATCGTTTTCGTCAAACATTTTAAATATTTTCTCCCAATCTTGACATGAAAATAACAATATTGCTTGAATACAAATCGCATGAGAAGAAGAATTTTAATTTTGTGCTTGGAACTAGGCCGTGAGGCTATCTGTAGAGATAGTCTCTATGGCAGATTATTCAAGTTCATTGCTTCCCTGACTTAACTGTGAAGGTAGGATTTGTTGTCATAGCTGGGCAAAACCATTGTCGCATGTGTCATGAAACTCTAATAAGTAACATATGGACTTCATTACTACCGCCGAGCAAAGGCGTTAGTAGTGAAGTCCATATACGCAGTGCGATCAAAAAAATTCCGAGACTGGGTTCGTAGCGCGCCAACAGATGGCAGTACACGGATTCGTGAGAAGAGGTCAAGGGCAGTGATCTTCATGAGTCATCGTGCCGAGTGGCGTCGTTCTGTGAACATTAGGAGCTGTGTGCTGCACGATATTTGGTGACCACGTGCAGAACACAGCTACGATTTCGGTATGGACTGTAAACTAGAGCAGCGAGAGAACATCAAATTCTGCGTCAGATTTTTCAAGTCCTCTGTCAGCAGGTGGTGAATGAACCAACGTTCCTGTCGCTGGTCATCACTTGGGTCTACGGTAAAAACCCGGAGACCAAACAACAGTCGTCGCAGTGGACGGAGACGCATGAAATGTTGCGGCAGGCTTATGGCAATGAAGCAATGAGTCGTGCGAGGTGTTTTGAGTGGCACTCGTGCTTCAAGGGTGACAGAAACGCAATGGAAGACGGCCAGAGGTCAGGGCGACCGCCCACGAGCAAAACCCCTAAAAATGTGGACAAAATTAGGGAACTGGTGCATGAGGATCGTCGGAGAACCATTCAAGACATTGCTACCATCGTCAACATGACAGTGCAAGAAATTCTGACGTAGGTTTTGAACATGCACCGCATTGCTGCAAAGTTTGTGCCAAAGATTTTGAAACCCGAACAGAAGGCGCTCCTTGTCGAACTCTGTCAAGATCTTCGTCAGCAGGTGGTGAATGAACCAACGTCCCTGTCGCGGGTCATCACCAGGGCCGAGACTTGGGTCGGCGGTTACAACCCGGAGACCAAACAACAGTCGTCGCAGTGGAATAGCTCGGCATCTGCACGACCGAAGAATGGCCCGCAGGTCCGGAGCGCTACCAAAAGTATGCTCATCGTGTTCTTCGACATTCGTGGGGTTGTGCACCGTGAATTCGTTCCCCAGGGCCAGACCGTCACCGTCATTTTTTTCTATTGCGATGTTCTGCGACATCTTAGGGAGGACATTCGCCGCAAACAACCTTGAAATTGTGGCGTAGGAGCGATTTTCTGCTCCATCACGACAATGCAGCAGCTCACAGAGCGTTAGCAACATGCCCGTTTTGCAGCCGCAACAGCCTAACTACCCGTCCTCACCCGCCGGATTTGGCCCCCTACGACTTCTTTCTGTTCCCGAAGATAAAGCTGAAGCTCAAGGTTAACCGTTTTGAAACCGTGGACGAGATCCAGCGCGAATCGCAGACGGTGCTGGACACGATTCGCGAAATATTGTTTCTTTGCTTGTTAAACCAGTGCATTTTGCTTATTTCTAAGTACCAATTTTTAACATTGTGGTAGGGCAGTGTACGTAAATGCGTGAAAACTCTTAATCTGGTGTTAAAAAGATTCACATGTCCGGTTCATTGAAGCTGGAAAATCGTGCCTGCAGACAAATAAATGGTCGAACATAGAGAAAAAACGATCACATGAGAATATTTCCTTTTTGACATAGATTTGGTTGTCAAGAAACATGCTGAAAAACTGTGATTACCTAACCTTGTACTACCATCGTCTGGTAAAATGTGATTTTTCTATTGATGTCCTTGCTTCGTAGATGGTACCAACAATATTTGTTGACATCCATTGAAACTTTATACGCCGAGCCTTATTCTTTCTTTTTTTTGCAATTTGCACGATCCAGCGTAGTGAACCTGATTTTATCTTTTCACGCGCGCTATCAAGTTTATCGTAAAGCATCATGATAGTCATAACATATGCTGTTCGAGCAATTATGCACATCGAAATTCGCTTTGAAACGCCAAGCCGTCTGTCACTAGGATGGTCTTTTTAGTTTTCGATGACAGGCTTATAGTTACCATATCAGATAACCATAACTTTCGCAGTAAAAGAGGAAACCAATCTGTTGATGAAAAAATATATATATCTCATTTATTACTTCCTTTTCGTCGCTTAACTTAGGCCACGGTAAACTGTCCTTTCCTTTTAATGTTTCACTCATTTTAATGATTCAGAGAAGAAATTCAGTCTGTTAAAGAAAAATCTTGCAAAACAGCATCTATATCGTATCTAGTACAAAGAAAGCTTCACGATGAAAAAAAAAATTATTTTCAAAATGTAAGGTGTATACCCATGTTGTGATGGAAAGCGGGAAGAAATGCTTTAACTTTGGAATAAGATCCGGAGAGAGATCAGGTGGCCTAGGACGTGGACTTTTGCCACCTCACATTACTTGGTTTGAGTTCGAGTTCCGGTAGGACATGAATGTTGTGTTTGTTCTTACGGCCGGCGTTTATCCGCACAACAGAGCCGGTGGCCACAAATTAAGGACAGGAATCTACTCCAAGCATTAGATGAGCCGAAGGGTCATAACCCCTCCCCATAACGGCGTAAAATACACTATATTGACGAAAGCCACAATACACCACTTCAAAAGCAAATGAATGGTTCCGCTGCGTTGTTAAGATGAGCGGTACAGCTGCAAACGGTATAAAAACAAGCCTGCAGCTGACCGCGACCATATCGCACTCTGAGGTTGAGTGAAAATGTCGCGGCGGGAGATAACTGACTTTGAGAAAGGAAAGACTGTTGGGTGTTATATTAGTGGGTTGTTTATAAGAGAAACCGAGAGGCGTTTAAACATACCCAAGTCAACTGTCTTATGTGTACTGAATAAGTGGAAGACACATGGCATGCCTGAAGCAGCAAAACGTACCGGCAGACCAAAGAAAATCAGTGACAGAGGACGTCGAAGCCTCAGGAGAGTCGTTACAGCTAATCGACGGACTACTGCACAAGACCTCAGTGTACAGGTGAGTAAAAATGCTGGAACCTCGGTATGTACACGTACCATTCGCAGGGAACTTCATTTCATGGGTTACCGTGTTCGTGAGGCTGCTCATAAGCCTTTCATCTCCACTCGGAATGCTACTCGTCGTTTAGCATGCTGTAAAGAACATTTATCGTAGACCGTAGATCAATGGAAACGGTTCCTATGGACTGATGAATCCAGATACATGATCCATCAGTCTGATGTCCGTGTGTGGATATGGCGGCAGCCGGGAGACCGCTATTTACCACAGTGTACTGTTCGTACGGTCAAGTTTGGAGCTGGCACTATACTCGTGTGGGGGTGTTTTTCGTGGTATGGTCCCTGCCCATTGGTTATCGTGGACAAACCTGTTAACCAGCAAGTCTACCTTGATATTCTGGATAATTATGCCCTAGCAACTCTGTGGCAATACTATGGAACCGAGCCTTGTTGGTACCAGCAGGATAATGCACGGAGCCATAAAGCAAGTACTGTTACGGCGTGTAATTCCCTATCGTGTGCGGACTGGCCAGCACAGAACCATGATCTTAATTCCATAGAGCCCCTATGGGATGAAATATAGCGCCGCATAAGAAGTTTGGAACCAACGCCTTCTACTAAGCAACAGTTAGCGGCAACATTATGTACTGAATGGAAGCGCATACCTATTGCTGTGTTCCAAAACCTTGTCAAAAGCATGTCTCAAAGGGTCAGTACATGCATTAAGGCCAAAGGTGGACCGACACCGTACTAATGTATGTCAATAAATGCATACTGTGTTTCTCTTCTAGGTGTCCGGTGACTTTTATCAATATAGTGTATATTTTTATTGGCAAGCAAGGTGAACGCGCTTCTTAGTTAAGCAGGAAAAGTTGCTAAAAAGCAATAAGAAGTTACCTTTCAGATGTTATTCCACTGAACTTTCCTTGCTTTTTGCACTTCTGACACATGACTTCGCCGCTAGAGGGGAGTAAATGCAGATACTATCGAATTCAAAATATATTTGATTCCATGTCATTACTCCTCACGAGGAAAGCTGGTATTCCGGTTGTTTGGAGAAAAGCGCCATCACGCCCCGAGCTGACCTTATGATCGGTAAACTTGTTTCCTCGTCGTTCTGCGATTTCAATACTGCAAGGACAGTTGCTCATCCAACTGATGGGACCCCTCGATCTCTGCTGATTTTTTCCATGCCCTGCTCACTTTTTTAGTTTTCCACCGGCATAGTGCAGATGGTTAAGTCGCTAAGCACTGTGTGGGAGGCTGACGTTTCTCACAGGGGTTCGAACCCCGGTCCTTCCGGCCATCTAGCCTGCGTTTTTTCCGGAGTCTCTCCGTGTTTGTGGTAGAGAGGAGACGGGCTTGGACTCAGACGGGGTACGAATAGCATATCAAATTACATCTCGGGCGGGCCTTTTTTTTATGTTAAAGTACAGAGAGTATTCCGTTTTTCTTCTTCTGAGTTTTAGGAAGAGGAATCAGTTTTTTTTTCCTGCAGTGTATCCGTGAATCTTGATTGCATGGGAAGGGAATTGATGTGTTATTGTGTGATAGTTTAAGTGCTTTTTAACACGTTCGCTGCGGCGACGTTTTTTGGCGATCTTTTTGTAGTACGTTACAACCCACCGGAGGGGTCGTAACTGTTTCAATACAGTACGACACACCGGTGGGTCGTTTAAAGATATATACCGGGTGATCCAAAAGTAACAAAATCTGAAAAATCAACAATTCGCAAAATATTTACAGTAATCAGATGCGGTTTTCATAGAAATGCACAGAAAGACGTGGGATTTTTTGTGTGCATAATGCAGAAATTTAATACCGGAATAGTTACCTTCGTGACCACCAGATGGCGTTAGAGAGCGACTTAACGGCGGTATTTAAACTGACTTATCAGTGTGGGTTCTGTAATCACCTGCCCATGCCCCGTGCGTGGACCCGGCCTGGAGGTATATAGTGTGTTATCAGTGTTGTGTGATTGATTGGGCTGTGAGTAAAGTTCCTGCTGTTGGTGAACATGGCGAGTTGCATGTTAAAGAGACCAATGGGTACCAGTTAAGTTGCCACTGCTACGCATAAGCATGTTGTCTTTATGTGACAAAGCACTGTTAGTTAACTGTTTTATCAGAACTCGCAAAGAGCAAGTGCAGCATTTCTCTCTTTTCGTTCAATGGAGGGTATGAGACGTGGAAAGGGACCAATGTCTTGTTCGGCACTGAAGCAGATGATGAAGAAGTTTGAGAACACGAGCTCTTTGGCAGCAAGTCTAAGAAGCGGGAGACCCCGAACGTCTGATGCAATCGTGTCAGAGGTCGAACACGAAGTAGACACCTTATCGACAGCCTCAGCATGTGGGGAATGCAGTGACAGCGAATTTCACGACGAACTGGCGTTTCGTATGGAACTGTGTGGAGATCAATACGCATCATCCTTAAGAGATATCTCTGTAAAATTCAAAACGTGCACGAACTGCAACCCGCCGATTTCACGAAGCGGCGAGATTTTGCGAATTGGGAGTTCCAGCGCAGTGAAGATGATGCGGACTGGCTGTTAACGGTCCTGTGGACTGATGAAGCTCACTTCACACTTCATGGAAGTGAAAACACATAGAACTGTCGCATTTGGGCTACAGAGAACCCACAAGCAGTTGTCGAAACCCCCTTCATCAGCCAAAAGTTACTGTGTGGTTCGGTTTCATAGCTTCTTTCGTTATTGGCCCGTTTTTCTTTGAGGAAGTCCACAGCTCTGGATTTTAAACCCTTACTGTCACAGGTGCAGCGCTGTTAAGAAACAACATTATTCCACGCTTGCAAGAGAGGCAAGCACCACATGCTGTCCCATTCATGCAAGATGGAGCACCGCCGCACCTTGCTGCTCCTGTGAAGCAACTGCTACGGTCAGCCTTTGAAGAGAACCGTGTCCTAAGTCACTCCTTTCAGCATGAATGGCCTCCCAGGTCTCCAGAGCTTACACCTTGCGATTTTTTTCTGGGGCTTCTTGAAAAGGTGTACAGAGATCGGCCAACTTCATTGGCCATGTTGAATAACTCGATTCGGCAACATGTTTCTGCAATACCACCTGACATGTTTTTTAATGATGTGCACAGTGTCTTACCTCGTCTGACGGCTGTGTTCATGAATGATGGGCACAACATTTGTAATCATGTCTTCGGTGTGAATTGTACTACACCCCAACTCCACAATCACCCGTGGCGACATCTGGTGGTCGGAAATGTAACTATTACGTATCAATTTTTTGCAATGCGCACAAAAAATTCCACGTCTTTCAGCGCATTTCTGTGAAAACCGCATCTGATTACTCTAAATACTTTACGAATTATTGATTTTTCAAATTGTCTGTTACTTTTGGATGACCCGGTACATAAAGTGACTGATATTCACTAAAGATTTATGTATAAAAACTTTTTTTCCTCCTCTGTAAAATGTAGAAGTTAACGCGTTACGACCCACCGGTGCGGTCGTAACTGTTTCAATACAGTGCTGCACGACCCACAGGTGGGTCGTTTAAAGATATATGCATAAAGTGACTGATATCCACTACAGATTTATGTATATAAACCTTTTTTCCTCCTCTGTAAAATGTAGAAGTTAACGCGTTACGACCCACGGGTGGGGTCGTAACTGTTTCAATACAGTACTGTACGACACACCGGTGGGTCGTTTGAAGATATATGCATAAAGTGACTGATATCCACTACAGATTTATGTATATAAACTTTTTTTCCTCCTCTGTAATATACAGAAGTTAATGCGTTGCGACACACGGGTGGGGTCGTAATTGTTTCAATACATTGCTATACGACACACCGGTGGGTCGTTTAAAGGTATATGCATAAAGTGACTGATATCCACTACACATTTATGTATATAAACTTTTTTTTCCTCCTCCGTAAAATGTAGAAGTTAACGCGTTACGACCCACGGTCGTAACGCAGCGAACGTGTTAAGAGAGTAATTAGCCTAAGAAAGTAGGGGGTTGAGGCAGGGGAAATAGAGATTAGGGAATTCCACCTTCGCACAGAGGCAGTAGGACGGTCAGTTCAGTGGCCAGCTAAAATTACCCTTGGACACGTCAGAGAAGACGACCTCAATTCTCAAAAGGACCATCTGAAATAAAACACATGGGGAGGGAGAGAAAGGAAAAGCCGCTAGTGTCATAAATTAGTCATCGAAACGTAATGAACAGGAGAAGAAAAATCTGTTATAAATTAGGACATGTAGGGTGGAAAAAGATATGCAATTTGACTATGTTGTGAAGAATGGCTCTGGGATATGAAGTGCGAAATCAAAGTAAATTCCCCAGAGGAAATAGTTCGTTTGAAAACCAGCGGTATGACAGCCGGGATATTTATTGCTTCGACGGATTTATTTCGCCTGTGTAAAACCGGCCTTAGGGTCTCAACTCGAAGGACGAAAGTTCGCCCCCTTCCCCAGAATTTCAGAAGGCCTCGTTAAACCAAACATCGTTAAAGGCGGCAAGGAAACAACAAATTAAACGAAGCTTTTCTAATAGCTGTTACTGTTGCTTCCACTCAACATTCATCCCTTAAGTTGAGTTACTCGTTTTATCCATTTGGGCATTACAATATGAATGATCCGTATCCTGAAGTTATACGAAAAAAGTTAAATACTGGTGATTGTAAAACAGTTAAAAATGAAGTGGGAAAATGTATCGCGTAACATTTTTTTAAATTATTGATTGCACGACCAATGCAAAATCGGATTATGTTCAGTGCGAGACAGGGACGTCGCCAAGCCCACCCTGAAATTTGTTTGCCCACCCTGCCGCCCACCCACTCCAAAATGTGCCATTTTTCAATATACTTAACCTTAAAATATAATCTTGTCTCACCAAGTAATGGTAAGTCTTGTGTTTTACTTCATCTAGCCCTATGTATTTTCCCCTAGGAAGTGCGTTGTTTACGTCTCCAAAAAAGGTTATCAAAATAGCACCGCAGGGCCATGAAAATTCAGTTGTTCTCCACTCTTCCAATTTCTTAGTTTAATCCTCTTTTTCATGTTTGTATGGGCAGTTTTTCATGTTCGTATGTTTTTTATAACGTGGACAATATGGAAGAAAGAAGCTGAAATGTTTTGGAGGCATTTGAAATGTGGTTGTGGAGAAGAATGGAAAAAGTAAAGTGTATTGAAAAAATTACCAATAATGAAGTGTTGCAAAGAACTGAGGAAGAAAGGAATATTCTAAAGACCATAAGAAAGAGAAATTATAACTGGATAGGACATGTGATAAGAGGAGACAGCTTATTGAAAAGAATGATAGAAGGGAAACTTGAAGGAAAGCGACCAAGAGGAAGAAGACGACTAATGATGCTTGATGATATCATGGGCACATGAAGCTATCAAGTACTGAAGGAGGAAGCAAGGGACAGAGAAAACTGGAGGAAGAGAACTTGTTGAGTTACCGTTGGACCTATCAAAAGACAGAACAGTAATTATGATGATGGGCAGTGGGCAAATGAGGAGGGTGGATAGGAATTCGCTGAGGGTGGTAATTACTAATTGCTCTGCTGTTTGTTTTCTTTACAAAATTGGGGATTCTAACACGGAAAGTGGAGTCTAAAGCTATACTAGCGCTCTTAAGAAGATTGCCCCGGACGGTGAAAGTGCAGAAAGTGGCTGATGACTGCTTTGTAAAGAAGGCGTGCAAGGCAAAGTCGCTGGTTGGAAGGAAGGAAGTTAAGGAGAGGGGGAAGGAAGGTATTGTGCCTGCATGGCACAACGTTAAAATTTGATTTATAAAAACAAGAACGACATTTTCTGTTAAATAAATTGTTCAAGTACAGTACTATTTTCGTAAGTAAAAATGGAAATTTTTGAAAATAAATTTAAGACAATGCATCCAGAGCAAAGCAAAAAGTTAAAGGCAACATTCTACTAACACTTTTATCTTACACCAGTGGCATAACTAGTCAAATTCATGTATGGATGTGTGTCCAGGTGGAGGGAGTCGGAATTGCACGAATTCTTTTGTAGCCGGTAGTAAAAAGCATTGAAGCCGACCCGGTGACGCAGTGGTCTAATCGCTTGCTTATGACCATTCGCCAGAGAACAGTCTGGGTTCGAATCTCGTGAGGTATGGATCTTGTGTCATATCTTACGGCACGGGCTCTCTCCCTTTCCTGGAACCAGTGACCTTAAATTAGGGACGGGTGACTGCTTATAACCCATTGAGTTGCTCACGGTGGTCGTTCAACCTTCAATTAAAAGTAAAATAAAAAAAGCATTAAAAATTCGTTCTTTCAGTGTTTCGTAAAAAAAAAAAAAAGTTGCTATCAAGCTTGCCCCACCAAAAATAATGCTGGTCCATCCTGATTTCGAAGGCTAGCGACGTCCCTGGTGCGAGAAATGCGAATGCATTTTGAAATATAAATGTTCTTCAGAATCTAGCAGACTTTTGTGTCATGCCAAAACATGCATGAGATGCAGAAATGCTGAGCATCATATTCCATACTCCTCCCTGTTTCATGTAAAAATCGGGTAAAAGGGAGAAAAGGATCAGCGCTTGGAAAAGTCGGACTCAGGGGGTTCGGGTCCCACAGTATGCAGACCCCATGGGGCTGAGTCGGGCTCCGAAAACCGAGCCCGAACTCATCTCTAGTTTGGGTACGCGAATACGTAAATGGTTCCCTCTGAAGTCGGTCCCGGATGCACTTTGTCCGTGGATCCCGCTTCCCAAGATGCCTGGGTTTACCAGATGAGTGTTGATGCGCTGGCAGTAAAACACTGTAAGACGAATGAAACCTGATGCCACATGGCATCACGCACCTACGGGAATATTATTGTTGTTGTTGATGATGATGATGATGATGCCATCCATGACACCCACCCGCCTCAATAAGTAAGCTGCTGAGTTTGTGATTATGCGCCAGCACCGGAGTTTAGTTCATCATTCTATTTCGTTTATTCCTCGTTTTTCAGGGCTTGGTTAGCTAGACCTATCTGTATGTTTATCTTGTGGCGTGAGCCGTAAGGTGGAAAAAGGGATGCTGTGACGTGTATTACCTATTTTAACTTTCACTTTTTGTCGCTCTCTTTTATGCTAATTTTGGTTACCTCTCTCTCGCGTTATACTTTCTGAACTTAACGTCACATCTGAACTCCCAACTTTGTACACTTTTTTGTGGTAACACTCAGGGGCGGATACAAAAGTTTACTCTAGGGGAGGGGGCGGTTTTTCGGGTATAAAAAAGGGGGTGGGAGAAGACATTATGGAAGGATTTTTTAGATATACATTATACATATTGGTGTTGCTGCTTCTACCTGGCGTTCCTTTGCAAGGTCTTTAAAATACTTTCACTTGCTTCAGGAAGGCTAAATCGTTAAATACCTGAACGAGAGAGCCTTACCCTGTTTCAAGACGTTACAGACGCTAGACAATATGACAATAGCAAAGAACTAACAAAGAATACCCCATACCCCCCTCCCGCTGTCCCTGTCTTTCCTTTACCTTTTGTGCTCTCTCTTTCTCTCTCTGTTCTATTCCCTTCTCTTGTTTTTTGTTACTGAAACTAAATCAATGTAATACGTATTTCAAATCCAGTTCCGTAGTAATTTTAATTGTGAAATTATTTTTAGAAAAACTGAAAACAAAATATATGCAAAGTTAATCATTTACGATCTTCGCTACTTTAAACGTAAAAACTTTGTTAGGGTTTAGGGGGCGATCGCCCCAGTAGCCCCCTGCTGGATCCGCCACTGGTAACACTCGCAGTCAGTCAGATGATAAAAAACAACAAAAGACAGCGTGCGTGATGAGCGTTAGATGTTAGTTGATATGATTTCGTCTGTTCAACTTTTTCAATTTCAATACGATATATATGTCGCCCCGGTGGCGCAGTGGTCTAAGGCGCTGGCCTCTGATCATTCGTCCGTAAGGGGTCCGGGTTCGAATCGGGGGTCAGGCATGGATGTTGTGTTTGTCTTACGGCACTGGCTCTCTCCCTTCCCTGGAACCAGTGACCCTAAATTAGGGACGGGCGACTGAGTTGCTCACGGTGGTCGTTAAACCTCCAATCAAAAAAAAAAAAAATACGATATCTTTGTTAATTCTCTCACAAGAATTTAATTTATTCAGAGTCAGGGCCGGATTAAGGCCTTGGTGGGCCCCTAGGCTAAGACCTCTGAGAGGACTACGAAGGCTAGAACATCTGAGTGGGCCCCCAAAGAACTTATGACGGATAATTATTGAAGTCCGTTAAAACCAGCAAAAGACAAGCATGGTATACAAAAAATGTATACCATGCTTGTGAAAATTAATACCCTAGAAATTACCTGCAGAGTTTTCAGAAAAAGACACTGTATTTCCACTGTTTTCACACAAACATGGGTTAAAAGCTTAATATTCCAAGATTTCGTCTTGGAATTTTCAATAATTTAGCATGGTATACATTTCTTGGCGCATCATTTTTTTTTTTTTTTTTATGCAATGCGAAATCGCAGTGGATTTCACCCTAAAGTGCACACCGGGAGGTGTGGGTAGATGGCCACGAAAAGCCGAAAACTGTTTCGCCGCCCCCACTGTACACAGCGACATGAAACGTTTACCATTAGTGAGCTGTTGCTTTAATCTGTTCGTCTTCTGCACACTGTTTGCGATCGAATATGAGTGGAATTCCTACAAGACAAAGTTAAAACTATTTTATTTCTCCCTGTATATAAGCTGTGTATTATTTGCGGTGTAGCGGCATACCACCTCGGTCCTTGTTAATGGTGGGCCTCCATCAGACCCCTCCCTTTAATCCAGCTCTGGAAAACGTTGAAACTGTCTCCCTGACCACCCTGTACACAGCGATACGAAACCTTTACTCTAGGTAAATCACTGCCTTGAAATCTATTCGTCTACGACCTCTGTTTCTGACCAAGTGGAAATCATACGAGACAAAGTAAAACTATTGTATAAACCTCTCTATCTATCTGTTATTTGACCAGGCATGTCTCCTGTGCCCATGGGAATGATGACCCCCAAGACTATAGCCCCTGCAGACCCCCCCCTTTAATCCGGCCCTGTTCAGAGTTGTGTTTTTTAAAAGCTTTATCGTTAAAAGTCTCCTAACCTATTTGAAGTTGTCATTTAATTAATCACCGTGCTAGTACAGGGTGTCTCACTAGGCAGTCCCCCCAAAAGAACCAACTATTGTTTTCATCTCACTCTACATAAAAGCACGACGTTTGTTTACAAGTAACTTTGATCCTTGAGAGATGTGCGGGAGTAATTTACCTGATCAGACGATGACTCATTGTGACGTCACCCCACCAGATGGCCGAACACGCAAATTCTGCCCGGCTGCGTGTTTTACTGTGACGTTGACGTCGTTCAGGATGGCTGTGTATACCGTTACGGAACGGGTGTTTATTATTAAAAGGTATTGGATAACAAAATCTATAAAGGTAAACACAGCGTGAATTCCTGGAGAAGTGTGGGAGGAAGAAAAGCATTCGACAAACGTTACATCGCCAGGTTAGCGAAGAAATTTGAAACCGCGGGCAGTGTTTTGAACCAATACAGTGGCCGACGTCCTCCTTTAGGGGAAGAAAAAAACCGAAGAGGCGAAGCACAGGCTGCTGACATCACCGAATAAGTCATTACTACGTATTCTGTTTCCACATACCAAAGAGCCGCGAAAAAGCTTTGCTTCATCCGTACCGTGTGACATCTCTGCAAGGGTTGTAAGAACCTTGAAAAGCGTGGGTCTTGTTGTTACTGGTTCCTGACATTTTTACTAGCAATTCCGAACATTTTGGATTTTACAAAACTTCTTCCTGTATCGCATACAACACCTGATGGAAAATATTTTTCACATAATTTCTAATGTTTGGTAAAGAACGGTTTGGCCACCAGGGGTCATAAGTGTTCATTTCCGCTTCTGATGTATTTGTAGCAAAATCTAGGCTCCTAAAAACTCGACTAAATTTTTTTTTTTTTTTTGGACCGATAACGCTCATATGGATAAACCTTTTATAAGAATACTTTCTTCCTAAAATAATGCATGTTTTTCCCACCAGGGGACGTAAAGTCACATTTTATTTTTGTCGATAACTCTGTTTCTAAGAGTTCGTAAGCTCACGATTCCGTTTATAGCAATATCTGAAGGATTAAAGACCCGATTGAAAAACTTCTTTCTCCCGTCAGATACGATTGTTTTCCGTACCGGTTCCATTGACTTTGAATAGCTTTTTTTTTTTTTTTTTGATTGGAGGTTTAACGACCACCGTGAGCAACTCAATGGGCTATAAGCAGTCGCCCGTCCCTAATTTAGGGCCACTGGTTCCAGGGAAGGGAGAGAGCCAGTGCCGTAAGACAAACACAACATCCATGCCTCACCGGGATTCGAACCCGGACCCCTTTCGGACGAATGATCAGAGGCCATCGCTTAGACCACTGCGCCACCGGGGCGGCTGAATAGCTTTGATGCATTTAATTTGCGTCAGAACGGATTCAAAAGACGTGCTTATTACACCCGAAAATTCGGTGTCATCTTTCTTGTTCAGATTGACATCGAGATGGTGAAAATGGATTCTGTTCGGGCATTTGGATTTGGTCTCGTTGAGTTTCAGTCACTGCCTGGTGCGTTGGTGGCCGAGTGGTGTTGTGGTTCTCTGTGATGTTGTTGTGCGGTGCTTGGTTCCCCTTGCTCCCCTTCCCACTAGACTGGTGTTACGGTTCACAGTTTGAAAGATATGTCACTCTCTCCTTTCACTCAATTTGTTTTGTTTGTCTTTCCTATTGAGTTCCCTTACTCCAATCTCCTAGCTTCCTATTTCTAAGGGTAGTTTTAGACCTGGGGTCAGACACTCATTTCCTAAAACTTCTTCAAATATCGTGTTATCGTAAACTGTGCAATATATCATGTATACCATTATTTCTATATTTCTTTACATTCCCGCAATGTTGTGGGCACAAATGAACAACTTGTTCGCTATCACGAACTTAGCAAAGTATTATCACGAAGTTACCGAGGTTATCATAGAATGACCACTGGTAAACATTGTGTTCCGCAACAGATTTTTCTGCATAAACATAAAGTCTCTATTGTTCTCCAAGTTACTAGTATTATGTACGAATGTGTTGCGTATGAAGAACTAGGGTTTAATAAATATGGGAAATAAATTTTTGTAGTCAAAATGGAAATTTCCGAAATTATCACGAAATTGCCACTATACACAAAAGGTACGTTATTCGGCAAAACAACATTGCGGGTGACGTTAATTTTATCTGAATGGGAGAGGAACAATAGGACTGGTTGTACGGCATTTCCCAAGTGTTTCGGACATTTGGTACCACAATAAACGTCCCGAATGCAGCTGGAAATCGTGGCACCCAATCGCAGTAATGATCGAATAGCCCCCAGAGAATCTTCAACAATGTAAACACCTTTTTTCTCTTGAAACGTACGTCCAACCGCGCCTTCAATTTTGAACATGAGTAATTGATATCCTCTGAAAATATGAGGAAGAAATGTGAATTTCAATTTACCCAAACTGGGGAAGCATAATCTAATTCTATAAATAGAAAAATGATAAAGTACGATGCGAAAAAAAACTGTGCCAGAAATTGGTGCAAAAGTTTAAATTCCAATTTTAATTAGATTATAAACAGTGATTTTTGAACCTTTTCTTGAGCTGTATCCGGTAGAGCTGAGTTCGGGCTCAATTTTGTATATCAGCCCGAGCCTACCCGAACCCGAATTTTATATTGCAAGATAGAGCCCGGGCCCGAACGAGCCCGAAAACGGGCTAACCTGTTCAACAATTAATAAAAAAAACAACTCCTTTTCCACACTTCCACTCTCTCCTCATCCTGCAATTAACCAATGTATTTCTCGAATGGGGAATGCCGCCCCGATGGCGTAGCGGTCTAAGCGATGGCCTCTGATCATTCGTCCGAAAGGGGTCCGGGTTCGAATCCCGGTGAGGCATGGATGTTGTGTTTGTCTTACGGCACTGGCTCTCTCCCTTCCCTGGAACCAGTGATCCTAAATTAGGGACGGGCGACTGCTTATAGCCCATTGAGTTGCTCGCGGTGGTCGATAAACCTCCAATCAACAACAAAAAAAAAAAAAAAAAAAATGGGGAGTGGGGAAGGGACCTCTATTTTTGTAGAGAATTCGATTTCCTTTGACCGTTCGTTTCCACCCGAAGTGCTTCGGGCGGCCGGGCATCCAAAGTGATAGGGCGGTGCTGCAATTGTATGTTGCTCAAATAATGCTAATATTATCACGCCATAATGCGCAGCAATATGTACGTTGCTACATAGAATTAGCAGGAAGTTAGTGCTTGGAGATGGGGAGGGGGTTAATTATCTTTGGCAAGCTATCAACTATCCAATATCTATAGTTCTTGAAAAAGCTTTTTCTTTTCTGCAGAAACACACTAATGCGCGGCCTATGGCATTTCTACCCAAGTCCGGAATAAATAGCCATCTCGAATGCTCGCTCTCCGAAACGTGCTGGAATAACTGCCGTATTCGGCGACGAGGCATCAGGAAGCTTCTCCAACCAGAATCAGTTGCCGAAGAATTCCCTTTACCAACTACACTGCTGGCCACCTAAAATGCAACACCAAGAAGGAATCATCCGATTGGCCTGAAATTCACAGCATGTGTTGCCCGCGAGAGGACATACAAACGATTAGCATTGCAGGGCTTATGCAAATCGTGTGCGCCCGTCACGCCACCGAGAAGCACAATAAGAAGGGTGCACAGAAGGCGGGGTGTAAGTAGTGGAAGTGTGTTGTGCTGCCGGACCTGTGCGTGGGAAGCTTCCTGATGCCTCGTCGCCGAATACGGCAGTTATTCCAGCACGTTTCGGAGTTCGACAGAGGACGAAAAGTGGCTTATCGCGACAGCGGTTTATCGTACCGAGACATCGGCACCCATGTGGGACGACATCCACCCACAGTGAGGCGAGTATGGATACGGTGGGTGCAGGAGGGACGGACGGACCGACGTGAACGATTGCCGCAGCCGCAGCACACCACCGAACGAGAGGACCAGCATGTTGTGCGGCGGGCATTGACGGCTCCTCGTACCGCCACATCACGAACGTTAGCGCAGGAATTAGGGTGTGTTGCGCAACAACCTGTGTCAGCACGTACCGTTCGACGTCGTATGCAGGAGCGGGGACTTGTCGCACGGCGTTCATTGCTCCGATTACCATTAACGTTACACCACCGGCGAGTGCGGCGGCAGTGGGCCGTTGAACGCCGCACCTGGACTACGGAATGGCACGACAGTGTCTTCTCCGACGAATTCCCGCTTCTGCCTGCGGCACCGCGGCGAGAGACTGTATGACGCCTGCATTATGCATCGCCATACCGGTTCATCGCTTGGCGTTATGGTTTGGGGCGCAATTGGATATTACACCCGCACCCCTCTGGTACGCATCGCCGGTACACTCAACAGCCACCGCTACATCTCCGACGTTTTGGAGCCTGAGGTCTTCCCGTACCTTCAGGACTTGCCAGCGGCCACGTTTCAACAGGACAAAGTGCGCCAGTACGTGGCACGCATCGTGCAACAATTCTTCACGGCCCACCAGGTGTCACTGCTGCCGTGGCCCGCCTGTTCTCCCGATATGTCGCCCATCGAACACGTCTGGTCGCTGATTGGCAACCGAGTGGCCCGGCAAGCACCACCTGCGACTACGCCTGAAGAACTGTGGCAACGTGTGTAAGCAGCCTGGACCGACATACCCCAAGCCCACATTCAAAGCCTCTTTCGTTCGATGCCGCGGCGTGTAGCGGCCGTTATTGCCAGCCATAGGGGCCACACGAACTATTGATGTCTGCGTGTTCCGCAAGTTGCAAGGGCCTGTAAGCTCAATCGTTTTATCTTTGTATCTGTTGTTATGTGTCCAGTAAATCTGCCTTTGCTATCTCGTGTCCTTCTTGGTGTTGCATTTTGGGTGGCCAGCAGTGTATAAAGTGCCTCATTTGCTAAATCATATAAAATCACATTTAGATATAAAAAAATTCTCTCTCTCTCTCTCCCTCTCTCTCTAAGAGCCAGAGCCTGATTCAGGCCCGGGCTGTGCTTCAGGCTTTCGGGCTCGGTCTCAGCCCGTCTCAACTGTGGTGACTGGGGCAGCCGCCCCACCTTCCCCGCCCTCGTCCCGCCTCTGTCGGAAAAATTAAAAAAAAACCAACTTCAGCGTTCCTTCAGTTTTGATAACCATTCATTGTTTTCTGTGCCAGGGTAAAGTTAAAATCTGACGATTCCAAGTTTTATTCTTCTCTAAAATGGACAGCGGAGCCGTTATTGTGACATATAAATGAAGTTGAATTTAAATGTCCTGGCAACGCAGCACAAAAGGCACCTGTACCTTCCGCCACTGTCCCGTAAGCCATCTGCTGTGATGGTGTATCTCAAAGGGCAGATGAACCCTCGGGCGAGAGTCACTTCCTTCAATGGCGATTTCTTTCTCGTATTATTACGATGATTCCTGAATCACTGCTTGGGATCAATTCTGTGTTTTGTCTCAAGGCTCCGGATATCCTTTCTACTCACGTGACTACCATTCCCTCCTACGTGCTCTATCCGTAAGGTGTCTTTAACCCCAAGAGAGCGAGGTCAGCCGATTTGACATCCAGTAAGGCTCGTGCTCCGCTTTAAAGCTATCTTTTAAAAAGTTGCGAAACCTCACTGTCCCCGTAGATGTAACATCGTATGCTCTATCGGTCTTCCAGAACAACAAAACGTACATTATATCACGGCATCTTTGTCGGCAACGGGGCGGTTAACCCTAGTTAGTGGTTTTGGATCTAGGTGAAAATACACTCGGAGAAAACACCCCAGAAAACTGAAAAGCGGTAAAAATACCCCCGGAGGAAATACCCCCAGCAGATCAAACACTCACATCTCCCAATATCATGCATTTTTTGCAGTTACCTTCGACGCTTTCTCCGTTTGTTAATAACAGTCTACACGCATAAACTCCATGCGGTGAAACAGAATGAAAGGAAGTCATTCTTGCAGTAGTACTAAAGCGATTTACTTGTGCAATCAACTAAAATCCATTGGACGGGGGTATTTCTTCCGCTTTGGAAAAAATAACCCCGCAGGAAATACCCCTGCAGATCAAACACTCGGATGTTTAGAAAATTCTATGATTTTCGGGCAAAAGACAAAGCGGAGAACTGGCCACAAAAAGTATAAGGGGCCTTATAAGAATTGCGTTCTTAACTGTCACGTCTCCAGAGGTTGGTTATCTGAGTCACATAAAGTTCCTTAATTTCGTATTTTCTTAATTGCAATATTTAATGTAATTCCTTATATGAAATGTTCATAATCTACAACAAGCCGTCGGGGGAGGGGGGGGGCTTATATAATGGTTCCGTACACGACCACGAATTTTCAGGAATTTGAGGTTAATTCACCCTCCCCCAAGTTTCTAAGATCGCAGACAAGTGTTCAAGGTAAGGGATTTGCTCACAATTTCTATGCTTCATGTTGTGTTTAGTGGTAGACTATGTATGCTCTTCCCCCCCCCCCAGAAATTTGGTTAAGTCTGTAAAAGGGGATACGAGGTGCTTGGTTTGGAGGGCTCCACTCCCAACTTCCGTAATTTTATATTCTAGACTTCTAGAGTCGTCGGTCATTGTATCCTCGATGTTACCCCTAAAGAGCTCTTAGAAACTGGGATGGGGGGGATGAATTCACCCCACCCTTCTGGAAATTGGTGTTCGTGTACAGAATCATTATATAAAGCAAGGTGCTAATGTTTACAGCTCTACGTCCATTTTAACATTTTGGGGAAAAGCCCCCCCCCCCAAGCTCACGGACCTCGCGGACGCTTCAAGGGGAACATCCTGGATACACTAACAGACTCCAGCGGCCCAGAATGAAATATTATGCAAGTTGGGGGTAGAGTTCCCCCAAACCAAGTGCGCCTCGGAAATTTATTTCTTCAAATTAAAGTACAATTCCCGCTTGGTTTACATGGAACGTTTTCTCGAAATTCGTTTGGAGTTCCCAATTCAGTTCTCAATATAGGCCCAGAAACGGCAATCTTTATAGCCCCCCCTTGAACTTTTGTGGCCAGTTGCCCTAAACTCGTATGAACCGGCATGAATATTCAGACAAACAAAAGAGTTCCTTCCCCTCGTTAGGCACCTTGGAAAACTGCAACACATAATTTGGAAAACTGCCCCACTGGAAAAATTGTCACACATTCAAAGTGTTCTTCGGAGGAACAGCATTTCTGCCCGGCCCTTAAACATGTGGCAATTTTCCAAGTTGCTGAAAGTTGTGTGGCAAGGTTGCCGGTAAATTGCCACACCGGAACACTGCCACACATCAGTGTTTCTGTGTGGCAGATTACAGTGAACCGTTTGTTCTGCAGGTATTTTTCCCTGGGGTATTTTTACCGCTTTTCAGTTTTCATAGGTATTTTCTCCGGGGGTATTTTTACCGTTTACCAGTGGGTTTAGCTCTTTTATTTTGTGAGGAAGTGAGAGCAATACGATTAACTTTTCCATAACTATAAAATATTATGTGTCAAAATCTACGTTAAAATGTTGGCTGCTGTATATGACACTGTCAATTTTTAAAAAAGAATTACATGAAAACTCAAGAACAATATTGAACAGGGTGATCAGGGCGATAACGGAAAATCATTTGCACCTCCGCAGATTTTTTTAACGGGAAACCAAAGGGACCACTTTCGCCCCTTCCTAGTCCTCTCTCACACTCAAGCGTTGTGTTTAACACTACCACCTAACACAAAATGATTTACATATTAAATACATGTTCAAATTTCAATTCCAAATACACACTGTAAATGCTGGTATTGGGTCCTGTGTTCGAATCCCGGACGGGGCATGGGTGGTATATGCAGTGGCGTATACTTAAAGATATCTAGGGAATCAGAGATGGACCATCTGTTTTCTTTAATCAATTGTTTATAAAATTTTCTGTGACACATTTATTTTCATTCATTTAAATATCCACTCAAGTCTGGGATGGTGAAATTTGAGGGCCGCCCTGGTGGCGCAGTGGTCTAAGCGATGGCCTCTGATCATTCGTCCGAAAGGGGTCCGGGTTCGAATCCCGGTGAGGCATGGATGTTGTGTTTGTCTTACGGCTTCGGCTCTCTCCCTTCTCTGGAACCAGTGACCCTAAATTAGGGACGGGCGACTGCTTATAGCCCATTGAGTTGCTCACGGTGGTCGTTAAACCTCAAATAAAAAAAAAAAAAAAAAAAAAAAACAGAAAAAAAAAATATTTTGAGGCTGCTATCTCAATGCGAAGCAAACGGATATCTCTTGAAGTTCAGAGAATTCCACCGGAGAGTATAATGGGAATCTGAGCTCAGCGAAGATTCCCTCGAGCTTCCTGAGATGCCAAGGTTTAACCTTGGGAACGATAGACGAGGCTATTGCGCAAGCTGGACTCCAAACAAGCCACGGGAAAGTGGACAGGTAAGACAATTTCTCGATTGTGAGATGGCCTAAAGAAGACGGCCGGTGTTGTTGTTTATTTAGTTCACGAGTTAAAACCCACACGACACAACTTTACCATCCTTATATTTTTAGCACGTCTTTTGTAAAACAAGTTAGTAAAATCAGGCAATGCATTGATTATCATACGCTTTCCCAAACATACCAGAAATCATTACTCAAGTTATGAGGATAATGGCTGTGGAATAAACCTCGCTCTTGTGCCCTGATCTTTGACCCCATTTCGATGATATTAAACAGAATTCGTTCAGTGTACCTCCGGAACAACATACTAAAGTTTTGTCGCAATAGAAGCATTTTTAGTCAAGTTATGAGGATAATGGCTGCGGAATAAATCTCGCTCCTGTGCCCTCACCTTTGACCCCATTTCGATTATATTCAACAGAACCGGTTCATTATATCTCCGGAACAACATGATAAAGTTTTTTCGCAATCGAAGCATTTTTTACGTAATTATGACGCATAAGGGGGGGTGAAATGGATCCCGCTTTTATGTCCTGACCTTTGACCCCATTTCGCCCATTTTGAATAGGGTTCGTTCCCAGTTGTCCCGTACCACATACTAAAATTTCATCGAAATGGAACCATTTTTACGTGCATTATCGTGCGGACGGACAGACAAAGCTCGAGCATATACGCTTCTTCAACCTACGGTTGGAAAGCGTAAAAAAGGTCGTGCTTATGTTATCAGTTTGTCCGTCCGTCTGCGGACACCATATCTCTGCAACTATTATTCTGATTTCAGAAATTCTTTTTGCATTGGGAAGCTTAAAATAGGCGAATGATGATCCTTCATTTCGTTTTACGATTTCGCCGCTAGAGGGCGTAAATGCTAATGATATCGAATTCAAAATACATTTCATTCCATATATTTGCTTCTAAACATCCGATTGAAAAAATTATTTTACCTTTCTATTCCACTTATGTCGAAGACTATTAGGAATAAGCACTTTTTCAAGTTAGGAATAGATTTTCCGCTAGGGGGAGTAAAAGTAATAGCGTTTCCTCTGATATCTCCACTTCTAAAACTCCGATTTCAAAACTTTTTCCTTCAGCGGATGTAGCTACAGATGGGAAATATTTTGCATATAATTCCTAATTTTTGGTAAGCAATGGCTTAGCCACCAGGGGGCGTAAGTGTTAAAATTTCTGCTTCTGATGTATTTACCACAATATCTGAGCTTCTAAAATTTCAATTGAAAAAATTTGCTCGTGCACCGATACCACTTACGCCGATGAACCTTTTCGGTATATTTTCTTCTTAAAATATTACATTGTTTCTCCGCCAGGGGGCGTCGATGTATGTCTTATTTTTGTCAATATCTCTGCTTCTAATGGTCCGATTTGAAAAATTCCTTCTTCATTGGATAGAGTTTCCGATGGGAAATGTTGTTCATATAATTTCAAAAGTTTCAAGTAATTGATAAACATTCCGCTAGGGGGGTGTTGGTAAATTGCGTTTCCCTAGATATCTCTGCTTCTAAAACTCCTATTTGAAAAATTCTTTCTGCACCGGATACAGCTCCTGGTATCAAGTCTTTTGCATATTATTTCTAATTTTTTGGTAAAAAATTGTTTGGCCACCAGGGCGCATTGATGTATATCTTATTTTTGTCAATATCTGAACTTCTAAGAGTCCGATTTGAAAAATTCTTTCTTTGTTGGATAGCGTTTCCGGTGCGAAATGGTTTTCATATATTTCAAAATTTTCAAGCAACTCATAGACATTCCGCTAAGGGGCGTGAAAGTAAATTGCGTTTCCCCCGATATCTCTGCTTCTAAAACTCCGATTTAAGAAATTCTTCCTGTATCGCATACTGCTCCGGATGCGAAATTTCTTCATATAATTTATAATATTTGGTAAATATGGTTTGGCCACCAAGGCGCATAAATGTTAATTTCACAAAGTCTTTTACAAAGTCTTGTCCCCAAGATTAAGTTATTCATTTCTTATAGATTTCGAGGAGCTGAACACGAACATGACAATAGAAATGCAAAATTGGCTACGATTTGTAAGAGATCCTCAATAGTTTCTTATACGTATTTACCACATGTACCGGTAAATGTTCGCTTCTACGCCCGACGTCTCTTTGCCTGTCGCTTGTATAGCTGCTCAGGATCATCTCAAGTGAGCGTCCAACAGTAGTTCGTTAACGTAGAAGTGGAACACTTTTCCTGGTATCGTTTCTCCATCGTTGCAATTTCCTAATGGAAACGTTCACCGTGCTCATCAATAACCATGCCGCAGTTGTCGGGGAAGAAATCCAATTGGGAAAGGAGCAAGTGTATCTTTAAGGACATATTGCAGCTAAGTTTGTGATACAGAGACAAATGTCCTCAACCAGTTCCTTGTAGTTTTCTGATCTCTCATTTCTCAGGAAGTTAGTTGACACGAGACGAAACGCGTCCAGGGCTTTTTTTTCTCATCACTCTGTAGCAGGCAGTCGAGCGTCTCGTCAATGAAGAGCTCTCGGATCTGATGATCCACAAAAATTTTCGAGCAACAGTGTTTCCTAAATAATATTTTATTAATTTCATTTTGGGGAAAGATCTTGCTGCCATAGCAAAATGACAAATGTCGAAAATAACATTAACGCTGTGCAAAATTGTGGGATTTCTGCAGATGAGCAATGATTCGCATTTGATACTTTGAATCATGATATTCTTCTTTCTAAATTACAAAATATAGGAATCAGGAGTAATACTTATTCACTTTTCAAAAATTTCTTGACTAACAGACAACAATATACACAAATTGAGCATTATCACTCCTCATTTCAAATTATGAGATCAGGAGTACCTCAGGGTTCTGTCCTCGGCCCTTTATTGTTTAAAAAATATATACATTAATGATTTATTTTCGCTGTCAACTCATATGGATCTTTTTCTGTATGCTGATGATACAGCTGTTCTTATAAAAGGGAAAAACTTAGGTGAAATACTAACACAATGTAATAAACAGTTGCAAACTATATCTGACTGGTTAAATTCTAATGCACTAATAATTAATGTTAATAAAACTAAAGCTGTGATTTTATCTAATACGTTTTCTCCTTTAACACCAAATGCACAAATATCCCTTAATAATAAAAGAATTGATATAGTGCCTTCATTCAACTACCTAGGAACTACAATAAATTTTGACCTGAAATGGAATAAACGTATTAATTTTCTTTTAATTAAACTATCTAGAAATATTGGTACAGTGAGTAATATCCAGACTGATCTAACAACTGAAACATTGATCTCATTGTATTACACATTATTTCAAACTCATATTAATTACTGCATGCTATCATGGGGACAAACGACACAATACAATATTAATAAATTACAAATTCCACAACATAAATTTATTAGACTAATTGATCTCAAATCACATCCTAATACTCGACCTTTAATAAATTTTAGAACAAAAGTATATCCCAATAAATATAATATTCTTACTATTACTCAACTATACTATTTTAATCTTGGTAAAATTAGGTTCAAACGAATTAAATATAATTTCTATTCAGATCTCATATTTCTTAATACACATGCACATTCGCATGAAACAAGGAATAAACTACAATTACGACCTATTTTTCCAAAAATGGAATCAATTAAACTTACTTTAAATTACAGAGGCCCTCAATACTGGAATTCTTTACCTAGCAAGCTGACTAACTTAAACAATTTTAATTTATTTAAAAAAAAATTCCAACTCTATCTACTTCAATAATAAAAAAAGAAGGAAAAGATTGGCAAAACGTGTTCTGATTGTCTGACTTGATGTGTCTACCTGTTCTTGTTTCTTCTACGGGGAGTATAGGGCTATGTCAGGCCATTTTGGCCTTTTCCCTTGTCTTCCCTGTTGTTACAGTCTATGTTCATCATTTATGAACTGCCAATTTTTTTCCACTCTTTTTTTTCTTCTAAAAGCATGTAACAACAAAAATAAATAAATAAAAATAAATAAAATTAATAAATATGATGATTCATGAATAGACTACGTATTGTTTTCCTTTTTTCAAGAAATGCTATTTCCAGAGCAAATGCGTTGAGAAGAGACTGTTTAGTGAAAAAATCACTGCTATGAAGTACTGTAACTCTACTTTGCTTGTAAAACACGTTTACTTGGGGGGGGGACGGGTTAGCCACCTCCATGAGCATTATGGGAGTCACCCGTCCCTACTTTGGGGTCATTGCTCCCAGGAGAGGGACAAAACATTCACCGTAAGACAGGCACAGCCTATGCCTGACCATTGATCAGTTCCAGCTCGGAAAGCAAAAGAAAGAAAGAAAAGAAAATTCGAAACTATCATCTTAAAGTTACAGATATCGTGAGAAATGTAAATATGCTTTTAACTAATGGTAAAAGTAGTACACCACGAAAAGGTGGAACATCTTAAATACATTTGCATCTATTTGATCCAAATACAAATTTGTAGAACGTCTTCGAGAAACAGAAACTTTGTGACAAATGTAAATATACGTAGATGGCAACAAGAATATTGCGCATCGGGAAAAGCTGGAGGTACATAGGGAAATTAAAATATATTTCCCCTTTGCTCGACACAAATAGGAAATTTTTACAATATGAACTTTTCTAAGACACTGTACTGTGTGCTCATCAAACAAAAATAATATGTATGTCAAACGTTAAAAGAAGCATGTCCAAAAACGATCACCGATTTGACGATAGGATCCTCGAATGCAAACAGGAAAAAGCTGCTTTTAGATACATTGATCTGTCCACGGCAAATTTGTAAATTTTTTCGCATGTTCCATATACAGTATATACGTTGAGGTGCCAGTTTCGTAGGCACACCTACGCTAAAGTATGCAGATCAGTTGATTAATATCACGGGCGTAGAATTGCATGGGGAAGTGTCCCTCTCAACGTCTTTTTAAGTAGAGATCTCCCCCCTCAACTTTTGGCTCGTTATCCAACATACTATGATTCCCTGAATTTTTCAATTTCCAAAGCTCATTATTTCAAGAATTTAAAAAGAAATTCAGAGTAATTGAGTTCTGCCTTGATATTTTTAATACCAAATGTTACGTTGCGAGATTATTTTCTGTTGTCATACAATGTGTGTAAAATACATATATACACTGAAAGGACAAATTATTACGTACACCCCGGTGAAAATACGCAAAGCAGCAGGACAGCAGCAAATCGCGGTGCGCAGGAAAACCTGTTGGCGCTATAAATAGATTGGGTCGGTACGCACAAGAATTCATTCCGTCAAGTGCCAGCATGGGTCGAGGACGAGACTTAAGTGAGTTTGATCGAGGTCAAGTCGTGGGAGCCAGGAAGGCCGGCCAGATGTTCAATCAGCGCAACGGCGAAACTGTTAGGAATTCCGCGACAAACCGTAGCAAGTGTGTACCAGAAGTACGTGGAATCCGGCAAAACCGCGAACAGTAGGATGAAATGTGGCCGTAAAAGTGCATTGTATGATCGAGGGTGCCGACGATTGGCCCGCATCGTACAGATGAATCGGAAGGCTTGTTTGCAGCAAATCACGTCACAATTTAATGAAAGAGCATCCACAAGCCTATGCTCAAAGACAATCCGTCGACACATGACACAACTCGGCTGGGGCTAAACCCCCTAGAGAGGAAGCCCCAGCGCGCGAACTGCGAAGGGGTGTGACGTCACGGTCAGATCGCAATCCCTCTCTGCAGAAGCAGAAGGATCAGAGGAGTCCTGTGTAGGCTTTACTTTTAGTGTCACTTTGCTTTGTTACTATCTTAAGTATCAGCTTGATTGTAAAAAAAAGTGTAATGGGGAGATTTCAAAAGCATTTTTCTACTGATGTGTGAATATTCTTTAGAAGTTTTTGTTTCTTTTGTAAGCAGCACATCGGGGGGGGGGGCATACTTATATATAATGAATGAACACATTTGTTGATGATTCTCTCTTCGGTCTACCAGTTTTTTTCGTTGCTGTTGTTGTTGTTTTGTGTGTGTGTGTGTGTGTGTGTGTGTGTGTGTGTGAGGGAGGGGGGGGGTCTGTTAATGTGTTAATTGATAAATAAATACATTGCTCTTTCCACGTTCCAGAAACACATAGCAACCGAAAAATTGTTTTCAGCGGCCGCCATGGAATGGAACCACGGAACTCTCGATATCTAGCCGAAAGCGTAAACTTTACACGCGCTCGGCTAGATATCGAGAGTTCCGTGGTTCCATTCCATGGCGGCGGCTGAAAACAATTTTTCGGTTGCTATGTGTTTCTGGAACGTGGAAAGAGCGATGTATTTATTTATTTACTGACGCCACGTATTTGGAGGATGTTAATTGATATTTTCAATATCCGTTTCAGTTGAAAAATGAAAAAAAGAAAAAAAAACCGGTTTGCCTTACGATATACTTCTGGAGAAAATATTAATACCTTTTGTGTGATATGTTTTTTTTTACAAAGTTGGAAAGAAAAAAAAGATATGACATTCAGATGTGTAACATAAAATTTGTGACGTTATGTGCATAAATTCAAAGATATCCAAATTAAATTTTTCCATGCACATTTGACAAAGAACTTTTTCCTAAGTGATTTTAATTTATATTTTTTTTTCCTTCTAGAAGTAGTTGCAAGATTTGAGCATATATCTTACTGCAATTGCAGGAAATATACTCACGAAATCAGAAATTTTGCTTTCGCGTTCGTTACGCAATTAGAGAACTTTTGTTTTGTTTTTAATAAATCGAACGCGAAGGGAATTTCTAAAAGTGTTGAGTGAAATGATTATGTTCATAGAGTTCTGCCAGTTTGCCATTCACGCACATAAAAAAAAAAAAAAAAAAAAAAAAAAAAGAAATGTTGTTGCAAAAATGCTTTACGTAAAATGTTGGGCTTTTGTTATTATGCGTGAAAAAACTATTATGCTTGTGTTCCCTTTGCCAAAATTGAAAACTAAAGGAAAAATTTCTTGAAACAATTTTTAAGACCGGTATATGAAATCCTTTCGCACCACAAAATCAAAGCTTTGAAATTCTCCGATTTGTAGATATCATTGTAGGTAACTGAGAACAAAAAAATGAAAACTAAGGATGTAAACTTTTGACATTATCCAAGGACGAAAAATACAGAAAAAAAAAAAAAAACAATCGATTTATTGTGGTGTGCGGAAATTATTTAGTATCGCAGTCCCGAAAATATGTTTTAGCGTTAACACCGCGGTACTCCATCAGCGTTCTCAGGAGCGGCGAGTCTCGAGTCAGCCAGTCGGCCCGCTAGCTCTGACGTCATAGACCAGTTCGGAGGCTTTCTTACTCTTCAGGGGTTTTTGGATGGGGCAGTCGACGATGACATCGCGTCCCGATGTTAACGGCACAGCATTGCATGATTCGGCTGCAGTTTGCGAAGGTCCATCGAAACTGGAGCATGGATGATTGGAAACGCGTCGTATGGTCGGACGAGTCCCGTTTCACACTGTATGTGCGCCGATGGCAGGCAGCATGTGTGGCGTCAACCACACGAAGCTATGGACCCCGCATGCCAAGTTGGAGTACTACAGGCGGGTGGAGGTGGTGTAACTGTTTGGGCAGCTTTCACGTGGTCCGGCCAGGGTCATTTAGTACCTCTTGAGTCTTCCGTCACTGGTTCCAGCTATGTGAAGTTCCTGGACGAACATCTCCACCCTTTCATTACGTACCTCTGTCCGAACCAAGTTCCGATCTTCCAACAGGACAACGCTCCACCCCATCGGTCCCGGCTAGCGACCGACTGGCTCCAAGAGCATAGCAGTGAGCTTACCACACTCGCATGCCCCCTCGTTCACCGGACATCAACCCCATAGAGAATTTATGGGACATATTGGAACGAGCTGTTCGTGATCAACCATCCCCACCTACATCTATGCCTACTGTACGCCAAACACTCTTACATTGTTGGTCAGCGATAGCTGAGTCTGTGTTTCGGAACCTCATTGCGTCCGCACCACGACGTTTGGATGCTGTCCTGGGTACATTCAATAGACGAAACATTAGAGATAAGAGTGATGGGCATCCCCAGCGCAGAGTGGAACAGATCCAAACCGAACGCATGCGGTAAATAGGTGAACAGCAGGGCTTCCCAACAGTGTATCGCAATCGACGAACTTGGATAAACGTGGAGATCTGAGTGACTTTGATAGTGGATGCATTGTCGGCGTAAGACAGAGATGGGTCATTCTATCGTCCTAGTGGTAAGAATCCTAGGGTTTCCGAGGGCAACCGTATCAAGGGTGTACCAGGAGTATACCATCGACGCGGACTTACCAGCGCCCAGAGAGTAAGCGGTGGCCTACCACATGCAATTGGAGACCGGGGTCGACGTTTACTATCCAGGCTCGTACATATCGACCGTTTGGCAATGGCGGCGCGAATCATATCCTGGTTAAATGTCGGAGGCCCAAGCAGAGTCAGAGAGCGAGTGGGACGGCGCACGCTGAATATCCTGGGCTACAGGGGCCAATACCCTACTCGTGTGCAACTCTTGAGCATTTCGCCTAACCTGGTGCCGAGAACATCAAAACTTAACCTCTGCAGAGCGGTGCCGCGTCGTGTGGTCGGATGAATCCCGTTTTCAGCTGTATAGAGCTGATGGGAGGATGAAGGTGTGGCGTCAACAACATGATTTAATTGTCCCGTAGCACCAGGTTGGCTCTGTTCGAGGCGGTGGTGGCTCTGTGATGATGTGGAGAGCCTTCTCATGGTACACATTAGGTCCCTCAATGAGTCTGGAGAGGTTCTTAACCGCTGCGCGCTACTAGCATGAGCTGGCTGATCACCTGCATGCTATGATGACCTTCACAGATCCTGCGGCCGATGGTCTATTTCATCAGATAATGCACTGCCCCACCGGACCGCCATTACCCAGGCATGGCTCGAGGAACACTCATCTGAGTTTGGAACCATCCAGTGGCCTTCAAGGTCCCCAGATTTAAACCCAGTTGAAGCCCTCTAGAATGCCGTGGAGCGGAACACGAGATCCATGGATCCTGGACCGACGTCTCGGGCGGAGTTGTGGGCAATGTTGTAACAGGCATGGCTGGGAACATCAGATCCATGGATCCTGGACCGATGTCTCGGGCGGAGTTGTGGGCAATGCTGTAACAGGCATGGCTGGGAACATCGGATCCATGGATCCTGGACCGATGTCTCGGGCGGAGTTGTGGGCAATGCTGTAACAGGCATGGCTGGGAACATCGGATACATGGATCCTGGACCGATGTCTCGGGCGGAGTTGTGGGCAATGCTGTAACAGGCATGGCTGGGAACATCGGATCCATGGATCCTGTACCGATATCTCGGGCGGAGTTCTGGGCAGTTCCATGGATCCTGGACCGATGTCTCGGGCGGAGTTGTGGGCAATGCTGTAACAGGCATGGCTGGGAACATCGGATCCATGGATCCTGGACCGATGTCTCGGGCGGAGTTGTGGGCAATGCTGTAACAGGCATGGCTGGGAACATCGGATCCATGGATCCTGGACCGATGTCTCGGGCGGAGTTGTGGGCAATGTTGCAACAGGCATGGCTGGGTACATCGGATTGATGGATCCTGGACCGATGTCTCGGGCGGAGTTGTGGACAATGCTGCAACAGGCATGGCTGGGAACATCAGATCCATTTTTGTTTGATCCTGGACCGACGTTTTCTCGGGCGGAGTTGTGGGCAATGCTGTAACAGGCATGGCTGGGAAATTTTCATCATATCCATGGATCCTTGACCGATGTCTCGGGCGGAGTTGTGGGCAGTGTTGCAACAGGCATGGCTGGGGACATCGGATTCATGGATCCTGGACCGAGATCTCGGGCGGAGTTGTGGGCAATGCTGTAACAGGCATGGCTGGGAACATCAGATCCATGGATCCTGGACCGATGTCTCGGGCGGAGTTGTGGGCAATGCTGTAACAGGCATGGCTGGGAACATCGGATACATGGATCCTGGACCGACGTCTCGGGCGGAGTTGTGGGCAATGCTGTAACAGGCATGGCTGGGAACATCAGATCCATGGATCCTGGACCGACGTCTCGGGCGGAGTTGTGGGCAATGATGTAACAGGCATGGCTGGGAACATCAGATCCATGGATCCTTGACCGATGTCTCGGGCGGAGTTGTGGGCAATGTTGTAACAGGCATGGCTGGGAACATCGGATCCATGGATCCTGGACCGATGTCTCGGGCGGAGTTGTGGGCAATGCTGTAACAGGCATGGCTGGGAACATCAGATCCATGGATCCTGGACCGATGTCTCGGGCGGAGTTGTGGGCAATGCTGTAACAGGCATGGCTGGGAACATCGGATCCATGGATCCTGGACCGATGTCTCGGGCGGAGTTGTGGGCAATGTTGCAACAGGCATGGCTGGGTACATCGGATTGATGGATCCTGGACCGATGTCTCGGGCGGAGTTGTGGGCAATGCTGTAACAGACATGGCTGGGAACATCGGATCCATTGATCCTGTACCGATATCTCGGGCGGAGTTCTGGGCAGTTCCATGGATCCTGGACCGATGTCTCGGGCGGAGTTGTGGGCAATGCTGTAACAGGCATGGCTGGGAACATCGGATCCATGGATCCTGGACCGATGTCTCGGGCGGAGTTGTGGGCAATGCTGTAACAGGCATGGCTGGGAACATCGGATCCATGGATCCTGGACCGATGTCTCGGGCGGAGTTGTGGGCAATGTTGCAACAGGCATGGCTGGGTACATCGGATTGATGGATCCTGGACCGATGTCTCGGGCGGAGTTGTGGACAATGCTGCAACAGGCATGGCTGGGAACATCAGATCCATGGATCCTGGACCGACGTCTCGGGCGGAGTTGTGGGCAATGCTGTAACAGGCATTGCTGGGAACATCATATCCATGGATCCTTGACCGATGTCTCGGGCGGAGTTGTGGGCAGTGTTGCAACAGGCATGGCTGGGGACATCGGATTCATGGATCCTGGACCGATGTCTCGGGCGGAGTTGTGGACAATGCTGTAACAGGCATGGCTGGGAACATCAGATCCATGGATCCTGGACCGATGTCTCGGGCGGAGTTGTGCACAATGCTGTAACAGGCATGGCTGGGAACATCAGATCCATGGATCCTAGACCGATGTCTCGGGCGGAGTTGTGGGCAGTGCTGTAACAGGCATGGCTGGGAACATCGGATCCATGGATCCTGGACCGATGTCTCGGGCAGAGTTGTTGGCATTGCTGCGACAGGCATGGCTGGGAGCATCAGATCCATGGATCCTGGACCGACGTCTCGGGCGGAGTTGTGGGCAATGCTGTAACAGGCATGGCTGGGAACATCAGATCCATGGATCCTGGACCGATGTCTCGGGCGGAGTTGTGGGCAATGCTGTAACAGGCATGGCCGGGAACATCGGATCCATGGATCCTGGACCGACGTTTCGGGCGGAGTTGTGGGCAATGCTGTAACAGGAATGGCTGGGAACATCGGATCCATGCATCCTGGACCGACGTCTCGGGCGGAGTTGTGGGCAATGCTGTAACAGGCATGGCTGGGAACATCAGATCCATGGATCCTGGCCGATGTCTCGGGCGGAGTAGTTGACAATGCTGCAACAGGCATGGCAGACATTACCTCCGGAAACACTCCGGCATCTAGTGGAGTCGATACCTCGGCGGGTATTGGTTGTTATTCGCGCTAGAGGTGGGCCAACATGCCATTACGCAGTTATATCTAATGTTTCGTTAGTTTAAAACGTAATTGTCTTTCCGCTGTAACTGTAGAACTTCGTCCTTAACGCCAGTGACTACATTATGTGAACTAAAGTCAATGTGCACTGTACACTGAAGTGCCAGAAAAACTGGTACACCAGTCTAATACTTGGTAGGTCCCCCACGGGAGCGCAGGACTGCAGAAATACGACGGGGCATGGACTCCACTAGCTTCTGGAAATATGCTGTAGGCAATGCACACCATACTTCCTGCAGAGCGTTCCACAATTCGGGTGTATTCCGAGGTCTTGGATTCCTGTGTTCGATAGCGCGTTGTATGGCATCCCAAATGTGTTCTATCACGTTCAGATCTGGGGACTTGGGAGGGAATGGCAACACCCCAAACTCAGATGAATGCTTCTCTAACCATAATGTGGCGTTCCGACACTTGTGTGGCGGTGCATTTTCCTTTTGGAACAGGCCCAACCCATCAGCATGAATGCAGGACATGAACGGGTGTACCTCGTCAGAAAGGGTGCGCACATAGCGTTGGCCGGTCACATACCTTTGTAGACGTCCCAGGGGTTCCAGTGAAGTCCAGCTAAGCACACCCCATACCATTACGGACCCCACCAGCCGGTAACAGTTCCCTCTTGACAGGCGGGATCCATGGCTTCATGGGGTTTGCGCCACACACGAATCCTTCCATCTGCCCGATACAGTTGGAAACGCGACTCGTCAGACCAGGGTACTTGTTTCCCGTCATCAAGTGTCCAGTAGCGATGTTGGCTTGCCCAAGCGAGGTGCATAGCTCTGTGTCGTACACCCATCAAAGGGACTCGAGTTGGGCGTCGGCTCCTAAAACCCATATCGTGCAGGGTACGTTGCACAGTCCGGACGCTGATGCTTGTTGAGGCTCCAGCATTGAATTCCGATGATACCTGCTAGAGTGTTGCACGCCTATCACGTGAAACGATTCTTGGCAGCCGACGACGGTCACGTTCACCCAATGTCTTTTTACGACCACACTGGTATCGTAGGTTGGAGGTTTTGCCGGAATTCTTGTAGTCACGGTACACCCTTGCAATGGTCGTCCGTGAAAATCCGAACTTCGTTTCTACCTCCGAAATACTATGGCCCATCTCACGAGCGCCAACTATGACACCGCGTTGAAATCGCTTAAATCGTTATTACTTGTCATTCTCATGCCGAAAACAGCTCTGACAGCTGGCAGGGATGTCTGTCGCTTTATATGCGCACTGGCGGGCGCAACCGAGTACGCGCATAACTTACGTTGCTATATATTGTGCATAAGCTCTTCTGTACCAGTTTTTCTGGCACTTCAGTCTGATATTAGAAGGTACCCAGAGGAATTTCAAGAAAGAAATCAATAGTTATACTTACAAATACGTTTATTCAGTTTGTATATTGTGTACTCCACACTTTTATCCGGTTCATTAGCGTACTCATTACAATAGCAGCGATTTAACATTCAGTCACAGTGTAACAGCAATGAACAGCACGTCTACCATCAATAACATCAATCCCCAAAGCAACCGATGCATCGCATTTTTATCTAACGTTCTTATCAAGACACACATACGTCACTCTCATTTCGATATCAGATTGTTGTCAACGTCATTCTCGTTTGAGGGAGAAGACATAACGTTAAGGTTTGAAAATGTCTAAGAGAACGAACTCAAATTTACATAGAAAAAGAAACTCAAAAGGAAAGTTAGAATATACGTTACACATTGAGTACTTCACTTCGTAGCTAGACTGAAATACATATTTCAAACTATTAACTTGCTATTTCTTAAGACAAAAGTAACAATTATAGCTTGCTGTAGCCAAACGTAATCCACACATATATATATATATCTATTCGTTCAATATTTATCGTTGGTTCTTCACTTTACACGTAGCATATGGTATTCCGCACACCGCACTCCTTCAAACTACACTTACACTTCGTTTTATTTACCTTGATCAAATGTCAGGATGTAAACTTTGAAAACTCCTTGGGTGGAATATTGTGCCGTTACGTCAGAAAACGTTTACCGAGTAGAAACCAAATTTTTATAAGAACACAAACTCAAAAGGAAGGTTAAGTTAGATACATACACTATATTGACAAAACTCTCGGGACACCTAGAAGAGAAACACAACATAGCATTTATTGACATACATTAGTACGGTGTCGGTCCACTTTTAGCCTTAATGCCCGCACTGACCCTTCGAGACATGTTTTCGGCAAGGTTTTGGAACACAGCGATAGGTATGCGCTTCCATTCAGTGCATAATGCTGCCGCTAACGGTCGCTTAGTAGTAGGCCTTTGTCCCAAACTTCTTATGCGGCACTCTAATTCATCCCACAGGTGCTCTATGGGATTACGATCAGGGCTCTGTGCTGGTCAGTCTACACACGATACGGCATTATCGTCAATCCACGCCGTAACAGTTTTGGCTTTATGGCTCTCTGCATTATACTGCTGGTACCAACAAGGCTCGGTTCTATGGTATTGCCCCAGAGTTGGTAGAGCATAATTGTCCAGAATATCGAGGTAGACGTGCTGGTTAACATGTTTGTCCACGATAACCAATGGACCGGGACCATACAACGAAAAACACCCCCACACGAGTACGCTTCCAGCTCCAAACGCGACTGTAGGTACAGTACACTGTGGTAAATAGCGTTCCCCCGCTGCCGCCATATCCACACACGGCCATCAGACTGATGGATCGTGTATCTGGATTCATCAGTCCATAGGACCCGTTTCCATTGATCTACGGTCCACGATGAATGTTCTTTACACCATGCAAAAAGACGAGTAGCATTCCGAGTGGAGATGAAAGGCTTATGAGCAGCCGCAAGACCACGGTAACCCATGGAATGAAGTTCTCTGCGAATGGTACGTGTACATACCCAGGTTCCAGCATTTTTACTCACCTGTACACTGAGGTCTTGTGCAGTACTCCGTCGATTAACTGTAACGACTCTCCTGAGGCTTCGACGTCCTCTATCACTGATTTTCTCTGGTCTGCCGGTACCTTTTGCTGCTTCAGGCACACCATGTGTCTTCTACTTATTCAGTACATCCAAAACAGTTGACTTGGGAATGTTTAAACGCCTCTCGGTTTCTCTTATGGACAACCCACTAATATAACGCCCAACAATCTTTCCTTTCTCAAAGTCAGTTCTCTCCTGCCGCGACATTTCCACTCAATCTTACTGTGCGATGTGATTGCGGTCAGCAGCAGCCTTGTTTTTATACCTTTGCAGCTGTACCGCGCATCTTAACAACTCATCAGATCCGTTCATTTGCTTTTGAAGGGGTGTCCGGTGACTTTTGTCAATATAGTGTATGTCACACGAGTTAGTCTTTTCATTTACAGTCCTAAAAGCTAACCTTGAAGAATTCCATCTTTACGAAATAAACTTCCGTTTGCTCAAAAATATAACTTCATGATTTCCCGTAAATATAAGGATTTCGCTTGGTAAACAAAAAAGTTAGCCTTAGCAACTGCGTGTATCCAGCAAGAGAGAATACAAGTTGTTGCCCTTTGGTTCTCATCTTAAATGCACCGCTGTAATAAACCTAGGTAGCTAAAATCAAAAACTAATTTACAAGGGTTACAATTTCAGCTGTTTTGTACTTCGTTTTTTTTATTATCATTTCACGGCCTGGACGAGATTCTCAAGAGAACTTCCATGCATTGTCACATTTTCCGATCGTCTCTGAATATCCGAACCACAGCCGTAGCCAAGAAGGAGGGGGGGGCCCTCTTAAGGGTAGATTGCGTACACAGTAAAGAAATTACTGAAATTCACGAACCACTTTCCGTCATTACTTTCGTGAACTAACGAAGCATATTTCTGATACAACCTTTTCCATGAAATGACAGAAAGAAACCTGAATTTCACGGATTTTTCGTACCACGGGAAAATTCTGAATTTTCAGAAACCTTTTGGCAGAGTCTTTCTTACACTGAAGAGCAATTTAATTAGAGACAGCTGGGGCATTATGCAAATGTGGCGCTGTGAGCGGCCCTGTAAACGGAAACGACATGACGCATGCAGCGAACCGACAATATAAGGAGTGATGTGACGGGAATCACTAAGAGTCGAACGCAGTATGGGTAAGACGAAGGATCTAAGCGCATTTGATCGTGGGCAAATTGTCGGGGCCCGACGAATGGGTCACTCCATCTCGGAAGTCGTGCAGGCACTGGGATTTTTACGAGCCACTGTGTCACGGGTGCACCGTGAGTACATCGAATCCGGTAAAACCATCCCTGCAAGGGCCAACTGCCGTGGACAACAGAGTGTGGATGAGCGGGGTCATCGTCGGCTATAGCTCACATTGTAACAGCGGATAGACGGGCCACAGTGCAAGATATCACTCGGCAATATAACGCTGGTGCGCAAAAACATGTAAGCAGCCACACCATTCAGAAACATCTCCTCGTTAAGGGGTACAGAAGCCATCGTCCCACGAGGGTACCGCTGCTGACCGCACATCACAGTTTGCAAAGATTAGCATGGGCGCGAGAACACCGCCACTGGACCCTAGACATGTAGGAAAATGTTGCCTGGACTGATGAGTCGAGATTCACGTTGGTACATGCGGATGGCAGGACACGAGTACGGCGCAAACCACATGAAGTGATGGATCCATCTTGCCAGCAGGGTACTCTTCAAGCTGGTGGGGGTGGCATTCTCGTCTGGGGACTGTTTACGTGGACTGAAATGGGACCCTTGGTACGTGTTACATCGTCCCTCACAGGTCAACGTTACCGGGATATCCTGGGCGACCATTTGCTCCCGTTTGTGTGTCTTCAATATCCCACTGGGGACCTCATCCTGCAACAAGACAATGCGCCGTGCCATCGCTCCCGAATTGTATCCGAATGGTTGGATGAACACTCCACCGACGTGATCCCGCTTTCTTGGCCAGCTAGGTCACCTGACCTCAATCCCATCGAGCACATCTGGGATGCCATCGAGAGAGATGACTCCCCTCCATCAAATCTTCGTGAACTGTGGGAGCTTGTTCAGGGGTCGTGGATACGTATGGCTTCCCAACGCTTCCGGTGTCTTGTCGAGTCCATGCCGAGACGAATCGCCGCCGTCATCAGGGCGAAAGGTGTGCTACACGTTACTAGACAGGTATCTCTAATTCAATTGCTCTTCAGTGTATATTGCCGGTAAATTATTTTTTGAGAGATGTTTTAACGGAAAATTCTGAATTTTCAGAAACCTTTCCGTAATTATTTCGTATATTAACGGAAAAACTTCGTTCTCACTTTTTCTGTATCCGTAAAACGAGAAATTACCGGTAATAGGAGCGATTGGTGGGAATACTTGAGATTTGTTTAACTTTTAAATTTCAATCGTCTGTCGAATTTTGAAGTTCCGTAGCGAGATCGGATACTGTGGATAGCACATCGCATGCATTTTGTATATTGTGGCAAATGATATTTCTTCTCCTCTCCCCTATTTTGTGCACCATCTATTTAATAATATATATTGTGTATAACGTATACTCTCGATTCACTTTCCTTTTGATTTTTACTATCTCTGGTTATTTTATTTTACTATGTAAATTATCTTCTTACTGAACGAGATGTTATTTCTCCCGCTGAATGAGATCTGGCAATGAGTGTAAGTCATGACGTGGTGGTAGCCAGTATAAATAGGCGCGTTCAACGATACTAGAGAGAGCTTTTGTTTATGTGCGTAGAGAGCTTTTTGTTGATGTGCGTAGGGAGAGCTTTGGTTATATGCGTAAGGAGAGCTTCGTTTATGTGAGTAGAGCTTCGTTCATGTGCAAGGAGCTACGTTTTATTGAGTAGCTGTGTGTCCGGTGAAGTGTATGTTGGATCATATCAAGAGTTTCCCTAATAAAAAGTTGTTTTAGTAAGTACGTTTTTCTCAGTTCATAGTTTTGTCAGACCTCTGTCTGGCTGTTAGGTTTATTTCATTAAGTGTTATTAGTAACAACTAGCATAAGACTTTATTCATCTTAATTACTACTACAACATTACTACCAGTTATAAGCTTGTTCATTATTATTACTACATTACTAGCAGGAAAGTTTATTCATAGTATAATAACACAACAACCATTAGAAAAACCACTAGAAAAAGCTTTATTCATTATAATTGTGTTACTGTAAGAAACCGGGTACTTAACTTATTATACAGATGATTATACGATGTCTAAGTATCAGTCTTTGGACAATTTAAGACAAAAGCTATTATACAATCCCTATCATGGGTAAATTTTATATTTAGAAGTTTTGTGAAATAATACACTCATTGTCATAAAAATAAACGGACACTTTTAAAAACGGCAACTTGCTGCAAGTTATTTTCAGAAATTTTCCGTGAATTCACACCACTTGCGGAAGTTGTGTGTTCAAAAATCCTGTTTACTTTCAAGAATCTGGTTTTATTAATTTTTTTATTCTTTTGTTTTTATTTTATGGCATTTTGGATAAAGCTTTTTTTCACCACAAAGAATAAGACTTTGTAGTACTTTGGTACAGTTATTCGTGTTTAAATTCTCTCTCAGACGGCTTGGTTGCTTTGCAACGTGTTTTTTGCTGAATAATTCTGATGATTTATTCAGACCCTCTTACAATTTGTGTTTTTTGTAATTGTTTTTCTGTTTTCTGTGGCAGATGACGAGCGCGGGTTGGGCCAGGAAAGCTACAGATGCATGCAAAAACTTTAACTAAATGATTCATCAGGCAACTCTGAGAAAGTTATGATAATTAGAAAAATTTTTGGTGGGCTTTAAACTTGCATCTATGGCTTTGCAGAAACCCATTTCCAACTAGGTCTTTGTGGAAGTGAGAAAATGCAGAGTTTTGCTGGTCCTTGATAAAGCCAAGGCTCGGCATTCTCGACACTTTCTACATTCAGGTTGCTATAACTTTCTCTCTCTCTCTATATATATATATATTTTTACTCATGCCTGTTGGTTTTTCAGTTTTTTTCTTTGTTGTTTTAGTACCAGTTAAAAGATACTTTTGCTACAGTCTCTACTTAATAGTATGTGAATTCTGAATATTCATAACTGTTGCGTTGCGCGTCATGATCTTCAGGTTGTTTTTCTTAAGCAAATTTGGTTTTAAATTCTTAGGTGTAAAATTTTGTCTTTGACTCTATATATATATATACATGTAAAATTTTGTTTTTGACAGTATATATATACTGTGTATGTATATATACTGTATATATATACTGTGTATGAGCATTTCACCAATGAACTAAATCCATATATTACCCCGCTCCCCTAAGAAATTTCTGGCAACGCCACTGTCCGAACCTCGTCTTTTTACTGATGCAGATTTTTTCTTTTTATTGAAAGTTTAACGACCACCGTGAGCAACTCTGTGGGGTATAAGCAGTCTCCTGTCCCTAATTTAGGGCCGCTGGTTCCAGGGAAGGGAAAGAGTCAGTGCCCTAAGACAAACACAACATCCATGCCTCACCGGGATTCGAATCCGGACCCCACCTCGGACAAATGATTAGAAACCATCATTTAGACCACTGCACCACCGGAGAACGACGATACCTACCAATAACTTTGCTGCTAGGTATCATAAACAGCACGGACAACTTGCTACGCGTTATTTTCAGAAATTTTCCGTGAATTCACACCACTTATTTTTTACAGTGGGCGAGATTTAAAGCGATATACTGTATATACACTATAATGACAAAAGTCACCAGACACCCCTTCAAAAGCAAATGAATGGATCCGCTACGTTGTTAAGATGCGCGGTACAGCTGCAAACGGCATAAAAACAATCCTGCAGCTGACCGCGATCATATCGCACAGTGTGGTTGAATGAAAATGTCGCGACGGGAGAGAACTGAATTTGAGAAAGGAAATGTTGTTGGGCGTTATATTAGTGGGTTGTACATAAGAGAAACCGAGAGGCGTTTAAACATACCCAAGTCAACTGTTTTGTATGTACTGAATAAGTGGAAGACACATTGCGTGCCAGAAGTATCAAAACGTACCGGCAGACGAAAGAAAATCACTGATAGAGGACGTCGAAGCCTCAGGAGAGGCAGCTAATCGACGGAGTACTGCACAAGACCACAGTGTACAGATGAGTAAAAATGCTGGAACCTCGGCATGTACACGTACCATTCGCAGAGAACTTCATTCCATGGGTTACCGTGGTCGTGCGGCTGCTCATAAGCCTTTCATCTCCACTCGGAATGAGTCTCGTCGTTTAGCATGGTGTAAAGAACTTTTATCGTGGACCGAAGATCTATGGAAACGGGTCCTATGGACTGATGAATCCAGATACACGATACATCAGTCTGATGGGCGTGTGTGGGTATGGCGGCAGCCGGGGGAACGCTATTTACTACAGTGTACTGTTCCTACGGTCAAGTTTGGAGCTGGCAGTGTACTCGTGTGGAAGTGTTTTTCGTTGTATGGTCCCGGCCCATTGGTTATAGTGGACAAACCTGTTAACCAGCACGTCTACCTCGATATTCTGGACAATTATGCCGTACCAACTCTGTGGCAATACTATGGAACCGAGCCTTGTTGGTGCCAGCAGGATAATGCACCGACCCATAAAGCAAGGACTGTTCCGGCGTGGTTCGGCGATAATTCCGTATCGTGTGTGGACTGGACAGCACACAGCCCTGATCTTAATTCCACAGAGCACCAATGGGATGAATTAGAGCCCCGCATAAGAAGTTTGGGACAAAGGCCTACTACTAAGCAACAGCTAGCGGCAGCATTAGGTACTGAATGGAAGCGCATACTTATCGCTGTGTTCCAAAACCTTGTCGAAAGCATGTCTCAAAGGGTCAGTGCATGCGTTAAGGCCAAAGGTAGGCCGACACCGTACTAATGTATGTCAATAAATGCTATGTTGTGTTTCTCTTCTAGGTGTCCGGAGACTTTTGTCAATATAGTGTATATATTGAATATATATTGGGCTTGGTTGACAGATATATGCAGTATAGACATTTTGTGTTTCAACGTCAGCATTGTACATAGGTGAACAAGGAGCTTAGCGAGTAAACTCCCAAAAGACAAAGAACCATGCCTTATCTGGGATTCGAACCCAGACCCCTCCGTTGGGCGAATGATCAGAAGCCATTGCTTATACCACTGCGCCACCGCGGCGGTGATGCAGTTTATGAAAACTGAAAGCTAGTTCTACAGTAGTCAAAAATGTCTGCTTTCTTTTCTGCTGTTCATTTTCCTGTCACTATCTCTCCTTTCAAAAGGAAGGATGCGATATGTGTCATTATCTACATGAATGATTACTTTTGATATCGGTTTCTTCACTTCGTCAAAGAAAGACTCTCTAGCTTTAAGATATTATGATACACATTCATTTTCTTCCAGAAACATCCCTCAAAAGTGTAATTAGAAATCGTCTTTTATGAATGACTGAGCAACAACAGCTTTACGTGAAGTGAGTTGAAATGACGGACGACTTTGCTTCACAAGGAGCGCAAGTAATTTTTTTATTTTTCTCTCTCTCTCTCCTTTCTGAACTTCTTAATATTCTTCACTGAAGAACATATTACCATTTAAAATGTAAATATGTTTGGAAACTTTGGCCAGAACATTATTCCTAAAAAACGTTAAGGCTTCCATTTAATTCCGAAGAGTTTTCCAAGAAAGGAAGAAAATAAAGGAAGGTCAAATGGTTTTGTTTTCTGCTTCCCTGCGAATTCAAGGAAGTTTTTGATAAAACGTAGCCCGCAAGGACTGTTAGATAATTATGCAGAAGCAGAATCATGTCCTTGGACAAGAAAAAAGAAGAGCATCAGTTCTCTCTGTCGGAAGGTGCATATAAGTTGCAAATAGCACTTGAAGTAATATTTGCATAAAAAAGCGTTCTAGAGAAAAGGTGTAATGAAACTCAACAGGTTAGCGAATCCCTTCATGGAAAAAAGCTACAATATTTTTATTTAAGGTTACCGCTGGTCACTAAAAGAACCAGAATTGGACAATGTAAAGACAACCCATCTTCTTCCCTGAACTTAGAACGAGACTCTGAACTATCGTTTTAATGATGTAAGCTATCTTCGGAAATGTGTCTAAGGTTGTAAGCCATCCTTAGAAGTACAGTGACAGACAATGACATTTGCACACCTAGAAAAAAACACGCTACAACCGCGAAATTTGCAAACAGCTAGAGTGCGTGCTGGTATACAAATGATCCATGATTGGTGCGAGTGTGCATGACCGCACACCCCGTGGGGGACGCTGCAAGCACGAACCGGCAGCCTTATAAATCGGCGTGTGGTCAATGCTCCAAGAAAGCGAAAAGCACCGGCCGACGCAAGCAAGAGTACAGAGTAACAAGAAGGCCGGGTAGACGCCAGAGACGTCGATTTACGAAACTTACGGACTTTGAGAGAGGCGTGAACATCGGGTTGAAAACCGCAGGGTGGTCGGCGCGCCGTATTGCCCACCAGGTGAATCGTTCTGACTACACTGTCCGACTGCGTTGGGAGCAGTGGACACGTGACGGCAACGCCGCATGGCAGAGTGGCTCCGGACGTACCAGGAGGACCACCGGTAAAGAGGATCGACGGATTGTGCGCCAGGCACAAGCTGATCCCACGGGGACCCGGTCCACTATACAGGGAGATGTAGTGGCTCCTGTGTGCCCACGAGCCATTTCCCGACGACTCGCGGAAGCGAATCTGAGATCCCAGCGCCCCTTACGTGTGCTGCCATTAACACCGGAACATCATCGGCTCCGTGTGTAGTGGTGCTAGGCCAGAGCGACGTGGAACGTCAGAGACTGGCGACGTGTGGTATTTAGCGAAGAGTGCCGCTTTGTTTTGGGGACAGATGATCATCGAGTCCGGATGTGGAGGTTCCCGGGTCAACGGCACAATCCCACCCTCGCTATCGAGCGCCACACCTTTCCCACTGCAGGCATTATGGTCTGGGGAGCCATAGCCTACGATAGCCGATCAGCTCTAGTAGTGGTACGTGGATCATTGACGGGCCAGCGGCATGTGGATGAGATACTACGACCTAATGTGCTCGGGCAACCCTAGAAGTCCCGGACAACTCGCCCGCACACTGCTCGGGTTGACCGGGACTGCCTACGTCATGTCCAAAAACTTCCATGGCCTACCCGCTCTCCAGTCATGTCCCCTATCGGACATGTGTGTGACCAGTTGAAACGTCGGCTGCCGCCGTGCCGCACTATCCGGGATTTGGAGTACACCGTCCCCCACATGTGTACCAGTCTGCCGCAGGACAACATCAGGCGTCTGTTCGCCTCCATGCCGGACCGTATTGCAGCATGTATTGCTGCACGAACCCGTGCGACGCGCTATTGAAGATGACCTGACTGCGGGCCACAGATCCCTCTGTAATTTTCCTGCAGCTCTGTTTTTGCCATCATGTGTATCATTCATCTGTATCATCACGTCCATAAAATGTCAGTTCAATCCAACGCTTCCTTCTTGGTGGGCAAATTTCATTGTCCGTGAGTGTAGAATCTTAATTCTATGAAACAACAAATGTAGTCAGGATTACCGTGAACACTGTCTGCTTAAAGGCACCTGCATTTTCACGGAAGAGCCAGAACATTATGACCAGCTGCCTAATATAATGTTGGTCCTCCACGTGCTGCCAAGATGAGCTCTTACCCAGCGAGGCATGCACACTACAAGATTACTGAAGGTATTTTGCAGTATCTGGTTAAAGAACGTTACCAGAAGATCCTATAGCTCTTGTAAGTTATGTGGTTGAGCCGCCGCAGATCGGATTTGCTGTTCTAACGCAAACCCCAGATGCTCGATTGGATTGATGTCTGGGGAATTTGGAGGCCAAAGCAATACCTGAAAGTCTTCCTCATGTTCCGCAAACTATTCCCGAACAATCCGAGCAGTACGGCATGGCGCATTATTCTTCTGAAATAAGGCACTACCAGAGGGTTATACCTTTGCCACGAAAAGATGTGCCTGGTCTGCAAATACACTATATTGATAAACGTCACCGGACACCTAGAAGAGAAACACAACATAGCATTTATTGACATACATTAATACGGTGTCGGTCCACCTTTGGCCTTAGTGCTTGCACTGACCCTTCAAGACATGCTTTCGACAAGGTTTTGGAACACAGCGATAGGTATGCGCTTCCGTTCAGTACATTAATGCTGCCACTAACTGTTGCTTAGTAGTAGGCTTTGGTTCCAAACTTCTTATGCGGAGCTCTAATTCATCCCATAGGTGCTTTATGGGATTAAGATCAGGGCTCTGTGCAGGCCAGTCCACACACGATACGGAATTATCGTCAAACGACGCCGTAACAGCCCTTGCTTTTAGGCTCTGTGCATTATTCCGCTGGTACCAAAAAGGCTTGGTTCCATAGTATTGCCACACAGTTGGTAGGGTATAATTGTCCAGGATATCGAGGTAGAGGTGCTGGTTAACAGGTTTGTCCACGATAACCAATGGACCGAGACCACACCACGAAAATCACCCCCACACGAGTACACTGCCAGCTCCATACTTGACCGTAGGAACAGTACACTGTGGTAAATAGCATTCCCCCGGCTGCCGCCATACCCACACACGCCCATCAGACTGATGTATCGTGTATCTGGATTCATCAGTCCATAGGACCCGTTTTCATTGATCTACGGTCCACGATAAATGTTCTTTACACCATGCTAAACGACGAGTAGCATTCCGAGTGGAGATCAAAGGCTTATGAGCAGCCGCACGACCACGGTAACCCATGGAATGAAGTTCTCTGCGAATGGTACGTGTAAATACAGAGGTTCCAGCATTTTTACTCACCTGTACACTGAGGTCTTGTGCAGTACTCCGTCGATTAGCTGTAACGACTCTCCTGAGGCTTCGACGGCCTCTGTCACTGATTTTCTTTGGTCTGCCGGTACGTTTTGCTGCTTCAGGCACGCCATGTGTCTTCCACTTATTCAGTACATCCAAAACAGTTGACTTGGGTATGTTTAAACGCCTCTCGGTTTCTCTTACGGACAACCCACTAATATAACACTCAACAATCTTTCTTTTCTCAAAGTCAGTTATCTCCCTCCGCGACATTTTTACTCTACCTCACAGTGAGATATGATCGCGGTCAGCTACAGGATTGTTTTTATACCGTTTGCAGCTGTACCACGCATCTTAACAACGCAGCGGATCCATTCATTTGCTTTTGAAGGGGTGTCCGGTGACTTTGTCAATATAGTGTATGTTTAAGCAGGTGGCAGACGTCATAGTTTCGTGGTTTCTTTTGGTGTCAACATTTCCCCAGGTGAACGACGCACACGTACTCGGCCGTGAGCATGTTGCAACAGAAAACGAGATCCATCGGACGTGGAGACATTCTTCCAATCATTCAAGGTCCAGTTTTGGATTGTCTCCCACTTCTGTACGTGCCATTTCCGTACAAAAAGGATTTTGTCCCTTTTCCGTACATAGCAGATCGCTTAGTGTCATTTCCGTACAGTTTCACCCCGCCTGGTAACAGACGTGGGGAATACTAAGGACGAAAGTAAATGCTGATCCCCTGTCGAAATCCTCCGACGTCATAGCGATCACCATTCACCGTTTTCGTCAATCAATAGGCGCTCATGATAGGGTAAGTAGGAAAAGCAATAAAAACTGAAGAGTAAACAGGCTGTCCATTAACTCCATCTTTACAGTCTTCAGCATTCGTCGCAGATGTTTAATTTAAAAACCGCGGGGGAAAAAAACTGCTTTTCTTTTTAATATTTTGTTCAAAGCTGACGTCAAAAATTCCGGGCTATTTCTTTAAACAGTTTTGTTGTTTCCACGAAAGATTTTGTAAAATGCTTTTCCTAAGGCTAGAAGTTCTAATAGCCGTGAACCCTCCCATAGTGGGGAGAGGGAGGGGGAGGGTTGCGAGGGCGATCAGTACGCCCCCGATTCTCTGTCTTCCTTCACGCATATCTCACTGCTTACGGATCACCACATCATGTGTACGGAAATGGCACTAGAGAATCTGGATGTGTACAGAAATGGGGCAAAAATTCATTTGTTCGGAAATGGCACGTACGGAAGTGGGACGGCACCATCAGTACAACTCTGATCCTCTGTTTTCCTTCACATATATCTCACTCACATCTGCGTACGGAAATGGCACTAGACGATCTGGATGTGTACGGAAATGGGACAAAAATTCATTTGTACGGAAATGGTACTAGACCATCTAGATGTGTAGGAAAATGGGACAAAAATTCATTTGTACGGAAATGGCACTAGACGATCTGGATGTGTACGGAAATGGGACAAAAATTAATTTGTACGGAAATGGAACTAGACGATCTGGATGTGTACCAGAGCTGAGACGGGCCGAGCCCGAGCAGGGCTCGGGCTGCGTAATACTTACTGTAGTTCGGGCCCAGGCTGCGTAATACTTACTGGAGCTCTGAGAGATTGAGAACATTTTCTTCCTTTTTCTTTTAATGTGATTTTACATGATTTATCACACGAGACTTTTTTACCCTTTCAAGTTGTTAAAGAGAATTCTACGGCAACTGGGCCTAGATGGGTAGTAGGAATTCGGCAGGGCTATCGATTGCGGGTTTGGGTAACAAAATACACTGCTGGGCAATTGCTAAGGACGGATCATAAACGGCTATATACCGCATAAAAAAGTAAGTGTGGTTGGATGCCAAGTGAAATAAAATAATGTCAGAATGCCAGGACATTACAAGAAAGACAATTTATTGTGCTCTGAAATCCAGAAGGCTTTGGAACGTGTTCAAGGGACAAACAGGCCATTTTGTGCAGAATACGTAAACGTGAAAAAATGCAATTACCGTCCGCAGGCGTTCCGGCGTAAGATGTCAATACGGGATATGGCCACCATGGAGGGCGATGCAAGATTCCACACGTCGTGTCATGCTTTGCACAACATTATCAAGCAGCTGTTGGGGTAATTTATCCCATTCCTCTGTCAGTGCACGGATGAGGGTGTCCTTGTTTATTGGAGGGCATTGGCGACCAGCAAGACTCCTCCCCAAAGCATCCCACACATTTTCAATGGGATTCAGATCTGGAGAACGTGCGGGCCATAGGAGGCGTTGAATATCCTCGCTCTCAAGACACTCCTGGACAGCGACTGTTCGATGACATGTTGCGTTGTCGTCCATGAAAATGAATCTATCACCGACAGCACCACGGAACATGCGAACATGAGGTAGCAGAACATCATTAATGTATCGTTGGCCAGTCATAGTCCCAGTTGGAAGCACATAGAGGGACGTACGGCCATTGATCATGATGCCAGCCCATACCATGACACTACATGTCGGATATCGGTCCCTTTCCTGTATGTTTGCTGGACAATATGCAGTACCACTATCACGCCAGATCAGTTGTCGTCGACAATCAGACGATAGACTGTATCTACTCTCATCTGAGAAGAGGACAGCAGACCAGTCGTTATCAGTCCAATTGCGATGTTGATGGCACCATTGCAAATGGGCGGTACGGTGACGTCTGGACAATGGGATGCACACAACAGGACGGCGGGCGTATAGTCCTCCTTCATGCAAACGTCTGCAGACAGTTTTTCGGGAGATCCGCTTGCCAGTAGCAGCCATAAACTGATTTGCTACCTCACTAGCTGTGCTGCGCCGGTGTCTTTTTGTTGATAGCACTATGTACCGATCTTCTGCAGGTGTCGTACTGCGAACACGACCTCCCCCGTGACGTTTGCTACACTCTCCATTTCTTTGAAATGATTTCCAAAGCCTTGAAACAACACTGTGGCTGACGTCGAACTCCCTGGCAACATCTGTTATTTTTCGCCCTTCTTCAATCTTGCCAATAATACGACCACGCGTAAAATCATCTAGGTGATGTCGGGAAGACATACTGAAAATTGCAAGTTCGTCAATTGATTCTTTCCCTTTCAACTTTGCGTTTGAACAACAACGGTCAATACGCGTCAAACCCTTTATATCTCTTATCAGCGCTATGACGTCACGAACAAGTTCGGCAATCCAAAATTTGCATACGCACAACACGTCTTACTGTATCCCGCACTTATGCTAATTTCCACATTTTCCTGCCTTCCATTTTATGGTTGCTATCGTTACTATTGTCATCCGTCCTTAGCAATTGTCCGGCAGTGTATCATAGGCCATGAATTACAGGATTTCTGCGAAGGAAAAGTTTCTTTAAGAACTATAAACAGTAGATAGCAAGCTGACAAAATTTTGCTTCCTACCTCAAAGGGGAAGCTCCCTGCTAATAATTCTATTGAGCAACGTACGACATAGATTGTTTCGCCTCCCGGTTTTTCATGATTAACTGACCCCCCCCCCCCCGAAACATTTCAGAAATAAATAAATGAATGGTCAAAGAAACTATAGAAATACACTAACTACCAACAAGTAATTGGACACCCCTGCAATCGACGATATCTGAGGTCCTGATACACGTCACGGCCGCCGCCGTTAAATATCGTGTGGGAAACAACAACGGAACCAGTCGCATGCAAGATGCCACGCAGTTCGGAGCTCTCTGATTTCGAGAAAGGTGTAATCATCGGGTATCACAGAAATGGCCGATCCATACGTGACATATCCAGCGAGTTGAAGTACCCAAAATCGACAGTGGCCTACGTGATTGGCAAGTGGAAGATGAAAGGTGACTGTCGGAATGTGCCCCGACCCGGCAGACCCACAAAACTGGGAGTTAGAGACCGACGGGTGCTGGCCAGAGAAATTCGGAAGAACCGCACCAAATCGATGGGCCACATCTGCGAGGAGTTTCAACAGGCATCCGGGAGTGTTCTTTCGATGAATACCATCCGTAAGGAAGCCCATCTGCTCGGTTATCATGGATGTGCTGCAGCACACAAGCCTTTGATCACCAAGTCCAATAGCGCTGCTCGCCTAACGTGGTGCAAAGAACGTCGACAGTGGACCGTTGAACAGTGGAAACAGGTTCTCTGGAGCAACGAATCAAGGTTCACCCTCTACCGTTCGGATGGCAGGGTCTGGGTTTGGCGTCTGCCTGGAGAACGCCTCCTGTCGGAATGTATTGTGCCAACTGTGAAGTTCGGCGGCGGTGGAATTTTACTATGGGGGTGTTTCTCCTGGTATAGCACGGAACCCTTGGTCGCAATTCCTGGTAGACTCAACGCCGAGACCTACTGCACCATTTTGGATGACCATGCTCTTCCTACGTTGTGGCAGTTTTGCGGGATGGACCCATGTTACTTTCAGGATGACAATTCCACCTGTCATGTTGCGAGGCCCACCATGGCTTGGTATGGTGACAATGGGGTTAATCGAATGGACTGGCCTGCGCAGAGCCCGGATCTTAACCCTATCGAGCACCTCTGGGACGAGTTGGAGCGTCGACTTAAGGGGTGCCCTCACCGTCCGAAATCGGTGAAGGAACTGACCTGTCTTCTCCAAGCCGAGTGGAAGAAAATACCGCTAGCCGTCGTACAACGCCTGGTTGAGAGTATGCCCCGGAGGGTCGCAGCTGTAATCGCCGCTTGTGGAGGCTCCACCAACTATTGAAGGTGAATAAACTTCGTTTTCCTTTGCTATCACAGGTGTCCAATTACTTGTTGGTAGATAGTGTAGATAGACATCCCTTTCACACTCCGCAGTTGAGAAAGACATCGGTTAATTGCACGGGTAGGAAAGACTGGAAGTCTGGAAGAGAAGGCCTTTTTTTTTTTTAAATGCCTAAACAGGTTAATCATAGTTTTCGGGTTCGTTCAGGCGCGGGCTCTATCTTGCTATAAAAAATTCGGGCTCGGGCTGACATACTTCGTGCTCTTAAAATTGAGCCCGAACTCAGCTCTGATGTGTACGGAAATGGGACAAAAAAATTTGTACGGAAATGGGACAAAAATTCATTTGTACGGAAATGGCACATACGGAAGTGGGACGACACTCCAGTTTTGATGCTCGCGTGTCCATTGTAGACGCTTTCGGCGGTCAACCGAGGTTAGCATGGACACTCTGAGCTTCCTGCGTCTACGTAGCTCCATTTTCAACAGAGTTCATTATTCCCGTCACCAGTATTCAAATTACTGGCGAGCTGCCCCACAGTATCCCGTGTGTTGGCTCGCCCATTAAGGATAGCCTTCGCTCACTCTAGCATCGATAAGCCGTGGTCAGCCCCCCCACCCTCCACCCCGTCGGCTGTTCGCAGTTTAACCCTCCTCGGACCACTTTTTGAAGGTGGTAACCACGGCTGACCACGTGACCACCCGACAAGCCTTGTCGTCTTGGAAATGAACTGACCCAGTGGTCTATCCATTATAATTTGGCCTTCGTCAAACAAGAATAACACTGATTCCCGCACCACGGCGATGTAATTTTCAAGTTTTCTGATGCGATTAATGTTACGTAATGAATTGTAAATGCAAGCGATTCTGGGATGTTTGATTGTTTACGCTTTCCAACCGTAGGTTGAAGAAGCGCATATACTCCAGCTTGGCCCGTCTGTCTGTCTGTCAGCACGATAACTCGCGTAAAAATGGTTCGATTTCGATAAAAATTTTACTATGTGGTAGGGGACATCTTGGGGACGAACCCTATAAAAATGGGCGAAATGGGGTCAAAGGTCAGGACATAGGAGCGGGATCCATTCCATAGCACTTATGAGGCATAACTTGACTAAAAATGCTTCTGTTGCGACAAAACTTTATCATGTTGTTCCGGAGGTATACTGAACCAGTTCTGTTTATTATAATCGAAATGGGGTCAAAGGTCAGGGTGCAGGAGCGAGATTTATTTCACAGCCATTATACTCATAACTTGAGTAATGATATCTGGTATGTTGGAAAGCGTATCATAATGAAAGCATTGCATGATTTTTCTAACTTGTTGCGCTAATTATTCTGACGTACTTCCACGTATTAAGAGAATAGTTTTTCCACAGAATTTATATCCGCATCAGGTGTTTATTTATAGTTTCATGACCTAACCGAAACCCGGTCCTGGGATTGTATTGCAGCCTGCGGTTGCCTCGATTTGCATAAAAACGCGATGCTCAATGGCTTACATGAGTTTGAATTTCGTGCTGATAGTAACTAATAAATTCGAAATCTGCCGTATTTGCACGATCTATACACAAGATGACGACACTAAGTGATCTTAGATAAGATATTTATTTCGTAAAAATGATAGGTTAAAAACATATTTACAATTAAAACCATGAGATCTTTCAACCTTACGTTAAGGTCATCTTCAGATGGAGGCACCATTAAAAGATATTTACAAGGAACTTCGTTATAAATACTATCAAGATGATCATGATCATATGTAGAGGATTTTAGGAAGGGAGTGTCTGACCCCAGGTCTTAAACAACCCTTAGAAATAGGAAGCTAGGAAATTTGGGCTAGAGTGCCCGATAGGAAAGTGGCACGGAAGCGAAGTAGAAAGGGGGAGGAAGACGCCCTTATTTATTACCGGGGGGCGTACCCGGGATACTGTCAAGATAAGAGTTTAAGTGACGTAAATATAAGTGTGAGGCGTAGATAGTTCTGCGCAGAACACATGTGCGGGAGTAAAACCAGGAATATCTTACCATCCACCCTCCCCCAAGAAACTCCCTACAAAATATAGTCCTAAACAGTAAAAACAAACCAAGTAGTATATCCTCCCTCTCCCCACACCCCTTACCCCCTCCCACATAACCCTCCCTTAAAATACCATAAGACAGAGCAAAAACGTCATAGAAAAAGTTTATGTCGGATCTACTATGAGAACCCATAGGATTAGATTCACAGAACATCGATATAACCTTAAGACTGGTTCCCAGACGACATTGTTATCTCGACTATCTAGTAAGAGCACTCACTATCCAGACTGGAATGAGTGTAAACTTTTAACCACACCATATAATAAGTCCCAGACGCTTTTTGCTGAGACCCTTTACATCCCAACTTTCAAGGACAAAGCTTGCAACGATGACACCCCTTGTCAAATCCCGCTGCCACGGCAACATATTCTGTGAATAATCACTTTTAAGTACAAATTTTATTATTTTTTTATAATAGTAATGCTCTTGTATCTCACTCAGTTGTTACTCCCATATTTACTGTTTTAATGTTGTAATTCTATGACGTTTTCGCTCTGTCTTATGGTATTTTAAGAGAGGGAGTTATGTGGGAAGAGGGTGAGGGGTGCGGGGAGAGGGAAGATATAATACTTGGTTTGTTTTTACTGTTTAGGACTATATTTCGTAGGGAGTTTCTTGGGGAGGGGGGTATGATATTCCTGGTTTTGCTCACGCACATGTGTTCAGCGCAGAACTATCTACGCCTTACATTTGTATTTACGTCACTTAAACTCTTATCTTGACAGTATTTATAACTAAGTTCCGTGTAAATATCTTTTAATGGTGCCTCCGTCTGAAGATGACCTTAACGTAAAGTCGAAAGAACTCATGGTTTTAATTGTAAATATGTTTTTAACGTATCCTTTTTACGAAATAAACATCTCATCTAAGATCACTTAGTGTCGTCATCTTGTGTATAGATCGCGCAAATACGGCAGATTTCGAATTTATTAGTCATAATGATTTAGCTCTTTGTATACAAGTGCAAAGATTCGGCTTTTTGAAAATACAAAACACATAAAAATTGGAAAGTGAGTGAGGCAAGGTGACACCATATCTCCGAAGCTCCTTAATGCCACATTGGAAAATGTCTTTCAATCACTGAACTGGGAAAACAAAGGGATAAAGATTAATGGAGATTATCTAACCCAGCTTCGTTTTGCTGATGACGTAGTCATTTTTGCAACTACCCCATCAGAGCTGCAGAGTATGATCCAGGAACTTGCTGACAAGAGTAAAGAAGTGGGATTAAAAATGAACTTTCAGAAGACAAAAGTGATGTTCAATGCTTTTACAACAAATGAAGATTTATCGATTGATGTAGAAAGCTAGAGATAACAGACACGTACGTTTATCTTGGACAGCAGATATCAAGTGAGGGTCACATTGATGAAGAAATTAATCGGCGTACAAAACTTGCCTGGAGAGCTTTTTGGAAGAAACAGCATAATTTTCAAGAGCAATATGCCATTATGTCTTAAAAGAAAAGTGTTTGATCAATGCATCCTTCCAGTGCTTACGTATGGTGCAGAGACGTGGACCTTAACTAAAAGAGACATACAAAGGCTGCAGACAACTCAAAGCAGCATGGAGAGGTGCATGCTTGGTGTAACCAGGAGAGATAAGAAGAGGAACTCGTGGATCCGAAAAATGACAAGAGTGGAAGACATCATGATCAGAGTAAAATCCCTGAAATGGCAATGGGCTGGACATACTGCCAGAAGGACAGACCATCGATGGACAGCCGAAATTTTAGATTGGATTATAAGGAACAGGAAAAAACCCAGAGGAAGGCCACATGGGAGATGGGTGGATGAAATTCGAAAGCATGCGGGAGTAACATGGAGGAGACTGGCACAAGACAGACCGTTGTGGAGGAAACTTGGGAAGACCTTCGTCCAGCAGTGGATTGATAATGGTTGACAATGATGATGATGATGATGATGATGATGAGCCATCACATTATGACCACCTACCTAATAAGCTGTAGGAACCCCTTTAGCCCGCAAAACAACGGCCATTCTACAAGGCATCGATTCGATGAGGTGGCGATAGGTATCCTGGGGTATCTGGTACTATAATGTCAACAGCAGATCCTTCAGTTCTCATACATTTCCGAATGGTGGTGATTTAGCGCGAACCGGCTTTCCCAAGTCAAAAAACAAATGTTCGATTGGGTTCATGTCAGGTGAATTTGGGGGTCAGGGCATTAACAGAAAGTCACCAGCATGTTCCTCGAACCACTTCTTGATGATTCTGTCAGTGTGGCATGACGCATTTTCCTGTTGGTAGTGGCCATCACCAGCAGGGAACACAGTTGCCATGAATGGGTGAACTTGGTCCGCAACGATGTTCAGATACATGACAGCTGTCAGGGATTGTGCTATTGGGAAAATAGGGGCCTAAACTCTCCCAAGAAAACATCGTCCACAGTATTGATATGTAAATAATTATATTAATTGTAGTATATTCCATGTAACAGCTAAAAATTGTAAATAAATAAATAAACACCGCCGCCGGCCTGTTTCCGCCCAACACTGCATCCAGGTGTCATAGCCTCCGTTCGGAATCGGCGTATCCGCGCTCGGCCGTCCACGTGATGTACCAGGAATCTTGATTCGTTAGACCAAGCCACTTTCTTCCAATCATCCACGGTCCAATCTCGATGATCTTGGGCCCATTTCATGCGTTGGTGGCGATGACGTACAGTGAGCATGGGGACCCGGCTTGGTCTTCGGCTACGCAGACCCGTGTGCAGAAGGCTGCGATGAACTGTGTGCTGTGACACATTGCTCTGATCACCACGGTTGTAGCTGCGGGTGATTTGTCGCACTGTGGTCCTGCGGTCGCTGTGAACAATGTGCGACAGTCTCCGCTCCCCTCTGGCATCAATCAGCTGCGGATGACACACGGCTGGGCCGCCCCGGTGGCGCAGTGGTCTAAGCGATGGCCTCTGATCATTCGTCCGAACGGGGTCCGGGTTCGAATCCCGGTGACGCATGGTTGTTGTGTTTGTCTTACGGCACTGGCTCTCTCCCTTCCCTGGAACCAGTGACCCTAAATTAGGGACGGGAGACTGCTTCTAGCCCATTGAGTTGCTCCCGGTGGTCGTTAAACCTCCAATCGAAAAAAGAAAAAAAAAAAGACACACGGCTAGACGACGGTTTGTCGTTTGGACATAGGTACACCACTTTTGATACGCACTCACTACAACGGCACGTGAACAACCCATAAGCCACGCCGTTTCCAAGATCGTAGTTCCGAGGCGCCGTGACATCACAATTTGTCCTTTATCAAACTCCGATAAATTGGCAGCTTTTTCCATTCTGACTCCGAACACTGTACTAACCGAAACCCGGTCCTGGGGTTGTATGTATACTGCTCTGTGAACTTTACTTGCGCCACCGTTCGGTCTCCAAGCGCGCTCATTCCTCTAGGCTGGGGGTGGTCATAATGTAATGACTCATCGGTGTATTGTATATATATGTGTGTGTGTGCGTACTGTATATACAGTATATACCATTGTCATCAACGCACTGCTGGATAAAGGTCTCCCTAAGTCTTTTCCATAACTTTCTATCTGGATCCTGTCTCTCCTAAGTCTCACCAAAATACTTTCAAATTTCATCCACCTATCTCTCGCATCGTCTTCTTCGGGGTCTTTTTCTGTCTCTTGGTATGTAATGCAGTATTCCAGTCGGCTATCGTGGTCAGTTCTTTTAACAATATGGCGAGCCCATTACCGCTTCAGGATCTTCACTTTGATGGTGATGTCATCAACTTTTTGTCTTTTCCATAATCCACGTATTCTTCTACCTATCTTCCTGATCATACGAATCATACATATCTGTATGTTTCTTTGAGCTGTTTGCAGCCTATGAATATCTTTCTTAGTCATCTATTATATCTATCTATCTATATATACTATACGTGTACACTATCTACCAACAAGTAATTGGACACCTGTGGTAGCAAAGGAAAACGAAGTTTATTCACCTTCAATAGTTGGTAGAGCCTCCACGAGCGGCGAATACAGCTGCGACCCTCCCGGGCATACTCTCAACCAGGCGTTGTACGACGGCTAGCGGTATTTTCCTCCACTCGGCTTGGAGAAGACAGGTCAGTTCCTTCACCGATTTCGGACGGTGAGGGCACCCCTTAAGTCGACGCTCCAACTCGTCCCAGAGGTGCTCGATAGGGTTAAGGTCCGGGCTCTGCACAGGCCAGTCCATTCGATTAACCCCATTGTCACCATACCAAGCCATGGTGAACCTCCAACATGACAGGTGGCATTGGCATCCTGAAAGTAACATGGGTCCACCCCGTAAAACTGCCACAACGTAGGAAGCGCATGGTCATCCAAAATGGTGCAGTAGGTCTCGGCGTTGAGTCTACCAGGAATTGCGACCAAGGGTCCCGTGCCATACCAGGAGAAACACCCCCATAGCTTAATTTCACCGCCGCCGAACTTCACAGTTGGCACAATACATTCCGGCAGGCGGCGTTCTTCAGTCAGACGCCAAACCCAGACCCTGCAGTCCAAACGGTAGAGGGTGAACCTTGATTCGTCGCTCCAGAGAACCTGTTTCCACTGTTCAACGATCCACTGTCGACGTTCTTTGCACCACGTTAGGCGAGCAGCGCTATTCGACTTGGTGATCAAAGGCTTGTGGGCGGCAGCACGTCCATGATAACCGAGCAGATGGGCTTCCTTACGGATGGTATTAATCGAAAGAACACTCCCGGATGCCTGTTGAAACTCCTCGCGGATGTGGCCCATCGATTTGGTGCGGTTCTTCCGAATTTCTCTGGCCAGCACCCGTCGGTCTCTAACTCCCAGTTTTGTGGGTCTGCCGGGTCGGGGCACATTCCGACAGTCACCTCTCATCTTGCAGTTACCAATCACGTAGGCCACTGTTGATTTTGGGTACTTCAACTCGCTGGATATGTAACGTATGGATCGGCCATTTCTGTGATACCCGATGACTACACCTTTCTCGAAATCAGAGAGCTCCGAACTGCGTGGCATCTTGCATGCGACTGGTTGCGTTGTTGTTTCCCACACGATATTTAACGGCGGCGGCCGTGACGTGTATCAGAACCGCAGATATCGTCGGTTGCAGGGGTGTCCAATTACTTGTTGGTAGATAGTGTATATATACAAAGTGAAATTAACAAAAAGCAGAGGCAATTTCAAAACTGCAACAGTGCCACACATACCCTCTGAAAAATAATAAGCATAGAAATGCAAACCTAAAAAAATTAGAGCAAATTTAGAAGTGAACAAACTGGAAGAAATGCAGAAAATGTTGAGAGCAGCAGTATTCTATGGCTTTTTTAATGACCAACACAAATGACCCCTCCCTTATTTCCACATCGACCTAATGAACGTGGGTTTCGGTTATATTACATTTGCATAGAGCACCTCTCTTCCCCCTTAAATGTTTTATACAAACTTTAACGCTCTTTGAAAAACGTTCTTCAAGCTTCTAATACTTAATTGCTTAGAAATATAACCACTCCAAACCTTATTACACTTGAAATACTTTTTAAAAAAATACATAAATCATTTGCATCATGCCTACCAAGAAATGTTTTTAAAACATAAATTTCGATGTGATATACAGGCCAGACCCAACGTTAAAAAGAGCAGACCACAAAAAATTCCAAATGTGAAATTTAGGTAACAGGTACAGTTACGTGCAGAATATTTTAGTATGATATTGTAGGAAATAAATCCAAGAAAATGATGGAAATATCCAAAACCCGGTACTAACAAGGTAGCGGAGAATAACCGTCCCTAAAGAAGACAAAAGCAAACTTTAACAAAGCAAAAAGTAATACAAATCCTGAAACCTGAATAAGAATATACAACTTCTAGCTGAGTTAATTTGTTACTAGCAAACCCAAATAGTCTACACAAAACGCCGCAATTTAAAAGCTAATAGAAAGAATGAAATGTTTAAACCCACTAAGAAACTGGTAATTTACTTACTTGCTCATGTCTCTTGCTTTGTACCCAGTCTAACTCAATAGACAAAAAAAGACAATTTTCAATTTACCTCTTACCGAAGAAGTTCTGCATTGTTGTCAACCACAAACTGAAAAAAAAATTGAAACATTTTGCAAAGAGAACTTAACACTGAAAAGTGCACAACCAACAACAAACAAAACCCCCAAAATTTTCAAAAGAAAATTAATTAATCCTGTTTTTCTGGACTGAGCAAACACTGAACAGAATACAGGAAAAAACTCTTCAAAATCAGCGTCCTGTATTGACAGAGATGAAAACTCGGCGTTTGTTCTGAACTGATCATTACACTTTTTTGCGAGGGAGCTGATATTTCCAACGTTCGGTTATCAACTGTCGACATACGTATACAGTATATTGACAAAAGTCACCGGACACCTAGAAGAGAGACACAACATAGCATTTATTGACATATATCAGTACGGTGTAGGTCCACCTTTGGTCTTATTTCATGCACCGACCCTTCGAGACATGCTTTCGACAAGGTTTTGGAACACAGCGATAGGTATGCGTTTTTCAGTACATAATGCTGCCGCTAACTGTTGCTTAGTAGTAGGCCTTGGTTCCAAACTTCTTATGCGGCGCTCTAATTCATCCCATAGGTGCTCTATGGGATTAAGATCAAGGTTCTCTGCTGGCCAGTCCACACACGATACGGAATTATCGTCAACCCACGCCGTAACAGTCCTTGCTTTATGGCTCGGTGCATTATCCTTCTGGTAACAAGGCTCGGTTCCATAGTATTGCCACAGAGATGGTAGGGTATAATTGTCCAAAATATCGAGGTAGACGTGCTGGTTAACAGGTTTGTGCACGATAACCAATGGGCCGGGACTATACCACGAAAAACACCGCCACACGAATGCACTCCCAGCTCCAAACTTGACCGTAGGAACAGTACGCTGTGGTCAATAGCGTTTCCCGGCTGCCTCCATACCAGCACACGGCCATTAGACTGATGGATCATGTATCTGGATTCATCAGTCCATAGGACCCGTTTCCATTGATCTACGGTGCACGATAAATGTTCTTTACATCATGGTAAACGACGAGTAGCATTCCTAGGGGAGATAAAACGCTTATGAGCAGCCGCACGACCACGGTAACCCATGGAATGAAGTTCTCTGCAAATGGTACGTGTACATACCGATATTCCAGCGTTTTTACTCATCTGTACACTGTGGTCTTGTGCAGTACTCCGTCGATTAGCTGCAACGACTCTCCTGAGGCTTTGACGTCCTTTATCACTGATTTTCTTTGGTCTTCCGGTACGTTTTGCAGCTTCAGGCACGCTATGTGTCTTCCATTTATTCAGTACATCCAAAACAGTTGACTTGGGTGTGTTTGAACGCCTCTCGGTTTCTTTCATGGAAAATCCACTAATATAACACCCAACAATCTTTCCTTTCTCAAAGTCAGTTCTCTCCCGTTGCGACATTTTCACTCAACTTCACAGTGCGATATGATCGCGGTCAGCTGCAGGCTTGTTGTTATACCGTTTGCAGCTGTACCGCGCATCTTAACAACACAGCGGATCCGCCGTTCATTTGCTTTTGAAGGAGTGTCCGGTGACCTTCGTCAATATATTGTATACAGGGTGGACATAAAGTCCTTCTCTCATTAAGAAAATATTTATTTAAAAATCTAAGATAGTCAGAAACAAGCGGTTTGTGGTATGATGTATGTAAACTAGTAGAACTTTTTTTGTTTTTGTAGGTGCATGCTGAATAGCAAGTAGGTGGCACTGCCAGAGCAAAAAGTCAAAATGGCATCTGTGCAGGAAAAATCGCAATGTTTTCTGTAGTACCACGAGACCAAATCACTGAAAACTGTTCAGCGTCATTTCAGAAGACAGTAAGGATGTCAACTATACTTGATCATAAAAGTATAGCAGCTTGGTATGTAAAATTTAAGGAGATGTTAATGACCAAAAATGAACTGGCCAACCGGGTGTTGGTAAAGAAACTGCTGGTGCAGTGTGGACAGCTTTCGTACGCAATCCCTACGCAATCGTTTGCTTGCTTACAAAGTGCAGGTTGTTCAAGCCTTGCAGGTGGAAGACCGCCGACGTCTTGCTGCTTTTGCAACTGATATTTTTCAGCGTATCGATGACAACAACAACAACTACCTGCTCCGTGTGTGTTTTACGATTGAGGTTACTTTTCACACCTCTGGTGAAGTAACCAAACACAATGTGCGTATATGGGGTCAGAAAAACCCCCATGTTATCTTTGAAAAACATCGAGGCAGCCCAAAAATGAATGCTTGGTATGGTCTCATGCACAACAGAATCATCGGACCTTTCTTTTTTTGTGGGCGCACAATATCAGAGATTATGTACCTGGACATTTTTGTTGCACCTCAGTTGGACGAATGTCAACCACGTGTAACTTTACAGCAGGATGGTGTCCCGCCACATCGGGGATTAATTGTTCAAAAATTCCACAATACTACATTTCCCAGCAGATGGATTGGAAGAGACGGTCCAACATCATGGCTGCCATGGTCACCCGACATAACACCCCTAGACTTTTTCCTGTGGGGTTATGTAAAGCATAAAGTCTATTCAACACCAGTGTCTGATTGAAACTCTTCAGAGGAGGACAACAGATTCTATTGCCACAGTCACAAAAAAAGATGTAAGGGAAAACATGGCACAAAATTGAATACTAACTAGATGTGTTCCAGGTCACGAACGGTGCTCATGTGGAGGTATACTGACAATGTAGAAGAAAAACTATTAGTTTAAATGCATCATGCCACAAACCCCTTGTTTCTACCTATCATTGTTTTTTAAATAAAATATTTCTTAATGAGGGAAAAACTTTATGTCCACCCTGTATGTTGTCAACTTCGCGCGAATTGAAAAAGCATTCGATTCACAGTTCGAGGCAACATCACCACAGCGTGTCTGATCCATAGTTGGAGACAACAGTGCTTCTGGTATTGCCGGTAATTTTACATGTCATTCTATTTCATTAATCTGTTCTTGCAATGCTATGCCTGTTTAATAAAATTCAGTTTTTTTTTTCTAATTAAGCAAAACATCATTTCTGGACTTTCTTAATATGACGCTATACTTTTATTCATTTCACCTTTTGCCGTATTCTAAAAGCGAACCAGTTTCGAAGCAATGTGACGGAATTCGATGCTTTATGAAGGTAGACAGATTTCGTTTAATTCGTCTTCAGATTTTGAAATCAATTGACCGAACGAAATTTAGTCCTTTAAATCAAACAGAACTCGTTTCTAGATTTTTTTATATGAATGATATTGCACTGTTTTTCTCATTTTTTGATATTTTTCTTTTCATTCATGAGTGGCAGGAGCTGTTTCACGAAGATGAAAACAAACGAATAGAGAATGGTAGCAATGTAGCCTAGCACGTGTGACGTATATTCTAAATTAACTTTCCTTTTTAGTTTCTTTCCCTATGTAAATTTTGAGTTTGTCCTCAGGTATACTTCACACTTAACGTAATATCTTCTCTCTCAAACAAATACTGTTGGCAACACAATTGAGGTCTGAATAAACGTGACGTATGTCTGTTATGAGATAAGAACCAGAGATATAAACTACGATACAACAGTTGCTCGTGTGGGGTGTTGAATGTGTGGTTGATGCTGATTTGTTAAGTAAAATGTGAAGTGCTATGTTGTGCTGATGAAATAGTTCTGGAATAAAGCCAATTTCCGTAAGTTTGACTTCTGTTTAAATGCTTTGTCTGGCCGTTAAGGTTTAATTTAGGAACTCTTTCATCGTATGGTTATGTTTTAAAATAACGTAAGGAGAACGACTTGTTCCGGAATAAGAGGACTCGGGTTTGATCCCCGGCGTGGACCAAAATGACGGAGAAATTTACTTCGTTATAATGGCGCCCGAACAGGGACGCATGACCCGGCCGTTAAAGTTCTCGCAATGGTGTGATGTTCTTTCCACACCGCGAGACAGGAAAAATAAAGAGAATCCCTTCTTCAGCGCTTCGAAAAATAAAAATGTGTGCGATGTTGCATTCCACACACCAGATTGACTGGGAGTTCTCAAGTGTACGTTCTTCAGTGGATGACTGCCTACAACGATTCATGGTCACGGCTGACCCGTGGGCCATGCCCCCGGCCCTCTTTCGGGGGGGGGGGGGATGTGACGTGCCTGCCCCGCAGGACGCACACGACATAAAGGCAGATAGCAGCAAGAACGAACGTCTGCGTAGCTCAGTTGGTAGAGCGGCTTGTTCCGGAACAAGTGGACTCGAGTTCGCTCCCCGGCGTGGACCAAAAATGACGGAGAAGTTTACTTCGTTATACACGCTAAAATAAACACGAAAGACGTGAGTAAAATGACCAGCGGGAAGGCGAGGAAATGAATCACAAAATGAAACCGAAAGTAGTCTTGTATACAGAAAGATGAGCTCGAAGAGTTACGGATGAAGCAAGAAATGAGTGCAAACATAAAAAAAAAAATCTTGAAAGACAAAGATATTTTTAAGTAGTATTTAAGTTGATTAACATCATGGATTAACTTTGCAAAATATTTTATGGAAAGAATTCCCAACGAAGATGAGGCTGTTACATGAGCAGAAACAAATGCTGGACGAGCAAGAATAACTAAACATCAAACAAAGATCTTTGCTCTTTCCACGTTTATAAGTGAGTCACGGAAAAATTCTCATGGGCCACCACCGGGAGTCGAACCCAGGGTCTTCCAGTTACGCGCCGGATATGCTTCCGCTACACTACAGCGTCCTCGAATTCCTCCAGACTCAAGCCAAGTTGGCAGGTTGCTTCTTGGAGCCCCGCACAATGCTGGGGATTCACCAAAGATGGTAAGCAGCAACTGAAGAAATAATTAGAAGGCGAATGAATAATTAATACAGACATTTAACGTGGACCAAGAACATCAAACAAAGACCTTCGCTCTTTCCACGTTTTATAAGTGAGTCACGGAAAAATTCTCATTGGCCGCCGCCGGGAGTCGAACCCAGGGTCTTCCAGTTATGCGCCGGATATGCTTCCGCTATACTACAGCGTCCTCGAATTCCTCCAGACTCAAGCCAAGTTGGCAGGTTGCCCCACACAATGCTGGGGATTCACCAAAAATGGTAAGCAGCAACTGAAGAAATAATTAGAAGGCGAATGAATAATTAATACAGACATTTAACGTGGACCAGGAACATCAAACAAAGACCTTCGCTCTTTCCACGTTTTATAAGTGAGTCACGGAAAAATTCTCATTGGCCGCCGCCGGGAGTCGAACCCAGGGTCTTCCAGTTACGCGCCGGATATGCTTCCGCTACACAACAGCGGCCTCGACTTCCTCCGGACTCACACACGCTAACTGCCAAGCTAATTTGGCAGGTTGCTTCTTGGAGTACCGCACAATGCTGGGGATTCACCAAAGATGGTAAGCAGCAACTGAAGAAATAATTAGAAGGCGAATGAATAATTAATACAGACATTTAACGTGGACCAGGAACTTCAAACAAAGACCTTCGCTCTTTCCACGTTTATAAGTGAGTCATGAGAATTTTTCCGTGACTCACTTATAAACGTGGAAAGAGCGAAGATCTTTGTTTGATGTTCCTGGTCCACGTTAAATGTCTGTATTAAGAATAACTAAAGCTGAAGAGCAGGAAAAGAGGGAGACAAAAACATAGAATGTAGAATGAAAGAGGAATGGCTTTGATTGCTGTATGTAGCAAGTGACTGAAGTTGACGCAGATAGATGAAGAGAGAGACCAAATAACTGTCATTTACAAAGTTGCTTCCGCAAAGCATAAGTGTTTTCTCCAGCCGAGGAAATCGCTCAGAGTTTCGTCGATATTTTAGAGAAATCCAGTGGCAGCTCAAGGTTTAGCAGGACAGTAGAGCACACGCGACGAGAACTGTTATATTAATATTTTTATATCTTCACAGTGGTATTAAAAGTACCTCCAGAAACAAGATACTAAAAAAAAAAAACAAATTCCCGTATTAAACGTCGAGTCCGATTCATCATGTTCTCGCTGAGCAAGTTCAAATGCGCCACCAGAACGAATACAGTTTATAAAATGTGACAACATATGTTATTCGTTCAATAGTTGAATTTGCCGCCAATAACTAAAACCTAATTGTGATCTTATGTTTGCCCTACCAAGTACAACCAAAATCAGTACATTATTTTTGTGTGGAGAGGATACGTCACGCTTCTGAATTTTGTTGGCTAAATATTCCAAATCTTTCACACCAGAGGTAGACCATGATATTTCACCCGCAAACAAACATGGGAAGCGAAATACAGCACTTTTTATGTTCCAGCCGTATACCCATTCATTCTTAGTGTATATTTCTGAACTGAAATTCCTGATTCGTTCAGTATTTTTATCTTTAAATCTTTGCTGTCATTTAAGATCTGACGGAGGTCTACCCAGTCTTTTATCTTCCAATTTCGGTTCCAACAAATGCGAGGAGAACGGATGTTTCAGCAAATGATCAACAGTATTCATGACTAAGGAGACAAAAATTTGGCTTCTCATACTTTATTATTTAAAATAAGTATATTAAGCTATCACTGACACTGTTCGACTGATGAAACAGAAGAATGACACTAAAGTAATCCAGTAACTAACGCAAGAGCGGTTGAGTTTTTCCTCGGTGAAAAGAAAAAAGGAGAATGGGCAACGTGAAAGCGTGCTCCGATGCTTTTCTATGAAGTGCCGGCTAGCTTAACTGCGTATGCTCAAATACCCCTGAGCAGGAACCTCCAGGAATTCAATGGTTATTCATGGGCAAAACCATGAATGTTTAACTGCAAGGAAACGCAAGAAGCTTTCACTGGCGAAATGGGGCTTTCCAGAACATATAATAACATACTTATTCAATATGTCTTCAGTGCAATCTTCACACGCACAGAATCTTTTATCGAAATTTTTTTCATTAATCTAATAAAATTTCCAGAAAGATCGTGGGTAGAGCATATGCTGATGTGCTCATATAGACGAGAGCCGCCACTAGAGAAGCCTCATGACTAATTCAACAAACCGTGTTGGAAAAATTTCAAGGGGAGAATATCATTTAACAGTGATCTTCCGTTTCCATCGATGAAAGCCCATATCTATATTGTGGCCTTCTATGATACATCCTGATGCAAAAAATGTTTATGAGCTTCTTTTCGGCGAATTGGTTGTCTCTGTGGGGATAGGAACCAATGCTTATGTTTCTGGTCAGCTGCACAGGTAGCCACAAACTCGGAAGTGTGTTTATTTGGACGTCGAAGGAAGAGAGAAAAGAGCGATAACGTGAGAAACTATTAACCCCTTGTGCTTTTTCTCTTTCTAACGCTAAAAAAAGGCGCGTGTGGCTACTAATCCGCAGATGCGAGAGGTTATGCTTCTTTCTTTATTTATGTCCATGATCGAGGAGAAGACAGGCAGCTGTTGCTTTTATTAAGGAGTGGGCGACTGCCGCGCTTTTTGAGGAGCAGGTGACTTTATCTGAACTCTTAATCTTCAGCGTAAAAGCGTTTTCAATAACACAATGTTTTAATAACACGTAAAAACCGTTCGTCTTTTCTTTAAAACGAGTTTCGCCCTTCAGGAATAAGTTAATTCGCAGCGAGCAGGAAGCGTTGGAAACCCATCAGCGTCATAAGTGTTTACATGTAAACTACGTTCTCTCTTCAGCGTGTTAAAATGTTTAGCGAACTTATGCTCGTCTGATTGAAATTTATTTATGGGAGTTTAGTTATTTTATTGCATATGCATGCAGACTTTTTGTTAAGCAGAATTTGATGACATTTATACATAATTAGTTCATTTGGATGTTCTAAACAAGTGACTTTAAATAATGCGGAAATACACTTTAAGAAGGCATAAATATTAGTAATATATTCGAAGTTATCATGTTGTAACATGGGCATAAATGTTTGCCAGGAGGGAACTTAGGTAACCATTTTAAGGATAGTGAATTGGAATAATCTTCTCGCTCATTAGCGCCCACCCCACCCCCAACCCCCCATTTTGATGCGCTGGTCAGTGGGCACAGCTCAGACTTTCTCAGCGGCCCATCAGAGGGAAATGGAGATTTATAGGTTTTTGTCGTTGTGCAAGGGAGGAACAGGATAATGATATCTGAGAGGGGTCACAAAGGTAGGCACTTAAAGAGCATCTGCACCTTCGAGGAACGGGACGCTTTTTAGGATTTTCTTAGCCGTGGATAGACTTCTCTTTTGGAAAGGGAGTCTGTTGGAAGTGAGCGGAGAGCGAGGTGCGGAGAATCTCACTGGTCGGTGCGAAACCGAGATAAGGTGAAAATGGAATGAGCACGGATGATTAGAAAAAGAAGTACTGGCCGCACGAGAGAAGGCGCTCAATGTGTTAATAAAAATATAGAGAATGAATGAAAATCACGGATAATGCTAAGAGATCTTCCCCATATCAACTGAATAAACACTTTCCTCACGGCAAGAGCGAGTTATAACTTTAGTCGATATTTTATTTATCTGCTTAAGACGGGTATAAAAAAATGGGTTAAGCTCCCGATACAAAAACACTCTACAAGCAAAGCATTACGAACCTCGCACACAGGGCACTGATATACACAGTCGAGTCAAATTATTCTGACCACCTCCTATTTTTGACGTCAACAGTCAGTAGCCAATGAAAGAATGTACGTGTCCTGAGCTGCTTTGGAGGGTATATAAGGTGTGCTGTAGGCATTCTGAAAACAAATCACTCGTTGCTGTCATGGATAAAAGGATCGATTTATCAGATTTGCAAAAAGGGATGATTATCGGCTTTCGGGCCAAGGGTGGCAGTATTTCTGAAACAGCACAGTTTGTGAATTGTTCACGTGTTGCTGTGGTTAAAGTGTATCGTGATTGGAGAAATGCCACCGTTGCGAATAAGCGACGTGGAAACTGCGGAGTACCACGTGCCATTGATGTGAGAGCCGATCGACACACTACAGTGGAGCAACTCACTGGCCGAATGAACCAGGGGCTACCGGAAGTGTGTCCAAAACGACGGGGGCTCCTGCTCGTATGGGGCTCCAATGCAGACGGATGGTCACTGCACCTATGTTAACGAACGTGCATCGGCTGAAAAGGCTTACATTTGCACGACAGTATCGGAATTGGACCTCGCTGATTGGCAAAGGATTGTCTTATCCGGTGAGTCACATTTTCTACTTCATTGAACGGATGGACGCTGGCGTATAAAGCGAGAAACATCGGAGAACAAACACTTTTTAACCATTGCGGGCAGAACACAAGCTGGTGGGGGTAGCGTTATGGTTTGGGGAATGTTTTCGTGGCATTCTCTGGGTCCACTCATACCTGTGGAAGGCACTATGGACCGAATTCGTCATGAATCCATCCTTACAGACCACGTACATCCATACATGCTGACTGTCTTCCTTGGGGCAGATGCGATCTTCCAGAACGACAATGCGACTTGTCACGCAGCTAGAAATGTCCGAGAGTGGTTGGAAGAGCACAATGAAGACTTCAAAGTACTTCCCTGGCCCCCTAATTCCCCAGACGTAAACCCAATTGAGCATCTGTGTGACCACCTCGATCGTACTGTTCGATCTATGGATCCTCCAGCAGCTGTCAGATGCACTGCAGTCAGCATGGCTCCACATACCTGTGAGCACCTTCCAGCACCTTACTGAGTCAGCTTGAGCCACTTTTCATGAAGTTTCTTCAGTCAGCATGGCTCCACATACCTGTGAGCACCTTTCCAGCACCTTATTAAGTCAGCTTGAGCCACTTTTCATGAAGTTTCTTCAATTTCTTGATACAATCCTGTTCATGGCGAATGGGAATACGGGCTTTTTCCTAAAACACAGCAGTTTCCTTAACAACAGCCCCACAACTCTCATGAATTGTCTTCTTCGAGGTTTATATAGGCAAGTTTGTTTCTGGAACTGTGCAGAATTTTCCAACTATATGAAATACAAATAGACATTACCTCATTTATGTGGAGTATTTGATTGATACTTAAGTCAAATAAGGCAAGAGAAGGTGAATGGAGAAGTTAGGTGACGGGGATAATACGGTAAGTGAATATTTCAATCGACTTGAGCGACCTCTAAATAAAGTCAGATCTGCCTGACACTTTACAAAAAATATTTTTTTATATGGTAGAACAATATAGGAGGATCAGACGACAACATTTCAAAACTTCAAAAATAAGGACAACTACTCAGTTTCGAAAACTACTCTTTACTAACGATTTCGGATATGTTTGCGATCGTTTATGGTTTCAAGACAATTTAAAATTTATTCAAGATAGTTGGTTAGAAATATTACAAGCGGAGTTTACAAATGAAGATGTGGCACATTTTAAAGTGTGTAGAACTTGTCAAGAATCGTTGGGGGTTCGAATCCCGGCGAGGCATGGATGTTGTGTTTGTTTTACGGCACTGGCTCCCTCCCTTTCCTGGAACCAGTGGCCCTAAATTAGGGACGGGAAACTGCTTATAGCCCATTGAGTTGCTCACGGTGGTCGTTAAATCTTTAAGAATCGTTGAGAAATAACAAGTGCCAAAACTTTCAAAATCAAATGGATTCGTGTATCCACCAGATCCACATCATTTACCTCCATTGTATCCTATTACTCAGTGTTTGATATCACCGAGATTACCTTTCATGCAAATTCGCAGTTTAAGACATCGGCAACAGGGATTGGAAAAAATAATATGAACACCACGCTCAGAGAGGGGATTTTTAATGTAGCTGCGTACGTCACAATACGTAAAGGTATCCATCACGTTTTGGTTCCAATAGCTTTATTTAGAACCTCAAAGTCCTGTTTAAGTGCATTTAAAGTGTCTTGTTGCAAAATTTCTTTCAGGGTGACGACGATCTAACGGATTTCGAAAGAGGGCTGATTGTTGGTGGCCGGCTAGTTGGTGTTTCCGTGACAACAGTCGCCAGGGTAGTGGGGTATCGAGAGTTACTGTGTCTAGCGTTATGACAGAATACCGTGTTATAACGAAGTAAATTTCTCCGTCATTTTTATCCGCGCCGGGGCTCGAACCCGGGTCCCCTCATTCCGGAATAAGTCACTCTACCAATTGAGCTACGCGAACGCTTGTTCTGAATCCTATCTGCCTTTATGTCGTGTGGGTCCTTCTGGCAGGTACGTCACATCCCCCCCCGAAAGAGGGCCGGGGCTTGGCCCACGGGTCAGCCGTGACCATGAATCGTTGCAGGCAGCCATCCGCTGTAGAACGTGCACGTGAGAACTCCCAGTCAATCTGGTGTGTGGAATGCAACGTCACACAAATTTATACGCATACAAAGTCCAGTCAAAGGACGGATGACTGGCAAGGGAAGACGGATGACTGGCAGGGCGTATGAAACACCGACCAAAATCCAAAGAAAGGACGAATGACTGACAGGGAGTATGAAACGCCGACCAAATCCATCCAATGTCTCAGGCATTGTTTTCTGCAGGACGGATGACTGGTAGGGCGTATAAAACGCCGACCAAATCCATCCAATGTCTCAGGCATTGTTTTCTGCAGGACGGATGACTGGTAGGGCGTATAAAACGCCGACCAAATCCATCTAATGGCTCAGGCATTGTTTCCTGCAGGGGATGCCAGCTATTAAGATGATAACGCCCCAATTCACAGAATTCAATTTATCCAATCACGGTTTGGGGAACATGAGGACGAACTTTCCCACCTCTCTTGGCCTCCCCAATCACCAGACTTAAACATCATCGAGCCACTGGGGTCTGTGTTGGGAAACAGAGTAAGATCCCGTTATCTTCCACCTGCATCTCTTAAGGACCTGGAGCAGTTTCTGCATGAGGAATGGTGCAAGATCCCACTAGCCACCATCCAGGATTTGTATGCAACCATTCCAAGGAGGATTCCGGCGGTTTTAAATGCCAAAGGTGGTCCCACACATTCTTAGATACGTAAAACCTTCTTTTCCTAGGTATTCACATTATTTCGTCTAACTCCTGATGTTACAATTGGCCAAGTAGTGAACGTTCCTGTTGATGTTAGTAATATGGTTCAAACACTTCCATGCCAACTAGGCGACGATATTGCTTTTAATGTTAATATTAAGGAACATGTAATTCATAAAAGCAGTTACTTAAGTGCATTCCTAAAGAAAAGTGTTATAAAAGCGTGGCTACAGTATTTTACTCGACACACCGTTGTACGCATAAGCGCTTTAATACAACATACGTTTGCAAACGCTTCACTATTCGAAAATTCACAGTCAATGCCTTCTGCATCTTCTTCCTTTTCTGTTGATAAATATATTCTCATTGAAACCTTAGACAGTGGTTTAAACGATATCGATTTGTTAATTGGACAACAGCACACTTTACTTTGGAGCGTACGACATATACTGAAGTGCCAGAAAAACTGGTACCCAGTCTAATACTTGGTAGGTCGTCCCACGGGAGCGCAGGACTGCAGAAATACGACGGGTTATGGACTCCACTAGCTTCAGGAAATATGCTGTAGGCAATGCACACCATACTTCTTGCAGAGCGTTCCACAATTCGGGTGTATTCCGAGGTGTCGGATTCCTGTGTTCGATAGCGTGTTGCATGGCATCCCAAATGTGTTCTATCACATTCAGATCTGGGGACTTGGGTGGGAATGGCAACACCCCAAACTCGGATGAATGCTTCTCTAACCATAATATGGCGTCGCGACACTTGTGTGGAGGTGCATTGTTCTGTTGAAACAGGCTCAACCCATCAGCATGAACGCAGGACATGAACGGGTGTACCTCGTCAGAAAGGATGCGCACATGGCGTTGGCCGGTCACAGACGTTTGTAGACGTACCAAAGGTCCCAGTGAAGTCCAGCTAAACACACCCCATACCATTACGGACCTCCCACCAGCCGGTATAGTTCCCTGTTGACAGGCGGGATCCATGGCTTCATGGGGTTTGCGCCACTCACGAATCCTCCCATCTGCCCGATGCAGTTGGAAACGCGACTCGTCAGAACAGGCTACTTGTTACCAGTCGTCCAGTGCCGGTGTTGCCGTGCCCAAGCGAGGCGCATAGCTCTGTGTCGTGCACTCATCAAGGGGACTCGAGTTGGGCGTCGGCTCCCAAAGCCCCTATCGTGCAGGGTATGTTGCACAGTCCGGACGCTGATGCTTGATGAGGCTCCAGCATTGAATTCCGATGATACTTGCGAGAGTGTTGCACGCCTATCGCGTGAAAAGATTCTTGACAGCCGACGATGGTCAGGTTCACCCAATGTCTTTTTACAGCCACACTGGAATCGTAGGTTGGAGATTTTGCAGGAATTCTTGTAGTCACGGTACACCCTTGCAATGGTCGTCCGTGAAAATTCGAACTTCGTTTCTACCTCCGAAACACTATGGTCCATCGCACGAGCGCCAACTATGACACCGCGTTGAAAATCGCTTAAATCGTTATTACTTGTCATTCTCATGCCGAAAACAGCTCTGACAGCTGGCAATGATGGCTATCGCTTTATATACGCACTAGCGGACGCAACCGAGTACGCGCATAGGTGACGTTGCTGTGTATTTTGCATAAGCTCGTCTGTACCAGTTTTTCTGGCACTGCAGTGTATACTTGAAACATGCTACGATGAAATTGATTACCTTGCAAGTGTCAAGGGCAAGTTCGATGATATTTGTGGTATATTTACTTGTGATAACGAAACCGGTAAAGTGTTGTTAGTGTGTGTTTATACTACCCCAGGAACTAAGTTAGACAATGCTAAACGTTTTTTTATTACGACAACTGTTAGCTTATACACCTAATGTCTAATGTGTCTGAATCTTTCAGTTTACTCCGTTGTTTGAATTGAGATAAGTTACCGATCTTGTTAGTTGGCAATTTAAATATTGATTTGTCTACAGCCGAAAACGAATCATTCATCACCTTTACGCAAGAATAATTTGGAGTTACACTTTCAAACGAATTTTTAACAGATCCCTCTCTGCTCGGCTCTATAATAGCCGCATTGACATTGTATTTCATAGAACATCATCATTGTCAACCATCATCAATCCACTGCTGGACGAAGGTCTCCCCAAGTTTCCTCCACTACGGTCTGTCTTGTGCCAGTCTCCTCCATGTCACTCCCGCATATTTTCGAATTTCATCCACCCATCTCCCATGTGGTCTTCTTCTGGGTCTTTTCCTGTCCCTTGGAATCCAATCTAAAATTTCGGCTGTCCATCGATGGTCTCTCCTTCTGCCAGTATGTCCAGCCCATTGCCATTTCAGGGATTTAACTCTGATCATGATGTCTTCCACACTTGTCATTTTTCGGATCCACGAGTTCCTCTTCTTATCTCTCCTGGTTACACCAAGCATGCACCTCTCCATGCTGCTTTGAGTTGTCTGCAGCCTTTGTATGTCTCTTTTAGTTAAGGTCCACGTCTCGGCACCATACGTAAGCACTAGAAGGATGCATTGATCAAACACTTTTCTTTTAAGACATAATGGCGTATTGCTCTTGAAAATTATGCTGTTTCTTCCAAAAGCTCTCCAGGCAAGTTTTGTACACCGATTAATTTCTTCATCAATGTGACCCTCACTTGATATCTGCTGTCCAAGATAAACGTACGTGTCTGTTATCTCCAGCTTTTCTCCATCAATCGATAAATCTTCATTTCTTGTAAAAGCATTGAACATCACTTTTGTCTTCTGAAAGTTCATTTTTAATCCCACTTTTTTACTCTTGTCAGCAAGTTCCTGGCTCATACTCTGCAGCTCTGATGGGGTAGTTGCAAAAATGACTACGTCATCAGCAAAACGAAGGTGGTTTAGATAATCTCCATTAACCTTTATCCCTTTGTTTTCCCAGTTCAGGGATTGAAAGACAGTTTCCAGTGTGGCATTAAAGAGCTTCGGAGATATGGTGTCACCTTGTCTCACTCCCTTTCCAATTTTTATGTGTGTTATAATTTCAAACTGCTTTCATAGATACTTACCCATAGTATAGTAGTATATATTTCATAGATACTTACCTATAAATGTTTTAACACGCAATTATGCTACTTACTTTTCCAATCATAAAGCTAAGTTTACAATTTTACAAAAAAAAAAAAAAAATGAGAACGTTTCATAAGTATATCTTTATTCAAATATTATAATTATATTACATTGTAAAAGTTTTGTAAACCTATTATACACTTTCATTAAATGTTTCATTTTTTTTAAACAACTTAAAACATTTTCACTTCTCTAATTCTACGTAAACTCCTGCGGATCGGATTTATGTTTATCCTTTCATATTAGAAAAGCTGATTAATGTTCCTCTTTAGGCCTCATACGTGACTGGTTTGGTTGTGGAGAAATCTATATTTGATTCAGGGTGAACCGTTTCTTACGAATCCTTGAACGTCTGGCATCTTCGAATGAGGAAAAGTCGCAGTTCCCGCATAAAAGTAGTAAACATCCGGGACATCAGTAGCAGGAAAACGATGACCTCGTCCTGTCGCATGTAAACAATATCAAATATGTGGGAGCAAATATTAGACTGGCCGTTGCAAACTACTTGGCTAACCACAAACGGAGCAACGGAAACGTATTAAATGTAAATTACGAATAAGAGATGTCGCCGTCCTCCAAATTCAGAGCAGGTCACGGTGAAAGGTCATCCTCTGGGAGCCATTAAACAGAAGGTAGGGATATTTCCACCCCATCTCACAGAACGTGACGTGCATTCAAGCGATTACTAATTGCAGGTCCGAGGATAGTTTTCCTCGAGTAATACTCTGGTTTGTACACAACATTGTAAAAAGACAAAGCCTAATACCATATTTGAAGAAAGATTATGGAGAGAAAGCGGGTGGGATAATTGATCGAATGTCTTTAGGCTGATTGTTTGTCTCTTGTCTTCGGTTCCAAATTCTAGCCAGACCAATTTTTCAAGTACGGAACTAACTTTGAGTAACTTCGGTACTCTTGCGTCATAGCGGTGATATTTATTTACCAGTATAGTGGCAAAAATCAAACAGATTTATTTGATACTTGCAGGTTTTTAGCCAGTCTTGTGACGTAATGTGCTGTTTTTTTTTTTTTGGCTGTCTGTCTTTCAACCTGTGGACAAGATACTTCCCCATCGAGAAATCATACTGGAAGGTATTGTTTTGGATAATATGGGGGTAAGCCACTTAACGACCTTCCACTCTGGCATAGCGGAAGACGTATTGATGGCGTATCTCTCTTTCTAGAATACGGGTCGGAAAAATTATTTTTGGAGCATATACGCATACAAAGTCTAGTCAAAAAATTACGACCACATGTTAGTATGAGGTATGACTTCCCCGTGCCGCCAATACCGCAGACATATGGCGTAGCATTGATTCAGTGAGGTCTCTGAACGTTTCTGTAGGGTTGCTATACCATGCAGGCACTAGAGGTTCTCGCAGAACATCAAGAGCAGGGCCGGTGTAACGTACCAGGAGACGTGACGTACCTGCCAGAAGGACGCACACGACATAAAGGCAGATAGGAATCAGAATTAAAAAAAAAACGTCCGCGTAGCTCAATTGGTAGAGCAACTTATTCCGGAATGAGGGGATCCGGGTTCGAATCCTGGCGTGGACAGAAATGACGGAGAAATTTACTTCGTTATAATGGCGCCCGAACTATCCAGATGACCCGACCGTTCAAAATCTCGCATTGGTGTGATGTTATTTCCACACCGCGAGATAGGAAAAATAAGAGAATCCCTTCTCCAGCACTTCGAAAAAAAAAAAAATAAATAAAAAAATAAAATAAGGGGGAGATGATGTAACGTACCAGGAGATGTGACGTACCTGCCAGAAGGACGCACACGACATAAAGGCAGATAGGAATCAGAATAAAACGTCCCGGAATGAGGGGACCCGGGTTCGAATCCTGGCGCGGATAAAAATGACGGAGAAATTTACTTCGTTATACCGGCTTCATGGGCGTGCGACCTGTGCAGTCGCACAGGGCCCCGCTCCCACGTTTGGGTGATGTCTTTGAATTTTTCATATTTTTTTTCTTGTATTAAAAATAAACGACACTTAACGATGTAAAAATCGCATTTTTTAAATGTTTATATCATGACACTTTATTGCCTTACTGAACAGAATTCAAGTACCTTGGGTCCATCGGGATGATTCACCGTATCACGAAGAGAGAATTTGCATTAATGACATCATATATATAATCACCCATATCTCTCCGGAACGTTGACGTCACAGCAACGTCACAGCTACGTCTGCATTCTGCCGCAATCACAAGCGGTCAGTTTTTCGCGTGCGTGGGCGGCGAATCTCTGGCTCATGGTTTATCAATAAAAAAATAAAAAGCGCATCTTTGCGAATTTTTTTTATGAAACTGGCTGAAATTTTAATTATAACACTATAACTGACAGATCGACTGCACCTGACAACGACTAGTGACGACGAATTGATAAAGTGCAACATAACGCCGATTCGGGATTATGAGGACTGGTTCCCAGAGACTCCTACAATCAAGCCGCGGACCAGTAAAATTTCACAAATTGCTTCGAGGACAGACCGGCAGGAAGTTGCTTTTACGTACAAGGACATTTGTGCAGACCTGTTTTTACTGGTCAAATTCGGAAACCTCTACTATTTCTCAAGTTTTCCTCCGATTTTGCGGATCGGCGGAAACCTCGTGACGGACCGGTGGTGTTTGGGAAACACTGCACTAGACTGCGATCGCACTCACCTCATTTTTTTTTTTTGTTGTTGTTGTTGGAGGTTTAACGACCACCGTGAGCAACTCAATGGGCTATAAGCAGTCGCCCGTCCCTATTTTAGGGTCACTGGTTCCAGGGAAGGGAGAAATCCAGTGCCGTAAGACAAACACAACATCCATACCCTCACCGGGATTCGAACCCGAACCCATCTCGGGCGAATGATCAGAGGCTATCGCTTAGACCACTGCACCACCGCGTCGGGTCGGCCACTAACCTCGTTTGAGCTACAAAACTGAAAGCTCCCACTACCCACTGAAACAAATTAACATGAACTGTAGAACGTGGCCATCAAAAGAATCTTTCTTCCTAGAAGTAAAGAGACAGAGTTATAAGGTAAGAGTTTTCTGAAAATTGCATTACTCATTTAGTAACCTCAATATTTCAACTATGAATAATTGAAAATGGCATTTCTTATGATCCTATCTTATTTGTTTAAACGATAGCTATTTTTTTTTTAATTTTGGATAAATTAAATAATTTTTTGACATCAGCACTCATTTCGACGAGGTGCGGAAATTATATTTTGTCACTTCAATTTGATCTGACAATGTATAAATTAATATAGCGTAATTTTAAAATGTATCTTTTTATTTTTTTATGAGTAATAATAACAGCTTATTATAACTCATGAATAAATAATAATATTCCTTAGTACCATCATGCTTTATTAAACGTCATGAGAAAATGAAAAAATGGGGTTTCTCTACCTGACCCCGCCTTTCTTTCAAATTCCAGCGTCCAAGCCCATTTAGTAGATGTAGAACTCGCTGGGGAAAAGGGCCCGCGTTTTCGTTTCGCACTGGGCCCCGCAAATTAGGCAGCCGGCTCTGATCAAGAGTCATCGGTGTTGGATCCATACGTCGAACCTGTTGATCAAGATAGTCCCACAGATGTTCAATGGGATTGATAGCCGGCGAGTACGGTGGCCAGGATAGTAAGCTAAAGTCACTGGAGTGTTCCTCAAACCATTCTCGCACTCACATTGCAACATGGCATCTTGTTTGAAGCAACCCATGCCATCGGGATAGGCAGTCATCATGAATGGGAGCGCCTGATCCGCCACAATGGATTGGCTGCCAGAAGCGTTCATCGTGAGATCGTGGGGGATGATTGCTCTCAGTAATTTCCAGCAAAACATGCCCCAGACGAGCACACTGCCTTAGAAAAATTTCACCAGGGCTGATCAATAGGTAACTTAGGATGACCTTAGGCGGCCAATTTGCGATATGTGAATCAGTGTCTCCTAAGGTAATTGTACTGTTCTGACTACCCCTTGTAGGCACAGTCTGCTGATATCGGCAGTGTGCGGTTGGGCGTCATCTTGTTGAAACTGGGCATCAAGGATACCACGGAGATATGGGATCAAAACAGGCTGTAGCATCTCATCAACGTATCTTCCAGCAGTTGTCGTTCACCCTCTCGTATGCATAGTGAATGCATACGAGAGGGTGAACGGCTGTTGAGATTGATGGCGTGTCAAACCATGACATGAGGCTGAGGAGCCGTACAACGCTCACGGACGGCAGCAAGATCAGCCAGGTGACCACGTCGTCTCCAGACGTTCAATCTGCGATCGTCGGCGCTGAGACAAAAGCGCGACTTGTCGATGAATACGACATAGTTCCATTCGTCCTGCTACGTATGTCTGGTACGCCACTACTGCAACATTGCACGATGATGTGCTGCAGGGAGTGGAAGTAATCGCAATGGCTGGCGAGAGCGCAAACCTGCCTCAGCCTATCTGCGAATCACAGTCGGTGTCAATACGGAGATATCTACAATTGCCTGAACAATGAACATCTCGCCGAATGTCTTCCGCTGTGAATTGAGGGGATCCTACGGCTTGTCGTCGAATGCGGCGATCCAGACATATGGACATCCGCCTACGTGCACCAATCCCACTACGGAGACGCCCGTTACCTTCCCACCAACGACTGTCGCCACATTCGCCTGACGGTTGTTGCATCGAAATGCGTTTTCGCCGCGATGCGACGCAGGAACGAACCAGTCATACGTAGCCCTGTGATGGAGCTTCTGGTAAAGGTGTCCGTGCGCGGTAGGATTCCCGATGACGTCTCTCAGGCACTCGTACTTCTTTTACGTATTTTTTCACTCCGATGCAGTGGTCCACATGGCCAGATGAGGACGACCGAACTTAGCTACGCCAAGCAGCTTTGCCCGTTTATCTTCCTAATAGGTCTTCAACCACACCTGGCTCGCGATTCATTGGCAACTGCAATTTATTACATAACCCAACTGTTGACACATTCCCTCCAATTTGGATGGCTCTTCCTGGTGTGGCATTTCTCACGTCGAGCAATGTATACCTCGGTATTTTTGAGCAGCGGATAATCCAACAGTTAGCCTCATGTTTGTTAATGTTTCCGCTAATAAGGTAAAAAATCGTCAGCTATAAAAGCTTTCAAACTCGCTGAGTTACACTAACGCCAAACACAGAACTTTTCCCGTTGATAAGTCTGGAAAGGGTGCATGAATCAAATTCAAATTTCGTGTACGAAGTGAGATGTTAGATTAGGCTTTAGTAACTATGCGTAATTTCACTTGACACGATCTCATGAATTGTAAGCTACAGATATTACGTTTTGTCACTCGTGTGTGGCAGATTTTAACTGCTGTTGGCCACTCTTAACAAAATACATCCGGTTCTAACTGCGTATTGCCACCCAGGTGGCGCAGCAGTCTAAGCGCTGGCTTAAGACCATTCGTTCGAGATGGGTCCGGGTTCGAATCCCCGTGAGGCATGGATGTTGTGTTTGTCTTACGGCACTAGCTCTCTCCCTTCCCTGGAACCAGTGGCCCTAAATTAGGGACGGGCGACTGCTTATAGCCCATTGAGTTGCTCAGGGTGGTCGTTAAACCTCCAACAAAGAAAGAAAACAAACGCTGTTCCCGTAGCAACAAAGCAGTTTTCTTTATCTATAAACTGATGTGGCATCAGGGATGTGTTACGTCGCACGTTTAAATCAATCTCATCATGTCATGCAAATACGTGAAGTTTTAGCAGCTGCCTAAGGTGTTCCACCTAAAATCTCTGCCGTATGTTTCCAATGGTAAAAACTTCTGTACATATTTTCTTCGCAATTAATGTATTCCCAAGGATGAAAATTTGCACATCGATAAAAATAACTGTAAATTATAGCATGGGATACTTAATACTTGCTAAAGCATAACCATAATTATATTAAAAATCAATCATTTTTCTTTCAGTAACGTTCTGACCTGTTAATAGATGGCGCGACCTGTACATTGATGACGTCAAATGTTGGATTGCTTAATTATAATTATGTTTTAGCAAGCATTAAGTATCCCATGTTATAACTTAAAGTTAGTTTTATCGATGTGCAAATTTTCATCCTTGGGAATGCACTAATTGCGAAGAAAATATGTACAGAAGTTTTACCATTGGAAAGATAAGGCAGAGATTTTAGGTGGAACCACCTTAAAGACCAAAGGGAAAACGTGAAGTCACGGCTCTCCAGTTTCTCCGTTTTGGTCATTATCAGGGCCCGATTTAGGTCAGCGGAGGCCCTGTGCACATCCTATGCCTGGGGCCACTTCGATTAAAATTTTCAGCCAACAGTTGAAAAGAATATTTGCTGGTAAATTTTTTTGCAAGCAATTTTTCTAGTAGTAAAACATTAAAATACATCCCACATGCTAGTCTACTTCATAGCCAATGTGGCTCGTAATGGACGAGCATTCACACCACTTGTACTTCTCCGCATCCGCATAGCTTACAGCTGTAACATTAATTGCTCTGGAATTCTTTTTTTGTTTTGTAGTATCATTTACAAAACAAATAACTATCCTCCCAGAGATATAATTTAAAACCTCTAGTCTACATATATTTAATGGAAATGATGAACCGATGGTAGTTTATAAGCTGTAAGAAGTAATCCCTCACAAAATGTTACAGCTGACAAGTGACAACACACATCGTGGATAAGTTATTGCAACAGTCCATGTAAATTATTACAAGTCTTTAAATAAAGTAGTGTCATTTGAACTTTTTCCGTATTTTCAATTACGTGAAAATAAATCTTACATAATAATGAATATTGATTCACAAATCTTGTTCTTCAAAAACTAATATAAATAAAAATATGTTTATTAAATTCTACATGTTTTGCTGAAATGCTTTTCTTGTATTGAATATAATATACCGTATTGCTACGAATATAGGCTTAACCCATGATATGAGATCTCAAGGAAAAACAAACCATACCTACATGTTATTACAGGAGCGTAATTACAAGCCACCCCGCATTTTTAAACAAACCATTAAAAATGTTTGAGTAAAAATATTAAAAAAATACTTGATAATTTTTAACTGTTGAATTGGCAGCAGGACATTGAAAAATGGCTTTTTCTACCTTTTTTGGCTGCAAAATCAAGAATTATATAGTCAAAACTTAAATCTGCTGTTACATCACTTTTAATGGACAGTTATGAAGAGCATCAATTGACTCTTCTTTTAAACTTTAATGCTTTGTTCTTTTTAGAACCTCAAACGAGCGTTCGTTTGAACAGTTGGAAACTGGTATTTGGTAAAAAATCCTGAGGCATGTGTCAACAATGGAAAAAATATGAACTAAATTCAAGTCCCTTAATTTCCCAAGGCAAGTGTGTGCTCTCAGTGAATGAATTGTTTTGTCAGGATTCGAAACTGAAGGAGCTCTTCAGCAAAGTCTTCTTCAAGTTCATTTGAATACTGCTTTTGCAACAATTCAGCTGCTTCCATCACATCACTTAGGTCATCTTGTAGACAAATCCAAATCTAGAGTCCAATTCCTCATATGACTTCTTTCTGGTTTGCAAGTGTGAAACAAGATTGTCACATAATACCTAAAAAGTTTGAGTGATGAAGGAATCTCGATTATTAAAAACAACGTCTGGAGTTGATGAATCATCTAAAAGTCGGTTCTTGGGTATTTTCTTCCTTCTTGAGGATTCATAATCCATTTCTCTCCCTAAAAACTGGTTGGATTCTTACTCGAACAGTTCGAAATTTTTTCTCACAAAATTCAGGATCAAGTCGATAATTGACTCAAATTGCCCATGGAAATTGCCCAGATAACGGAAGTGCTCACTTTCTTGATTCGTTGCAGTATTGTCCCAGATAATCGTTAACAAAGCAGTCTTTTCCATTAATTTGGCATGAAGTGACTTAAAAATATATTTGGTTTTTGGAGGTAGTTTGGAGCCCCCCCCCCCCAAATTCGGAGGCTCTGTGCACTTGCAACGCGTGCGCGTGCAGAAATCAGGCCCTGGTCATAATAAAAACCAATTAGAAACAAATAAATGTATTTCTTAATAATTGAACGAGGTACTTCTTTTCATTTCTTGTGTAGCTGTTTCCAGGAATAGGTGAAGTGAATGAATAAACAGAACTATGTTTACCCTCGTGGTTTTATAGTAACGTTATTTTGAAAGTACAACTGACTCGCTCGGGAACTCTATTCTTACATATGATTTGAAACAAGTGAACCCAATAGCGTCCTCTACTTCTTTAGTTATATGTGTATTAATTCATGAAGAAACAGTTGAGATGCATCTTTCCCCATGGTCAGCGTAGTGACCGGAAATAAATTTTCCGGTGCCCAAACCTTCCAAGGATATCATATCATAATGGTGTGTCATTGCAATTTGTGTTTACCTGGTTTTATTTGTTTTATGTGGGTGTGTATTTTTTAAATATAGTTTCTTTTATACGAGCTTGTGTTTCGTTCTTTTGTTGAAAGAAACTGATTTCTGTAGAATATATCACTGAGTACGTAAAATTGTATGCCTTCGTGTATGTCTTCATGCCACTGGGTATGTAAAAGAGTGAAATCAGGAGTACTTTAAAATACCTCAAATCCTTCACTTTGCCTAGTGATGGCCACAACCGTTTGTTACAAGGATTTACACTGAAGAGCAATTGAATTAGAGATACCTGTCTAGTAACGTGTATCACCACCTTTCGCTCTGATGACGGCGGCGATTCGTCTCGTCATGGACTCGACAAGACACCGGAAGCGTTGGGAAGCCATACGGATCCACGACCCCTGAACAAGCTCCCACAGTTCATGAAGATTTGATGGAGGGGGTCAGAGCCTCGAACATCTCTCTCGATGGGATTGAGGTCAGGTGACCTAGCAGGCCAAGGAAGCGAGGTCACGTCGGTGGAGTGTTCATCTAACCATTCGGATACAATTCGGGAGCGATGACGCGCTGCATTTTCTTATGCAGGATGAGGTCCCCAGTGGGATGTTGAAGACGCACAAATGGGAGCAAATGGTCGTCCAGGATATCCCGGTAACGTTGACCTGTGAGGGACGATGTCACACATACCAGGGGACCCATTTCAGTCCACGTAAACAGTCCTCAGACCAGAATGCCACCCCCACCAGCTTGAAGAGTACCCTGCTGGCAAGAAGGATCCATCGCTTCATGTGATTTGCGCCGTACTCGTATCCTGCCATCCGCATGTACCAACGTGAATCTCGACTCCTCAGTCCAGGCAACATGTCTAGGGTCCAGTGGCGATGTTCCCGCGCCCATGCTAATCTTTGCACCCTGTGATGTGCGGTCAGCAGCGGTACCCTCGTGGGACAATGGCTGTGGTATCCGTTGACAGCTGCTAGGAGGTTTCGTTGTTTAGAGATTAACGTCAATGTTAATCCTACGTAAGCTATTCGGTACCAACTAAAACGTACCGTTGTTTGGAGGTTACCGTTAATTCAGGTTTCACCATACTATAAATATAAGAAAGTAAAATGGGGAGATGCTGAATGGGAGGGAGAAGAAGAAAAGGTGTTGAAGATATAAAGGCAGCGGGTGTTCCTGTACTTTTTCAATTAGCACTACATCAATAATTTTTAGGGTAAAAACAACCGTTTCAACTTTTCCGAACATTGATACCATTCTAAGGATTTACCTATGCATACCCATCAGTAACGTCTCTGAAGAACGAAGTTTTTCTCTTTTGAAAACCATACATAATTACTTGAGGACATCTAGTTGTCAGGAAGAACGATTGCATTCGCAGTTTTGTCACTTAACTCAAGCATTGTAAAAACATTTGCTTTTGATGATATAACAGAAGATTTTGCTGCAAAGAAATCGGGGAAACAGTTTTTAGTTGTAAGTAATTTTACTGATTTATGTTCATTTATTTTCTCTTTCTCTCAGACATTCAATCGATTTACAATGAACATTGGCAGCAGCATTATATTTTTATAAAACGGTAAAAAAAGTAGTGCTTACGTTGAAAATTTAAATTAAAAAAAATTCACGCAAATATCTCATAAGTATGTTAAAATCAAGCTATTTCATGTGCAAATATAAAAATTGACAGTGAAATGAAGTTTCAAAATTGGGCAAATTGAACTGATTCAAGACTTTTTGAATATTAAGAGGAACTGCAAAGGATCAAGTGGGACATCTTCGGTCTAAGTGAGATAAGGAGAAAAGGAAAAGGTCTCATTGAACTGAAAAGTGAACATCTCTTCTACTATCGTGGGACAGATACTGGCAGAACTAGTGGTTTGGATTTATAATAAACAAGAAACTGAAGGATAAAGTTGTAGAAGTTGAAAGTTCCTCTGACAGAGCTACACGACTCGTTGTACAACTCTCGAGAAGATACCAGGCTCAGATTATTCAAACTTATGCACCCACCACAAGTTGTGACGTACCTGCCAGCAGGACGCACACGACATAAAGGCAGATAGGAATCGGAATAAACGTCTGCGTAGCTCAGTTGGTAGAGCGACTTGTTCCGGAATAAGCGGCCTCGGGTTCGAATCCCGCGTAGACCAAAAATGACGGAGAAATTTACTTCGTTATAATGGCGCCCGAACTATCCGGATGACCCGACCGTTCAAAATCTCGCAATGGTGTGATGTTATTTCCACACCGCGAGATAGGAAAAATCAGAGAATCCCTTCTCCAGTGCTTCGAAAAATAAATGTGTGTGACGTTGCATTCCACACAGCAGATTGACTGGGAGTTCTCAAGTGCACGTTCTACAGTGGATGGCTGCCTGCAACGATTCATGGTCACGGCTGACCCGTGGGCCATGCCCCGGCCCTCTTTGGGGGGGGGATGTGACGTACCTGCCAGCAGGACGCACACGACATAAAGGCAGATAGGAATCAGAATAAACGTCTGCGTAGCTCAGTTGGTAGAGCGACTTGTTCCGGAATAAGCGGCCTCGGGTTCGAATCCCGGCGTAGACCAAAAATGACGGAGAAATTTACTTCGTTATAAAGTCATCCTGAAGAAGAAATTGAAGAATTTTATGAGGAAATTCGTCATCTAAATAATAAAGGCAAGCCGCACTTGAAGATAATTATGGGAGATTTCAATGCAAAAATAGGGCAACGGCAACAGAATGAAACTTCAGTAGGTAAATTCGGTCACGGCAACAGAAGCCAGCGTGGAAATACTCTCGTAGAGTTCGCAGAGGCAGAAGGGTTTTTCATCATGAACTCCTTTTTCAAGAAAATGCCGCAAAGGAAATGGACATGGAGGCATCCCAATGGATGGACAAGTGAAATTAATTTTAATATGTGTAACAAGAGATTTGTCATGGAAGACTGCAGTGTGTTAAACAAGTTCAACACAGTTAGTGACCATAGAATTATAAGATTTAAGGTGCACCTCAATGCCAAACTCGAGCGTGGCAAGCTCATAAAACAAACAAAGTGTATTGACGTGACTAACCTTAAAAAGCATCAGAATACCTTCAAATTAGAACTGAGGAACAGATTCTCTGCTCCAGAAGGTCTAACATCAGAAGAAGTGGACATCTCTAAAGTTAACAGAAAAGTAACCAAAGCTCTTATGGAAACAGCAAAAAGATTAGCTGGGTCTAAGAACAAGTTACATGTGAACAAATTATCATGAAAAACCAAAACGCTGATGCAAAAAAGAAGAGAAATGAGGACAACTAAAGAAGATGTGACTTCCAAAGTGGAATATATAGAGCTATGCAGGACAGTACGAAAAAGTATTACTGAAGACGTAAGGAAATTCAACTGTGAACTAGTGAGGAAAGCAATTGAAAACAACCAAAGCCTAAAAATAGCAAAAGTACATCCTAGTAAGGGAAGAAAACAGATTATGGCACTGAGAAAAGAAGATGGTTCTGTAACAAGAAATAGAGGCGAAATTTTGACAAGAGTGAAAGATTTCTACTCCAAATTATATGAAAGGGATGATACATGTACTCCAGACATCATGAAAGGTCCCAGTACCAGAGTTCTTCCAGTCCTCTCAGCAGAAGTTGCACATGCAATCAAGAACATGAAGCGGTAGAAAGCTCCAGGAGAAGATGGAATTACTGTAGACATCATACAAGAAGCAAGTGGAGAAATTGAAACAGTACTTGCCCAAGTTTTCACTCGATGCCTTAATGAAGGGAAGATTCCCGAGGATTGGAACAACGCTACCCTGATCCTGCTACATAAAAAAGTGACATTGAGGATCTCAGGAACTGCAGACCTATCAGCCTCCTATCAGTGGTTTACAAAATCTTCACTAAAGTTCTTTCACACCGCCTGAAGGTAACACTGGACATAGCTGAACCGAGAGAACAAGCTGGATTCAGGAGTGGCTACAGCACTATAGATCATATCCACGTACTGAGAGAACTAATTGAAAGAGCGAGGGACTATGAACTTCTGTTGTGCATGGATTTTGTCGATTATGAATAGCCCTTTGATTTAGTGAAACCATCAGCAGTTACAATGGCTTGAAATCCTGCGGTATTGAAGATGCATACATTACTATTATTAATAACATCTTATAACGAAGTGAATTTCTCCGTCATTTTTATCCGCGCCAGGATTCGAACCCGGGTCCCCTCATTCCGGAATAAGTTGCTCTACCAATTGAGCTACGCGGACATTTTATTCTGATTTTTATCTGCCTTTATGTCGTGTGCGTCCTTCTGGCAGGTACGTCACATCTCCTGGTACGTTACAATCTATGAAAATGCAAGTACAAAGATTCGGATGTTTGAGAATATAGTACACATAAAAATTGGAAAAGGAGTGAGACAAGGTGACACTATCTCCCAAGCTCTTTAATGCCACGTTGGAAATTGTCATTCAATCACTGAACTGGGAAAACAAAGGGATAAAGATTAATGAAGATTATCTAACTCACCTTCGTTTTGCTGATGAAGTAGTCATTTTTGCAACTACCCCATCAGAGCTGCAGAGTGTGATCCAGGAACTTGCTGACACGAATAAAGAAGTTGGATTAAAAATGAATTTTCAGAAGACAAAAGTGATGTACAATGCTTTTACAAGGAATGAAGATTTATCAATTGATGGGGAAAAGCTGCTGATAACCAACACCTACATTTATCTTGGACAGCAGATATCAAGTGAGGGTCACATTGATGAAGAAATTAATCGGCGTACAAAACTTGCCTGGGGAGCTTTTGGAAGAAACAGCATAATTTTCAAGAGCAATATGCCATTATGTCTTAAAAGAAAAGTGTTTGATCAATGCATCCTTCCAGTGCTTACGTATGGTGCAGAGACGTGGACCTTAACTAAAAGAGACATACAAAGGCTGCAGACAACTCAAAGCAGCATGGAGAGGTGCATGCTTGGTCTAACCAGGAGAGATAAGAAGAGGAACTCGTGGATCCGAAAAATGACAAGAGTGGAAGACATCTTGATCAGAGTAAAATCCCTGAAATGTCAATGGGCTGGACATACTGCCAGAAGAACAGACCATCGATGGACAGTCGGAATTTTAGATTGGATTCCAAGGGGCAGGAAAAGACCCAGAAGAAGACCACATGGAAGATGGGTGGATGAAATTCGAAAGTATGCGGGAGTAACACGGAGGAGACTGGCACAAGACAGACCGCTGTGGAAGAGGCTTTGAGAGACCTTCGTCCAGCAGTGGATTGATAATGGTTGACAATGATGATGATGATTTATAAACAAATTTAGTCTAATTCGTGGTCTTCGCGGCCATGAAACTACAGAATTCGTCCTATGTTTGGCTGTATTTTATTTTTAATCCAAGGCTTTCTTTAACATAAAAATAATGTTTTGTGTGCTTTTTGTTGTTGTTTTTTCACCTCGTGCCTTAATTTGTCTTTCTATGGAAATCAGGGATGTTGCATGCCGTGTTTGTAGTTCACACGCCTTGCTGTCACGTTTGACGGAAGGACGACTGATAAGAGAGGAACCAGGGGAATAGGAGAAAATGCAAAAAAAAAAAAAAAAAATCCGTAGGCTGTTTATCTCCCTTTCGTCAGTCCTGGGAGGGGGGAAAAGGCCATTATGTGGCACACGCAAAGTGCAGCTTCGGTGACACTAGGTATCTCATTAATATTCTACAGCAGTAGCCTCGATGTCGAATCACGCAGGCAGCAACGGTACTGTACGACGTACGTGATCGAAATCTTGAGCAGGAAAAAAAACTGATTTAGAACGAAAAAGGTGATGTTATTGCTTTGACATTTTTGCTGTCGTAATATTATTACTTTTGATTTCTAAGTTTTTTAAAAGATTTCAAAAGTGGACATGCCGCCCCGGTGGCGCAGTGGTCTAAGCGATGGCCTCTGATCATTCGTCCGTAAGGGGTCCGGGTTCGAATCCCGGTGAGGCATGGATGTTGTGTTTGTCTTACGGCACTGGCTCTCTCCCTTCCCTGGAACCAGTGACCCTAAATTAGGGACGGAAGACTGCTTATAGCCCATTGAGTTGCTCACGGTGGTCGTTAAATCTCCAATCAAAAAAGAAAATTCCTTACCAGGAAAAGCCAGAAAATACTGTTGAACGAAGTCGCATGGTGATGGTCGAAAATATTCTTGACGCCCCGGTGGCGCAGTGGCTTAAGGCCCTAGTTGGGTCCGGGTTCGAATCCCGTGAGGTATGGATGTTTGTGTTTGTCTTTCGGCACTGGCTATCTGTGTACATTGGTCATTTAGCATACTATAATAATCCATGTTTGATGCACACTGAAGAGCAATTGAATTAGAGATACCTAACTAGTAACGTGTAGCACCACCTTTCGCCCTGATGACGGCGGCGATTCGTCTCGGCATGGACTCGACAAGACACCGGAAGCGTTGGGAAGCCATACGGATTCACGACCCCTGAACAAGCTCCCACAGTTCACGAAGATTTGATGGAGGGGGGTCATCTCTCTCGATGGCATCCCAGATGTGCTCGATGGGATTGAGGTCAGGTGACCTATCTGGCCAAGGAAGCGAGGTCCCGTCGGTGGAGTGTTCATCCAACCATTCGGATACAGTTCGGGAGCAATGGCACAGTGCATTGTGTCTTGTTGCAGGATGAGGTCCCCAGTGGGATGTTGAAGACGCACAAACGGGAGCAAATGGTCGTCCAGGATATCCCGGTAACGTTGACCTGTGAGGGACGATGTCACACGTACCAGGGGTCACCCCCACCAGCTTGAAAAAGTACCCTGCTGCGAAGAAGGATCCATCGCTTCATGTGATTTGCGTCGTACTCGTATCCAGCCATCCGCATGTACCAACGTGAATCTCGACTCATCAGTCCAGGCAACATTTTTCCACATGCAGTGGCGATATTCCCGCGCCCATGCTAATCTTTGCACCCTGTGATGTACGGTCAGCAGCGGTACCCTCGTGGGACGATGGCTTCTGTACCCCATAGCGAGGAGATGGTTCTGGATGGTGTGGCTGCTTACACGTTTTTGTGCACCAGCGTTATATTGCCGAGTGATTTCTTGCACAGTGGCCCATCTATACGCCGTTACAATGCGAGCTAGCCAACGATGATCCCGCTCATTCACACGCTGTTGTCCACGGTCGCTGGCCCTTGCAGGGATGTTTTTACCGGATTCTATGTACTCACGGTGCACCCGTGACACAGTGGCTCGTGAAAATCCGGTGCCTGCACGACTTCCGAGATGAGTGATCCATTCCTCGGACCCCGACAATTTGCCCACGATCAAATGCGCTTAGATCCTTCGTCTTACCCATAATGCGTCCGACTCTTACTGATTCCCGTCGCATCACTCCATATATTGTCGGATCGCTGCATACGTCATGTCGTTTCCGTTTACAGGGCCGCCCACAGGGCCGCCCACAGGGCCTCATTTGCATAACGCCAGCTGTCTCTAATTCAATTGCTCTTTTTTTTTTTTTGATTGGAGGTTTAACGACCACCGTGAGCAACTCAATGGGCTATAAGCAGTCGCCCGTCCCTAATTTAGGGTCACTGGTTCCAGGGAAGGGAGAGAGCCAGTGCCGTAAGACAAACACAACATCCATACCTCACCGGGATTCGAACCCGGACCCCTTGTGGACGAATGATCAGAGGCCATCGCTTAGACCACTGCGCCACCGGAGCGGCTCAATTGCTCTTCAGTGTATACTTGTTCACAGTGTGTTACATGATCAACAGTGGCTATATCTGTGTAAATTTATCGTTTGGCATGCTGTGAACCACGCATGATTTGTACTTGTTGCTGTGTAATATCTGCATTCTGTTTATCATGTCTGTACCACCAGGTCCAATAAATCATTTGAAAAAAAAAAAAGGATCAATCGAAATCTTGCATATAAATGTATGAAAAAAAGGAAAACGTGCTCATTAAGAAATTGTCTTCGTCAGAGAAGTACGATTGGTACACACCGTCAATGTCGTCAACCACTTCAACGGCAAACTTAGAATTTGCCGTTGAAGTGGCAAATTCTAAGTTTGCCGTTGAAGTACTTTACACAAACTTTAATGAAACTAATTTTTTTGTAAGTAATCATTTTGATTCAAACTACCTATGATTATTATTTTTTATTTGTTCATTTTAGAGATAATAGTCAAGCGTGCTGTATTTCCACGCCTACCTCAACCCCTACAGGACAAGGGGAGGGGGTATTTTCAACCACCTGACGTGACCCATTCGTCTGTCCCGAATTCGGACTCAGGAAATGTGGTCACCATAGCCAAATAGGGGGACTAGGCATCGTAGGAGGGGGGGGGGGGGCAAAAATTTTGAAGTGCTTGGCAGGAATTTGGCCCAAAACTTACTTTCATGTAGATTTTACCCGACGCTGATGAATGATGATGTTATTCCCAGTAAAATGAAACGTCTTTCGATTCGTATTGTACATCATATTTATTCAGCGTATGTAGTACTGAGAACCATGGATACGAACCTCCATGGGCTTTAACACGCTACTAGTAGCAATTTTAGCTCACTTACGTCACTATTGATCTCTTTTATATATTTTTATCATTTTTTTTATTCACTGTCATAAGGCTGGTTATAAATTTCGGTTGGTAACCTGATAGGGAATCTCTCTCTCTTATTTTTTTCTTTTTTATTGAAGGTTTAACAACGACCACCATCATCGACTCAATGGGCTATAGGCAGTCACCCGTCCCTAATTTAGGGTCACTGGTTCCAGGGAAGGGAGAGAGCCAGTGCCGTAAGACAATCACAACATCCATGCCTCACGGGGATTCGAACCCGGATCCTTCACGGACGAATGATCATAAGCCAACGCTTAGACCACTGCGCCACTGGTGCTGCTCTCTTATCTTTTTAAATTATAATTACGGAAATGGGGGTGTCTTTCTGGTACTCTCTTGGACATCGCTCAGAGGATTCTCTCCATTTCACAGAATAGTACAAAACAAAATGTAACAAAAAATATCGTTGTGTACGACAAAATCTGTGAATAACTTGGCAATGGAATTTAGTAGTTGCTCCAAGAACAATTATTTCAGCTCCCGTGCTTCTCGTTCCGTCAGAGGATGGAGAAACTTAAGCTGATTCTTACTCTGCGAGTTCATTAGCTCTTAACAAAGCGGACCTCAGTCCACTTGTTAAGGAGACCACGATATTTTCCCCTTGCTATTTCGATTCTCAGCGCAAACACCCGCCAGCTATGAGCTGGTCTACGTAAAGGCGTCCCGTCATCTCTCTGAACTAGGGACTACAACCGTCCATCGTTAACGCGGACCCAGCAACAAGTGCCTTCTTTTTCACCAAAATAATGTTTTTATATCTCCTCAAAGCCCATGGAGGAGTTAATCTCTTTGAATAGCCGACTTTGAAGTTCCAAATCCTTAACCTTTCTTCATTTACTGAGACGGAAACGACAAACACAGGCCAATAACATTAACAAAACACATTTGGAAATACGCATTAGCGTGAAATAGCTATGCTACGCTGATACCGAACCTATTTTTATCGTATCTTCTACATTGTTAACATGTTTACGAAGGCTCTAATTCCTTGCTGCTTGGTGCCAGTTCTGTCTGAAACATTTACAGACAGAGCTGGAAATGTTCTCACAGACGTTGCAGAAAATGGCTTAAACAACGAAACCTTCTGATCAAATGTGAAAATAAAAATATTTTTACATTTTAGCCGCGAACGGTCTGAGAATCTTACAAATACATTTTTAGCAGCTTATTGTTATCGGACATGTTAGTCACTATCAGTATAATGAAAGCAGTGTTGTCAGTGACAAACGTTAGTACCATATGCGTAAGTACTCTTAAATATATAGTAAATTACATTATTTTAAAACGTTCACGTCAGAAACAGAGGTGTCTGATTGGGTAAAGAGAGGAATTACTGGAGTTCTGTAATTTTATTTTACAAATTAGGAAACTGTGTAGTCGGAAGTTTGAACTTATGGAATTTTCACTGCTTTCGGATTTTGTGTGAAATTTACGAAAAGCCTTAGATAAACGATGGATGAAAGAAAATTAGAGCAAAATGGTTGCAAATCACACTTTGCATGTTTTCAATCCGGTGAACAATAAGAGCGGTTTGAAAGAATTTTTGCTGAAACGAAGCTTCAAGGATATTTTTGCCTCGGTTTGTAATCAAGACTTTCGCCGAAGAGACCCTTGATGTGTGATAAAAAGAAAATGTACATCCGTGGGGTAAGAGACGGGGAGTTCTAACTGTTGATGATCACGCGTGATACATGCACTCCCAAACATCTTTTAAGGGTTTTTATCGGTGAAATTGGGAATTCTCGTACTTTGCCTTTATTATATAGGATCTGGTATCGAGGTAGCATGTAAGAGTTCACACAATTTGCAGTTTGATCAAACAGACGGTTTATTGTTTCTGAAATCAAAGGATCCCTGGGAGATCATCCTTTCCCATGGACGACACAGCGGCTTGCTCACGCTAAACCAAGACTCCCAAATCGAGAAACAACTTAGTGAATCTCACTCTCCAGAGCCTCACCGGCCTGGAACTTTGCGTTTCGGCGAAAAAACTGCCTTCGGGCGAGTTGCTCCCTCTCGACGAATCCACCAGTCGTCGTCACCTTACGTAAGCCTAGAGTGCCGCCCCGGTGCCGCAGTGGTCTAAGCGATGGCCTCTGATCATTCGTCCGAAAGGGGTCCGGATTCGAATCCCGGTGAGGCATGGATGTTGTGTTTGTCTTACGGCGCTGGCTCTCTCCCTTCCCTGGAACCAGTGACCCTAAATTAGGGACGGGCGACTGCTTATAGCCCATTGAGTTGCTCACGGTGGTCGTTAAACCTCCAATCAAAAAAAAAAAAAAAAAAGCCTAGGAGCCGTTGCCTGATCCTCGATAAAAAGCCAGGCGGTCACTTTCTGACTGCTTATATCCTGAACTCCTTTGACAGAGAATATCCCACGTTACCGAGACGCCACTACATCGCCCTAGGGGGTAGACAATCGACGGGAGATGGTAAACAAATTTATAATGTTTGGGACAGTTTATTTCGTATATGACAAAAAGTGCCAAACTTTAGTTACAATTCCGGAGAATCTAGTTCTAAAAGAAACACATTCCTCGTAAAGCGTGTCCGGTGGCCATTTCCGGCTTAACGTTGGCTGAAGTCATGGGGGAAACAGGCCGTATGTTTCAATCGCTTTTTCTTTCCACAGGTATATCTCCGCAGCTCAAAGTCTTCGGAATTCGTCAACAGTTTCTTGCTTCAGCTCGTGAGACGAAGAAATTCGAATATCATAAGAATATGTACATATGCCCTTGAGAGTCTGATTTATTGATCTCAATACATGGGTTTACCCATTTAGAAATTTTTAATTTACGTACATCATGTGCTGTTTGCTAATGACTAAGTAATAATATCTGAACAAAATCATGAGGATGCAGACTGTATTTTTCGGAAAGTGCTGGAGGCAAAGCATAGGGCAGTGGCTCACCGACGGGCGAAGTGGGAGGAAGCGTACAATGCGTCCCGACCCCTCCCTTAAAATAATAGTAATGACCTCTAAGGTTGAAGGTCTGAATTATGAAGTATTAGACGAATGACCTATTATGAATACGACAACCGTCACCTGAAACAGTTTTCCAGATGTTAATCGAAGAGCACGGACAGAGAGACAGACGAACGGAAAACGTTCTTACATGAGGTGAGAGTTACATAAGATCCACGAAGGCTTCCCGGAAAATTTGAAGTCTCCATCTCATACTTATCACGACATATTCATCAAAACTATAGAGGGCGTAAGGGGCAGACACAAAAACTGCAAACATTTACTGTGGTAGTTTAATCCAGTCCTTAAGAACCCCCCCCCCCCCCAGAAAATTTTAAATCTATCTTAAGCGGATTTTGACAGTGGAGGTATTTATCAGAAACAGCAGGATTTCCAGACAACAAAGTGCTAACGTGGTACTAATATCTGGTGTGGAAGTTACTCGCTGCCCCTAAAAGTCATGTTGGAAATTTCAAATCTTCATCTCAACGCATGCCGCGTCAAGCTCTTGACCAAGGAAGATCAGGAGCTTGAGGCGGCATGAACAAGGAGACCCGACAAATTATGTGCCCACTCCATAATAATTTTGCCATTTAGTATCTATCTAATACGAGAGTGATGTGTATGAGTGTGTTGAAATCAAAGACAATATTTTCTGAAACTCCTTCTAGTCAATAATATCCAGACCTCTGGCAAAGGGGGATATGTCTGTTGAGATACAGAGGTGTTCAGAATACACCTTCTAATAATAATCTATTTATTAATATACTTGTACGAGAAGAACAATTTCCATTTCTAGGTGTAATATGCTACGACATTAAAAATTGCTAGCTTTTGCTGCCACGGGCATCTTCTTCAGGCTGAGGAACCATAAACAACAACAGAATCCGAAAAAGGAACTTAAACTTAAAAAACAAAATTGTAATATGGCGCGTGCGAAATTCGCGCTAACTAGAATTTTATCATGGCTCGCGCCGTAAGTGACGTTGCTGAATGTTGAGGATCTTGTGCCAAATAGGGGAGATGTCAGTGGTAACTTCTGTGTTCGCCGTATCGTCGTACGTTAAAATTTCAATAGATTCTCTGACGGCTGTTGCTCTGGGCCCATCGTAGGGAGCCAGCCTTCGTATGCTGCTCCAAAGAGGAGTGGCCCCTTTGGATGTAGCGTCTCTGGCAAGAGCTGTGGTCAACTTCATCTTTTTAACGTCTCTTTGGTGCTCTAGCAGGCGGATTCTGAAAGACCGTTGGGTCATTCCTATATATAGCTTCGTTGACGCGTCTGGGAAGAGCAAGGGAATCCCATATACTCCTGCTTGATTACCCAATTCAATTTTGTCCGATGTCACCGCTAGAAGAAAGGCTAGAGGTTTCGAGGTTCTTGCACGACACCAAGTTTATGCATCTTTAGGGCATTCTTTAGTGTATAAGCTACGCTCGGGATATAAGGGATTGTTAGTTTGATTGTAGGTTTAACGACCACCGTGAGCAACTCAATGGGCTATAAGCAGTCGCCCGTCCCTAATGTAAGGCTACTGGCTCCAGGGTAGGGAGTCAGCACAGTAAGACAAACACAACATCCATGCCTCACCGGGATTCGAACCCGGACCCATCTCGGACGAATGATCAGAACCCAGAGCTCAGACCACTGCGCCATCGAGGTGGCACATAAGGGACTGACCCAAGAATCTTTCTTGTTGCTTCGGTTTGATGCGCGTCACCTTTGTCGTTGTCTTGCATCTTACTTTACGGATGATTCCATCCACATGTTCTATGTTATAGCCTACAGCTAAAGGAAGGTTCTTCAGATTGACTATTTCATCGTTGATGTCAATCTGCTTAGACACTAGGCTGTAGGCACGATATGCGTGGTGACGAAAAAGTGCATACTTTTGTGACATGGGTCCCACGGAAGTTGGTATAATTGGATTATGTACAGTACGTGTGAAGACTTGTAAAAAACGTTAGTGCTTATTTTTCTGGAATCTTCTCTCGAAAGCAGAACGTCCAAATATGGAAGACAGCCGTTCACTTCATATTCGACTGTGAACTTTAAGTCTTGGTGGGAGGAGTTCAGCTCGGTTATGAAATTTTTCAGTTTAGTTTTCCCCTACTTCCGTACAAGAAATATATCGTCGGCATATCTTAGGCAAAAGCTTGGGGTAGGCCCTTGTCTGCTGAGGAGCACATCTTCAAAAGGTCTCAACACTGCTTCTGTTAACACCGGGGAGAGTGCTGATCCCATGGGGGCTCCTTTTGTTTGCCTACAGACTTTGGAACGGAACTGGAAGTAGTTTGAATCGGCTAGAACCTCTACAGTCTTTGAGATGGCTTCTAAAGATTCGCGGTGGAACATTCCAGAGCTCTCCATCAATCTTACAAGGTTTTTGTGGCTTCGTGCACGGGAATTGAGGGGTACATTTGGGTTACGTCGAAGCTTCTCTTTATCTGCAGGCTATGACATAGAACATGTGGATGGAATCATCCATGAAGCAAGATGCAAGGCGACGACAAATGTGACGCGCACCAAACCGGAGCAACAAGAAAGATTCTTGGGGTCAATCGCTTATGTCCCGAGCGTAGCTTATACACTAAAGAATGCCCTAAAGAGACATAAACTTGGTGTCGCGCGAAGAACCTCGAAACCTCTAGCCTTTCTTCCATCGGTGATATCGGACAAAATTGAACTGGGTAATCAAGCAGGAGTATATGGGATCCCCTTGCAATTCCCAGACGCGCCAACGAAGCTATATATAGGAATGACCAAACGGTCTTTCAGAATCAGACTGCTAGAGCACCAAAGAGACGTTAAAAAGATGAAGTTGACCACAGCTCTTGCCAGAGACGCTACATCCAAAGGGGCCACTCCTCTTTGCAGCAGCATGTGGAGGCTGGCTCCCTACGATGGGCCCAGAGTTACAGCCTTCAGAGAATCTATTGAAATTTTAACGTGCGACGATACGGCGAACACAGAAGTTACAACGGAAATCTCCCCTATTTGGCACAAGATTCTCAACATTCAGCAACGTCACTTACGGCGCGAGCCATGATAAAATTCCAGTTAGCGCGAATTTCACACGCGCCATATTACAATTTTATTTATTAAGTTTGAGTTCCTTTTTCAGATTCTGTTGTTGTTTATGTTCCTCATCCTGAAGAAGCTGCCCTTGGCAGCAAAAGCTCGCAATTTTTAATGTCGTAGTATATTACACTTAGAAACGGAAATTGTTCTTGCTGTACAAATATATTAATAAAGTGGATATGTCTATTTATTTTTTAGTAAAACAAAATTTTTTTAGTAAATTAGTTGATGTTTCGTTAGTAAAACAAAATTTGGGGGCATAAATCGAAATGCGGAGATAAAGGCCAAGAACTGCTAAATGAGCACTGTCGACAGATATATATTTAGGGTGGATTGCGCAATACTAGACAGATCATCGGATGAGATAATAGGAAGAAGAATCATGAAAGAGATTAAAGTCATTGTACTCTGAATCCTGCAGTTTGGTGTAAAAACATCTTTGAAAAACATAAAAGAAACAAGCGTATTTTTGAAGCTACTGTGCAGATTATTATGATGTATATAGAGGAGGCACGAATAGTCAATACAAGAGCGTATAAAACAGCATCCTACACGTTATAGAAACTGAAGGAAGTCTCTTCCCGCTATTTAAAGGGGCAATACAGATCAAATATATAGTGGTTGCAATTTAAAGAACTTCGGAAGTTCGAAAAAATATCATCGATTAGATTTCCTTTTCAAAATCAAGTTATTTTCAGAATTGAATGGTTCTACATTTTTTGGTGAAACTTGGGCCTGGCGAAGACCGTAAATAGTTCTTTGTAACTTTTTTAACAGCACACATAAAACTTAAGGAAGGTACGTGCACAACAGAGTTAGTATAGATTTGTAAGCAATATTTAACGATCTTTAAAATGAGTTATGGCTGTTTGACTCGCGATGTGGAAATCAGAGAGCCTTGCATTTCTCCCTGACATCGTAGATCTCTGACTCGTTTATCATTTTGTGATTAAGACAGGGCTCTGTGTATCATTCTTCAGTGTCGTTAAACACGTTAAGCTCATGGCATGTTAGCGGCATTTGATTTCTCCTCGCAATGTGGTCTTCCTAATGAACAACCAAGCGGAACAGTATCCCTCCACAACCGGTGTTGGTGCGTTAGGTAAATGTGTTCAATACATCATTTCTAAGTGCCAATTTGCAAAACTTCTAGAGCCCTCAATATAATGTCTTCACGTGCTTTTCCTTTCAGATGAAGCATGCAGGCAATCATGTATTGAAGTTTGGCATCGGAAATAAGTAAGTATTTTTACTTCGTGGTTCATAAATGGAGGTGTTTTGCTATTCCTGAGATTTCACCAAGAGCAAACTTATCTACTTACATCACTGTCATTAATTCAGTAAGAAAGATATTTTGTGCTGTTTCTATTCAAAGTTAGCCAAGGGAAAATTCAACATGGAACGATAAGCTAACCAAAATTACTTTGTTTTGGAAAATTTCGTTAAGAGTTTCGAATGAAACAAATGTAGATCTAGTAATATTACTACGCACATCAAAATACACAAATGCAATCAGTCATCGGAGAACGGCTGTTATCCCATTAGGCACACCCTCGTATGAAAAGGTTATATTCCGTTTGGCGGCAAATGACAAAACTTTGGTACTTGTACATGGAAGCTCGGACAGACACGAAGGGTAACAATCTGGACAGGGACCTATTGGATTCAATCGCTGTTTACTTCTATTAAAGAATATAATATCTAACGATGAAGATGGATCGGAGCCGGGAGTCAATCCGATAGGCTGGTAAATTTTTAGAGACCCACCCTGCGAGTTTGGGAGGGTGTGAAAACACAGGCTTGTCAACGCCGGGCACCAAACCCGGGTCTCCCTCACTCCTGAGTAAGTCGCTCTCCCAACTGAGCTACGCGGACATGTGTTCTCATTGCTATCTGCCTTTATCTCATGTGCGTCCTGCGGTGCGGGCACGTCACATCTCCCCCTCCTCCCGAAAGAGGGCCGGGGGCATGGCCCATAGGTCAGCCGGGACCATGTGTCGCTGTAGGCAGTCATTCGCTGAAGAACGTTTGGTATGTGGAACGTAATATCACACACATTTTTATTTTTTCGAAGCACTGAAGAAAGGATTCTCACTTTTGCTGTCTCGCCGTGTGGAAAGAACATCACATCATTGAGAGAAACTTAACGGCCAGGTCATCGTTGAAGTTCGGGCTCCGATGTGAAAACACGGGTATGTCCACGCCGGGCATCGAACCCGGTTCCCCCTCACTCCGGAGTAAGTCGCTCTCCCAATTGAGCTACGCGCACCTGTGCTCTCATTGCTATCTGCCTTTACCTCATGTGCGTCCTGCGGGGCAGGCGCGTCACAAGAGCGAAAAGAAAATTTTAACTTAGTTCAGACGCTAGAAGTTCCCAAAGAAAAAGAGATGTAGAAAAAGAAAGTCGATGTAGACGGTGTTTTTTTTTTATTTATTTTTTATTTTATTTTAAAATAGTCCAAAGAAGGATGCAACCGAACTTCAACGAGATATACTGTGGATTTACTGTCCCGAAGACACGACCACATAAAGAGCGAGAAGGCCCATGGAACGAGAATTCCAGGGAAGAAAAGATAAGTCAATAGTCTTCCCTTTGCCAAAAAGTCTGCTTGCAGGGTATTCCATTTGACAGGGTGATTTATAAAGAAGTATACAGTTTCAACGCACTATAAAATAAGAACAATGTAAGATATTTTATATTACCTGTAACAGAATTGTAGGGGAATGTTTCAAGTTTTTTTAGAGACAGTCACAGATGTTCTATGTGTGCACCTTTAATCACACGACACACATCACGCCGGTAATCTATTTCCGCCCAAACGCGAGGTAAGATATCTGAATCAAGTGTAGTCATTTTCAGCTTCTTTCTCAAAATTCTCCAGACAGTGGGCTGTGAAATCTGCACTTCACGACTCACCCTCTGTGTAGATATTTCCCGGGCTTGGTTGAATGGCGGTGCAAACACTATCGACGACTTCTTCAGATACACGCGGTCGTCCAGGACTTTTAAGTTTGCACAAACAACCCGTAGTTTCAAATTTTTTATGCCAATCGTAGATAGATTTTCTGGTTGGAGATCCTTTTTTCGAATCGTGATCGAAAATGCCGTTGCACAACAGTTACAGATTCCGTTTTGCTCAATTCAAGAACAGAAAACGCCTTCTCCACTGCAGACGCTGCCATTTTGACTGACTAGTCACGTGGCCCGTGCGCTATCGCCTACGTCACTTCCCTCAGTAGCGGGACACCAAACTTGATGAGTACATCTACCTAACGGGTCGCAGTTGTGGTCCGTGTCTACAACTGTTACTGTTTAACAGCATCTGGAAACTGTATACTTGTTTATGAATCACCCCGTATTAATAGTTGGAGTATGAATTCATTAAAAAAAACGTAGTTATAACATTGGTGCTGTGACCATAACAACACAAAACATAAGCTAAGACAGGTAAGAGTTTCCCACTTAAAAAACTATGATGTTTACAACATAATAGATGAACTACAACATTCCTTACGCTGCCTTAAACACCGGTCTGCTTAAGTACAAATAAATGACCCAAGGCGTTATGTAGCAATTTAAACTCACTAGGATTTATAAAAGTGCTTACACAACAGTTTTCCACCTCCTGAAAAAACAGGATATCATTTTGTAACACGTTCAAAAATACTGAAGTTCTCAAAGAGGTCTGCAGCTGCCAGACATAATGTCATTTTTTATGTGACAGCCACAAAACTTAACTGGCAAGTCAGTTAAGTTTTGTGGTTGTCACATAAAAAACGGAATTTTTCAAATCGGACTCCTAGAAGTAGAGATATTGACAAAAATAATATATATATCTACGCCCCCTGGCGGCGAAACTGTGGAATATTTTAAGAAGAAAACATTCCGAAAAGGTTTATCGATGTGAGAGGCATCAGTCCACGAAAGAATTTTTCAATCGATATTTAAGCTCAGATTTCATGGCAAATACATCAGAAGCAGAAATGAAGAAGAAATAAAAATTCAAATCGGAGTTTTAGAAGAAGAGTTATAGGGAAAAACGTAATTTACTTTTACGCCCCTAGCGGGAAAATCTATGCGTAATTTGAAAAAGTAACTATATCTAAAATACTCTTGGACATAAATGGAATCAAAAGATAAAATATTTTTTTCAATCGGATGTTTAGAAGCAAATATGTGGAATAAAACTTATTTTTGAATTCAACATCATGTACATTTACGCCCTCTAGCGGCGAAATTGTACATCGTAAAAAACAACGAAATAAAGGATCATCATTCGCATATTTCAAGCTTCCCAATGCAAAAAGAATTTTTCAAATCGGACTAATAGTTGCAGAGACATCGTGGGTACAGACGGACGGACAAACCGGTAACATAAGCTCGATCTTTTTTTACAAAAGACGTGCTAAAAACGGCAATTTACCGAAGGAATGACGCAAAAGTTTCCGAAAATTGCTAATTTTCCTGGCGTACGAAAACCTCGAATCCACGAAATTCAGGTTTTTTTACGTCATTTCACGGAAAAAGTTGTATCAGGAATCAACATTGCCAACCATTATCAATCCATTGCTGGATGAAGGTTTCCCCCAAGTTTCTTCCACAACGGTCTGTCTTGCGCAAGTCTCTTCTACTTTTGGGAGTGGGGGTCAGGAATATGAATTTGCTTCGTTATCTTTTCCATCGTTTCATCTTTTGGGACTTTATCAGGAATATGTATCAAGAATTTTTGGGGTTTATCAGTCTCCTCCGTCTTTTGGGGGAGGTTTCAGGAATATGAATATGCTTCGTCATCTTTTGGGGGTTTATCAGGAATTTTTGGGGTTTATCAGTGTCCTCCAACTTTTGTGGGAGGTTTCAGGAATGTGAATGTGCTTCGTCAACTTGGCCAGTCGCGCGCGTGCGCCATCGCTCGGTGGGCCGCTTCTATAACTTTTTTCTTTTTTCAAATCTCATTGTTCGAATTTGGCAAGCAATATGTTTTCTCATAATTTTTTTGTGTGTGCGTGTGTGTGTAGTTTCTGACCGCTGGTGAAAGTTTTTCAGGCTGACATCAATTGAAATGACATTATGCCAACCAAGGATTTATGTTACTGTGAATTTGAGATGTTCTTCCATCCCCACATTCCATCGCTTGGTTGCTGATGCTCAATATGGAGTTTCACCTCTGACTCTTTCATTCTCATACACTCCGTAACGTCTGTGGTGGAATGCTGTTATACCTGACTCTCTACCTTACTCACATTCCCTTTTTTATGTAAACCAGAAGTACCCATCTGAAGGTGCGGTGTCTCCTACCGGCGCCTGACAGGCACCGCTATATGTAAAGAACTGGCGCGCGCGATTTCGTGATTCATACGTAGGTTAAAGCTCAAAGTGCCACGTACAGAGGATTCAATTTTTTATCAGAAGCGTCAGGCGTGGGTTGGTGGCAATGGTATATTTATAGGTCCAAAGTTCGAAATTTTAATCTGTTTACTTTTTTCGCAAGTTTTAGATGCTTATTTTTGTCCAAATATGCGCAGTCAGGAGCGAAGTTGTCTATGTTAACATAATTAATAACAAATATATACACTATATTGACAAGTCACCAGACACCCCTTCAAAAGCAAATGAGCTGATCCGCTGCGTTGTTAAGATGCGCGGTACAACTGCAAACGGTATAAAAACAAGCCTGCAGCTGACCACGATCAATGGCAATGTAAGGTTGAGTGAAAATGTCGCTGCGGGAGAAAATTTACTTTGAGAAAGGAAAGATTGTTGGGTATTATATTAGTTGGTTGTCCATACGAGAAACCGAGAGGAGTTTAAACATACCCAAGTCTACTGTTTTGGATGTACTGAATAAGTGGAAGACACATAGAGTGCCTGAAGCAGCAAAACGTACCGGCAGAACAAAGAAAATCAGTGATAGAGGACGTCGAAGGCTCAGACCTCAGTATACCGGTGAGTAAAAATGCTGGAACCTCGGTATATACACGTACCATTTGCAGAGAACTTCATACCATGGGTTACCGTGGTCGTGCGGCTGCTCATAAGCCTTTCATCTCCACTCAGAATGGTACTAGTCGTTTAGCATGGTGTAAAGAACATTTATCGTGGACCGTAGATGAATGACAATGGGTTCTATAGACTGATGATTCCGGACACACGATCCATCAGTCTGATGGCCGTGTGTGGGTATGGCGGCAGCTTGGGGAACGCTATTTACCACAGTGTACTGTTGCTACGGTCAAGTTTGGAGCTGGCAATGTACTCGTGTGGGTGTTTTCGTGGTGTGGTCCCGGCCCATTGGTTATCGTGGACAAACCTGTTAACCAGCATGTCTACCTCGATATTGTGGACAATTATGTCCTACCAACTCTGTGGCAATACTATGGAACTGACACTTGCTGATACCAGCAGGATAATGCACCGAGCCATAAAGCAAGGACTGTTACGGCGTGGTTTGATGATAATTCCGTATCGTGTGTGGACTGCCCAACACAGAACCCTGATCTTAATCCCATAGAGTACATATGGGATGAATTATAGAGCCGCATAAGGAGTTTGTAACCAAAACCTACTACTAAGCAACAGTTTGCGGCAGCATTATGTACTGAATGGAAGCGCATACCAATCGCTGTGTTCCAAAACCTTGTCGACAGCATGTCTCGAAGGGTCAGTGCATGCATTAAGGCCAAAGGTGGACCGACACCGTACTAATGTATGCCAATAAATGCTGTGTTGTGTTTCTCTTCTAGGTGTCCGGTGACTTTTGTCAGTATAGTGTATATACATACATATATGGGCAGATCTGGATTGGTTCGCGTGAACCGATTAGTCGTATCCAGTCCAACCTTGGTCATCTTTTCCATCTTTTCATTTTTTGGGGGTTTTCAGGTCTCCTGCATCTTTTGGGGGTTTATCAAGAATATGCTTCGTTAATTTACGAAAGGAAACATGAAAAATTGCTCGTGAATTTCAGAATTTTTTTTATGGTGTAGACTATGCGCACAGGTAAAACGTGGAGATGTACTTCAAAAAAAATTAGATTAAAGGCAAACATAAACGAAAACGCGCTTTTCTTTTTATTTTACTTATTTTTTGGGGCCCAGGACCTCTTGATCTGGGAAGTGCGACCAAATTTGGCCTCACCGTGTAGCAGGGATTTTATGCAATGATGTTTAGGTTCGATTTAGCGAAACAGAGTCGTTATCTTCTCTCATTACTGTACTTGTCCCCAACAGATTAAAGCGCACACCCACAGCCTCGTCATGGTCGATCGGCTCTCACTAGCACTAAAGGAAAAAAAAAAAAAACCACCAACGCGCGATTTCAAAATCGTGATCATTTACTTGAAGGTTATACCCAGTTTGTACCTAAAAACTAGGAATTCTCTCTTTAAAACAAGCACGATCACCCTGTGAGGGAGACCTCTCGCCCTTGGAGGGCGTACATCATCACGGCAGGCTATATTTCCGCCCTCCTCAGTCGCCCAAAATCTCAGCCATCACTCTTTCGAGGTGAAATCTTTACTTTGGAACCTCAGCAAATGAAAGTCATTATCATCTCTATTACTTCTCAGTGTAGTCTTCATTAATCACCACGGGAGTTCAGACCGTAACATACCTGTCTCAATTTCGTTGAAGATAATTTCAAACTATTCCCAGCAAAAGAGAAAATTATTTATGAGACTACGATCAGAAAGTGCTGCTCTAGTTAGTAACTGCATTCGAAACAATTTCTACACTCTTAAAAAGAATCTACTTAAAAATGAGAACCTGAACCTATTCATTTTTTTACGCTTTCCAACCGTATGTTGAAGATGCGTATATGCTCCAGCTTTGTACGTCTGTCTGTCCGCACGATAACTCGCGTAAAAATGGTTCGATTTCGATGAAATTTGAGTATGTGGTAGGAGACTACCTGGGGACGCACCCTATTGAAAATGGACAAAATGGGGTCAAAGGTCAGGACATAGGAGAGAGATCTATTCCATTTCCCTTATGCGTCATAACTCGCGTAAAAATTGTTCGATTTCGATGAAATTTTAGTATGTGGTAGGGGACCACCTGAAGACTTTTTTAGTATGGAAAATGGACAAAATGGGGTCAAAGGTCAGGACATAGGAGAGAGATCTATTCCATTTCCCTTATGCGTCATAACTCGCGTAAAAATTGTTCGATTTCGATGAAATTTTAGTATGTGGTAGGGGACCACCTGAAGACCTTTTTAGTATGGAAAATGGACAAAATGGGGTCAAAGGTAAGGACATAGGAGAGAGATCTATTCCATTGCCTTTATGCAACATAACTTGCGTGAAAATGGTTCGATTTCGATGAAATTTTAGTTTTTACTGGGGACGAACCCTATTGAAAATGGACGAAATGGGGTCAAAGGTCAGGACATAGGAGAGGGATCCATTTCATTTCCCTTATGCGTCATAAACCGCGTAAAAAATGGTTCGATTTCGATGAAATTTTAGTATGTGGTAGGGGACCACCTCACGACGAATCCTATTGGAAATGGGGTCAAAGGTCAGCACATAGGAGCGGGATCCATTCCACTGCTCTTATGCGTCATAACTTACCTAAAAATGCATCTATTGCGAAAAAACTTTAATATGTTGCTCCGGAGGTATACTGAACCAATTGTGTTGAATAACATCGAAATGGGGTCAAAGGTCAGGGCACAGGAGCGAGATATATTCCACAGCCATTATCCTCATAACTTGAGTAATGACTTCTGGTTCGTTGGAAAGCGTATCATAATCAATGCATTGCATGATTTTATTAACTTGTTTTAAGTACAATCGTATTGTAAACGAGTACATGACATGCTCAAATAAAGTAACCATACGTACTTGCAAATAACTGAGTCAATAAATATAAATATAATTTCGTATTACTTCATTTTGGATATTATAGATTTCAAGAGAAATTGTTTAATAAATGTGTAAAGTGGCACACAAGAATAATTAGTAAAACAGTCACTGATCACAAGTAATTTAATTATGCATAAAGTATCTTTGTGTACCTTTTTACATTAACTATATTTGTGTCAATCTCACAAATAATATATTGTCACCTCATCACTATATTTGTCATAAAATTGTGCGGTCCGTTTGCCCAGCATGTGACAAAGAGTATATCTATTATCCCAGATGTGCCATCGAATAATATACTTCCAGTTGATTTTATGAATGAATGAGTATGTATGGAGTATATGTATTCCAAATTTTGAACCGAGCCGCGGATGGCTTAGTGGTTAGAGACTGAGACTACTGATGGAGAGACCCCAGGTTCAAACCTAGCCTGGTAGTGTGAATTTCTGACAATCGCTGAATATCGGACGAGCACGTTAAGTGACGGCCCCAGGGTAGGAATTCGCCGGTAAAAGTTCCTAAGCGCCCACTAATTTCTCTTTGCCCTCTATGTGCAAAATGGTACGGTGGTGTCGTTTCTCTCTTACTTACAAACTATCCTGTCAGGATCGCTAGATTAGCTGTAACTTCCTTCAGTTTCTGTGCCCTGCGCGAAAGGGCACAGAAACTGAATAAAGTTAGAGCGCACATATTTGAAATATGTGGACTTTTTTCAGTACATATATTTGAAATACCATATATACTCACAATTTATTCTCTGTATGTATTCAAAAATGAGTACGTGTCTTTTTAAAAAATAAGACACAAGTACTCAGAGCTATTATAAGCCCAGAATGTACTCAAAAACGAGTACATTTTGCTTATTTCTAAGTACCAAGTTTTAACAGCGTCAAGAGAGAGAAAAATGCCTTCTCCTTTTACATGATACGACGAACGTTACAAATAACCAATTTCGGGTAACTGAGATATTTCTCACTGCGCAGAAAATAGTTTTCCCCTCAAGCAAATGAAAATGTGCGAGTGGCGATTGTCCGCTTATAATTAAAACCCCGACAAAGGCACATGCGATATTATCAATTGGTTAAATAGCGAACTTTCGGTTCCAAATACAGAGAAGCGTTTGCTTTGCACATCACCAACCTACAGGCATTGGTGCAAATTTCTGTACAAGTACATGTGTCTAGGGCATGATTTTTAATGGCCATATCGGTCACAAAAAGATTCTTTTTGAAAGTCTCGAAAACCCCAAAAAGTTTCATTCACGGACACGAGCAGACCAGCGGATGCACAGACCAAACGATAACATTAGCACGTTTTCCATAAAACGCTTTAAAAAATGTCCACAAGCCAAAGGAGAGCGTACTTTTAATACATACATACCTGCATACATACATACATACATACATACATACATACATATCATTAAGCTGTTCTCTGATATTCAGAGGTTAGATTCTCACAGAAAGAACTTACTGTTGCTGTATCACATGTCACCATTTACAGCGATCTCGGCACACAGCTCGAGCTTCATTAGCATCCATCACACGCCGTACACACACAAGACCTTTAGCACTTCTAATTATTTTAATTATCGAAGTTAATTTATTTTTAGGTAAAAATTTTAAAAAATATATTTAGGAGATGGGAATGTCGTCCAAATTGTTACCTAAGTGCGAAAAAGAGTCAAGTTCGAGTTCAAAAAGAATCAAGTTCTGAGTCACCATCAGAGCAAAGACCACGGACTCTAGAAAAATCTAAATTATGCGCAGATTCTCTATAGGAGGCAAATGCCTTACCTTTTGGGTTGAATTTTTTCTTCTAAAAAATCTGCTTTGAAATATTTTTTTTTTCGAGTCGGAAATGATTCAGATGGCGTGCTCATTACATCTCACAATTTGATGTCATCTTTCTCCTTGTTTTTCAGCACGTCTTTTGTAAAACAAGATCGTGCTTATGTTATCGGTTTGTCTGTCCCTCCGTCCGCCTGTGGACACCATATTAGTCCGATTTAAAAAATTCTTTTTGCATTGGGAAGCTTGAAATGTGAGAATGATGAACCTTGCATTCCAGTTTTTTTCCGATGCACAACATCGCCGCTAGAGGGCGTAAATGCAGATGATATCGAATTCAAAATAGGTTTTATTGCATATATTTGCTTCTAAATATCCGACTGAAAAACTGTTTTCTTCCTTTCGATGTGATTTATAACTAAGACTATTTTAGGTACAATTTCTTTTTCAAGTAATGCATAGATTTTCCGCTAGGGGGAGTAACGGTAAATTACGTTTCATCCGATATCTCTGCTTCTAAATGTCGGATTTGAAAAAAAATTCATGCATCGGTTACAGCTCCTGATGGGAAATGTTTTTATTATAATTTCAAATTTTTGGTAAAGAATACTTTAGCCACCAGGGGGCGTAAGTGTTAATTTTTGCTTCTGATATTTGTCATAAAATCTGAGCTTAAATATCGATTGAAAAAATTCTTTCGTGGACTGATGCCACTCACATCGATAAACCTTTTCGGAATGTTTTCTTCTTAAAATATTCCACAGTTTCTCCGCCAGGGGGCGTAGATATACATCTTATTTTTGTCAATATCTCTACTTCTAGGAGTCCGATTTGAAAAATTCCTTCTTTGTTGGATAGTGTTTTGAGTGTGTAGGACGAAGAAAAGTTCTCCGTCATTTTCAGTCCACGCCGGGGCTCGAACCCGGGTCCCCTCATTCCTGAATAAGTCGCTCTACCAATTGAGCTACGCGGACGTTCGTTCTGACTCCTATCTGCCTTTATGTCGTGTGCGTCCTGCTAGGCAGGCACGTCACATCTATCCCCCCTGAAAGAGGGCCGGGGGCATGGCCCACGGGTCAGCCGTGACCATGAATCGTTGCAGGCAGCCATCCGCTGTAGAACGTGCACCTGAGAACTCCCAGTCAATCTGGTGTGTGGAATGCAACGTCACACACATTTATTTTTTGAAGCGTTGGAGAAGGGATTCTCTTATTTTTCCTATCTCGCGGTGTGGAAAGAACACCACACCATTGCGAGATTTTGAACGGCCGGATCATCCGGAAAGTTCGGGCGCCATTATAACGAAGTAAATTTCTCCGTCATTTTCAGTCCACGCCGGGGCTCGAACCCAGGTCCCCTCATTCCGGAATAAGTCGCTCTACCAATCGAGCTACGCGGACGTTCGTTCTGACTGCTATCTGCCTTTATGTCGTGTGCGTCCTGCAGGGCAGGCACGTCCCATGTGACACGGTTTTCATATAATTTCAAAATTTCCAAGTGATTCATAGACTTTCCGCTAGGGGGCGTTGAGGTAAATTGTGTTTACCCCTATATATCTGCTTCTAAATCTCCGATTTGAAAAATTCTTTCTGCACCGAATACTGCTCCTGATGGGAAATCGTTTGCACATAATTTCTAATTTTTGTAAAACAAATGTTTGGCCGCTAGGGGGTGTAAACCTTAATTTCCGCTTCAGATGTATTTGCAGCAAAATATGAGCTTCGAAATTCTCGATTGAAAAAAACGTCGTTTGTAGACCGATACTACTCATGTCGACAAACGTTTTAGGAACATTTTCTTCTTGAAATAATGCATGGTTTCTACACCAGGAGGCGTAGATGTATATCTTATTTTGGGCAATATCTCTACTTCTAGGAGTCCGATTTGAAAAATTCCTTCTTTGTTGGATAGCGTTTCCGATGCGAAATGTGTTTCCTATAAATTCAAAATTTTCAAGTAAATCATAGACTTTACGCTAGGGGGCACATATGTAAATTGCGTTTTCTGCGTTATTTCTGCTTCTAAATCTCCGGTTTGAAAAATTCTTCCTGTATTGCATACAACACCTGGTGGAAAATATTTTTCACATAATTTCTAATGTTTGGTAAAGAATGGTTTGGCCACCAGGGGGCGTAAGTGTTAATTTCTGCTCCTGATGTATTTGTAGCAAAATCTGGGCTCCTGAAAACTCGACTAAATTTTTGTTTTCTTGGACAGATACCGCTCGTATGGAAAAACCTTTTGGAATACTTTCTTCCTAAAATAATGCATGGTTTTCCCACCAGAGGACGTAGAGTCACATCTTATTTTTGTCGATATCTGTGTTTCTAAGAGTCCTATTTGAAAAATTATTTCTGTGTTGGAGAGAGTTTCCGGTGCAAAATGTTTCTCATTCTTCTTCTTTTCTTCCGTCAGATACTATTCAAACTTCTTTCTTCCGGCAGACACTATTGTTTTCCATACCGGTTCCATTGACTTTGAATAGCTTTGATAAATTTAATTTGCGTCCGAACGGATTCAAAAGACGTGCTTATTACACCCGAAAAGTCGGTGTCACCTTTCTTGTTAAGAGGTGTTAACGGAAAGTTATGAATTTTCAGAAACCTTTCAACAATTTCTTTCGGCCGCCCCTGTGGCGCAGTAGTCTAAGCACTGGCTTATGACCGTTCGTCCGAGAAGGGTCCGGGTTCGAATCCCGGTTAGGCATGGATGTTGTGTTTGTCTCTCGGCACTGGCTCTCTCCCTTCCCTGGAACCAGTGATCCTAAATTAGGGACGGGCGGCTGCTTATAGCCCATTGCGTTGCTCATGGTGGTCGTTAAACCTTGAACCAAAAAAAGAAGAATTCCTTTCGTATATTAACGGAAAAAGTCTGTTCTCATTCTTTCCGTATCGATAGTTTCCGGTAATAGGAGCGATTCGCGGAAATATGAAATAACTATTAAATTTCAATGGTCTGTCGGAGTAACTGATTTTGAAGTTCTGTAGTGAGATCGGATATTGTACAATAGACAGCATACCGCATGCAATTTTGGTTATTGTGACACAGGATATTTCTTCCTCTTTCCTCCATTTTGTGCACCAGCTAATGTATATTGTGCTACCGTTAGGAACCATGTACTTAAATTAATGTACAGGTAATAGTGTGATGTCAATGTAACAGTCTGTGGATTCCTTAAGACAAAAGCCATTATTGCTATCAGGAGTAATTTTGACTTTATGAGTTTGGGGAAATAATACTATTAAGGTGGTTCCACTCAAAATTTCTGCTTTATGTTTCCAATGGTAAAACTACTATACATATTTTCTTCTCAATTAATGTACTCCCAAGGATGGAAATTTGCACATCGATAAAACTAACTTTAAGTTACAACATGGGATACTTAATACTTGCTAAAACATAACCATAATTATATTAAAAATCAATCATTTTTCTTTGAGTAATGTTCAGCCCTGTTAATAGATGGCGCGACCTGTACATTGATGACATCAGCAGACAAACAAATGTTGGATTGCTTAATTATGGTTATGTTTTAGCAAGTATTAAGTATCCTATGCTATAATTTAAAGTTGGTTTTACCGATGTGCAAATTTTCACCCTTGGGAATACATTAACTGCGAAGAAAATATGTAAAGAAGTTTTACCATTGGAAACATATGGCAGAGATTTTTTTTTTTTTTTTTTTTGATTGGAGGTTTAACTACCACCGTGAGCAACTCAATGGGCTATAAGCAGTCGCCCGTCCCTAATTTAGTGTCACTAGTTCCAGGAAAAGGAGAGAGCCAGCGCCGTAAGACAAACACAACATCCATGCCTCACCGGGATTCGAACCCGAACCCCTTTCGGACGAATGATCAGGAGCCATCGCTTATACCACTGCGAAACCGGGGCGGTACTTTTTTTTTTTTTTTTCAGGACTGCACCACTGGTAACATGCTTTTCAACCACTTGAGGAAGAAAGTAGTTATTTGTATTTCTAGATGTTTTATCGATTATATATATCCGGTTGTTTGTTTTTTCTTTTTTTTAATTTCCATTGACTCGGAATAACTTTAAAAATATTTCATTCTTCACGGAAAGGATTCAAAAGGCATGCTGCCGCCCCGGTGGCGCAGTGGTCTAAGCGATGGCCTCTGATCATTCGTCCGAACGGGGTCCGGGTTCGAATCCCGGTGAGGCATGGACGGCACTGGCTCTCTCCTTCCCTGGAACCAGTGCCCCTAAATTAGGGACGGGCGACTGCTTATAGCCCGTTGAGTTGCTCACGGTGGTCGTTAAACCTCCCATCAAAAAAAAAAAAAAAAAAGGCATGCTCACTACAACCGAAATTTCGGTGTCATCTTCCATGGCACAGTGATTGGCCAGGTGAGTAAGTTTTGCGTATTTAGGAAGCAATTTTCAATCAATCTCCAAATCTTTGTTCGATCATTTTTGACTGCACACAAGTCTCTTTCTAGCGTTCTTAAATAGCTTTCTACGAGGCACAGTGTATAGGTTAACCATTTTGTTCGCTTTATTGGTTTAACTCTCACCAGGGGAGAACATTTTTTTCGCTTTTAAGGAACGTGTGCGTATCCCCTCTTGGGCATTTCTTCCTGGGAGGCTGGATCACCCCCCCCCCCCCCCCCCACACACACACCCCTTTAAGAAATTTCTTGCTTCGCACTGATTTTAAGTTTTTGAGATCGCGTTGTTTTTAATCTTTTCAAAACGAATCGAATTTTCTGTTACATACTGACACATATTGCTGTGATTATTTAATACATATCACTACGCTGTTCTCTGATATTCAGAGGTTAGCTCCACAAAGAAATACAAACTACCAGATAATTTTTACGTATCAAATTTCTCCATTTACAGCGATCTTGACATACAACTCGGGCTTCACTCACATCCATCACACGCCGTACACAAGGTCTTCTATACTTCATACTCAGAATCTTTTTCTCATGCAGACACTCCTGAATCAGATCTTCCCCATGACTTCCTTGGCCTTCCTCTACCTTTCCTTCCTGCCACTTGGGCTAAAAAGATTTTCTTAGTAAGCATCTCTTCATTCATTCTTTCAACCTGGCCAAACCAGCGAAGCATGCTAGTCTCCACCTTGCTAACAACATTTTGCCTCACATTGCAAAACTACAACACATCTTCATTCCTCACACAATCAGAACGCGTCTTGCCACAAACCCTTCCCCTTCCCCCGTAAGTAACGCATTTCTCCAGCACACAAACTTTCAAAATGTTTTATTCTGAGCGAAAGTTACAGGGAATGAAGGCGGTAAGCGGCATGTGCCTTTACAATGCCTGAAATCATAATACAGGAGTCAGATATATACATAGTGTGCGCAATTTACATTATGCGAGGAGTATATACAATGCAAGTGAAATAGATGAGCGGACGACAAAACATAATTACCGTAGTATGTATACAAGAAGTGCGCTATTTACAGTTATAACGAAGTAAATTTCTCCGTCATTTCTGTCCACGCCAGGATTCGAACCCGGATCCCCTCATTCCGGAATAAGTCACTCTACCAATTGAGCTACGCGGACGTTTTATTCTGATTCCTATCTGCCTTTATGTCGTGTGCGTCCTTCTGGCAGGTACGTCACATCTCCTGGTACGTTACATCATCTCCCCCTTATTTTATTTTTTTATTTTTATTTATTTATTTATTTTCGAAGTGCTGGAGAAGGGATTCTCTTATTTTTTCTATCTCGCGGTGTGGAAATAACATCACACCATTGCGAGATTTTGAACGGTCGGGTCATCCGGATAGTTCGGGCGCCATTATAACGAAGTAAGTTTCTCCGTCATTTCTGTCCACGCCAGGATTCGAACCCGGATCCCCTCATTCCGGAATAAGTCACTCTACCAATTGAGCTACGCGGACGTTTTATTCTGATTCCTATCTGCCTTTATGTCGTGTGCGTCCTTCTGGCAGGTACGTCACATCTCCTGGTACGTACAGTGAGTGCGCAAGTTACAGTATGAGAGGTGAATATATAATACAGTGCTAGTGAGATAGATGAGCGATGATACAACATAAGTGCAACAGCGCAGGGTGTGATAATGGAAAATATATAGTGAGACTGAATAAACGTACAATTAAGGCGAAGTATATACAGATGTGCGGGAAGCCATATAGGAACAGGGAACGAACTATGTGCAGCAAATGAGATATACATACGATGCAATTTAAATATAAATACAAATGACGCAGAACATAATGATGCAATTGAAAATGTGTACTATATACAAGATGTGTACAAAAAGTGCGTGACTGAGATACGCATGATGCAGACAGTAAAGAATGAACTTGTATGACAGCTCCGAAAAGGAGCATACACAGTACCAAGGAATGTGTATATGTACATAATGAACAGCGAAATATATACAGGATGTGTTTGTACAATTTATATGAGCAATATGACGAACGAATGAGCAGAAGATATATGACGAAATAAAAACATTGAATATACAGGTACAATGTGAAGCACAGAGAAGAAATTACTAAAAAGAACACTTATTCAGAAGAGCGCACCACAAAGTGCACGTGAATGCATTACAAACACTGACAGTAAAAAGATAAACTGGAGATGGGAATGTGAAGAATGTACAGATGATCTAAGTCTGACAAGCTTAGGGAGATACTCTCCGGATTCGGTGAGCCAGTCCAGGGTTCATCACAAAGATCAAAGCAGGGAAGGTCCCGACGTACAGGGTGGAAGTCAAAGCAGAAGATGTAGGTCTACAGAAGGCCCGGAAAACCAGCGGTATACACAGCCATGCCCGGAAAACAAGCGGTATACACAGCCACACCCGGAAAACCACTCTCATACATAGCCATGCCCGGAAAACCACTCTCATACACAGCCATGCGGGACTCTCATGAGAACCCATTATTCCTGTGAAAACCTCCAAAAGCAGCCATGACTTTCAATGAAGAATTCACACGCGTACTACTTTCACCATCGAATTTGTTCTCTCTGTCAAACATGCTTCCTAAATACACAAACTCACTCACCTGGTCAATCACTGTGCCATTTAGACTTACATTACATTCAGTGCTACCAGTTCCTCTCTCAAAAACCATAACTTTAATTTTTCCCTTATTTATACTCAGTTTCAATTTCATGCAAACTTCGTACATCCGAGACAACATACTCTGCAACTCACTTTTGCTCTCTGCCAACAGGATAGTGTCATCAGCATGCAGCAATCTGCACACTCGGATGTCACCAACATATAAACCAGTATTATCTATTTTGGCATCACGCATGCACGCATGCATAAATATATTAAACAGCCATGGTGACATTACTAAACCCTGTCTGACTCCTGCACCAATAGAAAACCATTTTGATATAACACCATTCACTCGTAAACAAGCTCTACTGTCAGCATACATGGCTTTTACACTGTGAAGTAGATTCCCAGTAACACCATATTCATTCGATATCTTCCACAAAAGTGTCCTATTCACTCGGTCATAAGCTTTCTCTAAATCTATGAAGGCAGCAAAAACTTTCTTACCAACAGCCAGATACTTTTCAATCATCATGCGCAATGCAAACATTTGGTTAGTGCAGCCTTTGCCAGGCATAAAACCACTCTGAACATCCCACACTTTCTTTGATGTAAGACCCCGTACTTTTTCAATAACGACCTTACCAAACACTTTCCCTGGCACACTCAGTAGGCTAATACCACGGTAGTTCTTGCAATCAGTCTGCTCGCCTTTTCCCTTATACAAGGGAACAATGATAGCATCCTTCCGATCCCGAGGGACCATTCCTAGCTCCCAGCACAACTTGCAAATTCCAGTTAACCAGTCAATTACAGTCACCACCATATTTAAACATCTCAGCATTTATACCATCAACTCCCGGAGCATTACCATTCTGAAGAAATTTTAGAGCTTTACACACCTCTTCTCTTGAGATCCCTCCTGTTCTTCCATCCATCACTGTGACATCAACTGCTTCTGCCTCTGAATCACCTTTGCTTTCCTGATCTAATAACTCACAGAAGTATTCACCCCATCTTTCACTTAACTCATTGGGCTTCCATATCATTTCCCCGATCCTATTCTTCACACAACTTTGTTTCCCCTATTTTTCCTGGTTCTCTTGTACTTCCAGAAAGTCTTCCTATCTTCTCAAAAAGCCAATTCATGCCTTTCCACCTTCTCCTTCCTATCTTTTGCCTTACTCTGGCGAACCAGCCTGGCGGCTTCACGCTTCTTACAGCGATATTCATCCACATAAACTCTACCTTGCAACATCCCTAAATAGGCTTCCTGCTTTCTCTTTACTGCCTCTTCAATCTCATTATTCCACCAAGCATCACCTTTATTGTTACCCACTAATGTGGTGCCACAGACCTATTCAGCAGCAGTGACAACACAGTACTTAAAACATTCCCACTTCTTTTCCACATCCCTCACACAAGACTTCAGCTACTTCAGTCGTTCTCTGAGTAAGTCAGAATAACGCTGATGATCTTCAGGGAGCCTTTCAACCTTGATTCTTTCCATCCTAGGCCTATTCCTTTTCCTCCAACCAACATTCAGTTTCACTCGTGACACTACCAAGTAATGATCAGAACCAACATCCACGCCTCTCATCACACGAGTGTCAACAATTAAGTGTTTCAGACGTTGATCGTAGACAACAAAATCTATCACACTCTTTTGACCTAGAGTACGATTTTCCCAAGTATATGTACGGATGGATATACTTGTGGTTTAAAAACGTATTAGATACACACAAACCATTCTTAATGCAGAGTTCAATTAATCTTTCACCATTATCATTCACACAACGATCATTAAACTTACCCAGAACATTGTCAGAAATTGCATTCTGCACACCTACTCTAGCATTGAAATTCCCTGCTATTATAACTTTCTTTTTAGCACCAAACTGGCTCAAAACAGCTTTTAGCTCATTCCAGAAATCTTCCTTCCTATCTGAAGGTTCCGAGTCACAAGGAGCATACACTACAAAAATTATTATTCTCTGAAGTTTCACTTTCAAATGAATCCAAAGAATTTTCTCACTTATGCAGCTATAGTGAATCAAGTTGTTGTTCATCTTTTCACTTAAAATCACACCTACACCAGCCTGTCCTCTCAAATTATCCAATACTCCAGACCACACACTCACCGTTCCATTCACTTCTTCTATCCCAATTTACTTTCTTTTGGTTTCACTTACACAAAGCACATCCAATCTATACTTATTCATCTCTTCAATCACCTCGTTCATCTTGCCATTTATACCTATGGTATTCCATACACCAATCTTACACTCACTCAGGCGCGATCTCTTTCTCATGTGCTGTTTAGAAGGTCCAGATCGATTCCGTGGTGGACCGTCCTTCTCAAGTGTGGTAGGTCCATCATATCCCACACTAGAGTCCGGATATTGATTCCTTTCTGTCCTTTTAATCAGTTAAGTGCATCAGTGTGGGGGATTAGCCCACAGCTGACAGTTACAGTTGATCATTCAACCTAAGGATTCTGGCACAAAACCAAGTGAGTTCGGGTCTTTTCGCCAGTGTCACACAGAAATAGCTGCTTATTTAACAGCGTCAGTTATTTCTTTTCCTGGTTTTCGTGCTGTTATTCTGTCATTTTGAATTATTTCAGCAATCATGTGGAGCATACAGCATCTGGCTATGGGTTAAAATGTGAGCATTGGTAAGTAATTCGAAAATATATTTTTTTCTTTTTACGGCGTGCTCAACAACACGTTTAGGAATCACTGCGATAAGACGTCTTTTTATTGCAATTCTTTACAAATGCCAGACTGACTGTATTTTTTAATGAATGTGTGACTTTGTGACGTACACTCTAATTTAACCTTTCTTTTGACTTCCTGTATTTTTATATAAATTAGGTTTATTCTCGTTAAAAGTTTTTTTAAACTTAGAACAACTGATTCCTGCGAATGTATGATAACATTTAAAAAAGGGAATGCTTTTAGGTTGTAGCTAATACCTTAATGTTAAACTTTCCTGTAAAGCACTAAGCAGGTTATCTCACTAAAGACAAATTTGCTGTGGTAACTGGCTTTACCGTAAAACTACACTTAAAGCTTACGGAATTACTTTAAGTTGTTCCTGAATAGCTTCATTCTTCGTTGCAAGTGAAAACTTTAATTAAATATGAAAGAGCTAAATAGGCACCGTAAGCATAATGACGTCCAAGTATGTATATTCATGAGAGAGTACTTACAAATTCCACGTCTTTATTGGCTTTTATCAAGAAGTATATGTCAAGACATTTCGCCAAATCAATATAACATTTCGGTCATGGAAAATATCCAAGCAGAACACAATCTTCTCTCTGTTAAACGGTATACAACACTATGTTCGCTTTTATACAGTGGTAACCATCAGCAGTTACAATGGCTTTGAAATCCAGCGGTACTGAAGATGCATACATTAATACTACAGTATTAATAACATCTATGAAAATGCAAGTGCAAAGATTCGTCTGTTTGAAAATACAACACACCTAAAAATTGGAAAGGGAGGGAGACAAGAGACAAGGTGACACCATATCTCCCAAGCTCTTTAATGCCACATTGGGAAATGTATTTCAATCACTGAACTGGGAAAACAAAGGGATAAAGATTAATGGAGATTATCTAACTCACCTTCGTTTTGCTGATGACGTAGTCATTTTTACAACTACCCCATCAGAGCTGCAGAGTATGATCCAGGGCACGTTAAGCCGTCGAGTACTGTTCCTCCGGTAGTAAATAAGGGCGTCTTCTGCCTCGCATTCGTGTGACTTTCTTATCGGGCACTCTAGCCCAAATCTCCTAGCTTCCTATTTCTAAGGGTTGTTTAAGACCTGGTGTCAGACACTCCCTTCCTAAAATCCTCTACATATGATCTGATCTGATCTGATAGGTAGCAGCATGATGGGTAAACGGAAGGATTTACCGGACTTTGTGAAAGAACTAATTGTGCGAAATCGGAGAGCTGGCGTCTCGATTTCCCAAACGGCTGAACTGGTGGGTTGTTAGTGAACCGCCGTAGCGGAAGTGTATCAAGACTGGTGTGAAAATGGTCAAACAACGACCCGGAGGCAAAACTGCACAAGAAAGCGAAAGGTTGATGCGAGAGGTGAGCGTCGGATCCAACGACTTGTACATGCCAACGGACGCAACGCTCTTCAACATTTGACTATTCAATACAACAGAGCTCAACCCGGAACAGTATCTGCCATGACCATGTCTCGCACGTATGGGTTGTAACAACAGACGACCCCGACGACATCCTCTCCTAATCACGGTTCATCGGCGCAAAAGACTCCCCTGGTGCAAAGATCATGCAAGTCGGATGTCGGATGACTGGAAAAAAGTGTACTGGTCTGACGAGTCACGTTTTTTACTTCCACTCCGTGGATGATCGTGTACGCATTTGGCGCAAACAACATAAGGCACTCGAACCATCCTGCATGATCTCCACAGTGCAAGCTGGTGTATGCGTTTGTATAGTGTGGGACATGTTTACCTGGGAGGAATTGGGACCCCTGGTACATGTGGAACAACGCATGACTGGTGCCCACTATCGTGAATTACTTGCGGATTCTGTACCATCCAGCAATGTTGCACTTTTTCCCGAATGGCGACTGTGTCTTCCAAGATGATAATGCTCCAAGCCACCGGTCAAATATTGTGCAGGAATGGTTTTAGAAACAGAGTTCCTGCTTCCAATATAGCAATTGGCCTCCGAAATCCCCCGATATCAATCCCACAGAGCACTTGTAGAGCACAATGGAACAGCATATCAGACATCTGGATACACCAATCACCTCAATACCATCACTGAAGGCCGCATTACACACAGCTTGGTTAGTCATCTACCAATCTATATGTCCAAGCAGGTCATATATGACTAACCAAGCTATGTGATGCCGGCAGCAGTTGAGAGGTACACCTCCCAGATGCTTCCGGCATCATATTGAATCCATGCCACGTCGGATGCTGCTGTACTGAGGGCGAAAGGAGGCCCTACGAAGCATTAGGTAGGTGGTGATAATTCAGTGATCACTCAGTGTGTGTTGAATCGATGCCACGTCGGATAGCAGCTGTACTGAGGGCGAAAGGAGGACCTACGAAGTATTAGGTAGATGGTCATAATTCAGTGATTACTCAGTGTATGTTGAATCAATGTCACTACGGATAGCTGCTGTACTGAGGGCGAAAGGAGGACCTACGAAGTATGAGGTAGGTGGTGATAATTCAGTGATCACTCAGTGTGTGTTGAATCGATGCCACGTCGGATAGCAGCTGTACTGAGGGCGAAAGGAGGACCTACGAAGTATTAGGTAGATGGTCATAATTCAGTGATTACTCAGTGTATGTTGAATCAATGTCACTACGGATAGCTGCTGTACTGAGGGCGAAAGGAGGACCTACGAAGTATTAGGTAGGTGGTGATAATTCAGTGATCACTCAGTGTGTGTTGAATCGATGCCACGTCGGATAGCAGCTGTACTGAGGGCGAAAGGAGGACCTACGAAGTATGAGGTAGGTGGTGATAATTCAGTGATGATTAAGTGTTTGTCGTTTTACACTGAGTTAGCTTTGCCTTAGGAACACCTCCTGTTTACATATTCGGAGCGATAACGAAGTAACACGTGATAGCAACGTCACGTGAGGCTGCAATAAATGTGCACACCTATCCTCTATACGTAATTAGTAAACGTTTTCCAGTAATGGGGAAACGTGGCGACTTAAGCCAATTTGATCGCGGTAGTATAGTTGGAGCCCGAAGAGCAGGTGCCAGTATTTCGTAAACAGCAGCACTTGTTACCTGCTTCCATACTGCTACAGCAAGGGTGTACCAGGACTGCATTAACCATGCACAGACATCAAGCAGAAGGGCTCACATTGGTCACACGCGTGGTTGATCCTAGAGGTGTCACGACTGGTATCTCAGCAACGACATGCAGCTGACACCCAGCTCACCCACCAGTACAACAGCGGTGCAGTTGGACTTATTTTCACATGCACCATGCGCCGTACCTGGCTTCGCCTGGGGTTCCACAGCCAGAGACCAACGAGGGATACCCACGATGACTCCCAGTATACGCAAACAACGTTCGCATGGTACAAGTAACGTCGGCAATGGACAATCGACAGATGGAAGGTTGTCTGGAGGATGAGTCCCGTTTCTTGCTGCACCATGGCCGGGTTCGCACATGACGTGAACAGAATGAAGCCATATCCCCTGGTTGCACAGTTGGGGTTCAACAGGCCGGCCTGGGGAGCTTTTTTCAGGAAAGTCCTTAGTCCGTTGGTCATGATCCCACAAACATTTAACGGTGGACTCTACGGGGACCTATTAGCCAACAATCTCCATCCGTATCTGCAGGATGTTTACCTGGACCACAGTGCCGTCTTTCAACAGGACAACACACCGTGTCATCGGGCTCGTACAATGACTGAGTGGTTGGAGGAACACGACTACTAATTCGTTACATTGCCTTGGCTCCCAAACTGCCCTGAATGTAACCCAACTGAACATTTATGGAATATGCTAGAACGGGATGTGAGAATTACTGATCTTCCTCCAAGGAATGAGCATAAAGTTATAGAGATGTGCAGCGGACATAGGTCCGCAGTTACGCATGGAGGATATCAGTAGCGGCGGAACCGCCCGGGCCGACAGGGCCCGGGCCCGGTCAATAATTTCAGCCAAGATTTTTATTTTTATTTGGCATATGTACGATTGTTGTGATGCGCTTTAGAAACTTCCTCTCGGTAAGTGGTCGGGTGGTCCTAATCCTCAATAAAGCTCCTTAGGCAGGGTCGCCGTTAAGGGTGTGCGGCGCGTGCGACCGCACAGGGCCTGGCGCTTTGAGTGGCCTCTCACTGGTGGATAAATAAGATAAAATAAAATAAAAGAGAGAAAGAAAGAAAAATATGACATTAAGTACACAGACTAAAAAAAAAAATCCGACAGTTCAAAACAAATGAATTACCATCCCAGTTCTCCGTGAGTCCGCATGCACAAACACCACAGTGATGTCATACATACGCTCCCTCTTCCTGATTCAAAGTGCAGCGTGCTAAGATCGGTGCTTCTGTATCCCTGAGAGACCCTGGTCTGGTGGGCGGGGCCTGATGGTGTTACAAACACAACTTCCATGCCTCACGGGATTCGAACCCAGACTCAGCTCGAACGAATAGTAAGAAGCCAGCGCTTGGATCACAGCGCTGCCGGGACGGCCGAAGAAACGTTTGGGAGATCAGACATGACGTTAAGTTCAGAAAGCCAAAGGAGAGCTAACTAAAATTTGCATAAGAGACAGTTAACAAAAACGGAAAGTTAAATAGGTAATGTACGTCAGAAGCCTATCCCGTCGGTCCCGAGTCAGAGCAGAAAAGAACTGTTGTGAGATTTTGTAATTTCTATCCACTTGCTTTTCAACGGGACAAACAGATGGAAACCACAAAGGAATAAAAAAATCTCTACAATTTGTTATTTCTTTGACGTAGATAGAGACAATGTAGATCCCATGTTCGGAACGACTTGACGTCAGCTGCAGACTGCAGTGTTGCCACTTGGCAAAAAAAAAAAAAATTAAACACACACTGAAGGTTTAGCCTTCATATTTGTACATTCTGTGTGAAATTTTAACACTACACTACGTCAAATAAAAGGCATGAGAAAAAACCTTTAAACATGATGCCGTGTAGTTTCTTTATAGATTTAGTTAACTAAAAACAATTCTGTTCCTCCTAAAATTTTCAGAACTCTATTATCATATTCTCTGTCTATTTTGCAATTACCTAAGTGAAAGTTCGGATGTAGAGGGGAAGGGTTTTTCTGTGGCATCTTCATTGAACATTCCGATAATTGTTTGTTCTGGGAGTCATGACAGATGATGACCCCGTGGCACCCGCAGCGGACATGCCAGAAATCTTTTTTTTAACCGGCATCCCAACCTTGAAAAGTTCATGTGCACCCTTGCCAAGGACAACTTCATCGCCTTCTAACGGATCACCTTCAGCGAATCATCAATGATTAAGCTTTCCGCAAAAAGAAAACAAAAAACAAAACCATAGCTGCGAAATAGAGGAAGCTAACAAAGCGGCAAATTTTTTCCGTGAGAATCGATCATAATCTGCCAAAGACACATTCCATTCTTTATGGGATTTTTCTCTGTTTGTTTTCTTTGCACCTGGACACTACTTGGGTAGAGTTCTAGAGTTTCATTTCTAAATCGGCATTCAGCTGATCCAGAAAAAAAGGAGGTGGGTGTATCTTTTGGCGTTCTTCTTGCTTTTTATTTTAAAATGATTTTTTTTTTTTTGTCAGATGAAAAAAGGTTACCATTTCATACAAATAAATAATTATATCAACAGTATTATTAGCAGTGAGGTACAGGACCCCCCCCCCCTCCCCGCAAAAAATTTTCGAGACCCTTTTGCGAAAATCTATTAGATTTCAATTACTGAAAATGTTAACTTCCATATTGTTTAGCAGGCTTAACAATAAATCAAATTCTTTGGAACCTAGGAGTATTTTCCGTAAAACTAAAATTATTACACTTTATTGCGTAAAACAGAAATGTGCACATGGTAATCAAAATGATTGTCCCCTAGTTTCATATTGATACAAAGTACTCCAAAACACTTACGCCAAAGTTAATCATATCACACAAATTTTATTCTTTAGGCCAACTTCTTTGAATGCCTCACGATCACACACAAAAGACATGTAACTGCCGTGAGATAGTGTTTAATGGCCTTTTCCGATTTATACGAAAATGCAGAACATAAGTAAGCAAATAAATAAATAACAATTAAGAATTGTGGCACAAAACTACTTAAAACTATTTACTCTCAAATATAAAAAACACAACATAATTTCACAATGTTTTACACATAGTAAAAAAAAAAAAACATTTCTCTTGACTCTCTCATAAGAAAAAAAAAAAAACCTACACGACTCTCTGCTTCTTCATTACCGCAAAGAACAACTTTTTAAAAAGTTCATTACATTTAAAAGATGCGTAGTTATGTGCAAACATTTTTAATATATAACACCTTATTCTTATTGGTATAAAAATTCCACTCATTAAACTTATATTTCTTCCACTTTCTGTTAATGTACATGCATAGAATCTTTTACTGAGGCCATGAAAGGGGGACTTCAAGTCCTGCGGAATATCTGCTATCCCGTCATCCAGTTTTTATGAACTAAAGCAACAAAAAAAAAGTCGAAGACCAAACAACATGACAGGGAATGGGAAGGTCTTCGTCCAATAATAGACAGATAATGCTTAAACAAGGAAACATACCTTTTTAAAGGCACATCAGTATTTTTTTCACCGTGAGCAACTCAATGGGCTTTAAGCAGTCGCCCGTCCCTAATTTAGGGCCACTGGTTCCAGGGAAGGGAGACAGCCAGTGCCGTAAGACAAACACAACATCCATGCCTCACCGGGATTCGAAGCCTGACCCCTTCCGGACAAATGGTCATAAGCTATCGCTTAGACCATTGCGCCACCGTGGCGGCCTTTCTGGTATTGCATTAAAATACTTAAATCTTTACAAATGGTGCAGAAACATGCTGAATTATTTTTAATGATCTGAAAGACAAATAATTCCGAGCTGGTGGGGTTTTTTCTTTTCTTTTATTGGCTGTTTAACGACCACGTGTGCAACTCGATGTGCTCTAAATAGTCGCCCATTCCTAATTTAGCACCACTGATTCCAGGGAAGGGAGACAGCCAGCGCCGTAAAACAAACACAACATCCATGCCCCACGGGATTCGAACCCGGACCCATCTCGGATAAATTTTCAAAAGCCATCGCTTACACCAGTGGTGCGCAAACGTTTTATGGGTGCGACCCCCCTGAAGAATTATTTTATTATAGAGACCCTATATCACCATGTGTAACGTACCAGGAGATGTGACGTACCTGCCAGAAGGACGTACACGACATAAAGGCAGATAGGAATCAGAACAAATGTCCGCGTAGCTTAATTGGTAGAGCAACTTATTCCGGAATGAGTGGACCCGGGTTCGAACCCCGGCGCGGAGAAAAAATGACGGAGAAATTTACTTCGTTATAATGGCGCCCGAACTATCCGGATGACCCGACCGTTCAAAATCTCGCATTGGTGTGATGTTATTTCCACACCGCGAGATAGGAAAAATATGAGCAGCACTTCGAAAAAAAATAAAAGAAAAAAGAAAAATAAGGGGGAGATGATGTAACGTACCAGGAGATGTGACGTACCTGCCAGAAGGACGTACACGACATAAAGGCAGATAGGAATCAGAACAAATGTCCGCGTAGCTTGATTGGTAGAGCAACTTATTCCGGAATGAGTGGACCCGGGTTCGAACCCGGCGCGGATAAAAATGACGGAGAAATTGACTTCGTTATACATGTAAATAAAACAAGGGGTTAAAAAATATAATTATATATGCATTTTTTAAAGAAATTTATCTATTTTTTGATTGGAGGTTTAACGACCACCGTGCCGCCCCGGTGGCGCAGTGGTCTAAGCGATGGCATCTGATCATTCGTCCGAAAGGGGTCCGGGTTCGAATCCCAGTGAGGCATGGATGTTGTGTTTGTCTTACGGTGTTGCTCTCTCCCTTCCCTAGGACCTGTGGCCGTAAATTAGGGACGGGCGACTGTTTATAGCCCATTGAGTTGCTCACGGTGGTCGTTAATTTTTTTTATTTTTTTTTGATTGGAGGTTTAACGACCACCGTGAGCAACTCAATGGGCTATAAGCAGTCGCCCGTCCCTAATTTAGGGTCACTGCTTCCAGGGTAGGGAGAGAGCCAGTGCCGTAAGACAAACACAACATCCATGCCTCACCGGGATTCGAACCCGGACCCATCTCGGACGAATGATCAGAAGCCATCGCTTAGACCACTGCGCCACAAGGGCGGGCACATTTATTTTATATTCACCAATATTAGTTACATTTATTAATTAAATATTTCAAAATATTTCATCTAACTAGAAATAATATGTATTAGTATTACAGTATTTGAGACAGCTCATGACTGGGAGACGGAAAGAGTAGCAACTCCTGCGCAGAACGTACCGCGTTTTTGCTGATACGCGCACGTCACCTCTCCACCGAGAGAGTCCGCGAGCGTATTTGAGACAGCTCAAGATTACAAAGATTGCATATTATTCAATTCTAATCGTATTCTTTTGGTATCCGCTCTATTTTCTATATATATATATATATATATATATATAAAAAAGGAGGAAAAAAGAGAAAGAAATGGCGACCCCTTAATAAACCCTCGCGACCTCAGAAAGGGTCCCAACCCAAAGGTTTTTTTGTTTGTTTGTTTGTTTTATTTATTGAAGGTTTAACGGCCACCGTGAGCAACTCAATGGGCTATAAGCAGTCGCCTGTCCCTAATTTAGGGTCACTGGTTCCAGGGAAGGGAGAGAGCCAGTGCCGTAAGACAAACACAACATCCATGCCTCACAGGATTCGAACCCGGACCCCTTTCGGACGAATGACCAGAAGCCATCGCTTAGACCACTGCTCCACTGGGGAGGCCACAGAGATTCGAACCCGGACCCTTTCATGGAAGAATGGTCATACGCCAGCGCTTAGACCACTGCGCTGATTACGTGCGGGAAGCGACCATGCGGGAAGCGACCGTGCGCCAAGCGACCCTGTAGAAAATCGTGCGCGAAGCGACCCTGCTAAACGAGAAGGGCCGCCCCGGTGGCGCAGTGGTCTAAGGCGCTGGCCTCTGATCATTCGTCCGTAAGGGGTCCGGGTTCGAATCCCGGTCAGGCATGGATGTTGTGTTTGTCTTACGGCACTGGCTCTCTCCCTTCCCTGGAACCAGTGACCCTAAATTAGGGACGGGCGACTGCTTATAGCCCATTAAGTTGCTCACGGTGGTCGTTAAACCTCCAATCAAAAAAAAAAAAAAAATAATAATAAACGAGAAGGAGTATACCGCTAATTGTTTAAGGAAGTAAAGACTGTGTCCATATTGGGTTCCAAAGTTGATAAACACCGACTTTGAAGCAGCCCTTATAAAAGAAACTAAAGAAGTATTCGCTGATGCAACTGTCTCCGGTTGCAATTTTCACTTCAGTCAAAGTCTATGGCGGAATATTCAAGATCTGGGACTTACACAGCTGTGTAAAACCAACTCAGAGAAGATTAAATTGCATCCACAGCATCTCCCAGTTTATGGGCTAATTGCCCCCAACAGCATTGCCAGACGGCTGCACGACGTCGGATTACACGCACGCAGACCGTTACGACAACTGCCCTTAACACTATTGCATCGTCGCCAAAGACTGCAATGGTGTCGTGCCAGACTGTCAATGAGCCACTCAGAACGGAAGCGGGTGATCTTCAGGGACGAGTCCCGCTTTTGTTTTGGAGGAGACAACCAATGAATCCGTGTGTGGAGGCACCGTGGTCAGCGCCAAGATGAACGGTTCGTTGTTGAGCGTCACACGTCCAGAAGGCCTGGTGTCATAGTGTGGGGTGCAATTGCCCACGATGCCAGATCACCTTTGGTGTTCATTACAGGCACTTTGACAGCCCAACGCTACGTTAAGGAGATCCCGCAAGCAGTGGCCCTACCTTTTCTGAACGCTCGCTCCGGTGTGATTTTCCAACAAGGCAACGCTCATCCGCATACTACTGCTGTCTCAAGAGCTTGCCTTCAAGACACTGACACTCTTCATTGCCAGCCGCATCGCCAGACCTATTGCCGATTGAAATTGTGTGAGATTCTATTGGATGCGCTACCCCAACTCCCCAACGGCACAATCTGCAGGAACTGCGTGAGAAGATTCAAGCTGCATGGGATGGCTTATCACATGACACCATTAGGAACCTGTACAACTTCATGCCGAGACGTCTTGCATGCTGTGTGAGCAAACATGGCAGCCCGACGCCTTACGGAGAAACACTACTTAATGGCCTGTAGCTCAATAAATATTGCCAATATTATTCTTAATGATTAATCATTTATTGTTCCTGGTAACCTTTATACCTTCCTCCCTAATAGCATTGCAATCCTACACGTCCTTCTGGGTGCAGCTAATATATATATATATATTTTTTTACTATGAGTGAATATACATAATACACTGCCGGACAATTGCTAAGGACGGATGAAAATAGCAACGATAGCAACCATAAAATGGAAGGCAGGAAAATGTGGAAATTAGCATAAGTGCGGGATACAGTAAGACGTGTTGTGCGTATCCAAATTTTGGATTGCTGAACTTGTTCGTGACGTCATACCGCTGATAAGAGATATAAAGGATTTGACGCGTATTGACCGTTGTTGCTCAAACGCAAAGTTGAAAGGGAAAGAATCAATTGACGAACTTGCAATTTTCAGTATGTCTTCCTGACATCACCGAGATGATTTTACGCGTGGCCGTATTATTGGCAAGATTGAAGAAGGGCGAAAAATAACAGATGTTGCCAGGGAGTTCGACGTCAGCCACAGTGTTGTTTCAAGGCTTTGGAAATCATTTCAAACAAATGGAGAGTGTAGCAAACGTCACGGGGAAGGTCGTGTTCGCAGTACGACACCTGCAGAAGATCGGTATATAGTGCTATCAAATAAAAGACACCGGCACAGCACAGCTAGTGAGGTAGCAAATCAGTTTATGGCTGCTACTGGCAAGCGGATCTCCCGAAAAACTATCGCCAGACGTTTGCATGAAGGAGGACTATACGCCCGCCGTCCTGTTGTGTGCATCCCATTGTCCAGACGTCACCGTACCGCCCGTTTGCAATGGTGCCATCAACATCGCAATTGGACTGATAACGACTGGTCTGCTGTCCTCTTCTCAGATGAGAGTAGATACAGTCTATCGTCTGATTGTCGACGACAACGGATCTGGCGTGATAGTGGTACTGCATATTGTCCAGCAAACATACAGGAAAGGGACCGATATCCGACATGTAGTGTCATGGTATGGGCTGGCATCATGATCAATGGCCGTACGTCCCTCTATGTGCTTCCAACTGGGACTATGACTGGCCAACGATACATTAATGATGTTCTGCTACCTCATGTTCGCATGTTCCGTGGTGCTGTCGGTGATAGATTCATTTTCATGGACGACAACGTAACATGTCATCGAACAGTCGCTGTCCAGGAGTGTCTTGAGAGCGAGGATATTCAACGCCTCCTATGGCCAGCACGTTCTCCAGGTCTGAATCCCATTGAAAATGTGTGGGAGGCTTTGGGGAGGAGTCTTGCTGGTCGCCAATGCCCTCCAATAAACAAGGACACCCTCATCCATGCACTGACAGAGGAATGGGATAAATTACCCCAACAGCTGCTTGATAATGTTGTGCAAAGCATGACACGACGTGTGGAATCTTGCATCGCCCTCCATGGTGGCCATATCCCGTATTGACATCTTACGCCGGAACGTCTGAGGACGGTAATTGCATTTTTTTCACGTTTACGTATTCTGCACAAAATGGTCTGTTTGTCCCTTGAACACGTTCCAAAGCCTTCTGGATTTCAGAGCCCAATAAATTGTCTTTCTTGTAATGTCCTGGCATTCTGACATTATTTGATTTCACTTCGCATCCAACCACACTTACTTTTTATGCGCTATATAGCCGTTTATGATCCGTCCTTAGCAATTGTCCAGCAGTGTATGTGAGCTTGTATTTCTACCTGGTAAAGTCGACAGTCTATTAACGTTATCCAGAGGATACCACATGGAAGTTGACTCTTCATGCCTCAAAAGGTTTTTTGTTTTATTATTTTTTATTTTCATTTTGTCCTTTAAAATTTTTTTTATCGCATTTCTAATCAGTTTTAATGGTCGTTCCGAAATATCGTCTGTTGCTTTTCGCTTAACACTATTTGATATGATTTGACGGGACACCAGTTTTGGTGGATCATGAAAACATACTGTTTTGCACAACGCCACTTCCATCGATCCCTGTTTTTGCACAACGCCACTTGCATCTATCCCCGTTTCTCGGTTTTTATAGAATTTGTGTCTTGAATGTATGAGTAGTTTTTTCCCTTTTTCGCTGTACATAAACTCCATATTGCTTCTACAATAGCTGTTTGATGAATGATACCACTGTTTCTCGCGAGTCGGTAGAGCATTGTCCCACAGAGAGCATCTTATGTTGAAGGCTACCTGTTGCAGCTACTAGTTATTCCCATTACCCCTCTGGTAAGAAAGGACTGGGTGAGTGTAGTCTATCTCTTTGTTGTCTTCCTTTCGAGTGAAACTGAGTTAACAGATAAGGATCAGAGATTCGGGTGAGGGCAACTGACACATGCCCGGGCTCATAGACGGTGAAAAGTAACTCATCACTCCAGAGAACGCGTTTCCACTGCTTCAGAGTCCACTAGCACCAAGCCTTACACCACTTCACTTCAACCGACTCTTCACTTCACCCCACCACTTTAACCGATGCTTGGAGTTGATCTCGGTGATGTTAGACTTGTGTGATGCTGCTCTGTAATGAAAACACGTTCCTTTCAGCTCTCGACGAACTGTTTTGGTGCTGACTTGCTTCCAGAGGTGAGAAACTAGGTGGTGAGTATTGCAACTCAAGACAGGCGATTTCGTCGCAACACCAGCTTCAGCATTCAGCTGCTCCTCTCTGTCAATTTACTAGGCCTTCAGCATTGGTGTGCCAAGGGTCAACTCCGAAATCACCGAACATCGGATCATGTCGCGAATGGGCTGCAACTGCCGGCAATCATGCTGCCACTATCCTTTGACCCCTCGTATCCACCAGTTGCTTTTGTCCACAGGATAGCCGATTGCTGCAACGGTCATGAGTAAATAAAACCCGGAGGACAGCCGTTTGGAAGATGCTCGAATCATCATGCCTGGCTTCAACTATCATACTACGTTCAAAGTCGCTCAGATCACCGGTTTTTCTATTCCGACCCTCAATCCAACGCTAACTGATACTTGCCATGCTGGGCTACTTGATTTATATCACAAACCGCGCTCACGTGCCATCTTATGCGTTGGAATCAGCCATTTATGTGACGAGGACAAGTTTACTTAATAAACTGGCATCTCAGTACATGATGGTTTCCACTAACTTGCTACATAAATTTCATACTACAAGTATTACACGGTCATATCAGAATAATATGACCACCTCCAGAATCACGGTGAACCCGCCCAGGCACGTGACAAGGTTGACCACACTGAGAAATAAGCTGCCGGTCAGGGCAGATGAACCATAGTGCATTACGTGAGCACAATGGGCAGAGGTAGCGATTTGACGGACGCTCAAAAAGGAATGATCATCGGCTACCGCGCCAAGGGTGGAAGCATTTCAGAAACAGCAGACTTCGTGGGCTGTTCGCGAGGTGCTGTACTAAGGGTGTACCAACAATGGACCGCTGGCACACCGAGTACCACCCGACGTCGTAACTGTGGATCCACAAAAGCCATCGACCTCAGAGGAGAGTGTCGCCTCCGTCGACTGGCAAACAGCAATCGAAGCGCAACAGTGCATCAATTGACCACCCAAATGAACGTTAAGGCACCCAGGTACGTGTCCCCGATAACAGTTGGGTGAACCCTATTACACATGGGTCTCCAGAGTCGACGCTGCGTCAAAACGCCCGTGTTAACCCATATCCATCGACAACGACGCCTGCAGTTCGCATGGGACTACCGTCATTGGACAGTGGAGGAGTGGGAAAAGGTTGCCTTCTTCGACGACTCGAGATTTCTACTCCCCAGAAGTGACGGGAGGTGGCGGATACGGCGTCAGACACACTAGAACCAACACCCGGACACGCTTGTCGGTCACGTACAGGCTGGCGGTGGTAGTGTGCATGTCTGGGGGATGTTTTCCTGGTATGCCGACAGCTTGTACCACTGGATGGGTCCCTGAACGCCAATGGCTACCTGCCGATCTTCGATGACTACATGCATCCCTTCATGTTGGACGTTTACCCTGATGGTGTCTACCAACAGGACAATGCGTCCTGCCATGTCGCTAAGAGGCTGGGTGACTGGTTCCAGGAACACGACAGCGATGTCTCCGTTCTACCTTGGCCGGCGAAATCGTCCGACCTCAATCCAATAGAGCGCTTGTGGGACTATTTAAATCTACAGGTTCGGTGTGCCGACCCACAACCACGTCATCTCCGGGACCTCCGTGCTCTGCTGCAGTCCGAATGGGCACGTGTGCCTCGGGCAATCTTCCAGAGCCTCATTGCGTCCATGCCACGCCGTATCGCCGCTGTCATCCGGGCGAAGAGTGGTTATTCCCATTATTAGGCAGGTGGTCATATTATTCTGATACGTCTGTGTACAAGAAAGTACCGCGTTGTGATTCACCCTTACTCCGTCATTGGTATGGGGAGCTAAGAGTGCCGCGTGTGAAATGTTACTGTGAATATGTTGTCATTTCCAAAACTGTGTTTCATTTGACCTCCGTGATGCAATTTGTAAGAACACGCGACATATATAAAGAAATAACTTTGTAGCACCAGTTAACTACTAACAATTTTTAATGTTAAGGATTAATGATGATGTACAGGAACACGTAATAATGGCGTATGCGGGTGGTACCGTCGTTAACAAATATAATAGCTTCTCTTCAACGAATAAGCACTTTTAACTTAACTTACTAAGATTTGCAAAACACTCCTTAATCACTAATACTCTTATTAACCTCCAAAAATGCCAAAAAACGTTATTATTACATCTAAAAATTATTTGTTAACTCTATTGTTCATCTTTTCTAATAACATCTTTGCATACATCTGTTCTATTTAACATCAATTCTCTCATCTCTAACTAATCATGGATATTAACTGAATCTCCGTTACCTTCACTTTTATATTCTAATCCCTACGGAAGATATGTGCATATTCAACTAACTGGGATTCGACACTGTTTGCGACAATGTAATCACACATCAGCAAATTTTCAACGCTCCATCTACAAGAAAAATTACAATAAAACAACTGGACCCCCAAAGCAGCCGACCATGAGAACTTAACCATATTTATAGAACAAAGGAATTTCCTTAGTTTCCTGACCAAAATTCAGGTGTGTTTTGTGCAAATTTATTTTAATAATTTTGCATACAACATATACACTAAGTGACCACTTTATTATGACCACCTGACAGTTTTAAGCAAATGAGCTATAGCTGCACGCTGTTGCCGCCAGAGGGCGAGGCTAGTATAAAACGGGAAGGCTTAGTGCTTGCGACAGTAGTAGAAGAGATTTTTGGGAGACGAGATGGGTAAAAAATACGATTTGACGGACTTTCGACGTGGGATGATTGTAGGAGCTCGGAGCTATGGATCGAGTATCACCGAAACCGCCGCAATCGTGAAATGTTCCATAGCAGCTGTTGTTAAAGTGTTTAAAGACTGGACTGTCAGCCAAAAAACCGGGTCTCTACGTGCAACGTGTGGTCGTCATCGACTAGTGACTGCTCGGGCGGAACGGAGATTGTCCAGACTGGTAACAGACAACAGAAGGGCAACAGTGCAGCAAATTACAGACCATCTTAATCAAGGATCCCCTCAAATGATCTCTGCACGCACTGTTCGCCGTACACTGCAACGGATGGGATATGGCAGCCGAGGGCCTGTTGAAACACCTTTGCTGTCTGCAATTAAGAAGAGAAAACGTCTCCAGTTCGCACAAGAGCACAAGGATTGGACAGTCGATAATAATTAGAAACAAATTATGTGGTCCGATGAATCGCGTTTTCAGTTGCACCATGCCGATGGCCGAGTGAGAATTTGACGGAAACAGCACGAAAGCATGGACCTCAAATGCATTGCTACAACCCTTCAAGCTGGTGGAGACAACGTTATGGTTTGGGGAATGTTTTCCTGGCATGCTTTGGGCCCTTTAATTCGTGTTGATCAACGTCTGACTGGCACATCATATCTAAACATCGTTGCGGACCAAGTGCATCCTGTCATGTGGATGGTTTATCCCAATGACTTTCAACAAGATAATGCGTCCTGCCATAGTGCTCGTATTGTACAGGATTGGTTTCAGGAACATGCCGGTGAGTTTACTTTGCTTAGGTGGCCCCCCCACAATCTCCAGATCTCAACTCCATTGAGAATTTGTGGGATGAAGTTGAACGAGCCATCAGACAGCTGGATCCACAACCCTGCAATCTCACACTCTTGGAAAGTGCTATTCATCAAGCATGGTCTCAGATTCCGCAAACCACCTATCAACATCTCGTGGAGTCCATGCCACGAAGAATCGAGGCAGTTTATTAAAGGCAAAAGGTGGCCCACCGAAGTACTGAGGGGTGGTCATAGTAAAGTGGCCACTCAGTGTATATGCTTTCGATTACAATTCGCACATGGAGTCTTTGATAAGCATGTACAGTTAAACCTCGATTTAACGAACTTCAAGAGACCAACAGTCTTGTACGTAAAATCGCGGTATTCGATAAATCGAGGAAGCCTTTCGAATGAAACATTCAAATTAAGCTAGTGTTCATAACAGAAAACGTAAGCAGTTAAGTTCTCTTTTGGTGAGATTTAAATTATGTACAGTACTTTTATTTACGAAATTTATTATCAAAACTGATATAATACGTACACATTTACTTTGAATATTAAATACATATTTCGTGTTTAGACTTCAATATGTAGCATCAAAATTTAAGCGCACTTTAAAATTGAAAGAAAAATACGATAGTTGGTCTTTTTCAGAGCATTTAGTTTCTTAAATAACGATTTCAGTTTTATGCATAAACTTCACGAAACAGAACATCAATTAGTACTAATTAACTTGTAAAAACCGATATAACGAAGTAAATTTCTCCGTCATTTCTGTCCACGCCAGGATTCGAACCCAGATCCCCTCATTCCGGAATAAGTCACTCTACCAATTGAGCTACGCGGACGTTTTATTCTGATTCCTATCTGCCTTTATGTCGTGTGCATCCTTCTGGCAGGTACGTCACATCTCCTGGTACGTTACATCATCTCCCCCTTATTTTTTTTTGTCGAAGTGCTGGAGAAGGGATTCTCTTATTTTTCCTATCTCGCGGTGTGGAAATAACATCACACCATTGCGAGATTTTGAACGGTCGGGTCATCCGAATAGTTCGGGCGCCATTATAACGAAGTAAATTTCTCCGTCATTTCTGTCCACGCCAGGATTCGAACCCGGATCCCCTCATTCCGGAATAAGTCACTCTACCAATTGAGCTACGCGGACGTTTTATTCTGATTCCTATCTGCCTTTATGTCGTGTGCATCCTTCTGGCAGGTACGTCACATCTCCTGGTACGTTACATCATCTCCCCTTATTTTTTTTTGTCGAAGTGCTGGAGAAGGGATTCTCTTATTTTTCCTATCTCGCGGTGTGGAAATAACATCACACCATTGCGAGATTTTGAACGGTCGGGTCATCCGAATAGTTCGGGCGCCATTATAACGAAGTAAATTTCTCCGTCATTTCTGTCCACGCCAGGATTCGAACCCGGATCCCCTCATTCCGGAATAAGTCACTCTACCAATTGAGCTACGCGGACGTTTTATTCTGATTCCCATCTGCCTTTATGTCGTGTGCGTCCTTCTGGCAGGTACGTCACATCTCCTGGTACGTTACACAGAATGTGTTGATTACCTTTTTACGCTGTAGAAAAGAAGTGCTTTAGAGTACGTATCCGGGGATGGATACGTAAAATGTGTTTTTCCTGACTTCGCAGAAAGCTATTGTTCTATCTGCAACTGAAAACAAGAATCCCCAGGGTACTTTAGATTTCCTCCCCCATACCCGCCTTCCTTTTTCCTGTTTCCCATCCATGCAAGAAAACGTTGCGCTCCTTTGGAACTTTGTGGTCATTTGCTTCCACCTGTGAGAAGCTTACGCTTGATAGTTGGAGGAAAGGCGAACTGATTTATTATTTCGTCAAGCTGTGTCGCAGATGGTGTTCTTTGAAATGCTGGTTAACTGCATGCTTTAAATTTTCCTGTTACGCGAGGTTCTTTCTATAGTTAACTTTTAACTTGAAAATGCTGGTTAACATAAATTGGCTTAAAAAAAAAAAAAAAAATGTTCGCTAAATTGACGAAATGTGTTCGTTAAATCGGAAAACGCCAAACATTAATTTCAATGTGGTTCCATCCGGACCATAAAAAATATACGTTAAATCGCAGTCCGTTAAATAGGGGGTTTGACTGTATTTTGAAAACTAAAGTGTTACTGAACAATAAAAAACAATAAGGTTTTAAGTTAAAAAATAACATTCAGTGAACTTTCTGCCTTCAGATATAAAACACACTGGAAATTGTGTATTTATAATCATGCAGGTGGTCACTTAAAGGCTTCTTTAACTTCAGTTAGGCCTGGTGATGCTCTGAGTTTAGGTGCAAAATCTGTACAGATATTTGTGACCAACGCCGCTCTGCGATTGACAACTATAAGATTCAGGCGTATGTAAACCACCAGTTAGTTGCACGAGAGTGAATGGATTTTAGGGATAGACAAATATACTCCATATCAACTTAAGAGTGTAATATTTGTGGGGGGGGCAAGAATGATGTCAGTCCGCCTCACATCTCACTCCTGCTGTGTCCTTGCTGTCAAGCATTACGACCCAACCGAATTTAATCTTAACACCAGAAGGAGCTAAAAGAGGATCAGTTTCAAGAGAAGCAGTAGGGATAGAACGAAATCGTCCTTTGAAGAAATGTTTCCCCTACTGCTGCCTAAGTACACCCACCCTGGCATTTCCCGGAATGTGAATTTATTTTCTGTGTTGCTAATGTTGGGAGAAAGCCCATTGTCTCCAAGTTTCATTCCCCATCTGGACAGTCAGGGACTAAAAAATGAGAGGCCCTTGATTGAGTAACTTCTAATATGAAATCTATTTCTAAAACGCTCTTCCATTTTGAAAATTTGCCTTAAATAGCAATTTTGCCTGAAAAACTGCTGAGAAACATAAATGATGATTCTGAGCAATAATTCGGTTGCTTTTTGCTCCAAACGCTAGGGACTAACTACTTTTCGTAGTCGAGGTAGCTTTTCCGTACCTTCCTCTACAGCAGACTTGAAGTATATTGACAGAGGCGAAGGTAGGAACGGAAAAACTGGTATTGATTTTATTTTATTTTTTTACGCTTTCCAACCGTAGGTTGAAGAAGCGTGTATGCTCCAGCTTTGTCCGTCCGCACGATAACTCACGTGAAAATGGTTCGATTTCGACGAAATTTTAGTATGTGGTAGGGAACCACCTGGGGACGAACCCTATTGAAAATGGGCGAAGCAGGGTCAAAAGTCAGGACATAGGAGCGGGATCCATTCCATTGCTCTTATGCGTCATAACTTGCGTAAAAATGGTTCGATTTCGATGAAATTTTAGTGTATGGTAGGGAACTACCTGGGCACGAGCCCTATTGAAAATGGGCGGAATGGGGTTAAAGGGTCAGGACATAAAAGCGGGATCCATTCCATTGCCTTTATGCGTCATAACATGCGTAAATATGGTTCGATTTCGATGAAATTTTAGTATGGGGTAAGAAACCACCTGGGGACGAACCCTATTGAAAATGGGCGGAATGGGGTCAAAGGTCAGGACACTGGAGTGGGATCCATTCCATTGCCCTTGTGCATCATAACTTACCTAAAATGCTTGGATTGCGAGAAAACTTTATCATGTTGTTCCGGAGGTATAGGGAACCGGTTCTGTTGAATATCAACGAAATGGGGTCAAAGGTCATTGCACAAAAGCCAGATTTATTCCACAGCCATTATTCTCATAACTTGCGTAAAATTGCTTCTATTGCAACAAAACTTTATCATGTTGTTCCGGAGGTATAGTGAACTGGTTCTGTTAAATATCATCGAAATGGGGTCAAAGGTCAGGACACAGGAGCGAGATTTATTCCACAGCCATTATCCACACAACTTGAGTAATAATTTCTGGTATGTTGGAAAGCGTATTATAATCACTGCATTGCATGATTTTACTAACTTGTTTTATTTATTTCCTTTTTTTTTGAGGGAGTCTAGTTTTGTCTCTTGCTCGCCTTTGTTATACCCGCAGAATTTCTGGTCATAAGTATTCGTGGAGCAACTTATGTTTGTTGGATAGCTTCCCTCCTCCTTATCTGTATATTTCGGGAATAATCTACTTCGAAATTCATACCTCTGAAGCACTATTTGATCATTATTCATTGAATATGTCCTATAGAAGTCGTACAAGTTAGTTGATTTGTTGGTGTAAAAAAAAATATCTATATATATTTCGGGGTGCGAGTCACGTAGATTCCCACCCTTTTGCAAGCAAATCCGTGGTTAAAGTTATGTGCTCTGATGCTTAATCTTCAGTAGAACAACTGGCCTCACGACTTAAATGCAAGAACATGGTTGAGGCCTTTGTAGGGAGAAAAAGATAAGAGTTCTTAATGCATCAGCACTAGCATCCATCATGTGGGCTGACAGTCCACAACACCGGCGTAGCGGCTGGGATCAGAAAGGAGAGAAAGTGGAATCAGCCACACTCAATGTGCCATGACGGTTTCCTACATCGCCCGTCCTTTCCGTCTCCTCGATGTCTTTCCTCGACATGAAATACTAATGATCGTACGATGATGACGCGGGATGGAAAACTGAGTTCGTTTCCCAAGAGCCTTGCTTCCGTATTTATTGAAATACGTGACAGAGGAGATTCTGCTACGAACATCTCTCCATCTGAACAGAATTTCCCCATTCGCGTTTGATGCTTTTGGCAGAAAAGCTACAGAAAAAAGAAGAATTCCTGTCACTGGGCAGTCATCCATCTAGATGGGCCATATATATATATATATATATATATATATGAATTTAGGAATTGTGAAAGAGAAATGAACAGGAAAAATAAAAAAAAATACTGTTCCGTGTATTTTTTAAATCACTGATCGATTATGCAATCACAAATCCAGTTGCAACTTATATAACGGCTGGGTATACTCTCAGACTTTCTATCACACATGGCTGTATATGCGTGGCTGAACTTCACAAATATTTAAGTACAAATTTCTTTAGTATGGATTATTTCCATTTTAACAATTCTCAGAATTTTCGGAAGGTTTCTTTTCGTATTTCGAATTCATCGAATTTCCGAATAAAGATCTCCCATTTTGCGATTTATGTGTGAACTAAGTTATAGATATTTAAAAATATCTTTTTTTTTTAAACATGAATGATTTCCATTTCACTAAGCTTGTGACGTACTACAGAGGTTACGCACATGTCAAGATGGCAATTAGCAGAGTTAGGCACTTGTCGGTGTAGCTTAATTGGGAAAGAACTCAGCTCCGGAACATAAGGATGTTGGTTCGAGTCCCACCATCGGAAAATCTGTTAATTTCACTTTTATTTTCAGTTGTGACCATATTCACCAAAAGCAGCACCATAATAATAACAGTGTAACTAGTGACAACTAGGAAGCACGAGGGAAAAGGCCTGAATTGGCCTAACATAGCCCACGGCACACATAATAAAGATCGTATAAGTCAGGAACAGACATAACTAATTTTCTGGCATCATATAAGTAAATTGGTAAGTAGTAAATAAAAATTATAAAGAAAGAAAGGTCACCATGAATAGTTTAGCATTGTGTAAGTATAATTTTATCCTAGTTTCGCAATGTTTCACTACAAATAAGAGTATAAGCATATGAAATTCCAAAAGTAAACAAGATAACATTCAAAGAGTTAGTCAAAAAATATATATATAATAATAACTGTGATAGAGCTTCCCCAATTGATAGAGTTTTAGTTTTTTCTTAAAAACATTAATATTATTAACAGCAGGCTTTTCTCAGAAGTTTTATTGGGTTTGTCTGTACATTTCGAATTCCTTTTCAGCAATATCCTTCTCTGCAGAGCGAAGCAGAAATACAACGCAATCAAGCGCGGACATGAGGGCTGGCCACCTTTGTCATTTATATATATATTATTTTGTACCAAAACAACTGCTCTGTGTTAAAAAAAATGTTACCCCCAACAAAAAATTAAGAAAAAAAAAGCTGAACGTTTTTCTGGTATACAATATATGTAATATTTATTCAGTTACAAAGTTTGGTCTGTACTGTGCCTTCTAGACCACTATCTCAATGGTTGTACAGATATGTACACGCACAACAGATACCCAGGAAAAGTTCTTACAATTTAAGCAAACTCAGCTTCTCTTCTTCTGTCCCTGCGACATTGTGTTCTTGCTCTACGTACGACAGAAATTTCATAACAGTTAAAGAAAAATAAAAACAAGTTAGTAAAATCATGCAATACACTGATTATGATACATTTTCCAACATACCAGAAATCATTACTCAAATTATGAGGATAATGGCTGTAGAATAAATCTCGCTCCTATGACCTGACCTTTGACCCCAGTTCGATGATATTCAACAGAACCGGTAAAGTATACCTCCAGAACACCATGATAAAGTTTTGTCTCAATCGAACCATTTTTACGCAAGTTATGACGCATAGGGGCAATGGAATGCATCCCGCTCCTGTGTCCTGACCTTTGACCCCACTTCCCCCATTTTCAATAGAGTTCATCCCCAGGTGGTCCCTTACGACAAACTAAAATTTCATCGAAATCGAACCATATTTACGCAAGTTATGACGCATAAGGGCAATGGAACGCATCCCACACCTCTGTCCTTACCTTTTGCCCGACTTAACCCATTTTCAATTGGGTACATCCCCAGGTGGTCCCCTACCACATACTAAAATTTCATCGAAATCGAACCACTTTTACGCGAGTTATCGTGCGGACAGACGGACAAAGCTGGAGCATATACGCTTCTTCAACCTACGGTTGGAAAGCGTAAAAAAGACTGAAAATCATGAAGACAATTGATCAACCACAAACGCAAAAACACGGGGGAAGTGGTATTTTTCAAAAATTACAGTACAAATAAACAGAATTTCTTACAAATCCCAGGACCATTGAATAACTGTACGATATCTGTAATGTTTGGTTTCTAAAACTTTAATCAAACTTCAGAGAATCAGAAATACCTTTATTCGCGGGATAATAATAATTCGATTAAGAAGAAAAAATGTTTATTTGGTCTCCGTAAGTCTGGTCTCTCTTTCTTGTTTGTGTTGTTCTTTCTGTTGGTTTTCTATTACATAGTAACCAACAAGAAAGATGACACCGAACTTTCGGGTGTAATGAACGCGTCCTTCGAATCCGTTTTGACGCGAATTAAATTCATCAAAGCTATTCAAAGTCAGTGGAACCCGTATGGAAAATAATAGTATCTCACCGAAAAAAGTTTTTCAATCGGGATTTTTAAATCCGCAGATATTGCTGTGAACGGAATCGTGAACTTACGCTCTCTGGTGGCAGACTTGTGCGTTAAGAAGAAAATTATATTATATGAGAAACATTTCGCAGCGGAAACGCTCTCCGACAAAGAAAGAATTTTTCAAATCGGACTCTTAGATACAGAGGTATCGACAAATATAAGATATGCATCTACGCCCCTGGCGGGAATAACATGCATTATTTTTAGAAGAAAGTATTTTCAAAAGGTTTTTCGATGTGAGCAGTATCGGTCCAGCAAATAAGTTTTTCAGGAGCTCAGATTTTGCTGCAAATACATCAGAAGCAGAAATTAACACTCATGTCCCCTGGAGGCTAAAACCATTCTTTACCAAATATTAGAAATTATATACTATGAAAAACATTTCCCATCAGAAGCTGTATCCGGTGCAGAAAGAATTTTCCAAATCGGAGTTTTAGAAGCAGAGATATCGGGGGAAACGCAATTTATGTTTACGCTCCTAACGGAAACTCTATGAATTACTTGAAAATTCTGAATTTATGTGAAAAACATGTCGCGCCGGAAATTATATCCAATAAAGCAGGATTTTGTTTAAATCGGACCATTAGTAGCAGAGATATTTACAAAAATAAGATATACATCTACGCCCCCTGGCGGAGAGACCATGAAATATTTTAAGCAGAAAATATTCCGAAAAGGTTTATCGACGTGAATGGCGTCAGTCCACGAACGAATTTTTTCAATCGAGATTTTAGAAGCTCAGATTTTGTGACAACTGAATCAGAAGCAGAAATTAACACTTACGACCCCTCCCCCCTAGTGGTCAAACTGTTCTTTATCAAAAATTAGAAATTACATACAAAGATTTCCTATCAGGAGCTGTATTTTCTGAAGAAATGTTTTTTTTAATCGGAGTTTTAGAAGTAGAGATATCAGGAAAACGCAATTTACTTTTATGCCCCCTAGCGTAAAATCTATGCGTAACTTCAAAAAAGACTGTTCCTAAAATATTCTTTTGCCGCCCCGGTGGCGCAGTGGTCTAAGCGATGGCCTCTGATCCTTCGTCCGAACGGGGTCCGGGTTCGAATCCCGGTGAGGCATGGATGTTGTGTTTGTCTTACGGCACTGGCTCTCTCCCTTCCCTGGAACCAGTGACCCTAAATTAGGGAAGGGCGACTGCTTATAGCCCATTGAGTTGCTCACGGTGGTCGTTAAAATTCCAATCAAAAAAAAAAAAAAATATTCTTCGACGTAAATAGAATCGAAAGGTAAAGGAATATTTTCAATCGGATGTTTAGAAACTAACATATGAAATAAAATGTATTTTGAATTCGATATCTGCATTTACGCCCTCTAGCGGCAAAATTGTACATTGTAAAAAAAGACGAAATAAAGGATCACCATTCAAATATTTCAAACTTTCTAATGCAAAAAGAATTTTTCAAATTCGACAAGTAGTTGCAGAGATATGGTGTCCACAGACGGACGGAAAAATTGATAACATAAGCACGGTTGTTGTTGTTTTTTACAAAAGACGTGCTAAAAATGTTAATAAACTTAAGAGCAGCAGCCTAGACTATCTTATGAAACATTTGTATAAGTGTTTTGAACATTGCATAATTTTGTTGTAGCAAACTGTTGTATGTGCACGGCTAGAGGACACAATACCTGAATGAATATTACATACATCGTATGGCAAGGGAGCTTTTAATTTTTCGTAATTTACTCTTGGGGGTGGAAATTTTTTCTTTGCTTAAAACAGTTATTTTGGCATTAAATAAAAATATGTACAAAAACGAGAGAGGGTGCTCCCCGGGGCTTCCCATGGAACCTATTTTCTGTATCCCTAGCTGCTTGCCCGTTTTCCGCAGACACCGCTAATTGTGGTTGGTGTCAGAATGAGAACAACCTCGAGAAGTTTTACTGTTGCAAAACTCAGTAACTTATTGTGTGCAGCTAAAGATGCTCCTCCTGTTTCCAAGCCATTTCTCTGTGTGTCCTTGATCATTACGTGCGTGTGTGTGTGTGTGTGTGTGTGTGTGGAGGGGGGGGGGGGGTTATCGACTTCCGTGAGCAACTCAGTAAGTTATAAGCGGACGTCCGTCCCTAATTTAGGGCCACTGGTTTCAAGAAAAGGAGATAGCTGATACTGTAAGACAAACACAACATCCACGCTTCCCTAGGATTCGAACCCGGGCCCATCTCGGACGAATGGTTCAGTGGCCAGTGCTTAGACCATACGGCCAAAGTACCTTCTCCAACTTATGTTGTGATTACTACGCTTTCACTATTCCTAAATTCGTTTCCGAAAAGCTAGTATTCATCTTTTTAACTAGACTATACCTTTTCCGTCTGATGAACTTCTGAAGCTGTGTATGTATACAGGGTGATTGTAAATTCCTTCAACAAAACAAGAGGAGTGATAGTACACGTCAAGACGAACAATATTTGCAATGGACCCTAGGGCCGCATTCCACTCCTAGTTCCAGAAAAGAGCACGTTTGAAAAACGCCCAGGAGGCACACCGGAGTTCTTGGATCGGAGGTTTAACGACCACCGTAAGCAACTCAATGGGCTATAAGCAGTCGCCGGTCCCTAATTTAGGGTCACTGGTTCCAGGAAAGGGAGAGATCCAGTGCTGTAAGACAAACACAACATCCATGCCTCACCGAGATTCGAATCCGGACCCCTTTTGGACGAATGATCAGAGGCCATTGCTTAGACCACTGCGCCACCGAGGTGGCCACACGGAGTTCGAACCAGTGCATGAGAAGCACAAGATGCAAATCAGGTGCATTGAACACGTGCGTAGACGATGAGGAGCAAACATTTAAAAACGCATCCGAACCCGTTCAGCGATATTACCGTGGAAACATCACATGAGAATTGACGTATTCGTGAAGGGCATGGTGGACTACACAGTACACATACAACATATCCCGGCGGTTGATTGGACGCGGTGGACCTGTAGCTTGGCATCCACGCTTCGTTAATCCACTGGACTTCTTCTGGGGGCACATGAAAACATTAGTGTACGAGACACCTGTGGACTTCCTGGAAGATCTCGTCGCGCGAATCGCTGTTGCTGCGTACAAGATCAACACCACACCGGAAGTCTACGAGAGGGTGCGACAGTCCTTCATTCGCCAGTGCGGGCTGTGCAACGACGCCCTTGGACGACAGTTTGAGCAGCTCCTTTGAATCTTTTTCTGATGCGATTGGAATGGTGCAACTCATAAATTAGGTATGTCTCTTTGTTTACACTGTTGAAGGCTCACCGTGGATATGTAACTTTACTCTTTTCTGGCACTAGGAGTGGAATGCGGCCCTAGGTTGCATTGCAAATATTGTTCGTCTTGATGTTTACTATCGGGTCTGGCTCATTTTCCCGACGTTTACTTCACCGAAGGGTCACTTGACCGAAAATCACTTCACCGAATAGAGTGTTTCACCGAAAGATCACTTGATTGAAAAGTTCATTTCACCGAAGGGTCACTTGATCGAAAAGTTCATTTCACCGAAAGATCTCTTTACCTAAAAGTTCATTTCACCGAAAGATCTCTTTACCTAAAAGTTCATTTCATCGAAAGGTCACTTCACCTAAGGGTCAGTTTATCGAAAACTTAGATTTCATTACAGGATCTGTTGAAGCATGGTGCAAGTTCGGCAGACAGACCACCGAAACGTTAGGGGATCATACTCAAATTGCACTTTTGATTTCGCCGTGTCACAAAGAACGCAAAGATTTAGTTTTAAGACAAATAATTATTTTTTAAGACAATAGGCCTCGAATTAGGCCTTTTTAGCAAATTTTAATCATGTTCATAAGGTTTACATAAAAGTCATGTTCATAAGGTTTACATAAAAGTCATGTTCAGTGCTCATGTTCATAAGGTTTACATAAAAGTCATGTTCAGTGCTCATGTTCATAAGGTTTACATAAAAGTCATGTTCAGTGCTCATGTTCATAAGGTTTACATAAAAATCATGTTCAGTGCTTATGTTCATAAGGTTTACATAAAAGTCATGTTCAGTGCTCATGTTCATAAGGTTTACATAAAAAGTAAAATTTATGATGTTGCACATTTTTCAGGCGAAAAGAATCAATTTTAGGTCCCTCTTGGCTTAGGCATTTTTAGCAAATTTTAACAATGCGTGCTCATGTTCATAGGGTTCACATAAAAAGTTACTTTACATTTTATGTAATGCTTATGAATATGAGTAGGGTTAAAATCTGTTAAAATGGCCTGTATCTAGGCCTACGGTCAAAAAAATTATGTTTTGTGGTTGAGTAAAAGTGGAACATTATTTACTATGCAACCCTTATGAATATGAGCTCGGAGGATTAAAATTTGACGGCACAGATCTAGGCCTTATAATTAATGTTATATTTCGAAAAACCTACTCATGGGGAGGTGTTTCATAGAAATTAAAAGTGTATTTTTTTTATACAATCCGATAATGTTTAGGTGGCCAGTTTTTCAAAAACCCGCAGCACACTCCAACATATCTCTAACAACAAAATTCTAAGTTTTCGATAAACTGACCATTCGGTGAAATGATCTTTCGATATAAGGAACTTTTAGGTAAAGCAATCCTTCGATGAAATGAACTTTTCGATCAAATGTCCTTTCGATGAAATGAACTTTTAGGTGAAGTGACCTTTCGGTGAAATGAACGTTTCGGTCAAGTGACCTTTCGGTGAAATGAACGTTTCGGTCAAGTGACCCTTCGGTGAAATGAACTTTTCGGTCAAGTGACCCTTCGGTGAAATGAACTTTTCGGCCAAGTGACCCTTCGGTGAAATGTATCTTTCGATCAAGTGATTTTCGGTCAAATGACCTTTCGATCAAGTGAACGATACCCGTACTATCGCCCCTCTTGTTTTGTTGAAGGAGTTTACAATCACCCTGTATAAGTCACAAATTTGCCCAAACCCGGACTATTCCCACATTTGGAGTAAAGCACAGGAGCGGACGGGGCAGCCGGATTGCCGGGATAATTCCCGGTAGGCCGCTATATTCTGGGCCTTATACTAAGTGAAGTAAAAAAAAAGCTATATATAGTCTATATCATAGGTGCCAATTATGGGGAAGCGGGGGGGGGGGGGGGCAAGGGGAATCTTTCCCCTCCAATAATTTTACTAGGAGGGCAGCGCCCACACAATATTTTTCGCCCTGTTTAATTAAGCACGTTTTTGTTTTTGTGTGTATGCCATTTTCGAAATGCGTGAGTTTAAATATTTCTACAGAGAAAAAATGTTTTTCCATGCTATTCAGGCTGTCATATGCTGTGCTAATTGCAAAAAATACATTTATTTTCCTTTATAGAAATGTATGACTCTTTATAAGATGGATCAAGCCCCACCTTATGAGGCCAAAGCAATTTATTTCCAAAAAGATAATAAACAGCAAAAAAAAAAAATTCCCATATTCATGCAGTATTGTTCATTTGATAAGAAATTTGGTTGCCAGCCTCGTATTGTGTATGACATGTTATCAAAAAGTAAGGTAAAAAAATAAATATACGGAAACGTATAATCTGTAGCGCTTTTATGTATGTATTTATCTTTTTCGCTTCTCGTTCTTTGTTTGAGTAATCGCGCCAATTTCTTATATTTTTTATAAACATTTAGAAACAAAATCATTCTAGATATTTTCATAAAATCACAGGCCGAAAAATATTAATATTCAGCGAAAGGATATTTCTGTTGCCTTGTTCATTTGCTGAAGAGCAGTTACAATTGCATTTTGAAAAGTACGGCGAATATTGTAGTTTATCATTTTGCCCCCCCCCACTTTTTTTTTCTCCTGACTGTTTTGAAGTCGTTATCAAATGAAGACATCGAGTACTTGGGTTTGTCTGCATGTCACGAGGGAAACGTCGGGGGAAAGCATCTAGAATCACATCGTGAGGGCATTATTCACAGATTTGCAATTTTTTACAACAAAATTTGAAGTTAGTTGTTTCAAATGTGAGATTTTGCTTTCAAATGTAGCTTGTCTCTATCGTATATCAACGGAACAATGTTACGATGTCACCAACTAATGAAGACGTCGGGCAATTGTGCTTGTACATTTGTCACAAAAGAAAGGTCGCGATAGAGCAGCGAAAGAGAAAACTATATTTCTCATGAAATTATGTAAAGATCTGGCGTTTTTCTCTACAAAGACTGAAACTCTTCTTGAAAAATAAAATGTCAAAAGACATAAATGAATAATATGTCAAAACCGGGTCGAGAACTCTTGACTGGAATGCAGACTTTCATCCGTGCGATCAGCTGACCTGTGTACCTTACGACCCGTTTTCATCTCTCTTACACAGACACCGTATTTTTTACGCTTTCCAACCGTAGGTTGAGGAAACGTATATGCTCCAGCTTTGTCCGTCTGTCTGTCCGTCCGCACGTTAACTCACGTAAAAATGGTTCGATTTCGATTAAATTTTAGTATGTGGTAGGGGACAACCAGGGGACGAGCCCTATTGAAAATGGGCGAAATGGGGTCAAAGATCAGGACACAGGAGCGGGATCTATTCCATCGCCCTTATGCGTGATAACTTATGTAAAAATGCTTCATTTGCGACAAAACGTTATCGTGTTGTTCTGGAGGTATACTGAACTCGTTCTGTTGAATATCATCGCAATGGGGTCAAAGGTCAGTGCACAGGAGCGAGATTTATTCCACCACCATTATCCTCATAACTTGACTAGAAAGGCGTCTGTTGCGACAAAACTTTAATATGTTGTTCCGGAGGTATGCTGAACCAATTCTGTTTAATATCATCGAAATGGGGTCAAAGGCCAGGGCACAGGAGCGAGATTTACTCCACAGCCATTATCCTCATAACTTGAGTAATGGTATGTTGGAAAGGGTATTATAATCAATGCATTGCATGATTTTACTAACTTGTTTATTTTATTTATTATTATTTTTGTAGTGCGTATGTACACAGCTACAATTGCAAGTTAATTTTAAATTCGGCAATCGAAGCGAACGATTAAAGAAAAATTCAAATCTTTTAAATACCGATATCAAATGAACGTTGTGCAATGAGAGGCAGACTACTGCTAGATTTCCACCTCCGTCAGTTTATGGATACGAAATCCAAAAATAAGTTAAGTTACCTACGTCATTGCATCAAAAAGATATACGACGTTATTAAATTGAAGATCGTGGTCCGGTGCTGTGATGAAGTATAAAAGTCTTCGCACTTTGGCATGCATGCATCCTGGTTTTCCATTGTTAGGCGAATCTCTAGTCAGTCATCCTTTTCAGCAGACCACGTGCCCAGAGAGGTCATTAACAAAAGCCACCGAAATGAATCAGGATGACAGTGGGTTTCTTTGTAACCAGTGTCATAACCCCGAAGGACGAACGGACGGACATTCACCGGCAGCAATCTTCCTACCAAGACATTTCGTAGTCAACGGATTTCTTTATGTTTTAAAACTCACGTGCGATTAATAAACCGTGCGTGTCAACAACTTGACTGTGAACGATTGCTGTGAAGACGTACTGAAGGTACAATTGATACACAGCGATTTGAAGCAGATGATTTTCTTGTTTCAAAGGATACGTACAGGGGCCTACATGTAGAGAGATAGGGATCCTGTTTTTAACGTTTGCTACTGTGCTGGTACCTAGTCAGATGCGCATAAATCAACAAAAGCAACAATAATAAATTCATTTCACTAAAATGTATTGCTGATAATTTATGCATGTTCAATGCTCTTTGTGTACCACTAAAAACCATGAAACATTTAACTAGCCCGGTGATCCAGTGATTAAGGGTATTGTCACCTGAATCGCCGTACCTGAATTCGAACACCAACTCAGAAATGAGTACTGTGTTCCACGGGCTACGGAAGGTAGGGCACTCAGGAGTCCGAACCCTTTGCAGTTTCACGGTTCCCTCCTCACTGGGGGTCTTCCTACGAAATGTCTTCAAATCTGTGGTTCACATATGATTTAACGTTTTCTCTTTTGTTTCGCTTTTTAAAAGATTTTCTGGACACCGTCAAAATGATTCGCAGTTTTTTTGTTTTTTTTTATTGGAGGCTTAACAACCACCGTGAGCAACTCAATAGGCTATAAGCAGTCGCCCGTCTCTAATTTAATGCCACTGGTTCCAGGGAAGGGAGAGAGCCAGTGGGGTAAGACAAACACAGCATCCATGCCTCACCGGGATTCAAACCCGGACCCATCTCGGACAAATGATCAGAAGCCATCGCTGAGACCACTGCGCCACCGGGCCGGCCGTAGTTTTCTGGAAAACGCTTCAAGTACAACTTTGAAAATTGATTTTGCACAAATAAGTTGAAAAGTCAACGCAACGTTATATTTTTCACTTTGAAAAAGATCGTTAAAGAATTTTCAAGTGGCAATTGGTTGGATATATTGCTAGAAGAACTGACCACCGTTGAACAACTGAAATACTAGATCGGTTAGCAAGGGGCAGGAGAAGACCCGAAGGAAGACAACCTGGGAGATGGATGGATGAAATTCGAAAGCATGCGGGAGTGATAAGGAAGAGATATGCTCAAGACAGAAAGTTGTGGAAGAGACTTGGGGAGACCTTCATCCAGCAATGGACTGATAATGGTTGATGACACACACAAACACTGCTGTGTTGTTGTTTTTTCATTTTTGACGCTTTCCAACCATAGGTCAAAGAAGCTTATATGCTCCAGCTTTGTCTGCCCGTCTGCACGATAACTCGCGTAAAAATTGTGGTTCGATTTCGATGAAACTTTAGTATGTGGTAGGGGACAACTGGGGACGAACCCTATTGAAAATTGATGAAATGGGGTGAAAGGTCAGGACATAGGAGCGGGATCTATTCCATCGCCCTTATGCATCATAAGTTACGTAAAAATGCTTCGATTGCGACAAAACTTCAGTATGTTGTTGCGGAGGTATACTGAATTAATTCTGTCGAAATATCATTGAAATAGGGTCAAAGGTCAGGGCACAGTAGCGATATTTATTCCACAGCCATTATCCTCATAACTTGAGTAATGGTTTCTGGTATGTTGGAAAGCGTATCATTATCAATGCATTGCATGATTTTACTAACTTGTTCTAATTGCTTTAACACCAGGAGAAGTTGGACCTCTCAAATTATCGGATTCCGTGGCCCAGGCTATGTTCATTTTTACGACACTGGTTCTCTCGTTTCCCTGGAATCAGCGACCCTAATTTTGGGGTGAGTGCTTCCTCCTAGGCTTGGATACTTACATGAATCGTTCAACCACGAAAAGTAAAAAAATAAATTAATAAATAAATAAATAAAATGGAAAACACCTAATAAAGTTTAGAAGTATGAGTTGTTTAGAAGCGCAAGATGGCCGCCAAGTTAGAGACTCGGATGATGCAGTCTTTAAAGCAGGTAAAAAAACCTCTTCTTAGGTGAGTACAAAGATAGGTTAAACGCTGAACCCTGACCAATGGCCCAGGATACGGGCTTCTGACTATTCGCACTGATGTGTTTGAGTTTGAATTCCAGAGCAACACTGGCTACTTTTGTACCTTAAGCACCGTTTCTCTCCTTTCCCAAGAAACAATACCTCTGAATGAGAATTGTGAGCCTCCCTATATCTTTAGATTCTCGAGTGGCGGTCGTAACCTCATCGCCCCTTTCCCCAGCCAACAACAAAAAAGTTGATGCCTTTACTTGAACAAGTAGAAATAATTATTGGAATAAATAATAAATTCTTTTTGGTGGTACAATTTCAGTAAAGGAAAACTCGAGTGCATGTGTTCTCTTAATAAATTTGCATTCAATAGTTATTTATGAATTTATGAATGTAGTCTAATTTTATAGTTGCCCTGTCATTTGTACAAAGAGTAACATTATTGTGACGACCTCCTACTTTTGACATCAACACTAGCTAATGAATGAAGGCACGTGTCGTGAGCTGACTTGGAGGGTATATAAGGTGTGCTGTATGCATTCTGAAGACATGGCACTCGTTGCTGTCATGGATAAAAGGAGAGATTTATCAGATTTACAAAAAGGGATGATTATCGGCTTACGGGCCAAGGGTGGCAGTATTTCTGAAACAGCGCAGTTTGCGAACTCTGCGCGCGCTGCTGTGGTTAAAGTGTATCGTGATTGGAGAAATGGCACCATTGCCGCGGGTGGCCTACTGGTTAACGTTCGTGACTGCCACGGAGAAGACCTCGGGTTCGATCCCAGGCAGGTACGAACGCTCGAATCACTAAATATCCGCCGTGCGTCGGATGGGTACGTTAAGCAGTCGGGCCCCGGGTACTGGCCCCCCGGTAGTAAATAAGGACGTCTTCTACCTCGCTTCCGTGTGACTTTCCTATCGGGCACTCTAGCCCAAATTTCCTAGCTTCCTATTTCTAAGGGTTGTTTAAGACATGGGGTCAGACACTGCCTTCCTAAAATCCTCTACATATGATCTGATCTGATCTGATGGGCACATTAAGCCGTCGTACCCCGTGTACTGGCCCCCCGGTAGTAAATAAGGGCGTCTTCTACCTCGCTTCCGTGTGACTTTCCTATCGGGCACTCTAGCCCAAATCTCCTAGCTTCCTATTTCTAAGGGTTGTTTAAGACATGGGGTCAGACACTCCCTTCCTAAAATCCTCTACGTATGATCTGATCTGATCTGATGGGCACATTAAGCCGTCGGATCCCGGGTACTGGCCCCCCGGTAGTAAATAAGGGCGTCTTCTACCTCGCTTCCGTGTGACTTTCCAATCGGGCACTCTAGCCCAAATCTCCTAGCTTCCTATTTCTAAGGGTTGTTTAAGACCTGGGGTCAGACACACCCTTCCTAAAATCCTCTACATATGATCTGATCTGATCTGATGGACACGTTAAGCCGTCGGACCCCGGGTACTGGCCCCCCGGTAGTAAATAAGGGCGTCTTCTACCTCGCTTCCGTGTGACTTTCCTATCGGGCACTCTATCCCAAATCTCCTAGCTTCCTATTTCCAAGGGTTGTTTAAGACCTGGGGTCAGACACTGCCTTCCTAAAATCCTCTACGTATGATCTGATCTGATGGGCACATTAAGCCGTCGGATCCAGGGTACTGGCCCCCCGGTAGTAAATAAGGGCGTCTTCTACCTCACTTCCGTGTGACTTTCCAATCGGGCACTCTAGCCCAAATCTCCTAGCTTCGTATTTCTAAGGGTTGTTTAAGACCTGGGGTCAGACACTCCCTTCTTAAAATCCTCTACATATGATCTGATCTGATCTGATGGGCACGTTAAGCCGTCGAACCCCGGGTACTGGCCCCCCGGTAGTAAATAAGGGCGTCTTCTACCTCGCTTCCGTGTGACTTTCCTATCGGGCACTCTAGCCCAAATTTCCTAGCTTCCTATTTCTAAGGGTTGTTTAAGACATGGGGTCAGACACTCCCTTCCTAAAATCCTCTACATATGATCTGATCTGATCTGATGGGCACATTAAGCCGTCGTACCCCGTGTACTGGCCCCCCGGTAGTAAATAAGGGCGTCTTCTACCTCGCTTCCGTGTGACTTTCCTATCGGGCACTCTAGCCCAAATTTCCTAGCTTCCTATTTCTAAGGGTTGTTTAAGACCTGGGGTCAGACACTCCCTTCCTAAAATCCTCTACATATGATCTGATCTGATCTGATGGGCACATTAAGCCGTCGGACCCCGGGTACTGGCCCCCCGGTAGTAAATAAGGGCGTCTTCTACCTCGCTTCCGTGTGACTTTCCTATCGGGCACTCTAGCCCAAATCTCCTAGCTTCCTATTTCTAAGGGTTGTTTAAGACATGGGGTCAGACACTCCCTTCCTAAAATCCTCTACGTATGATCTGATCTGATGGGCACATTAAGCCGTCGGATCCCGGGTACTGGCCCCCGGTAGTAAATAAGGGCGTCTTCTACCTCGCTTCCGTGTGACTTTCCAATCGGGCACTCTAGCCCAAATCTCCTAGCTTCCTATTTCTAAGGGTTGTTTAAGACCTGGGGTCAGACACTCCCTTCCTAAAATCCTCTACATATGATCTGATCTGATCTGAAATGGCACCATTGCGAACAAGCGACACTACAGTGGAGCAACTCACTGGCCGCATGAACCATTGAGCTACCGGAAGTGTGTCTAAAACGACAGTTCAGCGAACCCTGCTGCGATGCAGACGGATGGTCACTGCAGTTATGCTAACGAAGGTGCATCGGCAGAAAAAGGCTTACATTTGCATGGAAGTATCGGAATTGGACTTCCCCTGATTGGCAAAGGATTGCCTTCTCCGATGAGTCACGTTTTCTGCTTCATCGAACGTTGGCGTATAAGGGGAGAAACATCGGAGAACAAACACTCTTCAACCATTTCTGGAATAACACAAGCTGGTGGGGGCAGCGTTATGGTCTGAGGAATGTTTTCGTGGCATTCTCTGGGTCTACTCATACCTGTGGAAGGCACTACGGACCTAATTCGTTATGAATTCATCCTTGAAAACAACGTACACCCACCCATACATGCTGACTGTCTTCCCTGGGGCGGATGGGATCTTCCAGAACGACAATGCGACGTGTCACACAGCTAGAAATGTCTTAGAGTGGTTGGAAGAGTACGATGATGATTTCAAAATACTTCCCTCGCCCCCTAATTTCCCAGACTTATACCCAATTGAGCATCTGTGGAACCACCTCGATCGTGTTGTTCGCTCTATGGATTTTCTAATACGCACCCTCCAGCAGCTGTCAGATGCACTGCAGTCAGCGTGGCTCCACATACCTGTGAACATCTTCCAGCACCTTATTGAGTTACTCCTAGCCCGTCTAGCTGCTGTCCGCGTTGCACACGGCAGTTACTCTAGATATTAGCTGGGGGTCACAATAATGGGGCTCGATCGTGTATTTTGCTATATTTATATATCAGGGTGGACAGACTTTTAGGCATAGACTCTCAGGTCGACACGCTACTGAAATTAATGACAACGGTCTACCAGCACCGTCGACTTCAATTATCGAGAGGGCTCACTAAAGAACCAGTAAAAAATAGAAACTAAATACACATATGTATTCAGTTTTTCAGTGAAACCATCAGCAGTTACAATGGCTCTGAAAACCTGCGGTATTGAAGATGCATACATTAATATTATTAATAACATCTATGAAAATGCAAGTGCAAAGATTCGGCTGTTTGAAAATACAACACACATAAAAATTGGAAAGGGAGTGAGACAAGGTGACACCACATCTCCGAAGCTCTTTAATGCAACATTGGAGGGTGTTTTTCAGTCGCTGAGCTGGGAAAACAAAGGGATAAAGATTAATGGAGATTATCTAACCCACCTTCGTTTTGCTGATGACGTAGTCATTTTTGCAACTACCCCATCAGAGCTGCAGAGTATGATCCAGGAACTTGCTGACAAGAGTAAAGAAGTGGGATTAAAAATGAACTTTCAGAAGACAAAAGTGATGTTCAATGCTTTTACAAGAAATGAAGATTTATCGATTGATGGAGAAAAGCTGGAGATAACAGACACGTACGTTTATCTTGGACAGCAGATATGAAGTGAGGGTCACATTGATGAAGAAATTAATCAGCGTACAAAACTTGCCTGGAGAGCTTTTGGAAGAAACAGCATAATTTTCAAGAGCAATATGCCATTATGTCTTAAAAGAAAAGTGTTTGATCAATGCATCCTTCCAGTGCTTACGTATGGTGCAGAGACGTGGACCTTAACTAAAAGAGACATGCACAGGCTGCAGACAACTCAAAGCAGCATGGAGAGGTGCATGCTTGGTGTAACCAGGAGAGATAAGAAGAGGAACTCGTGGATCCGAAAAATGACAAGAGTGGAAGACATCATGATCAGAGTTAAATCCCTGAAATGGCAATGGGCTGGACATACTGCCAGAAGGACAGATCATCGATGGACGGCCGAAATTTTAGATTGGATTCCAAGGGACAGGAAAAGACCCAGAAGAAGACCACATGGGAGATGGGTGGATGAAATTCGAAAGTATGCGGGGGTGACATGGAGGAGACTGGCACAAGACAGACCGTTGTGGAGGAAACTTGGGGAGACCTTCGTCCAGCAGTGGATTGATAATGGTTGACAATGATGATGATGAGGATTCAGTTTTTATTTTTTATTGTTCTTTATATAAATAAAATTACTGTAATTTTATTTATACAAGTTTTTTTTGAATAACAGTTTACAAATACAGTGGAACCTCGATAGTACGCTTTTCTCTTTTGTACGAAATTCTGCGCTAGTCCTGATATTTTACTGTAGTTTCTATCCCTTTTTCAATTTGATTATACATAATTTATTTTTACGCTTTTTGCAATTAGAGGTTAAAATTTTAATTTTAGATTATTAAAAAATACACGGTTCTCTTTAGAGTATAGGATCCAGGAGCTTTTTTTTTTTTTTTTTGATTGGAGGTTTAACGACCACCGTGAGCAACTCAATGGGCTATAAGCAGTCGCCCGTCCCTAATTTAGGGTCACTGGTTCCAGGGAAGGGAGAGAGCCAGTGCCGTAAGACAAACACAACACCCATGCCTGACCGGGATTCGAACCCGGACCCCTTACGGACGAATGATCATAGGCCAACGCCTTAGACCACTGCGCTCCAGGAGCTTGCTGACAAGAGTAAAGAAGTGGGATTAAAAATGAACTTTCGAAAGACAAAACTGATGTAGAATGCTTTCACAAGAAATACAGATTTATCGATTGATGGGTAAAAACTGGTGATAACTGATACCTACATTTACCTTGGACAGCAGATATCAAGCGAGGGTCACATTGAGGAAGAAATTAATTGGCGTGTAAAATTTGGTTGGGAAGAATAAGCACCATCTTTAAGAGCATTATGTCACTATGTCTTAAAAGGAAAGTGTTTAATCAATGCATCCTTTCAGTGCTTACGTACGGTGCGGAGACGTGGACCTTAACTAAAAAAGACATTCAAAGACTGAAGACAGCTGAAAGAGCATGGAGAGATGCATGCTTGGTGGGACCAGAAAAGATAAGAGGAGGAACTCGTGGGAAAGGAAAATGACAAGAGTGGAAGACAGCATGACCAGAGTAAAATCCCTGAAATGGACATATTGTCAGGAGAACGGACCACCGATGGACAACTGAAATTTTAGACTGAATTCTAAGGGACAGGAAAATACCCAGAAGAAGACCACACGGGAGATGGATGGATGAAATTCGAAAGCATGGGGGAGTGGCATGGGGGAGACTGGCTCAAGACAGACCGTTGCGGAATAAAGTTGGGGAGACTCTCATCCAGCACTGCATTGTATAACTTAATGCATTTTTCGTGAGCATTATTGGTGTTGTATGCTATGTCTAAAACTATGACTAAAGAATGTTGGACTAAATAAGAATACGATGTAATGGTTCCTAATTAAGCTTTTACGGCCAGACAAAGCAAACAGAAGCCAGACTTACGATAACCTTTTATTGGTCCTTTTTATCAGTCGTTCTTATCACATTCATACGTCACTTTCTCTCTGACCTCAAATGTGTTGCCAACCTCATTCTCGTTTGAGGGAAAAGACATAACGCTAAGTTTGGAAGTATAAAGGAGAACAAACTCAAATTTACATAGGAAAAGGGAACCGTGGCGATGTAAGCCAATTTGGCTTCGGCCAGATAGTTCGGCCCCGGCGGTGCCAGTATTTCGGAAACAATCGAACTTCTTGGCTGCTCCCGTACTGCTGTATCAAAGGTGTACCAGGACTCGGTTAAACATGTAGAAACATCCAGTAGAGATGCTCACATTGGTCAGCCACACGCATGCGGTGGGTCCTACGGGTGGGCACCAGAGTTGGAAACGTGTCAAAAATTTCTGACACGGACCCGACCCGACCGGAACCCGTAACTGACCCGGACAAATCTGCTTTGAACTATAAATTCAAAACTCAATTTATATATATATGCATATAAACGTAATATGTGTATTCAATAACTGCTTGATATTTAATAACTGAAATTCTTTTTTAATAATAAATTTTGGTTACTTGCTAAATTTTAGTGCCACTATTTTGCATAATCCAGAAGTAATGGCTGACCGTGACCATGGAGTATATTACAAATGGGAATCATTACTTACGATCACACAAATGTATTTTTTAAAATGTATTTAGATTGTTCACGCTTTGATGGAGGTGCGCATACTTTCATATGGCCCGTTAGATTTTTGGTTCCATAATCTTTTATTACACCATCGACATCTTTCTTTGTAATTCCACATTTTTGAACAACAAGCAAGACCAAACAACACAGAATTCTTCACCGGGTCCTTAATGAGACGAAACAATTTCCAGCATTCACTCCTCCCCTTGTGGTTTTCAACAAGCACGTGTTTGTTGGCCTCGACGCCTTTCTCAACTCCCTTAATATTAAATCCATCCATATTAACAAATAAGGAGTTAATTTCGACATGACATGTCATGAGAACGGGATGTTAGCACATCAATCGAAAACCTCTGAGTGCTCAATGTAAAAGATGCCATGTGAAAACTATCTCCTAGTCATACAGTGAACTTCGCCGCCCCGGTGGCGCAGTGGTCTAAGCGATGGCCTATGATCATTCGTCCGAACGGGGTCCGGGTTCGAATCCCGTGAGGCATGGATGTTGTGTTTGTCTTACGGCACTGGCTCTCTCCCTTCCCTGGAGCCAGTGACCCTAAATTAGGGACGGGCGACTGCTTATAGCCCATTGAGTTGCTCACGGTGGTCGTTAAACCTCCAATCCAATCCAAAAAACAGTGAACTTCGCACGGAGAGAGTGAATCAGCTGAGAAGCAGACGAATGGCGTTTGCCTGTACTTTGCCCTGGACAATCGCACTGTAAAAGATCGCAAAGGAAGGTATAACGAAGTAAATTTCTCCGTCATTTTTGTCCACGCCGGGGCTCGAACCCGGGTCCCCTCATTCCGGAATAAGTCGCTCTACCAATTGAGCTACGCGGATGTTCGTTATCGCTGCTATCTGCCTTTATAGCGTGTACGTCCTGCTGAGCATGGACGTCATATCCCCCCTCCCGAAAGAAGGCCGGGGGCGTGGCCCACGGGTCAGCCGTGACCATGAATCGTCGCAGGCAGCCATCCGCTGTTGAACGTGCACTTGAGAACTCCCAGTCAATCTGGTGTGTAGAATGCAACGTCACACACATTTTTTTCCCGAAGCGCTGGAGAAGGGATTCTCTTATTTTTCTTCTCTCGCGGTGTGGAAAGAACATCACACCATTGCGAAATCTTGAACGGCCGGGTCATCCGGAAAGTTCGAGCGCCATTATAACGAAGTAAATTTCTCCGTTATTTTTGTCCACGCCGGGGCTCGAACCCGGGTCCCCTCATTCCGGAATAAGTCGCTCTACCAATTGAGCTACGCGGACGTTCGTTATCGCTGCTATTTGCCTTTATATCGTGTGTGTCCTGCTGGGCGAGGCACGTCACAAAGTATCTTTTTACGATATGGTATCGGTGTGTCTGACGTCAATCGGTGGAAATTGCTTTAGGAAAGAGACGACAATATTTTTGCATGGCAACCATTATTCACTCCCTGGGCACCAGTATCGACTACAGAATTCCACAACGCGCATTTTTCTTTGGAATATATTTTTTTCTTTTAAAAAAATAAAACGGGAATAAAACCGGGTCAGGAACACCTTGATCCGACCCGTTGGACCCGGAAGAAATTTTCGACCCGTTGACCCGCGACCCGTTTCCATCTCTGTTGAGCATCGGTTGATCGGTTGCCACGACTGGTATCTCAGCAACGACATGCCACAGACACCCGGCTCACTCACTAGTACAACAGCGGTGCTGTTTGACTTATTTCCACATGCACCATACCTTGCTTCGCTTGGGATTCCAACGCAGTCGGAGACCGACGATGGTACCCATGATGACTCCCAGTCATCGTAAACAACGTCGGCAATGGACCTTCGACAGATAGAAGAAGGTCGTCTGGAGTGATAAATCCCGTTTCTTGCTGCACCATGCTGTTGGCCGGGTTCGCATATGGAGTAAACAGCATGAAATCCTATCCCCTGGTTGCACGGTTGCGGTTCAACAGGTCGGTAGATGTGGGGTGTTGGTTTGGGGAGCATTTTCCTATCAAACCCTAGGTACGTTGGTTATAACCCCCTTCCCCCCAAACACTGAATGGGGAACGCTACAGGGACCTATTAGCCAACCACCTCCATCCATATCTGCTGGAGGATTACCCGAACCACAGTGCATCTTTCAACAGGACGACATACCGCGTCATCGGGCTCGTATAACGACTGAGTGGTTGCAGGAACACTACAACGAATTCACCACATTGCCTTGGTTCCCAAATTTCCCTGACTGTAACCCAATTGAACATTTGCGGGATCAATGAAGGAAGAAATATCTTAACTATAAAACAGAAAATCCTTGTGTCTGTTTGTCTGAAGCAGCAAAAACTCACAAACGCCGAACTCTGGCAATATGTAATTTGCACAGCTTATTAATACTGGAATTTCTAGGTCAACGCAACTACACCGCTGGCCACCCAAAATGCAACACCAAGAAGGACACGAGATAGCAAAGCCAGATTTATATACTGGACACATAACAACAGACACAAAGATGAAACGATTGAGCTTACAGGTCCGTGCGACTTGCGGAACACGCAGACATCAATAGTTCGTGTGGCCCACATGGCTGGCAATGACGGCCGCTACACGCCACGGCATCGAACGAAAGAGGCTTTGGATGTGGGCTTGGGGTATGTCGGTCTAGGCTGCTTCCACACGTTGCCACAGTTCACCAGGCGTAGTGCTTGCCGGTGGTGCTTGCCAATCAGCGACCAGACGTGTTCGATGGGCGACATATCGGGAGAACAGGCGGGCCACGGCAGCAGTGACACCTGGTGGGCCGCGAAGAATTGTTGCACGATGCGTGCCACGTGCAGGCGCGCATTTCCCTGTTGAAACGTGGCCGCTGGCAGGTCCTACAGGTAAGGGAGGACTACAGGCTCCAGAACGTCGGAGATGTAGCGGTGGCTGTTGAATGTACCGGCGATGCGTACCAGAGGGGTGTGGGTGCCATATCCAATTGCGCCCCAAACCATAACGCCAGGCGACAGGCCGGTATGGCGATGCATAATGCAGGCGTTATACAGTCTCTCGCCGCGGTGCCACCACACACGGATCCGAACATCGTTTGGTTGCAGGCAGAAGCGGGATTCGTCAGAGAAGACAATGTCGTGCCATTCCGTAGTCTAGGTGCGGCGTTCTACGGCCCACTGCCGCCGCACTCGCCGGTGGTGTAACGTCAATGGTAATCGGAGCAATGGGCACCGTGCGACAAGTTCCCGCTCCTGCGGACTACGTCGAATGGTACGTGCTGACACAGGTTGATGCGCAACACACCCTAATTCCTGCGCTAACGTTCGTGATGTGGCGGTGCGAGCCGTCAATGCCCGCCGCACAACATGCCGGTCCTCTCGTCCGGTGTTGTGCTACGGCTGCGGCAGTCACTCACGTCGGTCCGTCCGTCCCTCCTGCACCACCGAATCCATACTCGCCTCACTATGGCTGGATGTCGTCCCACACGGGCGCCGATGTCTCGGTACGATAAACCGCTGTCGCGATAAGCCACTATTCGTCCTCTGTCGAACTCCGAAACGTGCTGGAATGACTGCCGTATTCTGCGACGAGGCATCAGGAAGCTTCCCACGCACAGGTCCGGCAGCACAACATACTTCCACTACTTACACCCCGCCTTCTGTGCACCCTTCTTATAGTGCTTCTCGGTGGCGTGCCGGGCGCACATGATTTGCATATGCCCTGCAGTGCTAATCGTTTGCATGTCCTCTCGCGGACGACGCATGCTGCGAATTTCAGGCCAATCGGATGCTTCCTTCTTGGTGTTGCATTTTGGGTGGCCAGCAGTGTATTTTTAACTCCGTACGGGGTTCCCTTCCTGAGTTATGAGTTAAGTTTTGAAGTGATTAGACACCACATAAATTTATAGAAAGTACAGCGTGTTTCACATCACGTGTTTCACATTTTATATATCAGTATGTTTCACGTCACGTGTTTCACGTCACGTATTTCACATCAGTATTGTTAACGAATTTTGTTCAGTCAAAGATTCGTATAATTGGAAAAATTCTCACGTTCTGTATCCTCAACGCATGTTAAATAACTCTCGAACGCCAAACTCTGGCATCATGAAATTTGCACAGCTGATTAATGCTGCAATTTCTAGGTCAAACATTAGTTTCTGGAATTTCTAGGTCAAGCATTATTGCTGAGCCAAAATCAACAGAGTAAAAATTGAATGTTTGCTTTGGTAACGTTTTTGGTCAGTTTGATTCCCCAGATTTCATACATTCTGTACATTTCGTTGCTCTGTACAACGATTGCGAACTGCTACAAGACGAGGCAGCGAAAGTGCTGAGGAAACAGAGGCGCGACTTGCTGAACAAGTATTGCGAACTGCTACGAGACGAAGCAACGAGACTGCTGTAGAGACGAAAGAGCGCTGAACATCCAATCGCCTACGAGCTTCAAACTCGAGAACTACTGAAAGCGAGCAACAGCAACGAATTCAATGTAATGCAATTGCTCACCAGAACTGAATTTTGGCTGAAAATGCTGAAACTCGCAGAAATGGACTCCAGCAGAACAGAATTCAACAGGGCACCACACGGGTAAGCAAGTGGCTATATTTGAAGGACGAAGCATTCCATTATGATCGTGAATTGGATTATTCAAACTTTCCTACGATTGTCATTGTTAGGATGTCTTTGAAGTGCACTTTTTGCGATGAGTTGAAGTTTGAAGGTGAGACACTAGGATTGTGCTGAAAATACACTGAAGAGCAATTGAATTAGAGATACCTGTCTAGTAACGTGTAGCACCACCTTTCGCCATGATGACGGCGGCGATTCGTCTAGGCATGGACTCTACAACACACCGGAAGCGTTGGGAAGCCATACGGATACACGACCCCTGAACAAGCACCCACAGTTCACGAAGATTTGATGAAGGGGGTCATCTCTCTCGATGGCATCACAGATGTGCTCGATGGGATTGAGGTCAGGTGACCTAGCTGGCCAAGGAAGCGAGGTTACGTCGGTTGAGTGTTCATCCAACCATTCGGATACAATTCGGGAGCGATGGCTCTGTTGCAGGATGAGGTCCCCAGTGGGATGTTGAAGACGCACAAACGGGAGCAAATGTTCGTCCAGGATATCCCGGTAACGTTGACCTGTGAGGGACGCGGTCCCATTTCAGTCCACGTAAACAGTCCCCAGACGAGAATGCCACCCCCACCAGCTTGAAGAGTACCCTGCTGGCAAGAAGGATCTATCGCTTCATGTGGTTCGCACCCTACTCGTATCCTGCCATCCTCATGTACCAACGTGAATCTCGACTCATCAGTCCAGGAAACTTTTTTCCACATGTCTAGGTTCCAGTGGCAATGTTCCCGCGTCCATGCTAATCTTTGCACCCTGTGATGTGTGGTCAGCAGCGGTACCCTCGTGGGACGATGGCTTCTGTACCCATAGCGAGGAGATGGTTCTGGATGGTGTGGCTGCTTACACGTTTTTGTGCACCAGCGTTTTTTTTTTTTTTTTGATTGGAGGTTTAACGACCACCGTGAGCAACTCAATGGGCTATAAGCAGTCGCCCGTCCCTAATTTAGGGTCACTGATTCCAGGGAAGGGAGAGAACCAGTGCCGTAAGACAATCACAACATCCATGCCTCACCGGGATTCGAACCCGGACCCCGTTCGGACGAATGATCAGAGGCCATCGCTTAGACCACTGCGCCACCGGGGCGGCTCACCAGCGTTAAATTGCCGTGTGATTTCTTGTACTGTGACCCGTCTATCCGCTATTACAATGCGAGCTAGCCGACGATAACCCCGCTCATCCACACGCTGTTGTCCATGGCAGTTGGCCCTTGCAGAGATGGTTTTACCGGATTCGATGTACTCACGGTGCACCCGTGACACAGTGGCTCGTAAAAATCCCAGTGCCTGCACGACTTCCGAAATGGAGAGACCCATTCGTTGGGCCCCGACAATTTGCCCACGATCAAATGCGCTTAGATCTAATACTGCGTCCGATCCTTACTGATTCCCGTTGCATCACTCCTTATATTGTCAGGTCGCTGCATACGTCATGTCGTTTCCGTTTACAGGGCCGCCCACAGCGCCACATTTGCATAACGCCAGCTGTCTCTAATTCAATTGCTCTTTAGTGTATATATACACAAACAAGAATCTAAATCCCGGGAAAAACCGGGTAGTCAAGCTAGTTCTTCATTGTACATGGGAAATCGACAGAATATTCAAGGCAAACTGAATTTGCATGTACCACTTGCTGGTCATCCACGTAACACTTCTCAAAAAACTTGAAAATTTCAATGCCCTGGAGAAGGAATCGAACCTCACATCTCCCGATTACCGGTCTAGTATGCTAACCATTGCACTACCCAGGACAGTGAAATTCCAAGCAACTGAGACGTAGGAATCTGAAAGTCCTCAGATTTTTGCTAGTTGAAGCATCCATGCTTCCTCATAGCACTTTGACCCAATTCCCATCCGGACGAAAACAATTATAATTGAATTTGGGGAAACAAAAATACATTCGTGAATAGAAAAAAAAAAAAATTACATAGCACATTACTTAAACTTACGGGTTTCACCGAAACAAAGCAATTACAGCAGAACTCATACTATGTTCAGAAAACGACGACAAGGTGGGATTTTTTAATAACGCTGCACTTTTACTTAGACACTAAGTATTTACATAACATGTCAAGTTATTAATATTTCTCGTTTACTTACTTCAACACTAAAGATTAATTACTATGCCTCATCCATACGCCATTTTGAATTTGTTGGATGTTAGCGTCCTTTGCTTGTTTCTTTTATTTTCATCAAACACCTGCTGCAAGTTTATTTACGTTTGCGAGTTTCAGTTGCGTTGATGCCGAGCAGCCAGCCAGCGGTTCGTTGCAGAGAATTATGGGATCACGACCCTGGACAATTGAGAGAGGATGGCGTCGCTTTGATGCGTGTGAACACGTTATATGTTGTTCTTACAAAAGTGCTTGTAACATATATTCTAAATTAACTTTCATTTTTAGTTTCTTTCCCTATGTAAATCTTGAGTTTGTTCTCAGTTATACTTCACACTTAACGTGATATCTTTTTTCTCAAACGAATACTGTTGGCAACATAATTGAGGTTGAATGAATGTGACGTATGCCTGTTATTTGATAAGAGCGAGAGATATGAACTACGAGTAAACTGTTGTGTGGAGCGTTGTGGAACGTAGCGTTGTTGGTGTGTGGTGTGTTTACTGTTGATACCGATTTGTTATGTGAAGTGCTACATCGAGAAATAAAGCATCTTTTCCGTAAGTTTGACTTCTGCTTTCTAAGTGTTTCGTCTGGCCGTTAAGGTTTAAATTAGGAACTTTTTCATGGTATGGTGATGTTTTAAAATAACGTAGCAGGACGACAAGACATTTACGTTATATGCTCTAAAAGAGTGATGATAAAAGAACTATCGCTGGAATAAACTGCTTTTGTGTCAAAAGCCGAAGTAATATTAATTATGGTAAAACTGTTTAAAACAGACTAAATAGAAAGCAAAGTTCGTTGTTGATTAATAACTCATTCATTCTGTTTATTATATATCCGCGAACTTTCATTAGCGTTTTAGTTGTGTGCTTTTGTCAAGAATAATAACGATAAACTTAAATGAGGAGTCTGTCGATTATGAACATAGTTACCGTTGCAAATCATTTCTTAGTTTTTAACTTACACCATCCGAGTTTTTATTGAATCGATGTCCTAACGTTTACCTATCAACTCAAGATAATCATATTGTGCTTTTGTCTGAGGCACGAAATATCAATTCACAATCCCTAGGCCTAGGGCTTTTTAACAGTTTTTATTCTAACATGTCATATTCCTAATGATTACGTATGAACTCAGGTTAATGATATTGAGCAACTCAAGTTAATAAGATAGGCCCTAGGCCGAGGGCAATATTATTAACTTAGTATTATTAACTTTCGGAACTAAATATATGAATATTATTTAGTTCTAAAAAGTTAATATTAAGTTAATAAATTATATTTTAAATATTATATTATTTACTAATATTATTAACTTTTGGCACTAAATATATGAATATTTAGTGCCTAAGTAAAAGTGCAGCGTTATTAAAAAATCCCACCTTGTCGTCCGTTTCCGAACATAGTGTCGAACATGTTCTGCTGTATTTGCTTTGTTTCGTTGAAACCTGTAGGTTTAAGAAATGTGTTATATATACATATATATATTGTATTCACGAATGTACTTTTGTTTCCCCAAGTTCAATTATAATTGTCGTTTGTCTTACTGGGAACATTTTCTCGATTCAGTTCTGATTAGAGTGCCAAGAAACTGCAATTTTTATACGGCCCCTAAACTTTTGTGCTCAAATGTCCGCGTGCCCAAATGTTCGAACCCCTCATGGGACATCATTCAAAAATCAGATTTCAATAATGGTTTTGACAACTTCCGTTACCCATTTTCGTTACATCGGAATTTTTTGCATGGGATTTACTTTCCTGCTGTCGAGAAAGATGCATAGCAGCAGCAACAACACACACACACACACACACACACACACAGAGAAGAGAGAAATTGTCCGATGTAGAGGAACACCGCGGGAAATAGAAAAGTATATCTGCGACTGTGGCGAAAAAATTGCACTAGGCGAAGCGAAAGACATGCAAAGCCTGGGTGCTTTCCCTACTTTTAAGTGACCTAAAAGCAATTTTTCTATCCAGTCTGCCAGAAAATATATATTGTGAAAAAAACATATGCGCATGTATGCCACTAAGGGAAAAAAATTGCAACAGCAAAAATGGAAGTGCACGAAAATCATGATCATTCTTAGATCCATCCGAAGCGAAAAGGTTATTTTCATTGCTTCTTCAAAGGCGGAAACTACGTGTCAGCAGTGGTAAGACAAATATTCAAGTGCACGCGCACGTCTGTATGGCAAACGATAGGCTTAAAAATTCCTGGCTAAAACAGAAGGCTCATCAAAACGCAGACAGGAAAAGAAAACTAAAGAAAAAAAAATTATAGTCGGCTACTTTTGGTAAGTAATCTCGATATTATAAAGCGGAAACGGATTGCTTTACTGTAAAACTGCACTTGTTCACCTGCGGTTTCAAGTGGGCATCCAAGAAAAGTTCCGAGAAGAGGAACTTAATTAGGAAGCTACGTAAAAGGAATGAAAGAGGCTGAAAACTGTATTACGCACATTCCGGTGTTGCAGCGTTCACACATGGCTGACTCGACTTTCCGGTAAACAGTTTCGGACAAAGAGAACTTTTATGGGCTCAGCTTCATGGCCTTTTAGGATTCTTTGTGAAGTTCGGACAGCTTGTTGGAAATGGTTTGTAGTATATTAGGATTTCCGAGATCTCGGAAGGCACATGTTGTACTGGTAAATAGGCATTTCTCGAAAATCTTGCAAAAGATGAGTTACACGGGACAAAAGACGAGAAGTCAAACACATGTTTTTTGGGTATCCGCTTCTTATGTCCCTTTTCAGACTTTCTACAAACATTAATTATACTTCCTGTTCGTTATTCAATGCAAAAGTTATGGACAAGAAAATAAGAAATTCCAGTATTTTCCATGACTTAGTCATACCTGTTTTAATTTGAACAAAATAACACGTAGAAAGGAGAGTTGATAAGTATGTATATGGTCAAAAACTTCTGCTATCTGCATATTATACCTTTTTCAACTCTTTGCTTTACAGAACTGATAACACACGATTAAAAGAGTGAACCTCTCAGCGCTATTATCAGTGTTTCTTGTTTTTTTTTTATTGGAGGTTTTTTTTTTTTTTTTGATTGGAGGTTTAACGACCACCGTGAGCAACTCAAATGGGCTATAAGCAGTCGCCCGTCCCTAATTTAGGGTCACTGGTTCCAGGGAAGGGAGAGAGCCAGTGCCGTAAGACAAACACAACATCCATGCCTCACCGGGATTCGAACCCGGACCCCTACGGACGAATGATCAGAGGCCAACGCCTTAGACCACTGCGCCACCGGGGCGGCTTATTGAAGGTTTAACGACCACCGTGAGCAACTCAATGGGCTATAAGCAGTCTCCCGTCCCTAATTTAGGGTCACTGGTTCCAGGGAAGGGAGAGGGCCAGTGACGTAAGACAAACACAACATCCATTCCTCACCGGGATTCGAACCCGGACCCATCTCGAACGAATGATCTGGCGCCAGCGGAGCGACCTATCAGTGCTTCGAAGGTCTTTCTTACATAATATTTCTCTTTTTTAGCACGTCATTTGTAAGAAAAGATCGTGCTTATGTTATCTGTTTGTCCGTCCTTCCTTCTGTGGACACCACATCTCTGCAACTATTAGTCCGATTTGAAATATTCTTTTTGCATTATGAAGCTTGAAATGGGAGAATGATGACCCTTGCATACATTCTGTAAATTAAGACTTACACCAGGTGGCGTAAGTCTTAATTTCCGCTTCTGATGTATTTGCAGCAAAATATGAGCTTCTATAATCTCGATTGCAAAAAAAGCCGTTTGTTGACCGATACTACTCATGTCGACAAACATTTTAGAAACATTTTCTTCTTGAAATAATGCATGGTTTCTACGCCAGGGGGCGTAGATGTATATCTTATTTTTGTCAATATCTCTACTTCTAGGAGACCGATTTGAAAAATTCCTTCTTTGTTGGATGGTGTTTCCAATGTGAAACGTTTTTCCTATAAATTCAAAATTTTCAAGTAAATCAGACTTTCCGCTAGGGGGCACAAATGTAAATTGCGTTTTCTGCGTTATTTCTGCTTCTAAAACTCCGATTTGAAAAATTCTTCCTGTATCGCATACAAGACCTAATGGAAAATATTTTTCACATAATTTCTAATGTTTGGTAAAGAATGGTTTGGCCACCAGGGTGCATAAGTGTTAATTTCTGCTTCTGATGTATTTGTAGCAAAATCTGGGCTCCTGAAAACTCGAATAACTTTTTTTTTTCTTGGACCGATACCGCTCATATGGAAAAACCTTTTGGAATACTTTGTTCCTAAAATAATGCATGGTTTTCCCACCAGGGGATGTAAAGTCACATCTTATTTTTGTCGATATCTCTGTTTCTAAGAGTCCGATTTGAAAAATTATTTCTATGTTGGAGAGCGTTTCCGGTGTGAAATGTTTATCATATAAATTCATGTTTTTCTTAACGCACAAGTCTGCAACCAGAGGGCGTAAGCTCACGATTCCGTTTACAGCAATATCTGGATTAAAAACCCGATTGAAAATCTTCTTTCTTTCGAAAGATCTATTGTTTTCCATACCGGTTCCATTGACTTTGAATAGCTTTGATAAATTTAATTTGCGTCAGAACGGATTCAAAAGACGTTCTTATTACACCCGAAAATTCGGTGTCATCTTTCTTGGGTTTTTTTTCGATGCAGAACTTAGAGGGCATAAATGCATATGATATCGAATTCAAAATGCAGTTTATTGTCTATATTGGCTTCTAAATATCCGATTGGAAAAACTTTTTCTTCCTTTGGATGCCATTTTTACAAGGAAGACTATTTTAGGCACAGTGTCTTTTTCAAGTAAAGCATCTATTTTTTGCTAGGGGGCGTAAAGGCAAATTGCGTTTCCACCGGTATCTATGCTTCTAAAAATCCGATTTGAAAAAATCTTCCTGTATCGGAAACAGCTCCCCATGAGAAATGTTTTGCATAAAATTTCTAGTTTTTGATAAGGAATGGTTTGGCCACCAAGGAGCGTAAGTTTTTATTTCTGCTTCTGATGTATTTGCAGCGAAATCTGAGCTTCTGAAAACTCGATTGAACAAATTCTTTCGTGGACCGATATCGCTCACCTCGGAACACCTTTCCAGAATAATTTCTGCTTAAAATAGCGCATAGTTTTCCCATCAGGGGCGTAAATTAATATCATATTGTCGATATCTTTGCTTTCAAGAGTCAGATTTGAAAATTTTTTTCCCTTGTTGGAGAGCATTTCCGCTGCGAAATGTTTCTCAAAAAATTTCAAATTTTTCTTAACCACTTGAGGGCGTGAGTACACGTTTCCATTTTCAGCAATATCTGCGGGACTGAACACCCGACTGAAAAAAAAAGAAATTGGTTAGATACTACTCACTATGAAAACTATTTTGTGTGTATTTTCTACCCAAAGTAATGTGCAATTTTGCTGCTAGGGGCATGTTTAATCTGTGTTTTCTCAATATCTCTGCTTCTACGCATGTGCGATTTAAAAAATTCTTTCAACACCGGATGCCATTTACCTTGTGGAACACTTTATGTTTGTATTTCAAGGGTTTTATAGTTCGCAGTTCTGTCGGTAGGTGGTGCTTGTGTACTTCTGTTTGCAGCTGTACCTCCGCTTCCAAAACCTCTATTGAGAAATTTCTTTTCCTACTGTATGCCATTCGCTACAATAGAGATGTGGAGCATTTTTTTTATTTATTTTTTTTGGTTGGAGGTTTAACGACCACCGTGAGCTACTCAATGGGCTATAAGCAGTCTCCCGTCTCTAATTTAGGATCACTGGTTCCAGGGAAGAGAGAGAGAGAGCCAGTGCCGAAAGACAAACACAGCATCCATGCCTAACTGGGATTCGAACCCGGACCCTTCTCGGACGAACGGTCATAAGCCAGTGCTTAGACTACTGCGCCACAGGGGCGGCCGAAAGAAATTGCAGAAAGGTTTCTGAAAATTCATAACTTTCCGTTAACACCTCTTAACAAGAAAGGTGACACCGACTTTTCGGGTGTAATAAGCACGTCTTTTGAATCCGTTCGGACGCAAATTAAATTTATCAAAGCTATTCAAAGTCAATGGAACCGGTATGGAAAACAATAGTGCCTGACGGAAGAAAGAAGTTTGAATAGTATCTGACGGAAGAAAGAAGAAGAATGAGAAACATTTTGCACCGGAAACTCTCTCCAACACAACATCCATGCCTCACCGGGATTCGAACCCGGGCCACTTTCGGACGAATGATCAGAAACCATTGCTTAGACCACTGCGCCACCGGGGCGCTGTGGAGCATTATCGTGTTTAAATAAAGCACAGATTTACCGCTAGGGGAGTAAAGGTCAACACCTTTTTTTCGCTATCTCTGCTTCCGGAAACGTATTTGAAAAGTTCTTTTTCGCCGGCCCGGTGGCGCAGTAAGCGCTGGCTTATGACTATTCCTCCGAGAAGGGTTTGAGTTGGAATTCCGGTGAGGCATGGGTGTTGTGTTTGTCTTACGGCACTGGCTCCCTCCCTTCACTGGAACAAGTTGCCCTGTTACAGGGAGTTTCTCACGGTGATCGTTAAACCTTCAATTAAAAAAAAAATATTTTTCCTTAAGATAGCTTTTTCTGTGAAGAATATTTTTCGCCTATTTTCAACTTTTCCATTATGCAAAATTCTTCAGCTAACAGGCGTAGACTTATAATAATGTTTCCTTCTATATTTCTTCGTTTAACTATTTAACTGTTGGATTTGAAAATCACTTCGCCTCTGATACTTTACTTCTGCTATGAAGAACTTTTTGTGCGACATATGTTAAATTTAGTAACATACTTTTTAAGCCGCTGATGGAAGTAGGTAGCTGTTTCTATTTCTGGATGTTTTATTGATCTTATAAATCCGATTTTTTTAATTGCTCCTTCTTTTCTTCTTCTTTCTTCTCTCTCTCTCTCTCTCTCTCTCTCTCTCTCTCTCTCTCTCTCTAAACGGTTCCATTGATTTTGAATAACTTTCATAAATTTTATTCGCTTCGGTACAGATTCAAAAGATGTGCTCATTCCAACCGAAAATTCGGTGTTACCTTTCTTGTTTTCTCTTTTTTACGCTTTCCAACCGTAAATTGAAGAAGCGTATATGCTCCAGCTTTGTCCGTCTGTCTGTTTGTCCGCACGATAAATCGCGTAAAAATGGTTCGATTTTGATGAAATTTTAGTATCTGGTAGGGGACGACTGGGGACGAACCATATTGAAAATAGGCGAAATGGGGTTAAAGGTCAGGACATAGAAGCGGGATCCATTCCTTCACCCTTATGCATCACAACTTACGTAAAAATGCTTCGATTGCGACAAAACTATCATTATGTTGTTCCGGAGGTATACTGAACCGGTTCGGTTGAATATCATCGAAATGGGGTCAAAGGTCAGGGCACAGCAGCGAAATTTATTCCACAGCCATTATCCTCATAACTTGAGTAATGATTTCGGGTATGTTGGAAACTGTATCATATTCAATACATTGCATGATTTTACTAACTTCTTTAGAAACATGGACGGTAGGTTCCACCTCGCCGGTGTCCATGCGTTTAATTTGCCACAGCAAAAACATAAATTTAAAGTTGCGTTATTTCCCATTCGGAAATTGCCTAATTAAACACCGCGAGTGCCTAGCTTCAGGGGTTTGTCCAGGAATTTCATACTGGGGGTGCTAGAAAGTTTTGAGGGTGACGAAGCTGTCTCCCGAAATTTTAAAGTTTGAAATGGGGAGAGTCGGAAGTGGTGGCCGGGAAGTCACGAATGTCACCCTGAACGCGGCCGATGGAGGAAAGAACAGCAAATTAAAGCTCATCAGGAATTTCAGGGGGAGCAGGAGACAAAGTAACAGTTAAATGAAATTCAGAAGGAAAAATAAGATGACCATATGGAGATATACCATGAGTAAGAACACTGGGAATAGTAGCAAATCGGAAAAAATAAACATACGTACCTCGAGGGGTTCTCCAAATAGGTAATCACTACAGTAGGGAAGCGAGCATGCCAAGCTGTCATGTATATAATCTCAGAGAAGTGTTTGGCAAAGCACGAAAAATAACCCTAGATTGTCAACGATCCGTGATAGAGCGTAGTTAGCGTGAAGAGTCTAGAAGTCCCACTGAAATGGCCGACCCAGTACGCTAAACAGTCATATCTGCAGAAAAACAAGAGGATTTGCAGGTGCAACGTATACTCTAATATAACTTCCCTTTTTTGTTCCTGTATCTGTTAGGGGTATGCAAAAGTTTCCGCAGCCCCCGCTAGTGGGCGCTGTAGGGGTCTAACGGGCAAGCGACCCGTGCTGTCAGTTCGTACATGAAACCAAGCATGGGGGTCGATAAAGTTCGTTTGCGGCACTGTTCATGTTTAATTTAGGAAAAGGTGCGAGTGAAGCATACGGTTCAACATGTCAGGCGTATGACGAAACGGTTATGGGTGAGCGGACGTGTCGAGAATGGTTTGCCAGGTTTAAGAAAGGTGATCTAAGCTTGGAAAACAAGCCACGTGCAAGTAGACGGCAGGAACTTGCAGACGAGGACCTGGAATCGCTGTTGCAAGAGGATGCCACACAATCGACCACGCAACTGACCGAACGTTTGAAAGTGGCTCAATCGACGGTGGTACGGCGTCTACAGGCCTTGGAAAAGATCCAGAAGATTGGTAAGTGGGTTCCGCATACTTTAACGGAGCGTAATATTAGTCAACGATTGGGCATCTGCATGTCGTTGCTGAAGTTTTCAAGGGAAGAATTTCTTGTGGAAGGTTGTTACCGGGGATGAAAAATGGGTCTATTGCGACAACCCCGTACGCAAGCGATCCTGGGTTGACCCAGGCCAGCCATCATCATTCACTGTAAAACAGGATATCCACGGGGGAAAGGTGCTGTTGTGTGTGTGGTGGGATATGCATGGAGTGCTGTACTTCGAACTCTTCAAACCGGGGGAAACAATCACTGCACAACGATACAGCGATCAGTTGATTAAACTGAACGCCACAATCGAGCAAAAACGCCCACGGACAGGTAAAGGACGCCGCCCAGTCATCCTGTTACACGATAATGCCAGACCACATGTCGGTGCCACCACGAAATCAACCCCTGAGCAGTTACACTGGGAGGTTTGACCGCATCCACCTTACTCCCCGGACATTGCACCCTCAGACTTTCATCTGTTTCGCTCTATGCAACATTCCCTAGCCCAAAAGAGGTTCACCACAGTTCGAGAGGTGGAAAATTTCGTCACTACGTTCCTCATCTCAAAACCAAAGTCCTTCTATCACAAGGGCATTCATTTGTTGCCTCAAAAATGGCAAAAGGTCATTGATGCTAACGGCCAATATTTCGTTGAATAAATGTGTACTGGTTTCCTGAGTGTTCCTTTCTCCTTAAAACGGCGGAAACTTTGGCATACCCCTAATATGTAAATTTACTTCGTTCTCCTTAAGCATTTTCCACACTTAACGCTTAAATTTTGTCTCTCGTCCGTATGTTTTTGGCAACGGCATTGTTGTCCTTCCGGTGAAGCTATCCCGGGTTTAAACTAAGATGAACCAGTTACGATAGTTGCCCAAGCTTCACATAACGTGGTGTTTTAGATTAACTGACATTTTTCACGTTTATTTAAGTCATTAAAACCAAAGAACACTACAAAGGGAGAGATTCTTATAAAGCCATAGCATAGGAGTGCGCATCAGTAGGAGTCGAAACTGTAGAGGTTGAGGGTGCAGCATGCCAAAAGATGGAAGAGTAGATGATGAAAAAAACGTGGAAAACAATGAAGCAGACGTCACAAGCTACAAGGAAGAAATGCATGACGAAGGATCAACTTCCTCCCCAGTGAGCAGCACATTCATTGGAGGAGAATCCAGATCTGTACCGGAACCGCCACGTTAGATTTCCAGCGGAGTAAACACAGCGAATGACGACGAAAATGAAGATCACCCGGGCATCTTTCCGGGGAATTCCGATTAGTAGGATGTGGGGAACACTGGATCTTGGACTGCAGACCAATGAAACATTGGGCGTTGGACTGACGAGTCGCGGTACACAATCTACCAATCTGATGGTTGTTTCTGGGTGTGGAGGATGTTAGAAGAAAGATACGTTCTGAACTGTACTGTCCCGACACACAGTGAAGTTTGATGGATGCAGCGTGATGTTACGGAATTGATTTCCATGGTTCAGATTGGATCCATTAATTGTTTTGGACAAAACCATGAATGCTGAGCTCTAAATAGACGTCCTGGACAATTGTGCAGTGCCAACCTAGTGGTAGCACCTTGGGAAAGGCCCATGACTCCGTCAGCAGGACCATGACATATTGCTCGGGTTGTTACAGATTAGTTTGAGGATATGGGGGTCGAAAAGTTGGACTGCCCAAGCAAGAGTCCTGGCGCCAACCCTATAGAGAATCTCTGGGACGAACTGAATCGTCGGGTGCGTGGGAGAAGAGATTTCTAAGCAAACAAAGCTGAATAGGTCGCTGCTTTGAATTCCAAATAAGAACATATCGACGGATATTTCCAAAAAATTTGATGGAGAGTATTTCACGAAGGCTGACATAAGGGCTAAAGATTTCAGCTCACAATATTAAATTTTCTGTATATAAAGATTACTTGTAGACATGCAATTGTCCAGACATTAATGGTTGGGCAGTGTATTTAAAATATCAGACCAGGGCCGTGGCTAGCAGGGAACTAGAGGGGGCTCAGCTCTTGCTGCAAGACAAGCAAGCCACCTTTCCTCCGGAAAATACATGTTGTGGACTTTATTTTCGGACTTCTTTATTTTGAACTTTTATTTTCATTGGTTTATGAAAATTACTTTTGTATTTCATTATGCGCATTTATGCGTTTCCTTGTTTTGGCATGCATTTTATTTAAAAAAAAATGAAATGATACAGCACAAACGATGAATAACTACAGAGAAATTACTTTTACAAGTGAATCAGTAGGAGCAGCTGCGCCAGTGATTCTCTGCTACATGGTGACAGGGGCTTTGGTGTTTGGGGCCAGGGAAGAGAGAAATACCGGGGGTTTGGGGGAAGGGGGTTACCGTTTCCAGAGAAATGTAAAATTTTGAAGAACATTACCAAAAACAGGAAAAAAAAAGATAAAAAGAAAGAGTGAAGGAGTTGGAGGCGTAGTTTGTCAGAAAGCTAAACACCTGCTAGTCATTTGATAAGTGACTATGAGATGTTAAGTTGCTGTTTAAAAGCTTCCAGGCAGTTCGTTGCCTACGAACTGCCTTAACTATAAATTTTAACTAATTTTATTCCTCTATGTGTTGGAAAATAGTGATAAAGGGAAAACCTCGCGCGTGCGCTGGAGAGGAATATCTTTCAACATTTTCTCGTTCATTGTTTATCGTCCAATATTGGATTGGTTTTACAATGCTTGTGCTGAAAAAAAAAAGGGGGGGGGGGTTCGCGGGATTCTGATGTTTTTGGGTTTTCAGAGGAGAAAGGGGGTATGGCTATTGACCACGGTAAGAAGTGACTACCATGGAACAGCAGCGAAGGTGAACACGCGATTGAAAATGGAGAAAAAAGTCGTAAAAGTTGAACTATGACATCACTAAATCCCGGATGCCATTTCGTAGATCCACGGAAAAGAGACCAGAACAGTAAACTAAAAGAAGAAGAGAAAATCACGCTAGTTTGGAGTCATTTTGATTCCAGCTATAAGAATCGCGCAGCTCAACCACCATCAAGCAAATTCAAAGAATGTGGTTTTTGTTTATTTAATATTTCAAGAGAGAGTTCTACTTTTCTCCCCCTTTTTATTTCATATTTTATCCAATTGATTTTACTTTTTGTCATAATTATTCGCTAATGAAGTGAATTAACAAAAGGAGAACAAGTTAGTAAAATCATGCAATGCATTGATTATGATACGCTTTCGAACATACCAGCAATCATTACTCAAGTTATGAGGATAATGGCTGTGGAATAAATCTCGCTCCTGTGCCCTGACCTTTGACCCCATTCTGATTATATTAAACAGAATCGGTTCAGTATACCTCCGGAACACCATACCAAAGTTTTGTCGCAATAGAAGCATTTTTAGTCAAGTTATGACGCATAAGAGAGATGGAATAGACCCGCTCCTGTGTCCTGACCTTTGACTCTATTTCGCCCATTTTCAATAGGGTTCGTCCCAAGGTGGTTCCCTACCACATGCTAAAATTTCATCGAAATCGAACCATTTTTACGCGAGTTATCGTGCGGACGGACAGACAGACAAAGCTGGAGCATATACGCTTCTTCAACCTACGGTTGGAAAGCGTAAACAAGTTAGCAAAATATGCAATGCTTTGATTACGATACGTTTTCAAACATACCAGAAATCATTACTCAAGTTATGAGGATAATGGCTGTTGAATAAATCTCGCTCCTGACCTTTGATCCCATTTCGATGATATTCAACAGAACCAGTTCCGTACATCTCCGAAACATACTAAAGTTTTGTTGCAATAGAAGCATTTTTAGTCAAGTTATGAGGATAATAGCTGTGGAATAAATCTCGCTCTTGTGCCCTGACCTTTGACCCCATTTCGATTATATTCAACAGAACCGGTTCAGAATAGTTTCGAAACAATTTGATAAAGTTTTGTCGCAATCGAAGCATTTTTACGTAAGTTATGACGCATAAGGGCAATGGAATGGATCCCGCTCCTTGACCCCATTTCGCCCATTTTCAATAGGTTTCGTCCCCAGGTAGTCTCTTATAACATTCTAAAATTTCATCCAAATCGAACCATTTTTACGCAAGTTATGACGCATATAAGGGCAATGGAATGGATCCCGCTCTTATATCCTGACTTTTGACCCCCACTTCGCCCATTTTCAATAGGGTTCGTCCCCATGGAGTCCCGTACCACATACTAAAATTTCATCCAAATCGAACCATTTTTACGCGAGTTATCGTGCGGACGGACAGACAGATGGGCAAAGCTGGAGCATATACGCCTCTTCAACCTACGGTTGTAAAGCGTAAATAAAAAGAAAGCAAACCTTGTTTCTGTATTCGTGGAAAAATGCAGTTTGTCGTTCAACACAGAGACCCCAACCCCCAGATGACCCTTCAGCCCCCACCCGGTTCTGGGACTTAGATAGGGCCCTGTCTCAGACTTGCCGTCTTCCTTGATATCAAATTCTACAATCACATTTATCGGTTTTCGAAAAATTTAGCATGACGTGCTGAAACTCATTATGATGATTAGCGAATGTTAAAGCCTTAAAAACCAAAAAATACTATGCAATTAGACGCAAAGATCTTTTTTTATTCTTTTCCCCCGTTTGTACCTCTCTTTATTTTACCTATCATAGTAACAAGAAGAAAATGTCGATCATTCTTGCTGTTACAGGGAAGGACAAAGTTTTACAAGAAACACACTCTTGTTTTCAAACATTTTGGAGACTGCAAAAGAAAACCAGTTGCATTCCATTTAAATTCCTTGCGCTTTTTGGCGCCCCTCTTATCACCATTTAAGTCGGTGAAAATAAAAAGTCTGCTATCTGAGCTTCTGTCAGTCAGAAAGACTTACAGACATCGACGTGGTAGAAGTAATTCCTTTGAGGCCTCTATCGTCGCTTTTAAAACACCTTGGAAGAAACCTGCCCCTTCGTTCTAAATGGGTGGTCTGAACAAAGAAAAAACGACAACTTGCTCTGATCAGTAGTTTTAGCTGATGTGGAAATACCTGAAAGCTTTATTTGACACTGATTGTCACTCCGGAATTATCTGATCTTCCGCAGTTGATTTCATTTAGGACAATGGTAAACCGAGCTGCTAACCTTAAAGATGAGTATCACTGCCGGTACAAAAAGTAGTATTACTGATATCGCTACATTGCGTAAGGAAAGAGACTGCTGAACAGATTATCCTTATCTAAAAACGTCTCCGAAAATATTGAGTTAAATCTTCTTGAAGGAGGTTGATATAGCTAAAAGTCTTTAAGTTATGCCATTTTAATAAACCATTTTAACAGCAAAATTAAAAAAAAAAGTTTTTTTTTTTAATCTTCACTGATCATTCTGCATTTTTTTTATTTCTCCCTGTATGAGAAATAAACTTATAATAACTTCGAATCTAGTTATGTTATTACAGTGCTTCAAATGAGTTCCGCATTTTTGGGCGTTCTCCGTCAATATGTACACACGCGGACAATGAAATTTGCGCACCTCTAAGAAAACATACCACAACCGCGAAACTTTGCAAATAGCTGGAGTGCGTGCTGGTATGCAAATGATCCACGTTTGGTGCGATTGCGCATGGCCGCACACCCTGTGGTGGCGCTGCAAGCACGAACCGGCAGTCTTATAAACCGGCGTGTGTGGTCGATACTCCATGAAAGCGAAAAGCACCGGCCGACGCAAGCAAGAGTACAGAGTGACAAGAATGTCCGGTTGACGCCAGAGACGTCGATTTGCGCAACTTACGGACTTCGAGAGACGCCTGATCATCGGGCTGAAAACCGTAGAGCGGTCGGTGCGCCGTATAACCCGCCACGAGGAACGTTCTGACCATACCGTCAGACTGTGTTGGCAGCAGTGGACACGTGACGGCACTGTAACACGGCGGAGCGGCTCCGGACGGACCAGGAGGACCACCGGTAGAGAGGATCGACGGAACGTGCGCCAGGCAAGAACGGATCCCACGGGGACCCGGCCCACTATACAGGCACATGTAGCGACTCCTGTGTGCCCAAGAACCATTTCCCGACGCCTCGTGGAAGTGAATCTGCGATTCCAGTGCGCCTTACGAGTGCTGCCCTTAACACCGGGGCATCGCCGGCTCCATTTGCAGGGATGACAGGCCAGAGTGACGTGAAACGCCACAGACTGACGCCGTGTGGTGTATAGCGATGAGTGCCGCTTCGTTTTGGATACAGATGATCATCGTGTCCGGGTGCCGAGGTCCCCGGGTCAACGGCACAATCCCAACCTCGCTATCGAGCGCCACACCTCCCCCACTGCAGGCATTATTATGGTCTGGTTAGCCATTGTCTACGATAGCCGATCAGCTCTAGTAGTGGTACGTGGATCATTGACGGGCCAGAGGTATGTGGATGAGATCCTGCGGTCCCATGTGCTTCCATACCTGGCCGAGATTCCAGGTGCGCTATACCAGCAGGATAATGCCCGCCCGCACACTGCTCAGGTTGCCCAGGACTGCCTACGTCATGCCCAGACCCTTCCATGGCCTGTCCTCTTCCCGGACATGTCCCTATGGAGCATGTGTGGGACCAGTTGAAACGCCAGCTGCCGCCGTTTCGCACTATCCGGGATTTGGAGCGCACCGTCCAACACGTGTGGGCCAGTCTGCCGCAGGACAACATTAAGCGTCTGTTAGTCTCCATGCCGGACAATAGTGGAGCATGTATCGCCGCACGAGGCGGTGCGATGCGGTATTTAAGATGACCGGACTGCGTGCCACAGATCCCTCTGTAATTGTCCTCCAGCTCTGATTTTGTCATCTTGTGTATCATTCATCTGTATCATTACATCCATGTAATTTCGGTCCAATCCGATGCTTCCTTTTTGGTGCGCAAATTTCATTGTCAGTGAGTGCACATAAACTTTTCTTTCTGTATCAGGAATTCCAAAATATCACTAAGTCTTTTCACTTTCTGCAGTCCTGAACTTTGACTGTTTATAGCTGCGGACGCACGAAATTTAGCCTTATAAGACATGAAAGTGTTTTCCTGGTAATCCCAAGTATAGATGCAATCTAGTCAAGATTTTATGACCCGAACCCGTATGCGCTTCATCCAGACGCGAAATCGATCAGATCCGTAATGGACCCGACCTGACTCCTTCGAACTATAAATCATCATCAACATCATCATCATCATTGTCAACCATTATCAATCCACTGCTGGACGAAAGTCTCCCCAAGTTTCCTCCACAACGGTCTGCCTTGTGCCAGTCTCCTCCATCTCACTCCCGCATACTTTCTAATTTCATCCACCCATCTCCCATGTGGTATTCTTCTGAGTCTTTTCCTGTCACTTGGAATCCAATCTAAAATTTCGGCTGTCCATTGATGGTCTGTCCTTCTGGCAGTATGTCCAGCCCATTGCCATTTCAGGGATTTAACTCTGATCATGATATCTTCCACTCTTGTCATTTTTCTGATCCACGAGTTCCTCTTCTTATCTCTCTTGGTTACACCAAGCATGCACTTCTCTATGCTTCTTTGAGTTGTCTGCAGCCTTTGTATGTCTCTTTTAGTTAAGGTCCACGTCTCTGCACCATACGTAAGCACTGGAAGGATGCATTGATCAAGCACTTTTCTTTTAAGACATAATGGCATATTGCTCTTGAAAATTATGCTGTTTCTTCCAAAAGCTCTCCAGGCAAATTTTGTACGCTGATTAATTTCTTCATCAATGTGACCCTCACTTGATATCTGCTGTCCAAGATAAACGTACGTGTCTGTTATCTCCAGCCTTTCTCCATCAATCGATAAATCTTCATTTCTTGTAAAAGCATTGAACATCACTTTTATCTTCTGAAAGTTCATTTTTAATCCCACTTCTTTACTCTTTTCAGCAAGTTCCTGGATCATACTCTGTAGCTCTGATGGGGTAGTTGTGAAAATGACTATGTCATCAGCAAAACGAAGGTGAGTTAGATAATCTCCATTAATCTTTATCCCTTTGTTTTCCCAGTTCAGTGATTGAAAGACATTTTCCAATGTGGCATTAAAGAGCTTCGGAGATATGGTGTCACCTTGTCTCACTCCCTTTCCAATTTTTATGTGTGTTGTATTTTCAAACAGCCGAATCTTTGCACTTGCATTTTCATAGATGTTAAATACAATAAGAGAAATTGCACTTAAACGTAAATTTCCTGCATACAGGCTTAATGAGTTACATATATACACAGTTGACGTCGACTAGGAACAACAAATAGAAGTCATCGCTCTTTCCACGTTTTATAAGCGTGTCACGGAAAAGTTCTCATCGGCCGCCACCGGGAATCGAACCCTGGGTCTTCCAGTTACGCGCCGGATATGCTTCCACTGCACCACAGCGGCCTCGAAACTGATTCCTTAGAATTGAAATTTCGGTTCCTCTTATTGTAGAAAATATAATATTTAATGTTTTACGCATAGATTTCGGGACTATTGAAATCTTTAAAGTAGTAAGTTATAGCAGATCACGTAAACAAATAAAACTGAACTCAAGGAAAAGGAATAATTTAAGTTTTGAATGTATACCAAGCTATAGGAGGCTTTCGAGTTTGCACAATGTACGGTACAGGCTTTCGAGTTTGCACAATCCTCATACCTAAGCTGAGAAAATGGGAGAGGGGGCTTTTCAACAGTTCTGTAATGATATAACTCACTTTAATTCACTAACACTTAGTACTCATTACAAACAGCATACATGTGACTCATTTAAATTCGTTAATACGCACTAACTGCAAACAACACTCAACTAAAACAACTCAGAACGTATACTTTTTAGGGCTGTAGCAAAAAAACAGCTAACAGCTGCATGGGCCTATTCTCACTTCTGAATGAAGACTTCCTGATGAAAGAGGCAGATGCTCCTCGAAGACGTCCTACCCTCTTGCCATGCAAATTCGACAGTGGTCTAGTCAGGAAAGCTTCAATATCACGCATAAACGACTCGACCATACACTATGGATTAATGGATACTGCATATCTTAGAGCAAACACGCTTGCTTTTGTTTACAAGGCTCGTTCAAAACGTTCGTATACTAACTAACACATACGGTACAACATTGCCAACATGATTCTTTATTTTAGTTCCCGGCTATATACTGCAACACACTTCTACCCATGCCCTATGCCTTGATGGCGGTGGAAAAAAAAAATATTTATCTTGATCTAACCCGTAACTGACCCGAACAAATCTGCTTTGAACTATAAATTCGAAACTCAATTTATATGTATATACATGGCTTTGCAGAAACACATTTCCAACTAGGTCATTTTGGTCCTTGATAAAGCCAAGGCTCAGTATTCTCGACACTTTCTACATTCAGTTGTTTTGTTTTATTTTATTTTTTATTTTTTTCTCTTTTTACTCACACCGGTAGATACATAACTTTTTCTATGTTGTACTTGGTATGAGTCAAAAAATTTTTTTGCTTCGGTCTCTTCTTAATAGAATATAAACGTAATATATATACTCGTCCCAATAACTGCTTGATATTTAATAACTGAAATCCTTTTTTAATGATAAGATTTGGTTACTTGCTAAATTTGAGTGTCATTTTTAGTGCCACTATTTTGCAGAATCCAAAAGTAATGGCTGATCGTAACCATGGTGTATATTACAAATGGGAATCATTATTTACGATTACACAAATGTATTTTTTAAAATGTATTTAGATTGTTCACTCTTTCCACGCTTTAATGGAGGTGTGCATACTTTCATATGGTCAGTTAGATTTTTGGTTCCATAATCTTTTATTACACCGTCGACATCTTTCTTTGTAATTTTACACTTTCCACATTTTGAACAACAAGCAAGACCAAACAACACATAACTATTCACCGGTTCCTTAATGAGACGAAACAATTTCCAGCATTCACTCCTCCCCTTGTGGTTTTCAACAAGCACGTATTTGTTGGCCTCGACGCCTTTCTCAACCTCCTTAATATTAAATCCATCCTTATTAACAAATAAGGAGTTAAGTTCGACACGACATGTCATGGGAACGGGATGTTAGCACATCAATCGAAAACCTCTGAATGCTCAATGTAAAAGATGCGATGTGAAAAGTAACTCTTAGTCATACAGTGAACTTCGCACGGAGAGAGTGAATCAGCTGAGAAGCAGGCGAATGGCGTTTCCCTGTACCTTGCCCTAGACAATCTCAATGTAAAAGAATGCAGAGGAAGGATATTTTTACGATATGGTGTCGGTGTGTCTGACGTCGGTCGGTGGAAATCTTCGTTGCTTTAATAAAGAGACGATAATATTTTTGCATGGTAAATCATTATTCACTCCGTGGGCACCAGTATCGACTACAGAATTGCACAACACGCATTTTTCCTGGGAATACATTTTTCTCTTTTCAAAAAATAAAACGGGAGTAAAACCGGGTCAAAATCGTGTCAGGAACACCTTGACCCGACCCGTTGGACCCGCAAGAAATTTTCGACCCGTTGACCCGTGACATGCTTCTATCTCTGGCTGTGACCACCTCAGAGTCGGAGGCACATCGCTCCCCACTGAGGTTTTCCTTCAGCGTGGGGAACAAACAGAACTTACTACGGGACACGATCTGGAGAATAGGGTGGGTGCTGAAGCAGCCCAAATCTTGCAGTTTGTATGGCGGTCTTTGCAATCAGGTGCGACACGATGCGTGGACTCCAAGGAGGGAGACAGCTCTTTTGAAATTTTCCACGCCTCTTTTTCTTGATAGCTACACGAAGTTGTATACTAGGTTGCCAACCTCATAAGCCATCAGTACCAGTGGTGACCTTTTCCAGGTAGTCAACCATGATGATCAGGGGCGGATTGGGGGACTAAACCAGGCCGGGAATTTTAGTCTTTCGGTCCACTACAAAAACGAATGAGTTCCCCTGTAGTTTCTCTACAGGGGAACTCATTCGTTTTTGTAGTGGATCAAAAGACTAAAATTTCTTTTTCACTACAGGGGAACTCTTTAAAAATTCCCTCTTGAGAAAAAAAACTGTTAGATCCGAAATGAAAGGGAGCGGTTGGAATTTGCACTTGGAAACAAATTCAGCAGTGAACAAATTTTAAAAATTTAACGGTGAAAGAGTTTTAAAAACCACTCATGATTGAACGTAGCATTAAAACAAAGCTCCATTCATCAGATTTTTAAAATTCTAGATAGTTATTTTCTTTTACAAATTTGGTTTTGACAGAAAAAAAAAACCCTGGAGTTTTCTGAAGACTCCACTTCTAGCGTAATCACCACGAAGCAAGTTGAAATGCGTGCATAGCATTTTGTAGCAATTTTCCTACAATATTTTTAGCACGTCTTTTGTAAAAAAGTTGAAATGCGTGCATAGCATTTTGTAGCAATTTTCCTACAATATTTTTTAGCACGTCTTTTGTAAAAAAGTTGAAATGCGTGCATAGCATTTTGTAGCAATTTTCCTACAATATTTTTTAGCACGTCTTTTGTAAAAAGATCGTGCTTATGTTATCAATTTGTCCGTCCGTCTGTAGACACGCTATCTCTGCAACTAATAAATAGTCCAGTTTGAAAAATTCTTTTTGCATTAGGAAGCTTGAAATGTGAGAATGATGATCCTTTATTTCATTGTTTTTACGATGCAAAATTCCGCCGCTAGAAGACGTAAATGCAGATGATATCGAATTCAAAACACATTCTATTCCATATATTTGCTTCTATTAAAAAAATTCTTTTACTTTTCGATTCCATTCATGTCGAAGATTATTTTAGGCATAGTCACTTTTCCAAGTTATGCATATATTCACCGCTAGGGGGCGTAAAAGTAAATTGCTTTTCCCCAGATATCTCTGCTTCTAAAACTCCGATTTGAATTTTTTTTTTCTTTCAGCTGATACAGCTCGTGATGGAAAATATTTTGCATACAATTTTTAATATGAAATGGTTTGGCCAACAGGGGAGGGAGGGCGTAAGTGTTGATTTCTGCTTCTGACGTATTTGCAGAAAAATCTGAGCTTCTAAAATCTCTATTGAAAAAATTCTTTCGCGGGCCAATACTACTCACGTACACAGCCCTTTTTAGAATATTTTCTTCTTAAAATAATGCATGGTTTCTCCACCAGAGGGCGTTGATATATATCTTGTTTTTGTCAATATCTCAGCTTCTAATGATCCGACTTGAAAAATTTCTTTTTTGGCAGAGTTTCCGGGCAATATACATGTTTCTGATATAATTTCAAAATTTTCAAGTAATTCATTGACTTTCCGCTAGGGGAGTAAAAGTAAATAGCGCTTTTCCCGATATCTCTGCATCTAAAACTCAGATTTGAAAAATTCTTCCAGCACCAGGTACAGCTCCTGCTGGGATTTTTTTTTATCGTAATTTTTTTTTATATAAAATGTAGTTTGGCCACCAGGGAGCGTAAGCGTTGAATTTCTGCTTCGTAGGTATTTCCAGCAAAATTTCAGCTTCTGAAATCCCGATTGAGAAAAATCTCTTGTGGATCGATACCACACAGGTCGATAAACATTTAAGAATATTTTCTTCCTAAAATAATGCATGCTTTCTCCACCAGAGGGCGTAGATGTCAATCTTATTTCTGTCAATATTTCTGCCTCTAAAAGTCGGATTTGAAAAGTTCCTTCTTTGTTAGATGGCGTATCTGGTGTAAAATGTTTCTTACATAAGTTAAAAATTTTCGAGTAATGCATGAACTTTCCGCTAGGGGCGTAACGGTTAATTGCGTTTTCTTCAATATCTCTGCTTTTAAAACTCCGATTTGAAAAATCCTTTCTGCACCGGATACAGCTCCTGATGGCAAATGCTTTTCGTATAATTTCTAATATTTGATAAAAAAAAATGGTTTGGCCACCAGGGGGCGTAAGAGTTAATTTCTTCGTTTGATGTATTTTCAGTAAAATCTGAGCTCCTGAAAACTCGATTGAAAAAATCCTTTCATGGACCGATACCGCTCACATTGAAAAACCTTTTGAAAATACTTTCTTCTTAAAATAATTATTGGTTTTTCCGCCAGGGGGCGAAGATGTATATCTTATATTTGTCGATATCCCTGCTTCTACGAGCCTGATTTGAAAAATTCTTGGTTGGAGAGCGTTTCCGTGCAAAATGTTCTCATATAATTTCACATTTTTCTTAACGCATAAGTCTACCACCAGAGGGCGTAAGTTGACGTTTCCGTTTACAGCAATATCTGCGGGATTAAAAACCCGATTGAAAAACTTCTTTCTTCGGTCAGGTACTACTGTTTTCCATACAGGTTCCATTGATTTTGAGTAGCTTTGGTAAATTTAATTCGCGTCAGAACGGATTCAAAAGAAGTGCTTATTACACAAGAAAATTCTGTGATATCTTTCTTGTTTTATAATGTAACGATCGCTTGCTACACAATGGTATTGGTATCTTCTCCTTCATTAGATGCCTTTTTAAAGTCTACCCACTATTTTCATTGAGATGAAAAATAATTGCTTCCTCCAAGATAAATGTGAGTGGGGTACAGATTTTGGAATATCTGTGCCGGAGATTCGCTTTGTGCTCTGCGTTAGTCTTCTATGGATAAGGGTCTGGGGATGATGAGCCATCTCAGTGGGTATTAGTGTCCTCTTCAAGACTTTTACGAGTCGTGTTTTTCTTCGCTCTGGAAGTTGACGAAAGTTTTCCAAGTTTTTCGCTTACCCCGTTTGTTCTTTATGCGTGTTCAATTCCATAAAGGTTTGGGAACGATTTTGTCGTCCTCCTGGAAAAAGGTGAGTGCTTTTTTTTTTTTTTTTTTTTTGCGTGTTACAAATTGTAGCAGCCCGCTTGTTTACTTTTGAAACATGGTGGCTTCCGAGGATGTTAACCCTAACGTGACTTTAGCCGAAGCGCAAAGCTACGCTGGTTCTCTGCCACCAGCGTACGTTCCACGAAGTCTGCATCTCTTGCTAAGTATGTAAATGAGAACACCTCTTCTTCAGGCTCAGAACAGTTCCATCGGATTTAGTCGTCCCGGAGATACACACTATATTGCCAAAAGTCGCCGGGCACCTAGGAGAGAAACACAACATTTCATTTATTGGCATACGTTAGTACGGTGTCGGTCCACATTTGGCCTTAATGCATGCACTGACCCTTCGAGACATGCTTTCGACAAGGTTTTGGAACACAGCGATAGGTATGCGCTTCCATTCAGTACATCATGTTGCCGCTAACTGTTGCTTAGTAGTAAGCCTTGGTTCCAAACTTCTTATGTGGCGCTCTAATTTATCCTATAGGTACTCTATGGGATTAAGATCAGGCCTCTGTGCTGGCCAGTCCACACAAGATACGGAATTATCGTCAAACCACGCCGCGACAGTCCTTCCTTTATTACTCGGTGCATCATACTTCTAGTACCAACAAGGTTCGGTTCCATAGTATTGCCACAGAGTTGGTAGGGCATAACTGTCCAGAATATCGAGGTAGATGTGCTGGTTAACATGTTTGTCCACGATAACCAATGGTCCAGGACCATACCACGACCCCCCCCCCACACACACACACAAGTACACTGCCAGCTCCAAACTTGACCGTAGGAACAGTACACTGTGGTAAATAGTGTTCCCCCGGCAGCCGCCATAACCACACACGGCCATCAGACTGATGGATCGTGTATCTGGATTCATCCGTCCATAGGACCCGTTTCCATTGATCTACGGTCCACGATAAATGTTCTTTACACCATGCTAAACGACGAATAGCATTCCGAGGGAAGATGAAAGGCTTATGAGCAGCCGCACGACCACGGTAACTCACCAAATGAAGTTCTCTGCGAATGATACGTGTGCATGCCGAGGTTCCAGCATTTTTACTCACTTGTGCACTGAGGTCTTTCGCAGTGCTCCGTCGATTAGCTGTAACGACTCTCCTGAGGTTTCAACGTCCCCTATCACTGATTTTCTTCAGACATGCCATGTGTCTTCCACTTATTCAGTACATCCGAAACAGCTGACTTGAGTATGTTTAAACGCCTCTCTGTTTCTCTTATAGACAACCCACTAATATAACACCCAACAATCTTTCCCTTCTCAAAGTCAGTTCTCTTCCGCAGCGACATTTTCACTCAACCTCACAGTGCTATATGATCGCTGTCAGCTGCAGGCTTGTTTTTATACCGTTTGTAGCCGTACCACGCACCTTAACAACGCAGCGGATCAGTTCATTTGCTTTTGAGAGGGTGTCCGGTGACTTTTGTCAATATAATGTATACTCAGGGTTGGTGATAATTTTCAAATTCAGTTCAGCGACTTGTCCGAAGGCCAAGAACTCAGCACAACTATACAACGTAGCTTATACATGTATTATCCTTCGTTGAGAGGAATGCCTCTCTATGTCTATATGGACGCTGTCGAGAAAATTGTGCCGAAGCAAAGCATTGCTAACATAAAACAGAGAATTTTTCTGTATCATTCAAGCATTAAGCATTTCTCACATAAGAACAGAGAATTTTATTATGTCATTTCAGAGTAAACGCACAACACAGATACAAGGTATAACGAAGTGAATTTCTCCGTCATTTTTATCCGCGCCGGGGTTCGAACCCGGGTCCACTCATTCCGGAATAAGTTGCTCTACCAATTAAGCTACGCGGACGTTTTATTCTGATTCCTATCTGCCTTTATGTCGTGTGCGTCCTTCTGGCAGGTACGTCACATCTCCTGGTACGTTACAAAGGGGAGCGTTTCATTTTTCATTTTTCTTTCAAGGAAATAACGTTTTAGACAGAAATAAAGCTCAAATGAAGTTGACGATTATTTATTATTCATAGGTAACAAAATAATTATTCGTTCATTCCAAAACATTCAGACAGAGGAATACGTATAAGTGGGCCACTTCTCGAGTGGCCCACCGGGAAATGTCCCGGTGGGCCAATCCGCCTCTGATGATGATGACGTATTCTACATCCTAAAAAACTGACGACATCACCTTGGCAACTGACCGAGCAGCACGGAATTTCCTAGGAGGAGGAAAAGATGCATGCTTACACACTGGACTTCGTTTTGTAGTCTCTGTCAAAGTGATGAACCCATGTTTCACCTATTGTAAAAATTCGGGAGCAGAAATTTACTGAATCACCACGAAACATGTTCTAATTGGTGAGGCACATTCGTTTGCGGCATGACTTTTGCCCATCCATCGACATGAATGGGATCTATAGCGCACTGACCTCTTTCATCTTAAAGAATTCGTAAGGATTGAATCGACGCTGCCGATTGAGATGCTTACAGACGGAGCTATAAGCCAGTTATTTGTCTGGCTTGCATCACGAGGTCATACCCGTTTTTTACGCTTTCCAACCATAGCTTGAAGAAGCGTATATGCTCCAGCTTTGTCCGTCTGTCCATCCGTACGATAACTCGCGTAAAAATGGTTCGATTTCGATGAAATTTTAGTATGTGATAGGGGATCACTGGGGACGAACCCTATTGAAAATGGGCGAAATGGGGTCAAAGGTCAGGACATAGAGAGATCCATTCCATTGCCCTTATGCGTCATAACTTGAGTAAAAATGGTTCGATTTCAATGGCATTTTAGTATGTGGTAGGGGACCACCTGGGGGCGAACTCTATTGAAAATGGGCGAAATGGGGTCAAAGGTCAGGACATAGGAGAGAGAGAGAGATCCATTACATTGCCCTTATGCGTTATAATTTATGTAAAAATGCTTCGATTGAGACAAAACTTTATATATCATCGAAATGGGGTCAAAGGTCAGGTCAAAGGAGCGAGATTTATTCTACAGCCATTATCCTCATAACTTGAGTAATGATTTCTGGTATGTTGGAAAGCGTATCATAATTAATGTATTTCATGATTTTACTGACTTGATGTTCTCTTCAGAGGTGTATGTGAAGGGTAGTGCAGAACGATCTGCATCATTGCAAGATTCCCTACCACAACAAAATTTTCTGTGTCACTAGAATATGCAGGAGTCGTATACTCCAATGTCTGCACCGTATTTCATTTAAAAAAATCCTGTAGGGACGTGCCTTTCAAAGACAGGTATTTTATCACCGCCCGTAGTTTTGTTTTGCTTTTCTGTTTCGTAAAGTCTGCACGGTTTAGTTCACAAAATAACCTGGAAAAAAAAAAAAGAACTAATGAATCGATAACAATGAAAACTGCTACAGTGACATACAAATGTATGTCCCATCCGCAGAAAAATATAGTGCAATTCATATTATTACCTAGAAGTAGCGTAGAACACGAACATTTTAAACGGTCCTCTACGAGCTGTTGTTTGCGAAGGAATCCACACACGTTTCCTAACGTATTCTTTAAAAATCTGAATTCTCGAGGCTTTGTAGCTAGCTCAGCTAAAGCCCAGAATATACGCACTGAGCGAAGCCTTTTCACTTAGGACAACATTTCACCGAAGTAGAGAAATCTCTCCAATCACTTACGCTATCAAAGTATTTTTCCGGTGGTCTATGAGTTCAAGTAATAAAAAGCAAAAGAATTCTTATACAGTTTTTGATACTTTTTTAGTAAAAGTTTTGTTCCAGCCTAGTACAATGACCTAACTTTTCACGGGTGTACCCTAAAGCTTCTCAATGCTGTACAAAACAAGTTAGTAAAATCATGCAATGCATTGATACGATTTCCAACATTCCAGAAATCATTACTCAAGTTATGAGGATAATGGCTGTGGAATAAATCTCGCTCCTGTGCCCTGAACTTTGACCTCATGTCGATGATAATAAAGAGAACTTGTTCAGTATACCTCCGGAACAACATACTAAAGTTTTGTTGCAATAGAAGCATTTTTAGTCAAGTTATGAGGATAATGGCTGTGGAATAAATCTGGCTCCTGTGTCCTGACCTTTGACCCCATTTCGATGATATTCAACAGAACCGGTTCAGTATACCTTTAGAACAACATGATAAAGTTTTTGTCGCAATCGAAGCGTTTGTTACGTAAGTTATGACGCATAAGGGCGATGGAATGGATCCCGCTTTTATGACCTGAACTTTGACCCCATTTTGTCCATTTTCAATAGGGTTCGTCCCCAGTGGTCTCCTACCACATACTAAAATTTCATTGAAATCGAACCATTTTTACGCGAGTTATCGTGCAGACAGACAACGCTGGAGCATATAAGCTTCTTCAACCTACGGTTGGAAAGCGTAAAAAAGAGCAGTTCGTCTTATTAAATATCTGACACTCATTAGATTCTCTTGAATTTCCCTTTCCCACAGGAAGTTGGTTGGTTGGTTGATTTTTATGGCGCAAGGGTCATGTTTGGCTCTCACAGGAAAACAACAGAAACCCGGTTTATTTTTTATATTTTATTTAAAGAAAAGCTGATCAAACCTTGTGGGATCAGAACAAGCTTCCACGTCTCTGCACGAGTCGTTGTGCGAGGTCCAAAGCGCAAGACTGCTTCCTTTCTAAGTATCCAAATACATAGCAGACGTATAAGATAAATATAAGATCATTACATCGGAAATAGAAATGTCGTCATATATTATCAACCTTGTGATCAGCTCATTGGATAACTTTTGTAAATTGTATCTCCCGATCTCCGTCAGACCATGCTATAGTTCCGAGCCTGATTATCAGTCACTTTTTAGGGTCCCAAACCCAACTACAAGCGCTATTTAGTTGTTGTTTCGAGATTTAACGACCAGCTGTGACGTAAACCTCTAATATAATCTTCCTTTTGAGTTGCCATTTGATTGTGTAAATTTCGTTATTTCCTGTTTAAGATTTTCTCACTGAACGGCAGATTGCTTCCACGAACAGCTTGTACATTTTTGCAATGCTGACAGTGTTGGCGAGATTATTAAATTCGTTAGAGCGGGCGTCAAATTATGTTGGCGTGGTTTGGTCAACTTTGAGAGGACGCAGAGGACGCTACGGAATTAAATGACGATTGCCTAGACGCGAAGTGATACCAGAAAAATTGCAGGTTTCTATCTCTTTGCAGCAAGGAAGCAAATAACTAAGTAAATATTTATGTAGGGTAATATCTATGTAGCGAAATATTTACTTCCAGTGTGGGAGATGGGTGAATGGGCCTCCGCGCTATTTTTCCTCTGTCTACATTCCGTACAAGAAATTATTCCATCTCGACTGTGTTCTAAATTCGACTCTCGTAACTACAACTGTGTATTTAAACTCCTCATTCCTTTTATCTTCACTTTGGAGGAAACTGCCTACATTGTGTGTTCCACGACGCAAGAATTCGTTATTTAATTCCATTTGCGTGTGGGGGATCAGTATTCACACCATAATGATTATCTCAAGGGAATGCTGGCGTAAAAGTCACTCGCAAGTGATTGTTGACTGATTTACAACTTCACTGGTTTGGAAACAGCCGCTGCAAGAGAGTTCGTCCCTTATAATGAGGGGATGAAGTGAGCATCGTTCGTTTCTTTTGGTAGGTGGGTTGGTCGACTAGAGAAATCTCTGATGGTGTGTGGGTGTGGCCCTTAAAGAAACCTGTGTTCCCCGAATTAAGTACATGCTAAAATGCTCTGCTTTTCTAATTGTAAAACTTAAGTCACTATTTCATGATATTTACTGATATTCACATTTATCCATATAACATCTAACGATTCAGAAGAAAATATAATTACTACGTTGAGTGGAAATGATGGAATGGAGGAAAGAAAAGATGAAAAGAGCTTGTTGTAGATGAATTACGTGCTATAACTATTAGGGTTAGGGGTATGCAAAAGTTTCCTCCGTTTTAAGGAGAAAAGAACAATCAGAAAACAAGTACATATTTATTCAACGAAATATTGGCCGTTAGCATCAATGACCTTTTGCCATTTTTCAGGCAACAAATGAATGCCCCTGGGATAGAAGGACTCGGGTTTTGAGCTGAAGAACGCAGTCATGAAATTTTCTACCTCTGGAACTGTGGTGAACCTCTGTTGGGCTAGGGCATGTTGCATAGAGCGAAACAGACGAAAGTCTGAGGGTGCAATGTCCAGAGAGTAAGCCGGATGCGGTAAAACCTCCCAGTGTAACTGTTCAAGGGTTGATTTCGTGGTGGCACCGACATGGGGTCTGGCATTATCGTGTAACAGGATGACTGGGCGACGTCCTTTACCTGTCCACAGGCGTTTTACTCGATTGCAGATTTCAGTTTCATCAACTGATCGCTATATCGTTGCGCAGTAATTGTTTCGCCCGGTTTCAACAGTTCGAAGTACAGCATTCACCACACACATAGAGCAGCACCTTTCCCCAGTGAATATCCTGTTTTGCAGTGGATGTTGATGGCTGGCCAGGGTCGACCCAGGATCGCTTGCATACGGGGTTGTCGCAATAGACCCATGTTTCATCCCCGGTGACAATCTTCCACAAGAAATTCTTCCCTTGAAACCTCTTCAGCAATGACATGCAGATGCCCAATAATTGACCAATATTACGCTCCGTTAAAGTATGCGGAACCCACTTATCAATCTTCTGGATCTTCCCCAAGGCCTGTAGACACCGTACCATTGTTGATTGAGCCACTTTCAAACGGTTCGCCAGTTGCGTGGTCGATTGTGTGGCATCCTCTTGCAACAGCGATTCCTGCGGTCTACCTGCGCGTGGCTTGTCCTCCAAGCTTAGATCCACTTTCTTAAACCTGGCAAACAATTCTCGACACGTCCGCTCACCCATAACAGTTTCGCCATACGCCTGACTCATTGAACCGTACGCTTCTCTCGCGCTTTTCCCTAAATTAAACATGAATAACAAACAGTGCCACAAATGAACTTTATTGACCGCTATGCTTGGCTTCATGTTGGAACTGACATCACGGGTCACCGGCCGGTTAGACTACTACAGCGCCCACTGGCGGGGGCTGCGGAAACTTTTGCATACCCCTAATATTTGGTGTAGATTTCTACGTGTACATATGCGATTGTATAACGAAGTGAATTTCTCCGTCATTTTTATCCGCGCCGGGGTTCGAACCCGGGTCCACTCATTCCGGAATAAGTTGCTCTACCAATTAAGCTACGCGGACATTTTATTCTGATTCCTATCTGCCTTTATGTCGTGTGCGTCCTTCTGGCAGGTACGTCACATCTCCTGGTACGTTACATCATCTCCCCCTTATTTTTATTTTTTTTTCGAAGTGCTGGAGAAAGGATTCTCGTATTTTTCCTATCTCGCGGTGTGGAAATAACATCACACCAATGCGAGAGTTTGAACGGTCGGGTCATCCGGATAGTTCGGGCGCCATTATAACGAATTGAATTTCTCCGTCATTTTTGGTCTACGCCGGGATTCGAACCCGAGTACGCTTATTCCGGAACAAGCCGCTCTACCAACTGAGCTACGCAAACATGTATTCTGATTCCTATCTGCCTTTATGTCATGTGCGTCCTGCTGGCAGGTACGTCACATCCCCCGAAAGAGGGCCGGGGGCATGGCTCACGGATCAGCCGTGACCATGAATCGTTGCAGGCAGACAACCACTGAAGAACTCCCCGTCAATCTGGTGTGTGGAATGCAACGTCACACACATTTATTTTTCGAAGCACTGGAGAAGGGATTCTCTTATTTTTCCTATCTCGCGGTGTGGAAATAACATCACACCAATGCGAGATTTTGAACGGTCGGGTCATCCGGGTAGTTCGGGCGCCATTATAACAAAGTAAATTTCTCCGTCATTTTTATCCGCGCCGGGGTTCGAACCCGGGTCCACTTATTCCGGAATAAGTTGCTCTACCAATTAAGCTACGCGGACATTTTATTCTGATTCCTATCTGCCTTTATGTCGTGTGCGTCCTTCTGGCAGGTACGTCACATCTCCTGGTACGTTACAATTGGTATTAAGGCTCATTTTGATGAATTTACGACTTGAGAATACTAGGAGTCAAGTGAATTGTATGGGATACTGAAACTTTACTTCGTGGAAAATACACAGTTGGAATTCATGTACTTCTGAACGTGTTATTCACTTAGTTATATATAATGTGAAATGCCACCGCTAGATGGTGTGTGTGGCAACATGCAAACCACGTAAGGCATTTAAAAGGACACTAATTCACTGTTGGTATGCAGTTTCGAGTGAAAATGGAAAACCGCACGAGACTAACAAGAGTTTGAAAAAAAAAATGATCGTTGGCTAGCGACTGAAGGGTGGCAGCATAACAGAAACGGCAGATATTGTGGGCTGTGTCACGTGGTGCGCCTGTTAAAGTGTTCTAGGAATGGAAGGAAATCGGCAAGACCTGCAGTTATAGGGGTTATATTAGACGCCCAAGGTGCACTAACTACCGTCCTTGTACGATCCAAGAGACGGGACTCAGTGGGACAACTGGCCAGAGCTCGAGGATAGTATTGCAGATCACAGTCTAACGAGCTCTGCTCCCTAAAGGTTTCCGGAGCCGCCGTTCACTCAAGGTACCTATGCTGACAGTGAGACATCGACGATTGCGGCGTGAAAGTGCATCTGAGAGCAGACATTGGACCGTCGAACAGTGGGGAAAATTCGCCTTTTCAGACGAATCACGTATTCTGCTTTATCGTCTGAATGCTCGATGCAGAGTACGGCTATGCGCTGCTGAGAGAAACCATCCCAACACACTGTTAAAAATTGGTACTTAGAAATAAGCAAAATGTACTCGTTTTAGAATACATTCTGGGCTTGTAATGGCTCTGAGTACTTGTGTCTCATTTTTGGAAAAGACACGTACTCATTTTTGAGTACATACAGGGAATCAATTGGGAGTATATCTGGTATTTCTAATTTGAAATATATGTACTCAAAAAATCCATATATTTCAAATATATGTGCTTTAACTTCATTCAGTTTCTGTGCCCTTTCGGGCAGGGCACAGAAACTAAAAGAAGTTAGAGCGAATCTAGCGATTCTGACTGGATAGTTTGTAAGTGAGAGAGAGTACACTAGATGGCGCCATCGTACAAGCGTACGATTTTGCACATAGAAGGCAGAGAGTAATTAGGGGGGCTTAGGAATGAACCCCTTTATATGCAACCGGGGGATTCCTACCCTGGGCCGTCACTTAACGTGCTCGCCCGATATTCAGCGATTGTTAGAATTTCACACCATCACTGAGCACCCCCAAGTTCAAGCCTATCAGGCTAGGTTTGAGCCTGGGGTCCCTCCGTCAGTAGTCTGAATCACTAACCACTAAGCCATCCGCGGCTCGATTTCAAATTTAGAATACCTGTACTCCATACACACTCATTTATTCATAGAATCAACTGGAAATATATTATTCGATGACACATCTGGGATAATAGATGTACTCGTTGTCCCATGCTGGACTGCACAATTTTATGACAAATATATTGATGAAACGACAATATATGAGATTGACACTTAATGTAAAAACGTACACAAAGATACTTTATGCATAATTAAATTACTTGTGATCAGTGACTCTGTTGTACTAATTATTTATGTGTGTCAGTTTAAATGTTTATTAAACAATTTCTCTTGAAATCCATAATATCTAAAATGAAGAAATAAGAGATTATATTTATTGAAGCAGTTATGTGTAAGTATGTATGGTTACTTATATTTGAGCATCTCATGCAGTCGTTTACGATACGATTGTACTGAAGAAATAAAACGAGTAGGTTCAGGTTCTCATTTTTAAGTAGATTTTTTACACTGAAGAGCAATTGAATTAGAGACAGCTGGCGTTATGCAAATGGGGCGCTGTGGGCGGCCCTGTAAACGGAAACGACATGACGTATGCAGCAATCCGACAATATAGGGAGTGGTGCGACGGTAATCAGTAAGAGTCGAACGCAGTATGGGTAAGACGAAGGATCTAAGCGCATTTGATCGTGGGCAAATCGTCTGGGCCCGACGAATGTGTCACTCCATCTCGAAAGTCGTGCAGGCACTGGGATTTTCACGTGCCACTGTGTCACGGGTGCACCGTGAGTACATCGAATCCGGTAAAACCATTCCTGCAAGGGCCACCTGCCATGGACAACAGCGTGTCGATGAGCGGGGTCATCGTCGGCTAGCTTGCATTGTAAAAGCGGATAGACGGGCCACAGTGCAAGAAATCACTCGGCAATTTAACGCTGATGCACAAAAACGTGTAAGCAGCCACACCATCCAGAACCATCTCCTCGCTATGAGGTACAGAAGCCATCATCCTACGAGGGTACCACTGCTGACCGCACATCACAGGGTACAAAGATTAGTATGGGCGCGGGAACATCGCCACTGTACCCTAGACATGTGAGAAAATGTTGCCTGGACTGATGAGTCGAGATTCACGTTGGTACATGCGGATGGCAGGATACGAGTACGCCGCAAGCCACATAAAGCGATGGATCCTTCTTGCCAGCAGGGTACTCTTCAAGCTGGTGGGGATGGCATTACCGTCGGGGGACTGCTTACGTGGACTGAAATGGGACCCCTGGTACGTGTGACAGCGTCCCTCACAGGTCAACATTACCGGGATATCCTGGACGACCATTTGCTCCCGTTTTGTGCGTCTTCAACATCCCACTAGGGACTTCATCCTGCAACAAGACAATGCAGCTCCCGAATTGTATCCGAATGGTTGGATGAACAACTTCACCGACGTGACCTCGCTTCCTTGGCCAGCTAGGTCACCTGACCTCAATCAAATCGAGCACATCTGTGATGCCATCGAGAGAGATGACCCACCTCCATCAAATCTTCGTGAACTGTGGGAGCTTGTTCAGGGGTCGTGGATCCAGCGCCTCCGGTGTTTTGTCGAGTCCATGCCGAGACGAATCGCTGCCGTCATCAGGACGAAAGGTGGTGCTACACTTTACTAGACAGGTATCTCTAATTCAATTGCTCCTCAGTGTATAACAGTGCACGATGCCCGAGAAGGAACAGGCAGGTGGTGGCTGTGTGAGGCATATTTTCCTCGGAATCACTGGGAGCAATCATTTCCCTTGATCGTACGATAAACGCTTCTGGTAACCTTTGCATTGTGTTGGACAGGTGCTCCCACTCGTGATGACTGTCTACCTCGATGGAATGGGTTGCTTCCAGCAAGATAATTCCCCTTTCCAGGTTGCTATGCGTGTCCGAGAATGGTTTGAGGAGCATTCCAGTGACTTTAGCTCACTATCCTGGCCACCGTACTCGCCGGACATCAATCCCGTTGAACATCTGTGGGACTATTTTGACCAACAGGTTCGACGTATGGATCCACCACCGATGACTCTTGATGATCTGCGAGAAGCTCTGGAGTCTGCATGGTATAGCCAAAGAATGTCTAACGCTTAAAGAAGGCCAACTCTCATAGAGATAACGTAAAACAGGCGGCAACAGCGCCACCACATCTTAAGAGATAATATTCTCTGCGGAAAAGTCAACATTCAGGAGCAAAACACGTTAGGGGGACTACGGCAGTGAAGCTTTTCTTTGATCCACGATGGTTTCCTTCGATCTGATGACTATTTGCTTAGAGCAGTTTGTTGTTGTCGTTGTTTTCTGATAACCCGCACATCCCTTATTTTGGTGAGAAAAATATGCAATAACATTAGTATTACTATTTAAATTAAATTTCAGCAAATATCACAGTTAGGCCTAAGGATCCGTACAAAATGCAGACATTCCCTATTATTTGGCATTGCTGAAAATGTTTCTGAAAAACTGAAGAACAAACAAAAGCCTTAACTAACCCGATTGGCGTAACAAAACTAACATATCCCATTTGCGAAGTGATTATGCTACCGAGAAGGTAACAATCACGTGCTGTGAGTAGCTCGGCTGACTCTTCTTTACCCAAAGAATTGAAGTCAACAGAAATACGCATGCGCAGTCTGCTCCGGCAGCAGCCTGTATGTTGGCTTCTGCGCACTGCATTTTTTCTCTGAATATATGGCTGCGCTAGTTACGTCTCGCTGAGCCTTAACTTCTTCTCGTTAGATATTCGTATAGCATCCCCACGGAAATATTCAGAGGCCTCATTGAATCAATGCCACTCCGCATATCTATGTTATTGGCGGCACGAGGAGGCCATACTTTACTCTTTCATCAACTACACTGCTGGCCACCCAAAATGCAACACCAAGAAGGAAGCATCCGATTGGCCTGAAATTCGCTGCATGCGTCGCCCGCGAGAGGACGTGCAAACGATTAGCATTGCAGGGCATATGCAAATCATGTGCGCCCTGCACGAAACCAAGAAGCACTATAAAAAGGGTTCACAGAAGGCGGGGTGTATGTAGTGGAAGTGTGTTGTGCTGCCGGACCTGTGCGTGGGAAGCTTCCTGATGCCTCGTCGCAGAATACGGCAGTCATTCCAGAACGTTTCGGAGCTCGCCGGAGGACGAATAGTGGCTTATCGCGACAGCGGTTTATCGTACTGAGACATCGGCGCCCGTGTCGGACGACATCCAGCCACAGTGAGGCGAGCATAGATTCGGTGGGTGCAGGAGGGACGGACGGACCGACGTGAGCGATTGCTGCAGCCGCGGCACACCACCGAACGAGAGGACCGGCATGTTATGCGGCGGGCATTGACGGCTCGCACCGCCACATCACGAACTTTAGCGCAGGAATTAGGGTGTGTTGTGCAACAACCTGTATCATTACGTACCGTTCGACGTCGTCTGCTGGAGCGGGGACTTGTCGCACGGCGCCCATTGCTCCGATTACCATTGACGTTACACCACCGGCGAGTGCGGCGGCAGTGGGCAGTTGAACACCGCACCTGGACTACGGAATGGCACGACATTGTCTTCTCCGACGAATCCCGCTTCTGCCTGCAACACCACGATGGTCAGATCCGCGTGTGGCGGCACCAGGGCGAGAGACTATATGGCACCTGCATTATGCATCGCCATACCGGTCCGTCGCCTGGCGTTATGGTTTGGGGCGCAATTGGATATGACACCCGCACCCTCCGGTACGCATCGCCGGTACACTCAATAGCCACCACTACATCTCTAACGTTTTGGAACCTGTTGTCCTCCTCTACCTGAAGGACCTGCCAGCGGCCACGTTTCAATAGGACAATGCGCGCCCGCACGTGGCACGTATCGTGCAACAATTCTTCACGTCACGCCAGGTGTCACTGCTGCCGTGGCCCGCCTGTTCTCCCGATATGTAGCCCATCGAACACGTCTGGTCGCTGATCGGCAACCGAGTAGCCCGGCAAGCACCACCCGCGGCTACGCCTGATGAACTGTGGCAACGTGTGGAAGCAGCCTGGACCGACATACCCCAAGCCCACATCCAAAGCCTCTTTCGTTCGATGCCGCGGCGTGTAGCGGCCGTTATTGCCAGCCTTGGGGGCCACACGAACTATTGATATTTGCGTGTTCCGCAAGTCGCACGGGCCTGTAAGCTCAATCGTTTCATCTTTGTATCTGTTGTTATGTGTCCAGTAAATCTGGCTTTGCTATCTCGTGTCCTTCTTGGTGTTGCATTTTGGGTGCCCAGTAGTGTAGTTAGATGAGTACATTGACTAGTTAATTACCTTACTAAAAACGTTAAAATAATTAAAACACTACATAACATGAACAACTCCGACGTCAGTTCCTAATTTAGGGCCACTAATTCCAGAGAAGGGTCAGAGCCAGCGTCATCGGATAAACACACTACCCGTGCCTCGATCACGACTCAAACTTGTGCCAACTTAAATGAATGTTTAGAAGCCCTCGGCGAGGCGTTCATTAAGTGACATAGGACGCATGACGTCAACACGTACACTGGAAATAGAGTATTTGCTCTTCAATAGTAAATACTCAATGGTCAAAACTGAAAACTTTATTATGTTTTTATAGTTAACAATATTTTATCTTTAAATTACTTATATGAAAAATAAAAAGCAGATTGTGTATTTTACTATGAAAATTTTAAGGTCCCTATAAGCAAATTATACACTCAATGGACAAAGCATTAGAGATACTAACCTTGTTGGTTCTCCTTTAGCGCGAATAACAGCCTGTACACTCTGAGGCATCGACTCCACCAAATGCTGGATGGTTTCCGGGGGTAATGCCAGCCATGCCTGTTTCTGCATTGTCCACAGCAGAGTTGGAAACGCATCAAAAATTTCGGACCCGACACGGACCTGACCCGGAAAAATCTGTTTTGAACTATAAATTCGAATATATCATCATCATCATTGTCAGTCATTATCAATCCAGTTTCTTTAACAATGAACTGCCCTGGGCCAGTTTCCTCCATCCACCAATTTCCCACGTGGCCTTCTTTTTGATCTTTTCCTGTCCCTTGGAATCCAGTCTAAAATTTCGGTTGTTCATCGGTGGTTGGTTCTCTTGGCAAATGTCCAAGACATTGTCGTTTCAGGGATTTTACTCTAATCATGATGTTTTCCACTCTTGTCATTCTCCTTATCCACGAATTCCTCTTTTTATCTTTCTTGGTTACACCAAGCATGCATCTCTCCATGCCTCTTTCAGTTGTCTGCAGTCTTTGTATGTCTTTTTTAGTTAAGGTCCACGTCTCTGCTCCGTACGTAATCACTGGAAGGATGCAGTGATTAAACACTGTACTTTTAAGACATAGTGGCATATTGCTCTTAAAAATTGTACTGTTTCTTCCAAAAACGCCAATTAATTCATTCATTAATGTGACCCTCGCTTGATATCTGCTGCACAAGGTAAATATATGTATTTTGTAATGTGATTATTGCAAACACTGTATATCTGCTGCCCCAGGTAAATAAATGTATTTTGCAATGTAATTATTGCAAACACTGTATAAGTTCCGGTATATTCACCTTCATACTTTATATGTCTTGGAACAGAGGTAGTAAAATGCCACACGCTTCAACTTGCAGACTAATCTGACTTGCAGTCAAATCTGACAAAACTGACAAATTATCTATGCGAATGATTTAGATACATATGTACATACACTATTATGTTCAAACACAATTATATATACAGTATATTCATCATATTCAAATAAGAAATTCTGTGGCAAAATCCAAACTGCAAATGTCATAATTTTAATGATCAGACATTTGCATTTTGGATTTATATGACATTGCAGTTTCTTATTTGAATGTGATGAATATACTGTATATATAATTGTGTTTGAATATAATAGTGTATGTACATATGTATCTAAATCATTCGCATAGATAATTTGTCAGATTTGACTGCAAGTTAGATTAGTCTGCAAGTTGAAGCGTGTGGCATTTTACTACCTCTGTTCCAAGACAAAGTATGAAGGTGAATATACCGGAACTTATACAGTGTTTGCAATAATTACATTACAAAATACAAAAAATTCAGCTTACAGTAGATGGTCGCAGATATTCTGTTTAATAAATACTGGAAGCTAACCTACAACAGATGTTCCTAAACTACAGTTCAGATGGAGTTTTCCTAAATTAAGTACTTTGTCGCATCATAGAGAACTGTTTCATGTATTTTTGTGATACTTGCACATTGGACTTGCCACAGAATTTCTTATTTGAATATGATGAATATACACTATCTATCAATAAGTAATTGGACACCTGTGATAGCAAAAGAAAACGAAGTTTATTCACCTTTAATAGTTGGTGGAGCCTCCACGAGCGGCGATTACAGCTGCTACCCTCCGGGGCATACTCTCAACCAGGCGTTGTACGACGGCTAGCGGTATTTTCTTCCACTCGGCTTGGAGAATACAGGTCAGTTCCTTCACCGATTTCGGACGGTGGGGGCACCCCTTAAGTCGACGCTGCAACTCGCCCCAGAGGTGCTCGACAGGGTTAAGGTCCGGGCTCTGCGCAGGCCAGTCCATTCGATTAACCCCATTGTCACCATACCAAGCCATGGTGGACCTCGCAACATGACAGGTGGCATTGTCATCCTGAAAGTAACATGGGTCCACCCCGTAAAACTGCCACAACGTAGGAAGCGCATGGTCATCCAAAATGGTGCAGTAGGTCTCGGCGTTGAGTCTACCAGGAATTGCGATCAAGGGTCCCGTGCCATACCAGGAGAAACGCCCGCATAGCATAATTCCACCGCCGCCGAACTTCACAGTTGGCACAATACATTTCGGCAGGAGGCGTTCTCCAGGCAGACGCCAAACCCAGACCCTGCTATCCGAACGGTAGAGGGTGAACCTTCATTCGTCGCTCCAGAGAATCTGTTTCCACTGTTCAACGGTCCACTGTCGACGTTCTTTGCAACACGTTAGCCGAGCAGCGCTATTGGACATGGTGATCAAAGGCTTGTGAGCGGCAGCACGTCCATGATAACCGAGCAGATGGGCTTCCTTGCGGATGGTATTCATCGAAAGAGCATTCCCGGATGCCTGTTGAAACTCATTGCGGATGTGGCCCATCGATTTGGTGCGGTTCTTCCGAATTTCTCTGGCCAGCACCCGTCGGTCTCTAACTCCCAGTTTTGTGGGTCTGCCGTGTCGGGGCACATTCCGACAATCACCTCTCATCTTCCACTTACCAATCACGTAGGCCACTATCGATTTTGGGTACTTCAACTCGTTGGATATGTCACGTATGGATCGGTCATTTCTGTGATACCCGACGATTACACCTTTCTCGAAATCAGAGAGCTCCGAACTGCTTGGCATCTTGCATGCGACTGGGTGCGTTGTTGTTTCCCACACGATATTTAAAGGCGGCGGCCATGACGTGTATCAGGACCGCAGATATCGTCGATTGCAGGGGTGTCCAATTACTTGTTGGTAGATAGTGTATATACAGATGTGTTTGAACATATGTCTCTAAATCATTCGCATAGACAATTTTTAAAACGACAATAGTAACGGATAGCTCATGCATTTTTAATTATGTAAAATTTTTATAAAATAAATGCCAGTAACATATATATTAATTGTCATCCATTAGTCCTAATATACTTCAATGTTCATAAGAGTCCTTAGCTACTCAAGAGCAACGTGTAAAGAGTTTTCATACAAGCATACACTTTTTATTAGTTTGTATCGAAATTAGTAGATTTGATGGTTAATTGCGAAATAGATTATCTTCCTATTGTCATGTCAACTCTATTATCTGAATCAAAGTAAACTGCATAAGCCCTTCCTCACAATATTAATGTAATGAAATATTTCTTTGCCTTTCGTTTATAACAAACATGACAGTAATAATCACGGTAGTTGCATGTCCTCGATATATTTCACATGTAAATAAGGAAACCGTAGAAAGAACATTGCTGCTAATAATTTCAGAAAGGGAGTACTGTACCTAATTTCACCTGAAGCAGATGAAAATATTGAATATAAAATGAAGAAACATGTATCCTACTATTCATGAAGTCTTCTCGTAGCTAGCTGGCCATGCTTTAGCACTTAACAGCAAACCTTTTTCTTGTGTAGAAAAGGTGGTGTGACGAATATCTCTAATTTTCCTTTTGAGTTTCCATTCTTATATAAATCATGTCAAATTTTCGTTTTGAACGGCAGGTCACTTCGCTGATTTTTATTTAAAATTCCAAGTATCTTTAGAGGAGCTAATAAATCACAGTCACGGGCGGACTAAAAATGGCAAATGGGCTCGGGAAATATTTTGAAAATGGGACCTGACCTCCTTTTCCAGTTGTACTCCTTATGCTGTAATGTTGCGTCACAAATAACAAAAAAATAAAATGTGGTCTGCAAACAACGAGTGTAAGGATGGGGGAGGGGTTAGGTAGTACTGAATTTCTTAATCTTAAGCACGCGGAGTTGAAAAAAAAAATGTTTAGTAATTGAGTGCGGATCTGTGCAACAAATTATAATTAAGTAAATGGTGGTTTTTAAATTCTGACATTCAACAAGTAAAAGTAATTAGGTTTCACCGAAACTGGATCCAGCTTTAGGCTGTGACTTATGACATCATTTCGGGTATTTCCAACAGTATTTCCAACAGTGTTGGAAATACTGTAGCTCAGTCGAATTTGAACCAAATTTTCGGAAGATAACGAATTTGAACCAAATTTTCGTTATCTTCCGAAAATTTGTCGAATTTGAACCAAATTTTTTGTCGAATTTGAACCAAATTTTCGGAAGATAACGTGCGGAAGGAAATGTTATTAAGTAAAAACGGGACTTTGTACCGAGTTGGCTAAAAATATTTTCCAGAAAGAGCGAAAGGGTTTAAAAAAAGAAAGAAAGAAACAGCTATAATGAATATGTTTTTACTGGTTTGTTGTGTGGTAATTAATTATGAATAAAGTCTTATGCTGGTTGTTAATGGAGACACTTAATGACAGAGACCCAACGGCCAGACAGAGGTCTGACAGTACTATGAACTGGGAAAAACGTACTTACTTAAAAACCTTTTATTAGGAAACTCCTGGTATCATCCAACACACACACTACTAGTCACACTAATCGTATCACAATAATGAAGAAGAACCTAATCACATAGAACGAAGCTCTCGGCACAAAATAACGTAGTTCTTTTCACATCGAACAAAACCTCTCCACATATAACAAAAGCTCTCCTCGCACATAAACAAAAGCTCTCTCCATATAAACAAAAGCTCTCCCAGGTATCGTTGAACGCGCCTATTTATACTGCCTACCACCACGTCATGACTACACTCGTTGCCACATATCATTCAGCGGGAGAAATAACATATCGTTAAGTAAGAAGATAATTTACATAGGAAAATAAAATAACGAGAGATAGTAAAATCAAAAGGAAACTGAATCTAGAGTATACGTTACACAGCGATTTATGAGGTCCACCGGAGAAAGTCCCGGTATCGTTAAGGACTATAATCCGCTGCATTCACAGCCACTGTGTGAGCACTTTCTCAGAGTTTTAGTCACTCCAGCTTTAGCATTTTTACCGACTTCTTGTAGTTACTTAAGAAAAGAAAGCTCACAATGTGAGAAACATTTTTAAAGTTATCTGACGAATAACATTGCTAAGTGAAGTCACTTGTTAATGGAATTTATCAGACGCGAGTTCTATATACTTACTTCTTCCAACGAATGAAAACTCAGCTACAGCGCTCTATAAGTTGTTTGTTTCCACTAGAACATAAAATTAAAAACAAATAAAAAGAATGATGATCTCCAAAAGATTTTCTCACAACATCATGAATTGACGTTCATACATTTTTTGCAGTTTCTCAATAATCCCTTTCTTTTCCATTTTTACGGGATAACCACTCACCAGCAGATTTTTTCCGTGCTGTCTTTGCTTAGTGGGAAAAATATCAGTTTCAAAGTTGCAGTAAAAAGCATCATTATATACGTACTTTTACTGGCGCTTTAGTAACTCCTCAGCAACAGTTGTCTTTTTGATTCTCTCCAGATCTCTCAGTGTTCGATTTTTACTTTGTCTAAGAAGCATTTCTTTTTTAAAGTAACAGTGAAGATCTCGTTTCAGTCAAAATTTGACACCAGATTTAATATCAGTAATCTGTTTCTTATTTTGTATAGGATCTTTTCTTTTTACACTATCCATTTCATTTCACAGATTTCTTTGCTTTCTTTGAAGTATCTTATCGGCTGTTTTAAAAACTGCTCAGTGAAATTGCTTACCGTGACGACTTACTGACACGTAAAAGTCTTCCAAGTTATCCTTTTCCTGTTCGTTACATGTAAATCCTTCGTTTCCTCCTCCCCGTTCTTGCCAAAAAAAAAAAAAAAAAAAAAAATTGGTACGAGATTATTTAACTCACCTTCGTTTAGCTGACGACAGTCATTTTTGCAAGTACCTCCTCAGAGCTGCAGAGTCTGATCTAGGAATTTGCTGACAACAGAGAAGTGAGTTTAAAAATGAACTTATAGAAAACAAAGACGATGCACAATGTTTTACAAGAACTGAAGATCTGGAAGTTGATAGAGAAAATCCAGAAGAAACTGATGGCTACGTTTATCTTGGACAACAGATATCAAGTAAGGACTACATCGAAGAAATTAATAGATGTATAAAACTTAGCTGGAGTGCATTTGGAAGAAACAGTACATCTTTTAAGAGCAATTTATCATTATGTCTTAAAAGAAAACTGTTTAATCATGCATCCATCCAGTTACTTATGCAGCAGAAACATGGACCTTAAATAAAAAAGAACATGCAAATGTTGCGGACAAGTCATAGAAGCATAGAGCCAGAGAAGCTGCGGACAAGTCGTAGAAGCATGGAGCCAGAGAAACTGCGGACAAGTCATAGAAGCATGGAGTCAGAGAAACTGCAGGCAAGTCATAGAAGCATGGAGTCAGAGAAGCTGCGAACAAGTCATAGAAGCATGGAGTCAGAGAAGCTGCGGACAAGTCATAGAAGCATGGAGCCAGAGAAGCTGCGGACAAGTCATAGAAGCATGGAGTCAGAGAAACTGCAGGCAAGTCATAGAAGCATGGAGTCAGAGAAGCTGCGGACAAGTCATAGAAGCATGGAGCCAGAGAAGCTGCGGACAAGTCATAGAAGCATGGAGCCAGAGAAGCCGTGACCAAGTCATAGAAGCGTGGGGCCAGAGAAGCTGCGAACAAGTCATAGAAGCGTGGGGCCAGAGAAGCTGTGTTCAAGTCATAGAAGCATGGAGTCAGAGGAGCTGCGGACAAGTCATGGGCATGTAACCAAGAAGGGTAGAAAAAGGATCTCATGTATCAGGAAAATGACAAGAGTGATGGCAGCGTGATCAAAGTAATGATGCTCAAGTGGCAGTGGGCCGGACATATTGCTGGAAGAACTCCCTGCAGTTGAACAACTGAAATACTAAACTGTACATCAAGGGACAGGAAAAGACCCAGAAGAAGACCACGCGAAAGATGGATGGATGAAATTCGAAAGCATACTAGAGTGACTAGGAAAGAGACTGGCTCAAGACAGAAAGTTGTGGAGGAGAGTTAGGGTGTGACAGCGCTCGCGACCGCGAGACTGCACATCCAGGTGGAAAGCCTATTTTATTTCCGAATTTATTTATAATTTGGGTAATGAATTTTTCTGTAAGGAGTACGTTTTTATCTATATACATCTTTTTTAGTTTTTGCCGTTTGCCCCACGCTGTCAGCAGAGATTTCCAGGACTAAGCAAGCCCCAATTTCGGATGATTATTTTCTTTTTCTCTCTTTCTTCCACTCCCCGTCTCCGAGCCGTCCCTGCGAAGAGCAAGCAATTGTTGGATTTCAGGCTAGGCTGCAGGACAAATTGTTGACCGGCAGGTTGAGTCCGCCGTACAGCGACATATGCTCCCCCCCCCCTCCCCGCCCCTCGGTGGCTGGCAGCGCCACCGTAATCCACGCAGGGGGCATTTTCGGGTTGCGTTAGGTGATTGGGAGGCAGATGGAAGTTTCGGAAATCTTTTGAGCATTGTGAGAAGTTTTATGGGGGGCTATGAAAGTGTCAGCCGTTCTCTGCATTTTCAAAGGGCTCGAGCAGTCTGTAGTCTGGCTGGCGACACGGGAGACACTTAAATGGCTGGTAAATTTATAGTACAGCGGTTACATCACCCGAAGACGTCGGAACTTCAGGAATTTTCTCATGATCGTCGATTGGTTGGGAAGAGTGAAATTAATGACGTAACTCATACTCCCTCCACAACGAATCGTTTAGCTTCATGCTAATTTTGCGACCAGTAGATTTAGAGTGGGAGTTCTATTTTCAGGGAGGCCTGCGTTCCCCAGCTAGGGATTGGAGATTGCATGATTTTGAGAGAGATGTAGCGTGTGTATCCCGGGGAAGTTGTAGAAAATTTCGAGAAGAGAATCACTTGTCACTTCACTTTTGACTTGGCCACTGCCATGAAAGCACTTGTTACATGACTTCGACTAGGACACTTCAGTTTTCCACTAGCTTTGCACTACGTCGAGAACGTGCACTTTGCACTTCCACGTGAACCCTAAAAAATTAGAAGTCAGACTGGGAGTCTGGTTTAGCCCTACCGGCGAGGCACTTATAAAGTAGCCCTAGGAATCTTCCGATGGGTGTGTACCATCCTGTATCCTCACAGAAAAGGGTGGCATGCGATGCTTCCGACCCTGCGTAAGGTTCCTCGTGCCTCAGCTAGAAAACTGTAGCAGAAGGTTGCTGCACACTAAAACCACCATCGAGCGATACTAAAAGATTGGGGATCCACCTATTGGTGACGGTGTCGACCCAAGCCATGTGGGACGGCTGCTAAAGAGAAGCGGGATGGACGGCGACGGCTAGTTGGAACTTTTACCGGGAGACAACTATTTCGGGAGCAGGAGTACTCACTGGCGCGAGTCCAGGAACGACTGCGGCAGACAAGGAGACGAGATTATGACGAGGACGCCAGTGCCTTAGTGTTCAAGAACTGTATTCTTCTACGAGCCCTAGATTCGAGTGACGTCAAGAAAAACGAACTTTTCGCGGGTACAAAGTGGTTCCATATTCCGGATGATGCTGGAACAGTAGCGTGGTCTCCAGTCCAGGTGGGGGTTAAGGTATTAAGTCCATGCTATTCTTTCTTTTTGGTTTGTTTGTTTGTTTGATTGAAGGTTTAACGACCACCGTGATCAACTCAATGGGCTCTAAGCAGTCGCCCACCCTTAATTTAGGGCCACTGGTTCCAGGGAAGGGAGAGAGCCAGTACCGTAAGACAAACAAAACATCCACGCCTCACCGTGATTCGAACCCGGTTCCTTCTCGAACGAATGGTCATAAGCCAGCGCTTAGACCACTGCGCCACAGTGGCGGCTTCTTTTTGGTGTCCCCTCAAAATATCAGCGTATTAGCGATTACTGAAGTTTTTCCGCTAAAATTAATAAGGTTTTGATAAGCGGGTAGTTAATGAGCAAGCGATAGTTCCTGTCGGAAAAGTCGGTATTATTGTTTTTTGTTTTGTTTTTTATTGGAGGTTTAACGACCACCATGAGCAACTCAATGGGCTATAAGCAGTCGCCCGTCTCTAATTTAGGGTCACTGGTTCCAGGGAAGGGAGAGAGCCAGTGCCGTAAGACAAACACAACATCCCTGCCTGACCGGAATTCGTACCCGGACCCCTTACGGACGAATGATCAGAGGCCAGCGCCTTAGACCACTGCGCCACCGGAGCGGCGGGTATTATTGTTACCGTATATTTTTAACGAAGTGTTAATATACATATATATAATCAATAAGAGACCACAAGTTTAATTATCCATGTATGAGAACTTACATACTCAACATTTTTTTATGATTTTGAGCAAAGGGGTCCTGATCTATGTTTTTTTTTTTTTTTGCCAAATAAGACCAATAAATTGTTTTGTGTGTTAAATAGTCAAATATATTCTCATGAGTGATTCTATAATTGCTAATTGTGTGCTCGATCCTGGATATGCGGAAATATCTTTGCGACTAGGACTCAGCAATTCTCATTATATGGTTTAAATTCTAGACGATCTAAAATTTTTGCGGTACGCGGCAGACCCTTTGACTCCCAAAGGTAAATCTGCTGCGGGAAACAACGCCCGTCAGTGGATCCTGAAGCTGCGTCAGCCCTAATTCAGGGAACCGCAGAGTCACAATCCACTCGACCCCCCCCCGTTGGATACCAATATTACGTCGGATGTACCTTCGCTGGGACCCGAACGACAAGGGAAACCTTCATCCAGCAGTGGATTTAATATGGCTATCGATGATGATATGTATATTTGAATCCCGTTAGAACGATCTTCACGGGACTATAGGAAACATTTGGTTATAACGAAATTTTCTTAAAAACGGAATTTGACATTTTACCATTTTAATTTCATGTGCATTGTATTTTGGAAATTTCGAATCAAATATTTTACTCTAAGAAATTTTTTTTATTATAAAGTAAAAACAATAGAAATATACGTAATAAAGCTGTCAAATCAAAACTTTAACTGTCACCATTATTTTCGCATCTCTGTGTGATCTTTTAATAAGGTGATTTGTCGCGGCAGATATTGAAAAAGTTTTACAAAAAATGCATAAAATTTGATAGCAAAGGCACGAGTAGATTGTAGAGGTCTGCCCAGGCCGGGTCGGGCTTTTTAAGTTTAGAAAACAATGCAACGGGCCGGGCTGGGCTTTTCCCCACCCAATTACATCCGGGCCAAGTCGACCCATTCTTTTTATCGCAATGGTAAAGAAAGAAAAAAATCGTACTTCCCGATTTCCTGGTCTGTTTAACTGTTTTGCTTGCTTTACTTACTTCCATGACATAGCCTAGGGCGTAATTACAAAAGCAAGAAGATGCACTGACAGTGTTTTTACCATCTGTAGGTATTAAGATGGTAAAACCATTTTGGGGCTTGTTGACCACAAAAACATTCGACTCCGAGCGAATGTGTGTGTTGAGTAGAGTGAGGGATAGTGGGTGTCTGTAGTGATGTGGGGTGTGCGTGTTGTTATGAGAGCGTGGGATAATATCTATTGTTTCTCCTATCCCTAATCTGTATAGAGATTAAATTTGGTAGTGTTATCACTTTCTAGTTCAGTGAAAAGGAGATTTTGAACGTGCTTAGTCTTTTGTGTTTCTCTTTAAAGGTTATATTATTCGATAATTGCTAAAGTTTAGTTAATATTTTTAGGTTTATATTCAGTAAAATATTTTCAATGATATTTCATTATTTAGTTATCACAATTTAATAAAATACGATAGAAAAAAATTACCAAATAGCACATCACTGGTCGGGCCTAAATAAGAGCTGTAATTGACGGACCCTGGCTGGACCGAGTGTCTAATATTTGAAACGGGCCGGCAGGGCTGGGCCTTATACGCAGTGGCTTGCGCTGGGCCGGGTTGACCAAATAAGGCCCGTGCAGACCTCTAGTAGATTATGACGTAGATTGATACCGTTTTTGTATTCCACGGAAATGCTGTGAGCTGTCTACTCTACCTTTCACAATAGTACACTCTTACGTTGACTAAGAGCCTAGTTTGTTCTAGCAGCATGCTTAAACAATTTTGACTTGAGAGCGAAAATATCTGTAACTGAGATATACGTCTTAGTTTCGGAGTGGGAAGTCGTAAAATGAGCTAATTAAGTATTTTCCTCTTTAGTCATAGCTATAACTCGATTTTTTTAAATTCGGTCGTTTGTAATTATAAATGCATTTCTTTCGAGTTTCATACTTCTCTTAAATTCTTCTTCGATGTTATATTCAACTGATAGCATTTGATCAACCTGTAATTCTTTTCTTGTGAAAATGTTGAACATTACTTTTGTCTTCTCTAAGCAGGGGCGGATTTCCGACTAGGCGCACGCCCTAGAGCTTGAGGGGCCCCGAAAGCATATGATTAGATTGTCAGTATTGTTTTGATTTCACAGACCGAAACAAAAAAAAATTCAGATCTTCACAATTTTTCGATGAAAATAATAAGAAACAAGTTAGTAAAATCATGCAATGCATTGATCATGATACGCTTTCCAACATACCAGAAATCATTCCTCAAGTTATGAGGATAATGGCTGTGGAATAAATATCGGTCCTGTGTCCTGACCTTTCACTCCATTTCGATAATATTAAACAGAATTGGTCCAGTATACCTCCGGAACAACATATTAAAGTTTTGTCGCAATAGAAGCATTTTTAGTCAAGTTATGAGGATGATGGCTGTGGAATAAATCTCGCTCCTCTGTCCTGACCTTTGACTCCATTTCGACGATATTCAACAGAACCGGTTCAGTGTACCTCTGGAACAAAATGATAAAGTTTTGTCGCAATCGAAGCATTGTTACGTAAGTTATGACGCATAAGAGCAATGGAATGGATCCCGCTCCTATGTCCTGACGTTTGACCCCATTTCTCCCATTTGCAATAGAATTCGTCCCCAGGTGGTCCCCTACCACATACTAAAATTTCATGGAAATCGAACAATTTTTACGCGAGTTATCGTGCGGAAGACAGACGGACAAAACTGGAGCATATACGCTTCTTCAGTAAAAAAATGCTTTTAAGAAATACTTCACGTTCTCGCTTTCCTGCAGTGACTGAAGAAATTCTTACTGTCGGCCTGTCTTGATCCATGGCATTCGGCTATGCCAAAACTCCTCCACGAAAAGTCATCCACCCTTTTCACTGTGCATAAATTGCATTTTACCCGTATTTTCTAATGTCGAGAACTTTTCCTCTTGCCAAGGTCTTCAAGTATCTTATTTTTGCTTGGTACCATGCTCATTTCCGACTAATTTGTTCAAAACGTAAAAAACAAGATTTTCCAAAGCCGAAGCAGTGGAAAGAGCACGTTTTGTAATTGAAATGCATTCCAATTTTATGAAATGTTATGGCAATTTACCCGCGATGTACGAAATTTCATTTTCAGCGCCATTCGCATTAAATTTGCCAAGAAACTTGAAACTGAAAAGGTGTTAATGTAATCAGATTTGCCTAACGGATCAAACTCAAAAAGAATTTTTGCTGTAACTGAAATAGTCTCTTCGTGGTGGCGCAAAGCTAAAATTTATGAAATTTCCAGTTTGAGAACTCCTAGAGGGAAATTTATGAACTAGTAGTGAAATTTAAAATGGGAAATTTTTAAAGAATTTCTATGTCCGATCATTCACAAAAGTATAATTTTTGGAAAATCGGTGAAAACCAAATTGTTAGCGCCTTTAGCAGGAAATTAACGAACTAATTGAAAATTTTAAACATTTGAGAAGGGACAGTTGAGCCTAATCTGAGAGACACAAAAATAATTGTTTCCTTTAAGTTGAATAGTTTCTTCAGAACAGAACTTCAACTTTTTTAAATTTTGACTGGACAGTCCTTTGCAGTATTTAAAGTGCCGAACTTAATATCTTTAGATTTCCTATTAGCCGCAAAAATAATCTTTGATATGTCTAAAAATAAAAAGTTCGATGCGCACGGGCAGACAAAGGGATTATACTAGCACTGTTTCTTACAAAACGTTCTAATAATGGGAAGATAGAATGGAATTTTAAAAAGCGTAAAAACTTTCTATAGACTTCTTCTTTTTTTTTTTTTTTTTTTTTTGCTAATCTGATGGATGAAAATCTCTGAGGTGATAAGAAGGGGGAGGGGCCCCCTGAATCTTTTAGCGCCTAGTGCCGCAAAAGATCTAAAGTCGCCTCTCTATCTAAGCGTTTACAATACTTTTTTTTTATTTTCTGAAAGTTCCTGAACTTATTTTATCTTTAGTTTTCTTGTTCAAGAACAAACAAAATTATTTCGAATATCTCCAAAATTTTGAAGTACTGGATTCACATTCCAAAGATAGGTAGACTGTTAGATTAAATAAAAATAGCTTCAAATTTATTTCAGTTTGTTTCTGGTTTCCATTCTTCAGCGTGGATGGATGGCGAGACTCCTCCCTTGGGCCGTCCTTGAGAGCATCAGAAGCCTTGCAGTGAACTCCCTCGACCTTTGACAGTTGACCTGCCTCAGATTTACTGCTTTTGATTTGTTATTTCTGCAGTTCCCCATGGCCAGACTAACATCTGTGCCACTTGGCCACACGGAAGTCAAGGGGAGAAGCGAAATGCAAGGGGGAGGAGCTCAGCGCTTGTGGTCGCTCTTCTGTTACTTGTACTTCGTAAGTTAAGCAATGCGATTTTAAGCAATGATTGTGACTATCCCGGAATTCTGTTCCCGAAATGGAATGTAAATTGTTCCCATAGATCAGCCACCACTCCAGTTTCCAAGAGTGTTTACTGGCTGTGTTTATATTGGTTGACCTCGACGACTTCTTTTCGTTCTTAGCCGAAAAGGATTTAGTTCGAAAACAAATTTTCTGAACGTGTTTCCAGAAATTGCGAGTGTTTACTAAACACTGTTAAACATTCGGTTATTACAGGAAGTTTTTATTTATTTATTTTGCTTTTTAAAGATAATTACAAAAACAAGTTAGTAAAATCATGCAATGCATTGATTATGATACGCTTTCCAACATACCAGAAATCATTACTCAAGTTATGAGGATAATGGCTGTGGAATAAATCTCGCACCTGTGCACTGACCTTTGACCGCATTTCGATGATATTAAACAGAACCTGTTCAGTATACCTCCGGAACAACATACTAAAGTTTTGTCGCAATCGAAGCATTTTTAGTCAAGTTATGAGGATAATGGTTGTGGAAAAAATTTCAGTTTTGTGCCCTGACCTTTGACCCCATTGCGATGATATTCTACCAAACCGGTTCAGTATACCTCCGGAACAGCATGATAAAGTTTTATCGCAATCGAAGCATTTTTACGTAAGATATGACGCATAAGGGCGAAGGAATGGATATCGCTCCCATGTGTCCTGACCCTTGACCCCATTTCCAATTGGATTCGTCCCCAGGTTGTCCCCTACCACATAGTAAAATTTCATCGAAATCGAACCATTTTTACGCAGTTATCCTGCTGACAGACAGACGGACAAAGCTGGAGAATTTACGCTTCTGCGGGTGTCGGACAAAAGGCCAACGGCAAGATGCCCACCGGACACTTGCCCACCAGGACATTTGCCCAATGAACTTGAGCACACTTACTTTAGTAATCATCGCTACCATACTTTCGAAATTTAAGCATCATGACTTGCTTTGATTTCGGGAAATGGTGTACACGCGCCGAAATTGTAATTTTGTATACCGTGTGACCCAACGCACGTTTGGAATATGATGTACACCCACCGGATTTGTACATCCGCCGAAATTTGAATTTGTATGCAGTGTGACCCAACGCACGTTTTGAATTGGTTGGCGGAAAACCGCCACATGTTTTTTCATTAAGGGGCCGGGCATAAATTGCTATTCCTCCAAAGAACACTTTGAATTTGTGGCAGTTTTCCAAGTTTCCGAATAACGTGTGGCAGTTTTCCAAGTTTCCGAATGACGTGTGGCAGTTTTCCAAGTTTCCGAATGTTCTGTGGCAGTTTTCCAAGTTGCCGAACGACGGGAAGGAGCTCTTTTGTTTGTCTGAATGTTCATGCCGGTTCATACTTGAACTTTTGTGGCAACTGGCCACAAAAGTTCAACGGGGGGAGGGGGTATAAAGATTGCCATTTCTTGGCCTATATTGAGAATTGTATTGGGAACTCCAAACAAATGTCGAGAAAACTTTCTGTGTAAGACAAGCAAGAATTGCTGTGTTCAGAAAAGGACGATAAAGTGGGATTTTTTAATAACGCTGCACTTTTATTTAGGCACTAAATATTTACATAATATGTCAAGTTTGTTATATTTTTCTTTTACTTAATTCATTCATAGGCACTACACCTTTGCCTTTTTTAACAGTTTTTAATCCACCGACCTCATATTCATAATGCTTACGTATCAAATCAAGTCAATATCATACACTGCGATGTGCTCCCATTCCTGGCCGGGATTCCAGATGCGCTATACCAGCAGGATAATGCCCGCCCGCACACGGCCCGGGTTACCCAGGACTGCCTACGTCATGTCCAGACACTTCCATGGCCTGCCCGCTCCCCGGACGTGTCCCCTATCGAGCATGCGTGGGACCAGTTGAAACTCCGGCTGCCGCCGTGCCGCACTATTTGGGATTTGGAGCACACCGTCCAACACGTGTGGGCCAGTCTGGCGCAGAACAACATCAAGCGTCTGTTCGCCTCCATGCCGGACCGTATTGCAGCATGTATCGCCGCACGAGGCGGTGCGACGCGCTATTGAAGATGGCCGGACTGCGTGCCACAGATCACTCTGTAATTGTCCTGCAGCTGTGTTTTTGCCATCATGTGTATCATTCATCTGTATCATTACGTCCATAAAATTTCAGTGCAATCCGATGCTTCCTTCTTGGTGCGCAAATTTCATTGGCCGTGAGTGTATAAAGCGTGTATAGTCAAAAATACAGTCTACGTATTCTTAAGGCTAAAAAAAAAAAAAAAAAAAAAAAAAGCAGGAGTTCTTGCAGATGCCATTAGCTTCTTGTGACATTACAGTTTCGGTTTCGTTACACAAATGAAACTCGTGTCTGTATCATCACTTGTGATGTCATAACCTCCTTTCCTTTTGTCGTCTCTTTCTTTATCGCTTTACATTAAAGAACAACTTTTCTGATTACTGCACTACTTATTCTCTAGGCAAGCTAACCGAAATAGCTGATAGGAATCTAAATCTAAAGTGAGTCAAAATGAGATTTGATAGTAGCAGCAAAAGAAACGTTTGGTGCTTGTTCACAGTGTAGCGTTTTAGAAACAATGCCTAAATAATTGTGGCTTTTATGTACTTTTGGATATAAAAACTTTAAATTAGGTACTTTGTTTCTGTAAATATTCATGTTTCAACCCATATTTAACCATTCGTAAAATGTTTTCGTTTTAAAAGATATTTATGTTTCTATACTTAAGAGTTGATCAGCATCTGGATCGTGAATATCAGATGATGCCTTTGAGCGTACGTCGGGTACTCGGTTAATTTATCTGCGTTCTTCGGAATCACAAATACCGATGAAATTCGTAATGTTTCAATAATTTTTCTAGCTATACTGCAAAAAAATAAGTGGCGTGAATTCACCGAAATTTTCTGAAAATAAGGTGCAGCAAAGTTGCCGTTATGGGTCAGTCTTTTAACGAAATTTCCGTTTTAAAAGTTTCCGTTTTTTCTAACTTCAGTAATTTGACAGGATTTCCGTTGTTAGTCATTCCGTTTATTGCAGAAAAATCCGTTGGTTTTTTACTAAAATTTCGTTAAACTTCAAAACGGACTTTCCCGGCGAACTAAGTTAACGAGCCCTTCCTAATTCGACCCTAACGAGGTTCAAATCAGCGGCTTATTTAACGGGAAGCGCATGTCTTACCCCTGGGGCAGAAATTGTCTTTTACCATCTCACATATAAGGTAGAACTGTAATTGCACTGCGATGTTGTTGTTTTTTTCTTTTGTTATTAGTTTGAGTGAATTACTCATTTTATTTTCTGTTGGAGCTTATTTTTCTCGAACGTTATTTGATTTTTTCTGTAGGAGGACTTATTGCGAATTACCTTTTTTTTTTGTCGTCGTGATTTTTCGAAGTCACAGTATGCTTTGGAACTCCAGATCTTTTTAAACTTATAACGAAGTAAATTTCTCCGTCATTTTTGGTCTACGCCGGGATTCGAACCCGAGGCCGCTTATTCCTGAACAAGTCGCTCTACCAACTGAGCTACGCAGACGTTTTATTCTGATTTCTATCTGCCTTTATGTCGTGTGCGTCCTACTGGCAGGTACGTCACATCTCCCTCCCCCGAAAGAGGGCCGGGGCATGGCCCACGGGTCAGCCGTGACCATGAATCGTTGCAGGCAGCCATCCACTGTAGAACGTGCACTTGAGAACTCCCAGTCAATCTGGTGTGTGGAATGCAACATCACACATTTTTATTTTTCGAAGCGCTGGAGAAGGAATTCTCTGATTTTTCCTGTCTCGCGGTGTGGAAAGAACATCACACCATTGCGAGATTTTGAACGGTCGGGTCATCCGGAAAGTTCGGGCGCCATTATAATGAAGTAAATTTCTCCGTCATTTTTGGTCTACGCCGGGATTCGAACCCGAGGCCGCTTATTCCGGAACAAGTCGCTCTACCAACTGAGCTACGCAGACATTTGTTCTGAATTCTATCTGCCTTTATGTCGTGTGCGTCCTACTGGCAGGTACGTCACAAACTGACAAGGACTTTCCATTATCTTTGAGAAAAGGTGAAAGGTACCTACTACTTTATAGTATTATTTCACAAAACCCCTAAATATAAAATTTACTGTTCATAGCTATAATAGGCTTTGTCTTAAGGGGTCTACTGACTGATACATAGACACCATACTAAATAGTATTTATTAGGGGTATGTAAAAGTTTCCGCCGCCCCCGCTAGCGGGCGCTGTAGCGGTCTAACCGGCCGGCGACCCGTGCTGTCAGTTCGTACATGAAGCCAAGCGTGGCGATCGATAAAGTTCATTTGCGGAACTGTTTATTATTCATGTTTAATTTAGGTAAAAGTGCGTGTGAAGCATACGGTTCAATTGTCGAGCGTATATCGAAACGGTTATGGGTGAGAGGACGTGTCGAGAATGGTTTGCCAGGTTTAAGAAAGGTGATCTACGCTTGGAAGACAAGCCACGTGCAGGTAGACCGCAGGAACTCGCAGACGAGGAGCTGGAATCGCTGTTGCAAGAGGATGCCACACAATCGATTACGCAACTGGCGAAACGTGGTACGGCGTCTACAGGCCTTATGGAGCATCCAGAAGATTGGTAAGTGTGTTCCGCATACTTTAACGGAGCGTAATATTGGTCAATGATTGGGAATCTGCATGTCGTTGCTGAAGAGGTTTCAAGGGAAGAATTTCTTGTGGGAGGTTGTCACCGGGGATAAAAAATGGGTCTATTTGCGACAACCCCGTACGCAAGCGATTCTTGGTCAACCCAGGCCAGCCATTAGCATCATCCACTGCAAAACAGGATATCCACGGGGAAAAGATGCTGTTGTGTGTGTGGTGGGATATGCATGGAGTGCTGTATTTCGAGCTGTTGAAAACGGACGAAACAATCACTGCACAACGATATAGCTATTAGTTGATGAAACTGAACTCCGCAATCGAGCAAAAACACGCCCATGGACAGGTAAACGAACCCCCCCCTCTACCCCAATCATCCTGTTACACGACAATGCCAGACCACATGCCACCATGAAATCAATTTACCTCACCCGGCTTACTCCCCGGACATTGCCCCCTCAGACTTTCATCTGTTTCGCTCCATCTTATGCAACATGGTGTAAGCCCAACAGCGGTTCACCTCAGTTCAAGAGGTGGAAAATTTCGTCACTGTGTTCTTCAGCTCAGAACCCGAGTCCTATCACAGGGGCATCCATTTGTTGCCTGAAAAATGGTATTGATGCTTACGGTCAATATTTCGTTGAATAAATGTGTACTGGTTTCCTGATTCTTCCTGTCTAATGTCTTCTTAAAACGGCGAAAACTTTTGCATACCCCCAATAGTTATTCAAACCTCAAGTAGTCCCGCGAATCATTCCTATCGCCGGAATTTTTCAGTCGTATGGATACGGAAAACTGAGAACAGAATTTTCCGTTAATATACGGAAGGAATTGCAGAAAAGTTTCTGAAAATTCAGAATTATCTGTGAAATTCAGACTCCCCCCTACCCGGATTTCACGGAAAAGGTATCAGAAATATGCTTCATTAATTTATGGAAAGAATCGCCGAAAATGGCTCCTGAATTTCAGAATATTTTTTACAGAGTATACTGCTATATGGTAACTCTGTTGTTATCGATTTCAAGTCGGTAGCTAAAACAAAATGTCTTAAGACGCAACATCGGTCAGTACCCTTTTCGTTTACTGACATTGCGCTTCCGTACGACCAGCCTATTTAAGTACTTACGTGGGAAGGGGGGAGAGTCTTTAATCGCATTCTCTTTGAGAGATAAAACTAAAGCGATTTAAAGTATCGTTAATGCTTTCTTTATCAGATAATGCCTTTGAAAGGTGAAGCCGGAACACGGCGCTTTGATTAATGCGTTTAATAAATCTTCTAAGGCTTCTAAGTGGAAAAAGCGACTCAGAATGCGTGGCTACAAATCTGGCGAGGTTGGTGTACCTTCTCTGTCTCAGCTGATAGATATTCTTATCTGCTGAGTGGAGATAACTGAATCGCTCTTAAACAGAACGCGCAAGATAAGCCCCTGTAAGGAGATGAACAACTACAACACCCAACAGTTCTGTCAGCTTGAAAGAACCTGAAAAGCATTCCGTAGATACATTTGTATGATGACCGAGGTTAATTAACTTGTTAGAGTGTTGAAAAGTTTAAATTAGTGCTCGCAGAAATGTCGTTAAGAAAGCATACATTAGTGTTCTTCCGCAAAGCACACGAACTTGTGTTTTTGGCATGCCATTTTTAAAATGATATGATATTACTCTGCAGAATGAAAAAACTGAGCAAGCTTTTTTTTTATCTGGGAGAGTGAGACTTGAAATTATGCCCCATGAGCAAGGCCAGATTAAGGGGAAGTCTATAAGGGCTGTAGATTTGGGGCCCACCATGACCAAGGGCCCAGGAGATATGCCTGGGCAAAAAATAGATAGATAGGGGAGGGGGAGAGGGGGGAATTATAAAATAGCTTTACTTTTGTTTCGTATGATTTCCACTTGGTCAGAACAGAAACTATGGCTGGAAGACGAAGAGACTTCAAAAGGCAGTGTTTCATGTTGCTGTGTACGAATGTACTATAAAAGAATGCCCACGGAAAAAACATCCTCGGAAAAAACGCCCACTTTTCGAAAGTAGGAACAAATGCCCACAAAAAAACATGTCCAAGGAAAAAATATGTCAACTGTCGACTGATAAGCTTTTATGTCTGTTACAAACGGAGTTCGGACAACTGGCCACAAAAGCGTTAGGGGTCGTATAAATATTGCGGTTTCTTCGCCAATTTACCTACATAATGAAAACAGCTGTAGGAGAAGTGGCCACTAGAGAACTGGCCACCCGGAGAAGTAGCAGGGGAGAACTGGCCACATAAAGTTTAAGGGGCCGTAAAATAATTGCGTTTTTGGCCGCTTCGTGGCCACGTCCGCAGTAATTGGTTATCTGAGTCACAAAGTTTTAGTAATTTCGTATTTTCTTAATTGCGATATTTAACGTAATTTTATATACATATATTTTTTTATCTACAACAAAAAAATTTCAGGGTTTATAAATTACAGGTCAACAAATTTATTGCGGGCATCTGTTACCGCAGGAAACCTTCTGTGGAGCGGGGGGGGGGGGGGATTTAACGCCAGAAATATTAAATATGAGGAATTTCTAGCCCAACCAAGAGCAGATTTTCGGTGTTTTCGAGCTACACCTCAACAAATTCTCTTAGGGCACGTGCAAACGCAGGAAACCTATCGGGAGAGGGGAGGGTGGCTTAGTACCGAAAATATAAAATACAATGAATTTGTAGTGCTGTAGTTTGTAAACAGTGAAGGTCTCCGGATCGGGCCAGAAATTCTTTATATTTTCGGTTTTAAACCGTCCCTCTTCCCCGTCCGACAGGTTTCCTCAGTTTGCACATGCCCGCAGAAAATATGTTGAGCTGTAATTTATAAACCCTGAAATTCTTTTATTGCGTTGTAGATTATATTTTTTTTAATAAAGAATTACATTAAATATCGCAATTAAAGAAATACGAAATTACGGATACTTAACGTGACTCAGATAACCAACCTCTGGGGACGTGGCCACGAAGCGGTCAAAAACGAAATTTTTATACGGCCTCTTAAAGTTTTTGTGGCCAGTTCTCCTAAAGCCCTGTGGTGCATCCTGACACCAGAAATTAGCCTATTCGATGCCTCGTTTGTGAGTTGATTTTATTTTACCGCGTGTTTGAGCCTCGTACAGTCCAGGGACTTAGTTAAAGTTGCTTTCCCTGTTATGCGCCACTCCCTAATCCCGCGTGAAAAGAATGCGGGGCCGCGCCGGTGGCGCAGTGGTCTAAGCGATGGCCTCTGATCATTCGTCCGAAGGGGGTCCGGGTTCGAATCCCGTGAGGCATGGATGTTGTGTTTGTCTTACGGCACTGGCTCTCTCCCTTCCCTGGAACCAGTGACCCTAAATTAGGGACGGGCGACTGCTTATAGCCCATTGAGTTGCTCACGGTGGTCGTTAAACCTCCAATCCAAAAAAAAAAAAAAAAGAATGCGGGAGATACTTTGCCTTAAGCGTAGTTACTCTTCTTGAAAAAGCCAAGCACACACCACACACACACATACACATGTTCATTTGAAGGACTCGCTTTTTCTGTGGGCATTTTTTCCGTGGGCATTTTTCCCATGGGCATTTTTCCCATGGGCATTTTTTCCTTGGGCATTCTTTCATTGGGCATTCTTTCCTCATACCGCCGTGAATAGCGGGGTCGACAAGACATTTCCGCTTTTTCAATACCATCCACCCACACCTCCCAATTTACACCTGGGACCGTTAGTGGTCAAAGTCCCCTGTGGCTTCACATTGCATAACAAAAAAGATGCACTGAGAAAAGTATACAATGTTAAATCATTAGATGATCCAAGACAAAATCTAAGAACCTTAAGCTTTTAACTAATGCTCATATCAAAATAAAGAAAAATACAGTGACTTATTATGAAAACTCTGTGGATAATTTATTATGTGATAATTAATATGCATTACATATTAATTATCACATGCATAGTGCTACAGTTTTGTATTTTAACGAACTTCATAGTGATTCCCCATCATAACTCTTTGAGAGCACATTCAAACGTCTTAGCCTTGGGGCCCACTCAAATGCCTTAGCCTAGAGGCCCGCTAAGGCTTTATTTAATCCTACCCTGCCCGTGAGTTTAGAATAGTTCCCTACTTCCTCTCGAATAAGTACGTAGTTTATACTTTCTCATACCTCTAATATAGAAAAGTATTACGATCGTTCAAAAATCCCATTTCTGGTGTTTCGCATAATTTTATTAAAAATGTGGAAACTAGGTAAAACCGAAGAGGCAAGTGAAACGTAAAAGTTATGTGAACGCCGAACACAGCACTCCGCAGAATGAAAAACGAACCAGCACATAACGAACAATGAGTGCCGATAGCGAACGTAACAACAGGGAGATGCTTTCGGGGTAGGACTTGGAAAAAAAAAATCTGTTCAAGGTCAAACACACTGAAAGGGGGGCTTTCTACAACGAAGCACAGATGACTAATCAGCTCTTCATTCGTTCAACGTATTCGGAAAGGATTCGGAGGTTAGTCATATCCGTATATCTTATAGATAAAACACAAAACGTCTGTTTGTCTGAAGCAGCAAAAACTCTCGAACGCCGAACTCTGGCGTCGTGAAATTTGCATAGCTTATTAATACTGGAATTTCTAGGTCAACGCAACTATTTTAAGATCTCTACGTTGTTCCGTTCGCGAGTTATGAATTAATTAATAACCTAATCAATAAAGTCAGCGTCGTTTGCTACGTCATCGTTATCTGAAAGCACGTGACTGCATTCATCGCCATGGCACATCCACAGGCGTTTCTATTCTTCGAGAACTGTGCATAAAAAATGCAAAAACGAACTTTGCGAAATCTTAACGAAACGGGCTGAAATTTTTATCAACACCATAAATTGGTAATAAGAGGAGTCCCTCAAAATTTCACCGGAATCCGATCAAAACTTTTTAAAATAAGCATGGCATTTTTAATTCATCAGTAAACAAATATATAGTCCTACGCAGAAACTGTTAATAAAATTTTGACGGCTAATTTAAAGTTATTTGCCGATTCAGGCGAAATTTAGAGGTCATGTTCCTATTAACGATTTAGAGTGTTCATTAAAATTTCAGCCAGTTTCATAAAATTTTCGCAAAGATACGTTTTTATTTTTTTCGTCCCAGAGAGTCGCCCCTCAAAGACGTCTGAAACTGAAAGCACGTAATGAATTTGATGCTTATCACATGGACAGCTGTATGTTGGAATGTCAAGAGCAAAGGATCCAACAAAATTATATATTGTCGCCGATGAAGGAGAGACCAAAAATGTTGTGTACGGCCAAGTGCTGAAATAATCACACTATTAATAAATAATTTGCAATGACATAATTTGTGAACTCAGCTTGTTTCTTTCTTGCAAGCATCAATTTGTTTCCCGATTTTTTCAGTGACATACAAGGGAATATGAAATTAATAAGCCTAAATCCCGGGCAAAGCCGGGTAGTAAAGCTGGCTGTTTTATAAACCTCTCTCCGTTATTTTGGACAATAATTCCTTTCTTGCATATGAAGGGTCCACACCTAACAGAGTAGATTGATATGTACCCTAGTTGCAGTGGAATACTGCATGCAGCTAACTAGTCTTAAAAAAGAAATACTCTTTCAGTTAGAATTTTCAGTAAATTTATTCACGCGTTATGCATTTCCATATTTACGCCTGTCAGAGCATGTACTGACCCCCTGGCCTCCCGGTAGCTACGTCCCTGCTTCCCTTTTCATTCTCGGAAGGATTTTAGCGACGCGAAAATTCTCCGTGCACTTTGTTTTCTTTTGTTCCCACTACGAGGTGTAAACCTGTATTTGTATTTTTTTTACAATATGCACTGAAACACGGATTAAGAAAATACTTTGATCTAATAGAAGTAGGATTGACAGAACTTTACACTTCTCTTCCACCATTCTTTGATGCACAATCTTTCATCCGGTAAGCGTTAGGGTATAATTATATACACTATATTGACCAAAGTCACCGGACACCCCTTCAAAAGCAAATGAACAGCTCCGCTGCGTTGATAAGATGCGCGGTACAGCTGCAAACGGTATAAAAACAAGCCTGCAGCTGACCGGGATCATTTCGCACTGTGAGGTTGAGTGAAAATGTTGCTGAACTTACTTTGAGAAAGGAAAGATTGTTGGGAGTTATATTAGTGGGTTGTCCATAAGAGAAACCGAGAAGCGTTTAAACATGCTAGAGGTCTGCACAGACCTTACTTTGGAAAGCCCGGCCCGGCCCAAGCATGCACGTCCAAGGCTCGGCCCGTTTTAAATTTTTTAATTAAAGCCCAGCCCTGCCCGTATATTTCTCCTGTTTCCAAGGCCCGGGCCGGCCCGTAAAATTTCAACAATTACTAAAATACAAATTTGTCACCTGGTGCACTCGGTCATTCGACTTCTGAAGAGTTTTCGTTTTCTTAATTGCTACGCGTATTCTATTACAATAATCGTTAATTCGGAATATTTCTGTGACTCTGTATAAGTCACGTGACGTCTGAGGATGTGGGGGGGGACTTCTATACTAAAAATATTGCATGTAAACGAAAACTTCCATGCCTTTGAAATTTTCTGGGTTTTCAAATTATTGCCTACCGCCGGACCCGGAATATCCTTTGGGATAGGGGGATTGGGGGAAGGGGGGGGTTTAAATCGAAAGTACGAAATATCCAGAATTATGAGTCCGATTGTTCTACTTTACATTGTCTACAAGCGCATACTCTCCGGAAGCGATTTTTTCGCGAAAGTCTTTCGTTTTCTTAAACTCCATAATAAGTACGGAAGAATATTTATCAGCAACACTGAACTGAGCAAATGCTAGGGAAAACAACGACAGACTGCCCAGCTAACCAGCGTCACAGAAGTTTTGAAAACGGCTGGGCTGGGATACCTAAGGGTTCAATTTGTCATCTGCTGACTCCCTGAGAGTACAAATGAGCAAAATACAGCACAGGTTAATACATAGAAGTAAGTTTCTCCCAACCCATTTCTCCCGTGCCATTTAAGACAACTTAAAAGATTTTCACACATCTAGAGAACAAAGTGCCGTCAACCAGAGCAATAAAAAAAATTGTCTGCGAGCGGGTGGCTCGGTTTATAGATGCGGCAATTAATAGCCTGCCCTGAAGCATGAGAGGAGGGTGGAAGTTAGAGAGAGAGCGAGAGAGGTACCGCATTCACGTTGAAAAACGTAAATGCGGTGTTTTGTAGGAGGGGAGGATGTCGTAAAACTTAGATTTTTCCCAACAGCGGAAATTATTCAATCTTATCCTGCTGCTGTACGTTGTGAGATTTCCAAACGAGAAAGGCACCGTACAGCAATTGTTTTGCTCAAAAAAAAAAAAATCCTGCTCGGCCCGTGTCTGTTTTACATTAAATATTGAAGGCCCGGCTGCGGCCTGTTTCCCCAACTTACAGATGAGCAAAGGCTCGATCCTGCCCGCGTGCCAGCCGGGCCCGTTCAGAACTCTAAAACATACCCAAGTCAACTGTTTTGGATGTACTGAATAAGTGGAAGACACGTTGCGTATCTGAAGCAGCAAAAGGTACCGGCAGACCAAAGAAAATCAATGATAGAGGACGTCGAAGCCTAATCGACGGAGTACTGCACTTGACCTCAGTGTACAGGTGAATAAAAATGCTGGAACCTCGGTATGTACACGTACCATTCGCAGAGAACTTCATTCCATGGGTTACCGTGGTCGTGCGGCTGCTCATAAACCTTTCATCTCCACTCGGAATGCTACTCGTCGTTTAGCTTGGTGTAAAGGACATTTATCGTGGACCGTAGATCAATGGAAACGGGTCGTATAGACTCATGAATCCAGATACACGATCCATCAGTCTGATGGCTGTGTGTGGGTACGGCGGCAGCCGGGGGACGCTATTTACCACAGTGTACTGTTCCTATGGTCAAGTTTTTAGCTGGCAGTGTACTCGTGTGGGGGTATTTTTCGTGGTATGATCCAGGTCCATTAGTTATCGTGGACAAACCTGTTAACAAGCACGTCTACCACGATATTCTGGACAATTATGCCCTACCAACTCTGTGGCAATACTATGGAACCGAGCATTGTTGGTATTAGCAGGACCAAGCCATAAGCAAGGACTGTTACGGCGTGGTTTGACGATAATTCCGTATCGTGTGTGGACTGGCCAGCACAGAGCCCTGATCTTAATCCCATAGAGTGCCTATGGGATGAATTAGAGCGCCGCATAAGAAGTTTGGAACCAAGGACTACTACTAAGCAACAGTTAGCAGCAGCATTATGTACTGAATGGAAACACATACCTATGGCTGTGTTCCAAAACCTTGTTGAAAACATATCTCGAAGGGTCAGTGCATGCATTAAGGCCAAGGGTGGATCGACACCGTACTAATTTATGTCAATAAATGCTATGTTGTGTTTCGCTTCTAGGTGTCCGGTAACTTTTGTGAATATAGTGTACAATAGAAGTAGAACATTATGACCTCTCACTTATCTTGGGTTGTTCCCAGCACGGCGATGCACACGTGTGACGGCCAAGAGCGTATGCAAAGCTATCTGTGACATATGCAGTACCAGTCAGATCTGAAATGGTGGTTGTAATGGGTAAGGGACGATATTTGATCCTCTTCGAAAACGGCATGATCATCAGCTACAGAGCAAAGATTGTAAGTATCTGGGAAACAGCGCACTTTGTCGGCTTCTCACGGGTTGCCCTAGTTAAAGGGTACTGAGAGTGGATGGAAAGAGACGCAACGCATAACCGGCAGGTGGGTGTTGGACTGTTACAGCTGTTACAATAGGCGAGCTACCTTGGCACAACTGATCATGGTCTGCAACCAGGAAACACAGAGAAGTGTATTCATAGCTACAATGCAACGATCCCTCAACCGTATAGATTTACAGGGTAAACGTATGGCCATAACACCCCTCAAAACAACACGTCATCGGCGACAACGATTGGAGTTTGCCAGGAAAAATTGGAGTGGACAGTGGAATATTGCAAAACGAAGTCGCCTTCTCTGATGAATCACATTTCCTACTTCACCGAGTGGATGGACGATGGCGGGTAAGGCTCAGACCTGGGAGAATATAGTACGAAATACTGTGATTCCACAAGTACAGACAGGTGGAGGGGTGCAATGATATGTGCAGTGGTGGACTTCCGATCTATAAACGGCCCCGGAAGCTATTTTGTGCGGCCCATTTTTTTTGGAATTTAACCTGAATTTAACATGATTCTTCGTACGCCAGGAAAATTTTGAATTTTCAGAAACCTTTCCACAGTTCCTTTCGTATATTAACGGGAAAAACTCTGTTCTCACTTTTTCCGTATCCATATGACGAAAATGTTTCGGTAATAAAAGCGATTCGCGGGAATTCTTGAGGTTTGATTAACTGTTAAACTTTCAATCGCCTGTCGAAAGATCTGATTTTGAAGTTCTGTAGAAAGATCTGATGTTGTAGACAAGCATGTCGCAAAAAAAATTGGTTATGGTAGCACTGGGTTTTCCTTCCCCTCTCTCTCTCTCTCCTATTTTGTGCTCTTACTATACTGTATAATCTGTTCCTATAAGAAACCGGGTACTTAAATTATTGTACATGCGATTGTATGATGTCTATACACTGAAGAGCAATTGAATTAGAGGCAGCTGGCGTTATGCAAATGTGGCGCTGTGGGCGGCCCTGTAAACGGAAACGACGTGACGTATGCAGCGATCCGACAATACAAGGAGTGATGCGACGGGAATCAGTAAGAGTCGGACGCAGTATGGGTAAGACGAAGGATCTAAGGGCATTTGATCGCAGGCAAATTGTCGGGGCCCGACGAATGTCCATCTCGGAAGTCGTGCAGGCACTGGGATTTTCACGAGCCACTGTGTCACGGGTGCACCGTGAGTACATCGAATCCGGTAAAACCATCCCTTCAAGGGCCAACTGCCGTGGACAACAGCGTGTGGATGAGCGGGGTCATCGTCGGCTAGCTCGCATTGTAACAGCGGATAGACGGGCCATATTGCAAGAAATCACTCGGCAATTTAACGCTGGTGCACAAAACCGTGTAAGCAGCTACACCATCCAGAACCATCTCCTCGCTATGGGGTACAGAAGCCATCGTCCCACGAGGGTACCGCTGCTGACCGCACATCACAGGGTGCAAAGATTAGCATGGGCGCGGGAACATCGCCACTGGACCCTAGACATGTGGAAAAATGTTGTCTGGACTAATGGAGTCGAGATTCACGTTGGTACATGCGGATGGCAGGATAAGAGTACGGTGCAAACCACATGAAGCGATGGATCCTTCTTGCCAGCAGGGTACTTTTTAAGCTGGTGGGGGTGGCAGTCTCTTCTGGGAATTGTTTACGTGGACTGAAATGGAACCCCTGGTACGTGTGACATCGTCCTTCACAGGTCAACGTTACCGGGATATCCTGAACAACCATTTGCTCCCGTTTGTGGGTCTTCAACATCCCACTCTCACTGGGGTCCTCATCCTGCAACAAGACAATGCACCGTGCCATCGCTCCCGAATTGTATCCGAATGGTTGGATGAACACTCCGCCGACGTGACCTCGCTTCCTTGGCCAGCTAGGTCACCTGACCTCAATCCCATCGAGCTTATCTGGGATGCCATCGAGAGAGATGTTCGAGGCTCTGACCCTCCTCCATCAAATCTTCGTGAACTGTGGGAGCTTGTTCAGGGGTCGTGGATCCGTATAGCTTCCCAACGCTTCCGGTGTCTTGTCGAGTCCATGCCGAGATGAATCGCCGCCGTCATCAGGGCGAAAGGTGGTACTACACGTTACTAGACAGGTATCTCTAATTCAATTGTCTTCAGTGTATAACTTACATTTACCAAATTAAGTGTTCACTCTCTCTGGCCTGGTTACATAAAAAAATATGTGGCCTCTGGTGAAAAGTAATTAAGAACTAGTTCTATGTAGTACCACAATGGAAAACCACAAGAGGTTGAGTAAAAGATGAAACTTTCCTGTTTTGCTGTTGAATACCATCTGAAGAGATTTCGTGAATGCCACGCTCTGAATCCGCTAACTGCCCTTTTCTGCACCGCATGAAGAAGTTTTACGATTGTGGCAATCAAGTACAAAGTTCATTTAGAATGCATTGATAGCTTATTAAAATATACGAGAAGCTGAATTCCTTGTCGCTTTTTAAACTCGCCACACAACAAGCAGGGCCGGATTAAGGGGAGGGGGAGGGGTCTATAGAGCCTGTAGCCTTGGGGCCCATCATAACCAAGGGCCCAGGAGACATGCCTGGGTATATAATACATAGATAGGTAGGTAGAGAGAGAGGTTTGTAAAATAGTTTTGCTTTTGTCTCGTATGATTTCCACTTGGTCAGTAACAGGGGCTGATAGACGAACAGATTTCAAGGCAATGACTCATAAAGGGTAAAGATTTCATGTCGCTATGTACGGCGGGGTCGGCGAAACAGCTTCAGTTTTTTTACGATCATCCACAAACACCTTCAAAGTTGCACTTAGAACCGCTAATGGTCGAAGTCCCCTGTGGCTTTACACTGCATAACAAAAATGATGCACCAGGAAAAGCATACTGTGGTAAACCGTTTAAAAAAATTCAAGACCAAAGGTTTTGACTCATATTCTTAAGAGAACAATAGAAAATACAGTGACTTATTATGATAACTCTGCAGATAATTTATTAGTTTAAAGAATGTACTACGTATTGAAAACAAGCATATTGCTACAGTTTCGTGTTTAAACGAAGTTCATAATGATTCTCCATCATAATTCTTTGAGGGCCCACTCAAATGTCTTAGCCTTGGGGCGCATTCTAATGTCTTAGCCTAGGGGCCCACTCTAATGTCTTAATCCGGCCTTGGCAACAAGGTCGGCGGGAGAGGTCAACGCACACAGTGAGTAACTCTAAGGGCTATAATCAGCCGCCTGTCCTTAATTTAGGCCACTGGTTCCAAGAAAGGGAGAGATCCACTGCGCAAGACAAACATACACTCCATGCCTACCTGGACTCGCACCCTAGCCAACTCTGACGAACTGTTAGAGGTTAGCCTTATACCACTGGGCCTATCTCAGCTTCAAAAGGCGACCTGGGAAACGATTTTTGTTTCTTATAGTTCCAATTACGACTCAACTCCTAGGATCTTTCGACCTTTTTGAATGTAAAAATTTCCTGCTTGATGTCATGATTGAGATGTTCAACTCAACGATATTTCAACTTCGGCAGATTTGAAAAGAAAAAAGTCGTTCAGCATAATGTGGGTTCAGGCACCATCAATGTAATCTGCATACAGTGTGCACCTCTAGATGCCTTCCTTCCCCGTTGGAGATAGGTGGATTTCAAACTACACAGTCGAGTCCCATTATTGTGACCACCTCCTACTTTTGACGTCAACAGCGCATAACCAATGAAAGAAGGCACGTGTCGTGAGCTGGCTTGGATGATATATAAGGTGTGCTGTACGCATTCTGAAAACATATCACTCGTTGCTGTCATGGATAAAAGGAGAAATTTATCAGATTTGCAAAAAGGGATGATTATCGGCTTTCCGGCCAAGGGTGGCAGTATTTCTGAAACAGCGCAGTTTGTGAACTGTTCGCTTGCTGCTGTGGTTAAAGTGTATTGTGATTGGAGAAATGGCACCACTGCGAATAAGCGACGTAGAAACTGAGGAGCACCACGTGCCATTGATGTGAGAGGTGAACGTCGGCTTCGGAGGTGCGTGAGGGCCGATCGACACACTACAGTGGAGCAACTCACTTGCCGAATGAACCAGGGGCTACCGGAAGTGTGTCTAAAACGACAGTTCAGCGAACCCTGCTGCGTATGGGGATCCGATATAGACAGATGGTCACTGCACCTATTGCTAACGAAGATAAATGGGCGGAAAGGGCTTGCATTTGCATGGCAGTATCGTAATTGGACCTCCGCTGATTGGCAAAAGGATTGCCTTCTCCGATGCGTCACGCTTTCTGCTTCATCGAGCAGATGTGCGCTGGCGTATAAGGCGAGAAACATCCGAGAACAAACACTCTTCAACCATTGCTGGAAGAACACAAGTTGGTGGGGGTAGCGTTATGGTCTGGCAAATGTTTTCGTGGCATTCTCTGGGTCCACTCATACCTGTGGTAGGCACTATGGACCAAATTCGTTATGAATCCATCCTTGCAAACCACGTACACCCATACATGCTGATTGTCTTCCCTGGGGTGGATGGGATATTCCAGCACGACAATGCGACGTGTCACACAGCTAGAAATGTACGAGAGTGGTTGAAAGAGCACGATGAAGACTTCCAAGTACTTCCCTGGTGTCTAATTTCCTAGACTTAAACACAATAGAGCATCGGTGGAACCACCTCGATCGTGTTGTTCGCTGTATTGATCATCCACCACGCACCCTCCAACAGCTGCCTGATGCACTGCAGTCAGCATGGCTCCACAAACCTGCGAACACCTTCCAGCACCTTATTGAGTCACTCCCAGCCCGTCTAGCTGCTGTCCGCGCTGCACGAGGCGGTTACTCTGGATATTAGCTGGTGGTCACAATAATGTGACTCGACCCTATATATTGAAGCCTTTAAAAATCCTGTTTGATCTTTGTTATTATCATTATTATTTTACTTCTAATTGCTTTAGCCATTACTACAATTTTCCCAGCGTTTTCCAACTTTTTTATGCAAGATTTCCCCCTTATATAGAATAGATTTCGGTACTCAGTTCGACAGTACTTCAATTTCCACAGGTCGGTCTGGAAAAGTTTTTTAAACATTATCTGACAATAACAGTAATCATTATTACTCACGTGAGCTCGGATTTTCCAGATGCACTATTTTCCAACTAAAGACTACAACAATACTTTTGCATTTTCTACGATTTAAAACTTTTGTTTAAAAATTCTCTTTACGTCCCCTCGCTACAGCCACACCACGATTTTACATGGACTTCTCAGCTTTTCTGGTAGAAATCTTTTTCCTAACTTGGCATAAAATTCAATTATTTCCGAGAAAACTATTGAACAGTTCAAAAAGTAATAAGAAGAAGAACCCGTAATTTACAAAGTTTGAGACTGGTGATTTTTTTTTTTTTTTTTTTTTTTTTACTGTTAACAGATTTCAATGCGAATGAGAAACAACACTAATTACTTTGGTGAAAAGACGTACTAACACACACGAGGAACGGAATATCTACAAGATTCGCAGATACTTATTTAGAAACGAAACCTTGGAGATGACAAGTGCGCATGTTTGAAATGCGGGTTTCCTGTGAATGATATTCCCTTGACATTTTAGCTAACGCTCATTTCGCAAACTTTTCGAAACATGCGGGTTGTAGTACGATCAACTACTCAATAATACACTGCTGGCCACCCATAATGCAACACCACGAAGGACACGAGATGGCAAAGCCAGATTTACTGGACACATAACAACAGATACAAAGATGAAACGATTGAGCTTACAGGCCCATGCGACTTGCGGAACACGCAGACATCAATAGTTCGTGTGGCCCCCATGGCTCACAATAACGGCCGCTACACGTGGCGGCATCGAACGAAAGAGGCTTTGGATGTGGGCTTGGGGTATGTCGGTCCAGGCTGCTTACCCACGTTGCCGCAGTTCATTAGGCGTAGCCGCGGGTGGTGCTTGCCGGGCCACTCGGTTGCCGATCAGCGACCAGACGTGTTCGATGGGCGACATATCGGGAGAACAGGCGGGCCACTGTAGCAGTGACACCTGATGGGCCGTGAAGAATTGTTGCACGATGCGTGCGACGTACGGGCGCGCATTGTTCTGTTGAAACGGGGCTGCTGGCAGGTCCTGCAGGTAAGGAAGGACTACAGGCTCCAAAACGTTGGAGATGGTGCGGTGGCTGTTGAGTGTACCGGCGATGCTTACCAGAGGGGTGCGGGTGTCATATCCAATTGCGCCCCAAACCATAACGCCAGGCGACGGACCGGTATGGCGATGAATAATGCAGGCGTCATACAGTCTCTCGCCGCGGTGCGCCACACGAGGATCCGACCATCGTGGTGTTGCAGGAAGAAGCGGGATTCGTCGGAGAAGACAATGTCGTGCCATTCCGTAGTCCAAGTGCGGCGTTCAACGGCCCACTGCCACCGCACTCGCCGGCAGTGTAACGTCAATGGTAATCGGAGCAATGAGCGCCGTGCGACAAGTTCCCGCTCCTGCAGACGACGTCGAACGGTACGTGCTGACACAGGTTGTTGCGCAACACACCCTAATTCCTGCGCTAACGTTCGTGATGTGGCGGTGCGAGCCGTCAATGCCCGCCGCACAACATGCCGGTCCTCTCGTTCGGTGGTGTGCCGCGGCTGCAGCAATCACTCACGTCGGTCCGTCCGTCCCACCTGCACCCACCGAATCCATACTCGCCTCACTGTGGCTGGATGTCTTCCCACACGGGCGCCGATGTCTAAGTACGATAAACCGCTGTTGCGATAAGCCACTATTCGTCCTCTATCGAACTCCGAAACGTGTTGGAATGACTGCCGTATTCTGCGACGAGGCATCATGAAATTTTCCACGCACAGGTCCAGCAGCACAACCCACTTCCACTACTTACACCCCGCCTTCTGTGCACCCTTCTTATAGTGCTTCTCGGTGGCGTTCCGGGTGCACATGATTTGCATATGCCCTGCAATGCTAATCGTTTGCATGTCCTCTCGCGGGCGACGCATGCCGCGAATTTCAGGCCAATCGGATGCTTCGTTCTTGGTGTTGCATTTTGGGTGGCCAGCAGTGTAGTTTCCGTTGAAACCAACATAAATTGTGATCATTGTTAAATTGAAACTGCTTCCAAAACTTGGAAGGTTTTTGTCCCTTTAACAGGGACGTCGCCAAGGGGGTGCGAGGGGGTGGGACGTCGCCAAAGGGGTGCAAATTTCAGGTGTGCCCACCCTGAAATTTGTCTTGTCCACCCTGCAGTCCACCCATTTCAAAATGAGCCATTTTTCAGTATATTTAACTTTAAAACATAATTTGTACTTTACCAAGCCATAAGTTTTATGTTTTATTTCATGTAGCCCTACGCATTTTCCCTTAGGAAGTTCGTTGTTTACGTAGCCAAACAAAAAAAGTTATCAAAAAAGCATTCGCATGGCCGTGAAAACTAAATTGTTCTCCACTCTTCCAATTCCTTAGTTTAATTCCCTTCTTCTATGTTTCTATGGTCACGGGGCTATTGAGAAGGGGGATAGGAATTCACTGAGAGGGTCACTACTAATTGCTCCGTTTGTGTTCTTTACAAAATCGAGGATTCTGACCCGGAAAGGGGAGTCTAAAGCTACACTAGCGCTCTTAAGACTGCTGTGGGACAGTGAAAGTGGTTGACGACTGCTTTGTAGGAGAGGAATGCAAGGCAAAGTCGCTGGCTTGAAGGAAAGGAGTTAAGGAAGGAGGATGTATTGTGTCTGCGTGGCACGACGTAAAAGTTTTATTTAGATAAACAAAAACGACATTTTCCTTTAAATCATTCAAGTACTGTACTACTTTCGTAAGCAAAACTGCAAAATTTTGAAAAGCAGTTTAGGAAAATGCATTCACAGCAAACAAAAAGTTGAAGGTGACATTCTACCAACACTTCTACCTTACACCAGTGGCTTAACTAATCAGATCCGTGAATGTGTGTGTGTCCAGGTGGAGGGGTGAGGATTGCACGGGTCTGGTTCATTTGCCCGACGTTTACTTCACCGAAGGGTCACTTGACCGAAAATCACTTCACCGAAAGATCACTTGATCGAAAAGTTCATTTCACCGAAGGGTAACTTGATCGAAAATCACTTAACCGAAAGATCACTTGATCGAAAAGTTCATTTCACCGAAGGGTCACTTGACCTAAAATCACTTCACCGAAAGATCACTTGATCGAAAAGTTCATTTCACGGAAGGGTAACTTGATTGAAAATCACTTCACCGAAAGATCACTTGATCGAAAAGTTCATTTCACCGAAGGGTCACTTGACCGAAAATCACTTCACCGAAAGATCCCTTGATCGAAAAGTTCATTTCACCGAAGGGTCACTTGACCGAAAATCACTTCACCGAAAGATCACTTGATCGAAAAGTTCATTTCACCGAAGGGTAACTTGATCGAAAATCACTTCACCGAAAGATCACTTGATCGAAAAGTTCATTTCACCGAAGGGTCACTTGACCGAAAATCCCTTCACCGAAAGATCCCTTGATCGAAAAGTTCATTTCACCGAAGGGTAACTTGATCGAAAATCACTTCACCGAAAGATCCCTTGATCGAAAAGTTCATTTCACCGAAGGGTCACTTGACCGAAAATCCCTTCACCGAAAGATCACTTGATCGAAAAGTTCATTTCACCGAAGGGTCACTTGACCGAAAATCACTTCACCGAAAGATCACTTGATCGAAAAGTTCATTTCAACGAAGGGTAACTTGATCGAAAAGTCCATTTCACGGAAAGGTCTTTTTACCTAAAAGTTCATTTCATCGAAAGGTCATTTCACCGAAGGGTCAGTTTATCGAAAACTTTGGATTTCATTACAGGATCTGTTGAAGCATGGTGCAAGTTCGGCAGACAGACCACCGAAACGTTAGGGGACTATACTCAAATTGCAGTTTTGATTTCTCCGTGTCACAAAGAACGCAAAGATTTAGTTTTAAGACAAATCTTTTTTTTTAAAGACAATAGGCCTCGGTTTATGCTTTTTTAGCAAATTTTAATCATGTTCATAAGGTTCATATAAAAAGTAAAATTAATAATGTTTCACATTTTTCAGGCAAAAAATCAATTTTAGGGCCTTAGGTCTCGGCTTAGGCCTTTTTAGCAACGTTTAACCGTGCGTGCTCATGTTCATAGGGTTCACATAAAAAATTACTTTACATTTTATGTAATGCTTATGAATATGAGTAGAGTTAAAATCTGTTAAAATGGCCTGTATCAAGGCCTACGGTCAAAAAATTAATGTTTTGTGGTTGAGTAAAAGTGGAATATTATTTACTTGATTTGCTATGTAACCCTTATGAATATGATCTCGGAGGATTAAAATTTGACAAAAAGGCACAGATCTAGGCCTTTTGATCAGTTTTATATTTCCAAAAACCTACTCATGAGGAGGTGTTTCATAGAAATTAAAAGTATTTTTTATACAATCCGATAATGTTTAGGTGGCCAGTTTTACAAAAACCCGCACCACACACCAACAGATCTCTAACAACAAAATTCTAAGTTTTCGATAAACTGACCATTCGGTGAAATGATATTTCGATATAATGAACTTTTAGGTAAAGTGATCCTTCGGTGAAATGAACTTTTCGATCAAATGTCCTTTCGATGAAATGAACTTTTAGGTGAAGTGACCTTTCGGTGAAATGATCTTTCGATATTACTTTTAGGTAAAGCAATCCTTCGGTGAAATGAACTTTTCGATCAAATGTCCTTTCGGTGAAATTAACTTTTCGGTCAAGTGACCCTTCGGTGAAAATGTACCTTTTGATCAAGTGATTTTCGGTCAAGTGACCTTTCGATCAAGTGAACAATAACCGGATTGGACGAATTCCTTTGTACCCGGTAGAGAAAAACATTAAAGCCACACCAGGGGCGCAGTGATCTAAACACTGGTTTATGACGATTCGTCCGAGAAGGGGCCGGGTTCGAATCCCGGTGAGGAATGGATGTAGTGTTTGTCGTACGGTACAGGATCTCTCTCTTCCCTGGAACCAGCGACATTAAATTAGGGACAGGCGACAGCTTATAGCCCATTGAGTTGCTCACGGTGGTCGTTAAACCTTCAATTAAAAAAAAAAAATACTAAAAATTCGCTCTTTCAGTGTTTCGAAAAAAAAAAGTTGCTATGAAGCTTGCCCCACCAAAAATAATGCTCGCCCACCCGTCGCCCATCCTGATTTCGAAGTCTAGCGACGTTCCTTGCCCTGTAACCAGCATGAAACCTGTAAGTAGTTGAAATTAAGAGGAAGGTTTTACACGGGCAACAATAGTTAAAAACTGCATACATATTTGTTAGACAACATAACTGACTGCATACGCTCTTTGCCCAAAAAAACGAAGCACCCAGAAGGAATCATCCAATAGTGATGAAAATTGGTATGGGACAGGTATATGTACAGGAAAGGAAATTATTGCAATTCCAGAACAGTTCGATCATTTATTCTGGTAAAACAGTTACACTAGTGGAACAAATCAGTACGTTGTAGCGCCACTTCCGGCTCGGATACAAGAGGTTATCCGGCGTGGTATACATGCACACATTTCACGATACTCTCCTGAGGTATAGCATACCAGACAGTGTCCAAATGGCGGGCCAGTTCGCCGACATTCCTGGATAGGTGTAGGTGGCGTCTCATCATGTCCCAAACATGTTCGATCGGTGAGAGGTCGGGCGATCGAGCTGGCCATGGAAGGGTGTCGACATTACGGAGGCAGACCACTACAACGGCTTCGGCAACTTGTCAGTTAACAGGCAGCCCTGATGCAGCCGAGAGCTATCGATTCGTGCTGTTGACTCCATATTCTAGTCAATCTATCGGCGTGTATTAACTGAAAAGTTGATTCATCGGACCAGGCGACCTTTTCCCGGTCCTTAAGTCCAGTTTTGGTGCTCACTGTAGACGAATTTGTCGGTTTTTACCAGAAAACAGGGATAGACCAAGGGGACCTCTGCTGTTATAGCCTATTCACGTCAGTGTGGGGCGTCTGCGTACGCTCAAATTGTCTTCTCGATGGTGCTGTTGAACTGCGTGGTTACTAGACGCAATGAAGTTCGTCTCTTACTTTGCACAATCTTCTCCAGCCGCCGTTGCTCTCTAACATCGACCAACCGTTCCAGTACACAGGAAGGCCACACAGTGCTTTTTTTTTTTGTTGTGGACCACTCATTGTACACCCTCGCTACAGTCCTTCTTGCATAGCCGAAAGGGTTCGCCGTTTCTGATATGCTTGCACCTGCTCGCATTATCACGCCTCTTTCAAAGTCGCTTAATTCATGAATCTTTCCCCGCTTCTTACATGTCTGAATCCTTTGCAGTGAGCTGTTAATAAAGCCATCTCCTCATATAGGTTCATACGTAAGTGAGGACGGTACGTGTCTGATTGCTGCTGGGTGTACCTAATAATTTGCTACTTAGTCTACAAACGCACAACCTTGAGCTGTCTCTGAATCTGTGAAGAAAGTATTACAGCACATCTGTAAAGTTTGTTTCAGAAAACAAAAACATAACATCAATAAACAAGACATCGCTCTTTCTACGTTTATCAACACATAGCAACCGAAAAAATTATTTTCCGGCCACTGCTGGGATCGTACCCCAGATCTCTCGATATCTAGCAGAGTGGGTTCCGCCTTACGCTGCAATAGCCAACAATCAACGGCGCTACGTGCGTTTATCTGTCAGCTTCTGACATCACATATCCGTAGGTATAACGTACAAGTTTGTCCGCGCCGGGCAAAATTGTACGTTATATTGACGCCCAAACTTCCAGGATGACCCAGCTATTACGTTTCTCGCAATGATGTGATGTTCTTTCCACACGGCGAGACAGGAAAAATGAGAATCCCTTCTTCAGTGCTTCGAAAAAATAAATCAGTGTGATGTTACGTTCCACACACCGAATTGTCTGGGATTTCTCAAATGCACGTTCTTCGTGGGATGACTGCCTACAGCAACACATGGTCCCGGCTGACCCACACACCAAATTATCTGCGATTTCTCAAATGCACGTTCTTCGTGGGATGACTGCCTACAGCAACACATGGTCCCGGCTGACCCACACACCAAATTGTCTGGGATTTCTCAAATGCACGTTCTTCATGGGATGACTGCCTACAGCAACACATGGTCCCGGCTGACCCACACACCAAATTGTATGGGATTTCTCAAATGCACGTTCTTCATGGGATGACTGCCTACAGCAACACATGGTCCCGGCTGACCCACACACCAAATTGTATGGGATTTCTCAAATGCACGTTCTTCATGGGATGACTGCCTACAGCAACACATGGTCCCGGCTGAGCCACACACCAAATTGTCTGGGATTTCTCAAATGCACGTTCTTCGTGGGATGACTGCCTACAGCAACACATGGTCCCGGCTGACCCACACACCAAATTATCTGCGATTTCTCAAATGCACGTTCTTCGTGGGATGACTGCCTACAGCAACACATGGTCCCGGCTGACCCACACACCAAATTGTCTGGGATTTCTCAAATGCACGTTCTTCATGGGATGACTGCCTACAGCAACACATGGTCCCGGCTGACCCACACACCAAATTGTATGGGATTTCTCAAATGCACGTTCTTCATGGGATGACTGCCTACAGCAACACATGGTCCCGGCTGACCCACACACCAAATTGTATGGGATTTCTCAAATGCACGTTCTTCATGGGATGACTGCCTACAGCAACACATGGTCCCGGCTGAGCCACACACCAAATTGTCTGGGATTTCTCAAATGCACGTCCTTCATGGGATGACTGCCTACAGCAACACATGGTCCCGGCTGAGCCACACACCAAATTGTCTGGGATTTCTCAAATGCACGTTCTTCATGGGATGACTGCCTACAGCAACACATGGTCCCGGCAGACCCGTGGGCTATGCCCCTTGCCCTCTATCGGGGGGTGATGTGCCTGCACCGCAGGACGCACATCAGATGAAGGCAGATAGCAGTGAGAGCACATGTCCCCGTAGCTCAGTTGGGAGAGCGACTTACTCCGGAGTGAAAGGACCCGGATTTGATGCCCGGCGCGGTTAAACTTGTACATTACAGAGAATCGGCACAGCAACTGAGACTTCTCCATCTGGTGGGCATAACGGCACAAGCTATATAATGATTATAGCAAATAAACCCAAAGGCCGATTTATTTGCTATAATTAATATATAGCTTGTGCCGTTAATGCCCACCAGATGGAGACGTCTCATTTGCTGAGCTCATCCTACGGATATGTGATGTCAGAAGCTGACAAATAAACACACATGGCGCCGTTGATTGTTGGCCATTGTAGCGTAAGGCGAACGCACTCGGCTAGATATAGAGAGATCTGGGGTACGATCCCAGCAGTGGCCGGATAGGAATCTTTCCGTTGCTATGTATTGATAAACATGGAAAGAGCGATGTCTTTGTTTATTCACTGACGCCACGGGTTTAGAGGATTTTCACGAAACATCAACATTTACTGGAAGCCTGTGAAGTACCAAGAGGCACTACTTGATCTCTATTTAGAGTTCTCCAGAGGAACGTCACAAATTTAAGCAAGAAGCCATGATTATCATCATTGAGCTTGAAAGGTTCCAGATAAGAAAGTGGAACATGCTTGCGTCTGCTATTACCTTAAACAAAGTTCGTGTTATGTCTGCTAGTGAAAGTTTTGCCCCCCCCCCCTCATTTTCGTTTGTTTTTTCAATGGCCAGCTGTTATCTATACAGCGATAAGGACAAACACTAGACAGCTGAGGTTGTGGAGCAACAATCTTACAAACAAGCGGTAAACCACACGAACTCCTGCTAGAATGAGTAGATATTTCGAAAGACGGGGGTGAACATGTGTTCTTACAGATAAACACTGCTCTTGAGCAAAAGCTTTCAACTTGGAAAGCAATTAATCAAAACGGATACTTTTAAAAAATCTCTCTACATATAAAAGTGAAAGTATGTTTGTATATTTGTATGTTTGTTCCGCATACGTTCCAAAACGGTTTGATGGATTTGCACCAAAATTGGCATGCATACTCTTCATCACCCAAATTAAAATACAGGCGGGACGATTTTTAGAAATTCCATCCCTAAGGGGGTCAAAAAGAGTAAAATATGTTTTTACGGGGCCCTCTATAGACTGGTGAAAGTTGGCTGCTGGGGTATTACTCCGCGTGTCAGAGCAACGGTCGTCAGGTGACACCTCACAAGCTTCCGCGGTTCAGGCATATGGGGAAAAGTCCGATTTTTGAAAATTCCTAAAAAAAGAACACCGGCGGAACATACGGTCAGCGGCAGAAGATACGGAAACCCCATTCCCAGCTATGTATGTTAAAAAAAAAGCCGAGAAATCGATTTCCGAGAGAATGTAAACAATAACAGAGGTCCGATTTTGGAAAACTCATTAAAAAAAACACATTTTCCGATGCGGGGCTGCAGGAAGTGCATTGTTGCACATGTTTGCTATTTCGAGTTTCTAGGGCGAGTTAAAGTGCGCAGTTCCATCCCTAAGGGGGTCAATGAAAGTCAAATGTGTTTTTACGGGGCCCTCTATAGACTGGGTGAAAGTCGGTTGCTGGGGCATTACTCCGCGTGTCACAGCAACGGTTGTCAGGTGTCGCCTCACTCCTCGCAAGCTGGTTCAGGCATACGGGGAAGAGTCAGAATGGTTACGCATCATTCTCAACGGTTTTCTAAGCGATTTGCTATAGAAAGTGTATTATCTACACTCTAGAAAGCTGAATGCGGAGTGCAGGAAGTGCATTGTTTTACATGTTTGTAATTTCGAGTTTTTAGGGCTCAGAACGGCAATTATAAATTGTGATAAGGTGTTGTCATACCGGCTGCTCCAGGTGTAAAAAGCATAAATGTCATTTATAAACAAGTTTTATAGTGAACACGCCATTCTGCCAGCCAGGAATTCTGTATCACCATCAATAAAGCACAGTGGCCCAGTGAAACAAGTGCTTGCGCGCGGGCTCCATGCCGTTCCCACGGATAATTCTATGTTCAACGTTCCACAAGGTTTTCAAGAACAAAAAATTACAGGCTGTAAAGTGTCAAAAACCAACTGATCCACAAACGCTCGGCAATCTGACTCACGTACATCGTAAAACGAATTCTGCGACAAAGAAATTTTGTTTTTTGTCAATGTGAGTGATTTAGTAATTTTATTTTCTGTTGGAGCTTATTTTTCTGAATAGGTTTGTAATTTTTTTCCCCCCCCTTGTAGGAGGACTTTTCAAAAATTAAGCATTTTTCATCGTGGTTTTTCGAAGCTCGAAGCAGCAAAATGATTTGCAACATTATTTTTTAAAACTGACAATGACTTTCATTTACCTTTAAAAAAGATGAAATGTACTTTTTTTAGTATTATTTCCCACACACACACACACACACACAAACTAAATATATTAAATAAGTTTTGAGGGATTTGAGGTGAACAAAACACGCTGTTGGAGAACAGAAACAATATTTTAATATTAATCGAAGTATGCTCTCTCTGAAGCTACAACTCTTTCGGGCGGTGAACGTATTCCCCGAAGGAAGAATTCCGGTTCCTTGGAAGAGATCCAGTTGTCCAGCCAATTTTTGATGTCTTCATAAGAACTAAACCGTTCTCCAGAAACTGCTAACTGCATCGACTGGAACAAATGGTAATCCGATGGCGCAAGATATGGCGAATATGGCGGGTGTGGTAGAACTTCCCAGTCGGATCCTTCTAAGTACTTTTTCACAGGTCGAGAAACATGTGGTCTTGCGTTGTCACGCTGTAAGATGACTTTGTTGGGTCTATTCTCCCATTCCGGCCGTTTTTGCGTGAGAGCTCGTTTTAAACGCATTGATTGGGTTCGATACCGACCACCAGTAATAGTTTCTGACGGTTTCAGCAGTTAATAGTGGATCACACCCTTCTTATCCCACCAGATACACAGCATTACCTTTGAACCATGGATGTTGCGTTTTGGCGTTGAAGGACCTGGTTCACCTGGCTTCACATATGCTTTCTGTCGTTTAGGGTTATCGTACCATATCCATTTCTCGTCGGCAGTAATAATACGATGCAAAAAACCCTTTCTTTTTTGCCTTTGAAGCAGCAATTTGCGAATGGTTTTTCGACGTTTAAGATCTCTTTCCCGCAAAGCATGTGAAACCCGATTCCCTTCTTTTTGCACCATTCCCATGGCAGCTAAACGTTGTGAAATGCATGGTTGACTAACATTTAATGCTGCTGCTAGTTCTTTTTTGGGTCTGGCACGGATCCTCGTCGAGTAAAGCTTCCAATTCGGCATCAGCAATTTTTTTGGGTGGTCCAGAACGTTCTTTATCACTGACATCAAAATCGTTCCTTTTGAATCATCTAAACCAATACTCACATGTTTTTATGGATGGGGAATGTTCACCATGGATTTCTGACATTAAGCGATAGCTGTCGGCAGCACTTTTCTTGACAATAAAGTAATGCACTAACACTTCCCGCAAATGCTGTTTTGTCGGGACGAAAGTTGCCATTTTCCATCGAGTAAAACAAATACGTCTTCGCACCTCAATCGAACGTCATTACTGACTGACAGCTGGCGTCTCGTACTGCGATATCGCAGTGTTGCCACCTTAAAATACATGCGAGCAGTAATAAGTACGACACCGAACGGAAATCCCTCAAAACTTATTTATATACCCAAAATTTACTCTTGATAGCTATAATAGCTTTTGTCTTAAGTTGTCCAAAGACTGATACATAGACATCGTATAATCATCGGCACAATAAGTATCCGGTTTCTTGCAGTAATACATCATACAGGGTGATTCATAAAGAAGTATACAGTTTCAACGCACTATAAAATAAGAACAATGTAAGATATTTTATGTTACCTGTAACGGAATTGTAGGGGAATGTTTCAAGTTTTTTTAGAGACAGTCACAGATGTTTTATGTGTGCACCCTTAGTCACACGACAAATATCAAGCCGGTAATCCATTTCCACCCAAACGCGAGGTAAGATATCTGAATCAAGTGCAGTGATAGTGGCTGTGGTAAGCTGTTTCAGCTTCGCTAGATCAACAGGAAGGGGAGGGGTGAATACCTTGTCTTTTACGTACCCCCAGAGCAAAAAGTCACAAGGTGTTAAGTCAGGACTTCTGGGTGGCCATTGGGTCAGTGGCATGTTGTAGTCCGCGGCTCGTCCAATCCATCGGTGAGGAAGATGTTCGTCGACTGACTAGTCACGTGACACTCGCGCTATCGCCTACGTCACTTCCCTCAGTAGCGGGACACAAACTTTATTAGTACATCTACCTAACGGTTTTTAGTTGTGGTCAGTGTCTTCAACTGTTACTGTTTTACAGCATCTAGAAACTGTATACTTATTTGTGAATCACCCTGTATAATAAATAGCTGGTGCACCAAATAGGGGAAAGGAGAAGGGATGTCCTGTGCCACAAAAAAAAAAAAAAAAAAAAGAAAAAAGAATCTATACGTTGTGTTATCCACAATATCCGATCTCGCTACGGAACTTCAAAATTCGACAGACGATTGGAAGTTAATCAAACTTCAAGTATTTCCACGAATCACTATTTGCGGAAATTTCTCGTCATACGGATATGGAAAAAGTGAGAACGGAAATTTTTCGTTAATAAACGAAAGGAATTGCGGAAAGGTTTCTGAAAATTCAGAATTTTTCCGTGGCACGAAAAAGTCCGTTAAATTCAGGTTTTTTTTTCGTCATTTCACGGAAATGGTTGTATCAGAAACATGCTTCGTTAATTCACGAAAGAAATGACAGAAACTTGTCCGTAAATTTCAGAGATTTTTTTACAGTGTACTAGATGCAACGGCCAGTATTTCGAAAAAAATGACCACTTCCTAGATAATTAAGGTACGCATATTACGAATATTTTTTTTACAAAACATTCTCAGTTGTTTAGGGACTACCCTTGTACTTATCAAAATTTTGAATTCAAATCAGAACTAGCGGTTACCATTGAAGATAGATTGGGAAGGTTTAATGGGGTAGCTTCTAGTCATTGCAAGTCTAAGAGTTGGCCATTCCTTATTTAGGGTTGACGGAGAGAAATGAAAAATCATGGAACAAACCCAATACTCATGTCGCATCTAAGAATCGAACTCAGACCGTCAGCTCGAGAGGGTTATCTGTTTATGCAGTTGGACACCGGAAGAGTTCGGTTTTCTGGAAGGGAACGGCAACCTTTTGAAATACTAAAATACGGGCATTCTTAAAAATACGGAGAGAAGTGCTTTGAATGAGGTGAGCTCCTCTGGTTAAAACGGATTTAAATGTCTCGTAAAGATATGCCAGCAAGATTATTCTACTATACAATGCCACCCAGCATTACTGCAAATTTAAAATCCGTTTTTATTGTTTCTATCTGGACCTCATATCCTATCTTTCGCAATAGATATGGCTCATTTGCAGGTCAAAATCCAGGTCTAACGAATGTTGATCGTCTGAATTACACGTGTAAACTCCATTCTTCCGCCATAAGGTTAATAATGCGCTTACAGGAAATCCGCTCTGATCTATCTGTGTGTTGAGATTTTTTGGCAAATAGGCAAAACTGTAACTGAAAGTACAGGAGTTTCTCCCTAGCCCTGGGAGGTGAATTTAAACATCATGAGCAGCAGAAACCAGTAACACGTGCCAGTTCATAGGTCACTGTTGGTCAGCGAAGTATAATAGTATCAGAACCAGCTGGCTGCTTCGTTTCTCTACTCCACAGAACATCCACGAGTCGTTTTACATGCAGAACAGATGTTCTGCTGTTATTCGTGATCTCGTCAGCTGATGCCTGTGCTCCCCCAAGGCTGCTCTTTTTAAAATATACTTTAATGGTTTTTTTGTTGTTCTTTTTTTTAGTTTAACGCAAGATGTGTTGGGCTAAACGAAGTTCTCATATTGTAATTTACTCTTTCCAACCGTAGGTTGAAGAAGCGTGTATGCTCCAGCTTTGTCCGTATGTCCGCACGATAAATCGCGTAAAAATGGTTCGATTTCGATGAAATTATAGTATGTGGTTGGGGACAACCTGGGGAAGAACCCTATTGAAAATGGACGAAATGGGGTCAAAGTTCAGGACATACGAGCGGTATCCATTCCATCTCTTTTATGCGTCATAACTTACCTAAAAAACGCTTCGATTGCGACAAAACTTTATCATGTTGTTCCGGAAATATACTGAACAAATTCTGTTTAATATAATCGAAATGGGGCAAAGATCAGGGCACAGGAGCGAGATTTATTCCACAGCCATTATCCTCATAACTTGAGTAATGATTTCTGGTATGTTGGAAAGCGTATCATAATCAATGCATTGCATGATTTTACTAACTTGTTTTACGCTTTCCAATTGTAAGTTGAAGAAGAGTATATGCTCCAGCTTTGTCCGTCTGTCTGTCTGTCCGCACGATAACTCGCGTAAGAATGGTTCGATTTCGATGAAATTTTAGTATGTGGTAGGGGAACACTTGGGAAGGAACCCTTTTGAAAATGGGCGAAATAGGGTCAAGGATCAGGACATAGGAGAGGATACATTCCATCATCCTTATGCGTCATAACCTACCTAACAAGTTAGTAAAATCATGCAATGCATTGATTATGATACGCTTTCCAACATACCAGAAATCATTACTCAAGTCATGAGGATAATGGCTGTGGAATAAATTTCGCTCTTGTGCCCTGACCTTTGACCCCATTTCGAAGATATAAAATAGAATTAGTTCAGTATACCTGCGGAACAACATACTAAGGTTTTGTCGCAATCGAAGCATTTTTACGTAAGTTATAACGCATAAGGGCAATGGAATGGATCCCAATCCTATGTCCTGACCTTTGACCCCATTTCACCCATTTTCAATAGGATTCGTCCCCAGGTGGTCCCCTACCGCATACTAAAATTTCATCGAAATCGAACCATTTTTACGCAAGTTAGGACGCATAAGGGCAAATATCAGGAGCACAGAGCATCCTTCGGGTAAAGGGGAGGGGGGCACAAAAAAATGTTTTGATATGCTATTTCCAAGTATAGTAATGCTAAGTCTAAACCATCAAGATTAATAATGATAGACGAATTAGAGAAAAATTAATTTAGAATAAACATCAAAACAAAGCTGATATTTTTTTATTTGTGTTAGAGTAAGAAATTTTTTTATATTGTTTTTATTATTTCCGCACATGAAACGCCAAACAATAAATGTTAGCATGGGGTTCTTCATCGAACCCCATGGTAACATGGGTTCTTCTTCGCTGTCTATTTATTCGCCGCATTTGATCGAGGTTTTCTTCCGATATAGATTCATTGAGGGTTATAATAACGTCGGACATTATTTCCATGCTCCTCCTCTTAGCTGCTCGGAATGGTCTTTTTGTAGGCTGATCTTCTTTCAATGGAAGGTAATGTGTTTCGAGACTGGAATGTGATCGGAAACCATCGGCTCTTGAATGTCTGAGCTGTTCCATATTTATTTCTTCCGCTTGTTCTTGTTCCAACAGTGCCGTATTCTTCTTCTTAAAGTTGAAACGTGCACGTTTCGAAGGGGTCGACCAGCCATATTTTTCATATTGTTTTACCATCCACGTGACACTCCTTTAATAGTAATTAATAAAAATGAACTAATCATATTTTAGCACCGCGGATACGCTCGTCATCAAGTGACTATTCAAAAATGTAACAAAAAAAAATGCTGTATTAAATTTAAATTTTGAAGGGAAAAACATACGAAATCAGCGTTCCACTGCTTATACTGTACTACGCATCAACTCCAAGCAACTGGCACAACTCCTTTTTGTTCTAGAAAAAAATAGAAGCAATGCGTAATACGCACACAACGCGTGACGTAATGAGGCAGATGGTCGGGAGATTGTGACGTCATAAAACTTTAATAGGATCCACAAACAACGCGTGACGTAATGAGGCAGATGGCGTGACCGGGCGCCAACATTTCAATCGCGAGTCGATCGCGAGAGTGTGACATCATAAGATTTCTAAGAATGGGAAACATTAACAGGGCGACGCATTGACACTAAAAACGTGGTAACTCCAGCTGGTTATTTAACCCACTAAACGAATTGTTTCAAAGTCTAGATCAAGCTAAATCGATTTCTAGTACCAGAAAAGGGTAGGGTAACCACTTTCAAAATATTTAGAGCCGTTTTCAAAATAAAATTTACATAAATACAAGAATTGCTCCTTTAATAAGATGTGATGGAATGCATCCCTCTCATATGTCCTGACCTTTGACCCCACTTCTCCCATTTTCAATAGGGTTCGTCCCCAGGTGGTCCTCTACGACATACTAAAATTTCATCGAAATCGAACCATACTTACGCAAGTTATGGCGCATAAGGGCAATGGAATAAATCCCGCTTCTATGTCGTGACTTTTGACCCCATTCATCCCATTTTCAAAAGGGTCTGTCCCCAGGTGGTCCCCTACCACATGCTAAAATTTCATCGAAATCGAACGATTTTTAGGCGAGTTATCGTGCGGACAGACAGACGGGTGGACAAAGCGGGAGCATATACGCTTCTTCAACCTACGGTTGGAAAGCGTAAGAAATGCTTCGATTGCCACAAAGCTTCATGTTGTTCCGGAAGTACACTGGACCAATTCTGTTTAATATCATCGAAATGGGGTCAAAGGTTTATTCCACAGGAGCGAGATTTTTTCCGCAGCCATTATCCTCATATCTTGAGGAATGATTTCTGGTATAATAATAAATTATCAACGTTTATTCACAATTCAAAGCTTTTTTAGCATCGACTATAGTTTCGTATAGTTTCGTCCTGACGAAGCCAAGTCAGAAGCTCTGCGAAACTATAGTCGATGCTAATAAAGCTTTTAATTGCGAATAAACGTTGATAATTTATTCTTAATCAACATCACAAGTGTGTAGTCTTGAAATATACATATAGATTTCTGGTATGTTGGAAAGCGTATCATAATCAATGCATTGCATGATTTTACTAACTTGTTCATGAATTGATGGAGCTCTATAACTAAAATTAAGCCACAATTTCTGGCGATAAATGCAAAACTTGCATTCCAACGCATTAACTTCACAAATACACTGCTGGCCACCCAAAATGCAACACCAAGAAGGAAGCATCCGATTTCCCTGAAATTCGCAGCATGCGTCGCCCGCGAGAGGACATGCAGACGATAAGCAGGGCATATGCAAATCATGTGCGCCCGGCACGCCACCGAGAAGAACTCTAAGAAGGGTGCACATAAGGCGGGGTGTAAGTAGTGGAAGTGTGTTGTGCTGCCGGACCTGTGCGTGGGAAGCTTCCTGATGCCTCGTCGCAGAATATGGCAGTCATTCCAGCACGTTTGGAGTTACACAGAGGACGAATAGTGGCTTATTGCGACAGCGGGTTACCGTACCGAGACATCGGCGCCCGTGTGGGACGACATCCAGCCACAGTGAGGCGAGTATGGATTCGGTGGATGCAGTAGAAACGGAAGGACCAACATGAGCGATTGCCGCAGCCGCGGCACACCACCGAACGAGAGGACCGGCATGTTGTGCGGAGGGTATTGACGGCTCGCACCGCCACATCACGAACGTTAGCGCAGGAATTAGGGTGTGTTGCGTAACAACCTGTGTCAGCACGTACCGTTCGATGTCGTCTGCAGGAGCTCGGACTTGTCGCACGGCGCCCATTGCTCCGATTACCATTGACGTTACACCACCGGCGAGTGCGGCGGCAGTGAGCCGTTGAACGCCGCACCTGGACTACGGAATGGCACGACATTGTCTTCTCCGACGAATCTCGCTTCTGCCTGCAACACCACGATGGTCGGACCCGCGTGTGGCGGCACCGCGGCGAGAGACTGCATGACACCTGCATTATGCATCGCCATACCGGTCAGTCGCCTAGCGTTATGGTTTGGGACGCAATTGTATATGACACCCGCACCCTCTGGTACGCATCGCCGGTACACTCAACAGCCACCGCTACATCTCCGACGTTCTGGAGCCTGTAGTCCTCCCTTACCTGTAGGACCTGCCAGCGGCCACGTTTCAACAGGACAATGCGGACCCGCACGTGGCACGCATCGTGCAACAATTCTTCACGGTCCACCAGGTGTCACTGCTGCCGTGGTCCACCTGTTCTCCGGATATGTCGCCCATCGAACACGTCTGGTCGCTGATCGGCAACCGAGTAGCCCGTCAAGCACCACCCGCGGCTACGCCTGATGAACTGTGACACCGTGTGGAAGCAGCCTGGACCGACATACCCCAAGCCCCCTATCCAAAGCCTCTTTCGTTCGATGCCGCGGCGTGTAGCGGCCGTTATTGTCAGCCATGGGGGCCACACGAACTATTGATGTCTGCGTGTTCCGCAAGTCGCACGGGCCTGTAAGCTCAATCGTTTCATCTTTGTATCTGTTGTTATGTGTCCAGTAAATCTGGCTTTGCTATCTCGTGTCCTTATTGGTGTTGCTTTTTGGGTGGCCAGCAGTGTAGTATTACAACTGTCTCCGTACTGTCACGAATCGGAAAGCTGCACGTTTTCAATCCTCTTCGTCCCACAGATTATTTCGCACCTCTAGCCAGCCATGTTGGTCCTCCGGATATCAGGCTATTCTCTCACTACGAGACCTTTTTTCTCACCACCTTCCCATTAAAAAAAAAATGCATATGTAAACTAAAATACATTTGCCCTTGGAGTTACTCCCCAAGAGTAAGTTCTTTTTTTTTTTTTTTTGTCAGAATGAAAATTTTTGTGACCTAACGTAAACCTTGTCTTTGGTATCTTGGCCAAGATCTCCCATTTCATAGTAAAATTGCTTGTATATACACTGACGGAAAAAAAAATCCCAACACCAAGAAGGGGTTGTGTTCGATAAACGACAGTTGGTAGGCGGTGAGAGTGCATCTGTAAGATGACGTCTATGCAAATTTCGCGCTCGGCGCATACGTGTGGCGCTAGTAGCGCCCCTCGGAACATGCAAAGCAGGTTTGCTGTAAATACGCGCTGTAACGTTCGTGAGCTTTAGTTATCGTTGAGATTCGACGTAGGGTGTTGATGTTAGTCAAGAATGCCTTTAAGAAGACGAAGAAGCCATTATCAACAGCTCACGGAGTTTGAACGAGGTCGTGTAATAGGGCTACGAGAAGGTGGATTTCCTTTCTGCAATATTGCAGAACGACTTGGCAGGAATGTAGCCACTGTGCATGATTGTTGGCAGCGGTGGTCAAGGGAAGGTACCGCCTCAAGAAAAGAAGACCGGGTTCCGGCCGGCCACGTGGCACTACTGAGAAGGAAGACCGCTGTGTACGGCGTATGGCCGTGGCGCATCGTACCGCGTCCGCGGCAGCAATTCAAGCTGCAGTTGCCACCACAGTGACACAACGAACTGTTACAAATCGGTGACTTGAAGGACAGCTCCAAGCCAGACGCCCTGTAGCGTGCATTCCACTTACTCCAAACCACTGCCGTTTGCAACGTCAGTGGTGTCAAGCTAGAGCTCATTGGAGGACGGAGTAGAGATCTGTTGTGTTTTCTGATGAAAGCCGGTTCTGCCTGGGTGCCAGTGATGGCCGTGTGTTGGTTAGAAGGAGGCCAGGTGAGCGCCTGCAACCAACCTGTCTGCGGCCGAGACACACTGGACCTACACCTGGAGTTATGGTGTGGGGAGAAATTTCCTATGACAGCAGGAGCACTCTCGTGGTTATCCCACGCACCCTGACTGCACAGTTGTACGTCGGTCTGGTGATTCAACCTGTTGTGCTGCCATTCATGAACGGCATTCCAGGGGTGTTTTCCAACAGGATAACGCTCGCCCGCATACCGCTGTTGTAACCCAACATGCTCTACAGAGTGTCGACATGTTGCCGTGGCCTGCTAGATCACCAGATCTTTCTCCAATCGAGCACGTATGGGACATCATTGGACGACAACTCCAGCGTCACCCCGACCAGCATTAACCGTCCCTGTATTGACCGACCAAGTGCAACAGGCATGGAACTCCATCCCACAAGCTGACATCCAGCACCTGTACGACACAATGCATGAACGTTTGCGTGCTTGCATTCAACATTCTGGCGGTTACACCGGTTATTAATGTACCTGCATTTCACATTTAAAATGGCTTTTCTCGCGCTTACAATAAGCTGTGATCTTGAAACCTTAATCGATTAAATATGTTACCTATACAAATGTATTACCGTTATTCCATTCCTCTACAACTATTTTTTCGTGGTATTGGGATTTTTTTTTCCGTCAGTGTATTATAACCACGAGGAGCTGCTGCTGAAGAAAAAAAAGGAAATCTGGATGATTATCAAAAAATTCAAAGAAAAAGGTCTTAAAAGGAAAAGCAATTTTTTTAATATTTATTGTGTGGCCCAAAATTAATTATAAACTTTTAATGTAACTGCTTACCTTAAAATTAAGTCTTTTTTTCTTAACCTTTTAGTGTCTCATAACCAGAGCAGCTGTATATATATTTATATATATATATATACAACTGCTCTGGTTATGTATCTATGCACACACACACACACACACACACACACACACACACACACACACACAATACCACTGGAAGATATCTAACGTTTTCATAATTGTCATTAAGAAATGGAGTGATAAGAGCAGACAGTTCTCCTCTGGAAATGTGTTCTAGAAGTGTTGGGTTATCATGAATTGAAATGCTGGTTGTAAAACAAAAATGTGAAATTTCCTCACCTTCGTACGTGATTGTAAGAGCAAAGTTGTGAAAAAAGAAGGGGGTAAGAATTGCACAAAAGGTGTTTATATTGTAGTACCAAATTCTTGCTAACCATAGTCCTCATTATGGTTAGCAAGAATTTTATGGTTAGCAAGTGAAGAATCATAGGATGGTCAGAGTGAAATGTACTCACTGGAAATAAACTCTGAAGTTTGTTATCGAAATTACATGATATTTCGTACAAGTAATAAGTTATTAGAAGACCCACAAATAATGTAAACTTCAGCAGAAGGCATTGGTTTTTGTTTATGTTATTTAGATATGTAAGTATGTCATAACAATGACATCAGAAAAGTGTCAATGTTGTACCCAATGAAAAGAAAGAAATGTACCTGAACTTTCAAAGTCTATCTGCATCCATCTCTGCATCAATGTTCTCTGTTTCTTCTGTTACATCAGTGTTGTCATTTTTTTAAAAAATCGAGCATAAACAGGCGACAGACTGCATCAGACTTTGTACGTCACGAAGTTTTGCTGCCTTTATCAATCTTCCATTAGGATATTTTACTGGCTAAACAGTTTCTCAGTAAGGGAAGAAAACAGATTATGGCACTGAGAAAAGAAGATGGTTCTGTAACAAGAAATAGAGGCGAAATTTTGACAAGAGTGAAAGATATTTCTACTCCAAATTATATGAAAGGGATGATACATGCGCTCCAGACATCATGAAAGATACCAGTACCAGAGTTCCTCCAGTCCTTCCAGCAGAAGTTGCTCATGCAATCAAGAACATGAAGCGGGGAAAAGCTCCAGGAGAAGATGGAATTACTGTAGACATCATACAAGAAGCAAGTGGAGAAATCGAAACAGTACTCGCCCAAATTTTCACTCGATGCCTTAATGAAGGAAAGATTCCTGAGGATTGGAACACCGCTGCAATGATCCTGCTACATAAGAAAGGTGACATTGAGGATCTCGGAAACTACAGACCTATCAGCCTCCTATCAGTAGTTTATAAAATCTTCACTAAAGTTCTTTCACACCGCTGGAAGGTAACACTGGACATGGCTCAACCGAGAGAACAAGCTGGATTCAGGAGTGGCTACAGCACAATAGATCATATCCACGTGCTGAGAGAACTAATTGAAAGAGCAAGGGAATATGAACTTCCATTGTGCATGGCTTTTATCGATTATGAAAAAGCCTTTGATTCGGTGAAACCATCAGCAGTTACAATGGCTCTGAAAACCTGCGGTATTGAAGATGCATACATTAATATTATTAATAACATCTATGAAAATGCAAGTGCAAAGATTCGGCTGTTTGAAAATACAACACACATAAAAATTGGAAAGGGAGTGAGACAAGCTGACACCATATCTCCGAAGCTCTTTAATGCCAGATTGGAAAATGTCTTTCAATCACTGAACTGGGAAAACAAGGGGATAAAGATTAATGGAGATTATCTAACCCACCTTCGTTTTGCTGATGACGTAGTCATTTTTCCAACTACCCCATCAGAGCTGCAGAGTATGATCCAGGAACTTGCTGACAAGAGTAAAGAAGTGGGATTAAAAATGAACTTTCAGAAGACAAAAGTGATGTTCAATGCTTTTACAAGAAATGAAGATTTATCGATTGATGGAGAAAAGCTGGAGATAACAGACACGTACGTTTATCTTGGACAGCAGATATCAAGTGAGGGTCACATTGATGAAGAAATTAATCGGCGTACAAAACTTGCCTGGAGAGCTTTTGGAAGAAACAGCATAATTTTCAAGAGCAATATGCCATTATGTCTTAAAAGAAAAGTGTTTGATCAATGCATCCTTCCAGTGCTTACGTATGGTGCAGAGACGTGGACCTTAACTAAAAGAGACATACAAAGGCTGCAGACAACTCAAAGTAGCATGGAGAGGTGCATACTTGGTGTAACCAGGAGAGATAAGAAGAGGAACTCGTGGATCCGAAAAATGACAAAAGTGGAAGACATCATGATCAGAGTTAAATCCCTGAAATGGCAATGGGCTGGACATACTGCCAGAAGGACAGATCATCGATGGACAGCCGAAATTTTAGATTGGATTCCAAGGGACAGGAAAAGACCCAGAAGAAGACCACATGGGAGATGGGTGGATGAAATTCGAAAGTATGCAGGGGTGACATGGAGGAGACTGGCACAAGACAGACCGTTGTGGAGGAAACTTGGGGAGACCTTCGTCCAGCAGTGGATTGATAATGGTTGACAATGATGATGATGATGATGATGAAACAGTTTCCTAAATTCGTTGGATGACCGCGCCCTTTCTGTAGACTAACTTTCACTGGCATTTCCATGGGATTATGAGTATACTTAACGTAAACAGAATGTTAACCACCCACTAATTGCAAAAAAATTCTAAGATTACAACGTTGTTTATCAACAGTCCACACTTCTCTTCACAAGATTCGCCACTATTGGTGCCAGTGAAACAAAATCTGCGGTTTTCCTTTCCACTACGATGAATGGTTTCTTTTGTCTGCTTTTTCGTATCAGTTCCGCCCATTTTAAAGGAGTGTACACTGCTTGTGTCCTTCTTTTGCGTTTCTCTACGAGTCCAAAATATCGGTCGCAAGGCATGAATGTATGTCCAGGTACAAACAATCGGTATCAATGGTAGCAAAGTATTTCTTGTCCAAGAGGTACAACCAAAGCTCTAAGATGATGTAATTTTTGTTCTGTCCCACACACGAATCAGTGGATATGATTAAGATACGGTGATGATCGTGTTTGAGGTGCTGCAGTGCCTTCAAAACACAACTTCCAACTTCATCAGCTCCCCTTGAAGCCACGTCTTCTGACCAGTGAACGCCGAAGTTATATGTCCAGAGTTGTCTCTTATAAAATACATTTTCAGTAGAAATACGGGGAGTCGGAAGAGCCTGCTGCAAATGGATACACAAAACTAGTTTGTCACTACCATCTTGTTTTGCATCGTTTGTTGCTTCCTTCAGGCTGTTGTATATGCAGATTCAGCTTTACGCAAATGCAGTTGAAAATCTGCTGATTGAAGATTATTCGCTGCTTTTGCGGAAACACAAGTATTGCATGTGTCACTTGATGGCAGTTTAAAGACAATATTAAATTCCCTCTTAAATATATTTTGATAAACATGTTTCACAGGGACCTCGCTAGTAATCAGAGCATCACGGTACAAACGATACATTTCTGCAAGTGAATGTACTGAAGTAATGTATGTCCTGTTCGGGTTATGCCTTCGACTTACACTGTAGTGTATAGTTTATCTGGGAAACATTCGAATATGTTTTCGTACTTCATCCTTCCTCTCAGAAGCGATTGCGTGGGTTCTGTTGAAATGCATACCTTTTTTGTCCTGCGGTGGTGTATAAACTGGATCACGTGGAGACATGCGTTCAGACTGAAGAGAACAGGAAGCATGTGGTCTGTCTTTTGCTTCAGAATCCTCACTGTCTTTCTTAACATCTCTCCGAATCGTTTGAAAACGTTTTACAGTAACACAATGAAGCAATAAAAATGCCCACACTTCGATTTCACTATGTTTATTGCAACGAATAAAATACTTGAACGAAACCTTCCTCTGGCTTTCTGTTTTAATTTTCCTTTTATTAATGTAACAACGCTTGCACTTGTACGGCTTTACTGTAGTCCGAAAAATAAGCATTTTGCTTGTTGTAATCTCCAAAGTTGTGAAACTCCATAAATATGTTTTCTCTGTGTTGTACTAAAAGTGTCGAATATTTACAACAACTTCGTTTACAACACTGATCTACGTTTTCGAACACTTTAGCATCTGCAACAGTCTTATTTCGTTGAACATATTCATGTCCGCAGTTTCGTAACCTCTTTCTTTCGTTGTCTTTCCATTTATCAGGATTCCTAGAACATTTCTTCCCCCGAAACTTTTGCACTTTCTTCACCACTCACATTTACATCAACTCCCTGTATCTCCATCTTGAAAACACTGACATAACACAACTTCGTCTCACACAACAACTGTCATTGTTTGCTTGTGCACGTCACAGCCACTGAAGCGTATAATAATCAATGCATTACGTGATTTTAAGGGCACATGCGGGTCATGTGCCCTTCTTCCACTAAGGATTTCACACGTTACTGAAAACGCGATATATTAATCTGCTATGTGGATGTGGGTGCGCATGGGTCACATGACTAATTTTTAGTGAAATAGACTAGATGGCAGCAGCTATCAGATCAAATTTGACTAATATGTGGCATGTGCCTCTTTTTCCACTGGGCCACTCAATTGTACATAATCATGTATACTTATACATAATCATATTTATATACACAAGGTGTTCAAAAAGTCTTTCCGCAGTGGGTATCGTTGGTTATATGGTCGCAGGTTATACAGAAATCACAAATGTACTACGGAAACGTATAATTTACTCACTTACAGAAAGTGTTGAAACTGTCGTTTTTCAAACATAACCTAACTGTTTTACACGTTTTCAGACATCAACGAGAGTTAAAAAGTCCCACCAAAATAATGCTAAGGCTTTTCAACTTAATTTTGATGGTGTCATTGGCGCATCCACGGAGGGGGCTTTGGGGGCTTAACCCCCTTTAAGGAGATTAAGAGTGGCGTACGTCACAAATTAAACATTCAAAAATATTGTTCAAAATATTACATAGTGTCTTCTTCCCAAAGCCCCAAAGAGATTAGGAGCGACGTACGTCACCAATTAAACATTCAAAAATATAATTTTACGTGTTCAAAATTACATAGTGTCTGACATAGTGTTTTCTATTACATTGCGTCTTCTTCCCAAAGTGATTAAGAGCGACGCACTTTACAAATTAAACATTCAAAAATATTGTTTTACATGTTCAAAATATTACATAGTGTCTTCTTCCCAAAGCCCCAAAGAGATTAGGAGCGACGTACGTCACAAATTAAACATTCAAAAATACAATTTTACGTGTTCAAAATTACATAGTGTCTTCTATTACATTGCATCTTCTTCCCAAAGTGATTAAGAGCGACGCACTTTACAAATTAAACATTCAAAAATATTGTTTTATATGTTCAAAATATTACATAGTGTCTTCTTCCCAAAGCCCCAAAGAGATTCGGAGCGACGTACGTCACAAATTAAACATTCAAAAATACAATTTTACGTGTTCAAAATTGCATAGTGTCTGACGTAGTGTTTTCTATTACATTGCGTCTTCTTCCAAAAGTGATTAAGAGCGACGCACTTTACAAATTAAACATTCAAAAATATTATTTTACATGTTCAAAATATTACATAGTGTCTTCTATTACATGGTGTCTTCTTCCCAAAGCTCCAAAGAGATTAAGAGCGACGCACTTTACAAATTAAACATTCAAAAATATAATTTTACATGTTCAAAATTACATAGTGTTTGACACAGTGTTTTCTATTACATGGTGTCTTCTTCCCAAAACCCCAAAGAGATTAAAAGCGACGTAAGTCATAACTGTATATAAACTATAGGCATGCACTGTAAACTATATATATATGTACACAGGTTGTGTACGTATACTGTTTATATATAGCCCCTCTCCAACAGGAATTACCTGTTGCATGTTTAATTTCACTTTCTGTTGTTACCATGATAACATATCAAGCTTCAGAATCTGTTTCACAGCAACACCAATTTTCGCCAGCTTCTGGTGAGTTGAAAGTTCCCAAAATGTGGATATTGATTTCATCATTGCCCCTCAGAAGGAAAAAACACTCATGGAATCAACATTCGCATTTTGGAAACTTTCAACTCATCGTAAGCTTGTGAAAATTGGTGTTGCTGTGAAACATATTCTGGTTTCTTAATGAGACGAAACGACTTCCAGCATTCATTCTTAACCTTTTTAGTTTCAACAAGAACGTACTTGTTAGCCTAGCCACCTTTTTCAGTCTCCTTAATATTAAATTCATCCATATTGACAAACAAGGCAGTAATTCCGACACGACATGCGATGGAACGGGATGTTAACTCGTCAAACAGAAACCTCTGAATTCTCAAATCAAAAGATATGTGAAAAATAACTCAGTCTTACAATGTGACACGTTGGGTGTGAGAGAATGAATCACCAGATAAGCAGGCGACAGGCATTTGTTTGTGTCTTGCTCCGGACAATCGCATTGAAAACAAACGCAAAGGAAATATCGTTTTACGATATGCTATCGTCAGTCGGTGGAAATCTTTTTTGCTTTAGAGACGGCAATATTTTTGTATGACAAATCATTTTTCACTTCACTGGCACCAACCAGCATCGAGCACAGAATTCCACAGTACGCATTTTTCTTTGAAATATTTTTTCCTTTCGACAATAAAACTGAAATAAAACCGGGTCGAATTCGGGTCAGGAACACCTTAACCCCGACCCGTTTGACCTGCAAAAAATTGTTGACCCGCTGACCTGTGACCCGTTTCCATCTCTGGTCACTATACACTGAAAAAAACGTTTTGTTAATTCAACAAAATCAACAAAATGTTTTGCCGATATACAGTAAAAAATTTTTTGTTGAATTTGCAAAATTATTTTGTTGAAAATTGTTCATTTAACAAAATTTATTGTTATCACGACAAAACGTTTTGTTCATTTAACAAAATGATTAGGTCGATTTTTGGGAATTTGTTTGATCCAACAAAACATATTGTTATCATGACAAAATGTTTTGTTGCTGCAACAAAACATTGTTACCGTGCCACAAAACGTTTTGTTGCTATAACAATGTGTTTTGTTGCAGCAACAAAACATTTTGTCATGATAACAATATGTTTTGTTGGATCAAACAAATTCCCAAAAATCGACCTAATCATTTTGTTAAATGAACAAAACGTTTTGTCGTGAAAACAATAAATTTTGTTAAATCAACAACGATTTTCAACAAAATAATTTTGCAAATTCAACATTTTTTTGTTGAGTGTATATCGGCAAAATGTTTTGTTGAATTAACAAAACGTTTTTTTCTCAGTGTAAACTTCTCGGAAACTGAAGGTCAGGTAAAGGCGCCATATGGCTGAAAATTGTGAAAACTTTATATTTTTTAGAATGTAGATCGTGAAAAGCACCGAAATCGCTGTATAGTTTTAACTACAGAGCTATTGAAGTCGCCCAGTAGTCTGGGGCGTGGGGCTCTGGTTCTGTTGGGGTACATTCTCTAGACAAAAAATTGATTTTCCTTTTTTTAATTTGTTTGTATTGGGGTTTGGCGACCACATTTATGGCTATAAGCGGTCGCCCGTCCTAATTTAGGGCCATTAGTTCAATAGGAAATGCGCACCACCCACTGGCCCTTTCCTGGGGCTGAAACCCTAACCAACACAGGCGACTGGTCAAAGGGGCGGACCTTTGACCACTCAGGCATCAGGGCGTCACAAGCGTGTCCTTACTGCGCTGGTTCTCTCCCTTCCTTGAAACCGGTGACTTTTCATTAGGGATGGGCTACTACTTACACTGTTAGATGCTCAAAAAGGTCGTTAAACCCAGGAACACGGTGTGTGACAGTCAGATGGTACAACTTTGAAAACAAAAATCGCCCGTTAATGTCACTTGTCACTAGATGGCGCTATGAACATGTGGGCCGATGACTCGACACAAACTATGCTTTTTTATGGGAGGAAAGGGCAGAAGTATTAGTTTTTTTAAGAATGCTATTTTGCTTGGAATGGAAAAAAAAAACGTGAAACGCTTCATAAACATGCACTTTTGTGCCTACCAGGTGGGATGTCGTAAAATATAGCGATAAAAGTTTCACTATATTGACAAAAGTCACCGGACACCTAGAAGAGGAACACAATATAATATTTATTGACATAAATTAATACTGTGTCGGTCCACCTTTGGCCTTAATGCATGCACTGACCCTTTGAGACATGCTTTCGACAAGGTTTTGGAACACAGTGATAGGCATGCGCTTCCATTCAGTACATAATGCTGCCGCTTGTAACGTATACTCTAGATTCAGTTTCTTTTTGATTTTACTATCTCTTGTTATTTTATTTTCCTATGAAAATTATCTTCTCACTTAACGAGATGTTGTTTCTCCCGCTGAATTATATGTGGCAACGAGTGTAAGTCATGACGTGGTGGTATGCAGTATATATATATCATCATCATTGTCAACCATTATCAATCCACTGCTGGACGAAGGTCTCCCCAAGTTTCCTCCACAACGGTCTGTCTTGTGCCAGTCTCCTCCATGTCACTCCCGCATATTTACGAATTTCATCCACCCATCTCCCATGTGGTCTTTTTCTGGGTCTTTTCCTGTCCCTTGGAATCCAATCTAAAATTTCGGCTGTCCATCTATGGTCTGTCCTTCTGGCAGTATGTCCAGCCCATTGCCATTTCAGGGATTTAACTCTGATCATGATGTCTTCCACTCTCGTCATTTTTCGGATCCACGAGTTCCTCTTCTTATCTCTCCTGGTTATACCAAGCATGCACCTCTCCATGCTTCTTTGAGTTGTCTGCAGCTTTTGTATGTCTCTTTTAGTTAAGGTCCACGTCTCTGCACCATACGTAAGAACTGGAAGGATGCATTGATCAAACACTTTTCTTTTAAGACATAATGGCATATTGCTCTTGAAAATTATGCTGTTTCTTCCAAAAGCTCTCCAGGCAAGTTTTGTACGCCGATTAATTTCTTCATCAATGTGACCCTCACTTGATATCTGCTGTCCAAGATAAACATACGTATCTGTTATCTCCAGTTTTTCTCCATCAATCGATAAATCTTCATTTCTTGTAAAAGCATTGAACATCACTTTTGTCTTCTGAAAGTTCATTTTTAATCCCACTTCTTTACTCTTGTCAGCAAGTTCCTGGATCATACTCTGCAGCTCTGATGGGGTAGTTGCAAAAATGACTACGTCATCAGCAAAACGAAGGTGGGTTAGATAATCTCCATTAATCTTTATCCCTTTGTTTTCCCAGTTCAGTGATTGAAAGACATTTTCCAATGTGGCATTAAAGAGCTTCGGAGATATGGTGTCACCTTGTCTCACTCCCTTTCCAATTTTTATGTGTGTTGTATTTTCAAACAGCCGAATCTTTGCACTTGCATTTTCATAGATGTTATTAATAATATTAATGTATGCATCTTCAATACCGCAGGATTTCAGAGCCGTGGTAACTGCTGATGGTTTCACCGAATCAAAGGCTTTTTCATAATCGATAAAAGCCATGCACAATGGAAGTTCATATTCCCTCGCTCTTTCAATCAGTTCTCTCAGTACGTGGATATGATCTATTGTGCTGTAGCCACTCCTGAATCCAGCTTGTTCTCTCGGTTGAGCCATGTCCAGTGTTACCTTCAAGCGGTGTGAAAGAACTTTAGTGAAGATTTTATAAACCACTGATAGGAGGCTGATAGGTCTGTAGTTCCTAAGATCCTCAATGTCACCTTTTTTATGTAGCAGGATCATTGTAGCATTGTTCCAATCCTCAGGAATCTTCCCTTCATTAAGGCATCGAGTGAAAATTTGGGCGAGTACTGTTTCAATTTCTCCACTTGCTTCTTGTATGATGTCTATAGTAATTCCATCTTCTCCTGGAGCTTTCCCTCGCTTCATGTTCTTGATTGCATGAGCAACTTCTGCTGGGAGGACTGGAAGAACTCTGGTACCTTTCATGATGTCTGGAGTACATGTATCATCCCTTTCATATAATTTGGAGTAGAAATTTTTCACTCTTGTCAAAATTTCGCCTCTATTTCTTGTTATAGAACCATCTTCTTTTCTCAGAGCCATAATCTGTTTTCTTCCCTTACTGAGATGTCCCTTTGCTATCTTAAGGCTTTGGTTGTTTTCAATTGCTTTCCTCACTAGCTCACAGTTAAATTTCCTTACGTCTTCAGTGATACTTTTTCGTGTTGTCTTGCATAGCTCTATATATTCCACTTTGGAAGTCACATCTACTTTAGTTGTCCTCATCTCTCTTCTTTTTTGCATCAACATTTTGGTTTTTCCTGATAATTTGTTCACATGCAACTTGTTCTTAGACCCAGCTAATTTTGTTGCTGTTTCCATTAGAGCTTTGGTTACTTTTCTGTTAACTTCCGAAATATCCACTTCTTCCGATGTTAGGCCTTCTAAAGCAGAGAATCTGTTCTTCAGTTCCAACTTGAAAGTATTATGGTGTTTTTTAAGGTTGGTTATGTCAATACATTTTGTTTGTCTTATGAGCTTGCCACGTTCCAGTTTAGTGTTGAGGTGCATCTTACATCTCACCAATCTATGGTCACTACCTGTGTTGAACTTGTTCAGCACACTGCAGTCTTCGATGACGAATTTTTTGTTACACATAATAAAATCAATTTCACTTGTCGTCCCAATTGGATGTCTCCATGTCCATTTCCTGTGTGGCTTTTTCTTGAAAAAGGAGTTCAAGATGAAAAATCCTTCTGCCTCTGCAAACTCAACGAGAGTATTTCCACGCTGGTTTCTGTTGCCGTGACCGAATTTACCTACTGAAGTTTCATTCTGTTGCCGTTGCCCTATTTTTGCATTGAAATCTCCCATAATTATCTTCAAGTGCTGCTTACCTTTATTATTTAGATGACGAATTTCCTCATAAAATTCTTCAATTTCTTCTTCAGGATGACTTGTGGTGGGTGCATAAGTTTAGGCGCGCTCAAGTATACCGGAGAGCTTCGTTTTATATGTGATAGGTTCTTCCTGATTATTGATATGCGATTTACCTACTTTTCTACGATATTACGATAGTACGAAAGTTCGGGCTATCAGTAGTTGTGTTATTTTGGAGTGTGTATTTGAGTAATACCAGGAGCTCCCCAATAAAAGGTTAAATGTGAGTACGTTTTCTTAGTTCATTTTATTGTCAGACCTCTGTCTGGCCGTTAAGTCTATTTCATTGAGTGTTTACGTTAAGTTCAGGGTATATTGTGTTTACCGCTCTAATAAGGAGCCTTCAAGGTACTAATGTACTAAAACCGAAGTTATATTACTGATATTCAAGATAATGAGGAACGCTGAGTAAAAATAAATTCCATATGCTTGGAATTTATTGCCCGTGCGTGTCTTACCTAAACAAACTCTAGCACTTTGAAGATTAAGCACACTTTAGCTACGTCAAATAACCTTTCAATAACCCTCACGTGACTTAACGTAAGCTTTCCTGCACTACACGTCCAGCCGGAGTATTTATTCATTATACGCTAACTGTTGCTTAGTAGTGGGCCTTGGTTCCAAACTTCTTATGCGGCCCTCTAATTCATCTCATATGCGCTCTATGGCATTAAGATCAGGGCTCTGTGCTGGCCAGTCCACAAAAGATACGGAATTATCGTCAAACAACTCCGTAACAGTCCTTGCTTGCTAGTACCAACAACGCTCGGTTCCATAGTATTGCCAGAGTTGGTAGGGCATAATTGTCCAGAATTTCGAGGTAGACGTGCTGGTTAACAGGTTTGTCCACGATAACCAATTCGCCGGAACCATACCACAAAAAACACTCCCACACGAGTATACTGCCAGCTCCAAACTTGACCGTAGGAACAGTACACTGTGGTAAATAGCGTTGCCCCGGCTGCCGCCATAACCACACACGCCCATCAGACTAATGGACCGTGTATCTGGATTCATCAGTCCATAGGACCCGTTTCCATTGTTCTACGGTCCACGATAAATGTTCTTTACACCATGCTAAACGACGAGTAGCATTCCGAGTGGAGATGAAAGGCTTATGAGCAGCCGCACGACCACGGTACCAATGGAATGAAGTTCTGTGCGAATGGTACGTGTACATACCGAGGTTCCAGCATTTTTACTCACCTGTACACTGAGGTCTTCTGCGGTACTCCGTCGATTAGCTATAACGACTCCGGAGGCTTCGACGTCCTCTATCACTGATTTTCTTTGATCTGCCGGTACGTTTTGCTGCTTCAGGCACGTCTTCCTTGTGTCTTCCACTTATTCAGTACATCCAAAACAGTTGACTTGGGTATGTTTGAACGCCTCTCGGTTTCTCTTATGGACAACCCACTAATACAGCACCCAACAATCTTTCCTTTCTCAAAGTCCGTTCTCTCTCGCCTCGACATTTTCACTGAACCTCACAAAGCGATATAATCGCGGTCAGCCGCAGGCTTGTTTTTATACCGTTTGCAGCTGTACCGCGCATCTTAACAACGCAGCGGATCAGTTCATTTGCTTTTGAAGGGGTGTCCGGTGACATGTCAATATGGAGTATATGCATATTTATGTTTGGTAATTGTATAGATTTGCAGGCACTCATTGTATTTCATGCTTCCACACTTTTATGTAGAATGATTTCATTTTTCTTTTTAATATATGTAGGACAGCAAGTTTAACGCGATGGCCAATGGTTTTTTCCTATCGTAAAATAGTTTGTTTGTTTTTTTTATTAGAAAAAAAAACACACGAAATGTTTATCTAGGCGTGATTGGTATTGTTTAATGCGCGCCGCCGTTTGCAATGATATAATGTTAACAACTTGCACTGTTGGAGTTCTGTTGATATCAAAGGATAAATTAGTGATCGTTTTTCATCCGTTGGTAATTTAAAAGTTGATACATGTTCTTTACTTGTCTAAACAACACCTGTCCGACAGTTCGATACAAAACACTCTTTCGCCCCATATCAAAAACGTAAGAATTGAACTGGTCAGATAGTCCGACACACAGCTGCACTATAAATTTTAGTCTTCTTTTAAATTAAAAAGAGTTGACGTGCTTTAACTCCGGTAGAGGAACTTCAATATTACACAACTGCATAAAGTAATCAATAAAAAATACTTGTGAAAAACCCAGATTAAACACTGATGAAATCATAAACACTATGCATTCCTATGATGATTAGGGTTAACGATCGGCCCACAACTCTTGCACGCCCCCTGGCAAGCTGTAACATTAACGATCCATTTTTCTAACTGTTAACTGTATGGGGAGTTGTATCATCTGATTATCATACACTGTGCCCAGAAACAAGTGGTAGTCATGAAATAATTAACGAAAACAAACCATTTTTCTGATTGTTGTTCATTTCTAGTTTCATACCTTTTCTTCGATAAAATTGTTCATTTGTAAATCAGTGACCCCGCCCCCCTACAAAATTGTGTTTACGTGAAACATATCAAACTTTTGTAGGACAGGACTCATTGCACAAAAAATAAAGTATCAACCGCAGAGGTTGGTCATCCTTGTATTAAAGAATATAGCAGTAGATACGAAAGATCAAAGTGCCTTCATGAAACCTGTCAATTTTTAAAGTAGCTGATCCGCGCAAGAGGGAGAAACAGTTTTGACATATCAGACACCCAAGGATCAGGATACTGCGACTAACACGGGTATACCTTGCTAAAATCCATAAAAATGGGGGAGGGGGACAAAGACAGGGGCATGCTTGCGAGACGTCATTCCAGCCGTGAGTTCTGGCTTCCGTGGTGATCCGAGACAACTGCAACGCAGAAGGACTGCCAAAACGCTGGGAATACCGATGACGTCATTCGTGAACGGTCCTCGAACATGAAAAAAATTAGGAACAACACGTGCAAGCGTCATTCAGTGCCACTTGGTGAATTCTCCACAGTTTTGTATGTCTTTTAACCGATCTCCTGTCAAACGATGTGCTTTTCGCTGAGTTTAAATTCTGAGTGCAATCCTTCGTCGTAAAAAGAAAAAAAAAGCTGCTGAAATTCTGTTCTGTCAAATAGCAGTTGAACCGGAAGAATTTCCCATGTTTTTCATCACGATATTTCTTGTCATGTAATACAATAAATATTGCTACGACTTCAAAATCAGCCCCAGAGTTTCTTTTCCCCTTCCAAAAAAGTGTGTTTTTTTCTGAAAAGCGTTTCAGTTCTCATAAATCCGAAGTTAATGTCGATGTACCAACGTTAAGGTGGACCGTCAAGTAATTTTGCTTCCTATACTTCCAATGGAAAAACTTCTGTACACATTTTCTTCACAATTAATGCGTTCCCAAGGGTGAAAATTCAAACATCGATTAAAATAGCTTCATTTTATAACTTGGAAGACTTAATATTTTCTAAAACATAACCATAATTATGCAACCCAACATTTGTTTGTCTAGTGACGTCATCAAAGTACAGGTCGCGCCATCTTTTTTCTGGTTTCAACACCACCAAAGGAAAATTTACTGATTTTTAATGTAAGTATGGTTATGTTTTAGAAAAAATTTAGTATTCCAAGTTATAAAATGAAGCTATTTTAATCGATGTTCAAATTTTCATCCTTGGGAACGCATTAATTGGGAAGAAAATGCTAAAACATAACCATAATTATATAAAAAATCAATAGCTTTTCCTTTGTAGGTGTTGGAACCAGAAAAAAGATGGCGCTACCTGTACTTTGATGACGTCAGTAGACAAACAAATGTTGGATTGCATAATTATGGTTATGTTTTAGAAAATATTAAGTATTCCAAGTTATAAAATGAAGCTATTTTAATCAATGTTCAAATTTTCATCCTTGGGAACGCATTAATTGTGAAGGAAATGCGTACAGAAGTTTTTCCATTGGAAGTATAGGAAGCAGAATTACTTGACGTCCACCTTAAACTAAAAAAACAAAGGGATCCTCAACCTTTGAAATACTAAGCAGAAAAGCTGCAGTTCGCGTGATTCAGAACAATACGCACTAAATCTTGTGTAGTTCCTAATTCTCAGACAGACACTGTATCTCTTCCAGTTACATCCTAGGCAATGTCCTAAATTGCTATCAGTCTCTGCCTCACAAAGTTCAGTTTTCCCTTCAAAGTGCTAGGAACATAAGTATAAATATCCCAGGTTACTTTACTAGCCCACTGCTATACCAAAACTGTAAAATTCCCCCTTTTTTTTTTTCGGGGGAGGAGGACGAGACCACCGTGAGCAACTCGATGGGCTATAAGCAGTCGCCCGTCCCTAATTTAAGGTTACTGGTTCCAGCGAAGGCAGAAAGCCTGTTCCGTAAGACAAGCACAATCATGTCTCAAGGGATTCGAACCCGGACCCATATCGGATGAATGCTTAGACAACTGCGCCACCGGCGATGAAATTCCTAACTATTCAATAAAAAAACACAACCTTTAGCTGTTTAAATCATGGGCAAACAACTTCAGCTTTAAAAAAAATGGTATCGCTCATTATAATTTGTCCTTTCACTATCATTTTTTTAGCGCCCAGAAATGTGTTTGAAAACGCTTCGTTTTAATCACAGTCTGTGTGCATGCTGATTCCTTTAGGCTGCGGGTGGCCTAGTGGGCAACGTTCGTGACTGCGACGGAAAGGACCTCAGGTTCGGTCCCAGGCAGGTACGAAACGCGCGATCCACTAAATATCCGCCATGCGTCGGATGGGCACGTTAAGCCGTCGGATCCCAGGTACTCCCCCCCCCCAGTAATAAATAAGGGCGTCTTCCTCCCCTATCTACTTCGCTTTCGTGTGACTTTGCTATCGGGCACTCTAGCCCAAATCTCCTAGCTTCCTATTTCTAAGGGTTGTGTAAGGCCTGGGGTCAGACACTCCCTTCCTAAAATCCTCTACATATGATCTGATCTGATGCTGATTCCCGTACGCATAAAAGGCTTCCCATCCCTATTGTTAGGGATTACTGATTCTGTGGGAGGCAAAGGAGTAGAAATGAAAGCCTTTCAATTGGAAATGTAGCAAAACAAATTAGGAATAACTGAGTTCGATAGCTTGAATAGTAACTTAACTGAGATGCCAGTTTTTCAGGTACAAATGTCCTCTTCGCATAAATAGCTCATTCCAACACGTAAGACGTCATGTGAGCGCGGTGCGCAAAATCAGGCAAACCAGCTCGTCGAGCATCAGTTAGCATTCGACTGACGGTCGGAATGAGAAAAACGAGTGATCAGAGAGACTTTGAAAGTGGCATGATAGTTGGCACTAGGCGCGCCGTTTGGAGCATCTCCCCAGGCGGGACGCTACAGGTGGGCTGGGGTAAGCTTCAGCCCACCCAACTTTTCTTTGAGCCCACTCTTTAGCACCCCCAAAATATTTCATCTGTTAGAACATATGGCTGGTGCAACCGTCAAAGATTTGAAGGAATATACATGAATTTTTCCAATTCACAAAAATTTTGTTATATAAAATGAATTTCTTTTTAAATTTAGTGTTTGTAATTCTGAGAAATGGAGGGAGTCCTCTGAGCGAATTTCTAAAAGCGTGGTAGAAACACATTTTTATAATTATAGTTTAAAAGATGGAGAGAGAGAGAGAGAGAGAGAGAGAGAGAGAGAGAGAGAGAGATATTCCTTGGCGGGTTACAAACTAATATTCATAAACAGCCTCATGATAGAAAAAAGAAAAAAAAAGAAAGAAAAATCGATGTAAGTAAGCTTAAATTTGCGAAGAAATAGTAACTTGCCATAGAGATTCATATCCATGGTTTCCAAACTATGTACATGTGTTGAATAAACATTACGTACAGGCAGGGCTGCTTTACTACTTCGGCGGCCCTAGGCAAAGATTTACTTCGGCGGCCCTAGGCAAAGATTTACTTCGGCGGCCCCTAACAGTATTTTTAACTGAAAAATGTGCATGATGCTTAATTGTTAAAATATCAGTTTTCAATCATATTTGAGTAACGTATTTTTCTCTGAATGACAGGACACTCAAATTTTTAAAAATGCACAAAATTGTTTATGAATATATGAACTTAAGACTAATCTGAAATTTTCTGAAGTTCTCCGAATGCTGCCTATAATATGCTTATTTGTAAATATCATTGTAGCTTGGTGTTTCGTGATTATTCCTGCATAAACTTTTGGGCACATAACTTACAGTAAGGTTTGACGTTAATCACACTGTTTACAACTGTTGTAGAAAACTCAAACAAGGAAAAAAAATGCTTTCCTAGAGTGTAATAATTTTTAAAATTTCCTAAAATTACATTAGTCAAACGATCTACTGTAATAAAAAGTGTGGGAATTGTAATCCGGTTAAATTAGCAAATCTCAGACGTTATGCTTTTCACTCAACCGCGGATACTTTTGTCTGGCGTTTTGTTTACTTCCTAAGCACATTCGTCCTTTGTTATTACCGTTTTATATGTAAAGCCGGCGGAAAAGAAACTAAACTTCACTGCAAAGCATAAATAAAGAAGGGGAACACGGCTGTTTTTATATAGATTCACTCAGCGGCAGCGCCAGCCCCCCCCCCAAAGAAATTCTAGTGGGACACGAGAAAAGGCGTACTTCGACTGTTTATCCTTTTAGTGATCTTATTTGTTTTTGTTTTTTAAAGATAATACATATTAAAAATTGGATAATGACAGAAAATCGATATATGATCAAAATCCGCGGCCCTGGACAGCCGCCTATGTCAAAAGCCGGCCCGACGTACAGGATGCACCTGAAAACTTTTTTCGACTTGGGATAACATTATCGCCGCCCCGCTGGCTTATAACCATTCAGCATTCGTCCGTGAAGGGTTAGGGTTCGGATCCTGGTGAGGCATGGACGTTGTGTTTGTCTTACGGCACTGACTCTTTCCCTTCCCTGGAACCAGTGGTCCTAAAACAGGAATGGACTACTTCTTATAGCCCATTGTGTTGCTCATGGTGGTCGTTAAACCTTCAATCAAAAAAAAAAAAAAAAAAAAAAAGAACACACATTAACAGCGTCGGGTAAAATCCGAATGAACGGACTTTTTTTTGCCAAAATTTCTGTCTAGCACTTCAAAATTTATGCCCCCCCCCCTCATGCTTAGAGCCCCCTAAGGCCCGTTTCGCACACGCGGTTTTTTCTGCCGAAGCAATAAAATCGTCCTGCAGTTCAGGTTTTGGCTAACTTTCACACAAGCTGTTTCATTGCTAGAACGGAGGGGAAAATACCTGAAGTATGAGCGGGAACTATCGGTGGTTCTTTGTTCAACAGCACCTTGTTCCCCACCCGCTCTCACAGGATGGATTGTTTTATTGCACTAGCGGACGATTGACTGACCGCCTGTGTGAACATCTTGCCTTACAGCTATACGTTTCTCTTAATTTGGACGGTATTTTCAAACTCCGGTTTGTAGCGAACCCCTCGGAAGCTGAGCGGCTACCGCGTCGAATTGCTACCACTTCCGCGCGTCTGAAAGTCCCAGTATAATTCAATAGTCCGCTTTAAAACAGGCGGTAAAACAGCCAGGAGATTTATAGCTTCGGCGGAAAAACTCCGCTTGTGTGAAACGGGCCTAAGAGCATAACCCAGTTCTGAGCGGCTGGCGTCGCCAGGACATCTCCCTTAACATTCGTCCTTGAACAGTGCGACACCCAAAAAACTTCCAGCAATCGGCTATCCTATGGTTGAAAACAGCTGTCAAAGGAGACTGGTAAGAATCGTGTAATCGAAGAAACGGGATACAGCGTGGCAAATCACTGAAGAATGCAACGTTGGTGTGCCGAGGATCATCCCTGAACCCCCCACGTATTATTAGACCCTGCCAGAAAATGGGCTACACCGCCTAGCATCAGTTAACATTCGATTGAGGGCTAAGGCGTCTGCTGTCTCCATATTTGTAAATGAGATAGCCGACGACCATGTTGCCAGTCTCCTTTACAAAAATGATTCTGAAGCTTATAAGACTTAAAACTTTGAACACCTCATCAAGAGATCAAACTCCAGTTATTGAGAAGCTCTTTGTAGGCTTTTCTGCGTGGAATTTTTTTGGCTCATTCTGTTGTTCGTAGCCCGAGGAAAATGAGCGTGCTTGTGTGAGCACGGTTCCATAGGTGTCTCCTTAGACAAAGAGTCCGAAGGAGACATTACGAGAACCGTGGTTTCAATGACACGACAGAGACATTTCCAAGAACTAACACACATGGAACAAGTGAACCGAAGTTAAAGCCTTCGTCGAAAAGTAGCAGTGCAATATTTCTAGAATATAAAGCACTTTATGTTAGAGGGCATGGAGCATACCGAACATCCCTCGTATTATTGCGTTCATACATGCGCCATGATGCTTTCATTTACGTGTCAGGGAAAATGGCTGTTGGTTTGATGTTGGTGTTGTTTAAATCCTATGATTACGTAAAAGATGGCGCTGTGACGACTTTTTCTTGAATTGTGGCAGCGAGGACTTCTTCATTGGGTGAGCACAACATCGTGGAGTTTAAATCTTGCAAAGCATGTTCACCTGCAAGCATTAAAAGGGATAAACATTTTCCTCCTTTTCCCATGCTAGGTAAACATTGAGCAAGAAGTATATCTCTGTCTATCCGTGGCCTCCATGTTTGTCAGGGCAGCATTTCTTTCACAGTCTAGTCCTCCTGTAGAAAGCTAAGAATTGTCTTTTCAGCTAGACAAGTACTTTCATCCGAACAACTTTTACAGCTGTACAAGTAAAGTTCTTCTAACCTTGAAGTACTGTTCTCACATTTGGGCCACTGAACCAAATACAACCCTAATACTTCTTGATGCTGTAAAGAAAATAACAGTTTGCCTGGTTAAGTTGCCAGCATTTACTGATCTTTCGTACCTTTCATACATATGGGCAAAAGATCAGATCATATGTAGAGGATTTTAAGAAGGGAGTGTCTTACCTCAGGTCTTAAACAGCCCTTAGAAATAGGAAGCTAGGAGATTTGGGCTAGAGTGCCCGATAGCAAAGTGACACGGAAGCGAGGTAGAAAGGGGGAGGAAGACGCCCTTATTTATTACCGAGGGGCCAGTACCCGGGGCCTGACGGCTTAACATGCCCATCCGACGTACGGCGGATATTTAGTGGTTCGAGGGCTCGTACCTGCCTGGGATCGAACCTGAGGTCTTCTCCGTGGCAGTCACGAGCGTTGACCACAAGGCCACCCGCGGCCTTATGGGCAGAAGAAAACTCTGTGCGTCTTTTATCAGCCACTACTGGGCGTCGGTTTTCTCTCAAGTGTCGGTCCCCCCATCGACTTTATGCAGCTCTTTTTTGCAATACATGAGCCTTAATTACCCAAGCACCCATTTTGTTCTCAGCAAAGTGCCGCACCAATTGCTTTGTCAAATCGTTTATTCATGTCACATCAAAAGTTAGGACTTGGTTATCCCTCCCAACTTTCTGAATCTAAGACCAATATATTTCTGTACTTAAGAGCAAAATTTAAATTGCTCAGACTTTGTGTTGGTAGTGCATTTTATGATAGATTTTTCAATGAATAAAAAATAAACTTTCAACATCTGCGAAGTGGAATAAAATTCTTGAATATTTGTTCAGTCCTTGATTGTTGCTCTCGCGCAAAGTCGGAGAAACATAGCCGACCTCCCAAATGACATATAAGAAACCATTGCATGCATAACCGGAGACGCCGCAGACACTTTCATTATTAGATTCATCCACCTGGACTTCACCTGCTCAGACATTATATGCGCTCCAAGCACGACACCGTCGTTTGTCCTTGAAAAATTCCCCGCTGCTCGTAATAGCGAGAAAAATACTGAACGAATATAACGACTGCACTCAAAAATAAATAAAACCAGCTAGCTAGGCTGCAAGCCACAAAACCTTTTTCCTTTCACTCGTTATTTTGGCTTTGAAAGAATGCACATAGAAAGAGTAGCTACACGAGCAAAATGCAATGGGTGATATCCCGATCTAAAAAAGGGTACAAATATTTGTGCTTAACATTGACGTTATATGTACTTAGAAGCGACGAAAGCAGGATCACATTTCGCCGCCGGATTATCACTTCGAAAAAAATATCAAACCTTTCTACTGATCAGCTAGTTATTGCATTTTGCATATTTTTTCGCATCGTGATAATGACTCGACTCGAAGGGCACTCACAAGTTAGACAGTTGAAGACGGTGTTTTAAGGGCTAGAAAAAGTGAGACAACCACTACGTTTCCCCAATATTGAATGTTAGTGATTTTAATAAAACCTTTAGAAAAGAAGGCAAATGTAAAAGGCCTGAACATGAGGGTGAAAAAAATTGCTAGAATCGTTGTTAGAATCACGTACTCAGTAGCCGGATTAGTACATCTGGGTACAGGAGAAGTCGCCACCTGGAGAACTGGACACATTGAAATTCCTATACCACAAAATTGTTCTGCAAATATCGCGTTGCTGTATTAACTACACTGCTGGCCACCCAAAATGCAACACCATGAAGGACACGAGATTTACTGGACACATAACAGATGCAAAGATGAAACGATTGAGCTTACAGGCCCGTGTGACTTGCGGAACACGCAGACATCAATAGTTCGTGTGGCCCCCATGACTGGCAATAACGGCCGCTACACGCCGCGGCATCGAACGAAAGAGGCTTTGGACGTGGGCTTGGGGTATGTCGGTTCAGGCTGCTTCCACACGTTGCCACAGTTCATCAGGCGTAGCCGCGGGTGGTGGTTGCCGATCAGCGACCAGACGTGTTCGATGGGCGACATATCGGAGAACAGGCGGGCTACGGCAGCAGTGACACCTGGTGGGCCGTGAAGTAGTGTTGCACGATGCGTGCCACGTGCGGGAGCGCATTGTCCTATTTAAACGTGGCCGCTGGAAGGTCCTGCAGGTAAGGGAGGACTACAGGCTCCAAAACGTCGGAGATGTAGCGGTGGCTGTTGAGTGTACCGGCGATGCGTACCAGAAGGATGCAGGTGTCATATCCAATTGCGTCCCAAACCATAACGCCAGACGACGTACTGGTATGGCGATGCATAACGCAGGCGTCATACAGTCACTCGCCGCGGTGCCGCCACACGTGGATCCGACCATCGTGGTGTTGCAGGCAGAAGCGGGATTCGTCAGAGAAGACAATGTCGTGCCATTCCGTAGTCCAGGTGAGGCGTTCAACGGCCCACTGCCGCCGCATTTGCCGGTGGTGTAACGTCAATGGTAATCGGAGCAATGGGCGCCAGGAGACAAGTCCTCGCTCCTACCGTCGACGTCGAACGGTACGCACTGACACAGGTTGCTGAACAACACACCCTAATTCCTGCGCTAACGTTCGTGATGTGGCGGTGCGAGCCGTCAATGCCCGCCGCACAACATGACGGTCCTCTCGTTGTGTGGTGTGCCGCGGCTGCGACAATCGCTCACGTCGGTCCGTCCGTCGCTCCTGCACCCACCGAATCCATACTCGCCTCACTGTGGCTGGATGTCGTCCCACACGGGCGCCGATGTCGCGGTAAGCCACTATTCGTCCCTCTGTCGAACTCCGAAACGTGCTGGAATGACTGCCGTATTCTGCGACGAGGCATCAAGAAGCTTCCCACGCACAGGTCCGGCAGCACAACACACTTCCACTACTTACACCCCGCCTTCTGTGCACCCTTCTTATAGTGCTCCTCGGTGGCGTGCCGGGCGCACATGATTTGCATATGCCCTGCAATGCTAATCGTTTGCATGTCCTCTAGCAGGCGACGCATGCTGCGAATTTCAGACCAATCGGATGCTTCCTTCTTGGTGTTGCTTTTTGGGTGGCCAGCAGTGTACTATTCGAACAACTTTGTATGCAAAATATTTTTAATATCTCATTATCGTTAAGAAATTAGGACATTTCCATGATTTTCTGGATATAAAGACAAACCGGTGAACTGACAACAGAACTATAAGGGTGAATCGAAAGTTTTGCAATATTTGCATAAACGCATGTACTGCGGCGGGTATATCACGTATTTGAACTAGTTCAAGTCCAAGGTTAATAGACAGTAAGGTTTGCTCATATTGCCTCCCTCGCAGCGGAAGTGCCGGTCCCTTACGTAGTGACGTCAGTGTACCACAGGACGCAGCCAGCAGGACGGATAGACTGTTAAAACAATTGAAGCACTCGTGGGAGAAATGTCAACAACTTTTTACTCAAATACGCTCTGAATCTGAAAGCTTGCAACCAAGATGTAATGCAAAAGCACATCTGTAATATAATCAGGAAAAACGGACATCCATGTGAATATTTTATTTAGAGTAAACCGAGAATGTGAAGAAACTTATTATGCATTTCTTTCATTTTTTTTTTCAAATCTGTTTAATCTAAATATCTAAATAGGATATTGACATGACACTAAGGAAAAGTGCAGGGACAGTGATTATACCTTCCAATTTATTTATATGCAACTGTAATACTGTCTTTTTAAATAAATTCAAAAGAAGGAAAAAAAACTTATAAGATTGTGCTGTCAGAACCTCATGAAGAAATCCTTTTATGCGGAACAAATAAAAACTTGAGTAGCATTCCACTAACTTGCTTAATTAAAAAGTTGGAAATTAATTTCACTAAACGCTCTGTTATTATTTGTAACTAATCGCTGAACAGAAAAGTTAAAATCATGGATCTTTGCAATTTTTGTTTGTTTGTTTCTTTAGTCATATTTTATTCGCTAAATTTTGAGAACTTTAAGAATCGGGACATTATTTAACGTAAAAAAATTCCTTCTTCACTTACCTTTGTCATGTTCCTTAGGTAACTGTTTTAACCAGTTTTCTCTTCTTGGGTTGGCAATATATTTTTTGCTGAGCGTTAATATGGCGCATACGGATCATAATTCGGGTTTTCATGAATAGTTTGATGGCTGGGTGCACATTTGGAGGGAACTGATGCGCAGAAGCTTCCACTGCGGTGTGAACAATTCTTTTAACTTTCCTTAAATTATTTTTCCCATGTAGTTTAAAAAAATTTCTTCTAGTTGGATAACCATGCTCATCCACTCATTTGTTGGATGTTGCAAGCAGCCTCTGCTTATGACGCCAATCCAGTCTCAAAGAATTCCTTTTTCTTGCACTAGGTCCAGAGGTGCATTTTTGTCCCCCAGCCCAGGACACGTTGTTTGGCATTTAAATGCAACATATCCAGCAAGGTATCGTAAAGCTTGGTACGATATGCTGTCACTAGAAGACGTAATTGCAGTTGTGGGTTCTTCGCGAAGTGCAGCCGTAATTTCATTTTCACTTGTGTGGGCTTTTTCATCATTGCAGGATGCGTTATTGTGTAAGACACAGGAAGACGAGAGCATGCAGACAGTTAAATAATGTTGTTCTGACTCAGGCAAAACGTTAGATTTCTGACAGTTCCAGACTACTTTCCCAAGTACCAGCAGTCTGAGACGATTTTGAAATTCCAGTGGTGAAGGGTGATCATAGGTATTCCCTGCTGCACGTATCTGTGAGAAAAAATTTTCTAGGACATCTTGATTAACTCTGTGAGTTAAAAAATATTTTAGCTCATATTTTTCGCTTACAATCTTGTGGACAGCCATTACGGATGTAATACTGACCAGAAGACCTTGCTGAAATGGTAGGGCGTTTTTTCTTTCAACAACGCGCATCTGCGAAAAACTGTTGTAAGCCTCATTCAGAAGTTGAAAGTGCTGTTGATTGTTACCTAAAGCACATCGGAATGGTTTGTCTGATAATGGTTGCCCCGAATTCATTGTATCAAAAAATCTGTCAACAAGAAGAATAAAATTTGCTGCTTCATCATCTTCGGGAAATAAATATTTGATGGCATTTCCAACACGCTACGAAAGCAACTGTACAGCATAACGTACAATCTGCCTATTTGCTCCTGTAACACGTATGTGTGTTTCACTCATATTATACGCTATTTTTAATTCCTTACTGTCCTTCTCTAATAGCTTTTCAAATAGGGAGCAATTTATCACTATATTTCTTATTTTTATGCCACTGTCCAAAATAAGGTTTCGCAATAACTTTACCATATGCGGAATGTCAGCAAATACATTTATATGTCTGTTTTTGTCGAATAGATTTTCAAAGAACGGACTCTCAGGTGATATAGCCAATTCTTTCCATAATTTCTGGTTTAAAGCTCCCAGATCTGAAGTAAGAGCAAATACAGGAGACATGATATTTTCTACGGCACAAATTACTTTCATTAATATTTCTCTGAGACTGGAACCACTAACGTCAAAATCGTAAAATACTGGTTGTTTCCAGGGATTAACAAGTCCTCTTGCCATGAATACCAGTACGTACCTACACGGTCATATAACTTCATCTGTTTCAATATTATAGCACATGTTGCTGGAAACTTTCATTTCATCTATAGAAATTACACATGTTCTTTCGGCTTCAGTCATTTGCATTCCTTGGCTCTGCATCAGTTTTAAAGTTGTGGCTTGAATTCCAGGTGAACATTTAATTGTAGCTACCCATCGGCGCAACGTTGACAAAGCAGGAAGCGGAATATTAACTTTATTTCTCAAGTAGTGATATGCTCTCCTGGAAACAGTTCTTAATGTTATTGCAGCTGCAATATCAGTAGAATTCCAAACAATCCGTTTTTGGCCTAACAAAATCCTTATCTGTCCTGGAGTCAACACTGTAGAAAGCAAATTTTTCATGCACATTTCTCTGTCTTCTTTCTCATCTTTCCGTAATCTTCGCAATTATAATAATTCTTTCTGCATTTGATTCTGTTTTACTTTGAGGACTTTTACACGTAAAGTTAGACTATGGTTTGAAGAGCTCAAATATAATATTTGTTTTTTCAGCTTTTCATTTTCCTTCATCAAAATATAATTTTCCTTCAATAGAATTTCATTTTCTGTTTTCAGGTCTTTCATACATTCAATTTCAGTATTTTCATCATTGGCATTCCACATGTCTTCCAAAATTTCCTCTGCATTATCAGAGTTTATCAAATCGCCAACAAGATCAGTTCGTTTCCTTTTCTCCTGTCTGTTCTTTCTCTCTGAATTAGAATTTACATTAAAGTTTCCCGGGAGGTTTAAACTTGGTACAGCTGTGTCCTTTAGCATTTTGCGGATAGGCAAACCTAGAAGTTCATTCCTTAAATCGCGTTCGTAGTCTTCCTCAGGAAAATGTTCCGAACAAATAGCTGAATTCATTTCGTTGAAACTGTCAGCTAGTTTGCATCTCAATTTCCATGTTTTACGCAAAACTTCATTTTTCGGAAACCTATGGTAATGAATGCCATTCCTTCTGGTTTTCGAATAATAATTTTGACACGTTGCTATTGCGCACGAACCAGGCATGTTCAGTGTTTAACGTATAACCAAGGAAAAGAAAATTTGTTTGCTACAAATACCTAGCTTCAAATGAGACAATGTAGCTTTCAGACCCTGAACCAGAAAAACGGGAGCAAGCAGCTTTAGGCGGATGGGGTGGGGAGGTCTCCGGGACTGTGACGTCACGAATGCGACCCCTGAGACAGTGCTCAGCGGAAGTGTCAGATAAGCATAACCTTGGAGTCTACTAACCTTGGTTCAAGTCCAGCACTGCAGTCAGCCAAAAGGGATATAAAGTGGTAGTCGTTGCTGTGAACTGCATTGCATGTCGTCGTTCTGTCTGCGGTTGGGACGCCTAAAAGTTGAACAGCCACAACCGGCTAATTAGGGAACTTTTGCTTTAGGAGTTTGAACTCGGCCATAACACTGCTCAAGCAACACGAAACATTTGTCATGCGAAAGGGGAAGGTTCCGTGGACCACAGCACCGCAACCAGAGGGTTCAAGAAATATCACTCAGGTGACAGAAACCTCGACGATCAGCCAAGTTCAGGTAGGCCGTCTGGTGTAATTCCGAGGGTATAACATTACGAATTTGTTCCAGACGGTCAGACCGTCATCGCCAACCTCTACTCTGAACAGCTGGAGCGGATGTATGCCGTTTTGGAGGAGAAGTACACGTCACTGGTGAACAGAAAGTGCGTTCTCATGCACAGGACAACGCTCGGCCTCATACGGCAAGAACGACCCAGGCAAAACTCCAGGAACTTGAGGGCATCGAACTGATGCCACTCCCAGTATATAGTCCAGACCTTGCCCCATCGGATTTTTACTTGTTTCGGTCCATGGTCCACTTCCGTAGCAAGCGGCACTTCAACAACCAGGAGGAGGTAGCAGCTGGGGTGAAGGAGTTCTTCGCCTCGAAGGACAAGAACTGGTACTACCGCGGAATCGAAAAACTGACAGACAGATGTATAAAGACGGTGCAATACGATGGCCTATACTTTGAATGCTAGTCAGCTTTCGTCGTAAAGGTACGTATGAAGACAAAGTGATCCAAATATTGCAAAACTTTCGACTCACCCTAATACCTACAAAAATACACTATCTACCAACAAGTAAGTGGACACCTGTGATAGCAAAGGAAAACGAAGTTTTTTCACCTTCAATAGTTGGTGGAGCCTCCACGAGCGGCGATTACAACTGCGACCCTCCTGGGCATACTCTCAACCAGGCGTTGTACGACGGCTAGTGGTATTTTCTTCCACTCGGCTTGGAGAAGACAGGTCAGTTCCTTCACCGATTTCGGATGGTGGGGGGACACCCCTTAAGTCGACGCTCCAACTCGTCCCAGAGGTGCTCGATAGGGTTAAGGTTCGGGCTCTGCGCAGGCCACTCCATTCGATTAACCCATTGTCACCATACCAAGCCATGGTGGACCTCGCAATATGACAGGTGGCATTGTCATCCTGAAAGTAACATGGGTCCACCGCGTAAAACTGCCACAACGTAGGAAGCGTATGGTCATCCAAAATGGTGCAGTAGGTCTCGGCGTTGAGTCTACCAGGAATTGCGACCAAGGGTCCCGTGCCATACCAGGAGAAACGCCCGCATAGCATAATTCCACCGCCGCCGAACTTCACAGTTGGCACAATACATTCCGGCAGGAGGCGTTCTCCATGCAGACGCCAAACCCAGACCCTACCATCCGAACGGTAGAGGGTGAACCTTGATTCGTCGCTTCAGAGAACCTGTTTCTACTGTTCAACGGTCCACTGTCGACGTTCTTTGCACCACGTTAGTCGAGCAGCGGTATTGGACTTGGTGATCAAAGGATTGTGGGCGGCAGCACGTCCATGATAACCGAGCAGATGGGCTTCCTTACGGATGATATTCATCGAAAGAACACTCCCAGATACCTATTGAAACTCCTCGCGGATGTGGCCCATCGATTTGGTGCGGTTCTTCCGAATTTCTCTGGCCAGCACCCGTCGGTCTCTAACTCACAGTTTTGTGGGTCTGCCGGGTCGGGGCACATTCCGACAGTCACCTCTCATCTTCCACTTGCCAATCACGTAGGCCACTGTCGAATTTGGGTACTTCAACTAGCTGGATATGTCACGTATGGATCGGTCATTTCTGTGATACCCGACGATTACACCTTTCTCGAAATCAGAGAGCTCCGAACTGCGTGGCATCTTGCATGCGACTGGTTGCGTTGTTGTTTCCCACACGATATTTAACGGCGGCGGCCCGTGACGTGTATCAGGACCGCAGATATCATCGATTGCAGGTGTGTCCAATTACTTGTTGGTAGATAGTGTATTATGGGGCCATGTAAAAATTGCACTTTCGACTGCTCCTCGGTCGCTTCCCCAGAGGTCGGTTTTCTGACTCATAGTTCGGTAATTTAGTGTTTTCTTGCCATATTAAAAGTATCACAGCTAATTTTTGTTACGACTACATTGCTGTGACTTTGTACCGGTTTCGTGGCATGTGAAGAAAGCGGGGCTTCATCCCGAAAATGTAAAATATGAAGAATGACAATTCCGAGCTCCGTCAGATTTTCAGAATTTTCAAAGTGCTACTCAACAAATTCTCTGTGAGCATCGTCTACAGCTGGAACCCTTGGAGATGGGGGAAGGGGAGGCTTATATTGAAAAACGTATAAATAATCTGTAGTCCAATCGCGAGCAGATTTACACGATTTATAAACTAGAACTGAAATTCTGCCCGGGCATCGGCTGCCGTTGGAGCCCCGTGTGAGTACATAATAGCAAAAATATAAAATCAAAAGAATTTAAGGACTAATCGGGAGCAGATTTTCAGGGTTTATAACATACATTTCAGCAAATTCTGTGACAGTATCGGCTATCGCTGGAACCCTTCGTATCTGGGGCTTCATCCCAAAAACGTAAGATACGTAGGGCGTTCAAATATAAAAGAAAATTTTGCTACCACTCGAGTACAAATCAACCCGTGGTACAATGCTTTGCCGGACAAATAAAGACAACTACATACTGGCAAACAGCAAGAATCGGGTGTAATCATGATGTTAGTGTAAGATGTAACCAGTAGTCTGGCACGTAGCGTATAATTGTAAATTACGCACGAACGAAGGTGGATGGGGGTAAAGAAAATTTGTTCTTAAGATCAGACGTTCGCTGTGACGCGTAAGTCTGGGCGTACAGAGCAGACGGATGGAGAGACAGTTCGGCATAAAATTAAAACAAAAATAAAACAAATGATTGAGAATGGGGGTAGCAAATATCAGACATTTCGTGTGATGCCTAAGCGTTTTTAAAGGAAGGACAGACAGAGAGATAGACATTTCGTAGAGAACAAAAAGAAGAAAATAGCCATAGACTTATTCATAGTATGGGTGAAGAAAATTTGGTTTTGAGACCAGATTTTCTATGATGCCAACGAGTGTGAGTAATGCCGGACAGATAGATGGATGTAGAGACAGTTCAGTAAAAATAAAATAAAAAGATAGGCTATAACGTAATTTGTTTTTCCGCTGTAACTTAGTCCTTGCGACAGTAATTACGTTTTGTATGCTAAAGTCAATGTAATATTAGAAGGTATCCATACGCATTACAAGAAAGGTCAATTGTAGTACTTACAAATACGCTTATTTTGCTTGCACTTCACACTCACATCCGGTTTATCTGCGTACTCAATACAGTATCAGTGATTTAACATTCAATCGCAGTATAACAGAACGTCCATCATCAATAACATCAATCTCCTTAACGACAGCTGCATTGCCTTTTTATCTATCGTTCTTATCCGGCCACACATACGTCACTCATGTTCCGACCTCAGTGTGTTGCCAACATCATTCTCGTTTGAGGGAAAAGACATAGCGTTAAGGTTTGAAAATGTCAAAGAGAACAAACTCGAATTTTCAGAAAAAAAGAAACTCAAAAGGAAAGTTAAAATACCAGGCGTGCAAAAATTAAGGACGAGACGGTTTTTCGAATGTAACGTTGTGCAGAAGTGGTCCACATCGACTCAAATCATACCATAAGATCCCCAAGATGTAAGAATATGGGACAAGTGAGCAAAACCGTCCAAACAAGGAATCCAAAGGATACAAAGGCACTTTATTGAAAAGGTAGCTTCGAGCACAACTGGACAGAAGACAGAAACGTCCATGTGACAGGCGGCTGCCAAGAAAAATCCAGTCTTTAGTAGGGGATATGATCACCCCTGACTGCGTTGCAAGATTTACAACGTCTGCCCATGCTGAGGAAGAGGTTGCCAAGGAGCTGTTGAGGCATCGCGGCCCATTCCTCTTGTAGCGTCAATTGCAGCTGCGGAATCGTTGCTGGCGGCTGGTGACGTGCTGCCAAGCGTCTCCCGAGAAGGTCCCATACGTGTTCGATTGGATTTAGGTACGGAGACCTTGCGGGTCAATCCATGCGTTGAATATCTTAACTCTACAACAGCTCTGCGACAGCCACTGTACGATGAGGTGTAGCGTAGTCGTCCATGAAGAGGAACTCAGGACCCACAGCACCTCTAAACAGACGCACGTGAGGCAGGAGAATCTCGGTACAATAGAGGACACCAGTGACTGAACCTCCTTGGAAGATGTGGAGGTCAGTACGGCTACCAAGCATGATACCGCCCCAAACGAGAACTCCGCCACCTCCAAACCGGTTCCTTTCGATAATGTTGGAGGTGTGACTGCGTGTTCCCTGCTCTCTCCAGATGTGTATACGTCCAGAATCGCTCGTCAGACTAAATCGGCTCTCATCCGTAAAGAGAACTCGACACCATTGCTGATGTGTCCAGTTTTTGTGTTCCTGGCACCACAGAAACCGCCGTCTCCGATGAGCAGGCGTTAATGGCACACACCGTACTGGTTGTTGTGCTAATAGACCACCTTTGTGCAGGCTCCTTCCCACGGTAAAACGCGATAACGGAGGTCCAGTTGTCTGTTGCATGTGCCTTGCGATTTCTCCCGCTGTCTGCCGTCTGTCTGTTCTCGCCTGTAGGACAATATACCGGTCGTCCACCGCCGTGGTTGCTCGTGGACGACCACTGCTAAACTCTCGGACAGCTGTTCCTGTCGTTTGAAATGCTCTCCAAGCTCGTGAAACGATGCTGTGAGCGACTCCGAACTCCTCGGCCACACTAGTCACACTTCGATTTTCTTCCAACTTCCCAATGACGCAACCTCGGGTAAAGTCATCCAGATGTCGTCTACTGGATTGCCTTTTGGCCATATCACACGGCGGCAGCAACTCGACGACGTTCAAATTGATGTACACCGTGCAATAGCGTTCACCAAATTGCTGAGCGTACACCGCCCGTGTGCTTTATACCCTTCCGACACTGCCCCCATCCTACGTCATGCTGCCTATATGAGCATACCCTACCGTACCGGACCCTAGTCTATCTCCTGAGTGGTCTTTCGGTCCGATCTACCTGCTCGCTCCGCTGTTATGCTAATTTCTCCTCTTCGTCTTTAATTTTTGCACACCAGTGTGGAATATAAGTTTCAAGGCATGGTGATTTTTTTTAAGTCGGACGTTCTGTGCGGTAGCTAAAAGTGTTTGTAATAACGACAAACAAACGGGAGAGACAGACAGTAGATCAATGGAAACTGGTCCTATGGACTGATGAATCCAGATACACGATCCATCAGTCTGAGGGCCGTGTGTGGGTATGGCGGCAGCCGAGGGAACGCTCTTTACCACAGTGTACTGTCCGTAGGGTCAAGTTTGGAGCTGGCAGTGTGCTCGTGTGTGGGTGTTTTTCGTGGTATGGTCACGGCCCATTGGTTATCGTGGACAAACCTGTTAACCAGGAGGTCTACCTCGATATTCTGGACAATTATGCCCTACCAACTCTGTGGCTTTCAAAATTGTTTATTGAGAAAACCTGAAAGGAGGATTCAGATGGCCTGTACTTACAGTGCCAACAGAAACGTAATTAATAACATACACTGAAGAGCAATTGAATTAGAGATACCTGTCCAGTAACGTGTAGCACCACCTTTCGCCCGGATTACGGCGGCGATTCGTCTCGGCATGGACTCGACAAGACACCGGAAGCGCTGGGAAGTCATACGGATCCACGACCCTGAACAAGCTCCCACAGTTCACGAAGATTTGATGGAGGGGGTCATAGCCTCGAACATCTCTCTCGATGGCATCCCAGATGTGCTCGATGGGATTGAGGTCAGGTGACCTAGCTGGCCAAGGAAGTGAGGTCACGTCGATGGAGTGTTCATCCAACCATTCGGATACAATTCGGGAGCGATGGCACGGTGCATTGTCTGTTGCAGGATGAGGTCCCCAGTGGGATGTTGAAGACGCACAAACGGGAGCAAATGGTCGTCCAGGATATCCCGGTAACATTGACCTGTAAAGGACGGTGTCATACGCACCAGGGGTCCCATTTCAGTCCTGGTAAACAGTCCCCAGACGAGAATGCCACCCCCACCAGCTTGAAGAGTACCCTTCTGGCAGGAAGGATCCATCGCTTCATGTGGTTTGCGCCCCTTCCATCCGCATGCACCAACGTGAATCTCGACTGATCGGTCCAGGCAACATTTTTTCCCCACATGTCTAGGGTGCAGTGGTGATGTTCCCGCGCCCATGCTAATTTTTGCACCCTGTGATGTGCAGTCAGCAGCGGTACCTTCGTGGGACGATGGCTTATCTAGCCCATAGCGAGGAGATGGTTCTGGATGGTGTGGCTGCTTACACATTTTTGTGCACCAGCGTTAAATTGCGGAGTGATTTCCTGCACTGTGGCCCGTCTATCCGCTGTTACAATGCGAACTAGCCGACGATGACCCCGCTCATCCACACGCTGTTGTCCACGGCAGTTGGCCCTTGCAGGGATGGTTTTACCGGATTCGATGTACTCACGGTGCGCCCGTGACACAGTGGCTCGTGAAAATCCCAGTGCCTGCACGATTTCCGAGATGGAGTGACCCATTCGTCGGGCTCCGACAATTTGCCCACGATCAAATGAGCTTAGACCATTCGTCTTACCCATACTGCTTCCGACTCCTACTGATTCCCGTCGCATCACTCCTTACATTGTCGGATCGCTGCATACGTCATGTCGTTTCCGTTTACAGGGCCGCCCACAGCGTCACATTTGCATAACGCCAGTTGTCTCTAATTCAATTGCTCCTCAGTGTATGTACAGTGATGACAAATGTACAGATGCTGAAGTGCTATATACAATGGCAATAAAATCATAGTAGATGAGTATCTTCACAGATATAAGTTGTGCTACAGAAGTGACAGACAACAATTGTGCATGAGTAATGCACGAGAGATACACAGTGAAGAATCAATATGAACAATTCCAGTAGAAATGTGTAACAAAGATAAAGGTATAGTTATAATACTATGTACAATGTAGTGATGTACTGGGTAGGTGTCTATGAGAGGCTAATATCAAATGAGCAAGAAATATTAAAATATGTACAACATGTGCGGTAATAGAATGGTTGATGTCAAATAGAAAGTGTAAAAGGCAATGTGATAACATGAATAAGTAGAGTGCAGTGGTAAAATCTTTGTGGCGAATGTCACAGGTAAGAACTTTACAAGGTGCAAGTGATACAAGTAAAATTACAAATGGCAAAGTAATGGAGAACAGTTCTCAAAGAAGGAGTTGTACATGTACTGAGGGATCAGTAAAGCAGGTTCGATTTGGTGACCAAACCCGGAGAAAGCGACGTTTCTGAGAGTCAGTTGAAGCAGACACATATGCCAGGCGCAATCGCGACAGAAGCCTGTTGCGAAAGATACAACACATGGCATCCTACAATTCAAGTTCACTATCTTGAGCGGATATGTCAGATGGTGACTGGATGGTGTCATCGGCTGCTATGCAAAGGAGGTCTAAACGACGGACGAATTTCGTTATCCAGCGGGGATCACCAAAGGTCTCACGAGGCACCGCTTGAAGATGAGATCGGATGATTTGCAATTGTAGAAGAACATCAGGTAGAACTGCAGTATAAGAAGATAAAAAGTTTTTCGACTGTTTGTTTTGACGGGGACCTGAAATGAAATTATATAGAACATCTCCAGTGACTAGAATTTGAGGAAGAGAAAAAAGTTTTTAGAAATTGAAGAAATTCATGTGAGAGAACTGGGTCTGCAGAACCAGTATCGGTATCAGTATCAAGCTCAACAGAAGCATCTGATGAAGTGTAGCCGACTGAGTGATCGCTACGGTCAGAGCGGTCAGTTGTTCGGGTTTTCTTGGCACGAGCATTGTGGGTCCTTCGACGCTTTCATCTACCCCGAGTGGGAGGGGGGGGTTGCATCAGGGTTGTCAGGTACTTTGAAATGGCTAGGCGCAGTGGACCAACCAGGAGAAACAGACGATTGTACTTGAGCATCCCCCAAGTGAGGGGTGAGGGGGAGTGAACTAACAAGCAAAGGTGTGTCGGATGGAAGATGTGACGGAGAAGGATACACAGGTCCGGATTCTGCAGTTTGTTGCGAAGTCATGCGTTGACCAACGGTTGTAATGCTACTTTGCTTTCGCTGAAGTCGTTGAGGGTACCGTTGAAGCAGACGGTGTTTGGGCTGTCGAAGTTGTAGTAGAAGTGCAATGTGGACATAAGGCACGAGGATGTCTGAACTTGGGTGGAACTCGTAGTTTCGCTTCATCAGACGGAAAAAACACTTAGCCGCCCCGGTGGCGTAGTGGTCTAAGCGAGGGCCTCTGATCATTCGTCCGAACGGGGTCCGGGTTTGAATCCCGGTGAGGCATGGATGTTGTGTTTGTCTTACGGCAGTAGCTCTCTCCCTTCCCTGGAACCAGTGACCCTAAATTAGGGACGGGCGACTGCTTATAGCTATTGAGTTGCTCACGGTGGTCGTTAAACCTCAAATCAAATTAAAAAAACACTTACATTTTCGCCGTAGGCCAAGAAGATAACGATCTTCCGGCTGAGTTGGGATGGAGAAGAAGGTGGCCGCCCCGGTGGCGCAGTGGTCTAAGGCGCTGGCCTCTGATCATTCGTCCGTAAGGGGTCCGGGTTCGAATCCCGGTCAGGCATGGATGTTGTGTTTGTCTTACGGCACTGGCTCTCTCCCTTCCCTGAAACATGTGACCCTAAATTAGGGACGGGCGACTGCTTATAGCCCATTGAGTTGCTCACGGTGGTCGTTAAACCTCCAATCAAAAAAAAAAAAAAAAAAAAAAAAAAGAAGGTGGTGATTGTGCCAACTACACGTCCAAAATTTTGCGCAACGGACAGTAAAAGTTCGTCTGAAACTTCTGGCGTGACTGGAGAAAAACCGAGAACAGTAGGCATGTGGGAGATAGGATCAGCATTAATATGGCGGTCACCAATAGAAAGTCCATCACTTATAACTTGAAGTGCAAATTTGGGATCAGAGAAATATGCGGTTACTTTGCTATCTTTCCGGCCTACGTGTGTGACAGCTGACTTTGGGAAGAGTAAACGAAGTGCTGCGCTGTACGCAGTGAGCTTAGTATTGGCAAGAGCAGGGAAGGCAACGCCGAGGTCAACTTACTAAGGAAGTGTTGACCAGCTGGCGAAGTTGCTGGAGATCGACGAAGAAGTTGGAGTTAGCATTACACTTCATCTGATGAGGGCCTTTGATAGAAGCCGACGCAGAAGGTAGAGAAAATTTCTTCGAAAGGACGGCTGCATATGGAGTGGCTGGGCAGTGTGATGACGTAGAGATCACTGACGAAAGTGAAACGTCCATCGCCTCTTCTGTCACCTGCTGGGAAGGTTGCTGGTCACCACTCAGTGACGTTGAAGTAGGATTAGCTGATAGGGTAGCTAAACTACGCTTAGGAGAGGAGGGGCTTGTCGGATCAGGCCCGCCATTGGTGGATGGTGGAAGAGGATGAATATCGTTATCAGAAGCAAGAGCTGGGACGTCGACCTCGCCCGATGTAGCCATCCGCAATGGCGAAGCAGAATTCACGTCTCGGCCGACTTGGCCAAGACAATAAAACGAATATAATTTAACTAAATGATCCCTCTCCGACTTGGCAAGGATACGAGCAGAATCGTGGAACCTTCACGGAACTCACACACACAAAAATAAATACTCGGAACACCAAAGAGAGCACAGGCAACGCGAAATTATACTGAGCAGAAAAATTGCGCGTATGTGGCAATACTATGTAACCGAACCTTGTTGGTACCAGCAGCACCGAGCCATAAAGCAAGGACTGTTGCGGTGTGGTTCGACGATAATTCCGTATCGTGTGTGGACTGGCCAAAACAGAGCCCTGATCTTAATCCCATAGAGCACCGATGGGATAAATTAGAGCGCCGCATAAGAAGTTTGGAACCGAGGCCTACTACTAAGCAACAGTTAGCGACAGCATTATGTACTGAATGGAAGCGCATACCTATCGCTGTGTTCCAAAACCTTGTCTAACGGATGTCTCGAAGGATCAGTGCATGCATTGAGGCCAAAGGTGGACAGACATCTTACTAACGCATGTCAATAAATGCTATGTTGTGTTTCTCTTCTAGGTGTCCGGTGACTTTTATCAATATAGTGTATATTCGAACAAAGGTTTCTTGGCGCACCCCACCCACATGCTTTCTGGCCTGGGCCGCTACCGACTCCAGAGCGCATAGAGCGCCAGGCCAATTCTTTTTTCAGTACTTCACCACTGTTATAAACCGCAAATACAGCAAATTACCTAAAACGTAGCAATTGAAATATCTTGATGAAATTTCACGCCGTGTTCGTCGCTGATTGGGTCCACATTCTCAGGAAAGAAATCCAAGTGGGAGTCCAGGAAATGGATTTCCAGGGACATATTACTTCCCATAGCTTAGTATGAAGATAAGAGTTCACGCACTAAGTCAAGATAGTTTTCTGCCTTAAAATTCCCTAAAAAGTTTTTAGTAACAGTTTTGAAATATTTCCAAGCTGCTTTTTCAACTTGGTTCAACTTCTCAAACTTTTCATACTGTATCAGCTCCCTTATTTAACGGCCTACAAAAATCTCTTCCTTAATTTTGGCTTCACTAATTCTGGGGAACATTTCTTTTAAATATGCGAATTTTAATCCAGTACTATTTTGGTCCGTTGCCTTGGCAAACTTTTTTATAAGTCCTAGTTTAATGTGTGTGTGTGTGTGTGTGTGTGAGGGGGGCAGGGGGTAAAATTTTCATTTTCAGGGTCGACCAGTGGTGGGTTTAAGACGTTTACCTTCCTCGGAGTTAGTGACTCACGTTTCGGCCAGTTCTCTCTCTCTCTCTCTCTCTCTCTCTCTCTCTCTCTCTCTCTATCCCACTCACATAGGAAACAACAAAATTTGTGTATCCAAGCAGCAAACCAAGCAAAAGAGCAATGCCTTTCAAGTCTCCACAGCCGCCCCGGTGGCGCAGTGGTCTAAGCGATGGCTTCTGATCATTCGTCCGAAAGGGGTCCGGATTCGAATCCCAGTGAGGCATAGATGTTGTGTTTGTCTTACGGCACTGGCTCTCTCCCTTCCCTGGAGCCAGTGACCCTAAATCAGGGACGGCCGACTGCTTATAGCCCATTGAGTTGCTCACGGTGGTCGTTAAACCTCCAATAAAAAAAAAGTCGCCACAGATGTTCCAAGCACATTTTACAAGAGATATGAGGAGCCTAACTCCTATATATTTTTTTAACTATTATTGGAAGTTTAACGACCACCGTAAGCAACTCAATGGGCTATTAGCAGTCGCCCGTCCCTAATTTAGGGTCACTGGTTCCAGGGAAGGGAGAGAGCCAGTGCTGTAAGACAAACAACATCCATGCCTCACCGGGATTCGAACCCAGACGCCTTTCGGACGAATGATGAGAAGCCATCGCTTAGACCACTGCGCTGCCGGGCCTGCAACTCTTATCTTGATCACCCACTTTACAACCAAAATGAAGCTCATAACATTTTTTAATTAAAGGGGTAAAATTTCACCTTTGAGCTTTAAAGGTTACTTCACTGCACACGTAACAGAAAGTATCAGGGTGATTCAAGCACTTCCTTGGTATGATGGCACGATTTGAAACACATTGCTATTGCATAAGTTATTATTCACTTCGAAAAAGTAACAGAACATTCGCAATGCATACACCGTGAAGGACAGATCACCACTGGCAGAACAATGGCTTCTTAGATGTTGTCGCGAGGTGTCATTGCATTGACCATTCCTGACTGTGGCTAAGCACATACACAGTGTCTTTATAATGACAGATTGTTTTTGTTTTGTTTTTGCACACTACATATATACATAATATAAAATAAAGTCCCCGGTAGGCGTCTGTCTGTTTGTTCGGGATAATCTCGAGAATCGCTGGACGGATTTTGATGCGGTTTTCACCATTCCACAAAGTATTTGTCGAGGAAAGTTTAGGTGTATGAAACATTAACCTACGACAAAAGGGAGCCGAGCAGTAACAATTTTAGTGACAAGTCAAAGAGCCGCCCCGGTGGCGCAGTGGTCTAAGCGATGGCCTCTGATCATTCGTCCGTAAGAGGTCCGGGTTCGAATCCCGGTGATGCATGGATGTTGTGTTTGTCTTACGGCACTGGCTCTCTCCCTTCCCTGGAACCAGTGACCCAAAATTAGGGACGGACGACTGCCCATTGAGTTGCTCACGGTGGTCGTTAAACCTCCAATTCCAAAAAAAAGTCAAAGAAAAAAACGCCGTTCGCATTCTTTCGTTGCGTTCACTACCTAAACAACGATGCGCGGCGACCGGTTTATGAAAAATGTTTGCTCATTGGGAAAAAGAAGCGAGGCGCATGCGCGGCGGCCGTCTGACAGCATGTAAGGCCACAGACTAAATGCGTAGTTACATCGAAGGTTGAAAGAATTGGTTTATCGGCGCTCGCACAGACGTAATTCGTAGTTATTTTTGTCCACCCGTATGTATATCTTTGAGTAGCTTTAATTAAAATTTAAATATTTTATTAACATTATGCAGAGACGAAAATCGAATATAGGTCGTAGTAAAGGCCTTGATTCAGTGAAACCATCAGCAGTTACAATGGCTTTGAAATCCTGCGGTGTTGAAGATGTGTACATTAATATTATTAATTACGTCTATGAAAATGCAAGTGCAAAGATTCGGCTGTTTGAGAATGCAGCACACATAAAAATTTGAAAGGGAGTGAGACAAGGTGACACCATATCTGCCAAGCTCTTTAATGCCACATTGGAAAATGTCTTTCAATCACTCAACTGGGAAAACAAAGGGATAAAGATTAATGGAGATTATTTAACTCACCTTCGTTTTTCTGATCACAGTCATTTTTGCAATTTCCCCTTCAGCGCTGCAGAGTATGATTCAGGAACTTGCTGACAAGAGTAAAGAAGTGGGATTAATAATGAACTTTCAGAAGACAAAACTGATGTGCAATGCTTTTACAAGAAATGAAGATTTATCGATTGATCGAGAAAAGCTGGAGATAAGATGCGCACGTTTATCTTGGACAGCAGATATCAAGTGAGGGTCACATTGATGAAGAAATTAATCAGCGTATAAAACTTGCCTGGAGAGCTTTTGGAAGAAACAGCCTAATTTTCAAGAGCAATATACCATTATGTCTTAAAAGAAAAGTGTTTGATCAGCGCATCCTTCCAGTGCTTACGTATTATAACGAAGTAAATTTCTCCGTCATTTCTGTCCACACCAGGATTCGAACCCGGGTCCCCTCATTCCGGAATAAGTTGCTTTACCAATTGAGCTACGCGGACGTTTTATTCTGATTCCTATCTGCCTTTATGTCGTGTGCGTCCTTCTGGCAGGTACGTCACATCTCCTGGTACGTTACAGTATGGTGCAGAGACGTGGACCTTAACTAAAAGAGACATACAAAGGCTGCAGACAACTCAAAGCAGCATGGAGAGGTGCATGCCTGGTGTAACCAGGAGAGATAAGAAGAGCAACTCGTGGATCAGAAAAATGACAAGAGTGGAAGACATCATGATCCGAGCAAAATCCCTGAAATGGCAATGGGCTGGACATACTGCCAGAAGGAAAGACCATCGATGGACAGTCGAAATTTTAGATTGGATTCCAAGGGACAGGAAAAGGCCCAAAAGAAGACCACATGGAAGATGGGTGGATGAAATTCGGAAGTATGAAGGAGTAACATGGAGGAGACTGGCACAAGACAGACCGTTGTGGAAGAGGCTTGGAGAGACCTTCGTCCAGCAGTGGATAGAAAATGGTTGACAATGATGTTGATATCAGACACTAAATGAATTTGTTTATCCCGTCATAATGAAACTTTCCAAGAAACAGAATCCCAATTGGAAAATGACAGACAAGGAATGGCTTTACAAAGAGAAAGACAGTCGCCTGTTGAACGTAATAATCGTCTCTCTTTAGATCGAAGTAGACATAATTCTTAGAGAGAAGGAGAATCGTATGTTCAGCGCAACAATCGCTTATCTGCTGACAGGAACAGACATGTTATTATGAGAGAAAAGAGACGAGTAAGTCGACTTGAAAGAGCAAATGTTCGTAGTCTGATAAAGAATATTCCGCTATGAATTATGATTCATCCATAAATTATGAAAATTATAGTTCTGTTTCTATAGGTACTATGTCTTATCTGTCAATATTGTTCAGCCCAGAAATGGAAAGACGAATCAAAAGGTATTCGTTGTTTGCAGGGTAAAACTAAACTGAAGAAATCTTTCCCCCTCCCGAACCATTAAATTCTCTTCTTACTGGTGACCATCTAAACTCTAAAGAATTTATGAAACACATACGTCAGTATAATAATGCATTTCAAATGACCTCATTTATGAGTACACAAGTAATCGAAGGTGGATTTATGCCGACATTTAAGGTACAAGGACAAGTATACCACTTGGCCGGTAGTCTGTTTCCTTCTGATCCTAATGATCAGAAATTCCTACAGATTTATTTTATCGCGGACCCTGAAACACAAGCTTCAATTCGATGTAACATCAATCGACAAGCTCTTGATACTTTGTAAGAAATGTTACACTGCATAAGAATTATGTTCAATCTTTTAAAACTGCGATTGATAGTGTGCCAGCAAACGTACCGGATTTCAACATCGTTATCCACGCTGATAAAGTACCTGTCGGTGAACATCGTGGCCGCTATAACGCCCCTGCTACGACTGAAGTAGCTGGGTAAGAATTTCACAGAAGAGACATAGTATTGCGTAGTCGAGATAACAACCTTAAAAAAAATTGCTGAAATTCACAGATCTTATGATAATTTTTTTTTTTTTTTTTTTTTTGATTGGAGGTTTAACGACCACCGTGAGCAACTCAATGGGCTATAAGCAGTCGCCCGTCCCTAATTTAGGGTCACTGGCTACAGGGAAGGGAGAGAGCCAGTGGCGTAAGACAAACACAACATCCATGCCTCACCGGGATTCGAACCCGGACCCCGTTCGGACGAATGATCAGAGGCCATCGCTCAGACCACTGCGCCACCGGGACGGCTATGATAGTTTGCAATATCCTTTAATATTATGTAGAGGCGAAGATGGTTATTCGATAACTATTTCTCAACTTGACCCGACCACTGGGGCACGTAAAACGGTGTCATGTATGAATTATTATTGTTACCGAATAATGACAGGGCTCAATAACTTTAACACAATACTTAGATTTGGAATGCTACTGAACCAGTATTTGGTAGATCAGTATGCTAAAATTAAATCGAAACGCTTAGCTTACATCCGAAATAATCAGACAAAACTGCGAACGAAAAATTATATCCACTTGCAAGATGCTTTGCGAGGAAATAAACATGTTGGCGATATTGGTCAATTGGTCATATTACCATCGTCTTTTACAGGAGGGCCAAGATATTTTCATGAACGAACACAAGATGCGATGACTTATGTCGGAAATTTTGGCAAACCTGATTTGTTTATTATACACTGACGGAAAAAAATCCCAACACCAAGAAGGGGTTGTGTTAGATAAACGACAGTTGGTAGGCGGTGAGAGTACATCTGTAAGATGACGTCTATGCAAATTTCGCGCTCGGCGCATACGTGTGGCGCTAGTAGCGCCACTCGGAACATGCAAAGCAGGTTTGCTGTAAATACGCGCTGTAAAGTTCGTTGAGCGTTAGTTATCGTTGAGATTCGACGTAGGATGTTGATGGTTGTCAAGAATGCCTTTAAAGACTAGCTGATGACCATTAACCTGTACCGTCCAATTGCGGACTCCACAGGGTTAAGCAAACTCTCTCGAAATTGATAGTGACGGCGTTGCGAGTAATCCTGCCTGGATCCGACATTCCCCCATCCGGTCAGAATCGGTCCGTAGACCTGCAGCTTGCTGCTACCCCCGTGGGCCGGCACTTCTCACCTCTCCGTCATGACCCGGGTGTGCGTGCCATTTGGGCAGAGGCTAGAAAAGAAATTTCTCTACCCCTGACTAGGAGAATCAATTGCTGGCGCGAACTGTTTGGGGCGTCTGCCCTTTATTCAAACAGATAGTTACAAGCACATTTATGAAGACGAAGAAGCCATTATCAACAACTCACGGAGTTTGAACGAGGTCGTGTAATAGGGCTACGAGAAGGTGGATTTTCTCTCCGCAATATTGAAGAACGACTTGGCAGGAATGCAGCCACTGTGCATGATTGTTGGCAGCGGTGGTCAAGGGAATGACTGCCTCAAGAAGACCGGGTTCCAGCCGGCCACGTGGCACTACTGAGAGGGAAGACCGCCGTGTACCGCGTATGGCCGTAGCGCATCGTACCGCGTCTGCGGCAGCAATTCGAGCTGCAGTTGCCACCACAGTGACACAACGAACTGTTACAAATCGGTTACTTGAAGGACAGCTCCGAGCCAGACGCCCTGTAGCGTGCATTCCACTTACTCCAAACCACTGCCGTTTGCGACGTCAGTGGTGGCAAGCTAGAGCTCATTGGAGGACGGAGTGGAGATCTGTTGTGTTTTCTGATGAAAGCCGGTTTTGCCTGGGTGCCAGTGATGGCCGTGTGTTGGTTAGAAGGAGGCCAGGTGAGCGCCTGCAACCAACCTGTCTGCGGCCGAGACACACTGGACCTACACCTGGAGTTATGATCTGGGGAGCAATTTCCTATGACAGCAGGAGCACTCTCGTGGTTATCCTATGCACCCTGACGGCACAGTTGTACGTCGGTCTGGTGATTCAACCTGTTGTGCTGCCATTCATGAACAGCATTCCAGGGGGTGTTTTCCAACAGGATAACGCTCGCCCGCATACCGCTGTTGTAACCCAACATGCTCTACAGAGTGTCGATATGTTGCCGTGGCCTGTTAGATCACCAGATCTTTCACCAATCGAGCACGTATAGGACATCATTGGACGACAACTCCAGCGTCACCCCCAACCAGCATTAACCGTCCCTATATTGACTGACCAAGTGCAACAGGCATGGAACTCCATCCCACAAACTGACATCCAGCACCTGTACGACACAATGCATGAACGTTTGCGTGCTTGCATTCAACATTCTGGCGGTTACACCGGTTATTAATGTACCAGCATTTCACATTTAAAATGGCTCTTCTCGCGCTTACAATAAGCTGTGATCTTGAAATCTTAATCGATTAAATATGTTACCTATACAAATGTATTGCCGCCATTTCATTCCGCTACAACTATTTTTTCGTGGTGTTGGGATTTTTTTTTTCCGTCAGTGTATTTATGTGTAATACTAAGTGGAATGAAATTAAAGAAAACCTACATGTCAATGCAACACCACAAGAGAGATACGACATAGTAAACAGAGTATTTCATTTGAAAATTTAAAAACTGATGTTCTTCATTAATAAAGCGAAAATATTTGGTCCACTTCGCTGCCACATGTACACTGTCAGATGGCAGAAACGTGGACTGCCTCACGTACATATTCTGCTATGGTTGCAGAACAAAATTACCCCGGACCACATAGTGTAATTTCAGCAGAATTACCAAATAAGCAGACAGACCCAACATTACATGATATTGTGACAAAGCAAATGATTCATGGCCCATGTGGCACTTTCAACACAAATTCGTTTTGCATGCGTGACGGACTTTGCAGCAAAAAATATCCAAAACATTTCCCAAGCTGCACATCTACTGGTGATGACGGGTATCCCAAATACCGTAGGTTGTCACCTCATAACGGCGGAAAAACTAACTATACGGAATCATGAAATACATAACGTATAGGTTGTACCGCATAATCCGGTTCTCCTTAGAATTTTTGGCGCTCACATCAACTTTAAATTATGTAGTTCTGTCGAATCGATTAAATATGTGTGTAAGTACATAAATAAAGGCAGCGATCAAGCTACTTTCACCATAGAATCTACAAATGAGGTTCAACAATATGAATCTGGAAGATATATTTGCACCTCGGAGGGCCGCCCCGGTGGCGCAGTGGTCTAAGGCGTTGGCCTCTGATCATTCGTCCGTAAGGGGTCCGGGTTCGAATCCCGGTCAGGCATGGATGTTGTGTTTGTCTTACGGCACTGGCTCTCTCCCTTCCCTGGAACCAGTGACCCTAAATTAGGGACGGGCGACTGCTTATAGCCCATTGAGTTGCTCACGGTGGTCGTTAAACCTCCAATCAAAAAAAAAAAAAACCTCGGAGGCAGTGTGGCGAATTTTATTTTTCAGTGTACACGAACGAGCGCCTACAATCACTCACCTTGCGGTACATTTAGAAAATGGGCAACGCGTGTATTACACTGAAAGTAATGCCAATGATATCGTAAATAATCCATGTGATACAACGCTAACAGCATTTTTTAAATTATGTACAGAAGATGACTTTGCAAAAAATCTTACTTATGACAAAGTTCCAGGTTATTATACTTGGAATCTGAGTAACAAGAAATTTAAACGGAGGAAACAAGGAATGCCCGTTGAGGGCTATGGCGACATTAAAAAAACAGATGCGCTTGGCCGAGTGTATGTAGTCCATCCCAACAACACTGAATGTTTTTATCTAAGGATGTTACTTCATGTGGTTAAAGGACCTACTTATTTTGAATATTTAAGAACTGTGGCAAGAATAACGTACGACACATTTCAAGCGGCGTACAGAGCAATGGAATTGCTGGAAGACGATTATCACAGGGAAAATACATTATCGGAAGCTACACTATGTAGTTCTGCAGTATTCCTAAGATATTTATTTTCCATCAATCGTTTTTTGCCAAGTTTCTGATCTGTTGACTATTTGGAATAATCACCGTGAAAACATGTCTGAAGATATATTGCACCGAAAACGGACAGAGCTTAGAAGACTTCAACTATGACCAAAATGTGTTCCATGAAGCATTGATTGAAGTCAAAAGAATAGTACAATTATCTACAAACAAATCTGTCAAAGAGTTTGGACTTTGTAACGTACCAGGAGATGTGACGTACCTGCCAGAAGGACGCACACGACATAAAGGCAGATAGGAATCAGAATAAGCGTCCGCGTAGCTTAATTGGTAGAGCAACTTATTCCGGAATGAGTGGACCCAGGTTCGAACCCCGGCGCGGATAAAAATGACGGAGAAATTCACTTCGTTATAATGGCGCCCGAACTATCCGGATGACCCGACCGTTCAAAATCTCGCATTGGTGTGATGTTATTTCCACACCGCGAGATAGGAAAAATATGAGCAGCACTTCGAAAGAAAAATAAAGGGGAGATGATGTAACGTACCAGGAGATGTGACGTACCTGCCAGATAACGTACCAGGAGATGTGACGTACCTGCCAGAAGGACGCACACGACATAAAGGCAGATAGGAATCAGAATAAGCGTCCGCGTAGCTTAATTGGTAGAGCAACTTATTCCGGAATGAGTGGACCCAGGTTCGAACCCCGGCGCGGATAAAAATGACGGAGAAATTCACTTCGTTATAACTTCTTTTGCCAGATAACAATAACCTACAGTCGAACAATAGTGACTTCTTAAGGGAAATGTCGTATGATCAAACCGTCGCTCAGGAAGAACACAGTCTGAACCCCGATCAGAAAAAAGCTTATGACGCCATAATATGTAACATAACAAACAAGGAAGGTAAGATTTTTTCCCTAAGATACCCCTGGAGGCACAGGCAAAACATTCTTGATAAATTTGTTGCTCGCCAAAGCGAGGTCTGGTGGTAATATTGCTCTTGCCGTCGCATCATCTGGAAATACAGCCACTCTTTTGGAAGGGGGAAGAACTGTACATGCCACATTTAAACTTCCTCTAAAAGTCTATCATGATGATACAAGCGTATGTAATATTTCGAAACAAAGCAACACCGCCAAATTAATCCAAAACTGTGCATTAACAGTTTGGGATGAGGCTACAATGTCGCGCAAAACTTCGGTCGAAGCCCTAGACAAGGCCATGCGTGATCTCAGGAATACGCCGCCCCGGTGGCGCAGTGGTCTAAGGCGCTGACCTCTGATCATTCGTCCGTAAGGGGTCCGGGTTCGAATCCCGGTCAGGCATGGATGTTGTGTTTGTCTTACGGCACTGGCTCTTTCCCTTCCCTGGAACCAGTGGCCCAAAATTAGGGACGGGCGACTGCTTATAGCCCATTTGAGTTGCTCACGGTGGTCGTTAAACCTCCAATCAAAAAAAAAAAAAAAAAATCTCAGGAATACAAACAGACATATGGGTGGATGCACAGTTCTGTTCTCCGGAGATTTTCGTCAAATCTTACCTGTTGTGACGAGAGGAACGAGAGCTGACGAGGTGAACGCTTCTTTAAGAAGATCTTATATTTGGCAGGATGTAACTAAATTATCACTCAAAACTAACATGAGAGTACTCTTATCTTTTTTTTTTTTTTTTTTTGTTGGAGGTTTAACGACCACCGTGAGCAACTCAATGGGCTATAAGCAGTCGCCCGTCCCTAATTTAGGGTCACTGGTTCCAAGGAAGGAGAGAACCAGTGCCGTAAGACAAACACAACATCCATGCCTCACGGGATTCGAACCCGGACCCCTTTCAGACGAATGATCAGAGGGATCGCTTAGACCACTGCGCCACCGGGGCGGCTACTCTACTCTTATCTTCAGAAGATAATAGTATGTTTGCTGAAATGTTACTTAAAGTTGGGAATGGAGATTTTTATCTATGAATGAAGGTAAAATTGCCGCCCCGGTGGCGCAGGCCTCTGATCATTCGTCCGTAAGGGGTCCGGGTTCGAATCCCGGTGAGGCATGGATGTTGTGTTTGTCTTACGGCACTGGCTCTCTCCCTTCCCTGGAACCAGTGGCTCTAAATTAGGGACGAGCGACTGCTTATAGCCCATTGAGTTGCTCACGGTGGTCGTTAAACCTCCAATCAAAAAAAAAAAAAAGGTAAAATTAGCCTCAATCATGATTTATGAGTTTTAGTCAGCATCATTCAAGAATTGATTACTAATGTTTATCCCGAAATCCATGACCTTTCAAATAAGTCACTTTCATGGTTTAAAGAAAGAACAATTTTATCGCCGACAAATGCACAGGTTCGGAAACTTAACGACTTGGTGCTCTCCAAATTCAATGCCCAAACTCAATTTTATTACGCAGTAGACACGGTAGTTGACACTGAAGAGGCCGTTCATTACCCTACAGAATTTCTAAATTCTTTACATCCTTTCGGCGCACAAACGGATTTTAAAAGTGGGAGCTCCTATTATATTGTTGCGTAATCTAAACCCACCAAAGTTATGCAATGGGACGAGATTGCAAATAAAAACTTTGAAATTTTTTTGATTGAAGCTACCATTTTAACTGGCTGTGGCACTGCAGAAACAGTTTTAATACCGAGAATTCCAATGATTCCATCAGATTTGCCGTTTCGTTTCAAACAAATCCAATTCCCGGTAACACTCTGATTTGTCATGACAATAAATAAAGCACAGGGTCAGACACTGAACGTGGCTGACGTTGACTTAAGGGAAGAATGTTTTACTCATGGACAACTTTACGTGGCTCTTTCGCGTGTCACGACAAAACGAAACCTTTTCGTGCTCACGTGTGGAGGAAAAACGACCAATGTTGTCTACAAGGAAATTTTATAACACCTCTGTGAAAAAACATTTCGCGGTGAATTCTAAATTGCTACCGTGCGAAGCCGGGCCGGGTCGCTAGTTCAAAATAAAATACGACAAACAATAACTTAAAGACACGTTTTATATACATTATTTCTGTTGATGTTAATACCTAACAATGGAATATTAATACTGACAAAAACGTTGAAGAACTGCGGGTGATAAAGAAATTCTGATTAAATTTTTGAATTCAGCGTAAAAAGTTACGTTAAAAACATGCTCAATGTTCCACGGGACAGAAACTGTGTTTACCAGTGTTATCGTGAAATGTTGGTCTTTGCTAGCGACATAGGTTTCGTAACATTTATTCAATTATTTTGTACTTAAATTGGCATTAAATGATCTGTAAGATTTTTCCCCTCCTTGTCTTAATAAATTTATTTCCCTTTACGCAGAGAAACAGACTGTATTTTTGTCATTTATCTTGGATGACTTAGATTTTGGAGAGGTCTTATGTGCTGGAACTTTGCTTTAACCCTCCACGGGAAAAAATTAGCAGGCGGCTACGATGTGTTGTGTGGTATGTAAGAGACTGAGTGATGGGTTGTTCGTGGGGACAAAAAAAGAGTGTTAGTAAGGTGGGACGGAGAGAAGATAGATTTTTCGATGAACAGAAAATTAAAGAAATAAATGAATGAGTAATTGAGGACGGGGGTGTCGTAAATTGGTTTTAAGATCGGACTTTTTGGGTTGTAGCAAATATAGTATTGAAAAAGAAAAACGGACAGGCTGATTAATAGGCTGTTTGTGGGGAAGAAAAATTAAATAGATTTATAGAGAGTATGCGGTGATGAAAATTTGTTTTGGAATCGGACGCTTTTGCGTGGTAGCTACGACTGTTGTTGGTAAAACAGGGACAGACTGACGAAGAGACAATTCGCCGGAAAAAAAAAAAGTTGTAGTCGATGAAATGTTATCTCATCTTTTTGGAATATAGAACGATTCGACCTGTCTCCCCAAAAATAGGCATTTTATATACGGGCCCTTGGTGCTTATGTGACCAGTTCATTTTTTTCTCCGAAGTGTTCCATAGAAAATCGGTAGTGGATGGTAGTGATGCCATTAGAAAATCTGTTCAGTTGCTCTTTTTATAAACTCTGAAATTCTATTCCTGATTGGATTAGAAATTCTTTATATTTTTTGTATTAAGCACCGCAGTGGAATAAATAAAGCCCCTCAGACCTCGCTGCGAGATGGCCCCAACGACTGCAAGACGCTATTCTACTTCGGCGATTTCACATGTGTTTACCAAATCCTACCAATGAGACTAGGCAGTAGCGTCTATTTATTTTTGTGTGTGTGTGTGTGTATATCGCGTGTACCATCTACCGAATGGGTGGTACGAACAGAATATTAGAATTTTCTGAAGGCAATTTTCTCCAGGAACAGTTGCCTTTTATCTGTGGGAACACGTGCTCCTAGGGGATGGGCGCCACTAGCTCTAGGAGAACCTTCACAAATAAATTAGGGGCCCCAGATTATCGGGTTGCTAAGAACCCCTGTCACACACACACACAAAGGATTACAGGGGTAACCGACCTCACCAGCGAATGATTTCAGTTGTAGCTCAAACCCGGAAAATCTGCTCTCGAATGGAAAACAAATTCTTTATATTTCATACTTTTTTTATATTAAACCCATTCACCAGGGCTAGAGCGGTAGACTATTCCAGTAAAAAAAAATGTTGAATTGGATGTTATAAACCCTGAAAATATTCTTCCGATTGGGCTAAGAATTCTTTATATTTTGCGTTTTGGAGATTAAGCCCCCCCCCCACACACACACACATGGGGTTCCAATGCCCGCAGAGAATAATATGCTGAGTTGTAGTTTAAGAATCCTCAAACTCTGCCTCCGGTTGTACTACAATTTTTTTATATTTTTTATTTATCGGATTAAGTCCCCGCCCCCGTCCTCCATTCAATGGTTCCAGCGGTAGGCGATTGCTCACAAGCATTTGCTGAGTTACACTTTGAAAACCCCGAAATTCTGACCAATATCGAAACTGTCGTTCTTTATATTTTACACTTTCGGAATTAAGTTCCAGCTTTCTTTGCACTTCACGTGACCTGCACAAAGTCATTGCAATGTATCCATCCCCCAGTAATAATGCTCTGTAATGTGATAAACATTGATGCATCGCCAGTAACATCGTGTTTTCTTACTTGCGATGCATCGCAAGAAAAACGAAATTATGAAACTCACCACGAGTCACAAGACGGGATGTGAACACGGAGTAGTTAAAAGTGCAGTTACATTTACTATTATCATTATCATCAACCATTATCCATCCACTGCTGGATGAAGGTCTCCCCAAATTTCTCCCACAACGGTCTATCTTGCGCCAACCTCCTCCATGTCACTCCCGCATGCTTTCGAATGTCACCCACCCATCTCCCATGTGGTTTACTTCTGGTTTTTCTTTTTCCTGTCCCTTGGAATCCAGTCTAGAATTTCGGTTCTCCATCGGTGGACCGTTCTTCTGGCAACATGCCATTTCAGAGATTTTACTCTGATCCTGATGTCTTCCACTCTTGCCATTTCCCTTATCCATGCGCTCCTCTTCTTATCTCCTGGTTACACCAAGCATGCATCTCTCCATGCTTCTTTTAGTTGTCTGCAGTCTTTGTCTTTTTTAGTAAAGGTCCACGTCTCTGCTCAGTAGGTAAGCACTGGAAGGATGCATTGATTAAACACTTTTCTTTTAAGACATAATGGCATATTGCTCTTGAAAATGCTGTTTCTTCCAAAAGCTCTCCAGGCAAGTTTTATACGCCGATTAATTTCTTCATCAATGTGACCCTCACTTGATATCTGCTGTCCAAGGTAAACGTACGCATCTGTTATCTCCAGCTTTTCTCCATCAATCGATAAATCCTCATTTCTTGTAAAAGCATTGTACATCAAGTTTGTCTTCTGAGAGTTCATTTTTAATCCCACTTCTTTCCTCTTGTCAGAAAGTTCCTGGATCATACTCTGCAGCTCTGAAGGGAAAATTGCAAAAATGACTGTGATCAGAAAAACGAAGGTGAGGTAATCTCCATTAATCTTTATCCCTTTGTTTTCCCAGTTGAGTGATTGAAAGACATTTCGCAATGTGGCTTTAAAGAGCTCGAGAGATATGGTGTCACATTGTCTCACTCACTTTCCAATTTTTATTGGCGCTGTATACTCAAATAACCGAAACTTTGCACTTGCATTTTCATGGAAGTTACTAATAATACATATGTATCTTCAATACCACAGGATTTCAATGCCATTGTAACTGCTGATGGTTTCACGGAATCAAAGGCCTTTTCATTTTTGATAAAAACCATACAGGATGGGAGTTCATATTCCCTCGGGGCCGCGGGGGGTCTAGTGGGCAGCGTTCGTGACTGCCACGGAAAATACCTCAGGTTCGATCGCAGGCAGGTACAAACGCTCGGTCCACTAAATATCCGCCGTGCGTCGGATGGGCACGTTAAGTCGTCGGACCCCGGGTACTGCCCCCCGGTAGTAAATAAGGGCGTCTTCTACCTCGCTTCCGTGTGACTCTCCTATCGTCGGGCGCTCTAGCCCAAATCTCTTATCTTCCTATTTCTAAGGGTTGTTTAAGACCTGGGGTCAGACAATCTCTTCCTAAAATCATCTACATATGATCTGATCTGATCTGATGGGCACATTAAGCCGTCGGACCCCGGGTACTGGCCCCCCGGTAGTAAATAAGGGCGTCTTCTACCTCGCTTCCGTGTGACTTTCCTATCGGGCACTCTAGCCCAAATCTCCTAGCTTCCTATTTCTAAGGGTTGTTTAAGACCTGGGGTCAGACACTCCCTTTCTAAAATCATCTACATATGATCTGATCTGATCTGATGGGCACATTAAGCCGTCGGACCCCGGGTACTGGCCCCCGGTAGTAAATAAGGGCGTCTTCTACCTCGCTTCCGTGTGACTTTCCAATCGGCACTCTAGCCCAAATCTCCTAGCTTCCTATTTCTAAGGGTTGTTTAAGACCTGGGGTCAGACACTCCCTTCCTAAAATCCTCTACATATGATCTGATCTGATGGGCACATTAAGCCGTCGGACCCCGGGTACTGGCCCCCGGTAGTAAATAAGGGCGTCTTCTACCTCGCTTCCGTGTGACTTTCCTATCGGACACTCTAGCCCTAATCTCCTAGCTTCCTATTTCTAAGGGTTGTTTAAGACATGGGGTCAGACACGCCCTTCCTAAAATCCTCTACATATGATCTGATCTGATCTGATGGGCACATTAAGCCGTCGGACCCCGGGTACTGGCCCCCGGTAGTAAATAAGGGCGTCTTCTACCTCGCTTCCGTGTGACTTTCCTATCGGGCACTCTAGCCCAAATCTCCTAGCTTCCTATTTCCAAGGGTTGTTTAAGACCTGGGGTCAGACACGCCCTTCCTAAAATCCTCTACATATGATCTGATCTGATCTGATGGGCACATTAAGCCGTCGGACCCCGGGTACTGTTCCCCCGGTAGTAAATAAGGGCGTCTTCTACCTCGCTTCCGTGTGACTTTCCTATCGGGCACTCTAGCCCAAATCTCCTAGCTTCCTATTTCTAAGGGTTGTTTAAGACATGGGGTCAGACACGCCCTTCCTAAAATCCTCTACATATGATCTGATCTGATCTGATGGGCACATTAAGCCGTCGGACCCCGGGTACTGTTCCCCCGGTAGTAAATAAGGGCGTCTTCTACCTCGCTTCCGTGTGACTTTCCTATCGGGCACTCTAGCCCAAATCTCCTAGCTTCCTATTTCTAAGGGTTGTTTAAGACATGGGGTCAGACACGCCCTTCCTAAAATCCTCTACATATGATCTGATCTGATCTGATGGGCACATTAAGCCGTCGGACCCCGGGTACTGGCCCCCGGTAGTAAATAAGGGCGTCTTCTACCTCGCTTCCGTGTGACTTTCCTATCGGGTACTCTAGCCCAAATCTCCTAGCTTCCTATTTCCAAGGGTTGTTTAAGACCTGGGGTCAGACACGCCCTTCCTAAAATCCTCTACATATGATCTGATCTGATCTGATGGGCACATTAAGCCGTCGGACCCCGGGTACTGGCCCCCGGTAGTAAATAAGGGCGTCTTCTACCTCGCTTCCGTGTGACTTTCCTATCGGACACTCTAGCCCTAATCTCCTAGCTTCCTATTTCTAAGGGTTGTTTAAGACATGGGGTCAGACACGCCCTTCCTAAAATCCTCTACATATGATCTGATCTGATCTGATGGGCACATTAAGCCGTCGGACCCCGGGTACTGTTCCCCCGGTAGTAAATAAGGGCGTCTTCTACCTCGCTTCCGTGTGACTTTCCTATCGGGCACTCTAGCCCAAATCTCCTAGCTTCCTATTTCTAAGGGTTGTTTAAGACCTGGGGTCAGACACTCCCTTCCTAAAATCCTCTACATATGATCTGATCTGATGGGCACATTAAGCCGTCGGACCCCGGGTACTGTTCCCCCGGTAGTAAATAAGGGCGTCTTCTACCTCGCTTCCGTGTGACTTTCCTATCGGGCACTCTAGCCCAAATCTCCTAGCTTCCTATTTCTAAGGGTTGTTTAAGACCTGGGGTCAGACACTCCCTTCCTAAAATCCTCTACATATGATCTGATCTGATGGGCACATTAAGCCGTCGGACCCCGGGTACTGTTCCCCCGGTAGTAAATAAGGGCGTCTTCTACCTCGCTTCTGTGTGACTCTCCTATCGTCAGGCGCTCTAGCCCAAATCTCTTATCTTCCTATTTCTAACGGCTGTTTAAGACCTGGGGCCAGACACTCTCTTCCTAAAATCCTCTACATATGATCTGATCTGATGATCTGTTCATATTCCCTCGTTCTTTCAGTTAGTTCTTCCAGCACATGGATGTGATCTATAGTGCTGTAGCCACTCCTGAATCCAGATTGTTCTCTGGGTTGAGCCATGTCCAGTGTTACTTTCAAGCGATGTGAAAGAACCTTAGCGAAGGTTTTATAAGTCACTGATTCCTAGGAAGCTGATACGCCTGTAGGTCCTGAGGTCCTCAATGTCATGTAGCAGGATCACTGTAGCATTGTTCCAATCCTCAGGAATATTCCCCTTCATTCAGACATCTAGTGAAAACTTGGGCGAGTCTAGTTTCAATTTGTCCACTTGCTTCTTGTGTTATGTCCACGGTAATTCCATCTTCTTCTGGAGCTTTTCTCCATTTCATGTTCTTAATTGCATATGTAATTTCTGCCGGGAGGACTGGCAGAACTTTGATACTGTTACTTTTCGTAATGTCTAGAGTAGATGTATCATCTGTTTCATATAGTTTTGAGCAGAAATCTTTCACTCTTGTCAAAATTTCGCCTCTATTTCTTGTTACAGTGCCATCTGTTCTCGGTGCCATAATCTCTCTTCTTTGAGATGTCCCTTCGCCTATTTTTGTTGCTGTTTCCGTAAGAGCCTTGGTTAGTTTTCTCTTAACTTTAGAGATGTCTACTTCTGGTGTTAGATCTTCTATAGAGCGAAGAATCTGTTTCTCAGTTCCAATTTGAAGGTATTATGATGCTTTTTAAGGTTGGTCATGACAATATATATATATATATATATTTTTTGTGAGCTTGCTACGTTCGAGTTGAGTGTTGAGGTGCATCTTACATCTCACCATTCTATGCTCACTACATGTGTTGGGCCTGTTCATCACACTGCAGTCTTCAATGACAAATTTCTTGTTACACATAATAAAATCAATTTCACTTGTCATTCCGTTGGGATGCTACCATGTCCATTTCCTATGTGTGTGTGTGTTTTTTTCTTGAAAAAGGAGTTCATGTGATTAAAAACCTTTCTGCTTCTGCAAACTCTACGAGAGTATCTCAACGCTGGTTTCTGTTGCCATGATCGAATTTACTTACCGAAGTTTCATTCTGTTGCTGTTGTCCTATTTTCGCATTGAAATCACCCATAAGGATCTTCAAGTGCTGCTGGCCTTTAATATTTAGATGCTGAATTTGTTCGTAAAATTCTCCAACTTCCTCAAGATGACTTGTGGTGGGCGCGTAAGCTTGAATAATCTGAGCCTGGTATCTTTTTGAGAGTTGGATAACGAGTCGTGGAGCTCTGTTCGAGGAACTTTCAATTTCTTGAACATTGTCATTCAATTTTTTGTATATTTTAAAACCAACACCACTAGTTCTGCCAGTGTCTGTCCCACGACAGTAGAAAAGATGTCCGCTTTTCAGTTCAATGAGATCTCCTTTTCTTCTTACCTTACTTAGCCCGAAGATGTCCCACTTGATCCTTTGTAGTTCCTCCTCCAATTCAAGGAGCATTGAATCAGGAGACAGAGATCATCCGTTAAACGTAGCCAATGTCAGCATCGGATGGCAGCCTAGTCCGGGTCCTCCGGTGATTCTTAGCACCCTCTGCCTTCATGTCGCACTGGCAGCTGCCTTGGCCAAGTACATCCCAGCTGCCGGAGACTGAGGGCTAAGATTTAAGTTCTGAAATCATTTTTTGGGGAGTTTTGGCCATAACTCACCCAGCTGACCAAGCGGGCTGGTGAGAGTGGAATAGCATATCTTCTAGTACCGATAGTATAGTGATACCGCTATTTGTCGGTCGTCGTACCCTTTTAGTAGGAACAGGATGCAATGCGAGAAGGCGGGGTTGGAATTTGTCAAGGAGAGGCTATATGTTTGCGCATCACCTGACTTTGCATCCCTAATACACTGTAAAAAAATAAGTGGTGTGAATTTCCTGAAAATTTCTGAAAATAACGTGCAGCAAAGTTGCCGGTAGGTATCAGTCTTTTTCACAAATTTTCGTTTTTAAAAGTGCCCATTTATTTTAACTTCCGTATTTTCACAGATTTTCCGTAGACAAAAATTCCGTTTATTTCAGAAAAGTCCATTTCAGGATTTTCCGTATTTAAACTGAAATTTCGCAAAATCAACGAACCTGTACTTTCCAGCACTTACCCCAGATAATCCTTCCGCTAAGGTCAAGATCGAACCCTCGTCGTTTGCGCTGGCTCAACAGGTAACTCGCGCCTTTAGCAACTGCATGATCCACAAACGCTCGGCAATCCAAATCACGTACATCGTAAAATGAATTCCGCGAGGATGAAATTCTGTTTTTTGACATTAATGTGAGTGATTTAGTCATTTTATTTTCTGCTGGAGTTTACTTTTCTGAATAGGTTCGTAATCTTTTTTTTTTTTCTCTCTCTCTCTCTCTCTCTATAGGAGGACTTTTCACAAATTAAGCATTTTTCATCGTGACTTTTTTTCTGCTGGAGTTTTCTTTCTCTCTCTCTCTCTCTCTCTCTCTCTCTCTCTATAGGAGGACTTTTCACAAATTAAGTATTTTTCATCGTGACTTTTTTCTGCTGGAGTTTATTTTTCTGAATAGGTTCGTAATCTTTTTTCTCTCTCTCTCTCTCTCTCTCTCTATAGGAGGACTTTTCACAAATTAAGCATTTTTCATCGTGACTTTTTTTTCTGCTGGCGTTTATTTTTCTGAATAGTTTCGTAATCTTTTTTCTCTCTCTCTCTCTCTCTCTCTATAGGAGGACTTTTCACAAATTAAGCATTTTTCATCGTGACTTTTTTTTCTGCTGGAGTTTATTTTTCTGAATAGGTTCGTAATCTTTTTTTTTTTCTCTCTCTCTCTATAGGAGGACTTTTCACAAATTAAGCATTTTTCATCGTGACTTTTTTTTCTGCTGGAGTTTATTTTTCTGAATAGGTTCGTAATCTTTTTTTTTCTCTCTCTCTATAGGAGGACTTTTCACAAATTAAGCATTTTTCATCGCGACTTTACGAAGCAACAAAACGCTTTGCACCTTGATTTTTTTTAAACTCTCAATCACTTTCAGTTATCTTTAAAAAAGGTGAAATGTACTTCTTATAGTATTATTTCACACACACGCACATAAAAACTAAATATAAAATTTACTCTTGACAGCTATAATAGCTTTTGCCTTAAGTTGTCCAAAGACTGATACACAGACATCGTATAATCATCTGTATAAGAAGTACCCGGTTACTTACAGTAACACAATATATAATAAATAGCTGGTGCACCAAATAGGGAAAGGAGAAGAAATATCCTGCCCCACAATAAACAAAATCCATGCGAAATGCTATCCACAATATCCGAACTCGCTACGGAACTTTAAAATTCGACAGACGATTGAAATTTAAAAGTAAATCAAACCTCAAGTATTCTTACCAATCACTCGTATTACCAGGTAATTTCTCATCATACGGATACGGAAAAAGTGAGAACGGAGTTTTCCCGTTAATACAGTATAAGAAAGAAACGGCAGAAAAGGTTTCTGAAAATTCAGAATTTTCCCGTGGTACGAAAAATCTGTTAACTTCAGGTTTCTTTCCGTCATTTCACGGAAAAAGTTGTATCAGAAATATGCTTGGTTAATTCATGAAAGAAATGACGGTAAGTTGTCCGTGAATTTCAGAAATTTTTTTAAGTGTATACATTCATTAAACGCCCCTAATATCTTTGTGGCCATTTCTCCTAAAGCTTTCTGCTGTAGTAGATCAGCAAGAATTGGCATTGTAACAGAGTTTCAGTAGCTTTTAAAAGTAAAACCAAACCATAGGTATGAGATTTTACTTCAGGCTCTAGTTTGGATACATGTAAAATTTGACAGATAATAAACTGTCGGCGGTACACATGTAAGTTCGAAAAATTCCTTCTTTTGGAACAGTCGCACAATTTCGTCAGTATTTTTGTACTGAATGCAAAATGTGTGCTAAAAACAATAACTAAAGAAATAGAAACATGAGCTGGTTACATGACAGTCATTAATCCTTGAACTTCGTGTTCGTTGAAACTACCAAAATTATACATCAAGACTTCCGAAGTTGGCAATCGTTACTGAAAAGTACGTTTTGTTGAAATTCTTTCCATGTTGAAGAGTATTAAAATGAAAATATTCCCGTGCTCTTTAACGATGAATTTTATGAGAATTTTAATTCTCATTTTCGACACACACGGCCGTGATCAGAACCGCCCTTAGCAGCCGTGGGGCCGGGTGCGAACCCAGCCGCGTAGCCCGTTGCTTTACCCCCTCCTCCACCCTACACTAGACTTAAAACAGTTTATTACAGTTTAATGAAACGTCAAGACGTTTGAAAATTAACTAATAACGAAAGACAGCATTTTAAATTTTTTGAACACTAGTGATATTTTGTAAATGTCTTTTAAATGATGTAGATAAAAACAAGCACACCAGCATACGCCCTTCCCTCACAGTGGCTCCGTCTCTACCAAGGAGTATAGCACAAGGGGAGAGAGCATGTGCTCTCACCATTGAAGCCAGCTAAGTTGGGTGGCCGCCATGTTACTACCCTCAGTTGCTCATTTTTGCTTTGTAAGTTAAGGAAGATTTCAGTTTTTTATTTCGTGTAAGAAGAGCGTTTGCTTATGACTGATTTATGAAATTGTTCATTTGAAGTTCAACTAACATTAAAAGCTGAAGAGAGATCTATTGTATTTACGCATCAAAAACTTATGATGGAAATGGCCCGTGCAACCGCACCTGTCGTACACCAAGGGCTAGATTAAGGCCTTAGTGGGCCCCTAGGCTGAGACATTTGAGTGAGACCCAAGGCTAAGACATCTGAGTGGTCCCCCGTGAAGCCACTGGTGACTTCCACCATTAACGGTTCCACTGCAAATTGGGAGTGTGGGTGGATGGTAATGAAAAAGCTGAAACTGTCTCATCGACCCCTCTGTACACAGCGACATAACACCTTTACCCTTGGTGAGTCACTTCCTTGAAATATCTTCGTCTTCCAGCCTCTGTTTCTGACCAAGTGGAAACAATGAGACGAAATTAAAACTATTTTATAAACCTTTCTTTCTTTCTCTCTACCCATCTATCTATTACTTGCCCAGACATGCATCCTGTGCCCTTGGTGGGCTCCAAGGGGGAAGGGGTCTATAGCCTTGGTGGGCCCCAAGGCTATAGCCCCTATAGATCCTATAGAACCCCCTTAATCCGGCCCTGAGCACAACTTAGATACATGCACAGTACGAAATGTTCTAGCCTCATTGAATAATCCTTCATTAACGTTCGCCGTCTTTCTTCGAATGGATGGTTTCCCAGCTTTGCGACAAAACCTCCCGGCCGTTTACTGGGAGGTATAACGAAGTAAATTTCTCCGTCATTTTTAGTCCACGCCGGGGCTCGAACCCGGGTCCCCTCGTTCCGGATTAAGCTACGCGGACGTTCGTTGTCGTTGCTATCTACCTTTATGTCGTGTGCGTCCTGCTGGGCAGGCACGTCACATCTCCCCCCCCCCGAAAGAGGGCCGGAGGCATGGCCCACGGGTCAGCCGTGACCATGAATTGTCGCAGGCAGCCAGCCTCTGTAGAACGTGCACTTGAGAACTCCCAGTCAATCTGGTGTGTGGAATGCAACGTCACACACATTTATTTTTCGAAGCGCTGGAGGAAGGATTCTCTTATTTTTCTTATCTCGCGATGTGGAAAGAACATCACACCATTGCGAGATCTTGAACGGTCGGGTCATCCGAAAAGTTCGGGCGCCATTATAACGAAGTAGATTTCTCAGTCATTTTAGTTCACGCCGGGGCTCGAACCCGGGTCTCCTCATTCCGGAATAAGTCGCTCTACCAATTGAGCTACGCGGACGTTCGTTGTCGTTGCTATCTGCCTTTAGGTCGTGTGCGTCCTGCTGGGCAGGCACGTCACAGACGCCATAGAAATCCTGAGGTCTCTCCCATTACAGAGAGCACCCTCCTCCTCCACTACGGAGATTCTAAATGAACCACTCTTCTCCTCATCAGCTCTTCATCTCTCTGACCGACCATTCTTTGCCTCTCCACAATGGATGCGTGCAGGTATTATTACTGTACGAGACCTTGTGAACCTCAAACCTTACATGGAAAGACTTCTCTCGCCTATCTACTCATCTTCGTGATTCCGTCTCCTCCCGGACTCTCTACACGTCAATAAAATCGTCGATCATCCGTTTATACCCATCTTTGGCCTCTCCTGAAGGAATTATACAGGTTGCAGCAGCACCGCGACTCTTCCCGTTTTTTGTGCAACTCCGTATGAAATCTTCTACGCTTGAGGCACGCTCACAGCAGATTTTGAGTGAAATTCTTCGTACATGTGCACCTCAACAACCAATGCCTACCCCTACTGTTCCGTCTGCCTCCTTGACAGCTGTTTGGTCTGCGGCACATCCTCTCCTTGCTGCACCTCATGAGAAGAATGTTCATTGGCTGTTTCTGCATCGCCGCCTCCCCGTTCCTCCATTACTACACCGAATGACTCTTGTTGTCTCTCCACAAATGGGCCGCGGGTGGCCTAGTGGTCAACGTTCGTGACTGCCACGGAGAAGACCTCAGGTTCGATCCCAGGCAGGTACGAGCCCTCGAACCACTAAATATTCCTATCGGGCACTCTAGCCCAAATCTCCTAGCTTCCTGTTTCTAAGAGTTGTTTAAGACCTGGGGCCAGACACTCCCTTCCTAAAATCCTCTACATATGATCTGATCTGATCTGTCTCTCCACAATGTGCCTACTTTGTTGTCCCGGCAGACATTGAACATGTCTATTGGTTTTGTCCAGTCTTGCTACCTGTGTTAAATCCCATGTTCCGTATTGCACACCATCTTTGCCTAGGAAATCTGAGTGCTGCCTCATATTTTACCCTACTTCAAGTTATTCTTCCTGCTTCTCCTCTCCCATCAGTGTGTGTGTATATTTTCACGCTTGTAAAAATAGTAATTTACTCCCATCAACTGACGCATCAGGAAAACTCCACTGTACCTACTCTCACAGAGGCAAGCGAGAAGCTCGTCCATCACTTCACAGCCCGACTAAAGTTCCGTCTACAGTTAGCGCATGAACACGCTGTCAATACAGATACTATCCCTAACTTCTACAAACTCTGAAGACCATACCTCAGCTAGTTCCAGATTGATGGCCTGAGAGCTTCCTTTACAGATTGAACTATTATGAATACTCTATCCTTTTATTGACAATTACATCGTTAATTAACCTGTTTAATTTCCCCCTCTATCTTACCCTCAGGAAATGTATATAGTTTTATTTCTTTACCTACTTGTTCTGGCGCTCATTTGTACATAATCATTTCATGACTCACATTCTCATTCTGTACTCCGAGTGTTTAATAAATGCATATTTAAACTAAGGGCGGCTCTGCCCGTGATTGCACTAAAACGTTCTGTCATTTTTTTTACAGAATATCAACTTAAACTGAATATGTCGTGTCGAAACAAGTTCTATTCAGATCAGGTTTTGATTTCTCGTCTGTGATTGTTTAGGTTCGAACGTATGTTCATTGTGCCGGCTTATCGGTACCTACAAGAAATGCATAAATAGCTTTTGTGTTAAGAGGTCCACAGACTCGTGCATAAATATCATACAATCACCCAAACACTTCAAGTACCCGGTTTCTTACGGTTAGACAATGTACAACAGCAGGTGCACTAACCCAGCTGGAATGTGGGGGATATCTATTGCCACAATAGCCTTAATACCATGTGATATGCTATCCACAATATCCGGTCTCGTTAGAGAACTTCAAAATCAGGTTCACCAATAGACAACATTTAAATAGTTAATCGAATCTCAAGCATTCTCGCGAAATGGTTCTTAATAAACTCTAATTACCAGAAATGTTCCTTCGTATGGATACGGAAAAAATGAGAACGGGATTTTTCGCTTACGTGCGAACAAAATCACAGAGCAGTTCCCTGAAAATTCAGGATTTTCCGTTAACACCTCTTTAAAACGGCAATTCCCGTTATTAATCGGAGAAAGATTATCAGGGGTATTTCTGTTGAATGAAAAATTTGTAAATTTTCGGGGTTTTTTTTCAGTCATTTCACGGAAAATGTTGAAACAAGAATATGCTTCGTTAATTTACGAAAGAAATCACGGAAAATGGCTCGCGTGAGTTCCAGGAAATTTTTACAGATGCAGTTACCGGATACCGCTTCTCCTTATTGGAATTTTCGATCTTAAAAAAAGAAACACCCAGATGACTAGGTGGTTATTACTAGTTTAATTAGTATAAATTTCCTCAAGACCTGATGACACGAATTTTCAGATACGTTTAACTACGTATCTACTTTAGTGAATTCATATATCAAGGAATTGGTAGTTTTTTGCCCATGGAAGTAACAAGCGCCATCGCCAATCGTCACACTGTTCCGAAGAAAGGATTTTGGATCGTCTTGCGATAGGTGTTTCATGTGATTGTATTCGCGTAAAATAAGTTGTGAAAATGCTTTGTACTAAATTATTATTGTTGATTTTTATTTCTGTCTTACGACTCTCGTTAGTGTCTAAAGCGGAAATATATAACGAGTCGCGGAAAGCATAAGGAGGAGTTGTCTCTAATTCAGAGACTTTGGTTTAAGGAAAAGGGCAGAATTAGCTCCATAAGATACTAAGTTACTCATGTCTCTTCTGGACCTTGTACTCCGGGCCCAGCTCTGATCGTTATCCAGAATCCTACGTCTCTGACCCCTCGGCCATCGCGATGGCTTTGTACTAAGTTACAGGAGGCGGGATTTCAACTGCCACCACTGTCGGAGCACTGTCTAACCCACCGGTCACACCGCATCCGGGCATCAGTTTTTATCGGTCAGCGATTCAGGGAAGTGATAAAGCCGTGATCAAGAGTTTTTAATTTCCTTATTAGGTGGGAATGACGCTCAATTCAGATGAAAAAGGGAAGCTGACGGTATACGACATCGTCAGTTACTGAAGTTCACTAACCGAGCATGAATTTATGTGTGGTCTTGTAACACTGTGAAACAGTAATTTTTAGCAAGTCTTTTGAAAAAAAAAAAAAGAAAGTAAATGCTTATATTATCACTATGTCCGTCCGTCCGTCTCTCCCTCCCTCCCTCTTCCCACTCTCGCTCTCCCTCACTCTTTCTCTTTCGCTCACTCTTTCCTTCTCGCTCACTCTTTCCCTTCCCCCTCTCCGTCTGTCTGTCACTCTCTTTCCTCCCACTCTCTCGCTCCCTCCCCATTCTCTCCCTCCCTCCCTCCCTCTTTTTCCCTCCCTCCCACCCACCCTCTTTCTCCCTCTCCCTCCCACCTACCCTCTTTCTCCCTCTCCCTCCCACCTACTCTCTTTCTCCCTCTCCCTCCCACCTACCCTCTTTCTTTCTCTCTCTCCTTCCACTCTCTCTCTCCCTCCCCCTTTCTCCCTCCCACTCTCCCCCTCCACCTGCTCTCTCCCTCCCTTCCCCCTCTCTCCCTCTCTGTGGACACCATTTCTCTGTCACTATTAGTCCGATTTCTAAAAAACTTTTCGCAATCGAAAGCCTGAACTGTGCGAACGACGATCCACACGTTTAGTCTTTTTCCGATGCAAAACCTGGCCGCTAGGGAACGTAAATTAACATGCTATTAAATTCAAATCTATACGATCGTTAAAAAAAAGAAACAGTTAAAAAAGAAGAAATTGAAAACATTATTTTTGCCTTCCAATACCTTATCACGAAGGCTATCTTACGTACAGTTTCAATTTGAAATAATACACGATGTCGCTGCTAAGGGGCGTAAATGTATACTGCTACGAAATCTCTGCTTTTAAAAACGGGATTTTAAAAATTATTTTTGATTTAGATAGAGGTCACAACTGTGAATATTTTTCAGGTACATGCATTTTACAATATTTTGTGACAATGCTTTGCCACTAAGGGGCGTAAGTGCATGTTTCTGTTTCCGCCATGTTTACAATCGTATCTTTGCTTCTAAAAATCTAACTGAAATAATTCGTTTTCAGTCAGATATCAATCACGTCGGAAAACATTTGTGGGTACTTTTTTTCCTCAAAATAGTATTTAGTCTTCCCGCTAGGGTTGTTAACGTAAATATCTCTGAAATGATATCTCCACTTCTAAAAGTCAGATTTAAAAATTTGCTGCTCGTAGCGTTTGTGGCGATGAATATATTTCACATATACGGCTATTTTGAACCACAAAGGTTTGCCACTAGGATATGTAAGGGTTCATTTCCAGTTTGCACAGTACTTGGAACCGTATCTTGTTTGTAAGAACCCCATTTTCAAAATCCCCTTTGCCTTGAATATCTTCCATTATGAGAAATGTTTTGCGCACAATGTGATTTTTCGTAGGGCACATTTCAGCCTCTAGAGGCCGAAAGCAGCTATTTCTATTTGTGGAATTTTCATTGATTGTATATTCTGTAAAAAAATTCTGAAATTCACGAGCCACTTTCCGAATTAACGAAGCCTATTTTTGATACAATCTTTTCCGTGAAATGACGAAAAAAAACCCCTTAATTTCACGGACTTTTCGTGCGGCAGGAAAATTCTGAATTTTCAGAAACCTTTCCGCAATTCCTTTCGTATATTATAACGAAAAAACTCCGTTATCACTTTTTCCCTATCCACATGACGAAAACATTCCGGTGACAGGAGAGATTCGCAGGAATAAGTCAGATTTGATTAAGCGTTAGATTTCAATCGTCTGCCAGAGGAGCTGATTTTGAAGTTCTGTAGCGAGATCCCATATTGTGAGCAGCATACCGCATGAAATTTGGTTATTGTGGCACAGGATATTTCTTCTCTCCTACATTATATGTGCACCAGCTATTATACACTATATTGACAAAAGTCACCGGACACCCTTCAAAAGCAAATGAACTGATCCGCTGCGTTGTTAAGACGCGCAGTACAGTTGCAAACGGTATAAAAACAAACCTGCAGCTGACCGCGATCATATCGCACTGTGAGGTTGAGTGAAAATGTCGCGGCTGGAGAGAACTGATTTTGAGAAAGGAAAGATTGTTGGGTGTTATATTAGCGGGTTGTCCATAAGAGAAACCGAGAGCAGTTTAAACGTACCCAAGTCAACTGTTTTGGATGTACTGAATAAGTGGAAGACACATGGCGTGCCTGAAGCAGCAAAACGTACTGGCAGACCAAAGAAAATCAGTGATAGAGGACGTCGAAGCCTCAGGAGAGTCATTACAACTAATCGACGGAGTACTGCACAAGACCTCAGTGTACAGGGGAGTGAAAATGCTGGAACCTCGGTATGTACACGTACCATTCGCACAGAACTTCATTCCATTGGTACCGTGGTCGTGCGGCTGCTCATAAGCCTTTCATCTCCATTCGGAATGCTACTCGTCGTTTAGCATGATGTAAAGAATATTTATCGTACACTGTAGATCAATGGAAACGGGTCCTATGGACTGATGAATTCAGATACACGATCCATCAGTCTGTGGGTATGGCGACAGCAGGAGGAACGGTATTTATCACAGTGTACTGTTCCTACGGTCAAGTTTGGAGCTGGCAGTGTACTCGTGTGGGGGTGTTTTTCGTTGTACGGTCCCGGCCCATTGGTTATCATGGACAAACATGTTAACCAGCACATCTACTTCTATAATCTGGACAATTATGCCCAACCAACTTTGTGGCAATACTATGGAACCGAGCCTTGTTGGTACCAGCAGGATAATGCACCGAGCCATAAAGCAAGGTTTCAAAATCGCTTTATTCTAATTTATCATAAGAAAACATGGACTGTTACGGCGTGGATTGACGATAATTCCGTATCGTGTGTGGACTGGCCAGCACAGAACCCTAATCTTAATCCCATAGAGCACCTATAGGATGAATTAGAGGGCCGCATAAGAAGTTTGGAACCAAGGTCTATTACTAAGTAACAGTTAGCGGCAGCATTATGTGCTGAATGGAAGCGCATAGCTATTGTTCTCGGTGCATGAGTTAAGGCCAAAGGTAACTGACACCGTACTAATGTACGTCAATAAATGCTATGTTGTGTTTCTCTTCTAGGTGTCCGGTGACGTCAATATAGTGTATAAAAAATACATTATATCATTTACCCATCAATGTATAAAAACACGTTTAACATAATGCAACAATGTTGCATAAAAATAATTATGTTAGATTGTGCATTATCTCACAATATGACATAATGCCACAATGTTCTGCACAGATTACTTATTTTTACTCTTGTTTCGGTTATAAAAAATGACAGATCTGTTTCTTTGCACCTTGAACACTTTCGGTTCATTATATTCTGAATAATGCGTAGTCGTATGCAAACAACTGTAATACATAACATCTTATAGTCATTCCTATAAACAATTTATTCATTGAACTGATATTTCTTTCATATTCTCTTGTTAATATAAACGTACATGTATATGGACAATTCCTGTGGCTGTGAAAAGGAACCTCTAGTCGTCTGGAATAGCTGCTTTCACGTCATCCAGCTTTTATAAACTATAACCGCGTAAATGATTTCCAAATGGTTTACTTATTTACTGAAAAAAATACCAAAAATCCGTTTTATTTTTTATATTTCATTCAAAGCTGCAGTAAAAAAATCGGGACTATTTTTTTTAGCCAGCTTCAGTTTTCGCAAAAGATTTTGCAAAATATTTTTATGAGGTTAAAGGCCCTTATAGCCGTGAAGTGCCCCCCCCCCCCGCAATGTGCATGTTGCGGAGTCTATCAGTACGCCCCTGTCTGCGACTTTGGGTCATTAGACGGAAATATATGTAAGCCGAAATATTTTAAGTTTTGCTTTTTAATCTCAAAAGAGCCGCCCCGGTGGCGCAGTGGTCTAAGGCGCTGGCCACTGATCATTCGTCCGTAAGGGGTCCGGGTTCGAATCCCGGTGAGGCATGGATGTTGTGTTTGTCTTACGGCACTGGCTCTCTCCCTTCCCTGGAACCAGTGACCCTAAATTAGGGACGGGCGACTGCTTATAGCCCATTGAGTTGCTCACGGTGGTCGTTAAACCTCCAAAAAAAAAAAAAAAAAAAAAAAAATCTCAAAAGAAAGCAAAGAAAATCTGATGCCGCCCCCGTGGCGCAGTGGTCTAAGCGATGGCTTCGCATCATTCGTCTAAGATGGGTCTGGGTTCGAATCCCGGTGAGGCATGGATGTTGTCTTATGGCGCTGGCTATCCCACTTCCCTGGAACCCGTGTCCCTAAATTAGGGACGGGCGACTGCTTATAGCACACTGAGTTGCTCCGGTGGTCGTTAAACTTCAATTTAAAAAAAAACAAGTTAGTAAAATCATGCAATGCATTGATTATGATACGCTTTCCAACATAACATAAATCATTACTCAAGTTATGAGGATAATGGCTGTGGAATAAATCTGGATCCTATGACCTGACCTTTGACCCTATTTCGATGATATTCAACAGAACCGGTAAAGTATACTTGCGAAACATGATAAAGTTTGGTGTCAATCGAAGTATTTTTACGTAAGTTATAACGCATAAAGGCGATGGAATGGATCCCGCTACTATGTCCTGACCTTTGACTCCATTTCGCCCATTTTCAATAGGGTTCGTCCCCAGGTGGTCCCTTACCACATACTAAAATTTCATCGAAATCGAACTATATTTACACAAGTTATGACGCAGAAGTGCAATGGAATGCATCCCGCTCTCATGTCCTGACCTTTGACCCCATTTCCAATAGGGTTCGTCCCCAGTGGTCCCCTACCACATACTAAAATTTCATCGAAATCGAACCATTTTTACGCGAGTTATCGTGCGGACAGAGAGACGGACGGACAAAGCTGGAGCATATGCGCTTCTTCAACCTACGGTTGGAAAGCGTAAAAAAATCTAATATTTTTGAGAGGAATATTTGATGAAATCGGAAAGTTCGTTGAAAATAACCATTGTGCCTTGGGTCCAAAAATGAAAGACTCCTTGCAAAATAAAAGCGTTAAAAATGTGTCTTCTGTATTTCATTGGAGCATGAAAACGGAGACGGTTTTGGAATTAACGATCCCAGGGATACACATCACCTACAACCACCGGATATGACATAATGACCCTTCCCTAACTGGGTGGCCATCACCTCTATCCTAACACTGTGTGGAGCACATATATAACAACCACTACACTCTTTTCATAGCTCAGCTGTATTCGTCTTAATGTCTCAGCAGTGAAAGTTTTCTACCGAAAATCCGTAACGCTTCAATAGCTCTGGACAGAACCCCCTTTCCTCCACGCGCACTAGTACAACAAAACTGGACTTTTTGTTGAAATGGGGAACTCGACCATCTGCCCATCTCTTCAGATCAGAGTTCGTTCATGTATTACTGAGTGCCTCAGAGGGATGCACTGATTCAATGGGTTACTACCAGCTGCACGTGACTACTTGAAAAGGAGGGGAAGTACGCTGTTCCCTTTCGGTTACGCTTCAATTACTTTTTTTTTTTCACAGTGAAAGTGTTATACAGTTGTGACCTTATTTTTTTTTATTTATTTATTTATGTATTGCGGAAAATCCGCACTCCCTAATGCTCCGTTTGTCGTTTTTACAATCTTCTTAAACGCCTAAGTTTTATGACATACGTTTCAGATTTCAAGCATGTGTGTTTGTTCCTTATGGGGTTTAACCACCACGAGGAACTTTAAGGTGGTTCCACCTAAAATCTCTGCCTTATGTTTCCAATGGTAAAATTTTACATATTTTCTCCGTAATTAATGTATTTATTCCCAAGGATGAAAATTTGCACATTGATAAAACTAACTTTAAGTTATAGCATGGGATACTTAATACTTGCTAAAACAACCATAATTAGGCAATCCAACATTTGTTCGTCTACTGACGTCATCAATGTACAGGTCGCGCCATCTATTACCAGATCTAGCATAGTGTCACAGTGCTGTTTTAACTCTTTCCTTAACTATCGAAATATGTTATAATCTGAAGATTGCAAGGTTTCTTGAGCACTGTAAACATAAACAGAGTAGTAATAAATCATTCAGTAGAAGCGATTTGACGTTTGATGAAATACTTTATTTTCGTGATTTTTCTTAATTTAATAATTACTCCGGGTCACCGTGAGATGTCCTAACTCTCGCTACATTCATGCTTACCGGTCGGGCGCGGTGAACACGCACCCCTTCTCTAATTCTACTCCTTCCTCCGAAAACCTCCCAACGTCTCTCTGCTACCATCAGACGCATTCTCCCCTGAGACACGTCATCATCCTACCTTCAGAAGCACGTTCCTATTGTTGTTCGAACTACTTCCAAAAAACGTGCCTCAAGCCTCCCGTCTGAAAAACACTTTTCCTGCGTCTTACTGCCCTCTGCCTAATCATCACCCGAAGGAAACCCCTTACTCGAGAACGGAAGTCCTTCCTAAGTCCTTCCTAATGAGTCGCTTTAAAACTCTAAATAAAAAAACCTATTGTAGCTAACTACACGCGAAATCCTGGGTGTTGTCCATCTCCAGGAAGTTCACCGATAAACTAATAGTTTCCGGTGACTTACTGGCTCTACCAAATCGAACTCAAACAAAAAAGATGACACCGAGTTTTCGGGTGCAATAAGCACGTCTTTTGAATCCGTTCTGACGCAAATTAAATTTATCAAAGCTATTCAAAGTCAATGGAAGCGGTATGGAAAACAATTGTATCTGACGGAAGAAAAGTTTTTCAATCGGGTTTTTAATCCATCAGATATTGATGTAAACGGAATCGTGAGCTTACGCCCTCTGGTTGCAGACTTGTGCGTTTAGAAAAACATGAATTTATTTATATGAGAAACATTTCGCACCGGAAACGCTCTCCAACACAGAAATAATTTTTCAAATCGGACTTTTAGAAACAGATATCGACAAAAATAAGATGTGACTTTACGCCCCCTGGTGGGAAAACCATGCATTATTTTAGGAAGAAAGTATTCGCAAAAGGTTTTTCCATATGAGCCGTATCGGTCCAAGAACAAAAAATTCAGTCGAGTTTTCAGGAGCCCAGATTTTGTTACAAATACGTCAGAAGCCGAAATTAACACTTATGCCCTCTGGTGGCTAAACCGTTCTTTACCAAACATTAGAAATTATGTGAAAAATATTTTCCATCAGTTCTTGTATGCGATACAGGAAGAAGTTTTCGAATCAGAGTTTTAGAAGCAGAAATAACGCAGAAAACGCAATTTACGTTTGTACCCCCTAGCGGAAAGTCTATGATTTACTTGAAAATTTTGAATTTATGGTAAAAACATTTCGCATCGGGAACACTATTCAACAAAGAAGGAATTTTTCAAATCGGACTCGTAGAAGTAGAGATATTGAAAAAAATAAGATATACATCTACGCTCCTTGGCGTAGAAACCATGTATTATTTCAAGAAGAAAATGTTCCTAAAAGGTTTGTCGACATGAGTAGTATCGGTCAACAAACGACTTTTTTTGCAATCGAGATTTTAGAAGCTCATTTTGCTGCAAATACATCGGAAGCGGAAATTAAGACTTACGCCACCTGGTGGCCAAACCATTTTTTACAAAAATTAGAAATTATGTGGAAAGGATTTCCCATCAGGAGCTGTATCCGGTGCAGAAAGAACTTTTCATAATCGGAGATTTAGAAGCAGAGATATAGGGGGAAACGCAATTTACCTCTACGCCCCCTAGTGGAAAGTCTATCAATATTTTGAAAATTTTGAAATTATATGAAAAACATATCACATTGAAAACACTATCCAACAAAGAAAGAATTTTTCAAATTGGACTCCTACAAGTAGAGATATTGACAAAAATAAGATATACATCTACGCCCTCTGGCGGAGAAACGAATATTTTAAGAAGAAAATATTCCGAAAAGGTTAATCGATGTAAGTGGCATCAGTCCCTAAAAAATTTTTCAATCGATATTTTAGAAACTCAGATTTTATGGCAAATACATCAGAAGCAAAAATTAACACTTACGCCTCCTGGTGGCTAAAGTATTCTTTACCAAAAATTCGAAATTATAGGCAAAAGATTTTCCATCAGGAGGTGTATCCGCTGAAGAAAAAAATTTCAAATCAGAGTTTTAGAAGAAGAGTTATCGGCAAAAATGTAATTTACTTTTACTCCCCCTAGCGAAAAATCTATGCGTAATTTGGAAAAGTAATTATATCTAAAACACTTTTAGACATAAATGGAATCGAAAGATAAGAGTTTTTTCAATCGGATGTTTAGAAGCAAATATGTCGAATAAAACGTATTTCTGAATTCGACATCATCTGCATTTACGCCCTCTAGCGGCAAAATTGTACATCGTAAAAAAAGCGAAATAAAGGATCATCATTCGCATATTTCAAGCTTCCCAACGCAAAAAGAATTTTTCAAATCGGACTAATAGTTGCAGAGATACGTGGGTACAGACGGACGGACGGACGGACTGACAAACCGGTAACATAAGCACGATCTTTTTTTACAAAAGACGTGCTAAAAATATATTCTTAAGAAGTTTACCACGATTACTTTTCAAACATTCTAACACTGCAAGGATTCTTAATTATTTACATATTCATGGCGCAGTGGTCTAAGCGATGGCCTCTGATCATTTGTCCGAACGGGGTCCGGGTTCGAATCATCCCGGTAAGGCATGGATGTTGTGTTTGTCTTACGGCACTAGTTCTTTCCCTTCCCTGGAACCAGTGACCCTAAATTAGGGGGACGGGCGACTGCTTATAGCCTATTGAGTTGCTCACGGTGGTCGTTAAACCTCAAAAAAAAAAAAAAAAAAAAAAAAAAAACATATTCATTAAAATTCAACAATTAAAAGATATTTACATTACATTACATTTCATAAAATAAACATTCCCGTTCAATTACGTCATTATTAGAAGATTTACATTACCACTATTACAAAAGAAAAATGATTGATTTTTAATATAATTATGGTTGTGTTTTAGCAAGTATTCAGTATCCCATGCTGTAACTTAAAGTTAGTTTTATCGATGTGCAAATTTTCATCCTTGGGAATACATTAATTGCGAAGAAGATATGTAATTGGAAACATAAGGCAAAGATTTTAGGTGGAACTACCTTAAGTGCAGTGTACCGACCTTGTACACTGCACTTAAGGTAGGGGATGCTGCTTCCGGGGCAGGGAGAGAGCCAGTACCGTAAGGCATGCTCATCGTCCATGCGTCATCGGGATTCGAAACCGAGCCCACTCTGACGAACGGTCAGAAGCCAGCGCTTGGATCACTGCGCCACCGGGGCGGCCACTTTAGGATGTGAAAACACTTTCTGGAGCCACACGCACACCTCATACGGTAACGGAGTTTCAAGGCACATTTGGCTCTTTTGATGCTCCTGTCAGATGCACTTATTTATCTCATTTTCAATTAGTTGTACAGGAACTCATGGGAAAAGACCGACCAAACCCAGCATTTAAGCATTTTTATTATAAATCCAGTTTTCAGATATTTTTTTAAATGTGCTTTGAAATAAATTTTCTGTGTCGGAAACGATTCAAAAGAAGTGCTCATTGCAACCAAATTTAGTGCCATCTTTCTTGTCTCGTTTTTTAAACTCGTAACTGCTCCATTTTAATACTGCACTCAATGCTTGCACTTGACTGCACGTGTAGTTTGCATTTCACTAATCTAGCTATCACTTATTCGTTCTACTACGTGTCTAATGCAAACGAATGCATGCCAGAAACTCAAGTAGTTTAAATTTTCTGGATTCTTCCGGTCCGTCCGGAAACATATCTCCGCATTTATAAATAGGATTCCATAAATTATTTTCGTGTAAACGCACTCTTACATTCACCTTGATATACTCACTGCCAAAAGTAAGACTGAAGAAATTCAATTTTCCTCGTGAATAGCGAGAATTTTCCGCTGAAGATTTCTGCGAAGTAGTGATTTGCATTGTGTTTCAGATGTGTTTTAGATGATTTTTAGAATGTTATTTAAGAACACATTTTTCGCATCTTCACTGCCATCCACCAAACACCCCGAGTTCCGCTGTAAGAAGTAGTAATCCAACAAAAAAAAAAAAATCTTTTAGGCCTATCAAATCCATTCTTGTGTCGAGGCCAGTTGTAACTTGTAAGCACTGGGAAGAAAAGTTCCTTACTATGAAATGTTGTTTCCTTCTGCTGTAACAAATTTAATTCTTGAGGATTAGGACTTGTATCATCAAGTCAGCAGCGGTACCAGTTTAAAAATTCAGTTCAGTGGGGACGTGGGGTTAAAGTTGTCAACTGACCTAACACAAGTATCCTTGATGCGATATATAGACTGAACGAGAAAGTATAATGCACAAGTTGATTATAAAGTCGCTATGTACACCATATACATCCACCACGCGCTGCTATCCATTATATACCCATATCTCGTGGTGTATGTGGTCTAGCAGTAATCCAATGTAAGTACGTTTATAGGCCTATCACTTCCAGTCTTGTGTCGAAGCCAACTGTAACCTGTAGGGCACTGTGATGTAAAGTTCCTTACTATGAGTTGTTATGTCCTTCTATTGTAACAAATATTCTTGAGGGTCATAACTTGTATCATTAAATCAGCTGAAGTGCTAGTTAACAAACTCAGTTCCGGAGGGGGATTGAAGTTGTCAAATCACGAAACATAAGTATCCTTGATGCGAAATGCCAACTGAACAAGAACACATAATACAAAAGTTAAAATAAAGTCTCTATGTACACTATATACATCCATGTCCATATCTCATGGTGTATCCGGACGCGCGTTTCACCAGGTTTGTGTCTGGCGTTTTCAACGGAAATGTTCCTCTCATGTCAAAGTCCGATTCACTGAAAATCATGGGCCTCTATGTAACGTAGTCTTAAATGCCATCTAGTGTTGAACCAAGTTGTTCTGATGTTCGTCTGTGCTTATTATTATTTTTTATTTTATTTTCAGTTTCAATAAGGTGCCTCCATGCGTATGATAATTCACATGAATTATTGTTATTGCAGATAAATGATCTTGTTTTTTGTATGATAACTGCTTCTGCAATCTGGGTTGTTTTTATATTATTCTGTTGGTTGATTATTTCAGCTTCTTCCCAATAGGGAGAGCAGTTCAAACAATAGTCTACGAGTGCTGTTTTGTATTCCTTTTTATTCCAATTGTTCTTATGTTCATTAATTCTTGTCTTAATATTGCGTTTTGTGCTACCAGTATATTGGCTAACTATCTTATTTCGATCATCCTTAATTGGTATTGAGTAAACACCAGCTTTTTGTAAGATTGGTGTTTTTTCATTGTAGTTAACTAAAGAGCTCCCTATATCTCTTGTTTTCAAATTTTTTACAAGTTTTCTTCAAAATATTGTTAATTTCTGGAACATATGGTAATGAGCCACAGTATTTAAATTTCTGTTGTTGCGATACATTATTTTGTTAATTTTTTTTTTTTTTTGGATTACTTCTTTTGATCATGTTTTTTATTTTCGTAACGCCATAACCATATTATATCGCTGTGTGTTTTATCCAGTTTAGTTCGTTATTTAATAGTTCTTCATTTGATGAATGGATAAATGCCCTGTTAATGTCCGATCTAAACGCGGCATATTTGTAAGATGTAGAGTGGTATGAGTTTTCAGGTATGATACTAGTAATACTGTTTGGTTGGGGGAGCCGCCCCGATGGCGCAGTGGTCTAAGGCGTTGGCCTCTGATCATTCGTCCGTAAAGGGTCCGGGTTTGAATCCCGGTGAGGCATGGATGTTGTGTTTGTCTTACGGCACTGGCTCTCTGCCTTCCTTGGAACCAGTGACCCTAAATTAGGGACGGGCGATTGCTTATAGCCCATTGAGTTGCTCACAATGGTCGTTAAACCTCCAATCAAAAAAAAAAAAAATACTGTTTGGTTATCTGTACACTTGAAATTCTATGTTATTATTCTCATTACGCTGAATCCGCCCCGGTGGCGCAGTGGTCTAAGCGATGGCCTCTGATCATTCGTCCGTAAGGGGTCCGGGTTCGAATCCCGGTCAGGCATGGATGTTGTGTTTGTCTTACGGCACTGGCTCTCTCCCTTCCCTGAAACCAGTGACCCTAAATTAGGGACGGGCGACTGCTTATAGCCCATTGAGTTGCTCACGGTGGTCGTTAAACCTCCAATCAAAAAAAAAAATTACGCTGAAATAGTATATCATAAGGTAAAGTATCTTCTTTCTCTGTAGTAATCTTGATTGTTTCATAGTACCTGTTGTAAACATGATTAAAAGAAGTAATGAGTAGTCCTATGTCAGGACTACTTGCAGAAGTGATTCTGCAAAACATCGAAAAATCAATGAGACAAAACATTAATATACCACAACCAATATTATTCTGTAGTTATGTCGACGACATTTTTATGATGTGGCCACATGATGATAATCTACTGCAAACTTATACTGAAGAATACAACAGTTACTATGAAACAATCAAGATTGCCTCGTGGGGTTGTCGCTATACACCCGGTGTCGGCCATCTCCCCGAAACTGTTAGTACCATGATTCGTCGGACCAGGCAACAAGTTTGCAGTCATCTTGCGTCCAATGGCGGTCTTCCGGAGCCCAGACGAGGCTTACAGTCTTGTGTCGTCGGGCCAGCAATGGCACCTGGATAGACCATTGGCTCTGCAATCCCATAGAACACAGGAAACGTTACACTGTCCGAACGCTGATGCTATTACTGGCTCCAGTATTGAAGTGTGCTGTGAATTTCGGCAATGTTGCACGGTGAGCGGATGTTACGAGGCGTGCCAGACACCGCTGTCCACGATCGTCCAGAGCTTTTCAACGGCCAAACTGGTCTCGCACTCTGGATCCCCCCTAAGTTTGTGTATTCCAGGTTAGAGGTCTGTACGGGCCGGGGTGGCCCCCGAGCCCGGCCCAGCCCACGGGCCGGGCTTTTTTAGTTTAGAAAACAAAGCAGCGGGCTGGGCAGGGCAGGGCAGGGCTTTTTTACAAACACTTACGACCGGAACAGGGCAAGTGGACACATTCTCTTCATCGCAATGGTAAAGAAAAAAAAAAGCCGTGTTCTCCGATTTCCTGGTCTGTTTAACTGTTTTTCTGACTTAACTTACTTCCATGACATAGCCCAGGGCGTAATCACACAAAAGCAAGGAGAGCAACTTACAGCGTTTTTACCATCTGTAGGTATTAATATGGTAAAACCACTTTGGGGCTTGTTGACTACAAAAAGATTCGACCCCAAGCGAGTGTATGTTGTGTGTAGAGTCGGGGACAGGGGGGCTGTCTGCAATTGGGTGGTGTGTGTGTGTGTGTGTGTGTGTGTGTGTTTGTTTGAATGAGAGAGTAGGACAACATCGATTTTTTCTCCTATCCCTAATCTGTATAGAGAGAGACTTTTGTAGTGTTACCGCTTACTAGTTCAGAGAAAGTAGAGATTCTGAAACCTCTTAGTCATCCCTTTTCTCTCTCTTTAAAGGTCATATTCTTCGATAATTGTCAAATTTTCGTTAATATTTGTAGGTTTACATTCAACTAAATTCATTATTTAGTTTTCACAATTTAATAAAATACAATAGAAAGACAAAATAATACCAAATGATACAACACGGGCCGGGCCTTAATAAGTGCTTCAACTGACGGGCCCGGGCCGGGCCGAGTGTTTGATATTTGAAACCGGCCAGGTCGAGCTGGGGCTTAAACGAACGGGCTTCGGCCGGGCCGGACCGGCCCGGGCTCACCAGAGAAGGTCCGTGCAGACCTCTAGTCCAGGTACATCATTGAAATTGTTGACCGTGTAAATCCAAATTCCGTGGTAATTTCCGAGATGGAGTGACCGATCTCCCGGGCGCCGACTATCATACCACGTTCGAAATCGCTTAAATTCTGATAAGCTGCCATCTGAACTGCAAATGCTACTACTTGGGCTTGCGGAGGATACCATTTGCCGCATGGGTGTGGTGGTATGTAATAGAAATGGTAGCGCCCTTCCCAGTTTTTTGGGGCACCACAGTGTATATATACACTACATTGACAAAAGTCACCGGACGCCTAGAAGAGAAACACAACATAGCATTTATTGACATACATTAGCACGGTGTCGGTCCACCTTTGGCCTTAAGGCATGTACTGACCCTTCGAGACATGCTTTCGACAAGGTTTTGGAACACAGCGATAGATCTTTGCTTCCATTCAGTACATAATGCTGCCGCTAAGTGTTGCTTAGCAGTAGGCCTTGGTTCCAAACTTCTTATGTGGCACTCTAATTCACCCCATAGGGGCTCTATGGGATTAAGATCAGGGCTCTATGCTGGCCAGTCCACACACGATACGGAATTACACGCCGTAACCGTCCTTGTGGCTCGGTGCATTATCCTGCTGGTACCAACAAGGCTCGGTTCCATAGTATTGCCACAGAGTTGGAAGGGCATAATTGTCCAGAATATCAAGGTAGACATGCTGATTAACAGGTTTGTCCACGATAACCAGTAGACCGGGACCATACCCCGAAAAACACCACCACACGAGTACACTGCCAGCTCCTAACTTGACCATAGGAACAGTACACTGTGGTAAATAGCGTTCCCCCGGCTGCTGCCATACCCACAGACGGCCATCATACTGATGGATCGTGTATATGGATTCATCAGTTCATAGGACCCGATTCCATGGATCTACGGTCCACGATAAGTGTTCTTTACACCATGCTAAACGACGAGTAGCATTCCGAGTGGAGAAGAAAGGCTTATGAGCAACCACCCGACCACGGTTACCCATGGAATGAAATTCTCTGCGAATGGTACGTTTAGATATCGAGGTTCCAGCATTTTTACTCACCTGTACAATGAGGTCTTGTGCAGTACTCCGTCGATTAGCTGTAACGACTCTCCTGAGGCTTCGACGTCCTCCATCACTGATTTTCTTTGGTTTTGCGGTACGTTTTGCTGCTTCAGGCACGCCCTGTGTCTTCCACTTATTCAGTACATCCAAAACAGTTGACTTGGGTATGTTTAAACGCCTCTTGGTTTCTCTTATAGACAACACCCAACAATCTTTCCTTTCTCAAAGTCAGTTCTCTCCCGCCGCAACATTTTCACTCAACCTCGCAGTGCGATGTGATCACGGTCAGCCGCACGCTTGTTTTTATACCGTTTGCAGCTGTACCGGGATCTTAACAACGCAACGGATCAGTTCATTTGCTTTTGAAGAGGTGCGGTAACTTTTGTCAATATAGTGTATATATATTTATTTTTAACACTTTTATGACAGAGAATGTTGCTGCTACAAAAGAGATTGTTTGTGCTATTAAGCGGTTTTAATTAATGTTTCACCAAGGTAAAGAGAAAGGCACAAATCTATTGCTTATATAGATTTTGTTTATTAAAAAATAATCAATTCGGTAAGTGTTACGTGTAACACTTAAAGAATATACGTTACGAATAGAATACCAGAATTTTTCTAAGGCACTTTTCTTAGGAACAGTTCGTGATGCAAACTTCCTGTCTACTATTCCATTTCAACTGTTCTGTGTTGAAAGGTGTGCAGCAAGTTTTCAGATTTGTGGCATGACACAAGGAGCAAAAAATAAGCAAATTGCTTTCCGTTTATTTTTAGTGGTTTGAGTGATTCTTGTGACATACTACCGAGGTGAAAACATATGTCAGGACGACAAATCGGCAGCGAGACATCCAGTCCGTCGTAGCTTAGTTGGGAGAGCGACTTTCTCCGGAGTGAGGGGGACACGGATTCAATGCCCGTCGCGGACAAACTATTTTCACATTGGTGCCCGAACAGGGACCCGATTGTGAAAAATGGATCCACTGGCCGTTATGTTCTTCGGGGGATGTGTGATGTTTGTTCCACACATTGTTTGGAATTAATGAAAAATTCATACTTCGCTTCATAGAAAAAAAAAAAAAAAAAAGCCGCCCCGGTGGCGCAGTGGTCTAAGGCGCTGGCCTCTGATCATTCGTCCGTAAGGGGTCCGGGTTCAAATCCCGGTCAGGCATGGATGTTGTGTTTGTCTTACGGCACTGGCTCTCTCCTTCCCTGGAACCAGTGACCCTAAATTAGGGACGGGCGACTGCTTATAGCCCATTGAGTTTCTCACGGTGGTCGTTAAACCTCCAACCAAAAGAAAAAAAAAAAAAATAGCAAAAAAAAAAAAAAAGCGGGAGATGATGTGACGTATTATAAAGGTGAACACATGTGTCAAGACGACATATCTGCAGCGAGACATTCTGTCCGCGTAGCTCAGTTGGGAGAGTGACTTACTCCGGAGTAAGGGGACACGGACAAACTTGTGTGTTCACACTCTGCAAAATCTCCATCAAATGGGTGAGGTCATCCTAATACACTAAGTCCTGCCCTCTCGAGAAATGCTCGAACTTCGGAACCTTCTCATCCCGCCCCCTCCCCCAGAAGGAAAACAAGAGAGAGACAGAGAGAGAGAGAGAGAGAGAGAGAGGAAGTAATCACACGAGAGGCATTCACTTTTGCGCTGCGTGTGTTAGACACTCTTTAGGGTGATGGAATGGTTTCATGACTTTCCGGCACTTTTTTTTTTTTTTTTTTAGTGCTGAGGTAAGATAGTGACATAGAAGAAAGTCTCCACGCTCTGTGAGGGGGAAAAGTTTACCGTTACCTTAGGGTGGAGGAAGCTGTTCTCTTTCATTGTGTTGTAGTCGAAAGAGAGTGCAGGAAACGGATAGTTAATTTATGAGCGCGTGTAGGGTATGGGCATAGGTAAAGACACACACTGGTAGATGCGACCCTGTGACGTCTTTACTCTAAGATCTAGAATCACAGCTGAGTATGTCTACGTGAAAAAAAATGGTTGGTAGAATGAGGAGAAATCCTAAAGCATGTTTATGATCCATTTGGTGCGAGAATAAGGAAAAAAAGAATATGCAAACATGATGCTTACTAAAATCTTGTGGCTTACGAAATCCGTGGAGACATTTGCCCCTACTGGCCCCACGAGTTCGGCGCCACTGTTTGTCGGTGACTTTACCTTTTACACGCCGCCCCGGTGGCGCAGTAGTCTAAGCGATGGCCTCTGACCATTCGTCCGAGTGGTGTCCGGGTTCGAATCCCGGTGAGGCATGGATATTGTGTTTGCCTTACGGCACAGGCTCTCTCCCTTCCCTGGAACCAGCGACCCTAAATTAGGGACGGGCGACTGATTGTGGCACTGAGAAAAACGTTTTATTAATTCAACAATTTTTTTGTCGATATACAGTCAACAAAAATTTTTGTTGAATTAGCAAAATTATTTTGTTGAAAATTATTGTTGATTTAACAAAATTTATTGTTATCACGACAAAATGTTTTGTTCATTTAACAAAATGATTAGGTCGATTTTTGGGAATTTGTTTGATCCAATAAAACATATTGTTATCATGACAAAATGTTTTGTTGCTGCAACAAAACATTGTTATCGTGACACAGTAAGTTTTGTTGCTATAACAATATGTTTTGTTGCAGCAACAAAACATTTTGTCATGATAACAATATGTTTTGTTGGATCAAACAAATTCCCAAAAATCGACCTAATCATTTTGTTAAATGAACAAAACGTTTTGTCGAGATAATAATAAATTTTGTTAAATCAACAATAACTTTCAACAAAACAATTTTGCAAATTCAACAAAATAATTCTGCAAATTCAACAAAAAAATTTGTTGAATGAATATGGACAAAAAATGTTGTTGAATTAATAAAACGTTTTTCTCAGTTAGCCCATTGAATTGCTCACGGTGGTCGTTAAAGCTCCAATCAAAAAAAAAAACAGTGCTGCAATTTATAGAAACCAGGGCAGTATGGGCAAACATAGTATGCGTGTGTGTTTGTGTTACGTCAGCGATATTTAAGGTGGAGCTCCCTCGTTTTGTCCAGTCTCCTTTGGGTGATTATATAATATATTTTCCATGCAGGTAATAAATCACATGGGCTCCCCGCTTTCGGCCACCCTGGCGGAAGTCTTCATGCAGTATCTCGAAGAAAAATTTCTGAATGAAAATCCCTTAAAACCCCTATTATACTCTCGTTATGTGGACCATATTCTGCTTATTTGGCCATACTCAGTCGAAGAATTAAATATATTTGCCAATATGAATTCTCTTCACAGACCTCATCCATAAACTTCACTATTGAAATTGAACAAAATTATAAACTACCTTTTTTGGATATACTTATATCACGCTCACCACTTAATAATAATTTCATATCATTTTCTGTCTACAGAAAACCAACAGCTATACCAACTGTGATTCCTTATGACTCAGCCCACCCGCCTAATCAAAAACTTGCCTTTTTACGTTTTCTTCTGAGAAGAGCCTATACTCACTCCTCTGACCGTCCAACTCGTATTGAGGAGATCCATTGGATAACTGGGCCTGCTAAAGCATTTGGATACCCTACGTCCTTTTTTTTTTTTTTTTGATTGGAGGTTTAACGACCACCGTGAGCAACTCAATGGGCTATAAGCAGTCGCCCGTCCCTAATTTAGGGTCACTGGTTCCAGGGAAGGGAGAGAACCAGTGCCGTAAGACAAACACAACACCCATGCCTGACCGGGATTCGAACCCGGACCCCTTACGGACGAATGATCAGAGGCCAACGCCTTAGACCACTGCGCCACCGGGGCGGCCCTACGTACTTGATCAACAGAACTCATTCACGTGTCAGGACCACCTTGGGCTCTTCGCTACAACGTATTGATGATCACTCTAAAAGATACGTGGGTTCAATAGATTTATTAGATTATATTTCAGCTCTCACTAAACCCCTCAGAAACATCTGTCACCGTTTCTCCTTGGATTTCGGCACCAAATCTCGCAATATGCTAACCATCATCCGAAAGGATCGAGAAAGGACCCAGGAAGAGCAAAAATGGGGTATCTACATACAGCATTCCCTTACTTGATGAAACGGACCAGCCTTCTTCTTGTTATATCGGATCTACAGCTCGTAGTCTTGCCTGTAGAGTATATGGGAACACAAATACAACATCAAGGCAGGGCTTTAAAATGCTGCCTTATCACGAACTGTCAACGATGGAACTTTCTACCCGGATTGGGACCATACAAGAATCCTAATAACGCCATGATCCCATTCAATGCTGTTATTGACTGAAAGTCTATTTATTTGTAAAGCCCGTAACAAATGTTGTAATGACTAAATACCATGTGATTTACTACCTGTATGGAAAAATATATTATATAATCACCCAAAGAAGACTGGACAAAACGGGGAGCTCCGCCTTAAACATCGCTGACGTAACACAAACACACACACATACTATGTTTACCCATACTGCCCTGGTTTCTATAAATAGCAGCACTGTTCAAATGTACACCTCACATCTGAAGATGGGACCAAAGTGGCCCGAAAGTACTCATGTGTATTTTAATAAAAGTTCCTTGATTTTCTTATTCAATTGTTCGTACAGAGACGGTGTCATTTATACTTATTTATTTAAATTATGTCTAGTATTATTCACATAATTTTGATGAACAACAGCTGCCCTCTCTGATTTCTGATACTACCTCCATTAGTCGCTGGGGTTAGGTCAACCTTGTCGAATTTAATTCTTGTAAAACCCAGTCTACTGTAAGTAACAAAAGAGACAAAATTGTCTTCCTGTTGTCACGTCAGATAGTGTTCTGATGAATATTTGTGTCATGCTTGTCCTTGGCCTAAATACTTTTCTCCTCTACTCTCTTGCTAAGGAAAGATTTACGCTTCAAAATAAATGAAATTTCTCTTTCGAGCTAGGCGGTATTTTTCTCAGAATAACTCTCGGTATTGTTAATCACAAGTTCGCCAATTACTGTTGCGACATTTCACTCAAAAGCTCTTGATACTGAACAGAAAAGATTAGTTAAGTCTGATTAACAAAATGAACTCACTAATTTCTTTCAGTGCCCCTCACACAGACCAATGGCTAAAGTATAGTTTGTTTGTTTTTTACAGGAATTATTATGGATGAGTTGTCAGGACTTGTCCCCACCTCCTGCAGTTGTTTATCACACATTAAAACACAATTTCCCCACATCCAAACCGCCGCTAGTCATTTTCTTAAATTAGCGTTCCTTCCTCGTCAAATTTTGAGAGTTCCATACCAACACAAAAGAAGTAAATTTATCCGTCATTTTTGTCCACGTCGGGCATCGAACATGGGCCCCCTCATTCCGGAGCAAGTCGCTCTCCCAACTGAGCTACGCGGACGTATACTCTCGCTGTTATCTGCCTTTATCTCATGTGCGTCCTTCGTGACAGGCACGTCACATCTCAACCCCCCCGAAAGAGGGCCGGGGGCATGGTCCACAGGTCAACCGGGACCATGCATCGCTGTAGGCAGTCATCCGCTGAAGAACGTACATTGGAGAAATCCCAGTCAATTTGGTGTGTGGAACGTAACATCACACACATTTATTTTTCGAAGCGCTGAAGAAGGGATTCCCTTATTTTTCCTGTCTCGCGGTGTGGAAAGAACATCACACTATTGCGAGAACCTTAACGGCCAGGTCATTCTTGAAGTTTGGGCGCCAATACAACTAAGTAAATTTCTCCATCATTTTTGTCCACGCCGGGAATCGAACCGGAATAAGTCGCTCTCCCAACTGAGCTACGCGGACGTGTGCTCTCGCTGCTATCTGCCTTTATCTCGTGTGCATCCTTCGTGGCAGGCATGTCACAACGCTTTTAAAATTCCTTAGCTTTTTAAGCGTTCGTCAACGCAAGTAGTTTGAAAATTATTATTATGTTTTTACTTCCGGTGATGACCGATTCATTTATTGCCAAAAATTTTGTTTATTTAAGTCGCCGTAACTTTCCACGCAGGTGTTTGTATTTATTATGTGGGTGTAGTTGTGTATGTTTTGGCAGCCTTTTTTTTTTTTTTTTTTATATAACGCGCGGATTAATGGGGTAAATTTCACGAACCCAAAACTCAAACAAGAGAGTTCAAAGTCCTAACCACCCCCAACTCGGAGAGTTCCCTCAATTGTCTGCTAATGCGCTTCGCAGACATCGCGTCAGACGGTTTCCTTAATCCTCCGCTAGTATTTTTGCACTTGCCTTCGAATAACGGGTTGCTCAATATTACGAACACGTAATGCTCTATCCCCCACCTTTATTTTATTTCTTCCCCTCTCGATTCCCCCTTTAAGCATAACGAAAGTTGCTCATCAAGTACGGTGAGGGGCGTGGATTGGCGCAGATGGCACGTGCGAGGTCGGAGGCCACTGAAGGAACCTGAGCACTGCAGCTGTCATTTCATTACTACTGCTCAGGACTTCAAAGAAAGAAAAGGGGGAAAAATGAGCAACGGAAAGCGGAACAAGTTGTTAGCATGTAGATGAAAATTGCCTTTGACGGAAGTTACCAGAGGGATTCCTGTGATTACCTGGGACAATTTTAGGGCATCGGCATTGTATTTATCCCAGGGTTAAAATGTCTCTGTCTTATGTTGACAAGTTTTTATGATTTTAGTTCTGGGCAGAATGGTGCTATGAAATAATGCAGACTAAATTGCACACACACAAAGTGATGCACTGGAAACAGCTGAACGGACGATGACATCTGCTAAAAGTAGAGCGGCCAGACCATATGATATTTTTTAGACAGGGTCAGCAAACTTGTAAGGTTATTACATCCCAGGGAACATTTTATTTGATTTCTTAAATTTAAATGCCATCCCTGTACACACGGGCGGATTTCCGACTAGGCGCGTGCCTAGGGGCCCACAGATTCAGAGGACGCGAAAACGTGTAATTGGAATTCCAGTTTTGTTTTGGTTTCACTGACCGAAACAAATTAATCCTTAAAACAATTATTTTGTCAATTGATATTTTTTGTCAATTGATATTTTAATTTCTTATATTAGTAATATACAGGGTGTTCAATAAAGGACCGAACACTTAGTTTGCAGAAAAAGTTTTATACACAAAATATATAATTTAAGCAGTGTTTCTTTGAAGTGGGCTCAAAAGGCAATTAAGTGATAACATTTTTAAAGTGTTTGCTTCCACAAAATGGCGCATTCGTGCTTCAAAGTTCTCTATGAGTCGGCCTAGAGTATCTCGAGTTACAGTGGAAAAAGCCTGAGTGATAGCGTCTTTGAGCTCAGTCGCAGTGTTAGGGCGTGATTTGTAGACCAAATCTTTGATGTATCCCCAAAAAAGAAGTCGCAAGGATTTGCGCCGGGAGAATAAGGAGGCCATTCGATAGCTCCAGGGTAATGATTCGGGTAGTTGAGAGCGAGCGCGTTGTGTCCAAAGTGGCTGCTTATGGTCCTAAAAACATCCAGAGTGCGATGCGGAGGTACACCATCTTGCATGAACCAGAAACCATCGACCATTCCCAGGCGGCGAATTTCCGGGAGAAACTTGTTTTCCAGCATAGCTTTGTTTGTCTTAAAATTCCTAACCAGGTCCAGAATTGTTGGCTTTGATGGCTTTCGAACATTCTTGTCAGCTGTTGACCACTTTCTCAGTGTTTCAGAAGGGCTTTTATTTGTTTCAGACCAAGTTTTCAAAATAAAAACGCGTTGTTCGGTTGAATACACCATTTTTAACTTGCACTAAAACACAGTCGAACCAACACTGAATCGATTACCTATACGCACTTTGTCGACGAAAAACTGATAGTGCTGCCCTCTCGTGCGTATTTCAAAAGTTATTCCCAAACTAATTGTTCGGTCATTTATTGAACACCCGATATATTTTATCTTGCTGTTGCTGATACTCCGAATTTTTGAGTTCTTATCGACGTACTTATTTTGAAAGGAACGGTTAAAATAATTTTGCCTTCCTTTAGTGGCAGGTAAAGGAAATATTCACGCTTCCCACACTTTTCATTGTTTAAAGCGAATTCTTAACTGGCCTGCTGTGCTATAAATTGCTTTCATGCTACTTCCAGCCAAGGGAACACACCTGTGTTGGAACCTTCCCCCGAGTTGCGATGAGGAGTGCTTGTAAAAACTTTCCTGATGATCGGGGGTGTTTGCTGTCAATTTTTTTCCCCTTCGTGTTTGTTTGTTTGTTTGTAGGTTTAACGACCACCGTGAGCAACTCAATGGGCTATAAGCAGTCGCCCGTCCCTAATTTAGGGTCACTGGTTCCAGGGAAGGGAGAGAGCCAGTGCCGTAAGACAAACACAACATCCATGCCTCACCGGGATTCTAACCCGGACCCCGTTCGGACGAATGATCAGAGGCCATCGCTTAGACCACTGCGCCACCGGGGGCGGCTTTCCCTTCGTGATAGAATAATCAAGTTCTTTCTCAGCCCTGATCCCTTTAAACCATCCTAAACCAGAGTTCATATTTAGGCTAAAAAAGTAAAGAAATTCGAAAATATCACACGATCTATCTTTTTCGTATTTAATAGTGTTAAAAGTAATTTATATTGCATTGCACCAACATTTTCTTTTTACTTCCTTCTCCCTAGTTTAATACTGATAATTATCAAGTATTCTCACCTTTTCTATTCCTTAACTCGACATAAAGCTAACTTTTAAAAAAGCAATAAAAAGCTTCAATGATACTAAAAAATCTGTGTTTCCTACTTTTCCATTTTCAAACCGGATCTTTTGCATTTAATTCTTATGCTTCTGTTTCTGATAACTGCAGTGCAGGTATAAAAAAAACTCACGCATCTTTTTGACAGAATACGAAAAAAAAAAAAAAATGCAGACCTCAATTTCCCGATGAAATTACTAAGGTAAAATGCTTTCAAGAAACTCTTCACATTCTAGCTTTCCTGTAGTGACTGATAAAATTCTTACTGTCCAGTTTTCTTGGTCCATCCATGGCATTCGTCTATACCATGGACGACTGAATCTCTTCGATTTAGGGAATGGTTGGCCACAGGAAAACACCTCCACGAAAAGTCATCCATCCTTTTCAAGTGCAGTACGGTGCACAAATTGCATTTTATGCGAATTTTATAATGTGGAGGACTTTTACGGTTGTCAGTGTCTTCAAGTATTTTATTTTTGCTTGATACCACGCTCGTTGCCTATTGATTTGCTTATAACGTAAAACAAGATGATTTTCCAAAGCTGAAGCAATAAAAAAGCACGTTTTGTAAATGAAACGCATTCGAATTTTATGACAAATACGCAACCTACTGTTAAATTTAGAGAAATTCCATTTTGAGCGCGCTTAGCGTTAAATTAACCAAGTAACTTGCAAATGAAAAGCTGCTAAACTAATCAGTTTTGCCTAACGCATCAAATTCGAAAAGAACTTTTGCTGTAACTGAAATGGTCTCTTCGTAGCGTAAAGCTAAAATTTACTAAATTTCCACTTTGATAACTCCTACTGGGAAATTTATGATCTAGTAGTGAAAATTTAAATGGGCAAAATTTAATTAATGTTAATGTCCTACCATTCACAAAAATAATGTTTCAAAAATCTGTGGAAACCAAATCCTTTGAACTTAGCGTCTCTAGCAGGAAATCAACGAACTAATTGGAAAATTTGAACATTTGAGAAGGAATAATTAAGCCTAATCTGAGAGGCACAAAAATATTTCTTTCCTCTAAGGTGAATAGTTTCTTCCCAATAGAAGTTTAATTTTTGAATTTTCGACTTTGGCAGCCATTAGCGGTAAATTCATGAAGCATATGGATATTTAAAGTGCCAAACTTAATGTCATTTGATTTCTTATTAGCCGCAAAAATAATTTTTGAAATATCTCTAAAAGCAAAAAGGTCGATGTGCACGGACAGACAAAATGATTACACACTGTTTCTTACAGAACGTTCTAATAATAGGAAGATAGAATGGCATTTTCAAAAGCGCAAAAACCTTTTTCTTGACCCCCCCCCCTTTTTTGTTAATCTGACGGATGAAAATTTCTGAGGCAATAAGAAGGGGAGGGGGCCCCCTGAATCTTTTAGCGCGTAGGGCACCAATAGATCTAAAGTCGCCTCTGGCTGTACATTTGTATTTGCTTACCCTTGAATCCAGAGGGTAACTAGGAGGGTAAGTGCCCCAGGCTCAGCTAAAAGGAAGGCACAAGAAACAGTGTTTACAATCTGATTGGAATTGAAACTTTTGCACTAGTTTCCGGTATAGTTTTTTCGTGTCATACTTTGTTGTTCGTTCGTTTATGGAATTATCTTATATTTTGCCAGTGTCGGTAGCCTTGTCAGCTTAAAATTCGCATTTCTTCCTCAAAATCTTCAGGGGATGTTACTTACTCACATTCAGAAATGAAGGCGCGGCTGTACGTATGTTACAAGAACAGGATGTCGTTCACATTGTTATATATTATATTATATATAATATATAACGATTATTGCTACAACTGCGAGCCACGACTGTCAACTGCATGTAGTACTGAATGTCAAAACTCCGAACCAGTTGGAAATCTGACCTTCCTCTTCCTCTTCTCTGTTTCTCTGTTTTCTAACATAAACGGAGTAGCGCGAAACCCTTCTCTAAGTGCCCCCATTTCCTAACTCCTTTCGACGCAATTAAAGACGGTAAAGTGCCGTTGACGTTTAGACCCGGCCGCGACAGTAAGCTACTATAGGAAAAAAATTAAACGAAACTAAATCAACCGAAAGACGTACACTATATTGACAAAAGTCACTGGACACTTAGAAGAGAAACACAACATAGCATTTATTGACATACGTTAGTACGGTGTCGGTCCACCTTTGGCCTACACATGTCTTGACGAGCTCCGTGTTTGAGTGCTTCACGTACGTGTTTTGAGTGTCCCATTATTGTTCTTCTGTGTGTGAGCCGAAGTTAAAGGTCTGTGCTTTCGTTTAAGATCCCTCACGAGTGGGTGAGTGCTGCTTTTTTTTCATTATCAGTGTTTTAATTTACACGCCGAGCTGATCGTTTTTCTTCGTTAACCCTTGCCATTGATTATGGCATCTGCCAATGAGGGCGCTGTTCCAGCCCACATCGTTGCAGCTCCTCGCGTCGCCTCTTCAACGACAGACGCAGCCGATCAATCACCTTCGCTTGCTAGTGGAAAGCCTCTTAATTTTCCTCCTGTCATTTGCACGTCTTCTCCTGCTCAGGTCTCTGACTCTGCCATTGAGAACGTGGATGTGACGCCCTGGCCTCTGCTGACGATAATGAATTCATGGACGTCTCTGATGGCGTCGCTAATCTGCCCTCTACAGTTTCTACTGCCTCTGCTTCCAACACATTGTCTCATGCTGCGTCAATGCCTTCCAGAGGAGGCGCTTCTGCACGCACGTATTCTGCGGCTGCCTCTGGTATTTCACCGGCTTCCTCCTCGTCTCGTCTGCCCCCTATGGATTCTTATGTTACTCTCAACGGTGACACCATCTTATTTGACATTTTTGAGAACTCTCCTGCTGGTCAACGTCTTCATTCGACCCTCGAGTTGGGGGTTTGTTTTGATGCGCTGCCCAACACTCCTTTGAAGCAGTACAGCTCCGCTCTCAAGAAGATGCTTCCTTCTGATCCCATCACCCACCTCACCCGAAAACCACGAACTGTGATTGTTTATTTTTCGAAGAAAGAATATGCCGAGCTTTTCTTGTCTCGGCGCCTATCAATTGGCGATCGTCACCTCTTAGCCGAATCCATCGCCCAGCGTCCTGTTCTGGTTTCTCTACCTCCGGTAACCCCGGAGATCTCTGATGATATGCTGTGTGCTGAACTTAGTCGATGCGCCAGAGTAGTCGGCCCAGTCAAGACTCTCTCCTCTTCCCCCTCTGACCCCGATGATAAACATATCTGTGGCTTCCGTAGAACTGCTCGCATCACTTTCCCATCGGAAGAGCATCTCATAAAGTTTCTACGGTTCCTCGATGTTCGTTGCGGTAACGAGCGCCGCCGGATTGAGCTTCTCACCTCTGCTCATTGCTCACGCTGCAAGACTTACGGCTATCAACAGGCTCATTGCCCCCATGCAGAGCCACTGACTCCTGCAGCTCCAAGGCAGCATTTTACCTCTTCCTCCGTTTCTGCTAGTAGTAACCGCAGGTTTATGACGTGCTCTTAGTTTTTCCGCGGTGGTAACACTTTGGGTCACGTGGCAAGAAGAAATCGTCATGATCTGGAAGGGACGTCGCATGTGGGCGTGGTCCTTTCTTTCTGCATGACGTCACCTACCGCTTTGTTCTCGTTAAAGCAACTTCTAATTCTGAGTTTATCTTTTTTTGTCCGCCATTTTTTATTTTGAAATAATCAAATACATTTATTTTCTCAAAAGCAATGAGTACATGTGGATACGAACCCGAGCCGTTCATGGGGTAGGCAAATGCTCTACCGATTCGGCTACCGAAACATTGTTTGGGGTAGTCAAGGGGATTAAGAGACGTAGTTAGCGTAATGGGAGAAGACTGTCTGATGGACTTGCAGTAGGACGTCTTCAGATTGAATACAGGAAGGAGGGTGTATGACTCACTCAAACAAGAACTGACATGATTTTCACAACCACACAGGCATAGTGCCTATAACGCAGGCGTGTTCCCACAACCATGGAGAAATACTGCAGTGCTATGTTATTGCTACTGGCCAGTCTCGCGTTCGGAAACAGTTACAGGGAAGTTTATTTTCTCTGTGAACAGGAGCTCTTTTTTTTCATGACATATTATTCTCAATAATCCTAAACATTCTTTTTTCTTCACGAATTTTCAAATTTAAGGTGTTGTGCAAACTTTTCCCCCGACGTGATTCCTACGCGTTTAATCTGGATAATGTAATTTCTTGCGAAATGAAGGGCTTTTCTTTTCATGTTTTAGAATTATTTTTTCTGTAGAGGTTTTGTATAATTTAATTTTTTCAATCGGAGGACCTATGATTTTTTTTTTCATACCTTTTTTCTATGCACCATGTTGTTTTCAGTAATTGAGACCTTTCGATCATGTGCATGCTCGTCGTTCATATTTTTTTCTTGCAAACTGAAGAACTTTATTTTCTTCACGTCTTTAACATTACTTTTTTGTGTGGAAATTTATTATAATTCATTTTGCTATAGAAAAACTTAGTACTTTCTTTCTATGTACTTACTAGTACTTACTATTCTATGCAACATGTTGTTTTCAGTAAGTGAGATTTTTCTACCATATTTTTTGTTCATGTTTTTATCTTGCAAAATGAAGAACTTGGTTTATTTTCTTTATGTCTTCAAAGTCATTTTTTCCTCTTTATGAGTTTATTATACTTTATTTTTTAAAGGAAGTCTTAATAGTTTTTTATTCGTTATTTATTCTGTGCAACGTGTTGTTTTTAAGAATCCATATTTTTTGTATCACATTTATGGTCGTTCATGTTTTTTCTCCTACGAAATTTTGGGGGAATTATTTTTTCTTTCGAGTTGAAACAATATTTCCATAGAGTTTATTATATTTTCCTTTTTCTATAGAAGGACAAAATTTATTTTTTCGTTCGTAATTTTTCAAAACGTTGCATTATGCTTTGAGAACTTAGGATTTTTCGATCTGTTTCTATCGTGTTTGAAAAAAAAAAAACAGTTCGGTCATGTCTTTTCTTGTGAAATAAAGGACTTTTTTTTTTATCATGTTTCAAAATTATTTTTCTGTGGGATTTTATAATGTTATTTTTTCACGATTATTCTATGTAACATGTTTAAAAATATTCAGAAATCTGTATAATCATGTTTATGCTCGTTCGTGCTTTTTTCTTGTAGCATAAAGAAATTTACTTTTTCCGCGTCTTCAACATTAATCTTTGTGGCGGTTTATTGAAACATTTTCTGTAAGAAGATCTACATTTCTCATCAGTATTCCATGAAACATGCTGCTTTCAGTACTGATATTTTTTGAGGGGTAATGTTTATGTTATTTCATGTATTTATCTTGTGAAATGAAGAACTTGATTTATTTTCTATGTGTTTTCAAAATTATTTTTTCTCCAGGGGTTTATTGTTGTTTATTTGCTTTTTCAATAGCAGGACTTACATTTTTTTCTTCGTAATTTCTTTTGTGTAACTTGTTGTTTTCAGAAATTAAATATCTTTTCGATCTGTTTATATCGAAATAAAGTACTTCATATTTCAACATTATTTTTTGTAGGGGTTTGTTAAATCTTTTCGCCATGATTAGTTCTGTGCAACGTATTTCAGATTTTTCTTTTCGATTTACTTCAATCCTTTTAAAATTCGTTCTTGCTTTTCTCTATAAAATGGAAAACTTTATCTTCACGTTTGAACATTAATTTTTCTGCAGAGGTTTATTTTAATTTATTTTACAGGAGGACTTATTAAATCTTTTTCTTCAGGATTTATCCCGCGCAACATGCTATTTTCAAAAATTTAGGGGTTTTATGATCGTTCATATCTTTTTCATATGAAACAAAGTACTTTCTTCAGGGTTCGTCTTTTTCGGTAGGAATTACTACATTTGATTTTTATAGGAGAACTTGTTAAATTTTCTTTTCGTGATTGTTCAAAACTTAACATCAGGTTTGAGGACTAATGCAGGGGGACATCGATAAATTGTGAATCTGTGGGTATGTAAGTTTTGCGTTTTTTTTTTTTTTTTTTTGTTGTTGGCACATCATTCTGGAGAAGGGCTGACATCATGGAACAAAACATTCCCAGCGAGTGTGTTGACTTTCCAATTAATTTCTTTTGTTAAAAAATAAAGGACTCTATTTGATTAAAACTAAGATCTCTTTCTGTCAACAGTTTTCTTTAAAACACCAGCCATACGATCTAATTCAGACTGCATGCATATCATTGAAACTTTTATGTTGAAGGAAGTTCCTAGACAACTGACAGAAAGAACTACCACTTCCCAGACTTGGTATGTCGTACCCGTCCCGGAAGGAAGAGGTGGAATCTTTAATTATAATAATAATAAAATAATAATAAATATTACAATAAAAGGATGACTTCGCACAACTCGTCAAATGAAATGAGAAAACTCGCCGTCTATGTACGATATTTAATTAAAATACGAAAGATATTTACAGTTAAAATACCCCACTAGTACTTTCGGGGTAACATTTACCCCATCATCAGGTGGAACAGAGGCAATGTAGTACTCCTTTATATATTAGTGCAACAATGCATTATGGGTATAAGTCAAACGTCGCATCGGTCGTGACCGTTGCCATTATAACAGTGTGAAGAGCATAATTTCACAAGTTATTAGTTTAGCATATCAAAAACAAGGATGCTTTATACTGTAAATACAAAGTTATGATCAATGTATATATTCTTGGAATTTGTAAATATATATTACTATAATTTAAAGTTCAGGTTTGTAATACGTTCTTTCCAAATTCTCGATATGTCCACAGGCAAGTAGTCATTGCAGCATTTATCCCCTAAAGCTTCGATGTACATACTTTCAACAAAATGCAGCGAATGTATATATGCTGGAGTGTCCAGTAGTCTGATGTTTTCCCAGTCTGGTTGTAGAATGCCGTTTACCACATTCCTTGATAAAGCTGTGTTATTGCTATTGGTTCGGATATCGTATTTGTGTTCCTGGACACGGATACCCAAACTTCTTCTTGTAGAGCCCACGTAGTTGTTAACATGTTCTCCTGTTGAGGGGTCCAGCAGTGGAATGTTATACACACCCCATTTGTTCATAATATCTGTTTTTGCTCGATCCTTTTTAACTGATGATAGGAGGTTCTTCAAGCGGGTGCCAAATTGTATATTGTGTTTTGAACAGATACGAGATAGTGTGTTATTGATATGGGGGTGCTGGTCCAATGCTCCTACGAATCGTTTATTAGGCTTTGTGTCTGGCTTCAGATTAATAATTCGTTCACTTGATATTCTAGTGTATAATCTATTAATCATCATCCTGGGGTATCCATGTTTATCCGCTAATTTATAATAATAATAAATATTGTTTTTGAAAAACTAAACAGTTCAAACACTTACTATTGCCGCCGATGTAGTTCAGTAAATATATACTTTTATGACTCACTCACATATCTTCTTTCATTGGTTTCACGACAATAACATCCATCAATCCACCTACCCAAGTACCGCTCAGTGCAGGACCGTAGCAAGCTTTTCGTGTCTGGGAGGGCGAGCCTTGAAATTACGCCCCTTGGAGATCAAAATTACACCCCTTTGAGTTACACTGAAATAGTACGTGGTTTTTACTTTCTCACACACTGTCATTACAGGAAATTATTATAATCGTTCAAAACTCACACTTCAGATTTTTAACTTAATTTTTTTACAAATGTAAAAACTAGATAAATACTCAAGAACTACAAGTTGTAAATGCCAATAAAAGGGTAAACGTCGACAACACAGCACTCCACAGAAATGTAGAACAGGAAACAAACCACTACAGAACGAAAATGAGTATCGGATAAAAACGTAACAATAAGAAGAAACTTTAGGGGTAGGTATCAAGCTGGAAACACATTGAGTAATTAATATAGACATAAATCAAGCTATTTTTCCCATGTGACATAACCACAGAAATTTGAAAAATTTAATCGTCCTAGAACGGGAATCCGCATCTCAAGTATGCTAAGAGCGCAAATCGAGAGATGCGGGTTCGATTTCCGTTCCAGGACGATTAAATTTTCAAATTTCTGTGGTTATGTCACATAGAAAACAGCTTGATTTATGTCTTTAGGGGTAGGGCTTGAAAAATTCCTTTCAAAGTTAAACGCTCAAAAAACTTTCTGCAACAGACCACAAATGATTAAATACCTCATCATCCCAACGACATGTTCGGAAAGGTCATGAAGGTTAGGCATATCAGCATATTGTTTTCAATGCCTGTATTCACTGCTTTGAAAAATTCTCTTTATGGATGTGAGATGTTCACACCTCATAGAGTATATTACTCTGTACCCTGGTTAGCTGCATGGAAATACTGTGTGAGGCTAACTATAGTCTTTAAAAAGAAATTACTGAAGGGCATAACTTTCTTTTTTTCTTAGCTACAACTTTTATTTTTTACATATGAAGAGCATGATTTTTTTTTTTTTTTTGATTGGAGGTTTAACGACTACCGTGAGCAACTCAATGAGCTATAAACAGTTGCCCGTCTCTAATTTAGGGCCACTGGTTCCAGGGAAGGGAGAGAGTCAGTGCCGTAAGACAAACGCAACATCCATGCCTCACCGGGATTCGAACCCGAACCCCTTTCGGACGAATGATCAGAAGCCATCGCTTAGACCACGGCGCCACCAGATCAGATCATATGTAGAGGATTTTAGGAAGGGAGTGTCTTACCCAGTGGTGTATATTCGATGCTAGCTGCGAAGCCCAGAGAATGCACAAATAAAACTGAATTAAATATACAAAAATCAAAGTCCATTATTAACGGTATTAAAATATGTCGATGCGAAAAAAAAAAAAAACGCGTGCGGATTCGCTTCTTTGACTCAGTCTGGCGACCGAAAACCAACGGCATAACGCAAGTAGCTCTTCCAGAGTCTTCGCAGTTCTGATGCGAAAACCTTCCGTACAATCGCCTGCTAGCGTTTCCATGACAACATGAATCAGCTGGTAGAGGGGATTGGCCAATTGCTTTGGGAAACGGTTCGCTCCGAAAAACGAAGACAGACTATCTCAGTCACTCGCATACTCCCGCCCATAAGAATGTTTCGCGAGAGTTGTTTAGTTTCTGTGAAGTGTCAATGAATTAAAATCAGGGATCTTATATTTTAAATTCGTGGCTTTGTTGGTTGGATTCGAACTGTTTTGATAAATTTTGTGAAAGCTTCCCTGAGCATCTACTGTCAGAACTTAAAGAACTCTATGCTTCAAATTTTGATACAGCTCGACTAAAAAATAAACTGAAAGTGTTTTATTCCCTTGATGAATATAAAAACAAATCAGTAAGAGACATTACGTGTTACATAAAGTTGAATAAATTGGACATAGTGTTTAGTGAGGTGAACAAATTAGCAGACCTCATATTAAACTTTCCATCAACAACTGCAACTTCCGAAAGTTTTTCAGCATTAAAAAGAATCAAGATATATCTTAGAGCCACACAAGGACATGCACATTCGAAAAACTTGGCTGTTTTGTCAATAGAGAAAAACATTCTTTTTAAACATGAAAAAGTATTTCAGAAGAAACATTTTATGAAAACGTCATACTCAAGTTCACACAAAAGGAAAGAAGAATGGAGTTCATGTACAAATAAAGTATTCAGAAGAAGAATGGAGTTCATATACAAATAAGTGTTCAAATCCTAATCTTCATAATTATTTGGTATCATGTTAGCCATGGCATGTACCTAAAATTTAGGGAAAAAGTTACTTCTATTACGTAACAATTAAAAATTAAACTTCGCAATAAAAAAAACAGTATTGGGGGGGGAGATAGCCCTGGTCTCGGACCCAAGATACGCCACTGGTCTGACCCCAGGTCTTAAACAACCGTTAGAAATAGGAAGCTATGAGATTTGGGCTAGAGTGCCCGATAGGAAAGTGACACGGAAGCGAAGTAGAAAGGGGGAGGAAGACGCCCTTATTTATTACCGGGGCACCAAATAATTATGAAGATTACCCGGGGCCCTACGGCTTAACGTGCCCATCCGACGCACGGCGGATATTTAATGGTTCGAGCGTTCGTACCTGCATGGGGTCGAACCCGAGGTCTTCTCCGTGGCAGTCACGAACGTTGACCACTAGACCACCCGCGGACCAACCACTGCGCCACCGGGGCTGCAGCATGAATTTAAGCCCCGGGAATGACCATTTTGGGAGGTATAACGAAGTAAATTTCTCCGTCATTTGTGTCCACGCCAGGATTCGAACCCGGATCCCCTCATTCCGGAATAAGTCACTCTACCAGTTGAGCTACGCGGACGTTTGTTCTGACTGCAATCTGCCTTTATGTCGTGTGCGTCCTGCTGGTAGGTAGTGTGCATAAGGGGCTTCAGCACGTCGTATTTAAGACCAAAACGGATCACCAATAAAATCTGGAGAATGAAATTGAAGTTACATATTTACTTTACTGAAGTTGGGCTCTACTTCGAGCAGTCTCAAGCAGTTACCACTGGGAATTGCTGACAGTTTCCTTTTCTCTCTCTCTCCCTCTCTTTTCTGTAGACGTCTAAAATTTCAAAAACGTGCCAACGCTTCCACGTTAAAAAAATAATCTGTTGCATTTTATATACCATGATAAATATTTTTCTCATGTACGAAAAACTCGATATCTATAATCATCGAAGGCCGATGAACGAATGTGCTTTAGTTAGTTGCGTCACACAGTTTACGACCTGTGGTATCGAAACTTCCCCACTCCTCATTCCCCACCCATCCCCCAAAAAAGGAAAACACACACGAGTTCTTTCTTACAGTAAAAAAAATAGCCGATGCATGCAACTTTTAATCCAAGCGTTATAGAGATTTCATTATGCAGATTTTTTTTTCAAGATAATTTGTGCACCTAACAATAGGACGTTCAATGTGGAAACTAGACCATCCGGAAGCAATCGCAAGGCCCTAAGCAATCAGCTTGCCTAGATGCCTTTAATCTACTTTCTTTTCTGACGGGCAATTGGAATCCTCTGTTCTTGTTTATTTTTTTAATGTCTAGAAGGATGTTTGGGTGGAATGAGTCGTGACGTTCAGAGGACAGGTGTTATCTAAGGGGCCACGCGCAGCACATCTGCCTCTCTCGTCGCATCCTAAGGTAACCAACCTCCATTGCTTTCTTCATGGACGAATGCTCCGCCTGCTCTTGGTCAAACAGTGAAATATCAACTAAATGCATACCTTGAGGCTGCTGGGGAGGAAGACGACTTTCCGCTTTAAATTTTTTTATTGCTTCCGATCTCCCTCTGGATACATAAGATAAGCGTAACTTTTAGGAAAATAATTCTGTGTCAAGTGCTGCCATTTGTATATCGAAAAAGGAAAAATAAAAAAAAAGTATGGTTTGTCTTTCGTTCTTGCTTTGAAAACACCAAAATTTAATGACCAAAAACGGAATTCGTTTTACATCACCCCCTTGTAACACTTTTTCGTGTGCGAGATTGGTATTACGCTATGTCTAAAACCTTGACGAAGGAAACGTTGAATTAAATGAGAATACAATGCAGTAGTTGCACGGAATAACTCAAATTAAGGTTTTACGGCCAGATGAAACATATACAGACAGAAGTCAAACTTACGATAACCTTTTATTGGTCCAGCAGTATTTGATGAAATCCAAAATATATCACTGCGAGTTTTACACTTCACATACAATGCCTTAAGTATCTGTCGTATAATCTATCTTAACAACGGTCGAACATCTCCACACACACACAAAGCAACTGCTGTATCGTCCTTTTTATATAACGTCTTATCACATTCATACGTCACTCTCTCTGACCTTAAAAGTGTTGCCAGCCTCATTCATGTGAGAGAGAAGATATCACGTTAAGTTTGGAAAGTGCAAAAGAGAACAAACTCAAATTTACATAGGAAAAGGAACTAAAACTGAAAGTTAAATTAGGATATACGTCACACCCTTTCCATACCTCTGGAAAACAAATGCGACACCGCTGTGAAACAGTGGCGTAAGTACCACCCCCGCAGCTGTGGGGGGACGCAGGTAACGAAGGGGCGTACTTCAGCTGCAACTTATAGTTTTATGAAAAAATTCACGCACGCACAAAGACAAACAAACAAATAATTAACCCAAAGATTCATATTTTCTTTTAAGATATATTCAGCTTTGCCTAATTAAATGTCCAGTTTCACTTTTAAAACACTGGATGTCCAACAGATTGAAGCTGTTGGCTCCATGTTGTAATACTAGCGGTGTGCAATGGGTTGTAAATACTATGATCGCTTTCCAATCGTCCTCTCTCTGCGCTGCCGAGGAAAAGCACGAGACCATATGGGGATTCCCTGTGGAAGATGTAGGAAACAGTCACCTAGGATTACGTACACGACAGGCACCGCCATTTTTTTACAGCAGCCGCAGAGATCTGCGGTGTATAAGAGGGTGATTTCTTCAAGTGGTTTAATTTAGTTTCAGACAAAACAATTACACGTTTTGTTAAATCTATTACTTTAAAACTTAAAACTACGGGGCTCCAGGTGCCACCACAATTAATTTTCCAGACACACTCCTTACTTCCTGACATCCCCCACCCCGACCACCACACACATACACAGACCGCGAAAAACACATCTTCTCTCTTATTCGAAATCCTGAGAAAATTAGGGGTGCTGAAGTAAGTCTTGCGAGGGGTGCACGTTCTGTACAGCCTCTGCACCGACGTCATTTTTGACGTCACGGTTACTTCCGGGTGGTTAAGAGAAAGCTCGGCTGCTAAGGTTCCCATAGGATTAACATGGGGAAGCGATTTCTGGACCCTCTGTCACTCGATTGTTTGAAGTTTTAGAAATGGTTAAAAGTTGTGTGCCAACAGCACACTGGACCCAGGTGACTTAGGTTGAGCGCAGGCCAAGAACCTGCGCAGACGCTATGAGAAAACGTTCTTTGCTTTTGGAATGGCCTACGTATCAGTTGTTGTTTTCCGTTTTTCGGTGTACATAAACTGTATGTGACTTCTATAATCTCTGTTTAATGAATGATGCATTGATACCACTGTTTTTCAGTGAGTCGGTGGAACATTGTCATGCAGAGAGCATCTTATGCCGGAAGCTCCATGTTCGACCCAACGATTTTTCAGATTCTCGCTTTGTTAAGCAAGGGCTAGGTGAGTGCAGTCGATCGCTTTGTTGTCGTCCTTTATGAGTGCAACTGACCTGTCAGATAAGGATCTGAGATTGGGGTGAGTGCAACTGGCCCATGCCCGTGCAAGCGAACAAACGGGCCACAACCGTGCAAATCACTTCAGAATTATGCACTGATAAGCAGAGGATCGTCTCGGAACGAATTGGGCCATGTCGCGGATGGAGTACAGCAACTGACGGCCATATCGCTAATACCCATTGCTGGAAGCTTTTTATTGGGGGGGGTCGTACCATTCACGGTTTACCCTTGCTAAGGTTGTTGGTGAAAAACCAATATACTTCAATTGCCACGCCTGACGCCAACTGCCATGCCACGTTCAAAGTCACTCAGATCACTTGGTTTGGCCATTCCAATCCTGCATGGAACGCTAACATGGCTGATTTATAGCCCCCACCACGTTCACATGCCATCACACGTATTGGAGTGAGATGTGACGAGGGCAAGTGTACTTAATAAACTGGTATCTCAGTGTATATGTAGTTTAAAGCACATGCATAACCATCTATGAACTGTATACAAAATTATTGATTAATTTAGGGTCTCTCATTTGTCTCGTTTGTGACCAAGCCCTTGATCGATTCACAAAGATTCAAGAAATTGATTTAACTGGAAAAATAAGAGGAACAAGAGTACTTCATGAAACTCTCCCATTTATTGTTAATATCACAGGTGCTTCTGATTTAACATGCAGTGGTCTAAAAATGTAGCCCTTCTTTGTAGTGTGAAAATTCCTTGATAAAAGCTGCACCGTATTTTGACATCCCCTACCATATGACGAAGAGTTTTGTAAATCTTAGAGCATGCTCGAAAAAAAAAAACCGCATACATTTTTCCAACCCGGTTGCGCAGTGGTCTAAGCAAAGGCTACTGACCATTCGTCCGAGGTGGGTCAGAGTTCGAATCCCAGTGAGGCACGGATGTTGTGTTTTTCTCACGGCATTGGCTCTCTCCCTTCCCTGGAACCAGTGGCTCTAAATTAGAGATGGGCAACTGGTTATAGCCCACTAAGTTGCTCGCGGTAGTCGTTAAACCCTCAATTAAAAAAAAAAAAAAACACTTTTCTTTATTTTCTTATAAGAAAATAAATGAAAATGTGTTATTATTAATCGCTCTCCAGTAGCAAACTTACGAACACTTTTGAAATAGTGGTCGTTTTTCATTCAATTCTCATTCCTGTGAGTAAATCTGAAAATATAACAGGCAAAAAGTGTTTCTGGTTTCTTTCACATTTCTCTTAATAACTGTTTCACATCTCAACAGATTTGAAAAATATCTGTTGCGTTAAATTCAGCATAATATTAAAACTGACACAATGTATTATTATTTTATACTAATATAATATATTCGACGCAAGATATTATAAAAGCGAGTGTTGAATATATTCATTTGATTTTTAGTGATCTGACTGATGTTGGCAGGTAGAAACATCTTATTCTATAAGTTCTAATTACGTAATACAAATAGTCACCGAAATATAATTCAGGTAGAAATTAGGGTATTCTTAAGCAACCGAGCACGCCTGTAGTCGGCGCATGTCCTCTACATTTCCTTAAATTTAGAATTGTATTTCATACATGAAAACTGAAGGTTATCAATCAGAATTTTCGATACCACCTGCCTAGGAAATTTGCGAGTTTTTTGAAGCATCTCGGCAATTAACAGAATCAGAAAATAAAGAGCTTGCTCAACTGCTTTACGATCAATTGTTCCTGCGTTCTCTATCGCTTGCGCGACAGGCTGTAGACCACCAAGTGATGTTAGGAAAGAATAAAGTGCCGAATCTGTTGCTCCTCCGTAGGGGCCACAAATATATTACCTCTGTGCTGCCCATCTCGTTTGTTTCGCATGGACTCAATGTAGTTGAGGCCTGCTTGTGTAAATTACTGGCTCCACCTTCTCTTTGTGTTGTTCTTGAACATCTGCTGGGAAGAAACAGGTAAGAAATCACCTGGGGGAGAAAGACGAAAAGAAAGAAGCACGGGGAAGAAAAGAACTGCACTGCTAGCCAAACTCGATGCTGCTAGCTGTGTATTGCAACAGATCGGCGTTTCACTTTTCAAGACCACCCGGATTAAATCACGTTCAAGTACGTAAAACAGAACAGCGGGCAACGGAGTTTCTTTTCTCGTTTGAATTTAATCGCTCTGCTTTACTTCAGCTCACCTAGTACCATTCTTCTTCTTCTTTTTTTTTCTTTTCGTTGCTTTTCGTGTGTTATCTAGGTGTAAGGTATGTGTAAGAATCGCAATACAGATCTCAGATGATTCTGATTCAGTGATTGGAACCTGTCAAACCTGTCATCTTAACATCACAAGTCATTTCATAAACTCCGATGTACAGTTTTGCCAATGACCCAACAGACTTGTTATAAATGAGCAATCATGTATTCACAAGCAGTACTCATTGCATCTGCACTGGTTTAGTTTTAACTTCCAAATAGGGCCACAGCTAGGTTCCAGAACCGGGAAAACGGAGGGGGTTCGGGGCTGAAGAGTTATCAGGGAGGTTTTGTTTCCAATTACAATTTATATCTTTCCCCGAATACAGATGTAATTTTTGTTTTGTTTTACAGCTTATTTTGTTATAATTTGTCTCAATGCCAAAAATTAAAAACAATAAAATAGAACATACTCCGATAAGGCATTACATTATGAGCACCTACCTAATAAGCTGAAGGACCCTCTTTAGCCAGCAACACAGCGGCCACTCGGCGAGGTATCGATTCCATGAGGTGGCGATAGGTATCCTGGGGTATCTGGCACCATAATATCAACAGCAAGTCCTCCAGCTCCCGTACATTTCGGGGTAGTGGTGATTTAGCGGGAACCCGCTTTTCCAAGTCGAACCACAAATGCTCGATTGGGTTCATGGCAGGTGAATTTGGAGGCCAGGGCATTAACAGAAAGTCACCAGCATGTTACTCGAACCGCTCCTTGACTATTCTGGCAGTGTAACATAGCGCATTATCCTCTACAGCTGTGAGGGATTGTGCTATTTTGATAATGGGGCCTAAACTGTCCAAATAAAACATCGCTCACAGCATAACACCGCCGCCGCAGGCTTGTTTCCGCCCAACAGTGCATCCAGGTGCCATAGCCTCCGTTGGTAATCGCCGTATCCGCGCTCGGCTGTCAACGTGATGCACCAGGAATCTTGATTCGTCAGATCAGGCCACTTTCTTCCAATCATCCACGGTCCAATCTCGATTATCTGGGGCCCATTTCATGCGTTGTTGTAGATGACATGCAGTGAGCATGAGGGCCCGGTTGGGTCTTCGGCTACGCAGGCCCATGCGCAGAAAGCTGCGATGAACTGTGTGCTGTGACACATTGCCCTGATCACCGCTGTTGTAGCTGCGGGTGATTTGTCGCACTGTGACCTTACGGTCGCTATGAGCAATAGGCGACGGTCTCCGCTTCCCTCTGGCATCAATGAGCTGCGGACGACACATGGCTGGACGACTGTTAGTCGTTTGGCCATATGTGCACCACTTTTGATACGTTCTCACTACAACGGCACGTGAACAACTCACAAGCTGCGCTGTTTCCGAGATCGTAGTTCCGAGGCGCCGTACCATCAAAATTTGTCCTTTATCAAACTCCGATAAATGGGCAGCACTACACTAACAGAAAACCGGTCCTCGAGTTGTATATACAGTATACTGCTTGTAAACTTCACCTGCGCCACCGTTCGGTCTCCAGGCACGCTCATTTCTCTAGGCTGGTGGTGGTGATAATGTAATGGTTCATCGGTGTAAAATATGGAAAAGAGGGGAAAGAACTGAACTCTTAAAATACAGAAAATAAATCACATTCTCTGAATTTGCTTGATGGTAGTTGTGTTGCAGACTTTTTATCGCTGGAAGAAAAATAACTCTCAACTGGTATCAATGAACTATTTTTATTAGTTTACTATTCTGATCCCTTTTCGTGGATATACATGCAACGGCATCGACGAATTATTTGTGTCGTATGTAGACTCTTTCTACACTTCTTCGGCTCCATTCTCCAGCTTTAATTGCGCATTCTCCTTAGTTCGTGCTAGGAGGAAGTCTCTTCTTACAGTGGTCAACAGGCAACTCCCCTACCAGTTCAAAAACTAAGATCTTAAAAGACAGAGACTTTGTCCAGGGCACGCGTACGTGCACTCTATAAACTCATGGCACCACCCCTTTGTCGCATTGCAAAGCTTTTTAAACCTTTTTCCATTAAAATAATTGTTCTAAATTTTTAAATCAGAACCTGCGAACAAGAACTAAAAATTCGAAAATTATTTCTCATGGCGTTGTATTGCCCGGTTTTTGAGGAAACGAGCTTGATGCTTTAAAAATTTCACGTCTGGATAAAATATTTCAAAACAAAGTTTGATGCGTTTTATTGAGACTGGTTAATTTGATAGGAAAATTTCCAGTTTGGAACTTTGTCACGAGTTTCTGTTTATGGCCCAATCGAGGTACGTACTTCGCTCTGTCACCCACACTGTCTCACACACACTCCAAAGTCTTCCTAACACGGTGACTTTCCCTTCTTCCAATTACGAATAAAACCAGACAATATGTAACGTACCAGGAGACGTGACGTACCTGCCAGAAGGACGCACACGACATAAAGGCAGATAGGAATCAGAATAAACGTCTGCGTAGCTCAGTTGGTAGAGCGACTTGTTCCGGAATAAGCGGACTCGGGTTCGATTCCCTGCGTAGACCAAAAATGACGGAGAAATTTACTTCGTTATAAATACTAAAGAACAGAACAAAACACACTCATTGCTTTTTATAATCTGCCAAAATCTCTCTTCACTTTCGCTCTCAGTTTCCTCTGCTTTCTGAACCTCCGGTTGTTTTCGTTTTTCTTTTGTTTTTTACGCTTTCCAACCGTAGGTTGAAGAAGCATATATGTTCCAGCTTTGTCCGTCTGTCTGTCTGTCCGTCCGTCCGTCCGCGCGATAACTCGCGTAAAATTGGTTCGATTTCAATGAAATTATAGTATGTGGTAGGGAACCACCTGGGGACGCACCATATTGAAAATGAGCGAAATGGGATCAAAGGTCAGGACATAGGAGCGGGACTCATCGGAGAAGGCAAAGCGGAGGTTCAATTCTGATACTGTCGGGCAAATGTAAGCCTTTTCTGCCGATGTACCTTCGTTAGCATAGGTGCAGTGATCATCCGTCTGCATTGGAGCCCCATACGCAGAAGGGTTCACTGAACTGTCGTTTTAGACACACTTTCGGTAGCCCCCTGGTTCATTCGTCCAGTGAGTTGCTCCTCTGTAACGTGTCGATCAGCCTTCACGCCTCTTCGCAGCCGACGTTCACCTCTCACATCAATGGCACGTGGTGCTCCGCAGTTTCCACGTCGCTTATTCGCAGTGGTGCCATTTCTCCAATCACGATACACTTTAACCACACCAGCACGCCAACAGTTCACAAATTGCGCTGTTTCAGAAATACTGCCACCCTTGGTCCGAAAGCCGATAATCATCGCTTTTTGCAAATTTGATAAATCGCTCCTTTTATCCATGACATCAACGAGTGATTTCCCTTTCAGATCATGATCATATGTAGAGGATTTTTTGGGAAGGGAGTGTCTGACCCCATGTCTTAAACAACCCTTAGAAATAGGAAGCTAGGAGATTTGGGCTAGAGTGCCCGATAGGAAAGTGACACGGAAGCGAAGTAGAAAGGGGGAGGAAGACGCCCTTATTTATTACAGGGGGGCCAGTACCCGGGGTCCGACGGCTTAACGTGCCCATCCGACGCACGGCGGATATTTAGTGGATCGAGCGTTCGTACCTGCCTGGGATCGAACCTGAGGTCCTTTCCGCGGCAGTCACGAACGTTGCCCACTAGGCCACCAGCGGCCCTTTGCTTTCAGAATGTCTACAGCACACCTTATATACCCTTCGAGCCAGCTCACGACACGTGTCTTCTTTCATTGGCTACGCGCTGTTGGCGTCAAGAGTAGGAGGTGATGGTTACAATAATGTAACTCGAATGTGTATATATACAGGGCGTTCCAAAAGTCGCTCCGCAGTAATGTTAAGGCTGTTCCAGTTAATTTTGAAGGTGCTACAGTCAAAACTTTTGAATTAAGCAACATGTCGTATGTTTAATTTAAGTTTTTGCTGTTTTCTTGATAACATAACAAGCTACAGAATACGTTTCACAGCAACATCAATTTTCACCAGCTTCTGATGAGTTGAAAGTTTTCCAAAATGTGGATTTTGATTTCGTCATTGCTCCCCAGAAGGAAGAAACACTCCTGAAATCAACATTCACATTTTGGAAAATTTCAACTCATCAAAAGCTTGTGAAAATTCGAGTTGCTGTGAAACATATTCTGGTTTCTTAATGAGACGAAACAACGTCCAGCATTCATTCTTCCCCTTTTAGTTTTCGACAAGCACGTATTTGTTAACCTCCACCCTCTTTTCAATCAACTTAATATTAAATTCATCGACATTAACAAATAAGGCATAAATTCCGACACGACATGCAATGGAACGGGATGTTAGCACGTCAAACGGAAACCTCTGAATGCTCAATGCAAAAGATGCTATGTGAAAAGTAACTCTCATCTCTCAGCCTTACAATATGACAGGCGGGGTGTGAGAGAGTGCATTACGACACTAGCAGATGACAGGCGTTAGCCTGTGTCTTGCTCCGGGCAATCGCACTGAAAACAAACGCAAAGGAAGTATCGTTTTACGATGTGGTATCGGTGAGTCTAGCGTCGGCATCGTATCGTCGGTCGGTGGAAATCTTCGTTGCTTTAAGAAAGAGACGGCAATATTTTTGTATGAAATATCATTTTTCACTCCGCGGGAACCAGTATAGAGCACAAAATTCCACAATACGGATGTTTCTTTGAAATATTTTTTTGTTTATTTTCAAAAAATAAAACGGAAATAAAACCGGGTCGAAATCGGGTCAGGAACACCTTGACCCGACTCGTTTGACCCGCAAGAAATTGTCGACCCGTTGACCCGCTGACCCGTAACCGGTTTCCATTTCTGTTCCCAACACGTGAGTTTTACCGGGATTTCAAAAATCAGTCTCGTTACTTAATTGCCGCGCTGTGTATAATGCTATTACAAATTTTATGACTTACCGAACCATTTTCGTCACACGGATTGGCCATATGAAGCCATACCGACAGGAGGGGGCGGGGGGGGATGGGGTTCCCAAAAAAGTGTTGAATCAAAATTTTCCTGGAAGGGGGTGCAGCCACTTAGATTAACCTTCATATGATAAATGTATCTGGCAATAAAACTTATCACGCACGGTGTGCCGAGGATGGTGGCGCTTCCTTAAGATGCTCTTTGTTGCTTCAGCCAAATTTTATTCCCGCCGGGTTTTCTTAAAGAGCGTCTGATGTTTAAAATCACAGTGAAAGCGAAAAGAGAAATACACAAAACACTGTTAAAATAAATTTAGTTGCTGAGTTCTGGCATTTACAAGCCAAAACCCGGCACGGTGTAGTCCTTTTATAGTACAGGGTGTCCCACTCGCTACCGAACCCGGCATTTCTTTAATAATATTAACACCAATGAAGATATTGCAACGAAATTTTAACTGGACTTACCTCATTTCGTGCGAAATGTGATGACATCACAACATGTGCTGGAAGTGGCCACCATTTGCTTCCAGACAGCATTCAACCGGGCGCTGTCCGCCAGCCAGCCGGAAGCGCCTCTCTTTGTTACGCCATTTCACTGAGCGTGTCTACACAATACGGTTGTTGGTAGTGAGTGCTCGTGCTCGTGGCTGTTCGCGTATGTGTGAAAATGTATCGGTATACTCTGGAGAAGCAAGTGTTTATTGTTCGCACTTATTGGAAAACAGAATCGATAAAGTCTTGTCAACAGCAATTCCTGGAGAGGTTTTTGCAGGCAGACATCTGCCGAGCAAGTTCACCATTTGGGCATTGTCGAAGAAATTGGAAACCAAGGGGACTTTATTAGATGACCATGCAGGAAGTCGTTTACAAATGTCCGAGGAAACGATCCATAATGTAAAGGGCCGACTACTTGCGTCTCCCAGGAAGTCACTTCGCCGACTGTCACAGGGAACATTAATGTCCAAAAGCACTTGTCAACGTGCTGTGAATAAAACAAAGCTTCATGCGTACCGCATCTCCGTGGTCCACGAACTGAAAGAGCCTGACCACGTGAAACGAGTGACATACTGTCGATGGTTTCAGGCATTTCTTCAGGGAAATCCGGGCATTCTGGACTACACATGGTTCTCGGACGAGGCGTGGTTTCACCTGTCCGGATACGTCACTTCTCAAAATTCCCGTATTTGGGCCCGTGAAAATCCCAACGCGATACATGAAGAACCCCTTCATTCATAGAAAATTGGTGATTGGTGTGGGAGGTGACCCGGCCCCGCATAATTGGTCCCATCTTCTTCGATACAACCATCACAACAGCTGCATATATGGAAATCTTCAACACCTTTGTAAATCAATTGGACAACGAAGAACTCTTCATTGGATATCATAAGCATGATGGAGCGACATCACACACATCACACACCAGTATGGACGAAATTCAGTCCTTTTTTGGCTACCGCATTATTTCGAAGGGTCAATGGCCACCGCGCTCGCCCGATCTGACGCCTCTTGATTTTTTGGGGGGATATCTAAAAGGGAGAGTTTACCAAAAGAAACCGCGAACCATAGATGCCTTGAAAGCAAACATCGCCGAAGAAATTCAGGCATGGACGGCGGACGTACTGGCAAGGACTTTCTACAATATGATGCGCCGGGTTCAATGATGTCTGGGCGCAAATGGTGACCACTTCCAGCGCATGTTGTGATGTCATCAAATTTCGCACAAAATGAGGTAAGTCCAGTTCAAATTTCGTTGCAATATCTTCATTGGTGTTAATATTATTAAGGAAATGCCGGGTACGGTAGCGAGTGGGACACCCTGTACAAAGTTCGAATGAATATCAGGCCTTCAACAGCAAGCTAGTCATTAGGCTAAATCAGTCTGTCGTGAATATCCAGAATCAGGCGCAAATAGGAATTGGGAGGTAGACACCTTTTCCACTTTTTTGTCCTAAATATTGTTTCAAGCCAGAACTGAGTACTCTATGGGAAGGAAAATCCTGATAGCATTTTTATTCAGATTTTCAGTATGCCTGCGCATGTTTTCAGTTTGGACTTCTAAGCCGTTACTTTGCTGAGGAATAAGAATATACTGTATTACCACAATTTCGAAGTTTACAATTGATATGCATTGCATACTAAAATCCTATAATTTGCTAAAAATTCTACTATTCAGAAATTTGTTGTGCTATCTTAAATAAAGATTTGAGAAGTAGATTTTTATTTTCCAAGAACCATAAATAACTTAGATTTTCCGTCACAAAAAGTTTTGTTTGATTAGAAAGTTATACACGCACTAATTAAACGCATGAATGTGAACTCGATGGACGCAATGTATGTATCATTCACTCATAAGTTAAATCTAATTTTTATACGGAAATCTCCAACAATTACTGGGGGGGGAATGGCATTCACCTCAAACGGTTCCATCATGTAATTCGAGCTTTAAACTTGCATATTTTTTTAATGTGAATGTAATTACTCTTTGTTTTTTTATGTTGACTATCTAGCGAAATAGAAAAGTTACGTTTTGACAGAAATGCTTGATTTTTTCAAGCTATAGTTGCAGCTGTAACATATACCACTAATTTAACGTTCCTTGTGAGTTTCTGTGTTCTAATGAAAAACTGGTTACTCCTCGTTAAATATTTTCTCACTTAACGGCACATTATTTTTCTGGAGGAGCTTTTCAAAGCTGGTATCTTGGCAGTGGGTAAAAGTTCAATCAAAGGTAAATAAAAGAGTGAGCTATTTACTGAGTACACTATGCTATATTCGGAGAACGGTAAGTATTGTGCGATTATATCATTTGGTGACGGCGAGCTATAATGGTCAACAGATACTATATCCATTATCTTCACATTAGTGAAGGACTTAAAATCGCTTTTGTCACGTTACGTATTCTGGATGGCCGAAAAAACAAGAAATTTCTTCGGCCATCCAGAATATAACGTGTCAAAAGCGATTTTAAGTCTTTCACTAATGTGAAGATAATGGATATAATTGTGAGCAACACGTTGAAATGAAATAATTCCTATAAAACAGAAATTTATAGCAACATAAAGTTTCAGCAGTTACTTTTTAAGAAATTGCAGTTTGAAGTATCTTCATCGTGCTGTCAAATAAATGAAGTATTATCGATGTGCTGCATACTTGATGCGTTTGGAGATTGAATAAAAGGGCATTGAACTAGTAAGTACTGAACTCTGTGATTGTTGAATCCTGGACCGTTTTGATTTTAAGGAAGTGTATTTCACATTGCGTAATTACGTTTTCAGCTTCTACACCAATGGCACGAATTAGAATACAAAAATACAAGGGATCCTTTTTTTTTTTTTTTTTTTTGATTGGCGATTTAAAAAATGATTTATTGGACCTGGTGGTTCCGACATATGACACACAGGCAGACATAGACAGGGGACAGATGTTTCACATCAACAAAGACATAGAAAACATGGTTTTTACAGTATGCTAAATGACCAATGTACACAGAGAGCCAGTGTTGATCAAGTAACACATTATGAACAAGTGCACATCAAACATGGTTTTCATCATCATCATCATTGTCAACCATTATCAATCCACTGCTGGACGAAGGTCTCCCCAAGTTTCCTCCACAACGGTCTGTCTTGTGCCAGTCTCCTCCATGTCACCCCTGCATACTTTCGAATTTCATCCACTCATCTCCCATGTGGTCTTCTTCTGGGTCTTTTCCTGTCCCTTGGAATCCAATCTAAAATTTCGGCTGTCCATCGATGATCTGTCCTTCTGGCAGTATGTCCAGCCCATTGCCATTTCAGGGATTTAACTCTGATCATGATGTCTTCCACTCTTGTCATTTTTCGGATCCACGAGTTCCTCTTCTTATCTCTCCTGGTTACACCAAGCCTGCACCTCTCCATGCTGCTTTGAGTTGTCTGCAGCCTTTGTATGTCTCTTTTAGTTAAGGTCCACGTCTCTGCACCATACGTAAGCACTGGAAGGATGCATTGATCAAACACTTTTCTTTAAGACATAATGAACAAGTACACATCAAACATGATTTTACAGTATCTTCAAAAGCTCTCCAGGCAAGTTTTGTACGCCGATTAATTTCTTCATCAATGTGACCCTCACTTGATATCTGCTGTCCAAGATAAACGTACGTGTCTGTTATCTCCAGCTTTTCTCCATCAATCGATAAATCTTCATTTCTTGTAAAAGCATTGAACATCACTTTTGTCTTCTGAAAGTTCATTTTTAATCCCACTTCTTTACTCTTGTCAGCAAGTTCCTGGATCATACTCTGCAGCTCTGATGGGGTAGTTGCAAAAATGACTACGTCATCAGCAAAGCGAAGGTGGGTTAGATAATCTCCATTAATCTTTATCCCCTTGTTTTCCCAGCTCAGCGACTGAAAAACACCCTCCAATGTGGCATTAAAGAGCTTCGGAGATATGGTGTCACCTTGTCTCACTCCCTTTCCAATTTTTACGTGTGTTGTATTTTCAAACAGCCTAATCTTTGCACTTGCATTTTCATAGATGTTATTAATAATATTAATGTATGCATCTTCAATACCGCAGGTTTTCAGAGCCGTTGTAACTGCTGATGGTTTCATGCTAAATGACCAATGTACACAGAGAGCCAGTGTTGATCAAGTGACACATTATGAACTAGTACACATCAAACATGGTTTTACAGTATGCTAAATGACCAATGTACACAGAGAACCAGTGTTGAACAAGTAACACATTATGAACAAGTACACATCAAACATGGATGTACAGTGTGCTAAATGACCAATGTACACAGAGAGCCAGTGTTGATCAAGTGACACATTATGAACTAGTACACATCAAACATGGTTTTACAGTATGCTAAATGACCAATGTACACAGAGAACCAGTGTTGAACAAGTAACACATTATGAACAAGTACACATCAAACATGGTTTTACAGTGTGCTAAATGACCAATGTACACAGAGAGCCAGTGTTGATCAAGTAACACATTGTGAACAAGTACACATCAAACATGGTTTTACATAGTGGCGTATATTCAAGGCTGGCTAGGCTAGCTGCGAAGGCCATAGAATGCACAAATAAAAGTCAATTAAATATACACAAGTAAATACCAATTATCAACGGTATTAAAATATGTCGATGCTTTCGCTGCGAAAAAAACACACGTGCGGATTCGCTTCTTTTGACTAAGATAATCCGTCTGGCGAGCAAAGACCAACGGGTCTCCTAGTGGTGGGATGGCGTCAACGTAACGCAAACAGCTCTACCAGTCAGTCTTCGCTGTTCTTATACGAAGACCTTCGATACAATCGCCAGCTAGCGTTTCCATGACAACATGAAGGAGCGGGTGAAGGGAAAAGCTTTGGCAACGGTTCGCTCAGAAAAGAGAAGACTTGGACTACATTAATCACTCGTATGTTCCCGCCGGTAACAGTATGTGTTTCGTGAGAGCTGTTTCAGTTTGTGTGAAGTGTCAATGAATTAAAATCAGTGATATTGTATCTTAAAATCTTGGCTTTGTTGGATTCGAACTGTTTTGATAAATTTTGTGAAAGCTTTCTTGAACATCTACTGTCAGAACTTAAAGAACTCTATGCTTCAAATTTTGGTACAGCTCGACTAAAATTGAACTAAAGGTGTTTGATTCCGTTGATGAATGCAAAAAGAAATCAGTAAGAGATATTACTTGTTGCATAAAGTTGAATAAATTGTTGGACATTGTGTTCAGTGAGGTGTACAAATCAGCAAACCTCATATTAAGCTTTCCATCAACAACTGCAACTGCCGAAAGAAGTTTTTCAGCATTAAAAAGAATCAAGATATATCTTAGAGCCACACAAGGACATGTTCATTTGAGCAACTTGGCTGTTTTGTCAATAGAGAAAAACATTATTTTAAATATGATGAAGTACTCAGAAGAAACTTTTTATGAAAACGTAACACTCAAGTCGACACAAAAGGAAAGAAGAATGGAGTTCATGTACAAATAAAGTATTCAGAAGAAGAATGGAGTTCGTGTACAAATAAGTGTTCAAATCCTAATCCTTATAAATATTTGGTATCGTGTTAGAAATAGCATGTACCTAAAATTTAGAAAAAAAGTTACTTCTATTAACTTAATAACTGAAAAATAAACTTCGCAATTAAAAAAAATACAGTACTGTGGGCGAGGGGGGCTGAGGTAGAAGTCATCGCTTAGACCACTGCGCCACCGGGGCGGCACAAAGGTTCTTCAAGTAGTTGAATTTTTCAAGTAATGTTAAACTTTAAAGTTCTCTCATGAAACGCTTATTATTCTACACAGCGGAAAATTCATTACGGAAGTTGTATAATGCATATTCATGTTATTTTCTCTCTGAAAAGATTCGTCTAGCGAACGTAGGCGTTTTACTATAGTTTTATTCTGTAGTCTACTAAGACAGTTATAATCTCAAATCTTCAACTAATGGCAAAGTGTTTCCGTACAGTAAACAAAGGAAATAAAAGCTCGGAAATACTGGCAAATTGTAGTTGAAACAGAGAGTTGGAAAGTTGCTGACCGAAAAGAAAGTGAAATATTGTCAGAAGAGGCTTGTAGAAATGAGGCTTATCGAAGGCAAAAACAGTCAGAGAGATCTGTGGAAGTTCAAGTATGCGCATTAAATATCTCATGATAGTAGTCTGAGCACTCCTGTGTAGGTTGCAATCTGCTGCCCGTTTTTTTTTTTCCACAGCTAGGTAAATAAGCTAGGGGGGGGGGCTTGAAAAATGACAGTTGGCATATATCTTCATCCCCATCTTCCTCTTTCGGTTCTAAGGAAATACCTCGAAATTTGTTTTGTTTTCATTTCAGAAGATGTCGGATGACCGCCGGGGATTTTGATTGGAAACAAGTTCACGGTACACACACAGTGAGCGAGAAGGGGACGAGAAATAGGTGAAATGCTTACATTCCTATGTATCGACCGTGGTGCACGTGTCGGGGTTGCTTGGCAACGGGATGTCTCACCTTCCTAGTATTAGGCATTAGGTTGGTCTACATTTGATGGGAGGACTTTGGGGGATGCCACTCATTGCTTGTGACTACTTGATAGATGGAATGTATGGAGGATTAAGGCGAATGAAAAGAGATGTCCCAATGGCATCTGTAGATGAGGCACTTTGCGTTTAAACCAGTCTTTGAAGTCCACTATCAAATCTGCCACTTTTCACTCTGCAAAAGGCAATGTTGGAACATGTCAAGTGTTTGAATACTTTCTTAAGACACGCAATAATCTTATTTGTCACTAATCCTGTTTCACAAAGAATTAGCTGCATTTTGTTTTCTTTTTTGTTGCACCTTTGTCGATTCCACTACATCCAGGGCTAGCTTAGTGAACATACATTTTCTTCTCTGAAGCCGTCCAAGGAATATAACGTAATCTTTTTAGAAAGATCAAGGGCACACATTCCACCAATGCTAGATAAGTCACGGCTTTTACAGAAGACGGTAATAACCATGATTTTTATTACCTTAGTTTTATTTCAATTAATAAATCACAGCTTGTAATATGATATTGTACTACTTTGTGACATTCAAGTACTGTACGTTCAAAATTGATTTTTTGTTTTGTTTTGGATTTTAGCAAGCAACTCGTGGGGCTATAAGCAGTCTCCTATCCCTAATTGAAGGCCACTGGTTCCAGGGAAGAGAGAGAGAGAGAGAGAGAGAGAGCCAGTGCTGCAACACAACATCTATGCCTCACGGAATTCGAACCCGGACCCCCATCTCGCACGAAGCTGGCGCTTAGACCATTACGCCACCGGGGCGGACAGAATTTATTACAAATCAGGATCTGGAAGCGTATAAGCAAGGATGCTATGTAGCCAGTTCGGTCCGGTTTGCGCGAACCGTTTGTTTTAATTACGACGACGGTTCCATAGAATTCAAAATTGGAATAAAAAGTACAGTGGCAGAGGCAGACATTCGCTAGCTTAAGACTCAATTTGTTTTTTCTGCCCCCCCTCTTTTGTTTAGATCATGGCGCAGTATTAATACTGTTACGTATCTTGTGGCCCACTGTCCCAATTCAAATTCGTGATACCACACACACAGGATGAGACTGGAACAGTCGGGTTCGTACACTGGTTCAGAGAGTAATTAAGAGAGCAGTGGTACGCATATACACTGCTGGCCACCCAAAATGCAACACCCAGAAGGAAGCATCCGATTGGCCTGAAATTCGCAGCAAGCGTCCCCCGCGAGAGGACATGCAAACGATTAGCATTGCAGGGCATATGCAAATCATGTGGGCCCGGCACGCCACCGAGAAGCACTATAAGAAGGGTGCACAGAAGGCAGGGTGTAAGGAGTGCAAGTGTGTTGTGCTGCCGGACCTGTGCGTAGGAAGCTTCCTGATGCCTCGTCGCAGAATACGGCAGTCCTTTCGGAGTTCAACAGAGGCCGAATAGTGGCTTATCCAGACAGCGGTTTATCGTACCGAGACATCCAGCCACACTGAGGCGAGTATGGATTCGGTGGGTGCAGGAGGGACGGACGGACAGACGTGAGCGATTGCCGTAGCCGCGGCACACCACCAAACGAGAGGACCGGCATGTTGTGCGGCGGGCATTGACGGCCGCACCGCCATATCACGAACGTTGGCGCAGGAGTTAGGGTGTGTTGCGCAACAACCTGTGTCAGCACGTACCGTTCGACGTCGTCTGCAGGAGCGGGGACTTGTCGCACGGCGCCCATTGCTCCGATTGCCATTGACGTTACACCACCCACGAGCGTGGCGGCAGTGTGCCGTTGAACGCCACACCTGGACTACGGAATGGCACGACATTGTCTTCTCCGACGAATCCCGCTTCTGTCTGCAACACCACGATGGTCGGATCCGCGTGTGGCGGCACCGCGGCGAGAGACTGCATGACGCCTGCATTATGCATCGCCATACCGGTCCGTCGCCTGGCGTTATGGTTTGGGGCGCAATTGGATATTACACCAGCACCACTCTGGTACGCATCGCTGGTACACTCAACAGCCACCGCACCATCTCCGACGTTTTAGAGCCTGTAGTCCTCCCTTACCTGCAGGACCTGCCAGCAGCCACGTTTCAACAGGACAATGCACGCCCGTACGTGGCACGCATCGTGCAACAATTCTTCACGGCCCACCTGTTCTCCCGATATGTCGCCCATCGAACACGTCTGGTCGCTGATCGGCAACCGAGTGGCCCGGCAAGCCTCACCCACGGCTACACCTGATGAACTGTGGCAACATGGGGAAGCAGCCTGGACCGACATACCCCAACCCACATCCAAAGCCTCTTTCGTTCGATGCCGCGGTGTGTAGCGGCCGTTATTGCCAGCCATGGGGGGCCACACGAACTATTGATGTCTGCGTGTTCCGCAAGTCGCACGGGCCTGTAAGCTCAATCGTTTCATCTTTGTATCTGTTGTTATGTGTCCAGTAAATCTGGCTTTGCTATCTCGTGTCCTTCTTGGTGTTGCATTTTGGGTGGCCAGCAGTGTATTTACTAGACAGCGTTAAACTTAAATAAAATGGATAATTTAATCACATTAATGCTGCTTAAGAAAGAAAAGAATTCATCACAATTTCTGTAAACATAAGAACATATACGAATTTTGTTTATGCCGAATGCCTCAGAGATCTGAAAGGATAACGTTTTCCTTCCACGGACGAACGTCTCATGTCAAAAAGGGAAACTCTAATACACGGTGATAGCTCATAGCTCCACCGTCAATATGCCGGTTTACCCTTTTTACGCTTTCCAACCGTTGGTTGAAGAAGCGTATATGCTCCATCTTTGTCCGTCTGTCTGTCCGCCCGTCCTTCCGCACGATAACTCGCGTAAAAATGGTTCGATTCGGATGAAATTTTAGTATGTGGTAGGAGACAACTGGGGACGAACCCTATTGAAAATGGACGAAATGGGGTCAAAGGTCAGGACATAGGAGCGAGTTTTATTCCACAACCATTATCCTCATAACTTGACTAGAAATGCTTCTATTGCGACAAAACTTTAATATGTTTTTCCGGAGGTATACTGAACCAATTCTGTTTAATATCATCGAAATGGTGTCAAAGGTCAGGGCACAGGAGCAAGATTTATGCCACAGTTATTATCCTCATAACTTAACTAAAAATGCTTCTATTGCGACAAAACTTTAGTATGTTGTTCCGGAAGTATACTGAACCAATTCTGATTAATATCATCGAAATGGGGTTAAAGGTCAGGGCACAGGAGAAAGATTTATTCCACAGCCATTAAACTCATAACTTGATTAAAAATGCTTCTATTGCGACGCAACTTTAGTACGTTTTTCCGGAGGTATACTGGCCCAATTCTGTTTAATATAATCGAAATGGGGTCAAAGGTCAAGGCACAGGAGTGAGATTTATTCCACGGCTATTATCCTCATAACTTGAGTAATGATTTCTGGTATGTTGGAAAGTGTACCATAATCAATGCATTGCATGATTTTACTAACTTGTTCGATTCTGGCGGTACTTCAAGAGCTATTGCATTTCAAAGTTAAGGTAAGCAAAAATGTGCTATCAGTTCGCGTTCCGGACACATTAACAGTAACATAAGTACGAAAGTTTGTAGGCATGTAGGGCCATAGCCGAATTTTTGCATCTGGTAGCCCTTTTTTTGAATTTCGATTTAGTTTACGAGAAATTACATTTTTAAATTTCACAAAATTCTCTATTTCGCGATGGGATCCATTTTAAAGAATGGATACATGGCAAACTTAAATCATAACGCATTACAATTTTTACAGCATAAACTCACAACTATGATTTCTCTTTTACAATTTTTTTTTTTAAGAAAAAGTCATTTTCTGATTTTTAAGCATTTTTTAAAGACGCAAAGGAAAGGAACGGGCGGCTTATTCTGTCTTCAGCGTTAACCACACAGGAGAGTTCTGGTCCCGTGACCTGCTGCCATGGTGACGCAGCTATTTTTAGTACTCTCTTCTCATTGGGTAAAAGCAAGGAGGTTAGAAGAAGGAGGAGGTGGCAACAGCACATCTCCCTGTGCTTCTAGCTTGACGCCACTTTTTATCAGCTGACTACGCCAATGCGCCCAACCGGAGAATCTCCTGTATATCTATATGGAGAAATCGCGATTTTGAACGAGTTTTTCGGACCCTTACTCTACCCAAACAGTCATGAAAAAAATTTAGGCTGAAATATTCATTCCCATAACTAAAAACATTCCTGAAAAAATAAAAAAATATATGCTGGTATGTTTTTAAAAAATTGAACAAAATAATGATTTTTTGAGCGAAAGTGCATACTACGCATGGTTACTTGCATACTGCGCTTGTGCAAGTGGCCATGTTTAAAATATTACCAAAAGTCTAATGTTGAGAAATACGAAGTCCGAAATATTCCTTGTTTGTATCCTTGTTTTGCATGGTTCGCAGGCGCTAAGCATAACTGCTTAAGGCACAGGAAGTGACGTCACGTTGCCGACCTCCCGCAAACTCGAACCACGTCAGAGGAGTATTGAAACAGCTGATCTGTTTCGGCTTCACTCAAAACGGATCGTTTCACCTCCTCTTCTTCTAACCTCCTTGGGTAAAAGAACAGGCTACAATCAAACTGGTAATGACGCAATGCTTAATATCGTAGCGACGCTCTTAAAGTTCGGCGTTTTCCGCCGGCATACGTGAGTACCTATGTAAATATAGGCTTTCGCCTGTTATATAAAAAACAAAGAGGGAAAATGCGAGCGTGTTCGTCAGCGAATTGTTTGACCGGTTCTAAATGACCTAGAGATCTGAAAATTGACATGCTGATAGGTCTTTGGCCCGTATATTAAGAAAAGTACGAAAACCAAAAAAAAAAAAAAAAAAATAATAATAATAATAAATAAATAAATAAATAAAATTAGGCTTTTGAACATTGTCTGCTTGAATTTTTCACGAATTCAAAAGGGTGGCTTAGCTTCACTGTTTCAAAATGCTGATAGGTTTAAAGATAATTTTGTCAGAATCACTGAAATGCTTTGAAAATTTCAAATTTTGATTTAAAATTAAGGGGCGCCAAAGCCGGCTCCGTTTTACGTCAAACCGCATGCACTGTCGTCACCACGCTGTTCTAAATTGCAAAACAGTTACAGATTTTAAATTACTTTCTTTCCTTTAATTACTTTTCCCTTTCTTTAGTTTTATGTTCAAAAAATGATTTTTTAGATTCACCGTTCGGAGAACGGGCATGATTGCTAGTTATTAATAAAATAACAACAAAATTATCTTGAAAGAACTGAAAACATCCAAAATTGCAACAATTTCCGTGCAGATTTATAAAGTTAAAGAAATTAAAGAGTGCAAAAATAATTTTTTATTTATTTACTTCCAAACTGAAAAAATATTTGTAATCGAAATAGACTTTCCAGAATTGTACAGTTCAAGAATTCTTGTCATAAGGCCCAAAAAATAGCAAATCACATGTAGATCTCGTTAAAAAAAAACAAAAAAAAAACATGCACATATAAAAAGCAGAAACTCAAAATTTTTGCCGCAGATGAACTTTAATGTATTCACGTACACAACAAATTTCGGATTTTAATTCCAGACTATTAACAGCATATTTGATTAGATTGTATTGTTTATTTAAGTGCAATCAGCAAAAGCGGACTGAAGTAGAGGATATCAGTCCAAAGGGGCGAATTTTAAATTTGAAAGTCGAGAAAGAAGAAATGGGTATATCAAACAATGTTTGGCTCAACAGAACGTTTGCTACATAGAGCCTCTACTACCCCTTTCTGAAACCGTCAAAGTGGTAAACTTTGCAGTTTTAGTAAAACTTTGTTTTCTTTTACAAGAATATTGAACTACAAGTACATATGCTTTATTTTTATTTTTTATTTTTTGAGTTAATATAGTGTCTACCGGCCCAAAGAATATGGCGGCCCACCACGAATTCTTTACGTACCACGGCGGCGCAGTAGCGCCTGAATCCGACTAATAGACAGTCAGTGATATAGAAGCTAAGGCTCTTTTCGTGGTTACCTGGAAAGAAAAGCAAGACAAAGGAATTTATTCAGGTGATCATGTATGCAAAAAGAGAGAAAAATGTGTTATGTATGCAAACATACCAAGACCGTAGCCAGAGGAGGGCAGGACGGGGGGCGCCCGAGCTGCGTTTCCTTTTGCCCGTCCTTGCGACTCACACTGCAGTCCATCGCCCTACCTCTTTTTCAGAGATTTATGTAGGGGATTTTAGTGAGGTGGTGTCTGACCCCAGGTATTAAACGACCCTTGGAAATAGAAAGCTAGGAGATTTGGGCTAAAGTGCCGGACAGGAAAGTCACGCAGAAGCGAGTTAGAAAGGGAGGGAAAGACGCCTTTCCCTCCCTTGGGTAGAAAATGCCATAGACCGCGCATTAGTGTGTTTCTGCAGAAAAGAAAAAGCTTTTTCAAGAATTATAGATATTGGATAGTTGATAGCTTGCCGACGATAATTTACCCCTATCTCCACGCAGTATAGTTTCGTGCTAATTCTATTTAGCAACGTACACATTGCAGCGTATTATGGCGCGATAATATTAGCATTATTTGAGCAACATACAATTTCAGAATCTATTTAGCAACTTATACACTGAAGAGCAATTGAATTACAGTACCTGCCTAGTAACGTGTAGAACCACCTTTCGCCCTGATGACGGCGGCGTTTCGTCTCGGCATGGACTCGACAATACGACCCCTGAACAAGCTCCCACAGTTCACGAAGATCTGATGACGGCGGCGTTTCGTCTCGGCATGGACTCCACGACCCCTGAACAAGCCCCCACAGTTCACGAAGATTTGATGGAGGGGGGTCAGAGCCTCGAACATCTCTCTCGATGGCAACCCAGATGTGCTCGATGGGACTGAGGTCAGGTGACCTATCTGGCCAAGGAAGCATGGTCACGTCGGTGGAGTGTTCATCCAAACATTCGGATACAATTGGGGAGCGATGGCACGGTGCATTGTCTTGTTGCAGGATGACGTCTCCAATGGGATGTTGAAGACGCACAAACGGGAGCAAATGGTCGTCCAGGATATCCCGGTAACGTTGACCTGTCGGGGACGATGTCACACGTACCAGGGGTCACATTTCAGTCCACGTAAACAGTCCCCAGACGAGAATGCCACCCCCAGCAGCTTGAAGAGTACCCTGCTAGTAAGAAGGATCCATCGCTTCATGTGGTTTGCACCGTACTCGTATCCTGCCATCCGCATGTACCAACGTGAATCTCGACTCATCAGTCCAGGCAACATGTCTAGGATTCAGTGGTGATGTTTCCACGCCGATGCTAATCTTTGCACCCTGTGATGTGCGGTCAGCAGCGGTACCGTCGTGGGACTATGGCTTCTGTACCTCATAGCGAGGAGATGGTTCTGGATGGTGTGGCTGCTTACACGTTTTTGTGCACCAGCGTTAAATTGCCGAGTAATTTCTTGCACTGTGGCCCGTCTATCCGCTGTTACAATGCGAGCTAGCCGACGATGACCCCGCTCATCCACACGCTGTTATCCACGGCAGTTGGCCCTTTCAGGGATGGTTTTACCGGATTGGATGTACTCACGGTGCACCCGTGACACAGTGGCTCGTGAAAATCCCAGTGACTTCCGAGATGGAGTGACCCATACGTCGGGCCCCGACAGTTTGCCCACGACCAAATGCACTTAGTCTTACCCATACTGCGTCCGACTCTTACTGATTCCCGTCGCATCACTCCTTATATTGTCGATCAAATGCACTTAGTCTTACCCATACTGCGTCCGACTCTTACTGATTCCCGTCGCATCACTCCTTATATTGTTGATCAAATGCACTTAGTCTTACCCATACTGCGTCCGACTCTTACTGATTCCCGTCGCATCACTCCTTATATTGTCGATCAAAAGCACTTAGTCTTACCCATACTGCGTCCGACTCTTACTGATTCCCGTCGCATCACTCCTTATATTGTCGGATCGCTGCATACGTCATGTCGTTTCCGTTTATAGGGCCGCCCACAGCGCCACATTTGCATAACTCCAGCTGTCTCTAATTCAATTGCTCTTCAGCGTACATTGCAGAGCATCATGACGCCATAATATTAGCATTATTTGAGCAACATACAATTGCAGAAGCGCCCGATCGTTTTGGATGTCCGGCCGCCCGAAGCACTTCAGGTGGAAACGAACGGTCAAAGAAAATCGTACAGTTACACTATATAAAAATAGATAGCGGTCCCTTACCCACTCCTCATTTGAGAAATACATTGGTTAATTGCAGGAGGAGGAGGAGAGAGTGGAAGTGTGGAAACGGAGATGTTTTTTATTAATGGTTGAACAGGTTAGCCAGTCTTCGGGCACGTTCGGGCTGGGCTCTATCTTGCAATATAAAATTCGGGTTCGGGCTGATATACCACGGGCTCTGACGGGCTCGGTCTCCGAAAATTGAGCCCGAACTCAGCTCTGATGCACACCACCCATGACTTATCCGGGGTTGGGACTTAATCTTAGCTCGGAAGAATGGTCAGAAGCGGACGCCTCAGACCAGGTACCACCAGAGCCGCCATTTGTGTAATATGAACATTCCGTTAAGATACGAGTATGTTTGCGTACAGGACACAGTTTTCTCTATTTTTACATGCATGATCATTTACGCTTTCCAACCGTAGGTTGAAGAAGCGTATATGCTCCAGCTTTGTCCGTCTGCACGATAACTCGCGTAAAAATGGTTCGATTTCGATGAAATTTTAGCATGTGGTAGGGCTCCGCCTTGGAACGAACCCTTTTGAAATGGGTAAAGTGGGGTCAAAGGAGCGGGATGCATTCCATTGCCCTTATGCGTCATAACTTGAGTAAATATGGTTCGATTCCGATGAAGTTTTAGTATGTGGTAGGGGACTACCTGTGGAGAAATCCTATTGAAAATGGGTGAAATGGGTTCAAAGGTCAGGACATAGGATTGGGATTCATTCCATCTCCTTACGCATTATAACTTACGTAAAAATGTTTCGATTGAGACAAAACTTTATCATGTTGTTCCGGAAGTATACTTTACCGGTTCCGTTGAATATCATCGAAATGGGGTCAAAGGTCAGGTCATAGGAGCGAGATTTATTCTACAGCCATTATCCTCATAACTTGAGCAATGATTTCTGGTATGTTGAAAAAGCGTATCGTAATCAATGCATTGCATGATTTTACTAACTTGTTTTAAAAAGGTCGTTTGTCCAGATGGTCTTGCCATGTAACCAGGAAAAGTGCCTTAGCCCCGCTAAGTCCGTACTACATCACTGCAGAAATCATAAGGGTTCTAGTGCAAAGAGAACGTGTACCCCTTTGGCTTGATAACAGTAAAAATAAAGTTATAGGAGGTGGCTGTTCAGTGAGGTTAAGACTGCACTGCTATAAGAGAAAACAGAAAAACTTTAATCAGTCGTGAAGGCCGAGTGACAAGTGTTTCAGTTTGTGAAGGGTATTTCTACTAAACTGCTCTCCATCAGCTAATAAAAGGAATCCCATGGCTCACTCTGATTCCTTCTGAATATAACGGGAAAGAAAACTCCTATATCGACCACATAATCTTAGTAGAAACGACGTAATAGTCACACTGAATTGATGTGACTGTTAGTTTTAATTGATATGTATTATTTATTCTCAGTAGAGAATCGTGTTGAACAGCAGAGGGGCATTTAAATAAAAATTTAATATTCTTAGTGAATAATACCAAAATAACATTCTTTTATTTAAAATTACTCAAATTAAGCAATTTTAATATAAATTGATAAAAGTAATCAACAACGAAATTTTGATTTAAAAAAAACAAAAAACAAACAAACAAGAAAGATGACATCGAACTTTCGGGTGTAATGAGCACGCCTTTTGAATCCGTTCTGACGCGAATTAAATTTATCAAAGATATTCAAAGCGAAACGCAGCGGTATGGAAAACAGGGGTATCTGACCGAATAAAGAAGTTTCTCAATCGGGTTTTTAATCCCGCATATATAGCTGTAAACGGAATCGTCAACTTACGCCCTCTGGTGGCAGACTTGCGCGTTAAGAAAAATTTGAAATTATATGAAAAACATTTCGCAGCGGAAACGCTGTCCAACAAAGAAAGAATTTTTCAAATCTGACTCTCAGAAGCAAAGATCTCGACAAATATAAGATATGCAGCTACGTACCCTGGCGGGAAACATGCATTATTTTAAGAAGAAAGTATTCTCAAAGGTTTTTCGATGTGAGCGGTATCGGTCCACGACAGAATTTTTTCAGTCGAGTTTTCAGGAGCTCAGATTTTGCTACAAATGCATCAGAAGCAGAAATTAACACTTTATGCCCCTAGTGGCCAAACCATTCTTCACCAAATATTAGAAATTATTAGATATATGAAAAACATTTCCCATCAGGAGCTGTATGCGATACAGAAAGAATTTTCCAAAAAAAAAATCGGAGTTTTAGAAGCAGAAATATCGGAGAAAACGCAATTCCCCTTAACGCCCCCTAGAGGAAACTCTGAGTCACTTGGAAAATTTCCAAATTACATGAAAAACATTTCGCACCGGAAACGCTGTCCAACAAAGAAGGATTTTTTTTCAAATAGGACTCTTAGAAGTACAGATATTGAGAAAAATAAGATATGCATCTACACCCCTGGCGGGGAAACCATGCATTATTTTAGAAGAAAATATTCTCAAAAGGTTCTTTGATGTGAGTTACTAGTATCGGTCCACAAACGAATTTTTTTCAGTCGAAATTTTAGAAGCTAAGATTTTGATGCAAATACATCAGAAGCAGAAATGATCCCTTACGCCCCTTGGTGGCCAAACCGTTCTTTACCAAAAGTTTGATATATGCAAAAGATTTTCCATCGGAAGTTGTATCCGATGAAGAAAAAAATTTTCAAATCGGAGTTTTAGAAGTATAGATATGGAGGGAAACACAATTTAGTTTTACGCCCCCTTGCGGAAAATCTATGCGTAACTTGAAAAAGTGACTGTACCTAAAATACTCTTCGACATAAATGGAATCGAATAGTAAAATAATTTTTTCAGTCGAATGTTTAGAAGCAAATATATATAATAAAATGTATTTTGAATTCGATATCGCCGCCCCGGTGGCGCAGTGGTCTAAGCGATGGCCTCTGATCGTTCGTTCGAACGGGGTCCGGGTTCGGATCCCGGTTAGGCATGGATGTTGTGTTTGTCTTACGGCACTGGCTCTCTCCCTTCCCTGGAACCAGTGACCCTAAATTAGGGACGGGCGACTGCTTATAGCCCATTGAGTTGCTCACGGTGGTCGTTAAACCTCCAATCAAAAAAAAAAATCGATATCATCTGCATTTTCGCTCTCTAACGTAAATTTCGCCTCTAGCGGCGAAATTGTAAAAAAAAATAAAATTAAAAAACGAAATGAAAGATCATCATTTGCATATTTCAGGCTTCCCAATGCAAAAAGAATTTTTCAAATCAGACTAATAGTTGCAGAGATATGGGATATGGTGTCCACAGACGGACAAACCGATAACATAAGCACGATCTTTTTTTACAAAAGACGTGCTAAAAATACTGAATAAAAAACCAAAAATCAGATTTCACAGGGTTTTTGAAAATTTCGGGGGTATTTATTCTAAGGGTTGTTTTTCCTAATCCATTTACCGCTAAGGCAGTTTTTTTTTGTTTTTGTTTTTGTAGAACATCATTGTTTTGCTCTTGTGAAGAGGGCTGACTGCTGAGTTTCTGCGCACAATCCGAACTACTTCATGTCGTGAAAATGAAACGTTAAGAAATGGCGATTTTGGGAAAATATTTTCCACTTAGGCTTTACGGGCCGATTTGACAAGGCTTTAATCTTGATATTCATGACAACGTGCTCAAAAAGGTTTTAAATCATCAAATTTGCTTCTCACACGTCCCGTCAGTGGTGTCAGAGTTCAAGAACACTCTTTAAAATGAATGAACAAATGTATTCTCACCTTAGGCGAAGTGGTGGTCTACAGTTACAGTGACCTGGTTATTTTTTTCTTCATTAATAAAAGGGGAGTGGTAAAAAAGGCTACTTGCCCACTGGTCTTTCTAAGAACTTCTTCATCTCGGGTCCCTGACCTAACCCAAGATAGGTTCTATTTCCTGTGGTTGCGGTTTCCGTACAGAAACTTTCGCTTTCACATGCGAGCTACACAAGGTTGCCAGATTCATTTGCGGTTTGTTTTCTTTCATTTTTTTTATTTCTTTTTTTTTTTTTTTGTCTCCAGCTGATACTGTTAACACGGCATCGTCGCGATTCCCAGGTGCTGTGAGCAGTTCAACGAAGCCTCGGCTCACACGAAGTTAAAATCATCCACGGGATCCTCATAATCAGAGGAGGTGCGGAAAAAAATTTCGGGTATTTTGCGGGAAACAATTTCGTTGAACTAAACGATTTTTCCGAGACGTGCCCGCAAAGCTCATGACATTTTCAAGCCTTAATTATTGCGATTCATTAAACGGTTTTGCTGAACAGTTACCTTCCTCACAAATTGGTGAAGTGCGGGAACATGAAAAGCGATTTCTTTAAGAAAAAAATGTTACAAAAACTACTAACCGCACATGATGATGTCATGGCCAATGCATTTCCCAATGTAAAACTGTTAAAGAACAATTTGTTTGCTCTTTACTTAGATAACTGATGGTTGTAATCTTTAGGAGAAGACCTATCTTGATAACGACTTTGTCAGTTCATTCAGTTTTTTACGCTTTCCAACCTAGGTTGAAGAAGCGTATGTTCTCCAGCTTTGTCCGTCTGTCTGACTCTGCGCACGATAACTCGCGTAAAAATGTTTCGATTTCGATGAAATTTTAGTATGTGGTAGGAGACAACGTGGGTACGAACCCTATTCAAAATGGGCGAAATGGGGTCAAAGGTCACGACATAGGAGCGGAATCCATTCCCTCGCCCTTATGCGTCATATCTCATTTAAAAATGCTTCTATTGCGACAAAACTTTATCATGTTGTTCTGGAGGTATACTGAACCGGTTCTGTTGAATATCATTGAAATGGGGTTGAAGGTCAGGGCACAGGAGCGAAATTTATTCCATAGCCATTATCCTCATAACTTCACTAAAAATGCTTCTATTGCGACTAAACTTTAGTATGCTGTTCCGGAGGTATACTGAACCAATTCTGTTTAATATCATCGAAATGTTGTCAAAAGGTCAGGGCACAGAAGCGTGATTTATTCCACATCCATTATCCTCATAACTTGAGTAATGATTTCTGGTATGTTGGAAAGCTTATCATAATCATTGCATTGCAAGATTTTGCTAACTTCTTATTATAACAAAACACAAAGAGTTGTGCAGCATTTACTCATCTGGACGCAATATTGGTGTTGGGATACACTTTCATTGTACGGGATAACTTTAGGTTGGTTGTTTGTTTTCGCTTTTGTAAGGGACATATTTGTCCAAAAAGTGCTATAGCACGTATACAGCAGTAGGTCCCTGTCGTGAGGACGCCGTCGCTCAATCAACCAGAATAAGCAAGTGACACCTTGAGGTTACAGCATGCGCATTGTTACATCAAAAGTCTGCATTTAGTCTGCAGCGCAGAATGGCAAACCACTGAGTGAATCCCTTCACATCCTTGCATGATGAGCAGTGGCGGCCCTCACCCTTGCGGAGACCCAAGCGATGGCTCTTCACGGGGCCCTTTGAAATCGTAATAACCCAAAACCATCGCAGTAACCCCTTTTATATACAGTATATATACACTGAAGAGCAATTGAATTAGAGATAACTGTCTAGTAACGTTTAGCACCACCTTTCGCCCTGATGAAGGCGGCGATTCGTCTTGGCATGGACTCGACAAGACACCGGAAGCGTTGGGAAGCCATACGGATCCACGACCCCTTAACAATCTCCCACAGTTCACGAAGATTTGATGGAGGGGGTCAGAGCCTCGAACATCTCTCTCGGTGGCATCCCAGATGTGCTCGATGGGATTGAGGTCAGGTGATCTAGCTGGCCAAGGAAGCGAGGTCACGTCAGTGGAGTGTTCATCCAACCATTCGGATACAATTCGGGAGCGATGGCACGATGCATTGTCTTGTTGCAGGATGAGGTCCCCAGTGGGATGTTGAAGACGCGAAAACGGGAGCAAATGGTCGTCCAGGATATCCCGGTAACGTTGACCTGTGAGGAACGATGTCACACGTACCAGGGGTCCCATTTCAGCCCACGTAAACAGTCCCCAGACGAGAATGCCACCCCCACCAGCTTGAAGTGCACCCTGCTGGCAAGAAGGATCCATCGCTTTATGTGGTTTGCGCCGTACTCGTATCCTGCCATCCGCATGTACCAACGTGAATCTCGACTCATCAGTCCAGGCAACATGTCTAGGGTCCAGTGGCGATGTTCCCGCGCCCATGCTAATCTTTACACTCTGTGATGTGCGGCCAGCAGCGGTACCCTCGTGGGACGATGGCTTCTGTACCCCATAGCGAGGACATGGTTCTGGATGGTGTGGCTGCTTACACGTTTTTGTGCACCAGCGTTAAATTGCCGAGTTATTTCTTGCACTGTGGCCCGTCTATCCGCTGTTACAGTGCGAGCTATCCGACGATGACCCCGCTCATCCACACGCTGTTGTCCACGGCAGTTGGCCCTTGCGGGGAAGGTTTTACCGGATTCGATGTACTCACGGTGCACCCGTGACACAGTGGCTCGTGAAAATCCCAGTGCCTGCACGACTTCCGAGATGGAGTGACCCATTCGTCGGGCCCCGACAATTTTCCCACGATCAAATGCACTTAGATCCTTCGTCTTACCCATACTGCGTCCGACCCTTACTGATTCCCGTCGTATCACTTCTTATATTGTCGGATCGCTGCATACGTCATGTCGTTTCCGTTTACAGGGCCGCCCACAGCGCCACATTTGCATAACGCCAGCTGTCTCTAATTCAATTGCTCTTCAGTGTGTGTGTATATATATATATATATATATATATATATATATATATATATATACTTAAGAGCAAAACTGAAGACTAAGGAAAAACTTTAGAATTTAAAACGAAAGTTGCAAAATAACCTGAAGATCAAAACGCGCAACGCAGCAGTTTTGAAAATTCAGAATTCACATTCTATTAAGAAGATACCTAAGCAAAAAAATACATATATAATTTTGACTCACACCTAGTACAACATAGAAAAGGTTATGTATCTACCTGTGTGAGTAAAAGGAGAAAAGATAAAAAAATAAAATAAAACAACTGAATGTAGAAGGTGTCGAGAATACTGAGCCTTGGCTTTATCAAGGACCAGCAAAAACTCTGCATTTTCTCACTTCCACAAAGACCTAGTTGGAAATGGGTTTCTGCAAGGCCATAGATGCAAGTAACATTCCCACCTAAAATAGTTTAAAAAATATATATGTGTCATGTCCTCCGTAGAGTTGCATGACCTAGCACTAGTTAACAATTTCGCTTGCATCCATTAACCTAGCACTAGTTAACAATTTCGCTTGCATCCATGGCCCGACCCATGCTCTTCATCTGTTACTATTAAACAGAGAGAAGAAGATTAAAGAGAACTCAAGCTGTGAGAGTGACATAATAATTAGAAATGATTTTCAGCTATAACGAAATGCCAAGTTCGTTTGAGAGAGAATTTAAACCTGAAAATCAATGCAAAAGAAATCCAAATTTTTACATTGCAATTAAAAAAGGAAATATTAATTTTTAACAAACAGATTTTTGAAATAAAACTTGAGTCTAAAACCCCCTACTCTACAACTTATGACAGCACGAAAACGAGAATAAGTTAAAGACAATAATTAACTAAAGAAAACTTTGTGAAAGTTATATACCTAAAACAGTTAGTTGCAATATGTACAAAGTATTTCAGCAGTGCTTTAAGTGCATAATTAATTAGTTATTAAGAACTTAACTACTTTGAAAATACAGCGCATAGAAAAGGAACAAGCTTAGCCATCTTCTGTTCCTAGGTACCCCAAAAGACGCGCAAAGTTACAAAGAAAAGAAAGAGTTAAAACCCGCAAAAATGTTAACAGACAAGCCAGTGCCTAAAAGCTGAAAAGCTAAAAAACAACTGAGAAAAAGTACATGAAGTACAAACATTGAACTTATAAAACCTAGAACCCAAAAACAAGGAAGAGAGCTTACCTCTTGTGTGACAAAACCTTTCTCCTCACAAGAGTAGAACATGGCTGACCTCTTCCGCCACTCCCTAGTCGCTGGGGGGCAGTGAGGGTGGGGCTGATGGCCTCCTCATACAGCAAGAAACCAACTCGCGGAGATTTTAACCAGAGAAAAAAAAAATATATAAACTTAAGACTGTGGATCTGCATGATCAGAAAGAGCAGAATTAACCCTCCAGAATACATGAGAAATATTATAAAATACACGAGTAGTGTATTTAATAATCTTTGCATGTATTAAATCACCTTGGTGAGCTTCTATAGATTAATCAGAATCTTATTAATTTTAATGTTGGTTTTACTATTTTTAGTATAGCTATCCTAGTGATGAATAACTAGTTTTCTTTTTTTATTTGTTTTTATTTTCTTTTATAAACAGATTTTTAAGCTTTTTTTGTGATTTTGTTTTTATTATTTAATTTTTTGTTTTAATAGGACCGTCATATCCATAGCACTAAGGTTCCTTTAGGTAGTTAATAGGCATCCTCTAGCCAACTTCCTTACGGCTTTGATTGGTCAGAATCATATTATTAACTGTGTAGAAAATTAAAGCAGATCTGCCAACCTTACTCTATTATTCAGAATAATTTTTCTTAAAGTTCTTTTGATGAAAGAAGAAGGAATTTCGTTCTCTAGAAAACTTTCTAATAGTATATTAATGTGGTAATTGAAGTCCAAATTGTTGCTGCAAATTCTTGAAATTCTTAGGACCTGAGAAATTAGTACATTCTCAATTACTTTGGTTGAAATGTTATTATTCCAGTGTAGATATTTAATTACTTTGAAAGGAAAATTAACTCTTTTATCAAAGAGGCTAATAGATGGGTTACCTCTGTTGAGCTTAATGCTTAAGTCTAGGAACTCAAGTTCCTGATTACTGTGGTTGGTTTTACATAAGTTAAGAGAGCTAGGATAGATATTATCAAAATCACTCTCTATAACTTCTGAATTATTGATACACAGCAGATCATCAATATATCTAAAAGTGTAAAGGTAGTTTATCTGAGCAGATGGGGTGATTTTTAATGAATTTATATTCCTTAAAGAACAGGAATAGATTAGCGATATTCGTGGACGTTGATGTTCCCATGGCAATACCGTTCACTTGCTTATAGAGAGTATTATTATATAAGATATGGTTATTTTTTATGCAGCAATTGAGATAAGAGTTCCAAGTTCCTACATTAACAAATTGGTTAAGTTTAAATTCTGCATACAGCTCTTTAAAGGTAGTGATTATATCTGATAGAGGCAGATTAGTATATAGGTTTTCAAAATCATAACTATTAATATCTAGGGGACAAACTTTGAGTATAGTAGAAATTACTTCTGCATTATTATTAATTATCCAAAAATCTCTGTACATCAAGTTAGAGCAGTTTCTAATGTGTTTCAAAACCTTCTTTAAGACATCTTCAAAAGCAAGATCTATTTTCTTTTTATGACTCCTTACTCCACTAGCTATGAACCTGAACTTCACAGGATCCTTATGAAACTTAACCGTTGCAAAAAGAAATGGAAATTCAGGCTCATATCTTCTAGTTTGTGGAATTTTAAGTTTCTTGAAGAATGCCTTAAACCGATTTTCTAACTGCTTGGTAGAATAGCTTACGGGCTCGTATGTTACTCTATTATTGAGTTCCATAGTTAACAATTCAAAATAGAACTTCTTACAGATAATTGCAAAATTATTTCTAGCTTTATCCGTAGTGGTAAAAATAAATTGGTCTTGTAGTTTGGAGAGTGACCTTTTAGCTTCTCCAGAGAAAAAGAGATTTCTGTCGAAACAAAAGTCCAGACCTGCCAACTCACCGGTGAAGCTATTGATTATATTATATTTCCATTCTGCGAAGGCCTCAATAGGCTGATTGTACGTTAAACTGGTTTTTACGATGTACCTATTAACATCTTGAGTGAAGCTCTCAAGAATCCTTTCTTTGGAAATTGTGAAGGAAGGTCTGAATTTAGAGCCATACTCTAATAAAATCCTAAGCTTTTCATTTTCAACAAAACTCAAGTTTCCGGTGATAATATGGTTGTAATTCTTATCATAGTGAACTGTTTCTTTATGTTCATCACAAGAACATGTAGTAATTACAGGAATGTAGCTCGAAGAGTTAAGTTTGTAGTTTTTAACTATTGACCCTAAGGTCTTAACATATTTAAAACTTACAATAGACAGGTGCCTGTGGATGGGAAAAAAAATTGCATTATTGTAGAACAGCTTCCTTACATTGAGATTATCGTAGGCTTTATTTAGAAACCTGATGGTAACAAAATTACTGGAAAATTCTTTAAGAGAAATTTTATCTTTAAGAATATGTTTAAGAATGTCCAGAACCAAAGCAAAAACATGCTTATCAACATGGTCAGCAGTTTCATTCCAGAATTTGAAAAAACTTTTAAGGACAGAGTGCTTGAAGGACTTGAGAATTTTGTAAGTATTTTTAACAAAATTAGTGCCAGTTTTAAAGCTTTCCAGAGTTATTAGCAAGTTAGCAAAATCAACTTTGCTTGATGTGCGAAATAACCTCTGTCCTACTCAAGTTTTTTTCAAAAATCTGTTTGTTAAAAATTAATATTTCCTTTTTTAATTGCAATGTAAAAATTTGGATTTCTTTTGCATTGATTTTCAGGTTTAAATTCTCTCTCAAACGAACTTGGCATTTCGTTATAGCTGAAAATCATTTCTAATTATTATGTCACTCTCACAGCTTGAGTTCTCTTTAATCTTCTTCTCTCTGTTTAATAGTAACAGATGAAGAGCATGGGTCGGGCCAGGAAGGTTAATGGATGCAAGCGAAATTGTTAACTAGTGCTAGGTCATGCAACTCTACGGAGGACATGACATATACATATTTTTTAAACTATTTTAGGTGGGAATGTTACTTGCATCTATGGCCTTGCAGAAACACACTTCCAACTAGGTCTTTGTGGAAGTGAGAAAATGCAGAGTTTTTGCTGGTCCTTGATAAAGCCAAGGCTCAGTATTCTCGACACCTTCTACATTCAGTTGTTTTATTTTATTTTTTTATCTTTTCTCCTTTTACTCACACAGGTAGATACATAACCTTTTCTATGTTGTACTAGGTGTGAGTCAAAATTATATATGTATTTTTTTGCTTAGGTATCTTCTTAATAGAATATATATATATATCATCATCATCATCATTGTCAACCATTATCAATCCACTGCTGGACGAAGGTCTCCCCAAGTTTCCTCCACAACGGTCTGTCTTGTGCCAGTCTCCTCCATGTCACCCCTGCATACTTTCGAATTTCATCCACCCATCTCCCATGTGGTCTTCTTCTGGGTCTTTTCCTGTCCCTTGGAATCCAATCTAAAATTTCGGCTGTCCATCGATGATCTGTCCTTCTGGCAGTATGTCCAGCCCATTGCCATTTCAGGGATTTAACTCTGATCATGATGTCTTCCACTCTTGTCATTTTTCGGATCCACGAGTTCCTCTTCTTATCTCTCCTGGTTACACCAAGTATGCACCTCTCCATGCTTCTTTGAGTTGTCTGCAGCCTTTGTATGTCTCTTTTAGTTAAGGTCCACGTCTCTGCACCATACGTAAGCACTGGAAGGATGCACTGATCAAACACTTTTCTTTTAAGACATAATGGCATATTGCTCTTGAAAATTATGCTGTTTCTTCCAAAAGCTCTCCAGGCAAGTTTTGTACGCCGATTAATTTCTTCATCAATGTGACCCTCACTTGATATCTGCTGTCCAAGATAAACGTACGTGTCTGTTATCTCCAGCTTTTCTCCATCAATCGATAAATCTTCATTTCTTGTAAAAGCATTGAACATCACTTTTGTCTTCTGAAAGTTCATTTTTAATCCCACTTCTTTACTCTTGTCAGCAAGTTCCTGGATCATACTCTGCAGCTCTGATGGGCTAGTTGCAAAAATGACTACGTCATCAGCAAAACGAAGGTGGGTTAGATAATCTCCATTAATCTTTATCCCCTTGTTTTCCCAGCTCAGTGACTGAAAAACACCCTCCAATGTGGCATTAAAGAGCTTCGGAGATATGGTGTCACCTTGTCTCACTCCTTTCCAATTTTTATGTGTGTTGTATTTTCAAACAGCCGAATCTTTGCACTTGCATTTTCATAGATGTTATTAATAATATTAATGTATGCATCTTCAATACCGCAGGTTTTCAGAGCCATTGTAACTGCTGATGGTTTCACCGAATCAAGGCTTTTTCATAATCGATAAAAGCCATGCACAATGGAAGTTCATATTCCCTCACTCTTTCAATTAGTTCTCTCAGCACATGGATATGATCTATTGTGCTGTAGCCACTCCTGAATCCAGCTTGTTCTCTCGGTTGAGCCATGTCCAGTGTTACCTTCAAGCGGCGTGAAAGAACTTTAGTGAAGATTTTATAAACTACTGATAGGAGGCTGATAGGTCTGTAGTTTCCGAGATCCTCAATGTCACCTTTCTTATGTAGCAGGATCATTGTAGCGGTGTTCCAATCCTCAGGAATCTTTCCTTCATTAAGGCATCGAGTGAAAATTTGGGCGAGTACTGTTTCGATTTCTCCACTTGCTTCTTGTATGATGTCTACAGTAATTCCATCTTCTCCTGGAGCTTTTCCCCGCTTCATGTTCTTGATTGCATGTGCAACTTCTGCTGGAAGGACTGGAGGAACTCTGGTACTGGTATCTTTCATGATGTCTGGAGTGCATGTATCATCCCTTTCATATAATTTGGAGTAGAAATCTTTCACTCTTGTCAAAATTTCGCCTCTATTTCTTGTTACAGAACCATCTTCTTTTCTCAGTGCCATAATCTGTTTTCTTCCCTTACTGAGATGTCCCTTTGCTATCTTTAGGCTTTGGTTGTTTTCAATTGCTTTCCTCACTAGTTCACAGTTGAATTTTCTTACGTCTTCAGTGATACTTTTTCGTACTGTCTTGCATAGCTCTATATATTCCACTTTGGAAGTCACATCTTCTTTAGTTGCCCTCATCTCTCTTCTTTTTTGCATCAACATTTTCGTTTTTCCTGATAATTTATTTACATGCAACTTGTTCTTAGACCCAGCTAATTTTGTTGCTGTTTCCATAAGAGCTTTGGTTACTTTTCTGTTAACTTCAGAGATGTCCACTTCTTCCGATGTTAGGCCTTCTAAAGCAGAGAACCTGTTCTTCAGTTCCAACTTGAAGGTATTATGGTGTTTTTTAAGGTTGGTTATGTCAATAGATTTTGTTTGTCTTATAAGCTTGCCACGTTCAAGTTTAGTGTTGAGGTGCATCTTACATCTCACCAATCTATGGTCACTACCTGTGTTGAACTTGTTTAGCACACTGCAGTCTTCTATGACGAATTTTTGTTACACATAATAAAATCAATTTCACTTGTCGTCCCATTTGGATGTCTCCATGTCCATTTCCTGTGTGGCTTTTTCTTGAAGAAGGAGTTCAAGATGAAAAACCCTTCTGCCTCTGCAAACTCAACGAGAGTATTTCCACGCTGGTTTCTGTTGCCGTGACCGAATTTACCTACTGAAGTTTCATTTTGTTGCCGTTGCCCTATTTTTGCATTGAAATCTCCCATAATTATTTTCAAGTGCTGCTTACCTTTATTATTTAGATGACAAATTTCCTCATAAAATTCTTCAATTTCTTCTTCAGGATGACTTGTGGTGGGTGCATAAGTTTGAATAATCTGAGCCTGGTATCTTTTCGAGAGTTGGATAACAAGCCGTGCAGCTCTGTCAGAGGAACTTTCAACTTCTACAACTTTATCCTTCAGTTTCTTGTTTATTATAAATCCAACACCACTAGTTCTGCCAGTATCTGTCCCACGATAGTAGAAGAGATGTCCACTTTTCAGTTCGATGAGATCTTCTCCTTTTCTCCTTACCTCACTTAGCCCCACGATGTCCCACTTGATCCTTTGTAGTTCCTCTTCCAATTCAAGAAGCCTTGAATCAGAAGATAAGGAGCGTCCATTGTACGTTGCCAAGGTCAGCATCAGATGGCAGCCTAGTCCGGTCCTCCGGGGATTCTTAGCACCCTCTGCCTTCATGTTGCACTGGCCGCTGCCTTGGCCAGGTACATTCCAGCTGCCGGAGACTGAGGGCCAAGATTTAAGTTGTGGAGTCATTTTGGAGGGGTTTGGCCATAACTCACCACGCTGGCCAAGCGGGTTGGTGAGTGTGGGATAGAATTTCCTCTAATCCCGATGGTATAGTTATACCGCTATGAGCGGTCGTCAGAGCCCCTTTAGTGGGAACAGGATGCACCACGAGAAGGCGGGGTTGACATTTGTCAAGGAGAGGCTGTGATGTTACGCATCACCTGACCTTACATCCCATATATATATATATATATATATATATATATATATATATATATATATATGGTATAGTTATACCGCTATTGGCGGTCGTCAGAGCCCCTTTAGTGGGAACAGGATGCACCACGAGAAGGCGGGGTTGACATTTGTCAAGGAGAGGCTGTGATGTTACGCATCACCTGACCTTACATCCCATATATATATATATATATATATATATATATATATATATATATATATATATATATATATATATATGGGATGTAAGGTCAGGTGATGCGTAACATCACAGCCTCTCCTTGACAAATGTCAACCCCGCCTTCTCGTGGTGCATCCTGTTCCCACTAAAGGGGCTCTGACGACCGCCAATAGCGGTATAACTATACCATCGGGATCAGAGGAAATGCTATCCCACACTCACCAACCCGCTTGGCCAGCGTGGTGAGTTATGGCCAAACACCTCCAAAATGACTCTACAACTTAAATCTTGGCCCTCAGTCTCCGGCAGCTGGAATGTACCTGGCCAAGGCAGCGGCCAGTGCGACATGAAGGCAGAGGGTGCTAAGAATCCCCGGAGGACCGGACTAGGCTGCCATTTGATGCTGACCTTGGCTACCTATAACGGACGCTCCCTATCTTCTGATTCAAGGCTTCTTGAATTGGAAGAGGAACTACAAAGGATCAAGTGGGACATTGTTGGGCTAAGTGAGGTAAGGAGAAAAGGAGAAGATCTCATTGAACTGAAAAGTGGACATCTCTTCTATTATCGTGGGACAGATACTGGCAGAACTAGTGGTGTTGGATTTATAATAAACAAGAAACTGAAGGATAAAGTGATAGAAGTTGAAAGTTCCTCTGACAGAGCTGCACGACTCGTTATCCAACTATCGAGAAGATACCAGGCTCAGATTATTCAAACTTATGCACCCACCACAAGTCATCCTGAAGAAGAAATTGAAGAATTTTATGAGGAAATTCGTCATCTAAATAATAAAGGTAAGCAGCACTTGAAGATAATTATGGGAGATTTCAATGCAAAAATAGGGCAACGACAACAGAATGAAACTTCAGTAGGTAAATTCGGTCACGGCAACAGAAACCAGCGTGGAAATACTCTCGTTGAGTTTGCAGAGGCAGAAGGATTTTTCATCTTGAACTCCTTTTTCAAGAAAAAGCCACACAGGAAATGGACATGGAGACATCCAATTGGGACGACAAGTGAAATTGATTTTATTATGTGTAACAAAAAATTCGTCATCGAAGACTGCAGTGTGCTGAACAAGTTCAACACAGGTAGTGACCATAGATTGGTGAGATGTAAGATGCACCTCAACACTAAACTGGAACGTGGCAAGCTCATAAGACAAACAAAATGTATTGACATAACCAACCTTAAAAAACACCATAATACTTTCAAGTTGGAACTGAAGAACAGATTCTCTGCTTTAGAAGGCCTAACATCGGAAGAAGTGGATATTTCGGAAGTTAACAAAAAAGTAACCAAAGCTCTTATGGAAACAGCAACAAAATTAGCTGGGTCTAAGAACAAGTTGCATGTGAACAAATTATCAGGAAAAACCAAAATGTTGATGCAAAAAAGAAGAGAGATGAGGACAACTAAAGAAGATATGACTTCCAAAGGGGAATATATAGAGCTATGCAAGACAACACGAAAAAGTATCACTGAAGACGTAAGGAAATTCAACTGTGAGCTAGTGAGGAAAGCAATTGAAAACAACCAAAGCCTTAAGATAGCAAAGGGACATCTCAGTAAGGGAAGAAAACAGATTATGGCTCTGAGAAAAGAAGATGGTTCTATAACAAGAAATAGAGGCGAAATTTTGACAAGAGTGAAAGATTTCTACTCCAAATTATATGAAAGGGATGATACACGTACTCCAGACATCATGAAAGGTACCAGAGTTCTTCCAGTCCTCCCAGCAGAAGTTGCTCATGCAATCAAGAACATGAAGCGGGGGAAAGCTCCAGGAGAAGATGGAATTACTATAGACATCATACAAGAAGCAAGTGGAGAAATTGAAACAGTACTCGCCCAAATTTTCACTCGATGCCTTAATGAAGGGAAGATTCCTGAGGATTGGAACAATGGTACAATGATCCTGCTACATAAAAAAGGTGACATTGAGGATCTCAGGAACTACAGACCTATCAGCCTCCTATCAGTGGTTTATAAAATCTTCACTAGAGTTCTTTCACACCGCTTGAAGGTAATAACACTGGACATGGCTGAACCGAGAGAACAAGCTGGATTCAGGAGTGGCTACAGCACAATAGATCATATCCACGTACTGAGAGAACTAATTGAAAGAGCGAGGGAATATGAACTTCCATTGTGCATGGCTTTTATCGATTATGAAAAAGCCTTTGATTCGGTGAAACCATCAGCAGTTACCACGGCTCTGAAATCCTGCGGTATTGAAGATGCATACATTAATATTATTAATAACATCTATGAAAATGCAAGTGCAAAGATTCGGCTGTTTGAAAATACAACACACATAAAAATTGGAAAGGGAGTGAGACAAGCTGACACCATATCTCCGAAGCTCTTTAATGCCACATTGGAAAATGTCTTTCAATCACTGAACTGGGAAAACAAAGGGATAAAGATTAATGGAGATTATCTAACCCACCTTCGTTTTGCTGATGACATAGTCATTTTTGCAACTACCCCATCAGAGCTGCAGAGTATGATCCAGGAACTTGCTGACAAGAGTAAAGAAGTGGGATTAAAAATGAACTTTCAGAAGACAAAAGTGATGTTCAATGCTTTTACAAGAAATGAAGATTTATCGATTGATGGAGAAAAACTGGAGATAACAGATACGTACGTTTATCTTGGACAGCAGATATCAAGTGAGGGTCACATTGATGAAGAAATTAATCGGCGTACAAAACTTGCCTGGAGAGCTTTTGGAAGAAACAGCATAATTTTCAAGAGCAATATGCCATTATGTCTTAAAAGAAAAGTGTTTGATCAATGCATCCTTCCAGTGCTTACGTATGGTGCAGAGACGTGGACCTTAACTAAAAGAGACATACAAAGGCTGCAGACAACTCAAAGCAGCATGGAGAGGTGCATACTTGGGGTAACCAGGAGAGATAAGAAGAGGAACTCGTGGATCCGAAAAATGACGAGAGTGGAAGACATCATGATCAGAGTTAAATCCCTGAAATGGCAATGGGCTGGACATACTGCCAGAAGGACAGACCATCGATGGACAGCCGAAATTTTAGATTGGATTCCAAGGGACAGGAAAAGACCCAGAAAAAGACCACATGGGAGATGGGTGGATGAAATTCGTAAATATGCGGGAGTGACATGGAGGAGACTGGCACAAGACAGACCGTTGTGGAGGAAACTTTGGGAGACCTTCATCCAGCAGTGGATGTATAATGGTTGACAATGATGATGATATATATATATATATATATATATATATGCAGGGGTGACATGGAGGAGACTGGCACAAGACAGACCGTTGTGGAGGAAACTTGGGGAGACCTTCGTCCAGCAGTGGATTGATAATGGTTGACAATGATGATGATGATGATATATATATATATATCATACAGTCTCCCATGACTGTATTACAGACTGAATAAGGTGACACCATATCTCTCAAATTCTTCAATACCACAATGCAAAATGTCTTTCATCTCTGAACTGGGAAAACAAAGGGATAAAGATTAATGGAGATTATCTAACTCACCTTCATTTTGCTGATGACGTATAGTCATTTTTGCAACTGCCCCGTCAGAGCGGCAGAGTATATAATCCAGGAATTTTCTGACAAGAGTAAAGAAGTGGGATTAAAAATGAACTTTCAAAAGACAAAAGTGATGTACAATGCTTTTGCAGGAAATGAAGATTTATCGATTGATGGGGAAAAGCTGGAGATAACCGATACCTACATTTGCCTTGGACAGCAGATATCAAGCAAATGTCACATTGATGAAGAAATTAATCGATGTATAAAACTTGGTTGGAGAGCTTTTGGAAGAAACAGTAAAATTTTTAAGAGCAATATGCCATTATGTCTTAAAACTTTTTAATCAATGCATACTTCCAATACTTACGTGTGGAGCAGCGACGTGGACCTTAAGTAAACAAGTTAGTTATATCATGCAATGCATTCATTATGATACGCTTTCCAACATACCAAGAATCATTACTCAAGTTATGCGGATAATAGCTGTGGAATAAATATCGCTCTTGTACCTTTGACCCCGTTTCGAATATATTAAACAGAATTGTGTTCAGTATGCCTCCGGAACAACATACTAAAGTTTTGTTGCAATAAAAGCATTTTTAGTCAAGTTATGAGGATAATGGCTGTGGAATAAATCTAGCTCCTGTGCCCTGACCTTTGACCCCATTTCGATTGTATTCAACAGAATCGGTTCAGCATACCTCCGGTCTGGTACAACATGATAAAGTTTTGTCACAATCGAAGCATTTTTAGTCAAGTTATACGCATAAGGGCGATGGAATGTATCCCGCTCCTATGTCCTGACCTTTGACCCCATTTCGTCCATTTTCAATAGGGTTCGTCCCCAGTTATCCCCTACCAGATACTAAAATTTCATCGAAATCGAACCATATTTACGTTAGTTATCGTGAGGACGGACAGACAGACGGACAAAGCTGGAGCATATATGTTTCTTCAACCTACGGTTGGAAAGCGTAAATAATAAGTGTGGAAGACATCGTGGTCAGAATAAAATCCCTGAAATGGTAATGGGCTGGACATGTTTTGCCAGAAGAACGGACCATCACCGATGGACAACCGAAATTCTAGACTGGATTCCAAGGGACAGGAAAAGACCCAGAACCACATGGGAGATGGGTGGATGAAATTCCAAAGCATGCGGGAGTGACATGGGGGAGACGGGCGCGAGATAGACCGCTGAAGAAGAAACTTAGGGAGACCTTCATATAACAGTGGATTGAAAATGATTGATGATGACGATGATTCAGGAAAATAATGAGCTGCAATAGAGAATAAAATGACTAATTCACCCACATTGAGAACAAAAAATATCTCATCCAACAATTATAGGTCTGCCTAACAGGTCAAGAAATTTTGCCTGACATTCTGGCTCAGCGTTAAGACACGCGCTTCCTGTGCAAAAGGTCCCTGGTTCTATTTTCACCAAGGAGGAATAAAAAAGAGCTCGTTGTCTTAGTACTCCGGGAAAGAGAAGTGCTGAAAAAAACAGAATCGAAGATGTTTTCCGAAATTTTACTAAAAATACGAAAAAAAACCGGAGCTGATTTTTCTGAAATACACTGCTGGCCATCCAAAATCCACCACCAAGAAGGAAGCATCTGATTGGCCTGAAATTCACAGCATGTGTCGCCCGCGAGAGGACATGCAAACGATTAGCATTGCAAGGCATATGCAAATCATGTGCGCCCGGCACGCCACCGAGAAGCACTATAAGAAGGGTGCACAGAAGGCGGGGTGTAAGTAGTAGAAGTGTGCGTGGGAAAGCTTCCTGATGCCTCGTCGCAGAATACGGCAGTCATTCCAGCACGTTTCGGATTTCGACAGAGGACGAATAGTGGCTTATCGCGACAGCGGTTTATCGTACCGAGACATCGGGGACCGTGTGGGGCAGCATCCAGCCACAGTGAAGCGAGTATGGATTCGGTGGGTACAGGAGGGACGGACGGACCGACGTGAGCGATTGCAGAAGCCGCGGCACACCACCGAACGAGAGGACCGGTATGTTGTGCGGCGGGCATTGACGGCTCGCACCGCCACATCACGAACGTTAGGGCAGGAATTAGGGTGTGTTGCTCAACAACTTGTGTCAGCACGTACCGTTCGACGTCGTCTGCAGGAGCGCGGACTTGTCGCACGGCGCCCATTGCTTCGATTACCACTGACGTTACACCACCGGCGAGTGCGGCGGCAGTGGGCCGTTGAACGCCGCACCTGGACTACAGAATGGCACGACATTGCCTTCTCCGACGAATCCCGCTTTTGTTTGCAACACCACGACGGTCGGATCCGCGTGTGGCGGCATCGCGGCGAGAGACTGTATGACGCCTGCATTATGCATCGCCATACCGGTCTGTCGCCTGGCGCTATGGTTTGGGGTGCAATTGTATATTACACCCGCACCCCTCTGGTACGCATCGCCGTTACACTCAACAGCCACCGCTACATCTCCGACGTTTTGGAGCCTGTAGTCCGCCCTTACTTGCAGGACCTGCCAGCGGTCACATTTCAACAGGACAATGCGCGCCCGCACGTGGCCCGCATCGTGCAACAATTTTTCACGGCCCACCAAGTGTCACTGCTGCCGTGGCCCACCTGTTCTCCCGATATGTCGGAACACATCTGGTCGCTGATCGGCAACTGAGTGGCCCTGCAAGCACCACCCGCGGTTACGCCTGATGAACTGTGGCAACGTGTGGAAGCAGCCTGGACCGGCATACCCCAAGCTCACATCCAAAGCCTCTTTCGTTCGATGCCGCGGCGTGTAGCGGCCGTTATTGCCAGCCATGGGGGCCACACGAATTGTTGATGCCTGCGTGTTCCGCAAGTCGCACGGGCCTGTAAGCTCAATCGTTTCATCTTTGTATCTGTTGTTATGTGTCCAGTAAATCTGGCTTTGCTATATCGTGTCCTTCTTGGTGTTGCATTTTGGGTTTCCAGCGGTGTAAATGGAATTGGAAATTCTGTCTGAATACTGAAGTTGGGAAAAACGGAAACTTTTAAAACGGAAATTTCGTCAAAAAGCGGACACCTATCGACCATTTCGCTGCACGTTATTTTCAAAAAATTTCCGTGAATTCACACCACTTATTCTTTACAGTGTAGTTTGGAAGCAGCGATGCTGTTAGTTGTCCACTCCAAATTCTAATAAGTTAAGTTGCGCACACTCAAAAATGTCACTGACACATTTTTTTCTCCCATTTTTTTCAATGCAGTTTCACTTAAGTTAATTTACAAATTTCAAAATACATTATGGTCTTGTTTTTATTTTTTGAAAACAATTTCAGACCTAGAATTTTTTGTTTGTTTTCTGTTACGGCTTTTAACCAATAAAGGTTTCTAATCCGTATTATCTGCATGTAACTCAAGTATTGGTTTATTCCTTTAAAATCTCACACTTCGTTAGCAATCATAGATTTTGTTTCTGTTTTTTTTTTTTTTTGTTGTTGTTGCAATCAAATCTTGCGAGAATTATCTGTATACGCGTAAAAGCGGGCTCTGACCAGCTTCCTTCTAAATAGAAATACAGCTGACATTCGTCCTTTTTTTTTTTTTCGGCGCTGATTCCCGGGTTTTGACAGGAGCGTGAGAACTATTTCTTGACGGGAAGGTGTGCGGGGAGAGTGTCAAGATATCAGGTTGTGCATTTTTGGTCAGATCTTAAAAACGTATTGCGGTGTGTAAAACGGGACGCGGTAGTCAGTTGAACATACTATAGATAAAACGATTATACTGATAAAGTCTAAATTGATATAAAACATAAATTATATTTCTACACTGAGAAAAAAGTTTGTATGAAACATCAAAATAGTTTTGTTGAGCTGTTTTGTCGATTTATTTTGTTGCTTTAGCCGAACTCCATCGAAATTGTTTTGTTGGCAACACAAAATTATTTCGTTGGCTATATTTTATTAATTCAACTAAACGTTTTATCACGATAATGATACATATTGTTGGATCAAACAAATTCCCAAAAATTAACCTAGGCACTTTGTTAAATGAACAAAACGTTTTGTCATGATAACAATAGATTTTGTTGAATCAACAATAATTTTCAGCAAAATAACATTTGTAAATTCAACAAACATTTTTGTTGACTGCATAACGACAAAAGTTTTTGGTTTATTCAACAATTGTTTCGCTGAATTAACGAAACGTTTTTCTCAGTGTATATGATAAGGTTTTTCGATATAAAACAATTAATCATATTACAAACGATGTCAAACTGTATTGATTTGGACATCTAATTAGCATGAATTCCGCAAGATCTTATCTCTTACTTTATAAATTTACATCAAACAACATACGTGTAAAAATATCTCGTTTCTTTCTCTCAATCCCAAAAACATAATTTTAAAGAAAGTGTAAGATTCGCTAGCCCCGGGTCATAAAAAATAATTGTAAATATGTATGTATATATTAATTCCGACGTGAAATTTCTTTGTTCACGCCATTTTGGGTCAGAGCGGACGAAATCAGCATGTTTAAAGCTGTTGATGACAAATACACGCAATTAGGCACATTACCATCGGCTCAGTACATAAGTATTTGAAGTGTATTGTACCTGTCTTTGTGTGGCAATGGGATTATCTCAAGGGTGCGTTAATGAGAGAAACGCAAGTTTAGCGGTGTTTGCAAATAGCCCAAAGGAGGTGGGAATTAAATCCGAAGTGGGCAGTGGAGTTTTTCTGAGTTTTTAAGGGAAGAGACATTTTGGAAATGGAAGAAAAGGAGACGGGGCCTCAGTTTTGGAGAGGAATCTAGTTTTTCTTCGAATTCAACCGCAGTTTTTCTTGGAATTGACATCGGAGACGATTTGTTTCCGGCGAGCGATCGGTATTGCGTCGCGTATCTACAGTGGCGGTTTACGGGAAACGTGAAATTTGGGTCTAATGTCGATAGCACAAGCGAAAACCAAGTCAATCGAGCATTCCATTAATCTACCCTTCGCGAAGCACCAAGCCACATAGGTTTAGTGAAATAAACTGTCTATCTTTGCTATTGTTAAAAAAATCACCTGAATTCTATTTTTCTTCGAGTGCGTGATTCTATGGTACGAACCATAACAAAAATATGTATGTGGCGGTTCTCGCTGGATCGCGGCTATATTGAGAAAGAGCTAGAAAATAGCGAGGATCGCTACAGAAAGACTGATTTTATTATACCTAAATGAAAGAGAAAACGTTTCTACTCTTTTTATAAAAGCACAATACTTTTCAGGATGGCTGTTTTTTACGCTTTCCAACCGTAGGTTGAAGAAGCGTATATGCTCCAGCTTTGTCCGTCTGTCTGTCCGTCCGCACGATAAATCGCGTAAAAATGGTTCGATTTCCATGAAATTCTATTATGTGGTAGGGGACAACGTGGGGAAAACCCCTACTGAAAATGAACGAAATGGGGTCAAAGGTCAGGACATAGGAGCTGGATTCATTCCATCGCCCTTATGCGTCATAACTTACGTAAAAATGCTTTGATTGCGACAAAACTTTATCATGTTGTTCCGGAGGTATACTGAACCGGTTCTGTCGAATATAATCGAAATGGGGTCAAAGGTCAGGGCACAGGAGCGAGATTTATCCCACAGCCATTATCCTCAGAACTTGACTAAAAATGCTTCTATTGCGACAAAACTTTAGTATGTTGTTCCGGAGGTATTCTGAACCAATTCTGTTTAATATCATCGAAATGGGGGTCAAAGGTCAGGGCACAGGAGCGAGATTTACTCCACAGCCATTATCCTCATAGCTTGAGTAATGATTTCTGGTATGTTTGAAAGCGTATCATAATCAGTGCATTGCATGATTTTACTAACTTGTTTGAAATGGCTGTTACTTTGTGAGAGGCATTTTTCTTTATCCTACTGATATAAGGCTGGTATTTCATGAAACGTTTTTTTTAATACTGTACAAGCTAAGATAGTTTAACCTGCGCCTCAGGAATAGCATTTAAAAAGTTCAGAATTCTAAATGGTTAATAATTAAAACAAAAAAATATTACTTAGTTTTATCAGAAGGGATTCGAAATGGAAGGAAATGAAATAAAATCCAAATATTTATCCGATTTCCGATTAAGGACATAAGCAAAGAGGAAGAAAAGTAAGGGGGGCGAATGTAATGTTTCGCCCCTGCACACAAATAAGTACGGGGCAGCTGCCTCCTCTGCCTCCGCGGTTCACGACGCCACTGGGTTTTTGATTTCAGGAACGAAACAGGCGATTGTAAGCAATAGTAATGTACGAAGCAACGAATTACCCATCTTTGGTATACTAGATTATCTTTCTATCCCCCCCTCTCCCCCTAGCTAAGAACTTATTCAAAAAGTAACGTAAGTAATTTTGGAGCATCTGAATTCCTGAGGAAGTGAACCACAGGCAGTGTGGTTGCAGTTAGTTAAAAATCGAAATTCGTCGTGCTACTTGGAAAGCCTAAAATTAGCAACCTCAAATCTGATTCCAAGAACATTTCGCAGACAGCAGCTGTGAGAGTGGGAGATAATCTTCGGCTACAGAGTGAAAAAAGTTTTTTTTTTTTTCGACTTTTTATATCATTGATATTACATTTCTTGCGCCCAGTTTCAATTTTCTTACCCATCGTTAGACACACTACGGACACCAGCAACTTCGGTAAACTCCTGCTCGCAGTCGTCGAGAGGCTAATTCATCGTTCAGGGAACTTTTCAGTGACGTACCAAGGAGGGGGTGGGGGTGCAAAGGGCCAAGTGCACCCTCCAAAATAATTTTGTCTAGTAACAGAAATTGAAAAAATATGTCGGTGACATTATTTTGCTAGTGTTGCCATTCTGGTATTCCTTAAATTGCCCTTAGTGACTTCTTTATTTGGAATGGTCAGACGTGGTCACATATGCCTATTGTTAATGCCTATCACCCCCGTGCGGATTTCCACTCGTAGGCCACCAAAGAAAGAAAAGAGCGAATTGGTGATGTATGTTGTAGTGGTCAGGGTGTCAGTCTGATGAATGGTGGGTGCTGAGGCCTGGGGGAGGGAGGGGGGTAAGCCTCTTATCTTGAGTACATACCATAGCAGGAAAACAAAAACGTTAGTTTGTAATTAATAGTAATTGAGAAATATAAAAATGCCTCGTCTCATGTACATTTTTTTCGTCACTTTACGAAGGAATGACATCGTAACTGCATTGATAAAACCAAGAATGTGAGATTTTATTCACTGATGCACAATACAGATGCAACTCGATGTAAATGTCATGTATAGTGCTTGAACAATCTGATGTAATTGAAAAAGTGATTCTTTGATGAAATTTGATTTTTAAATAGCGATAATTCAAACTACGAAATTTTGCATTCGTGGTTTTGACATTGCGGCGACGATATGCCCCCCCCCCCTTCCCAAAAAGAATTTCTGGGCACGCCACTGATCAGTTTTGATTGTCTTCGGTTCTGGTTACCTTACTCACACAAACACAGTAACTTCCAATTAATAACACTTTCACCTCGTCTTTCATAAGCATTGCATAACTATCAGTTGCAACACTGTAACAGGGCATGCATGGGCGCCCATATAGGAAGGCGAGATTTTGCCCTTCCCTGGAAATCGGAACGTGCCCTTTCAGACCTTGGAAAAAACTACAGAAATTTTTCCGAAAACGCTAATTCTGATTGCTAATTTTTCTGTACAACTTCTGGGTGCGTGTTTATACGGAACACATAACCAAGACGTAGGAAAATTCTGTAACAACAAGTTAGTAAAATCATGCAATGCATTGATTATGATACGTTTTTCAACATACCGGAAATCATTACTCAAGTTATGAAGATAATGGATGTAGAATAAATCTCGCTCCCATGTTCTGACCTTTACCCCATTTTGCCCATTTTCAACAGGGTTAGTTCTCGGGTGGTCCCCTACCACATACTAAAATTTCATCGAAATCGAACCATTTTTGCGCAAGTTATGACTCATGAAGGTAATGGAATGATCTCGCTCCTATGCCCTGACCTTTGACCCCATTTCACCCATTTTCAATAAGGTTCATCTCCAGGTAGTCCCCTACCACATACTAAAATTTTATCGTAATCGAACCATTTTTACGCAAGTTATGGCGCATAAAGGCAATGGAATGGATCCCGCTCCTATGTCCTGACCTTTAACCCCATTTCTCCCATTTTCAATAGGGTTCATCCCCAGGTGTTCCCCCTACCATATACTGAATTGTCATCGAAATCGAACCATTTTCACGCGAATTATCGTGCGGACAGACGGTCAAAGCTGGAGCATATACGCTTCTTCAACCTACGGTTGGAAAACGTAAAAAAGCGACAATTTACAATAGAGAGTAATAATGAAATTTCCTATTGCATGTTGAAGAACAGCGTACATATCTGCGATATAGAAAACTATGAAAGGCGAAGAAATGAAATATATAGCATCCACTGAAGCAGCTATATACACTACTGGACAAAGATTTCACAAAAATGTTCCCAGGAATTTGCCTTGAGCGTATTTTTTCATTCTTTGTAACTAATTGAATGATCTCTGGGGGTTTCGAGGAACATGTGATACAAGTTGCCAACATGATCAGAAGAACGACAAAGAAATTTCTTTATTGTCCTAACATGCTACCCAATTTCATTCATTTATCTTGTTTAGCACGTCTTTTGTTTTAAAAAAATAGTCCTATTTTAAAAATCCTCGTGGCATTGGGAAGCTTTAAATGTGAGAATGATGATCTTTGCCTTCGGGTTTTTTTCCAATGCATAACTTCGCCGCTAGAGGGCGTAAGCGCAACAGATATCGAATTCAAAATACATTTTTTTTTCATATATTTGCTTATTTGCTTCTAAATATCCGATTGAAAAAGTTATTTTTCCTTTCAATGACATTTATATCGATGACTATTTTAGGTTCCGTTGCTTTTTCAAGTAATGCATAGATTTTCCGCTAGGGGCGTAAATGTAAATTGCGTTTCCCCCTATATCTCTGCTTCTAAAACTCCGATTTGAAACATGCTTCCTGAATCACATACAGCTCCTGATGGGAAATGTTTTGCATATAACTTCTAATTTTTGTTAAAGAGTGATTTGCCTGTCCCCACCCGGTGGGGGTAAGAATTTTTTCTGCTCCTGAGGTAATTGCAGCAAAATCTGAGCTTCCTAAGACTCGATTGAAAAAATTCTATCGTGGATCCATACAGCTTACTTCGAAAAATCTTTTCAGGATACTTTCATCATTAAAAAAAAAAAACAGAGTTTTCGGCAGGGGTTGTAGATTTACGGACTAGGATCCAAAAGTTCCCGAACTGCCCCTGTACGGCAAAGTACGTGTACCGCATACCCACGGTGATAATTGGATTACTTTTTGACGTTATCCCCCTTCACAGAGAAATTGGTTTTGTCTATCTACGTCACGCGCTTACTGATATACATCCGGTTATTGTGCGCAACTTATGCAGTGATCGGCGATTGATGAAAAATGGCGTTGTTTGAGCAGCGCGTTAGCATTAAGTGTTCCGTTCGTTTGGGCAAAAGTCCAACGGAAACTTAAGAGATATTAAAGCAAGTTTATGGCGAAAACACTCTGTCGCGGCCACAAACATTTCGCACGAAATGAGGTAAGTCCACTTCAAATTTCGTTGCAATATCTTCATTGGTGTTAATATTATTAAAGAAATCCCGGATTCGGTAGCGAGTGGAACACCCTGTATATAAGCTGTGTGTTATATAAATACAAGTTAGTAAAATCATGCAATGCATTGATTATGATACGCTTTCCAACACACCAGAAATCATTACTCAAGTTATGAGGATAATGGCTGTGGAATAAATCTCGCTCCTGTGCCCTGACTTTTGACCCCATTTCGATGATATTAAACAGAATTGGTTCAGTATACCTCCAGAACAACATACTAAAGTTTTGTCACAATAGAAGCCCTTTTAGTCAAATTATGAGGATAATAGCTGTGGAATAAATCTCGCTCCTGTGCCCTGACCTTTGACCCTATTTCGATTATATTAAACAGAACCAGCTCAGTACTTCTCCGGAACAACATGGTAAAGTTTGGTCGCAATAGAAGCATTTTAAGTCAAGTTATGAGGATAATGGCTGTGGAATAAATCTCGCTCCCGTGTCCTGACCTTTGACCCCATTTCGATTATATTCAACAGAACCGGTTCAGTATACCTTCGGAACAACATACTAAAGTTTTGTCGCAATAGAAGCATTTTTACCTGAGTTATGACGCACAAGGGCAATGGAATGGATCCCGCTCCTATGTCCTGACCTTTAACCCCATTTCGTCCATTTTCAGTAGGGTTTGTCTCCAGGTTGTTCCCTACCACATGCTATAATTTCATCTAAATCGAACCGTTTTTACGCAAGTTATGGCGCATAAGGGCAACGGAATGGATCCCGCTCCTATATCCTGACCTTTGACCCCATTTGGCCCGTTTTCATTAGGGTTTGCCCCCAGTGGTCCCCTACCACATACTAAAATTTCATCGAAATCGAACCATTTTTACGCGAGTTACCGTGCGGACGGACGGACGGACAGACAGACGGACAAAGCTGCAGCATAGACACTTCTTCAACCTACGGTTGGAAAGCGTAAATAAATAGAACTCGTATAAGCTGTGTGTTATTTGCGGTGTAGCGGCAGGTCTGCTGGGCCCTTGGTAACCGTAGACTCCCAGGCGGTATCACATCACCGTTACCCCTCCCCATCTTAATCCGGCCTTGTTTATTAGCCTAGTTGGCCTTTCTATTAAGAAATTTGATCGAGGAAAATATGTACGTTCGTGGCTAACAGCTGGCCATCACAGTGCGTTTGTTAATTAATCAATCAGGAAAAAGGGAAGAAAAAGATGAAAATCCTGATTCTGTGGAATATTTTTCAGTAACATTAACTAATGTAAGTAGGTAAGTTAAAGACAATAAATAATCTTTGCTATTAATATTTGTCAGCACATCTATGCTTGTATCTGCGGCTGATCAGTCGACATCCAGTCGGTCCCCAAGGCCGTATGATACATCAATTCATAAAAATCTAAATTTACAAAGTAATTTGTGAAAAACTGCTAAAAATCATTCTGCCATTTTTTTTATTCGTCGAATTATTCAGATATCCTCTTCCGCTTCCAAGCCAGACGTAGTCGCAGACAGCTGGCGGGAACGTAATAAGTTCAGAGGAAATGAAGAGGGGGGGGGGCCGGCAGAAAATATTATCTGTCAATCATCAGGCGCGTTCGCAGCGGCGCGGCGGGGCAGTTGTTTTAAAATGTCTTCTTTTTTAAGGCCGTTCGCGCCGGGCGGACTTGGAGAGTGACACCTCTCGCTCATTACGACGAAATTCGGCGCGCAGAAACACTCTGGCCTCGCGAAGCACTGCTACTGCATACTATTATTTGTAATAACTAATAAATACAGCAAAATTACAATTTTTGCCATTAATTTACATAAATTATTAAATATTACTTAACACACTTTTAATACTACAGCATGACTACGTAATATTTAAGCAGTGCAATGCTTGATTTTTACGCGATGGGGAGGTGGGGGAGGGGGGGGGAGATTCAAGTTATCATCAAAATGTTCCAACAGAATTTTCAATAATAAATAGTGATGGGCAAACTTTGCCGATTCCGATAACTGTTGCTTCGCTGCGGTATCACTACACATTGGTCTCATCCTGCACTTTCTAGCACGTCCTTTGTAAACAAGTGTGTAAAATCACGCAATGCATGATTATGATACCCTTTCCAACATAACAGAAATCATTACTCAAATTATGAGAATAATGCCTCTGGAATAAATCTCGCTCCTGTGCCCTGACATTTGACCCCATTTCAATGATATTCGACAGAACCGGTTCAGTATACCTCCGGAACAACTGTGACGTACCTGCCAGCAGGACGCACATGACATAAAGGCAGATAGGAATCAGAATACATGTCTGCTTAGCTCAGTTGGTAGAGCGACTTGTTCCGGAATAAGCGTACTCGGGTTCGAATCCCTGCGTAGACCAAAAATGACGGAGAAATTTACTTCGTTATAATGGCGCCCGAACTACCCGGATGACCGACCGTTCAAAATCTTGCATTGGTGTGATGTTATTTCCACACCGCGAGATAGGAAAAATCAGAGAATCCCTTCTCCAGTGCTTCGAAAAATAAATGTGTGTGACGTTGCATTCCACACACCAGATTGACTGGGAGTTCTCAAGTGCACGTTCTACAGTGGCTGTCTGCCTGCAGCGATTCATGGTCACGGCTGATCCGTGGGCCATGCCCCCGGCCCTCTTTCGGGGGGAGATGTGACGTACCTGTCAGCAGGACGCACATGACATAAAGGCAGATAGGAATCAGAATACATGTCTGCGTAGCTCAGTTGGTAGAGCGACTTGTTCCGGAATAAGCATACTCGGGTTCGAATCCCTGCGTAGACCAAAAATGACGGAGAAATTTACTTCGTTATACAACATGATAAAGTTTTGTCGCAATCAAAGCATTATGGAATGTGACGTACCTGTCAGCAGGACGCACATGACATAAAGGCAGATAGGAATCAGAATACATGTCTGCGTAGTTCAGTTGGTAGAGCGACTTGTTCCGGAATAAGAGTACTCGGGTTCGAATCCCTGCGTAGACCAAAAATGACGGAGAAATTTACTTCGTTATACAACATGATAAAGTTTTGTCGCAATCAAAGCATTATGGAATGTGACGTACCTGTCAGCAGGACGCACATGACATAAAGGCAGATAGGAATCAGAATACATGTCTGCGTAGCTCAGTTGGTAGAGCGACTTGTTCCGGAATAAGCGTACTCGGGTTCGAATCCCTGCGTAGACCAAAAATGACGGAGAAATTTACTTCGTTATACAACATGATAAAGTTTTGTCGCAATCAAAGCATTTTTACGTAAGTTATGACGCATAAGGGCGATGGAAGGGATCCCGCTCCTATGTCTTGACCTTTCACCCCATTTCACTCATTTTCAATAAGGTTCGTTCCCAGCTGGTCTCCTACCACATATTAAAATTTCATCGAAATCAAACTATTTTTACGCGAGTTATCGTGCGGACGGACAAAGCTGGAGCACATACGTTTCTTCATCCTATGGTTGGAAAGGGTAAAAATGATCGTGTTTATGTTATCGGTTTGTCCGTCCGTCTGTGGACACCGTGTCTCTGGAACTATTAATCCGATTTGAAAATTTATTTTTGCATTGGGAAGCTTGAAATGTACGAGTGATGATCCTTGCCGTCTTGTTTTTTCACGCTTTCCAACCCTAGGTTGAAGAAGGGTATATGCTCCAGCTTTGTCCGTCTGTCCGTCTGCACGATAACTCGCGTAAAAATGGCTCGATTTCGATGAAATTTTGGTATGTGGTTAAAGGTCAGGACACAGAACAAATCCTACTGAAAATTGACGAAATGGGGTCAAAGGTCACGACACAGGAGCGGGATCCATTCCATTGCCCTTATGCGTCATAACTTACGTAAAAATGGTTCGATTTCGATGAAATTTTTAGTATGTGGTGGGGGACTACCTAGGAACCAGCCTTATTCATAATGGACGAAATGGGGTCAAAGGTCACGACATAGCAGCGGGATCCATTCCATTGCTTTTATGAGTCATAACTTGCGTAAAAATGGTTCGACTTCGATGAAATTTTAGTATGTGGTAGGGGATCACCCGGGGACGAATCCTGTTGAAAAATGGGAGAAATAGGGTCAAAAGTCAGGACATAGGAGCGAGATCCATTCCATCGCCCTTATGCATCATAACTTACGTAAAAACGCTTCTATTGCGACAAAACTTTAGTATGTTGTTCTGGATGCTGAACAAGTTCTGTTAAATATAATCGAAATGGGGTTAAAGGTCAGGCCACAGGAGCCAGATTTATTCCACAGCCATTATCCTCATAACTTGACTAAAAATGTTTCTATTGCGACAAAACTTTAGTATGTTGTTCCGGAGGTATTCTGAACCAATTCTGTTGAATATCATAGAAATGAGGTCAAAGGTCAGGACACTGGAGCGGGATTTATTCCACAGCTATTATCCTCATAACTTGAGTAATGATTTCTCGTATGTTGGAAAGCGTATCATAATCAATACATTGCATTATTTTACTAACTTGTTTTCTTTTTTTGTTCGATGCAAAACTTCGCCGCTGGAGGGCGTAAATGCAGATTATATTGAATTCGAAATACATTTCATTGCATGTATTTGTTTCTAAATATCCGACTGAAAAAATTATTTCTTCCATTCCATGCCATTTATATCGAAGACTATTTTGGATACACACCGTTTTTCAAGTAATGCATAAATTTTCCGCTAAGGGGCGTAAAGGTAAATTGCGTTTTCCCCTATATATCTGCTTCTAAATGTCCGATTTGAAAAATTCTTCCTGCATCGGATACAGCTCCTGATTGGGTAATGTTCTGCATACAATTTCTAATTTTTGATAAGGAATGGTTTGGCCACCAGGGGGCGTAAGTGTCTATTTCTGCTTCTGGTGTATTTGCAGCAAAATCTAAGCTTTCGAAAATTCGATTAAAAAGATTCGTGCGTGGACCGATACAACTCACCTCGGAAAACGTTTGAGAATACCATCCTGCTTAAAATATCCCTTAGTTTTTCCGCCAGGGGCGTAGACGTATAGCATATTTTTGTCGCTATCTCTGCATCTAAGAGTCCGATTTGAAAAATTATTTCTTTGTTGGAGAGCGCGTTTCTGGTGCGAAATGTTTCTCATACAGTTTCTGTTTCAAGTAATTCATAGATTTTCCGCTAGGAGGCGTAAAGGTAAATTGCGTTTTCCCCGATACCTCTGCTCCTAAAACTCCGCTTGAAAAATTCTTCCCGTACCGGATACAGCTCTTCATAGGAAATGTTTGTTATTATAATTTCTAATTTTTGGTAAGGAATGGTTTTGCCACCAGGGGACGTAAGAGTTTATTTCTGCTTCTGGTGTATTTGCAGTAAAATCTGAGCTTCCGAACACTCGATTGAAAAAAATTATTTCGTAGTCCGATTCCGCTCACCTCGAAAAATCTTTCCCGAGTACTTTATTCTTCAAATAATTTGGGTTTTTTCCGCCAGGGAGCGTAGATATTTATCTTACTTTTATCGATATCTCTGCTCGTGATAGTCTGATCTGAAAAATTTCTTTTGTTGTTGGCGGGCATTTCTGCTGTGAAATTCTCATATAATTTCAAATTTGTCTTAATGCACATTTTTGCCACTAGAGGGCGTAAGTTCGTGATCCGGTTTACAGCCATATCTGTGGGACTAAAAACCCGATTAAAAAAATTCTTTTTCGGTCAGATATAACTGACTATGAAAACTCTGTGTGCATATTTTCTTTCCAAAATAATGCATAATTTCGCCCCTGAGGTGCGCCAACTTTTAATCTCTTTTTCTTAATATAAGTGTTTCTAAATGTGCGATTTGAAAAATTCTTTCAACACTGGATGCCATTTACCTTGTGAAACACTTTAGATTTGTATTTGAGGAGTTCTATACATCACAGTTTTGTCGATAGGGGTGCTTGTTCACTTTCGTTTGCAGCTGTATTTCCGCTTCTAAAAACCCTGTTGAAAAATTTCTTTTTTACTGCATGCCATTCGTTACAATAGAGATGTGAAGCGTCACCGTCTTTTAATAATGCGCAGATTTTCCGCTTGGGGCGTAATGGTCAAAACCTTTTTGTTTCTATCTCTGCTTCCGGAAGACGTATTCGAAAAGTTCTTTTTTCTTAGCATAGCTTTTCCCATGAAGAATATTTTTCGCCTACTTTCAACTTTTCCATTATGCAAAATTCTTGCCCTAGAAGGCGTCGGATTATATCATGTTTCCTTCTATATATATTTTAAACTTTTCGATTTGAAAAACATTTTGTTTCTGAAACCTTCCTTCTGTTAGGAGAAGCTTTTTGTGCGCCATTTGTTAGTTTTTGTAACATACTTTTTGGCCGCTGTTGTAAGTAAGTAGCTGTTTCTATTTGTGGGTGTTTTGTGAATTGTAGAAAACCGGTTGATTTTTTTCTAACTGGTTGCATTGACTTTGAATAACTTTGATAAATTTAATTCGCGTCAGAAAGGATTCAAAAGACGTGCTCATTACAACCGAAAATTCGGTGTCATCTTTCTTGATTTAGGTAGAAATTAAGCCGTGGAGTCGACAGGCGGGTTATGTAAATGATTTCAGTTGCGAACAAATCACGTGATATGTGAAGGAGTTAAAAGGCCAAAACTGCGGCGTATCTTAGTTTGGTCGTCCTTATTTGGGCATGTGAACCACTGCATTGGAGTGATCTCGGTAGCGATAGTACGTGTAAGGAGTGAGAACACCTGAGCAACATCGTAGTGAATCCTACCATCGCATGGACACCTTTATCAGAAGCTTCATTATAGGGCTGCGTACGGCTGGTTGGTCTCTAGGTCACATCGCAGCGAAAATGCATTGAGATAAAACAACGTAAGCCGATTGTGACGACAGTTGTTGGAGAAGGGTAGAATGTATCGCCGTAGGGGCTGGTGCACGTAGGCGGACTTCCTAACGTCTCGATCGCGGCGTTCTCAACGACAAGCCGTAGCAGCCCAACTCAAAGCGGATGACACTCGACGTGGTGTACTGGCAGCTAAAGACACCAGAGCTGAGTTCAGGCTCAATTTTCGGAGCCCGAGCCCGTCCGACCCAGTGGTATATCAGCCTGAGCCCACCCGAGCCCGAATTTTATTTTGCAAGATACAGGCTGGGCCCGAACGAGCCAGAAAACTGGCTAACCTGTTCGACCATTAATAAAAAACATCTCCTTTTCCACACTTCCACTCTCTCCTCCTACAATTAATCAATGTATTTTTCAAACGAGGCGTGAGAAAGTAACCACTATCTGTTTTTATAGGGCAACCGAACCGTATGATTTTCCTTGACCGTTCGTTTCCACCTGAAGTGCTTCGGGCGGCCGGAAATCCAAAATGATCGGGCGGTGCTGAAATTGTATGTCGCTCAAATAATGCTAATATTATCGCGCCATAATGCGCTGCAATATGTACGTTGCTAAATAGAATTAGCAGGAAGTTACTGCGTGGAAATGGGGGGGGGCTAATTATCTTTGGCAAGCTATCAACTATCCAATATCTCACGAGTAAAAGCCGTCTTTGTGCGTATAATTGAAAGTAAAATAAAACTCGGCTTAGCTTAAATCAAATTAACTCATATCATGAGACATCAATGTCTTTTAATCTGTTTTTAAAATATCATAAGGTTTTATTAAATTGATGTCTCATGATATGAGTTAATTTGATTTAAGCTAAGCCAAGTTTTATTTTATTTTCAATTATCCGCACAAAGACGGCTTTGCCGCCCTGGTGGCACAGTGGTCTAAGCGATGGCCTCTGATCATTCGTCGGAACGGGGTCCGGGTTCGAATTCCGGTGAGGCATGGATATTGTGTTTGTCTTACGCACTGGCTCTCTCCCTTCCCTGGAACCAGTGATTCTAAATTAGGGACGGGCGACTGCTTATAGCCCATTTGAGTTGCTCACGGTGGTCGTTAAACCTCCAATCAAAAAAAAAAAAAAAAAAAAAAAAAAGACGGCTTTTACTCGTGAGATATAGTTTGTGCGACTCATCAGTATTGGAATATCCAATATCTATAGTTCTTGAAAAAGCTCTTTCTTCTCTGCAGAAACACACTGGAAGACCCTGGGTTCGATTCCCGGTGGCGGCCAACGAGAATTTTTCCGTGACTCATAAACGTGGAAAGAGCGATGACTTCTGTTTGATGTTTCTAGTCCACGTCAAATGTCTGTATTATTGGTCTTCCATCTTCAACTTAATGTCAAATCTCCGCAAATCAACCAAATCGCTCACTATTCCTCTCAGACTGCAGCTAGAACTGGCACCTGTCGAATGCCATAGCGATAACAGAGCTGCGCATGCCTCTAGTACTTCCAAAACCGCCCAACCGCCATCGGGTTCCAAAATAAGTCATGACTTTTCTGACAACCCAATATTTAGTTCAAATGGCTTATGTTGAGAACATTTCACTAAGATATATTTATTACCATTTAGTACACAAATTCTCAAATGCTCGCTGAATTATGCTAACTTTATACAATTAAAATCTGAAGGAAACATCAAGGACAAAATACTGTGTTAAAAAACATCGAAAAGTCAACACTACCACGACGCTCTCACCTCTGCACTAACTTCGGAATTCGCAATGCATTTTGATACCTACCCAGTATCATCAAGCGGTTATGTGGAGTCTTCCAAAGCAACTTAGTTATGTGGAGTCTCTGTATATAAAAAAATTATCTCGCTCTCCCTCTTTCTAAGAGCCCAAGCCCGTCCGAGCCCGAACCGCAGTAAATATTCTACAGCCCGACCCCGATTCGGGCCCGGGCTCTGCCTCAGCCCCGTCTCAACACTGAAAGACATCTCCGTATCGACGCGGATTGTGAATCGCAGGATTAGCTGCGGCAGGTACGTGTTCTCGTCAGCCATTATGACGACTGCCACTCACGCCAGCACATCGGCGAGCAAGGTTGCAGTGGTGCCGCACCAGATATGCGTGGTGGGGCGAATGGAACCATGCCGGCTTCAGCGACTAGTCTCGCTTCCGTCTAACCGTCGACGTTCGCCGATTGAGAGTCTGGAGATGACGTGCATGCTCAATGGACTGATCTAGCTGCCAACCATGAGGGTCATTCGACTCCTCAGCCTAGTGGAGTAGTATCAGTGGGGTAGCTGCATGGGCGTGGGGTAGTATCAGTTTCAACAGCCGTTCACCGTTCGTATAGTGGGTATAATGACAGCAACGATACGTCGATGAGGTGCTGCAGTCCGTTTTGTTGCCGTATCTTCGTGGTATCACCGATGCCCACTTTCAACAAGATAACGCCCGCCGACACACTGCCAACATTAGCAGACAGAGCCAATACAAAACGTTCAGGTGCTGCCCTAGTCAGTGCGATCCCAGACTCGTCCCCAATAGAGAGCGTATTGGAAATCATTTGCAGACGAATTAATGTTTCTGCACGACCACTCGTAATGTCGATGAATTGTGGACACCGGTCATTGATAACTCGGGACACCATCAGGGGATTTTTTCCAATCGATGCCACGCCGTGTTGCCGAACGTATATCCCAGGATGGCAGTCATACGACCTACTGACCAGTGACGTATGCTGATTCCGAGAAGCACAGAGCAGGAAATTCAAAGGTTAATCTTCCATAGAGTCTCCTGGCAACAATTTGGCCCCGAAGATCTCAAAATAGAACAGCTCGCAGTGGACGGACATGGAACTAAAACGTCCAACCGTAACCGCCTGCCTCTTGCCTTTTCTTTTTTCCAAGAGTTTACAACTCAGATCAGATCAGATCATATGTAAAGGATTTTAGGAAGGGAGTGTCTAACTCCAGGTCTTAAACAGCCCTTAGAAATAGGAAGCTAGGAAATTTGGGCTAGAGTACCCGATAGGAAAGTGACACGGAAGCGAGGTAGAAAGGGGGAAGAAGACGCCCTTATTTATTACCGGGGGCCAGTACCCGGGGCCCGACGGCTTAACGTGTACATCCGACGCACGGCGGACATTTAGTGGTTCGATCCTTCGTACCTGCTGGGATCGAACCCGAGGTCTTTTCCGTGGCAGTCACGAACTTTGATCACTAGGCCACCCGTGGCCCAAGAGTTTGCAACTCAGATCAGATCATATGTAGAGGATTTTATGAAGGGAGTGTCTGACCTCGGGTCTTAAACAACCCTTAGAAATAGGAGACTAGAAGATTTGGGCTAGAGTGCCCGATAGGAAAGTGACACGGAAGCGAGGTAGAAAGGGGAAGGAAGACGCCCTTATTTGTTACCGGGGGCCAGTACCCGGGCCCGACGGCTTAACGTGCCCATCCGACGCACGGCGGACATTTAGTGGTTCGAGCGTTCGTACCTGCCTGGGATCGAACCTGAGGTTATTATCCGTGACAGTCACGAAAGTTGATCACTAGGCCACCCGCGGCCCAAGAGTTTACAACTCAGATCAGATCATATGTAGAGGATTTTAGGAAGGGAGTGTCTGACCCCAGGTTTTAAGCAACCCTTAGAAATAGGAAGCTAGGAGATTTGGGCTAGAGTGCCCGATTTATCGCGGTGCTGCTTTTATAGCCACTGGTACCGTATCACGTAACAGTCGCTATCGTAGTTTCATGTCGAACCCACTGGTGCGCTGTCTTAAACACGAGAGTTGGACCTCTGTCTCTCCTCTCCTTTGTGCCGAGAAGTGGGGAATCTATACTTATACAGACTTCGATTCACCCTAAGATGACACCGAAGGGGAAGGTACGTGATACCTATCGCCGCGACTAAAAGTAGTTCCCAACATTTCCCCTGAAAAGCAATGCATTTATTGCCCAGAATCATACTTTATATTGTCCTAGCTGTTTACTCATAAGAACATGTAGTTATTTTAGACAAATCTAAAAATAATCTATTTTCAGAAATTAAGTTTTAAAATTAGACCAACACCCGCATGCGTAGAAATGCAGCGTTTGGGAGACATAAGTCTCGCACGTCCCGAAGGCTCAGTGAGTGCGCAGGCTCTTGTACCATAAACTGCAGTGTCATCTTTGGGAGAATCGAAGTATAGTAGTAAATCGAAGGAATGTAGTTACAAACACACATTAAAAATTTCGTTTTACCACAATAATAAAATTTTCATTGCAGATTTAAGAGCGTTTTAAACAATGTTCATCGTAACATATATAACAACTAATTTACGTACTGATTTACATAACAACTAATTACATAAAGACATTCAGTTAACTTAAACACGAATTCTAGAGGTCTCGTTTGGGCAGCGTTATAAAAATTGAACTGGGGATCATTACTCAGCTGTCCCAGTAAAGCCATTTCTATATTGAGAACAGCTTAACCACAAAGTCTTTCTTGGCTCCAGTGTTTCTTTTACACAGTTCTTTCAGAGCTTAAGAACCGACACGGCCAGCAAAATTTATTTAAAAGTGCCTATAGTGTATTCACGATTTTTATCTTTGTATTTTGCAGTAAGACTTAGTCAAGGATTTGATATTTATAATCAATTTTTTTCCCGTAATCTTTTCTTCCGAAAGGACATCCCTTCAAATCTAATACATAAAACACAAAACGTCTGTTTGTTTGTCTGAAGCAGCAAAAACTCTCGCTCGCCGAACTGTGGCATCGTGAAATTTGCACAGCTTATTAATACTGGAATTTCTAGGTCAACGCAACTATTTTAAGATCTCTAAGTTGTTCCGTTCGCGAATTATGAATTAATTAATAAGCTAATCAATAAAGTCAGCGTCGTTTGCTACGTCATCGTTATCTGTCCCGAATCTGAAAGCACGTGACTGCATTCATAGCCGGGGCACATCCACACACATCCACGGGTGTTTGTGTTCTTGGAGAACTGTGCATAAAAAAATACGAAAACGAACTTTGCGAAATCTTAACGAAACGGGCTAAAATTTTTATCAACACTATGAATTGGTAATAAGAGGAGTCCTTCAAAATTTTACCGGAATCCGGTCAAAACTTTTTAAAATAGGCATGGATTTTTTAATTCATGGGTAAACAGAAATATATACGCAGAAACGGTTAATAAAATGTTGACGACTAATATAAAAAGTTATTTACCGATTCAGGCGAAATTTGGAGGTCATATTCCTATTAACGATTTATGGTGTTCATTAAAATTTCAGCCAGTTTCATAAAATATTCGCAAAGATACGTTTTTAACTTTTTTTATCCTAAACAATAAAGTGAGGTTCGTTTTCTACGTCATCGTTATCTGTTGCAAATCTGAAAGCACGTGACTGCATTCATGGCCGCCGCACATCCACAGGAGTTTGTGTTCATTGAGAACTGTGCATAAAAAATACGAAAACGAACTTTGTGAAATAAAATACGAAAAAGAACTTCGCAAAGATACGTTTTTGACTTTTTTATCACAGAGATTCGCCCGTAAAAGACAACTGAAAGCACGTGATGCATTTGATTGTCGATAACAAATTGTTAACGAATTTTGTTCAGTCAGTGTTCTAATGCTGTGTCTCCTGGACGCGTGTTTAATTATTCGTAACGCTTTTGGTCCGTTTGATTCTGCAGAATCCTTACGGTTGATGAAAAATGGGTGCTTTATGACAAAAGGAAGCAAACAGCGCCGTGGCTCGATAAAGAGGAACCACCCCAAGGAGGTTAGAATGAATGGAGTAAGGATGACGTCACAAACTTGAAGCACTTTGAGCAGACCAATTTAATGCTCAAACGTCTCACCAACATGGCAGCAGGACTATGATTGGCCGCGACTCGTCTCAAACGTCTCACCAACATAGCGGCAGAGGCTGTGATTGGCTGTGATGTCATGATCGTGACGTTTCAGTGGCTTCACTTTGATTACACAAGGGTAATGGCTGGCCCTTACTCCATCTATTCTAACCTTCTTGGACCACACAGACACATGTCCAAACCCGAGTTGCACCCACAAAAGGTTCTGATCTCTGTGCGGTGGACTGCCAAGACTGTGGTTCATTATGAGATTTTGCTGCGAGGTCAAACAATCCCAACGGACGTTTGCTGCCGTCATCCGAACGAATGTCACCAGAAATTATGCAGCAAACAACCATCGCTCGCCAATCGTTTGGGTCCCATACTGCTTCAGGATGGCGCACGACCGCATGTGTCTATTGGAACCATGCGAAAAATCAACGCCTTCGGGTACGAGGTCCTCTGTCACCCTGTTTATTCATCTGACTGGGCCCACTCAAACTTTCACATGTTTCGCCATTTGGACCACTTCGTGAGGGGCAAACGGTTCGCTAACAAGGATGCTGTGATTTCCGCCGTTAGCAATTCCTCGGACCACTGTGATGCCAGTTTCTGCCACCGTGGCATTTTTGCACTGAAAACATGTTGGACACAGTGTATTGCTGCCGAGGGCAGATATTTTTCGGAATAAAAGGCATTTCGTCGTCTGTTACTGCTGTCTGTTTCTTTGTGTCCGAATCGGCCAATAATTGTGAAACGACCCAACATACACTGACGGAAAAAAATCCCAACACCAAGAAGGGGTTGTGTTAGATAAACGACAGTTGGTAGGCGGTGAGAGTACATCTGTAAGATGACGTCTATGCAAATTTCGCGCTCGGCGCATACGTGTGGCGCTAGTAGCGCCGCTCGGAACATGCAAAGCAGGTTTGCTGTAAATACGCGCTGTAACGTTCGGGAGCGTCAGTTATCGTTGAGATTCGACGTAGGATGTTGATGTTAGTCAAGAATGCCTTTAAGAAGACGAAGAAGCCATTATCAACAGCTCACGGAGTTTGAACGAGGTCGTGTAATAGGGCTACGAGAAGGTGGGTTTTCTTTCCGCAATATTGCAGAACGACTTGGCAGGAATGTAGCCACTGTGCATGATTGTTGGCAGCGGTGGTCAAGGGAAGGTACTGCCTCAAGAAGATCGGGTTCCGGCCGGCCACGTGGCACTACTGAGAGGGAAGACCGCCGTGTACGGCTTATGGCCGTGGCGCATCGTACCGCGTCTGCGGCAGCAATTCGAGCTGCAGTTGCCACCACAGTCACACAACGAACTATTACAAATCGGTTACTTGAAGGACAGCTCCGAGTCAGACGCCCTGTAGCGTGCATTCTACTTGCTCCAAACCACTGCCGTTTGCGACGTCAGTGGTGTCAAGCTAGAGCTCATTGGAGGACGGAGTGGAGATCTGTTGTGTTTTCTGATTAAAGCCGGTTCTGCCTGGGTGCCAGTGATGGCCGTGTGTTGGTTAGAAGGAGGCCAGGTGAGCGCCTGCAACCAACCTGTCTGCGGCCGAGACACACTGGACCTACACCTGGAGTTATAGTCTGGGGAGCAATTTCCTATGACAGCAGGAGCACTCTCGTGGTTAACCCACGTACCCTGACGGCACAGTTGTAGGTCGGTCTGGTGATTCAACCTGTTGTGCTGCCATTCATGAACAGCATTCCAGGGGTGTTTTCCAACAGGATAACGCTCTCCCGCATACCGCTGTTGTAACCCAACATGCTCTACAGAGTGTCGACATGTTGTCGTGGCCTGCTAGATCACCAGATCTTTCACCAATCGAGCACGTATGGGACATCATTGGACGACAACTCCAGCGTCACCCCCAACCAGCATTAACCGTCCCTGTATTGACCGACCAAGTGCAACAGGCATGGAACTCCATCCCACAAACTGACATCCAGCACCTGTACGACACAATGCATGAACGTTTTCGTGCTTGCATTCAACATTCTGGCGGTTACACCGGTTATTAATGTACCAGCATTTCACATTTAAAATGGCTCTTCTCGCGCTTACATTAAGCTGTGATCTTGAAACCTTAATCGATTAAATATGTTACATATACAAATGTATTGCCACCATTTCATTCCTCTACAACTATTTTTTCGTGGTGTTGGGATTTTTTTTTTTTTTCCGTCAGTGTATATTGACGGATGCCCAGCTCCTGTGGCATTCTGGCTCAGTGGTTAAGACAGACTTCAACCTAAAAGATCCGGGCTCGGTCCTCTGTACAAGCGCATAAGCATTCTCTTGCGTAGGGGCTGAATTATTCAGCGTGTTGGAGTTTGCGAAATTCCAGTTTAAATACGGAAAACTTGAAACGTATTTTTGTGAAATAAACAGAATTACTGACTACCGGAAATCTGTAAAAATACGGAAGTTAAAGAAAGAAAAAAACAACAAAAAACGGGCACTTTTGAAAACGGAAATTCCGTCAAAAGCGGAAATTCTGCAGAACAGAGGTTAAGAAAAATTTTTACCGGCAACTTTGCTGCACGTTATTTTCAGAAATTTCCCGTGAATTCACATCACTTATTTTTTACAGTTTATGTTCAGCTAAGCACGAAAAAAAAAAAAAAAAGCCCTGTTTCATTTGCATTGTTTCACATTATGAGAAGAATAATCAGTAATATTATTTGTCCATTCCTCTTTGATATATTTTAATGTTACATTGTGATGATGACTTTTTAAAAATTCTGCAGAACAGAAGTAAAGAAATTTTTTACAACAATGCTTCTGTATGTTGGTTCAAATTTTTGGCAACTGGTAGGAGGCAACCGATGGCACGCGATCCGTGATGTGACTTTGTGGAGCCCGGCATAAGGTATCTGAAATGGGCAATTTGTTAAACAACAACAGATAAAGTAGCTGAACAAAAAGTCTGCAACGTACACATTCCGCAGAAAGTAGCAGGAACTGCAAACGACCCCCAAACTCTGTCATTTGAGGCAGAAACCGAAAACCTTCCCCAATTAGTCGCTTTACTACGCAGCGGTGTCGGGTCTCCCTGCACTAACAGAAATAAAAATGAGAAATAACTGATGTTTTCCCTTGAAGAGGGGGAGGCCGTTCCTGGAAACAGTTTCTCCGTAAATGTCACAACATTTGGGTCTTTTAAGTGCATAACATTTTTTTTATGCATCAATCTTCTCAGTCGCTGTTGAATCAGTGGCGTACCTGAGAAACTCGATCCCCCCCCATCCCCAAATATCTTCGAGGCTCTGTTGGGAAAATTTACATTCGTCATTCGCATTTTTCAGAACCGATAGGTATTTTTTGTAAAACCTAAAGTGTTACATTTTATTGCGTGTAACACAACTGTACAGTGTGCACGTTGCAATTAAAAGGATTGCCTCCGTTTTATATTAATACAAAGTATGACAAAACACTTACGCCAAAGTTAATCATATCGTGCAAATGTTATGCCTTTAGAGAAATAAGGCCTGCCTCTTTGAAATCCCTTACGATCACACACATAAAACACATAACTGCCGTGTAACAGTGTCAAAAGACCTTTCACGATTTATACGAAAATATAGAGCATAAGTAAGCAAACAAAAGAGTTGCAATTAAGAATTGTTACACAAAAATAGTCAAATCACTTAAATTATTTATTCTTGGATATGTAAAGAAATACACTTTACATAATGTCACAATGTTCTTTTCTTTTGACTGTTATAAAAAGGATGGCACAGATCTCTGTATTTTCTTTCCCGCGAAGAACACCTTTTAGCTCATTATATTCTGAAGGATGCATAGTTACGTGCAAACAAGTCTAACATACACTGTATTGACAAAATTCACCGGACACCCCTTCAAAAGCAAATGAACGGATCCGCTGCGTTGTTAAGATGCGTGGTACAGCTGCAAACGGTAAAAAAAAAAAAAAAAAGCATGCAGCTGGCCGCGATCATATCGCACTGTGAGGCTGAGTGAAAATGTCGCGGCGGGAGAGAACTGGCTTTGAGAAAGGAAAGATTGTTCGGTGTTGTTATATTAGTGGATTGTCCATATGAGAAACCGAGAGGCGTTTAAACATAGACAAGTCAACTGTTTTGGATGTACTGAATAAGTGGAAGACACATGGCGTGCCTGAAGCAGCGAAACGTACCGGCAGACCAAAGAAAATCGGTGGTAGAGGACGTCGAAGCCTCAGGAGAGTCGTTACAGCTAATCGACGGAGTACTTCACAAGACCTCAGTGTACAGGTCAGTAAAATTGCTGGAGCTGCACGTACCATTCGCGGAGAACTTCATTCCATGGGTTACCGTGGTCGTGCGGCTGCTCATAAGCCTTTCATCTCCACTCGGAATGTTACTCGTCGTTTAGCATGGTGTAAAGATCATTTATCGTGAACCGTAGATCAATGGAAACGGGTCCTATGGACTGATGAATTCAGATACATGATCCATCAGTCTGATGGCCGTGTCTGGGTATGGGGAACGCTATTTACCACAGTGTACTGCACCTACGGTCAAGTTTGGAGCTGGCAGTGTACTCGTGTAGGGATGTTTTTCGTGGTATGGTCCCGACCCATTGGTTATCGTGGACAAACCTGTTAACCAGCAAGTCTACCTCGATATTCTGGGCAATTATCCCCTACAGACTCTATGGCAATACTATGGAACCGAGCCTTGTTGGTACCAGCAGGATAATTCACCGAACCATAAAGCAAGGACTATGTTACGGCGTGTAATTTCTTATCGTGTGTGGACTGACCAGCACAGAGCCCTGATCTTAATCCCATAGAGTACCTTTGGGATGAATTAGAGCGCCTCATAAGAAGTTTGGAACCAAGGCTTACTACTAAGCAACAGTTAGCGGCATCATTATTTACTGAATGGAATCGCATACCTATCTATAGCTGTGTTCCAAAACCTTGTCGAAAGCATGTCTCGAAGGGTCAGTTCATGCATTAAAACCAAAGGTGGACCGATACCGTTCTAATGTATGTCAATAAATGCTATGTTGTGTTTCTCTTCTAGGTGGCCGGTGACTTTTGTCAATGTAGTGTATAACGACTTATCTTCATTGATATAAAAGTTTCATTTATTCAAATGATATTTCATTCACATTCTCTTTTTAATGTACATGTATTGGAACTATTGCTGTGGCTGTGAAAAGGGGCGTCAAGTTGTCTGGAATACCTGCTTTCTAGTCACCCAGTTTTATAAAATAAAGCGAAAATGATTTCTTGGAGATTTTACTTATTTACTGAAAAAAAAATCTTTTCTTTTTAATACTTCATTCAAAGCTTCCGTCAAAAATTCCTGGTTATTTCTTTAACAAGTTTCACATGAAGTTTCCGCAAAAATTTTGAAAAATCTTTCTGTTGAGGCTAGAAGCCGTCTCAGCCGTGAGAGGACCCCCAGCACTGCAGGGGTTGCGGGGCTATCTGCAACCCCTGCAGTGCTGGTGGGCCTTTGCCCATGCTGCTGATCATAAGCGATCACGAACAGTCCAACGTATTCTTTGACAAAATGCTATGTTTTTTAAAATGAAAACCTTTTTTTATTTTACACGTTCTTTTAAATATTACAAATAATTTTGCTGATATATGGACAATGTTCATAATGAGTTCTCGCATTTTGCCGTGGTTTTATTTCCTCGCAAAAACGAATCACAGCCAAATCTAAAAGGTGAGCATAACACAGTTGTTGTATACGTAAAGCTCTTGGTTCTTCCTCTTTGAATTTCGCAGCGACTCCATCAAACCTTCTTTCAAGGCCGCTTTATATACTACAGTAACACATGCATCACGTGCTACGGGCAGGGACGTCACCAAGGGGGTAAGAGGGTGACCCTGAAATTTGCCTTGCCCACCCTGCCGCCCACTCAATTCATGATGTGCCATTTTTCACAATTTTTTTTAACTTTAAAATACAATCTGGACTCTGCCGAGTGATAATAAGTGTCGTGTTTCTCGTCATGTAGCCCCACAGAAAGTGTTTGTTTACGTCTGCGTAGAAAGCTTATCAAAATAGCATTCCTAGTGCTATGAAAATGCACTTATTCTCCACTCTTCCAAATCCTTAGTTTCATTTTAGTATGAGCAGGGGTGAATGGACACGGTGGGTAGGAATTCATTGAGAGAGGTTACTACTAATTCCTCTGCTGTTTGTTTGTGCTAGTAAGTAGGATATCCCAACACGAAAAGTGGAGTCTACTATACCCTGCTGCCCCGATGGCGCATTGATCTAAGCGCTGGTTCTTCACTGTTCTTCCGAGATGGGTCTGGGTTCGAATTGTGGCATGGATGTTGTGTTTGCCATGAGAGACAGGCTCTCTCCTTTCCCTGGAACCCGTGGCCCTAAATTAGAGACGCGAGACGGCTTATAGCCCATCCAGGAGTTGCTCACGGTGGTCGTTAAAACCGCAAAGAAAGAAAAAAAAATCTATACTAGCGCCCCTAAACCTTTCTCGGGGCAGTGAGGTAGCAGGACGTGGCTGACGACAATTTTGGCGGAGAGGAGTGCAAGGTAAGGTCGCTGGCTTAAAGGCAGGAAGTTAGTAGGTGTTGTGTCTGCGTGTCACGACGTTAAAATTTGATTTAAATAACCGGAGAGGACATTTTCCTTTTAATACATTGTTCAAGTACAGTACTATTACCGTAAACAAAAATGTAAAATTTTGAAATCAAGTAAGACAATGCATCCACAGCAAGGGGAAAGTTAAAAGAGACATTCTACCAACACTAATGACGTAACTAGTCAGTTATGTGTGTGTGTGTGTGTGTGTGTGTGTGTGTGTGTGTGTGTGTGTGTGTGTGTCCAGAGGAAGGGGTGGGGATTCTAAGGATTCATTTGTAGCCGATAGTGAAAAGAATTAAAAATTCTTTCTTTCAGTGTTTCGTAAATAAAGTTGCTATGTAACTCGCCCACCAAAAATAATACCCGCTCGCCAGTCGCCCCCCCCCCCCCCAAGGGCTGGACAGCATTTGGGGCCCCAGTATAAGTGGCACATCTAGGATTTCACTATGGGTGGATGAATAAAACTACCCCGCAGAAAATATTCCCAAAATATAATGAGAAAGCCATAAAACTATCCCCGCCGTAATGTGTATCCCATTATTCATGGACGAATCAGCGGTAGCAAGAAAATGTAAAACGGAATGTTTAAAAAATGGGTACCAGTTCAGTTTTACTTTAATTCCACCCCTCCCAGGTTGGGTTCAGCCTGTTGAAATTATATCGAAGTAGTGAACATACTAATATGATCCAAATATCATGATTCAAACGATGTATGCAAATTTCCCCTAATTACAGATGTGTACAAAAAAAAAAACCTCCTGTAACGCTTTCGAAAGATTTGAGGATGGACTGAGGGCGACTATATTATTTACGGACTCCTAAAAAAGGTGGAACGGAATAGAAAAAAAAAATTCACAAGGCAGATTCTTATAGTTTGTGCTGTGATATCTGCAAAAAAAAAAAAAACTAAAACCCCGTCAGTTCTTTAAGCATTCTGCATAATTCTGGGGCCCCTTGAAAATGCAGGGCCCGGGGCTGCAGCCCCCATCTTAAATGGGCTCTGCCGCCCCGGTGGCGCAGTGGTCTAAGCGATGGCCTCTGATCATTCGTCCGAACGGGGTCCGGGTTCGAATCCCGGTAAGGCATGGATGTTGTGTTTGTCTTTTTTTTTTTTTTTTTTTTTTTGGTTGGAGGTTTAACGACCACCGTGAGCAACTCAATGGGCTAGAAGCAGTCGCCCGTCCCTAATTTAGGGTCACTGGTTCGAGGGAAGGGAGAGAGCCAGTGCCGTAAGACAAACACAACATCCATGCCTCACCGGGATTCGAACCCGGACCCCGTTCGGACGAATGATCAGAAGCCATCGCTTAGACCACTGCGCCACCGAGGCGGCGTGTGTTTGTCTTACGGCACTGGCTCTCTCCCTTCCCTGGAACCAGTGACCCTAAATTAGGGACGGGCGACTGCTTATAGCCCATTGAGTTGCTCACGGTGATCGTTAAACCTCCAAAAAAAAAATGGGCTCTGCTCTATGGGTATATTATCGAAATTGTGTTGAAGATTTACTTGATTCTGATGGTTACCAACTGCAGTGGTGAACGCTCGTTTTCAAAATTGAAACGAATCAAGGCCGCCCCGGTGGCACAGTGGTCTAAGCGATGGCCTCTGATCATTCGTCCGTAAGGGGTCCGGGTTCGAATCCCGGTGAGGCATGGATATTGTGTTTGTCTTACGGCACAGGCTCTCTCCCTTCCCTGGAACCAGTGACCCTAAATTAGGGACGGGCGACTGCTTATAGCCCATTGAGTTGCTCACGGTGGTCGTTAAACCTCCAATCTAAAAAAAAAGAAGAAAAACGAATCAAGAACAAACAAAGTTAGAATTCAAACATTACTTTGTTAACTAAGAAACAATACATGCACAAAACAAATGAAGAAATAACATAACACTATATAACAACAATAAACAAATAACAAAATACAACTAACGCCTAGTGGCGTGCAGAAAAATTGAAAAGTTTCAAATTTGATATACGAGAGTTCCGAGTTTGTAAATGAAGCATAAATTCATGGAGTTCTAAAAATTCGGGAGTTCATCAAATAAAAAAAAAAATTACAGCAGTAAAGCAAGAGATGAGTTTTAAACAATGTAAGAGCCAGTATTGGCCAAACTACCTCTCTTTGATGAGTATTGAGCATGAGTTACTGAGAGAATTGAACACGTCGAAAATAATCGATGAGTTTTCGGTTGCCAAGTCTCGTAAACGCTTTATAACGAAATAAATTTCTCCGTCATTTTTGGTCCACGCCGGGAATCGAACCCGAGTCCACTTATTCCGGAACAAGTCGCTCTAACAACTGAGCCACGCAGACGTGCGTTCCTGCTGCTATCTGCTTTTATGTCGTGTGCGTCCTGCGGGGCAGGCACGTCACAGCTTCATCTGGACCATGCAACTATAACTGAAGTTTAATAAAAAGTGTACTCAACTGACAATTTATGTGTACATTTTTTTTTAAGCTTGGGAAGTGGCGTAATTAATTTCAGGATAATGCTAGCAAATGTTTTCAGCAAAGTCATCCTGAAAGTTGCTTTAGAAATCAACTGCATACCAGTCAAGTAATAGACGAACCATCCAAATATCTGTTGTTCTATGAATTACATTGAATAAAAATTTATGAAATATCGCCATTTTCCCTTCACATATACCCAAGGTTACCATCATTCAGTCATTTCCCCTCTCTTCCCCAGGAGCTTGCAAAATATATATCCCTGGGGAGGAGACCCCACTGTTAGTAGTGCTACAGACCCCGCGGATCATTAAATCGGCTCTGCCTCCTATTCATATTTGCCGCCTCATCCGTAGACTTCCTCGCATTTAAATTTTCTAAATTTATCGCATTTAAATCTTCCCCTCCCATCCTCGACGCTCATGACATCACTTCTTTGTAGGCAGTTACCTACGTTGAAGTTTTTTAACAGCAGTTTTTCACTTACCAAGTGACAATAACTGTTTTAATCTTCAGCGCGACCCTCCTCCCCCGCCACCCCCGTGGCGCAGTGGTCTAAGCGATGGCTTATCATCATTCGTCCGAGATATGTTCGGGTTCGAATCCCACTGAGGCGTGGATGTTGTGTTTTTCTTACGGCCCTGGCTCTCTCCCTCCCCTGGAAGCAGTGGCCCTAAATTAGGGACGGGCGACTGCTTATAGCCCACTGAGTTGCTCACGGTGGTCGTTACACTTCCAATCAATAGAAAAAAAAATCCCTCCCTCCACCGTTTTCCCGCAAAAAATGCCCTTTCGCTCTTTTCTGATGCTTAGAACCACTAGTCCTGTTGTGCCCATATGGTATAGATTCACTGGAAGAATTGTTCCTATTAATTCACTCGAGAAGTAATTTCTTTTGAACTGTCGATCATTCATGTTCCATAATTTCAATTTCGATTAAAAAAAAAGTACAATACATTAATAAATAGGATAAAGTATTTGTGCTCACAATGAAATACAAAAATAATTATTGTAAGCCACCGAAAACAGAAATCCACAGTATTTACGATGTTGTTTTCCCAATGGGGCTGAGCTCGCTGAAGATTGCGCAACCCCCCTCCCCTCCCCCGGCGTCAACTACATCACTCAAATAGTTTCTGTTAACATGAGCTATACAGTAAACGCGGGAAAAAAAAAACCCCGATTTAAGGCAACTGCAATTGCTAAGAGTCCCAACCGTTTTCGACGCCCTATAATACCCAAGGAAGTCATGTAAATTTTTTTTCACTTAAAAATTGTCTTAAAATACTTGCCATCCAGAGATATTTATCTGATTTAAGTGAATTAAATCGGTCTATATTCACCGTTAAAAAAATCTACTTAAAAATGAGAACCTGAACCTACTCGTTTTTTTTAATTACAATCGTACCGTAAACGAGTACACGATTTGCTCAAATGTAAGTAACCATGCGTACTTACAAATAACTGCATCAATAAATATAAATAAAACCTCGTGTTACTTCATTTTAGATATTATAGATTTCAAGAGAAATTGTTTACTAAATGTGTAAAGTGACACACATAAATAATTACACTGAAGAGCAATTGAATTAGAGATACCTGTCTAGTAACGTGTAGCACCACCTTTCGCCCTGATGACGGCGGCGATTCGTCTCGGCATGGACTCGACAAGACACCGGAAGCGATAGAAGCCATGCGGATCCACGACCCCTGAACAAGCTCCCACAGCTCACGAAGATTTGATGGAGGGGGTCAGAGCCTCGAACAACTCTTTTGATGACATCCCAGATGTGCTCGATGGGATTGAGGTCAGGTGACCTAGCTGGCCAAGGAAGCGAGGTCACGTCGGTGGCGTGTTCATCCAACCATTCAGATACAATTCGGGAGCGATGGCACGGTGCATTGTCTTGTTGCAGGATGAGGTCCCCAGCGGGATGTTGAAGACGCACAAACAGGAGCAAATGGTCGTCCAGGATATCCCGGTAACGTTGACGTGTGAGGGACGATGTCACATGTACCAGGGGTCCCATTTCAGCCCACTTAAACAGTCCCCAGACGAGAATGCCACCCCCACCAGCTTGAAGAGTACCCTGCTGGCAAGAAGGATCCATCGCTTCATGTGGTTTGCGCCGTACTCGTATCCTGTCATCCGCATGTACCAACGTGAATCTCGACTCATCAGTCCAGCCAATATTTTTCCACATGCCTAGGGTCTAGTGGCGATCTTCCCGTGCCCATGCTAATCTTTGCACCCTGTGATGTGCGGTCAGCAGTGGTACCCTCGTGGGACGATGGCTTCTGTACCCCATAGCGAGGAGATGGTTCTGGATGGTGTGGCTGCTTACACGTTTTTGTGCACTAGCGTTAAATTGCCGAGTGATTTCTTGCACTGTGGCCAGTCTATCCGCTGTTACAATGCGAGCTAGCCGACGATGACCCCGCTCATCCCCACGCTGTTGTCCACGGCCGTTGGCCCTTGCAGGGATGGTTTTACCGGATTGGATGTACTCACGGTGCGCCTGTGACACAGTGGCTCGTGAAAATACCAGTGCCTGCACGACTTCCGAGATGGAGTGACCCATTCGTCGGGCCCCAACAATTTGCCCACGATCAAATGCGCTTAGATCCTTCGTCTTACCCATACTGCGTCCGACTTTTACTGATTCCCGTCGCATCACCCCTTATATTGTCGGATCGCTGCATACGTCATGTCGTTTCCGCTTACAGGGCCGCCCACAGTGCCACATTTGCATAACGCCAGGTGTCTCTAATTCAATTGCTCTCAAGGGTAGTACAACACAGTCACTGATCACAAGTAATTTAATTATGCATAAAGTACCTTTGTGTACGTTTTTACATTAACTATATTTGTGTGAATCTCATACTGTCGCTTCATCACTGTATTTGTCATAAAATTGCGCGGTCCATTTGCCCAACATGTGACAACGAATAATATACTTCCAGTTGATTCCATGAATAAATGAGTATGTATGGAGTACACTTATTCCAAATTTGAAATCGAGCCACGGATGGCTTAGTGGTTAAAGATTCAGACTACTGATTGAGGGACCCCAGGTTCAAACTTAGCCTGATATGCTCTGCGTGGTGGTGTGAATTTCTAACATTCGCTGAATATCCGCCGTGCATCGGTCGAGCACGTTAAGTGACGTCCCCCCGGGTAGGAATCCCCCGGTTAAAGTTCCTAAGCCCCCTTAATTTCTCTCTGCCTTCTATGAGCAAAATCGTACGGTGGCGCCATCTGGTGTGCTCTCTCTCTCTCTCTCTCTCTCTCTCTCTCTCTCACTTACAAATTATCCTGTCAGAATAGCTAGATTCGCTCTAACTTCCTTCAGTTTCTGTGCCTTGCCCGAAAGGGCACAAATGCAGTTAGAGCACATATATTTGAAATATATTGATTTTTTAGTACATATATTTGAAATATATGTACTCAAAAATGAGTACATAAATTTCAAATTAGAAATACCAGATATACTCACAATTGATTCTCTGTATGTACTCAAAAATGAGTACGTATGTTTTCCAAAAATGAGACACAAGTACTCGGAGCTATTATAAACCCAGAATGTACTCAAAACTCAAAAACGAGTACATTTTTGCTTGTTTCAAGGAACCATTTTTTACCATTGTTGAATATGCTTCCACAAAAGTTCCTGAATGCCATTATCGAACAATTAATTAATTATTTTGTGACATACCACAGAGGTGAAGCACGTATCAAGACGACAATCTGCAGCGACACATTCCGTCGGTGTAGTTTAGTCGGTCAGAACCACTGGCTCCGGAGCAAGGAGGCGCAGCTTCGATTTTCGTCACCGACAAATTTAAGTTTTCATATTGGCACCCGATTGGTAGAAAATAAATGTACTGGCCGTTGGGTTCTTCGAAAAATGTGAGATGTTTGTTCCACACATCGTCTGGTATTAATGAAAATTCCTTCTTCGCTTAAAAAAAAAGTTACGAGGAAGAGGATGTGACGTACTACAGAGGTGGAGAAGTGTCAAGACGACGAATCTGCAGAGATACACTCCATCGGTGTAGTTTAGTCGGTTAGAAAATGTGACTCCGGAACGAGAAGGCACGAATTCGGTTCTTGTCACTGACAAATTTGTGTTTCCACAATTTCCAGAACAAGCTACATAAGAATGTTGGCCAAGTGAATTTCCTATTTTAGTTGTTGCACTTGGGATTTTCTTGAGCATGCCAGCATCTGTAGCTTCAGCAGAACGTTTTCCTAAACTCAAATTTATTAAAAGTTATTGAAGGTCCTCAATGAGCTAAGAAAGACTGAATGTACTGAAAGAAAAACTGCATATTCTTTGGATATCGAAAAATTGGTGGCGAACTTTGCAGCACAAAAACAAAAATAAAATTTTAAGATGAGTCACTCAGAAAATTGAAGTAATATTTTATAGCATAAAAATTCGGGTTTTCTAGTGAACACGGTGTAGCGTAGGTTTAGTAATGTCTCAGTGTGCCGTTTTTGTACGCTTTCGTCTGCAACCCCGTCCCCAAGATGTCTATCGCAGTCAACGAACATAGGCAAACGTGGTAATCTGAGTTGCTTTGATCATGAACGCATAACCTGCGCCAGACAGATGGGTCATTCTACCTGGAAAGAACCCTAGGGTCCCCGAGGTTAACCGAATCAGAGTGTACCGCGAGTATACCATGAACGGGGGAGGGGGCCACGAGTGGCCTAGTGGTCAGCGTTCGTAACTGCCGTGGAGAGGACCTCGGGTTCAATCCCAGACAGGTGCGAACGCTCAAACCACTAAATACCCGCCCTGCGTCGGATGGGCACGTTAAGCCGTCGGACCCCGGTACTAGCCCCCTCCCGGTAATAAATAAGGGCGTCTTTCTCCCCCTTTCTACCTCGCTTCCGTGTGACTTTCCTATCGGGCACTTTAGCCCAAATCTCCTAGCTTCCTATTTCTAAGGGTTGTTTAGGACCTGGGGTCAGACACGCCCTTCCTAAAATCCTCTATATGATCTGATCTGATCTGATACCATCGACGGACGTACCAGCGCCCAGAGAGCAAGCGGTGACCGACCACACGCCATTGATAATCGGGGTCGACGTAGACTATCCAGGCTTCTTGTGCCACGGGTGGCCTAGTGGTCAACGTTCATGACTGCCACGGAGAAGATCTCGGGTTCGATCCCAGGCAGGTACGAACGCTTGAACCACTAAATATCCGGCGTGCGTCGGATGGGCACGTTAAGCCGTCGGACCCCGGGTACTGGCCCACCGGTAGTAAATAAGGGCGTCTTCTACCTCGCTTCCGTGTGACTTTCCTATCGGGCACTCTAGCCCAAATCTCCTAGCTTCCTATTTCTAAGGGTTGTTTAAGACCTGGGGTCAGACACTCCCTTCCTAAAATCCTCTACATATGATCTGATCTGATCTGATGGGCACATTAAGCCGTCGGACCCCGGTACTGGCCCCCCGGTAGTAAATAAGGGCGTCTTCTACCTCGCTTCCGTGTGACTTTCCTATCGGGCACTCTAGCCCAAATCTCCTAGCTTCCTCTTTCCAAGGGTTGTTTAAGACCTGGGGTCAGACACTCCCTTCCTAAAATCCTCTACATATGATCTGATCTGATCTGATGGGCACATTAAGCCGTCGGACCCCGGGTACTGGCCCACCGGTAGTAAATAAGGGCGTCTTCTACCTCGCTTCCGTGTGACTTTCCTATCGGGCATTCTAGCCCAAATCTCCTAGCTTCCTACACTATCTGCCAACAAGTAATTGGACACCTGTGATAGAAAAGGAAAACGAAGTTTATTCACCTTCAATAGTTGGTGGAGCCTCCACGAGCGGCGATTAGAGCTGCGACCCTCCGGGGCATACTCTCAACCAGGCGTTGTACGACGGCTAGCGGTATTTTCATTCACTCGGCTTGGAGAAGACAGGTCAGTTCTTTCACCGATTTCGGACGGTGGGGGCATCCCTTAGGTCGACGCTCCAACTCGTCCCAGAGATGCTCGATAGGGTTAAGGTCCGGGCTCTGCGCTGGCCAGTCCATTCGATTAACCCCATTGTCACCATACCAAGCCATGGTGGACCTCGCAACATGACAGGTGGCATTGTCATCCTGAAAGTAACATGGGTCCACCCCGTAAAACTGCCACAACGTAGGAAGCGCATGGTCATCCAAAATGGTGCAGTAGGTCTCGGCGTTGAGTCTACCAGGAATTGCGACCAAGATTCTCGTGCCATACGTAATTCCACTGTCGCCGAACTTCACAGTTGGCACAATACATTCCGGCAGGAGGCGTTCTCCAGGCAGACGCCAAACCCAGACCCTGCCATCCGAACGGTAGAGGGTGAACCTTGATTCGTCGCTCCAGAGAACCTGTTTCCACTGTTCAACGGTCCACTGTCGACGTTCTTTGCACCACGTCAGCCGAGCAGCGCTATTGGACTTCGTGATCAAAGGCTTATGGGAGGCAGCACGTCCATGATAACCGAGCAGATGGGCTTCCTTACGGATGGTATTCATCGAAAGAACACTCCCGGATGCCTGTTGAAACTCCTCGCGGATGTGGCCCATCGATTTGGTGCGGTTCTTCCGAATTTCTCTGGCCAGCACCCGTCGGTTTCTAACTCCCAGTTTTGTGGGTCTGCCGTGTCGTGGCACATTCCGACAGTCACCTCTCATCTTCCACTTGCCAATCACGTAGGCTTCTGTCGATTTTGGGTACTTCAACTCGCAGGATATGACACTCATGGATCGACCATTTCTGTGATACCCGACGATTACACCTTTCTCGAAATCAGAGAGCTCCGAACTGCGTGGCATCTTTCATGCGACTGGTTGCGTTGTTGTTTCCCACACGATATTTAAAGGCGGCGGTCATGACGTGTATCAGGACCGCAGATATCGTCGATTGCAGGGGTGTCCAATTACTTGTTGGTAGATAGTGTATTTCTAAGGGTTGTTTAAGACCTGGGGTCAGACACTCCCTTCCTGAAATCCTCTACATATGATCTGATCTGATCTCTATCCCGACTCCTACAGACCGACCACTTGGCAACGGCGGCACAAATCATATTCGTGTTAAATGTCGTAAGCCGAAGCAGCGTCAGCGACCGAGCGATACGGCGCATGCGTCATTCCCTAGGCTAAGGGAGCCGACGCCCTATTCGTGTGCCACTGTTAACTACTCGCACTGTTAAAAATTGGTACTTAGAAATAAGCAAAATCTACTCGTTTTTGAGTACATTCTGGGCTTATAATAGCTCTGAGTACTTGTGCCTAATTTTTGGAAAAAATACGTACTCATTTGTGAGTACATACAAGGAACCAATTGTGAGTATATCTGGTATGTCAAATATATGTACTCAAAAAAATCCATGCGTTTCAAACATACGTGCTGTACCTTCATTCAGTTTCTGTGCCCTTTCGGGCAGGGACTACAACAGCTCTACAAAATTTCTGTGGGCATCTGCTGCCGTAAGAAACTAGTCGGAGGGGGGGGGGGGGGTAATGCCCAAAATATAAAACATAAGAAATTTCAGGTCTGATCAGGAGATTTTCGCGGTTTACTAACACAACATATTCCCTCCGCGCATTAGCTAGAGCAGGTAGCCTGTCGGGGGGGGGGGGGGGGGGCGGAAATATAAGATACGGAGAATTTCTGGTCCGATCGGTAGATTTTCAACGTTTACAAACTACAGCTTAACATCTTTATATTGTATATTTTTGGCGTTAAGCCCCCCCCCCCCATCCCGCGCCGTTCCAAACACAGGTTTCCTACGGTAGCAGATGCCCGCAAAAAGTTTTGTTGAGTTAGAGTCTGTAAAAGCAGAAAATCTCCCGATCGGACCAGAAATTCTTTATAGTTTTTATTTTCGGTAGAACCCCCCCCCCTTCTCCCTCCGAGAGGTTTCCTGCGTTAGCAGCTATCCGCAGAGAATTTCTTGAGTTGTGTTTGTACACGCTGAAAATCTCTCGATCGGACCAGAAATTCTTTACACTTTATATTTTTGGTATAAAGTCCCCCCCCCCTTCCCCCAACAAGTTTCCTGAGTAAACACATGTCCTAAGAGAATTTGTTGTGATGTGTTTGTAAACCTGAAAATCTCCCGATATAACCAGAAATACTTTATATTTTTGGTATTACCCCCATCCCGCCATTAGGTTTGCTGTGTTTGCACATGCCCGCAGAGAATTTGTGGAGCTGTAGTTTATAAACCCTGAAATTCTTTTGTTGAGTTGTAGATTATAAACTTTTTTTTATAAAGAATTACATTAAATACCGCAATTAAGAAAATACGAAATTACGGAAACTTTATGTGACTCAGATAACCAACTTGTGGAGACGGGGCCACGAAGTGATCAAGAACGCATTTTTTATACGCCCCCTTAAAATTTCTGTGGCCACTTCTCCGGTGGACCAAGATTTCCAGCTAGGGGCGTAAAGATCGATACCTTGTTTTTCCCCACTATCTCTGCTTCAGAAGTATTTGAAAAGTTCTTTTTCTTTAGCATTGCTTATAATTTTTCATGAAGAATATTTTTCTGCTATTTTCAACTTTACCATTATGCAAAATTCTTCAGCTTGAAGGCGTACAGTTATATCATGTTTCCTTCTATATTTCGTCTTTTAATTGTTCGATTTGAAAATCTGTTTGTCTCCGTTACCTTCCTTCTGCTATGAGAAACTTTTTGTGCGCCATTTGTTAACTTTCGTAGCATACTTTTTTAGTTGCTGGTGGAAGTAATAGGTAGCTGTTTCTGTTTCTGGATGTTTTATCGATTGTAGCAATCCGGTTTTAATTTTATTCTAACCGGTTGCATTGACTTAGAATAGCTTTGATAAATTTTGTTCGAGTCAGAAAGGATTGAAAAGACGTTCTCATTACAATCGAAAATTCGGTGTCATCTTTCTTGTTAATATTGTTATATACATTTCAGTTCGAACTTCCCTTTTACGGAAGAGAGCGCAATATCTTGCTGCTCATGAAATTTAGTTTCAGTCTCCCCGGGAAATTAAAAATATTTTGGTAAAAAAAAAAAAAAAAAAAACGAAATGTTTGCGATTTCTCTGACTTGTGCAGATTTCAGATATTTTTGTAATTCAACTTGCGGATCTCATTTTCGAACCCACCCTTGTACCGCTAATATGAAATTCGTTGTAACTTTTTATTTTTATTTTTTTATTTTTAGAAAGACAGGCAGTAATGTTAAATACATGTATGTTTGAAATCCGTGAACTGTGGTTTAGATATATTTTTTAATTTCTGTTCCAGAACGTGTGGTATCATGATTTTTCATCATTTTAAAACTCAATCCCACAGTTCCTTACACTGCTCAGGTGGAGAACAATCTTTCAGAATAACACGCAGGGCCTGATTTCTGCACAGGCTTCAGAATTTGGGGGGCCTCCAAACTACCTCCAAAAACCAAATATATTTTTAAATCTCTTAGTGCCAAATTAATGAAAAAAGAGACTGCTTTGTTAACGATTATCTGGGACAATATTGCAACGAATCAACAAAGTGAGGACTTCCGTTTTCTGGGCAATTTCCATGGGCAATTTGTCGTTAGTTTTACCATTATATGAGTCAATTATTGACTTCATCCTGAATTTCGTGAGAAAACATTTCGAACTGTTCGAGAAAGAATCCAACCAGTTGTTAGGGAGAGAAATGGATTATGAATCCTCAAGAAGAAAGAAAATACCCAAGAACCGACTTCTAGATGATTCATTAACTCCAGACGTTGTTTTTAATAATCGAGATTCCTTCATCACTCAAACTTTTTAGGTAATATGTGACAATCTTTTGAAGAAGATTTTGCTGAAGAGTTCCTTCAGTTTCGAATCCTGACGGAACAAATCATTCACTGAGAGCACAGATCTCCTCACTTGCCTTGGGAAATCAAGGCACTTGAATTTAGTTCATATTTTTCCCATTGTTGACATATGCCTCAGGAATGTTTTACCAATACCAATTTCCAACTGTTCAAACGAAAGCTCGTTTAAGGTTCTGAAAAGAACAAAGCATTAAAGTTTAAAAGAAGAGTCAATTGATGCTCTTCATATACTGTCCATTAAAAGTGATGAACAGCACATAGACGCCAACTTTCCAGAAATCCAATGGGTGCTCAAGCCCATGATAATGACACGGAGTATAAGCAGAGAAAAGACGGGGTTTGTGTGTGTGTGTGGGGGGGGGGGGGGGTAAGGTATGGAAATAAAATGCAGACTGATCTTTTTTCAAAAAAATTCTATTTAACCTAGATTTTGCGACTGTTAGATAGATATCTGTCCAAAATGCGTCAACCTGTTCATAGGCGGCGACTTGAAAAATTATTGGGGGTTCCGGAAATTTTTAATCGAATAACCCATGCATTTTTCAAAGTATTATTTAAACTTCATTGAGTCAGATTATCTGACACAATAAGACAGCCGAAATGCTAAAATGAAGCCAATTATAGTTAATTACAGATTTTTTTTTCTCTAGATAATTATTTATTTCATTTATTTTGCTTTTGCAGGCGTGACGTTATTATATACAATACACAGATACTGTGTGAATTTCCAACTCAACTGTCTTATAAAAGTAACAAAAACATGTAAAATTTATTTTAAGGTTTTCTTTACTAATTTAAAAAATGCCAACAGTTTTTTTCTTCAAATGATTTATGAGTTAAAATAGGAGGTTAGAAGGGAGAGGACATGGCATCAACCACACGCCTTGCGTTTTCCGTGGGCTTTATTTCGTATCAGCTGTGTATGCCCAGTATGCCCAACTTGGGCTGCTTCTGTACTTTTCTATGGGGAAATTGTTGACTTAGAAGAGGTTTTAGAGGCACTTGTGCAGCATGTACAGTTAGGAAAAAACGAGACCGAAATATACATGCACGTAGCTAAAAATCTGCAAAAAGTTACAGAAATACTGTTTAGTATTTTCTAAAAAAAAATTAAACAAAATTATGCTTCCTCGAGCGGAAGTGGATATTGCGTATTAACCAGTCACGGCCTTGCTAAAGCTGTGTGAGCCTTGTTGACCTTCAGGAACTGCTGCAGAGAGGAAGAGATGGCCGCTATCAACCTGTGCTCCAGTACAGGTCTTCAGTAAGTGACGCCACGTCACTGAACCCTCCCCACCCGAAGAGCGCAAGAAACCAGATGATCAGATTTGGCTTCATCAGCGGCTGCTGATGCCATCTTCTCTCTCTTCTAAAGTCCTTGGTCCCCGACTGCTCGAAGATAAGGTGGATCAACTGACTGTACAACATATTTCCGCCTTTATCACTGTGACCTCGAATAGGTTCTCGTCTCCGAATGTAGAGCTAGACTTTTGTATTTTGTGGGAACCCAGACAAACTGAAGAATTTTCTTTTATAAAGGAGGCAGTTTTAAATGTTCTTAAGCAACGGTACTTGAGGTATTGTCTGTCGCGTCAAATTTGATGAGCATGAACAAACACTAATTCTTTTTTGAGGCACTATAAACAGTCTGAGGGTAAATTTCTATACACACTTCCTATATAGAGTAAACGAGGAATGAATAATAAAAAACTTGAAGAACTGATAACGCAAAACAAAATTTATGCACATATGCGTACGTGTATTTTCCCCACGAAATACGCGCAAATATGTTAGGGGTTCGAGGAACCCACAATAAAATCATTGGGGGTTCAAAAAGTGTCTCGAACCCAGGAAGTCGGCGCCTTTGAAACTGTTGTCGAAGACCAGATGACCATAACATTTTCGGCAGGTATTTTGTTTCTTTTCTTTTTTTTTTCCTGAATTTTGGAAAACCAGGGTTTTTTCAAAACACCTGAACATGAAGATCAAAGTTTTTTATTTCTTTTTCTGCATTATTTTTTACGTTTTCCAATCCCAGGGCAGTTCAAATTTGTAAAAAGAATATGAATAAAAAATGATTGTAAAAGACGCAAAACTTTTCAATGAGTAAAACTTTCAATGGGTGCGCAGGCCCCAAAGCACCCACACAGTCGGCGCCCCTGTAACAGCAGATTTAAGTTTTGACGATATAATTCTTGATTTTGCATCCACAAAAGGTAGGAAAAAAAAAGCCATTTTTTGATGTCCTGCTGCCAATTCAACAGTTAAAAGTTATCTAGTATTGTTTAAATATTTTTATTCAAACATTTTTAATGGTTTGTTTAAAAATGGGGTGTGACTTATAATCACGCTCCTGTAATAACATGTAGGTATGGTTTGTTTTTCCTTAAGATCTCATATCATGGGTTAAGCCTATATTCGGAGCAATACGGTATATTATACATGAAAAGCATTTCAGCAAAACATGTAGAATTTACTAAAAATATTTTTTTTAATATTAGTTTTGTGAGAACAAGATTTGTGAATCAATATTCATAATTATGTAGGGTTTATTTTCACATAAATAAAAATGCGGAAAACGTTCAAATGACACTACTTTATTTAAAGACTGTTGTAATAATTTACCTGGGCTGTTGCAATAATTTATCCCACAATGTGTGTTGTCAGCTGTAACATTTTGTGATGGATTACTTCTTACAGCTTCGGTATTACTACTACCATCGGTTCATCATTTTCATTAAATTTATGGTAGACTAGAGGTTTTAAATTATATCTCTGGGAGAATAGTTATCTGTTTTGTAAATGATACTGTAAAACAAAAATATAATTCCAGAGTAATTAATGTTACGGCTGTAAGCTTTGCAGGTGCGGGGAAGTACAAGTGGTGTGAATGCTCGTTTGTTACAAGCCACATGGGCTATAAGGTTGACTAGTATGTGGGATGCATTTTAATGTTTTAGTACTAGAAAAATTGCTTGCAAAAAAAAAAAATTACCAGAAAATATTCTTTTCAACTGTTGGCTGAAAATTTTAATTGAGGTGCATAGGATGTGCACAGGGCCTCCGCTGACCTAAATCGGGCCCTGATAACACCGCAAAGTAATCTTGCCGTACGACCTCTCGCTAATCCCTTGTAAAACAGGTAGAAAATTCCCTCCAGCTGCAACAAAAGTTCAAAGGTCGTGTTCGAAATGAAAACAAACTAGCGGTGTGTTCCACAAGAAGTCGTTCAATAAAACTGATCAAAGCATTCTCTGCCTTACTAACATTATTAGTCTGACTGCACTGTCCAAGAGTGACCTTCACGGTTTAAAAGGCCCAGAGGAGGTGATACTTAGAGTTTGAGAAGGGGGCGAAGGGGAAAAGAGGCATTCATAGTCTGATTCACAGTGGGCCTAACCCGAGCCCGCAAAGTCACCCCTGTGCAAAGCTGTGAACAGGTTCCTGTGTCAGCTCGCTTCCTGTGCATAGTGGTGCTTCAGAACCGAGGAGTGGAGACGTGGGGGACCAGAGGGAACGTAAATCTGGGTAAGCTTGTTTGGAAAGTGGGAAGGAAATTGGGGAAGCTTCTTAACTGCGCTGCTGGAGCGAAAGCGAAACTTACTTAGGAAGGAGTTCTGTTCAGGAGTTTACCTGATGCTTCACGAAGTGTCAACAATGTTACTACCTGTGGTCTTCTAGCTTTTTATCTGGAAGAAAAAAGCGAACAATTTTACAATCGAAACCAATAGGAGGAGTGACGAGAAGGGACCTGAGAATCGGAAAGTACAGAGGAAGAAAAGGGATCTTCCACTTGCAGGTGATTTCTTTGGCTTTTTCTAGGTGAAACGGTGATGAACGACTACGAAGTCCTTGGAACTTCGAATAACGTCTTCGGCGCAACTTAATTAATATACGTGAACACTAGGCATTGAAAGATTTGGGCAAATACTTAACAGAAAGAGTTGGAAAAATGAACTGTTATACCAGTTTGCGTAACATTTAATATCAGTTAGTGCTGCGTTGCCAAATTTCAATATTCACAAAAACAGGCGTAAAAAAATCACAACGTTAGAAGACGGAAAACTATGAAATGAAAGAAACACACTGCTTAAAATTATTCTAGGTAATCTGTAGATTTTTTTTTTATTAATACTAGCTTTACTACCCGGCTTTGCCCGGGCTTTAGGCTTAATAATTTCACATTCCCTTATATGTCACTGAAAAAATCGGGGGGGGGGGGGGGAATTGATGCTTGCAAGAAAGAAAAAAGCTGATTTTACAAATTCGGTCATTACAAATTATTTATTCATAGTGTGATTATTTCAGCACTTGGCCGTACACAATATTTTTGGTCTCTCCTTCATCGGCGACAATATATAATTTTGCTGGATCCTTTGCTCTTGACATTCAAATATACAGCTGTCCATGTGAGAAGAATCAAATGCATCAAGTGCTTTCCGTTTCAGACGTCTTTGAGGGGCGAATCTCTGGGACAAAAAAATTAAAAACGTATCTTTGCAAAAATTTTATGAAACTGGCTGAAATTTTAATGAGCACCATAAATCGTTAATAGGAACATGACCTCCAAATTTCGCCTGAATCGGTAAATAACTTTTAATTTAGCCATCAAAATTTTATTAATCGTTCTGTGTATATATTTTTGTTTACCAATGAATTAAAAATTCCATGCCTATTTTAAAAAGTTTTGACCGGATGCCGGTGAAATTTTGACGGACTCCTCTTATTACCAATTCATGGTGTTCGGAAAAATTTCAGCCCGTTTCGTTAAGATTTCGCAAAGTTCGTTTTTGCATTTATTTATGCACAGTTCTCAAAGAACAGAAACACCTGTGGATATGCTGTTACGATGAACGCAGTCACGTGCTTTCATATAGCGATGGCGTAGCAAACGACGCTGACTTTATTGATTACCTTATTAATTAATTCATAACTCGCGAACGGAACAACGCAGACATCTTAAAATAGTTGCGTTGACCCAGACATTCCGGTATTAATAAGCTATGCAAATTTCACGATGCCACAGTTTGGCGTTCGAGAGTTTTTGCTGCTTCAGACAATCAGACGATTTGTGTTTTATACACTGCTGGCCACCCAAACTGCAACACCAAGAAGGAAGCATCCGATTGGCCTGAAATTCTCAGCATGCGTCGCGCGCGAGGGGACATGCAAACGATTAGCATTGCAGGGCATATGCAAATCATGTGCGCCCGGCACGCCACCGAGAAGGACTGTAACGAGGGTGCACAGAAGGCGGGCTCTAAGTAGTGGAAGTGTGTTGTGCTGCCGGACCTGTGCGTGGGAAGCTTCTTGATGTCTCGTCGCAGAATACGGTAGTCATTCCAGCACGTTTGGAGTTCGACAGAGGACGAATAATGGCTTATTGCGACAGTGGTTTATCGTACCGAGACATCGGCACCCGTGTGTGACGACATCCAGCCACAGTGAGGCGGATATGGATTCGGTGGGTGCAGAAAGGACGGACAGACCGACGTGAGCTATTGCCGCAACCGCGGCACACCACCGAGCGAGAGCACCGGCATGATGTGCGGCGGGCATTGACGGCTCGCACCGCCACATCACGAACGTTAGCGCAGGAATTTGTGTATCTTGCTCAACAACCTGTGTTAGCACGTACCGTTCGACGTCGTCTGCAGGAGCGGGGACTTGTCGCACGGCGCCCATTGCTCCGATTATCATTGATGTTACACCACCGGCGAGTGCGGCGGCAGTGGGCCGTTGAACACCGCACCTGGACTACGGAACGGCACGACATTGTCTTCTCCGGCGAATCCCGCTTCTGCCTGCAACACCACGATGGTCGGAACCGCGTGTGGTGGCACTGCGGCGAGAGACTGTATGACGCCTGCACTATGCATTGCCATACCGGTCCGTCGCCTGGCGTTATGGTTTGGGGGCGCATTTGGATATGACACTCGCACCCCTCTGGTACGCATCGCCGGTACACTCAACAGGCACCGTACCCATCTGGTACGCATCGCCGGTATACTCAACAGCCACCACTACATCTCCGACGTTTTGGAGCCTGTAGTCCTCCCTTACCTGCAGGACCTGCCAGCGGCCACGTTTCAACGGGACAATGCGCGCCCGCACGTGGCACTATAACGAAGTAAATTTCTCCGTCATTTTTGGTCTACGCCGGGATTCGAACCCGGATCCCCTCATTCCGGAATAAGTTGCTCTACCAATTGAGCTACGCGGACGTTTTATTCTGATTCCTATCTGCTTTTATGTCGTGTGCGTCCTTCTGGCAGGTACGTCACATCTCCTGGTACGTTACAGCACGCATCGTGCGACAATTCTTCATGGCCCACCAGGTGTCACTGCTGCCGTGGCCCGCCTGTTCTCCCGATATGTCGCCCATCGAACACGTCTGGTGGCTGATCGGCAACCGAGTGGCCCGGCAAGCACTACCCGCGGCTATACCTGATGAACTGTGGCAAATTGTGGAAGCAGCCTGGACCGACATACCCCAAGCCTACATCCAAAGCCTCTTTCGTTCGATGCCGTGGCGTGTAGCGACCGTTATTGCCAGCCATGGGGGCCACACGAACTATTGATGTCTGCGTGTTCCGCAAGTCGCACGGGCCTGTAAGCTCAATCGTTTCATCTTTGTATCTGTTGTTATGTGTCCAGTAAATCTAGCTTTGCTATCTCGTGTCCTTCTTGGTGTTGCATTTTGGGTGGCCAGCAGTGTATATAAGATTACTGCTTTCTACAAAGGTTTCTTCTGAAGCAGACTGAATCCTACAGAGTTCCGTTCTCATGAGCTGACTCAGAATCTTCAAGGAGAAAATGGCCAGCCTACATAGTCTTCGTAGATGAATTAATGTTCTTCGCAATTCTGCCAGACTACACAGCCGACCCCTAGAAAAACTAGCCACCTACAGTTTTGCAGTTTGTGCGTTCGATTCTGGTTACCCTGTCGATATCTCCCTTCCCACTGTTTTCAGGGCTGTAAAAGGAGTGGCCATCGGAGAACTGGCCACAAAAAATTTGAAGGGGCAGTATGAAAATTGCGTTTTCCACTGCTTCGTGACCACGTCCCCAGCGGTTGGTTATCTGAATCACACAAAAAGTTTTTGTATTTTCTTAACTGCGATATTTAATGTAATTCTTTATTGAAAAATGTTTATAACCTACAACTCAACATGAGAATTTCACGGTTTAAAAACAACAGCTCAACAATTTCTCTGCAAAGGCAGGAAACCTGTCGGCGAAGGAGATCGGAGGGAGGGGGGGGGGCTTAAAACCTAAAATATAAAAAATAAAGAATTTGTATGCCAATCGGGCGATTTTCAGCTTTTGCGAACACTAGAACTCAACAAACTCTCTGCGGGCATATGCTAACGCGGAAAAACTGTCGGGGGGGGGGATGATAAGACCGAAAATATAAAATATAAAGAATTTGTAGCCCAATTGAGAGATTTTCAACGTTTACGAACTACAGCACAACAAATTCTTTTCATTCTGTCAAAGTGATTGGGTAAGTTATTTATAATGTATGTATTCTTACCGGATGTGACGTCAAGAACTTTAGGCGCGTATATCTCCGGAATGCGATGTCCGATTGGACAAAGGACAGTGGTTTTCGGCTTCTTTCTCCACGAGGAATCGTCCGGTATGTTTATAGTGCGGTCGACTCTGATAACTCTGTATACCTATAAACAAACAGCGAGGACAATATAAAGTATGATTCTGGGAAATAAATGCGTTGGTTTTCACGGAAAATGTTGGGAACTACTTTTAGTCGCGGCAATAGGTTTCACGCACCTTCCCCTTCAGTGTCATGATAGTATACCCTGCTCGTGGCAAAACCTCGTCTGCGAAACACAAGAGTGGCCGGAAAACGACCCTGACTGATAGAGACAGGAGAGCATTAAAAAGGATTGTTACCCGCAATAAGAAGACCACGACGCCGAAAATTAGTGCGGAGCTTAATCTGCAGACCCCAGTATCAACGAAAACAGAGCGCAGGGAACTGCATAAACAAGATATTCATGGCAGAGCTGCTCTTGTAAAACCTTTCGTGACCCGGGTGAATGCACAACAGCGACGGCAGTGGTACCAGGAGCATACAATGTGGACTGCCGATACATGGAAGCGTGTAATGTGGTCGGATGAATCCACATTCACTACCGCAGGACATGTTTACGTCTAGAGAACACCGTCAGCAGCGTACAACGCAGGCTGTCTGCTCCCAACAGTGCAGCGTGGTGGTGATTAGGTCATTCTCTGGGCGGTCATATCGTGGTTTTCAGCAGGTCCCCTGATCAACTTGAAAGGACGGATGACTGGCAGGGCGTATGAAACCATTTTGGCCGATCAAGTCCATCCAATGGCTCAGGCATTGTTTCCCGCAGGGGATACCATCTCTCAAGATGATAATGCCTTCATTCACAAAGATCGGAATACCCAATCATCGTTTGAGGAACATGAAGACGAACTTTCACACCTTCCTTGGCTTTACCAATCACCAGACATCGAGCCACTGTGGTCTGTGTTGAGAAACAGAGTAAGATCCCGTTAACTTCCGCCTGCATCTCTCAAGGACCTGGAGCAGTTTCTGCATGAAGAATGGTGTAACATCCCACTAACCACCATCCAGGATTTGTATGCGTCCATTCCAAGGAGGATTCAGGCGGTTTTGAATGCCAAAGGTGGTCCCACATCCTACTAGGTATGTAAAACCTTCTTTTCTTATGTGTTCACATTATTCTGTCCAACCCCTGTAGATTTTGCACTATCGTAGAGCTAAAAGAAGAGAAAATACATATGCAGCATATTCAGTAACAATATCTGGATTCATCAAAATCTGTCATCTAACATCTTATATATAAAACACAAAACGTCTGTTTGTCTGAAGCAGCAAAAACTTTCGAACGCCGAACTGTGGTATCGTGAAATTTGCACAGCTTATTAATACTGGAATTTCTAGGTTAAAACGAAGCAAATTTCTCCGTCATTTTTACCACGCCGGGGCTCGAACCCGGGTCCCCTCATTCCGGAATAAGTCACTCTACCAATTGAGCTACGCGGACGTTCGTTCTGACTGCTATCTGCCTTTATGTCGTGTGCGTCCTGCTGGCAGGTACGTCACATCTCCCCCCTGAAAGAGGGCCGGGGGCATGGCCGTCAGCCGTGACCATGAATCGTTGGAGGCAGCCATCCGCTGTAGAACGTGCACTTGAGAACTCCCAGTCAATCTGGTGTGTGGAATGCAACGTCACGCACATTTATTATTCGAAGCGCTGGAGAAGGGATTCTCTTATTTTTCCTATCTCGCGGTGTGGAAAGAACATCACACCATTGCGAGATTTTGAACGGCCGGGTCATCCGGAAAGTTCGGGCGCCATTATAACGAAGTAAATTTCTCCGTTATTTTTGTCCACGCCGGGGCTCGAACCCGGGTCTCCTCATTCCGGAATAAGTCACTCTACCAATTGAGCTACGTTCGTTCTGACTGCTATCTGCCTTTATGTCGTGTACGTCCTGCTGGCAGGTACGTCACAAGGTCAACGCAACTATTTTAAGATCTCTAAGTTGTTCCGTTGGCGAGTTATGAATTAATTAATAAGCTAATCAATAAAGTCAGCGTCGCTTGCTACGTCATCGTTATTTGTTCCAAATCTGAAAGCACGTGACTGCATTCATCCACAGGTGTTTCTATTCTTGGAGAACTGTGCATAAAAAAATGCAAAAACGAACCTTTCGAAATCTTAACGAAACGGGCTGACATTTTTGTCAACACCATGAATTGGTAATAAGAGGAGTCCCCAAAATTTCACCGGAATCCGGTCAAAACTTTTTAAAATAGGCATGGAATTTTTAATTCATCGATAAACAAAAATATATACGCAGAAACGGTTAATAAAATTTTGACGACTAATTTAAAAAGTTATTTACCGATTCAGGCGAAATTTGGAGGTCATATTCCTATTAACGATTTATGGTGCTCATTAAAATTTCAACCAGTTTCATAAAATATTCGCAAAGATACGCTTTTAACTTTTTTATCCCGGAAATTCGCTCCTCAAAGATATCTGAAACTGAAAGTACGTGGTGCATTTGATCGTCGATAACAAATTGTTAACGAATTTTGTTCAGTCAGTGTTCCAATGCTGTCTCCTGGACGCGTGTTAAATAATTCGTAACGCTTTTGGTCCGTTTGATTCTACAGACACCTGTAATGTTGGAATGTCAAGAGCAAAGGATCCAACAAAATTATATATTGTCACCAATGAAGGAGAGACCAAAAATGTTGTGTACGGCCAAGTGCTGAAATTATCACACTATGAATAAATAATTTGTAATGACCGAATTTGTGATATCAGCTTTTTTCTTTCTTGCAAGCATCAATTTTTTCCCCGATTTTTTCTGTGACATACAAGGGAATATGAAATTAATAAGCCTAAATCCCGGGCAAAGCCGGTTAGTAAAGCTAGTAAGGTAATAAATTAGACCAACTTTCGTTGTGATTGACGCGTCAGTTTTAGCTTTTAACTTCTACCAGGTTACTTTGAAATCTCTCAAATGATAATAAATTTGTTTTACTGATGTGCTTCGAATTACTTACTCCCATTCAAAAGTACAGTATTAGTTGAACCGAAAGGACCACCTTAGCAATGGTCCCAGGATTTTTATCGTTGTACTGAAGAAGTAAACTGGACGGAAAGAAAATCAGCGCGCATCATTTCATTTTATTATTAAATAAAAAAAAATCAATAAACGTTAGCTCATTGCATCTTTAAACTTCCAACCTACACTATATTGACAAAAGTCACCAAACACCCCTTCAAAAGCAAATAAACGGATCCGCTGCGTTGTTAAGATGCGTGGTACAGCTGCAAATGGTTTAAAAACAAGCCTGCAGCTGACCGCGATCATATCGCACTGTGAGCTTGAGTGAAAATGTCGCTGAACTGACTTTGAGAAAGGAAAGATTGTTGGGTGTTATATTAGTGGGTTGTCCATAAGAGAAACCGAGAGGCGTTTAAACATATCCAAGTCAACTGTTTTGGATGTACTGAATAAGTAGAAGACACATGGTGTGCCTGATGCAGCAAAACGTACCGGCAGACCAAAGAAAATCAGTGATAGAGGACGTCGAAGCCCCAGGAGAGCCGTTACAGCTAATCGACGGAACACTGCCCAAGACCTCAGTGTACAGGAGAGTAAAAATGCTGGAACCTCGGTATGTACACGTACCATTCGCAGAGAACTTCATTCCATGGGTTACAGTGTTCGTTCGGCTGCTCATAAGCCTTTCATCTCCACTCGGAATGCTACTCGTCGTTTAGCATGGTGTAAAGAACATTTATCGTGGACCGTAGATCAATGGAAACGGGTCCTATGGACTGCTGAATCCAGATACACGATCCATCAGTCTGATGGCCGTGTGTGGGTATGGCGGTAGTCGGGAGAACGCTATTTACCACAGTGTACTGTTCCTATACGGTCAAGTTTGGAGCTGGCAGTGTTCTCGTGTGGGGGTGTTTTCGTGGTATGGTCCCGGCCCATTGGTTATCGTGGACAAACTTGTCAACCAGGACGTGTACCTCAATATTCTGGACAATTATGCCCTACCAACTCTGTAGCAATACTATGGAACCGTATCGTGTGTGGACTGGCCAGCACAGAGCCCTGATCTTAATCCCATAGAGCACCTATGGGATAAATTAGAGCGTCGTATAAGAAGTTTGGAATTAAGGCCTACTACTGAGCAACAGTTAGCGGCATCATTATTTACTGAATGGAAGCGCATACCTATAGCTGTGTTTCAAAACCTTGTCGAAAGCATGTCTCGAAGGGTCAGTGCGTGCATTAAGGCCAAAGTTGGACCGACACCGTACTAATGTATGCCAATAAATGCTGTGTTGTGTTTCTCTTCTAGGTGTCCGGCGAATTTTATCAATATAGCGTGTTTTACAATTCTGGAATTATGCCCTTTCCTTTACCTCGGTGAAATATTAATTAAAATACCTGTAATAGCACAAACCCCTTTCTGTTGTATAGCGTAAATTTCAAAATACTAATAATGCCAAATAAAGGTATTATGAATAGCATTGTACAGTTCAGATATAAGCACTTCCGTTCATTTATGTAAGAAACACATGCATGAAAACATTTAAATTTTTACTTGATAATACAGTATAATTTTTGATTAAGAGAAATTTAATTTAAAAAGGTATATATATATACACAGCCTCTCCTTGACAAATATCAACCCCGCCTTCTCGTGGTACATCCTGTTCCCACTAAAGGGGCTCTGACGACCGCCAATAGCGGTATAACTATACCATCGGGATTAGAGGAAATGCTATCCCACACTCACCAACCCGCTTGGCCAGCGTGGTGAGTTATGGCCAAACCCCTCCAAAATGACTCCACAACTTAAATCTTGGCCCTCAGTCTCCGGCAGCTGGAATGTACCTGGCCAAGGCAGCGGCCAGTGCGACATGAAGGCAGAGGGTGCTAAGAATCCCCGGAGGACCGGACTAGGCTGCCATCTGATGCTGACCTTGGCAACGTATAACGGACGCTCCCTATCTTCTGGACGCTCCCTATCTTCTGATTCAAGGCTTCTTGAATTGGAAGAGGAACTACAAAGGATCAAGTGGGACATCGTCGGGCTAAGTTAGGTAAGGAGAAAAGGAGAAGATCTCATTGAACTGAAAAGTGGACATCTCTTCTACTATCGTGGGACAGATACTAGCAGAACTAGTGGTGTTGGATTTATGATAAACAAGAAACTGAAGGATAAAGTTGTAGAAGTTGAAAGTTCCTCTAACAGAGCTGCACGACTCGTTATCCAACTCTCGAGAAGATACCAGGCTCAGATTATTCAAACTTATGCACCCACCACAAGTCATGCTGAAGAAGAAATTGAAGAATTTTATGAGGAAATTCGTGATCTAAATAATAAAGGTAAGCAGCACTTGAAGATAATTATGGGAGATTTCAATGCAAAAATAGGGCAACGGCAACAGAATGAAACTTCAGTAGGTAAATTCGGTCACGGCAACAGAAACCAGCGTGGAAATACTCTCGTAGAGTTTGCAGAGGCAGAAGGGTTTTTCATCTTGAACTCCTTTTTCAAGAAAAAGCCACACAGGAAATGGACATGGAGACATCCAAATGGGACGACAAGTGAAATTGATTTTATTATGTGTAACAAAAAATGCGTCATAGAAGACTGCAGTGTACTAAACAAGTTCAACACAGGCAGTGACCATAGATTGGTGAGATGTAAGATGCACCTCAACACTAAACTCGAACGTAGCAAGCTCATAAGACAAACAAAATGTATTGACATAACCAACCTTAAAAAACACCATAATACCTTCAAATTGGAACTGAAGAACAGATTCTCTGCTTTAGAAGGCCTAACATCGGAAGAAGTGGATATTTCTGAAGTTAACAGAAAAGTAACCAAAGCTCTTATGGAAACAGCAACAAAATTAGCTGGGTCTAAGAACAAATTGCATGTGAACAAATTATCAGGAAAAACCAAAATGTTGATGCAAAAAAGAAGAGTGATGAGGACAACTAAAGAAGATGTGACTTCCAAAGTGGAATATATAGAGCTATGCAAGACAGTACGAAAAAGTATCACTGAAGACGTAAGGAAATTCAACTGTGAACTAGTAAGGAAAGCAATTGAAAACAACCAAAGCCTAAAGATAGCAAATGGACATCTCAATAAGGGGAAAAAACAGATTATGGCACTGAGAAAAGAAGATGGTTCTGTAACAAGAAATAGAGGCGAAATTTTGACAAGAGTGAAAGATTTCTACTCCAAATTATATGAAAGGGATGATACATGTACTCCAGACATCATGAAAGGTACCAGTACCAGAGTTCTTCCAGTCCTTCCAGCAGAAGTTGCACATGCAATCAAGAACATGAAGCGGGGGAAAGCTCCAGGAGAAGATGGAATTACTGTAGACATCATACAAGAAGCAAGTGGAGAAATCGAAACAGTACTCGCCCAAATTTTCACTCGATGCCTTAATGAAGGGAAAATTCCTGAGGATTGGAACAACGCTACAATGATCTTGCTACATAAAAAAGGTGACATTGAGGATCTCAGGAACTACAGACCTATCAGCCTCCTATCAGTGGTTTATAAAATCTTCACTAAAGTTCTTTCACACCGCTTGAAGGTGACACTGGACATGGCTCAACCGAGAGAACAAGCTGGATTCAGGAGTGGCTACAGCACAATATATCATATCCACGTACTGAGAGAACTAATTGAAAGAGCGAGGGAATATGAACTTCCATTGTGCATGGCTTTTATCGATTATGAAAAAGCCTTTGATTCGGTGAAACCATCAGCAGTTGCAATGGCTCTGAAATCCTACAGTATTGAAGATGCATACATTAATATTATTAATAACATCTATGAAAATGCAAGTGCAAAGATTCAGCTGTTTGAAAATACAACACACATAAAAATTGGAAAAGGAGTGAGACAAGGTGACACCATATCTCCGAAGCTCTTTAATGCCACATTGGAAAATGTCTTTCAATCACTGAACTGGGAAAACAAAGGGATAAAGATTAATGGAGATTATCTAACCCACCTTCGTTTTGCTGATGACATAGTCATTTTTGCAACTACCCCATCAGAGCTACAGAGTATGATCCAGGAACTTGCTGACAAGAGTAAAGAGGTGGGATTAAAAATGAACTTTCAGAAGACAAAAGTGATGTACAATGCTTTTACAAGAAATGAGGATTTATCGATTGATGGAGAAAAGCTGGAGATAACAGACACGTACGTTTATCTTGGACAGCAGATATCAAGTGAGGGTCACATTGGTGAAGAAATTAATCGGCGTACAAAACTTGCCTGGAGAGCTTTTGGAAGAAACAGCATAATTTTCAAGAGCAATTTGCCATTATGTCTTAAAAGAAAAGTGTTTGATCAATGCATCCTTCCAGTGCTTACGTATGGTGCAGAGACGTGGACCTTAACTAAAAGAGACATACAAAGGCTGCAGACAACTCAAAGCAGCATGGAGAGGTGCATGCTTGGTGTAACCAGGAGAGATAAGAAGAGGAACTCATGGATCAGAAAAATGACAAGAGTGGAAGACATCATGATCAGAGTTAAATCCCTGAAATGGCAATGGGCTGGACATACTGCCAGAAGAACAGACCATCGATGGACAGGCGAAATTTTAGATTGGATTCCAAGGGACAGGAAAAGACCCAGAAGAAGACCACATGGAAGATGGGTGGATGAAATTCGAAAGTATGCGGGAGTGACATGGAGGAGACTGGCACAAGACAGACCGTTGTGGAGGAAACTTGGGGAGACCTTCGTCCAGCAGTGGATTGATAATGGTTGACAATGATGATGATGATGATGATATATTTAATTAACCCTTTCCACTCGAATAACGTTTCACCCATACCCACCCTTCACTCGCATTTTTTTGCTGCAGTAGAAGCCCTAACTTAGCTGCGAAAGTTCAGCTTTGGCTCGCCAGCCACATGGCTGAGACTGGCTCAGAATGTTGTGGGAGAGACTTGGAGAGACCTTCGCCCGGTAGTGGATTGGTTGTTGATGATGATGATGATGATATAAATTTGAAAGCATATGCCCCCTACACAAAATACTGGTGCTATAGGAGCTACTGATTTTCTGAGTAACTACAATGTTAACAAGTTCGTTGCTATCTTTGTAGCCTGTTGTTAACTTGTAGTTGTTACGAGGCTCCTCTTATACCTCGTGAGCCTCGCGTAGTTGAAGATGATAAAATAATGGTAGTGAGAATGATAATAATTCTAAGTAATGGGTAATAAGCAAATAATTCTTGCGATCCATTAATAAGTCTAAGAAAACTTTATTCTTCTCTTCATTTAATCCCCTGAAAAGGTTGTCCGTTTGCTCTATTAATTTTCCTCCCGGTCCGCCTAAAACCTCCCAACCTCGCCTGGGCCAATTCCCTCGTCGTTCTCGTTTGCCACCGCTCGCTTTCGAAACCTATAAAAAAAAAAAAAAAGATACAACTGTCTTCTCGCCTACTCCTCCCATGTCTCCAAAAATGTCCTTAAGCATATCCGAAAGTTCCCCGTGAGAAACAAACATACCGCCATCGGTTAATCTCAAGCCTCAAAGTCAAATAATGTGAAGGGGATGGGTCCATTTGTCGGCGACATTGAAATAGAAACCTGTAAAGCATCAAAAGAGGCGCGATAGAGCTTATCTGTATTCAACATACAATGTGCAAATACTAAACTCCTACAATCTGGTGTACAAAATGAACCATGCTTCCTGTGTTTAATGGGGAACTGACACGGCGAAATTTCTCTCACGCTTTGTGGAAACAAAGGACGGGTAGCACGAGATGGAAAAAGGTTGCAATTATGAGATTTTATATGAAATCCTAAAACCTAGTATAAAATCTCTGTAACAAGAACTCGTAGTAAAGTAGATTTAACAGCACTGCAAATTCGTAGTAACTTATATTTAACACGTGAGTCACGGCCGTAGCTAGCAAGGGATCTAGAGGGGGTCTCAGCCCCCTGCAAGGGAAGCAAGCCTGCTAGAAAATACACGTTGTAAATTCTTTGAACTTTTATTTCCGCTGGTTTACAAACTTACAAAAATAATATTAACAAATATAAAAAAAAAATTACTGAAGATTATTTTGATCTTATTTCCTAAACTGCGGGCCCCAGGAGCGATTGCCCGGATGGTTCAGATCAGATCATATGCAGAGGATTTTAGGAAGTTAGTGTCTGACCCCAGGTCTTAAACAACCCTTGGAAATAGGAAGCTAGGAGATTTGGGATAGAGTGCCCGATAGGAAAGTCACACGGAAGAGAGGTAGAAGACGCCCTTATTTACTACCGGGGGACAGTACCCGGGGTCCGACGGCTCAATGTGCCCATCATGATCATGATCATATGTAGAGGATTTTAGGAAGGGAGTGTCTGACCCCAGGTCTTAAACAACCCTTAGAAATAGGAAGCTAGGAGATTTGGGCTAGAGTGCCCGATAGGAAAGTCACACGGAAGCGAGGTAGAAGACGCCCTTATTTACTACCGGGTGGCCAGTACCCGGGGTCCGACGGCTTAATGTGCCCATCAGATCAGATCAGATCATATGTAGAGGATTTTAGGAAGGGAGTGTCTGACCCCAGGTCTTAAACAACCCTTAGAAATAGGAAGCTAGGAGATTTGGGCTAGAGTGCCCGATAGGAAAGTCACACGGAAGCCAGGTAGAAGACGCCCTTATTTACTACCGGGGGACCAGTACCCGGGGTCAGACGGCTTAATGTGCCCATCAGATCAGATCAGATCATATGTAGAGGATTTTAGGAAGGGAGTGTCTGACCCCAGGTGTTAAACAACCCTTAGAAATAGGAAGCTAGGAGATTTGGGCTAGAGTGCCCGATAGGAAAGTGACACGGAAGCGAGGTAGAAGACGCCCTTATTTACTACCGGGGGGCCAGTACCCGGGGTCCGACGGCTTAATGTGCCCATCAGATCAGATCATATGTAGAGGATTTTAGGAAGGGAGTGTCTGACCCCAGGTCTTAAACAACCCTTAGAAATAGGAAGCTAGGAGATTTGGGCTAGAGTGCCCGATAGGAAAGTGACACGGAAGCGAGGTAGAAGACGCCCTTATTTACTACCGGGGGCCAGTACCCGGGGTCCGACGGCTTAATGTGCCCATCAGATCAGATCATATGTAGAGGATTTTAGGAAGGGAGTGTCTGACCCCAGGTCTTAAACAACCCTTAGAAATAGGAAGCTAGGAGATTTGGGCTAGAGTGCCCGATAGGAAAGTGACACGGAAGCGAGGTAGAAGACGCCCTTATTTACTACCGGGGGGCCAGTACCCGGGGTCCGACGGCTCAATGTGCCCATCATGATCATGATCATATGTAGAGGATTTTAGGAAGGGAGTGTCTGACCCCAGGTCTTAAACAACCCTTAGAAATAGGAAGCTAGGAGATTTGGGCTAGAGTGCCCGATAGGAAAGTGACACGGAAGCGAGGTAGAAGACGCCCTTATTTACTACCGGGGGGCCAGTACCCGGGGTCCGACGGCTTAATGTGCCCATCAGATCAGATCATATGTAGAGGATTTTAGGAAGGGAGTGTCTGACCCCAGGTCTTAAACAACCCTTAGAAATAGGAGACTTGGGCTACAGTGCCCAATACGAAAGTCACACGGAAATGAGGTAGAAAGGGGGAGGAAGACGCCCTTATTTATAACTGGGGAGGGGAAGCACCCGGGACCCGACAGTTTAACGTGCCCATCCGACGCACGGCGGATATTTAGTGTTTCCAGCGGTCGTACCTGCTGGGATCGAACCTGAGGTTTCTCCGTGGCAGTCACGAACACTGACCACTAGGCCAGCCGCGATCTCTGATGGTTCAGCCTGTGCCATGCTTCCTTCTAAAGCACTTCGTTAGAAACATGTACGGAACCCCTGCTCCTAAAACCTGTACGGAAATCGCACTTCGAAATGCTTCCAGCTGATTGTCCGAAATCGGACAATCAGCTAGAAGCATCCACCGTCAGGGCTGATCTACCGTTGGCCATCGGCCACCTGTGCAGCTTGAACGATTTCGTCATATACACTGTTGGCTTTTATAGATCAACAACAACAAAAAAGAAAGCACTAAAAAAAAATTAATCCTCAGTATTCCGCGTTTGGAGCAAACCATGCTCTATGTCCGAGGTAACGACCCCCCCCCCCGCGCGCCCCTTTCAGCTTTAAGTTTTTTGTTCTTTTTCCCCTTCGCTGTTTGTTCATCTAGACTTGATGAAAAACGCTTAGCGTGAAATTTTTGTTCCTCGTTTGATATCCACGAAGTTCGATATCTTGAAGATGCCCTGCTTGAGAATCTCAATCGTTGCTTTTGCTATCAGCGAAGCCGGAGTATTTGGAGAGGGTTTGACCTGGGGCATATCAACTGATAATTTAACCGGCTGCATCTCTTGCTTCACCGCTGGGAGTGATAGATGTTCTCTTCTGTTGCGGGGCACGTGCCATCCGTGCCGGGCGCGTGCGATTCACTCATCACCTGTAAGTCTCGCTTAACGGGTCAATCTTGCTTGCTAAGGTCAGTTGACGGGTAAATAATTTCGAATCTTCCGGGCGCTCTCATAGGAAGGAGCTCATCTGCCACTCCTTTCCTTTCATTAACACAATGAATTTCCAAGGTTGACAATTTTTATCCTAGTTAGAAATAAATTTGAGGTTGCTTACTTTTTGGATGCAATTTAACGAAGAGTTCCACGCGAATTAACAGTTGTATACACCGACAAATTTAAGATGTGGAAAGCTTATTTAATAGAAAGAACTGATATTCAGCCATTTAGAAATAATTCTGTTCAGGGCCGGAAGAACAGGGAATCATCGTTCACATGGCACTGATTTTTCCCTTTAAATTTGCCAAGATCGTAAATTGCATTTATTTTTAGAACTTTGTACAATTTTTTTTTATATTACGATTGAACTATGCTGTCAATTGCAAAATGAAATATTCAGTTGACCTAGCTTCAACTAGAAAAATAAAAATAGTACACTTTTCTAATTCGTGGACTGAAACAATTTGCACCAACAAGCAAGATATCTTTAATTATCAGGAGCGTAACTTTTTTTTTTTTATTATTATTATTACTCTCGGGCATTTCTAGCTATGTGACACATCGCATTGTCGTGCTGGAAGATTCCATCTGCCCCAGGGAAGACAATCAGCATATGTGGGTGTACGTGGTCTGCAAGGATGGAATCATAACGAATTCGGACCATAGTGCCTTCCACAGGCATGAGTGGACCCAGAGAATGACACGAAAACATTCCCCAGACCAAAACGCTGCCCCCACCAGCTTGTGTTCTTCCAGCAATGGTTGAAGAGTGTTTGTTCTCCGATGTTTCTCGCCTTACACGCCAACGTCCATCCGTTCGATGAAACAGAAAACGGGACTCATCGGAGAAGGCAATCCTTTGCCAATCAGCATTTCGTGGGTAGTCAACACCAACTGCCTCACGAAGATGACTAGGTAGAGCCTAGGACAACTAGTTCAACTTCTCCACCGGAGAAGCTTTCTAATAGCACGCCACAAAATAATGTTGTATATAGCTATAGTCAGGCTAGTGTTTACATACGCTGCCTCCATCTGAGCAGGAGTAAGGTTCAGAGAAAAAGATTCGCGATGGTGAGATGATGCAGTACAGAACACTCCAAATGATCACTGGGGCTCCGTCATGGACTCCTACTTGGAATTTGGGGGACCGACTCGGTGTCGAGACGGTACGAGAGTTGACCATCACACACACTAGGAAATTCTTCCAGTAAGCGGCTTCTTATCCGAATGAACTTGTTAATGGTGCGATCGAATACTGACCCCAGTGTACTCTTTAGGTGCCCGGGACCTACTGCAGCTGTCACAGTCCCCTTGATATGAACGTAAGGAGAGTGGAACTGCTGAGCACTGTTCTTGAGTTGAAGATCGATTTGGATCACATGCAGGCCCGTAAGCAAGCAGAGAAGTTGGGAGGCGAGTCTGATGATTGAGATCGTGCAAAAGCTATAAAGGATGTCGGGCAAAGGATATAAAGGATGTCGGGCAAAAGATGTAAAAGAAGTTGTGCACTGGACTGTAGTGCTAGTCACTAGGACGGGCAAAACGAAGCAAGGGTCGGGCGCCGCCCAACTTGGTCTCCCCTGGCTACGGCCCTAATAACATAATATATCCTTGTGAAGTAACGGCGGGTGTGTGTGGGGGGAGGGGGGAGTAATGGACAGACCATCAGAAAATTGTCTAGACTAGAGGGATGTTCTGTTCTTGAGATGGTGAGTACTTGATGCTGCTCCAGCTCCCGTCGTGTCAAATAGTTTCACCCCCGGAGGGGCTGATTAGTGTGTGTTCCGGTTTCGACCATCAGAAAAGTGTCTAGACTAGAGGGATGTTCTGTTCTTGAGATGGTGAGTACTTGATGCTGCTCCAGCTCCCGTCGTGTCCAATAATTTCACCCCCCGGAAGGATGATTGGTGTGTGTTCCGGTTTCTCCCCTGCTCGATGTTTTGCCTCCTTTCCGTAAAGCCTGTTCAAGTGAAGAGTCTTCAAGTGCATGCTTTTCTTCCCCTGTCACTAAAAAAAGTTATATCTTTCTTTCCTATTGAGTTCCCTTACTCAAGCGTCCTCTTTCTAAAAGGCCAGTTTTCGCTTTGGGGTCAGATACTCCCTTACGAAAACTACTTCATGCATTATGTAGTGAACACTTTGGCTGCATTATCGGGTACATTGATTTCAGTTGCTACTAATCATGCTTCGACGACGCCCTAGAAGAGACTACGAACAACTGAGAGCATTGGAGAGTGGCCGCAACATGAGACTGTTTGAAGCAGACTGGTCGTGTCGACGAATTTACCACCATCTAAGCAATAGTGATGTAGTAGTGAAACAGTGTTGGTAGCAGTGGGTATGTGAAAGCAGGTTTACAAGCCGAGATGGTACTGGTCGGCCAAGGCGGACAACAGGGCGAGATGATATCACATAGTCCGACAAGACCGAACTATTCCGACGGCTCATGTGTCCACCATCCAGCTAGAAGTAGAGCCTCTACGCTACATTGCGAGACGACTTGCAGAGGCAGGACTCCGTTCTTGTCGCTCCTTCTAGTGTTTTTTATTAACCTTTCTATCTTGGCGGCTACGTCTGAAGCCGTGTGGTGCCCGGGAATCGTGGTCTGCCTCCTACTGGTTTAGCATCGTCTTTGGTGATGAATCCCGCTTCTACATTGGAGCGAATGACCTCCGCATTCACATACGGAGGAGGCCTTGGCAGCGCTCACATCAGGACCCAGTTGCGGAGTGGCATATTGCTACCACTAGTAGTGTTACGGTATGGGGACTCTTCTCCCATGACAGCCGGACGCCCTTAGTCGTGGAAAAATGGACTTCAACATCATAGCAATACGTTCAAGAGATCCATCGACCCATCGACTAGCCTTTCATGTCGCGTCTGCCAGGGACCATTTACTAACATTATGATGCCCGACCATACACGGCTCGCCTCTCTTGGGAATGCCTCCGCAGTGGTTCAACCGTCTCTTGGCCATCCAAGCCCCAGGATCTTTCTCTTATCGAGCATGTATGGGACCTGCTGAAACGTTCGCTGCCGCCATCATGGAATATCGGGTATCTTGTGCAGCCATTGCAGAACTCTTGGTACAATCTCTTACAGGACATCAGAGTTTTGTTTGAATCCATGCCATGCCGTACGTCAGCGTGCATCGCAGCCAGAAGTGGCTTTACGAGGTGCTAATCCGTAATAGTTATGCTACTACATTTCTGTCATAAAGAGTCCTACTGATGTGATTTTGTAGGCACTGCTTTATATCTTCTTCCACAATGCACGTGCTAACTTTCATTACGACAGGACGCTTGTTTTGAAGTGCGTGATTTTTTCTTCTTCTAGGAGTGTATATAAATAGTACGCCGTGATTGGAAAACAGCTGTTAGCAACCAACCAATTAATTACGCATACCTTTTGGGTGTCTGTTTGGTTCTGGGCAATACATGGATGCCTTGTTTGTGTCTTCCCATTACTCACAAAGAATTGCCCACAGCAGCTGCTCTCTGAGTTTCCACGGAGGTGTTTGTAATGGGTTTGGGGCGAAGATCCTACGAAATGATGATAAATGTAAATTTACGCCACGTAGTGAGGAAATTCTGTGCCTACCTTGAAAAGCTGGAAAACTTTGGCCAGACTGGCATCTATCCAATCTGTTCTCTAGAAATGGATATCATGTCGAAAATAAATAAACCTCCAAGCGCTAAAATTTTGATTCAGAGAAACATAGAAATATATGTAAAATCTATGTCATGCTTATATCTGTCTAATTAAAAAAATAATCCAATACACCTTTCGGAGTCCGATGCAAATTTTGTCTACAGACGGACGTGCAGGCACACACACACACCGACCACTGAATTAGAAACCTTTATGCAGATATAAGAAAACGCCACTTACTTAGGTACCGTACAGGCAAAATAAGCGGTCGCGTGATAACGCACGAGATCTAGGCACCTATTTAAGACTATTAAGACTGCTGCTCGTTAGTAATCGGCCGGGTGGTGTTGTGGTTCTCTGTGATGTTTTGCCGTGCTTGGTTCCTCCTCTCTTTGCCCCCTTCCCCCGGACTGGTGTCACGCTTCACAGTTTGAAAGTTATGTCACTCTTTCCTTTCACTCATTTTTCTGTTCATTTTCCTATTGAGTTCACTCATTCAGATCTCCTAGCTTCCTAATTTTAAGGTTAGTTTTAGACCTGGGGTCAAACACTCCCTTCCTAAAACTTCTTCAAATATCATATCGTAACCGTCAATAGGGGCCTAGTGGCCAACGTTCGTGACTGCCACGGAGATAATCTCAGGTTCGATCCTAGGCAGGAACGAGCGCTCGAACCACTAAATACCCGCCGTGCGTCGGATGGGCACTTCTCTTCCATTTCTACTTCTCTTCCGTGTCACTTTCCTATCGGGCACTCTAGCCCAAATCTCATAACTTCCTATTTCTAAGGGTTGTTTAAGATCTGGGGTCAGACACTCCCTTCCTAAAATCCTCTACATATGATCTGATCTGTAATCGTCAATAGTGTTAATCACAATGGGAAAAATAAAGGATCTTTTGTGGTTCGATAAAGGGCTTACTGTGGGCCCGCATCTGGATGGAGCGACGATTTTAAAAACAGCAGAGCTGACTGGTTTCTCAAAAGGTGAGATATCTCGGGGCTTTAATCAGTGTAAAAGTAATTCACATTGCTTGTCTTACAAGTTAGTAAAATCATGCAATGCATTAATTATGATACGCTTTCCAACATACCAGAATTCATTACTCAAGTTATGAGGATAATGGTTGTGGAACAAATCTCTCTCCTGTGCCCTGACCTTTGACCCCATTTGAATGAATTCAACAGAACCGGTTAAGTATACCTCCGGAACAACAGCAGAAGACAAGTTAGGAGGATAATGCCTGTGGAATAAATATCGTTCCTGTGTTCTGATCTTTGACCCCATTTCGATGATATTATACAGAATTGGTTCAGTATACCTCCGGAACAACATACTTAAATGTTGTCGCAATAGAAGTACTTTTAGTCAAGTTATGAAGATAATGGCTGTGGAATAAATCTCGCTCATGTGTCCTGACCTTTGAGCCTATTCCGATTATATTAAACAGAACCGGTTCAGTATATATCCGGAAAAACATGATAAAGTTTTTTCGCAATCGAAGCATTTTTACGTAAGTTATTACGCATAAGAGTAATGGAATGGATCTCGCTCCTATGTCCTGACCTTTGACCCCATTTCAGCCCTTTTCAATAGGGTTTGTCCCCAGGTTGTCCCCTACCACATACTAAAATTTCATCGAAATCGTACTTTTACGCAAAGTTATGACGCATAATGGCAATGGAATGGATCTTGCTCCTATGTCCTGACCTTTGACCTCATTTCGCCCATTTTCAATAGGGTAGGTCCCCAGGTCATCCCCTTATACATACTAAAAATTCATCGAAATCGAACCATTTTTACATAAGTTATGACGCATAAGGACAATGGAATGGATCCAGATGTCCAGATCGTTGTCCCCATTTCGTCCATTTTCAATAGGGTTAGTCCCCAGGTGGTCCCCTACCACACACTAAAATGTCATCGAAATCGAACCATTTTTACGCGAGTTATCGTGCTGACCGGCAGACAGACGGACAAAGCTGGAGCATATACGCTTCTTCAACGTACGGTTGGAAAGCGTAAAAAAGCGTAAGTGTGGCGCGACGACAATCTATCAGGAACGAGATCGCCGTTGTCTGAGAAGGTTTGTACGGCGAAACAGGACTTCCGGTATGCTGTAACTGACAAAAGCATTCGATGAAGGCTGTTGCCGACCCATATCTCAAAGAACTATGCTCAGAGAATTGAAGAGGATCGGTATCGGCAGCTGCCGGCCTACAGACATGCCTACAGACTACTGCATGCCTACAAACTACTTATGGAGGGACCCCAGGTTTAAAGCTAGTGCCAAAGGTTACACGGAAACCTTTGGCACTTTTTGCCCAAATGAGGCCCTTGTGCCCAACTCATAACAACCAAACAACAACATACAGAGAAAACAGTGATTTCTGCGAAGAACCGAAAAATTCGTCTGCAGTAGTGTCTTGAATACCGTGACTGGACACTGGAAGATTGGAAAATAGTCATGTGGTCCGACGAGTAGCGGTACATTTTATTATATGCATACCGACACACTGTTAAAAAAATCTACTTAAAAATGAGAACCTGAACCTACTCGTTTTTGTTTTGTTTTTAAGTGCAATCGTATCGTAAACGAGTACATGGCATGTTCAAATATAAATAAATATACGTACTTACAAATATCTGAGTCAGTAAATATAAATATAATCTCGTATTACTTCATTTTAGATATTATAGATTTCAAGAGATATTGTTTAATAAATGTGTAAAGTCACACACATAAATAATTAGTACAACGAAGTCACTGATCACAAGTAATTTAATTAAGCATAAAGTATCTTTGTGTACGTTTTTACATTAATTATATTTGTGTCAATCACATAAATAATATATTGTCGCTTCATCACTATGCGTACAGTCCATTTGCCCAGCATGTGACAACGAGTATATCTGTTATCCCAGATGTGCCATCGAATAATATACTTCCAGTTGATTCTATGGAAAAATATGTATGTATGGAGTACACGTATTCCAAATTTGAAATCGAGCCGCGGATGGCTTAGTGGTTAGAGATTCAGACTACTGATGGAAGGACCCCAGGTTTAAACCTAGCCTGATAGGCTTGAACGTGGGGGCTCTCCGTGGTGATGTGAATTTCTAACAATCGCTGAATATCCGCCGTGCATCGGAAGAGCACGTTAGATGATGGCCCCCGGGAAGGAATACCCCGGTTGCATATAAAGGCATTCATTCCTAACCCCCCCCATTTCTCTCTACCTTCTACGTGCAAAATAGTACGGTGGCGCCATCTAGTGTGCTCTCTCTCACTTTCAAACTATCCTGTCAGAATCGCTCTAACTTCATTCAGTTTCTGTGCCCTGCCCGAAAGGGCACAGAAACTGAATGAAGTTAGAGCACATGTATTTGAAATATATGGATTTTTTTTAGTACATATATTTGAAATATATATACTCAAAAATGAGTATATATATTTCAAATTAGAAATACCAGATGTACTCACAATTATTTCCTGTAAGTACTCAAAAAATGAGTACGCGTCTCATTGGCGCACCCACGGAGGGAGCTTTGGGGGCTTAAGCCCCCTCCAAGGAGATTAAGAGTGACATACGTCACAAATTAAACATTCAAAAATAATATTTTACATGTTCAAAAAAATTACATAGTGCCTTCTATTACATGTTGTCTTCTTCCCAAAGCCCCAAAAAGATTAAGAGCGACGTACGTCCCAAATTAAACATTCAAAAATATTATTTTACATGTTCGAAACATTACATAGTGTCTTCCATTACGTGGTGTCTTCTTTCCAAAGCCCCAAAGAGATTAAGAGCGACGTACGTCACAACCGTATATAAACTAATGGCATACACTGTAAGCCATATGTATATGTGCACACATTGTGTACGTATACTATGTATATACAGGGTTCATAGAAAAGCCCCTTTAAACTGGAATAACTTGCGAACGGAGAGAGGGGCAGTTATGCAAGTGAGACAACGGTATAGTAAAGCGACTACGCCCGATCGAATTCAACCAATAGCAGCGCCCCTAGTAGCGAAATGCGGAAGTTAGCCATTGCAAATCGAAAACGAAAAGAGATAGAGCAAAATTTCCAATTACAAAGTTGTAGAGTATCAATTAATTAGTACAAAACGACATTTGTTTTACACGGATAAGATAATTGTCGCCTGAATACCATGTCCGAGATCGATGCGCGACGATTCGAATCTGCATATTCACATTTCGCAAATGTAGCCGTAAGCAAATGCAGATTGTGACGTTGTACCGTTCCTACGATATAAAAACCACTAGCAGGATGTACCCTGATCAGAAGTTTAGGTCTACGTACGCTGTGGGAGAATGGTGAGCTTGGATTTCTGAGGTTACGTAAATAATCAAGTGTATGCAACAGCGCCTACAAGTCTGCTGGATCTACGTCGTCGTGTTACAGATGCTTGCAATAGTGTGACACCTTCCATGCTGAGGAATGTGCATGCAGAGTTACTTTCACGAATACAAATGTGTATCGTGGGCAATGGCGAACTCTTCGAACATACTCGACATTAACTTTTTATCACTGTGCGCCAGTTTGCCTTTTTTGTTTTTGTTTTGTCTGACGTCATCAAACTGTATTGACATAAGTACGCATGTATGCAGTAAATTGTGTGTGTTTGCTCATACCTATGCCTGTTCCCTTCAAACTTTCACACAAAAGGTCGCGCATCGATTTCGGACACTTTAGGGTATTCAGGCGACAATTTATCTTATCCGTGTAAAACAAATGTCGTTTTGTACTAATTAATTGATGTTCTACAACTTTGTAATTGGAAGTTTTGCTCTATCTCTTTTCGTTTTCGATTTGCAATGGCTAACTTCCGCATTTCACCCCTAGGGGCGCTGCTATTGGTTGCATTCGATTGGGCGTAGTCACTTTACTATACCGTTATCTCACTTGCATAACTGTACCTCTCTCCGTTCGCAAGTTATTCTAGGCTAAAGGGACTTTCTTATGTACCCTGTTTATAGCCCCATCCAACAGGAATTCTTGGGTGCGCCACTTACGTGTCTTTTCCAAAAATGAGACACAAGTACTCGGAGCTATTATAAGCCCAGAATGTACTCAAAAACGAGTGCATTTTGCTTATTTCTAAGTACCAATTTTTAACAGTGTGGTAGGCAGAGCGTTTGGCGGGATCCCTATAAAGCAACAGACTCCAGCTTGCCTTGTAAACACAAGTCAAGGTTCTGGAGATGGTGTGGGAATAGCGTTACGGAGCGGGTCCCTTGATATTGCGGGAAGGTCGGATGTCCTGCAATAATACATTGTTGCCTATCAAGTCCAAAGTTTTTTTTACATCCAGCATGTAACAGTTGTTTTATGGACCACAATGCTACTGTCCATCACGCAAGATGTGTTGAGCAGTGGTTATGTGAAGCATGACAGCGACTTCCACCATCTTCTTTGGCCACCACAAAGCCCGAATCTGAACCACATTGAGAATATATTTTTCTTTTTTTTTATTGGAGGTTTAAGGACCACCGTGAGCAACTCAATGGGCTATAAGCAGTCGCCCGTTCCTGATTTAGGGTCACTGGCTCAAGGAAATGGAGAGAACCAGTGCCGTAAGACAACACAACATCCATGCCTCACCGGGATTCGAACCCGGACCTCTTTTGGACGAATGATCAGAGGCCATCACTTGGACCACTGCGTTGAGAATACAGGGACATGTTAGAAAACAGATCTAGGAGCAAAGTGCTCTTCCGTCAAATCTGAACCATCAGTTAAAAGACTGTCTAGTGAATGCCTGGCATACTAAATACGAAGATGCGCTCCTGGTGGAATTTATGCCATACCGCATACAGGCCGGGCTGTAGTTCGGCTAAAGGAGGTCTAACCCGATGTTGAATAAAAGTTTCTAATTCAGTGGCAGGTATGTGTAAAACAATAATGCAAGCAACCGATGTGTGCCACAAGATGCACCTTAAAGCATGTCTGATATGTAAATAATATAAATAATAATAAAGAAATCCTGCACGTCTTTTGAAATCGTCATGTTATAGAGTGCACGCAATGTGTGCCATAATGAGCTCCAAAAACGTGAATAAATTTTAGCTGATGGGAAATGAAAGGGCATCCAGGAAAGGAACCAGGGTCTAAGCGATTGGTCTAAGCGATTGCTTCTGATCCTTCGCCCAACGGAGGGGTCTGGGTTCGAATCCCAGGAAAGGCATGGATGTCTGTGCTTGTCTTTCGGCACTGGCTCTCTCTGTTATTTGCAAATCTGGCATACTGTATCGCATGTTCGATCTGTACTTTGATCATTTCAATGTATTGCATAATATTCGTACCCTGTGACGCACAACACTGTATTTGTCTGAATTCGAGATGTATGTGTTAACCACGACCAATGTATGAATTCAAGTTGCATTGCCCCCGGTGGCGCAGTGGTCTAAGCGATGGCCTCTGTGATCATTCGTCCGAAAGGGGTCTGGGTTCGAATCCCGGTGAGGCATGGATGCTGTGCTTGTCTTACGGCACTGGCTCTCTCCCTTCCCTGAAACCAGTGACACTAAATTAGGGACGGGCGACTTCTTATAGCCCATTGAGTTGCTCACGGTGGTCGTTAAATCTCCACTCAAAAAAAATAAATAAAAAATTATTCGTCCAAAAGGGGTCCGGGTTCAAATCCCGTTGTGAGGCATATATGTTGTGTTTGTCTTACGGCACTGGCTCTCTCCCTTCCCTGGAACCAGTGACCCTAAATTAGGGACGGGCGTCTGCTTATAGCTCATTGAGTTGCTTACGGTGGTCGTTAAACCTACAATCAAAAAGAAAAAAAAAGTTGCATGTGTTACCTGGGATCAACAAAAAAAAAAAAAGAAAAAAGAAAGGAACCAGACAATACAAAAAGCTGAGTGTCATGTGATGTGCCGGTGGTTATCGAACAGCAGTTGTATCCAGAGGCGTAGCTAGGGAGGGGGGGTCCTCGGGTCCGGACCCTCCCCCTTGAAGGGAGATTGAATAGGAATTTAAAGCGATGTATATATGAGGCTTTCACTAATGAACCAAATCCATTCACTTCCCCCCCCCTCTCCCCTGAGAAATTTCTGGCAGAAAAAAGATTGGTATCTTCTTCCTTTCGCAATCAGTAAGTTGAAGACTCCGGGATCCTGTTTTGTTAGTATGTTTACACGGTCGCTCCAGTACAGCAGAAAACTATTTCGAAGAAAAGCAAGTACGTGCCATTAGAGAAAACGATACCTGCTAAAAATATTTTCAGCCGAAAGTGTTTCATGACAATTGCGCATTTCGACGAAAGCGTAGTGGGTGCTTCCACATCCTGTAAAAAGAATCTCCAGCTTTGGTATGTTCTCTCTCCGCGGTCTGTAAGTTGACTCTGGGATCCTGCTTTGTACTTCGTTCTCACGGTATCTCGCAGTAACTGATTTTGACGAAAAGCAAGTATGTGATACCAGAAAAAGCGACTAAAATAATTTCAATGAGAAATGTTTCATGGCAACTACGCGTTTCGAATCTAAACTGTCTCATTCATTCTGTCCCCATAAAAAATAACTTATTCTTGCCCAGAAAAAGAAACTTTAGGAGGATATTAGGAAAACATGGCCTGTGTACTTCAAAATCGTAATGGAATCTTTATCAGAGTTCCGTATGTTTGAGATTTTTTCTCAGTGGTTATTATTATTGTTATTATTAATACTAATACTACTACTTATCTCTTCCCTGGAACCAGTGGCCCTCAGTTATGGACGGGCGAATGCTTATAGTCCCAAGAGTTTCTTATGGTGGTCGAAAAACCACAAAACTGAAAGAAAAAAAAGTATTTATTAGTTCAACCAACTTCACAAAAACCTTTTCAGCTTGATCAATTCAACAGCTCTTATGTAAGTCCAGACTAGCCGCCCCTATGGCGCAGGGGTTTAAGTGCTGGCTGCTGACCGTTCGGCCGAGATGGGTCTGGGTTCGAACCCAGTGAGGCATGAATGTTGTGATTGTCTTATATCACAGGCTCTCTCCCTTCCCTGGAACCGGGCCGCTGGTGGCCTAGTGGTCAATGTTCGTGACTGCCACGGAGAAGACCTCGGGTTCGATCCCTGCAGGTACGAACGCTCGAACCACTAAATATCCGCCGTGCGTCGGACGGGCACGTTAAGCCGTCGGTACCCGGGTACTGCCCCCCTCCGAAGTAAATAAGGGCGTCTTCTACCTCGCTTCCGTGTGACTTTCCTATCGGGCACTCTAGCCCAAATCTCATAGCTTCGTATTTCTAAGGATTGTTTAAGACCTGGGGTCAGACACTCCCTTCCTAAAATCCTCAACATATGGTCTGATCTGATCTGATCCTTCCCTGGAACCACTGACCCTAAATTAGGGACAGGCGACTGCTTATAGCCCATCGAGTTGCAAAAATCTCCGTTCAGTCTGATACGTAAAGCAAATCCAGATAAATCATTTGAAATAAGAGTTAGCCGCCCGGTGGCTCGGTGGTCTAAACGCTGGCTCATGGCCATATTCGTCTGTGAAGGGTCCGGGTTCGGATCCCTGTGAGGTGTGGATATTGTATTTGTCTTATGGCACTGGCTCTCTGCCTTTCCAGGAACCAGTGACCTAACTTAGGGACGAGTGACAGTGACTACTTATAGCACATCGAGTTGATCACGGTGGTCTTTAAACTTCCAGTCAAAAAAAAAAAAAAAAAGGACGATGAAACCGAATTTTCGGTTGTAATGAGTACGTCTTTTGAATACATTATGACGGGAATTAAATTTGTCAAAGCTATTCAAAGTCAATGGAACCGGTTTGGAACAATCAACCGGTTTCTACAATCGATAAAACATCCAGAAACAGAAACATCTATGTTACAAAAATTAATAAATGCCGCACAAAAAGTTTCTCATGGCACAAGGAAGGCATCAGAGACAAAGAGATTTTCAAATCGAACAGTTAAAAAAAAGAAATATAGAAGGGAAAATGATATAAGTCTAGATATGCTTGCGGAAGGATTTTGCATAATGGAAAAATTGAAAATAGGCGAAAAATATTATGCATGGAAAAAGCTATGCTAAGGAAAAAGAACTTTTCAAATACGTTTCCCGGAAGCAGAGATAGCGGGGAGAAAAAAAAAAAAAAAAAAGGTTCCGACCTTTACGATCCTAGCGGGAAATCTTTGCATTATTTAAAGAGGATAATGCTCCACATCTCTATTGCAGCGAATGGCATACAATAAAGAAGAAATTTCTCAATACTGTTTTTAGAAGCGGCGATACAGCTGCAAACTGAAGTGCACAAACACCACCTACTGACAGAACTGTGAGCTACAAAATTCCTCATATATTAGCCTAAAGTGTTCGGTAAGGTAAATAGCATCCGGTGTTGAAAGAATTTTCCAAATTGCACATATAGAAACAGAGATATTGAGAAAAACAGATGAAGAAAGTGTGCATTATTTTGGGAAGAAAATATGCACACAGAGTTTGCATAGTTAGTAGTATATGACCGAAAAAAGAATATTTTCAGTCGGGTTTTTAGTCCCGCAGATATGGTTGTTAACCGATACATGAACTTACGCCCTGTGGTGGCAGACTTGTGCGTTAAGAAAAATTTGAAATTATATGAGAAACATTTCGCAGCGGAAACGCTCTCCAACAAAGAAAGAATTTTTCAAATCGGACTTTTCGAAGCTGAGGTATCGACAAAAATAAGATATGCATCTACGCTCCCTCGCGGAAAAACCATCCACTGTTTTAAGAAGAAAGTATTCTCAGAAGGTTTTTCGATGTGAGCGGTATCCGTCCATGAAATACTTTTTTCAATTGAATTTTAAGGAGCTCAGATTTGCTGTAAAAGCACCAATATCAGAAATTAAAACTTACGCCCCTTGGTGGCCAAACCATTCTTTACCAAATATTAAAAACTATATGCAAAACATTTCCCATCAGGAGTTGTATCCGATGCAGAAAGAATTTTTGAAATCGGAGTTTTTGGAAGCAGAGATATCGGGGAAAACGCAATTTGCCTGAACGCCCCTAGCGGAAAGTCTATGAATTACTTGAAAAGTTTGAAATTATATGAAAATTTTGTCGCACCGGAAACTATCCAACAAAGAATGTTTCAAAGCGGTCTTTTAGAAGCAGAGATAGCGACAAAAGTAACACATACGTCTATGCCCCTGGCGGAGAAACCGAGCATTATTTAAGAAGACAATATTCTGAAAAGGTTTATCGACGTGAGTGGCATCGGTCCACGAACGAATTTTTTCAATCGAGATTTTAGAAGCTCAGCTTTTGTTGCAAATGCAACAGAAGCAGAAATTAACACTTCCGTCCCCTGGTGGCCAAACAATTTACCAAAAATTAGAAATTAAATGCAAAAGATTTCCCATCAAGAGCTGTATCTGGTACAGGAAAAACAATTTCAAATCGGAGTTTTAGAAGCAGAGATATCGGTAAAAATGCAGTTTACCTTTACGTTCCCTAGCGGAAAATCTATGCGTAACTTGAAAAAGTGAGTATACCTGAAATAGTCTTCGATATAAATAGAATCGAAAGGGGAAAAAAAAACAATCTGATGTTTTGAAACAAATACAATGTATTTTAATTCGATATCATCTGCATTTACGCCTTCTAGCGCCGAAATTATGCATCGTAAAAAAAAAAAAGAAACGAAATAAAGGATCATCATTCGCACATTTTAAGCTTCCCAATGTAAAAAGCATTTTTCAAATCGGACTAATAGTTGTAGAGATATGGTCCACAGACGGACAACCCGGTAACATAAGCACGATCTTTTTGCAAAAGACGTGCTAAAAAAAGAAATGAGTTACTCAGTTCAGAAGAATTAACTGGTTACTTCCGTAGGAAACAACAACAGCAGCACAAAAATAAAACCCCAAAAAACAGAACTCCTTTGCTTCTCATGTCGAAGTAAGGAATTTTTCCGAGTAACAGCAGTTCTAGTTTTTCCATTTCACATGCAAATATCTTTTCATTATTTAAAGCTGTTTATGTAGAATATATGTTACATGACTTATCGCTGTGATGAGAGTGAAAACACTCCCCATTGCTGACTACCATTACCGGTTTTCTTTATTCCGAGTAGTCTCATGACGTCATCTGTTGCATTCTTATACGAAAATCACTTGGCAGGAATAATTAATTTCCTGGAAGCATAGCTTAACATTATGCACGACATTTCTGTATTGTGCTACTACATATAATCTGATACTTTTTGGTACGCTTTCCATTGCAGAAGATAAAAATAATTTTGCTAATCTTCTTTTTTTTAATCTTTCTTCTAGCTAACAAGAATTTTAAAAGAATATTAATCTTCATTCTGAAACAACACAAGTCATAGATCCCTCATTTACGTGTTTTCTTTCTTTTTCTTTTTTCTTTTTTTTTTTTTTTTTTTACGAATTTACGAATGCAAATTCTTTCATAGTCTGCAATTTCGAGGATGATGGATTCTATCTCTCTGAATCAACAGGATTGTTTTTTACGCTTTCCAAACAGTAGGTTGAAGAAGCGTATATATGCTCCAGCTTTGTCCATCTGTCGGCACGATAACTCGCGTAAAAATCTTTCGATTTCGATGAAATTTTAGCATGTGGTAGGGGACCAGATGGGGACGAATCCTATTGAAAATGTGCGAAATGGGGTCAAAGGTCAGGACATAGGAGCGGGATTGCCCTTATGCGTCATAACTTCCGTAAAAATTGTTCGATTTCGATGAAATTTTAGTATGTGGTTTAGAGACTACCTCGGGACGAATCCTATTGAAAATGGGCGAAATGGGATCAAAGGTCAGGACATATGAGCGGGATCCATTCCAATGACCTTAAGCGTCATGACTTACGTAAAAATGCTTCGATTGCGACAAAACTTTAGTATGTTGTTCCGGAGCTATACTGAACCGGTTGTGTTGAATATCATCGAAATGGGGTCAAAGGTCAGGGCACAGGAGCGAGATTTATTCCACAGCCATTATCCTCATAACTTGAGTAATGATTTCTGGTATGCTGGAAAGCGTATCATAATCAATGCATTGTATGATTTCACTAACTTGTTCGTATCAAGTAAGGCTTATTATTCGGTTCTTAAAAACCTCTAGTGGTCAATAACGTATCCTTGATTTTGCTCTTCGCACCGGCTTTGATAACGTATTAGCCAGACAATAAAATAAATATATGTACGGTACGTTAGCACTCAGATAAAAATTTACTCTCAGAATTTCTCGTATAAAGCTCGATGTTACCCACAGAACTGCAGAAATATCTGCTGATGTTTCATACTTTTCACAAACAGCTTTCAATATGAATGTACTTTGATTTATTTCGAAACAGCTGAGACAAACTGACTCAGTTACAGAAATTTATTATTTTAATGCAACAATCGCTGCCTAGTAGTAGCAAAATGTAAAAAGATTTTCTGTAGTGTCATCAAAGTTTCTGCTAAGGGCGGTTTTAAAATTTACGAAAATCTATTGCAAACTAGAACTTGTGGTTCTTTAGAGTTGGATAGTTGTCACGACATCGTTCTGGAAGACTAAATGAAAATTCGTTATATCAGAGCAGAGCACAAATTTCCCCTTCATATTCCGTTTTACGGGGATGTACCTTTTTTTTTTTTTTTACGTTTACAACCGTAGGTTGAAGAAAAATGCTTGACTAAAAATGCTTCTATTGCGACAAAACTTTAGTATGTTGTTCCGGAGGTATACTGACGCTATTCTGTTTAATATCATCGAAATGGGGTCAAAGGTCAAGGCACAGCAGCGAGATTAATTCCACAGCCATTATCCTCATAACTTGAGTAATAACTTGAATGATGGTTTCTGGTATATTGGAAAGCGTATCATAATCAATGCATAGCATGAGTTTACTAACTTGTTTTTACGCTTTCCAACCGTAGGTTGAATAAGCATATATGCTCCTGCTTTGTCCGTCTGTCTGTCTGTCCGCACGATAACTGTCGTAAAAATGGTTCGATTTCGATGAAATTTTAGTATGTGGCAGGGTATAACCTGGGAACGAGCCCTATTGAAAATGGGCTAAACGGGGGTCAAAGGTCAAGACATAGGAGCGGGATCCATTCCATCGCCCTTATACGTCATAACTTACGTACAAATGCTTCGATTGCGACAAAACTTTATCATGTTGTTCCGGAGCGATACCGAACCGGTTCTGTTGAATATCATCGAAATAGGCTCAAAGGTCAGGGCACAGGAGCGAGATTTATTCCACAGCCATTATCCCCATAACTTGAGTAATGATTTTGGTATGTTGGAAAGCGTATCATAATCAATGCATTGCATGATTTTACTAACTTGTTTTCTAGTTGTTGCTGCAATATGTTTCCAAAACACGTATTCGAAAAATTCTTGAAAATCATGCGCAGAGGTATGTATGACCAAGATTTTTCGTAAACAGCTTGGACTTAGTTAGAGGCTCTTTAGGATTTTATGCGCCCGCAAGCCGAATTCAGGTGATGATTCTAAAAGGTCTTTAAATATCGTTACCTATCTGGTGCTACACTGTTCCGTTTCAGTTTTAGAGAAGCCAGACACACACAGAGGATAAGACCCGAGTGTTCGGGTTCGTAATCTGGATGATACAACAATAAAAAAGAAAACAGTACGCAGGTATTTACTAGACAGCGTTAAATCTCAATAAGTGGAAATTAAGGATTTTGCAAAAGTAACAAGTATGCGGCCTCAAACCCTATAACCAATAAGATAATTTATTATTGGTTATCGGATCTGATTCTTTTTTCTGATGATCTATCAAAGGGAAAGATGGGGGGGCACTTACCCTACCCTGGAAATTTGGCAATGCCGTTTCAGTTTATCGGGAGCAGTGGCGACGCCAGCCAATCAGAACTGGGTGGGCTATTGGTGGCTAAGCATGATGTGGGGGGGGGGGGGGGGGCACAGATTTTGAAGTGCTTAGGAGAAATTTTGGCAAAAAAAAAAAATAAAAAAAAATCTTCTGTGTAGATTTTACCCGACGCTGATAATGTTAATATATTTTATGAGTACAATACTTGTGATGATGAGGTGGAATAAATCAGCAACGTTTAAAAATTCAGAACTAAATACGATCAACTATAGTTTCGCTAAGCGTTTGGCTCGGCTTCACCAAGACGACATTTGGCCTCATGAGGCCGAGCCAAACGCTCAGCGAAACTATAGTAAATCTTAAAATAAAATATTTAATAGTGAATAAACGTTCCTGATTTATTTTGGCTGATAATGTTATCACCAGCAAAAAAAAAAAAAAAAGAAAAGTTTTCAAGTGCATACTGTACGTAGTACAGGGTGATTCATAAAGAAGTATACAGTTTCAACGCACTATAAAACAAGAACAATGTAAGATATTTTATGTTACCTTTAACAGAATTGTAGGGGAATGTTTCAAGTTTTTTTAGAGACAGTCACTGATGTTCTATGTGTGCACCCTTAGTCACACGACACAAATCGCGCCGGTAATCCATTTCCGCCCAAACGCGGGATAAGATATCTGAATCAAGTGCCGTGATAGTGGCTGTGGTACGCTATTTCAGCTCCGCTAGATCAACAGGAAGGGGAGGGGCGAATATCTTGTCCTTTGCGTACCCCCACAGGAAAAAGTCACATGGTGTTAAGTCAGGACTTCTGTGTGGCCATTGGGTCAGTGGCATGTTGTAGTCCGCGGCTCGTCCAAACCATCGGTGAGGAAGATGTTCATCGAGAGATAATCTAGTCACGTGACACGAGCGCTATCGCCTACGTCACTTCCCTCAGTAGCGGGACACAAACTTTATGAGTACATCTACCTAACGGTTCGCAGTTGTGGTCCGTGTCTTCAACTGTTACTGTTTTACAGCATCTGGAAACTGTATACTTCTTTATGAATCACCCTGTATTTATTCAGTGTATGTAGTATGGGAACCATGGATACGAATCTTCATATCCGTTAACAGGTGACTATTTCTTCGTTCTGCGCAATTTTAGCTTACGTACGTCATTTTTTTTTTTCTTTTTTGCTGTCATAAGGCTCTTTTATGAATTTTAGTTTGCAACCTGACAAGGAATATCTATTTTTCTATTTCTCATCTTTTTAAACTATAATTACAAAAACGGTGTCTTTCTACTACTTTCTTAGACATTCCCTTAAGGACTCCCACCATTTCCCAGAAATACAAACACTAAATTTAAGGTGGACGTCAAGTAATTTTGCTTCCTATATTTCCAATGGAAAAACTTCTGTACACATTTTCTTCACAATTAATGCGTTCCCAAGGATGAACATTTGAACGTCGATTAAAATAGCTTCATAGTTTAACTTAGAATACTTAATATTTTCTAAAACATAACCGTAAATATATTAAAAATTCAATAACTTTTCCTTTGGTGGTGTTGGAACCAGAAAAAAGATGGCGCGACCTGTACTTTGATGACGTCAGTAGACAAACAAATGTTGGATTGCATAATTATGGTTATGTTTTAGAAAATATTAAGTATTCCAAGTTATAAAATGAAGCTATTTTAATCGATGTTCAAATTTTCATCCTTGTGAACGCATTAATTGTGAAGAAAATGTGTACAGAAGTTTTTCCATTGGAAGAAAAATTGTCCACCTTAACAAAAAAATTCATTTTCTATAACAAATTTTTAGGAATTCGAGAAATTCACGTACATTTATCCAAGTTCCGTAAAATCTTAGATAGTTGCACCCCCCCCCCCCCCGCCCATATGTTCTAACTGCTTAAATATTGGGGAGAGGGGAAGGGCTAAAGGGTGAGTTAAAAAAAAAAGTGCCGCCCCGGTGGCGCAGTGGTCTAAGCGATGGCCTCTGATCATTCGTCCGAAAGGGGTCCGGGTTCGAATCCCGTAAGGCATGGATGTTGTGTTTGTCTTACGGCACAGGCTCTCTCCCTTCCCTGGAACCAGTGACCCTAAATTAGTTACGGGCGACTGCTTATAGCCCATTGAGTTGCTCACGGTGGTCGTTAAACCTCCAACCAAAAAAAAAAAAAAAAAAAGTTGGGTGAGCTGAAGCCCATCCCGGTCCACCCGTAGCTTTGCGCCTACTCGGTGTATTACAAAGCTTTTCGTGATGACATTAATTTTGATTGCGAAGCTATTTTCGGATGGACTTTTCGATGTGTGTGTGGCAGCAAACATAGAAAAAACACTGGTTTGCAGTAGAGAAAGTGTAATTTACAGTAGAAAGTAATAATATTGAAATTTCCCATTGCATGTTTGGGAACAGAGTGCATATGTACAGTATGAAATGCCAAGAAATGAAAAAAAAAAAAAAAACCACCTTCTGCAGTAGCTGTTCACTGCCGGAGAAAGGCCGCCCGAAGTTTCTTCCAGAACTTTGTCTGAAAGTTTGTTCTCCCCCCCCCTTCCTGGCGGGAGATTTAATAATCGCTGGGATTTCGTGACGCATGGAATACAAGTGGACGAATATTGCAAGATTCAAAAGAAAAAGAAAGAAATGTCCTTATTGTCTTATGACTAATTTATTTCTCCATTTCTTCTAACTAACGTTTGGGTCTTCTGGTTTGTAATTAAATTTATTCATTGTGTGTGGTAGTAACAGTTAGACAACACAAAAGGCACAGTGAAAATCTTCATATGGCGGTCGTACATGTTATTTGTATTTAATATTTCCTTTTGCCCCCTCCTGAAAACTGAGTAAGGGGCGCCCATGCATTTATTTATTGCCTTAGATACTCACGGTGGGTGTTGTCGTTAAACTGCGAAAACAAAATAAAACAAAGAAATATTTGGGGGAAAACTGATGCAAGGAGTGTTGTATTCTTCATACTCCCGAATTTTGCGTTAAAATCTTGCTGCCGCTCTTTCAGCGAAATTTTATTAGTCAATCGCGCCGACAGCGTGCTTTGAAAAAATCCGCATCAGCAACTAACTTGCCTATTCAAACCTCCATCCTTAACCTTGAACGCCACGGGCATTTACCTCCGTAGTGGGAGACTCCTGTTCTCATTGGATGAGAGAGTATGTGACGTCAACCTCGCCTCTCGAGCAAAGCAGTACGCAGGTGAAATTGTTGATTCGCGCTAGTTGTTCACCGATTTTCAATGCGGAAGGAGGTCTGTCGTGTGAGCTGCAGAATTTAGCGGTGGCGTGCGTTGCTGCAGGAATGGCCTATGGTATGGCTCCGAGTTATTATCCGCCTTCTCCTGACGATTCTTCGGTCTCGTCGTCGTCTACATCAGAGCCCGCCATTTTCGGATCGCTGCACGTGGACGCGGCTTCTTCGACACCATATACGGATGCCACACAATGTAAAAAAGTGACCAGTCACATCAAGAGACCTATGAATGCCTTTATGGTTTGGAGCCAAATCGAACGCCGTAAAATTTGCGAAACAGAACCGGAAATACATAATGCAGAAATAAGCAAGCGACTCGGAAAAAAGTGGAAAACATTTTCCGACAATGAAAGGCAGCCATTTATTGATGAAGCCGAGAGGCTGAGACTCTTGCATATGCAACAGTATCCAGACTATAAATACTGCCCTCGCAAGAAGCAGCCTAGGATGTTTCGGACCAGAGTTAGGCATTGTCAGAAGAAAGTGGGGAAAAAAGCTCCAATGCGAATCAAAGAGAATGGTAGCTCTGCTCGTACCAATGGGTTACCGAAGTCAAAGTTTCGCTCATCTAAAGTCAGGCGTAGTTATTCACCTTGTACTTCAGCACTGACGACCAGTTTGGAAGTTGTACCATTAGTGAGTTCTAGTAGACTTTCTAGAGTCAAGAGATCTACTAGGCGTTCTACAGTCACAAGCTCTGCAGGACTTCCCTCAGTTGCTAGTTCAAAGGTATCACCTGCCATCGGGAGTTCTGAGAGTTTTCCATTTGCAAGCCGAAAACCGGGGACAGTAAGTTCAACAGGGTTACCACCATCCCAAGGATCTGGAGTTTCGACCATTGTACCAAGTTTCAGTGTTACAAGGGTGGGCTTGAAGCTGAGAATTAATCGAAAGTTTTGTGAAACTCCAAGCCAGAACAACCCCAGTCACAGCCCAAACATTGCGGATAATGTACCCAGTTCCCCGTCCACTACTGAAGAGCCAGCGTCATCAGAAAGTGCAAGTTTTTATGAGGACATTCTGGAGAGGTCGCGTGGAACATCGCCAAAGAGGAATGTCTTTCAAGCGGAGTATCTTGACCCTGTGCCAAGCAGCAATAACTGGATATATCGTGATCCATGTCCTTTAGTTGGTATTAATGATTCAGCTCACCCAAGCTCGACCTCATCACAGGAAGTGTCTTATTTGAACAATTTGCTTGATATCTATAGCGAACCTGCTCGCTATAAGTCGCATTTCGAATTTCCCGATTCATTGGTTCCAGAGGTTTTAGGTACATCAGAATGGGTTGACACAACCTTTACTTCTTTCTTAGGCATATAAGTGGATTTGCTTGGATGTCATCATTTCATTACTCTACTACTTATACACCAATTTCTACCTCCATAGTTTGTATGCCAAGTGCTTGCTTGTATTTTCTGATTTTGTGGTCATTATGCATTCACATCAGCATAACTTCAGGGGAAATGCAAGCATTGTATACGTAAAATATGGTATGTTTACTTTATTTACCTTAATATCTAGTCGTTTCGCACTTGTGTGCATTTATATTCCTGTTTTGTGCATAGGTTTACAGCTTTAAAAGCAGTTGTTAGTTTATATGTGTAAGTCATGCATGGTTTTACAATAAGTTCAGTTCATTCAGCACTACATTCTATTTTTAACATTTGATTTTAAACGTGATTGTATATGAAATCGAGTTAACAAAATTTGTATGCACACTGCTATTTCAAATTCTGTTTATTTTATTTTTTTCTTGCCAAAATTATCACTGAGCTTTTATGTGGTATTGAATGTCATTTATTCTGTATTATTTTGTAAAAATTGCCTTAAAAAGTTGCAATTTAAATCATTTTAAATTATCCCCATGAAACTATTTACAAGTAGCTTGTTTCATGTTAAACTGGGGATACTCTTTATAAATATTATTGCCATAATTATAGCTGTGCATTTTTGATAAATTTGTGAATTCAGATATTAGTTTTGTTATAGAAGTTGTATTTTGAAAGTTCTGAAAGCAGATTTTTTTGCATTTAATGATGAATCTGTATAAAGGGATTAAGGTATAAACTTGTATAATTCCGGTGAGCACAGATCTTGCGCTTTTCTCAAAGTATTAAATTTTTTTTTGATTTGCATTTTTTAACTTTTGTTTTTGTTTCTGAAGCAGTAGCATTTTTGAACAAATTTTCAAATGGAAGTGTATAAATAGGAAATGGTTTAATTCTGTTTAGATAACTTGGAATACAAGGTACTAAAATTTGGATTTGCAGTAGCGATTGCTTTTTTTTTTTTTTTTCCTTTCTGCATTGAACTCACTGCAGTTGTGTGGATATTTTTTAATATTTTGTACAAGAATGCTGCATTCAAGTATGTGTGAATAACAAAAGCAATGAGGCAAGATTAACATAAATGCTCCTTTCTTGTCTAAGAACACTGGGATAAGTAGTGATTACTTCAACAGGTTCAGCATGTGTGCACTTTAATTATGTGAAATAGCATTTGGTGCTCATAGTAATACTTATAAAATTTTATGCTTCTTCATGATATATTAATTCTTGTAACTTTTTTCTTCATTGAGTTTTTAAGTGCAGGGTGTGATATAATTATGGTTGTTTCAGCAGAAATTGCCTTTACAACATATTTTTGACATTTTCTTTCTAAACATTTAAGTGTCTTCCACTGTAGTGGTATTTTTGATGGAGCTATTATGTGTGATTTTTACATGTTTTGTCACAGGAGGTGACTAATTTTTTTTTTTTTTTAACATCTTTGGGTAGCTTTTACTGTCACTTTTTTCCTGCAGTGATGTCATTTAACTGCTGAAAAGTATATCTTGTGCTTTTAATTATGTGTTGTGTAATTAGGCTTTGCAGTGCAGATTTCTGAGCAGGCGGTTCTTAAGTCATGAGAACATAGTGCTGCAATACTTCTCTGTTTTCACTGTAGAGGAAATACATGCTGAAGAAATTTCATCTAACAGTATTTTACTGTTGCGGGTACAAAGTAATATGATAAAATATTAATTTGATTAAAAATACTTGCAGAACAAACTCTTAAGACAGATTTTTAAATGATCTTCAGTGCAGCATATATCAATGATCATTCCGGTAAACATTTAAGCGAAATTTTTTGCTCTGCGTGATATTTTAAAAATAATTGCTACTGTGTTAATATTGTAGTTTTTAACTTTATATATACAGTTTTTAACTGCTAGCTTCCATGACAAGAGGACAGTAATAGTTTGAGTATATAGAATATGCAGAATACAATCTTTGAAATAGGCATGTAAAGTCCTCTTAAAATCTTTGAAGTATATAGTGGTCAGTAATTGTGGATTAATTCAGATCTGTTTTTAATTCATTTTCAGTAGTTATTAAAGCACTCGTGGGGATATGCAAATTTTCATAGGAAGTTCAATAAGTTTTTTTGTAGTTCAGCTTCTGAGCAATTTTGAATTCTCTACTTTTATTCACAATTTTAAATCTGGGAGATGGATGCAGTTGTGTGGAAATGGAGGGTTAAGAAAAAATGTGTTAATTACTAGATGAGCATTTTTCAAGAGCTTTAGAAAAATGAAGCTTGGTTGTTATTGTTTTGTTGTTGTTGTTGATTATTAATACATTCCCAAAACATTGTTTCTGTAACTTTGTGATTTTAAGGAGGATTAGAACCCCTCTTCTCCCAATCTTGTGTCATGCATTCTGGTTATCAAAATACTGATGTGGACATAAAATTAGCCAGACTGTTAGATCTGTAATTAGTAATAATTCAGCATAGTATTGTTAAATAAATAAATCCATCGTTCTTTCCACGTTAAGCAATGCACAGCAACCGAAAATTGTTGTGCTGTGCGTTGCTTAGCGTGGAAAGAGCGATGGATTTATTTATTCAACTGACGCCACATATTTAGATGATTTTCACCGTAGTATTGTTAAAATGATTCTGTGCATATGGAAAAAAAATTGACAAAAATAGCACTTTTTCCCCCTCGGTGTAGCTAATTTGCAAAAAAATATATTGGTGAGTTCCAAACTTCTTACAAATTGATCAGTGCTAATAATTCTTTTAAAAGCAGTATGTAAGGCTTTTTTGTGGTGTCATTTTTGACAGTTTTACTAGTTTTTGATTATTTTAAACCAGTGTTATGCCATTGTCATAACAAAAATTCAACCATGTAAATAATAGGATGCATTTTAATAGAGCAATGACAGTTAATTTTTTTGCGCCTGCATGTGTACACAGGGTGATTCGTAATTATTGTTGGGGTTTCAGTGGCATATAATCAGAAAACGGGAAACAATAAACTAAAACCACAAACAGAATGACAGATGACAACTAAAAGTTTTGTTACCTGTAGAATCGACATACATCGGAATGCTAAACCATTTTGATGTGCGCCTTTTGTGGCACAGTAAGGTATCCAAGCGATAATCAAGTGTTCGCCAGCATTTGTGGTACCACTGTTGCTATCGCAGTACCAATTCAGGTCATCAAGGGAAGTCTCGGGGGTCTGGTAAACAATATTTTTCACATATCCCCACAGGAAGGAGTCTAGTATCTGGTGAGCGCGGATGCCACAGAATGGGTCCACCCCGCCCAACCCAGTGCCCAGGAAAATGCGGGTCAAGAAATTTCAGGCGACAGCTCAACGCGGCAGGGGGTGCATCATCATGCTGGAACATGACGTTGGGCTGCTGATCTTCCAGCTGAGGCAACAAGATACAGCTGTAGCATGTCCAGATAGGTCACTGTTTTCTCCTCAAAGAGAAAGGGCCCGAAACATGACACAGTGCACCAGACGTTCACCTTTTGACTATCCCAGACGTTCACCTTTTGACTATCTCATATCAGGGTTTTCGGAGCCCCATATTCTGCAGTTATGTTGATGTACCCTCTCTGAGACGAAAAACTTGGCTTCATTGCTAAATATCTGTGTCCACAGGTAATGTTCATCAGCTTCAACTTTGGACAAACTACATGTCTTGGGTAAATTGGAAACTCGGGGGAGGTATCTTCCTGCTGCAAAACCTGTACAATCTGTAGTTTGTATGCACAGAGTTGAAGGCAGTTATGCAGAACCCTCCAAACAGTCATTTGTGGCATACCTAACTGCTACGCGACTTGTCTTATTGACTTATGAGGGCTTCGATAAAATGGCTTCTTTCCTGTGGATGCGATCATCATCATCCTGCTAAGTGCTCGGTCTTACCACTCCTTTTTGATGCTGCACACTACCAGTACCAGTCTTTTGAAATTAATATTTTTCACACGTATTAGTATGATATATAGAAATTAATATTTTGGGTGTTAAGTGCCAAACTTAACACCAAAAATATTAATTTCTATATATCATACTCAAATTCGAACACACATTAATTATTGCATTTTGACCTGGGGACAAACCACACAATATAATATTAATAAACTACAGGTACTGCAAAATAGATTTATAAGACTAATAGATCTTAAAACATCAAATAATTTTCAACCAATCATATATTCGGTCAAAAGTGAACTCCAATGTATATAATATTTTAACAATAAAGCAATTATATGATTATAACTTGGGAAAAATAAATGTATAAAATAGTTAAAAATGGTATACACAATGATATAATAACACTAAATATACATACTCATTACCACAATACTAGGAATAGATCACTACTAATTCCAATGTTCCCACAAACTGAGAAACTTAAAATGAATATAAATTATAGTGGCCCAAAATTCTGGAACTCATTGCCCCAAGAACTAACATCAATTAATAATTTTAACTTATTTAAAATAAAACTAAAGGCATATCTTATGAAATAATTAGTAAACAATAGGCAATTTCGAGTAAATGGAAGAAATGTGGGTTGGTATGATTATAGAGTGAGGTGCAAACGTTATTTGTTGTTTATTTATAAATATATATGTGACTATGTAGTGAAGTGTATATGATACTTATTTGTTTAGATATAATGAAGACTATTGTTGATGGAACACATTGTTATATGTGTTGGTTGTGAGCAAGTACGTGTACCTACCATATATGTGTTGGCTTGCCTTTTCTGCTAAGCTTTATGTTTTTTGTATTCTGGGGAGAGGAGGGCTATGTCAGGCCTCACGGCCTTTTCCCTCCTTTTCCTAGTTGCTGTAGTGGCAACTGAAAGAATAAATAAATGAAATGAAATGAAACTGCTTTAACCGTCAGATAGCATTATCGGAAGGTGTAGCTCTGCCATACTGTGTTCTGTAACGACGTTGTGTTGTGATAACTGACTTTGTTTCGAAGAACCATAGTATGCACATTGCTTTTTGTTGAACAGTCTCCTTTTGAAGTATGACGTCAATTCAGCGGGTACCGTGTTGCCACAAAACTTTCTGCGGTGAATTTTTTATGTTGGCAGTTTTATTTATTTTATTTGGTCGGTTACGAATTGACCATGCCAGGCCACAGAAACCTTGACAATAATTATGAATCACGCTGTATATCTATTTTTATGAAAAGGTTGAATTTAAAAAAGTGAGTGCAATAGATTAATTTCAGTAATAATTATTTAATTTCATTTTGGAATGTCATAGCTAATTTACAGTACATATAACATATACTCTAAATCACTGACAGCCTTAAAAACATTCTGCTCCAACTAGAATTGAGATGGAAAAGGAATTGGTTTAGCCATATTATGTTTGCCTTTATTAATTGGAACATTGTCAAAGCATGTTCTCTTTGCCGCCCCGTTGGCGCAGTGGTCTAAGTGATGGCCTCTGATCATTCATCCAAAAGGTGTCCGGGTTCAAATCCCGGTGAGACATGGATATTGTGTTTGTCTTACGGCACTGGCTCTCTCCCTTCCCTGGAACCAGTGACCCTAAATTAAGGACAGGTGACTGCTTATAGCCCATTGAGTTGCTCATGGTGGTCGTTAAAAACCTCCAATAAATAAAAATAAAAAAAGCGTGTTCTCAATAAATGGTGACTTGTGTGTGCCAAAAGTGTTTTGGTGTGGTCACTGTTCATTGAGAGCAAGCAGAGTGTGACAAATATCAAGAGGTCAAACTTGAAAAACAGTAGAAAAGGTCTCTGAGAATACTTCAGATTCTTTGAAAACTGTTTATATTAAATTAGCTGCAAGTGAAGTGTTACTGATTTAATTTCTGTTTAGAACATGTATATAAAGTTTGTTACACTGGAAAATGGAGGATAACAAAGCATATCAGCTGTGAAGTTAATGGATTGCTGAACTTGCATTATTGACTATCTCAGGTACTTCATTGGCCTCTATGAAAGAATACTGAAAAAATTGTCTTGATCACCTGTAAACTTTTTGGCAACCGGTATGCTCCGAACGTTTGAGGTGATCAAGACAGTGTCGAAAGTCTTCAGTTTTTCAATTCTTCTTTAATGTAATAACATGGCTAAACATCTACCTTCAGTTATTCATTATGTGGGTATTGTGTATGTTATTTATGTAAAATGCAATACACAACGAATAACTGATTTTACAGTTTGAGACTAACATAACAGTGTATCTAATAAAGATGCATAGGGGTAAGGGCGGAAGATTATTGTGCTTCATGGTTATTACGGAATACTACAAATTGTTTACAGAAATGTACGTGTCAGAGTATAATACAAAAAGAAAAAAACAAACTTTTAAAACGTACATGGGAAGGTGTTTTTCTTCAGTCAGAAAGGGGTTTACTTAATGCTAAAAAAATTGTCTCACTGTGATGTCCATCCACCCTTTGCTTAAGCTAACTTGCTTTTAGCAGTCTATTGAAAGGAAACGAAACTAACCACTTCAAAATTTTGCTAATCAGAATGCTAGGTGCTAAAAGAAAATATTGATTTTATGAAATACTATGTTCTTGTGTGGTGCTAAAATGTTAGTACTTATGATATATTCACAGTAATTCCATTTCACCAGATCTGTACTATTGTGATTTTGTTAGTTTTCATATTTGCTTGTAAAACTTGTAAGTAATTTTGTTATTCTGCATTCACATAATTACTCATTTCCATAACCTGGGGGATAAGAAGAAGTAATTGTACTTTCATGAGTTGAATAGGGTGATATTGTAAAGCGGCACGAAGTAGGCGAATGAGAGTATGGCTGTATTGAATGACATGGGTGAAGTGAAATTTAGCTAGTTGTATTTTATCTCCATTTTAAATTTGCTTCATTTTTGGGGGAGAGTGTAAAGTACATTCAGTGCCATCTTTCTGGACTTGTGGAACCTAGATAATCCCTCGTCAGTAGACTGCACTGATAGCTGAGTGGTCACTGGTTTCTTTCTGGCTTGTCGTGGGGTTGAGTCCTGGATATGGAATTGGTTGTGTGTTTGTCTTAGGGTTAACTCTCATCCTTTCCTGGAACCAGTGGCCCCAAATTAAGGATGGGTGACTGCTTTTAAAGCACCTGAGGGTTGTTCATAGTAGTTGTAGAACCCCAAAAAGAAAAATCTCCAGTAGGGATTTGCATCTGCATTTTGTTAAAAAAAAAAAAAAAAAAAAAAAAAAAAAATGTATGTATCATATTGCAAAACCATTGGAAAGTATTGCATTTGTTGTTGCTACCCTGTTTTCTGGGGTACCATATAGCTAATATACCAGCAGTACCGCTTTACTAGTTCACCACATGGATATTTCTGTGATAACATTTTTTATATAATCTAATTGTGTTTGAATAGTGAAGAGAAATGGTGATAAATAAAAAAATAACCCTTCACAACTTGTAATTTCTTTGATTTTCAATATGAAGGGTTTGAGTCTCATGAGAATACAGTGTATTTATGTTCTAAAAACATAAGACGTGAACATGATTGAACACAGAAGTGTAGAATATGTTGCTTTATCAGAGGAAGTCAAACATTCTAATACCATCTAATGTATTTTATGTAAATTTCCAGCTTTAATTTTTAATATTTTATTCATGTTAGAATTCAGGATATTTTATTTTCTAAGGTGCTTAGATTTTTGAAACAAATGGTTTTTAGTAATACATTAGACGATCCACTTGCATAATATGCATATGTTTGAGGGTGCACTAATCTAGTCATATATATTCTCGGATTTCAGCTAAGATTGCTGTGTAAGTAATCCATGGAGCAAATCAGTGTGCTATGTGCTAAATAAAACAGGATTCTAGTAAACCAACAGCAGCATATGGTAGGGCTTGAAAAATACCAAGAGGAAAGTATTGAATGTATGGTGTGGGTAAATTTAATTGTTGGGCATGTAAGTTAGAGAATCTGTCAACAGTTACATAATCTGTAAAATTGTGCATGTGCACCCCTGCTTTTTTATGTGTGTGTGCCAATTTATGTTTAAATTCTGCGTGGGATTTTTTAAAATAATTCTCAGGAAATTTTTCAAGCCCTCCAGCTATTTTGGCTTTTGAATCTAAGTCATTAACATTTATGGCTAATGATTTATAAAGACAATATTTAGTAGTTGAACATAAAGAAAAAGGTTTGTTTGACAGTGGGTTGGTATGTGCCAAAGCTTTATAGTTTGCAGATTTCAATGTGAAAGTGAGGGAGAATTGATGTAGTCCTAGTGTTGCTAAACTTAGTGTCAAGTAACCTTATGCCCTTTTGCTATGAGCAGCAAGAAAACTAGCTGCATAATTTTTGCATGGTCAACTGGTTCAGAATAGTGTAGCTCTAAATCAGAGCTGCCACATAAAACATTAAAGCTATTTTAACCTCATTTCCTTGCATATTATATAGGTGGGATTCATTTGGTTTCATGTGACCCTTGTGTCAGATAAGGCATTTTTTCAAGTCAGCGTGATTTAAAGAAATAGTTCAGGCATGACCTATTTTTAATAACTAAGTTCATCCTGAAATTGTCAGATGAACTGAAGCAACCCTTGTGTCAGATAAGGCATTTTTTCAAGTCAGCGTGATTTAAAGAAATAGTTCAGGCATGACCTATTTTTAATAACTAAGTTCATCCTGAAATTGTCAGATGAACTGAAGCAATAAATGTGCGTATCAGCTGTTAAGAGTTTGTATTTGCACTAAACTCAAAGGATTTGGAGTTTTTGATATTCATGTGTACGAGATCTGTACTTCAACAGTAGTTTAGAAGTTAATGCACATGTTCACACAAGCACTTGAATGACACAGCATGCAATTTAACACTGAGTCAAAAGGTATACATATTTTTAAAATTATTCAATTATGTGTAGTAGCATTGAAAGAGTGTCATAGCGTGGGAGTATTTAGGCTAAGTAAATGCAAAAAAAAACTAGCATTTCTATTCACTAGTAGTAAAAAGTTGCAATTTCTTTATATTGTTAACTGTGCAAAGGTAGTTAAATCCAGAGTGGGAAAAAGTTGGTGGATAACGGAAATCGTTCAAATTCAATCTCAGAACTTCTAGGGGGAAATTTGATGACATGGAATTAATGTGTCCTGCGTAAAGTTAATGACTTGGAAATAAGTCACTCTTTCAAGCATTAAACAGATACTGGTTTGGATTGTGACACTATCATTTTGCTGTTATCTGTTTCAGAGAAAAATACCACACATTCAATTCAGTTTGTGTCATCCGAGCTGCACAGCTACTAGGACATCTCACTTCACTATCTGGATCAAGTGTTGACATTTTTCAGTGTCTACCAAGAATATACACTGCTGGCCACCCAAAATGCAACACCAAGAAGGACACAAAATAGCAAAGCCAGATTTACTGGACACATAACAACAGATACAAAGATGAAACGATTGAGCTTACAAGCCCGTGCAACTTGCGGAACATGCAGACAACATTAGTTCGCGTGGCCCCCCATGGCTGGCAATAACGGCCGCTACACGCCGCGGCATCGAACAAAATTGGCTTTGGATGTGGGCTTGAGGTATGTCGGTCCAGGCTGCTTCCATACCTTGCCACAGTTCATCAGGCGTAGCCGCGGGTGGTGCTTGCTGGGCCACTCGGTTGCAGATCAGCAACCAGATGTGTTCGATGGGCGACATATCGGAGAACAGGCGGGCCACGGCAGCAGTGACACCTGGTGGGCCGTGAAGAAATGTTGCACGATGCGTGCCATGTGCGGGCAGGCATTGTCCTGTTGAAACGTGGTCGCTGGCAAGACTACAGGCTCCAAAATGTCGAAGATGGTGCGGTGGCTATTTAGTGTACCGGCGATGTGTACCAGAGGGGTGCAGGTGTTGTATCCAATTGCGCCCCAAACCATAACGCCAGGCGACGGACCGGTATGGCGATGCATAATGCAGGCGTCATAGTCTCTCGCTGCTGTGCCGCCACACGCGGATCCGACCATCGTGGTGTTGCAGGCAGAAACGGGAAGCGTAGGAGAAGACAATGTCGTGCCATTCTGTAGTCCAGGTGCGGCGTTCAACGGCCCACTGCCGCCGCACTCGCCGGTGGTGTAATGTCAATGGTAATCGGAGCAATGACCGCCGTGCTACGAGTCCCCGCTCCTGCAGATGACGTCGAACGGTACGTGCTGACACAGGTTGATGCGCAACACACCCTAATTCCTGCACTAACGTTCGTGATGTGGCGGTGCGAGCCGTCAATGCCCGCCGCACAACACGCCGATCCTCTTGTTCGGTGGTGTGCCGCGGCTTTGGCAATCGCTCACGTCGGTCCGTCCATCCCTCCTGCACCCACCGAATCTATACTCTCCTCACTTTGGCTGGATGTCGTCCCACACGGGCGCCGATGTCTCTGTCCGATAAACCGCTGTCGTGATAAGCCACTATTCGTCCTCTGTCGAACTCCGAAACGTGCTGGAATGACTGCCGTATTCTGCGACGAGGCATCGGGAAGCTTCGAACGCACAGGTCCGGCAGCACAGCACACTTCCACTACTTACACCCTGCCTTCTGTGCACCCTTCTTATAGTGCTTCTCGGTGGCGTGCCGGGCACACATGATTTGCATATGCCCTGCAATGCTAATCGTTTGCATGTCCTCTCGCGGGCGACGCATGCTGTGAATTTCAGGTCAATCGGATGCTTCCTTCTTGGTGTTGCATTTTGGGTGGCCAGCAGTGTATTTTGGCATTCTTGTATAATATCCATCTATTCTTTACCAATTACCAGAGATATGGGAACACTAAGTTTTCTGTGAAGCAGTGTTACAGATGCAACCAGCAGTAATGTCTGGTTGTTGGTTGTATCATTTTATGAAAAACTGATTCTATTGTAGGATTTTGTGTTGTAGCTTTGCGATCAGATGTCTTACCAACTACAGCTTTAATGAAACATTAGGCAAAAGCATGTAACAAATATATTAGGCATTAAGAGTGAACATTGCTCTTAAGTTCTGTGCTTTTTGATTGAAATTTTACATAAATTCATCCTTTTTTTAAATCAGAGTAGGTATGAGATTATGGACTGTGTGTGTGTGTGAGAGAGAGAGAGAGAGGTTTTAGAACTGAGGCCAAATTTATGTGATATGTAGGGAATTGCAGTTGCTAATTTTTTGTGGGGTCAGAGGAAAAAAATATTGAGGTCCCATGGCAACTGAATTGCTGAACAAAATTTATTTAGTATCTTTCAAATTCTGTTCTGCAGTGGTATGCTTAGTTAAAGTGTGGGTCTTGTGTGTAGATCTATATTTTCATCCCACCAGCTTTGTTTAGCTAGTCTGTTTTGTTGATGTAAGCATTCAGATGTAAAAGATTTCAACAGAAGAAACAGAATTTAATACTGTTTAAAAATTAAGGGAATTTGTTTTCCCTTATTCATCCATGAAGCTACCATCTAATCTTCACTTGTTGCCAATCTGTTTAGAGGCAGTTATCAATCAGGATGGTTAGCCATTTCTCATTTGAAAGGCAACCATAACAATCTGGAAATAAAATTGAGGAGTACAAATGCCAAGATACCCTTGAGTGAAGATTGGAATGAAAAACAAAGCTTATTTTGAAGACTTTCACCAACCTGTGTTGTGAAAATATCATTCTGCTATGGGGGAGCAAGCCAAGCGGAGAGAAGAAATCCAAACAGTTCCTAATCTCCACTACTTCTGGTGAAGCCCCTTTATAGTGCAAGAATGCACACACACACACACATCATGATTGATGTGCAGCTGAAATAGTCTTTGCCTCCATAATTTTTGATAACATTTACAGACCATATTGAGAAGACTAATATCCCCATTAATCAGTTCATTTACACATTTATTACTGTGCAAGTTTTGAGTTTTCTGTTCCCCAAAAATTGCAAATCTTAATTGGCGAATGCTAGAATCTATTATGGAACTTATAAATACAATGCTGTGGATATTGCAACTACACCTAGATTGGAATAAAATAAACTGAAGTTAACAAGAGGCAATTTTTGGAAATAATTAGAAGCATGATATTGTCAGACCAGCATTGGAGAATAGAATACCAAGAAAAATTGCAATATGTGGAATCTTTAACTTGGCCGTAATCTAAGTGCTCTAAAAATTCCACATCAGTGCATTTTTGTTTCTGTAAAAGTAAATTTCTTAGTATTGTAAGGAGAGACCACCTTTTTGACTGTTCTGGAACAGCAGGATCTAATGAAAATGAACATGATAATACCACAGTTTACAAAATTACTCAAATTAACATGTTTTGTAGCGTGATTGTAAATTTACAGTTCCCTGGGATCTCAAAAGTGTAACAGATTGACAGTTTCACTTAGCTGATGTGGGAGAATGTTCTACACACTGCATCAGTCTCTTTACTCAGTCTTTGCTTTCATGAGCCAGCAGCTAGAAGAGAGCAATAAAGTACCATCCCATTTCAGGAGGAACTGCTCAGATTTGTGTAGAGATTTGATACTGACCATAGCTAAGTTCAAGTCAAAATGTGTTTTGTGTACCAAGCTGGGTTTTTCTCTCATAAATATTACATGCATGAACAGGCCTGAAAAACAGTTATAAAATATTTTTTTCTTTCAATTTGCTATGATCTGCCAAATATGGAAATTTGCCCAGTTAAGAGCTTTCAACTAATCTCACACAAGTAAGTCCTGAATTTTAAAACTTAAGGATAGTAACTTTTTTTAGAATCAATTTTCTAGTATAAAATTTTGACATGCTGACAAGGTATATAACTTGTGTATCTTACAGAAATCTTACTGTTCAAATCAAGAGAAATTTTTTTTTATCCTTTCTTTTTAATTTAGACTAAAGTAATTGAATTGTGCTAGTGTCAGTGAAAGTTCTGTGAATGAATCTTTTCATTAATAATGTTAGTGATGTGAGAAATACAAAAGATCAAATGCACATGCATTAATATTATAATCATTGTATCTTAAATGGTAGCATTTGTATATTACATTTGTAGACTTGGTGAGACAAAAGGCCAAATTCGTGTTCGATTTTGGAAGTGTCATGTTGTAAATAAGTGCCTTTTTGTACAGATGAAAAGTTTAAACGCACAAATTGTAACTGAAGCTAGAGCTTTTATTGTTTTGGTTTGATAAGTGTGCTTTTATTGTCGTTTTTGTTTTTAATCAAGAGCTACAGTTCTCGTATTGTAATGCCTCCGTACTTCTTTCTATACAAAATTTTGATACTGCTATTAGTTTCAATGTTACAAGAAACTAGAAATTTTATGTTGCACCTAAAGTAGATCTATTAAAATAAATAAGTAATTTTAATAAATATTAGTGTTCTCTCCAAAGTGTTCTGGCTGGATGGTTTTATCTAGCTCTTTGCCTTCCTGGCTGCTGAGAAAACTTCTCTTTATAATTGAGCTCATTTTCATTACTCCTCTAATTTTTTTTGTTGAATTCTGTTTTTTGGTTTTAGTGATTACACAATTTCAACAGATGTTTTTGTAGAGACTAGCATTGCATCTCGGCAAAACTAAAAGTACATTAAAACCTGGTTAAGTGACAACCTTGGTTACTGACCACCTGAATAAAGTAGCCTTTTTTACAAGAACCACGGATTTCCATATCTTGATAATGGCAAAAAAATTTCCATTTAAAGTGACCACCTGTACATTGTGTTACCTTTTTACCAAAATTCAAGTAAATCCCACCTGTTGAAGTGATCAGTTTTATACTTAAAAAGCAAAAGGAACTTTAAATTTTTGCTCAGACAAGAGTTATAGTAGGATTTTTAGGGAAACTAGTGTGCCTTTGTTCAAACGGATATTTTGACCCTTGTTATATCAATATTTTGTCATTCTTTTGCACTATGAGTGGACAAATCGTTCTACTTCCTGTCCCTTGGCTTAGAGGGGGGGGTACTAACATTCCCAATCATTCCAGCTAGAAAAATTTTCCAGAGAGAACACTAAATATATAGTGGTTACACTGTAAAGGTCATCTCATACTAGTTAAACCTTTCACTGTGATGATTTTTTCTTGTCTAAATCATTTCCTAGTTGTGGACTGTTTTTGTAAACCACATAATCTATGTGTAAAATGTAACCTTGTCATCACATTACATTTTGAAAGCAAAAACTTGTCAAAAAAAATTGAATATTGAATTTATCTTTTGTTTGTGGCCTAGGTTCTGAGACTGCCACATTTGATTATTGATGACTTGCAAAGCTTCAGTTTTCTTTTGTGTAATTGTTGAACTGTATGAAGAAAATGTGTATGTTTTAACATGGTTTATAATGAATTATTTGTAGAAATTTTTCGAAAAGCATGGTCGAAAAAATTTAGCCACAGACAATTCATATATGATGCCTAAATATTTGAGGTTGACAATTATTCCTTTTATATTTGTGTTAATGGTAATTAAACATTTTGCATGAACAATGTGAGTGACTCTTCAGTGCAGCTACAAAAGCAAAGCCATATTTGAATTTTTTAGCCATTCTAATTCAGACAATTTTATTCTCCAGTAACAGAGCGGTGTTTCTCATTTGAAAAAGAAAGTTAAATTTTTAAGTATTTTTAATTGTTACTACTGTCTTTTGACAGTAGATGCCAAGTTTGTATTTTTCATTTGCACTGAATTGCACATATTTGAGGGGCCATCAATTTTACAATGAGCATGTTTTATATATAGAAGCTTTCTGTAGTGAAAGTAATGTTATTCCTATTGTGTACTACAGTCCAGGAGATATTAGTTTGGACATCTGTAAAGCTCAATCTTTTATATAAAGAGAGGTGCTGTGCTTTGATAATTTCATAACCAGAAGTGCAGTGTGTCACTTTCATTATGTGAAACACTGTTTTGTACTTAGTAGCCAGGATTATACATAATTTTGTGTTATGTAAAGCTTTAGAGGCTTATGTTAGCCTTGTGAACTCTGTATTGATCGTTCAAATTTTTATACTGCAGCTTTGTAACATTTGTGTAATTTTGTTAACCATCTACTGTAATGTTTGTATATGAAAATATAAAAGTTAAAAGAAATGTTTCTCTGAGCTGCATTTATTTTCCTTTCTTACTTACTGCACTGGCTACTTGAGCCAAAGTCTGTCCATGCCTCACCAGCAAGCCTTCTCCATCAGGATCTGTCCCATGTAAGCGCCAAATTCATCTTCATCCAGTTCTCATTCTAAATCATCCAGTTACCTTCAACTTGGTCTTTAACGTCTTTGTCTTCCCACTATGCTTCCTTCCACAGTGCCCTTTGTCCTCATTACATAGTCGTACCAAAGCATTCTTTTCAGCACAGCGGTTATGTCTGGCTCTTCACATGGTTGTTGATAGTGGGAGTCTGTTAGTTTCTAGAAAATATTAAGAAATCTTATGTTCAGGCCTTTATAAGAATATCTAATTTCAGCTTAGACTTTTTGAAGAATATCGAATATTTTAGCTAACTGTTGTATTGATTTTTCTGAGTTTTTTAGTTACATCTTCTCATAATGGTCATTTAAATGCAACCAGCAAATTCTGCAGTTCCAGGAGACTATTAGGTTTACTCGTGAATGTGACATTGGTAAATTTTACAAATTCCAGGAATGTTGGGTTTACTTGTTAAATGTGCAGATGTTATCCTCAGTTTTGCAGTAGTGACCACTGAGGACATTTGCTTCAACAAGACTTGCTGGTGAAGCCTACTCCACCCCTCTCACACACTGGAGGTGAAATGCATATAAGATATTCTTCAGTGGTTTTGACATAACAAAAATGCATTAATTTTATAATTGATTAACATAGATCTTCATATACCATGTTAATACCAACCAGGAATTGCCTATTGATACTGTGTGGTACATGAAGAAGGTACTCTGAAAGGTTTTTTACTCTTGACAACTGTTGACACAAGAATTTTGTTAATGTGCACCATGAATCAAATACAAAATATGCAGAACTATTACTTTTCAAAATTGGTAGTTAAGGTAACACTTTTGCTGTCACTGTGGATGAGTGGTCAGAGACAGTTCCTGGCTTGTCAGAGTTCAGGCACAAATGGTGCATTTTGCCCTATGGTGTTGGGCTCTTGTCCTTTCCTTAGAACCTGTGGCTCCAAATTAAGGACAGACATGTAACCCTCAGTATTGTTCATGATGGTAATTTTAAAAAAATCCTGGGCTGAGAGCATGTTGATATTAATTTTAAGTTGTTTTATTGTTTGCAGTAGCTGTTCTCAAGGCCAGATTTTTACTTTTGTCAGTAAGATTGATCATCTAGCACTGTGACTAGTTCAATGTATGTGCCTTTTGGTGTTCCACTTTCCTAGCATAAGGAGTCAGTAATTTGTAAATGTGAGGTTAATTTTTAACTAGCCTGATCAACTGGATATATGGGATACCTTAAGTCATTCCAAACTTAAGGAAATTACACCAGGGCTGTACATGGCTGAAGTATGTATGCTGGTGATTTTGTGATTATACTCTGTACATGTCTGATTTTGTTTACTTGCACACAGCTAATTAGAAGATGTGTATAGGCACAAAAACGTAGGGCGAGAGCTTCAAGCTTGTTGCCCTTCAGTATTTAAAATGTCACAAATGGTGGACATTAAATGACATGTTTTACCATCTGATAGGCTATGTGCCTGATATGTAGACCACATGCAGTATTTCTTTGGAAAGATAGCAAGGCAAATGTTGTAACTACATTCTTCAGATATTTCCTAATCCCTCCAGTAGTCTCAATTCCTGCACCAACAAATGCATATGTGTATAAATATTAGTAACAATTCCAGACCATATAAATGTTATACACAGTCTTTCCGTATCATTTGTTTAATGTTTTATTGAACCATTCAGTGACCTACTGCTATTACCACTCTATGGCCCATAGCACAACACCAAGGACTCCCATTTGGCATAGCACAACACCACAGTTGTGCATGCTTGGCTTTTTTAGGTGCACTAGTTTTCCCAGAATTCCAAATTTAAGCATTATTCCACAAAATTCCTCTGTATTTAGTTTGTCATTAACTGTGTTGAAGTCAATAAAATGGACATGTATCTCCTGTGAGAATAAGCATATTACTAAGTTGTGTGGTGTTTTTAGGGTTAATGCTTGAAAAAAAATATTGAAGTAATTTACCTACAGTCAAATCCAATTCACTTAACAGTCTAACATTGTATACTATAGAAGTTATAATTTCAAGTAGATATCACATATACACTATTTGTTTGTAAGGTGGAGACAAATATTCTTTAGGTAGTTTGGCCATGTTGAAAGAATGAGTTGTGATGTGCTTACCATGAGAATTGATTCAGTCCATGTGGCGGGGGAGAAAGGAACACTAAAGAAATCGTGGGAAGCCAAGATTCAGGAATGTGCATGTGAGGAAGCTAATGAATGTAAAGTACAAAAAGGTCTTTTGTGAGAAGTGATGGATGCCAGTTAAGCTTGAGTTGTATGCTGAGATCACTGTAAATGTGTACATTTGATTCATCAACAGTAAGTAAAATCTAGTTCCATCAGTTTGACTTGAATCTGGCAGATGATCTTTCTCTGAGGAGCTAACCACTGAATCTCAGCTAACAGCTTAGTGATATGTGTATGTGCATATGGGGTTCACTGTTTTCTCCCCTCCTTACTGAGCTTTTATTTGGCACATTGAAAACACCACTGGGTAAATACATATAATCTCTAAACAAAATATTGGCCATGGTATATTGATGGTGATTCACAGTTTGCTGCATATCATTGTACATCCTGGCCCTTCTGTGCTATGTTTGACTTACCATATGCAAAAAAAATACTGGCATCACTTCCTTGAATTCAATTGCTTTGGGAGTAAGAGCTACTTAGGGGTTAGGGATATGAATCTAACATAGAATTCCATAGAAACACCTGAGTAAAGCAATGCACCACTTGCCTCTTTTGGTCATGTGGTTTGACATTACTTTGTTTTATTTTGAGGTGGCTGGAGTATGTTTTCCATTGTTGAAACCTTGTTAGCCATATTCAGTTTTACCCTTATATTCATCTGAATGCAATATATAATCTTAGAGATAGCATAAATGTGGCACTTTCCCTACTATTTCTGTATTGTAAACAGTTGGAGTGTAGGCATGTAAAACAACCCAAGCTTAGCAGTTCCAATTTAAGGGCTTAGCACATACAAAAAAGCAATCAAGGCATCAAACCTCTTATCATTCCTCGTGCACTAAATGTTAAAGGAGGACAGCATTAAAACTGAAAGGTCCCCCTCTACCAGATATTGCATGCTTTCATAAATACAAATCTTGTCAGTGACAGATGATTTTGCACTCCAGTTGCACTTCCAACAAATAACCCTTATGCAGATATTTCACATCTTTTTAACAATTCAGTTGCTGCTTCTGTACAAATGCCTTTCACACCATCACTGTATACTGCAGTGCATTATGTGAAGGGTGTCATTGATTTATGCCACATTAAATGTGCCATTGTGTTGAATTTCAGTACTTTGTGAGATGTATACTATGACAAATTTGAGGAAATGCAGAGCTTCACTACTAAACCAAGTGTTTAATAACTATGCACAGCACTATCTATATACTCTAATTTATTTTACAATACGAAAACAAAAATTGCCTTTCAATGGGAAAAGTAGGCCGCCTCGGTGGTGCAGTGGTCTAAGCGATGGCTTCTGATCATTCATCAGAGATGGATCCGGGTTTGAATCCCGGTAAGGCATGGATGCTGTGTTCCTCTTAAGGCACTGGCTCTCTCTCCCTTCCCTAGAACCAGTGACCTTAAGTTAGGGATGGGGCTACTGCTTTATAGCCCATTGAGTTGCTCACGGTGGTCGTTAAACCTCCAATAAAAAAAACCAAAAAAAAAAAAAACCTTTAAATATATTTCACTCTTGTTTCTCTTTTGGCAAGAGAAGTTTAAGCTATATTTTTGTGGAATTGTGCCTCTTTCATTTAAAATACTCCTCTTCCATTTTACACAAGAATTAAAATAATAAAAATGTTTATCAATCCTAGTTGTGACTTATTAGTACACACAAGTTAAAAGAATCTTACCAAATATCACTTTTTTTTTTTTTTGGCATAGGAATGCCACCTGTTGGCCATGTGGTGAATTCTTCAAGAAACCTGTATCATCATGCAACAGGAGTCGAAACCACTTTTTTTTTTTTTTTTGGTCCAAATATGTTGCTTTATGCCATCCAGAACAATGAATATTCAAGTGATAGAAGGGAGTAAACTTTTGGTGTAAGGTAGGTAAGATGCCTTCTACCTTGTAGCCGAAAATCCTGTAGCGGGCTTTCAGATGGCAACGCAATCAAATTCAGTACTTTATATTTCTAATTTTAAATTTTCCGAAGGCTTGTCCACATATGCTGATTGCTATGTGCTTTGGAAATTCAATATTAATTACCATGATATTTATTTGCTCTGTATGGTAGTCCTCAGGCTGTTAAAACAAGAAAACCCATAACTGATCCTTTAATATTCAGCAGTAAAACTCATCCGGTATTTTATATATATATATATGACCTTACATCCCATATATATATATATATATATATATATATATATATATATATATAATGTGGCAGTTTGATGCATTGCATTTATCTAGCTTTTGTACTGTAGTCCAAAAAATATGGTGAATCTTTTTGAAGCATTGAATATAATTGTATATATTATATTCAATGCTTGATTCCAAAAACCAATATGAACTACGGACTTCACACCATTTTTCATCTTTTGTGCTGTGCACAACACTTGAGTTTTAGTTCTCACCTTGGGGCACATAAGACGACGTCCTCACTTCTCTTTTTTTGATTGGAGGTTTAACGACCACTGTGAACAACTCAATGGGCTATAAGGAGTTGCCAGTCTCTAATTTAGGGTCACTGGTTCCAGGGAAGTGAGAGAGCCAGTGCCGTAAGACAAACACAACATTCATGCCTCACCGGGATTCGAACCCGGGCCCCATTCCGGACCTCACTTCTCTGGTGACATGGTTTCAATTTAGTGTCTGTCACAACAGGCATTGAAGTTATGCAGAATTGTGTTATGGAGAACTTCAAGATGCCTTGGATGTAGCCTGTAAGATATACAGTATACTCAAAACTCTCTCTGTTTAGCACTATAATTGTGTCCAGTGTGGAGGGAAGTTTTTTTTTTTTAAATTCCTACTTGTGCCAAGTGTTCATCATAGGCTTCATAATGTGTGTGTTTAAACATGCATTCATGATGAATTCCTGTTAGTAAGTTACATATTTGGTTCAAAGAAGATTAATTACCAACTTCATTCTTGTATACATTCAGTGAAGTTCAATGGTCAAAATTTTATCGCAAGGTGCATGATCATTCCTGCATACTATATATCTACAATTTCTTCATTGTGAGCCAGTTTGTACTGGAAAAGAAGTTGGCATCAATGGACTCTTATGGCAGAATAATTTTTTCCAGGTAATTGTGCTGACCTAGCTTCAGTGACATTGTTACAAATAATTAAAACACAATGAAAATAGTAATGGTTATGATGCTTTTATTCAAAATTTATGAATATTTTGAAAAACCTGGAGGTTATCAGCATTATGTGGCACTAGAAGTGTGAATGGTTTATTAGAATCACATTATCCTCTTAGTTTCCTGAAATATTTTAAGAAATGAACAACTGTTTTCATGCAAAGAATCTGTTGATTTAAACATGGAGTTCTATACAACAAATTGTTCAGTGTGTTTTGCTGTACTTTGAAAGGTAAGTTATTAAAATCATTTAATAGCTACTAATGGAAAGAACTGCTGGCAGTGAGTGTTACTAATTTAAAGTGCCAAACTCTTCTATACAAGAGTTAAGATTTGTTTTCTTATCTATGGATTTTTAAGTAATCTAATCATACTGAATTAATTTGAAAAGTGTTTTTTTTTTAATTACATGGGGTGATTATGGTGAACAGTTTATTTTAATGACTTAGTGCTGACTTCTGAAATTTAAAACCCACTAAACAGAGTTGATGGGGCTAAGTAATTGAATTCTTCTGGAAGGCTTAAGTGTCTGGTCTTTATTGACAAAAATTCTGCATTAAGAGATTACAATGGTGTTAATTTTTACAATATGTGGTTACAGATATGCCTTGAATGTTTTGTAAACTATTTCTGCACAATTTATTTCACATTGCTGGACTGTGCTTGGCAGGATCATCTGGAATTAAGAATGGAGTTATTTTTGGGAATCCCGCCTTCCTCCAGGAAAAATATTTTCCCCAAATTTGAATTCCTACTTGCGAAGAAGATTCAAGGTTTACTATTTCATGAGATTTACTTCACCCTTGTACTTATCTGTTGGTAGTAAAAAAATGTAATATGATTCATCTAATTTCAGTGCTTCACTGACCTTAGTATCTGTTCATGATACCTCTATAGATTTGTTCTGCTCACAGCTGAGAACTTGTGAATAGCAAATGCAATCGTGATACTGTAAGTAGACTAGAGACATGGCACAAGTTTCAGTGACAGGACAGATGGTCTAATGCAGCATCCCCATAAGTTGTACATTGGGAATATGCAAATTGATCTACTGGTATGACCTACCTGGATATTGGTTCCTTTGAGTGGCATTAAAGGTGTTAGATATTGTGTGTGGTGTCACCTTCTGGTACTTCCTACTGGAAGATCTATACATCTAAAGTTTTAGTTATTGAGTGTTGCCTTTGGCTTTCCCAGTTCTTTGTGTTGGGGCTTTTGTTCTGTTGCAGCTGCTGATTAAACATCCGAGTCAGTGTCAGTAGATGGGTTGATTCTGCAACTGGCATGTCAAAGACACTCCCAGAGAAGCAAGAGCACTAAGATCGTCTCTCACAAAGGTGCTGGCAATTTCCTTTCCCTCTGTGCACGTGAAATGACTATACTAAGTGTCACAGTTGTAAGTATGGCAAATGATGTGATATCATGATTGATAATCATTTGATTTGCATGTTTCTAACAATATGTAGGTTTTGCAATGTTGAATCTTTTACAGTTTTTATGGTATTGAATGGCTGACTTGCATCCAGTTCCCTTAATCTTACTTTTGCATAATTATCATGAAAAGATGTCTGGTACAACAGTAGCAGGGGATAAGGTTTTCAACAACCACAAAATTAACTGGAATCATTGTGATGCTTTTTACATTTAAAAAGTTTAGTAGAAAGTAGATAATTAATGTACAGGGTATATGTATAATAGATAAAGTAATGTAAAAAAAAAAAAAAAAAAGCCCAACAACAGATTTTTATAATAGTGTGTGTAAGGTTTGATCAAATAGTATCTGACCTAGGGCAAGAAAAAAAGAAGCCTAAGTAACCTGTTGTGTAGTTTCTTTAGTTCCCTTCAGACACTACACACTTATTCTAGCAGTCTGTCCACTGATCATAACATTTTATAAAGTCACTTTCAGGGATCACCAATAGGTGCTGTGTCACATTATTGATCTCTCCTGTGTCTTGAATTTTTAACTTCAGGAACATCCAGAAGTCATACGGAGCTACGTCTAGAGAGTATGGGGCTTGCCTCAGTTGTGGGATCTGATGTTTGGCCAAAAAGGCCTAAATGAGGTAAGCCAAATGGGTGGGGGTGTGGTCAATGTGCTGCTGCCACAGCACAGGTCTCCCACCGCACTGCATCCCGTAGGAGATGGAGAACTGCCTTGTAATACTTCTTGTTTACAGCACGCACTTTTGGATCCTTTCGGGGGTTTCTGCTCTTGGAGGGTCTTCCCGAACACTTCACTCTCAGCAGACATTTGTCCATCTTTGAAGTGCTACCACTCCTTGATTTGTGTTTTACACATAGCTTTATCACCAAAAGCCTTCCTAATTATTTCAATTGTTTCAGCTGATGTGTGGCAGAGTTTGTGATAAAATTTGATGGATTCTTTGCTGAATTTGTGCAGTCATTGCAGCACAAGACAAGAACAGAGTTCACAATGCCATATCTTCTCTGCTAGCAGCATGGCATAAATCCATGCATGCACACTAAAGTCCAAGGTTTTGCACTGCTGTGCTCTGTTAAGCTTAGGAGGAGAAAAAGCTATCCGATACTTTTTGATCAGACCTTGTATAGTATCACAACAAACAAACACGATCTTAATGCATCTACAGTTTGTCCTGGGTTAAAATTTCAGATAAGTTTTTTTTTTTTTTTTTTTTCCTTTCCATGGATCCCATGGCCCTAACTTATGATGATATGCTTGCAGTTATTTTACCACCACCTCCAAAGCAAAATTTCATTGATATGAAAAAGCAATTGCTTTGAGTAAAGGAAAAATGAAAGTCACAAGGGCAGTGTTATATAATGTCTTATTCAGAGGATGTAAAAAAACAAACTAAAATGGCTTGTATTTAAATAATTTCATATTTGTGTGCCATCATGATGTTGATAACATTCAAAACCAAAAACAGTTTTCACTGTAAGTTACCTTTCAAAAACAAAATACTACAATGCACGTGCATGCAGAAATCAATTTTTTTTCTTGCAAAGCATGTCTATTGCACATTTTCCCTTCACAAAATGTGAAGTAAATGGCAATGAATCCAGTTCAGAAGCAAATCTGTCTTGTTCCTTAAAGTCTCTATGTGGTGACTTTTTTTTTTTCATTAATAGAATTGTTTGCTATTTGTCAAGACGTAAAGATTTACTGTAAAAGTTATGTTTATTTAATTTCTGTTCATTACTAACCATCATGCTTGTTAGTAATAAACAGGGTATAAAGTATTCATTACTTAATAGAAACTTCAGGTCCTGTGCAGAAGCTGTTTGTGAATTTATATTTAATGAACATTTTTTTGTTTATGCCCATAATATTTTGGCACAAGAAATGTCATAATTCACTGCTCATCCATGTTGCCCAATTCATGGCATTTTTGTGCTAAAAATAATAAGCTTATGTACCTAATCTGTGATTTTGGAAGTTTATTCTTTATTAATTTCTACCATATTTTTAAAATTGACTGTTAATGTACAATAGTAGTTGAGTAAACTTTTATATATTAATATATACTGAATGCTGTTATCAAGTCATTCATTTACAACAAACTGTGATATATTGAGCTATTTTTGAAGTATAGGGTAAGACTGTCATGATACTTGAACGTACAAGTGCATGTGATTGAATTTTTCTAGTTTTTGTACCTGAAGATTGATCCTCTTTTGTACTGCTTGTTAAAATAAAGTTTCATTACCAGTAGTTTTCTATTTTTTTAATCTCGCAAAGAATCACCCCCACTTACCTAGGGGGGGGGGTGTCTTTTCAGAACTCAGCACACAATTTGTAGAAAGGATCAAGACAACTTACAGTAGTAAATTGTATATTACTTTGATATACACAGATGCTACTTTTTTCCAAGCAACTGGGCTCTGCATTAAAGTAGCACAAAGGAAGTTTTTTTAAATATTGAATTTGTAGGGTTATGGAAATAGGATCTATGCTTGCTTAATCACAGATTTCCACAGCACTACAAAGTCAGGAGGGTGGGATGGAAGCTCCCTTCACCCTCATGACTTTTCTTTTATATCAGAGTCTGTACAAAAACCACTAGGTTGTTGTACCGTCTTGCTGTTTTTTAAACGGAGCTTCTTATAGTTTAGTTTTTTTATTTATGTTTTCAGTCAAAGATGTTGTCATCGGTGGTTAAATTCGTGAAGTTCAACCATCTGGTCAATCACTCATTGTTAGAACACACTGTCACCACAATAGTTAGTTATATACAAAACCAGTCTTCTAGCAATGTGATTGATCATTCACAAAATGGAATCCATATTCTGTTTCAAGTACTTTTTATCATATGTTATAGACTAATAATTTTAAGTAAATACCTAGTCTTAGCGTAAATACTGTTACAAATGTTCGACAGATGGCGCGCAACCGGTGTGCAACGTCACCGACCAGTGAGGAGGCATGAAGCAGCTTGTGAATTCTTGTGCGTTCAGTCACAGATGAGGTAACGTGTTTTGTGAAGTACTTGCCACGGAGTGGAACAGTTATGAGAATCGTGTTGCTGTTATAGTGCTGCACAAAGTTGGAAAATCTGCTGATAATTTCAACATGCTGAAAATCAGCCGAATTTTTGTCTACCGGACCAAAAAAAGGTTCCTTGAGACTGGCACAGTCACTGACTGCCCCAGAAAGGGTCTGCAGCATACCATGAGGGCTACTCGCCAGGTGAAAGCAGTTGCAGCCTGTATTCGACGAAATCCTGTCAGAAAACAATCTGTGATGGCTCGTGAGCTAAACTTTTCAAGAATGTCGACGTCACGCTTGCTGCGGACTGACCTAAGGGTGAGAACTTACCGGTGGCATACAGAACACTTCCGCACACCACAACCAAAGCAGCAGAAGATGCTAAAGCGAAATGTTTGCTTCAGCGTTGCACAGACAATCGCCTCAGACATCTTTTTCACTGATGAAAACATTTTTACTATTGAATAGGCTTTCAACTGCCAAAATGGAAGAGTGTATGCATCATGCTCACAAGAAGCTCAGGAGAAAGCTCCAAGGATCATGAAGGGCAATCATCCTGCTTCCATGGTTTGGTGGGGAGTCTCCTATGAGGATACCATGAAGCTCGCTTTCTGTGAGAAAGGAGTGAAAACATCTGCCAAAGTCTACCGGGACAGGGTTTTAGAGCCAGGGGCAAAAATGTGAGTCGCACCCTCTTCCAAAACCGACAGTGGAGCTTTCAGTAGGATTCCGCACCTGCCCACAAGGCAAAGTCAACCCAGGAGTAGCTTCAGGCGAATTTGCCAGACTTCATTTCTCCAGCCGATTGGACTTCAAGCAGCCCAGACTTCAATCCATTGGACTACAAGTTGTGAGCCACACTGGAGGACATGGCCTGCAGAAAGAGACACCCTAGTATTGACTGTCTCAAACGCTCTTTGGTGGGGCAGTAGCAGCTTTCCCTGTGGAGACCCTGCATAAAGCTACTGATGAGTGGTCACAGAGACTGAAGGACTGTGCGAAGGCAAAAGGATGCCATTTTGAAAAGTGATTGGTGCCATGTATTCACAAGTGTACTACTTATGTCATATCACAGGTATATTAAAATATCTTTAAATTTCTTTTATTTCATTGAATACTTCGTAACAGTATTTATAGTAAGACTTGGCATCAGCTCATACGGTGAAAAGTCTCCTGTATTTACTTAAGCTGTACTCGGCAAACTTAACCCAACTATAGAGTGGAACTTGGCAGAGCCTTTTTACCCAAAATATTTTTCTGCATTTCTCCACACTAATGGGGTACAATGTGTCCTGTATCATCTCAAACCCCTGAGGGTGTGCAACTTTGACGAGTGACAGAAGAAACAGAAAGTTCCCTCTGTTCCTTCTCTCACCAATTGGCCCCTCAGGAAAAAAAAGCAATGCTTAGTACCCCAAAACTGTTTGTTTGTCCATCCAGCCCCCTGCAGTAAATATCCTTTGCATACAGCTCTCTATCGCACATGGTCAACAAATAATGACAATGAAGTCGCCAAAAAGGCAAATGTATACATTTTTGTAGAAACAGGAACTGAGATTTTATTTTTGAAATTTATGTAAGTACAATGTTTGGAATGAATATGTACTTTTTAAATTCCAGTTCAAGCTCTAATATATGAGCTTTTAGCTTGAAACTATAAGGAATGGTAAAAAAAAAAAAATTCTGTTCAAGGTCACTGCAGGACAGCGCGTGACATGAACGTTGAAGAAAGTCAGACTATATAAAGGCGGTTAGTAATCTGCAAGGGTAACAGTCGAATTGTGGCATAGGTCTGTGTGTCTTGAACATATCGTATACATATTGATGGTATCTTTGTTATTGAGTACGTCCAAAGCAGATTAATGAGCTGTTATTCTGTCTGATGAAGGAAAGAAACCTGCAGAAATTTGTCACAGACAGGTGGCGGTGTAAGGTGATGCGTGCTTGTCAAAGACCTCTGTTGTGAAATGGTGTCGAAAATGCCATGAAGGTCGGGTCGTAGTGTGACACGTGATTTGCAGCAGTCTGAGCGTCTACCTCATCAAACACACCTGATGACATCGAGAGTGTAAAAGCCGCTATTTTCAATGATCAGCAAATAACCATTCATCAAACAGCCAATGACTTCAACATCAGCTACAGAAGTGTCCAAAGCATCGTACAAGGTCTAGGGTACGATAAAGTGTGCTGTCAATGGATCCCACAAGCCCTCAATAGTGATCAAGAAACGCATATGCCAGTCTTCCTGCAACACTTGCTGTGTGGAGGGCAACGCATTCTTGGAGCTCATTGTGTTCTGTGATGAAACTTGATCCTTCCACTTCCTACCAGAATCCAAGTCTGTCAGCATGCAATGGCGCCATCCATCTTCTCCCTGTTTAACGAAAATCAAGGGGGGGGACCATCTGTTGGAAAAGTGATGGTGACTGTTCTTCGACAACCAAGGCCCATTGCTCTTAGAGTTCAAGGAGCCTGATGTCAGTATAAATGCAGCATGGTATTGCGAGACGCTTGAGCGTTTGCATTGTGCCATTAAGATTAAATGCTCCAGCAACCTCGGTAAATGGGGTAATCTTACTGCATGACAACTCATGCAAAAGAGTTCTTTATGACGTTGGCAAAGATGTTGCCAATGTCTTAGAGGACAATTTGCAAGCCCTTGAATGGCAGATCCCGGATACAAAAATAACTACCCCCTTTCTGAAAGCCCTTTAATCCAGATATCTCCTCTTGTGATTTTCACTTCTTCGGTTCGCTGAAAATGACACTGAGAGGATGTAGGTTCAAGTCGGATGATGACATGAAGCAGGCTGTATTGAATTTTTGTATGCGACAGACTTACCACAACATTTTTTTTTTTTGATTGAAGGTTTAACAACCACCATGAGCAACTCAATGGACTATAAGCAGTTGCCTATCCCTAATTTAGGGCCACTGGTTCCAGGGAAGGGAGAGAGCCAGTGCCATACGACACACACAACATCTATGCCTAACCGGGATTCGAACTCGGACTGTTTCTTGAACGAATAGTTATAAGCCAGTTCATAAACTACTGTGCCACCAGGATGGCAATGGCTTCTTCAACTTTGTTCAGCAATGGGACAATTGTCTTAATGCCTACAGCAAGTACTTTTAAATATCTGTAACCTATCTGAACGGAAACTTTTCGATCATGCCTTATGTATTATGCAGCGGAAGTACACACTTAATACTTCCCACTTAAAGATAAAAATTAGTGGTGGTCATTTGCCATGTGGCGACTGGATAAAACAAAGTTACCAGTAGAAAAAGTAGTTTTATTCACCAGGCTCAAAAAATCGCATGCCTGCATGGACTGATGGCAAAAGTATATTTTTATTACTAAAGAATTTATTTGAATTTTTCTTTTTTAAATTTTTCCTATTTATTAGCTCACACATTTCTTATCCACCTTTTGTGGGGCAAAAAACAGTTTGCTCCCAAGCAGTGCTGTAGTCGTAAAATCAGCAGAGGGCTGTAGTCATAAAATTACTATGTGCAAATCCTAAAAAATCGGAGGTTATACTACATGGATAAAAAAAAGGCACAGTACCCTCGTGGGGGTACCGTGCCTTTTTAACAATTATGACTATGAGCTCATTTACCGATATGAATAAAGTATCTTCTCTCTCCTGTCAGTTATGACATGTTGAACAGCATGCACAAGATTATTTTAATTTTTATTGAAATATATCCCATAAAACCTGACTCAGTGGTCTAAGCGATGGACTCTGATCATTCGTCCGAAAGGGGTCCGGGTTCAAATCCTGGTGAGGCATGGATGTTGTTTGTCTTATGGCACTGGCTCTCTCCCTTCCCTGGAACCAGTGACCCTAAATTAAGGACGGGCGACTACTTATAGCCCATTGAGTTGCTCACAGTGGTCGTTAAACCTCCAATCAAAAAAAAAGCCTGACGAGATAAGTCCTTACAGCACTGTTCTTCTCTAAAAGAAACTCTTGATCTACTATCAGTTGCTGAATGATGATTCATCAACCAAGATCTTACATGTTTTGGATTAAATTGTTCAATGGGTGGTCCATTTGAATTTATGAACATCAGGTTAGATACATTGGAGATTAACAAAGATGCTTTAAGATCGGTTATAATGTTGTTCCTTAAACTGAATCCTAGTTTGCATTCAGCTGTCAAACAACGTAGGGTTGAAATCGTTCTTAAGTTTTCTGGTACAACTTGGATGTTTTCAGTATATTCTCTGTCTCTGAATAGCTTGCATTTCATAAACATTAAAACTTCTACATATTTGCCTTGTTTCTATATAGTTCTCCATAACGCACATAGTTTTTTCCCCAGGATTTTCTCCAAAGCTCTATAATTCTTATGGTTCTTTTTATTAGATGTTCAGCTCTTGGCAGCGATGTTGTTCGAGATTGAAGTTCTGTTGATAATATGGACATTGAAGGTATAAGCTGTTCTGTCAAAAGAAAAGCAGAGGGTATACCGCCGTATACCCTCCACTACAGCCCTGCTCCCAAGCAAGTGTGACACTATGGCTTGGTTAGGATAGGCTTCGGCACACCCTTTAGCTCCCCAAAATATTTAAGCAGTAGAACACATGATGAGTGCAACCATCTAAGATTTTAAAGAACTTTGAAACATACATGAATTCTATTATGTGAACATTTTGTTAAATTTAGTGTTTCATTTCTAGGAAATGGAGGAAGTCCTCTGAGCAGATGTGTAAGAGAGTAATAGAAAGACACCATTTTTGTAGTTAAAGAGAGAGAGAAATATTCCTTGTCAGGTTACAAACTAATATAAAAATCTAAAATTAATGAGAAAAAATAACTTGTTAAATGCCATGTAGATTTGTATCCATGGTTCCTAGTACAGTAAAACCTCGAAAATCCGGCATCATAGGACCGGACGAGTGTTCTGAAGCTATCCAAAAGTTGTGTAATGGGTGTTTCGTAAAGCGTGTACATACATGTAACAGGTCACCTTAACAAAAATGTACGCGTCTAGCCTTATTAACATGCAGGGGTCGCGCTGCCGATCGCATTCTTCGCAATCTGTGGGGCGAAAAAAAAAGTTTTGGTGAAAATATTGGCGATTACTTTTTGTACTACTGTATTTATTATAAAAATCTCGAAAAAAATGAATTTTATGATTGGTTAAGCAAAAACTTGAAAAAAGCCAGAGCAACGCTAGGGCTGGGCGATGTATCGATACATCGCAAAAACTCGATGTGAATTTTATATCGATGTTACGGTTTTTTGATTGACGAAACTACGATAAACCACGAAGGCGATTACTGTGATGCATCGTGAAGGCCGATGTAGATGTCATTACATGATCGAATCCTTATACTGCCACCACCAAGCACATATCATCATCACACGTTCGGTACGCATTTCAAATGTACATGCCGATTCGTTGCCTCATTGGTCCGCAGCCCAATGAGATGACGAATTTGAGAAACCTCCCTATGTTACACGTTGGCGGTTAACAGAATTCACATGCTCGCGATGTGTTGTTGAGACGGTAAATCTGGAGATTTTTTTTTTATTGGAGGTTTAACGACCACCATGAGCAACTCAATGGACTATAAGCAGTCGCCCGTCCCTAATTTAGGGTCACTGGTTCCAGGGAAGGGAGAGAGCCAGTGCCGTAAGACAAACACAACATCCATGCCTCACCGGGATTCGAACCTGGACCCCTTTCAGAAGAATGATCAGAAGCCATCGCTTAGACCACTCCGCCACCAGGGCGGCTACCTGGAGATTTCCATGGTTATTGGGAAAACATCAGACGTTCTCATGAAAACGAAATCAGAAAAGTGCCGGTTTTCTGGATGCTGGATTTTCGAGGTGTTACTGTACTACATACGTTGAATAAATACTATGTACAGTATTTATTCAATGTGTGACAGTATTTATTGAATGTATATAGCAAGTTTTGGCATACAGTATGTACGTAAAAACTTTACGTGAATGTTATTTTTTGCCAAAATTTCTGCCAAGCACTTTAACTCCCCTCATATGATGCTTAGTCCCATACACCCAGTTATGAGCTGTTGACATTACCACTTCTCCTAAGTGAGTGGGTGCGATCTGTGTATAGATTTCACTCTTAAGGAAAGGGGGAAGCTATTTATAGATGCACTCTTTGAGAAAGGGGGTAGTTATTTTTGTATCCCATTGAAGTTGGGAAATAATGTAGAGAATGGACGCACCTGGGAGCTGCTCCAGTGGTCTAAGCTGTGGCTTCTAACCATTCGTCCAAGACGGGTCTAGGTTTGAATCCCAGTTGAGGCATGGATGATGGTGTGTTTGTGTTACATCACTGGCTATCTCCCTTTCCTGGAGCCAATTGCCCCAAATTAGGAATGGGTAATTGCTTATAGCCCATTGAGTTGCCCACAGTGGTCGTTAAACCTCCATAAAAAAAACAAAACAAAAAACACTTGGGGGTTTTCCAGGAGCATACTGATAACCCCCGCATTGCAAGGGGGCCTCATGGCTGAGAGGGCCTCTAACCTCAGCAGAAAGATTTTACAAACATTTTTGCAGAAACTTCTTACGAAACTGGTTAAAGAAATCACCAAGCAGTCAAGCAACTTTGAATGAAGTACTTGTATTGAAAAGAAAAGCCAGTTTTGCTTCTTTTTTTCAGTAAATAAGTAGAATATTTAGAAAACATTTTCATAGCTTTAGTTCACAGAAACTGGATGACGGGAAAGCAGCTGTTCCAAAGGACTTGAGCAGGGCCTGATGTGCGGAATGGCATTTGAGGCACATGCCGATGGCACCGATCTTTGAGGAGCCCCCAAAATATAGTTATATATTACTTGTTTTGCATCCAACTGATTCACAATGCTCAAAAACTTTTTCACAATGCTCATCCACTGAAAAAAGTTAAAATGGTAATTTCATAGCTGTACCAGTTGAAACACATGGAAATGACAATTATAATTTCTACAGATAAGTAGAACACCATATTACTGGCAAGTTAATGTCTTAATCTGCCAATAGTAACTTTGTAATCTGTCCCAGCATAAGACGTATAGGATGCAGCCAGTCACTGTCGCTTTGTAAGGAAGGAGGCGTGGCCTAAGCAATTTTGTGGGGCCCTGAAAGCCTCTTGCCTATGGGGCCCCTAAACTATTTAATTCTGTCCCAGGAGGGCCCTTTTAACGGCCATAGCAAAAGTTCCTATGCATATGCTATATTAACAACAGAATGTGTGCTAAAACAGTCAGTTCTGTGAGTGGAATTTTCATATCAATGAGGATAAGGTGTTTATGTATTACAAATATTTGCACATAATTACGCATTCTTCAGAATATAATGAACTACAAAGGGTTCTTCACTGGAACAAAGGAGATTCATCCTTTTTTACAAGAGAGTCGAGATAATTTTTTTTTACTCTGTACACTGTACAAATTATTGTGATATTATGTTAAATGTGCTTTTTTTATATTCAAGAGTAAATAATTTAAGTAGTTTTACGTGTTTTGTGCCACAATTCTTAATTGTTAATTATTTATTTGCTTGCTTATTGTTTTGCATTTTTATATAAATCGAAAGAGGCTGGCCTTTGATATATATAGGTCTCTAAAAAAAATAAAATTTGCATAATATGATTAGCTTTGGCATAAGTGTTTTGGAGTACTTTATACAGGGTGATTCATAAAGAAGTATACAGTTTCCAGATGCTGTAAAACAGTAATAGTTGAAGACACGGACCACAACTGCGAACAGTTAGGTAGATGTACTCATAAAGTTTGTGTCCGGCTACTGAGGGAAGTGACGTAGGCGATAGCACACGTGACTAGATTATCTCAGTGAACATCTTCCTCACCGATGGATTGGACGAGCCGCGGTCTACAACATGCCAATGGCCATCCAGAAGTCCTGACTTAACACCTTGTGACTTTTTCTGGTGGGGGTACGTAAAGGACAAGGTATTCGCCCCTCCCCTTCCTGTTGATCTAGCGGAGCTGAAACAGCGTATCACAGCCACTATCACTGCACTTGATTCAGATATCTTACCTCGCGTTTGGGCAAAAATGGATTACCGGCTCGATGTGTGTCGTGTGACTAAGGGTGCACACATAGAGCATCTGTGACTGTCTCTAAAGAAAATTGAAACATTCCTCTACAATTCTGTTGCAGGTAGCATAAAATATCTTAGTGTTCTTGTTTTATAGTGCGTTGAAACTGTATACTTCTTTATGAATCACCCTGTATATGTATGAAAGTAGGGCAAATATTTTAATTAAGAAGTGCACATGTGTGTTTAATGCAATAAAGTAATGATTTTGGTTTTACGAAAAATACTTGTAGGTTCCAAAGAATTTGATTTATTAAGGTGCCGTATAGCCTAACAAATAATATGGAAGTTAAAAATTTTCAGTAATTGAAAACTAATAAATTTCTGCAAAAGGACCTCGAAAGTTTTTTTTTACGGGGGAGGGGGGATTGTTTCCAGTATGCCAATTGGGTTTTTGCATCACCAACTGAATTCCCTCTCGCCAACGGTCAGAACAAAAGTAGCGTGCCCAGTCATTTACTTAGTGAGCTGACTCAATTGGAGTATAGGTTACTTTTTTTTTTTTTTTTTATTGGAGGTTTAATGACCGCTGTGAGCAACTCCATTGGCTATAAGCAGTTGCCTGTCCCTAATTTAGGGCCACTGGTTCCATGGAAGAGAGAGAGAGTCAGTGTCATGAGATAAACACAACATCCATCCCAAACCCATCTTGGACGAACAGTCGGAAGCCATCGCTTAGACTACTGGGGTGGCTCAGGTTACTTTGTTTAGTGTTGAGGTTCCAAAATGTCATTTTTCCTTTCAGAAAAGCTTTTCCTTTTTGGTTTTACAAATAAATAAAATAAAAATAAAGTTTAAATTCGCAACTTCAACAATTTTCCATCTCTGGCTTTCGTTCCCTGTAGTCACTGTTTCTCCTGCACAGTGTGCATACAATAGCATTTTGGAACACTAATTTCACTTTAAACAAAATAAAAAATTCTTGTTCTGCCCCTTAATTCAGCAAAAACACATTTTAAGTAAAAGTAAGCGTGAAAGTCGGTACTGCATTGTTTACTCTGTTGTGAAAACAATTTTATGGGTCACGGAAATGGCTCTGATTCCATTACTGACAGATTATATATAAGTACCTATTCTGAAATTTAATTTTTTTAAAGAAGGGAGGGGGTGGGCAGAATGTTTACTGCACTGATTGGTTTTGAGGAAGAATATGAAAATAAAAGAACATACATTTCATTAAAAAAAACTGTTACAAAGTACGAAGTCACTTTCACTATTAGCAAAGTCTTTGAAAAAAAGCAACATGATCAGAAGAATATAATCAGGAAGAGAAATAAAAAAATAACAGCTTGGCAGGAAATCGCTGAACAATCTCATCCCTGCTATGACAAATTTCAGGTGGAAGACAGCATGAAAATATTCAGAAAACATCTAAGAAGTGTCATGATATTTAAAACTTCCAATAAACAATCCCAAAATTTTTTAATGAATGTTAGAATTTTGAAAACATGAAAATAAACTTTGTACAAATGTTGAATATCATTATTTCACTGAGATTTTCAATTTCCATAGTATATTCAATGTTTCCCATACTCTGTAGTGGACCTTGACAGCACCCGCCTCAGCTGTAGGTTGCTGAGGTTGTGATTATGCGCCAGCCCTTTCCTTTCCTCTCGCTTTCCTCTCCCTTTCCTGTTTTTACTTTCTTCTCCACTACCTGTTCTTCTTTTCTTCTCCATTTTCTACTCGCCTTGCTTTTCCATTTTCTGTTCCTCTCTTGTTTTTCCGGGCTGGTTTGCTAGACCCACCTGCACGTTTGCCGTGTGCGGTGACCCGTAAGGTGGAAAAGGGGATGCTGGAGGCTGAGGTTTCTGGTGGCCAGGTTGTAGTTGTCGCCAGTCACCAACACTCCTCTTTGCCCCTGCTTCACCCTAAACGGGCGGCTAGGAACTAACCCGCTCCTAGTCAATCGGCTTGTTGTTACGTACAACAGGGTGAGTTTGGGGATAGTGCGGGTATGCCAAAGGGGTGTTACCAAGACCTGGGAAAGTCGCGGTACTCGCTGAGCGCATGTCTGCACTATCAACATGCTATATCCGTTGCTTAACCCTAGAGTCGCGTCCTGCGTCCAATTGGGCTTGCGGACCTCCGGCTCTCCCCTGTTGGGCTCGGTTGTGGGCGGGGAAATCGGCGGACGAACCTTTCACTTCTATTCATGGCTAATAAAAAAATTTCCCAAGAACTTCCAATAAAGCGGTCCATAGAGGAAGGGTCACCCCCTCCTAACAAGAAACCTACACCTGATTCTGCCGATGTTCGGTTCTTTTGCATCCACTCCTTGGACGCTTCAAACCCATTAAACACCAGAAGCCCCTTCTGGATAAATAAAGCATTGCAATCAATTGCCAGCTCTCCTAAGAGCGTTAAGAAGCTCCAATCTGGAGATCTTGTTGAGATGTTGAGTCCCAGATATACTACAGTGCTTTTAAACACTACCTCTTTTTTAGATTGTCCAGTAAAAGTTACCCCTCACGGCTACCTCAATTCCTCACGAGGTGTTATCTCTTCTCAAGACATTCTGGAGTGCAGTGACCAAGAACTTCTGGAGGAACTGAAAGACCAACAAGTGAGTGGAGTCCGGTGCATCCTATTTCGGCGAAATGGCCAATCTGTCCCATCTCGAAACATCATACTGACCTTTAACACCCCATCCCTGCCAACATCAATCAAGGCAGGGTATCTACACCTTGAAGTGCGCCCCTTCATACCAAGTCCTCTACGATGCTTCAAATGCCAAGCATATAGTCACTCCCAGCAGTCTTGCAGGAGCACTGCTCGGTGTGGGCGTTGTACAGCAACAGACCATACTTTGCAAGATTTCCATGCCGAAGCCGAGCTGTGCTTCAACTGCAAGGGATCCCATGCAGCATCATCGAGAGACTGTCCAAAGTGGAAAGAGGAAAAAGAGATCCAACGCATTAAGACCGTTGAGGGAATCTCCTACCCAGAGGCCAGAAGAAAGGTCGTTTCAAGTTAATTAGATCGGCGATCCTATGCATCAGCGGTTGTTGCAAGAACTACAGTCGGTACACAGACTGATAGCCAAATCCCAGTGAATTGTCCCTACAAGCTAGACGACATCATAGCTGCTGGTCTGGCAGCACAGCAATCCCGAGCTAGGGACGTGAAAGCTCCAACAACCACTATGCCTAAACCTGCTGCAACTAATACCAGCACCACCGGGACTTCAACAACCCCGGGAGGAAAGAGAAAGGAAAAAGAGAAGAAATATCCAAACTCTCATCATAAGAACCAGGATCGGGCAAGATCATCTGCGACACAGGAACCAAAATACCGCCTCATTTTACCACCAGAGACTACAGGGCGTCGGACAAAACAGTCCCAAGCGCAAATGGACATTGCTGACGAACTGATGATGGAATCGGACAACTATTAGTTGTCCCAGTCTTTCTCGGGTTTTGTTTTTCGTTTTTTCTTTTTCTCATTCACCACACTTCAAACCATGGGTCAAATCGTTCAGTGGAACTGTCGAGGCTTTCGGACAAGACATGACGACGTGAAACATCTGCTTCCGTCATACTCTCCGGTGTGCCTTTGCCTCCAGGAGACAAAACTTAAACCATCAGACCTGCTTTCAGTTCGAGGCTACAGTGCATTTCGGAAAGATAATGTTTCAGGAGATATAGCTTGCGGGGGAGTTGCCATCCTTGTCCCCCACAGTGTTCCAGTTTCTCCCGTTGCGGTCTCAACATCTTTACAAGCCGTTGCGGTGCGTATCCCCATGCCTGTGCCTCTAACTGTTTGCAGCGTCTATCTGCCGCCGGATGAGGACGTGAGCGTGTCCGTTCTTGAGAGCTTAGTTGAGCAGCTGCCGTCACCTGCTCTTCTTCTGGGTGACTTCAATGCTCATAATCCATTGTGGGGTAGTGTCAGAACAGACACACGAGGCCGTAGGATCGAATCTCTTCTTTCCTCGACCTCTTTGTGCCTGTTTAACGCACCGGTGCTGACACTTACTTCCACGAGCCTACACGAAGTTTCAGTGCAATCGATTTATCTTTGGGTCAACCATCTGTTATGGCCGACTGGTCGTGGACGGTGTGTAACGACCTCCATGGAAGCGACCACTTCCCAATTCTACTTAGGTATAATGTGAGCGTGCCATCTTCTGCCTCCCGCCCTCCTCGTTGGAAGATGGATCGTGCCAAGTGGGAGGTCTTCACATCGTCCGCAGTGATATCTTTTGCCATGGTGACCCGGGGTCAATTGACGCAGCTGTTACTGATGTCACGACGTGTATCATTCAGGCAGCGGATCTCTCTATCCCAAAAACATCAACGACGCTCCCAAGACGTCCGAAGCCTTGGCGGAACCCTGATTGCGCAGCGGCTAGGAAAGTTCAACATAAGGTCTGGTGTACTTTTCGGCGTTATCCGACCGATGCTAATCTTGTTAAATTTAAAAGAGCAAAATCTTACGCTCGGTTGGTGCGTCGACGAAGCAAGAGGGAGTCTTGGATGAAGTACGTTTCATCTATCAATTCACGTGCCAGTTCAAAAACTGTTTGGGAAAAAATTCGTAAGATCCGGGGAAACTATAGTTCCCGCCAAATTTCAATTCTTGAGAGTAACGGCTGCACGTATGCTGAAGTAGGGGAGATTGTGGATTGCTTGGGCGAAGCGTTTGCCTCAGTTTCTAGTTCTCAGGCGTATCTACCGTCCTTTTTGAGGATTAAAACAACCGTGGAACGCCAGAAAATCTCCTTTGCGCCTTTTTATAACACTGAGTATAACTCCCCTTCAGCATGGTTGAACTACGGGTGGCTCTGCATCGGTCCGGTGCAACATCTGTCGGTCCCGACGGCATCCACTATGACATGATTCGTCATCTCTCGCAGTCGTCTCTCGAGAATCTGTTAGTGCTTTTCAACCGCATTTGGTTGGAGCACAGTTTCCCGGACTCTTGGCGAAGAGCTTTTGTTTTACCTTTTCCCAAGCCTGGCAAAGACCCCAAGTCTCCTCTAGTTATCGGCCAATTGCCCTCACTAGCTGTCTGTGCAAAATCCTTGAACGAATGGTTAATTCCCGGCTGATTTATTTTCTAGAAGAACATCGAATACTGTCTCCATCACAAAGCGGCTTCCGCCGTCATCGTTCAGCTCCTGACCATCTCCTGCTCCTTGAGACGTCTGTTCGTGAGGCGTTCGTACGTAGGCAGCACCTGGTGTCTGTATTTTTTGACATCGAAAAAGCTTACGATAGAGCGTGGCGTCACTGTATCCTCCGTGACCTCCACGAAAATGGTTTGCGTGGAAACCTCCCAACATTCATTGCCAGCTTCCTTCGTAACCGCGTGTTCCAGGTGCGCCTGGGTACGACGCTCTCTGCCTTTTTCCATCAAGAACAAGGTGTCCCTCAAGGCAGCATTCTTTCGGTGACTCTGTTCATCCTCCGCATAAACTGTCTGCTCAAAAATCTTCCTCCAGTGGTTTCGGCTACCATTTATGTTGACGACCTTCACATCTTCTGTTCGTCATCCAGCATGCATTTCGTTGAAAGGCAGCTGCAGTCTGCAATTACCCAGATTGTTAAAGCGGCTAACAATAATGGGTTTGTTCTTTCTCCCGACAAGACAGCCTATGTCCATTTCTGCCGGAGGCGTGGCCTCCATCCTGATCCAGAGCTCTATTTGGACCGTGCAGCCATTCCAGTTTTACCGGAAACCAAGTTCCTTGGTTTGACCGTTGGCCGTGCTCTCACCTTTCGCTCGCACGTTCGACGGCTAAGGACTTCCTGTCTGAGAGCTTTGTCAATCCTTAAGATCCTTGCCTCAGTCTCCTGGGGTGCAGACAGGACTTCCTTGTTCCGTATTTACCATTCTCTCATTCGGTCTAAGCTGGATTATGGCTGTATGGTGTATGGCTCTGCGCGTCCTTCCGTTCTCCGGCCGTTGGATACCATCCACCATCAAGCGCTGCGTCTTTGTACGGGAGCATTTCGCACGTCACCCATTCCCAGCCTTTATGCCGACGCGAACGAACCGTCGCTTCATTTACGCCGTCTGCAGCTGTCTCTTCAATTTTACCTGAAACTTAAATCTCTCTCCGACCATCCTTTATACGATGCAGTTTTTCATCCCCAGCATGCTCGTTTGTTTGAGACCCGTCCCTCGTGCATTCGAACCTTCGGTCTTCGTATGGCAGCCGTAGCTCGTGATGCAGGGCTCGACTTGTCACTCGTTGGAGAGACCAGGGGCTTTGAGGATCCCCCATGGCACCCTCTTTTACCTGAAACTTAAATCTCTCTCAGACCATCCTTTATACGATGCAGTTTTTCATCCCCAGCATGCTCGTTTGTTTGAGACCCGTCCCTCGTGCATTCGAACCTTCGGTCTTCGTATGGCAGCCGTAGCTCGTGATGCAGGGCTCGACTTGTCACTCGTTGGAGAGACCAGGGGCTTTGAGGATCCCCCATGGCACCCTCTTGGTGTCATGGTTGATACCAGCTTTACATCTTTTGATAAGTCCTCAAACCCTCCGTCAGTGTACCAGCAGCTCTTCGCTGAACACCGTTACGTCCATGCAGACTTTATTCCTGTTTTCACCGATGGATCTAAGGCGGCTGGTGTCGTTGGATGCGCCGCCGTCTGCATTGACGAAGTTTCTGTTGCCCGCATTCCTGCCGAGGCCACGGTGTTTTCGGCGGAGATGCATGCTGTGTATTTTGCACTTGTTCACGTGCAGTCGAGCTATCATCAGCGTGCTATTGTGTACACCGATTCGTTGAGTGTTGTGCAATCATTGTCATCTTTGGATTTCACTGACCACCCACTTCTTTTTACCGTACGGAGACTTCTTCGTTCTTTGCTCGAGGCTGATGTCCAGATTCGGTTCTGCTGGATTCCTGGGCATGTTGGGATCCCAGGGAACGAGTCTGCCGATGCTGCTGCTAGATCTGCCTCCTCTTTGGTCGTCACACCCTTGCCACTGTTTCACGGTGATTTTAGCTTTCTTGTTCACGATCATATCAGGCGAACGTGGCAGGGTCTGTGGGACCAACAAATGGAGAATAAACTGCACCGTATAAAACCTTTCCTTGGAGTTTGGAAATCATCGTGTCGCCGGAACCGTTGGGAAGAAGTTGTTCTTGCGCGTCTCCGCATTGGGCACTGTCGCTTCACGCATAGCTATTTGCTGTGTGGCGACACTGCCCCAATGTGTGAGGCGTGCGACTGTTTACTCACCATCTCTCATGTTTTATGTAGTTGTGTTCGTTTTCGTAATCATCGGTTTCACTATTTTCAGTCTCATCTACTGGATGACGGCGCAGCTACACTGCAAAAGCTTTTGGGCGACCACGGCGACACTTTCGCAGTTTTTTCGTTCTTAAAGCAGATTGACTTTTTAAAACTTATTTAAAAAAAAAAGTTATAATAATTATAACAGTGAATAAATAAATTTATATATAAACCTAATTAACTAACTAGTCTTCACAGCTTTCATCCTTCTCTTTTCAATCTTTTACCAAGCCTGTCTGCTCTTAATCATTTCATCCCGCTTTTAAAAATCTTTAACTGATAGTTCTGTGTCTGGCGCTCTTTAGCCAAACCTGGCCCTTGCGCCACTAAAATCAATTAACTAACTAACTAACTGAGAAGATTTTTAGATATCGGTTGACATACTGCTCGCTCCCTCGTAATTTGGCAGTGGTTGACAGTGTCAGACCGAATGTAGGAGATTGTCAGGGTACTTTATTTTGATTGATTGTAGAGGATTTTAGGAAGGAAGTGTCTGACCCCAGGTCTTAAACAACCCTTAGAAATAGGAAGCTAGGAGATTTGGGCTAGAGTGCCCGATAGCAAAGTGACACGGAAGCAAAGCAGAAAGGGGGAGGAAGACGCCCTTATTTATTACCGGGGGGGCAGTACCCGGGGTCCGACGGCTTAACGTGCCCATCCAACGCACGGCGTGTTTTTAGTGGATCGAGCGTTTGTACCTGCCTGGGATCGAACCTGAGGTCTTTTCCGTGGCAGTCACGAACGTTGCCCACTAGGCCACCCGCGGCCCAGGGTACTTTATTTTAGGACTGCACCAATATATATACAGTAGCGAACAAAAGTATTTGGCAAAACACTTTTTCGACCATAATATTTTTTCTGTTGGATCAAATCGGGTCATTTGGGATATGATACATGTTATTCAGTTGTAAACATGACCCATATGCAGATGGATCGGAAACTTTAACACAGATCAGGTACCGAGCTTAATCGCAAAGATCATACAAATTGACCAACAAAGTAGGTGTGTATCACATTCATTTAATGCAACGATAACAGAAAACAAATACGAGAAAACAACAAAACAATAACTAATACTTAGTGGGATAACCACAAGACTTAATAACAGCTGCGCAACGGGCCAGCATAGAGTCCACTAGCTTCTCGACGGTGACCTGTGGACAGCTGGTCGAACTTCTGGGCCCTATTCTGGCAGGTTTTCTTCGCACATCGTCTCTCCAGCTCCTCCCACATGTGCTTGATGGGGTTGAGGTCTGGAGATTGGCCTGGCTAGTCTAGAAGTGTGACCTGTTGCTGCTGGAAGGCTACCTTCGCTACTCTGGAGGTGTGGTTCGGGTCGTTTGTAACGTACCAGGAGATGTGACGTACCTGCCAGAAGGACGCACACGACATAAAGGCAGATAGAAATCAGAATACATGTCCACGTAGCTTAATTGGTAGAGCAACTTGTTCCGGAATAAGCGGCCTCGGGTTCGAACCCCGGCGCGGATAAAAATGACGGAGAAATTCACTTCGTTATACGTTGTCTTGCTGCATGATCCATCCGGGTGGCATGTTCTGGTTTGCCCATGGGAAGACATCGTTGATGAGCATGTTCGTGTAGCTCTGGCGGTCATTATTCCGTCAATCTGGATGATGGAGCCCATTCCATTGCGAGATAAGGCACCGTAAACCATGAGCGATCCTCCTCCGTGCTTGACAGTTGGCTGAATGAACTGGGGGTTGAATCTCTGGCCACACGGACGTCGTACGTATCGGATGCCATCACTTCCGAACAAGTTGAACTTGCTCTCGTTGGTGAAAAGCACCTTACTCCAGTCCGCCGCGGTCCAGTGTCGACGACTGTGTGAATGAGACTCTGGCTCGTCGATTCTTGACTCCGACGAGTGGTTTCTTGGTGGGGCGTCTTCCATTCAATCCACCAGCAATAAGACGACGGGAGATGGTCATTCTGCTGACGTTCAGGTCGCCGCTGTCGTGGAATTCGGTGGCGATGTCCACAGCAGTCAAGGTGGGATCAGCACGAGATCGACGGAGGATGCGTCTATCCTGACGCAACGTAGTGGAACAAGGCCTACCACATCGCGGACTGTTCTCGACGGTCCCAGTCTTCTTATACCGTTGCAGGGTAGCTGAAATGGACTGGTGTCGGATTTTCAGGGCCCTCGCAATGTCGGTGACGCGCATGCCGGATTCCACCATGTTCACGGACGCCTGGCGAGCTCCAACAGGGATCTCCGCCTTTTTACCCATTTCTGAAAACCTAAGATTGACTTATTATCATACTACACATCACAAAACCCACAAAAATCACAAGAAAAACATTAATACATGCAGCAAACAAATGGGTAATAATTGGCGACTCTTGAATATGGCCCATTTCGAACGACAAATTCGCTCGGAGCGAAATACAAACTATGAGGCATTGTAACCCACGAATCAACACATATCATATCCCAAAATGACCTGATTTGGTCCAGCAGAAAAAAAAATATGGTCTAAAAAGTGTTTCGCCAAATACTTTTGTTCGCTACTGTATATATTCGATTTGAAAGGTTTGTTGACCCTCTCCCCCATACCTGCTGGAGTTGATAATGCCTGGGTTGGTCTTCCGAGCGCCATGCCTCTTCTTTTTTTTCAGGACTGCAACTTGTAACTACTAAGCCATTATATATTTATATCATCATTGTCAGCCATTATCAATCCACTGCTGAATGAAGGTCTCTCCAAGTTTCTTCCACAACGGTCTGTCTTGTGCCAGTCTCCTCCATGTTACTCCCGCATACTTTCAAATTTCATCCACCCATGTGGTCTTCTTCTGGGTCTTTTCCTGTCCCTTGGAATCCAGTCTAAAATTTCGGTTGTCCAATGATGGTCTTGTTCTTCTGGTAATATGTCCAGCCCGTTGCCATTTCAGGGATTTTACTCTGATCACGATGTCTTCCACTCTTGTCATTTTCCTGATCCATGAGTTCCTCTTCTTATCTCTCCTGGTTAAATCAAGCATGCACCTCTCCATGCTTTTTTGGGTTGTATGCAGTCTTTGTATGTCTCTTTTAGTTAAGGTCCACATCTCTGCACCATACATAAGCACTGAAAGGATACATTGATCAAACACTTTTTTTAAAGACATAATGGCATATTGCTCTTGAAAATTATACTGTTTCTTCCAAAAGCTCTCCAGGCAAGTTTTATACGCCGATTAATTTCTTCATCAATGTGACCTTCACTTGATATCTGCTGTCCAAGATAAATGTAGGTATCGGTTATCTCCAGCTTTTCTACATCAATCTATAAATCTTCATCTGTCGTACAAGCATTGTGCATCACTTTTGTCTTCTGAAAGTTCATTTTTAATCCCACCTCTTTACTCTTGTCAGCATGTTCCTGGATCATACTCTGCAGCTCTGATGCGGTAGTTGCAAAAATGACTATATCATCAGCAAAACGTAGATGAGTTAAATAATCTCCATTAATCTTTATCCCTTTGTTTTCCCAGTTCAGTGATTGAAAGACATTTTCCAAAGTGGCATTAAAGAGTTTGGGAGATATAGTGTCGCCTTATCTCACCCCCTTTCCAATTTTTATGGGTGCTGTATTCTCAAATAGCCGAATCTTTGCACTTGCATTTTCGTAGATGTTATTAATAATATTAATGTATGCATCTTCAATACCGCAGGATTTCAAAGCCATTGAAACTGCTGATGGTTTCACTGAATCAAAGGCCTTTTCATAATTGATAAAAGCCATGCATAACGGAAGTTCATATTTCCTCGCTCTTTCAATTAGTTCTCTCAGTACATGGATATGATCTATAGTGCTGTAGCCACTCCTGAATCCAGCTTGTTGTGTCGGTTGAACCATGTCCAGTGTCACCTTCAAGCAGGGTGAAAGAACTTTAGTGAAGATTTTATAAACCACTGATAGGAGGCTGATAGGTCTGTAGTTCTTGAGATCCTCAATGTCACCTTTTTTATGGAGCAGGATCATTGTAGCATTGTTCCAATCCTCAGGAATCTTCCTTTCATTAAGACACCAAGTGAAAACTTGGGCGGGTACTGTTTCAATTTCTCCAGGTGCTTCTTGTAGGATGTCTATGGTAATTCCATCTTCTCCTGGAGCTTTTCCCCGTTTCATGATTTTGATTGCATGTGCAACTTCTGCTGGGAGGACTGGAAGAACTTTGGTACTGGTACGTTTCGTAATGTTTGGACTACATGTATCATCCCTTTCATGTAGTTTTGAGTAGAAATATTTCACTCTTGTCAAAATTTCGCCTCTATTTCTTGTTACAGAACCATCTTCTTTTCTCAGAGCCATAATCTGTTTTCTTTCCTTACTCAGATGTCCCTTTGCTCTCTTCAGGCTTTGATTGTTTTCAATTGCTTTCCTCACTAGTTCACAGTTGAATTTCGTTACGTCTTCAGTGATACTTTTACGTACTGACTTGCATATATTTATATATCTATGTCTAAATATATAAAAGGTACAGTGCAGCAATTCAATGTGTAAACAGGACAAAATAACCCTAAGCAAGGTGGCAACTAGATTTTGACCATCCACTGGCCATTTTGAAAAATCCCCAATTTTTATCTTTACTTCCACTCCATAGCCATGTTAGTTTTGCCGCAAGTATAGTTTATTAGACATGTTCTTAGTTGCTAATTTGTTCTTTCATGTGGGATTAACAGGTCTGAACGCCCACATCAACTCTTAACTAAAGTGAAATATCTTTTTCATATTATTTAATGTGTGGAAAATATTTTTACTTAAAGGTCTTGTACAAGACTTAATTCAATATTTTTTGCAGTCAAATGCAGATGTGGTAATTTTTACAGTGAGCTACAATATCATGGATCAGCTTTTATTTATTTATTTCCTCTAAATTTTTTAATAATTATAGCTGCATAATTATTTTCTGAAAGAATTTAATTCCATTTTCGTGAAGCATTTTATGTTCTTATACTGAGTCAGGTTAATCGTCTTCCAAAAAACTTGTTTTTGTAAACAATCTAATGGTATTTATGGTCCTTTCACATGGCTGAGCAAGAAACTTGTCTTTTATGTTAATAGCTGTCTAACAAGTTTTTTCACTATGCTGAACTTCTAATTTGCATAGGATAAAGTTGTGATCCCGTAGCTAGTTCTGATTTCTGCACTACAAAATTTACAACTTGAAAAATAATTCTTTCAGTGGGAAAACATTTCACAAATGCCTATTTCTGTTTTCCATATGTTTTTTAAACCACTTGGCCTGCCAAGTCATTTGCAAAAATTCAATGAGGATATCCAAATTTATACTTTTATGCATGATGTCCAGCTTCCCATTGTGTGGGAATTGTGGAAGTTGATTTAATTGTCCTGTTAATTTGGATTTTTAACCAGAGTAAGTTTTCTTTATAGGTTTTGAAGATGTAATTTGAAACAATAGTTCATACTGGAAAATAGTCTATCTTTTTGGAAGGTGATCTTCAGTTTAATTTTACTACTTCGCTCTTTCCACGTTTATAAGTGAGTCACGGAAAAATTCTCATTGGCTGCCACCGGGAGCCGAACCCAGGGTCTTCCAGTTACGCGCCGGATATGCTTCCGCTACACCACAGCGGCCTCGACTTCCTCCAGACTCACACACGCTAACTGCCAAGCCAATTTGGCAGGTTGCTTCTTGGAGCCCCGCGCGGCCAATGAGAATTTTTCCGTGACTCATTTATAAACGTGGAAAGAGCGAAGATCTTTGTTTGATGTCCCTGGTCCCCGTTAAATGTCTGTATTAATTAATTTTACTATTCTACATATTTGAGGAACTCTGTACTGTGTTTCTGAATACTGTTCATAATTTTCAGGAAGATTTTTTTTCCTGGTAAGCTATTAGTTTAAAATTATTTTGTTTTGAAAGGCAAGGTTAATTCATCTTTCAGTTTTGTAATATGCATCTCCCTCCCATTTCCATTTATGGCCATAATTTTACCTTTGTCAGTTTTAATTGGTTTAGTACCTTCATTTCTATTGAGTTTTTTCATGGGTTTGATTATTTCTTGAATTTTTTCTCCTTTTGGAAGAATTTTGTGTAGCTACTGCAATATTGAAGTTTCTAATTTGACTACTATTTATAAAGTAAGAGCAACCTTAAAAAAAAAAAAACAGTTTAGCAAAAAAAAAAAAAATCTTATTTGCTTGTCATGGAGTTTCATTTGAATTCTAAAAAAAAATTCAACGTAGGACTTGCACCAGATCGTAATCTTATTTTTCATACTTAGCACAGAAAGGAAACAGTGTTTCACTGGAACAAGGAGCTATATTTACAACACTGAATGAAACTTTGAGCTTTCATGTGAGGTGGGACTGGCTGACAAATGAAAACTCTCAGGTGGAACATAAATCAACTATTAAAAACATTTCTAAAAGAAACTATTAAACAGAAGTAGGAGAAACTGGTCATAAGAACTGGGATTTGCTTAAAGTTATTAGTCATCAGCAGAATACTATGAAACATAAATAAAAAGAAGAAATTGAAAAAGACCATCAAAAACCAATGGTAAAGGAGTGCTTACATATAGTTAACTGAAATTATTGCAGTGATGCAATGTTGTTGTGATGCATTGAGAGAGTAGAGATTTTTTTTTCTCAAAGGGATACTATTGTTCCTTCCTGTGTTGCATGTGAGCAGTTTAGAATTGAAAGAGGAAAGAAATTGTTATAGTCCTTGTGCAAATGAGCACTATCTAAATACATAAATGCTTGTGGAGCGCGAGTAGAAACACATTCAACCAGTCATATCTTTCCTACACTACCAGGTAGTATTCATTTTCTCAGTAGAAATGGATGTCAGATGCCTTGCTCATAACATGAAATGTGTGAAATACTGATGTCATATTTTTACACCCATGGCTTTCCATAAGAGAACAGTTTTGACTTTGGAGGATAAAATTGAGAGAAGTAATATACAAGTTAAATGGTTAAATGAAAGCTGTTGTTTGTTGTGAGTTCAGTTAAGTTAATTCAACCAAAACAATGTGGAAGAAATAATCTTCTCATAATACGTGGACAATACGTCATGATATAATTAATACAGCAATCGGACATCGCCGAACTGACTGTAATTACTGTTCCACACGTAATATCAATCACACCAGAAAATTTTGTCACCCTGGAGCGGGAGTCGAACCCCCATCTCCTGATTACCGATCGAGCATGGTATCCATTACACCATCCAGGACAGCAAAGTCCCAAGTATCTGAGTGTTAAGAGCTTCGGAATATTCTCCAACTGCATTCTTTTAATCAAAGCAATATGCTTTTGATTAAAATTCTTTTAATCAAAGCATATTGATCAAAGCATTCTTATAATAAGGCATATTGCTTTGATTAAAAGAATGCAGTCTGGGGAATATTCCGAAGCTCTTTAATACTCAGATACTTGCAACTTTGCTGTCTTGGATGGTGTAACGGATAGCATGCTCGACCGGTAATCGGAAGATGGGGTTCGACTCCCCATCCAGGGCGACGGAGTTTTCAAATTTTCTGATGTGATTGATATTACGTGTGGAACAGTAATTACAGTCAGTTCGGCGATGTCCGATTGCTGTATTAATTATATCATGACGTATTGGCCACGTATTATGAGAAGATTATTTTTTTTATTCTTCTGGAAGGACGGACAGACGGCGGACGGAAGGAACGAAATTCTGCAGCGTATCTCATGGGTAATTCGTTCCTGAGTAAAAAGAGACCATTTGCTTGCGAATTGGTTACTTGTTAAGATACATGGTTTTTCGTGTGGGCGTAATAAGTCATTTCTGGAAGGGCGGACAGACAAACGGCGGACGGATGGAACGTAATTATGTATCGTATCTCATGGGTGATTCGTTCCTGAGTAGAAAGAGATAATTTCCGTGTAAATCGGGTGTTTCTCGGTCGAGTTACGTGTTTTTATGCTTCCGGACGGACGGACGAAACGTAATTTTGTATTGTTGATAGGTGTGAGGCGTCGCTGAGTCGAAAGCAATAATTTCCGTGCAAATCGATTGTTTATCGGCGGAGATATTTTTTATTCTTCTGGAAGGACGGACAGACGGCGGACGGATGGACCGTAATTCTGCATCGTATCTCAAGGGTAATTCGTTCCTGAGTCGAAAGAGACCATTTGCGTGCAAATCTGCTGTTTCTCGATCCAGTTATGTGTTTTTAAGCTTCCTGACGGACGGACGGAAAGACAGACTTGGTACGGATGGAACGTAATTTTGTAATGTATCTGATAGGTGCCAGGCGTCCCTGAGTCGAAAGAAATAATTCCCGTGCAAATGGGTTGTTTATCGGCGGAGATATTTTTTTTATTCTTTTGGACAGACGGACAGACTTGGGACGGATGAAACGTAATTTTGTACTGTATCTGATAGGTGTGAGGCGTCCCTGTGTCGAAAGAAATAATTTCCGTGCAAATCGGTTGTTTATCGACGGATAATTTTTTTATTCTTTTGAACGGACGGACAGACGGTGGCCGGATGGAACGTAATTCTGTTTCGTATCGCATGGGTAATTCGTTCCTGAGTAGAAAGAGACCATTTGCTTGCAGATCGGTTACTTACTTACACGCCGTCCTCGGCAGTACTTCTGTCCGCAAAGCTGAGCTGCATCTGCCGGTGGATTTCAAAGGTGCCTGTATTAGGACATTACCATCAAAACGTCACTTCGTTTTTCTTTTCAAATTTTAATTAACAATAGGAAACACAAAAAAATCTGAACATGTGTGAAAACTTAATTTTGTACTAGCACATTTTTTGCAGAAATGTTGAACATAGCTCATTATTGTACGCCGCCATGAATGGTACCGCAGTTGTCTAGTACTGTTGTCATAAAATATTCTCATTCAATGTTACTGGAATTTAAATTCTTTGAAGTCATAGCTTTCTTTACTTACGGGGGTATATTCAGAAAATGAGCTCCTCTTGTTAGAAAATGAATGTCGGAAAACGATTATCGTTTCTTAAAATATTATGTTCTGTATGCAAACAGCCAAAAGTTGCATAAACATGTTATAATTTTAGTCAAACTTCGGAGTAAAATAACTAGATTTCCTAAAGCAATCCTGGGGAGCATGCACGAAAAACTTTCTCGTATTCACGTTTAGAAAATAATAAACATTATAAAATAAGAGCCACACATCAAGAATAATTAACAGATTGGTTACACAATTTTAAATTGTGAAAGTGAGCTAAATTATTGGCAAAGGGCATAGATAAAATACCCACAATTTTCCATTGCATTCAATGGTAAACATACATCCTAGGGGTCGCGAATCAGCGCCGATTCTGTGCAGGGGCAAGAATATGAACTCTTGCTTGTACATTATCGATAGCGAACTGGCATAGCCTTGTATTATACGATTAATCGCAGAAAGCCATGGTTAGACTAACCTCACAGACAATAACATAACTCTTCTTTCATTGTCATATTCCCTGGTGCCACCCCGGTGGCGCGTGGTCTAAGCGCTGGCTTCTGACCATTCGTCCGAGATGGGTCTGGGGTCGAATCCCGATGAGGCATGCATGTTTCGTTTGTCTTACGGCACTGGCTCTCACCCTTCCACGGAACCAGTGTCCTAAAATAGGGACGGGGTCTGCTTATAGCCAACTGAGTTGCTCACGGCGCGGTGGTAGTTAAACCCCCCAACAACAAAAATAATTCCCTGGCCTAGTGACTCGTAACCAAGACCGCTTCCCTCCATGGCAAGCGCGACGCTACGGGCTGCGCCCACCAACTTTTCTGTGAGCCCACCCCTATATAGCCCGCCTCCCAATATTTAAATAGTTAGAACACATAGCGAATGCAACTATCTAAGGGGGTTGTTGTTGTTGTTGTTGTTTTATTGAAGGTTTAAAGTGGTTCCACCTAAAATCTCTGCCTTATGTTTCCAATGGCGAAACTTCTTTACATATTTTCTTCGCAATTAATGCATTCCCAAGGACGAAAATTTCCACATCGATAAAACTAACTCTTAAGTTACAGCATGGGAACTTAATACTTGCTAAAACATAACCATAATTATATTGAAAATCAATCATTTTTCTTTGAGTAATGTTCAGACCTGTTAATAGATGGCGCGACCTGTACATTGATGACGTCGGTAGAAAAACAAATGTTTGGTTGCTTACTTATGGTTATGTTTTAGCAAGTATTAAGTATTCCATGCTATAACATAAAGTTAGTTTTATCGATGTGCTAATTTTCGTCCTCGGGAATGCATTTAATTGCGAAGAAAATACGTAAAGAAGTTTTACCATTGGAAACTTAAGGCAGAGATTTTAGGTGGAACCACCTTAACGACCACCCTGAGCAACTCAATGGGATATAAGCAGTCGCCCGTCTCTAATTTAGGACCACTGGTTCCAGGGAAGAGAGAGAGCCAGCGGCGTAAGACAAACACAACATCCATGCCTCACCGGGATTCGAACCCGGACCCATCTCGGACGAATGGCAATAAGCCATCGCTTAGACCACTGCGCCACCGGGGCGGCATCTAAGGTTATAGGGAAGTTGGATAGATGTGACAAAATTTTGATTTAGAATTGACAAAGTTTTTATTTAGAATTGACAACATTTTTATTATAAAAAATGATTATTTTTTTTGTTCAATTTCTATGTTTAACTATTCTGTGAAATGGAAGGAATTCTCTAAGCAATGTCTGAGAAAGTGCAAGAGACACAATCCGTAATTGTAGTTTAAAAGATGAGAGAGAGAGAGAGAGAGAGAGAGAGAGAGAGAGAGAGAGAGAGAGAGAGAGAGAGAGAGAGAGAGAGAGAGAGAGAGAGAGAGAGAGAGATTCCTAGTCAGGTTATAAAATTAAATTCATAAACTGCCTTATGGCAGCAAATGCAAATTAAAAAAAACTCAAAAAAAAAGTGGCTTAAGTGAGCTAAAATTACGAAGAAATAGGAAATTATTAAAGCCCATGGAGGTTCCTTTCCATGATTCCCAGTACTACGCATACTGAATAAATACTACGCATACTGAATAAATACTACGCATACTGAATAAATACTATACTACGCATACTGAATAAATACTATACTACGCATACTGAATAAATACTATGTACGATATGTACCTAAGGACGTTTTATTTCACTAGAGATAACATCATCAGCATCAGGTAAAATCACATAAACGAAATTTTTTGGCCAAATTTCTGCCAAGCAATTCAAAATTTTTGATGCCCTCTCCCTATACGATAATATTAGTCCGCATGATAACCCTTCCAGGTCTGAGCTGACGGCGTCGCACTGCCTCATGGCATCTGAGCAGAAGACAGAAATAACTGACAAACACGTAGTACTTCACTTCGATGTGTTTTTCATATCGGGCAACGTAGCCCAAAGATCCTAGCTTCCTATTTCTAAAAGCTGTTTAATACCTGAAGTCAGAGATTCCTTTCCTAAAATCTTCTCCGACAGCATTAATTCATTATTCACTTTTAATCAACTTACACAAAAATTAGGATTCCCCTGAACTTACTTTCAAATTTATGGGCTTCTGTAAGGTATTTGATAAAAGTAACTACATAACAAACTGCTTGAAAAATTATGACATTAGTATCAGAAGTGCATCATGCCAATTATATTAGAGCCCATTAAATTCGTTTATTTCTTTCTGTTGTGTAGTCAGCACAAAGATTCGCCAAGCTTTCGCACTCCACTGGGAGGCTTTTTCAAGGCAATGGTAGACATAAAAATACAGAGAATAAAAACATGTAAAGAACGAAGATGATTTTTTAAAATAACAAGGTCTAAAGGCTGGATATAAGAAGGATGACAAAGACAGAATACATAGGACTGTAAGAAATCGTATAATGTCAGCAATAACAAAATCGCCTAGTAGGACGATGAGATACACAAGATACAGAACATATATCCTAGTCTTTACATATTGGTTAAAGAATTTATTGCGCAAATACAACATATTAATAGCAATGAAGTCCGCGACCCCGTCGTCACATATAATATCAAGTTGCAAAGAGAGACTGTGTGAGAAAGAAAAGGTGGGAGCGTACGCTACACCGTTGGTATATCCTGACAACACGGAAAAGATATACACTGCTGGACAATTGCTAAGGACGGATCATAAACGGCTATATAGCGCATAAAAAAGTAAGTGTGGTTGGATGCCAAGTGAAATAAAATAATGTCAGAATGCCAGGACATTACAAGAAAGACAATTTATTGTGCTCTGAAATCCAGAAGGCTTTGGAACGTGTTCAAGGGACAAACAGGCCATTTTGTGCAGAATACGCAAACGTGAAAAAAATGCAATTACCGTCCGCAGGCGTTCCGGCGTAAGATGTCAATACGGGATATGGCCACCATGGAGGGCGATGCAAGATTCCACACGTCGTGCCATGCTTTGCACAACATTTTCAAGCAGCTGTTGGGGTAATTTATCCCATTCCTCTGTCAGTGCACGGATGAGGGTGTCCTTGTTTATTGGAGGGCATTGGCGACCAGCAAGACTCCTCCCCAAAGCATCCCACACATTTTCAATGGGATTCAGATCTGGAGAACGTGGTGGCCATAGGAGGCGTTGAATATCCTCGCTCTCAAGACACTCCTGGACAGCGACTGTTCGATGACATGTTGCGTTGTCGTCCATGAAAATGAATCTATCACCGACAGCACCACGGAACATGCGAACATGAGGTAGCAGAACATCGTTAATGTATCGTTGGCCAGTCATAGTCCCAGTTGGAAGCACATAGAGGGACGTACGGCCATTGATCATGATGCCAGCCCATACCATGACACTACATGTCGGATATCGGTCCCTTTCCTCTATGTTTGCTGGACAATATGCAGTACCACTATCACGCCAGATCAGTTGTCGTCGACAATCAGACGATAGACTGTATCTACTCTCATCTGAGAAGAGGACAGCAGACCAGTCGTTATGAGTCCAATTGCGATGTTGATGGCACCATTTCAAACGGGCGGTACGGTGACGTCTGGACAATGGGATGCACACAACAGGATGGCGGGCGTATAGTCCTTCCTCCTTCATGCAAACGTCTGGCGACAGTTTTTCGGGAGATCCGCTTGCCAGTAGCAGCCATAAACTGATTTGCTACCTCACTAGCTGTGCTGCGCCGGTGTCTTTTTGTTGATAGCTCTATGTACCGATCTTCTGCAGGTGTCGTACTGCGAACACGACCTCCCCCGTGGCGTTTGCTACACTCTCCATTTGTTTGAAATGATTTCCAAAGCCTTGAAACAACACTGTGGCTGACGTCGAACTCCCTGGCAACATCTGTTATTTTTCGCCCTTCTTCAATCTTGCCAATAATACGGCCACGCGTAAAATCATCTAGGTGATGTCGGGAAGACATACTGAAAATTGCAAGTTCGTCAATTGATTCTTTCCCTTTCAACTTTGCGTTTGAACAACAACGGTCAATACGCGTCAAATCCTTTATATCTCTTATCAGCGCTATGACGTCACGAACAAGTTCGGCAATCCAAAATTTGCATACGCACAACACGTCTTACTGTATCCCGCACTTATGCTAATTTCCACATTTTCCTGCCTTCCATTTTATGGTTGCTATCGTTGCTATTGTCATCCGTCCTTAGCAATGTCCGGCAGTGTATATCGGAATGACAAAGTGATCCTTGAACACTAGATGTAAAGAACACGTACGAAGTGTGAACCAGGGCATGCAGAATACAGCCCTCGCCAGAGAAGTCATGCATTGCTCGGCCGCTCCTGTATGGAATAATACCAGAAGAATTGCCCCTTCACGAATTTTAAAGAGACTGCCATCAGGAAAACCAACAAACTGGCATGCAATGATATAGTCTTTACTGAGCTACCAATGGTTTGGCATGCGTTATTAAAGGATGGAAACACATTACGGCGCACCGTATAATTGCGGGATAAAAAAAAATCATGAAATATGCTTTTGATGTCACCCACGTTATTTTCAAAAATCATCTTCGTTCTTTACATGTTCCAATTCTTTGCATTTTTATGTCTACCATTGCCTTGAAAAAGCCTCCCAGTGGAGTGCGAAAGCTTGGCGAATCTTTGTGCTAACTACACCACAAAAATAAATGGACTTAATACGCTATATGCATTTCATTATTATTCATGTCTAGTATATTTAAAATAAAGTTATATTAGAGCGTATGGTGAAAAACACGTTTCAAAACATTACTTCACAAGGCCAGAAATTTAGGGATAACAGTAAAAAAACTCGGGAAGCTGCATTAAACACGAGAAAAATTAGTAGGTTCCTGTGATTTAGGAAAATATGTCAGTAGATCAGGAAAGAGGAGTCAAAATCAGTAGATCTATTGATAAATCAGTAGATCTATTGATAAATCAGTAGAATTGCAACACAAATGCATTTTTATTATTATTCATGTCTGGTGTATTTAGGTTTCCTATAGGTTAGTTATCCTATTCCAATTCGTTTTTGATCCCTTTGTTGGAAGGATGCAACGTTCAAGTTCATAAAGCAATTCTCGCAATACAGAATCTGAAATCCACGAATTCTAATAGGAATTCTGTGATTAGAACATTGATATAGTGAATCATTTCTTTGATATTTAGCATTATAATTTTGATTCCGTCACCCATATTTCATTCTTTTCCCTTTATAACATCTGCCTGATTTATACCGTACACCGAGCTCAGGTACTGTTTTATGTGTTGAAGTGAGCCATTTATGCGCCAAGGCAGGTGTACCTAATAAGCTTGCACCGCTGTATACAACACTCAGGAATGCTAATAACTTTTTCTTTATTGTTTGGGGGTTTAACTACCACCCTGAGCAACTCATTAGGCTACAAACAGTCGCCCGTCTCTAATTTAGGGCCAATGGTTCCAGGGAGAGAAGAGAGCCAGTGCCGTAAGATAAACACGACATCTATACTTCACTGGATTCGAACCCGGACCCATATCGGACGAATGGTCAGAAGAGTAGTGCTGAGACCACTTCGCCACCGGGGCTGCTCGAATAACTTCAATCGTGAAAATTTCACCGTTAAGAATTCAAAATTAGATCAATTATTGCACAGTGAAGAAACAATATTCCTAATACTTTAAGAATTACGATGGGGAAATGTATAATAGTTAGTCACGAAAAAGTACAGAGATACTAGAAAATATGATTGACCAAAGGTATCTAGTGCCTCAAATTAATCGAGAGACTATCCCTTTATTAATTCTTCTTATTAATATTTGATCGTTTCGGAAATGTATCTGCCTAACAAGGGACGTTGAAGATTTGGCCTCCACTAGATAAGCTTCTTATCCGCCACAGAGATAATCCTTCATTAGAAGTGCTTCCTTGATAGATGAAACAGCCTGCGACCCTACAGTGTTACTATGGCAACTTCATCACCTAATGGAAGAAAGCCCATTTCGCATGCTTTCATTTCCTTGAATGAACCAAACTGCGTTTTCTGCTGTTATTTCTTGCAAAGAAACTTAGATATTCTGCTCAGCACACAGAATTAACTTTCTTCCCTCGGCGAAGTGATTTATTTTTCTCTAAGAGAGTACATCGACATTCAGTAAATTACACTTTTCCGCAGTTATAGTTCAGGATCACGATACGAAGTAGCACATGCTCCCCGTAAGATGTCATTGGAAAAGAATTCCGTGATTTTTATGTAACTACGAATTTCCTCACGTTCTATGGCAGGCACTGGATTGTTCAGGGGTTACAGGTCTGCACGGGCCGGACTGGCCCGCCAAGCCCAAACCCGGCCCTAGGGCCGGGGGTGGCTTTTTTAGTTTAGAGAACAAAGCAACGGGCCGGCTTTTCCCCTGACGCTTACGACCGGGCAGAGACAGGCCGGTCGAAGTTGACCCACTCTTTTTATTACAATGGTAAAAAAAGAAAAAGTCGTGTTCCCGGATTTCCTGGGCTGTTTAACACTAGCAATGCAAACCTACGCTGTTAAAAATTGGTACTTAGAAACAAGCAAAATGTCATGTTAATTAACACAGCAATCGGACATCGCCGAATTGACTGTAATTACTGTTTCACGCGTGAATTAAATCACATCAGAAAACTTGAAAATTTCATCGCCGTGGAGCGGGAATCGAACCTGCATCTCCCGATTTCCGTTCGAGCGCGCTACCCGTTGCACCACAAACGAAAATTTTCAAGTTTTCTGATGTCATTTAATTCACGCGTGAAACTGTAATTACAGTCAATTCGGCGATGTCCGATTGCTGTGTTAATTATCATGACGTATTTGCCACGTATTATGAGAAGAATATTTCTTCAACTCTGAATAAGCAAAATGTACTCGGTTTTGAGTACATTCTAGGCTTACAATAGCTCCGAGTACTTGTGTCTCATTTTTGGAAAAGACACGTACTCATTTTTGAGTGCATACAGGGAATCAGTTGTGAGTATATCTGGTATTTCTAATTTGAAATATATGTACTCATTTTTGAGTACATATATTTCAAATATATGCACTCAAAAAAAATATATATATATATTTCAAATATATGTGCTTTAACTTCATCTAGTTTCTGTGGCTTTTCGGGCAGGGCACAGAAACTGAAGGAAGTTAGAGCGAATCTAGCAATTCTGACAGAATAGTTTTTAAGTCAGAGAGCACACTAGATGGCGCAACCGTACGATTTTGCACATAGAAGGCGGAGAGAAATTAGGGGAGGGGCTTAGGAACTTTAACCGGGGGATTCCTACCCGGGGGCCGTCATTTAACGTGCTCGTCCGATGCACGGCGGATATTTAGCGATTGTTAGAAATTCACACCACCACGGAGAGCCTCCAAGTTCAAGCCTATCAGGCTAGGTTTGAACCTGGGGTCCCTCCATCAGTAGTCTGAATCATTAAGCCATCCGCAGCTCGATTTTAAATTTGGAATACATGTACTCCTTACATACTCATTTATTCATAAAATCAACTGGAAGTATATTATTCGATGGCACATCTGGGATAATAGATATACTCGATGTCACATGCTGGGCAAATGGACCGCACAATTTTATGACAAATATAGTGATGAAGCGACAATATATTATTTATGAGATTGACACAAATACAGTTAATGTAAAAACGTACACAAAGATATTTTATGCATAATTAAATTACTTGTGATCAGTGACTTTGTTGTACTAATTATTTATGTGTGTCACTTTACATATTTATTAAACAATTTCTCTTGAAATACATAATATCCAAAATGAAGTATATTTATATTTATTGACACAGTTACTTGTAAGTACGCGTGGTTACTTATATTTGAGCATGTCATGCACTCGTTTACGATACGATTGTACTTCAAAAAACAAAAAAACCCGAGTAGGTTCAGGTTCTCAGTTTTAAGTAGATTTTTTTAACAGTGTTGGCCTAACCACCGAATAACGGCCACCTCTGAGCAACGGTCACTTTTTCCCAGTCCGAGCGGTGACCCTTATTCGGAGGTTTCATTGTATTTACATGTTCTCGCATTTTGCCAAGATAAGCGAGAAATTTTCTGCTTACCAGAAGTATGTGGTCCATGCGCATGCACCAGTACAGGAGCTAATCGAAGGGAAGGCTTTCTGTGATCTCCACAAAAAACGACCATGTACAAGGGCATCCTGAAAGTAATGCCTCCTCCTTAATAACTGTTAAAATTTTGAAGTTATTTTAATGAAACTGCACTGACATGTCATCATCATCATCGTCAACCATTATCAATCCACTGCTGGGCGAAGGTCTCCCCAAGTTTCCTCCACAACGGTCTGTCTTGTGCCAGTCTCCTCCATGTCACCCCTGCATACTTTCGAATTTCATCCACCCATCTCCCATGTGGTCTTCTTCTGGGTCTTTTCCTGTCCCTTGGAATCCAATCTAAAATTTCGGCTGTCCATCGATGATCTGTCCTTCTGGCAGTATGTCCAGCCCATTGCCATTTCAGGGATTTAACTCTGATCATGATGTCTTCCACTCTTGTCATTTTTCGTATCCACGAGTTCCTCTTCTTATCTCTCCTGGTTACATCAAGCATGCACCTCTCCATGCTTTTTTGAGTTGTATGCAGTCTTTGTATGTCTCTTTTAGTTAAGGTCAACATCTCTGCACCATACGTAAGCACTGGAAGGATGCATTGATCAAACACTTTTCTTTTAAGACACAATGGCATATTGCTCTTGAAAATTATGCTGTTTCTTTCAAAAGCTCTCCAGGCAAGTTTTGTACGCCGATTAATTTCTTCATCAATGTGACCCTCACTTGATATCTGCTGTCCAAGATAAACGTACGTGTCTGTTATCTCCAGCTTTTCTCCATCAATCGATAAATCTTCATTTCCTGTAAAAGCATTGAACATCACTTTTGTCTTCTGAAAGTTCATTTTTAATCCCACTTCTTTACTCTTGTCAGCAAGTTCCTGGATCATACTCTGCAGCTCTGATGGGCTAGTTGCAAAAATGACTACGTCATCAGCAAAACGAAGGTGGGTTAGATAATCTCCATTAATCTTTATCCCCTTGTTTTCCCAGCTCAGCGACTGGAAAACACCCTCCAATGTGGCATTAAAGAGCTTCGGAGATATGGTGTCACCTTGTCTCACTCCCTTTCCAATTTTTATGTGTGTTGTAATTTCAAACAGCCTAATCTGTGCACTTGCATTTTCATAGATGTTATTAATAATATTAATGTATGCATCTTCAATACCGCAGGTTTTCAGAGCCATTGTAACTGCTGATGGTTTCACCGAATCAAAGGCTTTTTCATAATCGATAAAAGCCATGCACAATGGAAGTTCATATTCCCTCGCTCTTTCAATTAGTTCTCTCAGTACGTGGATATGATCTATTGTGCTGTAGCCACTCCTGAATCCAGCTTGTTCTCTCGGTTGAGCCATGTCCAGTGTTAGCTTCAAGCGGTGTGAAAGAACTTTAGTGAAGATTTTATAAACTACTGATAGGAGGCTGATAGGTCTGTAGTTTCCGAGATCCTCAATGTCACCTTTCTTATGTAGCAGGATCATTGTAGCGGTGTTCCAATCCTCAGGAATCTTTACTTCATTAAGGCATCGAGTGAAAATTTGGGCGAGTACTGTTTCGATTTCTCCACTTGCTTCTTGTATGATGTCTACAGTAATTCCATCTTCTCCTGGAGCTTTTCCCCGCTTCATGTTCTTGATTGCATGTGCAACTTCTGCTGGAAGGACTGGAGGAACTCTGGTACTGGTATCTTTCATGATGTCTGGAGTGCATGTATCATCCCTTTCATATAATTTGGTGTAGAAATCTTTCAGTCTTGTCAAAATTTCGCCTCTATTTCTTGTTACAGAACCATCTTCTTTTCTCAGTGCCATAATCTGTTTTCTTCCTTTACTGAGATGTTCCTTTGTACTATGTATGATATGCTACCAATGTGGGAACAAAGTTTTTTCAGAATTGGAAATAAAGATCATGAATGACAGAGAAAAGCAGCGAGCCGTAATTGAATTCCTGGAGAAAGAGGGATGTGAGGCTCCAGAAATCCACAGAAGACTCCTGGCGCTGTATAGAGCTGCCACAACCGATATCAGTAATGTCCGAAGATGGATGAAGAGGTTTCGAGTGGGAGAAAGTTCAGTGTCGAACAAGCACCGCAACTGGAAGACCCGCAACTGCAGTGACAGATGCCAACTGGCAACGAGTGAAAGAAATCAGCACAGCTGATCGTCGTGTCACCATCCAGGAGTTGCAACAATAAACAGTGCTCACTGTGTGCAGACACTGAAGAAGCTAAAGGGTGCTATCGGAAGGAAAATGCCCTTGCTCTATAGTAAAAATCTTCCAAATACGTGGCGTCTGTGAATAAACAAATACATCGCTCTTTCCACGTTTTAGCAACACGCAGTAACCGAAAAATTATTACTCGGTCACCGCTGGGAAATCGAATCCCAGATCTCTCGATATCCAGTCGAGCCCGTTAGCCTTACACCTCGGTGGCCAACAATCCACGGCGCTATGTGTGTGTTTCTGCCAGCTTCTGACATCATAAATTTGTAAGATGGACTCAGCAACTGAGACGTCTCCATCTGGTGGGCATTAACTGCACTGGCTATATATTAATTATAGCAGTTAAATCCAAAGGGCGAGATCCAAAGTGAAAATCCTCTAAATATGTGGCGTCAGTGAATAAACAAAGACATCGCTCTTTCCACGTTTTAGCAACACACACCAACCAAAAAACTGTTATTCGGTCACCGCTGGAGAATCGAATCCCAGATCTCTCGATATCCAGTTAGCCTTACACCACGGTGACCAACAATCCACGGAGCTATGTGTGTTCTTCTGTCAGCTTCTGACATCATAAATCCCCAGCGGTGACCGAATAACAATTTTTCGGTTGCTGTTTGTTGCTAAAACGTGGAAAGAGCGATGTCTTTGTTTATTTATTATTCCTTGCTCCATAAAAATCAATCAACTAACCAAAAAAACAACCAGAAGGACTCATTCCACTTCATAGTGTTGTTCCATGATAACGCACGTCCCCACACCGCAATGAAAATTTCACATGCTATTGCCAAATTCGAGTGGACCAACAGTCCTGATTGGCTCCCTCAGACTTTTTCCTGTTTGTTCCTTTGAAAAACACCCTTCGTGGCGGAACGTTTCGACGATGTGACAGACGTTAATGAACTCATGGGTGAAACCACAGCCTCAGGAATTTTTCCAAAACGTATTTTACCAGTGGGTTCAAAGATGGCGGAAATGTATAGAAAGTGATGGACAATACTTTGAATAGGCTAGCATTATTAACAATATGTCCAAGTATTTTGCCACCAAGTTTCCCTTTTTGCTGCTACAAATAAAAATCTTATGAGGGGTGAGGCATTACTTTCAGGATGCCCTTTGTAAAAAAAAGTGTGCTTGAAGTTATCTTGCTTTGTGGTCGAGTGGTTTATATCTCCGGCTTCTGACTTCTCATACTGCTGGGTCTGAGTTCGAATCCTAGGGCAAGACGTTGGCCTACATGTGTTTTTTCTTCTGGTGCCGAGTCTGTCCTTTTCCTGGAAACAGTGGCTCTAAATTAAAGATGGGCGACGCTTTATGACCTTTGATGCGGTTGTAACACCTCGAAACAAACCAAACAAGGAAAAAAAAAACAGTGGTAAACACTGGTATTGTTGCTCAAAGACCACTAGGAATAATCGCGAACGGGGAAAATGCTCTCGAAAGCAGCGATGGAAAAATCAAACTCCCATGACTCGAGCACTGTTAGAAAAACCTACTTAAAAATGAGAACCTGAACCTACTCGTTTTTTTTTCTAAGCACTAGTACAATCGTATCGTAAACGAGTACATGACATGCTCCAATATAAGTAACCATACGTACTTACAAATAACTGCGTCAATAAATATAAATGTAATCTCGTATTACTTCATTTTAGGTATTATAGATTTCAAGAGAAGTTGTTTAACAAATGTGTAAAGTGACACAAATGAATAATTAGCACAACAAAGTCACTGATCACAAGTAATTTAATTATACATAAAGTATCTTTGTGTACGTTTTTACGTTAAGTGTCAATCTCATAAATTATATATTGTCGCTTTATCACTATATTTGTCATAAAATTGTGCGTTCCATTTGCCCAGCATGTGACAACGAGTATATCTATTATCCTAGATGTGCCATCGAATAATATACTTCCAGTTGATTTTATGGATAAATGAGTATGTATGGAGTACATGTATTCGAAATATAAAATCGAGCCGCGGATGGCTTAGTGATTCAGACTACTGATGCAGGGACCCCAGGTTCAAACCTAGCCTGATAGGCTTGAACCTGTTGGCTCTGCGTGGTGGTGTGAATTTCTAACAATCGCTGAATATCCGCCGTGCATCGGACGAGCACGTAAAGTGACGGTGTTCATTCCTAAGCCCCCCCCCCCCCTAATTTCTTTCTGCCTTCTATGCGCAAAATCGTACGGTGGTTCGATCTAGTGTGCTCTCTCTCTCTCTCTCACTCACAAACTATCCTGTCAGAATCGCTAGATTCACTCTGACTTCCTTCAGTTTCTGTGCCCTGCCCGAAAGGGCGCAGAAACTGAATGAAGTTAGAGCACATATATTTGAAATACAGTTGAACCCTCATATAACGAGCTCGGATATAAGGAAGTTTCATATATAACGATGTCTTTGCAGTTCCCTGAATTTTCAATGCCATCGTAATGTTATTTCAACTGGATATTACGAACAGCAGTTTTGTCCAAAATCATATATAACGAAGTCTTTGCCTTTTTCCCATTCAACATTTCTCCAGCGGGAGAGTAGCCATTTTCTTTTTTTCTTCTTCAGGATATCTTGAGACCTCTGACTCAGTGAAATGCCCGAAGACTAGCCAGGCGGTGTCGGAATCCCAACTTTTCCTTAATCCTCCTTCACTGGAGGGACCCCACACTTCATCATCCCAAGAGCTTAGAGGGTAAATGATCTGTTTCCCAGCTTGAGAACAGAAGGAAGAATGCCTCAAAGGATCAGGGGGTGGGGTGTTGGGGAATCATGCCAGGGGTGTCCAATGTCAGCGTCTTCGTTTTGGGGGCGTATGTTAAATTGTTCGGATGGACCAGATAGGCAGATGTTTGTCTTAATCGCACTTCTGCAATTCCTAAGCGGGCGCATCTGATGGTTTAAAGCTTTGGAAGAAGCAATTTTTCTCCCAAGGCCGCGGGAGGCCTAGTGGGCAACTTTAGTGACTGCCACGGAAAAGGCCTCAGGTTCGATCCCTGCAGGCACGAACGCTCGATCCACTAAATATCCGCCGTGCTTCGGATGGGCACGTTAAACGGTCGGGCCCCGGGTACTGACACCCCCGCCCCCGGTAATAAATAAGGGCGTCTTCCTCCCCTTTCTACTTCGCTTCCGTGTCACTTTCCTATCGGGCGCTCTAGCCCAAATCTCCTAGTTTCCTATTTCTAAGGGTTGTTTAAGACCTGGGGTCAGACACTCCCTTCCTAAAATCCTCTACATAGGATCATGATCATCATTTTTCTCACAAATTCGTTTGTTAGAACGCATCAACGCAAGCTGGAAAATCATGTCAGTTGTTAAACGAAAAACACTGAGTTTAAGTGAAAAAGTTGAAGCAATCAATTTGGTGGAGAAAGGGAAAAAGAAGTGCGACGTAGCCAAAACATTTGGCAATCCGGCAAATTCACTATCCACAATTTTAAAAAATAGGGATGGTTTGAAGCGAAAGTTCTCGGAAGGTTCTTTTAGCCATGATAGAAAACGATTTCGTGAAGGTCTTTATACAGACGTGGAAGCAGCGCTGTTAAAGTGGTTCCAAGAAGTGAGAAGCAAAAATGTTGCAGTCTCTGGCCCTTTGCTGAAGGAAAAAGCATTAGATTTCGCCCGACTTCTAGGAAAACCTGATTTTCAGCCAAGCAATGGTTGGCTTCAAAGATTTAAAGAGCGTCATGGAATCATATTTAAGAACATTTGCGGAGAGAGTGCTTCCGTGGATGATGAAACAACCCCAAAGTGGCTGGAATCAAGTGAAACCTCAATTTCGCAGTATGAAGCTTGCAATGTTTACAATGCTGATGAAACTGGTGTTTTTATCAGTTATTGCCAGAAAAAAACCTTAGCTTTCAAAGGTGAAAAATGTTCTGGTGGGAAAAACTCAAAACTCCGTTTATCTGTATTGATGTGCGCAAATATGGATGGATCCGATAAAAGGGAACTTTTCGTAATCGGGTAATCAAAAAATCCCAGATTCTTCAAGAAAGGTGAAAATTACCAGTAAGTTACAGAGCTAATAAGAAAGCGCGGATGACATCGGAACTCTTTACAGAATGGTTGAAACAATTTGACAACGAAATGACAAAGAAAAATAGGAAAGTTCTGCCGCTCATCGATTATTGTGAAGCACATTCGTCTAACATAGTGATAACGTCTACAAATGTACATCAGTTTCCGCTAAACACTACATCAAAACTTCAGCCCATGAATCAGGGTGTTACAAAAAACCTAAAACTTCATTACCGCAAAATTTTACTCAGAAAAATTCTTATTAACGTGGAAAAGAGGCAGCCAACTGTCATCAATGTTCGAATGGCATGCGATATGCTATGTAATGCTTGGACTACCGTAACTGATGTAACCATAAAAAATTATTGGAAACATGCTGGTTTTGGTATTTCAGTAGTAAATAAAGACACAGTGGTTACTACTAAAGACGAAACATGGAATCACCTGGTGGCAAAAGGGCTCATTTCATGGGATTTATCTTTTCCAGATTATCTGCTGGTTGACGATGACATCTCAACGGAATCTCAAAATCCAGATCAGGACATCGTTGATGGCGTATTGAACTCTCAGTATGACGCGTCCACTGATGAGGAGGGAAAATACGCAGAAGTTAAAAAAATATCAAATGCGGTGGCAATTGAAAGTCTTGATAATTTGCGTGCTTTTTTTTGCGTCAAAAAATCTGTTTTGCTCAGCATTGTTGGATCAAATAGAAAAACAGCTGTCTACAGCTATTGTTCAATCCCAAAAACAGGCAACTCTGGAAAGTTACTTCCAGAAGTGAGAATGAAAAATTAAAGGTAAATGTTTCAATTATTGTACTTCTGCTTTCTAATACATACGCACAATGGTAGTACACTGTATGTGATTTTTTACATAACTTTTGCTCGTTTGCTGAAACATTTAAGGCAAAATCGGATAAAACGAAGTTTGCGTATAACGAACTTTTTCTTAACTCCCTTCAACTTCCTTATGAACGGTTTCGACTGTATATGGATGTTTTTTGAGTACATATATTTGAAATACATGTACTCAAAAATGAATACATATATTTCAAATTAGAAATACCAGATATGCTCACAATTGATTCCCTGTATGTACTCAAAAATGAGTACGTGTCTTGTCCAAAAATGAGAAACAAGTACTCGGAGCTATTATAAGCTCAGAATGTAGTCAAAAACGAGTACAGTTTGCTTATTTCTAAGTACCAATTTTTAACAGTGAACAATGCGAGAGGCTTGTGTTGTAATCAGTTTGGCCCTGTCAGTTTGGGCGAGAAATACAGAATACTTTTAGCGGTATGATACATATTAAGGTTTAAAGCAAGGGGTCGGATTTTCTTGATTTTTATTTTGATAAGATCTCGAATGATAGAGATAGAACGTCGTTTCATTACCTTTAAAATAAATCCTTACTGTGATGAACGAGAACCAGCACGCTTTTAACAAAGACCCTTCTATTTCCCCCTTTCCACTTGAATTAGACATGTACGTCCTAGGATGTCCAGTGTGCCTTCTTCAGAAATTGATCGCGCGACAGCAGCCTTTGTCAGCCTTTCTTCTAATAACTATCTATATTCCACCCATGTTTGGAATGCAGTGTTCAGAAACCCGTAACGTTGTCGATATTGCTGAGTCATCGCTCTGTGGGGAAAGGGTGAGAGAACGGCAGGCATAAGCAGCATTCCCTTCCCACAGAACAGATGCGAAAGAAATCGATGTGTTGTCGGTCTTCTCATACAGTATAGTTGCTGAACTGTATCATGATCGTGCTTCAGGCGGTAGGAACCCCTTCCCCATACTGATCTTCAAGCAATGATCACTGATCAATCACCGTCGTGCCGATACCTTTTAAATCATTCATCGATAGTCGACACGTTTACTACCCCATCAACTCAACGGAGCGGAAGTCCAATAGGGACAGACAAACACGGGAAAGTAATATCCAAAAGAAAGGGTTACTTTATAGTTGAAAGTTTTCTCTTCTACATACAGCTGCTGCTGCATGTTCAATTGCCGAATGAATGGGGTCATTGAAGAAGAAACTGCGTTTTGAAATGTCAGATTGGTAAAATTCTTTCTCGACCATGTAGAGGAAGACCGTACGTCAATTCATTCGTCAGTTTGTCTGTCCGTCTGTACGTTCAAGAAACGCTTATCGGTGTAGACCTGTTTCAAAGTTGGGTGGGGGATTGAAAAGGGGAACGGTTGTTATAACCAAACGAAATATTTCAAGTAACATACATGCACATATATCATCATCATCGTTAACCATTATAAATCCACTGCAGAATGAAGACCTCCCCAAATTTTTCCCACAACAGTCTGTCTTGAGCCAATCTCCTCCATGTCGCTTCAGCATTATTTCGAATTTCATTCAGCCATCTCCCACGTGGTCACCTGCTGAGCCTTTTCCTGTTCCTTGGTATCCAGTCTAATATTTCAGTTGCCCATCGGTGGTCAGTACTTCTAGAAATACGTCGAGTCCATTGCTATTTTAGGGACTTTACCTTGATCCCGCCATTTTCATGATCCGTGAGTTCCTCTTCCTATCAGAGAACGGAGAGACCATCGAATGGCTGTCATACCGTAGAGTAAGAGACACAGAATGCAATAAGCCGAAGCTTCAAACTTGACCGCTGCTACCTACGGTCAATCGCACTGTGGTCAACAGTGAGACCATCGAACGGAGGGTCTAATTGAATGGCATGACATAAAACAAGAGGATCATTCTGGGTCTGTAGATTGCATACGGTATCCAGAGCAAGAAAGGAACATTAGGAAAGGTATACCTCCAGAGGGCGGAAGCGCAGAGTCGGACCATGTTCTGCCCACTCACGTCTTCCAGCAAATCCCGTTTCCAAGCGATTGCATTATGTGCACACGTTGGTATGAAGACAAAAACAACATCGCAACAATAATTTGGTATAAGAAAATTGTAATATACCCAATTGTTCATAATATATATTCTAGAAATGATGAGCTTTTGAAATTTAATCCAAAAGTTGAGGGGGACGGTCCATACTTAAGAAAACGTTGAGGGGAACACGTCCTCCTGCCCCCATACGATTTTACGCGCGTGTCTCGGCTTCTAATTTTTACTGAAGAAACTATTTCTGTGGCTGACAGATGGGAATGTGTAGACTATCAACTTCTACACTTCCTTCATTTGTTTGACGATCTGAAGAAACGACACTTAGACATAACAAGCAAAAATATTGTTGCTGACATACAGACAAACAAACTGACGAGCAAATGGATGCTGGACATGTAAGAAAACCTTATGCCTATGTTTCCTTCAATAGTGTAAGTATCATTTCTGTAGACGGATGAAGGGGAAGCCAGATATCGACAATCTTGTGAAAATGTCTGTCTCTGTCAGTCATAAAAAAGTTTTCAGTCTGACCGTTAAAAGATAAGATATCGTTTCTGCGTACGGACGGACATACAGGCAAACAAACTGACGAGTCGATGGTCGGACGGACGGCGAGGTGTCTGAAATTACACGCGTGTTTTAGAATTGGGAAAAGCTTTAGCAATATGACAGATATAAATATATAAATCCTTCGAATGGAGAGACAGATAAACTGACTAATAGGTTCACGGAAGGAGTGATTTCTGAAATCTTATGCTCAAGTTTTCCCTTATAGGGCGAAGAAAGAATTTTAACAATCGGAAATTTTCAAACTGAAACAGCATCTCTGCAGGCGGACTAACAAACGGTTCAAAAGGAAAGGCAGACATCGTTAACTTTTCGCGCACTCTTGTCTCTGTCAGTCACAGAAAGAATTTCTTCAGTATGATCATCAGAAGCGGTGATATCGTTTCTGCAAACGAACGGACAGACGGATGAACATAAGAACTGACATTCTTAATTCCGTCTCTATCAGTCATAAAACAATCTATACGAAGCGAAAAAATAATTTCGGCGGTCGGACAACTGACAATCAGAAGACGGAAAACGTGTTGTCTTCGTTCTCATACAGTTCTCCGTCCACAGAAAAGACAAAACAAAAGAAGCACATTTCAGCGAATAAATATTTTGAAGCAGGGACACCGTTTTTGAGAGAGAGAGAGAGACGGAATGACAACACAAATTGTATGCTGTGCCTTGCCTTTCTAACTTACTTCAGTTTCTGTGCCTTGCCTTTCGGGCAAGGCACAGAAACTGAAGGAAGTTAGAGCGAATCTAGCTATTCTGACAGGATAATTTGTAAGAGAGAGAGAGAGAGAGAGAGAGAGAGAGAGAGACGGAATGACAACACAAATTGTATGCTTTCTTTCCTGTACACGATTTGCATGCAACTAAAAGTCGGGAACACGAAGAATTGACGTATAACCTTCTTTGCTTGGAACACACGTTTGTTACTGTATTAGACGTAGTTAAAAATCTGGAATCCAATTAACCTTAAACGCTATAGATTTTCTATGCCTTGACGGAGTTGTGGAGTTTTCTGTCGCATGCCTGATATGATTCTGTCCTATACTGAAGAAGGACTAATATAGATCCTAATTTGTGTCTTAATTGGCTCCTGGTAATACATTATTTCAGCTGACTGCTCTGGTGATATGGGAGTAGTATGAAGCAAGGGAGTGTCTACATAATTTTATCTTAATTTTTGACATTCTGTGGAACACCTCAAGGTTTCAATTACATTACGTTATTGTAGAACAGCTGAAGAATTTTTTTAATGAAAATATTGACTGTAAGCTGACCACTGCAGTGCACCGGATAATATCTTACAGAGTATTTTGAGCGGAAACTATTTGAAAAAACAACAACAACGAAATATATTTTTACTGTCACATAAATATTTTCTTTTTTTTTTTTTTTAATCCTGTTTCTAAAATGTTTATCACAAAAGTAGCATAGAAATGAATCATACATTACGCACGAAAGCAACCTAATGCTAAAGAATGCTTTCCTGGTGCTCCTATGGATATAGAGATGTAGTGGTATGCGGTCAAAGAACGGTTCTTTGTTGAGGTAATAACTAACTAACAAAATGTTTCATTTTCTGAACTGCGTCATAAGACAGCTTATCCCTAGTAAAATCCGTATCACAACAAAAGGGCGAACGACAAAAGGGCGACGCGACAAAAGGGTGACGCGACGAAAGGGCGCACGACAAAAAGGCGCCACGACAAAAGGTCGAACCCATGGGCTTGATGATAAAGCTTTCTAAACGATGTTATTTCCAAAACGGCCCCGGGGCCCTTTCAGTAAATTCGTTATTTCTTTGTGTATTCAAATATTCCCAACTGAAATCAGACGTGACATCTTTTGTACTCTAAGTGAAATCTATACAGAAGGTTTTCTAAGGTCCCGGGGCTCTTTCAATAAATTCGGTATTTCTTTGTGTATTCCAATATTCCCAATTGAAATCAGACGTGTCATTTTTTGTACTAAAAGGCTTAGGGCGTATGAATTTATATTTAATGCCTAAGTAAAAGTGCAATACTATTAACTTGACTTTATATGTAAACGTTATGAATATGACATAGGTGCTGTTAAAAAGGGCCTAGGCGTAGGGCCTATGAATTGGCATTTAGTGCCTAAGCAAAAGCGCACTATTATCAACTTGGTTTGATATGTAAACGTAATGAATATAAAGTCGGGAAATTAAAAACTGTTAAAAAGGCCTAGGTGTAGGGCCTATGAATTAATTAAATAAAAGAGAAATATTAAAAACTGGACATGTTATGTAAATATTTAGCGCCTAAGTAAAAGCGCAGCCATATTAAAGAATTTCACCATATCGTCCATTTCTGAACACAGCATGAGTCATACAATAATTCCTTTGTTTCGTCAAACATTGTGGTTTTAAAAAATTTACTAAGTCACAGCAATTTAGTTCCTCAAATTAAAGTACAATTCTCGCTTGGCTTACATAAAACACCCCCTCCCCTTCCCTTAAACTTTTGTGGCCCTAAACTCGTATGAACCAGCCTGAAAATTGGAAATGCTGAAAAACTGCTGAAAATTTGTATGTCAGACTTCAGTTGCCGTGTAATGTATTCAAAAGACAAACCGGTTGGAATAACTGTGTGTGTCTTTGAGATGGATAATTTTTATGCTACACAATAATAAATATGGACAGGGTTCACGCATATATGCTTTCTTATTGCATACAGATTTTTGTGCTTCAACTACAAACTTTTCTATAGGATTTCAGGAAGCATTTGCAGTACAAAAAATGTCACGTCTTATTTCAGTTAAGATTTGAGTATACAAATAAATAAGCAGTTTACTCAAAGGGCCCCTGGGGCCTTTTTTAAAATAACATCGTTTTGAAAGCCTTCTGTAGGTTGCATTTCAGCACAAACAATGTCACATTTGCGTTCAAATGGGATTTGAATACACAAAGAAATAAGCAATTTGCTTGAAGTCCTCCCGGGCCATTTTTTTTTTTTTTTGATTGGAGGTTTAACGACCACCGTGAGCAACTCAATGGGCTATAAGCAGTCGCCCGTCCCTAATTTAGGGTCACTGGTTCCAGGGAAGGGAGAGAGCCAGTGCCGTAAGACAAACACAACATCCATGCCTGACCGGGATTCGAACCCGGACCCCTTACGGACGAATGATCAGAGGCCAGCGCCTTAGACCACTGAGCCACCGGGGCGGCCCGGGCCATTTTGGAAATAATATCTTTTGAAAGCATTCCCTTATAGGTTATTGAAGTATAGAAAAATTAACATTTGCTTTCAGTTGGGATTTGAATATACAATGAAATAAGTAATTTGGAAATTTATATTTTCTTAACGTTTTTTGTAAATTGATTAAATAGTTCTCCTAGTTTAGTGAATCGTTAAGTCTGGTAGTCGTGCGCCCTTTTGTCGTGTAACCGTTTAAACATGATTTCTCCAAAAATTTCAGTTATAGGAAGTTTTACCGTTTTCATTAGGATTTTCAGAGCTAACCGTGGTAGGTTGATTAGTCTTTGCGGTGGGCCATAAAACCGCAAAAACCAAGATGGCATCCGATGGTGGTACGTTCTTTTACTGCAGCGAATCCAACCTGTTATCGCTTGAGATTCTTTACGCTAAAAATGATGTCCGCAAATAACTTTTTGATTTCCCATGGTCTACATGCTGCTTCTCTTTTTACTTTGCCGTCAGTCCAGTCATGTTTCTAGTGCACAGTACATATCCTTATTCAAGATCTATGTCTTGAAGCCGCAAGTCAAAGGTGATCAAATACTTTCGTTCGGAAACATGCTGTAAAAATATATTTTGTTTCTTTCACATACACTCCAGCTTAATTTTAGGCGTTATTGAATTATCTTTGATGCAACTTACAACGGATATCATTGGGCCATATTAGGCCTAGACTGTTGCTGAAATTAAAATTAGAACTAGTTCTTATTTCCTGGGGTGCTTAAAAGTGACTCAATCAAGGAGGAATATACAGTGCAAAAAGTTTCCTGAAATTCGCGAGCCATTTTCCGGGATACCTTTCACGAATTAATGAAGCATAAGCATATTCCTGATTCAACCTTTTATGTGAAAAGACGGGAAAAAAACAAAAACCAAAAAAAAACAAGTTAGTAAAACCATGCAATGCATTAATTATGTTACGCTTTCCAACATACCAGAAATCATTACTCAAGTTATGAGGATAATGGCTGTGGAATAAATCTCGCTCCTTGACCTCTGACCCTGTTTCGATGATATTAAGCAGAATTGGTTCAGTCTATCTCCGGAACAACATAGTAAAGCTTTGCCGCAATAGAAGTACCTTTAGTCAAGTTATGAGGATAATAGCTGTGGAATAAATCTTGCTCCTGTGTCCTGACCTTTGACCCCATTTCGATATTAAATAGAATTGGTTCAGTATATCTCCGGAACAACATACTAAAGTTTTGTCGTAATCGAAGCATTTTTGCATAAGTTATGACGCATAAAGGCGATAGAATGGATCCCGCTCCTATGTCCTGACCTTTGACCCCATTTCGTCCATTTTCAATAGGGTTTGTTCCCAGGTTGTCCCGTACCACATACTAAAATTTCATCGAAATCGAATCATTTTTACGCGAGTTATCGTGCGGACAGAGAGACAGACAGACGGACAAAGCTGGAGTATATACGCTTCTTCAACCTACCGTTGGAAAGGGTAAAAAAACCAACAGATTTTCACGAATTTTTCGTGCGTGAATTTACAGCAATACTCTTGTTTCTTTCTCCCGTTAATATTCATCTTTCTCCCGTTAATAACGAAAGTTGCCGTTTCTAAGAAATGTTAACGGAAAATTCTGGATTTTCAGAAACCTTTCCGCAATTCCTTTCGTGTATTAACAGAAAATTGCCGTTTTTAACAGGTGTTCACGGAAAATTATGAATTTTCTGAAACCTTTTGGGAAATTTCCGGTAATAGGAGCGCTTCACGGGAATACTTGAGGTTTGATTAACTATTAAATTTCGGTCGTCTGTCAGAGGACCTGATTTCGAAGTTCTGTAGCGACATCGAATGTTGTGGATAGTGTAACCTGGGCATCAAGGTTTAACAGGAGTGAATTTAGGTAACCAATTTGAGTATAGTGAATTTAAATCATCTTCCCTTTCCTCAGTGCCTTGTTTCGCCATTTCTATGTAGCTGGTCAGTGAGTACGGCTCTCACTTTCTCAGCGTCCCATCCGAGGGAAAGATAGATTTATGGGGTTTTGTTGCCGTGCGAAGGAGAAACTGGAGAGTGGTATTCGAGGGGTCATTGGGAAGCCAATTAAGGAACTTCTGCGCCTTCTAGGAAGTGGGGGCAAGTGAAAAGGGGAGTCTGTTGAAGGTAGCGGCAGAGCGAGGTCGAGAATCTCAGAGAAGGTGAAACCGAGAGAAGGGGATTCAATATGTTACTATTATAGAGAATGCATGGAAATCCGGAAGTGCTTGAGACCTTCCTCACAACATCTGAATAAATAATTTCCTCACTGGAAGAGCAATCTATAACTTTAACTGATATCTTATTTATTTGCTCAAGCCAGGTTAAACCCCCGAAACGAAAAAGTCTCAATCATTTCGTGAAAAATGTGATGACATCACAACATCTGCTGGAAGTGGCCACCATTTGCGTCCAGACAGCATTGAACCCGGCGCTGTCCGGCAGCCAGCCGGAGTGCACCTTAGTGGCAGACACATTCCTAAGTGTGGCGCCACTAAGGAGCAGTCCGGCATTCTCAAAATTCCCGTATTTGGGCCACTGAAAATCCCAATGCAATACATGAAGAATCCCTTCATTCACGGAAAATTAGTGTTTGGTGTGGGATGAACCGGCGCCGCATAATTGGTCCCATCTTCTTCGATACAACCATCACAACAACTGCATATATGAAAATCTTCAGCACCGTTGTAAATCAATTGGACGACGAAGAACTCTCCATTGGATATTACCAGCATGATGGAGCGACATCGCACACATCACACACCAGTATGGCTGAAATTCAGTCCTTTTTCGGTTACCGCGTCATTTCGAAGAATCTATGGCTACCGCGCTCGCCTGATCTGATGCCTCCTGATTACTTTTTAAGGGGATATCTGAAATGGAGAGTTTACCAAAAGAAACCGCGAACCATAGATGCCTTGAAAGCAAACATCACCGAAGAAATTCAGGCAGTGACGGCAGACGTACTGGCAAGGACTTTCCACAGTATGGTGCGCCGTGTTCAATGCTGTCTGGACGTAAATGGTGGACACTTCCAGCACATGTTGTGATGTCATCACATTTCAATATCTTCATTGGTGTTAATATTATTAAAGAAATGCCGGGTTCGGTAGCGAGTGGGACACCCTGTATAATTCAATGACAAGCCCTGTAACAATAGCAGATTGCATGATATTTAGGTTACTGTGGCAACAGATATTCCTCTCCCCTTCCAGTTGGTGCATCTGGTGTTGTATATTGTGCCACCGTAAAAAACCGGGTACTTAAAATATCGTACGGATGATTGTACACTATTGTTTGTGAAAATTGCAACACTATGAACGACTGCTGGTATCAGCTTGAAACTTAGAGGTTATGTACAACAGGTTGGGACATGAAAATGGTTAAAATGTCAGTGAAAATGTGCATGGGGTTTCGGCGCAGCTCCCTATGAATTATTAGGTCTAGAGTGTAAAGAGCTGTCGCAAACGAGATGTTGCAATCAGTGAGAGCCCACATTGAGTCGAAAGGGTGTTTTCTTGTGTCTCGCTATGCCCGTCGCCGAAGAAGGTCACATTATGAACACCTGACGGATTTTGAGCGAGGAAAGCTTGTTGGATTGACAGAAGCTGGATTTTCCTACCGCGAAATCGCCGCTCGTACGGTACAAAATGCCATGCGAGCGTGGCGTCAGTGGACAGATGAGGCTCGGACGCACAGAAATCTGGGAAATGGACCGTAAAATCGCACGTCTCCACGGGACGACCGACACTTCTCCAGCATGGTAGTGACCGATCGCACAGAGACATCCACGGTGTTAGCGCAGCAGTGAAACACTGTCAAAGGTCAGATTTTGTCCTTCAGGAGAGTTTGACTTCGTTTGCTTATCAGAGGACTGGTCGCTAGCAGCCCATTGCTGCGCATTCACTTTGACATTCAATCACAGACGCCTCAGGTTTCAGTGCGGTCTCTAACACAGACATTGGCACGCTGATTGGTAACAGGTCGTGTTTTCTGACGAGTCACAATTCATTTTGATGCACCATGACGCTCGCATGGGTGTTCGAAGTCATCGTGATGAACTGCACCTTGTATTTTGAAACATCATACCGGCCCAACGACAAAACTCATGGTTTGGGGCGCCATTGGGTTCAATTCGCGATCTAGCTTCATACGAATTGAGGGAACACTCAACAGCCAGCGATACATCAGGGATAGTTTAGAGGTAGAGATGATACCTTTCTTTCAGAGTTGTCCTGGCGCTATATTCAAGCAGGATAATGTTCGGCCACATGTGGCCCGGAATGTCCAAGGCCTCTTCCATACGCGGCAGATACCGCTTCTTCTCTGGCCTGAACATTCGCCAGATATGTCCCGTATCAAAACATGCCTGGGAAAATTGTAGCTAAGCGACTGTCCCGTTAAGCGCCTCCGCCCGTCACCACAAATGATCTCTGGACTCGAATAGAAGCAGCCTGGCATGCTGTCCCCAGGACGATATCAAAAACTTCTTTCAATTTCATGCCGTGTACAGGTTGTTATTGTTGCTCGAGGTGACGTCACACGAGATACTGAGCTTTGAAGCGAAAAAAATCTTCTATAGCTCTACAAATGTAATCAGTTATCTCCTGTTGCATTAGGGATCTGTGATATCTACTGTACACTGAAGAGCAATTGAATTAGCCCATGTGGCGCTGTGGGCGGCCCTGTAAACGGAAACGACATGACGTATGCAGCGATCCGATAATATAAGGAGTGATGCGATCAGTAAGACTCGGGCGCAGTATGGGTAAGACGAAGGATCTAAGCGCATTTGATCGTGGGCAAATTGTCGGGGCCCGACGAATGGACCATTCCATCTCGGAAGTCGTGAAGGCACTAGGATTTTCACGAGCCACTGTGTCACGGGTGCACCGTGAGTACATCGAATCCGGTAAAACCATCCCTGCAAGGGCCAACTGCAGTGGACAACAGCGTGTGGATGAGCGGGGTCATAGTCGGCTAGCTCGCATTGTAACAGCGGATAGACGGGCCACAGTGCAAGAAATCACTCGGCAATTTAACGCTGGTGCACAAAAACGTGTAAGCAGCCACACCATCCAGAACCATCTCCTCGCTATGGGGTACAGAAGCCATCGTGCCATTTGGCTACCGCTGCTGACCGCACATCACAGGGTGCAAAGATTAGCATGGGTGCAGGAACATCGCCCCTGGACCCTAGACATGTGGGAAAATGTTGCCTGGACTGATGAGTCGAGATTCACGTTGGTACATGCGGATGGCAGGATACGAGTACGACGCAAACCACATAAAACGATGGATCCTTCTTGCCAGCAGGGTACTCTTCAAGCTGGTGGGGGTGGCATTCTCGTCTGGGGACTGTTTACGTGGACTGAAATGGGTCCCCTGGTACGTGTGACAACATTCCTCACAGGTCAACGTTACCGGGATATCCTGGACGACCATTTGCTCCCGTTTGTGCGTCTTCAACATCCCACTGGAAACCTCATCCTGCAACAAGACAATGCAGCTCCCGAATTGTATCCGAAAGGTTGGATGAACACTCCACCGACGTGACCTTGCTTCCTTGGCCAGCTAGGTCACCTGATCTCAATCCCATCGAGCACATCTGTGATGCCATCGAGAGAGATGACCCCCCTCCATCAAATCTTCGTGAACTGTGGGAGCTTGTTCAGGGGTCGTGAATCCGTATGGCTTCCCGACGCTTCCGGTGTCTTGTCGAGTCCATGCCGAGACGAATCGCCGCCTTCATCAGGGCGAAAGGTGGTGCTACACGTTACTCTAATTCAATTGCTCTTCAGTGTATATATTAATTCTATAAGGTTTTTTACTGTGAGTCCTATTTTGAGATAACGGCTACACGGAAAGATCTGGTTGAGGTATCAAAATAAAGGTCTTGCCATGTAGATGTGCCAGTCGAAGAGAAAAATGAGATTGGGGCAACGGTTCGGGCGTTGTGGGGCGGCAAAGTTCCATTCTAAAGTCTATGGGTGAAGCGTGCGGTTGACTCATGCGCTCTTGAAGGCGGAAGCATGGAGGGACTAAGATAGTCTAAAGTCCGAAGATTTCTCTTTTCTGAGCAAACCACTGCACAAAGCAACGCCAGCAGGCATTCGTATCAAAGTTATTTTCATCGGAACAGCGAACACTTTCGAAGACCTGCTTGCGTTATGCCGTTGGACTGTGCGATGTATATATACAATTTAATATTCATTCGATTCAGTTTATTCACGTAGGTAAGACGTTTCCCATTATGTAAAGATGTAAATAAACATTCCGTTGACCATTGTTAGTGAAAATATTTAGAATGTACATATTGAGTTGCGCCATCTATATATTCATTCTATAAGGTTTTTACTGTGAGATTTATTTTGAGAGAACGACTGAACGTAAAGATATGGTTCAGATATGAAAATAAAGGACTTACTATGTAGATGTGCCAGTCGAAGAGAAAAGTGAGATTGGGGCAACGGTTCGGGCGTGGCGGGGCGGCAAAGTTCCCATGTAAAGTCTATGGGAGAAGCGTGCGGTCCTTATGTACATCGGGCTCTCAGTTCAGTGTTAGACTTTGTGTGTGCATGGTGTTCTATGATCAGTCCTAAAGTAAGTAAATACTTTACTGAATACTTACCCTTAACAGAATGTCTCTCCCGCAGAAAAAATAAAAATAAAAAATAAAGTAAAAAATAAAACGTAAGAGCCTTACTGGACAGCATGAGCGATCAATGGGTCGCAACTGTATGTCTCAGACAAGAGAGAATGAAGAGTATTCGCAACGCGAATCTCATTCCAACAACATTTACAAACACAGTTGTGACTGAAGATGAGAATGAAAGAGTGCGCTATCCAGTTGAATATTTGCACACGATCGACATGAGTGGACTTCCGCATCACATTCTACGACTGAAAAAGGGTGCAGTCGTGATGCTCATCACGAACCTGGACGCATCGGCGGCGCAGTGGTCTAAGCGCTGGCTTATGATGATTCGTTCGTGAAGGGTCCGGGTTCGAATCCCGGTGAGGCATGGATGTTGTGTTTGTCTTACGGCACTGGCTCTCTCCCTTCCCTAGAACCAGTGACCCTAAATAAGGGACGGGCGACTGCTTATAGCCAATTGAGTTGCTCAAGGTGGTCCTTAAACCTTTTTTTTTTTTTATTTGAGGTTTAACGACCACCGTGAGCAACTCAATGGGCTATAAGCAGTCGCCCGTCCCTTATTTAGGGTCACTGGTTCTAGGGAAGGGAGAGAGCCAGTGCCGTAAGACAAACACAACATCCATGCCTCACCGGGATTCGAACCCGGACATCTTTCGGACGAATGATCAGAGGCCAACGCCTTAGACCACTGCGCCACCGGGGCGGCTTATTGAAGGTTTAACGACCACCGTGAGCAACTCAATGGGCTATAAGCAGTCGCCCGTCCCTAATTTAGGGTCACTGGTTCCAGGGAAGGGAGAGAGCCAGTGCCGTAAGACAAACACAACATCCATGCCTGACCGGGATTCGAACCCGGACCCCTTACGGACGAATGATCAGAGGCCAACGCCTTAGACCACTGCGCCACCGGGGCGGCCCTTAAACCTTCAGTCAAATAAAAAGAAAAAAATCACGAACCTGGACTATTGTCTTTACTGAAGTGGTTGAATGAATTTGTAAATCAAATAAAGTTTACATTTGTTGTTTCATATGAGTGTATTCTTTAAAAAAAAAAAAAAAAAAACTAACCGTCGATCCCGACGGGTTTTCTTCAGTTTCTTTCGTGAATCCTGTACTAACCCAGTTCTAAACTGTTGGCGTCGCCATTGCTTATTATTTGTAAAAAAGAATAATGTCAGCCGCTAAACTTTGCAAATTTTTTCTTAACTGAAATTCCTCAACTGTAACGTTTCTTTATTCTCGGATTTCCCGCATTAAACGAAATCTGTCACATCCACGAAGCTGGGATATTTCATTCGTTCTTACTCATTTTGATGCTGTATGATCGGATGAAAATTTATTTGACCGCGAAGAAGTGTTTTCATTTCTTCTTTCGATATCGAAAGTTTATAGCTTCTCATCATTATCCACATGCTCGCCTTACGTTAAAAAAGAAGTGTTAGGAAGGATGTGAAGGATAACCAAAGAATATCATCTCTCTTCTTTTCTCTCTGCATCCCATCACCATCATTTAAGGGTCCGCTTGTGAATGCTGATAGGGTATGTCAAGCCGGTGTTTTTATTGCAGTTCAACAGTCCTCCCCCACACACGGAGACCATCCGTTATCACACTGCGCTGGGGCCTGAAGCAATAAATATAGCAGCATGGGAGATCTTAAGATTTTAGGGTGATTTCCCACGTTCTCAGAAGTGGTGGCCAATAAATAGATGACAGATATCTGCAAAGGAATAAATACACGAGGAGTCTGGGCGACTGACTTCTACAACCCTCCTCCTTGTGATTAAGGAGGGGTTAAGTAGGTTCTGCAGGAGAAGAATCTTCAAGTAGATTGTGTCATTCTCTTATCAATAGTTTAAACGCCTTTTCTTTGCCAGTTTATAAGCACGTTTACTTAAAATTTATTTCGCTCTCAAATAATAATCTACCGGAAAATTAAACGAATAAAATTTTCACACACGGTTTCGAGGCTAATTATGTGAAAGTCAGCTGTGAAGCACGAGAACAGAATACGGAGAACTGACTCTGAGCGCGTATTGTTTTTCTTTCTTGTTGTTGTTTGAGGTTAAACGACCATCGTGAGGAACTCAGTGGGTTATAAGCAGTCACCCGTCCCTAATTTAGGGTCACTGGTTCCAGGGAAGGGAGAGAGCCCGTGCCGTCAGACAAACACAACATCCATGCCTCACCGAGATTCGAACCCGAACCCAGACCCATCTCAGGCGAATGATCACAAGCCAGCGCTCAGACCACTGCGCCACCGGGGCGGCGTACTGTATTTCAAAAGAAATTTTAATGATACTTCGCTGTAAATGTACTTTTTTTTTTGTTTCGTTTCGTTTAAACTGGGGAAAATAATGGATATGGACAAATGAGAAGAGTTACACAGTCCGACGTATTAAATGATAAAGAAGGAATAAAAACAAGCCCAATAGAAAAGAAAACATTGGGGGAAAATACTGTGAGGATAAAGCTAAAAGGCAATTTAAAAGGGAATGCCGTATAGACACAACTTTGATTTCGAAACATGAGAATAAAAGACAAATAAAAGATCAAGGAGCGATAAATGTGGCGTCAGAGTGAAACCTTGAGAAGAATTTTTATCTTGAAATTACAGCTGTAACGTACGGGGGTTGTCCAAAATAATGTGAACACCTTAAAACAATAGGTGTTACGCACCTAATATGGTGTGGGAGCACCCTTGGCATTTAAAACTGCTTGAATCCTCCTCGGAATGGACGCATGCAAGTCCTGGATAGTGGTAAGTGGTATGTTGTACCATTCTTCCCTGCTCCAATCCCTTGAGAGACGCCGGAGGAGGAAAACGGTATCGCACTCTGCTTTCCACCACACAGCACAGGGGCTCAATGATGTTTAAGTCCGGTGATTGTGCAGGCCAGGGAAGGTGTGCAACTTCATCCTCATGTTCCTCAAACCATGATTGAACAATTCGACTTCTGTGAATCGGGGCATTATCATCTTGAAAGGTGCAATCCCCTGACGGAAACAATGTCTGCGCCATTGAATGCACATGGTCGGCCAAAAGAGTGACCATAGCCACCGCTTGTGATCCGTCCGTGTGAGGTGATAATGGGACCTGCTGCAAACCACGAGATCATGGCCCAAACCATTACGGAACGCCCCCATGCTTCACTGTAGGAAGGAGACAAGTCTGGGTTGCAGGCTTCTGCGGGGGTTCTCGGCACGTAAACCCGTCCTGTGGAGGGGAATAGGGAGAAATTTGATTCATCGGAAAACAAGACATGTTTCCAGTGATCCGCAGTCCACGTTTTTTTGTTCCTGGCACCACTGTAGTCTCAGTTTCATATTCACTTGTGACACCAGGTGTTTTGCAATGGCAACTCTGCCGTAAATATTGTGCTTATGCAATTCCCTTCGCACGGTATGGGTCGACACTGGGTTTTGGAGATGCGCATTAAGCTCAGCAGTCACTTTCGTCGCCGTGGTCTTCCTCCTTGGGATCACAATCCCCTTTAATGTCCTCCTGTCTCTCGCAGTGAGTTTGGTTTTCCTTCCACAGTTGTGTCTCGCAGATGATGTTGTACCGTGAACATTGTATACTGGCGTGACCTTCGACACGGTACCTCTCGATACCCCCAATACCTGTGCCACTGTGGTTACCAACAAGACGGGCTCCTACAATCTGCCCTCTTTGGAACTCCGACAGGTCGCTCATTGTGCCTTCACCTGGAACGAAAAAAATGTTGCTTATAGTCTCAAGACAGACCCTTGAGACTATAAGCAACATTTTTTTACAAAAAGAAAATGTAGCTACATGTTCGTTTTACTCAAAAAACTGCACATACCAAAGTCACTGTTTTCAGCGAAGTGTTTCCATTATTTTGGACAACCTCTGTATATATCTAATTTAACTTTCCTTTTGAGTTTCTATTCTTATATAAATTATATTACTTCTCCGTTAGGTTTTCCCGTCTGAACGACACGTCAGTTCCCCGAAATTTTGTTCTGGCAGCAGCTGACTGGGTCGGCTGTAAAAAAAAGCTACGTCGAAAGTGTTTTGTTTGTTTGTTTGTTTGATTGGAGGTTTAACGAACACCGTGAGCAACTCAATGGGCTATAAGCAGTCGCCCGTCCCTAATTTAGGGTCACTGGTTCCAGGGAAGGGAGAGAACCAGTGCCGTAAGACAAACACAACATCCATGCCTGACCGGGATTCGAACCCGGACCCCGTTCGGACGAATGATCAGAGGCCATCGCTTAGACCACTGCGCCACCGGGGCGGCACGTCGAAAGTGATAAGTGTGTGGTGGTAGTACGATGAATGATGCTTTACTGAGTGTATATTTTGACGCATGCCAGCTTGATGTCATATAGAGTGAAACAGAGTTGTTTACGAATGTGATATTGTGATAACAACGAACCTTTGTAGAAATAATTGTGACTACGAGCGTACTTCGACAAGGAAGCAAATAAATTGCTGTTATTTATAGTTCTTACCTATCATACCCTGAGGCCAATATTGATAATATAACTGTTGTGTTTCACATTCAATGGTATTTTAACATACACCATATTATCAAAAGTATTCAGACACCACAATGTGTTGGGGAAAATGGCTGTATTATCGCAATTAGTAGTTAGTCGGTCCACATTTTGTTTGTACGATAGCGGCAACACATCGAGGCATACTACTAATCAGTTTCCGGTAGGTCTCGACAGGTACGGCTCGCCATTAGTCCAGCAAAGCTGCTGCCAGAGTGGAGAGCGAAGACGGTCGTTGTGGTCGATTTTGTTCGTATCCGTCGCTCCAGTTCATCCCAGAGGTTTTCTATGGGATTAAGATCTGAACTCTCAGCAGGTCAGTCTATGAATTCCACCTCATTTTCAAGAAACCAGTCCTGCACACGCTGTACAGTGTGGTAAGAAGCTCGATCGTATTGGAAGAGACAACGTTCATTTCCATAATACTGCCATATTGTTGGTAGGGCAGAATAATCCAGAACGTCAAGGTACACTTCAGAGTTCATGATTTGTGGTATAATAATCAACGGACCGAGTCCTATACACGAAAAACCACTCCATGCTGTCAGGGCCGGATTAAGGGGGGGGGTCTATAGGGGCTGTAGCCTTGGGGCCCACCATGACCAATGGCCCACGCGGCATTCCTGGAATAATAATAGATAGATAGGTAGATAGAGAGAGAGAGAGAGAGAGAGAGGGAGAGACAAACAGATTTCAAGGCAGTTACTCACCAAGCGTAAAGATTTCATGTCTCTCTCTACAGCGGGGCAGACGAGAGTGTTTCGGCTTTTTCACTACCATCCACAAACACCTCCCAGTTTGCACTTGGGACCATTAATGCTCGAAGTCCCCTGTGGCTTCACACTGCGTAACAAAATAGACACACTAATACAAGTATACAATTATCATTAGAAAATCCGAGACAAAATCTAGAGATCTTAAGCTTTTAACTCACGTTCTTATGAGAACAAGGAAAAATACAGCGACTTATTATGAAAACTCTGCAGGTAATCTATTAGTTTGAAGAATCCAATTCGTGTTAATTAATTATCACATGCATATTGCCAAAGTTTCGTATTTTAACGGATTTCAATAATGATCGTCCTTCATAAGTTCTTTGGGGCCCACTCAGATGTCTTAGCCTTGGGGCCCACTCAAATGTCTCAGCCTAGGGACCCAACAAGGCCTTAATCCAGCCCTGCATACCATGATGAAGCCTCTGCCAAACTTAACAGTTGGGATAACACATTCCGACGAAAACATTCGCCGGGCTGTCGCCAAATTCGAACACACCAATCAGATTGGAAGAGTGAATAGCGTGACTCATCAGTCCAAAGAATAGCATTCCAGTCTCCCAAAGTCCAGGAACGATGGGAGACGCACCACTCCAAACGGTGTTTCGCATTCAAGGTAGTGATGTGTGGATTGTGTGCCGCTGCCCTACCATAATAATCCACACTGGGCAACTCTGTGTGGATAGTTGTGGAACTAACAGAGCCATTACAAGCAATTCCTACTTAAAAAACTGCAGAGACGGCAGAAAAAGAACGGGATTTCTCAAAATTTCTTACCATGGCTCTTCTGTCACATTCCGCCAGTTTGTGCGGCCTTCCTGACAGTTTTTTTTTTTTTTTTTTTTTTGCTGTAGTTGCACCGTCCTGCTTCCATCTCTTCACGACATCACTTACAGTCGATTTTGGTATGTTCAGTTTAGCTGTAATACTCCTTATCTAAAAGTAACCTAAATGGCATCCTATGACCATACCATCCTGGAAATCGGAAAGTTCACGTCCATGCGGCATATCTGCTTGAAAGTTACTGATAACACGACAGAATATCTCAGCTTTATACACTGCTGTGCAAAAGTTAAGGACGAAGAGGAGAAATTAGCATAACAGCGGTACGAGCAGGCAGAACGGACCGAAAGACCACTCAGGAGATGAGATAGACTAGGGTACGGTACGGTAGGGCATGCGCTGACGTAGGGGGGGCGCAAGGGCATAAAGCACACGGGCGGTGTACGCGCGGCAATTCGGTGAAAGCTATTGCACGGTGTACATCGGTTTGAACGACGTCGAGTTGCTGCCACCGTGTGATATGGCCAACAGGCAATCCAGTAGACGACATCTGTATGACTTTACCCGAGGTTGCGTCATTAGGAAGTTGGAACAAGGTCGAAGTGTGACTAGTGCGGCCGAGGAGTTCGGAATCGCTCACAGCATCATTTCACGAGCTTGGAGAGCATTTCAAACGAAAGGAACAGCTGTCCGAGAGTTTAGCAGTGGTCGTCCACGAGCAACCACGGCGGCGGACGACCGGTATATTTTCCTACAGGCGAGAAGAGACAGACGGCAGACAGCGGGAGAAACCGCAAGGCACATGAAACAGACAACTGGACCTCCGTTATCACGTTTTACCGTGGCCAGGAGGCTGCACAAAGGTGGTCTATTTGCACGACTACCAGTACGGTGTGTGCCATTGACGCCTGCTCATCGGATACTGCGTTTTTTGTGGTGCCAGGAACACAAAAACTGGACACATCAGCAATGGGGTCGAGTTCTTTTTACGGATGAGAGCCGATTTAGTCTGACGAGCGATTCTGGACGTATACACATCTGGAGAGAGCAGGGAACACGCAACCACACCTCCAACATCATCGAAAGAAAGAGACCGGTTTGGAGGTGGCGGAGTTCTCGTTTGGGGCGGTATCATGCTTGGTAGCCGTACTGACCTCCACATCTTCCAAGGAGGTTCAGTCACTGGTGTCCGCTATTGTACCGAGGTTCTCCTGCCTCACGTGCGTCTGTTTAGAGGTGCTGTGGGTCCTGAGTTCCTCTTCATGGATGACAACGCTACACCTCATCGTACAGTGGCTGTCGCAGAGCTGTTTGAGAGTGAAGATATTCAACGCATGGATTGGCCCGCAAGGTCCCCGGACTTAAATCCAATCGAACACGTGTGGGACCTTCTCGGGAGACGCTTGGCAGCACGTCACCAGCCGCCAGCAACGATTCCGCAGTTGCGATTGGCGCTACAAGAGGAATGGGTCGCAATGCCTCAACAGCTCCTGGACAACCTCGTCCTCAGCATGGACAGACGTTGTAAATCCAGCAACGCAGTCAGGGGGGATCATATCCCCTACTAAAGACTGGATTTTTCTTGGCAGCCGCCTGTTACATGGACGTTTCTGCCTTCTGTCCAGTTGTGCTCGAAGCTACCTTTTCAATAAAGTGCCTTTGTATCCTTTGGATTCCTTGTTTGGACGGTTTTGCTCACTTGTCCCATATTCTTACATCTTGGGGATCTTATGGTATGATTTGAGTCGAAGTGGAGCACTTCTGCTCGACGTTACATTCGAAAAACCGTCTCGTTCTTAATTTTTGCACGCCAGTGTATATGTACCTCCCTATTCACATCGCACCTTCCTGCGCAACCGTTCTTTGCGCTTATGCAAATATTTGGCAGTGTCCGAATACTTTTGATAATATAGTGTACAAGAATCTAAAACGTCTTGAATTCCATCAAAAGGTTACCCAGCATAAGTGGTAAACGACAGGTCAAGGAGCGGTAAAGATGGTATCAAAGAGGAAGCTGGAGAATGAGATGGTTTTAATTAGAGGTGGGACGAATCCTAAATTTTCTCGAATCCCTCGAATCTCTCATATTAGATTAATTATAAGAAAGAAAGGGAAGGAAAAGACTTCTACTTAAAATTAAAAAGGTTTTAATTGAAGCAAAATTTGAAATCTGTGTTTAATGAAAAACAAATTAAAGAATACAGTTTTCAAAAATTATACCCATACTTATTAAGAAGGTACAAATAAAATTTAATTAATTTATAATTTACATTTACTAAATGAAGTACATAACTCTTAAGTCTTGAGGTTCATTTCCATTTTCTGAACATAATTTGACAAAAAATATTTCAGTAACAATTCACATTTTTCGCATTTTTTATTTATAGGCACAAGATAAATCACTCATAAGTATGCGTAAATGCTATGGTTAGCGATAGAAACTACGCAGGAAAAAAACAAGACAATAAAGCGTGAGAAACGCTGAGTTGAGAGAAAAAATACAGATCGGATAACGCCGAGCGTATACTGATAGCGTGTGCAAGTGAGATGCTGCAGAGAGTTGAGAACTAGAAACGTTGAGCTGTAGACAGAGTAACTTGAGTCATGTGAGCGAAGCGGCTCAAGGTCACACTCCCCCCCCCATCCGTTCTCACGCTCGTTACCATGGTAACAGCTTCCGGGATAGAGATAAAATATGGCTTAGTCACTTTTCCCACTATAATTGAGGTATGGAGGCTAAGGCACTGTCCGATGGGAGACGCCAGTCGCTTCGGCGGTTGCACTTTGTGTTCGGCTGAACAAATCCTTCACTGCTGCATCCGGTTTGGAAGTAACGAGCTATTTCAAATAGCTGTATACACACTGTAGGCGATATTCTTAGATTGTTTTCTAATGTCAGAACTCGTCATGCTGACAAAAATTTGAACAAATATCGCTCTAGAACAAGCACCAAACGCCAAGTTTTTTAGTTTAAGATTCGAATGACGAAAAAAGGGCGAAGATTCGAGTTTTCGAATCTCGAATCTTTTTCAAGATTCACGGGATTCGAATGTCCCCTTCCTACTTTAAATCATGCGTACTTGATGAACGAAAGGCCAAGGAACGGCAAAGGCAGTATGAATGAGAAACCTAGAAAAAGCGTTTGTTGTACCCTCAGTATGGGTGACAAACAAAAAATCAAAGAACGATACTATCGGAGAAAGATCTAGAGATAAAAGCTGGGATTTTCTAGCGTGGAGTCATAAACGAACAATCACGGATTGTTCGTTCATTTATGACGGACGAGGTTCAAGTGATCCCCATCCTCCTGGAAATTGGAATCCCTTCCCCCCAAATAGAAGTAAAAGCAGAATAGAAAAGGGATGAATTTCGATGGGCTTTTTTTTTAAGACTAGAGGCTGCGCTTCCAGCCTTGCTCGCTACGGCAAACCACGCGCTCCTGTAACCGGGGCTTCCATGTGTATCAGAAGCGAGATTCTGTAGTCATTTTCTTTCATTTCCCGCCATTGGGAATCGCAGCGAAAGGCAAAGAAAGTACACTATCTACCAACAAGTAATTGGACACCCCTGCAATCGACGATATCTGCGGTCCTGATACACGTCACGGCCGCCGTCGTTAAAATCGTGTGGGAAACAACAACGCAACCAGTCGCATGCAGTTCGGAGCTCTCCGATTTCGAGAAAGGTGTAATCGTCGGGTATCACAGAAATGGCCGATCCATACGTGACATATCCAGCGAGTTGAAGTACCCAAAATCGACAGTGGCCTACCTGATTGGCAAGTGGAAGATGAGAGGGGACTGTCGGAATGTGCCCCGACCCGGCAACCCACAAAACTGGGAGTTAGAGACCGACGGGTGCTGTCCAGAGAAATTTGGAAGAACCGCACCAAATCGATGGGCCACATCCACGAGTTTTAACAAGCATCTGGGAGTGTTCTTTCGATGAATACCATCTGTAAGGAAGCCCACCTGCTCGGTTATCATTGACGTGCTGCCGCCCACAAGCCTTTGATCACCAAGTCCAATAGCGCTGCTCGGCTAACGTGGTGCAAAGAAAGTCGACAGTGGACCGTTGAACAGTGGAAACAGGTTCTTTGGAGCGACGAATCATTGTTCACTCTCTACCGTTCGGATGAAAGGGTCTGGGTTTGGCGTCTGCCTGGAGAACGCCTCCTGCCGGAATGTATTGTGCCAACTGTGAAGTCCGGCGGCGGTGGAATTATGCTATGGGGGTGTTTCTCCTGGTATGGCACGGGACCCTTTGTCGGAATTCCTGGTAGACTCAACGCCGAGACCTACTGCACCATTTTGGACGACCATGCGCTTCCTACGTTGTGGCAGTTTTACGGGGTGGACCCATGTTACTTTCAGGACGACAATGCCACCTGTCATGTTGCGAGGTCCACCCTGGCTTGGTATGGTCACAATGGGGTTAATCGAATGGACTGGCCTGCGCAGAGCCCGGGCCTTAACCCTATCGAACACCTCTGGGACGAGTTGGAGCGTCGACTTAAAGGGTGCCCCCAACCGTCCGAAATCGGTGAAGGAACTGACCTGTCTTCTCCAAGCCGAGTGGAAGAAAATACCGCTAGCTGTCGTACAACGCCTGGTTGAGAGTATGCCTCGGAGGGTCGCAGCTGTAATCGTCGCTCGTGGAGGCTCCACCAACTATGGAAGGTGAATAAACTTCGTTTTCCTTTGCTATCACAGGTGTCCAATTACTTGTTGGTAGATAGTGTATTTCCTTTCCCACGTGTCACAGCACAGGGGACAACAGCATGATCATGATCATGTGTAGAGGATTTTAGGAAGGGAGTGTCGGACCCCAGGTCTTAAACAACCCTTAAAAATAGGAAGCTAGGAGATTTGGGCTAGAGTGCCCGATAGGAAAGTGAAACGGAAGCGAGGTAGAAAGGGGGAGGAAGACGCCCTTATTTATTACCGGGGGCCAGTATCCGGGGTCCGACGGCTTAACGTGCCCACCCGACGCACGGCAGATATTTAGTGGATTGAGCGTTCGTACCTGGCTGGGATCGAACCCGAGGTCCTTTCGGTGGCAGTCACGAACGTTACCCACTAGTCCACCCGTGGCAAGGGGACAACAGCAAAGCAATTAAGCACATAAGAGTTTTTGAGAGTGAATTCGTGGCTGCGCTTTCTTGGAATTAGACGGACCAAGGCAGGGGCGTATGCAGAAAAAATTTTTTTTGGGGGGGGCGAAAAATTGGAAGTTTCTGAAATCCACCAGGATAAAATGGAAGTTAATAAAAAAAGAAAAAAAAACATGTTAATAATAAAAAAAATTGTGGAATAACTTTTTTTACGGGTCTTTTAGAGGTTATTTTTAATGAAAGTTGGTTGTCAAATTTTCGAACTAAAGCCTAGTTCGTCATCAGGACTATGTCACTGGAGTAGTTGCTGCCACTCAATTGGAAGAGACCATCCGCAATTATCGTTAATTGTGGTACTTCTTCTTCTTGCTATTTCGATCCCTTCTTCTAGTTTTCTCTTTACTAAGTTTGACTGGTGGGCGATTATTACAACCCTCCTTGTTTGCTCTCTATGTAAGGTACATGGATGATGTCCTAATTATAGTAGATACTGTGGACCAATCTCTACCCTCTCAGATTCTGGAAGAATTTAACTTACTAGAGAATACCTTGAAGTACACCCTGGAACAGGAAAAAGACCATAGCATCAATTACCTGGATTTAACCTTGACCTCAAGAGAAGGGAAAATATTCACTCAGCTTTTTAGAAAACCCACCAACACAGGGAAGATGTTAGACTTCTGCTCATTCCACCCTGATTATATTAAATCGAATACAGCGAGACAATTTTTGGAAAAAATTGAAATCCTGGTCTCTTCAGCTTCTCAAAAAGATCTTCACAAAGAAGAATTAAAGGAAATGTTGGCAGAAAACAATTACCCCTCCCCATATGTTGAGAAAATATTTAAACAAGTGCCAAAAAAGAAGCAGGAAAAAACCAACTTCAAATTCACCAGCAAAATTACGTACCACAAGGGACTTTTCGAGAAACTGAAAAGGATCGGAGCAAAATATAATATCAGGCTAGCTCCAGATCTTAATAACAAAATAAAGAAATTCTTGCCAGCTTTAAAGCAGAAAGAATTGGACATCCAATTGCAGGAAGGAGTAATTTACTGCATCGACTGTAACTGCGGACTCAGCTATATAGGAGAAACAGGGAGAAGTATTAAGGTCCGAATGAAAGAACACCAAGCAGCTATTAGGAACATTGGGAACAAAACAGGGCTAGACAGACATGTACAAGCAAGTGGACACTCCATAAATTGGGACTCGGTGAAAATAATCGCCCACCAGTCAAACTTAGTAAAGAGAAAACTAGAAGAAGGGATCGAAATAGCAAGAAGAAGAAGTACCACAATTAACGATAATTGCGGATGGTCTCTTCCAATTGAGTGGCAGCAACTACTCCAGTGACATAGTCCTGATGACGAACTAGGCTTTAGTTCGAAAATTTGACAACCAACTTTCATTAAAAATAACCTCTAAAAGACCCGTAAAAAAGTTATTCCACAATCACTATGAATAGAGGTGCCATAAATGCATTTACAACTAGGATAAAAAAAATGTTTTTCTTTTTAGTTTTTTTAGGTATATAACATACATATATACCTAAATTAAGCTGATGAGTACATATTAAAAAAAAAAAAAGAGTGACAGAAACAAATTTCTCCTTGAGAAATAATGAATTGATTGGACTCACATAATTCTTCAACACTGAGATTTATTCTTCTAGGCACATTTCCGAATTTGTCAATGACTTCTTCATCTTCAACTTGAATGTCTCTATGAATAGATAATAGAGCTAGCCAATTCAGTCTTGACTCTGATGTACTGTTTCTCAAATAAGATTTTAATCGACGAAGACTGGAAAAGATTCTTTCCACTGATGCTGTGGTTACAGGAAGAATTGCCAAGATGTGAAGCAAAATATAAATGTTGGGAAATAAGTTCTTATTTCATGATGCCAAACTTTCAACTGCGGTTTTGGGGGCGCACGTCTGCTTTTTCCCTTTCCCATTTTTGACACCATAATTGATACTCGCTTTCTCTTACATCAGAATATCCTAAATCAGATTCATACATTTTCACTGCAGATAATATTTGGAAATAATCATTCTTCACAGCAAAAACTGGTAGAATGTTTTGCAATGAAGTTAGTGTTTCTTTTTGTGATTGAAAAATTTCATTTAATGATCTAATTATATCTTCCACAAAGGGTATAAATATACTTCTGCGGAAATATTCTTCTGGAGTTGAATATGGGATATTGCATCTATTTTTTTGCATACTGCATCTACGTGGAACTTCTTCTGCTACTTTGAGGCCTACAGCCAATGTTTTTACAGCATCATAAATTGAGCTGAAGGATTTTTCTGCTTCAGTTCTCTTGCTGTTTAGCAGTGTTGTAACTTCTGATATTTTTTCTAATGCATCGACTAAGTCGATTTGCTTGTTTTGGAAGTTTTCAGATAGGTTGTATGTGATGGACAATATTTTACTACGGACAAAAGTTGCCACTAGAAATGAAAACTGACATATAGAGTTGAACAAAGTGTGTGCTTTGACAGATGATTCTGCTGACTCTTCTTGCTCAATCGCTTCTAAGGATGATGTAATAGGTTGCAGACCTTATTTAAACATAAGAACGGCATCGTGCCTTTGGATCCATCGAGTTTCACACAGAGTTTTCATCTTAACTTTCTTGCAATCAGGTAGCAGTCGCTAGATACTTTCTTTCAAAACACTGGTACGTTTAGCAGAAGCGTGGAAAAACGAACATGTTTCTGATATAACTCCCATACAGTTCCTTATGCTAGGCATTTTGCTAGCATCCCACAAACATAAGTTCAAGGAATGGGACATGCAATGAGTATATATTGATTTGGGATATTTTTTTCTAATATAGGCCTGCACTCCACGAAACTGTCCTCGCATTGCTGCAGCCCTCTCATATCGTTCAAATCAAAACCCAATTTCACTAAATTTTCCATTATTGCTGTTGCAAGAGTTATTTTCACTGGTATAAAAGCCAGAAAATCATCTCTTAATTTCAGTTCTTCTTCATCAAAATACCTGACACACAGTGAAAACTGATGAACCTTCTTCACAGTGAAAACTGTTTATTTGACTAATGTCAGTTGTTTCATCTGCCAATACTGAAAAAAATTTTGAATGCTTTACCTTTGCTACAATTTTCTGTTGAATAAGTTCTCCAAAGATGTTTATTATTTCATTCTGTATTACTGAACTTGTATACATGCTTATTACCTCCACTAGTTTCTAAGTTTTCTTTTAAAATGGCATCTCCAGAATTTGCACGATATCTTAATAAAGTGCGAAAATTGCCATCATTATTTGCTGGTTCCTCAAGCGAAATTCTTCCAGAATCAACTTTTCCCCTAAGAGGTATCTGCTGCCTTCCACATAATCTAATTGTTTGCACAAAAGGAATCAACTTTTTCCTGTTGTCAATTATCTCTTGCTTTTTCTGTTTATTTGTTACAGAAAATAAACAGACTTTGTTGATGAAATCGTTTCATTTTTGAAATAACTTCTACAAATTGTTTTAAGCAGTTGCGGGAAAGAGCGAATAAATACTGATTTTGAATTACAAGGATACAGACAAAACAGAAGTAAATTTCCCTTTCTCACTCCGTTTGAAAATGAAAGAATCAACCCACATGGCCAACGCACAGTTCGGAATCAGTAAAGTATCAAAACAGGTAGCTGGGCAGTGAAGTGAGGTGTGGAGTGTCACTGCACGTGTTCCAGTAACGACCGGCGCCAGGCAGAGAGTAGCGGTGACACGTGACACCATCCCTGGTCTGGTCAATTAGGAGTTGGCGCCGCAAAAACCTACAGCCGTCTTCCTGACCACATATGAGCCACAATTCTTTCTCTGACCTCTGTCTCCTTCGCGCAATGATCTTTCACTGAATCAGTACACAGCAGTAAATATTCGTGATTCAGAAGCTTTTCTCATAACACAAATTTTGATGTAACATACATATATAAAAAATATATTGGAAAGCGCAGTTTGATTATTGAACCTTATTTTGACAGATAACATAAAAAATGAAATAGATTTCGGGGGGGTCCAGCGGCCTCCCCCTAAATACGCCCCTGCCGTTTGGGGTACTATTAAGTGACGTAAATATTATTCCATGACAAATTCGGAGACATATTCAGCTAAGAGTACACAGTGAACTACTTTTTATGTAGGGTACGATAACGTACATAAAGCTTTCATCTCCTTCTATCGGCCATAATCCAGTCATACACATCCGGCAACAGGGTTAGACAGGTCCAAACATAAAAGCCATAATGTATTTGTGTAATACATGGACTTTATGCTATTATTGTGTAATAATTATTCGCATTTGCGTAATAGTGTGATTTCTACACTGACCTTCGGCAATGCATAGCGCTGTTATCGAATGGATGATGATTAGGGATACGTAAATTCCGCCAAAAAAAAATTCGAAATTTCGCAAAAAAAAAATTTTTAATAAAAATGTTCGCATTTATTCGCAAAAACTGAAGACACACACACACAAAAAATTGTTTTTCAAAGTTTACTTTACTTAGTTTACTGTTTTTCAAAGTTTTCTTACTGGTAGACTAAATACCAAAATACTTAGTTAAAGCTAATAACATTGTGATAGTCTCTATATTCTCTTCCTTTAGCCTTTGCCTTCTGTCAGTAATAACGATGTTGTACATACTGAAATATCTCACAGCATCCACACTGTTAACAGAATTATGGAAGCTTTGAATAGCCGCCTTCGCATAGTTTAGGTAGCAGCATTTTGTTGCTTTTAAAATCTGTATGACATCAACAGGAGTCTTTTGGTTGACCACTGTTAGTAGCTGTCTGTGAAAATGATTGTATCCATCGATGAACTCATCCCGTGATATGTCTTTAAAAAATGGTGTTTTAGAGAAGCTTTCCAATAATAAATTTGTGTTTAAAGATGATGGGGGTGTGGTCGTGGCTACAGATGGACAAAATAGTCTGCCAATATGCTGGTAGGCTTCATTTGTTGCGTTAGATGTCATGTGGAGTGTCAATTTTCCCTTCTAGACGAACATTACAAAATGTGCCCATCACGATATTTGTATCGCTTACATACAATCCTTTGTGGTCAAACTCTTTCACTCTATCAACTAATTCCTTCTTAGGGTGACCCATATTGATATACGTCTATCAAACGATTCACAAGCGTTGTAGTTTGTAGTCTACTAGCGAAATGCAAAAACAAACACGTGCTCATTCGTATTCTTTCAAGGCCAGCCAGCCAGGCAGTGCGACTGAGCGGCGCTGGCTGACTCGCCGAGAGGGAAAGAGGCTTGGTCTTTGTTTTCCTGGGTAACGCAAGCTGAGTAGGATACGCACGTCGCAAGTGCTGCGCGAAATTACGTCCCATTTTTGCTTAAAAAAGTGTTAATTATTGAGATGTCGCGGAAAAGTAGTTAAAATCAAATTTTCGTATTTCTTCGCTTTTATTGGCAAATTTCGCATTTATTCGCATCTATTTCGTAAATACGAAAATTACTTATCCCTAATGATGATACTTCGTAAATTATTGTAAGTGAACAAAAATGACTCATCTTAAATAAGGTAATCCAATAAAAGGTTCGAGAAGCATTTAAACATACATCTGTACTTGATACTTGAGCACGCATAACACATTAAACGAACACACTGAGTGGCCACTTTATTATGACTACCTGACAGTTTTAAGCAAATAAGCTATGGCTGCACGCTGTGGCCGCGAGAGGGCGAGGCTAGTATAAAAAGGGAAAGCTTAGTGCTTGCGCCAATAGTAGAAGGGATTTTTGGGTGACGAGATGGGTAAAAATGCGATTTGACGGACTTGATTGTAGGAGCTGGTAGCCATGGAGCGAGTACCACCGAAACCGCCGCAATCGTGAAATGTTTCAGAGCAGCTGTTGTTAAATTGTTTAAAGACTGGACTGTCAGCCAAAAAACTGGGTCTCTACGTGCAACGTGTGGTCGTCATCGATTGGTGACTGCTCGGGCGAAACGGAGAGTGTCCGGACGGGTAAAAGACAACAGAAGGGCAACAGTGCAGAAAATTACAGACCATCTTAATCAAGGATCCCCTCAAATGATCTCTGCACGCACTGTTCGCCGTAGACTGCGTCGGATGGGATATGGCAGCCGAAGGCCTGTTCGAACACCTTTGCTATCTGCAGTTAACAAGAGAAAACGTCTCCAGTTCGCACAGGAGCACAAGGATTGGACAGTCGATAATTGGAAACAAATTATGTGGTCCGATGAATCACGTTTTCAGTTGCACCATGCCGATGGTCGAGTGAGAATTTGGCGGAAACAGCACGAAAGCATGGACCCCCAAATGTATTGCTACAACCCTTGAAGCTGATGGAGGCAACGTTATGGTTTGGGGAATGTTTTCCTGGCATGCTTTGGACCCTTTAATTCGTGTTGAGCAACGTCTGACTGGCACATCATATCTAAACATCGTTGCGGACCATGTGCATCCTGTCATGTGGATGGTTTATCCCAATGACTTTCAACAAGATAATGCGTCCTGCCATAGTGCTCGTATTGTTTTTTTTTTTTTGATTGAAGGTTTAATGACCACCGTGAGCAACTCAATGGACTATAAGCAGTCGCCCGTCCCTAATTTAGGGCCACTGGTTCCAGGGAAGGGAGAGAACCAGTGCCGTAAGACAAACACAACATCCATGCCTCACCGGGATTCGAACCCGGACCCCTTTCGGACGAATGACCAGTAGCCATCGCTTAGACCACTGCGCCACCGGGGCGGCTGCTCGTATTGTACAGGATTGGTTTGAGGAACATGCCGGTGAGTTTACTTTGCTTAGGTGGCCCCCATAATCCCCATTGAGAATCTGTGGGATGAAGTTGAACGAGCCATCAGACAGCTGGATCCACAACCCTGCAATCTCACACTCCTGGAAAGTGCTATTCATCAAGCATGGTCTCAGATTCCATAAACCACCTATCAACATCTCGTGGAGTCCATGCCACAAAGAATCGACGCAGTATTAAAGACAAAAGGAGGCCCAACAAAGTACTGAGGGGGTGGTCATATTAAAGTGGCCACTCAGTGTATAAAAGATAAATGGAGTTAACAGAAGAACTCAGAAGGCCTGTGAAGAGAAGCGTCTTCGTTTCCAGGTGGTTCCCTAGGGACTAATCAAGTGACACCGTGCACTTAACGCAGAAGCAGTCATAAATAATAAACAACTTTTTCTCCGCGGGTGAAAACAATGCTTGCGGTGCTGTGAGACGAATCCATACTTACTTTTTTCCCTTTTTTTATTGGATGTTTAACGACCACCGTGAGCAACTCAATGGGCTATAAGCAGTCGCCCGTCCCTAATTTTGGGTCACTAGTTCCAGGGAAAGGAGAGAGCCAGTGCCGTAAGACAAACACAACATCCATGCCTCACCGGGATTCGAACCCGGACCCCTTTCGGACGAATGATCATAAGCCAGCGCTTAGACCACTGCGCCACCGGGGCAGCTGCTCGTATTGTACAGGATTGGTTTGAGGAACATGCCGGTGAGTTTACTTTGCTTAGGTGGCCCCCATAATCCCCATTGAGAATCTGTGGGATGAAGTTGAACGAGCCATCAGACAGCTGGATCCACAACCCTGCAATCTCACACTCCTGGAAAGTGCTATTCATCAAGCATGGTCTCAGATTCCATAAACCACCTATCAACATCTCGTGGAGTCCATGCCACAAAGAATCGACGCAGTATTAAAGACAAAAGGAGGCCCAACAAAGTACTGAGGGGGTGGTCATATTAAAGTGGCCACTCAGTGTATAAAAGATAAATGGAGTTAACAGAAGAATTCAGAAGGCCTGTGAAGAGAAGCGTCTTCGTTTCCAGGTGGTTCCCTAGGGACTAATCAAGTGACACCGTGCACTTAACGCAGAAGCAGTCATAAATAATAAACAACTTTTTCTCCGCGGGTGAAAACAATGCTTGCGGTGCTGTGAGACGAATCCATACTTACTTTTTTCCCTTTTTTTATTGGATGTTTAACGACCACCGTGAGCAACTCAATGGGCTATAAGCAGTCGCCCGTCCCTAATTTTGGGTCACTAGTTCCAGGGAAAGGAGAGAGCCAGTGCCGTAAGACAAACACAACATCCATGCCTCACCGGGATTCGAACCCGGACCCCTTTCGGACGAATGATCATAAGCCAGCGCTTAGACCACTGCGCCACCGGGGCAGCTGCTCGTATTGTACAGGATTGGTTTGAGGAACATGCCGGTGAGTTTACTTTGCTTAGGTGGCCCCCATAATCCCCATTGAGAATCTGTGGGATGAAGTTGAACGAGCCATCAGACAGCTGGATCCACAACCCTGCAATCTCACACTCCTGGAAAGTGCTATTCATCAAGCATGGTCTCAGATTCCATAAACCACCTATCAACATCTCGTGGAGTCCATGCCACAAAGAATCGACGCAGTATTAAAGACAAAAGGAGGCCCAACAAAGTACTGAGGGGGTGGTCATATTAAAGTGGCCACTCAGTGTATAAAAGATAAATGGAGTTAACAGAAGAACTCAGAAGGCCTGTGAAGAGAAGCGTCTTCGTTTCCAGGTGGTTCCCTAGGGACTAATCAAGTGACACCGTGCACTTAACGCAGAAGCAGTCATAAATAATAAACAACTTTTTCTCCGCGGGTGAAAACAATGCTTGCGGTGCTGTGAGACGAATCCATACTTACTTTTTTCCCTTTTTTTATTGGATGTTTAACGACCACCGTGAGCAACTCAATGGGCTATAAGCAGTCGCCCGTCCCTAATTTTGGGTCACTAGTTCCAGGGAAAGGAGAGAGCCAGTGCCGTAAGACAAACACAGCATCCATGCCTCACCGGGATTCGAACCCGGACCCCTTTCGGACGAATGATCATAAGCCAGCGCTTAGACCACTGCGCCACCGGGGCAGCTGCTCGTATTGTACAGGATTGGTTTGAGGAACATGCCGGTGAGTTTACTTTGCTTAGGTGGCCCCCATAATCCCCATTGAGAATCTGTGGGATGAAGTTGAACGAGCCATCAGACAGCTGGATCCACAACCCTGCAATCTCACACTCCTGGAAAGTGCTATTCATCAAGCATGGTCTCAGATTCCATAAACCACCTATCAACATCTCGTGGAGTCCATGCCACAAAGAATCGACGCAGTATTAAAGACAAAAGGAGGCCCAACAAAGTACTGAGGGGTGGTCATATTAAAGTGGCCACTCAGTGTATAAAAGATAAATGGAGTTAACAGAAGAACTCAGAAGGCCTGTGAAGAGAAGCGTCTTCGTTTCCAGGTGGTTCCCTAGGGACTAATCAAGTGACACCGTGCACTTAACGCAGAAGCAGTCATAAATAATAAACAACTTTTTCTCCGCGGGTGAAAACAATGCTTGCGGTGCTGTGAGACGAATCCATACTTACTTTTTTTCCCTTTTTTTATTGGATGTTTAACGACCACCGTGAGCAACTCAATGGGCTATAAGCAGTCGCCCGTCCCTAATTTTGGGTCACTAGTTCCAGGGAAAGGAGAGAGCCAGTGCCGTAAGACAAACACAGCATCCATGCCTCACCGGGATTCGAACCCGGACCCCTTTCGGACGAATGATCATAAGCCAGCGCTTAGACCACTGCGCCACCGGGGCAGCTGCTCGTATTGTACAGGATTGGTTTGAGGAACATGCCGGTGAGTTTACTTTGCTTAGGTGGCCCCCATAATCCCCATTGAGAATCTGTGGGATGAAGTTGAACGAGCCATCAGACAGCTGGATCCACAACCCTGCAATCTCACACTCCTGGAAAGTGCTATTCATCAAGCATGGTCTCAGATTCCATAAACCACCTATCAACATCTCGTGGAGTCCATGCCACAAAGAATCGACGCAGTATTAAAGACAAAAGGAGGCCCAACAAAGTACTGAGGGGGTGGTCATATTAAAGTGGCCACTCAGTGTATAAAAGATAAATGGAGTTAACAGAAGAACTCAGAAGGCCTGTGAAGAGAAGCGTCTTCGTTTCCAGGTGGTTCCCTAGGGACTAATCAAGTGACACCGTGCACTTAACGCAGAAGCAGTCATAAATAATAAACAACTTTTTCTCCGCGGGTGAAAACAATGCTTGCGGTGCTGTGAGACGAATCCATACTTACTTTTTTTCCCTTTTTTTATTGGATGTTTAACGACCACCGTGAGCAACTCAATGGGCTATAAGCAGTCGCCCGTCCCTAATTTTGGGTCACTAGTTCCAGGGAAAGGAGAGAGCCAGTGCCGTAAGACAAACACAACATCCATGCCTCACCGGGATTCGAACCCGGACCCCTTTCGGACGAATGATCATAAGCCAGCGCTTAGACCACTGCGCCACCGGGGCAGCTGCTCGTATTGTACAGGATTGGTTTGAGGAACATGCCGGTGAGTTTACTTTGCTTAGGTGGCCCCCATAATCCCCATTGAGAATCTGTGGGATGAAGTTGAACGAGCCATCAGACAGCTGGATCCACAACCCTGCAATCTCACACTCCTGGAAAGTGCTATTCATCAAGCATGGTCTCAGATTCCATAAACCACCTATCAACATCTCGTGGAGTCCATGCCACAAAGAATCGACGCAGTATTAAAGACAAAAGGAGGCCCAACAAAGTACTGAGGGGTGGTCATATTAAAGTGGCCACTCAGTGTATAAAAGATAAATGGAGTTAACAGAAGAACTCAGAAGGCCTGTGAAGAGAAGCGTCTTCGTTTCCAGGTGGTTCCCTAGGGACTAATCAAGTGACACCGTGCACTTAACGCAGAAGCAGTCATAAATAATAAACAACTTTTTCTCCGCGGGTGAAAACAATGCTTGCGGTGCTGTGAGACGAATCCATACTTACTTTTTTTCCCTTTTTTTATTGGATGTTTAACGACCACCGTGAGCAACTCAATGGGCTATAAGCAGTCGCCCGTCCCTAATTTTGGGTCACTAGTTCCAGGGAAAGGAGAGAACCAGTGCCGTAAGACAAACACAGCATCCATGCCTCACCGGGATTCGAACCCGGACCCCTTTCGGACGAATGATCATAAGCCAGCGCTTAGACCACTGCGCCACCGGGGCAGCTGCTCGTATTGTACAGGATTGGTTTGAGGAACATGCCGGTGAGTTTACTTTGCTTAGGTGGCCCCCATAATCCCCATTGAGAATCTGTGGGATGAAGTTAAACGAGCCATCAGACAGCTGGATCCACAACCCTGCAATCTCACACTCCTGGAAAGTGCTATTCATCAAGCATGGTCTCAGATTCCATAAACCACCTATCAACATCTCGTGGAGTCCATGCCACAAAGAATCGACGCAGTATTAAAGACAAAAGGAGGCCCAACAAAGTACTGAGGGGGTGGTCATATTAAAGTGGCCACTCAGTGTATAAAAGATAAATGGAGTTAACAGAAGAACTCAGAAGGCCTGTGAAGAGAAGCGTCTTCGTTTCCAGGTGGTTCCCTAGGGACTAATCAAGTGACACCGTGCACTTAACGCAGAAGCAGTCATAAATAATAAACAACTTTTTCTCCGCGGGTGAAAACAATGCTTGCGGTGCTGTGAGACGAATCCATACTTACTTTTTTCCCTTTTTTTATTGGATGTTTAACGACCACCGTGAGCAACTCAATGGGCTATAAGCAGTCGCCCGTCCCTAATTTTGGGTCACTAGTTCCAGGGAAAGGAGAGAGCCAGTGCCGTAAGACAAACACAGCATCCATGCCTCACCGGGATTCGAACCCGGACCCCTTTCGGACGAATGATCATAAGCCAGCGCTTAGACCACTGCGCCACCGGGGCAGCTGCTCGTATTGTACAGGATTGGTTTGAGGAACATGCCGGTGAGTTTACTTTGCTTAGGTGGCCCCCATAATCCCCATTGAGAATCTGTGGGATGAAGTTGAACGAGCCATCAGACAGCTGGATCCACAACCCTGCAATCTCACACTCCTGGAAAGTGCTATTCATCAAGCATGGTCTCAGATTCCATAAACCACCTATCAACATCTCGTGGAGTCCATGCCACAAAGAATCGACGCAGTATTAAAGACAAAAGGAGGCCCAACAAAGTACTGAGGGGGTGGTCATATTAAAGTGGCCACTCAGTGTATAAAAGATAAATGGAGTTAACAGAAGAACTCAGAAGGCCTGTGAAGAGAAGCGTCTTCGTTTCCAGGTGGTTCCCTAGGGACTAATCAAGTGACACCGTGCACTTAACGCAGAAGCAGTCATAAATAATAAACAACTTTTTCTCCGCGGGTGAAAACAATGCTTGCGGTGCTGTGAGACGAATCCATACTTACTTTTTTCCCTTTTTTTATTGGATGTTTAACGACCACCGTGAGCAACTCAATGGGCTATAAGCAGTCGCCCGTCCCTAATTTTGGGTCACTAGTTCCAGGGAAAGGAGAGAGCCAGTGCCGTAAGACAAACACAGCATCCATGCCTCACCGGGATTCGAACCCGGACCCCTTTCGGACGAATGATCATAAGCCAGCGCTTAGACCACTGCGCCACCGGGGCAGCTGCTCGTATTGTACAGGATTGGTTTGAGGAACATGCCGGTGAGTTTACTTTGCTTAGGTGGCCCCCATAATCCCCATTGAGAATCTGTGGGATGAAGTTGAACGAGCCATCAGACAGCTGGATCCACAACCCTGCAATCTCACACTCCTGGAAAGTGCTATTCATCAAGCATGGTCTCAGATTCCATAAACCACCTATCAACATCTCGTGGAGTCCATGCCACAAAGAATCGACGCAGTATTAAAGACAAAAGGAGGCCCAACAAAGTACTGAGGGTGGTCATATTAAAGTGGCCACTCAGTGTATAAAAGATAAATGGAGTTAACAGAAGAACTCAGAAGGCCTGTGAAGAGAAGCGTCTTCGTTTCCAGGTGGTTCCCTAGGGACTAATCAAGTGACACCGTGCACTTAACGCAGAAGCAGTCATAAATAATAAACAACTTTTTCTCCGCGGGTGAAAACAATGCTTGCGGTGCTGTGAGACGAATCCATACTTACTTTTTTTCCCTTTTTTTATTGGATGTTTAACGACCACCGTGAGCAACTCAATGGGCTATAAGCAGTCGCCCGTCCCTAATTTTGGGTCACTAGTTCCAGGGAAAGGAGAGAGCCAGTGCCGTAAGACAAACACAGCATCCATGCCTCACCGGGATTCGAACCCGGACCCCTTTCGGACGAATGATCATAAGCCAGCGCTTAGACCACTGCGCCACCGGGGCAGCTGCTCGTATTGTACAGGATTGGTTTGAGGAACATGCCGGTGAGTTTACTTTGCTTAGGTGGCCCCCATAATCCCCATTGAGAATCTGTGGGATGAAGTTGAACGAGCCATCAGACAGCTGGATCCACAACCCTGCAATCTCACACTCCTGGAAAGTGCTATTCATCAAGCATGGTCTCAGATTCCATAAACCACCTATCAACATCTCGTGGAGTCCATGCCACAAAGAATCGACGCAGTATTAAAGACAAAAGGAGGCCCAACAAAGTACTGAGGGGGTGGTCATATTAAAGTGGCCACTCAGTGTATAAAAGATAAATGGAGTTAACAGAAGAACTCAGAAGGCCTGTGAAGAGAAGCGTCTTCGTTTCCAGGTGGTTCCCTAGGGACTAATCAAGTGACACCGTGCACTTAACGCAGAAGCAGTCATAAATAATAAACAACTTTTTCTCCGCGGGTGAAAACAATGCTTGCGGTGCTGTGAGACGAATCCATACTTACTTTTTTTCCCTTTTTTTATTGGATGTTTAACGACCACCGTGAGCAACTCAATGGGCTATAAGCAGTCGCCCGTCCCTAATTTTGGGTCACTAGTTCCAGGGAAAGGAGAGAGCCAGTGCCGTAAGACAAACACAACATCCATGCCTCACCGGGATTCGAACTCGGACCCTTCACGGATGAATGATCATAAGCCAGCGCTTAGACCACTGCGCCACCGGCGTGGCATACTTACTTTTCAACAACTTGAAGATAGCAGCCCTTTCTTATTCCATCAAGCTTGTCGAAATTACAATGTACCAAAAACATTTTTATTTAAGTAATACCTTTAATAATAGTTGTAGTAAAATAGTAAATTGTGTGCGTGTGTTTGGGAGTGCAGTTTTTTTTAATAACTGTACACTTTTTCCATTCACAAGCTAGTGTCAGTGTTAAAGCAGCGAAGACCTTAAGCACAGTGACCACCGATTTCCAATCCAACTCTGCCCGTCATTTGGAAGAGCAAGCAATGCTGCTTCATTCATTAATAAAACTTTCTTTACCGCGGTAACAGACAACCCCCCCCTCCCTTCCAGACTTAAAAACCAACAGCCCTCTGATTCACACCTTTTCTGCCACAGGGACTAAACCACTCCTATTGATCCCAAAGCAATGAATAGGAAGATGTTGAAAGCTCTCTCTCGCACAAAGATTTCGACTTAGCACTGTTTTTCAATGTTTAGAGATATACACATTTAGCTAACACCCAGTGGCATAGCCAGGAATTTCTTAAGGAGGAAGGGTCCATGGATTTGTTTCATTGGTAAAAGCCCCCGGAAACAAATACTACAAACAGGGCCTAAAATCTTTAAATGTTAAAAAATGAAAAAAGACAACACATTACTGAGAGATCATTTTTTTTCAATATACATATATATCGCTTTAAATTCTTACTTAATCCCCCTCAAGAGGAGTGGGGAGGACCCGGGAATCCCCTCCCGGCTACGCCTCTGCCACCCGTACATCTTCTCCCTCGACATTACTTCTTCGCAGGTAATTAACAACATGGAAGTTCCATAAGAGCACTTAGCATCTCATAATCACTTACCACGTGACGAACAGTTTTTTACCCTTTTGCGCAACTACGGATTCACCTACGCCTCCATTTCTCTCTCTCTCTCACTCACTCTCTCTTCTCTGTTCTTTTTTTTTTTTTTTTTTTTTGGTGACGTTCTTCGACATTCTTTTATGTATTACGTTCAAACAAAAAAAGGAAGAAAAAAAGAAATTTCTCTCTTCCCTGACCGTTATCACCAACAAGCAGGTAGAGAATCATAGGTGCAACTGTTCCTACTGATTCACTCAATTTCTTTTGAGTTATCTATCGTTCGTGCTGAATCATTTCAATTTTTTTTAATAATGATTCAACGCACAAATAAGTAAGGTATTTGTGCTCAGGCCCGTATTCACCATTAAGTAAAGTAAGCAGCTACTTTGTGGCGGCAGGTAACAAGGGGTGTTACATTTCCCTCAATTTTTTTTTTTTCAGATGAATTAAATGTTACAAACATTGTGACTCAAATAAGACCTGACAATCTCGCTAATTTTTTTTTTTTTCAAGAAGCACGCAAGTGTCCTTTTTTTTTTTTTTTTTTTTTTTTCGCAAGAATAAAATACTGAGAATATTGTGAACCGATTCCACTGTATCCGTCGTCACTTTTCTTTTCTCTTTGTGCGGTGTCTTTCTCTGGGATCACTCTAATAAGAGAGGGAGCCTAAACGATGCCCAACACCCCTTATACACATTCGCACGTTTTCGGCTTGAAGAGACAGTAAAATTCTCACTGACACATCTTCTAGAAACGTCGAAGGTGGGGGGGGGAGTTTGGGCTTGCACGTTGGAGTATTAGTAGGGAGGGAGGGGCGTGTTGTCCCTCTTCCCGATGAGTCAAAATATTGGATAGCGCTTTCAGTTCCTTGCAAAAATGAGCAGAGTGCAAGAACGTACTACCTGAACAGTCCGAACATAAATGCTGAATCATCCAGTTCCCTAAAGGCTGTCGTCTCTGATGTAAATTGTGCATTTAAATTTGATGGGGTAATTAATAATGTAAAAAAAAAAATCATGCGTTTGATGAATTTTTTTTTGTAGTCTTTAACGCTACTGGACTGAAAAATATTATCACATGTAACATTTATAATTTCAATACTTTTATTTTGCAGCTAAGAAAAGTGTCGTATATGATGGGGAGGGAGGGGGCGTTAAAACTCCAAGTGCTTGGGGCGGCAGCATGAAGCTTAAATCCGGCCCTGTTTGTGCTTATAATGAAATACAAGAGTAATTTTCATAAACCACCAAAAAATAAAAGTTTAGAGAATTTTCATTAATGTCCATCTTCCAGGAAGGAGGGGGGAGGAGATGTGCCCTCTCCAGCCCCTGCTAGCTGCGGCTCTGTCTAAAACCAACCAACCGCTGAGGAAATAAGGCCGAGTCACAATTATAACGAAGTAAATTTCTCCGTCATTTTTATCCGCGCCAGGATTCGAACCCGGGTCCCCTCATTCCGGAATAAGTTGCTCTACCAATTGAGCTACGCGGACGTTTTATTCTGATTCCTATCTGCCTTTATGTCGTGTGCGTCCTTCTGGCAGGTACGTCACATCTCCTGGTACGTTACATCATCTCCCCCTTATTTTTTTTTTTTTTATTTTTTTTTCGAAGTGCTGGAGAAGGGATCCTCTTATTTTTCCTATCTCGCGGTGTGGAAATAACATCACACCATTGCGAGATTTTGAACGGTCGGGTCATCCGGATAGTTCGGGCGCCATTATAACGAAGTAAATTTCTCCGTCATTTTTATCCGCGCCAGGATTCGAACCCGGGTCCCCTCATTCCGGAATAAGTTGCTCTACCAATTGAGCTACGCGGACGTTTTATTCTGATTCCTATCTGCCTTTATGTCGTGTGCGTCCTTCTGGCAGGTACGTCACATCTCCTGGTACGTTACATCATCTCCCCCTTATTTTTTTTTTATTTTTTTTCGAAGTGCTGGAGAAGGGATTCTCTTATTTTTCCTATCTCGCGGTGTGGAAATAACATCCCACCATTGCGAGATTTTGAACGGTCGGGTCATCCGGATAGTTCGGGCGCCATTATAACGAAGTAAATTTCTCCGTCATTTTTATCCGCGCCAGGATTCGAACCCGGGTCCCCTCATTCCGGAATAAGTTGCTCTACCAATTGAGCTACGCGGACGTTTTATTCTGATTCCTATCTGCCTTTATGTCGTGTGCGTCCTTCTGGCAGGTACGTCACATCTCCTGGTACGTTACATCATCTCCCCCTTATTTTTTTTTTTTTTTTTTTTTTTCGAAGTGCTGGAGAAGGGATTCTCTTATTTTTCCTATCTCGCGGTGTGGAAATAACATCCCACCATTGCGAGATTTTGAACGGTCGGGTCATCCGGATAGTTCGGGCGCCATTATAACGAAGTAAATTTCTCCGTCATTTTTATCCGCGCCAGGATTCGAACCCGGGTCCCCTCATTCCGGAATAAGTTGCTCTACCAATTGAGCTACGCGGACGTTTTATTCTGATTCCTATCTGCCTTTATGTCGTGTGCGTCCTTCTGGCAGGTACGTCACATCTCCTGGTACGTTACATCATCTCCCCCTTATTTTTTTTTTTTTTTTTTTTTTTTTCGAAGTGCTGGAGAAGGGATTCTCTTATTTTTCCTATCTCGCGGTGTGGAAATAACATCCCACCATTGCGAGATTTTGAACGGTCGGGTCATCCGGATAGTTCGGGCGCCATTATAACGAAGTAAATTTCTCCGTCATTTTTATCCGCGCCAGGATTCGAACCCGGGTCCCCTCATTCCGGAATAAGTTGCTCTACCAATTGAGCTACGCGGACGTTTTATTCTGATTCCTATCTGCCTTTATGTCGTGTGCGTCCTTCTGGCAGGTACGTCACATCTCCTGGTACGTTACACAATGTTTATGAAACACCAAGTATATGAAAGTATCTAAACAGCAAGAGCACCGACCAATGGGAGAACAACATCTGAAAAGTAAGAGCCTAACAATTGGAAACGAAACATCTGAAAAAATAGAATGCTACACTTTTAGGAGAATTATAAAAGCAACACTCCTACAAGAGTGCCGGAAACAACGGGCTTAGGATCTTTTGTCCGCCATCAATAGAAGCAGTGAGGGCATGTATTTCCCAGAAAATAATTATCGGTAGAGTAGGTTTCTGCGTTCTTCCTGTAAAAAAAAAAAAAGTTGAGCTGAACCTTAAAACTATTATCTTCTCGTATTTGAGCCCTCACCCCACTTCAAGAATTTTTAAGCTCTTGCGCCCCTAACATCCGACATATAGGAACGCAATATGTGGAAAGCAAGACCCCACCATATAGGGCAATAACACATGAATAGCAAAACATCCGACATCCTCCTACATATAGGAAGCCGACGTCTGAAAATTAACTCTGGATAAGGAAAGACTTGTTTTTCCGGTGTTGACCCCCTGCATGATACTTACCACGGGGTGTCAGATCGTACAATTCTTAGGTAACAGAAATCGGAGAATTTTATAGTTTCTAGGTTCACCTTGGCATTTTTCAAGGAGAAATAAAGAAACCTTCCTTCTTGCTAGGGAACTTTGGGAGGGAGAGCCTCTCCAACATTTTTCTTCGGGAAGGAAATTTTAACGAACCTCCCTCTCCTCTGCTGGTTTTGGAATCTCTTTATGCTTACGATGAACAGAAAAAGGAACCAAATGCTTTGGTGAAAGATAAATTTTCTGAATATTTGATCTGAATAATGCTTCGTGACATCCAAATAGACTTTCTGAAGTTTTTTTCTTCAGAAAGGGGTGTGTGTGTGTGGGAGGGGGGGGGTGTATTAACGACCACCGTGACCAACTCAATGGGCTATAAGTAATCGGCCATATCTAATTTTGGGCCACTGGTTCCAGGGAAGGGAGACAGCCAGAGATAAACACAACATCCATGGCTCACAGGGATTCGAACCCGGACCCTATCGGACGAACGGTCAGAAGCCAGCGCCAGCACTTAGACCACTGCGCCACAGGAGCTGCTTCTGAAGGTTTTAGCTGAATAATACTTCGTGACTGGCGTTTCAAAATATTATTTTCCAGCAGTCAAATTACCCAGGCACAAAACTAGTTGCTATCAAAAATTAGTTCTTTTTAGAGATGAGCTGGGGCCCGGGCTCGGACGGGATCAGAATTCATTAACTATCGAAAAACCCGGGCCAGGGCTCGGAATTACACGTCTTGAATTTCATTACTGTAATTAATTCAACACGTGTAATTCCGAGCCCGGTTGAATTATACATGTTGAATTTCATTGTGGATTTGTTACCATAGTGGAAGGATTTTCAATTTCCTAAGCTAGCTGCCATTGCAAGACAAATTTTGCTTAGCAAGACTTGCATTATGCATTGTCCAAAGCTATGGCCCAAGCAAGGATTAGTTTAAGGAGGTCTGGTATCGAAAAACTGGGAAAAAATCACATTCCCATTTTTTGTATTTTATTAAAAATCAAGAATTTTATCTTTAAAATGATGTATTAATTTCCAAAATTATGCAGTTAGAAGTATTGTTATTATTTTTTTTAAATTTCCTCACTCCCGCGATTTTTGGGGTGACGTTGGTTTTTAGTGCAACAGGTCGAGTTTTAGAGAAAAGAAGATCAAGTTGAAGCGTTGAGGCATTAGATACAATTCTCTCTCTCTCTTTTTTTTCATGATGAACTTGATCTGGAAACTGCACACACATATGATAACATTGTGATTATTATACTATTAAGCGCAAAGCTTTGTTAATGTTACAAAATGCAGAATAATCTGGTCTGGAATGCTTTTACGTTCTTTTTTTTTTTTTTTTTTTGGAAATTTCCCTACATGCTTGTTTTTATACTCTACTACATCACTCTAAACTGCCTTTACCAATTAACATATATGCAAATTATATTGCAAAGATTAGTTTTCTAGAGTCAAAATTTCAAGCACTTGTAACTGTCTGTACGGCGTTGTACGTTTCATAATGCAATTTATTCAAAATAAAAGTAAATTTAAAAATCAAAAAGAAATAACGAATGGAATTTTTTGTTTCTAAACGATTTTCTTTTCTTGAGCTTTTACCAAAATTACTGATTCCCCTGATACGGTCGAAGGGCACGTTGATCATTTGTTTATTTTCAAATCCACGTTATGCGTAATATTTCTAAAAACATATTAATATTGTGAAGTGAATTAACTGAACTAAACTTTTTAAACTAATGATTTTTAAACTAATCCTTGCTTGGGCCATATCTTTGGTTAGTGTATAATGCATAAATGCAAGCCTTGATAAGCAAAATTTTCCAAGAATCCGGGCCCGGGCGGACCCGGGCTCAGCAAACACATGTAATCAAAGAAAGCGAGCCGGGACCGGGCTCCTAAAATTGAGCCCGAACTCATCTCTAGTTCTTTTATCTTTTTTTTTTTGATCCAACTTACACAAATAACGCCAAATAAAAATTAACTGCTATGCCCCGGAGCAAGAAAATTGTGAACCTCTGAGGTCACACAGTCTGTAGATAATAGTGTCATTATGCGAAAAGATGTTGATCTCAGTTAAAAACATGTCTGATGTTATAAGAATTTTTTAAATCTGACTTTTAGAAGTTGAGATACCTTACGAAACAAAATATACAAATTTATTCCACGTAGAGAGAAAATTGTGTGCTAGAAAAAGGTGTTTGAGAAATTTCTGTGGTAATGGTTACAGCTATACGGTGTCAAAAGAATTTTTTAAATGGGATTTCCAGCAGCACAGATATCATATCAAATATAAATATTAATTTATACGACCGCATATTGCAACGTGCTAAACGAGAACTGCATTGAAAGCTTAACTCAGCCGCCCCGGTGGCGCAGTGGTCTAAGCGGTGGCCTCTGATCATTCGTCCGAACGGGGTCCGGGTTCGAATCCCGGTGAGGCATGGATGTTGTGTTTGCCTTACGGCACTGGCTCTCTCTCTTCCCTGGAGCCTGTGGCCCTAAATTAGGGGCGGGCGACTGCTTATAGCCCATTGAGTTGCTCACGGTGGTCGTTAAACCTCCAATCAAAAGAAAAAAAGCTTAACTCATGATTTTCCTTATAGAGTGCAAAAACAATTTTTCCATTCAGACTTTCCGAAGTAGATATATTGCCACAAATGTAAAAGGCGGGGAGGGGGTGGAACTTTATGAACCGTCAGTAGTAGGTAAATGGACCTCCAATATTTCCAAAAAAAAAAAAAAAAAAGGGTGATCCGCAGAGGAGCTTCTTTCTGTTTCTTCTTAAAAAACGGGAAAGAGGAAGTAAACCTCGTAATTATTACCTTCTCTGATCTGTACCCCTAACATACCCCAATAACTTTTACTCTCCGGGGCCCCTGAATACATAGTCTTAAAACATGAAATAGCCGCCCCGGTGGCGCAGTGGTCTAAGCGATGGCCCTGATCATTCGTCCGAATGGGGTCCGGGTTCGAATCCCGGTCAGGCATGGATGTTGTGTTTGGCTTACGGCACTGGCTCTCTCCCTACCCTGGAACCAGTGACCCTAAATTAGGGACGGGCGACTGCTTATAGCCCGTTGAGTTGCTCACGGTGGTCGTTAAACCTCCAATAAAAAAACAAAAAAAACATGAAATACATGATCTCTGTACTTGTGCGGTAACTTTTCCTCCCTCCCCCAAGACAAATGTTGGGGAGGCATCGTCCCTAAATTTCCAAGAGAAACACAAAAGTTTCTCCATTTCTTTTTGAAACATGGGCGTAGACTTGCCCCAAAATTTGGGGTATATGATCAATGTATGGCGACGGTTGTTAGGAAACGAAACCTATTTCAAGAAATGTATATACACTACTGACAAAAGTCACCGGACACCCCTTCAAAAGCAAATGAACGGATCCGCTGCGTTGTTAAGATGCGCGGTACAGCTGCAAACGGTATAACAACAAGCCTGCAGCTGACCGCGATCATATCGCACTGTGAGGTTGACTGAAAATGTCGCGGCGGGAGAGAACTGACTTTGAGAAAAGAAAGATTGTTGGGTGTTATATTAGTGGGTTGTCCATAAGAGAAACCGCGAGGCGTTTAAACATACCCAAGTCAACTGTTTTGGATGTACTGAATATGTGGAAGACACATGGCGTGCCTGAAACAGCAAAACGTACCGGCATACCAAAGAAATCAGTGATAGAGGACGTCGAAGCCTCAGGAGAGTCGTTACAGCTAATCGACGGACTTCTGCACAAGACCTCAGTGTACAGGTGAGTAAAAATGCTGGAACCTCGGTATGTACACGTACCATTTGCAGAGAACTTCATTCTATGGGTTACCGTGGTCGTGCGGTTGCTCATAAGCCTTTCATCTCCACTCGGAATGCTACTCGTCGTTTAGCATGGTGTAAAGAACATTTATCGCGGACCATAGATCAATGGAAACGGGTCCTATGGACTGATGAATCCAGATACATGATCCATCAGTCTGATGGCCGTGTCTGGGTATGGGGAACGCTATTTACCACAGTGTACTGTTTCTACGGTCAAGCTTAGAGCTGGCAGTGTACTCGTGTGGAGGTGTTTTTTGTGGTATGGTCCCGGCCCATTGGTTATCGTGAACAAACCTGTTAAAAAGCACGTCTACCTAGATATTCTGAACAATTATGCCCTACCAACTCTTTGGCAATACTATGGAACCGAGCCTTGTTGATACTAGCAGGATAATGCACCGTGCCATAAAGCAAGGATTGTTACGGCGTGTAATTCCGTATCTTGTGTGGACTGGCCAACACAGAGCCCTGATCTTAATCCCATAGGTGCTATATGGGATGAATTAGAGCACCGCATAAGAAGTTTGGAACCAAGGCCTACTACTAAGCAACAGTTAGCGGCAGCATTATGTACTGAATGGAAGCTCATACCTATCGCTGTGTTTCAAAACCTCGTCGAAAGCATAGCTCGAAGGATCAGTGAATGCATTAAGTAATTTTTCTTTGTTTATGGCATTATTGACACCTCTCAATACATGTCGTGTAATTCCAAAAATAATTCCCTGGGAGATGAAATATTCGTTTTTTATTTTATGTACCTATGTACAAACACCATTACACTCTGGTTTCAGCTGTTTAAATGCAAGATTCACTATATACATAGATGGAATGTGACTTTCACTGATAAAACATTTTTAAACTTCAAATTAAGCTATTGGACTGTAAGTACAGAGAACATCGATGAAATAAGACAGTGTATCAACATGTATATAGTGATTCTTGCATTTAAACAGCTGAAACCAGAGTGTAATGGGGTTTTGTACATAGGTACATAAAATAAAAAAACGAATATTTCATCACCCAGGGAATTATTTTTGGAATTACACGACATGTATTGAGAGGTGTCAATAATTCCATAAACAAAGAAAAATTACACACAAACAATGTGCCTCAAGTGGACTAAAGATTGAAGGTACGTAATTCAATTTAATCCATTAGTGCATAATTTATATTACTTAATGCATGCACTGACCCTTCGAGGCATGCTTTCGACAAGGTTTTTTTTTTTTTTTAGGTTTAACGACCACCGTGAGCAACTCAATGGGCTATAAGCAGTCGCCCGTCCCTAATTTAGGGTCACTGGTTCCAGGGAAGGGAGAGAGCCAGTGCCGTAAGACAAACACAACATCCATGCCTCACCGGGATTCGAACCCGGACCCCTTACGGACGAATGATCAGAGGCCAACGCCTTAGACCACTGCGCCACCGGGGCGGCTCGACAAGGTTTTGGAACACAGCGATAGGCACGCGCTTCCATTCAGTATATAATGCTGCTGTGTTGCTTAGTAGTAGGCTTTGGTTCCAAACTTTTTATGTGGCGCTCTAATTCATCCCATAGGTGCTCAATGGGATTAAGATCAGGGCTCTGTACTGGTCAGTCTACACACGATATGGAATTACACAACGTAACAGTCCTTGCTTTATGGCTCGGTGCATTATCCTGCTGGTACCAATAAGGCACGGTTCCATAATATTGCCACAGTGTTGATAGGGCATAATTGTCCAGAATATCGAGCTTAACAGGTTTGTTTAACAGGTTTGTCCACGATAACCAATGGGCTGGGACCATACCAAGAAAAACATCCCCACACGAGTACACTGCCAGCTCCAAACTTGACCGTAGGAACAGTACACTGTGGTAAATAGCATTTCCCCGGCTGCCGCCATACCCACACACGGCCATCAGACTGATGGATCGTGTATCTGGATTCATCAGTCCATAGGACCCGTTTCCATTGATCTATGCTCCAGCTTTGTCCGTCCGTCTCTCCGCACGATAACTCGCGTAAAAATGGTTCGATTTCGATGAAATTTCGGTATGTGGTAGGGGACTACCTGGGGACGAACCCTGTTGAAAATGGGACAAAAGGGGTTAAAGGTCACGACATAAGAGCGGGATCCATTCCATTGCCCTCATGCCTCATAACTTGCGTAAATATGGTTCGATTTCAATGAAATTTTAGTATGTGGTAGGAAACCGCCTGAGGACGAACACTATTGAAAATGGGTGAAGTGGGGTCAAAGGTCAGGACATAGGAGCGGGATGCATTCCATTGCCCTTATGCGTCATAACGTGAGTAAAAATGGTTTGATTTCGATGAAATTTTAGTATGTGGTAGGGGACCACCTTAGGAGGAACCCTATCGAAAATGAAACAAATGGGGTCAAAGGTCAGGACATAGGATCCAATCCATCGCCCTTATCCCATACTATTAAGGTGGACGTCAAGTAATTTTGCTTCCTATACTTCCAATAGAAAAGCTTTTGTACACATTTCCTTCACAATTTGTGTGTTCCCAAGGATGGAAATTTGAACATCGATTAAAATAACTTCATATTATAACTTAAAATACTTAACATTTTCTAAAACATAACCATAATTATTGGGTTGTCGGAAAAGTCATGACGTATTTTAGCCATGGTTTGCAAAGGTCATTTATTGAGAGAAAGAACAAAGATCAATCAATGATATAATGTCGTTTTGTTCGATAACCTTTTGCCATCTTTCAGTGAGCTGCAGAATGCCTCGTTCATAGAAGGACCTGTCTTTCGTGGCGAAAAACTGTACAAGGTGCTGATTTACAGCCTCATCTGAATTGAACGTTATACCACGCAAGGACTGTTGAAGAGAGCGAAACAAGTGGAAGTCTGACGGCGCAAGGTCAGGCGAGTATGCTGGGTGTGGTAAGACATCCCACCCAAGCTCCAATAATTTTTGGCGGGTAATCAAACTTGTGTGTGGTCTCGCGTTGTCGTGATGGAACACAACACCTTTACGATGAACGAGCTCTGGACGTTTCTGGATGGTGGATTCGTTCAAACTGTCCAATTGCCGACAGCACATTCGAGTTGATTGTTTGGTTCCGTGGTAGGAGCTCGAAAAACACGACACCTTTAAATCCCACCACATTGAGACCAGAACCTTCCGCTGATGAATGTCTGCTTTGGATGTCGTTTGAGGCGAAGCAGCACGTCGGGACCAAGACCGTTTGCGCAGCACATTGTTGTACACAATCCACTTTTTCGTCACCAGTTATCAGTCGCTTCAGAAAAAAGGATCGTTTTCCTCACGTTTAATGAGCGTATCGCAGATGTTTATACGTGCCGTCAGTTGAGATTCTTTGAGTTCATGAGGAACCCACACATCAAGCTTGCTTACGTATCTCAGCTTCTTTAAGTGGTTGTGAACGCTTGAATGATGGAAGTGCAATGTGTCTGCAATCTCTCGTGTCGTGTAACGTGGGTTTGACACGATCAATGCCTTAATTTGGTCGTCTTCAACCTCGGTTGGCCTCCCGGACCGAAGAGCATCGTTGAGGTCAAAATTACAAGCACGGAATTTTGCGAACCACCATTGGCACTGATGTTCTTGCAGAGCATTATCACTGTACACTTTACGCAACTTTTCACAAGCTTGACGCGCGTTCTTCCATTTACGGAAGTAAAACAATAAAATATGGCGAAAATGCACAGTTTGGTATTCCATCTTCAACTTGATGTCAAATCTCCGCAAATCAACCAAATCGCTCACTATTCCTTTTAGACTGCAGCTAGAATTGGCACCTGTCGAATGACATAGCGATAACAGAGCTGCGCATGCCTCTAGTAGTTCCAAAACCGCCCAACCGCCATCGGGTGCCAAAATACGTCATGACTTTTCCGACAACCCAATACATTAAAAAACAATAACGTTTCCTTTGGTGGTGTTGAAACCAAAAAAAAAAAAAAGATAGCGACCTGTACTTTGATGACGCCAGTAGACAAATAAATATTGGATTGCATAATATTGTTATGTTTTAGAAAATATTAAGTATTCCAAGTTATAAAATGAAGCTATTTTAATCGATGTTCAAATTTTCATCCTTGGGAACGCATTAATTGTGAAGAAAATGTGTACAGAAGTTTTTCCATTGGAAGTATAGGAAGTAAAATTACTTGACGTCCACCTTAAAGGAGCAATTCTTGTATGTATGTAAATTTTATTTTGAAAACGGCTCTAAGGATTTTGATGAAAATCGTTAACCTACCGTTTTCTGGTACTAGAAATCGATTTAGCTTGATCTCGACTTTGGGAAAATTCGTTTAGTGGGTTAAATAACCACCCCGAATAACCACATTTTTAGTGTCATGGCGTCGTCCTAATAATGTTTCCCATGCTTAGAAATCTTATGACGTCACACTCTCGCGATTCAGATGTTGGCGCGCGGTCACGCCATCTGCCTCATTACGTCACGCGTTGTGTGTGGATCCTATTAAAGTTTTATGACTTCACACCCTGGCGACCATCTGCCTCATTACGTCACGCGTTGTGTGCGTGTTACGCTTTACTTTTATTCTCTTCTAGAAGAGAAAGTGAGTTGTGCCAAGGCCATCTTTATACCTCACCAGGCCTGCAACAAGGTCACATGACTTTCCCGTGACGTCACAATCGTAGGGCTACTTTTTTCAGTAGACCTACGGATTTGACTCGTTTCTTAGTTTGTTTACGCTTTCCAATCGTAGGTTGAAGAAGCGTATATACTCCAGCTTTGTCCGTCTGTCCGCACGATAACTCGCATAAAAATGGTTCGATTTAGATGAAATTTTAGTATGTGGTAGGGGACCACCTGGGGACGAACCCTATTGAAAATGGGCGAAATGGGGTCAAAGGCCACGGCATAGGAGCGGGATCCATTCCATTGCCCTTATGCCTCAAAACTTGCGTAAATATAGTTCGATTTCAATGAAATTTTAGTATGTGGTAGGGGACTACCTGGGGACAAACCCTATTGAAAATGGGTTAAGTGGGGTCAAAGGTCAGGACATAGGAGCGGGATGCATTCCATTGCTCTTATGCGTCATAACTTGCGTAAATATGGTTCAATTTCGATGAAATTTTAGTATGTCGTAGGGGACCGCCTGGAGACAAACCCTATTGAAAATGGGTGAAGTGGGGTCAAATGTCAGGAGATAGGAGCGGGATGCATTCCATTGCCCTTATGCGTCATAACTTGCGTAAAAATGGCTCGATTTCGAGGGACCACCTGGGGACGAATCCTAGTGAAAATGGACGAAATGAGGTCAAAGGTTACGACATAGAAGCGAGATGCCTTCCATTGCCCTCATGCGTCATAACTTGCCAAAAATATAATTTGATTTCAATGAAATTTTAGTATGTCTTAGGGGACCACCTGGGGGCGAACCCTATTGAAAATGGGTTAAGTGGGGTCAAAGGTCAGGACATGGACTCGGGATCCATTCCATCGCCCTTATGCATTATAACTTACGTAAAAAAAGCTTCGATTGAGACAAAACTTTATCATGTTGTTCCGGAAGTATACTTTACCGGTTCTGTTGAATATCATCGAAATGGGGTCAAAGGTCAGGACACAGGAGCGAGATTTGTTCTACCGTTATTATCCTCATAACTTGAGTAATAACTTGAGTAATGATTTCTGGTATGTTGGAAAGCGTATCATAATCAATGCATTGCATGATTTTACTAACTTGTTTATTAGATCAACATTACCCCTTTTGGAAAAGCTTATGTTCAAGAGTTCGGGCACCTTTTCCTCCAAGCAGAAAGCGGAGAATTAAATAATATGTCATAAAAGAGGAGGATCACTCCTGGTATGAAAATTGCACATGACATCCAAAACAAGAAAGGCTTGTTAGGGAGGGTACTATGCCGGAGGATCAGAGTTCGAGCCATGCCTTTCCCACCCACGTCATCCAGAAAATCTCGTTTTCATACGATTACATTACCCACGTTGGCATAAAGATAAAAATAGCCTCAACTACGCAATCGTATTAAAAAAGAGTAGTACTCAATTATCCTGAATTGAATTTAAATTCTAGAAGTAATGAGCTTTTGAAATTGAAAAATGCAGGGAAGCATAGTACGTTGGGTGGCAAACTAAAGCCAAAAGTTGAGAGCAACGGTCCGTACTTAAAAAAGTTTGGGGGGGGGGAACCTCCCTTCCCCATGTCCATACGATTCAATGCCTGTGCCTTGGGATATGGCAGGGAGGACTTGGAACCTATTAATGCCCTTTTATTCGCGCTCCCCATTTCAAACCCAGCAAATACACAAGTGTTGGGAAACTGCTGGCCACCAGCTGGCAGTGATGGGTCACTGCTGGCTGAAATCTGCCGCTCACTGCCCGGTAGCGGTCCGTTGATGGCCCTGCAGCATCGCCATGAATTGTGGGCGTCCAAGCAAGTGCCACTAGTGGCCGGTAGCCGGCAACCGATGCAACCCCAGCACCAGGTGGAAGCAACGGGACTGCGCATGCGCGGAAGCTACACGTGCTGTATCTCTCGTGGTACCAGTTAGTTGAAGACGACGCTATCGCCATTGTGTCATTTTAGCGGATGTTAAGAAAAAAAACATATGTAGAGAGGCGAATTAATTTCCTATAATGAAATGCCACGTCGACGAAGATATCAGATTTAGCCATGAAATACACCTGCTCCATTCCCATGAATAACAAGAAATAATTTCTGTGTAATCTTTCGTTTTAACATGCACTAAACCTCTTGAAACAAGTCCTGGAAAAACATTAAAAAAACGTTATGTTAAAAAAAAAGAAGAATTATACGCGTACAAAATTTATAAATTATTTGGAAAAAAAAGCAACGCTATGTGGATGTAATGTCTATGGGTTGAACACACAAGACTGGAGGAATTCACTTCTAAGGGCCGCGGGTGGCCTAGTGGTCAGCGTTCGTGACTGCCATGAGATAACCTCACTTTCGATCCTGGACAGGTCTGAACTCTCGAACCACTAAATGCCTGCCGTGCGTCGGATGGGAACGTTAAGCCGTCGGACCCTGGGCACTGGCCCCCGGTAATAAATAAGGGCGTCTTCCTCTCCCTCGCTTCCGTGTGACTTTCCTATCGGGCACTCTAGCCCAAATCTCCTGGCTTCCTATTTCTAAAGGTTGCTTAAGACCTGGGGTCAGACACTCCCTTCCTAAAATCCTCTACATATGATCTGATCTGATCTGAATTCACTTCTAAAAATAACGAGAAGTAAAATAAAATATCTTTCCTCTTTAAAACAAATGTAGCTTTGGACAGCGGAAAGGAAAGATACAACGTTAAAAATGTAACAGAATGTGACATGAACGGGTAAATATATTAATTCAACAATTTCCTTTCAAGACGACAAGGACAGCACGAAACTTTGGAAAGCGCCTTTAAGTTGGTACACTCCTTGAAAATGAGTAAAGTTCCCTTAAGGTAAAAAATAAAAAGAAAATCGTTACGTTGAAAAAATAAATTTATGAATAATATGAAACTGACATTTATGAAAAATACCTCGCAATATTGTAAAATTAAAAAGGTAACCATTTATTACACACCCTGCAAGAAAGAGGCTCAGCTTCAAGCAAAAGCTCGTGCGTGGCAAATCAGTCCCGTTGGTAGAGCGCCCGCTTAATACGCAGACAGTCCTTGGTTCGTTTCCATCCAGATCCAAAAGGAAGTTTTTCAGAAGCTGTTGAGAAAATTTCCCCCAGAGCTGTGCTGTAATGCAGAAGTTTCGAAAGGTGAAAAAAAAAAAAAGTAGTTGTAGCTTTGGGAAACTGCGGTTATCCTTTATTATTATTATTTTTTTATGGCCATTACTGGGAAATTGGCGGACAAGATTCGGCAAGCTATCAGTTACGTCACGTGATTGCCGGAAAATTAGCGGACCACATTAGGCTAGCCATCCTTTATGGCACCTGCTTGCAGGGCCATAAAGGATGGCTAGCCACGTGCTTGCAGGGTCATAAAGGATGGCTAGCCACGTGCTTGCAGGGTCATAAAGGATGGCTAGCCTAATCTGGCATATGACAACTGATGGGGGTGCCACTGTTGGCACATGCGATGGCCTCCCGGACATTTTATTGACGGTTGGGCGGCAGCAACATACTGCTGGGACACCGCTGGCAGCCAGCAGGGGCCCAGTTCTGGCCCAACAAGACTGTTTTTGCTGGGAATAGTTTCTACACAACACTGAAGTCGGAGGAAAATAACTCTTTCGTACCTGATTCTGTAACCATAACGAAAATGTTAATCGTCATGGTTACATTTTTTGTTCTGACTCCTGCATACTTTCGGGTGGAATAAATGTCCCCCATTTGCATTTTTGTAAATCTCGGCGTCTAGAAGTCGGAATGAAAAATTCCTTTCAGCATTCACCCGTTTTCCGATTTTGCACAATTTTGCTATGTAGTCAGTGTAAATTTGATTTACAAAATCGGCAGTTTTGGGGGAAAAGCTAATTGCGCACTTTAAATAATGCCTTTATGATACATACTTTTGCACTTTTTTTTATGTCAAAGATGTGCTCAGAGAATTCGACGGCATCCTTTTCGTTTGCTCTCACGATATATGTTTGTCTCATCAACTGTGGCATTGCATTTCGATTTTTAAAGAAGCAGTTTTCAGCCAGTTGAAAATATTTCCACTGATTCCAAAATCAATTCGGTAATTTGCGCACCAAATTCTCTTGATTAAGGGTATCAAAAGTTCTGCCACGTCATTGTTTCCTTGATGCATAACATTACGTGAATATTCATCTTAACGACATTTGTATGTGCATCTATGCATCTGTATTTTAATCTGCGTAAAACAATTGTTTCCTTCCTGGAATGGAGGGTAGGATGAAGAGTGCCTCTTCTACAGCTTCATCCTCATAACACCTTTGTAACTGAAAGATGAAGAAGATATCCACTCTGGGGAGCAAACACTCATCAAGCCGCCATCAAGGTCACGGAAGTGGGAGGAAGGGAGGATCCCTTTAATGAAAGAGGGTGGAGGAAAGGGGGATCTTGCGGAGATGCGAATGACTGGATGGCTCCACAGAAGCTGACTGACTCCAGCGTCAGCTAGTTGCACACTGTCCAAGACCATTATCTGACCTCTTCAACTTCCTGGGACAGGGAACACTTCTTGGCTCTTGTTATCTTCTTGTGCCCCCACCCACATCCCCCTTAACAGGATCCATTCTCTCTCATTGCCCTCGTTTTTCCTTTGCTTTTTTTTTTTTCATTATTATTTTCGCAAACAATTTCTTCCTCTTCGGCAGTTGTTACGAAAGATTTTGCTAAAAGGCATTGTTTCGGTTGGAGACAAATGTTAATGGAAAAAAGGCCAATTTCCCCATTTTCTCCCGGAAACTTGAAAACTGTTGCATGAACCACTGATCAAACTAAGAATTGGAGAAAAATGATGATTACCCTCTAAAGAGTATAGGATCTGTTGCGTACGAGTAAATGTAGCGTGAAATCTTTTTGACCCCTCAGACGGTTACCGTAAGTAATGATAAACGTCGTCATTCAAGGGGTAAGATTTATCGCCCATTAGTGATTTCGCCAGAGCTTAATTTCCAAAATCAAACCTTCCACTGTGCTAAAAGAAAAATGCTATGGTGCAGTTAATGTCCAGAAATGAGAAAAGTGGTTCACCCAGCATTCAGAAACGAAAAAGAACAAAAAAATGCTGCCGATATTTCCACAACTGAGCAAAACGGTACAAAAAGAATGACATAACATGAATACGCTAATGAAGCATTACGCCAATCCGTAGATGAAGGCTCAGACACATTGCGCGTAACCGCTGTTGAAGGCTCGTGAGTATATGGAAAAAAAAATGCAGGTATGCTCAGTTCTTTTTTTTTTTTTTTTTTTTTTTTTTTTTGATTGGAGGTTTAACGACCACCGTGAGCAACTCAATGGGCTATAAGCAGTCGCCCGTCCCTAATTTAGGGTCACTGGTTCCAGGGAAGGGAGAGAGCCAGTGCCGTAAGACAAACACAACATCCATGCCTCACCGGGATTCGAACCCGGACCCCTTACGGACAAATGATCAGAGGCCATCGCCTTAGACCACTGCGCCACAGGGGCGGCATGCTCAGTTCTGATTGAGCCGTCAGTTTGGAACGTAGGACTACGACTTTCAGATCGGAGAGTTGAAATGAGCCAGTCGAGTATGGTTTCAAAGCGTTGATTTACTTTCTTATAACCAACACGGGTCTATAATATGAAAATTAGCTTAAATAATTTTTACAAATAATGCTGGATACATTGCGAACACAAAGCAGATCGATACACGAATTACCCAACGTAGTGCTCTGTCTTCTTGGGCTTTTTACATTTCTCATCACTTGCTCTTGCCTCTCGTTTTGATTTTCTCCACTTTTGCTTGCGTTCATTCTGCGAATTCCGCGGCATTGTTAAAAATGTTAACCCGTTCACAAGAAAACAATTTAAAAAAAAATTAGTTTAAACCACTGCGATATGTTCTTTATATACACTGCTGGACAATTGCTAAGGACGGATCATAAACGGCTATATAGCGCATAAAAAAGTAAGTTTGGTTGGATGCCAAGTGAAATAAAATAATGTCAGAATGCCAGGACATTACAAGAAAGACAATTTATTGTGGTCTGAAATCCAGAAGGCTTTGGAACGTGTTCAATGGACAAACAGGCCATTTTGTGCAGAATACGTAAACGTGAAAAAAATGCAATTACCGTCCGCAGGCGTTCCGGCGTAAGATGTCAATACGGGATATGGCCACCATGGAGGGCGATGCAAGATTCCACACGTCGTGCCATGCTTTGCACAACATTTTCAAGCAGCTGTTGGGGTAATTTATCCCATTCCTCTGTCAGTGCACGGATGAGGGCGTCCTTGTTTATTGGAGGGCATTGGCGACCAGCAAGACTCCTCCCCAAAGCATCCCACACATTTTCAATGGGATTCAGATCTGTAGAACGTGCTGGCCATACGAGGCGTTGAATATCCTCGCTCTCAAGACACTCCTGGACAGCGACTGTTTGATGAGATGTTGCGTTGTCGTTCATGAAAATGAATCTATCACCGACAGCACCACGGAACATGCGAACATGAGGTAGCAGAACATCATTAATGTATCGTTGGCCAGTCATAGTCCCAGTTGGAAGCACATAGAGGGACGTACGGCCATTGATCATGATGCCAGCCCATACCATGACACTACATGTCGGATATCGGTCCCTTTCCTGTATGTTTGCTGGACAATATGCAGTACCACTATCACGCCAGATCAGTTGTCGTCGACAATCAAACGATAGACTGTATCTACTCTCATCTGAGAAGAGGACAGCAGACCAGTCGTTATGAGTCCAATTGCGATGTTGATGGCACCATTGCAAACGGGTGGTACGGTGACGTCTGGACAATGGGATGCACACAACAGGATGGCGGGCGTATAGTCCTCCTTCATGCAAACATCTGGCGACAGTTTTTCGGGAGATCCGCACATACTGAAAATTGCAAGTTCGTCAATTGATTCTTTCCCTTTCAACTTTGCGTTTGAACAACAATGGTCAATACGCGTCAAATCCTTTATATCTCTTATCAGCGCTATGGCGTCACGAACAAGTTCGGCAATCCAAAATTTGCATACGCACAACACTTCTTACTGTATCCCGCACTTATGCTAATTTCCACATTTTCCTGCCTTCCATTTTATGGTTGCTATTGTCATCCGTCCTTAGCAATTGTCCGGCAGTGTATTTGAATAGATCTCGTCGAGAGCTTTAAAACGATACCACGCACAGTCGTGTTGCGCTCACGGTTGCCGAGATAGACTGAATCAAACCTGATATCATGTAGAAGATTTTAGGAAGGGAGTGTCTGACCCCAGGTCTTAAACAACCCTTAGAAATAGGAAACTAGAAGATTTGGGCTAGAGCACCCGATAGGAAAGTGACACGGAAGCGAAGTAGAAAGGGGGAGGAAAACGCCCTTAATTTTTTTACCGGATGGGGGGCAGTACCCGGGGTCCGACGGCTTAACGTGCCCATCCGACGCACGGCGGGTATTTAGTGGATCGAGCGTTCGTACCTGCCTGGGATCGAACCTGAGGTCTTCTCCGTGACAGTCACGAACTTTGATCACTAGGCCACCCGCGGCATACTGAATCAAACGCGGCGGCACACCCAGAAATATTGCATTACCTCCCTTCCCCCCCCGCCCAGGGAGCGAGGGAAGCGTCGCGCGCACGATGTATTGCGCAGTACGCGAATTGGACTCCATGCTGTTTACGAATATGCTAACACGATTAGTGTGCGGCACGTATTTTTAACGCTATAATGATTTCAACTGGGACCTAATTTTGTCCCAGGTAGTCGGCCGTAAGTCGCGCCATACTATCTGCGGAGGTAGACGTAGTCCTTCGTCAAAATTTCTAATAAAGAAGTTTGTCATTGTCATAATTTAAATACATTCTCATGCAATATTTAAGAATTCTGACACTTCATTTTCAGACATGGACTACCAAATTTACAGAACGAAGCGGCGGTCGGTCTTGCATCAAAATGCGAAGATAATTTAAATTGTTCTGAATTATTTCACGAAATTAAAACATCTAGCAGTTTAATTACCGTAGAACTTCCAGATATTTTTTGTTGCAGTATGCTGCTTGCGAGGTATAATTAAAACGTATGTCAGATTATCGATTGGTAAGAACACTTTCAAATATAGTGAGACTTTCTATGCAATGACACTGGCAATGGTGTACTTAAAGGTAGCCCCCCGACAAAATCGTTTGCGCCTAAGCACGAGAGTGTTTCTAAACAGCCTTTGCACCGACGTCACGGTTATTTCCGGGCTGTTAAGAGAAAGTTTGGCTGCTAAGGCTTCAATAGGATTAACATGGGGAAGCGATTTCTGGACCCTCTATCACTCGATTGTTTGAAGTTTTAGAAATGGTTAAACGTTGCGTGCCGTATGGGGGGCTTCTTAAAGTACAAGTGAGGCAGTAGAATTTCCTTATATCGCTTTCCAACGGCAGAAAAACGCCTGATTATGTGGAAAATAGCCGTAAATCGGAAGGAATGGTCGCCCAGGCGTATGACAGGATCTGCAGTCAATACTTCATTTCAGGTACCGTAAATCTGCATATTTTTCTACGTTAATAATCGAATTTATATCGGTACATTTTCTTGCTCACTCTTATGTATTATTTTCAAGTTTTTACGTAAATCCTTGTTATTCTGTTTAAAATGCTCTGAATGCATGACGGATTAACTTTGTTGTCGAATCGGAAATTGCTAAACTTTCGTGAATTTTCAAGATTTTGTACTGTTACTGATTTCTAAATACTGAAACAGATGCTTTTTTTTTCGAACCGAAATTTAAGGATATACGTCCACATAGCATTAGAAGGTGCTGTCATACATTATTGTGACCTCCGTTTTCCCGGAACTCTTTTCTATTTTTTTTTTTTTTTTTTGGTGAAAAAATAGTCTGTTTTTCGGGATATGATAAGTCGGTATTTTTTTTTTTTAATTGCAATACCGGATAAGAAATTTTTCGTTTTCAGTCTTCAGAATTAATACATTTCTAACCCACCCATTGGGGAAAATATTTATAAGCATAAATAAGGCTTCTATAAGCTTTTAGAACTGTTTCGGTATAACACGAAAAAACTGCCTATTAAATATTTATAAATATCGTGATAGTTTAGATCAGGGAGGTCCGTAGCAACACAAATTTACAGACGATAAAAATATCTTTCAGGTATGTCATATGGTTCTTCTATGCCATTATTCCTAAGCTTTTTTCGTAACGTTGCTTTTCCACCACATTAAGATGGCAAACTTTGTCAGAAAGAACAGTTTTTTAACTCTTTTTGCAGCAGCAGCCATTTAAAAGCATGGGGGGAGAGAGAGAGTGAGAGACCAGCTCGGGTACTTTCTAACCACCCGGAAGTCTAGCAGACAGTTTTGTGACGTCACGTGCAAAGGCTCTATAACAGTCGATTCACGTCACGGACCTTTTCTACAATACAACTAAACATGTATGAACGATTTTTCTCTTCTAGACCTTAAGATGCTTAAACTTATGTTACACATTCAACAGTTTTTTTTTGTTTGTTTTTTAACAGTTTTCTATATTTTCTACGTGTGCGTTGTATCTTCGTCTCGTGTTTCTCTCTTTCTCTGCTGGTGCGAGAACACCGCCGTCTCCTTGAAGGCAGCAGACGTAGTTTGGTGACTTCACTGCTTCATCTCAATACACTAAAAATGCGTTACAGACATCCTTAGTGAATAAACAAAGACATCTCGCTTTCCACGTTTTAGCAATACACAGCAACCGAAAACTTGTTATTCGGCCACCGCTGGGAATCCGAATCCCAGATCTCTCGATACCTAGCCGAGCGCGATAGCCTTTATTTTTTCGGTTGCTGTGTGTTGCTGAAACGTGGAAAGAGCGATGTCTTTGCTTATTCACTGACGCCACGTATTTGGAGGATTTTCACATCCCTAGTGCATCAGAAAGAAATTTATATTCCTAAGAGCAACAGGAACATCCATCTGATATTCCATCAGCTTGGGAGAATCACGACTTTGTTTGGTTACGAAGATTTAACACTAGACAAAAATATTAAATCTCATTCGAAACATTTCTACCGTCTCTTGTGCCATGTTTTTTTGTTCTACAAACCTGAGAAATCTGCACCTTTTCACGTCGTCAGGAAGCATAGGCGCCGACTATTCTGGAGTGTGCGTGTGGGGGGGTGGGTGGGGGGTGCCCACCCGATATTTTTTCTTCTTCCTGTTTAATTAAATAACCGCTTTAGCCTCATAAGGTGAACCAAGCTCCACCTTATGAGGCCAAAGCCATTTATTTCCAGAAAAATAATAAAAAACAACATTAATAAAAACTTTTTTCCCATTCTACGCATTGCTCATTTGTTAAGAAACTGGATTGCGTATTATGTTTGACATATTCTCGTCATATGTGGGAAATGTCCAAAACAATTACCAAAAATAAAATAACTAAAAATACAGAAACGTATAACCTCTAGCGCCTTCATTCATCTATTTATTTTTTGCGCTTCTTGTTCTTTGAGTAACCCAGTTAATTTCTCATATTTTTTACTAAACTTTGGAAATAAAGTCTCTCTGGATATTTTTATAAAATCACAGGCTGGATTTTATTTTTAGAAATGTTAATATTCAGCAAAATGAATATTCTCGTTTCCTTGTTCATTTGCTGATGAGCAATTACAATTGCGTTTTAAAATATACGTCGAATCTCATAGTTTATCTTTTTGCCCCCCCCTCTTTTTTTCCTCATGAAAATGAAAGAGACATGCCCCTCCCACGTCTTATCTCTTCACGCCTGCCCTCCTCCCTCCAATAATTTGGAGAAATCGGCGCCCCTGTCAGGAAGTAGGGATTTTCAGAGAGCGCCAAGCTGTGGCATCTTTAAGCCATTTCAAGTCTCGGCTTTGTATTTCGTAGCCGCATTTGGTTATTGTCAAATGCAATTAGCACTTTTCGGCATGTATGTTCAAAGGTAACCGAAGGGAACTCGATGAGCGACTATGATCGAAATGATCATATGTAGAGGATTTTGGGAAGGGAGTGTCAGACCCCAGGTCTTAAACAACCCTTAGAAATAGGAAGCTAAGAGATTTGGGCTAGAGTGCCACGGAAGCGAAGTAGAAAGGGGGAGGAAGACGCCCTTATTTATTACCGGGGAGCCAGTACCCGGGGTCCGATGGCTTAACGTGCCCATCCGACGCACGGCGGATATTTAGTGGATCGAGCGTTCGTACCGGCCTGGGATCGAACCTGAGGTCCTTTCCGCAGCAGTCACGAACGTTGCCCACTAGGCTACCCGCGGCGATGAGCGACTATTCTCAGCTTTGAGGTCTTTGTCTTGAGATGCCACCTTTTAATTCGTGGGAGTAGAGTATCGGTGTGTGTGTTGGAAGGCTAGGATCACCTTTCGCCTAGGGGCAAGATAGCGAAAGAAAAAAAGTAGTCAACTCTGAGAGATCGGGCGTGAAGGGTTTGTTCCAGGGCACAACGTTCTTAACTACGGGGAGAAAATGGCTTTTCCCGATGGCGCGAAAGAAAGGCGTAGAAAGTTATCGGTAACAAGTATCCATAGAGGGTCGAAATATCTTATATTGCTTGCAACAAACAGTAAAAGATAGCGGAAGGACAACCTTCGCCCAGCAGATAAGATAAATAAATCGATTTTAAAAGGTACAGAAGGATTTCATGAAATAGAGTAGTGTCCTGCTTATTATTGTTCTCTTCTATTGTCGCCTTCACGTTAGTGTTTGCGTGCCGAACTCTAAAATTATGAGTCCATTATTATCATCAACCACGTAGCACTGTGTTCGTCACTTACAACGTTAACCTGGAAGAAATAAACCAAGTTAACAGTTTTGTGGAAACGTAAAATCCTATGAAGAGAAGCTTTCAAGGTAACTTTAATGGGAGCGCTTGATTTTGTGTTTGAATGTCCTAGGATTTTCCAATCCTATTCAAATCAAAAATGTAAATGTATTCATATTTTATGTATCTACAAATTGAATTAGATGTCTTTGTCAGCACCATTTTGTCCAAGTCGTGAGAAACGGAAACACGGCAGAGAGTAGGCGCCAGTAAGATGAATGTTGCTAAGGATTAGTCTCCTTATAAACAACCATAATGAGCAAACCACACACATTTAGAGAGGGTTCAGTATTGTTAAAAGAACAACTCATTTTAATGTGCTATTCTGATATATTGTACTAATATATCGACACCGTTTTATGTTCACTCCAAGTCAACACACGAAAATACACTAGGAAGCGTTCAGATTAACATTTTCAAAGACTTCGTAAGCTGAGATGAGGTTTCCGACAAATAAACCCCATGAAGATTAAGCATTTGGAACAACAGGAAGGGGCTCCTTTTGCGTTGTCCATTGGCGTGTGTAGGTCGTTAACAGAACGTCAGTACATTTCGCTCTGACTATGTCGGTCAGTACATTTCGTTCTAACCGACAGAGAATTAGCAGAAAGTCAAATTGCCGGTTGTGACGTACCTGCCAGCAGGACGCACACGACATAAAGGCAGATAGCAGTCAGAAGAAACGCCCGCGTAGCTCAATTGGTAGAGTGACTTATTCCGGAATGAGGGGATCCGGGTTCGAATCCTGGCGTGGACTGAAATGACGGAGAAATTTACTTCGTTATAATGGCGCCCGAACTTTCCGGATGACCCGACCGTTCAAAATCTCGCAATGGTGTGATGTTCTTTCCACACCGCGAGAGAGGAAAAATAAGAGAATCCCTTCTGCAGCGCTTCAAAAAATAAATGTGTTTTACGTTGCATTCCACACACCGGATTGACTGGGAGTTCTCAAGTACGTTCTACAGCGGATGGCTGCCTGCAACGATTCATGGTCACGGCTGACCCGTGGGCCATGCCCCCGGCCCTTCTTCAGGGAGGGGGAGATGTGACGTACCTGCCAGCAGGACGCACACGACATAAAGGCATATAGCAGTCAGAACGAACGTCCGCGTAGCTCAATTGGTAGAGCGACTTATTCCGGAATGAGGGGACCCGGGTTCGAGCCCCGGCGTGGATAAAAATGACGGAGAAATTTACTTCGTTATACGGTCAGCAATGCCTGAACGAACGGTGAAGGAGCCAAAGCGCAGAAAGCCAACTTTCGCCTCTGGTGACGTGGGTCAGGAACTTTAGGGAATTAACTAGACTACCGGGATAGTAGAAAGTTTGAGTTACTCGATTTGCTGACGCACCGAGAAACAGTCAAACCGAACTACTATTCCTTCAAAGCAACAATTAAAGTATTTTGTTACGTTTTACAGGACACAGGGTGTTCATAAAGACTGTTCTTATATCAAGTACTGCTGGTTTGGTACACAGATTAATTTAAGAAAAGTGGAACCAGGGGAATCAAGTCGCATCATAAACGAACCAAAAATGTGTGTGATGGCTCTCACGGAATTCTAAGTCTGACTGGGTCTTACTTAAAGCCGCAGCAGAGTAGCGAAGGACTTGTAAGGGTAAAATACTCAGAAGTCAGCTGTTAATCGAATTCTGTTTATCCGCCAGTTTTTTGGTATTAACCCGCCGCATAGAAACAAAGAGAATATGCTTGCAGTTGTCTCCGTTCCAAGAATCATGCAAAAGTGTACGTTAAGCCAAAAAATTAACAAAGAAACAAGTTAGTAAAATCATGCAATGCATTGATTATTACGATACGCTTTCCAACATGCCACAAATTAAACAGAGGTCATCGCTCTTTCCACATTTATAAGAGAGTCACCGAAAAATTCTCATTGGCCGCCACCGGGAATGAACCCAGGGTCTACCAGTTACGCGCCGGATATGCTTCCACGGCACCACAGCGGCCTCGAATCAATCCAGACTCACATACACTAACTGCCAAACCAATTTGGCAGGTTGCTTCTTGGAGCCCAGCACAATGCTGGGGATTCACCAAAGCTGGGTTCGATTCCCGCTGGCGGCCAATGAGAATTTTTCCGTAACTCACTTATAAACGTGGAAAGAGCGATGACCTCTGTTTGATGTTCCTAGTCCACGTCAAATGTCTGTATTCATACCAGAGATCATTACTCAAGTTATGAGGATAATGGCTGCGGAATAAATCTCGCTCCTGTAGCCTGAGCTTTGATCCCATTCAATGATATTCAAAAGAACCGGTTCAGTATGCCTCCGGAACAACATGATAAAGTTGTGTCTAAATCGAAGCATTTCTACGCAAGTTATGACGCATAAGGCCGATGGAATGGATCCCGCTCCTATGACCTGACCTTTGACCCCATTTCGCTCATTTTCGATAGAGGTCGGTTGGTTGGTTGGTTGTTGGATTTTATTGGCGCAAGGGCCAGGTTTGGCCAAAGAGCGCCAGACAAAGAACGATCAGCCACAGATTTTTAAAAACGTGAATAATGATTAAGATCAGACAGGCTTGGTAAAAGTTGAAAAAGAGTATGAAGAAAGCAGTGAAGAAAAGGTAGTTAATGAAATTTATTAAAAGTAACATATTTACTAATGGAAAAGGACGAACCGTCACTCTCCTCCCCCCACACTCCTCTGCAATGCTGGCAGAGGGCGGTCGATAGAGGTCGTCCCCTACCACATAATAAAATTTCATCGAAATCGAACCATTTTTACTCGAGTTATCGTGCAGACAGACAGACAGACGAACAAATCTGGAGCATATACGCTTCTTCAACCTACGGTTGGAAAACGTAAAGAAATGTCAAAAAAAAAAATGTCCAATTGTGTGATAAATTAGATACAATTTTCATTTTAAACTCGCATATCGGACGATGAAGAACAGCTGATAATTTTTCACTACACAGGACCATAGATAGATAGATACCAAGAGAAAGAGAACAAGTTATTAAAATCATGCAATGCATTGATTATGGTACAATTTCCAACATACCAGAAATCATTACTCAAGTTATGAGGATAATGGCTGTGGAATAAATGTTGGTGATATTCAACAGAACCGGTTCAGTACATCTTCGGGACAACATGATAAAGTTTTGTCGCAATCGAAGCATTTTTCCGTAAGTTATGACGCATAAGAGCAACGGAGTGGATCCTGCTCCTATGTCCTGACCTTTGACCGCATTTCGGCTATTTTCAATAGGGTTCAACCAGAGGTAGTCCCCTACCACATAGTAAAATTTCATCGCAATCGAACCAGTCTCACGCGAGTTATGACGCATAAGGGCAATGGAATGGATCCCGCTCCTATGTCCTGTCCTTTAACCCCATTTCGCTTATTTTCAATAATTTTCGTGCCGAGGTAGTCCCCTACCACATACTAAAATTTCATCGAAATGGATCCATTTTTACGCAAGTTATGAGGAAGAAGGGCAATGGAATGGATCCCGCTCCTATGTCGTGACCTTTGACCCCGTTTCACCCATTTTCAATAGGGTTCGTCCCCAGATGGTCCCCTACCACATACTAAAATTTCATCGAAATCGAACCATTTTTACACGCGTTTTCGTACGGACAGACGGACAAAGTTGTAGCATATACGCTTCTTCAACCTACGGTTAGAAAGCGTAAAAAAGAGTACAGTATTTTTGCTATGCTAAAGTAATTTTTCGCTCGGCGTATTTTGACAGATTTTGTTGAGTTTACACGAAGATTACGCAATCAATGGACAAAAACGTAAAGAGATACCTTCCAAATAGCGTGCTGGTCCTCCTCTAGCGCGAATACACGCCGAGGTATCGACTCCACCAGATGACAGAGGGTTTCCGGAGGTAATGCCAGCCATGCCTGTTCCAGCACTGTCCACAATTCCGCCTGAGAAGTCGACCCAGGATCCATGGATCTGATGTTTCGCTCCACGCCATCCTAGAGGGCTTCCACAGGATTTAAATCCGGGAACCTTATGGAGGGCCAGTGGATGGTTCCAAACTCAGATGAGTGTTCCTTGAGACATGCCTGGGTGGTTGCTGCCCGACAGGGCCGCACATCTCCCTTCTGAAACAGACCATCGGTTGCAGCATGAGCGAAGGCCATGAAAACATGCGGGTGACCAGCCAGCACATGCTGGAAGCACGCAGCGGTTAAGGACCTCTCCGGACACACTAAGGGACCTAATGTGTCGCATGAGAAGGCTCCCCAAACCATCACAAAGCCTCCACCACCTTGAACAGAGATGACCTGGCACAACGGGGCCATGACCTCATGCTGTCGACGCCACGCCTGCACCCTCCAGTCAGATCGGTACAGCTGGAAACGGGATTCATCTGACCACACGACGCGGCGCCAATCTGCAGAGGTACAGTTCTGATGTTCCCTGCACCAGAAGAGACGTAATGTCTGATGACGAGCAATCAACAGTGGCACACGAGTAAGGCGACGGCTCCTTTAGCCCAATATATGCAATGTGCGCCCCCGCTGCGTGGGCCTTCTACATTTCACCTGGATGTGATGTGCACCACCGTTGCTCAGCGGTCGGTGTGTACGAACCTGGATAGTTTACGTCACCCACGGTCATCAATGGCGTATGGTCGGCTACCGCTTGCTCTCTGGACGGTGGTACGTCCGTCGATGGTATACTCAAAAGACAACCTTGATACGGTTGTCCCCGGAAACCCTAGGGTTTCTATCACTTTGGCGATAGAATGTACCATCTGTCTTGCGCCGACTGTGCGTCTGCGATCAAAGTCGCTCAGATCACCACGTTTACCCATGTTCGTCGATTTTGATACACTGTTGGGAAGCCCTGCTGTGACGCCCCGGTGGCGCAGTGGTCTCAACGACGGCTTCTGACCATTCGTCCCAGATGGGTCAGAGTTCGAAATCCCGGTGAGGCATGGATGTTGTGTTTGCCTTACGGCGCTGGCTCTCTCCCTTCCCTGGAACCAGTGGCCCTAAATTAGGGACGAGCGACTGCTTATAGCTCATTGAGTTGCTCACGGTGCTCGTGTAACTCCCCAAACAAAAATGCCGCCCCGGTGGTGCAGTGGTCTAAGCGATGGCCTCTGATCATTCGTCCAAGATGGGTCTGAGTTCGAATCCCGGTGAGGCATGGATGTTGTGCTTGTCTTACGGCGCTGGCTCTCTCCCTTCCCTGGAACCAGTGACCCTAAATTAGGGACGGGAGACGGCTTATATCCCACTGAGTTGCTCACAGTGGTCGTTAAACCTCCAATAAAAAAAGCCGCCCCGGTGGCGCAGTGGTCTAAGCGATGGCCTCTGACCATTCATCCGAGATGGGTCAGAGTTCGAATCCTGGTGAAGCATGGATGTTGTGTTTGTCTTACAGCGCTGGCTCTCTCCCTTCCTTCGAACCAGTGGCCCCAAATTAGGGACGGGCGACTGCTTATAGCCCATTGAGTTGCTCACATTGGTCGTTAAACCTCCAATAAAAAAAAAAAAAAAAAAAAGGCCTTGCTGTCCGCTTATTTATCACCTGCGTTCGGTTTGGGTCCGTTCCTTCTCGCGCGGGGAATATCCCTGTAAACTGCCCATTCCCCCGTATCTCTAATGTTTTTATCTGCTGAGTGTACTTTACATTTGCCTATCAAGCACTAATCTGTAAGCAAGTGGTGAGGAAATTCGGTAAGGAAGTAGATTTGTAGAGAAAGCATATGTTTTAAAATTCAAAAATTTACATGACATTTACATTAATACCACTCTACACGTATTATGTTAATGTTATGTGTGATTTTTTCGCTAAAATGGATGGACGGTATGGGTGTGTTACAAGCCTGCACGGGCACGGCTCGTACCTGTGCTGGAAAATTTAGCGGTTTGCTCCTGGATTAAGAAAAAAATATTTCATCTCATGAAGCGAAGACTTGTTAAATAATCTGACGGGGAAGAACTCGGAGTGAAGCGAAAGGCATAGAAGTGCATGTGTCACAGGATGCGTTGATTAATTACAACTCAAATAGACACGCTGGGGTCTGAGATGGGCAGGGTTATGTCTCTGAAGGTCAATGGCGTGCCGTAAACTTTGTATGTAGATATGAACAAGTTAGTAAAATCATGCAATGCATTGATTATGATACGCTTTCCAACATACCAGAAATCATTACTCAAGTTATTACTCAAGTTATGAGGATAATGGTTGTGGAATAAATCTCGCCCCTGTGCCCTGACCTTTGACCCCATTTCGATGATATTCAATAGAACCGGTTCAGTATAGCTCCGGAACAACATACTAAAGTTTTGTCGCAATAGAAGCATTTTTAGTCAAGTTATGAGGATAATGGCTGTGGAGTAAATCTGGCTCATGTGCCCTGACCTTTGACCCCATTTCAATGATATTCAACGGAACCGGTTCAGTATACCTCCGGAACAACATACTAAAGTTTTGTCGCAATAGAAGCATTTTTAGTCAAGTTATGAGGATAATGGCTGTGGAATAAATCTGGCTCTTGTGCCCTGACCTTTCACCCCATTTCAATGATATTCAACGGAACCGGTTCAGTATACCTCCGGAACAACATACTAAAAGGTTTGTAGCAATAGAAGCATTTGTACGTAAGTTATGAAGCATAAGGACGATGGAATGGATCCCGTTCCTATGTCCTGACCTTTGACCCCATTTCACCCATTTTCAATAGGGTTCGTCCGCAGGTTGTCCCTTACCACATACTAAAATTTCATCGAAATCGAACAATTTTTACGCGAGTTATCGTGCGCACAGACAGACAGACAGACAGACAGACGGACAAAGTTGGAGCATATACGCTTCTTCAGCCTACGGTTGGAAAGCGTAAAAAATGAACATACCTCATTTCTAGCGGAATTCCAGCCTCTCATTTTCCCCCGTTAAATTCTTCCGTTAATTCGTCACAAAATGTAGGCATCGACATCAAAGTCTTCAATAGAACTTTTTGAACTGTCATTAAAAAAGTTTAGACAACCTGTCTTAATCTTACGTACTGCGTGAAAATAGGTTTTTATTATCACAATTTAATGGCACAACGTATTTAGTCTTCTCAAGCATTTATTCAAACCAAGTTCGTGCGATGCTTTCAACATTTTGAAGTGTTTTACAGGGAAAGAGTGAGAAATACTTAATTAACGTTTAACCTATAGCGAAATCAAAGGCAGTCAGTCAGATGTGCTTCGTTGAGTGAATTCAAGATCTCTTCGGGCAACTGGACGGTTTTTTACGCTTTCCAAACGTAGGTTGAAGAAGCGCATATGCTCCAGCTTTGTCCGTCCGTCTGCACGATAACTCGCGTAAAAAGGGTTCGATTTCGATGAAATTTTAGTATGTGCTAGGGGACCACCTGGAAACGAACCCTATTGAAAATGGGGCGAAATGGGGTCAAAGGTCAGGACATAGGAACGGGATCCATTCCATCGTCCTTATGCTTCATAACTTACGTACAAATGCTTCTATTGCTACAAAACTTTAGTATGTTGTTCCGGAGGTACACTGAACCGGTTCCGTTGAATATCATTGAAATGGTTTCAAAGATCAGGGCACAGGAGCCAGATTTATTCCACAACTATTATCCTCATAACTTGACTAAAAATTCTTCTATTGCGACAAAACTTTAGTATGTTGTTCCGGAGGTATACTGAACCAGTTTTGTTGAATATAATCGAAATTGGGTCAAAGGTCAGGACACAGAAGCGAGATTTATTCGAGAGCCATTATCCTCATAACTTGAGTAATAACTTGAGTAATGATTTCTGGTATGTTGGAAAGCGTATCATAATCAATGCAATTGCATGATTTTACTAACTTGTTTTTTTTAGAAATGGGTAAACAGTTTCTCAGAATTGTATTACAAGATAATAAACACGGCCAACAAAACAGCTTTTGGCGTTTTGAAGTATGTACTACAAATCTATTTTGCTTGGTAAATAGAAATGTTGAAATATTGAGGTTAATGGATTCAGGTTTGAGGTTAGTCTTTCGTTACTTACACACACATTTGGGTTCTTCTGTGAAACTTAGGGAATCGAAATGATTAATTATTAATTTTGCAACATTATCATCTGATTCTGCATTTTACTTTTGAACCGGTAGTTTGCTTAAATTACCTTGTGGCTTTTTAGATCTTCACAAAAGCAAGGGATATACAAAAAGTAGCCGTACAATTTCCCAGCTGTGTCAAAAAATATTAGTCCGAATTTATGCTCTGGACGTCAACTCAGAGACAAGGTCACGGTCAAACGAACTCTGCTTTTTCATTGGTTGATTCAATAGGTTCTTTCGCCTTTCTGCACGTTTTTCCACGGCAATTAACGAAACCGCATCCGAAGCAGGAATCAACAGACGAGACAAAGTGAAGGACTCCTGGTTTCTGTAATTAGTCAACTGTCGGACTGTAGATGCAATGTTTGTTGCTTCTTCTCTGCCTATCCTACACGCCTCCCTCACACCGAACAATCTCATATGTGATTGACGATACGAAAACAGCTGTGGCATTCGCGCAAACAAAAATAAATGCAACACAAAGAGCTTTTTCGTATAATTCTCTATGTTTGTCCATAGAGCAAATTTTTGCTCGTAATCAGGGCATGCAACGCATGCGTTGCGTTGAATACAACGACGACCGCACGCTATTGCTAAAGGTTGAAATCAAATTCCGTTTTCGCTTCTTTGTTTTGAATTTCCTTTGCCACCCTGACCGCGGAAGCGATCAGAATTTGAGCAACTACCCATAGCACAATTTTTATATAGGATGCAGTTACTTCATGACTTTGTGAGATTTTTTTGAAATGCATGTTTGTGGAAAGGAAACTCAGTCATGACCACTTATATACCTAATAACTAAAATCTTTTTTTTTTTTTTTTTTTTTTTTTTTTGATTGAAGGTTTAACGACCACCGTGAGCAACTCAATGTGCTATAAGCAGTCGCCCGTCCCTAAGTTAGGGTCACTGGTTCCAGGGAAGGCAGAGAACCAGTGCCGTAAGACAAACACAACATCCATGCCTCACCGGGATTCAAACCCGGACCCCTTGCGGACGAATGATCAGAGGCCATCGCTTAGACCACCGCGCCACCGGGACAGCTAAACTTTCATTGGAAAATTCCACTAATTCATCATGGGATTATCAAAAATGTCGCAGTTGGCTAAGGTTCTTTCTTTTTCTTTTTATTGTAGAGGATTTTAGGAAGGGAGTGTCTGACCCCAGGTCTTAAACAACCCTTAGAAATAGGAAGCTAGGAGATTTGGGCTAGAGTGCCCGATAGGAAAGTGACACGGAAGCGAAGTGGAAAGGGGGGGAGACGCCCTTATTTATTACCGGGGGGCCAGTACCCGGGGTCCGACGGCTTAACGTGCCCATCCGACGCACGGCGGGTATTTAGTGGATCGAGCGTTCGTACCTGCCTGGGATCGAACCTGAGGTCTTTTCCGTGGCAGTCACGAACGTTGCCCACTAGGCCACCCGCGGCCCGGCTAAGGTTCTTGAACGCCTCTATTCACATCTACTGTTGGGATTTCGTTTTTTCTGAGGTTAAACAAATCTATATTTATCCCCAAGCGTTCTGCGAAGTCTCCTTGACACTGGCTGTACGGGCGGACTCGAAACAGTGCTGTAGGATGACCGACTGTGTTAAGAAAGCGCGCGTATAAACGTATTTATCCGCGGAAAATCCTGCACTGAGGGCTGTCACCCGAGTTGTCAAACCCACGCCTAATTTGTCAAGTTTTTTGTAATGTCGTCTTGCCATCTGCTTCAAGCCAATTCAGTGCCGGTTCTATACTAGGGGCAAGGCTAACCTGACTATGGAATTTAAGTTCCGGAGTGTGTACTTCCACTGCATAATGTAGTTCCAGTTTAAAAGCAGTGTTCGAGCTTGAACTGAGACCTAAGAAAGCACATGGATATGTAGATGTTCTAAATGTCGGACGCACGCAGATTAAAAAAAAAAAAAAAAAAAATAAGATCCCAGTTTCCGTCGCGTTTCCAAAAATTACAAATATTAGCATTTTGGCGGCGTCATTGTCACTTCTGTTTTGCTTCAGAGAGGCTATACGTTAACAAGAGGATATTTACTGCGATTGGGAGGGTAGAATTGTTAGCAGGTGGCGGAAATAATGGCTTGGTGGTCATTGTAATGAGCTTACTCCTTAACCCCATTTGTCATTTTCTGGTGGGACTTCCGTCCACAGTGAGTAGAGTTTAGGTCCCAGCCACCTACAGCGAGATCGCCTTTTGGGCAGGACACAGAAACGGAAGGAATGAGAGCAAGTCTAGCGACTTTGATAGAACAGTTTGTAGTGAGATTAGAGTACAGTAGATGGCACCACCGTACAAGTACGATATTGCACATAGAGGGGTGAGAAAATTTCAGGGAGGGGGCATAGGAAAGGATACCTATTTAACCAGTGGGTCCAGCCTGGGGGCCGTCACTTAACGTGCTCGTCCGATGCACGGCGGATATTCAGCGATTGCTAGTAAATCACACCATCTCCGAAAGATCAGCCCAGGCTTGAACCTGGGGACCTAGTTTGAACTGCTAACCACTAAGCCATCGGCGGCTTAGCTTACTCCTTTCGTCGTGGTTGGTGTTTTATAATACTCATTCAGAAATCGTTTGTCTGGTATTCGGCAAGGTTGAGAAGGTGTGGGGGTGGAGGGGGACATCGTGATTGAACGCGGGAAGTTTTCTTTTGTCTCGCCTTCAGTCAGCCTTAGGGGGAAGGGTTCCCAACACGCAGCACTCCATTAGTGCGCGGAGAAGTACTGATAAACAAGAGATTTCATGTCGGTGAATCGGTTTCACAACCTTAACACTGTAATCAGGTTAGCTTTGTTCCGAGTATAGGTATGTTTGCATCCAGAAACAAAGCAAAGAATAGGTGTCTTCCACAAACAGCAATTTCAATTTCCTATGTAACAAAATTAAGGTAAAAGGTAGATAAATAAGAGAGAAATTTTAAAATCCATATTTGTGTACATATGTATATCGTTATTGCCATAGGCGCACAGAATATTGCGCCCACCATCTGTCTTTCGGTCTTTTACAGACAGACAGACACACACACACGGCACAATCAAACTGCGACTATTTTTACAGATTTTCGCAACTGCTTCGTAGCTTCGGTACCACGTCAAACGGGCTAAATGTAGCTGGCAGTCGTGGCTCGCAGCCACAGAAATGACCGAATAGTCCCCAGAGCATGTTTAGCAATCTGAACGACATTCGTACCTTTCACCGTACGTTTAGTCCCTCCAAATAAACACAAACCGAGAGCTCCATTATTGTCGACGAAGGCCGTGGTTCTTCTTTAGTTGAACGGACTATACAACTTCGCCATCATTTCTGAAAGTGAGCAACTAACATTCCCTGAACGCTTTGAGGACGGAATGCGTATTTGTTGAAGTGTACAAACAACTGGTGCAAAAGGTTCAAACCAATTCTAATCAGACTTCAAGCAGTTATTTTTGCGCCTCTCTTGAGCTGGGCCCGGGGCAGTCGCCCCATTTACCCCTCCCTAGTTACGTCTCTGGTTATTACATCCAGGCGCAGTGGTCTAAGCGATGGCTTCTGATCATTCGTCCGAAAGGGGTCCCGGTTCGGATCCCGGTGAAGCATGGATGTTGTGTATGTTTTACGACACTGGTTCTCTCCCTTCCCTGGAACCAGTGGCCCTAAATTAGGGACGGGCGACTGCTTATAGCCCATTGAGTTGCTCACGGTGGTCGTTAAACCTCCAATAAAAAAAATAAAAATAACATCCAATCAGTCTGAATATTTCCCCCAAGTATTTTGTGTGTCAAAATGATAATCCAAGCAGGTATATCAGTTTTTCATTGGCCCACCACAGAAAAATACGATCAAGAGCTATTAGAGTGTGGCTGATGGCACATAGTTTTTATTTAATTATTTATTCTGCTTTGTGGGGGAAGTGGGTGTTAAAAACCACCGTGAGCAACTCAGAGGCAGTCTCACGTCCCAAATTTTGGACCACTGGTTCCAGGGAAGGGAAAGAGCCAGTGCCATAATACAAACACGCCATCCATGCCTCATCCGGGACTCGAACCTAGCTCCACACAGTATTATGCTTTTACTACCTGAATAACCTTGAAAATTTGCCCATCACCTAACAATTTTAGAATCTAAATCTTTCAGTTTCCTCTGTGATACTGATAAAGTTAATAAAGCAAAACCTACGAATAGCGGTCGCTTTTTGGCACGTCTTTTGTAAAAAGAGATCGTGCTTATGTTATACCGGTTTGTCCGTCCGTCCGCCTGTACCCTCGATATCTCGGCAACTATTAGTCCGATTTGAAAAATTCTTTCTGCACCGGATACAGTTCCTGATGGGAAATCGTTTGCACATAATTTCTAATTTTTGTAAATAAAAAATGGTTTGGCCACCAGGGGGCGTAAATCTTAATTTACGCTTCTAAATTCTCGATTGAAAAGAAAGTCGTTTGTAGACCGATACTACTCATGTCGACAAACCTTTTAGGAACTTTTTCTTCTTGAAATAATGCATGGTTTGTACGCCAGGGGGCGTAGATGTATATCTTATTTTTGTCAATATATCTACTTCTAGGAGTCCGATTTGAAAAATTCCTTCTTTGTTGGATAGTGTTTCCGATGCGAAATGTTTTTCCTATAAATTCAAAATTTTCATGTAAATCATAGACTTTCCGCGAGGGGGCACAAAGGCAAATTGCGTTTTCTGCGTTATTTCTGCTTCTAAAACTCAGATTTGAAAAATTCTTCCTGTATCGCATACAAGACCTGATGGAAAATATTTTTTCAAATAATTTCTAATGTTTGGTAAAGAATAGTTTGGCCACCAGGGGGCATAAGCGTTAATTTCTGCTTCTGATGTATTTGTAGCAAACTCCTGAAAACTCGACTAAATATTTTTTCTTGGACCGATACCGCTCATATGGAAAAACCTTTTGAGGATACTTTCTTCCTGAAATAATGCATGGTTTTCCAACCAGGGGACGTAAAGTCACATCTTATTTTTGTCGATATCTCTTTTTCTAAGAGTCCGATTTGAAAAATCCTTTCTATGTTTGAGAACGTTTCCGCTGCGAAATGTTTTTCATACAAATTCATGTTTTTCTGAACGCACAAGTCTGCAAACAGAGGGCGTAAGCTCACGATTCCGTTTATAGCAATATTTTAGGGATTAAAAACCCGATTGAAAAACTTCTTCCGTCAGATACTATTGTTTCCCATACCGGTTCCATTGACTTTGAATAGCTTTGATAAATTTAATTTGCGTCAGAACGGATTCAAAAGATGTGCTTATTACACCCGAAACTCGGTGTCATCTTTCTTGTTTGTTGTTGTTGTTTTTAATGAATACAGCCTTGCTGATTTAGGGCTACTCGTTCAAAAAGACAAAGCGAACAATTGCCGTAAGCAGGGGCGTCACTAGGATTGACGGATAGGGGCGAGTTGTGCCTATGACCTGGTTTTTAAAGATTGAAATGTGTCAATTCTAGATTTCTGTGTTTTGAGTATTTGTTTTTAACACATAGCGCTTTTTGAAGTCAGTGTTGCATTCAGAGTTTTTTCGGGGGGAGGGGGGATAACAAATTTTAAGGGGGCTGAAACTTGTTGACTGATTATATGAATTTAATCACAATTTTGTTATTTACATATACATTGATATATAAAAAAATTTTAAATAGAGTATAATTTTTTTTTCTATGTTCGTATATCGCAAATGCAAATTCCAAGTAATCTACACATACACGTGACTAAAAAGGTAAAAATGTTATACCTTTGCTTTTATTCAGTAATGCACCAGGGATTTCACCATGGGGTGGTGTAAAATATTGAAGATGCTAGTAAGATGACGCTGTGTCGGAGAAAATCCCACCCCCTCACTTAAACATTAGGAGTGGTAAAAATGTCTTCACCCTACTACAAGCCTGTTTTTTATTATTTGGGAATAATTACAGTGTTACCTGAAAACGTATGGCGTAAACCATTCCCCTGCCGTTTGGTATCAGCCCCTTTAGATTATTTAGATTAGCACACAGTAGTTAAAAAAAAAAAAAAAACTCACTAACCATTTGGATGCCAGTTTGAGATGCCTCGATTGTTTTTACTACAGAGTGTAAACCACCCACCGCCAGGGGGAGAAAAACCTTTTGATTGGATCAGTTTCTAATAATTTGCTATTGTTAAAAATTTCGTAGCAAATAATTTGTTGAGTTGGAAGCACTAACGTCTCGTTAGCTACACCAAGGCATCCAGAAGACTGAAATAAAGCTGAATGCCAGCTTCCAAAATATGATGATGTATTGCTTTGCAAACATCGCTACTCTGTGGAATTACTTTTGTATTGCGGAAGTAGTCAGAGTTGTCAGTGCTTAAAAATTCACCCCTTCAGCGAAGACTATTAAATGCTTTATTGAAGGATGACAGAAATTTTAGATTGAAGTCCGTGTGGGTGTTGTTGCTTTTTTATTATAATATTTTGCCTCATTTTCTTAATTTTTTTAAATTAATTTCTCCAATTATTCAGCTATATAAATGAAAACAATTAGACTAAATATAAGGGGAGATCGCCCGAAAACCTACGGGGTGGGGGGCGTTCATGGATTTTCGGGGGGCTAAGCACCCCCGAGAAGATGCCTGAATACAACACTAATTGAAGTATTGAAAAATACATATATTTCGTAGACAGTCGCAGATATTTGAATCGTTTCATTTCTAATTTAAACTGCGCTCTTGTCCATTAAATTTATCCATTCCCTAAATTTAAGCATGAAATGATGTGAACTTTTATAGCTTTTGAAACTTCTTGCGTTCCAAGTTACATGGATTCAAACAGCAGTGTTATGCGCTACGACAGAGGGAATGCTGTCAGGAAAACAAAACATTTTATGAATCCACAATTCTGTGTTGGTCCTATTGCCATTTATAACCACTGGAACCAACTCGAACTGTTCTGATGCACATGATAATGTTAGCATTTAGATTGAATCTCAGGAGAGAATGCTTTTGGAAACTTAGCGACATCTGACGACGACAAATGAAGTTAAAAACAGTTGTGTCTGCATTGACGTAGCCAGGATTCGATTTCTGGTGGGGTCTCAGATCCTATCTCACACGCGCTCTTAGCAGGAGAGGATCCATATTTCTATTTCTTTCTTGTTAATATCAGTTGTTAGTACACTCCGTAAGCAAAACATTAGAAATAGCGGTGATGGGCAGTTGGCATTTTGCAGAGTGGAACAGACCCAAACAGTGTTGCATTCAGAAAGTTTTTTCGGGAGGGGGGGTTAAAACTTGTTGACTGATTTTACACATATAAGCACAGTTTTGTTTTATATATATATATATATATATATATATATATATATATATATATATATATATATATATATATATATATATATATATATATATACTAAAGAGCAAAGCCGTAAACATAAGAAAAACTTTAGAATTTAAAACAAAAGTTGCAAAATAACCTGAAGATCAAAACGCGCAACGCAGCAGTTAAGAAAATTCAGAATTCACATTCTATTAAGAAGAGACTGAAGCAAAAAAAATTTTTGACTCATACCAAGTACAACATAGAAAAGGTTATGTATTGACCGGTGTGAGTAAAAAGAGAAGAAAATAGAACAACTGAATGTAGAAAGTGTCGAGAATACTGAGCCTTGGCTTTATCAAGGACCAGCAAAAACTCTGCATTTTCACACTTCCACAAAGACCTATTTGGAAATGGGTTTCTGCAAAGTCATAGATGCAAGTAATAAGCCCACCAAAAAAAATTGAAAAAATATATATATGTCATGACCTCCGCAGAGTTATATGACCAAGCTTTAGTTAACAATTTAGCTTGCACACAGGTCAATACATAACCTTTTCTATGTTGTACTTGGTATGAGTCAAAATTTTTTTTTGCTTCAGTCTCTTCTTAATAGAATATATATATATATATATATATATATATATATATATATCATCATCATCATCATTGTCAACCATTATCAATCCACTGCTGGACGAAGGTCTCCCCAAGTTTCCTCCACAACGGTCTGTCTTGTGCCAGTCTCCTCCATGTCACCCCTGCATACTTTCGAATTTCATCCACCCATCTCCCATGTGGTCTTCTTCTGGGTCTTTTCCTGTCCCTTGGAATCCAATCTAAAATTTCGGCTGTCCATCGATGATCTGTCCTTCTGGCAGTATGTCCAGCCCATTGCCATTTCAGGGATTTAACTCTGATCATGATGTCTTCCACTCTTGTCATTTTTCGGATCCACGAGTTCCTCTTCTTATCTCTCCTGGTTACACCAAGCATGCACCTCTCCATGCTTCTTTGAGTTGTCTGCAGCCTTTGTATGTCTCTTTTAGTTAAGGTCCACGTCTCCGCACCATACGTAAGCACTGGAAGGATGCATTGATCAAACACTTTTCTTTTAAGACATAATGGCATATTGCTCTTGAAAATTATGCTGTTTCTTCCAAAAGCTCTCCAGGCAAGTTTTGTACGCCGATTAATTTCTTCATCAATGTGACCCTCACTTGATATCTGCTGTCCAAGATAAACGTACGTGTCTGTTATCTCCAGCTTTTCTCCATCAATCGATAAATCTTCATTTCTTGTAAAAGCATTGAACATCACTTTTGTCTTCTGAAAGTTCATTTTTAATCCCACTTCTTTACTCTTGTCAGCAAGTTCCTGGATCATACTCTGCAGCTCTGATGGGGTAGTTGCAAAAATGACTACGTCATCAGCAAAACGAAGGTGGGTTAGATAATCTCCATTAATCTTTATCCCCTTGTTTTCCCAGCTCAGTGACTGAAAAACACCCTCCAATGTGGCATTAAAGAGCTTCGGAGATATGGTGTCACCTTGTCTCACTCCCTTTCCAATTTTTACGTGTGTTGTATTTTCAAACAGCCTAATCTTTGCACTTGCATTTTCATAGATGTTATTAATAATATTAATGTATGCATCTTCAATACCGCAGGTTTTCAGAGCCATTGTAACTGCTGATGGTTTCACCGAATCAAAGGCTTTTTCATAATCGATAAAAGCCATGCACAATGGAAGTTCATATTCCCTCGCTCTTTCAATTAGTTCTCTCAGCACGTGGATATGATCTATTGTGCTGTAGCCACTCCTGAATCCAGCTTGTTCTCTCGGTTGAGCCATGTCCAGTGTTACCTTCAAGCGGTGTGAAAGAACTTTAGTGAAGATTTTATAAACTACTGATAGGAGGCTGATAGGTCTGTAGTTTCCGAGATCCTCAATGTCAAGTTTCTTATGTAGCAGGATCATTGTAGCGGTGTTCCAATCCTCAGGAATCTTTCCTTCATTAAGGCATCGAGTGAAAATTTGGGCGAGTACTGTTTCGATTTCTCCACTTGCTTCTTGTATGATGTCTACAGTAATTCCATCTTCTCCTGGAGCTTTTCCTCGCTTCATGTTCTTGATTGCATGTGCAACTTCTGCTGGAAGGACAGGAGGAACTCTGGTACTGGTACCTTTCATGATGTCTGGAGTGCATATATCATCCCTTTCATATAATTTGGAGTAGAAATCTTTCACTCTTGTCAAAATTTCGCCTCTATTTCTTGTTACAGAACCATCTTCTTTTCTCAGTGCCATAATCTGTTTTCTTCCCTTACTGAGATGTCCCTTTGCTATCTTTAGGCTTTGGTTGTTTTCAATTGCTTTCCTCACTAGTTCACAGTTGAATTTCCTTACGTCTTCAGTGATACTTTTTCTTACTGTCTTGCATAGCTCTATATATTCCACTTTGGAAGTCACATCTTCTTTAGTTGTCCTCATCTCTCTTCTTTTTTGCATCAACATTTTGGTTTTTCCTGATAATTTGTTCACATGCAACTTGTTCTTAGACCCAGCTAATTTTGTTGCTGTTTCCATAAGAGCTTTGGTTACTTTTCTGTTAACTTCAGAGATGTCCACTTCTTCCGATGTTAGGCCTTCTAAAGCAGAGAACCTGTTCTTCAGTTCTAACTTGAAGGTATTATGGTGTTTTTTAAGGTTGGTTATGTCAATAGATTTTGTTTGTCCTATGAGCTTGCCACGTTCAAGTTTAGTGTTGAGGTGCATCTTACATCTCACCAATCTATGGTCACTACCTAATATATATTAATATATATATATATATATATATATATTAATATATATAAAATTTTAAATAGAGTGAAAACTGTTTCTTATATTCTTATATCACAAATGCAGATGCGAAGAAATCTACACATACAAGTAATAAAAAATGTAAAAATGTCATACCTTTGTTTTAATTCAGTAATAGACTACGGATTTTACCATGGGGTGGTGTAAAATATTGAGGACGCTAGTAAAGAGTAAGGCTGTGCTGGAGAAAATCTCCCAAGACATTTGGGATGGTAAAAATGTCCTCGCCTTACTATATACATTATACAAGCGTGTTTCTGATTATTAAGGAATCATTACAGTGTTACCTGAAAACGTATGGTGTTTTCAGGTTTCAATCCTTTTATATTATTTAGGTTAGCAAACAGTAAGAAAAATACCAAAAACTAACTAACCGTTTCGATGCCAGTTTGAGGTGCCTCAATTTTTTTTTTTTTTTTTTCGCAAAGTGTGAACCACTATCACCAGAAAAAAAGAAAAACCTTATTATGGGAACAATTTCTAATAATTTGCTATTGTTAAAAATTAGGTAGCAAATATTTTGTTGTATTGGAAGCCCTAACGTCACGTTAGCTACACTGAGGCTTAACCTTTACATGGAAAGTCGGCATCGAGAAGACTGAAATAAAACTGAATGCCAGCTTCCAAAATATAATGATGAATTTCAGTGCGAACATTTCTACTGTGTGGAATTAGGTTTTGATTGCAGAAGTAGTCCGAGTTGTCAGTGATTGAAAAATTGCCCCTTCAGCGAGGACTGTTTAAAGTTTTGTTGAAGGATGATAGAAATTTCAGATTGAAGTCCATGTGGATGTTTTTCTTTATTATTATTATTATAATATTTTCCCTCATTTTTCTTAATTTTTTAAATTAATTTCTCTAAATATTCAGTTATAAACGAACACAATTAGACTAAATATAAGGAGAGATCGCCCAAAAAGCTACGGGGGAGGCATTCATAGATTTTCGGGGTGGGGGCTAAGCACCCCAGAGAAGATGCCTGAATACATCACTGGACCCAAACCGAACGTAGGCGATAAATAGGCGGACATCAGGGCTTCCCAATAGTGTATCGCAATCGAAGAACATGGGTAAACGTGATGATCTGTGCGACTTTGATCGCGAACGCACAGTCGGCGCAAGACAGGTCATTCTATTGTCCAAGCCCCAAGTGGTAAGAACCTTATGGTTCCCGAGGTCAACCGTATCAAGGGTGTATCACGAGTATACCATCGACGGACGTACCAGCGCCCAGAGAGCAAGCGGTGACCGACCTCACGCCATTGATAATTGGGGTCGACGTAGACTATCCAGGCTTCTTGGGCCGCTTGTGGCTTAGTGGTCAACGTTCGCGACTACCACGGAGAAGAACTCGGGTTCGATCCCAGGCAGGTACGAACGCTCGAACCACTAAATATCCTCCGTGCGTCGGATGGGCACGTTAAGCCGTCGAGTACTGACCCTCCTGTAGTAAATAAGGGCGTCTTCTGCCTCGCTTCCGTGTGACTTTCTTATCGGGCACTGTAGCCCAAATCTCCTAGCTTCCTACTTCTAAGGGTTCTTTAAGACCTGGGGTCAGACACTCCTTTCCTAAAATCCTCTACATATGATCTGATCTGATCTTTCCCAACAGTGTATCGCAATTGACGAACATCTCTAAACGTCGTGATCTCAGCGACTTTTGGCTTGGACGCATTATCGGCGCAAGGCAGATGAGTAATTCTACCTGATAAGAACCCTAGGGTTCCCAAGGGCAACTGTTTCAAGGGTGTACAACGAGTATACCATCGACGGACGTACCAGCGCCCAGAGAGCAAGCGGTGGCCGACCACACGCCATTGATGACCGGGGTCAACGTAGACTATCCAAGCTGGTATAGACCGATCGCTTAGCAACGGCTGTACAAATTACACCCAGGTTAAATTTCGAAGGCCTAAGCAGCGTCAACGAGCGAGGAGCCGACGTCCTACTCGTGTGCCACTGTTGAATGCTCGTCATTGGACATTAAGCTTCACCTGGTGCTTGGAATATCAAATCTGAATATCTGAGGGAGGCGCCTTGTCGTGTGGTCAGATGAATCCCGTTTCAACTGTACCGAGCTGTGCGGGTGTCGCGTCGACAGCATGAGGCCACCATGGCCCCTTCGTGCCAAGTCAGCTCTGTTCAAGGCGTTGGTGACATTGTAAACTTTCTCCCTCTCGAAACCAATTCATCCATCCTCTGACATTACTGATATCGATTGTGGCAGCTCCATACACCGCCAGGAACTTTCTGTGGATTGCTTGAGCCTCACCCCCCCCCTTTTCCAGGAATTCAATTACGGCTCGCTGCTTTTCTCTGTCATTCATGATATTTATTTCAGATTCTGAAAAAAAAATCGTTCCCACATTGGTAACATATAGTGCATGTCAGTGCAATTTCAGTAAAATCACTTCAAAATTTCAGAAGTTATTAAGGAGGAGGCATTACTTTGAGGATGCCCTACGACGTACTACAGAGCTGAAAATATGTGTCAGGACGACAAATCTGCAGAGAGACATCTTGTCCGCGTGGGAGAGCGACTTACTGCGGTGTGAGGGGACAAACTTGTGTTTTCACATTGGCGCCCGATTGTGGAAAATAGTTCCACTGGCCGTTGGGTTCTTTGAGAAATGTGTGATGTTTGTTCCACACATTGTTTGGAATTAATGAAAAATTCCTTCTTAGCTTCAAAGAAAATAAAAAATAAGAGGGAGATGATGTGACGTACTACAGAGCTGAAAATATGTGTCAAGACAACAAATATGCAGGGAGCCATTCTGTCCGCGTAGCTCAGTTGGGAGAGCGACTTACTCCGGAGTGAGGGGACACTGCTTCGATTTCTGTCGCGGGCAAACGTGTGTTTCCACAGCCCCTTGTATATACTCTATACACTGAAGAGCAATTGAATTAGAGATACCTGTCTAGTAACGGGTAGCACCACCTTTCGCCCTGATGACCGCGGCGATTCGTCTCGGCATATACTCGACAAGACACCGGAAACGTTGGGAAGCCATACGGATCCACGACCCCTGAACAAGCTCCCACAGTTCACGAAGATTTGATGGAGGGGGTTCAGAGCCTCGAACATCTCTCTCGATGGGATTGAGGTCAGGTGACCTAGCTGGCCAAGGAAGCGAGGTCACGTCCGTGGAGTGTTCATCCAACCATTCGGATACAATTTTGGAGCGATGGCATGGTGCATTGTCTTGTTGCAGGATGAGGTCCCCAGTGGGATGTTGAAGACGCACAAACGGGAGCAAATGGTCGTCCAGGATATCCCGGTAGCGTTGACCTGTGAGGGACGATGTCACACGTACCAGGGGTCCCATTTCAGTCCACGTAAACAGTCCCCAGACGAGAATGCCACCCCCACCAGCTTGAAGAGTACCCTGCTGGCAAGAAGGATCCATCGCTTCTTGTAGTTTGCGCCGTACTCGTATCCTACCATCCGAGTGTACCAACGCGAATCTCGACTCATCAGTCCAGGCAACATTTTCCCACATGTCTAGGGTGGTCCAGTGGCGATGTTTCCGCGCCCATGCTAATCTTTGCACCCTGTGATGTGCGGTCAGCAGCGGTACCCTCGTGGGACGATGGCTTCTGTACCCCATAGCGAGGAGATAGTTCTGGATGGTGTGGCTGCTTACACGTTTTTGTGCACCAGCGTTAAATTGCAGAGTGATTTCTTGCACTGTGGCCCGTCTATACGCTGTTACAATGCGTGCTAGCCGACGATGACCCCGCTCATCCACACGCTGTTGTCCACGGCAGTTGGCCCTTGCAGGGATGGTTTTACCGGATTTGATGTACTCACGGCGCACCCGTGACACAGTGGCTCGTGAAAATCCCAGTGCCTGCACGACTTCCGAGATAGAGTGACCCATTTGTCGGGCCCCGACAATTTGCCCACGATCAAATGCACTTAGATCCTTCATCTTACCCATACTGCGTCCGACTCTTACTGATTCCCGTTGCATCACTCCTTATATTGTCGGATCACTGCATACGTCATGTCGTTTCCGTTTACAGGGTCGCCCACAGCGCCACATTTGCATAACGCCAGCTGTCTCTAATTCAATTGCTCTTCAGTGTATGTCTGCCTGTACATGTCAATGTATCTGTCAACCAAGTCCAATAAATAAATTTAATTTAAACTCTAAAACAAAGAACACAAGCGAACAAAATGTCGTCAAGTTAACATTATGGTCAACAACTACACCGTCGCTTGTGTAACCACCATTCTCTTCCTCCGATTTTTTTTTTTTTTTTAGGTTTAACGACCACCGTGAGCACCTCAATGAGCTATAAGCAGTCGCCCGTCCCTAATTTAGGGTCACTGGTTCCAGGGAAGGGAGAGAGCCAGTGCCGTAAGACAAACACAACATCCATGCCTGACCGGGATTCGAACCCGGACCCCTTACCGACGAACGATCAGAGGCGAACGCCTTAGACCACTGCGCCACCGGGGCGGCCTTCCTCCGATTATATGCAACCCGATCCTTTAATTACGATTCTGACGACCTCTACACCTAATTTAATGCCACCATAAATTTACACTTTTCTCAGTTACGACCAAAGGACTAGGCAAAACAAATTCTTGATAAAAATGATGATGCATACTGCAAAATTTTCAGTTAGGCAAAGAGTAATTACGTAAAAAAGAACGAAACTTCTCAAATATGTATCTTGGAAACGCTATGTTTTCATACAAAACTACGTAGAATTTAAAGTATCAAAAGACAAGCTAATCCGTACAGTTACGGATATATAATATTTATACGGGTTCTGAAATAAGGCAACCCTAGATTTTCTTCTTTTTTTTATTGGAGGGTTTAACGACCACCGTGGACAACTGAATGGGTTATAAGCAGTCGCCCGGCCTTAATTTAGGGTCATTGGTTCCAGGGAAGGGAGAGAGCCAGTGCCGTAAGACAAACACAACATCCATGCCTCACCGGGATTCGAACCCGGACCCCTTTCGGACGAATGATCAGAGGCCATCGCTTAGACCACTGCGCCACCGGGGCGGCCCACCTCAATTTGGATGGTTAGTCTTGTTTTTCAGTTTATAGGGGCCCCAACGGAATTTAGACCACATCCTTTGAATTGTTTTTGTTTCCTCTAACGGGAAGGGTGGCTAAAGTACACTTTGCTTTCACCAGGAAAGTATTTCGTTCCGTTTATGAGCTGTTTTCGGTGTCACTAAAGTAGTTTAAAAACAGAGATCGTAGGTTTTATGTCCAGTTCGTCTGAAAGCCAGCGGTCATTTTCTTTCAAGGAGTTGCCTTAGCACTTGCACGAATCTCGTTTTGTACCAGGTACATTCTAGTCTAGAGTTCCTTAAATTACCCTTGTTTCGCACAATAAAGATGACGGGCGGCGGTTGGCCTAGTGGGCAACGTTCGTGACTTCCGCGAAAGGGACCTCAGGTTCGATCCCAGGCAGGTACCAACGCTCGATTAACTAAATATCCTCCGTGCGTCGGATGGGCACGTTAAGCCGTCGGACCCCGGGTACTGGCAACCCGGTAATAAATAAGGGCGTCTTCCTCCCCTTTCTACTTCGCTTCCGTGTCACTTTCCTATCGGGCACTCTAACCCAAATCTCCTAGCTTCCTATTTCTACGGGTTGTTTAAGACCTGGGGTCAGACACTCCCTTCCTAAAATCCTCCATATATGATCATTTGATCAATAAAGATGACCTTGACTCTAATCCTCTCGAGAACGATATGACCCACAGCAAGGTCAAATTATTGTTCCTTTAAAGAAGCAGTTATGCGCATGATTTGTGTTCACGCCTAGCTTTAAGAGGTGATTTTATTTCTTCGCGCTTGTCTCATCTTGCTTGTCCTCAATTTCTCTTCTGCCAGTCTTTTGCGAATAGTTTTTTTAACAAATAAATAAAAAAAAAAGAAGCCTTGTTATGAATGGAGAAACTAGTAATTTGAAATTTTTGTTTAGATTTCCTCGAGGATAATTTATGCAAATATCTCTTCAGAAACCACATCGGTTTCTCCTAGTCGTAGTGATCGCTCCCAAGTTTGCGCAAGTTTTTGAAGTTTTTCGCTTACCTGGTTCGTTCTTTTCGTATGTTCAGTTCCATAAACGTTTTGGATACACTTTTTCATCCTCCTCGAAAGGGGTGAGTGATTATTTTGTTTATTTTGGGTGTTACAAATTGTAGCAGCCCGCTTGTTTACTTTTGAATAATGGCGACTTCCGATGATGCTAACCCTAACGTGACTCCAGCGGAAGCGCAAAGCTATGCAAATTTCTCTGCCTCAAGCGCGCGCTCCACAAAGTCCTCGTCTCTTGCTACGTATGTAAATGAGAACACCTTCTTCTCTGTCAGACTCTCGAGCGCTGTCCTCAACGAAGCCATTGAATGCATCTCGCCCACAACAAACTCCTTCCTTTGCGGAGGCGGTTCGACGCACTTTACGACCATCATCGTCTGCTCCTGCTGTTTTTTTTTTTTTTTTTTTTGGAGGTTTAACGACCACCGTGAGCAACTCAATGGGCTATAAGCAGTCGCCCGTCCCTAATTTAGGGTCACTGGTTCCAGGGAAGGGAGAGAGCCAGTGCCGTAAGACAAACACAACTTCCATGCCTCACCGGGATTCGAACCCGGACCCACTTACGGACGAATGATCAGAGGACAGCGCTTAGATCACTGCGCCAACGGGGCGGCACTCCTGCTGTGGTTCCACCTGATTTAGTCGTCCCTGCGATCCTCAGGGTTAATGATATTCTACAAATTCGGTTCAGCGATTTATCGTCAGAAGGCCAAGAACTCAGTACAACTATTTTACTTCGTTGAAAGAAACGCCTCTCTACGTTTATATGGACGCTGTTGAGAAAATTGTTCCGAAGCAAAGCATTGCTAACATTGCTCGTGCAAATAGGGGAAGTGTCATTCATTTTGTAACCATGGAAGCAGTAAAAACGTGTCCTTGCTCACGGTGTTGATATCAATAACATTCACGTGAACCCCACTCCCCTTTCTCAACGTCCAATTACTGTCACCCTGGCGCCGGTCCCCCCGGAAATTCCAGATTCTTTGTTAATTGCTGCTCTCTCTCAACTCTTGGCAAGATTGTGGGTGAGACCCGGATGCTTCCCGCTGCGCCACTCTACTCTCCTTACGCTTTTGTTAAGGGGTTCCGACGACAATACAGAATTGTTTTTCCGTCAGACCAAGCCATTTCTCAGCGCCCGAAAACAATCACCCTTCGTTCAGAAACCAGAGCACATTCTTTCAACCTCTGTGCCGGAGTTCAGTGTTTCAACTGCAAGGGTGAAGGGTATTTGGTTTCTGAATGCCCACATCGTAAAAGCGGAACAAATACTGTTCAAACAATGTCCTCCAATGCCGAGGCTTCTTCATCTTCTGCACCTCAAAGTGTTGTGCTTCCTCCTGTCTTTGCAGTAGAAAATTCTCCTACAGCAGATTCGCAACTAAACAACTCCTTAACTTCGTCGGATTATTCGCTTTCTTCTCTTCTGCAACCATTTTATCTTCTCTTCTGCAACCATCTCTGAAACAACAACTAGAATCTCCTCTTCCACATGAGGTTCCGAAAAATCCAGAGCTTTTTCCACCCCCCTCAGTTTGTGAGAAAACTGATAAAATGGACACCACTGAAATTTCTGCTGAAATTGGTCGACCAGATAGCCCACATGCTGATACTAAAACTGTCAAGAAATCGGAGAAAAGACCGAGTGATGACGGAAAACAAAAGCAGAAGAGGCGACGTAACAGAAAATCGTCGCCCAAATCTTCTTCGGTCACTTTTTTTCTTGCCGGTACGCTTTCTGGCATTCCTTCGGCGCCAGATTCTGATGAGGCCGCTACTGAAGAGCCTCAAGATATAGTCATAGTCAACATTGACACTAGTGATGCTTCTTGTGCGGACTCCACATTTACTTGTTCCTCCGCCGAAGCCACCCGTTTTCTCTCGGACTGTGATGTTCCAGAGAGTCCATTGACACATCAAAAACTTCTGCGTCTTCTTAAACTTCCACAGAATTCGAAGATCAAATATCAGCCCTTTATACTTGCTAACATGCATGTTCTTCCGCACGTTGTCTGTCAGTTACAAACCATGGCGCCTAGAAAACCAGATCACTACCCTACATCAGCTTGCAGATGCAGGTTTACAACCGTCTCATGATGTCTCAGCTGATCATTGCTAGCTTCAACTGCAGAGGATTCGCTAATCCACTAGCGAATTCTCTCGTCTATGAAGATTCAATTCCAGTCAACACGCGGATGTACTGGCTATACAAGAGACTAATTGCCTTCCAACCACAAACTTCGCTAAATGGCGCCATTGGCCATACACCTTTCATCATAATTTTCGAATTCACACTTTCTTAGGACTAGCTCTGGCTTTTCCCAATCGCACGGATCACGTGATCTCTGATATTAAGGAAATCGACACGGCACCAGGACTTCAATACTTCTAATTCAAGATTTTCAATGAACAATTTCATTTTTTAGTGTTCATGTTCCTCGCACCCATCACGAAGCACTTTCTCTCCAGGGCGCCGGAACCACGGGGGCAGAGGAGGCAGTTTCCCCCGGCAAAACATCACATTTGCCCCCTCAGTTTTCTTCCTTCTCAAATTACGTATGTTCGTGATTGGAAATTTCAAACATTCGTTTTTTTGGGGTTTTTTTTTTTTTTTTTTTTGAAGTTCAATTTGATAAAAAATGAGTATTGCTCTTCATTTTTTACCACGAACTATCTAGAAATCTGAATATTTTTTCTTAATGTCATTCACTCCTGAGACGCCAAGAAATGCTAGTTGCATTAAACAGTCCAAAGGGCTGGTTCCCGTTTGAAAACCAGCAATGTTTTGTCTCATTAGGAGTGCAAAATTAGTCTTTCTCTAAAAAAATGAGTAAAAATAAATAGGGAAATGGAAGTAGGATGAGGAATGAGATATAAGTTCCTTCAATGTTTAATTATAACGTCTGCGGCTACAATTCCTGCCGAATTTGTACCAATCAGGAAGTATCAAAATCTAGAGTTTAATGCCGCTTATGTGTACAGTTAGTTTGCATTGAGAAACTACATATATGGATATGAAAGCATTTTTTTTTCAGATGAATGTTTAATCGAAAAAAAAATTGTTCAGTAATTTTTTTCTAATGAAGTCCGCACATCTTCTGTTACAGTAGTACAATAAATTTTATGCCATGATGAAATATTTTGTTCTGCGACATCTTCACCCGCTGTCAAAAAACTGTTTCGACGCCACTGAACTCTAAATCTTGGCGCACTAGGCAGCTGATTAGTATGCCAGTGATTGAATGAACCGGCCCTGCTGTGAAACCACCCCGAAATCTGAGCAAACATTCCTGGTGTTCCACAGCATAAACAACTCTTCCCGTGAATTTCAACTTTCCGGCGGGGTTTATGGACCAAATCAGATCAGATCAGATCATATGTAGAGGATTTTAGGAAGGGAGTGTCTGACCCCAAGTCTTAAACAACCCTTAGAAATAGGAAGCTAGGAGATTTGGGCTGGAGTGACCGATAGGAAAGTGACTCGGAAGCGAAGTAGAAAGGAGGAGGAAGACTCCCTTATTTATTAAGGGGGGAGTACCCGAGGTCCGACGGCTTAACGTGCCCATCCGACGCACGGCGGATATTTAGTGGTTGGAGCGTTCGTACCTACTAGGATCGAACCTGAGGTTCCTTCGTTGTAGTCACAAACGCTGACCACTAGGCCATCCACGGCCCGGTTCATAGACCAGGCGCAACGCCAGGTCCGAATTAAGGAGGGGGATCTAACGGAGCTGTACCTATGCGCCCTTCATTACCAAGGGTCCAGGAGGTATGCCGCTACATCGCAAATAATAATACGACATATATGTTTATGTAGGGAGAAGTGTAAAATAGTTTTTCTCTCGTATGATTTCCACTCGATCACAAGAAGTAACTAGAACAGATTTCAAGGCAGTGAATCACTAAGGGCAAACGTTTCGTGTTGCTGTGTACAGTGGGGTCTGCGTGACAGTTTCAGCTTTTTCACTACTATCCACCCACACCTCCGTGTTTGCACTTGGAACCGTTAATGGACGAAATCCACTGTGCGTAACGAAAAATATGCACCAAGAAAAGTATAAAATGCTAAATTATTCAATTCCAAGACAAAATCTAGGAATCTTAAGCTTTTTAACTCATGTTCTTGTGAGAAAAGTGGAAAATATTGACTTTTTATGAAAACTGCAGGTAATTTATTAGTTTGAAGAATGCACTATACGTATTATCACGCAAGCATTGCGTGTTTTAACGGACTTCAACGAATTTTCGTCATTAGGGGCCCACTCAGATGTCTAGGGCCCTACTAAGGCTTTCATACCAGAGACGCTTTAAGAACCTCTAAGGCCCTTGGGGCGTGGTGGCGCGAGGTCCCCCCCTCTGTACCGCGCACCCACATACAATATATTCCATTTCATCTAAAATTTAAAAATATTGCCAGGTATCTTATCCTTTTCATCAAGAAATACGATAACAAATTTTGCAGTGTATTTTAGGCTCTACATTTTAAACCCAGCTGAAACTGAGATGGGACGCAAATATCGAGATTTTCTCCGGCTGTCCCTGTGTAAACCAATTCTGTACAAATGGGGAATTTCTGCGATCTGGAATCAGTCGGTGTGAGTAGGTACGTAATATAGACACCTATTCGGCAGCGCAGTACGAGAGACAGAGAGAGAGAGAGAGAGAGAGAGAGAGAGAGAGAGAGAGACCCACCACCAACAACCACTAGTGGCGTAGAGTGACCTAAAATTTATCCGTGGCTAAATACACTATCTACCAACAATTAATTGGACACCTGTGGTAGCAAAGGAAAACGAAGTTTATTCACCTTCAATAGTTGGTGGAGCCTCCACGAGCGGCGAATACAGCTGCGACCCTCCGGGGCATACTCTCAACCAGGCGTTGTACGACGGCTAGCGGTATTTTCTTCCACTCGGCTTGGAGAAGACAGGTCAGTTCCTCCACCGATTTCGGACGGTGGGGGCACCCCTTAAGTCGACGCTCCAACTCGTCCCAGAGGTGCTCGATAGGGTTAAGGTCCGGGCTCTGCGCTGGCCAGTCCATTCGATTAACCCCATTGTCACCATACCAAGCCATGGTGGACCTCGCAACATGACAGGTGGCATTGTCATCCTGAAAGTAACATGGGCCCACCCCGTAAAACTACCACAACGTAGGAAGCGCATGGTCATCCAAAATGGTGCAGTAGGTCTCGGCGTTGAGTCTACCAGGAATTGCGACCAAGGGTCCCGTGCCATACCAGGAGAAACACCCCTATAGCATAATTCCACCGCCGCCGAACTTCACAATTGGCACAATACATTCCGGCAGGAGGCGTTCTCCAGGCAGACGCCAAACCCAGACCCTGCCATCCGAACGGTAGAGGGTGAACCTTGATTCGTCGCTCCAGAGAACCTGTTTCCACTGTTCAACGGTCCACTGTCGACGTTCTTTGCACCACGTTAGCCGAGCAGCGCTATTGGACTTGGTGATCAAAGGCTTGTGGGCGGCAGCACGTCCATGATAACCGAGCAGATGGGCTTCCTTACGGATGGTATTCGTCGAAAGAACACTCCCGGATGCCTGTTGAAACTCCTCGCGGATGTGGCCCATCGATTTGGTGCGGTTCTTCCGAATTTCTCTGGCCAGCACCCGTCGGTCTCTAACTCCCAGTTTTGTGGGTCTGCCGGGTCGGGGCACATTCCGACAGTCACCTCTCATCTTCCACTTGCCAATCACGTAGGCCACTGTCGAATTTGGGTACTTCAACTAGCTGGATATGTCACGTATGGATCGGCCATTTCTGTGATACCCGACGATTACACCTTTCTCGAAATCACAGAGCTCCGAACTGCGTGGCATCTTGCATGCGACTGGTTGCGTTGTTGTTTCCCACACGATATTTAACGGCTGCGGCGGCCGTGACGTGTATCAGGACCGCAGATATCGTCGATTGCAGGGGTGTCCAATTACTTGTTGGTAGATAGTGTATTTTAAAAATTGCTCTCAACCTTCCGTAGTGTAAAATATAAATTCAGGGGATTGTGAGGTTTAAAAACGCCACCAGCTGAAATTTACGGGTGAAGGGTCAAGTGCACTCAGAATAAAGGTGGAGGGTCAGGTGCATTCGGATTCCGAGTGAAGGGTCAGGTGCACTCAGTGTCAGGCTGAAGGGCCAAGTGCACTCGGAGTCAGGGTGAAGGATCAGGTGCACTCAGTGTCAGGCTGAAGGGTCAAGTGCACTCGGAGTCAAGGTGAAGGATCAGGTGCACTCTGAGTCCAGGTAAAGGATCAGGTGCTCTCGGAGTCCAGGTGAAGGGTCATGTGCTCTCGGAGTCCAGGTTAAGGGTCAGGTGCACTCAGGCTTTACCTATATTTTTTTACTTAATCTTACCTAGTTTGATTGAAAGGAGACTTAACATTGAAAATGTTTCTTAGAAAAATGCATATTTCCATAAACGTTTTCAATTACCTTTACCCTGCAAAACTTATGCTCTTTAGTTGTGTGAATAAAACAAAATATTGCACACATCTTTTAAAATTATTACAGCAATTCTTTAAGGAGCAAAATATGATTTTATAACTGCTCCAGTCCCCCAAACTTATCATAGCAACCGCCAAGCCATCCCCTCCAACTTTTGAGAGAAGTCTACGCTCTTAGTAGAGATTTTAAACAACAAAATACTTTCTACCTAAGAGCTTGTATACATATGCGCAGATCTTCCAAGCCCGCCTAAACTTTCATAGTAGAGAGTTGACTTTTTTTTTGGACATAAGTATAAAGTAAAAATGCGTTTTGATATAGGTAGTAACATGCTTTTATGCATTTTCTAGCTCAAATTCTACCATCCAGGACCGGTGCTCAGATGTTTGGCGCCTTAGGCTAAAAAAAAAATTATGTAATTCAATTGTGTGGCATCACAGTATTTATTCAGTAATTTCAAGATGCAAAAAATACGATGTGATTTAAATGGAAAGAAACTAAGGGGAACTACATCGATTTACTTCACTGCTCCAACGTAAATTAAAATTTCATTTTGCATACTTTTATTCGCAAAATTACCAACAAATGTCTTCAAATCTAGGTCACAGGCAATTTCTTGTTCGATCGACTACGTATATAACGCTAAAAATTTCCAGTGATATTAATTTAGTGGTAGCGCCTCTTACTTTTACCCCTGTTTTCTTTAGCAAATAAGTCTGAGTGTAACAGTTGCTAACCTCTAGTCTAGGCGCTGAGCATTGCCACTGTTTGTTACAGAAGTGAACAGTCTTGATATTTCCACTGAAAGCCGCATAAGACAGAATCCATTTTTCTTAAATTTTGTACCGCCCTCAGGCGACGCTGACTTGCCGGCTACATAGATTTATGGCAGTTTTTTCGACAGATGTGCGCATGGGCGTCGGATTAACTGCAGGCTGACTTACCCAGTCTATAAGCGCAGGCCTCAGTTACTCGCTTATTCAACAAATAAGGATTTTCAAGTTATACTGAAAGGACAACAGAAAAAAAGTCTTTATCTTTTTTATCATTATTTTTCTCATTAACCCATTCAATTTTATCAACTCGAAGAGCAACAGCAGACTCGAGGGGGCAGAGGGGCCCACACACGCAAATAAGTGTGGGGGCAAAACATCACATTTGCCCTCTTCTTCCTTTTCAAATTACACATGTTCGTGATTGGAAATCTCAAACATTCGTTTTTTTAAGTTCATTTTGATAAAAACTGAGTATTGCTCTTAATTTTTTACCATGAACTATCTAGAAATCTGATTTGCTTTTTAATGACACTCCTGAGAGGTCAAGAAATGCTATCCCCAGTGAACAGTCCAGAGGGCTGGTTCCCGTTTGAAGACCAGCAATGTTTTGTCTCATTAGCAGTAAAAAATTAGTCTTCTAATAAAAAAAATGAGTAAAAAATAAATAGGGAAATGTAAGAGTGTGAGAAATGAGATATAAGTTCCTTCAATGTTTAATTATAACGTCTACAACTACAGTTCCTGCGGGATTCGTACCAATCCGGAAGTATCAAAATCTATAGTTCAACACCTTTTTTTATGTGTACAGTTAGTTTACATTGAGGAACTATATGGATATGAAAGTGGTTTTTTTTTTCAGATGAATGTTTAATCGAAAAAAGAAATTTTGTTCAGCAAATTTTCCTAATGAAGTCAGCACGTCTACAATAGTACGATAAATTTTATGCCATGATACAATATTTTGTTCTGCGACAACTTGCCCCTGCTGTCAAAGTTTCGGCGCCACTGCGCAGTTAAAATCGCCACAAATTATTAAAGCTTCAGAAGACGGAACTAAACGGAGATCGGAGGAGAGTTGTGCAAGAAGAGAAAGTTTCTCTTCTTTGCACAACTCTCCTCCGATCTCCGTTCAGTTCTGACTTCTGAAGCTTTAATAATTTGTGGTGATTTTAACTGCACGATCGATCCAACGCTGGATCGCGTCAACTCTCGAGAATGTCGTCATACAGTATAGTTGCGGCTCTCTCGGAAGTGATTCAACAGTCTGATCTTTTAGACGCTTTCGGGATTCTTCATCCCAGCCTACAACAGTTCATCTGTCATGCTAATATTCGCCAATCTCACGCAGCCGCCAGACACGACAGATTTTAAATCACTAGCTTTTTGCAATCAAGATTACATTCGATCTCTCATCATCCAAGTGTCTCCTCCGACCACAATCTTGTTTCGCTCACTCTACAGTTGCTACCACCCCCAACTGCACCACCAAAAATATGGACTCTTAATGATGACTGCCTCAATGATTCACAATTTCAAGCTCATGTTCTCTCCATTTTTCGCGATGCAACCATTAGACTCGCCTCCACATCCGATCCCATTCAACTTTGGTTGGATACAAAAACTGAAATAATTGCTTTTGCCAAATGCTTCTCTTTCCCTTTTAACATTCAAGACTGCATGAAAATTATTCGCCTGCCAGCTGTTCAATGCTCTTCAGTCAACTTCAGACGCCTTTTCAGTTCATCTCGCTGAGTTACGACAGCTGCTGGAACCGAGTGCCCGTGCTGCTCTGCAACGACTTAAATTTCAACGCCTTCATCTTCAATACGACCCTACTGCTCTCTTACGACAGGTCGAAAAGCGTCGCCGTAAAACTAACAGCGTCACGCACTTATTCTTGCCTGACGGCACGGTTACTGCTGACTCCGACAGTATTTGTGATCTGGTACGCACTCATTTCACGCGCCGTTTTCAACCTTCTATTGCTGCTCCCAATGTAAATGCTCCAATTCTACAAAGCGTACCACAACTCACTGAGATTCAGAAAGATTCTCTCATCGCTTTCATCAGTCCTGAGGAAATTCGCACAGCGCTTAAACTGAATCGTCATTGAGCCCCGGGTGCCGATGGTCTTCCGGTTAGCTTTTTTTCTGTATCTTTATTCATGCCCTTTATCCACTTCTTACTGCATGCTTCAATTTTTTGGTTTCTTCTCCTTCCATTCAGTCAGATTTCACTGTCGCTATCATTCGTCTGCTTCCAAAATCTTGCAACCTTCTCGATCTTAATAACTGGCGACCTATCAGTTTATTAAACACGGACTGCAAGCTCTTCACTAAAATCTTTTCTCTTCGACTTAACCCTATTCTCCCGCACTTAATTCACCACGACCAAACTTACACCATTCCTAACCAATCGATCACTCATATATTCATACTATGCGTAACCACTTTTTCCTAGCACATCGTAATTCTGAACCTTTGGTCATTTTAAACATCGATCAGCATCAGGCTTTTGATTCTATTAGCCACTGCTGTTCCTCATCAATTCGGCTTTCTCCACCTTTTTTGTCTTACTATTCGAAATCTCTATGTTGACACCATTCTTCGCATTCGTACTAATTCCTTTCTAACTGCTGTTATCCCTTTTAAAAACGGTATCCGTCAAGACTGTCTTCTTTCGGGCCAACTTTTCTCTCTTGTCTTCGAAACATTACTAATCCAACTTCGACTTCTTTCCACCCTTCCTCCAGTTGTAGCAAGCACCCGTCTATCTATTGTGTTCATCCGATTACTACAATTCTATCTATTGTGTTCATCCGCAACAACTCCACTTTTGATCTTGTGCACTCCATTTATCAAGAATATGCAGACATCTCTGGCTACTCTATCAACGCAACTAAATGTTCAGGCCTTTGGGCTGGAACATGGGCATCTCGCACGGATCAACTTTGGTCAGCTCGCTGGTCGAACATGCACTAAAAGATGCTTGGAGTCAACATCGGCAAACCAATCTCAGTGGCTTATTCAACTTTGCGGCCTCTTCTTCAGCGTATTCAGAACTCCATATCTCCTCTGCTCTACCTAGAACCACATACTTGCTTTTTAGCCGTTCACAGCTCGTCAACACTCTGCTTCTACCGATTTTACCTCACTCCTGGATCGCCACTATTCCGCCAAAGTATTTATTCGATCCAGTCACCAAAGCGTTAGTAAACTTTACTTTGGTATAAGGTGCACTGGATAAATGCCTTCAATCTCGCTCTACCTTCGGCGACCTCAATCTTCGCAACGTTCTTCTGAAATATCGCACTCATCGACTCACTCTCTTTCTTCAAGAGCTTTCCAGGCTTCCCACTCCTGGTGGCGACATTTTCAACTCTCTCATCTCTCCCCGGAACCCATTTCTCACCTTCGATCTCTTCATGAAAATGGACCAGTACCCACTCATTCCTCTCAATCTTCCCGATTTATACCGCGAAGCTCTCACCCTCTGTGAAGCTTTTGTCCCAATCCGTCTCCCGCTCACTTCAGTAAATGATCTTCTCAACGAACCTCTTTATCTCCTCGGTGCTTCATTCCCGTTCTCATACCCACTTTTACTACCCTTCCTGACTTGCCAGCCGAGTGGTGAAAGTGTCTCAACTCCTTCATCCCAATCTAACATGGAAATCCCTTCCCGAAATTTCCTCCACTTCAACAAACACCCGAAAATCGAAAAAAAAAGTCTGTAAGTTGCGTAAATCGAAGTCTCTGGCGTCTACCCGGCATTCTTGTCACTCTATACTCTTGCTTGCGTCGGCCGGTGCTTTTCGCTTTCATGGGGCATGGACTGCACGCCGGTCCTTGCCTGCAGAGCCACCACAGGGTGTGCGGTCATGCGCACTCGCACCAAACGTGGATCATTTACATACCAGCACGCACTCTAGCTATTTGCAAACTTTCGCGGTTGTTGCATGTTTTCTTCTAGGTGTGCAAATTTCATTGTCTGTGAGTGTATATCATATTTCCTTTCATACAGACTGTATTTCTTCTTTTAACTTTCGATTTGAAAATCTCTTTGTCTCTGGTATCTTTCTTCTGATATGAGAAACTGTTTGTGCACCATTTTTTAATCTTCGTAACATAGTTTTTAGCCGCTGGTGGAAGTAAGTAGCTGTTTCTATTTCTGGATGCTTTATCGATTGTAGAAGTTATAACGAAGTAAATTTCTCCGTCATTTTTGGTCTACGCCGGGATTCGAACCCGAGTCCGCTTATTCCGGAACAAGTTGCTCTACCAATTGAGCTACGCGGACGTTCATCCTGACTGCTATGTGCCTTTTATTTCGTGTGCGTCCTTCTGGCAGGTACGTCCCATCTCCTGGTACGTTACAAAGTCTGGTCGATTTTTTTTCTGACCGGTTCCAATGACTTTGAATAACTTTGATAAATTTTATTCGCGTCAGAAAGGGTGCAAAAATACGTGCTCATCACAACCGAAAATTTGGTGTAATCTTTCGTGTTGTCTCAATAACACAGGTATGCGTAGAAAAGTTGCCTGAAAAATGTTTACACTTTTTCATAGATTTTGGATGCTGATTTCAGAAAAAAATAGTAAAAGATTTCTATCATCATCAGAAATCTAGTAAAAGATTTCTATCATCATCAGAAATCTAGTAAAAGATTTCTATCACATATTATTTTCCCGCAAAATAAGAATTTAATTCCGTTATGTATTAATTCGTCTGTTCTTATGTTGAAACAATTACCTTAATTTTAGCTCCTTTGCTTACTGAATTTACTATCATTCGATAAATCAACTCTAAAAGGATTATGTTTACAACAAAAAGAAGACATTAGGGTCATTAAAATCTTGTTCACACTGCCGAAAGTAAATTAGTTCGAGCAAAGAAAGTTATGAAAATGTAGCCTTAGCTCTCATGAAGCTCAACTACAACGATCTCAGATGGATGATGTGTGTTGATCTTAAAATACTGTCCATGCTTCTTGTACAGCAAGGAGGATGCACAAAATACCGTACTTTTTGTGCGAATGGATAGCCGGGCAAATTGCCAACACTGGATCAAAACACAATGACCAAGCAGGGCTGCTTTAAAGCCAGGAAACAAAAATGTTAGCCGTGGAAGTTTGGTTGATCCCTAAAATGACCCCACCCCCTATACTTCCTCTTCATACCAAACTTTGACTTATGAAGCCAGGCGCGTACTGATAGTCCCTGCAACTCCTGCATTGCGGGGGAGGCTCACGACTAAGAGGGCCTCTATTCTCAGCAAAAACATTTTACTCAATCATTTGCGGAAACTTCATATGAATAAAGAAATAACCATATTTTTTTTACGGCAGCTTTGAAATAAGTATTAAAAAGGAACGTAATTTTTCGTTTTTTTTTTTTTTTTTTTTTTTTCGCGGTTAAAATTTATAATGACTGGATGGCAGGAAAGCAGTTATTTCAAAAGACCCTGAGACACCTTCTCGCAGTCATAGCGATAGTTCCGACACATGAATATTAACAAGGAAGTGTGAAAGAAATATCAGCTCAATGAATGAAAAGTTTTTACCAATAAGGATAAAGTGTAATACGTAACACAACTGTTTGCACGTAACTATGCATGCTTCAGAATATAATAAACTGAAAGGTGTTATCGCAGGGAGAAGCAGAGACTCGTGTCATTTTTTTTTTTTTTTATAACAGAGTGAAGAGAAAAATGTTTACTACAGTATGTACAAAATCTCGTAGCATTATGTTAAGTGTATTTTTTATATTCAGTAGTTAATAATTTAAGTAGTTTTTTTTGTGCCACAATTCTTAACTGTGTGCTACTTATTTGTTTACTTATGTTCTGTATTTTTTGTATAAATTGGAAAATGTCATTAGACACTGTCATACGAAATTACGCGTTTTATATGCATGATCGTGAAGCATTCCAAAGACACTGGCCATAGTTCTAAAAAAGAATAAAATTTACATGATATATTTAACTTTGGCGTAACTCTTTTGTTGGTACTCTCTATTGGCATAAAATTAAAGCAACTATTTTAATTACAACGTGCACATTTATGTTACACGCAGTAAAAAAGTGCTATAATTTTGGCTTTACGTAAAATACCTGTAGGTTCCAAAGAATTTTAATTATAAAACGCCTATATATATATATATATATATATATAATAAATAATATGGAATTAAAAATTTTAAGTAATTGAGTGCTAATAGATTTTCGCAAAAGGGCCTCGAAGGGATTTTTGCGGTAGGGTTCCGAGATTTTCCGGTACGCCACTCTACGAAGCTGTTTTTAAGAGCTTTAGAAAGAGAAATAATGTTTTAAGTCTCTGGGTAGAAAGTTTCAGGAGTTTTCAGATGTGCCAAATCGAAAGAAGGTATTTTTTATCGGACCAGACATTCGGCAACTCCTAAAAAACAGCATGTTTGGAACAAAAATGGAAACTGTTTGTCAGGTCCCGCCGAGTTCGATCTGCCACTAGGCCTTACGGAATCCGAATCTTTCAAACGGGTCTGACGTGGGTTCTTTTGAGTGCCGTCGAGTTAATCTCGATCGTTGAAAAAAAAAAAGTGGAACGTGTAGTCAGCAATTCTTAAGATCTACGATAATGAGGAACTCCAATAACAAGTACTTGATTAGACGAAACAAAATTTAATAGCTGAAAGAATAAGTTCCGTTCGATTGGCTATCTCCACGTGCCAACAAGTTTCCAGCTACCGAACACTTCACTATCTCACCAATATCCCGGAACACCCTCCGCCACGTGGTCTTGAGTCGTTCCGTCAAAAACTCCGGCCGATCTCTTATCGCCGAAAAAACCTGACTATTCCGTCAGTGAAAACGAAAAACCCCGAGAGGTCTAACGGACACTCTCTGCGTAAAACACGCCTTACTCCGTGGAAGGTGAAACGCGAAAAGCCTCTCTAGCACAGTATTTGTCATTTTCTTGTAAGACTTCCGTCCACAGTGAATAGAGTTTAGGTCCCAGCCACTTACAGCGAGTTCGCCTTTTGGGCAGGACACGGAAACTGAAGGAATGAGAGCAAGTCTAGCGACTTTGACAGAACAGTTTGTAGTGAGATTAGAGTACAGTAGATGACGCCACCGTACAAGTACGATGTTGCACACAGAGGTGTGAGAGAATTTCAGGGGGGGGGCATAGGAAAGGATACCAATTTAACCAGTGGGTCCAACCTGGAGGCCGTCACTTAACGTGCTCGTCCGATGCACGGCGGATATTCAGCGATTGTTAGTAAATCACACCATCTCTGAAAGATCAGCCCAGGTCCGAACCTGAGGACCTTGCATCGATAGTCTGAATCGCTGACCACTAAGCCATCCGCGGCTTAAGCCTCTCTAGCGAACGTGTCGCTTCCTTTTATACCTTAATCTGCCCCCGCGCCACCTTCCGCCTTTGGAAATCCTATTGGTGTGGAGTTAGCCGTTCACCGGAAGTGGTGACCTTTGACCTATACATCAGACCCCGTCGAAGTCAACGGATCTTGCTAATCACGGGCTTCGTTCGGTGTTACACAGTCCGTCATACAAAGGAAACGTACCACGTGCGTTTGAATTTACATTACAGCATTGCCTTTGAAATGAGAAATAATTACAGAAAATATTACTACATGGAAATAATTAGTGGGGCCGGACTCCGTCACTTTACACTTTTGAAAGAGAGGCCTGGAATGCTTTTAAAGGAGTTGTGAAGAAGTTCTTGGGAAACTGCAGAGATCCTAACAACAAGCAAATAGTAGAAAACATGCTAGAAAGTTCCAAAGCATAGGTTGTTCAGGGAGCTTGAAGGTGCACTTTCTGAATGCTCACTTGGACCACTTTGCGGAATACCTTGGAGCTATTAGTGAGGAAAGATTCCACTAAGGCATAAATGAGATGGAATGTCAATGATGCATACTACTCTTGGATGCTGCACAGAGAAGCCATACAATCTGTGTACAGAAGAAAAAGGTAGTAAAATCATGCAATGCATTGATTATGATATGCTTTCCAACATACCAGAAATCATTACTCAAGTTATGAGGATAATGGCTTTAGAATAAATCTCGCTCCTGTGTCCTGAACTTTGACCCCATTTCGATGATATTAAACAGAACCGGTTGAGTATACTTCCGGAACAGCATGTTAAAGTTTTGTCGCAATCGAAGCATTTTTATCTAAGTTATGACGCATAAGAACGAAGCAATGGATCCCACTCCTATGTCCTGACCTTTGACCCCATTTCGCCCAGTTTCAATAGGGTTCGTCCCCAGGTGGTCCCCTACCGCATACTAAAATTTTATCGAACTCGTACCATTTTTACACGAGTGATCGTGAGGACTGACAAAGCTGGAGCATATACTCTTCTTCAACCTACGGTTGGAAAGCGTAAAAAAGCGCTAAACGAGACTTTGAAGGCAAAAGTAAAAGGCAGTATAGCAACTTGTAAATATAAATATCATTTTAAAATGGTTTGTAACAATTTTGTGCATTAAAACATTTTTCATCTTTTTGTAAATAAACTTTTCATCAGAATACAATTGAATAGGCCATTTTTTTATTGAAGGTTTAACGACCACCGTGAGCAACTCAGTAGGCTATAAGTAGCCGCCCGTCCCTAATTTAGGGCCACTGCCGCGGATGGCTTAGTGGTTAACAGTTCAGACTATCGATGCAAGGTCCTCAGGTTCGAACCTGGGCCGATCTTTCAGAGATGGTGTGATTTGCTAATAATCGCTGAATATCCGCCGTGCATCGGACGAGCACGTTAAGTGACGGCCCCCAGGTTGGACCCACTGGTTAAATTGGTATCCTTTCCTATGCCCCCCTGAAATTCTCTCACCTCTCTATGTGCAATATCGTACTTGTTCGGTGGCGCCATCTACTGTACTCTAATCTCACTACAAACTGTTCTGTCAAAGTAGCTAGACTTGCTCTCATTACTTCCGTTCCTGTGTCCTGCCCAAAAGGTGAACTCGCTGTAGGTGGCTGGGACCTAAAATCTACTCACTGTGGACAGAAGTCCTACAAGAAAATGACTCAGACTTGAATTTAAAGCCACTGGTACCAGGGAAGGGAAAGTGTCAGAGCCGTAAGACAAACACAACATCCATGCCTCACTGGAATTCGAAACCGGACCCATCTCGGACGAATGGTCATGACTGCGCCACCGGTGCGGCTAGGCCATTTTAACATATATTTTGTGAAAAATCCTTACGTTTTAGAGAAAAAACGTAGTCATTTTTTAAATCAGAGTACCAAATATCTTCAGAATTATCCAAAAACTTACAGTTTGCAGTGACTCATCAAATTCAGTGACTGGGGCCTGTGTAATTTGAGATTTACATTTAGCTAAAAACGACAAAAATACTAGAATTGATAGCTAATATTTCGATATCTTTACGTAAAAAAATTGCGCTACAAAACAAAGCAAAATATTCCTTCCATTCAAATCTAAAAATCAGATTTTTCCATTGTAGCGAGCACGCTCATTTCATATGCTGGAAAGAGGAAATTGGAGGTTTCATGAAGTGTGAAAAGGGAAGGAAAAGTGTGTGTATTACCATCCAGTGCATTTTAAACCATTTATTTCTGTCTTTCCACCTCGTTTAAGGTAGATCAGATCTTCCACCTGGTTTATATCCAGCTCATGTTCCAAAGGACGACAGGATTAAACGCATGGCGAAATTCTGGGAGGAATGACTTCGGTGGACATTTGGGACTACGCCCAAGAGGTCGCTGGCAGGTCCTCCGGAGGAGGAGGAGTAGGAGGAGGGAGGAACATCATTTACAAGGCACTTCTTTTCTTCTACATCTTCACGTGGTACCGAGAAATGCCAAGTTCCTACCTCAGCGGTCATAATTAGTTTTACTAATTGAGTTGCCAGTGCATGTTTCTTTTTGTCACCGACCAGTATATTTCGGACGGTGACCTCGTCAAGGCTCAACTTCATGAAGCAAACTGCTGACCGCCACGTCATTAGCCTGTGTTGATCCCTTCCTCACTGGTGATATGTCAAAATAACGCATTTCACTGATTTTGAGGAAAACTCAATTCTTTGCTGAGGAATAAATAATTCAGAGATTCCAGAACGGATGCTCGAACTTACAAGGCTAAGGTCTCCACTAGAGCAACTGAACGGGATAAAATCATCCTTAATTTCACAATAGGCCAATGCTTTTGCCTTCAGTACGTAGTCTTATATAGAGGACACTTTAGCAGCAGTATAGGCAGGGGTGTACTGATAGCCCCCGCAACCCCGGCAGTGCGGGGGTGCCTCATGGTTAAAAAGATTTTACAAAAAATAAATTGTAAAATCTTTTTGCCTGAGCAAAAAGATTTAAAAATTTTTTTTGCGAAAAATTCGTAATAAACTGGCTCAAGAAATAGCGAAGAACTAAGGCAGCTTTGAATGAAGTATTATGAAGAAAAGCATTTTTTTCTCAGTAGATAAGTAAAATCTTTAGAAATCATTTTCGTTGCTTTAATTCATAAAAACTGGATGACGGGAAAGCAGCTATTGAAAAGAAATTGAGGCCCCTTTCAATAGCCCTTGCTGTTACAAGGGGCCTCAAAGTTCACAGCCCTTGCAGTAGTTTCTTATGCAGGTATGTTACCAAGAGAATGTGAAAAAAATATCAGTTCACTGAGCAGAATTTTTATACGAATCAGGATAAGGTGTTATCTATTACAGTTGTTTGCACATAACTATGCGTCCTTATGAATATAATGAACTAAAAGGTGTTCGCGGAAGCGAAAAATCCGCTCATTGAACTGATATTTTACCTGTCATTTTTTAAGCTTTCCAACCGTAGGTTGAAGAAACGTATATGCTCCAGCTTTGTCCGTCTGCCTGTCTGTCCGTCTGCCTGTCTGTCCGCACGATACCTAGCGTAAAAATGGTTCGATTTCGATGAAATGTTAGTATGTGGTAGGGACTACCTGGGGATGAACTCTATTGAAAATGGATGAAATGAGGTTAAAGATCAGAACATAGGAGCGGGATCTATTCCATTGCCTTTATACCTTATAACTTGCGTAAACATAGTTCGATTTCGATGAAAGTTTAGTATGAGGTAGAGGACCACATGGGAATGAACCCTGTTGAAAATGGACGAAATGGGTTCAACGGTCAGGACATAGGAGCGGGATCCATTCCATTGCCCTTATGGGACATAACTTGCGTGTAAATGGTTCGATTTCGATGAAATTTTAGTATGTGGTAGGTGAACACCTGGCAATGAATCCTACTGAAAATGGACGAAATGGTGCCAAAGGTTAGGGCATAGTAGTGGGATCCATTCCATTGCCCTTATGCATCATAACTTACGTAAAAATGCTTCGACTGCGACAAAACTTATCATATTGTTCCTGGATGTATACTGAACCGGTTCTGTTGAATATCATCGAAATGGGGCCAAAGGTCAGGACACGGGAGCGAGATTTGTTCCACAGTTATTATCCTCATAACTTGACTAAAAATGCTTCTATTGAGACAAAACTTTAGTACCTGTTGTTCCGGAGATATAAGGAACCGGTTCTCTTGAATATCATCGAAATGGGGCCAAAGGTCACGACACAGAAGCGAGATTTATTCCACAGCCATTATCCTCATAACTTGAGTAATAACTTGAATAATGATTTCTGGTATGTTGGAAAGCGTATCATAATCAATGCATTGCATGATTTTACTGACTGTTTTTTTCATAACAGAGTCAAAAGATTTTTTTACTATGTGCAAACCATTGTGGCATTATGTTAATTGTGTTTTTTATATTCCAGAGTAAATAATTTAAGTAGTTTTACGTTTTTTGTGCTACAGTTCTCAATCGTTACTTAGTTATTTTCTTACTTATGTTGTGACATTTCGTATAAATCGGAAAAGTCAATAGACACAAATAAAATAGCCAGTTGCATGTTTTGTGTGTGCAATCGTGAAGCATTTCAAACAGCAGGCCGTAGCTCTTTAAAATAATAAATTTTGCACATTATGATTAACTTTGACGTAAGTATTTGTAGTAATTTGTATCGGTAACTATATAGGGGCAATCATTTTAATTATTATACAGTATAACGTACACATTTGTGTTTCACGCAATAAAGTGATTTTTTTTTATTTTACAATAAATACTGTACTCGTAGGTTCCAAAGAATTTGATTTATTAAAATACCCACCCGTAAAGCCTAGTTAATAATATATAAGTTAAAATATTGAGTAATTGAAAGCTAATTGATTTTCACAAAAGGCCCTCGAAACCATTTTTTGCGGGGGCCTCGGGATTTTCCGGTACGCCACTGGGTATAAGCTACTGCCGAATTTTCAAAAAGTCATTCTGAATCTGTGCAAGACATTTTGTTTTGAAGTTCACTGGAGTACTAAGATCTAATTCAACATGTTAATAAAGTGGGTGTGGCAGATGCGCATTAAACTCTACGTTCACAATCATTTAGTTGCAGTGAGAGTCGAACCGTTTCCTTTCACCCCTACTTTCATATCCACTACTGGAAAGTTAAATGTCCCTTCATATTTATACTCTTATTCCACGCTTGCTGCCACAGCTCACAGGCAATAGGTGTTACAATGGGATTTTTTTTTCGCATCATTAAATTCTTTGGTTTTCAAGAAATGTCACATGGGGCGATTTATCACTAGCCATATTTCTAGTAGGTATTTGCATTTATCGTTTTATTCGTCCCTCTGTGTATATGATATATTCGTTCTTGAAAATGAGAAGAAAAAGTTTCTCTTTATATCCGATGGAGGCAAGCATGATCGAGATTTTAAACACATTTTCCAGCTTTTCTTGTAGTTAACAAACTTGTTCAAGAATTCCCTTATACTTTCCACTTTTTCCAGTTTCGAAATTTTCCTGCTGGGTGGAAGTATGAGTTTACACTTTGTTCATATACAGTGGTGGCCAAAATTGTGGACACCTTTGGAAAATTTCATGTTTTGCAGGCTTATAAGGAAATGTTATGTTTCACTAGATGCATATGTTTATATATCAATTGAAAGAGAATTCAATGCCGAATTCAACACAAAAAACAGAACTCAAATGTCTGCAGTACAAAAATGCTATGCCTTCTTTAGTCTAAACAACAAACACAGGTGTGATTCCGTTAAGAAGCGGAATGTGAGTGCAAACCCTACTGGTCAACCGCAGTCTTTATTCTGGGGACCAATCAAATGGCAGTAGCTGCGACATATCATGTGTCAAGTAGGAGAAAGTCAGTTTTGCTATTTGTTCTGTAGTTGAAAGACTGTTCGCCTCGACACAGTTGTTCTTGCATAGCCGAGAAGGTTTGCGAAAAAAAAGTGTTTAATCAAAATACACCCCGCTTCCAGTTCTTACTTCTGGATCAAAGACATGGACCTTAACTAAAAACATACAAAGTCTGCGGACAACATAGAGGAATATAAAGAGAAGAATGCTACTTGCAACGAAGAAAAATAGGAATATGAACTAATGGATCAGAAAAATGACAAGAGTTGGTGACATCATGATCAAATTAAAGGCCATCAAATAGCGATGTGTTTGACATATTTCTAGAAGAACTGATCACCACTGGACACCTGAAATATTAAACTGGATACCAAGGGACAGGAAAAGACACAAAAGGAGACCACGTGGGAGATGGGCGATTGGAATTTCAAAGCATGTCAGAGTGTCATGGAAGAGAATTGCTTAATACAGATTTACAGAAGATACTTTGGGAGACTTTCATCCAGCAATGGATTGAGAATGGTTGTTGATATATACACTATATTGACAAAAGTCACCGGAAACCCCTTCAAAAGAAAGTGAACGGATCCGCTGCGTTGTTAAGCTACAACCGGCATAAAAACAAGCCTGCAGCTGACGGCGATCATATCGCACTGTGAGGTTGAGTGAAAATGTCGCGGCGGGAGAGAACTGACTTTGAGAAAGGAAAGATTGTTGGGTGTTATATTAGTGGGTTGTCTATAAGAGAAACCGAGAGACGTTTAAACATACCCAAGTCAACTGCTTTGGATGTACTGAATAAGTGGAAGACACATGGCGTGTCTGAAGGAGCAAAACTAACGGCAGACCAAAGAAAATCTGTGACAGAGGACGTCGAAGCCTCAAAAGAGTCATTACAACTAATCGACGGAGTACTGCAGTATACAGGCGAGTAAAAATGCTGGAACCTCGGTATGTAAACGTACCATTCGCAGAGAACTTCATTCCATGGGTTACCGTGGTCGTGCGGCTGTTCATAAGCATTTCATCTCTACTTGGAAGGCTACTCGTCGTTTAGCATGGTGTAAAGAACATTTATCGTTGACCGTACATCAATGGAAACAGGTCCTATGGATTGATGAATCCAGATACAGATCCATCAGTCTGATGGCCGTATGTGGGTATGGCGGCAGCCGTGGGAACCTCTATTTACCACAGTGTACTGTTCCTACGGTCAAGTTTGGAGCTGGCGGTGTACTCGTGTGGGGGTGTTTTTCGTGGTACGGTTGCGGTCCATTGGTTATCGTGGACAAACCTGTTAACCAGCACGTCTACCTCGATATTCTGGATAATTATGCCCTACTAACTCTGTGGCAATACTATGGAACCGAGCCTTGTTGGCATCAGCAGGATAAGGCACTGAGCCATAAAGCAAGGAATATTACGGCGTGTAATTCCGTATCGTGTGTGGACTGGCCAGCACAGAACCCTGATCTTAATCCCATAGAGCACCTATAGGATGAATTAGAGGGCCGCATAAGAAGTTTGGAAGCAAGGCCTACTACTAAGCAACAGTTAGCGGCAGCGTTAAGTACTGAATGGAAGCGCATACCTATCGCTGTGTTCCAAAACCTTTTCGAAAGCATGTCTCGAAGGGTCAGTGCATGCATTAAGGCCAAAGGTGGACCGACACCGTACTAATGTATGTCAATATGTGCTATGTTGTGTTTCTCTTCTAGGTGTGCGGTGACTTTTGTCAATATAGTGTATATACACTGGTGTGGAAACTTAAGTATGAAGTGGGAAAAGTAAAATGATGCCGTAAATAGCATCAGCACCCAAATACAAATTAACTCAGCACCGTGTCTGGGAACAGAAGAAACAGCACATGCTGTGATGAGTGTGGCCTAAGAGTTTGGTATCGCCCATAGATAGCATCGTATCGCGCGCGTGGTCGACCTTCAGAATTACAGATACAGCTGTGCAAAAGACCGGTGGTGGTCGTCCGTCAAAAACCACCCCTAGTGAGGATGCTATCTGCGCCTATAGGCCAACAGAGATCGACAACAGACAGCAAATAACCTTGCTAAACTACTGAACATGAGCACAGGATGGACGATATCGCCATTTCAAGTGGTCTGGTGACTATACAAAGGCAGACTGTTTGCCCGATGACCAGTCCACTGCGTTCCATTAATAACTGCTAACCGAGACACCGTTTACTGTAGTCCAGAGGACAAAACCCAGAGGGCAGCATAACAGTGGGGTACGGCACTCTTTACTGATGAGAGTAGATTTAGCCTCTTCAGCGATTCTGGACGTCAACTAATTTGGCGTTAGGTAGGCACTCGGTGTCGCCACCAAAACATCAATGAAAGAGATATATATGGCGGTCGCTGTGTTCTCGTATGGGGAGGCATTCTGATCGATTTGTACGGAGCTCCAGATACTGGACGGAGGTAGGTGCGCGCTACTGTAATAAGCTAATCCTTCGCCATGTTCGTTTGTTCCGAGGTGCCATTGGCCCATAGTTAGTGTTAATGGACGATAACGCCGCACCCCATTGTACGGTCGCTGTTGATGAGCTGTTGGGAAGTAAAGACATTCAGCGGATGGATTGGTCAGCACGTTCTTCAGACCTAAATCCCATTGAACACGCGTGGAACGCTCTGAGGAGATGCGGTGCGGTATGTCGACACACACCGGAAACTGTTTAACAGCTGAAGACTGCGCTGACGGAAGAATGTGTGATGTTACCGCAAAAAGCGCGTCAACAACCAAGTGCGAATTACGCACAGACAGGGCAAATCATGCATCGACGTCAGGGGTGATCACCCTGCTAAGGTTCCCCTCTTCCCTTCGTACCGTCTTTGGCAGTGAAGCATCTGTATCATGGCACCCAGTGCTATATTTCTAACTCTGAATAAGGTTCCACTATATCATTTAGTATCTGCAGTTGTGTTGGTGTTGTTTACGCTTTCCAACCGTAGGTTGAAAAGGCGTATATGCTCCAGCTTTGTCCGTCTCTCTGACCGTCCGCACGATAACTCGCGTAAAAATGGTTTGATTTCGATGAAATATTAGTATGTGGTAGGGGGATACCCTGGGGAAAACCCCTATTGAGAATGGGCGAAATGGGGTCAAAGGTCAGGACATAGGAGCGGGATCCATTCCAACGCCCTTATGCGTCATAAAATGCTTCGATTGCGACAAAACTTCATCATGCTGTTCTGAAAGTATACTGAACTGGTTCTGTTGAATATAATCGAAATGGGGTCAAAGGTCAGGGCACAGGAGCGAGATTTATTCCACAGCCATTATCCTCATAACTTGACTAAAAATGCTTCTATTGCGACAAAACTTTATCATGTTGTTCCGGAAATATACTGAACCAATTCTGTTTAATATCATAGAAATGGGGTCAAAGTTCAGGACATAGGAGCGAGATTTATTCCACAGCCATTATCCTTATAACTTGAGTAATGAGTTGAGTAATGATTCCTGGTATGTTGGAAAGCGTATCATAATCAATGCATTGCATGATTTTACTAACTTGTGTTGTTCATCCTTTCGGTAAGTAATGGAGTTCCTATGGTTTGAGTTTCAGATATCCAAGCCGCTGATGTGCGACGCTACAGGTCAAAACCTATCTCGTCCTTAAGTTTTTCACACCAGTGTACACTGAAGTGCCAGAAAAACTGGTACACCAGTCTAATACTTGGTAGGTCCCCCACGGGAGCGCAGGACTGCAGAAATACGACGGGGCATTGACTCCACTAGCTTCTGAAAATATGCTGTAAGCAATGCACACCATACTTCCTGCAGAACGTTCCACAATTCGGGTGTATTCAGAGGTCTCGGATTCCTGTGTTCGATAGCGCGTTGCATGGCATCCCAAATGTGTTCTATCACGTTCAGATCTGGGGACTTGGGTGGGAATAGCAACACTTCAAACTCAGATGAATGCTCCTCTAACCATAATGTGGCGTCCCGACACTTGTGTGGAGGTGCATTGTCCTGTTGGAACAGGCCCAACCCGTCAGCATGAGTACAGGACATGAACGGGTGTACTTCGTCAGAAAGGATGCGAACATAGCATTGGCCGGTCACAGACGTTTGTAGACGTACCAGGGTCCCAGTGAAGTCCAGCTAAACGCACCCCATATCATTACGGACCCCCCCCCCCCCACCAGCCGGTACAGTTCCCTGTTGACAGGCGGGATCCATGGCTTCATGGGGTTTGCGCCACACACGAATCCTTCCATCTGCCCGATGCAGTTGGAAACGCGACTCGTCAGACCAGGCTACTTGTTTCCAGTCATCAAGTGTCCAGTGGCGGTGTTGCCGTGCCCAAGCGAGGCGCATAGAGCTCTGTGTCGTGCACCCATCAAGGGGACTCTAGTTGGGCATCTGCTCCCAAAGCCCCTATCGTGCAGGGTACGTTGCACAGTCCGGACGCTGGTGCTTGTTGAGGCTCCAGCATTGAATTCCGATTATACCTGCGAGAGTGTTGCACGCCTATCGCGTGAAACGATTCTTGACAGCCGACGATGGTCACGTTCACCCAATGTCTTTTTACAGCCACACTGGTATCGTAGGTTGGAGGTTTTGCGGAATTCTTGTAGTCACGATACATACACCCTTGCGATGGTCGTCCATGAAAATATAGTATTTCTACCTCCGAAATACTATGGCCTATCTCACGAGCGCCAACTATGACTATGCGTTGAAAATCGCTTAAATCGTTATTACTTGTCATTTTCATGCCGAAAACAGCTCTGACAGCTGGCAAGGATGTCTATCGCTTTATATACGCAGCTCGTCTGTACCAGTTTTTCTGGCACTTCAGTGTATATATAACGGCTCTTGAAGTTTCTAAAAACATTATATATTTTAATAGTTACCTCTGTTGTGGATACTCACACAAAGCATATTGCTAAGAATTGCAACTCATAGGGATTTGAAATTTTCAATATACGGTTGTCGAGCGAGTCGGAGATTTTCGAAAAAATAAATCAAGATTGCCGTGAACATTCAGAAGCCACATTTCAGAATTATGAATCCCGAAATATGCGAGCAATAGATGTTTGACATAATTTTCCTCCCAGAAATGCGAATGTTTCATTAAGTAATTTCGAACAATTTATTCTCAGTACTTTTTTACTGTGAATGTGTTCTTAAGAAGTGAGTTCGGCATGCAAGAAAGAATCTGTAAAACCCGGAAGTAAGTTCCCTCACATGCGCGTTGGTAAGGAATGAAATGGAATCGGACAGGTGGGATGTTGCACTGAAGAAAAATCGTCTGCTTAACAAAAATAGTGCAGTAATTATGCTACACCAGAGGAGATATTCACTGGGGAAAAAAATAAATAAATGAAAAAACATTCCATTTAAACGCATGTATGTAAAATGGAAGGAAATGTCTTATATTCTGGCGATTTTTTTTGTTGCTTATTGAAAAGAGGACATGAAGTCTTTTCCCCAATAAATGAAACAGGTTCGCTATAGCAGCGCCCTCTATTGTGCTCCAAACTTAATGATGGCAAAATAATTGCGCACAGTGAATAGTTCTCAGCAAAACGAATTAACCACAACGCAATATACATAGCAGCATCGTGCCGAAATTTTTAATAGCAGACCATTTTATTTTTTGCTTTATGTTTCACTTTCCGTTGTTACTGTATGGAAGTAAAAAGATAGAAAGCAGATAAAAAGCGGAAAAAAACCCCCACAAAATCGCTTTGGAAAGCTTTTAAGCGAAGTCAAGGGAGAATTATTCTTTGTATAGTCTAATAACGATTATGGGGAAATGTACTTAGCAAATTAAATGTACGACTAAGCACAGAATGCCTTTAGATCTTAATTGCATCTTTTAAGAATACTTTACCCGTTCCGCCTTTGAATGGATTACAAATCCGGGTATTAACCGTCGAAATTTTAGCTTTCGGACAACTGCGATAGATAGATTCTTATCCTCGCTTTTGCACGAATTCAACAAACCGTTGTTCTGACTAAAAATTACCTTAACATAAATGATAATTAAAAAATGATAATTTTACATTCTAATTTCTTGCAGCATGATGTAAATTAATCCTTCTGCACTCTTATTTCTCGTGCTTCACAAAAGCTGGTTTTCCAGTTATTTTCAGAAAAAAATTTAGACTTACTCTTTCATAAGGCATTCTGGCACGTATGTGAACAGACACTTTCCAAAACTTCTATACAGGGTGTGAAGCAACAAAGCAACAGACTGATGTGCGCGTGCAGTGGCGTAACTAGCACGTGTCCCCCCCCCCGCACAAGATTTACTTCACCACCCCTAAGCACAGCAGTAATTTTCCCAGGATTTTGAACACGAGGTAGGATGCATTTTTTGCTCTGTGTGTGTGTGTGTGTGTGTGTGTGTGTGTGTGTGTGGTTGGGGAGGGGGAGGAAGGGTTGGAAAGTCAGGGAGAGTTTCTACAAAAATAATGGTGGTACCTAGAGCTCTGTAGTTTTAACTTTTTAAGTAATAGATTTGACAATACGTGTAATTGCTTTGTCCAAAACTAAAATAAATTGCTTGAAGAAATCGCCCTCTTACACATTGCAGATCTGCGGCTGCTGTGAATAAATGTTGGCGCCTGTCGTGCACGTAATCCTAGGTAACCGATTGTTTTCCCACATCCGGTTTTGTCAAGATACCGAAGTGCTCACTCGACACTTTACCCATAAATAACTGTTTCGTCTATTTTCGTTCTTCCGGGGGATCCATCGTTTGACATGGCCTCTTACCTTTCTCACTCCACTTTTCCTCCGGATGATGTTTATCGTCGGCTGACGTGTATCCCAGCTGAACTTGAGGCTCTTTGTAAGACTGGACTGTGCGTTCCTTCCTTGTCATCAACGGCTCTGTGAAATGGAGGAAACCGCTCAACTGTCTGCTTCATTTCTTCGTCATTCCCTTGCTGATGAGTAGGACTTTTCCTGACTTATTACTTGATCCTGGACTAGTCCTGCGTTTAGTTTCTCTGGACTTTCCTTTTCCTTCCAGATCGGACTTTATAATGTGTCATTGTATGTAATTTATCCCGGATCGTCTCCGGGCCATTTTTGTACGAATGTCATTTTCTGTTCTACATCTGCATCAGTGGTTTTATCTTGTTACATGCATTCATCTGTAGATATTGTCATTCATTGTTCTTTTTTTTTATGTTTTCATCGCACGAGGTGCGCTTGTATCATCATTTTATGAATAAAATTTATTGTTGAACTCCACGGGGAATCCCACTGTGGCCTAGCGCTTTTCCTCAGCAGCGCAGAGAGAGGGCGATTGGAGAGCGATCGTATTATTTACAACCCATTGCAGAGCAATTGTATAACAGCCCGAAGTCAAACAACTGAACACTTTGAATCTGTAGGACATCCAGTGTTTTAAGCATTTATTTAGGCAAAGCTAAATATATCTTAAAGCAAAATATGAATCTTTGGTTAATTATTGTACGTGTTAGAATTTTTTCATAAAACTATAACTGGCAGATGCAGTACGCCCCTTCGTTACCTGCTCCCCTCCCCCGTAGCCGCGGGGGCTGATGGGGTGGTTGTTACGCCACTGTGTGTGTGTGTGTGTGACTGAAAAATACTGGCGAGATTTTATACGTTAGAGCAAATGACTGTGCGAATCATCTTTATTTTTCAACGATATTGGATTTAGCTTGCTTTTTTTTTTTTTTTTTTTTTTTTTGTAGCAAGAAGTATATTACTAAACCAGTATCTTCAACGTTTTGTAACCTGGGCATCCATATTTATCAGGAGTGTAGTTAAATAACCATTTTAAAGGATAGTGGGTTGTAATCATCCCCCCACCCCCCATTTTTTCGATGCGCTGAGCAGTGGGCACGGCTTTCGCTTCTCCGAGGAAGAGAGAGACATTTACGGGTTTACACTTTCCTACTAGGGAGTAAGAAGAGGGGACAGAAAAGCCAATTAAGGAACCTCAGCGCCTTCTAAGAAAAGTGGAAGTGGACATTATTGCTCTTCATCCGTCCTGGGCGAGGGGGAAGGAATTTTTTTTTTTTTTTTTTTTTTGATTGGAGGTTTAACGACCACCGTGAGCAACTCAAATGGGCTATAAGCAGTCGCCCGTCCCTAATTTAGGGTCACTGGTTCCAGGGAAGGGAGAGAGCCAGTGCCGCAAGACAAACACAACATCCATGCCTGACCGGGATTCGAACCCGGACCCCTTACGGACGAATGAGCAGAGGCCAACGCCTTAGACCACTGCGCCACCGGGGCGGCGGAATTTTTTACATGGACACTTTCCTGAGAGGGAAAAACGCAAGCGGCCGAAGGTGTAAAGGAACTCTCTTTGGGGGTCACAGAGAGAAGGATTTTAAGGAGTATATGCACCTTAAAATAAGAGGACGTGCTTTTTGGGTTGTGTTTCTCAGCGAGAGGACGCTTCACTCGGTTGCAAGGGAGTTCGGTGGTAAGGAGAGAAGAGAGCGAGGTGTTAAAATCTTGCTCGTCGATGTGAGTTGGGGAAAAAGGGAGAATCGAGGGAGAATGAAAAAGTAGGAAGCGAGCCACAAAGGGGCAGGCGATCAACGTGTTAATGATAATATAGAGACGGAAAGAAAATGATGGACAATGCTTAGAGACATTCCCCAAGACATCTGAATAAACATCTTCCTCACTGCAAGAGCGAGCTAATACTTTGGTTGATATTTTATTCAAATGTTATTATTGGCATGTTTTCACCTTATTCCACGTCACCATTTCCTTCAGAAAACTTGAAAATTTTCATCGTCCTGGAGCGGGATGGAACCCCCACCTCCCGATTTCCCGTCCAACATGCTAGGCATTACATTACACAGGACAAGGAAATTCCATACGATGGGGCAGAAATAGCTTCAACTAACGCAAAATCTGTAGATTCTCAGATATCTATGTTCAGTTGCTTGGAATTTCCTTGTCCTGGGTAGTGTAATGACTAGCATGTTGGACGGGAAATCGGGAGGTGGGGGGCTCGATCCCCGCTCCAGGACGATGAAAATTTTCAAGTTTTCTGAAGGAAGTGGTGACATGGAATAAGGTGAAAACATACCAATAATAACATTACAATGCCTAACATGTATTTATGAAGAATTACTTCTTCGGGGAAATTAGTTTCCCAATTGTATATTTTATTTATCTGCTTCAGTCAGGTAAAATATGGGTTAAACCCCGATACAAAAGCTGGCTGCAAGCTGAAGCATCCACGAACCCTCCTCACAGGGCGCTGAAATATAACTCAGCAGCACCAAGCCCTGTTTATTGTGGAATCGACAGAATAGAGAACAAGCATTAAATTTTCAGTGAAATCAAGAGGATGCCACGACGAAATGTTAGAGACCCTACAGTCGGTAAAATTTGGGTGTGTTGAAAGGTTTCAGGAAGGATGGCGATCGATCCCTTCATTTGCCACCTTCAAGAATTGAATCCCATTTGAGAAATTACTTATCTGAAGGAATGAACGCGAATAGCGAAACTGTTAGAATGATTCCTGCCAACGATATGAACATGAAAGGTATTTGAATATTCTGTATGGGTTAGTGATTAGTGTTTTTCTCTGGAGCGGGTTACAGTGAGAACTAGCTGGATAAACTTTTTTCACTGACTGTATTGGCCATGGTTTCCCCATTTTTTCCCCCCGCTTATGCGTAATGTTCATAGTTTTAGTAGTTTTTTATTTATTACATTCCCTTGGAAAAACAGCTCTTACATTCTAAGTTCTTTGTTGACTCCGAGTTACACCCCTCTTTCCAATTGCCAAGTGTGGTTTCTTTTCGGCCAGAGTCAAATATCTAACCCAGCGTTTCTCAAACTGTGTCGCGAGCCGATTTTTTGAGGGCATCGATTTTTCGAGGTTTCATCAAAAAAACTTGTGGAAGAACATTGAAGACCACAAATATGACTTATGAAATATTTGAAATCTTTAACATCAAAAATGAGGTGATATCGAGGGGATTATGCTGTTGGCATAATCCCCTCGATATCCGCATTCTTCAATGCGTCGAAAGAAAAATTTGAATAACTGGATTGCGAATCCGCGACATGGCGACTTGGATATCGACAAAAGCCAACGAAGAACTCATCGATCTGTCTTAAAGTTTTGGCTGCCTGTTTAACAAAGATATCCAGCTTTTTCTACTGGCTTTGAAGACGCTGCTCTCTTTCAGATCTTCGTACATCTGTGAAGTTGAATTTTCAGCGATGGCAGGAGTCAAAATCAAATTTCGAAACGATTTGCGATTGTCGACCTTCTTTCTTCTAAAAATGGCTCGCATCGTCGTGAATGCTGTCATAAACAGAAACCGAAAACAAGCGCACCCTTCGCAATACCTCTTTATGGGAACTAGATCCCTTTCTTTGTAAACTTATATACAATAATAAATTTTAAAAAATAGTTGTAAAACATTTTTAAATTAAAAAACACTCCTGCCTCCTCATTGTTGAAGGTACGCAGTTACTATTAGCTCTATAGACTCTAGCTGTTAAAATACACTAACCGAATAAGACTGATTTTTTTTTTTTTGGTTGGAGGTTTTAACGACCACCGTGAGCAACTCAATGGGCTATAAGCAGTCGCCCGTCCCTAATTTAGGGCCACTGGTTCCAGGGAAGGGAGAGAGAGAGAGCCAGTGCCGTAAGACAAACACAACATCCATGCCTCACGGGATTCGAACCCGGACCCTTCTGGGACGAATGGTCACAAGCCAGCGCTTAGACCACTACGCCACCGGGGCTGCCACTGAATTTGCAACACAAGCTTCTAAATGAGACCGAGACACTTTAACAAGAACAAAAAATAGCTTTATCTATAGCTTCACACGTTTACAGTTTTTGAAATTAAATATTCCTTCAGTTTGGGAACTTTGAGTACACTTTCCGGTACATTTTGTGTAAATAAAAGTCATAAATAATTTACAGTCATTTTAGTCCTTTGGACTAGCAGTATAATGCTGTTTGCATGTAATAACCTTGTTCAATGTTCAGTTGAATTAACAAAGACTTAACAGCAGACTGCCTTAACGTTGTTATAAAGATATTGTACACTTACTGTTCTGCTCGACACCTCTGCGGACTACTGAAAACAGTCACTCGTAGCAGGAGCTGAAACCCTCCACTGGGCACTGGAACCATCACTGCGAACTATATACTGACAAGAGAACAGTTCATAGACATGAAGCACTCAAAGCTCCCCCTCACAAGTGTATGTGCCTTTGCATAAACGCGTTGGTTTAAAAGGGCGGGGAAGCACATCAGGAATATGACTAACTCCAACACTCATATCCATTAAAGCCCAGCGAGTCACGAAAGTTTGCCGTTCTAAAAACTGGATTGCCGCCCTGGTGGCCCAGTGGTCTAAGCGCTGGCTTCTGACCATTCGTCAGAGATGGGTCCGTATTCGAATCCCGTTATTCATGGATGTTGTGTCTGTCTTACGGCACTGGCTCTTTCCCTTCGCTGGTCTAACAAATTCTTACTCGTGCTCATCATTGACTTTGAGTCAAATGGAGTGTGTGCTCGAACTCCTATAAACCTTCTTTCCTTACGTCATTGATTTTGGCACCTTACGCACTTTTTTCCATTTCGGGAAACGGAGAACTGGGATCTAGTCCTGGGTGCTACAATGTTTGTTCGCTTGAGGTAAAGCCGGATCTAAATACGGACAGTCCGGGAAGTTGCCCGGAGCCCCAGTTCATGGAAGGCCTCCAAGCTTTGATTTTTTGTCGAGTTGTTTTTTCCGTTGCATACACATTATTTTCTCTTATTCCATCACATTGTTATTTTGAAAATCAGATTTAAAATATGAATAAAGTACATGATTATGTTGTCCCTCTCTCCCTGAGAAATCTGCAATCATTCAGATATTTACGATCAAGTGTTAACAGAAACTCGATTATAAGGAGATGTTGGACTTTATACATGAAAAGCGTTTTAATCAAATCTACTCTAATCTTTGTATTCTACTGAGTATTATTTTAACCCTTCCTGTAAGAGTAGCTACTGAGAAAAGGAGTTTTTCCAAATCAAAGCTCGTAAAAAAATATTTACGGTCTAGCATGAACCATGCAGGAAAGGCTTAAAAATCTAGCTGTTTTATCAATAGAACGGTAAATTGTAGGTTGGCGCGTTAGATACAGCGGAGATTGAAAAGGATTTTGCAAATAAGAATGCTCGTCGAAAGCTGCTGTAGGGTATGTCTAGCAATTTTTCGTTTTTGAATTTTTCGTAAGTTGAAGCGTATATGCTCCAACTTTGTCCGTCTGTCTGTCCGCACGATAACTCGCGTAAAAATGGTTCGATTTCGATGAAATTTTACTGTAGTATGTGATAGGGGAAACCTTGAGGACGAACCCTATTGAAAATAGGCAAAATGGGATCAAAGGTCAGTACATAAGAGCAGTATCCATTCCATCGCCCTTATGCGTCATAACTTGCATAAAAATTCTTCGATTGCGACAAAACTTTATCATGTTGTTCCGGAAGTATACTGAACCGGTTCTGTTCAATATCATTGAAATGGGGGCAAAGGTCAGGGCACAGGAGCGAGATTTATTCCACAGACATTATCCTCATGACTTGAGTAAAAATGCTTCTATTGCGACAAAACTTTAGTATGTTGTTCCGGAGGTATACTGATTTTTTTTTTTATTGAAGGTTTAATGGCCACCGTGAGCAGCTCCATGGGAGTCACCCATCCCTAATTTAGAGTTACTGGTTCCAGGGAAGGGAGAGAGCCAGTGCCGTAAGACAAACACAACATTTATTCCTCACCGGGATTCGAACCCGGACCCTTCACGGACGAATGATCATAAGCCAGCGCTTAGACAACTGCGGCACCGAGGCCGCGAGGTATACTGAACGAATTAATAGTCAGGGTAGGGAAGAGGGTTTGTCTGCGCGCGATTTCTGGTATGTTGGAAAGCGTATCATAATCAACGCATTGCATGATTTTACTAAGCTGTTTTTCTGAACTTCGATCAACAGTTTTCCAATACTTACATGTATGCGATATTTTAACTCCTGATGATACGGTCAAATGACTGAAAGTACTACAGATGTGCTTTTTAAATAAGTATAGGAATTTTAACTAGTGTTCAGGGTCCGATTGCATATGGGGACGGGGGAGAATTTTAGGAGCTGAAGCCCCGGCGTTTTGGAAGCAGCTCCACTGATATCCTTAAAAATTTGCATATATATTTTTTTAGTTTACATGTGTCGCACACGACTGCTAACAAAATTTTTATTATAAGGTGAAAGGGCGTCTGGTTTCTCTCTTTGTAAATGAAATCAAATGACTTACCTGCTTCTTTTTTTTTTTTTCTTTAATTGCAATACGACTTCTTGAACGCCCCTCGTATTAGGTGTACAAATAAGTTTTAAAGCGTTTTTTGTGTGACGTATACCCCTAATTTACATATCCGACATTCTCCCGCGTTGTTGTCATGTGACCGTAACTGGTCCAGAGTATAAAATGTGACACAGAAGTTTGCCCAACAGTCAAACACACTCACACATCGGTAGGTGAAAGATGGCAAGCGGTACTGCATTTATTCGACACTGCATTCGTTACGAATTTCATTTTGGAAAAAGTGCTGCAAAAGCATGTGCATCGATCTGTTCCTGGGGAGAATATTATATCGAAAAGCACGTGTGGTGGTTTTAGTTTAAACGGTTTAAAGCAGGTGATTTTGATGTTAGCGATCGAGAACGTAGCGGCGCCCCGCAGAAGGTTGCACATGAGGAACTGTAAGCATTGCTGGATGAAGATTCGCCTCAAACGCAAAAAGAACTAGCTGAACAACTGGGGGTAACTCAATAAACCATTTCCAATCGTTTGCACGCAATGGGAAAGATTCAGAAGGAAGGAAAATGGGTGTCTCATGACCTGAGCCAGGGGAACAAGGATGAGCGTGGCATGAAGTGTTTGAATCTGTTGAATAAACAAAACAGAAAGTCTTTCCTGTGTAAAATCGTTACGGGTGAGGAAAAGTGTATATGGTACGACAATCCCAAACGCAAAAAACACTGGGTAGACCCTGGTGAAGCAACACTGAAACCCAATATTCACTCCAAGAAAGTTCTGCTGTGCATCTGGTGGGATATGAAGGGCGTGCTCTATTATGAACTACTGGAAGAGGGTTAAACTGTTACTGCTGATCGTTACAAGCAACAATTGCCGCGATTGAACCAGGAAATCTGTCGGAAACGTCCACTGACAGGCAAAGGATTGTGTCGCGTGAAATTACTGCATGACAACGCTAGGCCGTATGTCGCGAAATCGGTCAAGGAAACGTTATGGACGCTTGGTTGGGAAGTTTTGGAACAGCTGGCGTAAAGTCCCGACATAGCCCCTTCAGACTATCATATGCTCCGATCGATGCAGCATGGTTTGTCTGCTGTACGGTTGAGGACACGTGACGAAGTGCAAAAATGGATTGACGACTTCATCGCGTCACATGACGAAGTATTCTTCATGGCTGGAATCCGTCAGCTGCCCGACCGATGGCGGAAGGTGATAGATAATGACGGCGCATATTTTGATTCCTAAAGGTATTGTTGTTTTCTCTCAAATTACATGTTGCGTTGTCTTGAAACGCTTTAAAACTTATTTGTACACCTAATACACATGACAAATACTGCTCATGATATACGCATAACATTTGCAGGTACTTTATGGTTATTTTTCTATCTCTACTGCAAGGGCCATATGTACGAGGGGTAAACGTACAAATGCAAATCCACCCTCTCCACGGTTCGTTCCAATTTGTTTTGTTTTTCTTCTTATTGGGGGTTTGCCGACCACCATGAGCAACTCGATAGCCTATAAGAAGACCCTAATTTAGGATCACTGACTCAAGGGAAGGGAGAGAGCCAGTGCCGCAAGCCAAACACAACATCCATATCTATGTTACGGAGATTTAATACAAGAATTTAAGGCAACAATATTAAATCTCATCGCAACTTTTCTTTCACCTCGTGTTCCATTTTTATTTGTCCCTCAAGCCTGGGAAAGTTGCACATTTTTCGCGTTGTCAGGAAGCAGGGCCGGATTAAGACCTTAGTGGGCCCCTAGGCTAAGACATTTGAGCGGGCCCCGAGGCTAAGATATCTCAATGGGCACTCAAAGAATCATGACGGAGAATCATTATGATATCCGTTAAAACACGAAACTGTAGCAATATAAATATACGATGTCATCGCTCTGTCCACGTTATTTTATAAACAACGCATAGCAACTGAAAAACTGTTGTTCCAACACCGCTGGGATCGAACCCCAGATCTCTCGATAGCGTAAAGCGAACGCACTCGGCTAGTTATCGAGAGATCTGGGGTTCGATCCCAGCGGTGTCGGAACAACAGTTTTTCAGTTGCTATGCGTTGCTTTATAAAATAACGTGGACAGAGCGATGACATCGTTTATTTACATTATCACCACGTATTTGAAATATATTCACCATTTCTATCGCCCTGTAGCAATATGCTTGCGATAATTAATATGTAGTGCATTTTGAAACTAAGTTATCTGCAGAGTTTTCATAATAAGTCACTGTATTTTCTGTTGTTCGCGTAAGAACACGAGTTAAAAGCTGAAGATTCCTATATTTTGTGTTGAATTTCTTTAATGGTTCACCACAGTATATTTTTGTTGGTGCATCTTTTTTGTTATGCAATGTGAAGCCACAGGAACTTTGACCATTACCGGTTCCAAGTGTAAATTGGGAGGTGTAGGTGGATGGTAGTAAAAAATCTGAGATTATTTCGCTGATTCCGCTGTACACAGCGACATGAAACCTTTACCCTTTGTAAGCCATTGCCTTGAAATCTGTTCATCTACCAGGCCTGGTTTATGACCAAGTGGAATCATACGAGAGCGAGACGAAAGTAAAACTAGTTTACAAACCTCTTTCCCTACCTATCTGTCTATTATTTGCGCAGGCGTGTCTCCTGGGCCCTTGGCCATGGTGGGCCCCAAGACCCTTATAGACTTATTCCCCCTGTCAAGAAGTAGGGATTTTCAGAGAGCGCCAAGCTGTCGCATTTTAAAACCATTTCAAGTCGTGGCTTTGTATTTCGTAGCCGTATTTGGTATTGTCAAATGCAATTAGCACTTTTCAGCATGTATGTTCAAAGGTAACCGAAGGAGCGACTATTCTTAGCTTTGAGGCTTTAGTCTTGAGACGCCGCCTTTTTAATCCGTGGGAGTGGAGTATCTCTGTGTGTGTTTGGAGGCTAGGGTCACCTTTAGCCTAGCGGCAAGTTGGCGAAAGAAATGGGACAGTTGACTCGTGGAGATGGCACAAACGTTCTAAACTACGGTACGAGGAGAGAAGGGGTTTTCCCGATGGTGTGAAAAAAGGCGTAGAAAGTTAGCGGTAACAGGTATCCACAGAGCCTGGAAATATCGTATATCGCTCGCAACAAATAGAGTAGAAAGAGCTTAGGGACAACCTTCGCCGAGGTAGATAAGAGAAATAAATCGTTTTAAAAGGTAGAGAAGTATTCTATGAAATAGTGTAGCATCCTGCTTATTATTACTATACCTTTTCTATTGTTTCCCTTCACACTGGTTTTTGCGTACAGAACTCCAACTACGGACCCCACGATGAAAGAATCTATTATTATTATTATCATCAACCACGTAGCACTATGATCGTTATTTACAACGTTCACCTGGAAAAATAGACCAAGTTAACACCTCACAAGGATTCGAACCTGGGCCTATCTCTGACGAATAGTCAGAAGCCAGCGCTTACGCCACTGCGCCACAGAGGCGGCCTAATTTTCATATCTTATACTGTAAATATTTTTCTCTTTAACTTCAGAGGTAAATATTCCTCTGCGCTATATTTTCCGAAATTTCTGAAAAGTCTGGTTAAGAGAAATAGGGACCCCGTAGCATGGTTCTTGCCCGGAATCCGCAAACCTCTGGATCCGGCTTTGGGTTGAAGTTCTTCCTCTTCCCACCAGATACCTGCCCTAAATTTAACGACATGTAAATACATAGGCACCGATTACGAGGGTGCTCCGAGATTCAAGCACAGGCTGAAACTCACCAATGGGTGCAGAGCACCATTAATTCGTTGATAACAATAAGTTTCCTCTAAAGTAACTTAAATTGCCCGTTTTTCAATTTTCAGAGGAATAGCACTCTATAAGTTAGGTCCTTCTAATACTTCTGTATAGTGTACGTTGTGAAAAAACAACGGCTTACACATTTAAGTCTTTTGATATACACTGCTGGCCGCCCAAAATGCAACACCAAGAAGAACACGAGATAAAAAAGCCAGATTTACTGGACACATAACAACAGATACAAATATGAAACGATTGAGCTTACAGGCCCGTGCGACTTGCGGAACACGCAGGCAACAATAGTTCGTGTGGCCCCCATGGCTGGCAATAACGGCCGCTACACGCCGCGGCATCGAACGAAAGAGGCTTTGGATGTGGGCTTGGGGTATGTCGGTCCAAGCTGCTTCCACGCGTTGCCACAGTTCATCAGGCGTAGCCGCGGGTGGTGCTTGCCGGGCCACTCGGTTGCCGATCAGCGACCAGACGTGTTCGATGGGCGACATATCGGTAGAACAGGCGGACCACGGCCGCAGTGACACCTGGTAGGCCGTGAAGAATTGTTGCACGATGCGTGCCACGTGCGGGCGCGCATTGTCCTCCTGAAACGTGGCCGCTGGCTGGTCATGCAGGTAAGGGAGGACTACAGGGTCCAAAACGTCGGAGATGTAGCGGTGGCTGTTGAGTGTACCGGCGATGCGTACCAAAGGGGTGCGGGTGTCATATCCAATTGCGTCCCAAACCATAACGCCAGGCGACGGAGCGATATGGCGATGCATAATGCAGGAGTCATACAGTCTCTCGCCGCGGTGCCACCACACGCGGATCCGACCATCGTGGTGTTGCAGGCAGAAGCGGGATTTATCGGAAAAGACAATGTCGTGCCATTCCGTAGTCCAGGGACGGCGTTCAACGGCCCACTGCCGCCGCACTCGCCGGTGGTGTAACGTCAATGGTAATCAGAGCAATGGGCGCCGTGCGACAAGTCCCCGCTCCTGCAGACGACCTCGAACGGAACGTGCTGACACAGGTTGTTGCGCAACACACCCTAATTCCTGCGCTAACGTTCGTGATGTGGCGGTGCGAGCCGTCAATGCCCACTGCACAGCATGCCGGTCCTCTCGTTCGATGGTGTGCCGCGACTGCGGCAATCGCTCACGTCGGTCCGTTCGTCCCTCCTGTACCCACCGAATCCATGCTGGCCTCACTTTGGCTGGATGTCGTCCCACACGGGCGCCGATGTCTTGGTATGATAAACCGCTGTCGCGATAAGCCACTATCCGTCGTCTGTCGAACTCCGAAACGTGCAGGAATGACTGCCTTATTCTGCGACGAGGCATCAGGAAGCTTCCCACGCATAGGCCTGACAGCACAACACACTTCCACTACTTACACCTCGCCTTCTGTGCACCCTTCTTATAGTGAGTCTCTGTGGCGTGCCGGGCGCACATGATTTGCATATGCCCTGCAATGCTAATCATTTGCATATCCTCTCGCGGCGACATTTTCACTCAACTTCACAGTGCGATATGATCACGGTCGGCTTCAGGCTTGTTTTTATACCATTTGCAGCTGTACCGCGCATCGTAACAACGCAGCTGATTCGTTCATTTGCTTTTGAAGGGGTGTCCGGTGACTTTTGTCAATATAGTGTACATTTGGGGAGATAAGAGGTTATGTGGTTTAAATTGTTATGAGAACTAAACGATCTTGAAAAGAACATAAACTACTCGTGCTCACGAAAGGTTTTTACAATCCAGTTTTAGAATTCGCGTTAAGGTTGATGACGGAAGAGGTGGAAATAAAAATTGCGTTTCGGAAAAATACTGTATGCACATGCACGTAATTTGAGACTCGCAAGAACAGAATAAAGTAGCGCGCCGGTTGTACGAATTCCAAGGATCAAAATTAAAGCACGTATGTAAGAAGTGCATAAGGAAAATTAAGAGCGTGGTTACACCGTTAAAAATTCTGTAGTAGGTTGCATCTAAAAGTGGTGCTACACCAAATACACTACTTTTGGGTCAAATGTAGAGCATTGTGTGGTGCTTGAAATATACAGTACAAAAATATGATTCAATTACTAACCATGTTATGGCATCCAACCTGAGTGGTGCATAGTTGCACCAATTGCACCATGTTTTTGAATGTTTCATGTACCAAACATTAGTTTACACCTTAGCCCTAAAAGTAGGGTAACTGGTGTTGCACTAATTTTTGGTACAACCTAAACAAAAACTTTTTTAACAATGTAACTATACACTGAGTGATCAATGAGTTATGCTCACCTACCTAATACTTCGTAGGTCCTTCTTTCGCCCTCAGTACAGCAGCTATCCGACGTTGCATCGATTCAACATACACTGAGACAGCCCTCAAGCATGAAAAACGAAACGTTGAATGAGTATTACTTACAAGCACCGTACCATGGCTTCACATTGTCCATTCGTCCATTAATTCTTAGCTGTGTTTAAAAACTTTATTGTTACAAGACAGATTTTCTATTTTCTTATTTACGAGACTCAATGTAAAAATGTAACATGAAATGTTTCAGGGGCTGTTGTCATTCCGCAAACGGATATCCACCAACAGTGCAGGATGTCAGCAAAATCTTTCGAGGTGAGGTGATTTCGCTGGAGAGAACACGGAACCTCGGAGAGAGGCATGTTATATGGAAATATTCAAACTTTATTTAAATTGTAACTTTTGTTATTTTGTGTGCCACCGACAGCGAAAAATTCCTCCCCAGCCAAAAAGGCGCGCTGCACAGATTCATTTCGGAGAAAGGTCATTCTCTCGTCAATCGTTTGACCCACCCACGAACAAAAGGACTCCCTCTGTCCCCTTGACGTAAGAAGAAGTTGTACTCTTAATTGCTTACTCCCATTGCCCATGACGGGTTCTGAGAAACAGTCCGACGACGGCTGGGGAGGGGGGAGGGGGGTGTCCTTTTCTTCGTGGGAAGGGTCCCACGATCGACGAGAGAATGACCTTTCTCCGAAATCTGTGCTGAGCGCCATTTTTGTTGGGGAGGGAATTTCTCACTGTCGTTGGCACACAAAATAACAAAAGTTACAATTTAAATAAAGTTTGAATATTTCCATATAACAGGCATACCGGAAGAGGGGTAAACCTCGTCGTAGAGGGACGTGTCTTTTATCTTTTTTTTTATTAAAGGTTTAACTACCACCTTGCGCAACTCAATGGGCTATACATATAAAGCAGTCGCCCGTCCCCAATTTAGGGTCACTGGTTCCAGGGAAGCCAGTGCCGGACATGCCCCTAAATACTGGGAGTGAATATACGGAGTCAGCGTAGTTGACGCTACGAATATATTGCGAGATTCACAAAAAGCTGATCATGCTTAATGAAGACTTGGTCTTATTTGTGGCACAGGAATTTTCCTCCTCCCTATAACAGAATTTTTGAAAGTTAGTGAGAGCTGAAGGGTATAGAACCTATAAGGGACCTGATTGGCAAGATCCCGACCCTGTGCATATATGACTTTTGGCAAGCTTCTTAATAAAGCTATGAAGTTTATACCAACAAGGACTAGATTTTTTTTTCTTCTTTGTGATTTACTTATGTAGTGCATCATCTTCCAGAAACACTTAGTCTCTAGAAAAGCAAAAATGTAGTGATATATTTTAATATAAACTAGGAATGGGGTATTCGAATCCTCGAATCCCGCGAATCTTGAAAAAAGATTCGAGATTCGAAAACTCGAATCTTAGCGCTATTTTCGTCATTCAAATCTTTCGAATCTTAACCTAAGAAACTTGGCGTTTGGTGCTTGTTCTAGATAGATATTTGTTCGAATTTTTTTTAGCGGGACCAGCTATGATATTAGAGAACAATCGAAGAAGATCGTCTACAGTGTGTACACAACTATTTGAAATAGCTTGTTACTTCCAAAATTTGAGGAAGCACTTTAAAAAGTTTTTTTTTTTTTTTTGATTGAAGGTTTAACGACCACCGTGAGCAACTCAATGGGCTATAAGCAGTCGCCCGTCCCTAATTTAGGGTCACTGGTTCCAGGGAAGGGAGAGAGCCAGTGCCGTAAGACAAACAAAAAAGTTCTCAATCATACCACCTCCGACAGTAAGGTCAGAAAAACTATTCAGCCCATCAGATGTCATAGCTGATAACAAGTTAGTAAAATCATGCAATGCATTGATTATGATACGCTTTCCAACATACCAGAAATCATTACTCAAGTTATGAAGATAATGGCTGTAGAATAAATCTCGCTCCTATGACCTGACCTTTGACCCCATTTCGATGATATTCAACAGAACCGGTTCAGTATATTTCTGGAACAACATGATAAAGTTTTGTCGCAATCGAAGCGTTTTTACGTAAGTTATGACGCATAAGTACGATGGAATAGATTCCGCTCCTATGTCCTGACCTTTAACCCCGTTTCGCCCATTTTCAATAGGGTTCGTCCCCAGGTGGTCCCCTACCACATACTAAAATTTCATCGAAATCGAACATTTTTACGTAAGTTATGACGCACAAGGGCAATGGAATGCATCCCGCTCTTATGTCCTGACCTTTGACCCCACTTTACCCATTTTCAATAGGGTACATCTCCAGGTGGTCCCCTACGACATACTAAACTGTCATCGAAATCGAACCATATTTACTTAAGTTATGACGCATAAGGGCAATGGAATGGATCCCGCTCCTATGTCGTGACCTTTGACCCCATTGACCCGATTTTCAATAGGGTTTGTCCCCAAGTAGTCCCCTATCCCATAATAAAATTTCGTAGAAATCGAACCATTTTTACATGAGTTATCGTGCTGACAGACGGACGGACAAAGCTGGAGCACATACACTTCTTTAACCTACGGTTGGAAAGCGTAAAAAAACGAAATAGGCTAGACCCAGAGCGAGTTCGAATGCTAGTGTTTATTAACTCTTAAAACAAACATGTTTTTGATTTTTCTTCGTTTCCTGGAACGAATTTACTCAATTTAGTGTTCCATGCTTAGAGTTTATCTACATTAACTCTTGAAATAATCCTCCCCACTACACTTGCTTTGATTTAAAAAGGTTAGAAAAATGTCAAAAATGTGAATTGTTACTCAAATATTTCTTTGTCAAATTATGTTCAGAAAATGGAAATGGACTTCAAGACTCAAGAGTTATGTACTTCATTTGGTAAATGTAAATTATAAATTTCATTTGTATCTTCTTAATAAATATGGGTATATTTTTTGAAAACCGTATTCTTCAATTTGTTTTTCATTAAACACAGATTTCAAATTTTTCTTCAATTAAAAGCTTTTAATTTTAAGTAGAAGTCTTTTTCTTTCCTTTTTTTTTTTTTCTTATAATTCTTCTTATATGAAGGCTTCGAGATTCGGGAGTTTCGAGAACCTTTCAGGATTCGGATTCGAGAAAATTAAGGATTCTTTTTTTTTTTTTGATTGGAGGTTTTAACGACCACCGTGAGCAACTCAATGGGCTATAAGCAGTCGCCCGTCCCTAATTTAGGGTCACTGGTTCCAGGGAAGGGAGAGAGCCAGTGCCGTAAGACAAACACAACATCCATGCCTCACCGGGATTCGAACCCGGACCCCTTACGGACAAATGATCAGAGGCCATCGCTTAGACCACTGCACCACCGGGGCGGCAATTAAGGATTCGTCCCACTTGTAATACTAGTATAAACCACACAACTTTTTTTGTTTTGTTTTTTGTTTGGGGGTTTAACGACCACCGTGAGCAATTCAGTGGACGAAAGCAGTCGCCCGTCCCGAATTCACGGTGACTGGTTCCAGGGAAGGGAGAGGGCCAGTGCCATAAGACAAACACAACTTCCATGCTTCACCGGGATTCGAACCGGGACCCATCTCGGACGAATGGTCAGAAGCCAGCACTTAAGACCACTGCGCAACCGGAGGAGGCCCAAACAACTTTAAGAACTCATTTGTGTGTATATTCAACAAGCTAATCTGAAATTACGCATTTCTGGTTTTCTTTTTTTTTTTTTTTCTTTTTTTTGAGATTTAACGACCACCGTGAGCAACTCAATGGGCTATAAGCAGTCGCCCGTCCCTAATTTAGAGTCACTGGTTCCAGGGAAGGGAGAGAGCCAGTGCCGTAAGACAAACACAACATCCATGCCTCACCGGGCGATTCGAACCCGGACCCCTTCCGACGAATGATCAGAGGCCAACGCCTTAGACCACTGCGCCACTGGGGCGGCTTTCTGGTTTTCTTTGCGCTGCAGAAAATTAGGAATAAAAAAAAAATCCGCCTTTCATCCCGAGGAAGGAAATTGAAAGCGGAGTCCAAAATTCATAGCGATAAGCATTAAATTTTAGAGGATACTCGACAAATAAATAATTTTTTCCGGGGAAAGCAACGTCAAATGGGAGGGGAGGACTTGAAATTTAAAAAATCAAGTGAAATTAAGTATCCAAGAGAGCAGAACTTCAAAACTGAAGTTAAAAATTATTTTGTACTTCCGTAGAGTGAGGAATTCAGAATTTAAAATTCCTGCTGGATTTAGTCCTGAAATGCCAGAACTTTGAATAATTGTTAGAAATAAAGGATTTTGCATATAGGGATCATATTAGTTGCAAAGGTTCAAAAACATAGTATTTTTTCTAACTTCCTCAGCTCAAAATAGGAAAGCCGCCCCGGTGGCGCAGTGGTCTAAGGCGCTGGCCTCTGATCATTCGTCCGGAAGGGGTCCGGGTTCGAATCCCGGTGAGGCATGGATGTTGTGTTTGTCTTACGGCACTGGCTCTCTCCCTTCCCTGGAACCAATGACCCTAAATTAGGGACGGGCGACTGCTTATAGCCCATTGAGTTGCTCACGGTGGTCGTTAAACCTCCAATCAAAAAAAAAAAAAAAATAGGAAAAATAGTAAAAAAAGTAGTGGTCACCCATAAAATAGCAAATATTATAACTTCCATTAAGGTGGTACCACCTAAAATCTCTGTTTTGTGTTTCTAATGGTAAATCTTCTTTACATATTTTCTTCGCAATTAACGCATTCCCAAAGATGAAAATTTGCACATCGATAAAACTAACTTTAAGTTATAGCATGGGATACTTAATACTTGTTAAAACATAACCATAACTAAGCAATCCAACATTTGTTTGTCTACTGACGTCATCAATGTACAGGTCGCGCCATCTATTAACAGGTCAGAACATTACTCAAAAGAAAATGATTGATTTTGAGTAATGTAATTATGATTATGTTTTAGCAAGTATTAAGTATCCCATGCTATAACTTACAGTTAGTTTTATGAATGTGGAAATTTTCATGCTTGGGAATACATTAATTGCGAAGAAAATATGTAAAGAAGTTTTACCATTGGAAACATAAGGCATAGATTTTAGGAGGAACCACCTTAAACGACAATTGTAAGTATAGATATGTTACTCACTGCTCTCAAACCTATAATTAAATGTAAATACATATTTATTAAGAACACTCCCTCTAAAAAAATAAAGTTTAATTGAATTATAAAAGAAACCTGCACATGCCATTCGTTTCAATGATGGAAAATTTTCAAGACCTTTTAATGATACCAGATTATCATTTCCACAAACGTTTGGAGAAATGGGTTCTTGATATTTTTCGCTAAATCTCTTAAAGATTACAGGAGCGCCTATGTCGGAACAGAGGCTGCATTAGGAATCCTTCAAGATTTCGCCCTCTTGTTTTCCCCTCTCACCCAGTAATTTGTCTTCAGCTTTTTAAGAAAAGATGAACCGCACCTTCGTAGCTTGATGTGCTGCTCAGGTAATGATAGTGATTCGTGTAACGAGGATCATAACACACAGGCAAGCCCTAAAAGTCATTGAGGGGAATCACCTTCCAGCAAATTTAACTCACTCTTTAGTAGTCTTAAGAGTACCGGCTCGGCGAAAACCCTTCAAGGCGACTGACCGAAACTTAGCCTGCCTGCTGCTGCTCCTTGATCCTACGACCTCTATTTTTTTTTTTTTTAAATAAATTGCAAAACTATACTGGCATATCACGTCCTGAGCAGATGCAGAAATGTCTCCACTTCTTACCGTAAAACCTGGTATCGCAGCTTTCAGGTAAGAAGAATTTCTCCAAATCATTAAGTTTCCTGCTCTATAAACAAATAAATACTAAGGGCAGGATCTCCGAACCTACATCGCAGAAAACAAATTTAAGTTCCATAAGAAACATTATTTTATTTTTATTTTAGTTCCATAAGAAACATTAAAGCAAGAACAATTTCACGCAGTAAGCAGCTCACCTATTTCCTTCTCCAGCTGCCATATTTTCACTGAACGTTTCACATGTTATCGGAATGATACAAGGCCCTGTCGGTTGAAACGATCACACGCAAAAAAAAAACACGTAAACTATAATGTCTGGAGCATTTTCATGCGTATGAATTATACTTGTAACAAACAGCAGATATGGAAGGCTACTCAATGTTGCATGAAAAAAAAACTGCTTAAACGAAGGATATAATGCTCACGTGTGCACAAGTTATTGCATTTATACATCTGAGCAACATGCTCCGACAGTTTCATCACCTTCAGAATGAGCCAAGTGCAGACCCGTAGCCAGACAAGCCAGTTCGGAAAGGCGGTTGATGACTGAGATCGGGCGAAGGATATAAAGTGGTCGGGCAAACGATGTAAAAGAGGTCGGGCGTTACACTATACTGTTGTATGAGTCACTAGGACGGGCAAAAGAAACACAGGTCGGGCGCAGCCCAGCCTGGCCCTCCCCTGGATATGTGTAAATGAAACCCATCACGCTATTGGTTTGCTGTTGTTCTACTGCCCCGTACAGTACACACACAAAATCAGAGACTGATTTCCCAACAGGCCGACTCGGCCCGGGCCTAGGGCGGCAAATTTCAGTGGTAGTAGAAATCTATAATTTGTTAATGCCCATAAAAATAATGAAAGAAACATTTAAAATTAAAGTGGAAACTGACGTTTCCCACAATCCCTTACCTCTTCGACTTGAGAAACTATAGACAAACATATATTAATCTTTTCAGAACTTCCTTAAAACTTGTCAATTTTAAAAAATTCGATGCTGTTAAAATTTTAATGTAGCGCTTGTGCGCATGAATTGTAAAATTCGCTTTCATTTCAAATTCAAAATTTATTTATTACATGACACAGCGAATTGTATGCATTGAAATTGCAAATAAAATCAGTGTTCAAGAGATAAAGCGTCAATTAGTTTTCAGTTAATCGGTGTCCTTAGCTGATGAGCGAAAACTATGGCGAAGCATAAGTCCAATTGTCCTGCATGAAAGGCTCTGCGCTGCCATGCAATTGTACTGCATGAAAGGCTTTGCCCTGCTGGGGAGAGATGGGACGTGCCTACCCCTCGCAAGACGCACATGAGATAAACGCAGATAGCAATGAGCGAATATGTCCGTGTAGCTCAGTTGGAAGAGCGACTTACTTCGGAGTGAGTGGGCACAGACTTCTACGTTATAAGCCATACATTAATGAAAATTGATATATTCAGCACACTTTTGAAACAGCTTATGTTGAATATATTACTTTAGTATAAAGGAATTCTGTAATTAGTCAGTAATAGTTTCATGCTGAGTTAAATACAACAAACATTTTTCAGACCTATTGAGAAATGAAACAGTTATTAAGAAAAATACAAAGGAAAACAAGAGTCGTGACTGAGTGGTACAAGGCGCTTGCTACCAATCGTTCTCCCGTAGAAGGAATCCTTATACAAGTCACTTACGTGATAAGTATAAAAGATATAATTATGCCCTAAGAAATGTTATTAAGCATGCGAAAGTTGCTTATTACAACTACGCTATTTCAGATGCAGGAAATAATCAAATCTGCTATTAACAAACGATTCTGTGCTGCTGAAACTCCGTTGACGTTAAGAAGAAATTCTGGTAATTTTATTGTTGATTCAAAATCAGTCGCTAATGAATTCAACAAGTACTTCATTAACATAGGTCATGATTTATCATCTCAGCAAAACTTGCCCACAAACTCTAAAGGTTATGATTCTTTATAGAAAATTAAGGGTCCCTTTTTCAATGTTTCGAGCCCTGTGGATGATACTGAAATTTCTAACATTATCCCTTCTTTGCCCCTGAAAAGAAGTTCCGGTTCAGACAATATTAATAGCAGAGTCATAAAAGACTCAGTCTCCATTTTGGTACCACTTATAACATATGTTATTAATCTGAGTTTTTATTCGGGGGTCATTTTCCTGACAGTCTGAAAATCGCTAAGGTTATTCCTCTTTTTAAAAAAGGAGATAGGGAATTTACCTGTAATTACAGACCGATATCTTTGTTACCTATTTTGAGTAAAATTATTGAAAAGTCTATTCATAGCAGAAAAGTTGATTTTTTACACAACCATGGTATGGCTCTCTTTGGTTCAGTTCGGTTTACAAAGAAACAGATCTACTGAAATGGCTGTTGCTAAGTTGTTAAACTTCATTTCTGAAGCACTAGAGGAGAGTCGTTATACTATTTGTTTTTATTGATTTCCAGAAAGCTTTCGATACGGTAAATCATCATATTCTGTTACATAAATTAACCAAATACGGTTTTTCGTGGCAAAATACTTTCCCTCTTAATGAGCTACCTCTCTAATCGCGAACAGTATGTCTCTGTAAATAATATAAACTATGATTTACTTAATATTTCATGTGGGACCGTTACTGTTATATATTAATTACCTTATGTGCCTACAATCAACTCATGCGTTGTTATACGCGGATGACACAGTCATTTTTCCAAAATGTCATAATTTGCATAAGCTACAGGTAATGGTCAATAACGATCTATTAAATTTATCTGATTGGTTATACTCTAACAAATTATCACTTAATATTTTTAAAACCAACTCTGTATGTTTCCGAAATGTTCATAAAAAAGGTGACGTAAATAACTTTTCAGTCAGAATTAATAATCTCCCACTTAAAATTGTAGATAAAGTTCAGTATCTAGGAGTTTGGTTTGATGAATTCTTTAACTGGAACACTCATGTTCAGTTTATTTTTTTAAATCCCTTAGGTTGGCCTACTTAGTAAAATTAAGCATCTCTTCCCTTTCAATGTCCTAAAAACATTTTCCTATGCTTTTATTTATACCCATCTCTCCTATTGTCTAGAATCCTGGTATTCAAATATTAGTGCAAACAATAAGTTATTATGCTTGCTCAAATTACAGAGGAAATCTGTTCGCTATATGCTGAACACATGTCTCATTCAAAACCATTATTTCTAAAAATTCGTGAAATTTTACCTTGAAACTAGGTATCATGTTTTTTTTGTTTTTGTTTTGCTCACCACCGTGAGCAACTCAATGGGCTATAAGCAGTCGCCCGTCCCTAATTTAGGGTCACTGGTTCGAGGGAAGGGAGAGAGCCAGTGCCGTAAGACAAACACAACATCCATGCCTGACCGGGATTCGAACCCGGACCCCTTACGGATGAATGATCAGAGACCAGCGCCTTAGACCACTGCGCTACCGGGGCGGCGTATCATGTTTTTTTAAAATAGTGCATCTTAAACTGCGTATTTTTCAATCTGACATCAGATATCTGGATCATGCTGTCTTCACCAGATCTGTTGCTAACAAGAAATTATGTCTACCGTCTGTTAGACTTAATTATGGTTTAAATAGCATAATGTATAAAGCCATTATCCCATGGAATAATCTCCCAGAGAGCATCAGATCTCGGGAAAATATCAAAACGATTTCCTTGTCTCTGCGAAATTACTTTGTAAATCATCCTGATTTTCATCACGAATCTCAACATTACCATTAAATTGTAGTCCCAAGCTATGCTGCTAACTGTGACGTTTCTGTTATAACTATCTAGCTTGCCTTTATATATTTCATTCCTTTTCTTACATCTGATAGGGGGAGTCGCCTTACAACTAATATTTTCAGATTCCTCCTAGTGTAGTGCATTTTCATATGACTAAGTTTTCAATGTGTGCAATAAAATAACTGTAATTGCAAGATGGGTCCGGGCCCGATTCCAGAGTAAGGCACGGATGGTATATCTATCTTACGCGTCACTGGCTTCCTCCCTCTTTTAGAACCAACGACCTCAAATTAGGGACGTGAGACTACTTATACGCTCAACGGACAAAACATTATATATACCTACCTAATAGCGTGTTGGTCTACCTCTAGTGTGAATAACGGCCTGTACACACCGAGGCATCGACTCCGGAGGTAATGCCAGCCACGCCTGTTGCAGCATTGTCAACTCTGCTCGAGACGTAGATACAGGAGACATGGGTCTGATGTTCCCAGCCACGCCTGTTGCAGCATTGTCAACTCTGCTCGAGACGTAGATGCAGGAGACATGGATCTGATGTTCCCAGCCACGCCTGTTGCAGCATTGTCAACTCTGCTCGAGACGTAGATGCAGGAGACATGGATCTGATGTTCCCAGCCACGCCTGTTGCAGCATTGTCAACTCTGCTCGAGACGTAGATGCAGGAGACATGGATCTTATGTTCCGCTCCACGGCATTCCAGAGAGCTTCTACAGGGTTTAAATCCATAGACCTTGGGAACCACTGTCCTTCTGAATCAGACCATCGGCCGCAGGATGCGCGAAGGCCATGTAAACGTGTAGGTGATCAGCCAGCACATGCTGGTAGCACGCAGCGGTTAAGGACCTCTCCAGAGACTAAGAGACCTAATGTGTCCCACGAGGTGGCACCCCAAACCACCGCAGAGTCACCACCCGGCACCCTTCGCCAGCTTGGTACAGCTGAAACGGGATTCATCTGACCACACGATGCGGCGCCACTCTGCTGAGGTCCAGTTTTGATGTTCTCGGCACCAGACAAGCCGTAATTTACGATGATGAGCAGTCAATAGGGTGGCACTCGAGTAGAGCATCGGCTTCAGTAGCCCAGGATACGCAGCATGCGCCATACCTTTTGTATGCTGACAATGCTTGAGCCTACGACATTTAACCTGGATGTGATTTGCGCCGCCGTTGTCAAGCAGTCTGTCTGTACGAGCGTGTATACTCTACGTCGATCCCAGTCATTAATGGTGTGTGGTCGGCCATCGCTTGCTCTCTGGACGCTGGTACGTCCGTCGGTGGTATACTTGCGGTACACCCTTGATACGGTTGCCCTTGGGAACCCATATGTTCTTATCACTTGAGAGATAGAATGACCGATCTGTCTTGCGCCGTCAATGTCTCCACGATTAAAGTCGCTGAGATCACCACGTTTACCCATGTTCGCCGATTGCGATACACTGTTGGGAAGATCAGATTAGATCATATGTATAGGATTTTAGGAAGGTAGTGTCTGACCCCAGGTCTTAAAAAACCCTTAGAAATAGGAAGCTAGGAGGTTTGGGCTAGAGTGCCCGATAGGAAAGTCACACGAAAGGGAGCTAGAAGACGCACTTATTTACTACCGGGGGCCAGTACCCGGGGTCCGACGGCTTAATGTGCCCATCCGACGCACGGTGGATATTTAGTAGTTCGAGCGTTCGTACCCGCTGGATTCGAGCCTGAGGTTTCTCCGTGGCAGTCACGAACGTCGACCACTAGGCCATCCGCGGCTCCACTGTTCGGAAGCCCTGCTGTCCGCCTATTTATCGCCTGCGTTCGGTTTGGGTCTGTTCCATTCTGCGCGGGGGACGTTCATGTAACTACCCATCACCCTCTCTAATGTTTTGTCTACCGAGTGTATTATCCTAATGAGTTGCTCACGATTGTTGTTACCCTCTCCCCGCCCCCAAAATTTTTTTTTTGGCCATAATATGTCCATATTTACTCACATGTATAAAGATTGAATGAAAAACGGCAACTGTTTCAAGAATGTTCAAAAGTTTAACTACTGGATAATGATTAACAATAACATTTTATTTATTCTCATATTTATTTTTAAGAAAATTAGTATACAGCGCTTTTTTTTTTTGAGCATGCCCTAAAATTTACAAAACACGCATATGCTTGCTCGTCAGAGCCTCCGATATTTCTCTATGTACTGAACAGAAATATCGCCCTATGGCGAGGCAACGTATAATACACGGTGGTGTGTTCTATTTGCGAGTCAATTCAATGCTTGCTAATTCATTTATATGTAAATCGCCAAAAGGGAAAGCCGTGATACTCTATATCTCCCATATCGTGACATTACGAAATACAGTGGAACCTCGATAAACCGCTACCTCCACCTTCCGCTCACGGGTTACAAATCTTATTCTGTTGTACTAAATGGAAATTTCCCCCTTTAAACCGCCACCTCGCTGTCCGCCATCAGCCAGGACATCCTAGCGACATTTTGGCGTTTCTCATTGGAAAAAACTCCGTTGAACTGCTTCTCAAAATATTCTTCCCTTGCATTGGATACTCCAAATCGCCCATCTTATTCCTAAGCGATGGCTTATGACCGTTTGTCAGGAAGGGGTCCGGGTTCGAATCCCGGTGAGGCATGGATGTTGTGTTTGTCTTACGGCCCGGCTCTCTCCCGTCCCTGGAACCAGTGGCCCTAAATTAGGGACGGACGACTGCTTATAGCCCATTGAGTTTTTAACGGTGATCGTTAAACCTCCAATAAGAAAAAAAAAAGTGCGCCCGAAAAGCATGTGGTCAGCTGTCGAAAATCAAGGACACTCTTGTGTGATTTATTGCATCTAAACAGAAGTGACACGACTTGTATGTGTGTTTGTCCGGTTCAATACTGAAACCCTGTTCATATGGTTAGCTTTACGATTTGACTAAACGACAGTAGCTTAACTGCTGCTCGTCTTACATTTCCGTAAAGGAAGTACTACTCTCTCAGAAAATGACATTTTCTGTCCTACAAAACCTCTAGTAATCCAACGCCTTCGGTAGCCACTGTTTCTCGCAGGGATTGCTTGTTGTGTGGGCTTCTTTTCATTCGTCAGTTTTTTTCTTTTTTTTTTAAAGCAGCATAAAATGGATAAAGCATTGTATGAGAAAATTTTGTTATGCGAATTCAAGGATCGTAATCCTGGATGTAGCCATCGGGCATCAGGAAATCACTTTTCCAACCTTTTTGACAAGACAGTTAGCAGGAGGAGACATATTAAACGACAAACATGAAAGGATGAGATCTGAAAAACAACTGCGCCGCCCCCGGTGGTGCAGTGGTCTACTCATCGAGAGTGCTGCTGTGTTTTTTGCTCCGCGATTTTCGTTCAGTAAGTGCTCTTGCCGGCACTTGTGTGCGTGTGTGTTCTGCGAAGGTTCCACCTTTCTGTTTGTGTATCTACCAAGTTGGTAAGTGTTTGTTTATTTGGTAATCTTCATTTTTGTCTTGGCCGAGTCGGCCAAGACGTGAGCGCTTCTTCGCCATTGTAAATGGCGGCTTCCGGTGAGAGCAGTAACCCAGCTCTCGCCGCCCCGGTGGCGCAGTGGTCTAAGGCGTTGGCCTCTGATCATTCGTCCGTAAGGGGTCCGGGTTCGAATCCCGGTCAGGCATGGATGTTGTGTTTGTCTTACGGCACTGGCTCTCTCCCTTCCCTGGAACCAGTGACCCTAAATTAGGGACGGGCGACTGCTTATAGCCCATTGAGTTGCTCACGGTGGTCGTTAAACCTCCAATCAAAAAAAAAAAAAAAAAAAAAAAAACCCAGCTCTCAACTCCGGAAATGACTTTCTCCCTCTCGCACCTACTTTACGTCCCACCACTAATGAGGAGTTTGCATCAGCAAGCCCCTCCTCTCCCCAGCGTTGTTCTACTGCCGTATGTCATGATGCTACTTTTACGTCAATGTTGAAGAGTGATGACCAGTTGTCTTCCCAAGCACCTCTAGTTGAAGCGATGGAAGTCACACATGCGTCCGAGGCTACTACGTCACCACAACATCCAACTACTATTCCCTATGCTACTATCCTCTTGAAGTCGACCGACGCTTCTCCTCGACCTTCCCCTATGGCCAGCCTTTATCCCTTACAGTCTGATGCTGTTTCATCTTCCGACTTCTTCCCCAGCTGGTCAACAGTTCATGGAAAAGTTGCCTCTTGGTGTAGCTTTCACCAGTCTTCCGAACACAAAACTTTCTACCTATAGTGCCGCCCTTCGGAGGAAGTTCCCGAAGTCAGCTGTTACACACATGGGCCGCACCGAACGTAAGGTTGTCGTCTATTTCTCGTCCTCAGAGTATGCCCTGAGGGTCATCAAGGATGGACTTTCGATCAGTGCTCGTCATATCACGGCTGATTCCATATCACGGCTGATCCCCAGTTCCACCGGAAATATCCGATGAGGTACTGTTATCGATTGCTCAAAACTTTGGACAGATTGTCGGCTCCGTCACCACTTTTTCCTCGTTTCCTACTACACCTGAAGATCGTTACTTATTAGGTTTGAGACGCAATGTACGTGTGATCTTCCCATCTGATCAAGCCAAACAGCGTATTCCTACTCATTTTAGCGTGCGATGTGACACACATGTCCGTACTATCAGTATCTCTGTGGGTACCATGTGCACTCGTTGCAGAGGTTATGGTCACTCAAGTGATCACTGCCCTCATCGTGCCTCTGCAGGCCCCAGATCGACAGTACAGCCTACGCAGTCTCCATCTACGATCCCGGCACCTTCTACTTCTACTTCTGGGCAGCAGACGCCAACTATTGATGACCGTCGTGTTACAGGCATTGGTCAACGCGTGTCTTCAGTACAACCTTCAACTTCTCAGCTTCTTTCTGCTACATCTTCGCATCCTTCAGTGAATTCTTCAATACCAAAAGCTTCCCTGCCTCCTACCTGGCAAACAGCCAGTGCTCAAATTCCTATATCAATACCTGTTAGTGCAATTGCAGCTCCAGGCACTTTTAAAGTGCCAAACCCTCCTGATTCAGGTTCAACACCATCCCGAGGACGCGAGAAGCACCGCAAAACTCATAACACTCTAGCCAAGAAAACTCGCCGAGGAACGGTACGTTTAGGCCGGAGTGACCGTTCCGGTAGCTACACCTCTTCTGAACATTCCACCTTGTCTGATGTTGATGTCGGCTCTAAGGAACCGATATCATCTACCAAATTTCTTCAGTTTCTAGAAGATAATTCACTACCTCAAACTCAGATTCCAGGAGAATTTTTGTACAACTTCCTGATTAGTCCTCGGATCAATAAATTGTCAAGGAAATTCCTCGGCTCATATACAGCTACTCTTTCTGAAGTTTGACCGCAAGTGCTGGCCATACGATCCCATCTTACGAAAGTGCATCCAGAGTCTCTAGGTGATCCAAATTGGATCACGCGATTTGCTAGTCGCCTGGAAAATTTACGGCATGCCGCTGATCGGCTTCTCCAGCCAGCATCTGATCTATCTTTTCAAGATAGCGAACGCGTTGGTCAAAGAAGATGTAACGCACTTGGATACGGACATTATTCTCCTCCAAGAGGCCAATTGCCTTGCTCCCACGCCTTTCCATCGTTGGCGTAGGTGGGGTTTCCAATTCTCCCACGCCTTTCGCCTATCTCAACATGGTGGACTGGTAATCGGAATCCGCTCTCGACTCAGCTTTTTTTTTTTTTTTTTTTTTTTTTGAATGGGGGTTTAACGACTACCGTGAGCAACTCAATGGGCTATAAGCAATCTCCCGTCCCTAATTTAGGGTCACTGGTTCCAGGGAAGGGAGAGAGCCAGTGCCGTAAGACAAACACAACATCCATGCCTGACCGGGCGAACCCGGACCCCTTACGGACGAATGATCAGAGGCCAGCACCTTAGACCACTGCGCCACCGGGGCGGCTTCGTCAGCTTGCATCCTCCATCCATGTATATAATCTTTGTCAAGATTTACTACAGCGTCTTACCTTCTCAATGAATGGTCAAAGATATCTGGTTTTCAACATCTATGTGCCCAATTCACCCACACACCTTACATTGCTGTTCACCTCATTGCGCACCGCACTTCAGTCTGCCTTACCATGTGATCACATAATAATAGGTGGAGACTTCAATTGTACCTTCCAACCAATTCTCGATCGCATCCCGTCCAATAACGAATATCGTACTCGTCTCATAGATCTGCTTCGCTCTATTGTGGTGGATTTCGACCAATTTGACGTTTTCCGGCAACTGCATCCGACGTCCATCTCCCATACGTGGAGAGTAGCGACTACTTCTTCCTCATATGCAAGTTTGGATCGGATTTATGTTACATCACAGCTCCTGCCCATTGTGATGGATTGTATGCATTCTCCTACGGCTTCCTCTGACCACTGCGCAGTCGTTGCCACACTGGGACCCTGGTCCCGCAAGTGTTCGGGATACTGGGCGTGGACTCTCGACTCTTCTTTCCTAGAAGATCCTACATTTTGCTCTGGGGTTGGAACTTTTCCACAGTTTCCATCCAGGCATATCCACTTCTACCTGCGCCCTTGAATACTGGCTTAGTGTTGAATCTCATCTGCTGTACTTCCTGAAATGTTTTTCCTTCAGGGAACGCACATTGCGCAATATGTAGGAAAATAATATTCGACGAGTTCTTTTTCATATCGGTGTCAGCCATCCGTTATATGCTACATATCACGCCGATTTGCGTGCATTGCTTGAACCGAGAGCTCGACAAGCCATTCTCCGACTTAGTCTTCAGCTCCTTACACCAGAGGAATGCTCATATGAGTTTCTTTCATCTCTTGAAGATAAACATCGATCTTCTAATCACATTCGACTTCTCTGACAACCGAATGGACAGGTGTCTTCTGATCCTGACACCCTGTGTTCACAAGTTAGTCAGTTTTTCACTGCAAAATATAGTGAAACTCCTCCTCAGTCTTCTTCTGCTACTGCCTCTTTGCCTTCCTCCCTCCCTCAGGTTTCCTCTCACTTGTCTGCTTCTCTACTGCAACCTCCATCTTCTTTCGAACTTAGGAGTGCTCTCCGCTCTCAGAACCCCCATGCCGTCCCCGGTCCGGACGGGCTTCCTCTTTCTATCTCACTTTCTTCCCCACGCTTCTTCCTTTCTTACTCCCAGCTTTCACTGCTGCTCTTTATTCTACATCTCTTCAGAGGAGTTTCAGTATGGCTCATAATGTGCTATTTCCTAAGAAAGGCAACCTGTTTGACCTGGGCAACTGGCGTCTTATCTCTTTACTCAATCTGGATTATAAACTCTTCACACTAAGCTCCTTTCCCTTCGACTTAACTCAGTTCTTCCGTTTCTCCTTTCCCCCGACCAGACCTACACAGTCCCTTGTCTTTCCATTACTTCCAACCTCCATCTTCTCCGTGATATAATTCATCTTGCCCGTATTAACTCTGAACCTCTCGGCCTTTTCAATCTCGACCAAAAAGCCGCTTTTGACAATGTCTCTCGCACATACTTATCTTCTGTTCTTCTTGCCTTTGGCTTTCTTTCACCTTTTGTAACTTCTATCCTTGCCCTCTATCAGGATGCCGTGTTCCATGTCAAGTCGGCCGCCTTTCTTACTGCACCCATTTTCTTTCGACGAGGCATCCGGCAGGGCTGTCCACTCTCTGGACAACTCTTTGCCCTTGCTTTTGAACAGTTTCTTCGATCCGTACATAAAGGCTTTCTCACTGCTATTCCTCAGCCAACTGCAAGCACTCAACATTTTCCCATCACATATTCAGCGTATGTCGATGACGCAACGTTCTGTATCAGAGAAGAATCCCAATTCGACATCCTAGCTCAGTGTTTTGATCTTTACTCTGCTGCCTCCTTTAACACGTTCAAGAGTTCTGGCCTGTGGAGTGGCTCCTGGACATCCAGGACTGACACCCCCTGGGGTGCCTCCTGGACTGCATCTACCCAAAAGTTCCTTGGTGTGCATCTTGGTGTACACCTTTCAGATCAGAATGCCACATGGACCGTTCTTCGTTCTCGGCTCACACAGACTGCCGCCTTCTGACATAACTCACAGTTTTGCACCTCCTATGTCTTGCGTACACGGATCGTTAAAGCTTACCTTCTTCCGTAGTGTCTTTACGTGTGGTCTGTTACTCGGATGCCGGTCTATGTATAATCTGACAGAAATTATACGTCTCATTTCCACGGTGATCTGGTCCGGACATCACTGGTTTCCAAGTTTCCGCTCTTCATCGTACAGGTTCACAAGGTGGAATTTCGCTCTTGGCTTTCGAACCTACTACAGAGCATACAGAGTGATTTCTTTCGTCCGGCTCCTTTGTTCTCCTGCATCACCAGTCACTATTGTCAGAGATGTAATACTATCAACCACGTAACTCACGTTCACTACGTATTTACTCATGGATCAATGTCCCTTCTTAGGTACTCCACTGTCTCCCTTCTATAAAGAGGTTATTTTCTTTTTCCGCTCGCTCACTCTTAGTCGTGTACCTCCTACTTCCACATCTGAGCTAATATCTGAGTCCCTCTTCTTTTCTTCAGTCCTCCATCCTCCTAATGCCCCCTGCTTTTCTGACCCTTCCTGGCTCCCAGCCGGGATTGTAATTGTTCGAAACCTCCTTTCCTCAGATCTAACCTGGAAACCTTTCTCTAACTCTTTCCCCCTCTTCCTCCCTCCCCAACAGCCCTTGCTCTTTATGACTCCCTCCGCTCTGCCATCATTACTCTCTGCCTCCTCTACTGGTTTACTTCTTGTTCCTTCGGCCTCACTTCCTCTTCCTTTCTTCCTCTCAGTTCAGGGCTCTTCTCTCCCTATTTCTAGCTTTTCAGTTTCCACTCTTCATAGGCTTCTTCTTGATCCATTGCATCCTACGCCGGTACAGATCCCAGATGTTCCAGCTGTAGCACTTCCATTTGATTGGTCAGACACCACCTCACCGATCTCCTCTCCGATGGAACGAAATATTCATTGGAGTTTTGGGAAGAGCAATGGTCACTGGTTCCAGAGAAGGGAGAGAGCCAGTGCCGTAAGGCAAAGACAATATCCATGCCTCACCGGGATTCGAAACCGGACCCCTTTCGGTCGGATGAATAAGCAGAGGCCATCGTTAGACAACTGCGCCACCGGGGCGGCCGAAACTTGTTCAAATATGGATTACTCGATGAGTGCTGTTTTCCATAGCCACAATATGGCGACGTACCTAATCAAGCTCATATGTATGTCAACCGTATATATTACATATGAGTGCAGGAGTCTGGATATTAATGTCCTACCATTAATGTCCAGACACCTGCACGTGTTTTCAAATTTTTATTTACAAAAATGTAATATCGTACGATGAAACCTTTGACGCAGCCCCGGTGGCGCAGTGGTCTAAGCGATAGCTTCTGATCATTCGCCCCCAGGGAGGGGTCTGGGTTCGAATCCCGAGTTAGGCATGGATGTTTGTGTTTGTCTTTCGGCACTGGCTATCAATTAGTTACTTGATCAGCACTGGCTCTCTCTATGTAACTTGATCATTAGGCATACTGTATACCATGTTCACTATGTACATTGTTGATGTAAACTGAATATACCGTCTACGTCTGCCTGTCAATACTGTGGAGAACTATATCTGCTTAAACCCCCCAACCAAAAATAAAATCGATGATCCGTATGACTGCCTATAGTCTTCGTGAAATATTCTCCACCAGTCGTTTTGCAGATGTCCTCCTATATGTTCCACCATTCGCCTTTTAAAGCCGTGACCAGTTCAGCTTTGTTTGGGCGATCTTTTCTTGCTCGCACCCGATTCTCTATAGGTTTTAGGGTAATAATTTGTACTGGTCAGCCCAACGTTTGACGCCCATATCCTCAAACCAATCTGTAGCAAAGCAAGCAGTATGACAGAATACGTTGTCCTTCTGATAGAATTATGGGTCTTCCCCAAAACACTGGCCCAACGCTGGTAGTACGCAATTGTCCAGGACATCTAAATAGAGCTCAGCATGCATGATTTTGTGTAATATGACTAATGAAAAGAAGCTGACTCACGAAAAAGAGCTCCATGCAATCAAGCTGCCTCACTACACCTAATTTCATTGTCGGGACGATACAGCCCGGAAGGTACCTTTTTCCCGGAATACGCCACACTCAGGAATGACCATTAGCCTGGGGATCGTGTGCCGTGGTTCGTCAGTCCAAAGCATAGTTTTCCATTGATCTACAGTCCAAGATCGACCTTCCTTACTTCACGCAAATCGCCGTGTGGCATTAATCGAAGTAATTAGCGACTTGTGGATAGCTGCTCGACCGTGGTAACCATGTAGTGCAGTGTCTTAAGAACTGTTCTGGTGCTAACATCAGTCTTAATACATAGTATAGTATCACAGAGTTTTCGTGATTTGAGACAATGTTGATTTGCGTTCTGAGCGGTCAGAACTCCGCAGAGCTGTCTTTGTCGTGTTCTGTTAGCTTTGTCAGTTTACCGGATCGTATAGCTACGTAAATTTGTAATCGCATGCATTCTGTTCCAATCTGTCAGCTGTTTTCTACTTGTTTACAAAACAAAAGAACTTTCTGATTGCTAGCAATATACCAGACTGCGTTGCTTTCGTGGAAGGTGAAGCATAAAATCCAGTTCCCATGGTTCTTAAAACTTCACGCAAAGCTGTCAGGGAGGTTGGAACCTGTTTCAAAAGTGCCAGATTTTAGCTTCAAGATTTTGTTACTGATAAAAACAAACAGGTTTCGATGAAGTGATTCACGAAATGCGATGACCTATGCAAAGAGAATTAACCTATGATAAGAAAACAGCATATTATGAATGAAAGATTCCGATAAAGAATGCAAAAGGTTTTCACGCTTCTGCTCCATCCGTATTAGATGCCAATCAGTCGCTGATTCTTATTCGAAGGCATTTTGATTCTGATGCCGGAAATGAATTATTATTCACGGCGGAAAAGATAGTGATCAAAAACTTTTACAGAGCAGGAGACTTCAAAAGCACTACTACAGCATACAGGGTGCATAGGAAAGTCCCTTTAGCCTGGAATAACTTGCGAACGGAGAGAGGTACAGTTATGCAAGTGAGATAACGGTATAGCAAAGCAACTACGCCCGATCGAATGCAATCAATAGCAGCGCCCCTAGTGGTGAAATGCGGAAGTTAGCCATTGCAAATCGAAAACGAAAAGAGATAGAGCACAATTTCCAATTACAAAGTTGTAGAGCATCAATTAATAAGTACAAAACGACATTTGGTTTCCACGGATAAGATAAATTGTCGCCTGAATACCCTACAATGTCCGAAATCACCCTGTATATAAGTCTTTCTTTTCTTTTCTTTTTTTGATTGAAGGTTTAACGACCACCGTGAGCAACTCAATGGGCAGTCCCTAATTTAGGGTCACTGGTTCCAGGGAAGGGAGAGAGCCAGTGCCGTAACGCAAACACAACATCCATGGCTCACCGGGGTTCGAACGTGGACCCCTTTCGGACGGATGATCAGAGGCCATCGCTTAGACCATTGCGCCACCGGGGTGGCCATATATAAGTCTTTCGTCAATAATATTTAATATGAGTAACTTACTATTTTAATAATGTATTGTACGCACATATATTTATTCTACTGTATTCACATATATTTATTCTACTATTTTAATATGTATTGTACGCACATATATTTATTTCTACTGCGAATATATTTATTCGGGGATGAGACGACCCTTGTAAGCACCTAAGGCTATAGAAATTGTTTCCTGTCCCTAATTTGGGACAACTGACTCCACAGTAAAGACAGAACTAACACCGTAGGACAAAGCACACCACCAAAGTCTCACCTGGGCTTGAACCAGGTCCAAATTAAACAATTAGCCAGCAGTGCGCGTCTCTAACCCACTTGACGCTACGTGAGTGGATGTTACACTTAAAACTTTTGTGATAGGTTGCACCAAAAAATGGTACTACACATTCTGAGAAAAGATACAGCATTGTGTGGTGCAAATAATACCCAAAAACATGGTTCAACTTTGCACCACAGTATGGTGCACAGTTGCACCATGTTGCTAGGTTTTGTTTGCACCACACAGTGGTGTACCTTTTCTCAGAAAGCGGTGCAGCTGGTGTAGTATACTTATTGGTGCAACTTACCACACAATTTTTAACAGTGTATAGTATTAACGGTACATACTGTATACACTATATTGACAAAAGTCACCGGACACCCCTTCGAAAGCAAATGAAAGGAGCCGCTGCGTTGTTAAGATGAGCGGTACAGCTGCAAACGGCACAAAAACAAGCATGCAGCAGACCGCTATCATATCGCACTGTGAATTTGAGTGAAAATGTCGCGGCGGGAGAGAACTGACTTTGAGGAAGGAAAGATTGTTGGGTGTTATATTAGTGGGTTGTCCATAAGAGAAACCAAGAGGCGTTTAAACATACCCAAGTCAACTGTTTTGGATGTACTGAATAAGTGGAAAACACATGGCGTGCCTGAAGTAGCAAAACGTACCGGCAGACCAAAGAAACTCAATGATAGAGGACGTCGAAGCCTCAGAAGAGTCGTTACCGCTAATCGACAAGACCTCGGTGTACTGGTGAGTAAAAATGCTGGAACCTCGGTATGTACACGTACCATTCGCAGAGAACTTCATTCCATGGGTTACGTTGGTCGTTCAGCTGCTCATCAGCCTTTCATCTCCACTCGGAATGCTACTCGTCGTTTAGCATGGTGTAAAGAATATTTATCGTGGACCGTAGATCAATGGAAACGGGTCCTATGGACCGATAAATCTAGATACACGATCCATCAGTCTGATGGCCGTGTGTGAGTATGGCGGCATCCGGGGGAACGCTATTTTCCACAGTTTACTCTTCTTACCGTCAAGTTTGGAGCTGGCAGTGTACTCGTGTGGGGATGTTTTTCGTGGTATGGTCCCGGCCCATTGGTTATCGTGCACAAACCTGTTAACCAGCAAGTCTACCTCGATATTCTGGGCAATTATCCCCTACAGACTCTATGGCAATACTATGGAACCGAGCCTTGTTGGTACCAGCAGGATAATTCACCGAACCATAAAGCAAGGACTATGTTACGGCGTGTAATTTCTTATCGTGTGTGGACTGACCAGCACAGAGCCCTGATCTTAATCCCATAGAGTACCTATGGGATGAATTAGAGCGCCGCATAAGAAGTTTGGAACCAAAGCATACTACTAAGCAACAGTTAGCGGCAGCATTATGTACTTAATGGAAGCGCATACCTATCGCCGTGTTCCAAAACCTCGTCGAAAGCCTGTCTCGAAGGGTCAGTGCATGCATTAAGGCCAAAGGTGGACCGACACCGTACTAATGTATGTCAATAAATGCTATGTTGTGTTTCTCCTCTAGGTGTTCGGTGACTTTTGTCAGTATACTGTATGTTGCCGAAATCTAAGCAAAACCTCATTTTTTTCTCAGTTGTGTTAAACAGAAAGGCACATTGTTATATTTAATTTTTCAAATTTACTATCGCAAGGGTCATACTTCGCCAAAGAACGCTCAAACAAACTATTTATTCATATAAAAGGTTGGCTTGAACCGTGGAAACGCCCCCCCCCACTCAATTGGAAAACCATGATTTCTGCGCTTACGTGTGCTTCACTTAGTTAGAGCAAAACCCTGTTAGAATAGCTTAGAGTTTTTGTACTAAGTCCAGATTCATCACTTTAAGTTGTTCTTCAAGATGTTGGACCATGGGACCAAAAGGACTTCTCCTGATAGCATAATTGTGTCCACCAGGTATCAAGGCTAGACCCAGAATTTCCTCAACGACTTAAGGCTCAGATTCTACACAAGGAGTCTGTTTTAAATCCAACAGAAACGTGCAAAGTACCCATATGAAAATCCACATGCTCTTGAGCTGCCTCTTATTTTTTTTTTCAAACACTGATACTTTACGGTAATTAAGTGCCCCCCCCTTCCGTTTTAAGCTGTACCTCATCTTGTCAGTCGGACACAGGAGCAGGTTCCTTGCCTTTTCGCACGCAAACTCTTTCGTGGACATCAAAGAATGTCTTCCATATCACGCGGGGTTGAAGAAGCCACCGCAATTTCGTGTACCGGTTTGCAAAACTTTCGGCATACACTTGATTTTTTTTTTTTTTTGTTGAGTGTTTAAAAACTGATTTATTGGACCTGGTGGTACAGAGACATGGCAAACAGGCAGACAAACAGGATACGGATATTTCACATCAACAAGTACAAATCAATAATGGTTTACAGCATGCCAAATGATCAATGTATACAGAGATAGCCAGTGTTGATCAAGTAAATAATTGTGAACAAGTACACATCATTGTTTTTACAGTATGCTAAATGGCCAATGTACACTGACAGCCAGTGCCGAAAAACAAACACAAACATTGACGCCTCACCGGGATTCGAACCCAGACCAATCTCGGACGAATGATCAGAAGCCATCGCTTAGACCACTGCCTTACTGCTGTGTGACAACGTAAGGCAAATTTGCCTTACGTTGCACCACCTTTTGGGGAAAAGTATACCATTGTGTGGTGCATGAAACACACCCGGTTCTATTAAGTACAACTTCCCGATAACCAGAGTGTACAACTCGAGAAGGTGCATGATTGCACCATGTTGTTATTCTGTATTTTATGCGTAGTACAGTGGTGAAATTTTGCCCAAAACGATAATGCAGCTGGCGTTACACCACTTTTAAGTGCAATACACCACAAAAGTTTTAACAGTGTACCTTATATCTTCATAAATCTGGTGTCTGTAATCCTCGCTTGCCTTCCTTACACAAGCAGTTGAGCACTTCCTTCTTACGGTGCCTCACAAGAGTACCCGACTTCAGAAATTAAAATCACGGAAGCAATATATTTTGGCACACTATTACCATAGAGCATCAATAGCTTTGTATTCAGTGGTGTACCGGAAAAACTCGAGCCTCTCTCAACCACAAAAATGCTTTCTAGGCCCTTTTGCGAAAATCCATTAGCTTTCAATTACTCAAAATTTTGACTTCCATATTATTAACTAGGCTTTACGGGTGTTTTAATAAAACAAATTCTTTGGAACGTACGAGTATTTTTCGTAAAATCAAAATTACGTCACTTTATTACGTGAAACACAAATGTGTAAGTTATAATTAAAATGATTGCCATGGTTACAGATAGAAATTACTACACAAAATAATTACGTCAAAGTTAATCATATCATGCAAAATTTATTGTTTCAAAGAACTAAGGCTGCTTTTTGAAATGCTTCACGATTACACACACAAAACATGCAACTGCGTGTGACAGTGTCTAATGGACTTTTCCGATTTATACGAAATGTCACAACATAAGTAAGCAAATAACTAAGTAACGATTAAGAACTGTAGTAACGATCAGGGACGGCCCGTGATATTGTTCATGCGTGGGCAAGGTGGAGGTCTGGCCGCCTTTAGATGAAATTAAGATGTTTTGTTACACACATACCCCCCCCCCCTACACACTTTTCTTGAGGCACGCAGTCCACATAGTGATGCCATTATTTATGGAATTATCTTCCAAAAATTCAATGAAACCTTCACAAATTGCCAGTTTGTATTTCGAGGGAGAATGCTGTAAGAATGCACATCAGGAAAAATACTTCCAAAAACATCTACATCAGAAATGAAGACAGGGTATATTTCCTTCATACAGCCGGAGGGGTCAAACTAACTTACACGGAAAATTCCCAAATACTGATTTTACACTTTAAAGTTCTCAGGAAATTTCTTTTTTCCTTTCGATTAAAACATTAAGTTGTTGGAGTCCCTTGATTAATGCGACGCTAGAGACCAACCCATTAAATGTATGTACGAAGGTATATAAAGAAAAACAGGGATTGAGGAGTTACCTGAATTTTGTAGTGTACGCATTTTTATTTAGTTTCTCTTTTTATGATAATAGCAATCTGGATTTCATTAGCAATGAGGTTAAAACAAATAATTCAAAATCCTTCGAAAATGAAATTAAAAAAAAAAACTTATTTCCTTCCCCACTGAAATCCCAATTTTCTTTTTTCTTCTAAATGATTAGAGTTTTTTCTTGTATTCAGTCTCTTCACCTCATAAGGGTAAAATGAGAATTGTTAAATTACATGTTGTACCAACCAAACAAGCCGATTCCCTACTCTGTCCTAGGAAGACAAATATTCACTCTGAAAACAAATATTCTCACCGGAGCTGTCATACCGTCCCCTTTCATGGTGTAATTAGTTTCAATTGCGGATGCGGTCACTTTGAAAATGACACCGTGCTATAGTGGTAGGGTAACGGGGAGAGCGCATGGGGTTGTTTCCGTACTGCTTCTGGTCGTCTGCTTTGCAAAACAAGGGGTTGGTCAAGAAGCGAGTGACAATCGTACTTTGGAGACATTTTCATGACTGTAGCCTCAAAACGAGTAATGTTGTCTCAGGTCCAGGAAGACACACAAAGATATGGACTTCAAACATACAAAGGCTAAATATCATCATCATCATCATTGTCAACCATTATCAATCCACTGCTGGACGAAGGTCTCCCCAAGTTTCCCTCCACAACGGTCTGTCTTGTGCCAGTCTCCTCCATGTCACTCCTGCATATTTACGAATTTCATCCACCCATCTCCCATGTGGTCTTTTTCTGGGTCTTTTCCTGTCCCTTGGAATCCAATCTAAAATTTCGGCTGTCCATCTATGGTCTGTCCTTCTGGCAGTATGTCCAGCCCATTGCCATTTCAGGGATTTAACTCTGATCATGATGTCTTCCACTCTCGTCATTTTTCGGATCCACGAGTTCCTCTTCTTATCTCTCCTGGTTATACCAAGCATGCACCTCTCCATGCCGCTTTGAGTTGTCTGCAGCCTTTGTATGTCTCTTTTAGTTAAGGTCCACGTCTCTGCACCATACGTAAGCACTGGAAGGATGCATTGATCAAACACTTTTCTTTTAAGACATAATGGCATATTGCTCTTGAAAATTATGCTGTTTCTTCCAAAAGCTCTCCAGGCAAGTTTTGTACGCCGATTAATTTCTTCATCAATGTGACCCTCACTTGATATCTGCTGTCCAAGATAAACATATGTATCTGTTATCTCCAGTTTTTCTCCATCAATCGATAAATCTTCATTTCTTGTAAAAGCATTGAACATCACTTTTGTCTTCTGAAAGTTCATTTTTAATCCCACTTCTTTACTCTTGTCAGCAAGTTCCTGGATCATACTCTGCAGCTCTGATGGGGTAGTTGCAAAAATGACTACGTCATCAGCAAAACGAAGGTGGGTTAGATAATCTCCATTAATCTTTATCCCTTTGTTTTCCCAGTTCAGTGATTGAAAGACATTTTCCAATGTGGCATTAAAGAGCTTCGAGATATGGTGTCACCTTGTCTCACTCCCTTTCCAATTTTTATGTGTGTTGTATTTTCAAACAGCCGAATCTTTGCACTTGCATTTTCATAGATGTTATTAATAATATTAATGTATGCATCTTCAATACCGCAGGATTTCAGAGCCGTGGTAACTGCTGATGGTTTCACCGAATCAAAGGCTTTTTCATAATCGATAAAAGCCATGCACAATGGAAGTTCATATTCCCTCGCTCTTTCAATTAGTTCTCTCAGTACGTGGATATGATCTATTGTGCTGTAGCCACTCCTGAATCCAGCTTGTTCTCTCGGTTGAGCCATGTCCAGTGTTACCTTCAAGCGGTGTGAAAGAACTTTAGTGAAGATTTTATAAACCACTGACAGGGAGGCTGATAGGTCTGTAGTTCCTGAGATCCTCAATGTCACCTTTTTTATGTAGCAGGATCATTGTAGCATTGTTCCAATCCTCAGGAATCTTCCCTTCATTAAGGCATCGAGTGAAAATTTGGGCGAGTACTGTTTCAATTTCTCCACTTGCTTCTTGTATGATGTCTATAGTAATTCCATCTTCTCCTGGAGCTTTCCCCCGCTTCATGTTCTTGATTGCATGAGCAACTTCTGCTGGGAGGACTGGAAGAACTTCCTGGTACCTTTCATGATGTCTGGAGTACATGTATCATCCCTTTCATATAATTTGGAGTAGAAATCTTTCACTCTTGTCAAAATTTCTGCCTCTATTTCTTGTTATAGAACCATCTTCTTTTCTCAGAGCCATAATCTGTTTTCTTCCCTTACTGAGATGTCCCTTTGCTATCTTTAGGCTTTGGTTGTTTTCAATTGCTTTCCTCACTAGCTCACAGTTGAATTTCCTTACGTCTTCAGTGATACTTTTTCGTGTTGTCTTGCATAGCTCTATATATTCCACTTTGGAAGTCACATCTTCTTTAGTTGTCCTCATCTCTCTTCTTTTTGCATCAACATTTTCGTTTTTCCTGATAATTTGTTTACATGCAACTTGTTCTTAGACCCAGCTAATTTTGTTGCTGTTTCCATAAGAGCTTTGGTTACTTTTCTGTTAACTTCCGAAATATCCACTTCTTCCGATGTTAGGCCTTCTAAAGCAGAGAATCTGTTCTTCAGTTCCAACTTGAAAGTATTATGGTGTTTTTTAAGGTTGGTTATGTCAATACATTTTGTTTGTCTTATGAGCTTTGCCACGTTCCAGTTTAGTGTTGAGGTGCATCTTACATCTCACCAATCTATGGTCACTACCTGTGTTGAACTTGTTCAGCACACTGCAGTCTTCGATGACGAATTTTTTGTTACACATAATAAAATCAATTTCACTTGTCGTCCCAATTGGATGTCTCCATGTCCATTTCCTGTGTGGCTTTTTCTTGAAAAAGGAATTCAAGATGAAAATCCTTCTGCCTCTGCAAACTCAACGAGAGTATTTCCACGCTGGTTTCTGTTGCCGTGACCGAATTTACCTACTGAAGTTTCATTCTGTTGCCGGTGCCCTATTTTTGCATTGAAATCTCCCATAATTATCTTCAAGTGCTGCTTACCTTTATTATTTAGATGACGAATTTCCTCATAAAATTCTTCAATTTCTTCTTCAGGATGACTTGTGGTGGGTGCATAAGTTTGAATAATCTGAGCCTGGTATCTTCTCGATAGTTGGATAACGAGTCGTGCAGCTCTGTCAGAGGAACTTTCAACTTCTACCACTTTATCCTTCAGTTTCTTGTTTATTATAAATCCAACACCACTAGTTCTGCCAGTATCTGTCCCACGATAATAGAAGAGATGTCCACTTTTCAGTTCAATGAGATCTTCTCCTTTTCTCCTTACCTCACTTAGCCCGACGATGTCCCACTTGATCCTTTGTAGTTCCTCTTCCAGTTCAAGAAGCCTTGAATCAGAAGATAGGGAGCGTCCGTTGTAGGTAGCCAAGGTCAGCATCAAATGGCAGCCTAGTCCGGTCCTCCGGGGATTCTTAGCACCTCTGCCTTCATGTCGCACTGGCCGCTGCCTTGGCCAGGTACATTCCAGCTGCCGGAGACTGAGGGCCAAGATTTAAGTTGTAGAGTCATTTTGGAGGTGTTTGGCCATAACTCACCACGCTGGCCAAGCGGGTTGGTGAGTGTGGCTAAATATACTGGCTTAGAAGAACGGTAGAGAATGAGAACTGCTATAAAATATGGCAATTAGGAATTCGCGTTTATGTAATATGGATGAAACAAACGCGATTAATTCACAAAGAAGAAAGGGCAAATAATATGTATTTTATGAAACAGTATATTTTAGATCATTATCATATAAACATAATATATATATATATATATATATATTCTATAAAGAAGGCACCCTTCGTTTTAAATTCTAAAATTTTTTCCTTAGTCTTCAGTTCTGCTCTTAAGTATATATATATATTTATATGAAAAAGCTAAAACAAAATAAGGGCAGTCTACCGGTCAGCCGCCCTCCATATGACCGCCGACGTGGGCTTGCACCCACGCCAAGGGCCGACCCTGGTAACGATTAAGAACTGTAGTAACGATTAAGAACTTTTTCTATGTGCAAAACATAATGCCACAATGTTTTGCACATAGAAAACTCTTTCGACTCTAATAAAAATGTTTAAAAATGATAGGTCTCTGAGTTTTCACTCCCGCGAAGAACACCTTTTAGTTCAATATATTCGGAAGGATGCATAGTTATGTGCAAACAACTGTCCTCGTTGGTATAAAAATTTCGTTCATTGAAGTGATATTTTTTTTCACATTCTCTTTTAACAAACCTTCGTAGAAACTATTGTAATGGCTCTGAACTTGAGGCCCCTTGTAACAGCAAAGGCTATTACAAGGGGCCTAAAGTTCTTTGGAATAGCTGCTATCCCGTCATCCAGTTTTTACGCAACGAAAATGATTTCTAAAGATTTTACGTATTTTATACTGAGAAAAAAAAATGCTTTTCTTCTTAATACTTCATTCCAAGCTGCCTTAATTCTTGGCTATTTCTTTAACCAGTTTGATACAAAGTTTCCGCAAAAACTTTTGTAAAATCTTTTGGCTCAGACTAGAGGCCCCTTTAACCATGCCCCCCCCCCACCTCGCACTGCGGGGGCTATCAGTACGCCCCTGTCTGTATTAGATTCATCCACTTCCACAGGCACAACTTTAACGCAAATAGTCTTCAAGGGGCCATCCTAAGGGACCTCGCCATATCAGGCGTAAACACAAAATCCGAAAAATCAGCTTCCATCAGTTTGTCAACAAATCTTTTTCACGAACGAGGGTAAAGTCAATTATTCTCATTCATGCGCTGTGCTGTTTTCTTATTTCAAAAAAAAAAAAATCCCGGCGGAAGGATCATAGGAGGCCAAAGAGCACCGTCATACAAGATATAGATAGAAAGATTACCTCGGGTCGTGTGGACGCCAACACTCTTAACCGGAAAAACCAGCTGACCCCTATGGTTACATTATGTACTTAAGACTACATGTACAAGACTTAGGTCACTGCAGCAAAGCCCGTAGGTGAAAGTCATTTTTCCCCAGAAGCGATAGCTTCCTCCTTGTATCGTTCGAACAAGGCCGGGTACATAATTACAAATTCTTCTCGAAGAACATCATGTCGCTTCTCTAAACATCGAGGACCTCAGCAAAGTATAGCATAGTTATATCCATCAGGAATAGTCCTCAGACCCAGAATTCTCTTGACGACGAAAGTCAGTTTCCGCAGAAGAGGATTCAGTGTCCAATTCATAAGCAGTACGGTACAAATCCACAGAGCCCTGAATTGCCTCAGGATGCACAGAAAGGAGTGGGGTCTTTTTCGCTTGGTTTAACACAACCCCGATAAGAAACTGTAACGGATATAAGCAGTCGCCCGTCCCTAATTTAGGTCCACTGGTTCCAGGGAAGGGAAAGAGAGAGCCACCGCTATATATACACTGACGGGGAAAAAAATCCCAACACCAAGAAGGGGTTGTGTTAGATAAACGACAGTTGGTAGGCAGTAAGAGTACATCTGTAAGAGGACGTCTATGCAAATTTCGCGCTCGGCGCATACGTGTGGCGCTAGTAGCGCCCTTCGGAACATGCAAAGCAGGTTTGCTGTAAATACGCGCTGTAACGTTCGTGAGCGTTCGTTATGGTTGAGATTCGACGTAGTGTGTTGATGTTAGTCAAGAATGCCTTTAAGAAGACGAAGAAGCCATTATCAACAGCTCACGGAGTTTGAACGAGGTCGTGTAATAGGGCTACGAGAAAGTAGATTTTCGTTCCGTAATATTGCAGAACGACTTGGCAGGAATGTAGCCACTGTGCATGATTGTTGGCAGCGGTGGTCAAGGGAAGGTACTGCCTCAAGAAGACCGGGTTCCGGCCGGCCACGTGGCACTACTGAGAGGGAAGACCGCCGTGTACGGCGTATGGCCGTGGCGCATCGTACCGCGTCTGCGGCAGCAATTCGAGCTGCAGTTGCCACCACAGTGACACAACGAACTGTTACAAATCGGTTACTTGAAGGACAGCTCCGAGCCAGACGCCCTGTAGCGTGCATTCCACTTACTCCAAACTACTGCCGTTTGCTACGTCAGTGGTGTCAAGCTAGAGCTCATTGGAGAACGGAGTAGAGATCTGTTGTGTTTTCTGATGAACACCTGGAGTTATGGTCTGGGGAGCAATTTCCTATGACAGCAGGAGCACTCTCGTGGTTATCCCACGCACCCTGACGGCACAGTTGTACGCCGGTCTGGTGATTCAACCTGTTGTGCTGCCATTCATGAACAGCATTCCAGGGGGTTGTTTTCCAACAGAATAACGCTCTCCCGCATACCGCTGTTGTAACCCAACATGCTCTACAGTGTGTCGACATGTTGCCGTGGCCTGCTAGATCACCAGATCTTTCACCAATCGAGCACGTATGGGACATCATTGGACGACAACTCCAGCGTCACCCCCAACCAGCATTAACCGTCCCTGTATTGACTGACCAAGTGCAACAAGCATAGAACTCCATCCCACAAACTGACATCCAGCACCTGTACGACACAATGCATGAACGTTTGCGTGCTTGTATTCAACATTCTGGAGGTTTTTTTTTTTTTTTTTTTTTGATTGGAGGTTTAACGACCACCGTGAGCAACTCAATGGGCTATAAGCAGTCGCCCGTCCCTAATTTAGGGTCACTGGTTCCAGGGAAGGGAGAGAGCCAGTGCCGTAAGACAAACACAACATCCATGCCTAACCGGGATTCGAACCCGGACCCCTTACGGACGAATGATCAGAGGCCAGCGCCTTAGACCACTGCGCCACCGGGGCGGCATTCTGGAGGTTATACCGGTTAGTAATGTACCAGCAATTCACATTTAAAATGGCTCTTTTTTTTTTTTTTTTTTTGATTGGAGGTTTAACGACCACCGTGAGTAACTCAATGGACTATAAGCAGTCGCCCGTCCCTAATTTATGGTCACTGGTTCCAGGGAAGGGAGAGAGCCAATGCCGTAAGACAAACACAACATCCATGCCTCACCGGGATTCGAACCCGGACCCCTTACGGACGAATGATCAGAGGCCAGCGCCTTAGACCACTGCGCCACCGGGGCTGCAAAAAAAATGGCTCTTCTCGCGCTTACATTAAGCTGTGATCTTGAAACCTTAATCTATTAAATATGTTACCTATACAAATGTATTGCCGCCATTTCATTCCTCTACAACTATTTTTTCGTGGTGCTGGGATTTTTTCCGTTAGTGTATATATAAGACCTACACACAAACCATGCCTTATCTGGGACTTAAACCCAGGCTTATCTCGTACGAATGATCAGAAATCAGCGCCTTGGACTTTTCTGGCAACCGGCGCGGCACAAAAGAATAGAAATCGAATTCAACAGTAATAACGTGACGTATCCCTATGAACGTCCACGGCCTCCTGGAGTGGACTTCCGAAGACCCGATTTCTTCAGCGGAAGTTGCAGACGGGTTCGTTTAAGTTAATTTGACATCGTGACTCTGTGTGCCACTACGCGATAGAAATAGTTTCGCTGCAATTGATATTTCTAAAGTTCATTTGTTTTGATTGAAATTTATCTTTAAAATAAGTCCTTTCCTCTTTCGCATTCCAATACGCGATGTTTTTCTGACCTGTCAGTTACGTCAGCTGTGTACTCCCCCGCAGTCAGGAAAGTGGCACAGCTATTGATAATAACTGGCAGTATGATTATACCTCTTTTTTATTGATTGTTTGACGACCACCGTGAGCAGCTCATTGGGCTGCAAGCAGTCGCCCGTCCCTAATTTAGGGCCACTGTTTCCAGGTAAGGGAGAGAGCCAGGGCCGGAAGACAAACACAACATCCATGCCTCACCGGGATTCGAACCCGGACCCGATTCGGACGAATGATCAGAGGCCATTGCTTAAACCACTGCGCCACCGGGGCGGCCCAATGCCATTACTGGTTTATAATATTTATTCCACTTTTATGTTGTTTAAACTAGGTTAATGTCTTTAAGCCTATAATTATATGAAATTAAAATTGCATTGAATAAATACACTGAAGAGCAATTGAATTAGAGATACCTGTCTAGTAACGTGTATAGCACCACTTTTCGCCCTGATGACGGCGGCGATTCGTCTCGGCATGGACTCGACAAGACACCGGAAGCGTTGGGAAGCAATACGGATCCACGACCCCTGAACAAGCTCCCACAGTTCACGAAGATTTGATGGAGGGGGTCATCTCTCTCGATGGCATCACAGATGTGCTCGATGGGATTGAGGTCAGGTGACCTAGCTGGCCAAGGAAGCGAGGTCACGTCGGTGGAGTGTTCATCCAACCATTCGGATACAATTCGGGAGCGATGGCACGGTGCATTGTCTTGTTGCAGGATGAGGTCCCCAGTGGGATGTTGAAGACGCACAAATGAGAGCAAATGGTCGTCCAGGATATCCCGGTAACGTTGACCTGTGAGGGCGATGTCACACGTAGCATGGGTCCCATTTCAGTCCACGTAAACAGTCCCCAGACGAGAATACCACCCCCACCAGCTTGAAGAGTACCCTGCTGGCAAGAAGGATCCATCGCTTCATGTGGTCCTGCCATCCGCATGTACAAACATGAATCTCGACTCATCAGTGCAGGCAACATTTTCCCACATGTCTAGGGTCCAGTGGCGATGTTCCCGCATCCATGCTAATCTTTGCACCCTGTGATGTGCGGTCAGCAGCGGTACCCTCGTGGGACGATGGCTTCTGTACCCCATAGCAAGGAGATGGTTCTGGATAGTGTGGCTGCTTACACGTTTTTTTTTTGTTTTTTGTTTTTTTGAGGTTTAACGATCACCGTGAGCAACTCAATGGGCTATAAGCAGTCGTCCGTCCCTAATTTAGGGTCACTGGTTCCAGGGAAGGTAGAGATCCAGAGCCGTAAGACAAACACAACATCCATGCCTCACCGGGATTCGAACCCGGACCCCTTTCGGACGAATGATCAGAGGCCAACGCCTTAGACCACTGCGCCACCGGGGCGGCACTGCTTACACGTTTTTGTGCACCAGCGTTAAATTGCCGAGTGATTTCTTGCACTGTGGCCCGTCTATCCGCTGTTACAATGCGAGCTAGCCGATGATGACCCCGCTCATCCACACGCTGTTGTCCACGGCAGTTTGCCCTTACAGGGATGGTTTTACCGGATTTGATGTACTCACGACGCACCCGTGACACAGTGGCTCGTGAAAATCCCAGGGCCTGCACGACTTCCGAGATGGAGTGACCTATTCGTCGGGCCCCGACAATTTTCCCACGATCAAATGCACTTGGTCTTACCCATACTGCGTCCGACTCTTACTGATTCCCGTCGCATCACTCCTTATATCGTCGATCAAATGCACTTAGTCTTACCCATACTGCGTCCGACTCTTACTGATTTCCGTCGGATCACTCCTTATATTGTCGATCAAATGCACTTAGTCTTACCCATACTGCGTCCGACTCTTACTGATTCCCGTCGCATCACTCCTTATACTGTCGATCAAATGCACTTAGTCTTACCCATACTGCGTCCGACTCTTACTGATTCCCGTCGCATCACTCCTTATATTGTCGGATCGCTGCATACGTCATGTCGTTTCCATTTACAGGGCCGCCCACAGCGCCACATTTGCATAACGCCAGCTGTCTCTAATTCAATTGCTCTTCAGTGTATAATGAATACAGAACCCGAACAAAGTTTTCTCGGGTAAGTGCTCATCAATACTCTAGTCACTTCCCGATACCGCTTACTCAATCGGCTGTATTGTAGGGACAAAATTGTATATCTTGACCCTAGGGCGCAAGTCACCTTCGCTAAGCCACTGGTTGCTCGGTCCTAATTTAGGGCCACTGGTTCCAGGGAAAGGAGAAAGCCAGGGCCGTAAGACAAACAACATCCATGCCATACCTGGATTCGAACCCTGACCCCTCATGGACGAAGGGTCATACGCCAGCGCTTAGACCACTACGCCACCGGGGCGGCTATGATTATTCTGCTCTCAGCACATCGTAACGAAACGCCAATCTTTCCGTCAGCCAATGAAGTGTGTGCGTTGGAGGAGATATTGATTTCGCACCTAAGTAGCAAGAAGAAAATTACGAATTGGGATATTTTTCACATTTCATTCTACGTATTTTACTTGTATCATTGAAATATGTGCGTGCGCGCGCGCGCGTGTTAAAAAAATACAACCTTTTTCGCATTTCATTGTGGAACTATGTATTTATATCGCTTAATGGTGCAGAGTGTACGATGTCAAGCGTAAACAAACCCAGCGGTATATGTCTCGAAAGTAAACGCGTAACACTCCAGAAGTATATATTTCCATCTCCTGAACTGCCCATTTCTTCTTCACTCCTTTACGCTTCTTAAGTAGCTTTTTTCGACAGTTACAGGAACTTGCTTAACACTTTCAGTTACGCACTTGACTTCATGAAGGTAAAGACACTTTTTTTTAATGGAGGTTTTACGACCACCGTGAGCAACTCAATGGGCTATAAGCAGTCACCCGTCCCTAATTTAGGGTCACTGGTTCCAGGAAAGGGAGAGAGCCAGTGCCGTAAGATAAACACAACATCCATGCCTGCCGGGATTCGAACCCGGACCCCTTACGGACGAATGGTCAGAGGCCAGCGCCTTAGACCACTGCGCCACCGGGGCGGCATCGTTGTTTTCCCTTAGCATATTCTCAGTTCAGTGTTGCTGATAAATACTCTTCCATACTTATTATGCAGTTTAAGAAAGCGAAAGATTTTCGCGAAAAAAATCGCTTCCGGAGAATATGTGCTTGTAGACAAAGCAAAGGGGGAAAGTGATTTTATTTTAAGTTACTGTCCCGTTCTGAAACTAGTCTGCCGGAAAACGTTGTGCAGTGCACTAAATGCAAAAAACTTGTTTAGTACGTTAGCACAAAATCTGGAACATCGCATCTTAAGCGGCACAAATGTGCGTGAGCCCGCCCTCCCAACCACACACGAGAGACATATTGGGTTTCAGCGATATGATATGCCAGTGGAGATAGGTGCAGTTTATAAAGCCACAAAATCTCCCCGTAGAACGATCGTACTCATAATTCCGGATATTTCGTACTTTTCGAATTAACCCCCCCCTCTCTCCTTATCCCCAAGGATATTTCCGGGTCCAGCGGTAGGGAATGATAATTTGAAAACCCAGAAAATTTGAAAGGCATGGATATTGCCTTTTTCATGCAATATTTTTTAGTATACAAGCCCCCACCCCTCCTCGGATGTCACGTGACGTATACAGAGTCTCAGAAATATTCTGAATTTTTTTTATTTTTTTATTGGAGGCTTAACGACCACCGTGAGCAACTCAATGGGCTATAAGCAGTCGCCCGTCCCTAATTTAGGGTCACTGGTTCCAGGGAAGGGAGAGAACCAGCGCCGTAAGACAAACACAACATCCATGCCTGACCGGGATTCGAACCCGGACCCATTTCGGACGAATGATCAGAGGCCATGGCTTAGACCACTGCGCCACCTGGGCGGCAATATTCCGAATTAACGTGTATTGTGATAGAATACGTGTAGCAATTAAGAAAACGAAAACTCTTCAGGAGTCGAATGACCGAGTGCACCAGGTGTCAAATTCATGTTTTAGTAATTGTTGAAATTTTACGGGCCGGGCAGAGCCGGGCCGGGCTTTAAAAATTGAAACGGACCGGGCTTTTCAAATTAAGACCCGTGCAGTCCTCTAATCAGAATATCTTCCACTGCGAAGCGAAGTTTAAGAAGCCGCAGCCTCTGTCCCACTTCCGGCAGACCTTCACAAATCTGGTGTCTAATCCTCCCTCTCATTCATAAGAAGTTGGACACTTCCTTCTTCATATGAAGATTCACAACACTAGTCCTAGACTTCGGAAACAAAAAATCCATCTCGCGCAAGGTTTTTTTTTTGGAGGTTTAACGACCACAGTGAGCAACTCAATGGGCTATAAGCAGTCGCCCGTCCCTTGGTTCCACGGAAGGGAGGGAGCCAGTGCCATAAGACAAGCACAGCATCCATGCCTCACTGGGATTCGAACCCACACCCCTTTCGGACGAATGATCAGAGGCCATCGCTTAGACCACTGCGCCACCGGGGGTCTACTTTCCCGCACTATCGGCCCCACAACATAAGCGCGACTAGGGGGGGGTCAAAGCAAATCTTGCCCCCCCCCCAAAGTTTTACTAAAGGGGCAGTGCCCACGACCAAGCTCCACCTTATGAAACCAAAGCGATTTAAGTCGCCCTACCCTAATTTAGGGCCTCTAACATCAGTTAAAGGAAAGAGCCAGTGCCGTAAGACAAACAACATCCATGCCTCAACGGGATTCGAACCTGGGCCCATCTCGGACGAATGATCAGAAGTCATCGCTTAGACCACTGCGCCACCGGGATATTTTTATAAAATCGCAGGCTGAATTTCATTTTTAGAAATATTACTATTCAGCAAAAGAATATTTTTATTTCCTTGTTCATTTGCTGATTAGCAATTGCATTTCAAAATATACGTCGAATATCTTAGTTTATCTTTTTGCTCCTCCCCTCACTCCTTTTAATTTTTGTTTTCCTCCTGACAAAGGAACAGACTTGCTCCTCCCACGTCTGATATCTTCATGCCTGCCCCCTGAATAATTTGGTGAAGTCGGCGCCCCTGCCCCACAATATTTTCAAAGATAACTGAAGTACTACAAATCTTAGTCATCAACTTTTTTTTTTTTTTTTGATTGGAGGTTTAACGACCACCGTGAGCAACTCAATGGGCTATAAGCAGTCGCCCGTCCCTAATTTAGGGTCACTGGTTCCAGGGAAGGGAGAGAGCCAGTACCGTAAGACAAACACAACATCCATGCCTCACCGGGATTCGAACCCGGACCCCTTCGGACGAATGATCAGAGGCCAACGCCTTAGACCACTGCGCCACCGGGGCGGCCATCCACTTTCACAGGCAAGTGTTTTACGTAAATCTTCAAGGCGCCATCGTAAGAGAAGAGCCTCATCACTCCAGGCGTCACCACAAAGTCTGAAAAAATTAGCTTGGAGCAATTTGTCAACGAGTTTCTCGTGCACGAAGGTAAGTTTCAAAGTATTCCCGTTCGAACGCTGTACAGCATATTATTGTATTACATCTATCCATCCATTCCTTCAAAAATAGTTTTCAGAACCCTCTTGCTTGCCATCCCAAAGTAATGCTAAATTGGAACCTAAGGCGGTCTCTTATGTGCAACCATCTCGCGCAAGGGCGTACTGATAGCTCCCGCTACCCCCGCAGGGGGGGGGGAGCTCATGGCTAAGAGGGCTTCTAGCAAAAGTATTTCAAAATTTTGCGGAAACTTCATATGAGACTTGTTAAAGAAATAGCCAGGAATCTTTGACGACAGTTTTGAATGAAATATTAAAAAGTAATTTCCGATTTTTTTCAGTAAATAAGTAAGATCTTCAAGAAATCATTTTCGCTTTAGTTTATAAAAACTGGACTTGAGGCCCCTTTTCACAGCTATAGTAATAGTTCCATATACATGCATATTAACAAGAGAATGCGAATAAATATCAGTTACAGAATGTGAATAAATATCAGAATACATGAAATTTTCCATATGAATGAGGCTGAAACGTGTTATATATTACTTGTTTGCAAATAACTACGTATCCTTCAGAATATAATGAGCTAAAAGGTGTTCTTCGCGGGAACGAAGAAACAGAGACCACTGTCATTTTTTTATCAATCAAAAGAAACTGCTTACTGTGGGCAAAATATTGTGACATTGTGTTTGTTTTTTATTCAAGACTAAATAAATTTAAGTAATTTTACTCTTTTTGTGCCACAATTCTTAATTACTTTTTTTACGCTTTCCAACCGTAGGTTAAAGAAGCGTATATGCGCTCCTGCTTTGCCCGTCTGTCTGTCCCACCACACGATAAATCGCGTAAAAATGGTTAGATTTCGATGAAATTTTAGTTTGTGGTAAGGACCACCTGTGGACGAACCCTCTTGAAAATCGGCGAAATGGTATCAAAGGTCAGGACACAGGAGCGGGATCCATTGTGTTGCCCTTATAAGTCATAACTTGCGTAAAAATGCTTCGATTGCGACAAAACTTTCATGTTGTTCCGAAGGTATACTGAACCGGTTCTGTTGAATATCCAAAATGGGGACACAGGAGCGAGATTTATTCCACAGCCATTATCCTCATAACTTGATTAAAAATGCTTCTATTGCGACAAAACTTTAGTATGTTGTTCCGAAGGTATACTGAACCAGTTCCGTTTAATATCATCAAAATGGGGTCAAAGGTCAGGGCACAGGAGCGAGATTTATTTCAGTCATTATCCTCATAACTTGAGTTATGATTTCTGGTATTACAATAATGAAACTTACACCTTAGTATCATACAACTTGAAGTATTTTATTCCGTATTTAATGGTGTAACAATTTATAAAAACACACAACGACTAAGTGCCGAGCTTTCACACTCCAAACGGGAGGCTTTGTTTTTATAAATTGTTACACCATTAAATACGGAATAAAATACTTCAAGTTGTATGATTTCTGGTATGTTGGAAAGCGTATCATAATCAATGCATTGCATGATTTTACCAACTTGTTATTTGTTTATTTATGTTCTGTATTTTCGTATAAATCGGAAGGTCATTAGACACATGTCACACGGCCATTAGATGTTTTGTGTGTATGATCGTGAAGTATTAAGTGTAACGGAATAAAGTGTAATAATTTTGGTTTCACAAAAAATACTTATAAGTTCCAAAGAATTTGAATCATTAAAACGTCCGTACAACGTGCTCAATAATGCAGAATTTAGAAATTACTGTAATTGAAAGCAAACAGATTTCCACAAAAGGGCCTCGACGATATTTTTTGCGCGGGGGGGGGGGGGCTTTTCAGGTACGCCACTCAATGATGTAGAAGGGCCTTAGCGGCGCTAAGGCACTTTTCGCGGTTACATGGTAAGAGAATCTGGGCAAAGGAACTTTTTTAAATGATCATAAATGCAAAAATTGGGAAAACTGTGCCGGTGGTACAGTGGTCTGAGGCGCAGGCTTCTGACCGTTCTTCCGAGCTAAGACTGACTTCCAACCCCGGATGAGTCATGGGTGGTGTGCATGGCCAAAGATGCTGGATCTGTCTCTTCTCTGGAACAAGTGACCCGAAATTAGGGACCGGCGACTGCTTATAAGCCATACGAGTTGCCCATGGTAGTTGTTAAACCCAGTAACAAATAAAAAGTACTGTGTAGACTGATCTACATAGTTTGATAACGCAATAGTGTCTCTCACAAATCATAACGTTCTATCACAAAGAGAATGTCAACTCCTTTGTCTAGATAGTCAAAATAAATTTGTATGAGATAGCTGCTCCGCGTGGCAAAGATTGCAATGCTCAGAGATAAAACGGTAGTGATGGACATTTGTATTAAACAACTCGCCACTAGTAGCGGCTCCAATAAAAGTATAATTCCCTAAGCTCACTCTGACACCTAACGGGTAACACAGAAATCTTCCACATGCATCATATAACCTTGGTAAAAACGGCACATTAGTCTTATGGAATTTGTTACTCTGTTAGTTCGCAGATATTCCCAATGTATATTTAAAATCGTACAGAACGACACAGAGCCGTATTTAAATAAAAATATTATCTTAGCATATGTTTCTCACGTTACATTCTTCCTGTTATTTAAAATTGCTCAGATTACACAATTTTAAGCAGTTTTAATATAAATTGATATTGCTAATTAGTAATGAAAATAATAAATAAAAACGAATCAGATTTTGAAAGTTTTGAGGGAATTTTTTTCCTTTTAGATTCACCGCTAAGGCACTTTTTATTTTATTTAAAACTACATTGTCGCCACTGATCTCGTGACTTATCCAGAGTGACAAAATGGCACGTCTTCACTGGACCGAATCAGCCACACCTCGACACACGTTCATACACTTGAATGATCTTAGTCAGGTAGGGAACAGTGTCCACCCTTAATAGTGAGTCTTTCAAGCAGCCGCCATTTGCCCACGTACAGTACAAATTTGTTAATTTCTTATAAAATTAGTATTAAGTGAAATAACGCTAACTCTGTTGACAGCCTGGTTCATTCCGGAAAACCATACTGACAACCTCTTAAAGATAGCCTGAAAACTTAGCGGTAGTGTAAACAATGACTTCAGTAGCACGTTCAATTCAAAATCGCAAATGAACCATGTTTGAGGTTACGAGAGCGTCAAACTCGATAATTTTAACCGCTTCAAGATTTCAAAGCAAAGGTTTTTATAAATTTTGTTCTTTTCAGAAGGAAAGGTAAAGTTCAGTTTCCCTAATCCTAACAAGAATTTTTAATTGCATATCATATCATTAGTACTCTAAACCAAGTTCATTCGAAAAGAATTTGTAAAAATATTCCTAATTATTTTGTATCGAGTTGCATCGGATATATAAAATTTTTAGAGGACTGCGAGCGCGCTGGCACACACTGGTCGTTGTGCAAAATTTAGATTAAAGCAAACTGCAAGTGGGAACATAGAGGATCTCGATAGGAAGGCCAAATGTTTGGAGAGGGATATAACTCTAATCTGTAAAACAATATTTGGCGTGACGCAGTGACGGCGAGAAGACAGTCTGGGAAATAGCGATTAAGTGCTCATCAAGATTAATGACTACTTCGTTGTTTCTGAAAAAAATACTGCAGATACCCGGAAATTTCGCATTTGCTTGATATAATTGCATATAATTGCAGAAAACGTTAGAGATTTAACCCTTTTAGCAAATCCTTAAAAAATTAATTGCACAATACCCAGTGGAGTGCAGGTATTTGATTCTACAGACCTTGAAGCATTAGATATACAGTTAGACTTATGTAGAGGTAATGTGACCCTCCCCCTTTTTTTGTATTTATTTTCAGGGCTTAAAAGACCACCCACGAGCACCTGAGTACATAAGAATTCGCCCGACTCCGATTTACGAAACGCTGATTCCAGGGAAGAAACAGAACTAGCGCCGTAGGACAAACAACAGCCTTGCCTCATCCGAAACTTTGACGATTAGCTAGAAGCTCTAAGTCAGACTATTCGAAGTACAGTATCTCTTAAGTACATTCACTGAAGTCTCGAAAAATCGGGATGTAAAAATTATGTCAATCGATTCAACTGAGAAGTTCAGTACAACTTTATTTGCAGTTCTAATCAATTTTCTACAGTCTTACTCAACCCAATAACCAGATTTTGTTGGTCTAGATTAAGTCTTCAAACTGTACTTAAGATCAAAGCAAGAAGTGTAACAGGAACTGATGTAAAATCAAAATCAACAGAAAAGATATGAGTTACGAAATGGAGATACCTGATGAAGTAGCAACTACTTTCAGCCCTCAGATTAGTGAATCAAATTCCTTAACCTCTGCAGCTTTTCTTGAATCACAAGTCATGCAATTCTCCTTCCCAAATTCTATTATATCTAATGTTAAATGTCTTCTATTTCTCAGAGTTAGTCGCTTCAGGGAAGTGAAGGAAGCAGAATCGTGAGAAGTACCACAAATCCTTGTGAAAGATGTGTAAATGCGCCACTCAGTCACTGGGCAACTCATCCAGTCGGATAGTTATTCTTAACCCTTAACTGCCCAGGTCTTTTGTTTGTCACATATCAACCCACGCCCGGTCTCTCAGACTGCCACATTTTTATCGTTTAATTCATGCTAACGTGCTATGTTGGCGAAGAGGGGACAACTACACATGCGCGTGGGCTCTAACCTTTCCTGGAAGTAAGCTAAAAGAAAATTAGTTTCCAATGCGGTCCGTGAGACCGGACCTGTGTTGTTTCAGGGTTAAAAAAAAAAAGGAAGCGGCAGCAAAAAGGAGTATTTATGTACAGCATCAGAAGGAAAGTTTCTTAAGCTTAAACTCCTTACACATTTAAGCTAGTCATATCTGCAATAACATTAAGCTGCCTCGAAATCTGATATCACTTAAATGGATATTAGTTCATATGAACTTCAGAACTTCTCATGTTTAATTTTTTAATAATTTCTGGCGCAAGAGCCTTGAATTTGACCAAAAAGTTCCATATACACAAAGATCAACTCGGACTGTGGGAATGCCAACTCATCAACTAGAAAAGCAAAACTCAGTGGAGTTTTACAACACTTACTTCAGTACAGCAAAATCTACAACACTTACTTCTTCACTGAAAAGTCTACAATTAGCTTTTATTGTGAATCAAAAATCCTGTAAAATCTTTATATGCAGCTATTATATATGCACTGTTAAGCTCGGCTGCAAATGTAAGAATTCTAGAGACCACACTTTCCACTTTTCCATCTTCTTACTCCATCTTGGCAAAGACTGTCTCAGGAAAAAAAACCCCGCAGGTTCCACGGAAGATTGATCTCTTTCTAAGTTACCAGCAGTATGTGACGTGTCCTTCCTGGCTTTAGATCTAAGTCCCTTTTTTTTTCAAATTGACACACGAACTTGCTCCACATTCTAAGGTATACAATGACTTTCTTGGTGGTCAGACACAGAGACTTGCTCCACATTTACCGAAGCACATGTCTTTAACGTTGGTGAAATACAGGAGCTGTCTTCTGGATCTCCAGTGCAAAATCCTACACGAAAATCCTCCAACCAGTTTTGTTGTCCGGTTTGGTACACTTTAGCGCTCACAACTCAAGTGTATGTAACCCTCTTTTGACAGTCTCCCATTTACAAGAAGCTGGACACTTCCTTCTTCATATTTAGCTTCACAACCCGAGATCCAAACTTTAGAAATTAAAATTCCGGGATAAGGATATTCTGACGCACTTTCTGTCCCACGATGTCATCATTGGCCACCATAAATGAGAATCATGAACTTCACAGGCAACGATTTAGCATAAAGTATCCAGAAATCCATCGCATAGTAAGGACATCATCGTGAGGAACTCCTTAAAATCAGCTTGCAGTAATTAGTCAAATAATATTCATGAAGGTAAAAAGAAATTTATACTTATCTCTAAGCAGTGCTGAATGCAAAATACTCTCACTTTGCGTCCCTCCATGTATTCAATAATAGCGTTCAACACTTCCCTAGCAAGTGGATCTGTGTACTAGATACGAACTCAGTCACTTGAGCGCAACCAGAACAAGTTCAGTGAATCCGGTAGATTACAAGACATTTATGTGAAACGTGAAGTTCCAAATTAACCCAGTCTAGACTCAAATACTTTGGGAATATGCACTATATGTTACCTAAAATAAACACTAGAACTTGAGTTAGTTTAACATTAGCGCCCCGGTGCAGTCAGTGGAATTTCAATAATTTTGCTCATTGAAACTCCAAGAACCAGGTTCTCCAGAATGGCAGTAGACAGGGGCGGATTGGAACGACTAAACCAGGCAGGGAATTTTGGTCATGGGGTCCACAACAAGAACACACGCCTACAGCGAAACACTTCGTTTCCTTATGAATTTTTTTTTTTTTTGTCAGATCCTGGATGAAAAAGATCTCTTGAAATAGGCGTTGTTAAACGAATTCAGTCGTGCGCAAATTTGAAAAGAAATTTAACGATTGAATGTAGCGTGAAACCACGCGCAGGGCGGGGTGTTGCCCCAGGTAATTATTTTCCTTTGAATGTCTCTTAAAGACCCCATTTCCAACTAAATCACGTGAAAAACAAGTTTAAATGTTCCCTTGTCACATTGCAATCTTCCTGAACAATTAATTTTCATATTTATTTGGTCACTGATCATCTAGTGCGCAATGATATTGGTAACACTTCCTTGAGTTTGAAGTCTGCCCATTATTTTGACTCATGAACCAATACTGGTAAATGACTGTCGGAACATCTCTGCGTGGAGAATCGTTTTGTGCTGTGTCAGTCTGTAGTTAACGGGGTGTGGAAGATGGACCACAGCAATGGGTACTACCATGACTGTAGTGGAGGGTATACGCCGTATACACTGCTTTTTTTTCACAGAATAGCGTATACCTTCAATATCCATATTATCAACAGAACTTCAATCTCGAACAACATCGCTGCCAAGAGCTGAACATCTAATAAAAAGAACAGTAAGAATTATAGAGAGCTTCGGAGAAAATCCTGGGGGAAAAACTTATTTAGCATTAGCAGCGAGCGAGGAATTATTTAAAAATATCCCATTCATTCCTAACAACAAAATTGCACCTATTAACCAAACCAGTTTATTCAAAGTACGGTTGACAGGATGAATTCAAGACTGTTCACATTCAAACAATGAAAATGTATAACTTCTTAAAGATATTTCTTCATTAGAGCGAATAAATATTAAAACAGACGACGTTTTAACCCTTTAACTGGCAGGAACGAGTTAACTCGGGGTTATAAAAATGGCTTCATATCATCTCGGAAGAATATATTCGGTATCTAAGAAATGGGTCGAACCTACATGCAACGAATTCGCTCGGGGGTCAGTGTAGTGGTCTCAATGCCGTTCGATTTGCAAAACCAGAGCATCGGAAAATGTTGCTTTCCCATTTTGGTTTGTTATTCAAAGTGGTTATTTTCGGGGATGATCGACACCAATACTTACTTACTGACTGACTGATTACCTTCTAAAAATGCTATAACAATGGCGACGAATCTAAGATACGAGACAGAAAATGTTTTAATGCCATGGTATTTTCTAATTCATGTCTTGGCTCATGGATCAGAAAGAAAAAAAAAGACTCTAAAAGGGCGCTTAGCACCTGTGACAAGTTTGCGGTCGTTCTGCTAAGATAAAAGGGAGAAAGGAATTGTTCTGCCGTGGAACCAGCCAGCTTTCGTCAAACCTGACCACTATATAAACATTTCTGTTGGAGTTCTCAAATTTTCGAGTAAATGCCACCGCAAGCTCCTGCTGGTTTGGTAAACCATTTCGTTCACGTCCATCGGCCGTTTAAGGGGTTAACGTTGATGAAATGTAAGCCATTCAGAGACAGATTATATACTGAAAACATCCAAGTTGTACCAGAAAACTTTATACCCCTCTTAAGAACGATTTCAACTCTGCCTTGTTCAATAGCTGAATGCGAACGAGGATTCAGTTTAATGAACAACATTATAACTGATCTCAGAGAATCTTTGCTAATCTACACCGTATCTAACCCGATGTTCATAAATTCAAATGGACAGCCCATTGAACGATTTAATCCAAAAAAATATGTAAGATCTTGGTTGATGAATCATCGTTCAGCAACTGATAGTACATCAAGAGTTTTTTCTAGAGAAGAACAGTGCTCTAAGGACTTATTTTATCAGGCTTTTTTTATTTTTTTTTTTTTTTTATTTTTTTTTTTTTGATTGTAGGTTTAACGACCACCGTGAGCAACTCAACGGGCTGTAAGCAATCTCCGTCCCTAATTTAGGGCCATTGGTTCCAGGGAAGGAAGAGAGCCAGTGCCGTAAGACAAACAACATCCATGCCTCACGGGATCTGGACCCCTTTCGGACTAATGATCATAGGCAATAGCTTAGACACTGAACCACCGGGGCGGCTCAGGCTTTATGGGATATATTTCAATAAAAATTATCTTTTGCTTGCTCTTCAACATGTCACAATTGACAGGAGAAAGAAGATACTTTATTCATATCGGTAAGTGAGCTCATAGTCATAATTGTTAAAAAGGCACGGTACCCCCACGAGGGTACCGTGCCTTTTTTTTTTTTTTTTTTTTTTATCCATGTAGTACAACTAGATTTTTTAGGATTTGCACATTGTATACCCTCTGCTGATTTAACGACTACAGCACTGGGTACTACTGTCTCCTTCAAGATTACAAATAGAGGATACGGTTTACCAGTGACCCTGGAGTCCAAGTCCGAAGAGCTTTAGATTTATTAATATATAACAGTGTGCTTGGTACAGAGAATTTTGCTATGTCATTTCACAGCAAGTTCCCAATATATAAATAGAAGGAAACAACTTTGCACACAGATATAAAACTCAAATGAAGTTAGAGATTATTACTCATAAGTATTAAAATAACTGTAGTGGTCCTCCGGGAAATGTCCAGGTGGGCCAATCCGCCCCTAGCAGTAGATCTGATATTTGTGTTAAACTTTTCTTTTATTTCCCCGGAAAGTCTGACACACCTTTTCTTTTAAACTGTTTTCGAACAACTAAACATATACATAAAGAGCATTATTTCAATAAAGATCGGTTTGCCACAAATGCAAGTCTACTGACCTTATGTACGTGCGCACAAGATTAAATCAGTGGATTTTTAAACACTATTCTTATTGCACTTAAACCTTACAAACAGCAAGATCGGCACTTTTCCGTTATCTCTAGTATTAATGTAATACAGACGTGACTTGTAGATCTCAGGATTTCTCTTTTTAAACGTTTGGTATGGATTTGAACGACTATTGCTAAAAGGGTTTGGAAAAGCTAATAAATTCACAGACAACTGCTATCACAAAGACGACTGTCAAAGCAAGCTGTCCCCGAACTTTTCTGTCAATCACTTAGAAGGCAGCTAATCGTATATCGTAGCCGCTCATCTAAGTTACTTCGGTCTTTTTCGTTCCTGGTTACGCTATTTCAAAACCACCCGAGTGGAAGTTTGTACATCTAATCATTTCTTGTGATAACTTTTTTTTCTTTTCACGATTGTCAGAACATTACTAATCATGTGTTTAGTATGAAAGAAACTTAGAAATACTTTTTTTTTAGCTTTAGTACAAAAAAAGAAGCAGTACAAAGTCAAAAAGTTCAATAAAAAATGTTTTAGAAAAAGGAAGAAAACTTTTCTGATGACAAAAATAAAACCATTAAGATGTTTCACCCTTACTACTGTCAGGTTTGTCTTTTTACTATTATTGATGGATTTTTCAGATCGGGTTTAAGTTTCAAAGTTTTCTTTTCCTGTGCTAAAATTTGCAAAAATAAAGTGCAGGTTCCATTATAATCTTCTCCTTTTCCTTAGAAAGTGGTACGAAGGCGGCAGTTCTTCAATTTCCTCTTTTCTTTTAAAAGTAAGCAATTTCTTTTCTTCTAAAACGAAAGGAAGCTGTTCTTTCTCAGTCATCTTCGACCACCTATCATACGTTCTTTGGCGAATTTCGTGAAGTTTCGCTTTAGGACACTTTTGAACACAAATTCTTTCAGTTATTGTCCGAAAAATACTCATTGCAGTGACGCTGTGAGTTTTCGATATGGTCATTCCCATGAGCTCAAGAGCGTCAGAATATGGTGTCTTAGAGTTAGGGTTTATCTGACAGGAAACAAAAAGTGGATCCTCAGGTGGAGGTTGCTCCGAGGTCTCAGGTATAGGAGAACATATAGAAAAGTCAGAGTGATATCCCGAACTGCAAGAGTTGGGAGAATCATTATATTTCTCCATAGTTCATTAGACACTAATAGAAAACTAGAATAGTTACTTAGCTTCATTAATAAATATCTTAAGTCATGTTGTTAGCTCATTCGATGTCCTCAAAGTGATGGCTTATATACCTAAGAGTTCCACTGTACTCAGCAGTAGTGCCATCTGTGAATCAAAACAAATAAATCAGTTTAATTTTGCAGTTTTCTAATGTAGTGCATCGTTGGTTCAAAATCTATGCTTCAGAGCACAGCTTAAAAGCTAGTTTTATATACAAAGATACCTAGTCAACTGCAAGAAATATTAATCTACCAGAGAAATATACTTTTGGAGCAGTATTTTTTATTCCCAATACCGAATGAGACTAGAGTTCCTGGAAAATTTAATTTACTCTTATCCACTACTGGATTTTTAGTAAGTGAATAAAATTGCAGAAAAATGACAGTAACATTCATTAGTGACTAAGAAAATTGTACTTTAAGAGTGATGGATTTTTAATTGTAGCCGCTTTTAAGTAGTTCGCGTGTATCGCTCCTCCAAGTTTACGTGCAGCCGGCTCACACCCACTATGAAAGGACAAAGGAACTAGGACCATATAAAGTTCATGCGGAGCATTTTTACAGAAAATTAACTTCAACGCTCTAACATTTTTTTTTTTTTATACGGAGAAAATGCACAGAATTTAACCGAACGTCGCCCCCCCCCCCCCTTCAGCCAACAGCGAATTTGTACTTACCTTCAGCGGTCAGTGCTATGAACTCGAGCGCATGCGCACAATTTTTTTTTTCTTTTTTTTTTTTTATTGGAGGTTTTTTGTTTTGTTTTTTTAATTTAAATTATTTATTGGGACTTTGGGTGACATATATATGCAGAAATAATTATCGGTCTTGGGTAACACATACAGCATGAAGTCATACACGGGTCCTGGGTAACGCATGATCATAGAATACAGTATCATGCGACACAGCAGGGTACAACAGTTACGCAAGGTAAGATCATCATCAAAGGACAGATTGAACATGTAATGCAGTAGGTAACACATACATCTTGAAGTCATACACTAGTTCTGGTGAACACATACATGATCATAGGAATACAGTATTGTGCGCCACAGGAGGATACAATAAGTACGCAAGAAAGTAATATCATCAAAGGACAAATTGAACATGTATGACAGTATGCCATAGCTTCAAATGACAGAGAGAGCCAGCGCCGAAAGACAAACATCCATGCCTCACCAGGATTCGAACCTGGACCAACTAGGACGAATGGTCACAAGCCAGCGCTTTAGACCACTGCGCTACCGGGGGGGGGCAATTCTAATTTCGCAAAGGACATCTGTAAGAAACCGAGCACATTTTAAAAAATTAGTTGATTATGTAATATATCCATAATTTTATCTCGAGCACTAATCATTCGCGACAGTTATCCACAGCCGTGTCCGCGTATACGGAGTGGCACGCGACTGAGAATAGAACAGGTCACAAAACTATCAGTGTCTCTCGCGACAAGTAAACATCTTTGGTTTCAAGAGTTCTGGAATTTTTTATCGTAGACAAAACAAGTAAATGGGAAATCAAAATAAAATCATCATTTAGACTCCATCTGCGCAATAAATGTCTTCAGTTAAGCCACGGATTTCTATTCTACATCTCGTGTACCGATCCTTGTTCTCCATTTCATGCTTTAAATATATTTTATTCACGGGGATAACCTCCCCCCCCGCTCCTAATAGATTTTTTTTTTGGTAGTAGAACTAGTTCCTTTCCCCCTTCATCATGAGCGTGCGTGAACCAGCTGTGTGCAAACTCTGCGTAGCGATATATGCGAACTTCAGTAATACTTGAATGGCCCACAAATGGAAGTCTACCATTTAAGAGAAGATTACTGCTAAAATCTTCCCTTCGCAAATTGATCCCTTCACTTTCTTAAGAGCAAGCGCGGAAACATTTATTTTTTTCTCCATCATGTTAAAGACAATGAGCAAGTGCAACTCGTACATTTATCCATAGAAAGAACAACAGTAAAGAAGTTAGGTGTTTTTTTTTCTTTTTAACGGGTTTCTAATCAGAACTTTAGCACCAAGAATGATTCCAATTGCTTAGCGCTAGGCCCAGGTTTGTGGCCAAAGATCTCCGGAACACTATAATATGAAAAACATCGGCTCGTGCAGAGCTGCGACTGGCTGAGCCCGAAGCAGAACTCAGGCTCTTAGAGAGAGGGAGAGCGAGGGAATTTTTTTTTTATACATAAATGTGATTTTATATGATTTAGCGAATGAGACACTTCATAGTTGGTAAAAGGAATTCTTCGGCAATTGGTTCTGGTTAGGGAGCGGGCATTCGAGATGGCTATTTATTCCGGGCTTGGGTAGAAAATGCCATAGACCGCGCATTAGTGTGTTTCTGCAGAGAAGAAAAAGCTTTTTCAAGAACTATAGATATTCGATAGTTGATAGCATACCGACGATAATTTACTCCTTATCTCTACGCAGTGGCTCTCTGCTAATTCCATTTAGCAACGTACATATTGCAGCGCATTATGGCGCGGTAATATTAGCATCATTTGAGCAACATACAATTGCAGCACCTCCCGATCATTTTGGATGCCCGGCCGTCCGAAGCACTTTAGGTGGAAACGAACGGTCAAAGAAAATCGTACAGTTGCACTGTAGAAATAGATTGAGGTCCCTTCCTCATTCCCCATTTGAGAAATACATTGGTTAATTGCAGGAGGAGAGAGAGTAGAAGTGTGGAAAAGGAGATTTTTAATTATTAATGGTTGAATAGGTTACCAGTTTTCGGGCACGTTCGGGCCCGGGGTCTATCTTGCAATAAAAAATTCGGGCTTGGGTGGGCTCGGGATGATATACCACGGGCTCCGAAAATTGAGCCCGAACTCAGCTCTAATGCAGTGGGTAACCCAGCTCCCAATTAACTGAAAATGATTATTGAAGTTAACAGTAACAAGTAGTCGAATTTCATTCCAGTACTGATGGAGGTAGAAGCCTCACTCCGTCTGACCCGTTGCAAAAAACCGTGCATAGTATGTTACAAATTGAAGGTACATCGTTCTGTGCGTAATGAAGAATATAAACATCATCTTCCTTAAAATGGTCCTGCGTAAGCAACTGCAAAGGCCACTCATAGTCAAATAGGTATAGCTAAGTAAAACTCCCATCCTTAGTAACAATATGTAGCTTTGAAGCCTGGGATTATTCTTACGTTGGTAATAATAGGTAGCTAAAGGACGGGTTAGTGGAATTTCATAGTACGCAAGGTCCGTGTATGGCAAGAAGCTGCAACTAAAAATAAAAACCAATGGATAAGTAAACTGATCAGTTTGAGTCAGGGGCGTACTTGATAGCCCCCGCAGTGGGGGGCTCATGATTAAAAGGGGTCTCTAGCCTGAGCAAATAGATTTTATAAACTTTTTGCGCGGAAACCTCGTATGAAACTGGTTAAAGAATTTTCCAAGAATTAAGGTAGCTTTGAAGTTTTCAGAAGAAAAGCATTTTTTTCTCAGTAAATACGTAAAATCTTTAGAAATCCTTTTCGCTGGTTTTGTTCATAAAAACTAGATGATGGGAAAGCAACTATTCAAAAGAACTTCAGGCTTCTTGTAGTAGTCCTTGCTGCTTCAAGGGGCCTCAAATTCACAGCCCATGCAATAGTTTCTATGCAGGTATGTTAACAAGAGAATGTGAAAAAATTATCAGTTCAATGAGAGGAATTTTTATACCAATGAGGATAAGGTGTTATCTATTACAGTTGTTTGCACATAACTATGTACCCCCCAAATAGAATGAACTGAAAGGTGTTCTTCGCGGGAGCGAAAAACCAGAGACCTGTGTCATGTTTTTATAATAGAGTCAAAAAATTTTTTATACTATGAGCAAAACGTTGTGGCATTATGTTAAGTGTGTTTTTTTATATTCCCGAGTAAATAATATAAGAAGTTTTACGTTCTTTGTGCTACAGTTCTTAATCGTTACTTAGTTAACTTCTGTTGTGACATTTCGTATAAATCGGAAAAGACATCAGACATTGTCAAACGGCAGGTGCATGTTTTATAAGTGCAGACGTGCGAGGCATTTCGAAAAGCAGGCCTTAGTTCTTTAAAATAATAAATTTTGCATGATATGATTAACTTTAACGAAAATATTTTGTGGTAATTTGTATCGGAAACCAGGGTAATCATTTTAATTATAACGTACACATCTGCGTTTCAGGCAATAAAGTGAAGTAATTTTTATTTTACGAAAAATACTGGTAGGTTCCAAAGAATTTGATTTATTGAAACACCTGTAAAGCCTAGTTAATAATATGGAAGTCAAAATTTTTGAGTAATTGAAAGCTAATGGATTTTCGCAAAAGGGACTCGAAAGCATTTAGGGGGGGGGGGGTTGCTAGAGTTTTTCCGGAACGCCATTGGTTTGAGTGGTGCTTTCTCGTTCATGAATCATTGCAGAAGCCTCTAAGCGATTCGGGAATGAGGAATTATTAGCTTCAGGCAGTTTTCAGAAACGGAAGATAAGCTCTTATGAAAATCTTGAAGAACCTATGAATGAGCAAAATATTTCGAACCTGCTGCCTCGCATTTTAACCCTGCATCGCTCATGTGGGGTGTGGCAAACCCCTGCAGATTTATTTCATTGAACTGCTCGTAGATTCAGTGTCAAAAATGTGGAAAACATTTGTTTAGAACACATTTCTCCAATGTGTAAAGACTGCTTCTCTGAAAGTGACTCGGAATAGAACACAGTTTAGATATTTGCATAAATCAGTATTCTGAACGTTCTACAATGTGTAATATGTTTTTTTATTAAATACTCTTCCTTTATGAATCTGCATAACCATTTAATACGATATTGACAACTTTTTAACCATATAAAAGGTAATAAATAAATTATCCTATTTCGGACAGGTGGACTATAATTTTGCAAAAAAATTATGGTTACATTAGTTAATAAAGATTAAAAGTGTATTTTTATGCATTTCATACAGTCCTTGAAAATACCGGTAAAAGTTATAATTTGGAGTGTGTGGAACCCCACCTGAGTAATAATGTAAGTATTCTTGACCTGAGCAATGCAGGGTTAAGTCGTACCGGTGTGATGTACATTTTATATTCTTGCTATTATGGCGGACAGTCGCAGGGCGGTAGAATGGCTTACTTCATTCTTGGAAGGTGTGTATTCTGTTCCTGGAACGTTCTACGGTTCTGGATCTCGTGCTTTTTTGAAGCTAGTAATATTATAAATATACAAATACATACCTTTAAAGAGCATATAGAGGTTTCGTTGAAGGTAGAGCCGAAGGTCAGTACAGCAGATCTCTGGCCCACGGAGGCTCTTGCACCACTAAACTCAATCAACCGCACTCAGGACACGCCAAAAGGCGAATCAGCAATTGTGCTCTGATCGCTGGTTGCCATTTCCCATATGTTCCGTAAATCAAAGTTTTGCAGTACCTAACATTTTTTTAGTATTTTAATGACGCAACAGTCATACTTGGCTAAAAAGTGCCAGGCATCAACAAAAAGGTCGGTTCGGAACGTGGAGACAGACGCCACTCATTAATAACTGAATACCAACTGATCCCGTGCAATTACGAAAACTATTTTGTTTCAGCAAAGACTACATTTAACCTTTACAAATCACACCATTCATGACCCATGGTGATTCATAGCTGCAGAACACAAAATTGTTCAAGTTAGCAAGAATCCGTAATATAACTTTAAGCTTTCCTCTTGATGTAGCATTCAACCTTATACTTCCATGCCCTCCACATGAACGAAATTCTCAAGTTCCACGGAAGATCAACCCATTTCCAAATCGACTGCATTACTTGACTGTTCCATAAGAACGCCCACAGTCAGTACAGCTAATTACCCCAATGATTGTCTTCTATGCCTTCAAATCTTCTTAAACTGTTTTATCGCACTGCAGTTGATCGACACTGAAACTTGTACCATACCCTCCTATTCTTACATATGATGGTTAGACACAGGAACTTGTGTCACACTCTCTGGCGAAATCTGTTCCTTATGGTAGTCAGAATTAATTACGCTGAAGCCTTAGGTTCCAGCCTGGAACACTTTCGCAACTTCGGTACATGTAATCCATCCTTGATAAATTCGTATCCACAAAAATAGGGCAATTGCCTCCTCCGTACAAAGCTTCACTGCTCCTAGATTTCAGGAATGTATACTTCGGCACAGTGATGCACTCCTTAACAATCGGTGCTACAGTATCGCCATACGATCACTGCAAATGTCAGTCAGTTCCATGGGCAGAGTTTTAAGATAAAGAGTCTTCAAAGTTCCATGATATGGGAGTCACATCAGGCATCAGCGTGTAATCCGAAATATTTTCTTTATTTGAATTTTCTGGTGCAAGATCCATAGTTGGTTAAAAAACACCGATACAAGTCATAAATACATACGATATATCAGCTCAGGATAGGAGACAGTCAGAAATACATACGATATATCAGCTCAGGATGTGAGGCAGTTAATCTCCAGTGAATCCCTGTAGTTACAACCTGTACTTGATCACTTTGGTGCAGCAATGTCCGCATACACAGTACACTTGCTTTTTCACGGAAAAGCCAGAAGTCTAACATATTTTCCCAAAATGGTAGCTAGAGCCACTTTATACTGCTCTAATATGTCAGGGCAGAGAATTTCGCTTTCGTCTTCAGTCCTTATGTTCTTATAACAGGATGTCATTTTTGAACGTGCCCATAGCCAGAATTTCTTCAGCAACAAGAAGAAACTTAAGTTCTACGGAAGAGGAATCTGTATCCATTTAACAGCATCGCGTGATATATCCATAGGAAATTGCACAGAGCCTTGAACTGCCCGTTCTTCGAAGGTTTTACAAACCCTTTGGCCAACAGACCCAAAGAACGTGTTTTATACTATGAGGTAATGTTGGCGGTCAGACACAAACTTGCACAGCTCCTTCTAGTGAACATTGTACTTTATGTTGGACGGACGCAGGAGTTGATTCCTCTCGCATTTGTGCTTACATACTTTCATGGCCATCGGACTGTCCTCCTGCCAAAGAATGATCTGAAGAACAAGCGGCAGCCTCGTGTTCCGGTTTGACACACTTTCTGTAGATCTTAGCAATTTTAGTGTATGTTACCGCCGCTTGATAGCCTCCTATATAAAACTTCACAACACAAGCTCCAGACTTATTTATTTGACGGTTTAACGACAACCGTGAGCAACTCGAAAGGCTATAAGCAGTAGTCTGTCCCTAATTTGGGGCCACTGGTTTCAGGGAAGGGTGAGATATAGTGCTTTAAGGCAAACAAAACATCAATTCCTCTCGGAATTTGAACCCGACACATGTCGGACGAATGGTCAGAAGCCTGCAGTTAGACCACTGCGCCACCGGGGTGGCTGTTCCAGACTTCGAAAATGAAAACTCCTGCACATGGATGTTCTTCCGCATAATCCACTGGCCACCACAGCGCTGTAATAACAGTCTTCCACGGACACACTTTAACTTTAGCAATCTTTAGTACTTCGCTGTATAGGAAGAACTTCAACACATCATGCGTCAGCAAAAAGTTCAAAACATTCGCTTACAGCAACTGGTCAACGAACTTCTTATGTGTTAAAGTAACTCCAATTTCTTCACATTGGTGCATACAGAGCATTACTACCATCAAACACTTCAATAGCTTTCAAAGCACATTTGGCCGCCCCAGTAGCACGAAGCGTTGGCTTTTAATCATTTGTCCGAGATAGGTCCAGGTGAGGCATGGACGGTGTGCTGGTGTTACAGTATTGGCTCTCTCCCTTCTACAGAACCAATGGCCTCAAATTAGGGACGGTGACTGCTTTATAGCCCTCAGAGATGCTCACGGTGATTGTTAAATCGTCAAACAACAAAGCCCACTCGCTAGTAATAAGAGGAGAACGCCGAAATTGAAAAGACTTCTGTCATGCAACCATTCCGCGCGATGAATCAAAAAGATATAAGAAACACGTCAGCACTGCTCTGAATCCGAAAAATTCACCTTCAGCAATTGTTTGACTAACTTCTCGCGTACGGAGATTAGGTCAAGATTATTGTCCTTCTTGCGCTGTGATCACTTTATCTAAATTTGTGTATCTGACAGCTTTTAAACGATGTCTTAATAACTGGTATGCTATGCCCTTACAAGTAGAAATCATTTTTTGGTTGTTTTGAAATTAGGGATCCTAGTTTCCGGTTGAATAAATTATTTTGCCAGCATCCCTGTGGGAAAAGTTTCTTGACTTTAAAACAGAGATGTGAGGAGCAATTACTTTATTGGTGGCATAAGACTTAGTTTGTCATAACATCATGCATACTTGGACAAAAATATTATTACCTCATTGAGCTTACATAATGGAAACGAAACAAAAGTATTACTTTTTCGCCCATCACACAGAACTTGGTTGTGTCAACGGAAAAGTAGAGTCAGTCCCCTTTTTTCCAGATTTCCGACTACCAGGAAAATCGTTACGATTACGAAAAATTCCCATTCAAAATTTAAGGTAACTGGGTCCAAGGAAGGAAGAGAATCAGAACGATAGATCAATCGCACAATCCATGTTTTCAAAAAGTATGAACAGAAGCCTCTTTGGATCATGAGGCTCTGACAGATTTTTTTTTAATTTGGAGGTTTAACGACCGCTGTGAGCAACTCGATGGTCTATGAGCAGTCGCCCGTCCCTAATTTAGGGTCATTGGTTCCAAGCATGGGGAGACCCAGTGCTGACAGACAAACACAACATCCATGCCTCACCGGGATTCGAACCCAGATCCATCACGGACGACTGGTCAGAAGTCAGAGCTTAGACCACTGCGCCACCGGGGCGGTGCCCTGTTAGATTTTGACCTTCAGAGTATTCCATTTTTACATCACAACCTTATTTTCTTTTAGTTTTGCTTTTTCCAAGTAACACAGCTACATGCATAATTAGAAGACATAAACTGAACTTCTTCTTGTTCCATAAACTTCTTCATAAACTGAACTTCTTCTTGTTCCAACTAGAAGTTCAGTTTATGGCGGAGTTTGGTTTTGTTTAGGCCCAAGAAGAAGTAATTTATTGTTTTGATATTCGTATACATACACTGACGGAAAAAAATCCCAACACCAAGAACGGGTTGTGTTAGATAAACGACAGTTGGTAGGCGGTGAGAGTACATCTGTAATATGACGTCTATGCAAATTTCGCGCTCGGCGCATACGTGTGGCGCTAGTAGCGCCCTTCGGAACATGCAAAGCAGGTCTGCTGTAAATACGCGCTGTAACGTTCGTCAGCATTAGTTATGGTTGAGATTCGACGTAGTGTGTTGATGTTAGTCAAGAATGCCTTTAAGAAGACGAAGAAGCCATCATCAACAGCTCACGGAGTTCGAACGAGTTCGTGTAATAGGGCTACGAGAAGGTGGATTTTCTTTCCGCAGTATTGCAGAACGACTTGGCAGGAATGTAGCCACTGTGCATGATTGTTGGCAGCGGTGGTCAAGGGAAGGTACTGCCTCAAGAAGACCGGGTTCCGGCCGGCCACGTGGCACTACTGAGAGGGAAGACCGCCGTGTACGGCGTATGGCCGTGGCGCATCGTACCGCGTCTGCGGCAGCAATTCGAGCTGCAGTTGCCACCACAGTGACACAACGAATTGTTACAAATCGGTTACTTGAAGGACAGCTCCGAGCCAGACGCACTGTAGCGTGCATTCCACTTACTCCAAACCACTGCCGTTTGCGACGTCAGTGGTGTCAAGCTAGATCTCATTGAAGGACGGAGTGGAGATCTATTGTGTTTTCTGATGAAAGCCGGTTCTGCCTGGGTGCCAGTGATGACCGTGTGTTGGTTAGAAGGAGGCCAGGTGAGCGCCTGCAACCAACCCGTCTGCGGCCGAGACACACTGGACCTACACCTGGAGCAATTTCCTACGACAGCAGGAGCACTCTCGTGGTTGTCCCACGCACCCTGACGGCACAGTTGTACGTCGGCCTGGTGATTCAACCTGTTGTGCTGCCATTCATGAACAGCATTCCAGGGGTGTTTTCCAACAGGATAACGCTCGCCCGCATACCGCTGTTGCAACCCCACATGCTCTACAGAGTGTCGACATGTAGCCGTGGCCTGCTAGATCACCAGATCTTTCACCAATAGAGTACGTATGGGACATCATTGGACGACAACTCCAGCGTCACCCCCAACCAGTATTAACTGTCCCTGTATTGACCGACCAAGTGCAACAGGCATGGATCTCCATCCCACAAACTGACATCCAGCACCTGTACGACACAATGCATGAACGTTTGCGTGCTTGCATTCAACATTCTGGCGGTTACACGGGTTTATAATGTACCAGCATTTCACATTTAAAATGGTTCTTCTCGCGCTTACATTAAGCTGTGATCTTGAAACCTTAATCGATTAAATATGTTACCTATGCAAATGTATTGCCGCCATTTCATTCCTCTACAACTATTTTTTCGCGGTGTTGGGATTTTTTTTTCAGTCAGTGTATTTTTTCCCTAGGTGATTTTTAAAGCTAAATTCTTGTACTGTTTGTTTTAATAACAAGCAGTCATTAGTCGTAGTTAACTTATATATTAGAAACCTAATACCGACAACATAACGGGTCAAATTACTAGTATCAACTTTTTGAATACCATTTCTTTTCGTACGTCACAGTCACATTAAATTGAAAGAGAAAAGCATTTTCCTTCTTAGTGAAATTTCCTCCAAGATTTCATCATATAGCAAACATTAGGCTTACCTCTGACGGTTCAAAATATTTCGGAGCAGGACACCGGCAGTGAATAAAATCTTTTGCTTCGTTTGCTGCTACTGTTATTTGAAATGTACTCCTACGAAATCTGTCTTGTAAAAGCTGTCTTGAGTTTATTATGTAAGTCTCCCGGTTCCGCTGTTTAAGGGACCGCGAAGAAAAATTAATGGAAGACTAAGGAGGCAAGTGAAACTGGTTAACAAAGCTGCTGTTTTTCGTGTACATATATTTCAGAGTTAAAGACATATCGATATTTGTCGAGTAAATATACATATATTCAGGGAACAAGAATTTTCTGTCAGATATTCTTAGGATTTGGAGCAATCTCCGTAGACACATTGCTTATTAGTTTTGTTATTAAGTTCAAATGCGGGTGATTTCTCATGTGAAACTTACCGGTACGGTAGCGGACTTTACTACTCAGAACTTGCGGCTTTCATTCATGAGCTTACTGATACAACAGAGCTTTGTAATGAAGATTAATTACAATACAACAGTCTATAGTCTTTTGAGGCACGTATGTGGAACACCCTTGGTCAGTAGCTGCTTGTGGTAAGCTGATATGGGATAGGAACTGCATATATCACTTCTAAAGTTAAATTGTTAATGCTCTAAGTTTTTTTTTTTTATTTCTGAAATGATGTGCAAAATACACAGTGAAATGTTTGAATATATTTATCATACGAGGTCGTTGAATAGACAAACTCGTGACGTATCGAGTTCAAACTATTTAAAGCCGCTCCAGTGGTTCAGTGGTCTAAGATCTGACTTCTAATCATTCGTCCGAGATGGGTCCGGGTTCGAATCCCGGTGAGGCATGGATGATGTGTTTGTTTACGGCGCTGGCTCTCTCTCCTTTCCCTAGAACCAGTGGCCCTAAATTAGGGACGGGCGACTGCTTTATAGCCCATTGAGTTGCTCACGGTGGTCGTTAAACCTCCAACCAATAAAAAAAAACTATTTAAAAAATATTGGTATTGCTTATTCCATAGACCCCCCCTCCCCCGTTCATTTACACCTCTTTCGTCATCGAGTTCATTTTGTTTGGACTTATTTCTAACTAGTTGAGTTGTGCCCGGCGCAGCCCGGCCGCCCGGGTATAACCTTTGAGATGAAACCTGTACATTCTAATTTTTATTGCAGTGAATGATTATGGAGTGGAGTACCACCCTTAAACTCCTCTGACCACGAAAAATGTTCAGTTCTTATGCACCGTGTGTGTGTAAATGTTGTTAGCAGCGCAGTAATGATATCTTTGGAATACATGAATACAGAAAAACCTCACTTCATAATATCTCTTTGAAATCTAAGTTAATAGTCTTCCCATTATTTGTTAAAATGCTTCTTTTCAGTTTCCATAGCTCTAACTGCAGCAATTAATTTCCTCTTTCAGAGAGAATGTAATGAAAATCAGTTTGACACATACTCCCTATATAATTCAAGACTACACACTTGTGATGTTGATTAAGAATAAACTATCAACGTTTATTCACAATTTAAAGCTTTATTATCATCGACTATACTCGATGCTAATAAAGCTTTAAATTGTGAATAAACGTTGATAATTTATTCTTACATACTCCCTACATAATCTTTTACGAACCGTAGGTAAAATAATTTACCCAACTCGATACCGGCTCTGCAAGCTTCGCGAGAGTGACGTACACTCAGTGGTGAAAGTGGGAGGGAACTTCCTTCCCTTAAGAAATTGGTAAAAGGAACGACGTTCCCTTAAATAAAATTACTGTGAACAAAAGTTCATAGAGTTGAGGGCTGCGGGTGGCCTAGTGGTCAGCTTTCGTGACTGCCATGGAGATAACCTCAGGTTCGATCCTGTGCAGGTACGAACGTTCGAACCACTAAATACCCGCCGTGCGTCGGATGGGCACGTTAAGCCGTCGGACCCCGGGTACTGGCCCTCCGGTAGTAAATAAGGGCGTCTTCTACCTCGCTTCCGTGTGACTTTCCTATCGGGCATTCCAGCCCAAATCTCCTAGCTTCATATTTCTAAGGGTTGTTTAAGACCTGGGGTCAGACAATCCCTTCCTAAAATCATCTGCATATGATCTGATCTGAAAAGTTCATAGAAATTTGAAAAACTAATTTGCAAAAAAATTGTGCTGCTGAACTATGCAAAGGAAATTCAGGCTTGCTGTTTATTTATTTTATATCCGTGAAATTTTGAAGATGACAGTCCGTTTTTGGTGTAAATATGACAAGGATGGTAAGTCAGATAATATCCAAAAATTTACTCGTCCTGGAGCGGAAATCGAACCCGCGTCTCTTAGATAGCGCCCGGGTATGTTAACCACTACACCACCCAGAACAACCAAGTCTCAAGTTTCCGATTAATTTGAATAAAACCATCACAGAAATCGCTAGTCCAAGCAACCGGCTTTCATGTTTAGCGAATCTGGAGGTTAAGAATCCAATCCGCCGCCCCGGTGGCGCAGTGGTCTAAGGCGTTGGCCTCTGATCATTCGTCCGAAGGGGTCCGGGTTCGAATCCCGGTGAGGCATGGATGTTGTGTTTGTCTTACGGCACTGACTCTCTCCCTTCCCTGGAACCAGTGACCCTAAATTAGGGGCGGGCGACTGCTTATAGCCCATTGAGTTGCTCACGGTGGTCGTTAAACCTCCAATCAAAAAAAAAAAAAAAAAGAATCCAATCCCGTGATTGCCCGGAGGAGTAGATAAATCATGAATGGAATACGGGATTACACCATCTAATACAAATTTTGAAGATGACAATTCGTTTATTGGTGTAAATATGACAAGGATGGTAAGTCAGATAATATCCAAAAATTTACTCGTCCTGGAGCGGAAATCGAACCCGCGTCTCTTAGATAGCGCCCGGGTATGTTAACCACTACACCACCCAGAACAACCAAGTCTCAAGTTTCCGATTAATTTGAATATAACCATTACAGGATTCCCTAGTCGAAGCAACCGGCATTCATGTTTAGCGAATCTGGAGGTTAAGAATGCAATCCCGTGATTGCCCGGAGGAGCAGATAAATCATGAATGGAATACGAAATTACACCATACAATACACATTTTGAAAATGACAATCCGTTTTTTTTTTTTTTTTTTGTGTACATATTTACACCAAAAAACGGATTGGTCATTCGGCTGACGTTCACGTCGTCGCTGTCGCGGAATTCAGTGGCGATGTCCAAAGCAGTCAAGGTGGGATTTTTTTTTTTTTTTTTTTTTTGATTGGAGGTTTAACGACCACCGTGAGCAACTCAATGGGCTATAAGCAGTCGCCCGTCCCTAATTTAGGGTCACTGGCTCCAGGGAAGGGAGAGAGCCAGTGCCGTAAGACAAACACAACATCCATGCCTGACCGGGATTCGAACCCGGACCCCTTACGGACGAATGATCATAGGCCAGTGCCTTAGACCACTGCGCCACCGGGGCGGCCAAGGTGGGATCAGCGCGAGATCGACGGAGGATGCGTCTATCCTGACGCAACGTAGTGGAACGAGGCCTACCACATCGCAGACGGTTGTCGACTGTCCCAGTCTTCTTATAACGTTGCAGGATAGCTGAAATGGACTGGTGTCAGATCTTCAGGGCCCTCGGAATGTCGGTGACGCGCATTCCGGATTCCATCATGTTCACGGCCGCCTGGCAAGCTCCAACAGGGATATCCGCCTTTTTACCCATTTCTGAAAACCTAAGATTGACTTAGTATCACACTACACATCACAAAACCCACATAAATCGCAAGAAAAAACATTAATGCGCATGCAGCAAACAAATGGGTAATAATTGGCGACTCTTGAATATGGCCCATTTCGAACGAGAAATTCACTCTGAGCGAAATACAAACTACGCGGCATTGTAACCCACGAATCAACACATATCATATCCCAAAATGACCCGATTTGGTCCAGCAGAAAAAAGATTATGGTCGAAAAAGTGTTTCGCCAAATACTTTTGTTCGCTACTGTATACAATAGATATATGGTGTACACAGAGGCGTATATAGATTTTTTTTTCGGAGCGGAAGAGGAGGGGGGGGGGCGAAAATGAAAGTTTTGGAAATACGTCAGGACAAAATAAAAGTTAATGCTTTAATTTTTTCTTCTGTTTTTATTATTTTCTATTGTAATTTGATGCATTTTTATTAAATTAAAGCATTTTTTTAAATGTAAGTCGCATTTTAAGAAAAAAAAAAAAAGAAACACTTTTGGTAGGGGCAAAGACCCCCTTGGCTCCCCTTCTAAATACGCTTCTGGGTGTCTACAAACGAATAAACGACACGGTGATAATGTAAGAGCCATGGCGCAGTGGTCTAAACGATGGCTTCTGATCATTCGTCCGAAAGGGGACCGGGTTCGAATCCCAGTGAGGCATGGATGTTGTGTTTGTCTTAAGGCACTGGATCTCCCCCTTTCCTGGAAACAGTGGCCCTAAATTAGAGACGGGCGACTTCTTATAGCCCATTGAGTTGCTCTCGGTGGTCGTTAAACCTCCAATCAAAAAAAAAGTAATGTAAGTGCGTCGAAGATTTTTTAACGTGCTCAAAATGGTTAAAATTAGAAAAAAATCCAGTTCAGAGTGTGTACACACGCACGCGCGTATATATATAATTATGTTTACCTGTATATACACTGCTGGCCACCCAAAATGCAACACCAAGAAGGAAGCATCCGATTGGACTGAAATTCGCAGCATGCGTCGCCCTAGAGAGGACATGCAAACGATTAGCCTTGCACGGCATATGCAAATCCTATGCGCCCGGCACGCCACAGAGACGCCCTATAAGAAAGGTGCACAGAAGGCGAGGTGTAAGTAGTGGAAGTGTGTTGTGCTGTCAGACCTGTGCGTGGGAAGCTTCCTGATGCCTCGTCGCAGAATACGGCAGTCATTCCTGCACGTTTCGGAGTTCGACAGAGGACGAATAGTGGCTTATCGCGACAGCGGTTTATCGTACCGAGACATCGGCACCCGTATGGGACGACATCCAGCCACAGTGAGGTGAGTATGGATTCGGTGGGTGCAGGAGGGACGGACGGACCGACGTGCGCCATTGCCGCAGCCGCGGTACACCACCGAACGAGAAGACCGGCATGTTGTGCGGCGGGCATTGACGGCTCGCACCGCCACATCACGAACGTTAGCGCAGGAATTATGGTGTGTTGCGCAACAACCTGTGTCAGCACGTTCCGTTCGACGTCGTCTGCAGGAGCGGGGACTTGTCGCACGGCGCCCATTGCACCGATTACCATTGACGTTACACCACCGGCGAGTGCGGCCGCAGTGCGCCGTTGAACGCCACACCTAGACTATGGAATGGCACGACATTTTCTTCACTGATGAATCCCGCTTCTGCCTGCAACACCACGATGGTCGGTTCCGCGTGTGGTGGCACCGCGTCGAGAGACTGTATGACGCCTGCATTATGCATCTGCACACCGGTCCGTTGCCTGGCGTTATAGTTTGGGGCGCAATTGGATATGACACCCGCACCCCTCTGGTACGCGTCGTCGGTACACTCAACAGCCACCGCTACATCTCTGACGTTTTGGAGCCTGTAGTCCTCCCTTACCTGCAGGACCTGCCAGCGGCTACGTTTCAACAGCACAGTGTGCGCCCGCACGTGGCACGCATCGGGCAGCAATTCTTCACGGCCCACCAGGTGTCACTGTTGCCGTGGCCCGCCTGTTCTACCGATATGTCGCCCATCGAACACGTCTGGTCACTGATCGGCAACCGAGTGGCCCGGCAAGCACCACCCGCGGCTACGCCTGATGAACTGTGGCAACGTGTGGAAGCAGCCTGGACCGACATATCCCAAGCCCACATCCAAAGCCTCTTTCGTTCGATGCCGCGGCGTGTAGCGGCCGTTATTGCCAGCCATGGGGGCCACACGATCTATTGATGCCTGCGTGTTCCGCAAGTCGCACAGGTCTGTAAGCTCAATCGTTTTATCTTTGTATCTGTTGTTATGTGTCCAGTAAATCTGGCTTTGCTATCTCGTGTCCTTCTTGGTGTTGCATTTTGGGTGGCCAGCAGTGTATATCTAAATTTGATTAAAAAAAACTCAGTTTTTCAAGGATTCCCGAGGAAACAAAGAAGAGCAAATTAGGTACCTTTTTAATTCGTGTTACTATTGGGAACCTCAACGAACTATAGGGGGCGCTGTGCAAACGTAAACAAACTTCTCTAGTACGGGTAACGTCGCACGTGTTTCCATAAAGTCGAATGTTAGAATGGCTGGTTTGTCGCTTTCAATCCTTGAAATAATGAAATTTGTGGACGCTTCCAAAAATTCAAGATGCATTAAAAAAGGGGAAGTGATTGTTAATGTAGGCCATATAATTTATTGTGGAATTAAGAAGGAAGATGGAAGAGAAATTCTCATAGTTTCGCACTGCATTCAGTCCACGGCAATAACGTCGTCGCCTCACTCCATCAACGGGGTTTTAGATACAAGTAACAGTGAAATTTCTATATAGTAATTTGAGTGCTCTTGTAAAGCGGGCAGAAGTGGAACTAGTAAGCACTGTGTAGCAGTAATGCTTTACTGTAACAGGTAATTTTTATTTTTACATTTTCAGGCAAGTGATATAGTAATACCGACAGGGGTGTTCTAATCCGGATTACTATCAAAAGCTGACATTTCGTTTCACTTGACGTTTCCCAGGACCCATTTTCAATACTGTCAACAATAACATTTGTAATTTTTGAACATTCTGTTCCTAAAAGTGTTTGTGAATTGGTAATTGTTGATCATCATTGGGTTCTGCGTTTTTGAACCGATGACTGTTGACAGAACATTGCAAATCTTGTTCCATAATGAAGTTTAAATTTATACGGATAACAGCAATTATTTGTTTTCAAGATTATGTGGAAATGCGGATTTTTTAATTACTACTATGCAATAAAAACATGCTATGCTGCCTTGTTTATTATTCATTCAAAGACGTTACTAGGTTAGTAGCATTTCACTGGAGGGATTTCAAACGCAAGGCACAAACGTTTATACTAACTTGTGAAAAACATAGCCGAAACCTTGGGAACGACTTTGCGGGACACAACAATATGATTTGTTCTTCTTCACGGAATTCTCCATTATACAACTCTCTAATTCCAGAATGAATGCAAAAATACACTAAACTGCGACAACTGAACGTAATGAGCGATCTACCAACAGCCAAGCATTGAGCCAAAAACATTACCCGTACTACAGTACTTCTTCCTTTTGCCGCTAGAGGGAGAGCGAACCGCTGAGATTGCCAATAGCATACACAAAATAAATTCAATTTTTTCTTTTTTTTAACAGTTTGAATTTGGACTTTCATCACCTCCGATTTGAAAAAACAGAATTAAGATACTACGAAATTAAGGTCCCCTTAAATTTATTATATTGCACCACATAACAGATCGATTTTTTTTTATTGAATCACGTATTCAAAGTTTCCCGACTTAATGAACGAATCATAAAAAAAAAAAAAAATTCAAAGAACGACTGTTAAAAGAGAATCTTTCTCTCTGGAAGCAACATTTTTTTTAAATACGCATTTGAAATTCGGGAATGTTGTCCTTTTAGAAAATATACGCTCACCTGTATTTACAAAATGACGAAGAAAATCAAAGATTCGCAATTTTTTTTAACTTAAGCAGAAAAAAAAAGATTAATTTTTTCCTAACTGAAACTTTTTTAAATCATCAATACAAATTTAAATTATGTTTTTTACATATTCCACCACCTCTAAAGCTATGTTTATGAATTCAAAGGGAAATTTATGAGCTCCAAAATAAATGATCCCGCAGAACATCTCATACGCGAAAGAAACTTTCGCGTTAGGTGAAATATGCTTCTAATGTTTCTTATAAATGTTTCTTGTTCCTTTACGTGATTCCAGAGCAGAATTTCTGAAACAATAAGAAATCCAATTTTTTTTTAAAAGTAAGAGTTTCAAGACCAATAAGAAATACCGCTTTTTTTTTCTTTTCTTTTTTTAAATTTATCATCTCTCTCTTTTGTTTTCTCGCAACAAATTATTGGCAAGTATCAACCTGACATACTGCAGATTTTTTTTTTGATTGGAGGTTTAACGACCACCGTGAGCAACTCAATGGCTATAAGCAGTCGCCCGCCCCTAATTTAGGGTCACTGGTTCCAGGGAAGGGAGAGAGCCAGTGCCGTAAGACAAACACAACATCCATGCCTCACCGGGATTCGAACCCGGACCCCTTGCGGACGAATGATCAGAGGTCTGCGCCACCGGGGCGGCATACTGCAGATTAAGTATTAGCCTGAAAACAAGATTAGCCGCCCCGGTGGCGCAGTGGTCTAAGCGATGGCCTCTGATCATTCGTCCAAAAAGGGGTCCGGGTTCGAATCCCGGTGAGGCATGGATGTTGTGTTTGTCTTACGGCACTGGCTCTCTCCCTTCCCTGGAACCAGTGACCCTAAATTAGGGACGGGCGACTGCTTATAGCCCATTGAGTTGCTCACGGTGGTCGTTAAACCTCCAATAAAAAAAAAAAAAAAACAAGATTAACAAGCGAACTTTCGGAACGCACCTGCCGCCCCGGTGGCGCAGTGGTCTAAGGCGTTGGCCTCTGATCATTCGTCCGAAAGGGGTCCGGGTTCGAATCCCGGTGAGGCATGGATGTTGTGTTTGTCTTACGGCACTGGCTCTCTCCCTTCCCTGGAACCAGTGACCCTAAATTAGGGACGGGCGACTGCTTATAGCCCATTGAGTTGCTCACGGTGGTCGTTAAACCTCCAATAATAAAAAAAAAAACGCACCTAGGAAAGAATGACGTAAACAAACATTTCGTTGCTGTGCGTAGTACGAATGGCAACGTAGGAGCAACTTTACAATCTGAGGCTGAGTAGAAGATATCATCGTCGTACTGACATTTTTTTTTTTTGATTGAAGGTTTAACGACCACCGTGAGCAACTCAATGGGCTATAAGCAGTCGCCCGTCCCTAATTTAGGGTCACTGGTTCCAGGGAAGGGAGAGAGCTGGTGCCGTAAGACAAACACAACATCCATGCCTCACCGGGATTCGAACCCGGACCCCTTTCGGACGAATGATCAGAGGCCATCGCTTATACCACTGCGCCACTCGTCGTACTGTTGTTTCCTGTTCTGTTCGGGAAATTGGTATAAAGGCAAGTTTTTTCCTTTCTTTTTTTCAGAATCTGTAATTTTTTATGCTAGTAAGATAATGTCAAAAATTCGATTTGTTGTTCGCTAATTACTTTACGCGATATCTGAAATTTTGCTGTATTTCCTGACCATAGGTTCAGTAGTGTGTCTGCTATACCACACATAGCTTTTAGCAAGATATATTAACTGAAAGAAATTAATAGAAACACTGCACTATGACATGCAATATACTAAATTTATAAAGTCGTCTCAAGAGATACGTAATTTTTATTTCACCTTTAGTTTGGCGTTTCAGTGTTTGAAATCCTGCAGAGTTTGCATGGTCTCTGATTGCCAATAAAATTCTATGCCATTCGTAAATGTCCTGCACTTGAAAATTAAAAACCGATGCAGAACTAGAGCAAATAAGTAACATCTACTGTGCACTGTTTTTATAGTGGTAAAAATGTGAAAATTATGTGATAGATTTTGTTGTAGAGCTGTTCGTATTTCAGTCGAACAGCTCTACAACAAAAGCGATGAACTAAGAACATCTGCGTAGTCTATCGCATTTTTGACAGGCCAGAAGAAAATGGCGGAACATTTTGTTTAATTCTGGTAACTTGTTCTGAAGAACAGAAATTAAGGTATGGAAGATATATTTTTGCTTCCAATAGAAACTTTACTAGCCTAAATGGTGTTGGTTACGGATTAAAAAAAAAGAAATAGATTTCATAATAATCAAGTTATATATAAATATATGTTGCATGTTTCGAAAAGTACAAAAGTTGTTTACGTAGATTTAGAAATTGACCTTATTCATGTGAGTCAGAAAGTGGGTTTCTACGTACCAAAATGTTTGCTGATTCAATGTTGTCGCCATTAGGTTACCCCTTACCGTTAGCCTATTTTTTAAATTTTAACGTCTTGGAGTATGCCAACGAATAACTAGAGCTACAGGGCGAAGAATACTAAAAAAAAATTCTTAAAGAACAAATCAAGGTTGCAAAAATATACCAAGACAATTTTGTGTTCGATGTTTTATTTCAAATGATGCAAGACAACATCGCCAATAGTCGTGGGGAAATGTTTAATGAAACGTTTCTCAGACACGGTATATTAAATTTCACGTTCTTCTTGTCAGACATTGGCAAAACATCTGAAACAAACCTGGATTTTTTTTTTTTTTTTCACGAACAAAATATTTAAGAGTCCAGAAAAATAGGTAATATGGAAACAGACTGTTTTTTTAATACAGCTACAGGGCAAAACCTTTGTAAACCTCTTTTTTTTTCTTTTTTTTTTTCTCGTCCTCCGTCGGTCCCAACATTTCAAGCATGCCTGAGAAAATTACAGAAAGCCCCCTTTTTTTTTATTATTATTTTATTTGTAAGATTGCTGTTGAAGCATCAAACTGGTTTCGAATTTAGTTTTGACCTCTCCTGGTAGCGCAGTGGTCTAAGGCGCTGGCTTCTGACCATTCACCCTAGTTGTGTTTGTGTCCATGTTCAAATCCCGGTGAGGCTTGGATGTTGTATTTGTCTTTCAGCACTGGCTCTCAATGTGTTACTTGTCCAACACTGGTTATCTGTGTACATTGGTCATTTAGCATACTGTCAAATGTTTGTTTGATGTATACTTGTTCACAATGTGTTACATTGCCAAATGATTAATACAGTATGCCAAATGATTAATTTACGATCTGCGTAAATTAATCATTTGGCATACTGTAAACCATGTATGATTTGTATTTATTGCTGTGTAATATCTGTATCCTGTTTTTGTCTGCCTGTTTGTCATGTCTGTACCACCAAGTCCATTAAAAAAAATTAGGTTTATAAAAAAATAAGAGTGGAAAGGTTGCCTGAACAAAGAAATGGGCTAGTGTTCCGTCTGCCTCCCCTGCTTTGCTTTGGATCCGAAAGTTAGTTGTCATCGTTGTTTCGTACGTTTAGGCACGGAGCGCGTAGTCGCGCGATGCTGGACTGCCAACACAAAAGGCATTGCAATAGCCTTTAAAACCATGAGCTTTCCCACACTTTGACGGCCGTCGCTCGCGATTACAGGCTTCACGCAAAGTGGTACTGCTCCATTAACAAGGACATATCCAGATATCTTATTCTAACCGCCTTGGCTACAGCCTGCCTACAGTCCTGATCTCGCCCCGTGTGATATCAAAAATGGCTATCGAAATACGTGGTTTATTCACGAATTTTTCAGAAATTTGTGTAGCGCAGTGAAGGATTGGCATATTTGTGTATACACTTCTCAGAAATACTCTACTAAACTGTTTTCTTTAAAAAGTGTTTGCCGCGCCGGTGGCGCAGTGGTCTAAGCGATGGCTTCTGATCATTCGTCCGAGATGGGTCTGGGTTCGAATCCCGGTGAGGCATGGATGTTGTGTTTGTCTTACGGCCCTGTCTCTCTCCCTTTCCTGGAGTCAGTGGTCCTATATTAGGGACGGGCGACTGCTTATAGCCCATTGAGTTGCTCACGGTGGTCTTAAACCTCGATCAAAAAAAACAAAACTGTTCGCGAATCTTCGGAAATGAATATACACTCACGGACAATGAAATTTGCGCACCTGGAAGAAAATATGCTACAACCACGAAACTTTGCAAATAGCTAGAGTGCGTGCTGGTATGCAAATGATCCACGTTTGGTGCGATTGCGCATGACAGCACACCCTGTGTTGGCTCTGCAAACACGAACCGGCAGCCTTATAAGCCGGCATGTAGTCGATGCTTCATGAAAGCGAACAGCACCGGTCGACGCAAGCAAGAGTACAGAGTGACAAGAATGGCGGGTACACGCCAGAGACGTTGATTTACGCAACTGACGGACTTTGAGAGAGGCCTGATCAGTGGCGTAGGAACGCTTTTGATTTAGGGGGGTACAAGCTCATGAACCTTACATCACAAGGATTAAGCCATCTATGGATAACCCCCTCCGAATTTTTTTTTTGGGGGGGGGGGTAGTATATTAGAGTTTTTATAAAATAGTATACTGATCAGGAATTCATCCGAATGAACATTGTTATCATATTATTATTAATGATTACCATTATTATTTTCATTGCTGACAAAAAGTTCACATTATTAATTTCTTATCAGAAAATGAATGGAGGTTTTTTTGTATGCTCTCTTGTTAATTTTTGTACTTTTTTTTCCATTAAAATATTGAGCAGGGACAAGTCAACATTAGGATGAATTTCTGTCAGCAGGGTTTGGAAAAGAGGGATTTCTTAGGAAATGTTATATAACTCTTTACAAGAACGAATTAAATTTCTTATCATTTTTGTTTACGTTAATAAAGTAAAACCGCAGTAAGATAAAAACTGCTCTACCCGCGAAGATAGCATCATTGAAGCATTATGAAGTCTCTTTTAAAACATTTGAACGATACATAGGCTGACAATTGATGTAAAAAGCACATTGGTCTGGTGCAAAGCTAAATGATGGTGGATATATCGAGGAATTGGAGTTCTATGAGTGGTATGTGAAATCCGTAATGCACTTGTTGTATTGCTACAGATCTTAAGACAGAAAACAATTTTAGTGCCGGGGCTGCTGGCGCTGAAATGTCCACTTGCGCATTAATTTTTTTTTTTTAAAGTGCAGAAAGGACGACACCTAATTTTAAGAGAAAAGAAACACTGATCACAAGTATGTTATCAAGCCCTAGCCCCTACCATATGCTGTTTGAAGTTATTAACAAAAACCTCGCACTCGTCGTTTCCCTGCAGAACTAATTTGCTGAAGTTTCCCAGATGGCTGGCCAGTTTTTGGTGGATGAAAAGCCTCCCACTACAAGCTTCGGATATAAAAAAAACCAGATGACCCGTGATATTTCTTTGAAGAAAAAAAGAGAATAAAAAAAAATAAGTAACATATAAATTTTACAGTTCACTCTTTATGAATGATTGGTTTGTGTTTGCTCATATCTGGGGGGGGTACAGTAGATATTAATATACCCCTCTCCAAAATTTGGGGGTACATTGTACCCCTATACCCCCACCCCGTTCCTACGCCACTGGGCTTGATCATTGGGCTGAAAACAGGCAGGGTGGTCGGCGCGCCGTATAGCCCGCCACGTGGATCGTTCTGACCGTAGCGTCCGACTGTGTTGAGAGCAGTGGACACGTGACGGCACTGCCACGCGGAGGAGAGGCTCCGGACGGACCAGGAGCACTACCGGTAGAGAGGATCGACGGATCGTGCGCCAGGCACGAACGGATCTCACGGGAACCCGGTCCACTATACAGGCGGATGGATGTAGCTGCTCCTGTGTGCCCACGAATCATTTCCCGACGCCTCGCGGAAGCGAATCTACGATCCCAGCGCCCCTTACGTGTGCTGCCATTAACACAAGAACATTGCCAGCTCTGTTTACAATGATGCCATGCCAGAGCGACGTGGAACGCCACAGACTGGCGACGTGTGGTGTTTAGCGATTAGTGCCGTTTCGTTTTGGGGACAGATGATCGTCGTGTCCGGGTGTGGAGGTCCCCGGGTCAACGGCACAACCCAACCTCGCTACCGAGCGCCACACCTCCCCCACTGCAGGCATTATGGTCTGGAAAGTCATTGCCTACGGTAGCCGATCAGCTCTAGTAGTAGCACATGGATCATTGACGGGCCAGCGGTATGTGGATGAGATCCAACGGCCGCATGTGCTCTCACTCCTGGCCGGGATTCCAGGTGCGCTATACCAGCAGGATAATGCGCGCTCGCACACTCGGGTTGCCCAGGACTGCCTAAGTCATGTCCAAACACTTCCATGGCCTGTCCAATCCCCGGACATGTCCCTCTATCGAGCATGTGTGGGACCAGTTGAAACGCCAGATGCCACCGTCCCGCACTATCCGGGATTTGGAGCACACCGTCCAACACGTGTGGGCCAGTCTTCCGCAAGACAACATCAGGCGTCTGTTCGCCTCCATGCCGGACCGTATTCAGGGCCGTAGCCAAACTCTATATTTAGGGCAGGCTCAATAAAATTTAGGGCATGCTCAAGAGAACTATAGACTTCTTACCTTTCTTTGAGCATTGCTGAAATTTTACAAATTTCAACTCAGACTAAGTACCTTATCTAGGTACATCAGGTATAAAAGTACCATTTTTGATTCACATAAATAAAAACACAACAAGAAACATTTTGTAAAATAAAAATGCATTTATAATCGTTGCTTACCAATAGAAAATCATAATAGTTGTAGTGGTCGGTTCTTTTAACCATTACAGTTGAAAATCATAATAGTTGTAGTGGTCGGTTCTTTTAACCATTACAGTTTCTCAACAGTAAGTCCACGTCGGAAGTTTTTGTGCGATTTTGTACAAACGAAAAAAGGATTAAATTCGACATTCATTGGGAGCATATCGAAAGTCTCTGTGGGATGTTTATTTCTGTCAAAACAGAAAATGTGGTTTCGCAAGCAGTTGTGCTTGTCATTCCGAAATGATTCAAAGAATGAGGATGTAGCACGTGATGTAATCGAGAAGTTTCAGCGAAGTGGCAACAGTCTCTACAAGTTTCTGAAGGACAAGCATAGCTGACTGTCCTGCACTTAGTGTGTTGAATGCAATCATTAGCGGTCGGTGTTTATAAAAATTTGAAGCCAAAATACCTAGATTTTGTGGCATTATGAATTGCGGTAATAGAGGAAATCGAGACCGTAATTCTTTTTCAGGCTACTAGCTGCTGTCTCTAAAGACAGTACCGAAAAAATTCGCTTATCTGACAAACAAAGGGAGGTCGCTTCCCAGAGCTCTTTTTTTTTTTTTTTTTTTTTTTTTGATTAGAGGTTTAACGACCACCGTGAGCAACTCAATGGGCTATAAGCAGTCGCCCGTCCCTAATTTAGGGTCACTGGTTCCAGGGAAGGGAGAGAGCCAGTGCCGTAAGACAAACACAACATCCATGCCTCAGCGGGATTCGAACCCGTACCCCTTTCGGACGAATGATCAGAAGCCATCGCTTAGACCACTGCGCCACCGGGCGGCTCCCAGAGCTTAGAAAACACTTTTTGTTGAAGAGTTAAACTCTTCATTTCTGATAAAGCAGAAAATCTATGTTTTACTTGTTTAAACGCTATTGGAGTGCAGTGCTTGTACTTATTGAGCCAGGCGTTTCATTCGTAGATTCAAAGTTTTCAAGTGGAATTTAAAAGGTGTTGGCAGTTTTTTTTTTTGCGTAGGTTTTATTGCTACTCACTATTTTGTTATAGAGCACCTTTTACAGTTTGTTTCTTAGTCAAAATATTTCTTAAATAAACGCTTCGGTCCCCAATCGGCACTTCTGTGCACGGTTTTTTTTTTTTTCTGCAGGGTCTTCTTTTCAGAAGGTTCCTGGTTGATCTCGGGGGTGTTGAAACTTTTTATAGGGCTAAAAGTTAATTTGTTAGCAAACCTGAATTTTACTCAGAATCAAATCTCTGGCTCTTCTGTATTTTTTAGAGCTCGAGTACACCATTTCCTTGACTCACTTTTCTTTTGCGAGTTTTCGGCTTTTCACTTTTAAGATTATTTGGCTGTCGGCATAGGCGTAGCCAAGGGGGTGGTCCACGGGTCCAGACCCCCTCCCTTGAGGTGAGATTTAGTAGGAATTTAAAGCGATATATATGTATATATGGGGCTTTCACCAATGAACCAAACCCATGGACCCCCCCCTCCCTTAAGAAATTTCTGGCTATGCCACTGGCTGTCGGTGTTGGGGTTTTTTAGTTTACTACTTTGTTCTATATGATATTTCCTTCCCAAACTACCGTTGATTTTATTGTTAGTACACATGGATTTTGTAACGTATACTCTCGATTCACTTTCCTTTTGATTTTACTATCACTGGTTATTTTATTTTACTATGTAAATTATCTTCTTACTGAACGAGATCTTATTTCACCCGCTGAATGAGATCTGGCAATGAGTGTAAGTCATGACGTGGTGGTAGCCAGTATAAATAGGCGCGTTCAACGATATGTAGAGAGAGCGTTTGTTGTTGTACGGAGAGCGTTGGTTTATGTGAAGGAGAGAGTTTGTTGTTGTTGTTGTATTGAGAGCTTCGTTCTATGTGATTAGTTTGATTCTTCATTATTGTGAAACGAGTTGTGTGTGTGCGTTGGATGATCAAGAGTTACATAATAAAAGAGCTTTTCGTAAGTACGTCTTTCTCAATTCATAGTTTTTGTCAGATCTCTGTCTGGCTGTTAGGTTTATGTCATTAGTGTATTATTATTAACAATCAGCGTTAAGACTTTATTCATCCTAATTACTGCTACAACATTACTACCAGTTATAAGTTTGTTCAATACTATTACTACACGACTAGCAGGAGACTTTATTCATGATCTTAATTAACTAGTAACCACAACCATTTGAATTCACTATTAAAAGCTTAGTACAAGCATATAATTCAGTAGTTAAAAGCTTTATTCATTATAATTAGCTTAGCTGGTAGAAGTTTATTCATTATAATTTTTACCTGGAGCTGAAGCACACTTTTGCGGAAAAATGCAAATAAATGGCTAAAATTATTGTTGGTGTCTAGGTCTGTTTACAGGCCGGTGTTATGCTGCTAAATTTATTTACGGATAAATAGATTATAGGGCACAAATCCCAGCAAAATTATTTTGTTCTTTTACAACAATTTTATTTAAAAAAAGAGAGAGAGAGAGAGGTTTTGCTCATTTTCTAAGGCTTGGAAATCGCTTCTCAGAGCTTAGAAAGACACTTTTTGTTGAAGAGCTAAACTCTCAAAACAGCATAGAACCCTTCAAGGGTGAATTTTATCCAAAAACAGCGATTCCTGGAAAGAAAGAAAACCTATCTTTTTTTACTCAGGTCTCCGCACCTGGGAGGGAAGAGAACCTTTACTTATTAAGGCTGCGTACCTATTTTCTCCATAAATTACTGATTACTGACGAATTTCTGATCGTACTAAATTATCCTGTAAAAGAATACCGACGACGAGAAATTGTTATATGCTTCGAAACTTTTATATGCCTCCTCGAACTGTTCTGCGGTAAAGGCACTTCAACCAAAGACGAAGAAATCAAAAATATTTACTGTTTGCACTTTCGGAAAACTTCTCGCATCACCTTCAAAGATACTTGCATTCAGCACATAAGGATCTTTTCCTTCAATCTCTTTAATTTTTTCCAAATACCGCATTTTGTACTCGGAAGTTAAAGTTTCAAAGTAAGACGCCATCATTTCAACGGGGCTGGTTGTCCTTCACTTACGTTACTAAGGCTTGTTGCTATACTGAGAGTCACGTGTCTGCTACATCCTCATTAAGGGAACTTACCACATAGTTTAAGACAACGACATAGCCTTCAAACTCGCTTCGTGCGTGTGGAGTAATTTATCAGCATTCCTTCCGAATAGTTTGTAAGGTTATTTTCATGAATACAGTGCAAATTCCAAACTCGTTAGATTTATATAACAGCCAGGCGAGCAGGAGTACTCATTCTGCACGATCATACCTGTCGACCTCATACGGCCCTGCGTGCTAATACAGGTAACCAGTAGCGTAACTAGGGCGGGGCGGCCGCCCAGGGTGCAGGCCAGCCAAGGGCGCAAGAATCTACGCATTAGCGATCAGCCCCCACCCCAAATATATTATATATGCGTAGCATATACGTATATGCACACTAACCAAGCTACCGAAACATGTTGACTTTTGGCTGTGTACGGGTCTACGACATAACATCGCAAGTCAAAACATCGCACGACATATGATAGCCGACATAACATCGCAGGTCAAAACATCGCGGTACCATAACATCGCAGTACTAAAACATCGCAGGTCAAAACATCGTGGCACCATAACATCGCAAGTCAAAACATCGCGGCACCATAACATCGCAGGGCAAAACATCGCGGCACCATAACATCGTAGGGCAAAACATCGTGGTACCATAACATCGCAAGTCAAAACATCGCGGCACCAAAACATCGCAGGGCAAAACATCGCGGCACCATAACATCGCAGGGCAAAACATCGTGGTACCATAACATCGCAAGTCATAACATCGCAGGTCATAACATCGCAGTAATCCCTAAATAAATTGCTTTCGATAGCTTTTGATGAATTGCAAAAAAAAGTATATTTAAAGGGGAGGGGGACTTCATAGAAATTGATGTCCTGATTAAATTTTGGTATAAATTGGGGTTACCCGTACCGCTTTTTCCAACAGGGCCCGGGATCCAGGGCCACTCAATCAAAATTATCGTAAAATCTACAGTTTTCAATTTAAAAACACCAGATTTGGTATTCTATCTCATGGTGCTTTAACTTGGACAGTAGATGGTTTTTGGAAGTGGTCGGAGCCCGGGGTCGATGGGCCCCCATAGAATATTTTCGACAAATCTACAGTTTTCAATTTAGAACCACCAAATTTGGTATACTTCCTCATGGTGCTCTAACTTAGACAGTAAACGATTTTTGGAAAGGTAAGGGGCCCGGGGTCAAGGGGCCCCAATACGCAATATTCGTAAAATCTACAGTTTTCAATTTAGAAACACCAAATTTGGTATACTTCCTCATGGTGCTCTAACTTAGACCGTAGACGGGTTTTGCTTTGAAAGGTAGGGGGGCCCTGGGTCAAGGGGCCCGAATACGCAATATTCGTAAAATCTACAGTTTTCAATTTAGAACCACCAAATTTTGTATAATATCTCATGGTGCTCTAACTTAGACCATAGACGGTTTTAGAAAGGTAGGGGGCCCGGGGTCAAGGGCCCCCATACGCAATATTCGTAAAATCTACAGTTTTCAATTTAGAACCACCAAATTTGGTATACTTCCTCATGGTGCTCTAACGTAGACAGTAAACGGTTTTTGGAAAGGTAAGGGGCCCGGGGTCAAGGGGCCCCAATACGCAATATTCATAAAATCCACAGTTTTCAATTTAGAATTACCAAATTTGGTATAATATCTCATGGTGTTCTAACTTAGACCATAGACGGTTTTGGAAAGGTAGGAGGCCCGGGGTCAAGGGCCCCCATACGCAATATTCGTAAAATCTACAGTTTTCAATTTAGAACCACCAAATTTGGTATACTTCCTCATGGTGCTCTAACTTAGACAGTAAACGGTTTTTGGAAAGGTAAGGGGCCCCAATACGCAATATTCGTAAAAGCTACAGTTTTCAATTTAGAAACACCAAATTTGGTATACTTCCTCATGGTGCTCTAACTTAGACCGTAGACGGGTTTTGCTTTGAAAGGTAGGGGGGCCCTGGGTCAAGGGGCCCCAATACGCAATATTCGTAAAATCTACAGTTTTCAATTTAGAATTACCAAATTTGGTATAATATCTCATGGTGCTCTAACTTAGACCGTAGACGGTTTTGGAAAGGTAGGGGGACCCGGGGTCAAGGGCCCCCCATACGCAATATTCGTAAAATCTACAGTTTTCAATTTAGAACCACCAAATTTGGTATACTTCCTCATGGTGCTCTAACTTAGACCGTAGACGGGTTTTGCTTTGAAAGGTAGGGGGCCCTGGGTCAAGGGGCCCCAATACGCAATATTCGTAAAATCTACAGTTTTCAATTTAGAACCACCAAATTTTGTATACTACCTCATGGTGCTCTAACTTAGACCGTAGACGGTGTTTGGAACGGGTCGGGGTCAAGGAGGGCCCTTACAAAATTTTCGTAAAATCTACAGTTTTCAATTTAGAACCACCAAATTTGGGATACTATTTCACGGTACTCTTAGACCGCAGATGGTTTTGGGAACGGGTCGGGGCCCGCGATCAAGGTGCCCCCTTACAAAATTTTCGTTAAAGTTCAATTTTTTACTCTTAAGATCTGCAACACAATTCAGCACTCCAATACTCAACCTACGGTCTAAGTGTAAGACCGTAGATAACAATAAAGTACAAAAATATCCGGTTAATGGTGTATTAAAATCAAAAATTAATAAACGTTAGCTTTCAACACGAACGGGCGGCTTATCAGGCAGAAATACAATGTAATGTAAATAGAGAGTTCCAGATATTCAAAATTTAAAACGGTAAGAAAAAGATTATCAATATCAAGTCGCATGCACGCGACATCACACAGGTGCATTGCATTTCAGTGTCGCGGTTTCTCAGAAGCACACGCCAGATGTACGGCAGTTCTATATAGATGTCTCCTCGGAGATAAGTATTTCCATTCCTCTTCCTTTCTTTTTTGTTTCATAAAATTAAATTGACTAAATAAAAAAATTATAGATAAGTTTACTGGAAAATTACAGGAATATCTTTTTCATTCATTAATTTTCACCCGCTGAACTTGGTGATTCCACAGATAGTAATATTTACCCGGGAAATACCACCCTGCTAGTACAAATTATATTAATGATTTCTTTGCATCCAGTTCCATGAGTATGTCCATAAGAGCGTTTGGGGCCGTATGAAAAATGCATAGTTGATTTCAACATGAGCCGCTACGGTGGCGCAGTGGTCTATGCGCTGGCTTCTGATCACGAGTCCGAGAAGGGTCCGGGTTCGAATCCCGGTGAGTCATGGACGTTGCGTTTGACTTCTGGCACTGGCTTTCCCCCTTCCATGCATGGAACCAGTGACCCAAAATTAGGAACTGCTGGCTGCTTACAGCCCACTGAATTGATCACGGTGGTCGTTAAACCTCCCAACTTAAAAAAAAAAGATTGCGACGTGTCCATTGCTATCTGTCATGGAGCCGTGTGAAAAGTACGTTTTTGACATCGACGTGTCCTATTACATGTGGGCTGGCCACAAAATTTTAAGGGACCGTACAAAATCGCACTTTTGTTTCACCGTATCCGCGCTTCGGTATATGGTTGAAGTATACGTATATATAGTTGGGCCATTTCAGCACGTAGTATGGTTTATATAGAAAATAAAGATAATGTTACACTTTTACTCTGCTACAACACATTAATCCCAAAGGCGATTTCTTGAAATTTTTAATCCGTTGTGCTCATATTCACAAAGTTAACATAACATGTCAAGTTATTAATGCTGCACCTTTACTCTGTCACAAAACCTTAATTGCAAGACCTTAGACCTAGCCTTTTTTTAGGAATTTTAGTTCGACGTATTCATAAGGTTTCGATAACATGCCAAGGTTACGGTACTGCGTTTTTACACAGGCACAAAAATTAATAAACAGGCCTTAAGCCTTTTTATCAATTTTCAATGAACCCCAACCGTGCTCATATGCATAAAATTTTCACAGAAAGTTTATTGTGTTGCGCTTTTACTCGAGTACAAAACTTTAAATAGCCCCTACTAGGGGCGGATCACCGCACAGGCGCACGAAACGCGCCCTTGGGGCTTCGGAATCGAAGGGGCCTCAAAATACCAAAAATAAAACTTAAATTTTATTTTTTTATTCCCATTGTTTTGTTAATTGGTAAAAATATAGAAAAAAAATAACGATAATATAGGCACATTATCACGTATTCTGTGGCGCTATTTTCATAGAGGGTACCAGTTTCATGCTGCGAAAGGAACCGCGTTCAGCGTCTTGTTATTCCTGGCCGCGGCTGTCGTTTCTAGGTCCCGTGTTTTGTAAGTGAAATATCCGTTAGTAGAATCTAAGAACATTCAAAACATCGGGCAGGCCAAAACTCGAATGTTCACTATTCCCAGGAGCAATGTTACAAGGTCACACAGGATGTTCCCGTGTCTAAACAATTGCGTCCCCCCGTTAGTTTTAGCTCTACGGAAAAGGAATGGGGCTTATCAACAACGACACGTCTGCTCTAATCAGTCATTCAGCAAAGCCCTAAATTTGATCCACAGTACAGAGCAAAGCCGGCTGGACCATAAGGGCAACTGGAGCTTTCGTCCCGGGCCCCATGCCTTCAAGGGGCTCCGCAGTTTAGGAAAAAAATCACTTTTGGTAGAATTTTTAACAATTATTTCCTTTGTGTGTAAGTTTTGGGGTGCGAAGCCCTTAAAAAGTTCTTTTTCAAAAGGTTTTTTTTTTTTTTTCGTTTACAATCCCTCCATTTTCAAATAGGTTATCGTCCTTCGCCGTACAAATACTTAAATTTGGGGATTTTAAGTGATTATTGAAACTACTTTTCTATTTTCCGCATTGATAAATAGCAAATTAAATTTCATCATTTTGTGGCCCTTACTTTTATGTATTTAACAATTTGCGTGCAAACCAGATACTTAAATTTAAAGAAATAAAAAGAACAACATCAAAGTTAATTTCGGTTGGTTAGGTTCGTTAGTTGATTTTAGTGGCGCAAGGGCCAGGCTTGGCCAAAGAGCGCCAGACAAAGAACTATCAACTAAAGAAAGGTTAATTTCGGGTTACATATATATAGAAGCCATTTATTCAGTAACTTTAAAAACATTACTGTAAATTAAAAAAATCATATATGAGCGCGTATAAAAGTTTAAAAAGTCGCTAATTTGTCACTTGCTCCACTTTGCATTAAAAATCAATCACTAAAACCATGTATCAGGGGGAAAACAACTATTTGTACGAATTTATTTTAGAGGGATCCTTATTAATTCCTACACTAAAATATTCGCAATTCAAAAAATTTCGCTATGCAGGTATTTTTTTCTATCATTTTGTAAGGAAGTTTTTATAAGAGTCATAATACAATTTCAACCTCATCTCCCCAGAAAGAAAATCGTAGATATCAACACTTTTTACTCTCTCTCTCTCTTTCTCTGTCTCCCTCCCTCCCTCTTCTCTCTCTCCCTCCCTCTTCTCTTTCTCTCTATCTCTGAACTTTCTTTATAATAGTTTTCTTTATGACATACTGCAGAGGTGAAGCACATGTCAAGACGTAGAAGTTGCAACAATAAATTCTTTCGGTGTAGCTTAATTGGTAAAGCATTCGGCTCTGGAGTAGAGGGATGAGGATTCGTTGTCACCGTCAAAATTTGTGAATTTCACATCGTGTGTGTTCTTTGAGGACATTTTTCACGTAACGACTTTATTAAAATATTAGATTTATTTCCTAGTGCCAACAATGAATTTTTGGTCCGGGCCCCGCAATAAAATTTCGCCCCAAGCCCTGTAAAAGCTCCCGCCATCCGGCTGTAGTTCAGAGGGAAGATGTCGTGTGCAGAATATTTTCTTTTAATATCGGATCAAATATTCGATGTATTGCAGCTAGAATCAAATATTGATTATACCTATTACCGGCAAAGTAAGTCTGTTATTCTTGAGTAGAATTTTACATGTTTTAACAAACTTGATATAAAATTTCCCTATCAATCACAACCCCACAACGGGCACGGAGAAGTGGCCACCTTAGAACTGGCTACACGGAGAACTGGGCACATTGGAATTTCAGTGCCATAAAATTGTTCCTCATAAACAAATTTCGCGTGGCTATATTCCCCACTACTTGAGCAAGTATTGTTAATATTTTTTTTTAATATTTCATTTTCAGTAAAAAATTTAGACATTTCCATGATTTTCGGGCAAAAGACAAAGCGGAGAACTGGCCACCAGAAAACTGACCACCGGAGAAGTGGCCGCACGAAGAACTGGCCATAAAAAATTTAAGGGGCCGCATAAAAATTGCGTTCTAGACTGCTCCGTGGCTAGGTCTCCCGAGATATCTGACACAATGTCCATAATTTCGTATTTTCTTATTTACGATATTTTTCTAGGTCTATAGACTACAGCAAAACAAATTCTCTGCTGGTATGTGCAAACCCAGGAAACTCGTCAGAGGGGGGGGGGGGGCGAAAACCTAAAATATGAAATATCAAGAATTTCCAGTTCGATCGGGAGATTTTCAGCGTTTACAAGCTGTAACTCAACAAATTTTCTGAGTACATTGGCCTACCCAGGAAACCTGTCAGGGAGGGGGAGGAGTAATACCGAAAGTGTAAAGTGTAAAATATAAAGAATTTCTCATCCGTTCGGGAGATTTTCACCATTTACAACCAGAAATACTTTGTTTTATATTTTAGGTATTAATCCCCTCCCCCAACAGGTTTCCTGAGTCAGCACATGCCCTCAGAGAGTTTGTTGCGATGTAGGTTGTAAATGCTGAAAATCTCCCGACTGGATCAGAAGTTCTTTATAATTTATACTTTTGGTGTTACCCCCCCCTCTTACCCCGACAGGCCTCCTGAGGCAGCAGATGCCTTCAAATAATTTGTTGATTTGTAGGCTCTAAATGCTAAAAATCTCCTGATCGGACCAGGAATTCTTTATGATGTTTTGCACTTTTGGAATATCCCCCCCCCCCCGACAGGTTTGCTGAGTAGGCACATGCCCTCAGATAATGTGTCGAGTTGTGGCTTGTAATTACTGAAAATTTCAATTTCCCGATCCGACCTAAAAAATTTTATATTTTACACTTTTGGTATCCCCCCACCACCAACAACAGGTTTCCTGAGTCAGCACTCAGCACATGCCCTCAGATAATTTGCAGACTTGTGCGTACATTGTAAACCTTGGAATCTTTTGTTGAGTTGTAGATCATAAACATTTTTACAAAGAATTACATTAATTATCGCAATTAAGAAAAGCCGAAATTGCGGAAACTTTATATGACTCAGATAACCAACCTCTGGTGGTGGTGGCCACGAAGCGGTCAAAAAACGCAATTTTTATACTTCCCCTTAAATTTTTATGGCCAGTTCTCCTACACCCCAATCACAAAGGGGCCTTGTAAACGCTTTGTTCCGACATATAAAAGTACTTTACCTGGGTCAATCACATGTTACCAAGAGCTCAGTGGCGCATTCTGGATTTCTTTATGGGGTATCCCAAAATATTGAAGATGCAAATGAAAATACCCCGAAGAAAATGTCTCCCAAACTAATACGAACAAATGAAAATATATTCGACATCATCATCCTCATCATCATTGCCAACCATTATAAATACACTGTTGGACGAAGGTCTCCCCAAGTTTCTTCCACAACGGTCTGTCTTGTGCCAGTCTCCTCCATGTTACTCCCGCATACTTTCTAATTTCATCCACCCATCTCCCATGTGGTCTTCTTATGGGTCTTTTCCTGTCCCTTGGAAACCAATCTAAAATTTCGGCTGTCCATCGATGGTCTGTCCTGCTGGCAGTATGTCCAGCCCATTGCCATTTCAGGGATTTAACTCTGATCATGATGTCTTCCACTCTTGTAATTTTTCTGATCCACGAGTTCCTCTTCTTATCTCTCCTGATTACACCAAGCATGCACCTCTCCATGCATCTTTGAGTTGTCTGTAGTCTTTGTATGTCTCTTGTGGTTAAGGTCCACGTCTCTGCACCATACGTAAGCACTGGAAGGATGCATTGATCAAACACTTTTCTTTTAAGACATAATGGCATATTTCCCTTAAAAATTGTACTGTTTCTTCCAAAAGCTCTCCAGGCAAGTTTTATACGCTGATTAATTTCTTCATCAATGTGGCCCTCACTTGATGAGTTGGCAGGTCTGGACTTTTGTTTCGACAGAAATCTCTTTTTCTCTGGAGAAGCTAAAAGGTCACTCTCCAAACTACAAGACCAATTTATTTTTACCACTACGGATAAAGCTAGCAATAATTTTGCAATTATCTGTAAGAAGTTCTATTTTGAATTGTTAACTATGGAACTCAATAATAGAGTAACATACGAGCCCGTAAGTTATTCTACCAAGCAGTTAGAAAATCGGTTTAAGGCATTCTTCAAGAAACTTAAAATTCCGCAAACTAGAAGATATGGGCCTGAATTTCCATTTCTTTTTGCAACGGTTAAGTTTCATAAGGATCCTGTGAGGTTCAGGTTCATAGCTAGTGGAGTAAGGAGTCATAAAAAGAAAATAGATCTTGCTTTTGAAGATGTCTTAAAGAAGGTTTTGAAACACATTAGAAACTGTTCTAACTTGATGTACAGAGATTTTTGGATAATTAATAATAATGCAGAAGTAATTTCTACTATACTCAAAGTGTGTCCCCTAGATATTAATAGTTATGATTTTGAAAACCTATATACTAATCTGCCTCTATCAGATATAATCACTACCTTTAAAGAGCTGTATGCAGAATTTAAACTTAACCAATTTGTTGATGTAGGAACTTGGAACTCTTATCTCAATTGCTGCATAAAAAATAACCATATCTTATATAATAATACTCTCTATAAGCAAGTGAACGGTATTCCAATGGGAACATCAACGTCCACGAATATCGCTAATCTATTCCTGTTCTTTAAGGAATATAAATTCATTAAAAATCACCCCACCTGCTCAGATAACTACCTTTACACTTTTAGATATATTGATGATCTGCTGTGTATCAATAATTCAGAAGTTATAGAGAGTGATTTTGATAATATCTATCCTAGCTCTCTTAACTTATGTAAAACCAACCACAGTAATCAGGAACTTGAGTTCCTAGACTTAAGCATTAAGCTCAACAGAGGTAACCCATCTATTAGCCTCTTTGATAAAAGAGTTAATTTTCCTTTCAAAGTAATTAAATATCTACACTGGAATAATAACATTTCAACCAAAGTAATTGAGAATGTACTAATTTCTCAGGTCCTAAGAATTTCAAGAATTTGCAGCAACAATTTGGACTTCAATTACCACATTAATATACTATTAGAAAGTTTTCTAGAGAACGAAATTCCTTCTTCTTTCATCAAAAGAACTTTAAGAAAAATTATTCTGAATAATAGAGTAAGGTTGGCAGATCTGCTTTAATTTTCTACACAGTTAATAATATGATTCTGACCAATCAAAGCCGTAAGGAAGTTGGCTAGAGGATGCCTATTAACTACCTAAAGGAACCTTAGTGCTATGGATATGACGGTCCTATTAAAACAAAAAAATTAAATAATATAAACAAAATCACACAAAAAAAGCACACAAAAAAAGCTTAAAAATCTGTTTATAAAAGAAAATAAAAACAAATAAAAAAGAAAACTAGTTATTCATCACTAGGATAGCTATACTAAAAATAGTAAAACCAACATTAAAATTAATAAGATTCTGATTAATCTATAGAAGCTCACTAAGGTGATTTAATACATGCAAAGATTATTAAATAAACTGCTCGTGTATTTTATAATATTTCTCATGTATTCTGGAGAGTTAATTCTGCTCATTCTGATCATACAGATCCACAGTCTTAAGTTTATATATTTTTTTCTCTGGTTAAAATCTCCGCGCGTTGGTTTCTTGCTGTATGAGGAGGCCATCAGCCCCACCCTCACTGCCCCCCAGCGTCTAGGGAGTGGCGGAAGAGGTCAGCCATGTTCTCCTCTTGTGAGGAGAAAAGTTGTTGTAACACAAGAGGTAAGCTCTCTTCCTTGTTTTTGGGTTCTAGGTTTTATAAGTTCAATGTTTGTACTTCATGTACCTTTTCTCTGTCGTTTTTTAGCTTTTCAGCTTTTAAGCATTGTGTTACACGGCACTAGCAGTGTTCCTGCCGAGTCTGCCGGTAACGGTGCTTGAGACCTGAAGTACAATTTAGTTGGCCACGGCACCAGGTGAGAATCTCAGGTGCACTGCTGCACTCAAAGATTCACACCAGAACATAAAAAATGAAAAGTTGAAGAATGACCCGAAGCATAAGGCTTGGGTGAATCCACCTTGTGAACAAAATAACAACAACAAATAAAAAATAAAATAATCTAAAAAAAAAAATGATACTTTGGGATCAGAGTTGTGATGAGGTTCACCCGCAATCACCAATTCGTGACTGAGTGTAGTGGTCCGGATCTTACTCCGGTACATTCAATCCCCAACCAGTCAGTACAACACTCACTTTCGCAAATAACACATGATTCTCAAATACACAACACAACATTTAATAACGTTCTGCGAGATTTAAACAGATCCGGCGCTCTCTAGGCGCATAGACAATTGCCCCTCATATGTGGGCAGCATACGGTGTCACACTTTACTGTCGGATAACGCAGCCGACTGAGTCTCCACCGGACTATCTGAACAAGAGATACTACTCGTTTACACACTAAATAGAGCTGCAGGTGATATTCATATACAATTGCTTAGAGAATAAAAAAAAAAATTATATGCAAACGATCACATTAAAAATACTCGCGACACAAAATACACAAGCACGTTAATTTGCGGTATAAGATTATAGGTGCGAAATACTGCCAAAGTTAATTAACTAAATCTAATAAGCATGCACATGCAGAACCCTGCCCCGCTGACGTTGGTCCTGAACCAAAGTTAAAAGAAACTGTCCCGCCCAGCGGAATTTGTGGCCACACCCTCTCCCTTATTCATGTAAAAAAAAATAATCAGGAAATGGGCCCTGTAAGAAATAAATCTGTATGTGCAGGTATTTCCTCTGAAGTTCAGTCACTCAGCATTACTGCATCTATGTCCATGCAGCTTTGGGTGTCGGGATGGCACAAGTTCGCAGATGTGCGAAGAAAGAAAAAGGAAATATTCATCTACTTACAGTTACGTGACTTTGCTGTGCAAATCCGTTGTGCATCACATAATATCACACGACACAAAAAAAACACACACACAGACACTTGCACCATGTGGCAGCACCGATGATTCAACACTTCACTTTGACGCTTGATGTAAATGAAGCACACAATTAAAAATGGTAATATCACGCCGCACTTTGTTGCAATGATTAGAGTGCACACTGATCTATTCTCGTGACGATTTGAAGGTGGGCGTTAAGCAAAATAGGCCCTCTCACATCTGATGTTGCGGTTTCCAAGATTAATTTTCTCGGCCGAGCGAAATCAGACGTGCTTTTACCTTAAGCGTATATCGGCAACTCAACATTTCACCTGTATATTTGTTAGGTATCGAAGCCACCGCTCTTACGCTCATATTTTTCTTTCGACATGTTTTTATCCCGTCGCACTTACACGTAGTGGCTTCGCTGCTTACGCGACCACACACACGCACACATGGGGCCTCGCTTCGCCCCGTAAGACAAGCGCATCTCTTCACTTTCTCCACAGTAGGGGATGAATGGGGGTGACGATTCCACACTGCAGTGGTTGGCATCCGAACCCGACTTTGCTTGGCTTCGCTTCTCATAGGAATGACCACTGTCCACTCGCAGACTTCTTAATTCCCCTGTAACTTGGCTTTCATTAGGCCAAACAGTCGCTGAGTTCCATTACGCTCCAGCCTAGAAATTTCTGCTTTATCCCGCGGATTTAGGCATTCTGCTGTCTTTATGGCAAACTGGCATCTCCAGCTGCCTCGAGTTGTCTCCATTTCTTACCAAATGCGGGGAGGTTTGCTGCTTCATTTTTCCCAATTCATTTTTTGCAGATCCAAGGCATCCAGCCTTTCACATCGGAGAGCGCACAGACAACTAAACTTTCTTCCTTATTTTCATGCCAAGTGCGAACTCTTATTTTTCTGCACGGACCACACAGAGAGCAATTGTTCTCGAAAATGCCCCAAACAATCGACGAATTTACGATTATTCGCTAAACCTTTCGTCCCCTATCTTCATTCATTCCTACTCAAGTGGCTCATTCGATACGTATTCCTCTTTCCCTTTCCGTGTTGCATAGGCTGCCCGTCAGCTGCGCCCTGATATTTATGACCTAACAGAGCTATTCTGAGACCACCCAGCCAGAGAGAGAATTCTTCGCCTCTTTTCTTTCCAAACCCCCAGATAAAACTTTATCTGCTGTTTACACTTTTAAACTCCAATCAAGCCTCGAACAATTAATACTTAATTAATTTCACACATCAACCACGCCCATTAATTACTAAATTAATGGCGGGGGTGGGTCGTAACATCGGCCCCTAATCAAGAAATCCAGAAGCCCTCTTCTGGGCCTATCGCTTTGCTCTTATCAATTTCCAGAGCAACCATTGAGTGCTACATTTTCCCCCAGGTAGAAACAATTTAAAATGGCAAAAATATTGCGTTGCATGCCTTCAAGAGCATTGGAGCGACTTCCCAATTATCCCGCAATTTTGTTAATTAATTTAGAGAACATCCGAAAGAAAAAACAACGTAAATGAGAAATAAATAAAAAAACTGAACTGTAAAAGAACATGTGATCCTGCCGAACTGTGATTCCTAGCTGCCTCATACCATACGCGACATGGCGGACAAATTTTAGAGTTTTCTTCAGGTTTTAGGATGGGGGGGTGTCCACTGTAACATTCCATCCCCCCATGAAAGAAAAAAAAAGGGATGACTGGATGAAGTTTATTCATCCAATCATTCTATGTTTTTTTTTTTAACTGTAAACACTCAACCCTTTCCCACCGTCGCAAGGCACCTAATTCCGGATTTAAGTGCCCTGAGAGCGGAAGGAAAGTTTAAGGATTTCATCACACGTTCATTGCTACCCGTCGAGATATGCGGAAAGAAAGTTTAAATATGAGGCATAGCTTCGAGAATCCACGAGTTCCACAGATCTCTCACGTTCGATGCTCCTACGCCCGCGAAATGATTGGAGGACTTTTGACCTGGCTTCCCTGCACTCGTAAGGGATCCACAATCATGCGGGTTCGCGCTGCAAAGGGTTCGGTTTCTGCCCTCAGCTCATCGCTATCAGATAGAAATTCAGCAGCTCTCTCCCGAAATTTAGATTTTGCAATCGCGAGTTTAGTTTGCTCACTCCATCTACCCACCATCGCTACACTTTCGACATCCTGAAAAAAGTGTTTAGCACGATACAGCGGATCAGTGCCTGTAAATAGCCTCAACATGTTTATGCATCCCGCTATTTGCTCACCGTAAACCATAGGTGCGGCTAAAGCTGTTTGTCTCAGCTGTGATGTACCCGCTGTACTTGTAACAGGTGTACTCTCTTCCGGAACAATTGCAGCCCCAGTGCTCACATGTTCTCCGTCAGAGTGACCACCAGAATCATCTGAATCCATGTGACTCGCAGATGACGATTTTTTTCGTGTTAGCCATTTTGTTTTTCTTACCCACTAAAATTATGGCAGTTCTTAGAAAACAGCTTAAGGCTTACTTAATGCTAAATTATACAAAATTCGCACCGAACAAAACTAAATAAAAATAGTAATGGCAGTCAATTCGCACTTATTTTACGAACATGAGTGTTGTTCCGCTAGCTGCAAAATATAGGTATCGATCCTGGGACAACGGCACCATTAATGTTACACGGCACTAGCAGTGTTCCTGCCGAGTCTGCCGGTAACGGTGCTTGAGACCTGAAGTACAATTTAGTTGGCCACGGCACCAGGTGAGAATCTCGGGTGCACTGCTGCACTCAAAGATTCACACCAGAACATAAAAAATGAAAAGTTGAAGAATGACCCGAAGCATAAGGCTTGGGTGAATCCACCTTGTGAACAAAATAACAACAACAAATAAAAAATAAAATAATCTAAAAAAAAAAAAATGATACTTTGGGATCAGAGTTGTGATGAGGTTCACCCGCAATCACCAATTCGTGACTGAGTGTAGTGGTCCGGATCTTACTCCGGTACATTCAATCCCCAACCAGTCAGTACAACACTCACTTTCGCAAATAACACATGATTCTCAAATACACAACACAACATTTAATAACGTTCTGCGAGATTTAAACAGATCCGGCGCTCTCTAGGCGCATAGACAATTGCCCCTCATATGTGGGCAGCATACGGTGTCACACTTTACTGTCGGATAACGCAGCCGACTGAGTCTCCACCGGACTATCTGAACAAGAGATACTACTCGTTTACACACTAAATAGAGCTGCAGGTGATATTCATATACAATTGCTTAGAGAATAAAAAAAAAATTATATGCAAACGATCACATTAAAAATACTCGCGACACAAAATACACAAGCACGTTAATTTGCGGTATAAGATTATAGGTGCGAAATACTGCCAAAGTTAATTAACTAAATCTAATAAGCATGCACATGCAGAACCCTGCCCCGCTGACGTTGGTCCTGAACCAAAGTTAAAAGAAACTGTCCCGCCCAGCGGAATTTGTGGCCACACCCTCTCCCTTATTCATGTAAAAAAAAATAATCAGGAAATGGGCCCTGTAAGAAATAAATCTGTATGTGCAGGTATTTCCTCTGAAGTTCAGTCACTCAGCATTACTGCATCTATGTCCATGCAGCTTTGGGTGTCGGGATGGCACAAGTTCGCAGATGTGCGAAGAAAGAAAAAGGAAATATTCATCTACTTACAGTTACGTGACTTTGCTGTGCAAATCCGTTGTGCATCACATAATATCACACGACACAAAAAAACACACACACAGACACTTGCACCATGTGGCAGCACCGATGATTCAACACTTCACTTTGACGCTTGATGTAAATGAAGCACACAATTAAAAATGGTAATATCACGCCGCACTTTGTTGCAATGATTAGAGTGCACACTGATCTATTCTCGTGACGATTTGAAGGTGGGCGTTAAGCAAAATAGGCCCTCTCACATCTGATGTTGCGGTTTCCAAGATTAATTTTCTCGGCCGAGCGAAATCAGACGTGCTTTTACCTTAAGCGTATATCGGCAACTCAACATTTCACCTGTATATTTGTTAGGTATCGAAGCCACCGCTCTTACGCTCATATTTTTCTTTCGACATGTTTTTATCCCGTCGCACTTACACGTAGTGGCTTCGCTGCTTACGCGACCACACACACGCACACATGGGGCCTCGCTTCGCCCCGTAAGACAAGCGCATCTCTTCACTTTCTCCACAGTAGGGGATGAATGGGGGTGACGATTCCACACTGCAGTGGTTGGCATCCGAACCCGACTTTGCTTGGCTTCGCTTCTCATAGGAATGACCACTGTCCACTCGCAGACTTCTTAATTCCCCTGTAACTTGGCTTTCATTAGGCCAAACAGTCGCTGAGTTCCATTACGCTCCAGCCTAGAAATTTCTGCTTTATCCCGCGGATTTAGGCATTCTGCTGTCTTTATGGCAAACTGGCATCTCCAGCTGCCTCGAGTTGTCTCCATTTCTTACCAAATGCGGGGAGGTTTGCTGCTTCATTTTTCCCAATTCATTTTTTGCAGATCCAAGGCATCCAGCCTTTCACATCGGAGAGCGCACAGACAACTAAACTTTCTTCCTTATTTTCATGCCAAGTGCGAACTCTTATTTTTCTGCACGGACCACACAGAGAGCAATTGTTCTCGAAAATGCCCCAAACAATCGACGAATTTACGATTATTCGCTAAACCTTTCGTCCCCTATCTTCATTCATTCCTACTCAAGTGGCTCATTCGATACGTATTCCTCTTTCCCTTTCCGTGTTGCATAGGCTGCCCGTCAGCTGCGCCCTGATATTTATGACCTAACAGAGCTATTCTGAGACCACCCAGCCAGAGAGAGAATTCTTCGCCTCTTTTCTTTCCAAACCCCCAGATAAAACTTTATCTGCTGTTTACACTTTTAAACTCCAATCAAGCCTCGAACAATTAATACTTAATTAATTTCACACATCAACCACGCCCATTAATTACTAAATTAATGGCGGGGTGGGTCGTAACATCGGCCCCTAATCAAGAAATCCAGAAGCCCTCTTCTGGGCCTATCGCTTTGCTCTTATCAATTTCCAGAGCAACCATTGAGTGCTACATTTTCCCCCAGGTAGAAACAATTTAAAATGGCAAAAATATTGCGTTGCATGCCTTCAAGAGCATTGGAGCGACTTCCCAATTATCCCGCAATTTTGTTAATTAATTTAGAGAACATCCGAAAGAAAAAACAACGTAAATGAGAAATAAATAAAAAAACTGAACTGTAAAAGAACATGTGATCCTGCCGAACTGTGATTCCTAGCTGCCTCATACCATACGCGACATGGCGGACAAATTTTAGAGTTTTCTTCAGGTTTTAGGATGGGGGGGGGGGGGGGGTGTCCACTGTAACAATTGGTTTGTCTGTTAACATTTATGCGGGTTTTAACTCTTACTTTTCTTTGTAACTTTGAGCGTCTTTTGTGGTACCTAGGAACAGAAGATGGCTAAGCTTGTTCCTTTTCTATGCGCTGTCTATGCGCTGTTTTTTCAAAGTAGTTAAGTTCTTAATAACTAATTAATTATGCACTTAAAGCACTGCTGAAATACTTTGTACATATTGCAACTAACTGTTTAAGGTATATAACTTTCACAAAGTTTTCTTTAGTTAATTATTATCTTTAACTTATTCTCGTTTTCGTGCTGTCATAAGTTGTAGAGTAGGGGGTTTTAGACTCAAGTTTTCTTTCAAAAATCTGTTCGTTATAAATTAACATTTCCTTTTTTAATTGCAATGTAAAATTTGTTTTTCAGGTTTAAATTCTCTCTCAAACGAACTTGGAATTTCGTTATAGCTGAAAATCATTTCTATTTATTATGTCACTCTCACAGCTTGAGTTCTCTTTAATCTTCTTCTCTCTGTTTAATAGTAACAGATGAAGAGCATGGGTCGGGCCATGAAGGTTAATGGATGCAAGCGAAATTGTTAACTAGTGCTAGGTCATGCTACTCTACGGAGGACATGACTTATATATATATTTTTTAAACTATTTTAGGTGGGAATGTTACTTGCATCTATGGCCTTGCAGAAACCCATTTCCAACTAGGTCTTTGTGGAAGTGAGAAAATGCAGAGTTTTTGCTGGTCCTTGATAAAGCCAAGGCTCAGTATTCTCGACACCTTCTACATTCAGTTGTTTTATTTTATTTTTTCTTTTCTCCTTTTACTCACACAGGTAGATACATAACCTTTTCTATGTTGTACTAGGTGTGAGTCAAAATTATATATGTATTTTTTTGCTTAGGTATCTTTATAGTATGTGAATTCTGAATTTTCAAAACTGCTGCGTTGCGCGTTTTGATTTTCAGGTTATTTTGCACCCTTCGTTTTAAATTCTAAAATTTTTTCCTTAGTCTTCAGTTTTGCTCTTAAGTATATATATATATATATATATATATATATATATATATATATATATATACTAAAGAGCAAAGCCGAAATTGATAAAGCCAAGGCTCAGTATTCTCGACACTTTCTACATTCAGTTGTTCTTTTTTTCTCTTTTTACTCACACCGGTCAATACATAACCTTTTCTATGTTGTACTCGGTTTGAGTCAAAATTTTTTTTTGCTTCAGTCTCTTCTTAATAGAATATATATATATATATATATATAATTCTTGGTATAACCAGGAGAGATAAGAAGAGGAACTCGTGGATCCGAAAAATGACGAGAGTGGAAGACATCATGATCAGAGTTAAATCCCTGAAATGGCAATGGGCTGGGCATACTGCCAGAAGGACAGACCATAGATGGACAGCCGAAATTTTAGATTGGATTCCAAGGGACAGGAAAAGACCCAGAAAAAGACCACATGGGAGATGGGTGGATGAAATTCGTAAATATGCGGGAGTGACATGGAGGAGACTGGCACAAGACAGACCGTTGTGGAGGAAACTTGGGGAGACCTTCGTCCAGCAGTGGATTGATAATGGTTGACAATGATGATGATGATGATGATATAATTCAAAATAATTGGTTTTCGTATTAAATGAAATTATAAATGAAATTATTTTTCCTATAAATTAAAAACTAAAGCTTTAAGGAAAGCACACAAACAAACGTAGTTTCAGGTGAAATTAACTTTTGTAGCTTTTGTTTTTCTTTTTGTTACAAACTTTATAACAATGTCCAAATTGTCTAAGTCTGTAGCAATTTTGTTTTAATTACTAACAAAAAAAAAATAGTCGTTGCTGTTTCACGTTTAATCAGAAGTAACTTTTCATATTTTAAGTTCGGAAAACGATCTATCGGCGTAAGCCACTGCTACAGACAGTAAAAATTTGAAAAGAGGATTTTCTGCACCTTATTGCCGCTATCAATACTCAGGAATGAAAAAAGGGGGGGGGGGCATTGTAATTTTTTTTTTTAATTACAAAAGTGTTTCTTTATCCTTTTTGGGTTTCAAGTTCAACAGAAAGAAAAGGAAAGATGTTTATTTTCAGGCAGTGTAAAAATCCAGAAAATCCAAAACAAATTTCGTTTAACTTAACATTGTGCACGTGTGACCCCTCCCCTCCCCCCCGACAGTTTTCTTGAAGCAGCACATGCCCTCAGATAAATTGTTGACTTGTAGTTTGTAAATGAATGCTGAAAATCTCCCGATCAGGCCAGAAATACTTTATATTTTATACTTATGGTGTTACCCCCCCCCCGCCCCCCGAAAGGTTTCGTGAGGCAGCACATGCCCTCAGATAATTAATTGCAGACTTGCAGTTTGTAAATCCTGAAATCTTTTGTTCAGTTGTAGATCATAAACATTTTTTTTTAAAGAATTGCATTAATAATCGCAATTAAGAAAAGACAATTACGGAAACTTTATGTGATTCAGATAACCAACTTCCAAGAACGTGGCCACGAAGCGGTCGAAAACGCAATTTTTATACGGCCTGTTAAAATTTTTGTGGCCAGTTCACCGATGGCCAGTTCTCCTACACCCAATCAGTGATGGTGCTAACTGAGAAAACATTCAAACTGGACAGACTGACGTCTACTGTTAAGGGGGAACTCAATTAGCAAAAGGCATTTCCACGGCTCATGCTTAGAGTCTCGTACAGTGGGGAGAAGGAAGGGGTCTAGTACGCTAAGAACTTTTAAAAGTGGTGCGTTCATAATTCTAGCGAATGATTTTTAATACTATATCTTGCTTTAATTACAGTTTAATGCGATGTAGTACTTTATCTGTGAGGAAGGGCAGCGGGGGGGGGGCGTGGCGGATACAATGGCTACGTTAAGGACTAACCGTATAATGGTCCTCACCATGTGCACTTCTTTACACTTTTGTTGGCATGGTTATCGACATCATCAACAAGAAAGGAAAGAATAATTCTCTTGAGATATCAAGACCCACCGTTTTATTTCGGTTAATAAAAATTATGACAAACATGAATAAGGGCAAACGCGAAATAAGGAAAACGCGAATTAGGAAAAACTTGATACGGGCAAACGTGAAATAGGGGAAACGAGATTAGGGGAAACAAGATTAGGGCAAACGAAATTAGGGGAAATGGGAATTCGGGTAAAAGCGATTTCGGGGAAACGCCATTGGGGTAAACGTGTTTAGGGCAAATGTGAATTAGAGGAAATGAGATTTAGGGGAAACGCGATTAGGGCAAACGAAATTAGGGGAAATGGGAATTCGGGTAAAAGCGATTTCGGGGAAACGCGATTAGGGCAAACGAAATTAGGGGAAATGGGAATTCGGGTAAAAGCGATTTCGGGGAAACGCCATTGGGGTAAACGTGTTTAGGGCAAATGTGAATTAGGGGAAATGAGATTTAGGGGAAACGCGATTAGGGCAAACGAAATTAGGGGAAATGGGAATTCGGGTAAAAGCGATTTCGGGGAAACGCCATTAGGGTAAACGTGTTTAGGGCAAACGTGAATTAGGGAAACGAGATTTAGGGGAAACGAGATTAGGGGAAACGAAATTGGGGGAAATAAGAATTCGGGTAAAAGCGATTTCGGGGAAACGCCATTAGGGTAAACGTGTTTAGGGCAAACGTGAATTAGGGGAAACGAGATTTAGGGGAAACGAGATTAGGGCAAACGAAATTAGGGGAAATGGGAATTCGGGTAAAAGCGATTTCGGGGAAACGCCATTGGGGTAAACGTGATTAGGGCAAACGGGAATTAGGGGAAATGGATTAGGGGAAATGGATTAGGGGAAGTGAATCTACGCGGCTGAGGTGGTAGGGAATCCCGTGTTATATATATCACTCGTATGTGTTCCAAAAGTTTTACATTTCAAGGTGGAAAATCAAACTATTTTTCCGCTTTTTAATCAAGCAGATATCAAAATTAGAATTTTTTTTTTAAATTGTCAATCTGCCTAATTACTCATATTTTTCGGATAAGAATTAAAGTATTACTACGCAAAGTAACACTAACATAGAAAAGCAGAAAGATGATTCGATGTTTGTTATACGTGAGAAAAAGAACAGGATTTCTAAATTATTTCGTTATATATATGTAATTTCGTTCTGCAAATGCGTGTTTTGAGCTGTTTTTGGAGTCGCTCTGATGAGAATAGAATACTCGAAACCGGTTCAAAACTTTGTTTTAGACAAGAGGGGAACATGCAAAATTGAATCTTTACGACACCATCTCACCAATATGTTAGCACTGATTTTCACATTTCCACAAAATAAAAAAAAATAATAATAATAAAAAAAAAAATTGCACATCTTGAACGAAGTCACAGCTTAAAAGGTTAGGGAAGTGCAGATACCTTAGGTTTCAGATTCGTTTTGTTGGCTTAAAAGTGCTTAGTGAAATAAAAATTCAATATTAAATGTAATAAAATATATATCTGATATAGAAAACAGAAAATATTAAAAAAAGTACATAATTAAATACAGTGGTGGCATTTCGGCATTCGTTTGGGGAAGCGAGACATGTATGTGCCGAAATCCACAATGAGGAATAAATACAATGTTTGTATGGGGGGGGTGAGTTTTAAAAAAAAATGACATTGATTGCTAACATAATTATAGCAATTTTTGTGATTTTCAAAACATAATTTACCATACAATTTTGCGCTATGTAATTTAACTAAATATAATTAGCATCTATTCGAGTCGTAAACGTCGGCTGCTAGTGTCTGGAAGAAGTAAAACTTTTGTAACCATATCATCATATTAAACACACTAAGGTCGGCTCAGCAACAAGAGATGCAGTTTCGGTTTATGCAGCAACAAGAGATGCATTCCATGTTTTAACAGGAATTTTACGTACTTTACAAGTTAGAAATAGTCTCTTTCAGTTATTGTATATTATTATCTGCACGGAATTCCCAAAAATAAATAAATAAATGAAATAAAATAAAAAAGTTCCTACAGAAAAGTAATTATTTCAGGGGAACGGCAAATTGGTACCCGGCAAATTCGTACCCGGGATTTTGTACCCGGCAAACTGGTACCCGGGAGATTGGTACCCTTCTGTTGCTACGACGTTACGGTGGCATATACAAATTGCACGGCTAACAAATTACCGTCAATTTGTAGATCTTTTAAAGCTATGGTGAAGAAGACACCTGGTAATAGAAGATACTATGTCAGACACTATGTAATTTTTTGAACACGTAAAATAATATTTTTGAATATTTAATTTGTGACGAACGTCGCTCTGTAACGTACCAGGAGATGTGACGTACCTGTCCGAAGGACGCACACGACATAAAGGCAGATAGGAATCAGAATAAAATGTCCGCGTAGCTCAATTGGTAGAGCAACTTATTCCGGAATAAGCGGCCTCGGGTTCGAATCCCGGCGTAGACCAAAAATGACGGAGAAATTCACTTCGTTATAATGGCGCCCGAACTATCCGGATGACCCGACCGTTCAAAATCTCGCAATGGTGTGATGTTATTTCCACACCGCGAGATAGGAAAAATAAGAGAATCCTTTCTCCAGCACTTCGAAAAAAAAAAAAAAATAAGGGGGAGATGATGTAACGTACCAGGAGATGTGACGTACTTGTCCGAAGGACGCACACGACATAAAGGCAGATAGGAATCAGAATAAAATGTCCGCGTAGCTCAATTGGTAGAGCAACTTATTCCGGAATAAGCGGCCTCGGGTTCGAATCTCGGCGTAGACCAAAAATGACGGAGAAATTCACTTCGTTATAGCTCTTAATATCCTTGGTGGGGGCTTAAGCTCCCCAGCTTCCTCCGTGGGTGCGCTAATGGGCCCAGGCCTAACGACTATGAATTAATATTTGGTGCCTAAGTAAAAGCGCAATACTATTAACTTGACTTGGTTTGTAAACATTTTGAATATGACATCGGTAGAATAAAAATTGTTAAAAGGGCCTAGTGGTAGGTAAGGCCTATGAATTAATATTTAGTGCGTAAGTAAAAGCGCACTATTATCAACTTGGTTTGATACGTAAACGTTATGAATATGAAGGCGATTGATTAAAAATTATTTAAAAGGCCTAAGTGTACGTCCTGTGAATTAATTAAGTAAAAAAGAAATATTAATACCTTGAATTCTCAGTATAGGCCAAGAGACGGCAATCTTTATGCTTCACCACCCCGTTAAACTATTGCGGCCAGTTGCCGTCATTAGATACCTTAGAAAACTGCTACACATAATTTGGAAACTTGGAAAACTGCCACAAATTCGAAATGCCCCTCGGAGGAACAGCAACTCGTGCCCGGCCCCTTAATGAAAAACATGTGGGAGTTTTCCTGTGAGGCGGTTTATAGTGAACCGGATCTTACATGCCATTTTATGTAAGTAGGAATCTCTTATTATAATTTTATGCCACTATAATAACTCCTACACTTTAACAAATCTAGTACGAAATGCAATTTGTGTGCATTCCCTTATACGCATAAGATATAGGAGTTTTGTGCGGTGTGTTTTGCTAACGGTGGAAGAAAGAATAGGAGTTTTCCGCCGAGAGAACAGCTGTTCAACAACGACAATCATCAAAGAGGAAAGATCTTCCGTTAATGCAATTTGTATATGTCCCCGTAACGTCTTACCAACAGAAGGGTACCAATCTCCCGGATACGAGTTTTCTAAAATTCAATTTTAGGAAAATGCCGTGATTGCTTCAATTTGTGAAATAATTTACGAATTTGAAGAGGGGAAAATGTATCGGAATAGTTAGAAGGGGTGAAGATGATGCCAAATCCTGGAAATCAGGCATTAAAACTGAACAGGAGGGAACGAAACTGCATGGGTACAAGTTTGCTGGGCACCAATCTTCCGGGATCCATTATTGGATTATTTAACATTGTGTTTAAATATATTTATATTGTCTAGCATAGGCGCCGACTTCGTGGGTTCGAGACAGTTTTTGAACCCCCAATGATTTTGTTGTGGGTTCCTAGAACTCCTAATATTTTTGCGCGTATTTCGTGGAAAAAATACACGTACGCATATGTGCATAAATTTTGGTTTTCGTTATCAATTCTTCAAGGTTTTTATTATTCATTCCCCGTTTACTATATGTAAAAAGTGTGTATAGAAATTTACCCCTCAGACTGTTTATTGTGCCTCAAAAAAGAATCAGTGTTTGTTCGTGTTCATAAAATTTGATGCGACAGACAATACCTCAAGTACCGTTGTTTAAGAGCATTTAAAACTGCCTCCTTTAGAAAATTCTTCGGTTTGTCTGGGTTCCCACAAAATAAAAAAGTCTAGCTCTACAATCGGAGACGAGAACCTATTCGAGGTCATAGTGATAAAGGCGGAAATATGTTGTACAGTCAGTTGACCCGCCCTATCTTCAGGCAGTCAGGGAACAAGAAGGTTAGAAGAGAGAGAAGATGGCATCAGCAACCGCTGGTGAAGCCAAGTTTGATCATCTGGTTTCTTGGGCCCTCCGGGTGGGGAGGTTCAGTGGCGTGACGCCACTTACTGAAGACAAATTACTGAAGAGCTGTGCTGGAGCACAGGTTGATAGCGGCCGTCTCTTACTCTCAGCAGCAGTCTCTGAAGGTCAACAAGGCTCCCACAGCTTTAGCAAGGCCGTGATTGGTTAATACGCAATATGATCCGCTCGACGAAGCATAATTTTGTTTAATTTTTTTAGAAAATATTAAACAGTATTTTTGTAACTTTTTGCAAATTTTTAGTTATGTGCATGTATATTTCGGTCTCATTTTTTCCTGACTGTACATGCTGTACAAGTGCCTCTGAAACCTCTTCAAAGTCAACGATTTCCCTATAGTATAAGTACAGAAGCAGCCCAAGTTGGGCATCCTGGGCATACACAGCTGATACGAAGTAGAGCCCACGGAAAACGCAGGGCGTGGAGCTGATGTCATGTCCTCTCCCTTCTAACCTCCTATTTTAACTCAGAAATCATTTGAAGAAAAAAAAAATTTGAAATTTTTAAAATTGTTAAAAAAACCCTTAAAATATATTTTACATGTTTTAGTTACTTTCATAAGACAATTGAGTTGAAAATTCACATAGTATCTGTGTATTGTATATAATAATGCCGCGCCTACAAAAGCAAAATAAATTATAATTATCTAGAAAAAAAAATTCTGTAATTAACTACGTATAATTTGCTCCATTTTAGCATTTCAGGCGTTTTATTGTGCCAGATAATCTCACTGAATGAAATTTAAATTAGACTTAAATACTCTGAAAAATGAATTGGTAATTCGATTAAAAATTTTCGGAACCCCCAATAATTTTTCAAGTCGGCGCCTGTGTTGTATACTGTTATATAAGTGAAAAACATCCAGTAAGGATTCAATTAAAGTATCAAGTTTATGTGGTTGCAGTTCCTTTAAGTCATGACATACTGTTTTTAAGTTATTTTCAGCGAATGATAAGGACCTTTATTTTTCATTTATTAATTTCATTTTATTGACTGATCAATAGTTTGCTTCATGTATTGATTAATAAATGCTAAGGTAATTGCAACAAAACATTTATTTTGTGGTAAATTGTTCTTCCGACTTTTGATTTAAAATTTGTTTTTCCACAAAACGGAAAAATGCGCCTCGTCACTGGGTGACATGTGATCTGTAAGAATAGCTCACAATTCCCAAAGCCGTCTGGATTTGGGCCGTGGAACTAATGAAGAAGCATTGGTATAGTTAAGTTTTTCATTCCCTCCCCCTTGTTCATGAGGGAAGCAATAGCATGTGCCCGTCGCATTGTGATTCCTTCCCCAGGAGACTACTTCCTTAAATGAGGACAATGGGTTTGGTCTTTAAAAGTAAACCGCAGCAAGTAAACATCTGGAAATGGAGTGGTTGTTTTGCTATTGTTCCACAGAACGGTGCAATTTGGAGGAGGTAAAAGAGTGTAAAAACTCAGGGCTATTGGTACAAAGGCTGTTTCTTTTAGCGAAGCACACTTTGCTTCCCGAAGAGGGAGGCTGTGGCATAGTTGCGGTGCCATCTCTCTTCGCAAGAGTAATCTAATCCCCTCCGATATCTAAGCGCACGAAGCAAGCGTGGGAAGGAATTAAATCCATGTTTATACCCCAGTTAATCCAACGAACATCACTGAAACACATTAAAACAGAAGGAATATTTGTTTTAAAATCATTAAGCAGAATGTTTCATATTCGAAGATCTAAAAGCTAAAATTATCAGCAAATACCCATATTTTTGACCCCTGAAAAAAAGGATTATCGAAAAATGACCTGTCCATAGAAATTTCAAGTTCTCTCCACAACGTATTGCATCATCCCAAGTCAGAAATAACTTTTAGTTCAACCCCAGTAGTTTCCAAACCTTGATTTATTGAAAAAAAGCAATATTTTTTTCATTTGTAAGTTAAAGAATATTGGCTGCTTCCATTGCGATAATAATCCTCGGATTAAGAAAAATTGGGCTTTCTTGAAAGGGCAAAGAATTTTGTCCATTCTGGTGTCGTAGTATAGCCTAGAGTCAATATGAATTTCGTCAAAGCTTAAAACATAAAGCTTTACAGAGCGATTTAAACTTTCATAGCTTTTTTTCCCCCATCAACAAAAAGACATCGTGTTGAATGCCTGTATTACGGGTAAATTTTGCGCACCATCTTTTCAAAGTAATGGAATAATGTTTTTCCCCCTCCAGAAGTCATATATGATTTTTCTAAAGAGAGCTCTTATTACGATGCATTTCAATACATCTTCAGGTGCCCATTTTATCCATTGCTTCCTTTCGTAAGATCATTTGGGCGTCGTAAATATATCATGGATACCTTTACCTAATCTTTCCAACGTACTATAGCTTCCCTTAATATCTTTTAATTGCTTCTTGAGTTGGATAATTTGTTTTGACCAGAACCTTGTAATGATGTATGCATTTCTGATTTGTGCAGAGATATTTAATAATCTCGCGTTTCTCATTCTTTAAAGCACCTAGTACACTTTCAAGATCAGATATTTTTTCCTGCAGTCTTTTACTCACCTTCATCTTTTCACATTTCAAACATACATGAAGTTGCGGAATTACTATCTTGTTTCGTCCTAAACGAATCTAACCCGCCGCTGATACGGGATTTTTTTAATTTAAAGTTTGAATTCGATCCAAAGAACTTTCTAAAATTCTTGGTCTCCGATAAACCGTGACACACGAAAACTGCCACACATCTTTCAGCAACTTGGAAAACTGCCACATGCTTTTCATTAAGGGACCGAGCACAAATTGCTGTTCCTACGAGGAACACTTTGAATGTGTGTCAGTGCTCCCAGCTTGCGCGAATTATGTGTGGCAGTTTTTCAAAGTGCCTAATAACGGGAAGGAGTTCTTTTGTTTATCGGAATTTTCATGCCGGTTCATACGAGTTTACGGCAACTGGCCACAAAAGTTCAACGAGGGATGTGGGGTATGAATAAAGATCGCCGTTTCTTGGTATATATATCACCATCATCATCATTGTCAACCATTATCAATCCACTGCTGGACGAAGGTCTCCCCAAGTTTCCTCCACAACGGTCTGTCTTGTGCCAGTCTCCTCCATGTCACCCCTGCATACTTTCGAATTTCATCCACCCATCTCCCATGTGGTCTTCTTCTGGGTCTTTTCCTGTCCCTTGGAATCCAATCAAAAATTTCGGCTGTCCATCGATGATCTGTCCTTCTGGCAGTATGTCCAGCCCATTGCCATTTCAGGGATTTAACTCTGATCATGATGTCTTCCACTCTCGTCATTTTTCGGATCCACGAGTTCCTCTTCTTATCTCTCCTGGTTATACCAAGCATGCACCTCTCCATGCCGCTTTGAGTTGTCTGCAGCCTTTGTATGTCTCTTTTAGTTAAGGTCCACGTCTCTGCACTATACGTAAGCACTGGAAGGATGCATTGATCAAACACTTTTCTTTTAAGACATAATGGCATATTGCTCTGGAAAATTATGCTGTTTCTTCCAAAAGCTCTCCAGGCAAGTTTTGTACGCCGATTAATTTCTTCATCAATGTGGCCCTCACTTGATATCTGCTGTCCAAGATAAACGTACGTGTCTGTTATCTCCAGCTTTTCTCCATCAATCGATAAATCTTCATTTCTTGTAAAAGCATTGAACATCACTTTTGTCTTCTGAAAGTTCATTTTTAATCCAACTTCTTTACTCTTGTCAGCAAGTTCCTGGATCATACTCTGCAGCTCTGATGGGGTAGTTGCAAAAATGACTATGTCATCAGCAAAACGAAGGTGGGTTAGATAATCTCCATTAATCTTTATCCCCTTGTTTTCCCAGCTCAGCGACTGAAAAACACCCTCCAATGTGGCATTAAAGAGCTTCGGAGATATGGTGTCACTTTGTCTCACTCCCTTTCCAATTTTTACGTGTGTTGTATTTTCAAACAGCCTAATCTTTGCACTTGCATTTTCATAGATGTTATTAATAATATTAATGTATGCATCTTCAATACCGCAGGTTTTCAGAGCCATTGTAACTGCTGATGGTTTCACCGAATCAAAGGCTTTTTCATAATCGATAAACGCCATGCACAATGGAAGTTCATATTCCCTCGCTCCTTCAATTAGTTCTCTCAGTACGTGGATATGATCTATTGTGCTGTAGACACTCCTGAATCCAGCTTGTTCTCTCGGTTGAGCCATGTCCAGTGTTACCTTCAAGCGGTGTGAAAGAACTTTAGTGAAGATTTTATAAACTACTGATAGGAGGCTGATAGGTCTGTAGTTTCCGAGATCCTCAATGTCACCTTTCTTATGTAGCAGGATCATTGTAGCGGTGTTCCAATCCTCAGGAATCTTTACTTCATTAAGGCATCGAGTGAAAATTTGGGCGAGTACTGTTTCGATTTCTCCACTTGCTTCTTGTATGATGTCTACAGTAATTCCATCTTCTCCTGGAGCTTTTCCCCGCTTCATGTTCTTGATTGCATGTGCAACTTCTGCTGGAAGGACTGGAGGAACTCTGGTACTGGTATCTTTCATGATGTCTGGAGTACATGTATCATCCCTTTCATATAATTTAGAGTAGAAATCTTTCACTCTTGTCAAAATTTCGCCTCTATTTCTTCTTACAGAACCATCTTCTTTTCTCAGTGCCATAATCTGTTTTCTTCCCTTACTGAGATGTCCCTTTGCTATCTTTAGGCTTTGGTTGTTTTCAATTGCTTTCCTCACTAGTTCACAGTTGAATTTTCTTACGTCTTCGGTGATACTTTTTCTTACTGTCTTGCATAGCTCTATATATTCCACTTTGGAAGTCACATCTTCTTTAGTTGTCCTCATCTCTCTTCTTTTTTGCATCAACATTTTCGTTTTTCCTGATAATTTATTTACATGCAACTTGTTCTTAGACCCAGCTAATTTTGTTGCTGTTTCCATAAGAGCTTTGGTTACTTTTCTGTTAACTTCAGAGATGTCCACTTCTTCCGATGTTAGGCCTTCTAAAGCAGAGAACCTGTTCTTCAGTTCCAACTTGAAGGTATTATGGTGTTTTTTAAGGTTGGTTATGTCAATAGATTTTGTTTGTCTTATGAGCTTGCCACGTTCAAGTTTAGTGTTGAGGTGCATCTTACATCTCACCAATCTATGGTCACTACCTGTGTTGAACTTGTTTAGCACACTGCAGTCTTCTATGACGAATTTTTTGTTACACATAATAAAATCAATTTCACTTGTCGTCCCATTTGGATGTCTCCATGTCCATTTCCTGTGTGGCTTTTTCTTGAAGAAGGAGTTCAAGATGAAAAACCCTTCTGCCTCTGCAAACTCAACGAGAGTATTTCCACGCTGGTTTCTGTTGCCGTGACCGAATTTACCTACTGAAGTTTCATTCTGTTGCCGTTGCCCTATTTTTGCATTGAAATCTCCCATAATTATTTTCAAGTGCTGCTTACCTTTATTATTTAGATGACAAATTTCCTCATAAAATTCTTCAATTTCTTCTTCAGGATGACTTGTGGTGGGTGCATAAGTTTGAATAATCTGAGCCTGGTATCTTTTCGAGAGTTGGATAACAAGTCGTGCAGCTCTGTCAGAGGAACTTTCAACTTCTACAACTTTATCCTTCAGTTTCTTGTTTATTATAAATCCAACACCACTAGTTCTGTCAGTATCTGTCCCACGATAGTAGAAGAGATGTCCACTTTTCAGTTCGATGAGATCTTCTCCTTTTCTCCTTACCTCACTTAGACCCACGATGTCCCACTTGATCCTTTGTAGTTCCTCTTCCAATTCAAGAAACCTTGAATCAGAAGATAGGGAGCGTCCATTGTACGTAGCCAAGGTCAGCATCAGGTGGCAGCCTAGTCCGGTCCTCCGGGGATTCTTAGCACCCTCTGCCTTCATGTCGCACTGGCCGCTGCCTTGGCCAGGTACATTCCAGCTGCCCGAGACTGAGGGCCAAGATTTAAGTTGTGGAATCATTTTGGAGGGGTTTGGCCATAACTCACTACGCTGGCCAAGCGGGTTGGTGAGTGTGGGATAGAATTTTCTCTAATCCCGATGGTATAGTTATACCGCTATTGGCGGTCGTCAGAGCCCCTTTAGTGGGAACAGGATGCACCACGAGAAGGCGGGGTTGACATTTGTCAAGGAGAGGCTGTGATGTTACGCATCACCTGACCTTACATCCCTATATATATATATATATATATATAAATTGAAAACTGTATATTTACGAATATTGCGTATGGGCCCCCTTGATCCCGCCCCCCCTTCACCCGTTCCGAAAACCCTCTACCGTCTAAATTAGAGCACCGTGAGATATTATGCCAAATTTGGTGGTCCTAAATTGAAAACTGTAGATTTTACGAATATTGCGTATTGGGTTGACCCCGGGCCCCATACCTTTCCAAAAACCGTTTACGATCTAAGTTAGAGCACCATGAGGAAGTACATCAAATTTTGTGGTTCTAAATTGAAAACTGAAGATTTTACGAAAATTTTCTATCGGGGCCCATCGACCCGGGCTCAGACCACTTCCAAAAACTGTCTACGGTCTAAGTTAGAGCACCATGAGGAAGTATACCAAATTTGGTGTTTCTAAATTGAAAACTGTAGATTTTACGAATATTGCGTATTGGGGGCCCTTACCTTTCCAAAATCCGTTTACTGTCTAAGTTAGAGCACCATGAGGAAGTATACCAAATTTGGTGCTTCTAAATTGAAAACTGTAGATTTTACGAATATTGCGTATGGGGGCTCTTGACCCCGGGCCCCCTACCTTTCCAAAACCGTCTATGAGTCTAAGTTAGAGCACCATGAGATATTATACCAAATTTGGTAATTCTAAATTGAAAACTGTAGATTTTACGAATTTTGCTTATTGGGGCCGCTTGACCCCGGGCCCCCTACCTTTCCAAAAACCGTTTACGGTCTAAGTTAGAGTACCATGAGGAAGTATATCAAATTTTGTGGTTCTAAATTGAAAACTGTAGATTTTACGAAAATTTTCTATGGGGGCCCCTCGACCCCGGGCTCAGACCACATCCAAAAACACCATGTGGTAGTATACCAAATTTGGTGGCTTTAAATTGAAAACTGTAGATTTTACGAAATTTTTGTATGAGATGAGAGATTAATTAGTGCCCCCTCCTGAAATATTTTTATAAGTGCCGCATACCAGTCTTCTGCAAATTAAATCAGTGTCTGAACAAATTTTTCCTACCAAAGATCAAATGTTTAGAAAAATACAAAGAAAAAAAAATGAAAAGAAAAAAAAGCCGTGTAATTAATGCCCCATCCTGAAATGTTATGGCTCGCGATGTTATGGCTTGCGATGTTTTGTCACCGCGATGTTTTGACCTGCGATGTCTTGTGCCCGCGATGTTATGACTTGCGATGTTTTGTTACCGCGATGTTATGGCTTGCGATGTTTTGTGTCCGCGATGTTATGACTTGCGATGTTTTGTCACTGCGATGTTTTGATCTGCGATGTTATGTCGTGCGATGTTTTGACCTGCGATGTTTTGACGTGCTACGCTGTGTACAGCTACTTGTGAATCCACCTTTTCTGTTTTAACAATATTTTTAAGCAGCGAGTAGTATCTCTGAAGACTACTCGCTGCTTAAAAATTTCATCAAAAATGACTGAATTTGGGCTTTCTTTCTTCTGGGTTTGTATGAATCTGTTGACTATTGCAATTTCTTCTAGAGATAGAAGTTTGATACCTAAAGTTTGCAAATATTTGACTTTCTCTAAATCAATATTTTCGTCTTCAGCTCTGGAAACTGTAATTAGGAGTTTTTAATTTTCTGCGAATCATTGGCAGGACAGGCGCAAAATTTTCCAGGGCAGGCACTGCCCTGGCGTCCCCTAAATACGGCCCTGACCGTATTGCAGTATGCATCTCTGCACGAGGTGGTGCGACTCGCTATTGAAGATGACCGTACTGCGTTCCACAGATTCTTCTGTAATTGTCCTGCAGCTCTGTATTTGTCACCATGTGTATCATTCATCTGTACATTACGTCCATAAAATTTCAGTTCAATCCGATGTTTCCTTCTTGGTGCGCAAATTTCGTTGTCCGTGAGTGTATTTAGAAGAAAAACTATTCACTGTTCTAAAGAAAAACGTTCATTCATTACGGTAAAAGTCAGAACACACGGGTAACATATTGGAAATTTTAGCGACTTTCTAAGCCTGCCGTCGCCGCCCTGGTAGCGCAGTGGTATAATCGAAGGCGTGTGACCATCCGCCCTAGCTGGGTCCGGGTTCGAATTGCGGTGAGGCATGGATGTTTGTGTTTGTCTTTCGACGCTGGCTCTCTCTGTCCTTGGAAGCTATGGCATACTGTCTTACATGTTCAATTTGTTTTTTGATTATGTTACTTCCATCCATGCGTATTTGTTTTGCCCTCCTGTGTCGCATGATACTCGATTTCCATGATCATGTTCTGTATGTGTTACCCAGGAGCAGTGTATGACTTCATGCTGTATGTGTTACCCAAGACCAATAACTGTGTCTGCCTGTATATGTCACCCTAGTCCAATAAATAATTTTTTAAATCTCCTAAAAAAAAAAAAAAAAGCCTGCCGTCAAACACTAGTATGAATTCCGTAACCACAAGCGATTACCAGCGGCGGGCATTTTGTAGTGGCTGCTTTAACAGGAAACATGAGTGCTTTGGTTGAAGACTGAAGAAACGATATTTCACAGCAGTTTGGCGCGTGTTATGAAAGGATTAGGTTTAAAACCAAGGTTCGAGAAATTAGTAACGCAGATTGTGTGGCACGTGAGGAATTCTGTACTGAAATGTGTTGGATAGGAAAAAACGGGACATTCATGGGCTACGTAATCTTCAGTGATGTGGTGAGTTGACATTTCATGCCAGGAGTAAGGTTCACACGCACAACTGCAGGATTCGCGGAGCCGAAAATCGACGCGAATCATGTTCGCGACAGTCCAAAAGTAAGTGCGTTTTATGCGCTTAGCAAACAAGAGATTTATGGTCCCTTCATTGTATCTCGATATGCTCGAAAATTATTTCATTCCACAGTTGGATAATAACCAAGAAGGACGCCTTCACTTTCAGCAAGATTTCGCCCTACCTCACTACTGTACAGATTTGATCCTCTGTTTCAATAAATTTTTCTTCAAAGTGATGAACACAAACATCAGTAGAACTAGGTGAAAAGTTCTCCCAATTTATTTTCGCTAGCCACTGTTTACACCTTTCTTCATTTTTAGGAAACAAATACTGAAGTACGTTCTTTCTCTCAATCATAATTCTACATGCAATATGGGACACTGCATCTTTTTGGCATCTGAAAAGGGCAGGAAAAAAGTTTCACCTTTCAGTCTTAAACTTTTGGTATTCACAAACAGTATAAGAGACTTTTGTAGCAGCTTACGGTCATTTTACAATTTCCCTTCACAGGGGAATCTTTTGGGTTAATTTTGTAGGAATACACAAAGTAAAAAGAAAGTTTGGAGGGGTGCAGCAAATGTTCTAAGTCTAACAATGTAGAAATAGCATGAGAAATAGAATCTCTACTGCAGCAAACATCAGTACAGATGGGAGAATGAGTTAGCAACCGAATGCAATATTTGGGTATTAGCATGACTTCATTAATCGCCTCCAACCCTAGTAAATCAGGAGTAAAAGTACATAGTGAAAGGGTTGCATTAATAAGGTGAGTTCGAGGAGGGGCGAATGAGTAGTCTGTTTAATCTGACACTAGATTTTGTAGTGCCTCTGAGAGATGGAATCAGGGCTCGATTTCAATTGGTAGTAGCAAATTGCTAGCAACCAAATGCATTTTGTTAGTGATAAAAAGTGGTTCTAGCAAAAGTTGCTAGTGGAAAAATTTTGAATGGTTTTTTTAGTGTGAATTGTAAAGTGCCACTGCATTGCACATGTGGAACATTTTAGACACATACAAAAAGGAACAACTGCTTTCTAGAAACAAATGTTTCTTGAAAAGTACAAACATTATAAAAACATTTTGGCACTAGTAGAAATATCCAGTATATTTTCCTTATCTACTTCTGCATGTGAGGTTGAGTTCAGTTTCGTGAAGAGAATCCAGGATGATTGGAGGGGCAGTTTAAACTCGCAAACATTGAATGCTGTCATGAGTAGTGAGGTTGAAGATCCTTCCAAAGACAAATTTGACCCCAGGCCTGCTGTTTTTTTTTGTTTTTTTTTATTGGAGGTTTAACGACCACCGTGAGCAACTCGAGGCCTGCTGTTTTAAAGTGGTGTGATGAAAACACCTGAAACCCAGATCGTAAACCATACGGAAAATAACTTAAGATTTTGAATAGTGTTCTTGAATTTTGTGAATGAAGTTAAATTAAAAAAAAAAAGTTTTTTAAATATTTGCATTTGAATTAAATTGTTAGAATTAATCTGTCATGTCATTAAAAGATGAATTATATCTAAATATTTGTAATCTTTTCAACATTACAATGTGACAGTTACAGGGGTGCTATCAAAATTTGTCATGACTGACTAATAGATGGGGACATGTTAAAGTTTGTTTTGTATAATGTTAATAAACTTTTGCTAGTAGATAATTCAATTTGCTTGTACGAAATAAGGCCACTAGCAAGTGTTGCTACTGCTAAAGAAAAAAATGAAATCAAGGCCTGGGTGGAATCAACAACAAAACAGCTGTTTGTCCCTGGATCGCGTTGCTCTCGCTTACCATAGCAGGACACTGATAGTTGGTTCATTGGTTGCTTGGGTTTAACAGTGCAAGGGTAAGGATTGACCAAAGAGTGTCATGTGCAAGACAAAATTAGTTTCTAGAATTAGAACAGTGAAAGGTGGAAAGGAAAATCAACACCATAACATGAATGCTTACAGATGAACACAAAAAGAACTATATATGGGCGCAGCATTAAAGTTTTTGAATTGTTACGTGCAAGACAGCAATGAATTTATTGACCACATTGTAACAAGAGACAGAACATGGGCCAACATTCAAATTAGTCGGGGTTCCGCTGGTCATTGGCCAATGAAAATTCCATCAGGCCAGTGAAATATTTTTTACTGGCCTAGGTGGTCAGTAATTTTTTCATTTGTATGGGGATTTGTAAGTTTATAAGGAACTGAACCGGATTTCAGAATATCCAAGTTCGGCTATAACAGTTTTTGGATTTTTCTTTTTAATTCAAATATTTGGTATTCAAAAACTGAATATCATAATTGCAAGCCATACTTCAGTTTTATGAAAATTTTGGACTGTAGGAAACCAGGGTATGTAAATAAAAACAGCATCACTGTTTTGACCTAGTAGTGACCCCAGAGTCGGGGCCGGCTTCATGGGTGTGCGACCTGTGCAGTGGCGCAGGGCCTTGCACCTAGAGGGGCTCCGCCCCGCGCCTGCTTTTGTGTGACGTTTTTGAATTTTTCATAATTTTTTTCTTGTATCAAAAATAAATGACAATGTAAAAATGACAGTTTTTAAATTTTTATGTCATTACACTTTCTTGTCTTAGTGAACAGAATTCAAGTATCTTGGGTCCATCGGGATGATTCACTGTATCACCGAGAGATAATTCACATTAATGACATCATTTACATAATCACCCAGATCTCTCTGGAATGCTGACGTCACAGCTACATCTGCATTCTGCCGCAATCACTCGTGGTCAGTTTTTTGCGTGCGTGGGCGGTGAATCTCTGGCAGATGGTTTATCCACAAAAAAGTGAAAAATGTATCTTTGCGAATTTTTTTTATGAAACTGGCTGAAATTTTAAGTATAACAATATAACTGACAGATCGATTGTACCTGACGACGATGAGTGCCGAGAATTGATAAATTGCAACATAGCGCCGATTCGGGATTATCAGGACACTAGACCACTGCCACTGGTTCCCAGAGACTTACAAGCAAGCCCCGGACCAGTAAAACTTCACAAAATGATTTGCGGACCGACCGGCACGAAGTTACTTTTATGTACAATGATTGACGTTTGTGAAGACCTGTTTTTACTGGTCAAATTCGGAAATTTCTACCATTTCTCAAGATTTCCTCTGTTTCCGCGGACCGACGGAAACCTCGTGACGGACCGGTGGTGTTCGGGAAACACTGCACTAGACTGCTATCGCACTCACCTCATTTGAGCTACAAAGCTAAAAGTTCCCACTAAAACAAATTTAGAATGAACTGTAGAACATGGCGAGCAAAAGAATTTTTTTTTCCAAGAAGTAAAGAGACAGAGTGATAAGGTAAGAGTTTTCTGAAAATTGCATTGCTCATTTAGTATTGTACAGATGGTACATCTTTAGAACCTCAATATTCTAACCACAAATCATTGAAAACGACATTTCTTATCACCCTATCTTATTTGTTTAAACGATAGCTTTTTATTTATTTTTTATTTTGGATAAATTACATTAATATTTGCCATCAGCACACATTTCGACGAGGTGAGGGAATTATATTTTGTCGCTTCAATTCAATCAACTTTAATTTGATCTGGCAATGTAAATTAATATAGCATAGTTTTAAAATGTCTCTTGTTATTTTTAATGAGTGATAATAACAGCTTATTATAGCTCATGAATAAATAATAACATTCCTTAGTACCACCATGTTTTATTAAGCTTCATGAGAAACTGAAAAAATGTGATTTCTCTACCTGATCCCGCCTTTCTTTCAAAACTGTTCCAATGTCCAAGCCCATTTAGTAGATGTAGAACTCGTTGGGAAAAGGGCCCCGCATTTTCGTTTTGCACTGGGCCCCGCAAATTATACAGCCAGCCCTGCCCAGAGTATGAATCTTTTATAATTTTTTCCAGCTGGAGGTTGAAGAACCATTTATGCTCTGCTTTTGTCTATCTGTCCACATGAGAAAACTTCCTGCCTTTCATGCTGAAACAAGGTATTCCATGAAGGTGGCTCTTGGCATGTTGCAAAGTGCTTCATAATTAGTACAGGACCTGCAATCCGGAATCCCGAAATCTGGAGGGGACCCCAAATCCAGAATTTTTTCAAACAATTTTTGTTTTGGGGAAATTTTTTAATATTGCATTTTTAGACATATATTTTATGTTTTTTAGAGTTTTTGTTTATTTATATTCACTATTTTAACAACAGAACAACAACAAGTAAATAAAATAAAAAAGATAAAAAAAAAAATTGCATCCCAAGTCTGTTCACATGCAAATCCCAAATCACCTTGACATTAGAATACCTTCTGTATACTAGAAGTGAAATGCTTTAAAGCAATCTTGTGTAAATAAGGTATGTATTGTTCCCTTATTATGGGAGGTTAGCAAGGGTTTTATATGTTTGATTTCTAATATAATTATGGTTATGTTTTAGAAAATATTAAGTATTCCAAATTATAATATGAAGTTATTTTAATTGATGTTAAAATTTTCATCCTTGGGAACGCATTAATTGTGAAGAAAATGTGTACAGAAGTTTGCCCATTGTGGAAGTATAGGAAGCAAAATCACTAGACGTCCACTTAATCTGTTTTTCTTAATATCTCTGCTTTTACATGTGCGATTTAAAAATTCTTTCAACACCAGAATCCATTTACCTTGTAGAACACTTTAGGGAGTGGAGGAAAAAAGAATTCTGTGTCATTCAAGAAAATTTCCTTTGTAATTCTTCTAGGGGCTGCTTTGCATGTTTAATGCTAATATTAAATATTCTGATATTTAAGAATATTTCAAGTTCCTTCAATTTTTGACCAAAATTTTATTATTTAACATAAGATACTTTTCGAACTACTGTGATTATTCTAACTTAGCAATGTATTCTGTCAAAAGATTTGGCATTTAGTCGAATACTAAAGAAAGCTAACTATAGATTATTACATAGTCTTTCGTTTGCAATCAAGTGATGGTGAGGATTAACAAGCATTCCTACTGCGTCAAATTGCTTTTTCCTGAATCTCTGAGAGAATTCTTTTGTCTACCCTACCGTATGATCGACTGTAATAATCCAAAGAGAGCAGCACCTTTAGCCAATTTAAAACCTTTTATCCCGATGTCACTCAAGGAAGTTTCACCAAAGAATGGCGCCTTCAAACCTGCTATCACCCCTAATTGTTGGAGAGTTCAATTCTGCAGACTGCCAGGTTTAATAGACTATGAATAAATGTAGAAGGAAAAGGAACATTAACCATTTGAAAACACAACTGCTATTGAAAGAGAAAAAAATTGTAATTATCAAGTCAAACATTTTCATGTATTAAATTACCTAAAAGTTTTAACCAGTAGTCATTTTTCAAAAGTGAACCATCAAAAAGAAACAATAAATCCAGGTAAAGAAGGTAAAGTATATGTTATGAAAATATGCATTTAAATGTTTCCCCTCATACTAAGTAGGCATACAGAAACATAAATAAATATTTCATTGTCTGTCATCCAATGAAAGCATGTTACATATTGTAAATAGAAAGTTTGGAATATTTTTATACAAGTAAAAACAGAATCTTTTTTTTTTTTTTTTTTTTTTTGTTCCTGGTTCCCTAAACCCTAAAGGGTTAGCATTACAGCTTTTCGAGTTCTTGTTTCTATCTAGTTTCTTGAATTTCAGAGTGTGGAATATCCTGTCTCTTAGGTTTGCATCAAAATGGATAAAAAAAAAAAAAAACTAAATTCTGTGAAGCTTGGTGATGCACAGTGTCATTGAGGTTAACATACATTAATATTATTAATAACATCTATGAAAATGCTAGTGCAAAGATTTGGCTATTTGAGAATACAGCATCCATAAAAATTGGGAAGGGAGTGAGACAAGGTGACACTATATCTCCCAAACTCTTTAATGCCACATTGGAAAATGTCTTTCAATCACTGAACTGGGAAAACAAAGGGATAAAGATTAATGGAGATTATCTAACTCACCTTCGTTTTGCTGATGACATAGTCATTTTTGCAACTTTCCCATCAGAGCTGCAGAGTATGATCCAGGAACTTGCTGACAAGAGTAAAGAAGTGGGATTAAAAATGAACTTTCAGAAGACAAAAGTGATGTACAATGCTTTTACAAGAAATGAAGATTTATCGATTGATGGGGAAAAGCTGGAGATACCAATACCTACATATATCTTGGACAGCAGATATCAAGTGAGGATCACATTGATGTAAAAATTAATTGGCGTATAAAACTTGCCTGGAGAGCTTTTGGAAGAAACAGTATAATTTTCAAGAGCAATATGCCATTATGCCTTAAAAGAAAAGTGTTTAATCAATGCATCCTTCTAGTGCTTACATATAGGTCAGAGACGTGGACCTTAACTTTAGAAAAGAGATATACAAAGACTGCAGACAACTTAAAGCAGCATGGAGAGATGCATGCTTGGTGTAACCAGGAGAGATAAGAAGAGGAACTTGTGGATCAGAAAAATGACAAGAGTGGAAGACATCATGATCAGAGTAAAATCCCTGAGATGGCAATGGGCTGGACATATTGCCAGAAGGACAGACCATCGATGGACAGCCGAAATTTTAGATTGGATTCCAAGGGACAGGAAAAGACCCAGAAGAAGACCACATGTGAGATGGGTGGATGAAATTCGAAAGTATGCAGGAGTAACGTGGAGGAGACTGGCACAAGACAGACCGTTGTGGAAGAAACTTTGGGAGACCTTCGTCCAGCAGTGGATTGATAATGGTTGACGATGACGATATCCCATAATGACCGTTATCTAGCATTGTTCTGAAACTTTATCAAATATGGGTGAGTATTTTCACTACTTTAACTAAAGTAGTGAAAAAAATTTAGCCCTGTTCAGCCCCCACTCCAACGCTGTTAACATATGTAGATTGTTGTGCCTCCCGTTTTTTCCTGATGCCAGGGCCCCTCGAAACATTTCAGGATGAAATGAATGGTCAAAGAAACTATAGAAATAGATGGACATCCTTTCCCCAGTCCACAGTTGAGAAAGACATCGGTTAATTGCATGGGGAGGAAGGAGTGGAAGTTTAAAAGAGGAGATTTCTTTTAATACCTAAACAGATTAATCGTAATTTTCGGGCTCGGTTGGGCCCGGGCTCTATCGTGCAATATAAAATTTGGGCTCAGGCTCTTAAAATTAAGCCCAAACTTAGCTCTTATGAGCACAGCACTAGTGCCTCCTACAACCAACGGGAGTGAAATCGACTACCCCCTTCCTTGGGTAATATATAGAACACCTTGTACACACCCCCGCCCTCCCGCAACATACGGTACATACATTCTCGTTCCTCAGCTACTAAGTGAACCCAGAAGTTCACAAACACACATGGCCTGTCTATTGTAGTTGGGATTCTAGCAGTTGCCTGGTAAGGGCATTTTGTTCCCTAATTCAAAATAGAAGGGTTTTTTCCTCCTGCTTGTTATAATTACATTATGTGTATTTCGTTTATAAAAAAAGTGGTGTGTTTAAAACAACTGAACTGAAAACATTTTTAAGAAAGTAAGGAAGAAAGAGACAAAATATATGGAAAGGGCCCACCGGAAAATGTCCTGGTGGGCCAATCCACACCTGCTCTTTCCGTAGCTTTGTGTTACTTAACACAGCGTAGATGTGTGAACTAGCCTTTAATTTGTTGCCCTTAGCATTTTGACACTAGAAGAGATCCATAATTCAGAAGAAGGCTAATTAGGAAGCATGTGCTAGATTGGAAAGGAATAGAAATACGGTAAATAGAAATACAAGTTTATCATGGTAAATGTGGAATTATTTTAGATACTGTATATACTCGCATATTAGCTAAAAGTTTTTGAAAGAAATCCTGCTTTCAAAGTGGAAAGGAGAGGTCAGCTTATATGCATGTCAATAAAAAATAGGACTTGACTTCCAAAGTGTTACTTGAATTTTCCTGTGGAATATACTGGTGGGTTTGTTTACATTTAAGGCTGTGGCTGTGTCACTACGCGATAGGTTTCTGACCTTTTGTCAATTATATTCATAGCTATGCTCCCTTACTTTAAGGGGGCATAGCTATTGACCATGGATAAAAATAACATTCCTTCTGATCTGTCAGTGGTGTACACATGACGCAAAAGAAGACACTGATTCACACCGAGGGAGGAAGAAAAATTTTCATGATCTACGTTTAAAAAAAATACTACTCACATATTTGCTGTTGATGTGAACACAACTTTACCCGGCCCAGTACTACCAACTCGAGCTGCCAAAGAAACGGCACACAAAACATTAAAAAAAATATTACTCACTTATGATCTTTTTGACACTTGAGCTTTGAAAGCCCCCCCCCGAAACTGGAATTACTCGCACAGGCCCTCAAGGCTGCGATTCGAGATTGGATTACTTTTTCGTCCTTTAAAGCTGAAACCACTTATTAAAGTAAGAAAAATAATGTCTAAACTTTCCAAATCATGTTTCGGATCACACCCTTGTACAAATAGAATTGGATTTAGACTTTAAAAATTTGAAACCCTTGTTTTGGAAGATTTCAAATATTGTTTTAGAAGACAAGGATTCTTGTGAAGAACTTGGAAATTTTTAGATAACTTGGAAAATATCCAAACCACTTGTAACGGTTGGGATGAATTTAAATTGGAAATTAAAAATAGAGCTATGAGTGTTAGAAGAAAACTCAGCAAAATTCAAAAAGCTAATATAAATAAATATGAAAATTTAATTACTTATTTTGTAAATCAAAATAAAAGCAACCACTTTGTCCAGAATCTTATTCTATCCTTTACAAATAAATTAGACTTTACTCTACAGGCTAGGGCACAAGATGTGATGATAGATGTTTATGATGCTGAATTGCTAGGCGAAATAAACATTAATAACTTGTTTAAACAAGTTAGTAAAATCATGCAATGCATTGATTATGATATGCTTTCCAACATACCAGAAATCATTTCTCAAGTTATGAGGATAATGGCTGTGGAATAAATCTTGCTCCTGTGCCCTGACCTTTGACCCCATTTCGATGATATTAAACAGAATTGGTTCAGTATACCTCCTGAACAACATGATAAAGTTTTGTCTGAATACAGGCATTTTTACATAAGTTATGACTCATAAGGGTGATGGAATGGATCCCACTCCTGTGTCCTGACCTTTGACCCCATTTCGCCCCATTTTCAATAGAGTTTGTCCCCAGGCTGTCCCGTACCACACACTAAAATTTCATTGAAATCGAACCATTTTTACGCAAGTTATCATGTGGACAGACAGACAAAGTTGGAGCATATACGCTTCTTCAACCTACGGTTGGAAAGCGTAAAAAGAAGAAAATAGAAACTTAATTAACACAGATCCTACATTAGATAAATCAGAGACAGAAAAAAGAAATGACTTTTTTGACTACTATAATAATTTATTTAATCCATCTAGACCACAAGTTTCAGCGGTAATTCAAATTAATAGACAAATTGAAGTGGAAGAGGTGGATGGAATTTTAAAACTGATAGCGTACACAGAAGTAAGAAATTCTTTGTTCTCCTTGCGCAATGGTGGTTCCTCTGGTCTTGATAGATTAACAACTAAATTCTATAAAAAAATTTGAAAATAATGTTGCCTAAATTATTTTTTATTTATGATGAAATTTTTAATGGAAAAAGGATGCCCCATTTAATGCAAAAAGACAAAATTACCCTTTAAGGGTGGCATTTCTGAAGACCCAAAAAATTGGCGCCCGATTGCGATCTTTAATGTTGATCATAAAATTTTCTCTAAAATTATCACAAATCAGATCCTCCTAGTCTTAAAATATTTAAAAGATGATGATAAAATCTGCTCAGTTCTGGAACATGATATCCGAAGGAAATTTTTCAGTACATAAATAGTAGAAAAATTAAGATGGCTTTGATTTCGTTAGACCAAAAAAAAAAAAAAAAAAAGGCTTTTGATTTAATAAATAGAGAGAAAATGTTTAAATTATTATTAGCTTATGGTTTCCCAACAAAATTTATAAATGTAATACAAAATATATACCAGAATATAAATACGCATTTAATTATAGATAAAAATTTTCTGAAAGGGATTAAAGTCTCTTGAGGAGTTCAACAGGGTTTCCCACTGTCTCGAATGTTATGTATATTAGTTACAAATTACTTCCTTATTGGATTAAATAATGAGAAAAATATAACTGGAATTTCTGTTCCTGGACAAACTAATTCTGTAAAGTCACTTCCCTTTGTGGAAGATGTGGTTTTGTTTGCTAAAGATGAAAATTCAATTTCAAAAATTGAAGAGAGATACAAAAAATTTAGTTCTGTTTTTGGCTCACGTTTGAATGTAGAAGAAAGTAAAGGGTTTTTATTTGGAAACTGGAAGAATTCAATTTTTTTTTTTTTTAAATTTCTATTACACATATTCAAATTTTGGGAGTATCTTTAGAGACCAGGTCCATGGCTTTCTAAAAAATGGCAAGACGGCTTAACAAACATAGAAAAATATAATGAAAAACTTGAAAATAAAACTTTTCCTTATTTTCAAAAGCTAAAATTATGAATTCTCTACATTTTTAAAAAATTCTAATACTATTTGAGAACCACACCATTACCAGTTTCTGTTGCAAAAACAGCCAAAAGATTAGCCTTCAGATTTATTTGGGGGGATGGGGGGAGATGACAAAATAAAATGTGAAATTTTATATAATGATGTTGAGTTTGGGGGTTTGGAATTAAATCTCTAACCTCGCAGGTAAAATACCTAAAATTTTTGACACTTACAAATTTTTGCCAAAATGAAAAACATCCAGCTTTTAAGATTTTAAAGTTTCAGGTTGGTCGTGAGGTCTCTTAGAGAACACTGGACACATTTTTGTTGAATGTAATTTTACAAAAAGCATTTGGATATGGTTAAAGAATTACTTAAATTTAAAGGAGGGTTTTGACAGTTAACAAATTTTATATCATGCACCTTTAAAATATAGTGATTTAAAAAGTAATACAATTCATTATCTAATAGCAATTACAAAATATAAGCTGTGGAAGAATAAAAATTTAATGCCATTTAATCAGAAATATCGAAATTCGGAGCAAATAAAATTAGCAATAAAATGCGAATTTTGAAGAATTCTAAAATTTAAAAATAGGAAATATGGTGCAAATAAAACTTTTAGAAGGTGGATAGCATTAAAAACAATAGTTTATAAAACAGGTAATGATATTCTAAATATATTATTGGAATAAAATAACAGTGAATAAGTCACAAATTCATAGTAGGATCCAAAGTCAGATTTTCATTTTTCATGTGTTGAAAACTGTTTGAAACTGAAGAGTTTAAAGAAAGTTTTAACTTGAAAAAAGAAATGCAATTATGATATGAATGGATTTTGAGGTTTACAGGTGTTAAAAAGTTGTAAAATACCTTAGATTTTCTGTTTGTACAGTTAAATTACTGATAAGATTTTAAAAGCAGGCTATTAGTATAAAACATTTTTTCTCTAATTTGTCTAAATTTAAAGTTATGTTTTGGTTGTTGTTTTTATACATCAGTGCTGATTACAAATGACCAGTCACTGCTTATTTTAAGACCTTGCACATGAAGATGTGATGCTTCAAGTTCATAATGTCATGTGTGATGCTTGAAGTGTTGCTCTGTACTCACCAAATCTAGCTCTAGTAGAAAAATGAGCAAAATAAACAAAAATAGCTTGATTTTTATTCCCCTCTCATATGCAATTATTAAAATGTGAAAGTATTTGTGTATACTGTATTTCATGATACCAAATTTGTCATGATATAATAATGGTAGCAAATTGATAATTGAGATTTTCGTATGTTATTCGTGCTTTCATAGATATGTAATTAACTAAATAAGGAGCTATGGATACAAACATGAATGAAATCGTGGAACTGCAAATTTCAAAGTATCTTAGTGATATGTTGAAGGTTTCACTAAATGTCAGTTTCTCTGTATCCCCAAATCCAGAATTCTGTAAAAGTAGTTTGTTTTAGCAAAATCTGGTCTTCGCAGGTATCTTGCGTTTTTTTTTTTTCTTGCTACATATGTGTATACATCCACACTATTTAAAGATCATTACATGTATCAGGAAATTGAGTGTTTATGTTTCTGTGGATTATTATGTATATATTGTTACAATATCCTCCTTGGTTCTTGTGTATCACATGTGATACACTAGTTACACAAATTAAAAAAAATGCTCGATGGCAGAAAATTTTCCAGAATCGATTGTATGACATGTGGAATTATGTAAAATACGTTGTTAAATTTTAAAATTATGAATAACTGTATTCATACGTGAAATTATGAACATGTTAAATTTTGAAAATGTGAAATTATGAACATGTTAAATTTTGAAAATGTGAAATTATGTAAATACGTCAAGCATTTTGGCTGTGGGTCTGAGGAGGATATGTAGCATGGCATTTTATAACAAAAGTTTCCTGTCATTACAGGTCCATAAGGCATGCAAAAATATTGTTAAATTCATCTTTCAAAAGTTTCTTGGTGAAACATTGCATTCTGGTCTTGTTTTATTGATTATTTCGTAGCCATATATTGCATATGTTATGTTTTGTTTCTTTTTGCAAGGGGGGAGGGGGTTGAGAACATATGCTATATTGAAGTTTGTAGGTTTTAGTGTGATCATTCAAAAGTACAAAATTAAGAGCCATATGTAGTAGCATCAGAGTGGGATTTTATTTCTGCTTCTCTTAATGTGTAATACATTTTCATAGCTTATGTTTTTTTTAAGTATCTTGGGCAAAATATTAGTGATTTAAAATTCTCTTTTGAACTGTAATGAAAGTTTTCAAGTCCCAATTGTAATGTCTCATCATAATGTAAAAATGAAAAATACTGGAATAGATAGTGGCAGACTCAGACTACACATGCACAGAATTGTAGTGACGTGAAAGGTTAACTACATTTTTGTCTTGCATATTTCTTAAATGGGGTGGGGGCTTTACTGGCAAAATTGTGGTGTTAAAAGAAGGCATTATTTCTAGAACATTGAGCAGACTGTGGAACATGAATTATTTTAAGGGAAACTTCTTGCTTTGCTGTTTTTTATTGTAAAATTTTAAGTCTTTAAACAAATTTGCTTGAAATTGGAAGCAATTAATTTTATTTTTGATTCAAGTGCTGAGAAATATATCATTGGTTATATAATTTAAATATTTACTTTTGATTAGTTATATGAAAAGTTAGCAGAAAGAAATTGCCTTATTTTTATGGCTTTTCAGCTGTATTAAGTAAGAAACATGTATGAAGAGTATATTTTCCTTGTTGTTGCCCATTATGATTAGGGGGGGAGATATTTTGTTGATGCAAAATTCTGCCATTTTTCACCTCATTAATATGAAAGCTTTTAAGAGGTGCACTAATTGTGCAATTTCCATAATTTTTAGTGACTAATCTTACTGTTACCACTTAAGTGGCTCTTTTTTCAGGTGTATTATTAAGATGACATGATTCATTTTTAATTGAAAGTATGTACAGTAAAACCTCGAAAATCCGGCATCCTGAAAACCGGCAACTTCAGAAATCTGGCAGTTTTCTGATTTCGTTTTCGGGAGAACATTGTGAGAACATCCAATGTTTCACCAGTAACCTTGGAAATCTCCCGATGTACCGTCTCAACAACACATCTCGAGATGTGTTGTCGAGACAAACGAATCGGTGCGTACGTTTAAAATGCGTGTCGAACGTGTGATGATGATCTGTGCTTGGTGGTGGCAGTATGTAGATTCGATCGTGTCATGACAGCTACATCGGCTTTCATGATGCATCGTGGTTAATCCCTTTCACGACGTATCGTAGTTTTGTCTGTCGAAAAACTGTAATATCGATGTAAAATTCACATCGGGTTTTCGCGATGTGTCGATGTATCGCCTAGCCCCTAGCGTTTGCTCTGGCGTTTTTTAAGTTTTTTTTCTAACCATTCGCCAAATTCAATTTGTTTCGACAGTTTTATAATAAATAGTACAGAAAGTAATCGCCTATATTTTCGCCAAAACTTTTTTCCATCCCCAAAACGATTTTTATTTCACAAATTGCAAAGAATGCAATCGGCAGCGCGACCCCTGCATATTTATAAGGCGTAGAAGCGCACGTTTTCGTTAAAGTGACCTGTTACCTGTAAATACGTGTTTTATATAGCGCCCGTTACACATTTTTTGGGTAGCTTCATAAATCCGACGCTCATCTGGTCCCGTCAATGCCGTATTTTCGAGGTTTTACTATATGTTGGTGCTCATCTCCTTTAGTAAAACTCTCAGCAACTGAAAAATATGTGGAATGTTGCTATTACAATTAGTTATATCTTAATTTTTGACAATGATATGAATTAGTGGTTTGATTATATTTTAACCTTGGTACACAATTTCTTTAAAATTTTACTAGACACGGGATGGCACATGCAACTTTTCCACCCCAAAGTTCCAAGATGAGATTTGCTATCCAGCCAGCATATACCCCCCTGTTCAAGTAATTCATTATTATCATTGTGGCCACCCCGGTGTGTAGGCTTCTGATCATTTCTCCGAGATGGGTCTGGGTTTGAATCCCGGTGAGGCGTGGATGTTGTGTTTGTCTTATGGCACTGGCTCTCTCCCTTCCCTGAACCCAGTGGCCCTAAATTAGGAATGGGTGACTGCTTATAGCCCACTGAGTTGCTCACGGTGGTTGTTAAACCCCCAATCAAGGGGGGGGGGAGAATTACCATTGTGGAACCCAGCCCAGTATGAATTTGTTTTCAGCCATTCCGAATGTTCACAGGTATATGTTAACATTAAACACTCTTGTAGCTTCACTCTAATTTAATTACTTGAGTAATCGTAATTTTTATGTGAATTCAGTATGTCTTTTGCAGCTGATTCACAAGAGTGAGGGGAATCAAACATGTTTGATACCACTTTTAATTAATTTTTTTTCTCAAAATGAGGTTTATGTGATTAGTAAATCAGTTTTAAAGATATGGTTGATCTATTATGTATGTGGTTAAGTAAAACTTGTTGCTTTTTCTATCCAAAAAATGAAAGTGAACTTTCGGCAGTGGCCGTTAATGTAGTTAAAAATATTATACAGGGAGAATGAAAAACAATAAATAAATGTTAAGAGGCCATGGGTTTAAAATCCTATAGGAGTTATGTAAGTTTTTCATTTTTTGTTTACTCTATCTTTCTATTACCTTGGTCCATTGATTAGGGCAGCCATCAAAAAAACATTTAAAAGTTTTTTTTTTTTGTTTTTTTTGTAGATCTTAGCAGTTTCAGCTCTAGTGCTCTTACTGCCCACTGGTAAAGCAGTTGTAGTTAATAAAATTCAGGCTTAGCTTACAGATTTGTTCACCATCATCGGTTATACTGGTTGGTTTAGATTAGTCAAAAATTAAATGAAATTTTTTTTTAATATTATTGTATTTAACTTCTTTATTTTATGACATCTCTTTAAAGATTTGTGAAAATTTATGTAAGCCACATGTTTTTGTTTTTATTTTTGGTTTTGTTTCAATAGTATTGAAACAAGTAACCACCTTAATATAATGGGCACACCCTTTTGCTCTATGTAGTTTTTGATAAACATATTTATATAAGAATGAACTATTCACATATTAGAAACTCGTGTATAGTTCACTTATATTGTTATTGTCGTTAAAAAAATCCTTTAGTGTCATCTTAGTTTTAAATGGTGGTATCTCATCCTGAAGAGTCATTGTTTACAAATGACTGAAAGGCAAGTGGTAGGAAGTTCTCTTTTCTGACTCATTTTATCATTCATTCTTGAGTTAAAATAGTAGAACAAGCTGAGTATATACTCTTCAACAGTCCATTGCATCAACAGCCTGTCTTCGAGAATCACTTTGATGTTAAATGGTGGAGGTTTTGAGCTTTTATATGATAATCTGAGTCATTGAAGATTTTGGAGGATCTAAGTGATTGCACAATGGTGAAGGATAGTATTTTTGTACAGTCTGAGGGTTAATTGTGGTTGGCAGCTATTTCATGAATACTGTTTGTACTTCTTTTTTTTTTTTTAAAGAACTGAAATGATTAAAAATGAGATTTCATGATGGATGAAAGATATGAGACAGAATAATAAGGCTGTAAGTTTATGAATGCCAAGTTGTACCTGAAGAATGAGATAATGTTTGTTGTAAGTTTTCTGTTGACATCTAGATGTATGTAGTTGTTCTTACTCTGGAAGTTGTGCAACAGGGAAATAATGTTGGTATGGCATAGGTGCCGACTTCGTGGGTTCGAGACACTTTTTGAACCCCCAATGATTTTTTTGTGGGTTCCCCAAACCCCTAATATTTTTGCGCGTGTTTCCTTGGAAAAATACACCTGCGCATATATGCATAAATTTTGTTTTTCGTTATCAATTCTTCAAGTTTTTTATTATTCATTCCCCGTTTACTATATATAGAAAGTGTGTATAGAAATTTACCCCTCAGACTGTTTATTGCCTCAAAAAAGAATTAGTGTTTGTTCGTGCTGATCAAATTTGACACAACAGACAATACATCGAGTACCATTGTTTAAGAGCATTTAAAACTGCCTCCTTTATTAAAGAAAATTCCTCGGTTTGTCTGGGTTCCTACAAAATTCAAAAGTCTAGCTCTACGTTTGGAGACGAGAACCTATTACAGGTCATACTGATAAAGGCGGAATTATGTTGTACACTCAGTTGACCCACCCTATCTTTGGACAGTCTGGGACCAAGGAGGTTCGAAGAGAGAGGAGATGGCATCAGCAGCAGCTGGTGAAGCCAAATCTGGCCATCTGGTTTCTTGCGTCCTCTGGGTGGGAAGGGTTCAGTGACGTGACGTCACTTACTGAACACCTGTGCTGGAGCACAGGTTGATAGCGGCCGTCTCTTACTCTCTGTAGCAGTCTCTGAAGGTCAACAAGGCTCCCACAGCTTTAGTAAGGCAGTGATTGGTTAATACGCAATATGTACTTCCGCTCGACGAAGCACATTTTTTTAAATTTTTTTTTTTAGAAAATACTAAGCAGTATTTCTGTAACTTTTTGCATATTTTTAGTTATGTGCATGTATAGTTCGGTCTCATTTTTTCTTGACTGTACATGCTGCACGAGTGCCTCTAAAGCATCTTCAAAGTCAACGATTTCCCCATGGAAAAGTACAAAAGCAGCCCAAGTTGGGCATACTGGGCATACACAGCTGATACGAAGTGGAGCCCACAAAAAATGCAGCACGTGCAGCTGATGCCATGTCCTCTCCCTTCTAACTTAACTCAGAAATCATTTGAAGAAAAAAATTGTTGGCATTTTTAAAATTGGTAAAAAAAACCTTAAAATAAATTTTACATGTTTTTGTTACTTTTATAAGACAATTGAGTTAGAAATTCACACATACGTATGTTAGAGATGAGCTCGGGCCCAGCCCGATCTCGGACGGGCTCAGAATTCATTAACTACCAAAAACCCGGGCCTGGCTTGGGCCCAGGCTCAGAATTTCACATCTTGAATTTCAGTACTGTAATTAATTCAACACGTGTAATTCCGAACCCGGTTGAATTTCATTGTGGAATTGTTACCATGGTGGAAGGATTTTCAATTTCTTAAGCTAGTTGCTATTGCAAGACAAATTTTGCTTAGCAAGATTTGCATTATGCATTGTCCAAAGCTATTGCCCAAGCAAGGATTAGTTTAAGGAGGTCTGGTAGCGAAAAACTGGGAAAAAATCACATTCCGATTTTTTGTATTTTATTAAAAATCAAGAATCTTATCTTTAAAATGAAGTATTAATTTCCAAAATTGTGCAGTTAGAAGTATCGTTATTTATTTTTTAAAATTTTCTCACTCCTGCGATTTTTGGGGTGACGTTGGTTTTTAGTGCAGCAGTTCGAGTTTTAGAGAAAAGAAGATCAAGTTGAAGCGCTGAGGCATTAAATGCAATTCTCTCTCTCTTTTTTCATGATGAACTTGATCTGGAAACTGCACACACATATGATAATATTGTGATTATTATACTATTAAGCGCAAAGCTTTGTTAATGTTATAAAATGCAGAATAATCTGGTCTGGAATGCTTTTACGTTCTTTTTTTTTAATTTTGGAAATTTCCCTACATGCTTTTTTTATATTCTACTACATCACTCTAAACTGCCTTTACCAATTAACATATATGTAAATTATATTGCAAAGATTAGTTTTCTAGAGTCAAAATTTCAAGCACTTGTAACTGTCTGTACGGTGTTGTACGTTTTATAATGCAATTTATTCAAAATAAAAGTAAATTTAGAAATCAAAAAGAAATAACGAATGGAATTTTTTGTTTCTAAACGATTTTCTTTTCTTCAGCTTTTACCAAAATTACTGATTCCCTGATACAGTCGAAGGGCACATTGATTATTATTTATTTATTTTCAAATCCACATTTTAGAACATTTGGCTTTATGCGTAGTATATCTAAAAACATATTAATATTGTGAAGTGGATTAACTGAACTAAACTTTTTAAATTAATGATTTTTAAACTAATCCTTGCTTGGGCTATATCTTTGGCCAGTGTATAATGCATAAATGCAAGCCTTGATAAGCAAAATTTTCCAAGAATCCGGTCCCGGGCTCAGCAAACACATGTAATCAAAGAAAGCGGGCCATGCCTAGGCTCCTAAAATTGAGCTCGAACTCATCTCTAACGTATGTATATTGTATAATAATAATGTTGCGCTTACGAAAGCTAAATAAATGAAATAAATAATTATCTACTGAAAAAAATTCTGTAATTAACTACAGTTTACTTCATTTTTGCATTTCAGGCATTTTATTGTACCAGATAATCTGACTGAATGAAATTTAAATTACACTTAAATACTTTGAAAAATGCATGGGTAATTCGATTAAAAATTTCTGGAACCCCCAATAATTTTTCAAGTCAGCGCCTATGTGGTATGGAACTCTTTGTGAAAGATTTAATGAAATCAAACTTCGAATAAGTTGATGTAAAAGGAGGAATGTCTGTAAGTTTTATGGCCAAATCTCAAAAACAAAGTTAAAACCATGTGGAACCTAAATGTGTTTTAGGAAACAGCTGAAGGAATGAATCCACATCTGAGGAAAGTGCTAGTTTATGATTTTCAGTCAAATGAAGTAACTTCCAGACAAATCATATTGTGGAGGTGATAGGAATACCTTTGCCAGAAAGGAGCTGTTGCTTTCCAAGAATTTTCTTTATAGCTGGAGAAATATCTTAACAACTGGGCAGAGAGGTTAACTTCCTTAATTGGCAAAGAGTAAGGAATGTGTTAAGTCAGTGATGAGACATATTCCAGGAAAAGTTTTTTTTATCCAGATTTTCATGTTTCAGCATTTTGGTGGTGTTTCTTGGCAGGAGTTTTTACTGAGAACTGATCTTGAAGCTTGAGACATGGGTCAAGGCCAATTGTTGAAATGAAATCCAGTTAATTTTTTTTCAAGTGGGGGACCCTCCTTCCCCCCCCAAAAAAAATTGAATATTTTAGTTGTGCTTAAGACTTTCTTGGAAGTACTTTTCACCTTCTGCCTTTACTTTGGTTGATTTTGCTGTAATGAGGGTTTAGTACAAGGAAAAAAAGGAGGGGGAGGGGCAAAGGATGAATGATTACAAAGGTGAATTAGTATAGAACTGGTAAAGTGAATTTGTAAGTGAATATTCTAAAAGTATTTTGGGCAATTTGAAAGGAAGATGCCAAATTTTGAATAAATGAGACAATTTAAAGAAACCAGTATGTCTTGGCTTGGGAGACACATTGAAATGAATTAAAAATGGTTGTGGTGAACAGGGTGTTGTCTTATTTGTTACTTTTCTCTGTGGCAGTGAAATATGGCAAACCTCAAGTTCTGTGTGCTGTTATTGAAAAAAATTATTGTGCTAGTTTTCACATGAAGGTACTGAGCAATGCAAAGATTGGTAGTAATGTAACAGACTTGTGTTGTATCCAGTAGCATTATTATGCAGTAGGCCACAGATGAAGAATTTATACCAAATGGATGTAGTGAATGATTATTTTGTACTTCCCTTCGAAAACAGTGTTTTAAAGGTGAAAAATATTAGGGTTTGCATTAGAATACGTACAAAAAATAAGGGAAATGATTGAAGTTAATTCAGCATTTTTGTATGTTATTTTTAAGAAAGATTCTTGACATCATTTCATTCCAAAATTAATTTAAAAGTGGCATGTCTAGTAGATATGAATAGAAAGTGTTTGAACAATCAGGGATGTTTCGGCATGAGGAACTAAAAACTTGTATTCATCAGATAATTTGATTACAGCTTCTGTTTTAAACTATAGGACTATTGATCTATATAGTCCATCTGTGTAGTATGAAAGGTTAAATATTGGGCTAAAAATTATTCAATACCCAGTTTTATCAAATTCGAATTAAGCACCAAAAAATCTTTTGTAAATTATGTGTGTGAAATTGGAGTACAAAGACTGTGTGAACTATTCTTGGTTTTATTTTCATTGCCAGCTTACTTTCTTTGCAAAACAAACAAGCAGAGAAAATTTCTTAGCATGTAGTGTAGTGGCTAGTTGCACAGTCATGTGGCATATAATTTGATACTGTTACCTCAAAGGGTAAAAAGAGTAAAAATTTCTACACTACCACTGCTCTGTTAAAAGACAAAAAAAAATAAAATAAAAAATGTTTGTGTGTGTGCTTAATATGATAAGTAAAAAACCTAATCCTGTTTCAAATTGAGACTGTAAAATTTCTTGCTTCCAAACATGAAATACCTCATTATCTTTTGTGTGCAACCTTGGAACACTGTCTTTTGAACTGGACACGTAGTAGTTTGTATCAGACCTCGCATAAATCACTAAGCCGTTGGGGTAGGCCACAGCTAATTATCAGGTATCTCTCCACTCCTGAGTTTTCACAATGAGCATGGGTGTGCATGTCTTCTGCCAGAGTATGGAAGAACAAATTCAGTGTTTTACGAAAGGTGGTAACTGGAAAAGTCAGCATGGCCTAAATGAATTGTGGGATTACTTGGTGTATGTGAAACTGACTGTTATAGCAATAAATTTTTTCTGTGGATTTCTTTTTTACAGTTTTGGGCTAAATAATGTAGTATTTATATCAGGGTGTTTACCAGGTCACGAAAGTCAACGAAAGGTCACTTTTGTGATCTTTCGGTGACTTCAAAGGTCACTTACCGTAACCATTTTCTCATTTCGAAATTTCACGAAATGAGAAAACGGTCGCAGAAGTCAAGGAAATGTCACGGAATTAATTTCGTATGTCACGATCAATTTTTTCGTTTTTATTTTAATTTTTTTCCTATTTGTTTTTTACCCTGTAAAAATCAAATTTCAGCTTTGAGCTAAAAAGGAGAAGTCTTTGCCAATGATGATGACGTCATTTCCTTCCTTCAGACAAGTTCTGAAGGGACACACCGTGATACCGTTCTCCCCTTCAGCGTTCATAGACTCTGCTTGGCAATTTGCCAACCGCGGTTCTCTCAACTGTGGGCAGATGGTAAGGTCTTTTGGTCAAACATAAAATACCAATAACCTGCTTGTTTGCTTCGCAGAAAAAATCATCGCAGGTCGTTAGGGCTGGGCGATGTACTGGTCGTATATCGCAAAAAACCGGCTTAAGTTTTACATTAAGGCTCCGATTTTTTAGCTAATGGTACTACGATGTGTCGTCCTTCGCGATATCACGATGCGATGTATCGTGAAGTACAATGTTGATGAAACCACACAATGGCGTCGTGGAAATCGGAGCGTCTTCACGAATGATGGGAATTCATCACAAAGCAAACGCAATGTTTAAACCGGTTCTTATCAAGCCACCACGTGTCGATGATGCCACAAATCGGCGAATTTACATGTACTGCTATATGCCAGCAGAAATGATTGAACAGGTTTTTGCCATCTCGGTGGCACAGTGGTCTAAGCGATGTCTTCTGATCATTTGTCCGAGATGGGTCCAGATTTGAATCCCGGTGAGGCATGGATGTAGTGTTTGTCTTACAGTGTTGGCTCTCTCCCTTCTCTGGAACCAGTGGCCCTAAATTAGGGACAGGCAACTGCTTATAGCCCATTGAGTGGCTCACGATGGTCGTTAACCCTCCGATAAAAAAATAAAAAACGGGTTTTGATCAGTATGATTCCAAAAGTGTAAATCATTCCAAGTCATAATAAATGCTTCTGCATGTGTTTGTATGCAGTGTTGCAATATCCGGGATCTCGGGAATTTACGGCAGTCTAGAAAGTAGTTGGCAGGTAATTAGCATGCCTTTTGTAACGAGCACATCTCTGCAACTATTATTCCGATTTGAAAAATTCCTTTTGCTGTGGGAAGCTTAAAATGTGAGAATGATGATCCTGGCATTCTGAGTTTTTCAGATGCGCTACTTCGCCGCTAAAGGGCGTAAATGCAGGTGATATTGAATTTAAAATGCATTTTATTACATGTATTTGCTTCTAAATATCTGATTGAAAAAATTCTTTCTTCCTTTCGATGCCATTTATAATGAAGACTATTTTAGGTGCAGTTTCTTTTTCAAGTAATGCATAGATTTTCTACTAGGAGCGTAAAGGTAACTTGCGTTTCCCCCAATATCTGCTTCTATAACTCCGATTTGAAAAATTATTTCTGCATCGGATACTGCTTTTCATGAGAAATGTTTTGCATGTAATTTCTAAATTTTGATAAAATATGGTTTGGCCAACAGGGGACATAAGCGTTTATTTCTGCTCTGATGTATTTGCAGCAAAATCCGAGCTTCTGAAAAAGTCAACTGAAAAATTCTTTCGTAGACCGATACCGCTCACCTCGGAAAACGTTTTGAGAACACCTCCTACTTAAAATAGTGCATAGTTTTCCCGCCAGGGGCATAGATGTATATCTTATTTTTGTCAATATCCCTGCTTCTAAGAGAGAGTCTGATTTGAAAAATTCTTTCTTTTTTGGGGGAGTGTTTCCGCTGCGAAATGTTTCTCATATAATTTCAAATTTTTCTTAACGCACAAGTTTGCCGCTAGAACGCGTAAGTTCAAATTTCTGTTTGTAACAGCAATATCTGCAGGACTAAAACCCCGATATAAAATATTCTTTTACGGTCAGATACTACTAACTATGAAGACTGTATTTTCTTCCCAAAATAATACCCAATTTTGCCGCTAGGAGGCGCCAATGTTTAATGTTTTTCTTGATATCTCTGCTTCTAAATGTACGATTTAAGACATTCTTTTAGCACCGGATGTCATTTACCTTGTGAAACACTTTAGGTTAGTATTTGAGGACTTTTATAGTTCACAGTTCTGCCACTAGGTGGTGTTTGTATACTTCTGCTTGCAGCTGTATCTCTGCTTCTAAAAATCCTATTGAGGAATTTCTTTTTCTTTTTTTGTTACTGTATGCTGTTCTCTATTTGGTGCATTATCCTCTTTAAACAATGCAGAATTCCACTAGGGTGTGTAAAGGTCAATACCTTTTTCTCGCTCTCTGTTCTTCTGGGAGACATTTGAAAAGTTCTTTTTCATTAGCATAGTTTTTTCCATGAATAGTTTTTGACTTTCCCATTAGGCATAGAGATATATCATGTTTCTTTACTTATTTCTCTCTTTTAACTGTTCGATTTGAAACTCTGTCTCACATACCTTACTTCTGCTGTGAGGAACTTTTTGTGCACAGTTTGTTGATTTTCGTTACATACTTTCTAGCTGCTGGTTGAAACTTAGCTGTTTCTAATTCTGGATGTTTTATCAATTGAAGAAATCTGGTTGATATTTTTCTAACTGGTTGCATTGGCTTTGAATAACTTTGATAAATTTAATTCGCATGAGAAGAGATTCAAGACATGCTCATTACAACCCAATATTCGGTGTCATCTTTTTTGTTTTCTTCTTTGTTCATGTTTTAGCAAAACAGTGTAAAGAGATGTATGGGCATTTAAAATGGCATCTTTATATTTTTCCGAATGTCAGTCAGTGCACTTCCACTCTTTTGGAGAATTATGTCATTTTTTTCAACATTTTCAAAATATTTAATCAGGCTTTGACTAGGAAACAAAAAAACAAAAAAACCTAACTTCAAATTTCGGTACTTCCAGATGGAATTTCACTATAAAAGTTGGTATAAATGCACTGCACATTGAGTAGACTAACACAAAAATATTACACTTTCAAAATTTTTAGCCAGGCCTAGGCTAGGCACAAAAAATGAAAAGGTGTGACTGCAGATTTGGATACTATCCAATGGAATTTCACCATGAAAATAGTTATAAATGCACTGCATGTTGAGTAGACAGACACAAAAATATTACACTTTCAAAATTTTTAATAGGCTTAGGCTAGGCACAAAAAATCAATAAATAAATAAAAATAAAGGCCTAACCATAAGTTTGGGTTCTTCCTGATGGAACTTCACCTGAAAAATCTGTACAAATGTACTAAGCCTAAAATAGACAGACAGAATAACATTATATTAAAAAATAATAATCAGGCCACGTATTCAACATACACTATATGGACAAAAGTCACTGGACACCCATTCAAAAGCAAACGAACGGATCCGCTGCATTTTTAAGATGCGCTGTACAGCTGCATACAGTATAAAAACAAGTTAGTAAAATCATGCAATGCATTGATTATGATACGCTTTCCAACATACCAGAAATTATTACTCAAGTTATGAGGATAATGGCTGTGGAATAAATCTCGCTCCTGTGTCCTGACCTTTGACCCCATTTCGATGATATTCAACAGAACCGGTTCAGTATACCTCAAGAATAACATACTAAAGTTTTGTTGCAATAGTAGCAGTTTTACGCAAGTTATGAGAATAATGGCTGTGGAATAAGTCTTGCTTTTGTGCAATGACCTTTGACCCCATTTCGTTGATATTCAACAGAACCGGTTCACTATACCTCCGGAACAACATAACGTTTTGTCGCAATCGAAACATTTTTAGGTAAGTTATGATGCACAAGGGCAATGGAATGGATCCCACTCCAGTGTCCTGACCTTTGACCCCATTTCGCCCATTTTCAATAGGGTTCGTCCCCAGTGGCTCCCTACCACGTACTAAAGTTTCTTCGAAATCGAACCATTTTTACGCAAGTTATGAAGCATAAGGGCAATGGAACAAATCCCGCTCTTATGTCCTGCCTGACCTTTGACCCCATTTTGCCCATTTTCAATAGGGTTTGTGCCCAGGTGGTTCCCTACCACATACTAAAATTTCATCGAAATCGAACCATATTTATGCATGTTATGACGCATAAAGGCAATGAAATGGATTCCACTTTTATGCCCTGACCTTTGACCCCAATTTGCCAATTTTTAATAGGGTTCGTGCCCAGGTAGTTCCCTACCACATACTAAAATTTCATTGAAATCGAACCATTTTTACACAAGTTATGATGCATAAAGGCAATGGAATGTATCCCGCTCCTATGTCCTGACCTTTGACCCCATTTCATTTATTTTCAATAGGGTTCGTTCCCAGGTGGTCCCCTTACCACATACTAAAATTTCATTGAAATCAAACCATATTTACGCAAGTTATGACGCATAAGAGCAATTGAATGGATCCCGCTCTTATGGCGTGACCTTTGACCCCACTTCACGCATTTTCAATAGGGTTCGTCCCCTGGTGGTCCCCTACCACATACTAAAATTTCATCAAAATCGAACCATTTTTACGTGAGTTATCGTGCCGACAAACAGACGGACGGAAAAAGCTGGAGCATATACGCTTCTCCAACCTACGGTTGGAAAGCATAAACAAGACTGCAGGTGACAGCAATCATATTGCACTGTGAGGTTGAGTGAAAATGGTGCAGCGGGAGAGAACTGACTTTGAGAAAGAAAAGATTGTTGGGTGTTATATTAGTGGGTTGTCCATAAGAGAAACTGAAGGGTATTTAAACATACCAAAGTCAACTGTTCTGGATGTACTGAATAAGTGGAAGCCACATGGTGTACCTGAAGCAGCAAAGCGTACCGGCAGACCAAAGAAAATCTGTGATAGAGGGCGTCGAAGCCTCAGGAGAGTCGTTACAGCTAATCGACGGAGTACTGCACAGGACCTCAGTGTACAGGCGAGTAAAAATGCTGGAACTTTGGTATGTACATGTACCATTCGCAGAGAACTTCATTCCATCGGTTACCGCGATCGTGCGACTGCTCATAAGCCTTTCATTTCTCCTCAGAATGCTACTCGTCGTTTAGCATGGTGTAAAGAACATTTATTGTGGACCGTAGATCAATGAAAATGGGTCCTATAGACTGATGAATCGAGATACATGATCCATCAATTTGATAGCCATGTGTGGGTATGGCGGCAGCTGGGGGAACGCTATTTACCATGGTGTACTGTCCCTACAGTCAAGTTTGGAGCTGGCAGTGTACTTGTGTGTGTGTGTGGGGGGTGGGGGTTGCTGTATGGTCCCAGCCCATTTGTTATCGTGGACAAACCTGTTAGCCAGCATGTCTACCTCAATATTCTGGACAATTATGCTCTACCAACTTTGTGGCAATATTATGGAACCGAGCCTTGTTGGTACCAGCAGGATAATGCACCGAGCCATAAAGCAAAGACTGTTACGGCGTGGTTTGACGATAATTCCGTACGATGGTATGAATTAGAGTGCTGCATAAGAAGTTTGGAACCAAGTCCTACTACTAAGCAACAGTTAGCGCGGCAGCATTATGTACTGAATGGAAGCGCATACCTATCGCTGTGTTCCAAAACCTTGTCGAAAGCATGTCTCGAAGGGTCAGTGCATGCATTAAGGCCAAAGGTGGACCGACACCGTACTAATGTATGTCAATAAATGCTATGTTGTTTCTCTTCTAGGTGTCCGGTGACTTTTGTCAATATAGTGTATATTCGAAATAATAAAACTAAATGCTGCATCAAAATGTAAAGAAGCACTAAGAAAACAGAAGTCAGGAAGCATTGAGAAAAAAAGAAATCAGATGTGCTGTGGGAAGAATTAAAAAACTGAAAGAAAGAAAAGGTTATTGAAACAGGCTGAAGAAGATAATGCAATAGAAACAGAAATTAAAGCAGCGTACACATACAAACAAACTGGAGTTAAAGCTATGTCATACATTGCATTTGGATTGTTGAAGATCTTCATTAGTGCCATGGGGGCTAAATGTTATCCAATGAGGTAGTGTTTGATTTAGATAACTTTTTTAGTTTTAATGTATGCACAGTAATACCGAGCCTTACGTGTGTAGGTAATGCATGTTTGCTATAATGTATGTACAATTTTACCCATTCCTGACATAACTTATTAACATCACGCTGAAAATTTCCACCAATTTGAAGCTGCATACTTTGAAGTCTAGAAATCTTTGTTTACAGTACACTTGTTTCTGGCTTCTCTGATTGGAGGAGGAGGAATTCTCATTGGTATTGTTTTTTTTACTGATTTACTAAGGATATTCTTGTAAAAATGTCTTCCAATAAAAAAAATTGGTGCTGAAAGTGAAATATTGGTAAAATGTCACAAATGTAACAAACACACCTTAAATTCAACCTATGAAACAAGGAGCTATTGCCACTTTTGAATCATATTATTTATCACATCGTGATCTGAAGACAGCTTATTTTAATAACAGTTAGTACGGACAAGGCAACTGTTAAACGGTTTAGTCGTGATTATAATAATTTGTGTGCAGTATCACAGGAACTTGGATAGTGCATGGAAAATGATGACACAGTAATACATGGTTGTACTTTGACATAAGCTTTTTGTCCACAATTTGTGACTGATTTATATTGTTCAAGAAATTCTCCAGCTACCTGAAAAGCTTAATTGGAAACTGATGATGTGAAAGATTTGTTAGCCTCACACAGTAAAAGACTTACCACTGAGGGCTTGATTGAACTGGAAACATGGTCAGGGAAAGTGGCTCATAAGAAGACTCAGTTGAATAAATTACTAAAGAAAACCTACACTCTCAAATATTCTCAATAGAACTTTCAAAATCATAGAACAGCTTGTAAATAAAATTGATAAGTGTGGCCCAGATATCGAGTGCAGTTCTTCAGTTGTGTATATGTTCGGATACTTTGTGTGAGAGTGTGAAGCTTATTTTGAATAGCATTTATTTGCTGAGTAAATAGTGTTATCAAAAATTAAAATAAATTGCTATTAATTTTAATTGTTGATAACAGTCTAAATCTTTATAATGTACTTGCTTAACATACTTTTGTGTAACTTACAGGTTTCCCGTTTACAAGTAATTCTTTATAGTGGGATATTTTGAGTTTTTCACTAAATGCAAGCTTATTGGTAAAAATATTGCTATTTATTTTAACTTTTTAGAAATCATTCTATATACTCAATTTACCCCTTTTAATTTCTTAATTACATAATCAGATTTTATATTTTATTAATTAAAATGGCCAAACTCCTACACTATTGACAAAAAGAGAAGTTGAGAAAACTTAGCTTTAGAGTCAAGGAATGTCCTGTAAAAGTCAAGGAATGGTCAAGAAATTGAGTCTCCTGAAAATGGTAGACACCCTATATATTCAACCATAGCAAGGTTTACCCCCCCTCGCTTTTTTTTTGAAGAAAAAGAGCCCAGTCTTTTTTTTTTTTTTTCCTTTTTGCAGTATTGTTTTTCTTTTTTAAGTTTAACCTGGTTCTTCAAAACTTTAACACATTGATAGGAAAGTTACATGTGTTACTAATATGAAATAATAAATATGTGTTAATTGGAGTTGTGTTTTAGACAACATCAAATAGTCACTGAGTGTGAGAGGTTGTGTGCCAAAATTAAATCCCCCACCCTGCTTAATGCTTCTGTTACATGTGTTAGCATACATATTATGTGTGTCTGCAAGCCCATATGAGTACTTTTAGGGGGAGGGGGCGGCTAAGAAAAATTCTTACCTCCTTCAATTCAAGGCTGTCAAACATTTTAGTAAATGTACAAGATACTAAAATACAACAAAAATAATTGATACAATCAATCATTAATATCTTTCAGTATTATAAATATTTAACGGGAATTATTTATCCTCGATAATTCCCGTTAAATATTTATAATACTGAAAGTAATAAGAGGAAGCCATGAAATCATTAATTACTAGAATTAATATCTTATTATTTTTAAAAATACTTAAAAAAAAGGTTTCTTGTGTTTTAATGTTTTACATTTATCAAACATTTGGCTATATCCAGAGCCTCCCCCCTATGGGTGCCCTTGTGTGTCTGTGTATCTATCTATGAAAAAAATAACAGAAAAAGTTGAATGCCATGGTGATAAAGCTCCTTCAATAGGTTTCATCAGCAGTTTAGTTCCATTTTTTACAGTTTGCATTCCAGTAAACTGTTCTTAACTGCAGCTTGTGCACACATTGGCTTTTCACTTTATTAGTGACTTGAACATACATACATACATACATACATACATACATATCACTAAGCTGTTTTCTGGGATTCAGAGGTTAGCTCCACAAAGAAAAAACAAACTACCAAATAATTTTTAACTGATTATTTACTTACTGTTGCTGTATCAAACTCCTCCATTTACAGCGATCTTGAAATACAACTTGGGCTTCACTGACATCCATCACATGATGCACACAAGATCTTCTGTACTTCATACTCATGATCTTTTTCTCATGCAGACACTCCTGAATCTGATCCTCCCATGACTTTCTGGGCCTTCCTCTGCCTTTCCTTCTTGTCACTTGGGCTGAACAAATTTTCTTAGTAAGCATCTCATCTCTCATTCTTTCAATCTGCCCACCTTGCTAACAACATTTTGCTTCACAATTACACAGCTCCAACACATCTTCATTCCTCACACGATCAGAACGTGTCTTGCCACAGAACACCCCCACCCCCGTAAGTAACACATTTCTCCTGTTCTTCAGCAATTTCTTTAATTTTTGTGCCTTCATGGTAGAAATAAATACACTTTTAGTGGTTTTAGTTTCTTGCACTTTTAAATCCAAGAACTTCATTTACATTTTATGTGCAGTTTTTATAAAGTAAGAAAGATTTTTGCCGTCTCGGGGCGCAGTGGTCCAAGCGATGGCTCCTGATCATTCGTCCAAGATGGGTCCGGGTTCGAATCAAGGTGAGGCATGGATGTTGTGTTTGTCTTACGGCACTGGGTCTCTCCCTTCCCTGGAACCAGTGGCCCTAAATTAGGAACGGGCAACTGCTTATAGCTCATTGAGTTGCTCACGATGGTCATTAAACCTTCAATAAAAAAAAAAAAATTCACAATTTTCTTTATTGTTGAAATGAAACATTTCCTCAAATAATTTCTTTGTTTTTTTTATTCATGTTACCTTTCATTGCCTTTTTTTTTTTTTTTTTTTTTGTAAAATGGGAATTTAAATACTTCAGGTATGGGAAGGGTAAATACAGTCAACTGTGCTTATAGTGAACCTCTGCGGACTTGCATATTTCGTTCACTATGTCCGAGGTTAACTAAAACTGAAGTGTTTTCCCTTAACCTGAATTGAGTGGAATGGTGAGCAAGAAAATAAAATATGTCTAAAAAATAATATTTTTATGTACATAGTGTATATTCATTAAATTAAGTAAACAAAATTAAATTTATATTACATTAATTAACATGAAAATAGTCTGTTAGGCGCCTCTGCTTGCTACAAACAGTTTTAATAAATATTTTCTCGATTTCCTTTTCTAAAGTCTGTGCTTTTGCTGCCCTCGATTCTACATTTTTCATATATTCTAGGAACCTTAGCACAGTCCTGGCACCCTCCAAACTCCCCTTTCACTGTTGGAACACGTTCTTCATTATCGTCCTTGTTTTCTTCCGTGCTGGAAATGCCTTTCACAGCCTCGATAATAGCTTTATCAGACACAGGATTCCATTCGTTATTACTTCACAGACAGCATCGATAAAATCTTCAGCTTCAATGTAATTCGCACCGATATGCCCTTAAGAGCACATCAGACCTCCTGAAGCAGTTTTGTATAGTGACAGTTGACACACTCCTCCAAGCTTTGTTTCCAAAACGTACAGCATTCAGAACATTTATTGATGTGTTCTGCTTTGATTCCAAGGCTTGGATTAAATGAAGCATTACTTCCCTTCTGTAATAGGTTTTAAACTGCGAATCACACCTTGCTCCATGGATTGGAGAACTGACGTGGTGTTAGCAGGCAGGATCACCAGCTTGATGTTGCTGAGGTTTTAAATCCTGCCTTTGTCCTTCAATGCACTTAAGGAGTAGTAGGCCTACAATATTGTTCTCAACACATTCTTTCAAGTTTTTACAAGAAGGTTTGTTTTGAAGTTACAATTTCATGTTACAAGTACATTATTTTCTTTGAAGTGTTATTTTTTAGGTTCACTGTAACTGAGGTTGAGGGTTCACTATAAACAAAAATTTTAATGTACATTTCTGATGTTGCGGGTCGGGACTGACGATTTAGGTTCTTTATAGCTGAATGTTCACTATATCCTGTGTTGACTATATATGTATCAAACAGTTCTACACCACTGGATCAGAAGAAAGCACTACAGAATTTAGTGTGTTTCCTCTAGCTCTGGGACTAACATGTAGCAGTGAACAGTATTCGAAATTAGCAGTCATTGGTCATATTTTGCTACTTCATATTTGGTTTTTATATTTAAATATGTGTACCTAGTTAGTAATTACTCACTGGAAATCCTGACTTACTGACAATCAAAAAATAGTAGTAACTCCACTTGTTGTTTTGACAAATTCATCTGCATGTTTTGACTATTGATTTTTGTTAATGTATATATGTGTGTGTCCTGACTGCACTACCCCTTCAAAGTATTCAAAAAGTCGCTGGCTTGAGTGTTACCATTGGCAGAAAATTTATTTTTTCTCCCATTTAGTCCCGGACTAATCGGAATGAGAATTCACTAGTCCTAACTTACTTTGATCTAGTTCCAAGCAAATTAGGATAAAGTAAAGCTCGAATTAAAAAAAATGTAGACATGAAACTAAACACATTGCTACTTTGACAAGTAATAACTTATAAGTTTGGTGTTCTAGTTTTAAAGCCAATCAACTGGCATAACTATAATAAAGGAATTTTAACTGCCTTTTATATACAGTGAGGGATTTAACATTTTTGTCCTACTGATGCAATTTTTGAGTTTTCTTTGAAACAGTTAATAGTTTATTACATGATCATGTGTTCTGCAAATGTATAAATGTGTGTTTGTGTTCCAGGGTTTCTAAAAAACCCCACCAAATACCCCTACCCTAAACAAGTTTTTTTTTTCTTCAAAGTAACACACTATTTCTTTTCAGGTTAAGGAAGTGGACTGCTTTGCATGGTATGTTTTCTGTTCCAAGTAATCTCATACATATAATGAGCAGTTCTAAAACAAATATTCAAACTAGTTAACTTTTTTATGGGATTTACCTAGGAAAAGTCTCAATTTCTGCAAATTTTCAGAGAGAACTCCTCTCCTTCGTCAGGCAGGACTCTTTGACTGTCATTAGACATCAATCCAACTTCCTGAAGCAAAAATTGAAAGAGGGATTTGAAGTTGGAATATACCAAAACTTTATCATTAATGACTGCAAGGGATTTTCAATGCCTAACATCTGATAAGACATTTTGCAGAATCATCGTAACTGTCAAGGTTAACTGTAACCAAAGACCGTGACGAAGATTGAACATAAGACTGCCTGACGAAGGAGAGGAGTTCTCTCTGAAAATTTGCAGAAATTTTGAGACTTTACCTAGATAAATCCCATAAAAAAGTTAACTAGTTTGAATATAATGATTTAGGAATCGACATAACAAAGATGAGTTTGATTTACAGACACTAAATATTTAAAATCACTTTTCTGGCTCTTATCATGAACAATTTAAGGTAATAAAAATTGATACATTAGCAGGCAGTTTACTAATATGGAGCAGGAAGAAAAATAGTTTCAATGGGCCTGGCCTAAAAAGTAAGAATTTACTATATTGATAAGGTTTACATAGAAAATGCAATGAGCTGAAGGCAAATTCCGATTTCTGACTTATGCATTTAAAGAGATTATTTTGCTTAGCAAAATATTAAATGTTCACAGTGGAGAGAGGGAGAAAGAATTAAGAAATCTGCAGGTTCACCACAGTCTCTGGGGGAGGGGTCACACTTTGTGGTGGTGATATTACACAATGTATGGTAAGGTTGACTTACCTAGATTTTCCAGTGAAGGTAAGGGGGAGGGATTTCCTTTTACTGCATCTGGAACATAAGTTTTCTTTTAGAACCACTGCACTCTTTTTCCTGGATGCTGTACCTTACTGATACTTTTGTTTGAAGTTGTCGCAGTGGCAAGGGTAGGCATAGCTATTTCTTGCTCTGAGTGTTGACTGTTAAGGATAAACGTTCATGTTGCCCCGAAAGTTAGTTAGGACTATGGCCTTGCATTTAGTCCTGGATTGCCAGCATCCTTGCTTCTGAGGTTAGATAAAAAATGTTACTTATGGGCCATTCAGAGTCAAATAAAAAAAAAAAAAAAGAATATGAATTCAGCTTTCATTTCTAGGAGGCAATTTATGTAATTACTTTGTTTCTCCTATTGTTTCTGCAATGTTTAGAAAAACAAATACAGTGTAACTTGGATAATTCGTAGCTGAAGGGACCACAAAAATAAATCAAATTATCGACAAATTCGAATTAGGCAAGTTTGCACATTCAAGTACTGTAAAAAACAACATATTTATTCATAACATACAAAAAAAAGTACAGTACAATAAATTTACATATTTTTTGTAAAAAAACTTGAAATTTTGGCTTGCTTCTTAAAATTTATGTTATGGATAAGTGCAAATTCCTCAAGTTTATCAAATGAATGAAACAGAGAGTCACTTACATTCTGCTGTCCCTCAACAAACTTCCTTAACTGTTGGAGGTGAGCCAAGGCCTCTACTGAATTTGGAAAGCGCTCTTCAGGAAATTCTGGCCGTTCCAGTACTTCATCTGAAGATACACAGTAGGTCTTCTTATTCATAACATCAGCCAAGATCTCATCATTTGTGAGCTCACCACAAACAGCTAAATTGTCATCAACTCTTACAAAAGCCTCGTACAGTGCATCACGGCGTACGTCTTCCCAGTACTCCACAGTAGGTATGATCTCCTCGCCACCGTTACCTTGATGTAGTTGAGACTCATTATCGGGTGCTGGAAGCCTGCTTTTCTGAAGCAGTTGGCTATAGTTTCAATTTTAACTTGTTGCTTCATCCAAAACAGTACGTACCCATTTTAAAAGGTAATTGTTGAAAATACGAGAATACAAAATGAGGAATGAGGTTTTCTTCGAATTTAAGGGATTTTTTAACATTATTTATATAGAAAATTCAAGGGACCAAATGAAAAATTCGAATTAAACGTGTTCGAATTAGACTAGTTACGCTGTAGTACCGTATCTGTGTGTGTATTTGAACATTCATTTCTTGGACAACCTGCCTGATGGGACATGTTAAATATCTAAAAAAATGTTTTTTTTTGGGGGGGGGGGGCTTGATCCACTGTGCACATTTGTATTTCTTTACATTATACAAATTTTTTCTTAAATGTTAATATTTAAAAAAAATACACTTTAGTGTAGAGATAAGCGTACCTGCTACTTGGTGATCACGGCATAAACTGTGACTGTTACTCAAAAGTAACGGTGATTTTTAACTGTGATTGGAATCACAGTTTAGAACCTGTTCTTTCACTTCTGTCCCAGGGACATAACAGCCGAATCAGCTAAAGTTACAACAGTAGTGTCAGTGTGCTGTCATACATATAATTGGGCATACATATGTGTGTGTCTTGGCTGTATATATCTAATTGACTGAGACAGACTACAAAATTATGACTTTGTTAGTTTTCTGATTCAGAAGAAGATACGGCCACAGCACACATAAAGTTGTATGGCAGAAATTTCAGTCCTTATATGTACCGCCTTGTAATAAGTCAGAATATCAGATTATGGAAAGAGGTTAATATCGGATGATTTTTTGCTGATGATGGGGATGGAGCAATTGCGGAAAATAATGGGCAAAGAAATAATTTAAATCAAGTAACACATTTTGTAAGTAAAGGGAGACTTTAGTTTGAGCAACTCATTACGTTCCTATGGACAGGATTTCGTGAAGGTTCATTTATAGCTTGCATATTATATAGATGCATTGCCACATGAACAAATTGGCAGTTAATAATTAACATTTGAATTGTGGACTGCGCCTCAATGCCGAGTTGAGTAAAAATAATGTAAATCATATTCCAGGAGCCTTGCAGCAGTGTGAACATCAAAAAAAAAAAAAGAAAAAAAAAAATTAGATTTTTTATTTAGGCATCCAGCATTTATTTTACAGATTTCCAGTCTAATTCTGGGACAATTTTTTAAATTTAATTCAGTTTCGGAAGGCACCCCCCCCCCCCCCTTCCGAAAAAGCCCGAGAAAACCTTAAATTTGAATACAACATTGTACTGGAAATCTAAAAAGTTTTAGTTTAATCCGTCGATAGTTTTTTTAGTGAATCTATCGGTAATTTCAGTTTAACTGTCGGATGATTCAAAACAATATTTTTTTTTTCTTAACGGAGACATTTCGATCACCTGTGACGCTGTGACGCAGCGCACTCGCCCAAGAATGAAGTAACAGCGAATTCACAAATTCAGCTGACAAGCAACGCTGTGAAAATATCATGAACAGCTGGTAGCAGGAATACCAATCACAACAGCAGATAGCGAGTAACAGGAGCAGAATTCACTTGGTAACAGTTAACACGGCGCTGTGACACATCACGAAGAGCATGCTGGGTAGCAGTGACAGAGTGAGGAATGTGTATGCTGTTGGCTGTTCAATAAGTGATCAAATCACAGGTAGTGAAATATCGCTCATCTCTACTTTAGTGTTTTGAAATCAGGGAAGATGCACTCCCTTCCTTCCCAAAGGAGTGTAGGATTTCATGCTTATTATGACCCCCCTAGTCTTTCCCTGATGACTTGGTATCGCAACAGGGACAGGTGAAATCAGAGGTTTTTTCTTAAGTTATTTTATATAAGAAATATTATCTATATCATATTTGAGAAGTACATCTAATAATATATCTATGGACACTCCATCCCCTTATTTTTTTTAACATAAATTCCCATTTCTCTTACAGTAGTATGGCTGAAAAGCACATAAAAGAACTTCTTTCAGTTATAAAGTCATGTGAGGAGGATGGATATGAGGCTCAGCGAATGACACATGTGCTTGAGAGGTGAGTTACATTAGTGATTTGTTATTTTTTTTTTTATTTTATTTTGTAAAATTTCTGTTGTACAATATTATAGAAAAGCAATCAGTAACAATACAATATGTGCCACAATCATAATCTAATTGTACAAATAAAGTAAACAAATTCACCAATGAAACTCACAAAACATGACAAATCACCAAAACGTTCACAATAAATACAAATTCTGCACAACAAGAACAAAACTCATTCCATTGAAAATTAATATCAACTGCCATATGAATCAAATGAATCATACAATATTATAGAAAAGCAATATAATACCCAGTAACAATACAATATGTGCCACAATCATAATCTAATTGTACAAATAAAGTAAACAAATTCACCAATGAAACTCACAAAACATGACAAATCACCAAAACTTTCACAATAAATACAAATTCTGCACAACAAGAACAAAACTCATTCCATTGAAAATTAATATCAACTGCCATATGAATCAAATATTATATGATAGTAATAATTAAATGTACAGCAAGGGGCCAGGAAAAAGGCTGAAATACTGTCTGACAAGCCCCTGATCCCATTTAAATAAAAACAAAATATTCCAGTCCAGTCAAAACAACAAAAGCAATTTTACAATACTTTTTTTTACAAATCATACACAAATAAATTCCAATATTCAATTTCCCGTCAAAAAACTCCTTAGTACTCGCCTAAATAGTGGATAACGTGCCTCTGATCTAATAATCAACGGTAATCCATTCCACTCACGCAATCCCAACACATTGATATTGTTAAACATTAAACCTGTACGAGCCCATGAAACAGAAAAACCCGACCCACCACGAGTATCACAGGAGTGAGTTGTACGCCGTAATGCAATCAAGTTAGAGTATCTTCCTGTAAAAATACGTTCATGGACCATCAGTAGCAATCTGTATTTGTGTAGTTGCTCAATAGTTAATAACTGAAAATGATGAAAAAGAACCTACGATCCAACCGAATAATTTAACAATCGGACAAACTTCCTCTGCAACACAGATAAACAAACCATGTTACGCCTTGTAGTCGCACCCCATATTAAAATGCATTACGACAATACAGGAAAAATAAAAGAATAATATAAAATTAACAGAATTCTTACTGACAGAAAACCAGAAATCCGCAAAATCATACCAAGGCGAGATCTTAAACATAATGCAAGCTGATCCACCTGAAAATCCCATCTGAGAGATTCATGCAGAACTACACCCAAAAATTTCTCTGTGGTCTGGAACTATAATGCCGTAACATTTAAGTAAACATAACTCAAGTCACAAGGACGAGGCCTGATGTTGGAAAACAACACGCACCCCCCCCCCCCGCCTTAGTAACATTTAGCGTTAAAAAATCACATGCAAACCAACAAAGGTACTCCCTAATTTTGAGATTTACTCGAGGAATCAACTCACTCAGGTTATTTCCCCTGAAAAATAAGCTTATATCATCAGCAAACAATACCAAATGAGCACTAGATGGAACCCGAAAAATATCATTTATATAGATCAAAAACAAAATAGGACCCAACACTAAACCCTGAGGAACTCCAAATGAAACAGACTCAACTGTAGAACAGTGATCATGGATCTGAACAAACTGCCTCCTGCCCAATAAATAATTCTGAAACATATTAAGTGCAACACCTCTAATCCCAGTCCTCTCTAACTTAGTTAATAATATGTCATGGCATACAGTATCAAATGCTCCAGAGAGATCGCAAAAGTGTCCATCAACACTATTTCCAGAATCTGATCTGTCCTGTAAATAATTTATAGCATCTAGAACAGCAGTCTCAGTTGAAAATCCCTTACGGAAACCATGCTGATTGTGGCACAGAATATAGTTACTATCCAGATATAAAATTAACTTATATAATCTAAGCCTCTCCCAGATTTTTGCAACCAACCCGTTACTAGTGGATAAGTTTATGATTATGATTCATCAATCCATCTGTTCTGTCAAATTCTGTGAAGACAAAAAACATGCTAAGAAATTACGTTTCTTACGCTCACAGTCAGATTTTGTCAACCACTCTCAACGGGAGTCAACCATGGACTTTCCCACCTCGGATACTGCTAAATTCGTCAACTTGTCTATGTTTGTTCTGCCTTCCGTCTTCAACGACTGTCTTAACCAAGGCCCAAAATTTGCTCCTCCTTCAACTGAGAATCTCATGGAAACCATCCCCTTGCTTGAATCTGCTATTCATAACACCACTTCCGATGCTCAGCATAAAATACCTACTCAGGCTGCTGTCATCTTTATTAAGCAAGCACACTCAAGTTCTGTCACTAATACTAAGTTTGCCTCAAAGCTCTTGAAAATTAAACAGTTCCTAAAAGCTAATAATTTAGCTGTATGTATGGCTGATAAAGTCGGCCTTCCAGTCATTATCAAAAAGGATACCCTTAATCAAGAAGTCAATGATTTCCTCCTTTCCACCAATTGCAAACTTCTTCCTAAAAATCCTGTGGAAACCTTGAAATCATCTGTGGATCACTTCAATAAGTTACAGTTGTTAAAGGTTTTCTTGGGAGATTTTTCCGCTCCTTCTTTCTACAATTCTCCTAGATTATTTGCCCAAATTAAATTACACAAAGCTAATGCTCCAATTAGACCTCTTGTGGAAAATACTCACTCTCCTGCTTGTAACCTGGAAAAATGTCTTGCCAAAAAATTCAAGATTATCACTAATAACCACCCCTACAATATCTCATCCACTGCTGAATTCATCTCTAGACTTCCAAACTCCATTGATGGTCATGCAAGTATTTTTACCCTGGACGCTGAATCACTTTTTCCTTCTGTGCCTCAATTTGAAGCACACATACTACTCATTCATAAATTCAAAGAACAATTCCCCATGGACGGCACTTTAACCAAGGATTTGTATGATGGCCTGTATTCTCATCGTCAACACAGTTTCTTCGTTTTTAATAATCAATGCTATCAACAAAACCAAGGTGTACCGATGGGGTCACCTCTTTTCCCACTTTTGGCTGAAGTATACCTGCAAAATATTGAGCAATCAATAGTGATGCAACATGACCAACAACCTACCTTATGGCTCCGTTATGTCGACGATATTTTTGTCATCTGACCTCATCCGAAAAAATCTATTGCAACTCACAAATTTAATCACTGAAAAATTCCCGTCCATTAGATTCACTGTTAATGAAGAAATTGATGGCACGATAAATTTTTTGGATGTCAGCATCTCAAAATGTAATAATCTTCTTTCCACTTCTGTCTACCGAAAACCAGTTTCTACCAATAGCATTATTCCTTTCAATTCTCATACCTTCCACCAATATAAACTGTCGGCCCTCAAGTCTCTCATTCATTGAGCTCATTTGGTTTGTAACACTGAGGTTAATCTAACAAATGAATTAGCAAACATCCGCTTGATCACTACTCAACATGGATTTCCCCCTCTCCTGGTTTCTAAATTAATTCAAAATGCTAAGAAAAAACCAGTTGTTGCTCTTCAACCTGTTTCACCAAAAAAGGAACTAACGTTTGCTGGCTCAATCCCTTACCATGGACCTTCTGCCTACAAACTCATCGGTATCTTCAATAGAGAAGGATATAGACTTGCCATTCGTTCTTCCCCTTCCATTTCTGTTGTACTCCGTAATGACAGAGACCCAAGACCTCCGCTTTCTTCGCCTGGAGTGTATAAAATTCTGATCAAGACTAACGTTGGATTAACCGCGTACATAAAAAGTTCATTCCGGAAAATTCTCTCAAGACTTCAGGAACACAAATCTGATGTGAAATTTGGAAAACTTTCATCTGCCTCATCTCTTCTTACCATGGCTGACACTTCTGCTATTCCACTTTGGTCCGATACTAAAAAGTTGGCTCCCTTCCAAAATCGATATGCTCTGAGGTTTAGAGAAAGTTTGGAAATTTTATTTTCCAAAAATTGCAACTCTGAGCTCCCCATTTTTGTTCCTTACATCTGGAAATCTCTCATTGCATTACGTCACCCGGAGTTACAATTACAAAACTTACCTTTCCAATCTGGCAACGTAAAACAATCATAGTCGCACTGATAAAGGCCATAGTAATGGCTGAAATATATTTGCATTAAACTTTTATACGTAACTTAGCGTGTTCTACACTACCTTCTTCTTAATTATTCTCCTGTAATCTTCAGACATGAGATTCTTTCGTGGATTCGAAGAAGTCTGCTATTTTCGTTATTATTTTGAGCATTCTTGAGATCAATTCACAACTGAACAGAAATTTTGAGGGGAGGGAGATTTGTAGAAGTTTTGATAAAGTTTCGATCCATCCTTCGAAACTTTCAAAAACGGAAGTTAGACGGAGCGTAGATTTCTCCTGTAATCTTTTTTTTTTTTTTTTTTTTTTTGTCTCATGATGTTCCTTCTGTCCAGTATTTCTTTTATTCCACAAAGACTGCATTTCAGCTAAAAAATGGAGGAAAAAGCTTCCGAAAATTGAAATCGGTTGAAGCTAAGAAATCATATTTTTTTCTTCCCACGATGCTCTCATTATCCTATCTCATTGTTAAATGTTACTTTTCCCATAAATGTTTGCACTTTAGCTTGGTAAGGGAGGGTAAATTTTTCAAAAATGGAAGGGAAGTTTGGAAATTTGTTAGACTTTATTTATTTATTTCGTATTTCGGTTGTTGCAATATGCGATTGACATACTAATGTAAAGCAAACTAATACAGTAACAACCAGGAAATAAGAGGGAAAAGGCCTCCACAACGCCTGATGAGCCCTCTCATCCTGACAACTGAAACACAATATATATATATATCCAAGAACAAAGCAAGCCAGACACATTGTACAACCCGTTTAGGAGGTGAAAATGATGATAATAAGGGCTTCACGAAGCTGATTTCAGGATAATAAATGTTGTTTAAGTTTAAGTTTTCTTTTAAACAAATTATAATCATTAATAGCTAACAACTGTGGTGGGAGCGAATTCCGAATCTGTGGGCCAGCACAATTAATTAAAGCTCTAGAACATTCATGTGAAGGGAAACAAGGAATCAGTAAGGTTTTATGTCTAGTTGAGTAAGAATGGTTAGGGACAGTTAAGGAAATTAAAAAAGAAGTCATTCTTTACCCTTTTAAACATGAGTTTTGCCAAGTTAAAACGGTATAACTGATCAATATTTAATAACTGAATATAATTAGGTTGCAATCTGGGGAGAAAATTAGGATTTGAAAAGCAGGAATTTGAAAGTCTGAATTGCACCAGTCTCAAAAATCTTTTTGTATTCTCTGAAGTTTAGTTAAGTTATGATTGGTAGTCGAGCCCCAGACCGAAATACAATGAGAAGTAGGGATAAATTAAAATGTAGTAAAGTAAAATCATAATTTTCGGAGACAAATAAGCCATAACTCTCCCAATGATTCCAATATTTCGAGAAATTAGGGAAATTAGATAATCAATGTGAGGGTGGGATTTAAGATTCAACTGAATAAAAACACCTAAAAATTTTAAGACTTTGTACAACCTCAATCTGTGTGTTATTTAAAATTATAGAATGTAAAGGGTTGACATGCATGGTGTTCAAAATTATTTATATTCTGAAGGTTGACTGTACTATACACTGCAAATATATTTCTATCCTTTGTAGTAAACTCATTGTATCTCTACTCCTTTCAGTGAAGTTTCCAAAGTGAATGAAAAACTTTCCGATATTCAGAGCCACATTTCTAGCACTGTTCCTTCACTCGAAGGTAAATCACAGTATAAAATTTTTCTTTGTTTAATTCATTACATAAATAAAATGTAAATGTTTTGCTGTTGTTTAAAATAAATGTATTGTTTTATATATGCTTGCTCATTTTTTAAATACTTTTTAGGATGGATAAACCTTATACAGAAACCATAAGGTCCAATAATTTATTTTTGCATTCTTTGACAAAGTTGTATGGATCCAACTTAAGAAGTGAAAGAACAGGGTACTTTTATTTATTATTACACTATCAACTGGTATTTTTTTCTCCATTATCAAACTATTCCACAGCTCTTTAAAGAAAGGTTACCCTTGGCAGCACAGTCACTGGTGGGATAGGACCATAGTAAATGTTCCACATCCCAAAGCTATACAGATATACAGAGTAGGATCCAAAAGTACAGGAACAGTGGCTCACAAGAAGACTCAGTTGAATAAACTCATAAAGAAAATTTACACTAACAAACATTCTTGATAAAACTTTCAAAATCATAGAACAGCTTGTAAATAAAATTGATGTGTGTCCCTGATATTGAGTGCAGTTCTTCAGTTGTGTATATGTTTGGATACTTTGTACAAGAGTGTGAAACTTGTTTTGAATAGCCTCCATTTGCTGAGTAAATGGTGGTGTCAAAAATTAAACTAAATTGCTATTAATTTTAATTGTTGATAAATCTAAATCTTTGTAATGTACTTCCTATACTTGCTTTATGTACTTATGTGTAACTTGCAGGTTTCCCAGTTACAAGTAATTCTTTATAGTGGGATATTTTGAGTTTTTCACTAAATGCAAGCTATTGGTAGGAAAATGGCTATTTATTTTAACTTTTAGAAACCATTTTGTATACTCAGTTTACCCTTTCAATTTCTTATTTCCATAATCAGATTGTGTAGTGGACCAGGTCTCTGCGGGGTCCGTTCGTGCCTGGCACATGATCTGTCTATCCTCTCTACAGGTGGTCCTCCTGGTACGTGCGGAGCCACTCCGCCGTGTGGTAGTGCCGTCAGGTGTCCACTGCTCCTAACACAGTCAGATGGTATGGTCAGAACGATCCACATGGCAGTCTGTACGGCGTGCCAACCACTCTACGGTTTTCAGCCTGATTATCAGGCCTCTCTCAAAGTTCATAAGTTGCGTAAATCAACATCTCTGGTGTCTACCAGCATTCTTGTCGCTCTGTACTCTTGCTTGCGTCGGCCGGTACTTTTCGCTTTCATGGGGTATTTACTACATGCTGGTTTGTAAGGCTGCCGGTTCATGCTTTCAGCACCACCACAGGGTGTGCGTCATGTGCAATCACGCCAAACATGGATCATTTGCATACCAGCACGCACTCTAGCTATTTGCAAAGTTTCGAAGTTGTAGCATGTTTTCTTTGAGGTGCAAAAATTTCATTGTCCATGAGTAGTTTCCATCAGAGTTTCATAGTTTCTATTATTATTCCTTTCAGTCACAGTTTCCATCCGTTTATCTCATACCAAAGTGGTGGAACAGCAGAATGTGGCTTTTAATTTTGAAATGCACTGTTTCTTTTGTCATTAGTTGCAAATGTCATTAGTAGATATTGTGTAGAAGAAATAATCTTCCCATAATATGTGGAAAATCATCATCATCATTGTCAACCATTATCAATCCACTGCTGGACGAAGGTCTCCCCAAGTTTCCTCCACAGCGGTCTGTCTTGGGCCAATCTCCTCCATGTCACCCCTGCATACTTTCGAATTCCATCCACCCATCTCCCATGTGGTCTTCTTCTGGGTCTTTTCCTGTCCCTTGGAATCCAATCTAAAATTTCAGCTGTCCATCGATGATCTGTCCTTCTGGCAGTATGTCCAGCCCATTGCCATTTCAGGGATTTAACTCTGACCATGATGTCTTCCACTCTTGTCATTTTTCAAATCCACGAGTTCCTCTTCTTATCTCTCCTGGTTACACCAAGCATGCACCTCTCCATGCAACTTTGAGTTGTCTGCAGCCTTTGTATGTCTCTTTTAGTTAAGGTCCACGTCTCTGCACCATACGTAAGCACTGGAAGGATGCATTGATCAAACACTTTTCTTTTAAGACATAATGGCATATTGCTCTTGAAAATTATGCTGTTTCTTCCAAAAGCTCTCCAGGCAAGTTTTGTACGCCGATTAATTTCTTCATCAATGTGACCCTCACTTGATATCTGCTGTCCAAGATAAAGGTACGTGCCTGTTATCTCCAGCTTTTCTCCATCAATCGATAAATCTTCATTTCTTGTAAAAGCATTGAACATCACTTTTGTCTTCTGAAAGTTCATTTTTAATCCCACTTCTTTACTCTCGTCAGCAAGTTCCTGGAGCATACTCTGCAGCTCTGATGGGGTAGTTGCAAAAATGACTACGTCATCAGCAAAAAGAAGGTGGGTTAGATAATCTCCATTAACCTTTATCCCTTTGTTTTCCCAGTTCAGTGATTGAAAGACATTTTCCAATGTGGCATTAAAGAGCTTCAGAGATATGGTGTCACTTTGTCTCGCCCCCTTTTAAATTTTTATGTGTGTTGTATTTTCGAACAGCCAAATCTTTGCACTTGCATTTTCATAGATGTTATTAATAATATTAATGTATGCATCTTCAATACCGCAGGATTTCAGAGCCATTGTAACTGCTGATGGTTTCACCGAATCAAAGGCTTTTTCATAATCGATAAAAGCCATGCACAATGGAAGTTCATATTCCCTCGCTCTTTCAATTAGTTCTCTCAGTACATGGATATGATCTATTGTGCTGTAGCCACTCCTGAATCCAGCTTGTTCTCTCGGTTGAGCCATGTCCAGTGTTACCTTCAAGCGGTGTGAAAGAACTTTAGTGAAGATTTTATAAACCACTGATAGGAGGCTGATAGGTCTGTAGTTCCCGAGATCCTCAATGTCACCTTTTTTATGTAGCAGGATCATTGTAGCGGTGTTCCAATCCTCAGGAATCTTCCCTTCATTAAGGCATCTAGTGAAAATTTGGGCGAGTACTGTTTCGATTTCTCCACTTGCTTCTTGTATGATGTCTACAGTAATTCCATCTTCTCCTGGAGCTTTCCCCCTCTTCATGTTCTTGATTGCATGTGCAACTTCTGCTGGAAGGACTGGAGGAACTCTGGTACTGGTATCTTTCATGATGTCTGGAGTGCATGTATCATCCCTTTCATATAATTTGGAGTAGAAATCTTTCACTCTTGTCAAAATTCCGCCTCTATTTCTTGTTACAGAACCATCTTCTTTTCTCAGTGCCATAATCTGTTTTCTTCCCTTACTGAGATGTCTCTTTGCTATCTTTAGGCTTTGGTTGTTTTCAATTGCTTTCTTCACTAGTTCACAGTTGAATTTCCTTACGTCTTCAGTGATACTTTTTCTTACTGTCTTGCATAGCTCTATATATTCCACTTTGGAAGTCACATCTTCTTTAGTTGTCCTCATCTCTCTTCTTTTTTGCATCAACATTTTGGTTTTTCCTGATAATTTGTTCACATGCAACTTGTTCTTAGACCCAGCTAATTTTGTTGCTGTTTCCAGAAGAGCTTTGGTTACTTTTCTGTTAACTTCAGAAATATCCACTTCTTCCGATGTTAGGCCTTCTAAAGCAGAGAATCTGTTTTTCAGTTCCAACTTGAAGGTATTATGGTGTTTTTTAAGGTTGGTTATGTCAATAGATTTTGTTTGTCTTATGAACTTGCCACGTTCCAGTTTAGTGTTGAGGTGCATCTTACATCTCACCAATCTATGGTCACTACCTGTGTTGAACTTGTTTAGCACACTGCAGTCTTCTATGACGAATTTTTTGTTACACATAATAAAATCAATTTCACTTGTCCCATTTGGATGTCTCCATGTCCATTTCCTGTGTGGCTTTTTCTTGAAGAAGGAGTTCAAGATGAAAAACCCTTCTGCCTCTGCAAACTCAACGAGAGTATTTCCACGCTGGTTTCTGTTGCCGTGACCGAATTTACCTACTGAAGTTTCATTCTGTTGCTGTTGCCCTATTTTTGCATTGAAATCTCCCATAATTATCTTCAAGTGCTGCTTACCTTTATTATTTAGATGATGAATTTCCTCATAAAATTCTTCAATTTCTTCTTCAGGATGACTTGTGGTGGGTGCATAAGTTTGAATAATCTGAGCCTGGTATCTTTTCGAGAGTTGGATAACGAGTCGTGCAGCTCTGTCAGAGGAACTTTCAACTTCTACAACTTTATCCTTCAGTTTCTTGTTTATTATAAATCCAACACCACTAGTTCTGTCAGTATCTGTCCCACGATAGTAGAAGAGATGTCCACTTTTCAGTTCAATGAGATCTTCTCCTTTTCTCCTTACCTCACTTAGCCCGACGATGTCCCACTTGATCCTTTGTAGTTCCTCTTCCAATTCAAGAAGCCTTGAATCAGAAGATAGGGAGCGTCCATTATACGTAGCCAAGGTCAGCATCAGATGGCAGCCTAGTCCGGTCCTCCGGGGATTCTCAGCACCCTCTGCCTTCATGTCGCACTGGCCGCTGCCTTGGCCAAGTACATTCCAGCTGCCGGAGACTGAGGGCCAAGAATTAAGTTGTGGAATCATTTTGGAGGGGTTTGGCCATAACTCACCACGCTGGCCAAGCGGGTTGGTGAGTGTGGGATAGCATTTCCTCTAATCCCGATGGTATAGTTATACCGCTATTGGCGGTCGTCAGAGCCCCTTTAGTGGGAACACGATGCACCACGAAAAGGCGGGGTTGACATTTGTCAAGGAGAGGCTGTGATGTTACGCATCACCTGACCTTACATCCCTGAACTTTTTAGGTATAGATGTCAATATGTCACTATAATTAACACAGCAAATGAACATACCTACTTATTGTTTCTCACATAACATTAATCACAGTGAGAAGGATTGGTAGCGAAACATGTAGCACACAGATTTTTTGAAGAATTCCTAATATCATCATATCATGCATAGGTTACATTAAGAAACTATAAGTAGTGGGACATTTCGGTAGTGACTTCTACCTTCATCAGCCGTGGAATGAAACGTGTGGAATGTACCATGTGGTATAAGCATCAGTTGTTGCCAGATTTCAAAATAGCTTTCCAAACAATAGGGATGTGAAAAGGTGCATCTATATTGCAGATGTTAGGGGTAAGGTAGAATCAACCTTAGCCCTAACACCTGCAATACAGATGCATGGTTAAAAAAATGGTAAGAAAAGTATCGCTCCGTTCAGCAATCGGAAAGCCCTCAGGTACCACGAAAGCATTGAATTCTACCTTACCCCTAACACCTGCAATACAGGTGCACCTTTTCACATCCCTGTTGTTTGGAAAGCTAATTTTGAAATCTGGCAACAACTGATGCTTAAACCACATTGTTCATTCCACGAGTTTCATTCCATGGTTGATGAAGGTAGAAGTCACTACCGAAATGTCCCACCACTTATAGTTTCTTAAAACAACCTATGCATGATATGATGATATTAGGAATTCTTCTGACATTAATCACATCAGAGAACTTGAAAATTGCATCACCCTGGAGAGGGAATCAAATGCGAACCTGATTTTTGTTCAAGCATGCTATCTTTTACCCCACCCATGACAGCAAATTTATCTCAAAAAGGTCAAATAGACTTACTTGTGTGATACTGGGATTCTGTAAAAAAAATGAAGTTTCAACCAGATATTTAACCTCCAGGTTTTTAAGTTGCTCTGCATCTGAAGATTTATTGAGTGCTTTTTCTTCAACACTTGCTGAACTTATGTTATCTATGAGAAACATCATGCAAATTTTGATGTATGGTCAAAATGTAAATTTAAAATTATTAAATGTTTTTCAGTACCTTGTGAGAATACAACAAAATATGGACGATCTACAACTGATTTACATTGGCATTTTTGCTTTTGCACATTATTCATGGCACCTATAAAACTTGCCATAGCAACTCAGGATGGCCATTACATAATTTCCTTCATGCTCTTTATTACCTTTTCAAAGGCTTTTCCACTGAACATGCTGAGTACTCACTCTTCTGGTTCTTCCATATTTCCCAAAAATATGTGCTCAATCAGGTGGGTAGAGAACTCTGAGGCCATTGACAGAGCATTAAAAATTGTACTACATCAAAGATGTAAAGGCAAAGCCTCCAAGCAGCAAGAAATTTTGAAATTGTCAAATGTCTTGTTTCAGATGAACTTCTCCTTGCTAAGCTCGCATTCATGTAAACAGCAGCTTTGGAATTGGAGCCATTTCTAATTCGTTTTCAGTCAGATAAGTCACTGTTGTCGTTTCTTGCATGCTGAACTGTATTCAATGCATTGCACATCATATTTTGAATCCAGAAATAATGGCTAAGGTTTAAAATGCCAGTCATCTGTTAGGTATAGATGTCAATAATAAAGACAATCCATTGCATATTAAGGGAGTTGATTTTTGATGTTTGAGCAGCTGCAACATACCATGTGCCAATGTCAACAATGCAGGATACTAAAAGTTAATTGTACCAATGTATGATACAATTAAGAAAGGCATATCATGCTTCTGTAATGTCATAGCCTTTTACAAGGGTGGATCAAAAAGTAATGCACATTTTTTTTTTTTTTTTGGCAACAGTTTAATAGATAGGCAAAGCAAAACATATACACAGTGAAACTACATTTCTTAGCTATTTTTCAACATAAAAACCGAGATGCTAGAGACATTTATCACAGCATGGCACCAGTTTTAGTATACTTTATACCTTGTTCATAAAAGTGTGTTTTCTGGGCATATAGTTGCCTGCGGACAACTTATTTGACTTCATCAGCCGAATCAAAACGTTGGCCACCCAGGAATCTTTTCAAGGGACCAAACAGATGAAAGTTCAAAGGAGCCTGGTCAGGACTGTAGAGTGGGGGCTGAAGCACCTCCTGGCCAAATTTCACAATTTTGTTATAAACATGTGCAACATGGGGGCGAGCATTGTCATGAAGCAGTCTGACATTTACAGCGTCTGTGTTGGGTCTTTTGTCACGAAGGACATGATGCAACTTTGTAAATGTACTAGCATGGGTTTTGGCATTCATACTGGTCCGCGTTGGATGAAACTCCACCAGGAGAACTCCATGAATATATCCCAGAACACCGTCATGAGGAATTTTTGTGCAGATTGGGTTACTCTGAATTTTTTGGGGGCAAAGTGTTGGAATGTTTCCACACCATACTGGCCTTCTTTGTTTTAGGAGTGCTGTGGTATGCCTAGGACTCACCGCCCATCACTACACCTGCCAGAAATTCATGTCGTCCTTCTGCGTAACACATCAAGTGGTCCAAGGATGTCATCATTCTCTGTCTCTTCTGATCCTTTGTCAAGTTCTTTGGCACCCATCGTTCACTGGCCTTGCCAAATTGCAATTTGTCATGCACAATATCGTATGCTATCCGCACAAAATGGGAAACTTGTGTGCTAATGTGCACAGATAGATCCACCGGTAACTCAGAATTGCCTGTTCAATGCCTCTCACAGTGGCAGGTGAAGACATGGTTACAAGTTGATCAGAACATGGTAAATCGGTAAGAAAGGTTGCCATTGTTCTCTGCAAAGAAACTGCACCATCTAGAGATGTTGCTGTGATCCAGGCAATCACCACCATACATTTCAATGATTTCTTTGTGAATTTCCGTCTGAGTTTTCCATTTAGCCCACAAAAACGGGCTACACCACATTGCTCTTCATTCATAGACTACACTAACAAATGCAACATCTTTGTGCCATCGTTCACACTGTCTTCCACAATGGAGACACCTGATCCAGCAAAACCAGTCCGTAGTGTGATATTCAAACTTGTTCAGACCCAAACTGCAACCTGCAAAGAGAAAAAAATTGCTGTGCGTTTCTTTTTGATCCTCCCTCGTACTAATCGTATCATGTGTTGGTTTTGCTTATATGAGTCCTATGCTTTTGTATCTGTTTTTTTCTTCTTAATTTTTAAACTGTTTTTATTTCAATTTTAAATCTTCCCCGTGTGTTAATTGTGATGTGTTTTGTTTCTATTTCCTCTTTTAGTTCTTTTAGGCTGTTTTTATTAGTCAAAATAGCTTTATTTATTTTCCTATAAGCCCTGTGAGTATTGCCATAATTTTCGTCGTATTATCCGCACCAGCGTGTAATCCGCAAATCACGAAATTCACATAATTTTTTTTCCCCTTCCTATAATCCGCAGACTGTGACACTCAGGAAAACAAATTGCAGTATAATCCACTCATCATAGATGTTGAACTAGAAGTGGAATTTCCAATAGAAAAGTCGGTCACATAATGTCCCAGGAGTCAGAAGAAGTAAGAGAAAAAAAAAAACGATTTCATTAAATGAAGAAATTCATTTTTAAAGGTTACTTTTTCATGTTTTTATCTCCGGACAAATAAAGGGCGTGACATTCATAGATCATGCCGATGCAGCTCTAGAGTATTGCATTGCACCTTGCCAATGATGAAAGGCTGATACAGAACAAGTCATAGAAATACCGTATGTACTCGCGTATAAGTCGAATTTTTTGGGGGAATCCTGCTTTCAGAATTCGGGGGATCGGCTTATACGTGGGCCAATAAAAAACTTCTGTGAATTTTCCCGTGGAACTTAACGACAGATTTGTTTCCGTTTTAGAAGGCTGCACAGTGGCTTTCCGCATGTTACTGTGCGATCGTTTTCTGACCTTCTCAAAACTATGCGCAGGGACACGATCATATCCTCAATTGTGTCCACCACTTTAAGTTTAAATTCGGCATTGTAACTGAAACGTTTCCTTTTCAAAGACATCATGAATAGCAATGAAGGAAAATAGCAGCAACGACGTTGGTCAAAATGGCGAAAGACGAACTAAACACAAGGCAGTGCACACGAGATCTGAAAGGAGGAACGCTTAGGTTAGTCCAGCAAGCGCAGTGCGTACATTCATTGGCTGGTTTAAAAAAACAGACGGCACGACAGTCGGAGTTGTCCTTCTCAACGATTCAAAATGACCCCCGCCCCCGCCGTCTCTCCTTAAAACTTGCCCGATTTTTCATTACGACATTCCTCCCCCCTCTTCCCCACTCCGTACAAACTCCTGAACTGAGGAAAAATTTTCCAAGGGAGTTCCTTTTCCAATTATATCCCTTCTCCTGTACAATTGTGCTGCAGATTTTTTTGTAAGTCAAAGGGCTGTAAAAACTTTTTTTTTAAATCGGCGTATAATACATACATATCACTAAGCTGTTCTCTGAGATTCAGAGGTTAGCTCCAAAAAGAAATACAAACTACCAGATATTTTTACTTACTGTTGTCATATCAAACATCCATTTACAGCACTCTTGACATACAACTTGGGCTTCACTGACATCCATCACACGCCATACACAAGATCTTTTATACTTCATACTCATAATCTTTTTCTCATGCAGACACTCCTGAATCTGATCCACCCATGTCTTCCTTGGCCTTCCTCTGCCTTTCCTTCCTGCCACTTGGGCTAAAAAGATTTTCCTAGTAAGCATCTCATCACTTATTCTTTCAACATGGCCAAACCACCGAAGCATATTAGTATCCACCTTGCTAACATTTTGCTTCACATCACACAACTGCAACACATCTTCATTCCTCACACAATCAGACCATGTCTTGCCAACCCCGCCCCCGCCCCCCCGTAAGTAACACATTTCTCCAGCACACAAACAACTTCTTTGATTCTTCTGTAGTACCCAGGTTTCACTACCATACATCAGAGTAGGAACAATTACACTTTCATACACAGCCATGCAGTACTCTCTAGAGAACCCATCATTCCTGTGAAAACCTCCCAGAGCAGGTATGACTTTCAATAAAAAATTCACTCGCCTACTAATTTCACCATCCAATTTGTTCTCTCTGTCAAACATGCTTCCTAAATACACAAACTCACTCACCTGGTCGATCATAGTGCCATTTAGACTTACATTACATTCAGTGCTACCAGTTCCTCTCTCAAAAACCATATCTTTGGTTTTTCCCTTGTTTATACTCAGTTTGCATTTCATACAAACTTCGTACATCTGAGACAACATACTCTGTAACTCACTTTTGCTCTCTGCCAACAGGACAGTATCATGCTGATATCACCAGGACATAAACCACTATTATTATTGATTTTGGCATCATGCATGCATGCATCCATAAATATATGAAACAGCCATGGTGACATTACACAACCTTGTCTGACTCCTGCACCAATAGAAAACCATTTTAATAAAACACCATTCACTCATACATAAGCTCTACTACCAGCATACATGGCTTTTACATTATTAAGTAGATCCCCAGCAACACCATATTCATTTAATACCTTCCACAAAAGTGTCCTATTTACTTGGTCATGAGCTTTCTCTAAATCTATAAAGGCAGCAAAAACTTTCTTACCAACAGCCAGATACTTTTCAATCATCATGCCTAATGCAAAAATTTGGTTAGTGCAGCCTTTACCAGGCATAAAACCACTCTGAACATCCCACGCTTTCTCTGATGTAAGACCCCGTACTTTTTCAATAACAACCTTACCAAACACTTTCCCTGGCACACTCAGTAGGCTAATACCACGATAGTTCTTGCATTCAGTCTGATCACCTTTTCCCTTATACAAGGGAACAATGATAGCATCCTTCCAATCCCGAGGGACCATTCCTAACTCCCAGCACAACTGGCAAATTTTAGTTAACCAGTCAATTAGAGTCGCCACCATATTTCAACATCTCGGCAGTTATGCCATCAACTCCCAGAGCCTTACCATTCTGAAGTGATTTTAGAGCTTTACACACTTCTTCTCTTGAGATCCCTCCTGTGCTCATCCCTCATTGTGACATCATCTTTGCTTTCCTGATCTAATAACTCACAGAAGTATTCACCCCATCTTTCACTTAACTCCTTGGACTCCCATATCACTTCCCCGATCTTATTCTTCACACAACTTACAACTTTGTTTCCCCTATTTTTCCTGAGTCTCATGTACTTCCAGAAATACTTCCTGTCTTTCCAAAAAGCCAATTCATGCCTTTCCACCTTCTCCTTCCTATCTTTTGCCTTACTCTGATGAACCAGCTTAGCTGGGGATTTTAATGCTAGAGTGGGATTTCTGATAATGTTCTGGGTAAGTTTAATGATCCTGGTGTGAATGATAATGACGAAAGTTAGTTGAGCTCTGCATTGAAAATGGATTGTGGGTATCCAATACATTTTTCAACCACAAGTATATCCACACATACACTTGAAAAAATTGTACTCTGGGACTAAAGAGTGTAATAGATTTTGTTGTTTACAATCAACGTCTGAAACACTTAGTTGTTGACACTTGTGTGATGAGAGGTGCAGATGTTGGCTCTGATCATTACTTGTTTGTGTCACGAGTGAAACTGAATGTTGGCTGGAGAAAGAGGAATATGACGAGGCCTGTGATGAAAAGAATTTAGGTTGAAAGGCTCCATGAAGAACATCAGTGTTACTCTGAATTACTCAGAAAACACCACTCACTTCTTTTCTACATCCCTCTAGACATGACTTCAACTGAATGAGTTGAAGTCATGTGAGAGGGATGTAGAAAAGAAGTGGGCATATTTTAAGAACTACATTGTCACTGCTGCTGAAGAGGTCTGTGGTACTGCAATGGTAGGTAAGAGAAGTGATGCTTGGTGGAACAGTGAGATTAAAGAAGCAGTTAAGGGGAAAGAAGGAAGCATATTTGGGGATGTTGCAAGGTAGAGAGTTTCTGAGGATGAATATCGCTGTAAGAAGCGTGAAGCAGCCAAGCTGGTTTGTCAGAGTAAGGCAAAAGATAAGAAAGAAAAGGTAAAAAAGCATGAATCTGTTTTTTGGAGAGATAAAAAATCTTTCTGGAAAGTACATAAGACATAGGAAAAATTGAGGAAATAAAATTCTAAGTAGTGTGAAGAATAGGAATGAAGAAATGATATGGGAGTCCAATGAGTTAAGTGAAAGATGGGTTGAATACTTTTGTGAGTTATTAGATCAAAAAAGCAAAGATGATTCTGTGGCAGAATCAGATGATGTCACTGGAGGGATCTCATGAGAAGAGGTGTGGAAAGCTCTAAAATTATTTCAGAATGGTAAGGCTCTGGGAGTGGATGGCATGGCTGCTGAGAAGCTAAAATATGGTGGTGACTCTGTAATTGACTGGTTAACTGAAATTTGCCAGTTGTACTGAGAGTTAGGAATGGTGCCTCAGGATTGGAGGGATTCTATCATTGCTCCTTGTATAAGGGAAAGTGTGATCAAAATGAATGCAAGACCTTTTGTGGTATGCTTGCTGGGTGTTCAGGGTAAGTATTTGGAAAGATTGTTATTGATAAGGTACAACGTCTTACATCAGAGAAAGTATGGGATGTGCAGAGTGGCTTTATGCCTGTTAAGGACTGCACTAACCAAATTTTCACATTACGTTTGATGATTGAAAAGTATTTGTCTGTTGGTAAGAAAGTTTCCACTGCCTTCTTCGACTTAGAGAAAGCTTATGATCAAGTAAATTTGACTCTTCTGTGGAAGGTACTGAATAAATATGGTATCACTGGGAATCTACTCAACAGTGTGAAAGCCATGTATGCTGGCAGTAGAGCTTGTGTACGAGTAAATGGTGGTGTATCAAAATGGTCTTCTAATGGAGCAGGAGTCAGACTGGGCTGTGTAATGTCACCCTGGCTGTTTAATATATTTATGGATGCATGCATGCATGATGCCAAAATGGACAATATTGGTTTATGTCTTGGTAATGTCCATGTGTGTAGATTACTATATGCTGATGACACAGTCCTGTTGGCAGAGAGCGAAAGCGTGTTGCAGAGTATGCTGGCCCTGATGTACGAAGTTTGTATGAATTTCAAACTGAGTATAAATAAGGGAAAAACCAAAGTTATGGTTTTTGAGCGAGTAACTGTTAGTTCTGAATGCAGGATAAGTCTAAATGGCACCATTCTTGATCAGGTAAATGAGTTTGTATATTTCAGAAGCATGTTTGACAGAAAGAACAAATTGGATGGTGAAATTAGTGGGCGAGTAAACTCTTCATTGAAAGTCATAGCTGCTTTAGGAGGATTTCACAGGATTGATGGGTTCTCAAGAAAGTCCCGAATAGCTGTATATGAAAGTGTAATTGTTCCTATTCTGATGTATGGCAGTGAAACTTGAGTTCTGTGGAAAAGACATAGGAGTCATTTGTGTGCTGCGGAGGTGCATTACTTACGGGGAGTTTGTGGTAAGACACGTTCCGATCATGTGAGGAATGAAGATGTGTTGCAGATGTGTAATGTAAGGCGAAATGTTAGTAAGGTGGAGACTAATATTCGTGGGTGGTTTGGCCATGTTGAAAGGATGAGTGATGAGATGCTTACTAAGAGAATTTATTCAGCCCAAGTGGCAGGAAAGAAAGGTAGAGGAAGGCCAAGGAAATCATGGGAGGACCAGATTCTTGTGTGTGGCGTGTGATGGATGTCGGTGAAGCTCAAGCCGTGTGCCGAGACTGCTGTAATTGGAGACTCCTGATACAACAACAGTGAGTTCTTTCTGAGAGGAGAAAACAGCTTAGTGATATGTATATGTATGTGGGATGTAAGGTCAGGTGATGCGTAACATCACAGCCTCTCCTTGACAAATGTCAACCCCGCCTTCTCGTGGTACATCCTGTTCCCACTAAGGAGCACTGACGACCGCCAATAGCGGTATAACTATACCATCGAGATTAGAGGAAATGCTATCCCACACTCACCAACCTGCTTGGCCAGCGGGGTGAGTCATGGCCAAACCCCTCCAAAATGATTCCACAACTTAAATCTTGGCCCTCAGTCTCCGGCAGCTGGAATGTACCTGGCCAAGGCAGCGGCCAGTGCGACATGAAGGCAGAGGGTGCTAAGAATCCCCGGAGGACCGGACTAGGCTGCCATCTGATGCTGACCTTGACTACGTATAATGGACGCTCCCTATCTTCTGATTCAAGGCTTCTTGAATTGGAAGAGGAACTACGAAAAATCAAGTGGGACATCGTCGGGCTAAGTGAGGTAAGGAGAAAAGGAGAAGATCTCATTGAACTGAAAAGTGGACATCTCTTCTACTATCGTGGGACTGATACTGGCAGAACTAGTGGTGTTGGATTTATAATAAACAAGAAACTGAAGGATAAAGTTGTAGAAGTTGAAAGTTCCTCTGACAGAGCTGCACAACTCGTTATCCAACTCTTGAAAAGATACCAGGCTCAGATTATTCAAACTTATGCACCCACCACAAGTCATCCTGAAGAAGAAATTGAAGAATTTTATGAGGAAATTCGTGATCTAAATAATAAAGGTAAGCAGCACTTGAAGATAATTATGGGAGATTTCAATGCAAAAATTGGGCAACGGCAACAGAATGAAACTTCAATAGGTAAATTCGGTCACGGCAACAGAAACCAGCGTGGAAATACTCTCGTAGAGTTTGCAGAGGCAGAAGGGTTTTTGATCTTGAACTCCTTCTTCAAGAAAAAGCCACACAGGAAATGGACATGGAGACATCCAAATGGGATGACAAGTGAAATTGATTTTATTATGTGTAACAAAAAACTTGTCATAGAAGACTGCAGTGTGCTAAACAAGTTCAACACAGGTAGTGACCATAGATTGGTGAGATGTAAGATGCACTTCAACACTAAACTCGAACGTAGCAAGCTCATAAGACAAACAAAATGTATTGACATAACCAACCTTAAAAAACACCATAATACCTTCAAGTTGGAACTGAAGAACAGATTCTCTGCTTTAGAAGGCCTAATATCGGAAGAAGTGGATATTTCTGAAGTTAACAGAAAAGTAACCAAAGCTCTTATGGAAACAGCAGCAAAATTAGCTGGGTCTAAGAACAAGTTGCATGTGAACAAATTATCAGGAAAAACCAAAATGTTGATGCAAAAAAGAAGAGAGATGAGGACAACTAAAGAAGATGTGACTTCCAAAGTGGAATATATAGAGCTATGCAAGACAGTACGAAAAAGTATCACTGAAGACATAAGGAAATTCAAATGTGAACTAGTAAGGAAAGCAATTGAAAACAACCAAAGCCTAAAGATAGCAAAGAGACATCTCAGTAAGGGAAGAAAACAGATTATGGCACTGAGAAAAGAAGATGGTTCTGTAAGAAGAAATAGAGGCGAAATTTTGACAAGAGTGAAAGATTTCTACTCTAAATTATATGAAAGGGATGATACATGTACTCCAGACATCATGAAAGATACCAGTACCAGAGTTCCTCCAGTCCTTCCAGCAGAAGTTGCACATGCAATCAAGAACATGAAGCGGGGAAAAGCTCCAGGAGAAGATGGAATTACTGTAGACATCATACAAGAAGCAAGTGGAGAAATCGAAACAGTACTCGCCCAAATTTTCACTCGATGCCTCAATGAAGGGAAGATTCTTGAGTATTGGAACAACTCTACAATGATCTTGCTACATAAAAAAGGTGTCATTGATTATCTCAGGAACTACAGACCTATCAGCGGTTTATAAAATCTTCACTAAAGTTCTTTCACACCACTTAAAGGTGACACTGGACATGGCTCAACCGAGAGAACAAGCTGGATTCAGGAGTGGCTACAGCACAATAGATCATATCCACGTACTGAGATAATTAATTGAAAGAGCAAGGGAATATGAACTTCCATTTTGCATGACTTTTATCGATTATGAAATAGCATTTGATTCGTAGTGAGCGATGGGTTTGCCTCCTCGGGGCGCTCCGTGGTAACAATGGCACACACAACAGCAACTAGGGCCTCTGTGAATCTTGGAGAGGTGCAAGCTAGTTCTGTGTGACATTGGCGAAAAGATTCCAACTCACTGGGTTTTGTTCCAGAATCCTTAGGTTGAATGACCAACTGGAACCCTCAGCTGTGGGCTAATCCCCCACACTGATGTACTTACCTGATTAAAAAGACAAAAAAAAATATTAAGAATGACTCAAGTGTGGGATATGGTGGACCTACCACACTTGAGAAGGACTCTCCACCACGGAATCGACCTGGACTTTCTAAACGGCGTATGAGAAAGCCATCTCGGCTGAGTGAATGTAAGATTGGTGTATGGAATACTAGAGGTATAAATGGCAAGATGAGTGAGGTGATTGAGGAGGTGAATAAGTATAGACTGGATGTGCTGTGTGTAAGTGAAACCAAAAAGAAGGAAAGTGGGGTAGAAGAAGTGAATGGCACGGTAAGTGTGTGTGTCTGGAGTATTGGATAATATGAGAGGACAGGCTGGTGTAGGTGTGATTTTAAGTGAAATGATGAAGAACAACTTGATTCACTATAGTTGCATAAGTGAGAGAATTCTCTGGATTCGTTTGAAAGTGAATCTTCAGAGAATTGTAATTGTTGTAGTGTATGCTCCTTGTGACTCGGAACCTTCTGATAAGAAAGAAGATTTCTGGAATGAGCTAAAAGCTGTTTTGAGCCAGTTTGGTGCTAAAGAAAAAGTTATAATAGCAGGGGATTTCAATGCTAGAGTAGGTGTGCAGAATGCAATTTCTGACAATGTTCTGGGTAAATTTAATGATCCTTGTGTGAATGATAATGGTGAAAGATTAATCGAACTCTGCATTGAGAATGATTTGTGTGTATCCAATACATTTTTCAACCACAAGTATATACACACATATGCTTGGGAAAATCGTACTCTAGGTCAAAAGAGTGTGATAGATTTTGTTGTTTATGATCAGCGTTTGAAACACCTAGTTGTTGACACCCATGTCACGAGAGGTGCGGATGTTGGTTCTGATCATTACTTGGTAGTGTCACGAGTGAAACTTAATGTTGGTTGGAGGAAAAGGAATAGGAAGAGACCCAGGATAGAAAGAATAAAGGTTGATAGGCTCCTTGAAGATCATCAGCGTTATTCTGACTTACTCAGAGAACGATTGAAGGATCTGAAATCTTGTGAGAAGGATGTAGAAAAGAAGTGGGAATGTTTTAAGAACTGTGTTGTTACTGCTGCTAAAGAGGTCTGTGGCACCACAATAGTGGGTAACAATAAAGGTGATGCTTGGTGGAATAGTGAGATTGATGAGGCAGTAAAGAAAAAGAAGGAAGCCTATTTGGGGATGTTGCAAGGTAGAGTCTCTGTGGATGAATATCGCTGTAAGAAGCGTGAAGCTGCTAAGCTGGTTCGCCACAGTAAGGCAAAAGATAGGAAAGAGAAAGTGGAAAGGCATGAACTGGCTTTTTGGAAAGATAGAAAGTCCTTCTGGAAGTACATAGACTCAGGAAAAATAGGGGAAACAAAGTTGTAAGTTGTGTGAAGAATGAGATTGGGGAAATGATATGGGAGCCCAATGAGTTAAGTGACAGATGGGGTGAATACTTCTGTGAGTTATTAGATCAGGAGAGCAAAAATGATTCTGAGACAGATGCAGATGATGTCACAATGAGGGATGAAAGCACGGGATGGATCTCAAGAGAAGTGTGTAAAGCTCTAAAATCTCTTCAGAATGGTAAGGCTCCAGGAGTTGATGGCATAACTGCAGAGATGTTGAAGTATAGTGGTGACTCTATAATTGACTGGTTAACTGAAATTTGCCAGTTGTGCTGGGAGTTAGGAATGGTCCCTCGGGATTGGAAGGTTGCTATCATTGTTCCCTTGTATAAGGGAAAAGGTGATCAGACTGAATGCAAGAACTATCATGGTATTAGCCTTCTGAGTGTGCCAGGGAAAGTGTTTGGTAAGGTTGTTATTGAAAAAGTACGGGGTCTTACATCAGAGAAAGTGTGGGATGTTCAGAGTGGTTTTATGCCTGGTAAAGGCTGCACTAACCAGATTTTTGCATTACGCATGATGATTGAAAAGTATCTGGCTGTTGGTAAGAAAGTTTTTACTGCCTTCATAGATTTAGGGAAAGCTTACGACCGAGTCAATAGGACACTTTTGTGGAAGGTATTGAATGAATATGATGTTACTGGGAATCTACTTAATAGTGTAAAAGCCATGTATGCTGGTAGTAGAGCTTGTGTACGAGTGAATGGTGTTTTATCAAAATGGTTTTCCATTGGTGCAGGAGTTAGACAAGGTTGTGTAATGTCACCATGGCTGTTTAATATATTTATAGATGCATGCATGCATGCGTGAGGCAAAAATAGATAATAGTGGTTTATGTCTTGGTGATATCCGTGTGTGCAGATTGCTGTATGCTGATGACACTGTCCTGTTGGCAGAGAGCAAAAGTGAGTTGCAGAGTATGTTGACTCGGATGCACGAAGTTTGCATGAAATTCAAACTGAGTATAAATAAGGGAAAAACCAAAGTTATGGTGTTTGAGAGAGAAATGGGTAGCAATGAATGTAATGTAAGTATAAATGGCACTGTGATTGACCAGGTGAGTGAGTTTGTGTATTTAGGAAGCATGTTTGACAGAGAGAACAAGTTGGATGGTGAAATCAGTAGGCGAGTGAATTCTTCTTTGAAAGTCATAGCTGCTCTGGGAGGTTTTCACAGGAATGATGGGTTCTCTAGAGAGTCCCGCATGGCTGTGTATGAAACAGTAGTTGTTCCTACTCTGATGTATGGCAGTGAAACCTGGGTACTGCAGAAGAAACTTAGGAGTCGTTTGTGTGCTGGAGAAATGCGTTACTTACGTGGGGTTTGTGGCAAGACACGATCTGATTGTGTGAGAAATGAAGATGTATTGCAGTTGTGTGATGTAAAGCAAAATGCTGTTAGCAAGGTGGAGACCAATATGCTTCGATGGTTTGGCCATGTTGAAAGAATGAGTGATGAAACGCTTACTAAGAAAATATTTTCAGTCCAAGTCGCAGGAAGGAAAGGCAGAGGAAGGCCAAGGAAGACATGGGTGGATCAGATTCAGGAGTATCTGCATGAGAAAAAGATTGAGTATGAAGTATAAAAGATCTTGTGTACGGCGTGTAATGGATATCAGTGAAGCACGAGTTGTATGTCAAGATCGCTGTAAATGGCGAAGTTTGATACGACAACAATAAGTAAACATATCTGGGCCGCCCCGGTGGCGCAGTGGTCTAAGGCGATGGCCTCTGATCATTCGTCCGAAAGGGGTCCGGGTTCGAATCCCGGTGAGGCATGGATGTTGTGTTTGTCTTATAGCACTGGCTCTCTCCCTTCCCTGGAACCAGTGACCCTAAATTAGGGACGGGCGACTGCTTATAGCCCATTGAGTTGCTCACGGTGGTCGTTAAACCTCCAATCAAAAAAAAAAAAAAAAAAAATATCTGGAAGTTTGTATTTCTTTTTGGAGCTAACCTCTGAATCTCAGAGAACAGCTTAGTGATATGTATGTATGTATTTGATTCGGTGAAACTATCACCAGTTACAATGGCTCTGAAATCCTGCGGTATTGAAGATGCGTACATTAATATTATTAATAACATCTATGAAAATGCAAGTGCAAAGATTCGGCTGTTTGAAAATACAACACACATAAAAATTGGAAAAGGAGTGAGACAAGGTGTCACCATATCTCCGAAGCTCTTTAATGCCACATTGGAAAATGTCTTTCAATAACTGAACTGGGAAAACAAAGGGATAAAGATTAATGGAGATTATCTAACCCACCTTCGTTTTGCTGATGACATAGTCATTTTTGCAACTACCCCATCAGAGCTGCAGAGTATGATCCAGGAACTTGCTGACAAGAGTAAAGAAGTGGGATTAAAAATGAACTTTCAGAAGACAAAAGTGATGTTCAATGCTTTTACAAGAAATGAAGATTTATCGATTGATGGAGAAAAGCTGGAGATAACAGACACGTGCGTTTATCTTGGACAGCAGATATCAAGTGAGGGTCACATTGGTGAAGAAATTAATCGGCGTACAAAACTTGCCTGGAGAGCTTTTGGAAGAAACAGCATAATTTTCAAGAGCAATATACCATTATGTCTTAAAAGAAAAATGTTTGATCAATGCGTCCTTCCAGTGCTTACGTATGGTGCAGAGACGTGGACCTTAACTAAAAGAGACATACAAAGGCTGCAGACAACTCAAAGCAGCATGGACAGGTGCATGCTTGGTGTAACCAGGAGAGATAAGAAGAGGAACTCGTGGATCCGAAAAATGACAAGAGTGGAAGACATCATGATCAGAGTTAAATCCCTGAAATGGCAATGGGCTGGACATACTGCCAGAAGGACAGACCATCGATAAACAGCCAAAATTTTATTGGATTCCAAGGGACAGGAAAAGACCCAGAAGAAGACCACATGGGAGATGGGTGGATGAAATTCGAAAGTATGCGGGAGTGACATGGAGGAGACTGGCACAAGACAGACCGTTGTGGAGGAAACTTGGGGAAACCTTCGTCCAGCAGTGGATTGATAATGGTTGACAATGATGATGATGATGATATGTATGTAAAAGCCATGCATAATGGGAGTTCATATTCCCTTCTTTTTTCAATTAGTTCTATCAGTACATGGATATAATAGGAGTGCTGTAGGCACTCCTGAATCCAGCTTGTTCTCTTGGTTGAGCCCATGTCCAGTGTTGCCTTCAAGAGATGTGAAAGAATCTTAGTGAAGATTTTATAAACCACTGATAGGATGCTGATAGGCCTGTAGTTCCTGAGATCCTCAATGACACCTTTTTTTTTATGTAGCAGGATCATTGTAGCATTCCTTTAATCCTCAGAAATCTTCCCTTCATTGAGACATCTAGTGAAAACTTGGGTGAGTCTAGTTTCAGTTTCTCCACTTTTTTCTTGTATAATGTTCACGGGAATTCCATCTTGTCTGGGGATCTTCCTCGTTACATGTTTTTATTGGGTATATAAATAAGTTTTGAGGGATTTCCGTTTGGTGTCATACTTATTACTGCTCGCATGTATTTTAAAGTGGCAACACTGCGAAATCGCAGTACGAGATGCCAGCTGTCAGAGTCAGTATACGACGTTCAATTGAGGTGTAAAAGACGTATTTGTTTTACTCGATGGAAGATGGCAACTTTTGTCCCGACAAAACAGCATTTGCGGGAAGTGTTAGTGCATTACTTTATTGTCAAGAAAAGTGCTGCCGACATCTATCGCTTAATGTCAAAAATCTATGGTGAACATTCCCCATACATAAAAGCATGTGAGCATTGGTTTAGACGATTCAAAAGGAACGATTCCGATGTCAGTGATAAAGAATGTTCTGGACCACCCAAAAAAATTGCTGATGCTGAATTGGAAGCGTCACTTGATGAGGATCTGTGCCAGACCCAAAAAGAACTAGCAGCAGCATTAAATGTTAGTCAACCATGCATTTCACATCATTTAGCTGCCATGGGAATGGTGCAAAAAGAAGGGAATTGGGTTCCACATGATTTGCGGGAAATAGACCTTGAATGTCGAAAAACCATTTGCAAATTGCTGCTTCAAAGGCAAAAAGAAAGTTTTTTTGCATCGTATTATTACTGCTGATGAGAAATGGATATGGTACGATAACCCTAAACGGCAGAAAGCATGGGTGAAGCCAGGTGAACGAGGTCCTTCAACGCCAAAACGCAATATCCATGGTTCAAAGGTAATGCTGTGTATCGGGTGGGACTAGAAGGGTGTGATCCACTATGAACTGCTGAAACAGTCAGAAACTATTACTGGTGATCGGTATTGAACCCAATTAGTGCATTTAAAACGAGCTCTCACACAAAAACGACCGGAATGGGAGAATAGACACAACAAAGTCATCTTACAGCATGACAATGCAAGACCACATGTTTCTCGACCTGTGAAAAAGTACTTAGAAGGATCCGACTGGGAAGTTCTACCCCACCCGCCATATTTGCCAGATATTGCGCCATCGGATTACCATTTGTTCCCGTCTATGCAGTCAGCACTTTCTGGAAAACGGTTTCGTTCTTATGAAGACATCAAAAATTGGCTGGACAACTGGATCTCTTCCCAGGAACCGGAATTCTTCCTTTGGGGCGTAAGTTCACTGCCCGAAAGATTAAAATATTGTTTCTGTTCTCCAACAACGTGTTTTGTTCACCTCAAATCCCTCAAAACTTATTTATATACCCAATAATTGCATGTGTAACTTCTGCTAGAGTCACCCCGGTAGTGCAGTGATCTAAGTGATGGCTTCTGATCATTCGCCCAAGATGGGTCCAGGTTTGAATCCATGTGAAGTATGGATGTTGGGTTTGTCTTATGGCACAGGCTCTCTCCCTTCCCTGGAACCAGTGGCAGTAAATTAAGGGCAGGCAACTGCTTATTGCACACTGAGTAGCTCAAGGTGGTCGTTAAACCTCCAATCAAAAAATAAATACATAACTTCTGCTGGGAGGACTGGATGGACTTTGGTACTGGTACCTTTCATAATGTCTAGAGTAGATGTATCATCCCTTTCATATAGTTTTAAGTAGAAATCTTTCACTTTTGTCAAAACTTCACCTCTATTTCTTGTTACAGAACCATTTTCTTTTCTCACTGCCATAATCTGTTTTCTTCACTTACTGAGATGTCTCTTTGCTCTCTTCAGGCTTTGGTTGTCTTCAGTTGCTTTTCTCACTAATTTACAATTGAATTTCGTGATGTCTTCAGTGATACTTTTCCAAACTGTCTTTCATAGCCCTACATATTCCACTTCGGAATTTACATCTTTATTTGTCTTCATCTCCCTTCTGTTTATCATCAGCATATGTTTTTCCTGAAACTTTCTTCATATGCAACTTGTTCTTAGTACCACCTATATTTGTTGCTGTTTTCATAAAAGCCTTGGTGAGTTTTCTGTTAACTTCAGAGATGTCCCCTTCTTCCAATGTAAGGCTTTCTAAAGCTGAGAATCTGTTCCTCAGAGTTTCAACCTGAAGGTATTGTGATGCTTTTTTGAGGTTGGTCATGTCAGTACATTTTGTTTGTTTTATGAGCTTGCCACATTCCAGTTTAGTGTTGAGGTGCATCTACATCTCACCATTCTGTGGTCGCTCTCTGTGTTGAACCTGTTCTACACTGCAGTCTTCAACAACAAATTTGTTACACATAATAAAATCAATTTCACTTGTCATCTCATTGAGATGCCCCACATCCATTTCCTATGTGGCTTTTTCTTGAAAAAGGAGTTCATGATGAAAAACCTTTCTGCCTCTGCAAACTGTATGAGGATATTTCTAGGCTGGTTTCTGTTGCCTTGACCGAATTTACCCACTGAAGTTTCATTCTGTTGTTGCTGCCTGCCCTATTTGGGCATTGAAATCACCAGTAATGATTTTTAGGTGCTGCTTGTTTTTGTTATTTAGATGCCAAATTTCATCACAATATTCTTCAATTTCTTCTTCAGGATGACTTGTGGTGGGTGTGTAAGCTTGAATAATCTGAGTCTGGTATCTTTTTGAGAGTTGGATAACAAGTGGTGCAGCTCTGTCTGAGGAACTTTCAACTTCTAGAACATTGTCCTTCAGTTTCTTGTTTATTATGAATCCCACACCACCAGTTCTGCCAGTATCTGTCCCATGATAATAGAAGAGATGTCCATTTTTCAGTTCAATGAGATCTGCTTTTCTTGCCTCGCTCAGCCTGATGATGTCCCACTTGATTTTTTGGATTCTTCCTCCTGTTCAAGGGAGCCTTTTGAATTAGAAGATAGAGATCATCCGTTAAACGTAGCTAGCGTAAACATCAAATGTCCAGTCCTCCAGTGATTCTTAGCATCCTCTGCCTTCATGTTGCACTGGCTGCTGTCTTGGCCAAGTACATTCCAGCTGCAGGAGACTGAGGGCCAAGTTTTAACTTGTGGGAACATGGGGGTGGAGGTGTGTGTAGGGGGGGGGCATACCTCACCACGTTGGCTTGGCAGGTTGGTGAGTGAGGGATAGCAGTTTCGTATCACCTGACCTTGCATCCCCGGTGTACACAGACACATGCACACAAAAGAAAAGGGTCAGTGGTTAGAAAAAAATTGGGGAGTAAAAAAGAGGGATTAAGGAAACCTGAACGTACAAAATGCTGCAGTGGAGAATTCATCCAAAAATAACAAGAGAAAAGGTGTAAAAGAAACCAAAAAACAGAGAAAAGGAATTTTTGAGAAGGGTGTAGAAAAATAAAAAAGCAGAACTGAAAGAGGAAGAAACTAAGAAGGAAAAATGGAAAAAAGAAAAAACATGGGAGAAAAGAAAAAAAAGTTGAAAAATGAAGATGGCATTTTGCATGGAGTTTTCAATGGCAAAACATACAAAATGCTCTTTCATTAAACACCACAACCCAGAACTTGGTTTGTGCCTGAATCTTGCCTAAAGGACAAAAAATGTTTAGCTTTTATGTATATATATAAACACACAGAAGGGGAGAGGGGTAGAGAAAAAAAATCAGTCTTGGCAATGCCTTCTACTTTCACCCATGTGTTGTGAAGACAAAATGTTACACTAAAATAATTGTGTTAAATTTTTCTACATGTTATGAATTAGTATGTCAGGTAGTTACATAAAACTATTTTGAAGTTAACGTACTGCTATAATTGTGTTACAAATTATTGATACTAATGATAGTATATTTGTTAAACAGTGCATTACACAATGTTATATGCATCATTTCCTATTCTGCAGGTATAACAACAGTGATTGAAGATACTATCCGGGAAAACATGTTGCTTTCTAAAAAATGTGACATATTGCAGGAGGAAAAAAGGAATCGAGGTGCTCTTGTTGAGAACTTGGAAAAAAAAATCAAAGAACAGGAAATTTTGGTAATAATTATTTTTAATTTTATTTTTTGAGTTACTGATGATATATTTTGAATCTTTAAACTCCTTTTCAGTGTGAAAACAGAGGTGTGATCACCTACTGTTGTACTTATTTGTTAATCCAAGTCACCCTAAGAGCATACTGTTGTTGAAGGTGGAGGGCCTTATCACGACCTGTGTGTGGAAAGCTAGAATGCCGCCCCTGTGGCGCAGTGGTCTAAGCGATGGCCTCTGATCATTCGTCCAAAAGGGGTCCGGGTTCGAATCCCAGTGAGACATGGATGTTGTGTTTGTCTTACAGCACTGGCTTTCTCCCTTCCCTGGAACCAGTGGCCCTAAATTTGGGATGGGCGACTGCTTATAGCCCATTGAGCTGCTCACGGGGGTCGTTAAACCTCCAATCCAAAAAAAAAAAAGCTAGAAAAGTATCAGTCTGCATTACAGTGCACTTCTACTTTTTCCTTTCTGTCAAACACTTACTCTCACACTTACTCCCCACCTACCCCACTGACGGATTTATGGCGCAGCCTAAACTAACTGCACCATCTCTTTTCTTTCTTCGACTCCCTGATGTTATTTTTTAATATCTTTAAATCCATCAAAGAACAAATTAAGGCTGAATTATGCTAAGCATTGAAGTTAATCTTAACACAAGGAACTAAAAGACAGGAATCCATTTCAAGAGAAGCAGTGGAGATTGTGAATGGGAGTGTGGTGGAGTGCAAACTCCATCCCCTGTTGCTTGCTTAAGTAACACATACATCCATTCGAGTTCCCCCGATTGCCAATTTATTGTTGCTGTGTTGGGAGTTTTCTACCCCTTCCCCTCTCTCCAAGCTGGTTTGCAGTTAGATAGCATCAGCCAAAAGTGTGAGGCTCTTAATTTAGTAACTTTCATATCAAATTTGTAACTGTAAGCAATTTTGTCAAATTAGCTGGGTCATTCCATACTATTTCAACAAATTTCCTTTAAATTGGTTGCTGACCCCTTTTTTTTTCATTTTTTGCACTGTTGTTTATACATCTTTAGAGAGTTCAAAACCAATTTTATAAAAAAAAAAAGTTCCTCATCGTTTGGCGAGGAGATCCCTAGATGGCACTTGGAACACCTTCATTTTTGGAGTTGTAAACATTTATGCAAAATGCTGTAACGTTTTCCCTAATTTAGTTAATTCAAAGACCACTTTACTCAGAATAAAATGCTGAATAGTTTGGTTTATCCTTTTTTCTTATCTGAGATGTTTTGGAAATTTTATTGGTGGTCAAAGTTTACCTTTTTATTACCTTTTACAATTTATTAAATAACCAAAATCATGCTGTCTAAACACGTTTAATATAAAAAATTATGTACCTCGCACTATAGGAGGACATAAATACATACAGTTAAAAACACACTAGTACTTTCGTGACCGCCATCGGTCACTTCCTCAGGTGTGACTACCAGTTCTAAGTAGCAACGGTCAGCATGTATATACAACATGACGTGTCAGGTCAGACGAGTGCGCAGGGAGACATAGAAAGAACAGGTGGTCAGGAGTCATTAATAATTATTACAATATTTAAATCACAGTAAGTCATGTATAAGGTATTTCCAAGCATCAGGAATATAGTTAGGAATATCATTGTTGCCGCAACTTGTACGGTGAGCCAGAATCTGTAAATAGTAATAAATTCTTATTCTTAGGAATAGTCAGAATAGTAACCTCCGACCATATTGGTTCGAAAGGTTTGCTTAGAAGCAAACGTGACATAGCTGTGGAGCCATTACCGACTTTAATACTATATTTGTGTTCCTGCAGTCTGACCTTTAGATTACGAGATGTGGAACCTATGTAGGAAGTATTCCCTTCATCAGGGTCAGAGGACAGGAGAGGGATTCTGTAAATTCCATAATTATCTAATAAATCAGGTCTGTCATGATCGCTACAACCAACGAAAATAATTTACAAGAAGACAACCCAAAGTCAATACCAAAAGGTCTGCAGATATTTTTAAGTAGATGTGAAAGTGGTGGCAAAAACGGGATAGAACCCACAAATTTTATGGTTCTAACTTCTCTGGTTAGTGTTGTAGAGTCAAAATGTTGAGATTTTTTAATAAGTTTATTAACAATGTAATTAGAATACCCAAAGGAATTAGCCAACTCGTAGATTTTCAGGATTTCCTATTCATACCTTTGCTTAGTAGTCTGAGTCGTTTGCTTAGTAGTAACAGGAAAATCCTGAAAATCTACGAGTTGTCTTACAGGCAAGTGTGAACCCTCACTGCATTCTCTGTCAGTTGGCTCCAGACTATGGTATAGTGTACACATATGATGAAGTGAAGTTAAAGATGATGTGTTCTGTGGGAGTTAAAGTGAATGAGGATTGTCATGAGACTACACCCCCACCCCCACCCCCGAAATCTAAGTGGATGGGGCAGACTGTATGTTTTGCCCCTCCAGTTTTAGCACCCAAAATATAAGTTCATTTAATTTAACAGAAAAAAAAAGCTTTCAAATTGTTTAAAAAACAAACGTAATGCTGGTGATTTTTACAGCGTTTTAGCAGTTTTTAATTAGCATTTTTACCTTTATGGTAAAGGAAAGAAAAAGAAAACAAAATAATACTGGGAAAAGAACCTCCCCTGTGCTCCTGATTTTTTCTGCTCTGTTCTACGACTGGTTAATGGGTGGGGGTGGGAAGAGTGAGGGTGAATAATCCTACACAAATATAACAACAAATAGCTGTGTGAATGTGTGTAGAGAAGGCAGGGACATTCCACTCCATTTTTCCTTATGCATTCAAGTTATTTTGAAATCTGTTCTATGCGTATATTCCCAATGGGGTAGGGGGGTTCGTGTTTATCTAGTTCTTGAACAATTAGTGTTGTATTATCGCCTATCAAACATCCCACTTTTCTTAGCTCAATCCATCAATCGGCAAGACCAAACGGCAAGTGCGTTTCTGCCGAAAGCAATAGTCTGAAGTGTGGCATCACTGGAGACACTTTCTGTGACTCTGGGCGGGGGCCTTGAGCTGTTTTTTTCCCAGTGTAAACACCTTTCATCACTGCCACGCCTGCTTACTACCTCATCTGGGTTTCCTATCCTCTTGGCTGAGAATCATGAAGGAAACAATCTTCATTGTAGTGTGCGGGTGGCCGGGGGAGGGGATATGCTTTACCCCAATCTTCACTTCCATGTCCAATTGTCCATCATCGTATTCGTACTGTGACTGTGTAGCCAGTGTTCAGATACTTCACCAGTTTTACTTCCGTGCTTTATGCGTGCTTACAAAAGTGCAATTTTTTTGGAGTGTTTTCGAGATCGTTTTCGTGATCAGAGAATGTTGATCTTTGAAGGCTGAATGGAGAAACTTACAAGCAAAAGGAAACATGAGATGGGTGCAGAATCAATAAATGTAAGTCCATTTTAAAAATCCTTTTTAACAGATATTTGATATTTTGGGGGAATGCATCATTGACTTGTTTCACATAAAAGTATTTTGAATTCAGTTGTAAGATCATGGTGAATTGGTGATATTGATTGTGGGTTGTGTGAGGAATTCGCACTGGTATGGTGCAAATTCCAACAGGCGCTTGCCGCTTATTCAGACTTTTTTAAGGGTGGGTCTGTGTGACAATATTTTGCCTCTGTTGAAAATCCGAGAGCAAGTTTAAAACTTTAGGTGAAAAGTCTAATAAAGACTTTTCACCAAAAGTTTTAACCTACTCCGAATTTATAATTAGGAGTAAGTTAAAATACTACTAATTATAAATTTATTAGGAGTACAGCAATTATTCCTAATAAATTTAGAAAACTTAAACTTTATTTTCTTTTTATCTCTAATCTCGAGTAGGCATTTTGTTTTGCCTATTGCCTCTTATAGTTTTATGTCTATTATATGCAAATTTGGGTCTGCTAGTTTCAAGGATTTAGCTAGAAATTAAAAACTGTTTTTAATCCACTACTACATTAAAACAAGTTATTTTCCCACACAATATTTACGTATTCCAAAAAAAAAAAAAAAAAAACTGAGACATAACACATCATTATCCTCCCAGATTACTGATTAGTTCCGAACCATTAAAAGAGGAAAACTATAAAAAAATTGCTAATATTAACACTTTGTCCTCCTACCTCATAATTTGATTTTAAAGACATTTGATAATCTGCTTTTTTCTAAGGAAATGATTTCCGCAATGTAGTTTTTGTGCTTATTTTTAGTCCATAGAAACCTACATACTGACAGGATGTAGGTAAAAATACCCCCAGAGAAATTACCCCAGAAAACTGAAAAGTGGTAGAAATACCTCTCGGAACAAACGGTTCACTGTAAACTGCCTCACAGGAACACTGATGTGTGGCAGTGTTCCGGTGTGGCAATTTACAGGCAACCCTGCCACACATCTTTCAGCAACTTGGCCACAAAAGTTCAAGAGGAGGGGGGGCTATAAAGATTGCCGTTTTTGAGCTTATATTGAGAACTGAATTAAGAACTCCAAACGAATTTCGAGAAAAAGTTCCATGTAAGCCAAGCGATAAGATAATTGTACTTTAATTTGAAGAAATAAATTGCTGAGGATCCGAAGTACACTTGGTTTGGGGGGACCTATACCCCCAACTTCCGTAATATTATATTCTGGGCCGCTGGAGTCTGTCAGTGTATCCAATATGTTCCCCTTGAAGTGTCCGGGTGCTTGGTTTAGAGGACTCTACCACCAACTTCCGTAATTGTATATTCTGGACCTCTAGTCGGTCAGTGTATTATCGATGTTACCACTAAAGAGCTCTTAGAAACTGGGGGATTCACCCCACCCTCCTGAAGATTCGTGGTCGTGTACAAAATCATTATATAAAGCATGGTCCTAATGTTTACAGCTCTTCGTCCATTTAAACATTTTTGGGGAAAGCCCCCCCCCCAAAAAAACTTCGCGGATGCTTCAAGGGGAACATATTGGATACCCTGACAGACTCCAGCTGCCCAGAATATGATATTACGGAAGTTGGGGGTAGAGGCCCCCAAACCAAGTGTACCTCGGATCCTCGGCAATTTACACTGCTGGCCACCCAAAATGCAACGCCAAGAAGGAAGCATCCGATTGGCCTGAAATTCGCAGCACGCGTCACCCGCAAGAGGACATGCAAATTATTAGCATTGCAGTACATATGCAAATCGTGGGCGCCCGCCACGCCACCAAGAAGCACTATAAGAAGAGTGCACAGAAGTCGGGGTGTAAGTAGTGGAAGTGTGTTGTGCTGCCGGACCTGTGCGTGGGAAGCTTCCTGATGCCTCGTCGCAGAATACGACAGTCATTCCAGCACGTTTCGGAGTTCGACAGAAAATGAATAGTGGCTTATCGCGACAGCGGTTTATCGTACCGAGACATCGCCGCCCGTGTGGGACGACATCCAGCCACAGTGAGGCAAGTATGGATTAAGTGGGTGCAGGAGGGATGAAGGGACCGACGTGAGCAATTGCCGCAGCCGCGGCACTCCACCGAATGAGAGGACCGGCATGTTGTGCGGCAGGCATTGACTGCTCGCATCGCCACATCACGAACGTTAGCGCAGGAATTAGGGTGTGTTGCGCAACAACCTGTGTCAGCACGTACCGTTTGATGTCGTCTGCAGGAGCGGGGACTTGTCGTACGGCGCCCATTGCTCCAATTACCATTGACGTTACACCACCGGTGAGTGCGGCGGCAGTGGGCTGTTGAACGCCACACTTGGACTACGGAATGGCACGACATTGTCTTCTCCGACAAATCCCGCTTTTGCCTGCAACACCACGATGGTCGGATCCGCGTGTGGTGGCACCGCGGCGAGAGACTGTATGACGCCTGCATTATGCATCGCCATACCAGTCCGTCGCCTGGCGTTATGGTTTGGGGCGCAATTGGATATGACACCCGCACCCCTCTGGTACGCATCGCCGGTACACTCAACAGCCACCGCTACATCTGCGACGTTTTGGAGCCTGTAGTCCTCTCTTACCTGCAGGACTTGCCAGCGGCCACGTTTCAATAGGACAATGTGCGCCCACATGTGGCACGCATTGTGCAACAATTCTTCACGGTCCACCAGTTGTCACTGCTGCCGTTGCCTGCCTGTTCTCCCGATATGTCGGCCATCGAACATGTTTGGGTGCTGATCGCCAACCGAGTGGCCCGGCAAGCACCACCCGCGGCTACGCCTGATGAACTGTGGCAACATGTGGAAGCAGCCTGAACCGACATACCCCAAGCCCACATCCAAAGCCTCTTTCGTTCGATGCTGCGGCGTGCAGCGGCCGTTATTGCCAGCCATGGGGGCCACACGAACTATTGATGTCTGCGTGTTCTGCAAGTCGCACGGGCCTGTAAGCTCAATCGTTTCATCTTTGTATCTGTTGTTATGTGTCCAGTAAATTTGGCTTTGCTATCTCGTGTCCTTCTTGGTGTTGCATTTTGGGTGGCCAGCAGTGTATTTCTTCAAATTAAAGTACAATTACCGCTTGGCTTATATGGAACGTTTTCTCGAAATTCGTTTAGAGTTCTCAATATAGGCCTAGAAATGGCAATCTTTATAGCCCCCCCCCCCCCCACGCGCCTTGAACTTTTGTGGCCAAGTTGCTTAAAGATGTGTGGCAGGGTTGCTGGTAAATTGCCACACCGGAACACTGCCACACATCAGTGTTCCTGTGTGGCAGTTTACAGTGAACTGTTTGTTCTGGGGGTATTTCCTCCAGGGGTATTTTTACCACTTCAGTTTTCGGGGGTATTTTTACCACTTTTCAGCTTTCGGGGGTATTTTTACCGTTTACCATACTGTCATACAAGCGTAATGCGTAATGAACTTCTTCATAATGACAAAAGTACCTAAGTGAGCCTACTTTGGGATATGCCCCCCCCCTTCACTTACAAATATAATCTGCTGCATATATTTCATAGTATTATTTTGCTTATGAAATGTCAAATGCCTTCACTACAATATTCATAAAGAAAACAGAAATAACTTAATCTGACTCATGAAATGCCTGATTCTTTTTAAACTCTGCATCATAGTAACTCTGTATATATACAGGATGCATAGGAAAGTCCCTTTAGCCTGAAATAACTTGTGAACAGAGAGAGGTACAGTTATGAAAGTGACATAACGGTGTAGTAAAGTGACTACGCCCGATCGAATACAATCAATAGCATCGCCCCTAGTGGCAAAATGCGGAAGTTAGCCATTGCAAATCGAAAACGAAAAGAGACAGAGCAAAATTTCCAATTACAAAGTTGTAGAGCATCAATTAATTAGTACAAAACGACATTTGTTTCACACGAATAAGATAAATTGTCGCCTGAATACCCTAAAATGTCCGAAATCGATGCGCGACGATTCGAATCTGCATATTCACATTTCGCAAATGTAGCCGTATGCAAATGTAGATTGTGACGTTGTACCATACCTATGATATAAAAACCAGTAGCAGGATGTACCCTGATCAGAAGTTTAGGTTTACGTACGCTGTGTGAGAATGGCGAGCTTCATTAACTCCCAATATTGCGAGATGGTGCTTATTTACGGCGAATGCCAAAGAAATGCGGCGCTAGCTGCACAGGAATATGCCGTTCGTTTTCCAGCTGGGCCACATCCAAGTGCGGTTACCATTGCAAGTTTAGTGAGACGGCTCAGGGAGACAGGAAGCACTAAAAGTTGTTCTCGTACTGGCAGACCAGTGGGCGCAGGTATGCGCATAATTGCAGAGGATATTTTGGCATATGCACTAGCCCATCCACAAAGCAGTACAAGAGATATCAGCAGGGCGAGTGACTTAACACGGGGCCGTATATGGCAAATACTGCATGCTCAAGGTACACATCCCTATCATGACACTCCGCAGCAAGAACTGTTACCACGGGACAATGAGCGTCAATTTGATTGGTGCAACTGGGCGTTGATTAATGCCGAAGGTGACTAAGGCTTTTTATCCAACATTCTTTGGTTGGATGAGGCACTGTTCCACCGTTACTTTCACGAATACAAATGTGTATTGTGGGCAATGGCGAATTCTTCGAACATACTCGACATTAACTTTTGATCACTCTGTGCCAGTTTGCCTTTTTTGTTTTTGTTTTGTCTGCCGTCATCAAACTGTATTGACATAAGTACGCATTTGTGCAATAAATTGTGTGTATTTGCTAATACCTATGCCTGTTCCCTTCAAACGTTCACACAAAAGGTCGTGCATCGATTTCGGACATTGTAGGGTATTCAGGCGACAATTTATCTTATCCGTGCGAAACAAATGTCGTTGTGTACTAATTAATTTATGCTCTACAACTTTGTAATTGGAAATTTTGTAATCTCTTTTCATTTTCGATTAGCAATGGCTAACTTTAACATTTTGCAACTAGGGGCGCTGCTATCGGTTGCATTCGATTGGGCGTAGTCGCTTTACTATACCGTCATCTCACTTGCATAACTGTACTTCTCTCCGTTCGCAAGTTATTTCAGGCTAAAGGGACTTTCCTATGCACCCTGTGTATATATGCGCGAGCACAACGTTCTGATATAGTTTTAGAGCTTTATTTAAAAAATAGGAAAATACTTTGCCCCCCCTCCCCCAATTTCTGAAACGTTGGTACGTCACTGTACTGAAATATCTTTAGATGTTGCTCAAAGCCATCCAAACTTAGGATTAGTTCCAAGTAAAAGTTTATGTATTTCTTGTTTTAAAACAGAGTTATACTTTAGTTTGCAATGTTGCATGTTTTGATCCCAGACAAATGGCCAGTAATGGAGGCAAGTGTTACAATCAAATGAAAGAACAGTGTTATATTTGACCCCAAAAAAGCAAATTCCAGTTAAAGATAGGATGAGATGTTAGTATGGTTCAAGGCTTTCTGGAAAATGTAAAACAATCATTGTTGGAGTTCTTGAATTTTGAACCAAAAGAACTGTCTCTTGATGCTGTCTTAAGTTTGCATTTCATGAGAGACAGCAAGTATATCAAGTTATGGCCCATAGTCAAGATAATGATGATCCTTTCTCATGGGCTAGCCTCAGTAGAAAGAGGATTTTCCATCAATAAATTGATAGAACTTGAAAACCTAAAAGAAGCATCATATATTTCACAGCGCCTTATTTATGCCCATATTAAGTCTTATGGTGACATTTCTGGTGTTAAGATAACTAAGGAAATGAGAACTGTGGCATCTTCTGCTAGAATGAAGTATATGCAGCATTTAGGAGATCAGTGAGCCAAACAAAAAAAAAGCCAAGCAAAAATGAAAGTATAAAAAAAAAAAAAAGTTAATTGAAGAAAAGGTTGTTTATCTAAAACAAACAAAAAAAGGTGTGTTTGCAATTAGATATCGCTGAGACTTCGGTATCTGCTGATATTCTCGCATAGATCGCAGAGTCTGCTAGAGACATTTCTTTGTTTATAAGGGCAAACAGTCTTAGGAAAACTGCTAAAGAAAAAAATTCATCATTTAGGTGAAATTGAAGCAAAAATTTCTGAGAAACACAGGGACCTGAAAAATGTCTAAAATTTTTCTATTTCAAAATAGTGATGAAGTTAAAGGTCTGACATTTAACTTGATAAAATAACAAAATAATTATTAGAATATTATTTCTACATCTAAGAAAATGATTTTCTATGTTATTGTTTACTTTCTTAATACTATAATTGCATACACAAGTTTTTCCGGTATGATTCTGCAGACAAATAGCTGTATTGTCTAAAGTGAGTTGATTTTCCTTTGGGGGCATCAGCTTTGTGTCCAAGTCTTTTGTTGACATTTTGATAAGAGCTGTTTACAAGTAAATCATGTTCCCATTTACAGACAATATTGGAATGGCCCATAAACATCTGGAGAAGCAAGAGGATATCTGTCTTTATGAAGAAGTTAAATGACAGTAGGATTTTATTTTACAAGGGGGTCTGTAGCTGAGTTTTTATGCAGATTTGGGTGGATATGAAGGTACATGTAGTATTAAAAGGAATGAAGCCTGTTAGCGTACACTTGATTCTAGCTGAGCAATGCTTTAGAGCCTGAAACGCACCACTAGCAACTTTCGTCACTTTAGTGTCTGCTGGCCTAGAATCATTGGCCAAAATACCGCCAGAACATTTCCAACAATTGTAGATTCCATGCCACAACAACTTTGTGGCATGGAACTGGTGGTTTACTGCTGTTGTGAAAGCAAAAGGTGGAACTTGCTCACCATTATGTGGGTATGTACCAGAGCTGAGTTCGGGCTCAATTTTAAGAGCCTGAGCCCTAAGTACGTCAGTCCGAGCCCCCCTGAGCCCGAATTTTATGTTACAAGATACAGCCTGGTCCCGAACGTCTCCCACTCTTTCTTCCCCATGTAATTAACCAATGTCTTTCTCAGCTTCAGAATAGGGTAAGGATATCCATCTATTTCGTTTCTTTGACTATTAATTTCTTCCTGAAATGTTTCTGGTGGCCGAGTATCAAGACAAATTGGGAGGCACAACAACCTACGTCGTATGTTGCTCAACAGAATTAGCAGAGAACTGCCCTGTTGAGGTAGGGAGCAAACCTTCATCAGCTTACTATTTACTATCTATAGTTCTTAAAGAAACTTTTCCTTTGCAGAAATTCAGTGATTCATGGCCTATGGTATTTGTTACTCCAGCTTGGAATGAATATCCCTGCAGAGTTCCCATCTAGACCCAGTTGCCAAAGAATTCTATTTAACAACTAGAAGGTGTAAATAAAAGTCTGGTATGATAAATCATACAAAATCAGATTTTTTAAAAACAAGTTAGTAAAATCATGCAATGCACTGATTTTGATACGTTTTCCAACATACCAAAAATCATTAATCAAGTTATTACTCAAGTTATGAGGATAATGGCTGTGGAATAAATCTCACTCCTGTGCCCTGAGCTTTGACCCCATTTCGATGATATTCAACAGAACCGGTTCAGTATATCTCCGGAACAACATACTAAAGTTTGGTCGCAATAGAAGCATTTTTACGTAAGTTATGACGCGTAAGGGCGATGGAATAGATCCCGCTCCTATGTCTTGACCTTTGACCCCATTTCGTCCATTTTCAAAAGGGTTCATCCCCAGGTTGTCCCCTACCGCATACTAAAATTTCATTGAAATCGAACCATTTTTACATGAGTTATAGTGCGGACAGACAGACGGACAAAGCTGGAGTATATATGCTTCTTCAACCTATGGTTGGAAAGCGTAAAAAAAGGAAGCAAAATTCTGTCCCTCTCTTATAGCCCGAACTCCAGTAAGTATTATGCAGCCCGAGCCCGCGTCTTCGGGCTCGGGGTGAGTATGAACCCTGTAAAAGAATCTACAGTTTTAATGAAAAAGAAACCAATGATGAGACATTTTGCCCAGTGTATGGGGAAGTAAATAACATTAATGGTAACATAATTATAAATACACCACACTGTGAATACTCAAGAGACGCAAATAGCGTATTAAATCCGTTTATTTTTGCGGTGTAGTAAGTATAGATTCGCCAAGCTTTTGCCTCTGGGCCCTACAATTCCACCACTGTTTGGACGACTAAAGAACCATAAACCTGGATCTGCCGTCCGACCTATTGTAGCAAAGAACAAATCTCCTACGTACATATTAGAAAAATCACTAGCCAAATTCTTATCTGAATGGTTAAAAAACTCTGATTACGTAATCAAGTCAACAAAAGAATTTGTGGAGTGCGCAAGAAACTTGAATATACTTGATAGTGATATAATGGGAAGTTTCGACATAGTGTCTTTATATCCATCTATACCTATACCAGAGGCTGTTGCAAACCTTGAGGAAATAATCGACACCTCCCGTGAATTCACACCAACTCAAACAAAGAAAATTGTCAGTGCCTTAAATTTGGTTACTAACCTCAACTATTTCAAGTTGGATGGAAGCATCTACAAACAAACAAAAGGAGCACCGATGGGTTCACCTCTATCTTCAGTCCTTGCCGAAGCAGTACTTAGGCCGCTAAAAGATTTGATCTTTCTAAATTGTATTAAGAAACCCCGAGTGTGGATCCGTTATGCTGACAACATATTCTTCATATGGGAACACGGAGCAGATGAATTAAATGATTTCATGCACAAGATAAACAAACTACACAATACGATAAAGTTTACCATGGAGCTTGAAGTAGATGGAGCGTTGAATTATCTTGACGTCACGCTCAGAAGAAACAGAACATCCAGCTTCGATTTTGACGTTTATTATAAACAGACCGCAGTACCGAACCTTGTTCCTGATTCGCACAGCCCAAAAGAGTATAAACTTTCTGCGTTTAGAGCATGGCTCTATAGAGCATATAACGTATGCAAACCCGACTACCTAAATAATAAGGAAATTGGTAATATTTATAGCAAAGGTCTAAAGGCTGGATATAAGAAAGATGACATAGACAGAATACATAGAACTGTAAGAAATCGTGTAATGTCAGCAATAACAAAACCCCCTAGTAAGACAGTGAGATTCACAGGATCCATCACATATGTTCCAGGTTTTACATATTGGTTAAAGAATTTATTACGTAAATACAACGTACTGATAGCACTGAAGTCCCAGACTCCGTTATCACATATGATATCAAGTTGCAAGGATATACAGTGTGAGAAAGAAAAGGCAGGTGTGTACGCTATACCGTTAGTATACCCTGACAACACGGAAAAGGTGGAATGACAAAGCGATCCTTGGATACTAGGTGTAAAGAGCATGTGCGAAGTGTCAACCAGGACATGCAGAATACAGCCCTCTCCAGAGAAGTCATGCATTCCTCGGCTGCTCCTCAATGGAATAATATTAGAAGAATTGCCCCCATACACGAATTTTAAAGAGACTGCCATCAGGGAAACAGTCGAAATCCTATCCAGCAAACTGGCGTGCAATGATATAGTTTCTACTGAACTACCAAAAGCTTGGCATGATGGAAACACATTGCGACACACCGTATAATTGCGTGATGAAAATTCGTGTAATACGCTCATGATGTCACCCGCGCTATTTCAAAAATCGTCTTTGTTCCTTATGTGTTCCAATTCCCTGCATTTTTATGTCTACCATTGCCTTGAGAAAGCCTCCCAGTGGAGTGCGAAAGCTTGGCGAATCTTTATACTTACTACGCCGCAAAAATAAACAGATTTAATACTCTATTTGCGTCTCTTGAGTATTAACATTAATGTTTCATGTGAGGCTTTTTAGGGCTTTCACCTGTTAAGATTAAGAAGCTCAGCTGTAAAAAAAGACCCTTAGCTATAGAAAAAAAGTAGAAAAGTTACATCAGCAATGAAGAAGAAACTAAGTGCTAATCTTGATGTCAATTTGGATGAGTCTCTTGGAAATAAAGAGACTGATCTGAAGGAAGATGAGTACACTATTCTCTTAAATAAACGGAAAGAAAATTTTAAGGAAAGTACAACTGTGCCAGAGAAAGTAAAAATATTAAGTTTAGTGCCATAGTCATGGTCTGTAGCAAAATCATGTCATAAATTTGGCACTAGTCAGTACTTAGTGAGAAACACACAGAGCTTAGTTGAGAGGTGTGGTATCCTCTCTAATGTTGAGCAGAAGTCCAGAAAACTTTCAGAGAAAGTGGTTGATAAGGTTGTAGCTTTTTATGAAAGTGATGAAAACAGTAGGATATGCCCTGGTGCAAAAGACTGTGTTTATATTAGGAATAGGGATGGACAAAAGGAATCCAAACAAAAAAAGACATATTATGCAACCTTAGAGAACTGTATTAGAACTTCTGTGCTGAAAACCCTGAAGAAAAAATAGGGTTTAGCAAGTTTGCTGAGCTGCGACCAAAATGGTGTGTTTTGGCAGGCAGTTGTGGGACCCAATCTGTGTGCGTATGTGCTGAACACCAAAACATCAAACTGATGCTACATAGTGCAAAGATTAACACTGACTACAAAGACTTACTGGATTCAATGATGTGTGACTTACAGAGCAAAAGGTGAATGTTAGGGAGTTGTAGTGATTGCCCTGGAACAGATGCTGTAAGAGATTTGATTACAAATGGTTTGGATGAGGAAGGTGATATTTTTTTGACACTGTGACATACAGACAGCAGGTAACAACAGATAGGGTGGCTTTCATAACTATTACAAAGTCTACTGATAAATTAATTAAGGATTTGCTGGATCGACTAGTTTATCTGAAAAAATATCACTCCATTTCTAAACCAGTCTCGTTACACAAAACACAGAAAGGATAGTTTAGAAAGTAATTAATGCATAGTTTATAGGGTTTTTTTCTGAGAACTTCTCATTTGTTATTCAAGATGAGATCCAAAGTTTTCCTTGGATAAATGACCAAGCAACTTTACATCCCTTTGTATTAATTGGATAAATGACCAAGCAACTTTACATCCCTTTGTATTCATTGGATAAATGACCAAGCAACTTTACATGATCAACCTAAATGAATGATCAACCAACTTTACTACAAAGACCCAGTCTATCAATCTCTGATATCAAAAAGTTTTTGTGTAATCAGCAACTGCATGAAACATACCACCACAGTAGTATCTTGTTTTTCAAAAAAGCTCTGCTGTTGGAGATCAAAAGCATGGCATCTTTTGTACAGAAAACTATATAGGTACTTTTTAGATGGAGCTGCTGGACAGTACAAGAACAGAAAATACTTTGCAAACTTGTGTTACTATAAGAAAGACTTTGGTCTTGCTGCAGAGGGGAATTTTTTCGGGACATCTCATGGAAAAGTGCCATGTGACGGAATAGGCAGGACAGTCAAATGGCTAGTGTCCAAGGTAAGCCTGCAAAGAGTAGCAGGGAATCACATCCTGACACCTCGTGAGATGTTTACTTTTTGTGCAAAAAACACAAACAATTTCATGTATGTTAGTGAAAGTGATGTTGGGTCAAACACCAAACTACTGGAAGAATGATTTGCTAATGCTGAGATGATACCTAACACAAGACAGAAGCATCAATTTGTACCTGTAGACTACAACTTGATAAAGTGCTTTATCACATCAGCTTCAGAGGACTTTGAGGAACTGAATATCACCAAACTTTTTCAATAGATCTTTCTCTTGAGCTTAAAGAAAGGGATTACATCGTATGCATTTACGATTCCCATTGGTAGCAGCACAAGTGATTGAGGTCCAGCAGTCAGAGAAGGAATGCAAAGTCCACTTCCTCTATCCAATGGGACCATTGATGTTATTTGAAAAGTCTAAAAAAGACACTGTTTGGATGTCATATGAAAATGTTTTGTGTGTTCTTACTTCTGTTGAGTTGTCAACTGCCACTGGAAGAACATTGAACCGGGGTTGAGCAATGAACTTAACGAACTGTTACATCACAAGACCAAGCTCAAGAAAAAAAAAACTCACTATTATAATTTTTGGTAAAAGAAAAACACCTTGAAAATTACCAACCAGATGTGTCACTTTCAAGTGGCTCATTATTTATAACTGTAAAATTTGTGTAAATTCGTATTTAAAATTTAAGTTTAGGCTAATTATTGTTTTCATTAATTGTGTGCAGAATCATAAGCAACAAGCCATGTAAGTAATCATCTAGTTTTTGTTTCTCATTAAATCTTTCATTGTAATTGTGATGTTAATGTTTACGTAATGGAAACCTTCAACATTTAACACCCTCCTCCTCTTAAACTTGTACACTAGTCTTTACTCTAGCGCTATATTTCCTCCACTATGTATTTTTCTTACTTTACTCTTTATTTACACATTTTCCATCTTTCAATTAGATATTAAAAGGTAGTTAAAATTGTCCTTCAAAACAAATGGGAGAATGTGGATTTTTTTCACAACTTTAAGCTCAAATATTTTCATTATTAAGCAAAACAAAGTGATAAAAATTTTGGTATGATGTTGTTACCAAACAGAAGCCACTGTGGTATAAAATTCAGATTTTTACTGTGTACCCCACTGGAGATATAGTTACTGAAAAAAACAAATATTTCCCATTTTCGTCAGTGAAAAAATCTTGGAAGGGCTCAAAACACTCCAGTTTTCTCACCCTAGATACAATCTACTGTTACAAAGGTCCTTGCACAATAAAATTGGTTTGAGTGTTTTGACCCCTTCCCGGTGAAAATTTGGCTCAGAAATTGAAAAAATGCAAATTTCAATAGTCAACTTTGACCAATAAAATTTCCAAAACACCTCAGATAACAAAAAAGGGTAAATCAAAATAATTAGCAATTTATTCTGAATAATATAGCTTTTGAGTTAGCTAAATTAGGGGAAAAGTTATAGCATTTTGCGTAAATACTTGCAACTCCAAAAATGGAGGTGTTCCAAATGCCATCTAGGAACCTTCACGCCAAACGGTCACAATTTTTTTTTTTTATAAAATTGGTTTGAATTCTTTAAAGATGTATAAACAACTGTGCAAAAAATAAAAAAATAATAAAAAATGGTGCAGCAGCCACCCTGTGTAGAAATTACATGGAATGACCCAGCTGCTAAGCCAACAAAAATGGATTCTAATCAGTAGGGACTATTTTTCATTGCAGAGGTAGCTGTTTTGTATCTTCAGTAGTAGCAGTACACTCTTGGGTTCACTCGGAGTGTAGTAACCAACTCGCATATGCTACTCAGCTGCAGAGCATGAATGTATACCCCCAGTATAACCATTCTGAGAAAGTGATTTCCTTCCCTGCCACATACTAATTTAATTAACCCTAGATGTTACCACTCCTCTATTTACTGCCACCCTTGCATAATACCACATGTTAGGTCTGAACAGACATGATGTATGTAAAACATTACTTGATATACTGCCAATGTATATTACTACACCATCCCTCCTTTCCCAGTGCAAAATGTATGTGATGTACTGCCACTTACAAGCTGTGTCAGAATTCCCATACTATTTTTTCAGACTGTGATTTAATTGTGGCATATCTTAATGTTAAAGAGTCTGATCCAATCAAATATACAAATCATTGCCTTAAGAAGATTCTTTGCCGCCTTGGTGGCACAGTGGTCTAAGCGATGGCCTCTGATCATTCGTCCGAACGGGGTACGGGTTCGAATCCCGGTGAGGCATGGATGTTGTGTTTGTCTTACGGCACTGGCTCTCTCCCTTCCCTGGAACCAGTGACCCCAAAGTAGGGACGGGCAACTGCTTATAGCCCATTGAGTTGCTCACGGTGGTCGTTAAACCTCCAACCAAAAAAAAAAAAAAAAAGAAAAAAGAAAAGAAGGTTCTTTAAGTAAACTATCAGGATGGTGATATTTTGAATGCACTTGTTGAATTAGGTTGTGCTCTGAAAAATAATTAGATTGAAATGTAAAACACAAATGAAAATAGATGAGGTTTTTCAAACAGACCAAGGTATATATATACCTGGGTAAAATCATATTGTGTAATGCTATTAATTTACACTTGATAACATTTTAGTAATGTATCATGATTTTTTATTCATTTCCTTATAACTAAAATGTCAACTGCGCCTTGTATTCTGCATTTAGTGCATATCAGAAGCTTCCAAAATGGAAACGCACTTTGAACTACAATCTGCACTAAGTACGTAACATATAACTTCATTTTTAATTAACATTTTTATTTAATATAAATTATGATTTTTTATGAACCATAATTAACAAAATTTGTGTTACTTAAAAATAATTGATAAATTTGATATAAGGTCTCCCTTGATGTAACACCACAATGTAATGTAACAAATTGTGGCGGTACATCAAGGGTTGACTGCATTATGATAGACTCACTTTGTTAAAAAAGAACTTTAGTACTGCATATACACTGAAGTGCCAGAAAAACTGGTACACCAGTCTAATACTTGGTAGGTCCCCCACGGGAGCGCAGGACTGCAGAAATACGACTGGGCATGTACTCCACTAGCGTCTGGAAATATGCTGTAGGCAATGCACACCATACTTACTGCAGAGCGTTCCACAATTTGGGTGTATTCCAAGGTCTCGGGTTCCTGTGTTCGATAGCGCGTTGCATGGCATCCCAAATGTGTTCTATCACGTTCAGATCTGGGGACTTGGGTGGGAATGGCAACACCCCAAACTCAGATGAATGCTCCTCTAACCATAATGTGGCGTCCTAACACTTGTGTGGAGGTGCATTGTCCTCTTGGAACAGGCCCAACCCATCAGCATGAATGCAGATGGGTTGGGCCTGTTCCAAGAGCACCTTGTCAGAAAGGATGTGCACATAGTGTTGGCCGGTCACAGACGTTTGTAGACGTACCAGGGCTACCAGTGAAGTCCAGTTAAACACACCCCATACCATTATGGACCCCCCACCAGACGGTACAGTTCCCTGTTGACAAGCAGGATCCATGGCTTCATGGGGTTTAAGCCACACACAAATCATTCCATCTGCCCGATGCAGTTGGAAACGTGACTCATCAGACCAGGCTACTTGTTTCCAGTCTTCAATTGTCCAGTGGCGGTGTTGCTGTGCCCAAGCGAGGTGCATAGCTCTGTGTCGTGCACACATCAAGGGGACTCGAGTTGGGCGTCGGCTCCCAAAGCCCATATCGTGCAGGGTATGTTGCACAGTCCGGACGCTGATGCTTGTTGCTCCAGCATTGAATTCCGATGATACCTGCAAGAGTGTTGCACGCCTATCGGGTAAAACGATTCTTGACAGCCGACGATGGTCGACTGTCAAGAATCGTTTCACCAGTGTGGCCGTAAAAAAGCTCAAGCGAGGCGCATAGCTCTGTGTCGTGCACCCATCAAGGGAACTCGAGTTGGGGGTCGGCTCCCAAAGCCCATATTGTGCAGTGTACTTTGCACAGTCCGAACGCTGATGCTTGTTGAGGCTCCAGCATTGAATTCCGATGATACCTGCGAGAGTGTTGCACGCCTATTGCGTGAAACGATTCTTGACAGCCGACGATGGTAGACTGTCAAGAATCGTTTCACCTGTGTGGCCGTAAAAAGACATTCGTTCACCCAATGTCTTTTTACGGCCACACTGGTATATCGTAGGTTGGAGGTTTTGCCAGAATTCTTGTAGTCATGGTACGCCCTTGCAATGGTCGTCCGTGAAAATCCGAACTTCGTTTCTACCTCCAAAATACTATGGACCATCTCACGAGGGCCAACTATGACACTGCGTTGAAAATCGCTTAAATCGTTATTACTTGTCATTCTCATGCCGAAAACAGCACTGCCAGCTGGCAAGGATGTCTCTCGCTTTATATACGCACTGGCTGATGCAACCGAGTACGTGCGTAGGTGACGTTGCTATGTATTTTGCATGAGCTCGTTTGTACCAGTTTTTCTGGTACTTCAGTGTATTTGGCCCCATTTTGAGTCATTGCACTTAGGGCCTCTGGCAGTCCTGTTTTGAGCCATAGGTTAGACATAAAATGCATAAAATTGGGGCTTGTAGAGACAGTTATTTTTGCAAATAGTGTGGAAGACCAGAAGAGGAATATTGCATGTCATATACTACACAACATACTGTATTTCCTTAACAATCTGTGCCACAAACTGTTGGTAAATTAAAGTCAAGTACTAAGATACATAATTTTTCTTGTGAACTTAAACTCCTGCTTGCTTGTATTTTTTTGTTTATCTTGTTTGAGTAATTTATCTATTTCCTTTTTTGGGTAGTTATTTTCTGTTTGCATTACTTCCAGTTCATCCATGTGGGCTTTTTTCATATCTTCTGCAGAGACGAGATTATTTATTTTTCCTAAAAATTGGTTTGCAACATTTTTATTCATTGAATATGAATGAAAGGAGTTAAAATCTAGTATTTTGTTTTTATCCAAAGGTTTTGTGTACATTTTTGTTAGGAACTTATCTTCCTGGACATAGATGATCAAATTCAAGAAGTTTCATTTTCCTTCAGTTTGAACCTCCAAAGTGAACTTAAGGGAATCATCTAATTCATTAAAGCACCTTAGAAGTTTTTCTGGAAGATTTTCATCCTTGCTATCTATAATGAATAAGATATCATCCATATATCTGTGATAAAGGCAAAAGTATGAGGGCTGAACCAGTACCTTTTCTTCCAGCTTTCCTACATAGTAATTTGCCAGCAGTAAACTTCTTGGATTTGCCATTACTTATTCACAACTTTCTGGACAACCAGCTTAAATTAAATGCCAGAATTTACATCATCACAACACTTTTTCTCCATTTTAAACCTGCATTCTCTTTCTTTGGTGCTAGCCTATTCTTACTGTGGTCAACAGCACTCCCTTCCCTACTCGAAAATCTAGGGCCCATTTCCTCTCCACACACACATGCATTACAAAACCACTCCTACGGATCCTTAAACAATGAACTGGAAAGGATTCTTCATCCTTGTAGGCATTGGAAATAAGTGCTACACATTTAGCTACTCTCCACATCCATATGGTTGAAGGAAGAAGTTCCCTCTCTTTGCCAGCAATTAAGTGATAGTGATGTTAACAAGTGACAGTGTTTTAACTTTCTGTATATCTGTACGTGTACCTCTCTTCTACGTTTTAAGTTCCTGAGGGATTGGATCATTTCTCTCTTCCCAGACCCTTTAACACCAGTAAGCTTCATGCCCTGTGTTTGAAAATCGTTGGTGTCTCTGCTCTTACTGATTCATTCTGAGAAATGCAAAACTTCAGTTTCAGAGTTTTGCAGGAGGGAGGGGGGCTGCTCAGCAGAAAAAACATATATATCTATTAATAAACTTTGTTGTTGTCTATTTTTTTCCAGATATGAATATGCCTTGGCCCTCACGTATTTAACCCAAGTTTGTTTTGTTTCCCAGATTGATGAATTACAACAACAGCTGAAGTTAGCAGGTAAAGAAATTTCATGTTACCGTGCCCATCATAAGAAAACCAAAGCGTTGTGTGAAGAATTGGATAGTGAAGTCGACCACCTTGAACTGGACCAGAGGAAGATACCTAAATCTTCTAGATCAAGCCCAAACCTTGTAGATCAAGAAGAGGCACATTAATTATTGTTTTTGTTTTATAATCATAATTTATTGTTCCCATGTGTTTGTGTACCATAACAAACTTATTTGACAAATTCAATAACTTTCTGTCCATTGTCACTTAAAAAAAAAAGTACCGTATATACCCGCGTATAAGTCGACCCCCCATCCCTTTCAGAGGAAAAAATCGTAAGAAATCGGAAACTCGCGTATAAGTCGATCCCGGAATGAGAAAAAAATTCAATGAATTTATTCAAAAACATTTGAAAACGAAAAAAATTATATATATAATACTAAATTTAATTTGCATCCAAAAACTTCATCGGAACCCTTCAAAATCCGATTCAGAGTCAGACTCGCCAAACAGTTCAAAAAAGTCTTTCTCCGTCATCGGCGCGTCATCATAAACATCAGTATTTCCATCTATGCCTGTGTCATCAGAATCACTGTCATCATCGCTCATAAAAATCTCATCATCCTCTGTGCCATCAAGTTTGTTACTAATGCAACATTTCTCGAATGATTTCACGACCATTTCCGCAGGTGTCGCATCCCAAGCATCCTTGACCCATCGCGCAATCAAAACGATATCCGGCTTCTTTAGATTTCTGCCCTTGGTTTCAGTCGGCAAATCGGAACTTATCCAATCTGCCCAGTACCTCCGCACATTGTCCTTGAAGGGCTTATTAAGGCAGACATCTAGTGGTTGAAGAACAGATGTCAACCCACCTGGGATGGGATGACAGCAAGAGTTGTTTTTGAATTTTCTGCAGTTTTTTTCACTTCTGCACAACGGTGTGCAACAAACATATCCCACACCAAAAGAGAAGGTTTCCTCAAAAGTGCACCTGGCCTTTTGTTCCACACATTCTTTAACCAGTCAATTGTTCCAGATTCGTTCATCCATCCTTTTTCATGGGCACGAACGAGCACACCAGACGGAAAGACAACGCTTTTCAGCAGAGTTTTGCGTTTGAAAATAATTACTGGAGGTAGCTTACTGCCGTCGGCCAAACAGGAAAGAACAACCGTGAAACTGGATTTTTTGTGGCCAGTCGTTTTGATCAAGATATTTTTTTCGCCTTTTTGGTTCACCGTCTTATTTCCAGGAAGGTCGAAACACATGGCGGTTTCATCCATGTTCCCTATTTGGGAAAGTTCAAAAGCAGTCTCTTTTTCTCTTTTGAATTACCGTAATTTTCGGACTAAGAGCCGCATCGGCGTAAGGGCCGCAGGTGAGAATTTTTGCAATCTTGGAAGCAAAAGTTGCCATGTACCTGTGAAGTCGTGGTGCTACTCAGAAAGCTAAATTATCTTCCTTATTTTCATGAATTAACTCATGCCCAACGTGATTATATGTATACTTCAAAGGCTAATTCTGCAACTCAGTGTCGATCTGCTTTATACACTATTTTTTTCATACTGGCAAACATTTTTATTTATACATTTTTTTATTAATCATGCTAATGATGTTATTTGTTTGCCTTTATTAAATGCTCAGAACCATTTATGTAATCAATATAAATCACAGTTAATCTTAAGACTCCCGTTAGAATATCGCATTGCTCGTAAAACCGCACAATTGTCTAAATTCCATTCAATGTGGATGTCTGCTACAGGATGGTTCTCTGTTCACCGCAATAGAATTCGTCTTAGAAGTAATTAACTTATAAATTATCGCTTGTTATGCTTTCGATTAATGTTTTCTTTAATAATATGTTCCTTCTATGTTATGCTTTTTTTCTCATGTAGAGACGTTTCCTTTTACCAGCTGCTTCGCACGTGTTCGCTGATCTGCCGCCAACACTTCGAAACGGCGGTGCGCTTTCTCTCTTTCAAGTGGTTTGACCTACTTTCATTTACTGCGCACTGAGCCGTTACCGCTGGGCGCGCTATCCACAGAAGCCTCGGACGTCACGCTACTCGTCTGTGTGTTTATGTCCCCATTCCATCCCCCATGCAAAGGGCGTTTAAGTCGGGCATTCCTGTTCTCCCCCACTTTCCCTCCTAAACCATCATCAGGACAGCGGAGTTATTGTCTAACGTATGAGTAGAAGGGGGGGGGGGGCATGATCACAGTCGAGTTTGTGAACAAAAAAAAAAAAAAAAAGACGTGGTTTGAAAAAATTTACTAAGTATCTGCATGAAAAAAAAAAGGAGGGAAGAAAGTCTTATCGAAAACAAATTTGGCATAAGGGCCACACACACCCGAAAAATTTCACTTTTAGTAACATAAGAGCCGCGGCTCTTAGCCCAAAAATTACGGTACATACTTTTGAAATTCCATTATCTTTGCTTAGAGGTCACGAGGTAACTTTTGGGCAATTTTGGTGCGCTGGCATAGACACAACCCATAGCAGTTCATGAACCTTGTGCACCAACCTGGTGAGGCACGAAAAGTGTTATTTGCGGCTGCAAACTTTTCATCTTTTGCGAGCTTCATTGATCGCAAACGTATACCAGTTCGCGTTACAATGTAATCATTTTGTCTGCAGCCCACAATCCAATCATTCAAGACACTTTCCAGCTCTGGGAAAGATGTCATTCCACGGCGCAGCGCCTTTTGCGATTTTGGGATTTTCACCAAGTCCGTGTTTTTTTACGCCAATCTCGAATCAGTTTTTCGTTAATGCCAAATTGACGTGAAGCAGCACAGTTGTTAGTATTTTCGGCAAAAGAAACCACTTTCAACTTGAATCCTGCGTTATAGGACATCCGTTTCTTTACACAATCCGTGTCACCCATAATAGGAGAAGTGAGACACGTGCGATTAAGAACAAGAAAAACACGTGCGATTAAGAACAAGCAACACCTAACACTGGCTGTCGCATGGCTCCGTTACGTCAAAGGTCAGCGCAATCAACTGGTAGTCGGAAGGGCGGAGCTTTCTATGCGCGGCTGTGACTGCGCTGTGGATACGCAAAGCCAGGAGAGAGGAGACTTTTCAAAGCGCGGAGAAATTCGGAGGGTCACGATTTCGTAATTCTACCACATCGGTATTCTTTCTTTCTTTCGGAGGGTTGCGATTTCGTAATTAATACTGCATCGGCATTTTTATTTCTTTTGGGATGGATTGCCTTTTGCCTCACGGGAAGAACTTTTGGACTTACGATTTTTTTAGACCCCGCGTATAATAAGTCGACCCCATTACTTTGAAGCTCTCATTTTGTCCCAAATTTTTCGACTTATACGCGAGTATATACGGTAAGAAAGTATGCGGGAGTGACATGGAGGAGACTGGCACAAGACAGACCGTTGTGGAGGAAACTTGGGAGACCTTCGTCCAGCAGTGGATTGATAATGGTTGACAATGATGATGATGATGATATACGGTAAGATCTCAAATTTTCCATGTGTACAATTTTATGTGCAACTTTGCCCAAACATGTTGCATGTACAGTATGTGCTGGTAGTTGCAGATTTTTGTGCACTGCATCAGTTTATTCACTTTTTGCAGCTGTTATTACTTTGCAGTGCCAGTTACTACATATTGTGAGTTTAATTTATTGTACTTGGTATTTGTTATTTTGCCTGTGAACTTCTCTATAAATTATATATGTATAAAGAAATATGTGTGAAAAATGCCCTTGAGTCACAGAAATTGATTGTCTAATAAGTTCAGTATTAGTTGAAATATCAGTGCACTTAGTTTTCCTGTTGCACGGTGGCAACTCTGATTGTTTTTCAGTCTGCTACCAAGAATAAGTGCAACTTCTGATTGTTTTTCAGTCTGCTACACAAGAATAATTTACACACGGTACATCATGCAGCATTCCAGGTTGGTTGTTTCATTTGGTACATATTGTAGTTACAGTGGTGTTTCGTGAATTGTGTAAAATTACATTATTTCCAAATGAAATGGGTATGTGGCTGGAAAGTGATTCTGTTTCTTAAATGAAATGAGAAGTAACTTATTAGAAATGACTTCTGGAAATATTTCAATTCTAGAAGATTTTTTACTAGCTGACTGTAAAAGTGCAGCACAGTACAATTTAAAAAAGACTAGCTTTAAAATATGTAAAAAAATAAGGTTTAAACAGACTAGCTTTAAAATATGTAAAAAAATAAGGTTTAAACAGACTAGCTTTAAAATATGTAAAAAAGTAAGGTTTCATGGTTGAAAACAGCAGGCATCGTGAAACAATACAACACTAACTACAATAGAATTAAGTGAGAACACACAGAGTTACATATAGTAATAATAAAATTCTTTTAAGCAAAAGAGGACTTTTAAGCAATCAAAGGACTGGTTTCCAGAACTACAATGTGAATTCGAGATGCAGGAACTATTGCCAGATTTTAGTGCAGAGATCCAAGTAAATGGGATTTAGTGAGGAATATCTGCACACCCTCACCAAAGTTACCAAAAACTGCAATTCAGATAAATGGGGTTTAGTGAGGTATATCTGGATACCCTCACTAAGGGATACCAAAAACTGCTATTCAGATATCTCTCATAAAATTCCATTTATTTGGTTCTTCCAACTAAAATCTAGCAACATTCTTGGACCTCCAATTCACATTGTAGTTCTGGCAACCAGTCCTCTGATTCAGTTGATTGCAGATGATCAAGTCCATAGAACAATCAAAAGCTTCCGTTTAAAAGAATTTTATTATTGCTAGACATAACTGTGTGTGTTCTCACTTAATCCTATTCTGTGCATGGTGAAATACCACAGTAACCCATGGAATGAAGTTCTCTGCCAATGGTACATGTACATACCGAGGTTACAGCATTTTTACTCACCTGTACACTGAGGTCTTGTGCAGTACTCTGTCAATTAGCTGTAATGACTCTCCTGAGGCTTTGATGTCCTGTATCACTGATTTTCTTTGGTCTGCCGGTACGTTTTGCTGCTTCAGGCATGCCATGTGTCTTCCACTTATTCAGTACATCCAAGACAGTTTACTTGGGTATGTTTAAATGCCTCTCGGTTTCACTTATGAACAACCCACTAATATAACACCCAACAATCTTTCTTTTCTCAAAGTCAGTTCTCTCCCACCACAACATTTTCACTCAACTTCATAGTGCGATATGATCACAGTCAGCTGCAGTCTTGTTTTTATACCATTTGCAGCTGTACCGCGCATCTTGACATTGCAGCGGATCCATTCATTTGCTTTTGAAGGGGTGTCCGGTTACTTTTGTCGATATAGTGTGTAACTCATATATGTTAATTCCATAGCTGACGTGGTTCAGTTTGGAAAGAATTGAGTAAAATTTTTTTGAGCTCAACATTTAAGAAAAATATTGAGAAACACAACAAAACTTGTAAAAACTACTGGTATTTTGTCAGCACCTAAATTATTGCAGTCTTCTATCTAGGCAAGCAAGATTTACTTTTCAGAGACCACTGTGAAGCAAAGATTATGAGAATAAAAGTAGCTAATTTTGTAATGTGCAGACTTAACACAAACTTCCTGCACTTTCGGAACTTATTGTGGATTTATAATACCTGCTTTGAAGTAATTCTCAAATGTGTTGCCTCACCTTATGTTTTTTGTTTATATAGTTAACTAAGTTGCTTATTTCTCTGAAATTAGTGGAGAAAATAGTAAGTATAAAAAAAACTTTAAAACACGCTCAAGTTACATAAGAAAATTTAATTTAAGGAAGCTTTCAACTGATAACCTCAGTTTTTGTCAGCCTTGTTGATAGATGGAAGTGATGACAATGGTAGTGGTTACCAGATCTGTGAAGTCATATACGTTATTTTTCTTTTAATACTGACTTCCATATTAATGGTATGATAAAGGGGAATCAGTATTGAAGTTCTTGGAGCTGAGAAGAATTTCTAAACTTTCCTGATAGGGTAACGCAAAACGATCAACGAACGGGGTAATTCGTTTGGTGTCATTCCAAAGAGGTTCAGCAGAAATGTCCTTCAAAGTTAGGGAAAGCATTGTGGATGAAATAAAACTTGATGTTTATCATGCCCAAATGCTTAAAAATACCTCCCATCGTCAATACTGCTGTCTTTCGCTTTAGTACCTATGTAGGTGCTCAGAGAAAATATTGTCACCCTTATGCCAAAGACACGTATGTGCAAAATTGATGTTTTGAGAAAATGGTATTTAAAGTTACAATTTTTAAAGACATTCAATGGAAAAAAGAATTAGGTTTGGATCAAAATTTAAGCTATTTAGAATTTGAAAAATAATTTGTGCTTTTGCTACACAATGAAAGATCAACTTAAAAAACACAGGTAAAAACAACCAAAAATGCATGTGCTTTGGCATAACGGCAAAGATAGTGCTCCGTGATGAATTTCTATCCTGAAAAGTGCTCTGTGACTCAAAAAAGTTTAGGAACCACTGTTCTAATGCTCTTTGAACATGTAAGTTGCCCTTTTTTTAGTCGTTGGGTGAATCCTGATCAGTGTGCACAAGAATAGATGACTATACAATAGGGAATCTCTTCAGTAACATGGCAAAAGTTCCAGATTGCTTCATAAAAGTTTTATGCGGGGTAGTTTTGCCACTTCTTTGAAGATGTAACACACCCATGGGACTTCATGATAATTCTAAATGCATGGTAAAATTTAACCCTAATTTGCAAAATATAAAACAAAGTACTGTTATTCTTGTAGAAATTTGAGCTCCTGGAATTTTTCTTATGAACTCTTGAAAAACCAGTGGAATGTATTTTCTGTAATGTGTACAAATCCTGTTTTGTGCTGTGTGTTGGTTGTAGAAAAACGTGGAAAGAGTGATGATTTTGTCTATTTACATTGTCTCCACGTATTTGGAAGATTTTCACCTGTTTGTAGTCTATGCAATTATTTCATGTGGCAGCTTGCGAGTATGGAATGTTACAACATTCAGTGCAAAGGATCCTTCACACAAGTTTTAAATTGTTTCGATACAAAATTTCTGTGTTGCACTTCCTTACCATAACAAAGAAAGAAGTCCTCAGTTTTCAGTCTGGGTCGAAGAAAAAAATTAAACTTTTCAACACATGGTTTTTGGATGAGGCCTATTTTCATTTGGATGGGTTTGTGGACAAACAGAACATGTGGTTTTGAACAACAGCGGCTCCCTGGAATGTCATCGTAAAAGAAATTATGGAAAGGAAATCACCTTGGATTACAATGTCCATCCTAGGCTTAATTGGCCGAAACTGTTTTGATGAAACTGTTAACTGTCAGCAATATTTACATATGCTACTGAATGACTTCGTTCTGCATGCAACTGGCATACCTGTGCACACATGTACACACAATGGTATGCTGCCACAGTGCATACAACAAAAATCGTACAGGACTTCCTGAACACCATGTTTGATCCTTGCATCATGTCAAACCATTACACCAAACCCTGACCGGAATCATTGTGACTTCTTTTTGTAAAAGTTCTTGAAAGGGAAGCTGATTCCATGAAAACCAGCCAGTGAAAATGAGAGGAATGCTTGGGAAGGTGTGTAGAGGAATTGAGAAAGACCTGTATAACCACATTTTTACAAAATTTCGACTTCAAGAAGTTGCCCAAGGAAATGGTGGCCACGTTGAGTGTATACTGACGTGGGAAAAAAAAAAATCTTTATGAAGATGTGTGAAAACAATGTTTTAAAGCTGTAGTGTATAAGCAAAATATTTTTTTTTTTTTAAACATTTAAGTTGTGTCAATTATTCATGTGCTGCCCTCAGAAGAAACTTAGTGTTTTAGCAATTAGATGACGGATATCAGTGGTGCTAACAGCAAGCAAGCATCAGATTGTTTGAAGTTCCTGTTAAAAGAATTGGTGTAAGGAATTGTTATAAACTCAACCTTTCATTCAAGTCAGCCTTTTTTTAAACCCCCATCAATCTTGAAACTGAGAGGAAAGTCGGTTTCGTTCATCGTGGCCATGAATACCTACCCTTGGATTTGCAAAACCTTTTATACTTTAAGAAATATTGTGTACGTACTCATGTGTTTACTCAATGTGCTACTTGTTTTATGACTTTTTTTCACTTGGGTTAAAAATTTTTCTGGTGATTTCCTTTTTCATTTAGTAATTATTTAACGGTACTCTGGTGTTTGTATTGTTAGAGTACTGTAGTTCAGTTTTAATTGTGTTGTGGCAACAGATTGTAGTGTGAATATTATGTCATTATACAGTTTTAAAAAATTCTGTATCAGAACACTATTATTGAATGAATGCATTATAATTAATTGCAGTATAAGGTATGCATTAGTTTGTTTGTGTTTATTCTTTTAAAGCAGACACATTCAGGTGCAGGACCTAAAAAATAAAAATCTTCTGCATGGGTATTGGCAACTTGGAGTTCAATTGTAGATATCTTTATAAATTTGCTACTAAATATTTAAAGAGCAATGTACACTCCCCTCCCACACCACTCTTATAGTGGGGTGTTAGCTTTTCAGTCCATATGAATAAAAGTAAATGATTATTATGTGTGTTTGGTGCTACAGAAATAGAGCTTTATAGAAGCACTTGTTCATCACTATTTGATTCTGAAAGAAAACATATAGGTTCGAAATTTTAGTAATGCTAATCATAATTGCTTAACATTATAGTTTTGTGAAACATTGAATGTTTATGTACTCAAAAGTTTTGTGTTCCTTTTCAAAGGAATTCTTATTCCATTAATGTAAACATTGCACTCCACTTTTAATTTTCTTTTTACTCTCTTATTGTTCCCTGCCTATTTGTTGAGTTGCAGGAGGTGATTTTCCATTACATGAACATTAACTGTTTTCGTCATGTCGAATTATTAATAAAGTATTTAGAATTGTAATTGACTTAGTTTTATATGAGCTTATACATGCTACCTGTGTTGCATTTAAATAACTGATTTTTCACCATTCACCCAGTGCATCTGTTTTAGCTAGTAACACTGAATTAATGCAAAGTATTAATGTGACATAGACTAAACATGTTCATAGATGCCAACCTTTAAAATTAGTTTTCCACAAACAAGAAAATTTGTTTCCATAATCTAGTCCATAGTGGGGAATTCGGGTATTTAACATGACAAATTTCAGTTTGTCAAAACAACTATTTACAAAAAAGAAAAAAAAAAAGAACAATATTTGCTAGTGGAAAAATTAAAAATGCTGTCTACTGGAAAAATATAAGAGAATACCTCCAGACATGAAGAAAAATTATTCCTTAGATTGTTGATGCTACTTCAATGCTGTGTACCTTCAGCAATCATCCTGCCCACCCGTGATGCACCCAGGATTTCTTTATGGGGGTGGCCCAAAATGTTGAAGATGCTAATAAAAATACCCCAGAGTAAACATCTCTCAAGATATTGAGAAGCAAAAATAATATCTACACTGTATTAAAAGTGCCCTTCCATGTTTGTAAATTATATATTTTAAAATATATACAAGTATAATTACAAATAACCACCAATAACAAAGAACAAAGGGCCAAGTGATAATGATACCTCATGAGGATGGTCTGGGCCACCCCCACTGAGAGTGATGCTAAAATTGCATCTACAAATGTTGCAAAATGCATGGTTCACGGAAACAAGGCCAGTCTCTGTGGTATCTAGGAAACACAGTTTCTTCTTGGATAAAGAAGGTTGGTGTGAAGAACGCTTCATTTTAAATAAATGAATAAAAACCTTCACGATTGCTTAACCCACTGCGTCGCTCTTTTGTATGACAGACCACATGCAGCAGAGATAACAACAGAGAAGCCCTATGGGGAACAAATGCTGGAGAAGCATCTTGTCAACACACATCCTGTGTTGTTGCAGGTAGGAGGCACGAAGAGCATCATAGGAGTTCAGAATAAATGCCTGAGCAGCATCTAAATGGAGCCATCATTATACTGCTTTCTGCATAGTTGCAGCTGGTGGCACGAGTAGTGACATCGGCGAAAGGCTGAGTCAGCGCGCCGTGCGGTTGCTGCTCAGCCCATGGTAAATGGCTGAAGGGATTGCCAATTGAGATGAGAAGGGGCTGCGGGTGTCCTAGTGGTCAAAGTTCGCGACTGCCACAGAGAAAACCCCAGGTTCAACAAGGCTCGGTTCCATAGTATTGCCACAGAGTTGGTTGGGCATAATTGTCCAGAATATCGAGGTAGACATGCTGGTTAACAGGTTTGTCCAGGATAACCAATGGGCCGGGACCATACCACGAAAAACAACCCCACACGAGTACACTGCCAGCTCCAAACTTGACCGTAGGAACAGTACACTGTGGTAAATAGCATTCCCCGGTTGCCACCATACCCCACACGTGGCCATCAGACTGATGGATCATGTATCCAGATTCACCAGTCCATAGGACTAGTTTCCAGTGATCTACGTTCCATGATCCTTTAATTTCCACTAGGAATGCTACTCGTCATATGCTAAATGATGAGTAGCATTCCAAGTGGAGATGAAAGGCTTATGAGCAGCCGTATGACCATGGTAACTCATAGAATGAAGTTCTCTGCGAATGGTATGTGTACATACCAAGGTTCCAGCATTTTTATTTACCTGTACACTGAGATCTTGTGCAGTACTCTGTCGATTAGCTGTAAGGACTCTCCTGAGGCTTCAACGTCCTCTCACTGATTTTCTTTGGTCTGCCGGTACGTTTTGCTGCTTTAGGCATGCCACGTGTCTTCTACTTATTCAGTACATCCAAAACAGTTGACTTGGGTATGTTTAAATGCCTCTCAGTTTCTCTTATGGACAACCCACTAATATAACAACACCCTACAATCTTTCCTTTCTCAAATTCAGTTCTCTCTTGCCACGACATTTTCACTCAACCTCACAGTACAATATGATCATGGGCAGCTGCGGGCTTGTTTTTATACCGTTTGCAGCTGTACTGCACATCTTAACAATGCAGCGGATCCGTTCATTTGCTTTAGAAGGGGTGTCCGGTGACTTTTGTCAATATAGTATCATCATCATCATCATCATCATTGTCAACCATTATCAATCCACTGCTGGACGAAGGTCTCCCCAAGTTTCCTCCACAATGGTCTGTCTTGTGCCAGTCTCCTCCATGTCGCTCCCGCATACTTTCGAATTTCATCCACCCATCTTCCATGTGGTCTTCTTCTGGGTCTTTTCCTGTCCCTTGGAATCCAATCTAAAATTTCGGCTGTCCATCGATGGTCTGTTCTTCTGGCAGTATGTCCAGCCCATTGCCATTTCAGGGATTTAACTCTGATCATGATGTCTTCCACTCTTGTCATTTTTCGGATCCACGTGTTCCTCTTCTTATCTCTCCTGGTTATACCAAGCATGCACCTCTCCATGCTTCTTTGAGTTGTTTGCAGCCTTTGTATGTCTCTTTTAGCTAAGGTCCACGTCTCTGCACCATACGTAAGCACTGGAAGGATGCATTGATCAAACACTTTTCTTTTAAGACATAATGGCATATTGCTCTTGAAAATTATGCTGTTTCTTCCAAAAGCTCTCCAGGCAAGTTTTGTACGCCGATTAATTTCTTCACCAATGTGACCCTCACTTGATATCTGCTGTCCAAGATAAACGTATGTGTCTGTTATCTCCAGCTTTTCTCCATCAATCGATAAATCTTCATTTCTTGTAAAAGCATTGAACATCACTTTTGTCTTCTGAAAGTTCATTTTTAATCCCACTTCTTTACTCTTGTCAGCAAGTTCCTGGATCATACTCTGTAGCTCTGATGGGGTAGTTGCAAAAATGACTATGTCATCAGCAAAACGAAGGTGGGTTAGATAATCTCCATTAATCTTTATCCCTTTGTTTTCCCAGTTCAGTGATTGAAAGACATTTTCCAATGTGGCATTAAAGAGCTTTGGAGATATGGTGTCACCTTGTCTCACTCCTTTTCCAATTTTTATGTGTGTTGTATTTTCAAACAGCCGAATCTTTGCACTTGCATTTTCATAGATGTTATTAATAATATTAATGTATGCATCTTCAATACCGCAGGATTTCAGAGCCATTGCAACTGCTGATGGTTTCACCGAATCAAAGGCTTTTTCATAATCGATAAAAGCCATGCACAATGGAAGTTCATATTCCCTCGCTCTTTCAATTAGTTCTCTCAGTACATGGATATGATCTATTGTGCTGTAGCCACTCCTGAATCCAGCTTGTTCTCTCGGTTGAGCCATGTCCAGTGTCACCTTCAAGCGGTGTGAAAGAACTTTAGTGAAGATTTTATAAACCACCGATAGGAGGCTGATAGGTCTGTAGTTCCTGAGATCCTCAATGTCACCTTTTTTATGTAGCAAGATCATTGTAGCGCTGTTCCAATCCTCAGGAATTTTCCCTTCATTAAGGCATCGAGTGAAAATTTGGGCGAGTACTGTTTCGATTTCTCCACTTGCTTCTTGTATGATGTCTACAGTAATTCCATCTTCTCCTGGAGCTTTTCACCGCTTTATGTTCTTGATTGCATGTGCAACTTCTGCTGGAAGAACTGGAAGAACTCTGGTACTGGTACCTTTCATGATGTCTGGAGTACATGTATCATCCCTTTCATATAATTTGGAGTAGAAATCTTTCACTCTTGTCAAAATTTCGCCTCTATTTCTTGTTACAGAACCATCTTCTTTCCTCAGCGCCATAATCTGTTTTTTTCCCTTACTGAGATGTCCCTTTGCTATCTTTAGGCTTTGGTTGTTTTCAATTGCTTTCCTTACTAGTTCACAGTTGAATTTCCTTAGGTCTTCAGTGATACTTTTTCGTACTGTCTTGCATAGCTCTATATATTCCACTTTGGAAGTCACATCTTCTTTAGTTGTCCTCATCACTCTTCTTTTTTGCATCAACATTTTGGTTTTTCCTGATAATTTGTTCACATACAATTTGTTCTTAGACCCAGCTAATTTTGTTGCTGTTTCCATAAGAGCTTTGGTTACTTTTCTGTTAACTTCAGAAATATCCACTTCTTCCAATGTTAGGCCTTCTAAAGCAGAGAATCTGTTCTTCAGTTCCAATTTGAAGGTATTATGGTGTTTTTTAAGGTTGGTTATGTCAATACATTTTGTTTGTCTTATGAGCTTGCTACGTTCGAGTTTAGTGTTGAGGTGCATCTTACATCTCACCAATCTATGGTCACTGCATGTGTTGAACTTGTTTAGCACACTGCAGTCTTCTATGACGAATTTTTTGTTACACATAATAAAATCAATTTCACTTGTCGTCCCATTTGGATGTCTCCATGTCCATTTCCTGTGTGGTTTTTTCTTGAAAAAGGAGTTCAAGATGAAAAACCCTTCTGCCTCTGCAAACTCTACGAGAGTATTTCCACGCTGGTTTCTGTTGCCGTGACCAAATTTACCTACTGAAGTTTCATTCTGTTGCCGTTGCCCTATTTTTGCATTGAAATCTCCCATAATTATCTTCAAGTGCTGCTTACCTTTATTATTTAGATTACGAATTTCCTCATAAAATTCTTCAATTTCTTCTTCAGCATGACTTGTGGTGGGTGCATAAGTTTGAATAATCTGAGCCTGGTATCTTCTCGAGAGTTGGATAACGAGTCGTGCAGCTCTGTCCGAGGAACTTTCAACTTCTACAACTTTATCCTTCAGTTTCTTGTTTATTATAAATCCAACACCACTAGTTCTGCCAGTATCTGTCCCACGATAGTAGAAGAGATGTCCACTTTTCAGTTCAATGAGATCTTCTCCTTTTCTCCTTACCTCACTTAGCCCGACGGTGTCCCACTTGATCCTTTGTAGTTCCTCTTCCAATTCAAGAAGCCTTGAATCAGAAGATAGGGAGCGTCCGTTATATGTAGCCAAGGTCAGCATCAGATGTAAGGTCAGGTGATGCGTAACATCACAGCCTCTCCTTGACAAATGTCAACCCCGCCTTCTCGTGGTACATCCTGTTCTCACTAAAGGGGCTCTGACGACCGCCAATAGCGGTATAACTATACCATCGGGATTAGAGGAAATGCTATCCCACACTCACCAACCCGCTTGGCCAGCGTGGTGAGTTATGGCCAAACCCCTCCAAAATGACTCCACAACTTAAATCTTGGCCCTCAGTCTCCGGCAGCTGGAATGTACCTGGCCAAGGCAGCGGCCAGTGCGACATGAAGGCAGAGGGTGCTAAGAATCCCCGGAGGACCGGACTAGGCTGCCATCTGATGCTGATGCAATATAGTATATATTGCCTTATATCAATTAACATGCCAAATGCATATTTTTCAATCTTTTAGAATTTTTTTTAAATGTGCTTGTGTGGCTTCAGATTTGATAGAATGTGGCATTTAACTAACTGAACAGACAAACAAGCTCAATATAACATACTATATGAATGTTTTTAAGAAATTTTCAGATTCGTATTTCATTGTTTGCGTGCTAGGTAATGTCAGAGGTACCAGCTATTATAGATTTTCAGCCGACTTTAGCGTCATCATGGACAGCATCCGAACGGAAGATCTTTTGTCAATCAATCCTCAATGCAATGTGTGAATATGGCGCCTTTTGCCGATGACCAGCCTCCTTTCAATCCAGATGATCAAAGGTACAGGAACTTCAATTTTTGTTCATCCAGCACATCACTGTCTTCTTGCGCTCGCCAAGATACAATCACATGCGAAACTTATTTACATTTTGAAATTTCACCCCAATTTGCAAAATATGAAACAAAGTACTACAATTCTAGCAAAAATTTAAGCTCCTGAAATTTATGTTCTGTAAATTTGTGCAAACCTTGTGAGCGTTTGTGCAAAATGAAATCCTTTTGCACTGGCTACAACACTATTTACTCACCAATGCAGGAAACACTTAAACAACCAAACAAAAGACAAAAAAGAAAAGACGAAAATCATCAGTAAATTTCCTCAAAATTAGGTGCATGTAACTTTTGAAAGATTCATTCAGGGTCTTCTTTGTGCTGTCAGATCTACAAATTGGAAGCAGTCACATTAAGCCTGTTTATTTTTGCAGCACTTACAGTGTTACTTTACTTGGTGTCATGTATTTTTAATTTGCCTTTGTTTTATTGTACCAAGGCAAAATGCTGTTAAAACAGTTAAAATTCCTTTTCAATGTAAATTCATGGTGTGGAGTGACGAACAATAGTGTAGTCTGTTTGTTTAGATGTGGCATCTGTAAACCCTAGTGAATTTAAATTCTGAATTTGAGAAAAGAAATATTCCCTGGGAAAGCTGCCTTTTGCATGTGATAGTGCTAGCACAGTAATACATTTAACATACACTACATTCTTCCAGAGAATTGCGGAATTTCATTTTCTTTTTTCCACTACTTGGGTCATTCTTGATATTGATGCAAAACTGAAAAAAATATTTAGGGGATTAATGGGAGTAGAGGTTCGTTTTCCATCGGGGGAGATGATATTTCGTCTTTCAAAACTTTCGAAAACAAAAGTCAAATGGAGTGAAGATTTCTTCTGTAATCGTAATTCCTTTTTCTCACGATATTGCCTCTGTTGAGTGTTATTGTTAAATATTATTTTTAAAAAATTAAATATCATTCAAATATCAAAAGTATTTCAGCTTGAAACTGTAGGCAACAATTTTCAAAAATGGAAGCTTGACGGCAGAAAAATTTCCCTGTAATCTTCAGTCATGAGATTCTTGCTCGAATTTTGCTTTTCCCTTCATTATTTGGGTCATTCTCAAAATTGATGCCTAACTGAACAGAAATATGGGGGGGGGGGACAGGTAGTAAGGGTCATTTTCCGTCTTTCAAAACTTTCAAAAATGGAAGTTAGACGGAGTGAAGATTTATCCCATAATCATGGGTGTACTTTCTATACTTTGTTAAATATTTTCCCCGAAAAACAGAAGTGAGGAAGTTTGCAATTTTGTAAGAAGTGATGCATGGTGTTTGAAAGTAGTCATATTCTCAAAGTTACACCATTGATCTAAAAAATGTGGAAGCTTTGTTATATTGCATTCATGGTCCTTAGGCTGAAAGTTCTTTCAGCATAATGATGAAATTATTGTGGTCACCCGAGGATATAAAAAAAAAGAGAGAAGCAACAATGAAGAAATGGGATGGGATAGATATCAGCAGAAAGAAAAATTAAGCAATGGATGCTGTGCAGCTGTAGAGTAAACAAAATATAAATATGGCCATGAAACTTTCTGAGAAGGGGACAAACCATGGTATCGTCCCAAGACATCTTTCAAAAAAAATTATTTGAAACACACAAAACTTTGTATTTTTAAAATTTAAATATATTGAAGTTTCTGTAAAATGTGCACAAAAGTAATTATTTTATTTTTCTATTAAGGTTATTTAGGATTAAATTTGCGTTCAGTTGAAAAATATGCTGTGAAGGGGACAAATAAAAAAAATTACTTTTTAAAGAAGTATCTTTTATGCATTTATTTTTTCAAATGTGGCTTCAATCCCACATTTTTATAACATACTAAAACATTTTAGGTCTTTAATTGAAAAGAAAATTTAAAATCAATAAATTTATGCAACTAGCAAATTTAAATTGTCTCCTCCAAAACATTTTTTTAAGATTATTTTTAAAGTTTTCCAGTGCCAGTACTTTTTGAAAAACATTTGACTTTAATTCTCTTCCATCCTGAAGAACTTTACTTTATGTCTTCACTTCCTCTGAGTTCTTTTATTTTCTCAGACATTCCTGTTTTCTGGCCTCTACATTTTTGTCAATTCTCAATGAGTAGAAACTTTATATAAAGATTTGTTTACGCTAAAAGAATTTAAAAATAGTTGCCAGTTTTCTTTTGTCATTTATTCAATTTAAAACTTTTCATTATTTGTTTATTATTCCTATTCTTTTTGAACTAGGTTGTTAAAAATCCCATTTACTTGTTTTGTTGGTTCATTGATAGAACTTTTTTTTGTGTTTTTTTTTTAATGTAAAAACTTTCTTTGATCAGTCTCTTGTTTTTATGAGGTTCATAGCCCAATATTTTAATTTTTTGCCACAAAGGTTTACATTTGCATATGCGTATGAGATTTGCCAAATCATTATTTTGTTTATGTTCCTTCTGTATTCTAGTTTTTGAGACATTTGTCCTATATAGCTACTGTTACAGTCCAATGGAATTTGATAAATGACATTTTCTCTTTTGATCTTATCTTGTGTATCACTGTAAAGTTCTTTTTTTTTTGCTATATATGCCACCTTGTTTTGTGCTGTAGTTGCTACTTTTACATTACTCTTTACTAAATGTTTATTAATTTTGTTCTTTAATTTTCCATAATTTGCCATTGGTATGTACTTCACCTTTTTCCCCATTTTTTCAATCTTTGTGATGTTCTTTTCATCTTGTCTCAATTTGATTTGCTGCATAATACAGTCAAACCTTGATTTAACAAACTTCAAGGGACCAACAGTCTTATACATAAAATCGCAGAATTCGCTTAATTGAAGAAGCCTTTTGAATGAAACATTCAAATTAATCTAGTGTTCATAAACAGAATACATAAGCAGCTAAGTTCTCTTTCTTTCAGTGAAATTTAAATTATGTATTGTACTTTTAATTTTGAAATTTATTATCAAAAATGTTATAATGTGTGCACATTTACTTTGCATATTAAATACATAATTCGTTGGTATTAGACTTCAATATGTAGGATCAAAATTTAAGCATACTTTAAAATTGTGAGAAAAATATGACAGTTAATTTTTTTCCGAACATTTAGCTTCTTAAGTAACAATTTCAGTATTATAAACTGCATGACACAGAAAATCAATTAGTACTTATTAATTTGTAAAAACAGAGTATGTGTTAATTATCTTTTTACAATGTAGAAAAGAAATGCTGTAGAGAAGATTGCTTATTTTTTTTTTCTGAACGTTTAGCTTTATAAATTGCAGCTTCAATTTTATGAAGTGCATGAAAAACATCATCGTTAATATCGAAGCACATCAAGTAGTTTTTTGCTCATTCTATACCGTTAGCAACATCACTAAAGCAGCTAACTTTCATTTCTGCTTCATCTTCTTCGTCAGAATCTGATGCATTTAGTCCGATATGTTCATCCAAAACATCATCAAGGGATTGCATTTGGCAGGTATGCACATTTGCGTCACAATGAGCATAATCGGAAAACACAATACCTGTTAAAGCAATTTCATTCCAATCTGCAAGATCATCATCCGCAAAATTATCAGCAGGATTTTCGGTATTGGACCCACTTTCTTCTTGTTCACAACCTGAGAAGTCTGCTTTGTTAAAACAATTTTCAATGATATCTGTTCTCATATAAATTCATGTTTTCTTAACGCACAAGTCTGCAACCAAAGGGCGTAAGCTCACAATATCGTTTACAGCAATATCTGAGAGATTAAAAACCCGATTGAAAAACTTCTTTCTTCCGTCAGATACTATTGTTTTCCATACCGGTTCCATTAACTTTGAATAGCTTTGATAAATTTAATTTGCGTCAGAACGGATTCAAAAGACGTGCTAATTACACCCGAAATTTCGGTCATCTTTCTTGTTTTTAAATCCTTTCACAAAATGCACTTATGCAAACTACAGTGATCAGTGAATTTCACTTCTAACTTTTCTAGTGCTATCTATGTTCATTAAAACTTTATATGTAAACGAGCTGTGTTGTTTAATTTGACCTGTAGATTTAACACTGAGAAGAAAAGAAGAAACACAATTTGGGGAAGAATTCCAGAGACTCAGGAATGGGTACGTACAATGTATGTCCCCTAACTTCACAGAAAGCTGTTGCTCTGTTCGTAGCTGAAAACAAGAATCTCAGGGTACGCCAGATTTCCTCCCCCACACTGCCTTTTTTCCCCCGCTTCCAACGCTTGCAAGAAAACATTGTGCTCCTTTGGAACTTGGTCATTTGCTTCCTCCTGTAAGAAGCTTATGCTTGATGTTCGGAGGAATATAATTCCATCATGCTGCATCCCAGATGGTGTTCTTTGAAACGCTGGTTAACTGCATGCATAAAAGATTCCTGTTACACAAGACTCTCTTTCTAGCTAACTTTTTACGTGAAAATGCTGGTTAACATAGTTTGGTGATTTTAAAAACATAAAAAAATGTTGTTGGCTAAATTAAGGAAATGTGTTTGCTAAATTGGGAAGCTCCAAGCAATAATTTCAATGTTCCATCCGGACCATGAAAAATGTATCATACATAAAATCATGGAATTTGTTAAATCGCAGTCAATTAAATAGGGGTTTGACTGTATTTATGATAGTTTTCTAGAGAAAATCATTATCTATTTTCCATAGTATTTTTTTTAAAATGGACAGAATAAATATTGGAACAGACAAAATGAACTGGAAACACAGACACACAATAAATAAGTAAACATCTAATAAATGAATCTGAATTCAAAGAAGTATTTAAACATAAACAAGTTTGTAAAATCATGCAATGCATTGATTATAATACACTTTCCAACATACCAGAAATCATTACTCAAGTTATGAGAGTAATGGCTGTGGAATAAATCTCGGTCCTGTGCCCTGACCCTTGATCCCATATCGATGATATTCAACAGAACTGGTTCGGTATATCTCCGAAATAACATAATAAAGTTTTGTCGCAATTGAAGCATTTTTACGTAAGTTGTGACGCATAATGGCGATGGAAGTGATTCCGCTCCGATGTCCTGACCTTTGACCCCATTTCGCCAATTTTCAATAGGGTTTGTCCCCAGGTGATCCCCTACCACATACTAAAATTTAATCAAAATCGAAACTTTTTTACGTTAGTTATGACGCATAACAGCAGTAGAATGGGATCCCGCTCCTATGTACTGACCTTTCACCCCATTTCGTTCACTTTAATTAAGGTTCCTTCCCAGGTGATACCCTACCAGATACTAAAATTTCATCGAAATCGAACGATTGTTACTCGAGTTATCGTGTGGACGGACATACACGCACAACGCGTGGCGTAATGAAGCAGATGGGAATCGCGACCATCTGCTCGCAAGAATATGGCATCAGAAAACTTTAATAGGATCCACACACAATGCGTGACGTAATGAGACAGATGGCGTGACCGCGCGCCAACATTCTCAAAAGCGAGATTGTGACGTCATAAGATTTCTAAGCATTGGAAACATTAATGGAACGACACCATGACACTGAAAACGTTATAATTCGGGGTGGTTATTTAACCCACTAAACGAATTCTCCTAAAGTCGAGATCAAGATAAATCGATTTCTAGTACCAGAAAACGGTAGGTTAACGACTTTCATCAAAATTCTTAGAGCAGTTTTCAAAATAAAATGTACATACATACATACATACAAGAATTGCTACTTTAAGGTGGACGTCAAGTAATTTTGCTTCCTGTACTTCCAATGGAAAAACTTCTGTACACATTTTCTTAACAATTAATGCGTTCCCAAGAATGAACATTTGAACATCGATTAAAATAGCTTCATTTCATAACTTGGAATACTTAATATTTTCTAAACCAACCGTAATATTTTCTAAACCATAACCGTAATTATGCATATCCAACATTTATTTGTCCACTGAAGTCATCAAAGTACAGGTTGCACCATCTTTTTTCTGGTTTCAACACCACCAAAGGAAACGTTATTGTTTTTTAATATAATTATGCTTATGTTTTAGAACATGTTAAGTATTCCAAGTTATACACTGCTGGACAATTGCTAAGGACGGATCATAAACGGCTATATAGCGCATAAAAAAGTAAGTGTGGTTGGATGCCAAGTGAAATAAAATAATGTCTGAATGCCAGGACATTACAAGAAAGACAATTTATTGTGCTCTGAAATCCAGAAGGCTTTGGAACGTGTTCAAGGGACAAACAGGCCATTTTGTGCAGAATACATAAACGTGAAAAAAATGCAATTACCGTCCGCAGGCGTTCCGGTGTAAGATGTCAATACGGGATATGGCCACCATGGAGGGCGATGCAAGATTCCACACGTCGTGTCATGCTTTGCACAACATTATCAAGCAGCTGTTCGGGTAATTTATCCCATTCCTCTGTCAGTGCACTGATGAGGGTGTCCTTGTTTATTGGAGGGCATTGGCGACCAGCAAGACTCCTCCCCAAAGCATCCCACACATTTTCAATGGGATTCAGATCTGGAGAACGTGCTGGCCGTACGAGGCATTGAATATCCTCACTCTCATGACACTCCTGGACAGCGACTGTTCGATGACATGTTGCGTTGTCGTCCATGAAAATGAATCTATCACCCGACAGCACCACGGAACATGCGAACATGAATTAGCAGAACATCATTAATGTATCGTTGGCCAGTCATAGTCCCAGTTGGAAGCACATAGAGGGACGTACGGCCATTGATCATGATGCCAGCCCATACCATGACACTACATGTCGGATATCGGTCCCTTTCCTGTATGTTTGCTGGACAATATGCAGTACCACTATCACGCCAGATCAGTTGTCGTCGACAATCAGACGATAGACTGTATCTACTCTCATCTGAGAAGAGGACAGCAGACCAGTCGTTATGAGTCCAATTGCGATGTTGATGGCACCATTTCAAACGGGCGGTACGGTGACGTCTGGACAATGGGATGCACACAACAGGACGGCGGGCGTATAGTCCTCCTTCATGCAAACGTCTAGCGACAGTTTTTCGGGAGATCCGCTTGCCAGTAGCAGCCATAAACTGATTTGCTACCTCACTAGCTGTGCTGCGCCGGTGTCTTTTTGTTGATAGCACTATGTACCGATCTTCTGCAGGTGTCGTACTGCGAACACGACCTCCCCCGTGACGTTTGCTACACTCTCCATTTGTTTGAAATGATTTCCAAAGCCTTGAAAAAACACTGTGGCTGACGTCGAACTCCCTGGCAACATCTGTTATTTTTCGCCCTTCTTCAATCTTGCCAATAATACGGCCACGCGTAAAATCATCTAGGTGATGTCGGGAAGACATACTGAAAATCGCAAGTTCGTCAATTGATTCTTTCCCTTTCAACTTTGCGTTTGAGCAACAACGGTCAATATGCGTCAAATCCTTTATATCTCTTATCAGCGCTATGACGTCACGAACAAGTTCGGCAATCCAAAATTTGCATACGCACAACACGTCTTACTGTATCCCGCACTTATGCTAATTTCCATATTTTCCTGCCTTCCATTTTATGGTTGCTATCGTTGCTATTGTCATCCGTCCTTAGCAATTGTCCGGCAGTGTAGTATGAAGTTATTTTAATCGATGTTCAAATTTCCATCCTTGGAAACACACTAATTGTGAAGGAAATGTGTACAAAAGGTTTTCCATTGGAAATATAGGAAGCAAAATTACTTGACGTCCACCTTAATAGTGCGGGATAAGGGCGATGGAAAGGATCCCGATCCTATGTCCTGACCCTTGACTCCATTTGTCCCATTTTCAATAGGGTTTCTCTCCAGGTGGTCCCCCACCACATACTAAAATTTCATCGAAATCGAACCATTTTTACGCACCTTATGACGCATAAGGGCAATGGAATGCATCCCGCTCCTATGTCCTGACCTTTGACTCCACTTCACCCATTTTCAATAGGGTTCGTCCGCAGGTGGTCCCCTACCACATGCTAAAATTTCATTGAAATCGAAACATATTTTCGCAAGTTATGACGTATAAGGGCAATTGAATGGATCCCGCTCTTATGGCGTGACCTTTGACCCCACTTCACCCATTTTCAATAGAGTTCTTCCCCTGGTGGTCCCCTACCACATACTAAAATTTCATCGAAATTGAACCATTTTTAAGTGAGTTATGCCGACAGACAGACGGACAGAAAAAGCTGGAGCATATACGCTTCTTCAACCTACGGTTGGAAAGCGTAAAAAAGAGACAAACAATAAAGTGACTAATATTGCTAATGAGGAAATTTCTAATAAAACTCAGTAATTGTTATCAAAAGGACCAAACTATAATATCAGCAGAAGAGTCAAAAATGAAGCAAAGTTTGTTTGCAGATCTACAGAATTTAATGGAAAACTTGAATGAATAGGAAAAAGGAGCAGTAAAATATGAAAAAACGGAGTATCTACGATTTCTGGTACAGTACAAAAAGAAGATAAAAGTTATAAGGAAGCAAGGTAAGAAGTAATTATACAATAAACCTTTATTGGCTATTAAGTGAAAATCTAATGAAATGTTGGTGGTCTTGATTAATCAATACAATCAAAAAATGGAAAAAGTTATTGAACTATTTGTGGAAGAAGTGGTGGATAATACTAAAGAAATAATGGAGAAAATTCAAAAGGCAGCAAAAACAATAAACATCAAAAACATAGAGGAGAAAAAATGCAATGTCCCAGAAATATGTTGTTGTTTTTTTAACGTATAAACCAGATATGCCATTGAGACCTGTAGTAGCAACAAAAGGAAGGCCACTTTATAAATTGGAACAATATTTATTCAGTATAATTAGACAAATTAATTATGGACAATACACTTTGAAAAATTCTTTTGAACTGGCAAATAAATTAAATATAATATCAATAAAAACAAGAATGATTACTTTAAATGTGAAAAACATGTTTCCTTCAATACCTTTGAGAAAATTGTTTACTAAAATCAAGTTTCTTTGAACAAAAGTATCAAAATTATTTCATAATAAAAACATGGAATTACAATCAATTTTTTATTCCTATTGAATTTATATTACAGTTCATTAATCTTGAGTTTCAAGGGAAAATACTATAGACAAAAATAAGGTTTATCAATAGTATCAGCAATATCTCCAATTCTGGCAGAACATTATATCAGTTCTTTACAACAATTTTTTTTTTTTTTTTTTTTTTTTGCAGAAAACAAAATAGAACTGGATCTTTATGTCAGATATGTTAATGATGTCCTTATATTGTATCATTCAAGCAGGCATTCAGCACAACATATACTTGGATTACTTCAATGCTTTGTAATCAAGCATAAAATTTGAATTAGAATAGGAAAAAAACAAAGAAATTTAATATCTAGATATTAAAATCATCAAAGGAACTGAATGTCTAAATTTCATTCACAATTTTAAGAAATAAAAATCTAATTTATTATTGAATTATAAATCATACCATACAAAGCAGTAAAAATCAACACTGCAGGGAATTTAATAACCAGAGCTAAATTACTCTCTTCAAGAAAAAATCAAAAGGAAGCCATGACAAAAATGGCATTGAAGTTAATAGATAATCCCCCCCCCCCAAAAAAAAAACTATCATAAATACTATGCAACAAATCAAACTGAGACAAGCTGAAGAGAACATCATAAAGTTTAAAAAACAGAAAAAAAAAAGGTTAAGTACATACTAATGGCAAATTATGGAAAATTAAAGAACAAAATTAATAAACATTTAGTAAAGAGTGATGTAAAAGTAGCAACTACAGCACAAAACAAGGTGGAATATATAGCAAACAAAGAACTTTACAGTGATACACAAGATAAGATGGAAAGAGAAAATGTCATTTATTAAATTGCACTTGTACTGTAACAGTAGTTATATAGGACAAACATCTCAAACTGGAATACAGAATTAAGGAACATAAAAAAGTTATTAATAACAATGAACAAAGTAGTGTTTTGGCAAATCACATACACATGTGCAAATGTGAACCTTTATGACAAAAAAATTAAAATATTGGACTATGAACCTTATAAAAACAAGAGATTGATCAAAGAAAGTTTTTACATTAAAAAACACACACACACAGTTCTATCAATGAACCAACAAAACAAGTAAACAGGATTTTTAACAACCTAGTTCATAAAGAATGGGAATGAACAAATAATGAAAAGTTTTTAATTAAATAAATGGCAAAAGGAAACTGGCAACTATTTTAAAATTCTTCTAGTGTAAACAAATCTTTATATAAAGTTTCTACTCATTGAGAATAGGCCTTGACAAAAATCTAGAGGCCAGAGACTTCTGTGAAAGTAAAAGAACTCTGAGGAAGTGAAGACACAAAGTTCTTCAGGATGGAAAAGAATTAAGTATATTAATCTGAGTAATGCCTTATGTGAGTTGTTTAATTTGACTTTAAACTTATCAAGTATAAAACATAATGCAATAAATAAATTCTAATTTAGTATCATATTCTATAATTTAACAATATATATAAGAAATTTTTTTTTTTTTTGGGGTTGCAGGGGGCATTTTTGAAATTCTATTTACCCTCACTCACTGTTAAAACAACAAAATTCTTCTACAATTTCTAACTCATAGTTTTACCACCAGATGGCACCACTGTAGTACAGGTTCCCCGTTTTCTTACATCTGTGAACCCATATATTAGACAGTACAAAATAGTACACTGCCGGACAATTGCTAAGGACGGATGACAATAGCAACCATAAAATGGAAGGCAGGAAAATGTGGAAATTAGCATAAGTGCGGGATACAGTTAGACGTGTTGTGCGTATGCAAACTTTGGATGCCGCCCCGGTGGCGCAGTGGTCTAAGCGATGGCTTCTGATCATTCGTCCGAACGGGGTCCGGGTTCGAATCCCGCTGAGGCATGGATGTTGTGTTTGTCTTACGGCACTGGCTCTCTCCCTTCCCTGGAACCAGTGACCCTAAATTAGGGACGGACGACTGCTTATAGCCTATTGAGTTGCTCACGGTGGTCGTTAAACCTCCAATAAAAAAAAAACAAAAAAACTTTGGATTGCCGAACTTGTTTGTGACGTCATAGCGCTGATAAGAGATATAAAGGATTTGACGCGTATTGACCGTTGTTGTTCAAACGCAAAGTTGAAAGGGAAAGAATCAATTGACGAACTTGCAATTTTCAGTATGTCTTCCCGACATCACCTAGATAATTTTACGCGTGGGCGTATTATTGACAAAATTGAAGAAGGGCGAAAAATAACAGATGTTGCCAGGGAGTTCGACGTCGGCCACAGTGTTGTTTCAAGGCTTTGGAAATAATTTCAAACAAATGGAGAGTGTAGCAAACGTCACGGGGGAGGTCGTGTTCGCAGTGCAACACCTGCAGAAGATCGGTACATAGTGCTATCAACAAAAAAACACTGGCGCAGCACAGCTAGTGAGATAGCAAATCAGTTTATGGCTGCTACTGGCAAGCGGATCTCCCGAAAAACTGTCGCCACACGTTTGCATGAAGGAGGACTATACGCCCGCCGTCATGTTGTGTGCATCCCATTGTCCAGACGTCACCGTACCGCCCGTTTGCAATGGTGCCATCAACATCGCAATTGGACTGATAACGACTGGTCTGCTGTCCTCTTCTCAGATGAGAGTAGGTACAGTCTATCATCTGATTGTCAACGATAACTGATCTGGCGTGATAGTGGTACTGCATATTGTCCAGCAAACATACAGGAAAGGGACCGATATCCGACATGTAGTGTCATGGTATGGGCTGGCATCATGATCATTGGTCGTACGTCCCTCTATGTGTTTCCAACTGGGACTATGACTGGCCAACGATACATTAATGATGTTGTACTACCTCATGTTTACATGTTCCGTGGTGCTGTCGGTGATTGATTCATTTTCATGGACGACAACGCAACATGTCTTCGAACAGTCGCTGTCCAGGAGTGTCTTGAGAGCGAGGATATTCAACGCCTCGTATGGCCAGCACGTTCTCCAGATCTGAATCCCATTGAAAATGTGTGGGATGCTTTGGGGAGGAGTCTTGCTGGTCGCCAATGCCCTCCAATAAACAAGAGCACTCTCATCCGTGCACTGACAGAGGAATGGGATAAATTACCCCAACAGCTGCTTGATAATGTTGTGCAAAGCATGACACGACGTGTGGAATCTTGCATCGCCCTCCATGGTGGCCATATCCCGTATTGACATCTTACGCCGGAACGCCTGCGGACGGTAATTGCATTCTTCTCACGTTTACGTATTCTGCACAAAATGGCCTGTTTGTCCCTTGAACACGTTCCAAAGCCTTCTGGATTTCAGAGCGCAATAAATTGTCTTTCTTGTAATGTCCTGGCATTCTGAAATTATTTTATTTCACTTGGCATCCAGCCACACTTACTTTTTTTATGCGCTATATAGCCGTTTATGATCCGTCCTTAGCAATTGTCCAGCAGTGTATTTTGACCATGTGCTCACCAGTTTGTTTTCACTCTTATTAGTTTGTGATGAAAGAGAGAGTACATAATTTTGAGTTTGATTCTAAAGTATAACTTTCAACTATTTTCCTTAATTGCTAGAAAAATTAAATCTTTTTACTTTAACGATGATTCTAAGAAATGTGCCAAAAAACAGCCGCACAAAGATCAAGAGAGTGCAGGAAGAGGATAAAGTTAGATTCAGCTTTACATGCAACACAGAAAAAAAAAGAAAGAGAGAGAGAGAGAGAGAGAGAGAGAGAGATGGATGAAAAATAAGGACAGCTGAAATCAAAACAGTAGTAAGGACTGCAGCAGAAGAAAAAAAAGTGGAAAGAAATGGAAAGGAAAACTGGAGAAAAAGCAAAAATATTATTCCAGAAAAACCATCCCCAGGATATATGATTTCGTCTGCTTTAAGAAAAGCATTTTGTAAGGCGAGTAAGAATCTACCTAAGGAATCTCCTAAGAAGGTATCGGTAATTGCAAAAATTTAGCAAATTTTACCTCCACAGGGGCAAGTAGACTTACTTTCACAATGTTCTATAAGACAACGTAAGTTGCTTCAAGAAAGAAACAACGAACTGATGTTATTCCTGAAGAAACTATTGCATATGTTACAGCATTTTTTTAATGTGATGACATCAGTAGAATGTTGCCTGGTATGAAAGATTTTATCTTGATACGTAAAGGAAAAGTTAAAGAAAGGGTGCAAAAAAGAATTTTGCAAATGTATTTAAATGGAGCATATTCTTTGTATCGCACATCCTCTGGTAAACAGTGCATTGGTATAACTAAATTTCGAATGTTAAGGCCAAAACATGTACTGCTTGCTCCACATAAATACCAAGAAGTATGTTACTGCATTTACCATGAAAACATTGAATTAATTCTTCTGGTTTCCTAAACAAGTCTCGTGTGTCACAGATTTCAGGAGTGAAAGAGTTTTGCAATTCAACTTTATGTGAATTAAGTAAATGTACAGAACTCTGTATTGATCACCAGTGCCTTAATTGTGGTGTTGAAGTAATTGAAACACATTTTAATCATTTTGATTTTGGTGATATAATGTTAGTTATCATCAATGGGTCAACCTTGAAAGCAGTATGAAGAACCTTCCTGTAACATGCTCAGTTGCTGAAACTATAGAAACCCTTATGGTTTAGTCTGCACTATTTTCTCGTCACCATTTTAACATTAGACGACCGCAAACAGAACTGTGAAACCTAAAAAAGATAACATGCAAGTTAATGAAATTGTTATTATTGAAGATTTTACAGAAAATTATTACATTAGACAGCAGAAGGAAGTGATGAGTGCACACTGGCATGCGGAACAAGTAACCACTTTCACAGCAGTTATCTACTACAAAGATGATGATGTAATCTGATTACTTCTACCTGCACCGTCCAATTGCGGACTTCGCAGGAAAATAAGGAACTCTCTCAAAGAACGCAGTGAAGGCGTTGCGAGAGCAATCCTACCAGGATAACTAAACATATTAGTTACGCAGTGATCTTGGATGATTTGCAGCATGATAAAGGTTTTGTTTTTGATGCAAATAGCGCAATTTTTTGCAATTTGCAAAAGAAGCTTGTTTTTCCTATACAATGTGCTCACTACTGGAGTGGAGGTGCTGGGAGTCTTTTAAGAACAGATATAATTTAGGAAATCTAGTTCATCACAAAGATGATTTTGGTTTTGAATCACATTGGTCTTTTTTTGAAATGGCACATGGAAAAGGACCAGCTGATGGCATTGGCGTAGAAGCAGAAGTGGAGTTTGAATGAAAGTTCTTCGAAACAAAGCTATTGTCAATACTACAAAGGAATTTTTTGAGCTTTCAAAAAGCATTAATAATAAGATAACCATCTTGTTTGTGTCTGCCAAAGAAAATGAAGAGAAACGGCAAATTCTTAAAACACGGAGGAAATTATGAAACCAATAACTGTAATTCAAAAATTGCATTATGTAAAACCTCATTCATTATTTCAACTTAAAATTTCTGAAAATTCTCTTTTTACATTAAATAATGATGAGGCTGAAAAGTCTTATCATATTCATAATGTGTATGCAAATGAAATAAATCCAAAATCCAATAATACAGAGAGAGCATGTACAGAGACCAGATGTTGGAAGTTTTGTAACTGTTGAAATTTATGTTACAAATCCTAAGAAACCAGGGTGGTGCGGAAAACCCAAAATTTTTGATTCTCAAACACTCTAGTGTTTAAAAATTGTGGTTGGTGGTCAGTATACCACAGCTTAAGTTGTTTTTGATTCAGAGAATATCTTCTATGTGCGCTTTTACATCAAAGTTTTGAATTTTTAGCCAAAAATCAAAATTTTAAACTAGAAGCAAATACGTCTCACTTTCTTTTTTTTTCATTTATAGACCTCAGGTAAGTAAAATGAGACTGTAAAAATGTTTCAACTCGCCATAGATGACCCCTGGGCTCAGGGGCGTTACAACGTTCATTTCGATCTGAAGCCAGTCAATTTACGTCTGATCTGAATATACACTATACGTATTCACAAAGGTCACCGAACACCTAGAAGAGAAACTCATCATAGCATTCATTGACATACATTAGTACAGTGTCAGTCCACCTTTAGCCTTAATGCATGCACTGACCCTTCGAGACATGCTTTCAACAAGGTTTTGGAACACAGCGATAGGTAGGCGCTTCTATTCAGTACATAATGTTGCCACTAACTGTTGCTTAGTAGTAGGCCTTGGTTCCAAACTTCTTGTACGGCACTCTTAATTCAGCTAATATGGGATTAGGATCAGAGCTCTGTGCTGACCAGTCCACACACGATACGGAATTACACACCGTAACAGTCCTTTATGGCTCGGTGCATTATCCTGCTGGTATCAACAAGACTGTTCCACAGAGTTGGTTGGGCATAATTGTCCAGAATATTGAGGTAGACGTGCTGGTTAACAGGTTTGTCCACGATAACCAATGGGCCGGGACCATACCTCGAAAAGCACCCACTCACGAGTACATTGCCAGCTCCAAACTTGACCGTAGGAACAGTACACTGTAGTAAATACACTGCTGGCCACCCAAAATGCAACACCAAGAAGGAAGCATCCGATTGGCCTGAAATTCGCAGCATGCGTCGCCCGCAAGAGGACATGCAAACGATTAGCATTGCAGAGCATATGCAAATCATGTACGGCCGGCACACCACCGAGAAGCACTATAAGAATGGTGCACAGAAGGCGGGGTGTAAGTAATGGAAGTGTGTTGTGCTGTCGGACCTGTGCGTGGAAAGCTTCCTGATGCCTCGTCGCAAAATACGGCAGTCATTCCAGCACGTTTTGGAGTTCGACAGAGGAAGAATAGTGGCTTATCGCGACAGCGGTTTATCGTACCGAGACATCGGCGCCCGTGTGGGACGACATCCAGCCACAGTGAGGCAAGTATGGATTCGGTGGGTGCAGGAGGGACGTACGGACCGACGTGAGCGATTGCCGCGGCACACCACCGAACGAGAGGACCGGCATGTTGTGCGGCGGGCGTTGACGGCTCGCACGGCCACATCACTAACGTTAGCGCAGGAATTAGGGTGTATTGTACAACAACCTGTGTCAGCACGTACCGTTCGACGTCGTCTGCAGGAGCGGGGACTTGTCGCACGGTGCCCATTGCTCCGATTACCATTGACGTTACACCACTGGCGAGTGTGGCGGCAGTGGGCCGTTGAACGCCGCACCTGGATTACGGAATGGCACGACATTGTCTTCTCCGACGAATCCCACTTCTGCCTGCAACACCACGATGGTCAGATCCGCGTGTGGTGGCACCGCGGCGAGAGACTGTATGACGCCTACATTATGCATCGCCATACCGGTCAGTCTCCTGGCGTTATGGTTTGGAGCGCAATTGGATATGACACCCGCACCCCTCTGGTACGCATCGCCGGTACACTCAACAACCACCGCTACATCTCCGACGTTTTGGAACCTGCAGTCTTCCCTTACCTGCAGGACCTGCCAGCCGCCACGTTTCAACAGGACAATGCGCGCACGCATCATGCAACAATTCTTCACGGCCCACCAGGTGTCACTGCTGCCGGGGCCCGCCTGTTCTCCCGATATGGCGCCCATCGAACACATCTGGTCGCTGATCGGCAACCGAGTGGCCCGGAAAGCACCACCCGCGATGAACTGTGGCAACGTGTGGAAGCAGACATACCCCAAGCCCACATCCAAAGCCTCTTTCGTTCGATGCTGCGGCGTGTAGCGGATGTTATTGCCAGCCATGGGGGCCACACGAACTATTGATGTCTGCGTGTTCCGCGAGTCACACAGGCATGTAAGCTCAATCGTTTCATCTTTGTATCTGTTGTTATGTGTCCAGTAAATCTGGCTTTGCTATCTCGTGTCCTTCTTGGTGTTGCATTTTGGGTGGCCAGCAGTGTACATTCTCAAAAGTGCTGTCTGTAACCCTTTCCATGTTACTACAAAGTAGAATAAAAAATAAAAAGTGCAAGACTGGGTAGTTAGAAACCTTATGTGATTTGTGAATATGTCCCTCAAAATACCCCAAACATCATTTTTTGTTTTGCCATGTCAGTTGCGCAAAAGTACACAGTCCTCTTATTTTCACTGATAGCAAAATAATTGGCTCTGCACATTAGTGTATGAGAAATTTCCTATCCTACATACTCCCCCCCCCAAAAAAAAAAAAACGAAGCATCGAGATGAAAAATGTTATGTGCAATGTACATGTGTAGGAAAGGAAATGATTGAAATTGCAGCGTAGTTGGTCTACTTATTAGGATAAACGTGTGGAAAAAGTCAGTACGTCGTAGCGTCACCTATGGATCGGATACAAGCAGTCACCCGGCGTGGCATAGACGCATACAGTTCAAGGATACTGTGCTGAGGTATAGCATGCCAGATGGTGTCCAAATTGCGGGCCAGTTCCAACAACATACCGGGATGGATACGTAGGTGGCGTCCGAAACATGTTCGATCGGCGAGAGGTCGGGTTGGCGGCCAGGGAAAGGTGTCAAGATTACAAAGGCAGGCCTGGGAGAGCCGCCCCGTGTGTGGCCAGGCATTATCCTGTTGAAAAATTGCCCGGTGATACGACAGAAATAACAACAGGTCGTAGAACGTCGTCAACGTACGACTGAGCCGTAAGGGTGGTACGGAGGACTACCTAGGGTGACCGGCTATCGTAGGAAATAGCTCCCTATACAGTCACTCCTGGTGTGCTAGCCGTGTGCTGTTTTACGGTAAAGGCAGTATCCGTGAGCGGGCCGGCTCGTCTTGACTCATGCGCTGGTCATCGACGCCAAATGCAAACCGTAACTCATCCCTGAAAATAACGCGACACCACTGGACATTATCCCACGTTGATCGGGCCTGACACCACGGCCGGCGATGCTCGCTGGTAGGCGGCGGAGTGGCCTCGAATGTAGTTCCCGTGCCGCAAGACGTCTGGTAACGGTCCGGATGGCCACTTCCGTACTTGTAGATAAAGCAACATGGCCACAGATGTTGAGAGCGACGAATTCGGTTTGTTCCTGTGGCTCTCAGAGTCGCTCGATCCTTGCGTTCTGTCGTTGCCTTAGCCGTTCACTGCCCTTGTGCCTCCTCGACACATTGGAGCCAACATTGTCCGGTTGCCGCGTTGCTCCGACCCAAATGCCTGGCGACTTGACCAACCTGCATCTCTCAGCACAATTATAAGTCATCTCTCAAACTCGTTCAACTGCTCGTGTTGTGCACGGATCCAACGTCGAGGCATCCTCACAGTCCGTAGAGGTTAATGCAAACACAATCGTCCCTGTGTGCGAGTTTTGCTCTTGATATACCCTCCTCGATATGCGGTTCCCATGAGTTGTGCCGAGTCACTATTTAGCCATTGGTCGTTATTTTTAAATCATCTGCATATTCAGCCTTCAGGTACTTGCATGCGGAGTTTCTTTTTTTTTTTTTGATTGGAGGTTTAACGACCACCGTGAGCAACTCAATGGGCTATAAGCAGTCGCCCGTCCCTAATTTAGGGTCACTGGTTCCAGGGAAGGGAGAGAACCAGTGCCGTAAGACACACACAACATCCATGCTTCACCGGGATTCGAACCCGGACCCCGTTCGGACGAATGATCAGAGGCCATCGCTTAGACCACTGCGCCACCGGGGCGGCCATGCGGAGTTTCATCAGGATCAAACGACTTTCTCGGTGTGCTTCGCTTTTTTTTTTTTGATCGAAGGTTTAACGACCACGGTGAGCAACTCAATGGGCTATAGGCAGTCTCCCGGCCCTATTTTAGGGCCACTGGTTCCAGGGAAGGGAGAGAGCCAGTGCCGTAAGACAAACACAACATCCATGCCTCACCGGGATTCGAACCCGGACCCCTTTCGGACGAATGATCAGAAGCCATCGGTTAGACCACTACGCCACCGGGGCGGCGAAGGCATGTTAAAATGGCCATACTTAGTAGCCATCTTTTCAAACTGATCTCAACGAATAAAATGCTAGCATTACTGTAGCGATTGAGACAGTTTTTTTAGACATGGAAAGTAACTGAATGGATGTCTACAGAACTGAGGAGCGCGCAAGCAAAACCGAAACCAAACATGTCAACAAAATGTGAATTATCAAGTAAGCATTGGATATGATAAAGGATGATGGTCTGATTCAGTTTCTGTATCATAAGCCGACTCAAACCAAACAGCTTCTACTCATTTTATAGGCGAAAAATGCGTGATTCGAGCAAAAACGAACATGTTCCAGTAGCTGGCTCAAGCAAAAACAAACATGTTCAGTGAGCTAATCAGAGCTCCAGAATTCAGTCACGTGACGCAGCTAATAAGAGTGACGCAGTGGCATTCACGTTTTCAGACAGTGGACGTATTTTGTTCAAACGTGGTGGTTATTTTCGTGCGTTTGTCATAGTTTTAGAGATAGGGAAGAGATCGGAGATGGTTTAGCAACGGTGAAGGAAGGTCAAAAGGACAGACGAAAAGAACGATAAGAGAAAGTGCGCTATGGTGCGCCAGATGGTTCCAAAGTTTTCGTGGGTTGCAAACATCAGAACATTCAGTTTTCGTGCTATAAAATTCGTCTATGTGATGCATTATTCATTCGTGAAAAGTCATTGCTATGTTAAGATAAAGTTGTACAGAACAACACAGTCGCTGGGTGGATCAGTGTCGAAGACGTCAAATATAAACGGCTGCCCCGGTGGCGCAGTGGTCTAAGCGATGGCCTCTGATCATTCGTTCGAACGGGGTCCGGGTTCGAATCCCGGTGAGGCATGGATGTTGTGTTTGTCTTACGGCACTGGCTCTCTCCCTTCCCTGGAACCAGTGACCCTAAATTAGGGACGGGTGACTGCTTATAGCCCATTGAGTTGCTCACGGTGGTCGTTAAACCTCCAATCACACACACACACACACAAAAAAACTTTGAGTTTCTTGTCGGAGAATAGTTTTTTTATTCGAGGTTTCACGACCACCATGAGCAACTTAGTGGACTATAAGCAGTCGCCCGCCCCTAATTTAGGGCCACTGGTTCCACGGAAGGGAGAAAACCAGTGCCGTAAGACAAACACAACACCCATACCTCAGCAGGATTCCAAGCCGGACCCGTCTCGGACTAATGATCATAAGCCAGCGCTTAGACCACTGCGCCACCGGGGCGGCAATCGGTATTCTATTAAAGGCAGGTTGATTATAGGATAGGTAGCATATTGGGTTGGTGCGAATGAAATGTCCGACGCGAACGAGCAGTGGAGACAGGCCCCCGCCACAGCATAATGGAACCACCCAAGCCGCCCCGGTGGCGCAGTGGTGTAAGGCGCTGGCCTCTGATCATTCGTCCGTAAGGGGTCCGGGTTCGAATCCCGGTCAGGCATGGATGTTGTGTTTGTCTTACGGCACTGGCTCTCTCCCTTCCCTGGAACCAGTGACCCTAAATTAGGGACGGGCGACTGCTTATAGCCCATTGAGTTGCTCACGGTGGTCGTTAAACCTCCAATCAAAAAAAAAAAAAAAAAAAAGAACCACCCACAGATGTTGCGGGTATTGTGTCACATTATTACAATAAATAGCTAGCACGTGTGTGAAAAACAAGGTTCAGGCGTGGTTTGTTAATTGGACGTAACGTGGCTTAGAAAGAAGCATGCAGATGCCGGATATGAGAGTCATCTTCCTGTATGGCCGCCCGGTAGCGCAGTGGTTTAAGCGATGGCCTCTGATCATTCGTTCGAACGGGGTCCGGGTTCGAATCCCGGTGAGGCATGGATGTTGTGTTTGTCTTACGGCACTGGCTCTCTCCCTTCCCTGGAACAGTGACCCTAAATTAGGGACGGGCGACTGCTTATAGCCCATTGAGTTGCTCACGGTGGTCGTTAAACCTCCAATCAAAAAAAAAAAAAAAAAACCTCCAATAAAAAAAATCTTCCTGTATGAATTTAAACTGGGCCATTCTGCTGGAATTGCCACTCGAAATGTTAAGAAAGCATTTGGGGAGAATATAGCCAACGAACGAACCATTTGCGATGGTTTGTAAAGTTTCGAAGCGGAGGTACAGACCTGCAAAACGAAGCACATGATCATTGACCTGTTGCTGTTTCTGACGATGTTCTGTTACCTGTGGTTGAAGCGGACCCCTGGCGTTGGCCTCTGATCATTCGTCCGTAAGGGGTCCGGGTTCGAATCCCGGTGAGGCATGGATGTTGTGTTTGTCTTACGGCACTGGCTCTCACCCTTCCCTGGAGCCAGTGACCCTAAATTAGGGACGGGCGACTGCTTATAGCCCATTGAGTTGCTCACGGTGGTCGTTAAACCTCCAATCAAAAAAAAAAAAAAAAAAAAAGCGGACCCCCGAAAAACGTGTCGTGATATAGCGGCAGAGGTAGGTGTCCACCACACGACAGTTGTTCGGCGTCTGCCTGCGCTGGGTAAGGTCAAAAAGCTGGACATGTAGGGATGGAAAATGTTGTTCTTTCTACTGAACAGTTCTTCGATCCCTGCTCCTGTTCTTTTTTCAGGAGCTGTTCTTTTATCTGTTCTTGTTCAGCTGAGCTGTTCTTTTATAATCTTTTGCTTCATACGAATGTGTATAAACATGTCGACCACAAGCCTTTTTCAGCTCAATAATTATGAAAATAGTTTTTTTAGCTAAATGATTATGAAAATAAGTTATAACTAAGTAATTTGTTAATCAATAATAAATAAAACAAATTACAACAAGGAAAGGCTTACTTAGGAACTCCAATGAGCACCGCACTTAATTACTCAATTTTTTCATTTATTTTTCCCAGGGTGTGGGTTCCTTCGTCTTTTCTTTTTACAACCTGTATTAAGAACTGAAGTCGCGGTGTGATATAACATTACATCTCCTTGCGACACTTGTCTTAATTTTGCCTTTACAACTATTACCCATTGGAATGAGAGAGCAAAAATGCTCTGCTTTATGTGTTTTTTGTGCACAAAAAAACCCCCACTGAAATACAATTGAAAAAACCTTGCTAAAAATACCTACACTGCTGAGTAGACACCCTACGCAAAATAGAAATTCTGGGAATTTTTTTTACCTTAAACGGGATTCCTACCTAATAATTCTGGGTTACTGTCACTTTCCTTGAAAGACAAACACGACACAAATGCACTTAAAAAAAAAAAAAAAAAAAAAAGCACTTAAAAAGATGTAATGTTATATCACACCGTAGAGACTCCCGGACTACAGTAATCCTGCGCCTTTCAAAAACGAAATCGGTAAGAATATCGTTACTAACACTCCTGAGTTCCCACGATGAGTAAGTAAAACTAAAAATTTGTTGGACCCTTACCTGATAGCTGAAAAAACTATAATTAAATTTGCTTTACCTTTGGATGCAGCTCCAGCGAATACTTAGCTACACTTAGGTACCTGAAATAACATAAAAAAAATACTGGCTTAATCCAGCACAAAATATGTACTTTGAGAAAAAAAAAAGTAGTATGAGCAGTTCTGAAAAGAACTATTTTTCCGAAATATTTATGACAAAGAGGCAGAAGGACACAAAACGTCCCTGGCAGTTTGTTCCGTGCACAAAAGAACAGAAAGCAAAGTCAGAGAACAGGTCAGGACTCAGGAACGTATTAACTAGCAAAGAACAGTCAGTCAAACTGAACCTGTTCCAGAAAGGCATTCCGAGTCACTCCCACGTCACTGAAGTCGGTAGCAGAACAGGAGCTGGCGAGAAAGAACAAGTTCTTTCATTTCTCCCGTTCTCCCCACATCTATACGGAGTAGAGACTGCCGGACTCAAGAGAACAGGTTTTTTGGCAACGAAAGAACAGGCTGTTCCCGTTCAGTTCAAGGAACTGGTGTAAAAGAACAGGTTGTTCTTTTACTACCCATCCCTATGGACATGTGGCTGCCGCATGAATTGATAACTGCGAACGCGACTAGGCGTTTGGAAGTCTACACGTCGCTGCTTGCCAGGAACATCTACTGCATCCAATCGTCACTTGCGACGAGAAGTGGGTCCTTTATAATAATCAGAAACGATCAGCACAATGGTTAAGCAAGGCACAGCATCCAAAGCTACCCCCCCCCACACACACACAAGAACATGATGCTCCTCGTTTGGTAGTCCACAGCCGGGATAATCAATCGGAGTTTCTTGGCAAGAGGCCAAGCAATCACTGCAGAACGTTATTGTGCTAAATTACACCAGATGCACCGGAAATTGCTGCAGAAACAACCGGCTTTAGTCAACAGACAAGGTGTTGTTCTACTCCAGGAAAACGCCCGCCCTCATGTTGTACAACGAACGATGCTGACACTAAGTGCCTTGGGCTAAGAAGCACTGCCTCAGCCTGCCTATTCCCCGGACTTGTCTCCGACAGACTATCATCTGTTTTACTAAGTGCCTTGGGCTATGAAGCACTGCATCACCCTGCCTATTTCCCGGACTTGTCTCCGACAGACTATCATCTGTTTTACTAAGTGCCTTGGGCTATGAAGCTCTGCCTCAGCCTGCCTATTCCCCGGACTTGTCTCCGACAGACTATCATCTGTTTTACTAAGTGCCTTGGGCTATGAAGCACTGCCTCACCCTGCCTATTTCCCGGACTTGTCTCCAACAGACTATCATCTGTTTCGTCGCCTGGATCACTTCCTGTCCGGGAAACAGTTCACGACAGACAACGAGGTTCAACGTGCAGTCCATGACTTCCTCGGGTCCCAGCCACAAGACCTTTTTTGTTCCGGGATCATGGCCTTGCCGGACAGATGACAACTATGTGACAATACCGAGGGGGATTATTTTGCCTAGGTAAGTTATCCTACTTTTCCGTTCTCGCTGTCCACGCATGCTGGTCATTTGCCGGACATTGCATTCGCACCAACCCAGTAGATTAAATTCAGAATACGTTCAAGCAAAATCCAACAAGTCACTAGGGCATCTGATCAAATTGATTGATTGGAGGTTTAACGACCACCGTGAGCAACTCAATGGGCTATAAGCAGTCGCCCGTCTCTAATTTAGGGTCACTGGTTCCAGGGAAGGGAGAGAGCCAGTGCCGTAAGACAAACACAACATCCATGCCTCACCGGGATTCGAACCCGGACCCCGTTCGGACGAATGATCAGAGGCCATCGCTTAGACCACTGCGCCACCGGGGCGGGGCGGCCATCTGATCAAAAACAAGCATGCCACTTGAAGCCCGAACAAAAACAAACGTGTCAACAACAAAATGTTTAATATTTTGATTTTAAAATATTTTTCATCTGAATCACGTCCATAGACGTGTTTGGAGCATCAAAAGGAAAGTGGCTGATAGTTGAACAGAACGAAATTCATTGCAACTCAATGAACGTTTTTTTCTACCTGCTGCAAATGTTTGGTTTTGCTTGTGCACTCCTCAACTATTACTACAAGTAACACTAAAAGGCTATACTGTTTAAGGAACCTTCACAGGTGTATTATTTTGTTCTGTATGTATATAATAAATGTTATGGCACTGCAAACATGTGAACACAGGACTCAGCTTCACTGCTGGACACACTTGAAATGAACTATTGCTGAACGATCTCTTGTCATCCAGGCATTCGTGTTTGACTTCTACACAACAGGCAGATACTATTCAGAAAATCCTTTGTTCTATGCGTCACTGAATGGTATATAAGCAAGTATTTCCAACTTAAAAATCTCCAAAAGAATTACTGCCGAGCAAGAGCATAAGGTGGTTCTTGCTGGTAATTCAAGATACTCTTTTTCTTAAATGTGATTAAAGGGCTCTCTGATCCCCCACCCATATGTTTAATAGTCATTCATCTGCTGCAATAAACTACTCCTTGTACTACTATATTTTTCTTCGCATAATCCGCAGACTGAAATTCAGGAGGAAAATCTCAGTAGCACCTGCAATGTTGACCCTGAACTGTAATTTCCAACAGAATGTCACTATTCACCTAATGACCTAGCACTCCAAAAAAAAAAAAAAAAAAAAAAAATCGCATCTTTTAACTGCTTTTGTGTTACTTTCAAGTGTATCAATAGCAAAAAATCAAGCGTTTGTTCCGAAACAGTTACACCTGCAGCACCCATAAACATGTGTGATGTGAGAGCAAATACCACCACCTTCGTTGCATCATATTTTTTGTCACAGTATACATCAGTAAAAAGAAATAAAAAAACAACAACTTTACAACTGTTTATGAAACCCCATCTTCGTATTGGGTTAAGTTTTTCTGTTAATGGATTTTTGGTAATTTTCTGAATATATGATCTCCACATATAATTACAATGCTGATTTTTTAAAAACAAAGTGCCACAAAAACATTGCACTGCCTAAATTAACTTTTTTGACTGTTAATTTGCAGATTATATGCCGGTAATTATGGTATTTATTTCATTTGCAGTTAATGGAGTGGTGGGCTTGATTGGTCTTTATTTTCTAGGCAGTCTTTAGAATTTTTCAAATGGTGGATTTAGCTAAGCCTAGAGTATAACTCATATCCACTTCAAATCACTGCATTTTAACAATCAGCACGATATTCTTCCTTGGCACCTCCAGCACAACCCCGTGTTTACCTTTTGTCGGCCATTATGGGTCCAAACTATTAACCAGAAAACGGATGGCTGGAAGAGAGACCACAGGAGGATAAACAGTGATGATGCTCTCTCAAATGGAGAAAAACCCTAATGCTTGAATATGTATTACATTCTACTGAATTAATTTTATTTATATTTGGAAAAGATTTTTGCTATGACCTACTCACATTACACTAGACTATCCCCATTCTCTTCCCAAAGATACACAGAATCAAGCTCATTTCTCATACCGAGAGAGAAAATAGCTTCACTCTGCAAATGGTGAAGGGATCTTGTTATGCTGTGGAAGAGTGCACATTAAAGTCACACCTCCACTTAGTGTAATGCAGGGGAAGGGTGGCAGGGAAAAAAACAGGTTAAGGTAAAAAAAAAAAAAAAAAAAAAGGTGAGAATATCAGGGTGACCAGGAGAGATATGAGGTATGGATTTATATTTACTCTTGAAGATCTTAAAACCTCTGAATTTGACCCATTGAGTCCCAAACAACAGTAAAACTGCTTATTCGAGAATGGCAGAACTCACAGTGAACTATTTAATTACTTGTTAAACTAGCAGAGTCAAGAGAAGAGAACTGTGTTTGTCTAGCAGTTATTTAAATTCTGATATATAAATTTGTTTTTTTTTTTTTTTTTTTTTGTTTCTGAGATGAGCTATGCTAAAACAAATTAACACTGGGCTGGATAGTGCTAAACAAGGGTTCATACCCTTTTCTGTGGAAAAAAATCAGGACTTTCTAAGGACCTACACTCCAATTGATATTTTGCGTCATTGGAATATCACCAGGCGTGTGTGTATGTATATATACATATGTAGGGGATTAAACAGCACTAGTGGCCATTTACCAGGCATTTTGCCCCAAATATAAACTACTTTGCCTACAAGGAACAAAATTAAATACACACCAAAATAAAAATAAAAGGACAAGCAGGAGATACAGCGACAGCGAAGCAAGGTTAGTTGAGTAGACACTAGATAGATCAGACCACGAGACAACTGACATCATAAATTGTGAAGAAGCCAAACAGACTCCCTCACCTTTGACCCGCTGACCCCTGAAAAGACACAGATGTTGATCCCACTGGTAAGGTTACACAAGGTAAGTCATGCAGACTACAATGGGAAAAGCAGTGTGTGGGTGGTGGTGGTGGTGGTGGGTTGAAGGGAGATAATTTCTAAGAACATTCCAGGGGATTATCTCCCTTCAATGAGCTAGAAGAAAGCTCCCCTGGTGAGCGGGTTAGCATATTTACATACACACAAACAAAAACGGGGGCAGGGTTGTGATGCCCATTACTGCATTGCAAAAACAAGACGGAAGAAAAAAAAACAAGCATTTGTTTTAAAAAAATAAAAACTTTTTAAGAACTTTTAAGGGCCTTAGAAATGGAAATAAAAAATAAGGAGTTCTTAAGGACTTTTAAGGACTGTATTTAGCTCCAAATAACAGATGCTTACTTAGCAACTATTAAGCACTAGCTTTACTACCACCTTAGATACAAGTGAAATTAATGGTTTAATCAGTTATTTCAAGGATCTATCTGTCTACTGCTACTTAACAAGTAAAAAACACATTTGTATGCATTCAAATTTTACTACATTATCATACGAAGACAAGAGAAAATAAGTCACAACAAAATTTATTAGATCCAAATGTACAGATCAACAATTTTTGATGCTTTGTTTCAATACCTAACTGTATTCAAAAATAAATGTAGCAGCACTCTTCCATAACAGTCACCATTCAGCTTTATGATTGTTTAAATCTCTTTAAAATCATAATTTTGACAGGCTCTCATCAACAGTAAACTTGGACAACAATATACTGAAAAACCAGTTCAGAAACTACATAAAAATCAACACCCCCTTTTTATTTATTCTACAGCAGGAGTGCCAGCCAATTAAGATTAATAATTTGCATTGAAATGGACTTTCCACAGTGAACTAAATACAGGAAATATCTACAACTGAAATTTCTAGTCAACCATTCGGAAATTTAAAACTAAAATTGTATGTCTTTTAGAGAGTAAAAAAAAAAAAAAAAAAAAATACAAAATTGCAGTGTAAACTGCAAAAATAAAAATTTGCCTTATTGTTAATACCAAATCACTTCTATGAGTAATACTCAAAACATTTTCATATAACTGCAATACTAAATTGTTATTCTGCCATTGCAAGCAGCAATACTCAAACTTAAAAAGAATGCAATAGTTAAAAAAATAAATAAAAATAGTACACTATACAAAGTAAAATCACATTAAAAATCCAATTTTATGGTAGTATTTTTAATAACATTTTAATCATATTTATCTCATCTAATCTATTCCTTATATACAGAGCATACAGCACCAAATGGAGTGAGGAACTTTTGCATACATTGCTGATATCACTGTGAATAGTATACACCAAAGAATTTTTCAGTATTCAGTAAATAGGCACCAAGGAGGGTGTATTACTGGAGACACCACTGGCTCTGCCACCATAAGTCACAGCTAATCTGTGGTGTGACGTCACAAGCAGGCAAAAACCGAACTAAATTATACCGTTGATGAAACAGTAAGCTTGTGTATCATTGATAAAGATTATTGAATTACTCATTTTATCTGTTTATACGCTTAGAAGCTTTTGTTCCATTGGTTTCCAAGCAGCATCTCTTCTGCAGCTGCGTCGTGCCTGCTCATGACGTCATTTGCAGCACAGACGGTGACTTATGGCGGCCAATGCTGCATGGATAGGAGTGGTGTCTCCAGTAATATAACCTCTTTGATAGGCACATATCAAAGTTGCAAAATTGAATTTTTAATGCTGAGCCTCTTTGGATGTGTTCCTAATATCAAAGTGGTTCTATTACTTACTTTGTCACAGTAACATGTTACAACTCAATGAAGAACAGTGACAGTTTGAAGTACTTCCGTAATAAACATACTTCAGCTGGGAGAGTTTCCATTCATACATACGTACTGCCATGTTATTCTCCCTTTCCTACACAAGTCTATTTTGTTTAACATTGATAAGCTATTCTTTGGGAACTTATCACTTCATGTCCAATCCCCATGCAAAAATACATTCTACACTCATTTTTTATTTGTGTACTTCCATACAGGGGTGAGAGACAGATCTCAAGCCATTCATCCACAAATTAAAACATTCTCCTTTCTCAGTACTGAGTACCCAAAAGATGTTTCTTTGAGAACATAATAATACTCCACGTTTTTCATGTTAAACTTGAGACTTCATATGTACATATATGTACACAATATGTGTGTGTGCGTGTGTGTGCGTGCGTGTAGTGTAGTGTAGTGTATGCTTATAGTTTATATACGGTTGTGACGATGTACGCCACAACCATATAAACTCTTAATCTCTTTAGAGCTTTGGGAAGAGGACACCATGTAAAGAAGACATTATGTCAGACACTATGTAATTATTTGAACATGTAAAATAATATTTTTGAATGTTTAATTTGTGACATACATCACTCTTAATCGTTTTGGGAAGAAGACACCATGTAATAGAAGGCACTATGTAATTTTTTGAACATGTAAAATAATATTTTTTAATGGTTTAATTTGTGATGTACGTTGCTCTTAATCTCCTTGGAGGGGGCTTAAGCCCCCTCCGTGGGTGCACCAATGCTTCCATTTCCTGCTCACTGTATTGAACAGACCTTTATATCACCATCACAAATTTCTACACTTCTCAATTCAGAAGAAGCTAAATCCATAAGTAAATTTTGATGCCACTCAGAATCAACATTATGTTGAAAACATTATACAGTATGCAGAACTAGGTGTTGGGGGAAAAGTAACAGTGATACATGGAGCAAAGAAACTGTCCCCATAATCACTGCTGTTTATCCAATATCTCTTCATTGATGCATAAAATTCACTTGTACTACATATGACATGTAAATAGCATGACAAATGTTCTAGGATACACCAGATTTTCATATGTTATGAACATTTTATATAAATAAGCATTAAACTGTTTTAAACTAACCATTTTGAATGGATAAATTACAAACACAAGCAAATATTTTCAGCCAACCTTCCTCAGAAGGGAAACAAATTTACACAAAAACTTCAATGTTACAGGGGAGTTGCTCATGCTACTTTTCTCCCAGCTGCCTGCAATGGGCATATTATCCAACATCAGGAAAACTTTTCACTTAAAAAATTCAAATCTTTATAAGGAGAGGCACAATTTTAGGTGAAAGCTGCACGCCGGAAGTGTCTCATAACCTTACTTTTCCTTCAAATATCAGTTTCTTCAAGGGAGTACCAAGCCATATCAACAGATTATTACTTGCAGGGGATGGGTTGTTCATGATCAACAAAAAAAAAAAAACCTCACACTCACGTAGACAGGAATTACGAGCCACTATTATTGTAGGTGTGTGTGTGTGTGTAATTAACCACTTCAAAAACTAAGCACACCAAAGATTATGCTGTACTGTTATCTGCAAATTTTGTTAACCTTACAAAATAATGTATCTCTACTTCTAAAAGCTCTATTTGAAAAAAATTATTCCAAGACTAGACATCGTTTACTTTGTGGAATATTTTGCATACACACCTGAAGTTTTAGGGTGCAGTTTTGATGCTTTGTGGCATTAATGTGTATTTCTGTCAGCAACTGTATTGCTTACACATCCAATTAAAAGTATGTTGTACTGTATGAAATTTGCTATGGTAAAGATTGCAAACTTTCTATTCTTTAAATAATGTAAGCTTTTCCCCATTAGGGAGCATATATATATACAGGGTGATTCCTAAAGTCCTAAGTCACCTCAATAACTTGGGAACAAAGACAGCTAGAGCTATGGAAGTAAGGTATGGTATAGAAAAACAACCATGCGCTATCGGATGAAAGTGATTGCAGCACCCCTAGTGGCAAAATGTGGAAGTTAGCACTCCTATCTCGAAAACCATGAGAGATACGGGAAAGAGATCACTTAGAAACCTGTACAGCATCAACGAATTAGTAGGAAACGACATATGGTAGAAACGCCTGGGGTAAGTAGAAGGCTGGAAACGTGGGGGGGGGGGAGGGGGGGGACACAAGGTTTGTTATACTCAGGCATGAATACAAATGGAGTACATTGGTCGCATTTAATGCAACAGCGGTACTTACATAACGTTGCGTTTAACGTAAATAGGGTTCAATATGGCCACCATCTGCCACAATACACATTTGAATGAGAGACAGAACTTCCCGTTGTACATTCGCCAGCATAACAGGTGTCACGCTCTCACACGCAGCGACGATACGCAGTCGGAGATTGTGGAGACTCGTCGGTTCCACCCTGTACACGTGATCCTTTAGGTAACCCCAGAGGAAGAAATCCATGGGAGTTAGATCTGGGGATCGTGGAGGCCAAGCTATGGGACCACCATAACCAATGATCTGTTGCTCAAAAGTGTCAGGCAGGAAGTGATGTACCGCTGTTGGTTGATGTGCCGGAGCGCTATCATGCTGAATCCATAATGAGCGTACATCTTGCAGAGACAGATCATCTAATCACTCAGGTAATGTGCTCTGTAACAGCTGCAGGTATCTTCGTCCATTTAATGCGCCCTCATAGAACACAGGCCCAACAAGTCAGTTCTTCCAGATGCCACACCAGACATTGATCGACCAGCACACCTGATGCCTCATTTCCCGTGTAAAAAATGGATTCTGAACTGCCCAGTAATGGGCGTTTTGTTTGTTCAGCACTCCGGCGCGTGTGAACTGCGCCTCATCAGTCCAAAGGATGTTTGATAGAAAGGCCGCATTTTCTTCTACGGTGTTCATTACAAAATTCCACCAATCTAGACGTTGTTGGTTATCCCCTGGCATCAGTATGCTATGTGCAGCGGTACTGTATGGTACGGGTGAGCACCATGCTGATGCAAGATGTTCCACACACGGAATTGTGATAAGCCACATGCCATACTGACTTCCCTCGACTGGTGTGTGGGTTGGCCAAAACGTATGCCAGAACATCTACTGGTGGCACATCCCTACCCATTCCGGTGGGTCGGCCCGAACGAGGTCGCGCTGCAAAACTGCCTGTCTCTCGTAGCCGTCAAACTGCGCAACTGATGGTCCACGCTGTTGGTGATGGATGAGCCAGAAATCGTAAGCCATACTGGCGTGACGCTTCCCTCGCGTTGCGTCCGAATTCTCCATATAGCAATACTGTTCATTCGAATAGCCTGCCATGCTCGTTCTTTACCTGATACTTACATTACGAATGACATAGCTCCTGACCGATGATCTTTTATACATTGCCACGCTGTGCCTGATACGGCAGGTGAGGTGTTATGTCACACCAGAATTTGCATATGACACTCACATACATGCGGTCGCATACGTCATACATTTCTCTCTGCTAGACTGTTACCGCGACGACACGAACCGGCTTCGCAGAAGTTCGTGTATCCAGCCTTCTACTTACCCCAGCCGTTTCTACTACATGTCGTTTCCTACTAATTCATTGATGCTCTACAAGTTTCTAATTGATCTCTTTCCCGTATCTCTCATGGTTTCCGAGATAGGAGTGCTAACTTCCACATTTTGCCACTAGGGGTGCTGCAGTCACTTTCATCCGATAAGGCATTATTGTTTTACTATACCATACCTTACTTTCATAGCTCTAGCTGTCCTTGTTCCCAAGTTACTGAGGTGATTTAGTATTTAGGAATCACCCTGTATAATACTGTATGCATTTTTTTCCTTTCTGCTTCTACAAGTTGTATTTGAAAACTTTTTTTTTTTCTACAATTAATAGCTCTTGCCATAAAGAATATTTTATGCACAATATCTTTTGAATAATTCACATTTCTGCTACCGGGGCATCAGCGTGTAGTTCTATGTGAAACAGTATCTCAAATTTTTTCTTGGTAGGATGCTCTTAATTATGAAGGATATTTTGCACTCATTTTCTTTAAATAATGCACAGCTTTTCAATTTCTAAAGACAAAACGGGATGTCATGTTTTTCTCCATATCTCTTCTAATTGCTCAATTTGAAAAAAACCCTTTAATATTTCTTTGTGTCTTTTTAATCAGGTAAGAACATCAGTGTGGGGATTAGCCTACAGCTGACGGTTCCAGTTGGTCATTCAACCTAAGGATTCTGGAACAAAACACAGTGAGTTGGGGTCTTTTTCCCAATGTCACACAGAACCAGCTGGCACCTCTCCAAGATTCACAGAGGCCCTTCTTGCTGTTATGTGTGCCATTGTTCCCACAGAGTGCCCCGAGGAGGCAAACCCATCTCTCACTAAGATCACCCTTTTTTTCTATTTGGGGATGCTGCAAGGTAGAGTTTCTGTGGATGAGTATCGCTGTACAAAGCGTGAAGCCACTAAGCTGGTTCGCCAGAGTAAGACAAAAGATAGGAAGGAGAAGGTGGAAAGGCATGAATTGGCTTTTTAGAAAGATAGAAAGACTTTCTGGAAGTACATGAGAATCAAGAAAAGCAGGGGAAACAATGTTGTAAGTTGTGTGAAGAATAAGATTGGGGAAGTGATATGGGAGTCCAAGGAGTTAAGTGAAAAATGGGGTGAATACTTCTGTGAGTTATTAGATCCGGAAAGCAAAGATGATTCTGAGACAGATGCAGATGATGTCACAGTAAGGGATCTCAAGAGAAGAAGTGTGTAAAGCTCTAAAATCGCTTCAGAATGGTAAGGCTCTGGGAGTGGATGGCATGACTGCCGAGATGTTGAAATATGGTGGTGACTCTGCAATTGACTGGTTAACTGAAATTTGCCAGTTGTGCTGGGAGTTAGGAATGGTCCCTCAGGATTGGAAGGATGCTATTATTGTTCCCTTGTATAAGGAAAAAGGTGATCAGACTGACTGCAAGAACTATCATGGTATTAGCCTACTGAGTATGCCAGGGAAAGTGTTTGGCAAGGTCGTTATTGAGAAAGTACGGGGTCTTACATCAGAGAAAGCATGGGGTGTTCAGAGTAGTTTTATGATTGGTAAAGGCTGCACTAACCAAATTTTTGCATTACACATAATGATGGAAAAGTATCTGGCTGTTGGTAAGAAAGTTTTTGCTGCCTTCATAGATTTAGAGAAAGCTTACGACCGAGTAAATAGGACACTTTTGTGGAAAGTATTGAATGAATATGGTGTTACTGGGAATCTACTTAACAGTGTAAAAGCCATGTATGCTGGCAGTAGAGCTCGTGTATGAGTAAATGGTGTTTTATCAAAATGGTTTTCTATTGGTGCAGGAGTCATACAAGGTTGTGTAATGTCACCATGGCTGTTTAATATATTTATGGATGCATGCATGCATGCATGCATGATGCCAAAATAGATAATACTGGTTTATGTCTTGGTGATATCCGTGTGTGCAGATTGCTGTATGCTGATGACACTGTCCTGTTGGCAGAAAGCAAAAGTGAGTTGCAGAGTATGTTGTCTCGGATGTACGAAGTTTGCATGAAATTCAAACTGAGTATAAATAAGGGAAAAACCAAAGTTATGGTTTTTGAAAGAGGAACTAGTTGCACTGAATGTAATGCAAGTCTAAATAGCACTGTGATTGACTAGGTGAGTGAGTTTGTGTATTTAGGAAGCATGTTTGACAGAGGGAACAAACTGAATGGTGAAATTAGTAGGTGAGTGAATTCTTCAATGAAAGTCATGGCTGTTTTGTGAGGGTTTCACAGGAATGATTGGTTTTCAAGAGAGTCCCGCATGGCTGTATATGAAAGTGTAATTGTTCCTACTCTGATGTATGGCAGTGAAACCTGGGTACTACAAAAGAAACATAGAAGTTATTTGTGTGCTGAAGAAATGCGTTACTCTAGCACACAAATAACTTCTATGCTTGTGGCAAGACAAATTCTGATTGTGTGAGGAATGAAAATGTGTTGCAGTTGTGTAATGTGAAGCAAAATGTTGTTAGCAAGGAGGAGACTAATATGCTTTGGTGGTTTGGTCATGTTGAAAGAATGAGTGATAAGAAGCTTACTAAGAAAATATTTTTAGCCCAAGTGGCAGGAAGGAAAGGTGGAGGAAGGCCAAGGAAGTCATGGGAGGATCAGATTCAGGAGTGTCTCCATGAGAAAAAGATTATGAGTATGAAGTATAGAAGATCTTGTGTATGGCATGTGATGGATGTCAGTGAAGCCCAAGTTGTATGTCAAGATCGCTGTAAATGGAGAAGTTTGATATGGCAAAAGTAAGTAAAAATTATCTGGTAGTTTGTATTTCTTTGTGGAGCTAACCTCTGAATACCAGAGAACAGCTTAGTGATATGTATGTACAGTATGTATGAAAAACCCCTTTTCTCCTCACAGATCTTCTGCTACTACATACATTTTGGGTACAATATTTAGTAGCAGAAATGTATGTATACTTCTTCCATCAGTGCATGTTAGTAGGTGTTTCTGTTTGTGAATGCTTTATTGACTGTAGAAATCCAATTGAATTGATTTGTGGTTTTAAATGGTTTCATTCACTATGAAGAACACTGCTCATGTAGCACATTTGAAATAATGTGGAGTTTTTCCACTAGGGGAAAATAAGTGCATTATCTTTTTTTTTTTTTTTTTTTTTTGCTGAATATTTTCTTTTTCTAAAAATCTACTGTGAAACATTTTTTTCATGTTGGAAAGGATTCAAAAGTCCAGCCCATTCATTACACCTGAGAATTCAGTGTTATCTTTCTTGTTAATGCTTAGATTAACATGAATTGAAAATGCTTAACCATGAATTTATGGCTACTACATCCCGTGCTCAAGATGAATGGGTACAACATATGAAACAATGTTTTTTTCTTTTAATCTTTCTGCTTTGGAAATCTATGCCTTTTACGATTCCTCAGTCACTAAAAGATATTCATCTATACATGTGGGCAAGTGGTTACAATGATTGTTCTTCCCAGGCCAGGACCAAGGTTATATAATTGCCTGAACCAGCAACTCTAAATTATAGATGAATGTTTCCTACAATGTTTTCTTGTGCTAATATAAGAGGTCATTACACCCCTGAAAAACCAAAGGAAGCCCTTTCCACCATAATTCATGAAAGTGCTATTGTAACACAGACACACGGGGACATAAGAAAGTACCTTATACAAACTTTATCACCCTAATCTATTAAGGAATAATTATCCATGGAGTGATATGGGTAGATGTGGCCTATAAGTGCTAGGCAAAGGAACAGTTAAAAAAAAAAAAAGGAGGGGGGGGGGTAATTATACCGTGAGATATCAGACCTCAAACAATAGGGAAAGTCAGTTGCATCAGAATACATGGTTCGTCCCCATTGGAAGAAAAAAAAAAATTCAAGGTTTTTCAAGGACATTGAAGTACAAAAATCAAGGCCCTAGCTCGCAACATATGAAATTTGAATAACTAACTAACTTGGCGATGAATGATTTGTTTGCTTCCTTTATCAGGACTTGCACAGTCAGGGTGTTTTAAAATAGACGTGTGGCATCTTTTCTTAGCACAACTATTAAAAAAAAAAGGAACATTTTTAGTAACATATATGCTGCCCTAAAAATTTCCCCAGCTATTTTTTAATTATTGGTTTCCTAAAATAAATGACACTACGAATATTCACCAAAGAAGAAAAAGTAGTTGCTAGGATAATTACGGGAAGCCTTTACATATAAATTACAAATTTAATAATTTATTCACAATTGGATGGAAACCTGAATGCAAATATAAAAAAAATAATCACTGCAATATATTGGGTATATAAATAAGTTTTGAGGGATTTTCGTTCGGTGTGGTACTTATTACTGCTCGCATGTATTTTAAGGTGGCAACACTGCGATATCGCAGTACGAGATGCCAGCTGTCAGAGTCAGTATACAATGTTCGATTGAGGTGCGAAGACATATTTGTTTTACTCGATGGAAGATGGCAACTTTCGTCCCGACAAAACAGCATTTGCGGGAAGTGTTAGTGCATTACTTTATTGTCACGAAAAGTGCTGCCGACAGCTATTGCTTAATGTCAGAAATCTATGGTGAACATTCCCCATCCATAAAAACATGTGAGTATTGGTTTAGACAATTCAAAAGGAACAATTTTGATGTCAGTGATAAAGAACGTTCTGAACCACTCCAAAAAATTGCTGAAGCCAAATTGGAAGCTTTACTCGATGAGGATCCGTGCTAGACCCAAAAAGAACTAGCAGCAGCATTAAATGTTAGTCAACCATGCATTTCACAACGTTTAGCTGCCATGGGAATGGTGCAAAAAGAAGGGAATTGGGTTCCACATGCTTTGCGGGAAAGAGACCTTGAACGTCGAAAAACCATTTGCAAATTACTGCTTCAAAGGCAAAAAAGAAAGGGTTTTTTGCATCGTATTATTACTGCTGACGAGAAATGGATATGGTACGATAACCCTAAGTGGCAGAAAGCATGGGTGAAGCCAGGTGAACCAGGTCCTTCAATGCCAAAATGCAATATCCATGGTTCAAAGGTAATGCTGTGTATCTGGTGGGATCAGAAGGGTGTGATCTACTATGAATTGCTGAAACCGTCAGAAACTATTACTGGTGATCAGTATTGAACCCAATTAATGCGTTTAAAATGAGCTCTCACGCAAAAACGGCCGGAATGGTAGAATAGATACAACAAAGTCAGCTTACAGCATGACAACACAAGACCACATGTTTCTCGACCTGTGAAAAAGTACTTAGAAGGATCCGACTGGGAAGTTCTACCCTACCCGCCATATTTGCCAGATATTGCGCCATCGGATTACCATTTGTTCCAGTCGATGCAGTCAGCAGTTTCTGGAGAACGGTTTAGTTCTTACGAGTTCTTATGAAGACATCAAAAATTGGCTGGACAACTGGATCTCTTCCAAGGAACCGGAATTCTTTCTTTGGGGCATACGTCCACTGCCCGAAAGATGGGGTAAAGTTGTAGCTTCAGAGGGAGCATACTTCGATTAATATTAAAATATTGTTTCTGTTCTCCAACAACGTGTTTTGTTCACCTCAAATCCCTCAAAACTTATTTATTTACCCAATACAAAAAAATTAAAATATATAAATGTCAAACTCACCACTCAGTCAACTGTCTAAAAATCGCCGTTGCAGTTACAATACCCCCCTCAGTTTTATTTTAGATGTGATGCTTTAGTAAAAGTCAATCAAAATTTCAAAATTGTATAAATTGTATAAATATTATTTGGGTGACACACTTTTCTGACTTACATATATACACAGGTTTTGTAGCTATACAGAATTTAGAAATCATTATGGACCGCAGGTAATACAGTTTTCGTCACGTTATATTATATACTCTTAGCAACATCCAATTTTTAACTAAGTTCACCTTCAATTTCATTGAGGAGAGCTTTTTTTCCTGAGCAGTTTTATGAAAACTGTTAGATTTTGTAATTAAGGTGAAGTTCTGTTCAGTTTCAGCTTCTAACGCTAGTTTATCTGCAGACTTCAGCAATGAAAAAACTTCACTCTCAACACGTTTCTTCTTTAGTTCAATTTTGTCTTGCACTGTTTTTCGCTTTACTAATAATGTAGATTTCTTTTTCTCTTGATTCTGCTCATCCAAATATGTCACATATTTTTGCCTGGCACTTCTGACAAAAGGGCCTTCGATAGCTTTACATTTTCCACACCTTCAGCATTGAATCATCATCATCATCATTGTCAACCATTATCAATCCACTGCTGGACGAAGGTCTCCCCAAGTTTCTTCCACTACCATCTGTCTTATGCCAGTCTCCTCCATGTTACTCCCGCATACTTTCGAATTTCATCCACCCATCTCCCATGTGGCCTTCTTCTGGGTCTTTTCCTGTCCCTTGGAATCCAATCTAAAATTTCGGCTGTCCATCGATGGTCTGTCCTTCTGACAGTATGTCCAGCCCATTGCCATTTCAGGGATTTAACTCTGATCATGATGTCTTCCACTCTTGTCATTTTCGGATCCACGAGTTCCTCTTCTTATCTCTCCTGGTTACACCAAGCATGCACCTCTCCATGCTTCTTTGAGTTGTCTGCAGCTTTTGTATGTCTCTTTTAGTTAAGGTCCACGTCTCTGCACCATATGTAAGCACTGGAAGGATGCATTGATTAAACACTTTTCTTTTAAGACATAATGGCATATTGCTCTTGAAAATTATGCTGTTTCTTCCAAAAGCTCTCCAGGCAAGTTTTATACGCTGATTAAATTCTTCATCAATGTGCCCCTCACTTGATATCTGCTGTCCAAGATAAACGTACGTATCTGTTATCTCCAGCTTTTCTCCATCAATCGATAAATCTTCATTTCTTGTAAAAGCATTGTACATCACTTTTGTCTTCTGAAAGTTCATTTTTAATCCCACTTCTTTACTCTTGTCAGCAAATTCCTGGATCATACTCTGCAGCTCTGATGGGGTAGTTGCATTAAAGAGCTTGGGAGATATGGTGTCACCTTGTCTCACTCCCTCTCCAATTTTTATGTGTGTTGTATTTTCAAACAGACGAATCTTTGCACTTGCATTTTCATAGATGTTATTAATAATATTAATGTATGCATCTTCAATACCACAGGACTTCAAAGCCATTGTAACTGCTGATGGTTTCACCGAATCAAAGGCCCTTTCATAATCGATAAAAGCCATGCACAATGGAAGTTCATATTCCCTCGCTCTTTCAATTAGTTCTCTCAGTACATGGATATGATCTATAGTGCTGTAGCCACTCCTGAATCCAGCTTGTTCTCTCGGTTGAGCCATGTCCAGTGTTACCTTCAAGCGGTGTGAAAGAACTTTAGTGAAGATTTTATAAACCACTGATAGGAGGCTGATAGGTCTGTTGTTCCTGAGATCCTCAATGTCACCTTTTTTATGTAGCAGGATCATTGTAGCATTGTTCCAATCCTCAGGAATCTTCCCTTCATTAAGGCATCGAGTGAAAATTTGGGAGAGTACTGTTTCAATTTCGCCACTTGTTTCTTGTATGATGTCTACAGTAATTCCATCTTCTCCTGGAGCTTTTCCCTGCCTCATGTTCTTGATTGCATGTGTAGCTTCTGCTGGGAGGACTGGAAGAACTCTGGTACTGGTACTTTTCATGATGTCTGAAGTACATGTATCATCTTTTTCATATAATTTGGAGTAGAAATCTTCCACTCTTGTCAAAATTTCTGCCTCTATTTCTTGTTACAGAACCATCTTCTTTTCTCAGTGCCATAAATTTGTTTTCTTCACTTACCGAGATGTCCCTTTGCTATCTTTAGGCTTTGGTTGTTTTCAATTGCTTTCCTCACTAGTTCACAGTTGAATTTCCTTACGTCTTCAGTGATACTTTTTCGTACTGTCTTGCATAGCTCTATATATTCCACTTTTTAAGGTTGGTTATATCAATACATTTTGTTTGTCTTATGAGCTTGCCACGTTTGAGTTTAGTGTTGAGGTGCATTTTACATCTCACCAATCTATGGTCACTACCTGTGTTGAACTTGTTTAGCATACTGCAGTCTTCTATGACAAATTTTTTGTTACACATAATAAAATCAATTTCACTTGTCATCCCATTTGGATGTCTCCATGTCCATTTCCTGTGTGGTTTTTTCTTGAAAAAGGAGTTCAAGATGAAAAACCCTTCTGCCTCTGCAAACTCTACGAGAGTATTTCCACGCTGGTTTCTGTTGCCGTGACCGAATTTACCTACTGAAGTTTCATTCTGTTGTCGTTGCCCTATTTTTGCATTGAAATCTCCCATAATTATCTTCAAGTTCTGCTTGCCTTTATTATTTAGATGACAAATTTCCTCATAAAATTCTTCAATTTCTTCTTCAGGATGACTTGTGGTGGGTGCATAAAAGTTTGAATAATCTGAGCCTGGTATCTTCTCGAGAGTTGGATAACAAGTCGTGCAGCTCTGTCAGAGGAACTTTCAACTTCTACAACTTTATCCTTCAGTTTCTTGTTTATTATAAATCCAACACCACTGGTTCTGCGAGTATCTGTCCCACGATAGTAGAAGAGATGTCCACTTTTCAGTTCAACAAGATCTTCTCCTTTTCTCCTTACCTCACTTAGCCCGACGATGTCCCACTTGATCCTTTGTAGTTCCTCTTCCAATTCAAGAAGCCTTGAATCAGAAGATAGGGAGCATCCATTGTAAGTAGCCAAGGTCACCATCAAATGGCAGCCTAGTACGGTCCTCCGGTGATTCTTAGCACCCTCTGCCTTCATGTCGCACTGGCCTCTGCCTTGGCCAGGTACATTCCATCTGCCGGAGACTGAGGGCCAAGATTTAAGTTGTGTAAGGTCAGGTGATGCGCAACATCACAGCCTCTCCTTGACAAATGTCAACCCCGCCTTCTCGTGGTGTATCCTGTTCCCACTAAAAGGGGCTCTGACGACCGCCAACAGCGGTATAACTATACTATCGGGATCAGAGGAAATGCTATCCATCCCACACTCACCAACCCGCTTAGCCAGTGTGGTGAGGTACGGCCAAACCCGCCCCCTCCCCTCCCCCGCATTTGATATATGGTCATAAATCTGCCTCTGAGCAATGATGGAATTTTCACGAAGATTTTCAACAATTATTTGCTTGTTGATGGAAAATCCTCTTTCAACTGATGCTTGCCCATGGGACAACAACAAAAGCAGTTTAACAACCTTCCACAGCTCCTTGTAAGGTGCACTGGAAGACATGTGTTCATGCAGCAATACATCTACCCTGCACTGTTCACTGGAAGGATCAAAATCCTTGAAGCTGGATTCCACTTTAGCCACACTGGTGATAAAATCCTGAAACTGCCACAGGACTATGTCACATTGGTCAGGCTCAACCCTGTGTGTGTCAACTAGAAGTTTCAAAATACACTTCAAATCTGTAATACACACCTCACCAGCAGAAGACATGAAGGATGGATCCAGACATTTCATGTGGCGAACGAGAGAGTAATTCAGTGGATTTTTTTCTATTAGTTTAGACACTAAATTTTGCAAAAAGGCCCTGCACTGCATTCGAAATTCTATTACTTGTCGTTCACTAACATGACTTCAGTTACTGATGGCCTTTTCAGCTTGAAAGCCGATGTTAAATTTTCTTAGGATGGCAGCATTGATTGACATCCCTAACATCAACAAGAAGTAGCTTCACACAGGATGTAGCGGCTTCTAGGACATCTTTCTTTACAAAGCGGCTCAGTACACTTCTTAACATTTTTTCTAGATATCTGGCAATGAATGGGAGCATGGGTTTATCGCTTTGATAACCTCTTAAAAAAGGAGACAGTTGTTTGGCCACAGAGTTAAAGAACTGCAGTTTTGCATTGGTAAAGGGGTCCTTCAAAAAACGTTTCACATTGTCAAACGATGTTGTACCTGGGTCTTTTAGCTTTTTTCCCATAACTTGGTGATGATATAATTTGATATGTGGCAAAATTTCCAAAGTGCACTCACATACAGATGAGTTTTCAAGCCACCTGTGGAGACAAAAGTTTAAGGGCATTTTTGCTTCAGGAGCTATTTTGGCAAATGTTTCTCTCCTGGCTGGTGTGTCTTTGAAGAGTCGATACAGACTTGCAAACAGTTTTTCCAGTTCCCGCTAAGTGGCTGTAGCCCCATGCCCAAAAGCATTATTAACTATATGCAGATCACAACTTCCTGTGTTCAAAATTTCAAAACTGAAATGTGATCATCATCAGATATTTTTTTTTTTTTTTGGAACATACCAAAAATTTCCAGTTGACACTGGGACCATCCATTGAAACTTGAACAATATTAAACAAAGGCAAAGGTTCGATGCATTCCAGGAATTTGGTCATCATTACCTCCGCCGTTGAGCGTCGCAAAAACACCGACAAAAAGTACTTCGTCAGTACCTTGCTGCCTTCTCACACCCTTACATATACATCCATTTGCTTTGACTGAATGAATTTGTTCAAGCTTTCATCAACTAAAACCACAAAGTTTTGGTTTTCAAATCTCACTTCTTGTACCAGAAGTGACATAAAATGTGGGGCTAAACCGAAGCAGCAGATGGAAGCATTTTTTCCCCCACAAGAAAAATTGGTCGTGATGATGCTGTCGGGGAAACATCAGCCGAAATAGGGCATCTATACCCACACATAACCGGTGCAAAAAATGTGATTCAATAACTTTCAATGGCCATAAAGTTTCCGCTTTAATAACGACGTTATTCTGCAGAATTTTAAAGTTGGCGATTTCACAGAGGCGGCATCGATCCTAACTGACGTCATTTCATTTATAGTCATGTTCCTCGAAGTACTTTGAGAAAGTGAAATACGTTTTTGCTCTTCATGTGACTCTTTAACACGGATTCGCCCATACTTGAAATATCCACATTTTTGCAACACAAAACACACTTTGCAACATAGTTATTACTGCTTCCTTTCGCTATCCACTTCGAATACAATGGGGTTTTCAGCCAAAGTTCCTGAAATGAAGACTTACCCATATTAATCCAGTTAAAAATCATAAATTTCTGTAAAACTAAAATTTTTCCGCAGATTGCTCTGCGCTGCGTGAACAATCGCTATCCCACGTGCTGCTACACCCACGTGCAGATGAGTAGCCGGAAGAAGAGGGACAGCAGCTCCAAGTGACGCTAATACCCATAGTAAAAAAGAGCACAAGTTCCGAAGCTCAGTAACATTTCCTCCTTACTTTGGCAAGCTCCCACCGGCCGGTAAAATGCATGAATAAACATACTTATGCGGTAAAGCTGGAGGAGCAACACAGCGCAGACACTGCAGATGCACACCCAGCCACGCATGCGCAACTAAAAACAGCAAGAAATGCATGGTTGAACCAGAAAACAAGTTCCCTGTCCCAAGCCAAGGCCAGCGCCTTCTCCAATTAACGGCTGCCATTTGACCTCGTACGACGGGACAGGAAGTATTCTCCCAAGGTAGAAAAATGCAGCTGACCTAAAAAATAATTTGCGTTTTAACAAAAAAAAAAAAGTTCACTGCGGATTCTGTTTCTCAGATAAAAGAAACGAAATAAATTTTAATTTCAGCTTCTTTTTTTTTTTACCAGATAAACTAATTAAAAATTTCGGATTCCGATTTTCAAGGATTTTCCTGACATTTATTGGAAAACGTCAAGAATTCCCAAATATTCAAGGCCTTGAAGCAAAATTTTGAAATTCAAGGTTTTCCAGGCTGTGGGCGCACCCTGAGAATAGCAATATGTAAAAGCAAAACTACTTTACATAGCTATCTATAATCAAAATTACTTCACTCCAAACAAATCAAAGCCATGCTGGTGGCACAGTGATCTAAGCACTGGTTTCTGTTTGTCCAAATATGCACAGGATAGTCTCAGATAGGTATATGTGATGTGTTTGTCTTATGACATTGGCTCTCCCTCTTTCCTAGAACCAGTGGCCCTAAATTTGGGATGGGCAACTGCTTATAGCCCTTGGAGTTGCTTATGCTAGGAGTCAAACCCAAAAAACAACAAGACTGACTGACATGATATAGCACCTATGCAACAAGCTTTTGAAACTCGGTAGCGAAAAATAGTTTATGCTTGATTCTTTGATTGCATGTCATTTTCCCACTTTTTGCATCCAACAACATTAAATGATGTCTGGAGTTTCCCATAAAACATAGACATGGCTTCTTTAAATAAAAGAAGAGGAATTCTACATCAATGTGGAACTCTTCTGAAAGATTCACACTGGGACACAGACTAACTGCATTACAGTTCACTTATAATTTTGACTAATTGGAACAGTTGTAAAATAGGTAAGTTGTATTTTTTATAGTATTACATAACATGTGATCAAAAGCACATAGCATTTTATGAATAGTAAAAGACTCACACTAGGTGCAACAGGACCATAATAAAATAATAAGACTGCCTTTGAAACTGAAATGAACAAACACTTATCAATATGCAGTTTCATGGAAATTCTAGAATAAATGTAAAAAAAAAAAAAAATTGAACTAATACAATTGAAAATATGTGGAAGATGGACAGAAGTTCACCTAACAACCTACTGAGTATAACAAAACTTTAAAATCTGTGTCAATTGCATAAAACTGAAATAATCATATTGAAAATATATTTCTCACACATATCTTAGTTGGAGAATGAAAGTTGAAGCACTTACATGCACAAACATTTCAGTGGCCAGTTCTGGAGAATACTCACTGAAAATGAACTCTGTTATACAGCAGCTGCTATTGTATAACCTCTCACAACTGGTAAAGAAAGTATTATTGGTGTGCATTTTCCACACACACACTTTAACCCCCATTCAACAAAGAAAAGTGTAATAACAAATTATCTTTATTAGAGAGATATTACTGTTTTCAGAAGTGAAATGTGCTATCTTCCAGACACAGTGGAGTTTATATAATGGATAAGTTTTCAGACACAGTGGAGTTTATATAATGGATAAGTTTTCAGACACAGTGGAGTTTACATAATGGATAAGTTTTCAAACACTTTTGCAGTTGCTGACTGAAAAATCCTACAAGCTCAAAAGGTTTTTATCTCATGAATTACATTACTAGCACTGTTGTTAACAATAAACATAGTTTGAAAATCACAGAATAAAAACATATTTATATCTTTAATAAGTTCATGATTTACAAATCATAAACTCATAACCCATAAACTAAAATGTGACACTTCACAAAATAATAAGAGACCAAAAACTTGAAACAGTTGAAATTAACCCATACTGCAAAAATACCACTAGTGCACAACTCGTTTTACAATAAAAAAATACTTTTTCATCATCTGGTGCAAGTTTATAACCATCACTGGAATAATGGGATAAAAATCCACAATAACCTAAGAAACTAGAATGCAAAGAAGGGTTCTGTACCAATATAACCTTGACCTAAAATGCTTGCACAAGTATTGCACTTAAAAAATGTTTGCAGTTACCTCTGGAACTGATACGTGGAATATCACTGTAAAGATAATTTCTTTTAGATTTCTTCAATTTATATTTTAAAATTCCCCTAAAATAGATACTTCCCCAGAAAACTAAAATCTGTAAACAAAATATGTTAAAAATATAAATATCTAAAAGAACATTTTGAATCAGCCCACGAAAGATTGGCAGTGATGAAACAGACTACAAAGTAGTTCAAATGGATGACTGGCTTGGCACTCCTGTTCTAAAGTAGTACTATCACAGAATATATTCACACACAAATAGCAACTAGTGATACACATGCATACACATCACCTATATATTTACATAAAATATCTACACACATTTTGGAGATCACACAACAATTAAATCACTAAATTTGTGCACACTGATATTGTGCAAAATAACATCAAGGATTTGCAGAACAAACTCCATCTGAATGGCATGCTGGACATTCATGGAGACAATTTCACAATCAAAAGACACATCTATGCAGTAATGGCAACAATGTACTGAAACACAAGATTAACAATAACATAATCTGCAGACTGTATTATGATTTTAAGTATCCAACAGAGATTACAGTGAAGAAACATAAATTTTATTCATCACTAAATTACAAAAACATGACATAACAAATGCTCAAAACAATAAATGGAATATTCAAGTTCACACTTCCTACGTTGAACACTTTCCTGTGTTACTTTTCTTCTCAATGGGACTTATGTTTGTTTCTGGACAGATAAAAACAAGAATTCATGAGCACAACAAACTAGACTACTTGACACATTAGGTGAATTCCTATTAGACTCACCCACAATTAAAAAAAAGTTGACATTATGCTTATTTACACAAGCACATTACATGAATGCATCAATGTACTGAACATCATGGCACAGTAGCATTTTTTCCTGAAATCATTGTACTAATGTTAGGGTTACGATAAAATAAGATAACATGAAATTTAAAAACCATTACACAGAACAACAAATTCAACTCTCACTACTTTTATACACACAACAAAACAATGATTACGACATTTACCCCATCCATTAATGATTTTAAGGTTGCATCATAAGAAAATATGTGAAAAAAAAATTGTGCTAGTTAGATCCAGTTCCTGTGCAGTTACATGTATACTTAATCAATCACCTCACTTCATGACCTAGCCAACACACATCAAATTGGCACTTGTGCTGGATACTTGTGGGTATTTTAACACCAAATATTCACTTCTCGAAATAACATTTGTGTAATATACACACATATATATATATAAAGATGCACCCAGTCTCTGATTAACAAGTTCAGCAAACAAGAATTCAATTAAATACATTTTTACAACTAACACAATGGGTAATTTGGTTCAACAAGATGTCTGCACATTCATAAAATGGGAGAAGCACCACATGTATTTACTTGCACATCTTCCCACACCAATCACATGTCTGTGTGCTTTGTATCAGTCACTCTCCTCTCTGCTATCACTTTGCTTCTAACATGCTCATCTTGGAAATCTAGCCATCTTATGATTGAAGTTAAAAATTTGATTAACTAACATAATTTTGCACTTACCCTTAAGGTGATATCATCTGTAGCATGGTTGCAGGACAGGAAAAAGGATAACATTTGTAAGAATAAACACATATTATCATTTCATGGCAAATTTTAGAACTTTAAAAACCATCTTGTAGACAACCTTTTTTTCTTCTTCTTTAATTAGAGGTTTAATGACCACCATGAGCAACTCAATGGGCTACAAACAGTCGCCTTTCCCTAATTTAGGGCCACTGGTTCCACGGAAGGGAGAGACCCAGTGCCGTAACACAAGCACAACATCCATGCCTCACTGGGATTTGAACCTGAAACCAACTCGGACAAATGATCAGTAGCCAGCACTTAGACCACTGTGCCACCAGGGCAGCCTAGACAAACTTTAGAAGTGCAACTCCTTACCTAGGCACAAGGACCTCCTTACAAACAAGGCCTATAACCACACAAAGCATATAGAAACAGCACTTATGTCTTGGAGTGAAAACTGCATAAATAGCAATTCACTAGTGTACTTCATGGTCATGAAAGCAATGTTTTTTGTTAAAGGAACATTACCCTGAGAAAATGACAGAATTCACTGAAAACAATGGCTGGATCACTGAAAGATGTGTAACAAGTAAAAACCACAGAGTATTAACAACAGTGTAGTCATAATACAAAAATATCATTCAAGTTATGTAAATTGAGTTGAGGTAAATGATCCTATGTAGAGGATTTTAGGAAGGGAGTGTCTGACCCCAGGTCTTAAACAACCCTTAGAAATAGGAAGCTAGGAGATTTGGGCTAGAGTGCCCGATAGGAAAGTGACACGGAAGTGAAGTAGAAAGGGGGAGGAAGACACCCTTATTTATTACCGGGGGCCAGTACTCGGGGTCCGACTGCTTAACGTGCCCATCCGACGCACGGCAGATATTTAGTGGATCGAGCGTTCGTATCTGCCTGGGATCGAATCTGGGGTCCTTTCCGTGGCAGTCGCGAACGTTGCCCACTAGGCCACCCACGGCCCTTAGAGTTGAGGTATTCAGATACATTGCCCCATATACACTGCCGGACAATTGCTAAGGACGGATGACAATAGCAACGATAATACATATAAAATGGAAGGCAGGAAAATGTGGAAATTAGCATAAGTGCGGGATACAGTAAGACGTGTTGTGCGTATGCAAATTTTGGATTGCCGAACTTGTTCGTGACATCATAGCGCTGATAAGAGATATAAAGGATTTGACGCGTATTGACCGTTGTTGTTCAAACACAACGTTGAAAGGAAAATAATCAATTGACGAACTTGCAATTTTCAGTATGTCTTCCCGACATCACCTAGATGATTTTACGCGTGGCCGTATTATTGGCAAGATTGAAGAAGGGCGAAAAATAACAGATGTTGCCAGGGAGTTCGACGTCAGCCACAGTGTTGTTTCAAGGCTTTGGAAATCATTTCAAACAAATGGAGAGTGTAGCAAACGTCACGGGGGAGGACGTATTCACAGTATGACACCTGCAGAAGATCGGTACATAGTGCTATCAACAAAAAGACACCAGCGCAGCACAGCTAGTGAGGTAGCAAATCAGTTTATGGCTGCTACTGGCTAGCGAATCTCCCGAAAAACTGTCGCCAGACGTTTGCATGAAGGAGGACTATACGCCCACCGTCCCGTTGTGTGCATCCCATTGTCCAGACGTCACCGTACCGCCCGTTTGCAATGGTGCCATCAACATCGCAATCGGACTGATAACGACTGGTCTGCTGTCCTCTTCTCAGATGAGGGTAGACACAGTCTATCATCTGATTGTCGACGACAACTGATCTGGCGTGATAGTGGTACTGGATATTGTCCAGCAAACATACAGGAAAGGGACCGATATCCGACATTTAGTGTCATGGTTATGGGCTGGCATCATGATCAATGGCCGTACGTCCCTCTATGTGCTTCCAACTGGGACTATGACTGGCCAACGATACATTAATGATGTTCTGCTACCTCATGTTCGCATGTTCCGTGGTGCTGTCGGTGATAGATTCATTTTCATGGACGACAACGAAACATGTCATCGAACAGTCGCTGTCCAGGAGTGTCTTGAGAGCAAGGATATTCAACGCCTCGTATGGCCAGCACGTTCTCCAGATCTGAATCCCATTGAAAATGTGTGGGATGCTTTGGGGAGGAGTCTTGCTGGTCGCCAATGCCCTCCAATAAACAAGGACACCCTCACCTGTGCACTGACAGAGGAATGGGATAAATTACCCCAACAGCTGCTTGATAATGTTGTGCAAAGCATGACACGACGTGTGGAATCTTGCATCGCCCTCCATGGTGGCCATATCCCGTATTGACATCTTACGCCGGAACGCCTGCGGATGGTAATTGCATTTTTTCACGTTTACGTATTCTGCACAAAATGGCCTGTTTGTCCCTTGAACACGTTCCAAAGCCTTCTGGATTTCAGAGCACAATAAATTGTCTTTCTTGTAATGTTCTAGCATTCTGACATTATTTTATTTCACTTGGCATCCAACCACACTTACTTTTTTTATGCGCTATATAGCCGTTTATGATCCGTCCTTAGCAATTGTCCAGCAGTGTATATTAGCTATTACAGAAAATTACTGCTTGACAAAATTTCACCTTGCATAACTTTTTTTCCAGAATGCAGCTATTCTGTAGTCAGGGACTGGGTGCATAAGTAATGAGCTTTAACTAAAATAAAACAGCTGTTTCTTTTCTTAAAAGAAAATGCATTTGAAAAATATTACATGTGCATAACATGGTACTGAAATTTGATATACAAATGAGAGAGACATAGGGGACCACTTACTAAACATTATTTACATCAATTTTATATATTGTATAGTGAAAAAATATACATTTTCATGGTAGTAAAAATAAGTGATCAGACTTCTACTGATAGAACTCTTTTACTGGAAGGAGATATCATTAGTTCCAAGGCCACCTCTTACAAAAGCTGTGCGTTCAAGTCATTTACTTCAAAGATAAATTGTGAATCTAAATAGTTCTCATTCACACACTTTATTTCTCAAGAAAAAAAATAGAAACACTAAAATAAGAACCTGATGAAAAATTTGGCCTAAAATGAGTGACCTTAAGTTAATTAAAAACAATCATGTTAATACTTAGCACATTTACATAGTTCTTAATTTTTAGGTAACAATTGTTTTTAATATTTCATGTACAAACTGTTTGTATGATTCTGCATGAAGAAGTTTTGCTACCATGTGAATAACCACTATTCATACATTGTGTACACCTGAGATTACAATACGCAGGAATTTGCACCACAGTTTAATAACAACTGACTGGCATTTACTGGTTTTACAGGTACTGGAAACGTGCTTGGCTCCTTTGAGCCAGCTGTCTGGCTACCAACAATGACCACTGTGCCTCTCAGCTGAGTTAAGGATCATATTTTGTAATTTCCAGAAGGAATCCTAGCAGGAGACCAATTGCAAACTAGTATGTTTAAAACTAAGACCATGCCTCAATGATCTTGAAAATTACTGTATTTCTTTAAATTAAGTGCATGAGAAATTTTGAACTGGTTGTTCCAATGGTGGAATGATGAGTAATGTTAATCTAACTGAAAAGAAATGTTCTGAGTCACTGAACTACCTTTCAAGAATTTAAAATTATTGTAAGCCTCAAAGTGGGTTTTTTTTTTCACCTTTTCTATTGCCAGACAGGAAAATAACCTTGCACGTGTGTTTGCTCAGTTATTGTTAGTCATTTATCCTGCTGTCGTAAAAACTTGTGCTAACACATGCTTAACCACCATAATGTCTTGCTTTAGATTAAATGTTTTTTCAAACTGTGAACTCAGCATACACGAGACTTCCAGACAAGTGGGTAAAAACACTATGTACAAACGTTTTTGTTCCCTTACATGATAACAGTTAATGGTAAGACAGCGTTTCACAGGTAATGTGATTAATGATTTGTAAATGATGCATCACTAACAGCTAAATATATGTTAGCATAAATATAGTCTCCAATAGTATTGTAAATATTTAAGAATGTATTGATTGGCTGCAATGTTTTACAGTTATCACATTCAATATTGCATCAAAAGCCATACGGGGGAAAAAAAAAAAACATATTGCTATATCATTCCACAGGAACACTATTATGAAACTTTCTAAGGGCAATAGGAGAAACAATCTTTAAAAATCTGATTAGCAATTTCATGTTTCTACATTTAATATGGCATTCAATGCTTTTTTAGGTGCATTGCAAATGAATGATTTTAAAATTCTACCATTCTCCAGTCATTAGGCACATAAAAGGTGTGACAATAAAGTTCCAATACTAATATTACTAAGCAAGTCTGGGTTAGCATGGAAACCAGTTCTAGACAGTTGATCTTGATTCATGTTATGGCATGACAGGGGTTAATGTGGAACAAAGCTGACTGCACTTATTTAGTTTATTTGTAGCAACCCTGAATGTCAGTTGTATTTTTTTAAGTCTTTCAAGGAGCAACAGGCAAATGCCAGACTTTGTTTCAAACTCAGGAAAACAGCTACAGAACCATATTAAATACTTAAAATTATTAATGACATGATGTTTAACCTTTGTGTATGTCTTTGAATGATTTAAAAGGTTTAGAGAAGAGTATGGGTACTTTAAACACTGTCTCCTCAATTACAAAAATTAAATTTCCTGATATTTTGACCTTTACATGACTTCAAAGGAGGATTGCCGTAGCAGAAAGACAATTTCTGGTGTCTCCTGGGTCCACAGTGAGGAATGATTGTACTTATGGGTCAAAGATTTCTGTTCATGTTCAGCATTCACTTAGCATAACTATTGAGAGCATGTCGAAGGACATTTTTGTAAGTGATACATGGATGTAATACTCAGTATGCAGCACAGTGTAGAAATGGAAATAACTTTGACCTCACCTTCGTGCACGAGAGATCAGGAAGATTTTCTCATGGATTTGCAGAATTCTGCTTTTTTCCTTTTTTTTTTTTTTTTTTTAATCATTTGGATCATTCTTGGGATTGCTACAAAAGTGAAGAAAAATTTAGGGGGGTTGAGGTAGGAGTGTGGAAGGTTCATTCTACTGAAAAATCTTTGCTTAGAATCTAGGATGTGAGAATGAGATCTCCAATGGGGGAAAGTAAAGAACATATTAATAGTATACCTGCCAATCCTCCTGATTTTAAAGTAATTTCTCCTGCCCTTCCAACTACCTCTGTGAATCTCCCGTTTTTCTATTATGTGGCATTTATATGGTGATATTTCTTTAGGCAATGTTGGAGAGCAGCCAATATTTCTTTAGTCAGGCCCCCTTCCCCCCTGATGTGTATATATACATATCCATGGCTGAAAGTATTCCTTCATGGGGACAAAATTATGCCCTTGAAAAATTCTCAAAGTTAAGTTAGACAGAGAGGAAATTGCTCTTATATTCACAATTTTTTTTTCATGCTTTTCCCCTTTTCTGTATTGTTAAATGCAAATTTTTTCATAAATGTCTGCATTTCAGTTTGTTAAATAAGGCAAAACTTTGTGAAAACAGAGAATAGACAAGAGTATAAAATTGCCTGTAATTCTAATTTTTTTTCTTGCAATGTTTTCTCAGTCCTCCGTTGTAGTTAAATCTCTTTTTATTTCATAAATGTTTGCATCTCAGTCTGTAAAAAAAAATAAAAATAAAAATAAAATAAAATTACAGAAAATGGAAGTTTAGATGGAGCAAATTTTTTCACTGTAATCCTATTTTGTTAAACTCTCAAAGTTTTTTTTTTTTTTTTTGTGGTCATGTATTGTTAAATTAATGTTCTTTTCCCTCATTAATGTTTGTATTTCAGTTTGAAAAGGGAGGCAAACATTTCTGCAAATGGAAGTGATGAAATTGGAAACATTGTAAGAACGGATGCATGGTGGGTAAAGGTGATCCTCTCCAAGTACACCATGCTATTTAAAGTAGTTAGTGATGGCTTTGATATCATGTTTTCATGGCCCTCAGACTTGCAGCATCATGGATTATAGACATAAAAGCCAGGAAGAATGAATGTCAAAACCTATTTGGCTATATAAACTATGAAGTACAAACTTAAAGTATAAGTTAAGCATGCAGTTCAATTCTTCAGTAAAAATGATTATTTGGAAGATGCAGTTGATTTCAGCAAAAACTGAGGACATAAAAAAGCTACAATGAAAAAATAGAAACAAAAGATATCAACAGAAAGAAAAAGTTAGCAATGGATACTGTTCATCTGCAGTCACATAAGACAAATATGGCTATTCAACTTGCTGAGAAGAAAGCAAGGCTTGCTCACAAGAGGAACCATGATGATGTACAAGCTAGTTCAACACCACCTAAACAAAGTGTTTTTGAAACAACCTCTTTAAAACCATAGCCCTTCTGCCTTGTCTATTCTTTGCATTTGTACCTATTCAAATATATATTCAGGTTACCATTTAGTAATTTTATTGGTGAATTCTTCTGCAACAATTTTAACTCTTCGGCCATACTCAGAAACTTTAATTTCATTCCTGTAAAGTTTAATACAAATAAAATTAAAAAATAATTTCTTTTTTATAAAACCTTTTTCTACAGGGCTACTAAGCCAACAAAACAGTTTGGTTTATCTTTTGTATTACAATGTGTGACCAAACAAACAATGAATACATAGTTTTAATTTCTGCAAGCTTCTAGAATTGCTTAACAAAATGAACAAAACTTGACAACAAAATCTTTTCATCTCAGTATTTAACAACTAATAATTCACATGTAATTTTTGAATGTGTTGCATTTTATTTTGTTTTGAATTTAGTATTTTTATATTGTGAATACAGTTTTTTGATGTGTGCTCTAGTTTAATATTTACATACATAAATTATAGTGAATAATTCTATCTTGCTCATTGCTAGCTTAAATATTAAATGCACTGTTTTAAAAAAAAATCATTTTGTGTTCCAATTTTTCACCCACTTAAAAAGTTCAGCTTATTTTTCTTTCTTAGTCAGTCTCATGCATGGAGACTTGTCAAACAGTTGCTGCAGGCAGATATTTCAGACTTTGTACTGATGCCCTGAAATGGTGAAATTCTTTCTACAAGACAAAGCCCTAAAAGACTGTGTTATATGCTTATAAGCTGTGTTTGTAAAAGTGGATGATTCTGTCACTTACAGTGTTCTGGTGGCCTATGGAGATATTGTGGGACCAATAGAGATGGGGAATATTCTTTTGCCAGAATTTTTATTCTTGAGGTCTGGTACTTGTGTTATGAAGCTTCATATGCAAAAAGAAGTGCCCAGTTTTTCATAAAGGAGGCTCTTCTGATGGCCATAAAAGACAATATGCACAGGACTAAGAGTCAGCCTGTTTGACCAGCATGAAAGAGTGTATGCTTGAGTATGTGGATACAATTCTAGTATCTGACTTCCATGAAGAAGACTGTTTACTGTGTACCTGCGTGTGTGGAGCAAGTTCCTGCATCAAGTGAAAAAAAGCAAAGAAAAAAAAACCTAATATCATGAAGGATATGAAGAAAAAGACAATTCTGGGTTCTTGTGGGACATTCCTATGAAAGAAGCAAAAATCTATGTAACAAGAAGATGAAAATAAAGGAATTCATGAAGTGTTTTCAATATAATATTCAAAATTAATTTTACATTTTAAAGTTTTGCAAGATAAAATTATTAGATGGGATGTAGTAACTGCTACCTTCATTAGACCTGGAATGTAGAACAAAGTTAGGCAGTAGCACATGTTGATACAACATGGTGGGCTGTAATATGGGAAGACATTATTTCTTGCTCCTTCCCATTTACAGCCCAGTGCATGGTTAAGGTATGTAGATGATATTTTCATTATTTGGCTGCATCAGAAAAAGTCATTACTGACACATTTCAGTTATCACTTCCAAATTCCCTATTATAAAATTCCCTTCTGTTGAAGAAGAGAGAAATATATAAATTTTCTAGATGTAAACATCAGCATAAATTCTGACTACTCTCTTGCCCTTTCTGTTTACAAGAAACCTACTGCCAGTCCTAATTTTATCCATTATCATTCACATAACTTTGAAAAAAAAATGGGGTGGGGGTGGGGTGGGGGGAATAGGGATGGAGAATATTCTTTTGCCAGAATGAATTCTGGCAAAAGAAGGCGATTTTCAGCTGCTTTCAAATAATATGTATAATACACAAAGCTAATCTTATTTTAATGGTCCTCCTTTATGGGCAAAATATAACATTATTATAAGAATTGGAAGTACATATAATTTTTCTCTTACCTTAATCCACAGATTAATCAGTAAATACGAGTTGTGAGAAAAGGTCACTTGCTTACTCTCCAGACCTCCTATCTCACATCAATTTGTAGGATCTCTAACTTACAACCTTTCTATTTTACATAAACTATGCACAATCTTTTAAATCCTTTGGTTATAAATTGGCTGTTAAACATGCCCCACAACTTAACTAATTATAAATGACAGAGATTCAATTAACCTCTTGATTCACTAGGTGTGTGCTTACGTTATTCAAGTCAACACCTTCTCAGTTGTAACATTTTACATTGGATGTAATTATCATAGTATTAGTTGAAGTAGAGTTGAACACATTTCTAATGTAAAGAAAGGCAATCCATTCACTTCATTATCACCTCTCAGTGACACATTTGATATACCTGATTGGTAAAACACAAAACGCCTTGCACCTTTCATTAATCAGAAACCTCTCAGATACCAAGAAAGTACCGAAATTTACCTTTCACACAATAGTTGTAGCACAGACTCACATCATATTCCAGTCATTTGGGAATCCATTCTCAAATCTGGCAATAACTGAATCAACATGTGTTAGCACCTCACATTGTTCTACATTTCCAAGGTTGATGAAGGTAGTAGTCACTTTGTCCCATCTAATAATTTATTTTATGTAACTTAAATGCAAAGATAATTTTTAATGTTATATTTGGAATACTTCTTCATGAATTTTCTTTATTATTCCTATGGATACTTCACATAGTTCTCATGAATTGGAAATGGGTTCACCTTCAGCAGAAACTGTTAGTTTCATTACTGAGAAAATACTCTAACATGTGAGAAAGGCCATGATAGTCGAGTTTACCTTCAAGACTGCCATTTCTGAGGACACTTGGGAACTCAAAGAACAACCTGACCATCCAGACTTAACAGCCGAGCATGTAGGGTGTTTTCAACGCTACATGTAGACTTTGACATCATAAAGTGTTGTAAATGTAACTTTTGTTGTAATCACATGCATAATCTAGTTCTTCTAGTAGGCTGGGCTGGCATCCCCATTGTCCAAGGTCTAATCTTTTGTGTGTCATGTGTTAAAAAAACCCATGACTTTGCATACACAACTCCTGACACTATATTTTTACCCACAAAACTGTAATATTCAATGCCAAAACAGAACATGTAGCTGTTATGGTTTGAATACAGCCACAATAGCTACATGTTATGAGAAGAACATAATTTGATAGTCAATGAATAATAAGAAAGCTACATCACACCTTTTCCCTATTTGATGAACTGTTACAATAAGAACAAATATTTGTCATAAAACAGAATGGACAATAAAAGTTACATAAATTGCTGTAGCCTTTCATTGTTCTCTTGTGATGTCACAAGACGATGGTGTTGTATTTGGCAAAGGCAAAATACATAAACAAGAGCATCATGTTACATTTAGCCACAACTTCAACAATATTAGTTAATTTTCTCTCCATAGCAATGTATTTGTTACTGATGTGTTTATATAATCTTCCAGTATGCAGATAAAAAGGGTATCCACAAATAAGTTTCAACTATCACGTCACCCATCAACATATTCAAGGAGAACTTACATCAATATGGAAAGCACACAAAACTAAAATTATATGAGCTATCCATCAAAATGATTAACAGTTCCACTACTGACAGATTGATATATAGATGGAAAGATTTGTCAAGAAATAAAGGCAATGAAACTATTTTTGACCTTACCTTCAAATTTATGGCTTTTTTGACCTAATAAGGCCTTCAGTTAACGATGTATCAAGGAGTCAGTGGTCATCAATTGCTTAAAACCTGAAAACAATCATAAACACTATTGAATGCCTTTAACAAGAACGGTGGACAAACCAAAGATGGTGGAAGATGATTTGCCAGGTTCTTGATCAGATAAGGAAGGAACTCAGATTTACAAGTTGTAAAAACTTCTCACAGACCTATAAGATCTATCTACACTTTCTTAATTGCTGGAAATAACACATGTACATTTCACTATGATCCTGAAACCAAATGACCAAGCATGAAATAGAAAACAAAGTCATCACTGATGTCCCAAAAGTTGCTTTTGCAAAAGTCAATATCAAAGTGAAGCTAATCACATTTTTGGACCAACAGGATGCAATCCACAGATAATTTGCCTGAAGGATGAAAGTGAATTTTATATTCAGGTGCTAGAAAAGCTACTGACTGAGGCAAATTATTAAAAAAAAAAAAAAAGCCTTAATCTGAAGATAAACACAGTTGATTTCCTTTACAGGACAGTGCGCCAGCTCCTTCTATCATGAAAATAAATAACTTTCTGGCAAATCATGTGGTAGACATCAGCCACCTACCATATTCACCAGACTTCAGAACAGCCAACTTCTTTCTCTTCCCTACAACAAAAACCCCACTCAAAGGAAAATGATTTCAATACCACACACATATACAATGCAACAGTTGAACTAAACGTAGTTTCTTTGGAAGACTTTAATGACTGTTTCACAAAATTTTTGGAAATATGTAAAAATTACACTGCAGTCGATACATTCTATATTTGAAGGAAAATAAAATAATTTTCTTATTATTACATTTTTATGCTTCTTATGGGCCCAGTCTTAGAACTTTATTGCCACACTTCATCTGAACATATTACTCTACGGAAAGGATTTTTGTTGTATAAATCATGTTTTCTAACAGTAGACAGTAAAGATAAAAACATTTTACTGTACAAACTAATTATACAATGGTTATCACTAGATAAAAAGCACATGTTTATGAATAGCATTTTTCTATATTAAATTGATGTGTACTTATTTATTGTTGATTGATATGGGGCATGGGTGTCACACACACACACACACACACACACATACATCTTAATTGGAAAATTACTTCCAGTTCTTAGTTTTGTAAAAACAAAATGTTTCATGGGCATGCAAATGGTTGTGACCTAGTATCACTGTGGTCCTATGGCAAAAATCATAATATTTTCCAAAGTATTCTACATAAAGTAATTCCAAAAGAAAGTTAAATCTTAATGAATCCATGTGTAAGGATACTAAGCATGCATCTTTACACTCACACAATTAACAGAAAAATGTCAGATGGGAAAACTACTTCAGTTATTGGTTTTGTAAAAACAAAATGTTTCATGGGGAAGTTGTACCCATGCAAATGGCTGTGACCTAGTATCACTGTGGTTCTATAGCAAAAATTGTGATGCTTTCCAAAGCATTCTACATTAAGTAATCCTAAAAAAAGTTACACCTCAATGAATTCATATGTACGGATATTAAGCATGCATCTTTGCACTTGCACAGTTAACAGAAAAATGTCAGATGGGTAGGGGTGGGGTAGGGATTGCATTACAGAATCTCATAATTTAGAGACAGTGATGAGAAATACCATATACACTAATTTATTTACACAGTAAACAGAGATTATTTACTACTGTACTAATTGCTAGAAATGAGCACATGGAATAGTAAAATTATCATTATGTTAAATTGTAACCTAGTACCACTGTGGTACTACAACAAAAATTTTAATGTTTTCCAAAGCATTCTACATAAGTAATCCCAAAAGTTATGCCGTAATGAATTCATATGCATAAGGATACTAAGAATGTATCTTTACACTCCCACACAGTTAAAAGAAAAATGTCTAGTCCTAGGGATTGCATTATGAAATAAATATCATAATTTAGAGATAGTGCTCAGAAACACAATGTGCAATGATTTATACATTAAACAGAAATTTTGAAACACATAGCCAAGTCAAAGAAGTGTTTGAAACACATAAGATTACACCCCAATGTGAAATTTGGCTTTTATAGCTACTGCGAGTCTCACTACACATAAGGTAATTTCAATCCCCTGAATTCAATAGAATTTTCAAATTATCTAGGATGGTCAAGAGACAGTCATACATAGAAGTGCCACATATCTACATTATCTCAGATAGATGTAGTTTTAAGATATAAGTAGGTAGAAAGGTTTAAAATGCAAGATCTCTTGATTTTCAGATGGTCTTCATATATGATATTTAGCACCAGCACCCACTGATTTGAAAAATGTACTGAATGTTAGAAAATGAGTGCATGGATTAGTAAAATCTTCATTATGTTAAATATCACATAAGCCCTACTACAAACAGATTACATGCCTTCTGAAAGAAGGGAATGCATTTCCATACAGAAGCCATACAGCTTTCAGCAGAAATCATAGAAGTGACTCACCACAGATGCTGCTATTTTTTGCTATCAGTCAGACTCATAATCAAAAAGAGATGTTAGTTTTCTTTAAAGATTTCCAACATTAAACAACACTTGGAATACATATTAAATCATTCAATGTATGCTTGTTCAGAGTAGTAGTGGTACTCAAGATCTTGAGGCGTTTTATTGTCATTTTAAAGAACATGACAAAATCAACCATCAAACTTAATGCCATCCTAGAAGCTGTGTGCTCAGGTGTAGACTTACGGATAATTGTCCAACTTGTGTCTGAATCCCACATGAGGCATGAGTGGTGTCTTTGTCCTACGGTCCTGGTTCTGTACTTTCCTTAGGACAGGTGGCACTAAATCAGGGAGAGGACTTTTTATAGCATATAATACCCACGTGGGTAGTTAAATTGTAAAAATAAATAAATAGAACAAAAACTTAACAAGGGGTTTATTAGATTCCAGAACTCCCTTTACTGTATGCGACTTTCTCACCAGTCAATTAAAAAATTTTTTCTTTCTTAACCATAATAATTCCACTGCTGTTTCAAGGTAACCCCCAAAGTTTTTTGTTTTAAATCCAGATTTTACCTTGTTACACTGCACTCCTAACCATCATTACTACTTCACCATGTCATCATCTCAGTTTTCCTCCCCAATTTTTTTTTTTCCATTACACAGTAACTATTCAGCTACAATCACTTTATCCATCTCCTGCCCTTATATTTGGCAAGATGGTCAGCCCACCTTTTCCATTCTGACTTCTTGGTACAATGAATAACGTCTGTGATACACATCCCTGATATAATCCATTCGTTTGCCTTTCAATCTCTCAATGTAAAAAAAAAAAAAAAAAAAAAAAAAAAAAAAAAAAAAACAGAAGCATAGTTCTCTCTTCTTTGTGTGACCTTTAACATACTCATAATTTCTCCACTCATACACACATCTTTACAGGAAGAAGACAATGTGAGTCTTCTTTAAAAAAGTTTTTCATTTTCTCAATTGCCATCCACCTCACTTGTATTCTCTTTGCATTATTACTTTGCCCATTATCCTTTTAATTTTAATGAGGTGTCCCAAATAAATGCAAGAATTTAACATTTCTCCCTCTTTGTGTTTCACTGTAATTATTATTGGTTTTAATTTACTGTTGAATATAACTTTTGTTTTAATTTTATTTTTAAGCCAGTCCATGAAACAGTCTAGTTTAACTAATATATTTTACTTTCTGATCTTGCAAATTCTCAGTTAAGAGAGCAATATCATTTGCCAACTTCAAGTTGGCAAAATTCTTGCCATGAATTATAACTCTCCATTTTCCCAATCCAGTTGATAAAATATTTTTTTTCATTGTCATCATAAAAGTTTTTGATAATTATCTTCTAGTCTAATTCTTCTGTTTATAAGGAACACATGTACCTTCATAAACTTTATTGCAAATGCCCTAAAGTGGTTTGCACCCAAACTTCTCCACAGAGAATAAAATAAAAATATGTTTATATTAATTTGCATTTTACAACTGATATCAAAATAACTGCAGAAATTGACTAACATACTTTTTTTTTTTTTTTTTTCAATAAGACAACAATTATAAAGTGAACCAGAGTAAATGAACATGGTTTTGGCAGCAAATAGTTCACAATTAACTGAAGCATCCACAAATGCCATATATAGTGAAAAATGCTGTCACAAGGACTTATTTTGTTATTATCAAATTGAATTCTTATCATTAAAAAGCATTATGCTAAATGAATTCCTCATTAAAATTCTTGCTAAATACATAAAAAAAATAGTAGTACAACTTCATCAATAAGCTATAATTATTTACAACAGAGATTATACTGTTGCAAGCAACTAAATACTTACAATAAAATTATTTTCTACGAGCAGGAAGTATAAAAATAGACTATTAAAGAGAAAAAAATCACATAATCTTAATGTGTAGTTAGAACGAATACTTTTGATGGTAAAAGCAAAGGAACTTCAAAGGAAGAGAAAGTCTGTGGTGTGTACTAGAGCTTTGCAGCGGCACTTTGTATTAATTGATTTCTGATAATAAGCATGACAACAGTGAATGAGAGAATTAAATATCAAAGATCAAATGTTACAAAAATTCACATGACATCTTCTGTGTGTACATATTTTCTGAATGATGTAAACTACTATTTTATATTATGCTAAGCATTTCTCTCATTTTTTATATGCTGTAGGATACAACAATAGATGCATTTTTGCACTTCACATTATCAGGAACACTTAATAAAATATTCTCAATTATAAGAGTACACACACATTGTTTGATAAAACTGAAACAATATTGTAGGCACATTCTAAAAACATAAGGTGTGTCCCAAAATGAAGGATCCACAGAAGAAAGTAGATAAATAACAAAATATAATTCTATCAAGTGATTCTACAGGAGTGCATTTAAGTATTCATGCAGTTAGCGCCCCAAAATAAAAGTGAAATAACAAAACGTGTACCTGCTTGAGGGTTCCAAACAAATACATTGAACTGGGAACTATTCCAAAAAGATAGAACCGCTGTCACAAATGTGTGTCAAACCAGATTTTTAATGGCCAATAAAACTTTTATTTTGCTGGATGACATCAAACGCACGTTTTGGCATGGTGTTTCACTAGTTTCTAACAATGCTGTAGAGAAATATTGTCCCAAGCTTTCAAAATTGCATGTTGAAGGTCCGTAACACTGTTGAATTGTCTCCCATGTGCATACACCTTACATGCGACAGCTGCCCACATGTTTTCCATAGGATTCAGATCTGGAGAACATGCAGGCCAGTCTATGACAGGAATTCCATTGGCAAGAAACCACTCCCAGGTCGAGTTCGCAGTGTGAGGGCATGCATTATCCTGTTGAAACTGAGCTTCAGAGTCATTTAATGACTCAAAATACGGCACGAGATGCTCATTCAACAGCTGCTGGTAGCTCACAACATTCATGTGTCCAGTTAGAATGGCTAATGGTGTTTTGCCACGTCCACTGAATACCCCCTCCCCCCAGACGGTTATACCTCCACTGAATACCCCCTCCCCCAGACGGTTATACCTCCACCACATTGTTGGCGCTTGGAGTAACTAAATTCTCCCTTTCGAAGGTCGTGCCAATAATACTTCCACCCGTCCGGACCATCCAAATTAAACTTCTTTTCTTCACTCCAAATAACTGTATTCCCTTTTTGAGTCCATGACATATGGTATTCAGTCCAGTTACGTCTTCTCTGTTTATGTGTTTCAGTTAGATTAGGGTGGCACCGCAATTTCCGATGGTGGATGAATGGGCACTTCTTTAGAACACGATGTACTGTCAATTTTGATGTGTTTATGTCCACAGCAGATGAGACTTGCCTGATACTGGTTGTTGAATTACTCGTTTGACGCATAATCAACCTTTTCTGACGTGAAGTCAAAACTGAATGACGTCCAGTAGATTTCTTGCTGCCGTACAATCCATTTGATGTCAAATAATGTGCAACCACATGATGGGAACGATTAATACACCTTGCAGTACCTCGAATGGACTATTTATTCCGATATAATGCATCAATTTTCCGTTGCTCGGGCACCATCAATGATTTTCCATGACACATGTAGCATAAACTTTCGGTTGCCGTTAACGAACTCCAACCATTTTTCATGTACAACACCGCAACACCTATTTGAAATGCCTATCTCTGTCATATTGTCTTATTTCAACCACGGCCATTCTAGTGGCTCTGTCATTTTGGGACACACCTGCTATTACTAAATCACAGCCATTTTTATAAGAAAGTTTTCTTTGTGTAGGGATTTTCTCATCCAAATCTGAATGTTTGTTTCCACACTCAGTGATAAAACCCCATTCAAAGGTCTACCTTGGTTTGAATGCATTTCCTTGACATCCTATGGGACCTTACTTTCTTTGCATATTGATATGTAGATGAAGAAGTAAAGTAGTCAGCAATTTGTGATGTGCAGCTAACTTCAGTAGAGATACACAGGAAAGGGCTGAGAAAAACAACTGAATTAAACACAACCATGAGTAAATTTCCTGTATTGAGATTATTTGCAAACATGAAAGAACAACAGTATTAAAAGAAATCAAATACAAATGGAAATAAATATTTAAACAGGTACTTCCCTTTAAACAGGGACAGAATATGGAAACATTCTCACCAAAGCCCAAGAATCCCTTCAGTCTGGAGTGATTTCAGAGAATGAATCAGTAACAAGTTTTAATGCAGCTAAGCACAGAAACACATTTCACTGGCATTAATTTTATAAACGTTAAAAGGCTACTAATGGTCCAGCATGATCAAAACAATCCTAATAATGATAAATTCATCTGTAAGATTTATTGCTTGCAGAATGCTTTGTGGGAGAGATTCATTTACTCTGGTTATTTAAACCCCTGACCACTAGGATCATATATTTTTTATTTACACACCAGCCCAGAGTTTCTGGAATTATACCCGCTCCTTAATATCGATTACAGAAAGAAATCATTCAGCATGGTTCTTCCCCCCTTCTTAAAGAAATGATGTATGTGACAATGACATTCAGAGGGTCACAGATTTGTATGCATGGTTTTTCCCCCTTTACTGTTTTTAAAAAAAAAATTCTCTCAAAAATTGTTAAGTATAAAAGCACAGTCATCAAGAGTTTTGCACATTAATAGCAAATATCACATGAGCAACTTAAAACTGCCAATATGTGACTCAAACAACTTACAAAATAAAAGAACAAAAATGCTTATGAACAATGTTGGAAAACTGTGAATGCTTTCAGATGTCCGAAACTTCATTGACTAACGACTAAAGTATCATTTGAAGATGCCACTGATGAGATAGATAGTTGAAAGTACATAATGATGATATCAATAGATAAGATTACTTTTATTCATTTGCTCGCTTGAACACAGGAATGCTTCAAGAAAACTAATTTTGAGATCAAATAAAAAAAGCTGAAAACTCCGTTATTAACTTTACATAACTGTAGCAATGCACTCACATTCATATCAGTAACACATAAACTACGTAAAAGTGGTTTATTTATTTATTTATTTTTACGCTTTCCAATCTTAGGTTGCAGCGTATATGCTCCAGCTTTGTCTATCTGTCTGCCCGTCCGCATGATAATTCGCATAAAAATGGTTCGATTTTGATGAAATTTTAGTATGTGGTAGGGGACAACCTGGAGACGAACCCTATTGAAAATGGACGAAATGGGGTCAAAGGTCAGGGCACAGGAGCGAGATTTATTCCACCGCCATTATCCTCATAACTTCACTAAAAATGCTCCTATTGCGGCAAAACTTTAGTATGTTGTTCCAGAGGTTTACTGAACCGGTTCTATTGAATATCATCGATAGGGGGGTCAAAGACCAGGGCACAGGAGCAAGATTTATTCCACAGCCATTATCCTTATAACTTGAGTAATGATTTCTGGTATGTTGGAAAGCATATCATAATCAATGCATTGCACAATTTTACTATATTGGAGGTTTAATGACCACCGTGAGCAACTCAGTGGGCTATAAGCAGTCACCCATCCCTAATTTAGGGCCACTGGTTCCAGGGAAGGGAGAGAGCCAGTGCCGTAAGACAAACATAACATCCATGCCTCACCGGGATTCAAACCCGGACCCACCTCTGACGAATGATCAGAAGCCATTTATAATTCAGTTTTAATCGTAGTAAATTTGAGAATCAGTGGCAAATGTGCCTGAAAAAAAATGATCACCAGATTTTTTTACATGTGAAGTAACCACTGATTTACAATGAAGTTACACGTCATTAAAAACGAGTCTGCAATTTAATACCAATGATTACGAGTAAAAAAAGATTTTACATGACTGAGGGAATTTTCCGAAATGCCTTTGCATATATGACTTTGATAAGATAAGCCTAATTCACTTGAAATATTTTTAGTGGTTGGTTGGTCATTAAGCTCTGACAGGACATTACCTATGCTCAGAGTGATCCATTTTGGTAGGAATAAAAAAAATACTGTGCTAAGCAATCTAGAAGAAATACAGTTGTCATATTTTGCACATGTGGTCAGGAAGGATGGGAAGATTGTAGGAAAAGCACACTAATTATGTTAAGAAATTTAGAAACAAAGGAAGCTTTTCAACCCAGCTTGGGTTTTGGTGATCAAAACCCAAGCTGTGTTGAAAAGCTTCCTGCATTTCTAAATTTTTTGAAGTAACTAGCGTGCCTTTCCTACAACTTTCATTTATCTCTTACATGTGTATTGCAATCTTCCTATTTCTGAAAGGATAGGAGTTTAATAAGCAGCAATCATGATGCATGAACTCACGGCAATTCACGAGAAAGTCTGACATCATTTAAGACAAAGCGAAATGGCACCAATTGCCCAACAATGTGTGAAGTGTGTTCTTTGGTATGCAAAGTGGTTATTCACAGATGAGACAGCATTTTATGTGAGTGGCAGAGTGAACACATGTAAAACACAATCATTTGAGGTATGGAACATTCACGTGCAAACTACAAACAGGGAAGGCCAAGCCCTTTCCTGTATATTATAAATTATGCCAGATATTGTTTTATTACATGTGTTACATTCCATTTCACACCATTTTTACTTTATCCCTACCCAAATGGATTATCCTGTACTATTTTCACTTTATTTCCAACTTTTACTTAAGTACAAACATATAACTCTCTCATTGTTAACATATATTGTGCCTAACATGGAAAAGACAAGTCACTTTTGCTTTAGACTTACAGGGAATAAACTTGTGACACTATGTATATAGAAGATACAAATAAAACCATGGCCCTGTGATGACAGACAGATAAGGTAATCAAGTGGTCCCATAATTATGGTGAATAAATCCTGCTCTGTGCAATATTTTGCATATTTTATTCTGAACAAGAAAAAATTGGTCTATTAAATTAAATATACTTTTGTTAAATTCAACAAAAATGGGACATGAAAACAATATTTTCATAAAGAAAGATTATTTAATCTGTTTCCATGTATGCAGAAAATTAAAACAATGCATGCATCATTAACAAAATGGAATGGACACTCATAGCAGCGAAGACATAAGACTGCATAATACAGATACAGAGGCTCACTTAACAGCTGGCAAGTGTAGTGTCATTCTTTAAGACTCACTACTGATCCATAGAAAATGTCACAAAACAACTCAGCTCTTAACATATACAAGTCATTGCCTGTTACTCTATGATTTCAATACAGTACACTTTAAACCTTTTCCTAGCCAAATTTCCATGGTACCAACATTTAAGTGTTAAACACATGTTTTGCAACACACCTTAAAACTTGCAACATGTAAAATGGTGTTGCTTCAACTTATGATATAAAACTATTTGAAACAAAGTGTAAAAAACTATTTTTTTACTTAATAAAAAAAAACAACCCCTAGTCACATCAAAATAAACTGACATTAAAAGATAACAAAGCATAAAATTGGTATACCAACAAAGTTTACAAATTAACTTTTGAATATGTAGTGTCAAATTATAAACAAATCAAAAGAAAACTAAAAGAGCTGTCAGACATAAAATAAATCACAGATTTGCACGTATATGTTTTATAGTAATTAGTTTCTTTAAAATAACAATAGAAAATGAATGAATGGGTTATTCACATAATTTATGGATCAATACAATCGGTCACTCAACAAGACTAGATTTGCAACACTCTGAATGGAACAATTATTTAACAGATACCCAATACAGTATTAGAACTTAATTAATGAAAGTACTGACTTAAAGGGTACATTAATTCCTACTGTAAGGCAACAAAGGCATATTATAAGCTATCTAATATTAAGCCATTTATGTGTGTGCATATATATAATAGAAGAAAAAAAAGCAAACACAGCAGCATGTTTTAAATGAAAGACTGCACTATTTTAAAATAGTGTGAGTGGTAAATGCAATAGAGGTCCTGTCAATGATACACCACATATGTATTTCTTACAAAAATTTAATTTGTGATCTCATCAACATTCTAATTACAATAGATTGTGGTACACATTTTGCTTTACAGTTTATATTCTAACTTTTCTCTCATATTAAGGAAATAAGAAAGGCACATATATGAAAGCTTATCTCAAGTTTCTAAAGATTCTCAATACCTAAAATAATTTTATCTTTTATTTTATTCAATTGGAGAGGGGGCACACGAGTGAGGTGGGAATAGGGGGTTGCATATCTTAAAATTGTACAGCACACTTTCAGAAACCTGGCAACAATTAAAATAATCAACTGCATACAGCTAAAAAGAATGCAAATATTATTTTTGTGCCTCTTTCATAAGCTTTGTGTATCCATAATAGTGACTTTGTTTCTCTTCCTCAATTTTTCATTTTTTAAAGTTTAATTACTCCCATGAGCATCTAAGGCTAGATAGAGTTGTCTACCTAATTTAGGGACACTGGCACCAGGAAAAAAACAATACCAGGGCCATAACAACAATAAACATAACATGGTAATTGTATCTAGGATTTAAATGCAAGACCTGCACCATGAGTTAAAAGCCCCATATCCTATACTGTTTGACCACTGGGGTTGACATAGTAAGTTTTCATACTATTGTAAATATAACTGCCATAATGATGTACAATACAAGAAATCAAGAAGAGTTACTTATTTGATAGTTTGTGTGAAGTATATGAAATCCCAATTCAAGTAAAGCATTAGCTTTCTTCTGTTTAAAGCTATGCCCACTCAGCATAATCTGTACCACACTGAATATATGATGTCACCAGCATTTCAAAATCAGGCAATAGTTTTTTCAGCATTTAATGAGGTGTAAATTTGCAATGCTTGTGTACCAGCTGTAGACATCAACTTCAGTCCTTTTACAGTAATATCTTCAGCTGCTTAAATGCAATTCCTGAATGATTTAACTGTTTAGACAGATCAAAAGTTGCTATACTTAATTACTTATACGTACAGAGATGGAGAGGCCACAGTTAAATTATGAGCAGAGAAACTATTGATACAATTCATAATCTACTCTAGACTTACAGCATAATGTGAGATAACATACAGATAACATATTTTTTCTAGTGATAGCCAGACAGAATCTCACACAGATCTTCATTTTGTAATACCCGCTGCTAATAGTAAAAAGGAATAATTCACAGTCACTCTATTAAAATTATCAGGGAACATGTTCTCATTGCATAATGTTCTAGGCATAGTAGGAGTTGGCTGCTTAAATCCTACACAAGGAGGACTTAGGATTTGAATGAAAGAATCCACAGAATTAGGATAGACACGGAGAATGCATTTAAGATAACATAATAAATTTTATTACACTGACATTCATGAAACATTTGCATAAATTTTTTTAACAGCTACAGCAGAAGTCAGGAACCAATGGTTTTTGAGTAAGTGTTACAGTTGATTTTAAAGGTAAGCCCCCCTAAAAATAAAAAAAATCCTGCATTTGCTCTTAAACATTCCTGATGTTATCTAAATAAAGAAGAACATTTCCATTTTTGATAATTTTATGCACTTTGCCAGCAAAAAAGAATAGCAAAACACTGAATACCTGAAATTAAATGTAGTAGTTCGGAAGTGCTGTAAATTTACTGTAAGCTTGAGTATGCTGCCCAAGAAGATAAACTTATACGTCACATTGACGAATGACCTTTTTCAAAACTTTTTTTTTATGATACAGTTTTATTGCATATACTTGAATATACCCATTTTGAAATTATGGAACATTTTATGGTTTCATTTATCTTAATGCATGACACCATGAAGCTTTAACATTTTATTTTCCTTTTTCATGTTACAACTTAATCAAATGAAACTTCTTTATCCCTGAGTTTGAGCATAATATCTGGCAACAGAAATTTAAAATGTTACTGTCCCAACCACTAATATATATGGTTATTTAATTATGCAAAGTCACAAACAGAAAAATTATGAATCTGTACAAAAATATCGAAATAAAGATAAAAAAAAAACTGGCTCATAAAACTAGACTAAGTGCTTGGCAAACCACTGGTGCTACCATAAATCAATGCCATAAAAATTTTGTATTGCTTCTCTCAATTTTAACATTAAATAACAACAAAAAGAGTGCAGCCAAATGCATGGTAAACAGATTTTCAGAAGTATTCTAAATCTTACCACTGACCATCAGAGGTGACGCCAGCTACTCAGAACTGGGTGGGCTATTAGGAAGGCTAAGCATGATGGGTGGGTGAGGGAGCACAAATTTTGGCAAAAAATTCTGTTCATGTGCATTTTACCTGACACTGATGTTTTTCCTAGCAATAAAAAAGTTTTCAAGTGAATACCTACATAGTATTCAATGTATGCAGTATGGGAACCATGGATACGAATCTCTATGGCTAGTTACTATTTCTCTGCAATTTTAGCTTACTTAGGTTTTTTTGTTTTTTTTTCTTTCCTAAGGCTGTTTATGAATTTTAGTTTGTAACCTGACAAGGAATCTCTTTCATCATTTTAAACCATAATTACAAAAATGGTGTGCTTCTACTACTCTCTTTGAAATTTGTTCAGAGAACTCGCTTCATTTTCCACAAGTAAAACCACTAAATTTAACAAAGAATTAATTTTACATAACAAAATTTCAGTGAATTCAAGAAATTCACATACATTTTATTCAAGTTTCCTAGAATCTTAGATGGTAACACCTGCCATATGTTCCAACTGCTTAAATACCTTTGGGTGAGGGGGGGGCTAACGGGTAAGCTCAAAGAAAAATTAGGTGGGCTGAAAAGCCAACCTTAGCTTACCCGTAGCGTCGTGCCTGCTGATCATTAATACTTCAGGTGTGATTATTAGCACTGAAACATTTGAAACTATTTGTATCACTTGAAATCACTACAAAACAAAACCAAAAAAAGTTTTTGAAGTAGCAATGCTATTTGCTTAGTGCAGAAAACTATAAACTCAGCAAATATTTATAACATGCATAACATTATTTTATGGTCCATCAAGCTGCATGTTAGTCAAAAACAGATACATCAAAATTTCAATTGAAATTATATCTAAAATAAAGACAAAATAATGTTTTTAGTATGTGCTTTTGCCTTTTTATCAACTTGAAAAACAAGACACTAAACAGGACTGAGATAATTATTTTTAGCCTAGAAATACCATCATTGATAGTCAACTGCTCTTGAAAACTTATGAGTGGGAACTGAATCAGTATCTCCTGAATTTTGTCAGCACATGTTACCATCACACCAAGACTGTTCCAAGCAACTTACGGGCATGAATCTGCGTGAGCATTCAGAGTCAGACACATGGTTGAAATTTAATTGCATTTCTATGACCCAAAATAATGGTTTTCTTGAATATTAATGATTCATTCTTTTTTACAATATTTCTATCTAGTACACAGAACTGACAAAACATAACCATTAATGATAATTGGAAATCAAATTAATTTGCAACAGCTGAAATTCTGAAACAATTTCTGATTTGCTAATTTCATCCATAGTGAAAATATGAAAACCCAGAGCACTTCCATGGTTTCTGCACCCCCCATCAAGGCTTTAGATTTCCATATTTATATGAGACTAAGTATGACCAATGCAAATTTGTGTACACATGTTTTAGCACTGAGCAAGTTTGTTTAGATAATAAGTGCATTATTATTTTTTTCTTACAGAATTTAGATGCAGGGTCTCATAACAACAAGCAGATTACCTAACTTTCAACAACTGAACTTTAAAAAAAAAAAAAAAAGGTTCAGTGAATGTTTTGTAGATATAATTGATTGACTGATGCATTGAACATATCAATTAAAAGCCGCTTTATTATACAAACGATTTTGTCAATTTTATATGCTATAATTAAGATATTTAGCCCTATTTCACACTACATAATTATTTCATTAGTATGCTATTACACATTTGTAACTGTGAAATTATTATGATATATTGCAGTAACTTTTTATTTTAAGTTAACTGAAGTTTTGATCTCCAATTTTTGTGCCAACATATAACACCTTTAAAAAATTCAATTTTAATTAAATCTTGGGTGACGCTGTTATTTTTCATTTCTCTTTCAGCAGTTATCCATCATAATCTTAATTCTACAGCGTTATTACAGAATTTTTCCCACTAGACTGCAAGGAGAGGGAAATTACATTAATAGGGGGGGGTTACCGGAAATGTGTAAAATATGTCATCAGTAAAATAGCCATAAAACAAGATATCATCCCGATGCTTACATGCTCTCTTCATTTGATAAATTTTGAGTGCTTTTTATAACATCAAGTTCTGCATCTCACTTACAGAAAAGAGTGAGAATATGTGGGGAAGGAGAAAAAACAGAGATTGGCACTTCAAAGAAAAAGTGTACCTGAATATATATTTTTTGAAGTCACAGCACTGCTAGTTTGGTTCTGTGTACAGGCAGTTTGAACATCACATATTTTTCAAAAATGCTTTTGCCAAAAATTCTCAGTATGACAATTTCTCTCACTGGAAGCTTTCATGTTACATTTACAACACATAGCGGTACAATAAAATGAAGCTAGAACTTTTAATTTTTTTAATAAAAAATGACTGTGGGCTCCATGAAAATTCAAGGGATTTATTTAGATAGATATCCAACTCTAATGAGCATCAATAAACTTATCCATCCCTAATATTGACATTCTGGATCTAAGGGAAAAGCATTATCCTTATTTTATTGTTTTATTCAAGGTATGAACCAAGGCTTAATGGCAAATGAAATAAGCGCATGTCATTCACAGTGAGATCAAATTTATGGTAGAACCAATGGTAGAATGCAAGCATGTGGAACACTGGCACACAATGTATTTTTTGATTAGCTGACTGTTCTGTTTTAGAGACAGTCATAATTTTCTAATGCTTCTATTACAAATAAAAAAATATCAGGTGAAGAATAGCTTTTCAACTGACTATGATGACTAAGCCAGATAATACAAAATCAATATTTTATACCTGTGGGAAAAGCCTTTCCAGTGACTATAATAGGCGTAAAAAAAAAAAAAAATCATAAAACACATCCCACAGCTTTTCCTTAATGGTGGTATACAGATAACTCTGTTCTTGGGGATAAACAAATTTTGCAAACACCCATTATATATCTGTACAAGCTAAATGCAAGTGTGTGCATAAAGTGCATATCAAACAAACAAACAAAAAACAGAACAGGCACTAGTGGTGGAAAACTTTTTATGTGATGAGTGTCATGTTATTTTTTCAAAAATGTTCTGAATAGTTTAAGACAATTATAATCAAAACATTAAAATACTAATGCATGTATGTTAGTATCTAACATCTAATAAAAACTTGAACAAAATATATTCTTCACGGGTAAAAAAGAGAACTTTTTGAATAAAAACTGATTTAAAATATGGATACATTTACACTTCTGCTTAAAATTTACTTCAAATATACAGATATTTGGTAAAGAAAAAAAAATGAAAAGGGAAAAAATACAAATGAAACAAATTAAAAAACTTCATTTCAAACTTCAGGTTCCAACAAAGAACTATAGGGATTTTCTAACTGTGTTTGTAACAATGACCATTCTTTGCATTAACCAAATTGAGTGCCAACTGATTTCTAATTGAATTAGTGATGCAAAGATTACTTAATATATTTTTCTCATTATGATAGCATGATGGAATCAATGGCAACTGACACTGATGTGTTTTGCAGATGCTATTACAATACTTGCAGTACCAAGGGTGGACAAACCATACTACACTATCCACCAACAAGTAATTGAACACGCCTGCAATCGACGATATCTGCGGTCCTGATACACGTCATGGCTGCCGCTGTTAAGTATCGTGTGGGGAACAACAATGCAACCAGTCGCATGCGAGATGCCGCGCAGTTCGGAGCTCTCTGATTTCAAGAAAGGTGTAATCGTCGGGTATCACATAAATGGCCGATCCATACGTGATATATCCAGCAAGTTGAAGTACCCAAAATCAACAGTGGCCTATGTGATTGGCAAGTGGAAGATGAGAGGTGACTGTCGGAATGTGCCCCGACCCGGCAGACCCACAAAACTGGGAGTTAGAGACCGACGGGTGCTGGCCAGAGAAATTCGGAAGAACCGCACCAAATCGATGGGCCACATCCGCGAGGAGTTTCAATAGGCATCCAGGAGTGTTCTTTCGATGAATACCATCCGTAAGGAAGCCCATCTGCTCGGTTATCATGGATGTGCTGCCACCCACAAGCCTTTGATCACCAAGTCCAATAGCGCTGCTCGGCTAACATGGTGTAAAGAATGTCGACAGTGGACCGTTGAACAGTGGAAACAGATTCTCTGGAGCGACGAATCAAAGTTCACCCTCTACCGTTCGGATGGCAGCGTCTGGGTTTGGCGTTTGCCTGGAGAACGCCTCCTGCCGGAATGTATTGTGCCAACTGTGAAGTTCGGCGACGGTGGAATTACGCTATGGGGGTGTTTCTCCTGGTATGGCACGGGGACCCTTGGTCGCAATTCCTGGTACACTCAACGCCAAGACCTACTGCACCCTTTTGGATGACCATGCGCTTCCTACGTTATGGCAGTTTTACAGGGTGGACCCATGTTACTTTCAGAATGACAATGCCACCTGTAATGTTGCGAGGTCCACCATGGCTTGGTATGGTGGCAATGGGGTTAATCGAATGGACTGGCCTGCCCAGAGCCCGGACCTCAACCCTATCGAGCACCTCTGGGACGAGTTGGAGCATCGACTAAAGGGGTGACCCCACCGTCCGAAATCGGTGAAGGAACTGACCTGTCTTCTCCAAGCCGAGTGGAAGAAAATACCGCTAGCTGTCGTACAACGCCTGGTTGAGAGTATGCCCCAGAGGGTCGCAGCTGCAATCGCCGCTCGTGGAGGCTCCACCAACTATTGAAGGTAAATAAACTTCGTTTTCCTTTGCTATCACAGGTGTCCAATTACTTGTTGGTAGATAGTGTATTTTATATATAACAAATGTAATAAAGAAAACAAACATCTTTTTGAATGAAACACAAGACTTTAAGCTGAAAGCATAAAAAAAGTATAAACCTGAAATTTCGAACAGATATGGATTGCATGTGACCAGGTGTTTCTATAAATGGAAAGCATGAACACACAGTTAATTAAATATGACATATTTCTTTAAAGTAGTGGAACATTCAACACTCAAGTTAAATTTTATAACATGGGATTTTTTGAGCTGAGAAATAAAAGTAATTCTTTTATGCTATGACACTAAATTTTCCAGAAGTCTGGTTTGCATGATTTCTTAAGTTCTTTCTTTTTTCTTTTTAATTAAGGGTCTTTTTAGAAAAAAATATTTCTTCAACTTCAAAAAAAGCATTAAAAAAAAACAACAAAAAAACAACAACGAACAAACGTTTAGTAAGAACTTTATAAAACATCACTTTTCCCCTTCTCCCACCAAACATTTTTTATTGCTATGTAATAAACATCTTGCTATGTTTTCTTGTTATTTTGCATTAGGTTTTCTCTGATTCTTCACATCAAGGAAAAGTATAGTATATTTCACGAAACTGGAACACGCATGAATTTCAAAACATTGATATCAAAATTATTTACATTCTACTATTGTTTGCTTTATTCATGCCATTGGCATTCCATGGCTAAGCTTGCAAAAAAAAAAAAAAATAAATAAATAAATAAATTAAAAAAAAAGATGTTACACTTTTAAGGTGAACATCTAGTGATTTTGCTTTCTATACTTCCAATGGACAAACTTCTGTACACATTTTTTTCTTCATTATTAATGCGTTCCCAAGGATGAAAATTTGAACATCGATTAAAATAACTTCATATTATAACTTGCAATACTTAATATTTTCAAAAATATAACCATAATTATATTAAAAATCAATAACTTTTCCTTTGTTGGTGTCGAGACTAGAAAAAAGATGGTACGACCTGTACACTGATGACGTCAGTAGACAAACAAATGTTGGGTTGCTTAATTATGGTTATGTTTTAGAAAATATTAAGTATTCCAAGTTATAATATGAAGTTATTTTAATCGATGTTCAAATTTTCATCCTTGGGAACGCATTAATTATGAAGAAAATGTGTACAGAAGTTTGCCCATTGGAAGTATAGGCAGCAAAATCACTAGACGTCCACCTTAAAATATTTTCAAGTTAGTTTTTTTTGCAATTCTTCAAAAGCAAATTTATATATTTTCACTGGCTCTGAACAACTTTTCCTATTTTGGGAATTACTTGAAAACAGAATTAAGCAATTATAACAATTGCTGGTCACATTATTTTTACTGGAAAATAGTTCAGCAGTAACACAACTACAGTGTTTTATAAGCTACCACTAGTGTAAATATCACACATCCACACAGCTGACATGTTCTTTAAACAAAATATTTTTGGATCGGAGCAGAACTCTCTCCTGATGTCATCGAAAAAAAAAAAAAAAAAAACATACAAATACATGCACACAAGCTTTTGGGAGAACAATGTATTATTATTTACTATAAAAATTGTTAAATTCACACATCTTGACACAAAATCAATCAGTAAATAAAAATTTTAAAAAGTCTTGATTAAAAAACACTTGAAAAACTTCTCATGTACAATGTTTTACTGCATAGTTTTTCACTGAGTTCAGAAATGAAGATATATTTGTCATTTAATGACAGAAAGAACAAGACACAAAGCTTTAATTTCTTTCTTTTAAAAGATGGAATTATGAGTTATAAGAACATATATTTTCTATTATTCATTTTAGAAAATCTACAATCCTCTGCACCAACAGCATTTTCTCCTGTTCCATACAGCAGCCTTCACATCCTGCCAAATTACATAATTTTGAAAGATTACAAGGAATTGACTAAAGGCAGTCACTTCTGGTGGAAGACAAGTACCTACTATATATGATACAACTGATGTCTATGATGTGCCGATTTGGTGAAGATATGTGCAGGGTGGGGGTGTCCTTCAGAGGTTTCTGGCCTGGACTGTGTAGTCGGGACATGCTCACCAACCTGACACCCCCGCTGGTAGCCTCACCTAAGGAATAACTTGCTTATTTCCTACCGGGTCACACCGAGCCTTCCGCTCACCGACCAGCGAGGCTACCACTGGGTCACCTCCTGGATAGCTATTTCTGTCTAAAATCAGGAGACACTCAGTACTAGTAAACCCACAAAATATTATAGAAAGCAATTTACTTTGCAAAAATATTTAATAGATTATGTAAATTAAATAAAAAAAAATTCTGTATTGAACAAAACCAATGATTAATAATGTGTTAAAAAAACTAGTGATGATTCAGCCACTATTAGGATAAAAAAGGAACAGAATATATGTTTTGCTTACAGTCTATGTACTTGTTCTCTCATGGAACCACTGGGTAAGAGAAACTAAGGAATGCTTCATAACATTATTTTCAAACATGGTGAAATGATAACAGTAGCCATCCAGGTATTTTTTCATATTTTCATTAAGACAAAAAAATAATTTAACAATATACAAGTATATTTTCTACATTTTTTTGTTTTTGTGTGCGCGCGCGTGTGTGTAAGTCCTTTTAAAACATTTTAAGGAATTGGAAACCTATTTTCCAGGAATTGATGATGACATTAGAACTTTTTAATGTTTAATTTCTCTAAAAATGCAAGATTTCCCATTTCTTAGTCACTTCTTGCTATGTCAACAGACAAAAATGTTAAGAATCTTTCCCTTTGTTTACAAAAAAAATTAAGTTCAGAATTGGAACTCTCCTCATCATCTTTCCTTTCCCGTAAAGTAATGTTCTCTGTACACTGAGCAAATAGTAATGTTTTTGGAACATTAATTTCACTTTAAAAAAAAAATATATATATATATGCTTGCTCTGCTCCTTATCTTAGCAAAAAGTGACTAAAGAATGGGAAAGCATGCTTTAAGCAAAATTAAATATTAAAAGTCATTACTCCATTGTTCACTCTGCTGTGAAAACAATTTTACAGGCCACGAATATGGCTCAGATTCCATCAAGGACATATCACTTAAAAAGGGGACGTTGGCAAAAGTGCTTGCCCACTGCACAATCAAAAGGCACTTATAGCATAGCAAAAACCCATTTATTTTCTGACGTAAGACATATACAGATTCACAAAGCTTTTGCAATGCAATAAATAGGTAAACATTTATGTCTACCTATTGCTTTGAAAAAAAAAAAAAAAAAAAAAAAAAAAAGACTGAGCATAAGAAGTCAAGTATATACAGGGTGTCCAAGAATTATTGGACACATTACAAAATTATGTACAAAAAAACTATGAGCATTTCTTGTTTTTCTATGTCACGTATTACTAACACGGTTTCTATATTTTTGTTTTACAGAATTGTTATTTCCAGAATCCGATAGATGGCGCTAGGTGTGGCCTGATGAGGAATGTATGAGAAATGTGCAATCAGTAGTCATGTCATCCGTAGAGCAGTAGGCGATGTGTGTGTTATGGCTTGTGGAATTAAAGTCTGTCATTAAAGTTAAAAGACGGTACCGTTTGGAGTATGGTTGTAATCCTCTGTCAATGAATTCAATTAAGTGGTGGATGAAACAGTTTAAAGAAACTGGCAATGTGGAACATCATGGAGGAGCCTGTATGCCTAGCGTCAGCGGTTAGACGGTTGATCAAGTTCATGAAAGTTTCCGACGAAGCTGCAGAAAATTTGTTCGTTAAGCAAGCAGAGAACTGTGCATTCCGAAATCGACAATTCATGATATCTTGCACAAGAAATTAAATTTTCATGCTTATAAAATTCAAATAGTGCATAAGATGCATACAAATGATCACACTCTGTGATACGATTTCGCTGTGGAGATGCTGAATCAAGTGGAAAATGACGAAAACTTTCTCAGTACTGTAATTTTTAGTGATGAATCCACATTTCATGTATGATAGGCATTGTGAATCGTCACAACTATAGGATACGGGGCAGTGAACTGCCTCATGCTGCTATTGAACTGGAACGTGATTCTTCAAAAGTTAATGTGTGGTGCGCCCTATCAAAAAGAGAAGTGATTGGCCCTTTCTTCTTCTGTGAAAAAACCATAAATGGTGACATTTACTTGGATATGCTAGAAAATTTCGTTATTCCCCAGATCATAAGATATGATGTCGTTTTCCAACAAGACACGCCTCCGCATTGGTCAACGTGTGTACGCAAGTGCCTAAATGAGCATTTCCCCAACAGATGGATTGGGTGTGGTGGTCCCATTCCGTGGCCTCCTCGCTCTCCAGATCTAACTCCATTGGATTATTTCATGTGGGGTTATGTGAAGGGTCGTGTCTATCAGATGTCTTGTACTGATTTGCAGGAACTGAAGCAGCGTATCACAGCTGCTATTAATTCCATAACTCCTCAGATGCTTGCCAATACATGCATGAAATCGAGTATTGCTTGGACGTACTACGAGCAACCAAGTGATCTCACATAGAACTTTATTAACTTGTGTAGTTACATTGTAAGATAGTACAGTCAGTTTCTTTCTATCTGTTTAATGTTTTGTTTTATATAATTTTGTAATGTGTCCAATAATTTTCAGACCTACAGTATATATGTCTTACGCCAGTAAATAAACATATTTTACTATATATACGCGCTTTTTGATTGTGGACAATCTGGTGTGCTTTGAACTAATATTGCTTGCTCACTGACTGTTTTTGAAGAACAGACTGTTAAAAATAGGAAACCATGCATTTCATTAAAACAAATTCTTAAATTTCTTTTTTTTAAAGTGAAGTTGTTCCTTTTTACCTTTACCAGAAATATTAAATACATGGAACATGATCAAGAATATATAAAAAATAAGAATATAACCAGGAAGAGAGAAGGGGAATGGGGTGCAGCTTGGTCAGAAAAATTTGAAATTCCAAAGATCACAGAACATTCTCATCTCTGCTAGACAATAATTTTCAGTGGTTCCAAACCTTTTTAGCCATCAGGCAGCATGATGACATCTAAAACATATCAAACTGTCATGATATTAAAAACATGAAAATAACTTTGCAACATTATTTCACCAAGATTTCCATAGTATATTTAGTTTCCCATACACCATAGCAGATCAGTGAATTCTGCAGCAACTATGCAGAATCTGTAGCACTTGGAGTCCCTAGGTCTTGTCCGAAGCAATGCCACAGCACGTGAGGAAGTTTATCCAATAATGCCTGCTGCCCACTCCATCGGGAAAGGACTGAGTTCACGTCAGCTGAGGAAAGTGAATTCAAACAGCTTTCAGCAGACAAAAGGGAATCGCACATTATATATAAAACAAAAAGAATTGAAAAAAATGGAAAAGCTCATCTCCTGCCTGCTAAATGAGCAATATAAGACATAATTAAAAAAAAAAAACCTAAAGTATTTTTAGGAGTCAAAATTAAATTCAAGGTCTTTTCCATGAGTTTGAGGGGAATAAGGGAAAAAAGGATCATTCAATAAGTTATCTTTAAGTTCAAGGTGCGTAAACCCTGCATATCTAGAATAACAATAACAGACAATGCTCTATTGCACATACAATGATGAAACCACTTCTACTGCCACTTATTTGAAAAAAATAAAATAAAAATAAAAACAAAAAAGGGAATCATGAAAACAAAAATTAGAACAAAAACTTTTTTCAATAGCTGTTGTGCTCCTATTTTTTATTCTATTCTTTTAATTTTTCAGAAAAATTGAAAACATAATTTTTGTCAGATTTCCATTTCCATACTGATTGAAGTTACATACACTACATACATCACATTACCAAAAAGAAACAAAAGAACCATTATGAAAGCTTTTTCTCATGTACAGTAAGTTTAAATTTAAGGGTGATAATCTGCTATTGTAACTGAAGTCATTCTAATGGAATAAGATATTGCAATATTATAATTGAAGTTGTTTCTATCAGGTTTATCAATTACAAAATAGTTTCACTTGGAGCACAAGTTTTTAGTAAAAAGCAAATTATGAGATGAATAGAACTACATATCTAGTCTCGAAATGTCCATCAATCAGAACCATAAACAGCTCTGCATTGATAACATGAATTCTCCTTCACCTTTGTTGTTGTAGAAAAAAACAAAACAAATTCTCTGGCTAAATCAAGCAATGAAAGGAGGACTGGTGGTGGTGGTGGGGTGTCTCAGATCATTTCTGACATCAAACTAATCAAAAACTCACATTGATGGACGTGTTCTAACATCACAGCTTTCCTACAAAGGTTTTCTCACAGCCATTCACAATTGTCCTATCAATTCAGAATTGAAACACACCAATAATGCTAAAATTAGGTTTATATTTATCACAGCACTAAATTGATTAAGAAATATTATTCAAATAAACACAAGAAGACAGAGAATACAACTTCTTGCTTTGGGTAACAGAAGGCAATTAATTTAATACACCTCTATTATTATTATTATTATTATTATTATTATTATTATTATTATTGTTATGATCATCACCATATATATATATATATATATATTTTAATTGTGACCTTTAGCAGCAAATTTGTTACTTTTTTGTGACTTTCATGACCATTTAAGACAGCCTTTAAAACTTTAAAAGAATATGCAATAAATTCAAATTAGGCATAGCACAGATCATGGAAACTCAAAAAAGACAACATAACAAAGAATAAAGATACAGCTTGCCAGAAAAAGTGTACATTAAGAGCACAAAAATTTACCTCAGATGTAGACTAAGTATTACAACAGACTGGAAGAAAAATAATGAATTAACCTCTTTATACAATATTACAAAGAAAACGTTTAAAAATCTGAATTTTTAATGCAAAAGACGTGTGATTATCATATAATATAGAAGATCTAATCTGTTTCAAAGGAAATACAGTAACAAAAAACAAACAAAAAGCTGTAATTATAATAATTGTTACCCTGTAGAAATTCTTGTACCATGGGAAGAATTAGCAGAAAATAAAAAGAATGAACTCTATTAAAAAAAAAAAAAATCCATTAATTATTCTCTACATTGACAGATGGCAAGAATATTGCTCTAGAGCAGCTGAACACAAGGGGCTTGCTTGAAAACACCCAATATTCAGACTGGTGACTTCAACAGGAGTGCATGGAAACTTCTTAATAATGGTCTGTAACGGCTAAAAGTATATGTCAACAAATGTAAAGTTTCCAGTCTCCTCATTTTTTTCAACTGTGCTTTTATTCGTATTTTAAGATCCTCCGCCAAACCAGGGTTTCTCTCATGACTTACTATATCAAGTACAGTTTTTTGTTCTTACTCAGCAATGACAAAGATGACCGAGACTTCATGTTATCAGTGCACAACTCTGCATAACTGAACGACGAGACATTTTGAGACTGTAGATAAATGGTTTTATTCATTTGTTAACATGCTTTTAACTAAAGCCTTTTAAAGACTATCCTTCAAGAGAAACTATTTTTAAGATTCAAATATTACCATTATCCAAGAATATTTATTTCATCACAAAAAGAAAAAAATAATGCCACTAGTCACTTTCCCACTTATTGGTGAACTTGTAAATATCTTAATCTCTAAAAATGGATTATGATTTAACCAACATTAAACATGCTAGTTAACAAATTCATGTAAATAATTATTAATAGTGTCATGAGCAAATCCATCTAAACCTTTTTCAATGTTTGCTTTTAACAAGCTATAATTCTCCAGGATTTTGTTTGTCGACATTATTGGCAATACTACTTGCAATATGTTTTGAATTACGCTTTTAAGAAAGGCACATAAGGGTAACATGCTCATAGAAGTAACTAAAGATGCAAACAAAGGATGCTGTGGCTTTTTTAATTACATATGGTACAACCATCAAAGGGTAAGACACATTTTGACTTGAAATTACATTTATGAACAATCAAGGAAAAAAGAAGTGCTTGAGAACAGCTGAGATTTGACCCTTCTGGGTAGGAAAAATGGATGCATGGATATGATCTATAGCCTATACATGACACTAGATTACAGCAATAAATAATGGCAGATGAATGATTTGCCCTCCATTTTATTCTAAAGCAAAATTAAATTTCAAAATCAATACTTAACCTTTCCATGCTGAAGTCAGCACCATTTCAGTGAGCTGTTTTCATGGCAGAGTGAGAGAACCAGCACATTTTAAATTTTAATTTCACTTAAAATGCATGTTTTTTCATTACTTAGTCACTTATTGTTATATCTAAGAACTTCACAGGTATTTATCCTTTTCCTTTTTAAATTTTAATTTCACTTAAAATGCATGTTTTTTCATTACTTAGTCACTTACTGTTATATCTAAGAACTTCACAGGTATTTATCCTTTTGTTTAGAACAACTTTAAAGTTCAAAATTGGAATTTACCCTTTTTGTTGCTAAGATTTGTGAAGCCTAAAGTTTGTTTTCTCAGCATAATTTGCAGGTAGTAACATTTTTTGAATTTTTGCTTTAAACAAAGGGAAAAATTCCTGCTGTTCCTAGAAACAGCACTAACTAGGGAATAGGAAAAAATGCATTTTAAGTGAAATTAAAGTTTAAGCATCAGTTCTGACATTGCTCATTCTGGAGAAAAAACAACTTTATTGGCAATGGAAATAGCACTCGCTTAAGTAGAATAGACAGGGCATGTATCATCAATTTTGAAATTTAACTTTGCTTAAAAAAAAAAAAAAAATCCTGCTCCATTGACTGATATAGAAAAATCAGATTGTAGGAATGGCTCTTCGTTAAGAAAATTTATTTTTAAATATTGCAGCTGCTCTTCTGCACTATTACTGAAGAATGAGTTATGGAGGGTGGGGTACAAACACTGCCAATAAAAGGGAGGGATGAGAAACATAACAGAAAAAATAAACATTATGTAAAAAAAAAAAGGGGGGGGCATAATCAGGAAGAGAAATAAAAGGGAAGGGGGCTGTCACAAAATGCAAAAAAATAGAAAACTGTGGATCAGCAAAACATTTTCATCCCTGAACAGTGCAACATCATATTCCATAAAAATGATTTGAATTAAAATAGTGCATTATCACCCTTAAAATCAAACATAGATGAGCATAAAAACATGTAACATTTCTTTTTCAGAGACACAGTGAATGCTGTATACACATCTTTAAACTATGCATTCTATAATAAGTTGTCATAGAGGACCAAGTCTTATGTTAAAACAATCAAATTTAACAGTATTACTACTGAATTAATTACTATGCAGCTTTCTGAATCATCACTGTTTATTAAATTAAAAAAAATGTTCTGCACAACCACACACTTCAAATATAACCCCCCTCCAAAACTGATTGGATATTTCAAAACTAAGAAGATATCTTTTAGAATAAAAACAATTGTAACTAAAATTTAAGATGTTCTGGAATACATATTCCAGATTATTTATTATAAAACATGAAACAAATGAGAAATGACTTTTAAGACAAGACCATATTCTAAAATTGTAACAAAAAGTATCTGAAAGCCACCTCTCAAAATTTTACTGAGAACAAACACAAGCTTTATGTTCTCTCTCTCTCTATACGGTATATACCCAGTAAGTAGATGTTTCTCCTTAATGTCAACATACCAGTATTCCTAAGTAATTTTGTTTCTTTCCATGTACACATAAAAACAATTCCTAAATTTCAAATTTTTGCTTTCCCACAACTCTCTCTGAGGTAAAAAAATTCAAAAACAAAATATTTTCTTTGATGTCCTATAACCCTACCAGTTCTTTTCTTTAGAAACTCTTCCTTACTTTCACCAGGAAAACTTTTATACTTCTATGCACTCTGAACAGGAAGTAAAGGATATAACAATTATATGTGAAATAAAAATAAAAAACCAAAATTTTGCTGATAGCAAAATTTAGAACATTGTTGCAGGGTTTATGTTCAAACAAAAAAGAAAAAAGTACAAATACCTTACCACCACATTTTATTTACCCCAAAGGTAAACATTAAAATTCTTTTCCCTACCCCACCACTAAAAATCTTGTTAAGAATTAAGAAATTTAAAAAAGATTCCTTGTAGCATACAATCATATTAAAACTATGCTTCGTTGCATACATTTCACAATACACAGATTTCCCAACAATTGTGGGAAAAATATGGATACAAATTACAGAGTTGGAATACCAGATTCCTCTTTTAGTCTCAGTTAAGATATTAGCTTGAAAGTTTAAGCTGACTGACTTAAATTATACCTAAAAGAATGACTTCCACCAAGTAACATGCAACACAACCTTAGAATGATAGAAAGAAGCAAAAAGCTACACCCAATAGCATATTTCACACTCGATCATAATAAATGTACACTTCTATGCTACATAAATTAGCAGCCAGCAATTATACTCATAATCACAAAAAGAAATGGCAAAACACAATTACTTTTCTTAATTAGTTACATTCAGTCAAAATATACATAGTTTTTGGTTTTCAGAAATCACCGGATATTCTAAATTTTACAGGTCTACATGCTACAGGAGGGATAGGAATTTTCATTCCATGATGGGAAATGTACATTACAGTTATGATAAAAACAATGAAATAACAGAGCACTATTAAACATTTGGCAAACAATTTATTCAACAAGTGGAAATGTGAAGGATGAGACATGAAAATTGTGTGAGAATCATCTCAGGTGGGCGAAGACTGCTCTTCGGTATTTTCCATCATAGGAATTTTCAAATCAAATGGTTCAGGAAATACTGAAAAATAAGTAAATAAATTCTGTATGACACATAATGTTTCATTCTGATCATGAAATACACCATGATATGGAAATAGTAACTGGTGCTACATTTCACAACATTTTAAAGTACAGGAAAATCTGTTACTCTTCAGGCACAGAACTGCACTTAGAAAACCACTTTCAGTAAGTTTGAAGCATCAAAATATCATTTTATATTTAGCTATATTCAATGATGTAGCACTCAGGGCATGTTTTGGACCAGAAGATGTAACACTTTTACTAATGTTATTTAAGAACTTATTTTTACTTCAAACGTCTTCATCAGTTGATCTACTTACAGAATTATACATTCACACAACCCCTACAACAGTAAATATTCAATTATTATATCTCATGTGATTCTATCATGAAGTTCACATACAATTATGTGACCACAAGGCTCTTCAGGAAGACGCTTTAACGTCTGTAAATTCTGTTTAACACGTTCTGTAAAGTGGATACAGTCTGTGGTGGTGCATTAACTAACCGATTTATATTTTAATTGAATAAGTTAATGCACCACCACAGACTGTATCCACTTTACAGAATGTGTAAAACAGAATTTACAGACGTTAAAGTGTCTTCCTGAAGAATATTCAATTATCATTTTTTGCTAACATACAAAATATTAAGGAGGAAACTCAGCTATAAAACTACAGAGCAAAAAACACCAGGTACCGACATCCTTATGATTGAATGTGAAATTCAAATTTCAGAAGTCATAAGCTGAATGTAATTATCAAAAATATTGTGAAGAAAATTAGACAGTGCAGTTGATAGAAATTTATGCTATAGTGAGGAGGATGTTTCTAGTCTAATCAAATGGATTATTTTGCAAATAAACATCAAATGCTTTCCCTTATTGAGTATATTACATCTGTGAACATTCTATTTACATGTGTAATTTTATTTGCAGTGCCTGATTATTGCTTTTAAAATAGATATGTGAATAAATATTCTATTTATGAAAAATTTATTTTGCTCAAAACACAAACTGGATTAACAAATATTACAGATGTTATAAAATCACAATGCACTTTAGAAAACCTTATGCAGTTAAGTTCTTGCTCTTAATGTGGTCAGGATATACTGTTTCAATTTAAGATTGCTATAAATTCCATTTGTACGGAAATTATTTTTGTTTCAACGTGTTACACATAACTATCTTCACCTTAGTGAAATCGTAGAGGCACTTTTAACACGTCATACATAATCTAGATGGCAGAAAAATTTCCGCACTTTCAAGAAAATACTATTGTAAAAGAAAACTTTACTTACAATTTATTGATAGTCTTTTTAATATTTCCCTCTTGTAGTGCATAGCTGATGTTGTTTACCAATCTTGAAAGACACTTCAAGTGGTTTGCGCTGTTGTTTGTGACAAATCACACTTCTGCTGGAAAAATTGTAGAATTCTTCTGCGCGCACCGGCAAAGAAGTCTACAGTTTTTTCAGCAGAAGTGTAATTTGTCACGAACAACAGCACGAACCACTTGAAGTGCCTTTCCAGATTGGTAAACAACATCAACTATGTACTACAAGAGGAAAATATTAAAAAGACTATCAATAAATTGTAAGTACAGTTTTCTTTTACAATAGTATTTTCTTGAAAGTGCAAGAAATTCTTCTGCCATCTAGATTATAAAGTGTTAAAAGCACCTCTACAATTTCATTAAAGTGAAGAGAGTATATATAATACAGTTTTAATTTCAAGCTTTCATAATGTACATAGATATCAAATTTCATAAGAATCAGTAAATGCATTGTGTTCTGGATTCATTTGATGGTACATCTACCTGATGACATATTTAGTTTCAGTAAGCCTAATTTGCAGACTGATTAAGTCTAATATCAAATGCTTAAATTCTGTTAAGAAATACATTGTACTACACAAATGATAACAATCTAAAGAGTGCAACTTACTGAAATAGTGAGTAAAAAACACATAGCACCTTTTCATTAAGCAGTTAAATAAAATTGTCACTTTTCAAACATTCTTAAGGGCCACTCTTAACTTTGTTTATTTATTTATTTACGTATTTTTACAATGGAGAATTGGTTGTAAGAGGCAGTGTCTATATAATACCATAATAAAATTTTAGAACATCAGTTTCTTTCCTTGAACTTAGTAAATACTTGTTTGTCATTTTAAAGACCGAGAGATTGCATTATTCAGCATACAATTCACTTTACGAGCAATTCTCGCATGTTAGTCTCATGATGATGAAAAAAATAAGTGAGTAAACCAATCATTCCTGCCTTTAGTCAGATGAATACTACATGAATACCTCACAATTGAGCTCCTATGAGACATTACATTTACAAGTGTCAGCCTGTTCAATTTTCTTCACAATAGAGCCACACAGATCATTCATGATAAATTTGGTGTAAGTAGCTTAACTAATTTTGTACCTACTATGTGTAACTAATTTCACTATATAATTAAAAACTGTTTTTAATAATTGTTTTTCTTTTTTAAACAAAAAACATACTCCACTTTGCCTCAAGTTACTATTCTAAGCCTTGATTTAATCAATCTAAGCTCCAGACAAATTGCAGAAAAGAAAATCTCCAACAGCATCAACAAAAACATCAGGACAGAAAATTCAAAACCACTAGGCCAATTTTATAAACATATTTGCAAAAAATACTGCACTCTAATCAATCCTTTAATGAAATACAAACTTTTCAATGAACTGATTTTTCGATGAAATTAACTCTTAGCCAAAGCAACCCTTCGATTAAATGAATCATTTGGTAAAATGATCTTTTCAGTAAAGTGATCATTTCAATTAACGACTCCTCGGTGAAGTGATCTTTTCAACAAAGCGATTTTCCATCAATTAACCCTTTTAGCAAAGCAGCCCTTAGTCAAATGAATCACAACTGCACTCAGTTTCTTTGATTCACTTAACCACTCTTCAAGTTCCTCTTCCATAAATAAATTTATTTAATTCTTATTTGCACAGAATACCTTTGTTTATGCCTTTCACTTTAATAGGTGAAATGCATATTTTGTATTCTTCACAGCAAAATACAAGTACCTAAAGCAATTATGAAAATGACTTTTTAAGGAGGTAAACTCATGTGAAAATGGCTTCAGAAATCTTAGTTCTAAATTGGAAATGAGGAACTGTGTGGGTAACAGTTTAAACTTTTTGTATGCAATCATTAATACAGTGAAAATATCTATTAAAAACCTGCTGCAACAGTGAGGGGACCAAGTTATTAATTAAGTTCATTCAGCAGACGGAATTTTGGCGCTACTTTGAAGCAGAAAGCATTCAGTGATTGCAATGATTTATGGGTCATCTTTGGTTCCATGTAGGCAGAAATTAACAGTATATAATAGGGGAGGCAAATTTGCTTCTCATATGGAATACCATTATTTCATTATGCATGGTCCATTTCAGAATTCTGGGGTGTGTAACAGATAGCCTGCTTGAACACAAATCAGGAGACGTGGGTTCGATTCCCGCTCCAAGGCGATGTAATTTTCCAGTTTTCTGAGATGTTACATGGAGACCAGTAAACTACAGGCAGTTCAGTACACAATTCTGATTGCTTGAATAATCTAGGGTAACATCATCACTGCTTGTGTCAGTGTGTATTAAGACATGAAAGTGGAAACACTCTCACTTATTTAATTCTTTTGGTACTGATCTGCGTTGCGGGGGAAATATACAGAGATTCTTTCCAAGAAATGTGCCCAAATCATTTCGTATTCAGAATATGTGATATTAACTGAAAATAGTGTAGTGCATATTTTTGCATGTGCTGAGGGGCAGAACTTCCTCAAGAATGTGTTATGTCATGACAAAATCAGCACCATGGAACAAGGTAGTGTGTTATGTATAAGCAACCACATGTACTGATATTTAAAATCACATTTAACTGCATTCATTTATTTAAGTGTTTTGAGCTCATTAAAACTGTATATCAAGTTAACTTACTAGAATGCACAAGCCGACTTGAGTAATAGTGCTTTGATAAAGACTTTCTAGTGTCTTGATCTGAACTCGAGAGCCTGGTGCAAAAGTTATTCTGACTTAGAGTGAAGTGTGGTAGCAACTGCCAGATTTAAACTTAAAGAGTTTTAGATGACATAAAACCTGATGCTAACACTGGGAATTATTTTAAATGTGGACTGCTCTATTACCCAAGTTTTAGGTATAATGTTTGGAGGCACAGAAAGGTCCCATATCTGTAATAATGCTGGCACAAGCTGGTGCCATTGCTTTGGCCCATCCTGTTAAAATATAATCATTTCTCAAATATTCCACTTCAATAATATAATGAATGAACTGTTATGTTACTTTCTATACAGATGGTACTTTTGCATTCATAAATACAGCCAGAATTTATTTGGCTTGCAAAGAGTAAAGCAAGTGAACTTTGTTACTTTTTTTTTTTTTTAAACAAAGATAATGCTGCAATAATTTTTGTCTGTTTTTTATTTGTCTCTCTGACTATGTTGATTTAGATGTCAATTTTACTCTTCCAGTTTTTTACCAAAATCATTTGCTTAACTGGAGAAGCATAAAACAGCATTATTAGATAAAAAACAACAAAAAAACAAACAAATGGATTACTGTTTATCTGCAAAGAAAAGAAAGAGCTTGTTCCAGACATCAAATGATTAAAAATATTTTGATTTCTTGGCACTTGAAGAAGGTATGGGGATGTCGATCAGACGCACAGATGAAAAAGTAAACCATTGTTGGTTCCAATGTTGAGAGAGAAAACATATAAATTAGAAGAGCTAGGTAACAACAGTACATTAAAAAAAAGCATGAAATGGTTTGACAAATTTAAAAGCTGCAATGGTATTTAACATACAGTGTTGAATGGTGCAAGTACTCATACACAAACTGCTACTATTAAAAAATAAGATTCTGTCACAGTAGACTCAAAATTATGAGTCAAAAAACACTCAACATACATGAAACAGCTTTTATTAAAAATTCATATTTCTGAAAAACAACAATACCGAAATTTAAGGTCGACTGTACCTGAACACAGGACTAGAAAATTGTAAGGTATGTTAATTGCTTCTCAGTGTTTCATACCAGAGTTAAAAGCTAGTAAAATGTTATAGGGATCTTCAAAATGGGCAAACATGAGAAGCACGATAAGTCATTACAGCACGCACGCACACACACACACACACACACACACACACAACAAAGACCATAATAGATATCTCATAGTCCCAAATAAATATAGCAACTGCTTTACTGAACTAATTTCGTAAACATGAAAATTTCATTGAGTTTTTATTTTTATTTGGTATAATGTAAAGGACATGTCCTTTACATGTCCTTTAATATAAAGGACATGTCCTTTACCTTATACATGTCCTTTAATATAAAGGACATGTCCTTGTCCTTTACCTTACATGTCCTTTAATATAAAGGACATGTCCTTTACCTTATACCAAATAAAAATAAAAACTCAATGAAATTTTCATGTTTACGAAATTAGTTCAGTAAAGCAGTTCCTATATTTATTTGGGACTGTGAGATAGTGTGCTATTATGGTCTTTTGCATTTTTTTTTCTAAATATTGTGTACAGCATGTAATGGATATCAGTGAAGCCTGAGTTGTACGTCAAGATCGCTGTAAATGGAGAAGTTTGATACGACAACAGTAAGTAAAAATATCTGGTAGTTTGTATTTCTTTTTGGAGCTAACCTCTGAATCTCAGAGAACAGCTTAGTGATATGTAACATATGATACGTGATTTACACAGATACACAAGGTAATTTATCCTTCCAGGAAAAAAAGAAAAAAAAAAAAAAAAAAAGAAAACCATGGCTTTTAAATCTAAAGAAAAATTGTTGTGTCCTTGCACAACGTATATAGGTGCAAAGTGGAATTGTATTTCTGTGAACAATCTTAAGAGATGATGGACCAGAAAAGAAAAAAATGCTCAAGATGACACAAAACAATTTAATTTTAGGCATGATTTTGTGGTAATAATGTTACTGTGTCATGATAGATATAAATATTATAAGTATTAAGCATTAAATATTTCATAATGTAACTTGCTAGGCCTAAATATATCCCAACCCAGTAGGACAGTTGGTTGGAAGTCCTGCCTTTTAAGATCCTTTTGCACATTATGGAAAGTGTCTGCTCTGCCCCATGAAAAGATGAGGAAGGGCACTTAAGTGATAGACACAGCTGGAGTCTATCACTTACTGGCCTACCTCAGATCCAAACGAGAACTTAAGCAAAGGCACACCTTCTCAAAGTTCTGCATTTGGGTTTCCTTCAACTCTGAGTATCTGTTGGGTTGGTGCGAATGAAATGTCTGGCGAGAACGAGCAGTGGAGACAGGCCCCCACCACAGCAGGATGGAACCACCCACAGGTGTTGCATGTATTACGTCACAGAGTTACTATAAATGGCTAGCACGTGTGTGAAGAACAAGGTTCAGGCGTGGTTTGTTTGGACGTAACATGGCTTGCAAAGAGAACATGCAGATGCCGGATTTGTGAGTCATCTTCCTGTATGAATTTAAACTGGGCCATTCTTCAGGAATTGCCGCTCGAAACTTAAACAAAGCGCCTGGGGGAAAAACAGCCAACGAACGAACCATTAGGCGATGGTTTGTGAAGTTTCAAAGCGGAGATATGGACCTGCAAAACGAAGCACGGGGTCACTGACCCGTTGCTGTTTCTGACGATGTTCTGTTAGGTGTGGTTGAAGCGGAGATACAGACCTGCAAAACGAAGCACGGGGTCACCGACCTGTTGCCGTTTCTGACGATGTTCTGTTAGGTGTGGTTGAAGCGGAGATACGGACCTGCAAAACGAAGCACGGGGTCACCGACCTGTTGCTGTTTCTGACGATGTTCTGTTAGGTGTGGTTGAAGCGGAGATACGGACCTGCAAAACGAAGCCCGTGGTCACCGACCTGTTGCTGTTTCTGACGATGTTCTGTTAGGTGTGGTTGAAGCGGAGATACGGACCTGCAAAACGAAGCCGGTGGTCACCGACCTGTTGCTGTTTCTGACGATGTTCTGTTAGGTGTGGTTGAAGCGGAGATACGGACCTGCAAAACGAAGCCCGTGGTCACCGACCTGTTGCTGTTTCTGACGATGTTCTGTTACGCGTGGTTGAAGCAGAGATACGGACCTGCAAAACGAAGCCCGTGGTCACCGACCTGTTGCTGTTTCTGACGATGTTCTGTTAGGTGTGGTTGAAGCGGAGATACGGACCTGCAAAACGAAGCACGGGGTCACCGACCTGTTGCTGTTTCTGACGATGTTCTGTTAGGTGTGGTTGAAGCGGAGATACGGACCTGCAAAACGAAGCCCGTGGTCACCGACCTGTTGCTGTTTTCTGACGATGTTCTGTTAGGTGTGGTTGAAGTGGAGATACGGACCTGCAAAACGAAGCCTGTGGTCACCGACCTGTTGCTGTTTCTGACGATGTTCTGTTAGGTGTGGTTGAAGCGGAGATACGGACCTGCAAAACGAAGCCCGTGGTCACCGACCTGTTGCTGTTTCTGACGATGTTCTGTTAGGTGTGGTTGAAGCGGAGATACGGACCTGCAAAACGAAGCCCGTGGTCACCGACCTGTTGCTGTTTCTGACGATGTTCTGTTAGGTGTGGTTGAAGCGGAGATACGGACCTGCAAAATGAAGCCCGTGGTCACCGACCTGTTGCTGTTTCTGACGATGTTCTGTTAGGTGTGGTTGAAGTGGAGATACGGACCTGCAAAACGAAGCACGGGGTCACCGACCTGTTGCTGTTTCTGACGATGTTCTGTTAGGTGTGGTTGAAGCGGAGATACGGACCTGCAAAATGAAGCCCGTGGTCACCGACCTGTTGCTGTTTCTGACGATGTTCTGTTAGGTGTGGTTGAAGCGGAGATACGGACCTGCAAAACGAAGCACGGGGTCACTGACCTGTTGCTGTTTCTGACGATGTTCTGTTATTTGTGGTTGAAGCGGAGATACGGACCTGCAAAACGAAGCACGTGGTCACCGACCTGTTGCTGTTTCTGACGATGTTCTGTTAGGTGTGGTTGAAGCGGAGATACGGACCTGCAAAACGAAGCACGGGGTCACCGACCTGTTGCTGTTTCTGACGATGTTCTGTTATGTGTGGTTGAAGCGGAGATACGGACCTGCAAAACGAAGCACGGGGTCACCGACCTGTTGCTGTTTCTGACGATGTTCTGTTAGGTGTGGTTGAAGCGGAGATACGGACCTGCAAAACGAAGCACGGGGTCACCGACCCGTTGCTGTTTCTGACGATGTTCTGTTATGTGTGGTTGAAGGGGACCCACGAAAAATGTATCATGAGATAGCAGCAGAGGTAGGTGTCCACCACACAACAGTTGTTCGGTGTCTGGCTGCGCTGGGTAAGGTAAAAACTGGACATGTGGCTGCCGCACGAGTTGACAACTGCCAACAAGGCTAGGCGTTTGGAACAAACACATCATTGCTTGCCAGGAATAAACAGGAGCCTCTACTGCACCGAATCATCACCTGTGACGAGAAGTGAGTCCTTTATGATAATCGGAAACGATCTGCACAATGGTTAAGCGAGGCACAGCACGCTGGATGGCATCCTAAGCCACCCCCTACACAGCAAGATGATACTTCTTGGCTGGTGGTCCACAGTCGGGATAGTTCATCGGAGTTTCTTGGCAAGAGGCCAAACCATCACTGCAGAACGTTATTGTGCTGAATTACACCAGATGCACCAGAAATTGCTGCAGAAATAACCGGCTTTGGTCAACAGACATGGTGTTCTTCTGCTCCAGGACAACGCTCGCCCTTCATGTCGCACAACGAACGATGATTACACTAAATGCCTTGGGCTATGAAGCACGGCCTCATCCTGCATATTCCCCGGACTTGTCTCTGACAAACTATCATCTGTTTTGTCGCCTGGACCACTTCCTGTCCAGAACACAGTTCATGACAGACAATGAGGTTCAACGTGCAGTTGATGACTTCTTTGGGTCCCAGCCACAAGACTTTTCATTCTGGGATCATGGCCTTGCCGGACAGATGGCAACTATGTGTAAATGCCGAGTGGGATTATTTTGCCGAGGTAAGTTGTCCTACTTTTCCGTTCTCACCAGACATTTCATTCGCACCAACCCAATATTATCCTTCAGATGAGCACACAAAGAATCAGCTAAGCCCACAGAGTACAACACCATGGAATTAGCAAAGCAGTGGGAGTCTCATATATCAGATGTATAAAAATATTTTCACTATGAAAGAGCTTGCCAGAAAACTATAATCTTGCTGCATACAATGCAGTCTTCAGACCCAATGTTTTTATTTATGAAGAGGTTGTGAATTAAAGAGCACAAGTATGAGGTTAGTAGCTACTAGTGCTGAGACAGGCGGAGCCCGAGCTGCATAATATTTACTATGGTTTGGAATGAGATTTTTCTGAGAGGTTTATGGCAAGATTCGTTCTGGTCATGTGAGGAACAAAGGTGTTTTGCCAAAGTGTAATGTGAGACAAAATGTTGTTAGTACAGTGGAGGAAAATAATATGAAGTGGTTTAAAAATGTTGAAAGACTACATGATGAGGTGTTAGTTAAGAGAGTTTATTTAGCCCAAATGAATGGAAAGAGAAAAAGACAAGGGAAATCATGGTTTGAACAAATTCAGGAATGTCTGAAAGACAAAACGATTGAGCATGAAGTACTGAAGGTCATGGTATAAGGCATGTGATGGATGTGTCAAGTTGTATTCCAAGATTCCTGTAAATGTACACAGTTGATACATCAGCAATAACTAAAATTTGGTACAATGACTTTCTTTGAGGAGCTAATCTCTAAAGCTTAATAATATGATACATATGTTGTTTTCTTTTCTTTTTAAGTGTGAGAGATAGGTTTGCTTTACAGGGTGCTACACTGGACAACAATGCCATACACGAGAGTAACAAGGGCCTCTATGAATCTGAAAAGCTGACATAAAATCCAGCTTCAGGATAAATATTGTTGAGGAACCACCAGCTAGCTCTACATGATATTGGTCAAAAGACTCCAACTCACTGGGTTTTACTTCAGACCCCTTACGTGGAATGACCAATTAGAACTATTGGTTGTGGGCTGATGCCTCCCTCCCCCACACACACTGATGTACTTTTGTGATTTTCAAGACTCAAAGAAAAAATTTACAGGACACAAGTGTGGGATATGATGGTCCTACCACACTTGAGAAGGCTGGTCTACCACAGAATCGGCCTAGAATTAATAAACAGCATATGAGAAAGAGATCTCAGCTAAGTGAGTGAAAGATTGGTGCATGACATACCAGAGGAATAAATGGAAAGATGAATGAGGTGATTGAAGAAATTAATAAGTACAGATTGGATGTGTTGTGTTTAAGGGAAACTAAAAAGAAAACAATTGGGACAGAAGAAAATGGAATGGTGAGTGTGTGGTCTAGAGTGTTGGATAATGTAAGACGATTTTAAGTGAAAAGATGAACAACTTCATTCACTATAGCTGCATATGCGAGATAATTTTTTGGATTTGTTTGAAAGTGAAACTTAAGAGAAAAGTAATTGTTGTAGTGTATGCTCCTTCTGATTCGGAGCTTTCTGATAGGAAGGATGATTTCTGGAATGAGCTCAAAGCTGTTGTGAGCCAGTTTGGTACTAAAGAGAAAGTTATTATAGCAGGGAATTTCAATGTTAGAGCATACGTTCAGAATGAGATTTCTGATAGCGTTTTGGGTAGGTTTAAAGATACCGGTATGGATGATAATGGTGAAAGATTAACTGAATTTTGCATTGAGAATGGATTCTGCATATCTAATTCGTTTTTCAACCACATTTATACTTAGGAGAATCATACTCTGGGGCAAAACAGTGTAATAGATTTTCTTGCTTATGATCAGTGTCTGAAACACTTAGTTGTTGACACCCATGTAATGAGTAGTGCAGATGGTCAACCCCGCTCTAGTTCATTACTTCTCTGATCATTACTTGTTAGTGTCCCAAGTGAAACTGAATCTTGGTTGGAGAAAGAGGAATAGGATAGGTAAGATGCCTGAGATGAAAAGAATAAAGTTTGAAAGGCTTCCTGAAGAACATCAGTTTTACTCTGAAATAACTCAGTGGATGACGAGTTGAAGTTATGTGAAAAAGAAGTGGACATGTATTAAGAACTGTGTTGTCACTTTTGCTGATGAGGTCTGGGGTACTGCAACAGAGGATAACATTAAATGTGATGCTTGATAGAACAGTGAGATTAAAGAAGCAGTTAAGAGAAAGAAGGAAGCATATATATTTGGGAATGTTGCAAGATAGAGTTTCTGAGGACAAATATCGTGGTGACAGCCCATTGGACCTAAATGCTCCATGTTAAAAACATGAAGCCAACTGTCTGTAAAAACCAAACTTAATAACAGGTAGTTTTGATCTTTTTCAATAATTAAAGAATAATGTAATATATTGAAAGTACGATTTACCAAATTCTAGGCATGCAGTGATTGCAAGCAAAAGGCTGGCAATCTGAAAAAAGAAGTCTTTTGGAAAAATAAAATAAAAAACCCAGATTTTTCAAAGCCCTAACAAAAAATTCCCTGAGAATTCCAGGGTTTTTTTTCTGTTTTTCAGGTTGCATGGGAACCCTGACTAATTACTGGTTAATTGAAATTTGCCAGTTCTGCTGAAAGTTAGTAAAGGTCCCTTAGGATTGGAAAGATGCTATCATGGTTCCCTTGTATAAGGGTGAAGGTGATCAGACTGAATGCAAGAACTATCATAGTATCAGCCTGCTGAATGTGCTAGAAAAAGTGTATGGAAAGATCATTACCAATAAGGTATAAGGTCTTACATCAGAGAAAGTGTGGGATGTACTGGGTGGTTTTATGCTTGGTAAGGGCTGCGCTAATCAAATTTTAACACCACATATGATGATCGAAACGTATCTGTCTGTTGGTATGAAACAAAGTGCCTGCTGCTTTCATAGATTTCGAGAAAGCTTATGATTCGAGTAAATAGGGTACTTATGTGGAAGGTCTTGAATAAATATGGTATATCTGGGAATCTGTCTAATAGTGTGAAAGCAGTAGAGCATGAGTATGAGTGAATGGTGCTTTATCAGAATAGTTTTCTATTGAATGGTGTTTTTATTGGTGCAGATTCAAACAGGGTTGAGTAAGTGGTAAACCTTGGCAAGTTGTTTCCAGGTTTTATTTTTTGTAAAGGGTTGTGTAATGTCCCCATGGCTTTTTTGGAATCTTGGCTGTACATTTTTCTAGGAGATAGCCTTAAAAAAACATATCAATGTAAAAAAAATATAAAAGAAATTTCAAAATGTTAAATGCTATTGAAAAATTTCAAATGCCTCCAGAAAATGCGGGGGGGGGGGGCACACATAATTTTAGATTATGCTAATTCATAATGTAAGGCATACACATATGCACGTACATTAATACTTTGTTTGCTACCTCAAAAGCCTATGTCTATATTTTGACTTTTGTATTTATTCTAATTTCATTATAAAAACTAGGTTAAGAAATTCTATACAATTTCATATTTTCAATATCTGGAAACAAAAAAAAAAATACCTCTGAAATACTAAGTAATGAATTTGAATATGGTTTTTGTTTTATATTCAATATCCCTATTACACATCCTTTACTTCTAAGCACTGCGTTTCAAAGTAGTTTGTCCATTTTTTTTTTATCATTAGCGAGAGCGTAAAATATTCCCTAATTTTTGCTTATTTCAAATTTCTTGAATTCAGAGAAAAAAGAGAACTTGAATGTTGTTTAGTAAATACTTAGTTGCATCACCTATTTGATGGATATGAAAAAAAATGTCTTGATTCTCTCAAAGTTTTAAGATACTGCATTACGTATAAAAGAATCGTAAATTTTGGATAACCTGAAATTCAAAGTTCAACATATAACTGCAAAAAGCATATAAATGAATTATGTATAACCAAATTGAAAAAGCGATAGAAACTACAGTAAAATATCAGAACTAGCGCAAAATTACGTATAAAATTGAAAAACGTAAAACTGGATAATCGAAGTTTCACTGTATTTATGGATGCATACATGTGGGATACTAACCTCTGAATCTCAGAGAACAGCTTAATGAGAGTGAGTGAGTACATGTGAGATGCCAAAACAGACAATACTGGTTTATGTCTTGGTAATATGGTTTAAAACTCAGGCATCACGCGACAATAACACATAAACATGTAAAACGAGCGAAACACACAGAGTCACGTATGGTAAAAGGTTCGTTTAGTGGTAGCTTTCGGTCATCCTACGACCTTCCCATTTGGAAAGAAACCAAAAAAGTTGCCCTTTCATCAACAAGGCATCTCTGCGTTTTCAAGAGAGCATTGAAATTTTGTTTACCAAAAACTGCAATTCAGAGACCCCTCACCAAATCCCATTTATTTGGATCTCTCTTCTAAAATCTGGCAACAGTTCCAACACCCCAACTTCAAATTGTAGTTCTGGCAACCAGCCCATCCAGTTGATCGCGGGTGATCAAGGTCGTAGGATGACCGAAAGCTACCGCTAAACGAACCTTTTACCGTACGTGACTCTGTGTGTTTCGCTTGTTTTATATGTTTATGTCTTGGTAATATCCATGTGTGCAGATTGCTGCATGATGCCGACATAGTCCTGCTGGCAGAGAGCAAACGTGAGTTGCAGAGTATATTGTCTTGGATGTACAAAGTTTGTATAAAATTCAAACTGAGTATAAATAAAGAAAAACAGAAGTTATGGTTTTTGAGTGAGAAACTGTTAACACTGAATGCTAGATCAGTCTAAATGGCACTGGTATAGACCAAGTGAGTGAATTTGTATATTGAGGAAGCATGTTTGAGAGAAAACAAATTAGATAGTGGTATTATTGGGTTGTCGGAAAAGTCATGACGACGTATTTTGGCACCCGATGGCAGTTGGATAGTTTTGGAAGTACTAGAGGCATGCGCAGCTCTAAAAGGAATAGTGAGCGATAGCTGCACTCTAAAAGGAATAGTGAGCGATAGCTGCACTCTAAAAGGAATAGTGAGCGATAGCTGCACTCTAAAAGGAATAGTGAGCGATAGCTGCACTCTAAAAGGAATAGTGAGCGATAGCTGCAGTCTAAAAGGAATAGTGAGCGATAGCTGCAGTCTAAAAGGAATAATAAGCGATTTGGTTGATTTGCGGAGATTTGACATCAAGTTGAAGATGGAAGACCAAACTGTGCATTTTCGCCATATTTTACTGTTTTACTTCCGTAAAGGTAAGAACGCGTGTCAAGCTTGTGAAAAGTTGCATAAAGTGTACAGTGATAATGCTCTACAAGAACGTCAGTGCCAGCGGTGGTTCGCAAAATTCCGTGCTGGTGATTTTGACCTCAACGATGATCCGAGGATGACCAAATCAAGGCATTGATCAAGTCAAACCCACGTTACACGACACGAGAGATTGCAGACACATTGCACATCCATCATTCAAGCATTCATGACCACCTGAAGAAGCTCAATTGACGGCATATATAAACATCTGCGATATGCTCATTAAACGTGAGGAAAACGATCCTTTTTTGAAGCGATTGATAACTGGTGACGAAAAGTGGATTGTGTACAACAATGTGCTGCGCAAACGGTCTTGGTCCCGACGTGCTGCTTTGCCTTAAATGACATCCAAAGCAGACATTTATCAGCGGACGGTTCTGGTTTCAGTGTGGTGGGATTTTAAAGGTGTCGTGTTTTTCGAGCTCCTACCACGGAACCAAACAATCAATTCGAATGTATACTGTCGGCACTTGGACAGTTTGAACGAATCCATCATCCAGAAACATCCAGAGCTCGTTCATCATAAAGGTGTTGTGTTCCATCACAACAACGCGAGACCACACACAAGTTTGATCACCTGCCAAAAATTATTGGAGCTTGGGTGGGATGTGTTGCCACACCCAGCATACTCGCCTGACCTTGCGCCACCAGACTTCCACTTGTTTCGCTCTCTTCAACAGTTCTTGCATGGTATAACGTTCAATTCAGATGAGGCTGTAAATCAGTACCTCGTACAGTTTTTCGCCAAAAAGACAGGTCCTTCTATGAACGAGGCGTTCTGCAGTTCACTGAAAGATGGCAAAAGGTTATCGAACAAAACGGGCATTATATCTTTGATTGATCTTTGTTCTTTCTATCAATAAATTACCTTTGCAAAACATGGCTAAAATACGTCATGACTTTTCCGACAACCCAACAGTAGGAGAAGTGAATTCCTCTGAAAGTCACAGCTGCTTTAGGAAGATTTCACAGGAATGATGGGTTCTTAAATAAGTCCCAAATGGATGTGTATGAAAGTGTAATTGTTCCTACTCTGATGTACAGCAGTGAAACCTGGGTACTGCAGAAGAGACATACCAGTCATTTATGTGCTAGAGATAAGTTACCTGCATGTGTGGCAAGAAATATTCTGATCATGTGAGGAGCAAAGATGTGTTGCAGATGTGGTGTGAAGCAAAATGTTGTTAATAAGGTGGAGACAAATATTCTGAGGAGGTTTGGCCATTTGAAAGAATAAGTGGTGAAATGCTTACTAAGAGAATTTATTTAGCCCAACTGGCAGGGCTAAATAAATTCTCTTAATAAGCATTGTTAGCATTGCGGTTGAGAAAGACCAAGAAAATTGTGCCAGGACCAGATTCAGAAATGTCCGCATGAAAAAACTATGAGGTACAAATGGTCTTGTGTGAGACATGTGAGGGATGTCAGTAAACTTTGAGTTGTGTTCCAAGATCATTGTAAACGCAGACGTTTAATACATCAACAGAAAGTAAAATCTAGTTCCATCAGTTTTAAACTTTAATACCGCATATAAGCTTTCTTTGAGGAGCTAACCTCTGAATCTCAGAGGACAGCTTAGTGATATGTATGCACATAAGAATTTTTTTTCTTTTTTTTGTAAGTGGTCTGCATTAAAAACATGCCTGAATACCATACTAACACACAGGCATGAGATGATAATGGTATTTCATAAAACACGAGCTATTTTAATGGCTACTTTTTATACTAAAGAACATTGTGAAAACCACGAAAATGTATGCCACACACAATACACTCTTTACACAAAAAAAACAACAACACTTACCTAATCCTTCTCGAAGTCTTGTAGGTGACAAAGGAACTGAACTTCGGAGATCTAAACTTTCTAACTGCCTTCCTAGTTTTAGGGTGAGAGCCCTGTGCTGGTGGTTAACAAGTCTGGATGATGTGAGAGCAGGAGTACTCATTCTCCTATCCTTCCGCATTTCATGTGAATTACTTTCATCATTTTCAGGAAGAAGGAAGGTAATTTTTTACCAGATTTATTACCACTAGGCCTACGAGACAACTGATTCTTTAATGCTGCATTTTGACTAGCATCATCTTCCAGGGTACTGGAAGAATCCCTGAGACCAGTTTCTGAGGTTTTAGGCTCACACAAAATGCCTCTATTATGGTCTAATGACTCAACTGATGAAACAGACCCTCCTTTTTGGCTTTTTAAATATATCATTTTCAGCATTACCCACTGTATCTGTAAGGACAGGGCTATCAACGGCATTGTTAGTTTGGCACACAGGAATGATCTGACTAACACGATGACTATCCCCTGAAGAGCTTTCAGACTGGTAAAATACCGTGTCTTCTGATGCATAATCTTTCACTTTATCACCTGCTGCATTAAAATTTGAAGTATAAGAAGAGATAACTTGCTCTTCAGAGCCATCTTTATTTGATAAATTACTCTTTTTATCACCATCTAAAAACACACGACACACTTGAAAGCGGTTTCTTGGGAGACTAGAGGATAAAGTTGCAGATTTTGATCCAGAAGGAAATGATGCACTAACAACCATCCCAGCAGCAGAAGGGTGTGTAGTACCCACAGTCTGGATTCTGACTTGGTTGTGCTTTTCTCTGTAAACAGAGGAGAGTTCAGCTTCTTGATGGAACACAACAGGCGTAAAGCTCTGAACAGATGCATTAAGGCTTTCATCATCATCACTGTTTTCAAGCTTATTTCTATGACAGTAGTCTTGAATTTCTTGGAGCAGTTTACTATAATTATGAATCCCATCTGGAGCATTCTGCCAAAGAAAATGCTATATTAATTGTATTCAGAACAAAATATAATTCTTCAAGAGGGTTACAAATAAGTAACAGCATTTTAGGTCATATACCACCCAAAATGTATATACTGATGTGCAAAATGTAACTTTTAACATAAGACATACTGACAAGAAACTGATTTAATGTAAATTCTGTCGCACTGTACAATAAAGTTTTAGGCACATGACGTATGAAAGGAGGGCAACCACCCAGGACAAAACCCTAACCATTATTATACTTACTTTGCTTTATTTTAAAATATGTCAAAAGGTTAAAAAGTTAAGCTCATTTTCCATTATTTCCATTGTTAAAAATTTATTTACAAAACTCATATGACTGAATCTTTTACCTACACTATTAAAAAGTTATTGAAAAGTTCATTTTACGAACAGGTCAGAAAACTCTTAAGGTAATGACAAAGTGCTTAATTATCAATAAACAATAAACTTATTAAAATACATTTAAGGACAATTAAAATAAAAACAAAGGGTAAGGCCTGATCGCTGTCACTTCAATAATTCCATTTAGAGAACTTTCATCAGACTTGTGCTAACATCATCAGCAAGCTGTGTACTCTATCACTGCTGACAGAAGACTGAAAACATGTGGAGGTGGAGTCCTTTACATTAATCACTTTTTGAAACATCATCCTGATGAACGTAAAGGACTCCACATGTTTATGTCCTGGGCCAATGTCTTTCTTTCATATATGCTTAAAATGTTATTATACAATATGACAGAATTTACATTAAGTAAGTTTCTTGTCAGTATCTCATATGTTTAAGGTTAAAGACAGCTATATATATATATATATATATATATATATATATATATAAACACTGAAGTATAGCAGTTAAACAATTCAAAGTTAAACAATTTGATTTATTCTTTTTCTATAAATTATTTAGCAATCTGCAAATGCTTCTGGCCTCTTGATAACTTTTAGGCATGTTTTCAATTTTCTACTCACTAACTGAACAATTTATTGAAGACAACAAATTTTCATAACATTTTTTAATGATTTCCAAGTTTAGAAACCCTAATTTAAGAAAGCAATGGTGTAATTTCAAGAGCCAAATATTTACAAATCTCGAAGCCAAATTTTCATAAAATTTTTGAATGATATAATACAGATACAAAGTTGAAATGCACATGCAAAAACTGTCCAAACATAAAAAATAAGTTTGAAAGTAAATGTTCTTTAATTTGGTTTTAACAGGGAAGAGAAATATACATTAATACACAAAGACCTGTAATATGACTGCAACTAGGGTACCATTTTTATCTTACAATAAGATTCACAAATGACATTTCTTTGGTTTTGTAAATGCAATATGATTTTCATAAAATTCCATCTCTACTGATTTCAACAAAGGCTAATTTTTACATGATGACAACCTGTGCATCCATTCTGCAGTGGCTTAGTCATGGTGTGAGGAGGTATCTGCTTTAATGGTTGCACAGATCTGTATACGTTTATTGAGAGAACAAGAATGCTAGTGTGTAACAAGATGATATCGTCAGGAGTACTGCAACACTTTTCTACGGTGCAACAGGCCATAGTTTCTTTTTTGTCAATGATAATGTACTACTTCATGAAGCTCATATTGTGATTTGCAACCTTGAAGACCACGATGAAGACCACGATGAAGACCACATTTACCTTTATCTCCGAGGTTCCTTGAACTTAATTTCGCTGGTCACATTTGAAATGCACTGCAGAGAAGTTTGGACAGGCATCACCTGCCCTCCACAACACTTTCAGAGCTTTGTGATTTTTTTGCTCCATCTATGGATGTCACTAATCTAAAGCCAGCTGAATAATTTCATCTGCAATATGTATAGAGGACCACCAAGAAGGCACCACACATTACTGACCGATCAAGGAAAGCCTTGTGTGTTTCTCTTTCCTCCCGAGTCAAGAAGGTGTCATTTTTTTTTTTTTTTTGAAAGCTAAAAAGTACCATGCTGTACCTTTTACTCGACCCTCTGTTTCATGCTATGCTTCCTGTACTCTCACTCTTTTTTCTGTAACATCATTAACTTGTTTGAGTTTTTTCGTCTTATGTCTATATATAGTAATATAATGAATCATTCTACCTACAAAAGAAAACAAAATGTGTTTGATCTCTGAATTTTCAGAGAAAAAAACAATTCTTTTCTGTACATGGGAGCTATTTGTAACTCTTTTATTTATGTATTTTGTCTGCACAATAATAAACATAACCCCCCCCCCCCCAATGCCTCATTCTTAAATGTGTTGAAAATATTTTTATCTATGCATTATGGCAAAAGCTACCTATAAATGAAGACACACTTGGGGATTTTTGCAATTCTGGAGAAAAATAAAATGCTTTTTCTTTTTACATGTAAACTTTCCAAGTCTACAAATAACCTATCTTATTTTTGAAAGGTATCACAGCGTCAGATTTGCATCAGTTTTACATGGGTGAATCATTTATCATCTAAAAAAAGAGTTGATTTTGGAATTTTTGCTGTTCTGAATCCCATACTCCTTCACCTACTATGTGGACATTCTTTTTTTTTTTTTTTTTTTTTTAATGTTCGCTTTTTGGAGTGTAGTTCTTGGTTTTAAATAACTTTTTATATTAAATACTTAAGTACATGAATATGAAGGATAATATTTCAGTTTTACATATATAAATAAACTATCTGCTACATAAAAGTGAACTAATAAGCTAAAAGTACACTATCTTTAGCATAGAAACATCTTGTTTTACTGCTCTATATACAGCCATTTTATCAGAAAACTTGAGAACTGCATTGTCCTCTTGCAGGAATCAACCAGCATCTCCTGAGATCTGTTTGAGTATACTACCATCACTCAAATGAGAATCTGTAGATGCAGTTTCAATTTTCCAGGGCAATGCAATATTTGTTGAATCCTAAGGAGATGGTTACATGAAGAACAGTGAAATATGTCACTTCTGTGCTGAAAATAATGTGCTTGTATGGTTACCATGTATTTAAGAAGATTCATTCCTCATTAATTTCTGTGATGATATTGATAGTCCATTTGTGAATGCATCCGGCATCCACAGTTCAATTCCTTGCATTTTCAAAATATTTTCTGTCCACAAGGATTATGGAAGATTCCAACCATTACTTCTTCAATCTTGGTTTATGGGTCATGTTGGATGATATACTATTAATCAAAATTTCTTATGAATGCTAAAGCATTCTTTATCAAATGAGGTACAAAACTGCATTTAAACATGCAGTTGAGAATTTCCAGCATAACTGCCATTCTATTTTATTATACATCTGCCTGTAATACTTCCTGAAGTTAGTGTGATCTCTCTAGCCCAAACGGTTGTAAAGAGGCAGAACCCACACCAAGGAAGTAGGAACATTGCTTTAAATAGATGGAATATTTATTATTGTAGTAAAGAAAAAACAACAACAACAAAAACTTTATGAATGAAGGTATTTCCTTCTTTTTGGTTGGTTATTTGAGTTCAGTGGCACAAAGGTATCAGTAGGACAAAGAACACCAAATACCACGATTTCATGTGAAAACAAAGAAAAATGTAACAACAAAGCATAAAAAAAATAAATACACAAGACATGATACATGGACATGACAAGAAATGGGGTAAAGGGCACAATGACAGACTACACAAACTGAAAGACAGCAATACAATGTAAAAAAGTCAGCACTGAAGACACATCAGACTGATTGTTTTGAATGCAAACCAAGGTTTTTGAGTTGTCTTGTCTAGTCAGAAACTGGAAGAAACTAGCATGTTCATGACAAAAATGATGACACACACACACACACAAAACATGAGCAAAAGTCAAAGGTGAATTGCATGCTAAACGTGTCAAGTAGTAGTGACCGAGGCCACATGGCTTTAGGTGAATTAATTGAAAATGAATTCATCAGAGACAAGTTCATCAAAATCAAATTAATCAAACAGAGAACTCATCGCAGAGCAAATTTTTCGAAAACCAAAGCTTTAGGTGAATCCCTTGAAAACAAATACATCGAAAGCAAAATCACTGAAAGATGCAATATTGCTGGGCAAGCTTTTCAAAAATCACGAATAATAAGTGGGATTCAGCAAAGTGGCCACCAAAAGCATTAGGGAGCCATATTACAACTGCATTTTTTATTTCTTCGTATCCACTTTCATGTAGGATGACAACAAAACTGTTAGGGGGTCTTACAAAAATGACACTTTTGATTACTCCTTGTCCATTTCTCCATAGATTGCCTCTAAAAATTACATTTTTATCACTGTTACCTCATCATGCTCATTTGCTTTGGTGACATAGAGACCTAAATTATTTGTATCAAAATAGCTTATCTAATAGCTTATGCTGTTGCATTTCTACTTTTAAAGCACTAGTAATATGGTCTTCGGGTAGAGCCATTGGTTCTCAGGTAGAGCCAACTTTGAACACACAGTTCTCATGATAATAAGGTAAATATAAAAAAATAAAAATAATAATGCCACACTTTTATTCAGGAGCAAAACAACAGTTTAAGGTTCTAAGCCTTGGCCATCTTAGAAATTTTAGAACTTCTATGCTGATATTCATGAGAATTGCATTCATGTCACCTTAATAATATTGCACTCTTACTCAACCACAGTACATTTATTAATAGGGCTTAGGCCATTTTAACAGTTTTTATTCTGTCATGCTTCTATTCATAAGGTTTGGACACCAAGTCAAGTTAGTAATATTGCATCACATATTAATTAATAAGCCCTACGCCTAGGCGCTCTTATCAGTTTTTATTCCATCATGCTCATATTCAGAAGGTTTGGACAACAAGTCTGGTTGTTAATATTGTGCTATTACTTAGGCATCAAACACTAATTCATAGGATCTAGGCCATTTTAACAGTTTGTAATCAGCCATACTCGTATTCATAAAGTTTGAATACTAAGTCAAGCGAGCAATGTGTTTTTGCATAGGCACTAATTATTAGGACCTAGGCCATTTTAAAATTTGCAACATTATTAACTTGGCTTGTCATACAAACCTTATAAAAATGAGATCTGCAGTTTAAAAACTGCTAAAAAGGCATAGACATAGGGCCCATTAATTAATGTTGTTTCCAAACCTTATGAATATGAACATGACAGAATACAAACCGTTAAAAAGGTGTAGGCCTGTGTCCTATTAATTAATGTTTAGTGGCTAAGTAAATGCGGAGTATTACTAGCTTCAGATAGCATACAAACCTTATGAATATGAGCATGACGGAATAACAGCTGTTAAATAGGCCTAGGCCCAGGGTCTATTAATTAAGATTGATACCTAAGTAAAAGCGCAAGATTAGTAACTTGACATATCACATAAACATGAATATTAGCATGGAGGATCAAAAATTGCTAAAACAGCCTAAACCCCATGGCCATATATAATTAATGTTTTGTGTCTGAGTAAAACTGCAACATTATAAACTTGACAGGTTATTTAAACCTTATGAATATGAGCATGGCCAGTTCAAACTTATTAAAAGGCCCTGGCCTAGGGCCTTATAATTAAAGTTTTGTGCCTCAGTAATAATTTAACATCTGGCTGTTCTTGGGCAGAGTGAAATTATGTGGATGTTGCCAAAGCAAATATTTAGCACTGACAAAGTCTCTGCCATTTCCTCAATTTTGAATAAAATAAAAAAAAATCCCACGAATATCCTCCAACACAATTATAGCAAGAGTCATGCTATAATTTGTTTGCTTCACTGATCAGCGTAAGTTTAAAAAATCTACAAAGTAATGGCAATCTATTTCCTTAAACGAAAGTGCAATTTTCCCTTGACCTCTAACAGAATTCAACAAAGTACATTTCTATTTGTATAAGAAAAATTTATTTATATAGATGAAATTTCCAACTCAATTCTCATTTTATAAGTGACTATGTCAGATTTTCACAGCAATATATTTCCATTATGTACGTGAAGTGGCCAAGAAACTGCAAATTTTATATGGCCCACAAAGTGTGTGTGGCCATTTTCCCATGTGGCCAGCTGTCTAATGACCAGTTGTCCTACACTCCATTTTGATTAAAGCACTTTTTTCTTCTTCAAAAAGTCATCTTTCTGCAAATTGCTCATTCAATAAATTTGCATTCAACGAATTTGTCTTCAAGGAATTGGTTTTCAATTAATCTCCCTGCTCCCAAACAATATTGCCCAATGTGGAGATGTACGAGTGCAGCTTCCTCTCTATGGCACTGGAGGAAGCTTGAAGATCTTAGTCCAAGTACTGGCTCAATATGATGCAGTTTGTTTGCAGGTCCCACTGAACCTGCCACACATGCTTAACATAATCTTGAACAACAGAATGTAGGTTCTGATGGCACAAAGGTAAAGGAAGTGACTACAATGAGGAAACAGTTACAGCAGCAGCAGCTAGCTGGTTTCCCAGATGCTAACACAGCTGCAAATCTAGTAGAAACAGACCTGAAAAGCAGCCTTGTGTAAAAAACGAAGTTTCTCAAACGGCAGAGAGATGGTTGTCACCTTTTGCAGATGAAAAGCTCTGCAAAATAGTCCAGATTCCAGATAAGCTACAGCATGCCAATAAGGTACTGACTATGCAAGATGAAGTGCAAGGAGCACAATATACATCTCCACTGGACTTCAAATTATCTGTGAATGTCACAACAAAAAATCTGAGTGGAAGAACTGCCAATACACAGATGCAGCAGCAGAAGATTTGGAAGACAAAGTAAAAGAAGTATTGACATCTGGCCACCAAGCCGAGGAGGCTCCTTAAAACCTCTGGTCTCCCTGATCAACAAGTCAATTGGTGCATCTTATGCTATGGTAGACATCCAAAGTCTAAAAGTTTAGATACATGCGAGTTGATTTCAAAAAGCTGAGCATACTGGGTTAAAAACTGCATCACATAATGGACAATGTGGTTGTGAGTGCAACTTTAAATAGAACTGAAGTGAGAACTGTAGTCGATGCAAACCTTGTGGTAGTTCATTCAATTCAGAATACTGGATAGGCACTGGGGAGGTAAAAATGGAACCTGTAGACAAAATCAAAATTTATCAATGCACAGTGTTCATGGGCCTGAGGCGGGCTTAGCCATACACCACATAGCCATAATCCAGTTTCAAGAGAATGATACATTAAGGGCAGTGACTCTTAATGTATCATCAGATGCCTGTACCACAGGATATCCTTCAGAGAACATTCAACACAGTCAAAGCTTTCATACACGAAATCTACATTTCACATACAAATAAGAGGTGTGTGCACAGTCAATAGTAGGACCCAAGAACTTTGTCTCTTGCAAAACTGGTTTGGCTGTGGAATCCAAACACAGAACAGAGTCTGGATGGAGTCACCACCTACAACAGAAATGAAAACATGCAGTCTTTCCATGGAACTGAACAAAGCCACTTCTAGACACTGAAGACATGATCTTGTCAATTTGCTGACTTATTCAATGAAATGCATGTCTAATATATATATGTTATTCACAAAAACAGCACTAGCTAGCACACAAGGAAGACAATGAAGGATGCTATTTATGTAAAGGATGAACAATATCACAGACAAAATGCAGCCTTGAAGCACCCTGATCCTAAAAGAATGGCATGGCGAGCATCATACCCAGCTTCACCTGGAATGCCTAACTACTGAGGAAACCAGATGTGAACATGGGAAGGTTCACACACAGATGTATAATGTCATGGTGAATACTGTACTGTCATGCACAATGTTGTACACTTTCTCTATGTAAAAAAATGGATTCCAGGTGCTACTTAGGTACAAACACTACATGTACCAACATTTCAAGGTAGAACAGATGGACATAAAGGTGAATGATTGCAAGGGAAGCCACTTTGTGAAGACGAAAGGATGATGCAAATTTCCAGACAATGATATAACCAAGCATTTACTATACATTCTATAACACTGCACAGACAAATAAATAGTGAGTGGAATATGCCAGTAGCTTGATGGAAACTTCAAATCTTTGCAAGTCCGTTAAAGTTTATACAACAGTTTTGTTGTACAGCCATTAACTGTTTCACATGTTAATTTATTATATAAATTAACATGTGAAACAGTAAATGGCTGTACAACAAAACTGTTGTATAAACTTTAACCATTTATAGAGCCACGTAATATGGTTCAAAGTTTTTGAACAAAGAATAAATCTTTGCAAGTCTTTGGAAAAGGAAAGACAAATGCTTAATTGCCAAGAGTCTGAAAAATAGTTCTCCTCAAATCCTGTTGAACAGCAAAACTACACTTTTTACCCCCCCTGAAGCACCCAGAAGGAATCATCCAGTCAAGATGAAAGTTCGTACACGCAATGTACATGTATAGGAAAGGAAATTATTGCATTCCAGAGCACTTGAGCCATTTATTTGGGCCAAACAGCTACACAAGTGGAAAAAGTTAGTACGTTGTAGCGCCACCTCTAGCTCGGATACAAGTGGTTACCCGGAGTGGTACAGACGCATACAGTTTATGGATACTGTCCTGAGGTAAAGCATGCCAGATGGCATCCAAATTGAAGGCCAGTTCGCTGACATTTTGGGATAGACATTGGTGAGAGGTTGGGTGATCAGGCTGGCCATGGAAGAGTGTCGACATTACGGAGGCAGGCCTGGGAGAGCCGTGCCGTGTGTGGCGGGGCATTATGAAAAATTTCTCTGTGATGCAACAACAGGAATGGCAACACAACAGGTTGCAGAATGTCGTTGATATACCATTGAGCTGTGAAGGTGGTACAGAGGATTACCAAGGGTGTCTGGCTATAACAGGAAATGGCTCCCCCAGACAGTCACTCCTGGTGGGTGAGTTGTGTGCTGTTCCACGGTAAAGGCAGGATCCATGAGCTGACTGGCTCATTTCCAGACACGATGTGCTGGTCATTGGCACCAAGTGCAAACTGTGACTCATCACTGAAGACAACACACTACCACTGGACACTATCCCAGATTGATCGGGCCCAACATCACTGTAACCGCCACCACCGATGCTTGTTGGTCAGTGGTAGGTGGCGGAGTGGCCTCCTTGAATGCAGTCCCTGTGCCACAAGTTGTCTGGCAATGGCCACTGCTGTACCAGTAGATGACACAACCTGGCTAGAGATGGTAGTGAGCAACTAATTTGGTTCTGTTCGTGCGGCTCTCACAATCACTCGATTCTCACATTCTGTTGCTGCCCTTCGCTGTTTGTCCACTGCCAGTGTGCCACAGGGTTGGGCCATCCTCACAGTCCGTGGAGGTTAATGCAACCGTAACCTGCTGCCCCAATTGTCACTGTGTGTGAGCGCAAGCTTTGTTTTTGATATACCCTCCTCCATGCGCAGTTCCCATGAGCTGAGGTGGGCCGCTATTTTGTCATTGGTCATTAATTTTCAATCATTTGCATATTCAGTTTGGAGGTACTTGCATGTGGAATTTTATCAGGATTGAATAACTCTCAGGGTGCTTCATTATTATTATTATTATTATTATTATTATTATTATTATTTTTTGGCAAAGAGAGGATATTCTCCAGAGATTATTGTTGTGGATGCTGTAGCACATCATAGTGAGCCCAACAGACATGGTGGACTGATACAGAGTCATCATCAATTCCATTACTGTTACAGGACTGTTATACTCAGTCAGCATAAAGGGTGCAAAGGACAGTTTCTGATGTTTGGAATGTGTCTTCTCACATATGCACTGTCACTGAAAACAGCAGCAAAAGCTGTTTCCAAACAATCCTCAGCATTCATAATATCCCTATACACACGCTCGTCACTCTTGAGAATGGAGATCTGATTAGAAATCTTTTCCCGGGTACCTGCATATGTTGTAACAAATTACCTTTGAACTAGTACGTGTGCTAATGGAGGACATGTATTAAACTCAAGATTCCCTTTAGCTGCACCAACTGACTATACAACATAGCATGTTTAGGGGACACTAGGTTCACATTCGTTGGGTGATGCCTAAATTTCCCTCATGCCTGATGCTGGGTTCTCATAGCAGCACAGCACTCAGAGTTCCTTCATAGTTTTGAATGTGCTGGGTGCTTTATGGAGGTCTTAGGAATACTCATATCAGCTGTTTAAATAATGCACTTGGTTACCTCTGCAGCTGCTAAGTCAATCAACACCTGGGCAGCCACAGCAGAATGTGGCACAGTAGATAATGTGAAAACATCCTACCTGGCTTGATCCATTCTCCATTAAGGAGGGTGAGTAGGACAGCAAGACATGCTCTGTGTATGAAAGGATGGGGAAATGGTCACTGCTACAGAGGTCGCCACATTACATTCAAGATTAGTTGACATACACCAACAGTGAACCCAGAGACAAAGCAATTGCAGAAAAGCTGCATTTCAGTTTATGGGAGTAGGTGTCAGCTTTGGTATTAAGACACAGAGAGGGAGTGGACAAGAGAGACTCAACACCATTTGAGTCACAATAGATTATGTGCATTAAAGTCTGCATTGGGAAGAACACATAAAGGCAACTGATCCACGATGCTCAAACCCTCATTCTTTGGTAGAGATACAACAGTTAGTAAGAAGCTCGTGTAGTGAGAGACGTGTGGCCACTGCCTATAACGGTGTAGACATAGTGACTCTTATAACAGGCACATGGTGCAGAAAGAAAATCAATGTTACTGAAAGCCAGTATTACCAGACATATTCTTCCAAAATGCACTGCAACCTCTTAGTAAAAGAGTGAGAGGGTAACAGTAGTTGCTTCAAATCATCAACCCTTGGATGGTAACCATGACAGTACCACTTAACACTGGGACACAAAGAAATGAAAGTGATAATAAAGGTGGGAAGGAATTGGAGGAAAAAAAAAAGACAACTAGGAGAACTCAAGAGTCCACGATTCCGTACCTTATATGATTAGTGTGCTGTTATATGTGTCTTGCTCAAAGTCCGTTTTAGTGTCTCTGTTCTGGATTTCTGCTGACACTCTGCTCTCCATTTGAGTTCTTCCAAGGGTTCCCAGTAGGGGAACACTTGTACCGTGCTTTGTGCATATATGCTGGCCTGATTTTTGAAATTGTGCTATTTAATGTTTTCATGCAATTCTGTATATACTTATTCTAATTTAACTGTGCACTTTGTATAAATTGTGCCATCTTTTAATTCAGCGGTCCAATTACAGTACATCACAGCTTTCACAATACTTTCACGAATTGTATTGTTTCTGAATGTTTGGACTACTGCACTAATGTTGTTAATTCGCATGTGATGCACTATCTAAATAAGATTATCTTTCCGTCAATAACCCTTGTCTGTTAAATATGTTGTTTTGCAAACGGTTCGCTTTTGTTTTCAATCCAACAATTCACAGAAAAACTTTTTAGATATCCTTAGTGATAACCCAAGTATGTGAGCTTCACCTATATGATATTCTAAGTTTCCAATAACATGCTGAAATGTCATTTTTGACGAAAAACGTGAGTCCTTTATAAAAAGGTTATCTGTTTGTGATAAAACTTTCTGCATGTTGTTTCCAGGTCTCTGTGTATGGCATAAGGAGGAAACTCATTGATAACTTTAAAATCTCAATATATAACAACTTTACTCTAAAATCCTTAAAAAGACTGTAGTTCCTACAAAAATGAAATATGATACAGCAAAAACGAATTGGGTGAACATACAACCGAATTTATACGAATTTGGGAAAAAAATAATAAAAAAAATAGATAGATTGGAATGAATTTAAATGAATTGGGATAAAATAAAAATAATAATACATCAAAAATGAATTGAGAGAACATACCTTTCACTGTAGCGTCATTCACTGAGCGATTACATTGTTCCAACCACGTCTTCGATATGACAGGATTCCCTCAAGGCATACATCACACTGAAATTCTATTCTCAACCTAGTATGTCACCAAACTTCACAAAAAAGAATATGAAATAACCCTCACAAGCACCAACTTAAAACACTAAAATTCTCGAGTACGAAAACAGTCGAACTCTTGTCGTGCACGGCGTAAAAACACAGCTGAAACATTACAATACTGCCTTAGAACGAAGTGGAAAAAGATACTAAAAACACAAAAAAACTGCCGAAATGCCAAATCACGGTGACCTAAGCATAAAGAATGATGCCCTTCTGATATTCTTTTCTCCTTATGCCATACACAGAGACCTGGAGACAACATACAGGAAGTTTTTTTCACAAACAGAGAACCTTTTTACAAAGGACTCATGTTTTTCGTCAAAATCCAACAATTGTCCTTGGATAGTAGTTCCACTTGAAGAAATTTTGTTTAATCTTCCTTCCCTCTGAGTTCTTTGTGATTTTTACAGATGTTTCTGGCCCCTTGATGTTGGTCAAGGCCTGTTCTCAATGTATAGAAGGATTAACAAAAGTTTTGTTTACTTCTGAAGAATTTGAATGTTGTTGCCAGGTTCCTCATACTGATTCCAAGTTCCTCAAACTGTAGCCAGTTACCAAACTGAAATGTTTTCACTGTGTATTTTGTAATTATGTTGCTGTTGTAATTAAGTTGTTTAAAACACCACTTATTAATTTAGAAGGCTCATTATGGCAGTGTTTTTTTGGATGTAATAACTTTCTTTAAATTAGTCTCTTGTTTTTATGAGATTCATAGTCCAATATTTTGATTTCTTCCCATAAAGGCTCACATTTGCAAAACTGCATATGACCTGCTAATACACTGTTTTGATCTTTGTAATCAATAGCCATTTGATGTTCTTTAATTCTGATTTCCGATTTTCGAGACGTTTGTCTAATATAATTACATTGCAATTAAGTGGAATTTGATATACAACATTTTTTCTTTCTGTCTTGTCTATTGTATTTCTGTTTGTTTCTTTATTAGCTAAATATGCTGCTTTGTTTTCTGCTGTAGTTGCTACTTTTATGTTATTCTTTATTTAAGGTTTATTAATTTTGGTATTTAATTTTCCATAATTGGCCATTGGTATATACTTGATTATTTTATCAGTTTTTTTCAATTTTTTCATTGTTCCTTTTAAATTGTTTTTGTCTGACATTGTTAATGATAGTTTTTTTGGGAAAATCATTGTCTAATAACTTTAATGCCATTTTTGTCATTGCTTCTACTTGATTTTTAACTGATGAAAGTAATTTAGCTCTTGTTATTAAATTTCTTGCTGTGTTAATTTTCACTGCTTTTGAGTGGTACGAGCCAAAATTCAGTAATATGTTGATTTTTCTTTCTTCAAATTATGAATAACTTCCAAATTTTCTGTATCTCTCATGATCTTTATGTCTAGATACTGAATTTCACTGTTCTTTTCTTCTTCTAATTCAAACTAATACTGGAATCCAAAGAATTAAAAAAATTCAGTATCATGTCCTTGAATTACATTTTAAGTTCCATTTTGTACTATGTATTTTGAATTTTAAAAAAACTATGTGTGCATCAGTACACCTACAGCCCCAATTTCTGTGCACTCATCAGCGGGGAGCAATTGGGAGGTAGAACAGATGCGTGCTTTGACACCAAGGGTTTGAGATGGGGGTTCGAAACACACACCTGTTTCTAGGAGTTTTGAGGGGGACATATCCACATCCTTTGCACTTTCCTTTCCTATGACTTGCCATAACCAAGAGTTCCAGTGCAATCACTGTGGATACTGAGAACGAATGAGCATGCATTGGACAAACACCGGGAGACCGCTGGGTATGCTGAACCGAAGACTTCAAAACAAAATCCAGCACCAAAATTTCCTTGGGGGAAATGGGGCAGTCTTGAGAAATATCTGGATTAGGTTTCTCACTTTGCATGATGACTGCCTCTGTGGCTACCACAACAGAAGCACGGCACCAACAGCCCAAGGTAATAAGAACAACTTTCTTCCATGCATCTGGATTTGGGACTTTTTGCCATCACTGTGCACTCACATGTAATGCTGTGTCAGCAACACAAGCTTGCATAACATGATTAGTGGGGCTGCAACACCCATATCGAGCAGCACTCTGGAAGGTCTGATGAGATTGCCTGTAACTCTGACACTTTAAGCATTGAAGTTAATTGGATATGTACCGGCATAAAATCTCTTGGTGCAAATAACCTGAATTGATGGACTTCAGAAGTGTTGGTGTAGCAAAAGTCAGTATTAGGTTTCAGGAAGGGATAAACTTTCCATCCTGTTTAAACTGGATGAGGTGGACAGCAATAACCCTTTGAGCCCCAAGCTCTTGAAGAAAAGCATGGGTCCACATCTAGGATTCAAGATTTCTACAAGACCACCAGACTGATTCTTCTTAATGTTTTTACAGGTAGCAGCAATTGACTGGATTGGCTTTTTTGATCCAGAAGAAAGAACTGGAATTTGAAGGCTGAGCGTCATCCACAGAGTAAATGATGGAAGAAAAGAGCAGTGGATGTGTGAGATCTGAGTTTTTTTTTTGTTCAAACAGCCGCACTGTTTATTAAGATTTACGTTATTTTTTCAGGTAGAACCATTTAATGGTGGTTTGAACTGCTGTAACTTTTTACATGTTATATTTCCTTTGAGTGAAAAGCAATTTCTCAGTTGGAAGTTATTAATATTCGCTACCTGAAAAAATAACGTATAGAAAACATGTTTTTTTTAAATCTCGATACATCGAGAAATATGTGCGTGTTTATTAAGAGGATGTATTTATACTTTGTACCATGGGAAACATTAACAGATGCCATGAAGGGAAAAAGATATTTGTTTACTGACTTCCCAATCCACCACTAACCCCAGCAAGCGAAAGACAAGAGTGTGTCCTGTGTTTCCCAAGGGAAAGCCTTGGGAAACATGGGACACACTCTGGGGTTAGTCGGCAGATACACTAACATCTGGCGGCAGGCCTAAGATTCACTCAAGCCTGCCACCAGACACTAGTATCATCATTTAGTAGTCTGGCAGCAGGTTTGGGATTCACCGGTTTCCAACAACTGGTGTGAGCATCTCAAATATGGGTGAAGCTACCAATTTCCACCAACTGGCATGGCCCTCTCAAATATGGCCGTGCTTCTCAAATATGCGTCAAATGTGTGATGAAACAGCAGAAAGTTAAAGCACAGGACAACAACATGACTATCTTTTTCATACATAAAATTTAGATACAAAATAAAGGTTTGTAGAAATTAATGTTTCTTTTCGTTACCGAACTGCAGTCAACTTTTCTTTTACACACGGCATTGCTACTTTTTAATAAATAAAGGTAACTTGATCACGCTAGTTACGTTAACTGAAAACTTTTACAAAAAGTTCGTAAGTTGGAAGCTTTCGACCTTATCTTAGGTCTTCATCACGCCAATGGAGGACTAAGATTGTTGCCAGATTCTACATTTGAATTTTTCCTATTTTTGTTGCCAAAACTTAGAATTGATCTCCAGATCAACGGAATGTAGAGAGGAGATTCGGAGTTGCAAGTCATTGAGTTGAAAATAATTTCTATGCTTTCACGGTAACGGAGGGCAAAACGATTGTCAAAAGAAGCAATTCGTTTTGCTTCGTTCCAGTGGGGAACTGCAGATGTGTCTTCCATTGTCAAAATAGACAAGGCAGTATTAGGATTGGCTTTCAAAACATCTTTTCTATGTTCTAAAATTCTATGGTTAATGCTCCTGTATGTGCTTCCAATGTATAAGTTATCCCCAGTAGAAGAAGAGATAGGAATGCAGTAAACTCCTGGGAGGTTCAGGCTTTCATCTTTGTCCCTATCCCTTTGTAGAAGTTTCAAGATGTTTGGGGTAGATTTAATGGCAAGATGGTAACCAAAACTTCTAAAAAGAATCTGTAACTTATAAGCATAGGAAGGATGGTAAGGAACAGAACCACAGAATTTCAGGTCTTCTTTCTTGTGAGGAAGGAGGCATTCGATTTTCGAATGGTTTTCATATTTCTTTATGAGGGAGTTGACTGTAACAGCAGGGAAACCATGGGAGAGGGCAATTGTAGAAATTTTGGAGAGTTCTTCTTGAAGAGAGAGTTGGTTGTTGCAAATGATATGAGCCCTGTGGATGTATGACTTTAATGCTGCAAGCTTGTAGAGATGCAGGGTGCAAGATTTGTAGGGAATGATGTAAGTGGCCGCAGAAGGTTTTCGATAGACGGAACGAGTAATGGAGAGGTCAGCGTTTCTGCAGATAGATACATCCCGGAAATCAATTTTGTGATTTACTTCCTTAGATATGGTGAGCTTAATGGAAGGAAATTTTTCCGTAATGGAGTTGATCAGTATCTGTAGTTCAGACTCGGAATGTGGCCAGCTAATGAAAATGTCGTCTACATATCTTAACCATAGGGAAGGTTGAAAAGGGTGTAGCGGAATGATGGAAACTTCAATATGTTGCATGTAGATTTCAGCAAGCAGAGGGGAAAGAGGTGAGCCCATGGGGAGACCAGATTGTTGCCTATACACAATTTTGTTGAAAACAAAACAACTGTGTTGATGAATAGTGTGGAAACAATCATAAAGATCTTTGATAAGAGGACCGGGGGGTTCAAAATGAAGAATCAATTTCTTCATGAGGAGCATGTAGGAATCAAAATATGGTACAGAGGGAAACAAAGATTCTACATCAAGAGTATACAGATTATCACATGGAGAAAAGGAATTAGGAAGGTTGTGGATGAAGTTTGAAGTAGAGACAACTGTATGAGGATGGTTGGCTGCCAGGGATTTGCATTTGAGGACCAATCTCTTTTCAAGGTTTACTGCTGGAGAAAAAGAATATTCAACTAAAGGTCTGATGGGGTTACCAGCTTTATGCAGTTTCACTTGCAGGAAGAGCCTGGGAGTTCTAAAGTAAGGAGGGGTGATATATCACCAAGGAAGGATTGAAGAGTTTCTTTCTTAGCTAATCTGTCAACTGAGTTTTTGAGTGAGTTGGTGGTTTCTGACTGCAAAGGGATGCAGTTAGCAGATGTAAGAAAAGAAAGCACTTTTTGGTTTAGAGTTTCTTTACCAATGATGACTGGGCAACCAACTTTATCTGCTTTGCATACGGCTAGGTCATTTTCCTGAATAAATGACCCGAATTCTTTTAAACAAGAAGAAGAGTACTTGATTGGCACAGAATTTTGCTTGGATAAGATAACAGCAGCGTTGGCACGAAGGATAGGCTGCTGAACAGTCTCAGTTCTGTGGATGGCTGATTCTATAACAGAAACAGTTTGTGGAAGATTGATAGGAAGAGCAGGTGAAAATTTTGGGCCTAATGATAAGAATTTATCCAAGCTAGGAGGAATAGTGACAGAAGAAAGATTTACATACTTTGGCTTGTCAGTAGAGGCTGATGACGGAGATGTTGCTTGATTTTTTTGCTTGGAGAGTAGAAAATTGAATTTCTTTGTATGGCGAGCATATTCATTTACTTCAGTTGTTGTGAGGGTTTGGTTGATGCGAACCAACCTCCTTCCTCACAAATGCCTCCTTCCTCACAAGAAAGAAGACCTGAAATTCTGTGGTTCTGTTCCTTACCATCCTTCCTATGCTTATAAGTTACAGATTCTTTTTAGAAGTTTTGGTTACCATCTTGCCATTAAATCTACCCCAAACATCTTGAAACTTCTACAAAGGGATAGGGACAAAGTTGAAAGCCTGAACCTCCCAGGAGTTTACTGCATTCCTATCTCTTCTTCTACTGGGGATAACTTATACATTGGAAGCACATACAGGAGCATTAACCATAGAATTTTAGAACATAGAAAAGATGTTTTGAAAGCCAATCCTAATACTGCCTTGTCTATTTTGACAATGGAAGACACATCTGCAGTTCCCCACTGGAACGAAGCAAAACGAATTGCTTCTTTTGACAATCGTTTTGCCCTCCGTTACCGTGAAAGCATAGAAATTATTTTCAACTCAATGACTTGCAACTCCGAATCTCCTCTCTACATTCCGTTGATCTGGAGATCAATTCTAAGTTTTGGCAACAAAAATAGGAAAAATTCAAATGTAGAATCTGGCAACAATCTTAGTCCTCCATTGGCGTGATGAAGACCTAAGATAAGGTCGAAAGCTTCCAACTTACGAACTTTTTGTAAAAGTTTTCAGTTAACGTAACTAGCGTGATCAAGTTACCTTTATTTGTTAATATTGTTACGTGTTTTGCCCACAATCCTCATACTTTTTAATACACTAAAATTTTCGGGATGCAGCCTTTTTTAATCACCATTTTTATTTCCACTTTGAAATGGTGAGCATTTTCTTCTACCAGGTTATCTTCTTTATTTTGCATTTTTTAAACAAGTAGTTCAACAGATGTTGCATCATGCTTATGAAAAGTTATGCCTTCTTCAATATGAAAAGCTTGACTGATGTCGTGCAAGTCTTTTCAGGTGGTACAGGGTGTCTCACTCGCTACTTTATCGAATTTTTATTAATATCATCATGAATAATTCCAGTAATTGAATGACATTTGGTAAGAACATACCTTCATCCAAGGAAAACAACATATCGTAAGAGATGTTGAAAGTGTCCACCCTGTGAATCTAGACAGGTATGAACATGAGACTCCATATTTCGGAAAGTTAGCAGTTGCTCCGGCGTAATCGCTGCAACTGCCTTGCAGATGTTGTTCTTCAATGCCTCAAAGCTTGTCGGCTTGTTTTGAAACACCACTGATTTGAGATACCCCCAGAGAAAAATCACGGGGTGCTACGTCAGGAGATCTAGGGGGCCACATTCCTTTAGAAATCACGCAATCTCCAAAGAATGACTCAATTTCAGCCATACTCACATATGATGTATGGCTGACAATGTGATGTATGGCTGGTTAAGAAGCTGACTCAATTCCAGCTTCTTAACCAGTTGCAGAACACACGGTTTACTTGGTGCTGTCTGACATCCGCATTTCCTATGAAATTCACACTGACACTTTTTATCGACTTACTCTCCCAATAAATACAGACAAGAAGCATGCACTCGGTTATGGTTAACCGGTAGGACATCGTTAACACATATGATCCGCCTCGCAACAAACAAACAACTGAACTGGGAATCGCGAACCTCAAATCCAACTGTCCTTGAAGTGTCAATTCCACCTTGAATTGGAAAGCTCAACTTTAGGATCAAAGTATTAAGAGTCAGTGACATCAGGCCAAATCTTTTTCTAAGCTTTCTTCAAGCAAGACTGAAATTTTTGCCTATGCAATGTTGTTAATTGTTTTTTCTTTGTTGCAAAATTAATTCCGAAAATCTTTCACACAAAGTTGATCTTTGTCATTGTATCCCTAACTATCTGAATAACTATCCTTCAGGGAAAATAACTTTGGAAAATAGCAATGACAACCCTGACCAACAAGTTGGATAAGAGAGGATGTGTTTGATGACAGGCAATGCATTATCCAAGAGCACATGACTTTTAAAGGGGACCTTCTATTTCAGGACGGATTCATTGGATAAATATGATTCAAACATAGTGGCTGAAATCCAAGCTTTTCTGTAAAATCACCATACAACAGACAAATGATCTTTAGAATAACTTGAGTGGTCCTTTGGAGTGATAAACCAGCAGAGATTTGATTTTATGATCTCCCAGATGCATTCCCTCTGAACAGCAATGTGAGATGATCGTTGGAGGCTTTAAATCTAGGGGCCATCTTCTCTGGATGGAAGTTGGTTGCTTTCAGAACAACCCAGTTTTATTAACACTGAATGCTCCCTCAAGCAAATAAAAGTGCTCCATAATTTTCATTCTAAGTTGAGCTAAAAAGTTATAAGCAGCAACTAAATCAGCTGTTGCAGCTTCATCTGTTAGCTTAAGGTTATGGAATCCATGTCTACCTCTTAAAACATTAAAACCATGTGGCATTTGTGGCAAGGTACTGCACTTTTGGACCAGGTACAATAATAGCATTCAGGTTCTTAAGGCTTTTGCTTCAGCCTTTTAACACACTGATTTTAATGAAAAAATATTCTTCATAATACATGGAAATTTCACAGAATATTCAAGCAAAGCAAACTGAATTTGCTTGTACCACTTACTGGTCATCCATGTAACACTTCTCAGAAAATTTGAAAATTTCATTGTCCTGGAGCGGGAATCGAACCCCGCATCTCCCGATTGCTGGTCGAGTATGCTAACCATTACACCTCCCAGAACTGTGAAGTTCCAAGCAACTGAGACATAGGAATATGAAAGTCATTAGATTTCCGCTAGTCTAGTCGGACGGATGTAGGTCGGAGGTACTAGTGACCTCTGATCTACATTTGTCCGGATGGGAATTGGGTCAAAGTGCTATGAGGAAGCATGGATGCTTCAACTAGCAAAAATCTGAGGACTTTCAGATTCCTATGTCTCAGTTGCTTGGAACTTCACTATCCTGGGTGGTGTAATGGTTAGCATACTTGACCGGTAATCAGGAGATGTGGGGTTCGATTCCCGCTCTAGGACGATGAAACTTTCAAGTTTTCTGAGAAGTGATACGTGGATGACAAGTAAGTGGTACAAGGACATTCAGTTTACTTTGCTTGAATACACTGATTTTGATGTTAAATCTATTGGGTCAATGTCTTTTTCAATTTCTCCATAATCTACAGCCTTATCTGTGCAATCTTACTAGCTGTCACTCTTTAACAAGTTTAATTTTCTCAGCTTGATTACTTGTTCTACATGTTGATTTGGAGTCCCATCTCTGACTATGTCAACAGTGTATCTGTTATGGTTATACCTTTTAATAACATCAAACTTTTCCTCAAGTGTCATAAATTTCCTTTGTTTTTTGCCACTGGCAACACTTCAGACACTGTTTTTGTTTTCCCATGAGGCTGGAATGGAAAATCTGGCACTAAAATGCAACAAATACGAAATGCTTGAAAAAGCAATGCTTTCCAGTGTATTGGCATTGGAAAGCATTGCTGTTGAAATCATTTCTACCATTAAAAAGAAGTGACCACAAACACATTACATAACCTATTACATATTTAAGTAATAAATGCATTTCATAATGACAGCATTGCTTTTAATAAAGAAATGTTATGGTAAACTATTTAATTTCCTAACCATGTGATAATCCACAAATGATATATAATGCTCATAGCTACCGCCAAGATAAAAAAAAAAAGTTAACAGAAAGCTTGAAAATTGTGCACTACTTAACAGTACAAATCAAAACTACATCTTTCAATTAACAGTACAGCAGCACCTCAAAAATAAGATGGCATAACCACCTATGTTTTGCTCTTATCTTGAATTTTTCATAGACACTAACACAAACTGGGATGTGTGTGTGCACACATCCCAGTTTGTGCATTTTTAAACTTTTGGCAGATTAATGACCCCTTGAGCATTAACAGCTAGCAGGAGTGATACACTACTGTTTTGTAATTACTGACTCCAAGCCCTCAGCACAATTTGTGGGCAGTAGCCATTAACAGCATGTGTGTGCTTAAATAATAAATAATTATAAGTGACGTGACAGTCAGTATTTTTATGAACTAAATTGTTCATACCTTAAATTATGTTTCTCGTGTTTTATTTTATCCAATGTTGGGTGAAAATCAGTATGGGTTTGGTCCTATTGGACTCAATAAATTATTAAGTTCAACAAAGAGGAATGAAATAAAACAAAGCAGAGAGTAAGCTTACCTTATTCCATGTACGTTTTCTTCATAACAGGGTTGTTTCTAATCAAAGTGAACACAACAGCATCAGCTCTCTATTACTTGCTGTCAAGTCTTGTCTTATTGTGGGTTCCAATTTAGCAACTGTTCGACTGCATTACACCTATTGCTAACATAATCGGACAGTCATGCATGGACCAATGAGAAGCTAATAACATCAAAGTTACAAACTGACAAAAGCACCTCAACTTAAGATGGATCACTTTAGCCACAGAAGATGACTGCATACAATCCAGTTTGAAGTGCATGTGGCTATGGGAAAACACTGATGGGCCTGAACATATGAATCAATGCTACATTATTATTTTTTTATCACTCCCGTAGCTTTTAAATGATATAACTTATGTTCTTAACTGATATTACCTTTTAACAGAAACAATTCTGTCAATACAAACGATTACATTTACCTACACGGACAACCAAGCAAGAACATGGGAATAGTTCATAATGCAGGAATATGTATATCATATAATACCCACACAGAGAGAACGCGATCTTCACCTATAGCTCCTCGTATCCTCCCTCCTACCTTACGCACACTCTCTCCCACCATTTTACCCACAGTCCACCTTGCAAGATTCATCATATGATAGCTGCAGCAAACACCTAGCATGCAAGATATGAGCTTCTGAGACAAGGAGAAGACATAGCAATAAACTTAACGCAATTGAACACTCACTAAAATTGACCCAGAATAAGACCAGACAACTAATAAAGATGTGCTGTGGGGAGAAGCGGGGGGAGGGGGTCTGTTTATTTCCAATAGAAACAACCCTTATATTTGAAATTTTGTGAAGAAATACTATTAATGTTTAAGATTTCATTATTTATAAGTTTTTATGCTTGACACAATACTAAGCATAAATACAAAAACTTTGTAGAACAGAATTGTAATAGTGTGCGTACACCACATACGAGGGTTGTACTGAAAGTAATGTAAAAATGGGCATAACTTTATTAACTGATAGAAGTCGTTCAAATTGCACATGCTAATAGAGTAACTCTTTCTATATACAAAGGTGCTACTTAACATAGACTCCATCACAACTGATGCATTTGCGCCATCGTTGAACCCAACTCTCGAATCCTCTTTGAAAAAATTCTGGTGTGGACTGTTGTACCCACTTCTTCACAGTCACTTTCACCTTGTCTGTGTCATCAAATTGCTGTTCCCTGAGACTGTCCTTCACTGGACCAAACAGGTGGAAGTTGGAGGGTGACAGATCTGGGCTGTACGGTGGACGGGGAGCACCGACCAGCCTAATTTGCTGATCGCCTGATTTGTTGTCAAAGATGTCTGTGGTCTCGCATTGTCATGGTGAATGTAGATCCTTTTCAGATTCTGGTTCAGTCTCTTCCTCCTTATGGCTTCTCTAAGCTTCTTGAGTGTCTCAATGTACTGCTCGCTGGTCACAGTACTACCACGTTCCAGAAATCAAGGACAATGACATCCCTGTCATCCCAAAAAACAGTCATCATGACTTTCTGTGCTGCTTGCTGGCTCTTGAACTTCTTAGGCCTTGGTAAAGAGGTGTGACGCCATTCCATGGATTGATTCTCTGTTTTTGGATCGTAAAGATATGCCCACGTTTCATCCCCGGTCACCAGATCAGAAAAAAACCTGCTTTCACTGGCTTTAAATGCTCCTAGCAGATCAGAGCAGACTTCAACCCTTATCTCCTTCAAATTAGGTATCAAATGCTAAGGTACACACTTTCCGATACCCTAAGTCTTCCACCATCTTCTGTATGGCATTGTGACCACAGTGCAGTTGTGTAACAAGCTCACAGATTGTGACTCGTCTCTTGCCATGGATCAATTCATCCATTCGCTGGCGATTCGTGTCGGTGGTCGCAGATGGTAGTCTTCCCCTGCGTGGTTTGTCTTCAATGCTGGTTTCCCCTTCTTTAAACTTCTTGATTCATCTGTGCACATTGCTCTTGTCAATAGTGTCATCTCTGTAAACATTCTGTAGCCTTCTGTGGATGTCGGACAGCCTGCACCCTTCCTTCGTGAAGAACTCAATGATGGTATGTTGCTTCTGCTTGGAATCCATTATTTACCTGCAGCAAAGAAGGGTTACTATAGTGGAATAGTTACTCTACCAACATGTGCAATTTGAATGGCCTCTGTCAGTTAATAAAAAAGTTATGCCTACTTTTGCATTACTTTCGGTACAACCCTCATAATTATATAGAGAGAAACAACCCTGTTATGAAGAGAACATGCATGGAATATGGTAAGCTTACTTTGCATTTTGTTTTATTCTATTTCTTTCTGTTACAACCTAATAATTGTTCGGTTCAATGGGACCGAAGCCAGAATGGTTTTCACCCAACATTTTATAAAATAAAATGTGAGAAGCAGAATTTAAAATATGAACAATTTAGTTTATAAAAATACTGACCCTTACCACAAAATGGTATCTTCATAGCATGGCTGCTGCATTTTGAGGAAAGAAAGAAAGAAAAAAGTGTCACTATAGCAGTTACTCAGTACAAAAAATAAGGGGATTGTAGGATAATTATGAAGAGAGAGAGAAAATTAAATATTCTGCTGAAAACTTACATGTCACTGCTACAGAAATTAAAAATTCAAGAAAGTGTTACAGAAAAATTAACGAACAAAAACATACAGCATCCTTTTTAATGGCTTGATCAAGGTTCAGGTCGGTAATGCTGTGGTTGTGTTTCATCGACAGAGCAAGTGCCATCAATCCAGCAACTTTAATATCATTTTCCTGCAATTCTAAGTGAGTAATAAACTGATTGTCTGCTATATATTCAGCCAAGGCAACAGCACCTGCAAAAAGGAAAATGCAAAATAATAAATATCCATTTCATGTGACTGTAGAAACTTTTATTGTAGGGGGGATTGTGCACGAATTTAAAGCGACAAATATGAGGTTTTCATCAGTGAACTACTCCCTTAAGACATTTCTGTGTGTGTGTGTGTGTGTGTGAGAGAGAGAGAGAGAGAGAGAGAGAGAGAGAGAGAGAGAGAGAGAGAGAGAGAGAGAGAGAGAGAGAGAGAGAGAGAGAGAGAGAGAGAGAGAGCAGCAATAAAAACAAAATAAACACAATAGAGAGCAATAAACAAAACAGAATTAAAACCTTAATTTCAAACCTGAACCATTAAAATAGTATTTTAACAATGACATAATCATGTTTAGCATCCAATTAAAAGTAAGCTTGTAAATTTTTAGAATCTTCTAAATTTCAGTAATTAAATTTCATGAAGTGGCAATCATAATGAATAGACGCATGCTATCACATATCCTCAGAGTATATTCCCGTGTTCTTCATACATGATTCCACACATACTGAATATTTTTTGTTGAGTGTATACGCTGCCTGGAGGTGATATGACAAAGGATATCTGAAAAATTTTGACAATTCAGGATAGGTAGCTGCATTCTTTGCTCACCAAGTTACACAAGTTAAAAAGAATTTTAACATAATTTTCAAATTGTGTTCATTTCTTTAAAGTACAACTATTATCTTAATCATAGAACTCTTCTTGAATACTTTCATTTTCAAGTGAAATTTCATTTAAACAGTCTTATGCACCTTAGACTTTAACATCATTTCCCTCCTATTCATTAGCACATTTTCTTGGTTCATTGCCAAAATTTTCATTTCAAAAATTCAAGATGAGCCATTTATTTTTTTCACAATTCAGTTTTCAGCAGATTTTGAAACTGAGCAAGCAAAGATTTCACTCCCCCTTCCCCCAGTTATGTTGCCTTCAACATTTTTTCTTAAACAGTGTGGAAGAAATATTCTTTACATAATACGTGAAATACATCTAAATTAACTCAGCAATCAGACCGCTATGAATTACGTTTACTTTACTGTTTCTCACATAACTTAATAAATATGTGAAATGCATCTAAATTATTAGCACAGCAATCAGACTGTTGTGAATTGGAATTGCGTGTATTTTACTGTTTCTCACACAACTTAAATCACATCAGAAAACTTTTTGTTTTCTGATGTGATTTAAGTTACGTTACAAAACTTGAACGTCCATTTCTTTAAAGTACAACTGTTATTTTTATCATTTATCACATGAAAGATTTCTGATGTGATTTAAGTTACGTGAGAAACAGTGAAGAACAGCAATTCAGAGAAGTCTGATTGCTGTGTTAATAATTTAGATGTATTTCATGTATTATGTGAAAAATATTTCTTCCACAGTTTACCTCAGCAACAGGAAATCTGTTTAATTTGAGCAATACACCATGATGAAGCAGAGTTTGCTTTGACTGGAGAAAATCAGAGACTATTCTGGTTCTCATCACTCAGATACTTGGGACTTTGTTGTCCTGGGTGGTGTAATGGATAGCATGCTCGAACGGAATTCGGGAGATGCAGGCTCAAATTCTGCTCCAGGGCGATATATTTTTCAAGTTTTCTGATGTGATTTAAGTTACATGAGAAACAGTAAAATACACACAATTCAGAGTGGTCTGATTGCTGTGTTAATAATTTTGTTTCTTGCCACAAAAAGCACTCTAAAGCAGCTAAATTTGGAATCAGTCCACAAAATAACAGCTTTATCTGAAATGGCTTCAACTGTGACAGAGCCAATTGTCCCATTATTACAGCTGCATTTCTATTTCAGCTGAAATAGGACAGCAGTCAAGTATGATACATTTTGATCTGCTGAGTAGAATGAGATAGCCTACTTTTGTTCAAATATCCACATCACCTTATGATATATTAGATCATAAGGTGATGTGGATTTTTGATCATAAGGTGATGTGGATTTTTGATCATAAGGTGATGTGGATACCTCAGTTATATACATTGTACCACCTTGTGTTGAGGAACAGAATTAGTTTACACCTCCTCTAACATTGTACAAGCTATCTGTGATCACTCAAAATGAATTACGTTATTGACATACTTTGGTATTAGGTATGAAACACATTTTTGAGAAAATGCATTACTGTACAGTATTAAAAGAAGACCAGGGGTGGATTAGCCAAGATTAATATTACAAAAGACTGATATTTGCCCCACTTGTGTACACTGCTTGAAAGCAATAAATGTATACTGCTTTCAAAACTTGGTTTCCCCAGCACTGTAGGCAGTACATTTACTAATGGCGACACTTGTGTGATTTCCAGAAAAATGATGAGCATTTTAAAACTATGCATTTAAAAAAAAATTCATCAGTCTTCACTAAAAAAAAAAACAAAAAAAAAAAAAACACTTTAAACATTTCGGAGCAGGTCCAAATGTTAAATGTCCAGAAACTGTATTATTTTGTGATTTTGCACTGTCAATCAAATTATGATTTTTGGACATTCACAGCAAATAGTTGATTTAATGTTCAAAAATACATTTCTGATGGCATTTCATAATTGAGGCTCCAGTGTTTTCAGAACATTAATACGTCCAATATTTTTAACAGCAGCAAAAGACTAGTCGTCCACAGCTATCATTCTGCCAGCTTCATAATGAATTTCTTTTGTTTGGAATTATTACTGTTCCATGACTTAGATTTTGTTCAAACACTATACCAATGTCTGTTGTTCAAGAACATGCAAAGGGTCAGAATTCAGACCCTCACATTTTTGCTTCTTAGTGACTCAACCATATTAGAAAAAATGTTACTTTAGGCTTTACTCAGAAATACAACTTGAATACAGCTGAAGAAGTCCTTTAAGTCTTGTTTTCTTTGGCAATATCAACAAAATTTAAAAACTAGATTCAAAGCACTGAGAATGGGCTTTTACAGTCAACAAAAGACCAAAAATATCAGCAAAAATCAAAAACTCAGAGGAAGAGAATAATTATGGGACTTCAACTGAATATGACTCAACCGACCACATCTGAATGTTTTAAACATACACTCATGCTCTTTATAACCACCTGTCTCTATTAACGGATGCATTCCACAGCATGTAGCAGTGACATCACTGACTGGCACAGACAAAGCATGCCAATTTGCTAATATGAAGCCTGTACAATGGGAAAAGGAAAGGACTTGCCACTTTGAACAGGGAATGATTACTGACACAAGGAAAGTAGGGACCAACATTTCAGTAAATTCATGCTGTGTTGGCTGTTTGAGGACTTTTGTAGTGAAGATGTGGTGGAGAATGGTCCAAAGAGGGACACATATCCACCCAACATGCTCAAAAAGGGAGACTACCACTGACAGTCAAGGTGAACATAGGTCGGCATGTGCTGTACAGGACAACAGAGATTGCATAAACCCTCAATTAATGGCAAACTGAAACCAGGGTGAACAAAGAAACACTTTTTAGCATGTGATTTAGTAGGTGGGCCTATGAAGTCAGTGGCCTGTTTATGTGCCTGTTTTGACCAACTGTCACTGACAGCTGCACTGCAGTGGGCGTGAGATGACAGTGACTGGACATATGGAAGAGTTGTCTGGTCTGATGAATCCACGTACCAGCTCCAACAGGCTGGGTTCATATTTAACACTGCACGTGCAAACAGCTGCAACCAGACTGCATGCCTGGACAGAAACAAGCTGGTGGTGGCAGTTTCAAAGTACGGAGATTGTTTAAATGGACATGACTGGGCTTCCTCATCCTTGACCACACCCTCAAAACCAGATCCTATGTAGGATCTAGTTTTGAGGGTGTGTTGCCGCAGACCAAGTGCTGTTGCACTGCATGGTGGGCATGTATTCGCAGGCTGCTGAACTCTTTCAGCAGCACAATGTCACATGGCTCACATTATGTAGGAATGGTTTCCGAATTACATCTGAGTATTTCACATGCTCCCCTAATTGCCAAATTCACCTAACTCGGATCCCATCAAAAGTCTGTGGGATGCAGTATTTGCTGGTCTATGCCAGTGTTTTGCTCCACTGCCAAATCTTAGGACTCATTTCTATCTAGCTGGTCAGAACACCTGAGGATATTCAGTCTAGTGGAGTCAACACCCCACTAGGTGCAAGCAATTATCTGAAAAAAAGGCAGCCCAACATCTTATTCAGGGGTTGAAAAATATCTGAAAAGTTACATGTCCAGCTGGGCATGTGCAGAAATTATTTACCTGCCCAGGTAGTAAAAGCTAAATGCCCAAGAAAATTTATCTTTTAAGATAACAAAGATTTGTTAAGTTAAAAAATAAGAACTTTTTTACGTAATTTGCATTTCAGTTTTAAGAGTCTGTATCAATACAAACTGTTCAATAAACGAAAGCGTGTATCTTAAGTTTTAAGATGATGATGCTGAAATCGCTATAACGATGAAAAATTGGTACTTGAGAAGTCTTGCGATTCTGCCATGTTTCCTTCGTTAAAAGTTTTTGCCCTTTGTCACTAAACACCAGAGGATTGTTCCGTCAGAGGCATGTATCCTGTCACTGATTATAAAAAATATTTGAAGCAAAACTACATATGGTTCCAAATTTTGGACCTAGAGAATAATATAATTAAAGAAGCGACATTCTTCTGTCCTTGGCACTCGGTATCAATAATACAACTTCCAGGGATCAGCAATGAAATTAAACATGATGCGTGACAACTGTATTTTTCTTGTAGTAGGGAATTCTATTCCAATTTTTTTTATTTTAAAGTTTAGTTGCCCGGTCCAGGAAACTAGATTTCTTATTTACCTGCCCAGGTCAATAATTTATGTGCCCTGGGCATCTTGGGCATGGTATTTCTCAAGTCCTGGAATTAATTATGTAGTCATAATGTTATGGGTCATGAGCATATACACTATATTGACAAAAGCCACTGGACACCTAGAAGAGAAACACAACATAGCATTTATTGACATACATTAGTACAGTGTTGGTCCACCTTTGGCCTCAATGCATGCACTGACCCTTTGAGACATGCTTTCGACAACGTTTTGGAACACAGCGATAGGTATGCGCTTCCATTCAGTACATAATGCTGCCGCTATTTCCATTGATCTACGATCCATGACACCATGCTAAACGACGAGTAGCATTCCAAGTGGAGATGAAAGGTTTATGAGCAGCTGCACGACCTCGGTAACCAATGGAATGAAGTTCTCTGTGAATGGTATGTGTACATACCGAGGTTCCAGCATTTTTACTCACCTGTATACTGAGGTTTTGTGCAGTACTCCGTAGATTAGCTGTAACGACTCTCCTGAGGCTTCGACGTCCTCTATCACTGATTCTCTTTGGTCTGCCGGTACGTTTTGCTGCTTCAGGCACGCTATGTGTCTTCCACTTATTCAGTACATCCAAAACAGTTGACTTGGCTATGTTTAAACGCCTCTCGGTTTCTCTTATGGACAACCCAGTAATATAACACCCAACAGTCTGTCCTTTCTCAAAGTCAGTTCTCTCGCGCCGCAACATTTTCACTCAACCTCACAGTGCGATATGATCGCGGTCAGCTGCAGGCTTGTTTTTATACTGTTTGCAGCTGTACCGCACATCTTAACAATGCAGCGGATCCGTTCATTTGCTTTTGAAAGGGTGTCCGGTGACTTTTGTCAATATAGTGTATGTTTCATATGTGTAGATGGTCCACATGTTTTCCCCAATTCCACCTTGTGATGAAACAGAAAAATACAATTTGTGCAGTCCTTTAACCTCATCTTTGGAGCACATTTCAGAAAATCTCTAAACTGAACTCACTGTAACAGTACATACTTCTGTCACAAAAGTAGGAAAGTAATCAGACTGATAATAAACATAAATTAAAGGAAAAGATTTAAAGCCAGTAGGAAACTGACTCCATACTGCAATGTGTCAAAAAATGAGTATAAAGAACAATTAGTTTGTTTCTCACAATAGAACAATGCCATGCCCTTAACAATAAAGTTTGGTATTTCTTTGTATGAAAGGAGGTAGCTCTTGCTTTCACAGCCAAACTGGTGTTGCAACAGAATGGAACAGAAGCCAGATGATTTTATCGGTAAACACATTTCTATCTTCTACCTATTAAACAAAGGGAAACAAAATTTCCCATTGTTATATGTGTGCAGGAAAGACATGGCTATCATTTTATTATCTTCCTATGAATAAAATACTGTTCCATATCCAAGTGAATATTTTCATCCAAAATTTTTATAATTAAAAAAAAAAAAAAAAAAAAAGAAAGAAAGAAAGAAAGAAAAGAAAATCACCTACGGAGGTAATTTATCTTTGATTTCCCGGCAGTGAATGGTATATCAGCAGAAATTTCACATTTTTAAAGAAAGTATCACAGAAATGCACCACAAAAACAATTTAAAAAATAAACAGAAAAAGATCTTTATGTTAAGATTTTTTGAGAGGTCTTATAAACATTAAGTCGAAAACAGCATCAGTTTTCTGTGAAGACAATTAAGACATACTTTTGTTCCCCTGGCCAGGGGCAGCACCTGCAGTGACTTGTTCTAGAACAGAAATAGAATAAAACTCAAAATTCTGAGACAAAACTGGACTCCAGAAAGCAAATTAATATTACAGTAATTAGGGAGGAGGGATTTTACAGCCAAATTTTACTGACGTTTTTATCTGTTGATCTCTACCTAATCACAACCTGCAGGAAAGAAGAACCTCATCTGTTTTATATTAAGCTGAACTGAGTAATCTAACCCACACCATAGCCTACACTAAACCTCCTGATTACTAGTGTACACAAGAACATTATGGACAGGAGGATTGGTTGTAGGTTTATCATCCATGTTCTTAGTGATTCTTGTAAACAAACAACCTAAATTTTCATCTTGGCATAAAAAGAAAATCCATGAAAAATCACAATCAGCTGGCTTTTCATATTTGTGCATGTATTTTTTATTAATGCAACATTATTAACTAAGAAGGGTAAACATGAACAGCTAAAAGAGTGGCAGCACTTGAAAATTATATGGAAACAAGGAACAGTGCTTCAAAAACTACTGTGAAAGTAGGTTCAAAAGAATAGCATAAAAATGAGGCACTCACACAATTGGAGAAGAATTACTGAAGTATAGCCTCAATTTTAGAAATGAATTTTACTTTCTTCACGACAAATGAAAAAAAAAAAAAAAGGCGAAGAAGAAAAGTTATTTCATGACAAATCAATCACCAGTTTAGCTGACATATTCAGCTGACATTTAGCAGGGTATACAAGTCATGGATGTATATCAGAAATTACAGTTGGCATCAAATATTAACTTTTGGGAAACAATTCACTGAAATGTTTCATTTTTCCTTTCTTTTTTTTTTTTTTTTTGATTTCTTTTGAATGCCAATTTTGTAAAGAATGCTATAAAATTTTAATCAGCAGCAGCACTGATTTTTGGAAAAAAACAAACTAAATTTAAAAAAAAATTATGACTCTTGATGGCAATTTCATATATACCATATTTTACTTTCTGAAAAGAATTCTGTTTAGTGAACACAGAACAGAAAACATGTTAATTTGTGTTACCCTAGTTAAATAGCAAAATAGCAAATTTCAGGCCATACAAAAAAAATGTATACTACTGTCACTTAGTTTTCTAAGAAAGCTAATTACACCTAAAAATGAATAGTTAAAACTGCATAACGCATGCACACACACACACCAAGGCTCATTATACAATTATATGAGGGTGGATCGAAAAGTAATGCATATTTTTTTTTTGGCAACAGTTTAAGATAGGCAAAACAAAACATATACACAGTGAAACTACATTCCTTGGCCATTTTTCAACATTAGAACCGAGATGCTCGAGACATTTATCCCAGCGTGGTACAGGGTTCCCACTCAAAAGTAATAACAAAATTCCCTGACTTTTCCAGGTTCTCCAGGTGGTTTTTAAAGTTTTCCAGAGTGGCATGTTGCAAATAATTGTTACATTTCATTCCATTCCATTCATTTTTCTCACCAAAGCACACACTTGTAAATTCTTTACGTAATTTGTCTTTATAAAATTACCTGCTTTTCATTAATAACAACTAACTGTGCACATTATTTTCTGTACCAAAATTCCATAAACTTTTGTGAATACTACCAACATGGAATTTGTAAATACATTCCCATAGAAACAGGTCATATGTAAAAAAACATCTGTCAGTTGAATAGTTTCAGTTTTTCTATAACACAATGCAGCTAAGCTTAATGATGGAATGGCTCTGTTCAAAGAAACATGTTTCAAGAGAACCAACAGACAAAGGACATTGATCCATCATTTGATTGGTTCTCTTGTGAAGTGTTTCTTCAAGCAGGAGCCATTTGTGCCTAATTGTTCCATTTTATAACAACTGCCTACAGAAATTGAACAAAAGCTTAATAACTGGCAATTTTAAAAATTCAATTTTGCATCTTTTTTTAGAGAATAAAGGAAATACTTAATATAACTGAAAGTAAGATCTACCAAATTCTAGGTGGGAAGTAATTGCAAGCAAAAGTTTGAAATCTTGAAAAATAAGTCTTTTTGGCAAAATAAAGTATTCATTGATTTTTACCAAAAAAAAAAAAAAAAAAAAAAAAGGGTAACTTTCCCGAGTTTTCCCTGACTTTTACAAAAAAGGGCAATTTCCCCTGAGTTTTCCCTGATTTTTGGAACCATTTTCAAATTCCCTGAGAACTCCAGGTTTTCCCTGTTTTCCAGGTTGAGTGGGAACCCTGTGGTACCAGTTTTAGTATACCTTGTTCATAAAAGTCTGTTTTCTGGGCATATAGCCACTGCGGACAACCAATTTGACTTTGTCAGCTGAATCGAAGTGTTGGCCTCCCAAGAATCTTTTAAAAGACCAAACAGACGAAAGTTCGAAGGAGCCAGGTCCGAACTGTATGGTGGGTGCTGCAGCACCTCCCAGCCGAATTGCGCAATTTTGTCACGAACGTGTTGTGCAGCATGTGGGCGAGCATTGTCATGAAGCAGTCTGACACTTGCAGCATCTATGTTGGGTCTTTTGTCATGAAGAGAACGATGCAACTTTGTCAATGTGTTAGCGTAAGTTTTGCAGACCTGCCAATCTCTCAGAACCAAAAAACGTAACACTCAGATAGAAAAATCATAACACGACGCATGCTGATAATTTTTGAAGCCTATTTCAGCTATATAAATTCTTGATGATGAGAATGTAAGGTTTTTTTTTCCTACATCAAAATTTTATTGAGAAACTAATTAAACCTAACCAGCAAACACTTCTATGTTGTTAATTATTAGAAAAAAAATTACAATTGCGGGAGAAACCCCCACTCCGCCTAACTTACGTTTTCTCAGAAATTTTTAGAGGCGGAAAACTTGCATTTTAGAGAGTCTGCAAGATTGGGGATGTCGTTTTTGTCTGCAAGACCAAAATAAATCTGCGATGTGCATCTGCTGTCGCCGCGATTCTGCTACGAGGGTTAGTAGAAAATGAATCTGCGATGTACGTCGGCCGTCAGCGCAATTCTGCTATGGGGATTAATTAGTACAAAATAAATCTGCGAGGTACGTCGCCGTGATTCTTCTACGGGGATGAGTACAATATAAACCTGCGATGTATGTCGTCGCGATTCTGCTACGGGGATGAGTACAAAATAAATCTGCGATGTATGTCGCTGCGATTCTTCTACGGGGATGAGTACAAAATAAATCTACGATGTACGTCGACCGTCGGCGCAATTCTGCTACGGGGATTAATTAGTACAAAATAAATCTGCGAGGTATGTCACCGCGATTCTTCTACGGGGATGAGTACAAAATAAATCTGCAATGTACGTCAGCCGTCGCCGCGATTCTTCTACGGGGATGAGTACAAAATAAATCTGCGATGTATGTCGCTGCGATTCTTCTATGGGGATGAGAACAAAATAAATCTGCGATGTACGTCAACCGTCGGCGCAATTCTGCTACGGGGATTAATTAGTACAAAATAAATCTGCGAGGTACGTAGCCACTATATTGCTACGGGGATGAGTACAAAATAAACCTGCAGTGTACGTCGTACGTCGCAGCGATTCTGCTACGGGGATGAGTACATAATAAACCTGCGATGTATGTCACCACGATTCTTCTACGGGGATGAGTACAAAATAAATCTGCGATGTACGTCGGCCGTTGCTGCGATTCTTCAAAGGGGATGAGTACAAAATCAATCTGCGATGTACGTCGTCTTTCGCAAGAAAAAAAAAATTATGATTACGGAAGAAATCCTTACTACGCCTAACTTCGGTTTTCGGAAATTTTGAAAGACGGAAAACTTGCATCTATGATAGGGAGTCTGCAAGATGGTTTAATAGGGTTCTGGGGATGTCGTTTTTGTCTGCAGGACCAAAATAAATCTGCAATGTACGTCGCCCGTCGTCGCGATTGTACAACAAGGCTTTTATCTGAAAAGGGAAAAAATGAGGGAAAACATGACTATTTTAAAAAAATCGTATTTTTGGCTGCAAAATCGTATTAGCGTACTGCAGCATGATTTATCATACTAAATACGATAAAATTGTAACAGTTGGCAGGTCTGGTTTTAGCATTCACAGTGGTCCCCATTGGATGAAACTCCACCAGGAGAACACCATGCATGTCCCAGAACAACATCATAAGGACTTTTTGTGTAGATTGGGCTACTCTGAATTTTTTTTTTTTGGTGGCAGGGAGTCGGAATGTTTTCATACCATACTGGCCTTTGTTTCGGGAGTGTAGCCTAAGACTCATTGCCCGTCACAACATCATCTGCTAGAAATTTATGTCTCCTTCTGCGTAATGCATCAAGTGGTCCAAGGACGACATCATTCTCTGTCCCTTGTGGTCATCTGTCAAGTTCTTGGCCACCCATCGCACTCTGACCTTGCGAAATTGCAATTTGTCCTGCAGAATATCATATGCTATACCATACGAAATGTTGAACTTCTGTGCCAATGTGAGCAGAGGGATCTGCCGGTCACTCCGAATTGCCTGTTCAATAATGCCTCTCATAGTGGCAGGTGATGACACAGTTACAGGTTGACTGGAACATGATGAATTGGTAAGGTTGCCACAGCCCTCAGCAAAGAAACTGCACCATCTGAAGATGTTGCTGCAGTCCAGGCAATCACCACCATACACTTTGACCATTTCTATGTGAATTTCCACCGGAATTTTCCTTTAGCTCACAAAAATCGGACTGCACTATGTTGCTCTTCATTTGTAGACGACACTAACAAATGTGGCATCTTTGCGCTGCCGTTCACACTGTCTTCCACCATGACGACACTTGATCCAGCCGAACCGGTCTGTAGTGTGACATTCAAACTCGCCTGCCAAGCTGCAACTTGCTACTTGCAAAGAGAAAAAAATTGCTGTGCATTACTTTTCAATCTTCCCTTGTACATTATGCACACTTGTTATAATTGCATTCAACTCTGCCAATCCTGCCATCTTAGGCAAATTCCATGTGACATGGTCACCTGGACTATAATGGGTATTACTCACAATGTATAGAGATTTGCTTTCACATAAATACATTTTTGTGCCTTCAGTTCCAATTACTGGTAATGATAAGCATTAAAAACAAAGACCTTTTATGATTTGCCACTTGCCATGTTTAAATCTCCTTTCTGCACCAAAACATTCTCTCACCAATTTGCAAATGTGACAAAGGCAAGTAACAATGTTATGAAAAGGACACCATGAAAGAACAAACACATGTAGTAAATACTAGAATGAAACTGAAAATTATCAAAAATTAGAGGCAGGTGGGTTGGTACAACAGATGGGAGATCACAAGCTAGAACAGCACAGCACATAGCAATAATAACTATTAAAAGCAAAGCATCTCTTTTTATTTCATTTTGAATTAAAATTCTAGTAATATTCCTTAAGATTTTGAACTGTGTGTTGTTTGCCTTTATTTTACCTGTTAAAATAACTATTTTGGGTGATTTGAAATATAGGGTCTTATCAATACTGTTATAACACCACTTGTCAATGCTTTGATTTAATGTGCAGCTGCCTGAGAGGAATATATTCCCCTCTACTTTAGACAGGAGACCACTTTAAAAGTTTCAGTGAGCTACAATCATCACCTCTGCCCAAAGTTATGATGAAAAAATGTGCCAATTTTGTTTGATGTACTGGCGGCTAATTCAAAAGCACTTAGTACCTATTTCCATTCCAACAAAATTAAATTATAAAATACCTGTTCCTGAAAGTTTGTTGGGGGTGGGATGGGAGCATTTGAAATTCATCAGTCACTACATGGTAAAACTGCCACAGAATAAAAAGAATGCAGCTTTGTCTGATGTTCAACCTAAAAGAGGATAGCATTTTACATACATATGCCTTCACAGCAAGCCCATATATCACACTTAGCAATGATAAATATTTCAGTACCACTTTTTTTAATGTGTCAGTTATTCTAATTTTCCCACATAATAACAAGTAATTTTTTTATGCCTATGATATATTTTACGGGCTTTAGTAGTTGCACAAACACAGTTCATTCACACAGCAGTGAAAGGAAAGGTATACATCCCATTCCAGAATAGAAAAATGATGACTGAATGAATCTGACTGCTAACCTTTCCTCATCTTCCCAACTGCAATGCACAGAAATCTACCTTTCCCCTCTGGCCTGTTGTTACATGCTACAAAATATACATTTTTATTAGATTTTTTAAAAATGTAAAAAAAAAAAAAAAAAAAACACCTATAAGCTTTTTTGAATAAAGCTCATATTGAGAAATGGCTTCCTAGTTTAATTGAATTAATAATCTAAAGCAACTTATGGGAATTTACTAGGAAATTTTTTTCATTTATAGCAAATTTTCGGAGAAAACTCTTCTCCTTCTTCAGGCTCTCTTGTTGTTGTCACTTTTTGCTTGTCACTATCATGGTTACGGTTTACCTTGACGGTTACGGTTAACCTTGATGGTTTAGGTTATTTTTCAACAAATCCTGCCAGATGTTAGGCAGGGAAAATCCTTTGCAGTCATTGATGATGGAATTTTGATTTTTCTCAATCTCTATTCCTTCTTTCAGTTTTCTTTTTTGGAAATTGCTTTGGAAACTGATTACTTTAAGGGAATTCCAATCCATGCTGTGCCCAGTTTCTCTAACATGCCTATCTAATCCAGTCTTGTTGGAGCAATTTTTTATAGCTGCTTTATGCTCAGCTATACGAGTTTCTAGTCTGCGACCTGTTTCACCTATGTAAGATAGTCCACAACTACAATTTACTTCATAAACTACTCCTTGCATTTTTAAAATATCTTCTTCTCTTTGAACTATTTTAGGGAAAATTTTTTTAACTTTGTTCTCTAAACTTGGAGCTAGCCTAATATTGTATTTTTTACTAATTCTCTTTAAAGCCTCAAATAAACCTTTGTGATAAGAAATTTTTCTAGTGAATTTTACTTCTTGCTTTTGTGGGTTCTTCGTACCATTAAAATTCAGAAGCTTCTCAATTTCTTCTTTAGGATAGTTATTTTCTGCAAGTATGACTTTAAGCTCTTCTTTATGGGCTTCTTTTTTATCTGCAGTAGAAACTATTTTATTAATTTTTTCTAAAAACTGACTTGCTACATTTTTCTTAATAGAAACTGGATGATACGAATTGAAATCCAGTAGTCTTTTAGTATTCATTGTTTTTTATACCAACTAGTGAGGAATTTTTCATCTTCATAATATATAGTAATATCTAAGAAGTTTATTCTTCTTTCTTTTTGAAGTTCAATAGTGAACTTAAGGGAATCATCTAATTCATTGAATGAGTCTAGAATTCTTTCTGGAACAATTTCTGAGCTATCTATTATAAATAAGATGTCATCCATGTATCTGCTATATAAGCAGAAGTATGTGGGTTGTACTAGTATCTTTTCTTCTAGTTTTCAAACATAATAGTTAGCTAAGAGTGGGGAGAGTGGGAGCCCATAGCTAGCCCCGATTTTTGAATGAAAAAAGTTTTCCCAAATTGAAAGTAGTTGTTCTGCAGAGAGAAAGTAAGCATTTCAAAAATTCCTATTAATGTGTTTTTTTCCTTGTTGTGAAAAACTATTAGGTCTGCCAAGTCTTCCGCTATAAAGTCTATAAGTTGATCTATATTAATGTGAGTATACATAGACACTATATCTAAACTACCCATAATAGGAGAATCTAATTTAGGAAGAAGTTCTAGTTTTTCTTTTAGCTGCATTGAGTTTTTAATCAAGTTAGGTGGCTCTTTTAAAAGATTCTGAAGGTGTGACTTTAAAAAATAGTTTAGATTTGAAAGAATAGAGTTTTTTGAGTCTATTATTGGTCTAATTGGTTGGTGTTCTTTATGCAGTTTGACTATTCCATATATTTGAGGTAATCTGAACTGTAATTTTGAGAATTGTTTATAGTTTTCTGGAAGCTGGTTTTTCTTTTTGAAGTGAAATAAGCTTAGAGACTTTTTAATCAAATCTGGTAGTGGGTTTTCTTTTACTTCTTCATACATAGGTTTTTTTAGTTCTTCTTCCATCTTTTCTAGATAATCTTTCTTATCCATAATAGTAATCAACTTACTTTTGTCTGTTTTCACAGCAACTAGTTCAAAGAGAAGAAGATATTTTAAAAATGCAAGGAGTAGTTTATGAAGTAAATTGTAGTTGTGGACTATCTTACATAGGTGAAACAGGTCGCAGACTAGAAACTCGTATAGCTGAGCATAAAGCAGCTATAAAAAATTGCTCCAACAAGACTGGATTAGATAGGCATGTTAGAGAAACTGGGCACAGCATGGATTGGAATTCCCTTAAAGTAATCAGTTTCCAAAGCAATTTCCAAAAAGAAAACTGAAAGAAGGAATAGAGATTAAGAAAAATCAAAATTCCATCATCAATGACTGCAAAGGATTTTCCCTGCCTAACATCTGGCAGGATTTGTTGAAAAATAACCTAAACCGTCAAGGTTAACCGTAACCGTCAAGGTTAACCGTAACCATCAAGGTAAACCGTAACCATGATAGTGACAAGCAAAAAGTGACAACAACAAGAGAGCCTGAAGAAGGAGAAGAGTTTTCTCCGAAAATTTGCTATAAATGAAAAAATTTCTTAGTAAATTCCCATAAGTTGCTTTAGATTATTAATTCAATTAAACTAGAAAGCCATTTCTCAATATGAGCTTTATTCAAAGAATTAGAACAGAGTATGGGTCAGATACTTGGCAAACAATAAAGAAAGTTCAACATGCTACATTGAAGATGGAAAGATCCATTGCTCAAATCAAGTTCCTGAAAAATTGCAAGGTAAATAACTTTATTCCAAATTCATTTAGACTTAGAAAACCATTTAAAGATTTACTTTCAGCCAACTTCATAAGAAAAATAGAGCAAAAAACGTTAAAAAGAAGTATTGAAGCAAAATATAAAAATGTTGCTTATTATAAAAAAGTAAAAGTAGAAAATGAAAAGAAAATTTCTGGAATCTTAAGGGATACAGTAAAAGCAGAATTGGATGACTGGCTAAAAATTGGAGTAAGAAACAAAAATAAGAAATTTGTTAAAAAGCTGAACCTTAAAGAAGAAAAATTTTTGAAGAAAAACTATTCAAGTACAAACAAAAAAACTGCAGTTCTTAGTCATGTGAAGGACAACACTGCTACTGGAGTTAGCCAAGAATTATTACAAGTGATAAATAAAGGAAGTAATTTCAATCTATCCAAAGAAAAAATAAATCCAGAAAAATTGGTAATTGAATTGGAAAGCATCTGCAGCACTTTAGAAAAAGAGGACCAAATTAAAGCAGACCTCCTCAGAAAAGATTACTACAATAGCCTTACAAAATTCCAGAAGCAAGTAAGGAAACCTCAAAAAATTTTGATAATAGTCAATAAAAAGCTCTTAAAGATTTCAGAAAAAATGAAAGTATAGTTGCTGTGAAAACAGACAAAAGTAAGTTGATTACTATTATGGATAAGAAAGATTATCTAGAAAAGATGGAAGAAGAACTAAAAAACCTATGTATGAAGAAGTAAAAGAAAACCCACTACCAGATTTGATTAAAAAAGTCTCTAAGCTTATTGCACTTCAAAAAAGAAAAACCAGCTTCCAGAAAACTATAAGCAATTCTCAAAATTACAGTTCAGATTACCTCAAATATATGGAATAGTCAAACTGCATAAAGAACACCAACCAATTAGACCAATAATAGACTCAAAAAACTCTATTCTTTCAAATCTAAACTATTTTTTAAAGTCACACCTTCAGAATCTTTTAAAAGAGACACCTAACTTGATTAAAAACTCAATGCAGCTAAAAGAAAAACTAGAACTTCTTCCTAAATTAGATTCTCCTATTATGGGTAGTTTAGATATAGTGTCTATGTATACTCACATTAATATAGATCAACTTATAGACTTTATAGCGGAAGACTTGGCAGACCTAATAGTTTTTCACAACAAGGAAAAAAACATATTAATAGGAATTTTTGAAATGCTTACTTTCTCTCTGCAGAACAACTACTTTCAATTTGGGAAAACTTTTTTCATTCAAAAATCGGGGCTAGCTATGGGCTCCCCACTCTCCCCACTCTTAGCTAACTATTATGTGGGAAAACTAGAAGAAAAGATACTAGTACAACCTACATACTTCTGCTTATATAGCAGATACATGGATGACATCTTATTTATAATAGATAGCTCAGAAATTGTTCCAGAAAGAATTCTAGACTCATTCAATGAATTAGATGATTCCCTTAAGTTCACTATTGAACTTCAAAAAGAAAGAAGAATAAACTTCTTAGATATTACTATCTATTATGAAGATGAAAAATTCCTCACTAGTTGGTATAAAAAACCAATGAATACTAAAAGACTACTGGATTTCAATTCGTATCATCCAGTTTCTATTAAGAAAAATGTAGCAAGTCAGTTTTTAGAAAAAATTAATAAAATAGTTTCTACTGCAGATAAAAAAGAAGCCCATAAAGAAGAGCTTAAAGTCATACTTGCAGAAAATAACTATCCTAAAGAAGAAATTGAGAAGCTTCTGAATTTTAATGGTACGAAGAACCCACAAAAGCAAGAAGTAAAATTCACTAGAAAAATTTCTTATCACAAAGGTTTATTTGAAGCTTTAAATAGAATTAGTAAAAAATACAATATTAGGCTAGCTCCAAGTTTAGAGAACAAAGTTAAAAAAATTTTCCCTAAAATAGTTCAAAGAGAAGAAGATATTTTAAAAATGCAAGGAGTAGTTTATGAAGTAAATTGTAGTTGTGGACTATCTTACATAGGTGAAGCAGGTCGCAGACTAGAAACTCGTATAGCTGAGCATAAAGCAGCTATAAAAAATTGCTCCAACAAGACTGGATTAGATAGGCATGTTAGAGAAACTGGGCACAGCATGGATTGGAATTCCCTTAAAGTAATCAGTTTCCAAAGCAATTTCCAAAAAGAAAACTGAAAGAAGGAATAGAGATTGAGAAAAATCAAAATTCCATCATCAATGACTGCAAAGGATTTTCCCTGCCTAACATCTGGCAGGATTTGTTGAAAAATAACCTAAACCGTCAAGGTTAACCGTAACCGTCAAGGTAAACCGTAACCATGATAGTGACAAGCAAAAAGTGACAACAACAAGAGAGCCTGAAGAAGGAGAAGAGTTTTCTCCGAAAATTTGCTATAAATGAAAAAAATTCCTAGTAAATTCCCATAAGTTGCTTTAGATTATTAAAACCTATAAGCTGCTGTTTTGAATTATGAATACCTACTTGCAACAATAAATGACTACACAGAAATTACAGAAAACACTTGATAGAAAATTTGATAATGACAAAAAATCAAAACACAAATAGAGAGATCTGTATAATAAAAATTATAATAATAATTCAAGAGGAAATGCATTCTCTTCATTTCCTAGAACAAGAAAAAAGGCAGGAAAAATATGGGTTGCCTGAAGTGATGTGCCAGCAGGATAGGTCACTCCATCTCGAAGTTGTCAACACATTGGGGTTTTTCCGTACTACAGTTTTCAGTGTTTTGGAAATATGAAAATCCTGGCAAAAGAACAGGCTACCAAATGAATTACTAAGGTGTACCAGCCTTGACAGCTCATGGTGTGCTCCATTTGGGCAGCACTGTTCAAAATGATAGGTGCAAGACAATATCACAAATCACCACAGATTTGAACAGTGATCAAGTCTCCATGTCAGTGCAAGGACAGTGAAATGTACTCTTAAATATCTAAGGTTCAAGAGCTCCCGGCTCACAAGAGTCCCACTGTTAATGACAAAACATGGGCTCAACGCCTTGTCTGGGCAAAAGCACACAGGCACTGGACCACAGAGGACTGGACGCAGATAGCCTGAAGTGATGAACCAGATTTAAACTGCATTGAGCTGATGAAAGTGTGAGGATCTGGCATCAACTTCATGAAGCCAAGGACCCTTCATCTTAAGTTGGAACAGTACAGGCTGGTGGTGGCTCAGTGATGGTTTGGGGTGTCTTCGGATGGAATGCTTTAGAACCTTTGATAGGTGTACAGTCAACTTTGAGTTCCCCCAAATATGTGGACATCTTTGACGACCATTTACAACCACTCACGTTCAGCATGCATCCCAGTGGCAGTGGTGTGTTCCTGTAAGATAATTACCCATCCCACCTAGCTACTGCAAGATTACAAGAACATTTTAGTGAATTTGAAACACTTCAGTGGCCACCAAGAAGCCCAGATTCATACCCCACTGAACATCTCTGGGATACCATCGAACAGGCTGTTCGGGCATATATGTCCCATTGGGTACAAACCTGAGTGAATTATGGACAGCTTTGGAGAAGGCATAACTGGCAATACCTGCAGAACATTTTCATAAGCTCATGGAGTCCATGCCTCGTCATGTGACAGTTGCCATTACGACAAGAGGTAACCCAATGTGTTAGTAAGCAGGTATCTGTAATTCAATGGCATTTCAGTGTACATTCAACTTCGAATGAGTGCAATTATGTTCAGTTACATGGGTTTCTTAATGCAAACACATACTTAGTTCAACAGCTAAGTGAGCACCGAATTTGTGTAAACACTAAATAAATGGTAAACACAATAAGTTCAACCTTCATGTTCACTGACTTATCACAGCACAACATTCTCCTAAAAGAAATAGAACAGCTAATTATGTGAGTCAGAACAGGATTGCAAAAACAAACACATACAAAACAACAACAACAACAAAAAAACATTAAAAATGGAAAGCATGAAAGGATCTGAAATAATTTTACACAATTCAGATAATGGGTTCTGCAGACAGACAACAATATGTATTCTGCTATGAGCCATGCTATGCAATCATTTAGAAGTTTTCGTGGAAAACTTTCAAGGGAATCGGCACATTTGTCATTTTTACTAAATTGCAGAGATTTAGATGTCATTCCACGACATCTGCGTATCTTCAATTCTCCATTTACCAGACGAGACGCCAGGATTATAAGGACTGCCGAAAGGAAGAGACTACTTCAACAGATCAGAAGTAAGCGCAGTAGTATTGACTTCTTTAATAAGAAATGCTATACCTGTTACTCATTCCTAGCTGATTCCTCACACCCAATTATTTTGGACCGTACATTATTCATAATTACAGCAATAATCGAAAATGAAATGAAGGTTTTATTTAACACCCATGTGAAAAAACTAAGATTGTTGGTAGATTCTGAAGTTCGTAGTAGAACGCGTAAGCTGTTCGGATTTCAAACAAGACATCCTTTCGGCCTTTCTGAACAGGGATCATTACATGGATCACCTAATGTGGGTAATGGATTGGATTTGCATGAACTGGACCATGACAGCTGTAACTCTGATTCACATAATGGAGTCAGAAACCTAAGTGATAAAGTTCTGAATCCCATTCAACTAAGAGCCTTGCAACGAGGTTACAAGTTCGCTTACCCTAACCAACGTAAAGTGGACTTATTCAAAACAGTTCCGCAAATTGAAAAAATTCTATATTCCCTTCCAATAGAAGATAGGAACTTCGCAAGAATAAAAATCGCAAGGTCTCTTCACAAACACAATCCACGACGGTGTAAAACCACCGAAGAATGCCAGCTTCATGAGGAAATGCAGCAGCTGATTGAATTGAAAAAGGACCCAGATATTGCCATTCTTTTAGCTGATAAAACTAGTCAAGTTGTGCTTTTAAATCAAAGTGATTATATTAAAAAAATGCTCAATGCCATTTCTAGTGTCCCTCACGTAATAGTGAAACGAGACCCCACCAGGGCTACTGTTAGTGCTTTAAGCCGCTTTAAGAACTCTTCAGCTCCTCCGGACTCCTTTTCAAAAGCCTTCAATCCACCCCGGCTGCCATGTGCCTGATTTATTTGGTAGATTAAAAGTACACAAGGAAGGGTACCCTATTCGCCCTCTTGTATCAGGTTACATTGCCCCTACCCGACCTTTGGAAAAAGCTTTGGCAAGTTATCTCACCAAATTTACAGTGAATTCTTCCTACTCAATAAAGAGCACCACACAAGCTATTGATAGGTTAAAGTTAATTCAGCCACTACCAAATTCCTATTTTTTGGCGTCCCTAGATGTAGTTTTGTTATACACGAATGTACCTATGGAAGCTACATTTCAGGCTTTGCTCATTGATTCTGACATTCCTGCCAATGATATTGCTTTCATAATGAATGCTCTTCATCTCATTAAAAAGCGTTCATTTTTCAAATTTCAGAACATATTTTACCAACAAACCGACGGGACAGCCATGGGTTCACCTTTATCCGCAGTCTTAGCAGAAATTCTTCTACAGCATATTGAAAATAAAGTCATACAAGAATTTCCACAAAAACCTAGTCTCTATATCCGTTACGTTGATGACATCTTGGTAATTTGGCCATATACTATAAATCAGTTACATCAGTTTGTCAACGCTATGTCTGCTCAATACCCCTCCATCAAACTCACGATAGAACTTGAAAATAATTTCGTCTTACCTTATCTTGACTTTCAAATCACTCGTACCCCTTCTGACAATTCCCTGTCTTTTGCCGTTTATCGATAAACCTACATCCACACCCACTCTAATTCCGTACAACTCTGCTCACATCTTTCAGCATAAAATTTCTGCTCTGCACTTCCTATTTAGAAGAGCATATTCACATTCTTCTAGCCATTTCGCCAGAGCTCAAGAACTACAATGGATATCATCCCTCGCTAAAAACCATGGTTACCCGGACAACGTTGTTAAGGGAGTGCACAATAAAGTACGGTTTTCTATGTCAACTGCTTTAATTAGTGAGCAAGTGCCTAAAAAGTATGTTGGATATGTTGATTTTAATCCACATATTGTAAACCTCCTTACCAACATATGTTCTCGTCATAAAATACAATTTGGAATACGATCATGCAATCTATATACCATTATCCGCAATGATCGTGACAAAATTGACAAAGGGAAAAAATGGGGTGTGTATGTTATTCCTATGCTTGACACTATACTATCTCTGGTGAACTAAACAATCATTATGTGGGTTCTACCAAAAGAAATTTGGATTTGAGATTAAATGAACACAGATATGATCTAAAAATGAATCACCAAAGCACCTCTTTTGCAAGAACCATAAGTGCTGGAAATTCCATCCCAGACTGGGACAACGCTAAAATCATAAACACACCTAACTCTGTTCATTCCTTGTTATTTGCAGAAAGCCTCTATATTTCGGCTTATAATACACGTTGCTGTAATGACTATTATCCTTATGTTTTACCTGAACCTTGGAGCAATCTTGTTGAGAAGGACGGCACAATAGCAATTGCTTCTGTTAAGTAATCATTGGCTAACTATGCCTTTTTTTTATTGTCTTGTTATCTGGTATATCATGTGACATTGACATTACCTTTCCCATGAGGCATCTACTCCACGTACTTAAGACCAGCATGTAGCCACATGGTGAAATTACATCTGATGAAGGTGTCAATGTGACACTGAAAGTGCTCATGTGTTTTTAAACTGTATATAGACTTCATTTTTTAGCTGAATAAATATCATCGTGCAACAAGACGGATTTCTTTTAATACTAATATGTATTCTGATAATTCCATATGAGTTACAACTACAGAATGCATGGATATCATATGGAAACTAGCAAATGCAAGACAAAAAGAAAAACTTGGCAGATGTACATAAAATTTCTGATGATTTTCAGCTAAGAAAAATGAGATGTGCTTTCTTATATAGAAGAGCAATCTTTATCTCACGATGCATTTGCTAGCTGAAAATCCATCCTAGGAAGGATGGAAAATGGCAATGAAAAAATGAATCCCAGTAAGATTTTAAAATTAGAATATGAACAATGTACACTATGTGGATAGAAGTGATTGGACACTGTAAGTAAAGAGAAAAACAGTATTGTATTTGCTTCAGTGGAGGGTAGGTCTTCCATTTGCAGAAATTACAGCAGTCACCCGTCAAGGTAAACTGCCCACAAGTCCATGCAGTAGAGAGAGCAGGATGTTTCCTCCATTCCACCTTGAGTACATCAACCAACTCTGTCTGTTCGTCTAAACCTCACCTGTCGTTCAAGTTCATCCCATAGGTGTTCAATAGGATTGGGGTCTGGGCTCTGAGTCCATCCGTGAGACCTGATTTTCCTCATACCACTCCATTGCAGCCCTGGAAACATGACAAGTGGTATTGTCATCCTGGAAGAAACAATCGTCGTTTCCGTAGAACTGCCACAACGTTAGGAGCATTGCATTATCCAGGATATCTCTATGTAGCACAGAGTTCATGTTGCCATGAATAACAACCAGTGGACCCACACCATACCAGCTGAAACAGCCCCCATACCATAAGTCCACCACCTACGTGCTTCACAGTCGGCACTGTACACTCTGGAAGCAGACATTCTCTGGGTAACCGCCAAACCCAAACATGTTCATCCGATCGGAATAATGTGAAGAGGGATTCGTCGCTCCATAACACCTGCTGCCATAGCTCCAATGTCCAATTTTTGAGCTGTTGACACCATCATAGCCACTTGGTTTTATTGGTTTTTGTGATGAGAGGTTTATGGGCGGCTGCTTGGCTAAGACACCGGAGTGCACTGGCCTCTCTTCAAAGTGTCTTGGTGGAAACCATAACATCTGTGGTAATCTGGATCTCGTGATATGGCGTGCATTGGTTGGGACCTTGATTTCCAGATCTCCCTCTGCAGCACCCTCCGGTCCTTGGGTTGCAGTTTAGTGGGCCTTCCAGGGTGAGGTGAATTCTTGCAATGTCCCGTCTTCTTCCACTTGTTGATTACAAAGGCCACAGTCCATTTAGTGACCTGTCTGAGAGCAACGCTTCCTATGCTCATATCTTCAATTGAGCAGCCTATTACAATGCCCTTTACAAACTCTGAGAGCTCTCTCCTGCTAGCATTTTATCAGCAGTTGATCTGAGTGTACTCCTGTTCCCGCTTTTATACCTTGTCAACCGTGTGTCTGCTGCGGGAGCACACCATTGCGAATGTGTGGGGGCGTCCGATCACTTTTATCCAAATAATGTGCTACAGGGAACATAAAAATAAAAGTGCAAAACTTTAGGATAAAAAGAGCTTTCAGCTGTGTTTAAAATTTTGAAGAAACAGTGAACAACAACAACAACAAAATGTGAGTTAGTGCACACCTTGACTTATAAAAAATGGGGAATCTGTTCGCTTTAATAACCAAAAGAAATGAGGCCTCAGACCAAAAGCAAAATGTTAAAATAGTAATTCCCAAAATTATTACTGAACATCAAAATGACAAGCTGGACACAAAGGCAAACTAAAAACATCTGCTGACAATAGGAAACTTAAATTAAAAATAAACTTCACTCAGTGTTTTATGACCTGAAGACAAAAATAATTAAGAGCTCCAAAGAATGTATAAAATTTATATGAAAGTAATGAACTGCCAAAAAATCAAAATTGTTCCCTATTAAGAAATGTTATGAAGAAAAAGCAAAATTTTTGTGTACGAGTCCAGAAAATACTGAGAAACCTAAGTAATAAAAGACTTCGTGCCAAATGGTATAATGAATAATCCGAGGCTATCGTATGCACGATTGAATATTTAAAACTTGCATTTAAAAAATGATATTTATTTACAAGTTAAAATCAGCTACACTGGCAAGCACTTTCAAGGCTACTTTAGCCTCATCATCGGGCCCAATTGCGCGAAAGGATGGTTACAGGCATTTATATACAATCGTGGAATAACAAATGATGTTGCCAAACTGGAAATGGCATACTACAAATAATTATATGTAAATTAAACTCACGTATCTGGAGATCCAACAGGTGAAGCATTTAGCTGGTTCGACAGCAGAATCCAAGGGCGAGGTATAATCACAGGTAAATAGTCACTGCAACAAAGAATGTTTATCAGTGCAGAGGCAATCAGTGTGGTACGACTCCAGTCTGGGTAATGTTAACCTTGCGCCACTGTGCGGGCTAAGGCAGAAGAGGTAGAGCCAACCAAACTGCATATATGTTGCTCTGCCACCCGTACTTGCACTGAACGTAGGGTAGAGCCTATATAGGAAGGGTCTTCAGAATACGGTGAAGAAGAAACAAGTGGGATGTTATAAACACCAGATCTATGTAGTAGGTGAATCTTGTCACGGTCCTTGCGCAGCAAATTGAATAAATTGAAGGTGCGTATTCCAAAAGAAATATGGAACCTAGCGCAGGCATTCCCAAGGATGTTGACAATGGTTGGGGTGTAGTCAATCGTACCCACATATCGTACAGTTTGTGACTCCCGTTGCAATGCTGTGAATTGAAGACGATTCATCCTTCTGTCCAGGCGGGATATGTCGTGAGAGTAGCCAAACGTGGAAGCAACTGTCAAAATCCTCTGAAATTCTGCTCATTGTAAAGAGGGGTTCGAAGAATGGGAATAGGAGCGTTTGAGTAGAAATCTAAACGCAGCTAGCTTATGGCTCCATGGGTGTGAAGAGTCGCGAGGAATAAGTACAGGACACGCAGAAGGCTTCCTGTACACAGAATATTGTAAACCTGTAGAACTATGTGAAAGAAGGAAGTCTATAAAAGGTAGAGAGCCTTGTTGTTCCAACTCAATGGTTAATTTAATCGTAGGATACTGTGAGGATAAAAAACCTGTAAAGGAATGAAGTTGTTCAACAGAAAAGGACCGAAAAACCAGAATGTCATCTACATAATGGATATACAGAAGGGATTTCAAAGGAAAAACATTAAGTGCTGTATTTTCTAATTCCCGTAAGAGAAACTCTGAAAGAACAGGAGACAGGGAGGAGCCCATATGTGCCCCCCCTGTTGGTAGATGACATTATTAAATTTGAAAAAAGAGCATGAGGCCACAAGCTGTAAAGCTGACATTATGGCCTCCACTTCGAGGGGAAAAGCCAGGGTAAGTGGAAAGTTTCCTCTCGATAATGCTAGGAATGGTAGGGATGGGCACATTTGGAAATAAAGACTCCACATCCAATGAAGCCATAAGAAATTTGAAAAGAAAATGCTCAAATGATATTCACAGCTTGGGTGGAACTTCTGATAGAATATGGGGAAGAACTAGTCAGGGGAGCCAAAAACTTCGCCAGAGCTGACTCAAGGGGCCGAGATGGGCTATTTGCACTCGAGACCAGGTGACGAACTGGATAAACTGGTTTATGTAACTTGATTTTATTAAATGCAAGTGGGATACTGGGTCCAGGGGCAGATGTAAGTTTGCAGAGATTTCCTGGGGTAAACAACCCTGACTTTTTAGTCTGTAAATCGCCGAGATAAAGGCCTTCGTCAGGTCTTGAGAGACTACCTTATGAGGAATCTTTTGGATAGCTGCATAAGGTAGTCTCTCTCAAGACCCGACTAAGGCCTTTACCTCGGCGATTTAGACTAAAAAGTCAGGGTTGTTTACCCCAGGTAATCTCTGCAAACTTACATCTGCCCCTGGACCCAGTATCCCACTTGCATTTAGTAAAATCAAGTTACATAAACCAGTTTATCCAGTTCGTCCCCTGGTCTCAAGTGCAAATAGCCCATCTCGGCTCCTTGAGTCAGCTCTGGCAAAGTTTTTGGCTTCCCTGACTAGTTCTTCCTCATATTCTATCAGAAGTTCCACCCAAGCTTTGGATATCATTCGAGCATTTTCTTTTCACGGTAAATTTCTTATGGCTTCATTGGATGTGGAGTCTTTATTTCCAAATGTGCCAAATGTGCTGATCCCTACCATTCGTAGCATTATCGAGAGGAAACTTTCCACTTACCCTGGACTTTCCTCTCGAAGTGGAGGCCATAATGTCAGCTTTACAGCTTGTGGCCTCATGCTCTTTTTTCAAATTTAATAATGTCATCTACCAACAAGGGGGGCACATATGGGCTCATCCCTGTCTCCTGTTCTTTCAGAGTTTCTCTTACAGGAATTAGAAAATACAGCTTTTTCTGTTTTTCCTTTGAAATCCCTTCTGTATATCCATTATGTAGATGACATTCTGGTTTTTTGGTCCTTTTCTGTTGAACAACTTCATTCCTTTACAGGTTTTTTATCCTCACAGTATCCTACGATTAAATTAACCATTGAGTTGGAACAACAAGGCTCTCTACCCTTTTTAGACTTCCTTCTTTCACATAGTTCTACAGGTTTACAATATTCTGTGTACAGGAAGCCTTCTGCGTGTCCTGTACTTATTCCTCGCGACTCTTCACACCCATGGAGCCATAAGCTAGCTGCGTTTAGATTTCTACTCAAACGCTCCTATTCCCATTCTTCGAACCCCTCTTTACAATGAGCAGAATTTCAGAGGATTTTGACAGTTGCTTCCACGTTTGGCTACTCTCACAACGACATATCCCGCCTGGACAGAAGGATGAATCGTCTTCAATTCACAGCATTGCAACGGGAGTCACAAACTGTACGATATGTGGGTACGATTGACTACACCCCAACCATTGTCAACATCCTTGGGAATGCCTGCGCTAGGTTCCATATTTCTTTTGGAATACGCACCTTCAATTTATTCAATTTGCTGCGCAAGGACCGTGACAAGATTCACCCACTACATAGATCTGGTGTTTATAACATCCCACTCGTTTCTTCTTCACCGGATTCTGAAGACACCTCCTATATAGGCTCTACCCTACGTTTAGTGCAAGTACGGGTGGCAGAGCACAAATATGCAGTTCGTGTTGGCTCTACCTCTTCTGCCTTAGCCCGCACAGTGGCGCAAGGTCAACATTACCCAGACTGGAGCCGTACCACACTGATTGCCTCTGCACCTGATAAACATTATTTGTTGCTTGCTGAAAGTTTGTGTATTACACGGTCTGCCTCCAGGTGTTGCAATGACGATTTGCCTGTAATTATACCTCTCCTTTGGATTCTGCTGCTGAACCAGCTAAATGCGTCACCTGCTGGATCTCCAGATATGTGAGTTTAATTTACATATAATTATTTGTAATATGCCATTTCCAGTTTGGCAACACCATTTGTTATTCCATGATTATATATAAATGCCTGTAACCATCCTTTTGCGCAATTGGGCCCGATGATGAGGCTAAAGTAGCCTCGAAAGTGCTTGTCAGTGTAGCCGATTTTAACTTGTAAATAAATATCATTTTTTAAATGCAAGTTTTTAACTATTCAATCGTGCATACGACAGCCTCGGATTCTTCATTACACTGAGAAACCAACCACTGATTTTAATTCTAAGCTGTTTTTCTTGAAAACTCTTCTCTGCAGCTTTCTCCGAGCTTAGATTTTCAATGACTTGTTTTTTAAGATTTACTAATACAAGTCCTATATACAGTCATTTGCAAAAGTTTAAGACCACCTGTCCATTCATTGAAAACTAAGATTTTCAAAGAAACAACTAATTACTATTCAGAGATATTTGAAAAATTGAAAAATGACACCACAGCTGAATACTTACATTCTTTAGAACACAAAAAGGTTGAAATCAGTACTCTGCATGGCAGCTTTTTTTTTTTTTTTTTAAACGGACAGAATATGATGTGGCATACTCTCAATGAGGGATTTGCATTGGGAATTTGATGGCTGTTTTTCTGCTACCTTGTCTATTAAAATCACCATCATATCACTAAGCTGTTCCCTGAGATTCAGAGATTAGCTCCACAAAGAAATATAAACTAACTACTAGATAAAATCAAACTTCTCCATTTACAGCGAACTTGACACACAACTCGGGCTTCTCTCTTTTTTTTTTTTTTTGATTGGAGGTTTAACGACTACTGTGAGCAACTCAATGGGCTATAAGCAGTCGCCAGTCTTTAATTTAGGGTCACTGGTTCCAGGCAAGGGAGAGAGCCAGTGCTGTAAGACAAACACAACATCCATGCCTCACCAGGATTCGAACCCGGACCCCTTCTGGACGAATGATCAAAGGCCATCCCTAAGACCATTGCGCCACCGGGGCAGCCAACTTGGGTTTCACTGACATCCATCACATGTACACAAGACCTTCTATACTTCATACTCATAATATTTTTCTCACGCAGACACTCCTGAATCTGACCCTCCCATGACTTACTTGGCCTTCCTTAATTTTTCCTTCCTGCCACCTTTAGGCTAAAAAATTTTTTTTTTTTTTAGTAAGCATCTCATCACTAATTCTTTCAACATGGCCAAACCACCGAAGCATATAAGTCTCCACCTTGCTAACAACATTTTGCTTCACATTACACAACTGCAACACATCTTAATTCCTTACACGATCAGAATGTGTGTTGCCACAAACCCCCATAAGTAATGCATTTCTCCAGCACACAAATGACTTCTATGTTTCTTCTGTAGTACGCAGATTTCACTGCCATACATCAGAGCAGGCACAATTACACTTTCATACACAGCCATGCGGGTCTCTCTTGAGAACCCATCATTCCTGTGAAACCCTCCTAAGGCAGCTATGACATTCAATGAAGAATTCACTCTCCTACTAATTTCACCATCCAATTTGTTCTCTCTGTCAAACATGCTTCCTAAATACACAAACTCATTCACCTGGTCAATCACTGTGCCATTTAGACTTATATTACATTCAGTGCTAACAGTTCCTCGCTCAAAAACCATAACTTTGGGTTTTCCCTTATTTATACTCAGTTTGAATTTCATGCGAACTTCGTATATCCGGGAAAACATACTCTGCAACTCACTTTTGCTCTCTGCCAACAGGACTGTGTCATCAGCATACAGCAATCTGCACACACAGATATTACCAAGACATAAACCAGTATTGTACATCTTGGCATCACGCATGCATGCATCCATAAATATATAAAACAGCAATGGTGACATTACACAGCCTTGTCTGACTCCTGCACCAATAGAAAACCATTTTGATAAAACACCATTGACTTGTGCACAAGCTCTACTGCCAGCATACATGGCTTTTACACTGTTAAGTAGATTCCCAGTATCACCATAATCATTCAATACCTTCCACAAAAGTGTCCTATTTACTCGGTCATAAGCTTTCTCTAAATCTATGAAAGCAGCAAAACCTTTCTTACCAACAGCCAGATACTTACTTTTCAATCATCCTGAGTAATGCAAAAATTTGGTTAGTGCAGCCTTTCCCAGACACAGTGTTAGAATTAGAAATAAATCTTATACTGGCCCAGCGGACCACTAGAATTTGCAAACCACTGGTCCACCAAACTGCCCACTGGTTCGTAAAAAAAAAAAAAAAAAAAAAAAAAATTAAAGACATTTACAATATATGTAGAAAATAACATTTCAATGGAATTATCTCCAACATTTGTGTTTTTAAATCTATCATTAGTTTGCAGCCTAAAAAAAAACCATACAGCAAGGTAAAAGAAATACAAATTCGTTTTTTAACTTGCAACAAACTAGAAAAAAAAAAACTTTACTGGCCATCTGGGCCAGTAAAATCAACAGTTCAGTGGTCCGACTGAAGTTTTACTGGCCAATGGTCAACGGACCACTGGATAATTCGAACACTACAGGCATAAAACCACTCTCTGATGTAAGACCTCGTACTTTTTCAATTCACATCACATTTTCAATAATGACCTTACCCATACCCTTTCCGTTGCGCACTTAGTAGGTTAATACCACAATAGTTCTTGCAGTCAGTCTGATCACCTTTTTCCTTATACAAGGGAACAATGATAGCATCTTTTAAAATGGTCCACAAATTTTGGATGTGGTTAAGGTTGGGACTATTACCGTGGCAGTCAAGCACAGTTATGTTTTTCCTCTGCAGGTAGTTCTTTACTGTCTTTGATCTGTAGCATGGAGCACCATCATGCATAAAGATTGTGCATCTGTGCACTTGCATATGAGTTGACAGCTTCTCACATAACATTTCCACATAAAAAGGATGACCAGTCACGGTAGTGCTTGTCAGTAAAAAAGATAACAAAGCAGTACCGGATGCTGACATAGCACCCCATATCATCTGACTAGGTGGATGTCTCACGGTGCTAACAGTGTATTTTTCATCAAACCTTTTGCCTTTTGTTTTTTTGCCTTTTGTCGTCAAATATGTGCTTCAAGTGATTCAAATTGACAAACAGTTGATTCATCGGAAAAAGAACTCGGCTCCAATTTTCAGCAGTCCAAAATTGATGATGCTTTGCAAACTGGAGTCTCTTCTTTTTCGTGACACAGGTTAGTCTAGGTTTATGTGCAGGTTTATAAGACTTTAATCCAAAAGCTTTGCTAAGATGCCGGGAAACAGTGCTAATACTAATATCAGACCCTTTTGAATGTAGAAAGGCCTTGGTTTTTTTGCACAAACTCAGAGAACGCATAACTATTCACCTTATGGTACTGTCATCACATGGGGTTGCTTTCCTTGGTCGTGTACTTCTCTTTGGGTCACTAAATTCACCTGTGTGTTGATATTTCATGATTGCATTATGAATAGCAGTCTTGCTCACATTCACCTTTCTGCTTATGTCATGTTTGGAGTATCCTTCATGATATAAAGTAACTATTCATACCCTCTGAGTAACACTTCACGACTATTTCTTGCTCATTTTTTGCTATATAGAAAATATGTACAAAATCTCTCAGCATGAAAACCAGAAGCAAACTGATGCTCACAAGCTTCCCCAAACAACACAGATAGGAAGTTGAGTAATACAGACAGTAGCTGATGCAATCGGCAGAAATCGCCTAATGCCAACAGGTGGTCTTAAACTTTTGCAAATGACTGTATATATAGTACTACACTCTCTGTTTTACGAAGAATATATGGAAATTTCGTGGAGCAAATATGAACAACATGTAAAACACAAGGTTCGTACCCTTCCAAGCATAATTAAATTCAAGCACTTTTCAAGGACTTATTAAACCGAATTATTATATGTGTGTATTGTTGGTCAGTCAGCAGGTAGGCGTTTGAGTAAGTTCAGATCATTAATCTTAGCTGGGGAAGGCACACCTTCAATGACCTGCCATTACCCCTTGCCCCCAGTTAGTATATTTTATTAACTTTGAATCGCCCCTCTGTTTTGGTATTTTTCGAAATCATTTTATTTTGTGGAATATTTTGAAAGGGTACATTATTTTCATATTCATCTGCTAGCATGACACTTACTGTTTGCTTTAATTTTTTATTTTTGATACATGACCTTGATGCATTTTTTTTTTTTTTTTTAATGCAGACAGGAGACTAAGGGTCTACGCATGAAGAACAAGCAATTCCCGGAAGTTCCATTCTCCGGCAAGAATGCATCCCTAACCCAAGTAAAACAGACATCACAATTTGTGAATACATCATTCCACTTATTTTACTCACATGGCTGATGCTTTACTCTGTAGTGATATCATAGCCAAGATACCTTCTGTCCACACACTCCCCTGGGTTGAACGCAAGTTCTGCACTATTTGATCAGTTTGGTGTTTTATCACAACTACACAAAAATCTCCTACACATTTTTTTAGCACGGGCAATTATTTAACACATGCTCTTTCATATCATTGCTTAACAAACAAAATTTTTTTCAAGTACTATTTACAGAGCTTTAAACTTTTTCAAGTACTTTCAAGGACTTGAAAATGAACTTTTTTATTCAAGGACTTTTCAAGGTTTTCAAGGAGCGTATGAACCATGAAATAACTAAGTCTTACATTTGTTAGTCTATGTACAGACCTAAAAAAAAACCAAAAAAAAAAAAAAACCCGAGCCACTCCCCTTAACTTTCAAACCATTTGCCGCAGAAAAACAACTAAGGTACCGTTGGAAAGCACTCGAAGGGAACTATCACTTGATGTGAATAAAATGCTAATTAACATGTTAATTTGCTCACTATCTCCGAATTGTTCCATATAAGAGGTATGTCATTTTATGCGCATTCTATTTATGGAAAAACTCCTAAATCTTAAATATCATACAAATCGGATGATTAATAGCGAAGATATTTGCAAACAAAGTTAGAGGGGACATCCATATATCTACATCTGGAAAACACACCTGGAATGTTTCCTTCCCTGCAAGAAGAGTGATAATGCTGGAAAGTCTGCTTCTTGCGCGTACCTCTGACAAACTGAATGCAGAGTACAGACAAGCAAAGGCCCAGGGACGGAGTTCATTTACTCTTGCCGTTTCCTTTATAACAACTTCATTTATTCGTGCTAATGACTTGAATTAATGTTAGAATAAACAGTATGTATTTTTCTAATAATGGAAAACCTGAATCTATGCAAGCTGAAATTTGTTTTGAATATTCTTGTTGCCGATCATTACACTTTCTCGAGGCACTGAGTATTCGCGTATCACTGAAAGATTGTTTCATAATAGAACCACGAAATCCAATTTTTTAGAACATCTTTTGTAAAAAAAAAAAAGATTGTATTTGTGTTATCGGTTTGTCTGTACGTCCGTCCGTCTGTGGACATCTTTTGCAACTATTAGTCCGATTTGAAATATATTTTTTTTGCATTCGGAAGCTTGAAATGTGCCAATGATGATCTTTCATTTCGTTTTTTTTTTTTTTTTTTTTTTTACGATGTGCAATTTTGGCGCTAGAGGGCATAAAGGCAGATGATATCCAATTTGAAACAGATTTTATTACATATATTTGCTTCTAAGCATTCGATTGAAAAAAAATTGTTTTACCTTTTGATTCCATTTATGTTGAAAAGCATTTTCGGTATAGTCACTTTTTCAAGTTATGCATAGATTTTACGCTGGGGTGAGTGGGGGGGGGGGGGGAGTAAATTGTGTTTTACCCAATCTGTACTTCTAAAACTCCAATTTGAGAAATTCTTTCTTCAGTTGATACAGCTCCTGATGGGAAATCTTTTGCATATATTTCTAATTTTTGGTAAAGAATGGTTTGGCCACCACGGGGCATAAGCATTAATTTCTGCTTCTGATGTATTTACAGCAAAATCTGAGCTTTTAAAATCTGGATTGAAAAAGTTCATTCGTGGACTGATACCACTCTCATAAATTTTTTTTTCGGAATTTTTTCTTCTTAAAATAATGCATGGTTTCTCCGCCAGGGAGCGTAGATGTATGATATATTTTTGTTAATATCTCTGGCTTCTAAGAGTCCAAATTGAAAAACTTCTTTCTTGTTGCATATAGTTTCTAATGCGAAATGTTTTTCATACAATTCCAAAATTTTCAAGTAATTCATAGACTTTCCACTAGGGGGCGTAAAGGTAAATTGCGTTTTCCCAGATATCTCTGCTTCTAAAACTCCGATTTGAAAAATTCTTCCTGTATCACACACAGCAGCTACTGATGGGAAATGCTTTGCACATAATTTCTTATACCGGATGTTTTACTGGGTAGTGAGTACTTTCCTGTGGAATAAATCGTTTAAGAATAACGAGATGGTGCTGTAAGTCCGAGGCATCGATCAGCAGGTGACAGGCATTCGTGAGGAAGACTTAGTGGGACGGTGGGCACGCGATTTTGAACATGCAGTGATATACCACGGAAGAAAGAGTTTTCTTGGTGAAAAATCGGTATGCAGAGGGAGGAAACCCCACAAAGTTGTTACGAAAGTGGGGTCCAGTGTTTAAGAATCGTCGTAAGCCATCCCAGGCGTACCTGATGAATTTGGTAGCGAAGTTCGAACGAACCGGCAATGTCACAGATGACATAGTAAGCATGGCGACAAAGAGAAGAACAGCGCGGATGGCGGAAAACATTGAAGCCGCACAGGAACTCTTGCACAAAGAAGCCCGTACGTCAACAAGAAAACTTGCGCAGCAACTAGACGTTAGCCCAGCTTCCGCATGACGCATTGTGACGACGGATTTGGATATGCTTCTCGACAAAATCCAGGTGCATCAGCCTTTGAGAACAAATGCCATCCGGCAGCGTTATGAGTTTGCGAATGACATGAGTTCACTGATCGATGAGCACAACTTTGATATGAAGAGTACTGTCTTCAGTGATGAGGCGCACTTCTGGTTGAATGGCTATGTTGACTGACAAAATTATCGCATTTGGGGAAGCGAGAACCCGGAGGTCTGTGTTGTGAAGCCTCTCCATCCACTGAAGCTAACCGTTTGGTGTGCAATGAGTGCTGATGGCCTCACTGGGCCCTTTTTCCTGGAGTCCACAGTTACAGCCGCCACCTGCAGTGACCTTTTGAAGAATCGTTTTTCCCCGCTGTAGTCCAGAAAAACTGGATTCACAACTGCATGTTTCAACAGGACGGAGCACCTCCACACTCCACAAATGCTGTTCTTGATTTGCTTCACTAGCAGTATGGCCCACGGGTCATCGCCAGACGATTTCTCCAACGTTTTACCGCCGGTCTCTCTTGGCCTCCATACAGCCTCGATTTAACGCTGCTTGACTTCTTCTTGTGGGGCTATCTGAGAGATCAAGTGTACCAGGAAAACCCGCGAACACTGCCTGACCTCCAACATGCCATCCAACAGAAAATTGCATGGATCCTGTCGAACATCTTCCCGTCTGTACTGCAGCACTTCGAAGCACATATCTGCGACGTCATGACAGCGGATGGTCATCATGTGGAACATGTCATCCATTGATTACCTTTTGCCTACTTTTACTGCTGTAAACGTCTTTTTCCTCTTCCAATAAAGTAAGTTAACTTTACTGTCTCTTTCTTTTGTCACTACATAGTGAAACACCCAGTATTTGGTAAAGAATAGTTTGACCACCAGGGGCCGTAAGCGTTTATTTCTGCTTCTGGTGTATTTGCATCTAATCTGAGCTCCTGAAAATTCAATTGAAAAAATTCTTTCGTGGACCCATTTCGATCTCTTTGGGAAAAATTTTCAGAATACTCTATTCTTACAATAATGTATAGTTTTTCTGGCAGGCGGCGTAGATGTATATCCTATTTTTGTCAATAGCTCTGCTCCTAGGAGTCAGATTTGAAAAATTATTTCTTTGTTCGAGAGCACATCCGCTGCGAAATGTTTCTCATGCAATTTCAAACTTTTCTTAACGCAGAAGTTTGCCACGAGAGGGCGTAAGCTCACATTTCTGTTTACAGCAATATCTGAGGGACTAAAACCCCGATTGAAAAACTTCTTTCTTCAGTCAGATACTACAAAATGTGCAAACTCTGAGCGTATTTTCTTACCAAAATAATGCAAAATTTCGCCGCTAGGGACGCCAATGATTTTCTTAATATCTCTGCTTTCAAATGTGAAATTTAAGAAATTCGTTCAACATTGGGTTCCATTTACCTTGTGGAACACTTTAGGTTAGTATTTGAGGAGTTTTATAGTTTATAGTTCTGTCGCTAGGTGGTGCTTGTGTACTTCTGTTTGCAGCCGTATCTTCGCTTCTGAAAACTCTACAGAGAAATTGTTTTTTTTACTGTATGCCATTCACGACAATAGAGATGTGGAACAGTATCCTCTTTAAATAATGCACATGTTTCCCACTAGGTGGTGCAAGGGTCAATACCTTTTTTTTCGCTACCTCTGCTTGCGGGAGACGTATTTGAAAATTTGAAAAGTTATTTTTCCTTAGCATAGCTTTTTCCATGAAGAATATTTTAAGCCAACTTTCAACTTTCCTATTATGCAAAATTCTTGAGATAGAAGGCGTAGAATTATATCATGTTTCTTTCTATATTTGTTCTTTTAACTGTTCTATTTGAAAATTTGTTTCTCTCCGATATCCTTCTGCAATGAGAAAATGATTTGTTAATTTTTGTAGCGTACGTTTTAGACGGTGTTAGAAGAAATGTAGCTGTTTCTATTTCTGGATGTTTTATTGATTGTAAAAATCCGGTTAATATTTTCTAACTGGTTGCATTGACTTTGAATAACTTTGAAAATTTTAATTCGCATCAGAAACGGTTCAAAAGATGTGCTCATTAGAACAGAAAATTCGGTGTCATTGTTCTTTTTATTTCAAATATTTGGAAGGCACAAATATAGAAAACGAGGATGTAAATTATCAAATATAACTGAAAATACGTATAAAACTCTATACCGCTTGTCACTGGTCAGGTATTACGAGAACCAGCTAAAAAGTCCACATTCGAGCCGGGCACAGCCACACATGAACACAGAGTTCAAATAGTTCAAATTAGGGCAGGGGATGGATCGATTTAATAAAATAAATCCGCAAATATAGTTTACGTTCTACTCTGATATACCGAACCGTGAAAAGGTTCTTTGTAACAATGATTAAAGTTGTCAACTCTTTTATATATACCATGGAATATATAAGGACTGGCACTGCTGTTAATCTACTGAATGGTTACAGATTAATCTCTATGTGCACCAAAAGACACATGGCATGTTTGAAGTCAGGTTTCACTTACCCATAATCCACTATTTAAGTAAATTAGGGCATTAGTACATTTTAAATGATGCAGATGCTTGAGCCACGCCCTATTTCGATAATTTCTTTTCTAGCCGTCCGTGGCATTTTGGAATATATAGCACATTAATGTGTTCCCAGTTGAACACGTTGAGAAAAGGTTGACAACTCATTCGGAACACATTGAGAAAGTAATTCCGGAAAATGTATTCGCAGTTTGCTACAAGAGTGTTCCATGCTTTTGCTACGAAGTTTCCCGAATATGTTATGTAAAAATACTAGTATCTTCTATCATAAAACATTTTATGGCGGAAAGAGCTTTGATAGCACATGCGGAACAGGTTCATATACATTCGGAACACTTTGGCAACATATGAGGAACTCAATGATCACCGAATTTTTGGAAATGGCTTTCGCAAAATGCTATGAAAGTGTGCAATCTATTCCAAATGATTTGTTATTTTCCACCTCAAAAACTCACTTTTCTTTCCTAGTTACCGTGCTTAACATACGAATTAATGGGAACAGCTGTCTTGTAATTTAAATTTGCACCGCTCATGTATTGATTCCACGTGTCAATCTAAAATAATAAAATTTTCTTTGTTCGAAAGTATGAACGTTTGTCCCATTTTGTCGCCCACAGCGGACTCGTATACCGCTTTGCTTTGTTGTTATAGCAAAAAGGACCGATTTCCAATAGCTGTTGGTGTGACGCCATCTCATCTAAATCATTCTGACATGACATCAGAGATGCATTATGTCACACTATCAACTCTTTTGAAACAGGAAAGCATTACGTCAGGAATTTTAGTTCTACTTTGTCGTTCATAAATGACACATAGAATTTTTCATTTAGAATCCTATCATCTGTCTGTCAACCCTTTTTATAGCCACTTCTGGCCATAGGTATCTATCAATTCTTTATTCGGGAGGATAATTGTCTAATTTCCTACGTTGACCAGACAGCTTGGGAAATGAATTTTTCTGCTACTGCCAGCATGAGGAGAAACAAAGTGCATCCGGGACCGACTTGACAGGGAACCACCTACACATTGGCGTCCCCAAGCCCAAGGAGGCTGTGGAAAACCCGGGGAAAACGGCAGACTAGTTTGCAGGTAGGTCCAAGATTCGAACACCCGACAAGAATTCTGTCGCATGAAATTTAATTTTTAAGATTTCCCTTGGGAACCTAAAATGTTTATTTTAGATTGTCAAACCAGTTTCTTTTCTCATTTAAGTCTAAAAATTGAGAGTTCCAATAAGGTAGGTAACAGTGTGTTTTTATTATTTCATGCGCATGCTGAAGATACATGATTTGGGAACTTTCTTTTTCCTTAAACTATGAAATTCTTAGAATATAACTAAATTTTTTTCGTAGAGTATAATAACCAGTTATTATTTTATTTATATTTGAAGAAGGAATAAAAAGAAAACAAAAAGAAAAGAAAAATGCAATTAGATCCATATTAAACTACACTAAGTAAGCTTTAATGCTCCAAATGCTACTGGTTACGGTTATTTTCTTAACCGGTGGTCAAAAACCTCTAATGCCGAAGAGGCGCTTTGCATACAGATCAAAGCTACACATGTAGATTCGGCTTCTGTATTGCAGCGAAAGGCAGTTGCGTTTTGTATATTGCACAGTTTAAGCAGTATAACTACAATGGAAAATATCAATGAATCGGAACAATAAGCAAATACATGCTGAGTACACCATACTTCGAGACGGAATGTATACAGGAGCAAATCTGCAACATAAAAAAAAAAAAATAAAAAAATCAGGCACTCTGATTTACTCGCACAGAAAGCAATTTGCAGTTTTCATTTGCATGTCCACAGTTTCATAATTTGACGAAGCTGTAAAGGTATTTATGAAAGAAATATTTTTTTGAATTAAACAATATACAGGAGTCAGCTATGTAACCAATAGAGAAAAATAAATATGTAACTGCAGGAACCACGTCGTAAGTTAAGTTATTTTGGTGCAAAATTATTAACTTATAATGTTCATTATTAAAAGTTGCAATTACGCATTGGATTTCCTCAATCCCATGGTTTCCATCTTGTATTAATACAGCCTCAGTATCAAACAATGTCACATGGAAACACTTTCTCCTAAGTGCTTACAAAGTATTGTGAAGTAAACCGTTTTACAGTAAGTAGAGGAAAATGGTTTTTTTATGCACGGCCCCTTAATGGATGTATGCTTGAGTTTTCGCTTATATCTCAGCAAGGTTTTATGCTATCACGCTGTAAATTTGATTTTAAAGGTTTCAAAATATTTCCTATCCCATGGACTATTTATCTGATATGGTCATAATTCTTTTGTTTTCATGATCATATTTCATAATTTATAATTCCTTTAATATACCAGTTCTGTTCTTGTATAGTTGTTCGTATTATCTGGGCCTCTTTGTGTTTAACTGTTGCAACACCGAATCACTGTATCTGTTCTCGATTAAATGATACAAATCAAAAACTATTTTCGCAGTTTAACATTAGCGGCATCTTTTTTCCGTAGCTCACTGTACACGTATTTAATGGTCGATTTGTATGAAATTTGGAATTTAAGGGTTTTATTATGTGCTGAATAGAATGAGCGTAAAATATCATACCTCTTATATGGAAAAATTCGGAGATAGAGAGCTAATTAGCGTGTCAATTAACCTTAATTAGCATGTTTCTTCACATCACACGATAGTTCCCTTCAAGTGCTTTCCAATGGTACCTTACTTGTTTGAATGCGACAAACGGTTCGAAAGTTAAGGGGGTGGCTCGTGTTGTTTTTATAGGTCTGTACATATAGGTACATAAACCACATTCAAGTTTTAACACACACACCCCCCCCCCCCTCTTCACCCAAATCCCTTTGAATCTAAGTAGAGTGCTTTGAACATTCTTTTCATCTTATTTCGTACACATATTTTTCTCAATCAACTGAGTCCACAGAATACTTAAATGACAATTTTTAACATAGAATTTTTTAAGGATCATTTTATAAAATCATCTTTGGCACTCAACCTACTTTATCAATAATGTGTTCTACTAGTTTGCAGAAATTATTTATTTGAATACACGAGTAGTTTCATAGCATACCCCAAGTTTCTATCTTTTGCCCATACTGCTGCTAGTAGAACTTCACCACTGGATTCAACAATCTATAATTCAAACTATATATTATTATCAGTCATTAACATTCCTGGAACAGTTCATTTTGATTGACCCAGCAGAATACTAAACGACACAATTATTAAATCCCAACACCAATATTACCTGTGAGCAACAATATTCTTTAAAGCCATGCAAAGTGTTCATTTCATGATCACACTGTTCATGTACCATTGGCACTTCAGACTACTGTTGATGGCTAAAACCTTCCTAAATTATCTGTTTCACGAAGAATAAAACTCATATTAGATACTATACATACCTTCACATGTTATTTTTGTGCTCTGAAGTGCGAGATGTCGAAGACTCTGATTGTTCAACAAGCCCTGCTTCAACTGATGAATACCCTCATTACAGATGTGGTTGTGACCAATATCTAAAACCATGAAGCTGTAGCATACAAGCTGAAAGCAGTTGGAAGTATGTTTCAGAACAATCAAGAAACAAAACCAAAGCATTATTTGCTAAGTAATGAAAATTTCAACATAAATGCACAAAATCACATAAAATCAGAATTTCACCATGAAATCACATAATTAACATATGTAAGTCTGTCATCTCATAAAACTGTTAATCTGATCAACTTTATTCCAAAATTTATTTAAATCGACGATAACATGTTGCAAGAGTAATTTATAGAAGTCAGCTGTATGTGGGGGATATGCTTAATATACTGCCTACTACTCTACACTAATGGAATGAAATATATATTTACATAATACCATACTTGTGTATGTGTGTGGGGGGGAGGGGGGTGCATGCCTGAAAGTACAAGAATGTTCTTTTACTCATGTTTTTTAATATTCACTTGTACATGTTGCAAACCAATACAAGTATTCACATAGCGTACATTAAATGACCAATCCATATTTATTGCTGTAATACTTTCTTTTTCAATTTGCTTTCATTCAAATTACTAAATTTCCTATAACTCAATGAGAAATCCAATACATCATCAGTATCGAGTATGTGCACAGTTTAAGGCTTGTTTGGGAAACTCTACTTAAAGTAAAATTTTGAATGACAGTTATGATCAGAATTGATGATGTTCTATCTCAGGGGTAATAATCATAAAATGCCAAATTTAATGTTTTTAATTAAATAGCCATTATATTTAAGGTCTACATGGCCATTTTACTTTAAGGCAAAACCACAATTGGCTCATTTAGTTTAAATCACCACTATTTACCCATCTTTATATATAGTAGGGATGTAAGGTCAGGTGATGCGTAACATCACAGCCTCTCCTTGACAAATGTCAACCCCGCCTTCTCGTGGTGCATCCTGTTCCCACTAAAGGGGCTCTGACGACCGCCCATAGCGGTATAACTATACCATCGGGATCAGAGGAAATGCTATCCCACACTCACCAACCCGCTTGGCCAGCGTGGTGAGTTATGGCCAAACCCTCCAAAATGATTCCACAACTTAAATCTTGGCCCTCAGTCTCCGGCAGCTGGAATGTACCTGGCCAAGGCAGCGGCCAGTGCGACATGAAGGCAGAGGGTGCTAAGAATCCCCGGAGGACCGGACTAGGCTGCCATCTGATGCTGACCTTGGCTACTTACAATGGACGCTCCCTATCTTCTGATTCAAGGCTTCTTGAATTGGAAGAGGAACTACAAAGGATCAAGTGGGACATCGTGGGGCTAAGTGAGGTAAGGAGAAAAGGAGAAGATCTCATCGAACTGAAAAGTGGACATCTCTTCTACTATCGTGGGACAGATACTGGCAGAACTAGTGGTGTTGGATTTATAATAAACAAGAAACTGAAGGACAAAGTTGTAGAAGTTGAAAGTTCCTCTGACAGAGCTGCACGACTTGTTATCCAACTCTCGAAAAGATACCAGGCTCAGATTATTCAAACTTATGCACCCACCACAAGTCATCCTGAAGAAGAAATTGAAGAATTTTATGAGGAAATTTGTCATCTAAATAATAAAGGTAAGCAGCATTTGAAGATAATTATGGGAGATTTCAATGCAAAAATAGGGCAACGGCAACAGAATGAAACTTCAGTAGGTAAATTCGGTCATGGCAACAGAAACCTGCGTGGAAATACTCTCGTTGAGTTTGCAGAGGCAGAAGGGTTTTTCATCTTGAACTCCTTTTTCAAGAAAAAGCCACACAGGAAATGGACATGGAGACATCCAAATGGGACGACAAGTGAAATTGATTTTATTATGTGTAACAAAAAATTCGGCCATAGAAGACTGCAGTGTGCTAAACAAGTTCAACACAGGTAGTGACCATAGATTGGTGAGATGTAAGATGCACCTCAACACTAAACTTGAACGTGGCAAGCTCATAGGACAAACAAAATCTATTGACATAACCAACCTTAAAAAACACCATAATACCTTCAAATTAGAACTGAAGAACAGGTTCTCTGCTTTAGAAGGCCTAACATCGGAAGAAGTGGACATCTCTGAAGTTAACAGAAAAGTAACCAAAGCTCTTATGGAAACAGCAACAAAATTAGCTGGGTCTAAGAACAAGTTGCATGTGAACAAATTATCAGGAAAAACCAAAATGTTGATGCAAAAAGAAGAGAGATGAGGACAACTAAAGAAGATGTGACTTCCAAAGTGGAATATATAGAGCTATGCAAGACAGTAAGAAAAAGTATCACTGAAGAGGTAAGGAGATTCAACTGTGAACTAGTGAGGAAAGCAATTGAAAACAACCAAAGCCTAAAGATAGCAAAGGGACATCTCAGTAAGGGAAGAAAACAGATTATGGCACTGAGAAAAGAAGATGGTTCTGTAACAAGAAATAGAGGCGAAATTTTGACAAGAGTGAAAGATTTCTACTCCAAATTATATGAAAGGGATGATATATGCACTCCAGACATCATGAAAGATACCAGTACCAGAGTTCCCCTCCAGTCCTTCCAGCAGAAGTTGCACATGCAATCAAGAACATGAAGCGAGGAAAAGCTCCAGGAGAAGATGGAATTACTGTAGACATCATACAAGAAGCAAGTGGAGAAATCGAAACAGTACTCGCCCAAATTTTCACTCGATGCCTTAATGAAGGAAAGATTCCTGAGGATTGGAACACCGCTACAATGATCCTGCTACATAAGAAAGGTGACATTGAGGATCTCGGAAACTACAGACCTATCAGCCTCCTATCAGTAGTTTATAAAATCTTCACTAAAGTTCTTTCACACCGCTTGAAGGTAACACTGGACATGGCTCAACCGAGAGAACAAGCTGGATTCAGGAGTGGCTACAGCACAATAGATCATATCCACGTGCTGAGAGAACTAATTGAAAGAGCGAGGGAATATGAACTTCCATTGTGCATGGCTTTTATCGATTATGAAAAAGCCTTTGATTCGGTGAAACCATCAGCAGTTACAATGGCTCTGAAAACCTGCGGTATTGAAGATGCATACATTAATATTATTAATAACATCTATGAAAATGCAAGTGCAAAGATTAGGCTGTTTGAAAATACAACACACGTAAAAATTGGGAAGGGAGTGAGACAAGGTGACACCATATCTCCGAAGCTCTTTAATGCCACATTGGAGGGTGTTTTTCAGTCACTGAGCTGGGAAAACAAGGGGATAAAGATTAATGGAGATTATCTAACCCACCTTCGTTTTGCTGATGACGTAGTCATTTTTGCAACTACCCCATCAGAGCTGCAGAGTATGATCCAGGAACTTGCTGACAAGAGTAAAGAAGTGGGATTAAAAATGAACTTTCAGAAGACAAAAGTGATGTTCAATGCTTTTACAAGAAATGAAGATTTATCGATTGATGGAGAAAAGCTGGAGATAACAGACACGTACGTTTATCTTGGACAGCAGATATCAAGTGAGGGTCACATTGATGAAGAAATTAATCGGCGTACAAAACTTGCCTGGAGAGCTTTTGGAAGAAACAGCATAATTTTCAAGAGCAATATGCCATTATGTCTTAAAAGAAAAGTGTTTGATCAATGCATCCTTCCAGTGCTTACGTATGGTGCGGAGACGTGGACCTTAACTAAAAGAGACATACAAAGGCTGCAGACAACTCAAAGAAGCATGGAGAGGTGCATGCTTGGTGTAACCAGGAGAGATAAGAAGAGGAACTCGTGGATCCGAAAAATGACAAGAGTGGAAGACATCATGATCAGAGTTAAATCCCTGAAATGGCAATGGGCTGGACATACTGCCAGAAGGACAGATCATCGATGGACAGCCGAAATTTTAGATTGGATTCCAAGGGACAGGAAAAGACCCAGAAGAAGACCACATGGGAGATGGGTGGATGAAATTCGAAAGTATGCAGGGGTGACATGGAGGAGACTGGCACAAGACAGACCGTTGTGGAGGAAACTTGGGGAGACCTTCGTCCAGCAGTGGATTGATAATGGTTGACAATGATGATGATGATATATAGTAATTTGGAATCCGACTTACACTAAACAAAAACAGCAGTTGACTGATTTTAGTTTAAGTTCTGTTCAGCCATTTTTTTTTTTTTAAATCCCAATGTTTTTCTGACCTTCTTATAGTAATCCTCCATATGAAGTTTCAACCAGTAAATGCACACTTAAAAGCATAGAAAGAATTAGTGAACTAATATTTTTCTGAAAACAATACCTCACATAGTACTAAAAAAGACAATTAAAGACATAGTTAAAAAAGACAATTATGAACACTAACTTAACAGCACATTATTTTCAAAACTGAGACTTAAACTAATATACTTACAAGAGCTCTGTTGATGTGTGCCATAGCATTGTGTGTGAGGTGATTATCACGAAGGATAAGTGTCTTTAAGCCATCACCAAAACTGGTAGTCTGTTGACATACACCATCAATTAAATGACAAATGCCTAAGTCCTGAAATTAATATGTCTCCTTTTACATTTCATATGCTGCACAGAAGACCAACTTGTAAGAAAACAAAAACAAAAAAACACACAAATAGCTTGCTCTGGGCAAGGAGAAAATTTGTCAATGAACATTATGATGCAACTTAAAACACTGGCTAAAACAATCAAAACAAGCAACATTTTCAAATAAAAATCTTCAGCATTCAAACTGTTAACACAAACTATCAATGACTTGAACATTTTATCAACACTATCACATACTATGTTCAAAAGAACTTTTAATTTTCAGATATGCTTTGTTTCCTGGTTTCACCTGACTATTCAAGTATTTCAGCTGCAAGCATCAAGCAAATTATTTTGACCAGAAGGAAGTTTCCGAAATATTCTTCTGTTTCTCTAAATTGCTCATTTTTTACTGTTGTTTCTGGCCTCTTGATAAGTGTCATAGACTGCCAAAAGTATTGTTGCACAGCAACTTGCCTTGACAGTGACCTTTTCATTACTCGTAACTGTCTTCCAGATGATAAAAAGTTTGGTAATCCCATAGCCTGAGTCAACCTTGGAATTTATTTGGATGCATGTGGCACTCCATATCTAAACATGGCTCCTGAGCCAAATATTTAGATATACAAACAAACATACTATCAAGACCTGTTAACACTTAAACACAGTACAGCCATACAACTTCTTAGGCAAATTTCTAGCTTAGACATCAGACCTTGGAAATTAAAAACAAAAATTGATACATGCAAAAGGCCAAGAATGTTAGGAAGAAAAACAAAAATTGAACAGAACATTAAGGAAACTTCTTTTCCAGTCAAACTACTTTGTTTAGTAATCTAATGATGGGCAACATTAAAACATACTTACATCCTACAAGAAAATGACAGAAGACTGAAAATTATCAGTAAGAGTGCAAAACATGAAGAGTGAAACAAGCAAACTAGACAATTAGGTACATATTTTGAGGCTTGATAAAAATCTTAACATCGTGCAAATCTTTTGTGAATTGTAATTACTTTGAAAACATTTGTTATGGTGCAAGATTCACCATAACAAATGTTTTAGCTGGTGAGTTACACGAGAACGAAGTTGCTGAAGGTTCAAAAGTGCTTTGTGATGCCCTATGTCATTAAAAATGTCATTTCAATACACTACACATTTCTGCATTCATCATCAATCAAAGGACAACATGATTATGGTTTATGACATCTCGTATGTCAAAATCATTTTGCAAAGGCAGTATGGAAATAAAGTTAGAACAATGCATAGCAGAGCTGCCAACTTTTGAAAATAAAAATCCGGGACATCAACGCACGTTCAGCAGTGCACGTATTTACAATTAAAACAGCTTCCATTCAGTTTTGCATCGATCTCGAGGCTGACCCAAATGAAGACAGAGAAAGCAGAACTCCATGAATCCACGGAACAATCTCATGTATGAGCAAGAAGTGACTAAGAAAGTGAAAAACACAAATTCTATGGAAAATTAAATGTAAAAAATCGATACTGCATTGCTCACTCTGCCTTGAAATAATTTTACAGGGCACGGAAATGGTGCAGATACCGATCTAGAAATTTAATTTAGTTTAATAAAAGGAAAAGAAGTGAAAACGATTGCTCTCTTATTGATTAGTTTAGAAGAAGTATGTATTAGAAATAGGGGAAACATGCATTTCATTAGAAAAAATACGAAGTCGCTCCTATCGACTCTTATCGAATATATTAAAAATGAGGAACATGATCACACACACACACACACACAGAGAAAATATAATAATAAAAAAAAAGCAGAAAAATTTAATATGTGGAAACGGAAAACAACGTAACATTCTCATAGCTGCTTCAGCAGTTATTTTCGATGTGATTACAAACAATTCCAGGATTAATCGACGTTTTTCCTGTTTTCTCAATCGAAACATCTTGAAAATATGAAAATTAGCTTTACACAGATGTTTAGTAACGTTATTTCACTGAGATTTCTGATTTCCATAGCGTACTCAATGTTTTCCATAGTCCGTAGTGGACTGATGATTTTCATAGCAACTATATAAAATCCGTAGTACTTGGGCCTTAAATCTTTCTTCCCACCGCATGGTCTTAACTCATCTTCAAACGGAACGGTGTGCACGAAGAATTCACTGTGCCTAAATCCTGACGATTATGACGGGACACAGCATTTCTGGCGTACAATGGCACAAAATCTGCCTTTTGTAGCAAGATGACGCAAGAATTTTTTATTTGGCGCACATTAGCGCAGAATTCTCATCGCTGCGCGAGGCAACTGCACAAACGCCGTGGATGTGACGTCATGAACCAGAACTTTAACTTTCCAAGCCTCTGACAGTCTGACAGTCCATTCGTTACTGACTTCCACAGCCAACATTGACGCTGGAGAAAAATGATCGCTGATATCATTAATGAAGGAAAAAACATACCATGCATAATAATTGAGTAAAAGAAAAAAAAAATAAGAAAACCACAAAACCGGATTTTTTGTGAAAAAATCGGATTTCCAGAAAATATTTTCGAAATCGCACAGAATCCGAGTAAACCAGGACACTTGGCATAGGTTCCACATTTGCAGCATGAAAGTTTTTCAGCCCAATTTAGCCACTGAAAATACCATGAAACTAGCATAATTTCCAGCTTAGTAGATTTCAAAACAAACTAAAAATTTCTATAGGTTGACATGCTACATAAACTGCATCTAATCAACTCACGTACCTTTAAAAGTGCCCAGTGATTTTACTATTTAAAAAAAAAAAAAATGCAGTATCAGGCATGTGATTGTCGAAGCATCCAATTAACTGAAAACACCAAAAGCTGTTCCGAGATATACACATAAATAAAAGGAACGTGACAAATGCAAAAATCAAAAATTATTATTGCTAATTTTATTTTGTGTGTGTGTGTGTTTAAGCGAGTAAAATTAAATGCAAAAATAGCAATGCTGAACTATTAAAGTGTTTTACTTATCCGTCTATATTTTAAAGTGCAGATTTCCTTGCTAACATTAAGATTTAATACCACTATACATCATTTCCTATTTCTGTCCACACAGTATCCCATTTATTAAATCAACTTTTAAATTAATTGATAATATTTAGTATCGACAAATGTACTTACTCTTTCAAGAAAGTGAATGGGTGGGTAGGCCTCATCTTGTGTGCCTAGAGCCTGATTCCATGTAAATCAGGCCCTGATCTCGGCCCGGTACTGTGCATTCTTTCTTCCACTTAGCTTTCAAACAAGCAAAACAATTTTTTTTTTTTTTTGCCTTGGAAACAAACAAAAAAAAAAAAAAAAAAAAAGGAAAGAAACAAAGAACCGCGTTAAGAACTTTGTTCAGAGGATTCCTGGAGACGCAATCCCAGGCCATGGCGAAAGAAGCACGCTGGGCCGACATAATACCGGCCTGGCGCCTGGCTTTCTTTCCACTTAGCTTTCAAACAAGCAAAAAAAAATTCCTCCTCCTCAGAAAAAAAAAGAAAGAAAAGAAACGAAGAGCTGCGTTACGAATTGTGTTCAGAGGCTTCCGGCCCGGCACCGTGCATTCCAAGGTTATCCTTGGTACATTCTTTCCACTTAACTTCCAAACAAGCAAAACAAATTCCTCCCTCTCGGAAAGAAATTAAAAAAAAAGAAAAAAAAAAAAGAAAGAAACAGTGCGGTGTCACAAACTTTGTTCAGAGGCTTCGGGCTTATGTAATCCCGGCCCTGTGCCGTGCTGTCTTTCCACTTAGTTTTCCAGCAAGCAAAACAAATTCCTCCTCCTCGGAAAAAAAAGAGATAAGGAGCTGCGTCACGAACTTTGTTCAGAGGCCCTTACATTGATTAATTACAAAACCAGTAAAACATTCTTAATAACAGTGAAAATCTGAATTTCCGTAATTTTTCGTTAGTCACCCATAATTCTGTGATCCCAGGGGGAGATCCGCAATGGTTGGCATATCTGAACGTGTATGGCACTTTCGCCTGCCAGTGTGCGAGAAGGTTCGTAACGTAAATGTCCAATCACACGTGAACAGAACTTTTCTTTTCTTTGCGTACAATGGCTCATGGCTCCGCGCAATCTCTCAACTGATTTTGCTCCCCAGCAAATAAATAAAGCAAATAGCAGTGGAAAGGATGGAGGTGAACTGAAACAGAGAAGTGTTTTCCTAAAAAACCCATTTCGAGCAAACCGAGATGTTTGAAGTGACGTCACCCGCAGCTATCTTGATCCAGGGGGGAAATCCGCAATGGTTGGCATATCTGGACGTGTATGGCACTTTCGCCTGCCAGTGTGCAAGAAGGTTCGTAACGTAAATGTCCAATCACATGTGAACAGAACTTTTCTTTTCTTTGCGTACAATGGCTCTGCGCAATCTCTCAACTGATTTTGCTCCCCAGCAAATAAATAAAGCAAATAGCAGTGGAAAGGATGGAGGTGAACTGAAACAGAGACGTGTTTTCCTAAAAAAAACCGTTTCGAGCAAACCGAGATGTTTGAAGTGACGTCACCCGCGGCTATCTTGTTGGCTGAGCAGAAGCAGCAACTACCGCCCGGAGCTGCCGGTCAGCCACGCAGCAGCAGAAAGACTACACCTTACGACTGAAATATCGCCACACCTACCCAGCAAATATTTCTCTCTCTTTTGCCCCCCCCCCCCAACATATCAACAATCACAAACTTTTGTCAAAAGCCTGAGATTGCAAATGAAAAGTTTAGCGAATTTCCGTTTTTTCTAAAAAGTGAATTCACGGAATTCCGCTAATTAGCAGAAGAATCACATGCCGGAGTATTTAAATGAAAAAACCTACAAGAAGTACAAAGCTTATGACATTATATCTGGAAATCAATTTATGCAACCTTTTCAGCTTATGCAACACTTTCAGCAGAAGTAGTATAGCATTGATCAGCTTCAAAATTCTTGTATTAAACTTGGTAGAAGCATTTGTTTCTAGAAGTTGGGTTTTTACTACATGGTTTTGAGTCAGTGATGTTATTCCAGAGTTACAAATGAATAATTTTCAAGAACATATGCCCCCTGTAATCAATGATTCATGCATACAACTATAAATACACTAGATCCACACCTTGAAATGTTCTACAAGTACGCACAAGAACAAACAACTGAAGTTTTAAAGATCATATGGCATAGATATATTTTTACCTATAAGGGGTCAGAATTGTGTATCACCCATATGAGTAGTGAGCAAGAGTTAAAACATAACAACCTGCAAAGGCTGGATCTAGAGAAGAAATTCTTAACCAGGGTGCCTCATATCATTTAGATACAGGAATGATTTATAATTTTAAGTCAAATTAATAATAATAATAATAATAATAATAATAATAATAATAACCGATTTATAATTTTAAGTCAAATTAATAATAATAATAATAATAATAATAATAACCAATGAATTTATTCAGTAGTGAGGGTACAGAGTTACCATAGTTTTCTATGGGGGGGGGTAAAGGAGCATTTATAAGGTTAAGAACCCCTGATCAAGATTAAATAATATAAACATAAAACAAAAATGAAATAATTATTCTCCAATAAGAGTTCTGGAAGCATAAGCCAGATGCATGAAACAAGCCTGAAATCATACAAGAATTACCCCTGGGTGGTGTAACAGTAGCATGCATGCTCTAACAAAAATAAAGGGATGTGGGTTCAATTCCCACTCCAGAGTAATGAAATTAAGTTTTTTGAAAACTGGCTACATGGGAAACAGCAGAAACATGACACCTCTGTGCTGATACTCATAATCATCGGTGCCTTCTATGGAATTGTAAAACAATATTTCTTCTTGGGGGACTAATTTACAATTGATTTCAATGAAACAAACATTTTGTCGTTTAATACACTGTGTGACACTTAAGATGCCTGTATTCAAGTTTCAAACTTAAATGCTAAAATTTTGCAAGTGTCACTATTTCCTGAAACAACTTAAAACACTTAGAAAATGCTAAAGCAGCATGGAATTATCCCTTCAGATATCCTTGACTAGGGTTGGTACGTTATTCCATAACTTCTAAAAAAAAGTAACAACATTACAGCACTTTAATAAGGAGAAAGTAAAAGTAAAAAAAGTCAATTCACAGCAAAAAAAAAAAAAAAAAACAACTTTAGGGAACATTACCTAAAAAAGGGAACTTTTAGGGTAAAAAACATGTTGGTAGCCCTGCATACATTACCTTGTAACTCCTTAAACCACCTGGCAGCAGCAGAAAAAAGGCACCAGTATAGAATGAGCTAACAGATTTTCACACAGTGTTATGATATAGCATGTTTTCAATAACAAAATGCAGAAATTGCCACCTACAGATCTGAACGATGTCAACAAAAATCCTTTCAAAATCCTAACTGGCATCAACAAATATACTCTATTTGCAATTATTTCAGAAATGACTGCTAGGATTAAGCCATCTACCATGATGCATAATGATCGCCATTATTATTATTATTGTTATTATTATTATTATTATTATTATTAGGCAATCATAAAATTCTAAATGTTGCTACATAGTAACCTGATCTTTATTACATCCTACATCACAGTCATTTTTCAATCACTTTTCAGTTATCCAAAGCATAGATTACCAATATTATTATGTACAGTGTTTAGCTCTGAAATTCCAGTGCTACCATAAACTTATATCATTCCAACATTGACAAGTTTTCAAAAAATGGCAATGGGCACAAAATCAAAAAACTTACATCAGAAGGGAAAAAAAAAAAAAAAAAAAAAAGGCTTCAAAAAGGGGCTAAATACTCTTAACACGTGTTTACAAAACACAAGGGTCACACAATCATGTGTCAAATCTATCAGTTCTCATACAATTGAGTTTGTGATCATTTTTTCAACTGATAAATCCCAAATGCAATAAAAAAATGACTAATCTTTTATAAGTTCAATGCACTTGATTATGAAAAAAATATTATTGAATTTCATTCATTCTGGTAATTTTGGATTGGCGAATCTGGTAAATTAATTTTAGTGCCATTGGAAAAGGGTTTATTATCCACTGAGAGTCGTCGGCCCCAGTGTTAGCATGCTGCAACACTTATGTAAAGTTGTGCAAACATGGTTCAATCTTCTGTGCACTCCTTTCCAACCTTTCAGCTGTTATTTCATGACTAATCCCATCATATTCTAAAAATTTATATTGAGAAGTGTACTCTGTTCTGTACCAATTCATGATGGGGAGAGACAACAACTGATGGAATAGCAGGCCATGAGTCTAGAATGTGATAGCAACTTAATTCTATGAAAGCTTTATTTCAGAAGGAGCAAAAGGAAATGCATATGCTCTGGTACATCATTTTAAAATTTAAATTATTGGTAAATAGCATTGCCCTTTGTTCTGATAATATGCACTGGGCGACTCTAAACACTTAACTATTTTTAATAAATATGAAACAACCATGTTATAAATTACATTCCAATTTTTTTAAATGAAATGGGTACTTTGTTATTTATTGAATACCCACACTTGTGCTAAATTATTCATGTAATTAAATGTAAGATTAAAAGTCGATATAAAAAAATAGAAATTGTTAAAGCAGTGGCTACAGTAGACCCCCCCCCTCGACAGGTCCTGCAATATGATAATAAAAACTTTAAATACTTTAAGACAAAGTTGAAAATACAAGATTTTCAGCTCTCCCAGATGAGCACAAGCTCACCATGAAAAAAGATGCAGAACTTTAGGCTCCAATATTCAGCACATTTCTAACAACTTTTTTACACATTAACAGTTACACGTCATCCCCCCCAGTTTTCTACACTTAAGATCAATGATTGGGAATTTTATGTACAATCAAGAGTAATCATAATCTGCATCTTTGAAACTCCAGAACCACAAAATTAAATTTGATGTCTACAAAAACTAATTTTAACAAATTATTACTAATAAAAATAAGTTCAATACCTGCAAGTTGTTGGACTGCAAATCCAACAGCTCAAGCACACTATTTGATCTTAATAAATTTCCCAGTTGCAGTCCATCAGCAGATGAGATCTTGTTTTCTCCAAGGTACAGTTCTTGAAGTGTCGTATTTAATTTTAGTGCTGCAACTAATGAAACAAATTGGAATAGTATTGCATTCAACACAAAGCAAAAAAAAAAAAAATTTACAATTTCTTTATTATTGAATAAAAAATTACATGCTTGCTCACCACATCTTTGCACAAATTTAACTGAAAATTCAATTCATAATCCATATAAATAATATAAACATATGAAGAGCTGTTAATGTATTAGTGACTAACAGCTATTAATCAGATATCAAACTCACCTTCGGGTGAAGCAGCATGTTCTTCAAAGAAAAGTTCTGATGCAGAGTAAATAACAATTGCTTGGTGTTTGGCCATCACAATCTGAGATCAGAGGAAACACAATCCTGAACCTACAAGCTCAAAACATAACCCTCATACTCATGAGGTTAACTTATTTTTGGCTACTGGAGTAACTACTTGTGGTATATAAAATCAAACAATCAGGGCTGTCAGCCTATCACACCCACGAAAATAGTTGCTTTAGTAGCCACTAATGATAAATCTAGTAGCCTAAGTAGTAGCTTTAACAACTTATGTTAATGACTAAAATAGTTTCCCAAAAAAGTGTACAAGTTTCAGAATGTAAGTGTGCTCCACACTAAACAAGATTTTTTTTTTTTTGTTAATTTTTTTTATTGATTTCAAGCCACAATGACAAAATTAGCACATCTTCACGTTTTGGTGGGGGGGGGGAAATTACATATACACTATTATTGACAAAAGTCACCGGACACCTAGAAGAGAAACACAACATAGCATTTACTGACATACATTAGTATGGTGACGGTCCACCTTTGGCCTTAATGCACGCACTGACCCTACCAGACATGCTTTCAGCAAGGTATTGGAACACAGCGATAGGTATGCACTTCCATTCAGTACATAATGCTGCCCCTGAGTAGTAGGCCTTGGTTTCAAACTTCTTATGCTATGCTCTAATTCATCCCACAGGTGCTCTATGGGATTAAGATCAGAGCTCTGTGCTGGCCAGTCCACACATGATATGGAATTATTGTCAAACCATGCCATAACAGTCCTTGCTTTATGGCTCAGTGCATTATCCTGCTGGTACTAAAAAGGCACGGTTCTATAGTATTGCCACAGAGTTGGTAGGGCATAATTGTCCAGAATATCGAGGTAGACGTGCTGGTTAACAGGTTTGTTCACAATAACCAATGGGCCAGGACCATACCCGAAAAATATCCCCACACGAGTACACTGCCAGCTCCAAACTTGACCGTAGGAACAGTACACTGTGGTAAATAGAGTTCCCCGGCTGCCGCCATACCCATACACGGTCATCAGACTGATGAATGCCGTAAGACTATGGTAACCAATGGAATGAACTTCTTTGCGAATGGTACATGTACATAACGACGAGGTTTCAGCATTTTTACTCACCTGTACACTGAGGTCTTGTGCAGTACTCCGTAGATTAGCTGTAACGACTCTCCTGAGGCTTCGATGTCCTCTATCATTGATTTTCTTTGGTCTGCTGGTACATTTTGCTGCTTCAGGCACCCCATGTGTCTTCCACTTATTCAGTACATCCAAAACAGTTGACTTGGATATTTTAAATGCCTCTCAGTTTCTCTTATGGACAACCCACTAATATAACACCCAACAATAATTTCTTTCTCAAAGTCAGTTCTCTCCTGCCGCGACATTTTCATTCAACCTTACAGTGCGATATGATCGCGGTCAGCTGCAGGCTTGTTTTTATACCATTAGCAGCTGTACCGCACATCTTAAAAACGCAGCGGATCCGTTCATTTGCTTTTTGAGGGGTGTAATGGTGACTTTTCTCAATATAGTGTATATACACACACCCACACACTACAAAAAGGGCATCTAAGTTTCAATATAATGCTATTCAAGACACTCAAAACTATAAAGGTTATGGAAATTACACCCAAAAGTACTCTATTCAATTACATATAAAAAAATTACTTACATAAACTAACCTGATACAAACTTTGGAATTAGAATACATTTCTTTCTCTGACATTGTTCTGGAGGTCAGATGTTCTCATCTGTATCAAGCCAGTATGCAGAGCTTTCTTCTGCTTTTATGGTTGGCAAAAAATATATAAGATTTCCCAAGTGGGCTTCATACACTGTGTTGAAAAAAATGTGTATTTCTTCTTTCAAAGGCCATAGTTGTGGTCATTCAGTGTTATGATGATCACTTGTTTTGGTTTGTAGACATAATCGTTGTTATCTGATATGAGGTATATCAAGCATCTCATTCGAATAGATAAATAATCAATCTCTACCGTATTCCAAACAGAAAAACAAGACACTTTTTCGGAAGAATATCTTGATTTGTGTAGGTCGTTCCTCTAATCACACGTGGATCTAGTCTATACTTGCCATTGGCTTTCCTCCATGATATTTGCAATAGAGCAAAAAGCAATGAACTGAACAAGACGTATCAACATGGCTCATACGCTTTTTCAGTCACAAAATTACAGGACTTTTGGATATTTTCCCAGGACATACGATCCAAACGCTCTTACTTAAAATATAATGAAACTATAGGTCTGTTCAACCTGTAACCTACAACAAACAACTTCCTACATGCTTGGGCAAACTTAATACAGAATGCAGAATGATAAAAATTATGTCTGCTGCAGCTAATCAGAAACTTAGAATCACAGATAAATACTGAAATACCAAAACTGTCACTGAAAATGTGACCAGGTTTACTACTAAATTTTTATATACATTATACTACACTAATTTTGAGAAAAATTTGTTTTTCTACTTTTTTTTTTTTTTTTTTTGATTGGGGTTTAACGATCACTTTGAACAAATTTTTCTACTTTGGCTTTAGTTCAATTATGGAAATTACAGAATAAAATAACCCCATAAAACTAAAAAATACATAGGTATGTGGCATTACTCTTGAAATGCTTTCATATACCACACAATCAATACATAAAATATTATTTATATTTAATTATTTTGAAATAATGCTTACATTGGAAATTTAAGGCTAAGGAAAGGTGAAATATCTGGAACTTCTCAAAGGGCCAAAGGGATTGTTATTTCTTAAACACATAATCATGGGAGCAAGTATTTGTGCTACATTTTATTTAAGGACAGGAATTTCCTACATAATATTGATACTGTAGCTACGTTTAAAATTTGTACTCCCCAAAAAACAAAGTATGCACAAAAATTTCCAACGTGAAATAAAAGAGAATAACGGAAAAACCTTAAGTCCGGGGGCTGTGTACAACTGCATTCATAAGTGATCAAAACAATTTAACTAGACATGATTAGAAAACTAATTATAGAAGATTCAAAGTGATTACTTAGCTCAGAAAATACTAAGAAACAACTATTGGGTTGTCGGAAAGGTCATGACGTATTTTGGTACCCGGTGGCGGTTGGGCGGTTTTGGAAGTACTAGAGGCATGCGCAGCTCTATTATCGCTATGGCATTTGACAGGTGCCAGTTCTAGCTGCAGTCTAAAAGGAATAGTGAGTGATTTGGTTGATTTGCGGAGATTTGACATCAAGTTGAAGATGGAAGACCAAACTGTGCATTTTCGCCATATTTTACTGTTTTACTTCCATAAACGGAAGAACGCGCGTCAAGCTTGTTAAAAGTTGCGTAAAGTGTGCGGTGATAATGCTCTACAAGAACGTCAGTGCCAGCGGTGGTTCACAAAATTCCGTGCTGGTGATTTTGACCTCAACGATGCTCCTCGGTTCGGGAGGACAACCGAGTTTGATGACGACCAAATCATGGCATTGATCGAGTCAAACGCACGTTACACGACACAAGAGATTGCAGACACATTGCACATCCATCATTCAAGCGTTCACGACCAACTGAAGAAGCTGGGATACGTAAGCAAGCTCGATGTGTGGGTTCCTCATGAACTCAAAGAAGCTCAATTGACGGTGTATATAAACATCTGTGATATGCTTTTTAAACGTGAGGAAAACGATCCTTTTTTGAAGCAACTGATAACTGGTGACGAAAAGTGGATTGTGTACAACAATGTGCTGCACAAACGGTCTTGGTCCCGACGTGCTGCTTTGCCTCAAATGACATCCAAAGCAGACATTCATCAGCGGAAGGTTCTGGTCTCAGTGTGGCGGGATTTTAAAGGTGTCGTGTTTTTCGAGCTCCAACCACAGAACCAAACAATCAATTCAAATGTGTACTGTCGGCAATTGGACAGTTTGAACGAATCCATCATCTAGAAACGTCCAGAGCTCATTCATCGTAAAGGTGTTGTGTTCCATCACGACAACGCGAGACCACACAAGAGTTCAATGATCGCCGGCCAAAAATTATTGGAGCTTGGGTGGAATGTGTTGCCACACCCAGCATACTCGCTTGACCTTGTGTCATCAGACTTCCACTTGTTTCGCTCTCTTCAACAGTCCTTGCATGGTATAATGTTCAATTCAGATGAGACTGTAAATCAGCACCTTGTACAGTTTTTTGCCACAAAAGACAGGTCCTTCTATGAATGAGGCATTCTGAAAGGTCAAAATAATCCATAAAAAAAAAAAAAAAAAATCAGCTACATACTTTCACCAATGGCTAAAAAGTATGTAACGAAAATTAACAAATGGTGCAAAAAACGTTTCCCATAGCAGAAGGAAGGTATTAGGGACAAAAAGATTTTCAAATCAAACATTTAAAAGAAGAGATATAGAAGGAAACATGATATAACTCTATGCCTTTTAGCAGAAGAATTTCACATAATGGAAAAGCTGAAAACAGGCGAAAAGCATTGTTCAACTTTCGTTCTACGGGTCAAAACATTTTGACCTGTAGGAGGAAAGTTGTACATTATTTGAAGAGGATCTTCTTATTGTAGCAAACATCTCATTCACTCTCCATCTTTATTATATTACGCACGTATTTCTCGATGTATCGAGATTTAAAAAAACATGTTTTCCATATGTTATCGCATTCGATTACCGCGATATATATTCGCAGCGAATATTAATAACTTCCAACCGAGAAATTGCTTTCCACTCGAAGGAAATATCACATGCAAAAAGTTACAGCAGTTAAAACCACCATTAAATGGTTCTACCTGAAAAAATAATATTTATTATAGTAAATGGAATACAGTAAAAAAATAAATTTCTTAATGGGGTTTTTAGAGACAGAGATAGGCTGCACAAGAAAGTACATACACACCACCTAGTGGCAGAATTGTGAACCACAAACCTCCACAAATACAACCTAAAGTGTTCCATAAGGTAAATAGTATCTGGTGTTAAAAGATTTTTTTAAATCGGACATTTAGAAGTACAAATATTGAGAAAAACAAATTAAATATTTGTGCCCCCTAGATGCGAAATTTTGCATTATTTTGGGAAGAAAATACATGCAAGGAGTTCTTGTAGTTAGTAATATCTGATCAAAAAAGTTTTTTTTTTTAAATCGGGTTTTTAGTCCCACAGATATTGCTGTAAACGGAAACGTGAACTTATGCCCTCTGTTGGCACACTTGTGCATTAAGAAAAAATTGAAATTGTATGAGAAACATTTTGCACCGGAAATGCTCTCCAACAAAGAATTTTTCAAATTGGATTCCTAGAAACAGATATGAAAAAATAAGATTTATGTGTACGCCCCTGGTGGAAAAATTATGCACTATTTTAAGCAGGAGGTATTCTCAAAAAGTTTTCTGGGGTGAGCGGTATCGATTCACGGAAGAGTTTTTTCAATCAAGTTTCTAGCTCAGATTTTGTTGCAAATACATCAGAAGCAAAAGTAAACACTTACACCCCCGGTGGCCACACCATTCTTAATCAAAAATGAGAATTTATTTGTAAAACATTTCCACTCAAGAGCTGTACCCGACGCAGGAAGAATTTTTCAGATCGGAAGTTTAGAAGCGGAGATATTGCGATAATCGCAATTTACCTTTACGCCCCTAGCGGAAAATTTATGCATTATTTGAAAACAGGACTATAACTAAAATAGTTTTTGATATAAATGCCATCGAAAAGAAAAAGGATTTTTTCAATTGGATATTTAGAAGCAAATATATGACATAAAATGCATTTTAAATTTGACACAACATCCATTTGCGCCCTCTAGCGGCGAAGTTGTGCATCGAAAAAAAAACAACGGATTCGCATATTAAAATAAAACATCATTCTCACATTTTAAGCTTCCCAACACAAAAAGAATTTTACAAATCGAACTAATAATTTCAGAGATATGGTCTCCCAGGCCGGACAGACAAAGTGATAACCTAAGCACAACATGCAGCTTCAGTCCTCTTAATAGACAAGAGAAAACCAACAGCCCCCTGCATTTTGCAGGGGTGGGGAGGGAAATTTGTCAGACATAAGTTATGTCAGTAGAAAAATTCTCAACTACAAAACATCGCGCAGGGTCAAAAAGGCAGGAATGGATAAAACTCCAGGACATGCAACAGAATTTTAGGACATTTCCAGGATTTCCAGGATGCGTACGAACCATGTATCGACATCAAAGTTGATATACACGTGTATCGATATTAAAACTGATGTTATACAAGGACATCGATATATGTAACACAAATTAGGTTTTTTCAAAAATAGTGGCCTTACAATTAAAATAGTTCAGGGATTTTCTGAAAATAGTTTCTTTTGGCTTTTTTTTTTAAAGGAAATAGTAGCAATAGTCACCTGTTATCAAAAATAGTAGCAATAGTCACCTGTTAGTTGCCACTGGCAGCCCGGAACAATGCTATGAAGAATTTGGAAGTATTAATAGGGCACTTATGTTGACAATGCAAGCACATTAGCCAAAAAAATATGAACCTTTATACAGTAATTTAGTATCAAGCACAGCCACCTTTGTTGTTAATACGTAGTGTGATCAAAAAGTTCCAAGATTAGGTACGTAGCATGCCAACAGATGGCAGTACGCGGATGTGCGAGCAGCAGTCGAGGGCAGTGACCTTCACGAGTCATTGTGCGGAGTGATGTCGTTCTGTGAACTTCGGGAGCTGTGATACACGATATTTGGTGACCACGTGCAGAACACAGCTGCGATTTCGGTATGGACTGCGAACTAGAGCAACGAGCGAACATCAAATTCTATGTCAAACTCAGCAAATCAGGAACGGAGACGCATGAAATGTTGCGGCAGGCTTATGGCAATGAGTCTTGCGAGGTGTTATGAGTGGCACTTGCGCTTCAAGAGCGGCACTGGAAGACGACGAGAGGTCGAGCGACCGTCCATGAGCAGAACCCCGAAAATGTGGACAAAAGTAGGAAACTGGTGCATGAGGATTGTCAGAGAACCACTCAAGACATTGCTACCATCATCAATGTGTCATACGGAACAGCGCAAGAAATTATGACGTCGGTTTTGAACATGCACCATATTGCGGCAAAGTTTGTGCCAAAGATTTTGAACCCCGAACAGAAGGCGCTCCATGTCGAACTCTGTCAAGATCTTCGTCAGCAGGTGGTGAATAAAGTAACATTCCTGTCGCGGGTCATCACTGAGGACGAGACTTGGGTCTACAGTTACGACCTGAAGACCAAACAACAGTCGTCGCAGTGGAAGAGCCCAGCATCTCCATGACCGAAAAAGGCCCCGACAGGTCCGGAGCACAACCAAAAGCATGCTCATTGTGTTCTTCGACATTCGTGGGGTTGTGCACCATGACTTCGTCCCCCAGGGCCATACCGTCACCGCCCTTTTATACTGCAATGTTCTGCGGTGTCTTATGGAGGACATTTGCGGCAAACGACCTGAAATGTGGCACAGGGGAGATTTCCTGCTCCATCATGACAATGCAGCAGCTCACAGAGTGTTAGCAACATGCCAGTTTTGCAGCCGCAACAGCATGACTACCCTTTCTTACCAGCCTTACTTGATGGATTTGGACCCCTGCAACTTCTTTCTGTTCCTGAAGATGAAGCTCAAGGGTCGCCGACCGTGGACGAGATCCAGCGCGAATCACAGACGGTGCTTGACACGATTCGAGAATAGGACTTCCAGCAAGCGTTTCAACAGTGGCAAAAATGCTGGCAGCGGTGTATCGCTGACCAAGGAGACTACTTTGAGGGAGATCTAAGCCAGACTTAAGTAACGTAAGCACTTTGCTGTATATCGGCCTATTCTTGGAACTTTTTCATCGGACCTTGTAACAGCAAGTATGGACATGGCATGGATTTTATGAGGTACTTCAGTTCATTTTGGTCCAAAAAGTCCTTCTTGCAGCAAAATATTGCACAACTTTGTCAATTTGGAGAGAAGAAGACATTGATGCCAAACAGCTCTTTACAGCATGCCCTACACATTTTCAATAGAACTGAGATCAGGGGAATGTGGAGGCTAGGGAAGGTGGTGAGAGAGAAATTTCCCCTTATGCTCATCAAATTATTCTTGCATGACACTGGCATGATATGCTGTGTATTCTCAACTATAAAGACACCATCATATGCAGGAAAAAGTGGAACATTCCAAGGTGCACATGGTCAGGTATTTCAGGGATGTCATCTTACTATCCATGAGTATCAGATGACCGAGTCTATAACAACAGAATATCCCCCATAGCATGGTGCTACATCTATGCTTGGATTGTGTTCACAAGGCATGTTAGGTGCATTGCTTTATAAGATTCTCACAACACTCTCTGCCAAATATCAGTGTAAAACAATGCATAGTGTGATTCATCTGACCACATTACTTTCTTTATTGCTTTACTATCCATCACGGCATTCTTGGAGCCACTGTACAAAAAAATTCTGTTTTTTGCTGAGACGAGAGAAAAATAGAGTGTGTGTGCGAGGGGTGGGGGCTTCCCAATGGGTAGACAACATCCAAGACACAATTTCTTTAACTCCCTACACATAGTTTGCATCAAAATGAGAAGCTCCTGGCCTTGGTTGAATTCAGCAGTCAGTTGTTGCACACTGGAAGACTTGTTCTTCCGTACAATCCTCCTTTCTCCTAACAGCATGAGAGTCACAATCTTTAAGTCTACACTAAATTGCTCTTATATTAATAAGGCATGGAGAAACAGCAAAAACCTTTGGGTATAACCCTTCCATGGTTAAGAGATTAGTTTACAAATGACATATTTCAAGTTTTCATAGCTTTTTTAATACATTTCTTTCTGAAACTTCGATACTGATTATTTCAACAATCATTTATAATCATTATTGAATTTTTACATTAATCTTAACTAAAGCAATGTATTTTTAATATTCAAACAATATCATTCTTTATGAAAAACCTATGCTGAAGTTTATGTGTGCAAGGCTAGGAGTGACAAAAAGAAAAACAAACAAACAAAAAACAGGACAATAGAAATTAAGGAAGAAATATTCCTCACAAATACATGGGAAATTCACCAGATTATTCAAATTCAGTACACCGTTCTGATGAATAATCTAATCAGAACAAGATTTATTTTAAATTTCAGGACATACAATATGGGCTGCATATGGTCATTATATAGAACTACATGAAAGTCTGTCAATAATGACAGAGAAAAATATAGCGTAATTTTTTTTATAGAGAGGTTTTTTTTTTTTTTTTTTTTTTGGTGATGTCCAAATGTGAATGAATGTTTCTTGAACATTACATCAATAAAAAGAAGTACTACATCATGCTGACACAAATTGCATTTTCTGTTCACGGAACACCTGCCCGAAAACACGATGTCACATAATTATATCCTGGAAGCAGTTTCTATTCACTGAACAAAAACACTATAACTAAGCATGCTGTCATAAATATTTCTTTCTTAGTTGTTGCTAAAGTGATGATGTCTCATAATTTAATCCAGAAAGCAGTTTCCATTCACTGAATACCTGCATAAAAACACGAAAAGCTAAGCGTGACATCACAAACATTTCTTTCTTGGTTGTGGCTAAGGTAATGGCTCTTTCCACTATGCCACCAAAGTGGGACATTCAGACAAAGCAAATTATATTGTTTGTGTGATGGGACATCACATATATTCAACAGAATTGTGCATAAGTTGATCATATGGAGGCAACCTAAACTATGATTTCAGTTATACATTTTGATGTGGCTTCATAATTTTTTTTCAAAATTCAGATATTGCTTAGCAAATTTCACTTACTTTGTTTCTTCATGATTTTGTTAGTTGCTCATTTCTCATATGCAGCATCATCTGGGTAATGCTAACTTTCCTCATAATATCTTCCATAACACCACTGTAATTTTTTTAAGCTTCCACTAAAAGCTTGTGTAATGCATCTTATTCACACCAAGGACTTCCCTGCATCCAATAAATCAGCTATTTGTTCCTCAAGTTTTGCATGATTTTTTCTTTATTTTTTTCCCATTCTAATATTTCAATGGATTCCTCTTATGTCCCCCTCTTTGTTTCTTTTCTTTATCTTTCTGCCGTTCTAAGCATGGCACATATAACGTGTGGGACTGCATCACACAATTCAAGATCTCTTTAGAATTGGAATGGAATGAACAGAGTTTTCATGTAATCAGATCGCATCTTTACACAGACGTAAGGAGCAGGAGTGGATACATGAATCCAAAAGAACAACTCTTTCCTTCACAACAATGCGATGATTTTGTGAAAAGCACCTTTTAGGCTGTGCAACCATGTGATAGTGTTAGACATATTTTAACAAGGGATGACAAGAAATCAAATTTGAATGCACCAGCAGAATCTGTAATGACAGCAACCTCACGGACCAGTATTTACAGATATTCACATCTTCTGGTTTTTTTATAGATCCTGTAACTAGGTCATGTAAGGTAGCCCCGAAAATTTTATTTGAATACAATGAAAATTTATTGAATTACACATAAAAAGTTTAATTCAGACATTTAGAGAACACCATTATGCCTTGGGCATCATGTTTCATGAAAAACTAACAATCAGTTTTTGGCCCATTAAAAACACTGAAATTTTTAGTGGAGATGAGAGAGCAGGATTTTTTTTTTTTTTTTTTTCGCAGAGGCAAAGGAGAAAGAGGGAGTGGGATGGGTTGCAAGCGGTAGTCATAACATTCTAAATCAGAACAAGTTCATTATTTTCACTACTGCTGATCACAGCTGCTTTCTATATTAAAAAAAAAGAAGTCAAATTTCAAAAGTGAATTATTAAATCTTTTAAAATTTCAAGACAATTGCTACCCCTTACTTGTGTTCTGGTTCATGTGTTAAAATGTAGTAATGTGCATTAACCTTACAAGTATAGAAGTCCCCAAAGAATTTACTCCATTCTCCCAAACCTTTGATTATGTGGCCTTACTAGGTGTTGGAAAAATGGACTACACAAACAAAATACATGCTATGCTGCAAGTGCTGATGTCAACACCCTAATTAACCAATAAGTATGAAGGAAAAAACCTTTCATACTCTATCCTTTTCACTGCATACCATTTCTTTCTCATTTTTTAATTCTATTATCTTTTACCGCAATGTGCAATGCAACCAGTTCACATAACTTTGACACATTTAACAACATAAAAGTATTACATTTAACACACACACACACACACACACACACACACACACACACACACACACACACACACACACACACACACACACACAATAATTTCCAGCATAAGAAAAACTAAAAAAGGCTTTACAGAAGTAACAAACAAATGAATTCTGATCTTAACATTTTAGGAAAACAATAAATACAATTATATAAAACTTACCCAAAATAACTAAAGGTCTTCCAAACAAACCACAATTTTCCAAATGGAGAACAACAAGATTGGACCCAGTTCTGAAAGCTCTACCAAGAATCAACAAGCTCTGCTCATTCTGAGCAGTATTTCTTGCATCCAAATACTGGAGGCATGGTGTCTGTTTAAAAAGAAATTTTGGGAGGAACGGTCAAATTCACAGTGAAACAACAATAACAAAAAATCTCTGTATTCTTTTTATGTTAAAGTAAAAACAATATTTAAAAGGTAGTAATAGAACACAAAATTTTTGTGAACAAATATGTATATGCTTATTACAGAACTGCTACAATTAACTTACCATAAAGTAGATTCCCCAGAAAACTTGAAAAGTGTATCATTCAGAAGCAGCAATCAAATCCTGATTTTCATCCCGGCATGCTGCCACAACACCAACTGAATTAGCATATACTCTAACAAATGATGTAACAGACAAATATTGGGAAAAGCACATTTTTGATTCCCTTTTCAGAGCAATAAACTTTTCCAAGTTCAAGGAGTCAACAAAGTAACTTAATTATAGCACACCAAAAGTAACAAGCTTTTATTTATGTCTTCCATGTATTTTTAAAGGATTTTCCTGCAATAATTTTATTGAAACATATATATACTCCTCTCTCATAACAAAAAATACCGAATATCCAAGAGAAGAAGAAAAAACAACATAATAATGACAATTTCACAGGACTTGCTTACACAGTATCAGGTTTTCATATTTCACAGAAATTTAATGGTTCTACATCATCTTAATACACACAAGAGCAGTTTTAAACCCTCCTAAAACTTTCTTATGCACAGTCATAAAATTTTCTTCAATGATAACTTTAAATTCTTCAGGAAACTTGCCAGCAGCTTCATTACCAGCATTTGAAGTTTTTCCGCTAATTTTCAAGATATGCAGATTTTACTTGCTCAGATTCAGCGACAATTCCCTCTTGAGAAAGACACTCATGAATTTTGAGAGCCTGGAATCCAAGTGCAAAGTAACTAAGACTTGGCTTCTTCGTTCCGTGTTCATTACAGAACGACAGTGCATTAACTCCATCTTTTCCATTAGTTGGTTTTGGATCTTCGTGGTTATCGTGGCAAACAGGAACATAGAATGAACAGCAGCAGTAGTAATTTTTTTAACATTCTTTTTATGTTCTGTATTGTTGACTCAACTAGGTTGAATGCATGCCTTAGTGGTAATGACTCATCACCAGCATCAGTGCATTGCAAAATTTCTAAAGCTAGAGTCTCTCCTTAGTTCATTTACTGCTCTATCAGTAGTAGAGCACTTGCAGGACATTTGGAATCCATAAGAACTACTGCAATTTTCATTGTATAATCCACAGATTATCTGCTGAGAAAAATTAAAATATAGGTTCCATGGATTACACGCCAATTTAAAAAAAAAGTTTTTGCAGCCCTTTGATAAAAAAAAATCTGCAGTGTAATTGTGCAGGAGAGGGGATGTAATTGGAAAAGGAACTCCCTTGGAAAAAAATTTCTCAGTTCAGGAGTTTGTACGGAGCATGAGGGTCATAATGAAAGATCAGGGAAGTTGTGGGGAGGGTCAGTGGGGGTCATTTTGTGTTGTTGAGAAGGACAACTCTGACTGTTGTGCCGTCTCTGTTTTTGTCAACCAAGCAATGAAAACGTACGCATAGCGATTGCTGCAAGAACCTATGCCTGCCTTCTTTCAAAGTTCCTTGTTTTGGATCTCATGTATGCTGTGCTTTGTGTTTAGTTCATCCTTTGCCATTATGACCAACATTTTTGCTGCTATTTTCCTTTCATTGCAATTCATTATGTCTTCAAAAAGGAAATGTTTCAGTTACACTGCCAAATTTAAAGTTTGGGGGCATAGCTGAGGATATGATTGTGTCACGACGTGATAGTTTTCAGGTCATAAAACAATCGTGCAGTGACATGGTCTAAAATACAAACAAATCTGTCGGTAAATTCTGCAGGAGAATTCACTGAAGTCCAGCCCTATTTTTTACTGACCCATGTATAAGCCGATCCCCAACTCTGAAAGCATGAGTTCTTCCAAAAACTTTTGACTTATATGCGAGTACACATGGTATTTCTATTACTTATTTTGTATCAGCGTTTCATCATTGGCAAAGTGTGATGCAATACTCTGGAGCTGCATCAGTGTAATCTATGGATGCCAAGCCTTGAGCTTTATTTGTCCGGAGATAAAAATATAAAAAGTAACCTTTAAAAATTAATTTCTTTATTTAATAAGATCCGGGTTTTTTTTTCTTGCTTCTTCAGACTCCTGGGTCATTTATGTGACCCACTTTTCTGTCAAAAATTCCACTTCCGGATCAACATCTGTGATATGCAGATTATACAGCAATATTTTTTCTGAATGTCACAATCTGCAGATTATATGCTGGTGAGGATAATACGATGAAAACTATGGTAATATTATGACAGCAGGGTACAATAAATAGGATAGTAAGTGACATATATTTACAGCACACAACAGCATAGATCCACACAATGCAATACCCAATGTGTAACTAAATGATCCTTCTTTTTTGTATACCACAACTAGGGGTCGAAAAATGTGGTCGCCCTGGGTGCCTGGGCCACCATGGAAAACATCCCTGAAAATCATGCACCGTAATTTTCGTCGTATAATCCGGGGATCACGTATATGCTAAAAAAAAGTTTAAAATTTTGGTTCTGCGGATTATACAGTGATGCAGATAAAAGCCGATTAAAAAAAAACGTTTTTGCAGATTATCCCATGTTTTGGATCTCCTATGCACTGTGCTGCTTATGTTTAGTTCATCCTTTGCCGTTTTGACATAGCGTCTTTGCTGCTATTTTCCTTCATTGCTATTTATGATGTCTTGGAAAAGCAACATTTTAGTTAGACTGCCGAATTTAAACTTCAAGTTAAGCACAACTAAAGGTTATGATCGTGTCATTACGCGATAGTTTTCAAAAGGTCAGAAAACTAGCTCGCAGTGATACGCGAAAAGCTGCGGTCTAAAATGTAAAGTTTAAAACCCGTCGGCAAACTCCGCGGGAGAATTCACTTAAGTCCAGCCCTCTATTTTTTACTGACCTGTGTGTAAGCCCACTCACATACTTTGAAAGCAGGATTTCTTCCAAAAACTTTCGACTTACAGACGAGTATATAGTTATTTCTATTAATTGTTCTGTATCAGTAATGCAATACTCTAGAACTGCATCGGCGTGATTAAAGTTTTTGTGCTCTATGGATGCCATAGAGCACAAAATTTAATTACTATTAAGCTTTATTTTTGTCCGGAGATAAAAAATATATTAAAAAAGTTACCTTTAAAAATTAATTTCTCTATTTAATAAGTGTTTTTTTCTTACTTCTTCAGACTCGGGGGGGGGGGTCTTGCAGATTATACAGTGATTTTCTTTTCTTCTGAATGTCACGCAATGCAGATTATATGCCAGGCCAGATTATACGAAGATAAAAAAAATATGCAAATCCCAGGGTCTCCGGATAATACGATGAAAGTTACGGTATTTCAAGAATTTTCAAGCCTTGGAAAAAAAAAAAAAAAATGAGTGAGTGTATTTTTTTCCCCCTGGGAAAGATAAGCTAAAGGCTGAGGGTAAAGCATTATTTTTTGGACAGAAGTGTACATAACTTTGATATTATATCCCCTCCCTCTCCCCCACCAGGGATGCAGAAAATTTTCAGGGCCCAATATTTCCCCAGAACGCAATTTTTTTTCTGCCCAAAATTTCCCCCAAAACTGTAGCGGACTTTCATACAAGTTTAAGCGAGTATTAGATCTCTATGTTGACAATTAAGAACTAATCCTTAAAGCCTATTACTTAAAAATTTGAAAAAAAAACCAACTAATATTTATTTTAGATTCAAAATGTCTGAAACATTTTTGGGTCTAGGTGAAAACAGTGGTGGGGCAGAGAGGCTGAAAAATAAACAGCTAAAAAAATCCAATTAACTATAATTTATCTCATTCAAGCATTTCAGACGTATAATTGTGCCAGATGATTTTACTGAATGAAATTTAAATTAGACTTAAATCTTTTGAAAAATGCATAGGTCATTCGCTTTAAAATGTGCGGAACCCCTAATAATTTTTCAGATCGGCGCCTGTGACACATAAGCTGCCATTAGTTTCGGAAATTTTTTTATTAGCATGACTAGTGGTTGCATCATACTTATTACTCGTGCCACGCTGTCTACGCCTTGGCATTAGTAAAGTCGTTTGGGCTTGGTGAATCATATGCCAGCGGCAGTCTGCAGTACGTCACCGTGCTCATAACCTCTTGTATTTATAACGACATGACATTTTTCAAAATGATTACCTGATTACTGTGCAGTAAATTACTCTTATCTTTCGTGTTATACTCGTTGTTAATAAGTCAATTTTTCGTTTTATTATTATTACTACTATTATTATTACCTACCCGCGGGCAAAAATTTCCCCACAGCTGCCTTAATTTTCCCCGAACCTTGTTCGCGAGTTCGGACAAATTCTGCACCCCTGTCCTCCACTGGTCCAATGTCTGGCCACCAAAAAATTTAGCAGGCCACCAGATTTCAGAATATTTTTCTACCCCTTACCACAACACCTTCCATGTGTCCGATCAAGGCTACGTAGAGAAAGCAGTAGGTGCGGAATAATCTAGTATGTTTGTTCTCCACACCACAGAATCACATAATTGTGAAATTTTCTTGCACATAACAGGCTGCTGGGAGAATTCCTCTCTCATGTATTAGTGAACTCGCGTACATCAAGGACTTACTGTATATAATTTTTAGGTTTACCCTTAACAGATTTTCTCCGCAATAACAGAAACTGATGCTTAACTTAAAAAAAAAATTCGGAGGTTAGATTTTCCTATGGACAAAACATTTTTGATCTACAAATCCATTCCTCACAAAAAAAAAAAAAAAAAAAAAAGGAGGGAAGTGAGTGAGGGATTGGCCATTACCATACCAGAAGAACAGGGCATAAAATTTAATTGAAAACAACACCTTTTAAAGTACTCCCAATTAACATATTTCAGGGGGGAGGGGAGATGGCTAGGTAGTCTTAGACCATGTTTTATGGCAGTGAGATTTAGGCATTCGAAGTGGCTGATGGGGAAAAAGATACGACTAGTATGGAAAGTGAGAAGATGGATTCTGAGAAATGATGATTTTACATGAAATTAAGAGTTCAAAACTAACACTGCAATTGTTCATTCAGCCATGAAGATAGCTTTATGCATCGTGGAAACAGAGGTGGCTCTAGCGCAGGAAGTGTGAATACATACTGGCTTCGAAATTTCATTAAAAAAAAAAAAATAGAGCAAAGAAGATCCTAAGAAATAGGAGTACATACATTTCATTAGGAAAATTCCTTAAAATGTATGAAGCTGCTCTTCCACACTGTTATTATTTTTCCTTTCACACACAACACATGAAATAATAAATCACTTAACATATCATTTTGGAATATGTAATCATGTTACTGCTCTGTGTCTGACTCGGCGTGATGACATATTGGAATAGGATGACTGATGGCATGTTTGCTTTGCACATTAGTTTAATTACAGTTACAGTTTAAAATCCTTGAATAAATAAAGGGAATTTCCCCCATTTTGATATGCCTGAATCATTGTACGGCTAGCAGTCGTCTACATCAGGCATGAGAAAGGACAATTTGTGAAAGAGAGGAAATCAAAATGCACAAAAAAATGCAACACAAAGCTGCTATCACGTGATGTTGAAAAACAATATGTCACACTTCTGTGAATTCTTGATTACACTCTTTATTTGTAACATTTATCAATAACAAAAATCAAATATTAACATAATTTAGGAAAGGAGTCTCACTAAAACAGAATTAGCACTCATTATTACTTTCTTCTTCATTACTGAACTCGTGAATGTTCTGATTTCTAATAATGGATTATGGTAACAACTAACACTAATCAAGCTAATATAGATACATAAAAGAATTGTTAATAGTGTAATAAATTTATTTTAATGCTTGTTTTTAACTGCCAAATTTATTTGTAGCAATTATTGGCAACACTACTTGCACTGTGTTCCTTTTTCACAATTTTTCAACCATAGAAATAATCGCACACAGATGTGCACGCACAAAAGAAATTGTGAAATTTTCCTTACTTATATATCTAACACAGTGAAACTATGGAAGGATTGCTAGATATGTTATTCCAGAAGGTATAAAAAGAATGCCTGTTCAACAAAGTTGTTGAAAAGAAAATTAAAAAATAACACTGAACAACAAAGGTTTTGAAACTAAATATGAAGTCATAATTGCTCCACTGGGCTCCAATTTCTTGTAATGGAACTTTCTATTGGGGTGAATGTTGTGTTACTTAAAGGAATTTCCCTATGTTTCTCAACTGAGACATCTGTCTGCAGTCAGGATAGCTGTGTTTCTGAGAGTAGACATACTGGTGCCATTACTTCCTGTTGTGCAATTCCTTCTGGGAAGGGGGAACAAAGCAATATTTTTGGCATTCAAATGCATTTAATCAGTATTGAAGGGCATGCATTTTCTCGTGGTTTAAAAAAGTACTGTGGATTGTGCAAAGTGTATGTTAAATAATGTTGCATACTTGTGTGAACCATCCATACAGTTTCTGCTACATTTGTGGACAATTTGCCTTAAAGTCTCAAAGGCGATATTTCACACCGTTGATTAGAAAATCGTATGAACTTTATTTCCAGTGCAAAATGGGTGATGAAGATAAATCTTGGGCACCTCACATTTGTTGTACTGGGTTGTCCGAAAAATCATGACGTATTTTGGCACCCGATGGCGGTTGGACAGTTTTGGAAGTAATAGAGGCATGTGCAGCTCTGTTATCGCTATGGCATTCGACAGGTGGTTCTGGTCTCAGTGTGGTGGGATTTTAAAGGTGTCGTGTTTTTCGAGCTCCTACCAAAGAACCAAACAATCAATTTGAATGTGTACTGTCGGCAACTTGACAGTTTGAACGAATCCATCATCCAGAAATGTACAGAGCTCGTTCATCGTAAAGGTGTTGTGTTCCATCACGACAACGTGAGACCACACACAAGTTTGATTACCCGCCAAAAATTATTGGAACTTGGGTGGGATGTGTTGCCACACCCAGCAAACTCGCCTGACCTTGCGCCGTCAGACTTCCACTTGTTTCGCTCTCTTCAACAGTCCTTGCGTGGTATAATGTTCAATTCAGATGAGGCTATAAATCAGCACCTTGTACAGTTTTTCGCCACGAAAGACGGGTCCTTCTATGAACGAGGCATTCTGCAGCTCACTGAAAGATGGCAAAAGGTTATTGAACAAAACGGGCATTATATCATTGATTGATCTTTGTTCTTTCTATCAATAAATGACCTTTGCAAAACATGGCTAAAATATGTCATGACTTTTCCGACAACCCAATAATTCATGTGTAACTTTGTTGACTAGCTGGTTGAAGAGATCATGTCAAATGCCATTTGGGGTACCAATGGTTTGGAGAGAACCGAAAGACCACTCAACAGACTGTTACTTCTGCATCCCTAAGATATCTAGAATTACAGCTAACACAAAAGACACGATTCAGTATCCCAGTATTCCTTCGGCCATAAGACCTCTTCCTCATGGTCCAGATCTTACTGTTTCCGTACCTCCACAGTCATGGAGTTTAGATGATAGTGATACTGATGAAATAAATTCCCACAGCAAAGAAGATATTGAGACCCTGATTTCTCCTAAGATTCTGTGCTTCACTTTATAAGTCAGGAAGAATTAAATGATCTGGCCCGTGACCTTCATTTAGCAAAAAGTCAGGCCGAAATATTGGGTTCAAGATTGAAGGGATGGAATCTTTTACAACCAAGTACAAAAGAATGTAGTTTTCGTCGACGACAGCAAGAGTTTCAAAACTTATTTTCGAAGAGTGGTGATCTGGTGTACTGCAATGATAAGATTTATTGTTGGAAGCCTTAAGGTGGACGTCAAGTAATTTTGCTTCCTATACTTCCAATGAAAAAACTTTTGTACACATTTCCTTCACAATTAGTGTGTTCCCAAGGATGAAAATTTGAACATCGATTAAAATAACTTCATATTATAACTTGGAATACTTAATATTTTCTAAAACATAGCCATAATTATATTAAAAATCAATAACTTTTCCTTTGGTGGTGTTGAAACCAGAAAAAAGATGGTGCAACCTGTACTTTGATGACATCAGTAGACAAACAAATGTTGGATTACATAATTATGGTTATGTTTTAGAAAATATTAAGTATTCCAAGTCATAAAATGAAGCTATTTTAACCGATGTTCAAATTTTCATCCTTGGGAATGCATTAATTGTGAAGAAAATGTGTACAGAAGTTTTTTCATTGCAAGTATAGGAAGCAAAATTACTTGATGTCCACCTTAAAGTGATAGCTTTACTATTTGGTCTACAACTTGGATACACAAAATACTGCTGCTTCTTCTGTGAATGGAACGGTAGGGACAGAAATTCTAATTACACTAAAAAGACCTGATCTAAAAGAGAGTCCTTAATTCCAGGTAATAAAAATGTTGTTGCTGAGCCTTTAGGAAGTCCTCAGAACGTGTACTTACCACCGCTTCACATCAAACTGAGTTTGATAAAAAAAAATTGTAAAGGCATTAAAAATAAAGATGAAGAAGCCTTTCGTTTTCTAAAGAACAAGTTCCCCAAAATATCTGAAGCCAAAATTAAACACGGCATTTTTATTGGTCCACAAAAAAAAAAAAAAAAAAGGAACTTATGCGTGATCTTGCATTTGAAGGCACTTTGAATGAGACTGAAGCTGCTGCATGGAAGTCCTTTAAAGATGTGGTACTGAACTTTTTAGATAACCGGAAGGCAGAAAATTATAAATAACTTGTTACTGAGCTTCTAGAAAACTATAAGGCCATGAACTATAAGGCCATGGGATGCAATATGTCCCTTAAAATACATTTCCTTCACTCACATGTGGACTTTTCCCCATAGAATTTAGGAGCTGTAAGCGATGAGCACGGAGAACGTTTTCATCAGGACATATGTACCATAGAAAACTGCTATAAAGAAAAACGGAGCCCTAAAATGCTAGCTGATTAATGTTGGACTCTAAAAACGGATGTAGTACAACCAAAGTACAGAAGAAAATCTAAAATAACTACTTTTTATGGTAAGTGTAATTAACTGCTTGTAGCGAAATATACATGCCAAAACGAAGGCTTATTGTACACTGAAACAACAGGTTACTCGAGAACTATGCCCGATAACACAATTTAGCAAGCAGATTTGTAATCAGCATGACAAAAACTGTATGATTCGGTATATGCAGTCTTTGTAACAAACAAAAAGTTTATTTTTTTGTTCAGTGTAAATGAAATAAGAAGCACTTGTGAGCAGCTATGTTCACAATGACTCCCCCCCCTCTCTGAAGCTAGTTGCATAATATGGAACTGTAACAACTTCTGTCATACTAAAGCTGCAATGGCAGGAGGAGGGAGTTAACTTGCTACTGCCTGAGTGGAGTCGGGAGAAGGGGAGGATAAGCTTTATAGCTTATGTGCATAGCTATCATTCCAAGCAATGGTCATGTAATAATAAAGAAATTTTGAATGGAATCACAGTAGAAGTGAAATGCCACGATTTTTCTTTTTACTTAAAGAGAAATTAAGCTTCAACTATAATGGGTTAAGTAGGTTCAGATGCCAAACACTGCCTGCATTGAAAAGGATGGGGGAAAACATCAAGGAACAGGTGCTTACAGGAGAAATCTTGGCTCCATCAAACATTTTAAGATAACAAGGAAATTTTTGCTCTGTCTAACTTCCGTTTCTAGAAGTTGTTGCCCACATTTTCAAGCTGAAATACAAACATTTATGCAATAAAATGATATTTAACAACAATACTGAACAAAGGGAACATTACAAGAAAAAAAAATATATGACAACAGGAGAAATCTTCTTCCCATCTAACTTCTATTTTCAAAAGTTTTGAAAGACATGAAACGACTTCTCCCACAAACTTTCGCTTCAGTTTTGTGAAAGACCCAAATAATGGTGAAAACAGTGGAATTCTGTGAATCCATGACAGAATCTCATGCCTGTAAAACTTGGTACTGCCACTGTTCACTCGGCCATGAAAATAATCTTACAAGTCAAGGAAAAGGGGAGGGGTGTCAAAAATGCTTGCTCCCTTGATGGATCTAAAAAAGAGACTGCAATAAATAAATAAAAAACTATGTATTTCATTATAAAAAATTCTTAAAAAATATGGTTGCTTTTTTGCACTGTTACCAATAAAAAAAATTATCAGAAGTTAAAAAAAGAAAAAAAGAATATAATCAGGAAGTGAAATAAAAAAAAATGGAGAACTGTAAAAAAAAATCATAATGGGGAAATCTGCAGAACATTCTCATCCCTACTAGAATTGACATTTCCATGAATTCCAAACAATTTCATCAGGCAGAAAGACATCTAGCCAGCTTCCCTGGCTATTCCTGGTTTCCTAGATCACTGGTCACTCTGATACAAGTATTAATACACTTCAATGCAGTTCTGCTAAGAATAAGAAGTCTTATGATCTTAGCATTTGGGGCAATTCTAGTAAAAGAATTAACTGGACTCATGGTACTGTAATTACAAAGCAGTAGAGATTCAAGGATCAGTTGTTGTTGTTTTTTACACAGAACTATGTCTTACGGTACGATACAGATTAGCGGTGGACGCAACATAATTGTGTGACCGATTTCAACTTGCAATAACTCCGGGCTTATCGGGGTGTCGCAATGGCGCTAGTATTGTTTGATGGCACATAGATGACATTTAATGACAATTATAAGTGGTGGGGCCGGTATATCAATGGAAGTTCATAACAGTGGGCCAAGGTAGATGGCCATTTTTGTGCTCTGCCCTGCGAGTATACTTCAGTTTTCGTTTTCAATACTTCTGAATTAAAGGTGATTGCACATTGATTTTGGTATGTAATTAATGCTAACATAGTGGACTAGTCATGTGAATTGAAAAAATTACAATTGCAACTGTTAACAATAAGAGTACATGGTGGTACTGTAACTGTACTTTATTTTTTATATTTTGTTTTTTTGCAGATTTGTAGAATTAGCAGAAAAAAACATCAAAATGACACAAAAATGTGAAGTGCAGAAAGGAGCTGCGGAAACCGAAAAGACTGGCAGAAAAGGAAATTTGTGGGCTCAAGAAACCCTGAAGTACCAAGGCCAAGCGCTGCAAATGCTATTGCGATGCCAAACGAGCGTGTCAAAGAGAGCCTGTCGCGAGTACCTCCAAGCGCACCGGTCGACACTGCGGAGCCAATGGATGTGTATATGGAATCAGATATTGACTGGTGTCAAATAAAGGAGCCAGATTATGTAAAGCCAAAATTTTATAAAAATATTTATGAAAAAGCAACAGCGGAATTCCAGAAAAAATTCATGAACAACGAGTTTGGTTGAGTACGCAATGTCTGCGACTTCCACTGTGTATTTTATTCACAATGTTATTATAGACACAAGACAAAGTATACATAGTTCTACATTTAAACACAGCAGGAGAATCCACTTCAGCCCCATCGTTGTTGTTTTTTGCTGAGGTAACTTAGTACCTACAGCTCTTAGTACAACATTATTGAAAAGGAGCAGATCTTGGCATTTGCACTTCAGAGACATAATTAACTGTTGATTAAATTTTCAAGCTTCTGCAAATAACTTTAGATTTTCACAAGAATTTGCATAATACAGGGTGTACCATATAAAAGAGGCCCCGTGGCCAGACATTGTTTGGCGGGTTTCCAGTTAAAACCACTTTTTTCCACTTCTAACCGGTTTCTGCATGTACATACATACATACATGTCACTAAGCTGTTCTCTGAGATTCAGAGGTTAGCTCCAAAAAGAAATACAAACTTCCAGATATTTTTACTTATTGTTGTCGTATCAAACTTCGCCATTTACAGCGATCTTGACATACAACTCGTGCTTTACTGATATCCATTACACGCCGTACACAAGATCTTTCATACTTCATACTCATAATCTTTTTCTCATGCAGACACTCCTGAATCTGATCCACCCATGTCTTCCTTGGCCTTCCTCTGCCTTTCCTTCCAGCCACTTGGGCTGAAAATATTTTCTTAGTAAGCATTTCATCACTCATTCTTTCAACATGGCCAAACCACCGAAGCATATTGGTCTCCACCTTGCCAACAACATTTTGCTTTACATCACACAACTGCAATACATCTTCATTCCTCACACAATCAGATCGTGTCTTGCCACAAACCCCACGTAAGTAACGCATTTCTTCAGCACACAAACGACTCCTATGTTTCTTCTGCAGTACCCAGGTTTCACTGCCATACATCAGAGTAGGAACAATTACTGTTTCATACACAGCCATGCAGGACTCTCTAGAGAACCCATCATTCCTGTGAAAACCTCCCAGAGCAGCTATGACTTTCAAAGAAGAATTCACTCGCCTACTGATTTCACCATCCAACTTGTTCTCTCTGTCAAACATGCTTCCTAAATACACAAACTCACTCACCTGGTCAATCACAGTGCCATGTACAGCTGCAAAGGAATTCTCAGGAGTGGTTAGTCACAGCCACAGCAATGTAGGTACGCGGTCATAAGTGTAAGTGAAGAGAGAACAAAGGCAACGGAAATGGTTTGAAATACAGAACAGCAGATTTTTATAGTGGAACAGTATTTTAGAAGTAACTCATACAAGGTTTTAAATGAGTTCTTTACAGAAAAATTTCCACATTGTGCAGCACCGGCGAAATCAGTGGTTCAGAAGTTAGTGTGGAAATTTCGTGAAATCGGCACGGTGTGCAACAGGAAAAGAAACAAACCCAAGACAATTCGTACTGAAGACAATAACAAGGATGTGTGCACAGTGATGTTACAAAGCCCTCGGAAGTCGATTCGGCGATTATCGTCTGCAACGGGAATATCTGCCACATCATGCCGACGCATACTTAAGGTGGATTTGCATTTTCGGCCGTACAAAGTTATGGCGCTCCAAGAACTTAAAACTCCTAATTATGCAAAATGGATGCAATATTGTAAGTGGTTTCAGGAAACCATTGTCAGCAGTGAAATGGACCCAACACTTTATTACATGACAGATGAAGCATGGTTTCATCTGTCAGGGTATGTCAGTGCGCAAAACAGCAGGATTTGGACCGGCATGAATCCCAGACGGACAATGGAGACTCCTCTGTATGACCAAAAGATAGGCGTTTGGTGTGCTGTGTCGGCGAAGAGGATACTCGGCCCATTCTTTTTCACGGACACCATCAACTCGGAGCGCGTTATGTTCAGCAACTGTTCAACCCATTTGTTGCCGCACTTACAGAAGAAAAGTGAATATATGCTTTCTTTCAGCAGGATGGTGGTGGAACGGCGCATCAGTGTTTGGGGAGGACAAAACTGTATCGAAAGGACTATGGCCACCCAGATCACCCAATCTCTCTACCTGTGACTTATCTGTGGGGAGCACTGAAAGGGAAAGTGTACACAACTAATCTGCACACCCTTGATGAATTAAAAGTGAGCATTACAGATGCCATAGCCCAGATTACTGCCGATGAGTTGTGGCGTGTTACGAACAACATGTTCCGTCGTGTGCAGTTGTGCCTGGATGTCGGAGGACAGCACTTTCAGCAATTGTTGTAAACACAGGTAAATTACTCCTGTTTTCTGTCATTTCAGCTATTCTTTACCATGTATAGTAACATTGCCTGGCTGTTGTCATTCATTATACTCGGGCCTCTTTTATATGGATATGTATAATTATATTTATATGGATATGTATAATTATACCAACTACGTATAATTATACCCTGTATAAATTATACCAACTACGAGTATTTTATTAAAAAAATATACACATCTGTCAACTTTAGTCATGAAACTTGTCTGCCCATACAAGTCATACAAACATTTATGAAATAAAGTATCTAGATTCTTTAAATGATTGACAGCTGGTAGCATTTAATTTACTAAAGAGGGCCAAATTTTTAGGGATATCGCATATTCTAAAAAATTAATCAACACACTCCTGATTTTCTGTGCACAATGATAGATCATGAGTGATTTCTGTAATATTTTTAAGCTGAAAAATTTCTTTGCAATTGTTCTTTTTGGTTGTCTTCTAAGACCCCTGCCATTTTTCAGTACTTTAATGAACGGAATGGTGGGATTAGGACTATGATTAGTGTAATGAACGGAATGGTGGGATTAGGACTATGATTAGTGCATTTTCAAACACCTGTTAGAAATTGGTAACAATACTAATGCTGCATAAATTACATTCACAATCTGCAATTGGGCTATTGTGAATACTAAAAGAGAAGAGCTGAAATATCTCATAAAATTCTGACACCATGTACAAAACCTGTGCAAAGTAATAACTTTCATGTTCTAAGAGTGTTTCTGAAGCAAATGTTTACTGAATCCTTTTCAATAAAATATTATTCTATGCATTGTAAATGTGATAAAAACAAATGGGGAGCAATACTAAAATTACAGTGGCAATTTCATTCATATGACTTGGACTTTTTTTGCAGTTTTACTTACATGCCCATGGCTCCAATCTCAGTGATCAATGACATCTCACATATTGTATGAAAATAACTGCAAGTCTTTTTTTTTTTTTTTGTTCATTAGTTGAAAAAAACATGTTGTTAGTTCTTTTCTTCAGAGTCATCTTCTGAAAAGTCTTTATTGTTGAAAAAAGTTACATTCCACTCATTACCAAAGTTCTGATACAAAATACAAAAAAAAAAAAAAAAAAAAAAAAAAAAAAAAAAGTGTAAATCATTTATGCAACTTAGTTAATTTGATAGTATGTTAGTATAGCATGGAAAATAAATTGAAACTCACTGAGTATTATGAGACAAGAGTTGCCCATATTGGCACAGTAAAAAGAACTTTCACAATGCTTTCATACAAATAGATAGCATGTAAAAATATTATACAGATACGTACTGTTACAAATTTTTAATCCAAAATTATAAGCTCTAAACCCCTCCAAATTGAAAAAGTTAGTGCTCAGCAAGGAAATGAAGCCTCCCTTCCTGTACATGAGGCCAAAAAGGCACTATTGCTAATGTATGTCTATTAGCGGAACTCAATTCGCCCAGCCAGAAGAAATTTTTAAAAATGGGTCTTGACCCTTGTTACGTCATGCATGTATTGCAGGGGACAAGTGGAAGCTACAATTGGTTACATTAACTGCCAAAAGCCATCAGAATTCGACAGAGATTGCTTTCCAATAAACAAAGGTCTGTCTGTTGAACACCACAAGTTGAAATTATAGCAAAGGAAAAAAGTGCCAGTGTTTTAAAGACTCTTAGAGAATGGACCTTGCTAAAAAGTGCTGTCCAAAAATTGCCCAGTTCTGGTGCAAAGGAACCACAGGTGAGGAGAAGGAATACTCGTGCCCCAAATCTCAGTGCAGCAACAGTGACGCAGCAGGAAAAACCTGCTGTCTGCGCGTATGTCAACACAAATTCCATGGAAAACACTTGGAGCACTTGACAACCTGTAACTTGTATAAGTTTTTTTTTTTTTTAGTGCATTTGAGATGTGACAAGATGGTAAGACTCAAAAACTATTTCTGGAATTTTATGTACGTGTCCTCTGGCACCAGCAGAATTAATATAATTTTATCATAAACTTTCAGCATAAACTTGAGGAGACTGTTGGGCACACACACATATCCAACACTTGTAAATAAACTCAGACATACCTCTAGCAATAGCAGTTGTGGAATTAAATGTTTTTTTTTTTTTTGTTTTTTTTTTTTATTTGAGGTTTAACGACCACCGTGAGCAACTCAATGGGCTATAAGCAGTAGCCCGTCCTTAATTTAGGGTCACTGGTTCCAAGGAAGGGTGAGACCCAGTGTCATAAGACAAACACAACATCCATGCCTCACCGGGATTCGAACCCGGACCCATCTCGGATAAATGATCAGAAGCCATCGCTTAGACCACTGCACCACTGGGGAGGCTAATTAAATTTTGGTACTGTCCTGTACTGCATTCCTTCACCTGAAGTGCATGTGTTGCCCTCCTTCCAAGAAAGAGCAGTGATATTATGATCAACCAGTGTTCGGACGCATGCCCATTTATTATTAGAAGTGCTACCTCCCCAATAATGGGATAAGCCTTAATACCTGGTTGTCCTGAGCTGGAGATAATCGGCAGACCATAACAATACTATTCAGTACCAGCTCAATTTCTTCAGAATTACAAAGGTCATACTCATCTGTTGTTTCATATGAAGAATATCTCCCACCCAGGAGTAGTTCATTGTTAGATCATCTCATCTATTTGCCTAGTTCACAATTAGTTCTTTTGCATACATTGAAAGAATTCAAAAGTTGCATTTAGAGATTTTTGCTTAAAAGAGAGAAAGAAGGAAAGAGGGAAAATGCTTTGGGCAGGAGCATACATAAAACACAGGACAACCTTAGTACCTTTTTCAGCATCTTTGAGCAAGCTTGCCATCCCTGGTTTCCAATGGTCTTGTTATAAGAAATGTTGAGATGTGATGTAGAATCATAATATTCAATCATGTCAAAAATTGCAGCAGCCCCCTATTATATTGCACAAAAAGAAACCAAGAAAAATCTATTAACAAAAGAAACTACAGAAAAATCTATTATTAACAGAAATGGATTTTGCATTGTTAGAGCACACATGCACAAAAAGATGGTAAATAAGCTAATAGGTAAAAATTATTATTATTAATATTGTGAAAAATTTCACACCAACATCTCTTATAACTTTACACCAAAACCACATGACAATGTATCCAAAACCTCAAAACAAAACATTCTTAGTAATGCAAAAGAGTTATCTGTTGTACTGAAAATTGCTGTATGGCTGACTTTTACACACAAACACACACATACAATGTTACCTGAAACTCACAAATTTTTAAAATAAGAACCAAGTTTTCCTTCCCAGTAGGTATGTAAAATAGCTCATGACAGAATTTTATATAAAAGATGTGATCTTTTAAATAGTTTACCTTGAATAATAGAATTCTACACAAACATAATTTACAGGAGCAGAGTTATTTATGAAGTATTCTTAATATTACATTAAATATAAAATTATATTTTACAGTTTTGAAAAATAAAATTATCAAGTGAAACATTTTGGTAGTGACTGCCACCTTCATAAAAACATGGAATGTATGAGAACAACATAAGTTCGTAACACGTATTGATTCAAATGTTGCTATATTTGAAAATGGATTTCAATATGACAGGAACATGACATAGTGAGTCTATGTTGCAAGTGCTATGGGAAAGGTAAATTTAAATAATTTTGTAATACCTAAAGAGACTGCTAGACATATTTATCAAAATATTAGTTGATACGAATAGTGGAACACATTTCTTACCTAAAGAAAGGTAATTACTTTCACTTTGTTATCATTATTAACCATCAATGATTTTTCTGCTGCACCAGACTGAAAAAAACATCATTAATACAAAATCTCTTGGGTACCATAAAAGTATTGAAATTTACTGTTCCCATAACCCTAGTAAAACAGTCCCACCATGTCATATTCCTATCACATGGAAATCCATGTTCAAAGCTGGCAATATTTGAACCAACACATGTTACCACCTCATATTATTCTCATAGATTTTATGGCTGATGAAAGTCACAATCACTACTGAAACATTCCACACAATAATTTTATTTTACATAACTTAAAAGTTTAATTTCTAAAATCATATTAGGAATCTCTGTACTGACATCTTTTTACATGGATTTCTGTTATTCCTTGTCAGTATGCTTCATGAGAATATTAATGCTTCATTAAGATCTGTCACAAAAGTTTAAACAATGTAATAAAACTGACATAAGTGTTAAATAAAAGGCTCACATGAATTGAATATTTAGTGTGACAAGTGAACTTGTTGGCAACACTGAAGGGATACCTTAATGTTTGAAATGGGTGTAATTTTAATTTAAAAAGTACATCTTAAAATTTAAAAATGCATCTTAAAATTTTATTTATTTTGATAGCTATTGAATATTTCAATAGCGATTTTACTTTTGGCTCTAAGACTTTTAAGTTACTTGATTGTGCTCCTTAATTCAAACTAACCGATTGAAAAAATTGTGCAGCAAAGAAAATGTCTTTTATACTAATGAAGCCATTGTCTTGTTCTTGATATGGGTTTTCCACATGTACTGTCTGTCTTGCACAACACAGTAGACACAGCGCTTCACTACATGTTTCTTAATGGAATATAAATGCATATCAAAGAACAACATGAAAATACTGTATACATTGATACCACTCATTTATTGTTCCTGATGGTGAAACTATGGCCAATATATCATGAGAGAAAGGGCAAGTTCATGATTTTCTGTCATTCTGTTCATTAAAAAGTTTTAAAAGGTTTAAAAATATTAAAATAACTTGGCACTCTCAAGAAATTTTCCCATTTAGAACTCCACATTTTCTCTGAAGAGGTGCTCCAAGTAGAGAGCTGGTGGACTTAAATGAATTCCTTGAGAGTGCCATGTTACACTAATGTTTTCTCAAACCTTTTAAAACTTCAATTGTTTTTTATATCAAGAACAAGACAGATGGAATATCATGATCTTGTACTCCCTTCCACGATGTAAGGTAACAACTTCAACAACATAATAAGAAAAACATGAATGATAAATGGATACAGTAATTGAGTGTTTTTCTTCAGTATGCATTTTTACTGTATCAAGAAACATATTTAAATGATGTATCTACTATGTCAAGTAAGATAGCATATGGTACACCGAAATCAAGCAGAACAAGAAACAAGACAATATATTTTAAATTTCACTAGCATAAAAATGTGTTTTCAATCAGTGAGCTAAATTTAGTAACACATCAAGTTATTAATAGTTCATAGAGACCAATGTGCAAATGCTACTGAGATAAACAGTATCATCCAAATTAAATTCAAAGGGAATTTTTTTTTAAAGATACCTTAAATAGATATGGACTATACACCGATCAGCCATTACATTATGACCACCTACCTAATAAGCTGTAGTACCCCCCTTTAGCCTGCAAAACAGTGGCCACTCGGCGAAGCATCGATTCGATGAGGTGACGATAGGTATCCTGGGGTATCTGGTACCATAATGTCGACAGCATGTCCTCCATTTCCTGTACATTTCGGAGTGGTGGTGACTTAGCGCGAACCTGCTTTTCCAAGTCGAAGCACAAATGTTCGATTGGGTTCATGTCAGGTGAATTTGGAGGCCAGGGCATTAACACAAAGTCACCAGCATGTTATTCGATCCACACCTTGACAATTCTGGCAGTGTGGCATGGCACATTATCCTGTTGGTAATGGCCATTGAAAGCAAGGAACACAGTTGCCATGAATGGGTGAACTTGGTCCATAACGATGTTCAGATACCTGACAGCTGTCAGGAATTGTGCTATTGGGATAATGGGGGCTAAAGTGTCCCAAGAAAGCATTGCCCACAACATAACACAGCCGCTGGCGGTCTGTTTCTGCCCAACAGTGCATCCAAATGCCATAGCCTCCACTGGTAATCAGCGTATCCATGCTCGGCCATCTACATGATGCACCAGGAATCTTGATTTGTCAGACCAGGCTACTTTCTTCCAATCATCAACGATCCAATCTCGATGATCTTGGGCCCATTTCATGCATTGTTGGTGATGACGTGCAGTGAGCATGGGGATCCGGCTGGGTCGGCTACGCAGGCCCTTGCGCAGAAGGCTGCGATGAACTGTGTGCTGTGACACATTGCCCCGATCACCACTGTTGTAGCTGTGGATGATTTGTTGCACTGTGAACAATGTGCGACAGTCTCTGCTCCCCTCTGGCATCAATGAGCTGCAGACGACACACGGCTGGACGACGGTTCATCACCCGTGCACCACTTTTGATATGTACTCACTACAGCAGCACGTGAACAACCCACAAGCCGCAGCATTTCCAAGATTGTACTTCCGAGGCACTGTGCCATCACAATTTGTCCTTTATCAAACTCTGATAAATAGACAGTTTTTCCCATTCTGACTCCGGAGACTCTACTAACCGAAAGCCGGTCCTCGGGTTGTATATATACTGCTCTGTGAACTTCACTTGCGCCACTGTTCGGTCTCCAGGCACGCTCATTTCTCTAGCATGGGAGTGGTCATAATGTAATGGCTCATTGGTGTATATTAAAATATTATTGCAATGTAATATCTGCAAACATGCCACCAAAATTTCTATTTTATGCACATGAAGTTTCCCAATCAGTCAGTATAAAACCTTCTTAACTACATCCTTTATTTAGTGATACCCAAAACATAAAAGTTTATGAAGGAAATTGCAACACTTTACATGCTAAAGTTAAAGAGAAAGCAGTCCCCCCCCCCCCCCCCCCCCAAGGAGCAGAAACAGCATGATGCCAGTCTCAGATTTTTGAAAAGGTGTTCAAACTTTTTTTTTCTATTTTATGAACATTAATTGTTTTTAGGATTTTTTTAAATTTTAAAACAAAAGGAGGGAAATTTTCATGTGTTTTTAATGTTGGCTCCCATTCCAGATGTAAAGCTGTAATCGATGGATTATGTAGGCAAACCCCCCCCCCCCCTTTATTTTAGCTTTCATTTTTCCATATTTTTCAAACAGATAACTTCAACTTGATGAGATATTCCTTTTTTTCAGCTTTGAATCTAGGAAACGATATTTTTGTGCGCTTTTAAAACACCACGCATGTTTGATGTGGCATTTCACAGAAGCTAATGGTCGCAATCCCCCTCCCTTTTTTTTTTTGGCATTGAGGCTTAAACTTTCATCTATCCCAAAATTAGATTAAGGTTTTTTGGGGGAGGGGGGTTACGAGAGCCATATTTTTAAAGCGTTTTTCTCCATTTTCGCGGCCATCGGCATTCCGTAAGTTGATGGTGCAAGCAACTTTTTTTTTCTTTTTGCTTCCAGATATAGCTTTACTTCAGTTAGATTGATAAGGTGGGTTTTTTTTGTTTTCTTCTTGCACTTTTTTTCTTTCAAAAACCATATTTTTACAAATTTTTAATGTCTGTCTTCCGCTTTCCACGGTCGCATTATGAGGCATTCCGGAAACTGATGTTCACGATTTTGCCTGTTTTTGACTTCCAGATAACTTTGTTTCAGTTAGATTAATGTGATTTTTTTTAATTACAAAATCTATACCTGTTAAGCATTTTGAAACATTTCCTTCTGTTTCCACAGCTATGCAGAATTTCGGAAGTTGACGGTTGAAATTTATCTTATCTTATTTTTTTTTTTTTTTACTTCCAGATAGCTTTATCTCAGATTTCTTTTTTACTAAAACTATATTTTCAAGCATTTTTCAATGCCCTCTGCTTCATTTCCAAGGATGTATTACGCGGTATTCCAGAAGATGATGGTCGCAGTTTTTTTTAATTATTATTTTCTTCCAAATAGTTTTATCTCAGATTGATGAGGTAAAAAGTTTTTGCTTTACAAGAACCATTGCCATTTTCCCCACTTTAAGTTTATGGGGTTTAATTATACGAATGAAAATGCTCCCATCACATTTTCACAAATTCACTAAATTTTTCTTAAAACTGTAGTCAATTCGCAAATTGTGTTTCGAACAAAAATCTTATATGGACCAATGTTTTACAAATCAAGTTAAATGAGGCAAAATTGACATGATCTCTACACCCCCACCCCTTAACACAGTCACCAAAATAATCACCTGGTGAGGCCCCTAGTACAACATAATTGTTGCAGGAAATAGTAAGAGCACTGTTGTAGCTGTGGATGATTTGTTGTCTATCAGACAAAACATTCTACGAAGGAGGGAGTTTAATCAATTAACAAAATGCAAAATAAAAAAATATGGATTTCAATATTTATTATTCCCTATACACTTTCTGACCATTATTTTTAACAATCCAAAAGTAGTTACAGAATGATGTTTAAGTTCTGAATGAAAAAAAATAGTTCTAGTTTCTTCTGCCTTTCTTATCAGGGAAAAGCTAGTTTGATTATTGCAACTTAAATACGTACTAATTTACACTGTTAGCAAAATCTCAAATTGACTCATTTTTTAAAACTTTGCTTTGTTGCAATGCAGAACAATACATTTTATGGCAAAATCAACATTTTGATATCCCTTTACCTTGCAGACAATTTTTAGGTTTTCCTTTCTGTGTTGCAGACTTCTGAAAAAGATTCTGCTCCTGGGGTTTTCCCTATAGCAGTAATCATGAATTATTTATTCTACACATAGGATCTATAAAATAATCTCAAAGCATGATTAATTAATAAATTGACTTTCCATTTTGAACAAGGTGCATATCAACTCAAGTTGACATAATGATACACAGAATGGCTGTGACTCAATGAATAAAGGCCTTTGCAACAAATAAAAGAACTTATCAAAATTTGCAGCATCTACAGATAAAAACTACATACATATCAGAGCTTATGCAATGTCTATTTACCAGAAAATAACTTAAGAGCCTCTTCTGTGAAACAACAATAACAATGTCATAAATATGATAGATATGTTGGGCTTAAAACATACGTTTATTATAAAAAGACTGGAAGCCCTTACTGATTGATATCCAATGAGGAGAGGAAGTGGAATTTTTATGGACAACATGGCTAAGCATATCACATTCCAAGCAAAATAACTTTGATCCTTTTTCAGTAAACAGCAACAAGGCAGTGGCTCAGTTATCGTATGGAGAGTAATGGGTTTAATGATCAGACTAGCTTGGCACTTATAAGTTGAAGACAAGTCTGTAGAGCTTCATACTGTCCATGAAGAGCTCAACAAAGCCCTTAATTTTTTGGATGTTAGCTTTTCAAGAAATGGGAGCAAGATTAAATGTTCTGTTTTTCATAAACCTACAGCTGCCACCAATATAATGCCCTTCGCTCTGCACAGTTTGGTGGTGCCTACAAGTTTTCTGCACTCATTCCTTTAATTCTTGATCCAAAATCATCTACAACAGCCCAACATTTTTTGCCCTTGAATACAAGAATATTAAAACAATTGCTGAACAACTCATAAAAAAGTTCAAAGCCAAGAATTCCACTACTCTCCATTCTTCAGAGGTAAACATACAATTTCAATTTGCTGGATGTATTTTGTTTGTCGACCAGTCTACCTATTAGTTTCGTCAAATTTTCAAATCCTATGGTTATTTCATTAGTATCAAAAATCCAATCCTACCATCATGAAATTTATCCTAATGGACAGAGATGAAGTTAAAGACCTCAATGTTCCTGGTGTGTACAAAATTCCTATTTCCACTTCAGTTGTTGGTGTACCACAGTTTACATCAGCAGCACATTTTTCAGCATTACTGTCTGGCTGAGCACAAAAAGGATATTACCCAAGGTAGATCTATTTCTTCCTTGGCTTTACTGACTATGGAAAAATACTGAGAAAATTGCTGCTTTCATAAACAAAGGGCTTACTTAAATGCTTATTTATACCCACAAATCTAGTACACCTAAAGTGTACTATTCACAAATCTAGTACTAGATTTGTAAATAAAATGTACATTTGCAATTGATATGGGACACTAAGGGATCTGTCATGAGTGAGACCTCATTGATACCACTTACTCATTAAGAATATAGAGGAATCATCTTGTCAACAACATATATAAATTACTTAACTTACAAAATTTATGAAATAGCGGTATAAAATAAAACATTTACAACAGAACTTTACATATGAAAGTACCAAAGTAATACTATGCATTACAGATACATACGATCTTTCAATAAATGCATACAGTATATTCATAGAAATACCTAACAGCCATATATAATGATAAAAAAATAGAAATACCAAACAACCATATATAAAGAATAATTTGTGCATAAACACACAAATTACTTGTAAAAATCAAAAGTGTTAAATGAAATATGATCACATATAGTGGTCACTATAACTGGCTTGATAGGGGAATACAGCAAAAAGACAGATTGCAAACTACACCACACAAAAAATTATACTAGTGAACTATGATTACTAATAATCTGAGTCAATTACAGAAACAAATGAGATGAGATCTATAAATATCTCAATGGTCAACTGAAACATGAGCATCACAAGTGGCAATTCTTGTTCTTAGTTTGATTGTTAGACCAGAGTGCAAATTATATGTACAAAAAAGATATTACACTGGTTAATTATATTCTATTAATTAACAAATGGTAGGGGTTAAATGCAGGAAGAATTAAGGTCTAATGGCTGTATGGCTGATGTACAAAAGTTCTATATCAGGCAAAATTAATAAGGTTGGCAAAAGTTGGCAGTTAAAAAAAATCACAATACCAAAAACATTGTTCTGTGAGGTTTTTACCATGAAACTGATTTTCCTTTTTACCAGAAAAGGTCTAATAACTTTTTTCTTGGAAAATCAAACAGTAAATTTCAGCATCAAAACATGCTATTTAAAGATTTGAAGTTCTTTAGGGCAGCAAATAAATTTTTTAATACTCTCAAAGACAATGCAGAAAAATGAAAAATATTTAAAAATAATGAGTTAGAATTATGATGTATCAAAATTTACAGTTTCTATACTTATTCTATGAATAAAATTTTGAAATTAAAAAAACAGAAGAATCAAATGATTTTACAAACTATGAAATTTCTGGTTCCACAAAATTTCAGTATATAATTGATAGATAATATTTAGAAATAAACTGGACATCAATTTTATATATCTTTTTAGCTCTAAATGTGTTCAAAATAAAAGTTCTGAAATCTTTTCGGATTAAAGAAAAATACTAGAACGAATGCCACTGGAATTAACACTTATGCAACTACTTTGTGGGGAAAATAAAAGCAATGATTTACTAAATTCTATATGTCAGCTCCAAGTAGAAACATTCAAATTGTTCAATCAGAACTGAGTTCTGATATTTTCACTGAATAATACCTTCATGAATACATTTATGTAAATTTTTGCAAAGGTCTAATAATAAGCAGTAGTACAGTGCCATTTTGGCTGTGTAGAATTGAAATACATTTCTCATTCAGAGCATTCAACACCATTGCACTTGCAATATCAACCCCCCCCCCCCCCGGTGGTGATCTTGTCTCATAATAACAAAACAAGCTCTAAACTATCATACTCACACCACCATTCTAATGTGCAAAGCAGGCACATAACATGACGGATCCAATCGTTTTTTGTTTTTTAAACCTCTTTTTCTTGCTTTCTTTAGCCAAACTCTTCCACATAAGTGAATGCTATTTCTGATTAAAAAAAATAATAAACTGGGACACAGCCCCCCTCCCTCCCAATTTACAGACACTTTTCTGTGTTGATTTCACTCTTCTTTTCACTTATTTACCATGGGATGTTTCGCTTGTCTCACAACTGAAAATACACATTTGCAAGATGAATTGCAGCATGTACATAATTATTAAAAATTAAAAGAAAAAAACTGTAAAGAAATGAAGCTACAACATTAACAATAAAGATACAACTCACATCATCATCTAAACGACAACTTTCAAGTTGAAGTGTTTTAAATCGAAGCCTTTTAAAGATTTCTTCTAAAGCTTCACAATGATGGTAATCCAAGTTTTCACCTAAAAAAAATACACAGAGAATGCATGCAATACTTTCCAAACATATACCACAAAAGTTGGTATAATAAAAAAATGAAACAATAAAAACAGGCATGTACATACACACAATGACCAATGATTAACCAATTCTGATGAATCAATGAAAGGTACTGAACAAAATGAGGAACCTACATCCAATGTATAAAAACTTACTCTTTCATAAAAATGATGGTAAACAAACATATTTTTTTTACTCTTAATACAGAAAACTGGGAAATAAGTTCATTACATCAGGACACAATGAATGTAACAAACCTAAAGAAGTCTGAAAGGAATATTTTAAGCTGCATTCTCAATTCTTGCTCTCTGAAGATACATCTGCTGCTGCTGTTGTTACATTTTGCTCTCTGAAGATACATTTCACCATTTGTTTACACATCATCACTAAATTTTGAACATCTCAAAAGCTTCAAATGCATAACTCTAAGCAGATTCATCATTCCATACTCTGATAATTTGTAAATATATTCTGACAACAGAATTCAAACCAATATTTTGACACAATGTCAGCAAACTTACTTTTTCTCCTTGGTGTGAGCAATACTGATATAAATGTTTTAATATTTTCGTGGAGGGATGGTAATATATATATATATATACTTAAAAATGCAAATAAAAGATAATCATCAACACAGTGACTCACTTTGTACCAAGGAGAAAGGCTGGGAAGCAACATAAAGGAAATTCAAATAATATCAGATTTATCTGACCAGTACATTAAAAAATAGGTTTTAATAAACCTACAACGTCTGATCAGAAAGTATCTGACTACATTTTTCCCCCTCCTGAACTAGACAGAGCACAACACAGGAACCCTGCGTCACACAACCTTGGAATTCAGTGTGCATGCGTTTATTTTTTCCACACTGTTGGCTGGATACATTTTGAAGTATAGTCACTTTTAGGGATCGCCAATAGGTGCTGCATCACAATTTTTTTCTCTGTGTCTTCAAATCTTCTCTCCCCTTCAAAAGCATTTTCAACTTCAGGAACAGCCAGAAGTCACATGAAGCCATTGCTTGGAGAGTATGGGGTGTACCTCATTTGTGAGATCTGGTGTTTGGCTAAAATGGTCTGAATGTGGTGAGATAAATGGACAAGACCATAGTCATGGTGCAGCTGCCAGTCACCTTGCTGTCACAACACAGGTCTCTTCAGCTGTACGGCATGTCACAGGCAATGGAGAACTCTGCCATGTAGTACTTCTTGTTCAAAGCACATACTTTCTTGATCATTTCGAGTTCCTGCTTGTTGAGGACCTTCCTGAAAGCTCTTCACTCTCAACAAAAAATTGTCCATCTTTGAAGAGCTGATATCACTCCTGACTTGTGTTGTACCCATAGCTTTATCACTAAAAGCCTTTCTAATCATTTGAATTGTTTCAGCTGATGTGTGGCTGAGTTTGTGGCAAAATTTCATGCAGATTCTCCACTCACCTCACTCAGTCATTGTGGCACAGGACAGAAATGCGACGGTCATGGAGTTTACAATGCCAAACCTTCACTGCCATGCACCAAATGAACCAGCTGACAGCATGGCAAAAATTCAAACATGCACACTAAAGTCCAAGGTCACACATCACTGAGTCTCGGCACTGTGCTCTGTTTAGTTGGGGGGGGGGATCATATACTTTTTGGTCAGACCTTGTATATCTCACAGAAGACACACACACAGCAGCAACATGTTTTCTATAAGAAACAATAAAATGTTTCTCATAAAATAAAATGTATACATCAGCATAAGTATAAAGTTATGCTTACTACATTTGATTGCATTTCTACCTGCTGTGATTTGATGTAAAATGCCTTCACCATACATAAGAGATAAAAAGTTAAAAACAGCCAGAAATGGCATTCGTATGTGTCTGCCATGCACTGGAGATGTTGAGAATTATTTCTCCACGGAAATTTGCTTCTAATTGATTTCTACGATGAGTCTGGTTTACAAGCTGTTTTTCATACTTTCATTAACAGGGAGGGTTAGTAAATTTTCATTGTCAACAGTCAGAATTTTATAAATGGGTCATTCTACGTGAAGACACCCATTATAAGAAAAACTTGCTGCATCATAGTAGCAGATTTTTTTTATCATAGATACATATGGTAGTGAAACCTCCAAATCTGAATTTGTAAAATATTTTCCCCAATAATGGCCGAAATGCAGGCGTTTGAAAAATGGTCATTTTGACCAAATGGCGGCCAGGACTCAATGTCAATAAATGTAATAACTTGACAACTAATGGTTCAAATTCAATAATTCTGATACCAATTTGAAGCTATTTATGCCGGGAGTGTGATATCAAAACAATAGTAAATTTACAATTTATGTCATATCAAAACAATAGTAAATTTATATTTTATATGTTTATTACATGAAAAGTGCAAAAATCACCTTCAGATTAATAGTTAACTGTAATGGGCCATAAACAAAATGACATATTTTTTTCTGAAACTTGGTAGAAACACTAACTAATATGCATGCTTGAAGTAGAAAAAAATTGAGGATGGCAATATTTTGTAATAACTGGAAAAATAGCTATTATACACATAGGATTCAAGGTATAAATCCCTGGTACTGGAATATGCTAATTAAAAAAGCTTCCTCAAAACCACACAGTTAGCATTTGAAATATAAAAAGGCACACACAGTTCTGTTAAATACAAGTAATAGCAATTATCATGCAAATCCTGAAATGATTGCTTGTGTTGCATCATCTGTTTTCTGATTGGTTGATGAGTATGATGCAATCTTACATCATTCACTATCTGAGGGACTTTGCTATCCCTTTCAGAGCTCATTTGTGCTTACAGTAAGTGTTCAGAGAAGTATGTTGGATCAACAAACAGTGTTGTGTTGTATGATTATTTCAGTACAGCTTAGTTTTATGCAGTAGAGATGGAATGTTTTGTATGCAAGAAACTCAATGTATCATTGAATACTGAGTTTATTGCTAAATGTGAAACTAAGGATATTAGTATTGTTTGATCAAAACGTGTTACAGAAGTACTCATTTCAGGGGGAAACCTGTGCATTTCTTGTTATTCCTCATTGCATTCTTCAGTTAGTGAATCAGAGATACCTACTGCTGACATGGAAGTCATCAGTGATCAAGATTATAGTGAAGCCACAATAGTGATGGAACAATTGAATAAAAGCTGTGAAGTGTTGGATTTATAGCCAATAAAGGTCAGTAGATTTAGCTCTAAGAGAAAACTTGGTTTACATGCGCACTAAATTTAAGAAATTAAGTAACTGTGTTGCTACTAAAGCAGCTGCAGTATCAGGTGTTGAAACTATTAGTAAGCCACACAATTCAAAAGACATGACTTGTCCAGACTGCATATCTATGATGGAAAAATTATTGAATAAGTTTATACATACATACATAGATATCAGTAAGCTGTTCTCCGATATTCAGAGGTTAGCTCCAAAAAGAAATACAAATTACCACATAATTTTTACATACTGTTGCCATATCAAACTTCTCCATTTACAGCGATCTTGACATACAACTCGAGCTTCACTCACATCCATCACACGCCGTACACAAGATCTTCTATACTTCATACTCATAATCTTTTTCTAATGCAGACACTCCTGAATCTGATCCTCCCATGACTTTCTTGGCCTTTCTCTACCTTTCCTTCCTGCCACTTGGGCTAAAAATATTTTCTTAGTAAGCATCTCATCATTCATTCTTTCAACATGGCCAAGCCACCAAAGCATATTAGTCTCCACCTTGTTAACAACATTTTGCTTCACATCACAGAACTGCGACACATCTTCATTTCTCACACAATCAGAACATGTCTTGCCACAAATCCCCCCCGTAAATAACGCACTTCTTCAGCACACAAACGACTCCTATGTTTCTTCTGTAGCACCCAGGTTTCACTGCCATACATCAGAGTAGGGACAATTACACTTTCATACACAGCCATACATCACAGTAGGGACAATTACACTTTCATACACAGCCATACATCAGAGTAGGGACAATTGCACTTTCATACATAGCCATGCAGGACTGTCTTGAGAACCCATCATTCCTGTTAAAACCTCCCAAAGCAGCCACAACTTTCAATGAAGAATTCACTCGCCTACTAATTTCACCAGCCAATTTGTTCCCTCTGTCAAACATGCTTCCTAAATACACAAACACATTCACCTGGTCAATCACTGTGCCATTTAGACATACATTACATTCAGTACTACCAGTTCTTCTCTCAAAAACCATAACTTTGGGTTTTCCTTTATTTATACTCAGTTTGAATGTCATGCAAACTTTGTACATCCGAGACAACATGCTCTGCAACTCACTTTTGCTCTCTGCCAACAGGACAGTGTCATCAGCATACATCAATCTGCACACACGGATGTCATCAAGACATAAACTATTTTGGCATCACGCATGCACTATAGGCGGAGTTAGGGGGGGTAGCCCCCCACGTTGGAAGAGAAATTAATGAATTTTTCTACAATAAAGATAGTCTATATCTGTAACCAAAACAATTATTGAATGTGAACCAGTCTCTGAACGAAATGTAAACAACCAACAATTGTCGCCCTCACACATTCCACAACAATTATGCCAATCACAAATAAAGCTGTCTCGAAAAGTCAAAATGTGCTCCTATATACAGCAGAACGTCAACTTTCTATCTAATCCGGTGTAATCGAGTCGCTATGACATCTGGCTCATAGCAACTGCCAATCCTGCCACTGACAATCAACGTGGGACTCGGATAGATGATCTGCCCGTCATTGATTGGACAAACGCCTGCGCCTCTCAGTCTCGAGTGAGCCTTTTTCGACCACCCTTCCCTTCACGAAGCTCTGCCGATGTGTTATTCTTAGAACAGTATTTGACGGCTTGTGTGCGTGGTCTCAGTCTTACGCTATTGTTTTCGTGTGTGGTAAAATATTATTGTGCTATGTGCTTGTATTTAGTATCTACATTTTAAGAAATTAATCATGAGTAAGTAAGTGTTCTAGAGACATACGTTTTTTCTTTTCATAGTCAAATGACCCGCAAACACCTTCTATGCGAAGTTCACAAACTTCAACATGTGAAAGTGAAGCGCTACGAGAACGAGATCTTCCTAAACAAGAACCATGTAATTCTGTTGAGTTCATGGACGATCTGGGTGATTTGCAGAGCGGTCCATTTCGCCCAGTCTTACTGCAGTATCCGCTTTCAGACTTCTCAGGCACTAAGCGTGGTTTTACAGCTTTGTATTTAAAAAAGTTTGAATGGCTAGAATATAGTGTGAAAAAAGATGCTGCGTTTTGTTATGCATGTAGGCAATTTCCTTCAAGTAACAAAGAGGATTTATACACAGAAAAAGGAATGAAAAATTGGAAAAAAGCAGGTGAAAAGTTGAAAAAATATGCAGTTAGTGCAGCGCACTCATTTTCTATGTTGAAATGGGTTAATTTTAGGAAACCAACAGAGACAGTAGCTACGAAAATATGTGCGTCTCATAAAGAACTTGTGAGTGAAAACTGTGAATATTTAAAAAAGGTTTTGGAAATTTTTTTGTATCTGTCAAAGCAGGGCTTGGCACTTCGCGGTCATGACGAGTCCAGTGAATCCCACAAGGGCAATTATTTAGAGTTGTGTGAACTTTTTTGTAAATATAACGAAAATTTTAAAGACAAGTATGAGCGTTACATAATTTTAAAAGTCCTTGTATACAGAATGAATTGTCACAAATTGTCAGAGAAGAAGTCTTGAAAACAATTGTGAACGAGATAAACGAAGCTGGGTTCTTTTCACTCATGGTCGATGAGGCCAAATCCCATAGGGTTCAACAGCTATGTATTTGTATACAATACCTTTATGGCCAAGAGTTAAAAAAAGAATACTGACAATGGAGGATGTATCGCTGTCACGAACTGCAGATTCGTTAGCAAATATTATTCTGACCTTTTTTAATGGCATTGGAGTTAATGCCCTGATGGTTGGTCAATCATTCGATGGGGCCAGTGTCATGTCTGGAGTGAAAAACGGACTGCAGAAAATTATAAGAGAAAATCCCTCTTTTGTGATATATGTGCATTGCTTGGCACATAAGGTTAACCTGGTTCTGGTGGCTGCTTGCAAGGACAATGACTTGAGCTGTAATTTTTTCAACGTTATGCAGTCATTGTATGAGTATTTCTCATATCCGGATACTCATGCCATGTTCCGAGCTGTGCAAAAAGAAAGAAATATCAAAACACCAGGACCTCGTGAAATGAATAAATTGAACGACACGCGCTGGTCTTGTAGGGCCACAACTGTGCTGTCTTTCAAGCAAAACGACATCGCATTTGTGGCTGTATTAAGCAATACAGCGGCAGACATGAGACACTCTAAATCGGTAGAAGCAAGAGGACTCCTAATATCTATCAAATCCCTTGATTTCATTGTTTGCATGGTTGTTTTTGCTGAAAACCTGTCTCTTATCAATATTCTGAGTAGAGCATTGCAGAGAGTGGGCACTTGTATCGCACAATGTGCTAAGACAGCCAGTGGAGTAATTAAAGAACTTGATTCGAAAAGAAATGAAGTAGCTTGGGAATAAAAATGGGAAGAAGTGAAAGTTTTCGGAAAAGACTGTGAACTCGACATAACACCTGTTACAAGTGAAATGGAAGTAGAAGATTAGGAAGTTCAAAAACAAAAACGGCCCTGGATGATTTCAAAAAAGCTAGATCATTATGCTATGTTGTCATCTGTCGGTCAAAGAATGAGGAACGAAGGAGTAAGTGCAAAAGTTGAAGAAATCGAAAATGCTGAATCTCAATTGAAACGAAATTACAGATGCAATTTCTTCTACCCTGTTTTGGACATTTTGCTGGAAGAAATAAGAAGATTTACTGGTGATGCTCTTCAAGTCACAGAGTCCAGTGAGGAGTTCCTTCGTTTAAACGAGGAAGGTTCCAAGTTTTTTATTGGCACCTATTCTGTGTCAAGAAAAGATCACGCAATGTTGAAAGCAGAAATGTCTGTATTGAGAAACGTGATGGAAAGCTCGGGTGTCAGTTTAAAGGACAGGCCCCATAAAAGTGTTCTTAAAGATATGAAAGAAAATATTTTGAACAAGGACATGAACCTTTATCTGAATATACGGAAACTCCTCCAGATCTGTTTAATTTTGCTATCTAACAGTGCTACCTGTGAATGGTTGTTTTCGGCAATGTGTCATATTAATAATTGGTTAAGATGCACTATGAACCAGGAACGATTATCTAACTTGCTGATTTTATTTTCAGAATCAGATATAGTTAAAGATTTGGACCCAGATGTCTTGATTGACAAATATAACTCCGAAATGTGAGAAACGAAAGATTGTTTTGCAATGGTAGTTTGTGCACTGACCACTGATTCAGAACCAGACACATTCTGTAAGTGATTTTTATTGGTATTATAGTCTGACTGTGTTAATGTAATTTTATTATGGATTGAATAATTTAAAATAAATGTAAATAATTCATTGTTTTTATTTAAATCATCTATCTCTTAGTTACAATGTTACATGTAATTTTCATCGTTACAAAATAGCCACCATTCCAAACTTTTAATCCTAAATATAAAAATATATTCTACGATGGTTCTTATTGGTACGATGTCACAGGTCATCATCAATCGTATCGTTTTTGTACTGTTGACAATTGCAGGTCTTGGCATGACTTTTATCTTCTGGGATAAAGGATCACAACAATCCCCCCCTCTTAACCCGACACATTTATCGCGCCCCCAAGCAATAGGCTCTATCTCCGCCTATGGCATGCACGCATCCATAAATATATTAAACAGCCATGACGACATTACACAACCCTGTCTGACTCCTGCACCAATAGAAAACTATTTTGATAAAATACCATTCACTCGTACACAAGCTCTACTGCCAGCATACACAGCTTTTACACTGTTAAGTAGATCCCCAGTAACACCATATTAATACCTTCCACAAAAGTGTCCTATTTACTCGGTCGTAAGCTTCCTCTAAATCTATGAAGACAGCAAGAACTTTCTTACCAACAGCCAGAAAAATTTTCAATCATCATGCGTAATGCAAAAATTTGGTTAGTGCAGCCTTTACCAGGCATAAAAACCACTCTGAACATCCCACACTTTCAATGATGTAAGACCTCGTACTTTTTCAATAACAACCTTACCAAACACTTTCCTTGGCACATTCAGTAGGCTAATATCACGATAGTTCTTGCAGTCAGTCTGACCACCTTTTCTCGTATACAAGGGAACAATTATAGCATTCCTCCAATCCTGAGGGACCATTCCTAACTCCCAGCACAACTGGCAAATTTCAGTTAACCAGTCAATTACAGAGTCACCACCATATTTCAACATCTCGGCAGTTATGTCATCAACTCTTGGAGCCTTACCATTCTGAAGAGATTTTAGAGCTTTACACACCTCTTCTCTTGAGATCCCTCCTGTGCTTCCATCCTTCCCTGTGACATCATCTGCTTCTGCCTCTGAATCACCTTTGCTTTCCTGATCTAATAACTCACAGAAGTATTCACCCCATCTTACACTTAACTCATTGGGCTCCCACATCATTTCCCCGATCACAACTTTGTTTCCCCTATTTTTCCTGATTCTCATGTACTTCCAGAAAGTCTTCCTATTTTTCCAAAAAGCCAATTCATGCCTTTCCACCCTCTCCTTCCTATCTTTTACCTTACTTTGGCAAACCAGCCTGGCGGTTTCAAGCTTCTTACAGTGATATTCATCCACAGAAACTCTACCTTGCAACATCCCCAAATAGGCTTCCTTCTTTCTCTTTACTGCCTCTTCAATCTCATTATTCCACCAAGCATCACCTCTATTGTTACCCACTATTGTGGTGCTGCAGACCTCTTCAGCAGCAGTTACAACACAGTTCTTAAAACATTCCCATTTCTTTTCTACATCCCTTTCACAAGACTTCAGCTCCTTCAATCATTATCTGAGTAAGTCAGAATAATGCTGATGATCTTCAGGGAGCCTTTCAACCTTTATTCTTTCCATCCTGGGCCTCTTCCTATTCCTTTTCCTCCAACCAGCATTCAGTTTCACTCGTGACCATACCAAGTAATGATCAGAACCAACATTCACACTTATCATCACACGAGTGCCAACAAATAAGTGTTTCAGACATTGATCGTAGACAACAAAATCTATCACACTCTTTTAACCAAGAGTACGATTTTCCCAAGTATATATATGGTCACAAGGCTCAACAAATATGTTCTAGATCTAGGAGCCCAAAATTTAAGTGCCAGGTGAAACCAAGTCAATAACGCATGAACAAAAACATGTTTGGTTATGACGCTGGAACGAAAAGTGGTAAACCATATTTGTTGTCAATTTTTTTTTCTTTTTACCCAACCCCTTACTGCAAAATATAGTTCCAATTTGCTTCATAATTTCCTTTTTCCATTCTTTCAGCAGACGACCTCAAAAATTAAAATTTCAGATTTCGATTTTATTAAAATACTATTTGCGGATGTCATATTTTGTGCATATTATTTCAAAGTAGCATGCTTTTTTTTTCGTATAATCTGTAAACCATAAAATTCAGAAAAAAATTTTGTTCTTGAGATTCACAAGGGTGTATAACCCAAAGGCTGTGAAAAAAAAAACAAAAAAACCCCACCACGTATAGTCCGCTGCGGCATATGATCTGTAGATCATGAAATTCTGAGAAAAACAAGTTTTTCCTTTGCATTATCTGCAGCAGCATGTCTCAGACACCGATATTTAAAAAAAAAAACAAAAAAAAAAAACGACAGTCTATACCTGCCAACATTGGCAACAACCTTGTTACTAATAACTAGTATTGCATGGCGTACATGGACTATTTTACGAAATGATCCATCTCTTTGTAAAAAACAAATATGCGTGACACATGCGAAACACAAAGTTGATTCCCTAGCGAGGTTCGAAACTTCCACCAGTAAAATTCAGTAAGATGCGCTCAGAATTCCACGATGCTTAACAGACAGGAAATCCAAGGAACTGAAAGCGCAGTGCACAAACCTCCGTTCGAATTCCGGTTTTGGAAATGTTTCTCCTGTTTGCAAGCTGAAATACAAAAAATTATGCAGTAAAATGATACTTAAAAATACTGAACAGAAGTAACATCTCGAGAAAAAAGAAATTATGATAACGGAAAAAAGCTGAACTCCGTCGGCTTTCCGTTTTCGAAAGTTTTGTAAAGATGGAATTCCGTCCTACTTCGACTGACCCCCCTTCAAATTCTGTTTACTTGTGCATGGATCTCCTGAGTGGCCAACATAAACGCAAAAGACGGAATTTCTTGAACTCGCGGAAGAATCTCATGCCTCAAAATTAGGAGGAAATTTTCGCGCCGTCTAACTTCCGTTTCCACAAAATCTTGCCTAGGATACAGTTTCAAGCTGAAATACGAAGATATATGCCATTAAATGATAAATAACAGAATACTATACACAAACGTAACATCGTGAAAAAAATTACGATTAGGGCAAATTCTTTTCACTCCATTTAACTACTGTTTTCGAAAGCTTTGAAACAAAATACCGTCAAATGACCCCCCCCCCCCCCTCCCAATTTTTTTTTTAAACAAAATGAAGATTCGTAGAATCCGTAGCGTGAGTTCTGTAGTTTCGAGCACGAGTTCCGTAGTCAGACAATGAAATCCGTAAAAACTACAGACATTCCATAATAATTGGCATGTACGAGTCGTATAATCCGCACCTATAATGTTAATCGTGAATAGTAATTTCCGACAGAAAACAGCGATTCACAGGACCGCCTCAGAAATCCAAAGATGTAAGAAAGAAATGATCGTCTTATTGAAAAAGTAACTGTCATTTTGAAGTACTTCTGTGCTACTTTTAAGTAAATAAAGAACTAAAATCGCTAGCTGTTGCAGCATTACCGCAGTTCATTAGTTAGACCAAAAAATTCCGTTGAAATTGCGGACACTCCATAGCATTGTCTTATTTCTGAATACATTTTAACTGAATACCGAAAAAAAAAAAAAATCTTAACTAACACAATTAGTGCACCAAAACTAAGCAATGTGATTCGCAGAAAGGTTACATGCTACGGAACAGCTTTGCAGGATTCCCGAGAGTAGCGGATTCTCACACCACGTAGGCTTCCGAACGCGCGAATGGTAACACCTTCCTTGCGTCATATTTTCTGTCAAAATACTTCTAAAGTACAAAAATATATTGGGCATATCAATAAGTTTTGAGGGATTTGAGGTGAACAAAACATGTTGTTGCAGAACAGAAACAATATTTTAATATTAATTGAAGTATGCTCCCTCTGAAGCTACAACTTTACCACATCTTTCGGGCAGGGAACGTATGCCCCGAAGGAAGAATTCTGGATCCTTGGAAGAGATTCAGTTGTCCAGCCAATTTTTGATGTACTTATAAGAACTAAACCGTTCTCCAGAAAGTGCTGACGGCATCGACCGGAACAAATGGTAATCCGATGGCACAATATCTGGTGAATATGGCGGGTGGGGTAGAACTTCCCAGTGGGATCCTTCTAAGTACTTTTTCACAGGTCGAGAAACATGTGGTCTTGCGTTGTCGTGCTGTAAGATGACTTTGTTGTGTCTATTCTCCTATTCCTGCCATTTTTTGCGTGAGAGCTCATTTTAAACGCATTAATTGGGTTCGATACCGATCACCAGTAATAGTTTCTGACGGTTTCAGCAGTTCATAGTGGATCACACCCTTCTGGTCCCACCAGATACACAGCATTACCTTTGAACCATGGATATTGCATTTTGGCGTTGAAGGACCTGGTTCACCTGGCTTCACCCATGCTTTCTGCCGTTTAGGGTTATCGTGCCATATCCATTTCTCGTCGGCAGTAATAATACGATGCAAAAAAAACTTTCTTTTTTGCCTTTGAAGCAGCAATTTGCAAATGTTTTTTTGACGTTCAAGGTCTCTTTCCCGCAAAACATGTGGAACCTAATTCCCTTCTTTTTGCACCATTCCCATGGCAGCTCAACGTTGTGAAATGCATGGTTGACTAACATTTAATGCTGCTGCTAGTTCTTTTTGGGTCTGGCACGGATCCTCGTCGAGTAAAGCTTCCAATTCGGCATCAGCAATTTTTTTTGGGGTAGTTCAGAACGTTCTTTATCACTGACATCAAAATCGTTCCTTTTGAATCGTCTAAACCAATACTCACATGTTTTTATGGATGGGGAATGTTCACCATAGATTTCTGAGACTAAGCGATAGCTGTCGGCAGCACTTTTCTTGACAATAAAGTAATGCACTAACACTTCCCGCAAATGCTGTTTTGTCGGGACGAAAGTTGCCATTTTCCATCGAGTAAAACAAATACGTCTTCGAACCTCAATCGAACATAGTATACTGACTCTGACAGCTGGCGTCTCGTACTGCGATATCGCAGTGTTGCCATCTTAAAATACATGCGAGCAGTAATAAGTACGCCGCCGAACGGAAATCCCTCAAAACTTATTTATACACCCAATATATATATATATATTCTTACAATCTCTTTGCAGTCTTTTATTTTGCTGTTATGTTACATTTTTCTGTTACTGCATTTTCGGTACTTTCTCAATAACACCACTTCTCCTGAAAATTACCTCACAGACTTTTTTAAACACTGCATCGTTTTTTTTGTTTTTTTTGTTGTTGTTTTTTCCTTTACCAGTGTCCACAGTACCTAAATTTAAAACTTTTTAATAAATAATTAATTTATGGATTATACAACAGAAATCGCAGTATTTACTGCAAATTACAAAATTTGAAGTAAAACTAAAATTAGGCACCACGGCCCGAATTTTAGGCGCCCAGGATTTATCGAGCACTGTGTATGGATATACTTGTGGTTGAAAAACGCATTAGATACACACAAACCATTCTCAATGCAGAGTTCAATTAATCTTTCACCATTATCATTCACACAAGGATCATTAAACTTACCCAGAACATTGTCAGAAATTGCATTCTGCACACCTACTCCAGCATTGAAATCCCCTGCTATTATAACTTTTTCTTTAGCACCAAACTGGCTCAAAACAGCTTTTAGCTCATTCCAGAAATCTTCTGTCTTATCAGAAGGTTCCGAGTCACAAGGAGCATACACTACAACAATTACAATTCTCTGAAGTTTCACTTTCAAACGAATCCAGAGAATTCTCTCACTTATGCAACTATAGTGAATCAAGTTGTTCATCTTTTCACTTAAAATCACACCTACACCAGCTTGTCCTCTCACATTATCCAATACTCCAGACCATACACTCACTGTTCCAATCACTTCTTCTATCCCAATTTCCTTCTTTTTGGTTTCACTTACACACAGCACATCCAATCTATACTTATTCATCTCTTCCATCACCTCATTCATCTTGCCATTTATACCTCTAGTGTTCCATACACCAATTTTTGAATAAGTTTATAAACTTACTATAATGAATAAGTTAAATGCATTTATATTTTTTGATGCATTTATAAACTTAATATAATGAATAAGTTTATAAATGCATCATTTAAAGAAAAGGTTCAAATTCTGACATTAGTTCCAGATTCATGGACAATCCAGCAAACAAAGACTTATTTCAATAGTACAGAGCATTTAGTAAAAAAAGCAAGAAAATTAAAAGAAACAGAAGGGATGTTATCAATGCCTAGTGAAAGAAAAAGTGTTAAATTCAGTTCTGATACTATAGAAAAGGTTATTTTTATTGTGATGATAATAACAGTCATATGTGCCCTGGAAAAAAAGATTGCATATCTGTTCCAAGTCAAAATGGTAGAGTATTAAAACAAAAAAGATTGATTTTGTATAATCTAAAAGAATTATATGTTGCATTTAAAGAACAACATAATGAATTAAAAATTGGACTGTCTAAAGTTTGCTCACTACGTCCAAGAGAATGTACAACTGTTGGAAGCAAAGGTATTCATTTGGTGTGTGTTTGTATATACCATCAGAACATTAAACTCATGCTTCATGCTATTCATAACAGTGACTACATACAGTGACGATCCCCCTCGCATAATTAATTGGTGAGAGGCGTGGTTAATTAACGGTAATTGAAACTTGATTGGGGGTTTTAATTAACGGAGAGTTATAATTTAAACACTTGCGAGGGGCGGTATATTAAGAAAAGATCTTCTAGCACTTTGAATTCAAGTGGCAAGTTGCAGGTGTTTGCCACAAGAACAAAGAGCCCATAAACGGAAATGGGACGGGTCAGAGTTTAAAAGCTATTTCCTATGACTTAAAAGTGTTTGGACGGCAAAAGCGTTTAAAGCTTTTGTCTGTGCCGCGCACTAAACAATGGGAAAGCTCTTAGACTTGAAGAGCGGTTTATAATAAATGTCGCGGTTTCAAGTGTTGGAATTCACCGCTTACCAATTTCTTGGAGAGGGGAGATTGTTGTTGAAGACAGATCCTGTTTGATATCCGAGAGAACTGGGCCTCGATTTTTCCGCATGCTAGAAAATGCTTGCCGTCAGTCTGCATGCTCTTACAATTTTGAGCATAAGAAGGGAATCCAGCTGAAAGCATAAGCTGATGAATAAAAAGCACCAGATCTGCCTGGAAACTTTCTTCACCTCGCCGAAGCATCGATACCTGTCCTAAGGAGCCATTTCAGGTGGAATGCCGACAGAAACATAATAATTAGGGAATATCCTCGCTCAACCAAAGAGAGACAGACAGAGACAGAGAGAGAGCCGAGAAGTGAAACGCCTGACACCAGGAACCACGAAGACCCTGCAGAGCCTCTTCGTTTCGAGTAGAGGAGAAAAATCTTGTGTGTGTGTCTGATTACGTATCTCCAGTGACCGGGGAACGATATCGCTTTATCCACAGCTAAGCAGGAGCGGTGATGGAAGTTAAGATCCAACTACCCGTAGCACCAACATATTAGCGAATGTGAGTGTGATTGTTGTATTTTTTTGGGTGTCATCTATACCGTGGATACTCAAGGACCTATGTAAGTACTTTTTACCAGTATTCTTTGCGGCTCATTGTGAACGAACAGACTTTTCGTTAGGACATATTTTCTGAAACACCAAAGAGGGCCAAAGCTGGCCGGAAATTATAGCCTTTCTATTTAATGAAGTATCCGGTGTAATTTATGCATGTATCTATTAAATCCCTGTTTTAATTGTTATACTCTGCTTCCATTGGTTTATTGGTGTACTGTGTCAGCTAATTGGCTAACGAGGTATTGGTGGATCCAGTGATTCGAATCGCAGTCCGGAATTAATTTGGCATCCTGATATCTAAGGCCCAAAGGGTTGCAACAATACCATTGTTAAAAAAGCTAGTTTGTTGCACTGAATCGGAAAAGTGTATGGTGCACAGGTGTGCTAATTGTCCATCTCCAGAAATTCTTTATTGCTTTCCAATGAATTAGAAATGATCAATGAAATTACTTACAAACAGTGGGTGAAAACTGATGGTGCAGAATTGAAAACAGTTATTACGTCCGTTGATGAATTTGTTGACAATTTAGTTATGAAATTATCGGCTTTATGTGCACATCACTTTTTTACAAAAGCTCAAAGTCAGTATTTTAAAAAAACAAAGGATGAATTGAGTGAAGATACTGCTATCATTGTGGCTGATTTTTCTGAAAACTATGCCTGCATCATACAAGATGCTAACCAAAGTTTACACTGGAAAAAGGAACAGGTGACAGTTAATCCCTTTCAAGCCTATGTAAAGGACACTATTAGTGATACTGTGAAATCTATTTCTATGTGCATAATAAGTAACCATTTGATTCATGACACTACAACATTTTGGGCTTTCCAAAAGGTAATTGTTAAGCATTTAATTATGCAAGTGCCCCAAATTAAATACATTTTAAATATTTCAGTGAGGGATCGTCAGCCCAGTATAAAAATTATAAAAACTTTGTCAATCTCTGTCATCATGAAGAAGACCATGGTGTGAAGGCTGAGTGTCATTTTTTCACCTCTTGTCATGGCAAAGGTGCTTGTGATGGTATAGGTGGCACCATAAAGCGTATGGCCACCAATGCAAGCCTTCAACGCCCATATAAAGATTCAATATTGAATTCATTTTATTTGTATAAATTTGCAAAAGAAACTATTATAAGAATCAAAACTTTTTTTGTAGCAAAATCTGAAGTTGAACTTTCCGACTGTCAATTAGCAGAGAGGTACCAAATGGCAGATATGATCACAGGGACGAGGTCCAATCACAGCTTTGTACCTATAAACAAAAGCCAATTATTAGTTTCCAGGGTATCAGGTTCCTCAACAACATGCGTTATTAATATGGGATTCGAAGAAACCATCAGACCACTAACACTCCACAATGAACAATACATTGAATGTCCATATGGAATTAATTGGTGGATTGGAAAGATTTTGGAATGCTGCAAGGAAAACGATGACTATAAAATTATGTTTATGCATCAGATATATGGACAAAACCTTTAGATGTAAGTTGGATTCCATACAAAAACATAATGAAAATTGTGTCTTCTCCCACAACTACTACAGGAAGAACTTATCACATTGAACCTGATGAAAATCACTCTATTGAACTATTATTCAAAAACTTCAAGATAGATTAAATCCATTGGCTTTAGCTTTAATTTGGCTATTACAAATATTAATAGTTCCCTTTTTTGTTTTTGTCCATTGTGTTTTTTCAAATTGAGTTTGTGAAAATGGTTGAAATATTGCTTGTCAAACTTTAAATATATGTGTATATTTTTAAATGCCATTTATGTCTGCAATAAAAAATATTACCATCATTTTTTTTTCTACTTTAAGCACACATATTAGTTAGAGTTTCTACCAAGTTTCAGAAAAAAATATGTGCCATTTTGTTTACAGCCTATTACAGTTAACTATTAATCTAAAGGTGATTTTTGCACTTTTAATGTAATAAACATATTAAATTGTAAACTTGCTATTATTTTGATATGACATATACACTCCTGACATAAATAGCTTCAAATTGGTACCAGAATTATTGAATTTGAACCATTAGTTTTCAAGTTATTACATTTATTGACATTGGTGCAGAATCCAAGATGGGCCCCCCTTTGTTAGCACATCTTTTGTAAAAAAAGATCGTGCTTCTGTTATCGGTTTGTCCGTCCGTCCGTCTGTACCCACGATATCTCTGCAACTATTAGTCCGATTTGAAAAATTCTTTTTGCATTGGGAAGCTTGAAATATGCAAATGATGATCCTTTATTTCGTTTTTTTTTTTTTTTTTTTTTTTTACGATGTACAATTTTGCCGGTAGAGGGCATAAATGCAGATGACGTCGAATTAAAAAATACGTTTTATTCCACATATTTGCTTCTAAACATCTGATTGAAAAAATTTTTCTATCTTTCGATTCCATTTATGTCAAAGAGTATTTTAGATATAGTTACTTTTTCAAATTACGCATAGATTTTCCGCTAGGGGCGTAAAAGTAAATTACATTTTCCCCGCTAGCTCTTCTTCTAAAACTCCGATTTGAAAAAAAATTTCTTCAGCGGATACATCTCCTGATGGAAAATCTTTTGCATATAATTTCAAATTTTTGGTAAAGAATACTTTGGCCACCAGGGGGCGTAAGTGTTAATTTTTGCTTTTGATGTATTTGCCATAAAATCGGAGCTTCTAAAATATCAATTGAAAAACATCTTTCGTGGCGTGATGCCACTCACATCGATAACCTTTTTTGGAATATTTTCTTCTTAAAATATTCCACAGTTTCTCCGCCAAGGGGCGTAAATGTACATCTCATTTTTGTCAATATCTCTACTTCTAGGAGTCCGATTTGAAAAATTCCTTCTTTGTTGGATAGTGGTTTCCGTGCGACATGTTTTTCACAGAATTTCAAAATTTTCAAGTAATTCATAGACTTTCCGCTAGGGGGCGTAGCAGTAAATTGCGTTTCTCCCTATATCTCTGCTTCTAAATCTCCGATTTGAAAAATTGTTTCTGCACCGGATACAGCTCCTGATGGGAAATCGTTTGCATATAATTTTTATTTTTTGTAAAAAAAATAGTTTGGCCACCAGGGGGTGTAATCTTAATTTCCGCTTCTGTTGTATTTGCAGCAAAATATGAGCTTTTAAATTCTCGATTGAAAAAAACGTCATTTGTTGACCGATACTACTCATGTCGACAAACCTTTTAGAAACATTTTCTTCTTAAAATAGTGCATGGTTTCTACGCCAAGGGGCGTAGATGTATATCTTATTTTTGTCAATATCTCTACTTCTAGGAGTCCGATTTGAAAAATTCCTTCTTTGTTGGATAGTGTTTCTAGTGTGACATGTGGTTCATATAATTTCAAAATTTTCAAGTAATTCATAGACTTTCCGCTAGGGAGCATAAATGTAAATTGAGTTTCTCCCTATATCTCTGCTTCTAAATCTCCGATTTGAAAAATTCTTTCTGCGCCGCATACAGCTCCTGGTGGGAAATCGTTTGCACATATTTTCTAATTTTTGTAAGAAATGTTTTGGCCACCAGGGGGCGTAAGTCTTAATTTCCGCTTCTGTGGTATTTACAGCAAAATATGAGCTTCTAAAATCTCGATTGAAAAAAAAGTCGTTTGTTGACCGATACTACTCATGCCGACAAACCTTTTAGGAACATTTTCTTCTTGAAAAAATGCATGGTTTCTACGCCAGGGGCCTAGACGTATATCTTATTTTTGTCAATATCTCTACTTCTAAGAGTACGATTTGAAAAATTCCTTCTTTGTTGGATAGTGTTTTCGATGCGAAATATTTTCCCTATAAATTCAAAAATTTGAAGTAAATCATAGACTTTTTGCTAGGGGGCACAAAGGTAAATGGTGTTTTTTGCGTTATTTCTGCTCCTAAAGTTCTGATTTGAAAAATTCTTCCTGTATCGCATACAACACCTGACGGAAAATATTTTTCACATAATTTCCAATGTTTGGTAAAGAATGGTTTAGCCACCAGGGTTCATAAGTGTTGATTTCTGCTTCTGAAGTATTTGTTGCAAAATCTGGGCTCCTGAAAACTCGACAGATTTTTTTTTCTTCGACCGATACCGCTTATATGGAAAAACCTTGAGAATACTTTCTTCCTAAAATAACGCATGGTTTTCCCACCAGGGGACTAAAGTCACATCTTATTTTTGTCGATATCTCTGTTTCTAAGAGTTCGTACGTTCACGATTCCGTTTACAGCAATATCTGAGGGATTAAAAACCCGACTGAAAATCTTCTTTCTTTCGTCAGATCTATTGTTTTCCATACCGGTTCCATTGATTTTGAATAGCTTTGATAAATTTAATTAGCGTCAGAATGGATTCAAAAGACGTGCCATTATTACACCCGAAAATTCGGTGTCATCTTTCTTGTTTTTTATTTGGTCATAATAACCATTTTTCAAATGCCTGTATTTTGGCCATTATTAGGCAAAATATTTTCCAAATTCAGATTTGGGGGTTTCACTACCATATGTATCTATGGTAAAAAAAAAAATCTGTTACTATGGTGCAACACTCACCAGGTGTCACCATGTAGAATTACCCAAATGCCTAATTTTTGAAGGAGCTTAGCTATCCATGGAAAAGTCAATAACTTACATCCCCATGGCTAAGGTGATCAACAGATCCAGCCAGCAACTAATGACCTACTACAGAAGGAGTCGTCAATTCTAGCTTCAAATATTAAGTTGCAGCAAAGTTCATATCGTGCAACTTCAAGCAACTGTACAGAAATTTCCACACAGACTTTGGGATCCAACACATTTAAGCATTTATGAGTCCACCAATTTTCAAATGGTCAAGAACATTCTAACTGTAGTTTCAAAAATTAAATATTAAAAGGAAATATTAAATTAAAAATTAAATATGCACCAATGGATATAAGTAACTTAGATGCAAACATAATATATGAAGCAGATAAAACACAACAACAAATGAGTCATGATTAATTCTCAATGCAAACAAACATTTTGACCTTATCATAACTAAATTTGGCATTAAAATACTCAGTGCAACTCATTTTTACCTTAAACCTGTTCTGTTTACAGCTTATACTGACCACTGAGTTTGATTGCTCATAATGGAGGTTTTAAAGCCATGTTATATACACACCAGATTGGGCGATTGGCTCAAAGATGGGGAAAGGAGGGTGGTTGGGGACCCACTTCATATGGAACCATCCACACACTTGTGTCCCAAAGCACAGGGAGTCTGGAAAAATTGCAGACCAGGGTTTAAACAACACAGAAGTGTGCTCCCCCCCCCCCACACACACACATACATACACACACTGCATTTCAGCCAGCTGCACTATGCTAGCCAGTTGTTACCTTGAATCTAGTAAACACGAATTCAAACAACAACCTTATAAGAAAATTAGCTCTCTTTAACTGTATACTGTAGCCATCTAACTCACTCCATCAAAAATGACATGTGAGGCACACAATTGTGAAATCATATGAGGAACACACAAAAAGAAAAAAATTCATCAACTTGCTTTGAAGATCTTCCTTTTACTCAAATCTGGGAAAAATCCATTCTTTTTTTTTTTTTTTTTTTTGTCACCTCCCACTTAAGGACTAAGAAATTTAGAAACACAACCTTTTGTAATCTTGCCCAATTGCTAGCCTCGACAAAGAGTCTCTACTCTAGTAACCAAAAGAATAAATGCAATGAAAATTAATTCAAAACCTCCAAACCCATTGTCAAATTAAAACTGCTATTAATATAAAAACTTTGATATAATCTCACGTGATTATTTCACATTCAAAAGTTCAAACGTATTCATCAGGAATGAAAAAAAAAAAACCCGAGGGGATAACGTTATAACAGAAAAACACACACATATCAACACTTAAAATACAACCACACATAACACTTGAAAATATAATCACTTTTGCACAATCAAATGCTTTCCAATTATAACAGTGGATATTCCATGAAAACAAAAATGTGAACTGAATTACATGTAGACATTCAAAAGCAAAAGACAAGTTTCTTCCAGAAAAATTATTTGCAAACATGTAACAAGTTATTGAATGTTCAGAGTGCATTCAATAGTTAATAAAAATTATAACCTGACACTTTACTCCAAATTGACTAAAAAATTTTTAATAAATATTTTAAAAATTCTCCACAAAATCCACACAAAACTAATCTGAATGATTTCCAATTTTAGAATCTTAAAATGAAAATTAGAAAAATTCACAACATAAATGCATCCTAACAAACATAACATTACAGTATATGTTGGGCTGCATTCACAAACATCCCTGTGAAACTAATTTGAACTATTATTTATAGTTTCACAGCAAATGTTTGATGGAACATTTGAATGTGAGGCCATATTCTAAGCATATCATATACTGTCAGTAGCTATTGTCATTCTATCATGTTTTAACTGTAAACAAACTTGGTAAGCTGCAAACATCACATCATAATGCACAATGTAGGCTGCTTTACTTTGCCTTGTAAGTTACAAATTCTGAATAATGAAAGACCAAAAAAAAAAAAAAAAAAACATTTTCTACTCAGTACTATCCAAGATGAAATACACACCCAACGAAAATTATTAGTAGACATATTATATAATTTTTTCAGTCCATGCTGCATGTCAAAATCATGTCACATTGGATTGGGCACAAACATGCAGAAAAATTCACAGCATATAAATCAATACTGTTTAATGCTCGTTCAACAAAAACATTCTCTTACTTGCATGATTTTGAAAGGTTTTTTTTTGTTTTGTTTTTCCACTGCTGCTTAATTAAAATGTACTAATACCAGTCCCAAATTTTCACTTCGCATAATTAACAGACAACAAAATGCATGCGTGTGTGAGTGCGTAACCTCAATATATTCTCAACACTGTCTTACATAACTAAATTTAGCTGAAAAATATGCACTGCTAATTTTCTGTTTAACTGAATTATATATACTTTCCTACTATACTTCTTGATAGTCTCACGAAAGCTAATTTTAACCTCCCTATGTGAACCTTATTTCATGAATTCTTATTATTATTATAATGGACGAGTTAAATACTGCATTGTATACAGCAAATTAATTCTTTGTCCAGCCACTTGATTCATCAACATCCTGCATGTATACACAGTGGACATGCCCTCTCATGATTTGTTAATTCAATCTTCCAATTCCTCAAAAAGTTTTTCCTTTTAATTAACAACTATTAGAGTAATCGAGATACACCTGTTCAAGTATTGGGTTGGAAAGAAAGTAACATCTGATGACGAGGTACCAGAAGTTAAAGCTCTGCCCACTGCGCACATTGGCCACTGAGATTGCGCCGCACACCAGCATGACAAAAGCAGGTAGGTGGCAGTTAACCATCAGAAGAAGAGGAGTGTAAACACCAGCCAACATGAAAGTGGACAAGGAGCACATCTGCCATTGCATGCTGTAACCCCTGCAAGTGCTGTAAGGAACATTACTAGTTTGTACTCCAATGCCATATCACAGTGTCAGTGCTATCGTTGGTTCAAATGGTTTCAAGAGGGAAATTTTGACCTGTCAGACCATCCGAAAGCCGGAAGACCTTAGTGGAGACCAACCTACGTGTGACCACGCTGGAGTTGGCCGAACAGTTGGGGACTACCCACGCATGAGTATTATCACACACCTGTGTCAACTTGGAAAGGTGCACAAGAGGGGAGTTTGGGTACCCCATCAAGTCATAGTTGAGCAGAAAGCAAATCACATGAGTGCATGCATTTCCCTGCTTGCATGTGACCAAGTTGAACCGTTCTTGGACCGCATCGTGACATGTAACGAGAAATGGGTCCTGTATGACATTGTCAGCATCCAGAAACAGTGTCTGAACCTAAAACAGAAGCCCATGCCAACTCCCAAAGCTGGCGTGTACACCCAAGTAAGGTCCTGCTGTCTGTTTGCTGGGATATGCAGAGTGTCGTGTTTTTGAGCTGCTGCTGGACAACACCACTATCACCACCGATGTGTACTGCCGTCAGCTCGACGATCTGCATGCATCACTCACATTGAAACAACTAGCACTGCTGAACCACAAGGGCGTCCTCCTATAGAAGGATGGAGCGAGATCTCACACAGCACGGATGACCTGTCACAAGACCAAGGACCTGGGCTTGAGGCTGCTGCCGCACCCAGCATAGTCCCGGGGCTTGCCCCAAGTGACTACCCCTTTTCTGGTCCTTGCAGTACTTCCTTGACGGACAGCAGTTCACCAACAGGAACGGTGTCAAATGTGCACTTACTCACTTCTTTCCTTGTAAACAAGCTGCCACAATTCTACTGGGACGGTATCCAACAGCTACCCAGACAATGGCAGCAGGTTGCTCCAAACAATGGTGACTGCGTTTTGGGCTGTTTGTACTTGTATATATGGTAATTAACACTTTTCTGTTGCCTTGCATTTGCAGACAGTACTTTCTTTCCAACCCAATACTGTTCCTTGATCTGAAAAATTTAAACTTCAGGGTTCAACTCAGAATGATGTCTACATACTCGGATGGTTTAGGCATGCATATAATTAACATGAGAGACAAAAGTTTACCAAAACAGGTGTTACATTTCAAAGTTGCTGCTCACAAATGAAAGGTATAGTGTAAAATGGGCTATTAGATATATAGGTAGTAACTTCTCAGAGGCAGGAGGAATGTTGCAATGGACAAGGAGATAATGAGAAAATTTGTAGGCAATCAACATTAACTTTAATTACATTTTTGTTTTTAATTTTGGTTCTCTTAGTTTGTGATTATGTTTTGTGTCTCACTTCCTAAATGTCTTTGGGTTTATAGCACAGGAGAGAAATGAATGAATGCAGTAACTATAAAACTATTTTATTCTCCTTCTTGCAAACAAAACACAACTGATATCTTCCAGTCACAAGAAACTAAGCTAGTTTTCAATGTCAACTGAGTGATTACATGTACATCCATGCTTCACTATGTTTAACTACCTAATGCAGGGGCAGCACTAAGGAAATCAGTGTGTTACCCAAGATTGTTGCCCCCCCCCCCAAAAAAAAAAAAAAAACATTAGCCAAATATTTGATCAGTTAGTCAAAAAAAACTCTGCAAAAAGTTAAAATTTCATCATGAGTTATTCCAAGTTTATGTTGCTATGTTTATCTCAAACTGAAGTAAAGGACAAATACCAACCTTTAAATGAGAAAAACAACAAAAAAATTGTTAAATACACTGACGGAAAAAAAAAATCCCAACACCAAGAAGGGGTTGTGTTAGATAAACGACAGTTGGTAGGCGGTGAGAGTACATCTGTAAGATGACGTCTATGCAAATTTCGCGCTCGGCGCATACGTGTGGCGCTAGCAGCGCCTCGGAACATGCAAAGCAGGTTTGCTGTAAATAGGCGCTGTTATGTTCGTGAGCGTTAGTTATCATTGAGATTCGACGTAGGGTGTTGATGTTAGTCAAAAATGCCTTTAAGAAGACGAAGAAGCCATTATCAACAGCTCACGGAGTTTGAACGAGGTCGTGTAATAGGGCTACGAGAAGGTGGATTTTCGTTCCGCAATATTGCAGAACGACTTGGCAGGAATGTAGCCACTGTGCACGATTGTTGGCAGCGGTGGTCAAGGGAAGGTACTGCCTCAAGAAGACCGGGTTCCGGCCGGCCACGTGGCACTACTGAGAGGGAAGACCGCCGTGTACGGCGTATGGCCGTGGCGCATCGTACCGCATCTGCGGCAGCAATTCGAGCTGCAGTTGCCACCACAGTGACACAACGAACTGTTACAAATCGGTTACTTGAAGGACAGCTCCGAGCCAGATGCCCTGCAGCGTGCATTCCACTTACTCCAAACCACTGCCGTTTGCGACGTCAGTGGTGTCAAGCTAGAGCTCATTGGAGGACGGAGTGAAGATCTGTTGTGTTTTCTGATGAAAGCCTGTTCTGCCTGGGTGCCAGTGATGGCCGTGCGTTGGTTAGGAGGCCAGGTGAGCGCCTGCAACCAACCTGTCTGCGGCCGAGACACACTGGACCTACACCTGGAGTTATGGTCTGGGGAGCAATTTCCTATGACAGCAGGAGCACTCTCGTGGTTATCCCACGCACCCTGACGGCACAGTTGTACGTCGGTCTGGTGATTCAACCTGTTGTGCTGCCATTCATGAACAGCACTCCAGGGGGTGTTTTCCAACAGGATAACGCTCGCCCGCATACCGCTGTTGTAACCCAATATGCTCTACAGAGTGTCGACATGTTGCCGTGGCCTGCTATATCACCAGATCTTTCACCAATCGAGCATGTATGGGACATCATTGGACGACAACTCCAGCGTCACCCCCAACCAGCATTACCCGTCCTTGTATTGACCGACCAAGTGCAACAGGCATGGAACTCCATTACACAAACTGACATCCAGCACCTGTACGACACAATGCATGAACGTTTGCGTGCTTGCATTCAACATTCTGCCGGTTACACCGGTTATTAATGTACCAGCATTTCACATTTAAAATGGCTCTTCTCGCACTTACAATAAGCTGTGATCTTGAAACCTTAATCGATTAAACATGTTACCTATACAAATGTATTGCCGCCATTTCATTCCTCTACAACTATTTTTTCGTGGTGTTAGGATTTTTTTTTTTTCCCCCGTCAGTGTAGTATGATGTAGTACATCTTGGTGAAGCAATAAAAGAAATAGAAAGCATATTATTTTAATTTTCTTGGTTTAAAACTCAGGCATCACGCGACAATAACACATAAACATATAAAACGAGTGAAACACACAGTCACGTACGGTAAAAAGGTTCGTTTAGCGGTAGCTTTCAGTCATCCTACGACCTTGATCCCCCGCGATCGACTGGATGGGCTGGTTGCCAGAACTACAATTTGAAGTTGGTGTGTCGGAACTGTCGCCAGATTTTAGAAGAGAGATCCAAATAAAGGGGATTTGGTGAGGGGTCTCTGAAGTGCAGTTTTTGGTGAACAAAATTTCAATGCTCTCTTGAAAACGCAGAGATGCCTTGTTGATGAAAGGGCAACTTTTTTGGTTTCTTTCCAAATGGGAACTGCAGAGGTGTCTTCAAGGGTTAGTGCAGATAAAGCTGTCTTTGGAAGACCATTGGAAACATCTTTTTTGTGTTCACCAAGTCTTGTTTTGATGCTTCGGTATGTGCTTCCAATATACACTGAGAGACCAGAGGAAGTTGAAATGAGAATAGCATAAACTCCAGGGTTGTCCAAGGGTGAGACAGGATCCCTGTCTTTAAGCAGGCACATTATTGCAAAAGGGTTTGTTTTCACTGTGAGAGTGTAGCCCATAATTTTGAAAAGTTTACACATCTTATAAGAGAAGGATCTATGGAAAGGGGTGGAATCAATGAATGGTGGTTTTTCCATTATTATTGGTGAGAGAGCAGACAGATTTTACAAGTGGGAATTTTGGAGGATTTTTTGAATTGTAAAGGTGGGAACTGATGGGCTTCGGCAATTTTCTTTATGGTGTCAATTTCTTCATTGAAGGAAGATTCAGTCTTGCAGACAATCCTGGCACAATTGACATAAGTTCTAAAGGCTGCAAATTTGTGAGCATTTGGGGTGTGGGATGAAAATGGGATTATGTTTGCTATTGCAGAGGGTTTTCTGTAGACAGATCTGTTGAGATGATTCCCTTGCCTTGCCAGGTGGACATCCAAAAAGTCAATGCCTTGCTGCGATTCTTCATTGATGGTGAATTTTATTAAAGGGAACTTTAGGGATATCTTTTCAAGAAGAGATTCAAGGTCAGTACTATTGTGTGGCCAAATTACAAAAATATCATCAACATATTGAAGCCAAATGGAAGGTTGTAGATTGTGTTCCATGACTATGTTGTTGTTTTTCGATATGCTGCATGAAAACTTCAGCCAGAAGTGGAGAGAGAGGTGAACCCATCGAAAGTCCTTCTTGCTGACAGTAGTATTTGTTGTTGAACTTGAAACAATTAAGATCTCTCAGAGTTCGAAGGCAGTCATACAGGTCTTTTGTTAGTGGGCCAGAGATCGATTGGTTTTCTTTTAGCAATTGTACTAGCAGCATATGAGAGTGGAAAAGTGGGACTGAAGGGAAGAGAGAGACTACATCCAGAGTGAACATTTTGTCAGAGGGTTCAATGCTAGGAGAGAGTTTTCTAATGAACTCTTTAGTGGAGGAAATTGACAAAAGATGGCTGGAGGTGAGATGTTTACATTTTTCCACAATCCTCCTTTCAAGGTTACGGGTGGGAGAGAAAGTATATTCCATGAGTGGTTGAAGTGGTTAAACTTCATAAAACTGGTTTCCCTCTTCGACCACTCGTGGAATATACTTTCTCTTCCACCCGTAACCTTGAATGGAGGATTGTGGAAAAATGTAAACATCTCACATCCAGCCATATTTTGTCAATTTCCTCCACTAAAGAGTTCATTAGAAAACTTCCTCCTAGCATTGAACCCTCTGACAAAATGTACACTCTGGATGTAGTCTCTCTTCCCTTCAGTCCCTCTTTTCCACTCTCATATGCTGCTAGTACAATTGCTAAAAGAAAACCAATCACTCTCTGGCCCACTAACAAAAGACCTGTATGACTGCCTTCGAACTCTGAGAAATCTTAATTGTTTCAAGTTCAACAACAAATACTACTGTCAGCAAGAAGGACTTTCGATGGGTTCACCTCTCTCTCCACTTCTGGCTGAAGTTTTCGTGCAGCATATCGAAAAAAAAAAAAACAAAAAAAAACATAGTCATGGAACACAATCTACAACTTTCCATTTGGCTTCAATATGTTGATGATATTTTTGTAATTTCGCCACACAATAGAACTGACCTTGAATCTCTTCTTGAAAAGATTTCCCTAAAGTTCCCATCAATAAAATTCACCATCAATGAAGAATCACAGCAAGGCATTGACTTTTTGGATGTCCACCTGGCAAGGCAAGGGAATCATCTCAACAGATCTGTCTACAGAAAACCCTCTGCAATAGCAACCATAATCCCATTTTCATAACACTCCCCAACTGCTCACAAATTTTCAGCCTTTAGAACTTATGTCAATCGTGCCAGGATTGCCTGCAAGACTGAATCTTCCTTCAATGAAGAAATTGACACCATAAAGAAAATTGCCGAAGCCCATCAGTTCCCACCTTCTACAATTCAAAAAATCCTCCAAAATTCCCACTTGTAAAATCTGTCTGCTCTCTCACCAATAATAATGGAAAAACCACCATTCATTGGTTCCATCCCTTTCCATAGATCCTTCTCTTATAAGATGTGTAAACTTTTCAAAATTATGGGCTACACTCTCACAGTAAAACCAAACCCTTCTGCAATAATGTGCCTGCTTAAAGACAGGGATCCTGTCTCACCCTTGGACAACCCTGGAGTTTATGCTATTCTCATTTCAACTTCCTCTGGTCTCTCAGTGTATATTAGAAGCACATACCGAAGCATCAAAACAAGACTTGGTGAACACAAAAAAGATGTTTCCAATGGTCTTCCAAAGACAGCTTTATCTGCACTAACCCTTGAAGACACCTCTGCAGTTCCCATTTGAAAAGAAACCAAAAAAGTTGCCCTTTCATCAACAAGGCATCTCTGCGCTTTCAAGAGAGCATTGAAATTTTGTTCACCAAAAACTGCACTTCAGAGACCCCTCACCAAATCCCATTTATTTGGGCCTCTCTTCTAAAATCTGGCAACAGTTCCAACACCCCAACTACAAATTGTAGTTCTGGCAACCAGCCCATCCAGTATATCGTGGGTGATCAAGGTCGTAGGATGACCGAAAGCTACCGCTAAATGAACCTTTTACCGTATTTGACTCTGTGTGTTTCACTCGTTTCATATGTTTTCATTTTCATTTACTTATTTTCTTTTTCAGCACTGAAGTGCTGTTTTTGCATGTTTCCAAGTAGCCATCTCGAACCCATGTCCCCCAGGTTTGATTCTAACTCCAGGGAGATGCAATTTTCAAGTTTTCTGAAGATATGGCAACATGGAAACAAAAATGAGTGGTAGGCAATGCACGTAATTAACAAACAAATTAAGAAGAAGGTAGTGTAGAACACGCTAAGTTACGTATAAAAGTTTTATGCAAATATATTTCAGCCATTACTATGGCCATCAGTGCGACTACGATTGGTTTATGTTGCCAGATTGGAAAGGTAAGTTTTGTAATGGTAACTCCGGGTGACGTGATGCAATGAAGGATTTCCAGATGTAAGGAACGAAAATGGGGATCTCAGAGTTGCTATTTTTGGAAAACAAAATTTCCAAACTTTCTCTAAACCTCAGAGCATATCGATTTTGGAAGGGAGCCAACTTTTTAGTATCGGACCAAAGTGGAATAGCAGAAGTGTTAGCCATGGTAAGAAGAGATAAGGCAGATGAAGGTTTTCCAAATTTTACATCAGATTTGTGTTCCTGAAGTCTTGAGAGAATTTTCCGAAATGAACTTTCTATGTACGCAGTTGATCCAACGTTAGTCTTGATCGGAATTTTATATACTCCAGGCGAAGAAAGCGGAGGTCTTGGCTCTCTGCCATTACGGAGTATAACAGAAATTGAAGGGGAAGAGCGAATAGGAAGTCTATATCCTTCTCTTTTGAAAATACTGATGAGTTTGTAGGCAAAAGGTTCGTGGTAAGGGATTGAGCCAGCAAACGTTAGTTCCTTTTTGGAGAAACAGGTTGAAGAGCAACAACTGTTTTTTCCTTCTTAGCATTTTGAATTAATTTAGAAACCAGGAGAGGGGGAAAGCCATGTTGAGTAGCAATCAAGCGGATGTTTGCTGATTCATTTGTTAGATTAACTTTAGTGTTACAAACCAAATGAGCTCGATGAATGAGAGACTTGAGGGCTGACAGTTTATATTGGTGGAAGGTGTGAGAATTGAATAGAATAATGCTATTGGTAGAAACTGGTTTTCGGTAGACAGAAGTGGAAAGAGGATTATTACATTTTGAGATGCTGACATCCAAGAAATTTATCTTGCCATCAATTTCTTCATTAATAGGGAATCTAATGGATAGGAATTTTTCAGTGATTAAATTTGTGAGTTGCAATAGATTTTTTTAGGATGAGGCCAGATGACAAAAATATCATCAACATAACGGAGCCATAAGGTAGGTTGTTGGTCATGTTGCATCACTATTGATTGCTCAATATTTTCCAAAAATTGCAACTCTGAGCTCCCCATTTTCGTTCCTTACATCTGGAAATCCCTCATTGCATCCCGTCACCCGGAGTTATCATTACAAAACTTACCTTTTCAATCTGGCAACGTAAACCAATCGTAGTCGCACTGATGAAGGCCATTGTAATTGCTGAAATATATTTGCATTAAACTTTTATACGTAACTTAGCATGTTCTACACTACCTTCTTCTTAACATGGAAACAGTCAAATATGGCACTTCAATGCCTAAAAATGAAAATAACACAGAGATGCCAACCTGTTTCAGATATTTTCAGTAGTACTCGTACAAATTTTCAGTAGTTTTGGCCATTTTTCAGTAGTCATACCAAAAAGAATAATTTTAACCAAAGAAAACATGCTATTACTCATTTAATTTAATTAGTATTTTTTACTTACTTATTCATTTATTATATACATGAAAATCTGTATCAAAATATTCCAAATTATTCACATGGAAAATAATATACACCATGACTGATACATTTTTTTACACAACAAAAAATTTATTAAACAGCTTTTTTTAGTAATTTGACTGTACATTGTTTTGCAGATTTGAGTTCCTCAGCAGAAAATATTTTTTCATAAAACACTTGCCCAGAGGAGAACATATTGATTTTTGCAATAAGAAGTGCTTCTACAGTTTCTAAACCTAAATTAGATTGGAAACAGGTTTGATTTTTTCACACTAAACTAAAAACTCTTTCACTCGCAGCATTCGAGTGTGGAACTACAAGTATTGCAAACATTACTTTCGATAGAATGGAATACTTAACAGCTCCATTACAGCCTCTTAATTTTGAGATTTCTGACCAAGTGACATCTATTCTATCTGTTTATGCTATGGTCTCTAATTTGTCAGCTTGATAACAAGCAATTCTGCTTTCAGTATATCAAGTTCATTTTCAGTTATTATAAATGGAAAGCGCTTGACTATGTATAATCCAGAAGTAAATGATGTTCTGGTTCTACGTGAAGGATCTGCTACTTCTGCATGTTTTAAGAATTCATCATAGATCACTATCTTTTCTTGAACATAAGAACATCCTTCAACATAAAATTTTCTGACAGATGTATAGAACTAAGAAAGTTCATTTTCGTTTAAAATGATTTCACTTAAATGCATTTCTGTTTTTACTCCAATTACTAGTTGTGTCCACTTTCTGATTTTTCTTTTTTGAAAAACTGTTATTTGGAAAATTAAGCTCAACATCCCCATCAGCAACACAAATCCCTTGGATGACAATTTCATCCATCATGCTGAAAGAACTTTCAGCCTGAGGACCATGAATGCATGATAGCTTTCGCTATTTTAGATAAATGATAGTGTAACTTGGAGAATATGAATGCTGTTGAATATCATGCATCAATTCTTACAAATTTTTTGGCTTCATCACTTTCGTTTCCGGCTGTCACTTTCGTTTCCGGCTCTCTCTTCCCTTTATCAAGCTGAAACGCAAACCTTTTTGGGGGGAATATTTAAGAACACAAGGTACACGTTCTCTTTGCTATGTCCAATTTCCATTTTCGGACATTTCCCTTCCATTTTCAAGGTGAAATACAAATATTTATGAAATAAAATGAAATTTAACAACAATACTAGGCAGAGGAAACATCGCGTGAAAAATAAAATTACGATTATGGGAGAAATCTTCACTGTTTCCGAAAGTTTTGAAAGATGAAATTTCCGTTTTCAAAAGTTTCAGGCGGAAAGCATCCTTCATCACTACCAATTGCCCCAAAATTTCTGTTCAGTTATGCATCGATCTTGAGGATAACCCAAATTACGACGAAAATAGAGAAATTCCGTGAAACTCTCTTGCCTGAAGATCACATGGGAACTTTCGCGACGTCGAATTTTCGTTTTCGAAAATTTTCCCTCCATTTTCAAAGTGAAATAAAGATATTTATGGAATAAAATGATGTATAATAACAATATTGAACAGAGGCAACATTGCAGGAAAACAAAATTACGATTACGTAAAAAATCTTTATTTCGTTCACTTCTGCTTTTAAAAGGCAAAATGCTGTCCTGATGCGTATTTTTATGTGTTGATGTGTATTTTACGCGTTTCTCGATGCACGTTTTTATCATTGATGTGTATTTTACGCGTTTCTCGCCGAGTATTTTTACATGTTGATGTGTACTTTACGCATTTTTCAATGTGTATTTCTACGCGGCGCGAAAAATTTCTGATGCACATTTTTGGGCATTGGTAAAATTTTGATGCGTAAACACACTTTTCAATGCGTACTACACATGTAATTACGCATTTTAGCGAACTCTGCACATAAGAATGAAATTCAAGCATACTTTTCCACAATGCAAGAAAAAAACTTCAAAATATTAATTACTGACATGAATGACCAACGCACACATAAAAAACCTCCGATGCTAAGCAATGACACTCACGTTCTGCACCAAACGATTTTCAAGAGCTTGTCGATCCGCTGCGCAAGAGCATTCAGGCCAAACTTCGCCCACGTCCACCAATGCGAGCTACGCTCAACGTCCTCAGAACGTTGCATTCTGGGGAGGAAGGGTTTTCACTTAGAATGACTCAGCGCAAGACCACACTCATCGGAGAACCGGTCACTCGCACTAAGATCCGAGCAACCATGAGAGGCAGAACTGGAGGTGCAGGCAGCATCGCAAGACTGTTGTGTTGGGAAGGGGAACAAAAGCAAAATAAAAATTTATAACTTCTGTTAAACTTTCATAGAAAAATCACGGTTTTCCATATTCCATAGTACAAGAGCTATTTCTAGAGAAACTATGGAGATTCCGTAGTAGTTGGCATCTCTGATAACATACTAACATGCCTTCTGTGTACTTGCAAAATTAAAAATGATATACAACACAGCAATCTTCATGTAACTGCTCTGGCACCAAATTTAGTACATTATTACTCAAAGCAAAACATTTCAGTTTTCGGTCAGTTTTTCAACATTATCCCTTTTATAAGCACATTTATCTCATTAATAAAAAAACATTCCTTTAAACTGTAGAAAAATTATGATCATCAGGGGAAAAAGTATTATTCATATGTTTATTACTTTTGTTCTGGAAATAGAAACTGACAGAAGAGAGATTTCACTGCAAAAAGCAGCAAACAGATTTGTTGACATAAACTAACTAAGATGTTGGTTGGTCTGAAAGCAAGGGAGAGCAGATGTGTTTGATTAAATGCACCAGTTAATACTAGGGTGGGATGGGGACATATTACATATTCCCCTTTCAAAGAAAACTGGTCTTTTAGCAAGCAGAAGTAGGGTCCAGTCACATGGTCCTGCGCTCAGAAACTCATAATGTGCCTCTCTACCAGCACTTGTTCTTTATGAAACACAGGATTGTGATTAGCTATGAGGATAAAATTTTGCTTCCTTCTTCCACTGCATATACAAAAGAGATTTGCAAAAATCCAGCCAATTTCATTTCCACCTCCTCATTTCTTTTTCCTTGTTTAATACAGACTGCTCGTGGTCAATTTAATCAAAACCCACTCCTGATCCAAAGGTAAAAACAATGCCTTCAACACCTATGTGCTATTTCATGCTCATATTCATCACATTCATTCATAGCATTAACCATCTTCCTAATGGTGCCTAGATTTTCATTTAGCAGAGCTTCAAAACAATCATTTCACTAATCTGGTATGAAATGCACATATTAGGTGTACAAATAAGTTTTAAAGCATTTTTTGTGTGACATATACTGCTAATTTACATATTAGACATTTCCCCGCATCGTTGTCATGTGACCGTAACAGGTTCAGAGTATAAAATGTGACACAGAAGTTTGCCCAACAGTCAAATGCACTTGCACCTCGGTAAGTGAAAGCGATACTTCATTTATTCGACACTGCATTCGTTACTAATTTCACAAAGGAAAAAGTGTTGCAAAAGCATGTGCATTGATCTGTTCTGTTCTGGGGAAGAATATTGTATCGAAAAGCACGTGAGTTTTGATTTAGATAGTTTAAAGCAGGTGATTTTGATGTTAGCGATCGAGAATGTAGCGGCGCCCCGCAGAAGGTTGCACATGAGGAACTGCAAGCATTGCTGGATGAAGATTCATCTCAAACGCAAAAAGAACTAGCTGAACAACTGGGGGCAACTCAACAAATCATTTCCAATCATTTACGCACAATAGGAAAGATTCAGAAGGAAGGGAAATGGGTGCCACATGACCTGAGCTGGAGGAACAAGGATGAGTGTGCCATGAAGTGTTTGAATCTGTTGAATAAATGACACAGAAAGTCTTTCCTGTGGAAAATCGTTATGGGTGATGAAAAGTGGATATAGTATGACAATCCCAAACGCAAAAAACATGGTAGACCCCGGTGAAGCAACGACTTTGACACTGAAACGAAATATTCACTCTAAGAAGGTTTTACAGTGCATCTGGTGGGATATGAAGGGTGTGCTCTATTATGAACTATTGGAACAGGGTCAAACTGTTACTGCTGATCGCTACAAGCAACAACTGCTGCGATTGAACCAGGAAATCTGTTGGAAATGTCCATTCACATGCAAAGTATTGCGTCCTGTGAAATTACTGCATGACAACGCTAGGCAGCATGTCGCGAAATCAGTCAAGGAAACATTATTGACGCTTGGCTGGGAAGTTTTGGAGCATCCAGCGTATAGTCCCTACATAGCCCCTTCAGACTATCATTTGTTCCGATCGATGCAACATGGTTTGTGTGCTGTACGGTTCCGGACATGTGATGAAGTGCAAAAATGGATTGACGACTTCATCACGTCACACGACGAAGTATTCTTTGTGGCTGGAATCCGTCAGCTGCCAGACTGATGGCAGAAGGTGATAGATAATGATGGCGGATATTTTGATTCGTGAAGGTATTGTTGTTTTCTCTCAAATTACATGTTGCATTGTCTTAAAATGCTTTAAAACTTATTTGTACACCTAATACATATTCACCTGTGTTGTCAGGTGAGATTTCTGAAGTAATTTCTCTGCTATATATTTCCATTCTTTTTCAAATCTTTATCATGACTACAAACTGTTTTGTGAGCACTCTATTTCATAATGCATCAAAAGTTTCATCTTGGAATTTCTAACAATTTTTTTCCTTTTAGAGTAACCATTTTCACGAGCTATCATTTTAGCATGAAAAATGTACAAACTGTATTCATTTCTGTTCTTTTAAATTAAACTTATGACTACCTCAGCCACGTACAACGCATTTTAAATTCTTGTTTCAAAACAGCTACACATATGCAGCTTCAGCCAGTTTTTATATCAGCCTGCTTCACTAAACCTCAAAGATTTAACACTCTGAGGTGTTAACAGCTGATTATTCTCTGTTGAAAAACTTACATTAATAGATTTCCTAACCACTTGGCAGTTGATAGACTTCAAGATCTCTAAAACTCTTAGCACTTCTATGTACATTTCACTTTTCCATGTTAATATATATATGTCAATTATACTTTTCTTATGAGCCCTATCTGAGCAAGTGCACTTGAGAAAATTTTTGTACCTAAAAATATCAGTACAGTAGATGTCCGATATTACAAGTACAGCTTATAGCGAGAATCCCACTGTTAAGAGAGATTCAAAATGCACCATCAATTTGTTAATGATAAAGATAGGAAAAATCTTCGTGTATTACGAGTGGCAAATTTAAGGAGCTTCCGCTATAATGAGAGGCTTTCATGGCCAATCTTTCTACTTTCAGAGATTTCCAAAAAATTCTTTCCCTGAAATTCCAAGAAGTTGTAGGGAGATAAACGCATACAGTTACACACTGAGATGATACATCAGTGATTAGTCTGCTTTGGCTCTTCCGATGCTTCTCCCCTTGCACAACGGTGGGAAATCAGAAAATTTTGATGAGATGAGTCACCAATGGGTAGTCTATTTGGCTATTTGGATGCTTGTCCCTCCCACTTTCTTCCAATTGTCTCAACAATGGGAAGTCAAAACTTTTTTATGTGTGTACACGGCGTGTTTTTCTCTTCAAATGGAGAATAAAAGGAAAGGTTGACTTTGGAAACAAAGTTAAAAGTTTTGTATGAATGTGAGAAAAGTTGGAAGTTGAAAAGTGAGATCGCAAGAAAATTTGGTTTTGAATCATCAATGCTGCTTACAATTTTAAAGAACTAAGAGAAGATCATGGAGGCGGCTTTGCAGAATAATGCACAGGCGAAATACACGAAGTTACGCAATGGTGAACATAAGGAATTGGAGGAAGAATTGTTTACGTGGTTTTGCCATAATCGAGCCAAAAACATTCCTGTTGGTGGACCGTGATAAAAGCTCTAATGAATTAAGCGTTGAAATGAAGATCGAGAATTTTAGTTGTTCGGATGGTTGGCTAAACTGATTTAAAACTAGAAAAGGGATTTTTATGCAAAAAATCGGAGAATCAGCTTGTTAGCACACAGACGGTTCAGGACTGGTCCCCTTCCTTTCAGAAATTCTAGCTCAACGCAATGCAAAAAACATTTACAATGCAGATGAAGCACGTCGTTTTATAGCTTGTTGCCTGGCAGGAGGTCAGTGGCAAAAGGCGATGGATGTAAAGGAGGAAAATGCAGTAAAGAACGTTTAAACTTTCTATGTTGTGCCAATATGGATGGTAGTCATAAATTAAAGCCATTAGCGATTGGAAAATCACAGAGGCCGAGTTGCTTTCGTGACGCTATGCAACCGTGCACATATGAAAATACTAATAAGAAGGCATGGATGACAATGCCGTAATTTATCAAGGGGGTGAAGGCTTTCAACATTCAAGTTTGAATTGAGAACAGAAAAATAGCGCTATTCATCAGTAATTGTTCTGCACACCCAAATATGTTAAATTGGATAACATTGAACTGATATCATTGCCATCTAACTGCACTAGTGTACTTCAGCCTCTTGATCAAGGAGTTATGAAACTAATAAAGCAAAAATATCGAACCATTCTGGTAAATGATGCGATCAGGCGGACATCATCAGATGATAAACTAGTGAAATGAAACATCCTTGAGGCCATTAAAGCTCTTGCCGTGACATGGAATGAATTGCCAGGAAAGCACATTGAAGCAGGTTTTGGACATGCTGGCCTCATACCAAAGATGATTTGAATAAGAAAATTGTTGTGGACAAACCTGCATAATAGGAACCAGATAGATGGAACATCATTGCTAAAAAGATGGGATTGACATTTAGCTTCCAAGACTATGTCAATGCTAATGCAGATGTAGTACCCTAGAATGACATGTCTGATATTCTGCATCAAGTGCGCCTATTGAAGAAACGCCAAATTTCGGTAAAGTCGAGAGTTACAATCATCAATGTCAAAGATGAAACAAAAGACTATTCTTATTTTTTGTAAAATACCAATCTGCATTAAAAACAAACGTCAGGTAGTAATATGTATTGTTTTGATCACTGTTTTATTATGTAGTACTGTCATTTTTATGTAGTATGTACATAGTGCGTAGTATTTGTATGATCCGGCTATAACGAGAAGTCCGTTACAATGACAATTTTTTCAATTTTTGTCAGCTCTCATAATATCAGACTTTTACTGTAATTACAAGCTAAATGCCAAAGCATAAATTGCTAATTTTTCTTCCATTTAATATTTGTTATACAGTTTTCTCAAAATAATATAATTATACTTTCCAATTTGCCTTTTTTGTCATGCCTGCCATATTGAGAGATCGTTCACCCTTAACAAATTTCCAAGAATAATTACCTCTTTCCTTAGCTAATTTTGGAACTCCGCATCAAAACCCTCACAAAGATTTCACCTTTTTGCAACTGGAGATTATACCTACACACCAAGGAAAAGTTTAAAAAAATGCATCAATATCAGTACAAAATTTGCTCTAATGGAATGTTTATGTGCAGCTAAGTCAGACATTATATGCAGACTAACGTGCAGAAAAAGTTTTTTCTTGAATACAGGTAAGCAAAGTACATTCAAATTTTTTAATTCCATTTGAAAAAATAGATAGTGAAATAAACCTATGAGTAAATATAAATATGAAAATTAATGACATTGATCCTGAGACATACTAGGATTTCTAAGTGGTTTCAAAATAATTAGTGACTAGTTTTTAACAGCATCTGCCAACATCGTCAAGTACTTAAGAGACAAGCAAAGATATTAAGGTTCATCTCTCTTGATAGAATGAATAATGAAAAAGTGAAGCAATGTATCTGGAGCTGTACTGCTGAAAGTTAAAACAAAATCAAAACCTCACCTAAGAAAACACTGAGGTTACTTTGAGTCATACATATAAAAAAAAAAAAAAATGGGTTACTGAGGCTACAAGAAAGCATGAGGCGTGGCAGTTTATAATGACAGAAAAGTCAAGATCCAAGGTCAGCACCAAAAGTGTAAAGTTGTCAAGGTCAGCACCAAAAGTGTGTAAAGTTGTCAAGGAAATAAAGAAAAGCAGTCAAACAGAAAAAAAATAAAAAAATTACCATGCATCTAAGTGAAAGCAAACTGAAGTAAATAACAGCATTCCAGTACTAAAGAAAACAAAGGAGGGGGGAAAGGCAACCATTTTATATTCCATACAGCCACATTTAATAAAAAAAAGGAATTTACACTCAAAGGTAATCAAACTTTCTTACCTTTTAGATTAAGCTCGATTTCAAAACTCTCTGCAGCTTGTGCTGTCTAGAGGAAAAATTGCCATATCTTTTTTAACCCAGTTAACATAAAAACTACTACAACGTTTGAAAAATATGTTGACTTAATTTACATACAACAAAATCTGTGCAACAATGAAAAATTTAATACATGTAAAAATAGCATTAATAACAGAGTACAGGTTTAAAACTTACAGCAGCAACAAAGGAAGTAACTGCTAGTTTGTTGCTGATGTAAGCAACTAACTTTTATCTGCAAGTAACTGGCTGTGTAGAGAAATACTTATTTTACCAAAAAAACTGTTAAGCGTCACAAAAGATTTAAAATCAAAGTAGTTGTGAACTATTTTGCATATTATGTTAATGGTTAAATTAAGGTTGAAGTGCTTTTGAATAATCTTGTGCACATTTCATCCACCACATGTTGAATTGTTTGCCTAGTTTCATTCCCTGTTCCTTCGTGAACTATTTTAATTTTCAAATTAATTCTTGTAACACTAATCTTGGCCGTGCAAGTGAGTTTATCCAGCCTAATACTGCCATAACGTATGAGGTTCCAGGTTAATCACTTTTGTCATTACTGTAAGTGCCTTCAGCAACTCACATTAGCAACCTTACAGATATGTTGTGTAGCATGTCATCAACACAGTTAGTTCTAGCATCACTGTATTTTTAAAACTGACACCCAATTACAAATATGAGGGTTGTACCAAAGGTAATGCAAAAGTGGGCATAACTTTTTTATTAACTGACAGAGGTTATTCAAATTGCACATGTTGGTAGAGTAACTCTTCCTCTATAGTAACCCTTCTTCATTGCAGGTAAACAATGAACACCAAGCAGAAGCAACATCCCGTCATTGAGTTTTTGATGAAGGAAGAGTGCAGGTTGTCCGACATCCACAGAAGGATACAGAATGTTTACACAGATGACACCATTGACGAGAGCAATGTGCACAGATGGACGAAGAAGTTTAAAGAAGGGGAATCCAGCACTGAAGACAAACCACAAAGTGGGAGATTATCATCTATGACCACTGACACGAATCATCAGCGAGTGGATGAACTGATTCATGCGGCGAGATGAGTCACAATCTGTGAGCTTGTTGCACAACTGGACTGTGGTCACAATGCCATACAGAAGATGGTGGAAGACTTAGGGTATCAGAAAGTGTGTGCAAGGTGGGTACCAAATTTGAAGGAGAGAAAGGTGGAAGTCTGCTTGATCTGCTGGAAGTGTTTGAAGCCAATAAAGACACATTTTTTTCCAATCTGATGACAGGGGATGAAACATGGACATATCTCTACATTCCGTAAATGAAGAATCAATCCATGGAATAGCATCACACCTCTTCACCAAGGCCTAAGAAGTTCAAGAGCCAGCGATCAGCACAGAAAGTCACAGTGACCGTTTTTTGGGATGACAGGGGTCTCATTCTTCTCGATTTTCTGGAATGTGGCCGTACCTTGACCAGCGAGCGATACATTGAGACACTCAAGAAGCTTAGAGAAGCCATAAGGAGAAAGAGACTAAACAAGAACCTGCAAAGGATCCACATTCACCATGACAATGCAAAATCAGGTGATCAGCCATACAGCCCAGATCTGGCACCCTCCGACTTCCACCTGTTCGATCCAATGAAGGACAGTCTCTGGGGAAAACGATTTGATGATACTGCTGAGGTGAAAGTGGCTGTGAAGAAGTGGGTACAACAGTTCACACCTGAATTTTTTCAGAGGATTCAAGAGTTTGTCTCAATGATGGTGCAAATGCATTACTTGTGATGTAGACTATGTTGATAGTACCTTTATATAGACAAAGGGGCAACTCTACCAACATGCACAATTTGAACAACCTCTGTCAGTTAATAAAAAAGTTATGCCCACTTTTGCATTACTTTCAGTACAACCCTCATAGCTAAACCTGTATAACAAATCAAATTCTGAATCAATTTTTAAGACTATACAGTACCGTGAAACATTATCCAGAGCAGCAACATGATTTGTTGAAAGTATAGAACACTGTTTTACTTTTCCACACCACATTTCAATGGACTACAATACATATTAACTGATTAAAACATACACATCGCCATGCTGTTCTCTGTGTTTCAGATGTTAATTCCTGAAAGCACTATCACCTGATAAATATGAGTTAGCAACTGTGTTCGATTTTAGTTAATGCTAATGTATCAAGCATCTCCCTTTACAGTGAGTGATCTTGACACACAACTTAAGCTTCAGTGACTTCCATCACACAAGATCTTTTTTTACCTTTTTTTACTTACAAGCATTCCTGAATCTGGTCCTCCCAGATTTCCTTAGTCTCCATGTACCTACCTTTCCTGCAACTTAGGCTGAGTACATCCTCTTAGCATCTTACTACTTCACTCATTCTTTCAACATGGATAAACATCCTGAAAACATTTGTCACCACCCAACTAAAAACATTCTGCTTCACACTACGCACATTTGCAACGAATCTGTGTTCAACACATGATCAGAATGAGTCTTGTCACAAGCACCCCCTCCATAAGCAATGCATGCTCTTCTGCAGTACCCAGGTTTCTTCACCATGCATTAGAGTAGAAATAATAACACTTTTGTACACAGCCATTCAGGACTTCTTTAAGAATCCATCAGTCCTGTAAAATCCTCTAAAATCTATGACTTTCAAAGCTGAATTCACTTTACAACTGATTTCACAATCTAATCTTTCTTTTCTCTGTTAAACATACTTCCTAAATAGGTCATTTCATGTTAAATCAACAAATGGGCATTTCTTGACCATTTCTGATTTTGATGAAATTTGGTAGGCAATATAGGTATGAATCTTCTGAACCATAAAACATTCTTTTTTTTTATGTTTTTTCTCTCCTAAGATATAGACACTTGTTGACTACATGGACAGGCGAAAAATGCCATTTTAGACTTATTTTCTGAAGGCTGTAAAATATTTATTTGAAATGGCAGGAAGGTCAGGTAGAGCTCATTGGAAAGCTTAAAGAATGCACTTTTATTTGTGCAGTCTGAATTACATTTAAGTTAAGGCTCAAACAGAGACTTTGGGGCTTAAATTTTCATTCATAGGGATATCAGCTGTCTATTTATCTTCATAAACATATTACAGTCAAACCCCTACTTAACTGACTGCGATTTAACGAATTCCGCGATTTTGCGTACATTTTTTGTGGTACGGACGGAACCACATTAAAATTAATGCTTGGCGTTTCCCAGTTTAACGAACACATTTCCTCAATTTAGGGAACATTTTTTATTTTTTATTTAAACCACCAAACTATATGTTAACCAGCATTTTCATGTTAAAAGTCAGCTAGAAAGAGAGCTTCGCGTAACAGGAAAATTTTACGCATGCAGTTAACCAGCGCTTCAAAGAACACCATCTGCGACACAGCTTGATGGAATCATAAATCAGTTCGCCTTTCCTCCGACTATCAAGCAAAAGCTTCTTATAGGGAGAAGCAAATGACCAACCAGTTCCAAAGAAGCGAAGCATTTTCTTGCATGGGTAGGAAGCTGGAAAATGAAAGACAGTATGGGGGAGGAAATCTAGAGTACCCTGGGGATTCTTGTTTTCAGCTACAGATAGAACAATAGCACTCTGTGGTCAGGGGACACACATGGTACGTACCCATTCCTGAACCTCTGGAATTCTTCGCCAAATCACGCTTTTTTTTCTTTTTTTCTTAGTGTTAAATCTACAGCTCAAATTAAACAACACAGCTCGTTTACGGACAAAGCTTTGCTGAACACAGGTAGCACCAGAAAAGTTAGTCACTGAAAGAAAGAGAACATAGCTGCTTCCATATTCTATTATGAACACTAGCTTAATTTGAATGTTTCATTCGAAAGGTTTCCTCGATTTAGCGAATTCCGCGACTTTACGTACAAGATTGTTGGTCTCTTGAAGTTTGTTAAATCGAGATTTGACTGTATTGTAATTTGTAATCGGGGTAATCATTTTTAATTACCCTGTACATTCCCAAAATTACAATTGAAAAAACAGACGGACAATTAAAGGCTTTGCAGTATGTACAAAGCAACCTGTTTTTAACCTACAAAATAAAAATTAAAATTGTAGCTTACTTGTAGTTGCTGCAGAACACGCTGAAGAGGCTTCACTCCTTGCTTCCAGCATGCAGCACGGTACGCAGCAACAATATTATCCACGGTGACTTTGTAGTCTACAGCAGAATGAGAACAACAACAACAAAAAAACATGATTCAAGCAGTGCTGACCCACAACTTCCCCACTGCAGAACATTCCTATAACTTGTTAAAATTTCTAGAACCACACAATGGCAAGGTAATTATTATATACACTCTTCGCAAAAAAAAAAAAAAAAAAAAAAAAAAAAAAACGAAGCACCCAGAGGAATTATCCAATCGAGATGAAAATTGGTACATGTAATGCATATGTATAGGAAAGGAAATAATGAAATGACTGCAATTCCACAGTATTTCGGCCATTTATTTGGATAAAACAGCTACAGAAGTGGAACAAGTCGGTACGTTGCCTGGATATTACAGAGGTTACCCAGCGTGGATAGGCACATACAATTCACGGATACTGTCCTGAAGTATAGCATGCCAGATGGTGTCCAAATTGCAGGCCAGTTCGCCAACATTCCAGGATGAGCATAGGTGGTGTCTCATCATGTCCCACACACGTTCGATCAGCGAGAGGTCGGGTGATCAGGCTGGCCATTTAAGGCTGTTGACATTACAGAGGCAGGCCTGGTAGAGCTGTTCCATGTGCCGGCAGGTATTATCCTGTTGAAAAATTGCTCAGTGATGTTGCGACAGGAATGGCAACACAACAGGTCGTAAAATGTCATCGACGTACAGTTGAGCTATGAGGGTGCTACAGATTACTACTAAGGGTGTTCGGTGATCATAGGAAATGCCTCCCTAGATAGTCACTCCCGGTGTGTAAGCCGTGTGCATTTCCATGGATAAGGCAGTATCGCACGCTGGCTGGCTCATCTCCAGACATGTATGCACTCGTCATCAGCACCAAGTGCAAACCGTGACTCATCATTGAAGACAACAGGATGCCACTGGACCCTTTCCCACGCTGACGGGGCCCGACACCACTGCAACTGGTGCCGTTGATGTTTGCTGGTCAATGATAGGCGGCAGAGTGACCTCCTCGATTGTAGTCCTTGTGCCGCAAGTCATCTGGCAATGGTTCGGATGGCCACTTCTGTACCTGTAGATGAAGCAGCATGGCCATGCATGGTTGAGAGAGATGAATTCGGTTCTGTCCATACAGCCCTCACAATCACATGGTTCTCACATTCTGTAGTTGCCCTTGGCCATCCACTGCCCACGGGCCGCTGGGTTGTGCCCTCCTCGACCACTGGCGCCTAACTGCTTGTATTGTGCACAGATCCGATGCAGAGGCATTCTCACAGACTGTGGAGGTTAATCCAACTGCAATCCGCTGTCACAATTATCCCTGCATGCTAACTTGATGCACATCTCATGTGCTGTGGCATGCCACTGTTTAGTCATTAGTAATTATTTTTTAATCATTTGCATATTCAGCTCTGAAATACTTGCATGCGGAGTTTTATCACAATCAAATAACTTTCTCGCAGTGTTTAATTTCTTTTTTTTTTTTTTTTTGGCAAAGAGTGTATTATGATAAAAGTACATGACATACATATTATCAGTAAAATAAAAATATTAAAAATTATAAAATGGATGTTCACAAGTTTACATATCTACCCCCCCCCCCCAATTGTGAATTGTGTGACTTATGTACATGTCACACATAACAACATGTGGCTGAAATCAGCAATGAAAAACACACTGAAAATATAAAGTTCAACAGTGTGTTCCATGATGCTAGTTGATAGGTAGATGTTTTAGGGCACTACATCATCTACTAGTGGCCACACTAGTATAAATACAAAACTGCATCTACCAGCAGCCAAACTGGGATATGTATCATACACAATCACATGGCAGCCAACAATAATTTTCTTCAGCTGAATGTATGCATAATGAAACTTTCCTTAACATACAATTCTGAACAGTGAAAATTTTTATATTCCCTGGCTGTATGCTAAGTATTTGTTCTTATACACTATCTACCAACAAGTAATTGGACACCTGCGATAGCAAAGAAAACCAAATTTATTCGCCTTCAATAGTTGGTGGAGCCTCCACGAGCGGCGATTACAGCTGCGACCCTCTGGGGCATACTCTCAACCAGGCATTGTACGATGGCTAGCGGTATTTTCTTCCACTCGGCTTGGAGAACACAGGTCAGTTTCTTCACCGATTTCGGATGGTGGGGGCACCCCTTAAGTTGACGCTCCAACTCGTCTCAGAGGTGCTCGAAAGGGTTAAGGTCCGGGCTCTGCGCAGGCCAGTCCATTCGATTAACCCCATTGTCACCATACCAAGCCATGGTGGACCTCGCAGCATTGTCATCCTGAAAGTAACATGGGTTCACCCCGTAAAACTGCCACAACGTAGGAAGCGCATGGTCATCCAAAATGGTGCAGCAGGTCTCGGAGTTGAGTCTACCAGGAATTGTGACCAAGGGTCCTGTGCCATACCAGGAGAAACACCCCCATAGCATAATTCCACTGCCGCCGAACTTCACAGTTGGCACAATACATTCCGGCAGGAGGCGTTCTCCAGGCAGACGCCAAACCCAGACCCTGCCATCCGAATGGTAGAGGCTGAACCTTGATTCGTCGCTCCAGAGAACCTGTTTCCACTGTTCAACGGTCCACTGTCGACGTTCTTAGCACCACGTTAGCTGAGCAGCGCTATTGGACTTGGTGATCAAAGGCTTGTGGGCGGCAGCACGTCCATGATAACCAAGCAGATGGGCTTCCTTACGGATGGTATTCATCGAAAGAACACTCCCGGATGCCTGTTGAAACTCCTCGCGGATGTGGCCCATCAATTTGGTGCGGTACTTCCGAATTTCTCTGGCCAGCACCCGTCGGTCTCTAACTCCCAGTTTTGTGAGTCTGCCAGGTCAGGGCACATTCCGACAGTCACCTCTTATCTTCCACTTGCCAATCACGTAGGCCACTGTCGATTTTGGGTATTTCAACTTGCTGGATATGTCACATATGGATCGGCCATTTCTGTGATACCCGACGATTACACCTTTCTCGAAATCAGAGAGCTCCGAACTGCGTGGCATCTTGCATGCGACTGGTTGCGTTGTTGTTTCCCACACGATATTTAACGGCGGCGGCCATGACGTATATCAGGACTGCAGATATCGTCGATTGCAGGGGTGCCCAATTACTTGTTGGTAGATAGTGTATATGAGTGTTCTACTTCCTAATCATCATCATCATCATCATTGTCAACCATTATCAATCCACTGCTGGACGAAGGTCTCCCCAAGTTTCCTCCACAACGGTCTGTCTTGTGCCAGTCTCCTCCATGTCACTCCCGCATACTTACGAATTTCATCCACCCATCTCCCATGTGGTCTTTTTCTGGGTCTTTTCCTGTCCCTTGGAATCCAATCTAAAATTTCGGCTGTCCATCTATGGTCTGTCCTTCTGGCAGTATGTCCAGCCCATTGCCATTTCAGGGATTTAACTCTGATCATGATGTCTTCCACTCTCGTCATTTTTCGGATCCACGAGTTCCTCTTCTTATCTCTCCTGGTTATACCAAGCATGCACCTCTCCATGCTTCTTTGAGTTGTCTGCAGCCTTTGTATGTCTCTTTTAGTTAAGGTCCACGTCTCTGCACCATACGTAAGCACTGGAAGGATGCATTGATCAAACACTTTTCTTTTAAGACATAATGGCATATTGCTCTTGAAAATTATGCTGTTTCTTCCAAAAGCTCTCCAAGCAAGTTTTGTACGCCGATTAATTTCTTCATCAATGTGACCCTCACTTGATATCTGCTGTCCAAGATAAACATACGTATCTGTTATCTCCAGTTTTTCTCCATCAATCGATAAATCTTCATTTCTTGTAAAAGCATTGAACATCACTTTTGTCTTCTGAAAGTTCATTTTTAATCCCACTTCTTTACTCTTGTCAGCAAGTTCCTGGATCATACTCTGCAGCTCTGATGGGGTAGTTGCAAAAATGACTACGTCATCAGCAAAACGAAGGTGGGTTAGATAATCTCCATTAATCTTTATCCCCTTGTTTTCCCAGTTCAGTGATTGAAAGACATTTTCCAATGTGGCATTAAAGAGCTTCGGAGATATGGTGTCACCTTGTCTCACTCCCTTTCCAATTTTTATGTGTGTTGTATTTTCAAACAGCCGAATCTTTGCACTTGCATTTTCATAGATGTTATTAATAATATTAATGTATGCATCTTCAATACCGCAGGATTTCAGAGCCGTGGTAACTGCTGATGGTTTCACCGAATCAAAGGCTTTTTCATAATCGATAAAAGCCATGCACAATGGAAGTTCATATTCCCTCGCTCTTTCAATTAGTTCTCTCAGTACGTGGATATGATCTATTGTGCTGTAGCCACTCCTGAATCCAGCTTGTTCTCTCGGTTGAGCCATGTCCAGTGTTACCTTCAAGCGGTGTGAAAGAACTTTAGTGAAGATTTTATAAACCACTGATAGGAGGCTGATAGGTCTGTAGTTCCTGAGATCCTCAATGTCACCTTTTTTATGTAGCAGGATCATTGTAGCATTGTTCCAATCCTCAGGAATCTTCCCTTCATTAAGGCATCGAGTGAAAATTTGGGCGAGTACTGTTTCAATTTCTCCACTTGCTTCTTGTATGATGTCTATAGTAATTCCATCTTCTCCTGGAGCTTTCCTCCGCTTCATGTTCTTGATTGCATGAGCAACTTCTGCTGGGAGGACTGGAAGAACTCTGGTACCTTTCATGATGTCTGGAGTACATGTATCATCCCTTTCATATAATTTGGAGTAGAAATCTTTCACTCTTGTCAAAATTTCGCCTCTATTTCTTGTTCTAGAACCATCTTCTTTTCTCAGAGCCATAATCTGTTTTCTTCCCTTACTGAGATGTCCCTTTGCTATCTTAAGGCTTTGGTTGTTTTCAATTGCTTTCCTCACTAGCTCACAGTTGAATTTCCTTACATCTTCAGTGATACTTTTTCGTGTTGTCTTGCATAGCTCTATATATTCCACTTTGGAAGTCACATCTTCTTTAGTTGTCCTCATCTCTCTTCTTTTTTGCATCAACATTTTGGTTTTACCTGATAATTTGTTCACATGCAACTTGTTCTTAGACCCAGCTAATTTTGTTGCTGTTTCCATTAGAGCTTTGGTTACTTTTCTGTTAACTTCTGAAATATCCACTTCTTCCGCTATTAGGCCTTCTAAAGCAGAGAATCTGTTCTTCAGTTCCAACTTGAAAGTATTATGGTGTTTTTAAGGTTGGTTATGTCAATACATTTTGTTTGTCTTATGAGCTTGCCACGTTCAAGTTTAGTGTTGAGGTGCATCTTACATCTCACCAATCTATGGTCACTACCTGTGTTGAACTTGTTCAGCACACTGCAGTCTTCGATGACGAATTTTTTGTTACACATAATATAATCAATTTCACTTGTCGTCCCAATTGGATGTCTCCATGTCCATTTCCTGTGTGGCTTTTTCTTGAAAAAGGAGTTCAAGATGAAAAATCCTTCTGCCTCTGCAAACTCAACGAGAGTATTTCCACGCTGGTTTCTGTTGCCATGACCGAATTTACCTACTGAAGTTTCATTCTGTTGCCGTTGCCCTACTTTTGCATTGAAATCTCCCATAATTATCTTTAAGTGCTGCTTACCTTTATTATTTAGATGACGAATTTCCTCATAAAATTCTTCAATTTCTTCTTCAGGATGACTTGTGGTGGGTGCATAAGTTTGAATAATCTGAGCCTGGTATCTTCTTCGATAGTTGGATAACGAGTCGTGCAGCTCTGTCAGAGGAACTTTCAACTTCTACCACTTTATCCTTCAGTTTCTTGTTTATTATAAATCCAACACCACTAGTTCTGCCAGTATCTGTCCCACGATAATAGAAGAGATGTCCACTTTTCAGTTCAATGAGATCTTCTCCTTTTCTCCTTACCTCACTTAGCCCCACGATGTCCCACTTGATCCTTTGTAGTTCCTCTTCCAATTCAAGAAGCCTTGAATCAGAAGATAGGGAGCGTCCGTTATAGGTAGCCAAGGTCAGCATCAAATGGCAGCCTAGTCCGGTCCTCCGGGGATTCTTAGCACCCTCTGCCTTCATGTCGCACTGGCCGCTGCCTTGGCCAGGTACATTCCAGCTGCCGGAGACTGAGGGCCAAGATTTAGGTTGTAGAGTCATTTTGGAGGTGTTTGGCCATAACTCACCACGCTGGCCAAGCGGGTTGGTGAGTGTGGGATAGCATTTCCTCTGATCCCGATGGTATAGTTATACCGCTATTGGCGGTCGTCAGAGCCCCTTTAGTGGGAACAGGATGCACCACGAGAAGGCGGGGTTGACATTTGTCAAGGAGAGGGCTGTGATGTTACGCATCACCTGACCTTACATCCCTCTACTTCCTAATAGACTTCCTTAAATAACAGAGACAGACAGTGCAATCTTAATGGGAGGACCAGTAGGGCCATGATATAGACAGAGCCCTCAATGAACTTTATTATTAGACATACACTATAAAAGGTGATGTTCTCCAATTCATCTGAACACCCCATCAAATTATGCGTTAGGTCACAGAAAAGTTATTTTTTAAATCGGTTGAAATTTCAGGTGGCATTAAGCAAAATAGTAAGCAGAACTGCGTTTTTCCTTTTGCATTTAAGGTATGTAACATTTTTGCTGATAACTTGGGTATTTTTTAAAGAAAGGATGATGATTCTGGTGTCTTTGCCTAGGTTTTAGGGTCTACCAATACACAGGAGCACTCAAATTGAGCATATGTTGGGTTGATGCATAAGTTCATGCCTTTTTATTTCACGAGTGTTTCCCAGGTCAGAAGTGACGGTGCAGATGGCCAGATGTATATTAAAATGTAGCCAGTAATATTGTGTATCTAAATCATATTGTGTTGTGTTATTGTGGCTAATGGTTTTTTGGTTTTCAGTCCGGAAGAATGGAGTGTCAAGTAGAGAGGAATGAACATTTCCGACATCTGCTCCTCAACAAGTTTAACGCTAGATCCACAACCACCGAGGCCACTCGACAAATTTGTGCTGTGTATGGGGAGGATTCTATTGCTCCAGAGACAGCGCGCAAATGGTTTGAGTGGTTCCGAGGTGGCAATTTTGACCTCGACTCTCCATGCCCAGGTTGTTCACCTCACTTTGATGAGGATCGTTTGAACCATCTCATCCACTTGGATTCAACGCCAAACCACACATGAATTGACCACTGAGATGGACTGTGATCATGCCACAGTGGTGCGACACCTGGAACTAATGAGAAAGGTCCAGAAATTGGGGTCTTGAGTGCCTCACACTCTCACTAAGGAAAACAAGAATCAAAGTGTTGCCATACATGTATGTGGTTCCTTGATCGCTCGTTATCGCGAATGTTCTCAGCAACACAAACCCTTTCTGTCACGTATTGTTACTGGAGATAAAAAGTGGTGCCTGTACGTGAATTTTAGGCATCAGAGGAAATGGTTAAGCCCAAACAAGACGCCCACGCCATGTCCAAAACATGTCCCTTCATCCTGCGAAGATCATGTTGTGTGTCTGGTGGGGCAGAGAAGGCATTATTCACTGGGAAATGCTGCCGAGGAATCGGACCATCAACACTGCACTCTATTGTGAGCAACTCCGTCGTGTGGAGGGAGCATTTCAGAAGAAACGGCCACATCAGTGCCAGGGTGTCCTTCTCCAACATGATAATGCACGCCTTCACAGTGCAAACATGACCAAAATGGCCATTCAGGGCATGAAATGGGAGATCCTTCCACATCTGGCTTATTCCCCAGATGTTGCACCCCTTCAGACAATCACCTGTTCGGATCTCCGTCGAATGCACTCCATGGCAGAACGTTTAACAATGATGATCTCCAGAATTTCCTTGATGATTTCTTCACAGCAAAACCTGCACATTTTTCAAGAATGGCATTGCAGACCTATCTAGATGCTGGGACATCATCGTAAACAATGGGGGAATACATAGTTGATAGATTCTGTTTTTCCCTTCTGATGTAATACATTCCTGTAGTGCGGTGAAAAAAACGGCATGAACTTATTACACATCAACCCAATACTAAAAGATACGTAAGGTTTTATGATGCCACAATCAGGGTTCGTTGATTTAAATCACGATTTGTCATAAATAAAAATCCTTGCTTTAAATCATAAATAAAAATCATTGATTTAAATCACGTAGAAATCTCAAAGTCCATTAAACATTAAAATTGCAGTCTGTTCAAATTTTCAATTTTTATTTTGAAAATAGTACTCTAATAAACAGTGCTAAATTTAGGTAATAAATTTAGCACTGGTATCAGTTAAACAAAATCAACTTCATGTTGAAACTAAATAAAATAAAATATCATTATTTACCATGAAAGTTAAAATACATTTTGTTGTAATTTTTTTTTTCCACAAAGAATTTTTCTTGGAGCCAGTTCTTAATCATAACCATAAAAGCATAAAATAATTTTAAAACTTCAAAAGTGAGATTTATCCTTTTCCCATGAGATTATAAAGTCCCAGGCTCTCATACTCCATTCATGGAGGTTATAAGTTGAGTTTTGTCAATGCCAAAGGAATCTGACCTTTTAACATTCACCAGTGTTCCCTTTCTTGTACATGAACTCAGCAGGAGGATTACCTCAGGGGATAGCAGTAGAGGGTGTTAAAGAACAGATCGACAGGAACCAATGCCAGTTTTGACAGTACCATTTTCAGTTATTCCTGTTGTATTTAAGTACTTAGCCCATTTTAGGACAAGTGCTGAAGAGTCAGCACAGCTGGAAGGAAAAAAGATATCATTTGGTACTATTTTGAAGAAACAAAAACTGTGGCAAAAGTTTCACAATTTTAGAGGTAAGCTGCTAAAAAAAACAATGTTTTCTTCTTGTAAATTGAATTCAATTTTTTTTAGTTCCATATACTTTGAAAATGTAGAAAAAAAATTGTTTTAAGCACTATCATAATTTCTTAAACTACTGGTAATAAGTCAGCTAAATTCATCTAAAGCTAGACTTTTGAGCAATTTTTTTTTTTTTTTTTTGATTGAAGGTTTAACGACCACAGTGAGCAACTCAATGGGCTATAAGCAGTCGCCCGTCCCTAATTTAGGGTCACTGGTTCCAGGGAAGGGTGACAGCCAGTGCCGTAAGACAAACACAACATCCATGCCTCACCGGGATTCGAACCCGGACCCCATTCGGACGAATGATCAGAGGCCATCGCTTAGACCACTGCGCCACCGGGACGGCCTTTTGTGCAATGCTAGATCTGATGTGTTGGCTATTTCTTCGTACATGTGAAACAATTCCTTGTATCACCTGATCCCATTACGATCCCAAAATGAAACTTTGGGAGGTGCAAGAGGATAGTACAAAAGTAATTTTGCAATTTTTTTCAAAATTTTAAAATTGTTTTTAAAAAATTTTTAATTTTAGAATTAAATTTGGTTTTTAAGAAAAAAATTACTTTTCAACTCTGCCATGTTTAATATCAAATTAAAGTCCATCAAAAGAGCTTTAAATGGAAATATGTACAGGGTGTCCGAGAATTATTGGACACATTACAAAATTATATAAAACAAAACATTAAACAGATAGAAAGAAACTGACTGTACTAACTTACAATGTAACTACACAAGTTAATAAATTTTGATGTGAGATCCCTTGGTTGCTCGTAGTACGTCCAAGCGATACTCGATTTCATGCCATGTATTGGCAAGCATCTGAGGAGTTATGGAATTAATAGCAGCTGTGATACGCTGCTTCAGTTCCTGCAAATCAGTACAAGGCGTCTGATAGACATGATCCTTCACATGGCCCCACATGAAATAATCCAATAGAGTCAGATCTGGAGAGCTACGAGGCCATGGAATGGGACCACCACGCCCAATCCATCTGTTGGGGAAATGCTCATTTAGGCACTTACATACACACGTTGACCAATGTGGAGGCACGCCGTCTTGTTGGAAAACGACGTCATATCTTTTGATCTGGGGAACAGCGAAATTTTCCAGCATATCGAAGTAAATGTCACCATTTATGGTTTTTTCACAGAAGAAGAAAGGGCCAATCACTTCTCTTTTTGGTAGGGTGCACCACACATTAACTTTTGGAGAATCACGTTCCAGTTCAATAGCAGCATGAGGCGGTTTACTGTCCCATATCCTACAGTTGTGACAATTCACAATACCTGATACATGAAATGTGGATTCATCACTAAAAATTACAGTACTGAGAAAGTTTTCGTCATTTTCCACTCGATTCAGCATATCCACAGCGAAATCGTATCGCAGAGTGTGATCATTTACATGCATCTTTTGCACTATTTGAATTTTATACGCATGAAACTTTAATTTCTTGTGCAAGATATCGTGAACTGTCGATTTCGGAATGCACAGTTCTCTGCTTGTTTTACCAACAGATTTCCTGGGGCTTCGTCGGAAACTTTCATTACCTTGGTCAACCGTCTCACCGTCGACACTAGGCCTACCAGCTCCTCCACGATGTTCCACATTGCCAGTTTCTTTAAACTGTTTCATCCACCGCTTAATTGAATTCGCTGACAGAGGATTACAACCAGGGTGCGATTTCACCGATTAGCAACTAGCAAATAGCTAGTGAAAAATCAAAATGCTAGTGAAAAAAATCGCAGAAACAAATATTGCTAGCAAGGTAATTTCTTTATTTAAAGTAACTAAAAATCATTATCAATCCACGAAGTTTACAAAACAGTTTCTATTATCACTTGTTAAAACAGCTATGATCAGTGATTTTCTTTCGCCAATTTTCTTTCGACACTGAATACCCATCCTCCCCATATCTTTCATCCCTTCCAGTGGGAACTGTCATAGAAGCGCATTGAAACTCCTCTTCATCGGGCCATTATTAGTCTATTACAGAAACTGACCGTGACGTTGGCAATGGTTGCTGTGGCAACCCAGAGCTCTGGGATGGATCAGTTGTTTGACCATCTGCTCTGCCACCCTCCCTTCTTTTGCCTCAACTCCTGTCGTAACCTAAGCCAAGCGATCACCCACTTTCACAAGTCCTGATAGTCGTGCATGCATCAAATACTGCGCTCTAATGATCAGTGATGAATAAGCAAGAATAATCCACTTATTAGGATGGTAGACAAAACCGAAAGAAGCAAACCAAAATGTTACTGGAAAATAGCCTGCGAACACTGGCAAAAGTCTTATCCATAGTAACTAGCCTTATTGCGTGGCATAGATAGACGCTTTTTTACGAAACGTCTTGGTGTTCGTGGAGGGTAAACGATTACGGAAGAAACTTTTGCTTCATCTGACTTCCGGTTTTGGAAATTTTCCTCGTATTTTCAAGCTGAAATACAAATATTTATCCAGTAAAATGTTATTGAGCAATAATACTTGACAGAGGCAACGTGAGAAAAAAGAAATTATGATTACGGAAAAAATCCGAATTCCATCGACCTTTCGTTTTCTAGTTTCGTAAAGACGGAATTCCTAATAATAATGAAAAAAGCCGGAATTCCTTGAATTCACGGAAGAATCTCATGTCTGAAGAGTACTGGAGGAAAATTTTGCAGCATCCAACTTCCGTTTTTGCAAATTGTTCTCCACAGTTTCAAGCTAAAATGCAAACATTTATGCAATAAAATGATATTTAACAAGAAAAGCGGACACAAAGACAACACTGGGAGAAAATTTTGCGATTACGGCAAAATTTTCTTACTCCGTTTCACTACTGTGTTCAAAAGTTTTGAAGCACGAAATTTCGTCTCCAGATGTATAAAGCCCCCCCCCCTCCTCTCCTAAATATCGATCTTCAGAATGATCAAACTGATGACAAAAAAAAAAAAGAGGGATTCAGCGAATCCATGTAAAAATCTCGTGTATATCATAAAAATAATAGCAATAGAAAAATTTGAAACAAAATTAAAATTTGTAGAATCCGTAGTTTTGATAGTGAGTTCCGTAGTCAGACAACTAATTCTGTAGAAACTACGGCATTGTGTGGTAGTTGGCAGATATGCAGTGTGTATGAATTCAAATATTTGTCTTTCACTTTAGCAAGAGTTCACATGGAACAAATTACATGATTCCTGCTGGGCTGTCAATCAACGGCTAGTTTTGTAAGAGACCGATGGTACGCTGCAGTCGACTTCATGATGTTAGAGTTTCAGTTAATCCTGTGTTCACCCTGTCTCTGTTGGGTTAGTTTCAATATATTTTGCGTTCTTCGGATTCTTTGAGTGAACAACTACGTGTTACGTAGGCTTGTTTACTGTTAAGTGTACCTTCGTGTTTCATTTGCTTTATTTTTTGAATTATGAGTCGACAGTTGTCTTTGCATTCATTTGTAAACAAGCGACGGCGAACTTCTGATCAAAAGCCTTCATCTCAAAATGAGAAAAATGCTTTAAATTTCGTGCAAGATATCGAAAGCTCCACCGCGCCAGGCAATGGAACAGGAAATCAAAGCACGATAGCTGGTGAATCACGTGGTGATCATTCGTCTCAGCATAGTTCCCTTAAGTGAAAATTGTGTACAACAACTGCAGTTAAAAATGTGAAGGTTGCTACTGTACAGAACTGGAGATTAATCAACAAATGGAATTGGATTAATTATACAGTTTAATAGATACATCTCCTTCACATGTGAAAGAAATTTGGTGCGAAATTTGTCGTGAGTATGGCATAAAAAAGTGTCAGACTCAAAATGTAAAAAGAATCTGTTTCTGCACATAGCAAATCTTCTGATCATCTGAGAGCATTATCAGTAAAAGCTTCCAAGGAAGGTGAATTATGTGATACTGCTATAGTGAAATCATTTAGAACAGCAGATGAAGAGCTTCTGAAAAAGATGGACAGATTATTTCATATTACATACACTATGGCAAAATCAGAGGTAAAGTTTAAATTCTTTGAAAAATTTATTTCCTGTCACAAAAGGATAACTGAAGGTAAATCAGATATTGGTGTTACCTATCATAACGATAAAGCTTTAAGAACTTTTACTCGCTTCATTGGTAATGATATCTGTGAGACATTGTGTTCAAAACTAAGAAATGCTTGGTTTTTCTCTCTGATGATTGATGAATCTACAGATATTTGCACCACAAGTAAATTGGTGTTATGTGCCAAGTTTGTCAATCAAGGAGAACTTATGACACACTTTATTAAATTAGTTGATTTAAAATCTACTACTGCTAATGACATTTTAAAGGCAATAAACACAGAGTTTTCAGACAAGTTGGATGGATAAAATTGTTAGTTTGAGAACTGATGGTGCTGCAGTTATGACTGGAAGAAAATCTGGAGTTGGGGCTAAAATAAAAGATGCTTGTTCTTGGTTGGTTAATATTCACTGCATGTCTCATCGCCTGGAGTTGGCCATGAAATCGGCTTTTTCAAAAACATATATGACTACTTTGGAAATGAAAATGAAGCAAATATATAGTTTTTACTCAAGGTCTCCTAAACGTAGGACCATGTTAAAAAATATTGCATTAATATGCAATGAAAATATAATAGCTCCAAAAAGATTAGATGGTGTAAGATAGATACCTCACCATTACAACAGTGCGTGTCAAGGTTTGATTAATAACTGGAAGGCAGTTGTCATGCACTTGGAAGATGTCTGTGTTTCTGGATCATCTGATGAAAAAGCGGTAGCACAAGGAATTCTGAGACACTGTCTGATTTATACTTTCCTACTGCATTTACACTTTTTCACAGATGTACTGGGTGAAATAGCTCGACTCTCTCTCTGCATACAAACACACAACATAAGTTTCCATCAAATACTTAACAGACTTCACAGTGTTCAGGAAAAGCTAAATGAAATTAAAGTTTCAGAAGGCATTAACTTACGTGAATTTACAAATACTGTTAAAGTGGATCATCTTTCTGGAAATAGTACATTTAAAGGTCAATCTTTAAAACAAAGAACTGATGCTGTACATTCATTAAAAAATGTTTTAATTGATGCAGTTTTAGAAAATATTAACTTTAGATTTGCATCTTTGCAAGACGATGGAATATTAAAGCTTTCAACAGTATTTGAAGTAGCAAATTGGCCAAGTAATGCTCAAGAACTAAAAAATTATGCAAATTTTGAAATATTGACAATGGTTGAGCATTTTAAGGAACCACTGCAAAAGTGTGGAGTTGAATTATTCAACGTAAGTGGAGAATTTATTGAATTAAAAGTGGATGCTGCAAACAACCATCAGGGTCAAAGCATTTTTGGAGCAGGATGTTCCAAGAAAAATATGAAGCCTATAAAAACATATTAAGTTTAGCAGAAATTTGTGCGATACTTCCACTTAGTACTGCATGTTGTGAGGTGGGATTCAGTTTTTTAAGAAGAATACAAAGGGACTGGAGGAACAATTTGTCTGTTGAAACTTTAAATGCTCTGATGACAATTGAAATAGAAGAGCCACAAGAAGAGATTTTTAATCCACGGTCAGCAGTTATAAAGTGGCATGATGACAAAGTCAGACACCCTGAGCGTAAACCATATGGGAAGAAATCTGAATTAGAATGTCAGTGAAATATATTCATGTGGTATGAGAATTTGTTAGAAATTAATAATAAAGATAGTCACTAAACTTATCTAAGATTCTATTCATTATTCAAAAAGGTAAGTCAAAATATTTATATACATATTTAAATTTCTGTGCAACTTTATTAGAAAATAAGTTACGATGTGAATTAGTTTTACTTGCTAGTCATGCAAATGTTTTGCTAGCAAACTATTTGGTCACAAGCAAAATTTGCTAGTGAGCAAAAAAGATGAAATCTTGCCCTGATTACAACCATACTCTAAAAGGTACTTACTGTCTTTTAACTTTAATGACAGACTTTAATTCCGCAAGCCATAACACACACATCGCCTTCTGCTGTACGGATGACATGACTACTGATTGCGCATTTCTCATACATTCATCATCAGGCCACACCTAGCGCCATCTATCGGATTCTGGGAATAACAATTCTGCAAAACAAAAATATAGAAACAGTGTTAGTAATAAGTGACATAGAAAAAACAGCCAAAGCTCATAGTTTTTTTTTTTTTTTTTTTTTGTGTGCATAATTTTGTAATGTGTCCAATAATTCTCGGACACCCTGTATATCAGCTGATTCCTGAGAAAATGGCAATTTTCTACACTGCTGGACACCCAAAATGAAACACCAAGAAGGACACAAGATAGCAAAGCCAGATTTACTGGACACATAACAACAGATACAAATATGAAACGATTGAGCTTACAGGCCCGTGCGACTTGCGAAACACGCAGACATCACAATAGTTCGTGTGACCATATGGCTGGCAATAACGGCTGCCACATGCCACGGCATCGAACGAAAGGGGTTTGGGATGTGGGCTTGGGGTATGTCGGTCCAGGCTGCTTCCACACGTTGCCACAGTTAATTCATCAGGCGTAGCCGCGGGTGGTGCTTGCCGATCAGTGACCAGACGTGTTCGATGGGCGACATATCGGGAGAACAGGTGAGCCACGGCAGCAGTGACACCTGGTGGGCCATGAAGAATTGTAGCACGATGCGTACCACATGCAGGCGCGCATTGTGCTGTTGAAACATGGCCGCTGGAAGGTCCTGCAGGCTCCAAAACGTCGGAGATGTAGCGGTGGCTGTTGAGCGTACCGGCGATGCGTACCAGAGGGGTGCAGGTATTATATCCAATTCCGCCCCAAACCATAACGCCAGGCAACAGACCGGTATGGCGATGCATAATGCAGGCGTCATACAGTCTCTCACCACCACACGCGGATCCGACCATCGTGGTGTTGTAGGCAGAAGCGGGATTTGTCGGAGAAGACAATGACATGTCATTCCGTAGTCTAGGTGCGACGTTCAACGGCCCACTGCTGCCGCACTCGCCGGTGGTGTAACGTCAATGGTAATCGGAGCAATGGCCGCCGTGCGACAAGTCCCCGCTCTTGCAGACAACACCGAACGGTACGTGCTGACACTAGTTGTTGCGCAACACCCTAATTCCTGCGCTAACGTTCGTGATGTGGCGGTGCGAGCCGTCAATGCCCGCTGCAGAACATGCCTGTCCTGTCGTTCGGTGGTGTGCTGCGGCAATCGCTCACGTTGCTCCGTCTGTCACTCCTGCACTCACCGAATCCATACTCGCCTCACTGTGGCTGGATGTCGTCCCACACGGGCGGCGATGTCTCGGTACGATAAACCGCTGTCGTGATAAGCCACTATTCATCCTCTGTCGAACTCCGAAACGTGCTGGAATTACTGCCGTATTCTGCGACGAGGCATCAGGAAGCTTCCCACGAACAGGTCCGGTAGCACAACACACTTCCACTACTTACACCCCGCCTTCTGTGCACCCTTCTTATAGTGCTTCTCGGTGGCGTACCGGGCGCACATGATTTGCATATGCCCTGCAATGCTATTCGTTTGCATGCACACGCGCGGGCGATGCATGCTGCGAATTTCAGGCCAATCGGATGCTTCCTTCTTGGTGTTCCATTTTGGGTGGCCAGCAGTGTATTTTAGGATGCAGCAATTTTTAATAAAAATTAAAATAATTAAAATTCAGTAACTTTTGAACAGAGAATTTTTTTTTTTTTTTTTTTTTTTGAGATTTTCATTCATAACTATGTAAGGACACTCGATACACCAAGTTTCACCAAAATCTCAGAACGCAGTCAGAATCAGTGTGTTGATTTGACATGGAATACCCCTAATGCTAAATTAAAATATTATTTTAAATGAATGTTGGCATAAATCAACACTAATGTGCATGCAGGTTAAAAAATATCCTTTTAAATAGTAAGACGAATCTGATAATTACTGTATGACATACAGGAGAGTAATGACCATTATGAAAACTAGAACTATGATGTATAGAATAAATACGGATCATAACAAAACTATTCAATTTATAAAACTATCTACAGGAACATTTGTTTTTATTTGAGCCATAGTTAGAATAATGTGTTTTAAGAGAACATCATTTGTTTCCTTCATCTGATGAAGGACAACAGAATTCTTTAGGGGAAGGGGGGGGGGGCTCAGGATCCGGTAGACCAATCCTATGTATGTGCTATTATACACAGACACTGATGGTTCATTTTAAAACTTATGTATTAGAACTTTACGCATTACTGGCATTTTTAAAAGGTCACTATTTTATAGTGTATAACTGTAATTGCTGAATCATTTCTACAGTTCATAGATGAAGATTTTTCAGTCCATGTAACATCTTCATCTTTAGATTTTTTACTATACACTTCTTAAATGTTTTCTGTTTCTCCAGAACATTTGGATTAAACTATTTTTATGTTTTGTTTTTTGAGAACCTGATTACCAATTAATTCACCTAGCAGACAGTTCACTGTACCTCAGAAAAACACATTTGTCAAAAAGTGTATGAAAGAAAAACAATACCAGGCAAAAACCATATACATTCAAAGAAATCCATTTTTTGAATGTATATGGATACATTCAAGAAATCCATTCTTGAATGTATAAGGATACTTTTGCAATGGGAAAGTGCAGAAAACATTTTCTGATTTTTCTCCTTTGTGGTTCTGTTTTGAGACACCCATTAATTTATTTGGCACTTTGCCCTTTAGCCTGTCCTTCACTCATAAAGTTTGCTCTATTTTCAAGTCTTTTGGCTACAGGATTGCAGTCAAACCACCTCCACATCTTCTCAAACTCATTCTTAAGGACAGAGATCTCAATAAACCCCTAGATTTACAAGGTGTCTACTCTATCCCTATCAACACTTCCACAGGCGTTACCCACTATATTGGTAGTACTTACCGCAGCATAAACCGGCATTTGATGGAGCATATCGTTGATGTTAAGAAAGGTAGCCCTTCCACCTCCCTTTCAATTTTAACCATCAGCGATACGTCCGCGGCTCCTGATTGGCACAATGTTAAGCGAATCGTCGCATTCAGCAATCGACATGCCCTCAGATGCCGCGAAAGCATTGGAATCTACCTTACCCCTAACACCTGCAATACGGATGCACCTTTTAACATCCCTATTATTTGGAAAGTGATTTTGAAATCTGGCAACAACTGATGCTTTTACCACGTGTCTCATTCCATGGCTGATGAAGGTAGAAGTAGCTACCGAAACGTCCCGCTCATAATTTTTCAACGTAACTTATGTGTGTGATGACGATTTCAAGAATTCTTTCAATGTTTTGTGTGTTACATGTTTTCCTGCTAATTCTTCTCACCATTCTAGCTATCATGTGGGTTTACCGAATGAAAAAAAGGCACCTTAAATTTGAAAAGGCTACCTCAAAGCACTTCGAACCACACAAGTAACAGCTCAAGTTCTAAATGAAATAATGCATGCCGTGAACAGTACATGTAGATTTCAATGAAAGCAAGATCTGACCATGGGGCACTGCACTACAGAATGAACAATGGGAATTTAACTATGAGCTCACTTCCTTGAAGATATGCAAGTGGAAACAAGTCAACACATCACCTCCTCCTATATAGACATTTTTGAGAAAGCAGCAATAGTAGTTCATCCTTTAATATCCACACTTGGCTTGTGGCATGAAAGTACTGCATTTGCAATGCTATTTCAAACAGTTTTATAACATTTTTGGCATACTCAACTGCTAAAATATTTTCGCGTGATGCCTGCATTTTAAAAAAAATTTCCAAAAATCAATCTCGTACAAGAAAAAGTGATCAATTTAGAATTCTAATAAAGTTTTAAAACAGAAAAGGAATTTTTTATAAATCTTTGAAACTGCACTTCATCTGGCAAGCAGTCATTGGTTTTTTTTTAATTTGCTTTTTTGCTGATGCTTTCCTAATGCTTCATCACAGTGGGTTTTTGATCAAAGGATTAATTAGTTTCTGTAAGAAATCAACTCTTATTTTGCTGTTTAATCTCATGTAATGATGTAATTGTTCATATGTTATTAAGTTTCTTCATTCAAGTCAAGTGAGATGTGTATATATCACGTCACGCATTGTTCTCGTGACAAGCACTATTGAAATGTACGTGCTGTAATGGCAAAATGTATCTTTAGAGCTGTTCTTGCCTTCGTGGCATAAGGTCAGCAGTCATTACTGTATTCTATTATTTTAAATGTTTACAACTTCTTATGATTTTTAATGATAATAAATAATAGGTTTAACTACTCGATCATGTCTTTTAGTTGGCGATTATCTCACTGTCTAATATGTAGCATTTACAATGCTCCATAAATTCTCCCACAACCCAGACACTGCGCCATCCAAGTTAAGTGCACTACTCGAGCCGGCAGCCAGGGAAGCATCCAGCAAAGCAAACTAGGACGCAAAAACGTTCAAAGAAGAACATCTTTACGACTGCTAAAAGGGAGGCTGCACAATCACTCATTAAGACCGATTGGGAAGTGGACGAATGACTGAAAGTTTCTGAACTTCAATCCAGCCCTTGGTAACTAAGGCTTTATTATTATTATTATATTTTTTTGATAGCATTACAAAATAAGAAATGTCGCAGAGAGCTATAGAAAAGCTGAACAAGAGCAACTATGACACTTGGAAAATCCTAATTGAAGCTGTTCTAATCCAAAAACAATCGTTGGGGTTATGTGACAGGTCAAATTCCTAAACCTGTTGATGGAACAAACGAAGTTGAATTAGAAGCGCTTAGGAAGTGGACACTAGGTGATCAGAAGGCAAAAGCTGATATAATTCTCTCCATCTGTCCAAGCGAGCTCTGTAATGTAAAAAATTGCAAAACTTCAAACGAAATATGGAAACTTCGATCAACTTATGAATCGAAAGGACCAGCAAGAAAAGCTATGCTACTGAAGAGACTACTATTTCGCAAAACAAATGACATTAATGACATGTCAGAACACCTGACTGAATTATTCGAAATAGTTGATAAACTTAATGAAATTGACATTGTAATAGCTGACGATCTCCTTTCGATACTAATGCTATACAGTTTCCCAGATACATTCGATAATTTTCGTTGTGCCATAGAGTCAAGAGATGAGTTACCGAAACCTGACATTCTGAAAGTCAAGCTTTTGGAAGAATTGGAAGCTCGAAAAACAAAGAGCTATCCAAATTGCCAAACAGCGTATTTGTCTTTCAAGAGACAAAAAGATTCGAACCTGAAGTCAACCTCTAATAAGTGGAGGCAAAATCAGAGTAAGAACGAGAAAAGGAACAACAAAGTGTTCCGTAGCTACAAATGTAACTACTGTTCAAAGGTAGGTCATAAATCATCTGAATGTCGAAAATGGATTGCTGATAAAAATGCAGAATCCTTCTGACAAAAGGCTTCCATGGTGATAAAAGTGAAAAACGAAGGTATGCATACAGCCATATCAATGAATGCTACTCATAATACTAAGTCTATATGGTGCATAGACAGCGGAGCAACGTCTCATATGTGCAACGACGAGAATCTGTTTGCAGAAATAAATAAACAAGCAAACTGTTTTGTGAATCTCACAGTAGATAAAACAGCTGAAGTAATTGGAAAAGGTTCCATACGAATCACTGTGCCTAATGAAAGAGATACAAAAACCATTTGATTAGAAAATGTGCTCTGTGTTCCTGATCTGAAGAATAACTTACTGTCTGTGTCAAAAGCTACCGCTAATGGCCGTTCAGTTGTCTTCACCCAAAAAGAGGCCAGGGTCATTGAATCCAATGGTACCACTTTTCTCCGAGCAGATAGAAAAGGTAAACTGTATTACATAACGCCAAGCTATGAAAATGTAGCTATGGTTACAGAATTTCAAAAATGGCATCTAAAATATGGTAATTTAAATGAAAATGATCTAAAAAAGCTGAAAGCAAACAAAAAGGTACAAGGACTTTTCTTTAAAAGTGGGGATAGCCTGAAAAATTGTAAAGTCTGTATTCAGGCGAAACAGATGACAAAACCCTTTTCGAAGAAATCCCGATTTGAAAGCAAGTAACTGTTGGACCTCATCCATTCAGATGTCTGTGGACCGATGAAAACAGAATCTCTTGGTGGTTCACGATATTTCATTACTTTTATTGACAAGTCATGATATACAGAAATATGTTGTCTTAAATCAAAAGATGAAGTGAAGAAAGCTTTTTGAAATTCAAGGCATCAATGGAAAATCGTGCTGGAGTAGAAATTTAAACACTCTGTACGGATAATAGGCTAGAATATTGCGGAACAGAATTCAACACATATTTGGAGCATGAAGGCACACGCAGAGAAAAATCTGCAGTATTAACGCCGCAACAAAATGAAATGCCGAGCGAGACAATCGCACAATCGTCAAAATGGCGAGATGTTTATTAATCCAGTCCAGACTACCAGTTAGCTTTTGGGCAGAAGCGATTAACTGTGCTGTGTTCTTAAGAAATTGTTCTCCGACACGAAGCTTAAATGGGAAAATTAACCCATATGAAGCTTTATTTGGCGTTAAACCAAATGTATCATTCTTCAAAGTTTTCGGGCAAAAAGCTTATGTTTTGAATAAGCGATCAAAGGGGAAATTCGACCCGAGATCTCCAGAACATATATTTGTTGGCTATTCAATGGAATCCAAAGCATACCGCTTATGAAACAAAAGTTCCAAAAAAATAATCGAAAGCCGTGACATCCGTTTTATCGATGAATTCGAAGATAACCTTCCATATGGTTACAAATTCGAACTGCTCACGTCATCTGAATCACATATTCCATTCATTCAAAAGAGTGACACAACATGCTCACTCGATGGTAATAACGCGCCGGACGCCAAGAGTGAAACAGACGTTACGACAGAAGAAATGGCAGTGGAAGACATGACGTCAAAGCTGAGTACCTCACAGGAACTTACGTCAGAGGAAGCCATGCCAGATTCTTTAAGAGGAAATGATTCACCATTGTTGACAAACAAAAATCATGCAGTAACTAAGATGAGGACTGTTGGTCGTCCAAAGAAAGTTCACACTGGAAAACCAGGTAGACCTGCTAAAAAATATCAAACAGTAACCGCTGATATTACTGAAACTGTTGATTTTGTCAACAACGTTGAAGCAAATCCTACTCTTTATGAAGCTTTAAATGGTTCACAAAGTAAAGAATGGAAGATAGCTATGCAAAGAGAATATGATGCTCTCATAGAGGAGAAAGCATGGGAACTAGTATCTGGACCAAAACACAAAAGAGTTATTGGTTGCAGATGGGTCTTAAAGACCAAATACAATCAAGATGGCAGTGTTGAAAAGTTGAAAGCAAGACTAGTTGCAAAAGGGTGCTCTCAAACACCAGGAATTGATTATGAAGAAAACTTTTTACCGGTTGCCAGATTAAGTTCGATTTGAACTGTAATCGCACATGCTGTTACAAACAACTTAACGGCTTACCAGCTAGATTTCGTAATGGCATACGTAAATGGAAATTTAGATGAGGAGATACACGTGGAATTACCAGAAGGTTTCCAAAGTAAATCAAACAAAGATCACGTTTGCAGATTGAAAGATCAATCTATGGTCTAAAGCAATCCGGCAGACAATGGTATAAGAAGCTTCATGAAAAATTGAAATCTCTTGGTTTCAAGCCACTTAATTCAGATAAATGTGTTTACCATCTGAAAAATCGCACTGACAAAGTCATTATTATTGTTTATGTTGATGACTTAATGATCTTTGCAAACAGCAAAGATAGCAACAAAACTATAAAGGATAAGCTAGGCAGCTCATTCAAAATGAAGGACTTCAGATCCTTGCATTACTGCCTAGGCATTGAGTTTGCCCAAAATGCAAATGGCATAACAATGTCACAAAGGAAATATATGCAAGATGTTTTATGCAAATTCAAAATGCAGGATGCAAAATCTGTAACACCACCTTTGGATATTAGCGCAAAGCTAACAAAAGAGATGAGTCCTAAAAGAGAAGAAGCAAAATCTGATATGACAGATATCCCATATTGTTCACTTATTGGTTCGCTCATGTATCTTTCTGTAGCAACCAGACCCGATATCACTCATGCTGTGAATTTTTTCAGTCAATTTAACAGCAACCCAGGCAAACATTACTGGTAGCAGCCAAAAGAGTGCTGAGATATCTAAAAGGCACACAAACATGGGTCTTGTGTTTGACCGAGCAAAAGAGCTATTGGTGGCTTTTGTAGATGCAGACTGGGCTTCCGATATAAAATCCTATACCAGATATGTATTCAAATTTTCCAGAGGAGCAATAAGTTGGGAATCTAAAAAGCAAAGAACCGTCGCATTGTCAACTACCGAAGCAGAATATATGGCGCTTTCAGAAGTTGCTAAAGAAACTGTGTACTTAAGAAATTTTCTTAGCGAACTTTCTTCCCAACCTATGACGTCACCGACGGATATATACTGTGATAACCAGTCAGGGCAAAAGCTAGTCCATAATCCGATCTATCATTCCAGGATGAAGCATATTGACATTCGTCACCATTTTGTCAGAGAAATATACGAATCAGGTAAGATTAATGTGAAACACCCGAGTTCAAGCGACATGACCGCAGATATTTTGACAAAAGAACTAACTGCTATTAAGCATAAAAAATGTTGTGAGTTATTGAAACTCATTGTTTAATTTAGCATGAAAGAGTTATTGTTTCACTAGTGCTGAGTAATATTTATGAGGGGGAAAACTCACAAAATGTTTGTTTATATGAAAATAAGAATTGTGAGGGGGATTGAAGGAAAGCAATCCTTATTTTGCTGTTTAATCTGATGTAATAATGTAATTGTTCATATGTTATTATGTTTCTTCATTCAAGTCAAGTGAGATGTATATATCACGTCACGTATTGTTCTCGTGACAAGCACTGTTGAATGTACGTGCTGTACTGGCAAACTGTATCTTTAGAGCTGTTCTTGCCTTCGTGGCATAAAGTTGAAGTCAGCAGTCATTACTGTATTCTATTATTTTAAATGTTTACAACTTCTTATGATTTTTAATGATAATAAATAATAGGTTTAACTACTCAATCATGTCTTTTAGTTGGTGATTATCTCACTGTGTAATATGTAGCATTTACAATGCTCCATAAATTCTCCCACAGTTTCTTACTTTACTTCCAATGCCAAACATCTTTACCGAACTTTAATGAGTTACATTCACAAGAAGGAAAAAAACACAGATATAGTACTGAAAAGGCTACGAAAACAAAGTAGAAGAGCACTCTGAATTCAAGAAGCATTAGCCTGCCTCATACAAACCATAAGGATACTTTTGCAATGGGGAAAGTGCAGAAAACATTTTCTGATTTTTCTCCTTTATGGTTCTGTTTTGACATTTCCACCACACCAAAGAAACTGCTAGTGCCACAATGCTTGATCATGCTATATGTAAAGCACAACAAAGCATAAAAAAATATCTCCTAATTCATAATCCAAATTCAAACATAAAAACAAAACAAAAAAACATGTCACAGCATTGCAGACTACACACGGTTCTTTATAACCCAAAAAGTTAAAGTACTACTGAAACTCTTTCTTTTCAGTATTTTTTTATTTTTTATTTTCAATCCATTTATCAGATCTCACTATTCCTCTCCTGTCCTAACTTTCATCCTGAATTTCTTTGGTCTTCCTCTTCTGACTCAGAGAAATATCACATATTCATTAACAAGGAATCTTTCGCCATTTAAATGCTTTATGTGGTAATACCACCTGCTGTTTCTATTTTATAATTTCAATTATTATTTTACTATATCGTTGCTCAAATTTCGCCAATTTGCGATGAACATACTTTTTATGTGGCCACGTAATGTAACTTGATCGGCATTAAATGTCCATCATTACTGTTTCACACATTATGCAAGTTCTGCAATCGAGAGATTATTAAATGATGTTAAATACGTATGGGGCATAGTATCAGCTATTAAAATCAAGAAACAATGAACTATATATGTACTTCCAATATTCGTATATTGTAAGTACATATATAGTTCATGGCAGTCGGAGCTGTGACTGTCGGGGCTTCTCAACCCGAATGCATGTTCAGCCCTGCATTCGGGTTGAGCAGCATACCTGAGCGTGTGAATGCGGTAATTACAACGTCCGTGCACCTACCACTGATGATAGCTATGAAAATTAGCAGAAACTAGTTTGGAGCTTCGCAGTCGGGAGATTTGTTTCTTTATGCTTCGCAATCAAGATGATTATTTCTTCTTCAAGACTGTTCGTTTTTTAAAATTTCGGCAAAGTTGTAATTCGTTTTCATGTTTCGTTGTTGTCGTGGTGCTTTGCAATGATTTATTTCTTTGTACTTCACAGTCAAGATGATTTCCTCTTCACGATTTTAGTTCGTTTTTTAAAAAATTCGGCAAGGTTTTAATTTGTTTTCATATTCCGTTGTTGTTAAGGATTTATTTACCTTCATTGTAAAAATTCATCTTGTTAAATTTTATCTGGTGCAGATTTTACAATATCATGAATTTTATTTTTCTAAACTTCACAATGAAAAAAGCTCACATTCTTTGAATGAGTCGGATACTTACAGCAATGTCTTGTGAGTAGATGCATTACAGGCATACATTTGAAGCCCTGACAGCCACTACGAATATTGTAAGTACAAATATAGTTCATTGTTTCTTGATTTTAATAGCTGATACTATGCCCCATACGTATTTAACATCATTTAATAATCTCCCGATTGCAGAACTTGCATACCGTGTGAAACAGTAATGATGGACATTTAATGTCAATCAAGTTATATTATTTTACTGTCGTCCACTACAGCTCTAATAACCTGATGTACACTATATTGACAAAAGCAAATGAACGGATCCGCTGCATATTTAAGATGCGCGGTACAAGCTGCAAACGGTATAAAAACAGGCTGCAGCTGACCGCGATCATATCACACTGTGAGGTTGAGTGAAAATGTTGCGGCGGGAGAAAACCAATTTTGAGAAACGAAACATTGTTGGGTGTTATATTAGTGAGTTGTCCATAAGAGAAACCCAGAGGCATTTAAACATACCCAAGTCAACTGCTTTGGATGTACTGAAGAAGTGGAAGACACATGGCGTGCCTGAAGCAGCAAAATGTACCGGCAGACCAAAGAAAATCAGTGATAGAGGACGTCGAAGCTTCAGCAGAATCGTTACAGCTAATCAACGGAGTACTGCACAAGACCTCAGTATACAGGTGAGTAAAAATGCTGGAACCTCGGTATGTGAATGTACCATTGGCAGAGAATTTCATTCCATAGGTTACCGCGGCTGCTCATAAGCTTTTGATCTCCACTCAGAATGCTACTCGTCGTTTGGCATGATGTAAAGAACATTTATCATGGACTGTTGATCAATTGAAACTGGTCCTATGGACTGATGAATCCAGATATATGATCCATCAGTCTGATGGGCATGTGTGGGTATGGCGGCAGCCGGGGGAACGCTATTTACCACAGTGTACTGTTCCTACAGTCAAGTTTGGAGCTGGCAGTGTTCTCGTGTGGGGGTGTTTTTCGTGGTATGGTCCCGGCTCATTGGTTATCGTGGACAAATCTGCTAGCCAGCAAGTCTATCTCGATATTCTGGACAATTATGCCCTACCAAATCTGTGGCAATACTATGGAATCGAGCCTTGTTGGTACCAGCAGGATAATGCACCGAGCCATAAAGCAAAGACTGTTACGGCGTGGTTTGACGATAATTCTGTATCGTGTGTGGACTGGCCAGCACAAAGTCCTGATCTTAATCCCATTGAGTACCTATGGGATGAATTAGAGAGCTGCATAAGAAGTTTAGAACCAAGGCCTACTACTAAGCAACAGTTAGTGGCAGCATTATGTACTGAATGGAAGTGCATACCTATCACTGTGGACCGACACCGTACTAATGTATGTCAATAAATGCTATTTTGTGTTTCTCTTCTAGGTGTCTGGTGACTTTTGTCAATATAGTGTATTTTATTTCAGCCTTGATTTTCCTGATGTACATTGCCAGAAATCTTTTGCAGCAAGTAACTTCTGTGAACCAGATTCAGCATTCTAGCTGCTTTTTTTCCTTCCATTGTACTCTTTTCTGTTTCCTCATGCATTGATCTACTCATAAAACTGATCCCAAATCATTTAATTTGTCCACTCAGTTTATACTACAGTTTCTGGTTTCAGTGTTTGTATCGCAGTTTCTGCTCAAAACTTTGTTTTGTTAATGTTACTAGAGACAGAGAGAAACCCCCAACTACATTACTCTTCAGACAATTTCCAAGAAAAGATAGTCAACTCTCAACAAGTTGAAATTGTAGGGAATCAGGTGAAAAAAAAATCAGTTATCAAAATTAATCAAAAACTTATTTGCCTGCACAGCAGAGAACATATATATATATTTTGAGATATCATGTAACTCAAGTAACCGAAGTTCAAAACATTGAGAGCTGGCTATGGTTCAGGTTCTCACCATCTTAAGTAAATAATACTACCTGGTCATCAGTGAACAACATGGATGGTGCATATTATTTTTCTGAATAGGAAAACCAATCAATGGATTTCCTTTCTTTTTTTTTTTTTTTTTTTTTTTTTTGAATCACATCTACAGCGACTTTAATGAAAATCTTCAACAGTTGTTACATACTTCATATTTGATACAGAAATTTCCTCAATTGAAAACCTCTGGACAGATTAACACCAACTTAAACACAATATTAATTGCATTTCCATGATCTTTCAGTAAACATTGGCTCCACAGAAAAGTGGAACAGCATCAAAGTATACAATACAATGAATTTAGGAAAAGACATGTGGAACAGACATCCTACTCTGTTTCCTTTTGCAACAGAGGGAAAACTCTGTTTTACGGGCAGAGACTACTGACATGGGCCACCAGACCAGTTGGAATCTCTGTCAAGAGAAAAGAGACAACAAGGGTATGGCTGGCAAACCAGTTGGTCAACTGGTCAGGGACTTTAACACCAAGATATTCACGAGGACAAGCTAAGGAGTACAGTAGTATGCTAAGAGCTGAGTAGAACAGGTGCCGAACAGTGTCAGCTACAGTTTCCTCACATAACTTGGGAAAATCCTGTCATAATTAGCTTTCCATCTATTTGAGAATAAAGGTATGGGGTCATTTTTTTTTTTTTTTTTTTTACGCTTGTGCATTCAGCACACTTAAAAAAAAAAAAAAACATTCAAAAAGTATATACAAATTTATTTATATGAAAAGCCTTCAAAAAGCTGCCAGGGAAGTATGAAACAGTCAAGTTTGGGTATACAAACCAACAAAAAATCAGAGACTATTTTGGTTCTTAACACTCAGATACTTGGGACTTAGCATCCTGGGTGGTGTAACGGATAGCTTGCTTGAATGGAAATCAGAAGATGGGTGTGTTTTCCGCTCCAGGGTGATGTAATTTTTAAGTTTCCTGATGTGATTAATGTTACGTGAGAAGCAGTAAAATACACGCAACTCAATGATGTCTGATTGCTGCGCTACTAATTCAGGTGTATTTCCACGTATTATGTGAAGAATATTTCTTCCACATTATTTACTCTGTTGAAGTGCTGGCAACCACAAATTGAATGTTTTAAATTTCATTTTGTAAAACATGTAACTGAGAAAAAAAAAATTTGTAATCAAAACAAAGCAACTGCAAAAATTTTGAACAGCAATGCTTAGGAAATAATTGCTGCATGTTTAAGATAGTATTTTACATTAGGAAAAATCATTAACTCATACTTTTGGAGTGATTTAGCAAGAAAGTTAATGATGATCTCCATAGCAATCACAAAATACTGTCAGCTTACTGGGAAAAAGTCATCATCTTAAAATCTAAGCATAACAATATGTCCCACATCTGTTTTTTCTGTTTGTTTCAACCCCCACAAACAACTCAGAGGTATATGCAATCAGCAATCCCTAATTTGAGGCCACTGGTTCCAGGTAAGGGAAGTAGAGCCAGTGCCATTGAGCAAACGTGCCACCAATGCATTATCTGGGACTCAACCCTACACCCATCTTACATGAATGATCAGAAACCAGTGCCTCAAGACCACTTAGTTACCAGGGTGGCCCCACATAGGTGTATATCAATCTTGCATTAGTCTGTGGATGCTGGACAAACTACTACTGATACCTCCTTTCTCTAAGTTACCAAAAATGCTACTATTTTAATTAGGTTATAATTATTTCACAAATGTTCCTATTTAAAAAAATCCCTGTTATGTCACAATTTCAAGTACTTACTCATTTTCAATACTTTCGCTCACAAAATATCTACTTGCCAATAACGACTACAGAATTAATGATCAGGGCTTGAAAAATATCTGAAAAGTTACATGCCCAGCTGGGCATGAGCAGAAATTGTTTACCTGCTCAGGTAGTAATGAACATTTTTTTACATGTTTTGCATTTCGGATTTAAGGGTCTGTATTCAAAATGTTCAATATGCATAGCAGGGTTTATCTCATGTTTTAAGACAATGGTACTGAAAATGGTATGGCCATAAAATTTGTATTTAAGAAATTTAGTGATTCTGCCATGTTCCTTACATTGAAGATTTCACCCTTTTTCACTAAACATCGGAGGCTAGTTTCCATCAGAGAGGCATGCATCCCGTCGCGGACTATAAATCACATTTAGAACAAAGCTACATATGGTTGCAATTTCTATACATAGAGTATAATATAATTAAAGTGATATTCATTTGTCCTTTACACTCTGTACATATAACTTCTGGTGATTAGCAGGGGAATGAAAACACGACATGCGATGATTTTTTTTTTTTTTTGTTCTTGTAGCAGGATCTATTCCAAACTTTTTTATTTTTATATTTAATTGCCCAGACCAGGCAACTAGATTTGTTATTTACATGCCCCAAGCATCTCAGGCATGGTATTTTTCAAGCCCTGATATGTTTTTTTATACTGTTCAAATATAAATTAACGTTAAGAAAAATTTTATTCTTGAAATGAATGTGATTTTCTGAATACAATGAACTTTGTTCAAGGCATAATTTCGAAATTTTTGTTTGCTACAGCTATAACACCACCTCTACCACAACTGAACATTATAACAGAACAGTCACGTCAGACACACACCAACACACACAAACCATCAGAAAAGAACATACGTAGGTCATTTCAAAAGTTTTGCACACTGCAATGGCTCCAATCTTTGCGCTAGTTACGAGTCAGACTTCAGTATATAAAGTTGTCTAACGTTTTCTGGCTAATTTGTTCCTGTTCTGAAAAAATTCTGCCTAGAAATGGAGGAAGAAAGTGAGTCAGGTCAGATCTCCCATAGCAAACAGCGATGCTGCATTCAAATTGAAACTTTGTGAGAAAAATCCCTTACCGAAATTCATAAAGCATTGTGTGAAGTTTGTGGCATTAGTGAAATGGATTGTACGTAGTACAGTGGGCTTCTCATTTCCGCCAAGGTTGGGAAAGCATCGAAGACGACCCAAGAAGCGGCCTGCCATCAGATGTAATGAACAAACTTCTGCGGTTATCACCAACAGCATTTTGGGAGAAGATCGACGAAAAACCAGTGAAGAGATTGCATATGAAGCAAACATGTCTACTGCTCCCATTTTCAGAATCCTAACTGAAAAATTACAGAAGAGAAAAGTGGCTGCCAAATGGGTTCTACATAATCTGAGTGAAGAGCAGCAAGCAGTTAGCAAAGGGATCGCAGAAGAATTGCTTCACCGGTACAAAGCACAAGGTGAGCAATTTTGGGACAGAATTGGGTGAATGTGTACTTTAGCATCCTAAATTATTTAGTCAGAAAAATGTAACTGTGTTGGAAAAGTGCGACATACAATTTTTTAAGCATGCAAAATAATGGGGAAAGGTGCAAAAATATAGTATTTTTAGATAAAAGGAAACAAATTTTTAAAAGTATTTACCCGGGAGTACGATGGTTTAAAAGAGTACATGCGGTAGGCCTAGGACAACGGATCGAAAGGTGGAGTCCGGTGAATGGAAACTTCGTTCAGAAGGGCAAGTAACGGGCGGAAGAATACAGAAGGAAGCGGTTCAGCAGTGCGTAGTCATAGAAGCATCTTGTAGAAATACGCTGAAGGAAAGAGGTTGGCTTTATGCAGCATTGTAAGTGGTGTTCGTAGCTTTTTTAACAGTGTGAGTGGCTCTTTCCAGAGTCGTAAGTCTCCATATTTCATTTCTGATTTCGTCAGGGCTTAAAATTTCATTATCTGGCACAATACAACAAGAAGCTCTTGGCCTCCTTGCCATACTACGATTTCTGAATTAAAGAAGAAACTCCTTTATTTTCAAAAATATCCATTTCAGGACAAAAAAATATTAGCTACGATGTACGGAATAACAGCACAACTACAAATGAAGTGCTTGAAGAAATCAACTACCCCCGTAAATCTTTGAAACCATAACTAAAACTTGGGGTTCAACCGGGACCAAAAGTTCTTACTCAACACTTCTGTCGTACATGAAAACATTTACATTCCTTCATTGTTTTCCATTAGGAGACATTGTGAAACTAATAATAATGTCATTCCACACATTTCTTTATCAAAAATTAAGAAAACAGTTTTTAACTACTTCCACTTGCGCAGGATTACAGCACGCATCACACTCTTCCGAAGAATACACCCCACTTTTATTGTATTCTTCCGCGCATTCACTATGAACTCCTGCTCCCTTAAATGTATCTCTCCTAAGCTACCTATGAAACACTTCCCTTCCCCCTCACCCATTCTTTGGTTATGGGTAGCCTCCTTATTCTACTGCAGGGATCATAGCATACTTCTGGAAAATTTTAGGTAAGGATTTTAGGAATTTTTAAAAAATTTTAGGAAAATTTTAGGAGTGTATTTCATGTATATTTGTATACATCTAGTAAAACAACTTTGTATACATTGTAAAGAATTTGCTTCACACCCTTCAACCATATATACTGATAGACTGTGCATGGCATCAAAATTTCTGGCTCCAACATAAAATCACATGACATCAGTCAAAAAGATGGGTTACACCTGCTGTGCTTATGGTTGCTCTGAGCGATATAGTAAAGGAAGTTCTATGATTTTTCATGGGTAAGAAACGAATTAAATACCTAAGTCAATAAAGTTCAATTACTTAACCAGAAAACTTGCAGCTATTGATATAAAAATATAGTAACTTAAGAAAAAAAATGGAATGCGTGTTCCAAATTCTTTGCAAATGTTCATCACATTATAAATCACAAAATGTAAACAACCCGATCATGCATGTATATATCTCATAAGTAAACTTACCTGAAGAGTTTTCATTATATATGAGGCACATTCACATAATACACCGAAAACACTGAAGTTCTGCAGCATAAATTAGTAATCATAACAGCATTTTTACACGAAATTTCGAGTCTGATGATGACATGCCCAATGTTGGAGCCACGGCGGCTTTGATGCAGCTATTGCTAATGCGCAGTCCATTAGCATATATGGTCGAAGTTCACACCCAAATTTTTTGCATAACGTCTAATGTCTAAAGTTTAAGTATGATTTACTTCTAATGTTCAGTTCTTATCTTTTCATGTGTTATCATATTTAAGTATATTTACCACATTCAAGTTTCACTTTGAACATTAATATGCTGTTAGCAATTCACAATTTTCACAGTAAAGTTTTCAGGTTTCACATTAAATTATAATATCCTAAAAAGGTAATTGAAAACCAAGAACTATGTACAATTGTTCACTGAATTACTTTTTTCATATTAATATCAGTTCAAAAAACGTTAAATTCCACGTTATCTAATTTCATATTATTGTTTTGACCTTTTCCTGAGAAGCCTATCTTTTTCTGCTTCCACCACAACTAATTTACTTTCAGTTTTCTTTATTTCAGCTGAACCTTGTATGATCAAGTTAAGAGGCAACTGCTATTTCAACAGTATTTTGTTTTTCTACAGCTTTTCTCATCCTTTCTGTTCCCTCTTGAATTACTGCTAGGGAGGTAGGTTTCTTTATCTTTTTTAAGTTGATTTATTTCTGCATCATTTTCTTTTATTTTGTCATCAAACTCAGCTTTTCTTTTTTTCTCTAGCTGCTTTTCCTTATTTTCTCTCTCTTTCTGCTTCCTTTCTTTAATCTTTTTTAATTCTTCTTCCTTCAGCTTATCAACATACTCTTTATAAAATTTATGTGAATCATGAACACTATTCAACAAATTTCTTGTTATGGGAACTTTACTTACACATCCATAGTGTTTAATGGCCCCTTTAACTATTTTTAATGAAGTTATAGTTGAGTCTTTTAAGTTAGCCTTGTCCTTCCTCAACAGAGCAGTGTTAACCGAAAATCCCCTTTCTACATCAGCACTACCATGAGGTAAAACTAAAATTGACTTGATGAGTTTAGCAAGATTTGAGTATCTTTTCCGCTAGAGTCTCTAATGCTAAATATATTACGCCAGTAATGATCAATTCGCACTGGAATATGCCCTTCCTCTGAAAATTTCAAGAGTTCAAATAGAGTTGGCTTATCGCAATTTAAAAGTTTCCACTCTTCTCTTACTCTATCAATTTGTTCCTCAGAAAGATGTAAACACTTGAAATTCTGGTTATTTCTGAAAGTCCTTCAGTGATTGAAAGTTGAGTTGACTCTTTCTTTGGTTCTTTTACCTTTAAAACTTCTATGTCTCTTAGCTTTTGATTGCAGAATGGCAAATTTGACTTTAAATATTTTGTGGTAACAATTAGTGATGATCTTACATCTAAGAGAAATAATTTCTGCCTGGTCTCCTGAACATTCCTGAGGAGATTTTTTGTCTTCATACCAACTTCTAACTCCCTAGTTTTTTCCATGAATTTTTGTTTTCAAAATCTACATTCTTTAGGTCTTCTCCAAATTCCCCTGCAATAACATCATCTTGGATAAACTGAGCCATAGCATTCCTCATTCAAGTATTTAAATCAGAATATAACTGGTGTATTTTTGGTTCTTCACTCTGATAACATAATGAAAACTTTTCAAAATTTTGGTGTGAAAATGAAATTAATGCTAAATAGCAAGGAGTTAGCTCATTTTTCAGGAAACAGTGAATTCTTTTATACCTTGCCGAATTACTTAGTTGTTTTTCAAATATTTTTTGAGATGGCAAGCAGTTTAAAAAATATTCTGTAATATTTAGCCATTGATCCAAGAGCCTCTGGGCTACAGAACCAACGGTTAACCATTCTGTTGCTGACATGCCGCAAAAGAAATTTCGCTGTGACCAATGTTATATCCTCGACAGATTTATAACCCTCTCGTCTTGCAGCACTACTCTTTAAAAAGTAATGCATATCAGTAGCAAATTCGTCAAAATCTATATTTAAGCTTGTCAAAAAAAATTTTAAATGCATTACTAACAACATGCAGGTTGCAAAAACCTAGTTCCAAAGATTTCTGGCCCGTTTCCTGTTTAACAACTTCATTGAATTTGCATAAAAAGCACTTATTTACATTTGGGCAGTCCATGGATACACAAATAATTCTGTTCAACGAAATATTGAAGGATGATAACACATCAAGAATTCCTTTTAGCAAAATATCTGCTGTTGCATGACACAGAAAAGCGGGTGTTAGGTATCGGCAAGAAACTGAATTTATTTCTGAAGACCAGTACCTGAGATACACGTTCAACTGCCGTTTCACTTGTGTATTTGTGGTTTCATCAAATGATATTGTAACCTTTCCTGGGTTACTAGATACAATGTCTTTTTTCAAATCCTCTTCAAAATATTTTGACAGTCCATGTGATATCACATAAGCAACTTTTTTTCTTTAAGCTGCATTTTGGCTGCAATAGCAGAATCAGGAAACATTTCTTTGAAAAGTTCAACTGTTTCAGTGCATGAACAAAAGACATATTGTCCTTAGCAACTTTCATGGCCCATAATGCTTCGGCTTTAGCCAGCTGTAAATCATGACTCAGTACTTCACTAATATTTGTTTTGGGCTGAAGATCCCGTCCTCCAAATGCTTTCAGGATGGACTTATTTTGAAGTTTACTTTGGAATTTCTGCAAATGTTTTTTTCCTTTATGATGCGCTTTAACTTTTTTTTTTTTTTTTTTTTTTTGATTGGAGGTTTAACGACCACCGTGAGCAACTCAATGGGCTATAAGCAGTCGCCCGTCCCTAATTTAGGGTCACTGGTTCCAGGGAAGGGAAAGAGCCAGTGCCGTAAGACAAACACAACATCCATGCCTCACCGGGATTCGAACCCGGACCCCGTTCCGACGAATGATCAGAGGCCATCGCTTAGACCACTGCGCCACCGGGGCGGCACTTTAACTTGTGAAAAGCCACTATTAGAAATATTGAAAATTTCTGAACACAATATACACTTAGCAGAAAATATTGTTTCAGTTCAACTTCACTCCGTCCAATTCTTTGGCGAGCCACGCATCTTGAAATTTCGTTTTGGATTTAGGCATCTTAAACACTTGTATTACTAACCAGAAAACTAAAAGTGAAAGGGTAGTACAAAAACACGTTCCAATATTGCAAAATCAGAGAACTTCCCAAAGTTTGGCTGTGAGGATGTCAGAAGATAGAAAAAAAAAAAGCAAGTCCCCACAAGATAACTGAACCTGCACACAGCACAGAGAACGCCATAAAAGATGCAAAACCAGAAACTATCATACTCATCTCATGCAAGTTCAGTCAAAGCGAGTCGGAGACGAGATATATTGTGCATTGAAGGTCGGCGTCGCCGAATCGAAGGTCAATGAACACATGCTCTACTGCCTGCCACGATAACACTCAGCTACCATCCCATCGTCATTACTGGAGGTTACGGAAGGAGACCACGTTTCCTCTTTGCTTCCACCCACCTGCAGTTTACAATAACAAAACATCAGCAGAAAGAGGAGGGTCCACGAGGCATGTCCAAAAATAAAGTACGATCTTCTGCGTGCCATGTAGTTCGTCTGCAAAGCGCAAACCAGTGGTGAAAATGACCCCTCCCCCATGTTTTTTTCTTTAGATCTCCGTTACTCTTGAAAACTGTCCAAAGGCACAAAAGTGGACCCCCCCCCCGGGAGCATGTGCATCTCGATGACATCATTTTCTCTCCCTTCAGCATATAGGCTACGTTTCTATACAATAACAGGTCTTTTTTACCGTAATGGTAAATTTATTGGCATTAATATTGGTGGTATTTTTAATAAATAAGCTTACAAAAATTTTAGGAAGAATAGTAAATTTCAGGTATAATTTTAGGAATTTAAGGAGGGTCACAAAATATTCGGAATTTTAGGAGGAATGTGATCCCTGCTACTGGGATACTGACACCAGAGAAAAATCAGAAGTAGCACTGCAGATCAATTACAACACCCAAATTAGAGTTGTCACAAAAGCAAGTCATCTGAATGACAGATTACCACTTTAACCATCAACTGATGTGCAGTTAATGACCAATATAGGTGTCAGAAGTGGGGCTTCATGCTTTAAAGAATGTTTCGGCACTCCCCACCAAAATAAATTTCGAGAACAATTTTTTTTTATACTTCCCCTTAAAACTCGTAAGGACATAACTTAAGCTAATTTTTAAAATAATTTCTGTCAAAATCTTACATCTCAAGTACATCACAAAGTGGTCATAAAATCGAAGTTCAGGCATACATCTTACAGAGTGATGGCACAGAATTTTGAATTGAAACATAATGCCATAAAACAAACACATGTACTCACCATCACTCCATGGGTCAGGGGCATCAAAATATCCAGTGACAATGGTGTCATCATCAGGAAAAGTAACACGCCTTGATTTCCCATGACTTCCAGCAGTAGCTATGTCCCTTCGAACTGACGAACCTCCTCCTTCGGTCGGTGAAGACGGGGCTGATGCCGATTTCTCAAAAACTGGGCTGTCACAATCAACTTCAAGTTCCAAATCAGCCATCATGGAGATCTAAATTAATGTTGCTTAATATGCATGAATCTATTCATACACATAGCTGATTTTAACACGAACAATAAATTTAAAAACTTCCACAGAGTGTACACCGGGTTTCTAATAAACAGAAAAAAGAAACTTAACTTGTTTTATGCTTCTAAATGCCGATGAGATGAAAAAAATCACAACGGTTTAAATCACACGCTTAATAATACCTTTAACTTCACTACTTCGACAACGAGAATTAACGAATCCAAACCTTTCGCTATTAAATGTACCAAAAGTAAACTCCACTACCCACCTGAAAACAAGTCACCACCATAGAATAACAAAGCAATATCGTTGCCAGGCTCTTCATGCCGTTGCATAAAAATATTTTTTAAAAAATCAAGGTAGCGCTACCTTCTGCATATTTCTGCTCCAAATCTAGCTCATTACTTATACGAGAAAATGACTGTGCAAGACGCTATGATAATAACATATCCATTCAGCGCGTACAACGATTTACATCTACATAAAAATCAGCTGTACAAACAAGAAGCAATGGTGAAATTAGATAATGATTATAGCCTTCGGAACGCATTTAAAAAGACTGATCAAAGCTCAAAACAAATGTGGGATAGTATTAGACGTTTTTATTTTCGTCTCAAAGTTTAATTATTTCCATGAGCCTTTAAAGTTTGTAAATATTCCCATACCCCTAATTTAAGGCCACCGATTCTAGGAAACAGACAGAACCATCCTTTTATGGAGGGGTGGGCTTGGGCTGGCCTAGTGTACCAGGATGCAATCGCAGCCTAGGCCCTTAAAGCAACGGGTTCCCCTTGTGGTAGGAGAAAAAAAAAAAATCCAGAATTTTGCCTCTACCACACCTAAAGTATGTATACGGTAACTTTATTAACAAAAAAAAAGCGATTTTGAATTAAGAAACCACGCCGGCCGCCCCCGGTGGCGCAGTGGTCTAAGCGCTGGCTTCTAACCATTCGTTCGAGATGGGTCCGGGTTCGAATCCCGGTGAGACATGGATGTTGTGTTTGTCTTACGGAACTGGCTCTTTCTCCCTTCCCTGAAACCAATGGCTCTAAATTAGGGACGGGCGATTGCTTATAGCCCACTGAGTTGCTCACGGCGGTCGTTATTTTTTTTTTTTTTGATTGGAGGTTTAACGACCACCGTGAGCAACTCAATGGGCTATAAGCAGTCGCCCGTCCCTAATTTAGGGTCACTGGTTCCAGGGAAGGGAGAGAGCCAGTGCCGTAAGACAAACACCACATCCATGCCTCACCGGGATTCGAACCCGGACCATTTACGGACGAATGATCAGAGACCAGCGCCTTAGACTGCGCCACCGGGGCGGCCGGCAGTCTTTAAACCTCCAATCAAAAAACACTGACTTGACGATTGAGGTGTCAGAAAGCGATGGCCTATTTCTGTTTTCTTACCAGCAGAAAGCGTGTAAATTCAGAAACCGGTTTGCCTTAAACGGCGGCTGATATTTTCCCAAAGCAAGGGAAATGCCGCGGCGCGTTGCTGTGAACTGAGTTGCTATATTGGGGTAACCACTTGCCATATGGTATTGGGAGTAACGGGGAGAGTCTTAACCACAGAGTAGAGTCTTAACGTTCCCACAGATTAAATTTCGGCACCCCAAACATACTTGTTCAACCCTCGATGGATATAGTGGGTATAGCTTGAAAGAGGGGGAGGGGGACGGGGTATAAGGTCCACACAAAAGAATTTATATGCTGACTACACCAGTATTATAAAGCCCACATTTTGCTGAAAATTTATCAATTTATGCATTTTTTCATTCTTATGCACAGTCGTGGCTCCAGATGATGATGCTTAACCGTGAACTTTACTTCGGTGTAGTGTTAAGGAAGAGTGGCGCCATCTATAAGCAGGTATCATAACTACATCGAAGTACAATTATTGATTTTAATTATGAGGTAAGTTTTTGGCAAAAAACACCGATTGTACAATCTAAGTAAGAATGTTTTTTATCAGTGGGTCAATTTTGGTGTGCCGCCCCGGTGGCGCAGTGGTCTAAGGCGCTGGCCTCTGATCATTCGTCCGTAAGGGGTCCGGGTTTGATACCCGGTCAGGCATGGATGTTGTGTTTGTCTTATAGCACTGGCTCTCTCCCTTTCCCTGGAACCAGTGACCCTAAATTAGGGACGGGCGACTGCTTATAGCCCATTGAGTTGCTCACGGTGGTCGTTAAACCTCCAATCAGCCGCCCCGGTGGCGCAGTGGTCTAAGCGATGGCCTCCGATCATTCGTCCGAACGGGGTCCGGGTTCGAATCCCGGTGAGGCATGGATGTTGTGTTTGTCTTACGGCACTGGCTCTCTCTTTTCCCTGGAACCAGTGACCCTAAATTAGGGACGGGCGACTGCTTATAGCCCATTGAGTTGCTCACGGTGGTCGTTAAACCTCCAACCAAAAAAAAAAAAAAAAAACCTCCAATCAAAAAAAAAAAAAAAAAAAAAAAAAATTTGGTGTACCGGAAATCTTTCTTCGCTCAGAAAATAGAGTCGATTTTTTTTTCAGTGGAAGTATAAGGAGCAGAATCACTAAATGTTCACCTTAAAAACATAATACATAAAAAAAAATTAACCCAGCGTACCATTTCAAGAAAAGATCCATACGCAGTCCTACGGGAATAGCTGCTTCTAATATGGCAAGTGTGAATTCCAATCCGCCGCCCCGGTGGCGCAGTGGTCTAAGGCGCTGGCCTCTGATCATTCGTCCGTAAGGGGTCCGGGTTCGAATCCCGGTGAGGCATGGATGTTGTGTTTGTCTTCCGGTACTGGCTCTCTCCCTTCCCTGGAGCCAGTGACTCTAAATTAGGGACGGGCGACTGCTTATAGCCCACTGAGTTGCTCACGGTGGTCGTTAAACCTCCAATCAAAAAAAAATTCCAATCCTGTTTCAACGTGAGACCATGAAATTTCTTTCTCCCAAAAAGGAAGTTAACACCTTCTTACTTTTCCTGCGGAGCTTTGAGTATGTCATTCCACCTTTGAAGATGGGGCGCGATGAACGAATTCGCGATCTTCTTTGCTTTCACAACAAGCGTAAGCCTCTTTTCTTGTGACTGCCCACTGTGTCATTGTTACTGAAGTGCAAAGTCGTAATCATTTCAAAAAATGCTGCATAAGTATTGCCATGCAGGGACGCGCAAAGCAAGTTCAACGGGTGCGAAGCACTCGGGTAAAGGGTCCAGGTTCGAATCCCGGTGAGGCATGGATGTTGTGTTTGTCTTACGGCACTGGCTCTTTCCCTTCCCTGGAACCAGTGACCCTAAATTAGGGACGGGCGACTGCTTATAGCCCATTGAGTTGCTCACGGTGGTCGTTAAACCTCCAATCAAAAAAAAAAAAAAAAGAAGCACTCGGGCGCTAGGTTACGGGGCGGCAGCAGGAGCGAACTGGGCCGCTGTACTCTGGGCCGTTAGGCCCCATGCTAATTCTGAAAAAAAAAATTCTGTGTTGCACCACGCTTATGAAAGAAAGCTGTTATACTGAAAAGACAATTTGTTTACCCCGTAACGTTTAAAAAAAAAGACCTACGTGCCAAATGATCTGTAACACAATTTTCCATGCAACCCCTTCTCCCCACTTTCTAAGTTAAGATCCGTCCCGTTCGACTTATGTCCTGCATCGCACCTCACTTTCGCTAATTGTAGTTAATGGCCGTAAAACTGGTGTTTTCCGCTGGTGCGTATTCCTGTATGTCCTGGAGACTGTTCTGAAAGCGGCACCCGAGGGGTAACGGTATCCCATCAAAAGCAGCAGAACTCCAATACCAGAGCGAAACTTTGTTCGTTGGCGTTACCATGCAAGCAATTTAGGTGAAGTAGGAAGTGTGTTTCTGTACTACCACACCAGAAGATTGTCACGGATCCGCAAGAAATTACGATACAGATTAGTCCGTTGGAGTTCTCTTTCAGTACGTCCAAAGGACAGCACTGGGGGATAGGGAGGGTGTAGTACGTTTTTTTTTGTTGTTGTTTTGTTGTTGTTGGTGGTGGTGGTGTTTGAAATCCCTAAGCTTATTCTTTCTCAAAACTTTGCCTGGTCACTAGTAAGTATTGTCTCATGCCTCAGCCCTCAACCATTTCCCAGATTTGTTGTTTTTGTTTTCATTGTTTGAGTTAACAGCGGGAAAATATCTGAACTGCGCGGTTTCATGTGGAATTTTTTTTTTACTTCAGCAACAGGGCTTCGTGTATAATTGCAAAATCTTTCGTTAGAATAGACATACCACATAAGGAATTTACATGAGAAAAAGAAGTAACATTAAGGAAAATATTCTAAAACCAAGAAAAGAAAGGGCGGAGCCGAAAAAGCTAGGTAGAGGACACATAAGACTTTGAGAAAAAGTTCCTATTTAAAGAAACCTGCAGTCGTTTAATAAGTAAGTGGTATAAATCCATACAACAGAATGAAATCAATAACACAAAATTTTCCTTTAGTAATCGCAAAAATTTATTTTTTTAATCTGTAACAGAGAACTCGAATTTTTTTGTGTAAGTTAAATTATTAAGGTTCACCAATGAGCGCCCATATAGGGGGTAAGAGAAGGCATTTGCTCTCCCCTAGAAATCGGATTATGCTCTTTCTGTCCTTGGAAAGTATTTCAGAGATTTTTGCGATAACAATGATTGCTATTTTTTTTTCTTGTTTTTATTCATGCATTTTTAACCACATATGCCAAAGTTTATTGAAATCTGATTTATATCATTTGTTTACCTAGGGCCTAGTTACGAAAATTCACCACAAAGCCAGTATGGATAACAACGTTAGCATGTAGTGGTTCCAGACAACCGTAGACCATTCGTCCGAGAAGGGTCTGGGTTCAAATCCCGGTGAGGCATGGATGTTGTGTTTGCCTTATGGCACTGGCTCTCTCTCCCTTCCCTGGAACTAGTGGCGCTAAATTAAGCACGGAAGACTACTTATAGCCCATTGAGTTGCTCATGATGGTCGTTAAACCCTTCAATAAAAAAAAAAAGACTGTCGTGTCCTGTTCTCATAAAAAATATATTACTACATAATCCGGAAATTTCAAAATAAAAAAAAAACGTGAAAGATGACATCGAATTTTTGGGTGTATTGAGCAAGTCTTTTGAATCCGTTGTGTGTGCCGCCCCGGTGGCGCAGTGGTCTAAGGCGTTGGCCTCTGATCATTCGTCCATAAGGGGTCCGGGTTCGAATCCCGGTCAGGCATGGATGTTGTGTTTGTCTTACGGCACTGGCTCTCTCCCTTCCCTGGAACCAGTGGCCCTAAATTAGGGACGGGCGACTGCTTATAGCCCATTGAGTTGCTCACGGCGGTCGTTAAAACTCCAATAAAAAAAAAAAAACAAAAAAAAATCCGTTGTGACGCGAATTAATTTATCAAAGCTATTCAAAGTCAATGGAAACGGTATGAAAAACAATAGTACCTGACCGAAGGAAGACGTTTTTCAATCGGGTTTTTAATCCTGCATATACTGCTGTAAACGGAATCGCAAACTTACGCCCTCCAGCGGCTCACTTGTTCTTTATGAAAAATTCGATATATATGAGAAACATTTCGCAGCGGAAATGCTCTCCAACAAAGAAAGAATTTTTCAAATCGGACTCTTAGAAGCAGAGATATCGACAAATATAAGATATGCTTCTACGCCCCCAGGCGGAAAAAGCATGCATTATTTTAAGAAGAAAGTATTCTCAAAAGGGTTTTCGATGTGAGCGGTATCGGTCCAGGAAATCATTTCTTCAGTCGAGTTTTCAAAAGCTCAGATGATGCTGCAAATACATCAGAAGCAGAAATTAACACTTATGCCCCTGGTGTTGTCCATCGATGGTCCGTCCTTTTGGCAACATATCCAGCCCTTTGCGATTTCAGGGATTTTGTTCTGATCACGATGTCTTCCACTTTTGTCATTTTCCTTATCCACGAGTTCCTCTTCTTATCTTTCCTAGTTACACCAAGCATGCATCTCTCCATGCCTCTTTCAGTTGTCTGTAGTTTTTGTATGTCTTTTTTAATTAAGGTCTACGTCTCTGCACCATACGTAGGCACTGGAAAGATGCATTGATCAAACACTTTTCTTGTAAGACATAATGGCATATTGCTCTTAAAAATTGTACTGTTTCTTTGAAAAGCTCGCCAACCAAGTTTTATACATCGATTAATTTCTTCATCAATGTGATTCTTGCTTGATATCTGCTGTCCTAGATAAATGTAGTTATCTGTTATCTCCTGCTTTCTCCCATCGATCGATAAATCTTCGTTTCTTGTAAAAACATTGTACTTCAGCTTTATCTTCTGAAAGTTTATTTTTAATCCCATTTCTTTACCCTTCTTAGCAAGTTCCTGGATCACTCTGCAGCTCTGAAGTATTATTTCAGACCTCTGAAGGGTTCTTTAAAATCTTTTAAACTTGTTTTCTTTTCAAAAATATAACGGAAATAAGATGGGGTCGAAATTGGGTCAAGAACACCTTGACCCGACCAGTTTGACCTGCAAGAAACTGTCGACCCTGTGACCCGTTTCCACCTCTGGTCCCTTTCGGAAACTCTTTATCAGAGACAACGAAAGGAGCTAATTGCAGTTCCCCAACCCAAGGTGAGGCTACAATGCACACAGCCATGTCTTCAAATGGCTCCCTTCATTGTGACATCTTTGGAGACGAAACCCGAGAATGCGACTGACGTCACATATGCAAATTTGCGTAAGGATATGCATGATTCGGCTGTCTACATTGCATTCGCGTTTTCCACGTTTCTGCAAGATATCACACGATTGGCTTGCATAATGTCGCCAAAATCACATACTCCCTGATTATTTTGAGCGGTATAATTTATCCAACAATAAAGGACTTTCAATTCCACCACCATCAAACAAATTTTCTTTCAGCCACTCGTTTTTCAAAATTTGAATTTTTTTTTTTTTTTTACTTTTTGGCTTGGAAAAATTATTTTCTAGGGAAGTAAAGTAACAAAAGGAACAAAAAAAACAAAGGAAAACTTGCGAATGCATTAGTGGAAAACCTTAGTTTATAGTGTAACGCCGAGCCCCCCCCCAGTTGACCCTTCAGCCCCCATGGGTCTGGGTCCTAGCTACGGCCCTGTGTGTTGTACAGCCTGGTAACAAGAAGGCGCAGTGAAAATTTGCATATGCTTTTTGTAGTTTCAATTTCTATTTGTCCCCTCCTGACAACTAAGCTATGGGCACCCATGGGTTCACCTATGGTAAAACTTTATGTTGCTTTATTTATCTATTCCTTAAGTATTTTTCCATTCATTTACTGTTTATGTGTATTCGAATTACCGACTTCTGACAACTGGCCACACGGAAAACTGAATAAATGCAATTTGAGAGACATGAAGTTGTTGTGCATAAAAAGAATGCTGCATTGTTATATTTCCTCCAACATAAATAATGGTTGTGCACAAAAACATCTTTTTCGTCCTTTATTATAATTAAGAAATTAAAACATTTTTGTGATTTTCTGGCTAAAAGACAAGGCGGACAACTGGTCACAAATGGGTCAGAGGGCTGTGTGATTTTCGGAGTCCGGACTAAAACCCACCGGACACTTGCCCACTACGGATGTTTTGTAGATAATACGTAACGTCGGAGAACGTATCCGATCTAGTGCAGGAAAACTGATCACATAAATATTTATGGGCCTTATAGAAATTGCACTTTGTTTCAGATATGTTGAAATTTAATGGGTTACCCCAAACCTAAACTAATATACATATATCACCTTTCTTATGGGTTCAAAAAGCTCAAGCTTAAATCATTAGATAACGCTATCAATGGACGAACAACGCACTTGAAAATTTGGAAACGCTTAAATTTAGGGGTGTTACCCCCCCCCGAATGTGAACTAACATATATAATCTTTTTCATCTTTACAAATACCAAATATCTAGGTTGTAACTTAAAATCTTCACAGAAGGCCAGTAGTGTGGGTATCTTTTCAACACCTGAAGACAGATTCGTTGAATCCCTGTAGATTAGCCTTTATTGCATGACATGCGAAATACGTAGTGCGATTAAAAAGTTCCGAGACTAGGTACGTACTGCGCCAACAGATGGTAGTACGCGGATGCGCGAGCAACGGTCGAGGGCAGTGACCTTCATGAGTCATTGTGCCGAGTGGCGTCGTTCTGTGAACATCGGGAACTGTGCTACACGATATTTGGTGACCACGTGCAGAACACAGCTGCGATTTCGGTATGGACTGTAAACTAGAGCAGCGAGCGAACATTACATTCTGCGGCAAATCGGGAACGGAGAGGCAGGAAATGTTGCGACAGCTTATGGCAATGAAGCAATGAGTCGTGTGAGGTGTTTTGAGTAGCACTCGCGCTTCAAGAGCGGCAGAACGGCACTGGAAGATGACGAGAGGTCAGGGCGACCGTTCACGAGCAAAACCCCGAAAATGTGGACAAAATTAAGGAACTGGTGCATGAGGATCGTTGGAGAATCATTCAAGGCATTGCTACCATCGTCAATGTGTCGTACAGAACAGTGCAAAAAATTCTGACGTCGGTTTTGAACATGCACAGCATTGCTGCAAAGTTTGTGCCAAAGATTCTGAACCCCGAACAGAAGGCGCTCGGTGTCGAACTCGGTCAAGATCTTCATCAGCAGGTGGTGAATGACCCAACGTTCCTGTCGCGGGTTATCACTGGGGACGAGACTTGGGTCTACGGTTACGACCTGGAGACCAAACAACAGTCGTCGCAGTGGAAGAACCCGGCATCTCCACTACCGAAGAAATCCCGACAGGTCCGGAGCGCAACCAAAAGCATGCTCATCATGTTCTTCGACATTCGTGGGGTTGTGCACCGTGAGTTCGTCCCCCAGGGCCAGACCGTCACCGCCCTTTTTTACTGCGATGTTCTGAGGCGTCTTAGGGAGGACATTCGCCATAAACGACCTGAAATTTGGCGCAGGGACGATTTCCTGCTCCATCACGACAATGCAGCAGCTCACAGAACGTTAGCAACACGCCAGTTTTGCAGCCGCAACAGCGTGACTGCCCTTCCTCACCCGCCTGACTCGCCGGATGCGGCCCCCTACGACTTCTTTCTGTTCCCGAAGATGAAGCTGAAGTTCAAAGGTCGCCGTTTTGAAACCGTGGACGAGATCCAGCGCGAATCGTAGACGGAGCTTGACCCGATTCGCGAACAGGACTTCCAGGGAGCGTTCCAACAGTGGCAAAAGCGCTGCCAGCGGTGTATCGCTGCCCAAGGAGACTACTTTGAGGGAGATCATAGCCAGACTTAAGTAACGTAAGTACTTTGTTGTATATCGGCCTAGTCTCGGAACTTTCAGAGAGCGTTCCAACAGTGCAGTGGCGGCCTGTCAGATGAGGCAAGTGAGGCGCCGCCTCACCTGAAATTCCGCAGAATGAGAAGTGAAAGAAAAAAAAAACTTCTGTCCGTAACAAAGATATAAGAACTTTGCAGGATAAATGAAACACTGAAATTCTCATTGTGATTCATGAATTAGGTTAAAGAAAGGCTTTCAAGAAGAGGAATGAATCATTATTTTTGCAAAGCAGCTGCATGTTTTAAGCGCTTAGAGGCGACCAGCTGAATCGTCTCGATGAGAAGCCGGTTTTGGGAACTGGGGATCAGAGAAGAGCCCTACAGAGTGAACCCCCACCCCACGGTCCGAGGTCTACCCAAGGAGGTGCCGGACTTCCAGTAAGAGAAAGAAAATTTCTGAGGCGACCCTCCATTTCGCTTAAACTGGAATCGCATCTCTGCTGTTATTGGAAAACCCAAGGATTGTGTATTCAATGGGCGCGGGAAAATGAGCAGATGACCTTGGTAAAAAGTGGTTTTACAGGCGATGACGCTGTTCGCCTCTATACGCTTTGGAGTACGATGATTTCTACGTAGCTTTAACTATTCGTCAGAGTATATTTGAGTCTAACTTTTCGTAGTGTGTTTTCAATTCTCTCTTCTGCGGGTGTTGGCTAGTTCATAGTAATGTTGAGTTTTTCTTATTTTTTATTTTGTTATTGTTACTAAACAGCATATTTTGATTTTGGTTGGAAAATATGAATGGCCCAACAAACGACGTGATTTGTGTTCTGGAAGAAATTCCTTTTAAACACTGGAAAGATAATGATAAAAGGGATGTTCTCATATGTGGAAGACCGACACCTATAATAAGTTCAATATCTAAAGATAAGAAGTGTGGCAAATCGTTTTTTAGGTCTTTCAATAAATCATGGTACGAGATTTTTCTCTGGCTTTCTGGTAGCTATTACAAGCAAACTCTCTTTTGCTGGCCATGTTTACTTTTGAGCAATAAGAAAAATGTGTGGAATACAACGGGTTATTTTGATCTGAAAAACTTTTCTCGTAGTGCAAAATTGCACGAAAGCTCTAAAGAGCATATAACTAACCACGTAGGTCTAAAACGAATGGAAAAAAACATAAACACTATTTCTGATATGCTCAAAGAAAATGCTGCTCTTCATAAAGTCAAGTTTAATGAAAAGGTCAGACTAAATAGGCTTTTTATGGAACATATAATCGATTTAGTTGTCGTTCTAAGCAAGCAAGAACTGCCTTTTCGAGAACATGGTGAATCTGTTTCCTCATTAAATAAAGGTAATTTCAAGGAGATGTTCCATTTGTTACTTCGTAGGAGCACCCCAGAATTAAAAGCACATTTTGAAAAAATACGAAGCTTATTTTCTGGACAATCTAAAACGATACAGAATGATTTAATGGAGTGTATTCATGAATATATAAACGAATGTGTTAAAAGCGAAATTAATGAGTCAGCATTTTTTTCATTGCAAGTTGATGATACAACTGATATTACTCAAAAATCACAGTGTTCAATAATTGTCAGATACATATTGGACTCAAATTGTGAAGTAGTTGAGCGCTTCCTTGGTTTTTATGATATTAGCACTGACAGGACTGCTGTGGCACTGTATGATCTGCTAGCATCGGTTTTGGAAGAGTTTGATTTTAAATCAAAGTTAGTAGGCCAGTGTTATGACGGTGCAAGCGTTATGGCTGGAGAGTTGAGCGGTCTGCAGAAAAGAGTCAAGCTAGAAGCCCCGCAAGCTTTGTTTACCCACTGTTTCGCCCACCACCTTAACCTTGTCCTACAACAGGGGTGCAAAAGTTTTGTAAAATGTCGCATATATTTCGCAACAGTATCCAGCATGCCCTCATTTTTTCATAAGTCTGCCAAGAGAACCCACGTAGCAGATTCAGTTGTTGGGAAACGGATTCCTCAAATAGCGGAAACACGTTGGGCATCACGTTCGCAAATTTTGCGTTTAATTGTGAGCGAATGGGGCAAACTAAAGAATGTGTTTGAAAACATAATGAATGACCCAGAATCAACGGCAGAATCAATCAACGGAGCCATAGGATATTTGAAAAATTTCACTGATTTTGAATTTGCTTTTTTATCACTGATTTTTTATGACATTTTTCGAATTACGGATGTACGGTTTGATGTTTTACAAAAAAAGACTTTAGATATCAGTTATTGCCAAACACAAATTAAACAATGTTGCGAACGAATAAATAAGAAAAGGAATGTAACCACTTACTTGAAACATTTCAGTGAAGCAATTAGTTTGAGTGGAGGTCCTAAATGTCGCCAAAAGAAACATTTGACTGAAGAAGAAGTGGAAAACTATTACAAAATTTTGTTTTACGAAATCGTTGACAGCATAATAGTCCAAATAAATACCAGATTTGAAGATATGGGAAAGCTCGAGTTTCTGCAGCTAGTTGACAGCTCAAAATACCATAGTTATTCAGAGTCATTTCCATCCAGTGCCCTTAACACTCTCAAAAAAAATTATCCAAACATTTTTGCAGACACACAACGACTAAAAAACGAATTAGATTTTTTATATAATGATCACAACTTCAGGGAACTCAGTGTTCAGAAAACCTTGAAGACAACGAAAGAAAACGAGCTGAAAGATGTGTTACCAGAAGCCTACAAATTATTTTCTGTTGTATTGTATTGACACTGGCGTCAACAAGTTCTTCTGCTGAAAGGAGTTTTTCTTGTTTGAAGAGAATTAAGACTTACCTCCGTAATACAACGGCACAAGATCGTTTGTCTTCACTCGCTAAAATTTCAATCGAGAAAGAATTGCTGAACCATCTAATGTCCACTCAACCATTTTATGATCTGATCATAGACAAATTTGCAGCCAAAAAGGATCGCAGAATTGAACTTATTTATAAAACACAAACTGAAAGCATTCTGTTCGAGACCAAAGCAAATTAATATGGTATTCCTCTGTTTTTAGTTCCAGGTTTAAATTACCTAATACTTTTTTATATAGAAATGTGCTTTCTTAGCTTGACTTCTCCTGTGCATAGTTATCACGAGCCTGGACTTCAGTTTGTGACCCGTGCTAAATGCACCTTCACTAATATGCCAATCGAACTGTGACTTTTATTCAAGCTCAAGAAACACTTCGTGAGAAAAAAATTCTATTCAAATGATTTACTTTGAATTTTTTAAGAAGTGGATCTCCGACTGGCGTTGGGATGTGAGTGACGCATTGACTAGCTAAAGAAACCGCGCAAATTGCGCATTTTCGCTCAAGTGTATTACATAAAAGAATACAGGTGAAATATTTCTTTCTTTGCTGTAAAATTATCAAATAATTGTTTTCATAAAAATATTGTTGCAAAAGTAGCGTATATTTTTTTTTTTTTGATTGGAGGTTTAACGACCACCGTGAGCAACTCAATGGGCTATAAGCAGTCGCCCGTCCCTAATTTAGGGTCACTGGTTCCAGGGAAGGGAAAGAGCCAGTGCCGTAAGACAAACACAACATCCATGCCTCACCGGGATTCGAACCCGGACCCCGTACGGACGAACGATCAGAGGCCATCGCGTAGACCACTGCGCCACCGGGGCGGCATAGCGTATATTACACACACACATATATATAGAGGTATATGTACATTTTTCCTCTAAAATTTTTGGATTTTTTCGTGAAGAAAGACTCCCACGCAGTGTTTCATATATTTCTATAATTTTATTCCATTACTGTTGAATAATATTTGTATATAAGGGCTAAATGGCATGGGCTGGAGCCCTAAAGGATGGGGTTTACAGCTGTTTATAACAAGGCGCCTACCCGGGACCAATGGCTTAACGAGACTTCCGAATCTCAGCGGATTTTAATGATTCAGCCGACTCGAACCCAGGACTTCAAAGATATCCAATGGGTGATACTGCCTTTGACATGAAACTTTTTGAAGGGGGGAGGGGTTCTGCACTTCTGCTGTATAACTGTGTATAAGTACATATAACAATTTGGGGGGGGCGCTTCGACAAATATTTTTCTATTGGTATGTACGCACATCTTGAACATTAATACAAAACGAAGCTAATTTAATAAAATGAAGAAAATGCAATAAATTATAGTTGTTTTAATAAAAAATTAATAAAGCAACTTCTTTGGCCGCTTTGCTTTACTTTCTCTTCTATTATCAAGAAATTACATTGCTTTCCGAGTTATGTAAAAATCAATGAATTTAAAGAGGGAAATTATCTATAAAACGTACTTAGAAAAAGCTAACTGTCTCGCCTACTAAGGAGGGGGGTGCAAACCACGACCCCCCCCGACTACGCCATATATATATATATATAAATTCGTATAACGTTAGACGAATTTATATATTTTTCAATAACATATGTTTTACTGTTTTACATTTACATCAAGACCGTTCGCCTCACGAGCATTTTACACCACGAGCCGCCACTGCAACAGTGGCAAAAGCGCTGGCAGCGGTGTATCGCTGCCCAAGGAGACTACTTTGAGGGAGATCATAGCCATAAGTACTTTGTTGTATATCGCCCTAGTCTCGGAACTTCCAGAGAGCGTTCCAACAGTGGCAAAAGCGCTGGCAGCGGTGAATCGCTGCCCAATGAGGCTACTTTGAGGGAGATCATAGCCAGACTTAAGGAACGTAAGTACTTTGTTGTATATCGGCCTAGTCTGGGAACCTTTTGATCGGACCTCGTATTAAAATTATAACTCAAGATTTAGTGAGCCGCAAAGCTTCTACATAAACCTTGTGTCGTTATGATCTTACATATGCGTTTATGTCCCAAGGAAAACTCGTACATTTCGTTTTGTTCTACGAGGAAAAGTCCCACATTTTGACAAGATCTGAATGGTAGCAATCTCCAGGGTACGAATTTGCCGTTTCCCGTAGAGATCTGGTGTGTTGTTTTTGATTTGCATGCGGCGTGTTTTATTTTTGGGATCTACCCGCCCCTCCCCCCTCCCCTCCAGTTGAGACCGTTCGAATTCTTTTTCAAAACTTGCGTTGGGACACACTGCATACAAATTTAAAATTTCGGCGGGTGTACACCATCTCCTAAAATCAGAGCAGGTCATGACGCTTAAATTTCGAAAATATGATAGCGATTATTCTAAAAGTTACTATGTTAAGTGTGCTCAAGTTCAGTGTGCAACTGTCCGGTGGGCAAATGTCCGACACCCGTGATTTTCTGGCTAAAAGACAAGACCGACAAATGCGTTAAATGGCTGAATAAAAAGTTTCTTTTTGATTTCTTCGTGTTCACTTCCATGTAGGATGGCCATAAAAACCTTAACAAGAGTGGAAAGACTGAATTAAAAATGTTTGTTTTGCTATGCAGGTAAGCGAAGTGGCCAAGATAGGGCGATTTTTAATGGCCTCCTAAAGTGTGTGTGGCTTCTTTAATTGCACTGCAGTTTCGAAAACTCACAGCCATAATAAAAAGGCGTTTTTCATTTGAAAGTAGTTAAATATACATTAATTTTCACGCACTTGAATTTCTCTCACCTTGTAAAATTTGTTTTTAATTCTTTCCTTGCAATTTTTTTTCTATTTCTTAAAGAGATGCTTCTCGTCATAATTTTTGTTTATGATAAGTTTCGAAAAGGCTCAATTTGCCACAGATGAATTTTCCTCTTCACTAAAATCGAAGAAACTTGTACAGTTCTGAATTCAGCGGTTGCATGAAAATTCACAACAATGGAACAAAATTTTCGACAATCTCTCTTAGAGAACGTTCTATGTCTATCGCTTCATCAATATAAATAAGGTATCATTTTCCAATATTACAGTTTACAAGGGATATCTCATAAGTACTGCATTCCAGAGAAAATGGCCAAAAGTTATTAACTAATTATTGCTTGAATGCTAACGCTACAGTAATTCGTAGACTTGTGTTGAAAAAACATTTAAACACAAAATGACGATGGTGATATATCGTTAACTTTAGGATTTGGGTACCTTGATAATTCTGTTCCAACAGTGGGCCGTAAAAACTGCTTCCAGGGCGATTTATGGATCGCCAGTTCGCCACAGGGCTGCAGGAAGCCTCGATCAAATTCTACGGTTGGTAAATTAATGTCAGTTACGTGGGAGAAGTTAAGAAAACGTTTTACTGTTTGAAATCGTAATGCTGCGTGGCACGTTTATTTTTTTAGTAAAAATAATTCATTATATAATTCAATAGAAAACGACTTGAAATCAGAGACCAATTTTTATCGGTTTGTTCAGTAACGGATACCACGGGCAAAGGACTGACTTTTTATTTATTTATTTTTTTTTGTTGTTTTTAAATCTTGAAGATTTCAGCATTCATGATATGCGTGAACAGCGCAATGGAGCCAATATGAAGGAAAACCTAAATGATCTTCAAAAAACATAATTTTCGTCCTAAAACCCTTATGTATTTTATGTACTTTGACGGCTCACACTTTTAAATCTGGTCGTAAATAACGACGAAAAAATTTCTCAAGAAATTGGGAACATTTTCAGCATTTTTCAAGAAATATATGCTTTCTTTTCTAAATTACCTTACCGTTGACAAATTTTAAAGAAAGAGCTTATACAGTGTTGACCATAAAATCGTGCTGTGAAACAAGGTGAGAAAATAGGATAGATGCAATAAGAGTAACGAGGATTGGGGTACAATTTGGATGTGATTCACAATGCATTGTACACATTAGCGCTTTAATGAATCTTTTAGAGACAGTGATAGACGAAATTTAACCAATCTTTCTTAGAAAAAAGAAAAAAAAAAAAAAGGAAAAAAAAAAAAAAAAAAAAAACCATGCAAGTTTATTTGTTCCAGAAAGATTTGATGCACTCTTTCTTCAAAAATTAATGTTAGTAGCAAATCAATGCCAAAATCTGTTGTAGTTACACTAACCATAATAGAAATGTTAAAACAAGTAAATGGCTATTTAAAAGAATGTGGAAAACGTGGGGGTTTGAAAGACATGTTAGCTGAAGGTAAAACAATTGCCGAGGAAGTAAATTGGGAAATAGAATTTCCAAATGTTGAGTTGGTTAGACCACGTAAGTCAAAAAAGGCAAAAAAAAAAAAGGGGGGGGGGATTTTTGGTACCAAAATACGAATGAGATATTGATCTGCTTAAAGAAATAAAAAAAAACTTTCCTATTTTTTTGGTACAACGATAAGAACGGTTCGAACACCTGAACACGCATAACGAGACTTTTATTGCACACAAAAAAATATGATATAATTGCTTCAGATTTGTGTGTCTAAATTGAAATTCTTTGGACTTATGTTAAGCATCACATGAACCCATAAAATGCTCTATAGGATACATATTTTCAAATGACTCATTAATATGTTTTCCAAACAATTCAGTAGCTTTAAGGATATTTTTGATGATACCTGTAGCACAATACGGTTGGAAGAGGGAGGGAAGGTATACGTGCCCCATGTTAAAAAATAAACGTCTTCCTTTTCCATTCCATAGAATTGACAGCGGTAATAAGGCGCACAAAACTGTCTTTTCAAATTTTTACTATCTGCAACACTGGCTTACGGGAAAAGATCGTTTTCCAAACTTAAAATCAAGAAAAGTTACTTTTGATTAAATATGAAACGGGAACGACTTTCAAATATAAGTATAGTCAGTATTGAAGACAAAATTGCTAGAGACGTAGACAATTCGGACATTGTTAAAAAGTTTGTGACACAAAAAAAGAAAGGCTACAGAAGTTATTTTTAGCTGAAACTACGTACAGCATGTTTGTGTGCTTTCTTGAAGCTTCAGTTTTTAGTTTATAGGAAAAAATATTTTTATTTAGTACGAAATCCAGTTATTTCGAATACTGCTTTTAGTTTCATATAACTTTTTTGTATATACTGTATATGTGTGTACCCATATGAGAAATTCTTTGGTTAGAATACTTAAAGAGACACTAGTCATGTTCAATGTTATATATATATATATCATCATCATCATCATTGTCAACAATTATCAATCCACTGCTGAACGAAGGTCTCCCCAAGTTTCTTCCACAACGATCTGTCTTGTGCCAGTTTCCTCCATGTTACTCCCGCATACTTTCGAATTTCATCTCCCCATCTCCCATGTGGTCTTCTTCTGGGTCTTTTCCTGTCCCTTGGAATCCAATCAAAAATTTCGGCTTTCCATCGATGGTCTGTCCTTCTGGCAGTATGTCCAGCCCATTGCCATTTCAGGGATTTAACTCTGATCATGATGTCTTCCACTCTTGTCATTTTTCGGATCCACGAGTTCCTCTTCTTATATCTCCTGGTTACACCAAGCATGCACCTCTCCATGCTTTTCTGAGTTGTCTGCAGCCTTTGTATGTCTCTTTTAGTTAAGGTCCACGTCTCTGCACCATACGTAAGCACTGGAAGGATGCATTGATCAAACACTTTTCTTTTAAGACATAATGGCATATTGCTCTTGAAAATTATGCCGTTTCTTCCAAAAGCTCTCCAGGCAAGTTTTAAACGCCGATTAATTTCTTCATCAATGTGACCCTCACTTGATATCTGCTGTCCAAGATAAACGTACGTGTCTGTTATCTCCAGCTTTTCTCTCTCAATCGATAAATCTTCATTTCTTGTAAAAGCATTGTACATCACTTTTGTCTTCTGAAAGTTCATTTTTAATCCCACTTCTTTACTCTTGTCAGCAAGTTCCTGGATCATACTCTGCAGTTCTGATGGGGTAGTTGCAAAAATGACTATGTCATCAGCAAAACAAAGGTGAGTTAGATAATCTGCATTAATCTTTATCCCTTTGTTTTCCCAGTTCAGTGATTGAAAGACATTTTCCAATAAGGCATTAAAGAGCTTGGGAGATATGGTGTCACCTTGTCTCACACCCTTTCCAATTTTTATGTGTGTTGTATTTTCAAACAGCCGAATCTTTGCACTTGCATTTTCATAGATGTTATGAATAATATTAATGTATGCATCTTCAATACCGCAGGATTTCAAAGCCATTGTAACTGCTGATGGTTTCACCGAATCAAAGGCCTTTTCATAATCGGTAAAAGCCATGCACAATGGAAGTTCATATTACCTCGCTCTTTCAATTAATTGTCTCAGTACGTGGATATGATCTATAGTGCTGCAGCCACTCCTGAAACCAGCTTGTTCTCTCGGTTGAGCCATGACCAGTGTTACCTTCAAGCGGTGTGAAAGAACTTTAGTGAAAATTTTATAAACCACTGATAGGCGGCTGATAGGTCTGTAGTTCCTGAGACCTGAGATCCTCAATGTCACCTTTTATGTTATATATATATATATATATTGTAACGTACCAGGAGATGTGACGTACCTTCTCGAAGGACGCACACGACATAAAGGCAGATAGGAATCAGAATAAAACGTCCGCGTAGCTCAATTGGTAGAGCAACTTATTCCGGAATGAGGGGACCCGGGTTCGAATCCTGGCGCGGATAAAAATGACGGAGAAATTTACTTCGTTATAATGGCGCCCGAACTATCCGGATGACCCGACCGTTCAAAATCTCGCATTGGTGTGATGTTATTTCCACACCGCGAGATAGGAAAAAAAGAGAATCCCTTCTCCAGCACTTCGAAAAAATAAAAAAAAATAAGGGGAGATGATGTAACGTACCAGGAGATGTGACGTACCTGCCAGAAGGATGCACACGACATAGAGGCAGATAGGAATCAGAATAAAACGTCCGAGTAGCTCAATTGGTAGAGCAACTTATTCCGGAATGAGGGGATCCGGGTTCGAATCCTGGCGTGGGCAATTTACTTCGTTATAATGGCGCCCGAACAGGGACTCGAACCCTGGACCGTTAGGCTTTTAACCTAACGGTCCAGGGTTCGAGTCCCTGTTCGGGCGCCATTATAAATAAGTAAATTTCTCCGTCATTTCTGTCCACGCCAGGATTCGAACCCGGATCCCCTCATTCCGGAATAAGTTGCTCTACCAATTGAGCTACGCGGACGTTTTATTCTGACTCCTATCTGCCTCTGTGTCGTGTGCATCCTTCTGGCAGGTACGTCACATCTCCTGGTACGTTACAATATATATCATCATCATCATTGTCAACCATTATCAATCCACTGTTGGACGAAGGTCTCCCCAAGTTTCCTCCACAACGGTCTGTCTTGTGCCAGTCTCCTCCATGTCACTCCCGCATATTTACGAATTTCATCCACCCATCTCCCATGTGGTCTTTTTCTGGGTCTTTTCCTGTCCCTTGGAATCCAATCTAAAATTATATATATATATACAATATATATATATATATTTATTTATTTATTTATATATATATAAAGTATGCGGGAGTGACATGGAGGAGACTGGCACAAGACAGACCGTTGTGGAGGAAACTTGGGGAGACCTTCGTCCAGCAGTGGATTGATAATGGTTGACAATGATGATGATGATGATATATTTATTTACACTATATTGACAAAAGTAACCGGGCACCCCTTCAAAAGCAAATGAACGGATTCGCTGCGTAGTTAAGATGCGCGCTACAGTTGCAAATGGTATAAAAACAAGCCTGGAGCTGACCGCGATCATATCGCACTGTGAGGTTGAGTGAAAATTTCGCGGCGGGAGAGAACTGACTTTGAAAAGGGAAAGATTGTTTGGTGTTATATCAGTAGGTTGTCGAAAAGAGAAACCGAGAGGCGTTTAAACATACCCAAGTCAACTGTTTTGGATGTACTGAATAAGTGGAAGACACATGGCGTGCCTGAAGCAGCAAAACGTACCGGCAGACCAAAGAAAATCAGTGGTAGAAGACATCGAAGCCCCAGGAGAGTAGTTACAGCTAATCGACGGAGTACTGCACAAGACCTCAGTGTACAGGTGAGTAATAATGCTAGAACTTCGATATGTACACGTACCACTCGCAGATTACTTCATTCCATGGGTTACCGTAGTCGTGCGTCTGCTCGTAAGCCTTTCATCTCCACTCGGAATGCTACTCGTCGTTTAGCATGGCGTAAAGAACATTTATCATGGATCGTAGATCAATGGAAACGGGTCCTATGGACTGATGAATCCAGATACACGATCCATCAGCCTGATGGCCGTGTGTGGGTATGGCGGCAGGCGGGGAAAGCTATTTACCACAGTGTACTGTTCCTACGGTCAAGTTTGCAGCTGGCAGTGTACTCGTGTAGGGGTTTTCGTGGTATGGTCCCGGCCCATTAGTTATCGTGGACAAACCTGTTAACCAGCACGTCTACATCGATATTCTGGGCAATTATGCCTTACCAACTCTGTGGCAATACTATGGAACCGGTCCTTGTTGGTACCAGTAGGATAATGCACGGAGCCATAAAGCAAGGACTGTTACGGCGTGGTTTGACGATAATTCCGTATAGTGTGAGGACTGGCCAGCACAGGGCCCTGATCTTAATCTCATAGAGCACCTATGGGATGAATTAGAGCGCCGCATAAGAAGTTTGGAACCAAGGCCTACTCCTAAGCAACAGTTAGCGATAGCATTATGTACTGAATAGCGATGGCATTATGTACTATGCTTCTGGCATGTGCGCATACCTATCGTTGTGTTCCAAAACCTTGTCGAAAGCATGTCTCGAAGGGTTAGTGCATGCATTAAGGCCATTGGTGGACTGACACCGTACTAATATATGTCAATAAATGCCATGTTGTGTTTCTCTTCTACTTTTGTCAATATAGTGCATATACACTGGCGGAAAGTGAAAAAAGAACACCAAGAAGGAATTGGCGGACGATCATGAAATTTACATATGTTAATGGTCGAGTTTACGTAGGTGTGATGTTAATTTCGGGACCAACTGGTAAGCGCTTACGCCACAGCACCGCATAATATGCAAATAATAGTCGGTGGTATTTAAGGAGTACAGCGAAGTGAATGTAATCAGTCGTCGGCGTACGGACACGTGCGAAGACCCTGAAGAAGTTGCAATGCCTGGGCATGGAAGACGTGTACGATTTCAGCAGTTATCGGACTTTGAGCGAGGTCGTCTAGTCGGACTCCGCGAGGCCGGGTGGTCGTATCGTCGTATTGCGGAGCGAATTGGACGGGAAGTATCGGTGGTGGTACGATGGTGGCGTAGATGGTCCGGGGAACATTCCCACACGAGAAGACGTGGAATCGGGAGTCACAGACGGACTGATGAGCGGACCGATCGACGCATAAGAAGAGCGGCGTTGTCAAGCAGAACATCCACTGCGACGCAAATCCGAGCTGCCGTTGCACCTGAGGTGACTGTGCGAACAATCCGCAACCGTCTACTGGATGCAGGACTACGTGCACGTATGCTTCTGGCATGTGTACCTCTGACTCCAGCCCACCGTCAGAAACGGCTGCAGTGGTGTCGCTAACGTCTGCACTGGAGAACGCAATGGCGATCTGTCGTGTTCAGCGATGAAAGCCGATTCTGCTTGGGGAGCCTCCGATGGCCGTATGCGTGTTCACAGGGGAGCGTCTCCACCCTTCTTGCATCCGCCAGCGACACACAGGGCCTACACCTGGTCTCCTGGTGTGGGGAGCGATCAGCTATCACTCCCATACACAACTAGTGTTTGTACCGGGTACGTTAAACAGCACCTCCTACATCAACAACATCATTCAGCCCGTTGTTGTGCCATTTATAAGGTCGGTCCATCGTGGTGTTTTCCAGCAAGATAACGCACGCCCACACACAGCACGTGAAACGCAACATGCACTTCAGGGTGTGAGACAACTTCCATGGCCTGCACGTTCACCAGATTTGTCCCACATTGAGCACGTGTGGGATTTTATGGGACAACGACTTATCCGGTCTCCACGGCCAGCCACGACCATCCCCGATTTACGCGTCCAGGTTGAGGATGCTTGGAACTCAATACCCCAAACTTACATCCATGTACGACAGACTCCATGCCAGAATTGCACAGTGTGACGCAGTTCATGGCGGTTCAACCTCGTATTAACCATGTTACATGGAAATGTTATTTTTCAGTTTACCAGCAAATACAGCTGTGTTTTGACATAATGTTTTGATCACGCTATCCTCGGTATTCCGTTATTATGCTGTATAAATTTCGTTGGTATCAGACGTCTCCTTCTTAGTGTGGTGTTCTTTTTTCACTTTCCGCCAGTGTATATATATATATATATATATATATATATATATATATATATGAGACAATTGTGTTTTATGGAAACTCTTAATTTACGGGAAACAGAAAATGATGTTGCTAAATGTATTTCATGTAAAAACTAATAAAAATTGAAAAACATTCTTGTACAAGGGGCGGCAAGTGTCCTTGGCGCGCCCCTGTTGCCATGAATGGTACTGAAGATGACTTGATTTATGATTCAGACGAAGAACACAGCTACGAAGACTTTGCGGATGACAGTGTTTATATTGATGATGCAATTTTAATGGAAACGGACTTGCGGGAACTAACTACGATTAGAGGTATGCACGGGTCTAAATTTGGAAAGCACGCCCGACTCAGACTTTCCAGTTTATGGCCCAGCTGCGCCTGACCCATTTCAGACTTTCATCTCGCGTTCTCTGCCACTTATTGCAAATAATGAAAGGCTTCTTCTGATGAAACAAAGATTTTGTCCTGAACGGAACTACCTTAGTAGTAAACAAAAAGTAACGCAGAGAGACACGATAATTCTCGTAGGAATTCCACCCACAGATAAGGTCTAGAACTGACTACCGAATTCTGTTAAAAATGTAAACGCATTTCCTCTTCCACACTTAAATATAAACGAGGTAGTTTCGATCCCCAAACATGTAAACAACTACTTCGAACTTCCTAGCGCCCGTTGTAGCAACGAACCGCGTGAGAAGCTCGGTCATCTGCTTTTGTGAAGCTGAAAACTCTTCTTATGCAAAACATTTCTCGAAAAAGAAAAAGAGTTCTGACGTACCTACCTCAGAGGTGACACACATATCAAAATGGCAAGTTGCAGCAAATAAGCCTTCATCATTGTAGTTCAAGCTGTAGAATAACCGATTCCGGAGAAGGAAGATGTGGCTTCGAATACCATCATGGCAAATTTGGGTTCAGTAGCTATATTGGCGCCCAAACGTAAAATGCATCTTCTGGCCGTAAGGTTCGAGAAAAAAGTGTGATACTTCTTCCACTCGTCGTCAGGAATTAATCAGAATTCTTTCTTCTACAGTCAGCTCCATCAAACATGGTTAGTCGGCTGACCCGAAATATCCTGAGATTTTCTGCACCAGTCTTTCTCAAGGAGTGGGATTTATGTGACGTACCTACCTATGGTCCCAGTAGTTTATCGTATTTTGCATGAAATCTTTGCAGAAGTCAAGCTGACCGCTGCTATAAGTGGTCATAACTGAGTTTCCTTTCGGGAGGAGGGGCTTAAGGACCATCGTGCGCAACTCGTTGGGCTATAATCAGCCGTTTGTTCCTAATTTTGGGCCACAGGTCTCAGGGAAGGGAGAGACCCAATGCCGTAGGACAAGCTTGCCAGCCATGACTCATAGAGGTTTCGAGCCTGACCCACTCGGACGAATGGTCAGATGCCAGCGCCTAGACCACTGCGCCACCAGGGTGGTAAGTTTCCTTTCCAAGTACTAATTTAAGAAAAATTCTACCACAAAGTTATGCAGTAACCGCATTGTGTGTAAAAACTGGGGGTAACGAAGTTACTCAAATTCCGGGCGCTGTCGTGGTCATAGTGTTAAAAGGAATTAAAGCCAACGAAGTGAAAACGGAATTTGATTTCAACCCTTTAATGAAATTAACCGGCCCATTTAAGATTGTCCTCACAGCTCAGCTTATTAATTTCAGCTGTAATTACTCAACGCGTCCGGTGGCGGATGCAATGCCATGTCTTTCGTTTAAATCAGTGATCTTCTCCATCTGATTATTTCACAAGTCAAGTCAGCCTCCATTTTGTGAGTCGAAGCGTTTTTCTTAAGTCCAGAACAAAATGCTAAATCTCCTAGTGCAGGCGCTGCCCAGAATATTTCACTTACGAAAGAAAAAACCCGGCGCAGACCGAAAGATAAGCTTCGCGGCAGGTCCAGCCCTGTGCAGACCTCTAACTCCGATAGGAAGTCGGATTTTTTTTTTTTTTTTTTATTGTAGGTTTAACGACCACCGTAAGCAACTCAATGGGCTATAAGCAGTCGCCCGTCCCTAATTTAGGGTCACTGGTTCCAGGGAAGGGAGAGAGCCAGTGCCGTAAGACAAACACAACATCCATGCCTCACCGGGATTCGAACCCGGACCCCGTTCAGACGAATGATCAGAGGCCATCGCTTAGACCACTGCGCCACCGGGGCGGCAAGTCGGATTTCGAAAGGTTTTTTTAAAGAATATAACTTTAGAAATTTGCGTACTTTTATTTCAATAAATATCATGTTTCCCTAACTCTTGAAATTTAAGTTCGGCTTATATGAGGGTCCAACTTTTTTACCAGTATTTAGCTGTTGAATTAGAGGTCGGCTTATACGCGAACGGGCATATGTGGGAATATACACTGTATTGACAAAAGTCACCTGACACCTAGAAGAGAAACACAACACGGCATTTATTGACATACATTAGTACGGTGTCGGTCCACCGTTGGCCTTAATGCATGCACTGACCCTTCGAGACATGCTTTCGACAAGGTTTTGGAACACAGCGATAGGTATGCGCTTCCATTCAGTACATAATGCTGCCTCTAACTGTTGCTTAGTAGTAGGCCTTGGTTCCAAACTTCTTATGCGGCGCTCTAATTCATCCAATAGGTGCTCTATGGGATTAAGATCAGGACTCTGTGCTGGCCAGTCCACACACGATACGGAATTATCGTCAAACCACGCCGTAACAGTTCTTGCTCTATGGCTCGGTGCATTATCCTGCTGGTATCAACAACGCTCGGTTCCATAGTATTGCCACACAGTTGGTAGGGCATAATTTTCTAGAATATAGAGGTAGACATGCTGGTTAAAAGGTTTGCCCACGATAACCAATAGGCCGGGACCATACCACGAAAAACACCCCCACACGTGTACACTGCCAGCTGCAAACTTGACCGTAGGAACAGTACACTGTGGTAAATAACGTTCCCCCGGCTGCCGCCATACCCACACATGGTCATCAGACTGATGTATTGTGTATCTGGATTCATCAGTCCATAGGACCCGTTTCCATTGATCTACGATCCATGATAAATGTTCTTTACACCATGCTAAACGATGAGTAGCGTTCCGAGTGGAAATGAAAGGCTTACGAGCAGCCGCACGACTATGGTAATCCATGGAATTAAGTTCTCTACGAATGGTACGTGTACATACCGAGGTTCCAGCATTTTTACTCACCTGTACACTGATGTCTTGTGCAGTACTCCGTCGATTAGCTGTAACGACTCTCCTGAGGCTTCGGCGTCCTCTATCACTGATTTTCTTTGGTCTACCGGTACGTTTTGCTGCTTCAAGCACGCCAAGTGTCTTCCACTTATTCAGTACATCCAAAACAGTTGACTTGGGTATGTTTAAATGCCTCTCGGTTTCTCTTTTGGACAATCACTAATATAACACCCAACAATCTTTCCTTTCTCAAAGCCAGTTCTCTCCCGCCGCGATATTTTCACTCAACCTCACAGTGCGATATGATGGCGGTCAGCTCCAGGCTTGTTTTTATACCGTTTGCAGATGTACCGCGCATCTTAACAACGCAGCGGATACTTTCATTTGCTTTTAAAGGTGTGTCCGGTGACTCTTGTCAATATAGTGTATACGGTATGTGTTTAAAGCGATCAATATGTTTTAGCACAATACGATATACCAGAAAGATATCCATGAAGCAAAAATTTCGACTTTTTTTAGTATTGATGGCAATGATAATTCTTTTATTTTTTTACAGTACACATTGTCATAATGATTGGATCTACAAAAATTTCACGATAGTAACTTTAGTACAGAAATGTCCATATAATGAAATATGACACAGAAAAAGGCTGCTTTTCCATCACTGATGGTTCTTGAGTGTTCCAATATTACTGGAATCAATGAGCATCTGGTCCGACGTAGCGATTAGAAACGTACACTGAAGTTTCTGTACTCTAATTTGTCCAAAATCCTCCAGTTGCGTATTTCGCAGTGCTCAATACGAGATCCAGGGCTGCCTTGTAGTCTAAGCCACATAGCCCTGCATTCACAAAAGAGGTATATGTATTCTTTAGAAAAGTAAGATAATGTATAAATACAAACGTTTGACTGAATAGTGAAAAAGAGTTATATAAACTTCTCAAAAAAAAAGTTAGGGATGAAAGGAGATCGACAGTACTTAAGCAACCATATGCACTTAATTCAGGATAACATAGGATGCAGAGCACAAACAGACATGCAATAGCCAGACAAAAGATGTAGTGTGATTTCAGACGAGAGAACACCTTACTGACTCAGAAAGAATATGAAGCACACGATGCTTAACTTCGTCAGTCAGTACTTTGTGACTCCACAACTATTGTTCACACTTTTCTGGCACTTTCGTGCACCGAGACGATGCTCCTGCTGGCTATGGGATAGTTCCGCTCACAGACGAGGCAAAAATAGATCATGAATTGTCAAAGTGTCGTAGGGGCCAGGTGACACCTGTCCACTCTTTGCCTTAATGCATGCCAGACGTGTTCACTGCGATTAAAGTCGGGTTACCTAGGAGGTAGAGATAAACGAGGAATACCGCGATCTTCTATCTCGCTGAGGTCTTGCGTTATCATCCACAAAGAAGAAACTATGGACTATTGCACAATGGAAAAGTGTCACAGTATGTATTCCTGATGATAGCGTCTCGGTACAAGTCAGTGTTCGCGTGCCCTAGACAAACACACAGATCTGTGCAGCCATCGAAGGAGATCCCTCCCTGTACCATAACCGAACCGCTACAGAAAGGGGCTGCTCAGGGTGACACCAATGTCAACTGCCGCGTGTTCCCAAGGCTTTCCAGACACGAGATCGTTGATTATCGGAATGTAGACCAAACCTGAATTAATCGTAGAATAGGACGCTTTATCATTTTTCCTGCCTCAGCAGTTGTCGCGCCAGCTCACGTCGTTCTTGTCGAGTTGCAGCAATCAGTGGCATTTGGCGCAACGAATGTCTCGACCGTTGACCTTCCTAATGCAGTCGATTATGATCCGTTTGATCACATATCGCAACATCCATCGCACTTCTAAGAGAATCTGGGATGTAGTGGATGGGTTTCGTGGGGTTCCTTAGAACGTTTTTGTGAGATACTGATTTTTCCGGGCAGTAGTTGCCCTCGGACAACCACTTTTCCTTTGTTCTGAGATATCTCCTTGCTCCCGACAACCCCTCGACTTATCGCACTTTGGGATATATGAAAAGGTACTGAAATATCTGTTTGAGCCCGGATTGCAGCATACCAATGACCTTATTGCGTTCTGCGACCTTTAAATTTCTCCTCTTTGTTAACAGTCTGACAGTAATTTTTACAGACGCGCCCAAGTGGCCAGAAGCATAGATTTCTGACTAGTCATCCAAGCTGAGCCCGGGTTCGAGTATCGGATCGGATGAGGCATGAGTGGTGTGTTTGCTACACCTCCCTCTCTCTCTCTCTCTCTCTCTTTCCAAGAACCAGTGGCCAAATCTAAGAACGTGATTGCAATGTTGGACCAGAAATTTTCATACCGTTGCGTTTTGTAGCCTCCGAGCTACCATTCTGATCTTACATGAGGCCCCTGGATTTCTAAATCGTAATGTCCATAACATGATTCTAGCAGTTTAGTTACGAAATTAAGGGAGTGCAAAAATACAAGCATCTGCATGAAAAATTAATTTTTAGTTTATTGTTATTTTCCCTTCTCCTTTCTCTTAAATTTTGATTGCGGTACCAAAGTGATTTTCCTCTCGCGTTTAAAAATCGCACGTGATCGGGTAGCCAGGGATTTTTACCCCCCCCCCCCACACACACACACATACCCCCAAATTTCTTCAGCACTCCACTATAAAAAATATCAACACTCCCCATTTGGGAGGGTGTAACAAAGATACACACCCACCCACATATACATATGATGATGATGTTTTGTCACATCCCATTCGAAAGAAATCGAAGCTACATGATCGACAAGTTTATACAGAGAAAGAAACGATCACAAGAGGAAGACACGGACATAGTGTTAATTTTTTAAACATTATTTACTTTTGATTGTCATTCAGTGTAACGCCGGACAAAAAGCGTAGTCACAATGGAGAGGACAAATCAGCTTTTGGGGCCAACTCGGACTTGCCCTCGCATCATTTGGTTGAGTGTGAGTAGTATCATAATCCTTAACAAAGTAGGTTGAAAACCAAAATTTCTGTGTGAAACCAACACTTTGGGCGCATATAGCGCATTAAATCCGTTTATTTTTGTGGTGTAGTCAGCACAAAGATTAACCAACACATGAAACACATATAGATTTACCAACACATGAAACGCATATAGCGTATTAAATCCGATTACCAAGATTTACCAACACATGAAACGCATATAGCGTATTAAATCCGTTTATTTTTGTGGTGTAGTCAGCACAAAGATTCACCAAGCTTTCGCACTCCACTGGGAGGCTTTTTTAAGGTAATGGTAGAGTGCGAAAGCTTGGCGAATCTTTGTGCTGACTACACCACAAAAATAAACGGATTTAATACGCTATATGCGTTTCATGATTATTCAAGTCTAGTGTATTTAAAATAAAGTTACTTTAGGGTTATTCGAAATCCCAGGCAAGACCCGTTTCTTGCTTTTTATTTGCATACCAATGACTCCATTCGTTGATGTGTGCAGTAGCGCAGTCAGAAATGGATCCAACAGGTCCAAGACACTTTTTTAGCTGAAATATTAGGGTAACTTCACAAATAAATGAAGCTATGAAATGCTTTACACTGTTATTAAAATAATCATTCACAAATATTTTAATAAAATGTCCTGAATTTTTACTTTCCGTTCATATACTTTGTTCATATGAAAGAGTGATTTTTTTCTCGCGGAGTCTGTCTGTGTTCCCTTACCTTTGTAACACAATATCTCTTCAATGACTTGGGTTACAAATTTCAAATTCGGTCTTTAGGACATATTGGCGAAAAATAATAATTTTGTCGATTTAAAAAAATATCCGTTAAATGACGTTCGATTTAACATGAAAGCACCAAAAAAATAATTTCTAATCTGCTCTCTCGGAAATGGCTTTAGTGACATATCCAGAATTTAGAACCTTCTATAAGCACCCAGTTGAATTTGAACGAAATCGGCCAAGAGTGTTCGATTTAAATAGAAATCAGTCAAGAATTTTTTCAATGCAATATCTTTGCAATGGCTTCAGTTACAAACTCGAAATTCGGCATTTGGTACTTATTAGCAAAGGAAAATTGTTTTACAAAGTTTGAAAGAAAGGAGAAAATCGGGTTCGTTTTGAAAAAATCAGTCAAGACATTTTCTGATACAATGTCTGGGAAAGATACAAGATGAAAAGTTTCAACTAGTAAGTTGGTATCACCTTCTGAAAGAATAACTCCGTCGAATTTAAACGAAATTGGTAAAACAGCGTTGGATATAAAGATAAATGAATCTAACATAAATTTTGTAAATCTCAAACAGCTGGAGTTATGAAAGCAAAACTTTGTATTTAAGACCTTCTACCAGGCTGCAACAGAACGTAATACAGCAGTTGTTCCTTTTCTTGTGCTCTCGGATCTGCCACAACAAGTGCCTAATGAAAGAAAGAGTGCATCAGATGCAGATAATCCATCAAAATGTATGAGACCAGACCGCTTATCATCCACTGACATAACAGATTTCTTAGAAACATTTGGTGAAGCTGTTATAGGGGCAATTGCTGAACGGCTGAAAGGTATTACATCATATTCAGTCATGGCTGATGAACGCACAGACATCAGTGGTCGTGAAGTGCTTAGCATTTGTGTTCGTCATGTCGTTGCTGAGGGTCAAGATAAAAAATTCAAGATTGAAGAAACCTTTTTATCTGCAGTTACCCTACAGTCAACAAAAGCAGCGCGTATTACAGATGTGTTGATTACTGAGCTAAGGAAATCAGGTTTGAATCAGGCTCTGTTTAGTAGCAAAGAGGAGTAATCCATCTGTAACATAAGGTTACTGGCTTCGGAACCAGCAGAGAAAAGCAATCACATCTGCCTCACAGATCCTAGTGCCCAGATTCTTTCAGAAGAATCAAGCATTCTAACCGTTCGTAACCATGGAAAGAAAAAAAGAAAGAAAAAAATGAAAGCAAAAGAACAAAACACATAAATCTGTCCCATGAATACCATTGTTGTTCCTACAGCCATTACCAAGCAATAGCACATCAAAATAGAAGCGTTTGTTTACAATATTCAACCAAGAAATTAGGTAATGTTTATTTGTATAAATTAAATACAGCTTTCTAAGAGCAGTTGACACATTTCCACCAATTTAACATTATTTTTAAGAGTAGTTAAATCAAAATAGGTTTTTAAGGGTTGTTAAACCGCAGTAGGCTTCTAAGTGTTGGATCACGAAAATAAGAGTCGCCCAATGGTCGAGTAGGCTTAGGCTTCGGGGTACTGAACTTTTTGGTCTGAGCCTGAGTCCCTAGGAAAACGCGGATGTTGTGATCATGCTCTGGAGTCTGTGGTCCTAAATAAAGGATGGACTAATCCTTGCAGCCTTACATGCACATGTAGGGGGTCTTTAAACACAGAAAGAAAAAATTATGTCTGGCAAAAGCAATCTTTCAGTCTTTGGACCGAAATCTGATTCCACAAACTCACTCCCGGCCAGATAATTTGATTTTCCCAAACCAAGTATAAACACACAGTCGAAGGAAAGTGTTTTTTTTTTTTCGACCCCTAGTGAAAGAAAAATTGTTCCTTGATTGTTTTATCCTTGTGAAAATGTAATGGTTATAAAAATTGATATTGTTGAAGTGTATTGAATCAGGGTCACAAATGAAGCTTCCATTTTTAAAAATTGATATTGTTGAACTGTATTGCAAGTGTCACAAATGAAGTTTTCATTTTTTAAATTGATATTGTTGAGCTGTATTGCAAGTGTCTCAAATGAAGCTTCCATTTTTTAAAATTGATATTGTTGAACTGTATTGCAAGCGTCACAAATGAAGCTTCCCCATTCGCGTGTACAGTCGAATCTCAAGAGTCTATTGGAGGAAGATAGCAGTGTAACAATATCAATTTTTTTTTAAATGGAAGCTTCATTGTGACACTTGCAATGCAGTTCAACAATAACAATTTTTAAAAAACTAGGGGCTGCGCCTCTAGGCTCGCTACGCTCTTTTCCAGAAAAGCGCTCGGGCCCTGCATCCCGATCTCCGAGTATATCCCATTAAATAAAAACTGGAAAATTCATATAAATTTCAATTTTTATTGCATGTCTAAGCAAATAAGGCTTGTTATTCCGAAATTTCAGAGGTTTTTTTACTGTCGTTAATTTTTGGAAGGTCGGACTTTTGTCGTTTGAACTTATAGCACTTACTAAATTTACCACTAAGGAAAACAAAAGCGGTCCAAAAAGCATTTCCGTAAACCGCAAACCGTTATGCTAAACCGTTAAGGTGGACGTCAAATAATTCTGCTTCCTATACTTCCAATGGAAAAACTTTTGTACACATTTCCTTCACAATTATTGTGTTCCCAAGAATCAAAATTTGAACATCGATTGAAATAACTTCATATTATAACTTGGAATACTTAATATTTTCTAAAACATAACCATAATTACATAAAAAATCTATAACTTTTCCTTTGGTGGTTTTGGAACCAGAAAAAAGATGGCACGACCTGTACTTTGATGACGTCAGTATAGACAAACAAATGTTGGATTGCATAATTATGGTTATGTTTTAGAAAATATTAAGTATTCCAAGTTATAAAATGAAGATATTTTAATCGATGTTCAAATTTTCATCCTTGGGAACGCATTAATCGTGAAGAAAATGTGTACAGAAGTTTTTCCATTGGAAGTATAGGAAGCAAAATTACTTGATGTCCACCTTAAACAACTGAGATAGCTTTACCAACAAAATATATGCATAAAAAATTCTGTGCGTCACCATGGCAGCAGGTCACGGGACCAGAACGTTCCTCTGTGGTTATCGTGAAGACAGACGAGCCGTTCGTTTCTTTCCTTTGCGTCTTTAAAAAATGCTTAAAAATCAGAAAATGACTTTTTCTTTAATTTTTTTTTTTTTTTTTTGTAAAAAAGGGACGAAAGTTGTAAGTTTATGCTGTAAAAATTGCAATGCGTTATGATTTATAGTTTCCCATATATCCGTTTTTTTAAATGGATCCCATCGCGAAATAGAAAATTTTGTGAAATTTAGAAATTTAATTTCTCGTAAACTAAATCGAAATTAAAAAAAAGGGCGACGAGGTGCAAAAATTCGGTCATGGCACTACATGCCTACAAAGTTTCATGGTTCTGTTACTGTTAGTGTGTCCGGAACGCGACCTGATAGGCACTTTTTTGCTTACCTTAACTTTGAAATACAATAGCTCTTGAAGTATCGCTAGAATCGAAAAACGATTTATTTCAGCGTGTTTTCCAAACAATTCTCTAGAAACGATCTAAATTTCATATTTTTGTGTTCAATACGTTTTGCGCTGCGAGCTAGGAAAGCAAGAGTGTCGCGAAATTTCTAAAACAGCGGCGGTAGTTACTTTTTTTTAGAATAGAGAAAAATATTTTATTTTTATTCCGTCAAAAATAAAATAAAATAATTATTTTTATTTTTGACGGAGGAGCAGACCTACTATTAAGAGGTAAAGAATAAGACATGAGTATTAAATCATTATTAATTTAATATAATTTATAATGTGTAACGTATACTCTAGATTCAGTTTCTTTTTTATTTTACTATCTCTTGTTATTTTATTTTCCTATGAAAATTATCTTCTCACTTAACGAGATGTTGTTTCTCCCGCAGAATTATATGTGGCAACGAGTGTAAGTCATGACGTGGTGGTATGCAGTATATATATATAGGCGCGCTCAAGTATACCGAAGAGCTTCGTTTTATATGTGATAGGTTCTTCCTGATTATTGATATGCGATTTACCTACTTTTCTACGATATTACGGTAGTACGAAAGTTCGGGCTATCAGTAGTTGTGTTATTTTGGAGTGTGTATTTGAGTAATTCCAGGAGCTCCCCAATAAAAGGTTAAAAGTGAGTACGTTTACTTAGTTCATTTTATTGTCAGACCTCTGTCTGGCCGTTAAGTCTATTTCATTGAGTGTTTACGTTAAGTTCAGGGTATATTGTGTTTACCGCTCTAATAAGGAGCCTTCAAGGTACTAATGTACTAAAACCGAAGTTATATTACTGATATTCAAGATAATGAGGAACGCTGAGTAAAAAGAAGTTCCATATTCTTGGAATTTATTGCACGTGCGTGTCTTACCTAAACAAACTCTAGCACTTTGAAGATTAAGCACACTTTAGCTACGTCAAGTAACCTTTCAATAACCCTAACGTGACTTAACGTAAGCTTTCCTGCACTACACGTCCAGCCGGAGAATTTTATTCATTATAAATGATAATCACGTAAGAACCATCATCTTGTTGAGAGATCCGATGACGCTAAGTTTTAATCCTGGAATAAATATCTGGAACAAGCCAAGTATCTTCTATTTGCGTTTACTCGTATCTAAGTGTCATTGTGACGCATCAGCGCCATTTGTGTGCCCCGGAAATCCGATACAACGTAAAGGTCGTCCTCATGGACACCGGTTTCAGCTGTAAGAAAGCGCGTAAAGATGACATTCCCTTCTCTCTCTTTCTCTCTCTCTCCTCTCGGATAGGCAACCTTCTCTGAAAGCCTCTTCATTCCACGGTTCAGTTCATTTTAGGACCAGAACAAATAAATCTACTGGAGAAGCGTTTGAAATAGCAGAATAAATAGTTATCATCCAATAACCTGTCTTTCCTTGTTTGAAATCAATATCCCAGTTCCACATGGTGTTCGTAATTGCAACACCATAATAAATAATAACATTTTTATTTATTTTATTCAGTTTTAACAACTAATATACTTAATATTTTTTCAGTTTTAACAACTAATCTCACCTTTTTTTTTTTTTTTTTTAAGTTATTACTTTTGAGATTGATTACGTATTACTGCAATCATTAATATACACTGAAGGCTGGAGTTTTACCAAACTTTCCTCTGGGCGGACGTTTCCCATGCCTAGGATCAAAATTATTCAAGAAATTTCGTTTTGGCTCGAATATCAAAGACAAGCCTGGCTGTTGTGCGGAAAATACACTGCCCGTCAAAAATTAAGCATGACACAAGAAAATCGGTGGACTTGAAAAAGAAATTAACCAATTTAAGTCAGACTTCATTGCATTATACAATGATTTAAGAATTTATGCCTTACAAATATGTGATGTAGTACATGATGCAGAACCGACAAATACATGCCTCAAAGATACAACCCCAAAACAGACTGGGCGTTTCGTATTCAAAACGCATAGTCAATGAGGAATGTGACTCCCCTTTGGAAGTGCCAGAAGCTCATCCCGTTTTGAGCTGCACCTAATTCCTGTACGAAACGTGCGGCAGCCTCGACTGGATACCGTGATGATGTGGAAGATGCAAGGCTGATAACGTGCATTTGACAGGGAGTCACATTTGCGTTATCAAGTGAGTAGAGGATGGAAGTCAATAAATGTGCTGTGTTCAGGAGTTTTCTATGTCATTATCGAAACAAGTTAGTAAAATCATGCAATGCATTGATTATGTATGATGCGCTTTCCAACATATCAGAAATCATTACTCAAGTTATGAGGATAATGGCTGTGGAATAAATCTCGCTCCTGTGCCCTGACCTTTGACCCTATTTTGATGATATTAAACAGAACCGGTTCAGTCTACCACCGGAACAACATGATAAAGTTTTGTCGTAATCGAAGCATTTTTACGTAAGTTATGACGCATAATGGGCGATGAAATGTATCCCCTCCTATGTCCTGAACTTTGGCCCCATTTCGCCCATTTTCAATAGAGTTCCTTCCCAGGTTTTCCCCTACCACATACTAAAATTTCATCGAAATCGAACCATTTTTACGCGAGTTATCGTGCGGACGGACCGACGGACGGACAGACCGACAGACAGACGGACAAGGCTGGAGCATATACGCTTCTTCAACCTACGGTTGGAAAGCGTAAAAAACGGGGGTTAAACCAAGGCCGCCTTGAAAACACAAGGCTATGGTATTAGAGAGATGAGTTCCCTCTTTTAGTGAAGTCACGCGTAAACCAAGGCTTCCGATTGGTTCTCACCGCTGTTGTGTGTGACGTCAAACACGACACCGACGTATTAGTTTGTGTAACATGAGAGACGTCACAATCGGAGGGAACTCATTTCTGTAATGTCATGGCCTCGTGTTTTCTAGATGGCCTTGGTTAAACCCTTGCTTTGGTTAAACCCTGCAGCAGCAGGAAGAAAAAATTGTGGAGTTGAAGTCTAGGAAACAGGGGACAACAGCACTGTACGGAAATGGTTCCGGGGTTTCATTGCTGGAGACACCAATCTCGAAGGCAAGCCGAGGTCAGAACGTCCAACGACCAACACTGACGTCCTGATCGAAGTTGTGACAATGAATCCCCATACCAGTACACAACTGACAACTGGTAACTGGGGTGAGGTCTTCCCAATCCACCATCTTTCTTCACCTGCACCAGCTTGATTTCTCCTACAGGCGTCATCGAATGGTTCCCCATGAATTGAGCGAGATTAACAACGTATCACCGTTCTGCCTGCTGGAGTGTCTGTTGAATAATGTTGTTAAATCCATAGGGTTTGTCATCGTATCGTCATAAGTGATGAAAAGTGAATATCTCTACGCTATCCTGGAAACTAGTGGCAGAGGACACTTTTTCGATTCGTTATTGGATGCAGAATACGTATGTTCTTTATTATCACTGTTTTTCACACCTCGTAAAAATACTCATTATACAATCGTGCCCAAAAGTCTTGCACCAATAGACTGAAAGTCAAATTTTTGATGTTTGAAGTCAACTTATACAGCGTAATGGTAAAGTCAGGAATACATATAATGCATCATTTTAAAGGAAATTTTATGCTGGATTCAAATAGTTTTACAGAATGTTATTACCAGTAATAGAAGTGAAGTTACAAGCAAAAGAACAGCGTCTAGTCATAAAAGGCAAAAAAATAGTGAAAATTGGTATACAATGCATTTAACTAAAATTACTGTACACTACATTATTGGCACTTGCAGGACACTTGAAATAACTTACCAACAAGCAAAATACACTTTAATATTTAATTGGATAACCACGGTTTCTTAGTAACAAAGTGCACCTTCTTGGCATGGAACTAAAGAGCTTCTCCAGTTGTCCATTGGTGATAACACGGTGCGATACGTCCCTTACAGACTCGATTAAAGACTTTAATTCAATTAAGACTTAATTAAGTCTTAATTGAATTAATCAAAGATTTTATTTAAGACTTAATTCAATTAAAGACTTTAGTTGAGTCTGTAAGGGCCGTATGGCACCGTGTTATCACCAATGGACAACTAGAGAAGCTCTTTTTTTTTTTTTTTTTTTTTTGATTGGAGGTTTAACGACCACCGTGAGCAACTCAAATGGGCTATAAGCAGTCGCCCGTCCCTAATTTAGGGTCACTGGTTCCAGGGAAGGGAGAGAGCCAGTGCCGTAAGACAAATACAACATCCATGCCTGACCGGGATTCGAACCCGGACCCCTTACGGACGAATGATCAGAGGCCAACGCCTTAGACCACTGCGCCACCGGGGCGGCCGAGAAGCTCTTTAGTTCCACGCCAAGAAGGTATACTTTGTTACTAAGAAACCGGGGTTATCCAATTAAATATTAAAGCGTATTTTGCTTGTTGGTTAGTTATTTCAAGGGTCCTGCAAGTGCCAATAATGTAGTGTACAGTAATTTTACGTTAAAGGCATTGTACACTAATTTCACAAATTCCACTATTTTTTCCTTTCTATGACTAGACGCTGTACTTTTGCTTGTAACTTCACTTCTATTACTGGTAATAACATTCTGTAAAAAATATTTGAATTCAGCATAAAATTTCCTTTAAAATGATGTATAATATGTATTCCTGACTTTACCATTACGCTGTATATATTGATTACAAACATCAAAAATTGACTTTCGGTCTACTGGTGAAGGAATTTTGGCCACGACTGTAATTAACTACCCGCTTTTATTTTGCATATATCTCTTCCGAATTACGAAAGCAATTTATTTTATTATCATTATCTTTAAATCAATCACTAAACAAACAAAAAATAGAAAACCGTTTTCGCTGTTCCTGAAAAGCACACATTCCATTCTGACCTTTCGAATCATTTAGAACTGTATGATCGTTTAAAGAAACAATAGCTCCGTTGTAGATGATTTGGAGCAATCATTTCTCCTAAATTGTATTGGGTTAGAAAGAAGGTAATGTCTGCAAATGCAAAGCAATAGAAAAGTGCTAATTACTGCATGTACAAGTACAAATGAGTCCAAAATGTAGTTGCTATTGTTTGCCACGACCTGTCCCAACACCTGGGCAGCTGTTGGATACTGTCCCTGTAGAATTGTGACGGCTTGGACGCAAAGTAGTAAGTAAGTGCGCGTTCGAGATCGTCTTAGTTGGTCAACCGCTGTCCTTCCAGGAAATGCTACAACGACCTGAAAAGGTGGTAGTCGCTTGGGCAAACCCCGGGAATATGCTGGGTGCGGCAGCAGGTTCAAGCCCAGGTCCTTGGTCTTGTGACAGGTCATCCGTGCAGTGTGGGGTCTCGCTCCATCCTTCTATAGGAGGACGCCCTTGCGGTTCAGCAGTGCTAGTCGTTTCGACGTGAGTGATGATTGCAGATCGTCGAGCTGACGGCAGTACGCATCAGTGGTGATAATGGTGTTGTCCGGCAGCAGCTCAAAAGCACGACATCCCGCATATCCCACCAAACAGACAGCAGGACCTTACGTGGGTGTAAGCCGGCTTTGGGGGTCGGCATGGGCTTCTGTTTTGGGTCCAACTACTGTTTCCGGGAGCTGACATTGTCACACAGGACCCATTGCTCGTCACCTGTCACAATGCGGTCCAAGAATTGTTCAACTTGGTCACGTGCAAGCAAGGAAATGCATGTGCTCATGCGATTTGCTTACTGCTCAACTGTGAGTTGATGTGGTTCCCAAATTCCCCTGTTGTGCACCTTGCCAAGTTGACGCAGATGCGTGATGATGCTCGTGTGGGTAGTCCCCAGCTGTTCGGCCAACTCCCGCGTTGCCACACGTGGGTCGGTCTCCAGTAAGGTCTTCGGCATGTCCATGTCCACTACTGCGGGTCGGGTCTTCCGGTTTTGGGACGGTCTGACAGGTCAAAATTTCCCTCTCGGAACCGTTCAAACCGAGGACAACACTGAAGATGTGATATGGCATTGGGGTACACACTGGCAATGTTCCTTACAGCACTTGCAAGGGTGTTACCGCGACAAAACTCAAACAGCATGCAATGACGGATGCGCTCCTTGTCCACTTCTACGTTGGCTAGTGCTTACACTCTTCGCTTTCTGACGACTAACTGCCACTGACTAAAGCCGCATACTTGCTGATGTCAGGCGGTGTGCTGAGAAATCTCAGTGGCCAATGTGCGCCGTTGCCGGGACTTCGACTTTGGGTACCTCGTTACTGGACATTACTTTCTTTCCAGCCCAATACTATCTTGAGATTTAATTTTAGTAATCGCAGCATAATCATTTCCAGTGTTTTCACCTATGTACGGACCTTGTTTTACATATGAGTTTCAATGAGTTATCTCTCCCTTTCACTTTCAGTTTTAACTGCTGTTGAATCCCTTATGATCTATTGAATTGTAACAAAAGTTCGTAGCGTTAGGCAGTAGGGGCGTTGTGACTTGAACGCGTCGCACGTGTAGCAAAATAATGGGACAGATATAACAGAGCCTGAAAGATCACGGTGCAACGCGCCGTTCGTTGCTAGTTGTATGTGGATTTGGGCAGTTTAAGTGGGTTGAAGTGAAATTTGAAAATGGAGGACAATAAGGTTCATTTTCGTCATTTGCTGCTCTTTTTCTTTCTGCAAAGGAAAGAAACGCTGAACAGACAGCACAAAAGATATATGTCATTTATGGAGATCGTGCGTAGCTGCAAGTACTGTTCGTAAGTGGTTCGTTCGGTTTAGAAGTGGACATTTTGACCTAGAAGACCGGGAACGTTCCGGCAGGGCTGCAGTCGTTGGTGATGACCAAATCGTAGCACTCACTGAAAATAATCCACGACACACAACATGGGACAGCGCAGAGATATTCAACATATCTCATAGGAGCGTTGCAAGACATTTGGAGACACTTGAATACGTGAATCGCTACGATGTTTGAGTGCCACAAGCTTTAACAGAAAAAAAATATAATGGACCGTGTTTCCATCTGTGATTCTTTGCTCAAACGCAACGCCAACGACTCATTACTGAAACCGACGATCACGCGCGATGAAAAATGGATCGTGTACAACAATACGGTGTGAAAGCTGTTCTCGGGAAAACGAAACAAGCAGCCGGTCTGCATCCAAAGAAAGTGATGTTGTGTATCTGGTGGGATTGGAAGGGCGTCGTGTATTGCTAGTTCCTGCCGCCCAACCAGACATTGAATTCCGACCTGTACTATTCCCTATTGAACCCGATTGTGGGCAGCAATCCATACAAAGTGTCTGGAATTGGCCAATCGTAATTATGTCGTCTTCCATATGGACAACGCCAGAATATTGCAGAGCCACGTTTCTTTGCTGACTCTTGCAGAGCCACGTCTCTTTGCGGACTCTTGCAGAGCAGGCAGAAATTGGTGCAGCTTGGCTGGGATGTTTAGCCTCACCCGCCATATTCCCCGGACCTCAGATTACCACCTATTAGATTTAGATTATTCATATTACCACCTATTTCGGTCCCTATAGAATTCCCTTAATGGGAAGAACTTCAAAATCCTGGACGTCTGTGAAAACCACCTGGAACTGTTCATCTCCCAGCAAGATGCCAAGTTCTGGGAGGATGGAATACTGCAGCTGCCGCACAGATGGTGACAGGTTGTGCAACAAAATGGCACATGTGTGATTCAATAAATCTATGTACAGGTATGTGAACACTGTCTTTCAATTTCACCCAACATACGATACGAACTTTTGTTACAAACCAATACAATAACATAAAAGATTTTGAGTTTTGATCATGCCATAACAGCGACACGGATTCCTATAGCTTATTACATTTAAAAATTTCAAATATAGTTTCTCCAAAGTTGAATACAGGATTGCTGCTGCACGATTCTCGCAATAGCCTCACTTCCCTGCGAGAATTAACTCAGTTGCTTGTAGCTGAACCACGTGTGTAGTGAAAGAGTGTCATAATTGTGCTCCCAGATTAGAAAACGATTTTTTCGTGAAGTAGTGGATAAGTCATCACAGTGATAATTTTGAACAGGAGTTAATACGTAGTACGACCAAAAGGTTCCGAGACTAAGTACGTAGCGCGCCAACAGATGGCAGCACGTGGATGCCCGAGCAGCGGTCGAGGGCAGCGATCTCCATGAGTCATTGTGCCGAGTGGCGTCGTTCTGTGAACATCGGGAGCTGTGCTACACGATATTTGGTGACCACGTGCAGAACACAGCTGCGATTTTGGTATAGACTGCAAGCTAGAGCAGCGAGCGAACATCAAATTCTGCTTCAAACTCGGCAAATCGGAAACGGAGACGCATGAAATGTTCCTATAGCGGGTCGTCACTGGGGACGAGAATTGGGTCTACGGTTACGACCCGGAGACCAAACGACAGTCGCCGCAGTGGAAGAGCTATGCATCTCCACGACCAAAGAAGGCCCGACAGGTCCGGAGCGCAACCAAAAGCATGCTTATCGTGTTCTTCGACATTTGTGGGATTTTGCACCGAGAATTCATCCCCCAGGGCCAGACCGTCACCGCCCTTTTTACTGCGATGGTCTGCGGCGTCTTAGGAAGGACATTCGCCGCAAACGACCTGAAATGTGACACAGGGGCGATTTTCTGCTCCATCACGACAATGCAGCAGCTCACAGAGCGTTAGCAACACGCCAATTTTGCAGCCGCAACAGCATGACTACCCTTCCTCACCCGCCTTACTCGCCGGATTTGGCCCCCTGCGACTTCTTTCTGATCCCGAAGATGAAGCTGAAGCTCAAATGTTGCCGTTTTGAAACCGAGGACGAGATCTAGCGCGAATCGCAGACTGTGCTTGACACGATTCGCGAACAGGACTTCCAGGGAGCGTTCCAACAGTGGCAAAAGCGCTGGCAGCGGTGTATCGCTGCCCAAGGAGACTACTTTGAGGGAGATCACAGCCAGACTTTGTAACGTATACTCTAGATTCACTTTCCTTTTGATTTTTACTATCTCTGGTTATTTTATTTTCCTATGTAAATCTTCTTACTGAACGAGATGTTATTTCTCCCGCTGAATGAGATCTGGCAATGAGTGTAAGTCATGACGTGGTGGTAGCCAGTATAAATAGGCGCGTTCAACGATACCTAAGAGAGCGTTTGTTTATGTGGAGGAGAGCTTTTGTTTATGTGGAGGAGAGCTTTTGTTTATGTGGAGGAGAGCTTTTGTTTGTGTTACGTGAGAGAGCTTTTATGTGTAAAGAGATCTTCGTTTATGTGAGTAGAGCTTCGTTGTATGTTGGAGGATACCAGGACTTTCGATGAATAAAGCTTTTGTTGTAAGTACGTTTTTCTCCGTTCATAGTTTTGTCAGATCTCTGTCTAGCTGTTAGGTTTATTTCATTAGTTGTTATTATTAACAACCAGCATAAGACTTTATTCATCTTAATTACTACTACAACATTACTAGCAGTTAAAAGCTTGTTCATTATTATTACTACACTACTAGCAGGAAAGTTTATTCATGATATAATTAACAAACAACAAGCATTAGAAGAAGCATTAGTAGAAGAAGCTATATTCATTATAACTTAAGTCACGTAAGTACTTTGTTGTATAGCGACCTAGACTCGGAACTTTTTGATCGAACCTCGTATAATACAAGCACGACATTAGGAAGAAAGTCATTAAGTAGAGAATTAATTTCTTTTACATTTCGTCCACTTTGTCTCTTTCTCCTTGAATAACTCCAACTACTGTGCCCCATCTGGAAAGACGAGTCCAACCTTTCAAGCCAAATCTGTCAGACATCTCCCTGCAGTACTGAAAGAAACACAATTAAGCTGATATTTCAAACATCGTACTCGTAAATATAGTAGCAAATAAGATTTTAAGACACAACAGACACCAACAGATGTAAAGAAATATACACTGACGGAAAAAAATCCCAACACCACGAAAAAATAGTTGTAGAGGAATGAAATGGCGGCAATACATTTGTATAGGTAACATATTTAATCGATTAAGGTTTCAAGATCACAGCTTAATGTAAGAGCGAGAAGAGCCATTTTAAATGTGAAATGCTGGTACATTAATAACCGGTGTAACCGCTAGAATGTTGAATGCAAGCACGCAAACTTTCATGCATTGTGTCGTACAGGTGCTGGATGTCAGTTTGTGGGATGGAGTTCCATGCCTGTTGCACTTGGTCGGTCAATACAGGGACAGTTAATGCTGGTTGGGGGTGACGCTGGAGTTGTCGTCCAATGATGTCCCGTACGTGCTCGATTAGTGAAAGATCTGGTGATCTAGCAGGCCACGGCAACATGTCGACACTCTGTATAGCATGTTGGGTTACAACAGCGGTATGCGGGCGAGCATTATCCTGTTGGAAAACACCCCCTGGAATACTGTTCATGAATGGCAGCACAACAGGTTGAATCACCAGACCGACGTACAACTGTGCCGTCAGGGTGCGTGGGATAACCACGAGAGTGCTCCTGCTGTCATAGGAAATTGCTCCCCAGACCATAACTCCAGGTGTAGGTCCAGTGTGTCTCGGCCGCAGACAGGTTGGTTGCAGGTGCTCACCTGGCCTCCTTCTAACCAACACACGGCCATCACTGGCACCCAGGCAGAACCGGCTTTCATCAGAAAACACAACAGATCTCCACTCCGTCCTCCAATGAGATCTAGCTTGACACCACTGACGTCGCAAACGGCAGTGGTTTGGAGTAAGTGGAATGCACGCTACAGGGCGTCTGGCTCTGATCTGTCCTTCAAGTAACCGATTTGTAACAGTTCGTTGTGTCACTGTGGTGGCAACTGCAGCTCGAATTGCTGCCGCAGACGCGGTACGATGCGCCACGGCCATACGCCGTACACGGCGGTCTTTCCTCTCAGTAGTGCCACGTGGCCGGCCGGAACACGGTCTTCTTGAGGCAGTACCTTCCCTTGACCACCGCTTCCAACAATCATGCACAGTGGCTACATTCCTGCCAAGTCGTTCTGCAATATTGCGGAACGAAAATCCACCTTCTCGTAGTCCTATTACACGACCTCGTTAAAACTCCGTGAGCTGTTGATAATGGCTTCTTCGTCTTCTTAAAGGCATTCTTGACTAACATCAACACACTACGTCGAATCTCAACGATAACTAACGCTCACGAACGTTACAGCGCGTATTTACAGCAAACCTGCTTTGCATGTTCCGAGGGGCGCTACTAGCGCCACACGTATGCGCCGAGCACGAAATTTGCGTAGACGTCATCTTACAGATGTACTCTCATCGCCTACCAACTGTCGTTTATCTAACACAACCCCTTCTTGGTGTTGGGATTTATTTTTTCCGTCAGTGTAGCATGCTTCCAATCCAAAGTTGACGTTCCGAACTGAATTTTTCGAAAATCCTTGAACAAATTTTGGTTACAACAATAAAATTCTCAAAGTATAGAAGCATCTGGGAAATTCTTACCATTCGAAATAGTTTCCTTTTGCACTTCAATTTAAGGGACAGCAAGAATAAATCTTCGACTCTTCACTTTTAAAATATCACCTTTAACTTTTTGAGTTTTTTTTACAAACAAAATTGCAATAAATAATACCGTTTGAAAAACCATCATTTCTTTCGCTTCTGGATTTGCCATTTACTTTCTGAACTTTTCTCTGAAAATACTGATAACTAGATGGTTCAGTAATTTAGAAAAACGTTTTAGATGTTTTTTGGGAAATTTGTGTATTGAATATATGCTGACACTATTAATCTTTTCAACCAGCATTCTCCTAGCTCATTTCTAATTTTTTTTTTGTATCGATAGGAAAAGCAAATTGTTAAACTAAACTGGTTATTTTAGTTTCCACAAAAGTATTCGTGGAGTACACAGGCAATAAAAAGAATATAGAGTTGTATTCTCATTTTTCTCATTTTACAGGAGAGTTGCAGTATGGGGCCTCTATGATTATGAGAAGCTGACACAAAATTATACTTCCGTATAAATATTTCTGAGGTACCAGCTAGTTCTGTATAACATGGGCCAAAAGACTTCAGCTCACTGGATTTTGTTCCAGAACACTTAGGGTTAATGACCATCTAGAACCGTCAGCTGTCGGCTGATCCCCACACTGATGTACTTTTACGAATTTCCAGACTCAAAGAAAGATGTTGAAGTACTCAAGTGAGGTATATGGTGAGCCTACCACACTTGAGAAGGCTGGTCCACCATAAAATCTATCTGGAACTACACTGATCGACACAGAAAATGGCACACCATGAAGGAATGCACGAAATCAGTTGAAACTTACCACGCATGGAGGCAAGTAAGTGGAAAGGAAGTCATTTCATTTCTAAGGAATTAGATGAATGCAATGAGCGAGGAAGCAATGTAATGTACTCTGAGTCAGAAGGACTTATGGTTGCCTTGCTGGTATTTATATTCGACAAGGCGGCGTGGCATCGATTGGGAAAATCCCCGGATGGTGTCTTAAAGTATTGCTGATCATACGTCAATCACAAAAGCTTAAGGTAGCAATCTTAAAAGCATGATAATTAAAACACTACACAGGCTTCCGATGAAGTGAAGAACTTATTTAATGTATAAGTTAAAAGATTAAAAATAAAGCCACAAGAACTTTCGGTCTTCCTAAAGATCATCATCAGATGGAAGTACTGATCTGATGATGATGGTCTTTAGGAAGACCGAAAGTTATTGTGGCTTTATTTTTAATCTTTTAACTTATACATTAAATTAGTTCTTCGCTTCACCGGAAGCCTGCGTAGTGCTTTAATTATCGTGCTTTTAAGATTGCTACTTTAAGCTTTTATGATTGACTCATTCCGCACGAGAACCTGATATCTTGACCATACGTCGTTGACCCGTGTCCACAATTCATCGGTATTGCGAGGGGATTGTGCAGATGCGTTAAGTCGTCTGCCAGTGACGTCCCACACATTCTCTATTGGGGAGAAGCCTGGGAATCTCGCTGGCCAGGGCAGCACCTGGACATCTTGTAGGCACTGTCTGCGGATGTTGTCAGTGTTCGAGCGGGCTTTACCTTGTTGACACTGGGTTTCAGGGATACCACGGAGATACAGCAACAAAGCTAGCTGCAGCCACTTCATAACATATAATCATGCTGCTTTGGTGCCCACATATAATCATGTTGCTCTGGTACACACTGTGCATACGAGCGGTGAGCGTTTGTTGAAACTGATAGCGCTCCGAACCATGACACCAGGCTCGGGAGCCTTATGATGCTCATGGATGGCAGAAAGATCTAACAGGTGACCACGTCGTCTCCAGATTCTCATTCGGGGATCGTCGGCGTATATGATGTGTACTCTAAATTAACTTTCATTTTTAGTTCCTTTCTCTGTGTAAATTTGAGTTCATTCTCTTTTAGCGTTTTCAATCCTAACGTTTGTGACGTGCCTGCACCGCAGGACGCACATGAGATAAAGGCAGATAGCAGCGAGAGCATACGTCCGCGTAGCTCAGTTGGGAGAGCGACTTATTCCGGAATGTGGGGACCCGGGTTCGATGCCCAGCGTGGACAAAAATGACGGAGAAATTTACTTCGTAATATTGGCGCCCGAACTTCAAGAATGACCTGGCCGTTAAAGTTCTCGCAATGGTGTGATGTTCTTTCCACACCGCGAGACAGGAAAAATAAGAGAATCCCTTCTTCAGCGCTTCGAAAAATAAATGTGTGTGATGCTACGTTCCACACACCAAATTGACTGGGATTTCTGCAATGTACGTTCTTCAGCGGATGACTGCCTACAGCGACACATGGTCCTGGCTGACCCGTGGGCCATGCCCCCGGCCCTCTTTCGGGGGAGGAGGGATGTGGCGTGCCTGCGCCGCAGGACGCACATGAGGTAAAGGCAGATAGCAGCGAGAGCATACGTCCGTGTAGCTCAGTTGGGAGAGCGACTTATTCCGGCATAAGGGGACCCGGGTTCGATGCCCGGCGTGGACAAAAATGACGGAGAAATTTACTTCGTTATACGTTTTATCTTCTCGCTCACGAAATGACGTTGGCAACAATTCTTAGGTCAGAGAGCGTGACAGATAAGAACTAGATATATATAATGTTGAAGCACTAGACAAAATGTGGTGGTGGAAGCTGAGTTTATTTGAAGTTTGCGTATTCGAGCTATATTCCTATATATGTATTTAGTGCTTGGAGTTATCTAGTTTTCTGATTACTAACTTACGTTAATCAATGTTGATACATTAATACCATTGTGATTAGTTCCTCACGTGTTTTGGAATGTTCGAGCAAGTGCTTACTTGATGGAATAAAAAAAGTAAAACAGTAAGTCTTTGAAACTTATTTGGGTAACTTCATTTCACTTAAAGAGAGTGTAAATAAGAAGAGGTATTATTCCCGAAATCCTATGTGGTGTTTCTCAAGCCCACAAATCGTAAAGAACGCTACAGGGGGTGAGACCGAAGCCAAACTCGTCGCTGAATACGACTTGGTTGCATTCGTCCCGCCACGCATTTCTGGTACAGCGCCACTGAAACCTTGCGTGACGATGTTTACGGTGATTGGCAATCGTTCCAGAGGCTGGCGAGAGTGCAAACCTGTCGCGGCCAACTGCGATTCACAGTCCGTTTTCATACGGGGTGTCCATAGGTGCCTGTACACCTCGTCGAATGTCATGCGCTGTGAATCGCGGGGCTACTACGGCTTGCCGTCGAATGCGGCAATCGAGGCGTTCGGACGTCCGCGTACGTCCACTAGTTCCACTACGGCGACGCACGTTACCTTACTCAAACCACTGTCGCCACATTTGGTAGACAGTTGCTGCGTGCCGATGCTTTTTCGCAGCGATTCAACGCAGGGACCAACCAACCGTAGCCCAATGCTATGATGAAGCCTCTGGTAAAAGTGTCCGTGTGATGGTAGGATTTCGTCCAGGCATTCTCATTCCTTACACGTGCTTTCGCCTCCGAGATCACTCCGATGCATCCACACACTCAGGTAAGGTCGACCAAACTTAGTTATGTCGAGCAGACTTGGAAACGGGTCAAAATTTCGAACCCGGACCCGGACGTCCCATAACTGCACCGGACCCGAACCCGATTCGGATCCGTAACTGACCCGGACAATTCTGTTTTGAACTATAAATTCTAAACTCAATTTATACATATATACAGGGTGATTCCCAAAGAAGTATACAGTTTCAACGCACTATAAAACAAGAACAATGTAATATATTTTATGTTACTTGTAACATAATTGTAGGGGAATGTTTCAAGTTTCTTTAGAGACAGTCACAGATGTTCTATGTGTGCACCCTTAGTCACACGACACACATCGTGCCGGTAATCCATTTCCGCCCAAACGCGAGGTAAGATATCTGAATCAACTGCAGTGATACTGGCTATGGTATGCTGTTTCATCTCCGCTAGATCAACAGGAAGGGAGGGGCGCATACCTTGTCCTTTACGTAACCCCACAGGAAAAAATCAGAAGTTGTTAAGTCGGGACTTCTGGGTGTCCATTGGGTCAGTACAAAGCGCTTTGTCTTGTCAAGGTCAGTGAGATTTTGCAACATCTGCACTTTGTATGGATTCATTTTCAGCTTCTTTCTCAAAATTCTCCAGACAGTGGGCTGTGAAATCTGCACTTCACGACTCATCATCTGCGTTAAATTTTCCGGGCTTGGTTGAATGGCGGTTCAAACACTATCGACGACTTCTTCCGATACACGCGGTTGTCCAGGACTTTTAAGTTTGCACAAACAGCCCGTAGTTTCAAATTTTTTATGCCAATCGTCGATAGATTTTCTGGTTGGAGGTTCTTTTCCGAATCGTGATCGAAAATGCCGTTGCACAACAGTTACAGATTCCGTTTTGCTCAATTCAAGAACACAAAACACCTTCTCCACTGCAGACGCTGCCATTTTGACTGACTAGTCACGTGACACGCGCGCTGTCGCGTACGTCACTTCCCTCAGCAGCGGGACACAAACTTTATGAGTACATCTACCTAACGGTTTGCAGTTGCGGTCCGTGTCTTCAACTGTTACTGTTTTACAGCGTCTGGAAACTGTATACTTCTTTATGAAACACCCTGTACATATAAACGTAATATATATATTCATCCCAATAACTGCTCAATATTTAATAACTGAAATCCTTTTTAATAATAAAATTTGGTTACTTGCTAAATTTTAGTGCCATTTTTAGTGCCACTATTTTGCGTAATCCAGAAGTAATGGCTGACTATGACCGTGACCATGGAGTACATTACAAATGGGAATCATTATTTACGATTACACAAATGTATTTTTTAAATGTATTTAGATTGTTCACTCTTTCCACGCTTGGATGGAGGTGCGCATACTTTCATATGGTCCGTTAGATTTTTGGTTCCATAATCTTTTATTACACCGTCGACATCTTTCTTTGTAATTATACACTTTCCATATTTTGGAAAACAAGCAAGACCAAACACAGAATTATTCACTGGTTCCTTAATGAGACGAAACATTTTCCAGCATTCACTCTTCCCCTTGTGGTTTTGAACAAGCACGTATTTGTTGGCCTCGACGACTTTCTCAACCTCCTTAATATTAAATCCATCCATATTAGCAAATAAGGAGTTAATTTCGACATGTCATGGGAACGGGATGTTAGCACATCAATCGAAAACCTCTGAATGCTCAATGTAAAAGATGTGATGTGAAAAGTAACTCTTAGTCATACAGTGAACTTCGCACGGAGATAGTGAATCAGCTGAGAAGCAGGCGAATGGCGTTTGCCTGTACCTTGCCCTGGCAATCGCACTCTAAAAGAACGCAAAGGAAGTATATTTTTATGATAACGTGTGTCTGACGCCGGTCGGTGGAAATCTTCGTTGCTTTAAGAAAGAGACGACAATATTTTTGCATGGCAAATCATTCACTCCGTGAGCACCAGTATCGACTACAGAATTCCACAACGCGCATTTTTCTTTGGAAAATATTTTTCTCTTTTAAAAAATAAAATGTGAATAAAACCGGGTCAGGAACACCATGACCCGACCCGTTGGACCCGCAAAAAATTGTCGACCCGTTGCCCCGTGACCCATTCCCATCTCTGATGCCAAGCCGTTTTGGTGTTTTATCTCCTTTACCTATCACGTGATTAGCTGATAACTGCAATCATTTACATAACTCAACTGGCGACACCTACCCACCAATTTGCGCAGCTCTCCGACAAATATTTCCTGGTGTGGCATTTTCTGTGTCGAGCTGTCTGTCTCCTTCTTCCGCTCAGGGTGGGTTGAGTACCTCAAAGACGAATAATCCATCCAGGAGGTGGGTTGGCGAATTAATGCAGCCGGCTCTCCACTCCTCTGCTGCATATCGAGACAAGGGGAAAAGTGCATTCGGGGCCGACTTCACAGGGAACTATCTACGCATTCGCGACTCCAGACCCAGGGAGCCTGAGGAAAACCCCGGAACAACCGCAGACTAGATGGCCTGCAGGACCGGGATTCGAACATCCGTCAGGAACGTCCACCTCCCACACAAAGCACAGCGACTTAACCATCTACGCCATGACGGTGGTCGAGCACTGTAATTAACGGCGCATACAAAAGATACGGTATATCTGTAGAATGAGTGTAAGATGAGTATATGGAATACTAGAGGAATACGTGGAAAGATGAACGAGATGATTGAAGAACTGAATAAGTATGTATTGGATGTGCTGTGTGTAAGCGAAACTAAAAAGAAAACAATTGGAGAAGAAGAAGCAAATGGGGGCGCGGATGGAGAGTGTGTGGTCTGGGCTGTTGGATGACGTAAGAGGGCAAGTTGGTGTAGATTGGATTTGAGGTGAAAAAATGGAAAACAATTTGATTCACAATAGTTATATAAGTGAGAGAATTCTGTGGGTGCGTTTGAAAGTGAAACTTCAGAGAATAACAATTTTTGTAGTGTATGCTTCTTGTGATTCTCAATGTTCTTATAGAAAGCATGATTTCTGCAATGAGTTTAAAGCTGTTTTGAGCCAGTTTGGTCTAAAGTGAAAGTTATTTTAACAGGAGATTTCAATGTTAGGGTAGGTGTTCAGAGAGAGAGAGAGAGAGAGACTCTGAGAATGCCACTTTTGACAAAGTTCTGGGTAAATTTACTAATTTCAGGATAAATGGTAATGGTGAAAGATTAATTGAAGTTTGTGCTGCGAATCGGTTGTGCGTATCTAATTCATTTTTTGACTTCAAGTATATCCACACATATTTTGTGGGAGAATAGTACTTTTAGGTAGAAAAGTGTAATGGATTTTGTCTTTCATAATCAGCACGTGAAACATTCAGTTTTAGACACTCGTGTGATAAGACGCACAGATTTTGAGTATTATCATCATCTTTCAGTGTCACGAGTGAAGCTGAAAGTTGGTTAGCGAAAGAGATACAGGAAGACGACTTCGCTGAAAAGATTGAAAATTGAAGGGCTTCCTGGAGAACATCGGCGTTACTCAAAATGCTCAGTGAACGACTGCATCAGTTGAGGGCATGTGTGAGTGAGATGGAAAAGAAGTGAACATGTTTTAAGGATTATGTTGTCACTGTCGCTGAAGAGGTTTGTGGTAGTGCAACAGTGAGTAGCGTTAAATGTGATTCTTGCTGGAACAGCAAGAACAAAGAAGCGGTAAACAGGAAGCAGGGAGCTACACACTGTATTGACAAAAGTCACCGGGCACCCCTTCAAAAGCAAATGAACGGATCCGCTGCGTTGTTAAAATTCGCGGTATAGCTGCAAGCGGTATAAAAACAAGCCTGCAGCTGACCGCGATCACACCGCACTGTGAGGTTGAGTGAAAATATCGCGGCGGGGAGAACTGTCTTTGAGAAAGGAAAGATTGTTAGGTGTTGTATTAGTGGGTTGCCCATAAGAGAAACCAAGAGGTGTTTAAACATACCCACGTCAACTGTTTTGGATGTACTGAATAAGTGGAAGACACATGGCGTGCCTGAAGGAGCAAAACGTACCGGCAGACCAAAGAAAATTCGCAGAGAACTTCATTCCATGGGTTACCGTGGTAGTGCGGCTGCTCATAAGCCTTTCATCTCCACTCGGAATGCTACTCGTCGTTTAGCATAGTGTAAATAACATTTATCGTGGACCGTAGATCAATGGAAACGAGTCCTATGGACTGATGAATACAGATACACGATCCATCAGTCTGATGGCCGTGTGTGAGTATGGCAGCAGCCGGGGGAACGCTATTTACCACAGTGTACTGTTCCTACGGTCAAGTTTAGAGCTGGCAGTGTACTCGTGCGGGGTGTTTTTCGTGGTATGGTCCCGACCCATTGGTTATCGTGGACAAACCTGTTAACCAGCGCGTCTAACTCGATATTCTGGACAAGTATGTCCTACCAACTCTGTGGCAATGTTATGGAACCGAGCCTTGTTAGTACCAGAAGGATAATGCACCGAGCCATATAACAAGGACTGTGACGGCGTGGTTTGACAATAATTCCGTATCGTGTGTGGATTGGAAAGCACAGAGCCCTGATCTTAATCCCATAGAGCACCTATGGGAAGAATTAGAGCTCCACATAAGAAGTTTAGAACCAAGGTCTACTACTAAGCAGCAGTTAGTGGCAGCATTATGTACTGAATGGAAGCGCATTCCTATCGCTGTGTTTCAAAACCTTGTCGAAAGCATGTCTCGAAGGGTCAGTGCATGCATTAAGGCCAAAGGTGGACCGACACTGTACTAATGTATGGCAATTAATGCTATGTTGTGTTTCTTTTCTAGGTGTCCGGCTACTTTTTTCAATATAGTGTGTGTTTGATAGCGAAAACGAATTAAATGGTGAAATCAGTAGGCGAATGAATTTAACTTGAAAGTCAATGTTGCTTTAAAATGATTTCACAGGACTTTCAAAATTTCCCGAATGGGTGCGTATAAAATTTGAATTGTTCCGACTCAGACTTAGGGTAAAGAAGAAACTGAGGGCTGAAGAAGAGACAGAAATCGTTTGTGTGCTGGAGAGATGCGTTACTTATGGAAGGTTTGTGGCAAGACATTTTCTAGTTGTGCAATGAATGATGTTTTGCAGATATGTAATGTGAAGCAAGAGATGCGTTAGTAAGGTGTAGACAAATATTTTGAGGTGGTTTGGCCATGATGAAAGAATGACTGTGACGTGCCAATGTATGCCTACGCATTGACTATTCCTATTGATTATTGTCATCTCACTTGGTCCTTTACTTGGCATGCAACCCTATATCATGAATGACTGGGAAAACTTCACCGTTTGCTTAAAGTAGCTATCCTTATAAACTTCATTAGGGCGTTGCTAGACAAAAGTTCCAGCATCATCTTTATGACCAGTGCACATCCGTGATTCATCACTGAATATCATTTTCCTGCAATCATTTACAGACCATGATTGATTTTCTTTGACCCACTATAAGCGTTTTTTTCTTTTGGTTAAGTGTCAAAGCAGGTTTTACTTTTCTGTAAGAAATTCCCATCTCTTCCCATCTCCTTCAGAGTGTTTCGTACTGTTCCGTCACAGACATCAACACCTGTGTCAGCCCACTTTATGTTCATTCGTGTTGTTGTATATATACTATTTTGTACACATATTTCTTTTAATTTTCTGTCCTCACGCTTTGATGCTGTCTTTGGGCGACCGGTATGTTTCCCTTTATAACCGTTGTACCGTTTGTGTGTAATAGAGCTGAGTTTGGGCTCAATTTTCTGAGGCCGAGCCTGTGGTATATCAGGAACTAACCCGAAAACTGGCTGACCTGATGTTCAACCATTAATAAAAAACATATCCTTTTCCAAACTTCCACTCTCTCCTCCTTCTGTTATTAACCAATGTATTTCTCAAATGGGGAAAGGGACCTCTACCTATTTTTACAGTGTAACTGTACGATTTTCTTTGACAGTTCGTTTCCACCTGAAGTGTTTCGGGCTGCCGGGCATACAAAATGATCGGGCGGTTCTACAGTTGTATGTTGCTCAAATAATACTAATATTATCGCGCCATAATGCACTGCAACATTTACGTTGCTAAATAGAATTAGCAGGGAGCTACTGCTTCGAGATAGGGGTAAATTATCGTCGGCATGCTATCTAGTTCTTGAAAAAGCTTCTCTGCAGAAACACACTAATGCGCGGCCTATGGCATTTTCCACCCAAGCCTGGAATAAATATCCATCTCGAATGCCCGCTCCCCAACCAGAACCAGTTGCGGAAGAATTCTCTTTCCCAACTATAAAGTGTCTCATTTGCTTAATCATATAAAATCACATTTATATATAAAAAGAATTCTCTCACTCTCCCTCTCTTTAAGAGCCCATGCCCGCCCGAGCCCGAATCGCAGTAAATATTCTACAACCCGAACCCGATTCGGGCCCGGGCTCTGCTTCGGGCTTTCGGGCTCGGGCTCAGCCCGTTTCAGCTCTGGTGTGTAACCGACTTACTAAAACACTACATAAATCAAAACTTCACCTATAGTGAAATGCGAGTCACTCAAATAAAGTTCAAGAGGTTTTACTTACAGCTAATCCTTTATTGCTGCTCACTTCAGCACGGTAAACTCAACTAAACCTAGGTTAATTTCCACAATGATAATTAACTATGAAACACAACACTGGAACTTGAGATAATATCCACCATAATACTTAACTACGAAACACAACACGTTCATTAAATTAGAATACGTAGCCTTCAACAATGCTTTAACGATAATTAAGTAGTCACGTATCAAAAAGAAGTATTAACATTCACATTCAAACTCCCCCTTTAAACAGCCACTGCATTGCCTTTTTATCTATCGTTCTTATCCGGCCACACACACGTCACTCTTATTCTGACATCAGGGTGTTGCCAACATTATTCTCGTTTGAGGGAAAAGACATAACGTTAAGTTTGGAAAGTGTAAAACAGAACAAACTCAAATTTACATTGGAAAAGGAACTAAAAATGAAAGTTAAATTAGAATATACGTCACACCGTCTCGTTTTGTTTATACTTGCACCAAATTTTCGAGACCGCCACCTACGAACAACCAACATCTTTTGCCACGTCTCTTATCGATATTCCTTCTTGAAGACGTTTAACAATTCTGTCTCTCATTTCCATTGATAACTCCTTCCTATGCGCCATGCTGTTACCACACCAACAACGTGATACTGCTGACTCACAGCCACTGCTCCTTTTTATCGCCACACTTATTTGCATATTCCGAACGCGTGTTATCGGCAGATTCCGTTTGCGATCTATAAGTTGATTCCATATTTTTTTCCTCTGATGTCGGTGAGTCAACAATTATTTCCCACACGTGTTGTTACACATCATTATGTGTTTCAGTCACTGTACGTTCATTTATCGTATGAATCCTGCTGTTGGTAACTCAGATGTGTAGCTTTCGTTAAACTATGTTTTGGTTTCCCCTACTTCCCTTGTGTCACATTCTCCCTACTATGCGCCTTCATGTTCATGTGGCGATGATTCCATAATTTTTGCCAGAGGTTGTAGATTCGTGTCATATCCACCCTTCTCTCGCGTGTCAAATAGATTATGGTGTAGTCATAAATTAGCGGGAGGCCCACAGATGGGCCGCAGTCACATTTGTAGGCGCCCCGTTAATTTGGCACCCACAAATTGGTCACAGATAGAAACATACAGGCTGTGACGTACTGCAGAGGTAAAGCACGTGTCAAAACGACAAATCTGCAGCGATATATTCCGTCCGTGTAGCTTAGTTGGGAGAACAATTTACTCCGGAGTGAGAGGCGCTGGTTTGATCTTCGTCAGGGACAAACTTCTGTTTTCACATTGGCTCCCGAACGTAAAAATAGACGTATTGGCCGTTGGAATCTTTGAAAAATGTGTCATGTTTGTTCCACACATCGTCTAGAATTAATAAAAATTCGTTTTTTGCTTCAAAAAGAAAAAACATTAAGAGGGAGATGATGTGACGTACTACAGAGGTAAAGCACGTGTCAAGACAACAAATCTGCAGAGATATATTCCATCCTATAGCTTAGTTGGGAGAGCAACTTACTCCGGAGTGAGGGTCGCGAATTCGACCCCCATCACGGAAAAATTTGTGTTTTCACAAGGCCTGCCCTAAAAAGTGGAGAGTTTGGACAAAGAACTTTCTTGGATCGCGTAAAGATGAGCTTTTAGAAATACTAGCACCGAGAGATGGGAAGTCATACATGTTAATGTCATTACTTAGTACAGACTTCTATCATCACATCAATGGCTAAATAAGGGACTGAAATTATTAAAAAGCAGCAACGTATTATAGCAATCGGCAATACTTTTGCCTCGATGGGTGACAATATAACACGACGCAGAGTAAGAATTTCCCAAGACTGTCTGCAACACTATGAAACTGAATAAATGGTGGGGAATTTTCACACGAACTAAAACCGAATTGGAGCATGTGTGGAGTGTGTTTGGAACACATCCTGTCGGTTGTGGTCGACCTCAGCAAAACTTGACTGTATAGCATTAGCGTTTGTCAATGAATGCTATAGTATTCTAAAGAAGATTCAATCGTTGATTCCTTCTGAGGATATAAGCTTCATCATTGCAGTGTGTGCAAAGATGAAGCCACCCTCTTTGAGGGATGCAACGTTTTCCTGAATACTTCAAAAAACGGCAAGCTTTCTTCTATTTTCTGTTAGCTTCTTTGCTAGATGCATCAAAACTAAAGTTTCCTATTTGACAATTCATTTTCTTCACATCTTCGTCTTTGTGGAAATGCACCCATACCTTCCCACGCTCCAGGCATTAAGATTCACAGTTATCTAAACTTGAAAAGCCTGTACAGCCTGATGGTGAAAGAATGACCATTTCGAGTGTGAATCAGAAAACGATGATGACATTACTGTGTAACACAGCCTTCATTGCTAAAGTAATAAGTGAATTAACTGAGGTGGCTTAACGCCATGTACTTATTCATTTAATAATGATTGATGAAGAATAGGCATATTAACCATTTTAAATTCACACATGAATATATATGAATGTGGCCACCATCAGATAATGAAATATGGAATTATTACATTAGATTATTTCACATTGTTGTCGGGTATATTATGTAAGGAATCAGTGTACATTCCTCCTAACTAAATACGTTAATCAATTAAAATAAAATTTGAAAATATAACGTGCTTACATTTAACTGAGATGCATTAAAAACAGAAATTATCTTAGAATTGAAGCACAACACTTTTAAAATGTTAATGTTAAAACACAGACAAAAAAAAATTCCTTACCTTTGTGAAATTTACTCCTGAAAAGAAAAAAAAAGAAAACAACGTCAGTACAGTGCCATACCCCATTCCCAATGCTTTATACTTTAAAACATTTGATTAGGTATGAAACATTTATTGAACACACAGTATGTTCTGAAAAAATAATTGCATTAAAAATTGCATGGAAAAGGGATGAATCAATTGAAAAATTACCAAAATTTCAAAATGTTAGAAAAGATATTTGATATGTGTTTCACCTTCGATATACACTATACTGACAAAAGTCACCGGACACCCTTCGAAAGCAAATGAACGTATCTGCTGCGTTGTTATGTGCGGGGTACAGCTGCAAACGGTATAAAAACAAGCCTGAAGCTGATCGCGATCATATCGCACTGTGAGGTTGAGTGGAAATGTCGCGGCGGGAGAGAACTGACTTTGAGAAAGGAAAGATTGTTGGGTGTTGTATTAGTGGGTTGCCCATAAGAGAAACCGAGAGGCGTTTAAACATACCCAAGTCAACTATTTTGGATGTACTGAATAAGTGAAAGACACACGTCGTGCCTGAAGCAGCAAAACGTACCGGCAGACCGAAGAAAATCAGTGATAAAGGACGTCGAAGCTTCGGGAGAGTCGTTACAGCTAATCGACGGAGTACTGCACAAGACCTCAATGTACAGGTGAGTAAAAATGCTGGAACCTAGATATGTACACGTACCACTTGCAGAGAACTTGATTCCATGGGTTACCGTGGTCGTGCGGCTGCTCGTAAGCCTTTCATCTCCATTCGGAATGCTACTCGTCGTTTAGCATGGTGTAAAGAACATTTATCGTGAACCGTAGATCAATGGAAACGGGTCCTATGGAATGATGAATCTAGATACACGATCCGTTAGTTTGATGGCCGTGTGTGGGTATGGCGGAAGCCGGGGGAACGCTATTTACCACAGTGTACTGTTCCTACGGTCACGTTTGGAGCTGGCAGTGTATTCGTGTGAGGGTGTTTTTCGTGGTATGGTCCCGAACCATTGGTTATCGTGGACAAACCTGTTAACCAGCACGTCTACCTCGATATTCTGGACAATTATGTTCTACCAACTCTGTGGCAATACAATGGAACCGAGCCTTGTTGGGACCAGCAGGATGATGCACCGAGACATAAAGCAAGGACTGTTACGGCGTGGTTTGACGATAATTCCGTATCGTGTGTGGACTGGCCAGCACAGAGCCCTGACTTTAATCCCATTGAGCACCTATGGGATGAATTAGAGCGGCGCAGAAGAAGTTTGGAACCAAGGCCTACTACTAAGCAACAGTTAGCGGTAGCATTATGTACTGAATGGCAGCGCTTTCTATCGCTGTGCTCCAAACTCTTGTCGAAAGCATGTCTCTAAGGATTAGTGCATGCATTAAGGCCAAAGATGGACCGACACCGTTCTAATGTATGTCAATAAATGCTCTGTTGTGTTTCTCTTCTAGGTGTCCGGTGACTTTTGTCAATATAGTGTATGTTGTTTAATATATGTCTCACCTTTGAATACTAAGATTCCAAACCACAGGTTTCCTTTATGTTGTGTGTCATCCGCTGGAAGTTTTATACATTCTCATATGAAAAATCTTTCACCCTCCTTAAAGTTTGAAATATATGTAACGTACTAGAAGATGTGACGTACCTGCCAGAAGGACGCACACGACATAAAGGCAGATAGGAATCAGAATAAAACGTCCGCGTAGCCTAATTGGTAGAGCAACTTATTCCGGAATGAGGGGACCCGGGTTCGAATCCCGGCGTAGACCAAAAATGACGGAGAAATTTACTTCGTTATAATGGCGCCCGAACTATCCGGATGACCCGACCGTTCAAAATCTCGCATTGGTGTGATGTTCTTTCCACCCCGCGAGATAGGAAAAATAAGAGAATCTTTTCTCCAGCACTTCGAAAAAAAAAAAAAGAAAATAAGGGGGAGATGATGTAACGTACTAGAAGATGTGACGTACCTGCCAGAAGGACGCACACGACATAAAGGCAGATAGTAATCAGAATAAAACGTCCGCGTAGCTTAATTGGTAGAGCAACTTATTCCGGAATGAGGGGACCCGGGTTCGAATCCCGGCGTAGACCAAAAATGACGGAGAAATTTACTTCGTTATATATATGCGTGCAGCTTAGTAAATTGTAACCCTAACATACATGCGTCTTGCATTCTGACAGCATTATGCCTTTACTTTTCGATGCAACTTCAGGAACTTCAATACACTTAGCACTTCTTCGTACTAGGTGTGTTCCTTTCTAACAAAAGTCTTTATTATGTCCTGTAAACTACGCCTCCCTCTGAAGCTTCCAGGTGGTTTTTCTTCACCGGCTGCCTCTGAAACGTGTTCGGGGACTACGTTGATGAGTTACGAGATGGCATAGGATAATGCAGAATCTCTCCATAGAATCTAACCATAGGGCAGTCACCATTGGCCGGCAGAGTTTCTGCTTCCCTTAAAAATTCAATCACTGCCGGTGCTTTACTTTTTCAATTTTCCCCCACCGAGCGACTTAATAAATCAACTTTCTGAACTACAACAACTGATACCGCAGAGAACTGTCTCGTCATTTTTATGTTGATAAAGGATGCTGCTCTTAGCCGCCGGACTTATAAGTCGAAGAATCTCTCGTTTGTATCAGTGAGCTACACAGTACCGTTAAAAGGGTCGTTGATCTTTCTTCCGTGCTTCGAAGTGACAGGCTTTGTTTATACTAACGCAAATCATCTCAACAAGTGACAATATTCCAACATACATGAGCGAATTGAAGAAATTTCCAATTTACATCAGCATCGTACGGTTTGGAATAGGGCAATCTGCGCCCAGCTTTTCTGTAGGAAAGGAGCTATTTAGAGCCATTCCTTGCCTATTTTTTATTTCGAATAATGAAAAAAAAAACCGCAACATTATTTTCATACTTATCTTCATTATAATATTATTTGTGCCACATTCGTGTTGTAGCACATCTTATGTGGGTGTTTTATTAAAACCATTTCATTATTGGACATTGGATACATTAGTTTTTTGAGCAATCACGGTACGTTGTTTTTTCCTTTTCCTTTAGCACGATGTGAAGTCACTGTGATAGATTCATGCTTCACCGTTACGCTACGCTGTGTACTCACAACCTCCACAGTTGGAATCGTTATCGTCCGCTGCTGCAATATTGAGAAGTACTGTCAAGATAAATGAGTTGTTGCATCGTACTCCGGATCAGAACTTACTGAATGACCTCCGTAGGTTTGCTTTGTTGTTAGAAAAGCAAAAATAGCTATCATCAACAGCTTTTTTTCTTTCAAGCTAACTCAGCGGGCAAAGTTACCCATAATACACTCACGGACAATGAAATTTGCGCACCAAGAAGGAAGCATCGGATTGAACTGAAATTTTATGGACGTAATGATACAGATGAATGATACAAAAACAAAGCTGCAGGACAATTACAGAGGGATCTGCAGTCCGGTCATTTTCAATAGCACGTTACACCCCCTCGTACGGCGATACATGCTGCAATATGGTCCAGCATGGAGGCGAACAAACGCCTGTTGTTGTCCTGCGGCAGACTGGCTCACACGTGTTGGACGGTGTGCTCCAAATCCCGGATAGTGCGGCATGGCGGCAGCTGGCGTTTCAACTGGTCTCACACATGCTCGATAGAGGACATGTCCGGGGAGCGGGCAGGCCATGGAATTGTCTGGACATGACGTAGGCAGTCCTGGACATCCCGAGCAGTGTGCGGGCGGTCATTATCCTGCTGACTGGAATCTTGGCCAGAAATGGCAGCACATGGGACCGTAGGATCTCATCCACATACCGCTGGCCCGTCTATGATCCGCGTACCACTACTAGAGCTGATCGGCTATCGTAGGCAATGGCCTCCCAGACCATAATGCCTGCAGTGGGGGAGATGTGGCGCTCGATAGCGAGGTTGGGATTGTGCCCTTGACCCGGGGACCTCCACACCCGGACACGATGTTCATCTGACCCCAAAACGAAGCGGCACTCATTGCTAAACACCACACGTCACCAGTCTGGGGTGTTCCTCGTCGCTCTGATCTGGCACCAATGCACACGGAGCCGGCGATGTTCCGGTGTTAATGGCAGCACACGTAAGGGGCGCCGGGATCACAGATTCGCCTCCGCGAGGCGTCGGGAAATGAATGCTTCGTGGTCACACAGGAGCCGCTACATCTGCCTGTATAGTGGACCGGGTCCCCGTGGGATCCGTTCGTGCCTGGCGCAAGATCCGTCGATCTCCTCTACCGGTGGTCTTCCTGGTCCGTCCGGAGCCGCTCCGCTGTTTGGCTGTGCCGTCACGTGTCCACTGCTCACAACACAGTCGCATGGTATGGTCAAAATGTTCCACGTGGCGGGTTACACGGCGCGCCGACCGCCCTGCGGTTTTCAGCCCGATGATCAGGCATCTCTCAATATCCGTAAGTTGCGTAAGTCGACGTCTCAAGCGTCTACTCGGCATTCTTGTCATTCTGTACTCTTGCTTGCGTCGGCCGGTGCTTTTCGCTTTCATGGGGCATCGACTACACGCCGGTTTATAAGATTGCCTGTTTGTGCTTTTGGATGGATTTGAGGTTTAACGACCAACGTGAGCAACTCAATGGGCTATAAGCAGTCGCCCGTCCCTAATTTAGGGTAACTGGTTCCAGGGAAGGGAGAGAGCCAGTGCCGTAAGACAAACACGACATCCATGCCTGACCGGGATTCGAACCCAGACCCCTTACGGACGAATGATCAGAGGCCAGCGCCTTAGACCACTGCGCCACCGGGGCGGCTGTTTGTGCTTGCAGCGCCACCACAGGGTGTGCGGTCATGCGCAATAGTACCAAACGTGGATCATTTGTATAACGCCACGCACTCTAGCTATTTGAAAAATTTCGCGGTTGTAGCATGTTTTCTCCAAGGTGCGCAACTTTCATTGTCCGTGACTGTATTTTGACGATTTTAAGCTTAAATGAAAAGTTTCTTGTAGTTATTAAAAGTAAAACCTAACCACCTTGTTAGGAAAAGAAAATCAATAAATTATGAATAAAATGTGAAAAAATCAGAAAGCACTAAAGTACGAATAAGAGATTAGCACATCAAATTAATAAACCTTACTGCAGTTCTCGAGCCAGTGGCAACAATACAGTGCCAAATATTCCAGTAGCACAAGTATACAATACATCTAGGCGTGAACGAGGCGGCCTACTACTGTTGTATCTGGTTGCAGCTTTGCTGTGTCTGTAGCGTTCTTTACTATTCGAAACGTGTATATATATGGCTTACTGAACACTACATACAGTCAGTTCTTCTTATCCACTGATTTTAAGCGAAACAGGAGTCACTCAAATAAAGTTCAAGAAAAAGTTACTTACAGTTCTTTCTTTTATTCTGTCAATGTCCCATAAGCGCTACTCATGCAGAACTTGATGCATAACAGCACTGATATTTTGAAGCGAATTAACGTAAGTTAGTAAGCAGAAAACTTGGTTAACAAATTCCAACACTAAATATGTAACAGCACAACTCGAATGCGCAGACTTCTAGTAAAAACCGCTTCAGCGTAATGCAGCTTCCACGATTATGACATCACACCACCACACACACACACACTGTCAGTTATCTGTCAGCACGCATACATCACGCACTCTGACCTCTAGACTGTTGCCAACATACACACTGCGAGTGAGAAAACATAACGTTAAGGTAGAAAACGCTTAAAGAGTATGAACTCAAATTTACATAAAGAAACTAAAAATGAAAGTTAAATTAGAGCTTACGTCATGTGTCCCAAGGAATTATAGTCAGAAATCCTCATGCAACAAATATGGTAGATAGAATGAATGAAATACGGGATTACACCTTTGTACAATATAAATTTGGAAGATGTGAATCCGTTTATTGGTGTAAATATGACATGTATGTTAACTCAGATAATATCCAAACGAAAATTTCGTCGTTCTGGGGTTCTGGAGAGGTAATTGAACCCGCGTCTCCCGGATAGCGCTCGAGTATGCTACCCACTACCCCACCTAGAATGACCAAGTTTCAAGTTTCCGATTAATTTGAATATAACCATCACAGGATTCGCCAGTCGAAGCAACCGGCATTCATAGTAGTGGTTAGCATACTCAGGCGCTATCCGGGAGACACGGATTCGATTCCCGTTCCAGAACGACGAAATTTTTAAGTTTTCAGATATTACCTGATTTAACATCTATGCCATATTTACACCAAAAAACGGATTAACATCTTTAAAATTTGTATGGTAGACAGAAATTTCAAATCGCATTGCTCGCAGTCCCATCCAATAGTCCAATAGCTTCTGTGGTTTAATACAGACATGGAAAAAAGAGCGATGACCTCTGTTTGATGTTCCTGGTCCACGTCAAATGTGTATTAATTATTTATTCGCCTTCTAATTATCTGTTCAGTTGCTGCTTACCATCTTTGGTGAATCCCCAGCATTGTGCGGGGCTCCAAGTAGCAACCTGCCGAATTAGCTTGGCAGTTAGTGTGTGTGAGTCTGGATCGAGGCCGCTGTGGTGCGGTGAAAGCATATCCTTGCATAACTGGAAGACCCTGGGTTCGATTCCCGGTGGCGGCCAATGATTTTGAAAGAAGACCCTGGGTTCGATTCCCGGTGGCGGCCGTGACTCACTTATAAACGTGGAAAGAGCGATGACCTCTGTCTGATCTTCTCTATTTGCTAGCAATAGCTTCTGTGGTTGTTAACAATCGTTTCTAATAGCTACTATTGTTGCTAACAATAGCTTCCAATTGCTTCTGCGATTGCTAACAAGAAGAAGAATGGGGACGCTCACTTAGGTGGCCCTAAAAGCAGAATTTATCACCTCTTATGTTACTTAGGTTCTACATTGTTCCAACGCTCCTGCAGTGGACGAATGAAATGAAATTCAGCTCTCTCAGACAGCAACTTCCAGAAGCGAACTGAGTTTTCACTAAGACTAGGTGGGCTGATATTTCCCAAGGAGGTTAAAATAAGAATTCTGGAGATGCCTTGAATATTTGCCATGAAACCAGAATCGCCATTAAAGTGTACGGATTTTAATGATGTTTCCAGAGATTTCCGTATTTCTTACACCCTGAGATGTTTACAGTACTGCAGAAATTGTTTTTAAATCGCTTGGCTTTCTGTTGCAGAAATTGTATAAATGCTACATTGGTGAGAGTTACGTTCCACAAGCGAGTGCAGTTCAGTTTTTTTTTTTTTTTTTTCATTTTGGTTTATTTGTTCAGTTATTTTTGAAACTTCCAACAACTTTGCAAGATAAGCAAATTAGTGATTAGCTGATATATTAATATTTTAAAAGAGCAAAATATCTTGCATGTGGCACTTATAGCCGTGCTTGGTGCAAACAAAAATAATCAGTAACTTTATAAACGTTAGACTATTCGTTATGAACGCATATTAAACTGCAGAACTGACCTGTCTGTAGTCAAAACACTGAAATCCCAATAGTTAAATTCAATGCATTTCCCAAAATATAACACAGAAATCCACTTCTTGGTATTCATGCGATGCTGTTTATCTTATTCAAACCGCTTAGCTAGATAAATTCATCATGCAAACATGCAGTTCGACAGATGAAAATCTTTTAACAAAGCAATCAATGATGACTTCCAAAACTAATAGCAAGGGAGAAAAAATGAAAGTCATGACAACCAAATATAAGCCACATTTCACACCTTGAGAATCCCTATAAACTAAATTACCAGTCAGTTACACTTTAACAGAGCAGCAGTCGAACTAATCCTAGACTTTTTTACGTAGTCAATACAGGGAAAAGTTCAGTTGGAAATAGGAATGATCAAGGTGCATCAAAAAATTAATATTCATATTAATCCAGCATTTTTACATGCACCGACAGAAGTGACAATACAAAAATATTTACGACAGAAGAACGTAATTAGACCAAGGAGGTTAGAGGAAGGAGGAGATGGCAACAGCCCCTCTCCCTGTGCTTCTGGCGGGACGCCACTTTTTATCAGCTGACTACGCCAAAGCGCCCAACCTGAGAAGCTCCTGTATATCTCTATGGAGAAATCGCGATTTTGCACGGGTTTTTCGGACCCTTGCGCTACCCATTCAGTCATGAAAAATAATGAGGCTGAAATATTCATTCCCATAATTAAAAATTTCAAGAAAAAATAGGAAAATATGTGTTGGTATTTCTTTAAAAAATTGAACAAAATAATGTTTTTTTGACCGGAAGTGCATACTGCGCATGGTTACTTGCATACTTCGCATGTGCAAGTAATTATGTTTAAAATATAACCAAAACCCTAATGTTGAAAAATACGAAATCTGAAATATTCCTTGTTTTCGTCCTTGATTTGCACGGTTTGCATGCGCTAAGCGAAACTGCTTCATGCACCGGAAGTGACGTCACGTTCCCGAACTCCCGCAGACTCCTACCACCTCAGAGAGAGGATGGAAACAACTGATCTGTATTGGCTTCACTCAAAACGAGTCCTTTCACCTCCTCTTCTTCTAACCTCCTTGAATTGGACCCACACTAAATGCATTACATCATCTTTCCCACATTCTGAAATCCATCATCTTTCCCCCATTTTAAAGGCCAGCGCGTGCGATTATGGGTTTCACACAAAATGATACCATCCGCTGAGTAGAACACATCTAGAAGTCTTATTCCAACAGCCTTGATATTTTCCTGAAGCCTTCAAATTTCGCAACAGGTGCTCGTTTGGCCAGTAACCGTCAGTATCTCGTATTTCAAGGCGTTGATTCTGATTTGGAGATTAAGAAAACGGTGCCGAAAAAGGATGGGGTGTCATCCAGTGCTATTCGAATACTTCTGCTACTCTTCAGAGACACAAAAGAATTTTTCGTTTCCATGTATCAGTTTCTCTTGTAGAACAGCTTGATTTTTGAATGACCGCTTGCGATGACCCTGCTAAAGGAGCATCAAAAGATGGTCCCTGAGAGTGGTTGCTTACAAACACATCCGCGCTTACCAAAGATTTAGCGCTTAGTAGTGACTGATTATGATAACTGGGCCGCGGATGGCCTAATGGTCAACGTTCGTGGCTGCCACGGGGAACCTCAGGTTCGATCCCGGGCAGGTACGAACGCTCGAACCACTAAATATCCGCAGTGCGTCGGATGGGCACGTTTAGTCGTCGGAACCCAGGTACTGGCAGCCCGGTAATAAATAAGGGCGTCTTCCTCCCTCTTTCTACCTCGTTTGCGTGTCACTTTCCTGTCGAGCACTTTAACCCAAATCTCGTAGTTCCTATTTCTAAGGGTTGCTTAAGACCTGGGGTTAGACACTCCCTTCCTAAAATCCTCTACATATGATCTGATCTGATTTGATAACTGCTCCGCAGTTCTGGTACAAGACCTCAGTTTTACCGGTCTTTAGCACTGGGAAGCAGACGGTTTTCTTTCTTTGAAAAGTCTGCCAGTTGTTACTGTGTGTTTGATAAAAAAATCATGACAGCATAGAATGATGAAAATTTCCTAATAGTTCAAAATAGCTAAAGATTAATCCATTGTAAAATTTTAGCTAATTTATGTAGAATTTCATCTTTGGATCTGTCACTTGGATCAAGTGATATGTCAGTCATCGACTGAAGAATAATCCCGTTTAATGATTTTTTACATGCTTCGCTGTAATTTCGACAAAAGATTTGATGTAGGTGACTCTAATGAATTTTATAAGAGAGCCACATCTTTCATTGGCGGAAGGTTCAGTAATATCACCGTATAAAGCACATTAATGCCAATAGATTTTTAAATTATTCTTTGTGTAAGTGAAACTGGAATTTCATGGTGAGTGAACTTAACATTTTGTGGTTTATAATAAAAATTAAAAATTGGATTTTTTTTTACTGCAGTATAGACAGACTTTGCCCATTGTAGTTGTGATGTCTTTCAGTATTTTTCAAATCGAATAAACTCCGAGTTTTTACAAAAATGTTCCCCTGATTTGCTTCGCGCATACCATGTTTTAATGCTAACCTATATCGCAGATAGAGGTACAACCTTTTAAATACCAGTACATGCATCAAACTTTGCTGTATTTCGTAGAAACTACTTTTCTAAAATTTTATCCTAAACATCATCGTTTTGATCAAAACTAGGTCACTTTTCACGAGCAGCAGCTAAAATGATTTCAGATAAAAGTTCTCTTTATCATGAATAGCCTATTCTTTGCCCATTCCTGTTTTTTCTCATATCACCGTGTGACTGGCACAAAGACACTTCAACTTGTGCTACACAGAATATTTATTGGTCATTTGTGTCAATGACTCTTTTACGAACAATTTTGCCAGACGTAGCAACCTATTTATCGTTTGAGGAAGGAGCAACGTTTCATAGGTGCTACTAGACTTTAACCCTCGAGATTTGTCATCACATAACGGGTCATTCAACTTCGTATTGTCGTGCGCATGATAACGGAAGAATGGATCCCTTTTTTTATCAATATAAGATAATCCACAATAATTCACAACACTACTGTGATACAATTTAAATTATTTGAAAAATATTCATAGTTACATTCAGGAATTGCAAATGCAACTTCGCCGCATTAATTTTTTGAGAAGTCCAAATTTAGGGTTCGGGTGGAACTTATTGGTAATGCTTAAGAATTGGGTCAATGTATTAACTGATACATAGGGGAAAAAGTGCGAAGACTCTTTCGATAGAAAAGCATGAAAGATGACACCGAATTTTCGGGTGTAATGAGCACGCCTTTTGAATCCGTTCTGACGCTAATTAAATTTACCGAAGCTATTAAAGTCAATGGAACCGGTATGAAAAACAGTAGTATCTGACCAAAGAAAGAAGTTTTTTAATCGGTTTTTAATCCCGCAGATATTGCTGTAAACGGAATCGTGAGCTTTGGTTGCACACTTGTGCTTTAACAAAAATTTGAAATTTATGAGAAACATTTCACAGCGGAAACGCTCTCCAACAAATAAAGAATTTTTTTAATCGGATTCTTAAAAGCAGAGATATTGATAAATATAATATATGCATGTACGCCACCTAGCGGGAAAACCATGCATTATTTTAAGAACAAAGTATTCTTAAAAGGTTTTTCGATGTGAACGGTACCGGTCCAGGAAAGATTTTTTTCGGTCGAGTTTTCAAGAGCTCAGATTTTGCTGGAATTTTTTTTTTCATTTATTTATTTGTTTAACTGTTACAATAGAATCATTGAATAAATTAGTTTACAGAGTAACTTAAAGTTTTTAACAGTATGGGAAGCCTAAGAAAAGGCCTCTTTCAAGAGTTCTGACATAGCTCAGGCTTCCCTGTAATCAATTGATAACAGTCAAGTAAATTGTATAATTATACAGATGTTAAATTCTCTACATGCTCATATAACATTTTAATCTGAAAGTCAATTTTCTTATTGTTGAAGTATATATGATTTTAATTTTTTCTTAAATAAATTGAAATTGTTAATATTGGTTAATTCGTTTGGGAGTGCATTCCAGCACATTGGACCACTATATGTAATATTTTGCTGTGCCACTTGTGTTCTTGGTGTAGATATTTGTAAAGACACTTTTGATCTTGTGTGATATAGATGTAATATTGGTGCTATTTTAATTATTTTAGTAAGATTGTAATTATCTGATGTTATACGTTTAAACATAATTTTTCCCAGATTGAAGTTATACAATTGTTTAATATTTAATATTTTGTATTTTTGTGGATATACCTTAGAGTACCTAAAATTATTTATTTGTATAATATTATCCTTGTTATTATTAATTTTAAGATCAATTAATCTAATGTATTTGTTTTGTAATTTCAACCCCGCCTTCTCGTGGTGCATCCTGTTCCTACTAAAGGGGCTCTGACGACCGCCAATAGCGGTATAACTATACCATCGGGATTAGAGGAAATTCTATCCCACACTCACCAACCCGCTTGGCCAGCGTGGTGAGTTATGGCCAAACCCCTCCAAAATGACTCCACAACTTAAATCTTGGCCCTCAGTCTCCGGCAGCTGGAATGTACCTGGCCAAGGCAGCGGCCAGTGCGACATGAAGGCAGAGGGTGCTAAGAATCCCCGGAGGACCGGACTAGGCTGCCATCTGATGCTGACCTTGGCAACGTACAATGGACGCTCCCTATCTTCTGATTCAAGGCTTCTTGAATTGGAAGAGGAACTACAAAGGATCAAGTGGGACATCGTGGGGCTAAGTGAGGTAAGGAGAAAAGGAGAAGATCTCATCGAACTGAAAAGTGGACATCTCTTCTACTATCGTGGGACAGATACTGGCAGAACTAGTGGTGTTGGATTTATAATAAACAAGAAACTGAAGGATAAAGTTGTAGAAGTTGAAAGTTCCTCTGACAGAGCTGCACGACTCGTTATCCAACTCTCGAAAAGATACCAGGCTCAGATTATTCAAACTTATGCACCCACCACAAGTCATCCTGAAGAAGAAATTGAAGAATTTTATGAGGAAATTTGTCATCTAAATAATAAAGGTAAGCAGCACTTGAAAATAATTATGGGAGATTTCAATGCAAAAAATAGGGCAACGGCAACAGAATGAAACTTCAGTAGGTAAATTCGGTCACGGCAACAGAAACCAGCGTGGAAATACTCTCGTTGAGTTTGCAGAGGCAGAAGGGTTTTTCATCTTGAACTCCTTCTTCAAGAAAAAGCCACACAGGAAATGGACATGGAGACATCCAAATGGGACGACAAATGAAATTGATTTTATTATGTGTAACAAAAAATTCGTCATAGAAGACTGCAGTGTGCTAAACAAGTTCAACACAGGTAGTGACCATAGATTGGTGAGATGTAAGATGCACCTCAACACTAAACTTGAACGTGACAAGCTCATAAGACAAACAAAATCTATTGACATAACCAACCTTAAAAAACACCATAATACCTTCAAGTTGGAACTGAAGAACAGGTTCTCTGCTTTAGAAGGCCTAACATCGGAAGAAGTGGACATCTCTGAAGTTAACAGAAAAGTAACCAAAGCTCTTATGGAAACAGCAACAAAATTAGCTGGGTCTAAGAACAAGTTGCATGTAAATAAATTATCAGGAAAAACGAAAATGTTGATGCGAAAAAGAAGAAAGATGAGGACAACTAAAGAAGATGCGACTTCCAAAGTGGAATATATAGAGCTATGCAAGACAGTACGAAAAAGTATCACTGAAGACGTAAGAAAATTCAACTGTGAACTAGTGAGGAAAGCAATTGAAAACAACCAAAGCCTAAAGATAGCAAAGGGACATCTCAGTAAGGGAAGAAAACAGATTATGGCACTGAGAAAAGAAGATGGTTCTGTAACAAGAAATAGAGGCGAAATTTTGACAAGAGTGAAAGATTTCTACTCCAAATTATATGAAAGGGATGATACATGCACTCCAGACATCATGAAAGATACCAGTACCAGAGTTCCTCCAGTCCTTCCAGCAGAAGTTGCACATGCAATCAAGAACATGAAGCGGGGAAAAGCTCCAGGAGAAGATGGAATTACTGTAGACATCATACAAGAAGCAAGTGGAGAAATCGAAACAGTACTCGCCCAAATTTTCACTCGATGCCTTAATGAAGGAAAGATTCCTGAGGATTGGAACACCGCTACAATGATCTTGCTACATAAGAAAGGTGACATTGAGGATCTCGGAAACTACAGACCTATCAGCCTCCTATCAGTAGTTTATAAAATCTTCACTAAAGTTCTTTCACACCGCTTGAAGGTAACACTGGACATGGCTCAACCGAGAGAACAAGCTGGATTCAGGAGTGGCTACAGCACAATAGATCATATCCATGTGCTGAGAGAACTAATTGAAAGAGCGAGGGAATATGAACTTCCATTGTGCATGGCTTTTATCGATTATGAAAAAGCCTTTGATTCGGTGAAACCATCAGCAGTTTCAATGGCTCTGAAAACCTGCGGTATTGAAGATGCATACATTAATATTATTAATAACATCTATGAAAATGCAAGTGCAAAGATTCGGCTGTTTGAAAATACAACACACATAAAAATTGGAAAGGTGAGTGAGACAAGGTGACACCATATCTCCGAAGCTCTTTAATGCCACATTGGAGGGTGTTTTTCAGTCACTGAGCTGGGAAAACAAGGGGATAAAGATTAATGGAGATTATCTAACCCACCTTCGTTTTGCTGATGATGTAGTCATTTTTGCAACTAGCCCATCAGAGCTGCAGAGTATGATCCAGGAACTTGCTGACAAGAGTAAAGAAGTGGGATTAAAAATGAACTTTCGGAAGACAAAAGTGATGTTCAATGCTTTTACAAGAAATGAAGATTTATCGATTGATGGAGAAAAGCTGGAGATAACAGACACGTACGTTTATCTTGGACAGCAGATATCAAGTGAGGGTCACATTGATGAAGAAATTAATCGGCGTACAAAACTTGCCTGGAGAGCTTTTGGAAGAAACAGCATAATTTTCAAGAGCAATATGCCATTATGTCTTAAAAGAAAAGTGTTTGATCAATGCATCCTTCCAGTGCTTACGTATGGCGCAGAGACGTGGACCTTAACTAAAAGAGACATACAAAGGCTGCAGACAACTCAAAGCAGCATGGAGAGGTGCATGCTTGGTGTAACCAGGAGAGATAAGAAAGAGGAACTCGTGGATCCGAAAAATGACAAGAGTGGAAGACATCATGATCAGAGTTAAATCCCTGAAATGGCAATGGGCTGGACATACTGCCAGAAGGACAGATCATCGATGGACAGCCGAAATTTTAGATTGGATTCCAAGGGACAGGAAAAGACCCAGAAGAAGACCACATGGGAGATGGGTGGATGAAATTCGAAAGTATGCAGGGGTGACATGGAGGAGACTGGCACAAGACAGACCGTTGTGGAGGAAACTTGGGGAGACCTTCGTCCAGCAGTGGATTGATAATGGTTGACAATGATGATGATGATGATTTGTTTTGTAGTATTTGAAATTTTTTGAGGTTAGTATTCGTTGTCTGGCCCCAAGCCAAAAAGTAATAATTTAAATATGGATGAATCAAGGCATAATATAATAACATTAAGATTTTAATAGTTAGGTTGTTTATCACATTACTGACTATTCCTATATTTTTAGATATTTTTGTTAGTTATGTATCTATGTGTCTAAGTATATCAGAAGCAGAAATTAACACTTATGCCCCCTGGTGGCCAAACCATTCTTTACCAAATATTAGAAATCCTATGAAAAGCATTTCCCATCAGGTGCTGTATGCGATACAGGAGGAATTTTTCAAATCGGAGTTTTGGAAGCAGAAATATCGGGAAAACGAAATTTAGCTTAACGCCCCCTAGCGGGAAGTCTATGAATTACTTGAAAATTTTGAAATTATATGAAAAACATTTCGCATCAGAAACGCTATCCAACAAAGACGGAAATTTTCAAATCGGACTCATAGAAGTTGAGATATTGACAAAAAAAAAAAGATGTACACTCATCGTCAAAAAAATAATTGCACCCAGAAGGAAGCAACCGACAGAAATGAAACTTGGTGGGTAGGTTTGACATCGTGAGACATGCAAATGATTCAAGTATCACGCTCGGCCGCGCATGTGACGCAAGCAAGGAGGGTTCGTAGCACTGAGCCTGTCTGGTTATATATGGTCGTCCCGTTGCGCGTGCTTGCCATTCTGACTCGTGCTGTTGTGTTGGTTGCATCCTTTGCCAGTGAAGTATGCCTCGGAGAAAAGTTCGGAAGCGATTCGAGAACTTGGAGGAGCTCGAGAGGGGCCGCATTTTGGGGCTCCGGGAAGCGGAATGGTCTTATCGCCGTGTTGCGCGCCATACCGGTCTTGCGGATATCACCATAGCACTCTGTTGATGGCAGTGGATAGAACAAGGCACGCAGCAGCGACAGGAAGGGTCTGGGCGACCTATATGAACCACGGAGGGAGAGGACCGAAGGGTTGTCCGACAAGCGCGGAGGGATCCAACAGCCACGATTGCGGATATTCAGTGAGCAGTGGTGCCCTCCGTTGTTCGTCCGATTAGTGCCAGCGCCATTGGCTGACGGTTGCACGACGTAGGGCTACACGCACGCAGACCGTTAAGATAACAGCCCTTAACACCATTGCATCGTCGTCAAAGACTGCAATGGTGTCGTGACAGACTGTCACGGAGCCACTCAGAATGGCAGCGGGTGATCTTCAATGACGAGTCCCACTTTTATCTTGGAGGAGACGACCACCGAATCCTTGTATGGAGGAACCATGGTCAGCGCCAAGATGAGCAGTGTGTTGTCGAGCGTCACACGTCCAGAAGGCCTGGTGTCATGGTGTGGGGTGCAACTGCGTACAATGCCAGATTACCTTTGGTGTTCATTACAGGCACTTTGGCAGCCCAACGTTACGTTAATGAGGTCCTGAAAGCAGTGGCCCTACTTCTTCTGAACGCTCACTTCGGTGCGAATTTCCAACAGGGCAACGCTCGTCCGCATACTGCTGCTGTCTTGAGAGCTCTCCTTTAAGGCACTGACACTCTGCCATGGCCGACCGCATTGAAACTGTGTGGGATGCTACTGGAAGCGCTATCCACACTCCACCCCTACCGCACTGTCTGCAGGAACTGCGTGAGAAGATTCAAACTGCATGGGATGGCTTACCGCAGGACACCATTACGAAGCTGTACCATTCCAAGCCGAGACGTTTGGCATGCTGTGTGAGCAAACATAGCGGCCCGACGTCATACTTAGAGACATTACTTATAGGTGTGTAGCTCAATAAATATTGCCCATATCAGTCTCAATTTTGAATCATTTATTGTTCCTGTTCACCTATACCTTCCTCCCGAATAGCATTGCAATCCGACGCGTCCTTCTGGGTGCAACTATTTTTTTGACGATGAGCATATATCTAAGCCCCCTGGTGTAGAAATCATGCTTTTTGTTGAGAAGAAAATATTCCTAAAAGGTTTATCGACGTAAGTCGGTCCACAAACGATTTTTTTTCAATCTAGATTTTAGTAGCTCAGATTTTGCTGCAAATACATCAGAAGCGGAAATTAAAATTTACGCCTCTGGTGGCCAAACCATTTTTTACCAAAAATTATAAATTACATGCAAAACATTTTCCATCAAGAGCTGTATCCAGTGCAGAAAGAATTTTTGAAATCGGTGTTTTAGAAGCTGAGATATCGGGGGAAACGCAATTTAACTTTACGCCCCTAGCGGAAAGTCTATGAATTACTTGAAAATTTTGAAATTATATGAAAACATATATGTCGCACCGGAAACTCTGTCCAATAAAAGAGGATTTTTTTAAATCGGACCATATAAGCTGAGATATTGACAAAAATAAGATATACATCTACGCCCCTGGCGGAGAACCCCTGCAGTATTCTGAGAAGAAAATATTCCGGAAAGATTTATCGACGTGAGTGGCATCTGTCCACCAAAACGAATTTGTCAATCGAGATTCAGATTTTGTGACAAATGCATCAGCAGCAGAAATTAACACTTACGCCCCATGATTTTGCCCGAGGTCAAATTGATGGTAAACTGGAAGAAGGAAGGACAACAAGAGACATAGCGAAAGAGTTTGGAAGCCCCCTTGGTGGCCACACCATTCTTTACCAAAAATTAGAAATTTTATGCAAAAGATTTCCCATCTGGAGCTGTATCCGCTGAATTTTTTTTTTTTTTTTTTCAAATCGGAGTTTTAAAAGTAGATATATCGGGGGAAACGCACTTTACGTTTACGCCCCCTAGCAGAAAATCTATGCGTGACTTGAAAAAGTGATCACACTTAAAATAGTATTCGACATAGATGGAATCGAAAGGTGAAAGGTTTTTTCTCAATCGGTTGTTTAGAATGTTTTCAATCGGATGTTTAGAAGTCACTGGAAATCCCTTCAAAAGCAAATGAACGGATAAGCTGCGTTGTTAAGATGAGCGGTACAGCTGCAAACTGTATAAAAACAAGCCTGCAGCTAGCCGCAATCATATCGCGCTGTGAGGTTGAGTGAAAAAGTCGCGGCGGGAGAGAACTGACTTTGAGAAAGGAAAGATTGTTGGGTGTTATACTAGTGGGTTGCCCATAAGAGAAACCGAGAGGCGTTTAAACATACCAACTCAGCTGTTTTTGATGTACTGAATAAGTGGAAGACACGTGGCGTGCCTGAAGCAGCAAAATGTACCGGCAGACCAAAGAAAATCAGTGATAGAGGACGTCGAAGCCTCAGGAGAGTCGTTACAGATAATCGACGGAGTACTGCACAAGACCTCAGTGTACAGGTGAGTAAAAATGCTGAAACCTCTGTGACGTACCTGCCAGCAGGACGCACACGACATAAAGGCAGATAGGAATCAGAATAAAACGTCTGCGTAGCTCAGTTGGTAGAGCGACTTGTTCCGGAATAAGCGGCCTCGGGTTCGAATCCCGGCGTAGACCAAAAATGACGGAGAAATGAACTTCGTTATAATGGCGCCCGAACTATCCGGATGACCCGGCCGTTCAAATTCTCGCATTGGTGTGATGTTATTTCCACGCCGCGAGACAGGAAAAATCAGAGAATTCCTTCTCCAGCTCTTCGAAAAATAAAAATGTGTGATGTTGCATTCCACACAGCAGATTGACTGGGAGTTCTCAAGTGCACGTTCTACAGTGGATGGCTGCCTGCAACGATTCATGGTCACGGCTGACCCGTGGGCCATGCCCCCGGCCCTCTTTCGGGGGAGGGGAGATGTGACGTACCTGCCAGCAGGACGCACACGACATAAAGGCAGATAGGAATCAGAATAAAACGTCTGTGTAGCTCAGTTGGTAGAGCGACTTGTTCCGGAATAAGCGGCCTCGGGTTCGAATCCCGGCGTAGACCAAAAATGACGGAGAAATTAACTTCGTTATACCTCGTTATGTACACGTACCATTCGCAGAGAACTTCATTTCATGGGTTACCGTGGTCGTGCGGCTGCTCATAAACCTTTCATCTCCAATCGGAATGTTACTCGTCGTTTAGCATGCTGTAAAGAACATTTATCGCGGACCATAGATCAATGGAAACGGGTCCTATTGACTGATGAATCCAGACACACGGTCCCTCAGTCTGATGGCCGTGTGTGGGTATGGCAGCAGCCGGGGGAACGCTATTTACCACAGTGTACTGTTACTACGGTCAAGTTTGGAGCTAGCAGTGTACTCGTGTGGGGATGTTTTTCACGGTATGGTTCCGGCCCATTGGTTATTGTGGACAAACCTGTTAGTCAGCACGTCTACCTCGATATTCTGGACAATTATGCCCTACGAACTCTGTGGCAATACTATGGAACCGAGCCTTGTTGGTACCAGCAGGATAACGCACCGAGTCATAAAGCAAGGTCTGTTACGGCGTAATTTGACGATAATTCCGTATCGCGTGTGGACTGGCGAACACAAAGCCCTGATCTTAATTCCATAGAGCACCTATGGGATGAATTAGAGCGGCGCAGAAGAAGTTTGGAACCAAGGCCTACTACTAAGCAATAGTTTGCGGCAGCATTATGTACTGAATGGAAGCGCATACCTATCGGTGTGTTCCAAAACCTTGTCGAAAGCATGTCTCGAAGGGTCAGTGCATGCATTAAGGCCAAAGGTGGACCGACACCGTACTAATGTATGTCAATAAATGGTATGTTGTGTTTCTCTTCTAGGTGTCCAGTGACTTTTGTCAATATAGTGTATATGGGATAAAATGTATTTTGAATTCCATATCATCTGCATTTCCGCCCTCTAGCGGCGAAATTTTACATCGTAAAAAAAAAAAAAGAAATGAAGGGCCATCATTTGCATATTTCAAGCTTTTCAATGGAAAAAGAATTTGTTCTAATCAGACTAATAGTTGCAGAGATATGGTGTCCACAGACGGACGGACGGACAAACCGATAGCATAAACACGATCTTTTATTATAAAGGACGTGCTAAAAATGGCAATGGAAGTCTTCTTTGGACAGAGACAAGTGAGAACAGATATACAATGCAACTTCTATGGTCTCACCCCAGACCGATACATTGCGCGTGGAGCACTTTTAAATCCCAAATACCTCACCCACGGTTTTTCGGAGACATTATCTTGAATACACAGATAATGCTTTTACAACGCCGGCTCTAAACACACCCGTATCAGCTTCGTTTTGAGTGAGGGCTCTAGTCTGCAGCAGTACATGTTTTCCTATATGAAACACAACGCAGTGCACCCTCGACCCTAAGCTTGGAGACCCTTAATTAGGGAACCCAACCTCATGGTGGACACCAATAGGTAGGAATTTTTTAGAAAGGAAATGAATCATGCAAAAATTAGGCCTATCAATTTAATTCCACTGCAGTGAATAAGACGCAGCAGCTGGCTCGCCTTGCTATTCAATTGGGCGGGGCGGTAATAGTATCGAGTAAATTTACGAAACAAACGGCAATACAGCAGGCGCTTATGCGTATCAGGTGCCTTCAGTTCTTGGACAACTTTCACTTTATATGCATGAAGCTGCAATCTTTTAGTCGCTTTCTGTAGTGAGCCGTAAGAAAGTTTCACTTGCTGAGATAAGCGACGAAGTGATTTTGTAGGTGGCTGTTGCAAACATTTTTCAACATCGTTTATCACGTCCGGCCATTTCTAGGCATGTCATCAACACTTCCAGTTTTCCGAAATCGTACGAGTAAACTGTGTATCGCTGATTCACTTACGACAGTATGTTGCGGAAATTTTTTCCTGAACTCTTATATACACTGTAAGATTGTCTTTGCAAATAAGCTTCAAGTAAACAAATTCTCTGCTCCCTCGTCAAACCCATGCCTCTGTGCAAATGGCGGCGCTAAAGTGGGCAAACTGCGTAGCACACATAGAACCGGTTATTCATTTCTGGCACTCTGCCAATTTCCTTCAGGCATTCGACAAGGGCAGTATTTGACCTCGACGAGTTGCTGACTCGTGTTGCCACATCAGTTGGTTGAACTTTTGCTTACAGCATACACAATATTTTTTTTAATTCAGGGTTCAGGAACTTTACGATCACTCTGTATTATTAGAAGCCATTCAGCCACTGGGAGGCAGGTTTTCTTCTCCTTACTCTTTTCCTATCGTTAGCTGTAACTTGCCAAAACTACGGGAAACTGACCTCACGAAGCCGGTGCAACCTGTTAATCTGTTCAGCCGCCTTTGAGAATCGTGGATATTTGACATGAAGCGGGGCAGACAGAAGTTTCTGCTTGAACGACTCATAAAAGCTTGAACCGAAAACGCTTTTCTAATTTCAAAACGTGTAGGACGTAGCCTCATTCCTAGGGTGCCCGGAAATATAAATGCGGTTAAAGCGCCAAGTGGAATTGTAAATAGCTCGACGCGGCATTTTACAATCTACACTTTTTTTAAATTGCTAGTGTGATTTGTTGCCGAGAGATACCAACTGACTGACGCAAAACAAGAAAACTTTCCTTCGTATAACAGCATCACAATCCAGAAGACATTCTGCGTGAACTGGATCTCAATGAAGAGAGTCGGTTTTGGAGTTCGGCCAAGGTTCTTTCCGTTTCCCTTCAAACTGTTTAGTTATTTTTGCACTGATCTTATTTCTTCTTACAAATGCTGACCGACTGAATTAAAAGCAAACACGCTCATTTCACAATTTCACCTGCAGGAACGACACTATATCATCGTTTGTTTGTTTATCTTACGGAAGTTATTTAGCTTAAGAATTTTCTCTCAAAGTTTTTTTTTTTTTTTTTTTTAAGTGGAACGAAAAGATCGGGCTTCCCTTTTGTTTAGTCTATACACCCTTCTGAGCAAGAGTGAAATCATGCGTGAGAAATGAGTGCATATCCAGGAAATTGTGAGAGCCTAAAACGAAGAAAACTTTTTTTTAATTACAGAAAAAAATAATCATGGTTGTTGGGTGGTTCACCCCCAGTGATGTATTCAGACATCTTCTCCGGGGTGCTCAGCCCCCGAAAATCCATGAACGACCACCCATATGATTTTTGGGCGATCTCCCCTTATTGTTTTCGTTTATAGCTGAATATTTGGAGAAATTAATTTAAAATGTTAAGAAAACAAGGCGAAATACTTGTGACGTACCTGCCAGCAGGACGCACACGACATAAAGGCAGATAGCAGTCAGAACGAACGTCTGCGTAGCTCAATTGGTAGAGTGACTTATTCCGGAATGAGGGAATCCGGGTTTGAGCCCCGGCGTGGACAAAAATGACGGAGAAATTTACTTCGTTATATACTATAATAATAAAAAAAACATCCACATGTGGACTTCAGTCTGAAATTTCTATCATCCTTCAACAAAACATTAGACAGACCTCGCTGAAGGGGCAAATTTTCAAGCACTGACAACTCGGACTACTTCCTCAATAAAAAACCTAATTCCACAGAGTAGAGATGTTTACACTGCAATACATCATCATATTTTGGAAGTTAGCATTTCAGTCTTCTGTATCCCGACATTCCATGTATACTTAATACAGAAATTTAACGTGGACCAGGAACATCAAACAAAGATCTTCGCTCTTTCCACGTTTATAAGTGAGTCACGGAAAAATTCTCATTGGCCGCCACCGGGAGTCGAATCCAGGGTTTTTGCAGCATATCCGGCGCGTAACTGGAAGACCCTGGGGTTTGACTCTCGGTGGCGGTCAATGAGAATTTTTCCGTGACTCACTTATAAACGTGGAAAGAGCGAAGATCTTTGTTTGATATTCCATGCATAACGTGGAAAGAGCGAAGATCTTTGTTTGATATTCCATGCATAACGTGGAAAGAGCGAAGATCTTTGTTTGATATTCCATGCATGCGGACGCGAGGTAGAAAGGGAGAGGAAGACGCCCTTATTTATTAGCGGGGGCCAGTACCCGGGGTCTGACGGCATAACGTGCCCATCCGACGCACGGCGGATATTTAGTGGATCGAGCGTTCGTACCTGCCTGGGATCGAAGCTGATGTCCTTTCCGAGGCAGTCACGAACGTTGCCCACTAGGCCACTTGCGGCCCCCAATACAACGAAATATTTGCTACCTAATTTTTAACAATAGCAAATTATTAGAAATTTTTCCCGTAATAAGGTGTGTGTGTGTGTTTTTTTCTGGCGGTTTACACTCTGTGACAAAAAAAAAAAATGTCGAGGCACCTCAAACTAGCATCCGAACGGTTAGTTAGGGTTTTTTTTTACTACTATTTGCTAATGTAAATAATTCATAGGGGCTGAAACCAAATGGCAGGGGAATTGCTTACACCGTTTTCAGGTAACACTGTAATGATTCCTTAATAATCAGAAATACGCTTGAAGTAAGGCGAGGACATTTTTACCACTCCTAATGTCTTGGGGGGATTTTCTCCAACACAGCCTCACCTTTACTAGCGCCCTCAATATTTTACATCGCCCCATGGTGAAATAATCCGTGGTCCATTACTGTATTATAGCAAAGGCATAACATTTTTAATCACTTGTATGTGTAGATTTCTTGGAATTTGCATTTGCAATATAAAAGCATAAGAAATTTTCGTACTTTATTTAAAAATTTTATATATATTAATATTAATATAAGTAACAAAATTGTGATTATGTGAATATAATCAGTCAACAAGTTTTAGCCCCTCGAAATTTGTAATTGCCCCCCTCCCCCACCGGAAAAAACTTTCTGAATGCAACACTGTCCACCCCCACCGACATATCCTCGTGGGAAGCCACTTGTTGGAAAAAAGAGCCGGTGTATAAAGTAGATGTACGACTTCCGCTTCACGTTTCGAGATACGACAACATTCTCTTGTATGTGGTATAAAAAAAAAATTGCTGTCCAACGAAGGAGACTGTAAAAAGGTGTCAAAAATACTTTGAAAAGTGGGATGATTAGGTCTGATTTTTCACATTAGACGACAATTACTTTATCCATGGAATAATGTAACAACCAAATCCGAACTGCACTGCAACTCCCAGTGGGCGAGAAGTGGAGCATCTGACTTTTCGTATTGCTGGAACTGGGTTAGAATCCTTGAGCTAAACATGGATGTTGTGTTTATCCTTTCGGTGCTGGCTTTCTCCCAGTGTTGCATTCAGAGAGTTCTCTCCTAGGGGGGGAATTAAAAATTTCGAGGGGGCTGAAACTTGATGACTGATTATATACACAATTTTATTATTTATATTTATATTAATATATATAAAAAATTTAAATAAAGTACGAACATTTTCTTATGCTTTTATATTGCAAATGCAAATTCCAAGAAATTTACACATACAAGTGATTAAAATATTACACCTTTGCTTTAATTCAGTAATGGACCACAAGTTATTTCACCATGGGGTGGTGCAAAATATTGAAGATGCTAGTAAGGTTTCTCGGCTCCATTCTCAACTTTAACCAGAGCTACCCAACCTGTTAAATATGCTGGTTCTGTACCTCTCCTACCTGGTGTCACCAACCATTTAAAAACAATTTGTAAAAAACACAAAATTGGATTCGGAATCAAGACAAATATTATAATGACAACCATAAAAAATGACAGAGATACAGTGGAACCTGTAAAACGACATGGCATTTATGCAATACCTCTTAAGGCCTCGTGTGAAGGGGCTCAAAACAGCATATACGTGGGTTCGACCACTCGCCCTTTGAGCTGATGTAGAGCCTCGGAACATAAATACGTACAATATTCGAATAGCCTCTACTTCAACAGCTCTTTCCCGACTCGACTTGGAAGGCTGGCATAGCCCAATATGGGAAGACATAACCATATTGAACACTCCGAAGTCACGTCCAACTATTCTCTTTGCAGAGAGTTTGGTGATTTATTAATAGTCACCTTTGCTGTAACGAAGAATATCGATACACCATCCCCCTGTTATGGAAACAAATAATGGATCGTGCGAAACACCCAGACAATCCAGAGGACGAATTCGACCAATTGTTTTGGCGCATGCGTCAACCTTATCTCGAAACTGCGTCCTAGCGAATGCTCTCATGGTATATGCATAACCAACATCGAACCACTTGTGATTCGTGCATTGTCAAACATCTGAGGATGAGCTTGAAGTAAGGTCTTATGTGTGTATTTTAACTTGTATATGTGGTTTTTAATCTGTATATATGCTTTTTAACGTAACGTTTTACAAAAATCGTGCGTAACACGGCATTGCTTCATTTCATTTTGGAGGTATTTCATTTTGGAGGTTCATTCTGTGCTGGAGAAAATCTTCCCAAGACATTAGGAGTGGTAAAAATGTCCTCGTCTTACTTCAAGCGTGTTTCAGATTATTAAGGAATTAATACAGTGTTACCTGAAAATGGTGTAAGCAATTCCCCTTCCATTTGGTTTCAGCCCCTTTGAATTATTTAGATTAGGAAATAGTAGTAAAAAAAAAAAACTAACTAACTGTTCGGATGCTGGTTTGAGGTGCCTCGACATTTTTTATTATTATTATTATTATTTATTTATTTTTGTCACAGAGTGTAAGCCACCACCGCCAGAAAAATAAAACACCTTATTATGGAAACAATTTCTAATAATTTTCTATTGTTAAAAATTAGGTAGCAAATATTTTGTTGTATTGGAAGCACTAACGTCACGTTAGCTGAGGCTTAAGGTGGACGTCTAGTGATTTTGCTTCCCATACTTCCAATGGGCAAACTTCTGTACACATTTTCTTCATAATTAATGCGTTCCCAAGGATGAAACTTTGAACATCGATTAAAATAACTTCATATTATAACTTGGAATACTTAATATTTTCTAAAACATAATCATAATTATGCAATCCAACATTTGTTTGTCTACTGACGTCATCAAAGTACAGGTCGCGCCATCTTTTTTCTGGTTTCAACACCACCAAAGGAAAAGTTATTGATTTTTAATATAATCATGGTTATGTTTCAGAAAATATTAAGTATTCCAAGTTATAATATGAAGTTATTTTAATCGATGTTCAAATTTTCATCCTTGGGAACGCATTAATTATGAAGAAAATGTGTACAGAAGTTTGCCCATTGGAAGTATAGGAAGCAAAATCACTAGACGTCCAGCTTAAACGTATACATGGAATGTCGGTATCCAGGAGACTGAAATAAAGCTGAATGCTAACTTTCAAAAAATGACGATGTCATCATCATCATCATTGTCAACCATTATCAATCCGCTGCTGGACGAAGGTCTCCCCAAGTTTCTTCCACAACGGTCTATCTTGTGCCGGTCTCTTCCATGTTATTCCCGTATACTTTCGAATTTCATCCGCCCATCTCCCATGTGGTCTTCTTCTGGGTCTTTTCCTGTCCCTTGGAAACCAGTCTAAAATTTCAGCTATCCATCGATGGTCTGTCCTTCTGGCAATATGTCCTGCCCATTGCCATTTCAGGGATTTTACTCTGGTCATGATATCTTCCACTCTTGTCATTTTTCTGATCCACGAGTTCCTCTTCTTATCTCTCCTGGTTACACCAAGCATGTACCTCTCCATGCTGCTTTGAGTTGTCTGCAGTCTCTGTATGTCTCTTTTAGTTAAGGTCCACGTCTCTGCGCCATACGTAAGCACTGGAAGGATGCATTGATCAAACACTTTTCTTTTAAGACATAATGGCATATTGCTCTTGAAAATTATACTGCTCCTTCCAAAAGCTCTCCAGGCAAGTTTTATACGCCGATCTATTTCTTCATCAATGTGACCTTCACTTGATATCTGCTGTCCAAGATAAACGTACGCATCTGTTAACTCCAGCTTTTCTCCATCAATCGATAAATCTTCATTTCTTAATAAAGCATTGTACATCACTTTTGTCTTCTGAAAGTTCATTTTTAATCCCCCTTCTTCACTCCTGTCAGCAAGTTCCTGGATCATACTCTGCAGCTCTGATGGGGTAGTTGCAAAAATGACTACGTCATCAGCAAAACGAAGAAGAGTTAGATAATCTCCATCCCTTTGTTTTCCCAGCTCAGTGATTGAAAGACATTTTTTTTTTTGATTGGAGGTTTAACGACCACCGTGAGCAACTCAATGGGCTATAAGCAGTCGCCCGTCCCTAATTTAGGGTCACTGGTTTCAGGGAAGGGAGAGAGCCTGTGCCGTAAGACAAACACAACATCCATGCCTCACCGGGATTCGAAGCCGGACCCCGTTCGGACGAATGATCAGAGGCCATCGCTTAGACCACTACGCCACCGGGGCGGCCAAAGACATTTTCCAATGTCGCATTAAAGAGTTTGGGAGATATGGTGTCACCTTGTCTCACTCTCTTTCCAATTTTTATGGGTGCTGTATTCTCAAATAGCCGAATCCTTGCACTTGCATTTTCATAGATGTTATGAATAATATTAATGTATGCATCTTCAATACCGCAGGATTTCAAAGCCATTGTAACTGTTGATGATTTCACCGAATCAAAGGCCTTTTCATAATCGATAAAAGCCATGCATTATGGAAATTCATATTCCCTTGCTCTTTTAATTAGTTCTCTTAGTACGTGGATATGATCTATTGTGCTGTAGCCGATATGAATAGCCTTTTGGCCACTTTTATCCCATGTGCCATGAGTTCCCAGTGATCCCTCAATCGGTCAACAAGACGGGGGAAAAAAACCCCTCAAGACAAAGTTCTAAACTTCGAGAGATCTCGGTACAGAAACGAATGGCTGCTGCAGATGAGGATGTCATAATTTTCAATCTTTCGTCTTTCATACTTTTCGTACTGTACGCATGTACACTGCGCACCAGCATTCAATGCAAAAATTCCATATCATTGTTTTCTACTGTAAATTCCCAATGTTTTCCCTATTTTTACTGCACACACAAGCATCAAAAATTTCAAAAGAAAAATTAGCAATCGGAATTAGTGTTATCTCTAAAATATTTGTAGCACCTTCTAAGAACAGAAATGGCATGGTCAGATTTCCAGGGAGGGCAAGTGCCCCTCTTGCCCTCCTACATGGGCTCCCATGGTAATACGGCGTTTAGAGAATGAATGGCACCTTTTAGAAAATTTCCGTCAAAACTAATTATGCTAACAGCATGCTTTTCGCACCGTACGAGAGATAAATTCCGAAAGCTTGTTTTTAACTTTCTTAATCCTCCCTAAAAAAATGAAAGAAAGAAGAGCTACGTGAGATCTGGTATTCGCCAGCTAAATGTCCAATCGGAAAGTATTATCACTCATACAAAGTTTGACTTCTTCCATAATACTGGCAGTGCGTTCCTTCAAATCGTGTACAGATCTGGGGCTTGAAATATAAATTTAGTCTTTTACGATCGCCGTAGATAAGAAACTTTTTTTAGTTGATTTTGGGGGAACAAAATCGTTCCACTCAAACTTCCATGAAGTTCCTGTGTGACTCTCCGTCTACTGAACCCCAGTGTGATGGCGTTCCATGTTGTTCGAAGAAAACCTTCCTTTACTTGCGGAGCCGATACGATAAAAGTCGCATCTCACGTGCGTCCTCTATTGTCGGACGTTCGGAAATTATTCGTACCTACCGTCCTAAAACACTGATTTCTTTATTTTCAGGACGCATACTACACGATAAGGAAGTGCAAGATAAGTGCCGCTGTAAACTGACATTTGGAATGAGTCATTAAGCTTTATGACCCGTGGACGTAAGTGTCCTTCGATCGCCACACACAGTCATCTCGGGCAGTGGAGATGGAATGAGCATGTTTTCGAATATACACTATATTGACAAAAGTCACCGGACACCTAGAAGAGAAACACAGCATAGCATTTATTGACATACATTAGTACGGTGTCGGTCCACCTTTGGCCTACACGTGTCTTCACGAACTCCGTGTTTGAGGGCTTCACGTACGTGTTTGTGTGTACCATCATTGTTCTTCTGTGTGTATGCCGAAGTTAAAGGTCTGTGCTTTCATTCAAGATCCCTCACGAGTTGGTGAGTGCTTATTTTGTTTCATTATCAGTGTTTTAGTTTCCACACCGAGCTGGTCGTTTTCTTCGTTAACCCTTGCCATTGATAATGTCATCTGCCGATGAGGGCGCCGTTCCCTCAATCATCGCTGCAGCTCCTCGCGTCGCCTCTTCAACGACAGACGAAGCCGATCAATCATCTTCGCTTGCTAGTGGAGAGCCTCTTAATTTTCCTCCTGTCATTTGCACGTCTTCTCCTGTCCAGGTCTCCAACTCTGCCATTAAGAACGTGGATGTGACGCCCCTGGCCTCTGCTGACGATGATGAAGTCATGGACGTCTCTGATGGCGTCGCTAATCTGCCCTCTACAGTTTCTACTGCCTCTACTTCCAGTATATTGTCTCATCTTACGTCAATGCCTTCCAGAGGAGACGCTTCTGCACGCACGTATTCTTGCGGCTGCCTCTGGTATTCCACCGGCTTCCTCCTCGTCTCGTCTGCCCCCTATGGATTCTTACGTTACTCTCGACGGTGACACCATCTTATTAGACATTTTCGAGAACTCTCCTGCTGGCCAACGTCTTTATTCGACTCTCGAGTTGGGGGTTGTTTTGATGCGCTGCCCAACACTCCTTTGAAGCAGTACAGCTGCGCTCTCAAGAAGATGCTTCCTTCTGGTGCCATCACCCACCTCACCCGAAAGCCACGAACTGTAATTGTTTATTTTTCGAAGAAAGAATATGCAGAGTTTGTCTTGTCTCGGGGCCTATCAATTGGCGATCGTCACCTCTTAGCCGAATCCATCGCCCAGAGTCCTGTTCTGGTCTCTCTATATCCGGTACCCCCGGAGATCTCTGATGATATGTTGTGTGCTGCACTTAGTCGAGGCGGCAGGGTAGTCGGCCCAGTGAAGACTCTGACCTCTTTCCCCTTTGACCCCGATGATAAACATATCTGTGGCTTCCGTAGAACTGCTCGCATCAACTTCCCGTCGGAAGAGCATCTCATAAAGTTTCCACGGTTCCTCGATGTTCGTTGCGGTAACCAGCGCCGCCGGATTGAGCTCCTCACCTTTGCTCATAGCTCACGCTGCAAGGCTTACGGCCATCAGCAGGCTGAATGCCCCCAGGCAGAGCCACTGACTCCTGCAGCTCCAAGGCAGCATTCTACCTCTTCCTCCGTTTCTGCTTCCAGGCCTCCTCCTGCATCTGCACCTCCTGAACCCAGTTCTGCCGAAAATCTGATTAAAGCCTTCGATCAACACGCGTCTTCCGATGTTGCTTTCTCCACTCTGTCGGATTTTCCTCCGCTTGACTCCTCCTTGCCTTCCCGTGCACTCTCTCCATCAGAGGCCATCACGGCTGATCTTCAAGCTTCATTCATCGTCGGCACTTTTGCTCCCGGCGATGAGGTGGACCTTTCCTCTGATTCCACATCTCGTGTGTCATCGATCCACGACAAACGTCGCTCTACTACCAGTACCGAGGCCCGGAGGAAAAAGAAGAAGTCACCTTCTCTGATTGGCAGCCCTCATCGTTCCACCCGCCTAGCAGGCTCCACGTCCCCCTGTCACGTTCTACCTCTTCCTCTTCAAAATCCAAGGGTCCTCTGCCAAAGTTTGAAGATTTCTCGATTCTGCTTACCAATGCCTCTCTTCCTTCAGAACCTGTCTTCTTTGAAGATCTTTACGAGTTTCTCACTCATAAAACAAATCGGGAGGCTTCTCTCATCTTTTTTCAGCAGTTTGAAGCAGTTCTTCCCGAGGTCTTCGACCAACTTACCTCCATCCTCAAATTCCTCCGGCATAATGCCAAGCAACCCGACTACGTCTTGTGGTGTCGTAGTATCATCAATCGCCTCGACACATTCCACAAAGCTGCCATAGCTGCCCTTCATCCGATGTCGGACTTACCCATTCAAGGTCGCCACTCTGAATTGTAGGGGGTTTGCTAACCCCCTCGCTAAGTCTCTCGTTCTGGAAGATCTCTCGCCTCTTGGGGCCGACTTAATCCTTCTGCAAAAGACGAACTGCCACTCCTCGACACTTTTTCATAGATGGCGCACTTGGGACTTCACCTTTCACCATGCTTTCCGTTACTCTGTGCGCAGTGGTACAGCAGGAGTTTCAGTCTGCCATCTCCGCATGCCGTGAAAGCTCCTTCTTAGCTACGTGGTCACCAGTGACTCCGTGGTTCGCTGTTACACCAAGTCCGTTACATCTCATGGTGAGTTAAGACTCTGCATTGACTTTTTTATGTTCTTTCGCAGTGCGGTGCCCCGCCTATGATCATTTTGTGCTTCCTCAAGCATTGCTCTGTTTGCATTGCTCTGCTTGCATCACGTTGTAACTTTGTCATTACTCATTCAATGTACATATAATCGCTTTTATCAGTTTGTATCATTCCTGTTCTTTTTTTTTCTTTGAGACGATTCCATGTTGCTCGTCTCCTCTGTTTTATTACATCAAAGCGATTCTGAAACCACCTTTGGCTTTAATGCATGCACAAGGTTTCGGAACACAAGTGATAGGTATGCGCTTCCATTCAGTACATAATGCTGCCGCTAACTGTTGCTTAGTAGTAGACCTTGGTTCCAAACTTCTTATGCGGCGCTGTAATTCATCCCATAGATGCTCTATGGGATTAAGATCAGGGCTCTGTGCTGGGCAGTCCACACATGATACGGAATTATCATCAAACCACGCCGTAACAATCCTTGCTTTATGGTTTGGTGCATTATCCTGCTGGTACCAACAAGGCTCGGTTTCAAGTATTGCCACAGAGTTGGTCGGACATAATTGTCCAGAATATCGAGGTAGACGTTCTGGTTAGCAGGTTTGTCCACGATAACCAATGGGCTGGGACCATACCACGAAGAACACCCCCTCGCGAGTACACTGCCAGCTCCGAACTTGACCGTACGAACAGTACACTGTGGTAAATAGCGTTCCCCTGGCTGCCGCCATACTAACACACGGCCATCAGACTGATGGATCGTGTATCTGCATTCATCAGTCCGTAGGATCCGTTCCCATTGATCTACGGTCCACGATAAATGTTCTTTACACCATGCTAAACGACGAGTAGCATTCCGAGTGGAGATTAAAGACTTATGAGCAACCGCACGACCACGGTAACCCATGGAATGCAGTTCTCTGCGAATGGTACGTGTACATACCGAGGTTCCAGCATTTTTTCTCACCTGTGCACTGAGGTATTGTGCAGCACTCCGTCCATTAGCTGCGACGACTGTTCTGAGGCTTCGACGTCCACTATCACTGATTTTCTTTGGTCTGCCGGTACGTTTTGCTGCTTCAGGCACGCCGTGTGTCTTCCACTTATTCAGTACATCCAAAACTGGTGACTTGGGTATGTTTAAACGCCTCTCGGTTTCTCATATGGACAACCCACGAATATTACACCCAACAATCTTTCCTTTCGCAAAGTCAGTTCTCTCCCGCCGCGACATTTTCACTCAACCTCACAGTGCGATATGATCGCGGTCAGCTGCAGACTTCTTTTTATACCGTTTGCAGCTGTACCGCGCATCATAACAACGCAGCGGATCCGTTCATTTGCTTTTGAAGGGGTGTCCGGTGACTTCTCAGTATAGTACACTGGCGTGCAAAAATCAAGGACGAGATGGTTTTTCTAATGTAACGTCGTGCAGAAGTGCTCCACATCGACTCAAATCAAACCATAAGATCCCCAAGATATAAGAATATGGGACAAGTGAGCAAAACCGTCAAAACAAGGAATCCAAAGGATACAAAGGCACTTTATTGAAAAGGTAGCTTCGAGCACAACTGGACAGAAGACAGAAACGTCCATGTGACAGGCGGCTGCCAAGAAAAATCCTGTCTTTAGTAGGGGATATGATCCCCCTGACTGCGTTGCAGGATTTACAACGTCTGTCCATGCTGAGGACGAGGTTGTCAAGGAGCTGTTGAGGTATCGCGGCCAATTCCTCTTGTAGCGCCGATCGCAGCTGCGGAATCCTTGCTGGCGGCTGGTGACGTGCTGCCAAGCGTCTCCCGAGAAGGTTCCACACGTGTTCGATTGGATTTAGGTCCGGGGACCTTGAGGGCCAATCCATGCGTTGAATAGTTTCACTCCCCAACAGCTCTGTGACAGCCACTGTACGATAAGGTGTAGCGTTGTCGTCCATGAAGAGGAACTCAGGACCCACAGCCCCTCTAAACAGACGCACGTGAGGCAGGAGAACCTCGGTACAATAGCGGACACCAGTGACTGAACCTCCTTGGAAGATGTGGAAGTCAGTACGGCTACCAAGCATGACACCGCCCCAAACGAGAACTCCGCCACCTCCAAACCGGTCCCTTTCGACGATGTTGGAGGTGTGATTGCGTGTTCCCTGCTCTCTCCAGATGTGTATACATCCAGAATCGTTCGTGAGACTAAATCGGCTCTCATCCGTAAAGAGAACTCGACCCCATTGCTGATGTGTCCAGTTCTTGCGTTCCTGGCACCACAGAAACCGCCGTCTCCGATGAGCAGGTGTTAATTGCACACACCGTACTGGTCGTCGTGCAAATAGACAATTTTTGTGCAGCCTCCTGGCCACAGTAAAACGCGATAACGGACGCCCAGTTGTCTGTAGCATGTGCCTTGCGATTTCTCCCGCTGTCTGCCGTGTGTCTCTTCTCGCCTGTAGAACAATATACGGGTCGTCCGCCGCCCGCCGTGGTTGCTCGTGGACGACCACTGCTAAACTGTCGGACAGCTGTTCCTGTCCTTTGAATTGCTCTCCAAGCTCGTGAAACGATACTGTGAGCGATCCCGAACTCCTCGGCCACACTAGTCACACGTCGACCTTCTTCCAACTTCCCAATGACGCGACCTCGGGTAAAGTCATCCAAATGTCGTCTACTGGATTGCCTGTTAGCCATATCACACGGTGGTAGCAACTCGACGTCGTTCAAACCGATGTACACCGTGCAATAGCTTTCACCAAATTGCTGAGCGCACACCGCTCGTGTGCTTCACACACCCCCCACCCACCCCGTCATGCTGCATATATGCGCATGCCCTACCGTACCGGACCCTAGTCTATCTCCTGAGTGGTCTTTCGGTCCGTTCTGCCTGCTCGTTCCGCTGGTATGCTAATTTCTCCTCTTCGTCCTTCATTTTTGCACACCAGTGTATATATATATATACTCAGTAGTCAAAATATTAGAGACAGGGATGATGCGCAGTTGGTATGGACATCCCTCGCGCAGAATGGGACAGACCCAAACCGAATACTGGGGATAAATAGGCGGACAGCAGGGCTTCCCAATGGTGTATTGCAATCGACAAACATGCGTAAAAGTGGTAATCTGAGCGACTTTGATAGTGGACACATTGTCGGCGCAAGACAGATGGGTCATTCTATCGCCCAAGTGGTAAGAACACTAGACTTCCCGAGGGCAACCGTATCAAGGGTGTACCGCGAGTATACCATTGATGGACGTACCAGCGCCCAGAGAGCAAGCGGTGACCGACCATATGCCATTGATGATCAGGGTCGACGTAGACTATCCAAGCTCGTACAGACCGACAGCTTCGCAACGGCGGCGCAAATCACATCCTGGTTAAATGTCGGAGGCCCAAGAAACGTCCACAAGCGAACGATACGGTGCACGCTGCATACTCTGGGCTACGGGAGCCGATGCCCTACTGGTGTGCCACCCTGTTGACTGCTCGTCATTAGAAATTACGCCTCGCCTGGTGCCGGAAACATCAACACTGGACCTCAGCAGAGTGACACAGCGTTGTGTGGTCAAATAAATACCATTTTCAGCTGTACTAAGCTGACGGGAGGGTGCGGGTGTGGCGTCGACAGCATGAGACCATCGCCGCGTCGTGCCATGTCGGCTCTGTTCAAGGCGGTGGTGGCCCTGTGGTGATTTGGGGAGCCTTCTTATGGAACACATTAGTTCTGTGACGTATATTCTAAATTAACTTTCATTTTTAGTTTCTTTCCCTATGTAAATTTTAAGCTTGTTCTCAGCTATACTTCCCAACTTAACGTGACATCTTCTCTCTCACGAGAATACTGTTGTCGACACTCTTGAGGTCAGTGTGCACGTGACGTATGAATGTATGAGATAAGAATGATAGATAAAAACAACGATACAACAGTTGCTCGGGTGTGGTGAATAGGTGGTGATGTGAATTACGTTATTTTCGAAGAGTGATCTATGCTATTGATACACTGAAGAGCAATTGAATTAGAGACAGCTGGCGTTATCCAAATGTGGAGCTGTGGGCGGCCCTGTAAACGGAAACGATATGACGTATGCAGCGATCCGACAATATAAGGAGTGATGCGACGGGAATCAGTAAGAGTCGGACGTAGTATGGGTAAGACGAAGGATCTAAGCGCATTTGATCGTGGGCAAATTGTCAGGGCCCGACGAATGGGTCACTCCATCTCGGAAGTCGTGCAGGCACTGGGATTTTTACGAGCCACTGTGTCACGGGTGCACCGTGAGTACATCGAATCCGGTAAAACCATCCCTGCAAGGGCCAACTGCCGTGGACAACAGCGTGGGGATGAGCGGGGTCATCGTCGGCTAGCTCGCACTGTAACAGCGGATAGAGGGGCCACAGTGCAAGAAATCACTCGGCATTTTAACGCTGGTGCACAAAAACGTGTAAGCAGCCACACCATCCAGAACCATCTCCTTGCTATGGGGTACAGAAGCCATCGTCCCACGAGGGTACCGCTGCTGACCACACATCACAGGGTGCAAAGATTAGCATAGGCGCGGGAACATCGCCACTGGACCCTAGACATGTGGGAAAATGTTGCCTGGACTGATGAGTCGAGATTCACGATGGTACATGCGGATGGCAGGATACGAGTACGGCGCAAACCACATGAAGCGATGGATCCTTCTTGCCAGCAGGGTACTCTTCAAGCTGGTGGGGGTGGCATTCTCGTCTGGGGACTGTTTACGTGGACTGAAATGGGACCCCTGGCAGTGTCACATCGTCCCTCACAGGTCAACGTTACCGGGATATCCTGGACGACCATTTGCTCCCGTTTGTGCGTCTTCAACATCCTACTGGGGACCTCATCCTGCAACAAGACAATACACCGTGCCATCGCTCCCGAATTGTATCCGAATGGTTGGATGAACACTCCACCGACGTGACCTCGCTTCCTTGGCCAGCTAGGTCACCTGACCTCAATCCCATCGAGCACATCTGGGATGCCATCGAGAGAGATGTTTGAGTCTCTGAACCCCTCCATGAAATCTTCGTGAACTGTGGGAGCTTGTTCATGGGTCGTGGATTCGTATGGCTTCCCAAGGCTTCCGGTGTCTTGTCGAGTCCATGCCGAGACGAATCGCCGCCGTCATCAGGGCGAAAGGTGGTGCTACACGTTACTAGACAGGTAACTCTAATTCAATTGTTCTTCAGTGTATAGTGGTGGATATGTGGTATGTGGCTATGTGAATTACGTTATACCTGGAAGTACGATATCTACGCTATTGATATAATGGTGGAATAAAGAATCAATTTCAGTAAGTTGACTTCTGTCTTATGTTTCGTCTGGCCGTAAAGGTTCAATTAAGGAAGTGTTCCATCCATGGTGGAATAAAGAATCAATTTCAGTAAGTTGACTTCTGTCTTATGTTTTGTCTGGCCGTAAAGGTTTAATTAAGGAAGTGTTCCATCGTAGTCTTACCTAATAATTTAGACATAACGTAAGAACGACAATATTTTAGCACGAAAAGAAATTACTTTATAGTTCCCTTAGTGTGTCTGGAGAGGTCCTTAACCGCTACGCGCTGCCAGCATGTGCTGGCTGATGAATTACATGCTTCTATGGCTTTCGCGCATCTGGCGGCAGATGGTCTGTTTCAGCAAAACAATGCGCCGTCACATTGGGCCGCAAACACCCAGGCATGGCTCGAGGAACACTCATCTGAGTTTGGTACCATCCAGTGGTCCCCAATATTCACGGATTTAAACCTTGTAGAAGCTCTCTAGGATGCCGTGGAGCGGAACATCAGATCCAAGGATCCTGGACCGACGTCTCGGGCAGAGCTGGGACAATGCTACAACAAGCATGGCTGGGAACATCAGATCCATGGATCCTGGACCGATGTCTCGGGCGGAGTTGTGGACAATGCTGCAACAGGCATGGCTGGGAACATCAGATCCATGGATCCTGGACCGATGTCTCGGGCGGAGTTGTGGACAATGCTGCAACAGGCATGGCTGGGAACATCAGATCCATGGATCCTGGACCGATGTCTCGGGCGGAGTTGTGGACAATGCTGCAACAGGCATGGCTGGGAACATCAGATCTATGGATTCTGGACCGATGTCTCGGGCGGCGTTGTGGACAATGCTGCAACAGGCATGGCTGGGAACATCAGATCCATGGATCCTGGAGCGATGTCTCGGGCGGAGTTGTGGACAATGCTGCAACAGGCATGACTGGGAACATCAGATCCATGGATCCTGGAGCGATGTCTCGGGCGGAGTTGTGGACGATCCTGCAACAGGCATGGCTGGGAACATCAGATCCATGGATCATGGAGCGATGTCTCGGGCGGAGTTGTGGACGATCCTGCAACAGGCATGGCTGGGAACATCAGATCCATGGATCATGGACCGATGTCTCGGGCGGAGTTGTAGACAATGCTGCAACAGGCATGGCTGGGAACATTAGATCCATGGATCCTGGACCGATGTCTCGGGCGGAGTTGTGCACAATGCTGCAACAGGCATGGCTGGGAACATCAGATCCATGGATAATGGACCGATATCTCGGGCGAAGTTGTGGACAATGCTGCAACAGGCATGGCTGGGAACTTCAGAACCATGGATCCTGGACCGATGTCTCGGGCGGAGTTGTGGACAATGCTGCAACAGGCATGGCTGGGAACATCATATCCATGGATCCTATACCTACGTCTAGGGCGGAGTTGTGGACAATGCTGCAACCGGCATGGCTGGGAACATCAGATTCATGGATCCTTGACCGACGTCTCGTGCCGAGTTGTGGACAGTGTTGCAACAGGCATCGCTGGCATTACCTGCTGAAACCCTCCAGCATCTGGTGGAGTCGATGCCTCGGCATGTACAGGATGTCATTCGTGCTACAGGAGGACCAACACGTTATTAGATTGGTATCTCTAATGTTTTGTCCATTCAGTGTATTCAATCGTGGCCAAACGTCCTGCACCAGTATACCGAAAGTCAAATTTTTGACGTTTGAAGTCAACTTATACAGCGTAATGGTAATGTCAGGATTACATATTATACATCATTTTAAAGGAAATTTTATGCTGAATTTAATTAGTTTTACAGAATGTTATTACCAGTAATAGAAGGGAAGTTACAAGCAAAAGTACAGCGTCTAGTCATAAAAAGCAACAAATAGTGGAATTTGCGAAATTAGTGTACAATGCATTTAACGTAAAATTACTGTACAGCCCATTATTGAAACTTGCAGGACACTTGAAATAACTGACCAACAAGCAAAATACACTTCAAAATTTATTTATTTTTTTGATTGGATGGTTAACGACCACAGTGAGTAACTCAATGGGCTATAAGCAGTCGCCCGTCCCTAATTTAGGGTCACTGGTTCCATAGAAGGGAGAGAGCCAGTGCCGTAAGACAAAAACAACATCCATGTCTTACCGGGATTCGAACCCGTATCAATTTCGTACGAATAATCAGAGGCCATCGCTCAGACCACTGCGCCATTGGATAACCTCGGTTACTTAGTAACAAAGTGCACCTTCTTGGCATGGAACTAATGAGCTTCTCTAGTTGTCCATTGGGAATAACACGGTGCCATACGGCCCTTACAGACTCAATTTAAGTCTTTAATTAAAGTCTCTAATGCCTCTGCGTGACATCCCGTGACATCCTGTACGTGCCGATTAAAAATTTAAGTCTTTAAATAAAGTCTCTAATTTAATGAGCGCTGTTTCTTTAACAATCAATTAAAAAAAAACTTACAGCGAAATATACACTGACGGAAAAAAAAAATCCCAACACCAAGAAGGGGTTGTGTTAGATAAACGACAGTTAGTAGGCGGTGAGAGTACATCTGTAAGATGACGTCTATGCAAATTTCGCGCTCGGCACATACGTGTGGCGCTAGTAGCGCCCCTCGGAACATGCAAAGCAGGTTTGCTGTAAATACGCGCTGTAACGTTCGTTAGCGTTAGTTATCGTTGAGATTCGACGTAGTGTGTTGATGTTAGTCAAGAATGCCTTTAAGAAGACGAAGAAGCCATTATCAACAGCTCACGGAGTTTGAACGAGGTCGTGTAATAGGGCTACGAGAAGGTGGATTTTCTTTTTGCAATATTGCAGAACGACTTGGCAGGAATGTAGCCACCGTGCATGATTGTTGGCAGCGGTGGTCAAGGGAAGGTACTGCCTCAAGAAGAACGGGTTCCGGCCGGCCACGTGGCACTACTGAGAGGGAAGAACGCTGTGTACAGCGTATGGCCGTGGCGCATCGCACTGCGTCTGCGGCAGCAATTCGAGCTGCAGTTGCCACCACAGTGACACAACGAACTGTTACAAATCGGTTACTTGAAGGACAGCTCCGAGCCAGACGCCCTGTAGCCAACATTCCACTTACTCCAAACCACTGCCGTTTGCGACGTCAGTGGTGTCAAGCTAGAGCTCATTGGAGGACGGAGTGAAGATCTGTTGTGTTTTCTGATGAAAGCCTGTTCTGCATGGGTGCCAGTGATGGCCGTGTGTTGGTTAGAAGGAGGCCAGGTGAGCGCCTGCAACCAACCTGTCTGCGGCCGAGACACACTGGACCTACACCTGGAGTTATGATCTGGGGAGCAATTTCCTATGACAGCAGGAGCACTCTCGTGGTTATCCCACGCACCCTGACGGCACAGTTGTACGTCGGTCTGGTGATTCAACCTGTTGTGCTGCCATTCATGAACAGCATTCCAGGGGGTGTTTTCCAACAGGATAAAGCTCGCCCGCATACCGCTGTTGTAACCCAACATGCTCTACAGAGTGTCGACATGTTGCCGTGGCCTGCTAGATCACCAGATCTTTCACCAATCGAGCACGTATGGGACATCATTGGACGACAACTCTAGCGTCACCCACAACCAGCATTAACCGTCCCTGTATTGACCGACCAAGTGCAACAGGCATGTAACTCCATCTCACAAACTGACATCCAGCACCTGTACGACACAATGCATGAACGTTTGCGTGCTGGCATTCAACATTCGGGCGGTTACACCGGTTATTAATGTACCAGCATTTCACATTAAAAATAGCTCTTCTCGCGCTTACATTAAGCTGTGATCTTGAAACCTTAATCGATTAAATATGTTACCTATACAAATGTATTGCCGCCATTTCATTCCTCTACAACTATTTTTTCGTGGTGTTGGGATTTTTTTTTCCGTCAGTGTAGTTCACACCTTTTTGAATGGAAAATTTATATGAAATTCTGTAAAAAATATAATAACAACATAATTTTTAAAGATTTCTCCTTTAAAATGCATCTGCAAGCTGATAAAATGTTTACTTTGTGACGTATACGCCAATAATGCTACATATTTTTCTTTCTATTATGGCTTGATTGTTTTCATATTAATGCACTATTAGATAGTAATACGTTTTGACATAAAAATAATTTTACGCCGTACAGAAAGTTCAGCTTACCTTTCCTTGAGATGTTGGAAATTATAACGAAGTAAATTTCTCCGTCATTTTTGGTCTACGCCGGGAATCGAACCCGAGTCCGCTTATTCCGGAACAAGTCGCTCTACCAACTGAGCTACGCAGACGTTCATTCTGACTGCTATCTGCCTTTTATGTCGTGTGCGTCCTGCTGGCAGGTACGTCACAAAATCCAGGTTGCTGGGAATCTCGTGAAAAGTTGTCCCTGTGTAACTCGAATTTTTTCTTTAAGTCTAGCAAAAGGGAACACAAGTCATTTTCTATATCTTCTTAAAAGAGCCGATGATATAGTTTAAGAGAAATGCTTCAAAAACGGTCTGTTCTGAGCGATGGCTTCTGATGGGTCCGAGTTCGAATCCCGGCGAAGAATGGGTGTTGTGTTTGTCTTACGGCGCTGGCTCTCTTCCTTTCCTGGAACCAGTGGCCCTAAATGAGGGACGGGCGACTGCTTATAGCCCACTGAGTTGCTCACGGTTGTCGTTAAACCTCTAATCAAAATGAAGGAAAAAAAAAAGAAAAAAAAACGATCTCAAGAAAAGTAAGATCGACACCCAATGCTTCCCTAAGAGCTACCTCCGCAAAATTCTCATTTTCTATGCTCGGTTAACGACGCCACCTAGTGAAACTTTTAGCCAGCGTTCAAGCTACATGGGAAACAAGCGTTACTGCTCAATGAACAGGTCATATCTATTACCTAGATCCACATGTGATTAGAGGTACGACCTGCTCAAAAGGTGAAATGCCACCGAAAAAGCGTCCTGTTTTTCTTTTTGAGTTACGACAGAAGTGACCGCATGGTGGCTCTAGTTACACTCACAAACCTCACAATTCACGCCGTCGCCGTATTGAGGTTTGTTTGGAATTTGCCGTTGAAACTTACCTTTCTGAAGTCGAAAATGTTGCACCAAGTGATGCATAAGTAATATTTTCATTGAAATAAGTTAGCATCATCGTTTTTTTTATTGTATGAATGACGTGGGAAATATTTATTCTTGTTGGGGGTGCCCAGAAGTTCATTCTATCAATTTTCCGTATTTACATTTTGTCTAGTATCAATATCGAAGTATTTAATAAGGAAATTGCGTAGAATTTAAAATAAATAACTAAACTGATTATCAGTCAGCTTGAACAATCGTACTCGTGAAAAAAAGAAAGTAATAGAGGTTTGTAATAGGACGGTATGCTGTACGAACATAAATGCAGTGTATTTTGATAGTAGAAGACATGAAGACATGAAATATGTAACTAGTAGAATAACAGGAGTGCTTAACACGTGAGAATGAAACACAAAATGGTACACAGCATCGCATGATGTAAGTGCAAAAACAAAAATCACTAATTTAGATTTTTAAGTTGCGGAGATATTCACACTTAAGAACACACAACAGCAATGCAAAATTCATCTAGGCCGCCGTGAGTTGTGCGGGTAATAAGAGACCCCTGACGAGACGCTTGTGCGTAAACATTTGAAATAATGAGACGCTACAGTTTGCCATTTGGCTAGGTCTTACCTCTAATCATTTGTGGTCTAGCTATTACGTAGAAATATGTCTAACCTCGCTACAGATAGTCTAAATAAAGTCTAACCTCGCTGCAATATGTTTAACCTCGCTACAGATAGAAATATGTCTAACCTCGCTACAGATAAAGCAATTATATCGATAAAATCCAAATCAATATAAAACTTGAGTTTTATATCGATATTACAGGGTTTTTTTATATAAAGTATTTTACTCATGTATTACAACTGATGTTAAACTCTATTGATTTGGACACAGGGCAATAGCTACCGGGAGGGCTGTAACGTACCAGGAGATGTGACGTACCTGCCAGAAGGACGCACACGAAATAAAGGCAGATAGGAATCAGAATAAAACGTCCGCGTAGCTCAATTGGTAGAGTGACTTATTCCGGAATGATGGGATCCGGGTTCAAATCCTGGCGTGGACAGAAATGACGGAGAAATTTACTTCGTTATAGGGCGGTCTACCAGAATGGTCATACCAGGGACGTAAATGCGTGCTCTGAGGGGCATAAAACACAGCGTGTGAATAAATTTACTGAAAATTGTACCAAAAAAAGAAAGTTATATTGTTCAGTATTTTTTCTAAAGACTTTAGTTATTAGTTAGCAGCATACAACATTCAGTGCAGCTAATCAGAGTACACAGCAACCTACACTGTGAGGTGTTAACCAGAGTTGGAAACGAGTCACAAATTTTGGACTCGGACCCGACATCCCATAGCTGGACCCGACCCGATCCGAACCCGTAACTGACCCGGACAAATCTGCTTTGAACTATGAATTCAAAACTCAAATTATGTATGTATACATATATATATATATATATATATATATATATATCATAAATAATAAAGGCAAGCAGCACTTGAAGATCATTATGGGAAATTTCAATGCGAAAATAGGGCAACGGCAACAGAATGAAACTTCAGTAGGTAAATTCAGTCACGGCAACAGAACCTAGAGTGGAAATACTCTCGTAAAGTTTGCAGAGGCAGAAAGGTGTTTCATCATGAATTCCCTTTTCAAGAAAAAGCCGCAAAGGAAATGGACATGGAGGCATCCCAATGGATTGACAAATGAAATTGATTTTATTATGTGTAACAAGAAATTTGTCATGGAAGACTGCAGTGTGCTAAACAAGTTCAACACAAGTAGTGACCATAGAATGGTAATATGTAAGATGCACCTCAATGCTAAACTCGAGCGTGGCAAGCTCATAAAACTAACAAAGTGTATTGACACGACCAACCTTAAAAAACATCATAATACCTTCAAATTGGAACTGAGGAACAGATTCTCTGCTCTAGAAGGTCTAGCGTCGGAAGAAGTGAACATCTCTGAAGTTAACAGAAAACTAACCAAGGCTCTTATGGAAACAGCAACAAAAATAGCTGGTACTAAGAACAAGTTGCATACGAACAAATTATCAGGAAAAAACAAAATTCTGATGCAAAAAAGAAGAGAGATGAGAACAACTAAAAGAGATGTGACTTCCAAAGTGGAATATATAGAGCTAGGCAAGACGGTACGAAAAAGTATCACTGAAGATGTAAGGAAATTCAACTGTGAACTAGTGAGGAAAGCAATTGAAAACAACCAAAGCCTAAAGAGAGCAAAGGGGCATCTGAGTAAGGGAAGAAAACAGATTATGGCTCTGAGTAAGGGAAGAAAACAGATTATGGCTCTGAGTAAGGGAAGAAAACAGATTATGGCTCTGAGTAAGGGAAGAAAACAGATTATGGCCCTGAGAAAAGAAGATGGTTATGTAACAAGAAACAGAGGTGAAATTTTGACAAGGGTGAAAGATTTCTACTGAAAACTATATGAAAGGGATGATACATGTACTCCAGACATCATGAAAGGTACCAGAGTTCTTCCAGTCCTCCCAGCAGAAGTTGCACGTGCAATCAAGAACATAAAGGGGGGAATAGCTCCAGTAGAAGATTGAATTACTGTAGACATCATACAAGAAGCAAGTGGAGAAATCGAAACAGTACTCGCACAAATTTTTACTCGATGCCTTAATGAAGCGAAGATTCCTGAGGATTGGAAAAATGCTACAATGATCCTGCTACATAAAAAAGGTGACATTGAGGATCTCAGGAACTACAGGCCTATCAGCCTCCTATCAGTGGTTTATAAAATATTCACTAAAGTTCTTACACACCGCTTGAACGTGACAATGGACATGGCTCAACCGAGAGAACAAGCTGGATTCAGAAGTAGCTACAGCACTATAGATCGTATCCACGTACTGAGAGAACTAACTGAAATAGCGAGGGAATATGAATTTTCATTATGCATGGCTTTTATCGACTATGAAAAGGCCTTTGATTTGGTGAAACCATCAGCAGTTACAATGGCTTTGAAATCCTGCGGTATTGAAGATGCATACATTAATATTATTAATAACATCTATGAAAATGCAAGTGCAAAGATTAGGCTATTTGAGAATACAGCACCTATAAAATTTGGAAAGGGAGTGAGACAAGGTGACACTATATCTCTCAAACTCTTTAATGCCTCATTGGAAAATGTCTTTCAATCACTGAACTGGGAAAACAAAGAGATAAATATTAATGGAGATTATCTAACTTACCTTCGTTTCGCTGATGACGCAGTCATTTTTGAAATATCAGTGCTGCAGAGTATGATCCAGGAACTTTCTGACAAGAGTAAAGAAGTGGGATTAAAAATGAACTTTCAGAAGACAAAAGTGATGTACAATGCTTTTACAAGAAATGAAGATTTATCGAATGATGAGGAAAAGCTGGAGATAACCAATACCTACATTTATCTTGGACAGCAGATATCAAGTGCGGGTCACATTGATGAAGAAATTAATCGGTGTATAAAACTTGCCTGGAGAGCATTTGGAAGAAACAGTATAATTTTCAAGAGCAATATGCCATTATGTTTTAAAAGAAAAGTGTTTGATCAATGCATCCTTCCAGTGATTACATATGGTGCAGAGACGTGGACCTTAACTAAAAGAGACATACAAAGACTGCAGACAACTCAAAGAAGCATGGAAATATGCATGCTTGGTGTAACCAGGTGAGATAAGAAGAGGAACTCGTGAATCAGAAAAATGACAAGAGTGGAAGACATCATGACCAGACTAAAATCCCTGAAATGGCAATGGACTGGACATATTGCGAGAAGGACAGACCATCGATGGACAGCTGAAATTTTAGACTGGATTCCAAGGGACAGGAAACGTCCCAGAAGAAGACCACGTGTAAGATGGGCGGATGAAATTCGAAAGTATGCGGTAGTAACATGGAAGAGACTGACACAAGACAGACCGTTGTGGAAGAAACTTGGAGAGACCTTCGTCAAGCAGTCGATTGATAATGGTTGACAATGATGATGATGATGATGACATATATAAACGCAATATACATATTCATCCTAATAACTACTTGATATTTAATAACTGAAATCCTTTTTTAATAATAAAATTTGGTTACTTGCTAAATTTTAGTGTCATTTTTAGTGCCACTATTTTGCGTAATCCAGAAGTAATGGCTGACTATGACCGAGTAAATTATAAATGGGAATCATTATTTACGATCACACAAATATTTTTTTTATGTATTTAGATTGTTCACTCTTTCCACGCTTGGATGCAGGTGCGCATACTTTCATATGGTCCGTTAGATTTTTGGTTCCATATTCTTTTATTACACCTTCGACATCTTTTTTGTAATTATAGACTTCCCACCTTTTGAACAACAAGCAAAAGACCAAACAACACGGAATTATTCACCGGTTTCTTAATGAGACGAAACAATTTCCAGCATTCACTCTTCCCCTTGTGGTTTTGAACAAGCACGTATTTGTTGGCCTCGACGCCTTTCTCAACCTCCTTAATATTAAATCTATCGATATTAAAAAATAAGGAGTTAATTTCGACATGACATGTCATGGAAACGGGATGTTAGCACATCAATCGAAAACCTCTGAATGCTCATTGTGAAAGATACGGTGTGAAAAGTAACTCTTATTCATACAGTGAACTTCGCACGGAGAGAGTGAATCAGCTGAGAAGAAGGCGAATGGCGTTTGCCTGTGCCTTGCTCTGGACAATCGCACTGTAAAAGAACGCAAAGGAAGTATCATTTTACGATATAGTGTCGGTGTGTCTGACGTTGCTTTAAGGGAGAGACGACAATACTTTTGCATGGCAAATCCTTATTCACTCCGTGGGCACCAGTATCGACTACAAAATTTCACAACGCGCATTTTTCTTTAGAATATGTTTTTCTCTTTTCAAAAATAAAACGGGAATAAGACCGGGTCAAAATCGGATCTGGAACACCTTGACCCGACCCGTTGGACCCGCAAGAAATTGTCGACACGTTGACACGTGGCCCGTTTCCATCTCGGGTGTTAACCACTCATAAGCATGACAGTCATTGTCAAAAGCAGTGGATGGAGGCATATAAAACATTATGGAAATATGTCTAACCTCCATGACCTCTCCGAGCACGACGTAGAGAGTTAATTAGTCATTTGTGCTCTGTCTCAGAAAACTCCCTTGAAGCGTTAACCTTGAACAGAGTTCTCCCAAGCCCTAGCCCAAAGGCATCTTCCTATTGTTAGGTTCACTACCTAATACTCATTCGTTCTGTGCTGGTTCGTTTTCAATTCCGCAATTCTGCGGAGTGCTGTGTTGTCGGCGTTCACATAACTTTTACTTAACATAAACAACCATTTGCTCCTGTGTTTAGTTTTTTCTCAGTTTTTACGTTTTTAGTAAAATTGTCAAAAACCGAAAGTGAGATTTTTGAAATATCGTGATATTTTCCTATTATGGTTGTATGAGAAATTGAAAACTACCGAACTATTTGAGTGAAATTTGGAACTGATGAACTCTAAATGGGGAAGGGGGTATTTTAAGTCTCGCCCTCCCAGACAAGAAAAGCTCTCTCTGGGACTGTTTGGACACCTCTAAATCAGTATGAATTCCACAAGATCTGTAGTCCTTACTTTTTGCATTAAACAACATGCGTGTAAAGATACAGCTTATTCTTTTCTTCCCCTCACCCTTCTATTTTCTTTAAAGAAAGCTGACTTTATATACTTAAAGGAAATACAAAACGTTCCTGCTCCGCCCCCTTGGTGAAGTGGTCTTAGCGCTGGTTTCTGACCATTCGTCCGAGTTGGAGATCGGTTTCAAATCCCTGTGAGGTATGGATGTTGTGTTTGTCTTACGGCACTGGCTCTTTCCCATCTCTGGAACCAGTGGCCCTAAATTAGGAACGGGCGACTGCTTTTAGCCAATTGAGTTGTTCACTGTGGTCGTTAAACCCCAACAAAAGAAAAAAAACGTTTCTGCTCTTATAAAAACATAATACCTTTCAGGAATTTCAGGATGACTGTTTCTTAATAAGGCTAGTACTTCGGTAAGCGAACTTTTTCTTTCTTTCTTCTCTTATGCTGGACAAGCGAGGATAGTTTAACCCGCATCTCAGGTATGGCAGTAAAAAATTCAGAGTTCTAGGTGATTAATAATTAAAATAGAAAATAACATTGAGTTTTACGAGAAGGAATTTTAATGGCAGAAAACAATGAAAATATTTGTCCGATTTTCTAATTACGGGCACAATTGAAAAGGAAGAAAAAGTAAGGAGCCAAATGTGTACGGGAGCAGTCCCCCCCTGGTTCCGACGCCACTGGATGCAATACAGAATGCATACATTGCATCGTCTTTTGGCAGCACAAAAACGACAAGACAGCCACAGGATATTTGTTAATAGAGCTTAGTATTTTGATTTGTCGCGTCACTCAGTGACAGCGGAATGAATTGTAAATGTGAAGTGCAGGGTAGCGGTTGGATTTCTAATGTAAGAAGGAAGTGCACACCAGCCAAAAACTCTCGAGCGTATGGTCAAGGCCGGCTAAAGCCAGTCAGCAAGGTAATCGACGCATCGGCACGCCGTTACTAGGGGCACGCCTTTAACAACGCAACTCTTGCAAAATTTTAAATTTGTAAATGTTGAATAGCCTGCATGGGAGAAACAAAATATTTCTGATGCTCCTATAACCATATTCCGTTTTATAGGTGCCAACAAGGAGTTGTTTTTATCCAGAAGCACTACTGACCATTTTATCCTGCCTTCCTCTGTGACCACAGGCTATCTCGCTTTGTTGCATCTGTCAACGCATCTTCTTTTTTTTTTCTATCTTTTTTTTTTCTTTTTTTATTTGATTGAAGGTTTAAAAACCACTGTGAGCAAGTCAATGGGCTATAAGCAGTCACCCGTCCCTAATTCTGGGCCACTATCTGCAGGAAAGGGAGGGAGCCAGTGCGGAAAGACAAACACCGGGATTCGAACCCGGACCCGTCTCGGACGAATGGTCATAAGCCAGCGCTTTGACCACTGCGTCACAGGTCGGCCCCATCTTCTTCCCTTTTTACTTCTTTCTTTTTCTGAGGAAACGAAACACAGTGTTTATTTGCCTGAACCCTCTCCCCTCTTCCTGAAGTGCCGCATTTCCCATTAAAGGAAGGAAGCAGCTGCTTGGAGTGACAGTTAACGGTGGGGTGGAATTTCTCTCTATAAAGATTTCACAAAGCCCCTTTTTTTCGAATGAATGAAATGTAGAGGACATTGATAAATCACTTGCATATTTTAATATCTGTTTTTTTTGTTTTGTTTTTTTATTGGAGGTTTAACGACCACCGTGAGCAACGCAATGGGCTATAAGCAGTCGCCCGTCCCTAATTTAGGGTCACTGGTTCCAGGGAAGGGAGAGAGCCAGTGCTGTAAGACAAACACAACATCCATGCCTCACCGGGATTCGAACCCAGACCCCGTTCGGACGAATGATCAGAGGCCATCGCTCAGACCACTGCGCCACCGGGGCGGCTTTTAATATCTGTATTCTGAATAGAGAGAAGCATTAGTGGGGCCGACCCGGCTAGGTGAATCTAATACACCAATAATTTTACAAGAGGGGCAGTTCATATCCAGTATTTTTTTAGCGTTAATGAAATCACTATTTAGCCCGTGGTAATTTGTTTTTTTTTTTTTGATTGGAGGTTTAACGACCACCGTGAGCAACTCAACGGGGTACAAGCAGTCGATCGTCCCTAATTTAGGGTCACTGGTTCCAGGGAAGGGAGAGAGCCAGTGCCGTAAGACAAACACAGCATCCATGCCTCACCGGGCGGGATTCGAACCCGGTCTCTTCTCGGACGAATGGTGATAAGCCAGCGCTTAGACCACTGCGCCACCGTGGGGGCCCCCGTGCCAATTTGTGTCACTAAGTATTTGAAAGATACTAAAACACATTGTCTCTAAATGTTTGGATGTGGAATGGGGCAGAACAGTCAAATGCATGTGATTATGTTAAGTTCGAAAACATTATGTAAATTTCCTCCAGCAAAAAATTCACAAAGGGGAGCCGAAATGGCCCTCCGCATAGGGACGTAAACATGCCTTGAGTCGGTGCTGCGTATTCACTATCCAATGACATCATGGAGCTCTTCATCATTGTTTTTGAAACTGTGGAATACGTTTCAGAGAGGATGAGTTCCAAGAAGCCACACAGGCAGCCGTGGTTTGATAAATAACAAAAAAGACTATAAAACGTTTCTTACCAACGATTAGCGCAGCTGCAACAAAGACACACTAAGCACACAATTTACAAGAATTACTTTGAAAAGTAAGCGTACAATGTTACCAAAATACAAGGCATGCTCGCAGTGGTCTAAGCACTGGCTTATGAACATTCGTCCGAAAGGGGTCCTGGTTCGAATCCCGGTGAGGCATGGATGTTGTGTTTGTCTTACGGCACTGGCTCTCTCCCTTCCCTGGAACCAGTTACCCTAAATTAGGGACGGGCAAAGGATACAAGGCACAAGTATGTTAGGCTTAGAATTTAGTGAATGCTACTCGTAAACTGAAACCGCCGGCCCGGTAGCGTAGTGGTCTAAGCGCTGGCTTACGACCATTCATCGTGAAGGGTCCGGGTTCAAATCCCGATGGGATATGGATGTTGTGTTTGTCTTACGGCACTGGCTTTCTCCCTTCCTTGGAACTAGTGTCCCTGAATTAGGGACGGGTGACTGCTTATAGCTCATCGAATTGCTCACGGTGGTCGCTAAACCTTCAACCAAAAAAGAAGAAAAATGAAACCACGAGTTGACGGGCGAGAAATTTGTGGAAGTTACAAAGCATGCTCTTTTACCGATATACAGACGCTTTAATAGAAATGTTAAGGAAATCCACTATTACCAAGAACATGGGGCTTAACAGAGCGTCGTTACAGGCATGAACGCACTCAGCAGCTATCAACCAGGTAGAAACTCGGAAGCTTCGAAAACTGTAGTGACCTTAGTTGCGCCTTACCCGTGGGGACAATAGGGCACATGGCCCATTTGTCCCAACGGGTTAGGGACCCCCACGGACTGAAGACTGTGTCGGCATTGCCCCCAAGAGTTTTCCGAGCCACAGGATCTTAGTAAACATATTTGTACGTCCTTTTTTTTTTCTATTTCTTATGCTCGCACTAAGGGAAGCATCAACATACTTTCGGAATTCTCCTGATGCTACCAAACCCAATTTTTTTTTCTACGTAGGCATACTGAGCTGTGAGCATAAACTTGTAAAGACTCTCTCCCATGTGTCACGGGCTCGCATCTATACCACTGTGTCCATATCTATACTCATCTGCTCCACATGCCCATAAATTAGTTACCCGTTTCCTGAACTTTCGACAACAGCACAATCACAGGGAACAGCTTATCCTGCCCTTTTGAATGACACGTTTGAGTGTCACGCCAGTAAATGGGGGAGTTTTGTGTCTGGGGCGGCATGTAGCATGGAGTGAACCAGGAGTGAAGCTCTTCAATGCCTGCTTGAAATCCTCTTCACTCCAAGCTACATGCCACCGCAGGCACAAAAATCCCCCATTTGTTGGCGTGACACTTAAACGTGACATTCAAAAGTGCGTGTCTGTGGCCACTTTAAGGGAATGGTAAACGTTTCTCTCTCACAGAGAGTGGAAATACTCTGTTACGTCAAAACCAAAAAGTTCATAAAAGCCACGATATGATTGCATCATCCTAAAGTGTCGTTAATTGTCTAACACCCGTAGCGGAAAAGAAAATGTCTCTTGCGTGGTGTCTTTTTCTTCCTTTCCTAATGGGGGATGAGTAGGTTCCGAAGTCCAACATTTCTCGAAGGGGCAGGATATATTTGGATGATTTCACTTAGCTGATGAAAATTTTGCGCAGTCACTCAAACCTTTAAACACGAATGGAAGAAAGCACTTTTCTTACTCATATTTCGGTTCTTTGCATCATGCCGCAAATCTGAAAACTTGCTATACATTTACCAAGACCAAACATGATGTATCCAGGACCTTTGAGTCACAAGCTGTTCCTGGAAAAAGTACCTTCGGAAATTTCTAATATTCCGTTTGCAACATTTATTCGGTAAATGCTGCAAGTAATTGCTGTATTTCTGAATGCTTGGTTGTGCCTTTCATTTTACCTTGTTGAAGTATTTATTAGAACCGTTTTAATAGCACAAACCCTTTCTTTTGTAGCGGCAACATCCCGTGTCATAAAAATTTCCTTTAAAAAGACTAATAACGCTAAATTGAAAGTATACGATGAAAAGAATTGTATAATTCAGATAAGATGCCTCCATTGTTTTCATACAGGTACGAAGTACCTGATACAACAATATAATTTTCTATCAAGAAAAAATTTAAAATAGCATATACAGTATATTGAATGTACACTATATTGACAAAAGTTACCAGACACCTAGAAGAGAAACACAACATAGCATTTATTGGCATACATTAGCACGATGTCGGTCCACCTTTGGGATTAATGCATGCACTGACCCTTCGAGATATGCTTTCGACAAGGTTTTGGAACACAGCGATAGGTATGCGCTCCCATTCAGTACATAATGCTGCCGCTAACTGTTGCTTAGTAGTAGGCCTTGGTTCCAAACTTCTTATGCGGCGCTCTAATTCATCCAATAGGTGCTCTATGGGATTAAGATCAGGGCTCTGTGCTGGCCAGTCTACGCACAATACGGAATTATCGTCAAACCACGCCGTAACAGTTCTTGCTTTATGGCTCGGTGCATTATCCTGCTGGTACCAACAAGACTTGGTTCCATTGTATTGCCACAGAGTTGGTAGGGCATAATTGTCCAGAATATCGAGGTAGACGTGCTGGTTAACAGTTTTGTCCACGATAACCAATGAGCCGGGACCATACCACGAAAAACACCCACACACGAACACACTGCTAGCTCCAAACTTAACCGTAGGAACAGTACACTGTGGTAAATAGTGTTCCCCCGGCTGCCGCCATACCTACACACGGCCATCAGACTGATGGATCGTGTATCTGGATTCATCAGTCCATAGGACCCGTTTCCAATGATCTACGGTCCGCGATAAATGTTCTTTACACCATGCTAAACGACAAGTAGCATTCCGAGTGGAGATGAAAGGCTTATGCGCAGCCGCACGACCACGGTAACCCATGGAATGAAGTTCTATGCGAATGGTACGTGTACATACGGAGGTTTCAGCATTTTTACTCACCTGTACACTGAGTTTTTGCGCAGTACTCCGTCGATTATCTGTAACGACTCTCCTGAGGCTTCGACGTCTTCTATCACTGATTTTCTTTGGTCTGTAGGTACGTTTTGCTGCTTCAGGCACGCCGTGTGTCTTCCACTTATTCAGTACATCCAAAACAGCTGACTTGGTATGTTTAAACGCCTCTCGGTTTCTCTTATGGGCAACCCACTAATATAACACCCAACAATCTTTCCTTTCTCAAAGTCAGTTCTCTCCCGCCGCAACATTTTCACTCAACCGCACAGTGCGATATAATTGCGGTTAGCTGCAGGCTTGTTTTTATACAGTTTGCAGTTGTACTGCTCATCTTAACAACGCAGCTGATCCGTTCATTTGCTTTTGAAGGGGTGACCGGTGACTTTTGTCAATATAGTGTATATGTTCCACACAAAAAATTGTAGTTAGACGCTACTGAGTGACCTGAAGTGGAAAGGTAACTGATGATTGTATTGCTATGCCTGAAGCAATGTTCTGTACTTATGTGTTTGGGAAACAAATTATAATAACTCTACTTGGTATTTATCATATGACTGACTTGATGATTTCTAATCTGTACCTTTGTTGTCCCAATAGCTTAAAGAGCCTAAATTTAGTTTGGAACCAAACAAATCAGTCGAAAGTGCTGAAGTTTTAGTTCGAAAGATTGTTATACTGGAAAAGGCGGACTAAAACCTCACGAGACGGTTATCCTTGCGCCATTAATGCAACGATCGTTATGTTGTCAGAATGAGGGATATATACTTCAAGGAGGGAAGTTCCTTAGGTAGGGGCTCGATTTCAGGGTACAAAACTTTCAAATCTCCTCATAATGGTGGCACTTTCCAGGTGCATATCGTGCTCAGAATAATGCACATTATTTTACAATACAGGGTGATTCATAAAGAAATATACAGTTTCCAGATGCTGTAAAACAGTAACAGTTGAAGACACGGACCACAACAGCGAACCGTTAGGTAGATGTACTCATAAAGTTTGTGTCCCGCTACTGAGGGAAGTGACGTAGGCGATAGCGTGCGTGTCATTTTACTATTCAGTCAAAATGGCAGCGTCTGCAGTGGAGAAGGCGTTTTGTGTTCTTGAATTGAGCAAAACGGAATCTGTAACTGTTGTGCAACGGCATTTTCGATCGCGATTCGGAAAAGAACGTCCAACCAGAAAATCTATCTACGATTGCCATAAAAAATTTGGAACTACGGGCTGTTTGTGCAAACTTAAAAGTCCTGGACAACCACGTGTATCGGAAGAAGTCCTCGATAGTGTTTGCACCGCCATTCAACGAAGCCCTGGAGAATCAACGCGGAGGGTGAGTCGTGAGGTGCAGATTTCACAGCCCACTGTCTGGAGAATTTTGAGAAAGAAGCTGAAAATGATTACATACAAAGTGCGTATCACAGCCACTATCACTGCACTTGATTCAGATATCTTACCTCGCGTTTGGGCGGAAATGGATTACCGGCTCGATGTGTGTCGTGTGACTAAGGGTGCACACATAGAACATCTGTGACTGTCTCTAAAAAAACTTGAAACATTCCCCTACAATTCTGTTACAGGTAACATAAAATATCATACATTGTTCTATAGTTTTACAGTGCGTTGAAACTGTATACTTATTTATGAATCATCCTGTATAATTTACTTAGGATAATACAGAACTCCAGAATGGCAAAGATGTTGATTTGGTCGATCTGTCTGTCCTTTCTTCATCCCTTCAAGGTTTCGAGCTTCGAACAACAGGTCAATTCGGGGAAAGACGTCTGAGAAGTATTGTAACTTTTAAGAAATCATGTGTCGAAAAAGCTTTGCCGCTCTGATGGCGCAGTGGTCTAAGTGCTGGTAACTGACCTGACCGTTCGTTAGAAATGGGTCGGGTTCGAATCCCAGTGAGACATGGATGTTGTGTTTGTCTTACGGTACTGGCTCGCTCTCTCTCTCCCTCTGGAAGCAGTGACGCTAAATTAGGAACGGGCAACTGCTTATAGCCTACCGAGTTACGCACAGTAGTCGTTCAACCTCCAAAGAGCAGCAGCAAGTTAACTTCAGCATGATGTTTGTTTGTTTGTTTCTAAAATTTAGTAGATAGGAGGTTACCCTAAAACTTCCGATCTTAAATGATATAAAACATTTTGGGTAGAATAACGAAATTTGTGGAGAAATGCGTATGAATTTTCTGAGCTTAGTAAGCTTGTTCTATTCGAATTTTCGAAAATTAAAATGATAGGTTTCAGTAGGGGAGTCCAAACTGAGAAACTCCAGAGTATGTGGCCAAAATACTGCAAAGCAGTGAACAATCAGCTTTTGTATTAAATTTAAGACTTTAAAACACACTTAACCGGTATAAGGTCAGCAGACTGTTGTATTAATATTATGTTTTTCAACGGTCTAAAATTTCATATTGAAGAAACGCTTCGCAACTTTGACCAGCTGTCTTTGATGTGTGAAATCATTAGACCAGTGGCGCACCCAGGAATTCTTGTTGGAGGGGGCTGTATATACATGTATATAGTATACGTACACAATGTGTGTACCTATATATAGTGTACGCCTATAGTTTATATACGGTTGTGACGAACGTCGCTCTTAATCTCTTTGGGGCTTCGGGAAGAAGACACCTTGTAATAGAAGACACTATGAAATTTTTTGAACATGTAAAATATAATTTTTGAATGTTTAATTTGTAAGGTACGTCACCCTTAATCTCTTTGGGGCTTCGGGAAGAAAACACTATGTAATAGAAAACACTATGTCAGACACTGTGTAATTTTTTGAACATGTAAAATAATATTTTTGAATGTTTAATTTGTGACGTACGTCGTTCTTAATCTCCTTGGAGGGGGCTTAAGCCCCCAAAGCCCCTCCGTGGGTGCGCCAATGCATTAGACTGAAGATAAATTTAATGCTTTGTGGAACCAAAGCACTGAAGATTCTCCAATGAGATTAAAAACGTAAAATTCCAGTTTGTTTTCTTCTAATCCTATGCTTAGAAATATTCATTGGGTTTTTCAGTGGCTTCCTGGAGAATTTCATCGTCTCTGAAATCATTACAGAGAGATTGACGTAACAAATTATCTTTATGAGTTCCAACAACAGATGCAGCATCTGCCTCGTCATTTTTATATTTTCAAAGGGAGCAGTGTCACCATACGTGCGTTGCTGCGTCACGCTCTGTGTTAGGCATTATTAAACGCCCTCCGTATGATAAATCGTTTTAAAAACCTGTTGGATGAGAGTCTCCCAACATCAGTTTCCCAACTCTGTCTTGAAAGATTCTTTACCGTGTGTTTTACAAGCGCTGTTTCTAACCTGTCTCGTTCATTTCGTCGACAGGTACACACATTTCGTCGACACTATTATGCAAACAATCGATTCCTAAAAAAACGAGAAAAAGTTCAGAACCACCAAATTTGGTATACTATCTCATGGTACTCTCTTAGACCGTACACGGTTTTTAGAAGGGCCCGGGGTCAGGGAAGCCCCAAACAAAAATTGTGTAAAATCTACAGTTTTCAATTTAGAACTACCAAATTTGGTATGCTATCTCATGGTACTCTAACTTAGACAGTACACGGTTTTTGGAAGGGGTCGGGACACGGATTAAAGAAAGCCCCTACAAAATTTTCGCAAAAATTTCCAATTTTTACTTAAGAACTGCAACACATTTCTGTACTCCAATACCCTATCTGCGTTCTAAGTTAGAGTACCATGAGATAGTATACCAAATTTGGTGGTTCTGAATTAAAAACTGTAGATTTTACGAAAATATTACATGGGGACCCCGGGCCCCGACCCCTTCCATCTTTGGTCTAAGTTGGTGTAAGAGTACAATGAGATAGTATACCAAATTAGGTGGTTTTGAATTGAAAACTGTAGATTTTACGAAAATGTTGTATAGGGCCCCCTTGACCCCGGGCCCCGACCTCTTCCAAAAACCGTGTATGGTCTTAGTTAGAGTACCATGAGATAGTATACCAAATTTGATGGTTCTAAACTTTTTTTCGTTTTTTTAGGAATCAACTGTTTGCATATACTGTATAGTGTCGATGAAATGTACCTGTCGACGAAATGAGTTGTCGACAAAGTGGAGTCGACGAAATGAATCAGACCCGTTTCTAACTTCATTTAGACCTTCACATCAAAAGCTATCGTTTCGGGATCTTTTACCTCAGTTGGTATCCTACATAGTATTTCTGCTACCAGCACACGTCCTTCTTTCCAGAATGCTCTTTCTAGCTAAATTGTTGTACTGATAAAAATGCCTGAAACGTTTTTCCTTTTAATTTTAATCAAGAGGTCTCCCCCTACACTTTCTAGTTACTCCAAACATCCATGTTCCTGTAAGTCTGTGAATGTCTTCTTTTCAGTACACTGTAAAAAAAAAAAAATTCTGAAATTCACGGTCAACTTTCCGTCATTTCTGTCGTGAATTAACGAAGCATATTTCTGACACAACCTTTTCCGTAAAATGACGAAAAGAAACCTGAATTTCACGGATTTTTCGTACCACGGAAAAATTCTGAATTTTCAGAAACATTTCCGCAGTTTCTTTCTTATATTGACGGTAAATTACCGCTTTAGAGATGTGTTAACGGAAAATTCTGAATTTTCATAAACCTTTCCGCAATTCCTTTCGTATATTAACGGAAAATCTCCGTTCTCGCTTTTTCCGTATTCGTATGATGAGAAATTGCCAATAATAAGAGCGATTGGTGAGAATACTCGAGGTTTGATTAAACTTTTAAATTGCAATCGTCTGTCGAATTTTGAAGTTCCGTAGCGGGATCGGACTCTGTGGATAGCATATCTCATGAATTTTGTTTATTGTGACACAGGGTATTTTTTCTCCTCTCCTCTATTTTGCTCACGGGGCTATTTATTATGTATTGTGTTACTGTAAGAAGCCGGGCACTTAACTTATTATACAGGTGATTATGCGATGTCTATGTATCAGTCTTTGGACAACTTAAGACAAAAGCTATTATAGTTATCAAGACTAAATTTTATGATTAGTTTTTTTTTTTTGGGGGGGGGGGTGAAATAATACTATAAAAAAGTACATTTCCCCTTTTTTAAAGATAACTGAAAGTCATTGTCAGTTTAAAAAAATAAAGTTGCAAAGCATTCTGTTGCTTCGAAAAATCAGGATGAAAAACGTTTAATTTTTGAAAAGTCCTCCTACAGAAAAAAAAATATTACAAACCTATTCAGAAAAATAACAAGCTCCAACAGAAAATAAAATGACTAAATCACTCGCATTAATAACAAAAAACAAAATATCATCGTCACGGAATTTGTTTTACGATGTACGTGACACCACCGAGATTTCGTGGCTCAGTAGTTAAAGGCACGAGTTACCTGTTGAGCCAGCTCTAAACGTCCGGGGGTTTGATCCTTATGTTAAAGGAAAGATTGTTAGGGGTAAGGGCTCGGAAGTACACGGTCGTCGATTTTGAAGGAATTTCAGTTTAAATACGAAAAAACCTGAAATGGACTTTCCTGAAATAAACGGAATTTCTGAATCTGTGAAAATACGGAAGTTGAAAAAAAATGGCACTTTTAAAAACGTAAATTTCTGAAAAAGACGGTAACTTTGCTGCACGTTACTTTCAGAAATTTTCCGTGAATTCACACCACTTATTTTTCACAGGGAAAATCGTAGAAGCCTCTGATCCATAAACGGAAACTATTAACTGTGGCATGGATGAGAAATGTGATAATGTTTTTGTTAAGTGGTTTAACGTCCACCATGAGCAACTTTAGGGCTATACGCAGTCGCCCACCCATAATTTGGGGGCCAATGGTTGCAGGGAAGGGAGAAAGCCAGACAGGGCCGTAGCAACCTTTTCGCTCTGGTAGGGAGAGACTTGAAGTTACGCCCCTCGAGTTTAAAAGTTCCCCACTTCTACTCAAATAGTGCGCAGTTTTAGCTTTCTCGTACCTCTATTATAAGAAAGTATTATTATTGTTCAGAAATCATACTTCCGGTTTTTGGCATAATTTTACTAAAAATGTTAAAAACTAGATAAATGCCCAAGAGTAGTAAAACGCAAAAGCTATGTGAATGCCGACAACACAACATTCTGCAAAATGAAAACCGAACCAGCACAGAACAAACTAGTATATCAGATAATGAACGTAACAATAGGAAGATGTTTTCAAAGTCGGGCGCGGAGAAATTCTGTTCAAAGTTATATGCTCAGAGGCAGGAGCGGATTGGGACGACCAAACCAAGACGGGAATTTTAGTCTTGCAGTCCACTCTAACAATACACATATATATACAGGGTTATACTTCCCTCATGAAAACAAATTCTGTTACATCGAGGATGAATTAGTAGAACTATTGAAATATGCTTCGTAAAACAAATTCATTTGTGAACAAATTTTAACAATTTAACGGTGAAACAATTTAAAAATCATTTCATGCTTGAATGTTGCATCAAACCAACGCTAAATTGGGTGTTGTGCCAGATAATTAAGTTCCTTTAAAAAATTTGATTTTGACAAGAACAAAATCGAATCTCTTGAAGACTCCGTTTCCAGTTAAATCACTATGAAGATCATTTTGCCGCCCCGGTGGCGCAGTGGTCTAAGGCGTTGGCCTCTGATCATTCGTCCGTAAGGGGTCCGGGTTCGAATCCCGGTCAGGCATGGATGTTGTGTTTGTCTTACGGCACTGGCTCTCTCCCTTCCCTGGAACCAGTGACCCTAAATTAGGGACGGGCGACTGCTTATAGCCCATTGAGTTGCTCACGGTGGTCGTTAAACCTCCAACCAAAAAAAAAAAAAAAAGATCATTTTGAATGTTAAAATGTGTACATGCAACATAACAATTTTCCTGCACAATTAATTTTCATATATATGTGGCTTCTGATCTTCTACTGCGCAATTGTATTGGTATCTCCTCCTTGAGTAGAGGCCTTTTCCAAGTCTACTCATTATTTTGACACCTCAGTTAATACTGGAAAACTGCTGTTTCTTTTAAGATACATGTGTGTGGGACACAAATTTCGGAATATCTTTGCCGGAGAAGCCTGCTCTGTATCAGTCAGTGGATAAGTGTGTGAAAACGATAAATTATCACATGAGGGTAGGGCACATCAATGACCCTGGTTTCCGAAATCCAGCCAGCCACGTCTAACTGTAGTTACCCTTAGCTTAATTTGTAACAGCTTTCTGGGACAAGAGGCCCTTTTTTTCACACACGTGCAGAGAATTTTGTTTCGCAGCCACAACGTAAATAAAAGGAAAAGTTTTTTTTTTTTTTTTTTTTTTTTTTTTTACGTAAGTAATCTTTCGGATAGAAATGAAGCTTGGGTTTAGTTTACCATTACATAAGTACCAAATAATTATTCGTTCTTTCCAAAAAAGACCAGGCAAAAAGAATGGGAGAAAGTGGCCCAGTTCTCGAATGGTCCACCGTGAAATGTCCCGGTATCCCGGTGGGCCAATCCGCCCCTGCTCCCAGGGTCTTTCCGCGACGGAGCACACGTGACTAATTAGCTCTACAAATCTACGACGTTTCAGAAAAGTCAGAGGATTGGTATATCTAAAATTGTTTTATATGCCTCTTTCCGCACTGTCGGACAATTCCTTTGGTACATATTGTTATAGGGTGCAGCCTAACTTGTGGAAAATTTTTATATTTCATTTATGCGGTAAATTTGTGTTTCGATGTAACTGCAAGGCAGCACTCATAGTTATAATTAATTACGGTAATTGATCCTCTAATTTGTTCATCACTGCCATTGTTAAAATTTGTTCATTATTTGATAAGTGCATAATTCGTAGCCTTCTGGCAAACGAGAATTGTGAAAGGCCACATGGCGACAGACCATCTCTATTTCGGACTCATAGCAACAGTCTTGTGCATTTTCAACTCTAACGAAAGTCTGCAAAACTCACCCCCCAAAATTCCCTCTGGAAGCCAAGAGACATTCTGTTGGTTGCATTTTTCTCCGAACTGAACGGGATAAGGGAGAACCGACTACCACCCACAGCTGAAAACAAGGTGATAAATCCCTTTTCAAGTGGCTAAGAGAAGCCCTGTGACAGGACAAAGAGGAGAGAAACGAATAGAAGAGAAAAACAAGCGGCGTGGCATTCTCAGGACGGTGGCAAAGCCAGACACACGCACGAGAACAGCACCAGCGAGCTGCATGGAACCTAGGCCTGAGAGCTGACCGCTGGGAGAGCTCGGAAAAAGAAGAGAGAAGCAAGTAAGGAGGGCTATGAATGATCCCCTCTTAAACGAGGACATCTCAGTCCTTTGGACTTCTCGACCGATACTAGGTCGACATTAGTGCACTTTTGCCTAGGCTGTCTATATACCTACGAAAACAGGCAGGATATTCCTTGCCACTTCTCTGCGCTGAGGACCTCAGACAACGGTTGCCAAGGTATGTGGTCTTTATACGAACATTTGCTCACGACTTACAAGTGCCGTCGGACAGTGAACAGCGTATAGAACTCTGTCCCCTGTGAAAGGGAGTACGCACGACAGCGGAGGCCTCCAACACATTTTATTCGTGATTTTTATTTGTGTTATGGCCATAAGTTTTAAGAGCTCTTCCCTGCTAATTTGGCGTCAAGCCTATGCAGGTGTGTGTAATGGTATAGAGATATATATAGCTTATAATTAAACTGCGGCAGTCATGATAATTACGGTATCATTTTAATTGCTGGTACCCACGCTCGTACTCAATTATCGTTTTCTAAAGTGTGTATTTAAATGTTTTGGGTAATCTCTCACATATGTTTCCTTCGCTCTATTTGTTTATTGTGCATACTAGACTTTCATCATTGAACAGTGTTTGAATAAGTGTTAATTGTTAAATCAGAGTTAGTTAAATCAGTATTATCGTTTAATCAGTGATAAAGTGTTTAAATCATTGTGCATAATTAAGCTGCCGATAGAGCAGCCCACCATACATTCATCTCAGCAGATTTTTGTGCCACTTCATGGATAAAGGTGGCATTGTATATAATATAACGTTGGATATTAAATGTCAAGCGTACGTGAAATGAGCGTTGGGTATCTTTTCGAGTGTGTGTGTGCGTTGCTGTGATTTTCGGTAGATTGGGACGTGCTGGAGTTAAATCCAGGCATCCACGCCCAATCGCGGTACGGGTTTTGCGGGAAGTTAATAATTAATTTGTTATAATTAATTATGGGAGGTCATTATTAATTATTGAAATCAGATAATTAATTTGTTGTTGCAGAATTTTCGGTTGTCAACGCAAGTAGGAAAACTCCTTGCTAGCCCCTAGCAGCAGAGCAGGAGAGCAAAATTTTTGACAAAATTTTCCTTAGTGTTTTTTTATTTAGATGTTTATTTTTTTTTTCGGTGGAGATATCGGGTGCTTCACTGCAGGCGATACTTCACCTGGTGCCGCGGCCACATCAGCCTGTAAAGGTAAGATCCAACAATATGAGGAGACCACACATGCTAGGTTATTCTGTATCCTGGTTAGCTGCACGGAATACCATATGCGGCTAACTAAAGTCTTCGAAAAAGGAAAATACCGAAGTGTATAACTTTCTTTCTTAGTTACAACCTTTCAGTAGATTTATTTACACGTTGGCCATTTCTACTTTTTAAACCCTCAAAGCATGAATTTACGCTCCTAGTATGACTGCTCTGGGAGGGCAACGGCCCTCCTGACCCTCCCCCACCTCCCCCGGGAGCTACGGCCCTAGGGCCAGAGCTATCGGACATACGCACTACTAATGCCTCACTCAGGGCCATCTAGGACGAATGGTCAGAAGCCAACGCCTCAGACCAAGGACGTCGCCAAGGGGGTGCTAGGGTTGGCTTGAGCCCACCCTTAAAATTGTTTTGCCCACCCTACCTCCCACCCAGTTCAAGACATGCCATATTTTAATTTTTTTTTTTAACTTTAAAATATAATCTGGAATTTGTCAAGAAATAACGACTCCCGTGTTTTTCGTCGCGTAGCCGTACGTATTTCCCCCTAGAAAATGCGTTTTTCCTTCTTCGTAGAAATGTTATCAGCATAGCATCTGCAGGGCAATGAAAATTCAGTTGTTCTCCACTCTTCCAAATCCTGAATTTAAGCCTTTTCTTCAAGTTAGTATGATCAGGGGCGAATAAAAAGGATAAATAGGAATTCCCTGAGGTCATTAGTAATTGCCCTGTTGTTTGTTTGTGCTACTAAGCAGGGCTTTCCAACACGAAAAGTGGAAACTATAGCCAGGGGCGGATTGGGACGACCACACCACGCCGGGAATTTTAGTCTTGAAGTCCACTCTAACAATATACATACATACGTGCTGGGAAATACGTCTTAAATTCCCTCATGAAAAAAAAAAAAATCTGTTACATCGTGGATGAGGCAGAACTGTTGAAATATGCTCTGTAAAACAAAAAATCCTTTCGTAATTGACGGCAGCATCAAACCAAGCTCAAAACGGGGTGTTGTGCCAGATCATTAATTTTCTTTAAAAAATTTGGTTTTGACAAAAACGAGATCGAGTTTCTTCAAGACTCCATTTCCAACTAAATCACTGTGAAGATCATTCCGAAAGTTAAAATGTGCACATGCAACATAACAATTTCCCTGCACAATTAATTTTTATATTTATTTGGTTTCTGATCGAATACTGCGCAATTGTATTGGTATCTTCTCCTTGAGTAGAGCCCTTTTCTAAGTCTACCCATTATTTTGACCCATGAGTTAATACTGGTAGACTGTTGCTTCTTTTAAGATACATGTATGTGGCACACAGATTTCGGAATATCTCTGGGGAGAAGCATGCTCTGTATCAGTCAGTGGATAAGTGTGTGGGAACAATAGACTATCACATGAGGGTAGGACACACCAATGACCCTGGGTTCCGAAATACAGCAATCTATGTCTAACTGTAGTTATCCTTAGCTTAATTAATCTATAACAGCTTTCTTGGTCAAGAGGCACTTTTTTCACAAACGTGCAGAAAATTTTGCTATTTTATTTTGCAGTCAACGCACAACATAAACAAAAGGAAAAGTTGGGGGGGGGGGGTATGTTTTTCTTACGTAAATAACCTTTCAGATAATGAAGCTCCGATGAAGTTTACCATTATATTATTCATAAGTACCAAAATAATTATTCGTTCTTTCCAAAAAATCCAGGCAAAAAGAATAGGAAAAAGTGGGCCAGTTCTCGAATGGTCCACCGGGATATGTCCCGGCATCTGGGTGGGCCAATCCGACCCTGAATATAGCTATACCAGCGCTCTTAAGCCTGCCCTAGGGTAATGAGGGAGCAGATCGTAACGGACGACTACTTTAGAAGAAATAAATGCAAGACAAGGTCGGTGGCTTGAAGGAAAGGAGTTAATGACGGGAAAGTTATTGTCTGCGTGTTGGAATCATACTAACTTGAACTGTTGAGGGGAAATGGGCAAGTTAATCATACTAACTTCAGCATTTCCCCTCAACCCTAATCCCCGAAAACATTTGCTTTAAGATCTTTCTCCTAGGCTTGAAATTTTCTTTTAGTCAGGGCGTTTTACTAGTGCGGGTGGCAGTGTGTCAAATTTTATTAAAAATAGGTGGAAGGAACATTAGCAAGAAATGACTCCAAACTTAAATTCTTTTGCATTCCAAAAAGTACAAAAATTTCAATACAGTTCCACAGTTCCAAAATTAATAAGTGTGTATCCAGGATGGGGTGTGGTGGGAGGGTATTACGAATACCTTTGCAGCCTGTAGGAAACGGAAAGCAAATTCTTTTCCCCATTGTTTTGTAAATAAAGTTGGCCGTCCCGGTGGCGCAGTGGTCTAAGCGATGGCTTCTGATCATTCGTCCGAAAGGGGTCCGGGTTCGAATCCCGGTGAGGCATGGATGTTGTGTTTGTCTTACGGCACTGGCTCTCTCCCTTCCCTGGAACCAATGACCCTGGGTTCCGAAATACAGCAATCTATGTCTAACTGTAGTTAGCCTTAGCTTAATTAATCTATAACAGCTTTCTTGGTCAAGAAGCACTTTTCTCACAAACGTGCAGAAAATTTTGCTATTTTATTTTGCAGTCAACGCACAACATAAATAAAAGGAAAAGTTGGGGGGGGGTATGTTTTTCTTACGTAAGTAACCTTTCAGATAATGAAGCTCCGATGAAGTTTACCATTATATTATTCATAAGTACCAAAATAATTATTCGTTCTTTCCAAAAAATCCAGGCAAAAAGAATAGGAGAAAGTGGGCCAGTTCTCGAATGGTCCACCGGGATATGTCCCGGCATCTGGGTGTGCCAATCCGCCCCTGACTATAGCTATACCAGCGCTCTTAAGCCTGCCCTAGGGTAATGAGGGAGCAGGTCGTAGCGGACGACTACTTTAGAAGAAATAAATGCAAGACAAGGTCGGTGGCTTGAAGGAAAGGAGTTAATGACGGGAAAGTTATTGTCTGCGTGTTGGAATCATACTAACTTGAACTGTTGAGGGGAAATGGGCAAGTTAATCATACTAACTTCAGCATTTCCCCTCAACCCTAATCCCCGAAAACATTTGCTTTAAGATCTTTCTCCTAGGCCTGAAATTTTCTTTTAGTCAGGGCGTTTTACTAGTGCTGGTGGCAGTGTGTCAAATTTTATTAAAAATAGGTGGACGGAACATTAGCAAGAAATGACTCCAAACTTAAATTCTTTTGCATTCCAAAAAGTACAAAAACTTCAATACAGTTCCACAATTCTAAAATTAATAAGTGTGTATCCAGGATGGGGTGTGGTGGGAGGGTATTACGAATACCTTTGTAGCCTGTAGGAAACGGAAAGCAAATTCTTTTCCCCAGTGTTTTGTAAATAAAGTTGGCCGTCCCGGTGGCGCAGTGGTCTAAGCGATGGCTTCTGATCATTCGTCCGAAAGGGGTCCGGGTTCGAATCCCGGTGAGGCATGGATGTTGTGTTTGTCTTACGGCACTGGCTCTCTCCCTTCCCTGGAACCAGTGACCCTAAATTAGGGGTGGGCGACTGCTTATAGCCCATTGAGTTGCTCACGGTGGTCGTTAAACCTCCGATCAAAAAAATAATAAGAAAGTTGCTATCAAACCTGCCCCGGCAAAATTAATACTTGCCCGCCCATCCTGATTTCGAAGTCTAGCGACGTCCCTGCCTCAGACCACTCGGGAACTGGGATGGTAAAAGATATATGATGAATGCACAGGCTTGAATGATCGACATCTGGTACATTTTTGCAAGTCTGGTGACAAGTCATGCAAATTTCTAAACACATATGATACATATCTAGTGAGTGCGCAATGGAAGTGTATGTACGTGTCAGTAATTTTTTTCACAGCATATCTTTTCACCTTCCTGTGAAAAAAAAAGAAAAAGAAAAAACCAGGAGAGTCCTTAGAAATTGTCATAATAAATATTACATCGAAGTCGACCAAAAAAAATTGCATTAATTTCAATCTGAAGTAAACAACAACAACAACAAAAAATCATACTTAAGCTTCGTTTTCTTCGCCTGGTGAAATTATCCTGAAGTTAACCACTTTTTTTACTTGAACTGAAACTCTAAATAGACTATTTTTAATGTTTTAAGACTTCCGCTTTGGAAAGATGAAATTGTTCAAATCTTACCTTGCACTCCCCCAAAGACTTCGAATTCCACTTGTACCAGGGAGGGACCGGATTGCTGAGTACCTTGTTGAGGAGCCATCACTATTCCGGACGAGCAACGAACGCGAGATCTTGTGGATTGGAAACCCCACTCTCTGATGAAGATGATGCGGGTTGCCGAGTCGCAGAGGCTGACGGATCCAAAAATAAATGAGCATTGAATGTGCTAAAGCAGCACACTCGCGAATAACTAGAGCATGTCATTCTGGTCAAAGACTCAAGGAGAAGGGCGCAACGAGCTCTACTTTTTGCCTACTACTTCTTTTCTTTCTTTTCTTTTTCCATCATTCTCTTTCAGAGTGGATCGGCGTCAGTGGCTACTCCTTTTGAGAAACTTAGTCATTTTGCAATAACCACAGGCGCCTACCGCTGGCATTTTCGGAGAACAATTAATTTCAGGTAACTACTGCCGCTCCTACTCCAGCATTTTAAACCTCCTTTTATTAAATATACTATTCGAGAGGCATCAAATTACGCTCATGTTTTATCTAGAGCAAAACACAATCAGTTCAATAATTTGCGAAATCGCGATTCCGCGAAAAATCTGTTTCCCACAAAAACTGAACAGCTCGTCGAAATCAATATAAAGAATTTACACGGAATTTTAAACAAGTTAAAGAAACATCAGCTTTTAAGCATTGCACGCGACTTCAAAACGTCCAGCTAATTCATCCATATGCCAATAGCACTGTTTTTGCTATTGTTAGAACATGAAAAAGAATTATCGTTCTTCGATCTGTTTGTTCATCGGCTTGTACACACACAAAAATTCGTATCTGTAAGTCAAGTCTCGAAAATTTCTTTCGCATCGGGTAGCGGTAACAATGAGGACAATGATTCACGCACTTTCAAATTTATGTGATGCCCATTTTTCCCGCCAGGTGCTATAAAGGTATTTTTATATTTTTACCCAATGTCTACACTTCGACCTATATACCGGCCACTGAATTAGTAAACCTTTATGCAGATGTGCATAAACGTCACTTACGCAGCGTATATGCAAAATACGTGGTCATGCACGCCACCACGTGATCTGGGCAACTATTTAAGATTTGCTGTTCGTTAGTAGTTTTGATCACAATGAGAAGATCAAAGAATCTTTCGGAGTTCGATAAAGAGGTTACTGTGGACGCCCGTCTGGCTGGAACGACGATTTTGAAAACAGCCAGAGCTGGCAGGTTTCTCGAAAGGTGAGATATCCCGGGTTTTTAATCAGTGAGAAAATAACCCACATTGCTTGTCTAAGAGGCGTAATTGAGGCGCGATGACAATCTGTCAGGAACAAGATCGCCTTCGTCTGAGAAGGCTTGTACGGAGAAATAGGACTTCCTGTGTTAAGCAGTTGACCGAAGCATTCAATGAAGACTGTTCCCGTTTCATATCTCAGCCAGCTACACGTAGGAAATTGAAGAGGATCGGTAATGGCAGTCACATGCATATACGGAAGCCACTGATTTCTGCGAAGAACCGGAAAGTTCGCCTACAGTAGTGTCAGGAACACAGTGACTGTATAACGAAGTAAATTTCTCCGTCATTTTTGGTCTACGCCGGGATTCGAACCCGAGGCCGCTTATTCCGGAACAAGTCGCTCTACCAACTGAGCTACGCAGACATTTGTTCTGATTGCTATGTGCCTTTATGTCGTGTGCGTCCTGCTGGCAGGTACGTCACAACTGGACACTGGAAGACAAGAAAAAAGTCATGTGGTACGACGAGTCGCGGTATACCTTGTTCTGTACCGACGGTAGGCAAAAAGTTTGGCGGAGCTCCATGAAGCAATAGACCCAGCTTGCCTTGTAAACACAACTCAAGATTCTGGAGGTGGTGTCATCTTGATTCTGGAGGTAGTGTCATCTTGATTCTGGAGGTGGTGTCACGTTCTGTTGGTACGGAATTGGTCCCCTGATATTGCTGGAAGATTGGGTGTCCTCCAAAAATTATCTGAACATTGTTGCCGATCAAGTCCATCCTGCAATGTTGACTTTTTATCCTGCAGGTGCGGGCTGTGTCGTAGAATACAGTGCTACTTTTCATCGCGCAAGATATGTTCAACAGTGGTTGAGCAAGCATGACAGCGACTTCCAATATCTTCCCTGGCCACGAAAAAGCCTGGATTTGAACTCGATGGAGAATGTATAGGGCATGTTAGAAAAACAGATGTGGGAGCTAAGTCCTCTTTCACCAAATCTGAGGCAGTTAAAGGACCGTCTGGTAAACGCCTGGTATGCTGTAGACGTAGATGCACTCCAGCACCTTGTGGAATCTATGCCGAACCGCATACGTGCTGTAATTCGGGCTAAAGGAGATACAACCAGGTATTAAATAAAAGTTTATGATTCAGTGGCCGGTATGTGTAGCTCCAATGGTTCCAAGGAAGTGACAGAATTAGATCCGTAGCACAGGCTCCGCGCCTCTTCCGAAACTAGAACCTTAGCCTGATCAGAGAACCCGTCTGTTCTGCCCACTTAACCACAAAACGTTAAACTCCCTCCTCGGTGAAAGGTATTTAACTCTACTGGAACTGAGATTTCAGTAATAATATGTTTATGGTTATAGACAAGAAGCGGAATAACGCAAATTGTGCGATGAAGAGTGTTTGAGATGTGCTGGTGAAGCTCTCAGTTGGCAAGAAATGCCACCGTTGGTTCCGGAAAGTAAGGATTGGCAAACAATTCTGGTGTACCATTTAAAGAATTGATTTCCTGTGATGATTTGGTTCCGATGTTCATAACCTCCGAACCATGGCGGATGATTGGCAGCAGCGGGAGATGTGTCATAGTATACAGTTCATCGCAGCCTTCTGCGCATGGGCCTGCTTCTGCGCATGGGCCTGCGTAGCCGAAGACCCAGGTGGATCCCTATCCTCACTGCACGTCATCGCCAACAACGCATGAAATAGGCCCCAGATCATCGAGATTGGACCGCGGATGATTGGAAGAAAGTGGCCTGGTCTGACGAATCAAGATTCCTGGTGCATCACGTAGACGGCCGAGCGCGGAAACGCCGATTGCCAACGGAGGCTACGGCACCTGCATGTACTGTTGGGCGGCAACAGGCCGGAGATGGCGGTGTTATGCTGCGGGCGATGTTTTCTTGGGACACTTTAGATCCCATTATCCCAATCTCTGACAGCTGTCAGGTATCTGAACATCGTTGCGGACCAAGTTCACCCATTCATGGCGAATGTGTTCCCTGATGGTGATGGTCATTACCACCAGAATAATGCCCTATGCCACATTGCCAGAATAGTCAAGGAGTGGTTCGAGGAACATGCTGGTGACTTTCCGTTAATATCTTGGCCTTCAAATTCACCAGACATGAACCCAATCGAACATTTATGGTTCGATTTGGAAAAGCGGGTTCGCGCTAAATCACCACCACCCCGAAATGTACGGGAACTGGAGGACCTGCTGTTGAACATTATGGTACCAGATACAACAGGATACCTATCGCCACTTCATCGAATCGATGCCTCGCCGAGTGGCCACTATTTTGCGGGCTAAAGGGGCCTCCTGCAGCTTATTAGGTAGGTGGTCATAATGAAATGATTCATCGGTGTACATCAATAAGAACTCGAAATTTTGGAGTATCAACAAAGCAAGAAAAAATATATGTTACTAATATCAGAAAGTGAAATATCAATTGACAACACAAACGAAGTGGTTGTTGTTTCTGTCCGTGAAAACCAAAACAAAACTGGTATTCCAATTATACGTTTTCGGGACCCCTCAAGCTGCGGGACCCTAGGCGCGCGCCTAGTGCGCCTAGTCGGAAATCCACCCGTGAAGTCAGATGGGTAAATTGAACTGCTGTGTCGTAAACAAGCTTCTCTCAAATTTCCATATTGATGGCTGGAAGGACATGATCTCGAATTATTTGCTTTTTGAGCTTTCCTCTCCATCAGGTCGATAATAATATCGAAATTCGTTTCATAATCATTTTTTTTTCAAATATGGTATGCGCTAGTTTTTATTACGTTCGTTGAGTCTTTCGTAGGGGAGGCTCCCCCAGGCTACGACCATGCCCACTCCCCATTCCCCAGAACTTCTTCCTGGCAGAGAGATTACTGCACTCAGGGACTCCCTCCAAGACTTTTCGCTGCTGGAAAAATTGAGCTTACAGAACCGCAAGTATCTGTGGTTATGTCTATATGTATACGCAGCAATTGCAACTTATATTCTATTTTAACTTTCCTTTTGAGTTTCTTTTTCTATGTAAACTTGAATTCGTTCTCTTAGACATTTTCAAACCTTTATAACGAAGTAAATTTCTCCGTCATTTTTGGTCTACGTCGGGATTCGAACCCGAGTCCGCTTATTCCGGAACAAGTCGCTCTACCAACTGAGCTACGCAGACGTTCATTCTGATTGCTATCTGCCTTTATGTCGTGTGCGTCCTGCTGGCAGGTACGTCACATCTCCCCCCGAAACAGGGCCGGGGGCATGGCCCACGGGTCAGCCGTGACCATGAATCGTTGCAGGTAGCCATCCACTGTAGAACGTGCACTTGAGAACTCCCAGTCAATCTGGTGTGTGGAATGCAACGTCACACACATTTATTTTTCGAAGCGCTGGAGATGGGATTCTCTGATTTTTCCTATCTCGCGGTGTGGGAAGAACATCACACCAATGCGAGATTTTGAACGGTCGGGTCATCGGATAGTTCGGGCGCCATTATAACGAAGTAAATTTCTCCGTCATTTTTGGTCTACGCCGGGATTCGAACCCGAGCCCGCTTATTCCGGAACAAGTCGTTCTACCAACTGAGCCACGCAGACGTTCATTCTGATTGCTATCTGCCTTTATGTCGTGTGCGTCCTGCTGGCAGGTACGTCACACCTTAACGTTTTGTCTTTTCCCTCAAACGAGAAAAAGTTGGCAACACACTGAGGTCGGAACAAGAGTGACGTATGTGTGGCCGGATAAGAACGATAGATTAAAAGGCAATGCAGCGGTTGTTTAAGGGGATCGATCCCAGGCAGGTACGAACGCTCGATCCGCTAAATATCCGCCGTGCGTCGGATGGGCACGTTAAGCCGTCGGACCCCGGTAGTAAATAAGGGTGTCTTCTACCTCGCTTCCGTGTGACTTTCCTATCGGGCACTGTAGCCCAAATCTCCTAGCTTCCTATTTCTAAGGGTTGTTTAAAACCTGGGGTCAGACACTCCCTTCCTAAAATCCTCTACATATGATCTGATCTGATGGGCACATTAAGCCGTCGGACCCCGGGTACTGGCCCCCCGGTAGTAAATAAGGGCGTCTTCTACCTCGCTTCCGTGTGACTTTCCTATCGGGCACTCTAGCCCAAATCTCCTAGCTTCCTATTTCCAAGGGTTGTTTAAGACCTGGGGTCAGACACTCCCTTCCTAAAATCCTCTACATATGATCTGATCTGATGGGCACATTAAGCCGTCGGACCCCGGGTACTGGCCCCCGGTAGTAAATAAGGGCGTCTTCTACCTCGCTTCAGTGTGACTTTCCTATCGGGCACTCTAGCCCAAATCTCCTAGCTTCCTATTTCCAAGGGTTGTTTAAGACCTGGGGTCTGACACTCCCTTCCTAAAATCCTCTACATATGATCTGATCTGATCTGATGGGCACATTAAGCCGTCGGACCCCGGGTACTGGCCCCCGGTAGTAAATAAGGGCGTCTTCTACCTCGCTTCAGTGTGACTTTCCTATCGGGCACTCTAGCCCAAATCTCCTAGCTTCCTATTTCTAAGGGTTGTTTAAGACCTGGGGTCTGACACTCCCTTCCTAAAATCCTCTACATATGATCTGATCTGATGGGCACATTAAGCCGTCGGACCCCGGGTACTGGCCCCCGGTAGTAAATAAGGGCGTCTTCTACCTCGCTTCAGTGTGACTTTCCTATCGGGCACTCTAGCCCAAATCTCCTAGCTTCCTATTTCTAAGGGTTGTTTAAGACCTAGGGTCAGACACTCCCTTCCTAAAATCCTCTACATATGATCTGATCTGATCTGATGGGCACATTAAGCCGTCGGACCCCGGGTACTGGTCCCCCGGTAGTAAATAAGGGCGTCTTCTACCTCGCTTCCGTGTCACTTTCCTATCGGGCACTCTAGCCCAAATCTCCTAGCTTCCTATTTCTAAGGGTTGTTTAAGACCTGGGGTCAGACACTCCCTTCCTAAAATCCTCTACATATGATCTGATCTGATCTGATCTGATGGGCACATTAAGCCGTCGGACCCCGGGTACTGGCCCCCCGGTAGTAAATAAGGGCGTCTTCTACCTCGCTTCAGTGTGACTTTCCTATCGGGCACTCTAGCCCAAATCTCCTAGCTTCCTATTTCTAAGGGTTGTTTAAGACCTGGGGTCTGACACTCCCTTCCTAAAATCCTCTACATATGATCTGATCTGATGGGCACATTAAGCCGTCGGACCCCGGGTACTGGTCCCCCGGTAGTAAATAAGGGCGTCTTCTACCTCGCTTCCGTGTGACTTTCCTATCGGGCACTCTAGCCCAAATCTCCTAGCTTCCTATTTCCAAGGGTTGTTTAAGACCTGGGGTCAGACACTCCCTTCCTAAAATCCTCTACATATGATCTGATCTGATGGGCACATTAAGCCGTCGGACCCCGGGTACTGGCCCCCCGGTAGTAAATAAGGGCGTCTTCTACCTCGCTTCCGTGTGACTTTCCTATCGGGCACTCTAGCCCAAATCTCCTAGCTTCCTATTTCCAAGGGTTGTTTAAGACCTGGGGTCAGACACTCCCTTCCTAAAATCCTCTACATATGATCTGATCTGATGGGCACATTAAGCCGTCGGACCCCGGGTACTGGCCCCCGGTAGTAAATAAGGGCGTCTTCTACCTCGCTTCCGTGTGACTTTCCTATCGGGCACTCTAGCCCAAATCTCCTAGCTTCCTATTTCCAAGGGTTGTTTAAGACCTGGGGTCAGACACTCCCTTCCTAAAATCCTCTACATATGATCTGATCTGATCTGATGGGCACATTAAGCCGTCGGACCCCGGGTACTGGTCCCCCGGTAGTAAATAAGGGCGTCTTCTACCTCGCTTCCGTGTCACTTTCCTATCGGGCACTCTAGCCCAAATCTCCTAGCTTCCTATTTCTAAGGGTTGTTTAAGACCTGGGGTCAGACACTCCCTTCCTAAAATCCTCTACATATGATCTGATCTGATCTGATCTGATGGGCACATTAAGCCGTCGGACCCCGGGTACTGGCCCCCCGGTAGTAAATAAGGGCGTCTTCTACCTCGCTTCAGTGTGACTTTCCTATCGGGCACTCTAGCCCAAATCTCCTAGCTTCCTATTTCTAAGGGTTGTTTAAGACCTGGGGTCTGACACTCCCTTCCTAAAATCCTCTACATATGATCTGATCTGATGGGCACATTAAGCCGTCGGACCCCGGGTACTGGCCCCCGGTAGTAAATAAGGGCGTCTTCTACCTCGCTTCCGTGTGGCTTTCCTATCGGGCACTCTAGCCCAAATCTCCTAGCTTCCTATTTCCAAGGGTTGTTTAAGACCTGGGGTCAGACACTCCCTTCCTAAAATCCTCTACATATGATCTGATCTGATCTGATGGGCACATTAAGCCGTCGGACCCCGGGTACTGGCCCCCCGGTAGTAAATAAGGGCGTCTTCTACCTCGCTTCCGTGTGACTTTCCTATCGGGCACTCTAGCCCAAATCTCCTAGCTTCCTATTTCTAAGGGTTGTTTAAGACCTGGGGTCAGACACTCCCTTCCTAAAATCCTCTACATATGATCTGATCTGATCTGATGGGCACATTAAGCCGTCGGACCCCGGGTACTGGCCCCCCGGTAGTAAATAAGGGCGTCTTCTACCTCGCTTCCGTGTGACTTTCCTATCGGGCACTCTAGCCCAAATCTCCTAGCTTCCTATTTCCAAGGGTTGTTTAAGACCTGGGGTCAGACACTCCCTTCCTAAAATCCTCTACATATGATCTGATCTGATCTGATGGGCACATTAAGCCGTCGGACCCCGGGTACTGGCCCCCCGGTAGTAAATAAGGGCGTCTTCTACCTCGCTTCAGTGTGACTTTCCAATCGGCACTCTAGCCCAAATCTCCTAGCTTCCTATTTCTAAGGGTTGTTTAAGACCTGGGGTCAGACACTCCCTTCCTAAAATCCTCTACATATGATCTGATCTGATCTGATGGGCACATTAAGCCGTCGGACCCCGGGTACTGGCCCCGGTAGTAAATAAGGGCGTCTTCTACCTCGCTTCCGTGTGACTTTCCTATCGGGCACTCTAGCCCAAATCTCCTAGCTTCCTATTTCCAAGGGTTGTTTAAGACCTGGGGTCAGACACTCCCTTTCCTAAAATCCTCTACATATGATCTGATCTGATCTGATGGGCACGTTAAGCCGTCGGACCCCGGTAATAAATAAGGGCGTCTTCTACCTCGCTTCCGTGTGACTTTCCTATCGGGCACTCTAGCCCAAATCTCCTAGCTTCCTATTTCTAAGGGTTGTTTAAGACCTGGGGTCAGACACTCCCTTCCTAAAATCCTCTACATATGATCTGATCTGATCTGATGGGCACGTTAAGCCGTCGGACCCCGGTAATAAATAAGGGCGTCTTCTACCTCGCTTCCGTGTGACTTTCCTATCGGGCACTCTAGCCCAAATCTCCTAGCTTCCTATTTCTAAGGGTTGTTTAAGACCTGGGGTCTGACACTCCCTTTTCTAAAATCCTCTACATAGGATCTGATCTGATCTTTCACTAAAGAACCAAATCCATGGAACCCCGCACCCACCCTTAAGAAATTTCTGGCTACGCGACTGCAAGTGACACATGCCCAAAATAAAATGTCGCGCGATTAATGTTGTTTGTAGGCTTCCTTCGTGCGCCACTAAGTTCGTGTTTGAAACTCGCGCCTCAACTGCGGTAAGATTGGAAATTTCTCACCTCTTCATATTTTGTAGGAAAACTATCATTGACTAAATGGCGAAATTAAATGACATCACCCGGTGGGTTTGACACGTTCTCACTCGTATCGCGTTCTTATAATAAGGTCAGGATTCATTCCAATAATTTAATATTTCAATCAAGCTCAGTTTGCTTACACTGAGATCCACCTATTAATTTATTTTAATAAATTCATTCTCTATTCCTTTGAAATGTAATCCACCGTCTTGCACTTACACTTTCTCAAGGTACGATGAAACGTATTTTCATGCTGTTTAGCACTCAAAAATCATTTGAAGTACTGAAAATATTTAGGGTGCATCTCGTGCATTTAACATTCGCGATTTTTTACTAACATTGATTATGACTGTTGTGACGTACTACAAAGGTGACGCAGATGTCAAGACGGCAAAGTTGCAGCTATAAACTTCGCCGGTGTAGTTTAATTGGCAAAGCATTCGGCACCGGAGCTTAAGGATGCGTGTTCGAGCCGCCACCAGCAAATTTGCGCTTTGACACTCTACATAGGTTTAAGTACGTGCTCTTAAATTAGTCAGAACTCAGAACCTTCCCGGTGGAGGCGTGGTCTAAGCGCTGGCCTCTGTGCAAATGGTCCCGCATGACTCAGCAGTGATGTAGTTCTAATTAAAAAGTACCTTAACGGCGAAGTAAAAAAAAAAAAGGACTTGGAAAGAAGATTCAAAGGTTTTAAAAACATTATTAATTCTGATTTGCTATTTTTATTGTTCAGTACATTTTATAAAATTTTATTACTAATTACTTTCATTTATATTGCTTAATTTCAGCAATTTTTAATAAAAGAAAGAAATGTTGTTTGTTAGCCACGCTTTAGAGATACGCAGTTTTTTTTCTTTTAAGTAACACGCTGTCAGTTCGCACGATTTCAAATGTTCAGTATGATTATTATTTGAATCCCACTGGATAGATAACTAGTATAGTCACACTGAATAAATGTAACTTATATTGTCGCATCTATTAGTGCGACTAATATGACTTTTTCCTAAGATTCCGAGTTAAATGAAGAAAATGTCTGTGCTGTATGAGTGTGTGTTATCCTTAAGGAATAAGAGAGGGGATAGCTTTAAAAAAACAGTCTTCGCAAGCATGAAACTCTTATCACTTAGCCTTAATGACGGCATAAATTCTCACTGCATTTTTTTCTCGGAGCAATGAAGTAATTTTGAGGACTGCCGTCTGTTTAGGCAATGGACTTTATATTCCCTTTACGACGTTCCAGCGACCGAGTAGTCGGAGGTGTAGGTTTCTGGTTAATGGTATGAGCTTTACATGAAGACTGGGTAGTGCATCTCTCTCGCACCAAATCAGGGATGGCCAAAGGCATATAGCCCTTATACAAACTCACGGTGAAAGTTAAACCCAGAGACAAATAACATTCTCTTTACCCTTATATTCAGCGAGATGCCCTTTTGTGTAATCCGACTGTATGATTGCATCCTTGCAATACAGATATTTCGGTTATGATTGCATATGAAACTTAGTATTCGCTATTTTCAAATATATGATCATCTAAGAAATGTCTTTAATACCTTCTGCAACTGCTACCCACGAAAAGTACCTTAGCTCCGCTAAGCCAAGAAAAATAGTGCCTTCTACAACCCCGTGCATGAGGCATGGGTTTTATGTTTGTCTTACGCGGCACTGGCTCCCTCCTTTCCCCGGAATCAGTGGCTCCAGATTTGGGATGGGTACTTGCTTACAGTCCTTAGAGTTAACCACGGTGAGGTCATTACACTCCAAAGCAAATTAGCCTGTGAGTCTTGAAAGGAACCCTACACTCCAGGAGTGCCGAAACGTTCTGAGATTTTATACCCAAATTAGCGGTAATCTAAAAAATTCTCGCGGGTGCCCATGGGAGTTTTGAGCAGCAGATTATTATTTACATATTGTGTTCACTTACAAACAACAAAAGAAAAAAAAACATAAGCACAGTGAAGCAAATCTCAACTGCTAGGATTTCAAAAAATGTCATACGACGTCACGTGTTCTCACAACATCCCAGCTGGCGCCAAGCCTGGGTGAGACGTCTCCTGTGATCACTACACTGCTCTCGTCGGCGCTGAAACAGAGCATGAGCAAAACTTAAGGTCACCCTTTTCCCTGGTCTGGAGACAGAGAGAGAGAGAGAGAGGGGGGGGGGTCGGGCATGCTATCATAATCGCTTAACCCTCCGCTCTTCGCTTTTCCACTAATGTACCTTCGAATTACAGCCAAAGAGTATGCTTTTGCGCTCCTCCTTAGGAGAACCCAGTGAACTATCACTGGGTTCTGTTTGGAGAGCCTCTTTTGGGGGCACTTCCCTATATACGAAGACGCATTAAGCTGAAACAAATACCCTTCCTCGCTCCTTACTAAAATTCTATAAGATATCCCCGACAATCAAAATTCAAAAACATACTTTAGTAAGAGCTGCTTCGTTTGGCAGTAATGATACTAACTATTAATACTTATCTTTCACAACTTTCGGTCTTAATCCAGTCTCCTCTACGTTCGATCTTCGGACATGGATCTGCAGCGGCTCAACCACATAGCTTACAAAAGTTAAAGGATCTGATGGTAACGTGTTGGTACCAGATACCACAAGTCACCTATACAAATCTTGTAGCATCAATGCCTCGTGACGTGCTAGTAACGTATTGGTACCAGACATCACAAGTCACCTTTACAAATCTTGTAGCATCAATGCCTCGTCGGGTAAGAGCTAAAGGTTCTGCTGGTAACGTGTTGGTACCACATACCAAAAGTCACCTTTAGAAATCTTGTAGCATCAATGCCTCGTCGGGTAAGAGCTAAAGGATCTGCTGGTAACGGGTTGGTACCAGATACCACAAGTCACTTTTAAAAATCTTGTAGCATCAGTGCCTTGCCTGGTAAGAGCTAAAAGATCTGATGGTAACGTGTTGGTACCAGATACCACAAGTCACCTATACAAATCTTGTAGCATCAATGCCTCGCCTGGTAAGAGCTAAAGGATCTGCTGGTACCGTGTTGATACCAGATACCACAAGTCACCTTTACAAATCTTGTAGCATCAATGCCTCACCGGGTAAGAGCTAAAGGATCTGCTGGTAACATGTTGGTACCAGGTACCACAAGTAACCTTTACAAATCTTGTAGCATCAATGCCTCACCAGGTAAGAGCTAAAGGATCTGCTGGTAACGTGTTGGTATCAGATACCACAAGTCCCCATTACAAATCTTGTAGCATCAATGCCTCGCCGGGTAAGCGCTAAAGGATCTGCTGGTGCCGTGTTGGTACCAGATACCACAAGTCACCTTTACAAATCTTGTAGCATTGATGCTTCGCCGAGTAAGAGCTAAAGGATCTGTTGGTAAAGTGTTGGTACCAGATACCACAAGTAACCTTTAGAAATCTTGTAGCGTCAATGCCCCGCTGGGTAAGAGCTAAAGGATCTGCTGGTAACGTGTTGGTACCAGATACCACAAGTCACCTTTACAAATCTTGTAGCATCAATGCCTCGCCGCGTAAGAGCAAAAGGATCTGCTGGTAACATGTTGGTACCAGGTACCACAAGTCACCTTTACAAATCTTGTAGCATCAATGCCTCGCCGGGTAAACGCTAAAGGATCTGCTGGTAACGTGTTGGTATCAGATACCACAAGTCACCTTTACAAATCTTGTAGCATCAATGCCTCGTAACGTGCTGGTAACGTGCTGGTACCAGATACACCAAGTCACCTTTACAAATCTTGTAGCATCAATGCCTCGCCGGGTAACAGCTAAAGGATCTGCTAGTAACGTGTTGGTACCAGATACCACAAATCACTTTTAGAAATCTTGTAGCATCAATGCCTCGCCGGGTAAGAGCTAAAGGATCTGCTGGTGACGTTTTGGTACCAGATACCACAGGTCTCCTTAAGAAATCTTGTAGCATCAATGCCTCGCTGGGTAAGAGTTAAAAGATCTGCTGGTAACGTGTTGGTACCAGATACCACAAGCCACCTTTACAAATCTTGCAGCATCAATGCCTCGCCAGGTGAGAGCTAAAGGATCTGCTGGTAACATGTTGGTACCAGATACCACAAGTCACCTTTACAAATCTTGTAGCATCAATGCCTCGCCGGGTAAGAGCTAAAGGATCTGCTGGTAACATGTTGGCACCAGATACCACAAGTCACCTTTACAAATCTTGTAGCATCAATGCCTCGCCGGGTAAGAGCTAAAGGATTTGCTGGTGCCGTGTTGGTACCAGATATCACAAGTCACCTTTACAAATCTTGTAGCATTGATGCCTCGCCGAGTAAGTGCTAAAGGATCTGTTGGTAACGTGTTGGTACCAGATACCACAAGTCACCTTTACAAATCTTGTAGCATCAATGCCTCGCCGCGTAATAGCTAAAGGATCTGCTGGTAACATGTTGGTACCAGGTACCACAAGTCACCTTTACAAATCTTGTAGCATCAATGCCTCGCCGTGTAAGCGCTAAAGGATCTGCTGGTAACGTGTTGGTATCAGATACCAACAGTCACCTTTACAAATATTGTAGCATCAATGCCTCGCGGGTAAGAGCTAAAGGATCTGCTGGTAACGTTTTGGTGCCAGATACCACAAATCACGTTTAGAAATCTTGTAGCATCAATGCCTCGCCGGGTAAGAGCTAAAGGATCTGCTGCTAACGTGTTGGTGCCAGATACCACAAGTCACTTTTAGAAATCTTGTAGCATCAATGCCTCGTCGGGTAAGAGCTAAAGGATCTGCTGGTAACGTTTTGGTACCAGATACCACAGGTCTCCTTAAGAAATCTTGTAGCATCAATGCCTCGCTGGGTAAGAGTTAAAAGATCTGCTGGTAACGTGTTGGTACCAGATACCACAAGGCACCTTTACAGATCTTGTAGCATCAATGCCTCGCCGGGTAAGAGCTAAAGGATCTGCTGGTAACGTGCTGGTACCGGATACCACAAGTCACATTTACAAATCTTGTAGCATCAATGCCTCGCCGGGTAACAGCTAAAGGATCTGCTAGTAACGTGTTGGTACCAGATACCACAAGTCACCTTTAGAAATCTTGTAGCATCAATGCCTCGCGGGTAAGAGCTAAAGGATCTGCTGGTAACGTTTTGGTGCCAGATACCACAAATCACGTTTAGAAATCTTGTAGCATCAATGCCTCGCCGGGTAAGAGCTAAAGGATCTGCTGCTAACGTGTTGGTGCCAGATACCACAAGTCACTTTTAGAAATCGTGTAGCATCAATGCCTCGTCGGGTAAGAGCTAAAGGATCTGCTGGTAACGTTTTGGTACCAGATACCACAGGTCTCCTTAAGAAATCTTGTAGCATCAATGCCTCCCTGGGTAAGAGTTAAAAGATCTGCTGGTAACGTGTTGGTACCAGATACCACAAGGCACCTTTACAGATCTTGTAGCATCAATGCCTCGCCGGGTAAGAGCTAAAGGATCTGCTGGTAACGTGTTGGTACCAGATACCACATGTCACCTTTACAAATCTTGTAGCATTGATGCCTCGCCGAGTGAGAGCTAAAGGATCTGTTGGTAACGTGTTGGTACCAGATACCACAAGTAACCTTTAGAAATCTTGTAGCGTCAATGCCTCGCCGGGTAAAAGCTAAAGGATCTATTGGTAACGTGTTGGTACCAGATACCACAAGTTACCTATACAAATCTTGTAGCATCAATACCTCGCTGAGTAGAGCTAAAGGATCTGCTGGTAACGTGTTGGTACCAGATACCACAAGTCACCTTTACAAATCTTGTAGCATCAATGCCTCGCCTGGTAAGAGCTAAAGGATCTGCTGGTAACGTGTTGGTACCAGATACCACAAGTCACCTTTACAAATCTTGTAGCATCAATGCCTCACTACGTAAGAGCTAAAGGATCTGCTAAAATCTGCTGTAACATGTTGGTACCAGGTACCACAAGTCACCTTTACAAATCTTGTAGCATCAATGCCTCGCCGGGTAAGCGCTAAAGGATCTGCTGGTAACGTGTTGGTATCAGATACCACAAATCACCTTTACAAATCTTGTAGCATCAATGCCTCACTTGGTAAAAGCTAAAGGATCTGCTGGTAACGTGTTGGTACCAGATACCACAAGTCACCTTTAAAAATCTTGTAGCATCAGTGCCTCGCCTGGTAAGAGCTAAAGGATCTGCTGGTAACGTGTTGGGACCAGATACCACAAGTCACCTTTACAAATCTTGTAGCATCAATGCCTCGTAACGTGCTGGTAACGTGTTGGTACCAGATACCACAAGTCACCTTTAGAAATCTTGTAGCATCAATGCCTCGCCGGGTAAGCGCTAAAGGATCTGCTGATAACGTGTTGGTGCCAGATGCCACAAGTCACTTTTAGAGATCTTGTTGCATCAATTCCTCGCCGGGTAAGAGCTAAAGGATCTGCTGGTAACGTTTTGGTACCAGATACCACAGGTCACCTTAAGAAATCTTGTAGCATCAATGCCTCGCTGCGTAAGAGTTAAAAGATCTGCTGGTAACGTGTTGGTACCAGATACCACAAGTCACCTTTACAAATCTTGTAGCATTAATGCCTCGCCGGGTAAGAACTAAAGGATCTGCTCGTAACGTGTTGGGACCAGATACCACAAGTCACCTTTACAAATCTTGTAGCATTAATGCCTCGCCGAGTAAGAGCTAAAGGATCTGTTGGTAACGTGTTGGTACAGGATACCACAAGTCACCTTTAGAAATCTTGTAGCATCAATGCCTCGTCTGGTAAGAGCTAAAGGATCTGCTGGTAACGTGTTAGTACCTGATACCACAAGTCACCTTTACAAATCTTGTAGCATCAGTGCCTCGCCTGGTAAGAGCTAAAGGATCTGCTGGTAACGTGTTGGGACCAGCTACCACACGTTACCTTCACAAATCTTGTAGCATCAATGCCTCACCGCGTAAAAGCTAAAGGAACTGCTAAAATCTGCTGTAACATGTTGGTACCAGGTACCACAAGTCACCTTTACAAATCTTGTAGCATCAATGCCTCGCCGGGTAAGAGCTAAAGGATCTGCTGGTAACGTGTTGGTACCAGTTACCACAAGTCACCTTTACAAATCTTGTAGCATCAGTGCCTCGCCTGGTAAGAGCTAAAGGATCTGCTGGTAACGTGTTGGGACCAGATACCACAAGTCACCTTTACAAATCTTGTAGCATCTATGCCTCGCCAGGTAACAGCTAAAGGATCGGCTGGTAACGTGTTGGTGCCAGATACCACAAGTCACTTTTAGAAATCTTCTAGCATCAATGTCTCGCCGGGTGAGTGCTAAAGGATCTGTTGGTAACGTTTTGGTGCCAGATACCACAGGTCTCCTTTGCAAATCTTCTAGCATCAATGCCTCGCTGGGTAAGAGCTAAAGGATCTGCTGGTAACGTGTCGGTACCAGATACCACAAGTTACCTATACAAATCTTGTAGAATCAATGCCTCGCCAGGTAAGAGCTGAAGGATCTGCTGGTAACGTGTTGGTACCAGATACCACAAGTCACCTTTACAGATCTTGTAGCATTGATGCCTCGCCGAGTAAGAGCTAAAGGATCTGTTGGTAACGTGTTGGTACCAGATACCACAAGTCACCTTTGCAAATCTTGTAGCATCAATGCCTCGCCGGGTAAGCGCTAAAGGATCTGCTGGTAACGTGTTGGTACCAGATACCACAAGTCACCTTTACAAATCATGTAGCATCAGTGCCTCGCCTGGTAAGAGCTAAAGCATCTGCTGGTAACGTGTTGGGACCAGATACCACAAGTCACCTTTACAAATCTCGTAGCATCAATGCCTCGTAACGTGCTGGTAACGTGTTGGTACCAGATACCACAAGTCACCTTTACAAATCTTGTAGCATCAATGCCTCGCCGGGTAACAGCTAAAGGATCTGCTGGTAACGTGTTGGTACCAGATACCACAAGTCACCTTTAGAAATCTTGTAGCATCAATGCCTCGCCGGGTAAGAGCTAAAGGATCTGCTGGTAACGTGTTGATACCAAATACCACAAAGCACCTTTAGAAATCTTGTAGCATCAATGCCTCGCCGGGTAAGCGCTAAAGGATCTGCTGATAACGTGTTGGTGCCAGATACCACAAGTCACTTTTAGAGATCTTGTTGCATCAGTGCCTCGCCGGGTAAGAGCTAAAGGATCTGCTGTAAACGTGTTGGTACCAGGTACCACAAGTCACCTTTAGAAACCTTGTAGCATCAATGCCTCGCCGGGTAAGAGCTAAAGGATCTGCTGGTAACGTGTTGGTACCAGATACCACAAGTCACCTTTACAAATCTTGTAGGCCGCCCCGGTGGCGCAGTGGTCTAAGGCGTTGGCCTCTGATCATTCGTCCGTAAGGGGTGCGGGTTCGAATCCCGGTCAGGCATGGATGTTGTGTTTGTCTTACGGCACTGGCTCTCTCCCTTCCCTGGAACCAGTGACCCTAAATTAGGGACGGGCGACTGCTTATAGCCCATTGAGTTGCTCACGGTGGTCGTTAAACCTCCAACAAAAAAAAAAAAAAATCTTGTAGCATCAATGCCTCGCCGAGTAAGAGCTAAAGGATCTGTTGGTAACGTGTTGGTACCAGATACCACAAGTAACCTTTAGAAATCTTGTAGCGTCAATGCCTCGCCGGGTAAGAGCTAAAGGTTCTGCTGGTAACGTGTTGGTACCAGATACCACAAGTCACCTTTACAAATCTTGTAGCATCAATGCCTCGCCGGGTAAGTGCTAAAGGTAACGTGTTGGTACCAGGTACCACAAGTCACCTTTACAAATCTTGTATCATCAATGCCTTGCCGGGTAACAGCTAAAGGATCTGCTAGTAACGGTAACAAAAACCAATACTAAATCTCCTTCTTGAAATTCACGTTTTACCGCATTTCTGTCATACCAATATTTTCTTTTCAATTGAGCCACTTCCATGTTTTTAATGGCTAGTTCTTGACATCTTTTCATCCTATTTATTAACTCAAATACATATTCAGTGACATAGTTTTCTTCTTCAGGATGACCCATCCATTTTTCATACAATAGTGTCATTGGCGTCCTCAAATTTTTTCCATGCACCAATTCAGCAGGCGTAAACCCTGTGCTTTCATGTGTCACAGTTCTCAAAGCAAACAGCGCCGCCGGTAACTGTTTCTCCCAATCCGGAGTAGACTCAAGACATAAAACTTTCAACATCCTTTTAATAGTTCGATGGAATCGTTCTACCGGATTTCTTTGGGGATGATATACAGAACTATGAGTAACTTTTATTCCAAACCGCTCCAGAAATTCTAGTGTCAAAATGCTTACAAAACTGGCTCCTTGATCAGTTTGAATTTCTTTCGGAAATCCCATGCGGCTAAAAATGTGTAACAAAGCGTTAACTACCGACTTGGATCCTATGTCTGGTACTGGTACTGCATCTGGATATTTGGACGACAAACAATTAGCTGTAATTATGTATCTATTTCCGCTTGAAGTCTCGGGCAAAGGCCCACAGGCATCAACGTTGATTTTTGTAAAAATTTCAGGAATAATTGGAAATTTTTTTAAAGGTGCTTTCTTTTTGTCCCCAGCTTTTCCAGCACGTTGGCATGAATCACAAGATTTTACAAATTCTTCAATGTCTTTATAACAGTTAGGCCAATAAAAATACTTCGTTAGTCTGTCTTTGGTTTTTGTCACTCCTAAATGCCCCGAAGTTCCCTCATGACACATGTTTTTTATTTGTTCTCTATATTGTTCTGGAACAACAATAAGATTTCCCTCTTCGCCAATCTTGTTGATCTTCTTCTTCACCAACATCCCATTTCTTAGTACAGCATAACCATTTGCCTTATTACAATCTGTTTTCTCTATTTCTTTGAGAATTTTTTTCAATTCCAAACTTTGCCGTTGATTTTCCATGAAACTTTTTGAATCCATTTTTACCAACTCTAACATGGCTTTATCCTCATCATGCCTCAATGGCAGAATTTCTTCTTCTAATTCATCTGATTCTTCGGAACCCACAGCCTCGCCTTCAAGGGCTTGTTTTTCTTTCTTCCCTGAATCATTCTTTACTGAATTTCTCTCTTCGTTGTTTCGTTTCTGTTTTTCTTGATACCGAGTAACCACAACATTTACCTGTTCTGAATTTAGTGGCCACTCCATATCAATTTTTCTTAACAAAGCGGCAGTCTTATTTCCAAGTAGATATCTACCTTGATCTAGCGACTTTCTAATCACTGCAGCCTTAGTTACAATATGACCTAATTCACATTCTAGTTCAACTTCTGCCAATGGTAAACAAACCTTTTGTTCATCCAGATGATGCTGTACCCGCCGCCCCGGTTGCGCAGTGGTCTAAGGCGCTGGCCTCTGATCATTCGTCCGTAAGGGGTCCGGGTTCGAATCCCGGTCAGGCATGGATGTTGTGTTTGTCTTACGGCACTGGCTCCCTCCCTTCCCTGGAACCAGTGACCCTAAATTAGGGACGGGCGACTGCTTATAGCCCATTGAGTTGCTCACGGTGGTCGTTAAACCTCCAATCAAAAAAAAAAAAAAAAAAAAAAAGATGCTGTACCCACACATGTTCTCCAGTAAACTCACCTGGCGACACATACTCTTGACAAATGATATCAACTGATGAACCTGTATCCCGGAGAATAGGCATGGTAACTCCATTTATTTTTCCTTCAAAGGTATAGGGTGCCAAGAGATCCCCTTCAGTTTCCTCTCTGATTCTATTTACGCTTCCAGAGTTCTGTGATTTTAGCTTAGGACACTGAGGTCGAATGTGATCATAAGATGCACACTCGTAACATTGAATCTTCCGTCTGCGATCATACTTTTCTTCATTCTGAGATACATTCCGTTTTGACCACCCTTGTCCTACATCTGACTTAACATAATTTTTGTTATATAATCCATTTTTCATAAAATTTCCCCGATCATAGTTATCTCTAGTTTTTTCTCACTGCCTTGCATTTTCTTTGAAGCACAAAATTCATTCGACGAATTTTTCTTGATTCCTCCTCTTACACTTTCATAATTGTCCACCATATCAGCCAAATCTGAAGGTGAGACAATATTTGACCATTTATAAATAAAATGCTCCCTTATTTCTATAGGCACTCTCCGCTTCAATTGATCTGTGATCATTAATTTCTTTAGCCCTTCAAAATCACCTATTTTAAGTCCTGAAATCCATCATTAAAATAATTTTCTAACTCGAAGGCGAAATCTCTCCAGGTCTTCTCTGATGTACGCATGTGTTGTACAAATTTCAATCTAAATTTCTCTGGACTTAACTTATATCTTTTAAGAAGTAACCTTTTAACATATTCATAGTTTTTAGCATCTTCCACATTTTCTCTGGCAATCAGTTGTGATATTTCGTAGGGCAAAAGTCCTATCAAATTCGTGACCCAATCTTCCCTTTTTATTTCTGCTTGTTGTGCTTGCCTTTCAAATAAAACTAAGTAAATACTTATATCACTGTCTTTTGGGTCAAATGTTTTCATCAAATGACGAAGTTCTAATCTCGGTTTTTGAGAATTTCCATTTTGCTCCAAACTACCTCCCAGCGGCTGACGTCCAGCTTCTATTCTGAGTTTTTCAAGCTCAAATTCCATTTGTCTTTCTGTTTCTCTACGCTCTTTTATACCTGCCAAAAGTTCTTTCACGAAATCCTCTTCATAACCTTCAAAATTGACAATTTTATTTTTTAATTCCAGAATTTTGAGGTTTGGCATAACTTCTATACCCAATTCTTCCGCCAACTGCAGAAGTTCTTCTTTTCGAGCTCTTCCTAAGAAAGCCATTTCAACAAGCTCTACGTGTACCCAACGTTTATTTATTATCGTATATGTGTATACGTTCACAGAAATTGTTTACAACAAAATTCTACATTTACCTATAATCTAGGCTCAAACAGTTGATCTGAATGAACTATTTCTTGACAGAAATTATTTCCTTCTATTTTCGTATATGTGTATACGTTCACAGAAATTGTTTACAACAATATTCTACATTTACCTATAATCTAGGCTCAAACAGTTGATCTGAATGTACTATTTCTTGACAGAAATTTTTTCCTTCTATTTAATTTCGTGCCCGGAAACTTCTAAAAAACGTGCTTTGATATTTCATTCCTTTGGATTATTCTCTAAGAACAACAACAAAACAGTACTTACATAAACATCTAATGTGGTGTAAATCCGATACGGAACAAATAATTTCGAAAAAAACAAACTACAGTCACCATCCTTTGTTCTTCCCAACACAAAGAGGAAAAAAAAATATCCCTGTCGCGTTGGTTCTTTCGCACGCTTGAAGAACTTTCAACTCATCGATTCCCACGGTCATAAAGAACGCCACTGAAGTTGTTCCGTCTTTCGTAGTTCGAATCTCACAGGTGCCTTCACTTCCTGTCTTTCGTCGTTCGAATCTCACAGGTGCCTTCACTTCTTGTCTTTCGTAGTTCGAATCTCACAGGTGCCTTCACTTCCTGTCTTTCGTAGTTCGAATCTCACAGGTACCTTCACTTCCTGTCTTTCGTCGTTCGAATCTCACAGGTGCCTTCCATTTCTATCTTTCGTAGTTCGAATCTCACCGGTGCCTCCAATTCTATCTTTCGTCTGTAACATCACAGACACTCGATCACAACACAAAACATTTATTACTTTACACAAAAAACATCAACTGGAATCACTCCGCGGAATAAACTGAACTTGTTGTCTTAGCCAAAGCTCGCCATGTCCTCCTCCTTCGATATCTCTCTCGCAACTCTCCTCGCCGCCCCGGTGGCGCAGTGGTCTAAGGCGTTGGCCTTTGATCATTCGTCCGTAAGGAGTCCGGGTTCGAATCCCGGTCAGGCATGGATGTTGTGTTTGTCTTACGGCACTGGCTCTCTCCCTTCACTGGAACCAGTGACCCTAAATTAGGGACGGGCGACTGCTTATAGCCCATTGAGTTGCTCACGGTGGTCGTTAAACCTCCAATCAAAAAGAAAAAACTCTCCTCGTCACTCACCACACGCTCAAGTCATTAAATGTCCATGTATCCTTCCGCGCTTTTGTGCGTGGAAGTCGTACTTTGCAGCCCTTAACGCTGAAGCAGCAAAAGATCCTTACCTTGAGAAGAGTCCTCAGGGACAATCACACGGAGAACATCTTTACCTAGGGAGAAGGAAACACCAGAATCCACATCAAAGCCAGCATTAGACGTAAGGCCGGGGCGACGACGCCCAGACGCAGCGGAGGCATAATCGCTAAAGGCATTTACAGAAGTTGGTTGCGAAGAAGACACTGAAGCAGTCCCAGGCTGATCAGGAATGAGAGCAGAGAATGATGAAACAGCAGTGATGTAGTTCTAAATAAAAAAACTGCCTTATCGCTGAAAAATTAGGAAACCTCAAACCGGGAAGAATACCCTCAAAAAGTTTCCAAAATGACTCTGAAATCTGATTCAATTCAATTATTTAGTGATTTTTATTAAATTTTAATTACTAATTACTTTTATCAGTTTATATTAAAATTGCACAATTTGAGCAATTTTAAATAAAAAGAAAGAATGTTACGTGGTAGTCATATGCTAAGAATGCTAAATGTTATTTAAATACCGCTGTGCCGTTCTACACAATTCCAAATATCCATGTGAATAATACGTATTAGTCACATTAAAGAAATACAACTAACACAGTTACATCGACTGAGTGTGACTAATGCGCAGTTTTTCCTAAGATTGTGAGGTGGATGCACTTTTTTTTTGGTTGTAGGTTTAACGACAACAGTGAGCAACTCAATTGGCTATAAGCAGTCGCCCGTCCCTAATTTAGTGTCACTGGTTTCGGGGAAGGGAGAGAGACTGTGCCGTAAGACAAACAACATCCATGCCTCACCGGGATTCGAACCCGGATCCCTTTCAAACGAATGATCAGAGGCAATTGCTCAGACCACTGCGACTCCGGGGCGGCAATGCACTTTTATTAGAGTCCATATCGAGCAGTTTAGTAGAAATGCTCTTCACTACCGTTGTTTTCTCTCGGGACAGTGCAATCTTAACCCCCGGCCTCCCCGGTGGCGCAGTGGTCTAAGCGATGGCCTCTGATCATTCGTCCGAACGGGGTCCGGAGTCGAATCCCGGTGAGGCATGGATGTTGTGTTTGTCTTACGGCACTGGCTCTCTCCCTTCCCTGGAACCAGTGACCCTAAATTAGGGACGGGCGACTGCTTATAGCCCATTGAGTTGCTCACGGTGGTCGTTAAACCTCCAATCAAAAAAAATATATATATATCCACCACCTATTTTAACTGCCGTCAAGAAAAAAGAGTTCACACTAACTTTGTACTCTCGAACCCTTTGGATCTATGATACCCCTACTGCATGATCACACTGTATCGTTTCATCCATGCCGGCCGCCCCTAATTTCGCGCAACTGTTTCCGGGTAAGTGACAGATCCAGAGCCATTGGCCAAGCGCATCACCATTCTGAACTCGAGCCAGGGTCCGGCTAGAACCAATAGTCAGAGGAGAGCGCCTCAGACCACTCTACCACCGTAGCAGGCATCGTTAGTATTAACATTTGGTTAAGATACGAGTTTGTTTGGGTATAGAACACAGATTTCCCTATTTTTGTATACACGATCATCTGCAAATTTCCTTTTCCCAGTTTCTCTAACCATGTAATCACGAGAAGTGGCTTAGCACCGCTAAGCATAAAGAAATAGTGCCTTAGCGCCAATGAGGCGCGCTACACCTCATCTACACCACTGTGAAACAGCACCATCGGATGAAATCAACTCAGTAGCAGAAGTATCCATGTGATCCGTTCTAGATTCCGTGCGAGCAGCATCTACACGTCGAGGGAAAGGCAGTAAGGAAGGCACTTTTCGTTAGCAGACAGCGAGAGGATGCCCGCTAGCTGGACAGCAATTTGCTACTCACGCGAATCAGCCGTGCAGCCTCACAGCAAATGTAAACAAACAATATTAAGGGTGATTCTATCACACTGAAGCACTTTGAAGCACACACAAGGAGCAGTTATGGTGTAAAACCACAGGAAAGAAGCTCCGCTGAACAAGTAAATACAGTAATAAGCTTGTAGAAGAAATTAGGACGCCACATATGCAAACGTTAGCTGGCCTCCCCGGTGGTGTATTTCACAAGCGAATGTAGGGAATCGCGATTAAAGCCATTTCCGCCACGTGATTGGTTCGAAGTTGATATGTAGTTTGCGTGTAGGGGGGACGTACAACGAGAGACACGTGACAGGTAAACTGTCTTGTCTTCTATATTGGTATTTGGGAAGTTATCAATGTGTCAGGGTTGCCAGGTCTACTGATTTATGAGTGGATCTACTTATTTTTTCACACATCTAGTGATTTAGTGCCTTTTTTGAAAAATGCATTATTTCTACTGACTTTTTCATCGTTCGGTGATACTTTTGAAGAATTTATATGAAATGTAACTGGACTTTTGCATAATGTCTTAAATATTTCGAAAAAATATTTAAAAGGTTGTAATCTATCTGTTTGAAATAGTTGATGAACTTGGGTATTATATTTGTGTACAAACTAGAGTTGCGACGGGCTGAGCCCGAGCCCGAATGAGGCTCTGGCTGTACAATATTTATTGCGGTTCGGGCTCGGGCGGGCTCGGGCTTTTACAGATAGGGAGACAGCAGCATGCATTCCTTCTTAAACAGAGGGAATGCGTGTTCTCCAATCAGAACCAGTTGCCGAAGAAGAGAATTCTTCGGCAACTGGTTCTGATTGGGGAGCACGCATTCGAGATAGCTATTTATTCCGGGCTTGGGTAGAAAATGACATAGGCCGCGCATTAGTGTGTTTTTGCAGACAAGAAGCGTTTTCAAGAACTATAGATATTGGATAGTTGATAGCTTGTCGATGATAATTTACCCCTTATATCCACGCAATAACTCCCTGCTAATTCTATTTAACAACGTACATATTTCAGTGCATTATGGCGTGATAATGTTAGTGTTATTTGAGCAACATGCAATTGCAGCACCGCACAATCATTTTGGATGGCCGGCCGCCCGCCCGAAGCACTCTGATGGAAACGAACGGTCAAAGAAAACCGTACAGTTACACTGCAAAAATAGACAGACGTCTCTTTCCCACTCCCTATTTGAAAAACACATTGGTTAATTGCAGGAGGAGGAAACAATGGAAGTGTGGAAAGGAAGATGTTTTTTTATTAATGGTTGAACAGGTTAGGCAGTTTTCGGGCTCGTTCGGGCTGGGGTGGACTCGGGCTGATTGATTGATTGATTGATTGATTGATTGATTGATTGGAGGTTTAACGACCACCGTGAGCAACTCAATGGGCCATAAGCAGTCGCCCGTCCCTAATTTAGGGCCACTGGCTCCAGGGAAGGGAGAGAGCCAGTGCCGTAAAACACAACAGCATTACATTATTTTACTAACAAAGCTACCCGAAAAACTGAATCATTAATTAACAACGCTAATTTAAAACACAAGTAAACAGAAATACATATCTATTAAAGTCCAAGAACATTTCAAAAACACTGCAAGAAAAAAGGAAACCAACATCAAGGAATACATCTGAAACATCTCTACACATCAAAGACACTATCGTCAACCACATTATGTCTCTTTATGTAAGCTTTAACATCCTCTATACGTTTGTAGTATGTTTCGTAATAAGTGTCTAAAAGTTCAGGAACGGGATTTTTCGTAATTATCCAATTCAACACGGCATCCAAACGATGTACAATAGCATTTAACTTATACATATTTAACTCGCAAAACTCCGGAGTAAGTGGACATATCTTTTTACTAGGCACAAAATAGTTTTTCAATTCGAAAAAATCCAAAGTTTCGTCATAATCAGGGCAAGATGCAATAAGTTCCATGGCAAGACGATACCGTGATGGCTTGTCTATCTCTTCGTCAAAATCAGGATCCAGGAGAAAAGAAAGATCTACACGAGGGATAAATTCCGGTTGAAGATAGTCTTTAGCTTTGCTCCGTTTTAACGGATCACCACTTGAATCAATGCGGGGCCGTTAAGATATCGAAGATGTACTTGAGTTCTCTGCGAGATTCTGTAATGCTACTGAATATTTATGTAAGTCAGCAATGCCCAAAATACCAATATTTTCTGTTGTCTGAGTCCTAGGATCCAAAGAAGTCGGCATTTCAATCAATGACTTCTCTATTGGCTCGACCGGATCCACCACTCGGGTTTCACAAGTCTCAGCCACGGTAGAAACCAAATCAACGACATGTGAAATACCATGTTCTAAATCCAATCTTTCTTCAGGTACAGCAATTCTTTCCTCGTGGGAATCAGAGAAACTCTTCCTCAGGGGTGGCCTATGTACATATGTGCATTTAGCACGGATGTCCCCTCTTTCATTGGAAGCGTAACAAAAATTTCCTGTATAAATATTAAACGTGAAACTATGAGAATCCAATACAATTTCAACCTCTTTGGGACAAGTCTGAAGAGCTGATTCATTCGGGAAAATAACCCGAAGAGTCCTTCGCTTCAACCCACCAACATGACAATAATTTGAAGATTGCGGGGCTTCTATAACTCTATGAACTGGTCCCACGACCCGGCTAAACTGAGAAAGAAGAACTATCAACGCAGAATCCGGTACCTCAAGTGGCACCGGAGACAAAGTTACAGTGATCGGTCGTTCACGTGCATAAGCAGGATACAAAATTTGATGATTCATAGAAATCCCTTGCTTTAAAACAAGATTTCAATCGGCACTGTTTATAAACAACACTGATATACCACGTTTACTACGACCGATTCCTTTAATTGCTTCTCTCGGCACTCGTTCCTCCAAAGCTTCCAAATATGCAGGTAAAGAAGTCTGTGGCAACGCATGGAAAATAATAGTTTTCTCAGAAAGATCATGAAAATCTTGACATACCTCGGAATCCTTTTCGAATGTTAGACGAAACCGATTTCTTTGGCACTCAATCTCTGACGCACAACGCTGATAACTCGTGTTAACAGAATTCTCCATGGCAACCACCGATGCCCAAGTGCTATTTCCCGTCTCCATAGCAACACCCTCCTGCATCCTTATCGCCGAAGAAACTCCTTCAGCAGGGACACGCGAAGACAAACTCTGTTGATTTCCAAGACCGGTTTGACGAGTTGGATTCTTATCTCTTGAGGAGGTCGGGTCAATCACCATGGCAACCCTTTCAGAGGTCACAGGAGAAACACTCGGCGATGTCTTATCAGTAGATCTCGCTCCACGTCGAACAGCTTCCTCTCGATGGGCACGTGAAACATGGCTGGCAGATATCGCCATTTGCAGAACTCGTCAACGGAAAGCACAACCACAAAATAAACCCTTTCGTATAACCAAACTATAACACCCAGCGCTCTCAAACTTCATCAAAAGAAGCACGGAACATTCATGAACACGTTACACCACTGTAAACCATTCCACGCACGATATTTCTACATAAACACTCGCAAAATGTTAGAGCTCGACACGCACGACACACGACGAAACCAATGATGGACTCGGGCTGATATACCACCGGCTCGGATGGGCTCCGGCTCCGAATTGAGCCCGAACTCAGCTGTAGTACAAACGAATGATTGTCATAATTGATAAGCCACAGTGCTCTTTTCCTTGAATGAGAAATATCCATAACTGCTACGATCCCTGATGTAGAGGCAGGGAAATCTTTTTTTAACAACCACGTGAGCGACTCGATGGGCTATAAACAGGCGGCCATCCCTAATGTAGGGCAATTGGTCTCAGGAAAGAGAGAGAGAACCAGTGCCATTAAACAAAAACAACATCCATGCATGCATCACCGGGAGTCGAACCGGAACCCATCTATGACGAATGGTCAAAAGCCAACGCTTAGACCACTGCGCCATGGGCCTTTTTGGTAGGTAGCTGCTAATTTCTGTTAATACCCCACACAGCACAATCACATCTACTAGACGCCCATTTTACGTTCACCGGGTCACGTGTGGAACTTTCATGGATATCCATGAAAGTCCATATTACGTCTAGTACACGTAATCTGGAGAACCAGTGGCGCAGTGGTCTAAGCGATGGCCTCTGATCATTCGTCCGAAAGGGGTCCGGGTTCGAATCCCGTGAGGCATGGATGTGGTGTCTGTCTTACAGCACTGGCTCTCTCCCTTCCCTGGAACCGGTGACCCTAAATTAGGGACGGGTGACTGCTTATAGCCCATTGAGTTGCTCACGGCGGTCGTTAAACCTCCAATCAAAAAAAAAAAAAAGGACCAATGGCAGTCCAGTGTCTTACCAGATTACGTTTAATCTACGTAATCTGGATGGCCGCCCCGGTGGCGCAGTGGTCTAAGCGATGGCCTCTGATCATTCGTCCGAACGGTGTCCGGGTTCGAATCCCGGTGAGGCATGGATGTTGTGTTTGTCTTACGGCACTGGTTCTTTCCCTTCCCTGGAACCCGTGACCCTAAATTAGGGACGGGCGACTGCTTATAACCCATTGAGTTGCTCACGGTGGTCGTTAAACCTCCAATAAAAAAAAAAAAAAAATCTGGATGCTACGTTTAGAGGCTAAATACACGTTAAATGGACGTGAGTCTAAATACGTAAATAAAAAAAATAAGTGGCGTGCTTTCCCAGGAAATTTCTCCGTCCACCGTACCAGTCTGACACAACGAAACCTTCCTCACTCGCTCCAGCGAGATTCGAACCAGAGACCTTGCGGTTGGGAAGTGGGTGTCTTACCACGGAGCCAATAATTCCTGTTAACACCACTCGCGTGCAAGTTACAACACTAATTTCATTTATTTATTTATTTAGTTAGTTTTTATTAATGTCGGTGAGTTAGTCATTATATTTTCTGTTAGGCCTTATTATTTTTCTGAATACGTTTGTAATAATTTTATTGTTTTCTGTAAGAGGATTTATTACAAATTACGTATTTCTTCACGGTGATTTTTTTTTCTTTTCGAAATAACAGAATGCTTTGGAGCTCGAGATCTCTTTACACTGACAATGACTTCCATTATCTTTAAGAAAAAGGTGAATGCACTGCTTTTTAGTATTTTATAAATCTCTAAGTATGAAATTTACTCTTGATAGCTATAATAACTTTTGTCTTAAAGGGACCTCAGACATACATAAACATCATATAACTAATTTAGTAGTTGATCAAACCTCAAGTATTCCCACGAATCGATCCTGTTACCGGAATTTTTTACATCATGTGGATACGGAAAAAGTGATAACAGAATTTTCCATTAATATATGAAAAGAATTGCTGAAAAGTTTCTGAAATTTTAGAATTGTATTTTTTTTAATTGTAGGTTTAACGACCACCGTGAGCAACTCAATGGGCTATAAGCAGTCGCCCGTCCCTAATTTAGGGCCACTGGTTCCAGGGAAGAGGAAGAGCTAGTGCCGTAAGACAAACACATAATCCATGCATCAACGGGATTCGAACCCGGATCCTTCCTGGTTGAATGATCAGAAGACATCGCTTAGACCACAGCGCCACCGGGGCAGCCAGAATTGTTCGTAAACACCTCTTAGCAACAACACTTTACCGCAAATATAAGAAAGGTATTGCACAAAGTTTTCTGAAAATTCAGAATTTTCTTGGCGGGAAATTCACCCCCCCCTCCCTTCCTCTCATTTCATGGAAAAGGTTGCATCAGGAATATGCATCGTTAATTTAAGAAAGGAATCACAAAAATGGTTCGTGAATTTCAGAATTTTTTTTACAATATGCATTCATGAGTATTAAAAAATCTTGATATTTACAGATTACACCACCAACCCACACAGCACAGTCGCATCTACTAGACGCCCCTTTTACGTTCACCTCGTTACGTGTGCAACCCACACAACCAGCGACGCCTAATGAACGTCTATATTACATCCACCTGGTGCAGTAGACGTCATGGATAAAATATAGACGTCCAGTGGATGCCTATGTATAAACATCCATTAAACATCAAGTGTAGATGTCCAGTGGATGTCCTTCTAATGGACGAAATCTAGACCTATCACATATGGACATCCATTGGACGTTATTCATAGGACATCTAATGGACGTCCTTTGTAGATGAATTGTGGAGCTATTCTCTCATGAGCACCTTAAATACCAATAAAGTACGAGACCATTCAGCCAAGCGGAATAGAAGTTTGAAGTTCATAATTGTTTGAAGTTGTTCACTTATTAGCACTAAGCCAGGTGTTATCTTTTTTGTTGTTATTTATTTTTTGTTTTTCTAAGTGTTTTTGTGGTCGTGTTTGAAGTTGGCAGGAAGCAGTTCTGTACAACTTACTAAGTGCTCTGCTTATAGACTTCAAACGAATTCAAATTTCCTAACAATTTCATACATGATAAGGTGATCCATTTAGCGTCTATACGTACCATCCAGGTTACGTAGATTAAACGTAATCTGGTAAGACACTGGACAGCCGTTAGTTCTCCCGATTACGTTCAATAGATGTAATCTGGGCTTTCAAGGATGTCCATTTAGGTTCCATTAGCTGACTTGATTTTTTTTTATTGGAGGTTTAACGACCACCGTGAGCAACTCAATGGGCTATAAGCAGTCGCCCGTCCCTAATTTAGGGTCACTGGTTCTAGGGAAGGGAGAGAGCCAGTGCCGTAAGACAAACACAACATCCATGCCTCACCGGGATTCGAACCCGGACCCCTTTCGGACGAATGATCAGAGGCCATCGCTTAGACCACTGCGCCACCGGGGCGGCCTTGATTTTTTTTTATTGGTGGTTTAACGACCACCGTGAGCAACTCAATGGGCTATAAGCAGTCGTCCGTCCCTAATTTAGGGTCACTGGTTCCAGGGAAGGGAGAGAGCCAGTGCCGTAAGACAGACACAACATCCATGCCTCACCGGGATTCGACCCCGGACCCCTTTCGGACGAATTATCAGAGGCCATCGCTTAGACCACTGCGCCACCGAGGCGGCTTAGCTGACTTGGAATGTACTTATCTAGATTACGTCCATTTAGCGTCTATACGTAACATTCCGATTACGTAAATTAAACGTAATCCAGTAAGACATTGGACAGCCATTGGTTCTCCCAATTACATTTAATAGATGTAATCTGGACTTCCATGGATGTCCATGAAAGTTCCACACGTAACGTGGTGAACGTAAAAGGGGCGTCCAGTAGATGTGGTTGTGCTGTGTGGGTTGGTGGTGTAATGTATAAATATCAAGATTTTTTAATATTCATGTATGTATTTGTAAAAACAATTCTGAAATTCACGAACCATTTTTGTGATTCCTTTCTTAAATTAACGATGCATATTTCTGATGCAAACTTTTCCGTGAAATTACGAGGAGGGGTGGGGCTGAATTTTCAGAAAACTTTGCGCAATTCCTTTCTTATACACTGCCGGACAATTGCTAAGGACGGATGACAATAGCAATGATAGCAACCATAAAATGGAAGGCAGGAAAATGTGGAAATTAGTATAAGTGCGGGATACAGTAAGACGTGTTGTGCGTATGCAAATTTTGGATTGCCGAACTTGTTCGTGACGTCAAAGTGCTGATAAGAGATATAAAGGATTTGACGCGTATTGACCGTTGTTGTTCAAACGCAAAGTTGAAAGGGAAAGAATCAATTGACGAACTTGCAAGTTTCAGTATGTCTTCCCGACATCACCTAGATGATTTTACGTGTGGCCGTATTATTGGCAAGATTGAAGAAGGGCGAAAAATAACAGATGTTGCCAGGGAGTTCGACGTCAGCCACAGTGTTGTTTCAAGGCTTTGGAAATCATTTCAAACAAATGGAGAGTGCAGCAAACGTCACGGGGAGGTCGTGTTCGCAGTGCGACACCTGCAGAAGATCGGTACATAGTGCTATCAACAAAAAGACACCGGCGCAGCACAGCTAGTGAGGTAGCAAATCAGTTTATGGCTGCTACTGGCAAGCGGATCTCCCGAAAAACTGTCGCCAGACGTTTGCATGAAGGAGGACTATACGCCTGCCGTCCTGTTCTATGCATCCCATTGTCCAGACGTCACCGTACCACCCGTTTGCAATGGTGCCATCAACATCGCAATTGGACTGATAACGACTGGTCTGCTGTCCTCTTCTCAGATGAGAGTAGATACAGTCTATCGTCTGATTGTCGACGACAACTTGTGACGTACCTGCCAGCAGGACGCACACGACATAAAGGCAGATAGGAATCAAAACAAATGTCTGCGTAGCTCAGTTGGTAGAGCGATTTGTTCCGCAATAAGCGGCCTCGGGTTCGAATCCCGGCGTAGACCAAAAATGACGGAGAAATTTACTTCGTTATAATGGCGCCCGAACTATCCGGATGACCCGACCGTTCACAATCTCGCAATGGTGTGATGTTATTTCCACACCGCGAGATAGGAAAAATAAGAGCAGCACTTCGAAAAAAAAATAAGGGGGAGATGATGTAACGTACCAGGAGATGTGACGTACCTGCCAGAAGGACGCACACGACATAAAGGCAAATAGGAATCAGAATAAAATGTCCGCGTAGCTCAATTGGTAGAGCAACTTATTCCGGAATGAGGGGACCTGGGTTCGAATCCTGGCGCGGATAGAAATGACGGAGAAATTCACTTCGTTATAATGGCGCCCGAACTATCCGGATGACCCGGCCGTTCAAAATCTCGCCTTGGTGTGATGTTATTTCCACACCGCGAGACAGGAAAAATCAGAGAATTGCTTCGAAAAATAAAAATGTGTGATGTTGCATTCCACACAGCAGATTGACTGGGAGTTCTTCAGTGCACGTTCTACAGTGGATGGCTGCCTGCAACGAATCATGGTCACGGCTGACCCGTGGGCCATGCCCCCGGCCCTCTTTCGGGGGGGATGTGACGTACCTGCCAGCAGGACGCACACGACATAAAGGCAAATAGGAATCAGAACAAATGTCTGCGTAGCTCAGTTGGTAGAGCGACTTGTTCCGGAATAAGCGGCCTCGGGTTCGAATCCCGGCGTAGACCAAAAATGACGGAGAAATTTACTTCGTTATAAACTGATCTGGCGTGATAGTGGTACTGCATATTGTCCAGCAAACATACAGGAAAGGGACCGATATCCGACATGTAGTGTCATGGTATGGGCTGGCATCATGATCAATGGCCGTACGTCCCTCTATGTGCTTCCAACTGGGACTATGACTGGCCAACGATACATTAATGATGTTCTGCTACCTCATGTTCGCATGTTCCGTGGTGCTGTCGGTGATAGATTCTTGTTCATGGACGACAACGCAACATGTCATCGAACAGTCGCTGTCCAGGAGTGTCTTGAGAGCGAGGATATTCAACGCCTCGTATGTCCAGCACGTTCTTCAGATCTGAATCCCAATGAAAATGTGTGGGATGCTTTGGGGAGGAGTCTTGCTGGTCGCCAATGCCCTCCAATAAACAAGGACACCCTCATCCGTGCACTGACAGAGGAATGGGATAAATTACCCCAACAGCTGTTTGATAATGTTGTGCAAAGCATGACACGACGTGTGGAATTTTGCATCGCCCTCCATGGTGGCCATATCCCGTATTGACATCTTACGCCGGAACGCCTGCGGACGGTAATTGCATTTTTTTTCACGTTTACGTATTCTGCACAAAATGGCCTGTTTGTCCCCAGAACACGTTCCAAAGCCTTCTGGATTTCAGAGCACAATAAATTGTCTTTCTTGTAATGTCCTGGCATTCTGACATTATTTTATTTCACTTGGCATCCAACCACACTTACTTTTTTATCCGCTATATAGCCGTTTATGACCCGTCCTTAGCAATTGTCCAGCAGTGTATTTACGGTAAAGTGTCGTTGCTGAGAGGTGTTTACGAACAATTCTGAAATTTCAGAAACTTTTCAGCAATTCTTTTCATATATTAATGGAAAATTCTGTTATCACTTTTTCCGTATCCACATGATGTAAAAAAATTCCGGTAACAGGATCGATTCGTGGGAATACTTGAGGTTTGATTAACTACTAAATTAATTATATGATGTTTATGTATGTCTGAGGTCCGTTTAAGACAAAAGTTATTGTGGCTATCAAGAGTAAATTTCATACTTAGAGTTTTATGAAATACTATAACGCAGTGCATTCGCCCTTTTCTTAAAGATAATGGAAGTCATTGTCAGTGTAAAAAGATATCGAGTTCCAAAACATTCTGTTATTTCGAAAAGAAAAAAATCACTGTGAATAAATACGTAATTTGTAATTAAATCCTCCTACAGAAAACAATAAAATTATTACAAACGTATTCAGAAAAATAATAAGGCCCAACAGAAAATAAAATGACTTTTTTTTTTTTTGATTGGAGGTTTAACGACCACCGTGAGCAACTCAATGGGCTATAAGCAGTCGCCCGTCCCTAATTTAGGGTCACTGGTTCCAGGGAAGGGAGAGAGCCAGTGCCGTAAGACAAACACAACATCCATGCCTGACCGGGATTCGAACACGGACCCCTTACGGACGAATGATCAGAGGCCAGCGCCTTAGACCACTGCGCCACCGGGGCGACAATAAAATGACTAACTCACCTACATTAATAAAAACTAACTAACTAAATAAATAAATAAATAAGCATCGTGAAATTAGTGTGGTAACTTGCACGCCAGTGGTGTTAACAGGAATTAGTAGCTCCGTGGTAATACACCCGCTTCACAATCGCAAGGTCCCTGGTTCGAATCCCGCTGGAGCGAGTGAGGAAGGTTTCGTTGTGTCAGACTGGTGCAGTGGACGGAGAAATTTCCTGTGAATGCTCGCCACTTATTTTTTTCTTTTACGTATCTAGACTCACGTCCATTTAGCGTCTATACGTAACATCCAGTTTACGTAGATTAAACGTAATCTGGCTGTCATTGGTTCTCCAGATTACGTTTAGTAGACGTAATCTGGACTTTCATGGATGTCCATGAAAGTTCCACATGTAACATGGTGAACGTAAAATGGACGTCTAGTAGATGTGATTGTGTTGTGTGGGTCGCTATAATTACATTATATGTATTTCGTTCATAAAAAAAGTGTTGGGTTCAGTTGTGTGTTTAAACAATTCAACTGAAAACATTTTTAAGAAAGTTAGAAAGAAAGAGACAAAATATATGGAAGGGGCCCCCCACCGGGAAATATCCCGGTGTCCCGGTGGGGTTTTTTTTTTTTTTTCTTGGTTGGAGTTTTAACGACCACCGTGAGCAACTCAATGGGCTATAAGCAGTCGCCCGTCCCTAATTTAGGGTCACTGGTTCCAGGGAAGGGAGAGAGCCAGTGCCGTAAGACAAACACAACATTCATGTCTCACCGGGATTCGAACCCGGACCACGTTCGGACGAATGATCAGAGGCCATAGCTTAGACCACTGCGCCACCGGGGCGGCCCCGGTGGGCTAATCCGCCCTTGACTGAGATTCAAACGGTATATCACTAGACAATGAATGGAACATGCTTGGAAATACTGATCTTGAAATTCACTCTCGCCGCTTTAGTGGCGCAGTGGTCTAAGCCAGCGTTTCTGATCAGTCGTCCGATAGGGGTCCGGGTTCGAGTCCTGGTGAGGCATGGATATTGTGTATGTCTTCCGGCACTGGCTCTTTCCCTTTCCTGGAACCAGTTACCCTAAATTAGGGACAGGCGACTACTTATAGCCTATCGAGTTTTTCACGGTGGTCATTAAACCTCCAATATCTGATGTATGTGTGCATGACAGTTTGTCATGTGGATAAAATAACACAATGGTGAGGGAAACATACTGTTCCCATCATTGTCGAAATTTGTGGCATGTATGTTGTTCTTCCTTAATTCAAGGGCTGTAGTAGAAACCCACACAGCACAATCACATCTACTAGACGTCCATTTTACGCTCACCACGTTACGTGTGGAACTTTTATGGACATCCATGAAAATCCAGATGACGTTTAGATAACGTAATCTGGAGAACCAATGGCTGTATAACGTCTTACCAGATTACGTTTAATCTACGTGATCTGGATGTAACGTATAGACGCTAAATGGACGTGACTCTGATACGTAAAATAAAAAAAATAAAAAAAGTGAGAAAAATAACTGGCGTGCGTTTGCAGGAAATTCCTCCGTACCAGTCTGACACAACGGAACCTTCTTCATTCGCTCCAGCGGGATTCGAATCAGGGACCTTGCGATTATGAAGCGGTGTCTTACCACTGAGCCACTAATTCCTGTTAACACCACTCGCGTGAAAGTTATAACACTAATTTCACGATGCTTATTTAGTTAGTTAGTTTTTTTTTGTTTTTTTTTTGATTGGAGGTTTAACGACCACCGTGAGCAACTCAATGGGCTATAAGCAGTCGCCCGTCCCTAATTTGGGGTCACTGGTTCCAGGGAAGGGAGAGAGCCAGTGCCGTAAGACAAACACAACATCCATGCCTCACCGGGATTCGAACCCGGACCCCGTTCGGACGAATGATCAGAGGCCATCGCTTAGACCACTGAGCCACCGGGGCGGCTTAGTTAGCTGTTATTAATGTAGGTGAGTTAGTCATTTTATTTTCTGTTGGGTCTTAATTATTTTTCTGAATACGTTTGTAATAATTTCATTTTTTTCTGTAGGAGGATTTGTTACAAATTACGCATTTTTTTACGATGATTTTTTTTTCTTTTCGAAATAACAAAATGCTTTGGAACTGGAGATCTTTTAACACTGACAGTGACTTCCCTTATCTTTAAGAAATGGGAGAATGCACTGCTTTATAGTATTTCATAAAACTCTCAACTTTCATGGACATCCATGAAAGTCCATATTGCATCTATTAAACGTAATCGGGAGAACCAATGGCTGTCCAGTGTCTTTACGTTAAATCTACGTAATCTGGATGTAACGTAAAGACGCTAAATGGATGTAATCTATATACGTCCATTTTTTTTTTTTTTTTTTTTTTTTTATTGGAGGTTTAACGACCACCGTGAGCAACTCAATGGGCTATAAGCAGTCGCCCGTCCCTAATTTTGGGTCACTGGTTCCAGGGAAGGGAGAGAGCCAGTGCCGTAAGACAAACACAACATCCATGCCTCACCGGGATTCGAACCCGGACCCCTTACGGACGAATGACCAGAGGCCAACGCCTTAGACCACTGCGCCACCGGGGCGGCTATACGTCCATTACAGGTCAGCTAATGGAACCTAAATGTACATCCATGAAAGTCCAGATTACATCTATTGAACGTAATCGGGAGAACCAATTGCTGTCCAGTGTCTCACCAGATTACGTTTAACCTACGTAATCTGGATGTTACGTACGGACGCTAAATGGATCACCTTATAATGTATGAAATTCTTATAAGATTTGACGTCCACTGGACGTCTATATTTTATCCATGACGTCTACTGCACCAGGTGGATGTAATCTAGACGTGCATTAGGCGTCGCTGGTTGTGTGGGAAGGGGTTTTTTTTATGATAGATATTATGAAGACAAATCAGAGAGACTTTCTTCAAAAACTATATGCCGGTTGTTGCATGCAAAACGTATGCTTTTAAGTTCTTCATGGCATGGAATTAACGAGTGAAATGGTTTTGTAGAAAAAATGAACAACATCTGTTCATTTTTTTTTTCTTTGATTGAAGGTTTAACGACTTCCATGAATGACTCAATGGGCTATAAGCAGTCGCCCGTCCCTAATTTAGGGCCACTGGTTTCAGGGAAGGGAGAGAGTCAGTGCCGTAATTCAAACACAGCATCCATGCCTCACGGGATTCGAACCCGGACCCTTCCCTGGTGAATGATCATAAGCCATCGCTTAGACCACTAGAGCGGCTGTTGAAATTCTGACAGTGCGGATTATACAGTTCAGTTGACCTATTTTAATAGATATTGCATTATAGACCATAGCAAAATAGCCAAAAATTTCCTTTCAAGAAAGGACATTAAATGGAAAATATGTGATTAGGACTACTTTAGACCATTCCGATAGCTGTGCATTGTGTATTGTAGCGAAAAAAAATCTATTGATTTTTTGGGATGAAATCTGCTGATTTTGGAGAATTTAACCTGGCAACACTGTTTCGGAGTTTAAAATCGCTGGTAAGGTTTCATGTTTCAGTACGAAGTCTGTGCGTAATGTGCTTTTGTTCATCGCTGTTGGCCGTTATTGAAAAGGAGGCAAAATTGTGAGAGTGAAACCTGTAAAAAAGTGATCTGAAGCTGCACCAAACTCTTCATGAAATGGCACTGCAAGGTGTTGTCCATGCACAGACCAGTTCACAAAATATGAATGCCGTTAGTACTTCGCAAGTTTCCTCAGATAAGGATTTGGTCGATAAGTATGAAATGTTAAAAGTATTTATTAGTGAAGCTTCTGAACCCTACGGGAGTGAGTTATCGCATTTTTTATGCCCCATGTTTATTGAAGTGTATGTGGAACTTGTGAGTATTGGACAGTTAGGCCCAGCCAAAAAAATGTATCAGAACTATCATGATCTTTTCAAGGACATTGAAGGTTATAGTAACTTAATAAAAGTACTTCCAACACTTTCTGCCCAAGACATGAATACTCATGCATATATAATTGAGTTTCAGAAGATCAAACACAAAGTGGCAGTGTCAAAAGATGGGATGGAATATCTCATGAGATTTTTAAAGGAAAAACAGTTGGTTATGTTTTTGGATTTAATAAATATGTGTTTTGAAATTGAAGTATGTGATAATCAACAGAATACTAATGTGCAGCATTTTGATGATTGCTCGCATGCAGAAAAATCAACCCCCAAGAGTCCAACGGGAAGTGTCAAGACGCCAGAAAAATTGCCTTCGACCAGTTCTGCTGATGCTTATGCAGCCTTGCAACAGGCTATTCAAAATGTAAATGATGGCCCACCATGTCTTCCATCTGTATGTTTGTACACCATAAGTGGTGGTCCCCAGAAATTAATAAACGTTGACTTGTCTAGTAAATCTGTTCTTGCTGCGTCGTTTGATGACTCATCTATACGTCTGTGGAATTTGGAGCCTCCTCCGTTGGTCTCTCGGCCTGCTTCAGTTGATATTTCAAAAATTCATTTGGCTGTGGATAAGCCAGATGATGAGCCAAAGAGAAGTGAGACAGCTGATATGAAGACATTGAGAGGTCATGGGGGCCCAGTGTATGGCTTATCTTTCTTTCCCCGCCACGAGATTCTTCTTTCTTGTTCAGAGGATACCACAGTACGCTCGTGGAGCATGGATACTCATAAAAATTTGGCCATTTATAAAGGTCACAACTGTCCAATTTGGGATATTGACACAAGCCGCTTTGGACTGTACTTTGCCACAGCAGGCAAAGATCGCACTGCCAGACTCTTTACTCTTGACAGGACCTTCCCACAACGTCTGTTTGTGGGCCACAATGATGAAGTTAATTGCGTTAAGTTTCATCCCAATGCGTCGTATATAGCAACGGGATCTAGTGATCGCACTGTGAGACTGTGGACCGTTCAGTCTGGAAAAGTAGTACGAGTACTGCATGGGCACAGTGGAGCTATTTATGCATTAGCATTTTCACCAGATGGTAAATATCTTGCATCAGCTGAAGAAGATGGAAGCATCAAAGTATGGGACTTAAAGACATGCAACCTTTTTAAAGAACTTAAAGGTCATACAGACATTGTTTATAATCTATGTTTTAGTTGGGATGGCTCACTTCTTGCATCATGTGGTATGGAACAGTTTATTAAAATTTGGGATGTGAGTCGATGTGATTCTCATGCAGCCCCAGCTTCTTCAGGAAGTGTTGGCAATGAAGGGCATACATCTCCAGAGCTTTTGTCGCTTCCGACAAAAACCACGTGCCATCGTTTTGTGAGGTTTGGCAAGGGAAACGTCCTTTTTGCTGTAGGAGTTTCTGCACCAACTCAGTAACTGCCTGAGTTCAGGTGGTTTATTCTTGTAATTTCAAAGTTATGTGTGCTATCAGTGTACCAGTGCAATGTTGGAAATAAATAATTGTAGGTTTCCTTCTGTTGAATGCCTTTCGTTTATTTAGCATTTAAAGAGTGGTTCTCAATTTGTTTTATTTGAGAAATTATTTAGATCAGTGTGAGTAACATATCTTCAGCATTTGATTTTTTGGTACAAGCTTACAGTGGGGAAAATGTGTTAGTATACAGGTGAAAAGTAATTCTGGTAAAAGATAAATTTTTCCCAAGTGTAAAAGTATTGTTTGTCTTGTTTTTTTTTTTTTAGTTTCTTTTTAAAGCATTGGAGCATGAAAGCTTTATTAAATATTTAAAAGTGAAATAGTTCTTAAGTAGATGCATGAAATTTTTTTTTGCCTTATACAGTCTAGTCCTTAAATAGCTCATTCGTGAAAACTCTGGAAAAGTAAAAGTCCTTATGCATAATGTTTTCTCAGTTTTTTTCACTCTTTTTGGATTTGACTTATTGAGAGTCAACTGTATAATGCCTTCTCTCTAACCGCATATGTATTACACATGCATTTTTTTCTCGAAATGTAGTTAATTTTGAAAAAAAAAAATTGTGATTACAAAATATGTTTTCTGCCATAATTGAGTTATAAAATTTTTAACTGAAGCGCTGGAGAATGGTAAATCATTCAAACCCCATTTTAATAAATTACTAAGCAAAATTAAGTATTTAAATAAAAGAATTCTATTAAACTGATTAACATTACAAGTTAAGTGCTTTACAGGTGATCTCTTTAAAATGGTTGTATAAAGAAAAAATTAGGAACTAATCTTTGATTCTAAAATTACAGCCGATAATAATTGTGACACATTCTACTCCTCATTTTGGAATTCTATTTGATATAGCTTTTTGATGTAATGAAGCATTGAGTAGCTTGCCTGATGTTATTATTAAGTATTGAATTAGCATGCTCATTTTTAGTTGATAGTGTTTTTCAGAATGAAGTTGGAATTTTAGTATGTTGGGGTATAAAATAAAGTCGTATTAATTAAATGGAGTCATTTCAACCTAAAATCATGGCTAGTTCCAGCTGTAGGATGCTACTTTTTTTTTTTGTATTGTTTAAATATTTTGTGGCATTGGGTATTGTTTCTTCATCCACATGCTTTTGAAAGACAAGGATTTTTTAAATAGGTAACCTCAATTTCTGACACGGATGTTTTAAAATAATTTTGAGTGTTGTATCCCATAATTATTTTGAATTCATAGAAACCAAAGAATCATTTCTTCCGGGGATTCACTTCCCCGGAAGAAATTATTCTTCACAAATATGTGAAAGGGGGCATATGCATCTAGATGTTGTATATTTTACTGGTTTCCCACGTAAGCATCTGTCAGTAAACTCAAATTAAATTACCCAGAAACAAGAAATGAACCAGCATCTCACAATTTGTGTTCAAATATGCTACCATGGGTCAAAAATCAGCTGTTCTGACACCTAGGACTATCAGTTTCTTATGCTTGGACCAGAGCAAAATATTTTTGTTAGCCTGGCATTATCATTTAAAAACTTTATTTTTTGTCAAAGCTGTAGCACTAAGCCTGTGTATTTTTCTTCAAATATTTTACATGCTGGCTTTTTTTATTATTATTAATAAGGTATGCATACAGCTGTTGAACCATACACACTTTTATTTTAGCAAAAGCATTTGTGGTGTGGAGTAAGTGTTTTGGGCAGGGGAGTCAGGAGAAAAAGAGTTGTATTGATCAAAAATGCCAGCTTTCCCAGTGTCTGTGAACAGGGAATGTCAAAAGAAAACCCAGCCTCTTAGGTTATATGTGGGAGAGCAGATAAAATTTGTTTTGCTTGCATGTCATAGTTTGTGTAATTGACTTTTTTGAATTAGTTTTATTTAATCCTAATTTGCTTGGGACCAGCCCTTGCAAAACTGCTGAAATTTCTGCTAGCCAATTTGGCTAGTGGAATAAAAAATTTACTAGCCAAATGACAAATTCTACTGGCCATGCAAAGTTAAAAAAATAATTCAGTAACTTCTCTACTTACATTTCTATGAAATTAAATGAGTGAATATTTTTTTCTTTCTAATGAGAGACCCCTCCCCCATTAGCCATTAACTTCATAAAAATAGATGCAAAGCAATTACTGCATAGGATCATTAGATTGACTGCAACTATTGCATGTGCTTTTGTTCTAAAATGATTGATTTTTTGACAATTTATTTTCAGTGCTGTAATATCATTAGTCTTACTATCTTGATTTACATATACATAATTTATTTTCGAGAGGCCATTGAAGTTTGATGTCTAGTTTCTTTAATAATATTTAAAACAAAAGGCTAGGATATATATACATGAAGTGGCACTAATAATGTTGATACAATTTACCACTCATATATACTGTGTCTGATCTTCCCATCAGAGGTATCTGCCCTCCACAATTGAATAGCATTTTGAGGATCAAAATCTTCAATTGAAGGGCCTTCGCATCTAACCATCAGTAAGTCATTTAAAGAGTCACTATTCAGACATGCCCAGTTACTCATTTTTATGAGGTTCATTGCTGAAAAGCCATGCTCACAAGGAGCAGTACTACATGGCACTAAATGTAGCAGCTGCATCATCTTAAAATCATAGTGAGAAGAATTGGCAAGGAAACACATAAAACAGAAGAATTCTTGAAATCATCATATCACGCATAAGTTACGTTGAAAATTATAAGCAGGACGTTTCGGTAGCGACTTCTACCTTCATCAGCCATGGAATGAGATACGTAGTATAAGCATCTATTGTTGCCAGATTTCAAAATCGCTTTCCAAATAATAGGGATGTTAAAAGGTGAGTCAGTATTGCAGGTGTTAGGGGTAAGCTAGATGTTGGAAATCAATTATTATTTGCTATTTATTCACGTGTAATGGCATAATTCATCTGTTATTGTACAATGTAATTCAAGTCAAGTGAGATGTATTATGTCATGCATTGTTCTCGTGACAAGCATTTTCAAATGTACATGCTGTAGCGACAAGAGTATTAACAGAGCTGTTCTTGGCTCCTCAGCGTAAGGTTGTGATAGAGAGTCGTCAGTGAATTCTATTCTTTTGGTTGTTTATGTTTAATAGATTTTTATTATCGTAATAAATAAGCGAGTTATATCTGCATCAAATTATGTCTTACTAGTAGTAATTTTCACTGCTGCATTTTTATGCACTATCACACCACACTGGTTATGATTGCCCAGAGAGAGACGCACTGATTTCCCAAGCTAGCGCACACTGATTGTGATTGCTCAAAGAAGGAACCAATGATTAACCAAAGAAGGGCACAATAATTACTTGTTAGCATGGCGCAATTTTGTCGAATAGCAAATTGCTACCGATAAAAAATATTTGCTAGTGAAGAAATTTAGTAGTAGCAAACTTTGCTAGTAGCCAGTCTTGGGTAAATTCGCTTGCCCCCCCCCCCCCCCCATGAAGTTTGCAGATATCTTCTTTACGTCACATCATTCGTTCTGCTCGGTGCTCAGGAAACACTTGAAGTCGGTCGACTCTAAAGTGACCATAGCTTAGCTGCTCTTTTTTTATTATGATTTTGTTATTGAAGGTTTAACGACCACCATGAACAACACGATGGGCTATAAGCAGTCACCCATCCCTAATTTAGGGTCACTAGTTCCAGGGAAGGGAGAGAATCAGTGTTGTAAGACAAACATAACATCCATGCCTCACCAGGATTCGAACCCGAACCCCCTTTGGACGAATGATCAGAGGCCATAGCTTAGACCACTGCACCACCCTGGCGGCTAACAGTATTCAATAGCAGAAACATGTTGACGATCTTCATTGCGCCTTAACCTACCCAGTTTTGTTTTTATTTGGAGAGGGAGGATTACATTCTTTTAGCATGAGGCCACACATACACGATATTTCTTTACATACATATACAAATTATATTTTTCAGACACAGGTGACAAACTTCGGTTTAATTATTCTGAGACAAGAATGATTTCATCAAGCATCTCCTGCAATTAAAAGTATTTACTAGTGAGGAAATGTTTGTGCATGATTGACGAAGATTGTTGTCTTTTTATTGCCCCTATTATTATATCATTCAGCTGGGTTACAAGCCTGTGTCTGCTATCTGTTTAGGTACAATAACGACAGTGCAATGAATTGCATTTTTTTATTCAGGCTTTTATTTGAGGTTTTCCTGTTGAATGTAATGTGTGTTGGCTGGGTTTTTTTTGTTGTTGTTTTTTGGTGTGGATTTTATTGCTACTGACCTTTTTTTAGAGAACACTTCAGTATTTGTCTGTTAGTCAGAGCTTTTCTCAGATTCTTGCTTCATTTCCCACTCGACATTTCAGTGCATGCAGGTTTTTTCACCTGTAAGGACTTTTATTCGTACAGTTGCTGGTTAATCTAGGGAGTGTTGAAACTTTTTATAGAAACCTGACTTTTAGCTAGAATTAAATCTCCTTGGCTCCTAGTTTTCTTATGAGAGCTCGAGCACACCATCCCCCTAACTCACTTTTTGTGAGTTTTAAGTTTTTCACTTAGTACTTTCACTTTTAAGGTTATTTAACTGTCAGTGTCGGGTTTTTTTTTTATTTTACTAGCCTGTTTCTATATGATATTTCCTCCCCAAAACACCATTGATTTAGTTTCTAGTGCACTTGGGTTTTTATCCAGAGCTTGAGCACACTTTTTCTGGGAGAGCAAAAATTGGCTAAAATTCTTGCCAAAATAAAAATCTTTTTGGTGTTTTGGTCTGTCTAGAAACCAGGATTATGCTATTAAAATTTGTTTACAGATAAATATATTAAAGCGCAAATCCCAGCAAAGTTATTGTGTTTTTTCACCTGAATTATACATGAATAACCAGGTTTTGCTCTAATTTTTCCATAGGCACCCATAGCTTAGTTTTCAGGAAGAGGCAAACAGAAATTATTGTTTTGCAATTTTCGAAATGCGTGAGATGAAATATTTCTATAGTGAACAAATGTTTCCCCACGCTATTCAGGCTTCGTGTGCTATGCTAGTGCGAAAAATGCATTTCTTTCTTTTATAGAAATGTATTATTCTTTATAAGATGGACAAAGCTTTACTTTATGAATACGCCAAAAAGTTTATTCCCAGAAAAAATAATAAATAACAAAATAAGTAAACAAAAAAATTTCCCATATTCAGCATTGCTATTGTGTTTAACATATTTCCGTGATATACGGTAAATGTTTAAAACAACCATCTAAAATGAAATAAATAAATAGAAATACAGAAATGTATAATCTCTAGCACAAAAAAAATATTTTTTGCACTTTTCGTTCTTTATTTGAGTAGCTGCGCTAATTTCTCATATTTTGTTTTTATAAACATTTCGAAATAAAATCTCAAGCTGAATTTTATTTTTTTATCAATATTAATATTCAGCAAAGGAATATTTCTGCTTCTTTGTTCATTTGCAGATGAGCATTTATTTACAAGTGCATTTTAAAATATACGTCTAATCTCGTAGTTTATCTTTTTGCCCCTTTTCTTTTTATTTTCCTCTTGAAAATGGAAAAGGCGTGCCCCTTCCACATCTGATCTCTTCACGCCTCCCCCACCCACACCCCCCATCTCCTTCCAATAATTAGGAAAAGTCAGACCCCGGGATAAAAGCCATTACAAAAATGCATTTTGATGCTATGTATCTTTTCCAACAGTAGTATTGTCTTTCATCAAAGTGCAGGGTTCGGAGTTTCTATAAGACCTATAGGTGAAATAGTTTCTGCTGAATGTACGAGGCCTAATGGTGAAACTTTCCTATCGATTGTGCTGTACATATCTCTGGGTAATAAAATCGACAACGTTATAGAATTCCTTCAATTTGTACTTCTCACCACATACAAGGGATCTGCTATTATGAAGAGCTCCAAAAATTATCACTTGGTACCGATGATATTAGCCGGAGATTTCAACATTAACTTTGCTAAGCCAGAATCTAAAACCCTATGTCAATTTTCTGGATGAAGAGTTCTGTCCGACAGTCACTCTAGATTTCAGTGTTTCTGTATGACAAAGGGAAATACTACAATCGATATTGTTTTCCAGAGACACTTGGGTAGTCTAGAATTAGAAGTTTACATATAATACTTTAGTTACCGTAAGCCTATTGTCGGAGCACATTTAAGGAGAAAGTGGTCCTGGGGCTGGACAGTAGTTTGGGGCCCCAGTATTAGTGGCACATCTAGGATTTCACCATGGGTAGATGGATAAAAATACCCAGGAGAAAACATTCCCAGATGTGATGAGGAAGCCATAAAAATATCCCCGCCATATTAAAGTGTGTATCTCATGATTCATGGACGAATCAGTGGTAGCAAGAAAATGTAAAAAGTATGGTTGAAAAAAGGATACCAGTTCAGTTCTGCTTTAATCCCCCTCCCTATCTCCAAGGGTTAGGTTCAGCTTGTTGAAATTATATTGAAGTAGTGGGCAAAATAATGTGATCCAAATATCATGATTCAAACAAATTCTTAATGTATGGAAATTTCCCTAATTACAGATGTATGCAAAAAAACTTCTGTAATGCTTTCAAAATATTTGAGGGCGAACTGGGAGCGACTATGTTTTTTGCATACTCCACCTAAAAGGCGGAAATAAATAGAATTTTTTTCACAAGACAGTTTTTTATTGTTTTTGCTATGCTATCTGCAAAAAAAAAATGTAGGACTCTCAATTCTTCAAGCATCCTGCATGATTCTGGGGCCCTTGAAAATGCGGGGCCCGTGGCTGCAGACCCCCCCCCCACTCAAATGGGCTCAGTCTATTGTATCTGCTTTACTTGATAGGAAATGCAATGTATTGCACGTAAATAAATGCATACTTTCGAATCATTCGTTTTATTTCACACACTCAAAGGTCTTCGCATGCGAAAGATGCATAGCATAAAACATTATCCACAAAGAGTACCAGGGTACCCTCCGATTTTTTTTCTAAACGGGATTTATCAAAGACAGAGTATACAAAACAAAGTTAAGTGATTTAAAAGACAAAGCAACAGATCGTGAAAGCCATTGCTGCTGTTGATATATATTTATTACAACGGGCATGGCAAGAAAATTAAGTACAGGTTGGGCATCTTCCTTGGAACTAAGAGTGCACATATAGAAATGTATTAATTTGTGTTATAAAAAAAATTATCTTTCAAATGTGCAAATCTTATGTCTGTAAATGGTGTAGTTATTTTTTAATAATTTTCTAAAAATAAGGCAAGACTTTTTGGACCACTCTGTATAATAAGCTGAAAGAAAAACTATAACATAACAAGAGATGAATGGCTGATACATGATGAAGTTCCAAAAAAAGAAAATGTCTTGAGCGATGAAAGGATTAAATAAACATAATTCAGAAAGGAGAACTGCAGAATTTTTGAAAGCAATTTGAAATTTCATTAACTGTTCCTATAATACATTTTTGATCAGTTTTTTTTATTTTTTGATTTCAAGAAATTTGAACATTCTATCAGCCATTCCGCCAGGGGCGTATTTAGAGGAAGGCAAGGGACCCCCCCCCCCCCAAAGTATTTTATTTCTTAAGTTTTGCATTAAAATGCGACTTACATTAGTAGTGTATTTCAAAACCTGTCATTTTTCGTCGGCCTGTCCCGAAAAAACAAAAAAATCTTATGTACTCCTTTGGATTCCGCATTAGTAAAAGCTTCTTTGTTATTCAACTCAACGATATGAATAAAAAAAAAAAAATTAAGTTCTTTGGGCAAATTATTGTTTGAACCTAAACAATCAGTACTGATTTGTTGGTCTCTGAGATGGATTTGTCAATTATGACTGACAATTTTTGACTTCTATCTGTGATTTAATCAGTTATTTTTTAAATTTGTCAGGGATGTAATTTGCAATTTCAGTAGCCCCAAAACGCGATGGAAGGACATAACATCTTGTTCAGTTTCCCTTTGTAAGTTTAACAGCTCATTACATACAGAAAATTTGCCTGTTTTTGTTAAGCAAGATACACACTCTACTAAAAAAAAAAGCACTGCTCTATCTGTATAATGTAACAGTTTTTTAATAAATAGGACTTAAAACCTCTTTTTCACTCATCTGAATTTTTTTATTTCAAAGATTTTGCCATATTGTTCTGTTGTGCAAGCAGCTAGAAACCCAGCGAGTTGAACACTTGCAAAGGTGAATTTGAGAAATAATTACACAATCCAGCTTTATGCTTTTGCTACCAAGACATGTACCTTTCATTTTTTTGTTTTCTAGGTACGTTAAAGGAACACACGAGAAAAAAGGTGATTGACAACCATGGGCGGCAGAACCCAAGGTACTTAGGAACAAACGGGCCCTGCTGTGAAACCACCCTGAAATCTAGGCAGCATTCCTGATGTGCCATAGCATAAAAAACCCTTCTCATGAATTTCAACTCTCCGGCAGGGTCTATGGACCAGATCAGATCATATGTAGAGGATTTTAGGAAGGACCCCAGGTCTTGAACTACCCTTAGAAATAGGAAGCTAGGAGATTTGGGCTAAGTGCCTGATGGGGATAATGACGCGGAAGCTAAGTAGAAAGGGAGATAAAGACGTCCTTATTTATTACCGGGGGCCAGTACCCGAGGTCCGATGGCTTAACGTGTCCATCTGACACATGACGGATATTTAGTGGTTCGTAACTACCTGGGATTGAACCTGAGGTTCCTCCGTTGTAGTCACGAATACTGACCACTAGGCCATCCGCAGCCCAGTCCATGGACCAGGTGCAACACCAGGATCGAATTTAGGGGGGACAAGGCTGTAGCTAGGGGCCCACCATTACCACGGGCCCAGGAGGCATGCCGCTACATTGCAAATAATAATACGACATATATGTACTGCATATGTAGAGCGAAGTGTAAAATAGTTTTTCTCTGATATAATTTCCACTTGATCACAGAAGTAGCTAGAAAGGGTTTCAAGGCAGTGAGTCACTAAGGGCAAACGTTTCGTGTTGCTGTGTACAGCAAGGTTGGCGTGACAGTTTCAGCTTTTTCACTATTATCCACACACACCTCTGTGTTTGCACTTGGAACCATTAATGGACGAAATCAACTGTGACTTCACATTGCATAACGAAAAAGATACACCAAGAAAATTATAAAATGCTAAATTATTCAATTCCAAGACAAAATCTAAGAATCTTAAGCTTTTAACTCATGCTTTTGTGAGAAAAGTGGAAAATGGTGACTTTTTATGAAAACTGCAAGTAATTTCTTAGTTTGAAGAATGCACTACGTATTATCACAAGCATATTTCCTGTTTTAACGGACTTCAATGAATTTTTGTCATTAGCTATTAGGGGCCCACTCAGATGTCTTAGTCTAGGGCCCTACTAAGGCTTTAATCCCAGGGACACTTTAAGAACCTTTGAGAACCCCGAGGTGTCATGGCACGACCCCCCCCCCTTCTGTACCGCGCACTCACATACAATATATTCCATTTCATCTAAAATTTAAAAATACTGCCAGGTACTTTATTCTTTGCATCTCGAGAAATACGATAAAACATTTTTACAGTGTGTTTTAAGCACTACATTTTAAACCTAGCTGAAACAGATGGGACACAAACATCAAGAATTCCTCCGGCTGTCCCTATGTAAACCAATTCTGTACAAATGGAGAATTTCTCTGATCTGGAATCAATCGGTGTGAGTAGGTAATATAGACACCTATTTGGCAGCATAGTATGAGAGACCCACCACTAACAACCACTAGTGATGTAGGGTGACCTAAAATTTACCTCTGGCTAAATGTTTTTAAAATTGCTCTCAACCTTCCGTAGTGTGAAATATAATTTCAGTGGATTGTGAGGTTTAAAACGCCACCAGGCTGAAATTTCCGGGTGGAGGGTCAGGTGCACTCGGAGTCCAGGTGAAGGGTCAGGTGCACTCAGGCATTACCTATATGTTTTACTTAATTTTACCAAATTTGATTGAAAGGCGACTTAACATTGGAAATGTTTCCATAAACGTTTAAACGCTTTTAATTACTTTTACCTTGCAAAACTTATGCTCTTTAGTTGTGTGAATAAAACAAAATATTGCACACATCTCTTTAAATTATTACGGCAATTCTTTAAGGAACAAAATATGATTTCATAACTGTTCCTGTCTCCCAAACTTATCATAGCAGCCGCCAAGCCCTCCCCTCCAACTTTTAAGACAAGTCTATGCTCTTAGTTAAGATTTTAAATTACAAAATACTTTGTATCTAATAGCTTGAATGCACATGTGCAGATCTTCCAAGCCTGCCTAAACTTTCAAGGTAGAGAGCAGATTATTATTTTTTTTTTGACATAAGTATAAAGTAAAAATGCTTTTTAATATAGGTAGTAGCCTGTTTTTATGCATTTTCTAGCTCAAATTCTACCATCCAGGACCGGTGCTCCACTGCTTGGCGCCTTAGGCAATGGCCCAAAAAATCTATGTAATTCATTTGTGTGGCATCACAGTATTTATTCCATAATTTCAAGATGCAAAAAATACAATGTGATCTAAATGGAAAGAAACTAATGGGAACTACATCGATTTACTTGACTGGTCCAACGTAAATTAAAATTTCATTTTGCATACTTTTATTTGCAAAAATACCAACAAGTGTCATCAAATCTAGGTCACAGGCAATTTCTTGTTCGATCGACAACATATATAACCCTAAAAATTCCAGCGAGATTAATTTAGTGGTAGTGCCTTTTAAGGCTGGTTTAGACCGGGCAAGTTGGCTTGAACAAGTAGCTTTCAAGTCAGCACGAAAGGGGAAACTTGAAAGCGGAGTCCGTTTACACGCTTCAAGTGTTTGCTTCAAGTGTGGTGTGGAATTTTTATGTAAGCAATATGGCAGATCAACGTGTTGGAAAGGCTGGCGTAGGTACTAATGCCGAAGAGTTATTAAAATGAGATTGCACTGTTTGTACCTCAAAAGAAGACGTGAGTGCGAGATTAGATTTCTCGTGCTCGAAACATGATAACATGAGATCGCGCTGAAAGATCCAGAATCGCATAGAAATCGTTTACGACCTATCGAAAGTAAAATTGAGGAAGTCTTAAATCGGGTGCGGCCAAATATACAGAAGGCAAAAAACATATGTCCCCTCTTCTTCCTGCATGAACGAAATAAAGATGTAACATTACGTTACCTAGCTACAGGAGATGATTTTTCATCTCTGATGTATTTATATCGAATGAACAGAGTTATCTCAAAGTTGTCGTCAGAAGTTTGCAGTGGATATAGGATGCGTACATTATGTACAACATGTAGAAATACGATCTTGCAAAATATTGTTCACAGTATTAGAAACGAATCTTCTACAAGTCTATTTATTGGACCACAAGAATATACAAATCAGTAGATCGAAAAAACGCTACTTCCCATGAAGAAAAAACAGGTTGTAAGTCGAAAACTGGCGCATCTCATTTCAGTACATAATTTTTTTTCAACAACAGAAAGTGCATACAGATGCTGACAAATAATAAAACACAAAACAATAAAAAGTGGATCAATTTTTTTAACTATGCAAACTTAAAATAATTGGCATTCATCAGTAAAGCCAAGGGTGAAGTTTGTGTTTAAAACTGGCTGGAATGGCAGTTTCCAACTAATAACAAGGTGATGCATGCATGCTGCATTACTATTCACCTAAACAAATTTTTGCTGACACTTGTAAAAAATAAAAAAATAAAAAAAATAAAGAGTATGACATCAAAGATCTTCGCTTTTTCCACGTTTATAAGTGAATCACAGAAAAATTCTCATTGGCCGCCACCGGGAGTCGAACCCAGGGTCTTCCAGTTACGAGCCGGATATGCTTCCGCTACACCACAGCGGCCTCGAATTCCTCCAGACTCGCACACGCTAACCGCCAATCCAATTTGGCAGGTTGCTTCTTGGAGCCCCGCACAATGCTGGGGATTCACCAAAGATGGTAAACAGCAACTGAAGAAATAATTAGAAGGCGAATGAATAATTAATACAGACATTTAACGTGGACCAGGAACATCAAACAAAGATCTTCGCTCTTTCCACGTTTATAAGTGAATCACAGAAAAATTCTCATTGGCCGCCACCGGGAGTCGAACCCAAGGTCTTCCAGTTACGTGCCGGGCTAACATATCCGGCGCGTAACTGGAAGACCTTGGGTTCGACTCCCGGTGGCGGCCAATGAGAATTTTTCTGTGATTCACTTATAAACGTGGAAAGAGCGAAGATCTTTGTTTGATGTTCCTGATCCACGTTAAATGTCTGTATTAAGAATATAACATTTTTTTTTTGCACATTTTGTTAGGTATGTTTTTAATTACTCTACATTTCTTCCATACTCAGTATGTACACATTTACCATAAAAAAGTAAAAATGGCAATAAAAAATTGCATTTTTCATTTCACATGACAAAAATAAAATTTACTGACCAATGGCCTGTGGACCATTGGGTATTTAAGCACTGGTGCATATTTTTGTTGTTGTTTTGGGTTTTAATAACTGCCATGAGCAAATCATGAGTTAATGCCTGACCCTTATTATTTAGGTGCCACTGGTTCCAAGGAAAGAGATAGAGTTAGCGCCATCAAACAAGCTCGCTATTCATGTCACACCTGAACTGGAACTGTGGCACACCTCGGAGAAAATGGTCAGAAGCCAATGCCTCAGCCTACTGGGGTGGTCTGGCAATGTCACATAACATTTATAGGAACTGCATTATTCTGGTATTGCATGTTAATGTTAATGAATTTCTTTTATCATTACTAATTCACTAGAATTTTGGAAGTCCCGCAGAATATGGTTTACTATATTGGCAGTAGGGAGCTCCTAAGTATTATAAATCACATGGGGTGTGTTGTAGATTCATAAACATGTGGTCGAGTAGTATGTAATTCTGGTTTGGGATTGTGTGAAGCAGTAGCTAACAGAATTTAGAAGTTACTGTAAGATTTTGTAAGGTACACATAATATCCCAAGAGATAGGAATAATAAGAATACAATCCACACATAACAGGTAAATGTAGGTTGTAAAAAAGCATGTTGTAGTTATGTTAAATTTTAGAAACACAGAGCACTTTTGACCTAACTTGGGTCTTGATCACCTGTAAATCAAGTGATCAAGAACTAAGTTGCATCTTAAAAGTGCTTCCGTGTTTCCAAAATTTCTTAATGTATTCATAACTAGTATGCTTTCATACAACCTACATACAGAGAGAGAATTCTAATGGTAATCTACAAAGCAATTGCAAAACATTATATTTTTCCATGCAGGTTCTGTGCATCAGTACTCTTCCGTGAAGCTGTTGTAACTGAGCTAGAATGTATAAATATAAAGCTGTGAGCTTGAACGATGAACAATCAGTTTCATGATGACAGATTTCTTTTTGCAATTTACTATGGGTCATATTGATTGATTTAATAAAATTTGATAAGGACTATTGATTCCCATGTGTTTTATATTACAATTGCAATGTGCTGTCATTCTTTACATTGAATTTTCTCAGGATTAAAACTGTAAGATCATAACATCAGAGAAAATTATTCTGAAAGATTTATTTACCTACAAAAGTTTTGTTTCCTTTCATGTGTACTGAATTGTTTGTTAACCAGAGTACTAATTTTAATGAGAAAACATTTGGGGGAGGGGGTGGCTTTTATTTTGACTATTATTTTATAAGCTATGCAGTAGGATCATTGGGAAGCAAGGGTTCCTCTAGTCATGCTTTGAAAAAGAGTAGTCTCCAAGGATCTGAAAGCTTAATCATGTCCACCACCCCCTCCCCCTCTAACCTTCCTTAGCAGTTACCACTTGTGAGTGGTCATGGTCAAACTTACAGAACTGAAGAAGCAAGTTGTTACAGCCAGTAGTTTTACAGCCAAAGGTGATTTTAGAGTTTTTGGTGTTTTTTTCTCGTGAACAAAGGAAATTAAAATTTTGATTTATTAGGCAGTCATTGGTCTGCCTCAAAAACATAAAATAAATGCTGGTGATACTCATCCAAGCACATGCCACACAGATCTTCAATGTTTGGGAATATTAGAACTCAATTGCTCATTTGAAAGAAACAATAAGGTTGTTTTGTGTGTGTGTGTGTGTGTGTGTGTGTGTGTGTGTGCAATATCCACAATATTTTACAAATAGTTCTGCTGTCAAAACTGGAATGGATTATAACTTCTTAGCCACTACTAAACTGCCTGCAAGTCTCTATGTAAATGATTGGTAAATCATTTGATTACCAATTGAATATAACTGCTATGCATTAAGCAAATGCAGCAGCTCTATACAAAAAATAAATAAATGAAATTAAAAAATAGCTGTTTACATGAGCATAATTTAGCAGGTACATAATATAAACCGTGTTTTGTGGTAAAATGCTCACTTCATACTGAAGATCTGCTAAAGATCATCTGCAATTGTACTGATAGATTTGTGGGTGTAACTGTACTTTAACTGTGCAGGTAGAGCTATTTACATGGGTATAATGTAGCACATTTTACATATACTGTACTTTGTAAAGATCCAGACTTACAAATATTGTTAGTAGACATTGGCCACCAAGACCAAAATTGTTAGTGGCCATAAAAAAAAATTCAGTGGCCAAACTTTGAAAAAAAAATCAAATTGTATATTTCATACTAAATTATTTTTATAAAATTGCTTAGTATAATATCAGTATGTTTTATTTTGCATATTTCAGTTATAGTATTCTTAAAAGTTGAAACTGAAGTAATAAAGCAATTAAGGAGAGTGGGAACATCGTGCGGGGAGGGGAGTGTGATTACGGGAGAAATCTTTGCACCGTCCGACTTCGGTTTTGGAAATTTTCCCGCTATTTTCAAGCTGAAATACAAATATTTATGCAGTTAAATGTTACTTAACAATAATACTGGGCAGAGGCAACATCGCGAGAAAAAAGGAATTACGATTGCGGAAAAAATATGAACTCTGTCGACCTTCCGTTTTCGAAATTTTCGTAAAGATGGAATTCCGTCCTCCTACGAACATCCCCTGTCAACCCCCCCCCCCAATTGTGTTCACTGGTTCATTGATCTCGCGAATGACTAAAATAATAACGAAAAAGGCGGAGTTCCTCGATTTCGTGGAAGAATCTGATGTCTGAGATTCCGGGGAAATTTTTTGCAGCGTCTAACCTCCGGTTTTGCACATTGTTGCCTACAGTTTCAAGCTGAAATACTTTTATGCAATAAAATCATATTTAACAATAAAACTTTACACTAAGGCAACATCGGGAGAAAAAAATTACGATTACTGTAACTCCATTCAACTACCGTTTTCGAAAGTTTTGAGACACGAAATACCGTCTCCAGACGGAACTCCCACCCACACACCCGTAAATTGTCTTCAGTTTTACGCTGATCCTGAGAATGATCTAAATTATGACAAAAAAAAAATGCAGAATTCTGCGAGTCCGCTTAAGAATCTCGTGCATATCAATGGGCTATAAGCAGTTGCCTGTCCCTAAATTACCAGTGAGATAAGGTTAAGCTTTTCTCATTGAAGTTTATAGTAAAACATTATTCTTTAATGGTTTTAAATTGCCTAAGTAACAAATGCCAACTCTGAATAAAATGCTATGGCATTACATCCCATTATTTCCATTAAATCCTAATTTAGTTGTTTATTCAAGCCTAAGAAGCAAGTCTTGTTTCCCTCTACCAGTGTTGCTGCAAATTTCAAGAAATCTCACAGCACAAAGGCATATTTAGCCAGCCCCCTTCCAAAGTTAAAGAAAATATATTCAAAGGGTATAAAAATAATAGTGATATAAAACGAGCGCTAAATTATCCAAAAAATTTAGGTACCTATCATTAGTATCTAATAAAGCTAAATTTTCAACAAATGAGATGCATTACAATATAGTGGTCACTGTTGCCTTGATTTCCAATTAGCATTACACTGGGCAGATGTAATACAATTCCAACATAACCAGTTTTTTCTCTCACAGGCTCATTTTTGATACTTAAAAAGTTCATATGCTACACACATACAGCACATGGATTTGTACTCTCAGTCAAACACAAAATGGAATTTATTTAAAGAAAACTGTGGGTACTACATGGAATGTCCTAAATAACCTGACCCAAAAAATAGAGACACATATTACATATATAAAAAGCAACACTTGATACCTCGGAAATGATAATGGCATAAGTCTCCCTGAGAAATTTCAAGTGGAGTTGCAATTTCTAAGGGAAGCAAAACTTTATATTCATGCAATTATATTTCAGATCTGAATCTGATTTGCAAAATGAAAAAGAAATAAAAAATGCCAGAATCAGAAATGTATTTTAGAATGTATATAGAATTGAAAAAGGTATCACTGTTATTCCCCCTCCTCCCCCTAAAAAACAAACAAACTCTATGCCTTTCATGGGCTGGAGTAGTTGATAGCTAACTGTATCTGGATCCAGTAGTGGGCACTGCCCTGTGAAGTTAACCATTCTCTCAATACTATTGACATCTAAGGACAAGGGGTGTTTCCTATTTAAACAGGTTTTAACCCACGTATTTTCCTTTAAAAAATTTCTAAAAAACATGTAAAGACCGTCACAAGCATGCACAATAAATTACTTCAGGGCACACATGAATCTGGTATCAATAAATCAACATTAACTTTTATTTAACAGTTACATTTACAAAATGCATATTAGTATCACACTATGAGATGATTCATGGTGTAACTGGGTGAAAATATTCCAACTTATGTGCTGCAGTTTTTTCACTGATCAGATGTAGTTACATATTATCCACACTTGAAGAGTCCTTTGCAATGACAATCTCCTTAGATGTGCTCTTCTGTAGTGTTACCTAATGCATCAAATTCGTCTTCTGTAGAGATCTGACACATTTCCTGTGTAATTCATCTATTACAGTTTCAATATGTGATGTTGAACTTCTTTTCCTTTTAGTTATTTTGTTCCAAGAAGGCTTTGGGGGTGATGTTGCTTCTGCAACTTCTTCAGAGGCCTCTGACACAAAAGCACTGTCACAAACGTGAGAAGGCACATAATCTTCATCATTGTACATGTTGGTATTTAATAGCTAAATATGGTAAAATAAATTTGAAATGATACAATCATAATGATTAAATGAAAATGCCATAACTTCATTTCAGCCAAGTGGTTAAATTAAAGAAAGTAATTAAACCTGAAATGAGACAAAAGTACACTAGTTTGCTTATTTAGGAATAAAAATGGTAAACTGCTGTATGGCATATTTTATGAACAGGGTCTGTTAATGAGACATGCAGTTCTGATAATTTAACACACAAAATCCTTTATCGCAATACACAATTTGTGCATGCCTCTCCCTCCCATAACACCCCACCTAATGAAAATCAGTATTAACATGTGAAATACTAATAGCTCTAAAGTAATAATCATGTCATAACAGATTATGAAAAGTTCAATAAAATGAAAAGAAACTGAGGGAAATTAATTCCCTTCACCCTTAAAATATTTTGTGTTATTCAGCTCTACTGTTTGTAACAGCTGCTAAGTATCACATTCACATATGTTGAAACCAAGGCATAGGTGGTAATTGAAGCCATAATGAATGATGTAAGCATGTATTTTCTTTGACATTTCAAAAATCACAAGTCCACATGAAGTCTCTGTGAAGTTTTCAATTTCTTCTCCATAGACCACTGGAGTTATACAACATTTTCACATGTGTATGTAATACATCAAGCATTTATACAATAAATATTCAGAACATCTTTTTCTTTTCAGAAATATTGCAAAATTTATGCATTGTTAAATACACACATTAGACGATATTTCATTTTGGCAGAATTTTAAAAGCAGAAACTACATGTGAAGACAACATTCTAAGAAAAAAATGGGGAAAACAACACACTTTCAGATTAACATTAGCAAAATATGATAAACATATCACTGATATGTTTTTTTAGGTAGATGCAGTTTTGCTGACACATGTTTCACTAGCTTCTCTGAAAATTTCCAAATATTTTTCTTCCGTAGTAAAGAAATATTTGAAACACCCAATCTTTGAATAGAAAATTGAGAAACAAAAAGCAGCATGTACATCTTCCCAAGCAGAATATCCTACCCTATGAAATTTGTTGTAATATTTGGCATAAAATGCACAAATTTGCTTGCTTGCTGGTGGGATCTTGATAAAATAGTGTAGGTTCAGTTGACCTGTGTGACCTTGAATAGTTCTGGAAGTATTTTAAACTCTAAAATTATTACTGTATTGCAAAATCAGAAAGACTTAGACTATGTCAGAAATTCTGCATGAGCAGTGGATTCAAATATTTACTTTTGGTTCTACAGATGTATAACTATTCAGAAAAGAATGTAGAAAAACATTCAAAATGAAGGAGTAAAGGAAGTACTAGCTAGCCATTGACTACCATAGAATGGAATGCACTATGTGATGTACCTCAAATCACAATGGAAAATTTCACTGTGCCGCCTTAGAGAACCATTATTTACTTGGTAAGCAACAACTGTTCCATGTAAGTAAAAATATTATATACTCTTTATATTAATATCATCAACCAGTAATATAGGCACACAAAAAAACACACCTTAAGATACATCTATACTTGCTGGGCATTTATTCACTTGTATTAGTCCTTAATACATACATTCCAAATAAATTTCATAACTTCAGAAAGTGCGATAACCACAAAATTTGTTGAATTACCACAATTCTCTTTTTAAGTGTGAGAAAATGGCAACAGTGGTGAGTTGCTTTCAATGCAACAAAAGTTCATACCATCAGTAAGGTAATCAATGGAGTCAGAAGGCAATAACTGCCATTAATGAATAAAGAGTTGTCTTGGTGGGCAGCGAATTATCCCTTTCCCATAATAGAACAAATGGTGGGAATTATACAATGAAGTATCTTAATTTCCTTTTAGCCACCTTGGTGGCGCAGTGGTCTAAGCGATGGCCTCTGATCATTCGTCCGAACGGGGTCCGGGTTTGAATCCCAGTGAGGCATGGATGTTGTGTTTGTCTTACGGCACTGGTTCTCTCCCTTCCCTGGAACCAGTGACCCAAAATTAGGGATGGGCGACTGCTTATAGCCCATTGAGTTGCTCACGGTGGGCGTTAAACCTCCAATCAAAAAAAAAAAAAAATTCCTTCTATGCACTGCCCACCAATGAGGAAAAAAGATAACATTTTGACTTGGCTCGATATTCTATAATCTCATCATGCCAGCCTCGCACTCCTTGTATTTGGACTGAAGTGACATGCATATGGTGTCAATATTAAATCTGTTAGGCCTAATGCAGTTGGATCAAAATAGTTTAGGAGCAATCAGTGGAAATTGGTGATAAGGCACTGGAGGTAGGGGGAGGGGGCCACTACTATAAGGTTTACTGCCTGTAGAAGTGACTTTGGGAAGCTATTCACATTACATCAGCAGTAACTCTAGAAAACCACAGACTGAATAGCCAGCCAACAGGGTTTCAAACCCTCAGAGGAAAGTCAATAACCTACACTTATGTTACCGGTTTGCCATAAGACAAATGCAACATCCATGCCTCGCCGGGATTCGAACTCGGACCCATCTCGGATGAATGATCAGAAGCTATCGCTTAGACCACAGCACTACCAGGGAGGCATTAGGAAGTATTACTACCAAAATAAAATGCAGCACATGGCAGATTCAATTCTCTTGTCTTGGACATTACTCACTTTATGAAAACATTATATGGGAATTATCTGCTTCATGGTTGACATATGCTCATGATTCACAGAAGTTTACAAAATGATTTGTTTGAGTTATGTTCCATATTGTTGATATTCACATTTTTGTTTTACTTCAAACCTAAGCACTTGCCACTAATACCATTACTTATGTCGTGTACCTGTTATTAGCAATTAGATTCTTCCTGAGTCGATTGATTTCAGGATGCATTCATGCATGTAAAACAAATTGCAGCCTTTATACACTGACGGAAAAAAAATCCCAACACCACGAAAAAATAGTTGTAGAGGAATGAAATGGCGGCAATACATTTGTATAGGTAACATATATAATCGATTAGGATTTGAAGATCACAGCTTAATGTAAGCGCGAGAAGAGCCATTTTAAATGTGAAATGCTGGTACATTAATAACTGGTGTAACCGCCAGAATGTTGAATGCAAGCATGCAAACGTTTTTTTTATTTTGATTGGAGGTTTAACGACCACCGTGAGCAACTCAATGGGCTATAAGCCGTCGCCCGTCCCTAATTTAGGGTCACTGGTTCCAGGGAAGGGAGAGAACCAGTGCCGTAAGACAAACACAACATCCATGCCTCACCGGGATTCGAACCCGGACCCCGTTCGGACGAATGATCAGAGGCCATCGCTTAGACCACTGCGCCACCGGGGCGGCCATGCAAACGTTCATGCATTGTGTCGTACATGTGCTGGATGTCAGTTTGTGGGATAGAGTTCCATGCCTGTTGCACTAGGTCGGTCAATACAGGGACAGTTAATGCTGGTTGGGGGTGACGCTGGAGTTGTCGTCCAATGATGTCCCATACGTGCTCGGTTGGTGAAAGATCTGGTGATCTAGCAGGCCACGGCAACATGTCGACACTCTGTAGAGCATGTTGGGTTACAACAGCGGTATGCGGACGAGCGTTATCCTGTTGGAAAACACTCCCTGGAATGCTGTTCATGAATGGCAGCTCAACAGGTTGAATCACTAGACCGACGTACAACTGTGCCGTCGGGCTGCGTAGGATAACCACGAGAGTGCTCCTGCTGTCATAGGAAATTGCTCCCCAGACCATAACTCCAGGTGTAGGTCCAGTGTGTCTTGGCCGCAGACAGGTTGGTTGCAGGTGCTCACCTGGCCGCCTTCTAACCAAAACACGGCCATCACTGGCACCCAGGCAGAACCGGCTTTCATCAGAAAACACAACAGATCTCCACTCCGTCCTCCAATGAGCTCTAGCTTGACACCACTGATGTCGCAAACGGCAGTGGTTTGGCGTAAGTGGAATGCACGCTACAGGGCGTCTGGCTCGGAGCTGTCCTTCAAGTAACCAATTTGTAACAGTTCGTTGTGTCACTGTGGTGGCAACTGCAGCAGCTCGAATTGCTGCCGCAGATGCAGTACGATGCGCCACGGCCATACACCGTACACGGCGGTCTTCCCTCTCAGTAGTGCCACGTGGCCAGCCGGAACCCGGTCTTCTTGAGGCTGTACCTTCCCTTGACCACTGCTGCCAACAATCATGCACAGTGGCTACATTCCTGCCAAGTCGTTCTGCAATATTGCGGAAAGAAAATCCACCTTCTCGTAGCCCTATTACACGACCTCGTTCAAACTCCGTGAGCTGTTGATAATGGCTTCTTCATCTTAAAGGCATTCTTGACTAACATCAACACACTACGTCGAATCTCAACGATAACTAACGCTCACGAACGTTACAGCGCGTATTTACAGCAAACCTGCTTTGCATGTTCCGAGGGGCTTTACTAGCGCCACGCGTATGCGCTGAGCGCGAAATTTGCATAGACGTCATCTTACAGATGTACTCTCACCGCCTACCAACTGTTGTTTATCTAACACAGCCCCTTCTTGGTGTTGGGATTTTTTTCCGTCAGTGTATATACAGTTGACTCTCAATAACTCGAACTAAAAATTTCCTGCACATCTTCTGTTCACATATTATTTTCTTTGATAACTCGAATTTTTCCCATGCTCCCTTTGGATTCAACCACATGTATTGCACATATGAACACATAATTCTGATTGAAAAAAGTTACAAAATGTAACATTTCCACATACCAGAAGAGAATGTGGGTTAGAAATTCTTTAGAAAGAATGTATCATGTAGAATCAATTTTTTCTTTACATGGTCTCCTGAGAATACTTGAAAATTAAGCAAGGCTGCTGCGGCTTTTCTTTTTGTACACCATTATCAGAATGCTGCAACATGTTCTTCAGAAACATTAATATTTCTGATACAGCAACCACCCAATTCACATGGTTTTAGAAAGAACCATTAAAACCTGTTTAAGAGGGAAAATACCAGTAACAGTAATTTTCTTCTACAAATCACATTTATATTTTTGTTGAAGTACAAATGTGATTCATAGTAAAATGAATCACATTTTTTCAATTCAGGTATGTTATAGGTCTGCTATCACTTAGCTGCCTTCTAAAATTCAAAACAAGATGGTTTTAATACTTTTTACTATTGGATAATACTCATTCTATTGGGTAAAATCGAAATATTTTTATGTCAAACTAATCTACTGCCCTGATTAATCAAGTGTAAAATAAATGAAAGCACTGGCATCTCTGACTTGAACCATTAGTTTTCTGGCATTCTGGAGCGCCGTTGCTGTTTGCCAAGAGACAGACAGAGTGGAGCCAGCTCCATTAAAGTCTGCTGACATCATCGCCAGACTGAAGGGTTTTCACATTATCTATTTGCATGATTTACAACTTAATATTTAATTAAAATTGGGGGGGGGGGGGGTAGCCTGATATCCCGTCTCCTGACCAGACAAAATTCTAGGGACTTATGTATACTTTCGATGGAAATCCCTTTATTAAGACTTTTTGTCAATTTGCGTTTTTTTTTTGTTGTTTTTTTGCGGGTGCAGTCGAGGATTTTAAATATGATGACACTACGAATTGAAAACAGTTGACACCTGGTAGTGTTCCTTCAAATTTTAATTTCAAAAGAAAACAAGAAAGATGACACCAAATTTTCGGGTGTAATAAGCACGTCTTTTGAATCCTTTCTGACTCAAATTAAATTTATCAAAGCTATTCAAAGTCAATGGAACCGGTATAGAAAACAATAGTATCTGGCGGAAGAAAGAAGTTTTTCAATCGGGTTTTTAATCCCTCAGATATTGCTGGAAACGGAATCGTGAGCTTACGCCCTCTGGTTGGAGATTTGTGCGTTAAGAAAAATATGAATTTATATGAGAAACATTTCGCACCAGAAACACTCTCCAACACAATTTTTCAAATGGGACTCTTAGAAACGGAGATATCGACAAAAATAAGATGTGACTTTACGTCCCCTGGTGGGAAAACCATGCATTATTTTAGGAAGAAAGTATTCTCAAAAGGTTTTTCCATATGAGCGGTATCGGTACAAGAAAAAAAAATTAGTCGAGTTTTCAGAAGCCCAGATTTTTCTACAAATACGTCAGAAGCAGAAATTAACACTTATGCCCCCTGATGGCCAAACATTACAAATTATGTGAAAAATATTTTCCATTAGGTCTTGTATGCGATACTGGAAGAATTTTTCAAATCGGAGTTTTAGGAGCAGAAATAACGCAGAAAACGCAATTTACCTTTGTGCCTCCTAGCGGAAAGTCTATGGTTTACTTGAAAATTTTGAATTTACAGGGAAAACATTTCACATCGGAAACACTATCCAACAAAGAAGGATTTTTTTTCAAATCAGACTCCTAGAAGTAGAGTTATTGACAAAAATAAGATATACATCTACGCCCCCTGTTGTAGAAACTACGTATTATTTCAGGAAGAAACTGTTCCTAAAAGGTTTGCCCACATGAGTAGTATCGGTCAACAAACTTTTTTTTCAGTCGAGATTTGCGAAGCTCATATTTTGCCACAAATACATCAGAAGCGGAAATTAAGACTTACGCCATCTGGTGGCCAAACCATTTTTTACAAAAATTAGAAATTATGTGCAAAGGATTTCCCCTCAGGAGCTGTATCCGGTGCAGAAAGAATTTTTCAAATCGGAGATTTAGAAGCAGAGATATAGGGGAAAAGCAATTTACCTTTACGCCCCCTAGCAGAAAGTCTATGAATTACTAGAAATCATATGAAAAACATGGCATACTGGAAACACTCTCGAACAAAGAAGGAATTTTTTTTTTTTTATTGGAGGTTTAACGACCACCGTGAGCAACTCAATGGGCTATAAGCAGTCGCCTGTCCCTAATTTAGGGTCACTGGTTCCAGGGAAGGGAGAGAGCCAGTGCCGTAAGACAAACACAACATCCATGCCTCACCGGGATTCGAACTCGGACCCCGTTCGGACGAATGATCAGAGGCCATCGCTTAGACCACTGCGCCACCGGGGCGGCGAAGGAATTTTTCAAATCGGACTCCTAGAAGTAGAGATATTGACGAAAATAAGATGTACATCTATGCTTCCTGGTGGAGAAACTGTGGAATATTTTAAGAAGGAAATATTCCGAAAAGGTTTATCGACGTGAGTGGCATCAGTCACGCAAGAATTTTTTCAATCGATATTTTAGAAGCTCAGATTTTATGGCAAATACATCAGAGCAAAAATTAACACTTACGCCCCCTGGTGGTTAAAGTATTATTTACCAAAAATTTGAAATTATATGCAAAACACTTTCCATCAGGAGGTGTATCCGCCGAAGAAAAAAATGTCAAGTCTGAGTTTTAGAAGAAGAGTTATCAGGAAAAATGTATTTTACTTTTACGGCCCCTAGTGGAAAATCTATGCGTAATTTGAAAAAGTAACTATATCTAAAATACTTTTCGCCATAAACGGAATCGAAAGATAAAATAAATTTTTCAATCGGATGTGTAGAAGCAAATATGTGGAATAAAACGTATTTTTTAATTCGGCATCATCTGCATTTACGCCCTCTAGTGGCGAAATTGTACATCTTAAAAAAAACCAAATGAAGGATCATCATTCGCATATTTCAAGCTTCACATTGCAAAAAGAAATTTTCAAATCAGACTAATAGTTGCAGAGATATCGTGGGTACAGACGGACGGACGGACAAACCGGTAGCATAAGCACGATCTATTTTTACAAAAGACGAGCTAAAAATGCGGGGGGGGGGGCAGAAAACTGATTGCGTATTTGGTTCGGTAAGTTGCTAATTAACTTCTATGTTCTTTTTCCCAATGAACGAAACATATCTATAATTTTTCTTTTATTTAACGTTACGCATTCATTTTATTTTTAATTAGATTGCCTGGCGTGCGATAGTAGGAAGTTTATACACTAGCGTGCAAAAATTAAGGACGAGACGGTTTATCGAATGTAACGTCATGCAGAAGTGCTCCACATCAACTCAAATCATACCATATGATCCCCAAGATGTAAGAATATGGGACAAGTGAACAAAACCGTCCAAACAAGGAATTCAAAGGCACTTTATTGAAAAGGTAGCTTCCAGCACAACTGGACATAAACGTTCATGTGACAGGCGGCTGCCAAGAAAAATCTAGTCTTTAGTAGGGGATATGATCACCTCTGACTGCGTTGCAGGATTTTCAACGTCTGTCTATGCTGATGACGAGGTTGTCAAGGAGCTGTTGAGGCATCGCGGCCCATTCCTCTTGTAGCGCCAATCGCAGCTGCGGAATCGTTGCTGGTGGCTGCTGCCAAGCGTCTCGCGAGAAGGTCCCACACGTGTTCGACTGGAATTAGGTCCGGGGACCTTGCAAGCCAATCCATGCGTTGAATATCTTCACTCCCCAATAGCTTTGCGACAGCCACTGTACGATGAGGTGTAGCGTTGTCGTCCATGAAGAGGAACTCAGGACCCACAGCACCTCTAAACAGACGCACGTGATGCAGGAGAACCTCGGTACAATAGCGGACACCAGTGTCTGAACCTCGGAATATGTGGAGGTCAGTACGGCTACCAAGCATGATACTGCCCCAAACGAGAACTCCGCCACCTCCAAACCGGTCTCTTTCAATTATGTTGGAGGTGTGATTGCGTGTTCCCTGCTCTCTCCAGATGTGTATACGTCCAGAGTCCCTCGTCAGACTAAATCGGCTCTCATCCGTAAAGAGAACTTGACCCCATTGTTGATGTGTCCAGTTCTTGTGTTCCTGGCACCACAGAAACCGCCGTCTCCGATGAGCAGGCGTTAATGGCACACACCGTACTGGTCGTCGTGCAAATAGATCACCTTTGTGCAGCCTCCTGGCCACGGTAAAACGCGATAACGGACGTCCAGTTGACTGTTGCATGTGCCTTGCGATTTCTCCCACTGTCTGTCTCTTTTCGTCTGTAGGATAATATACCGGTCGTCCGTCGCCGTGGTTGCTCGTGGACGACCACTGCTAAACTCTTGGACAGCTGTTCCTGTCGCTTGAAATGCTCTCCAAGCTCGTGAAACGATGATGTGAGCGATCCCGAACTCCTCGGCCACACTAGTCACACTTCGACCTTCCAACTTCCCAATGACGCGACCTCGGGTAAAGTCATCCAGATGTCGTCTACTGGATTGGCTGTTGGCCATATCACGCGGTGGCAGAAACTCGACGTCGTTCAAACCGATGTACACCGTGCAATAGCTTTCACCGAATTGCTGAGCACACACCGCCCGTGTGCTTTATAGCCTTCCGACCCCCCCCCCCACGTCATGCTGCATATATGCGCATACCCTACCGTACCAGACCCTAGTCTATCTCCTGAGTGGTCTTCCGGTCCGTTCTGCCTGCTCGTTCCGCTGTTATGCTAATTTCTCCTCTTCGTCCTTAATTTTTGCACACCAGTGTAGTTGTGGGGTTTTTTTTAACTCTAGTTTGTTTGCCTTATTACGTATTCGTCTGGTCTTCTAAATATGACGTTTTGCAAAAATATTTCCCAGGTTTATGTTTCACCAATGTTTGACAGTATAAGAACATGAAAATTTAATATACCGTGTATTAGAAATGTTTCATTAAAAATTTCACCATGACTAATGAAGATGTTTTCTTGCATCGTTTGAAATAAGCATCGAACACAAAATTGTCTTGGCATATTTTGCCACCTTGATTTGTTCTTTTAAGAAATTAATTTCTCCTTCTTCGCCCTGTAGCTCTATTAATTCGTTGGCATAATCCAAGACGTTAAAATTTTAAAAAAATCGCCAACAGTAAAGGGTAATCTAATAACGACAACACATGAATTCATCAGCCATGAAAAAAATCCATTTCGGGCGTGACATGAATAGGGTCCATAACATTCCATTTTTCTTAATCAAAATTTTCTTTTTCAAAAATTCGTACCAGCTTTGGATTGGAGATGTATGTGCAAGTGTTAACACCAAAGATCTTTAAGATTTAAAAAGGTCTTTGGTTAACACTGCAAATATACAGTATCTCTCACAAGTTTTACTTTTCTTATATACTATATATGTATACAGGGTGTTTCAAAACTAATGGAACAAACTTTAAGGGGTGATAGAACACACCGAAACAAGCACTTTTCGTCAAAGAATGCATGGTCGCAAGTTACGCCGGTAGGCGCTGGAGGGCGCTTTCCGTTTCCCCACACACGACGTCTTTCGCACCGCAAAGACAGAGGGCGCTTTCAAGCGCGCGTATAAAAGCGATGGTTTTCGCATGCACCGCCATTATTTTCCTCGCTTCTGTGTCACTTTTCTATTGGGCACTCCAGCCCAAATCTCCTAGCTGCCTGTTTCTAAGGGTTGTTTAAGACCTGGGGTCAGACACTCCCTTCCTAAAATCCTCTACATATGATCTGATCTGATCTGCACCGTCATTAGGGATGCGGGTGGCCTGCTGGTCTGCATTCCTGACTGCCACAGAGCAGACCTCAAGTTTTATCCCAGCAGGTACGAACGCTCGAACCACCAAATATCCGCCGTGCGTCAGATGGGAATGTTAAGCCGTGGCGCCCCGGCTACTGGCCCCCGGTAATAAATAAGGGCGTCTTCCTCCCTCTTTATACCTCGCTTCCGTGTCACTTTCCTATCGGGCACTCTAGCCCAAATCTCCTAGCTTCCTATTTCTAAGGGCTGTTTAAGACCTGGGGTCAGACACTCCCTTCCTAAAATCCTTTACATATGATCGGATCTGATCAGCACCGTCATTAGCGACTTGGAATGGATCAGTATACGAATGAGAAGAAGGCGGACGTGTATTTCGTCTACGGTCTCGCCAACGGTAATGGAAGGAAAGCCCAAAGGTTTTACCGACAGCGCTTCCCCAACAGGTGTGTGTCCCATTACAGAATGTTTTATCACTTGTACCGCCAACTACCCGAAAGGGGGTCCTTCATTGCCGCCATGCATGATACAGGTCGTGGAAGAAGTGTGAGAACGCCGAACACGGCAGAAGATATTCTACGACATTTAGAAGATCATCCGGACACCAGCACAAGAGCTGTAGGCCGTGGAAGGTGTACCCCATACCACGGTGTGGCATGTTTTACGTGATGAACAATTACATCCATACCATATGCAGAGAGTTCGCGATTTGACACCTGCAGTTTTTCCTGCACGCGTTGAATTCGGGAGTTTCCGGCGCACGTGCTATTCATGGATCGGTGAAGCAACGTTCAGCCGTGAAGGCGTATTGAATGCCCACAATGTGCATGTATGGGCCAGCGATAATCCTCACGCCACACGGCAACATTTGTACCAGCTACGTTTTTCAATAAATGTTTGGGCGGGTATCGTTCACGTCTATTTGATTGGCCCATATCTTTTACCGGAACGTCTGGATGGGAGGACGTACCTTATTTTCCTTCAACAAGTCTTGCCTGAATTTATCCAGCATGTACCAGCAGCCGTCCGCCGTAATATATTGATTGGCCCATATCTTTTACCGGAACGTCTGGATGGGAGGACGTACCTTATTTTCCTTCAACAAGTCTTGCCTGAATTTATCCAGCATGTACCAGCAGCCGTCCGCCGTAATATATTGATTGGCCCATATCTTTTACCGGAATGTCTGGATGGGAGGACGTACCTTATTTTCCTTCAACAAGCCTTGCCTGAATTTATCCAGCATGTACCAGCAGCCGTTTGCCGTAACATGTGGTTCCAGCATTATGGAGCGCCAGCTCATTTCAGCACTCAGGTACGGGATTACCTGAACGCCACGTTTCCAGGAGAATGGATTGGCCGAGGTGGACCCGTCGTTTGGCCTCCACGATCACCAGATATGTCCTCTCTGGATTTCTTTTTATGGGGGCATCTGAAGTCCGTAATATACGACACTCCCATTGATTCCTATGAGGAACTAGTCGCCAGACTTTCAGTAGCTGCTGCAGCTGTCCGGGAAATGCCTGGTATTTTCCACAACATACGGGCATCTTTAAAATGACGATGCGAAGCGTGTATCAGGAGTGGAGGCCACCCTTTTGAGCAGCTTTTGTAATTGTAATTAATTCCAGTATTTACTTATTAATGTTTGCAAATTTCATGTACTTTTGTGATGTCACGTTCTGTTTTTTTATTTTTTCTGCAATTAAGCTTCGTTGTGATTTGTTATGCTAATCCTGTCTTTGCGTTGTGAAAGACGGCGTGTGTGGGGCAACGGAAAGCGCCCTCCAGCGCCTAACCGCGTAACTTGCGGCCATGCAGTTTTTGATGAAAAGTGTTTGTTTTAGTGTGTTCTATCCATGGAGGTAGGAATAAGGGGAGAAAGTATGGCGTCACAAACTTGAAGCTTTCTTAGCAGACGACGCTGACGGTGTGACGGCCATCTTAAGCCTGTGATGGTGGTTTTGGGCCATTGGGTTACGTACGTGAGAAGTTTATTTAAAGTTTTTTCTTGAGGAATGGTGTGTTGTTGCGCTTTCGGATGCCCCAGCAATTCCGGACGACCGCCTCCTGGAGTTACTTTTCACAGGTAAGCAAAGGAGAAACATTTAATATGAAATCTTTTAATTTCCGAAGAGCATTTAGTAGTAAAGCGCGTATATAAAGTTAATTTAGATATGACCAGCTTAATTTCCCATTTTGATTGACAGAATGGCACTGAACAGTATCACATTTTGTTGTGCTAACAGAGGAAAATTCTAATAGAAACTCGAAAAAGTCATCTTTAGGAGCATATGCTTATGCACACAGGTAAAAAGCCTTTCCAACGTGATGTATGTTCCAAGCAATTTACTCGAAATGTGATCTTTCGAAGTACTTACTCATTCACACGGGGGAAAAGCCTCACCAATGTGATTTATGCTCCAAACGATTTGCTCTAAAAAGTGATCTTCTGAAGCATTAACTCATTTAGACTGGAAAAAGCCTCACCAATGCGATATATGCTCTAAACGATTTATTCAAAAAAGTGAATATTCGAAGCATTTACTCATTCACACGGGAGAAAAACCTCACCAATGTGATGTATGCTCCAAATAATTTGCTCGAAAAAGTGATCTTTAGAAGGATTTACTCATTCAGACGGGGGAGGGACCTCACTAATGTGATGTATGCTCCAAACGATTTGCTCTAAAAAGTGATCTTCTGAAGCATTAACTCATTTAGACTGGAAAAAGCCTCACCAATGCGATATATGCTCTAAACGATTTATTCAAAAAAGTGAATATTCGAAGCATTTACTCATTCACACGGGAGAAAAACTTCACCAATGTGATGTATGCTCCAAATAATTTGCTCGAAAAAGTGATCTTTAGAAGGATTTACTCATTCAGACGGGGGGAGGGACCTCACTAATGTGATGTATGCTCCAAACGATTTGCTCGAAAAGTGTTCTTTCGAAGCATTTACTCACTCACCCGGGGGGGGGGGCTCACCAATGTGATGTATGTTCGAAGCAATTTACTCACTCGAAAAAGTGATCTTTAAAAGCATTTACTCATTCGCACGGGGGAAACCTCACCAATGTGAAGTGTGTTCCAAGCAATTTACTCGAAAAAGTGATCTTTCGAAGCATTTACTCATTCACACGGGGTAAAAGCCTCACCAATATGATTTATGCTCCAAACGATTTGCTCGAAAAAGTGATCTTTTGAGCATTAACTCATTTAGACGGGGAGAACGCCTCACCAATGCGATGTATGATCCAAACGATTGATTCGAAAAAATGAACATTCGAAGCATTTGCTATTCACACGGGAGAAAAACCTCACCAATGTGATGTATGCTCCAAGCGATTTGCTCAAAAAAGTGTTCTTTCGAAGTATTTACTCATTCACTCGGGGAAAATCCTCACACATGTGATTTATGTTCCAAGCAATCTTCTCAGAAAAGTAATCTTTCAAGGCATGTGCTTGTTCACAGGTGAAAAGGCAAAATCATAATATATCTGATTTAAAGTAATATTGGGGTATTACAGTTAACATTAATTTTCGTACATTATCATATTCTATTCATTTTAACAGAAAAGATCTCTGTAAAACGTCACTAAATTTAGATTAAAACTCGTCACTAAAGTTAGATTATCATACACACAACATTCAAACTGTGAAATCACACGGCGGTTCTACATACAGAATGAGAAAAACAGTTGTACTTACGCTGATGCCCCAGAAGTCAGCCGAAATGTTTTCTAAATTCTAAATACCTGGAAGTAGCCGTAACGCCCTAAACATTGATAAATCAACTAATAATATCCTTAAGAACAGTATGTCAACGATTAAGATAATAAAGAAGGGCAAATTTATGAATTTTTTTTTATTGGAGGTTTAACGACCACCGTGAGCAACTCAATGGGCTATAAGCAGTCGCCAGTCCCAAATTTAGGATCACTGGTTCCAGGGAAGAGAGAGAGCCAGTGCCGTAAGACAAACACAACATCCATGCCTCACCGGGATTCGAACCCGGACCCCTTTCTGACGAATGATCAGAGACCATCGCTTAGACCACTGCGCCACTGGGGCGGCTAATATTAAAAGCAAATTGCCAACTTCATGCCTCGCACAGCACTAACAGCTATTGCATAGTCTGCTCTTCTCAGGCTTAAGATGGCTGCGCTGACGTCACAGGCGTGACGTTTCGCTGGCTTCAGTTGGATTGCGTTGAGCCAACGGAGAGTGCTTTCTCCCCTTATTCCTACCTCCATGGTGCTATCATCCCTTAAAGTTTGTTCCATTAGTTTTGAAACACCGTGTAGAGTGAGAGAGAGAGAGATTTTTCCTGGCGAAATTTTATGGAAAACTAGGGAATTTCTGTCTATGATCTAGGGAAAAATTGAGGAACAGGTTGGCAGCACCGATGCTAAAGCTGAGAAGAATAACAGTTGTTTTGATTTTTGAAATGCATGAGGAGGTCGACTCAACTCAAGTGCGGTATGTGAAGTCCAATGAGGTTATATTACTGGAGACACCACTCCTATCCACGCAGCATTGGCCGCCATAAGTCACCGTCGGTGCTGCAAATGACGTCATGAGCAGGCACGACGCAGCCGCAGAAGAGAAGCTGCTTGGAAACCAATGGAACAAAAGCTTCTAAGCGTATAAACAGATAAAATGAGTAACTCAATAATCTTTATCAATGATACACAAGCTTACTGTTTCATCAACGGTATAATTTAGTTCATTTTTGCCTGCTTATGGCGTCACATCACAGATTAGCTGTGACCTATCGCGGCAGAGTCAGTGGTGTCTTCAGTAATATAACCTCCTTCGTGAAGTCAGCTCTCCTGCTTCTAGACGGTGGACCCCGTAGGATACCGTGTGTTTTGGGTGTGTCGTCGTTGGCGAAAGCGTTCTCGTTTCTTTGCTTGCTAAGCTGGTCCCATCTCAACCGCCGCTCAGACGTCACAGGCTGAAGTTTTGCTGAATCCTCCCACTACAGTTGCAGATCGCCCAGCTTCTTCTGTGCTTGACGAGCAACCTTTTGACACTGGCCAAAGCTCCGATGAATTCATGTTTTGCGAGGAAACTGTATTACCGTATGTGGAGCAGTGGCGGCTCGTGGTGTAAAATGCTGGTGAGGCGAACGGTCTTGATGTAAATGTAAAACAGTAAAACATATGTTATTGAAAAATATATAAATTCGTATAACGTTATACGAATATATATATATATATATATATATATATATATATCATCATCATCATCATTGTCAACCATTATCAATCCACTGCTGGACGCAGGTCTCCCCAAGTTTCCTCCACAACGATCTGTCTTGTGCCAGTCTCCTAAATGTCACTCCCGCATACTTTCGAATTTCATCCACCCATCTTCCATGTGGTCTTCTTCTGGGTCTTTTCCTGTCCCTTGGAATCCAATCTAAAATTTCGGCTGTCCATCGATGGTCTGTTCTTCTGGCAGTATGTCCAGCCCATTGCCATTTCAGGGATTTAACTCTGATCATGATGTCTTCCACTCTTGTCATTTTTCGGATCCACGTGTTCCTCTTCTTATCTCTCCTGGTTACACCAAGCATGCACCTCTCCATGCCGCTTTGAGTTGTCTGCAGCCTTTGTATGTCTCTTTTAGCTAAGGTCCACGTCTCTGCACCATACGTAAGCACTGGAAGGATGCATTGATCAAACACTTTTCTTTTAAGACATAATGGCATATTGCTCTTGAAAATTATGCTGTTTCTTCCAAAAGCTCTCCAGGCAAGTTTTGTACGCCGATTAATTTCTTCACCAATGTGACCCTCACTTGATATCTGCTGTCCAAGATAAACGTACGTGTCTGTTATCTCCAGCTTTTCTCCATCAATCGATAAATCTTCATTTCTTGTAAAAGCATTGTACATCACTTTTGTCTTCTGGAAGTTCATTTTTAATCCCACTTCTTTACTCTTGTCAGCAAGTTCCTGTATCATACTCTGTAGCTCTGATGGGGTAGTTGCAAAAATGACTATGTCATCAGCAAAACGAAGGTGGGTTAGATAATCTCCATTAATCTTTATCCCTTTGTTTTCCCAGTTCAGTGATTGAAAGACATTTTCCAATGTGGCATTAAAGAGCTTCGGAGATATGGTGTCACCTTGTCTCACTCCTTTTCCAATTTTTATGTGTGTTGTATTTTCAAACAGCCGAATCTTTGCACTTGCATTTTCATAGATGTTATTAATAATATTAATGTATGCATCTTCAATACCGCAGGATTTCAGAGCCATTGCAACTGCTGATGGTTTCACCGAATCAAAGGCTTTTTCATAATCGCTAAAAGCCATGCACAATGGAAGCTCATATTCCCTCGCTCTTTCAATTAGTTCTCTCAGTACGTGGATATGATCTATTGTGCTGTAGCCACTCCTGAATCCAGCTTGTTCTCTCGGTTGAGCCATGTCCAGTGTCACCTTCAAGCGGTGTGAAAGAACTTTAGTGAAGATTTTATAAACCACTGATAGGAGGCTGATAGGTCTGTAGTTCCTGAGATCCTCAATGTCACCTTTTTTATGTAGCAAGATCATTGTAACGTTGTTCCAATCCTCAGGAATTTTCCCTTCATTAAGGCATCGAGTGAAAATTTGGGCGAGTACTGTTTCGATTTCTCCACTTGCTTTTTGTATGATGTCTACAGTAATTCCATCTTCTCCTGGAGCTTTTCCCCGCTTCATGTTCTTGATTGCATGTGCAACTTCTGCTGGAAGGACTGGAAGAACTCTGGTACTGGTACCTTTCATGATGTGTGGAGTACATGTATCATCCCTTTCATATAATTTGGAGTAGAAATCTTTCACTCTTGTCAAAATTTCGCCTCTATTTCTTGTTACAGAACCATCTTCTTTTCTCAGTGCCATAATATGTTTTTTCCCCTTACTGAGATGTCCCTTTGCTATCTTTAGGCTTTGGTTGTTTTCAATTGCTTTCCTTACTAGTTCACAGTTGAATTTCCTTACGTCTTCAGTGATACTTTTTCGTACTGTCTTGCATAGCTCTATATATTCCACTTTGGAAGTCACATCTTCTTTAGTTGTCCTCATCACTCTTCTTTTGCATCAACATTTTCGTTTTTCCTGATAATTTGTTCACATGCAACTTGTTCTTAGACCCAGCTAATTTTGTTGCTGTTTCCATAAGAGCTTTGGTTACTTTTCTGTTAACTTCAGAAATATCAACTTCTTCCGATGTTAGGCCTTCTAAAGCAGAGAATCTGTTCTTCAGTTCCAATTTGAAGGTATTATGGTGTTTTTTAAGGTTGGTTACGTCAATACATTTTGTTTGTCTTATGAGCTTGCTACGTTCGAGTTTAGTGTTGAGGTGCATCTTACATCTCACCAATCTATGGTCACTGCCTATGTTGAACTTGTTTAGCACACTGCAGTCTTCTATGACGAATTTTTTGTTACACATAATAAAATCAATTTCACTTGTCATCCCATTTGGATGTCTCCATGTCCATTTCCTGTGTGGCTTTTTCTTGAAAAAGGAGTTCAAGATGAAAAACCCTTCTGCCTCTGCAAACTCTACGAGAGTATTTCCACGCTGGTTTCTGTTGCCGTGACCGAATTTACCTACTGAAGTTTCATTCTGTTGCCGTTGCCCTATTTTTGCATTGAAATCTCCCATAATTATCTTCAAGTGCTGCTTACCTTTATTATTTAGATCACGAATTTCCTCATAAAATTCTTCAATTTCTTCTTCAGCATGACTTGTGGTGGGTGCATAAGTTTGAATAATCTGAGCCTGGTATCTTCTCGAGAGTTGGATAACGAGTCGTGCAGCTCTGTCAGAGGAACTTTCAACTTCTACAACTTTATCCTTTAGTTTCTTGTTTATTATAAATCCAACACCACTAGTTCTGCCAGTATCTGTCCCACGATAGTAGAAGAGATGTCCACTTTTCAGTTCAATGAGATCTTCTCCTTTTCTCCTTACCTCACTTAGCCCGACGATGTCCCACTTGATCCTTTGTAGTTCCTCTTCCAATTCAAGAAGCCTTGAATCAGAAGATAGGGAGCGTCCGTTGTACGTAGCCAAGGTCAGCATCAGATGGCAGCCTAGTCCGGTCCTCCGGGGATTCTTAGCACCCTCTGCCTTCATGTCGCACTGGCCGCTGCCGTGGCCAGGTACATTCCAGCTGCCGGAGACTGAGGGCCAAGATTTAAGTTGTGGAGTCATTTTGGAGGGATTTGGCCATAACTCACCACGCTGGCCAAGCGGGTTGGTGAGTAATGGGATAGCATTTCCTCTAATCCCGATGGTATAGTTATACCGCTATTGGCGGTCGTCAGAGCCCCTTTAGTGGGAACAGGATGTACCACGAGAAGGCGGGGTTGACATTTGTCAAGGAGAGGCTGTGATGTTATGCATCACCTGACCTTACATCCCATATATATATATATATATATATATATATATATATTCTATTAAGAAGAGACCTAAGCAAAAAATATATATTTTTTTTTTTGACTCATACCAAGTACAACATAGAAAAGGTTATGTATCTACCGGTGTGAGTAAAAGGAGAAAAGATAAAAAAATAAAATAAAACAACTGAATGTAGAAAGTGTCGAGAATACTGAGCCTTGGCCTTATCAAGGACCAGCAAAACTCTGCATTTTCTCACTTCCACAAAGACCTAGTTGGAAATGGGTTTCTGCAAGGCCATAGATGCAAGTAACAAGCCCACCAAAAATTGTTTTAAAAAATATATATATGTCATGACCTCCACAGAGTTGTATGACCTAGCTCTAGTTAACAATTTCGCTTGCATCCATAACCTTCATGGCCCGACCCATGCTCTTCATCTGTTACTATTAAACAGAGAGAAGAAGATTAAAGAGAACTCAAGCTGTGAGAGTGACATAATAATTAGAAATAATTTTCAGCTATAACGAAATGCCAAGTTCGCCTGAGAGAGAATTTAAACCTGAAAAGCAATGCAAAAGAAATCCAAATTTTTTCATTGCTATTAAAAAAGGAAATATTAATTTTTTAAAACTCAGATTTTTGAAAGAAAACTTGATTCTAAAACCCCCTACTCTACAACTTCTGACAACACAAAAACGAGAATAAATTAAAGACAATAATTAACTAAAGAAAAGCTTTGTGAAAGTTATATGACATAAACAATTAGTTGCAATATGTACAAAGTATTTCAGCAGTGCTTCAAGTGCATAATTAAGTAGTTATTAAGAACTGAACTACTTTGAAAATACAGCGCAAAGTAAAGGAACTCTTATCTCAATTGCTGCATAAAAAATAACCATATCCCCAAGTAGCACGTGACGTTTAAAAGACGTCGCATTTCGGTTGCAAAAGCTGATATTTGGTCTTCCGTACAAAGACTACGTTTGATAAACGTTTGTTAAATGTTACATCCGTTACCGTTGCGATTTTGTCACATTCATTACGTTTGCTAAACGTTGCATTTTCGTCATGTTAGCAAGGTCACAGCTAATCTTTGGCGTGACATTACATTCAGGCAAAAAAGAACAAAATTATACTGTTGATAAAACAGTAAGCTTGTGTATAATTGATAAAGATTATTGAATTCCTCCTTTTTTTTTTTGCTTATACGACTAGAAGATTTTATTCCATTGGTTTTAAAGCAGCTTCTGGTCTGCGGCTGCGTCGTTCTCTAACCTGCTGTTACGTCACTTGTACTACGGACGGTGAGTTATGGCAAGGCTGAGCTCGATCGTACAGAGCAGCATGCATGCCTAATCGATGGATTTTATTGTTCTTAAAAGGTAAGTTCTTTTCCTGTTTCAATTCATAGGCTTCGATTTCGAACACAATTCATGTATTCGCTTCGTAACTCGTGGAGATTCCCGTAACACGTGAAGACATTCATGTATTCGTTTCGTAACACGTGGAGGTAGGCTTAACACGTGAACACATTCATGTATTTTCTTAACAGGTATATATATCATCGACTGCATTTTAAACTAGGAGTAGTAAAGAATTTGTTAGATTTTCGGATCTAAACACAGCTGATTCGTTTTTAATTTTGTATTTTCGTGAAAGAGTAACAAAAATATATTTCAAGGAAACGAAATTTTAGACCTTTTCATTTTTATGAGCTACTGAATATTTGGTTAGATTTTTAAATAACAAATGCAGCTAGTTGTAAAAGAAATTCTAATTCTTCAAATGTTTAGAGAGTATTGAATTTATACTTAATTACTCAAATGTGCTTCCCTGTAGCAAACATTGTTACAAACGCAGCTTATTGGTATGTTAGTTATAAAGGATACTCTATATTACTGTTATCATATATTAGATCAGCATTTCTTAGGGCTCATTCAGCCAGTTTTTTTGCAAGAAATATATTGTGTGTAGAGTAACAAACGGAATAAGCTGTTGGAGAGATACTTATTAAATCCAGAAAGCTTCAAGGTTGAAAAAATTCAAAACCCACCCTGTACAGAGTCCTGTGGCCAAGAAGTATATTGTCAGTCACAATTCAAAGTCTACCTAAGGCACGCAAAAATTTAACTTTTTTTTTTTTTTTTTTTTTTTTTGAAAATGCACGTTTTATACCAGATGTGAATTAAGCTTACTGAAATCATAATGTATCTGTATCCAAATGGAATATACAAATATCCAATGCAACATTTTGTTAGACTGTGGGAGTACACACTTACATTCAAATGTGCCCATCTCCCCTTCCACATATCAGAGTTGTGCCTATCAAATAATGAAGCAGAGGAATGCTATTGAACCTGTCACAGGCAAGGTGGCCAGTTGCTTTGCTTTTCCAGTTACAGTTTACTAAATTTTTGTTCAAATTTCAGGAATGCAGGGGTGGGAGAAGTTGGAAGCAGAGTTGTATAAAAATAAAATGTATCTGTGAACACAACCATTGAAACAAAACTTGCTGCAAACCCGCATATCACAATGACAATATAAGATAATTTAAAGAAACAATAAAAAAATTATTAGGACATTACAAATTCCGATGACGGCAAAATACAATTGAATATGTGTGTGAAATTGACCTTTATGGCAAAATATTGGATTATGAACCTCATAAAAACAAGAGAATTAAAAGCAACATTTTATACCCAGAAAACAGTTCCATTAATGAACCTTTAAAAATTATAAATAGTATTTTCAACAGCATAGTTCAAAAATTACTGTGCTGCCCCCAGTGACCAGAAGAATCTGGTTTTGCGCTTAAGATTTTGCTTTGAATTATGGCTGACTACGAAGTGAGTGTGCCGCCCCGGTGGCGCAGTGGTCTAAGCGCTGGCCTCTGATCATTCGTCCGAACGGGGTCCGGGTTCGAATCTCGGTGAGGCATGGATGTTGTGTTTGTCTTACAGCACTGGCTCCCTTCCTTCCCTGGAACCAGTGACCCTAAATTAGGGACGGGCGACTGCTTATAGCCCATTGAGTTGCTCACGGTGGTCGTTAAACCTCCAATAAAAAAAAAAATACTGTCGACTTACAAATTACTTAAGGAAAAGATTTTAATTTAATAACTAGTTGCTGCAAGAGGAACCTGGCAAAATTTAAATTCCTTCTGTGTAAAGGAAACTTTTGATACAGTTCCTATGTACTGAGAAACAGGCCTTGATAAAATCTAGAGGCCACAAACGTCCAAATGTGCCCATATTGGCAAAATCTGCTAATAATTTGAAAACTATCGGCGTGCGCACATACTTTTACATTCTACTACTTTGTTTGGAAGTATAGTTTTATGAGGATTTTTTTCTAATTTGAATTAATTTTCTCTCAACAATATTATTTTTGAACACATATCATTGCTCCTTTGTTTCTGTAATGCTTCAAAACCATCTTGATAGCTGTTTACTTTTGGTGCCACTGGTTTTGAATTTAATGTTCACTTTGAATTTTGTAGCTGTTTGTTCCCAAATGGCAAGAGTAATAGACCAATTTTTGTATTTGCTAGTTGAGTCTGTATCTTCAGATTTCTCTGAATGAATAATCTTTTCTAAGCAATTAAATTAGAGAGCCACAAACCAATATTTCTATTCACTGTCGGATTAATACTTTTCCGACTAGGCCAGTGCTTCCTAATTAGCCTTTCTCTGAATTATGGATCTCTTCTATTATCAGATCGTTAAGGGCAACAGATTAAAGGCTGGATCACGTAGCTACGCTGTGTAGAAAAGCCGTACAAACTGTCACAGTTTGATTGTACACATTTTTTTTCAGCAATGTATGTATGTATATATATATACTGGTCACAAAAAGTTAGGGATATTGCATGAAGTGAAGCCACGTAACATAAACGCCAGAGTGTGTTTGCAAAAACAATTCAATGGGCAATTTCTGCTCACAACAAGTAGTACTACAATATAGACAAAAGTGTATATTCAGAGAATGTCCAAACCTCTGGATTTCAGTATCCAGTAACACTACCTATGTGTCGAAGAACGTCTTGACACCTACGAAGCATACTTGTAGTGACATTATTGATTAGTGTTTGGTGCAGTTAGTCCCATATTAGTCAACACATTACAGAGGTCTGCCAGTATACTGGGGTATGGAATGCGGTTATCTAAACGTTGCTGTATAGATTCCCAAATTTTCTTAGTAGTATTAAGGTCAGACCTGAGGTAGCTGTAAGGATTCGATCTTGTGGTTTTCCAGCCAGGGCCGGTCCAAGGGGTAGGTAGGCCAGGTGGTAAATGTGTAGATTAGCGTCCTAAATTATTTCGTTGAAAAAATTTTAGTACCTGGAAAAAGTGCGATGTACAGATTTTAGTGTATGGAAATTAATGTCAAATGGTGCAAAAAATTGCATATTTTGAATGTGTTTTAAAGATATATTTTTTTCGTAATATTGACCTGTGAGTCTGACGCTGTGAAGAGAAGCTGCGGTAGGCCTAATGTATTGCTCCGGCAAAGAATGTGAAGCTTTGGTCCTTTAAAAGGAAGGTTTCTTGCTGTACCAAAATGATGAGCGGAAGAGTACAAGAGAAAGAGGTTATGTTGTTGGCAGGAGAGCAATAAATGTAGTGATACGCTACAGAAAATAGGTCCACAGCATCCACCCTTTATTTTGTTGTATCCTGTATGTTGTTGGCAGGAAAAACTGGGAAAAAAACTCTTCGATTTGCAAAAGATATGTATGAGTAAGATGGAAACTGACCTGCGAACAAGCTATTAACACAGGAGAACCAAAAGTGCAGTGACACAGCAAATCAGCTATGAATGGAAGCTGTTCAAACCAGAACCGAAAGTTATAGTTCCCCAGTTTCCTATACAACATAGAAAAGCATGTTAGTACTTTCTAACATGCTTTTCTAACGAAAAATTTCTCAACATCACTTTAAAAACAATGACAAAACATGAACGAACTATATTGTGTAGCATATGAGTATAACACGGCTCGCTCTCGTGGTAACAAAATACGCGCTTGGACTTGTAGTCGTCCGCGCGTGAATTAAACGCTGCAGCGAATCTTCCTTTCAATGAAGCTAAGCTTCACATCGTCGCCGTAGCGATGCACAGAGTCACAATATAGACGTACACGCGTACGCCATATGTGGATAGTTTGCAAATTATTAGCAGATTTTGCAGATAGTTTTTGCTTGTAGATTAAAAAAATAAAAATATTATTACAGCAATTAAAACACTTAAGGTTTTACTAAGATTAATATATTTAATTCTATCTTAACATGAGAATGTTCAACTATTTTTCACATCTTCCGATAGAGTTATTTTGTTTTTGCAGAAGTTTCTGGCCTCTTGATTTTATCAAGGCCTGTTCTCAATATATAGGAACTGTAACAAAAGTTTCATTTACACAGAAAGATTTTTTTTTATTTTATTGCCAGGTTACTCTTGCAATTGCCAGTTATTAAAATAAAATATTTTCCTTATATATTTTATAAGTACTATTTTTGAATTAAGTTGTTAAAGATGCTATATATAATTTTTGAAGGTTCATTAACAGAACTGCTTTTCTTGATATAAAAATTAGTCTCTTGTTTTTATGAGGTTCATGGTCCAAAAATTTTTAAGTTTTGGCCTTAAGGTCCATTTTACACACATTTTTGCGGATTCAGTCGTAATGTCCTTTTGCCCTCTCTGGAATCTGTAATGTTCTAATAATTATTTACTGTTATATTAATTTTTCTTTAAATTATCTCGTTCCATTGTTATCGTGATTTGCGGGTTTGCAGCAAGTTTTCTGTTTCAATGGTTGTGTATGCAGTCACATTTTATTTGAATGCACCTCTGGCGATGCATTAGGCCTACTGCAGCGTCTCTTCACAGCATCACTCACAGTTCAATATTATGATAGAAAATCTTTAAAACACATTTAAAATATGAAATTTCTGCACCATTTGCCATTAATTTCCATACTCTAAAATCTTTGTCACACTTTTTCGAGGTACTGACATTTTTCCGACGAAATAATTTAGGACGCTAATATACATATTTACCGGCCCGGTAGGCAGCCAAAAAATGGAAGGGATGCCAATAAATTTTCTTGCATAGTAAAATTATCCGCTAACTTTTTTTTCTTTTTCTTTTATGAGCTAGTCTGTATTTGCCACAAAAATGAAAGCTGAATACTCCTTTGTTGTTTCTCTGACACATGCAGAGTTCCTATATATATACCACCAACAACAAGAAGCATTTTCAATTCTTGTGCGTTTTTTTTTTCTGAGAATTCTTCTCTGCTGCTTTTTTACGCATTTGGGTTTTCAGGGGGGGGGAAAATGAACCTTTTTTTTTTTTTTGTTCATTCCTGATGTTTGTTGACATTTTTATACACACTGAGTGGCCACTTTATTATGACTACCTGACAGTTTTAAGCAAATGAGCTATGGCTGCACGCTGCTGCCGCCAGAGGGTGAGGCTAGTATAAAAAGGGAAAGCTTAGTGCTTGCGACAGTAGAAGTGATTTTTGGGTGACGAGATGGGTAAAAAATGCAATTTGACGGACTTTCAACGTGGGACGATTGTAAGAGCTCGGAGCCATGGAGCGAGTATCACTGAAACCGCCGCATTCATGAAATGTTCCAGAGCCACTGTTGTTAAAGTGTTTAAAGACTGGACTGTCAGCCAAAAAACTGGGTCTCTGCGTGCAACGTGTGGTCGTCATCGACTAGTGACTGCTCGGGCGGACCGGAGTGTCCAGACTGGTAATAGGCAACAGTGCAGCAATTACAGACCATCTTAATCAAGGATCCCTCAAATGATCTGTGCACGCACTGTTCGCCGTACACGGCACGGATGGGATATGGCAGAAGGAGGCCTGTTCGAACAACTTTGCTGTCTGCAGTTAACAAGAGAAAATGTCTCCGCTTCGCACAGGAGCATAAGGATTGGACAGTCGATAATTGGAAAAAAATTATTTGGTCCGATGAATCACGTTTTCAGTTGCACCATGCCGATGGCCGAGTGAAAATTTGGCGGAAACAGCACGAAAGCATGGACCCCAAATGCATTGCTACAACCCTTCTAGCTGGTGGCGGCAACGTTATGGTTTGGGGAATGTTTTTCTGGCATGATTTGGGCCCTTTAATTCATGTTGATCAACGTCTGACTGGCACATCATATCTAAACATCGTTGCAGACCAAGTACATCCTGTCATGTGGATGGTTTATCCCAATGGCGATGGCTACTTTCAACGAGATAATGCGTCTTGCCATAGTGCTCGTATTGTACAGGATTGGTTTCAGGAAAATGCCGGTTAGTTTACTTGCTTAGCTGGCCCCCACAATCTCCAGATCTCAACCCCATTGAGAATTTGTGGGATGAAGTTGAACAAGCCATCAAACAGCTGGATACACAACCCTGCAATTTCACACTCCTGGAAAGTGCTATTCATCAAGCATGGTCTTAGATTCCAAAAACCACCTATCAGTATCTCGTGGAGTCCATGCCACGAAGAATCTACATCGACGTAGTATTAAAGGCAAAAGATGGCCCAACGAAGTACTGAGGGGGTGGTAATAATAAAGTGGCAACTCAGTGTATAACAATAAGGCTTGAGTGACAAGCCTTATTGTTATGTACATCTTGGAAATAAATCCCAAATTCCCACAGCCTAGGGTAAAGCGGGGAAAAAAACACTTTTTACTATGAAAACTGCAACACAAAGCTCCTACAGATTGCGAACCATATATATATCAATGGTTTTCTATCCACTCATTGATAGCGCATTGTTTGCCATTCAGGAAAGATTTACTCAGTTGCAAAAACTTTTCAACGCTTCGGGTTTCCTTTATAATTTGAAGAAATTGCCTGACAGGGGATTCTTTAAAAGAAAAGTGTATTCAGTTAGAACATTTTTTTAAGGATGCTGACAGTGAAGAAAAAGATATCGATGAGGAGCAACTGTTTGAAGAGCTGAGGCATTTGCAAGCACTTATGAGCAAATGCAGCTCAGCTACTACAATACAAGCTCTAAACTTCATATTCCAGTATGATATGGTTCATTGTTATCCCAACAGTAGGATTTGCTTTCGAATATTGCAATTCCTGTCTGTAGAAAGCGGGAAAAGAAGTTTTAATAAATTAAAGCTGATAAAGACTTGTTTGAGATCTACAACGATGCAGGAACAGCTATCAGCTTTATCCATCATTTCTATTGAAAACGATATTGCACCAAAAAAATTCTGAAGCAAAGAGGTTTTTGCAAAGTAAAGCCAACCATGAAAGTTTCATGTAAATAACACAAACAACTATGTATGATTAGTCATTTTGTGAGTAAAAATATCATTATTATATTGGACTATTTATTTGTAGCATAGCATATAATAGTGAGTTAGTGGCATATCTACTGAGCATGCGAAGTTGAGATTAGAGCTATTTGCTGTGTTTGGGTCCATACTGCAAAAAAAAAAAAAAAAAAAAAAAAAGATGGGGGGGGGGGGGGGATCAAAGGAGTCTTTCTGGCTGTCGAGAAAAAAACAGAAAAAGTTGAATGCCATGATGACAGCACTTTCAATAGGTTTCTTCAGTGGTTTAGCTTTTTTTCTCTTCCTTTTTTTTTAATAATTTTCATTCCAGTTAATTGTAACTGCAGCTTGTGCTCATTTTGGCTTTTCACTTTACTAGTAACTTGTTTTTCAGTGTTTACTTCCCTTTTTGTTTCTTCTTGCTTGATTCTTAATATATATATAAAGATAAATTAAAATTTGGGGGTATATCATAATAAAATTTTATAAACATAATTTACCAGCACTAATGAGGGCAAACTTTTGAATGTGATTTACATTAAGAAATAATAGGGCATTCAAAACAGTTGAATTATATAAAGAAATTGCATAAATGATTTTTTTTTCTTTTTAAATTTTACTCAGGTTTGGTTATTCATGGCTCTAGTTAGGAAAGTTAGGGATGTTATGCAAAACACAGATGAGTGTAAATTAAGTACAACCTCCTGTAGCTTTAAAACTTGAGCTTATATCCCTCAGATCAGTATTTCCCCTCCTACCAGTAGATCTCTCTGTAGAGTACAACTGGATCACCCTGTGAAAGTAAACCAAGTTGGTGACTTCACCAAGTTGGTAAATATAATATTAGTGGAATTAAAGGATTAAACCATGTGTGAAATTATAGAATAAATAAGCAACATTTATTTACAATTAAATAATTTATTTTAAGATCTATAGTTTTGTTGAGCCTTTAGCTCGGCTTCATCAGGACAAAGGGAGCATAAACATTCATATGTGACATCATCAGGTAGTTGATGATCATGGATTTTGGTGAATTGTCTCCATGCAATTGAAAGAAATTGAGTAGGTGTCATGTTGTTGACAAGTCATAAAGAAAAGTCATGGAAACAAATTGGTGTTTTCTACCCGTGTATATCGTGCAGTACATCTATGCGTTACAGAGGATTCCTTGCAGAAAAAGCTAGATTTTTTCCGCCGCAGTGGTCTAAGCACTGGCTTATATGACTGTTGGGTTCGAATCCCGGTGAGGCATGGATGTTGTGTTTGTCTTACAGCACTGGGTCTCTTCCTTCTCTGGAACCAGTGACCCTAAATTAGGGACAGGCGACTGCTTATAGCCCATTGAGTTGCTCACCATGGTCAGTAAACACAAAAATAAAAAAAAGTTATGATTTTTTTTTAAAGAAATTGTGGCACACACAGGATATAGATTGATATAGATTGTCCTTTTGTTGTAGACAAAGCTGTCCAGAAATTTAGGAACTTTCAAATGTTTAAATTTCAAAGTTATTTTGAAATCTATAAACAAGGCAAATTTTTGTGGATCAAAAGACTACGTTGAAGACAACTGGGGAATTTATCACATCGCTTGTGAATGTGGACTTTCATGTATAGGACAGATCCGTAGAGCTTTTAAGTTTTCATGTGAAGGAACACATGACTTAGGTATGGAACTGAAGAAGTCTTCTATAGCCCAACATTGTCATGAAAATAACCAGATTTTTTTTTTTAAATGCTACCCTTATTGATAAACCTGATTTGACTATCAAGCTTAATATATTAGAAGCTTTCCACATCTAGTGCAACTGCTCATGGCTTGTCAACGACATGACATCTACTAGATTTCTTTCAAACACGTGGAAACAACTTGCCAAAAGCAGTGACTGTCAGAATGCTGATGATGTCACGATGATTTGAACGTTTGCACTCCATTTGTCCTAATGAAGCCAAGCCAAATGCTCAGTGAAACTACAGTAGATTTAAAATCTTAAAATAAAATATTTAATTGTGAATAAACATTGCTTATTTAAAATATTCTATCTCTACAGCCCAAGTATTGAAGTCATAAAATATATTTGGGAATTACTTGGAGCAAAAACATAACGTACAAGAGCATTAACCAGAAAAGAAATCATGTGTTTTTTTGGAAAAAAAAAATAACCGTTTGCAGTGGGTGTTTTTTTTTTTTTAAGTAACCTCCCCCCCACACACACCTGTTTATTGGGGGTAAAAATCCTGCTTGATCTGCAGCATTTCCATTCGGTAGAAATTTTGTGTGTAGCTAGCTTGCAAAACTCCTAAAGCAGCAACTGCATCAATCTGCCGTACACCTGCATGTAACATGTCAACAGCCCTATTTCTGATGTCAATACTTAAACGTCGTCTGGACATCTTTTCAAGTTAATCCTACTCTGAAGGAAATGCATTCAGCAAACTTGTAGTCCAAGCAGTGAGACGACCTGTTTTCTACTTCTCGGAAGCTACTTTTATCGGAGCTTGCACACACACACACACACACACACACACACCAACCACATGATGTGTCATCATGATGCTAATTTATGCTGATAACCTATCTCCTGTAGTCACTAAATATGCATATCACCATGTTTCCCTTTTGAAACCATAATATCCCAAACTTTTTGTGAGTACTGTATATATATATATATATACTTAAGAGCAAAACTGAAGACTAAGGAAAAAATTTTAGAATTTAAAACGAAGGGTGCAAAATAACCTGAAAATCAAAACGCGCAACGCAGCAGTTTTGAAAATTCAGAATTCACATTCTATAAAGAAGATACCTAAGCAAAAAAATACATATATAATTTTGACTCACACCTAATACAACATAGAAAAGGTTATGTATCTACCTGTGTGAGTAAAAGGAGAAAAGATAAAAAAATAAAATAAAACAACTGAATGTAGAAGGTGTCGAGAATACTGAGCCTTGGCTTTATCAAGGACCAGCAAAAACTCTGCATTTTCTCACTTCCACAAAGACCTAGTTGGAAATGGGTTTCTGCAAGGCCATAGATGCAAGTAACATTCCCACCTAAAATAGTTTAAAAAATATATATATAAGTCATGTCCTCCGTAGAGTAGCATGACCTAGCACTAGTTAACAATTTCGCTTGCATCCATTAACCTTCATGGCCCGACCCATGCTCTTCATCTGTTACTATTAAACAGAGAGAAGAAGATTAAAGAGAACTCAAGCTGTGAGAGTGACATAATAAATAGAAATGATTTTCAGCTATAACGAAATTCCAAGTTCGTTTGAGAGAGAATTTAAACCTGAAAAACAATGCAAAAGAAATCCAAATTTTACATTGCAATTAAAAAAGGAAATGTTAATTTATAACGAACAGATTTTTGAAAGAAAACTTGAGTCTAAAACCCCCTACTCTACAACTTATGACAGCACGAAAACGAGAATAAGTTAAAGATAATAATTAACTAAAGAAAACTTTGTGAAAGTTATATACCTTAAACAGTTAGTTGCAATATGTACAAAGTATTTCAGCAGTGCTTTAAGTGCATAATTAATTAGTTATTAAGAACTTAACTACTTTGAAAAAACAGCGCATAGACAGCGCATAGAAAAGGAACAAGCTTAGCCTTCCTCTGTTCCTAGGTACCCCAAAAGACGCTCAAAGTTACAAAGAAAAGTAAGAGTTAAAACCCGCATAAATGTTAACAGACAAACCAATGCTTAAAAGCTGAAAAGCTAAAAAACGACAGAGAAAAGGTACATAAAGTACAAACATTGAACTTATAAAACCTAGAACCCAAAACAAGGAAGAGAGCTTACCTCTTGTGTGACAAAAACTTTTCTCCTTACAAGAGGAGAACATGGCTGACCCCTTCCGCCACTCCCTAGACGCTGGGGGGCAGTGAGGGTGGGGCTGATGGCCTCCTCATACAGCAAGAAACCAACGCGCGGAGATTTTAACCAGAGAAAAAATATATAAAATTAAGACTGTGGATCTGTATGATCAGAATGAGCAGAATTAACTCTCCAGAATACATGAGAAATATTATAAAATACACGAGCAGTTTATTTAATAATCTTTGCATGTATTAAATCACCTTAGTGAGCTTCTATAGATTAATCAGAATCTTATTAATTTTAATGTTGGTTTTACTATTTTTAGTATAGCTATCCTAGTAATGAATAACTAGTTTTCTTTTTTATTTGTTTTTATTTTCTTTTATAAACAGATTTTTAAGCTTTTTTGTGATTTTGTTTATATTATTTAATTTTTTGTTTTAATAGGACCGTCATATCCATAGCACTAAGGTTCCTTATGTATTTTTTTGCTTAGGTATCTTCTTTATAGAATATATATATATATATATATATATACTATTTTCTTATGATTCAGAATACATGAATTGTGTTTGAAGCCTATGAAAATAATGAAATGAATGCATGAATTGTTCATTTGTTTCATTATAACTTTTTGTGACCACCTATGAATTGAAACAGAAAAAGAACTTATACATTTTAGGAACTTGAAGTTAATGTTATGAACAGAAATAGAGAGAAGAGCACAGCACAATGTCAGAGTACAACAACAAATGGCATTAATGAACAACCAATAGAAGAAAATATTTTTTTCTGGTTGGCCAAACAATGCAAAGAGTTACTCGTGAAATGAGTATATATGAGTAGCAACAGAATTTAACCCAAGACAGAACAAACTAGATTGGGTGGCTGTTTTCATATCTTATTTGCATACAAATTTTTGAAAAAGGTGTTTCAACATGCATAATCAATTGATTCTTACAATTATTTATATGCTATGTACTGTTTGTTACACAATAGGACCCTCAAGCGGAAACTAAAAATTGCAATTTCTAAGCACAAGATATAAACTAGGGACATTACACTAAACAAACTTCCTGAAATACTAAGACAATTATAACCAAAAATTAAGTCTAAATTCGCAAACTAGTGAAAAAAAGATTAAGAACCAAATACACATGGGTTGAAAAAATACAAAGCAACTAACATACCAAAATAAAAGGCTCCTCTGTAAAAATACAGAAAAAATGATAAAGAAACGTAAACTGAGATATAAATACACAGATCTGCAGCAGAAACACAGATAGCCTTTAGCTACACTTAAAAGAAAAATTAAAAACAAAGCTGTGAAAGTACTACTTGATTTATCTCCCAGCATTATTTCACCTCACATTTCTAATAATCTATCAGCTAAATTTCAGATGTCCGAAAAACTCTTAAATGAACAACACAACTGACTCAGTTTTATGTTGCAATAACTTAGATGTTAGTGGTATTAAAATGTCTACTTTATGTTCAGTTAAATATGAGCAACTGAATTTTCAAGAAAATTGCAACAGCCACAACGAAGCCAGTGAAATGGACTTGAGTCAAAACATAGTTTGTGAGGTCGTATACCTTGTGAACAATAAATATACAGGGTGTCCGAGAATTATTGGACACAGTACAAAATTATGTAAAACAAAACATTAAACAGATAGAAAGAAACTGACTGTACTAACTTACAATGTAACTACACATGTTAATAAATTTCGATGTAAGATCCCTTGGTTGCTCGTAGTACGTCCAAGCGATACTCGATTTCATGCCATGTATTGCCAAGCATCTGAAAAGATATGGAATTAATAGCAGCTGTGATATGCTGCTTCAGTTCCTGCAAATCAGTACAAGGTGTCTGATAGGCATGATCCTTCACATAACCCCACATGAAATAATCCAATGGAGTTAGATCTGGGGAGCGAGGAGCTACGGAATGGGACCACCACGCCCAATCCATCTGTTGGGGAAATGCTCATTTAGGCACTTACGTACACACATTGACCAATGCGAAGGCATGCAGTCTTGTTGGAAAACGACGTCATCTTTTGATCTGGGGTATAGGGAAATTTTCTAACATATCCAAGTAAATGTCACCATTTATGGTTTTTTCACAGAAGAAAGGGCCAATCACTTCTCTTTTTTATAGGGTGCACCACACATTAACTTTTAGAGAATCACGTTCCAGTTCAATAGCAGCATGAGGCGGTTCACTGCCCCATATCCAAACAAAACATAGTTTACGAAGTGAAACAATACCTCATACATGAAATGTGGATTAATCACTAAAAATTACAGTACTTAGAAAGTTTTTATCGTTTCCCACTTGATTCAGCATATCCACAGCAAAATCGTATTGCAGAGTGTGATTATTTGCATGCATCTTTTGCACTATTTGAATTTTATAAGCATGAAACTAATTTCTTGTGCAAGATATCATGAACTGTCTATTTTGGAATGCACAGTTCTCTGCTTGCTTTATGAACGGATTTCCTGGGGCTTCGTCGGAAACTTTCATAGCTTGGTCAACCATCTCACCTCTGACGCTAGGCCTACCGGTTCCTCCACGATGTTCCACATTGCCAGTTTCTTTAAACTGTTTCATTCACCGCTTAGTTGAATTTGTTGACGGAGGATTACAACCATACTCTAAACGGTACTGTCTTTTAACTTTAATGACAGACTTTAATTCCGCAAACCATAACACACACATCGCCTTCTGCTGTATGGATGACATGACTACTGATTGCGCATTTCTCATAAATTCCTCATCAGGCCACACCTAGCGCCATCTATCGGATTCTGGGAGTAACAATTCTGCAATACAAAAATATAGGAACCGTGTTAGTAATATGTGACATAGAAAAACAGACAATGCTCATAGTTTTTTTTTTGTACATAATTTTGTAATGTGTTTAATAATTCTTGGACACTCTGTATAATGGTGAGAGATTGTGTTGCACTAGTAACTGTGATAGAAATGCTTTCTTTTTTATAACATTATCTTAACAAAGTCATCCCTTATAAAGCTTCAACAACAATAAGTGATAGTAAAATAACTATTAGGAGCAAGAAAAGTTTTGTGAAGGGGCCTTCATATGATGAAATGATATTTTATGATATGATGAAAATGATTTTTTAGGTTAGCTAAGAACTTCATTTATTTACCCCCAAATTTTTGTAGACTAGGTAACAAGACTGTATACAACAGATTATCATGGCAGCTTTAAGATAAGCATTACCGTACGTCCCTTCTTACGGAGCACAAACGTTACTAAAACGGTTTTGCTACGTTATGGAAACGTTTGTTTTCAATGTAATATGCAAAGTAAAAGATTGAAGAGTGATTCCGTATCAACTCAACACAATTTGAAGGCATTTTTTATCTCACCATCTCAGATTTTAATGGAATTTGGTACATAGGTGGCCTCTGTATAGATTAAGAAAAATATCAAATTTCATCGTCATATAGCCACCGGTTTTGAAAATACAGCTATATAAAATGTCCAAAAACACCCCAAAATCAGAAGATTGATTTGTTTTTAAATTATGATTGCAGCTCCCCTAATTAAGATAGAGATGGGAAAGGTATCTTTTTGTAGTATTTTTTATGCTCTTTTATTTGATGTACAACAAACACCATAGGGGTTAAGATTTAAAAAATTAAAATTTTGAATTTTTCAAAATGCGACACCAGAAAATTTGAAATTTTTTTAAAACAATCTATGTGTTTGGTATTCGATTACGTGAGTTGTAACTTGGGATGATAATGGGTTTACTTAAAAAGCTATATTCAAATTTAGCCTAACACAAGAGTTTAATGAAAAAAAATGAAAAAACATGTAAACTGAAAATAAATTTGGGCTAAATCTCAAAAAAGTTTCATTAATAACAATAGATATAGTATTTTTGTTATTTAAAACTATTTATTTAAGCAATGTTTTATTTTTAATTGATTTGTTTAAAATCTGAGACTACATGGGTTTAAAAATTTTATTAATTTAATTATTCAGAATTTGTAATAATTCACAATTAAATACAAAAAATAAACAGACTTTAAAAAGTAATTTCAATTACTGCTCAAGAAACACATCAAAATAATAATAACATATGGCATTGAATTGTTTACATTTATGCAAATTATATTCCTAATCTTAAACTTAGATCGTCATTTAAAGCAGAATCTTCTGAAATTAAAAAAAAAAAAGTTGCATCATTGTTTTGAAGTGAAATCACATAGATCCTTGATATAGTCTTTAAAAGCTTCAATAGTTTGGTGTATTTCTGTTTCAGAGAGATTGTAGAGTCTTCCTGTCGGAGTCAAAGGATTTACTTTACACAAGAGGTAACTTACAGGAAGCTATAATACATCTTGTGGGCTAGGGTAGGAAAAGGATGTAGATGGACCAGCTGGATGTAAAAATGAGACCTTAACTTCATTCTCACTCTCTTGTTTTGGTAGAACATACGCTACCCACCAGTTGTTTTCATAGATTATGGTTATGTAACCACTCATTTCTGTTATTTGCAGTCTGTCTAATGCTGATACTTTTTCAGTAGCTGACTCGTTTGATTCTGAGAACATCTTCACTTTTATTTTTGAATTACTCAATGGGATAGGAATAAAAGCATGAAGTTTCTGGGTACCTTGTATTGTTAGAGACTTGCTTAGGCGATTTTCCAAAAATTGGTCTGTTTCTATGTATTCTTCTTGACTTACATATGTAAAGTTTGCCACAAAAATGTTCTGAATTGCCCATTCGTACAACTGAAATGGTGTTTGAATTTGATTCTCGTAAGGGCGTTGTAAGCTGGCTTGGGCAGCTAACCTTTTCACCGTTCCACCAACGCCATCGCATGGCCCCTTCCCGTGTGCTGTTGCTGAAAAATGCCATTCAGCATCAATGTTGAAGTCATCTTGATGGAAACATAAAAATTGGTGAAAAAATTTCCGATTTTTGCACTGGGCTGCAGACCCGTCAGAGAAATTGTACATTTTTTTGAGGCTGTTGTCACCAAACTTTCTTTTCAAGAAGACTGAAGTTAATAAGGTTTTTTTTTTTTTTTGGAAGCAGTACAGTGTAATTGTGTTGTGCTCTAAACATTCAGAAATTACTACAAAACTTGCATGTTCAGTCTTTTCTGTTTTGTAATAGATGACAAATGGGTGGACTGTGGCTTGCCCACTGGTCCAGTGATAGCTCTGGGCTTCATCTTGAAGAAGAAAACTATAATTTTTAGCAAAATCACAAATGATGAGAAATTCTGAGTCCTTGAGGTTTTCCTTAGTACTACTATTCATAAAAGAGCTTTGCTGCTTAGCATTGAAGTCATGTCTGACCAAAGCAGACAGTTTTTCGCAAAACAAATCAATAAAATTTGAAGTTGATTTTTCTAATGTCTCCAAGTTGCATCTATCAACTGTAATCCATTGGCGAAAAGTTAGTTTTTCAACCAAGTTCTCAAAACCGTGTTCCCAGAACAGGTGGGACACTTCCCCAAGTGACAATCTATGGAAGTAGGGTTGCATAATACTCTTGCAAGACAATGTTTGTAGGAAGATAATTGTCCATTCGTTAGTGAACCAATTCTTGCATTTTTCATCATCAGTTTTACATTTTGGTGTGTGGTGCAAACACATACCGTATGAGTACCACTAGACCCTACCAGGACACGGTTTTTTGGTCTGAGCTCTGCAAATTTCGAAAAACTGACTTTCGTGCTTGCAAATTGTCAAATTACATAAAATCAGCCTGTTTGACAAACTTTATCTCCGTTTTCAGTCCTAACAGAAACACAATCTTTCATTCCAGGTAAAACCCGACTAATTTCATCACTTTGGTAAAACGATCATACTACAACTACTTCAGAAGAGAGAGACTTACCTGGTTTTCTATTAAGGCTTTCCAAAATTCCTTTCTCCTTCAGAATTTTTTTTTTATTGTCTTACCATATAATTAGGAGCATTGAATTCTTACATCATTTTCCTAACACTCCAGGACTCTGGTGAGCAAGTCAAAATCATCAACTGTTTATCTCTAGTGCAGTTAGAAAAATTACTTTTAAGATTGTCCATAAGAGAGTCGTGAAGTATTTCATCCTCATCATCAGATGATTCTTGAATATTTGTAAAAAGCTTCCGTTTCATAGCAGAATTGATTTTTTGAATTTTGGTTGAAGCATAACATTTAGATTTTAGCTTTTTCTTATTGACAGCTGATTCACCCAATTCATGGAGCAAAGTATTCAGTGTTTCAATTACTTCTGACATAGATGCAAAATTTTCGTCCATTTTCTCATCAGCACAGGTTTCATTTGCTTCTTGACTAATTATTAAAGTTTTCAGCTGCTTTCTGCAAGAATCACAAATTTTAGTCTCCTTTGATAAGTCATCAAAATTTTCCAACATCCAGTCTCACATTTCTATATGGATTGAAACATTGTATTAATGCATATCTTGTACTTTCCATTGTTGATTATTTGTGCATAAAATGTAAAATTAAAATAGTAAAATAATTGCCTCCCATTACCTGTTCTTTTTATTTTTCCTAAAAAAATCCCGCACAGCTTCAATTTATAAAAGTCTAGTTTCAAAACTGAAAAGGATGTACTTTATTCAATTTAAAGTTTTCAACCACATATCACTTTCACTGCAAGAAACACATGATCACCATCAAAACCTAAAGCAGACTGAGAAACACATCTGATCACCATCAAAACCTAAAGCAGACTGAGAAACACATCTGATCACCATCAAAACCTAAAGCAGACAGGTCTGCAAGGTAGGAATGCAAGTTGCTGCTTGTTGGGTCTTGTTACCAATGATCTAAACAACAGAATCAGTTTTTTAAGTCGGAACATGCAGAGTTTTGTCCAAAACAAAATGTAGCCTACAGTATAACTGCACAGTCTTTATTTTTTTATATTGTATTGGGAATTATTACAAATTCTGAATAATGAAATTAATAAAATTTTTAAGCCCATGTGACTCAGATTTTAAACAAATTAATTAAAAATAAAACATTGTTTAAATAAATGGTTTTAAATAACAAAAATACTATATCTATTGTTATTAATGAAACTTTTTAAAGATTTAGCCCAAATTTATTTTCAGATTACATGTTTTTTTTTTGTTTTTTTTTCATTAAACTCTTGTGTTATTGTGTTAGGCTAAATTTGAATATAGCTTTTTAAGTAAACCCATTATCATCCCAAGTTACAACTCATGTAATCAAATGCCAAACATATAAAGATTGTTTTAAAAAAATTTCGAATTTTTTGGAGCGTCACATTTTGAAAAATTAAAAATTTTAATTTTAAAATTTGAATTTTTTTAATATTAACCCCTATGGTGTTGTACATCAAATAAAATAGCATAAACAATACTACAAAAAGATACCTTTCCCATCTCTCTATCTTAATTAGGGGAGCTGCAATCACAATTTAAAAACCCATCAATCTTCCGATTTTGGGGTGTTTTTAATACTTTTTATAGCTGTATTTTCAAAACCGGTGGATATATGACGCTGAAATTTGGTATTTTTCTTAATCTATATAGAGGCCACCTATGTATGTACCAAATTTCATTAAAATCTGAGATGGTCAAGTCGTTGTGTTGAGTCGATACGGAATTACCCAAGAACGAAATAGAAACGTTCTAACGTTTTGCAACGGCACACGTAAAGCCAAAAAAAAAAAAAAAAAAAAAAAGTCTTGAAACTGGAATATAACCTTCGATAAAAGGTTGTGGTAACATTTTTTGCGACGTTTGACATAATACACAAAGGACAGCAACGTTTAATAGAGGAAATTTAGACGTTGATTTACCGTTGCTGTTACATTTACTAAACGTAATGCAGAAAGGAAAAATACGTTGTAAAATCGAAAATAAAACGTCGCTAAACGGCTGTTAAAACCGTTTCTCAACGTAATAAAGAGGGAATATGACGTTTAAATAACGTCATTTAAACGTTGCTAAACATTCTTAAAAACGTTTCTCAACGTCATCATGGAAGGAATATGACGTTTAAATAACGTCATTCAAACGTTGCTAAACGGTTGTTAAAACCGTTTCTAAACGTAATAAGGGAAGGAATATGACGGTTAAATAACGTCATTCAAACGTTGCTAAACGGTTGTTGAAACCGTTTCTAAACGTCATAATGAAAGGAATATGACGTTTAAATAACGTCATCTAAACGTCTTAAAAACAGTACTACAACGTTATAACAACGGTTGAAAAACCATTGAATCAACGAGACGTATTAGCGTTTTATAAACGTAATATTGTGACGTTTTTTCAACGTCTCGCCGAACTGGTTTTAAAACGTTTTACAAACGTTTTTGTGCTACTTGGGTCTTATATAATAATACTCTCTATAAGCAAGTGAACGGTATTCCCATGGGAACATCAACCTCCACGAATATTGCTAATCTATTCCTGTTCTTTAAGGAATATAAATTCATTAAAAATCACCCCACCTGCTCAGATAACTACCTTTACACATTTAGATATATTGATGATCTGCTGTGTATCAATAATTCAGAAGTTATAGAGTGATTTTGATAATATCTATCCTAGCTCTCTTAACTTATGTAAAACCAACCACAGTAATCAGGAACTTGAGTTCCTAGACTTAAGCATTAAGCTCAACAGAGGTAACCCATCTATTAGCCTCTTTGATAAAAGAGTTAATTTTCCTTTCAAAGTAATTAAATATCTACACTGGAATAATAACATATCAACCAAAGTAATTGAGAATGTACTAATTTCTCAGGTCCTAAGAATTTCAAGAATTTGCAGCAACAATTTGGACTTCAATTACCACATCAATATACTATTAGATAGTTTTCTAGAGAACGAAATTCCTTCTTCTTTCATCAAAAGAACTTTAAGAAAAATTATTCTGAATAATAGAGTAAGGTTGGCAGATCTGCTTTAATTTTCTACACAGTTAATAATATGATTCTGACCAATAAAAGCCGTAAGGAAGTTGGCTAGAGGATGCCTATTAACTACTAAAAGGAACCTTAGTGCTATGGATATGAAGGTCCTATTAAAACAAAAAATTAAATAATATAGACAAAATCACAAAAAAAGCTTAAAAATCTGTTTATAAAAGAAAATAAAAACAAATAAAAAAGAAAACTAGTTATTCATCACTAGAATAGCTATACTAAAAATAGTAAAACTAACATTAAAATTAATAAGATTCTGAATAATCTATAGAAGCTCACTAAGGTGATTTAATACATGCAAAGATTATTAAATACACCACTTGTGTATTTTATAATATTTCTCATGTATTCTGGAGAGTTAATTCTGCTCTTTCTGATCATACAGGTCCACAGTCTTAAGTATATATATATATTTTTTCTCTGGTTAAAATCTCCGCGAGTTGGTTTCTTTCAGTATGAGGAGGCCATCAGCCCCACCCACACTGCCCCCCAGCGACTAGGGAGTGGCAGAAGTGTTAGGACGTTTGGGGAAGAGGTCAGCCATGTTTCCTCTTGTGTGGAGAAAGTTTAGTTGCATAAGAGGTAAGCTCTCTTCCTTGTCTTTAGGTTTTAGGTTTTATAAGTTCAATGTTTGTACTTCTTGTACTTTTTTTCTCTGTTGTTTTTTGCTTATTAGCTTTTAGGCACTGGCTTGCCTGTTAACATTTTTGCGGGTTTTAACTCTTTCTTTTCTTGGTAACTTTGTGCGTCTTTTAGGAAACTTAGGCCCAGCAGCTGGCTAAGCATAGTTCCTTTACTTTGCGCTGTATTTTCAAAGTAGTTAAGTTCTTAATAACTACTTAATTATGCACTTAAAGCACTGCTGAAATACTTTGTACATATTGCAACTAATCGTTTATGTCATATAACTTTCACAAAGCTTTTCTTTAGTTAATTATTGTCTTTAATTTATTCTCGTTTTTGTGTTGTCAGAAGTTGTAGAGTAGGGGGTTTTAGAATCAAGTTTTCTTTCAAAAATCTGAGTTTTAAAAAATTAATATTTCCTTTTTTAATAGCAATGAAAAAATTTGGATTTCTTTTGCATTGCTTTTCAGGTTTAAATTCTCTCTCAGGCGAACTTGGCATTTCGTTATAGCTGAAAATTATTTCTAATTATTATGTCACTCTCACAGCTTGAGTTCTCTTTAATCTTCTTCTTTCTGTTTAATAGTAACAGATGAAGAGCATGGGTCGGGCCATGAAGGTTATGGATGCAAGCGAAATTGTTAACTAGTGCTAGGTCATACAACTCTGTGGAGGTCATGACATATATATATTTTTTAAAACAATTTTTGGTGGGCTTGTTACTTGCATCTATGGCCTTGCAGAAACCCATTTCCAACTAGGTCTTTGTGGAAGTGAGAAAATGCAGAGTTTTTGCTGGTCCTTGATAAGGCCAAGGCTCAGTATTCTCGACACTTTCTACATTCCGTTGTTTTATTTTATTTTTTTTTTATCTTTTCTCCTTTTACTCACACCGGTAGATACATAACCTTTTCTATGTTGTACTTGGTATGAGTCAAAAATATATATATATTTTTTTGCTTAGGTCTCTTCTTAATAGAATGTGAATTCTGAATTTTCGTAACTGCTGCGTTGCGCGTTTTGATCTTCAGGTTATTTTGCAGCTTTCGTTTTAAATTCTAAAGTTTTTCCTTAGTTTTCAGTTTTGCTCTTCAGTATCATCATCATCATCATTGTCAACCATTATCAATCCACTGCTGGACGAAGGTCTCCCCAAGTTTCCTCCACAACGGTCTGTCTTGTGCCAGTCTCCTCCATGTCACCCCTGCATACTTTCGAATTTCATCCACCCATCTCCCATGTGGTCTTCTTCTGGGTCTTTTCCTGTCCCTTGGAATCCAATCTAAAATTTCAGCTGTCCATCGATGATCTGTCCTTCTGGCAGTATGTCCAGCCCATTGCCATTTCAGGGATTTAACTCTGATCATGATATCTTCCACTCTTGTCATTTTTCGGATCCACGAGTTCCTCTTCTTATCTCTCCTGGTTACACCAAGTATGCACCTCTCCATGCTTCTTTGAGTTGTCTGCAGCCTTTGTATGTCTCTTTTAGTTAAGGTCCACGTCTCTGCACCATACGTAAGCACTGGAAGGATGCATTGATCAAACACTTTTCTTTTAAGACATAATGGCATATTGCTCTTGAAAATTATGCTGTTTCTTCCAAAAGCTCTCCAGGCAAGTTTGGTACGCCGATTAATTTCTTCACCAATGTGACCCTCACTTGATATCTGCTGTCCAAGATAAACGTACGTGTCTGTTATCTCCAGCTTTTCTCCATCAATCGATAAATCTTCATTTCTTGTAAAAGCATTGAACATCACTTTTGTCTTCTGAAAGTTCATTTTTAATCCCACTTCTTTACTCTTGTCAGCAAGTTCCTGGATCATACTCTGTAGCTCTGATGGGGTAGTTGCAAAAATGACTACGTCATCAGCAAAACGAAGGTGGGTTAGATAATCTCCATTAATCTTTATCCCCTTGTTTTCCCAGCTCAGTGACTGAAAAACACCCTCCAATGTGGCATTGAAGAGCTTCGGAGATATGGTGTCACCTTGTCTCACTCCCTTTCCAATTTTTATGTGTGTTGTATTTTCAAACAGTCTAATCTTTGCACTTGCATTTTCATAGATGTTATTAATAATATTAATGTATGCATCTTCAATACCGCAGGTTTTCAGAGCCATTGTAACTGCTGATGGTTTCACCGAATCAAAAGCTTTTTCATAATCGATAAAAGCCATGCACAATGGAAGTTCATATTCCCTCGCTCTTTCAATTAGTTCTCTCAGCACATGGATATGATCTATTGTGCTGTAGCCACTCCTGAATCCAGCTTGTTCTCTCGGTTGAGCCATGTCCAGTGTTACCTTCAAGCGGTGTGAAAGAATTTTAGTGAAAATTTTATAAACTACTGATAGGAGGCTGATAGGTCTGTAGTTTCCGAGATCCTCAATGTCACCTTTCTTATGTAGCAGGATCATTGTAGCAGTGTTCCAATCCTCAGGAATCTTTCCTTCATTAAGGCATCGAGTGAAAATTTGGGCGAGTACTGTTTCGATTTCTCCACTTGCTTCTTGTATGATGTCTACAGTAATTCCATCTTCTCCTGGAGCTTTTCCTCGCTTCATGTTCTTGATTGCATGTGCAACTTCTGCTGGAAGGACTGGAGGAACTCTGGTACTGGTATCTTTCATGATGTCTGGAGTGCATGTATCATTCCTTTCATATAATTTGGAGTAGAAATCTTTCACTCTTGTCAAAATTTCGCCTCTATTTCTTGTTACAGAACCATCTTCTTTTCTCAGTGCCATAATCTGTTTTCTTCCCTTACTGAGATGTCCCTTTGCTATCTTTAGGCTTTGGTTGTTTTCAATTGCTTTCCTCACTAGTTCACAGTTGAATTTTCTTACGTCTTCAGTGATACTTTTTCGTACTGTCTTGCATAGCTCTATATATTCCACTTTGGAAGTCACATCTTCTTTAGTTGTCCTCATCTCTCTTCTTTTTTTGCATCAACATTTTCGTTTTTCCTGATAATTTATTTACATGCAACTTGTTCTTAGACCCAGCTAATTTTGTTGCTGTTTCCATAAGAGCTTTGGTTACTTTTCTGTTAACTTCAGAGATGTCCACTTCTTCCGATGTTAGGCTTTCTAAAGCAGAGAACCTGTTCTTCAGTTCCAACTTGAAGGTATTATGGTGTTTTTTGAGGTTGGTTATGTCAATAGATTTTGTTTGTCTTATGAGCTTGCCACGTTCCAGTTTAGTGTTGAGGTGCATCTTACATCTCACCAATCTATGGTCACTACCTGTGTTGAACTTGTTTAGCACACTGCAGTCTTCTATGACGAATTTTTTGTTACACATAATAAAATCAATTTCACTTGTCGTCCCATTTGGATGTCTCCATGTCCATTTCCTGTGTATCTTTTTCTTGAAGAAGGAGTTCAAGATGAAAAACCCTTCTGCCTCTGCAAACTCAACGAGAGTATTTCCACGCTGGTTTCTGTTGCCGTGACCGAATTTACCTACTGAAGTTTCATTCTGTTGCCGTTGCCCTATTTTTGCATTGAAATCTCCCATAATTATTTTCAAGTGCTGCTTACCTTTATTATTTAGATGACAAATTTCCTCATAAAATTCTTCAATTTCTTCTTCAGGATGACTTGTGGTGGGTGCATAAGTTTGAATAATCTGAGCCTGGTATCTTTTCGAGAGTTGGATAACCAGCCGTGCAGCTCTGTCAGAGGAACTTTCAACTTCTACAACTTTATCCTTTAGTTTCTTGTTTATTATAAATCCAACACCACTAGTTCTGCCAGTATCTGTCCCACGATAGTAGAAGAGATGTCCACTTTTCAGTTCGATGAGATCTTCTCCTTTTCTCCTTACCTCACTTAGCCCGACGATGTCCCACTTGATCCTTTGTAGTTCCTCTTCCAATTCAAGAAGCCTTGAATCAGAAGATAGGGAGCGTCCATTGTACGTTGCCAAGGTCAGCATCAGATGGCAGCCTAGTCCGGTCCTCCGGGGATTCTTAGCACCCTCTGCCTTCATGTCGCACTGGCCGCTGCCTTGGCCAGGTACATTCCAGCTGCCGGAGACTGAGGGCCAAGATTTAAGTTGTGGAGTCATTTTGGAGGGGTTTGGCCATAACTCACCACGCTGGCCAAGCGGGTTGGTGAGTGTGGGATAGAATTTCCTCTAATCCCGATGGTATAGTTATACCGCTATTGGCGGTCGTCAGAGCCCCTTTAGTAGGAACAGGATGCACCACGAGAAGGCGGGGTTGACATTTGTCAAGGAGAGGCTGTGATGTTACGCATCACCTGACCTTACATCCCGCTCTTCAGTATATATATATATATATATATATATATATATCAGTGGCGTAGCAGGGGGGTCGTGGTTTTCACCCCCTTATTAGGCGAGACAGTTAGCTTTTTCTAAGTACGTTTTATAGATAATTTCCCTATTTAAATTCTTTGATTTTTATATAACTCGGAAAGCAATGTAATTTCTTGACAATAGAAGAGAAAGTAAAGCAAAGCGGCCAAAGAAGTTGCTTTATTAAATTTTTATTAAAACAACTATAATTTATTGCATTTTCTTCATTTTATTAAATTAGCTTCATTTTGTATTAATATTCAAGATGTGCGTACGTACCAAAAGGAAAATATTTGTCGAAGCGCCCCCCCCCAAAAATTTTTTTTATATGTACTTATACACAGTTATACAGCAGAAGTGCAGACCCCCCCCCCCCCTTCAAAAAGTTTCATGTCAAAGGCAGTATCCCCCATTGGATATCTTTGAAGTCCTGGGGTCGAGTCGGCTGAATCATTAAAATCCGCTGAGATTCGGAAGTCTCGTTAAGCCATTGGTCCAGGATAGGCGGCGCCTTGTTATTAACAGCTGTAAACCCCATCCCATGTCATTTAGCCCTTATATACAAATATTATTCAACAGTAATGGAATAAAATTATAGAAATATATGAAACACGGCGTGGGGAGTCTTTCTTCACGAAACAATCTAAAAATTTTAGAGGAAAAATGTACATATACCTCTCTATATATGTGTGTGTGTAATATACGCTACTTTTGCAACAATATTTTTATGAAAACAATTATTCGATAATTTTACAACAAAGAAAGAAATATTTCACCAGTATTCTTTTATGTAATACACTTGAGCGAAAATACGCAATTTGCGCGGTTTCTTTAGCTAGTCAATGCGTCACTCACATCCCAACGCCAATCGGAGATCCACTTCTTAAAAAATTCAAAGTAAATCATTTGAATATAATTTTTTCTCACGAAGTGTTTCTTGAGCTTGAATAAAAGTCACAGTTCGATTGGCATATTAGTGAAAGTGCATTTAGCACGGGTCACAAACTGAAGTCCAGGCTCGTGATAACTATGTACAGGAGAAGTCAAGCTAAGGAAGCACATTTCTATATAAAAAAAGTATAAAATAATTTAAACCTGGAATTAAAAACAGAGGAATACGATATTAATTTGCTTTGGTCTCGAACAGAATGCTTTCAGTTTATTTTTTATAAATAAGTTCAATTCTGCGATCCTTTTTGGCTGCAAATTTGTCTATGATCAGATCATAAAATGGTTGAGTGGACATTAGATGGTTCAGCAATTCTTTCTCGATTGAAATTTTAGCGAGTGAAGACAAACGATCTTGTGCCGTTGTATTACGGAGGTAAGTCTTAATTCTCTTCAAACAAGAACAAATTCCTTTCAGCAGAAGAACTTGTTGACGCCAGTGTCAATACAAGAGAAAATAATTTGTAGGCTTCTGGTAACACATCTTTCAGCTCGTTTTCTTTCATTGTTTTCAAGGTTTTCTGAAAACTGAGTTCCCTGAAGTTGTGATCATTATATAAAAAATCTAATTCGTTTTTTAGTCGTTGTGTGTCTGTAAAAATGTTTGGATAAATTTTTTTGAGAGTGTTAAGGGCACTGGATGGAAATGACTCTGAATAACTATGGTATTTTGAGCTGTCAACTAGCTGCAGAAACTCGAGCTTTCCCATATCTTCAAATCTGGTATTTTTTTGGACTTTTATATATTCATGAATACACTCCATTAAATCATTCTGTATCGTTTTAGATTGTCCAGAAAATAAGCTTCGTATTTCTTCAAAATGTGCTTTTAATTCTGGGGTGCTCCTACGAAGTAACATTTGGAACATTTCCTTGAAATTACCTTTATTTAATGAGGAAATAGTTTCATCATGTCCTCGAAAAGGCAGTTCTTGCTTGCTTAGAACGACAATTAAATCGATTATATGTTCCATAAAAAGCCTATTTAGTCTGACCTTTTCATTAAACTTGACTTTATGAAGAGCAGCATTTTCTTTGAGCATATCAGAAATAGTGTTTGTTTTTTTCCATTCGTTTTAGACCTACGTGGTTAGTTCTATGGTCTTTAGAGCTTTCGTGCAATTTTACACTACGAGAAAAGTTTTTTTAGATCAAAATAACCCGTTGTATTCCACACATTTTTCTTATTGCTCAAAAGTAAACATGGCCAGCAAAAGAGAGTTTGCTTGTAATAGCATCAGAAAGCCAGGAAAAAATCTCGTACCATGATTTATTGAATAAGACCTAAAAAACGATTTGCCGCACTTCTTGTTTTTAGATATTGAACTTATTATAGGTGTCGGTCTTCCAGATATGAGAACATCCTTGTTATCATAATCTTTCCAGTGTTTAAAAGGAATTTCTTCCAGAACACAAATCACGTCGTTTGTTGGGCCATTCATATTTTCCAACCAAAATCAAAATATGCTGTTTAGTAACAATAACAAAATAAAAAAAGAAAAACTCAACATTACTATGAACTAACCAACACCCGCAGAAGAGAGGATTGGAAACACACTACAAAAAGTTAGATTCAAATACACTCTGACGAATAGTTAAAGCTACGTAGAAATCTTCGTACTCCAAAGCGTACAGAGGCGAACGGCGTCATCGCCTGTGAAACCACTTTTCACAAGGGTCATCTGCTCATTTTCCCGCGCCCATTGGATACACAATCCTTGGGTTCTCCAATAACAGCGGAGATGAGATTCCAGTTTAAGCGAAATAGAGGGTCGCCTCAGAAATTTCCTTTCTCTTACTGGGAGTCCGGCACCTCTTTAGGTGGACCTCGGACCGTGGGGGGGGGGGGGGTCAGTCTGTAGGGCTCTTCTCTGATCCCCAGTTCCCAAAACCGGCTTCTCATCGAGACGATTCAGCCGGTCGCCTCTAAGCGCTTAAAACATGCAGCTGCTTTGCAAAAATAATGATTCATTCCTCTTCTCGAAAGCCTTTCTTTAACCTAATTCATGAATCACAATGTGAATTTCAGTGTTTCATTTATCCTGCAAAGTTCTTATATCTTTGTTACTGACAGAAGGTTTTTTTTTTCTTTCACTTCTCATTCTGCGGAATTTCAGGTGAGGCGGCGCCTCACTTGCCTCATCTGACGGGCCGCCACTGATGTGGAGTCGGCTGCGGAATCCGTCAAACTTTCTCACTCCAGAACCTTCTTGTGTCCACCGCGTACCCAGCACTTCTCTTCTCGTCCGGTCTTGCTGTCTCACCTTAAAGCTCATCGTGACGACGGAAAGTTTCTCTGTAGCCTCTGTTTCAAGCGGTTCAAGACGGCGTCCGGCCTCGCTGAGCACTTCTCTCTTCATTAATAGTTGGTCGCTGGTCCAATGAAATGCGAAGTCCCTTCGCTCGAAAAATCCCTATTTCACCGACTGTTCTATTTTTGCTACAGCTTCGATCTTAACTATTCAAGAAACCTGGCTATCTCCTGGTACCCCGTTCCCCTCCCAGGCCGAATGGTGTATAGAAGTGATTGGGGGGGGGGGGCTCCTTATGGCAATTAGGTCGGATATCTCTTCTGGATTGGTGGACCTCTTCATCTCGGATTCGAACGAACAGCTTCTTGCCACGGATATCTTTTCTGGCGACACCACGCTCAGGGTTATTATTATATACACTCCCTCTCCTCCTCCCTCGGCACTCTTGCTTGGACGGATCGAACAACTTCTCACTGACTGCTCTATGGTGGTCGGGGATTTCAACATTCACCACCCCAGCTGGGGTTCTGTCACTCCGAGCCGGGGAGGTAACGAGTTTGTGTACTGACTTTGCTCCCAAGAACTTTGTCTCCTTAACTCGGGGGCCCTCTACCTTTTGCAGGGGTTCAAGTTTCTTTGTTTTTAGACCTCACCCTGTGCTCTCCTCCTCTGGTTTCTTACTGTTCCTAATCGGTTGATATGGATCTCTACGGTGGCACCCATCATCATGTCACTACAACATTGGCGGCGGAAATGTTTTGCTCCCCTCCATCGCCGAGTCCGCAATCAGTCACGTGGTCAGTGGCTTGGCCTTCCATTCAGAAGGTTATCCGATATGAAAATCCTTCCACTCCTGACGGTGCCGCTCTGATATTGGACCGGATTTCCCAGATTTTTTATGCTTCTCGTCAGCCCAGAGGACTGCGTCGACGCTGGGTGTGCTCAGCGGCTTCGCAAGAAACGTCATTATATCGGCAGGAAGAAAGGAATCTTCACCAGCTCCACAAACTTAAGAGGCGTGCTTACTGGAAAGCGCAATGCAACGACACCTCGAAGAAAGGATTCGTTTTCTCCCTTTTGCGCCGCTTGAAATCTCATGTTAGATCGAGCCCGGATCACCTGCTTCTTCGGATTGACGATTCCCTGATCGCGGATTCAGCAGTGCAGACTTCGGCGTTTGGTGATCTCTTCTCCACAGCCTCCTGCTGTCCGGTGCACTCCTTTTCCCTTGCCTATGATGACTCTTCCCTGCCGATGGATGCTTTACTTACAGCCGGTGAAGTAGCCAGGGCTATTGATGGATGTCCCCAACGCTGTGCTCCCGGCCCTGATAGGATTACTTACGACCTGGTGAGACGTATATGGAGGTGAAATTCGTCGCGGTTGGCTGACCTCCTGAATCTCTTTTGGTTTGCCGGCGTTCACCCTACCTGCTGGAAGGAGTCTTGGGTGATCCCAATCAAGAAGCCTAACAAATCTGCTCTCGACTTATCATCGTATCGAATGATCACCCTCACATCGGTTCTTTCGAAGATCTTGGAGAAAGTCCTGGTCTCTCGCTTAAAGGACTTTATTCTCTCTCATCAACGGATCAGCAAGCTGCAGTTCGCATTTTTGCCTGGACGTTCAACATCGGCGTGCCTTCTGTCGATTCAACGCCATCTTCTAGTGGTTCGAGGTCGACATAATTTTGTTTTTCTGGTTTCTTTGGACCTTCAGGCGGCCTATGATTCGGTCTGTCATCCTGCTCTCCTGGGTAAATTGGCGTCTCTGGGTATCCGTGGACGTCTTCTCCGTTGGTTGGCTGACTTTCTTGCTCTACGCAGATTTCGTGTTCGATGACGGTGAACGGTGTCACCCTCCTCTCCGCAGTGTCGCGGTGTTCCTCAGGGTAGCTCCATTCCGCCTATCCTTTTTAACTAATACATTGAGGATGTGGTTGATTGCTGTCATCCGAATGATCATATGTTCTTATTTACAGACATTTTTATTGTGTCCTATAGTCCCAAACGGGCGGCGGCCCTTAGCTATTTGCAATCCACTTTTGATTCCATTGTGCAGTGGGCATCTTCCTGGGATTTACTTCTCTCTCTTTCTAAGAGCTTTGCGATTGACTTCTCTCGTAAGTGCCGGTCGCCGGCCCCTCCTTCCGATTGGGCTCCGCCTCAGTGGCCTGGCAGTCCTCAATCAAGATTTTAGGGGTCTGGTTTAACTCCTCCCTGACTTAGTCTTTCCAACTCACGCACGCTAAGAGGTCAGTCTTCCGAGCCTTGCCTGCCGTTAGAGTTGTTTGTCACCATCGGTGAGGTCTTGGCTTCCCCAACACTCTTGCTTTTGTCATTGCTGTGATTCGGGGCCGATTTTGGAATATGCGGCTCCAGTCTTCTTTGCATCCCCTAACAATCTCTACGATTCTTTAGAGGTTCTGCTGAACCACGCACTCTGATCGGCTAATTAGTTAGGCGTGCAGCTTGATTTTGGTGGTTAAAATTTCTGGATTGGTTTCGTCGTGTGTCGTGTTTTCGAGCTCCCAAGTTTTTCGTGTGTTTATGTGGAAATATCGTTCGTAGGATGGTTTGCAGTGGCGTGACGTATGTATGAATGTTCCATGCTTCTTTTGATGAAGTTTGAGAGCGTTAAGTGCTATAGTTTATTCATACGAAGAGTTTTATTTTTTGGTTGTGCTTGTCGTTGACGAGTTCTGCAAATGGCGTTATCGGCCGCCCCCGGTGGCGCAGTGGTCTAAGGCGCTGGCCTCTGATCATTCGTCCGTAAAAGGTCCGGGTTCGAATCCCGGTCAGGCATGGATGTTGTGTTTGTCTTACGGCACTGGCTCTCTCCCTTCCCTGGAACCAGTGACCCTAAATTAGGGACGGGCGACTGCTTATAGCCCATTGAGTTGCTCACGGTGGTCGTTAAACCTCCAATAAAAAAATGGCGTTATCTGCCAGCCATGTTGCACGTGCCCATCGAGAGGAGGTTGATCGACGTGGAGCGAGAACTACTGATAAGAAGTCATCGTTGAGTTCTTTTTTCTTTTTTTTTTTTTTTTTTGATTGGAGGTTTAACGACCACCGTGAGCAACTCAATGGGCTATAAGCAGTCGCCCGTCCCTAATTTAGGGTCACTGGTTCCAGGGAAGGGAGAGAGCCAGTGCCGTAAGACAAACACAACATCCATGCCTCACCGGGATTCGAACCCGGACCCCGTTCGGACGAATGATCAGAGGCCATCGCTTAGACCACTGCGCCACCGGGGCGGCATCGTTGAGTTCGCCGAGCGTTTCTCCCGTGACCTCTAAGAGGGTTGCCATGGTGATTGACTCGAGCTTTTCAAGAGTTAAGAATCCGGCTAGTCGCCGCCCCGGTGGCTGGCGCAGTGGTCTAAGGCGCTGGCCTCTGATCGTTCGTCCGTAAGGGGTCCGGGTTCGAATCCCGGTGAGGCATGGATGTTGTGTTTGTCTTACGGCACTGGCTCTCTCCCTTCCCTGGAACCAGTGACCCTAAATTAGGGACGGGCGACTGCTTATAGCCCATTGAGTTGCTCACGGTGGTCGTTAAACCTCCAACCAAAAAAATCCGGCTAGTCAAACCGGTCCTGGAAATCAACAGAGCTTGTCTTCGCGTGTCCATGCTGAAGGAGAATCTTCGGCGATAAGGATGCAGGAGGGTGTTGCTATGGAGACGGGAAATAGCAGTTGGGCATCGGTGGTTGCAATGGCGAATTCTGATAACACGAGTGATCAGTGCTGCGCTTCAGAGATTGAGTGCCAGGGAAATCTGTTTCGTCTTACTTTCGAAAAGGATTCCAAGGTATGTCAAGATTTTCATGATCTTTCTGAGAAAACTATTATTTTCCCGTGCGTTACCACAGACTTCGTTGCCTGTATATTTGAAAGCTTTGGAAGAACGAGTGCCGAGAGAAACAATTAAAGGAATCGGTCGTAGTAAACGTGGTATATCAGTGTTGTTTATAAATAGTGTCGATTGCAATCTTGTTTTAAAGCAAGGGATTTCTATAAATCTTCAAATTTTGTATCCTGCTTATGCACGTGAACGACCGATCACTGTAACTTTGTCTCCGGTGCCACTTGAGGTACCGGATTCTGCGTTGATAGTTCTTCTTTCTCAGTTTAGCCGGGTGGTGGGACCAGTTCATAGAGTTATAGAAGCCCCGAAATCTTCAAATTATTGTCATGTTGGTGGTTTGAAGCGAACTTTTCGGGTCATCTTCCCGAGTGAATCATCTCTTCAGACTTTTTTTTTTGATTGGAGGTTTAACGACCACCGTGAGCAACTCAATGGGCTATAAGCAGTCGCCCGTCCCTAATTTAGGGTCACTGGTTCCAGGGAAGGGAGAGAGCCAGTGCCGTAAGACAAACACAACATCCATGCCGGACCGGGATTCGAACCCGGACCCCTTACGGACGAATGATCAGAGGCCAGCGCCTTAGACCACTGCGCCACCGGGGCGGCCTTCAGACTTGTCCCAAGGAAGTTGAAATTGTATTGGATTCTCATAGTTTCATGTTTAATATTTACACTGACATCTTTTGTTATGCTTGCAATGAAAGAGGGCCGCCCCGGTGGCGCAGTGGTCTAAGGCGTTGGCCTCTGATCATTCATCCGAAAGGGGTCCGGGTTCGAATCCCGGTGAGGCATGGATGTTGTGTTTGTCTTACGGCACTGGCTCTCTACCTTCCCTGGAACCAGTGACCCTAAATTAAGGACCGGCGACTGCTTATAGCCCATTGAGTTGCTCACGGTGGTCGTTAAACCTCCAATCAAAAAAAAAAAAAAATGAAAGAGGGCACATTCGTGCTAAATGCACGTATGTACATAGACCTCCCTTGAGGAAGAGTCTCTCTGATTCCCATGAAGAAATAATTGTTATACCTGAAGATAGGTCGGATTTAGAACATGGTATTACACATATCGTTGACTTGGTTCCTACCGTGGCTGAGACTTGTGAAACCCGAGTGGTGGATCCGGTCGAGCCGATAGAGAAGACATTGATTGAAATGCCGACTTCTTTGGATCCTGGGATTCAGACAACAGCAAATATTGGTACTTTGGGCATTGCTAACTTACAGAAATGTTCAGTAGCATTACAGAATCTCGCAGAGAACTCAAGTACATCTTCGATATCTTAACGGCCCCGCATTGATTCAAGTGGTGATCCGTTAAAACGGAGCAAAGCTAAAGACTATCTTCAACCGGAATTTATCCCTCGTGTAGATCTTTCTTTTCTTCTGGATCCTGATTTTGCCGAAGATAGAGGTAAGCCATCACGGTATCGTCTTGTCACGGAACTTATTGCATCTTGCCCTGATTATGACGAAACTTTGGATCTTTTCGAATTGAAAATTTTTTTGTGCCTAATAAAAAGATATGTCCACTCACTCCGGAGTTTTACGAGTTAAATATGTATAAGTTAAATGCTATTGTACATCGTTTGGATGCCGTGTTGAATGGACCTTATTCACCTCGCATTGCATCATGGGAAAGCCATTCCGTGGCCGAGGACCAACAAGAGTTTGTTTACATGCGTTTTCCCATTGCTTAACATGGCGTTACGTTGCAAGGGTTCAGGAAAGACGCGATTTTCGTAAATTTATTAACGACATGTATAACTTTTGCTCATCGCATGGTTGTGCTAATAAATCCTGCAACCTAAATTGTGTAAACGAAAGAAAAACATCCTTTAATTTTCCGCTGAAAAAGACGAAATTATTAAGGGAATGGCTGTGTAAAATGAAACGCGGTGATTTCCATTCCGATGTGCACTCTCCAATATGTTCTGTCAACTTTAACGAAATAGCTTTTGGATATTATGACACTACGAATCAAAGGCAGTTGAAACCTCGTAGTATGCCTTCGAATTTCAATTTCAAAAAAGAAAAAAAGAAAAAGAAATAAAAGGTAGGCGAAAATTAATGGAATATTTGGATCGGCAAATTATGAATTAAGTTCTACTTTCCTCAAAGAATAAAAACAAACATATCTATAACTTCTCTTTTATTTAATGTTACACATTCATTTAATTTTTAAGCAGATTACCTAGCGTACGAACCCTAGTTTGTTTCCTTATTACGTATTTGTCTGAGCTTTTAAATGTTTTTGTTATACAAAACAAAGTGCTAAATTTTATGTTTCAGATATTTCGCCAATGTCTGGCAATAACAACATGAAAATTTAATATAGCGTGTACGAGAAATGCTACATTAAAAACTTCATTATGACTAACGGCGATGCTTTCCTGTGCCATGCGAGATAAACATCGAACAGAAAATGTTCTTTGTATATTTTTGCAACCTTGATTTGTTCTTCTAAGAAATTAATTTCTTCTTCTTCGCCCTGTAGCTGTATTAATTCCACGGCAGAATCCATGACGTCAGGATTGTAAAAATTAGGCAACAGTAAGAGATAATCAAATAGCGAAAATATTGAATCAGCAGCCATGTTGGTACGCATCTGACGTCACATGAATAAGGTCCATTGGATAATTACGAAAAATCCTGCTCCTGAATTTTTAGACACTTATTACGAAACATACTATAAACGTATAGAGGATGTTAAAAGCTTACATAAAGAGACATAATGTGGTTGACGATAGTGTCTTTGATGTGTAGAGATGTTTCAGATGTATTCCTTAATGTTGGTTTCCTTTTTTCTTGCAGTGTTTTTGAAATGTTCTTGGACTTTAATAGATATGGATTTCTGTTTACTTATGTTTTAAATTAGCGTTGTTAATTAATGATTCAGTTTTCCGGGTAGCTTTGTTAGTAAAATAATGTAATGTTGTTGTGCTTTACGGCACTGGCTCTCTCCCTTCCCTGGAGCCAGTGGCCCTAAATTAGGGACGGGCGACTACTTATAGCCCATTGAGTTGCTCACGGTGGTCGCTAAACCTCCAATCAATCAATCAGCTTGATTTTCATTCGGCACATATAGAATTCAGCATAGTCGGCACATATACAATTCGGCACATTTCACTTTTCTTAATATGTTCTCGCCATCATAATTCTACTTTGTCAATACAAATTAGCCGCCCCGGTGGCGCAGTGGTCTAAGGCGTTGGCCTCTGATCATTCGTCCGAAGGGGTCCGGGTTCGAATCCCGGTGAGGCATGGATGTTGTGTTTGTCTTACGGCACTGGCTCTCTCCCTTCCCTGGAACCAGTGACCCTAAATTAGGGACGGGCGACTGCTTATAGCCCATTGAGTTGCTCACGGTGGTCGTTAAACCTCCAATCAAAAAAAAAAAAAAAATACAAATTACCAACATTCTACAAGATGTATCCTTTTAAGACACAAATTTCCATAGGTAATATCACACTTATTGAAGCAATGCAGTTTTGTGACAAAAAGATTTGCATATTTATTTTGAGTACGTATATGTCGCTAAATGAGCTGCCAATTTGGGGCCGCCACGCTTTTTTGTCCTCAAATCAGTGTTCCGATATCTGGTCACCTTACTGTAGATGTCCTTGTTAATGGAGCAGTACCACTCTGCGTGAAGCCTATGAAGATGTAGCACGTGACGTCATCGAGAAGTTTCAGTGTAGTGGCAACAGTCCCTGCAAGTTCCTGAAGGACAAGCATAGCTGGCTGTCCTGCACTTAGTGTGTAAAGTGCAAGCATTAGCGGTCGGTGTTTATAACAATTTGAAGCCAAAATGCCTAGATTTTTTGGCATTATGAATTGCGGTAATAGAGGAAATTGCGACCGTAAGTCTTTTTCAGGCTACTAGCTGCTGTCTCTAAAGGCAGTACCGAAAAAATTCGCTTATATGCCAAACGAAGGGAGATCGCTTACCAGAGCGTAGAAAACACTTTTTTTAATGAGTTAGGCTCTTCAAAGGCAGAGAATCTCTTAAATGTTAGTTTTATCTAAAAATCAGTGATTTCTAGTAAAACAGAGAATCCATCTTTTACTTGTTCAAACGCTATTGGAGTGCAGTGCTCGCACTTTTTTGGGGGATTTTTTTGGGGATTGGAGGTTTAACGACCACCGTGAGCAACTCAGTGGGCTATAAGCAGTCGCCCGTCCCTAATTTAGGGTCACTGGTTCCAGGGAAGGGAGAGAGCCAGTGCCGTAAGACAAACACAACATCCATGCTTCACCGAGATTCGAACCTGGACCCCTTTCGGACGAATGATCAGAGGCCATCGCTTAGACCACTGCGCCACCGGGGCGGCCTCGCACTTATTGAGCCAGGCTTTTTATTCATTCTTTGATTCAAAGTTTTCAAGTTCAATTTAAAAGGTTTTGGCTGTTTTTTTGCGTAGGTTTTATTACTACTTACTATTTTCTTATAGAACATCTTTTAGAGTTTGTCTCTTAGTCAAAATAAACGCATCGGTCCCCAATCGGAACTTCTGTGCACGTGTCTTTTTTTTTTTCTCCGGGGACTTTTTTTCAGAAGGTTCCTGGTTGATCTCGGGAGTGTTGAAACTGTTTACAGGGCTAAAAGTTAATTTGTTAGCAAACCTGACTTTTAGTCAGATTCAAATCTCTGGCTCTTCTGTATTTTTTAGTTCTCGATCACACGGTTAACCTAACTCACTTTTTTTTGCGAGTTTTCGGCTTTTCACTTTTAAGGTTATTTGGCTGTCGGTGTTGGGGGTTTTTAGTTTACTACTTTGTTCTACATGATCCCCCCCTTTAAAAAATACTACCGTTGATTTTTTTAGTACACCTGGATTTTGGCCTGGAGCTGAAGCACACTTTTTTTTTTTTATTGGAGGTTTAACGACCACCATGAACAACTCAATTGGCTATAAGCAGTCGCCCGTCCCTAATTTAGGGTCACTGGTTCCAGGGAAGGGAGAGAGCCAGTGCCGTAAGGCAAACACAACATCCATGTCTCACCGGGATTCGAACCCGGTCCACTTTCGGACGGATGATCAGAGGCCATCGCTTAGACCACTGCGCCACCGGGGCGGAAGCACACTTTTGCAGAAAATGTAAATAATGGCTAAAATTATTGTCCAAATAAAATCCTTTTTGGTGTCTCGGTCTGTTTACAGGTCAGTGTTATGCTGCTAAATTTATTTACGGCTAAATAGATTATAGGGCACAAGTTCCAGCAAAATTATTTTATTTTTTTCACCACAATTTTACGTAAAGGAAAAATAAAAAAAGATTTTGCTCATTTTTCTAAGGCTTAGAAATCGCTTCCCAGAGCTTAGAAAGACACTTTTTGTTGAACAGTTAAGCTCTCAAAAAAGGAATATAGCCTTTCAATGGTGAGTTTTATCCAATATAAGCTATTCCTGGAAAGAAAGAAAAGCTATCTTTTTTACTCCGATCTCCGCACCTGGGAGGGAAGAGAACTTTACTTATTAATGCAGCGTACCTATTTTCTCCATAAATTACTGATTACTCACGAATTTGTGATCGTTCTATATTACCCTGTAAAAGAATACCGACGACGAGAAATTGTTATATGCTTCGAAACTTTTATATGCCTCGAACTGTTCTGCGGTAAAGGCACTTCGGCCAAAGACGAAGTAATCGAAAATATTTATTATTTGTACTTTCGGAAAACTTTTCGCATCACCTTCGAAGATACTTGCATTCAGCACATACAGATCTTTTCCTTCAATCTCTTTATTTTTTTTCCAAATACCGCATTTTGTACTCCGAAGTTAAAGTTTCAAAGTAAGAAGCCATCATTTCAACGAGGCTGGTTGTCCTTCAGTTACGTTACTAAGGCTCGTTGCCATGCTGAGAGTCACGTGTCTGCTACATCCTCATAGGAACGAGCGACGGCCGTCAAAGTGAGAGAAAGCTGATAGTTTTCAAGGCTATTCAATGCATCTTGTGTTGGTCGAATCGCATACTTTCGTCGCAAATGTTTTCAATTGTTCAGCGTAAGTTGCTGCTGATGAGTGAGAAAATACTGGATTTATAAAATTCTTAATTATTTCGCGGCTTCTTCCCATTTTTAGTTTAATAAGGAATGAATGTTAGGGGAATTCGAAACAAATATAACGTTAAAATGGAAAACTTCATTCGTGTATAAAGTATAGTTTGATATTGGTTTGATATTAACACGATTTTTGCAAACAAAAACCACGCAATTCTAAAATACACACCGTTGAAAGTACATGGGTATTATAGTGGCTATAATAGGTATGCCGCCCCGGTGGCGTAGTGGTCTAAGCGCTGGCTTATGATCATTCGTCCGAGAAGGGTCCAGGTTCGAATCCCGTGAGGCATGGATATTGTTTGTCTTACGGCATTGACGCTCTCTCTTTCCTGGAACCAGTGGCCCTAAATTAGGGACGGGGGACTGCTTATAGCCCATTGAGTTGCTCATGGAGGTCGTTAAACCTTCAATAAAAAAATGGGCACCATGTAAACAACCTCAAATTCCCACACCTTGTGGCTTCACGGTTAAGAGAATCAAGGCATCTCCAAAAGTATTGTTCTAACCTCCTTGGCTGACAGACCATGCTTCGGCCAGCGGTCTAGGCCGCGGCCTCTTGAATTTTTATACTTTTGATCTGGGTTTGAATTCCGATGCAGGACCAGCAGGCGCTGCCTTGCGGATTTCATAATGTGTATGAGAAACAATGTCTCCCAAAACTGATAAAAAAACAAAAAAGATGCCACCGATTTTCGGTTGTAATAAACACGTTTTTTGAATCCTTTCTTATGCGAACAAAAATTTTCAAACTTATTCATAGTCAATAGAACAGGCTAGAAGAAAAGCCCAACCGGGTTTCTACAATCAACAGAATATACAGAAGCAGCTACTTACTCTCACTGCGGCTAAAAAGTATGTTACCAAAATGAACAAATGGTGTACGAAAAGTTTCATTGATCATTGATCATATGTAGAGGATTTTAGGAAGGCAGTGTCTGACCCCAGGTCTTAAACAACCCTTAGAAATAGGAAGTAAGGAGATTTGGGCTAGAGCGCCCGATAGGAAAGTGACACGGAAGCGAGGTAGAAAGGGGGAGGAAGACGCCCTTATTTATTACCGGGGGACCAGTACCCGAGGTCCGACGGCTTAACGTGCCCATCCGACACACGGCGGATATTTAGTGGATCGAGCGTTCGTACCCGCCAGGATCGAACCTGAGGTCCTTTCCATGGCAGTCACGAACGTTGCCCACTAGGCCACCCGCGGCCCATACGAAAAGTTTCTCGTAGCAGAAGGAAGATATCAGAGACAAATTTTTAACTGTTCAATTTGAAAATCTGAAGGTATCCGATTTTCAAATTGAACAGTTAAAAAAAGGAATATAGAATTTTGAATAATGGAAAAGTTGAAAATATGCTAAAAGTATTCTTCATAGCAGCAAAGCAGGTGTTTTGACCTCTACGCCAGTTAGGCAGGAAAGCTATGCATTATTTAAAGAGGATACATTTCCCGATCTCTATTGTGGCAAATGACGTACAGTAAAAAAAGAAAAAAATCAATAGGGTTTTTAGAAGCGGAGATACAGTTGCAAACAAAACTACACAAACACCACCAAGCGACAGAACTGTGAACTACAAAAAAAAAAAAAAAACTACGCAAGTACAGGCCCAAGGCCTTGTAGTAGCATAGACTGCCAAACGTAATTAATGCTAGCAATTCTGAAACGTCGGAGACCAACCGAACCTGAGCACCATCCGTGAATGGGGGAGACTTTGCAGTGAACAGATGCCTATGGACCGTATGCATTGACGTCACGAAACCGCGGTTCAGTCACTTTTTCGTCTGCTGCTTTTTTACAGAACAACTGGTGTACAAATGAGATCAAAGATGCATTACATGGGCTACGTAAGTGGGTTATCTGGCGGTCAAAAATAACTTTATTCTGATAAATTAAAGCTATTGGGCAATTTTGGTGACCCATATGTAATTCCATACTAATTTTTCCTGAACAATATTGAGGTCTTGCCACGAATAGAACACGGCGATATTTTTAATTATTTCGTTTTTTGCACGAACGACTTCACTCCTTAGCAAATGAAATCGTACAACTCATTCATAAAGAAAGGTTAATTCCAGTCTAAAGATCTTCATAAAGTTTTTGTAGATAACCCATCAGTAAATTTATGAACATACCTTCTACAAAATGTAAACTACACACTCTAATGTTCCTTCGTTTCCGGTCATCAATGTCAACTCTGCTGATACGTGATAACCACAAATTTTCGCGCTTCTGAATCATTTTTATAATTCTGATCCCACTTCGTTCACTCAGATGGTAATCTATAATAGGACACATCTCTCCCACTTAGGTTACCGCAGCCGAAAATAGCACTTAACCCCATCTTCCTTAACGCTCCAAAATGCAAATCCAAGAAGTGTTTGTACACCAGTTGATGGTCTGTTAGGATGGTTTGTTGTGACGTCATATGCATACGGTGACTACTCTAGTGACGTCATAAACTGGTGCGCGGGCCTGTTAAGCTATAAGGGGGTGATGACTTAACAGGAAAACTGTCTTTTATTGGGGGAAGTTCTGCTCATGGGCACCGACAGGGGGGTCACAGAGTTCACTTGACCCCCCCCCCTGTAGAATTACTTTTCCCTTTATTTTATTTTATTTTATTTATTGTTTTTTTGTTTTTACTCTCACAGAACTGGACCACAGGGCACAGGGAAAGATGGAGTTTGGGGCGTTTAATTTAATATCCCAATTTTATTGGAAATTTGGAATTGGAAAATGATAACGTGAAAGAGGAACACCTAGCAAACCGTAAGGTAGTACGACCAAATAATTTCCGCTCAGGGTGATGTGTGCTGAACTTAAAAGGCTTGGCGTGGCCCTGTCCGACACTGTTCATTATTTTGAAAACAGTTACCAATGTACATGATAATACATGCCTATTACTAACATACACTTTCTTCAAGAGCAATTAATAATAATAATAATAGTAGTAGTAGTAGTGTTCTAGTGCATTAAGTAGTAGTAATAGTAATAGTATTAATCTTTTATTTTCACGAATTATTGTTTTCTACATATTAACCAAACCTTAATTAATTACACTTGACCCCTTTGAAAAATTTCCGGCAGGCGTCCATGGTTCTGCTTGCTAAGAAATTCATTGTGAGGTTACTTAACATATGTGGCAAATGATCATATTGAATTATAACGTGGAAAGTTTTATCGTGGGAAGTTCTACTTCCTAAGAAATTCACTGTGAGGTTACTTAACATATGTGCAAATGATCATACTGAATTATATCGTGGGAAGTTCTGCTTCCTAAGAAATTCACTGTGAGGTTACTTAACATATGTGCAAATGATCATATTGAATTATATCGTGGGAAGTTCTGCTTCCTAAAAAATTCACTGAGGTTACTTAACATATGTGACAAATGATCATATTGAATAATACGGTAAAGTAATTTTGTGCACGATATCACAAGGAATATCTGTAGTTTCTCAGATGAATAAAATTCGAAATCTATCTTAATATTAAAATTGAGGACGATTTCAATAAATAGCCAGTTGAATATCATACTCCGTATCGGCCAATAGATGGCAGCACGTCAACCTAGTACCCAAACATACCCAACACGATTTGTGCTGTTTTGAAAGTGCGTATATAAGGTTACTAAAAAGTACCCTTTTAAAAGTCCTTCTTATAACCTTTAAAAGGACATATATCGTTGTTCAATTTTCGCTAAGTTGCGATGAACATACTTTTTACGTGGCTACGATATTTTAATTCGGTTGACATTAAATGTCTGTAAATACTGTTTCACACGTTATGCAAGTTCAGCTATCGGGAGATTGCAAAAAGGACGTTAACATAGTATTGGCAATTGAAGTCAAGTATAATAATAATAAGTATCTGTACTTACAAAAGGACCTTTAACAATGAAAAGTATGACTCCACACCGAAATATTATTCTGACGATCAAGTTTTTTTCCTCATGAATATGAAGACGTCTAGCTAGAAAAAAAAATCAAATAGAGTGATTTTGTATTAGCAAAGAACTACCTAATGACACGAAGTAAGACCTCAAAACAGTGTTCTGTTGAAATAAGGCAGTTCTGTTGGAATAAATACTCCAGAATGTTGTTTGCCATATATTGTGTCTGATAAAATAGTAAGCGATCTGTCATATATATATTTTTCTAATATTTAAAGAAATCCTCATATTTTTGTCCCTCCAAACTTAATCAGAAATGCCTTCAATTCCACATTTCAACCCCTCTTCTCCCTGAAAATTAAAAAAAAAACGTTAAACAACTCATGGGTTCTCCATACAAAACACATCAGTGACTAATCCTGAGCTAAAGGAGGAGTGGGCGCTGACATCTCTCGGCTCTGTGAGAACTACACTGCTGGCCACCCAAAATGCAGCACCAAGAAGAAAGCATCCGATTGGCCTGAAATTCGCAGCATGCGTCGCCCGCGAGAGGACATGCAAACGATTAGCATGCAGGGCATATGCAAATCATGTGCGCCCGGCGCGCCACCGAGAAGCACTATAAGAAGGGTGCACAGAAGGCGTGGTGTAAGTAGTGGAAGTGTGTTGTGCTTCCGGACCTGTGCATGGGAAGCTTCCTGATGCCTCGTGGCAGAATACGGCAGTCATTCCAGCATGTTTCGGAGTTCGACAGAGGACGAATAGTGGCATATTGCGACAGCAGTTTATTTTTTTTTTTTTTTTTTTTTTTGATTGGAGGTTTAACGACCACCGTGAGCAACTCAATGGGCTATAAGCAGTCGCCCGTCCCTAATTTAGGGTCACTGGTTCCAGGGAAGGGAGAGAACCAGTGCCGTAAGACAAACACAACATCCATGCCTCACCGGGATTCGAACCCGGACCCCTTTCGGACGAATGATCAGAGGCCATCGCTTAGACCACTGCGCCACCGGGGCGGCACAGCAGTTTATTGTACCGAGACATCGCCGCCCGTGTGGGACGACATCCAGCCACAGTGAGGCGAGTATGGATTCGGTGCGTGCAGGAGGGACGGACGGATCAACGTGAGAGATTGCCGCAGCCGCAGCACACCACCAAACGAGAGGACCGGCATGTTGTGTGGCGGGCATTGACGGCTCGCACCGCCACATCACGAACGTTAGCGCAGGAATTAGGGTGTGTTGCACAACCTGTGTTAGCACGTACCGTTTGACGGCGTCTGCAGGAGTGGGGACTGTCACATAGCGCCCATTGCTCCGATTACCATTGACGTTACACCACCGGCGAGTGCGGCGGCAGTGGGACGTTAAACGCCGCACCTGGACTGCGGAATGCTACGACGTTGTCTTCTCCGACGAATCCCGCTTCTGCCTGCAACACCACGATGGTCGGATCCGCGGCGAGAGACTATATGACGCCTACATTATGCAACGCCATACCGGATCGTCGCCTGGCATTATGGTTTGGGGCGCAATTGGATATGACACCCGCACTCCTCTGGTACGCATCGCCGGTACACTCAACAGCCACCGCTACATCTCCGACGTTTTGGAGCCTGTAATCCTCCCTTACCTGCAGGATCTGCTAGCGACCACGTTTCAACAGGATAATGCGCGCCCGCACGTGGCACGCATCGTGCAACAATTCTTCACGGCCCACCAGGTGTCACTGCTGCCGTGACCCGCCTGTTCTCCCGATATGTCACCCATCGGACAGGTCTGGTCGCTGATCGGCAACCGAGTGGCCCGGCAAGCACCAGCCGCGGCTACGCCTGATGAACTGTGGCAACGTGTGGAAGCAGCCTGGACCGATATATCCCAAGCCCACATCCAAAGCCTCTTTCGTTTGATGCCGCGGCCGTTATTGCCAGCCATGGGGGACACACGATCTATTGATGTCTGCGTGTTCCGCAAGTCGCACGGGCCTGTAAGCTCAATCGTTTCATCTTTGTATCTGTTGTTATGTGTCCAGTAAATCTGGCTTTGCTATCTCGTGTCCTTCTTGGTGTTGCATTTTGGGTGGCCAGCAGTGTATTTGATGACAATAACTGCTACTGTAAGCAAAAGTAATTTTGTTGGGGGGGGCTAAGGACCCCCGTGAGCAAATCGATGGGCTTATGAGCCGTCGCCTGTCCCTAATTTAGAGCCGCTGGTTCCAGGGAAGGGAGAGACCCAAAGCCGTAAGACAAATACAACGTTCATGCTTCACCGGGATTCGAACCCATCTCGGAAGCCGGTACTTCAGACTACTCCGCCACTGATGAGGCAAAGAATTTTTCAGATCAAACAGTTCACTAAGTTCCAAATGCAAATATACAACGATGAGCCATTGCATTAAGACCACCCCCAGCCTAGAGAAATGAGCGCGTCTGGAGACCAAACGGTGGCGCAGGTGAAGTTCACAGAGCAGTATACAGGGTGTATAGGAAAGTCCTTAAACAGGGAAATTACTTTTGAACGCAAAATGCTAGAGTTGTGGAAGTAGTGTGTGCATATAGTACAGTGACTATGTTCTATCAGATGAGACCGATTGCAGCAACTCTAGCGGCGAATTTTGGAAGTTAGCGATCCTATCGCGAGAACCAAGAGAGATAGCGAAAAAAGTCCATAGCAAATGTTTAGAGCGTCACCGATTTATTATGAAATGACGCCCTACATTCACCAAAAACTCCAATAGAAGTCCGGAAATGCAGATCTCTCGGTATCCGATCACCGGCATAAATACGTCACTCATCGCGTGCAGAAGTGTGGCATTATAAGATTATGCAAATTTACTAATACAACTAATACATGTGCGTGTGAGCAAGGTACAATTTATTATGTACTGTACAGTAAAGTAGTAGGAAATTCATACAGCAGTAGGACATTATGAAGAAAAACACAAAATAATGTTCTAGAAATACAAAATGTCAGTACTAATACTTAAGCATTCGCGATGTGTCCACCATCGGCAGCAATACACATCTGTATTCGAGCTAGGACTTCTTGTTGGACGTTCTGCAGCATTTCAGGTGTTACGTTACTGCATGCTTGGGATAATACGGGGTTGTAGAAATTTACCATACACGACCAAATGTAAGGCCACACGTCGCACTGATGTCTCTCGTAATGCAGTGTGGGTGGGCTAGGAAATAGGCCAGGACGTCCACTGGCTGCACGTGTGGGCCTATCTGAACGGGAGAGACTTGTAATGCTCCCGGTTTCTCTCAGCCGGAGAACATTGATAGTAGCCGCAGTAGGACGAGAACGATTAAGGAAACGTAATGCATATTGGCGTGCTGCCTCTCTTGCCCGACGACCGCATTCCCCGTACAACATAACCATCTCGCAGTACTCTTCGTTTTTTTTTTTTTGATTGGAGGTTTAACGACCACCGTGAGCAACTCAATGGGCTACAAGCAGTCGCCCGTCCCTAATTTAGGGTCACTGGTTCCAGGGAAGGGAGAGAGCCAGTGCCGTAAGACAAACACAACATCCATGCCTCACCGGGATTCGAACCCTGACCCCTTACGGACGAATGATCAGAGGCCATCGCTTAGACCACTGCGCCACCGGGGCGGCTACTCTACTCTTCGTTGGAATAACTAGCCATGTGTAGACTCGAAGATCCAGTCCACGCACAGTCTGACAAACCTTCCCTGACCGCCAATTTATGCTTCCCGATGAGGTATGACGTAGCGTTTCCTATGCATACTTTCATCCATCCTTCGATGTTTTGCAGGCAAAATTCGTTTACAGATTTTACATTTTGCGATTTCATTCGTGACATATTTATGCCAGTGATCGGATACCGAGATATCTGCATTTCCGGACTTCTATTGGCGTTTTTGGTGAATGTAGGGAGTCATTTCATACTAAATCGGTGACGCTCTACACGTTTGCTATTGACCTTTTTTTCGCTCTCTCTTGGTTCTCGCGATAGGATCGCTAACTTCCAAAACCGGCCTCGTCTGATAGATGGCACTTTACTATTGTACACACTACTTCCACAACTCTACCATTTTGCTTTCAAAAGTTATTTCCCTGTTTAAGGACTTCCCTATACACCCTGTATACACAACCTGATGACCGGCTTTTGGTTAGTAAGAGTGTTCGCAGTCAGAATGGGAAAAGCTGCCGATTTATCGAAGTTTGATAAAGGACAAATTGTGATAGCACGGCGCGGCTTCTGGGTTGTTCACATGCCATTGTAGTTAATACGTATCGAAAGCTACAACAGTGGTGATTAGGGCAATGTGTCACAGCACACAGTTCATCGCAACCTTCTGCGCACGGGCTTGCGTAGCCGAAGAACCAGCAGAGTCACCATGCTCACTGCACGTCAACGTATGAAATGGGCCAAGATAATCGAGATTGGAAGAAAGTGGCCTGGTCTGACGAATCAAGAATCCTGGTGCATCACGTAGACGGCCGAGCGCTGATACGCCGATTACCAACGGAGGCAACGGCACGTGATGCACTGTTGAGCAGAAACAGGCCAGCGGTGGCGGTTGGGCGATGTTTTCTTGGGACATTTTAGGCCCCATTATCCCAATCCATGACAGCTGTCAGAACATCGTTGCTGACTAAGTTCACCCATTCATGGCAACTGTGTTCCCTGGTGATGGTAACCATTACCAACAAGATAATACGCCATGACACACTGCCAGAATTGTCTAGGAAGTAGATCGACGAACATGCTGGTGACTTTCTATTAATGCCCTGGCCTCCAAATTCACCGGACATGAACCCTATCGAATATTTGTGGTTAGACTTAGAAAAGCGGATTCGCCCTAAATCACCCCCACCCACAGATGCACGGGAACTGGAGGACCTGCTGTTGACATTATGGTACCAAATACCCCAGATTACCTATCGCCACCTCATCAATCGATGCATCGCCGAGTGGCCGCTGCTTTGCGGGCTAAAGGGGGGGGGGTCCCTACAGCTTATTAGGTAGGTGGTCATAATGTAATGGCTCATTGATGTACATCCATATTGCTTCGTGCACGCTATCCACCTCAAAAATTTCCCCCTTAAATCCCGCTTTTAACGGCAACGAATTGCGTGCATACAGGACGGATAGACAAAGAAATTGTGTTTGTCTATCCGTCCTGTATGCACACAAATTGCGTGTTTAATACTATTGTACATAGTTTCTCAAGAAATGCCTTCACAAAAACATTACTCATTTTCACCTTTCTCATCTTTGCTCCTTCATTATGTACGTTGGTTGAAAGTGTGTTAGAAAATTTTTGCTGCATTTGTTTCTGTGAGTGAAGTTATCAATAAGTAATGGTGTCATTGCTTTGGTGTGTGAAAGCTATGTACATCGGTAGCAGAGCTTCTGTAACTGTAAATTATGTTTTATCAGTTTCATTCATCATTGTGCTAGAGTCTGATAAGATTTTGTAGTGCCTTCACGACTGTTTGGTAATTTATGGATGTACAGGAGCGTGTGCGAAAATGAAGAGTACAGTGAAATCCGTTTACGACTGAATCCAAGGGACTGGAATTATTTTCCGTTTCAGACAGGTTTCCATTTTATACAAGCGCATCCATGGAAGCGATTGAAATGTAAACATCTGAATTTGTGTTACGCTAATAAGATTCTACATAATTAATAATTACTTATGAGAACCTACTGTTCGTAGAACCTTAGTCAACAAAAAATCAACACTGATTTCTGTTCAGTAACCCTTACCACATGAAGTTCAGTGAGAGAACGTGCACCGCTCTTGCACCAACAAGCCACTCCTAGACAATCTCATTAATTTGTTTTTTTTAGTTTTCTCTTCATTAAGCAGTTACCTTTATGCACAACTGCTTTCTGTTATCTCATCCTTTCGCTTTAAAACGGCACAAACTTGTGTGTTTTTACAGCATTAAATTTCCCTTCCAGGTGCTTGATTTTTTAATTTATTTTTTTTTTGATTGGAGGTTTAACGACCACCGTGAGCAACTCAATGGGCTATAAGCAGTCACCCGTCCCTAATTTAGGGTTTTGGTTCCAGGGAAGGGAGAGAGCCAGTGCCGTGAGACAAACACAACATCCATGCCTCACCGGGATTCGAACCCGGACCCCGTTCGGATGAATGATCCGAGGCCATCGCTTAGACCACTGCACCACCGGGCCCCAGGTGCTTGAGGCTCATTCTCATACATTTCAATAACTTGAATCCAAATCGAAAACACTCTTCTTTGGCGCTATGGCAAGAGAACGAACGCAACTCGCAGCAAGCAAAGGCTGCAAATGGTTACATAAGTGAATAAATGTTGCTCTCTTACTGGATGCAAAGTCAAAAGTCTTCGTGCTGTTTTACACAGGTTAATAGGGAGAATTAAATTGGCCTTGTTCAATTCCGTGCAAAACAGCTAGTTGCGAAGACTTTTGACTTTGCATCCAGCAAACGGAGCAACACTGGTCACATTACCTAAACCTGAGCTGCAGTACGTGTTTAAAGAAAAGCAAAACAGTGGGTGAGCTGCAGTGTGTGTAAATAACTCAAAAGCAATTTCTCTTTTTAATTATATTATGAAGCAAATTCGTTCCATGCGAATTCATCATTACACTTTATCGTGTAATGTTTTGTATTCAATTAAAATACTTGACAGCACGGGGACATCTGGGAACTTTCTGTTGTTACAAGGTTCATTTACTATTCTGTCTCTGCATTAGGCAGGTTCTGTTTCACACAAGTTAAATAGTACATAATTTTTTATCTTTCGTTCTGTTCTATGCAGGTTCCATCTCAAACAGGTTTCACAGTATTTGTTTGTCTAAGGAATTTCAATATACGCAAGTTGTATGCGGATAACACAGACCTTTTGTCCGATAAAAAAATTCAAGTGCAGACTTTGTTTCCCAGGACAAATGAAGTGTGAATAAAATTCCAGCTATAAAAACCAGTCATAGTTTTTGAGTAAGGTACTACTGTAATAGCCGGAAGGTCCCTGGGCCACCAGTCCTGGGGTTCGGGGCCTGCTCCTCTTGGGTAGGACAAGGCCATCAAACAAAACATCTAAAAAAGTGTTCAACTAATCCCTCCAGAGTAGAGCTTGGTGGAGCAGGGTTAAGTCACCAGCATTACTGAATGCAAGATCAGTCTAAGTGGTACAGAATCATACCAGAGGAATAAGTTTGTGCGATTGGGAAGCAGATTGGATGGTGAAATTAGTAGGCGAATGACTTCAGCTTTTAAAGCCATAGCTGCTTCATGTTCATCCACAGGACGGATTGGAAAGGTCCCAAATGGTTGTGTATGAAAGTAACTGTTCCTACTCTATTGTACAGACTGCAGAATAGACTCATTGTTGTTTATGTGCTAGAGAAATAAATTACTTACAAGACTGTAGACAAATATTCTTAGGTCATACTGCCATATCGAAAGAATAAGCGATGAGGTGCTAACTAAGATAATTCATCCGCCTTAAATGTTGTGAAAGAAAGGTACAGGAAGGTCAAGAAAATCACGGAGGACCAGATCCAGGATTCTTAAAGAAAAAAAGATCATGAAGTACAAAAGGTCTTGGTGAGATGTGTAACAGATGGATGTCAGTAAAGCTCGAGTTGTGTGCCAAGATCACTGCAAATTGGGACATAAAATATCTCAGTAGAACCACAGAAGTTTTCGGGTCCACGTTGATAACTCACACCGAAAGTTTATAGTAACAATTATATATACACTAACAGATTAAGTACTATTACGTACCTCTAATCCTCAGTGAAATGATTCACATTGTTGGTGTGTCATTTTTCTTACTTGTGGATTCATTGACGATTCTCAACACAAGTCGTGATATTCCTATGATAATTCCTTGGTAGATGAGACTTTTTGGTATAGCACACACACTATTGGACAATGGTTGCAGCTCTTTTTAATGTTAAAATCACTATATACATGTGGATAAAATACTATATTCCATCGATGTTCCCTGTACTTATCGCACCAGTAGTTTAATTTGAAGTTTAAAAATTCATCAATTAAAAATCACATTCCATCGATGTTTACTTGCACCATTAGTTTAAAATATTTTTGTATTAAAATCCAATAAGAAGTTTAAAATCACGGCATGCTTGAGATAACCGTCATTCAACTAAACTCTGGTCGAAGCTTTTCAACCTCTATGAAGGCAGTCTTCAAAACACTTGTCCTAACCACATGTTGCTAACAGACCATGAGCACCAAATTCCCTACAGGGTCTCTCTACTTGTGTGAAAGGGCCAAGGATCACGTGATCCTCTCTGCATTCCTGAGTTTTATGTTTTTCTTTTGATACTGTGCTGCCATCTATATTTCATTCGCTGTTCAATTCTCCTATGTTTCAGACTTCCTTTTTTTCCCATCCTTCCTTCTCCATTGCTGTTCTTTTTCTCTTTTTATTAAGGCCATCCAAGGTTCTGCTATGATGATTGGTTCATTATTATTACAGGCTCTGCGTTTATTTTTTTCTATGGTGAGAGCCTCCGAGTACCTCAACTCCCATTTATTCTTATACCCACTTTTTATTTGAATATCTACAAATTTTGGTTTCGCATTTTCTTCAATACAGCAATGCACCATTGCTGTAACATTCTCTCTCTTTTTCCAATTTTTAATATGTTGATTTCTTCTTTTTATAAGTCTATTTTTGGTTGATCCATAATAATATATGCTCTTCCTTTTTTTAAAAACTTGGTTGTTCTCATATTCCAAAGGTATTCTATATACTCCTTTTTGTAAATCTGAAATTTTTTGCCTTGTATTATTTATCATTGTAGACATTGTTGTTACAGATTGTCCAATGTTTTTTCTTTATATCTTGCTACTTCATGATTAATTCTTCCTGTTACTCCATCAATATATGGAAATGAACCTATGTATTGCTTTTTGTCTTGTTCATGTTTCTCTTCTCTCTGCCTGGTTGTCTTACTCATATTATTTACTGTAGCCTCATATTTTTTTTAGTAAGTCTTCTATTACTTGTTCAGAATATCCATATTTCTTTGCTACTGTTGTTATCCACATTAATTCTTCATTCTGAAATTCCATATTGCTTGTATGTGTATATGCTCTCTTTATCAGATTGTAAAAAGCATTTCTTTTTTGTGCTATCGGATGGTTAGAGTTATTTGGAATCGGTATTGGTTCGTAGGATGGTTTTCAACATACTTTACATTGAAATTCATGTTCGGTTCTTGTTATACAGACATCTAGAAAGGATATACTTTTGTTTTGCTCCATTTCCAAGGTTAGAACTATGGTTGGGAAAATTTCTGTAAATCTTTTTGCTAAGCTTTTCAAATTCTCCTCCTGCATATTTGAAACCAAAAAAATGTCATCCACGTAACATTTATATATTAATGGTTGTTCTGTTAATGTACCTATTATCCTGGTTTCAAGTTCTTGCAAGATTATCTTTGCAAATAAGCAAGAGAGGTGATCCCATTGGGCCACCACTCTCCTGAACATATATGTTATTGTTATAACAAAAATAATTATTTTTTGAAATATATAATAAAATAGTTTCTATTTCTTCAATCTGTTTATTAGTTAATTCTTTTTGTTCTAGCAAGATTTGTATAATAATTTTTATGGCATCTGATATTGGTGTATAGACTTTTCACATCCATACTGGCCATACTAATATTTGGTTTATTTGTTATATCTATATCCCTAATAGATTGTATAAATTCAATAGTATTTTTTACATTATATTTATTTTTTAGGCATCGCTTTGACAAGAACTGATATAGATTCTTTTCAAGATTTATCAATGGAGCCTTTCCTTTTGTCACTATTAATCTTACTGGCATATTTTCCTTATGAGTCTTAATCTCCGGTATTAACTGTGGTACATTTGCTCCCATAGGAGGGAAACTTTTTTTACTTCATCTGGGGTAATGCACTATTAGTTCCGTACTTTGGATAGTTTATTTGTCTGTCAGTTGGATCATATTTAACAATATGGGCTTGTAATTCTTCTATTGCATTTTCCATTTTTTTATTATATTCACTTTGATGTAAAATAATAATTTGATCACTAATCTGCAGAGCAGATTTTTAATTCTCGATTATTTCTTAGTTCGAGTAGTTGATCTCTCTCATATTTTAATTTCTTTAGTTGATATGAGTTTTTTTGGGTCTTATTATATTCATTCAACATTATATGATATAATTTAAATCTTAATTCTGGTCTGTTCTCTATTGGTACATGGTTGACTATGTTTTCTAATTTTGGTATGTACTGAACTGTATCAGGTATTTCTTTTGGATAAGCGTATTTCCCACCTCGTTGCAAAGCATTCTTCTGTGCCTCTGTTAAATTCAATTCCTGATAAATTCCTATAAGTTTGTATATCATAATTATTATTATTTATTTTCTTATTATCTTTATTTCTTTTTTGTTGTTGCAATTATTAAGTTATTTAACTTCTTCATGGTACTATGGAGCAAAACAAAAGTATATCCTTTCTAGATGTCTGTATAACAAGAACCGAACATGAATTTCAATTTAAAGTATATCGAAAACCATCCTACGAAACAATATTTATTCCAAATAACTCTAACCATCCGATAGTACAAAAAAGAAATGCTCTTTACAATCTGATAAAGAGAGCATATACACATACAAGCAATATGGAATTTCAGAATGAAGAATTAATGTGGATAACAACAGTAACAAAGAAATATGGATATTCTGAACAAGTAATAGAAGACTTAATAATAAAAAATTATGAGGCTACAGTAAATAATATGAGTAAGACAACCAGGCAGAGAGAAGAGAAACATGAACAAGACAAAAAGCAATACATAGGTTCATTTCCATATATTGATGGAGTAACAGGAAGAATTAATCATGAAGTAGCAAGATATAAAAAATATATTGGGCAATCTGTAACAACAATGTCTACAATGATAAATAATACAAGGCAAAAAAATTCCAGATTTACAAAAAGAAGGAGTATAAAGAATACCTTTGGAACATGAGAACAACCAAGTTTTAAAAAAAAGGAAGAGCATATGGATCAACCAAAAATAGACTTATAAAAAAAAAATCAACATATTAAAAATTGGGAAAAGAGAGAATGTTACAGCAATGGTGCATTACTGTATTGAAGAAAATGCGAAACCAAAATTTGTAGATATTGAAATAAAAAGTGGATATAAGAATGAATGGGAGTTGAGGTACTAGGAGACTCTCACCATAGAAAAAAATAAACACAGAGCCTGTAATAATAATGAGCCAATCATCATAGCAGAACCTTGGATGGCCTTAATAAAAAGAGAAAAAGAATATAAAGAACAGCAATGGAGAAGGAAGGGTGGGGGAAAAAAAAGGAATGTCGGAAACATAGGAGAATTGAACAGCGAATGAAATATAGATGGCAGCACAGTATCAAAAGAAAAACATAAAACTCAGGATTGCAGAGAGGAGCACATGATCCTTGGTCCTTTCACATAAGTAGAGAGACCCCGTAGGGAATCTGGTGCACATGGTCTGTTTGCAACATGTGGTTAGGACAAGTGTTCTGAAGACTGCCTTCATAGAGGTTGAAAAGCTTCAACCAGAGTTTAGTGGAATGATGGTTATCTCAGGCATGCCGTGATTTTAAACTTCTTATTGGATTTTAATAGTGAAATATTTTAAACTAGTGGTGCAAGTAAACATCGATGGAATGTGATTTTTAATTGATGAATTTTTAAACTTCAAATTAAACTACTGGTGAGATAAGTACAGGGAACATCGATGGAATAGAGTATTTTATCCACATGTATATAGTGATTTTAGCATTAAAAAGAGCTGCAACCATAGTCCAATAGTGTGTGTGCACAATAGTGTACATAAAAGAAAATATCAAAACCCAAAAGTCTCATCTACCAAGGAATTATCATAGGAATATCGCGACATGTGTTTAGAATCGTCAATGAATCCACAAGTAAGAAAAATGACACACCAACAATGTGAATCATTTCACTGAGGATTAGAGGTACGTAATACAGGGTTCGTACTCTTTTTGGGGGAAAAAATTCAAGGACTTTCCAGGCCTTTTCCAGGCCATATACAAAAAATTCCAGGATGATTACTACGCTTTACAGTATCATGCTCAAATTAGTTTTTAAAAGCAATTTCAGTTTTAAGTAATAAAAATGATGAAAGATGCAAATGGATTAGGGATGATAGGGGAAGGGAATAGAACTGTCCATAATTAGCATGTTCTCGTTGCGCTAGGCGCTTAAGCACTGCTGAATTCCGTCAGACCCCCAATGGTCAAATGATTTAAATGTGCTGATGTTCATGGAATGATGGAATGAAATGGTTGATCAGCTATGATAACCGCATAAAAGTTCGAAGGGGGGCGATTTCTTTTTTACGTTATGCAACATTCTACATTACTCCAGTATTTATCTTGTCATCATCAACAATAGCAATGTAACTACCACTTACGATCGCGGATATCGGCCAACTGAAAATCTGTCATACAACTAAGGGATACAACACACAGGTATCATGTTACAGTGTATTGTAATTGAAAAAAAAAAAAGATTTCAGAAATTAAAATCGAAAAAAAAAAAAAAACTTTCAGAAATTAATATCATCAAGTCATGGTGTTTCAAAAATCCGCTTTCCTTTATAATGTTTAAAAACATGTAAAGTTTTTTTTCTTTTTTTACCTGTCGTGTATAATAAAATGGGTTGATTTTTTTATGGAATCAGACGTCCATATGTCCAATTGTCTTCGTCTGAGTTCACACGTTAGCTACTGTGTACAAGTAGACATATTTTTTCAGCTCAAAAATATGTAGTTTTGTATGTATTCACAGTATAACTCATTCCGTATTCCCACAGAACAAAATTCAGCAGATACAAATGAAGAACATCAAGACCCACCCAACACCATGTTTCCGATTGTCTGCTGTTTATATTCAAGAAATGCGAATATGGATCAATGGTGAATGCAGCAACTATGGTTTTTATTTATTACCAAGAAAAAAAAGGAGCCTGAAAGCTGTAAAGCTGAAACGGATATTTCTCCTCCTCCCGAAAACATTCCGATTAAGTTCAAACAGCAGGAGCACGCGTCCACGCACACTCAACCTCTGGAATGTCCTGATGGAACGGCTTCTTTTCATTTGGCACATCGCCATAAATCACCACCTGCAGCTCACTGAAGTGTCTTCCTCCTTCACCCTAACTATAGGAGAAAACGCAAAAAAAAAAAAAAAAATGCTGCCCAATTTTCGACAAAATGACCAAATTTACGTCATAACGTTGCAATTTACTAAAATACGTTTATCTGCTGAATTTCGCCTAAATCCATTGAAAACTTTTTAATTATAGATTTTTTTATTAAAACAGTAACTCAGACATCTGAATAAAAATGTATGTTTGTAATTAAAATAGAGTCCATATCATCACAGAAACAAAATTTAAGGATCACTCTGTTTAAATAAACCATGGCATCTAAAAAAAAAATAATTTGCTTGCTTTTCCCGTAATTTATAATTGCCGTTTCTTTTTTTTGAATCCGTTTTTGCAACGGAAGATTTTTTTTTTTTTTTTTTGCATCTGCTAAAGTTTCAAACGGAATTCGGCGAAATTTGCACTAGAACTTTATTGTGATGTATTTTAACCACTGTAAAAATTTTACTGAGTTATTTTCAAAATTCCGGAAAATGGATTTCTGAAAATATCTCTTAGTCCTTTTGAGCCGTGGAAGTGATAAACAGGTGTTTGCTTTCTTCCCAACCAAGGGCTTCGGATCAGCGCTCCCAGCTGTCAATCAACCGTTGCTATGGTAACACCCTTTCTCTTCTCAAGGCTCACTGTCTAAAGAGGCACACATAATAAAAATTTCCAATGCTAACTTTTTAAGTTTTAAACCGATTCAAATGGAATTTTGGGAGTGAGCTTCTGTAATCCAATTATAGTAAATGTAAAAATTTCAGCCACTTTTGTGAAAAATTCGCAAAGATAGTTTTCTTATTTTTTATCATAAGTAGCCGAAGTCTCTTGAGGGGTGGGCCGGAAGCAAGCGTCTTAATGCAATAAACAAGGAGCAGATGAATGTGTTGTTCCGGCATACTCTTCACTGGTGGATGCCAGCTGACTTGGTAAACACGCGACCCCCTTGCAAATGCTAAATGTCTCTTCTTTCCCCTTCTGTTGTTCTCAGTAGTTGTCGGACGGACATCAAGCTCAGGGCTAGAGAATGCATCAAGCTCCCCTTCCCTAACAGACCTGCTAGTAATCATCCAATTTTATTGCACTGGAAGTAGTGCTCCCCCCCCCAGCCAAATTAGGATTTGGGCACATCCGAAACACCACTGTAGCCGGCGGTTTCTTTGAGAACAGAGGAGAGGAACTTAAAAAAATTAAGGGGTAACAGTCAGTAACACGATTTCCTAAAAGGGCATTTTTTTAAGCACTAATTTCAAATTTCAAGGCTTTTCAAGACAGCATTAAAAAAATACCGTTTTTCCAGGATATTCCAGGCCTTGAAAACGTAATCATGATTTTCCAGGACTTTCCAGGTTTTCAAGCACGCGTGCGCACCCTGGTAATAGTACTTAATATGTTAGTGTATATATAATTGTTACTATAAATTGAGACATGTTTGACATATCGACAGTAAATATATCTGTAACTATGATTTGGCAGATAACCTTTCTTTGAGGAGATAATCTTTAAATCTTAGGGAACAGCTTAGCGATACACATGTAGGCTTTGCTTTGTACCTTAGTACATTTGGTTTACCATCTTCAATGTCTTTCTGAACGTTAAAAGTGACAAATCTCTGTACCTTTGCTGCAGTTTTCTGTAACAAATGGCCTAGAAATACACTATATTGAAAAAAGTTGCCGGACACCCCTTCAAAAGCAAATGAATGGATCCGCTGTGTTGTTAAGATGCGCAGTACAGCTCCAAATGGTATAAAAACAAGCCTGCAGCTGACCGCGATCATATTGTACTGTGAAGTTGAGTGAAAGTGTCGCGGCGGGAGATAACTGACTTTGAGACAGCAAAGATTCTTGGGTGTTATATTAATGGGTTGTCTAAAAGAGAAACCGAGAGGAGTTTAAACATACCAAAGTCAACCGTTTTGGATGTACTGAATAAGTGGAAGACACATGGCATGCCTGAAGCAGCAAAACATACTGGCACACCAAAGAAAATCAGTGATAAAGGACGTCAAAGCCTTAGGATAGTCGTTACAGCTAATCAATGGAGTACTACTGCACAAGACCTCAGTGTACAGGTCAGTAAAAATGCTGGAATTTCGGTATGTACATGTACCATTCATGGAGAACTTCATTCAATGGGTTACAGTGGTCGTGCAGCTGCTCATAAGCCTTTCATCTTCACTCGGAATGCTACTCGTCGTTTAGCATGGTGTAAAGAACATTTATCGTAGACCGTAGATCAATGGAAAGGGGTCCTATGGATTAATGAATCCAGATACACGATCCACGAGTCTGATGGTCGTGTGTGGGTATGGCAGCAGCCTGGGGAACGCTATTTACTACAGTGTACTGTTCCTACGGTCAAGTTTGGAGCTGGCAGTGTACTCGTGTGGGGGTGTTTCTCATGGTATGGTCCCGGCCCATTGGTTATTGTGGACAAACCTGTTAACCAGCAAGTCTACCTCAATATTCTGGACAATTATGCCCTATCAACTCTGTGGCAATACTATGGAACCAGGCCTTGTTGGTACTAGCAGGATAATGCACCGAGCCATAAAGCAAGGACTGTTACGCGTGGTTTGATAATTCCGTATCGTGTGTGGACTGGCCAGCACATAGCCCTGATCTTAATCTCAGAGAGCACATATGGGATGAATTACAGAATTCTGCATAAGTTTGGAACCAAGGCCTACCACTAAGCAAGTGTTAGTGGCAGCATTATGTACTCAATGAAAACAAATACATATTGCTGTGTTCCAAAACCTTGTCGAAAGCATGTCTCGAAGGGTCAGTGCATACATTAAGGCCAAAGGTGGACCAACACCGTACTAATGTATGTCAATAAATGCTATGTTGTTTTTCTCTTCTAGGTGTCCGGTGACTTGTCAATATAGTGTATTTTGTGATCCCACAGCATAACTTGGTTTTCAACAAAAACTGCAGTTCAACTGGTATTTTGAAATAGGAGGTGGCATGTATGAAACTATAATACTATGTCCAAAATCGTACATGCAAGAGTTTTTACAAATGCAGTGTGTGTAAGCGATGTCACATCAGAAACTGTAAGAACACGAAATTAAGAATGAAATTTTTAATTCCAGTGTAAATAATTTACAACTAAATTTATTATTTTCAGTGAGTGCAGCTTCATACTATAAAACATAGAAGTGGCACAATGCTAAGTGTTCTACAACTTGAGGAGCATTATAAAACAAAATAGGTCATAACTGTAACAGTTGTGTTTATGGGAATACCAAAAATATCTGAAAAATACGGTGCAAAGTGATTACACATTTCATAAAACAAAACTTCTAAAAGAATGTAACTCTGTTCACGGAAAGTGAAATCAGTTAATCAGAATCATTAATGAAAACCTTAAAAAAAAAAAAGAAAAAAATACCAATTACTCTTACAAATTTAATAAAAAATATTCTGCATATCAAAGTTTACCACCTTCACTATTTTTTTCTAGACAGTATAATTTATGTAACTCAAATAAATCGTAACTCGCATATGTAAGACTACATAAAGACATTAAACATAATTTGCAATTTTTAGCGAAATGTTTTCCACCATGTTGAATACGTATCTCACTTTTTAAATAAAACATGAAGACTGTTTAAAATAAAGCTTTCCAAAAGCAGACAGACAATAGTTACGTGCCAAACATAAAGGAAATTATTTCTTTACACACAATGGAGTATACACAAAACGAATTTTAGCGATTACTGTTAAGTGGAACACAAATGCATGTCACAAATACCAAAAACCGATACTTTAGTAAAGATTACAATACAAACACTAATTAAAATGCACTTAGAATACACAAACCTTTTTTAAATGCATGGCAAAATAAGTACATACTAAATCTAATGGAACTTATTCCTTCTCACTGAAGTACACTGAGTGATCACTGAATTATGACCACCTACCTAGTACTTCGTAGGTCCCGCTTTCGCTCTAGTATCCGACGGGCATCAATTCAATAAGATGTTGGGAGATAAGGTCAACCAAGCTGTGTGTAATGCAGCATTCAATGGAGGTGATTGGTATATCCTGATACGCCATTTCATAGTGTCCCACAAGTGCTCTATTGGCTTGATAGCAGGGGAGTTCGAAGGCCAACTGATATGCTGGAAGTCTGAACTGTGTTCCTCAAACTATTTCTGCCCAACATTGGACCTGTGGCTTGGTGCATTGTCATCTTGGAAGACACAGTCACCATTCGGGAAAAAGTGCAACATTGCTAGGTGTACACATTCAGCAAGCAATTAACATTATGGGAACCAGTTATGCGTTGTTTCACATGTACCAGGGGTACAAGTTTCTGCCAGGTAAACATACCCCATGCAATACAACCACCTACACCGGCTTCCATGCAAGATTGATAAAGTGCCATATGTTGTTTGTGCTAAATATGCACACGACGATCCCGGCGCCCAACTTACGCAATTTTTGCACCAGACCAGTCTTTTGCACTGATAAACTGTGGTTAAGAGAGGATACTGTTGCAGTTGTGTGCTGTTATAGCCCATACATGTCAGGATGCAATGAATGGTCATGACAGATACTGTTCCGTGTTGACCTTTGTTGTATTGGGTAGTCAACTGTTGAACAGTGCTGCGTCTGTTGGCCTGTATGAGTCATCGTACCGGCACTCACCTCTCACATCAACCTTTCGCAGTCCTGTGCAGTTTGGCTCCTGTATTGTAATGTGACCATTTTCACACGTCCTGATACACTTTAACTATTACACGCCGCTATTTTCCATGAATTTCATTAAATATACAAAATACGCACTTGGATCGTCATACCGTCTTATAATAGCTTGGGGGCAATGACTGCCAAGTAACTATTGAAATTCTTGCAATTCATCCTCCAAAATGTGGAATCCTTTTCAATATGCACTTGTAGAAGTTCGCTATTGTGTTCCATGGTGTTGCTGCGGAACTACTTCATAATTCGGGCCACATTGTTTTACGATTTAATTAATTGCAAAGACCAGGTGTAATTTACGCTTAATTATTTTTTATTTAATTTAAATTGTATTTCCTTTGCTCCCTTTCGGCCTCATAAATCCCCTTTTCCCCACTGGAGCAAAAAAAAAGCCCAGGTGGTCGAGGCGGCTTATTGCGGTTCCCTCTGACACCTGTGGTAGTGACCAAAGAATTTCTTCTTTTCACTCTTGCGAGAAGCACGGCATTCACGAAATGGCCCCAGTGCTAGCGTTGCTGGCAGGACAAAACATCCCGGTATTTCAGAAAGGCACATGCAAAAGTCCGAACCCATGTCAAATGAATAGGCGAGTTTACATTTTTTGTACATCTCCTTTAGAAGTAGGCACCAGCAAAAGTTGTAAAGCACACTGCGGTGTCACTAGAAAGTTGTAACTCTGTCAGAAGGAAGCCCCGGCAAATTCTTCGCAATTCATCAGATCCCAGAAGTTATGTCCCATTGAAATTGTGGAAACCTCACCTGCCCAACACGCCAGCTGCCGCGAAAAGGTAGCCGAGAGGCTCAGAGTGCCAACCAATAACCACTAAGGTCATGCACTGGTCAGCTCAGCTGACCAATACAGACCCCAGGCGGAAAGCTCCTAGAGGGCTGAAGGCACGCCCCTACCAGGTGGGAAATTAAAGGGACGTACATATATACAAAGGAAAAGCGTAAGCGAGATATTCAGATAGAAAATAATCAGAGACCAGAACCCTTAAGCACTAAGTTATGGACACATATTCATAAAGAAGATATTCAGGGACCAGAACCCTTAAGCAAAAAGTTATGGACGCATATACTAGATTGGCTAGTTACGAGATACTAGGGACTTAGATGTTATGAGCACTTAGATACTTGAGCATTCAGAGTCGAAGACTCGTAGATAGATATAGTTATCTAGAGACTTAGAGGTAGAATACTGATGCTGAGACTGAGGAGGACGAAACTTATAGTGGTCATATGGGTAGGTAGATCCAGAGCCGAGAATCGGTAGGAGAAAAGCAAAGTTCATAACCAGCATACCCAAAGACCTTTACGCTGCCAGTGTGGGACCTCAACGAGCGACAACCCAACCGACGGAAGGTAAGATGTTTCCCCCAATTCCAGTTCCAATGTTATCTGTATATATACATATGCACGGTCACTATGCCTCCTCCAGATAGATTGAGGGATTTATTTTAAAATTAAGCTCAAGGGTGTAACAGGCTTACGCAGCAGTTGACCAGTCAACATGGCTAATTTTACTCTTTTAATTTAAAGTAACTTTTATTTGGCCTCTGCTTAATTCACATACTTTTCTTATAATCAACATTGTTAATTACTTAACCTGTTGTAGCTTTATGAATACCTCGTAACGAACCTATATGAAACACAACGCGATGTCCATAAACTCTGAGATTGGGTTCCTTAAGTCTATGGGCACACAACCTCACTGTTTATCCAGTTAGACGATTAAGTATTCTGTGACCACTGCACTACTGTGGGCGTGGTAATATAACTGGTGCCTTAAGACCAGGATTCTAAAAACCTTACTGCGATACTTTGGTCTACAGACTAGCAATAATTAACTAATGAACACATGATTTTGAAATATGTATCAAGAAAAGCGACAAATATATACACAGAAGGGTTGGGACAGCGATAAAATGCAGAAGTTGAAATTATTAATCGGTTTTAGTACTGGTCCAGCTGAAAAAATAGAACGGTGAATTTTTGGGTGATTTGGGTTCATATGTTTATATTTAGTTGGGTTAACAAGTTCTGGCAAAATTGAGTTAATAAGTTCTGGTGGGGTTTTTTTTTCTTCAGAAAAAATTCTGGTTGAAGAAGTGAAATATGATATCGGTTACTGATGTTTTGATGGTTGTTTATTAACCTTAAATGTAAAAAGGTTGAAAACAAAACTGTTGATCTGAGTGTATTGAGAATGTTAAATTTAAAGTGCACGGAATAAATCAATAGAATACTTAACATAGCACCAGGTGGTGCCGCGCAGTTAAATTAATGCACAAAACGTTAAGTTCTTTTAATAAGTGTTCCTTCCTTCACCAGTACTGCCAGTAGCCAAATTTATGCTGCATCCGACAGTAGTCGAGAGGGAAGAAAATTTAATTTTCAGACTGAATATATATGTTGAGTATAAATTGTGGGCTGCAACCGAAAAAGTTGGATTTCATTATTTACGGTAAATATTTATCGCAGGTTAATAAAAGGTTTAAAAGCATCAAAAAATGAAATATAACAGTTAAAAGATTTTTGAAACTATCTGAATGAGTGTGGCTAAACAGTGTTTAACAGTGAAATCTGCAGAAATTACAGAGAAACTATTTCCTTGAATACAGTTCAATTAACTGAATGTTTTATATGTTTAACAGTAGCATCCATATATGGTTTATGAGTGTTGATATTTTGTTCATAACATTGGTTGACGAAATTTGTGCTTAAAATTTGTTGATGTTTTACAGTGCATTAGTGTATAAATGTGTGTGTAGTGTATAACGAAGTAAATTTCTCCGTCATTTTTGGTCTACGCCGGGATTCGAACCCGAGGCCGCTTATTCCGGAACAAGTCGCTCTACCAACTGAGCTACGCAGACGATTATTCTGATTCCTATCTGCCTTTTATGTCGTGTGCGTCCTGCTGGCAGGTACGTCACATCTCCCCTCCCCCCGAAAGAGGGCCGGGGGCATGGCCCACGGGTCAGCCATGACCATGAATCGTTGCAGGCAGCCATCCACTGTAGAACGTGCACTTGAGAACTCCCAGTCAATCTGCTGTGTGGAATGCAACATCACACATTTTTATTTTTCGAAGCGCTGGAGAAGGAATTCCCTGATTTTTCCTGTCTCGCGGTGTGGAAATAACATCACACCAATGCGAGATTTTGAAAGGCCGGGTCATCCGGATAGTTCGGGCGCCATTATAACGAAGTAAATTTCTCCGTCATTTTTGGTCTACGCCGGGATTCGAACCCGAGGCCGCTTATTCCGGAACAAGTCGCTCTACCAACTGAGCTACGCAGACATGTATTCTGATTCCTATCTGCCTCTATGTCGTGTGCGTCCTGCTGGCAGGTACGTTACAAGTGGTAGTCACAGTAATCAGTGGGTAAACTTAATTTCTTTGCTGAATCAAAATAATATACATTAAGAATAATGCTTTTCAGAAATGTGTAGGGTTTATGTTGCTTTCTTAAGATTTATGTCTAATTGCTAGTAGTAAGAAGTATTTACATAAATGTATTTTATGCCATGTTCGCTCTAAATGTTTTGATTTGTAGTGTTTTTTAAATGTATGCATCATGTCCAATGAGTTAACAGTTTAGAATTCTCTATAGAATCAGGATAAATAAGCCCTAAATATGGGTAACACTTTAAAATTTTGTTTTTTTGTTGGTTTATCTCTCACGCACCTTGTTTTGTTGAGGAAGTTTTATTCTCTGTAGTTCGCCGACACGTTAAGGAATATTTTTAGTAATCTGCGAGGAAAATCTTATATGCTAGGTGTCCTCAGGCAATTAAGTACTAATATCAAAATGTCGGACATAGAAGAAACGCCTCCCCCCCCCCAGTGCAACGCAAAAAAACGTGCAGTCCATGGCAGGTATGCTAAACTACATTCCTATTTTTACAAGCACAGAGGAGCTCTTAACGGCGCAACATTTTTTTTAATGATCGGTGGTATTGGCCAATTAGCGGAATGGTCCTCTCTAGTTAAAATACTAGCTGCTAAGGCTAAGTGCAAAGCTGTCGCCAGTCAGTTCCTTACTGACGCTATCAGCGTGAGAAAAGAACCAATTACAGGAAATTTAAAGAGGCTGTAATTCAATGCTTTGATGCGTAACAGCTGATTACAGTGAAAATGCAGACATTTAATTCTTGTAGGCAGCGTTCAGGGGAAAAGGTTGCCGAGTACGTGTCCCGTTTAAGGGGATTGACTCATTCCTACTTAGAATGTTTAGACCAAGATAAACAACAAGTTCAGGAATTGGTGGATAAAACCAAGATGTCACAGTTCTTAAATGGGCTTAGTAACAAGTTAAAACGTGTGGTTTCATCATTTGCGCCGAAAACCTTTGCTGAAGCTGTCGATAAGGCCATTCTGGAAGAACAGAATAAAGAAGTAATTGGCAGGACATTAAACATGTTAGAGAAAGACCCCAGAACGATGCAGAACTCCCTGCATTCACCGTCTCAAGCGACAAGCTCAACAGATGCTATTTCTGAGTTATGTACTCAGATGGCTCGACAAATGTCTGAGCACGAGGTGCAGGTCGGAAATTTAAGGGTGGAGAGCCTAGAACTCGAACTTAAACTCCAGGAGGCCAAAAAGGCACATAAAACCCCAGGTAGCCCGCATAAAAAATTTGCAGTCAACAAACCCTCCAGAGATTTCCCAGAGCTACAGAAATTTAGAGGCGTCTGTTATTTTTGTGCGAGTCTCACACACTACAAACGTCAATGTCCTCACCGACAGACGGACAGTTAATTTCACCCAGGCTCGCGCAGCAGCCGTGGAGAGACTACAGGACTCCCGCGTCCTTTAACCCCTTCTCCCACGCCAGAAGAGCAATTTCGCCCAGGCGGGTGCTCGGAAAATTTCAATCGGGCTCAAAATTTTAGGAAAAAGGTCCAAGTAACCCTTACTAGCTGCACTATGGAGGAACAAGGGCGCTTTTTATCCTTAGTGTGCATATAAATTGGCGATGCAGAAGTGGTGGCGTTTTTAGATTCTGGTGCGGGAGTCAGTTTGTGCGACCCAGAATTATTAGAAAAAGTCAGGGATAACATTAAAATCAGTCCACGTGATTCTGGCAGACATGTGAGAGGAATCACCGGTAACCCTCTCCCCATGCTATGAACTTCCCACTGTGATTGGCAAAGATACGATTATACACCCCTATCATGTAACGGAACATAGGCTTCACACCAGTTACTCCTTAATTCTGGGATGGGATTTATTAAAAGCTCATGGTTATGTGTTTAATGCAAAAAAGGCTACGTAGCAAAGGAACGGAGAATCCGATGCTATACCGATTAAATCTCAGAAAAAGGAAAACGGAATAGTATTAGGAAAGCTAAGATAAACAAAGTGGAACAGAGATGTCCTCCCGGGGCGGAGTAAGACCTAAGATATCGGGCATCAGAATTCCCCACGATGTCATGAAAGAAATTGTCCCCCTTTTTTCTCAGAAAATCATAATGGTTCGGGGCAAACCTTTTGCTGAAAATCCTAAAGGCCAGGTGTTGGTCCAGCCCTTAGAGACGTATTCACAGGGAAATATCAGGATAGGTCGATCAGTGAATATATTTGCATTTTTGAACTTCACTTTTAGTTGGTAAAGTTCGATGAACACTTACTTCACTTTTAGTTGGTAAAGTTCAGTGAATATAGTTAACCTTTTAGGCCAAATACCTGTTTTGATAGCAAATTTTACAGATCAGCCCTTCCACTTAAATAAGCATAGTAAAACTGTGTTTATCCAACCGATAGTAGAAATTAGCGCAGTACAGGAGAATAAGGCTGAAAAATTGCCCCCTTATCTCGCAAGGATTTTGACCTCGAAGGGTTAGACCCAAATTGGAGGAAACCATTGGCCCGCCTACTCATGAAATATAAAGACTTTTTGCACGAACTATATCTGAATTAGGAAAATGTAACCTTCTTTATCATGAAATAAATTTAAACACATGTCCCTATCAAAGGAACTTTTTACCACATTCTTCATCATCTCCGGAAGGAGGCAGAAAAGCAATTAACAGAATTATTAGACGCAAGCATTATTACTGAAAGTGCATCCCCTACATGGCCACTATGCTTCTCATGAGAAAAAAGGATTTTAGCTACAGGATCTGCATAGACCTGAGAAAATTAAATGAAGCAGTAATTCCAGACCCCTACCCCTTGCCAAGGATAGAGGACCTACTTGAATCGGCTAAGGGAAATTTCTGTTTTTCTACGCTGGACATGCGTAGTGGTTTCTATCAAATAGAGTTAGCAGAAAGAGATAAACACAAGACTGCTTTCTCATCACCGCTTGGGTCTTTTTAGTTTGAGAGGTTACCGTTCAGAGCCCGAAATTCATGCACTAGCTTCCAGTAGCTAAGCGATGCAGTACTGTTCGGCTTAGCGGAACACAATATTATGTGTTTTATAGATGATATTTTTCATAGGATCAAAAGACAGAGACACATTTGATTAAATTGGAAGCAGTGTTTAAGCAAATGAGGGAGCATAACCTTACCCTTGCCCTTAAGAAATGTACTTTTATGAGGCCAGTAGTGAAGTATTTAGGGCATGTGGTGGACGGCAAAAAAATTCAACCTGATCCCAAAAATTTGTGTAAAGTAAACGACTTTACAACCCCCACTACTCTAAAGGGCCTCAGAGGTTTTCTTGGGTTATGCAACTATTACAGGCATTTTATTCTTTCCTTCTCTGACATTGTGGCCCCTCTGACCGAACTGACCAAGATGGGAAAATTCAAATAGTTCATGGAAGCGGATACGGCTTTCCATAGAATAAAACAGTGCCTTTTGAGTAACCCCGTTCTCGCACACCAGGATTACAGCAAACCATTTTATTTGCATTGTGATGCTAGTAATCGGGGCTGTTTTAGAACAGAAGGATTCGGATGGGAAATTGCAACTAATTGCTTTTATGTCTAGGAAGCTAATTCAGGCGGAAAAGAATTACCCCACAATAGAAAAGGAACTTTTAGCAGTGGTTGCCACGACTAAAAATTCGAGGCATTACCTATTGGGGAAAGAATTTTTTTTGTGATCAGTGATTACCACCCTCTCACCTATTTACAAAACGTGCATGATTGCAATAGCCGCCTTCACCGGTGGTGGTTAGCCCTTAGCGAATACACGTACAAAATTTTGTAGGAGAAGGGGAAAGAAAGCATTGCTGCAGACTGGATGAGTCGCCAGTATGACCCGGATGAGAGAGTAAATGCACTGGATCCCACAGTGGAACAGGAAGAAACAGATTGAGTACATAAATTGATAGTACACTGGAACCTACAAGATGCAGCTGCTGAACAGGAACTGTATTTCAATTGCTTTGCACGCGATAAGGATTTGAAAGTTGGAGATAGTTTTCTTGCATACTCCATACTTGGAATCAGGCCTGTCAAGAAAGTTGGCACGTCAAAATAGAGGCAAATTTGAAATTCTTAGTTTCCCAACTCCGGTAAATGTCCGGATAAGGTCAGTGACCGACCACCGAAAAGAACAAGTTGTTCACTTAAACAAAATTTTCAAGGAATCTGTGAGGAAACCTCATTTAAGTAGGGAGACCCCCGCATTCGAATGGAACGGAGCTCCCCGGTCTGAGCCGTGTACCAGAAGATTACGCAGACACATTTAGCGACAGCACCGAAGAATTTGAGTACATCCCCATATTCGACTACCCCCCGCCACGTACGTAGCAGAAGCACCTCTCCCGAGTACCAGTGCGCCAACTACACCTTTGGAAACTGCTCAGGAAAGCCAGCAACCGGTTCAGGTAAATGAGGAATTTATTGAGGAAAGCGAGGATTCCTTTCGGTCCCCATATCTCCCCCATTCGAGAGTCTCAATAGCAGACACCTCAGCGGTTCAATGCGAGGTAGCGAAACCAACGGAAATCACAGTCGAGGAATCTTTCGCCCACGATGAGACCAGCACTATTCCTAAAGTTGTTAGTGAAAGTGAAATGCCCAGTGGGTAAGCATCACAAAATTCAGGTTTTGTCGACAGAATGTTGTTAAATTTAAGTCAACCGTTAAACCCGGAAGGAAGGTCTTGGTTTGATTTAGTGGACAGATATTTGTCTAACGATATACAACAGAATTTAGCAGCCGAAAAGGAAGCGTCGACATCAATAAATTATGCATATCCTCAGTGGAACAGAGCAAGGGTAATCCCACCCGAAACTTGGGTTTAGGGTTAATAGCCAGATTACTAGAAGGTGCGGTGTAGGTAAATTCAATTTTCTTGCTACAGTATATAGAAATGAAACCTCCTCACTCCCCTCTCAAATTTTTGCTTCATCAGCAATACCTAGTAGTGATAGTTGTCAAAGAAAAATATATATTTTTTTTTTTCTTGAAGTAATAGGAAAATACGAATGAAATATTTGGTGGGAAATGCATCGCTGGAAAAGTTAAAGTAATACTGTTCGGTAATTTAGTTTAAGGGAGCTCGCGCATTTAGCCATTAATAGGTAATACAGGGTGTCTCAGAAGTCCTTGACACATTTCAAAAATTTATTTAAAAAAAAAAAAAAAAAATTCATGATAGGAACAAAATGTTTTCAGATTTTGTTAACTTACTTAACAAAGTTTTTTTCTGTTTCCCATTTAGGTCACTATGTGGCGCTATTGATCCAATTGCAAGGTTAGTGGAAGAAATGTCAACTCCAGCGGAGAAAGCTGTGTCGGGTGCTTTTTTGAAACCAAATCTGTTACCCTAGTGCAAAGAAATTTACGTTCAAAATTTGGAAGACATCCTCCAAGTCGTTAATAGCATCGTAGGTTGACATAATAAGTTTCTGGAGACTGGAAGTGTCCTTGATCGGCCCAGATCTGGAAGACCAAGTACCAACAAAGGTGACATCTAAAGCATCCGTGAAGCCTTTTCACGTAGCCCAAGGAAATCGATACGAACCGCCGCAAACGAATTGGTAATTCCTCGTGCAACAGTGCATCGAGTCTTACACCAGAAACTGCCCGTATGCCTACAAAGTGCAGATATTGCAAACTCTTCAGCCGGACGACAAGCCACGCTGTTCTAACTTTGCTGGTGAAATATGATAAATCATGTAGAAGAAGATAATGACTTCCTACGAAACATTTTGTTTACAGATGAAGGAACTTTCCATGTTTCAGGAAGAGTCAATCGCCACAATATAAGAATTTTGGGATCTGAGAATCCATATCACGTCATCGAACATGTTTGGGATAGTCCTAAAGTGAATGTGTGGTGTGGATTAATGGCTGATCATGTGATCGGACCTTTCTTTTTTGCAGAATCCACAGTGACAAAAGAAATTTATTTGGACATGATTCAAATTTTTGCTGTCCTTCAAATTTGCCATTTGCATCCTAAAATCATTTGGCAACAAGATGTGGCACTGCCACATTGGGGTAAGATTGTGCGAAATTTTTTAAATAAGGAATTTCTAAACAGGTGGATTGGATGAGATGGACCTATCCCATGGCCTCCCTGCTCTCCAGATATTACACCTTTAGACTTCTTCTGGGGATATGTCAAGGACAAAGTTTATTCATCCAAAGTGCAGAGGGTTGATGAACAGAAAACTCACATAGTTGCTGCAATTGCATCTGTTACAGAATCCATGTTGGCACGTACATGGGCAGAGATTGACTATCGGCTTGATGTAATCCGTGCAACAAAAAGGCGCACATATTCAAGTTTAACTACACACACACAAAAAAAAAAAAAAAAACTAAGTAAGTTAACAAAATCTGAAAAAATTTTGTTCCTATCATGAATAGTTTTTTGTTTTTTATAAATTTTTGAAATGTGTCAAGGACTTCTGGACACCCTGTATTACTGTCTCAAAAATTAAATAAAATTCAATCACTGTACAGCCGTTTAACGACTGTGCTGAAAAAAAAAAAAGTTTTTTGTTAAAACATCGCTAATAAGGTAAAAAGCAGTCGATTCTAATCCAACGATTACAATAATAATAAATAGACGAAGAGTTCTGGGAATATTCATCAGGTATTTTGACAAGTGTTTTGGAATATTTGTGAATACATTATTTACCCTGGGATAGTTTCCCATTGTCTTTAAAATAACACTTATTACATGTCCATAATTAATAAGCAATTATGTAAGAACTAGATAAAGAGCTATAGGTAAGAGTGAGTTACTAAGACTACATAAATAAGTAAAGAGTGATATATGCAAGAAAAATAAAACTGCATTTAGTTAGAAAATGCTATAATAAAAATTTAGCAGAATAGGTAAGTAAATATTAAGGAGTGTTCCAAAACTGGAGATTTATTTTTAGAAATAGTTAATATATGCCTTGTCAGAAATAAGAGCACTTCCTAAAATAATAACAGGTTCAGGAATTATTTCCTTATAGAGTCGGTAGAAAAAAAAAAAAAACTAGAATCAGTAAAGTATTGTTATTTTAAATAACATCGAGCGAGAAAAAAAAATAAAATATATATATATATATATATATACTGAAGAGCAAAACTGAAAACTAAGGAAAAACTTTAGAATTTAAAACGAAAGTTGCAAAATAACCTGAAGATCAAAACGCGCAACGCAGCAGTTTTGAAAATTCAGAATTCACATTCTATTAAGAAGAGACCTAAGCAAAAAAAAATACATATATATTTTTGACTCATACCAAGTACAACATAGAAAAGGTTATGTATCTACCGGTGTAAGTAAAAGGAGAAAAGATAAAAAAATAAAATAAAACAACTGAATGTAGAAAGTGTCGAGAATACTGAGCCTTGGCTTTATCAAGGACCAGCAAAAACTCTGCATTTTCTCACTTCCACAAAGACCTAGTTGGAAATGGGTTTCTGCAAGGCCATAGATGCAAGTAACAAGCCCACCAAAAATTGTTTTAAGAAATATTTATATGTCATGACCCCCGCAGAGTTGTATGACCTAGCACTAGTTAACAATTTCGCTTGCATCCATAACCCTCCTGGCCCGACCCATGCTCTTCATCTGTTACTATTAAACAGAGAGAAGAAGATTAAAGAGAACTCAAGCTGTGAGAGTGACATAATAATTAGAAATAATTTTCAGCTATAACGAAATGCCAAGTTCGCCTGAGAGAGAATTTAAACCTGTAAAGCAATGCAAAAGAAATCCAAATTTTTACATTGCAATTAAAAAAAGGAAATATTAAATTTTTAAAAAAATCAGATTTTTGAAAGAAAACTTGATTCTAAAACCCCCTACTCTACAACTTCTGACAACACAAAAACGAGAATAAGTTAAAGACAATAATTAACTAAAGAAAAGCTTTGTGAAAGTTATATGACTTAAACAATTAGTTGCAATATGTACAAAGTATTTCAGCAGTGCTTTAAGTGCATAATTAAGTAGTTATTAAGAACTTAACTACTTTGAAAATACAGCGCAAAGAAAAGGAACTATGCTTAGCCATCTGCTGTGCCTAAGTTTCCTAAAAGACGCGCAAAGTTACCAAGAAAAGAAAGAGTTAAAACCCGCAAAAATGTTAACAGACAAGCCAGTGCCTAAAAGCTGAAAAGCAAAAAATCAACAGAGAAAAAAAAAGTACAAGAAGTACAAACTTTGAACTTATAAAACCTAAAACCCAAAGACAAGGAAGAGAGCTTACCTCTTATGCAACTAAACTTTCTCCACACAAGAGAAAAACATGGCTGACCTCTTCCCCAAGCGTCCTAACACTTCTGCCACTCCCTAGTCGCTGGGGGGCAGTGTGGGTGGGGCTGAGGCCTCCTCATACTGAAAGAAACCAACTCGCGGAGATTTTAACCAGAGAAAAAAATATATATATACTTAAGACTGTGGATCTGTATGATCAGAAAGAGCAGAATTAACTCTCCAGAATACATGAGAAATATTATAAAATACACGAGTGGTGTATTTAATAATCTTTGCATGTATTAAATCACCTTAGTGAGCTTCTATAGATTAATCAGAATCTTATTAATTTTAATGTTAGTTTTACTATTTTTAGTATAGCTATCCTAGTGATGAATAACTAGTTTTCTTTTTTATTTGTTTTTATTTTCTTTTATAAACAGATTTTTAAGCTTTTTTGTGATTTTGTCTATATTATTTAATTTTTTGTTTTAATAGGACCTTCATATCCATAACACTAAGGTTCCTTTTAGTAGTTAATAGGCATCCTCTAGCCAACTTCCTTACGGCTTTGATTGGTCAGAATCATATTATTAACTGTGTAGAAAATTAAAGCAGATCTGCCAACCTTACTCTATTATTCAGAATAATTTTTCTTAAAGTTCTTTTGATGAAAGAAGAAGGAATTTCGTTCTCTAGAAAACTATCTAATAGTATATTAATGTGGTAATTGAAGTCCAAATTGTTGCTGCAAATTCTTGAAATTCTTAGGACCTGAGAAATTAGTACATTCTCAATTACTTTGGTTGATATGTTATTATTCCAGTGTAGATATTTAATTACTTTGAAAGGAAAATTAACTCTTTTATCAAAGAGGCTAATAGATGGGTTACCTCTGTTGAGCTTAATGCTTAAGTCTAGGAACTCAAGTTCCTGATTACTGTGGTTGGTTTTACATAAGTTAAAAGAGCTAGGATAGATATTATCAAAATCACTCTCTATAACTTCTGAATTATTGATACACAGCAGATCATCAGTATATCTAAATGTGTAAAGGTAGTTATCTGAGCAGGTGGGGTGATTTTTAATGAATTTATATTCCTTAAAGAACAGGAATAGATTAGCGATATTCGTGGAGGTTGATGTTCCCATGGGAATACCGTTCACTTGCTTATAGAGAGTATTATTATATAAGATATGGTTATTTTTTATGCAGCAATTGAGATAAGAGTTCCAAGCTCCTACATTAACTAATTGGTTAAGTGCCCTGTATCAAACCACTTAGCCCCCCCCCGGAAATGTTGGAAAATTCCGCAGAAATGAAGCTAATTTTCGTGACTACAGACGGACAAATCCTGAGGGGAGCAGTCCAAAACATCGGGCGCACCATGTGCCAACCATTGCACTGCATTTTGTGCAAAGAACTGTTTAAACAACTGAGGTGCTTATCCCCAGTGGTCTATGTAGTAAACGCCGTCCTGATTCTGTTGACTGGGGTTGTTTTTGCAATGTACAGTACAGAATATCTGCTATGGAGAGCATATCGTCTAATTAGAGGCTCAACATACTTGGCCATAAAAACTGGAGCCATGGCCGGCACCGCCTTACGTCACTGAGCTGCGCGGATGAACAATTTCTTGGAGCGTCACTTAGCACATCCTGCTTAGCAAGCGCCTCCCCACGCACTAGTAATCCTAGCATTAGCCTTGCTAGTCAATGAAACTGCAAGTAAGTGTAATTTGCACACTATAATTGCCTCAAGCGCTAAGGAGGGCACAGAGCTGAGCGGAGATAAAACTTGCCGTCTAATGCCGAATGCCCAAATCACGTTGATCAACATTGACCACCAGCAGTGTTTGTGGTTTACAGATATGCAAAATGACCACACCTTATTCTCAATTAAAGTAACCTTCAAGCAGGCAACCTGTGTATGGTTTACCGCCCGGGACTATTTCACGTACGTTACCAGTATGAGATATGTGAACCAAGTTGTCTGTGCGAATCATGAAGCTGGGGATAAAGCTGCGTCAAGTTAAAGAAATCCGACGCACTAACGAAGGAATCCTTGGACTGGCCAGGTATCACTGATTGCCATCCATTGGACAGTGACAGCACCCACTGCTGGGTCATTGACAGCCAGCACTGCCACTTCCACCGGATATGGTTGGAAGCAGATTTCTTGCAAACCTACAAAGTACGCAGAATACTAGCAGTACAATGCGAATACCAACTCCTGATCGAGCATCATAACAGCGGCACGGAAGAAACTCTTACAGTGAGAGATCAGGCTACGACATCGACGAGTATCACGATTCAGCTTACAAGAGCTTTCGATCAGCCAGTGCAGATTCTGAATACTCACCTTATCTCTCGTGTAAGAAATCCCCAGGAAATTTACATAGACAAAGCTGCAAAACCATCATGTCCGGAAAGGTCACATCGGAGACGTGCAGGCAAACGAATCCATGTCAAAAAACTTTGTTTGATCCGTCAATGTTCAGTTGCCAATTCTACGAGAATTCTATGCGGTGCAGCAGGCAACAGTCATATCTACGGACAATGATGAAAACTAAGAAAAATGCTCTTCCGATGACGGTCGCTTGGCATCACCTACGGGTCTACAAGGACGGACAACTGACTTCGGACCTTTTACACTCAGCTCCCATACAGGTGAATTTACATTTTGCCGGGTATAAGCACACCCTGGAAGTGCGTACAGTGTGCCCTCGTTTTGTTGAAGCAGAAATAAAAACCTCAGGATGTTTGGCCTGCGACTCGCTGGCAACACTGAAATTTCGAGTTTTCTCTTCCTGCGCACCAGGGAGAGTAGATGTCCAGTTCGAACGCCTAATCGTTCACTCTAGGTCGGTGTACCTAAAAACGGAAGAAATCTCCATCAAAATAAAGTTCCACACAGACATACAGAGCCTCACCGAAAAGTTGTGTTTGCGGGGCAGGACAGTAACGACTTGCAAAGTCATTGAGGCATGTCTGGAGCAACACTCAATCTGGCTGCTCCACCCTAATATGACGTATTTTCATTCTCAGTTGTCGGCCCCTGGAGAATATTGGAACAAGGACTGGTAGCTCACTTACTGGACCTGGTCCGCCACGGGTGTGCTAAAACTTGTGGTGGTGGCTCTAACAGCTCCTCTGCTCCTCCTGTTCTTTATCTCAACAATGCTCACCTGTTGTCGACGCTAAGATGCACAAAACTGGCGATACCTTCCCGTTTCCTGATGTCATGCTACAGTCTTCACAAAACAAGCTTATATATGTATATAAATTAACCGAAATTATTCAATGGAAAAGACTAATACACTGAAAGACTATTGCTTTCCTCGTGATGAAAAAAAATACATGTCTTTTTGAAGAGGTGGAAAAGCGCAATATGCTGGCGCTCATGTCCTTATTTTATATTGTGTTATAATCAAAGGTGAAGGAACCAATTATTTTAATTTTATATTATTAGTATTTTGTATATAGTGTGTTTAATTAACCAAATTTTTCACAAAGTAGCATTGTAAGCTGTTCAAATGTCTGATACACCCCTAGCCGGAATAGAGTTCACCATAGATGGGAAAGATGTAGCCAGCAAAAGCTTGTACCAGTTTAACCAAAAAAATCGCGTCAGATTCGGTAGTCGTTGACCCCCATAGCACGGACTTTCGTGGGGAAGGGGAGATAATGTTCACGCGGAACTACTTCATAGTTCGGGCCACATTGTTTTGTGGTTTAATTAATTGCAAAAACCAGGTGTAATTCACTTTTAATTCTTTTTTATTTAATTTAAATTGTATTTCCTTTGATCCCTTTCAGCCTCGAACCCCCTCACTGGAGCAAAAAGCCCAGGTGGTCAAGGCGGCTTATCACGGTTTCTTCGGACACCGGTGGGAGTGACCAAGGAATTTTTCTTTTCTCTCTTGTGAGAAGCACAGCATTCGCGAAATGGCTCCAGTGCTAGCGTTGTTGGCAGGACAAAACATCCCAGTATTTCAGAAATGCACATGCAAAAGTTCGAACCACAGTCAGATGAATAGACGAGTTTACGTTTTACGGCCATCTCCTCTAGAAGTAGGCACCAGCGAAAGTCTTAAAGTACACTGCAGTGTAACTAGAAAATCGTAACTCTGTCAGAGGGAAGTCCCAGCAAATTCTTCGCTATTCATCAGATCCCAGAAGTTGTTCCATTGAAATTGCGGAAACTTAACCTGCCCAACATGCCAGCTGTCGTGAAAAGGTAGCCAAGTGGCTCAGAGTGCCAACCAATAACCACTAAGGTCAAGCACTGGTCAGCACACCCCAGGAGGAAAGCTCCTAGAGGGCTGAAGGCACGTCCCTACCACGTGGGAAATTAAAGGGATGTACATACACTGACGGAAAAAAAATCCCAACACCAAGAAGGGTTTGTGTCAGATAAACGACAGTTGGTAGGCGGTGAGAGTACATCTGTAAGATGTCTATGCAAATTTCGCGCTTGGCACATACGTGTGGCGCTAGTAGCGCCCCTCGGAACATGCAAAGCAGGTTTGCTGTAAATATGCGGTGTAATGTTCGTGAGCGTTAGTTATCGTTGAGATTCGACGTAGTGTGTTGATGTTAGTCAAGCTAATGCCTTTAAGAAGACGAAGAAGTTATTATCAACAGCTCACGGAGTTTGAACGAGGTCGTGTAATAGGGCTACGAGAAGGTGGATTTTTGTTCTGCAATATTGCAGAATGACTTGGCAGGAATGTAGCCACTGTGCACGATTGTTGGCAGCGGTGGTCAAGGGAAGGTACTGCCTCAAGAAGACCAGGTTCCGGCCGGCCACGTGGCACTACTGAGAGGGAAGACCGCCGTGTACGGCGTATGGTCGTGGCGCACCGTACCGCATCTGCGGCAGCAATTCGAGCTGCAGTTGCCACCACAGTGACACAACGAACTGTTACAAATCGATTACTTGAAGGACAGCTCTGAGCCAGACGCCTTGTAGCGTGCATTCCACTTACTCCAAACCACCGCCGTTTGCGACGTCAGTGGTGTCAAGCTAGAGCTCATTGGAGGACGGAGTGGAGATCTGTTGTGTTTTCTGATGAAAGCCGGTTCTGCCTGGGTGCCAGTGATGGCCGTGTGTTGGTTAGGAGGAGGTCAGGTGAGCGCCTGCAACCAACCTGTCTGCGGCCAAGACACACTGAACATACACCTGGAGTTATGGTCTGGGGAGCAATTTTTTATGACAGCAGGAGCACTCTGGTGGTTATCCCATGCACCCTGACGGCACAGTTGTACGTTGGTCTGGTGATTCAACCTGTTGTACTGCCATTCATGAACAGCATTCCAGGGGGTGTTTTCCAACAGGATAACGCTCGCCCGCATACCGCTGTTGTAACCCAACATGCTCTACAGAGTGTCGACATGTTGCCGTGGCCTGCTAGATCACCAGATCTGTCACCAATCGAGCACGTATGGGACATCATTGGACGACAACTCCAGCGTCACCCCCAACCAGCATTAACCGTCCCTGTATTGACCGACCAAGTGCAAAACGCATAGAACTCCATCCCACAAACTGACATCCAGCACCTGTACGACACAATGCATGAACGTTTGCGTGCTTGCATTCAACATTCTGGCTGTTACAACGGTTATTAACATACCAGCATTTCACATTTAAAATGCCTCTTCTCGTGCTTACATTAAGCTGTGATCTTGAAAACTTAATCGATTAAATATGTTACCTATACAAATGTATTGCCGCCAGTTCATTCCTCTACAACTATTTTTTCGTGGTGTTGGGATTTTTTTCCCCCGTCAGTGTATATACACAGAAAAAGCGTAAGCGAGATATTCAGATAGAAAATATTCAGAGACCAGAACCCTTAAGCACTAAGTTATGGGCGCATATTCATGTAGAAGATATTCAGGGACCAGAACCCTTAAGCAAAAAGTTATGGACGCATATACTAGATAGGCTAGTTACGAGATACTAGGGACTTAGATGTTATGAGCACTTAGATACTTGAGCATTCAGAGTCGAAGACTCGTAGATAGATATAGTTATCTAGAGACTTAGAGGTAGAATACTGATGCTGAGACTGAGGCGGACGAAACTTATAGTGGTCATATGGGTAGGTAGATCCAGAGCCGAGAATCGGTAGGAGAAAAGCAAAGTTAATAACCAGCATACCCAAAGACCTTTATGCTGCCAGTGTAGGACCTCAACGAGCGACAACCCAACCGACGGAAGGTAAGATGTTGTTTTCCCCAATTCCAGTTCCAATGTTATCTGTATATATACATATGCATGGTCGCTATGCCTCCTTCAGATAGATTGAGGGATTTATTTTTAAAATTAAGCTCAGGGGTGTAACAGGCTTGTGCAGCAGTGGACCAGTCAACATGGCTAATTTTACTCTTTTAATTTAAAGTAAATTTTATTTGGCCTCCACCTCAATTGCTTAATTCACATACTTTTCTTATTATAAACATTGTTAATTACTTAACCTGGTGTAGCTTACTTTTCTAGGCTGTGTATATTTCCCTCCAATTCACAATTTGTGGCATATTGGATTTTTACGAATAACTCGTCACGAACCTAGATGAAACACAACGCGACGTCCATGAACTTTGAGATTGGGTTCCTTAAATTTATGGGGGCGCAACCTCACTGTTTATCCAGTTAGACGATGATTAAGTAATCCACGACCACCGCACTACCGGGCCGTGGTAATAATGGTAGTCAAAATCATTACAGACATCGTTGTTAAAATATACAAAATACACACTTGGATCGTCATACCATCTGAGAATAGGCTGAAGACAATGCCAATCACATAACTGTTGCGCGTGAAATTCTTAAAATTCATCAATATGCACTTGTTGAAGTTGGCTATTGTCTTCCATGAAGTATTCAAGTGAAAGCAACGAGATATCTGGTCTACGAAGGTCTACTTTAAAAATGCTACACAAATGTAATTTCACGAAGCTGCTAAAAAAATCAAGGCCATGGCATCCGCACATATTCAGCATTTCCGAAGTATTCGAAACTGAAAGAAACACTTTCGAGGAATCGTCAGTAACATTAAAATGGCACTCGGCCATCTCAATCTTCAGGATTTTCAATCTTGAAAGGTGCACTGCAGAAGATGTCTTTTTCTTCAATGCTCAAAGGTTACAGCAAACAGCATCAGTGATTGCAAATTCGGACAACTGTCAACAACAGTTTGCACTTCCAAATATCTGAAACTCATTGAAAAAGTTATCAGTTGGTTTCCTCTTATATTAAGAAAGTGTTCCATGCTGTTTTGGAACAAGTGTTTGCTCCTTATTACTTCAAAGTCTAATGTAGCATGCTTTAGGAGATTGAATTCGGAATACAGTCGCACTATAACACTCTCATACGACCAAACACATAACATTAAAGATGAAACATGTGGACAAAGCACTCTACACACATTTAAAGCATTCGGAGGTGGACAAGTAGAATATAAATCTGTTAATACATATTTCCCTTGGCTTCGAAAGAACTATTTTCGAATTCTGCAGCATGTTTGGTGTGCAGAACCTGGACTGTATCGATACCAACAATACTCCCTAGTAAAGAACAGTCATCAAACAGAGTGTTTGCATAATTAATGTCACAGGAAAATGTCAATAGAACATTATATGAAATTTCTATCCTTCTTATGAGTTTGCAATATTTCCCAATACCTTTCAGGATTTCAATGGAAGGTAGCACTCTTGCTCCTGTTGGATCCACTAGATAATAAAACTACAAACTTGGATTGTCACACCATCTGATAACAGCTTGGAGACTATGCTGATCACATAACTGTTGCGTGTGAAATTCTTGCAATTCATCCTTCGAAATGCAATACAATACTTTTTTCAATATGCACCTGTTGAAGTTCGCTATTGTGTTCCATGAAGTACGCAAGTAAAAGCAGCGAGATATTTGATCTACAAAGGTCTATTTTAGAAATGTTACACAAACCTAATTTCACAAAGCTGCTAAAAAAATCAAGGCCATGGCATCCGCACATATTCAGCATTTCTGAAATATTCGAAACTGAAAGAAAAACTTTCAAGGAATCGTCAGTAACATTAAGGTGGCAGTCGGCCTTCTCAATCTTCAGGATTTTCAATCTTGCAAGCTGCACTGCAGAAGATGTCTTTTTCTTCAATGCTCAAAGGTTACAGCAAACAGCATCAGTGATTGCAAATTCGGACAACTGTCAACAACAGTTTGCACTTCCAAATATCTGAAACTCATTGAAAAAGTTATCAGTTGGTTTCCTCTTATATTAAGAAAGTGTTCCATGCTGTTTTGGAACAAGTGTTTGCTCCTTATTACTTCAAAGTCTAATGTAGCATGCTTTAGGAGATTGAATTCGGAATACAGTCGCACTATATCACTCTCCTACGACCAAACACATGTCATGATAAACGAAACATGTGGACAAAGCACTCTACACACATTCAAAGCATTCGAAGGTGGGCAAGTAGAATATAAATCTGTTAATACGTATTTCCTTTGGCTTCGAAAAGAACTATTTTCGAATTCTGCAGCATGTTTGGTGTGCAGAACCTGGACTGTATCGATACTAACAATACTCTCTAATATAAAGGACAGTCATCAAAAAGAGTGTTCACGTAATTAATGTTACAGGAAAATGCCAATAGAACATCATATTAAATTTCTATCCTTCTTACGAGTTTGCAATATTTCCCAATACCTTTCAGGATTTCAATGGAAGGTAGCACTCTTGCTCCTGTTGGATCCACAAGATGATAAAAATACAAACTTGGATTGTCACACCATCTGATAACAGGTTGGAGACAATGTTGATCACATAACTGCTGCGTGTGAAATTCTTGCAATTCATCATCTGAAATGCAAAACTTTTTATCAATATGCACTTGTTGAAGTTCGCTATTGCGTTCCATGAAGTACTCAAGTGAAAGCAGTGAGATATCTGATCTACAAAGGTCTATTTTAGAAATGTTACACAAACCTAATTTCACAAAGCTGCTAAAAAAATCCAAGGACATGGCATCCGCACATATTCAGCATTTCCGAAGTATTCGAAACTGAAAGAAAAACTTTCAAGGAGTCATCAGTAACATTAAGATGGCAGTTGGCCTTCTCGATCTTCAGGATTTTCAATCTTGAAAGCTGCACTGCAGAAGATGTCTTTTTCTTCAATGCTCAAAGGTTACAGCAAACAGCATCAGTGATTGCAAATTCGGACAACTGTCAACAACAGTTTGCACTTCCAAATATCTGAAACTCATTGAAAAAGTTATCAGTTGGTTTCCTCTTATATTAAGAAAGTGTTCCATGCTGTTTTGGAACAAGTGTTTGCTCCTTATTACTTCAAAGTCTAATGTAGCATGCTTTAGGAGATTGAATTCGGAATACAGTCGCACTATATCACTCTCCTACGACCAAACACATGTCATGATAGACGAAACATGTGGACAAAGCACTCTACACACATTCAAAGCATTCGAAGGTGGGCAAGTAGAATATAAATCTGTTAATACGTATTTCCTTTGGCTTCGAAAAGAACTATTTTTGAATTTTGCAGCATGTTTGGTGTGCAGAACATGGACTGTATCAATACTAACAATACTCCCTAATAAAGGACAGTCATCAAACAGAGTGTTCGCATAATTAATGTTACAGGAAAAGACCAATAGAACATTATATGAAATTTCTATTCTTCTTACGAGTTTGCAATATTTCCAAATACCTTTCAGGATTTCAATGGAAGGTAGCACTCTTGCTCGTGTTGGATCTATGAGATGATAAAAATGGTCGGCACTAAATGCTATGGTTTGCAAATTGGATAATGCCAGCAATAACATTTTGTATAGAGCAATGTTTTTCGGAAAGATGACTCCTTTCAAACACAGGATGTTCTGAAAGAGAGAAAGAGATTTAAAGAGTTATAGAATTTAACAGGGATCTGTTCAAATTTCAAATTAGACGCTTCTACAGATCAAGAATTCAGAAACAGCAAAAATATTTTACATATCAATATTCAGAAAGTGATTAAATAAAAACTTAACAGAATTAAACTTCGACAAAATTCACAATCTTGTCTTTCAAAATTGCAGAGCACCCATCCAAAAATGCACTGAGACTATATTCCGCACCAAAATACAATCGCCAATTCTTAGGTAGGATAGTATTTCGGAGAGTCAGTTTTAGAAGGTGCTTAAATTTTTTTTTTTTTTTTTTTTTTAAGAGCAAAAATTATTTACTAGGATACAAAAATTCATATAAACCTGCCTTTGATACTGAGGAGGTTTATGGCAACCTTCCGCGTAATCTTCTACGGGCCCCATGGGCTCGCCTAAATAAATGCACCATCTCAACAAACGTGAAGAAACTAAATCCTCTAAAAAAAAATTTTAAATACTAAGGTATCTTTCTTATTGTATTATTAAGATTATTCTTGGCTTCCAATTAATGATTCATGCAAACTATGCTGATAAAAGTACTAAAACACCCATTAAATGCAAAGATCAAAATATATTGCCTACAATTAATATCTGGATGCCACTCTATTAGATAGTGAATTTGGTCATATGCTAGCACCACGACACAGACCAACTATAAAAATTCTGTATTATCATAGAACAATGATGAGGCAACAGAACAACTGCGAATGCAAATCCTTGATCAACAGAGTTCACTGATTTCCAACACAGATTGGCAATACGATGCCACATGAGCAATCTCTCTGTACGTGACATTTCAGAGGCATTGAAGATCCCTAGGTCAACAGTTCGTGATACGATACATGAATGAAAGAGGACTGGGTATGAATCTGCCAAGAAATGACCTAGTAAACTTTCAAAGCTAACAGAGCATGACAAGAGATTTCTGAGGATTGTCCACTCAGAATGCAAATCAACATTGTCTCAAATCATGTAAACCCTATGTGAAACTACTGAGACTGGTGTTAACACCAACAAATACAGTGTGCTGGTAGCAGCACAACATAGGTTTTCAAATCACAACAACATTGTGAATTACAAGAGAGATGGTAATACGTGAGAGTGGTGACTAGGGAACAGACTTTTAAGTAAATACACTGCTGGAAAGTGAAAAAAGAACACCCAGAAGGAATGTCGTTAGGAACGTCATATTATAATAAACTCATTGTCATAAAATTTTGCGCACCAAGAAAAAACAGTGCGATCAATGCGAAACCCGGTGAATAGCTATGGGAAGGGCAGACATGTAAATGATTAAAGTTTCATGCGATTCTGCATGCCCGCACGTCCAAGATCGGCGCTACAACCACAATACTTGGGACTTATAAGACGCCGCTCAGGGGACTCCACATTCATGCTGAAGTGCACGGTAAGAGTCAGGTGAGATCCCTGAGCGACAGACATGCTGAGGAGCTGCCGTAGATGTGCGTACAGGCAACTGATGGAGTTTGAACGAGGCCGTATCGTCGGGACAAGAGAGGCAGGGTGACCGGCGTGCCGAATCGGCCACCATTTGGGCTGGTTGTACAGTACAGTGTGATCATGTTGCGAGCAATGGACACCGGAAGGCCCTCAGACATGGCGTACTAGCTCTGGATGGCCCAGACACACCACCAGCAGAGAGGATCGTGACAGCAGCATGCACAGATGCAACGTCCTTGTCCAATATCCAGAGATATGTGGCAGCTGTACAAGGGACTCCTGTGTCCGCCAGAACCATTTCCAGACACCTGGCAGAGGTGAATCTGCACTCGACGGCCCTTACGTTTTCTGCCATTAACATCTGACCATCGTCGGCATAGATTGCAGTGATGTCAGCAGCAAGCAACGTGGAATGATACGGACTGGTGAAGTATAGTGTTCAGCGACGAATCCCGGTTATGTATGGGAACGAACGACCACCGTGTCAAAGGCTCGATGGTGGGTGCTATAATCCCAACCTCACTGTACAGCAGCACACGTCCCGATCTGCAGGCATGATGGTCTGGGGAGCCATTGTGTATGACAGCAGGACTTCCCTCGCAGTGATCCGAGGGACGTTGACAGCCCAGTGCTATGTACAGGATCCTGTGGCTCCATGTGCTGCCTTTCCTGGCGGAGAGGTCAGAAGCCATTTTCCAACAAGATAACACCCGTCCGCACATGGCTTGGGTTTTCCAGGACTGTGTACATTATGCTTAGACGCTTCCGTGGCATGCCAGATCGCCTGATCTCTCACCCATCGAGCACGTGTGGGACCAAATGGAACGCCAGCTTTCTCCATGCTCCAGTGTTCGTGATTTAGAATGTCAGTTGCAAGAAATGTGGGCCAATCTGTCCCAGGATAATATACGGTGTGTCAGACTCCATGCCAAACCGTATCACTGCATGTATCTGAGCATGAGGCGGTCCAATGTGGCACTAACGTTGACCAGAATGTGTACCATATGTTTGCAGGAAATCGTCTGCTGCTGTGATATTGTAATCGTTTCTGTCTTTGGTATGTACCATCTCACTACTAAAATCTCATTTTAATCTGACACCACCTTATTGGTGCACAGATTTTTATGACAATGAATATATGTTAATTGTTAAAGGCAGCAGAAACTGATTCAAGTTGGAATGTCATTAGATGAAATAATGACTTCACTATGGACAATATGCAAATGTACGCAGCACGTATTTAAGGACTAGGGCACGCAGAACGAAGTCATTTGTTTGGTGCCGTGTTGTTCAGTGTTCGTTGAAGCTACCATGCTTGGATGACGCAAGCGTGCAACATCTGTCCAGTAACCGGAGTCTGAGCAAGGCCGTATTGTGGGGCTCGGGGGAAGAAGACCGATCCTTTCGTCAAATTGCAGAAAGAGTAAGACTAGAGGTATTGGGAGTGGTAAGATGGTGGCATCAGTGATCAGAGGAGCATTTGGCCATGTGGTTCTGGGCAACAGAGTTACGAACACATGAAAATATCGGCGTATCAGGAGGCCAGCATTGGCAGAGCAGACTGCTATGGTGTCACAAATTCGATTCTCTGTCATACCAAGGGCGTCTACCAGAATGATACAGAATCGTTTGTTGGAAGCAGGACTACGGGTATGTGCGCTGCTGGTACGGTTACCACTGACCCCTGGTCAGCAAGTTTGGGGTGGTGTCATGAACAAGTTCATTGGAGGGAAGAATGGCGGTCAGTGGTCTTCAGTGATGAAAGCGGATTCTTCTTGGGAACATCTCATGGTTGTATAAGTGTCTCAAGGCGACAAGGTGAGCAGCTTCTACCATCGTGAATCCGCCAACGGCACACAGGCCCCACGCCGGGCATCATGGTGTGTGGGAAGCGATTAGCTATCACTCTCATACAAGTCTGGTGTTTGTACGGGGTACACTGAATAGCAGTACATATGTCAGGGACATCATGAAGCCGGTTGTCCTGCTATTTTTTAGTGCGGTCGCAGATGCGATATTCCAGCAGGATAACAGCTGCCCACACTCCACCCGGGCAACTCAACATGCTCTTCAGGCTATGCATCAACTCCCTTGGCCAGCACGCTCTCCAGCTGGCCAAGGGAGTTAATACACAGCCTGAAGAGCATGTTGAAGTTGATGCACAGCCTGAAGAGCAGTATGTGTGGGACTGGATCGGACAGACTCTTCCGTGGACACCGGCAGGCAGCGGCAGTCTCTGAATTGTGTGTCCAAGTTGAAAGCACATAAAATGCTATACCCAGGGCTCGACAAATATGCCTCAGAACTAGGAGCCAGCTCCCAAAATTTAGTAGACAGGTAAAACGAAGTCAAATTTCAAAGGATACTGCATGAACGTAAAGTGTGCTAATGATGCCAAAACAAAAAGTGATAAAGTATATTTGTTGTCAAATTTTCCTTTTTACCACTTATTGCAAAATAAAGTTCCAATTTGCTCCATGATTTTCTTTGACCATTCTTCTATGATAGTTGCACTCTCAAAAAACTTAAATTTTAGATTTTGATGTTATTAAAACACAATTTGTGGAAGTTAAATTTTGTACATATTTTATTTATTCGAAGTACTGTATTTCCCTTCATATAAAACTGCAGACCATAAAATTCAGAAAAAAAAAAAATCCTTCATAAGATCCGCTGCAGTGTATATAATCCACAGAACGCTTAACTAAAGAAAAAAAAAACCTGACACATAATTAGCAGGGGCATATAATGCGTAGATCGTGAAATTCGGAGATAAACCGACTTGCCTAAACCCAAACAAAGGCAGGTCATGATGTATGCAGATGATACAGCTGTTGTCACATCAGGTCCCTGAACAATGGCATAGCAGTGAAGCTCTTCCGGGACTTTCTCTCTCAGCTGAAAACCTACTACAGTGAGTGGCGGATCAAGATCAATCCGTCTAAGAGCAGTGCGCTGTTGTTTTTTTTATCTCCCCAAGGAGTACTGAAACTCGTTATGTTTCAAGAGACAATCCCCTGGGCTACCTCCACAAAGTACCTAGGGCTCCAACTAGATTGTCAACTTTTGTGGGTGGCGAACACCAGCTATGGCACGAATAAAGCTAGACAATGCCTTGGGCAGCTAGCTCCACTACTCCGCCGGAGAAGCTTTCTTACAACACGGCACAAAGTACTGCTGTACAAGACGGTCGTCAAGCCGGTGCTTACCTACGCCTCCTCCATCTGGATCGGTATTAGCAGGGAACAGCGAGAGAGAATAAAGAGGGTGCAAAGCCGAGCACTTCGAATGATCACTGGGGTTCCCCCTTGGACCCCACTTCGGAACCTGAGGAACAGACTTGGAATCGAGAAGGTACACGAGTTTTCCACCCGACTCGCCAGAAAGTTCTTCAAGAAAGCGGAAACCCACTCTAATGGACTTGTTAGGGGCACGGTTGATTACAATCCTAGCGAATTCCTTAGGTATCCCAGAACTAAGGCGGCGATCGTTGACCCCCTTGACAGAAAGAGTAAGTATGTGATCACTGGTGGGTGTTAGACAGACCACCACCCCCTTCTTTTCAGATTGGCATCGAGATGGTGAAAATGGATTCTGCTCGGACATTTGAATTTGGGATCGCCGAGTTTCACTCGCACCCTGGTGCATCGGCAGCTGGTTGTTGTTGTGGTTCTCTGTGATGTTGTGCAGTGCTTCGTTCCCTTTGCCCCTTTCGACACAGACTGGTGTCACGGATCACCCTCTCCTTTCACTACATTTTTCTGTTTGTCTTTCCTATTGAGTTCACTTACTCAGATGTCCTAGCTTCTTGTTTCTAAGGGCAGTTTTAAACCTGGGGTAAGACACTCCCTTCCTAAAACTTCTTCAAATATTGTATCGTATTCTGAGATAAATTATTTTTTACTTCGTATAATCCTCAGCGGTATGTCCGCAGATAATGAAATTTTTAGATATTCATCCTTGTAAACCTTGCAGATACTTCCACCCACACAAACATTTTTATCTGTAATTAGGCTTTGTAATCTCCTTTTTAATAATTCCAAATCATTTGAAGACAATGTAAGCACAGGAATAAACTCAGTATTCAACGATACACTGAGCTTCTTGCATACAAAACATTTCATCTCTACTGCATAAAACTAAACTGAACTAAAATTAATCATATAACACAACACTGTTTGTTGACTGAACATACTTCTCTGAACACTTAAGCACAAATGAGCTCTGAAAGGGCCAAGTCCCTCAGATAGCGAATGATGTAATATTGCATCATACTTTGACTTCAACCAATCAGAAAGCAAATGATGCAACACAAGCAAATCAGTTCAGGATTTGCATGATAATTGCTATTACTTGCATTTAACAGAATTGTCTGTTCATAGTAAATACCTTTTTTATATTTCTAATTAAGATAATAAAATATAAGAAAGTTAACCATATGGTTTTGAGTTAGCTTTGTAATTAGCATATTCCAGTACCAGGGATTTTTATACCTTAAATCCTATGTGTATAACAGCTATTTTTCCAGTTATTACAAAATATTACCATCCTCATTTTTTTTACTTCAAGCACACATATTAGTTAGTGTTTCTACCAAGTTTCGGAAAAAAATATGTGCCATTTTGTTTACAGCCCATTTACAGTTAACTATTAATATGATGATTTTTGCACTTTTCATGTAATAAAACAAACACATTAAAATGTAAATTTACTATTGTTTTGATATGACATACACTCCCGACATAAATAGCTTCAAATTGGTACCACAATTATTGAATTTGAACCATTAGTTGTCTATTTATTACATTTATTGACATAGGTGCAGAATCCAAGATGGCCGTCATTTGGTCTAAATGACCATTTTTCACATATGCCTGTATCTCGGCCATTATTGGGCAAAATATTTTCCAAATTCAGATTTGGAGGTTTCACTACCATATGTATCTATGGTAAAAATAAAAAAAAATCTGCTACTATGGTGCAGCAAGCTTTTCTTATAAAGCTTGCATTCCACGTATCTTCACGTGGAAGCAAGGTCTTTCCACGTGTCTTCATGTGGAATGACCCTGCTTATAGCCTTGCTGGACACAAAAGCACAGCTTGAAAAATATCTGAAAAGTTATATGCCCAGCTGGGCATGTGCAAAAATTATTTACCTGCACAGGTAGTAAAAGCTAGGTGACGAGGAAAATTTATCGCTTAAGATAGCAAATCAGAATTCAAGTTAAAAACTATTACTTACTTTTTTTTTTTTTTTAAGTATTTTGCATTTCCATTTTAAGGGTTTGTATTCAAAATGTTCAATGCACAAACGTGTGTATCTCAAGTTTTATGATGATGCTGAAATTGGTATGATATAGAATGATGATGAAATTGGTATTTGAGAAATTTAGTGATTAGCTGCCATGTTCTTTTACTTGAAATTTTTGCCCTTTGTCACTAAACACCAGAGGCTAGTTCCATCAGTGGCATACATCCTGTCACTGACTATAAACAACATTTAGAGCAAAGTTACATATGGCTCCAATATCTGGACATAGAGTATAATATAATTGAAGAAGTGATATTCCTCTGTCCTTGGCACTCCATAACAATAATACAACTTCCAGTGATTAGTAGTGAAATGAAACAGGACATGAAACAACTTTTTCTTGTAGTAGGAAATTCTAAACTTTCTCATTTTAAAATTTGGTTGCCTGGTCCGGGGAACTAGATTACATTTTATCTGCTCAGGCCAATAATTTGCATACCTCGGACATGGTATTTTTCACAAGCCCTGCAAAAGCTAGTCCATACGTCCTTACAAGTGAGATTGTGCTCCAGCAGGTACTTAATAGTTTGCTCCTTGCTGTAGGAACACTATTTCTAATCTTCCTCTGCTGCAGCTACGTTATTTAGGCTCAATTCCCAACATATCAAATGTGTCTTACAAACTCATAAAAACCCTCACGAAGATGAACTACGGCGTCGGCATAAGGTCTCTTGCATCTTTATATACTATGCTAAAGAGAAATAGTGAGAACCCACCTCTCTCCAGTGAAGCAGGTGTTTATGTGATCCCCCTACAGTATCTGGATGGCTCTAAACAATACTACATTGGAATGACCAAGCATTTGTTTGGAATCAGAGTCAATGAACATAAAAGGGGCACAAAATACGGTAAAGTAGCCATGGCACTATCCAGAGAAGTCAAATTCAAGTCCGTTACTCCTATGTGGGATGATATAAATAGAGATCCCAGAAGTCCCGTAAAATACGGGATCGTCCCGTTGTCCCAAGAAAACTCTTTGGGACAGCTTTCTGTCCTGTATTTTAGAGTTCAAGACTGAAAAACAAAATCGATGAGTTACAATTTCTATTCTTTTACAAACATACTTTATAACCTGCACGCCAAGCTTCCCCTAAGCTGACTTATCTCCCACGTCTAACTCTGTGGTCAATGCTCTCATTACATAGGCAAGCACAGTCTTGGCAGATTGATATTGGAGGATAGGAGGGCACGTGACCTTGACCCCTGGTGGATGCAGTCAGTAATCCAATCTCATAAAACTGATTTCTACAACATGTGTGTCATATATAAAAGAATGGTCACAGTATATGCTGAAATTAGACAGTATGTCTTGGGTGAAACTGAGAACAGCATTATCTTGGGAAAATGTTCTTCAAACAGTCCAAACTATTAATCAGACTGCTGCCATATCAAACATTGTTGAATCTAATTTGTTTGGTGAAGTAATGGTAGTGAAAACAGTTCTGAAGTCCAAAGAAGATAGTGAAGTCAGGAACATGTTGAAATTTAAACAGTTAGATGAAGTCTGAGTGGATCTCTTAAAAAATGTTGAAGGACAACTATCAAATTGAAAGAAAGTAGTGGTTTGTTATATGTATCCCTGGAACAAATGCATGTGTCAAAAGATTGTCTCGCATGAACGCACTGTGGACTGATGAGAAAAACAAATTTTCTGTAAAATCATTCTTCAATGAGGATTGTGTAGCTTTTCATGACATGATTCTTAAAAACAAACAATTGTTAAATGAAATTCATTCTTCAGAAAAGTATTGCAAGAGTGAGCAAGACATTCATTAATAAGAACATTTAGAATCATTTTGTAAGACTGCCATATGAGATGGATGAGCATACAAAACTTTCACCCTCAGTCATAAGTGTCCCGTATTTTTTTCCAATGTATCTGGGATCCCTAGATATAAAGAAATTAGCTATCTACTCTACCCCTAAATGTACAGCCATTCGGAAAACCTTGGAGATCATTACAAACAGCGATACTTGCAATGATGGCGTCTCATTCGAGTTGTCATGAATTTGGAACCAATTCTTCAAGTAATGCCTTCTCCCTACCCAGCAGGATACCGCATGCACAACCAACGTGATGCCTTGTATCTTAAAATGAATATAACATTGTACATATCTGCCAACTTTCAGAAACCGAAATCATAAAAAAAAAAAATAAAAAAAAAAAATTAATCGATATGTTCAATGAAAATTTTAATTGATATATTCAATGAAATTACTTGTCGCACATATTGATTAAATGTACTGAACATATCGATTAAAAATGATGTTACCTTTGAAACAAGTATCAACTTTTAATTGATATGACTACAGAACATAGTCGATGTTTGAATTTATCGGCAAGTTTATTTCGATTAAAATAGAATCTATACATAATTTCTCATAACTATGCTATCATAATGATCTACAAAGAGATAAAAATTTATTTTTATGGAGGTTTGCATCTCAAGGGAAGGATGTTTCACCCTTTGACCCCCAAATCCAATAAGATCGTATCCCATGCCATCATGGAACAAACTAAAATGTTTTCAAAAACGAACCATTTTTATGCTAGGATTATCTTACGGAGAGACGGACGACGAGACAGTCAAATGAAATAAATGAGTGACTGAGGCACACTAATTGGTAAATTATGCTCAACTAAAAACGAAGTGAATAAACACTTTGCACGAACCGCATCCAGTTCATTATAACTTTTAACAAAGGAAATTAATTTCGCATTTTTTTTTCCCACGCAGTCAACATTAGATTTATGCTTGGCGCTATATGATTAGTAATATAATTCCTTTCGCCATGCGAAAACGCTGAAATTACATCAACACATAGAGCAAAATGCATATTTTTCATTTTTTGAAGATTTTGTAATACACAGGAAACTCCGCATAATATGCATCACAGAAAGTTTTATAGTACTCCCCTCTCCCCTCTTTTATATTGCTGCTCATAGAGAATCACCAATACTAAATTTATTGACACTTGAAAAAAGAAAATGCAAGTAAAACTGCTATAAGTAAAACAGTAATAGTTTAAAGAGATGCAATTTGCAGAGGAAAAAATAGTATCACAACATATTAATTTGGTTGAATCAAGCCAAGATATTTTTATCCACGTTATCGAGACACCCATGGAACAAACAATGCATCAGGGTTGGAAAGCGTACAAACTTACTAACGGACGAGCAAAATAAATCACTGCTGGAGAAGCACTGGCTCGAATGAACATTGGACTTACTTTTTTTTTCTTTTAACTTCCTCTTAGCATTCTTTCGTTAGGTCAAATTTATTACCAGAGAAGAAGTTACGAAACCATGACCCAATGCACTATCAATTTCACAAAACTGACAGCTTTCGCTTAATTTCATCATGTTGGGTATAGATTTGGGCTTAAAAATTACACAGATTTAAAATCCGTTTGAATTTTTTTCTACAATAACTACGTTTTGAGATCGCATTTTGATCTGGGAGTAGCAAAAACATCTGCTCTCAAGTGCTTGCTCTAATGCAAGTCGCACCCCACTTTGGGGCCCCCTCAGAAGTTGCGACCCGGGGGACAAAGAATGCATTACATGAAAAAGAGAGGAGGGGGGGGGGGCAGTGATAGAGAGAACCAAGCCCCAAAGTTAAACAAGCCCAGCTAGTTGTTATCCTTATCAGTTTACGCGGGCGCAAGTTTTAGTGTTTGAAACAACGCAAAACCCAACACGGGGAAAAACTGCTGCAAATGTTCCCACATAAACACATTACGAATAAGTTTATTATCATAACTGAAAAGCTGTTCGTAGCTTACATCGGCGCTTTACTTTGAAGGAATTAAGTTAAATAAAAAAGTTTGAATAGCGGGTGCAAAATCATCAGAAAAAGGAAAATAAATCTTGGGAAATCACCAAATCCGCAAAATTAACATTTTGCCTGTAAAACAAGTCACGTTTCCGTAAATTTTACGGGAAAATCATAAAACCTGGAAGGTATGTATGATTGTATCTATTTATTGTCAAGTCAAGTTCCCGCATGGAAATTGTTAACGCGTTCTATGGCTATACTTCGGTTTGCGGCCCCCGTCATCTGGTAGAAGAAAGTAATGTGGCGAGAGTAATTTGCTGCCATTTATCGGGCGACATGAAACACGTGGCGTGGGTTATCTTTATAATGAATGTGTTTCTGCAGTGTTTTGTCTGGCCCAGTGGGGTGGAAAATATGTTTCCACCAGAATAAAAACCTGTCTTTCTGGTACAATAATTTAATTAGATTTATTAGGTACCAGGAAAGAACTGTTTCATGATGCGAATCAGCACCTCAAAGCAGTGTTCTGAGGAAAGACACAATTCCATCGGAATAAATATTCCAAAATGTGGTCTGCCAAATGATTTTTGTGAAGCCCATCTGAAAGTCTGTGTTTCAGAGGCCGCCAGTTACTTACTATCTACACTTTTGAGTGTGAGCACCAGTACAAGAATCCACGAAATTAAGGGGGTGGTTTACTGTCAGATGTTGGGATCCACGGCTTGGCAAGTTACAGTATGCATCCCACTGATCCATCATGATAGTACTTCTCGGCCCCGTAGCAGAATCGCTGCGACGAGAGACGTACGTCACAGATTTATTTTGGTCCTGCAGACAAAAACGATATCCCCAGAACCCTATTTAAAACCATTTTGTAGACTCCCTATCATAAATGAAAAAGTTTCCCACCTTTCAAAATTTCCAAAAATGAAAGTTAGGAGTAGTGAGGATTTCTCCTGTAATCGTTATTTTTTTTTTTTTCTCGCGAAGGACGACGGATGTCGCACATGGGTCAATCCATATCAAGAGGTCCAAAAAAATAAAAATAATAAAAAAGTAAAAATAATAAAAAAATAATAAACATTTGTTGCTTGACCATTTTTTTAATTTTTATATTTTGCATGCTGTTGACCATGTTGACAGTTGAAAACCACTATTGTTTTATTTTTATTCACATTGCTTTTAACATGGTGGCCATTTTTGTATCTTGGCATATGGCATTTTTGGCATATGTAAGGGTTAGCGGTAACTTCATTATCTCAGTTGTGGTAAGTCGTAGGACAAAATTTCAAATATTGTTACGTTAAGCACATTGTAAGGTAATTTTGCCAATTATACTACTATGCTTCTAAAAATGTTCTTTCACCATAAATTTTTTATTCAAAGTTTTGTATCAAAATTGCCGAAAATGACATTTTCAGGGTGGTTATTAAGGGGGAAGGCAATTTATTTTTTAAGTTTTGAAAATTTTTTTGGAAGTACATATATACAAATAGTCTCAGTTAAAAATTATTTGAAACTTGAGAGTTGCATACTTTTTTCTGCATGGCAGTAAAAATGTACTTTTTCAAAAAATTGCCAATTTTAGAGTTTAATATCTCTGGTGGGCAGTTATTTAAAAATCTGAAATTTACACACATTATAAGGTACTCTATTATAAGTAAGTAAAATTTTGAATTTGAGATTCAAGCGGTTTAAGAGATACAGCCTTGCAAAAGTCGTAAAATTTATTGAATAAATCATATTTATTACTGTGTGTTTATTACTGGTCTTCATACATATTTGTTGGTATTTATGGTGTAATAAGCTTTGGAATGTAAACAGGTATGACCATAATTGATAAAATAATACAATGATGAATTTTAATTGTTTAACAGCTGTAATTAAAATAAACAAAAAAGGGGGCATAGGTGTTAAATGCACTTAAAGTTAATTTTTCAAATAGTTCAGATGGAATTGCAATGCTTATATAGTTAGCAATTTAGAATAAGTGAAGCCATAAAATACTCATTTTATTTTGCATGCTTGTTTAATAACAATGAAATTTCTTCACAGAGTGATGCTGATATATGTATTATAAGAACGTCCAGTTCTTGTGGATAGTTCAGGGGTGCTTATTCTGTGAAATCAAATTTCCTGAAACCAAACCAAAATTTCCTGAAATTAACGTAGATCAATACTTACAAAAAAAAAAAAATATCAGAATATATGTGTTACATTTGTAATTTATTTCCCAAGTTCTGATATTTTTTTAAAGAACAGTGGCCTTTATAAAATTTTACTAATTGCAAATTTCCAGTGTTTGGCCCTTCAAAGCTATAAATAATACTTATAAAAAGTAAAATACTGAGAAAAAAAATAATAAAAAAGCTGCTCAGTAAATTTTTGTCATTGCATTGCACAATGACAAAGATTTCCTGAGCAGCAGCCAGCAGGCATTCCAAAGGGAAGGGGGAGGGGTGAACAAAAGTCAGCAGGGAGATCCTCCCTAGATTTCTGTGATGATGAGATGAGAAGTCTTGAAGGTCAAAAGCAGCAGACAGAGTGGGTGGGCCACTAAGCCCTGGGGTGGGGCAGGAGCAAAGGGGTACTGCCAGGAAAAGAAAGGGGTGAGAAATTTCTGTTTCGAGTAGCTCTGGGCAAACCCAGCACCAAACCACAAAGGAAAGCAAACAGTTAACACACTTTTAGAAGACAAATATAACATTAGGTGGGGGTGGGAGGGGATCTCTCCCAGCTGAATTGGGTAGACACAGAGTGGACCTGTTTCTCTTCTCTGTGGGGGTAGATTGACAGTCAGATTTCCCAACTCCCAGTGGAATTGAGTTTTGCTTTGGCCACCAACCAAGGGAAAACAGGGAAAGGACAGTGACAGGCCTTGCCACTGGCCATAAAAAAAAAAAAAAAAAAAAACGCCGAAAATTCCAGTACAACGCCGAAAATTTCCGTGGGGAAAAAAAAAAAAAAAAAAACGCAGAAAATTTCTGGTGGGAAAAAAAAATAAAACGCCGAAAATTTCCGGAGTACAACATCGAAAATTTCCAGAAAATAAGCACCCCTGGGATAGTTCTAAGGGGCTGAGCTTCTTAGTACATACATTTGTCAGTGGTACCCATACTTGGTCCTCACGTGACGTTTTGAATGAAGTTCTAGGTCCAGCTGGGTGATAGAACTTCAAATATATATCTTTGTTCTCTAAATTGATGTCCACAATTACTCCCAGCCACCTCTGTTCCTCGTACACACAGGTGATGTCATTGTTCCTAAGAGTTAGTGGGACAGCTTTCATTATAGGAAGATCCTCATATTCTTTTGAATTAGATGCTAAATAGCATCTTGTACTACTTTCCAAATTTGGAACAAAGCGATGAAATGTCCACGTCCCAGGAAATCACTGGCAGTTTCTTCTTGAGTAAGTATTTCTTCCTCTTTAACTTAAATGCATGTGATCCCTTTTATATTTTTCTTGCAAATGTCATACATATGTTCAGGGGTAATAAAGTAATTATTCAGAGGCCTTTGTAGACTCGCCTTAGTCACTTCTCGCTTTGTTGTTACACCAACACCATCATATGCATTCTTTCCATGTGATGACGCAAAGAAATTCCATTCAGCATCAAGACCAAAATCTTTCTTGTGGTGGCATAGGTCAATAAAATCCTTGTATTTATATTGGCCTGATGTTCCATCCAAAAAGTCAATTATTTTGTTAACACTGGGGACAATTTGCTTAATATGTGTCAGCAAGTGTGTTTGGAACATGTGCACTGCAACCATGTTGTGGTCTAAGTTATAACTAATCACACAAATGCATTGGCTGAGAAATTTGCCTTTTTGTTTGTAATACCACACAAATAGATGAACAGTTGCTTGTTGGTTTACCCAGTGTGGCAGCTTTAGATCTCACCTGTTCACTACAAAAGTAAAGTTTTCTGCAATGTCGTTAATTATTTTTACCCTCTGTCCTTTGTCTGTTACAGCACATTCTTCAGTTTTGTTATTAATTCCTCAAACTCGTTTACTGCATCCACATTTTCTTCAGGCTGTTCTATTACCGTATCAAAGGAAATCTCAAACTTCTTTTCAACGAATTTGAAATGTTCTGTCTTTGCTTTTAAGGAATGCTATCTTCTTTCTGAGGTTAATTTTCTTATTTTAGATGATGGTGAAATCCCTAATAAAGCACAGGCAAAGTCTACATTTGGTAAATGCTCAGTAGAAGCAAACTCATCTTTTTTCGACATTTTCTAATTGTAAAAATTATTTTTGTAACAGGTAGGACACAATGATTTACCAAGGACAAGCTCAGTTCCTTTTGTTTGAAATATTTTTTTCGTATAATTTGCTTAAATTTTTGAGAAAATTTTAGAAAATTATGCGAATTTTTAAGACAATGGATTGGCTAAAAAAAACATATTCCCCAAATTTTGCCCAAATCCACCAATATCTTTTAAAGTTACACCTAGTTTTTTTATTTTTATTTTTTTTTAATTAAGAAATTGTATCCTACCTTGAGACAAAAATTCAGACTTAATTTTAAGTTTTCGCATTTTAATTTTCAATAGAGGGGGTCCACCACAAGCTTCTGAACTATTAGTTAGCGATCGCCCGGAATGCTCAACCCAAGGTGTCAGAATAAGGCAAAGAATGAGTGGGAGTGTGATGCGGACATAGCCATGCACTAGTTATAAATGTGTTTTCTTCTTTTAAACTGGAATACCTGCAATTTTGATGCATTAAAAAAAAATGAAGGAAAACTTTCACCCATGCTGTAACTGTACAATCATACTACAGTACTCTCAAAAGTTCCTGGAAATAATACTTTTCTTTTATTTTTATGCTGCTGTCTCCCGTCACTCCTTAGAAATCATTTTAAAATGAAAACCTGAAATCATCATCATCATAATTACGGATGCTTTACGACTTTTGCAAGGCTGTATCTCTTAAACCACTTGAATCTCAAACTCAAAATTTTACTTAATTGTTGCTTATAATAGAGTGCCTTTAATGTGTGTAAATTTCAGATTTTTAAATAACTGCCCATCAGAGATATTAAACTCTAAAATTGGCAATTTTTTGAAAAAGTTCATTTTTATTGCCATGTAGAAAAAAAAGTATGCAACTCTCAAGTTTCAAATAATTTTTAACTGAGACTATTTGAATATATGTACTTCCAAAAAAAAATAAAAATTCAAATCTTAAATAAATTGCTTTCCCCCTTAATTAACCACCCCGAAAACGACATTTTCAGTGATTTTGATACAAAACTTTGAATACAAAATTTATGGTGAAGGAATATTTTTAGAAGCATAGTATAATTGACAAAATAGTACCTTGCAATGTGCTTAACATGACAATATCTGAAATTTTGTCCTAGAACTTACCACAGCTGAGATAATGAAGTTACCGCTAACCCTTACATATGCCAAAAATGCCATACGCCAAGATATAAAAATGGCCATGTTGAATGCAAAGTGAATAAAAATAAAACAATAGTGGTTTTGAACTGTCAACATCATGCAAAATATAATTTTTTTTAAAAATGGTCAAGCAACAAGCATTGAACCACTTTATATGGATTGACCCATAATTATTTTGTACTTATCCCCGTAGCAGAATCGCGGCGCCGGGCAACGTACAGCGCAGATTCATTTTGTACCCATCCCCACAGAAGAATCGCGGCGACAGCCGACGTACATCGCAGGTTTATTTTGTACTCATCCCCATAGAAGAATCGCGGCGACGGCCGATGTACATCGCAGATTTATTTTTTACCCATCCCCGTAGAAGAATCGTGGCGACGACCAACATACATTGCAGATTCATTTTCTACTCATCCTCATAGCAGAATCGCAGCGACGGCCGACGCACATCGCAGTTTTATTTTGGTCCTGCAGACAGAAATAATATCCCCAGAACCCTACCATCTGGCAGACTCCCTATCATAGATGCAAGTTTTCTGCCTTTCAAAATTTCCGAAAACGGAAGTTAGGCGAAGTGAGGATTTCCCCGTAATCGCAATTGTTTTTCTTCCGACATTCCCTTGATGCTTGAAGAGAGGATTATCCGGTATTGTTAAATATCATTTTGTTGCATAAATGTTTGTGCTTTGGTTTGAAAATGAGGGCAACAATTTCTGAAAACGAAAGTTTGATGGAACCCATTAATCTTTAATTCTTTTTCCTGTGATATTCCCTCAGCCCTCTATGGTCATTAAATATCATTTTATTAGATAAATGTTTGTATTTAAGATTGAAAATGGAGAGAAAGATTTCTGAAAACCGAAGTTGTACAGAGCAAAAATTTCTCCCTCTAATAATCCTCTACTCGCTGTGCTGCTGTATTATTGTTTAATCATCATTTAATTGCATAAATGTTTGCACTTGAAATGGGAAAATATGTTCCGAAAATGGAAGTAGAACGGAGAGATTTTTCCTCATGACAATTTTTTCTAGATCGTGCATCTAAGGCAAACTACCTCGATTATTTTTGACTATCTCTGCACGAATTTAAATCTTCTAATTTTTTTTTCTAGTGATGCCTCTGCGCTTTATTGTTGTTAAATATCATTTTATTCCATAAATCTTTGTTTCAGCTTGAAAATATTGGCAAAATTCCAGATAGAGGACCAGAATGTTCTTGATCCTAATTAGCATTGCAATTGCTGTAGTACCTATGTCAGACATTTTTTTTAGGTAGAAATATATGTCTGAGCAATTTTTATTGTTTTTCACATATAGTAGTTATCTTGCACACTGACCGCTCGCAGATTATTTTGTGGCATAATAATATCTGTCGCAGACTGACCAGGAACCTTCTGCTATGGGGCTTCCCGGTTGCATGTTTCTGGATGAGGGGCAGCAATATCTGCGCAGACCAGTCATTCTCGTGGCAGATCTCTATCCTGAATCGCTGCAACAACACGCACAAGGCGATTACATAACGGAGGTAGCAGCGCTGGGAGGAAGAAGCTGAAGCGCCACCTATTGGAAAATGTTTCATTTCCCGTGATTCCACGTTACTTTCTTTTAGCAGAATGCGAGGGCCGCAAACCGAAGTGCATCCCGTTCTATTATTAAGTTTGCAGTTTCTGTCCAACTTCCTTGAAAAAGCCATCTGGTTGATGTGCGAAAGCTTGGAAACGCCTATGCATCCATTTCCTACGCCAATAAATCGAATCACTAGTATGGTGTTAGTATTTACTACTTAATTGGTGTACTCTTCCTCGTTGCCAATTTATATCCTAGTTTTTGTCCCTTTGTTTTAAATATTATTAAAGAAATTAGACATCTAACTTCAATGACCTCTCGAAAATAAATTATATATGGGTCATTCCGTATTAACTCAACACAGCGACTTGACCTGACCATCTCAGATTTTAATGAAATTTGGTACATAGGTGGCCTCTATATAGATTAAGAAAAATACCAAATTTCATTGTCATATATCCACCGGTTTTGAAAATACAGCTATATAAAATGTCCAAAAACACCCCAAACTCGGAAGATGGATATGTTTTTAAATTGTGATTGCAGCTCCCCTAATTAAGATAAAGAGATGGGAAAAGTATCTTTTTGTAGTATTTTTTATGCTCTTTTATTTGATGTACAACAAACACCACAGGGGTTAAGATAAAAAAATTCAAATTTTGAATTTTTCAAAATGCGATGCTCCAAAAAATTCGAAAAAAATTTAAAACAATCTTTATATGTTTGGTATTTGATTGTGTGAGTTGTAACTCAGGATGATAATGGGTGTACTTAAAAAGCTATATTCAAATTTAGCCTAACACAAGAGTTCAATGAAAAAAATAAAAAATAAATAAAAAACATGTAAACTGAAAATAAATTTGGGCTAAATCTTAAAAAAGTTTCATTAATAACAATAGATATAGTATTTTTGTTATTTAAAACCATTTATTTAAACAATGTTTTATTTTTAATTGATTTGTTTAAAATCTGAGACTACATGGGTTTAAAATTTTTATTAATTTCATTATTCAGAATTTGTAATAATTCACATTACAATATAAAAAAATAAAAGACTGCAGTTGTACTGTAGGCTACATTTTGTTTTGGACAAAACTCTGCATGTTCTGACTTGAAAAACTGATTCTGTTGTTTAGATCATCGGTAACAAGACCCAACAAGCAGCAACTCGCATTCCTACCTTGCAGACCTCGGTCTGCTTTAGGTTTTGATGGTGATCAGACTTGTTTCATGCAGTGAAAGCGATATGTGTTTGAAAACTTTTGTGGTTGAAAACTTTAAATTGAATAAAGTATATCCTTTACAGTTTTGAAACTAGACTTTTATAAATTGAAGGTGTGCAGGATTTTTTAGCAAAAATAAAAAGAACAGGTAATGGGGGGCAGTTATTTTACTATTTGAATTTTACATTTTATGCACAAATAATCAACAATGGAAAGTACAAGATATGCAGTAATACAATGTTTCAATCCATTTAAAAAAAGTGACCATAGAGTAAGGGATAAAAAAGCTAAGAAATGTGACAAACTGGATGTTGGAAAATTTTGATGACTTATCAAAAGAGACTAAAATTTGTGATTCTTGCAGAAAGCAGATGAAAACTTTAAAAATTAGTCAAAAAGCAAATGAAACCTGTGCTGATGAGAAAATGGACGAAAATTTTGCATCTACATCAGAAGTAATTGAAACACTGAATACTTTGCTCCACGAATTGGGTGAATCACCTGTCAATAAGAAAAAGCTAAAATCTAAATGTTATGCTTCAACCAAAATTCAAAAAATCAGTTCTACTATGAAACGGAAGCTTTTTACAAATATTTGAGAGTCATCTGATGACGAGGATGAAATACTTCATGACTCTCTTATGGACAATCTTAAAAGTAATTTTTCTAACTGCACTAGAGATAAACAGTTGATGATTTTGACTTGCTTACCAAAGTCATGGAGTGTTAGGAAAATCATGCAAGAGTTCAATGCTCCTAATTATATGGTAAGACAATAAAAAAAAAATTCTGAAGGAGAAAGGAATTTTGGAAAGCCTTAATAGAAAACCAGATAAGAGTCTCTCTTCTGAAGTAGTACGATCGTTTTAGATGAAATTAGTTGGGTTTTACCTGGAATAAAAGATTGTGTTTCTGTTAAGACTGAAAACGGAGATAAAGTTAAATTGTCAAAGAGGCTGATTTTATGTAATTTGACAGAAGCTTATAAGTCATTCAAAGATAAATTTGCAGGCACGAAAGTCAGTTTTTTTCCAAATTCGCAGAGCTCAGACCAAAAAAACTGTGTCCTGGCAGGGTCTAGTGGTACTCATACGGTATGTGTCTGCACCACACACCAAAATGTAAAACTGATGATGGAAAATGCACAGGTCTGCAACCCAGTACAAAAATCGGAAAAATTTCACAAACTTATGTTTCCATCAAGATGACTTCAACATTGATGCTGAATGGCATTTTTCAGCAACAGCACACGGGAAGGTGCCATGTGCCTTCCCGTGTGCTGTTGCTGTTAGCTGCCCGAGCCAGCTTACAACGCCCTTACGAGAATCAAATTCAAACACCATTTCAGTTGTACGAATGGGCAATTCAGAACATTTTTGTGGCAAACTTTACATACATATGTAAGTCAAGAAGAATACCTATAAAGAAACAGACCAATTTTTGGAAAATCGCTTAAGCAAGTCTCTAACAATACAAGGTACCCAGAAACTTCATGCTTTTATTCCTATCCCATCGAGTAATTCAAAAATAAAAGTGAAGATGTTCTCAGAATCAAACGAGTCAGCTACTGAAAAAGTATCAGCATTACAAGACAGACTGCAAATAACAGAAATTAGTGGTTACATAACCATAATCTATTAAAACAACTGGTGGGTAGCGTATGTTCTAGCAAAAGAAGAGAGTGAGAATGAAGTTAAGGTCTCTTTTTTACATCCAGCTGGTCCATCTACATACTTTTCCTACCCTAGCCCTCAAGATGTATTATGGCTTCCTGTAAGTTACGTCTTATGTAAAGGTAAATCCTGTGACTCCGACAGGAAGACTCTACAATCTCTCTGGAACAGAAATACACCAAACTACTGAAGCTTTTAAAGACTATATCAAGGATCTACAGGTGTGATTTCACTTCAAATCAATGATGCAACTTTTTTTTTAATTTTAGGAGATTCTGCTTTAAGTGACGATCTAAGTTTAAGATTAGGAATATAATTTGCATAAATGTAAGCAATTCAATGCCATATGTTATTATTATTTTGATGTGTTTCTTGAGCAGTAATTGAAATTACTTTTTAAAGTATGTTTTTTTTATATTGTATTGTGAATTATTACAAATTCTGAATAATGAAATTAATATAATTTTTAAACCCATGTAGTCTCAGATTTTAAACAAATCAATTAAAAACAAAACATTGTTTTTTTAAATAAATGGTTTTAAATGACAAAAATACTACATCTATTGTTATTAATGAAACTTTAAGATTTAGCCCAAATTTATTTTCAGTTTACATGTTTTTTTCATTAAACTCTTGTGTTAGGCTAAATTTGAACATAACTTTTAAGTAAACCCATTATCATCCCAAGTTACAACTCACACAATCAAATACCAAACATATAAAGATTGTTTTAAAATTTTATCAATTTTTTGGAGCGTAGCATTTTGAAAAATTCAAAATTTAAATTTTTTTAATCTTAACCCCTATCAGGTCAGGATCAGCGTCATTTTCTTGTAGGACTTCCGTCCACAGGGAGTAGAGTTTAGGTCCCAGCCACCTACAGCGAGATCGCCTTTTGGGCAGGACACAGAAACGGAAGGAATGAGAGCAAGTCTAGCGACTTTGACAGAACAGTTTGTAGTGAGATTAGAGTACAGTAGATGGCGCCACCGTACAAGTACGATATTGCACATAGAGGGGTGAGAGAATTTCAGGTGGGGTATAGGAAAGGATACCCATTTAACCAGTGGGTCCAGCCTGGGGGCCGTCACTTAACGTGCTCGTCCGATGCACGGCGAATATTCAGCGATTGTTAGTAAATCACACCATCTCTGAAAGATCAGCCCAGGCTTGAACCTGGGGACCCAGCATCGATGGTCTGAAACACTAACCACTAAGCCATCCGCGGCTCGCTCTTAACCCCTATGGTGTTGTACATCAAATAAAAGAGCATAAAAAATACTACAAAAAGATACCTTTTTCATCTCTCTATCTTAATTAGGGAGCTACAATCACAATTTAAAAACATATCAATCTTCCGATTTTGGGGTGTTTTTGGACATTTTATATAGCTGTATTTTCAAAACCGGTGGATATATGACGAAATTTGGTATTTTTTAAATCTATATAGAGGCCACCTATGTACCAAATTTCATTAAAATCTGAGATGGTGAGGCAAAAAATGTCTTCAAATTGTGTTGAGTTGATATGGAATCACTCGTATGTATAAATTACGCAGTGGCGTATCTTGGGTCTTTCCGTGGGTGGAGTACCGTGAAAAAGAACAAAAAATGTATTGGAAATGGTGCCTAGAAGTCCTTAACTTAGCCGACAAAAAAAGCCCTTTGTTGAACGGAAGTGGTGGAACTGCGCATGGTTTACGTAAAGAAACTGCAAAATCACGATGTCAGCAAATGTCATTAAAAGTGCAAAGAAGTTATTATTGCTAAAGCAAATCCCACAAAAACGGCGATGGCTGTAGCTGTCAGAAAACTGAACACTGCGAATTTTGAGAAAATGAAACATTTGTTTAATACAGCTTACTACGTTGTAAAGGAAATCTTAGCTTTTGCAAAATTTCAAAGCCTATCTGAACTTCAAATTAAAAACACTAGAACTAGGAAACAATTATCTCAATGAACATACATGCAAAAATTTTGTTTTCTCTATTGCTCACACATTGAAGAATGAGTTAACTACTGAAATTAACGAAGCAAATTTCCTAACAGTTATAGCAGAGGGGTCTACAGATCGAAGTGCTCTCGAGCAAGAAGCTGTTTATGTGAGATACGTCCAAAATGGGGCATCAGTTACAAAATTGGCAGGATTAGTCCCAGTAGATAATGTCAACAGCGACGAAATGCACAAGTGTATTTTAAAAGGTCTATTGGATATTGGCATTTCTGAAGCAATTCTGGAAAAAAAAAAAAACTGGTTGGATTAAATTTAAATGGAGCTGCAACAAATATGGGATTTTACAGTGGAGTTCAAACAATGATGAAAGTGAAGTATCCACACCTAATAGTAGTTAGTGCACTGTGTAAACCACATGCTAGAGCTAGGAGTGCTTGATACAAAGAAAAATGAACCCTATATGGTTACATTTGAGCACAATAAAACAGGTCTTCAGCTTTTACCACTGGTCTCCAAAATGGCAGAGAGAACTAACAAAGGTTGCTCAAATGCTGGATGTAAAATTACAGAAATATGGAGGAGTACAAAATATAAGATGGGTTGCTAGTCAAGCTAGAGCTCCAAAATCCTTGGTTTTGAACTTTGATGCCACTTTACTGCATTTAGAGGACATTGCTCGTGACAAAAAAGAATCTGCAACTACAAAAAGTTTGTCAAAGAATATGAAGTCAGATAAATAAAAAAAAAAACTATTGTTTCTTTTGGATTTTTTATCTATTATTGGCATTTTGTCCAAGATGTTTCAGGCTGAAAATCTGTTAATATTTGAAGCTACCAGCAAACTTGAACTTATACTTCTACAGTTAGTTGAACTAAAATCTCAACTGGGATTGTTTCAAAGGGAACATAAAAATCTGATAGATGACTGTGATAAGAATATCAATCCCATTTTTGCAGCTGATTTTATTGACAGTACTGTTGAATTTTTAAACACTAGATTTAAACAGCTGCAAGAACCTCCTGTGTCATTCTTTCGTGTGTTTGATTTCACTGAGTGGCCATCGGAAAAACAGCATTTAATATCCTTTGGCAACCAAAACATACAGCTGTTACTTGAACATTTTAGTTATTTTTTTTACAGGAGTGGATAAAGAAAATTTGTCAAGAATGGGTGGCATTAAAACTTAAGATATATAACATCCTTAAACACCAAAAATCATCAGCACTTCAAGTTATTTACAAAGACTTAATTGCAACAAAATGACCCACAATACAGCAATATACTTCACATGGTAGAATTAATGTTTTCTCTTTCTGGGAGTACTGCAACTGTTTTTTAGCAATGAATATTCAAAAGAACGTGTTACGTACTGGCCTTCACCAAAATGGGAAACCCCCTCTCAAAGTTCAGCGCAGAAGCCTCTATAAATCATTGGCTTGACCATGGACCTGGAAAACGCCATATAGAATCTACATGACTAAATAATTAATCTAAATGGTGTAAATTGATAATGTCAAAAAGTAAAGTACACCTTTTCAATGCCAATGCTATGAAAGCAGAAATGTATTTATTTTCTGTATGTGGTGCATCCTGTTCCCACTAAAGGGGCTCTGACGACCGCCAATAGCGGTATAACTATACCATCGGGATCAGAGGAAATGCTATCCCACACTCACCAACCCGCTTGGCCAGCGTGGTGAGTTATGGCCAAACCCCTCCAAAATGACTCCACAACTTAAATCTTGGCCCTCAGTCTCCGGCAGCTGGAATGTACCTGGCCAAGGCAGCGGCCAGTGCGACATGAAGGCAGAGGGTGCTAAGAATCCCCGGAGGACCGGACTAGGCTGCCATCTGATGCTGACCTTGGCAACATACAATGGACGCTCCCTATCTTCTGATTCAAGGCTTCTTGAATTGGAAGGGGAACTACAAAGGATCAAGTGGGACATCGTGGGGCTAAGTGAGGTAAGGAGAAAAGGAGAAGATCTCATCGAACTGAAAAGTGGACATCTCTTCTACTATCGTGGGACAGATACTGGCAGAACTAGTGGTGTTGGATTTATAATAAACAAGAAACTGAAGGATAAAGTGGTAGAAGTTGAAAGTTCCTCTGACAGAGCTGCACGACTCGTTATCCAACTATCGAGAAGATACCAGGCTCAGATTATTCAAACTTATGCACCCACCACAAGTCATCCTGAAGAAGAAATTGAAGAATTTTATGAGGAAATTTGTCATCGAAATAATAAAGGTAAGCAGTACTTGAAGATAATTATGGGAGATTTCAATGCAAAAATAGGGCAACGGCAACAGAATGAAACTTCAATAGGTAAATTCGGTCACGGCAACAGAAACCAGCGTGGAAATACTCTCGTTGAGTTTGCAGAGGCAGAAGGGTTTTTCATCTTGAACTCCTTCTTCAAGAAAAAACCACACAGGAAATGGACATGGAGACATCCAAATGGGACGACAAGTGAAATTGATTTTATTATGTGTAACAAAAAATTCGTCATAGAAGACTGCAGTGTGCTAAACAAGTTCAACACAGGTAGTGACCATAGATTGGTGAGATGTAAGATGCACCTCAACACTAAACTTGAACGTGGCAAGCTCATAAGACAAACAAAATCTATTGACACAACCAACCTTAAAAAACACCATAATACCTTCAAGTTGGAACTGAAGAACAGGTTCTCTGCTTTAGAAGGCCTAACATCGGAAGAAGTGGACATCTCTGAAGTTAACAGAAAAGTAACCAAAGCTCTTATGGAAACAGCAACAAAATTAGCTGGGTTTAAGAACAAGTTGCATGTGAACAAATTATCAGGAAAAACCAAAATGTTGATGCAAAAAAGAAGAGAGATGAGGACAACTAAAGAAGATGTGACTTCCAAAGTGGAATATATAGAGCTATGCAAGACAGTAAGAAAAAGTATCACTGAAGACGTAAGGAAATTCAACTGTGAACTAGTGAGGAAAGCAATTGAAAACAACCAAAGCCTAAAGATAGCAAAGAGACATCTCAGTAAGGGAAGAAAACAGATTATGGCACTGAGAAAAGAAAATGGTTCTGTAACAAGAAATAGAGGCGAAATTTTGACAAGAGTGAAAGATTTCTATTCCAAATTATATGAAAGGGATGATACATGCACTCCAGACATCATGAAAGATACCAGTACCAGAGTTCCTCCAGTCCTTCCAGCAGAAGTTGCACATGCAATCAAGAACATGAAGCGAGGAAAAGCTCCAGGAGAAGATGGAATTACTGTAGACATCATACAAGAAGCAAGTGGAGAAATCGAAACAGTACTCGCCCAAATTTTCACTCGATGCCTTAATGAAGGAAAGATTCCTGAGGATTGGAACACCGCTACAATGATCCTGCTACATAAGAAAGGTGACATTGAAGATCTCGGAAACTACAGACCTATCAGCCTCCTATCAAATATCGCACGTAAAAGAGAATAGTACAATAATTAGAGCTATATAATAGTCAGAATTAGAACTACTAAGTGGAATTGCTCCTATCAGTAGTTTATAAAATCTTCACTAAAGTTCTTTCACACCGCTTGAAGGTAACACTGGACATGGCTCAACCGAGAGAACAAGCTGGATTCAGGAGTGGCTACAGCACAATAGATCATATCCATGTGCTGAGAGAACTAATTGAAAGAGCGAGGGAATATGAACTTCCATTGTGCATGGCTTTTATCGATTATGAAAAAGCCTTTGATTCGGTGAAACCATCAGCAGTTACAATGGCTCTGAAAACCTGCAGTATTGAAGATGCATACATTAATATTATTAATAACATCTATGAAAATGCAAGTGCAAAGATTAGGCTGTTTGAAAATACAACACACATAAAAATTGGAAAGGGAGTGAGACAAGGTGACACCATATCTCCGAAGCTCTTTAATGCCACATTGGAGGGTGTTTTTCAGTCACTGAGCTGGGAAAACAAGGGGATAAAGATTAATGGAGATTATCTAACCCACCTTCGTTTTGCTGATGACGTAGTCATTTTTGCAACTACCCCGTCAGAGCTGCAGAGTATGATCCAGGAACTTGCTGACAAGAGTAAAGAAGTGGGATTAAAAATAAACTTTCAGAAGACAAAAGTGATGTTCAATGCTTTTACAAGAAATGAAGATTTATCGATTGATGGAGAAAAGCTGGAGATAACAGATACGTACGTTTATCTTGGACAGCAGATATCAAGTGAGGGTCACATTGATGAAGAAATTAATCGGCGTACAAAACTTGCCTGGAGAGCTTTTGGAAGAAACAGCATAATTTTCAAGAGCAATATGCCATTATGTCTTAAAAGAAAAGTGTTTGATCAATGCATCCTTCCAGTGCTTACGTATGGTGCAGAGACGTGGACCTTAACTAAAAGAGACATGCAAAGGCTGCAGACAACCCAGAGAAGCATGGAGAGGTGCATGCTTGGTGTAACCAGGAGAGATAAGAAGAGGAACTCGTGGATCCGAAAAATGACAAGAGTGGAAGACATCATGATCAGAGTTAAATCCCTGAAATGGCAATGGGCTGGACATACTGCCAGAAGGACAGATCATCGATGGACAGCCGAAATTTTAGATTGGATTCCAAGGGACAGGAAAAGACCCAGAAGAAGACCACATGGGAGATGGGTGGATGAAATTCGAAAGTATGCAGGGGTGACATGGAGGAGACTGGCACAAGACAGACCGTTGTGGAGGAAACTTGGGGAGACCTTCGTCCAGCAGTGGATTGATAATGGTTGACAATGATGATGATGACATAAAAAAAAAATTCAGCAAAGTGACTATATGTAAATTCTACGTCGTTATGGTATTTATACGAGTCTGACTGGTTAGTTTCAAAGGAGGACAGGTACATTTTTAGACAAATAGCCCTCGAGGACGGGTAAAATTTCTGAGATTTTTCGTGCCCTGGTTTGAACTACTTCTACTTGCGCACGATTACACGACGCATCACACTCATCCGCAAAACACCCCCCACTCCTGTTGTATTCTTCCGCGCATTCGCTAGCAACTCGTACTTCATTCCGCCGCATGGAACCTTCACGTGGTGGCCGTTAGCATCGCTTCAGCCTCCCGCACCAACTGCTGCAAACAAACCATCGTACTTGCAGGTTAATACTTTGGAAAAATTATTTCCTTTTATCTAAAAAATACTATATTTTTACACCTTTCCCACTTATTTTGTATGCCTAAAAAATTGTATGTCGCACTTTTCCCACACAGTTATATTTTTTCGTTGAAATAATTTAGGACACTAAAAGTACACATTTAGCGAACTTTGAAGCATAGAGTTCTTTAAGCTATGATAGATGTTGAGGGAAGCTTTCACAAAATTTATCAAAACTGTTTGAATCCAACAAAGCCACGAATTTAAGATATAATATCACCGATTTTAATTCATTGACACTTCACACAAACTGAAACAACTCTCGCGAAACACGCGCTGGAAACATGGAGGGACTGAGGTAGTCCGAAGTCCCTTGGCCAAAGCAATAGCCAGTCACGAGCTCCGTAGCTCCTTCCTGTTGTCATGGAAACGCTAGCAGATGTTAGTATTGAAGCTCTTCGCATCAAAACAGCGAAGTCTCTCAAAGACCTAATTGCGTTACGTTGATGCCGTTGATCATCGCTCACCAGACTGATTCTCATAATCGAAATAAGCGAATCCGCTTGCGTTTTTTTCGCACTGATAGCCTCGACATATCTTAATATTGTTGATAATTGACTTTTGCTTGTGTATATTTAATTGCCTTTTATTTGTGCATTCTCTGGGCTTCGCAGCTAGCCTCGAATATATGTCACTGAAATTAAGATAGTAAGAGTAATGATGTTACAGCACTGAAAATAAATTGTCAACAAATCTATCATTTTAGAACAAAAGCATATGCAGTATTTGCAGTTAATCTAATGATCCTATGCAGTAACTATGCATCTGCTTTTATGAAGTTAATGGAAGAGGGGTCTCTCATAAGAAAGAAAAAAAAAACATTCACACATTTAATTTCATAGATACTTAAGTAGAGAAGTTAATGAATTATTAAATTATTATATTTTTTTTTAACTTTGAATGACCAGTAGATTTTGTCATTTGGCTAGTAAAATTTTTATTCCACTAGCCACATTGGCTAGTAGAAATTTCAGCAGTTTCATAAGGGCTGATCCCGAGGGACAGCATCCACAAAGGGTGAGCTAGAAGAGAGATAAAGTGAAGGAATCGAGAATGAAACACAAAATAGATAAAACTTTATCCTATATCAGTGAATTTTTGTTATCATAGTTCTCAAACCGTTTCAACATGGTGTTGTTGTTTTTTGGCCTTATTACAAATATAGAGATGGTAGTTTATCTTTGACATTTCATGCTCGCTATTATAATCATGGTTGGTAATATCCTATTCCAGGTAGAAGTTACCATGTGGTGCTACAGCAATATTTTGGGCTGGTGTTCATGATTCAGGAGTGCATCTTGGTAATCACAGTTAACTCAAGAGGGTCCACCAGAGGCATAGCGACATGGATGGGTGTGGGTGCCAATTTTCTTGTTAGCAGGAGTTATCCTTCTCGCTCTGGGTCCGATCTAATTGCAACGCTTAGTATATACGAGAGACATTAGGTGTACAAGTAGTTTTAAGACAATGCAGCATGCAATTTGGGAGAAAAACAATACCTTTATGAATCAAAATATGCACCGTCATTATCCCTTTCCGCCATCGGTCGGGCAGCTGACTGATTTCACATATAATGAATACTTCATTCTGTGACGCAATGAAGGCATCAACCCATTTTTGCACTTAGTCACATGTCTGGAGCCATACAGCAGACAAACTATGTTGCATCGATCAAACAAATGATAGTCTGAACATTTCAGTACATGTGGCCTAGTGTTGTCATGCAGTAATTTCATGGGACGAAATCCTTTGCCTGTGAGTGGACGTTTCCAACAGATTTCCTGGTTCAATCGCAGCAATTGTTGCTTGTAGCGATCAGCAGTTAACAGTTTGACCCTGTTCCAATAGTTCATAATAGAGCACACCCTTCATATCCCACCAGATGCACAGCAGAACTTTCTTGGAGTGAATATTGTGTTTCGGTGTTGAAGTCGTTGCTTCACCAGTGTTTTTTGCATTTGGGATTGTTGTACCATATCCACTTTTCATCACTCGTAACAATTTCCCATAGGAAAGACTGTTGTTTATTCAACAGATTCAAACACTTCAGGACACACTCATCCTTGTTCCTCTGGCTCAGGTCATGTGGCACCCATTTTCCTTCCTTCTGAATTTTACCCATTGCGCATAAATGATTGGAAATGGTTTGTTGAGTTACCCCCAGTTGTTCAGCTAGTTCTTTTTGCGTTGGAAGCGAATCTTCATCCTGCAATGCTTGCAGTTCATGTGCAACCTTCTGCAGGGCGCCGCTACGTTCACGATTGTTAGCATCAAAATCACCTGCTTTAAACTGTCTAAACCAGAACTCACAAATGCTTTTCGATACAAATCTCTCCCAGAACAGATCAACGCACATGCTGTAGCAGCACTTTTTCCTTGATGAACTTTGTAACAAATGCTGTATCTTTTTTTGATTGAAGGTTTAACAACCACCATGAGCAACTCAATGTGCTATAAGCAGTCGCCCGTCCGTAATTTAGGGCCACTGGTTCCAGGGAAGGGAGAGAGCCAGAGCCGTAAGACAAACAATATCCATGCCTCACTTGGATTCAAACCCGGACCCCTTTCCGACGAATGATCAGAGGCCATCGCTTAGATCACTTGCCATTTTTCACCTACAAATGTGAAAGTGCGTTTGACTGCTGGGCAAACTTCTGTGTCACATTTTATACTCTGGACCAGTCACGGTCACATGACAACGCGGGGGAATGTCGGATATGTCACACAAATTTTTTTAACTTATTTGTACACCTAATATATCATGACAAAATAGATGGAAATTATTGTAATTTCCACTTGTCAACTAAAGCTTGTTATCATACAGATAAGTGGGCTCTCCAGGAGTTATCTTAGTTACTTATTTTTCCTTTTCGTTATCACATTACTTATTTCTGTAATCACCTTTTGCATTTTCTTCCTTCATTTCATTTCTCACACTCAAAGTCCCCAAAGACACCCAGAGTTGCATCTCATCTGCTCCCTCTAAACTTCTCTTCCTGTGTCCAACTACCAAATTTTCTCTCAAGTTTGCCCCCCACTATCAGTGGCGGTTCTAGGTCAGGGGCCCAGCCCCCAAATATAACCTATTTTGGGGAAATATATATTAATTTTGATTAATTACCAGCACATGCAGGAATCCACCCCCACCCCCTTTTGTTGTCTAGAACCACCACTGCTCACATCTCCCCTGCTTTGAAGAAAAGGGCGCTTGGCATCTAAAGCTTTAAAAAAAATCCTTACGTGGTCAGGGATAATTTTTGTTTACCATATTCTGTTCGACAAGGGCAAAGTCAAAGTTCGAATCCTGTGAGGCATGAATGCTGCGTTAGTCTTTTAGCACTGGCTTTCTCCCTTTCCTGGAACCAGTGACCCTAAATTAGGGACGGGCCACCGAGTTGCTCACGGTGGTCTTTAAACTACCCTCTAGTGTTTGGGGGGGGGGGTAGTTGAAATACGGTGGTCTTTAAACTACCCTCCCCCAAAAAAACCCACTACAACGATCACCGACTAAGACTCAACTTGCTTCACCATAAACATACATGAGACTGACGAAGGAGAAAAAGAGCTGAACTTTTTAACCAAACGGGTGAAAAATAAGAATGTGCTGCAAAACAGCGTGAATATAATGCGGAGTGAGCAAGACAAAATTGTTCACTGAAATTTATTACGTAAATATTATCACTGTATTCATAAATATATATACATATTTTACATTTTAAAGCAACACAGGATAAATGTAACATCGCGGACAAAAAAATTATGATTATCAGCAAAATCTACGCTCTGTTCGATTTCAGTTTTAGGAGAGTTTTCCTCCATTTTGAAGATGCAAAACAAATATTTATGGAATAAAATTATATTTAACAACACTACTGGGTAGGAAAAACTTCGCAAGAAAAAAAAAGGATTACGGGAGAAACCTTCACTTTGTCTAACTTCTGTTTCCGAAAGTTTTGAAAGTTGGAATTCCGCCCATCGACAGAAAACGACCTCACCACCATTCAATACCACCACCACCACAATCCCTCTGAAATTTCTGTTTAGTTCTGCATCAATTTCAAGAACCATCGAAATGACGATGGAAAAGGCGGAATGCTTCGAATCCACTGAAGAATCTTGTGCCTGAAGATCACAGGGAAATTTTAGCGCCAACTTCCGTTTTCGGAATTTTTCTTCCATTTTCAAGCTGAAATGCAAATATTTATGGAATAAAATTATATTTAACAATACTAATGCGCCGAAGAAACATCGCGAGAAAAATAAATCACAATTACGGGGAAAATGTTCACTCAGTTTAAACTTCCGTTTCGAAAGTTTTGAAAAACGAAATACCATCCCCAGACCAAAAAACGCCCCGCCCCCCCCCCCAACTAATCCTCCAAAACTTCTCTTTAGTTTTGCATCAATCTCGAGAATAACCCAAAGAATACAAAAAAAGCGGAATTCCGCGAATCCGCTGAAGAATCTCATGTATGCATAAAGTTTACTGAATTACTTTATATGAGTCCCAGATAGCTTCACTTCTTTGCAAGTCTGTACTTATTTAAACATGAATTAACTAATTAAACACTAGGAATAATAACGGCCAGATGAGTCTAATAAATCGTACTTACGGAGTTTACTCTTTTATTCACGTTCGGCAAGAATACGTAACATGGAAAACATTCTGCTTAAATAGCTTGGTGTTGGTAACACAACGTATTACCTTAGACACAATGTTCTCTCTCTCTATCTCAGCAAAATACTCTTTGCAACTTCATTTTTTGTGACAATTCCAGATAATTTTAGACGTCTCTGTCGATCTTGCACAGGTTCATAGCACCCACTTCGATGGCATTTATATTGGACAGCAGTTCTACCATCTGCTAGCAGAAAGTCTGATCTGCATTTAACAAAATGAGACCGAGACTCAATTTCAATTTTCTCTTTCCACACAGCAAAATCGTTCATACAATTAAACTTTTTGTTTTCAAATGAAAGAGAGATATCCAAATATTCTGCCGCAATGTGTGTATGTAAAATCTTCAGAGATAAAAAAAAAAAAAAAAAAATTGTCACAAATACAACACGTCATATTCGTTACTACAGTATTTTGTTCCGTTAAACTTCCGTATTCGGCCCCCAAGTAGTTCAAACACTTTTGTGCGACTTGTATCCATCCGAGGGGTTTACCAAAGCGTTTGGGCTAAAGTTCCGTATTCGGCCCCCAAGTAGTTCCAGCTGAAGACAAAACAAGGGAGCTGGAAAGCAAATATTTATATTTTCGGCTTCCTTGTTTAATCTTAATTGATATCTAATTGTTTATCTTAATTTTTCTAATTATCATAATTAATTTTCATTGTATTAAGCAAATATTTATATTTATTCAAACAAACGCTTTGGTAAACCCCTCGGATGGATACAAGTCGCACAAAAGGCATTTTTTTTTTTTTTTGATTGGAGGTTTAACCACAGATATCATATCAGATTGGACACCCAGCCCGTGAGGCGTGAGAAGGTAGGCGCCATTTTCAGCGGGTCATGACGATCCATTTAAGCAAGGCTACTTTGCATTAAGTCAAAGGAATACGACTTTTGACACTGTGATTTTCTATTTATGTTGATATTCAAAGCAGTCAGTACCCATTTAGCGGCGGAAGTTTTAAAATTTAAGCAAAAAACAGTAATATTTCGTAGTGCTAACTAGAATGCCAAGGGTCTTGCAAAATATTGAATTATTTCAGATTCGACCAGGGCTTAAATTCAAGAGAAGACATTCCGGCACCTGCGATATAAAAAAATATCACGCTGGCTTTAATTTGCTGAGAGATATGATTTTGGAGTTTCTTGTAAATGAATGCTTACATTTAATACGTCATTTCGTTGCTATATTGCCCAAATAAATAATCTGAAATGTTAAAAACTGAAATTTCCTTAGTGCATAGCAAAACGAAATATCAAAATTTTTGGTAAAATTCAAAACTTTTTGAGCAAACATAATAAATAAATCAGAATGACAGAGGTAATAGCAACAAGGGAAAATATTCACATTATTTCAGCTTTTCTACGTAAAACATGTGGAAGCCTTTTTTTTTTTTTTTTCGGGTTCAAACCAATAGTTTGCTGGATTTAATAGCTACTTATTGATTTTAAATAAATTATTTGCTTTCCCATTATTTTAAATCGTTGCCGCATTACCTTCTTAAAAATGTTTTCCAATCATTTTCTATATTTGCATACAATACCAGCTTTAAATTTTAATATTTATATATATATACTGTAGCCGCCCCGGTGACGCAGTGGTCTAAGCGACGGCCTTTGATCATTCGTCCGAAAGGGGTCCGGGTTCGAATCCCGGTGAGGCATGGATGTTGTGTTTGTCTTACGGCACTGGCTCTCTCCCTTCCCTGGAACCAGTGACCCTAAATTAGGGACGAGCGACTGCTTATAGCCCATTGAGTTGCTCACGGTAGTCGTTAAACCTCCAATCAAAAAAGTATATATATACTGTATGTATTGTTTTCAGCATTGGGCAAAAGGCAAATAAGTAACAGCAATTATATTTTCGTTTCTCTGCGTAAGATTTTTATCTGAGGAAGCTTTCACCATGATTTATACAATAATTAAGTTCGAACTACCCTGCGTAACGTGCCATGCTCCGACATCTTGACCCGCTCAATGTGGCTCCATGCTTCTCACAGAGCAAGCCTGTGCTCAACAGAGCAGACATCCAATCTAGTCCCTTATACGATATCTGTGGGGAGAGCCCAACGAGATAGAAATACGTAGAGCGCTTACGTCGGGGAACGGGTGAAGCCACCGGAAACAAGTGGCAGCCATGTTTGATGAGGTACAGAACGATTTCCGTTCCGTGTTAAGCAAGGGAGTTTTCGTAATATATGGTTTGATGTTAAATAAGGATATAACTCAGAAATGTTGTTATAAACACCTAGGGGATGAGACTAAAACTTTAACGTATCAAATAACGCTTTTCATTGTTAGTTGACGGCAATAGTGTTTTTTAAAAAAATGATATTTTAATGGATGCAGCTTGCTGTCGTTGAATAAAATCTCATGCCGTAATTTTTTGACATTTAACAAATTTTTTGGAGCAAATTTTCAGAGAAATATAAGTCAGCGGTAATAGAGTAAATGAAAAAAAGAAAAAGAAACACAAAAATAAAAAATACAGTTGCACTCAATCCGCAATTTCGGTAAAAATTTTAGATATTCGTGGGTCATCACCATGAGAATGCTGAATCATCCCACAGCTTATCACTCCAAATACATAGACGCCAAATATTTTATGAGAGTTTTAAATGAAAAAAAAAAAGTTCGAAGAAAAACGGAAAGCAAACAATGAGTTTACACAGCCAAGAGGTACCAATATTAAAATACTTTTACCAACTGCCCCTATCTTATATATTCAGAAGAAAACTACTACTTACCTGGTTTTTATTTAATAAAAATTAAAAGTCCTTAGCACTGGGCATGTTTCTAATCTGTTTGTTAGTCTTGACATTCAACAACACAAATCTGTAAGCCTTATTCGTGGGTACGCAAGGCAATTGTGGTAACTTGACCATAATAAAGGTATCTCCCATCACATACACTAAATACTTAACACAATATAATTCTCACTCTCTCTCTCTCTCTCTCTCTCTCTTTATGTATATATAAGACCCAGAAGAATACCCCATGGGAGATGAATGGATGAAATTCGAAATCATGCAGGAGTGACACGAAGGAGACAGGCTCAAGACAGACAGCTGTGGAAGAAACTTGGGGAAGCCTTCATCCAGCAGTGGGTTGATAATGGTTGATGTTATACATTTATCAGTAAAAAGAAGTAAAAAAGCACACTCATGTAGTTATTAGACCACGTCAACACTGCACCTTGCTGCAGGAATCAGACGTAGTAGAAATAAACATAGAATTAACCAGAAGTAACCCACTTTCATGGTTCTAAACAAAAATGACATGGAATAAAACAACTCAGGAACCCCAAACCACTCTTCAGGGAAAGACATCTGGAGCCCCGAAGTTAAATCATAGCTTAGGTGTTACCGAAAAACCCCAGAAGATCCCATGGGAGATGGGTGGATGAAATTCGAAAGCATGTCGGAGTAACATGGAGGAGATAGGCTCAAGACATACGATTGCGGAAGAAACTTGGGGAGACCTTCATCCAGTAGTGGATTGATAATGGTTGACAATGATGATAATGATATATATATTGATTATATACAGTATACATATATTGTAATGATAATAGTTGTCAATGATCATCATTGTCAACCATATATATAGCATAATCATTGTCAACCATATATATATATATATATGGTTGACAATGATGATATATATATAGCATTATCAATCCACTGCTGAATGAAGGTCTCCCCAAGTTTCTTCCACAATTGTCTGTCTTGAGCCTGTCTCCTCCATATTACTCCGGCATGCTTTCGAATTCCATCCACCCATCTCCCATGAGTCTTCTGTCCCTCGAAAACCAGTTCAAAATTTCAGTCGTCCATCGGTGGTCTGTTCTTCTGGCAACATGTCCAGCCCATTGCCATTTCAGTGATGTCACTCTATCTCTCTCTGTATATATATTCTTTGAGTTGTCTGCATTCTTTGCATGTCTTTTTGGTATCAAAAGAAAAATATTTCTATATATCCTGCTTTTCTTTTTTAGTTAAGGTCATACATACAGTATACATATATATATATATATCATCATCATCATCATTGTCAACCATTATCAATCCACTGCTGGACGAAGGTCTCCCCAAGTTTCCTCCACAACGGTCTGTCTTGTGCCAGTCTCCTCCATGTCACTCCCGCATACTTTCGAATTTCATCCACCCATCTTCCATGTGGTCTTCTTCTGGGTCTTTTCCTGTCCCTTGGAATCCAATTTTTTATGAATGAAAATTTTTTTATTTATGTATCTACATTTTTGATTCGGTGAAAACATCAGCAGTTACAATGGCTCTGAAAACCTGCGGTATTGAAGATGCATACATTAATATTATTAATAACATCTATGAAAATGCAAGTGCAAAGATTAGGCTGTTTGAAAATACAACAAACATAAAAATTGGAAAGGGAGTGAGACAAGGTGACACCATATCTCCGAAGCTCTTTAATGCCACATTGGAGGGTGTTTTTCAGTCACTGAGCTGGGAAAACAAGGGGATAAAGATTAATGGAGATTATCTAACCCACCTTCGTTTTGCTGATGACGTAGTCATTTTTGCAACTAGCCCATCAGAGCTGCAGAGTATGATCCAGGAACTTGCTGACAAGAGTAAAGAAGTGGGATTAAAAATGAACTTTCAGAAGACAAAAGTGATGTTCAATGCTTTTACAAGAAATGAAGATTTATCGATTGATGGAGAAAAGCTGGAGATAACAGACACGTACGTTTATCTTGGACAGCAGATATCAAGTGAGGGTCACATTGATGAAGAAATTAATCGGCGTACAAAACTTGCCTGGAGAGCTTTTGGAAGAAACAGCATAATTTTCAAGAGCAATATGCCATTATGTCTTAAAAGAAAAGTGTTTGATCAATGCATCCTTCCAGTGCTTACGTATGGTGCAGAGACGTGGACCTTAACTAAAAGAGACATACAAAGGCTGCAGACAACTCAAAGCAGCATGGAGAGGTGCATACTTGGTGTAACCAGGAGAGATAAGAAGAGGAACTCGTGGATCCGAAAAATGACAAGAGTGAAAGACATCATGATCAGAGTTAAATCCCTGAAATGGCAATGGGCTGGACATACTGCCAGAAGGACAGATCATCGATGGACAGCCGAAATTTTAGATTGGATTCCAAGGGACAGGAAAAACCCAGAAGAAGACCACATGGGAGATGGGTGGATGAAATTCGAAAGTATGCAGGGGTGACATGGAGGAGACTGGCACAAGACAGACCGTTGTGGAGGAAACTTGGGGAGACCTTCGTCCAGCAGTGGATTGATAATGGTTGACAATGATGATGATATGTTTATTTGCTATGTTTTATTTAACTATCTTCCAAGGCTTATCCTTAAGAAAAATAATTGAAAATAATTATTCTTAAGTGCAGTTTAAATAAACTTGGTGACCTAATATATGCTGTAGTCATATGTATATATATGTATATATCACTTCTGTAACTACCCTGTGACTTAGGTATAGACAGACATTGGGGCAATATGATGCTCCAAATGGTATTTACAGTTAGCAACACCAGTACCGAGTAGCTAAAAATAGTTTTATGTACTTTTTCAACCTAAAAAGACATAATTTTTGGTATAAAAAAAAATCTTTCTACACATCCTGCTTTTAATATCTGGGCAGGTAAATTTTCTCTTGGCATGTATTATTTTAGATATTATTCAAGCTCTGGGCTGAGTGACCAAAAAATTCAGATTATGGACTTAAATTTTTTTATGGGACAAATAATTGTATTTTTTTTTTGTTTCAGTATTAAGTATTTAATATTTTTTATTTGCACTTTCATATTTTACTTTTTTTTAAGAAGCCTAGTTTTTTGTTGTCCCAAAGCTGAAATTTTGTAGTTTTCACCTGATATTTGGACACATTTTGGCAATTGTTAAGATGTACTGCACATAGCTTTTTTTGTTTCAATTTTAAGGGCACAACCTCTTATTAATATGAAGTGAGAAATTAACAACTACTGATTTGCATTCATGATGTGCAAAAAGTTTGGCGAGCAAATGTTTATGTTTTGTGTTGTTATTTTGTGGGTTCCTTCAGCAGTCTTGCTGGAAATACAAGTGCGTCTGATATGTATTTTAGAGAAATACAGGCACAACTTGTTCAATTCAAAGAAAAGATTGATTTACGTGAGTGATATTTGTTCAATACTAACCTCTCATATATATGGTTGATGCAAAAGGAATAACTGGCAATTTATACATGGACATACTGACTGTACATTCATCATGAATCAGAGGTCACATTCTTCAAAAAAAAAAAAAAAAAAAAAAAAAAAAACATTACCTATCACGCAAAAATCAACTGCAAGTAGTTATTACAAAATGTTGCTAGTCCCTTTCTTTTGTATTATTCCATAATTTTTTTCAATTGTCATTTCATAATCGTTTGTGCCAGTTTTCATAAATATTTTATGTTGTTTGCATTTTTGAGGTACCATTGTACTCCCTGTTTCCTATTTTCAGTTTTAAATCAATATTGCCTGTATTTTTGCTACCCAAAAACCACACACATTGACTAACACATTCACAAATAAAGAGTATTCTGTCAAGAAATTTTCAAGCTCCCCACTCTCACTTTGTTGCAGTAATACTACAGATTAATCAGTAATCAGAGACAAATGCCTAGAACACAAGCTGGGTGACCCTGTGCTTTCAGATAAAATACTAGATTGTTTCCTGACAGGTGTCAGCAAGCAATAAATTTATATTACCAATCACAATTATTACTTCTGCAATTTAAGTGACCATAAATTGATTGCTTTACCAGTATTTGCTATCTAATGGGCATTAGCCATGGGTACATGATCTTTATCACATAAAAAGAAATTGCTGCTTCCTAAGATTTTGAAATATTTGTTGTCTTGTCAGACAAGTTGCATGTACACTGTACAGATTCTAGAATATATATGCAAATGCCATTTGCAAGACATCCTCAGTATATTGAAAAAAACAAAACATTTACATAGGTAGAAATTGTACCCAAAAAGCCTCAAAGTTGGTAACCCACAGTTAACCTCAGCTTCCCAGAGTAAACATCATTCAGTTTTCACATTGAGTACGACTGTTTACAAAATATAAGAAATAAAAAGTCTTAAGATAACACAGATATTGAAATGGCTTATCTGCTGGTTTAATCACCAGCTACACGGATTAGATGTTTTATTTTTTGTGTTTGATTAACTGAGCATTTACAGCTCAACCTTATTTTTAAATGCTTACTTGTGAAATGTAGTTCCACAATCCTTGTTCCTTTTATTCTTACAATCAAAAGCTGCGCAGTACTATGGCACTTTAAATATCAACAATGTGCTGATAATTGTGATTATTCACGAAACTGTAACACTAAATTTGTAATGAAGCATAACACGATCGCCGAACAGCTGAAAGAACCGAGGTGGCTCCTTGACACACGCAGAATTTGTACCTCATCAAAGATGGCGGGCTCTCCACGCGTTGGCTTCAGCTGCCTCGGCAGAGAACCAATCACAGAAGCACTCTATGTATTTCTATCTCGTTGGGAGAGCCAACTTCACAGCAGCCAACCGTTGCCAAAACCCAAGGCTAAAAAAAAACAGAATCCAGATTAATCCCACTGTGGCTGAATCCTGATTCCCTGTAATGCGCATGCCCGAGACTTAACAAATTACTTGAACCCACAGATATCATATAAGGATATCTGTGCTTGAACCTCAATTTTTCATATCACGTGTGCTTTTTCTCTAATCTACTGTGGACGATGGGTGGTCATATTGTTGATGCACCTTGTATGGAAAATAAAGATTGTTTTTCTTGCGCGTTTTGTAAGAAAATATTCATGAAGTCGTTTAATTTGTATCGACATATGAGGAATATTCATCCTATTCATCGTCTTCAGAAAAAAAAAGGTGACTACCGCACTAAGGGTCTGACCGCACAACTGGAATACCACTGCCGCCCCGTTCAGGGTGCGAGAAATCGTTTTCTCACAAACAGAATTTTTATAGGCATATGAAAATTTCCCATCATCAAGTAGTAGAAGGTATGACATATGAGAGGAAGGTATATTCATGTTCGTTTTGCGAAGAAACGTTTTTACAGAAATATAATTTGAATGGACATGTAAATAACGTTCATCCATCGCAAATCAAAGGTGAGTCCTCGGAAGCAACGGCTGTGCCCCTTCGGTCGTGCACCATTTGTGAAAAAACGTTTACTTGTAAAAAAAATCTTAATGCTCATTTTCTGAAAAACAAACGCTTTGGTAAACCCCTCGGATGGATACAAGTCGCACAAAAGTGTTTGAACTACTTCCATGTTTAATCTTAATTGATATCTAATTGTTTATCTTAATTTTTCTAATTATCATAATTAATTTTCATTGTATTAAGCAAATATTTATATTTATTCAAACAAACGCCTGCCGTGGCGCAGTGGTCTAAGGCGCTGGCCTCTGATCATTCGTCCGTAAGGGGTCCGGGTTCGAATCCCGATCAGGTATGGATGTTGTGTTTGTCTTACGGCACTGGTTCTCTCCCTTCCCTGGAACCAGTGACCCTAAATTAGGAACGGGCGACTGCTTATAGCCCATTGAGTTGCTCACGGTGGTCGTTAAACCCACAGATATCATATAAGGAACTAGATTGGCTGCCCGCTATTTGTGTAACACTCTTACGACGTGGCATCAACGAGCCACATTGAGCGGGTCAGTTTGAGAGAGTGTTCTGCGATGTCTATGTGTGTTACGAGATATCAAAAATGGTGAAAGCTTGTTCTGCACTAAATTGCAGTGCCCGAGACAATGAAAACAGCAAACAAAGTGGGATTTCATTTCACAGGTGAGTGCTTGTGGTTAATTTTACGAATTTAAAGATTTCTGTCCAATAATAAGTTGACCCAATGGTAGTGTGTAAGATTCATCTTAGTGGAATATACCACCTGTTAATTTGTAATAGCGTTAAAGTCTAGTAAATTAATATTAATTACAGTTTGTAATAAATATTGCAATAGCTCGAACAAAATATTGACAGTTATTTTATTAAATGCAAGACATGCCACTTCACACAAGTAAAACATCTTTCCATCACGATGAATGCTCAATACAATATGCCCATAAAAGTGGTCTCTCAACCCATATGCTTCGTCACACAGTTGAAAAACTTCAGGATTTGATGGATGCTCAAAACAATTTGCTCAGAAAGGTCATCTTTCATGGTATATGCTTCTTCACCCAAGTGAAAAGCATCACCAATGTGCTGTATTCGTTTTACTAATAGATTTCAAATATATCTATGAAGAGCATATTTCTGTTGAAATTGTGTAGGTATAGAACGTTTTAAATGAACTTCTGCGGCAAATAAATTGTGTAATCTAGACAAACTGGAAGTTGTTTTGTTTTTATGCTACTACAGGAGACTGGAAAAAAGTAAGTACCTGTTATTTATTTTTAGCGACGTAGTGTAAATCCGTATGGGGCAAAAGCGAACACGCGAAGTGTTTATTAACATTACAATAAGTTTAAAAATTTATAACATTGAAGCTTCCAAAAGTATTCATGAAGGCACCCTTCCCTCTTATTTGACTGATGGCACGACGTATGGCGAGTAAGCAGTTTTCTGTGAATGTTTTGCTGTTAGATCGTTGCCCTCAAACAGTACTGAGTAATAATTCTTCTCATATTTTTTTTAACTATTCAGAATATTGTTTATATCTGAAAATTATTATTTCTGCAGTAAATGAAAGTGGTTTTTAAGCATGTAACTAAGGAATAAAATTTTCTGTTTGTATGAGTCGCAACGCTGCTGTGTTTCTCAGTGATGGAAATGCCGTGAATCGTTGCTGCCTGACCCGCTGATAATGGCACCATGCTTTACATGCGTCAGCAGCTCCTCGGCCAATCTAGTCTCCTATATGATATCTGTGGGCTCTCCTGTTTCTAATCGGTGAACCCCGTAAGATACCGTGTGTTTTGGGTGTGTCGTCGTTGGCGAAAGCGTTCTTGTTTCGTTGCATTTTTGAAACAGCGGCTTGCTGTTTCCTCTTCTATTTTCGTTTCTGTGCCTGCTAAAGTTTTGCAGGCGGTTGGTTCTTCCCATATCCAAGGTAGGATATTTGTCTTTGCATGCTCTTGTCTGTTGTGCTCAGTTGATTCGGGGTGGGTGCGGCGGGGATGTGGGACTCTGATTCCTCGACTCCGGCTAAAAGAATACGTTCTTTACCGTTTGATGAGCTTCCTCAGCTGGGTGGTTCGCTAATTCCAGTTAATGATTTTGTTTGTTCGATTCAATGGTCTCCTCAGGAATTGCTGCGTAGGGCATTAGCGAGCGGAGTGACTCGTGGTGAAATACTTATTTCCGCGACTTCTGGTAAGCTACCCAGAGTCCGTCCCATGTTGTTGAAGAGATTCTTCGTGAACAATATTTCAATGCATGACTCGATTTCAGACGTTCAGTTTTTACGTTCGGGTGACTTATTGGTGCGTTCCTCGAATCTCATTTGCTTGCTGGAAATTTGTCAACTTTCTAATTTTCTTCAGGTACCTGTCAAAACTCAGGTCCTTACTAAGCTTATGACAACGAAGTTTTTAGTTCGGGATGTGGACATTGAAGCCCCTGTTGATGAGATTGCTTCGGAGATGTTGGACCGTGGTGCGAACTGTCTTCGTGTTGTTCGGTTCCGACGTTCAGTAAATTCCTCGAGGGTCCCTACTTCTTCGGTCCTAGTGGAAGAACTGGGCTTTACTAACCGTGACACTATCTAGCTGTGGTATTTTTTTTGATTGGAGGTTTAACGACCACCGTGAGCAACTCAATGGCCTATAAGCAGTCGCCCGTCCCTAATTTAGGGTCACTGGTTCCAGGGAAGGGAGAGAACCAGTGCCGTAAGGCACACACAACATCCATGCCTCACCGGGATTCGAACCCGGACCCCTTTCGGAAGAATGATCAGGGGCCATCGCTTAGACCACTGCGCCACCGGGGGCAGTGGTATTCCAGATGTGCGGTCAGACCCTTCTTGGATTCGCCTAGGCAGTGTAAAAATTGTCAGCGTTATGGACATCTGCTGTCAACCTGTCATAGTGCCGATCGCTGTTCTCGTTGTGGTGAAGGACACGACTCTTCGGTATGCTCGGCGTCGAGCTTCCAGTGCGTATTATGCAAGTGCTCTCATCTTGCTTCTGACACGAACTGCCCAATTTACCTCCACGAAAAGCGGATCCTAGATATTATGGCTTCGAAGCATCTCAGCTATCCAGAAGCTCCGAACTCTGTGCGTCAAGTCCACCAGGCCTCATATGCGGCGGCGGCGGCGGCGACTCAGGCTGAACCTCCGTGTGCTTGCTCCTCTGCCTTTCCTCAGCTTCTGACATTATCTCTAAACTCACTGGTATATCGGACTCATTGACGAATCTTCTTTCACCTCCTTCCCTACATGCTGGTCCCACCTTATCCGTTGCACAGGTTTTGCAGAATCCTCCCACTACAGTTGCAGCGTGCCCAGCTTCTTCAGTGCCTACTGAGCAACCTCCAGGCACTGGCCTAAGCGCCGATGAATTCCTGTCTTGCGAAGAATCTGTGGTTCCGTATGTGGAGTGTGCTGCGGAATCCGTCAAACTTTCTCACTCCAGAACCTTCTCGTGTCCTGCATGTGCCATGCCCTTCTCTTCTCGTCCAGCCTTGCTGTCACACCTGAAAGCTCATCGTGACGACGGTAAGTTTCTTTGTGGCCTCTGTTCCATGCGGTTCAAGACGGCATCTGGCCTAGCGGATCACTTTTCTCTTCATGAATAATTGGTCGCTGGTCCAATTGAATGCGCAGTCCCTTCGCTCCAAAAGACCTTATTTCACCGACAGTTCTATTTTTGCTACAGCCACGATCTTGACTTTCCAAGAATCCTGGCTATCTCCTGGTCTCTCTTTTTCCCTCAGAGCCCGTACGGTGTATAGAAGTGATCGGGGGAGGGGAGGGTCGGGCGGTGGCCTCCTAACTGCAATTAGGTCGGATATCTCTTCCAGATTGGTGGACATCTTCAGCTCGGATTCGAACGAACAGCTTCTTGCGACGGATATCTTCTCTGGCGACACCACGCTCAGGATTATTAATTTATACATTCCCTCTCCTTCCCTCTCGGCGTTCTTGCTTGGACGGATCAAACAACTGCTCACTGATTGTTGTATGGTGGTTGGGGATTACAATATTCATCACCCTAGCTGGGGTTCTGTTTCTCCGAGCCGGGGAGGTACTGAGTTCGTGGACTGGCTTTGCTCGCAGGATCTTTGTCTCCTAAACTCGGGGGCTTCTACCTTTTGCATGGGGTCAAATTGCTCTGTTTTGGACCTCACCATGTGCTCTCCTCAGCTGGTTCATCATCCTGTCATAACAACATTGGAGGCAGGGACGTTTGGCTCCCCTCTCCCTCCTTCACTGGGTCTGCAGCCAGTTGCTTGGTCAGTGGCTTGGCCTTCGTTCCACTCCTGACGGTGCCGCTCTGATCCTGGCTGGTTTACCCAGATTCTCCACGCTTCTCGTCGGCCCAGAGGGTCAGCGTCGACGTTGGTCTCCCTGGTGGGACTTTGATTGTGCTCAGCGGCTTCGCAAGAAACGCCGCCTCCTTCGCTCTGCCAAGTCATCCGGCTGCCTTTTTGCTTGGTCATTATATCGGCAGGAAGAACGGAATCTTCGCCACCTCCTCACTCTTAAGAGACGTGCCTACTGGAAGGCACAATGCAACGACACCTCGAGGCCAGGCTTCGTTTTCTCCCTCTTGTGCCGTCTGAAATCTCATGTTGGTTCGAGCCCGAATCACCTGCTTCTTCGGATTGACGATTCCCTGATTGCTGATCCGGTGGAGCAAGCTTCGGCGTTTGGTGAACTCTTTCCACAGCCTCTGGCTGTTCGGCGCACTCCTTTTCTATTGACCATGATGACTCTTCTCTTGAGATGGATGCGTTACTTACAGCCGGTGAAGTTGCCAGGGCTATTAATAGATCGCCCCGACGCTGTGCTCCCGGCCCTGATGGATGTACTTACGAACTGGTGAGACGTATATGGAGGTGGAATTCGTCTTGGCTGGTTGACCTCCTTAACCTTTTTCGGTCTGCCGGCGTTCATCCTTCATGCTGGAAGGAGTCCTGGGTGATTCCAATAAAGATAATTCCAATAAAGAAGCCTAACAAACCTGCTCTCGACTTATCATCGTACCGAATGATCACTCTCACATCGGTTTTTTCGAAGATCTTGGAGAAAGTCCTGGTCTCTCGCCTAACAAACTTCATTCTCTCTCATCAACGGATCAGCAAGCTGCAGTTCGCATTTTTGCCAGGACGTTCCACATCGGCGTGCCTTCTGTCGATCCAACGTCATCTTCTGGTGGCTCGAGCTAGACATAATTATGTTTTTCTGGTGTCTTTGGACCTTCAAGCGGCATATCATTCGGTCTGTCATCCTGCTCTTCTGGGTAAATTGGCGTCTCTGTGTGTTCGTGGACGTCTTCTCCGTTGGCTGGTTGACTACCTTGCTCGGCGCAGATTTCGCGTTCGTTGACGGGGAACGGTGTCTTCCTCCTTTCCGCAGTGTCGAGGTGTTCCTCAGGGTAGCTCCATTTCACCTATCCTTTTAACTTATACATTGATGGTGTGGTAGATTGCTGTCATCCGAATGCGCATGTGTTCTTATTTGCATACGATATTTTTATTGTTTCCTATAGTCCCAACCGGGCGGCGGCACTTAGCTACATGCAATCCTCTTTGGATTCCATTGTTCAGTGGGCATCATCCTGGGATTTACGTCTCTCTCCTTCTAAAAGCCTCGCGGTTGACTTTTCTCGTAAGCGCCGGTCGCCTGCCCCTCCTTTCCGGCCGGGCTCTGACTCAGTGACTTGGCAGTCCACCATCAAGATTTTAGGGGTATGGTTTAACTCCTCCCTGACCTAGTCTTCACACCTCACGCACGTCAAAAAGTCAGTCTTCCGAGCCTTGTCTGCTGTTAAAGTTGTTTGTCATCGCCGGTGAGGTCTTGGCTTCCCCAACGCTCTTGCCTTTGTTGTTGCTGTGATTCGGCCTATTCTGGAATATGCGGCTCCGGTCCTGTTCGCCTCCCCCTCCTATCTCTACGACGCTCTAGAAGTTCTACTCAACCATGCATTCCGTGCAGCTATTCACCTCCTCGTTCGACGCCTGTGGCGTTCTTGCATGCTGAATGTGGAATCGCTAGCGATCGTTCTCGAATCACCCTCCTGACAGTCCGATTTTTGTACCGCCACTTGTCGATGGGTCACAGTTCGCCTATCGCTCATCTTCTTCTGGAAGAGGACGCCTTGTCATTTTACGCTTGGAGATCCCATGGCTTTCCCCTTGGAATCGTGCTCAGTCGCTTCCAACAGGAGCCGTTTTTCGTCAACAGCTATCTTCTTCAGGCTCTGCCGGCTCCTCCTGTGTTGCTCGGGTCTCCCTTTTCAGCAACTATATCTGCATCCGATGCTTCTCAGAGATTGCTTTGTGGTGTTCTTGACCCAGTTCTCAGCGTAGCACCACATCATTGCTACTGACGCTTCGAAGATTAACTCCTCGGTGGCGATCGGGCATTTTTTTCCACGGAACAAATCCAGCCGTTCGTTCTCCTTCTCGACTATTTCCTCAGTGTTCTCGACTGAAGCGTGGGCCCTAATATCAGCGCTTGAATTTGCTCCAGGCCCGTGCGGTGGCTTCTTGCTGCTTACGGATAGTCGTTCTGTTCTACAGGCCTTGTTGGCATTAAATCGCAAATCTCAAGACATTATCGTTCTTCTGCATAATTCTCTTCAACGCCTCCGCTCTTTCTACGAGGACATTGTGCTCGTTTGGTGCCCGGCTCATGTTGGTCTTCCAGCGAATGAGGCCGCTAACGCTGCCGCCCGACGGGACCATGCTGAGGGCCTGGCCATGTCCCCCCGGTTACAGCCTCCGACGCTGCTCAGCACAGTGGCAACATGCTCATCTCCGCTTCTGATTCAGCCTGGCTTTCGTCCGGGTGGGCAGAGCGATATCCGTTCATCAGCTTCCGTCACAGATGACCTAGCAAACATTGTTATCGAAGTTCCTCAGCAATCATAATTCAAAAATTACGCACGGACATGGCACCTTTAAACAGCTACCTCTTTCTGATTCGAAAACGTTCTTCCCCGATGTGCTTCTGTGGCTCCGGGCCTGAGACTGTTCCTCACTTCCTCCTCTCCTGCCCTGCGTACAGTGCATATCGGAGGGTTTGTTTTGGAGTGACAACCCCTCCTTCCTCAACTTCCGTCTCTGCTCAAACGTATTCTTTGTTGGACTTTCGGGACGCTTCCGTGGCAAAACGTAAAGTTCGGGTATTGGAGAAATTTATTACTCTCTCAAGACGTTTATCCTTGAGGACGCTCTATTTCTAACCTTCCTTCTCATGAGCGCGCCCCTTTGATGGACTTTTGTGCTGCTACTGTGACTTCACGTGTTGGTCGCAAGGAGGTTCTCCTCCTTGGCTGGTCGTGCATCTTCGAGAGTCTTAGTGATCAGGAGATATTTTAGCTATTTCCGCATGGCCAACTAGTTGCTGTGAGGCACAAACTTAGTCTATAGGCCTCATCGTCTTATTTTTTTTTTTTTTTTTGATTGGAGGTTTAACGACCACCGTGAGCAACTCAACGGGCTATAAGCAGTCGCCCGTCCCTAATTTAGGGTCACTGGTTCCAGGGAAGGGAGAGAGCCAGTGCCGTAAGACAAACACAACATCCATGCCTGACCGGGATTCGAACCCGGACCCCTTACGGACGAATGATCAGAGACCAGCGCCTTAGACCACTGCGCCACCGGGGCGGCCATCGTCTTATTAAAAAAATAAAAAAGTCTCTAATCTGGAGCGTTATCGACTGTTTTTTGGATTTTTTTTTGATTGGAGGTTTAACGACCACCGTGAGCAACTCAATGGGCTATAAGCAGTCGCCCGTCCCTAATTTAGGGTCACTGGTTCCAGCGAAGGGAGAGAGCCAGTGCCGTAAGACAAACACAACATCCATGCCTCACCGGGATTCGAACCCGGACCCCTTTCGGACGAATGATCAGAGGCCAACGCCTTAGACCACTGCGCCACCGGGGCGGCGTTATCGACTGTCCACCAAGGAGGTTAGAAGTAAGAGGAGGTGGCAACAGCCCCTCTCCCTGTGCTTTTGGCGTGACGCCACTTTTTATCAGCTGACTACGCCAATGCGCCCAACCTAAGAATCTCCTGTATATCTCTATGGAGAAATTGCGATTTTGAACGGGTTTTTCGGACCCTTACTCTACCCATACAGGCATGAAAAAAATTGAGGCTGAAATATTCATTCCCATAATAAAAAATTTCCAGAAAAAACCGGAAAATATGTGTTGGTATTTCTTTAAAAAATTGAACAAAGTAATGATTTTTTGAGCGGAAGTGTATAGTGCGCATGGTTACTTATTGTCTATGTGCAAGTAACCATGCATACTGCCCATGTGTAAGTAACTATGTTTAAAATATAACCAAAAGCCTAATATTAAGAAATAAGAAGTCCGAAATATTCCTTCTTTCCATCCTTGGTTTGCATATGCTAAACAAAACTGATTAAGCCACAGGAAGTGACGTCACGTTCCCGAACTCTCGCAGCGCAGACTCCCACCACCTCAGAGAAAAGACAGAAACGGCTGATCTGTTTTGGCTTCACTCAAAACGGGTCCCTTCACCTCCTCTTCTTCTAACCTCCTTGCTGTCCACTCCTAAGCAAAGAGTGCTAGACCATCAGATGGGGAGAAAATTTCAAGTCTCGGGCATGCGCATTACAGGGAATCAGGATTCAGCCGCTGTAGGATTGAGACGCTAGTCAGAGACTAGAAGTCAGTGCAAAAGTATTGCCAGTGTTACCAGATGGTAAAAATGAAAATTCCCCAAGCTATAGCCAAATTTCCCCCTAAATTGGCGTTTCCAAACGGAAATTCCCCAAAATTTTCTCTTTTAAGTTTATGACAAATTGATTTATGACTATAAAGTACAGCAACTTATTGTCTCTTCGTGGGATTTTATAGTAACTGTTTGGAAAAACACACGCACAAAAAAAAAGTTGGCCATTTTTAATTCTTTTTAAATATATCAAGCACTGAAATTTACAAAATCATTTTTTCTTTCAAATTGTTTTGCACATTACACCATATAGCAATTTATCCTTTCCCTCTCACCTCCGTAGTGATGCCAGGGCGGCACTGGAGGTGTTGGTGTTAAACACGTTTTTGTACAGTTAAGGGATGAGGCCGCAGTGCCAGAGGTAGGGTGCGTCCAGGGACAACTTTAATGGGAACTATTTAATAAATAATCTCTTACAAGTATAACTTTTTTATTGCTTTCCCAATCATTATTTATTCAAGTTACAGCTCACTCTGAGAAAATGCCTCTAGTAATTCATTCTCAATTTTATTCCCAGAGCGAGACTATTTCGAATTACTACTGACAATTTCCCCAAATTTTATCTTTAAAATTATTTCCCCAAAACTTCCCCAGCAACTAAATATTTCCCCAAAATGGGAGGGGAGGGGGAGCACAGATATCATATAAGAGATTAGATTGGCTGCCCGCTATTTGTGTAACACTCTTACGATGTGGCATCAACGAGTCACATTGAGCTGGTCAGTTTGAGCGGTTTGAGAAAATGCATGGTTCTGTGATATCTATGTATGTTATGAGATATCCAATATGGTCAAAGCGTGTTCGGCGATAAATTGCAGTGCTCGTGATAATGAAAAGAGCAAATAAAGTGGGATATCTTTTTCCAGGTGAGTTTTTGTAGTTAGTTTTACGAATTTTAAGATGTCTGTCCAATATGAAGTTGACCCAGTGGTAGTGTGTAAGATTTATCTGAGTGGAATATACCACCTGTTAATTAGAAATAGCGTTAAAGTCCAGTTAATTAATACTAATTGCAGTTTGTAAATGAGCATTGCAATAGTTCGAACAAAATATTGACAGTTATTTTATTAAAGGTTTAATGCAAGACATGCCACTTCACAAAAGTAAAACATCTTTCCATCACCATAAATGCTCAATACAGTTTGTTCATAAAAGTGATCTTTCACCGCATATGCTTCTTCACCTAGGTAAAAAACCTCAGGAATGTGACGTATGCTCCAAACAATTTGCTCATGAAGGTCATTTTTCAGGGCATATGCCAGTGGCAGCTTTTGGGAGGAGGCAAGGGAGGCAGTGCCTCCTCAGAATTTTAAGACTCTTAGTTAGAATTATTCGTTTTGTTCATTCAGTAATTTTGGGTATAGGAGAGCAAACGTTTATGCTAGTTAACTCTTTTGAATTAAATGCCGTCTATGCGTTCATTCAGTTTTTTAAATTTACGCTTTTCGAAAACAATCGGTAGCGCGTAGTTGCGAATTGTCCTCAGCTGGCAATATCCATCTGAGGCAGGAATCAAACTGCCTCTCGTACATTTTGCGCCAAACCTGTTTACTCCCACTGAATCAGTAGATGCGAAGGTAGGCGGTTGAACTGCCAACACAAAGAGCGCACGCGCACCGTGGACTTCCTGTGAGGCAGATGTTATCTTCCCTCATGGGAACAGCTGTTTCCCTGTAGCAGCAGCTCCGCTGTGTTAACTCTCATTCGGACAGCTTCGAACGTCATTACATAGCGTCTTCTTCCTAGTTGCTTTTCTTTCACACTAATGTTTGTGTAACTCATTTTATTTATGTTTTACGAAGAGTTGTTTATCAGACCATGGCCTCTGCTTCAAACATATCTAATATGGTGGATAGCTTACTGGAAAAGCCTTTAGTAGAAGAGATTTTGAAGAAAAGAATCAAATTAAAAATGATGGTATGCCTACACCTGAAATGAAAAAGATGACTTCAAAGAGCAAAACTTCAAACAGAGATTTTAATATTGACTGGTACAGAAAAGAACAATGGCTAACTGGTAGTGAATCAACGAACAATGGCTAACTGGTAGTGAATCAACGAACAATGGCTAACTGGTAGTGAATCAACGAACAATGGCTAACTGGTAGTGAATCAACGAACAAGCTATATTGTTGGCCATGTTTGATGTTTTCTACGAGTGGCAATGAAGTCTGGCAAGAGAAATGCTTCAATGATTTGAAAAAATTACCACGTGCTTTCGGCAGGCACAAAAAGTGTAAAGATCACATTCTGGCAGTTGTTAAATTACAGTTGCTAGGCAAAACAATTATAGACTACTTTCTCAACGAAGCGAAGAGAACAAGTGACTTACGTCATAATGAAAAAGTAAAAAAGAATCGTGATGTAATGAAGAAGTTGATTGGTATTACAACACTACTGGCGCGGCATGAGCTCCCATTTCGTGGACACGATGGTCAAAACATCGCACGACATATGATCGCCGACATAACATCGCGGTTCCATAACATCGCAGTACTAAAACATCGCAGGTCAAAACATCGCGGTACCATAACATCGCAAGTCAAAACATCGCGGCACCATAACATCGCAGGGCAAAACATCGGGGCACCATGACATCGCAGGGCAAAACAACGTGGTACCATAACATCGCAGGGCAAAACAACGTGGTACCATAACATCGCAGGTCATAATATCGCAGGAATCCCTAAATAAATTGCTTTAGATAGATTTTGATGAATTGCAAAAAAAAGTATATTTAAGGGGAGGGGGACTTCAAGAAATTGATGCCCTGATTAAATTTTGGTAGAAATTGGGGTTACCCGTACCGCTTTTCCAACAGTGCCCAGGCCCGGGGTCCAGGGCCACTCAATCAAAAATATCGTAAAATCTAGTTTTCAATTTAAAACCACCAGATTTGGTATACTATCTCATGGTGCTTTAACTTAGACCGTAGACGGTTTTTGGAAGTGGTCGGAGCCCGGGATCAAATCTACAGTTTTCAATTTATTACCACCAAATTTGGTATACTACCTCATGGTGATCTAACGTAGACCGTAGACGGTTTTTGGAAAGGTAGGGGGCCCGGAGTCAAGCCCCCCCCCCCATACGCAATATTCGTCAAAAATACAGTTTTCAATTTAAACCACCAGATGTGGTATACTATCTCATGGTGCTTTAACTTAGACGGTTTTTGGAAGTGGTCGGAGCCCGGGGTCGAGGGGCCCCCATAGAGTATTTTCGCCAAATCTACAGTTTTAAATTTAGATCCACCAAATTTAGTGTACTATATCATGGTGCTCTAACTTTGACCGTAGAGGGTTTTGGAAAGGTAGGGGGCCCCATACGCAATATTCTTAAAATCTACAGTTTTCAATTTAAAACCACCAGATTTGGTATACTATCTCATGGCGCTCTGACTTAGACCGTAGACGGTTTTTGGAAGTGGTCGGAGGCCGGGGTCGAAGGGGCACCCATAGAGTATTTTCGCCAAATCTACAGTTTTCAATTTAGAACCACCAAATTTGGTATACTACCTCATGGTGCTCTAACGTAGACCGTAGACGGTTTTTGGAACGGATCGGAGCCCGCGGTCAAGGGGCCCCCATACAAAATTTTCGTAAAAAGTTCCATTTTTTACTCTTAAGATCTGCAACACAGTTCAGCATTCCAATACCCGACCTACGGTCTAAGTGTCAGACCGTAGATAACAATCAAGTGCAAAAATATCCGGTTAATGGTGTATTAAAATCACAAATTAATAAACGTAAGCTTTCACCACTAACGGGCTGCTTATCAGGCAGAAATACAATGCAATGTAATAGAGAGTTCCAGATATTCAAAATTTAAAATGGTAAGAAAAAGATGATCAATGCCAACGTCAGCTGTTCTATATGTGTCTCCTCGGAGATAAGTATTTCCATTCCTCTTCCTTTCTTTTTTGTTTCATAAAATTAAATTAACTAAATAAAAAAAATTAAAGATAAGTTTGCTGGAAAAGTACAGGAATATATTTTTCATTCATTAACGTTCACCCGCTGAACTTGGTGATTGCACAGATATTTACCCGGGAAATACCACAATGCTAGTACAAATTACATTAATGATTTCTTTGCATCCAGTTCCATTAGTATGTCCATAAGAGCGTTTAAGGCCGTATGAAAAATACATGGATGATTTCAACGTGAGCCGCTCCGGTGGCGCAGTGGCATATGCTATGACTTCTGATCACTAGTCCGAGAAGGGTCCGGGTTCGAATCCCGGTGAGTCATGGACGTTGTGTTTGACTTCTGGCGATGGCTCTCCCCCTTCCCTGGAACTAGTGACCCAAAATTAGGGACTGCTTACAGCCCACTGAATTGATCACGATGGTCGTTAAACCTCCCAACTAAAAAAAGATTGCGACATGTCCATTGCTATCTGTTATGGAGCCGTGTGAAAAATACGTTTTTGACATCAACGTGACCTCTTCCATGTGGGCTGGCCACAAAATTTTAAGGGACCGTACAAAATTGCACTTTTGTTTCCCCGTGTCCGCGCTTCGGTATATGGTTGAAGTATACGTATATATAGTTGGGCCATTTCAGCACGTAGTATGGTTTATATAGAAAATAAAGATAATGTTACACTTTTACTGTGCTACAACACATTAATCCCAAAGGCGATTTCTTGAAATTTTTAATCCGTTGTGCTCATATTCACAACGTTAACATAACATGTCAAGTTATTAATGTTGCACTTTTACTCTGTCACAAAACCTTAATTGCAAGACCTTAGGCCTAGCCTTTTTTTAGGAATTTTTAGTCCGACGTATTCATAAGGTTTCGATAACATGCCAAGGTTATGGTACTGCGTTTTTACACAGGCACAAAAATTAATAAACAGAATTTAAGCCTTTTTATCAGTTTTCAATCAACCCCAACCGTGCTCATATGCATAAAATGTTCACAGAAAGTCAAGTTTATTGTGTTGCGCTTTTACTCGATTACAAAACTTTAAATAGCCCCTACTAGTGGCGGACCACCGCACAAGGGAAGGAAGCGTGCGCTTGGTGCCTAGGAAACGCAGGGGCCTCAAAATACCAAAAAGAAAATTTAAATTTTATTTTTTTATTTCCGTTGTTTTGTTAATTAGTAAAAATATAAAAAACAATAACGATAATATAGGCACATTATCAGGTGTTCTGTGACGCTATTTTCATAGAGGGTGCCAGTTTCATGCTACGAAAGGAACCGCGTTCAGCGTCTTGTTATTCCTGGCCGTGGCTGTCGTTTCTAGGCAGTGGCGTCGAAACTCTTTTTTGACAGCGGGGCAAGATCTCGGAGAACAAAATATTTCACCCTGGCATAAAATTTATCGTACTACTGTAAAAGAAGATGTGCTGACTTCATTACGAAAATTTGCTGAAAAACATTTTTTATTAAACATTAATCTATAAAAGAAAAGCATTTTTCATATCCATATAGTTTCTCAATGTAAACTAACTGTACACATGAACGGCATTAAACTATAGATCTTGATACTTCCGGATTGGTATGAATTCTGCAGGAATTGGGGCCGTAGACGCTATAATTAAATATTGAAAGAACTTATATCTCATTCCTCATCCTACTTCCACTTCCCTATTTATTTTTACTCATTTTTTTAGAGAAAGACTAATTTTGCACTCCTAACGAGACAAAACATTGCTGGTCTTCAAACGGGAACCAGCCCTTTGGACTGTTTAATGCAACTAGCATTTCTTGGCGTCTCAGGAGTGAATGACGTTAAGAAAAAACATTCAGATTTCTAGACAGTTCATGGTAAAAAATGAAGAGCAATACTCAATTTTTATCAAAATGAACTTCAACCCATCCCCCCAACGAATGTTTGAGATCTCCAATCACGAACATATGTAATTTAAAAAGGAAGAAAACTGAGGGGGTCAAATGTGATGTTTTGCCCCCACACTCATCTACGTGCGGGGGCAACTTCCCCCTCTGCCCCCGCTGTTTCTAGGTCCCGTGTTTTGTAAGTGAAATATCCGTTAGTAGAATCCAAGGTAGAATCTAAGAACATTCAAAACATCGGGGAGGTCAAAACTCGAATGTTAACTATTCCCAGGAGCAAAGTTACAAGGTCACGCAGGATGTCCCCTGTGTCTAAAAAATTGCGTCCCCCCGTAAGTTTTAGCTCTACGGAAAAGGAATATGGGGCTGATGAACAAAGAACCCTTGAACTGTTCCCGTCTGCTCTAATCAGTCCTTCAGCAAAGCCTTAAATTGAATCCACAGTACAGAGCAAAGCCGACTAGACCTAGACCATAAGGGGAACTGGAGCTTTCGCCTTCAAGGAGCCCCGCAGTTTAGGAAAAAAATCATTTTTGGTAGAATTTTTAACAATTATTATTTTTTTTTGCGTAAGTTTTGGGGTGCGAAGCCCTTAAAAAGTTCTTTTTTAAAAGGTTTTTTTTTTTGCTTACAATCACTCCATTTTCGAATAGGTTATCGTCCTTCGCCGTACAAATACTGAAATTTGGGGATTTTAAGTGGTTATTGAAACTACGTTTCTATTTTCCGCATTGATAAATAGCAAATTAAATTTCATCATTTTGTGGCCCTTACTTTTATGTATTTAACAATTTGCGTGCAAACCAGATACTTAAATTTAAAGAAATAAAAAGAAAAATATCAAAGTTGATTTCGGGTTACATATAGAGGCCATTTATTCAGTGAATTTAAAAACATTACTGGAAATTTAAAAAAATCATATATGAGCGCGTATAAAATTTTAAAAAGTCGCTAATTTGTCACTTGCTCTACTTTGCATTAAAAATCAATCACTAAAGCCTTGTATCAGGGAGAAAACAACTATTTGTACGAATTTATTTTAGAGGAATACTTATTATTTCCTACACTAAAATATTCGCAATTCAAAAAATTTCGCTATGCAGGTTTTTTTAATCATTTTGTAAGGAAGTTTTTATAAGAGTCATAATACAATCTGTTACCCAATCCCTGTATTTGTCTGGAAAGATCTTGTGCTGTTGTTAAATATTCTTCAATACTTTCATTGTATCTTTTTTTTTAATTTTGTTAATTCCGATATCAAATCCATTTTTTTATCTTCTGCATCACATTCATATCTTATTTTTATGGTTTCCCATATTTCTTTAGCTTTTTAAAATCCTTGTATAGCTTGTTCCGTTGTTAGGCTAAGAACTATCAATCCAAAAGCTTCTTTATTTTTTCGCAACCATGCCTCGTGAACTTTAATGGTGTTTTCATCATTTTAAATTATCTGAGGTTCTTCCCTTAATATTACTTCATCATATAGCAATTTTGCATCCATTTTCATGCTCCAGATTGCATAATTATTGTCATTTAACTATCCAATTCTTGCTGGATTAAAACTATCCATTTTAGCAAAAGGAATAACGCTAAATTATTTACCTTTACTTTCGTTGTAGCGGTTATTCCACGTTTGTGTTATCCATTTTGATGTTCACAGAATTTCTGAAGTCATGAGCTAAAGTCACACATTAGGGCTAGGGATGTTAATGCGAACCGAAACCAATAACGCTGAGTCGAACAAACGACACTCTGAGCTGAGTCAAACCAAGATGAGAGCCAACCACGCCAAGTTTGTTTTTTTTTTTTTGATTGGGGGTTTAACGACCACCGTGAGCAACTCAATGGGCTATAAGCAGTCGCCCGTCCCTAATTTAGGGTCACTGGTTCCAGGGAAGGGAGAGAGCCAGTGCCGTAAGACAAACACAACATCCATGCCTCACCGGGATTCGAACCCGGACCCCTTACGGACGAACAATCAGAGGCCAGCGCCTTAGACCACTGCGCCACCGGGGCGGCCCACGCCAAGTTGAGAAAATCACGCCGAGCTGCGCTAACCACGCTCTGCTACCAGTGTTATTACCACCATACCTGTTACGGGTAAATGCATCGGATGTTTGTATTCGTCATTTAGCAATACTAGGGTTTAGAACATTTTTATTATAACACAAACACGACATACAACGAAACACAACGTTACACAAAATCCAACGCACACCATATCTACAGTGCCTAGAAGAGATAGTGTGTCGTGCTCGCAGAAAAACTTGTTGCCCAGAATCATGAAAGCGCTAGATGGCGCTGCCATCGGATGTCACTTCGCTTTTCAGGGAGGAAGGACGACGAAAACGCACATCTTTCTAAGACACACACCTAGCTCGTCAATATTATGTGTACTTCTTGAACGATATTTTATAAGCAGATAACTTAAGTATGTACGAAATAATCGACATACCTCTTTCACCCCACCCCCCCCCAAAAAGAACGAACGAACGGGGTGTTCAAGATATGTATATATTAATAAGCGTATCGTAGTTTAAGTTAAGCTTTGCACTGCGCTAACGTCAACACTAATCTAGATAAAGCTAGATAAAAAAGGGTAGTAATACGACAAATAACTAAGTAAAGGACGATAATATCCGTTTATTGGCATAAGACAGCAAACAACTGGTTGCAAGCTTTCAGCCCCTACGGGTGCCTTCTTCAGGCTTAGACGTGGTTTTGGAACAACGTTAGTAATCCAAAACGTGCGGAAACAGTTGAAAACAAGAAGAATCAGGTCCTTTCACGAGAGGCACGCAGGAACATGCGCCATATCAAAGGCAGCTCCATTGACACGTTATCGTTGCAGATATCATTGCTAAACAAGATCTCAAGAGACTCCCTGATGGCTGTACCTCTGGCGGTAGTGTATGGTGCAACCTGTTGTGAATCGGCCCATTGTGGAGCGGCAGCAGATGTCATGACCTTCCTAGATAGGGCAGTGGACGATTTATTCTTCAAGACGTCTCTTTTGTGTTCGGACAAACGAGTCGCAAAGGACCTCTTTGTCATGCCAATATAAAACTTGGTATTTCCATCCTGGTATCGAAGGGGTATGGAATACACCCTGCGTTAGCAAGTAAAGTGCTGCGGCTTCCGGATGAAAGAAGGAATTGTGATACTGACCTAGGGTGGCAAATTCCAACTCCAAGCCTTAACTTCTTAAATGCATTCCAGATTAAATAGGAAAGTCCCGGTAAGTACGGAAAGGAGCCGATGAACCTCTGACTGGGTTCTTTGAAACGACGACGTTGATTATCAAACTCAAGTTCGGCGCTCCTAAAGATGCCATCAATTACATGCTCTTTATAGCCTGCAGCTGAGTCCAACGATTTAATATTGTTGATCTTCGCAATCCTGAACGCGTCATTTGAAGAGTGGGAAAACGCTCGCTCAGTACGATATCTGAAAAATGCCAATTTGTGGGTAGCCGGCCCAAAAGATGAGGGTAAAATTAAGTTTGGGGTATAAGTGGGCTTATAATAAATCTCAGTCGAAAAAGTTCCATAAAGCGGTTTAGTTACAAGGACGTCCAGATAAGGAAGGGAGTCATCATTAGCGCAATCCATAATAAACTTGATGTCATTATGGAGGGAATTGATGAAGGAGAAGAAATCATCCAATTCTTCCACCCCGTCAGGTCAAACGAAAAATATATCGTCTACATAACGTAGCCATAACGCAGGTACCAATCCGGCTCTATTTAGGATTTGTGATTCTAGCGGCCTTAACACAGCCTCAGCAAGCACAGAGGACACCGGGGAACCCATAGCCACCCCTTTCGACTGTTTAAATACTTGGTTGTTAAAACTGAAATAATTAGAGTCTACTACAACGTCGATTGCATAAAAGATGGCCGCCAACGACTCTTGGGAGAACAAAGTCGATTCCAGTAACGCTTGTTTTATGGTGCAAGATGCTTCCTCTACAGGTCATCAAACGTACCAATGATGTGATGTGGAGCTACTATGAAGTCTTTAACTCTGTTGATAAAATCCACTGATGACCGAAGTACCGCGGAGGATGACGGTAAGAACGGAGCAATGAAACCAGCTAACTGCGTTCAATATTTATCGATGGGGCAGACCTCCTCGTGACGATGGGGCAGACCTCCTCGTGACGATGGGGCGCAGGCCGCCCCGGTGGCGCAGTGGTCTAAGCGATGGCTTCTGATAATTTGTCCGTAAGGGGCCCGGGTTCGAATCCCGGTGAGGCATGGATGTTGTGTTTGTCTTACGGCACTGGCTCTCTCCCTGCCCTGGAACGAGTGACCCTAAATTAGGGACAGGCGACTGCTTATAGCCCATTGAGTTGCTCACGGTGGTTGTTAAACCTCCAATCAAAAAAATGGGGCGCAGTGGGTTGCCTTGCTTATGATGCTTAACTCTAGCTTGCAAGGATGGGATTTTTGGTTCTGGAGGAAGTCAAGCAGACTCACGGAAAGCATCCGGGACGCGTATTTCACAAGTGAATGTACGGAATTGCGATTAAGACCATTTCCGCCACGCGATTGGTTCAACGCTACGTCTGAGATGGTGAGACCATTTCCGCCACGCGATTGGTTCAACGCTATGTCGAGTAGGCGGGGCCTACGAGGAGAGTCATGTGAGTGAGACATGTAAGCTTTGCTGCACACGCCATAAGCCATTTTAATGTTCGGGTGTTTTCATTGCGACAATGGTTACCCCCAGTTGTTTTACCCGTACAGCCGGAATGCGGCAGGAGGTAAATAGAGAGTGTACTTTATTGGTTGGGGAACTTTTTAGTTTTTATACCAACATGACTCCATGGACTTGGACTTGTGACTGATCTTCCGAAGTACCTTCAATATATATAGTTCTCACAGAGCCAAAAGATGTCAGCGCGTCAGTGCTCACTGGTGTAGAACAGGATTAGTACTGATGTGTTTTGTATGGAGAACCATGAGCTGTTTACCGTATTTTTTTTCTGGGTTAAGGCGGGTTGAAATGCGAAATTGAAGGCATTTTTGATGAAGTTTGGAGGGACAGGATAAAAACTTGATCGTCAGAATATCTCCTTGTGGAGACATACTTTTCATTGTTAAAGTCCTTTTAAGGATAATAGAAAGGACCTTTAAAAGGTTACTTTTTACAAATTTTGAAGATGACAATCCGGTTGTTGGCGTAAATGTGACAAGGATGGTAAGTCAGATAATATCCGAAAACTTGAAAATTTTCATCGTCTTGGAGCGGGACTCGTACACGCGTCTCCCAGAAAACGCCCGGGTATGCTAACCACTACACCACCCAGAACGACCAAGTTCCAAGTTTCCGATCAATTTGACTTTAACCATCACAGGATTTGCTAGTCGAAGCAACCGGCATTGATGTTTAGCGAATCTGGAGGTTAAGAATCTTATCCCGTGTTTGCCCGGAGAAGCAGATAAATCATGAAAGAAACACGTTTTCTGGGAGACGCGGAGTCGAGTCCCGCTCCAGGACGATGAAAAATTTTCAAGTTTTCGGATATTATCTGACTTACCATCTTTGTCATATTTACGCCAAAAATCGGATTGTCATCTTCAGAATTTGTATTATATGGCGTAATCCCGTATTTCTTTCATGGTTACTTTTTAGTATCCTTATATACGCACTTTCACAACAGCACGAATCGTGATGGGTAGTTGACGTGCTGCCATCTATTGGCCGATACAGAGTATGGTATTCAACTAGTTAGTTATTAAAGTTGTCCTAAATTTTAATATTAAGATATATTTCAACTTGTATTCATCTGAGAAACTGCAGATATTCCTTATGATATCGTGCACAAAATTACTTTACCGTATTATTGTCCCATATGTTAAGTAACCTCACTGAATTTCTTAGGAAGCAGAACTTCCCACGATAAAACTTTTCACGATATAATTTAATATGATCATATCTCACATATGTTAAGTAACCTCACAGTGAATTTCTTAGGAAGCAGAACTTCCCACAATATAATTCAGTATGAATTATTTGTCACGTATGTTAAGTAACTTCACAATGAATTTCTTAGCAAGCAGAACTTCCCCATATAAAAGACAATGTTCATGTCACGTGACTCTCCTCATAGGCCCCGTCCACTCACATTCTCCAAAGTATCTCTGAACCAATCGCGTGGCGGAAATGGCTCTAATCGCAATTTCCTACATTCACTTGTAAAATATGCATCCGGGACGGAAGGCAGTTTTGCTGATCTCTTCACTTTAGCAATCCACTTGTTAAGTGGGTTAGATGTGATCACTTTTGAATTTGACAGTTCGATAAAGTCCATGATTTTCTTGTTATACTCGAAAAAATCCAAATCAGCAATCAAATTGGATTTGTCTGTGAGACAAAATTTGATCGACGGGTCCTTTGTAAGATTGCGGATGGTAGAGGCATCGTGCGTCGGATTGGCTGCTTTATCAAAATGTAAGCAAATCATATTCAAACGTGAGGCAAACTGATAGCGTAACGTATCTCTACTTTCGATGGGTACTTTTCCCAAAACGCTTTCAATGGCCGGAATAAGAACCTTAGTAGGCGGTTGGGAACTCAAGCAGAATTTAGGTCCCATTTGTAGCAAACAAAGTTCCTTATTAGAGAAGGTCTTGGAGGAGAGATTGACAACCGGAATCTGGAATTTCTGTTGAGACGTTGGTAATGATTCTTTTAGTCTGGTGAGTTTCTTCAAATGGATGTAGATTAGGGTCCAATGTTGACAGTCGACTAGCACACTAACTTTCCGTAAGAAGATGTCCACAAGCAAAAGAGCCGTTTCGGAAGAAAGCTTAAGATAGAGCCGGAAGAGCCTATGTTCCAAAGACATGACGATACGTCTCTTAAGGAGTACAAGGTGCGATAAGGCCTGTCGTTGGAAGTTAAACTTCCTTCTAAGGAAGCATTTGTCGTGGACCTTCCTTCTAAGGAAGCATTTGTCCATTTGAGTCAACATTAATGTTTCGGGAGTTTTATTGATACATGGGTTACATTATGCAAAAACACTGCAGACCAATAAGCAGTTTACAATCACTAAAACGTCAACTTACAGCATAAAGTAAAAATAAAAAAAATGTTTTTCCCTTCAAAACCTTACCGAAAAAAGGGGGGAATATTTTTTTTTTGAGTGAAGGTTTAACGACCACCGTGAGCAACTCAATGGGCTATAAGCAGTCGCCCGTCCCTAATTTAGGGTCACTGGTTCCAGGGAAGGGAGAGAGCCAGTGCCGTAAGACAAACACAACATCCATCCCCGACCGGGATTCGAACGCGGACCCCTTACGGACGAATGATCAGAGGCCGAAATATTTTCTCAATGAGACATCGGCTTTATAATTTGCATTCCAATAATCCAATTAGGTCTTGAAATTCAGTAACCTAAAAACTTTATAAATTATTTAATAATGTACTTCATTTTCAGCAATGAGTAACTAAATTTCTAGGTGAGAACATGGGATCAAGATAAATATTTAAACTTAATGCTTTTCATTTAGTTGCAGAGTGTGGCTTTGAAAAGAAGCCTTTTAATGAATTGAAAATAGAGTACAACACAACTTATGTTTCTTATCAGCTCTGGGAATCGCCTTATCCCATTTGCTCAACATATCAAGAATTTTGGGGACAGCAAAGAGTGATATTTTATTTTTGCAGGATTTATAGCCAATATTATGTCCTGGCACAAAACAGCTGCTTTGCCTTTTCCGTTTTCTATGTTTTTTATTATTTGCTATTGCAGAATTTCCCAATTCTTTCATAGCTGGTATTATTTCCCTATGATCTTATAACTGTTGCAGTCGATTTCAGTACTGCACTTAAGTTTAACCACACAGTAGGTTTAACGCGTGACAGCCAATACTTGATCAACTTCTACATCTTCACGAATAAAAAGTTACTAATCTTGGAAATAAATTTCGTTATAAACAAACTACAGTTGAATAAAACTAGCACACAACTGTTGAATTTCCTAGTGTATTACTGTTATGATCGAGCTACAACGAATTAGCAAAGATACTGACAAAAAGATTTCCCTCCACTACCCCTTTGTTTTGTGAAAATTTGAAGTTTCGTAAGGCGGCAAAACTTGGCAAACAAACTTGCTACTATTGAATAGCATGAAGCCGATGAAGCACCCTAACGTAACTTCCGATGCCAGCGCCCTCTGTCATTTCATGACGATTGGTCACAAAACCGTGAGGGACATCTTAGGGAGGACGTCACACTATCTCTTCAATGCACTGTACCATATTCAACAAGTCATGTATAATGTTTCGCGTGTGTGGGACACATCGTCGTTATCGCATATACGGTCCCTTATGTGACGTCTCCCATTCGACCAATGAGAAGCGTTGTTAGAAAAGGTATATCCTTCCACTGTGATTTCTTCTGCGCTGACGAGAAAGTGGCCGTTTGTTGACAATTTTACAGCTTTATTCAGTGTTTAACTCCGAATATCTTCTTATTTTCAATGATTACTGATAAGAATTCTGATTCAACAATTTCTCAGTGTTGTTTATACCAAAAAGATGTTTTATTGCATCATTCAGCAATATTTCTTTTTTTATTGGAGGTTTAACGATCACCGTGAGCAACTCAAATGGGCTATAAGCAGTCGCCCGTCCCTAATTTAGGGTCACTGGTTCCAGGGAAGGGAGAGAGCCAGTGCCATAGGACAAACACAACATCCATGCCACACCGGGATCCGAACCCGGACCCCGTTCGGACGAATGACCAGAGGCCATCGCTTAGACCACTGCGCCACCGGGGCGGCCAATATTTCTTTAATTGTGCTTTATTTACCGGATTTGTTATCAGCTTTACGCACTTAAGCAGATATCCGAATACCTCCATTGGTGGATGAAAACAGCTTCATAAAAATTTACCATGAGTGCCTAAACTCTGTGTGTTTTTGAACATCGTTATTAACGGAATTCTCATGAAAGACAAGCATCAAATCGGCTGGGTAAAAAATCCGTTTAAAATTTCTTTCAGTTCGATTATTTTTTTTCATTTTTTGTGTGAACTTTGCTTTTACTACACGAGTAGTCATGATCTTGGATTGCTTTTAACTTATTTTTGTTCAATGAACGACCTTGATGACACTCTAATGCACAGTGATCAGTGGAAATAAATGGCGTGCCATCAAATGGTATCCGCCACCCCGGTGGCGCAGTGGTCTAAGCGATGGCCTCTGATCATTCGTCCGAAGGGGTCCGGGTTCAAATCCCGGTGAGGCATGGGTGTTGTGTTTGTCTTTCGGCACTGGCTCTCTCCCTTCCCTGGAACCAGTGACCCTAAATTAGGGACAGGCGACTGCTTATAGCCAGTGGCGGCCCGTCAGATGAGGCAAGTGAGGCGCCGCCTCACCTGAAATTCCGCAGAATGAGAAGTGAAAAAAAAAACTTCTGTCAGTAACAAAGATATAAGAACTTTGCAGGATAAATGAAACACTGAAATTCACATTGTGATTCATGAATTAGGTTAAAGAAAGGCTTTCAAGAAGAGGATGAATCAATAATTTTGCAAAGCAGCTGCATGTTTTAAGCGCTTAGAGGCGACCGGCTGAATCGTCTCGATGAGAAGCCGGTTCTGGGAACTGTGGATCAGAGAAGAGCCCAACAGAGTGAACCCCCCACCCCCACGGTCCGAGGTCTACCATCACCCCCTAATAGCTTAACAGGCCCGCGCACCGATTTGTGACGTCACTAGAGTAGTCCGTAGTCGCGGAGACACGGCGATGTGCGAACGAACGCGTCTTTACGTACACCAACTAACCAGGTCGTGCGTTCTTTTAGAGTTTCACTGCATTTAAATACGAACTTTTGTGCTAGTTTTCAAAAAACTGCAGAGTTAACAAGTTTGTTTAATAATCTTTTAAAATACAGAAGAAAAAGAAATTACAGCGTAAAATTTAGCGTAGCAATAATTTCGACTTGAAAGGGTAAGCAACACAGATTCGTCAACTTAATGAAAGCATCCCTGTCATTTCACTGGAAGTGATAAACCATTCCTATAATCGAAATTATAAACTGTTGTCGTAGTTTCACTTAAAGTTATAGTGTCTTTATAGTTAGCCGAACGATTCCTGTACTTGTGAACAAATCGTTCTTGTACTTGAAAGATTAGTTTGAGGGTCCATTACGAAGTATCGCCGTCGTTTCAAAAGATGTCGATTTACTAATTTAAGGAATCAGATTTTTCATTCATTGCAAACTTATGACTATGAAAATTTTAGTAATGAAATAATTCCTTTAGTGAAAATGTATTTTATATGCAATCCGCGATCACTAATATATAAAAAAAGGTCAAGAAAAACTGAATTTTTTTCTGTGTTTTTTAATTATTACCAAAGGCTCAATAAAACACGTTTTAACGTACATACAGTGAATTGCTGCTTGATCCATTGATTGCATCAAATAAATTAAGATTTCAAGAAAATTATGCAATTGCTACATTATTAAACGTACAATAATAACATAACAAGTTTTCCTAATTTTAGTACCATCTAGTTACGTGTTTGGACAACTTCATTTTGATAAGCAAATATAAATTTTATAATTTTTGTCTTCCAGAGCACTATTTCAAAAAAGTTACCTTGTAAAAGTTCAACACATCTGTATTAAGTATATTAGTAGCATTAAGCAAAACTATTTGGATCCACAATATATGCATTTCTTTTTATCTGGAAAAATACAAGTAACTTATTGGCAGAAATTTCCTGAAATTTGATTTTAAAGAAGTATTCAGGAAAACTGCAAATGTACATATAATTATGGTTGTGTAGTTCTTTGTGTATCACAAGCACAATTTGATTATGTGTTCGTTAGCTGTTCCTTGAAGAATTTCAAAGACACGTTTCTAAGAAAATCTGAAATTTGTTCCAATAATTTCTTAAAGTATTTTTTCAGATAATTATTATATTTTTGAGAACCTGACAAATGCACATGCAGTTATTGTACTGAATAAATCTAAGCGATTGTTTTGGTACTATAGGATATATTTTAAAAGATGTACATGTTTCATTATAAATTGACTAACTTGGTGTACCATTTTCTCAGAAACTATAAAAAGCAATGGTATAAAATTTTGCACAAATGTTTTGTCATTGCTAAAGCTATTGAAAAAGATTATTTTTTCCTTTTTTTATGATTTTGGTTTCAAAATAAATTCTATGAAGGATTGAAGAAGTTTTTCCCCATACAAAAATTGGCACATACCCTGACGTTTGGAAGCACACTTTCCAGTAGTTATCGGATAATATGAGATATATTAGTTCCAGTTATTATTGCTGTAGCTTGTGAAGACACAGTGCAGGAAGTCTGGAAACAGATAAGTCTAGATAAATGAATAAAAAGTTGATCTCTCATTTTAAGCAAATGTTTTCAAAAAAAAAAAAAGCGAGTATATATTTCTACTTGTATTTTAAAAATCTTGTTTATTTAGAACATAGTTTCCACAATATGTGGATTCATGTCGATCCACGTACTTTTCTTTTCTCTTAAAAATAACAATATCCAAGGCTTAAAAATAAATTTTAAAATAAAAAAGTTTATAATAAAATTTCCTACTACACAAGAAAAAAAAAGACAGTCATCACATGTCGTGTTTCATGTCATTGTTAATTAATGGAAGTTGTATTATTGTTACGAAGTACCAAGGAAAGAGTAATATCACATCTTTAATTATGTTATGCTCTACGCCCAGAAATCGGAAACCTAGTTTTGCTCCAAATTTTGTTTATAATCAACAACAAGATGCATGCCTCTGATGTAACTGGTCTCTCATGTTTAGTGACAAAGGGAGAAAACTTTAACAAAAGGAACATGGCATAATCACTAAATTTCCGAAACACCAGTTTCATCATCGTACCATTTCATACCAATTTTAGCACCAGCATCTTAAAAATTGATATACACATGTTTGTGCATTGAACATTTGTAATACAGACCCTTAAAATGGAAGTGCAAACATGTTAAAACAGTTCATATTTTCAACTTAAAAAAAAAATAGGGTTCTGGTTTGTTATCTTAAAAGATACATTTTCCTGCGCATCCAGCTTTTACTACCTGGGCAAGTAAATAATTTCTTGCCCAGGTAGTACTGATATATTTCACCTAATTTTTAAGAAATTGAATGGTTCTGATAAATCCCCATCCAACCACAGATAGAGCATACACACTGCTCACACGAGAGTTCTTCACTGTGTTGGTTTGTAGAAAAATGCTTCAAAATCTTTAAACGGACATTTTAAAGGCAAACTTACTCCTGAACTATGTGTGAACTTCTGTTTTTGTGCATTCATATCTAATTTTTGCTGTCTATACTTGATTCAGTGTTTGTGTTCCTTTAGTAATAAATATTAAAAATGATAATTCAATGCAATTCTCTGTCTGCAAACACAAAAGATGTATTTCACATGGGCCGCCCCGGTGGCGCAGTGATCATTCGTCCGTAAGGGGTCTGGGTTCGAATCCCGGTCAGGCATGGATGTTGTGTTTGTCTTACGGCACTGGCTCTCTCCCTTTCCTGGAACCAGTGACCCTAAATTAGGGACGGGCGACTGCTTACAGCCCATTGAGTTGCTCACGGTGGTCGTTAAACCTCCAATCAAAAAAAAAAAATTTCACATGGCAACAAGGCCTTAGCATTTATATAAAGGACATAGGCATGTTAGATGTGTACATGACATACATATATTTCGTATAGGATATAAGTATTTTACAAGCACTTGTGCCCAGAAATAGGGACCCCAAAAAAGTTAATCTGGCGCTGCCTAAACACTTAAATAACTAAGTACGAATGTATCAACATATTACTCTTGGGATCAAAAACATGCAACCCTTATTATTCTGTGTCCATAATAAAAAAAAAGTTTAAAATTCCTTCCTAAATATACATATTTTACTTTGAACTTATTTGATACATTGGCAAAACCATGTTATGGGTTACTATAACAACACAAGTAATCTATTCTTTCCATTACAAACATAAATTTCATTTTTCAAAAATCTTTTCAGTGCTTTGACTTCCCGCTGTGAGATGCATTAGATTATAAAATTAGCCAAATTTAAATTTTCTAGTTCAAAATTTTTATTTTACGAGTAGTTTAAAATAAGGTTAACAAAAGGTTTCCACGTACCTTAGAGTTGAAAATTTTCACGCTTTATTGCTGTAATCCATTTTGAGAACCTCCCCATTAGTAGGGAATTTGAATACTTTTAATATTCCTCTATGAAAATAAATTTAGTTGACAATTTGACAAAAACAACCACGCACATCCGTAGTCACGCTTACACAGAGTGAGCAAGCTCATGCATGCTCGACCACCCACCACGAACGTCAGCCTACTCTCCCCTACGTCACGCAGCTTCCGGCGTTCGGTGCGCGGGCCTGCTAAGCTATTAGGGGGTGATGGGTCTACCCAAGGAGGTGCCGGACTTCCAGTAAGAGAAAGGAAATTTCTGAGACGACCCTCCATTTCGCTTAAACTGGAATCGCATCTCTGCTGTTATTGGAGAACCCAAGGATTGTGTATCCAATGGGCGCGGGAAAATGAACAGATGACCTTGGTAAATATTGGTTTTACATGCGATGACGCCGTTCGCCTCTATACGCTTTGGAGTACGAAGATTTCTACGTAGCTTTAACTATTCGTCAGAGTGTATTTGAGTCTAACTTTTTGTAGTGTGTTTTCAATCCTCTCTTCTGCGGGTGTTGACTAGTTCATAGTAATGTTGAGTTTTTCTTCTTTTTTATTTTGTTATTGTTACTAAACAGCATATTTTGATTTTGGTTGGAAAACATGAATGGCCCAACAAACGACGTGATTTGTGTTCTGGAAGAAATTCCTTTTAAACACTGGAAAGATTATGATAAAAGGGATGTTCTCGTATCTGGAAGACCGACACCTATAATAAGTTCAATATCTAAAGATAAGAAGTGCGGCAAATCGTTTTTTAGGTCTTTCAATAAATCATGGTACGAGATTTTTCCCTGGCTTTCTGGTAGCTATTACAAGCAAACTCTCTTTTGCTGGCCATGTTTACTTTTGAGCAATAAGAAAATGTGTGGAGTACAACGGGTTATTTTGATCTGAAAAACTTTTCTCGTAGTGCAAAATTGCACAAAAGCTCTAAAGAGCATATAACTAACCACGTAGGTCTAAAACGAATGGAAAAAAAAACATAAATACTATTTCTGATATGCTCAAAGAAAATGCTGCTCTTCATGAAGTCAAGTTTAATGAAAAGGTCAGACTAAATAGGCTTTTTATGGAACATATAATCGATTTAGTTGTCGTTCTAAGCAAGCAAGAACTGCCTTTTCAAGGACACGATGAATCTATTTCCTCATTAAATAAAGGTAATTTCAAGGAGATGTTCCATTTGTTACTTCGTAGGAACACCCCAGAATTAAAAGCACATTTTGAAGAAATACGAAGCTTATTTTCTGGACAATCTAAAACGATACAGAATGATTTAATGGGGTGTATTCATGAATATATAAAGGAATGTGTTAAAAGCGAAATTAATGAGTCAGAATTATTTTCAGTGCAAGTTGATGATGCAACTGATATTACTCAAAAATCACAGTGTTCAATAATTGTCAGATACATATTGGACTCAAACTGTGAAGTAGTTGAGCGCTTCCTTGGTTTTTATGATATCAGCACTGGCAGGACGTGGCGCTGTATGATCTGCTAGCATCGGTTTTGGGGGAGTTTGATTTTAAATCAAAGTTAGGCCAGTGTTATGATGGTGCAAGCGTTATGGCTGGAGAGTTGAGCGGTCTGCAGAAAAGAGTCAAGCTAGAAGCCCCGCAAGCTTTGTTTACCCACTGTTTCGCCCACCACCTTAACCTTGTTCTACAACAGGGGTGCAAAGGTATTGTAAAATGTCGCATATATTTCGCAACTGTATCCAGCATGCCCTCATTTTTTCATAAGTCTGCCAAGAGAACCCACGTAGTAGATTTTTTTTTTTTTTTTGATTGGAGGTTTAACGACCACCGTGAGCAACTCAATGGGCTATAAGCAGTCGCCCGTCCCTAATTTAGAGTCACTGGTTCCAGGGAAGGAGAGAGAGCCAGTGCCGTAAGACAAACACAACATCCATGCCTGACCGGGATTCGAACCCGGACCCCTTACGGACGAATGATCAGAGGCCAACGCCTTAGACCACTTCGCGTAGTAGATTCAGTTGTTGGGAAACGGATTCCTCAAATAGCGGAAAGACGTGGGGCATCACGTTCGCAAATTTTGCGTTTAATTGTGAGCGAATGGGGCAAACTAAAGAATGTGTTTGAAAACATAATGAATGACCCGGAATCAACGGCAGAATCAATCAACGGAGCCATAGGATATTTGAAAATTTTCACTGATTTTGAATTTGCTTTTTTATCACTGATTTTTGATGACATTTTTTGGAATTACGGATGTACTGTTTGATGTTTTACAAAAAAAGACTTTAGGTGTCAGTTATTGCCAAAGACAAATTAAACAATGTTGCAAACGAATAAATAAGAAAAGGAATGTAACCACTTACTTGAAACATTTCAGTGAAGCAATTAGTTTAAGTGGAGGTCCTAAATGTCGCCAAAAGAAACATTTGACTGAAGAAGAAGTGGAAAACTATTACAAAATTTTGTTTTACGAAATCGTTGACAGCATAATAGTCCAAATAAATACCAGATTTGAAGATATGGGAAAGCTCGAGTTTCTGCAGCTAGTTGACAGCTCAAAATACCATAGTTATTCAGAGTCATTTCCATCCAGTGCCCTTAACACTCTCAAAAAAATGTTATCCAAATATTTTTACACAGATACAACCACTAAAAAACGAATTAGATTTTTTATATAATGATCACAACTTCAGGGAACTCAGTGTTCAGAAAACCTTGAAAACAATGAAAGAAAACGAGCTGAAAGATGTGTTACCAGAAGCCTACAAATTATTTTCTCTTGCATTGACACTGGCGTCAACAAGTTCTTCTGCTGAAAGGAGTTTTTCTTGTTTGAAGAGAATTAAGACTTACCTCCGTAATACAACGGCACAAGATCGTTTGCCTTCACTCGCTGAAATTTCAATCGAGAAAGAATTGCTGAACCATCTAATGTCCACTCAACCATTTTATGATCTGATCATAGACAATTTTTTTTTTTTTTGATTGAAGGTTTAACGACCACCGTGAGCAACTCAATGGGCTATAGGCAGTCGCCCGTCCCTAATTTAGGGTCACTGGTTCTAGGGAAGGGAGAGAGCCAGTGCCGTAAGGCAAACACAACATCCATGCCTCACCGGGATTCGAACCCGGACCCCTTACGGACGAATGATCAGAGGCCATCGCTTAGACCACTGCGCCACCGGGGTGGCATAGACAAATTTGCAGCCAAAAAGGATCGCAGAATTGAACTTATTTATAAAACATAAACTGAAAGCATTCTGTTCGAGACCAAAGCAAATTAATATCGTATTCCTCTGTTTTTAATTCCAGGTTTAAATTACCTAATACGCCGCCCCGGTGGCGCAGTGGTCTAAGGCGCTGGCCTCTGATCATTCGTCCGTAAGGTGTCTGGGTTCGAATCCCGGTCAGGCATGGACGTTGTGTTTGTCTTACGGCACTGGCTCTCTCCCTTCCCTGGAACCAGTGACCCTAAATTAGGGACGGGCGACTGCTTATAGCCCATTGAGTTATTCACGGTGGTCGTTAGACCTCAAAAAAAAAAAAAAAAATGTGACCCGTTCTAAATGCACCTTCACTAATATGCCAATCGAACTGCGACTTTCATTCAAGCTCAAGAAACACTTCGTGAGAAAAAAATTTCTATTCAAATAATTTACTTTGAATTTTTTAAGAAGTGGATCTCCGACTGGCGTTGTGATGTGAGTGACGCACATTGACTAGCTGAAGAAACCGCGCACATTGCGTATTTTCGGTCAAGTGTATTGCATAAAAGAATACAGGTGAAATATTTCTTTCTTTGTTGTAAAATTATCGAATAATTGTTTTCATAAAAATATTGTTGCAAACGTAGCGTATATTACACACACACACATTTATTTAGAGGTATATGTACATTTTTCCTCTAAAATTTTTAAATTTTTTCGTGAAGAAAGACTCCCCACGCCGTGTTTCATATATTTCTATAATTTTATTCCATTACTGTTGAATAATATTTGTATATAAGGGCTAAATGGCATGGCCTGAAGCCCTAAGGGATGGGGTTTACAGCTGTTTATAACAAGGCGCCTACTCGGGACCAATGGCTTAACGAGACTTCCGAATCTCAGCGGATTTTAATGATTCAGCCGACTCGAACCCAGGACTTCAAAGATATCCAATGGGTGATACTGCCTTTGACATGAAACTTTTTGAAGGGGGGTGGGGATCTGCACTTCTGCTGTATAACTGTGTATAAGTACATATAACAATTGGGGGGGGCGCTTTGACAAATATTTTTCTATTGGTAGGTACATCTTGAACATTAATACAAAACGAAGCTAATTTAATAAAATGAAGAAAATGCAATAAATTATAGTTGTTTTAATAAAAATTTAATAAAGCAACTTCTTTGGGCGCTTTGCTTTACTTTCTCTTCTATTATCAAGAAATTACATTGCTTTCCGAGTTATGTAAAAATCAATGAATTTAAATAGGGAAATTATCTATGAAACGTACTTAGAAAAAGCTGTCTCGCCTACTAAGGGGGTGGGGGGGGGTGCAAACCATGACCACCCCCAGGCTACGCCACTGATATATATATTCATATAACATATGAATTTATATATTTTTCAACAACATATGTTTTACATTTACATAAAGACTGTTCGCCTCACCAGCATTTTACACCACGAGCCGCCACTGCTTATAGCCCATTGAGTTGCTCACGGTGGTCAATAAACCTCCAATAAAAAAAAAACAAAAAAACGTGGCGTACTTTTCAGTGACATCACACCTCGTCGATCTACTGTCCGTACTGTCGCTACGCCTGTTGTGTGACTTGTGTTTTTATGGTTGTCCATGCTTGCGTGATTTGTTTCAACTAACATTTTGATTATAGTTTTTATATACCGATAATTCAGTGAGTTAGGTATTTGATTATGCCACATCCGTGTTGTGTTCCCGGCTGCCGTGGAAATTATAAAAGTTTGCCCAACGCCAAAGTTCGAGTTTATGGATTTCCAAAAGACTAAGATCTGTATGCCAAGTGGATTCGTGCCATTAAAAGGGATAACTTCACTGTTACGCCACATAGTAAGGTATGTACATAGAACATTTTTTAATCTAATTTTTCTTACTGTGAAATATTCAGTGATATGCTATATCTATAAAATCCACTTCTAATGCAAAGTGCTTCCATTCATTACTGTAGCATGTGGTAGCTTCAGATTGAGTTAACATTTATATTTCACTATCGCTTCAATATGCTTCAATAAATGCTGCTAACACTAAACATAGTATTCTTTAATCTTAATCATTTAAATTTACTGGATGGTAACTCATAGCTAAGTATTATTGGGAATTCTTAGCTAAGTGTTATTTATATAGTACATATATTCTAAATTAGTACATTTACTGGTCAGTAAGAACTAAATTTGTATTTAGTAACTGCACTGTAATTTATTATATTCACACACATTTTATTGGAGAAAATATTGTTTCAAGTATTAAGGTCACCTCAGAATAGCATGCATTCAGATGAGTTGCTGTCTAGGCATATGAATATGCAGAGGTACACACAGTATACACTATGCCCAATATATACCTTTATAAAGGTACCGACTGCAGCCTCATATCAGATAGTAACACGAAGCCAAGAGGTGAAGAAAACCACTAGTCTTTTGGAGAATGGACACCCTAAGTTACTGACTTGTAGTTTAATAGTAAAATTGTTGCGTAGCGGACACCCACTGAAATTTATAACACTAGCACGCTGCTACAGAAGTCTCTTTCAAGTATTAAACAATACGGGTGAATTTCCGCCAGTGTAGAGATCTGCGCCCTCTCCCACATATTACAGGGCTTGAAAAATATCTGTGAAGTTACATGCCCAGCTGGGCATGTGCAGAAATTACTTACTTGCACAGGTAGTAAAAGCTAGATGCCCATGAAAATTTATTTTTAAGGTAAAAAATCAGAACCCTCATTTTTTAAAATTAAAGAAACTAACTTTGTTTTCGTGTTTTGCATTTCCATTTTAAGGGCCTGTATTCAAAATATTCAATGCACAAAAGCGTGTATTAAGTTTTAAGAAGTTAAGGTTGAAATTGGCATGATGATGAAATTGGTTTTTGAGAAATTTGGTGATTCTGCCATGTTCCTTTCATTAAATTGTTTGCCCTTTGTTACTAAACGCCGGAGGCTGGTTCCATCAGAAGCTTGCATCTCGTAGCTGACTATAAACAACATCTGGAGCAAGACCACAGGCGTAGCCAGGGTGGATCCTTGTGTACGAACCCCTTTTGAGGGGGATTTAGTACGAATTTTGGTAAATGTGTAGATTAATGTCCTAAATTATTTCATCAGAAAAATATTACCTGGAAAAAGTGCGACATACATATTTTAGAATATGGAAATCAGTTGCAAATGGTGCACAAATTTCATGTTTTAATTGTCTCCTTTCCGAGAAATCTGTGCACTGTATAAGAAAGATGCACAAAATGAGAGCTTTTCTGCAGTATACCTCTGATGACACTATAATTTTCAGAAACAGTTTTAAAAGGGGGTCAACGATTATTATTTGCTCCGAAATCACGTCTTCCCTTAATCACTTGCACTATGTTTCTGTGGATGATACTGGATATGCCCAGTACAAAGGTGATAATTTTTGACTGCCACAAGCAGTCAAAAATTATCGCCATTGTACTGGGCACGTCCATTGTTAAAAGCAGGGATGGAGCAGACGTTTCTTATCGGAAGGGGAGGTGTGTGTGCTTGGAATCATGCTCCCTCGAGTTCCAAAAGTTCCCTACTTTCACTCAAATAGCACACAGTTTTTACATTCTCATACCTCCATTATAAGAAAATATTATGATCGTTCAAAAACAGTACATTAGGTTTTTGGCATAATTTTACTAAAAATGTTAAACTACGTAGATATTCAAGAATCAAGCAAGTCGTAAAAGTTATGAGAACACAGACAACACAACACTCAGCGGAAATGCAGAATGAAAAATGACAGAACAAATTAGCATTATATAGTGAACCGTTAACAATGGGAAGAAGCTTTCACTTCATTATGTTAGCTAGTGTGGATATACAAAACCTCAGGAACTTATTCGACTATTTATTTACATTAACATCACCCGCACATATGGGGAAGCATTAAACTAACTTGGAAGAACACAGTCATGACTAGTAAAATAGCATTATTGTGGTGCCACTAGTCATTCATCAGTATACAAAAAAAAAAAAAAATCCTACCATCGGCAAGAAGATATATATAACCTTTTTGCCAGTGGTGAATTTGAGCCACGTCTTCCTGCTCCGGAGCTGTTGTTCTCCATTTAAAAGATAGATTCAATACTAGAAGAATTTTTAAAACAAAATCCATGTTTTCCTATTTCTAACAGTAATTTCAAAACCAACCAATCATTATAGTAAACATTTTGTCCTTTTTCTTTTTTTAAAGCCAAATTCAATTTTAAAATTGGTACTTAATCTGTCCATGGTGGAATCTGCCATTTCCATGACTCATAAAATTGTTATCATGGCAAAGTGTACAACGCAGTATCGATCTTTGACATTTGATATCATTAAATAGCTTGTTTTCTCAATCCATAGTAACATTTTTTTTTTTTTTTTTTTTTTGTGTGTGTGTGTGTATTAAGAGCTAAGCAAAAATATTTTATTTTGTTTAAATCAAAATTAATGTTCCAAAAACGCTACGGCTGCCCCGGTGGCGCAGTGGTCTAAGCGATGGCCTCTGATCATTCGTCCGAACGGGGTCCGGGTTCGAATCCCGGTGAGGCATGGATGTTGTGTTTGTCTTACGGCACTGGCTCTCTCCCTTCCCTGGAACCAGTGACCCTAAATTAGGGACGGGCGACTGCTTATAGCCCATTGAGTTGCTCACGGTGGTTGTTATACCTCAAAAAAAAAAAAAACGCTACTGCGTGCTTTCGTTCCCTGTTGAGTCACGTTTTACACACACACCCCCAGTTAACACACATACCCCCACTTTTTAACAGGTAGTTAACACACACAGACATATTTTCAGTACATACACCAAGTGATCACTAAATTATGCTTACCTACCTAATACTTTACAGGCCCTCCTTTGCCCTCAGAACAGCACATATCCAAGGCAGGTACAGAGGTGATTGCTTTATCCCGACGCTTGATATGCTGTTCCATAGTGTCCCACAAGTGCTCTAGCGAATCGATATTGGGCGAGTTCAGAGGCTAAGCGATATGCTGTGAGTCCGAACGGTGTTCCTTGAATCAGTCTTGCACAATTTTGGACCTGTGGCTCAGACCATTGTCATCTAGGAAGACACAGTCACCATTCGAAACATAGTTCCTGCCAAGTGAACATGTCCCACACCATATTACCGGCTAGTCTGATAAATCCTTTTATTTTCCCATCACGCTTAGAATTTTATTACCTGCTGCTCCACTTACACCTTATATATGCTCAGTCAGTAGACTGATTGTGCCCTCTCAGAAATCACGTGGTCAACGCGCCGAATCCACTTGTGCTAATGGTAATCAGAATTCAGTGATTATTTTTTGTATATTGGTAAGTTCCCAAAGACTTATTAGTCAGTTTTTCTTTTCCACAGATTCCGCGTGCTTTGTTTATGGGGAAAACTTTTCTCATATATCCCAGAAGTTTAATATTTTTTTTTATTATTATTATTGATTTTTAATTTCTATTATGCCACAATGGTTTAGTATTGATGGCAGCAGGCTACTTGGCTAGAACTTATATAAGGACTTTTTTTACATTACGCCTACTTTGATTAAGGCTTAGTGTCCACCCACAAGAACAGGAAACCAGGGGTGCAGAATATGTACGAACAAGGTTCGGGGGAAATTAAGGCGACTCTGGGGAAATTTTGCCCGGGGGTAAAATAATGGTAGTAATAATAAAACGAAAAATGGACTTATTAACAAAGAATATAGCGTGAAACATAGGAGTAATTTACTTCGCGATAATCAGGTAATCATTTTGAAAAATGTGTCGTTATGAATACAAGAATAAATGAACTGAAGTTTGCGTGCTGATAAAACTAAAAACTATGTACAAGAAACCTTCACACACGTAACTCACTCGAAGAAAACTCTGTAGTGATTTTTAAGAACTTTTAATAGAAGTCATATGACTTCACAATCCGTGAGATCTTTCGGGACAACTTGTTCCCATCTTTAGACAGATTGTCTCAGTCGGGTGCGTCCCCTATATATATATATATATACACACACTGAAGTTAGTGGCACAGTGGTCTAAGCATTGGCTTCTGATCATTCGTCCGAGATGGGTCCGGGTTCGAATCCTGGTGAAGCATGGATGTTGTGTTTGTTTCATGGCGCTGGCTCTCGCCCTTCCCTGGAACAGTGGCCCTAAATTAGGGATGGGCTACTGCTTATAGCCCACTGAGTTGCTCTAGGTGATCTTTAAACCTACAATAGAAAAATAATAATAATAATGGCAGCCAATGTGTCATAGGCACCGATTTGAAAAATTATTGGGGGTTCCAGATATTTTAAATTTTTAACCCATGCATTTTGCAAAGGATTTAAGTCATTTAAATTTCATTCGGTAAAATTATCTGGCACAATTAGATGTCTGGAATGCTAGAATGAAATAAATTATAGTTAATTGCAGAATTTTTTAGCTGTTTATTTTTCAGCCTCTCTGTCCCGGGTTACTTCTTGATTCGCCTATTCTTTGTACGTCGAAAGTTAATGGGTTCCACCATTTTAGGCGAGGAAAGAATTCTTGATTCGCCTATTCTTGTCTCGCCTAAAACTTTCACCTGCTAGAGGGGAGGGATTCACCTGGAGCAAACTTCTTGATTTGTCTACTCTTGTTTCGCCTATTCCTCGTGCGTCGAAAGTTAATGGGTTCCGCCATTTTAGGCAAAGAAAGAAAGAATTCTTGATTTGCCTATTCCTGTCTCGCCTGAAACTTTCACATGCTAGAGGGGGAAATTCACCTGGAGCACTAAATCTTTTGTGCGTAAAAAACAAAACAAAAAAAAAAACTAGTTATTCATTGGAATAAATATTAGTTGCTTTTTTTTTTTTTTTATCAAATTTTTAAGTAATAGGCTTTAAGGATAGTTCTTGATCATCAACATGTACTCTCTAATAATCGTCTAAACTTGTATGAAAATCCGCTACGGTTTTGGGGGAAATTTCAGACAAAAAAAAAAAAAAATGTGTTCTGAGGAAATATTGGGCCCTGAACATTTTCTGCACCCCTGCAGGAAACCTCGCTTAGCAATTCGCCACCACATAAAACTAGCTTGAGATAATTTGAAGCAAAGAATCGATGGCTTATGATCATTCATATGAGAAGGGTCTGGGTTCAAATGCCAGTGAAGCATGCATGTTGTGTTTGTCTTACGGCACTGGCTCTCTCCCTTCCCTGGAACCAGTGGCCCTAAATAGGGGCAGGCGACGGCTTATAGCAACTGTTTAGTTTATGAAAACTTCAATGGATTTTTTTGGTAAAAAATCTTTTTTTTTTTTTTTTTTTTTTTTGGTAAAAATATCTTGGTATTTTATAATCTGTGTTTTTATCAGTGTTGACTGCACCCAATATGTATCTGTAAAGTGTAAAAATATAAATGGATGAATAATATTTTGCTGGTAGTCTGGGAACTGTCATTTTTGTGGTAAATTAATCATGGTTCAATGGTCATATGTACTGCAAATTGTTTACTTTTCACTCCATATGCTAGAATAGCTGAATGGAATTTTTAGAAAGCCAGCCTACTTTTGAAGATTAGATTTGATGTTGGAGACCCATTTTCTTTTAAAATAAAGGCTGTGCGTGTCTTTGAAATTAAGAGCACATCCATTTACTCATAATCCTAAATCAGTCACTCCAGAATCACACAGTCTGTATTTCTTGAAAATACAAATCAGTCAGTCATACATTTCCAACACAACTGTGGAATGAATGTAAACATTGAGTAGGGGAACTTTACCCCCCCCCCCGAACAAAATAACACGAATATCCAGTCTCCTACTCCTACACTGAATTTGATCTTGGACAGTGGAAGGTTGATGTAGATATACTATAACTAATGAATGACCAATTGTAGATTTCATATAGGACCCAGCTTTAGCAAATCATTTAATTTAGATGTGAGAAATTATTTTAAATGGTGCAAATATTTTAGTTAGGCTATTTCTTTTTACATATAGGTTTGCGAATTACACTTTTGTGAAAGTGACTTCAAATACAGTTCCCGCGCTTTTGACGAGAAGAGTGGGAAAACAGTAACTGTGGATTTGAAGGTACCCAAACTAATTCCAGGACGTGTGCCATCCAAACTTCCTAATTTACCATCCTATTTGAGTGGCACCCCATGTGTTGCACGTGAAGAGCCAGAAAGTAGAAGACAACGCCTTAAAGAACAGGCACTGAAAACAGCTCTTGAGGAAAGCATTACAGAAAAAGAGGACTATGATAAAAAAAACATACATTTTGTTCTGTTGTTGATTTGCAATCAAAGGTAGAATTTATTGGCATCACTTCATGGTCTCTTTTTTGTAAAAACGACATGGCAATGGTTATGCATATTTCAGCTGATCCTGCTCCAAGTGTAAAATGTTCTGTTGTTATAAATTCAGAGCTTATGATTAGGGCATTTGTTAAAGATGTGGAGTTACCAAACTTGGTGAAATATTCATTTCCATGTAAGTAACTCATACTGATATTCTAAATGACATTTTAAAACATTTAATGCAGCAGTGTGTCACCTATAAGTGGTAATGTTTTACGAAATGCAGTTGGTCAAATATGCATAGTTTTAAAGAATCTCTGTGAGAAGAATGTAGGTTCTGAAAATCACCTCAAGTTTATTGAGGAACAACTGGTTTTGTTGGGTCGAGACAAACATGGGTCTAGATATTCACCAGATATCATGATTGTTTCTTCCCTTTTTTGTAGCATGGCACCTTTATGCATATAATTTTGTTCGGGAGAGTGGTAGCATTAGGCTGCCACATCCCAGTACTTATTCGACATGTTTGCCAGCAGTTTAGTGTGAAAACTGAAGCTGAAAAAATTGATTCAAATTTTCTATCTTATATTCAAAGAAAAATATCCTTTTTAAATGATGTTGATAAAAAGGTAATATTAATGCTGGACGAAATTCATTTGAAACAATATTTCGATTACAAAGGTGGTAACATTTGTGGTCTGTCATTTAATTCCAAAAGCATGGCAACAAGTGCCCATGTCTTCATGATTAAAAGTTTACTTTCAAAGTACAAAGATGTTGTTCATGTACTGCCTGCCAAAACCATGACTGCTGAAACACTTTTTGATGTTTTAAAGAAAATAATCATTGGCTTAGAAAATATAGGTTTTGCTGTCATTTGTGTTGTCACTGATAACAATTCTATCAATCGTAAGTGTATGTCATTATTTGTTTCCCCCTAAAGTCCAAATTGTTTATCCTCATCCAATTGATAAAACCAGACCATTATTTTTTGTTGTTGATACAGTTCACTTATTAAAATGTATACGTAATTCTGGCTAAACCAGAAAAATGGGGGAAATGTGTGTATTATCCTGAATTTGAAGATGAAATTGCATCATTTCAAACAGCATCTTTGTCAACACTCCAGAAATTGCATAAAATTGAAGCCAACTTGGTAACAAAATATGGGTATAACTTATCATATAAAGCTCTTAATCCCAGCAATCTGGAAAGACAAAATATAAAATTAGTTCTCCAAATATTTAATGATTTTGTAATAAAAGGTCTGCTAGAAATTAGAAAAAAAAAAAATGTGTCTGAGTACCAAGGTACATCACGTTACATTGGAATAATTTTAACTTGGTGGCAAATTGTGAATGTAAAGTCACCTTATAAAGGTATCCGTCTGAATAATAAATACCAAGCTCCTTTAACGTCTTCAGAATCTGATTAAAATAATGTGTTTCTTAGTAAATTTTTGGAGTGGTTGGATAGGTGGGAGAGGATGTGTTGCACAACTGGTATGCTAAAAAAGAAACCCACACTGCATTAAAATTAAGTACACATTCATTACTTGAAATTGCTTCATATTGTATTACGGAACTAAAATTTAAGTATGTACTTCCTGGAAAGTTCCAGACTGATGATTTGGAAAGTAGGTTTGGTCTTTATAGGCAATTGGCTGGAAGCCAGTACAATATAAGTGCTCGGCAATTGTTTGAATGTGAAAGCAAGTTGAAAGTCCAATCACTGTTGAAACTTCAAACTATGTCACGTGGGGAAATTGAAATAACTGATTTAAATTTTAAGGATGACTTTCAGGAAGTGAATTTGAAATTGACTTGCAATTTAAAATTTGATGTTTCTGTTCTTTCTTCTGATATATCTGATTGTAATGATTATATTCAAGTCATTGCATACATAGCAGGGTATTGTGCATTTTCAGTATTAAAGCGTTTGAAGTGTGATTTTTGCAAACAACTGTTATTGATAGACATAGAATTAGATGCAAGGTTTAATTTCCTTCAAAAATTAGACAGAGGTAGTCTCAGCTGTCCTACTGATGCTGTAATTAATATTGTTTTGTATAATTACATTAGTTTTCAAAAAATATGTTGTAAATATGAGGAGTTTTTGGAAATGTCTAATCAAAGAAATGTATTAATGTTGATCACAAGTAATGCTCTTGATCAGGCAGGATTGTTCGACAATAGCATTTGTTGCTCTGGTCATTATATTGAAAAAGCACACAAAATAATTATTTGGGCTTCCATAAATGTGTTTTTAAATAATTATTGTAAGGTTAAAAATGACAAATCAATACAGGATGCTGCAGCTATTAAAAAAAATAGTTTTAATGACAAAAAAAGAAAATTAGCAACTTTGACAAAGTAATTATTAACCAGGGGTCGATATAGGTAGCATTTGACACCCATTGGACGGTAGATTCACAAAAATATTTTGGACTGTAATGATATCTTCACAAAATATTTTGAATAAAATTTAATTTTAATAAAAATATTTTAACATAAGTGGCATGAAAATTGTCGATGCGCCATTCAGACTCTTTGTCGATGAGAATTCAGACTCTTCATTTTGCTGTGAAACCATAGTTGATGTACATTAATTTTTTCCACCTACCCGGCCAGGCAACTAGATTTTTTATTCACGTGCCCAGACCAATCATTTTGTTGACCATTGCATCTGGGCAATGGCATCTTGCAAGTCTTGATCTGATAATGATTCTATCTATGAATTCACACCACTGCAAACTTTTGTGTAGTTTTGAGAGTTTTTGGCAAAATTGCTACAAACAGAAAAAATGAGCAAATTCCACAAAAATAAGCAAAATTTCACAAAAGTAGACAGAATTTCACAAAAATGGGTATCAATTTTTAAAAACCTGGATCAACCCCTGTTAATGTTACCCTTAAAGTAGTGAAGGGTAGTTCAATGAAATTTAAAGCAGAAGTAGGACATTTTTATAATAGGTTCATGTTATATATTTTTGAAGTTTAAAATCTTTCCTGAAAGAAAATTTACTTTTGTATGGTATCTAATGCATCTGTAATAAAAGGTTCAGCTAAATCAGTTGATGTGTACATAAGAAGAATTTTGATTTGTCATAAGTCACTATAGATCTTAAGTGTAGTTGTTGTTTTTGAACTTTTAACAACAGTAGAAAGTGAATCTGTGTTGTAGTATGATGGTTAGAACAGTTTTTACTAGTTTGAAAGCAAATGTACCTATGTACTATAACCACAACGTGAATAAAAAAGTTTTTAAGGCATCTTCCAAATGCCAAAAACCTATGTTCCAAACACTGACACATAATGCAAAAGTTTCACTCAGTGTACAACCCCTGGCAAATATTTTGGAATTGGCGCCACATGAACATGGAGGTGCATAGTAGGAAGTACGTAGAAACGACACAAAAGAAGAATGCAAAACGAAAACATAGTTTAATGAAAGCTTCACAACTGAGCTACAGACAGCAGGACTCAGATATATGTATGTACTGTATCTGATGGAAATACATGATGTGTAGTAACATGTGTGGAAAATAATTGTAGACTCTCCAACATTGCAGGAAAAATTATGGAATCAAAGTATAGGTTGCAATTGAAATCTGGCAATACAGTGCGTTCGAAATATACAAATAAGTGTGGGGATAAAGAGGTGTAGCAGTATTACTCTGTTCCTGCAGTACCAGCATGGCTCCTAGGAGGGAGTTATCAATGGTAACGAGGGACAGAATTGTGAAGCATCTTCAAGAAGGATATCGACAAGTCATCGCAAAAAGGTTAGTTGTTCGTAGTTGAACAAGGAGGCCTATTCACCGGTTCTCTGAACCAAACTTTGACATGCCATTCGTGAAAACATCCCGAACTGTCAGTTGTAACATGGTTTCTCCATCACAACGCCAGGCCCCATACAGCTCATAAATGTGTGAGGTTCTGGGGTGAGTATTTTCAGAAAGTTAAATGGTAGGATGATTCAGAACATGACATTTAGGTAACTATTCTATCCTGTCCATGAGTTAAATTATCACTCCTACTATGCGCATCCGTATTCATGTGGCATGATTCCATAATTTTGGCCAGGGGTTGTATAATATGTGTAATGTGTTGTAATGCCTAATGAGTATAGAGAGATCATAAAATTCTGATTAATGTTAACCCTACCAGCTACTTGTGATATGACATATGGTGTATTACGTAAGTTATTCTTTGTGTGCTGTTAATTACTATGTTAACAGAATCATTTCAAGTTTCTCAAATCAATTTTGTATTGAGAACATTATTTACAATAAAGATTTCAGATTTCTTAATGCACGCAAGGCAATGAGCCTACCGTCATTCGTCCATAATATTATGTGGTAATTAATACTTTGTTTGCTACAAAGATATTGGTGTGCTTATGCTTTTTTTCGTGTCAAATGTAATTGCATAAATGGCGCATTTTTGGCATACAGTAAAATGAATAAATTGTTTATAGTAAATTGTGTAATGGATTTCGTTTATTGCAGCCTGCTTTACCTTCACTACTTACACAACTGCTATTAAAGTATATATTTGTAGAACTTAGCAAACCACACTCAAAAATCATTTGGGAAATTTTAGTGTTGTGTCCTGGTTTAAATAAATTAGTGTAGGATATATATGAGAGAGAGAGTGGTAGTGATGGTAAACTAAGTTTTGACAAGTTATATATGTGTGTATCTTATACTCCCCCCCCCCCCCCCCCCCAGTGATGCGTTTTACTTAAAAATTGTTAAAAATACCTCGATAATACACCACTTCTTATACTCCAACCAAATTTTCCCTTTTTAATTCATGCAATACCATCTTCCTCTAGAAAATACCCAAGACCTTAAATAATTTGGTCAAGCATTTGGGAAAAAAGAAAAGAAAAAAGCATTTTAGCAAATGGATATTGTTGAAATGGCATTTAACAAATATTGTTGGTGAAAATATCATTTCAGCAATCAATATTTTACCCCAATAATGTCATTTTAGCAATGATATTGTTTGGGTGAAAGAGTTCTGCCAAAAAGTGGAATTCCTCCTTTTTGGAAGTCATCTGGAGAGTTCCTGAGATTGAGAAAAAAATAGCTGTTTATAAAAAAAATAGAGCATATGTTGTATACATATATGCTAATAGGTATCCAGAACTTGTGCCTGCATCATGTAAATTTTTGTGTGGGTAAACTAATTATTCAAATCTAGAAAGAAAATCGGATTAGATAGATATGGGATTCACATTATTGGTTTGGTGTAAGCACATTGACTAAAATAAAAATTCTTATTCATTCCTAAAGAAATGTTAGACAAAATTTTTGTGGCTTTTATAATATGGTGTAGGGTGGTTAATAAATGCTAAGAGATTAATTATTTTTGCATATTCCTATGTGGGAAAAGTTTAATCTTTTTCTGCCATCACCGTTTTCATGCTCGGGGCTACTTTAAAAGAAATAATTTTTTACATCCTACTGCCCATTATGGTAACAGTGAACACTTGTTTCATATTCTTCTTCTGGAGGAATAATATATGTATATAGTTTTCACTACAATTAGTTCAGATATTTTTTTATAATAGTTAAAAACAATGACGTAGTCTTTGAAAACATTCTCTCATGATCGTTCATTCCTGTTACTAAAGTTATTGACTGAAAAACATATGGAATCCGTAGATTGATTTTCAGATTTTAAAAAATGAGAGCTACAACCACGTAATAATTTTATTTCTCATTCTTTCAATAAAAAGAATGTGTTAAGCATTTGCAGTGATATGTCACATTTGTGATGCAGGGATCGCATTCCTCCTAAAATTCCTAAAATTCCTAATATTTTGTGACCCTTCTTAAATTCCTAAAATTAGACCTAAAATTTGCTATTCATCCTAAAATTTTCGTAAGCTTATTTTTATTAAAAACACAACCGTTATTAACGCCAATAAATTTACCATTACGGTAAGGTAAAAAGACCTGTTATTGTAGAAACACAGCCTATATACTGTGCTGCTGAAGGGAGGGAAAAATGACGCCATCGAGATGCACTTGCTTCGGGGCGGGCGTTCCATTTTTTTGCCTTCGAACAGTTTTCGAGAGTAACAAGAGATCTAAGGGAAAAGGGGAGGGGTCATTTTCACCCCTGGTTTGCGCTTTGCAGACGAACTCCGTGGCACGCAGAAGATCGTACTTTATTTTTGTACATGCCTTGTGGAACCTCCTCTTTCTGCTGATGTTTTGTTATTGTAAACCGCAGGTGGGTGGAAGCAAAGAGGAAACATGTGGTCTCCTTCCGTAACCTCCGGTAATGACGATGGGATGGTAGCTGAGTATTATCTTGGCAGGCAGTAGAGCACGTGATCATTGACCTTCGATCATGCGTCGGCGACAGCGACCTTCGATGCGCAATATATCTCGGCTCCGACTCGCTTTGACTGAACTTGCGTGAGATGCGTATGATAGTTTCTGGTTTTACGTCTTTTATGGTGTTCTCTGTGCTGTGTGCAGGTTCAGTTCTCTAGTGGTGACCTGCTTTTTTTTTTTTCATATCTTCTGACATCCTCGCAGCCAAATTTCGGGAAGTTGTCTGGTTTTGCAATATTGGAACGTGTTTTTGTACTTCCCTTTCATTTTCTGGTTAGTAATACAAGTGTTTAAGATGCCTAAATCCAAAACGAAATTTCAAGATGCGTGGCTCGCCAAAGAATTGGACGGAGTGAAGTTGAAAGAATGGTGTTCTGCAACTGAAACAATATTTTCTGCTAAGTGTATATTGTGTTCAGAAATTTTCAACATTTCTAATAGTGGCTTTTCACAAGTAAAAGCACATCATAAAGGAAAAAAACATTTGCAGAAATTTCAAAGTAAATTTCAAAATAAGTCCATCCTGAAAGCCTTTGGAGGACGGGATCTTCAGCCCAAAACAAATATTAGTGAAGTACTGAGTCATGATTTACAGTTGGCTAAAGCCGAAGCATTATGGGCCATGAAAGTTGCTAAGGACAATATGTCTTTTGTTTCATGCACTGAAACAGTTGAACTTTTCAAAGAAATGTTTCCTGATTCTGCTATTGCAGCCAAAATGCAACTTAAAGAAAAAAGTTGCTTATGTGATATCACATGGATTGTCAAAATATTTTGAAGAGGATTTGAAAAAAGACATTGCATCTAGTAGCCCAGGAAAGGTTACTATAGCATTTGATGAAACTACAAATACACAAGTGAAACGGCAGTTGGATGTGTATCTCAGGTACTGGTCTTCAGAAATAAATTCAGTTTCTTGCCGATACCTAACAAGCGTTTTTCTGGGTCATGCAACAGCAGATATTTTGCTAAAAGAAATTCTTGATGTGTTATCATCCTTCAATATTTCGTTGAACAGAATTATTTGTGTATCCATGGACAGCCCAAATGTAAATAAGTGCTTTTTACGCAAATTCAATGAAGTTGTAAAACAAGAAACAGGCCAGAAATCTTTGGAACTAGGTTTTTGCAACCTGCATGTTGTTAGTAATGCATTTAAAATTTTTTTGACAAGCTTAAATATAGATTTTGACGAATTTGCTACTGATATGCATTACTTTTTAAAGAGTTGTGCTGCAAGACGAGAGGATTATAAATCTGTCGAGGATATAACATTGGTCACTGCCAAATTTCTTTTGCGTCATGTCAGCAACAGATGGTTAACCGTTGGTTCTGTAGCCCAGAGGCTGTTGGATCAATGGCTAAATATTACAGAATATTTTTTAAACTTCTTGCCATCTCAAAAAATATTTGAAAAACAACTGCGCAATTCGGCAAGGTATAAAAGAATTCACTGTTTCCTGAAAAATGAGCTTACTCCTTGCTATTTAGCATTAATTTCATTTTCACACCAAAATTTTGAAAAGTTTTCATTATGTTATCAGAGTGAAGAACCAAAAATACACCAGTTATATTCTGATTTAAATACTTTAATGAGGAATGTTATGGCTCAGTTTATCCAAGATGATGTTATAGCAGGGAAATTTGGAGAAGACCTAAAGAATGTAGATTTTGAAAACAAAAATTCATGGAAAAAACTAGGGGAGTTAGAAGTTGGTATGAAGACAAAAAATCTCCTCAGGAATGTTCAGGAGACCAGGCAGAAATTATTTCTCTTAGATGTAAGATCATCACTAATTGCAACCACAAAATATTTAAAGTCAAATTTGCCATTCTGCAATCAAAAGCTAAGAGACATAGAAGTTTTAAAGGTAAAAGAACCAAAGAAAGAGTCAACTCAACTTTCAGTCACTGAAGGACTTTCGGAAATAACCAGAATTTCAAGTGTTTTGCATCTTTCTGAGGAACAAATTGATAGAGTAAGAGAAGAGTGGAAACTTTTAAATTGCGATAAGCCAACTCTAGATGAACTAGTGAAATTTTCAGAGGAAGGGCATATTCCAGTGCGGGTTGATCATTACTGGCGTAATATATTTAGTATTAAAGACTCTAGCGGAAAAGAAAAATACTCAAATCTTGCTAAACTCATAAAGTCAATTTTAGTTTTACCTCATGGTAATGCTGATGCAGAAAGGGGATTTTCGGTTAACACTGCTCTGTTAAGGAAGGACAAGGCTAACTTAAAAGACTCAACTATAACATCATTAAGAATAGTTAAAGGGGCCATTAAACACTATGGATGTGTAAGTAAAGTTCCCATAACAAGAAATTTGTTAAATAGTGTTTGTGATTCACATAAATTTTATAAAGAGTATGTTGATAAGCTGAAGGAAGAAGAATCAAAAAAGGTAAAAGAAAGGAAGCAGAAAGAGAGGGAAAATAAGGAAAAGCAGCTAGAGAAAAAAGAAAAGCTGAGTTTGATGACAAAATAAAAGAAAATGATGCAGAAATAAATAGACTTAAAAACGATAAAGAAGCCTCCCTAGCAATAATTCAAGAGGGAACAGAAAGAATGAGAAAAGCTGTAGAAAAACAAAATACTGTTGAAATAGCAGTTGCCTCTAACTTGATCATACAAGGTTCAGCTGAAATAAAGAAAACTGAAAGTAAATTAGTTGTGGTAGAAGCAGAAAAAGATAGGCTAATCAGGAAAAGGTTAAAACAATAATATGAAAAAAGTAATTCAGTGAACAATTGTACATAGTTCTTGGTTTTCAATTACCTTTTTAGGATATTATAATTTAATGTGAAACCTGAAAACTTTACTGTGAAAATCGTGAATTGCTTCTGGTTCAACAGCATATTAATGTTCAAAGTGAAACTTGAATGTGGTAAATATACTTGAATATGATAATAACACGTGAAAAGATAAGAACTGAACATTAGAAGTAAATCATACTTAAACTTTAGACATTAGACGTTATGCAAAAAATTTGGGTGTTAACTTCGACCATATATACTAATGGACTGCACATTGGCAATAGCTGCATCAAAGCCGCCATCGCTCAAACATTGGGCACGTCATCATCAGACTCCAAATTTCGTGTAAAAATGCTGTTATGATTACTAATTTACGCTGCAGAACTTCAGTGTTTTCGGTGTATTATGTGAATGCGCCTCATATATAATGAAAACTCTTCAGGTAAGTTTACTTATGAGCTATATACATGCATGATCGGGTTGTTTACATTTTGTGATTTATAATGTGATGAACATTCGCGAAGAATTTGGAACATGCATTCCATTTTTTTTTCTTAAGTTACTATATTTTTATATCAATAGCTGCAAGTTTCTGGTTAAGTAATTGAACTTTATTGACTTAGGTATTTAATTCGTTTCTTACCCATGAAAAATCATAGAACTTTCTTTACTATATCGCTCAGAGCAACCATAAGCACAGCAGGTGTAACCCATCTTTTTGACTGTTGTCATGTGATTTTATGTTGGAGCCAGAAATTTTGATGTCATGCGCAGTCTATCAGTATATATGGTTGAAGGGTGTGAAGCAAACTCTTTACAATGTATACAAAGTTGTTTTACTAGATGTATACAAATATACATCTAGTTTTTATTGAAATACACTCCTAAAATTTTTCTAAAAATTCCTAAAATTCCTACCTAAAATTTTCCAGAAGTATGCTATGATCCCTGGTGATGTAATTTTTCACTGTAATACCGTAATTCCAAAACAACGATCGTGATCATCAGAAAAATGCTCTGATTCCGAAACATTTTCCCACGATCGTTCATTCCTGTTACTTAGTTATTGACTGAAAAAAACCCACAAAAAAAAAAAAAAAAACACTTGCGGAATCCGCAGATTGATTTTGAGATTCAAAAGACGGGTGCTACAACCTCGTAACAATTTTTATTTCTCATTCTTTTTAATAAAAGACTACGTTAAGCATTTGCAGCGATGTGACATTTGTGATGCAATTTTTCACTGTAATACCGAAATTCTAAAACAACGATCGTGACCATCGGAAATATGCTCCGATGCGCCCAGGCTCTCTCTCTCTCATGATATGCGTAGATCCACCGCCGGGGTGACGTCACAAACTAGGGCGAGGGCCTTCAAAAATCTCAAAGGTAACGGTCTGCGGCAGCAATTTGAGCTGCAGTTGCTACCACAGTGACACAACGAACTGTTACAAATCGGTTACTTGGAAGGACAGCTCCGAGCCAGACGCCCTGTAGCGTGCATTGTTTGCACTCCAAACCACTGCCGTTTGCGACGTCAGTGGTGTCAAGCTAGAGCTCATTGGAGGACTGAGTGGAGATCTGTTGTGTTTTCTGATAAAAGCTGGTTCTGCCTGGGTGCCAGTGATGGCCGTGTATTGGTTCGAAGGAGGCCAGGTGAGCGCCTGCAACCAACCTGTCTGCGGGGCGAGACACACTGGACCTACACCTGGAGTTATGGTCTGAGGAGCAATTTCCTATGACAGCAAGAGCACTCTCGTGGTTATCCCACGCACCCTGACGCCACAGTTGTACGTCGGTCTGGTGATTCAACATGTTGTGCTGCCAGTCATGAACAGCATTCCAGGGGTGTTTTCCAACAGGATAACGCTCGCCCGCATACCGCTGTTGTAACCCAACGTGCTCTACAGAGTGTGTACATGTTGCCGTGGCCTGCTAGATCACCAGATCTTTCAACAATCGAGCACGTATGGGACATCATTGGACGATAACTCCAGCATCACCCCTAACCAGCATTAACCGTCCCTGTATTGACCGACCAAGTGCAACACGCATGGAACTCCATCCCACAAACTGACATCCAGCACCTGTACGACACAATGCATGAACGTTTGCGTGCTTGCATTCAACATTCTTCTTTCAACAATCGAGCACGTATGAGACATCATTGGACGATAACTCCAGCATCACCCTAACCAGCATTAACCGTCCCTGTATTGACCGACCAAGTGCAACACGCATGGAACTCCATCCCACAAACTGACATCCAGCACCTGTACGACACAATGCATGAACGTTTGCGTGCTTGCATTCAACATTCTGGCGGTTACACCGGTTATTAATGTACCAGCATTTCACATTTAAAATGGCTCTTCTCGCGCTTACATTAAGCTGTGATCTTGAAACCTTAATCGATTAAATATGTTACCTATACAAATGTATTGCCGCCATTTCATTCCTCTACAACTATTTTTTCGTGGTGGTGGGAATTTTTTTCCGTCAGTGTATGAACTGCTCATGTTTTCTTTCAAGAATAATTTCTTCCAGTTTGGAAATAAATATTACAGGCAAACTTCAGGACTTGCAATGGGTTCTCCACTAGCCTAACCTCTGCTTGCAAATTATTATGTAAACAAACTAGAGGTGCCGCCCGGTGGCGCAGTGGTCTAAGGCGCTGGCCTCTGATCATTCGTCCGTAAGGGGTCCGGGTTCGAATCCCGGTCAGGCATGGATGTTGTGTTTGTCTTACGGCACTGGCTCTCTCCCTTCCCTGGAACCAGTGACCCTAAATTAGGGACGGGCGACTGCTTATAGCCCATTGAGTTGCTCACGGTGGTCGTTAAACCTCCAATCAAAAAAAAAAAAAAACTAGAGGCAAAAATCCTTGTACAACCTTCAATATTTGCTCTCTATGTAAGACACATGGATGATGTCCTATTTATAATAGATACTGAGGACCAATCTCTACCGTCTCAAATTCCAGCAGAATATAACTCGCTAGAAAATACCTTGCAGTACACCCTGGAACTGGAAAAAGACCATAGCATCAATTTCCTTGATTTAAACTTGACCTCAAGAGAGGGGGAGAGTATTCACTCAGATTTTTAGAAAACCCACTAACACAGGGAAGATGTTAGACTTCTACTCATTCCACCCTGATTATAATAAATCGAATACTACGAGACAATTTTTGGAAAAAATTGGTCCTGGTCTATTCAGATGCTCAAAAAGATCTTCACAGAGAAGAATTAAAATAAATATTGGCAGAAAACAATTACTCCTCCCCTTATGTTAAGAAATTATTCAGACAAGTGCCATAAAAGAAGCAGGAAATAAACAACTTCAAATTCACCAGCAAAATTACGTACCGCAAGGGACTTTTCGAAAAACTGAAGAGGATCGTAGCAAAATATAATATCAGGCTAGCTCCAGATCTAAGAAACAAATTAAAGAAATTCCTGCCAGCTTTAAAGCAGAAAGAAGTGGACATCCAATTGCAAGAAGGAGTAATATATTGCATTGACTGTAACTGCGGATTCGGCTATATAAGAGAAACGGGGAGAAGTATTAAAGTCTGAATGAAAGAACACCAAGCAGCTATTAGGAACATTAGTAACAAAACAGGGCTAGACAGACATATACAAGCAAGTGGACACTCCATAAATTGGGACTCAGTAAGAATAATCGCCCACCAGTCAAACTTAGTAAAGAGGAAACTAGGGATTGAAATAGCAAGAAGAAGAAGTACCACAATTAACGATAATTGCGGTTGGACTCTTCCAACTGAGTGGCAGCAACTACTCCAGTGACGTAGTCCTGATGACGAACTAGGCTTTAGTTCGAAAATTTGACCACCAACTTTTTTTGAAAAATAACCTCTATAAGAGCCGTAAAAAAGTTAATTCCACAGTACAATATGAATAGAGGTGCCATAAATTCATTTACAACTAGGGAAAAAAAAAAAATGTTTTTCTACTCTACCAAAAAATGGGTAGAACTTTTGCACTACACCTAAAAAAAAAAAATGAACCCCAAAAGATTTTGTTGTTACTGAACAATGATGCTGGGTAATTATAATAATCATAAAAAAATGAATCATGACTTAATAATACATACGAATTTAAACTTACATTTCAAAATGTACTTTATTGGAAGAATTACTTAAATTTCCAAGCTTACAGAGAGAAGTGAAAAATATATATATTCCAGAATTTAAGAATAACAATAGTATGCATACAAAAATTTTTAACTCTTGAAATTAAATTATTTACAAAATTGGTGAAAACATGGTGATAGAAAACAACATTATAGAATAATCACAATGACAATTTTTGAACTACAAAATATATAACTTAAAAAATATGTGCTCAGACAAAAAAAGAAAGAAAAATCCTTTAAGATGAACTTTAAAATATACTGATCAATAACACATTATCACAATGTATTGTGAGATAACCTAGGCTGTGACATGTGAAAAAAGAAAGTGATTCCATAAACCTCGTGCCATTTAGGCCTGAAATCATTCTGAGTAAAACTTTAAATAAAATGAAACCTCATTTCTAGTCACAAGTAAATAAAGAAGTAAAGGAAACAAGCCTTTCAAACCATACATTCCCAAAATTTAAATAAAAAAAAAAAAAATAACTAACTAGAAAAATTTCCAGTATTTTTTTTTTTTTTTTTACGTGATGATAAACACTGATTTTGAAATTGAGGCTATGCTAAAAAAAAAAAAAGCAGTAAAACATTATTATTACTTATAAAATTTAAACAATCAAAACATCAAAATCATCATCATCTTGTGACAGAGTGCTGATGTGTACATCTGTGATGTGTTTGTGCAGTTCACTTTGTGAGCAATATTTTTTCTCACAATAAACACACACAAATTTGTTTTCTGAAGAATGGACTTTTGTGTGATCCACAAGATTTTTTTCTGTGAACATTTAAAATCACAATTTTCACAAGCATACATCTTTTTCTTTTATAAGACCTCTGCTTTTGGTCAGGACATTTGCTCTGGAACTGTGCATCAACAGAATGTGCAGCTATGTGACTGCTAAATTCTTGAATGGGACAGTTATAGGTGCAATGAGGACACTTTAATTTTTCTTTGGTGTATTGCTCCAGATGTGCAGTAGTATCCTTCTGAATAGGTGGTGTGTAAGAACAAGGGTAAGACAGAAATGACCCCGATGTAACTCCTGATGCACGGTTTTGGGTAAGGGAAGAACTTTTCAGCAGACTACCTAAAATGCAGAAAAAAAAAACTATATTAATTGATGACACATTTTTCACAAAAAACATGAATAATTAAGCAATCATATCCATTTAAAATGAAGCCTTGTTTTGGGGAGGGAGGGGGTACTTTCCAAGAAGTGTTACACCAAACCTCATTCTGCAGTTGTTAGCTGTTTGTTTACTTTGAGACCAAATTGTGATGTCAGGGTGCCTCAGAACTACGATCTCTGAAACAGCACGGCTTGTGGGTTGTTCATGTGTCACTGTAGTGAGTACATATCAAAAGTGGTGCAGAGATGGGCAAATGATGAACCGTCATCCAGCCGTGTGCTGTCCGCAGCTCATTGATGACAGAGGGGAGCGGAGACTGTTGCACACTGTTCACAGCAACTGCAGGGCCACAGTGCGACAAGTCGCTCACAGCTACAACATTGGTGATCGGGGCAATGTGTAACAGCACATAGTTCATCACAGCCTTCTGTGCATGGGTCTGCATAACTGAAGACCCAGCCGGCTCCCTTTGCTCACTGCACGTCATCACCAACAACACATGAAATGAACTCAAGATCAACAAGATTGTACCGTGGACGATTGGAAGAAAGTGGCTTGCTCTGACAAATCAAGATTCTTGGTGTATCACGTAGACGGCCGAGAGTGGATACATCGATTACCAACGGAGGCTATGGCACCTTGATGCACTGTTGGGCAGAAACAGGCTGGGGCAGTGGCGGTGTTACACTGAGGGAGATGTTTTCTTGGGACACGTTAGGCCCCATTATCCCAATAGCAGAATCCCTGACAGCTGTCAGGTATTTGAACGTCATTGCTGACCAAGTTCATCCATTCATGGCAACTATGTTTCCTGCTGGTGATAGCCATTACCAGCAGAATATGCACCATGCCACACTGCCAGAATCATCAAGGAGTGGTTTTAGGAACATGCTGACTTTCTGTTAATGCCCTGACCTCCAAATTCACCTGATATGAACCCTTTCAAACATTTGTGGTTTGACTTGGAAAAGTGGCTTCATGCTAAATCACCACCACCCCGAAATGCACGGGGACTGGAGGACCAGCTCTTGACATTATGGTACCAGATACCCCAGGATACCTATCGCCACCTCATCGAATCGATGTCTTGGCAAGTGGCTGCTGTTTTGCGGGCTGAAGGGGGTACTACAGCTTATTAGGTAGGTGGTCATAATGTAATGGCTCGTCGGTGTATGTTTCACAGAATACAACTAAAAATGTATAAAATAGAATGTGAAAAATCTCTAATCGTAATTTTCTTCTTACTTCAGTGTGAATTCATTGTCTCCTTTTGCATCATTGGTAGATGAAAGGAGTGTCGTTTATCCACGATATCTTGAGAACAGAAATAACCTACCAGTTATTATCCATAGCTATATGCCTCCCTCAAAGTGTATAGCACAGCCGAGGATATAACTGACAGGTCAGAAAACTATTGCACAGTGACATGCAGAAAGCCTCAGTCTAAAATGTAAACAAACCCACTGGTAAATTCCATGGCATGATTTACACAACAATTCAGAAGGCCAACCATATTCTTTACTGACCCGCATATGAGCTGACCCCCACTTTGAAAGCAGGTTTCTTCCAAAAACTTTCGGTATGTACACGAGCATAGACAATACTTTGGATTTCCCAGTGAGTTTGGGCAAATATTTTCCCTTCTGTGATTCAATAACTTGTTTTTAATCACGATTGTCATAAACTGAAAGTACAATTCCTTTTACACACCATTCCCATCCACAAAACTGTCCTTCCCCATCACAAGGTGGCCAGGAGGTACATCAGACACCTACCTGCTGTACCATACACTTGTGCCTGTGATAACTGATTAACATCATGATTGGGGTGACTTTAATTATGGGCATGTAGTTGGCATAATAAAGGTGGCAAATCTGTTGCAGGCAGGATGTACCACTGTTAATATTTGGTAAAATACAATAATTGGTGAAGGACTGCTTTGAGGTGCACTCCAGTAAGTTCACAACCCTTGAATGGCCCTCTCACTCTGTAGATCTGAACCCAATTTAACACCAGTGGTACAAAGTGGAATGATACATTTCAGCCCAAAACCCACTGGCAATTCTTGGGACTTGATCGATGTCTGTCCTCAATTTGATGGGGTTCAATGCCTCCCGAACATTTCCAACACCTTATACAGTCCATGCCACAACATGTTGCAGCAATTATGAAGGCAAAAGGTAGGATCACACATTATTATATGGGCTTGTAAAATAAATTGTTCTTTCAGTGTATCAGACAGCTTGTCCACTTAAGGAGATTTATTTTCAAGGATATATATTAGTAAAATTACCTGCAAAGAAAATATATGTTAATAAAAGAAGTTTTCAATAACACAGTAAGAAAAACATCAAATAAATTTTTCTCAACATTATTTTTTTTTAAATCCACGAGAACAAAAGAAAACACATATGGGACAGATTTCTTGCTGCCTAACATAAAGCTGACAAATTGATAATAATGAAAACATTAATTCAACCTGCTTTCACAATGCAGAATAAATAATAATATGCTATAAATACAAGACATGTTTTTAAACTAAAGTATTTTGATTAGAAAGTTAATCAGAGAGCTCAAACACAAGTTTTACAAAGGATAATTAACTATATTACCCCTTAATAAGGCTTAAAATAATGACAATCATATGTATACATAGCACACAATAAAATAAATATAAAACCAAATACAATGAAAAAAATAAACATATAACATGAAATATACTTTTTAAACAAAATAAACGTAAAATTGCAAATGTTTTATAAAAAAAAAAAAAACATGTCACACAGAGGGTGATTTCACAGGATGTGTCACCATCAGTATATGGTAAAATATTTGTCAGAAAACATTTACATGCCAAGGTGATAGTGGCAGATTTGGGGGTGGGAGTGCCTCCAGTAGATTTTTCCTTTTTACATTGCCAAGATCATAAATAATTAACGTATTTACTTTTGAAAAATTATAGTAATTAATGCTTAGATTTTTTCATAAAAGTTTTTATGAGAATTGCAATTTGATATGAATTTAGAGATACAATGTTCTGTTCTAAAGAAAAGATAAAAACCAGAAATTCAGAAACTGGAAAAGCATTTGAATAGTAGGGCTCAATTTTTTTTTTTTTTTTTTTTTTTTTTGATATAATCCAGAAGTGAGATTTAAAAAGTGTTGAGCTCATTTTCTCAAAAAGCAGGCAACTGAATGCCATGAAAACAGTGATGATGGTTTTTCAGTTGTTGTTTCATCCTTGTGATTTAAAAATTTAGAATACTGGTTTTTTTTTAATCTTTTGGGGGTTAATGACCATCCCAAATTTGGGGTTACTGGTTCTAGGAAAGGGAGACAGGCAGGGCCATAAGTCTGGCACAGCATCCATTATCCAACCAAGATTAGAAGCCGGAGTCATCCAGACGAATGTTTGGAAGCCAGTGCTGTGTAGTGCTGGGCTACAGCAGCCAATTTTTTCTATGGAAAAAGTGCTTAAAAATCCATGCAAGGTTAGTTTATATGCATGTGACTCTCCCACAAAGCATATTGTATGTTTTTCTTTTCAGATGGTAGAAACCTCCCTTCCCATGTCAGCTTCTGAATTTGTTCCATCACAGTACAAACATTTATGAAGTGGATGCATGTACATATATTAGCATTTTTTTTGTCATCCCAGATTTTCACAGATGGGTTCATGTCTGCATAGCCACAGCTATGCTACCATGAACCCATAAATAGCATAGCATAAGATTATAACATAAAGAGGTTTTTTGACGACATCATGTTATTCTAAGAATCGCTTTTTCTTGAAATACTGGTGTTGAATGAAACATCCTAAAAAAGAAATGAAAATACAATGTAAGAATTTTTAATAATACAATAAACAATGTATTATTAATCAATAACAATATTAAAAAATTATGGTCTAAAAAATAAAACATGGAAGACATTTTTAAAATAAGCATTAAAAAATGTCACATTTCATAGCTAATTGAAAGTCCTTTAATATTTTTTTAGAAGGTACTAATGGCTGTTAAAGGAAATTTTCATCTGTCATTTGTAATGCAATGAATCATGATACTTTACTGATTAATATCTTTCTGAGGTGACAGATTTTCTAATTTATCACCCTATTGAGGAAAGGGATGATGGAACCACTTCAAAATCCAGAAATTCTGAAGTGGTTATTTATTTCTATCACAATATCTTTCAAAACAATTTTTTGGCTTTGATAAGTATGACCATTTTCTAGCATGCATCATTTGTGAAGCAATTCACATTAGTAGTTCATATTCCGACTTAGAGATAGATCGGAAAAGGTTACTATTCAATTTTACGTGCATTATTTAAAAACTTGGAAATATTCTAGTTGGATAATGCTTACCTAGGCATTCCGTTTCTAGCGATGATTCACATTTCTTGCACGTTTTCCTGTCTTCGTTGCAGTTATTGTCCATTGCATATGAAACAACCATTCACATCCACCACAACTATTCACTTTGGGTAGATTCAGTAGATCTTCACTTTAGGATTCAAAAACATCAGCTCTTTACCATTATTAATACTCTAAATTTTTCGCCCAGTCTTACTTTACTTCTCGCCAATGGAGTCAGATACCCCATGTTGCCATTCGTTGGATACGCTGTATTAGATATGTTTCTTGACCAAACCTAGCTGGCGCCATCTATGTTTCACTAATTCTATTTTTTTTTTTTTCCAAATGGTCGTTGATGTCATCTTTCCGTTTTCTTAATAAGACAAGACAAAGAACAACAAAAGAAAAACCGACAAAAAAGACAATGGAACAGGGATAGGAAAAGAAAAGAAGATGAAGAAAATGGAAAGACGACATCAATGACCATTTGAAGAAAAAAAAAATATAAAATTAGTGAAACATAGATGGCGCCAGCTAGGTTTGGTCAAGAAACGTATCTAATACAGCGCATCCGACGAATGGCAACATGGGGTATCAGACTCCATTGGCGAGAAGTAAACCACGAACATCGGTGGAAAAGTCGCCACACTCCTGACGATGCCCAAAGACTGGGCGAAAAATTTAGAGTAATAATAACGGTAAAGATTGATGTTTTTGAATCCTAAAGTGAAGACCTACTGAATCTACCCAAAGTGACCAGTTGTGGTGGATGTGAATGGTTGTTTCACATACAACGGACAATAACTGCAACGAAGACCGGAAAATGTGCGAGAAATGTGAATCATCGCTAGAAACAGAATGCCTAGGTAAGCATTATCCAACTAGAATATTTCCAAATTTGTGAAGCATTTGAAGATATCATCAATCACAGAAGTGTTTAACATTACAACTAATCTTCCTAAGTCATAGTATTTCAATTACCTTTATTATTGACATAGGCTATAGGCGAAGTGCAAACTGGCAGCGTCAAAGTAACAAACAATGATGAAGAATATTTACAAATGGTAAATGACAGAGTATTTACAATGACAGTCGGATGAATAATTAATAAAAACTGACGCAATCAGCCGGTAGAGACAAAAAGGCAAAGAATGAGGCATATGCATTGCAAACTACAACCCCACTGGGGAAGTAAACAGAAGTAACAATGGAACATGTCAGAGCACTAGACGTAAATCATCTGCTGGTCCAGTGAACCACTGGGAGATGGGAGCCCAGAGACTAAGGAAGGCATCAACTCTTTCACAGGACTTTGCCTTAGCATACTCAAGACGCAGGCAAGATGTCAGCCGGGCACGGTAGATACTACAGAGTGCTGCAGCAGCATCCTGAAGAGATGGAGCGGACGGACTCAAGCGAAGATTTTGATGGAAGCAGTACACGAGATGCTTCACCATTACAAACACATATGCGCTGGTAGGAGCGAGAGGCACAGGCGGATGAATGCTGCGAAGCAGAGTAGTGTCACCAAGATGCCTCACAGTAGTGAAGGCAAGATGTAGGACTGGTAGAAGCACCGGGCAATAGATGAAGACATGGTCTACATCAGCAGGGTGATGACAAAAGGGGCACAGATCTGAAGCAAGGAGCATCATACGGTGAAGTGTGACTGGAGCTGGTAGTCGCCTGTGCAAAAACAGCCAATGGGAGTTGCATTCGAGTGGTGATGAGAGAGGTGAGATCTACGCTCGCCAGACTGGCTGTAGAGCAGAGGACGGGACCCCCTGAATCTGTCATGGAGGTGAAGGATAGGAAGTACAGAGAAAGCGATAGAGGAAGCGAACAGTCAGAGCAGAGATGGGGAGAATGGAGGTCAGAAACGCATGGGTTTTTGATAAGTTATTTACCAGCTTTTGTAGGAAAGCCATTTTACGTAACATGAAGATAACCAATAATGCAGAAAAAAATTTTAAAATTTTTATTTTTATTTTTTAAAAACTTTTTTTGAATTTCTTAAAAACATTTTTTGAATATTTTTGAAAATATCCTGTAAAACACATGAGTCAGGAAGGCATAAGTTATTTATCAGCTTCAGTAGGAAGGCCATTTCACGTAATATGAAGAAACCAATAATGCAGAAAGTTCCATGCACGTTTTATTACATATTAAACATTAGAATGATTTGTAAGATCTTTCGGCTGCAGCATCAGCCTTGTTCACACTGAAAGCAAGCACTCATGTGGTTGACATTGTTTCTTTAGCTGTTGCCAATAGGATTTCCAAATTATCGGAATACTGAAAGGTGCGTCCGAATTGCAAGAGTTTTTATTGAAGAGAATTTCAATGCTTTTTAAGTAGCGTAATGAAAATTTGTTTGAAAAGGGTGCAATCCTTTTGGTAAAATCCCAGTTTGGAGAGGGCAGAGGTATCTTCAATAGTCAGAAGAGAAAGTGCAGAAATCGGAAGACTTTTTTTTGACATCTCTTTTATATTCCAAAATTCTGCAGTTTATTGTACGAAAGGTACTGCCAATATAGCATTGCTCGATGCACCTTGTTTCAATGCAGAAATTATTCTGTGCAACTTTTCACTGGTTTTCAGTTCTTTGGAACGATGTGCAGGTACAAAAGATAAGAAGTAGTGAGTCAAGGCATCTTTTTGCTCCAATAAACGATCAAATACTGGTCCAAAAGTTAAAAATCTAGCTTCAACAGGTCTCATAAATACGTGTTTTGGAGCACCTACATGTTCCTGACTCTTGCCATAATCAGCTGATCTTACACTATTGCCATGGAAATAGTAGAATACATCCACTGCAAATTCAGAAAGTGAAGAATCGAATTCTTTTACAGCCTTTTTTACAGCATTCATGACATGATGTAATGAACATCGACCTACATCAAGCAAGTGGGAATTTTCTTGCTTTAAAAGAGTTAGCATGCCTTTTTTACAGCCTACCATAACTTGTGGACTATCAGTCATAACGCATATTACCTTAGATATATTGATGCCAAACATTTGTAAAACAGAAATCAATGTTTCTTTCATGGGAAGTGCTTAAGCTTCTGGTAAATATACCCTTTCAAGAAAATCTATTACAATTTGCTATTGCACATCATCAAAATACCGTACGATTATTTCAAGCTCTTTTTATTATGCACACCACTGTCATTGCTTTCATCTAGTCCAATTGACACATATTTCCCTTTCAAACTTTCCTTTAAAATGGTTTCATATGTTTGCCCCAAACCATATCTAACTAGGTAAGACATTTGTGTTCGGTGCATTGAAAATGATTCAGCAATTTTAGAGTCGGGAAATATTCTCTGAAACAACTGTGTTGAATGATCACAAAACCTGAATGGAATATTGTGTTCAACAAGTGCAGAGGCCCACAAAACTTCAGCAGTAGTAACCTGATTACTAATTATTGTTTGACTTTTGAAACTTTTTGTCAAGTTCTTTGACTTTGTTATAGCTTCTCTATTTTTCTTGTGATTTTCACTTCTTGAATGTTGTAAAACTGCTTGAACACCCATTGTAGACACTGAAAATTCTTTTGAGCACCACACACATGAAGCTTGAGTGTTCTTTCCTGGTCTGCACCATTTGCCAATTTCATCATTTTTATTGTCTTTTTGACAAAAAGAGGACCAATCACTTTGATAGTGGCAGTGTCATTTAGACATGTTGAACTAGAAATCTGTGGAGTAAAGATAAAAATTAGTCTTCATTTCATCATTAAAAAAGCTACAAAACAAACCAATTAAAAAAAAATTAATGTGGCAAACCAAAGGCTCATATAAGAAAGGAAGCATCACCACAGAGATATCCAGAGTCATATGCTACTTTAATACTTCAGAACTTCGTTAAAACAAAATTATAAAAGTAGTAGCAATGTTAAGAAATAAGGGCTCAGTATTATACTGTAGTTCATCATTGCCCTTACAAACAAAATATATTAAGACAAAATGAATTAGGTTAATTTAAAATAAAATGCATTTTTGTTACTTAATATTTTTGTAGATAGTTGATGTTCTCAACTCACTTAAAATAAAGGACTTTATCAGTAGTCACAGTTTTAAAGGACAGTCCTTTAAAAAAAGGACATTTGGACACACTGTTTTTAACACGCATAATTTTATGACGGACACGTTTTTAAAGATTGAATTTTGTGAGTGGTCAAAATACGGACCCAGATTATATTTTCCTAAAAATTTTCTAAGGCTCGGGAGACTCCTTCCTAGCAACTTTACTTTGTATCCCGAATAGTAGGGGTATAGTAATGGTAGGGAGGGTTACATCCCAAATGATAGGGATGGATGGATGGATGGATGGGGGGGGGGGGTGCGCCTCGCAGAACGGAGGGGAGTGAGACAAATTTAAGTTAAAAAAATAATCTGCAAGAAATTGAAATTTAAGATTTAACAAAACATGTTCTACAAATAAAAATATTCTACAAGGAAAATGAAATCTAAGATAAATATATATATATATATATTCTGCAAGGCATAGAAATCTGAGATTAAAAAGGAAATGTTCTGCAAGGGGGGATTTTGTTATGCGACGCACGTCGCAGTTTCTGCTCCTGGAGCTTCCGCGATCTGACAGGTTAGTCACGTGACTCAGAGGGTTTCATTGCGTTCCTCTACTTGAAACACATGCATCAGGATAAAAGTTGACAGAATTTGTAAATGTGATCAGAGAGGAAAATTTCAGTTTGGTTTTATTAAATTACAGTTTGTTGAAGTTACATTGTACATCTATGAACTTAAAGTAATGACTGCAAATTATGAAATTTGAAGTAAAACAAAAGTTGGCGCCAGGACCAAATTTCTAGGTGCCCGATAATTTTCCAACCCTGCTTTTAGGGATCTTCAAAATTTTGTCAATTGTTTGTTTGTAGCAGAGAGTCCAGATGCTGCAACTGCTGATTAATATGGTCCCATTTGTGTTCAAGTCAGACAACACATAACATAGAAGTCATCCTAATGTTCCTAGAACCAGTCGTCCCAGGAGCAGAAACAGCATGACATGGAGATGCCCATTGCAGATTCTCGGAAATGTGTGCAGACTGTTTTTCTATTTTTTTAACATTGTTTTCTTTAAATATTAAAACAAAGGAAGAGAAATTTTCCCGTGTTTTTAACATTTGCTCCAGTTTCAGATGTAAAGCTGTAATTGATAGATCATGCAGGCAACTGGTCCCCCTACCCATTTTATTTTAGCTTTCATTCTTACATATTTTTCAAACAGATAACTTGATGAGGTATCATTAGTTTTTTACAGCTTTGAATTTAAGAAGCGATATTTTTGTGCACTTTTAACGCACCACGTACAGTCGTACACGTTTGGTGTGGCATTTTGGAAAGCTAATGGTAGCAATTTTTTCAGTTTTATTTATTTATTTATTTATTTTTTATGGAGGCCTAAACTTTCATCTAACTGAAAGTTAGATTAGGTGATTTTTTTTTTTTTGTTTACAAGAGCCACATTGTTAAAACGTTTCTCCGTTTCCGCGACCGCCAGTATTTCGTAAAAGTTGACGCGACAACTTTTTTTTTTCTTTTTACTTCCAGATAGCTTCACTTTGGTTAGATTGATAAAGTGGGGGGGGTCATTTTCTTGTTCCTCTTTTTTTTTTAACCATAGTTTTAAACATTTTTAACATTCAGCTTCCGTTTTCCCTGGTTGCATTATGAGGCATTCTGGAAGCTGATTTTTGCAATTATGCCAGTTTTGGCTTCCAGATAGCTTTATTTCAGTTAGATTAATGCCGATTTTGTTTTTCTACAAAATGCATATTTCTTAAGCGTTTGCAACATTACCTTCCAGGGCGCGATTTCACCGATTAGCAACTAGCAAATAGCTAGTGAAAAATCAAATTTGCTAGTGAAAAAATCGCAGTAGCAAATATTGCTAGTAAGGTAATTTCTTTATTTAAAGTAACCAAAAATCATTATTAATCCACGAAGTTTACATAACAGTTTCTATTAACACTTGTTAAAACAGCGACAATCAGCGATTCTCTTTCGCCAATTTCCTTTCGGCACTTAATACCCATCCTCCCCATATCTTTCATCCCTTCCAAACTGTCGTAGAAGCGCATTGAAACTCCTCTTCATCGTGCCCTCATTGGTCTATTACAGAAACTGAACGTGACGTCGGCAATGGTTGCTGTGGCAACCCAGAGCTCTGGGATGGATCAGTTGTTTGACCACCTGCTCTGCCACCCTCCCTTCTTTTGCCCCACGAACTTTGTCCTCAACTCCTGTCGTACCCTAAGCCAAGCGATAGCCTTTATTGCGTGGCATAGATAGACGCTTTTTTACGAAACGTGTTCGTGGAGGGGGTAAACAATTACGGAAGAAACTTTTGCTTCGTCTGACTTCTGGTTTTGGAAATGTTCCTTGTATTTTCAAGCTGAAATACAAATATTTATCCAGTAAAATGTTAATGAGCAATAATACTTGACAGAGGCAACATCGTGAGAAAAAAAAATATGATTACGGAAAAAATCCGAATTCCGTCGACCTTTCGCTTTCTAGTTTCATAAAGACGGAATTCCAATAATAACGAAAAAGCCGGAATTTTGTGAATTCGCGGAAGAATCTCGTGCCTGAAGATTACAGAAAAATTTTGCAGCAGCCAACTTCCATTTTTGCAAATTGTTCTCCACAGTTTCGAGCTAAAATGCAAACATTTATGCAATAAAATAATATTTAACAAGAAAAGCGGACACAAAGACAACATTGGGAGAACAATTTGCGATTATGGCAAAATTTTCTTACTCTGTTTCACTACTGTGTTCGAAAGTTTTGAAGCACGAAATTTCGTCTCCAAATGGAAAACGACCCCTCCCCCTCTACCAAATATCGATCTTCAGAATGATCTAACTGATGACAAAAAAAAAAAAAAAAATCAAAAATAAAGCGGTATTACGCGAATCCCTGTAAGAATCTCGTGTATATCATAAAAATAATAGCAAACAAAAAAATTTGAAACAAAATGAAAATTTGTAGAATCCGTAGTTTTGATAGTGAGTTCCGTAGTCAGACAACTAATTCCATAGAAACTAGAAACTACGGCATTGTGTGGTAGTTGGCAGATATGAAGTGTGTAGAAGTTTAGCAGAAATTTGTGTGATACTTCCACTTAGTACTGCATGTTGTGAGGTGGGATTGTTTTTTTAAAAAGAATACAAGGGGATTGGAGGAACAATTTGTCTGTTGAAATTTTAAATGCTCTGATGACAATTGAAATACTGTAGAAGGGCCACAAGAAGAGATTTTTAATCCACGGTCAGCAGTTATAAAGTGGTATGATGACAAAGTCAGACACCCTAAGCATAAACCATATGGGAAGAAATCTGAATTAGAATGTCAGTGAAATATATTCATGTGGTATGAGAATTTGTTAGAAATTAATAATAAAGATAGTCACTAAACTTATCTAAGATTCTATTCATTATTCAAAAAGGTAAGTCAAAATATTTATACACATATTTAAATTTCTGTGTAACTTTATTAGAAAATAAGTTACGATGTGATTTAGTTTTACTTGCTAGTCATGCAAATGTTTTGCTAGCAAACTATTTGGTCACTAGCAAAATTTGCTAGTGAGCAAAAAAGATGAAATCTTGCCCTGTTACCTTCCATTTCCACAGGCGTGCAGCATTTTGGAAGTTGACAGTCACATTTTTATTTTATTTTTTCCTTCCAGATAGATAGCTTTATCTCAGATTTTTTTTTTTTTTACTGAAACCACATTTTTAACAACCCACTGCTCCATTTCCAAAGCTGTATTATGGGGTATTCTAGAAGCTCATGGTCGCAATTTCTTTTTAAATCATTTTCTTTCAGACAGTTTCATTTCAGATTGATGGGGTGAAAAGTTTTTTGCTTTACAAGAAACCATTGCCATCTTTCTCACTTTAATTTTACGGGGTTTAATTATATCAACAAAACTGTTCCCATCACATTTTCACAAATTCACTAAATTTTTCTTAAAACTATGGTCAATTCACAAATTGGCTTTCAAACAAAAAACTTACATGGACCCCTGTTTCACAAATTAAATTAAATGTTAAAAAATTACTGTTTCCAAAGTTGACATGATCCCTACCCCTTTAACACAATCACCTAAATAATCACCTGGTGAGGCCCCTAGTACAACATAATTGATGCAGGAAATAAAGCAGAATGTCTATCATGCAAAACATCCTTTGAAAGAGGGAGTTCAAGTTTAATCAATTAACTAAATGCAAAATTTAAAAAAATGTGGATTTCAAATTATTCCTTATGCTTTCTGACCATTATTTTTAAAAATCCAGAAGCCTTTAAAGAATGATGTTTAAGTTCTGAATGAAATAAAATAGTTCGAGTTTCTTCTGCATCTCTTATCAGATATTTTAAGCTAGTTTGACTATTGTACTAATTTCCGCTATTATCAAAATCTCAAATTGATTCATTTTCTAACTTCACTTTGTCGCAGTGCAACAAAATAAATAAAATGGTAAAATTAACATTTAGGCATCCCTTTACCTTGCAGATAGTTTTTAGGTTTTCCTTTGTGCATTGCAGACTTCTAAGAAAGATTCTGCTCCTGGGCCAGTCATGGACAAACAATATGGGCTTTATGATATGGCACTTTGTGATATCAGAATATCCTATCTTGATCTCGAAACACTGTCAGCATAAACAAATGTATCTGGTCTGCAATGATGGACACATACATGGTGGCATTCAGGAGGCCATCCACTGCTATTCCATCACCTGCCTGTACCTGTTGGGTCATGGCACCTTGTACCATTTCTCTGCATCGAGGGGATGGATACAAACATCCATCCACTCAATGCAATAGAAAATGTGGTTCTTCAAGGACAGCAACTTTGTTCCATGGTCCACTCCCATTTTTCTGACAGTCATTGTAACCATTGAAGTGATATGGTCATACATTTACATGTAGGCCCATACTGTGGAGAGATCACTACACTGTAGCTGTGGATACACTTCCCTGAGCTCCCGGGTTGCAGAACATGGTTAGCTGTGCCAAGGTACAGAACAGCCAACTTTCCAAAATAAAAAACAGGGACATCAACATGCGTTCAGCTGTGTGCATATTTACAATAAAATTATATATTATAGATTTAAGAACACACATCTAAAAAAAACCAAAAAAAACAACAGATTTCTCTTCAGTTTTGCGTTGATCTTGAGTTATGACCTAAATGATGACAGAAAAAGCAGAATTCTGTGAAAAAGAATCTCATATAAGAGTTAAAAGTGACTAAGAAATAAAAACACAAATTTTATGGAAATTTAATTGTGAAAAATCGATACTGCGTTGCTCACTCTGCTGTGAAACAATTTTACGTGCATGGAAACGACGCAGATTCCACCACAAACATATTAATACCCATCTAGAAATTTAATTTCATTTAATAAAAGGGAAAGAGGTGAAAATGATAGCTGTCTATTAATTAGTTTTGAAGAAGTGTGTATTAGAAATAGGGAAACATGCATTTCATGAAAAAAAATACTTAAAAATGCGAAGTCGCTCCTTTTCACTATTACTGAAGATATTAAAAACAAGGAGCATTGATCACACACACACACACATACAGAAACATAAAAATGTAATCAGGCAGAGCTGTCTATTAATTAGTTTTGAAGAAGTGTGTATTAGAAATAGGGAAACATGCATTTCATGAAAAAAAATACTTAAAAAATGCGAAGTCGCTCCTTTTCACTATTACTGAAGATATTAAAAACAAGGAGCATTGATCACACACACACACACATACAGAAACATAAAAATGTAATCAGGCAGAGAAAAAAAAATAAAGTCAGAAAATTTCTATATGTGCAAAAGGAAAACGTGAAATTCTCATTACTGCTACAGCAGTCATTTTCAGTGCGATTACAAACATTTGCGAGATTCGCCGACTTGTTCCTAGTGTTTTCAATTGAAACATCTTGAAAATACAAAAATAAACTTTACACAGATATTTAATAATGCAATTTCACCGAGATTTTCGTATTTCATAGCATACTAGATGTTTTCCGTAGCGGACTGACAATTTCTATAGTAACTATCTAAAATCCATAGTACTTAAAAAAAATTATCTTTCTTCCCATTGCATGGTCTTACTCACAGTCAAACGGAACAGTGTGCACGGAAAATTTACTGTGCTGAAGTCCCGACGGGGCATGGTGGTTCTGGTGGAAAATCTGCTTTTTACAGCAAGATGGTGCAAGATTTTTGTTTTTCCCCACATTGGCACAGAATTCCTAACCTGCGCAAGGCACCACACAAGCACAGTGGATAGGACATAAATCAGTACTTTCATTTTCCAAGCCACTGCCTGTCTTGCTACCATCGCGTGACTCACAGCTTTGGCGCTTGAAGTGCTGTGCATTAAAAAACAAACAAAAAAAAAACATTTGTCTCCATTCGTTACCACTCCCACAGCCAGCGTTGAGCTGGAGAAAAATTATGGCTGATATCATTAATGAGGGGGGGAAATGCTATGCATAATAAATAAATGAAAAAAAAACCCCTACAAAACCGGATTTTTTGTAGGAATCGGATTGAATTCTGGAAAATATTTTTGAAATCAGATGGAATCTGGGTAAACCGAAACACTTGGCAGCTCTGCAAGGTAGCAGGCATATTGTTCCACATGTTATGGCCAAGGTTCCTCTCTATCTAAGAAATTAGGCAGCTATGACCATCAAACACCCCACTACAGGCTATATATTGCATCTCTTTTTATCCACTTTCGGTACATTTTTATCTATGGCAGCCCATAAGCATTCCACAAAGTTTGCTGTTCCCCAGAGACTACCGCGATCTACTCTGTATCTGATGATCATGTTCTTTTTCAAGGTCATATCTAGTTTGCCTTATCCATTATAACCAATGTTTCAGCTCCATTCTGACTATACAGTACATGTCACATATACGTAATGCTACATATGCCCTTGACCTTCACATGTGTGAACAGCCATGCCAAAGATGATACAAATATCAGATGGGAGGGGCGGGGGTATCATAATGTTTTGCTCCTACTGTGTATAGTCATTCAGGACAATTTCTAGAGAACACATATAATATACTACCTTTTCACTTAGAGAGTTAAAAGCTTACCTGTGTTGATTTTTTTTAATCCCAGGTAGCCAGAACAGTGGTATACCTCCACAGATTCCTGTTTTACTTTAGCATCAAAACATTTGGCAGAAATCTCATTGGTCCTGAACAATGAAGTGAACTACACAAAAATATTTTGGTCCACCAAATATTGGAATTTTTGTTTTGCAATGATACCCATCTCAACAACAGAAACATTCCAACAACTATAGATTAACCAATTTATACAATAGAAGCAAATAGAGTTAGGGCCATTGAAGGTTAGATTTATCTGTTTGTATAAAGGTACATTTATTATATACCAACCAACATACATTTATCTAACTAAAGGTACATTTATCATATACCAACCAACTTAGAAATTCCAAAAGGAGGGAGGTTTTAAAACTCAAAAATAACATGTGCAGCATTATTTTTACAACAAAAAATATAAGCCTCTTCTATTTCAAACAAAAAGTTCTCACAAACATTCATACAAAACAACATACATACACATGTATGCAAGGACTAATTCTACCAAAGAAAATCCTTTTGTAAAGTAAATAATTTCATAATAATACAGGTGTGTCTGGATGGAAGGTATCAAAAATAAAAAATTTATATCTCGGAAAGTATGTTTTATATTCACTTCTGATTTGTGCCAACGCATAGGAATTGTTCAAAAATTATACGCATGCGCCAGACTGCAGATGAACTGAGTTCAGAAAAACTCTGAACTCCGTTCAGTTTAGCATGACTGCAGACGAACTCGGTTCACAATGTCGACAATGCAGGAGAAGGTTGCATGCCTGTTGTGGCTTGCCAAATTAAAGTCTGTTGCTCAGAGTCATTATAGAAAACAATATGGACGAAAACCTACAGTTCTAGGACAACAAACTGAGGAATGCCTGAAATCTGTAATGTGAGAAGTCTTCTGGAAAGCCACGGATCTCTGAGAAAAGTGTTAACACATCAGAGAGGAATTCCTGCGAAGTCCATGCAAATCAATTTGTGATGCTAGCTCACAGCTAAACCTTTAACGGTGCATCATATGGTACACAAGTGGCTTTATTTAAGGGTGTACAAGATTCAAATGTTTCAGGCACTGAAACCAGAGAATCATGTCGCACACACAAACATTGGTGTGGACATGCTGAAAAGAATCAACACAACATTTGATTTCCTCCCCAAGTGATCTTTCATGTTAGTGGGACTGTGAATCGGCACAACTGCAAGATTTTGGGTAACGAAGATCCACATGTCACATACACTAGAGAGAGACAACACCAAAGTTAACATCTGGGTCGGTTTGATGCATGATAAGCTGATTGGACTTTTCTTCTTTTCGGAAGAAACTGTCACCAGAATCTTGTCTGGACATGCTGGAAACTGTTTATACTACTGCAGCTACCACCTCAAACTGTCTTTCAACATGACACTGCACTTAATTAATAGACACAATTGACGTGGATTAGGAACATCAAACAGAAGTCATTGCTCTTTCCACGTTTATAAGTGAGTCATGGAAAAATTCTCATATTCTGCCACCGGGAATCGAGCCCAGTCTTCCAGTTACGCGTCAGACATGCTACCACTGCACCACAGCTGCTTTGAATTATCCAGACTCACATACGACTAACTGCCAAACCAGATGGCAGGTTGCTTCCTGGAGCCCCGCACAATGCTGGGGATAGGCAGTTAGTTGTATGTGAGTCTGGAGAATTCGAGGCCACTGTGGTGCAGTGGTAGCATGCCCGGCGCATGACTGGAAGACCTGGGTTTGATTTCCGGTGGAGGCCGATGAGAATTTTTCCGTGACTCACTTATAAATGTGGAAAGAGCGATGACTTCTGTTTGATGTTCCTAATCCACGTCAATTGTGTGTATTAATTATTCATTCACCTCCTAGTTATTCGTTCAGTTGCTGCTTACCATCTTCGCTAAATCCGCAGCATTGTGCAGGGGGCTCCAAGAAGCAACCTGCAGTGTGGTTTGGCAGTTAGTCGTGTGTGAGTCTGGAGAATTTGAGGCCGCTCTTGTGCAGTGGTGGTAGCATGTCCGGTGCATAATTGGAAGACCCTGGGTTCGATTCCCGGTGGCGGCCAGTGATAATTTTTTCGTCACTCACTTATAAACCTGGAAAGAGCGGTGACTTCTGTTTGATGACAGAGCACTGCCACATTTTAGCCTCATTGTTATGGATCACCTGGATTGTGAGACGCCTGGGAGATGGATCGGCAGAGACAGATTAATTGCTTGGCTGCCCTGGGTCACCAGATTTAACCCTACTGGATTTTCCTCGTGGTATGTCCAAAACATTGTCTACCAGATCATTATCATAACCTTTCGGCACCTGAAAGCACACATTACACACACTGTGGCTACTGTTAAACCAAACATGCCTTAAACAACATGTAATGAGGCTGACTATTGTCTCGATGTTTGTTGGGCCATCAAGGGTTGCCCACATTGAAATTCATTGAGACAATTATAGTGAGTAAAAAAACTTTTGACATTTTCCCTTTATAATGATGCAAGCAAAAAGCGTAGCTATATAATACTTTCCAAGATATAATTTTTTTTTTTATTTTGGATACATTCCATCTGGGCATTATGAATAGGATAATAATATACATTTTGATGTTACTCACCTTTATTCGAAAAGTCTTTTAGGAGGTTTTTATCTCTACACATTTGCAACACGTATTTTTCTTAGTTGCATCGTGGTTCAAGGCCAAAAAAACCCACGTCTTTCTCAACTCTCGCAAACGTCTTTTTTTTAAAAAGACTGTTTTGGGGAGGGGGGGGGTTGCCTTGAACCACGATGTAACTAAAAAAAATACGTGTAGGAAATGTGTAGAGATGAAAACCTCCTAAAAGTTTTTGGAGTAAAGGTGAGTAACCTCAAAATGTAGATTATGTCTAAATAGCACATTAATAATTAAGCAGCTAAGTGACATTTGCAATGCTGTCTGTATGAATATATGAATAAGATAATGTTCAATAAATTCGGTTCTTCATGTATTAATGAATGAAGAAATGTTAGGGTTAGGCAATCTTGTGCACATTCATCAGTTTCAAAATATATGTATAAAAAGTTAAAAATTGAAATGCAATACACTAAATTAGCAGTGAAGTGCTGGACATTTCATAGCTTCAAGAGAAAAGACATGATAAATCAAAGCGTCCAACAACATTAATGGCACAAGCTTCAAGTAACAGATACAATAACAAATCAAATCAGCATTGAATTTTGTACAACTAGTCAATCAAGTGAGATTAACAAAACTAAAAATACAGTGTTTGAAGAAAATAAGAATTCTTTATCAACCCGCATAGCTCAGACAGATTTTACAATAGAAATTGTTAGCACTGTGTCCAAAAATTATTAATTACACATCAATTGCAGCAGTAATTTTTTAATAGAAAAACCCATATAATTCAGATAGCTCAGAGAACCAAAATTTGCAAATCGAGGAAGTAAAACAGTTACCAGATCACTTAGTTCTTTTTTTTTTTTTTTTTGTCAAAAGGAAATGGCAAGACAGAAAGGAGTGGATGATTTATAGTTTGTCAAGTTAATGTGTATACTGCTACATTTGGAAATTGTTTTCTTATAAAATAAATAATTTTAATGGAAGGGTACAAGGACTGGAAAAATATTCATAAATGTTTGACAGCACAAAAATAACCAACACTATATAGGTTGTCTGGGCATATTAATGTGGTCTAACGTTAAGAAGTAACTTTAGATCACATTAATTCTTTTAGAAAAACAAAAGTACTGGAGATAGGAATTAAAACACATTATAGCCAGTAAACAAAATTTGCAGGTGCCAGCTTCATTTTTTTAAAGAGATACAAGGAGAAAACTGTGATTGATATAAACAAAAACAACACATTCAGAATTGGGACCTCCATCAGTCTAAACTGACATAATCTATATTTTGAGGTTACTCACCTTTATTCCCTAAATCTTTTAGGAGGGTTTTGTCTCTACACATACATCGTGGTTCAAGGCCGCGATGTAAATAAGAAAAATACATGTTGGAAATGTGTAGAGACGAAAACCTCCTAAAAGATTTAGGGAATAAAGGTGAGTAACCTCAAAATATAGATTATGTCTAAATAGCACGTGAATAATTAAGCAGCTAGATGAGATTTGCAATGCTGTATGAATATATGCTAAACTGACATGTTATTTCTTACATATTGTTTTGAAAATAATTCAAAACAAAATCTACTACTTAAACTGGAGAACATATTATATACTTGTATTAATAATTGCATTTCAAAAAGGTTTTCATTACAAAAATTTCAGTTTTGTCTTCTGGTGTACCACATTCAATAACTGCACTAATGAATAAATAATAAATAGACACATCGGCACTCCATGCAAAATCAATGCCACAACTAAGAACATTCTGATATACTCTCCAAAAGAGTGCACATCTCTCTCTTAGGTTGCACTTCAGCCTGAATTACTATTGGCAAGATAGCTGCAGAATGCATAACTCTGCTGGTGGTAGTACAAAAAATTTATGTTGGCAACTTCTTCATTCTGATTGCACAATTAGTCCTCAAAAAAGTCACAAACAGGAAACATCCACATACTGTACTTGTTGCTTTATTAAAGAGATGCTTCATAATGGAAATTCAAATTTTGAAAAATAACACTTTCAGAATGAAATTTAAAAACTCAAGTGCCAGATGAAAATTTTCAGGCACCATCACAAGTCAATGAAAATTTGTGACACCTTGGATTTGTTTACCCCTGATTATAGCTACTATAAAATATTTAACTAAACATGGATTGGCATTTAAGAGTTCTAACCAATTAATATTTTGTATGAAGGTGATGAAAATATGTATTACTCACAGGCACTGGAGCATTTATGTTCATTTGATAGCATTTGGACAAATCATTTGCAAAAATATTTTGAAGATTCAGTCAATAACTTATATTTACTTGAAGTTATTAAGGACCACATAAATTAAAATTGATAAATGAGATAAAAAGAGCCAAACAGTTTTCAGTAATTGTTGATAGCACTCCTTGATATCAGCCATGTCAGGGGTCGATCCAGCCAACATTTGATATGGCTGTGCGGTATCTTCACAAAATATCTTGAACTGTGATGGTATTATCACTTTCAGTAAAAATTTATCCTACAAATATTTTAGTGTTAGAGACATCTTGAATATTGTTCTGTTTAACTGATATACTTTTTTTTTCATTATGAATAGTTTTCAGTAAAACGGTCTATGATAGATGCCTATCAATCACTGACTCATCCCTACTGGTAATGGCTATGCTCCCCACAGCTGAGACAATGCTCCCTGAAACTAACTCCAAAGCATTATGGGAGCATTTTCCTCCCCTCTGGCAGCCACACTTCCTTGACAAATGTCAACCCCGCCTTCTCGTGGTGCATCCTGTTCCCACTAAAGGGGCTCTGACGACCGCCAATAGCGGTATAACTATACCATCGGGATCAGAGGAAATGCTATCCCACACTCACCAACCCGCTTGGCCAGCGTGGTGAGTTATGGCCAAACACCTCCAAAATGACTCTACAACTTAAATCTTGGCCCTCAGTCTCCGGCAGCTGGAATGTACCTGGCCAAGGCAGCAGCCAGTGCGACATGAAGGCAGAGGGTGCTAAGAATCCTAGGAGGACCGGACTAGGCTGCCATTTGATGCTGACCTTGGCTACCTATAACGGACGCTCCCTATCTTCTGATTCAAGGCTTCTTGAATTGGAAGAGGAACTACAAAGGATCAAGTGGGACATCGTTGGGCTAAGTGAGGTAAGGAGAAAAGGAGAAGATCTCATTGAACTGAAAAGTGGACATCTCTTCTATTATCGTGGGACAGATACTGGCAGAACTAGTGGTGTTGGATTTATAATAAACAAGAAACTGAAGGATAAAGTGGTAGAAGTTGAAAGTTCCTCTGACAGAGCTGCACGACTCGTTATCCAACTATCGAGAAGATACCAGGCTCAGATTATTCAAACTTATGCACCCACCACAAGTCATCCTGAAGAAGAAATTGAAGAATTTTATGAGGAAATTCGTGATCTAAATAACAAAGGTAAGCAGCACTTGAAGATAATTATGGGAGATTTCAATGCAAAAATAGGGCAACGGCAACAGAATGAAACTCCAGTAGGTAAATTCGGTCACGGCAACAGAAACCAGCGTGGAAATACTCTCGTTGAGTTTGCAGAGGCAGAAGGATTTTCATCTTGAACTCCTTTTCAAGAAAAAGCCACACAGGAAATGGACATGGAGACATCCAATTGGGACGACAAGTGAAATTGATTTTATTATGTGTAACAAAAAATTCGTCATCGAAGACTGCAGTGTGCTGAACAAGTTCAACACAGGTAGTGACCATAGATTGGTGAGATGTAAGATGCACCTCAACACTAAACTGGAACGTGGCAAGTTCATAAGACAAACAAAATCTATTGACATAACCAACCTTAAAAAACACCATAATACTTTCAAGTTGGAACTGAAGAACAGATTCTCTGCTTTAGAAGGCCTAACATCGGAAGAAGTGGATATTTCGGACGTTAACAGAAAAGTAACCAAAGCTCTAATGGAAACAGCAGCAAAATTAGCTGGGTCTAAGAACAAGTTGCATGTGAACAAATTATCAGGAAAAACCAAAATGTTGATGCAAAAAAGAAGAGATGAGGGACAACTAAAGAAGATGTGACTTCCAAAGTGGAATATATAGAGAGCTATGCAAGACAGTAAGAAAAAGTATCACTGAAGACGTAAGGAAATTCAACTGTGAACTAGTGAGGAAAGCAATTGAAAACAACCAAAGCCTAAAGATAGCAAAGGGACATCTCAGTAAGGGAAGAAAACAGATTATGGCTCTGAGAAAAGAAGATGGTTCTATAACAAGAAATAGAGGTGAAATTTTGACAAGAGTGAAAGATTTCTACTCCAAATTATATGAAAGGGATGATACATGTACTCCAGTCATCATGAAAGGTACCAGAGTTCTTCCAGTCCTTCCAGCAGAAGTTGCTCATGCAATCAAGAACATGAAGCGGGAAAGCTCCAGGAGAAGATGGAATTACTATAGACATCATACAAGAAGCAAGTGGAGAAATTGAAACAGTACTCGCCCAAATTTTCACTCGATGCCTTAATGAAGGGAAGATTCCTGAGGATTGGAACAATGCTACAATGATCCTGCTACATAAAAAAGGTGAAAAAGGTGACATTGAGGATCTCAGGAACTACAGACCTATCAGCCTCCTATCAGTGGTTTATAAAATCTTCACTAAAGTTCTTTCACACCGCTTGAAGGTAACACTGGACATGGCTCAACCGAGAGAACAAGCTGGATTCAGGAGTGGCTACAGCACAATAGATCATATCCACGTACTGAGAGAACTAATTGAAAGAGCGAGGGAATATGAACTTCCATTGTGCATGGCTTTTATCGATTATGAAAAAGCCTTTGATTCGGTGAAACCATCAGCAGTTACCACGGCTCTGAAATCCTGCGGTATTGAAGATGCATACATTAATATTATTAATAACATCTATGAAAATGCAAGTGCAAAGATTCGGCTGTTTGAAAATACAACACACATAAAAATTGGAAAGGGAGTGAGACAAGGTGACACCATATCTCCGAAGCTCTTTAATGCCACATTGGAAAATGTCTTTCAATCACTGAACTGGGAAAACAAAGGGATAAAGATTAATGGAGATTATCTAACCCACCTTCGTTTTGCTGATGATGTAGTCATTTTTGCAACTACCCCATCAGAGCTGCAGAGTATGATCCAGGAACTTGCTGACAAGAGTAAAGAGAAGTGGGATTAAAAATGAACTTTCAGAAGACAAAAGTGATGTTCAATGCTTTTACAAGAAATGAAGATTTATCGATTGATGGAGAAAAACTGGAGATAACAGATACGTATGTTTATCTTGGACAGCAGATATCAAGTAAGGGTCACATTGATGAAGAAATTAATCGGCGTACAAAACTTGCCTGGAGAGCTTTTGGAAGAAACAGCATAATTTTCAAGAGCAATATGCCATTATGTCTTAAAAGAAAAGTGTTTGATCAATGCATCCTTCCAGTGCTTACGTATGGTGCAGAGACGTGGACCTTAACTAAAAGAGACATACAAAGGCTGCAGACAACTCAAAGAAGCATGGAGAGGTGCATGCTTGGTATAACCAGGAGAGATAAGAAGAGGAACTCGTGGATCCGAAAAATGACGAGAGTGGAAGACATCATGATCAGAGTTAAATCCCTGAAATGGCAATGGGCTGGACATACTGCCAGAAGGACAGACCATAGATGGACAGCCAGGAAATTTTACAGATTGGATTCCAAGGGACAGGAAAAGACCCAGAAAGAGACCACATGGGAGATGGGTGGATGAAATTCGTAAATATGCGGGAGTGACATGGAGGAGACTGGCACAAGACAGACCGTTGTGGAGGAAACTTGGGGGAGACCTTCGTCCAGCAGTGGATTGATAATGGTTGACAATGATGATGATAACTCAGGAGTAGAGATGGGTACATCGGTGAGAAATATCAATGTTGGACGTTGGTGAATACTTATTTCTGAAATATCCATGCATCGGTAGTACCATTGGAAATTTTCGATGTATCAGTGAAAACCTCAGTGTTTCGCTGATACATCGAAAATTTCCAACAGTAATGGGCACACGAATGGGTAAAATTGCTATTCAATATATTCGTGATTACTCACCAGTTCAATTTAAAACGCCTGATGTATTGGTGGAAATCTGGAATCACAGTTAAGTGTGGAGAGCAATTGGCGTCTACTCAAATGTATGCTAACAGAGGGAATCAAAAACTTCATTTGGAAAACCAAATTTAGGAATATTTATTCTGACGGAACTGTTGCCTTTTTTAGAACACTGCTCTGAGGTGTTGAATCACATCATCAGACAGTTCATTCCTGGTATATGTGATTTATTATGCTCTAGATAGACAGTTTCACTTTCATAAAGAAACAAAACTTTTCTGCCTGAATATATATTCCACAGTAGGGGAAACAATTCACACTGAAAAAGATCTATTTTAAAGGCCAGCCAAAGCACTACCACAACATAACAAAACACGATCAGCATCAACGAGCTGCCATCCATTCTAGAACTATTTCCAGGCAAAATATGGAACATGGACTGGGCTCAGTTACACCCTCTTATCAGTCAATCTGCAATGTTTTCATTAAAGCAGCAGTTTCAATTTTCACAAAACCTCTGCTACTCTTCTCCGAAATTCCTGTCTCACTTCAAGATCACAATCAGTTCTACTTTACAGTTCATTACAAATTCTAAGATTAAACATCATTCTAATTCAGGGATACTATTTTTATGATGTAGCATGTGATGTCATCGAGAAGTTTAAGTGAAGTGGCAAAAGTCCCTGCAAGTACAAGCATAGCTGGCTGTCCTGCAGATAGTGTATAAAGAGCAATCAGTGTTTATCAAAATTTTAAGCCAAAATGCTTAGATTTTGTGGCATTATTAATTGTGGTAATAGAGGAAATTGAGACTGAGAGTTCCTTTTTAGGCTGACAGCTGCTGTCTCTAAAGGCAGTACCGAAAGATTAATTTATTTGCCAAAGAAAAGTAGATTACATTCTAGAGCTTAGAAAATGCTTTTTATTAAAGAGTTAAGACTTTTCAAAGGCACAGAACCTTTTAAAGGTTAGTTTTATCCAGATATCAGCGATTTCTGGTAAGGCAGAGAACCTATCTTTTACTTGTTCAAATGCAGTTGGCGTGCATTTCTTGCACTTATTGGGCCACATGTTTCACTCGTTGATTCTAAGTTGAATTTAAAAGATGTTGACCGTTTGTGTTTGTTTTTGCGTAAATTTCATTACTACCAACTATTTTCATATAGATCACCTTTTACAGTTCATCTCTTAGTCAAAATTTCTTAAATCAACACTTCGGTACCCGATCGGTACTTAACATGTGGGTTTTTAACCTCCAGAGACTTCTATTTAGAAGGTTTCTGATTGACCTAGTGGTTTTTTTTTTTAAACTTTTTATAGGAATAAAAGTTAATTTATTAACCAACCTGACTTTTAGTCAGAATCAAATTTCTCTTCGGTTCTTCTGGATTTTTTTAGGAGAGCTTGAGCACATTGTCCCCCTGACACATTTTTTGCAAGTTTTCGACTTTTCACTTTTAAGGTTACTTGGCTGTCGCTGTTGGGGGCGTTTACTGTACTAGTTTGTTCTGTATGATATTCCTCCCTAAACCATTGTTGATTTTATTTTTAGTAAGTGCATCTGAATTTTTATCTGGAGCTGAATCACACGTTTGTGAGAAAATGCAAATAACGGCACGGCTAAAATTACTGCCCAAGTAAAATTCTTTTCAGTGTCTAGGTCTGTTTACAGACCAGGATTACGCTGCTAGATTTATTTATGGATAAATAAATTAGGGCACAAATCCCACCAAAGTTACTGTGTTTTTTCAGCACAATTTTGCATGGAAACCCAGATTTTGCTTTCAGTTTTTCTAAGTCTTGGAGATCGCTTCCCAGAGCTTACAGAAACACATTTTTTTGTGAAGAGTTAAACTCTCCAAAAGGCAGAGAACCTTTCAAGGGTCAGTTTCATCCAGAAATCAGTGATTCCTGGAAAGGCAGAGAACCTTACTTATTAAGGCAGCATACCTATTTTCTCACTAAATTATTAATTACTCACTAACTAGTGATCTCACTAAATTTACCATGTAAAAGAATAGCCACAATGAGAAATTGTTATATGCCTCGAACTGCTCTGCGGTAAAGGCACTTTGATCAAAGACGAAATAATAGAAAATATTTACTATTTGCACTTTCGGAAATCTTTTTTGTGTCACCTTCGAAGATACTTGCATTCAACATATAGGGACCATTTCCTTCAATCTCTTTAATTTTTTCTAAATATCGCATTTTGTACTCCGAAGTTAAACTTTCAAAGTAAAGACACCATCATTTCTAAGGGGACTGGTTGTCCTTCACTAAGGTCCGTTGCCATGCTGAAAGTAATGTGTCTGCTACATCCTCATAAATTCAAGACCTAACGATTTACTTGGCCTGGACTTCTTAGCCAGGTCCTCCTACTAGGTGGTCAGCTATAGCTGTTTATGTAATGGCTCTAAAATATTTTAAAAGCACAACAGAAAATACAAATAGCATCAAATTAACTCAATGATTTTTTACATTAAAAAAATGGTACAATTACACACCAAAGAATTAAACTGAAAGATTTAGATTCCCACTCCAGAGCAATATTTTTAAGTTTTCTGAATTTTATATGGATGACCAATAAGTGGTACCAAACAAATTCAGTTTGTGTTGAAGATTTGAATTTGTTTTTTTAAACATTAATCTGAGATAAAATACTCAGATATAAATCTACCAGAAAAAATGTTGCAAGACCCACATTTAGATGTGCAGTTTGCTACAGATCTTTACAAGGTCTTTGAAAAGATTTTGAAAATACTGAAGATGCCACCCTAAATTTATCAAAGGCAAAATATGAAAAAGTTGAAGATTTAAATGTAAAATTTTTTTGATGAATCGGAAAGCAATGATGTAGTTTTAAACGTGGGTAGCATCATTTTGAAATTAATGTATTTTATAAAAATTATAGCAAATAAATTTCAGAATTGTTATACAGGGGTCAAAACTATTGTGTAATCAATATCCCATTTAAAATATTTTTTGGTGACATACCTAGTTTCCAAATGGAAAATCTTACTTTGCATTACCAAAACTGTAAGACTTATAAAGAATAATGTTAATATGTTGAAGAGTTTTTCAAAGCATGCCATTACATTAAATTAGCATTCAAAAATAAACTATTTTTTTTTATTGGAGGTTTAACGACCACCGTGAGCAACTCAATGGGCTATAAGCAGTCACCCGTCCCTAATTTAGGGTCACTGGTTCCAGGGAAGGGAGAGAGCCAGTGCCATAAGACAAACACAACATCCATGCCTGACCGGGATTCGAACCCGGACCCCTTACGGACGAATGATCAGAGGCCAACGCCTTAGACCACTGCGCCACCGGGGCGGCAAAAATAAACTATCCCCAATATTATTAAAAATTGATATTTCACATGAACATTTCATTGTCTTTCCCAATATAGTAAAACTACATTAAAATTTATTTAACAATACCCAACCAGTAATGTTGTTCCGCAGAAATCTAAGAGCTGACTTATGATCATTCCTCCAAATCGGTTTGGGTTCGAATCCCGGTGAGGCATGGTTATTGTGTTTGTCTCTCTTCCTTCCTTGGAACCAGTGGCTCTAGATTAAGGACGGGCGACTGTTTATAGTTCATTGAGTTGTTTACAGTAACCATCAAACTCCTAACAAGAAAAAATGCTTGTTGTGAACGTGGTTAGGCTGCTCTTAAAAGGATTTTTTTTAAAACTACCTTCATAGTACTTTTTCTATAGAGAGAATTAAGCTACATGTGGATGTTGTAGTTTTACTTCAGTATTTTAATGAAATTTTTAAGATACATTTGCTGAAAAGAAATGTAAATTTCTGTATAATCTTCCATGTAATCAACAATCAAGACTACTTAAGTTATAGATTGTATGTTGATATATAAAGAACAGGTTCAATAAAGATTCTACAAGCTGAACCTTGGATGCTGTTGCGACACTAATAAAGACAAACCACTGCTCCATAATACCCTCTAAAAATACAACTTCTACTGCTATTTAAACTCAACAGAGAATTAAATATCTTTCAGAACAATTGGAATATTTTAGTTTATTTTCTTTTTTATTGGAGGTTTAACCACCATTGTGGGCTATAAGCAGTCACCCATCTTTAATTTAGGGCCACTGGTTTGAGGAAGAGCTGGAAGGCATACACATCTATGACTCACTGGGATTCGAACCAGGACCCATCTCCAACAAATGATAGCTTAGACCACTACTGCTAGTTCGTATTTCAATTGTGCAGAATCAGCAACTTATTCAAGTAGATGTAAAACTATTATTACAGTATGATCAAGATTCCTGAACTATTTCCGTACGTTTGATATTGATGCAATGAAACTATCTGGGAAATTAAAACATTACACCTACAAAGTAAACACAAAAATTGAATATTTCAAAATCTCTTGACAAACACATAAATACAAATTAACAACTGTTAGAACTTATCATATTACATGGAAAATGCCACAACCCTGAATGAAAAAAAAAAAAAGACAAGTTGAGTAAAAAGAATTTGTTTACCAAAATCAGAATAAAATATTAAAAAACGAGGTTTTCAACATCTATATTACTCGTACATTTCAATATATTTTTTAATACCTGTATGCCCTCAACAGCATTTCCGTGGGGAAGAGCCTCCATTCAGCTCCCCCAACTTTTGTACTTTTTTGCACATGGCACAGCTGCAAATTCCCAAAAGTGGGATACAGACGCAAGTATAGTTTTCATTTCAAACATCTAGCACATAATTAGTATGCAAAACCTTACCGGAAATCCAGATTATATTTAAGCGCGCACCAAACAGGTTTATCCTCTTTTCACTTATGCTGGACAACGTTACCGTTACCGAGAGCCTTAGAAGACAACCCGTTCCCCATTTTTCCCGGTTTAAATGTGAGGATACACAAAATTATCACCACAGAAAAAGATTTTCCGCTATGTTACAACACAATATAACTACCCACAAAAAAAATGGCTCGTACCACGATCAGAACAAAGAAAGTGAAAGAGACGCACACAGTGATGTTCCATGCCAGGAACAAAAATTCCCTTCACCAGACCCAAAAATTCCCTTTTTACCGCCGAAATTCCCAGTAATCCCAAATTACCAGATAAAAGAAAAAAGCTTAAAAAATACAAGCATTGCATGTCACACAGATTTATTATTTCTCCGGTTGGCTCTAATTTTCAGTGTTTTCCATTTTTTTCTTTATAAAATACGGTTTTACAGCTATGGTGTAGCTGCATAGGTCACTCACGTGATGAGCCTGGGTAAGCACAAACTCCCCCTTTCCATTTTTTTATTTGAGGTTTAACGACCACCGTGAGCAACTAAATGGGCTATAAGCAGTCGCCCGTCCTTAATTTAGGGTCACTGGTTCTAGGGAAGGAAGAGAGCCAGTGCCGTAAGACAAACACAACATCCATGCCTCATCGGGATACGAACCCGGATCCCGTTCGGACGAATGATCAGAGTCCATCGCTTAGACCACTGCGCCACCGGGGCGGCCCCTTTCCATTGCACGGTGTTTCTGAAGTTTTCAACACTGCGTGGATCCCTCAGACTCTTCTGTTTTATTTGCCTGCTTCTTTCTTTTCTTAATGGCTATTTTAATCTCAACGTCAACATGGGAATGTTCGGATACCACATGATTCCACATAGCGCGGTTTCTTTCATTTTCACAGGAGAAAAACGAAAAGTTAAAAACTACAAATAAATTTATCTACTGTCAGGAAATCTGGAAACCTGAGTAAATATGTTTTTCCAGTATACGAGCGAATCAAGATTAGAAACGGATCTGCCGCCCCGGTGGCGCAGTGGTCTAAGGCGTTGGCCTCTGATCATTCGTCCGTAAGGGGTCCGGGTTCGAATCCCGGTCAGGCATGGATGTTGTATTTGTCTTACGGCACTGGCTCTCTCCTTTCCCTGGAACCAGTGGCCCTAAATTAGGGACGGGCGACTGCTTATAGCCCATTTGAGGTGCTCACGGTGGTCGTTAAACCTCCAATAAAAAAAAACGGATCTAAGAAAATACCTCGTGGGACGGGTTCGAATCCCGGTGAGCTTGTGGCCCACTAAATTTATTAAAACAGATCTCCGAGAAATACCATCAGATAGGGCGAATCGATAAAATAATTAGTGAAAATTGGAGCCAGAACAAGTTTCGTGCCACCTTCAACTGCGGACTCTGTCGCCTTCTTGATACAAGGGTCAATGGAGACCAGAGAGCAAACCACATCAACAAGAATTGTACCCATGCTAAATAAATGATGGGGAAAAGTGGTCAAAGCGATGGCTTTGATAATTCGTCCGAAAGGGGTCCGGGTTCGAATCCCGGGGAGGCATGGATGTTGTGTTTGTCTTACGGCACTGGCTCTTTCCCTTCCCTGGAACCAGTGACCCTACATTAGAGACGGGCGACTGCTTATAGCCCATTGAGTTGCTCACAGTGGTCTTTAAACCCTCAATCCCAATCCCCAAATTACTCGAGCCATCTGTTAATGCCTTCGACCATATATAGTGATATACCGCGCGCCGCCCCGGTGGCGCAGTGGTCTAAGCGATGGTCTCTGATCATTCGTCCGAACGGGGTCCGGGTTCGAATCTCGGTGAGGCATGGATGTTGTGTTTGTCTTACGGCACTGGCTCTCTCCCTTCCCTGGAACCAGTGACCCTAAATTAGTGACGGGCGACTGCTTATAGCCCATTGAGTTGCTCACGGTGGTCGTTAAACCTCCAATCAAAATAAAAAATATATATATATATATACCGCGCACTCGTAATGGTTGCCACTGAACCGCCATATAGTCCCAACATCAGAGCTGTCAGAACACGTGACATTATGCACTAGTCGCGCTCTCTCTAGTTTTACGGCCTGACTCGCTGCTTTTAAATATTAGCATTTAGTAAATTATATAAGTTAGAACTTTGCTTCTTAGGAATAATACACTTAAGGATGTATATATTTTAGGAAATTGTTATTTATAAATTTAATTTCAACATTCTTGAAGTTCTGGAATGAAACGTTAGATCAAAGGAGGTCATTAGTTTTGTGTGTTCTTGTGTGAATCATCTTCGTTTGTTTGTACTTGAAACTTCTGTGAAACGCTGCTCTTATTAATGACTTATGAATACAAAATTACAGTATTTTCAGAGCATTGTAATGTAGAATTTCGCTATACGTATACACAACAAACTGAAAATATACACCAATAACATTACCGGATTCAGAGTAAGCTTACTTAAGACATGTATGTGCACAAGTCGGGTTGTTTGCAGGCAGTGATTTATAATATTGTGATGAACATTTGAAAAAAATCAAAACATGTATGTACATTCATTTTTTTCTGTTTTCTCTTTTTTTTTTTTTCGAATGACTGCAATATTATTTTGTTCATAGCCAACTTAGATAGACACACGTTTTTTAGATTGGGAATCAAACCTTAATCTTGATTGTTTTTTTTTTTCAAATGACTGCAATATCATTTTCTTCATAGACAACTTAGATAGACACACGTTTTTAGATTGGAAATTAAACCTTAATCTTGATTGCTTTGTTTTTTTCGAATGACTGCAATATCATTTTTTTCATAGACAACTTAGATAGGCACACGTTTTTTAGATTGGGAATTAAACCTTAATTTTGATTGTTTCTGCCCGAACATGATAAGAATTACTGAAAATATGGGAAACTCAGGTAGAATGGTCTCTCTTACTAATCGTAATAAACATTTACCCAGAAATATGGGAAACTCAGGTGGAATGGTCTCTCTTACTAATCGTAATAGACATTTACCGAGAATTCGAATTGCAATCACGGTAGGTAGGGTCGTATTTAGAGAAAGAGGGGCAAGGGTCCTCCTCCTCGAAACTGCTTCATTTTTTACGATTTGGTTAAAATGTGACTTACATAAGAAAAATATGCTTAATTTAATAAAATGCATCAACTTAAAATAAAAAAATGCATTAATTTTTTCTTTAATTTTTCATTAATTTTTTTATTTTGTTCTGGTGGATTTCAAAGACGTTTTTCTTCTCACCTCCCGAATAAAAAAGATCTATGTATGGCCCTGAATCACGCAAGCTTTTTCAGCTACATGTGACGCAATTTTCAAGTTTTCCGATGAATTACAAGCTTAATGAATCCAAATCATGAAAATGAAAGCGATGCTGTGCCAAATATTATACATTAAATATTTGATATAAAGTAAAACATAAGCTAGTTTTTTCCTGAACGATAATAGTGTGAAATCCTCCCTTTTGAAGGCAATGAGTCCTAGTTTTTCAATTGCATCGTTTTTAGAAAAACTGGGAAAATTGAAACCTAAAAGTGAAACAAAAAATTCATGCTAGAAATGTATCAAAACTAAATGTCTGTTCCGGTTCTGATGACTGTCACCATAAAAAATGCGTCTGCTGGTCTTCAATTTGAAGCTGATGATATCGAAATGTTGTCCAAGTTATTACTGTACATGCATACAATATATTTAATCGTGTAAATCGTTCCTCACCTGTGGAATTTGTAAAATTTCCTTTAACGAAGGGATTCAAGTAGACATAAGAGCAACAGGAGATAACTCTTTTGCCCAATGTCACGTGACTTTACGGCTTCGATGTTGGAGCCAGAGATTATGATGCCTTCCGCAGTCTATCTGTATATATGGTAGAAGAATAATGCTTAGTTGCTTACTTCGCACCTGTTGAGATTATTTCTTGAAATTTGCATTTACTTACTTTTCTGCAAAAAATTCTCTGCATTTCCCTGTTTTACCTCTAGGATTCCCTTTTTGCAGATTTTGGAGTAAAAAATTCCCTGAAATAGGGAAAAATCCTTGCATGGAACATCTATGGACCCACAATCTGATTGTCAGTCGTCGAAGCCAATGTTGCCACCTTGTGTTAATAGTGTTATAAGACAAATTGGAAAACCAGACATCGCCCTGTTCCAAGGTTAGTAGAAGAGAAGGTTGCCTCGATCCCTATACTTCCCTGCAATCACATTTTGGGTGGGGGAGTGACGTCAGTCACAGACCCACGGTCAAGGTCAACGCTCACCCATCCTTTCCCGAAAGAGCTAAATCCTAGGTAATCTCACTTTGAGCCACGGTGTATGATAGTCAGGTGATACGACTCTGGAAACAAAAATCGCCCGTGAATGTCACTTTTCACTAGATTGCGCGACGAACGTGTGGGGTGATGATTTGATACAACCTATGCTTTTTCTTTTTTTTTATTGGAGGTTTAACGACCACCGTGCGCAACTCAATGGGCTATAAGCAGTCGCCCGTCCCTAATTTAGGGTCACTGGTTCCAGGGAAGGGAGAGAGCCAGTGCCGTAAGACAAACACAACATCAATGCCTCACTGGGATTCGAACCCTTACGGACGAATGATAAGAGGCCTGTGCCTTAGACCACTGCGCCACTGGGGCGGCCAACCTATGCTTTCTTATGGGAGGAAGCGGCAGAAACATTCGTATTTTACGAATACTATTTTGCTTGGAATTAAAAAAAAACAATAACCTGGAACGCTTCGAAAACATACACTTTTGTGCCTATCGCATGGAATTCATCAAATAAAGGTTTGGATTGGATTTGGATTGAAGGTTTAACGACCACCGTGAGCAACTCAATGGGCTATAAGCAGTCGCCCGTCCCTAATTTAGGGTCACTGGTTCCAGGGAAGGGAGAGAGCCAGTGCCGTAAGACAAACACAACATCCATGCCTCACCGGGATTCGAACCCAGACCCCGTTCGGACGAATGATCAGAGGCCATCGCTTAGACCACTGCGCCACCGGGGCGGCCAAATAAAGGTTATATATATTTTTAGCCACAGAATGAGTACTCTTAACGTCACGATTTCTGAGCAGACGATTCTGAGTGTTTTTACTAGGCAACAGAAAATAGACCCTTTATCGTTTAAAAAAAAGTGTACTTCTTGTAAAATGAGATGGTGCTATGCATTCGGAGGAGCAATTTTAGCATGGAATATCAGATTTTGCATAAGTCATTGGAGCATCGTTAACGAAAACTGCGGGTTTTGAAAACTTACCAAAGTTTTCGCAAAAAATAATGGCCGCCCCGGTGGCGCAGTGGTCTAAGGCGTTGGCCTCTGATCATTCGTCCGTAAGGGGTCCGGGTTCGAATCCCGGTGAGGCATGGATGTTGTGTTTGTCTTACGGCACTGGCTCTCTCCCTTCCCTGGAACCAGTGACCCTAAATTAGGGACGGGCGACTGCTTATAGCCCATTGAGTTGCTCACGGTGGTCGTTAAACCTCCAATCAAAAAAAAAATAATGTTGATTAATCTTTCCCTCGAGAAATCATTCACTACTGATGTTTTCATTTAGTAATAAACAAGATATCTTACACATTTGTTTTATTTTTGTACCTAATCATACTAATGAATAAAGCTCTGCCTCCATCTGTGCTGGCGATGCCGGCAGAGAAAGTGTATCGCAGCAAGATGGCTGCTTTTTCTCGGCGGAGCTTTCCCCGACCTGCGTGCATATACGTAGTATGATAAACGTATTTGATATCAAGGGTTGAAATTAATAGTTCTACATTTAAACAACGGTTAATGCTCTTAACGTAAAATATTTTCACATTATAAGCTGTGGAAAAATGTATCACATCCTAATTCTCGCTGTCATTTACCCAACACTGTTGAGTCATTAAAGGCTCAATACAAGTTTTTTATATGTCGTATAACCAGACCGATAACCGATAGTTCGGTACAAAACACTTTCGCCCTATACATAAAACAAACTTGAACAGATCCTAGCCCGACATTTAGCTACACTATAAATTTAAATCCCGTTAAGTAAAAAGAGAGTTGACGTACTTTATCTTCTGTACAGAAACTTCAACGTTTCTCTAGCTCCATACAATATAATTACACAAAGTATTAAATAAAAAATACTCAAGAGAAATACTGATTTCGCATTTTTTTTATTGGAGGTTTAACGACCACCGTGAGCAACTCAATGGGCTATAAGCAGTCGCCCGTCCCTAATTTAGGGTCACTGGTTCCAGGGAAGGGAGAGAGCCAGTGCCTTAAGACAAACACAACATCCATGCCTCACGGGATTCGAACCCGGACCCCTTACGGACGAATGATCAGAGGCTATCGCTTAGACCACTGCGCCACTGCGGCGGCTGATTTAGCATTGATGAAATCATAAACACCATGTAATCCTATGATGGTTAGCATGAACAACAGGGCCGCCCCGGTGGCGCAGTGGTCTAAGCGATGGCCTCTGATCATTCGTCCAAAAAGGGTACGGGTTCGAATCCCGGTGAGGCATGGATGTTGTGTTTGTCTTACGGCACTGGCTCTCTCCCTTCCCTGGAACCAGTGACCCTAAATTAGGGACGGGCGACTGCTTATAGCCCATGGAGTTGCTCACGGTGGTCTTTAAACCTTCAATCAAAAAAAAAAATGAACAACAGGCCCACAACTCCTGAACGCCCCCTGGCGAGCTGTGACATTAAGAGTCCGTTTTTCAAATTATTGACAGTACTGAGAGTCGTATCCCCTGACTTATCATACACCGTGCTTTGAGCTCAGGAGTGTTTTGTGTAGCAGCATTTTTCAGAGTGATCTATTAACTGTTACTTAGTAACATTCATAGCTACTGTTTTATGTGTCTGACTACCAGTGATGCCAGGGATAAGATGTATTGTTGCAATTTGCAACAACAGTTTAAAGGAAACTAAAAAAGATCCTGATAAAAAGAACGTAACGTATAAATGTTTTCCAAAAGATCCAGAGCTGAGGAAAAAGGGGATTCTTCTTTGTCGCAGAGATGAGAAATAGAACCCAGCATCCTGTACTGTGTGTTCAGAACATTTTCAACCCGAAGATTATGAGCGGGATTTGAAATTCGAACTTTTAAATTTGCCACCCAAATGAAAATTAAAAAGCTTTGCCTTCTCTTCAAAAACTTTGCTAAAAAGTTCTGAGGTTTTAAAGCACGTGGATTCCTGCTGTAAAAATCACATTGAAAGCCTTACTCAAAAAGAAATTTAAAATATGATTTCTGATTTGTTACAAGTTAAACGTTCAGATAACAGTTCTGGGAAGCAAATTGCAGTGGAATCCGGTGGAGTAACAGAAATCAGAGATACATAATATGGCACATTAATGTGTAAATATAGGCAGTTGTTGACTGAAAATATTGCGTTACGCAAAAAGGTGTGCAATCAACAGAAAGAAATAAGGGATTCAGCTCTAAAAATACGCAGATTAAAATATGGAATTGTTGCCATGAAACGACAAAATGTTTGTAAAAAAAAATGTTGAACGTTCGTTCAATACTACTCAAGATGTTTACAAGGGGTCAAGTAATAATGCTTTTGAATAAAAAAAATTAATTGGTCCAATGAGGATTTATCGATCGCTTTGACTCTGCGATACCTGTGTAAGAGATGTCATACATATTTATTTACGAAGGGAACTGATTTATCCCCTGCCTGGATTATCAACTTTGCAGAAATGGGCGTCCAAGATTAATCCCCAACAAGGTACCATGACGGACGTACTAAAAATTATGAAAACCGGGCATAATACAGAAAAACACCAATACCCAGACTGATGAGTCACACACGAAAAAATTCACAGTTGCAAAAGTGCTGCGCCATGTTGGAGTCAAAAAGTGATAAAAAAATGTCCAAAGATTTATACGATGCTTATTCTCTGCAAGCGACAACGATAATATATTAAATACACAACAATGTCTAACCACAGTAACTGAAGACGATGGCCGAGAGTATTTTGCTGGTTGGTTGGCCAAAAAATATAAAAAAAAATACCCACATCTGGGAGATTACACATCAAAAAATAACATTGTACATATTGAGGAATCATGGATAAGTTATCTGTCATTTGGAAGACTCATTCAACTATCTCTTGAATGGTCTAATATCGCTAAAAAATTGGAATATGGATTCCTTAAACCAAACCGGTATCAGTGGTCTCTAACTGAACAAACTTCTCCCTTACTTGCTTTTTTATTTCTCGACGGAATCTTCTAAAAGTGGCATGGATACAAACTTCAGAACAGAGGAATGAAGCATCACACAAAAAAAAATTGGAATAGAAAGCTTTTTTATCTCGTTTTAGCGCTCCAAAGTAAACTCACTCTCAACGGCAGCGAACGCGAGCCGCCATGTAAAGTTCCCGCTGTCCGTAAGTTGCTTTCACCGCACAACCTGTCTAGTGGCGTCTGCTAGGAAGAACAGTGTCACGAAAGGGGGAGTAAAATGACGAAACTTCCTGTGACGTCGAAACTTCCTGTGACGTCGAAACTCCCTGGCTGCTCGGTCGTGTTAGGTAAGTAGGTTTTTCTCGCGAAAATGTTGTTCCGGAAAGAAAGCAACATCGTGTGACGTATTTCCTAGTCTGATCGCGGCGGAAAGGAAATCGTAGATTTCAACACTTTTCACTCTCTCTCTCTCTCTCTCTTTCTTTATCACTCTCTCCCTCCCTATTTCTCTCTCTATCTCTGAACTTTAAATCATATTAGGGTCTTTTGTTAAGCTTAAAGCAAATATTTCTTTGACATAATCATTTCGTCTTTATCATAGTTTTTTTTTATGAAATACTACAGGGTAAAGCACATGTCAGGACGGAGAATTTGCAACAATAAATTCTTTCGGTGTAGCTTAATTGGTAAAGCATTCGGCTCTGGAGTAGAAGGATGAGGATTCGTTGTACCGTCAAAATTTGTGAGTTTCATATCGTGTGTGTTCTTTGAGAACATATTTCACGTAACGACTTTATTAAAATATGAGATTTATTTCCTAGTGCCAGCAATGAATTTTTGGTTCGGGCCCCGCAATAAAATTTCGCCCCGGGGCCTGTAAAAGCTACCTCCATCCGGCTCTAGTTCAGAGGGAAGAGGTCGTGTGCAGAATATTTTCTTTTAATATCGGATCAAATATTCGATGTATTGCAGTTAGAATCAAATATTGATTATACCTATTACCGGCAAAGTAAGTCTGTTATTCTTTAGTAGAATTTTATATGTTTTAACAAACTTGATATAAAATTTCCCTATCAATCACAACCCCACAACGGGTACGGAGAACTGACCACCGGAAAAGTGGCCGCACGAAGAACTGGCCATAAAAATTTTAAGGGGCCATATAAAAAGTGCGTTCTAGACTACTCCGTGGCTACGTCTCCCGAGATATCTGACACACATAAAATTTCCATAATTTCGTATATTCTTATCTACGATATTTTTCTAGGTCTATAGACTACAGCTAAACAAATTCTCTGCTGGTATGTGCAAGCCCAGGTAACTTGTCGGGGGGGGGGGTTGCTTAAAACCTAAAATATGAAATATCAAGAATTTCCGGTCCGATCGGGAGTTTTCAGTGTTTACAAGATTGTCTGAGTGCATGTGCCTACGCAGGGAACCTGTCGGGGAGGAGGGGGGAGGGTTATACCAAAAGTGTAAAGTGTAAAATATAAAGCATTTCTCGTCCGATCGAAAGATTTTCACCATTTACAACCAGAAATACTTTGTTTTATATTTTAGGTATTAATTAAGCCCCGACAGGTTTCCTGAGTCAGCGCAAGCACTCACAGAGTTTTTTGAGATGCAGGTTGTAAATGCTGAAAATCTCCCGACCGGATCAGAAGTTCTTTATATTTTTTCACTTTTAGTGTTACCCCCACCCCCAACCCCATCCCGACAGGCTTCCTGAGGCAGCACATAATTTGTTGATTTGCAAGCTCTAAATGCTCAAAATATCCTAATCGGACCAGAAATCCTTTATATTTTACACTTTTGGAATCCCCCCCCCCCCCGACAGGTTTGCTGAGTAGGCACATGCCCTCAGATAATGTGTCGAGTTTTAGCTTCTAATTACTGAAAATTTCCCGATCGGACCGAAAATTCCTTATATCTTACACGTTTGGTATCCCCCCCCCCCAACAGGTTTACTGAGTCAGCACTCAGCACATGCCCTCAGATAATTTGCAGACTTGTGCGTACTTTGTAAACTTTGAAATCTTTTGTTGAGTTGTAGATCATAAACATTTTTATAAAGAATTACATTAATTATCGCAATTAAGAAAAGCCCAAATTACGGAAACTTTATATGACTCAGATAACCAACCTCTGGTGGTTGTGGCCACAAAGCGATCAAAAACCGCAATTTTTATACTGCCCCTTAAATTTTTTGTGGCCAGTTCTCCTACACCCTAATCACAACGGGCCTTGTAAACGCTTTGTTCCGACATATAAAAGTACTTTACCTGGGTCAATCACATGTTACCAAGAGCTCAGTGGCGCATTCCGGATTTCTTTATGGCGTATCCCAAAATTTTGAAGATGCAAATTAAAATACCCCGAAGAAAATATCTCCCAAACTAATACGAACAAATGAAAATACACTGACGGAAAAAAATCCCAACACCACGAAAAAATAGTTGTAGAGGAATGAAATGGCGGCAATACATTTGTATAGGTAACATATTTAATCGATTAAGGTTTCAAGATCACAGCTTACTGTAAGCGCGAGAAGAGCCATTTTAAATGTGAAATGCTGGTATATTAATAACCGGTGTAACCGCCAGAATGTTGAATGCAAGCACGCAAACGTTCCTGCATTGTGTCGTACAGGTGCTGGATGTCAGTTTGCGGGATGGAGTTCCATGCCTGTTGCACTTGGTCGGTCAATACAGGGACGGTTAATGCTGGTTGGGGGTGACGCTGGAGTTGTCGTCCAATGATGTCCCATACGTGCTCGATTGGTGAAAGATCTGGTGATCTAGCAGGCCACGGCAACATGTCGACACTCTGTAGAGCATGTTGGGTTACAACAGCGGTATGCGGGCGAGCGTTATCCTGTTGGAAAACACCGCCTGGAATGCTGTTCATGAATGGCAGCACAACAGGTTGAATCACCAGACCGACGTACAACTGTGCCGTCAGGGTGCGTGGGATAACCACGAGAGTGCTCCTGCTGTCATAGGAAATTGCTCCCCAGACCATAACTCCAGGTGTAGGTCCAGTGTGTCTCGGCCGCAGACAGGTTGGTTGCAGGCGCTCACCTGGTCTTCTTCTACCCAACACACGGCCATCACTGGCACCCAGGCAGAACCGGCTTTCATCAGAAAACACAACAGATCTCCACTCCGTCCTCCAATCAGCTCTAGCTTGACACCACTGACGTCGCAAACGGCAGTGGTTTGGAGTAAGTGGAATGCACGCTACAGGGCATCTGGCTCGGAGCTGTGCTTCAAGTAACCGATTTGTAACAGTTCGTTGTGTCACTGTGGTGGCAACTGCAGCTTGAATTGCTGCCGCAGACTCGGTACGATGCGCCACGGCCATACGCCGTACACGGCGGTCTTCCCTCTCAGAAGTGCCACGTGGCGGGCCGGAACCCGGTCTTCTTGAGGCAGTACCTTCCCTTGACCACCGCTTCCAACAATCATGCACAGTAGCTACATTCCTGCCAAGTCGTTCTGCAATATTGCGGAAAGAAAATCCACCTTCTCGTAGTCCTATTATACGACCTCGTTCAAACTCCGTGAGCTGTTGATAATGGTTTCTTCGTCTTCTTAAAGGCATTCTTGACTAACATCAACACCCTACGTCGAATCTCAACGATAACTAACGCTCACGAACGTTACAGCGCGTATTTACAGCAAACCTGCTTTGCATGTTCCGAGGGGCGCTACCAGCGCAACACGTATGCGCCGAGCGCGAAATTTGCGTAGACGTCATCTTACAGATGTACTCTCACTGCCTACCAACTGTCGTTTATCTAACGCAACCCCTTCTTGGCGTTGGGATTTTTTTCCGTCAGTGTATATTCGACATCATCATCATCATCATCATCATCATCATCATCATTGTCAACCATTATCAATCCACTGCTGGACGAAGGTCTCCCCAAGTTTCTTGCACAACCTTCTGTCTTGTGCCAGTCTCCTCCATGTTACTCCCGCATGCTTTCGAATTTCATCCACCCACCTCCCACGTGGTCTTCTTCTGGGTCTTTTCCTGTCCCTTGGAATCCAATCTAAAATTTCGGCTGTCCATCGATGGTCTGTCCTTCTGGCAGTATGTCCAGCCCATTGCCATTTCAGGGATTTAACTCTGATCATGATGTCTTCCACTCTTGTCATTTTTCAGATCAACGAGTTCCTCTTCTTATCTCACCTGGTTACATAAAGTATGCACCGCTCCATGCCTCTTTGAGTTGTCTGCAGTCTCAGTATGTCTCTTTTAGTTAAGGTCCACGTCTCTGCACCATACGTAAGCACTGGAAGGATGCATTGATCAAACACTTTTCTTTTAAGAAATAATAACGGCATATTGCTCTTGAAAATTATGCTGTTTCTTCCAAAAGCTCTCCAGGCAAGTTTTGTACGCCGATTAATTTCTTCATCAATGTGACCCTCACTAGATATCTGCTGTCCAAGATAAACGTACGTATTCTGTGATCTCCAGCTTTTCTCCATCAATCGATAAATCTTCATTTCGTGTAAAAGCATTGAACATCACTTTTGTCTTCTTAAAGTTCATTTTTAATCCCACTTCTTTACTCTTGTCAGCAAGTTCCTGGATGATACTCTGCAGCTCTGATAGGGTAGTTGCAAAAATGACTACGTCATCAGCAAAACAAAGGTGAGTTAGATAATCTCCATTAATCTTTATCCCTTTCTTTTTCCAGTTCAGTGATTGAAAGACATTTTCCAACGTGGCGTTAAAGAGCTTCTGAGATATGGTGTCACCTTGTCTCACTCCCTTTCCAATTTTTATGTGTGCTGTATTTTCAAACAGCCGAATCTTTGCACCTGCATTTTCATAGATGTTATGAATAATATTAATGTATGCATCTTCAATACCGCAGGATTTCAGAGCCATTGTAACTGCTGATGGTTTCACCGAATCAAAGGCTTTTTCATAATCGATAAAGGCCATGCACAATGGAAGTTCATATTCCCTCGCTCTTTCAATTAGTTCTCTCAGTACGTGGATATGATCTATTGTGCTGTAGCCACTCCTGAATCCAGCTTGTTCTCTCGGTTGAGCCATGTCCAGTGTCACCTTCAAGCGGTGTGAAAGAACTTTAGTGAAGATTTTATAAACCACTGATAGGAGGCTGATAGGTCTGTAGTTCCTGAGATCCTCAATGTCACCTTTTTTATGTAGCAGGATCATTATAGCGTTGTTTCAATCCTCAGGAATCTTCCCTTCATTAAGGCATCGAGTGAAAATTTGGGAGAGTACTGTTTCGATTTCTTCACTTGCTTCTTGTATGATGTCTACAGTAATTCCATCTTCTCCTGGAGCTTTTCCCCGCTTCAGGTTCTTGATTGCATGTGCAACTTCTGCTGGGAGGACTGGAAGAACTCTGGTACTGGTACCTTCCATGATGTCTGGAGTACATGCATCATCCCTTTCATATAACTTGGAATAAAAATCTTTCACTCTTGTCAAAATTTTGCCTCTATGTCTTGTTACAGAACCATCTTCTTTTCTCAGTGCCATAATCTGTTTTCTTCAATTACTGAGATGTCCCTTTGCTGTCTTTAGGCTTTGGTTGTTCTCAATTGCTTTCCTCATTAGTTCACAATTGAATTTCCTTACGTCTTCAGTGATACGTTTTGTTACTGTCTTGCATAACTCTATGTATTCCACTTTGGAAGTCACATCTTCTTTAGTTGACCTCATCTCTCTTCTTTTTTGCATCAACATTTTGGTTTTTCTTGATAATTTGTTCACATGCAACTTGTTCTTAGACCCAGCTAATTTTGTTGCTGTTTCCATAAGAGCTTTGGTTACTTTTCTGTTAACTTCAAAAATATCCACTTCTTCCGATGTTAGGCCTTCTAAAGCGGAGAATCTGTTCTTCAGTTCCAACTTAAAGGTATTATGGTGTTTTTTAAGGTTGGTTATGTCAGTACATTTTGTTTGTCTTATGAGCTTGCCACTTTGGAGTTTAGTGTTGAGGTGCATCTTACATCTCACCAATCTACGGTCACTACCTGTGTTGAACTTGTTTAGCACACTGCCGTCTGCTGTGACAGCACAATAGATCATATAATAGATCATATCCACGTACTGAGAGAACTAATTGAAAGAGCGAGGGAATATGAACTTCCATTGTGCATGGCTTTTATTGATTATGAAAAAGCCTTTGATTCGGTGAAACCATCAGCAGTTACAATGGCTCTGAAAACCTGCGGTATTGAAGATGCATACATTAATATTATTAATAACATCTATGAAAATGCAAGTGCAAAGATTCGGCTGTATGAAAATACAACACACGTAAAAATTGGAAAATGAGTGAGACAAGGTGACACCATATCTCCGAAGCTCTTTAATGCCACATTGGAGGGTGTTTTTCAGTCGCTGAGCTGTGAAAACAAGGGGATAAAGATTAATGGAGATTATCTAACCCACCTTCGTTTTGCTGATGACGTAGTCATTTTTGCAACTACCCCATCAGAGCTGCAGAGTATGATCCAGGAACTTGCTGACAAGAGTAAAGAAGTGGGATTAAAAATGAACTTTCAGAAGACAAAAGTGATGTTCAATGCTTTTACAAGAAATGAAGATTTATCGATTGATGGAGAAAAGCTGGAGATAACAGAGACGTACGTTTATCTTGGACAGCAGATATCAAGTGAGGGTCACATTGATGAAGAAATTAATCGGCGTACAAAACTTGCCTGGAGAGCTTTTGGAAGAAACAGCATAATTTTCAAGAGCAATATGCCATTATGTCTTAAAAGAAAAGTGTTTGATCAATGCATCCTTCCAGTGCTTACGTATGGTGCAGAGACGTGGACCTTAACTAAAAGAGACATACAAAGGCTGCAGCATACTCAAAGCAGCATGGAGAGGTGCATACTTGGAGTAACCAGGAGATATAAGAAGAGGAACTCGTGGATCCGAAAAATGACAAGAGTGGAAGACATCATGATCAGAGTTAAATCCCTGAAATGGCAATGGGCTGGACATACTGCCAGAAGGACAGATCATCGATGGACAGCCGAAATTTTAGATTGGATTCCAAGGGACAGGAAAAGCCCCAGAAGAAGACCACATGGGAGATGGGTGGATGAAATTCGAAAGTATGCAGGGGTGACATGGAGGAGACTGGCACAAGACAGACCGTTGTGGAGGAAACTTGGGGAGACCTTCGTCCAGCAGTGGATTGATAATGGTTGACAATGATGATGATGATGATGATGATGATGATATTGTACGCCTATAGTTTATATACGAGACCTTTGAAGTACTATATACACTATCTACCAACAAGTAATTGCACACCTGTGATAGCAAAGAAAACGAAGTTTATTCATCTTCAATAGTTGGTGGAGCCTCTACGAGCGGCGATTACAGCTGCGACCCTCCAGGGCATACTCTCAACCAGGCGTTGTACGACGGCTAGCGGTATTTTCTTCCATTCGGCTTGGAGAAGACAAGTCAGTTCCTTCACCGATTTCGGACGATGGGGGCACCCCTTAAGTCGACGCTCCAACTCGTCCTAGAGGTGCTCGATAGGGTTAAGGTCCAGGCTCTGCGCAGGCCAGTCCATTCGATAAACCCCATTGTCACCATACCAAGCCATAGTGGACCTCGCAACATGACAGGTGGCATTGTCATCCTGAAAGTAACATGGGTCCACCCCGTTAAACTTCCACAACGTAGGACGCGCATGGTCATCGAAAATGGTGCAGTAGGTCTCGGCGTTGAGTCTACCAGGAATTGCGACCAAGGGTCCCGTGCCATACCAGGAGAAAAACCCCAATAGCATAATTCCACCGCCGCCGAACTTCACAGTTGGCACAATACATTCCGGCAGGAGGCGTTCTCCAGGCAGACGCCAAACCCAGACCCTGCCATCCGAACGGTAGAGGGTGAACATTGATTCGTCGCTCCAGAGAACCTGTCTCCACTGTTCAACGGTTCACTGTCGACGTTCTTTGCACCACGTTAGCCGAGCAGCGCTATTGGACTTGGTGATCAAAGGCTTGTGGGCGGCAGCACGTCCATGATAACCGAGCAGATGAACTTCCTTACGGATGGTATTCATCGAAAGAACACTCCCGGATGCCTGTTGAAACTCCTCGTGGATGTGGCCCATCGATTTGGTGCGATTCTTCCGAATTTCTCTGGCCAACACCCGTCGGTCTCTAACTCCCAGTTTTGTGGGTCTGCCGGGTCGGGGCACATTCCGACAGTCACCTATCATCTTCCACTTGCCAATCACGTAAGCCACTATCGATTTTGGGTACTTCAACTCGCTGGATATCTCACGTATGGGTCGGCCATTTCTGTGATACCCGACGATTACACCTTTCTCGAAATCAGAGAGCACGAACTCTTGCATGCGAATGGTTGCGTTGTTGTTTCCCACATGATATTTAACGGCGGCGACCGTGACATGTATCAGGACCGCAGATATCGTCGATTGCAGGGGTGTCCAATTACTTGTTGGTAGATAGTGTATCATCATCATCATCATCATCATCATTGTCAACCATTATCAATCCACTGCTGGACGAAGGTCTCCCCAAGTTTCCTCCACAACGGTCTGTCTTGTGCCAGTCTCCTCCGTGTCACTCCCGCATACTTTCGAATTTCATCCACCCATCTCCCATGTGGTCTTCTTCTGGGGATTTTCCTGTCCCTTGGAATCCAATCTAAAATTTCGGCTGTTAATCGATGGTCTGTCCTGCTGGCAGTATGCCCAGCCCATTACCATTTCAGGGATTTAACTCTGATCATGATGTCTTCCACTCTTGTCATTTTTCGGATCCACGAGTTCCTCTTCTTATCTCTCCTGGTTACACCAATCATGCACCTCTCCATGCTGCTTTGAGTTGACTGCAGCCTTTGTATGTCTCTTTTAGTTAAGGTCCACGTCTCTGCACCATACGTAAGCACTGGAAGGATGCATTGATCAAACACTTTTCTTTTAAGACATAATGGCATATTGCTCTTGAAAATTATGCTGTTTCTTCCAAAAGCTCTCCAGGCACGTTTTGTACGCCGATTAATTTCTTCATCAATGTGACCCTCACTTGATATCTGCTGTCCAAGATAAACGTACGTGTCTGTTATCTCCAGCTTTTCTCCATCAATCGATAAATCTTCATTTCGTGTAAAAGCATTGAACATCACTTTTGTCTTTTGAAAGTTCATTTTTAATCCCACTTCTTTACTCTTGTCAGCAAGTTCCTGGATGATACTCTGCAGCTCTGATGGGGTAGTTGCAAAAATGACTATGTCATTAGCAAAACGAAGGTGGGTTAGATAATCTCCATTAATCTTTATCCCTTTGTTTTCCCAGTTCAGTGATTGAAAGACATTTTCCAACGTGGCGTTAAAAAGGTTCTGAGATATGGTATCACCTTGTCTCACTCCCTTTCCAATTTTTATGTGTGTTGTATTTTCAAACAGCCGAATCTTTGCACTTGCATTTTCATAGATGTTATGAATAATATTAATGTATGCATCTTCAATACCGCAGGATTTCAGAGCCATTGTAACTGCTGATGGTTTCACCGAATCAAAGGCTTTTTCATAATCGATAAAGGCCATGCACAATGGAAGTTCATATTCCTTCGCTCTTTCAATTAGTTCTCTCAGTACGTGGATATGATCTATTGTGCTGTAGCCACTCCTGAATCCAGCTTGTTCTCTCGGTTGAGCCATGTCCAGTGTCACCTTCAAGCGGTGTGAAAGAACTTTAGTGAAGATTTTATAAACCACTGATAGGAAGCTGATAGGTCTGTAGTTCCTGAGATACTCAATGTCACCTTTTTTAAGTAGCAGGATCATTATAGCGTTGTTCCAATCCTCAGGAATCTTCCTTTCATTAAGGCATCTAGTGAAAATTTGGGCGAGTACTGTTTCGATTTCTCCACTTGCTTCTTGTATGATGTCTACAGTAATTCCATCTTCTCCTGGAGCTTTTCCCCGCTTCATGCTCTTGATTGCATGTGCAACTTCTGCTGGGATGACTGGAAGAACTCTGGTACTGGTACCTTCCATGATGTCTTGAGTACATGCATCACCTCTTTCATATAACTTGGAATAAAAATAATTTCACTCTTGCCTAAATTTCGCTTCTATGTCTTGTTAGAGAACCATTTCTCAGTGCCATAATCTGTTTTCTACCCTTACTGAGATGTCCCTTTGCTATCTTTAGGCTTTGGTTGTTTTCAATTGCTTTCCTCATTAGTTCACAGTTGAATTTCCTTACGTCTTCAGTGATACGTTTTGGTACTGTCTTGCATAATTCTATGTATTCCACTTTGGAAGTCACATCTTCTTTAGTTGTCCTCATCTCTCTTCTTTTTTGCATCAACATTTTGGTTTTTCCTGATAATTTGTTCACATGCAACTTGTTCTTAGACCCAGCTAATTTTGTTGCTGTTTCCATAAGAGCTTTGGTTACTTTTCTGTTAACTTCAAAAATATCCACTTCTTCCGATGTTAGGCCTTCTAAAGCAGAGAATCTGTTCTTCAGTTCCAACTTGAAGGTAAATATGGTTTTTTTTTAAGTTTGGTTATGTCAATACATTTTGCTTGTCTTATGAGCTTGCCACTTTGGAGTTTAGTGTTGAGGTGCATCTTACATCTCACCAATCTACGGTCACTACCTGTGTTGAACTTGTTTAGCACACTGCAGTCTTCTATGACGAATTTTTTGTTACACATAATAAAATCAATTTCACTTGTCGTCCCATTTGGTGTCTCCATGTCCATTTCCTGTGCGGCTTTTTCTTGAAAAAGGAGTTTAAGATGAAAAACCCTTCTGCCTCTGCAAACTCAACGAGAGTATTTCCACGCTGGTTCCTGTTGCCGTGACCGAATTTACCTACTGAAGTTTCATTCTGTTGGCGTTGTCCTATTTTTGCATTGAAATCTCCCATAATTATCTTCAAGTGCTGCTTACCTGTATTATTTAGATGACGAATTTCCTCATAAAATTCTTCAATTTCTTCTTCAGGATGACTTGTGGTTGGTGCATAAGTTTGAATAATCTGAGCCTGGTATCTTCTCGAGAGTTGGATAACGAGTCGTGCAGTTTTGTCAGAGGAACTTTCAACTTCTACAACTTTATCCTTCAGTTTCTTGTTTATTATAAATCCAACACCACTAGTTCTGCCAGTATCTGTCCCACGATAGTAGTAGAGATGTCCACTTTTCAGTTCAATGAGATCTTCTCCTTTTCTCCGTACCTTGCTTTACCCGACGATGTCCCACTTGATCCTTTGTGGTTCCTCTTCCAATTCAAAAAGCCTTGAATCAGAAGATAGGGAGCGTCCATTATACGTAGTCAAGGTCAGCATCAGATGGCAGCCTAGTCCGGTCCTTCGGGGATTCTTAGCACCCTCTGCCTTCATGTCGCACTGGCCGCTGCCTTGGCCAGATACATTCCAGCTGCCGGAGACTGAGGGCCAAGATTTAAGTTGTGGAGTCATTTTGGAGGGGTTTGGCCATAACTCACCACGCTGGCCAAGCGGGTTGGTGAGTGTGGGATAGCATTTCCTCTAATCCCGAGGGTATAGTTATACCGCTATTGGCGGTCGTCAGAGCCCTTTTAGTGGGAACAGGATGCACCACGAGAAGGCGGGGTTGACACATATATGTATATATACACGTCACAACCGTATGTTTTGTTCTGACGTATGTCGCTCTTAATCTCTTTAGGAAGAAGACACTATGTAATTATTTGAACATGTAAAATAATATTTTTGCATGTTTAATTTGTGACATACGTCGCTCTTGATCTCTTTGGGGAGTAGCCCCGGTGTCCCAGTGATCTAAGCGATGGCTTCTGATCATTCGCCCTACGGAGGGGTCTGGGTTCGGATCCCGGGTAATGCATGGATGTCGTGTATGTCCTACTGCCATTCCGGTGGCCCAGTGATTTAAGCGATGGCTTCTGGTCATTCTCCCAACGGATGGGGTCTGCGTTAGAATCCCGGGCAATGGTTGTTGGCGTTTGTCTTTCGGAGGTTTATTCGCTGAGTTCCTAGTTCACATATGTACATTCCTGTCGTTGAAACACAGAATGTCTATACTGTGTATGTATCTGTCCACCAAGTTCAGTGTGTATGTCAATGTATCTTTGGAAAACTGCTACACATAATTCGGAAACTTGGAAAACTGCCACAAATTCGAAGTGCCCCTCGGAGGGACAGCAACTCGTGCCCGGCCCCTTAATGAAAAACATGTGGGAGTTTTCCTGTTTGGCGGTTTATAGTGAACCGGATCTTACATGCCATTTTATGTTAGTAGGAATCTCCTATTATAATTTTATGCCACTATAATAACTCCTACACTTTAACAAATCTAGAACGAAATGCAATTTGCGTATCATCATCATCATCATCATTGTCAACCATTATCAATCCACTGCTGGACGAAGGTCTCCCCAAGTTTCCTCCACAACGGTCTGTCTTGTGCCAGTCTCCTCCATGTCACTCCCGCATATTTACGAATTTCATCCACCCATCTCCCATGTGGTCTTTTTCTGGGTCTTTTCCTGTCCCTTGGAATCCAATCTAAAATTTCGGCTATCCATCTATGGTCTGTCCTTCTGGCAGTATGTCCAGCCCATTGCCATTTCAGGGATTTAACTCTGATCATGATGTCTTCCACTCTCGTCATTTTTCGGATCCACGAGTTCCTCTTCTTATCTCTCCTGGTTATACCAAGCATGCACCTCTCCATGCTGCTTTGAGTTGTCTGCAGCCTTTGTATGTCTCTTTTAGTTAAGGTCCACGTCTCTGCACCATACGTAAGCACTGGAAGGATGCATTGATCAAACACTTTTCTTTTAAGACATAATGGCATATTGCTCTTGAAAATTATGCTGTTTCTTCCAAAAGCTTTCCAGGCAAGTTTTGTACGCCGATTAATTTCTTCATCAATGTGACCCTCACTTGATATCTGCTGTCCAAGATAAACATACGTATCTGTTATCTCCAGTTTTACTCCATCAATCGATAAATCTTCATTTCTTGTAAAAGCATTGAACATCACTTTTGTCTTCTGAAAGTTCATTTTTAATCCCACTTCTTTACTCTTGTCAGCAAGTTCCTGGATCATACTCTGTAGCTCTGATGGGGTAGTTGCAAAAATGACTACGTCATCAGCAAAAGGAAGGTGGGTTAGATAATCTCCATTAATCATTATCCCTTTGTTTTCCCAGTTCAGTGATTGAAAGACATTTTCCAATGTGGCATTAAAGAGCTTCGGAGATATGGTGTCACCTTGTCTCACTCCCTTTCCAATTTTTATGTGTGTTGTATTTTCAAACAGCCGAATCTTTGCACTTGCATTTTCATAGATGTTATTAATAATATTAATGTATGCATCTTCAATACCGCAGGATTTCAGAGCCGTGGTAACTGCTGATGGTTTCACCGAATCAAAGGCTTTTTCATAATCGATAAAAGCCATGCACAATGGAAGTTCATATTCCCTCGCTCTTTCAATTAGTTCTCTCAGTACGTGGATATGATCTATTGTGCTGTAGCCACTCCTGAATCCAGCTTGTTCTCTCGGTTGAGCCATGTCCAGTGTTACCTTCAAGCGGTGTGAAAGAACTTTAGTGAAGATTTTATAAACCACTGATATGAGGCTGATAGGTCTGTAGTTTCCAAGATCCTCAATGTCACCTTTCTTATGTAGCAGGATCATTGTAGCGGTGTTCCAATCCTCAGGAATCTTTCCTTCATTAAGGCATCGAGTGAAAATTTGGGCGAGTACTGTTTCGATTTCTCCACTTGCTTCTTGTATGATGTCTACAGTAATTCCATCTTCTCCTGGAGCTTTCCCCCGCTTCATGTTCTTGATTGCATGAGCAACTTCTGCTGGGAGGACTGGAAGAACTCTGGTACCTTTCATGATGTCTGGAGTACATGTATCATCCCTTTCATATAGTTTGGAGTAGAAATCTTTCACTCTTGTCAAAATTTCGCCTCTATTTCTTGTTATAGAACCATCTTCTTTTCTCAGAGCCATAATCTGTTTTCTTCCCTTACTGAGATGTCCCTTTGCTATCTTTAGGCTTTGGTTGTTTTCAATTGCTTTCCTTACTAGCTCACAGTTGAATTTCCTTACGTCTTCAGTGATACTTTTTCGTGCTGTCTTGCATAGCTCTATATATTCCACTTTGGAAGTCACATCTTCTTTAGTTGTCCTCATCTCTCTTCTTTTTTGCATCAACATTTTGGTTTTTCCTGATAATTTGTTCACATGCAACTTGTTCTTAGACCCAGCTAATTTTGTTGCTGTTTCCATAAGAGCTTTGGTTACTTTTCTGTTAACTTCAGAAATATCCACTTCTTCTGATGTTAGGCCTTCTAAAGCAGAGAATCTGTTCTTCAGTTCCAACTTGAAAGTATTATGGTGTTTTTTAAGGTTGGTTATGTCAATACATTTTGTTTGTCTTATGAGCTTGCCACGTTCCAGTTTAGTGTTGAGGTGCATCTTACATCTCACCAATCTATGGTCACTACCTGTGTTGAACTTGTTTAGCACACTGCAGTCTTCGATGACGAATTTTTTGTTACACATAATAAAATCAATTTCACTTGTCGTCCCAATTGGATGTCTCCATGTCCATTTCCTGTGTGGCTTTTTCTTGAAAAAGGAATTCAAGATGAAAAATCCTTCTGCCTCTGCAAACTCAACGAGAGTATTTCCACGCTGGTTTCTGTTGCCGTGACCGAATTTACCTACTGAAGTTTCATTCTGTTGCCGGTGCCCTATTTTTGCATTGAAATCTCCCATAATTATCTTCAAGTGCTGCTTACCTTTATTATTTAGATGACAAATTTCCTCATAAAATTCTTCAATTTCTTCTTCAGGATGACTTGTGGTGGGTGCATAAGTTTGAATAATCTGAGCCTGGTATCTTCTCGAGAGTTGGATAACGAGTCGTGCAGCTCTGTCAGAGGAACTTTCAACTTCTACCACTTTATCCTTCAGTTTCTTGTTTATTATAAATCCAACACCACTAGTTCTGCCTGTATCTGTCCCACGATAATAGAAGAGATGTCCACTTTTCAGTTCAATGAGATCTTCTCCTTTTCTCCTTACCTCACTCAGCCCGACGATGTCCCACTTGATCCTTTGTAGTTCCTCTTCCAATTCAAGAAGCCTTGAATCAGAAGATAGGGAGCGTCCGTTGTAGGTAGCCAAGGTCAGCATCAAATGGCAGCCTAGTCCGGTCCTCCGGGGATTCTTAGCACCCTCTGCCTTCATGTCGCACTGGCAGCTGCCTTGGCCAGGTACATTCCAGCTGCCGGAGACTGAGGGCCAAGATTTAAGTTGTAGAGTCATTTTGGAGGTGTTTGGCCATAACTCACCACGCTGGCCAAGCGGGTTGGTGAGTGTGGGATAGCATTTCCTCTGATCCCGATGGTATAGTTATACCGCTATTTGCGGTCGTCAGAGCCCCTTTAGTGGGAACAGGATGCACCACGAGAAGGCGGGGTTGACATTTGTCAAGGAGAGGCTGTGATGTTACGCATCACACTGAGTGCTGGCCACTTTATTATGACCACCCCCTCAGTACTTCGGTATGCCACCTTTTGCCTTTAATACTGCGTCGATTCTTCGTGGCACGGACTCCACGAGATGTTGATAGGTGGTTTGTGGAATCTGAGACCATGCTTGATGAATAGCACTTTCCAGGTGTGTGAGATTACAGGGTTGTGGATCCAGCTGTCTGATGGCTCGTTCAACTTCATCCCACAAATTCTCATTGTGGTTGAGATCTGGAGATTGTGGGGGCCACCTAAGCAAAGTAAACTCACCGGCATGTTCCTGAAACCAATCCTGTACAATACGAGCCCTATGGCAGGACGCATTATCTTGTTGAAAGTAGCCATCGCCATTGGGATAAACCATCCACATGACAGGATGCACTTGGTCCGCAACGATGTTTAGATATGATGTGCCAGTCAGACGTTGATCAACACGAATTAAAGGGCCAAAAGCATGCCAGGAAAACATTCCCCAAACCATAACGTTGCCTCCACCAGCTTGAAGGGTTGTAGTAATGCATTTGGGGTCCATGCTTTCGTGCTGTTTACGCCAAATTCTCACTCGGCCATCGGCATGATGCAACTGAAAACGTGATTCATCGGACCACATAATTTGTTTCCAATTATCGACTGTCCAATCCTTGTTCTCCTGTGCAAACTGGAGACGTTTTCTCTTGTTAACTGCAGACAGCAAAAGTGTTCGAACAGGGCTTCGGCTGCCATATCCCATCCGATGCAGTGTACGGAGAACAGTGCGTGCAGAGATCATTTGAGGGGATCCTTGATTAAGATGGTCTGTAATTGGCTGCACTGTTGCCTTTCTGTTGTCTGTTACCAGTCAGGACACTCTTCGTTCCGCCCGAGCAGTCACTAGTCGATGACGTCCACACGTTGCACGTAGAGACCCAGTTTTTTGGCTGACAGTCCAGTCTTTAAACACTTTAACAACAGCCGCTCTGGAACATTTCCCGAATGCGGCGGTTTCGGTGATACTCGCTCCATGGCTCCGATCTCCTACAATCATCCCACGTTGAAAGTCCGTCAAATCGCAGTTTTTACCCATCTCGTCACCCAAAAATCCCTTCTACTACTGTCGCAAGCCCTAAGCTTTCCCTTTTTATACTAGCTTCGCCCTCAGGCGGCAACAGAATGCAGTCATAGCTCATTTGCTTAAAACTGTCAGGTGGTCATAATAAAGTGGAGACTCAGTGTCTAAGGTGATGGAGCTTTATGCTGTGTGTTTTGCTAACGGTGGAAGAAATAATAGGAGTTTTCTGCCAAGAGAACAGCTGTTCAACAACGACAATCACCAAAGAGGAAAGACCTGCCTTTAATGCAATTTGTATATGTCCCCGTAACGTCTCACTAACAGAAGGGTACCAATCTCCCGGGTACGAGTTTTCTAAAATTCAATTTTAGGAAAATGCCGTGATTGCTTCAATTAATAATTTACGAATTTGAAGAGGGGAGAATGTATCGGAATAGTTAGAAGAGGTGAAGATGATGCCAAATCCTGAAAATCAGGCATTAAAACTGAACAGGAGGGAACGGAACTGCATGGGTACGAGTTTGCTGGGCACCAATTTGCCGGGTACCAATCTCCCGTGTTCCATTATTGGATTATTCAACATTGTGTGTAAATATATTTATATTGTCTAACATAGGCGCCGACTTCGTGGGTTCGAGACAGTTTTTGAACCCCCCAATTATTTTGTTGAGGGTTCCTCGAACCCCTAATATTTTTGCGCGTATTTCGTGGAAAAAATGCACGTACGCATATGTGCATAAATTTTGGTTTTCGTTATCAATTCTTCAAGGTTTTTATTATTCATTCCCCGTTTATTATACACTGCTGGACAATTGCTAAGGACGGATCACAAACGGCTATATAGCGCATAAAAAAGTAAGTGTAGTTGGATGCCAAGTGAAATAAAATAATGTCAGAATGCCAGGACATTACAAGAAAGACAATTTATTGTGCTCTGAAATCCAGTAGGCTTTGGAACGTGTTCAAGGGACAAACAGGCCATTTTGTGCAGAATACGTAAACGTGAAAAAAATGCAATTACCGTCTGCAGGCGTTCCGGCGTAAGATGTCAATACGGGATATGGCCACGATGGAGGGCGATGCAAGATTCCACACGTCGTGTCATGCTTTGCACAACATCATCCAGCAGCTGTTGGGGTAATTTATCCCATTCCTCTGTCAGTGCACGGATGTGGGTGTCCTTGTTTATTGGAGGGCATTGGCGACCAGCAAGACTCCTCCCCAAAGCATCACACACATTTTCAATGGAATTCAGATCTGGAGAACGTGCTGGCCATACGAGGCGTTGAATATCCTCGCTCTCAAGACACTCCTGGACAGCGACTGTTCGATGACATGTTGCGTTGTCGTCCATGAAAATGAATCTATCACCGACAGCACCACGGAACATGCGAACATGAGGTAGCAGAACATCATTAATGTATCGTTGGCCAGTCATAGTCCCAGTTGGAAGCACATAGAGGGACGTACGGCCATTGATCATGATGCCAGCCCATACCGTGACACTACATGTCGGATATCGGTCCCTTTCCTGTATGTTTGCTGGACAATATGCAGTGCCACTATCACGCCAGATCAATTGTCGTCGACAATCAGACGATAGACTGTATCTACTCTCATCTGAGAAGAGGACAGCAGACCAGTCGTTATCAGTCCAATTGCGATGTTGATGGCACCATTGCAAACGGGCGGTACGGTGACGTCTGGACAATGGGATGCACACAACAGGACGGCGGGTGTATAGTCCTCCTTCATGCAAACGTCTAGCGACAGTTTTTCGGGAGATCCGCTTGCCAGTAGCAGCCATAAACTGATTTGCTACCTCACTAGCTGTGCTGCGCCGGTGTCTTTTTGTTGATAGCACTATGTACCGATCTTCTGCAGGTGTCGTACTAAGATCACGACCTCCCCCGTGACGTTTGCTACACTCTCCATTTGTTTGAAATGATTTCCAAAGCCTTGAAGCAACACTGTGGCTGACGTCGAACTCCCTGGCAACATCTGTTATTTTTCGCCCTTCTTCAATCTTGCCAATATTACGGCCACGCGTAAAATCATCTAGGTGATGTCGGGAAGACATACTGAAAATTGCAAGTTCGTCAATTGATTCTTTCCCTTTCAACTTTGCGTTTGAACAACAACGGTCAATACGCGTCAAATCCTTTATATCTCTTATCAGCGCTATGACGTCACGAACAAGTTCGGCAATCCAAAATTTGCATACGCACAACACGTCTTACTGTATCCCGCACTTATGCTAATTTCCACATTTTCATGCCTTCCATTTTATGGTTGCTATCGTTGCTGTTGTCATCCGTCCTTAGCAATTGTCCGGCAGTGTAGTATATAAAAAGGGTGTATAGAAATTCTCCCCTCGGACTGTTTATTGTGCCTCAAAAAAGAATTAGTGTTTGTTCGTGCTCAAAAAATTTCACGCGACAGACAATACATCAAGTACCGTTGTTTAAGAGCATTTAAAACTTTAAATTTTAGAAAATTCTTCGGTTTGCCTAGGTTCTCACAAAAAACAAAAGTCTAGCTCTACAATCGGAGACCAGAACCTATTCGAGGTCATAGTGATAAAGGTGGAAATATGTTGCACAGTCAGTTGACCCGCCCTATCTTCGGGCAGTCAGGAAACAAGAAGGTTAGAAGAGAGAGAAGATGGCATCAGCAACCGCTGGTAAAGCCAAGTCTGATCATCTGGTTTCTTGGGCCCTCCGGTTGGGGAGGTTCAGTGGCATGACGTCACTTACTGAAGACCACTTGCTGAAGACCTGTGCTAGAGCACAGGTTGATAGCGACTGTCTCTTACTCTCAGCAGCATTCCCTGAAGGTCAAAAAACTCCCACAGCTTTAGCAAGGCCGTGATTGGTTAATACGCAATATGCACTTCCGCTCGACAAAGCATAATTTACACAGGAAACAATTTTTCAAAATTATAAACAATTGTATTTTGAAATTTTGGACCACATTCTTATGGAAATGGATATAAGATTTCAAGACTGCAAGAAACTTAAATTTGTCTGACTTGCTGACACAACCAAATTCGAATAATTTAATGCATGCTTTCCCACTCGCGCTCTTGAAAATCAACATTTTTACGGAAACATATTTACTAAACACCAGCGCCTTAAAAATGAACTGAGTCTTGTATATGCCGATAAAAAATTAAGGAATATATTGACTGAAGAACTCCTTCGAGTGTTTCACGGAGACAAAGACATTTTTATTGTTAATTGGTTTTCCTCAGTTTAAAAATTCCATCTACAAGTGTGCCAGTGGAAAGAAGTTTTCTTAAAAGAATACAAACTTGCTCAAGAAACACTAGTTCCCAAGATAGACTTGCTTCTCTGGCAAATATTTCTATTCAGGAAGACATTTTATTGATGCTCACGAAGAAACAACCATCTAACCATCTTATGACGATATAATCGACAAATTTGCAGCTTTAAAAGGAAGAAAAATTGATTTAATATACAAAAAATAAGTAAGTCCTCATTAAGGGATTTTCATTGTAGACAGTATATATCTTTTCATATTGCTCTTGTACCTCTTCACCTATTTTTCCAACCACGAGCCGCCACTGATTAATGTATAAATAAATAACAAATAATAACAAATTTGAGCCCCCTCGAAATTTGCGACTGACCCCCGGAAAAAAAAACTCTCTGAATGTAACGCTGAGTACGACCTCAAAACAGTGTTCTGTTAAAATAAGACACTTCCGTTGGAATAAATACTCCGCCGCCCCGGTAGCGCAGTAGTCTAAGCGATGACCTCTGATCATTCGTCCGAAAGGGGTCCGGGTTCAAATCCCGGTGAGGCATGGAAGTTGTGTTTGTATTACGGCACTGGCTCTCTCCCTTCCCTGGAACCAGTGACCCTAAATTAGGGACGGGCGACTGCTTATAGCCCATTGAGTTGCTCACGGTGGTCATTAAAACCTCCAATAAAAAAAAATACTCCAGAATGTTGTTTGCCATAAATGCCTTCAATTCCACATTTCAACCCGCCTTCTCCCCGGAAAAAAAAAAAAAAAAAACAATAAACAGCTCATGGTTCTCCATACAAAACACTTCAGTTATAATCCTGTTCTACAGCTGTGCGTGCTGAGGTGCTGACATCTATTGGCTGTGTTAGAACTATATAGATTGAAGCATGGCTTTCTGTGATTAATCAAAGAAAAGTCACAAGTCCATGAAGTCATGTTGATATAGAAACTAAAAAGTTCCCCTACCAATAAAGTACACTTTCTATTTACCTCCTGTCGCATTCCGACTGTACGGGTAAAACAACTGGGGTTAACCATTGTCGCAATGAAAACACCCAAACATTAAAATTGCATATGGCGTGTGCAGCAAAGCTTACATGTCTCACTCACATGACTCTCCTCGTAGGCCAAGCCTACTCGCAATTTCCAAAGTGGCTCTGAACCGATCGCGTGGTGGAAATGGCCTTAATCGCAATTTCCTACATTCACTTGTGAAATACGCGCCCGGGTATGCTAACCACTACACCACACACGACGATGAAAATTTTCAAGTTTTCGGATATTATCTGACTTACCATATTTGTCACATTTACGCCAAAAATCGGATTGTCATCTTCAAAATTTGAATAAATTTATTTGAATCCAGGCTGAAAAGTAGTTTGCTTCCCCAGCAATTTTGGTCACGGGCCGCCACTGGTATATGCTTCTTCACACAAGTGAAAAGCATCACCAGTGTTCTCTATGCTCCAATGGGCTCTTAGCAGTTTTTTTTTTTTGGTGGGTTGTGCTACTCTCATAAAACTCTCTGCTCATTATGGGGGAAATTCCTAGATAAAGTTTTTTTGCTGGTGGCTGGGAATGATAATGTCTAGTTGATAAGTATAACAACATAAATTTTCAGTACCACTTTGGCAGAACGATGAATTAAAGTTTTTATTTTGCTGGATAATACTCATTACTTTAGTGAAAAAAGTCATTTACTATACATTCAGCTGGCTTATTTTTCGTAGATTTTGAAATCGACACTTTTTTTATGCCATATTAATACTTGGCGTCATTAGATTTTTAATATACTTAATGCTGTATTTAGAGAAAATTGATTGGTTACAGTATTATTTTTCAGAAACTATTTTATGCTATAATTTCATATTCCCTAAAACTGAGGAATTAAGACACAAGTGGGCTCTTGCAACAAAAAGAGAAGGCAAAAAGAGAAAGGCTCTATTTGGAAGCCAACACAGTTCTCTTACTTGTTTTCAAAACATTTTGTTCCAGCAGATTTTGAAGTTCTTCAGCAGCGCAGGATACTAAGAAATAATGCTGTACCATCAGTTTTTAATACTCCTGTAAACATAATGTCACAACAAAATAATCAGGTGGTCACTACTAAAATTCCTAAGCCTAAAGTAAAAAGTGTACATTGCACATGATCACACATATTGTATAACAACCGATGAGGTAACTCATTTAAAACGACAGCTTAGTCAGTCTGAAGAGACAGGTAATGTCATCAGAAAAAAACTACGCAGTGAAAAAAATAAGGTTTATAGGAGATCATGTACAATTGATAAGCTACTTGATGAATTACAGGAGCAGAAATTGTTGCTAGATGACCATAAACTGGTACTTGAGCATAGCTTTAGTGACTTACAGCAAGATCTTTTTAGTCCACAACATCCAAGTCAGTACTCTGATGAAGTGAAAAAGTTTGCTTGTACTTTGAATCTGTACTCCCCTAAAGCATATGATTATGTTCGCCAGGTTCTTAGTTTGCCATGCAAGCGCACCTTAAGACGATGGATGGAAGGTGTCAATGGTAATCCAGGCCTTACAAAACAAGTGTTTGATGTCATCAAACACACGTTGAAAATGGTGTGTAGTCATTTATGTACTGCACTGTTATGGTGGATAGCATGGCCATGAAAAAGCATGTTCAATGGGACCACAACAAGCAACAAATGATTGGTGTAGTGGATTATGGAGCTGGAACTGTTGATAGTAATTCTGTTCCTGTTGCATCGGAGGCTTTGGTTGTTATGGCCGTTGGAGTCTTAGGAAATTGGAAAATGCCATTTTCATATTTTTTTGATCGACAAAATTACAGGGAAAATGTTAAGCTGTTTGGTAAAAGAAACATTACTGAATCTAATTGAGTGTGGTACAAATGTTGTTGGGCTTATTTGTGATGGATGTGCATCCAACCAACAAATGTTAGCAAGTTTAGGTGCAAATTTAGCACCAGAAAGTATAGACACCATTATTTCAATTAAGAAACAAAAATCTACAATAAAAATACCCGTGTTCCTTGATACCTGCCATATGATAAAACTGGTCAGAAACTGTTTTGCTGATTATCGATTTCTCAAATCTAATACTGGACTTACTGAATGGCAATACATTACAGCCCTACAGGCATTACAAGAATCTGACAACCTTTCACTGGCCAATAAATTAACCAAAGAACATGTTAATTTTTATCGAAACAAAATGAAAGTCAAACTTGCAGCCCAAGTACTAAGTTCTTCAGTTGCCGCAGCTTTGAAATTCTATAAAAAAGCTGGATACCGTACTTTCAGAAACTGTGATGCCACAGTTGAGTTTATCGAAATAGTCGATCATTTATTTGATATTTTAAACAGTAGGAGTCCATTTGCCAAAGGCTTGAAAGCACCTATTTCAACTAAAAATTGGACATATGTCAAATCTAAAGGCTCGCAGCTACCTGATATCCCTTAAAATGCCCAATGGGCAACCACTCCACTTAAGCAGAAGGAGAACTGCATTCATAGGATTAACAGTCAACATTGATAGTACCATCTGGTTTGTTGAAACATATCTTTTGAATGCAGTTTCTCCATTTAAATACATGTTGACCTACAAGTGGTACAAGACCATTTGGAACTATTTTTTGGTTCCATATGCCAAGCCGGAAGATTCCACGCCGCCCCGGTGGCGCAGTGGTCTAAGCGATGGCCTCTGCTCATTCGTCCGTAAGGGGTCCGGGTTCGAATCCCGGTCAGGCATGGATGTTGTGTTTGTCTTACGGCACTGGCTCTCTCCCTTCCCTGGAACCAGTGACCCTAAATTAGGGACGGGCGACTGCTTATAGCCCATTGAGTTGCTCACGGTGGTCGTTAAACCTCCAATCAAAAAAAAAAAAAAAAAAAAAAAAAGATTCAACATCAACCCAACAACGAAAGAATTTTCTAATATTTATAAAAAAATGCTTTGCCGCTGTGGAGTGACACCGAGTAAAAACGGTTCAGTTCTACCATTAGATTCAACAGCTCTGATTGACATCAGCTATGTACGAGTAATTGATAATGAAAGTAATTGCTCAGGCAAACTTGCATTATCAGTTCTTGAATCACATGAACATGATAATTGCTATTTAAATGTGGAGCATCTGCAGTTTTCTCCTTTAGTGGATAATGTGCTGGCATACATTAGTGGTTTTGTGGCCAAAAAATGTATTTTGCAAGCTGACTGTGATGTTTATCGTGAAGCACTGGTAGCAAACAAATCTGATTACCTTTTGATAATGATCAAAGATAATGGTGGACTTACACATCCAACAAAGGACTTAGTGAGAACTGTTAGGATTATCGAGAAAATTTTAAGGTGTAACTGTCATCTTCGTGATGTTACCAAAAGAACATCTAGTTGGGGCCTGAAGCTTGAGACTGAAGTTCTTTCCACTCTTGCAGCAGAAAGAGATTTGTTTAGCACAGTTAACTGTGATAAGTATGATTTTTAAAGAAAATAATTCGGAATTTCTTAAATATTAGATGTCATTTTGTAGCCAGGTCATTTAATTTAAATCTGCACAAGACACATGTACGTCAGTCTTTGAATCGCAGCATAATTTTTAAAAATCAGTAATCGATTTCTTGTAGGTTTCATGTCTGTAGCATTTTTAATTCCATATTTTTGTGATTACATGTTTTAAAGTGTAGATCCAGCAGGGTGGATCACCACCTTTTTCTAATTCTAACCCATTAAAATGTACCTGTTGTTTTATTTATTTGTAATGTCTGTACATGTCTGGTAGGGCTGGTGGCTCACAATGGACTGTGGTATTTTCCAGAATTACTGCTGGTGAATCAAGTGGGTAACGTGTGATGTAAAGCTGCACATCTTGTTTTGTTAATAATGTATATTAATATTGCATTTCATAACTCCCCCTCCCCCCACACACAAGCTAACCATTCCCACAATATCTTTCTGGTTACCATTTTATGGTTATAGTTGTGCAGTTGCTAATTTCACGAACTGATCTGTTGTTTTACGAGTCAGTAAGTTGTTCTTAATAGATGCATCTAAACAGTGGCTGTGCCATGTTTGTTTTAGTAAAAAGAATTCTAGGTTAATATGCCTTCATACTGTATTAGCTATATATTTCTACAAATAGATCTAAGTATCAGAAAGTTTTAAAAATTGCATATTGTTTATTAATACAATGTATTACTTAATATTTTTGGCACTGCAAAAATGTAACTTGTTTATGTAAAATCTTTGGTGCTACAAAGATCACTTAAGTGATGCTGAGTGGCAGTCTTTAAGTAATTCATTTTATAAATGGGAAGATTGAAACCAAATTTTAGTTACTTAAAAGTTCAATATATTCTTGACAATGAACCTGTTATGAAAATTTCTAAAATTGCATACTGTATATAATTTGTTTACATACTGTTATTCATTTGTAACACAGCACATGCTTTGGTTATTGATTAAGTTCTCAAGCTTTACCTATTTCTTCATCAGATGGTACTGAGATTAATATGCCATCATTATAGTAGTCAGAAAAGATTCATTTTATGTTTTAGAGATAATGAAAAGAATTCCAGGTTAATTACTTCATACTATTTTAGCAACGTATATATTTACAAATAGATCTAAGTAACAAAAAGTTATAACCATAAGAATATGGTCGATTGTAATGTGCTGAAACTGTTCAACAATTGAGATGCATTATTCATACATTACTCGGATTACAACCATGCACATTTTATTCACATGTGAGGAGCATTCTGATCCATTCTGATGACTGTAACCAAAGCATAAGAATCAAATAATGTTACTATACTTAAGAAAGGGGGTGAAAGTTATGAAGTTAAAGCATTTTGTAAGTCAAACAGTATACGTGCTACGGTGCTAGAATAGTAACACACGTCATAAAGGTAACAAAATTGATACAGAATTGTGTTAGCTTCATCAACACATGATACAGAACTGTGTTACCTTCATGACTTGTGTTACTATTCCAGCACGTATACTGTTTGACTTGCAAAATGCTTCAATTTCATAACTTTCACCTCCTTTCTTAAGTTAATTTAACATTATTTGATTCTCGTGCTTTGGTTACCGTCATCAGAATGGAACTTTGCTGCTCACATGCGAATAAAATGTGCATAGAGTTTGTAATCCAAGTAATGTATGAATAATGCATCTCATTTGTTTAACAATAAGTTTTAAAAATTACATATTGTTTATTAATATTACTTAAAATGTGTGGCACTGCAACAATGTAAGTTGTTTATGTGAAATGTTTGGTGCTACAAAGACCACTTAAGTGATGCTGAGTGGCAGTCTTTAAGTAATTCATTTTATAAATGGGAAGACTGAAACCAAATTTTAGTTACTTAAAAGTTCAATATATTTTTGCCAATGAACCTGTTATGAAAATTTCTTAAATTGCATACTGTATATAGTTTGTTTACATATTGTTATTCATTTATAAGACAGCACATGCTTTGGTTATTGATTGAGCTCTCAACCGTTACCTATTTTTTCATCAGATGGTACTAAGGTTAATATGCCATGTTTATTTGTTACTTGACTATAGTGCTAAAATGATAGTTAAAGAAATAATGTATTAGCTATGATTTTTTTATCTGCAATAGTAATGTATTTAGACCCTGTTTTTGTAGACATGTTCTTTCTTATTAAATTGTGCATAAATTCCTTTTTTGTTTGTTTGTTTTTTCCGTTTTACTAATATATTTAAAATATATCTATGAAGAGCATATTTCTGTTGAAATTGTGTAGGTATAGAACGTTTTAAATGAACATCTGCGGCAAATAAATTGTGTAATCTAGACAAACTGGAAGTTGTTTTGTTTTTATGCTACTACAGGAGACTGGAAAAAAGTAAGTACCTGTTATTTATTTTTAGCGATGCAGTGTAAATCCGTATGGGGCAAAAGCGAACACGCGAAGTGTTTATTAACATTACAATAAGTTTGAAAATTTATAACATTGAAGCTTCCAAAAGTATTCATGAAGGCACCCTTCCCTCTTATTTGACTGACGGCACGACGTATCGGGAGTAAGCAATTTTCTGTGAATGTTTTGCTGTTAAATCGTTGCTCTCGAACAATACTGAGTAATAATTCTCATATTTTTTTAACAATTCAGAAGAATATTATTTATATCTGATAATGATTATTTCTACAGTAAGTGAAAGTGGTTTTTAAGCATGTAACTAAGGAATAACATTTTCTGTTTGTACCAGTCGCAACGCTGCTGTGTTTGTCAGTGATGGAAATGCCGTGGATCGTTGCTGCCTGACCTGCTGATAATGGCGCCATGCTTTACACGCGTCAGCAGCGCCTCGGCCAATCTAGTCTCTTATATGATATCTGTGAAAAAAACCCCAATTTGGCAACACTGAGTGCAGCGCACCCGCGACCTAAAAAAGAACTACAGTTGATTGACAGCTGGGCTTCCCCGGAATCACCGCGAACCACATGACTTTGTCCACCTCCCTGCAGAGTTAAGCTGACCAGACGTCCGCAATTCTTGAGGACAGTCCGCGAAGTAGCCGCCCCGGTGGCGCAGTGGTCAAAGGCGCTGGCCTCTGATCATTCGTCCGTAAGGGGTCCGGGTTCAAATCCCGGTCAGGCATGGATGTTGTGTTTGTCTTACGGCACTGGCGCTCTCCCTTCCCTGGAACCAGTGACCCTAAATTAGGGACGGGCGACTGCTTATAGCCCATTGAGTTGCTCACGGTGGTCGTTAAACCTCCAATCCAATCCAAAAAGTCCGCGAAGTTAGTTTACTGTCCCCAAAAACGTCTACAGCCTTTGGGGACGCAAATTGTCCTCAAATTTTAATGTTTGTCCCCAAATGTCCTCGAATTTACTTCCTCATTAACCCTTTAGATTTCCAATCAAAAATGTTCGTAAAAGTAGCTTTTCTTGTGAAAACAAATTTTGATTTTGTTTTCTTCTTTCTGGGTTTAACGACCACTACGAGCAACTCTAAACAGTCACCTTTCTCTAATTTGGAGATATTCGTTCTAGGGAAGGGAGAGAGCAAGTGCTGCGAGACAAACACACCACCCGTGCCTCATTCGGAACTCGAATCCGTACCAACTTGTACGAATGGTCAGTAGCCAGCACTTGGTCAGTACACCACTGGCGCTGTCAAATTTCGACTGTACTTGTTCTGAGTTTCTCCAAAAACTTTGGCAAAATGAAAAATTCGCCATGCAATTGCTATGGTGTGCAGCCTAATTTTAATTCAGCGCATGTACCTAAGGTAAAGCATTTCACTTTTGCTAATATGCTCTCGCCATCCATAGTTCGGCGTTGTCAATACAAATTACCAACATTCTACAAAATATATCCTTTTAAGACACAGATTTTAATGTGTAATATCAGACTTATTAAAGCAATGCAGTTTTGTGACAAAAATATTTGCATATTTATTTTGAGTACGTATATGTCCCCAAATGAACTACCGATTTGTGGACACCACGCCCTTTTGTCCTCAAATCGGTGTCCCGATATCTGGTCACCTTATGCAGAGTGGAAGGAGATGTATACGACATTTACCGTAACGCAGGGTGTCAGCTTGCCGGATGGCCCCTGATGAAATGGGCAGTGGCGGACTGGATCTAAAAATATTAGTTGCCAGGAGACAAACAGGGCCCCACCCATAACTATAAGTCTATCATTGATTTTTTTTATTGGAGGTTTAACAACAACCGTGAGCAACTCAATGGGCTATAAGCAGTCGCCCGTCCTTAATTTAGGGTTACTGGTTCCAGGGAAGGGAGAGAGTCAGTGCCGTAAGACAAACACAAAATCCATGCCTCACCGAGATTCGAACCCGGACCCTTTTCGGACGAATGATCAGCGGCCACCGCTTGGACCACTGCGCACCGGGCGGCTCATTGAATTTTTAAAAGAAATAAATAAAATTTTCAAAAAATACATAAGTGGGAAAAAGGTACAATTAAAATTTTTGCGAAATAAATTTATATTTTTTAATAATTACAGTGTTCATATATTGGCCGCCCCGGTGGCGCAGTGGTCTACGGCGCTGGCCTATGATCATTCGTCTGAACGGGGTCCGGGTTCGAATCCCGGTCAGGCATGGATGTTGTGTTTGTCTTACGGCACTGGCTCTCTCCCTTCCCTGGAACCAGTGACCCTAAATTAGGGACGGGCGACTGCTTATAGCCCATTGAGTTGCTCATGGTGGTCGTTAAACCTCCAATAAAAAAAAAAAAAAAAAAAGTGTTCATATACTGTACATATTGCTGGCAGTAAAGTGTACAATATAGAGAAGCTCCAATATTATTGCGTGCAGTAATAATATTCTAACTTTTCAAGCTACTAAAAGGTCATTAACATCAAACAGAAGTCATCGCTCTTTCCACGTTCATATGTGAGTCACGGAAAAATTATCATCGGCCGCCACCGGGAATCGAGCCCAGGGTCTTCCAGTTACGCGCCGGACATGCTACCACTGCACCACAATGATAATTTTTCCGTGACTCACTTATAAAAGTGGAAAGAGCTATTACTTCTGTTTGATGTTCCTAATCCACGTCAATAGTGTGTGTTAATTATTCATTCGCCTCTTAGTTATTTGTTCAGTTGCTGCTTACCATCTTTGGTGAATCCCCAGCATTGTGCGGGGCTCAAAGAAGCAACCTGCCATTTGGTTTGGCAGTTAGTCGTATGTGTGTCTGGAGAATTCGAGGCCACTGTGGTGCAGTGGTAGCATGTCCGGCGCGTAGCCGCCCCGGTGGCGTAGTGGTCTAAGGCGATGGCCTCTGATCATTGGTCCGAAAGGGATCCGGGTTCGAACCCCGGTGAGGCGTGGATGTTGTGTTTGTCTTACGGCACTAGCTCTCCCCCTTCCATGGAACCAGTGACCCTAAATTAGGGACGGACGACTGCTTATAGCCCATTGAGTTGCTCACGGTGGTCGTTAAACCTCAAATAAAAAAGAATGTCCGGCGCGTAACTGGAAGAGATGGGTTCTATTCCCGGTGGCGGCCGATGATAATTTTTCCGTGACTCACTTATAAACGTGGAAAGAGCGATGACTTCTGTTTGATGCTCCTAATCCACGTCAATTGCGTGTATTAATTGGTCATTAACATTTTGTATGTTTTGATTATATTAATTTTGAGGTTTTGTAATCTATGGCTGACGCTAAGTTATAGGAAAAATATGTTCTATATATTATTAAGAATATGTTCAACTCTTGAGATATTTCTACTGTTCTCGCCCGCTCCTTGCTTTTCGTATCCACTACCGAATGGTGACCTCAAAGAAGCCACTATCGAGAAGAGTGTTTTGTAGGACCAAACTGGGTTAGAGAAGGCACAACAATTATTAAGAATAATAGTGAGGTTATTGTTGTGATTGAAACAGAAGACCTAACTGAAGTGATTCTGAAATTCGTCTCAGTACAACGTCTTTCACATTTGCTAGAAGATACAGCAATGATTTGCACATATTGTCTAATGTTTAAGAAGGCCCCCTTCCAGTGGCGGACTGGCCAGTGTATCAGCTTGCCCGATGGCAAGTGGGCCCCTGATGAAGAAGGCCTCCTTAAACATTAGACAATATGTGCAAACCATTGCTGTATCTTCTAGCGAATGTGAAAGACGTTGTACTGAGACGAATTTCAGAATAACTTCATTTAGGTCTTCTGTTTCAATCACAGCAATAACTTCATTGATTTTCTTAATAATTGTTAAGCTCCTCTAACCTGGTTTGGTTCTACAAAACACTCTTCTCGATCGTGGCTCCTTCGAGATCACCATTGGGTGGTGGATACGAAAAGCAAGGAGCGGATGAGAGCGGAAAAAATAATTCAAGAGTTGAACATATTAGGTCGTTTCATAATTATTGGCCGATTCGTACACAAAGAAATAAACAGCATTAACAGACGACGAAATGCATTTTATTCCGAAAATTTTCTGCCCTCGGCAGCAATAAACTGTGCCCAACGTATTTTCAGTGCAAAAATGCCACGATGGCAGAAACTGGCATCACAGTGGTCCGAGGAATCGTTAACGGCGGAAATCACAGCTTCCTTGTTAGCGATTCGCTTGCCCCTCAAGAAGTGATCCAAATTGCGTAACATGTGAAAGACTAAGGGGTCCAAGTCAGGTGAATAAACCGGGTGAGAGAGGCGTGCCCCAAGGCATTGATTTTTCTCATGCTTCCAATAGACACATACGGTCGTCAGCCATCCTGAAGCAGCATAGTACCCAAACGATTGGCGAGCGATGATTGTTTGCTGCATAAATTCTGGTGACCTTTGTTCGGCTGACGGCAGCACACGTCCGTTGTGATTGTTTGACTTCGCGGCAAAATCTCATAATGAACCACAATCTTGGCAGTCCACCACACAGAGATCAGAACCTTCTGTGGGTGCAACTCGGGTTTGGACATGTGTTTGGGTGGTCCAAGAAGGTTAGAATAGATGGAGTAAGGGCCAGCCATTCCCCTTGTGTAATCAAAGTGAAGCCACTGAAACGTCACGATCATGACATCACAGCCAATCACAGCCTCTGCCGCCATGTTGGTGAGACGTTTGAGACGAGTCGCGGCCAATCATAGTCCTGCTGCCATGTTGGTGAGACGTTTGAGCATTAAATTGGTCTGCTCAAAGTGCTTCAAGTTTGTGACGTCATCCTTACTCCATTCATTCCAACCTCCTTGGGGTGGTTCCCCTTTATCGAGCCACGGCGCTGTTCGCTTCCTTTTGCCATAAAGCACCCATTTTTCATCAACCGTAAGGATCCGATGCAGAAAGGGAGCACTAGCCTCAGGTTTTTTGAGGGCAATGAATGTTTCCATACGCCGCACCTGCTGCTGTTCGGGGAGTTTGTGTGGAATCCAGGTATCCAGTTTTTAACCTTGCCCATAGTTGCCCGGTGCCTGGAAACTATCGCTGATAATACGAAAAGTTCGGTACTGAGCTCATGTACTGTGGACGTTGGTTTTCCTTCCACTTCCCGCCTTAAATGTACAGTGTCACACAGAACCGGACGACTAGCTTCTGGCTTATGGTCGATGGCAACATCACCGTCATGGAACTTGGAAAACAGTCTACGGACAGTTCTGTCACTCGTCGTTCCAACAACCCACGCTCTATTGACATTAGTGACCGTTTCGGACACATTCCGGCCAAGTTTGAATTCGTGCAAAAATCACTGATCTCACGTCGGGTTGCTCCATCACCTCCTCAACTGCTGAGATCTGTCTGAAATACCGTTTTATACACGTGGACTGAACCGATTCAATTTGTATGGGCGTTTAGTAGTTCCTCCTACGAGGCATCCCTTGTAACCGGCTATGCAAACTCGCCTTGTCGGCATCGGCCAATAATTATGAAGCGACCCAACATTTTAAATAATATATGGAACATATTCTTCCTATCAGTTAACGTCAGCCATAGATTACTAAAAATCAAAATTAATATATTCAAAACACATAAAATGTTAATGACCTTTTAGTAGCTTGAAAATATAATAGAAGTTCCAATATTATTACTGTATGCACCTGAAATTTACGTTGTGTTACTATTTCAAACCTAGAAGGGAAACGCGGGGCACCAAGTGCCCTACATAAATTAATTTTTGGAATTTCCAGAAAATGGCAGCTCTTAGTTCAAATTTTCATCCTTGGGAACGCATTGACTGTGAAGAAAATGTGTACCGAAGTTTTTCCATTGGAAGTATAGGAAGAAAAATTACTTGACGTCCACCTTAAACAGCTCAGATAGCTTTGCCAACAAAACATATGCATAACAAATTCTCTGCGTCACCATGGCAGCAGGTCACGAGACCAGAACGTTCCTCTGTGGTTATCGTGAATACAGACGAGCCGTTCGTTTCTTTCCTTTGCGTCTTTAAAAAATGCTTAAAAATTAGAAAATGACTTTTTCTTACATTTTTTTTTGTAAAAAAAAGACGATAGTTTTAAGTTTATGCTGTAAAAATTGCAATGCGTTACAATTTATAGTTTGCCATATATCTGTTTTTTTAAACGGATTCCATCGCGAAATAGAGAATTTTGTGAAATTTAGAAATTTAATTTCTCGTAAACTAAATCAAAATTCAAAAAAGGGCGACAAGGTGCAAAAATTCGGTCATGGCACTACATGCCTACAACGTTACGTGGTTCTGTTGCTGTTAGTGTGTCCGGAACGCCACCTGATAGCACTTTTTTTCTTACCTTAACTTTGAAATACAATAGCTTTTGAAGTTTCGCTAGAATCGAGGCACGGTTTATTTCGTCGTGTTCTCCAAACAATTCTCTACAAACGATGTAAATTTCATATTTTTGTGTTCAATACGTTTTGCGTTGAGAGCTAGGAAAGCAAGAGTGTAGCGAAATTTCTAAAACATCGGCAGTTATTATTTTTTTTAGAATAGAGAGATATGCCACGACTGCATTTTTCTGAACTCAACTGGAAGTTTTTCCTGCATAACACCACTGGGAGTGGAAAGAACGTTGGCGAACTGCGTTCCTTGCAGCCCTGACGGCTATTGAAACCAACTCATGTGGGAAACTTTGCCTATTCCCACATCAGTTCGTTTCCTTTGAATAAAACTGCCCTGGGGACTGCATTCATGGCAGCTCATGCTAGCAGGTTTGCTCGTGAATGCAGTCTCTCGTTGGGTGGGAATGCATCGCCGGGCCTGTGTGCTTTGCTGATTAATACGGTTCTTGTGCTTCCGGATAAGACATAAAATATGGGAATGAATTAAAAATAATGACGAATGTTGAAATAAAGTATTAAATAAAGTACGTTTGGATGTATTACTCAACCTGGTTTGTTTGTTTTTCTTCCAATTTTTGGTTTGTTCCTGCTTCTATTCAACGTAATAATTCTAACAACAATGTTGCTCCCATCGAACTGAAGATTATTCGTGTTTGCTAATAACAAATACTCAGGTGCCGGGACTTATATTTTCTTTGCTGGTCAAAATGGGCATGTGAACAAATTGCGATTAAGAATAGAGTTCAATATTGGATAAATTGAAAAAGAGAGAGAGAGAGAGAGAGAGAGAGAGAGAGAGAGACTAATTTCTGCAGCGAAATACTTGCACGAAATTGATTTCTTCACTTACTAAGCACAGCAAAATTTTCGCTTTTAACCTCACGTAAATTTTTATTCACCAAAAATAATTGAAGTCATTCAACTGGATACATTTTATTTTTCTGCTGCATCCCCTCCCTCCTAAAAATCAGCTGCGCACTTTAATTGAGGTAGTGTATTTAATTACTTTGAAAAGAGCGTTTAATCAGATATCATTGTTTAGAAAATTTACGAAGTTGGTAAATTTTGGAAAACAAATTTTTCTATACTAAATTGTTATCATGATGGCTTCAAAATTAAGACTGGACTGAATATGTTTGCAATCCGTTTTTATTAAAGAGAATGCCGGTGTGTGAGTATCGCAATAACAACTCATCGCGAAATTCTGGCAGACCCTTCAAAATTCCACAAAATGTTTTTCATCGCCGTCCAAGTTGCTGTGGTCGGTATCAAGTCGAAGTTTCAAATGGAGTGTATCAGAAGAAAACATTATTTACTGTCATATTTCTAGGGGTCACAGTGAGACACTTGAGAACGCGTACATGACCTTGAGTGTGTCTCCGCTACCACTAGCGCACGCATTAAATTTTTTGCTACAGAAATACGACGGGGCATGGACTCCACTAGCTTCTGGAAATAAGCTGTAGGCAATACACACCATACTTCCTGCAGAGCGCACCACAATTCCGGTGTATTCCGAGATCTCGGATTCCTGTGTTCGATAGCGTGTTGCATTGCATCCCAAATATGTTCTATCACGTTCAGATCTGGGGACTTGGGTGGGAACGACAACACCCCAAATTCAGATGAATGCTCCTCTAACCATTATGTGTCGTCCCGACACTTGTGTGGAGGTGCATTTTCTGTTGGAACAGGCCCAACCTATCAGCATGAATGCAGGACATGAACGGGTGTACCTCGACAGAAAGGATGCGCACATAGCGTTGGCAGGTCACAGACGTTTGTAGACGTATCAGGAGTCCCAGTGAAGTCCAGCTAAACACACCCCATACCATTACCGACCCCCCACCACCAGCCGGTACAGTTCCCTGTTGACAGGCGGGAACCATGGTTTCATGGGGTTTGCGCCACACACGAATCCTTCCATCTGCCCGATACAGTTGGAAACACGACTCGTCTGACCAGGCAACTTGTTTCCAGTCATCAAGTGTCCAGTAACGGTGTTGTCGTGATCAAGGACTCGAGTTGGGCGTCGGCTCTCAAAGCCCATATCGTGCAGGGTACGCTGCACAGTCTGCACGCTGATGCTTGTTGAGGCTCCAGCATTGAATTCCGATGATACCTGCGAGAGTGTTGCACACATATCGCGTGAAACGATTCTTGACAGCCGACGATGGTCACGTTCACCCAGTGCCTTTTTACGGCCACACTGGTATCGTAGGTTGGAGTTTTTGCCGGGATTTTTGTAGTCACTTTACACCCTTGCAATGGTCGTCCGTGAAAATCCGAACTTCGTTTCTACCTCCGAAATACTATGGCCCATCTCACGAGCGCCAACTATGACACCGCGTTGAAAATCGCTTAAATCGTTATTACTTGTCATTCTCATGCTGAAAACAGCTCTGACAGCTGGCAAGGATGTCTATTGCTTTACATACGCACTGGCGGACGCAACCAAGTAAGCGCGTAGGTGACGTTGCTATGTATTTTGCAAAAGCTCGTTTGTACCAGTTTTTCTGGCACTTCAGTGTATAATTTGCAACCACTATCAATCCACTGCTGGATGAGAGTCTCCAAGTTTTTTCTTCCACAACAGTCTTCCTTGAGCCAGTTTCTTTCATGCTTTCGAATTTCATGCACCCATCTCTCTCTTGTCGTTTTCTGGGTATTGTTTTCCCCTTGCTATCCAGTTCAATATTTCAACTCTCCGTCGGTGGCTCTTTCTTCTAGCAATATGTCAATCCCATTGCAATTTCAGGAATTCTGACCATGTCTTCCACTCTTGACATTTTCCCGATCCACGAGTTCCTATTTGTATCTTTCCTGGTAGCATCAAACATGCATCTCTACATGCATCTTTCAGTTGTCTGCAACGTCTGTATGTTTTTTTTTTTTTTTTTTGATTGGAGGTTTAACGACCACCGTGAGCAACTCAATGGGCTATAAGCAGTCGCCCGTCCCTAATTTAGGGTCACTGGTTCCAGGGAAGGGAGAGAACCAGTGCCGTAAGACAAACACAACATCCATGCCTCACCGGGATTCGAACCCGGACCCCTTTCGGACGAATGATCAGAGGCCATCGCTTAGACCACTGCGCCACCGGGGCGGCAACGTCTGTATGTCTATTTTAATTGAGGTCCATGTCTGCGCTCCACGCGTAAGAACTAGAAGGATGCACTGATTAGTCAGTTTCTTTTTAAGAAATAATGCACTTGACGAAGTTTTATAGGTCGATTATTTTCTTCATAAAGGTGGCAATGTGGCCATCGCTTAATATCTGTTGCTTAATTTAGGTATCGGTTCCTCTAAATTTTCTCTATCAATCGCTAAATATAAAATCTAATTATTCATTTCTTGTAAAAAAAAAAACATCACTATTGATCAGTATATATATCGTCATCATCATCATCATTGTCAACCATTATCAATCCACTGCTGGACGAAGGTCTCCCCAAGTTTCCTCCACAACGGTCTGTCTTGTGCCAGTCTCCTCCACGTCACCCCTGCATACTTTCGAATTTCATCCACCCATCTCCCATGTGGTCCTCTTCTGGGTCTTTTCCTGTCCTTTGGAATCCAATCTAAAATTTCGGCTGTCCATCGATGATCTGTCCTTCTGGCAGTATGTCCAGCCCATTGCCAGTTCAGGGATTTAACTCTGATCATGATGTCTTCCACTTTTGTCATTTTTCGGATCCACGAGTTCCTCTTCTTATCTCTCCTGGTTACACCAAGTATGCACCTCTCCATGCTCTTTGAGTTGTCTGCAGCCTTTGTATGTCTCTTTTAGTTAAGGTCCACGTCTCTGCACCATACGTAAGCACTGGAAGGATGCATTGATCAAACACTTTTCTTTTAAGACATAATGGCATATTGCTCTTGAAAATTATGCTGTTTCTTCCAAAAGCTCTCCAGGCAAGTTTTGTACGCCGATTAATTTCTTCATCAATGTGACCCTCACTTGATATCTGCTGTCCAAGATAAACATACGTGTCTGTTATCTCCAGCTTTTCTCCATCAATCGATAAATCTTCATTTCTTGTAAAAGCATTGAACATCACTTTTGTCTTCTGAAAGTTCATTTTTAATCCCACTTCTTTACTCTTGTCAGCAAGTTCCTGGATCATACTCTGCAGCTCGGATGGGCTAGTTGCAAAAATGACTACGTCATCAGCAAAACGAAGGTGGGTTAGATAATCTCCATTAATCTTTATCCCCTTGTTTTCCCAGCTCAGCGACTGAAAAACACCCTCCAATGTGGCATTAAAGAGCTTCGGAGATATGGTGTCACCTTGTCTCACTCCCTTTCCAATTTTTACGTGTGTTGTATTTTCAAACAGTATATATATATATTCTATTAAGAAGAGACCGAAGCAAAAAAAATTTTTTTTGACTCATACCAAGTACAACATAGAAAAAGTTATGTATCTACCGGTGTGAGTAAAAGAGAAAAAAATAAAAAATAAAATAAAACAACTGAATGTAGAAAGTGTCGAAAATACTGAGCCTTGGCTTTATCAAGGACCAGCAAAAACTCTGCATTTTCTCACTTCCACAAAGACCTAGTTGGAAATGGGTTTCTGTAAAGCCAAAGATGCAAGTAATAAGCCCACCAAAAACTTTTTTTTTAAATATATATATTTTTTAAAATATATATATATATGTCATGACCTCCGCAGAGTTGTATGACCTAGCTTTAGTTAACAATTTAGCTTGCATCCATAACTTTCCAGGCCCGACCCATGCTCTTCATCTGTTACTATTAAACAGAAAAGAAGATTATAGAAAACTCAAGTTGTGAGAGTGACATAATAATTAGAAATAATGTTCAGCAATAACGAAATGCCAAGTTCGCCTGAGTGAGAATTTAAACCTGAATAGCAATGCAAAAGTATTCCAAATTCTTACATTGCAATTAAAAAGGAAATATTAATTATTTAAAACTCAGATTCTTGAAAGAAAACTTGATTCTAAAACCCCCTACTCCACAACTTCTGACAACACAAAAACGAGTATGAATTAAAGACAATAATTAACTAAAGAAATGCTTTGTGAAGGTTATATGACATAAACAATTAGTTGCAATATGTACAAAGTATTTCAGAAGTGCTTTAAGTGCATAATTAAGTAGTTATTAAGAACTTAACTACTTTGAAAACACAGCGCAAAGTACAAGAACTATGAATGGCCAGCTGCTTGGCCTAAGTTTCCTAAAAAACGCGCAAAGTTACCAAGAAAAGAAAGAGTTAAAATCCGTAAAAAAGTTAACAGACTTGCCAGTGCCTAAATGCTAAAAAGCAAAAAAAACAGAGAAAAAAAAGTACAAGAAGTACAAACATTGAACTTGGAAAACCTAAAACCCAAAGACAATGAAGAGAGCTTACCTCTTATGCAACTGAACTTTCTCCACACAAGAGGAAACATGGCCGACCTTTTCCCCAAACTTCCAAACTCCTCTGCCACTCCCTAGTCGCTGGGGGCAGTGTGGGTGGGGCTGAAGGCCTCCACACACTGAAAGAATCCAACTCACGGAGATTTTAACCAGAGAAAAAAAATATGTACTTAAGACTGTGGACCTGTATGATCAGAAAGAGCAGAATTAACTCTCCAGAATACATGAGAAATATTATAAAATACACAAGTAGTGTATTTAATAATCTTTGCATGTATTTAATCACCTTAGTGAGCTTCTATATGTTATTCAGAATCCTATTAATTTTAATGTTAGTTTTACTATTTTTAGTATAGCTATTCTAGTGAATGAATAACTAGTTTTCTTTTTATTTGTTTTTATTTTCTTTTATAAACAGATTTTTAAACTTTTTTTGTGATTTTGTCTATATTATTTAATTTTTTATTTTAATAGGACCTTCATATCCATAGCACTAAGGTTCCTTTTAGTAGTTAATAGGCATCCAATGAAAGCCGTTTGGAAGTTGGCTAGAGGATGCCTATTAACTACTAAAAGGAACCTTAGTGCTATGGATATGAAGGTCCTATTAAAATAAAAAATTAAATAATATAGACAAAATCACAAAAAAGCTTAAAAATCTGTTTATAAAAGAAAATAAAAACAAATAAAAAGGAAAACTAGTTATTCACTCACTAGAATAGCTATACTAAAAATAGTAAAACTAACATTAAACTTAATAGGATTCTGAATAATCTATAGAAGCTCACTAAGGTGATTAAATACATGCAAAGATTATTAAATACACTACTTGTGTATTTTATAATATTTCTCATGTATTCTGGAGAGTTAATTCTGCTCTTTCTGATCATACAGGTCCACAGTCTTAAGTATATATATTTTTCTCTGGTTAAAATCTCCGCGAGTTGGATTCTTTCAGTGTGTGGAGGCCTTCAGCCCCACCCACACTGCCCCCCAGCGACTAGGGAGTGGCAGAGGAGTTTGGAAGTTTGGGGAAAAAGTCGGCCATGTTTCCTCTTGTGTGGAGAAAGTTCAGTTGCATAAGAGGTAAGCTCTCTTCATTGTCTTTGGGTTTTAGGTTTTCCAAGTTCAATGTTTGTACTTCTTGTACCTTTTTTTCTCTGTTTTTCTTTTTTTTGCTTTTTAGCGTTTAGGCACTGGCAAGTATGTTAACTTTTTTGCGGATTTTAACTCTTTCATTTCTTGGTAACTTTGCGCGTTTTTTAGGAAACTTAGGCCAAGCAGCTGGCCATTCATAGTTCTTGTACTTTGCGCTGTGTTTTCAAAGTAGTTAAGTTCTTAATAACTACTTAATTATGCACTTAAAGCACTTCTGAAATACTTTGTACATATTGCAACTAATTGTTTATGTCATATAACCTTCACAAAGCATTTCTTTAGTTAATTATTGTCTTTAATTTATACTCGTTTTTGTGTTGTCAGAAGTTGTGGAGTAGGGGGTTTTAGAATCAAGTTTTCTTTCAAGAATCTGAGTTTTAAATAATTAATATTTCCTTTTTTAATTGCAATGTAAGAATTTGGAATACTTTTGCATTGCTATTCAGGTTTAAATTCTCTCTCAGGCGAACTTGGCATTTCGTTATTGCTGAACATTATTTCTAATTATTATGTCACTCTCACAACTTGAGTTTTCTATAATCTTCTTCTTTCTGTTTAATAGTAACAGATGAAGAGCATGGGTCGGGCCTGGAAAGTTATGGATGCAAGCTAAATTGTTAACTAAAGCTAGGTCATACAACTCTGCGGAGGTCATGACATATATATATATTTTTAAAAATATATATTTTTAAAAAAAAGTTTTTGGTGGGCTTATTACTTGCATCTATGGCTTTGCAGAAATCCATTTCCAACTAGGTCTTTGTGGAAGTGAGAAAATGCAGAGTTTTTGCAGGTCCTTGATAAAGCCAAGGCTCAGTATTCTCGACACTTTCTACATTCAGTTGTTTTATTTTATTTTTTATTTTTTCTCTTTTCACTCACACCGGTAGATACATAACTTTTTTTATGTTGTACTTGGTATGAGTCAAAAAATTTTTTTGCTGCGGTCTCTTCTTAATAGAATGTGAATTCTGAATTTTCATAACTGCTGCGTTGCGCGTTTGGATCTTCAGGTTATTTTGCAACTTTCGTTTTAAATTCAAAAGTTTTTCCTTTGTTTTCAGCTTTGCTCTTCAGTATATATATATATATATATATATATATGTACTGTTGGAAAAAAATCCCAACACCGCGAAAAAATAGTTGTAGAGGAATGAAATGGCGGCAATACATTTGTATAGGTAACATATTTAATCGATTAAGGTTTCAAGATCACAGCTTATTGTAAGCGCGAGAAGAGCCATTTTAAATGTGAAATGCTAGTACATTAATAACCGGTGTAACCGCCAGAATGTTGAATGCAAGCACGCAAACGTTCCTGCATTGTGTCGTACAGGTGCTGGATGTCAGTTTGTGGGATGGAGTTCCATGCCTGTTGCACTTGGTCGGTCAATACAGGGACGGTTAATGCTGGTTGGGGGTGACGCTGGAGTTGTCGTCCAATGATGTCCCATACGTGCTCAATTGGTGAAAGATCTGGTGATCTAGCAGGCCACGGCAACATGTCGACACTCTGTAGAGCATGTCGGGTTACAACAGAGGTATGCGGGCCAGCGTTATCCTGTTGGAAAACACCCCCTGGAATGTTTTTCATGAATGGCAGCACAACAGGTTGAATCACCAGACCGACGTACAACTGGGCCGTCAGGGTGCGTAGGATAACCACGAGAGTGCTCCGGCTGTCATAGGAAATTGCTCCCCAGACCATAACTCCAGGTGTAGGTCCAGTGTGTCTCGTCCGTAGACAGGTTGGTTGCAGGCGCTCACCTGGCCGCCTTCTAACCAAAACACGGCCATCGCTGGCACCCAGGCAGAACCGGCTTTCATCAGAAAACACAACAGATCTCCACTCCGTCCTCCAATGAGCTCTAGCTTGACACCACTGACGTCGCAAACGGCAGTGGTTTGGAGTAAGTGGAATGCACGCTACAGGGCGTTTGGCTCGGAGCTGTCCTTCAAGTAACCGATTTGTAACAGTTCGTTGTGTCACTGTGGTGGCAACTGCAGCTCGAATTGCTGCCGCAGACACAGTACGATGCGCCACGGCCATACGCCGTACACGGCGGTCTTCCCTCTCAGTAGTGCCACGTGGCCTGCCGGAACCCAGTCTTCTTGAGGCAGTACCTTCCCTTGACCACCGCTGCCAACAATCATGCACAGTAGCTACATTCCTGCCAAGTCGTTCTGCAATATTGCGGAACGAAAATCCACCTTCTCGTAGCCCTATTACACGACCTCGTTCAAACTCCGTGAGCTGTTGATAATGGCTTCTTCGTCTTCTTAAAGGCATTCTTGACTAACATCAACACCCTACGTCGAATCTCAACGATAACTAACGCTCACGAGCGTTACGGCGCGTATTTACAGCAAACCTGCTTTGCATGTTCCGACGGGCGCTACTAGCGCCACACGTATGCGCCGAGCGCAAAATTTGCATAGACGTCATCTTACAGATGTACTCTCACCGCCTACCAACTGTCGTTTATCTAACACAACCCCTTCTTGGTGCTGGGTTTTTTTCCGTCAGTGTGTATATATATATATATATATATATATATATATATATATATATATATTCTATAAAGAAGATACCTAAGCAAAAAAATACATATATAATTTTGACTCACACTCGTGTATTTTATAATATTTCTCATGTATTCTGGAGAGTTAATTCTGCTCTTTCTGATCATACAGATCCACAGTCTTAAGTTTATATATATTTTTTTCTCTGGTTAAAATATCCGCGCGTTGGTTTCTTGCTGTATGAGGAGGCCATCAGCCCCACCCTCACTGCCCCCCAGCAACTAGGGAGTGGCGGAAGAGGTCAGCCATGTTCTTCTCTTGTGAGGAGAAAAGTTTTTGTCACACAAGAGGTAAGCTCTCTTCCTTGTTTTTGGGTTCTAGGTTTTATAAGTTCAATGTTTGTACTTCATGTACTTTTTCTCTGTTGTTTTTTAGCTTTTCAGCTTTTAGGCATTGGTTTGTCTGTTAACATTTTTGCGGGTTTTAACTCTTTCTTTTCTTTGTAACTTTGAGCGTCTTTTGGGGTACCTAGGAACAGAAGATGGCTAAGCTTGTTCCTTTTCTATGCGCTGTTTTTTCTAAGTAGTTAAGTTCTTAATAACTAATTAATTATGCACTTAAAGCACTGCTGAAATACTTTGTACATATTGCAACTAACTGTTTAAGGTATATAACTTTCACAAAGTTTTCTTTAGTTTATTATTATCTTTAACTTATTCTCGTTTTCGTGCTGTCATAAGTTGTAGAGTAGGGGTTTTAGACTCAAGTTTTCTTTCAAAAATCTGTTCGTTAAAAATTAATATTTCCTTTTTTAATTGCAATGTAAAAATTTGGATTTCTATTGCATTGATTTTCAGGTTTAAATTCTCTCTCAAACGAACTTGGCATTTCGTTATGGCTGAAAATCATTTCTAATTATTATGTCACTCTCACAGCTTGAGTTCTCTTTAATCTTCTTCTCTCTGTTTAATAGTAACAGATGAAGAGCATGGGTCGGGCCAGGAAGGTTAATGGATGCAAGCGAAATTGTTAACTAGTGCTAGGTCATGCAACTCTACGGAGGACATGACATATATATATATTTTAAACTATTTTAGGTGGGAATGTTACTTGCATCTATGGCCTTGCAGAAACCCATTTCCAACTAGGTCTTTGTGGAAGTGAGAAAATGCAGAGTTTTTGCTGGTCCTTGATAAAGCCAAGGCTCAGTATTCTCGACACCTTCTACATTCAGTAGTTTTATTTTATTTTTTTATCTTTTCTCCTTTTACTCACACAGGTAGATACATAACCTTTTCTATGTTGTACTAGGTGTGAGTCAAAATTATATATGTATTTTTTTGCTTAGGTATCTTCTTTATAGAATGTGAATTCTGAATTTTCAAAACTGCTGCGTTGCGCGTTTTGATCTTCAGGTTATTTTGCAACCTTCGTTTTAAATTCTAAAGTTTTTCCTTAGTCTTCAGTTTTGCTCTTAAGTATATATATATATATATATATATATATATATATATATATATATATATATATATATATATATGTTATTGTTATTATTATTATTATTTAACGGACAGCATCAGCACAGGCTCAGTAACTTAACTTTCGAAGTGGTATCGTGATATCTACAAAATTGAGATGCAGTTCCCCATCTCAGCTTACCACGAGCCGCCACTGAATGATGGTACAAGACAGGGACACTTTTCGATCAATTGACTGAGACATTACAGCATCTTAAAATTGATCCCATAAAATGTTTAAGTGATAGTATAGATTGAGGCACAAGCTACCACGGCCAGTATAATGGTTTACAAAGAAAAATTACTGATATGACTGATCAACATGTTTATATATGGTGCTATGCCCATGTCTTGAATTTGGTGATAAATGAAGCAACAAAATGTTGCATGCCTGCAGTTTCGTTTTTCAATTTGCTGGAGAATTTAGCAACTTGTGTGAAAACATCATAAAAGAAAATGGCTATATGAATAGAAGTTATTGGAAAACATCTAGTACAAGAAAAAATGAAACTATTGAAGCTAATTGGTGAGACAAGATGGTCAGCAAAATCCTATGCAGCAACAACTATATTTGGACGTTTTGATGCTGCTGCGGTCTGTACTTTTGTAAATCTATTGAGATGCTTAGCAATGATACAAAATTCAGACAAGTTTGATGCAAAAACAAAACAAGAACCAAATGTTTTACTTCAATGTCACCTTTCACCTTTAAAGTCGTCTAAAGTTTGGAACAATATTGACAGCATTTACTTGCTTGGAGAAATCGAAACAGTACTCGCCCAAATTTTCACTCGATGCCTTAATGAAGGAAAGATTCCTGAGGATTGGAACACCGCTACAATGATCCTGCTACATAAGAAAGGTGACATTGAGGATCTCAGAAACTACAGACCTATCAGCCTCCTATCAGTAGTTTATAAAATCTTCACTAAAGTTCTTTCACACCGCTTGAAGGTAACACTGGACATGGCTCAACCGAGAGAACAAGCTGGATTCAGGAGTGGCTACAGCACAATAGATCATATCCACGTGCTGAGAGAACTAATTGAAAGAGCAAGGGAATATGAGCTTCCATTGTGCATGGCTTTTATCGATTATGAAAAAGCCTTTGATTCGGTGAAACCATCAGCAGTTACAATGGCTCTGAAAACCTGCGGTATTGAAGATGCATACATTAATATTATTAATGACATCTATGAAAATGCAAGTGCAAAGATTAGGCTGTTTGAAAATACAACACACGTAAAAATTGGAAAGGGAGTGAGACAAGGTGACAACATATCTCCGAAGCTCTTTAATGCCACATTGGAGGGTGTTTTTCAGTCGCTGAGCTGGGAAAACAAGGGGATAAAGATTAATGGAGATTATCTAACCCACCTTCGTTTTGCTGATGACGTAGTCATTTTTGCAACTACCCCATCCGAGCTGCAGAGTATGATCCAGGAACTTGCTGACAAGAGTAAAGAAGTTGGATTAAAAATGAACTTTCAGAAGACAAAAGTGATGTTCAATGCTTTTACAAGAAATGAAGATTTATCGATTGATGGAGAAAAGCTGGAGATAACAGACACGTACGTTTATCTTGGACAGCAGATATCAAGTGAGGGTCACATTGATGAAGAAATTAATCGGCGTACAAAACTTGCCTGGAGAGCTTTTGGAAGAAACAGCATAATTTTCAAGAGCAATATGCCATTATGTTTTAAAAGAAAAGTGTTTGATCAATGCATCCTTCCAGTGCTTACGTATGGTGCAGAGACGTGGACCTTAACTAAAAGAGACATACAAAGGCTGCAGACAACTCAAAGAGCATGGAGAGGTGCATACTTGGTGTAACCAGGAGAGATAAGAAGAGGAACTCGTGGATCCGAAAAATGACAAGAGTGGAAGACATCATGATCAGAGTTAAATCCCTGAAATGGCAATGGGCTGGACATACTGCCAGAAGGACAGATCATCGATGGACAGCCGAAATTTTAGATTGGATTCCAAGGGACAGGAAAAGACCCAGAAGAAGACCACATGGGAGATGGGTGGATGAAATTCGAAAGTATGCAGGGGTGACATGGAGGAGACTGGCACAAGACAGACCGTTGTGGAGGAAACTTGGGGAGACCTTCGTCCAGCAGTGGATTGATAATGGTTGACAATGATGATGATGATGATGATGATGATATACACTCATCGTCAAAAAAATAGTTGCACCCGAAGGACGTGTCGGATTGTAATGCTATTTGGGAGGAAAGTAAATGTTACCAGGAACAATAAATTATTAAACATTGAGACTGATATGGGCAATATTTATTGAGCTACACGCCAATAACTTGTCTCTCAGTATGTCGTCGGGCTGCCATGTTTGCTCAAACAGCATGCCAGACGTCTCGGCATGGATTTGTACAGGTTCCTAATGGTGTCCTGCGATAAGCCATCCCATGCAGCTTGAATATTCTTACGCAGTTCATGGAGATTGCGCGGTAGGGGTGGAGTGCGGATAGCACGTCCAATAGCATACCACACATTTTTAACCAGTAATAAGTCTGACGATGCGGTGGCCATGGCAGAGTGTCAGTGTCTTGAAGGCCAGCTCTCGAGACAAGAGCCGTATGCGGACAAGCCTTGTCCTGTTGGAAAATCTCACCGGAGTGAACATTCAAAAAAGGTAGGGCCACTGGTTGCAGGACCTCATTAACGTAACGTTGGGCTGTCAAAGTGCCTGTAATGAACACCAAAGACGGCTGACATTGTAAGCAATTGCATCCCTCATCATGACACCAGGCCTTCTGGACGTGTGATGCTCGACAACAAACCGTTCGTCTTGGCGCTGACCACGGTGCCTCCACACATGCATTCGGTGGTCCTCTCCTCCAAGACAAAAGCGGGACTCGTCGCTGAAGATAACCCGCTGCCATTCTGAGTGGTTCCATTACAGTCTTTGTAGACGATGCAATGGTGTTAAGGGCAGTTGTCGCAACGGTCTGCGTGCGTGTAGCCCTACGTCGTGCGATCGTCTGCCAATGGTGATGGCACTAATCGGACCATTCATGGAAGGCACCACTGCACGCTGAATATCCGTAGTTGTGGCTGTTAGGTCACTCCGCACATGTGGGACAACCCCTAGCTCCTCTCTCTCCTTGGTTGGTCTAGGTCTCCCAGACCTTTCCTGTCGCTGCTGCGTGCTTGTTCTGTCCACCGCCGCCAACAGCGTTCTATGGGGATCCGTACGACCGGTATGGTGCGTAATAGGGCATTAAGACTATCCCGCTTCCTGGAACCCGACGATGAGGCCCCTCTCGAACTCCAACTACTTGAATTGCTTCCAAGCTTTTCTCCGAGGCATATTTCACTCGCAAATGATACAACCAACCCAACAGTACGAGTCAGAATGGGAAGCACGCGCAATGGGACGACCTTATATAGCCGGTCAGGCACAGCGCTACGACACTTCCTTTCTTGAGCCACATGCGTGGCCGAGCATTATACTTGAATCATTGGCATATCTCACGATGTTAAACTTACCCACCAAGTTTCATTCCTATCGGTTGCTTCCTTCTCGGCGTAACTATTTTTTTGATGATGAGTGTATTTGAAACTACAGCCCCGTTATCACGTTATTTACAGATAAGTGGTTTAGATATGTTTACTGCATGGACTTTAATAGATTCAGCTACAACAAAGTTGAAGGAACAGGCAAGAACATTTGATAACTTTCACAGCAAGGAATTAGAATTTGTAAATAAATGTAATGACAAGATTTCACAGTTGAATATGGATGAAAATCAAACATTGGAAATTGACTCTTTGGAGACATCATTGCCAGTTAAGAAGCAGAGGAAGAAGAAAAGAATGGCAGATGAGCTTATAGATGATGAAGGAAATTCCTCAGATTCTCCAGCTGATTTTTGAATAAATGTGTTTAGCCTAATAATGGACCGCGTTGTCCAGTCACTAGATTCACGCTTTGTACAACACAAAAGTTGTATAAAGAATTATCCTGCTTGAACCCAGCAAAGTTTAAAACTATTGCAGAGAAGTGCCTTGAAGATGTCTCCACAAATCAATAAAGATCAAGTAATATTAGAATTGTTTTCTTTTGCTTTGAATTTTGATGTATTAAAGCTATTGCCTAATGATGGTGAGCATATGGATTCCAGTTGCAACAAATGTAAAATTTGTAGCACTTGCCCATCGTGTGTACTAAAAATTCTGGCATCCAACAGACTTCATGACCAGGCATATGATAACCTTTATGAACCTTATAAAGTCATCTGCACACTATCAGTTACTCAAGTCCAACGTGAGAGGACATTTTCAAAGCTAAAGATGGTAAGACAAGGCTAAGAAATTCACTGTCTGAGAAGAACTAGGTGTCATACATATTGTTATCATTGAAAAGGAATCGTTAGATGAATTGGATGCAGAAGCAATTATTGACAGATTCGCGTAATCATCTAGTGAATTCAAACAATTGTTCTTAATATAGTGGACTTCATGAAATATGCTTTTGAACTACCTGTTTATGTGTAAAATGACAATCAAACTTTTAAAAATGTCCACCATTTATTTAAAATTAAAAAAAAATAATTAGAAAAAAATAATATAAAAATTCAATTATAACAATATGTATTTACATTTAGTATCTGCTGTATACTGCCAGTAATATGTACAATATATGTACACTGTAATAACTTAAAAATATAAATTTATTTCGCAAAATTTTTAATTGCACCTTTTTCCACTTATGTATTTTTGAAAATTTTATTTACTTCTTATAAAAATTCAGTGATAGACTGATAGTTGTGGGTGGGCCCCCTTTGTCTCTGGCAACCAATATTTTTAGACCCAGTCCTCCACTGTCTACAGATATCATGTTTACAAAACTATCACTACTTTTACTCAGACATGCAGAGCTCTTTATATCTATTATTAGTTACAGTGCTGCATTTGTACTCAAATTGAAAGAATAACACAACACTTTATCAACGCATAATATAATCTATATAATATTTCCAAAAGAGATGGAGCATACAAAAGATGCTTGCGCAGAGAGCCTTGGAGGCTTTTCGTCATGTTTTGCGCAATCTTATTCAAAAAATGATTAAAAATTTAAATCCAAGGAGAAAATAGTTTCCAAAAAATAGTTTTCCTCCGCGCTCTTCCTCTTTCCCAGGCCCCTCCAACCACCCTTGATCTCTTGGATGAACCTCTTTTCTTTTCAACCCTCGTCCATTCCTCCCGACAGCCTTCTTTTCTTTTGCCTTCCTGGATCCACTCCGGTATACTAACTGTTCGCACACTCGTTAATCCCGACTTGACCTGGTACCCCTTACATCCTTTTTTTCCAATCCTTTACCTTCCCATGCTACTGATTATGCTCTTGTTCGCTCTTCCCTAGATTTTCTTTATCCATCTCTCGTCAATTCTGATGGCCTCGTCTCTGTCCTTGGTCCCAGTCTCCCTAATCCTTTTTTTCTCTCTATTAGAGGTGTTTTTGTCCATATTCTCTCAGTTTCAACTGTTTCCTTTTACTGTTTCTTTCGTACACCTACCGCAGCTCCGCACCCAAATTCTGATGTTCCTTCTCCCCTCTCTTAGGCCATCTGGTCTGCCTCTTCTTCTCCTCTTTCTGCACCGTTGTAGTTTAACATTCAGTAGCGATATATTCACCGCCGGCTTCCTGTCCCTCTTCTTCTATCCCATATGTCTCTCCTTTCTTCTTTCATTGCCCATTTTGTGAGTCCATAGGAGATATCGACCATATGTACTGGCATTGTCCCATCCTGATTCCTGTTTTGCATTGTGTCTTTCGTTTCGTGAACCATATCACTTCTCGCAATCTACCTTTTCTCGCCTATTCCCGGTTGCTTTTAACGAAGCACACTCCATCTCATTTGCTGGACGTTTGCGCCTTTCTTTTTGTTTTGGTGAAACAAGCAATATATATCTATCATCTTTATCTCCGGTATGCCGCAGACTCTGCTAATCCACTTATTGCGAGTGACACAATCCTCACCAATTTTCGCAGCCGCTTAACAGCTCGCCTCCGCCTCGAATATGCAGAAGCACAATCAACTGATTCTTTAGCACGGTTTCGTCAGGTCTGTACGCAGGATACCGGTTGGTTCCGGATTGATGGTACCACCATTAGTCCATCGTTTTAACCACTCAGTGCTCCTTGCAAGTTAGAACGTGAGGAGTTTTCTTTGTTCTGTAGCCTTTTGTTTGTTGTTTCTTCCTCGCATTGTCGTGATTATTGTGCTACCTTTAAAATGCATTAAGAGGAAAATTATTTTGGAGCTTGACTACCGTGCCCCTGAATTTCTTCTCCTGACACAGGTTATCCACCATGTGTTGTTCTATTATGGTGGTGTCCCCATGAGTTTGAGGACTTTTGTTTTCGAATGCGTTGAACGACGTGTTCTAACCTTTTCATTGCTGTTCTGTGTATGTGTTCTGTAGTATATTTGTGATGGAGCTGTAATCCCGAGAAATTTGTATTGTATCTTGGTACTGTGCTGAACCATTGACTTGCCTCAGTATTACTATGCTCTATTGTACCATGTGTTAATGGAGGAATTGTTATGTATATATGATTATTGTTTATTATTTTGTGCATTTTCTGGATGAGTTGCTTGATGCCAAGGAAATCGGCTGACTCCTACGTTTCTCACTATGACATAACCCAGGATTCGTTATGAGAATTTATTTGCTCCTTTCCTAGTACTTCTGTCTTGTTGTTTGCCTCTACCGTATTGTTGCATTTTGCTTATTTCGTTAGTGTTATCATTATTTTGTTTTTCATGTACTGTTCTGCCGCCATTTTTGTTTTTTGATTATGTTGCGTAATGTGCAAACTTTTAGTGCATTGTATAGCTTAGGAGTGTTTTTAGTGCCCACGTGTTTTATCTGTTAATCACTTGCACAGCTCCTTGCATGTGGTATTGTTTTTATTTTTCTGGTGTTTTTTGAGATTTGCACATGTGATTCGTTTTTTATAGTGCATAAGTTTGCTGTGTTTCCTCCCTGCGATTTTGCATTGTGTTTTTTATAAGTTGATTACCTATGTCGACCAGCCGCCCCGGTGGCGCAGTGGTCTAAGCGATGGCCTCTGATCATTCGTCCGAACGAGGTCCGGGTTCGAATCCCGGTGAGGCATGGATGTTGTGTTTGTCTTACGGCACTGACTCTCTCCCTCCCTGGAACCAGTGACAGTAAATTAGGGACGGGCGACTGCTTATAGCCCATTGAGTTGCTCACGGTGGTCGTTAAACCTCCAATCAAAAAAAAATATGTCGACCACTATGTTTTCCTGTAACATTTGCACCATGTTTTGGTCTATTCATGAGAGATTATTGGCAATGTATCGCCACTTAAATCTTTTAACTTTAAGTTTTTTTCCGGAGGCTAGCTTTGCTCCGACATTTGTCGTTCTCATATATTGTTATCAAATTACTCCTTGAGGTACCCTATGTTCTCTTATTCCTTTAGCTTAATGTTTTGATTTCTATGTGTGCAATTGTAGACACTGTGATAGTTTCTCACACGTTTTAACTTTCTGGTTTATTTCCGGATGGGGGTCCTGCTCCGGCATTTATAATTATTCATGTTTGTTCTCAAGTTATTTCTCATGTTTTAACAGCGTGTATGATTCTTTAATGCTTTTGGACCAATAAAGATTGTTTGAACTACAGGCATTTTTGAGCTCTCCTAATTTGATCTATTGGGCGAGTGTTTTCGTGTTCTGAGTGGTTCCTTTTGTCCCAGCCTTCAGTTAGAGGTCAGGGGCTTCGTTTTGGTTTACTTCCCGAGCTGGTGAGTGATTATTTTGTGTTGTTTCTTCATTTGTTTACGTTTTGACCGGGCCGGTTGGCCCTGTCTGGGCGCTGCCAGGTAGGATGGCGACTTCCGGAGGTGCGGACGAGTGTTCCGACCTCACTTCCGGTGGTATTCGTTCCTCTTCTTCCATGCCTGGTTTCACTACGACGTCTTCCCTTTCTGGCGGAATTAAGCTGCCTTCCAATGATGCTTCTACTCGCTACCCTCATACTGTGATATCACCGATCAGCACGACTTCGTCAGCGCTCCTCAAGGATCCTGTTAAGATGGGCACTATTCCTGCTGCCTCCCCTAGGCCTATAGCGTCGTGCCAAGCGGCTCCATCTTTATATTCAGCTCCGACCACAAAATCTCGTCCTACTGTTGCTGAGATGTACACTGATGCACCTAGTTTGAAATCTCACCGCCGCCCCGGTAACGCAGTGGTCTAAGCGATGGCCTCTGATCATTCGTCCGTAAAGGGTCCGGGTTCGAATCCCGGTGAGGCATGGATGTTGTGTTTGTCTTACGGCACTGGCTCTTTCCCTTCCCTGGAACCAGTGACCCTAAATTAGGGACGGGCGATTGCTTATAGCCCATTTAGTTGCTTACGGTGGTCGTTAAACCTCCAATCAAAAAAAAAATCTCACCTTCAACGTGTTGGGAACTCTTTCCAATTGGACATTCTAGTAGCTTCACCAGAAGGACACACCTTCACTACAATCCTGGATTGAGCAGTTTGTTTTGTCGCCTTGCCGAATACACCTCTCTATGTGTATGAAGACGCCTCAAAAGGTATGTTTCCATCTGATTGTATTCAATTTATGGCACGTCATCCTACTATTGTAATTGTTTATTTTAAGAAAGCTGAATATGCTCACGAAGTTATTTTGAAGGATCTCGCTATTCGAGATCAGCATTTGTACCCTGATCCCGTTGCACATCGTCCTGTGAGTGTATCCTTCTATCCAGTGCCACCAAAAGTGTCAGATTCCATGTTATATGTTGTTGTTTCTAGTTTGGGTCGTGTTGCCGGCCCGATACACACCCATTCCGCAGCGCCCGCTAAGCCGGATGGCCGAGCGGTTACCCGTTCTATCCAAGGAGCTCGACAAGTTGCAGGGATTGTATTACCTACACAAGATTCCATTGAAGCCTGTCCTACTCGGCACAATATTAAATGTGGTGATCATATGAGACGTATTGACGTGCTTACTCAATTTCACTGTGGGAAGTGCAAGGAATTTCAACATAATCAAACAGAGTGTAGATATGTCTCCTCTCGACCGCTTACTACTCTGGATCGTTTACCTCCTTCTCGGAACGCAGAGCCAGCTGTCTATGCACGTCATTTCCCAGCATCTTTCACAACGTTGGATGCTGAGTCGGCAGTACCCCAACCACCACCTGTAACTGTTGCTCACTACCCTGATCTTCCATCGACTGCACCTTTCCACACTCCTGATGTTCCTGGACATTCAGATGGTGGCAGCGGTGTTTCGGATGCTGAAGCTTCAATCGCAGATTCCGAGGATACCTTTTGCAGTGCTGGTGACCCTGCTCCCAGTGATGGATCTGTGGAAGACTCAAGATCTCGAAATGAGAAGCGACTGGCTCCCCGCGGTCGCAGCGCGAAGGCTAAACGCGGAAAGCCTCCTGGTCATTCTCCTCGTGCTTCAAGTAGGAAGCGTACTTCTCCTACTGCGTTCAAAGATTATGAAATGTCGATGGACAATGAGGTGTGCCCGGGTGTTCCTCCGTTTGATGATTTTGCACAACAGCTACGGCATTACAAAATATTTTTTTTGATTGGAGGTTTAACGACCACTGTGAGCAACTCAATGGGCTATAAGCAGTCGCCCGTCCCTAATTTAGAGTCACTGGTTCCAGGGAAGGGAGAGAACAAGTGCCGTAAGACAAACACAACATCCATGCCCCTTACGGACGTACAAAATATTAGAGCAACCTTTATGTCACCAGCAACTTTATAATTTGCTCTGCTTTGATGTGAAAAAGCCTGCAATAAAAGCTCTTGTCCTTGAAGCGGGTGCGCTGATACCGTCTGTTCTTCAATAGCTCACACATGTGGCGGCGGCTATTCAAAGTGTGGACGAAGCTTCTGGTGATTATGGCGAATTTGTTGTAACAATTCACCACCAAGTAGAGAAGTTTAAGGCTGTTACTTCCACAATACACCAACCGACAGTGGATTTGAGCATTCCAGATTACGACGTTTAATTGTAAGAGTTTTCTACCCCGGAGATTAACTCTCTTGTGTATGAGGATTTGGTTTCTGCCCAGGCAGATCTTCTACTACTACAGGAGACTAACTGCTATGCACATACTCCGTACCATTTGTGCCGTGTATGGCCATATACCTTTTTCCATGACTATCGTATTGGGAGACGGGGCGGTGCAACAGTTGGTGTCCATCACCGTCTGTTGCATCGCTTCTCGTCTTATGCAGTTCAATCTATATATTAGAGCAACTTCAATGGGTCGACTTCAATGTTTTTCGTTTACTATTGATAATGTTACCTATCATGTGATGAACGTACATTTCCCGCAGAATGAATCTCTGGTGACAACCTTTTGTGATTGTCTTCGAGACGCCCTTGCTGTTCTCCCCGCTCAGGATTTTGTTATCCTGGGTGGGGATTTCAACTGTACTCTCGAGCCTTCCCTCGATAGGTGTTCATCAAGAGGTGAATACCGTCGCAATATCACATCTTTGCTTTCACCTATCATTCATGACTTTCAGCTTGTTGACGCTTTTCGGCATTACGACCAACTGACATTTCCTACACGTGGCATGGTCCGGTGACACGTGGCTCTCCATTGGCACGACTTGATCGTGTGTTTGTCTCGACGACGATGACTCCGTTCATTACAGACGTGGTGCACCTTCCTACGGTTTCCTCCGACCACTGTGCTGTGTGTCTCACTGTCTGTCAGACCTCTACACCACCTCGTATACGTCGTATGTGAACTTTTGATGATGAGCTTCTTGCGGACTCTGGATTTTGTGCCGCAGTAAACCAATTTCTGGGCGATAGGCGATGTCTTTTAGACTCAAAACCGAGTGCTCTGAATCTTTGGTTGAAGGTTAAGAGTGATCTGCAGGTTTTAGTTCGCAATTGCTCCTTTACTGTTTGCACCGAACGTTCCCAGAAGATTTCCAATCTACGAGGTCATCTGTCAGATCTGACTCCGGCAGACCCTATGTACACCGAGTATCAAAGTGGTCTCTCTGCACTTTTTAAACCATTAGCACGGCAAGCTGTCCGGAGGATGCACTGGCGTCATATCTCCTCGTCTGCGCAGTAGTATCAATACTTTGCTAAAATGGAGTCTAAGAAGCAAGCCTCATCCTCCATATGACATCTCCGCCTCGCTGATGGTACCGTTACTGATGATCAATCCATCGTGTGTTTCCATGTTCGGAATGCCTTTGTGGACAAGTACCGAGCGGTACCGCAGACTACTGATCTTTCTTCTTCCTCGCTTCTTTCTAATCTCCCTTAGGTTCCAGCTCACCTTTGCTCTTTCTTACAATCGGATTTTCCCCCTTCTGTACGCCGAGAGGCGTTCGCGTCTCTTAACCCGCATGCTTCTCCAGGACCCAACGGTCTTCCACTTTCCTTTTACCGTGCTTTCTTTCCGTCCTTACTACTCTTTCTCTCCGCGTGTTCCTCTTGTGCTCTTTCTTCTTCTGCGTTACCGCCGGACTTCACTGTAGCACCTATTACTCTCCTGCCCAAAAAGGGAGACATTTTGGACGACGAATTGGCGCCCCATTTCAATTCTCAACTTAGATTATAAATTCTACACTAAATTACTTTCTCGCCGACTAAATACTGTCCTTCCTTTTCTTGTTTCTCCCGACCAGTCATACACCGTGCCTGGTCGGTCCATTTATAATAATACCACTTTTCTAATTCTTCTTACCTTCCTTGCTCGTAAATTTTCTGAACCTTTGGCACTACTTAATATCGATCAAAAATCTGCCTGTGATAACGTTTCTCACGATTATCTCTGTACCTCTCTTGCTTCTTTTGGTTTCCCTCCTTCTTTCGTTTCTATCCTTCTCAGTCTCTACCGGGGTGAACGTCTTCACGTTCGGACGGCCTTCTTTTTGACGGCGGCTGTGCCTTTGCAACGTGGGATCCGGCAGCGTTGTTGCCTTTCGGGACAACTCATTGCCTTGGCCTTTGAGCCCTTTCTTCTTGCAGCGAAACGATCCCTTCTCTCTGCTATGCCACCTACAGTCGCAAGCACTAGGTATCACTGCTGTGTATACCGCGTATGCCGATGATGTATACTGCGTATGCCGATGATGCTACGTTCTGCTCGCGTTACGATCATCTCTTTGATGTTTTATTTCAAGTTTATCGATCCTATGCTGACTTATCTGGTGCTACTCTTAATGCTGCAAAAAGCACCGGCTTATGGTGTGGGTCGTGGGTGAGCCGTACTGATGCCTCATGGGGTGCGGTGTGGTCCTCTTCGACTCAGACAATCCTTGGTACTTATATTGGGCATCCGTTTACGGCAGCAGCTGCTTCGTGGGATGCTTTACGCCCACGTCTTCACCGTACGGTGAAATTCTGGAAATCAACGCACTCGTACACTTCCTACCATAAGCGGGCTGCCATTGTACATCGCTACCGCTTTCTACTTTGTTCCTTTACCTGGTCTTCTACTGTACTGCCTACGTACCGTCTTGATAGTCTATGTACATCGATGATTTGGACCACAAAGCACTGGGTCGCGGCGCCGCCACTCAATCTTTCACAGGAGCACGGAGGCATCAATACCGGATGTGCACATATAATATCGTGCTCACGGACTTGTTTTTTTTCTTCAGATCTTGGTTGCTCCCACTCCGTCCTTTTCTTCTACCCTTGATGTTCTTCTCTCTCTCTTCACGATCCATCTTTCTCCTTTCACCTTTATCTCAAGATGGATTCCTTCTTTTCGTCTTCTATTAAATTTCCTTCTGTTCTTTCCGAAGCTCTGACGTTCCTCCGCGCTCTTCCTCTTTCCCAGGCCCCTCCAACCACCACCCTTGAGCTCTTGGATGAACCTCTTTTCTTTTCAACTCTCGTCCATTCCTCCCGACAGCCTTCTTTTCTTTTGCCTTCCTGGATCCGCTCCGGTATACTAACTGTTCGCACACTCGTTAATCCCGACTTGACTTGGAACCCCTTACATCCTTATTTTCCAATCCTTTACCTTCCCATGCTACTGATTATGCTCTTGTTCGCTCTTCCCTAGGTTTTCTTTATCCATCTCTCGTCAATTCTGATGGCCTCGTCTCTGTCCTTGGTCCCAGTCTCCCTAATCCTTTTTTTCTCTCTATTAGAGGTGTTTCTGTCCCTATTCTCTCAGTTTCAACTGTTTCCTTGTACTGTTTCTTGCGTACACCTACCGCAGCTCCGCACCCGATTTCTAATGTTCCTTCTTCCCTCTCTTGAAACATCTGGTCTGCCTCTTCTCCTTTTTCTGCACCGTTGGAGTGTAACATTCACTGTCGATATTTCACCGCCGGCTTCCTGTCCCTCTTCTTCTATCCCGTATGTCTCTCCTTTCTTCTTCCATTTGCCCGTTTTGTGAGTCCATAGGAGATATCGACCATAGGTACTGGCATTGTCCCATCCTGATTCCTGTTTTGCATTGTGTCTTTCGTTTCGTGAACCATATCACTTCTCGCAATCTACCTTTTCTCGCCTATTCCTGGTTGCTTTTAACGAAGCACCCTCCATCTGATTTGCCGGACGTTTGCGCCTTTCTTTTTGTTTTGCTGAAACAAGACATATATATCTATCATCTTTATCACCGGAATGACGCAGACTCTGCTAATCTACTTATTGCGAGTGATACAATCCTCACCTATCTTCGCAGTCGCTGAACAGCTCGCCTCCGCCTCGAATATGGAGAAGCACAATCAACTACTTTAGCACGGTTTCGCCAGGTCTGGGCGCAAGATGCCGGTTGGTTCTGGACTGATGTTAACACCATTAGTCTATCGTTTTAACCACTTAGTGCTACTTGCAAGTTGGAACGTGAGGAGTTTCTTTTGCTCTGTAGCCTTTTGTTTGTTGTTTCTTCCTCGCATTGTCGTGATTATTGTGCTACCTTTAAAATGCATTAAGAGGAAAACTATTTTGGAGCTTGACTACCGTGCCCCTGTATTTCTCCTCCTGACACAGGTTAAGCACCATGTGTTGCTCTATTATGGTGGCGTCCTCATGAGTTTGAGGACTTTTGTTTTCGAATGCGTTGAACGACGTGTTCTAACCTTTTCACTGCTGTTCTGCGTATGTGTTCTGTAGTATATTTGTGATAGTGCTGTAATCCCGAGCCGTTTGTATTGTATCTTGGTACTGTGCTGAGCCATTGACTTGCGTCAGTATTATTATGTTCTATGGTACAATGTGCTAGTGGAGGAATTGTTATGTTTATAATATTATTGATTATAAATTGTGCATTTTCTGGATGAGTTGCTTGGTGCCATGGAAAATCGGCTGCCTTCTACGTTTCTCACTATGACATAACCCAGCGTTTGTTATAAGAATTTATTTGCTCTTTTCCTAGTATTTCTGTCTTGTTGTTTGCCTCTACCCTATTGTTGCAGTTTGCTTATTTCTTTAGTGTTATCATTATTTTGTTTTTCATGTATTGTTCTGACGCCGTTTTTGTTTTTAATTATGTTGCGTAATGTGCAAACTTTTAGTGCATTGTATAGCTGAGGAGTTTTCTTAGTGCGCACATGTTTTATCTGTTAATCACTTGCACAGCTCCTTGCATGTGACATTTTTTTATTTTTCTGGTGTTTTGAGATTTGCACATGTGTTTCGTTTTTTTCTAGTGTACAAGTTTGTTGTGTTTCCTCCCTGTGGCTTTGCATTGTGTTTTTATAAGTTGGTTACCTATGTCGACCACCATGTTGCGTAATGTGCAAACTTTTAGTGCATTGTATAGCTGAGGAGTTTTCTTAGTGCGCACATGTTTTATCTGTTAATCACTTGCACAGCTCCTTGCATGTGACATTTTTTTATTTTTCTGGTGTTTTGAGATTTGCACATGTGTTTCGTTTTTTTCTAGTGTACAAGTTTGTTGTGTTTCCTCCCTGTGGCTTTGCATTGTGTTTTTATAAGTTGGTTACCTATGTCGACCACTATGTTTTCCTGTAACATTTGCACCATGTTTTGGTCTATTCATGAGAGATTGTTGGCAATGTATCGCCACTTAAATCTTTTTACTTTATGGTTTTTTCCAGAGGCTAGTTTTGTTCAGACATATGTCGTTCTCACATATTGTTATCAAATTCCTCCTTGAGGTACCCTATGTGTTTTAATTCATTTAGCTTAATGTTTTGATTTCTGTGTGTACCAAAGTAGATAGTGTGATAGTTTCTCACCCGTTTTAACTTTCTGATTTATTTCCGGAGGAGGTAATGCTCCGGCATTTGTAATTATTCATGTTTGTTCTTAAGTTATTTCTCATGTTTTTAATTATTCATGTTTGTTCTTAAGTTATTTCTCATGTTTTGCGAGCGCGTACGATTCTGTCATGTTTTTAGACCAATAAAGAGTGTTTGAACTGCAGGCAAAGATATTATGAACAACATTGAGCAAAACATTTAATTTACTTGTGAAAATAACCGTTTTTAATGTCGGCCATTATGTTGTATCTATGTCTAAAACAGTACCTGACCTAAACCTGACAATATTTATTTTTTATGAGAACTATTTGAAGCACGATTTGCAACACGCACGTAACCAGCATATGCTCAGGAACAGGTTTCAGTCCTCGCTAATGGCGGAACTTCCGGTTTTCAAAAACTCACGGAAGTAGCTAGGTATTTGCCAGTCTATTCTCTCCAAGGTCTTTGGATGAAACACTTAGATGCACGAACAGCACGTGAAGCCACGGCAGCATCACTAAAGTCCATCATGGGAGACGCACATGAGTAGTGGAGAGTTAGAAATGGTTTTCCTAATGAGAAACTTCTGGTGAGAACTATGAATTTTTCCAAGGCCCGATAACCTACATCCACACCCACTCTAATTCCGTACAACTCTGCTCACATTTTTCAGCATAAAATTTCTGCTCTGCACTTCCTATTTAGAAGAGCATATTCACATTCTTCTAGCCATTTCGCCAGAGCTCAAGAACTACAATGGATATCATCCCTTGCTAAAAACTATGGTTACCCGGACAACGTTGTTAGGGGAGTGCACAATAAAGTACGGTTTTCTATGTCAACTGCTTTAATTAGTGAGCAAGTGCCTAAAAAGTATGTTGGATATGTTGATTTTAATCCACATATTGTAAACCTCCTTACCAACATATGTTCTCGTCATAAAATACAATTTGGAATACGATCATGCAATCTATATACCATTATCCGCAATGATCGTGACAAAATTGACAAAGGGAAAAAAATGGGGTGTGTATGTTATTCCTATGCTTGACACTATCTCTGGTGAACTAAACAATCATTATGTGGGTTCTACCAAAAGAAATTTGGATTTGAGATTAAATGAACACAGATATGATCTAAAAATGAATCACCAAAGCACCTCTTTTGCAAGAACCATAAGTGCTGGAAATTCCATCCCAGACTGGGACAACGCTAAAATCATAAACACACCTAACTCTGTTCATTCCTTGTTATTTGCAGAAAGCCTCTATATTTCGGCTTATAATACAAGTTGCTGTAATGACTATTATCCTTATGTTTTACCTGAACCTTGGAGCAATCTTGTTGGGAAGGACAGCACAATAGCAATTGCTTCTGTTAAGTGATCATTGGCTAACTATGCCTTTTTTTTTCTTGATTGTCTTGTTATCTGGTATATCATGTGACATTGACATTACCTTTCCCATGATGCATCTACTCCACGTACTTAAGACCAGCATGTAGCCACATGGTGAAATTACATCTGATGAAGGTGTCAATGTGACACCGAAAGTGCTCATGTGTTTTTAAACTGTATATAGATTTCATTTTTTAGCTGAATAAATATCATCGTGCAACAAGACGGATTTCTTTTAATATTAGTATTTATGCACGAATTATAGTGTCAACCGCCCGAACTTTTCTTTTTGCCTCGGAAGCGTTCCGAAAGTCTAACAAGGAATACGCTTGAAAAGAGACGGAAGTTGTAGAAGGAAGGGTTGTCATCCCTAAACAAACTCTCCGATATGCGCTGTAAGCAGGGCAGGAGAGGAGGAAGTGCGTAACAGTCTCAGGACCGGAGTCACAGAAGCACATCGGGAGGGACGTTGCCGGTTCAGAAAAAAGTAGCCATTTAATGGCGCCGTGTCAGTTCGTAATTGTTGGATGATAACCGCTGAGGAACTCCGATCACATTGTTCGCTAGGCCATCTGTGACGAAAACTGATATAGGGATATCGATCAGTCCACTTGGCGAATGCCAGGCTGAAGCTGAAGCGGAGAGGATCGTGGAACCACTGTGCCGAGCAGCGTCGAAGGTTGTAACAGGAGGGGAGAGGGCCAGGCCCTCATCATGGCCCCGTCGGGCGGCAGCTTCAGCGGCCTCATTCGCTGGTAGACCGACATGAGCCGGGCACCAAACGAGCACAATGGCCTCGTAGAAAGACTTAGGCGTTGGAGAGAATCATGCAGAAGAACGATAATGTTCGGAGATTTACAGTGTAACGCCAGCAAATCCTGCAGAACCGAACGACTGTCAATAAGCAGCAAGAAGCCTCCAGACGGTCCGGTAGCAAAATCTAGCGCTGTTATTAGGGCCCACGCTTCAGCCGTGAATACTAAAGATATAGTCGAAAAGGAGAACGAACGGCTGGAGTTGTTCCGTGGAAAGAAATGCCCAATTGCCACCGAGGATTTAATCTTCGAAGTGTCAGTTGCAATGATGTGGTGCGACGCTGAGTTCTGGGCCAAGAACTCCCCAAAGCGATGTTTGAGGAGCATCGGATGCAGATATCGGTGCTGGAAAGAGAGATCCGAGAAGATGATTGAGTAGCGTGGAGCAGACGAAACAGGAGGAGCCGGCAGTGCCTGAAGAAGTTCGTTGTTGACAAAAAACGGCTCCTGTCGGAGGCGACTGAGCAAGATTCCAAGGGGAAAGCCGTGTGACCTCCAAGCATAGAAGGACAAGGCGACCTCTTCCATAAGAAGATCAGCGATAGGAGAACGCTGACCCATCGACAGGTGGCGGTACAAAAATCGGACTGTCAGGTGGGTGATACGAGAACGAACGCTAGCGATACCACCTTCAGCACGCAAGAACGCAACAGGCGTCGAGAAAGGGAAGTGAATGCATGGCGAATTTTTCATTTTGCCAAATGTTTTGGACAAACTTAGATCAAGTACAGCCGAAATTTGACCGCGCCAGTGGTTCAGTGTCCTAGTGTTGGCCACTGACCCTTTTATTTTATTTTTTTTTATTGGAGGTTTAACGACCACCGTGAGCAACTCAATGGGCTATAAGCAGTCGCCCGTCCCTAATTTAGGGTCACTGGTTCCAGGGAAGGAAGAGAGCCAGTGCCGTAAGATTTTTTTTGGATTGGAGGTTTAACGACCACCGTGAGCAACTCAATGGGCTATAAGCAGTCGCCCGTCCCTAATTTAGGGTCACTGGTTCCAGGGAAGGGAGAGAGCCAGTGCCGTAAGACAAACACAACATCCATGCCTGACCGGGATTCGAACCCAGACCCCTGACGGGCGAATGATCAGAGGCCAGCGCCTTAGACCACTGCGCCACCGGGGCGGCGCCGTAAGATTAACACAACATCCATGCCTTACCGGGATTCGAACCCGGACCCCTTACGGACGAATGATCAGAGGCCAGCGCCTTAGACCACTGCGCCACCGGGGCGGCCCACTGACCATTAGTACAAGTGGGTATGGGTTCGAGTCCCGACTGAGACATGGATGGTGTGTTTGTCTTACAGCACTTGTTCTCTCCGTTCCCTAGAACGAATGTCTCCAAATTAGAGACAGGTGACTGCTTATAGTCCTTGGAGTTGCTCGCGGTGGTCGTTAAACTCAGAAAGAAGAAAAAAGAAAGTTAAAATTTGTTTTCACAAGAAGCATGTAGGAACATTACAATGAAAACTATTTTTAAGAACATTTTTCATTAGAAATCTAACAAGCTAATGAGGAAGTGTAAATTCGAGAACGTTTGAGGACAAACATCAAAATTTGAAGACAATTTGCGCCCCCAAAGGCATCAGACGTTGTTTTTTTTTTTTTTTTGATTGGAAGTTTTTTTTTTTGGATTGGAGGCTTAACAACCACCGTGAGCAACTCAATGGGCTATAAGCAGTCGCCCGTCCCTAATTTAGGGTCACTGGTTCCAGGGAAGGGAGAGTGCCAGGGCCGTAAGGCAAACACAACATCCATGCCTAACCGGGATTCGAACCCAGACCCCTTACGGACGAATGATCAGAGGCCATCGCTTAGACCACTGCCCCACCGGGGCGGCCCCCAATTTTTGAGGACAGTCCTCGAATTTAGTTTACTCTCCTCAAAAACGTCTGCGCCGCCCCGGTGGCGCAGTGGTCTAAGCCGCTGGCCTCTGATCATTCGTCCGTAAGGTCCGGGTTCGAATCACGGTTAGGCATGGATGTTGTGTTTGTCTTACGGCACTGGATCTCTCCTTCCCTGGAACCAGTGACCCTAAATTAGGGACGGGCGACTGCTTATAGCCCATTGAGTTGCTCATGGTAGTCGTCAAACCTCCAATCAAAAAATAAATAAATAAAATTGGGGTCTTCTTTTTCTTTCTTTCTTTGATTGAAGGTTTAACGATTTAACGACCACCGTGAGCAACTTAATGGGCTATAAGCAGTCGCCTGTCCCTAACTTAGGGCCACTGGTTCCAGGGAAGGGAGAGAGCCGGGGCCGAAAGACAAACACGACATCCATGCCTCACCGGTATTCGAACCGGGACCCTTCTTTCTTGGACGAATGCCCATAAGCCAGCGCTTTAGACCATTGCGCCACCAGGACAGCTGGGGACTTTTTTTTTTTTTTTTTTTGATTGGAGGTTTAACGACCACCGTGAGCAACTCAGTGGGCTATAAGCAGTCGCCCGTCCCTAATTTAGGGTCACTGGTTCCAGTGGAGGGAGAGAGCCAGTGCCGTAAGACAAACACAACATCCATGCCTCACCGGGATTCTAACCCGGACCCCTTCGGACGAATGATCAGAGGCCAACGCCTGAGACCACTGCGCCACCGGGGCGGCCAGCTGGGGACTTCTGGTCAGCTTAATCTACAGATATCTTGTTCTAACCTCCTTGCTGTCATTTTTCTTTCTTTCTTTTTTTTTATTTTTTTATTGAAGGTTTAATGACCACTGTGAGCAACTCAATGAGCTATAAGCAGTCGCCCTTCCCTAATTTTGGGTCACTGGTTCCAGGGAAGACAAACATGACATCCATGTCTCACCGGGATTCGAACCTGGACTTTTCTCAGACGAATGGTTATAAACCAACGCCTACACCACTTCGCCACCGGGGCGGCTACAGCAGAAACCTGTTTATTTTTGTAATTGCCCTATGCGAAAATTTCCATTTGTCTCGAAATTTACCAAAGTCACAAAACTGTGCCGCCCCAGTGGCGGAGGGGTCTAAGCGATGTCTTGTGACCATTCGTCTGAGCTGAGACGGGTCCGGGTTCGAATCCCGGTGAGACATGGATGTTGTGTTTGTCTTATGGCACTGGCTCTCTCCCTGCCCTTGAATCAGTGTCCCTAAATCGGCGACAGGCGACTGCTTACAGCCATCGAATTGCTAACGGTGGTTGTTAAGCCTTCAACAAAACAAGCAAACAAACAAACAAAATAACAACTGCTGAGTGGCATACAACTTGAGGGAGTATTGCGCCATGTAAATGATTCTGGATGAATGTAACCCTCCGAGATTCCGCCAACAGTTTCCCTATTCTTCAGCGCTTGGGTTTCGCTAAAATCTTGAAACAGTTAAAAAAAAAAAAATAGAAAAAGAGCGACACCAAAAAAGAACGAAGGACATGACGTCACAAACTTTAGGGTCTTATATGTCGAATTTTTACCTCTGAATAATAAAAAAAATTCAGACATTTTTTGCTCCAGTTTATCCAAGGAATCAACCCCTTGAGTTGGTGTTCTTATTTTCTGATTACTTGTTTATTGTGAAATAAACTTAAATAGCACAAGCTGTTATTTCCATTTCTTGAAGAATATCATTAAGTAGACCAATAGCCCGTAATAATAATTACTTATAAATGTCTAAAAAGTTTCAAAACTTTTTTACATCAATTACATAATATTAAAAAATCGTTTTGCATGCGATTATTTAACAAACTTCCTTTTTTCCGTAGAGTTCTTTTTTCTAGTGAATGTTCTCTGATGATGAGTTGGCTACCTTTCGTTTCTCCACCAATAAGCATAACTGTCATGTTTCATACTTTATCCTCCATGCATTGAGTATGAGGTTTGTTAACGCTGTGGCGACCCGGCCAAGTTGTGAGTTGTGTGGAGTTTACGATATATGATGATCTGCTTTCATATAATTATCTGTTATTATTACGTGAATCTTTTATTTTATGCGGAATGATTTGATAACTATAAAAGATTCATTTGCTCACCTTGGATTTCGTTAACCTTTTTGCAATAAGGTAGATAATGTTTTCGTGAGCATTTCATGATATTTAAATATTTGTTTGTTCATTATCTTCGTTAAATTTAAAAGTAATATTATTTATTCCCTCCAGGAAGGATTTCATACATGTATTTTCACGGTTTTGGGTGTTAATGGTTGGTTTCCATGTTCTTATGCGGCATAATTTTGGCATTTAAAGTGATCTGTAGTTCTGTTGCTTCTGAAAGTAGTAGCTTTGAAGAAGCAAATAGGCCATTTTATATTAGTTTGAGAAAATTATTTTGCTATTCCACTGCTTTAAAGTTTGTTTTCCTGGGGTAGGTAGAAATCGGAAAAATGTTAGTAGAATTTTGATCATTCGTAGTCCGGGAATCCCAGAACTGTCTTTAATGCGATATTGTTTGAAGTAGATCTTTAGTATTAACAACAGCTACCAAGCTATGAAGGCAAATTTTATATATATATATAAATTGTGTATTTTGTTTTCTTCAGTTTGAAATTTCAGTCTGTATACCTCTGAAAAACTTATATATGGTAATGCTAATTTTAATTAGGATGAAGCTTTAATGATGTTTAAATATTTTAAAGAGAAATAGGAATATAGAGAATATAGATTTTGGAAAATTTGTTGCTTGGCAGATCAATTAAAAGTGGAGATTGAAAAACTTTCTAAACAGTAGATTCACCTTAATATAAAGATCGTTAACATTAATTTTCGTGCTCATATGTCGTCCATTTCCACGATGATACAGATTTTGTTTCAGTCATTCCTTAGGAATAATGTGTAGTTCTTCAAATTTTGATTACATGAAACTTCTGTATGATAAGCTAATGTACAGAACCTTGAGTAATTTGTGGTAATGCATGTATACTATATTACCTTTTTGTAGTAAAGGTAAGAACATGCGCATCTAACAGTAGCAGTAGAATGTAAACATTTATACTTTTTCAATACCATTTATGTTTTTGTTAAGTAATAGCTGACATTGTAGTGGTATGTAAGAACATAATTGATGAGAGGAAATGTCATAGAAGAATAATTGTAGGATGTACCCTAGACTAAAGAAGAGGAAGACCAAAGTAATTCTGAATGGGTGAATAAAAATGACTGTGGGTTATTAAAGTTTTTAAGAAGAGGACTGTGAAAACAAATGTAAGAGAATAAGAATTTGACCCATTTTTGTTATTTTGAGATTGAAAAAAAAACATCACTATATAGAAATTTGCAAAATAACAGTAATAAAATAAATAGCATTCACGCTAATCTTAGATTGTCCCTCCAATCACCCTGGATTCTCTTAATGAAAATGAACCCAACCTCACATGCAGAAGTAGATAAAGGAAATATACTGGATATTTCTACTAGTGCCAAAATGTTTTCATAATGTTTTTACTTTTCAAGAAACATTCGTTTCCAGAAAGCAGTTGTTCCTTTTTGTATGTGCCTAAAATATTCCACACATGCAATGCAGTGGTGCTTTACTGTTCACACTAAAACATTCAAAATTTGTCCACTAGCAATTTTTGCTAGAACCACTTTTTATCACTAGCAAAATGCATTTGCTTGCTAGCAATTCGCTACTAACTACCGGTTGAAATTGAGCCCTGCTAGACTTCCACCTTAATTGGACGTCTTTGGTGGGTTGAAATGAAACATAGTTTGGTATGATAGAAAATTTTCCTTCAGGTTGAATTGAAATTCACTGTTTCATATTGTTTATAGCAAAATGTAGTTCAGTAATGATTTCTTACATGATGTTAACAGCTCATGTAAGATACTAAGTCATTATCACATTTGTAGGTTGGGTAATCCTTTCAAGGCCTGGAAACTGTTCCAATTCTAGTGACGATCTTATAATTTCTTCCTAAATACTCTGTGCAGCAATAGATGGCATCGTGTCAGTTTACTTGGTGGAAGGTATGCATCAGACTAATTAGTATCGGCAGCCTGTCTCCTTTGACAACCTTAATATGATAATGATAAAAGAAATACTATCACTAAAGCATTGTAGTAAGAGTAAAATAATATTAATGGCAATAATACCATATACAGTAATAATAATTGGTAATCTTTTTATAATAATTATAATTGTGTTTGTTATTATTAGCAATAATATCAGAATAAATAAATTGTATAATGGTATTATAGATTTCTCAATTCCAGTGAGTGTTGTTGTTACTACTATATTATAATAATTAGAAAACTGTTTTCAAACAACAACTTCCTTGAAACTTCCCTTCTAAAGAAGCTTTTTGTTAGCATTAATGATCATCACAGGTTCTTGGCACTGCATTGAATTCATGCTCGAGAGAACACGACCAACACATATTTTGTGTCTCAAACTGTCCAGAACAGAGTAGACTGCTGCAGGTGTGAACAGCCATTAGCTGCAAGGTCTACCCCTCCTCTTTTCAGTGAAGTAATGTATTTTTATCTATTGGTATGTGCAGATACTCCAACTGACCTGAGTCTAATTTAAAGGCTAGCTGTAGTTTGTTTCAGCTTATTTAATTTGTGGAGGTTTTTGTTAAAGAAATGGCTACAACAGGTATTTAGAACCCTTTTAGATATTTCTCCCTCTATTCCTGTATACACTATATTACCAAAATTCACCAGACACCCCTTCAAAAGCAAATGAACAGATCTGCTGCTTTGTTAAGATGCGCGGTACAGATGCAAATGGTATAAAAACAATCCTCCAGCTGACCGTGATCGTATCGCACTGTGAGGTTGAGTGAAAATTTTGCAGCGGGAGAGAACTGACTTTGAGAAAGGAAATATTGTTGGGTGTTATATTAGTGTATTATCCATAAGAGAAACCGAGAGGCGTTTAAATATACCCAAGTCAACTGTTTTGGATGTACTGCATAAGTGGAAAACACATGGCTTGCCTGAAGCAGCAAAACATACCGGCAGACCAAAGAAAATCGGTGATAAAGGACGTCGAAGCCTCAGGAGAATCATTACAGCTAATCGACGGAGTACTGTAGAAGACCTCAGTGTACAGGTGAGTAAAAATGCTGGAACCTTGGTATGTACACGTACTATTCTCAGAGAACTTCATTGCATGGGTTACCGTGGTCGTGCGGCTGCTCATAAGCCTTTAATCTCCACTCGAAATGCTACTCGTCGTTTAGCATGGAGTAAAGAACATTTATTGTGGACCGTAGATCAATGGAAACGGGTCCTATGGACTGATGGATCCAGATACATGATCCATCAGTCTGATGGCTGTGTGTGGGTATGGCGGCAGCCGGGAGAATGCTATTTATCTCAGTGTACTGTTCCTACAGTCAAGTTTGGAGCTGGGAGTGTACTCGTGTGGGGGTGTTTTTTGTGGTATGGTCCCGGCCCATTGGTCATCGTGGACAACCTTTTAACCAGCACGTTTACCTCGATATTCTGGACAATTATGCCCTACCAACTCTGTGGTAATACTATGGAACCGAGCCTTATTGGTACCAGCAGGATAATGCACCGAACCATAAAGCAAGGACTCTTATGGCGTGGTTTGGCAATAATTCTGTATCGTGTGTGGACTGGCCGGTACAGAGCCCTGATCTTAATCCCATAGAACACCTATGAGATGAATTAGAACGCCGCATAAGTTGTTTTTTTTTTTTTGTTGGAAGTTTAACGACCACCATGAGCAACTCAATGGACTATAAGCAGTCTCCCGTCCCTAATTTAGGGTCACTGGTTCCAGGGAAGGAAGAGAGTCAGTGCGGTAAGACAAACACAACATCCATGCTTCACCGAGATTCGAACCCGGACCCCTTTCTGACGAATGAGCAGAGGACATCGCTTAGAGCACTAGTGCGCCACCGGGGCGGCGCATAAATAAGAAGTTTGGAACCAAGGCCTACTACTAAGCAACAGTTAGCAGCAGCATTATGTACTGAATGGAAGTGCATACATATCACTGTGTTCCAAAACCTTGTCGAAAGCATGTCTCGAAGGGTCAGTGCATGCATTAAGGCCAATGGTGGACCGACACTGTACTACTGTTTGTCAATAAATGCTATGTTGTGTTTCTCTTCTAGGTGTCCGCATACTTGCCAACTTTTACGTATTTCTGCTTGATTTTACTTATTTACGGATACAGGTCTTTTTTTACGGATTTTTTAATATTTCGATTGCTCAATCGAAATATTTCAGCTCCCTGCAACCATCCACTTAGATTTTCTATCGGACCATACGAGCGCTGTGTCACGCGATGATGTCATCTTCGACTCGATGGCTTCATGATGTCGTAAGGTAACACTTGCTCCACGGGAGTGCTTAAGTGACGTGCAGAGTCTGCAATCGTGGCTGTCCCATTTTGTGTTTCCACGACCCGACTTGATCGAGCGGCCATGGTATTTCAGTCCTTGTAGACACTAGTTCCTCGTAGCAGTTGATTGGTCTCCTCTTGGGAGCAAAATCACAGCCATTGAAAGAGAAGGGTAAAATCTGCATGCACAGTGTTGAGCAATGTTGTTGTAGCAGCAAAAGAATACTTTCTTATGTGTGTTGTTGCTTCTTTGTTGCAGAGTTGAATTACCGGGAGGAGCGAGTTGTTAGTTTAGCTTTTATGTAAATCTATAAGGGTGAGTGTTAAGATTATACCATTTAAAAGTTATTTTAAAACTTTTAAGGAAGCATACACCGCAAAGCTCCAGTATATCAGGAAATCTAATAAAAGTGTAAAATTTGCTTTTTGCGACATTTGCCAAAATGGTTTTAACATTGCCCATGGAGTCAGAAATGATATTTTTCATCATGTAAATGGTCCCAAACTCAAAGGTAATGTGAAGTGTACTGATAGTAACTCCAAACTGACTACGTTTTTTAAAACATGGGATAATAGTCAAGGAAATGTAACTCGTGCCGAATTGTTGGTTACGCCTTTTTTGATGCAACACAATGTGCCATTCAGTGCTGCGAGCCATGCTGGTCCACCACTTTTTTGGCAGATGTTTCCAAAAGATGAAACTGCCAAACGTTATGGCTGTGGGAAGACCAAAATGACTGCGATTGCCCATGAAATGGCTTTAGATCGAACTTCCGCTGTTGTGAAACTTTTTATTAAGAAGGGCTATTTTCTGCAGTATGTGATGAAAGTCATGAAAGTGATTACAATATTATATAATTCTGATATACAAGATGAAGATTAGAATGTATGTAACATAAAGTTTTGAATGCAATGTGTAGGTACTCTTAAAGTAAATATTTCCTTTTTATAGGAAATGTTTAGTTTGTTATTGAAACACCACAGGTTTGCAAGGCTAACATTGAACAAAATTAAGATTTTACTTTATGGTTTTTTAAATTATTATTTTAAACCCAGATAATACTAGTTTAGTTATTGTGGCATATGCAGAGATTTTTACTGCATATTTATTAATATAATTATGTTTTGTTTTGTGGTAAATGGTGTTCGCCTAAAAGTTTTACTGATGCACATTTTCCAAAGTTGGCAAGTATGTGTCCAGTGACTTTTGTCAATATAGTGTATATTGGCATATGCATCTGGCATTCCAAATTCTATCAGTTGAAAAAGCCCTCTGTGGAATCCACTCCCTTGCAAGGTTTTTTTTTTTTTTTTTTTTTCCAAATGCCAGGATGTGCATTGCTTCCATTTTCAACTGTTTAATCAAGAAAGATAAAGGAGGCCATGAGATGATCAGATTTTCTAAATTGGACCCAACAACTTTTAGTGACTGGTACTTAGCTTTATTGGTGGCCCTTGCAAAACATTGTCAGATGGTGAATATTAAAACATTTGTGAAGAAATGAAAGTGTTAGCATTATGAGAATTCAGTTGATTCCCATTAATGATTGTAGTTTCTTCAGTTGCATAAGATCTGTGTTATGATATTAGGATATGCACCATGAGATAAAGTGGGAGGCTGTAAATTCCTTGGCAATGTCCTGATATAAGCAACTTTGAAATCCACCAGCAGATGTAGCGAAATCTTCTAGCATAGATCATGAGCTGTGCTGCATCTTCTTCGCTGACAGGAGTCGATGGTGACACCCCTAAGGGGCCCATGAACAAATTGCATTTGTAACAGTAACCTAGAAAATACAGCTGGGCTAATGGGCTTGTCAAGGGGTGGCATACAAATTGAAATCTGGCTTTCTACATTCACAGAAAGCATCTGCACTCTGTTGTAGTATGATGACATGATTTGTCCATACCCTTGTATATGTAAAATATGTATAATATCTAAGGTATTTTACCTGATATTGTGAAAGTATTTCGCATGTTGTTGCTCTGTGAGGCACGTGCTCCCGGCTCGAGAGGTCCCTTATGCTACGGACCTTTGGTTAGTTATAAAAAAAAATTTTTTTACAGAAATAAAACAGTTATATATTTTCAGTTCCACATTCATTCACTGGCATAATCAAACGTTTAAAATTTACTATTAATTAAAATATTTTAGCAGAAAGAGTTATACTCATCGGGTCAGGAGACGTCTCACAAGGGATTTGTTGTTACGGCGAGCGCTTTCAGCGGTGCTTAACTGCCATCTTCGGGCCTCTACTTCTACACGAGGTTTCTTCACATGTGTGTAGTTTTAGAGTTGCATGTCGGAAATCGATGGGAACGTTTGCTGCCTGTATGTGTTAGGTGATTTGTTTCTAATGTGTCGCCATCTATTGGATGAGTTGGTAGGTATCAGTCAAAAGTATAATTCTATTGTGTAGATATTTTTGGCCTATCATTATTTGTTCATAGAAACAGGTGTATTATCTTTTTTTTTTTTTTCTTTATTTATTGGTGTGATTTTTTTGTAATGTTCTTTTTTTATGGATTTTTTCTTTTTTTTTATAAGTGATTTCTAGGCCGTGTCTAGTGTGGTGGGGTCTTGTAAGTTGCATATTTTATCTTTTTTTTTTTTTTGTTCAATTATAACGCTTTCGGAAATCCTTAATTCTTTTTCGTTTGTGTGGGTGGTTAATAATTTAATATTTTCAAAATCAGGATATTGTTTATGTTTAATGCAGTGTTGGATAAGTGCAGTTTTTTCTTCTTTTTTGTTCCAGTTCTTTATATGTTGATGTAATCTTTTCATTGCAGCCCCGGTGGCGCAGTGGTCTAAGCGATGGCCTCTGATCATTCGTCCGTAAGGGGTACGGTTTCGAATCCCGGTGAGGCATGGATGTTGTGCTTGTCTTACGGCACTGGCTCTCTCCCTTCCCTGATACCAGTGACCCTAAATTAGGGACGGGCGACTGCTTATAGCCCATTGAGTTGCTCACAGTGGTCGTTAAACCTCCAATAAAAAAAAAATCTTTTCATTAACCTATTTTTTGTGCTGCCAATGTAAGAAATGTGGTCCCCAGAACTCTGTGAAACAATAGGAATTTCATATACGCCTGCTGATTGTAGTATATTATTGTTACTTTTTTCTTTATAATTAATAATGTCACCGATATTCTGAACTGAATGGCCAAAAATAATGTTGTGTTTCTTCATTAATCTAAGAATTTTTCCACTTAGTCCTCTAATAAAAGGGAAAGAACCTGAAAATTTGTATTTCTTTTTTGGGATGTTTTGTCTAGACTCTTTTAATTTCTTCTTGTATTCAAAAATCAACTTTTAAACAGTTTTTGTGTCATATCCATATTGTTTGGTTGTGTTAATAATCCATTGGATTTCTTCTTCTCTGTATTTTCTATTTGAGGAATGTGTGAAGGCTCATTTTACCCAATTCCTAATACCATTTTACTTTATGAGTTTTTGGGTGTTCAGATTGATATGGGATCATTTATAGGTACATAGGTTGGTTTTCTAAAAACTCTGTATTTAAAATTTAAGTCTTTTTTTATTATTTCTATATCTAAGAAGGAATTTTTTTCATTTTGTTCAAATTCTAAAGTTAATTCAATCTCTGGGTAACATTACAGTGGTAAATTTATTCTTCAATATTTCAAGTTCTTCTTGTTTTAATTTAGATAAAATAAAAATGTCGTCCACGTATCTACATTAAATGATGGGTGGGATTGGTAGTTTTTTAATAATTTTGTTTTCTATATCACTCATGATTATTTTTGAAAATGAAGAAGATAATGGGGATCCCATTATCTTCAGAAATAATTATTTTCAGAAATAATCATGAGTGATATAGAAAACAAAATTATTAAAAAACTACCAATCCCACCCATTATTGTAGATATGTGGACAACATTTTTATTTTATCTAAATTAAAACAAGAAGAACTTGAAATATTGAAGAATAAATTTATCACTTGTTACCCAAAGATTGAATTAACTTTAGAATTTGAACAAAATGAAAAAAATTCCTTCTTAGATATAGAAATAATAAAAAAAGACTTAAATTTTAAATACAGAGTTTTTAGAAAACCAACTTATGTACCTATAATTAATCCCATATCAATCTGAACACTCAAAAACTCATAAAGTAAATGGTATTAGGAATTGGGTAAAAAGAGTCTTCACGAATTCCTCAAATAGAAAATACAGAGAAGAAATCTAATGGATTATTAACACAACCAAACAATATGGATATGACACAAAAACTGTTAAAAAGTTGATTTTTGAACACAAGAAGAAATTAAAAGTCTAGACAAAACATCCCAAAAAAGAAATACAAATTTTCAGGTTCTTTCCCTTTTATTAGAGGACTAAGCGGAAATTAGATTAATGAAGAAACACAACATTATTTTTAGTCATTCAGTTCAGAATATCGCTGACATTATTAATTATAAAAAAAAAAAAGTATCAATAATATACTATCAGCAGGCGTATATGAAATCCCTATTGTTTACAGAGTTCTGAAAACCACATTTCATACATTGGCAACACAAAAAATAGATTAATAAAAAGATTACATCAACATATAAAAAACTGGAACAGAAAAGAAGAAAAAACTGCACTTATCCAACACTGCGTTAAACATAAACAATACCCTGATTTTGAAGATATTAAATTATTAACCACCCACACAAACGAAAAAGATTTAAGGATTTCCGAAAGCATTATAATTGAACAAAAAAAAAAAAAGATAAAATATGCAACTTACAAGACCCCACCCACCACACTAGACACAGCCTGGAAATCACTTATAAAAAAAGAAAAAATCCATAAATAAAGAACATTACAAAAAATCACACCAATAAATAAAAAAAAAAAAAAGATAATGCAATTGTTTCTACGAACAAATAATAATAGGCCCAAAATATCTACACAATAGAATTATACTTATGACTGATACCTACCTACTCATCCAATAGATGGCGACACATTAGAAGCAAATCACCTAACACATACAGGCAGCAAACCTTCTCATCGATTCCCGACATGCAACTCCAAAACTACACACACGTGAAGAAACCTCGTGTAGAAGTAGAGGCCCGAAGATGGCGGTTAAGCACCGCTGAAAGCGCTCGCCGTAACAACGAACCCATTGCGAGACGTCTCCTGACCCGATGAGTATAACTCATTCTACTAAAATCTTTTAATTAATAGTAAATTTTAAACATTTGATTATGCGAGTGAATGAATGGTGAACTGAAAATATATAACCTAACTGTTTTATTTCTGTAATTTTTTTTTTTTTTTTTATAACTAACCAAAGGTCCGTAACATAAGAGACCTCTCGAGCAGGGAGCACGTGCCTCACAGAGCAACAAGGTGCGAAATACTTAGACAATATCAGGTAAAATACCTTAGATATTAGATATATTTTAATCAAAAGCACGTTTATAACATAAGACAACCGTTAAGGTTGCCTCATGAATTGCATTTTTCGTAATTCTTGTATATGTTCTTCTCATTAATTCACTGTCTTAACACGATACGTTTTTACTTAGAATTGGGTGGGCCACTTTTACTCCTTTCCCTACTTTTCATATTCTGGAAATTTTGGGCTGATGCCCTGCACTATGTTTCTCATTTAAATGTAGCACACAAAGGTATAATACTCATACACTATTACCAAAGGCAGCAAGTAACATTAATTAAATGAATAGTGCAGGCCGAAGCAACTTGTTCCAAGAATTCTAGTTGCACATTATGGTAGTAACCAAATTATGCCATTATACATGGAATATATATATAGTATCTGAAACAATCATTTGATGTTTCTGAATATTTCTGTTTCGCACGTTATGTTATGTGAAAGTTCGACTGGCTGATACGTAATGTCCGATGGTGAAAATTATTTGTGTCAATTGACCATTATAGTTAAGAAAAATACATATTAAGCATTTTAATGCTTACCACTTGAGAACTACCCCGTTTTCCTTCATTGTCAGTAGAAACTACGGTTCTTCGTCCTTATCAAAACAAGATTAGGCTTAGATTAGGCTTTATATGCCTGTTGCACAATAATGCCGGTACATGCTTGGTTCCGTCGTCATTTGTAAAATCGTTGGGATGAACGTTAGGGTGATAGAAATTTGAAGGTCGTGAAAGATATGGAATTTGTACACTGTTAATGGGTGTTAACGAAGTGGAATGACTTGAACTTTAAGGATAGCAAACAGGCTTTGAATTTAACATTAAAAGAATGCTTACAGAAGTTAAAAACCTGTATTGAAAGATGATGAAATAAAATAGAATAAAGTCGTCACAGTAAAATTCATGCAAAAGAATAAGAGATTGGTATCACACCGTTGTCGTCCTGTCGCACACATATATCATGGCCATTCTCATGGTTGTTAACTCTGCAATGAACTCTAAGGTCTGTCTTATCGTTCCACTATAGCCAACCTTACTTCGTCAGTTATCATTTGTGTCACATATATTGGAGGTCCCACCATCTGGTGTTCATTTAGCTCTCAATCAATGTTGGTAAATTTTTGATTGCTTAGCACGGATGGATTGATGTTTTTCGTGCTCGATTACATTCTTCCATGCACTGGACAATTTGACGGGAGTATTTGAATTACAATTATTCTCCTTGGTCTTTTCAATTAATACAGCCTTGGCTGTGAGGATCTTTCCATGGGTGTTATGAGATGTTAACAGTTTTATGTTGCCCCAGTCGGGGACAGCATTATTATCCTGACAATATTGAATGAGCGATGTTCATGTTTCGTTCTTTGTCCAGTTACCATTTCACAATATACCATTACAGGCCTTCAAAGTAATCTCCATGTTTCATTATGACAGCGGCCCAACATTTGGGAAAGTCTTGTATTCCAGTCAGAATACCTCCATTGTTGAGGCTTCGGATTACTCGGGTCACCTCAGAAACATCTTGAATTGTTTCCAGCGGAGTGGCTTCTTCAGTTTTGGAAACAAGTCTTAGTCTGTTGGGCTCATGTCAGAACTGTATGGTGTGTGGGGAAGCAATTCCCATTCATACTTTTCCAGAATGTCTCTTACTATATGGGCAAGATGAGGCCTTGCGTTGTCGGGCAAAATGATGACACCAGCTTCAAGCATGTTAAGCCTTCTTTGGCGAATCTTTGGGCACAAAACATTTTGCAGAAACCTTCTGTAGTATTCCACTGTTATAGCAGTCCCCTCGAGCAATCTGTCTGCTATCACTCTAACCTTGCCATAGGCCATAATCATCATCAGCTTAACCTTCGATTGTTGGCGGTGGAATTTTTCGTGGAGGGATGATTCTGGATGTTTCCACTTAGTGGACTGAGCTTTTAGTTCTGGTTCAAAATCTCGTATCCAGGTTTCTTTTATAGCAACAATTCTGTTAAGAAACTGCTCGCCTTCTGCCTCTTACTGCTGAAGCAATTCTTCTGCGATCTTTTTGCAAACTGCTTGCTGCTCTTCACTCAGATTATGTAGAACCCATTTGGCAGCTACTTTTCTCTTCTGTAATTTTTCTGTTAGGATTCTGAAAACCGAAGCGGTAAACATGTTTGCTTCATATGCAATCTCTTCACATGTTTTCCATCGATCTTCTTCCAAAATGCTGTTGACGATAACCACAGAAGTATCATCCGTTGCATCTGATGGCTGCCCGCTTCTTGGGCCGTCTACGATGCTTTCCCGACCTTGGCAGAAACGAGAAGCCCACCGTGACACTGTGCTTACAATCCACTACACTAACCCCACAAACTTCACACAAAGCTTTATGAATTTTGGTAGGGGATTTTCCTTGCAAAGTTTAAATTTTAATGTAGGATTGCTGGTCACTACATGAGATCTGACCTGACTCTTTTTCTTCCTTCATTTCTAGCTAGAATTTTTGGAACAGGAACAAATTAGCCAGCAAACGTAGACGACTTTATACTGAAGTCTGACTCACATCTGGCGCAACGATTAGAGTGATTGCATAATCCTATGGGCAGTGCCTGTGCAGTGTGCAAAACTTTTGAATTGACTTACATAGAATTTTATGGCATGTATACCTTATCAGTAATTACAGCATTTGCCATTAGAAGACAGCTGAAATAAAATGGTTTATCAACAGGAAAAATCATTTTGTGTATCATGGTTCGTTAAACACAGACCGAGAGCTATGTAGAGAGTATTTAGGAAGTATCAAATATTGGCACCAGTAGTAAAGTCTGTTGAAAGTTACAGTGAGACCTTGGTTATACGTTTTTATAGGGGATGGCCTTAAAAAATGTATAAATGAAATTTCAAAATGTTATATACTTATGCTTTAAAGGAATATAAGATGTTCCTTAATAATGATTTATTTAAAGTCAAATTGGCGGCAAAAGAAAAAAGTTCCAAATCATAATATATTTTATCACATTGCAAAAATCAAAATACCCATGAAAATCAAACTCTTTTGATGACTCGGTCTATAAAAATCCTGATTTTAAATTAAGTGAAATCCTCGCAACGAAAAACCTGAGAGCAGTGCTTCAGTACAAAACTCGTGAATTAACAGCTTTTTTTCCCCCCTGCATATCCTGAGTGCATGGATTTGAAACCAGAATATTGATGATACATTTATGATTCTATTCTATTATGCCACGAAATAGTGGAGAACCACAAAGTTACTCCCAAGAGATTTTTCAGGGCATAAGTGCGCAAGTCATTAAATGCGAAATCAATTTTTCATCCAAACTGAAAGTAAACAACATATCCTTCTCTGATGGGATCAAGGTTTAACTTTGGCAGCACCAAGAAGAAACACAAGAATGCTGTGTCAGTTCTCTCAAAGTTGTTACATATTTTTTTGGGGTTATGTATAAAAAGAATCTTAGAGCTGTGAATTTTTGATAATCTGAAATTCAGATTTTAATGTACCGTATATATATACAGGTCGACCCCCGATTTTTATCTGAATATTTGCAGTTTCTGTATATCCCGTGTATAAGTCGACCCCCGATTTTTATGTGAATATCTGCAGTTTTTGTATACCTACCTATATTGTGTATAAGAACTTGCTGATGACCATTAGCCTGTACCATCCAAATGCGGACTCCACTGGGTTAAACGAACTCTTTCAAAGTTAAAAGTGTGATGGCGTTGCGCGAGCAATCCTGCCAGGATCCAACAGTCCCCCACCCAGACAGGATCGGTCCATAGACCCGCAGCTTGCTGCTGCCCCCGTGAGCTGGCACTTCTCACTCACCTCTCCGTCATGACCCGTGTGTGCATGTCATTGGGCAGGGGCTAGAAAACACCTCTGCCTGGGGGAATCGATCGCTGGTGTGAACTGCTTGGGGCGACTGCCCTTTATTAAAAAAACAGATACATGCACATTTATTTACACTGAGGAACTTATTTTAGAGGGAAATAAATCCTTTATTCAATGAGCCCTCTCACACAGAAATAACATTAAAACTATTTACATTGATACTTACACTGCTGCAGGACTAGGGCCAGTTCTGCGGTGATGACTCTGGGCCTGAGTCATCGGTTCCTCTTCTCCGTCTTCGTCCCTCTTCTATCTTTTTTCTTCTGCGGTCACCCCTCAATTAGGTAAACCATCTGCTGCTTGACCAACTGGATGATCCCCTGCCTCGCTCTTGGGTACGCAAGCAGGATCCAGAGGTCCCTTGTCTTTGTCAATTCTGGCACCAAAGTTCTTCTCTTACCTGAAAGAGAAACACATTCAAGAATCGTGTGCAACATCTGCAGTCAGGGCACCACAGCTGCACACTCGTTCCCATACCGCAAATCTGCGGAAGTACACCGGCGATATGCCATGGCGGGTTAGTACCTGGCTGAGGAACCCATTACTCTCAATGCGCCTGATCGAGACTTGGGGGGAGTATACCGCATGTTCTTCTGCCTGTATCCCCTTCATCCCATCTCTGTTGCCACTCCACTAATGTGGCTTTTTTCAGTTGTGTCTGCACGCTTTGCAGCGGCATTCACATCTGAAAATCTATGCCCTCTTTTCCAACAGCTTCCTTCGCTAGCTGGTCCGCCCGTTCATTTTCAACTGTACCGACATGGCTTCGGATCCAGTGGAAAGTAACCACCATACTTCCCGCAGTCTTTAGTAGCTCTTTTATCTCTCTGACAAGGGGAGTCTTACTTCCGAATTGACCAAGCGCTTTCAGGGCCGCTTGGCTGTCAGAGAAAATGCTACATGCCCCTTCACTGCTGATGGAGAGCCCACATCGCAGCGCTTCCCTGAACGCCAACAACTCTGCTTGAAAGACAGAGGAGTTGGGAGATAGTTTCACTAGTTCTGCATGAGTCTCGTTGCCATCCGAGTACTCACATAACCCTGTGCCAACACAACCACCGATCTTGGAACTGTCCGTGAACAGTTCCTTCCCCTGTTCTGTGGGGAGAGCTATGTCCCAAGTCAGACTGGGTTGCAAGCCCAGTCAATTCTCAGTAATTCCACCTCGGACGACCAATACTGGTGTCTGAGGAGAGATACGATAAGCAAGGTCTACGCATTGACGCTTCCCTCGCTTATTGTGTATAAATAATTTTTTTTATTTTTTTCTTCCCGAGGATGCGTCTGCATGCGGAAATGTGAACCTACTATTTATTGTTGTAGCTGGCTCTCGCAATGTTGCTTGCGGCAGTTTCCCGCAAAATGTAGGTGGAATTGAGGCACAATTCTGGGAATATGATAGGGCTCACAACCCTGGTTGAGAGAGTTTGCAGGCGAAGGTTACACACTTTAACAATATATGAACCTACTTTTGCACATAGTCCCCCACTAGAGCTGTAATAAGCTTCATTTTAAAAACTTCTGGTCGGGCTCGGGCTGCCATATATAGATTTTTTTTACCTGTCAGTTTTATCAAATAGTTATTGGTTTTACTTTCAAATTTTTTTTTTTTTTTTTTTTTTTTTTCCAGCAGCAGTTCTCACTCACCACCAGAAAGTTGTTCTTTTAGTTATGTCTGTTGTTTGGCTATCTGTAGGAGGGTGAATGAAATTTAATTAGTCCCTTTAGGCAATGCATTTGTTCCGTCCATGTGAAGCCGGCTGACAGCCACCAGGGAACGGCGACAGACCAGCCAGAGAAAATGCGTTAGAAGTGGGTGGGTAGGCTGGGGGTGGGGGTCCTGACTTGTAATACGAGGTATAAAAAGGAAACTGACAGGCGGCAAACATAAGAAAGAGTAAGGGGATAAGGGAACGGTTGAATTGCACCCTGATTTTCCGATCGGACAAAGGAAAGGAGAATGGATGTCTGGAAGACAGTAAAAGGCCAGTTAAGCTAACAATGTACAGTACTTTCCCATTCTCTAGTTTTATGATACCTAGCATTCGTTTCCTGGTGCTGCCGTTAGGTGCTTAGGATGCCGTTGAAGAGATTTTCTGAAGGCGTAAATTTGACCCAAGATTAGTCTTGATTACCCATGACGGTTTACGCATAAGGTTAAATTCTCTCCATAATTGCTTCGTAAAACTATACAGTAGCCGGAAAGACCGACGGGCCTTTGAAGTTTTCTGATGCTTTTTGTGATCAACATTTAAAACCAGTTACATCTTCCACGTACTGTAAAGAAGTGCATATATATATACATTGTTATTGTTAGTGAAACTGGGACATACTTTTTGTTGATGCCATATAAATTGTGGAACAAGATGAGTACATAAAAATATAGAAGGCACGAAAATGAAACTAGATGTTAAAATCATCTAAATAGAACTTTTGCTATGATTCCGGTTGGGGCGTGAAAGCTTAGAATCAATTTATAACATACGGAAAAAAAAAAAAAAAAAAATTACCTGATTAAATAGTTTAAATTAGATCTACCAAAACTGTTTGTGCCCTTCTGCACTGGATAGTTTTTACAGCAATTTAAAATTTTCAATAGTTCACGAAAGTTGCTAAAATAAAGCAAAAAAAAAAAAAGTCTACTTCGGGCTCGGACTCTATGACAAAAATGGCAGACAGTCCTCGGTTTCGGACTTATAAGACTTCGGGCCCGGGCGGTCTCGGGCCCCCAAAACTGAGCCCGAACTCACCTCTATCCCCCCACCCCCTCCTTTCTCCCACTTTTTGCGAGCGAGTTTTCTGCAGTTACTTCATTCATGGAGAGTAAAGCATTTGCTCCTGCAGCAAACAAATCGTGATGCATTTACCAAACGTTGTAAGGCACATCGTTTTTTAAAAAGAAAAAAAAACTTCCTGAAACATATTTGGAAAGCGTAAATAGGTCTTTATGCCAACTTGATAGTTTTTTATCTCATAAAGAGTATGCATGCCGTAAAAAAATAAATGTGTAACTTTTGAAGTTTTCAATGGATTTCTTCAAAATTTAAAGTGAATTTTTATTTTGTTGTATTGTGGACACTGTAAAATTTGCACGCAACTATTTAAAAAATTGAAGAAAATTTGTTCTATAAAGTTTTCTCCCACTACCCTGTGCAGCGTAGCAGCTGTCGGAGAGAGGTCTTTTATCTACTCCCGAGTTTTATCCCCCCTCTCCACCATGTTTGTGACAAACAGTCGGCTTTAGTGACAAAACCAAACATCGCCCCATTCAGTAAAGATGCAATCATTTTTGCTCACTCTTAGTCTTCAGAAAAGGTTACTGTTTGTTTGATTTTTAGAGCCGGGGCACACTCGGTTTAATAACAAATGTAAATACGCTGTTAAACTAATACACTTTTTTACTATCAGTGGCGATGTTATTCTGAGCGATCGGCCAAGTTTAAACACTTTCGTTTTCAGGATGCATTGATAAAGTTACCGCTGTTCTGTAGATTGCCACGCCTCTCTTCTCCGCCCTCGCTAAGCAGGGGCAGCGGTCTCCTTTTGAAATAGTCTGTTATTTTTCTTCTTCATCCCCCCTGTCAAGAATTGAGCACGACGTGACCTTCGGCACGGTGCAACTTATAAACTACTGGCTGACGCGTTCACCTCTTTCCTCTGGTATCAGATTTACCAGCGGGGCAGTCAAAGCCATATCGACAGATCTAAAACGGACTTTGAGACATCCTTGCTAAATGAGTTTTTCTATTAGTGAATAAAAAAACTCGTACATATAAAATCGAGAAAATTCTTAGCAATAATTTTCTTCTGTACCAGTAACACCCGGAAAATGATTAAATATACAACTGCAAATGAACTGATGGCGCAAAGGGCTAAATGTGCGCATTTCCATAAGGCATCAAAATTTTGGTTTTCAACCTATCAGAAATATTTTCCGTGTATAGTTCAACCACCTAATTTCGACTTAAATATTTCATTAAAAAAAGTCGACCTATACACGAGTATATACAGTATAATCGCAAAAAGTGTATAAATGAATTATGTACAACTGAGTTAAAAAAGTGATAGAAACTACAGTAAAATATCAAGATTAACACAGAATTACATATATAAAAGTGAGAAACGTATAACTGAGAAACATAAAATGGAGGTTCCACTGTATATCTTATGTTTATGATAACTAGTTGCATCTGTGAAAAGATGAGTCCAGGTTGGCCTCATGTAAGTGAAGAAACCTCTCATCATATATTATAAATTTCACTAAATTATGGGATTTACTCAGGAATAAAAGGATATTACTATCAAATTTTTGGGTAGCACCCCTATCCTTCTTCAGGTGTTCCCATTCGTGAGCTAAATTCCGACCGTTCAAATGATTTAATGTTGTACCTCTTCTTTTCTCTATTTCCAATCCTTCTAAAAATTTTCTCTTGAAAAATTTTTCAGAACTTCTATTTCTCACTGGAAATAGGGAGAAGAGGTACAATTTCTTTCCAGTCCTTTTGAAAATTTTCTCTTGGAAAAAAATATCAGAACTTCTCTCTATTTCTCACTAGAAATAGAGAGAAGAAGAGGTACAACATTAAATGATATGAAAAGTTGGAATTTAGCTCACGAATGGACTGCCGTGGAGATGACCTCAGGTTCGATCCTGGGCGGGTACAAACGTTCGAACCACTAAATACCCGCCGTGCGTCGGATGGGCACGTTAAGCCGTCGAATCTCCGGGTACTGGCCCCCGATAACAAATAAGGGCGTCTTCCTCTCTTTTTCTACCTCTCTTCTGTGTCACTTTTCTATTGGGCACTCTAGCCCAAATCTTCTAGCTTCCTGTTTCTAAGGGTTGTTTTAAGACCTGGGGTCAGACACTCCCTTCCTAAAATCCTCTACATCTGATCTGATCTGAGCTCACAAATGACACCTACTATATAGTTTAGTCCTGAGGAAGGGTAGGGGAGCTACCTGAAAATTCTACTGTAAATACTATCCTTTTATTCCTGAGTAAATCCCATAAGTTAGGGAAATTTATAATATATGAAGTCTAGGAATAGCCATGACATCAATTATAACCTCTCATCATGATTGCTAATCTTTTCTGCAAGGCCAGTCAATGCAAGTCAGCATGGCAATGCAACTTGTGTGTTGAATGTGCCATTGAAAACTGTATGGAGAATTGTATGGTGATTGTTGTCTGAGTCACTGACTATAACTGTTGCAGGCAATACAAATGAAAAGCAGAAGATTATGTTTGACATTTTGTAGGAATGCAATACTCATACAGGGAAAATTATAGTTCTCTGTCAATTTGTCATACAAAAAATAGTTAAGTCCTCATTGCATCACAGAATTGGCAAAAAAAAACAGTTTGCATATTTTTGTCATTACGTGCATTATAACTTTTTATTATAGTTGTTACAACATTTATCTTCCTTGCATGTTGAGGGAAATTATGTATTTTGGTTCAGTGTAAGCAGTTGGTTATTTATTAAGCTTTAATAGCACCAATGCCAGGAAAATAAAAATGGGTAAATAAATAGATAAAAGTGCCAGCCACAATAAAAGTAGAGAAAAGCTTAGCAGAAAGGGGAAATTCTGATAGTGGAACCACCATATATTGACTTTGTGCCAGCATATAAACAGAAAATTAAACATGAGTTCTATACAGGAGTTACCAGGTGGGAGTTCAGAAAATGCAATTTTTTAATTGACATTGGAGTATGATGGCACTCATTGAAGTTTTAATTTCCCCATAGCTGCTGTGCCAAAAGGTCTTTTTTCGTAGTTCCAGCCACATGATAGCATGCATTGTTATGAATCATAAGTATTGAATCACCTCAAATGAAATGTGGACGGTTTTATAAACTTTCTACAGAATGCAGGTAAAAGGAAAGCATTTGGTAATGCTCCACATTCATTGTGTGGGGATTGCATGTTAGAGGAGGAGACCTTTTCATGTTGTAAGCAATAGTAGGCATCAGTTTAACATTATAAAGGTCCTGCTGAAGTGTTTTTTTGATGTGGAGTGCCTGGAAGGCACCATTCATTAGACTTTAATTGTAGCTCTGGCTCATAAGCTGAGCAGGTTTTGTCAGTATCAATGATACTGAGCAGTAATGCATTACTTTCAACTTCGAATGTAGTAAGTACCATTCAAGCACATATATAGCACTTCAGTGAATGAAATAGTGTGGAGACCTACTGTGCTGAAGTTTTGCTGTTACAAAGGATGTCTTTCATGATGTGATGAATAGTGAAATGAGATTAATTCCAACTTCTGTAGCTAATTGGTGCATCATCCAATCTTTCCATGTCCATTCAGGACTGTATAATCAGAACTTTCTTTAACAAGATTATTTGTCATTCTACATGGTGATTGTCCCCGACTGTGTTCCGATTGTGGCAAAAGGCTGGTACTCGCAATGCAGTGGGGCCAAGCATTGTTATTGTATGCTTCCTTTAGTCCATGCCAACATCAGCTTGCACTATGGCTGTATGTCACTTTTTATTTTTATTGAGCGGCACTATTCATCTTTCAGAGACTTGTCTCAGGGCACTCTCTGACCTGCAACTTTTGTGACATCTTCTGTACTATCATGCCATTGTATGACTCATTGCTTACATATTAAGACCTGGTCTGTTATCTGTAAAATGCACAGATGGTGTCTTGTGGCTGTTCTAGCCCATTCATAGAAGTGCATGCTGGGCACTTCTGTTGAATACACTAGAACAGTCTCTCTCAACTCTCATATATCCTGTCTCTTTTAGCCATCATTGCTATTTAATGTTTTTGTTATTAAGGGTAATGTCTCAAATAAGAAGGCAGATGCTAAGAAGAGAGCAAATAAAGGCCACTTAAAGACATCAACCAAAGTAAAGATTTCTGGAATAATTTTTTGGAACCGTGGACATAATTTTTTGGAATAGTTACACAGTGTAAAAAATACTAATTTGAAACTGTAATTCACACGATGCCAAAAACAACAAAGAATTTTCTGTCTCACAATGTGATAGTCATTGAACAGTCTCATCAAAGCTTCCAGAAGGAAACTCTTTATGGCTACCTTGGCTGTTTTAGCACCCTGCAAGGTATAGCTGGAGTTGCACAATGACTGCATTAGAATTATTTGTTATGCAAGAACTAATTCATTTGAAAACTAATTTGAAGAGTTCATTCTATGATGCTTAAGACGCAATCCTTAGACTTTGGAAAAAAAGAAGCCAACTTTTAATCTCGGAGGGCATGGGTTGTGTTTTATTTTTTAACCTAAATAGAATAAAGTTGCATATAGTAATATGGGGTATGTAATGGAGTTTCAGATTGTTAAGGTGAAATTTTTTATAACTTAGATGTTAGTAAGGCATACAGTTTTAGCATGAAAGCAAGCAGGGTGGGATTTTTCGAACCAAAGTTTGGGCTTGTGTTGTATCAACAGTTATGGAAGCTAGGTTTTATAAAATTAAATGGCCATAATGTTATCTGTGACTAAATTGTCTTGAGAAATGTGTGTGATTTTATGCAGCATTTCCCCTTGTATAACACAGTTTAAATCATCTTGCAGACCATGGAGACACAAAAGGTTTGGGTTCCAGATGCTGCTGATGGGTTTAAACCAGGAAGAATAGTTGACATTGGAGGAGAATCTGTTTCAGTGCAATTAATTGATGACCCTAAACAGGTAAGAAATTTTTCTTGTGTTGTATCAACAATTATGGAAGCTAGATTTTATAAAATTAGATAGTGGTTAATTTAATTTATAATTAAATCAATGAAGGAAGAAATATTCTTCATAATACATGGGAAATTGATAAAATATCTGTTTGCTTTGAATATTCTAATTTATAGTTGATGTGCCACAAGTTTTTCCATTATTCTTTTTTTTAAGTTTATGTGTATGTTTTTTTCTTAACAGAATTATTTGCTTGAATGCAAATTCCAGATTTTTGAAATGAGAAAATGATTATGGTTATATTTATAAGTTTGGATTCGGAGAGGTTGGAAGTGATACTGGGTGTCATTTTATTATCTCTTTTGTCCCTTGCCATAAAAATCATCTGATCACAGCTGAAATGAACAACTATTCAGTGGTTTCTCTGGCAGTTCTTCTGATATGTATCTATAATTTAAAGGCAAAGTGTTTTCATGTGATTTATTTGTCAGTCAGCTACAAGATATTTTTAATAAGGCATAAGTGCACTGATAACAAAAGTCAAAGTAAAAAAACCTTCTTAGTGGGTTGTCTGCATGGGATACAGCATTTTTAACTCTTCCAATTGTTTAGCAGTACTTAGCCAAGCATTTGAGTGGTTGATTTTGAATGATGAGCTCATGAATTCAAATCATTGGGCAGACATGGATGTTATGTCCATTTTGATTTTGTTTCTATACCCTCTGTGTGTGAGGGGCTAGTAAATCTCAGGAATGTCTTTCTATTACTTTTAGTGCTGTTGGCAGCTATGAAACCATGTGCAAGAAAAGAAAATATCTGCACAATATAGTGTGTACAGTAGAGTCTTGGTGTACACAAGTTGTCGTTTCTTGTGCTGGAAATGGGAACAAATATCTGTTCATACTCAGGGTGATCCTAAATTCCTTTGTGTTGAATACTCAAGTGTGGGATATGGTGGGCCTACCACACTTGAGAAAGATGGTCCACCACAGTATCGACCTGGAACTGGAAAAAGGCGAATCAGAAAGAGATCTCGGCTGAGTGAGTGTAAGATTGGTGTATGGAATACTACTAGAGGTATAAATGGCAAGGTGATTGAAAAGATGAATAATTGTAAATGCATTTATGGCACCTCTATTCATAGTGATTGTGGAATAACTTTTTACGGGTCTTTTAGAGGTTATTTTTAATGAAAGTTGGTTGTCAAATTTTCGAACTAAAGCCTAGTTCGTCATCAGGACTATGTCACTGGAGTAGTTGCTGCCACTCAATTGGAAGAGACCATCCGCAATTATCGTTAATTGTGGTACTTCTTCTTCTTGCTATTTCGATCCCTTCTTCTAGTTTTCTCTTTACTAAGTTTGACTGGTGGGCGATTATTTTCACTGAGTCCCAATTTATGGAGTGTCCACTTGCTTGTACATGTCTGTCTAGCCCTGTTTTGTTCCCAATGTTCCTAATAGCTGCTTGGTGTTCTTTCATTCGGACCTTAATACTTCTCCCTGTTTCTCCTATATAGCTGAGTCCGCAGTTACAGTCGATGCAGTAAATTACTCCTTCTTGCAATTGGATGTCCAATTCTTTCTGCTTTAAAGCTGGCAGGAATTTCTTTATTTTGTTATTAAGATCTGGAGCTAGCCTGATATTATATTTTGCTCCGATCCTTTTCAGTTTCTCGAAAAGTCCCTTGTGGTACGTAATTTTGCTGGTGAATTTGAAGTTGGTTTTTTCCTGCTTCTTTTTTGGCACTTGTTTAAATATTTTCTCAACATATGGGGAGGGGTAATTGTTTTCTGCCAACATTTCCTTTAATTCTTCTTTGTGAAGATCTTTTGAGAAGCTGAAGAGACCAGGATTTCAATTTTTTCCAAAAATTGTCTCGCTGTATTCGATTTAATATAATCAGGGTGGAATGAGCAGAAGTCTAACATCTTCCCTGTGTTGGTGGGTTTTCTAAAAAGCTGAGTGAATATTTTCCCTTCTCTTGAGGTCAAGGTTAAATCCAGGTAATTGATGCTATGGTCTTTTTCCTGTTCCAGGGTGTACTTCAAGGTATTCTCTAGTAAGTTAAATTCTTCCAGAATCTGAGAGGGTAGAGATTGGTCCACAGTATCTACTATAATTAGGACATCATCCATGTACCTTACATAGAGAGCAAACAAGGAGGGTTGTATAAGGATTTTTGCCTCTAGTTTACTTATATAATAATTTGCTAGCAGAGGTGCTAGTGGAGAACCCATTGCAAGTCCTGAAGTTTGCCTGTAATATTTCTTTCCAAACTGGAAGAAATTATTCTTGAAGGAAAATAGGAGCAGTTCATATATGCCAAGTAGTATTTCTCTATTGTGATTATGGAATACTATTTTTTCTGCCAGGTCATCTGCAATGAATTCCAGTAGGAGGTCCAGGTTAATGTTGGTATACATAGAGACTATATCCAGGCTTGCCATTACTGGATGAATTAATTCTGGCAAGTTGTCCAGTTTTCTTTTTAGCTGCATGGAATTTTTTAGTAGGTAGGGAGGAGAAGGGAAAATATCTCTGAGGTGACCAAGCAAATAATAATTAATGTTGGAGAGTGGCGAATTTCTAGTGTCTATTATAGGTCTTATTGGATGGCCTTCTTTGTGAACTTTTATCGTACCATAGATCTGTGGAATTCTTGACTGAATTTTGGAGAAGTTTTTGAAGAGCTCATTAAGCTGTTTTTTATTTCTTAAAGAGCTGATTAATCTCTCCAACATTAATTATTATTTGCTTGGTCACCTCAGAGATATTTTCCCTTCTCCTCCCTACCTACTAAAAAATTCCATGCAGCTAAAAAGAAAACTGGACAACTTGCCAGAATTAATTCATCCAGTAATGGCAAGCCTGGATATAGTCTCTATGTATACCAACATTAACCTGGACCTCCTACTGGAATTCATTGCAGATGACCTGGCAGAAAAAATAGTATTCCATAATCACAATAGAGAAACACTACTTGGCATATATGAACTGCTCCTATTTTCCTTCAAGAATAATTTCTTCCAGTTTGGAAAGAAATATTACAGGCAAACTTCAGGACTTGCAATGGGTTCTCCACTAGCACCTCTGCTAGCAAATTATTATATAAGTAAACTAGAGGCAAAAATCCTCATACAACCCTCCTTGTTTGCTCTCTATGTAAGGTACATGGATGATGTCCTAATTATAGTAGATACTGTGGACCAATCTCTACCCTCTCAGATTCTGGAAGAATTTAACTTACTAGAGAATACCTTGAAGTACACCCTGGAACAGGAAAAAGACCATAGCATCAATTACCTGGATTTAACCTTGACCTCAAGAGAAGGGAAAATATTCACTCAGCTTTTTAGAAAACCCACCAACACAGGGAAGATGTTAGACTTCTGCTCATTCCACCCTGATTATATTAAATCGAATACAGCGAGACAATTTTTGGAAAAAATTGAAATCCTGGTCTCTTCAGCTTCTCAAAAGATCTTCACAAAGAAGAATTAAAGGAAATGTTGGCAGAAAACAATTACCCCTCCCCATATGTTGAGAAAATATTTAAACAAGTGCCAAAAAAGAAGCAGGAAAAAAACCAACTTCAAATTCACCAGCAAAATTACGTACCACAAGGGACTTTTCGAGAAACTGAAAAGGATCGGAGCAAAATATAATATCAGGCTAGCTCCAGATCTTAATAACAAAATAAAGAAATTCCTGCCAGCTTTAAAGCAGAAAGAATTGGACATCCAATTGCAAGAAGGAGTAATTTACTGCATCGACTGTAACTGCGGACTCAGCTATATAGGAGAAACAGGGAGAAGTATTAAGGTCCGAATGAAAGAACACCAAGCAGCTATTAGGAACATTGGGAACAAAACAGGGCTAGACAGACATGTACAAGCAAGTGGACACTCCATAAATTGGGACTCAGTGAAAATAATCACCCACCAGTCAAACTTAGTAAAGAGAAAACTAGAAGAAGGGATCGAAATAGCAAGAAGAAGAAGTACCACAATTAACGATAATTGCGGATGGTCTCTTCCAATTGAGTGGCAGCAACTACTCCAGTGACATAGTCCTGATGACGAACTAGGCTTTAGTTCGAAAATTTGACAACCAACTTTCATTAAAAATAACCTCTAAAAGACCCGTAAAAAAAGTTATTCCACAATCACTATGAATAGAGGTGCCATAAATGCATTTACAACTAGGATTAAAACCACATACGGGCTGGATATATGGCGAAACATCAGAAAGATAGAAAGGAGTAAGTGCAAAAGCGACAAATGTAAGTCACAACTGTATTTTCTTAAGAAATGTAAAAGAGCTAATTTTGTTCCACCTTCTTTGAGACTCACGAAAAACATCGCGGAAAATCTGTCAAGAAATTTTATTAAAAAAATAGAACTAAAAACGGTGAATGGCGCGATTCGTAATAAATTCAAAACTATTGAGCAATGCGAACGAATAGAAGCTCGTATTTGGACCTCTTCATTAGGTGAAATTCCGGAAGCAGAAAAGAAAAATATTGATAATTGGTTAGCTAAAGCAGTGAGAGATAAAAACAAAAAGTTTAAGGAAAAATTGAGAATTAAAGAGAATAAGTGGTTGAATCCAAAGTTAATGTCTACAGCACCTGGCCCACAGTTAATACCATCCCCCACTAACAAACATGTTATAGATCTGACGGAAGAAGGAGTAGATGAAAACCTGATTAATCTCCTCAATAAGGGATATAATTACAACCTTTCCTCCGCAACACTTGATAAAAAACGTATACTGATTGATTTAGAAAGCATCTGTAGTAAGGTAGAAAGAGAAGATGAAAATACAGCAGTTACTTTAAGGAAAGAATTCTCAGACTGCGTCTCAAAATTTGTAAAAAAGCCAGTAAAAGTTGATTACAATTTTAATAGAAATGCCATTACTGACCTTAAAAAATTCAAAGCCAATGATAAAGTAGTAGCACTGAGAGCAGATAAGAGCAAAGTTTTGGTATTGGTAGAAAAAGAGAAGTATTACAATAAAATGGAAGCTGAATTGAGCAAGCCTTATTATGAAGAACTCAATGGTAATCCTATAGATCAAACTGTAAAAAATCTTAAGAAATTAATCAGCTCTTTAAGAAATAAAAAACAGCTTAATGAGCTCTTCAAAAACTTCTCCAAAATTCAGTCAAGAATTCCACAGATCTATGGTACGATAAAAGTTCACAAAGAAGGCCATCCAATAAGACCTATAATAGACACTAGAAATTCGCCACTCTCCAACATTAATTATTATTTGCTTGGTCACCTCAGAGATATTTTCCCTTCTCCTCCCTACCTACTAAAAAATTCCATGCAGCTAAAAAGAAAACTGGACAACTTGCCAGAATTAATTCATCCAGTAATGGCAAGCCTGGATATAGTCTCTATGTATACCAACATTAACCTGGACCTCCTACTGGAATTCATTGCAGATGACCTGGCAGAAAAAATAGTATTCCATAATCACAATAGAGAAATACTACTTGGCATATATGAACTGCTCCTATTTTCCTTCAAGAATAATTTCTTCCAGTTTGGAAAGAAATATTACAGGCAAACTTCAGGACTTGCAATGGGTTCTCCACTAGCACCTCTGCTAGCAAATTATTATATAAGTAAACTAGAGGCAAAAATCCTTATACAACCCTCCTTGTTTGCTCTCTATGTAAGGTACATGGATGATGTCCTAATTATAGTAGATACTGTGGACCAATCTCTACCCTCTCAGATTCTGGAAGAATTTAACTTACTAGAGAATACCTTGAAGTACACCCTGGAACAGGAAAAAGACCATAGCATCAATTACCTGGATTTAACCTTGACCTCAAGAGAAGGGAAAATATTCACTCAGCTTTTAGAAAACCCACCAACACAGGGAAGATGTTAGACTTCTGCTCATTCCACCCTGATTATATTAAATCGAATACAGCGAGACAATTTTTGAAAAAAATTGAAATCCTGGTCTCTTCAGCTTCTCAAAAAGATCTTCACAAAGAAGAATTAAAGGAAATGTTGGCAGAAAATAATTACCCCTCCCCATATGTTGAGAAAATATTTAAACAAGTGCCAAAAAAGAAGCAGGAAAAAACCAACTTCAAATTCACCAGCAAAATTACGTACCACAAGGGACTTTTCGAGAAACTGAAAAGGATCGGAGCAAAATATAATATCAGGCTAGCTCCAGATCTTAATAACAAAATAAAGAAATTCCTGCCAGCTTTAAAGCAGAAAGAATTGGACATCCAATTGCAAGAAGGAGTAATTTACTGCATCGACTGTAACTGCGGACTCAGCTATATAGGAGAAACAGGGAGAAGTATTAAGGTCCGAATGAAAGAACACCAAGCAGCTATTAGGAACATTGGGAACAAAACAGGGCTAGACAGACATGTACAAGCAAGTGGACACTCCATAAATTGGGACTCAGTGAAAATAATCGCCCACCAGTCAAACTTAGTAAAGAGAAAACTAGAAGAAGGGATCGAAATAGCAAGAAGAAGAAGTACCACAATTAACGATAATTGCGGATGGTCTCTTCCAATTGAGTGGCAGCAACTACTCCAGTGACATAGTCCTGATGACGAACTAGGCTTTAGTTCGAAAATTTGACAACCAACTTTCATTAAAAATAACCTCTAAAAGACCCGTAAAAAAGTTATTCCACAATCAAGATGAATAAGTATAGATTGGATGTGCTGTGTGTAAGTGAAACCAAAAAGAAGGAAATTGGGATAGAAGAAGCGAATGGAACGGTGAGTGTGTGGTCTGGAGTATTGGATAATATGAGAGGGCAGGCTGGTGCAGGTGTGATTTTAAGTGAAAAGATGAAGAACAACTTGATTCACTATAGCTGCCTGCATAAGTGAGAGAATTCTTTGGATTCATTTGAAAGTGAAACTTCAGAGAATAGTAATTGTTGTAGTGTATGCTCCTTGTGTCTTGGAACCTTCAGATAGGAAGGAAGATTTCTGGAATGAGCTAAAAGTTGTTTTGAGCCAGTTTGGTGCTAAAGAGAAAATTATAATAGCAGGCAGGGGCGGCTCATGGCAACTGAAACAGGTGGGGCCAGTAGCCGAAGTCCAACAATGAAATAAAAAAAAAGTCATTATTAGGCCAACTATTCAGACCCCCCCCCAATATTCCTTTACTCTGCCTCTGTTTACCCCCTTGACTAACAATAATGCCCAAATCAGGTAGGAATGTGTCAACTATTGTATTGCACACAAAAAAAATTTCCTCAGAATAGAATGCATGACTATTAACAGAAAAATGTTAAAACTCCTTAAATAAAATTTTTACCTTAAAACATATGAGCATTAAAAATGTTAGTTGTGCTTTGTGTTTCTTCAGATTTCTCAACTGAGTAATAATAATCACAGGATTCACAGGATAAAAAAATGTAGTGAAAAAATAACTCCAAATATATGCAGGGAGGGAATGTTTCATGAATTCCATCCCATATAGAATGAGTACCATACTACCATTTGCATTATTTGAAAGGTTTAACCTTTTTTTTTTTAAAGAACTTGTGAAACCTAAAAGCATATATGTACTCGTGTGCAAATTATACTTACAGGTTTTCTCATTTATTTATTTATTTTTAACATAGAAAATCATCTTAGTTAAAACTGAAATTAGTTCTGCAAAGCGCTCTGTAAACTTCATACTCTTGGAAACTCAGATTCTTGGGCTGATGAGCACCAAGTTTTTTGAAGTGAAGCTTTTCGACTCAAATTCTTGGGCTGATGAGCACTGTGTTTTTTAAGTGGTGAAGCTCAAACTAAAAATTCTTGGGGTGATAAGCACTGAGTTTTTAAATGAAGCTTTTCTTCCAGATTTAAAGCAAAGAACGGAGATATTAACAAAATATCTACTCCATTCAATGTACACGACATGCAAAAAAGTCACGACACAAAGGAACAACACATCACCAAGAGAGACACACACAGAAAAAAACAACTAACTGAACTTTGCTACGGCATTTGAAAATCTTCTGCCACCTTTGAGCTTGTTGGCTTGGTCGGGGTAAGCTTCTCTGTCAACCTACGGCGTTAAGGAAACGAATACTCTCCCGGCCAATCAAATTAGTGCGGGGCCAGATCTATCTGGCCCCACAGATTTTCCACACGCGGTTAAGACAGTGTGGTATGTAGGTCTTCATACTGAATGAGACTGGGAGGAAATCTCCTCTTTGCTTGTGTAGTGATGTTACTGGGGCCTATTGAAGCTGGCCCCAATAACCTCACACTCTGAACGTGATCTCTTTCCTCAGGGAATAGTTTTTCGTTTTTGAAGGAAACTTTTCCCTTAGGTAATGGTTTTTGAAGGGAAAGGTTTATCACCATGTAGTTAAGAGAGAGAATAAGAATAAGGGCAAAAAAAAAATATTTGTAGAAATAGAAATTTTCAGGTGGGGCCCGGCCCCTAATGACGAACCGCCCCTGATAGCGGAAGATTTTAATGCTAGAGTAGGTGTGCAGAATACGATTTCTGATAATGTGCTGGGTAAGTTTAATTATCCTTGTGTGAATGATAATGGTGAACTATTAATTGAACTCTGCATTGAGAATGGTTTGTGTGTATCTAATACATTTTTCAACCACAAGTATATCCACATATGTACTTTGGAAAATCATATTCTTGGTCAAAAGAGTGTTGTAGTTTTTGTTGTTTATGATCAGCGTCTGAAACACTTAGTTGTTGACACTTGTGTGGTGAGAGGTGCGGATGTTGGTTCTGATCATTACTTGGTAGTGTCACAAGTGAAATTGAATGTTGGTTGGAGGGAAAGGTAAAGGAAGAGGCCCAAGATGGAAAGAATAAAGGTTGAAAGGCTCCCTGAAGATCATCAGCGTTATTCTGATGTACTTAGAGAACGACTGAAGAAGCTGAAGTCTTGTGAGAGGGATGTAGAAAAGAAGTGGGAATGTTTTAAGAACTGTTGTCACTGTTGCTTTAGAGGTCTGTGACACCACAATAGTGGGTAACAATAGAGGTGATGCTTGGTGGAATGATGAGATTGAAGAAACAGTATAAAGAGAAAGAAGGAAGCTTATTTGGAGATGTTGCAAGGTAGAGTTTCTGTGGATGAATAGCACTGTAAGAAGCGTGAAGCCGCTAAGCTGGTTTGCCAGAGTAAGGCAAAGGATTGGAAGGAGAAGGTGGAAAAGCATGAATTGGCTTTTTAAAAAGATAGGAAGACTTTCTGGAAGTACACGAGACTCAGGAAAAATAGGGGAAACAAAAGTTGTAAGTTGTGTGAAGAATAGGGTTGGAAATGATAAGGGAGCCCAATGAGTTAAGTGAAAGATGGGGTGAATACTTCTATGAATTATTAAATCAGGAAAGCTAAGGTGATTCTGATGCAGATGATGTTACAGTGAAGAATGGAAGCACAGGAAAGATTTCAACAGAAGAGGTGTGTAAAGCTCTAAAATCTCTTCAGAATGGTAAGGCTCTGGAAGTTGATGGCATAACTGCAGAGATGTTGAAATATAGTGGTGACTCTGTAATCGACTAGTTAACTGAAATTTGCCAGTTGTGCTGGGAGTTAGGAATGGTCCCTCAGGATTGGAAGAATGCTATCATTATTTCCTTGTATAAGGGAAAAGGTGATCAGACTGACTGCAAGAACTATCATGGTATTAGCCTACTAAGTAGGCCAGGGAAAGTGTTTGGTAAGGTCGTTGTTGAAAAAGTACGGGGTCTTATGTCAGAGAAAAGTGTGGGAAGTTCAGAGTGGTTTGATCCATATTATAGGCTTCACTAACCAAATTTTTACATTATGCATGATGATTGAAAAGTATCTGGCTGTTGGTAAGTACATTTTTGCTGCCTTAATAAATTTTGAGAAAACTTGCGACTAAGTAAATAGGACACTTTTGTGGAAGGTATTGAATGAATATGGTGTTACTGGGAATCTACTTCACAGTGTAAAAGCCATGTATGCTGGCAGTAGAGCTTGTGTACGAGTGAATGGTGTTTTATCAAAATGGTTCTCTATTGGTTCAGGAGTCGGACAAGGTTGTGTAATGTCACCATGGCTGTTTAATATATTTATGGATGCGTAATGCCAAAATAGATAATACTGGTTTATGTCTTGGTGATATCCATGTGTGTAGATTGCTGTATGCTGATGACACTGTCCTCTTGGCAGAGGGCAAAAGTGAGTTGCAGTGTATGTTGTCCCAGATGTATGAAGTTTGCATGAAATGAAGTTTGCATGAAATTCAATAAGAGAAAAACCAAAGTTATGGTTTTTGAGAAAGGAACTGGTAGCAGTGAATGTAATGTAAGTTTAAATGGCACAGTGATTGACCAGATGAGTGAGTTTGTGTGTTTAGGAAGCATGATTGACAGAGAGAACAAATTGGGTGGTGAAATTAGTAGGCAAGTGAATTCTTCATTGAAAGTCATGGCTGCTCTGGGAGGTTTTCACAGGAATGATGGGTTCTCAAGACAGTCCCACATGGCTGTGTATGAAAGTGTAATTGTTCCTACTCTGATGAGTGGCAGTGAAACCTGGGTACTACAGAAGAAACATAGAAGGGGTTTGTCTGCTGGAGAAATGCATTACTTACAGGGAAAGTTTGTGGCAAGACATGTTCTGATTGTGTGAGGAATGAAGATGTGTTGCAGTTGTGTGATGTGAAGCAAAATGCTACTAGCAAGGTGGAGGCTAATATTCTTTGGTGGTTTGGCCATGTTGAAAGAATGAATGATGAGATGCTTACTAAGAAAATCTTTTTAGCCCAAGTGGCAGGAAGGAAAGGCAGAGGAAGGCCAAGGAAGTCATGGGAGGATCAGATTCAGGAGTGTCTGCATGAGAAGAAGATTATGAGTACGAAGTATAGAAGATCTTGTGTACGGCAAGATTGTTCTATATATCACAGACCAGCCGGACCCTGGCTTAGGAGTCCTGCAATTTAGTGTCACTGCTCCTAAGTGAGAGCTTCGCACCAAAAGAAAATGATGTAATATACTGGGTGGTAGGCTTGGCTAGTTTCACACTTTTTAGCCAAAAGTCGGTAAGTAATTTATTGCTTTGCCCCCTCCCCACTAAAAAACAAAAGAAAAACAAAAACAAAAAAGCAATGAAACTGCTGCTAGTTGCTCTGGTGATTTCTTGGGTTGGCAAGAGGTATGGATTGTGGTCACAATTCGGAACCGCTGTTGTAATATATGATCTACTTTGGGCATTTTGGTAGTCCCTTTTCAGTATGCCCTTGTTTTTTCTTCTTCAAACTAATATATTGTTATTAGATAAAAAGTCCAAAATGAGAGAGAGAGAGAGATAGCACGTACAAAAGTACCTGTTTTGTTTCTCCCCACTTTTACAAAGCGAAAGCAGTTTTTGACTCAGTTGTATTTTTGTGATGGTGTGTTTCTTTAGATTGCATTTTTAATAGTATTTTCTAAAAGTAATTTTTGGTTGTATTTAAGTTGCACAACCATTACCATATATTTTCAAAAAAGAGATTTCATTAAGCTGCTTCAAAGATATGTAATTTGATTAATTTTGTACTTTAATATATACTAAACACACACACACAAAGGAGTAAACATTAACATGATTTCTTCATTTTTTTTGGCAGTCATTTGCATTTTTAGGGTGTATTTTTTCATCATATCTGTCAAGATAATTTTTTATGTATACTTACTACACTGTAGTAATGTTTGAGTTGGAAGTCTTTTGTAAATATATGTTTCTTTGAAATTATTGATCAAAGTACAATGTATATATTTTAATTTATTTATTTTTGGGCAATTTTTTAAAATCACGATGACCCAAGTTATGACTGTATTTAATTATTGTATAATTTGATTTAATTGCAGGTAATTCCAGGGAATCATATGCAACATTAACATGTGCAATTTTTGGGTGGCACTCCAACCCAGCTTTGGGTCTCTCAGGGTAGTAGATGTTACTATTCACACAGTAATGACCAACCATTTTGGTTACTAAACATGGCTCTTCCTATTTGTACATCTTCTGACTTCCCTTTTACAAAGTGCCAGCAAGGAGATATTTCAAAGGAATCTCAATTAATTGTTATGTCTGGTGTTTTGAATGTATCTGTCAAAAGTTCTGTTTTGATGGTAATATTTTTTATTGCAGCTTTATGTTCCAGTACATGGGCTTTAAGTCATCTTCTGGTTTCACCTATGTAGGTAATTACCATAATTGCAGTCAACTTTGTATGGACTACTGCTACCAGAAAACATTTTCAACTTATTTAACAGTTTCCATGATTCACACAGTAGTTCTTCAAGAAGATAATAGCCTCAACTATTTTGACAGTTTCAGAAGGGAAAATCTGCAGAAAATTGTATAAAAAAAAAAAACCCTACCAGTGTTAACAAGTTTCTAGACTACCACTCCTCTTACCATCTCACATACTTGAAATTTAATGTTGCTGTACAATTCCTAGATAAATTTTACTCTGTGTGTACTTCTGGCAAGTTGAAAAAAAATAATGAAATAAAAGCTTTACTTACATATAATAACTACCCTTCTATGATTAAAAATATTTATTATAAAGAAATAAGTTCAAATTCAATTAAACAATAACATGAACTAAGAAAAGTTACTTATGTAAAAGTTTATTTGAAAACACTAGAGAATCAGCAAAAAAAATCAGGTTAGATTTGTTTTGGGACTTAATAAGAAAATTAATAAATGCTTTTCTGCTATAAAACAAAAAGTTGGCAATGTTCTACAGTGTTGACCGCAGTTGTGGCGAAGCCTACATAGGTGAAATCAAAAGACAAAGTAAGACTGATATAGGCAGAACATAAAACTTTAATAAGAATTATTAGAAGAAAGACAGAACTTGGCAGGCATGCTCAAAACATACATACATACATATCACTAAGCTGTTCTCTGAGATTCAGAGGTTAGCTCCAAAAAGAAATACAAACTTCCAGATATTTTTACTTATTGTTGTCGTATCAAACTTCGCCATTTACAGCGATCTTGACATACAACTCGTGCTTCAGTGATATACATTACACGCCGTACACAAGATCTTTTATATTTTATACTTCATACTCATAATCTTTTTCTCATGCAGACACTCCTGAATCTGATCCACCCATGTCTTCCTTGGCCTTCCTCTGCCTTTCCTTCCTGCCACTTGGGCTGAAAATATTTTCTTGGTAAGCATTTCTTCACTCATTCTTTCAACATGGCCAAACCACCGAAGCATATTGGTCACCACCTTGCTAACAACATTTTGCTTCATTTCACACAACTGCAAGACATCTTCATTCCTCACACAATCAGATCGTGTCTTGCCACAAACCCCTCGTAAGTAACACATTTCTCCAGCACACAAACGACTGCTATGTTTCTTCTGCAGTACCCAGGTTTCACTGCCATACATCAGAGTAGGAACAATTACTGTTTCATACACAGCCATGTGGGACTCTCTAGAGAACCCATCATTCCTGTGAAAACCTCCCAGAGCAGCTATGACTTTCAAAGAAGAATTCACTCGCCTACTGATTTCACCATCCAACTTGTTCTCTCTGTCAAACATGCTTCCTAAATACACAAACTCACTCACCTGGTCAATCACAGTGCCATTTATACTTACATTACATTCAGTGCTACCCATTCCTCTCTCAAAGACCATAACTTTGGTTTTTCCCTTATTTATACTCAGTTTGAATTCCATGCAAACTTCGTGCATCCGAGTCAACGTACTCTGCAACTCACTTTTGCTCTCTGCCAACAGGACAGTGTCATCAGCATACAGCAATCTGCACACACGGATATCACCAAGAGATAAACCACTATTATCTATTTTGACCTCACGCATGCATGCGTCCGTAAATATATTAAACAGCCATGGTGACATTACACAACCTTGTCTAACTCCTGCACCAATGGAAAACCATTTTGATAAAACACCATTCACTCGTACACAAGCTCTACTACCAGCATACATGGCTTTTACACTATTAAGTAGATTCCCAGTAATACCATATTCATTCAATACCTTCCACAAAAGTGTCCTATTGACTCGGTTGTAAGCTTTCTCTAAATCTATGAAGGCAGTAAAAACTTTCTTCCCAACAGCCAGATACTTTTCAATCATCGTGCGTAATGCAAAAATCTGGTTAGTGCAGCCTTGACCAGGCATAAAACCACTCTGAACATCCCACACTTTCTCTGATGTAAGACCCCGTACTTTTTCAATAACAACCTTACCAAACACTTTCCCTGGCACACTCAGTAGGCTAATACCATGATAGCATCCTTCCAATCCCGAGGGACCATTCCTAACTCCCAGCACAACTGGCAAATTTCAGTTAACCAGTCAATTATAGAGTCACCATCATACTTCAACATCTCTGCAGTTATGCCATCAACTCCTGGAGCCTTAACATTCTGAAGAGATTTTAGAGCTTTACACACTTCTTCTCTTGAGATCCCTCCTGTGCTTTCATCCCTCATTGTGACATCATCTGCATCTGTATCAGAATCATTATTGCTCTCCTGATCTATTAACTCACAGAAGTATTCGCCCCATCTGTCACTTAACTCATTGGGCTCCCATATCATTTCCCCAATCTCATTCTTCACACAACTTACAACTTTGTTTCCCCTATTTTTCCTGAGTCTCATGTACTTCCAGAAGGACTTTCTATTTTTCCAAAAAGCCAGTTCACGCCTTTCCACTTTCTCTTTCCTATCTTTTGCCTTACTGTGGCGAACCAGCTTAGCAGCTTCACGCTTCTTACAGCGATATTCATCCACAGAGACTCTACCTTGCAACATCCCCAAATAGGCTTTCTTCTTTTTCTTTACTGCCTTATCAATCTCACTATTCCACCAAGCATCACCTCTATTGTTACGCACTATTGTGGTGCCACAGACCTCTTTAGCAGCAGTAACAACACAGTTCTTAAAACATTCCCACTTCTTTTCTACATCCCTTTCACAAGATTTCAGATCCTTCAGTCGTTCTCTGAGTAAGTCAGAATACCGCTGATGATCTTCAAGGAGCCTATCAACCTTTATTCTTTCTATCCTGGGTCTCTTCCTATTCCTTTTCCTCCAACCAACATTAAGTTTCACTCGTGACACTACCAAATAATGATCAGAACCAACATCCGCACCTCTCATCACACGGGTATCAACAACTAAGTGTTTCAAACGCTGATCGTAAACAACAAAATCTATCACACTCTTTTGAACAAGAGTATGATTTTCCCAAGTATATGTGTGTATATACTTGTGGTTGAAAAATGTATTAGATACACACAAATCATTCTCAATGCCGAGTTCAATTAATCTTTCACCATTATCATTCACACAAGGATAATTAAACTTACCCAGAACATTGTCAGAAATTGCATTCTGCCCACCTACTCTAGCATTGAAATCCCCTGCTATTATAACTTTTTCTTTAGCACCAAACTGGCTCAAAACAGTTTTTAGCTCATTCCAGAAATCTTCTTTCTTATCAGAAGGTTCCGAGTCATAAGGAGCATACACTACAACAATTACTATTCTCTGAAGTTTCACTTTCAAACGAATCCAGAGAATTCTCTCATTTATGCAACTGTAGTGAATCAAGTTGTTCTTCATCTTTTCACTTAAAAGCACACCTACACCAGCCTGTCCTCTCATATTATCCAATACTCCAGACCACACACTCACCGTGCCATTCACTTCTTCTACCCCAATTCCCTTCTTTTTGGTTTCACTTACACACAGCACATCTAGTCTATACTTATTCATCTCCTCAATCACCACACTCATCTTGCCATTTATACTTCTAGTATTTCATACACCAATCTTACATTCACTCAGTCGAGATCGCTTTCTCATACGCCGTTTAGAAAGTCCAGGTCGATTCCGTGGTGGACCGTCCTTCTCAAGTGTGGTAGGTCCACCATATCCCACACTTGAGTCATTCTTAATATTTCTTTTTGTCTTTTTAATCAGGTAAGTACATCAGTGTGGGGAATTTGCCTACTGCTGAGGGTTCCAGTTGGTCATTCAACCTAAATATTCTGGAACAAAACAACAGGCATACAATTAACTGAGTCTCTCTTAAAATTATATCTCACCAGTAGCACTTCATGAAAAGGAAATTGAAAGAAGTATAGAAACAGGAAGTAGATGAGCCACAGTTAATGAACAAAGTGGTTGGATAATTACCACATGAGTGGCAACATCTACTTCCCAGATTCAGTCCCTAGGATAGGTTGGAGTACAACTCAAAAATTTGACTATTGAGTTGTTTATGATTCCATAGTAATCATTGTAATTTAACTATATTCTAGTTAAATATAATTTATTTTGTTTGCATATCATAAAGCAGCACAAACTTATTGAGCTGGTTCACTTATGAGTTGAGTATTATGTTTCTGCAATGCAGTGACTTGTTGAACTATAAAACTAATTCAATTATTTTTTCTTTCAGATAATAACTGTTGCATATGATCATGTGCATGCAGCTGAAGATGAGGACTCTAAAGATGTTGATGACAATTGTAAGTAAATACTGAGAGTTTTTGTTTGCCTTTTACTGTTTCTAAGAATATGTTTTTTGGTTTTCAGATCTGGAAGTATGGAGTGTCAAGCACAGAGGAATGAACATTTCCGACATCTGTTCCTCTAGGAGTTTAACAAGGGATCCACAGCCGCCGAGTCCACTCAAAAAATTTGTGCTGTGTATGGGGAGGATGCTATTGCCCCGAGGACAGCCCGCAAATGGTTTGATCTGTTCCGTGGTGGCAATTTTGACCTCAACGACTCTCCCGCTCAGGTCGTCCATCTGACTTTGATGAGGATTGTTTGAACCATCTCATCCACTTGGATCCGTGTCAAACCACACATGAATTGGCCTCTGAGATGTACTGTTACCAAGCCACAGTGGTGCAACACCTGGAACATATGAGAAAGGTCCAGAAATTGGGGTCTTTCGTGCCTCACACTCTCACTGAAGATAACAAGAATTAGGGTGTTGCCATATGTGGTTCCTTGCTCGCCTGTTATTGTGAATGTTCTCAGTGACACAAACCCTTTCTGTCACGTATTGTTACTGGAGATAAAAAGTGGTGCCTGTACGTGAATTTCAGGCGTCTGAGGGAATGGTTAAGCCCAAACAAAATTCCCACACCATGTCCAAAACATGACTTTCGTCCTGCAAAGATCATGTTGTGTGTCTGGTGGAACATGGAAGGCATTATTCACTGGGAAATGCTGCCGAGGAATTGGACCATCAACGCTGCACTCTGTTGTGAGCAACTCAACAGAAACGGCCACATTGGCGCTATGGTGTGTCCTCCAACATGGTAACACACGCCCTCACAGTGCAAACATGACCAAAATGGCCATTATTAAGTACATGAAATGGGAGATCCTTCCACATCTGGCCTATTTCCCAGATGTCGCCCCTTCAGACGATCACCAGTTCCGACTCTGTCAAATGCACTCCGTGGCAGTACGTTCAACAATGATGTTGATCTTCAGAATTTCCTTTATTTCTTCATAGCAAAACCTGCACGTTTTTTCAATAATGGCATTGCAGACCTATCCAGACGTTGGGACATCATCGTAAACAATGGGGGGGATACATAGTTGAGGGATTCAGTTTTCCCTTCTGATGTAATACATTCCTGTAGTGTGGTGAGAAAAACGGCATGAACTTATGCATCAACCCAATACATGAGTGACATACTCAAAGACTTGCATTTTTTTTTTGTGAATTTGAGTAAAAGTGTTTTCTGAAATATTACCAGAGGTATGATGTTGATCTTTCAACTTGTATAACAGAAAAGGTATAAGTAAATAAATGAATAAAATATGTGTGCTGTTGATACCATCTATCTCTGTCTTACATTTCATGATATTAGCCTTCATGCTTAAAATTGCAAGTGTGAGAAGCTTAAATGAAACTGAATGTTAAATTGGAAGTCAGAAATTTTGGTTCTGAACCACGTGTATGTGTAAAGATCAATGAATTATGTTGTTTTTTAATATGTTAAGGGAAAAATATTTTCATGAAAGACAAAAATATTTTTGAACTTTTTAGCTAATCACAAACATAAGAAAATATGAAATCTAATTTTGGAACTTTTCAGTCTTTCATAGTCATTCAACTGTATAAGATTTGATAAAATTCCATGTGAAAGGCTGCTATTGTGGAGTGTACATCTGAAATATTCCAGTGCATAATAAGTATACATTGATACCAGAGGGTCTCGTCTCCGTAGACTGCCACAGTGTTGGAAGTGCCAAATGGTGTAGGATGTCTAGGTAAGCTTCTCTAATGGATAGTCTGTTCCACAAGAAACAGCCCCACACAATAACACAGCCACCTCCAAACTTGGGTGTGGGAACACTGCACTAGGGTAAGAACCATTCTTTTGGCATTCTTCATATCCATACATGACCAGGTACATTGTGTACTGTGATTCATTAGTACATAGGACCTTTTTCCATTGTTCTAGACGCTGAGACCAATGATCAATGCACCATGCGAAATGAACATTTTTTGGAGTGATATGAGGCTTGTGAATGGCAGCTTGATCATGAAACTCCTTTTGTGGAACTCTCTGCTAATGATTATCATTGTGACATCTGAACGCAGATCTTTTGCTGTGCACTGTTAAAGAGTGTTGACCTGTCTCCTTGGTCTCTGTCAGTCATTTTTTTTTTTTTTGGGTTTGCTAGTTCATGTCAATCGGTGGGGTACTTTGCTCTGTCAGTGATGCACTACGTCCAGCACTGTTGACTTAGAAATACTTTTAACCAATTTTCTATCGCTTTTATTGAAAAGCCACTTGATTGTGGCTCCTCTCAAACTCGGTGTATTCACATCGTGGCATTCTGCCATCAAGTACACATTCTAGGATGGCAGTAACTTGCTTTTATACTATCCCACTATAGTTTGCATATCATAATGTGTGGATAGTTTGTGTACTGTTATTCAAGAGGGGTGTCTGGTAACTTTTATCTATGTAGTGTTAATATAATATTACAAACTGAGATTATCATATGTGTGCTTTCAAACTGCTTTCTCATTAAGCATTGGAGCAGGCAAGAAACAATAAGGCCTCACAAAACGAATGACAAATCCTTGAAGATTGTGCCACAAAAATAATGCTGTAGTATTATAAATGTTAAAAAAAAAAATTAAAATTTCATTAGACTGCAGTGAGTTTGTTTATAAGTAGAAGAAGAGAAAATCATGCAACTTGTAATGGTTACAGCACTGAATAAGTACATTTGTGCACAGCTTGAGTTATGAGTTTTTGATTTATATTGTTTTCTTTGTTATGTGGGATTGAATTTCTAATATACTAGCATTCCTTATTGTGTGATTTTTATTTATTAATTTAATCCTTCTAGAATAGTTTTCTTTTTGAAAACTGTGTCTTATATTATTGTACTTGAGTTTTTAATATGCAACTAGTTTTATTTCCTTTTTTGTTCTCCCATAAGTATCTTTTGAATTGTAGGACAGTGTCATCTGATAGAAAACATCATAATTTGTATCATTACTGCATATGAAGCTGTATCTGTAATAAGTTCATTTTTCAAAACTGAAAGTTGTAGCTTTTATGTTTTAAATTTCTCACGTGAAACAACATTCTTTTAAGTATTATTATATTTGTATTATAAATTAAAATTACTTTCCATGCTGTGTTTTCATTTGTTAGCTGTGTACAAATGAAAGTGTAGTCAAAATGACAAAATATGGACATAAAACCCAGATGAATCCAACCCAGCATTGCTGAACTAAAATTTTTGGGCTCATCTGTACAAAAATGCCGGTACTAGAACTGGAGAGAAGGATGGTTACTTTTATGCCTGTCCAACAAAAATATTGGGGGAAATAATTGGGGGTAGGGGAGGTTTCATTCTACTTCTCTAAAAAGGGCAAGGAACTTTCTCTAATCTGTACCCCACTCTGTTTACACTCTGTGCCTCTGCAAAACTATTTACTGAGTGGCATGTAATTTGCCTATCCAAAAGAAATTACTGTATATACTCGCGTATAAGTCGAGAAATTTGGGACAAAATGAGAGCTTCAAAGTAATGGGGTCAACTTATATGCGGGGTCTAAAAAAATCGTAAGTCCAAAAGTTCTTCCCGTGAGGCAAAAGGCAATCCATCCCAAAAAAAATAAAAATGCCGATGCAGTATTAATTACGAAATTGCAACCCTCCGAAAGAAAAAAAAAAGAAAGAAAGAAAAAACACCGATGTGGTAGAATTACGAAATCGCGACCCTCCGAATTTCTCCGCGCTTTGAAAAGTCTCCTCTCTCCTGGCTTTGCGTATCCACAGCGCAGTCACAGCCGCGCATAGAAAGCTCCGCCCTTCTGACTACCAGTTGATTGCGCTGACCTTCGATGTAACGGAGCCATGCGACAGCCAGTGTTAGGTGTTGCTTGTTCTTAATCGCACGTGTTTTTCTTGTTCTTAATCGCACGTATCTTTCTTGTTCTTAATCGCACGTGTCTCGCTTCTCCTATTATGGGTGACACGGATTGTGTAAAGAAACGAATGTCCTATCTATAACGCAGGATTCAAGTTGAAAGTGGTTTCTTTTGCAGAAAATACTAACAACTGTGCTGCTTCATGTCAATTTGGCATTAACGATAAACTGATTCGAGATTGGCGTAAAAAAACAACAACAGACTTGGTGAAAATTGCAAAAGGCGCGGCGCCGTGGAACGACATCTTTCCCAGAGCTGGAAAGTGTCTTGAATGATTGGATTGTGGGCTGCAGACAAAATGGTTACATTGTAACGCGAACTGGTATACGTTTGCGAGCAATGAAGCTCGCAAAAGATGAAAAGTTTGCAGCCGCAAATAACACTTTTCGTGCCTCACCAGGTTGGTGCACAAGGTTCACGAACCGCTATGGGTTGTGTCTACGCCAGCGCACCAAAATTGCCCAAAAGTTACCTCGTGACCTCTAAGCAAAGATAATGGAATTTCAAAAGTATGCAATTCAAAAGAGAAAAGAGACTGCTTTTGAACTTTCCCAAATAGGGAACATGGATGAAACCACCATGTGTTTCAACCTTCCTGGAAATAAGACGGTGAACCAAAAGGGCGAAAAAAATATCTTGATCAAAACGACTGGCCACGAAAAATCCAGTTTCACGGTTGTTCTTTCCTGTTTGGCCGACGGCAGTAAGCTACCCCCGGTAATTATTTTCAAACGCAAAACTCTGCCAAAAAGCGTTGTCTTTCCGTCTGGTGGGCTCGTTCGTGCCCATGAAAAAGGATGGATGAACGAATCCGGAATAATTGACTGGTTGAAGAATGTGTGGAACAAAAGACCAGGTGCACTTTTGAGGAAACTTTCTCTTTTGGTGTGGGATATGTTTGTTGCACACCATTGTGCAGAATTGAAAAAAACTGCAGAAAATTCAAAAACAACTCTTGCTGTAATCCCAGGTGGGTTGACATCTGTTCTTCAACCACTAGATGTCTGCCTTAATAAGCCCTTCAAGGACAATGTGCGGAGGTATTGGGCAGATTGGATAAGTTCCGATTTGCTGACTGAAACCAAGGGCGGAAATCTAAAGAAGCCGGATATCGTTTTGATTGAGCAATGGGTCAAGGATGCTTGGGATGCAATACCTGTGGTCGTGAAATCATTCAAGAAATGTTGCATTAGTAACAAAATTGATGGCACAGAGGATGATGAGATTTTTATGAGTGATGATGACAGTGATTCTGATGACACAGGCATAGATGGGAATATGTTTATGATGACGCGCCGCTGACGGAGAAAGACTTTTTTGAACTGTTTGGTGAGTCTGACTCGGAATCGGATTTTGAAGGGTTCCGATGAAGTTTTTGGGTATGCAAATTAAATTTAGTATTATATATATAATTTTTTTCGTTTTCAAATGTTTTTGAATAAATTCATTGACATTTTTTTTTTTCTCAGTTCCGGGATCGACTTATACGCGAGTTTCCGATTTCTTACAATTTTTCCTCTGAAAGTGGGGGGGGGGGTCTACTTATACGCGAGTATATACAGTAGTCACGATGAATGAAATTTTGAAACAGTTGAAGCAAAAGATATAAGGAAGCAATTAAATTTTAGGAACCTATAACTTTGTTTTCAAGTTCCTGTTATATAATGTGTAGCAAATAGTGTGCAGAATCTGTACAAATACAACATATTTGTTAAAATTTTAGAGCAGATTATATTTCACCTTAGAAAAACATTCTCATTAGGTTACAGATATTTGAGACAAATTTGGCTTACAATTACTGTGCAGTGAGTGATGGACTTACTGTTTAGGTGAGCTGAAGATGAAGCATTCTGTGTAGCTGCAGGCAGTGATCAGGGGCATTGCATTCTTAACGAGACTGTTAACATTTATAGGGATGAAGTGGCGGTAACCCTTGGAAAGAAACTTTTTTCAGCTTGCACTAAGTAGCACAGAGATTTTTAATGCATATTTTGATGAACCATGCCCCTATTATCAGAAGAGATGAATATTGCATACTCATTGTTGGTTAGTGGTATATAAATGGCATTTATTGCATTCAGGTGTGAGAGTACTTCGAGATCCTTCCATATGATTGTATTGTCCTCAAGGAAGCCTACCCTGCCTACTGAGATAAAAACTAGGTAACTTGAATTGTACTTGACACCCATATGTTTTAAGCTACTGTGTTATTTTAAGTGCCAGTATTTCAGCACCTTTAATGCAGTCTAGTAGGTTTGTCAGCATCTAATGCAGTCTAGTAGGTTTGTCAGCATCTAATGCAGTCTAGTTGTTTGAGCTGCTATATGTATTTATAGTGTTGTAAGGAGGTAGTCTCTGTGGATGAATATCGCTGTAAGAAGCGTTAAGCTGCTAAGCTGGTTCGCCACAGTAAGGAAAAGATAGGAAGGAGAAAGTGGAAAGGCATGAACTGGCTTTTTGGAAAGATAGGAAGTCCTTCTGGAAGTACATGAGACTCAGAAAAAATAGGGAAAACAAAGTTGTGTAAAGAATGAGATTGGGGAAATGATATGGGAGCCCAATGAGTTAAGTGACAGATGGGGCAAATACTTCTGTGAGTTATTATTAGATCAGGAAAGCAAAGATGATTCTGAGACAGACGCAGATGATGTCACAATGAGGGATGAAAGAAAGCACAGGAGAGATCTCAAGAGAAGAAGTGTGCAAAGCTCTAAAATCTCTTCAGAATGAAAAGGCTCCAGGAGTTGATGGCATAACTGCAGAGATGTTGAAATATGGTGGTGACTCTATAATTGGCTGGTTAACTGAAATTTGCCAGTTGTGCTGGGAGTTAGGAATGGTCCCTCAGAATTGGAACGATGCTATTATTGTTCCCTTGTATAAGTGAAAAGGTGATCAGACTGAATGCAAGAACTATCTTGGTATTAGCCTACTGAGTGTGCCAGGGAAAGTGTTTGGTAAGGTTGTTATTGAAAAAGTATGAGGTCTTACATCATTGAAAGTGTGAGATGTTCAGAGTGATTTTATGCCTGGTACAGTCTGCACTAACCAGATTTTTGCCGAGAAGAGCTTACGACCGAGTGAATAGAACACTTTTGTGGAAGGTATTGAATGAATATGGTGTTACTGGGAATCTACTTAATAGTGTAAAAGCCATGTATGCTGGTAGTAGAGCTTGTGTACGAGTGAATGGTGTTTTATCAAAATGGTTTTCCATTGGTGCAGGAGTTAGACAAGGTTGTGTAATGTCACCATGACTGTTTAATATATTTATGGACGCATGCATGCGTGATGCCAAAATAGGTAATAGTGGTTTATGTCTTGGTGATATCCGTGTGTGCAGATTGCTGTATGCTGATGACACTGTCCTGTTGGCAGAGAGCAAAAGTGAGTTGCAGAGTATGTTGACTCGGATGCACGAAGTTTGCATGCAATTCAAACTGAGTATAAATAAGGGAAAAACCAAAGTTATGGTGTTTGAGAGAGGAATGGGTAGCACTAAATGTAATGTAAGTATAAATGGCACTGTGATTGACCAGGTGAGTGAGTTTGTGTATTTAGGAAGCATGTTTGACAGAGAGAACAAGTTGGATGGTGAAATCAGTAGGCGAGTGAATTCTTCTTTGAAAGTCATAGCTGCTCTGGGAGATTTTCACAGGAATGATGGGTTCTCTAGAGAGTCCTGCATGGCTGTGTATGAAACAGTAATTGTTCCTACTCTGATGTATGGTAGTGAAACCTGGGTACTGCAGGAGAAACATAGGAGTCGTTTGTGTGCTGGAGAAATGCGTTACTTACGTGGGGTTTGTGGCAAGACACGATCTGATTGTGTGAGGAATGAAGATGTATTGCAGTTGTGTGATGTGAAGCAAAATGTTGTTAGCAAGGTGGAGACCAATATGCTTTGGTGGTTTGGCCATGTTGAAAGAATGAGTGATGAAATGCTTACTAAGAAAATCTTTTCAGCCCAAGTGGCTGGAAGGAAAGGCAGAGGAAGGCTAAGGAAGACATGGGTGGATCAGATTCAGGAGTGTCTGCATGAGAAAAAGATTATGTGTATGAAGTATAAAAGATCTTGTGTACGGCGTGTAATGGATATCAGTGAAGCACGAGTTGTATGTCAAGATCGCTGTAAATGGAGAAGTTTGATACGACAACAATAAATAAAAATATCTGGAAGTTTGTATTTCTTTTTGGAGCTAACCTCTTAATCTCAGAGAACAGCTTAGTGATATCTATGTGTGTATGTATGTACGTTAGTTAGTTAGTTGCAGCCAAGCAATTAGGATACCGGCTTCTGCTTAAATAGCACAGGTTTAAAAGTCTTGGGCAAGTCATTGGTGGTGTGTTTGTTATTTAATGTTGGTTCACATAATGAGAGATGTTTGACTACTTCCAGGCTTTAGTTCTCATAGGTATTATTATAGTATATCTATCTTACAGAAAAATCTCTACTTGCATTAGTGATTCCTTCAGCTAATTATAAGTATATAGTTGTTCCTTCCCCCTCTCCTCTGCCTTGATTCTGACATTAATATTTCACCTCCACAATTTACTTTCACCATGTGTTTTTTACTTACTATTATGATAATGATCATAATCATCATCTTAGTTAAAAATTATCTGAAAATAAATGGATGCGTTATCAAGCATCTGTTTTGGGAAATCTTGGTATATTAAATGTAACCATATTATTCAATGAAGTATTTTAGTGCTAGTTTTGCTGTTTAAACTACATGTTTGCATACTGTGCTTATTTGTCATGCCTTCTTTAAAACATAACTTTTGAGTAATCTAAAAGTGCAATTCAGTATTTTTTTATGTATAAAATGTTGCTATTACTTGAGTTTAGTTTATGATAAAATTCTTTATTCTTGTGAATATAAAAATATTTTGGGAAGTATTTTTCTTTTAGCATCCTATTATCAGGGCTGCCAGACCTGCAGCAATTGCGCCAACCCGTGCCAAAATGTTGTTCTTGCACCATTCTGCTAAAAAATCGTGATTTTGATGAAATCTGCGCCAATTTTGAGCCAAAAGTTAACATTTACTGGTCATCAATATTTTAGCATAATCTTACACGACATTTGAAATCGATTCAGCGGTTAATTCGTGCCTGAGATCCTTTCGCGGAGCCCCCCCCCCTTTTTTTTGTCATTTTCGAGATTGATGCAAAAGTGAAGAAATTTTTGAGGTAGTTGGGATGGGGGGGGAGGATTCATATTCTGTCTGGGGACGTTTTGTCTTTTTAAACGTTTGAAAACGGAGTGCAGATTTTTCCTGTAACCATATCTTTTTTCTCTCACGATGTTGCTTCTGTTCAGTATTGTTGTTAAATATAATTCCATTGCATAATTTCAGCTTGATGTAGGCAACAATTTCCAAAAACGGAAGATAGGCCGCCCGAAAATTTCCCCGTAATCTTCGGCCACGAGATTCTTACGCTGATTCGAGGAATTCCGTCTTTTTTGTTATCATTTGTACCATTCATGAGATCAATGCACAACTGAACTGAAATTTTGGGAGGATTGGTGGGGGTGGTGGTGGTGGTGGTGGTAGTTTTGGTGGGTGGGGGGAGGGTTTGTTTTCTCCGTCGGAGGACGGAATTTCATCCTTCGAAAACTGAAAGTAGACGGATGTAAGATTTCTCTCGTAATCATAATTTATTTTTCTCGCGATGTTTCTTCTACCCACTATTGTTAGATATCATTTTATTCCATAAATATTTGTATTTCAGCTTGAAAATGTTGGATAAATTTTCGAAAACGGAAGTCGGACGGAGCGAAGATTTCTTCTGTAATCGTATTTTTTCCCCCGTGATGTTCCCACTCCTGTGTAGTTGTTAAATGTCATCACCCTCATAAATGTGTGTGCATTTTAGCTTGATAAGGGTGGGGTAAATTCAGATGCGACTTTAAATCTTTTGGGGCCCTAGGCGCTAAACGATTCTGGGGCCCCTCCTTCCCCTTCTTATCGCCTCAGAAATTTTCATCCGTCAGATTAACAAAACAAAAGTAAAGTCAAGAAAAATGTTTTTTGCCCTTTTTGAAATGCAATTCTATCATAAATTATTAGGACATTTTGTCAGAAACAGTGCTAATGTAATCAGTTTGATTGTTCGCGCACATCAAACTTTTTGCTTTTACAGATACATATTTTGCCGCCCCGGTGGCGCAGTGGTCTAGCGCTGGCCTCTGATCATTAGTCCGAAAGGGGTTCGAATCCCGGTGAGGCATGGATGTTGTGTTTGTCTTACGGCACTAGTTCTCTCCCTTCCCTGGAACCAGTGACCCTAAATTAGGGACGGGCAACTGCTTATAGCCCACTGAGTTGCTCACGGTGGTCGTTAAACCTCCAATAAAAAAAAAAAAAAAGATACATATTTCAAAAATTATTTTTGCGGCTAATAGGAAATAAAAGGGCACTAAGTTTGGCACTTTAAATATCCCATATTCTTTATGAATTTACGACTAAAGGCTGTCAAAGTCGAACACTCAAGAAATTAAAGTTCTCTTGTGAAGAAATATTTTTGTGCCTCTCAGATTAGGCTTTAAGAGTTCTTTCTCAAATACTTAAATTTTCAAATCAGTTCATTAGTTTCCTGCTAGAGGCGCACTGAAGGACAATAAATGTGGTTTTCATAGATTCTTCAAAAATTAGTTTTGCGAATGATAGGACATAAAATTTCATTAAAGTTTTGGCCATTTTAAATTTCACTACCAGTTCATAAATTTCCCTCTAGTTCTGGAATTGGAAATTTAATAAATTTCAGCTTTACGCTACGAGAGACCATTTCGGTTACCGCAAAAGTTCTTTTTGAGTTTGATACGTTTGGCAAAACTAGCTACATTAGTACTTCTTCAGTTACTATAGTTACTTGGTGAATTTAACGCTAAATGCGCTGAAAATGGAGTTTCGCTAAATTTATCAATACATTTCGTATAAATTGTCATGAAACTGGAATAAGTTTCAATTACAAAACATGCCCTCTCCATTGCTTCAGCTTTAGAAAATCGCCTTGTTTTTACGTTATGAGCAAATTAGTAGGCAACAAGCATGGTATTCAGCAAAAATAAAATACTTGAAAACACTGGCAACCGAAGAAATCCTCCACGTTACAAAATACGGGTAAATTTAAATTTGTGCACAGTACTTCGCTTAAAAAGGGTGGATGACTTTTCGTGGAGGGGTTTTCTTGTGGCGAACGATTCTCTAAATCAAAGAGATTCAGCCGTCAATAGATAGACAAATGTCGTGGACCAAAAAAGTTGGACAGTAAGAATTTCATCAGTCAGTGCAAATAAGCGAGTGTGTGAAGAGTTTCTTGAAAACATTTTTCCTTATTACTTTCATCAGAAAATTGAGGTCTGCGTTTTCTTTTATTATGTCAAAAAGATGCGTAAGATTTTCTATATACCTCCACCGCAGTTATCAGAAACAGAAGCATAAGGATTAAGTGCAAAAGATCCAGCTTGAAAATGGAAAAGTAGGAACCACAGTTTTTAGAGTAAGAGTGTCATTGAAACTTTTATTGGCTGCCCGGGTGGCGCAGTGGTCTAAGCGCTGGCTTATGACCTTCGTTCGAGATGGGTCTGGGTTTGGATCACGTTCGGCACTGGCTCTCTCCCTTCCCTGGAACAGTGACCCTAAATAAGGGACGGGCAACTGCTTATATCCCATTGAATTGCTCACGGTGGTCGTTAAACCTCCAATAATAAAAAAAAAAACTTTTATTGCTTTTTCAAATGTTAATTTGTTGTCAATTTCAGGAATAGAAAAGGTGAGAATACTTGATAATTATCAGTATTAAACTAGGGGAGGAGAAAGCAATAAGAAAATGCTATTGCAATTTGCAATACAATAAAAAAATTCTTTTAACACTATTCAATAAGAAAAAGATAAACAGTGCAATATTTTCGAATTTCTTTATTTTGCAGCCTAAGCACACACACTTCATGTGTGTGTGTGTGTGTGGGGGGGGGGGGGGGTTGAGAAAAACAACAACAACGAAGCATCCCGAGAAAGTCCTTTGATCCTAATAAAACTCTGCATGCAAGTACCTCAGGGCCGAATATGCAAATGACTAATTAAAAAATAACTACAAATGATTAAATAGCGATCCGCGACAGCGCATGGGAACCGCATCGAGAAGGGTATATCAAGATCAAAGGGCGACGCAACAGGTCGTAGAATGCGTCAACGTACCGCACAATTGTGACAGTGAATTACTGGTACATTAACCTCCAGACTGTCAGGATGCCACGGCAACGGATCCATGCACACCACGACAAGTCGAGCGGGTTTGCGAGAGGATATATAATTGGGCTGAGAGAAGCCGGTTGGTCAAGTCGCCGTATCGCCAGGCATTTAGATCGGAGCGACGAGGTAATTGGGCTGAGAGAAGCCGGTTGGTCAAGTCGCCGTATCGCCAGGCATTTGGATCGGAGCGACGAGGTAATTGGGCTGAGAGAAGCCGGTTGGTCAAGTCGCCGTATCGCCAGGCATTTGGATCGGAGCGACGAGGTTATTGGGCTGAGAGAAGCCGGTTGGTCAAGTCGCCGTATCGCCAGGCATTTGGATCGGAGCGACAAGGTAATTGGGCTGAGAGAAGCCGGTTGGTCAAGTCGCCGTATCGCCAGGCATTTGGATCGAAGCGACGAGGTAATCGGACGATGTTGGTGCCAATAGGTCGAACAGGGCACCACAATCCAGCGGCACACGGGCAGTGGACGGCCGAGTGCAACGACAGAACGTGAACATTGAGCAATTGTGAGAGCCGCACGAACAGAACATAATTCGTCGCTCTCAACAATCCGTGGCCATGTTGCGTCGTCCACAGGTACGGAAGTGGGCATTCGGACCGTTGCCAGACGAGTTGCGGCATGGGGATTACATTCAAGGAGGCCAATCCGCCGCTTTCTTCTGATCAGAGAGCGTCGCAGGCACCAGTTGCAGTGGTGTCGGACACGATCGACGAGGGATAATGTCCAGTGGTGTCATGTTGTCTCCAGTGATGAGTCACGGTTTGCACTGAGCGGCGATGACCAGCGCATGCGTGTCTGGAGACGAGCCGACCAGCGCACTGATCCTGCTTTTTTCGTGCAACGGCACAGGGCTCGGATATCCGATCTGACTGTCTAGGAAGCTATTTCCTACGATAGCTGGACACCCTTCGAAGTCCTCCGTGCTACCCTCACTGCTCAACGGTACGTCGGCGCATTCTACGACCTGCTGTGTTGCCCTTCCTGTAGTACATCACCGAATAATTTTGCAACAGGATAATACCTGGCCACACACGGCACAGCTCTCTCGGCCTGCCTGCCTCTGTAATGTCGACACCCTTCTAGGCCAGCCCAATCACCCGATTTCTCACTGATCAAACATGATGGGACCCCACCTACACCCATCCCGGAATGTCGGCGAATTGGCCCACAATTTGGACACCATCTGGTATTCCATACCTCAAAACAATATCCGTAAACTGTATGTGTCTCTGCCACACTGGGTTTCTGCTTGTATCCGAGCGAGAGGTGACGCTACAATACCAATACAACTTACTGACTTCTTCTACTCATATAACAGTTTTATCTGGATAAATGGCCCAACTGCTGTGGAATTGCAATCATTTCCTCTCCCATACATAAACATTACACATGCCAATTTTCATCTTGATTGGATGATTCCTTCTGGGTGCTTTTTTTTTTGGGGGGGGGGGGGGGGGGGGTTCTTTCTTTCTTTTTAGCGAAGAGAAGATTGTATTAGCTACTTTGGTTTAGGGTGGTGTAGGAAGATTAGGGCTAAGGAAGAACTTGATTATACTACTCGAGAGAGAAAAGGTAGTAAACAGCAAACACCACGGATCATCAGGACAATTTCTAAAAGCACTCTTCATCGTAGCTCACGAAAGACAGGTAAAAAGTTCCAACACAGATGTTTTTCCTTGGCTGGAAGTCATATGAAAGTAATTTGTATCACAGCCAGCTAAATATTCGCCTTAAACAATGAAAAGTGTGGGAAGCGTCAATTCTTGTTTCACCTACCACTAAAAGGAAGGCTAGGTTATTTTAACAGTTTCTTTCAAAACAAGTAAATCGATAACAATTCGAAAATTTAAAATGAGAAAGTAAATTATCAATTGACAATAAAGTAGTCACGTTAAGGATTGATTTATTTCGGTCCGTGAAAGCAAAACAAAACTGGCAATCCAATTATACGTTTTTGGGGCCTCTCAAGCTCTGGGGCTCTAGGCGTGCGCCTACTGCGCCTAGTGGGAAATCCTCCCTGGGTAAATTTCCAAAAACGGAAGTAACGAAGTTTGGAAATTTGTAAAATTAACGCATGGTGTTCAAAAAAAAAAAAAAAAAGTGTTCATTCTCTGAAAATTACACCATTTATCTAAAATAGTGAAAACTCTGATATCAGAATTCATGGTTCTCAGGCTGAAAGTTCTTTAGGCAGGATGGATAAAATTGTCATCTGAGGGAATTAAAAAAAAAAAAGAAAAGTAAAGAAAAATGGTAAGGGAAAACTGTCAGCAGAAAAAAAAAAGTAAACAGTGGATGCTGTGCAGTGGTAGAGTTAACAAAAGACAAATATGGCTGTGGAACTTGCTGAGAAGAAAGTAGGGTTTGCTCGCAAGAGGAAACCAGAGCTAATTTTCTAGCAAGTACAGAACAAAACCAAGAAAAAAAAACTTTTTGAAGCTATGTCTTTTAAAACCACTCTATTTTGTTTAGAATTCAGTAATTTTATAATTGTGAATACAGTGGTGTTATCTAGTTAAATATTTTCATAAATAAATTACAATGTACGATTCAGTTTTGTTCATGCTGTATAATATTCACACTTTCTCACCGCGCAGTCTGATTTTTCACCAAATCAAAAAGTACAGCTTTGTTTTGTTTTTTTCGTCAGTCTCATGTATATTAATTAAAATCGCCCACGAGCGCTGTGGACAAATGAAAGAATTGTTTATATCGTACAACTTGTAATCAATTATCAGGAATACCGATCTTTTGGTTCTTACTTAAAGTCTGAATTTGGCCCCTACATTCAAGGAGCAGAATTTTTAGGAGGGTTTTTTTTTTCTCATTTTGATCTACCTTGGGGAACATTTTAACCCCCACACTTTTCTTTTTCCAGATGGAAGGTGCGTTGAATCACTTACTAACTCGCAATAGTCTGCTTAATGTCCATGTCCATAAATACAGGATCTCACGTATGCAAGAGCAGTGGCTCTTTCAGACAGCAGCAACAAAAAAGTCATAAACTGATTCTATTACTACTGAAGGAGGGGGGGCAATCCCGCACCAAAATGTCACTGCACAAGCATTAAGCGATGAAAACAGCTTTTATTTAACCATCTTTACTAAATCTCACTGTTATCTTATAGTTTTGGTTCCAGTTGTAATTGTTCACAGCAATAACGAAAGTTTGACATTGATAATTACTGGATGAAAAACATTGTATGAAAAGTATCATGGCCCAACTGCTGAAAGGTGATTTTACAATTTGATTATTAAATGTTACATTAATTTTCCTTTTATATCGTAGGTACGCTTCCCTTCAGAAAACTTTAGGACTTTGTGATGCACACTCAAACGATGTACGCATGGCTTGCCAGTTGGTTGGTTTCAGAAATAATGTATTTTCATATGAATGCCATGAATCTCGAAAAACATGCTGCTAAAAACCAACCAAACAACAAACAGTAATTACATATTATTTATTCTTCGTAAGTGTATATTCGCAAGCGTTCAGTATGCAACAGCTCTTGGACATGGCAGCATCCTATTCGTGTTACAGCAAAACAAATGCATTCAGAAGGAAATCCCTGATATTAATGTGTTACTCTTAAAATATTGCAGGTCATGTAGTTTTCGATAAATCGTGGGTAGTATAATTGTTTTCCCATTTATTTCACTGTAGGAATGACAGAAATGCTAATTAACAGTTGTAAGAGAAGCAGTAAAATGTCAACAAACCTGATATATAACATTTTTTCATAGTTCATAAAATAATGGTAATTCAGTATATAAACATAATTTAAAGCACAGCATGGACTTTAAACAATTAAAAATGCTATCATTAGCTGCTCCAAAACCTGAGTTATGCTCCAAAATGAAAATTTTACTTGCTCCAAAACCCAACATTTCTGCTCCAAATTTCATGTTTCCCCACTCCAAGAATTGCCCTGAAACATGGTAGGGGCACTAACACCCCTGTATTATATAGTTAAAAGAACACTGATAGAAAAAAGTTACTCCTAGTGTCACTCCTAAATGAATGCTCTAGCAATAGATGTATTTGATTTCTTTACTGCACAGTTTTATGTAAAATGTTACTTTGTTTTTACATCAAAGAATACAACAGTTTTCTTTTTTGTTTCTCTAGGTGGGTTAATGTATCTAAATGAAGCTACTTTGTTGAACAACCTTCGGTTGAGGTACAAAAGAGACCAAATATATGTAAGTGTTTCTCATCCCATCTTATGATTTTTGATTTTCGAGGTTTTACACAAAAGTCTGTGTACATAAAAGCTATGTTGATTTTTAATGTGGTAGTGACAGAATGAATTAGTGACTAGTAGAAGAAACGAAATGTTAAGTTGTAATATTAGGTGGTATTGTTAATAGTGACAATAAAAAGTTTGTTTACTCACTGATGGCAAATAAAACAAATGAAAAAATGTAAAGAAATAAAAAGTTACTGCACAAGTTGAGAAATTGTTTAAAATTGTTGACCTTTTGGACATTAGCTCTAAGATTCTTTCAAGGAGTCAAATCACTTTTTCTTATTAAACCATTGGCAACTATTTTAATTTCAACTTGTATGTTGAATTTCTGGAAGAATTAGTAATTTTTATATAGCAATTAAAGTATGGTATGTAGTGTTAATAATTTATGATTTTGATGAAAGGGATATGTTTGTTTTATTGGTTTCTTATTATAATTTTTTGTGTTGTAATAAACTAGGTATGATCATATGTGTGGTATGTGTAATTTATGTTATGGAGAACCTCTGGTTAATTATGTTCTTGTAGGGTGGATGAGTAAATTTGTGAGGGAGACCAAATTTACTCATCCACCTAATAAAGTAAAAGAATTAATGTGAAGATTTTTGGTGTTACAGGTTTTATCTACAGTGGTGTACAAAAGTATTGCATGACCTACAAAAAACATGAATTTTTAAGTTTAACTCATTTTTTTTAACCAACTAATTTTCATAGCTATTTCATCATTTATATGTCATAAGATGCAAAATTTAATGGGTATTTCAAAATTGTCTTAGCTTTTCTTGTAGCTACTCCAGTTCTTAAGATACACAAAAATCAGGACCAAGTTGAAATTATTATGAAAAGGATCATTTATCCGATACTTAACTTTACAGCAATAAATTGTTTTTGTAATTCATAAGGAATGCAATAACATTTAAATGCAGAAATACAGCCGTTGGTATAGCCAAACAAATTTTTGGTAAATTTAAAACACTAAAATAGACAAAATCTTTTTTAAAGCATTTTTAAAAATACTAAGGTATTAATGATTGATTGAATCAATTATTTTTGTTGTATTTTGGTATCTTGTACATTTACTAAAATGTTTGACAGCCTTGAAGGCGGTAAGGATTTTTCTTGCCCCCCTCCCCTAAAAGTACTCATATGGGTGCCACTGTTTCAGTGTACTGTGAAAAGAGATGGAATGTAGAAAAGTGTATTGTATATCACGGCTGAATAGAATTCTGTTTCTGGGAGAGAAGTGACAAGGCAAAATTTAGTCAACAGTAGTTTCCCAGAACTACAAACATCAGGCTCCTCCAGAACCTATATCTCAGTACTCAGACGACTATATAAATGCATCCATTGTTCTGTTAATCTCCAAATGTAGCATGAAGAAGTGCATGAGAACATTGACTTCTGAAGCACAGGTGTTTTAACTGGCAGGTTCAGGTTACCAATATGCTCACTTGAGCTTTTACCTGGTGGTGTGATGTGGGTTGCAGTTATTTGCACATTTGAGTTTGTTATTGTGATAGGCAGAGCCCATTTAAGGAGACAGGGGACCTGGGGGCTGGGCAATACTTTGGGGGCCTCAGCATTAGTGTCACACCTAGAAGGCCGAATAAAAAAAATACCCAGGAGAAAACATTCCCAAAATGTGATGAAGAAGACATAGAAATATCCCTGCCATATTGAAGTGTGTAGTCCATGATTCGTGGATGAATCAGTGTTAGCAAGAAAATGTAAAAATGCATGGTTGAAAAATGGACACCAATTCAGTTCTGCCGCTTTAACCTAGAAGGCCAAACCCCCACCCCTCCCAAGATTCAGCTTGTTGAAATTGTATCAAAGTAGTAGACGGAATAATATGATCCAAATATCATGATTCAAACGAATTCTTAATGCATGAAAATTTCCCTAATTACATATGTGAGCAAAACATCTGTAATGCTTTTGAAAGATTTGAGGATGGACTGGGGACGACTGTACTTTTCTTGGACTACTAAAAAAACGGGAAAGAAATATAAAAAAATTTCACAAGGCAGTTTCTTATAGTTTTCACTGTGCTATGTAAAAAAAAAAAAAAAAAAAAAAAACCAGCAAAAAAATTTAGAACTCTGTCAATTCAAGCACCTTGCATAATTTTGGGGGCCTTTGAAAATGCGGGGCCCAGTGCTGCAGCCACCCTAGTCCCGAAATGGGCTTTGGTGACAATTACATGCTAGCCATAGATAGCCTATGTTTTGGCACTCTGAGTAGTTTCTTTCATTTGGTTGTCAAACATTTTCCCAGTAATGAGGGTCTAGTTGCTATACAACCACTAAAGGCAGAGTTCTGATTGTTTTCATAGTGGCAAGACAAGCCACTGCACAAAGACTGTAAGCAATGCTTAGGTGTGCATGGTCAGTCTATGTACTGCATGCTGATTCATTGATGAGTGAAACAGTTCACCCCTATAAAATGTGGTTCTGAAAATTGTATGTGTTAAAACTATGCTTATGAAAATGGATGACTATGCTGTGAATAGCTCTCTTGTGGCTTGTAGAGGTATTGTTATGCTTATAGGGAAGGAAAATATTCCTGTATCCTGTGTGCCGGAATTTTCAGTCCCAGTCTGATGCTCATATAATCAAGTACTTACGAAGAAAGGAGTGCTGAGCTTCTTGTGGATAAAGAATTATCAAGCAAGGATTACTTCTGCCAGTGTTATGAAAGTGTGCCAAATGTGCTCTCAGTGGGAACATGAGATTTCAGCATGTTCTGCAGCTATATGCTGAGATGACAAGTGTTTCTGACTGCCATGATGAACAGTGTTTACGAGAAAGTGTCGCAGAGGTTCTTGTGAAAATTGCTGAGAAGAGAATTAAGAAGACTAAAGCTGTGAAAAGGGTGGTTGCAGTTCATTGGATGCTTTCTGTCGAGATTTCGGACAGTGAAGTTAAAGTGAAGGGGATGTGTCTTCCACTTCCAACAGTAATGCCATTTTTGATGACTCCTAATAATTATGCAGGAATATCTTCAAGATGTTCTGAACCACTGTGGTTTGGGACACATGGAGATGTTGGGAGATTCTTTGTATTATCAAAGGATGAGGGAACATGTAATGATGAATATGAAACTTAGTGGTAAGTTTTACTTATGATTAGATGGAAGATATGATCTTATCTTTTCACAGGTGGAAATGCCATTTTCATGGCACCCTTTTTGCAGGAGTATTTGTTGAAGCTCACAAGAAGTTTTTGAAGCAGTCATATAAAATATTGCAGACTTTTAAAGTTAAATGTAGATTTCATTGGACTTTAGGTCGTAAAGCACGTTTTATAGGTGAATTATTAACACACAATCAGACATCTCTGAATTGCTGCTTCTCACATAACAATAATACACAGCAGAAAACTTGAAAATTACGTTGCCCTGGAGCGGGAACCGAACCCTCATTTCCCGATTTCTATTTCAGCATGCTGTCCATTACACCACCCAGGACGATTAAGTCCCAAGTATCTGAGTGTTAAGAACCAGACAGCCTCAGGTGTCTGGTTGCTGTGTTAATAATTCAGATGTATTATCAGTGTATTATGAGAAGAATATTTCTTCCACACTATTTACCTTTTACAGGGCTGAGTAATGAAGCAGCAAGGTGCCAACTTTGTTGTAATGAAGCAAATGCTGTAACTGCTGAAGTTAGCTAGTATTCCAATTGATTGGGGGCTGTCATCACAATGGTCTGAGCCACAACTTTTGTATTTATATAATGTGTTACATCTCTAGCCAGCCAGATCTGGCCCATTGTGTTAGAAATTTTCAGTAAACAACAACAATAAAAGACAACATTATTAGTACTGTACTAGTGTAATGGTGTCTGTTAAAGTAATTTGGCAAAACATTGTTAGATAGTATTCCATCTTGAGCACCTTTTTCTCTGTGTGCAGTAGTCTGACAGAATATTAGCTTGCTGTTAGATTTATGTTTATAATAATGCAGTTGAAAATACTGAAAATTGATACTTAATTATCTGTTAACTATTGTGTGCATGTCCTCAATAAAGCATACGAGCTTGGTTGTGTTTGTATAAACTACTTCTGGTGGTGTAGTTTTTGTTTTCTTTATTTATTAAAGCATTGTAGTTGTCTGTGAAACATTACATGGAAATAATGATTGGCCCAAGATACATTCATACAAAGTAAGGTATTTTGTCTCTGTAATGACTATGAACTTGTTATAGAATGCAAAAGCTTTTTATGCATGTGGGACAAGATCTCTCAGATCAAAAAGTCTAGGTAAGAACTGAAATTTTAAATTTGAGTTTGATGACAAATGTGATCAGCAGTCTTAAAGCATGAATAGCAGCTGCAGAAATAATTTTTAGTGGTATTCATATGGGGTAAAATTTTTTATGTGCTCATATCATTTTTAGAATTGCAAAATTTGAAGGCAGTCTGTCTCTTCTTATTTGCTCAATTTTCACAGTGCCTCATGCAGTTTCTTGCATTCTTGTGGTATTTACGTTTTGTATATGTAATGGAAGTGCATGTGCCATAAGTATGGAAAATCTGTTGTCCTTGATGGAGGATGAGCATTCCAATTATCAAGGAAGTTGTTCTTAAAGATAACGTGTGCCTTAAAATTGTGCAGACAAATTTTGAGAACGATCACATGCATCCAGTAAATTTTAAAACAAAAATCAAATCATCTGAGAGAGTAGTTGTATGAAGTCCTTTGGACTTACCCTTTTCTATGATTGTGAGAAATGAGAGCAAAGTAAAGCACTCTGTAGGAGGTTAGAAGCTGCAAACATAAGGGTAGTAAGAGAAATTACTGGGGAAATAGCTGGATTCAGCGGCAAAATATTTAATTATGCAGTCATTAGAACTGTGTTAGCTACTTTTTATAGAAGAAAAAGTTAATGAGAACATATTAAGATGGTATGGGCATGTCTGTCAAATGGAAAGTGAGTAACTGTCCAAACAGGTGTTAAATTCTGCAGTAACAAGAAGTAGATCTAGAACAAGATGGATTGAAGGTATGAAATCAGCCATAAGGGATCAAGGAATCAGTATGATAAATGCAGAAAACAATAAAATGAACAGAAAGAGATGGAGAAAGTTTGAGAAGATCTAATTTTTTCTTTAAATAGTTCTGAAGTTGTTTGGACTAAATACATGCCTGAATGCCATACAAGTACACAGGAATGAGATGATAATTTTCCCTGTTTTTAGGAAATCAATTGTGTGACATATGATGTTTTGTGAAAAGAACGTGTAAACAGAACGTGTAAAACAGAATTTGCAGACGTTAAAGCGTCTTCCTGAAAAACCTTGTGCTCACGTAATTGTATGTGAACTTTATGATAGAATCACAAGATATAATGATACGATGTTTTTTCCTCCCTAATATTCAGTGTAAGAAATTCGGCACAAGCATACTGCATCTCAGTTTTTAATTTTTCTCTGTGTAATAAATTCCAAATAAGACTGAATGGGTAGATTTTGTGGAAAAATGTCATATTTTCAGACCAAGACAATATCAGCAAAAACATCATCTATAAGAGAAAGGCACAAAATAAACACTATCAAAAAAAAAAAAAAAAGGAAGTAGTGATGCAATTTGATTGGCAAACTGTATATATATGCAAATGATTCCACTATTAAACCCATCTGGTGAAAGCTAAAGTTGTTTTAAAAACACAAATGCGGTAATCCATGAGTGGGAGATGGTGTCTTTCCTGGTAACACATTTCCTCAAATTTTTAAAAAGTGACTCACAGGGAAAAGATATCATAAGTAGAATACCAAAAACCCACACAGTGATTACCATCAGCTAACAGACATAGAAAGAGAATGATGCATTATTGGCCTGTATGAAGCTGGTGGTGGACTCTGTAAATTATGCCACATATTGGCCACCATAATGCATCATTACTGTATATGATGATGAGAGAAGGCATGAACAGCCGTGTTTGGAAGCTGTCAGCTGAGAGTGACTATGGGATGAGAAGACTTTGATCCAGTGATGGGCCTTTATATAACCAACAGCCTTACTCTCAGCTATGAGAAGGGTGGTGATGTAGAGCATCAGTTACCCAATCATGTGACAAACCATCTGTTAGTATGATATAGATCTTCAATAGTGGGTCAGCAAAAGGATCCCGAGTAGAAAGGTAAGAAAAAGTACAGTTCGAAAATCACTCTCCTTAAAGCGATAACTCAACTTGGTTTTCTAATAACTTACGACTGTTTACAAAGAAGAAAATGTTGATGAACTTCATCAATGGTAGAAAGGTTGATCCATATTCTAAACAAACACTTATATAAAACAGCTTTCGTTGTGGGATAACACGCAGCATAAAAATAGTTTATTCGTTACACTTACTCAATAATGGTGGACACAATCCAAAATCAGCAACCATTGTTGTTCATTGCGCAAACAACACTGAATGTCTCGTTGTCAGTGAGAAAGAAGCTTGATGTCATCATCTGGTGCATTATTCAATGTACTCGAGTTTAGTAGAATATGCTGCATTACTTGACAGCTGATGCTATTCACATCGGGCACGGTGTGTTTCCAACACCATCTATGGGAAGCAGGCTTGCATGCACAATGTCCGTCACATTGCCTATCACTGACCCCTACCCACTGTTGTCAGTGCTTGGATTAGTGCTGCAGCCAGTGTTGAAGAGTGGCATTGTGAAGTGAACAGTAATGGACCTCGCTCTTGTGCCTTTGCCGAGATAGTAATTGAATACACATGTGCTGATGTGGTCAACACAATAATCCAGTGAATATCAACAACCAACACACCTCCTAAATGGTGAGCATCCTGGTTTGGGGAGCTATCCTTTATGATTCACCCTCCAGTTTAGTGCTTATTACAGAAACTCGGACAGCTCATCAATGTGTCGAAGAAATTTTTGAACCCATTACGATACTGTTCATAGCAGGACACAACACTGCATTCTTTCAGTAAGACAGTGACCACCTTCATATTGCAAATGCATCAAGGTAATGTCTACAAGTTATCAACAAGCAGCCTTGGCCAGCTCGATCCAAAAATTTATTTTTGATAGAGCATATCTGTGGCATCCTGAGAGAACACCTCCAGACTCTGCACAACAACCTGCAACAATAGATGCCATCTCAACAAAGTGTGGTGTCAGTGCCTCAGGATTCTATAAGACATCTACACTACTCTTTCAGGGAGGAGGCTGAATACATTGCTGTCATAGGAGATTTACTTTGTACTAGCATGGCCCTCTGTAAGCCTTCTTTTCCAGTATTACTTTTATTTCTTTTTATCTGAAAACGTATGTGCTATCTTGTGTAGTCAATGAGTTTTGCAGCATTTGCAACACCACTACTTCCTGGTGGTGTTTTTTTTTTTTTGTGATATAGTGTATGTGATTTATTTTTTGGTATTTTCCAGCATTAGTAAACAAAACAAAACAAAATAATGTGTAGTCAACCTTAATAACAGCTGATACATGTGCAACTTGAATTTATATACTTAGAAATTTTATTTAAATGGTAAATGGTAAACAAAATGGAATAATAAAGCTATAGCATTTATTAACATATTTCATTTGTGTGGACTGCTGTAATATACAGTCAACCCTCAATGTACCACCCCTCAATTTACTGCCACCCTTGCATAATGCCCCCTCCCCTTCTTGAGTCGGAACAGACATGCTGTATATAAAACATCCCTTGATATACCACCTCACCCTTTGCTTCTGCCAACTGCTAATATATATATTATTATGCCAACCTCCCTTTCCATACGCAAAAAATACTTGATGCACTGCCCTTTGCATGCGGTGTGAGAAGTCCTTTCCCATATTTTTGGATCGTGATTCTATTGTGGGAAGCCTTACTGTTAAAGACACTTATTAAATCAAAGCTGTGAATCAGTATATTTTAATATTAAGAAGATTCTTTGAAGCAAACTCGCAAGATGGCGGTATTTAAAATGTACTTGTTAAATTATACTGTGCTCTGAAAATATTATAATTAAAATCTAAAGCACAAATGAAAATAGACTATGACTTAAAAAACAAACAAACTATGGTATATTAAATGATTTTGTACAATGTTCTTAATTTTCACTGGATAAAGTTTTAGTGATGGACAATGTAACATGATTTTTTTATTAATATGTTAACTCTGCTTCCTGCTATGCAAAGTAAATTTCCATATTTAATGCATACCAGAAGCTTCCGAGGTGGAAGCTAACACTTTTTGTACAGTGCACACTAAATACACAACATACAACTGCATTTTTTTATAATTAATGTGTTTTTAATTTAATGCTAATTATGATTTTCAATGAACTAAAACAAAAGTTGGGTTACTTAATTATAATTGGCAAATTTGATATAACACCAACATGTAATGTAACAAACTATGGTGGTACAATTAAGGGTTGAGTGTGTATGAAAAATCTTTGAAGAAATGCCCTTGTAAATTATGGATTAATATTCTGATTTTTCAATTATCACATTTTTGTTTCTGTACCTCATCAAATAAATCACTCAGAAAAAAATATTATTGTAAAAAGTGTCAAAATAAGTAAAGCTGAAATCGATACTTCAGAAAAGACACACTGTGACAGAAAATTGCCAAATTTTTTAACTCACTAGAAAAAACAGAACAGGGCTTCATATTTTAATTTCCATGGATTCCTTTCCAATATGTTTAAAACTTGTTTAAAAAAATTATTCATTGAACCTATCCTTAAAAATAGGTGACTTCTGGTTTATTAAACCATCTTTAGTGTTAAAAATCCATTTTGTCAAAAATAATGGAATAAATAGTTATTATTCAATTGACTCCATGGCTGGAATATACCAAGTTCAGTAATGTTGAGAATACAAGTCAGTGCCAGTTTACTGGATGATGGTTTTTCTTAGCCTGAGCTAATGACTAACTTCACCAGTTAGCTTTTGTGTTCTGTGGCTGTAGTTTGCTGTTGCACTATAAAAACCCACTATTCACCTCACTGATGATAATTAAGACATCATTGAGAGTAGTTAAACTATGATGTTTTTAAACTACATTACCACTCGTGAAAGGAGGGCTTGAGTTTCGGTTTCGTGTATGCCATGGCTCTTGTGATAATTTTCTTTCTTCACCATGTATATATAATATTTATGGATCTGAAGCCTTCATTTTTAGCTATCTTGTTTTGCTTCTCATAATTGGATTTTTATATTTTGAAGCCTGATCCATTAATAAGAATGTTTGTATGGGATTCATTGATTTGTCCTGGTACCTGCATCTTCTCTTTTTTGTTAATTATTTCATTTAACTCAGTTAACTATGTTAACAGTGATGACACCCTTTATGTACGAGGGTGTATCAAAAAATAAGTTTCACATAGCAGCGACTATTAGAAATGGAAAGAATGCGGCTGTGGAGTGATGTTTTATGTTTTGTCATCTGCTTGTTAAAGGAGCCTGGCTCAATTGTGCTGCATAGTTTATCCCTTAATGGTCATTTGTTATGGTGCAGCAGCTGGAGTGTTACTTGAAACTGGAAGTTTGCGGAACAGTGTGGTCTTTATGGGCAAAACGTTTGAATTCAACTGAAATCCATCATGAAGTGTCTGCTATTTATGGAGAAGAGGCAATGGTAAACAAAATGGAATAATAAAGCTATAGCATTTATTAACATATTTCATTTGTGTGGACTGCTGTAATATACAGTCAACCCTCAATGTACCACCCCTCAATTTACTGCCACCCGTACATAATGCCCCCTCCCCTTCTTGAGTCGGAACAGACATGCTGTATATATAAAACATCCCTTGATATACCACCTCACCCTTTGCTTCTGCCAACTGCTAATATATATATTATTATGCCAACCTCCCTTTCCATACGCAAAAAATACTTGATGCACTGCCCTTTGCATGCGGTGTGAGAAGTCCTTTCCCATATTTTTGGATCGTGATTCTATTGTGGGAAGCCTTACTGTTAAAGACACTTATTAAATCAAAGTTGTGAATCAGTATATTTTAATATTAAGAAGATTCTTTGAAGCAAACTCGCAAGATGGCGGTATTTAAAATGTACTTGTTAAATTATATTGTGCTCTGAAAATATTATAATTAAAATCTAAAGCACAAATGAAAATAGACTATGACTTAAAAAACAAACAAACTATGGTATATTAAATGATTTTGTACAATGTTCTTAATTTTCACTGGATAAAGTTTTAGTGATGGACAATGTAACATGATTTTTTTATTAATATGTTAACTCTGCTTCCTGCTATGCAAAGTAAATTTCCATATTTAATGCATACCAGAAGCTTCCGAGGTGGAAGCAAACACTTTTTTGTACAGTGCACACTAAATACACAACATACAACTGCGTTTTTTTATAATTAATGTGTTTTTAATTATAATTATGATTTTCAATGAACTAAAACAAAAGTTGGGTTACTTAATTATAATTGGCAAATTTGATATAACACCAACATGTAATGTAACAAACTATGGTGGTACAATTAAGGGTTGAGTGTGTATGAAAAATCTTTGAAGAAATGCCCTTGTAAATTATGGATTAATATTCTGATTTTTCAATTATCACATTTTTGTTTCTGTACCTCATCAAATAAATCACTCAGAAAAAAAAATATTATTGTAAAAAGTGTCAAAATAAGTAAAGCTGAAATCGATACTTCAGAAAAGACACACTGTGACAGAAAATTGCCAAATTTTTTAACTCACTAGAAAAAACAGAACAGGGCTTCATATTTTAATTTCCATGGATTCCTTTCCAATATGTTTAAAACTTGTTTAAAAAAATTATTCATTGAACCTATCCTTAAAAATAGGTGACTTCTGGTTTATTAAACCATCTTTAGTGTTAAAAATCCATTTTGTCAAAAATAATGGAATAAATAGTTATTATTCAATTGACTCCATGGCTGGAATATACCAAGTTCAGTAATGTTGAGAATACAAGTCAGTGCCAGTTTACTGGATGATGGTTTTTCTTAGCCTGAGCTAATGACTAACTTCACCAGTTAGCTTTTGTGTTCTGTGGCTGTAGTTTGCTGTTGCACTATAAAAACCCACTATTCACCTCACTGATGATAATTAAGACATCATTGAGAGTAGTTAAACTATGATGTTTTTAAACTACATTACCACTCGTGAAAGGAGGGCTTGAGTTTCGGTTTCGTGTATGCCATGGCTCTTGTGATAATTTTCTTTCTTCACCATGTATATATAATATTTATGGATCTGAAGCCTTCATTTTTAGCTATCTTGTTTTGCTTCTCATAATTGGATTTTTATATTTTGAAGCCTGATCCATTAATAAGAATGTTTGTATGGGATTCATTGATTTGTCCTGGTACCTGCATCTTCTCTTTTTTGTTAATTATTTCATTTAACTCAGTTAACTATGTTAACAGTGATGACACCCTTTATGTACGAGGGTGTATCAAAAAATAAGTTTCACATAGCAGCGACTATTAGAAATGGAAAGAATGCGGCTGTGGAGTGATGTTTTATGTTTTGTCATCTGCTTGTTAAAGGAGCCTGGCTCAATTGTGCTGCATAGTTTATCCCTTAATGGTCATTTGTTATGGTGCAGCAGCTGGAGTGTTACTTGAAACTGGAAGTTTGCGGAACAGTGTGGTCTTTATGGGCAAAACGTTTGAATTCAACTGAAATCCATCATGAAGTGTCTGCTATTTATGGAGAAGAGGCAATGGTAAACAAAATGGAATAATAAAGCTATAGCATTTATTAACATATTTCATTTGTGTGGACTGCTGTAATATACAGTCAACCCTCAATGTACCACCCCTCAATTTACTGCCACCCGTACATAATGCCCCCTCCCCTTCTTGAGTCGGAACAGACATGCTGTATATATAAAACATCCCTTGATATACCACCTCACCCTTTGCTTCTGCCAACTGCTAATATATATATTATTATGCCAACCTCCCTTTCCATACGCAAAAAATACTTGATGCACTGCCCTTTGCATGCGGTGTGAGAAGTCCTTTCCCATATTTTTGGATCGTGATTCTATTGTGGGAAGCCTTACTGTTAAAGACACTTATTAAATCAAAGTTGTGAATCAGTATATTTTAATATTAAGAAGATTCTTTGAAGCAAACTCGCAAGATGGCGGTATTTAAAATGTACTTGTTAAATTATATTGTGCTCTGAAAATATTATAATTAAAATCTAAAGCACAAATGAAAATAGACTATGACTTAAAAAACAAACAAACTATGGTATATTAAATGATTTTGTACAATGTTCTTAATTTTCACTGGATAAAGTTTTAGTGATGGACAATGTAACATGATTTTTTTATTAATATGTTAACTCTGCTTCCTGCTATGCAAAGTAAATTTCCATATTTAATGCATACCAGAAGCTTCCGAGGTGGAAGCAAACACTTTTTTGTACAGTGCACACTAAATACACAACATACAACTGCGTTTTTTTATAATTAATGTGTTTTTAATTTAATGCTAATTATGATTTTCAATGAACTAAAACAAAAGTTGGGTTACTTAATTATAATTGGCAAATTTGATATAACACCAACATGTAATGTAACAAACTATGGTGGTACAATTAAGGGTTGAGTGTGTATGAAAAATCTTTGAAGAAATGCCCTTGTAAATTATGGATTAATATTCTGATTTTTCAATTATCACATTTTTGTTTCTGTACCTCATCAAATAAATCACTCAGAAAAAAAATATTATTGTAAAAAGTGTCAAAATAAGTAAAGCTGAAATCGATACTTCAGAAAAGACACACTGTGACAGAAAATTGCCAAATTTTTTAACTCACTAGAAAAAACAGAACAGGGCTTCATATTTTAATTTCCATGGATTCCTTTCCAATATGTTTAAAACTTGTTTAAAAAAATTATTCATTGAACCTATCCTTAAAAATAGGTGACTTCTGGTTTATTAAACCATCTTTAGTGTTAAAAATCCATTTTGTCAAAAATAATGGAATAAATAGTTATTATTCAATTGACTCCATGGCTGGAATATACCAAGTTCAGTAATGTTGAGAATACAAGTCAGTGCCAGTTTACTGGATGATGGTTTTTCTTAGCCTGAGCTAATGACTAACTTCACCAGTTAGCTTTTGTGTTCTGTGGCTGTAGTTTGCTGTTGCACTATAAAAACCCACTATTCACCTCACTGATGATAATTAAGACATCATTGAGAGTAGTTAAACTATGATGTTTTTAAACTACATTACCACTCGTGAAAGGAGGGCTTGAGTTTCGGTTTCGTGTATGCCATGGCTCTTGTGATAATTTTCTTTCTTCACCATGTATATATAATATTTATGGATCTGAAGCCTTCATTTTTAGCTATCTTGTTTTGCTTCTCATAATTGGATTTTTATATTTTGAAGCCTGATCCATTAATAAGAATGTTTGTATGGGATTCATTGATTTGTCCTGGTACCTGCATCTTCTCTTTTTTGTTAATTATTTCATTTAACTCAGTTAACTATGTTAACAGTGATGACACCCTTTATGTACGAGGGTGTATCAAAATAAGTTTCACATAGCAGCGACTATTAGAAATGGAAAGAATGCGGCTGTGGAGTGATGTTTTATGTTTTGTCATCTGCTTGTGGAAGGAGCCTGGCTCAATTGTGCTGCATAGTTTATCCCTTAATGGTCATTTGTTATGGTGCAGCAGCTGGAGTGTTACTTGAAACTGGAAGTTTGCGGAACAGTGTGGTCTTTATGGGCAAAACGTTTGAATTCAACTGAAATCCATCATGAAGTGTCGGCTATTTATGGAGAAGAGGCAATGTCTTGACAAGCAATTGGAAAATGGTGTAAGCAGTTTGAAGGATGTATGGATTTGACAGATGAACCGGGCTGAGGCAGACCTTCGACTTTCATGACCATTGATCACTTTTTGCATGTCGAGGAGTTGATTAGAGATAACCTCAGCATTAAAATTCATGATATTGTCGAAGATTTGGGTGAGTCATTTGGTAGTGTACGTACTATCATTCACAAGCACCTGCATTTCAGAAAAGTGTTCGCAAAATGGGTTCCATGATCTTTAATGGAACAACACGAAAATCAGCAATTTGTATCCAGTCTTGTGTTGTTCTAAAGAAGGCACAGATTTTTGCAGTGCATCGTCCCCAGCAATGAGACATGGGTGCATCACTTCACACCAGAAAGCAAATCGGCATCCATGCTGTAGAAACACCCCAGCTCACCAGCTGCAAAAAAATAAATAAATAAATAAATAAATAAATAAATTATTGCTGTCTGCCAGAAAAGTGATGACAATGGTCCTTTTTCACTGCGAGGAGCTGGCGTACAGAGTTTATGGTAAAAGGGAGTTCTATGAACATTGCAATGTACTGCAAGACACTGAAGAAGTTAAGGAAAGAAATTAAGGATCGAAAATGAGGAAAATTGTCAAAAGGAATCATTTTGTTGCTCAACAGCGCAACCCTACACAAAGCTGCCACCATAGTAGGAGCTTCTTCACAATTTCAAGTGGGAAGTATGGCCTCATCTCCCACACAGTCTTGATTTAGCCCCCTGTGATTACCATTTGTTCCCAAAAATGAAAAAGGTCTTTGAAAAGGTCTTTGAGGGCAAGCATTTTGCAAATGATGATGAGGTCAAGGAAGCTGTGAAAACATGTCTCCATGGACTTGGAGTGAGCTTTTAATTTCTCGGTATTGAAAAACTGGTTCCTTGTTCTGATAGGTGTTTACTAAAACTTGGTGATTACGTAGAAAAATAAAGGAAAGGTACATGTTCCAGAAATTATACTTTTTTAGTTTTTCATTATTGAACAAAACTTATGGGAATGTGATACTTATTTTTTGATATGCCTATGTACTTTATGTTGTTGGATATGTGATTATTCTGAATATCATATTTGTATGTTATTATGTGATTATTTTGAATATCATATTTATATATTATTGTTCTCTTTGCCATGAATTTTTTCCTTTTATCAGTAAATCTTTATTTTTTTCAGTTATTGATTAGCTTCTTCTTTAAAATGTTGTAGTTATGTGTTGTTATCTACTGTGTGTGATATTTCTTTTGTATTTGAATAACTTTCATGAGTTTGTGAGATGCAGAGCTCAAAATAGATTCCTGATGGATAAGCTAAGGCAGATATAGCTTACCCATACTAGTGTGTGTGTGTGTGTTTTGTTTTAATTTAAGTCAAATTGACAGAGTTGCATAGAAGCAATCAAAAAGTACAGCAACAGCTTTATTCAAATAAAAAAAAATGAAGAAATGTAATAGATGTTAATAAAAGCAAATATAGAGTAGGCATACAGCTAAAAAAAAATCAATTTGCCAATTGATTTTTGCTAATATACATATAAGCTTTATAGAACTTTGACTTTGCTAGTTAAATGGATGAAGAGTTGGAGAATATCTATTTTGTGTATTACATTCTTCAGTACCATTTTTATATTTGCATAATTAATTCCATATGTTTTTATTTCAGACCTATGTTGCAAATATTTTACTAGCTGTGAACCCATATTTTGAAATCAAGGACTTGTATTCATCTAAGACAATAGCAAAATATCAAGGAAAATCTCTAGGTGTTCTTCCACCGCATGTCTTTGCAATAGGTATTTTTCTTTTTCATTTAACTTGTTGTTCTTGTAACATATTTTTAGGTGTTTATGTTGAGCATTTGCCAGTGGTTCAGAAGTTCTGTACTCAATTTATGAATGATTGATTTGTGGTAAGAAATGTATTTTTTACTTTGCAAATCAAGTAGCTTTCTGACTGTCAAAGGTGAAAAATATGTTAGGCTGTTATTTTTAATGCCAGATTTGCTGTAGAAAACCTAAAAAAGTTAAATTCAGGTAGACAACAATATTTTCCATAGTTGCATAATATTTAATGTTTTGTAGTGTCATATTTTTTTTGCAGAGGTCAGTCCCACATGGGGTAGAGGTGGAAGAAAGAAAATATTTTTTACCTCATATGTGAAAGAGCATAGCCCACTGGAAAGAAGAGGCCCTGAAATGAACGGCTGTCACTTAGGTCATGTGACCATCCGAGTCCCAGCTACCGTGTGTCCGTCGTCTCAGCTATCAGTAATCTGATGATCGGCTCAATTGGAGTAGTGGGAGAATTTCATAAAACACACACTGATGGGAACTTTGAAGGTTGTGTTGCAATATCAATAAAATGTGATAATATTTACTTCACGAATTACTTTGAAAGTTTTACACAATATGAAGGAAATGCTAATATTTAAACGAAACTGATAAAGTATTTGCAAAGTTCTCGCTTAGAATTCCAGCTGATGGGAACTTTGAAATTTGCCGTACAAAATAAATTAAATGTGCCGTTGTTTTGTTGATAAATTACCTAAAAAGTTATGGCACGAAATGCGAATATTTTAATGTTTTTGATGGCATGTTGGATGTCTGCACAGATTCTAAGATGGCGGCTTGTTTAAAATTTTTGTTTTGCTCCTGGTGAACTTCCTGTTGAATTTTCGCAGAACTTTTTACAGTTTCCTTCTATTTTTATTGAAGAACTTTGTTCCGCCGCCATTTCAGAGGTGACAGTGTCAGTATATTTGGTTCTGTCCCATACCCGTAATGTTAACATTGCTGGTGTACAGCGTCAGTGTGCTCCTTATTCATGCGTTACTCAAGGAAGAAGACTTATAAGTAATTTTGCATTTCTTTTGCTTGACCTGAACATATTTTCTGAGTTTTTCTTACTGTCGTTATTTTTTGGAAGGGTGGACTTTTGTTGTTTGAACTTATAGCACTTAGTTTATCTACCACTAAGAAAAACAACAGCGATGCAAAAAAAAAATTCTGTAAGATGTATACATTTTACGGAAATGCAAAACAGTTAAGCAACTGAGATAGTTTAACCAACAAAACATTTGCATAAGAAATTATTTTTTCATTGTATATGTAGATAAATAAACTTTGCACATTATATTACCTAAGACAGAAAAGAAATTTTACCTGTATGTCAGTAACAGCAGAAACCAGCGAGTAGAAGTAAATGATCCTTTTTTTTTTTCTTTTTTTTTTTTTTTTTTTTCAAAAACGCTCTAACGTTTTATTTTGTTGCAGTGGTAAATAAACATTATATTTATGTTATTACAAGTCCTAATTCATTTTTCTTTGGGAAAAAAATCACAATAATGAAGAAAAATAATAAAATATGAACAACTTCACTCTAATGGCGTTCACGACTTCACATACAGTTCAGAGCAGGGAAGCTGAGACCCTTTTGGTCACATGATTATTTCAGGGCATTTTCTTTCCAGTGGGCTTTGTTAAAGAAAGTATAATGTTTACACTGGGTTCACTACAGTAAAATGATGATAAATAAATAACTTACAGGTAGTTTGCCACAAATGTATTTATTTGGATCCCTCAAAACTCGCACACCATGATGATGAATCGGTCCTGAAGACATCACAAATTACACAGATGATCGTTTGAGTAGATTAATTGTTCACAAACAATTTCACTTTATACGTGAACAATAATAAAAAAAAGGGACAAAATAACATAGTTAAGCAATGTTTTGTTTAGCGTACATATAACTGACTAGCCAAACATCAAAGAAGACATACATCTTGTACTTTGTTTATATCTTTCTTAGTCTGCTTGACTAAATGGCTACTAGTGATGCCACATGGAATATAAACTCTTGGAAGTTCGGTCATATGTAAGTAAGGTGACCAAAAACTTGCATTAGAGACAGCAAACAAAAATGGAAAGTTAAGTAGGTAGTATGGCATATCTTAGCCACTAAGAGGTCTGGTGCTATAAAAGCTGAATAACTAATCAGGATTCATTGTTCACTATTGCTCTTTGATTTAATAGTCATTTTATGGCTATGTTATATTGAATAAAGTAGAACATGGTTATGAGGATGTATAGAATATGCTAAGGTTTTTATAATTTTTTTTCTCAAGAGAGATTGTAGTAAACCAAATGTGCTTCTTGAAATGTGGAACTTAATAAATATGAGCAGATCTTCATCGGCTGATTGATGACTGCATGCTTTAATGGAAAATAATCAGTGTCAAGAACAATGATTGAATCACATTATTCAACCTATGTCCCAAAAGTTCAGGGACTGACTCAGTAAATAATATAAAAAAGTACCTTATTCACAATTAATGCTGGGCACCTTCCAAATACCACACTTCTGAATCAACACAGTTTCCAGCTTTTCTGAAGATCCTGAAAACAGTTCTGGAAGGCCCGTTCCGGGGTGCCCGCAAGTTGTTTGTCACAGCTGCTTGGATAGATGTAATGTCTGCATCATACTGTCCTTTTAGTGCCCGATTTATCCTGGGGAACATTCCCCAAGTTTGTGGATCATACTGCAGGCACCATGTTTTGTCTCCTGCAATAATTCTGGAGCAAAAATTAAGATCCTCACCTGCAGTGCCCAGCAGATTGGAACAGATCAATGAATGAACCTTGTTTTAAGGTCATCGTTCAGAATGTGGGGTACCAATCTGTCATTAAGTTTTCGTTTTCCCAGATCCTTGCACAGAATCTCATGACAAATAGACTTGCTGATGCCCATCAACTCAGCCAAAAGTCTCACTGTAATTCAGCGATTTTTCTTTAATTGATTCCGCACCTCTTCAATTTTTCTGCTGTCTGGATACTGGAGGGACACCCAGATCTTAGATCATCATCAAAGGATTCCCGCCCATCACAAAACCATGCATACTATTTGAAAACTCTGCTGTGGGGTAATGCTGTGTTTCCATATGCTTCTTTTAACATTCTGTAAGTTTTAGTAGCTGATTTACTAAGTTTCCAACAAAAACGAGTGTTTACTCTCTGCTCTTCGATAGCTAAAATGAAATAGGATGAGAACGCTTCCTATGACTCCCTTGATGCCCGCCCATCGGTAGCAGTATAAACCAGTTTCCAGCTGTTCACTGATTGGCCAAGGACTGCTGTCTTCTGGCATATAGTGATATTTTTATCCCACTACTGTTATGTTAGTTATGTGGTCAATACTGGAACTTATTGGACGTAGATTGAATTACTAATTCTTGATTTTTAATTTTTTTTAACCTGAAATGTGATATTTGATTTTAAAAACGTTTTTTCATGTTAGTAGTTTCCAGTTTGTTTGTTTTTCATTCAGAGGTACTTGGAAAGTGCTCAAGAATGACAGGGTTCACTTTCAGGTGAAGGTGTGATTAAGGATGAAAATTGTTATAAATGAGTATATTGACCTATCATACATATCACTAAGCTGTTCTCTGAGATTCAGAGGTTAGCTCCAAAAAGAAATACAAACTTCCAGATATTTTTACCTATTGTTGTCGTATCAAATCCATTTACAGCGATCTTGACGTACAAAACTATTGATCTATCCAGATAATTTATCATGAATCTTGGCTTCTTACAGCATAAACACATTCTTTGCATGTCTCCATCCGTTCAAGTAAAGCTGTACAAGATCCTTGCAATCTGTTAACTTATTTGTTAAAATATGGTATTTTTCTGGCTCAGCACTGCTGGGCAAATAAGGGTCACACCTGAAAAATATTGCATTTTAGGAAACTAATTCTTTGAATCAGCAGCAGTGGTATAAGCATTGTATCCCCACATTTTGTAATCCATTATTCTTAGTGTTTTAATAGCAGAAACATTTAATTTGCATGTCCCCATCAGTAAAGCTGTGCAAGATTCTTGTAATCTGTAAATAACTTATTAAAGTGCCATAATTTTCAGGCTAAGCACCACTTGGCATAAGAGCTGCACCTGAAAAATACTGCAATTTAGGAGACCATTTCATTCTAAGAGCTACACTGACATAAGTGCTGCACTCCAAAATTTTTCAGCCCATTAGCCATTGATGTGAGAGCTTCGACAAATAGCATAGTAATGTGTTTGAATTACTATTTGAAATTTTGTATATTTTTAGCTATTTTTTCTTAATTTTGTAACTTTGAAATTATTTTTAATAATTTAACGAGCTAACATAAAATTACAATTCTGGATGGCATTGGAAATCCCAATTTTTTTTTCTTTTTATTAAATATTTTATTATTGATAATTTTTTTGTGTGACTGAGTTATTCTTAGAAGATGGAGGTGATTATTAATTCTAACTTTTTAACTTTAAATGTAGTTAAAAGTTAAAATACTCCCCCTACCCATCTGCATGGTATAGGAGTACGCTGTATGACTGTCATCGAAGATAAATGACGAAACAAAAGGAGGTGTTAGGAAAACTGTTTATTTATTTTTAATGCACTTAGAATTGCCCGCGCAACTCACATTAAATAACATCGGAGGTGAAAGCAATGTAGATGTGTGGCAAGTTGCACACTAAATGACAGTCTTCACCACCGCTTTGTTTCTGTACTTGTTTAACTTTTCCTCCTAATGGTTAAAAGATCTTCCATTTACAGGAAAGGGAGGGGTGTGACATTACTCTCCCTAGCATGAGATAAGAAAGAAAGCTGATTAAAAGAAAGAAAAAAGGCACTAAAGCATAAATCATTAATCCTAAATAAAGATTTTCAAACAATAAATCGTAAACCATTTGCATGCAAGACGAAAGGCCAGATTGAATCCTTGTTGTTCTCCAGATTACCTATTCACATGTAATCCTGTGGGTTTCGAGACTTCATTTACATGAACACTAGGCACCCATGCTAATAATCAATGAAGAGTAGGCTCTCCAAATTCTTTATAGCTCAGTGCCTGCCATAAACAGACCTGCCAGGTTTACGGTTTACTCGTAAAATTTACGGAAATGTGACTTGTTTTACGGGCAAACTTAATTTTACGGATTTGGCGATTCTCCGAGATTTTTTTTCTTTTTCTGATGATTTTGCACCCACTATTAAAACTTTTTTTTTAACTTAATCCATTCAAAGTAAAGTGCCGATGTAAGTTACGAATAAGGTTTTAGTTACATGTGTTTATTTGGGAACATTTTGCTGCAGTTTTCCCACGTTTTAGTTTATTGTTTTGCCTTTTTTTAAACACTAGAACACTAACCAGCTGGGCTTATTTAACCTTCCATTTAGTTCTCTTCATCTCTTGTGCACGCTGTCCCCCCCCCCCCCCCGGCCTTTCTTTTCAGATCATGCATTGTTCATCTCCCGAGTTGCAACTTCTCAGAAGGCCAGCGTGGGGTGTGTCCGCGTTGGAGCAGGTGTCTTTTATCTTTATTCCCCCCAGTTCGAAATGCTATCTCTGAACGTAGTTATCGTAGAAAAAAAAATTCCAATGGATTTTAAATCTGTGGAATTTTTAAACCCAGATCGATACCCAACATGACGAAATTAAGCAAAAACTGCCAGTTTTGTGAAATTAAAAATGCATGGGGGCATGCATGGTTTTGCAACTTCTTCTCTGGCAATAAATTTGACCTAACAAAAGAATGCTACTATAAGAGGAAGTTTAAAAAAAAAAAAAAAAAAGAAAAGAAAAGTAAGTCCAATGTTCATTCAAGCCAGTGCTGCTCCAGCAATGATTTATTTTGCTGGTCCGTTAGTAAGTTTTCTACGCTTTCGCTTTCCAACCGTGCTTTGTTCATCGCTCGGTAACGTTCATAAAAATGTCTTGGCTTATTCAATGAAATTAATATGTTGGGGTACATACTAATTCATCTAATCCTTATTGAAAATGGTCAAAGGTAAGGTCAAGACGTAGGAGCGGGATTCATTCTTCCGCCTTTTTACGTGATGACTTGCGTAAAATCAAAGCATGATTGTGATGAAGTTTGGGTATGCTGTTCAGCTCCCATAGTGGACCTATCCTATTGAAAATGGTTGCTATCAGCATTCACGGGGACAGTGTAGTAGCACATGTGCGAGATTTGTTCGCTCGCGTTTCAGAATTTTAGCACAATATCTTCCGTGGAAATTGACCGATTTGGATAGAATTGTTAATTATAAAACGCAGCGTGTGTGGCAGCTTTTTAATTTAGAAATTAACGGGCACAAAAATGTTCTATAATAAAGCAAAAACACGCAAAATATCAATTAATTCATACTAAGGGATTTGTAAAGAAAACAGTAAAGTATCGGGTAGAACACTGTTGCTTTTGCAAACGCACACTTTTTTGTTGGTATGAAATTTTGGGCTTTTAGTAAACAACTCTGAATTTTAAAATATCCAGATTTTGACAGCACGAGTTTAATCTAGGGAGGAAGTGGATTTTTTTTTTTTTATCTGTTTGAAAAAAAAAAGTGCCAATGGCTTTGTAACTTCTATCAAACCGAATTGAATTGTGTGATATTTAGAGATTTTCATTTTCTAAAACAGAATACGTGTATTCTACAGTTTGTCATTTAGGCCATTTTATTTATTATTTTTATTTTTTGCAGAGACATAAGATGGAGTTAAAATCCCGGTTCAAACGTTTTATTCCGTGGTTACGCCTGATGTAAAAGACAGTTGGTTTTGTTCCGGCAAAACACATTGTGTTAGTTTACTGCAGGAGAGGGGTTGGTTCAGACGTTGATGGGCCCAGATTGTTTTTAAAAGGAATGACCAGAGAAGCTCTATTCGGTAAGATGAAGGGAGGGGGTAGGACAGGAAGAGAAGACAACTATAAAATCAGTGCCATTTGGAAGTATAACGGATGCCGCTAAAGGGATCGGATTTAGTAAAAGACAAGGCATCGATCCGCCTGTGAGGAATGATGGGGAGGGAGGGAACGAACTCAAGGGAATGACATTCGTAACTAAAACCTAAACCTTTGTTTCTAGATGAAAGAATCTTTCAGTTGCTCTCTGCTTACCTAGCTGACCAGCTCGAATCGGATAACTCTGTAATCGGGATTTTTTCCTTTACTATAGCAGTTTTTCCTTACATTTTTTCCCCCAAGTGGTAATAAATTTAGTATTAGTGATTCGCTATGAGCAGCAACATAAAAGGGGGAAAAAAGTACTATAAAATATTCCGTGATTCGTATTCTGCGGAATTCCCTTGTATTGCGAAATCTTTAAGAAAGGAAAATATGCGTTTCGCGCTATGTGCCGATGCAATTTCAACATTTCGCATGGTGGAAGGAATGCTTTTACAAATCATATTTCTAGTGATAAGCATAAATATAACGTTGACTGCGTGGGAAAAAAAATAACGAAATTAACTTCCTTTGTTAAAAGTTATAATGAACTCTATGCGATTTGTACAAAATGTTTGTTCACTTCATTTTTAGTTGAACATAATTTACCAGTTAGTGTCTCTCAGTCACTCTTACTTATTTAATTTTTTATTTGACTGTCTCATCGTCCGTGTCTCCGAAAGATAAAAACCTAACGTGAAAATGGTTCGCTTTTGAAAATATTTTAGTATGTTTCATGACGGCGTGGGACACGATCCCATTGAAAGGGTAGAACATCCTTCCCTTTAGATGCAAACTTCTGTAAAAGTAAATTTTTATCACTTTATAGATCATAATGATAGCATAGTAATGAGAAATTATGTATAGAATTTATTTTAATCGATATGAATGTACCGATAAATTTAAACATCTGTAGACACTTCAATTAAAAGTTGGTGGTTCATTTGGGTAACATCGTTTTTTAAATCGATATGTTCGGTGTATTTAATCAATATGCGCGACAGGTAATTTAATCGAATCTATCGATTAAAATTTTCATAAAATATATCGATTAAAATTTTTTACGGATTTCTGTTTCTGAAAGTTGGCAGGTCTGCATAAATGATTCATGAAACAATCTGTTTAATATTGTGAACGACGGTTGAAATTTATAATGTTACTTAAAACTGTTATAAACTGTTATAAGTTGCATCTAGTTAAATGCTACATTTCAGAGCTGCATGTTTGTAAAACAGAGTTAAATGCCACTGCATTATAATCAGAAAATATGGTACCTCATTTAATGACCACAAAGTCTTGCTTTTCTGTAAAAGGTGCAAGTGTAATGGATGAAAAGTAATCAGCAACATAACCGTAAGGTATGCAATGTGACAACTCGATGTGTGACACTAGACGTGAACTTTGTCCTCCCGTCTCCTGACCTTAAGTGCGTTGAGAGCAAGAAACAAGAGCAGTGCTAAGTTCCACCCTCTTTGGTTGATCAGTGTAATGTTTTTCTCTGTTAAGGGTACTTCCTAAATTTAAAAAAATCCTCATTCACTTGTTCTCATTCCTGTTGCCATTTTTCATTATATTCTTCACTGATAACACAGTATTTATTGACCATAACGTATAACTTATTCATAATCAGTGAGAATTTCACGATTTCATTCATTCTTTTGATTCCAACCAGAGTTACCACAGAAATGAGAGCTGCACATCAAGAGAGAAAACAGGAGTGAGGAATCGTTCACCATCTGCATCCTTTTTGCAGATGTCGTTGTACTGTGTCTGTTCTGGGGGCAAAGGTGAATGCAGGAATTGGGTTTCCAGTGTTTCTGAAAATGTCTAGTGGGTAACTGATTCATTGATTTTTTTTTTTTTTTTAAGTGACATTCAAATATGTCTTTAATTGTGTCAAAATTATGTCAATGACAAACTTTGTTTATTGATGCTGTTACCCATGAAATATATGCAGACCTAAAGAATGATTTAAAAAACAATGATACTAAGTTAATGTTTTGAACTTAGTTTTGAGTGTTTTCTTTTTTAAGTTGCTACTGAAAAACTACTGAGTTTTTTGTACCGAAGATACTGATCACATATGCCAACAATGGGAAAGTGGAGCAAACTTTTTTAGTTCCTGGCCAGAGCAATCTGCAGTACTATTAAACAAGTCAAAGTTAAATGTGTAAAATAATTAAATAATATTTAAGTAAACAATAATATTAAATAACAATAATAATGAATTGTAATGAAGTAAATAAAATATGCACAAGAGATTTGCTTATTTTCATCATTTTTCTCATCCATTTTATTTTCAGTTCTTTTATTTCAGTCTTTTAGTGCATTCACAAACACTGTATTTCTCTTCGTATAACCCACAGACTGTGAAATTCCGGGGAAAATATTTTTCCCTTCATATAGTCCGTAGCAGCACATGATGTACCGACAGTGAAATTCGGCAGGGGTCTTAGGATCCACACCAGTGAGGTTGATCGGGAACTGTGATCTTCTACAAAAAAGTGGTGGTTCATAGTATAACTGAGCAGTCGAAAGAAGTAGCAAAAAGCAATCTTTGAATAAAAAAAAGTGTCATTTTTTTCGGCATTACCAGAGGGGGGGTGTAGTAAACTTCATCCCAATTTACAAAATATAAAACAAAGCACTGTGTTTATAGCAAAAATTTGAGCTCCTGGAATTATTTTTATTAACAACTAGAAAACTCCTGGAATTTATTTTCTGTGAAAGTGTATAATTTCGAGTTCCTTCAGATCATCCATTAGCTAAGTGTACAACAGCTCTTTCAGCATTTGTGGAATTGGACTATCACTTCTCTTAAGTATGAAATTAGCAACAGAATTTCCCTCAAATTTTATTGTGAATGGCTGTTCCTAGTTTAACTTCCGAGCAAGGGAAGGAGCGAAAGAAAAAGGCAGTGTTGGGGTTAGCAGTGTATAATCTCTGACTTCTGTGTCTCACCATTATGTAACTCTCAGTTGCAGCTTTATTTTAGACCTTTTCTGGTCCAAAACTTCACAATACCCCTCACATCTTAATTTTCAACTTCTGGCAAACAGAGGCCAGAAGTTGAAAATTACCAACAGCCAGAAGTTGATTACTCACCAACAGCTGGGACCATTTTCCAGAGAGAGGAATGAAAAGTGAAGAATTTTCAAATTTTTTTGTAAGCCATTCCACAAACCAAAAGAATTAATTAAAGTTTAAACGGAAAGGATATTATAGAATTCCTCATGGGCAGTGGTTGCACTACTCATCAAACTGGGTGAAATTTTTACCCCCAACAAGGCATCTTACCTTTTCACTATCGTTGGAAAATATTCCATGTAATTTCATTTTTTTTAATAAAAGACTGTTGTATCTAAACGATGTATCTGCAGTGGCACACCCAGGAATTCCTGTTGGATGGGGCTATATATGTATAGTATACATACACAATGTGTGTACATATATATGTAGTTTACAGTGTATGCCTATAAGTTCATATACGGTTGTGACGTACGTTGCTCTTAATCTCTTTGGGGCTTTGGGAAGAAGACACCATGTAATAGAAAACACTATGCCAGACACTATGTAATTTTCAACACGTAAAATTATGTTTTTGAATGTTTGATTTATGACGTATGTCGCTCTTAATCTCTTTGGCGCTTTGGAAATAAGACACCATGTAATGGAAGACACTATGTAATGTTTTGAACATGTAAAATAATATTTTTGAATGTTTGATTTGTGATGTACATCGCTCTTAATCTCCTTGGAGGGGGGTTTAAGCCCCAACGCCCCCTCCGTTGGTGAGCCAATGTGTATATGCATACAGTAATCTGATGTTACTTTTTCAGTACAGTTTGGGGGGGGAGAACATCATCAGCAACTTAGCATTAACTAACTTTGTTGATATCATTAATTAATGTTATTAAAATGATATTCAAATTGAGAAAAAAATTACTGTACATTCTTCTGCAGAAATCTCCTGTAGCATTGTTTCCTGTTAGAAAGAAATTAATTAAAAAGCAAAAAACTTTTAATTGCTGTTGCTGAGCAGTTGTTTAGAGAAAAATTCAAGATGAAAGCTGTGGGGTATCCAATTCATACTATTTTTTACCATAAGAGCCTTTTTTTTACCATCTTAACCTAAAAATTACGGTACTTCAATCATAATGAGGTGCTTTTTTAGAGTGATTGTGTAAGAGAAATGTCTTCTTCAAAGCTGCTGTTTATGTACATATTAAATCGTATAGTGTAGTGTTTCCATAGCACATGGAATTTCTACATTCTTAGAAACATGTTTTAGAACTTTTTAGTCAGAATTCTGTAACGAAAAAACTTATCGGGAATTATAGAGGATAAATTTATTAAATTGCATTACCTCTCAAATTTTCGATCTGTACACTAGATCATCATCAGGTGTTCCTGCATCTTATGACTTCCACAGGTCTGGTGACCAAGCCTGGTTGATTTCCCATCCAGCACGGTCGTTGATGTTGCCACTCTGTATCTTGTAAATTTCCAGGGATTCTTCTAATTTCTGGATAATTGAGTGGGATTGGTGCTCGATAACTTTTAAGGCATTTCAGTCCATTTTGTAATTTAAAGAAAAAATAGAAAAGCTGAAGAAAAACATAAAAATAAATTAAAGTACATCTTATTAGAAAATGATTACCTATCAAAAGAAATTCATTAACTATTGGATGAGAATCCTACTAGGAGAAGAGCAAGCACTACTGTAAAAAATAAAGAAAAATTTGTCTACTTATTCACAAGAGTCACTTACCACAAGGGACTTTTTGAGAAACTAAAGAAAATCTGTAATAATTATAAAATTAGGTTAGCTCCAGGTTTAAATAAAAAAATTAAAAATTACTTACCATCCCTTAAACAAAGAGAAGAAAATATTTTACTTCAAGAAGGAGTCATTTATAAAATAAACTGTTCATGTGGTTTACCACACATAGGAGAAATGGGACAAAGGTTAACCACCAGAATTAATTAACACAGAGCAGCGATAAGGAAAATTTCAAATAAAACGGGATTAGATAGGCACATAAAGCAAACTGGCCACAAAATTGACTGGAACACCTTAAAAGTTATCAAGCATCAATCCCACTCAATTATCGGGAAATTAGAAGAATCCCTGGAAATTTACAAGACACAAAGTGGCAACATCAACGACCATGCTAGATGGCAAATCACACAGGCTTGGTTGCCAGACCTGTGGAAGTTGTAGAACATAGGAACTCCTGTCGATGATCTAGTGTATAGGTTGAAAATTTGAGAAGTAATGTACCTTATAATAAATTTATCCTCTATAATTCCTGTTAAATTTTTCCATTACTGACAGTAATTAGAGGAAGCCATGATGTCATTAATTACTGGAATTCTTTATTCATATAATGGCAAGTTAAAACAGGAGTGTGCTACGGTTTATAAATGGTTTATAGACCATAGCAACAATAAACCAGCTTAAATGCTGGCTTATTATTAATTTTTACTTCTAGCTTTTTCTGTCAAATCTTTGCCATTCCCACCAGTTTTGTTATGGTAAGACTTCCAGCAATCATAAAAGAAAAGTGATGAGCATATTACTTGTTCAACATACTTTGCAGGAATGTCAGGTAAAATATGCTTTGTGATAACATTGTGTGACCAGATCTGGAATCGTGCTGAACAAATGCGCTTTGTGAAAATCAAAACACAAAATGGCTCATGTATTATAGCTTTTAGGAGAACATATATGCTAACAATCCATGTATTAATATTATGCCATGCTCCTGTTGTGGATATGCTGTCCCCTCATGATTTTAGGTAATGTAATTTTTTTTTATTTCAAAGTGAAATGTAATTTATCATACTTCATGTATTACTTTTTTAAGCAAAGTAGAAGAGATTCTCTTTAGAAATTCCATAAATAAAAATGTCAAAGCTTACTGATAGCTGTTTTTACTTCTTTTCATGAAATAGCGGATAAGGCTTTTAGAGATATGAGAGCTCTAAAAGAAAGCCAGTCTATAGTTGTAAGTGGTGAATCAGGAGCAGGCAAAACAGAATCTACCAAATACATACTTCGATATTTATGTGAAAGTTGGGGTTCTCATGCTGGACCTATTGAACAGAGAATTTTAGATGGTAAGTTAGTCAATTTTGTTGTTTTATAAAAAGTTAAGAAATTACATTTTACCTTTTTGCAAAATGTGTGAATATTGGAACCCCATCCCCTTTTTTTCCATGTTCAATTTTAAAAACTTGTGGTTTTCCTCAAAATTCACATTATTTGGACAAATTGGGTATTCAGTTTGAAGAATGTAATATACTTGTATCCTCATTATATTATCTGAATTATTTGCAGATGTTATTTTTCAGTTATTTTTTCGGAATTCTGTCAAAGCCTGTGACGCAATTCTCTCACTTTGTGCCATCAAGTTTTTGCCGTAAAATGCAATAATGGTTGGTGATGACACTTTTTGGTATATGTAGAACCAGGCATCTTTTATGAAAACTATTCAAACAAGTTTCAAGTCAACTTTCCTAGCTTGAATATCTCATTGCCTGCAAACGTTTTTTTCAGGTGTGTGTTAGTAGTGTCCAGGGTGCAATTTAAACTGGTAGTTAGTACCAAATTGCTAGCAAGCAAATGCATTTTGCTAGTGATAAAAAGTGGTTCTAGCAAAAGTTGCTAGTGGAAAATTTTTGAATGTTTTAGTGTGAAATGTAAAGTGCCAACTGCATTGCGCGTGTAGAATAATTATAAAGGTCTGCAATGTGGAAAAAAAATTTGGCGGTGGCGTGCTAGAAAAAAAATTAATGGCTGCTTGTTCCTTCCCCAAAACTTGTTCAATGACTAACTGTAACTAACTCAGTCCTGGGTAAAAGCTGGGAGGCATTGCCAAGACTGAAATCTTTTTCACTCTAGAACTCCCCCCACCCCACAGTAAACTGTAACAAATTAAGCACTATGCAAAGAAAGGTGACTTGATCACGCTAGTTACGTTAACTAAAACTTTTACAAAAAGTTCGTAAGTTGGAAGCTTTCGACCTTATCTTAGGTCTTCATCACGCCAATGGAGGACTAAGATTGTTGCCAGATTCTACATTTGAATTTTTCCTATTTTTGTTGCCAAAACTTAGAATTGATCTCCAGATCAACGGAATGTAGAGAGGAGATTCTGGAGTTGCAAGTCATTGAGTTGAAAATAATTTCTATGCTTTCACGGTAACGGAGGGCAAAACGATTGTCAAACGAAGCAATTCGTTTGCTTCGTTCCAGTGGGGAACTGCAGATGTGTCTTCCATTGTCAAAATAGACAAGGCAGTGTTGGGATTGCCTTTCGAAACATCTTTTCTATGTTCTAAAATTCTATGGCTAATGCTCCTGTATGTGCTTCCAATGTATAAGTTATCCCCAGTAGAAGAAGAGATAGGAATGCAGTAAACTCCTGGGAGGTTCAGGCTTTCAACTTTGTCCCTATCCCTTTGTAGAAGTTTCAAGATGTTTGGGGTAGATTTAATGGCAAGATGGTAACCAAAACTTCTAAAAAGAATCTGTAACTTATAAGCATAGGAAGGATGGTAAGGAACAGAACCACAGAATTTCAGGACTTCTTTCTTGTGAGGAAGGAGGCATTCGATTTTCGAATGGTTTTCATATTTCTTTATGAGGGAGTTGACTGTAACAGCAGGGAAACCATGAGAGAGGGCTATTGTAGAAATTTTGGAGAGTTCTTCTTGAAGAGAGTTGGCTGTTGCAAATGATATGAGCCCTGTGGATGTAGGACTTCAATGCTGCAAGCTTGTAGAGATGCAGGGTGCAAGATTTGTAGGGAATGATGTTAGTGGCTGCAGAAGGTTTTCGATAGACGGAACGAGTAATGGAGAGATCAGCGTTTCTGCAGATAGATACATCCAGGAAATCAATTTTGTGATTTACTTCCTTAGATATAGTGAGCTTAATGGAAGGAAATTTTTCTGTAATGGAGTTGATCAGTATCTGTAGCTCAGACTCGGAATGTGGCCAGCTAATGAAAATGTCGTCTACATATCTTAACCATAGGGAAGGTTGAAAAGGGTGTAGAGGAATTATGGAAGCTTCAATATGTTGCATGTAGATTTCAGCAAGCAGAGGGAAAGAGGTGAGCCCATGGGGAGACCAGATTGTTGCCTATACACAATTTTGTTGAAAACAAAACAACTGTGTTGATGAATAGTGTGAAACAATCATAAAGATCTTTGATAAGAGGACCGGGGGTTCAAAATGGAGAATCAATTTCTTCATGAGGAGCATGTAGGAATCAAAATATGGTACAGAGGGAAACAAAGATTCTACATCAAGAGTATACAGATTATCACAAGGAGGAAAGGAATTAGGAAGGTTGTGGATGAAGTTTGAAGTAGAGACAACTGTATGAGGATGGTTGGCTGCCAGGGATTTGCATTTGAGGACCAATCTCTTTTCAAGGTTTACTGCTGGAGAAAAAGAATATTCCACTAAAGGTCTGATGGGGTTACCAGCTTTATGCAGTTTCACTTGCAGGAAGAGCCTGGGAGTTCTAAAGTAAGGAGGGGGTGATATATCACCAAGGAAGGATTGAAGAGTTTCTTTCTTAGCTAATCTGTCAACTGAGTTTTTGAGTGAGTTGGTGGTGTCTGACTTTAAAGGGATGCAGTTAGCAGATGTAAGAAAAGAAAGCACTTTTTGGTTTAGAGTTTCTTTACCAATGATGACTGGGCAACCAACTTTATCTGCTTTGCATACGGCTAGGTCATTTTCTTGAATAAATGACCTGAATTCTTTTAAACAAGAAGAAGAGTACTTGATTGGCACAGAATTTTGTTTGGATAAGATAACAGCAGCGTTGGCACGAAGGATAGGCTGCTGAACAGTCTCAGTTCTGTGGATGGCTGATTCTATAACAGAAACAGTTTGTGGAAGATTGATAGGAAGAGCAGGTGAAAATTTTGGGCCTAATGATAAGAATTTATCCAAGCTAGGAGGAATAGTGACAGAAGAAAGATTTACATACTTTGGCTTGTCAGTAGAGGTTGATGACGGAGATGTTGCTTGACTTTTTTGCTTGGAGAGTAGAAAATTGAATTTCTTTGTATGGCGAGCATATTCCTTTACTTCAATTGTTGAGAGGGTTTGGTTGATGCGAACCATGAAAATATCAAGCAAAGCAGGATGAGTGGTAGCAGCCAGTGATTGGTAGCTGATGTAGCAGGAAAGTTCAGTTTTAGCAATGGAGGAACGCAGGTCACGGATAGCGGCAGATGGGAGGTTATGGCTGGTTTGCTGTAGTAACGCACGGCACCGTCCCTTTGAAGATGGGTTTGCAGATCTGAAAAGCTTGGGGAAGAATGCCAGAAGTCTTGCAGGAAACAAGAAAACGAAGGCTGCAAAAGAGAATTAGTGACTTGAGTCCGAAGTTTCCGGAAGGAAATCCAATCTTTCGTCCAGTCCAAAATAAGATGCCCGGAAGTTGCGTAGCTTTGAAACATGACGATTATGGGCAAAACACGTAACAATATTAACAAAGAAAGGTGACTTGATCACGCTTAGTTACGTTAACTAAAACTTTTACAAAAAGTTCGTAAGTTGGAAGCTTTCGACCTTATCTTAGGTCTTCATCACGCCAATGGAGGACTAAGATTGTTGCCAAATTCTAGACGAAAGATTGGACGAAAGATTGGATTTCCTTCCGGAAACTTCGGACTCAAGTCACTAATTCTCTTTGCAGCCTTCGTTTTCTTGTTTCCTGCAAGACTTCTGGCATTCTTCCCCAAGCTTTTCAGATCTGCAAACCCATCTTCAAAGGACGGTGCCGTGCGTTACTACAGCAAACCAGCCATAACCTCCTATCTGCCGCTATCCGTGACCTGCGTTCCTCCATTGCTAAAACTGAACTTTCCTGCTACATCAGCTACCAATCACTGGCTGCTACCACTCATCCTGCTTTGCTTGATATTTTCATGGTTCGCATCAACCAAACCCTCTCAACAATTGAAGTAAAGGAATATGCTCGCCATACAAAGAAATTCAATTTTCTACTCTCCAAGCAAAAAAGTCAAGCATCTCCGTCATCAACCTCTACTGACAAGCCAAAGTATGTAAATCTTTCTTCTGTCACTATTCCTCCTAGCTTGGATAAATTCTTATCATTAGGCCCAAAATTTTCACCTGCTCTTCCTATCAATCTTCCACAAACTGTTTCTGTTATAGAATCAGCCATCCACAGAACTGAGACTGTTCAGCAGCCTATCCTTCGTGCCAACGCTGCTGTTATCTTATCCAAACAAAATTCTGTGCCAATCAAGTACTCTTCTTCTTGTTTAAAAGAATTCAGGTCATTTATTCAAGAAAATGACCTAGCCGTATGCAAAGCAGATAAAGTTGGTTGCCCAGTCATCATTGGTAAAGAAACTCTAAACCAAAAAGTGCTTTCTTTTCTTACATCTGCTAACTGCATCCCTTTAAAGTCAGACACCACCAACTCACTCAAAAACTCAGTTGACAGATTAGCTAAGAAAGAAACTCTTCAATCCTTCCTTGGTGATATATCACCCTCCTTACTTTAGAACTCCCAGGCTCTTCCTGCAAGTGAAACTGCATAAAGCTGGTAACCCCATCAGACCTTTAGTGGAATATTCTTTTTCTCCAGCAGTAAACCTTGAAAAGAGATTGGTCCTCAAATGCAAATCCCTGGCAGCCAACCATCCTCATACAGTTGTCTCTACTTCAAACTTCATCCACAACCTTCCTAATTCCTTTCCTCCTTGTGATAATCTGTATACTCTTGATGTAGAATCTTTGTTTCCCTCTGTACCATATTTTGATTCCTACATGCTCCTCATGAAGAAATTGATTCTCCATTTTGAACCCCCGGTCCTCTTATCAAAGATCTTTATGATTGTTTCCACACTATTCATCAACACAGTTGTTTTGTTTTCAACAAAATTGTGTATAGGCAACAATCTGGTCTCCCATGGCTCACCTCTTTCCCCTCTGCTTGCTGAAATCTACATGCAACATATTGAAGCTTCCATAATTCCTCTACACCCTTTTCAACCTTCCCTATGGTTAAGATATGTAGACGACATTTTCATTAGCTGGCCACATTCCGAGTCTGAGCTACAGATACTGATCAACTCCATTACAGAAAAATTTCCTTCCATTAAGCTCACTATATCTAAGGAAGTAAATCACAAAATTGATTTCCTGGATGTATCTATCTGCAGAAACGCTGATCTCTCCATTACTCGTTCCGTCTATCGAAAACCTTCTGCAGCCACTAACATCATTCCCTACAAATCTTGCACCCTGCATCTCTACAAGCTTGCAGCATTGAAGTCCTACATCCACAGGGCTCATATCATTTGCAACAGCCAACTCTCTCTTCAAGAAGAACTTCCAAAATTTCTACAATAGCCCTCTCTCATGGTTTCCCTGCTGTTACAGTCAACTCCCCTCATAAAGAAATATGAAAACCATTCGAAAATCGAATGCCTCCTTCCTCACAAGAAAGAAGTCCTGAAATTCTGTGGTTCTGTTCCTTACCATCCTTCCTATGCTTATAAGTTACAGATTCTTTTAGAAGTTTTGGTTACCATCTTGCCATTAAATCTACCCCAAACATCTTGAAACTTCTACAAAGGGATAGGGACAAAGTTGAAAGCCTGAACCTCCCAGGAGTTTACTGCATTCCTATCTCTTCTTCTACTGGGGATAACTTATACATTGGAAGCACATACAGGAGCATTAGCCATAGAATTTTAGAACATAGAAAAGATGTTTCGAAGGCAATCCCAACACTGCCTTGTCTATTTTGACAATGGAAGACACATCTGCAGTTCCCCACTGGAACGAAGCAAAAACGAATTGCTTCGTTTGACAATCGCTTTGCCCTCCGTTACCGTGAAAGCATAGAAATTATTTTCAACTCAATGACTTGCAACTCCGAATCTCCTCTCTACATTCCGTTGATCTGGAGATCAATTCTAAGTTTTGGCAACAAAAATAGGAAAAATTCAAATGTAGAATCTGGCAACAATCTTAGTCCTCCATTGGCGTGATGAAGACCTAAGATAAGGTCGAAAGCTTCCAACTTACGAACTTTTTGTAAAAGTTTTAGTTAACGTAACTAGCGTGATCAAGTCACCTTTCTTTGTTAATATTGTTACGTGTTTTGCCCATAATCGTCATAAGCACTATGCTCGCATTTGCCTCCTTTATCTAAAAGGTGGCAAATGTTTTACTTCCTTTTTCTGGATTAAATGAAAATGTTTACTTCCTTTTTCTGGAAGTAAAACATTTCAACTCTAAAAGCATTAATTCTCCCCTGCTTCTGACCCTGTGTACCCAACCTGCTCGAATCACATCTGCTGTTCACTGTTTGAGTAGGAATAAAAATGTGAAAATTTTATTTTCTCGAAAATTTAAGAAAATTATGCAAAAAATTTTTTAAGACACTGATTTGCTAAGAAAAACAGATTCCCCAAATTTCGCCAAAATCCGCCTATAACTTTTAAAGTTGCACTTAATTTTTTTGTTAAGAAATCTGTATCCTTCTACCTTAATAAAAAAAATTCAGACTTAGTTTTAAAAGTTATCAATGCATTTTGGTGAAATTTGAGGTATCTTTCTTTCTCAGCAAATCACAGTATGTGCAAAAAAATGGCATAAGTTGCTTAACTTTTTGGGGAAATAAGTATTTGCATTTTTTTAATTCCTAATAGCTGAGGTCCACAATAAGCTTCTGTTACTAGGAGTTAGCAATTGCCGGGAATGTGCCAGCCCAAGGTGTGGGAATAAGGCAAAGAGTGGGTGGAATGTGGAGATGTGGACATTGCCATGCACCTGTTATATGTTTTCTTATTTTAAATGAAAATCTGCAATTTTGATGCGTTGAAAAAAAAAAAAAAAAAAGGGAGGAGGAGAAAAACTTTTGCCCATGCTGTTACTGTACAATCATATTACAGTACTCTCAAAACTTCCTGGAAATAATACTTTCCTTTCGTTTTTATGCTGCTGTCTCCCGTAACCATGGTGATTAGCGGGGCCGTTTAAACTTTCAAACATTGAATGCTGTCATGAGTATTGAGGTTGAAGGTCTGTTCAAAGACAAGTTTGACCCCAGGCCTGCTGTTTTAAAGTGGTATGATGAAAAGACCTGAAACCCAGATCGTAAACCATACGGAAAATAACTTAAAATTTTGAATAGTGTTCTTGAATTTTGTGAATAAAGTTAAATGAAAAAAAGTTTTTTAAATATTTGCATTCAAATTAAATTCTTAGAATTAATCTGTCAGGTCATAAAAAGGTAAGTTATATCTAAATATTTGTAATCTTTTCAGCATTACAAGGTGACAGTTACAGGGGTGAAATCAAAATGTGTCATGATTGACTAATGGAGGGGGACATGTTAAAGTTTGTTTTGTATAATGTTAATAAACTTTCACTAGTAGATAATGTAATTTGCTAGTAAAAAATAAGGCCACTAGCAAATGTTGCTACTGCTAAAAAAAAAAAAAAATCATGGCCTGGTACTACTAATCATTTAACACACTTTCAAAGAATTTGTTGACAGAATAAATATTTGTTGTCCAAATAATGGAAATTTCATTAGTAGAAAATGGGTTTTGGGGATATAAAGCCTCAGACAAATAACCATGAAAAGAATTTGCATGGAATAAGAAACTGTAGTAAGCCAGTGATAACACTCAGAGTAAATATAGTTTGATATTTTTTGTAAAACCCTACCAATATTTTTAATGGAAGTACGTTTTTGGATCTGGTTAGCCTGCTTTAGCTTCAGGTATTATGTACAAAATGTATTGAACAAAATTCAGAAACCAAAATAAATTGCATAGAAAGTGAACCTTGAATGTTCATGAGACATTTCTGAACCTGAACGTGTCTTCATTGAGAAGTTAACAAAGCTGCATCTGTCCTGCCTAGGTGTGAAAGCTGTCAAGTGAATGTAGATCATCAGTTTAAAAAAAGAATATCAGTAAAGTAGCTTAATCAGTTACAAATAAGTTGAATTTAAGTTTCTTGAGGTAGATATTTCCAATAAAGAGGACGATTGTTTAAGGACCATGCATGCTGACAATATAAGCCACAAATGCCAAGATTTAACTGAAAAGCTGGGGGGGGTAAGGGGATGAGAACTGCAGTTTTAGCTCAAGAAAAAGTAAATGTTATAAGGTTAGTTCCTAGCAGTTGGGGTGTTGCATAAATTCTGAATAAGTTTTATGTCACAGTCGGTATTTGTTTGGCCCATTAGTCAAGAAATTTAGTAAAAATGTATGGCATTCTGTCACATGTTGGGGAGAAAAAGCCCTGTAATAAATAAACTTAACAAAGTTTTAATCTGAACTGTAGACGATTTTTATCAAAGTGATGAATTCAGCTGAGTGATGCTGGGTAAAAAAAAATCATGGCCTGGTACTACTAATCATTTAACACACTTTCAAAGAATTTGTTGACAGAATAGTGATGAATTCAGCTGAGTGATGCTGGGTAAAAAAAAAAAAAATCATGGCCTGGTACTAAGTACTTTATGTTTGTGAGATGACCTGGTGGACAAAATAAAATAAATATTGAAGGCTAATTTTATGTGACTTAAAGGAACTGTACTCAGCATCAAGGAAATGAACTATATCTTGAAAATGAGATTCTCAAAATTCACAGAGCTCAGGCCCAAATTCTGTGTTTTGGCTGGTGCATCAGGCATGCATTCTCTGTGTGTGTCTATCACTCAGCAGAATGTAAACTTATATTAGCAGCTAATTTAGTTTAAAATGAACTATAAGGACTTTCTTAGTTGTATTGTGTGTGATACAAAAAAAGTCATGTATGCTATCAAAGTGTAGTACATATGCAGGGGGTGATGAGATCTGAGAAATACTCCAAAAAGATGGAAAGATTTTGAAAAAATAAGACAAAAGTCCAATTCAAGTGGTGGGTTTCCACCAACCGATGTGGGCTGATTACTCGTCTTCTTCCATTCCATGATTACATGAAGCTCTTAAAAAAGTTTGAGAAGTTGAAAGTTAATAATTTCGTAAGCAAAACACAAGCAGAACATCTAAATCCAAGAAAGGTGTCTGCGAGAAGATGAGTGCATTGTTATGGGAGACTTTTCAGAAAACTTTTCTTTTGTTCAACAGAATGCCCAGTCGTACCATAGGTCTTGCACAGGCAACAATACATTCATTTGTGGTGTACTTCCAAAACGAGAAAGAGTTAAGAAGCCCCAGTGCTACTGTGTAGTTTGTGATTCACTGGAACACAACACATAATCTTTTTGTTCTTTTTGGAAAGAAAGGGAGACAGTTTAAAAACATCCTTCCCTCAACTTAAGAAACAAATATATTTTTCTAGTGGTTCAGCTGCTTTAGTGTGAAAAAAAAAGAAAAGAAAAAAATGTTAAATATGTCCCATCATGAAAAATTTTGGCATAGAAACTGAATGGCATTTCTTTGCTACATCTCATGGCAAAGTACCATGTAATTGAATCGCTGGGGTGATTAAAAGGATTGTGAGAAAAATAAGTCTTTGGAGGAAAGTAACAAATTACATCGTTACTACTATTGATGTGTTGAAGTACTGCACTGAAAAAAATAAGTAACATTTTTCTTTTGCTCAAATCAAAATGAAAACACAGAAAAACATCCCCAGTGCAGATTCCCATCACGCAGACCAAAAATTTTGCTGTTTTACTGTGATCAACCAAAATGGTCTTCAGGTTCATGTATCATCACATTGAAAGGAATTAAAAACTATATCACCAAAAACATTCGGACTTGGAAGATCACTTTGCAAGAGTGAAGTCCGAGGACCACATTTGCTGTACATAATGTGGAAGATGGTGGTTAAGTGAGGTTGCTGAAGTCTAGAAAGTTTAGGAAAATGAGAAGGAGTTCTTTTATTTAAGAAAGCAGCAAATGGCAATAGAACATAGGTACCTATCAACACTTCTTAATGACAAAAAGTCAAAACATTAATTTAAAGAACATGTACTCTTATTAATGTCTATTTTAATTTTCAATAATTACTTCTTACTTTTACTAATTGTTAGTAAGTGTACTAGTAAGAATAATTTTAATTTTCTGTGTGTGTCTGTCTGTCTGTCTGTCTGTCTGCCTGTCTGTTTACTAAGTTCACTATAGCTATCCTCACAAGATGTTTCAGTATCACTGAGAATGTTGTTTATTTTTCAGAAGTTTACCAGACTCTTAGTACTTTTTGTTGCATTTATACATCTGTTTAGACTGATTTCTCGTAGTAAATGTGTTGTTTTATTACCAGACTCCGTCCATGTCTTTATCAATTTTCAACTCCTTTAAGTAACAAGATGACTTTTTTTTTAAAGTGCATAAAAAGAGGAATTTCCAGTCTAATTTTTTTCAGAATTTTAAAACCTGGTCCACATTTATAGTTTTTTTGTTATCTCTCCACCAATGGTTTTTTTTTTTATTATTATTTCTTAACTTCAAATGATTTTTTTTAATGAAGGACTACCACCAGCAACAGTTAAAATTTTCTTCTTCATATACTACTCTTGCATGATTGTTGCAGGGGGAAAATTTTACTGGTTAGTTGAAGACCTTCATTATGCACACTGCTGGCCACCCAAAATGCAACAAGAAGGAAGCATCCGATTGGCCTGAAATTCGCAGCATGCGCCGCCCGCGAGAGGGCATGCAAATGATTAGCATTGCAGGGCATATGCAAATCATGTGTGCCCGGCACGCCACCGAGAAGCACTATAAGAAGGGTGCACAGAAGGCGGGGTGTAAATAGTGGAAGTGTGTTGTGCTGCCGGACCTGTGCGTGGGAAGCTTTCTGAAGCCTCGTCGCAGAATACGGCAGTCAATCCTGCAAGTTTTGGAGTTTGACAGAGGACGAATAGTGGTTTATCACGACAGCGGTTTATCGTACCGAGACATCGTCACCCGTGTGGGACGACATCCAGCCACAGTGAGGTGAGTATGGATTTGGTGGGGGCAGGAGGGACGGACAGACCGACGTGAGCTATTGCCGCAGCCACGGCACACCACCGAACGAGAGGACCGGCATGTTGTGCGGCGGGCATTGACGGCTCGCGCCTCCACATCACGAACGTTAGTGCAGGAATTAGGGTGTGTTACGCAACAACCTGTGTCAGCAGGTACCGTTCGACGTCGTCTGCAGGAGCGGGGACTTGTCGCACGGCGCCCATTTCTCCGATTACCATTGACGTTACACCACCGGCGAGTGCTGCGGCAGTGGGCCGTTGGATGCCGCACCTGGATTACAGAATGGCACGACATTGTCTTATCTGACGAATCCCGCTTCTGCCTGCAACACCACAATAGTCGGATCCGCATGTGGCAGCACAGCAGCGAGAGACTGTATGACGCCTGCATTATGCGTTGCCACACCAGTCCGTCGCCTGGCGTTATGGTTTGGGACGCAATTAGATATGACACCCACACCCCTCTGGTACGCATCGCCGGTACACTCAACAGCCACCGCTACATCTCTGACATTTTGGAGCCTAGTAGTTCTTAACTGCAGGACCTGCCAGCCGCTACGTTTCAACAGGACAATGTGCGCCCACACGTGGCACGCATCGTGCAACAATTCTTCACGGCCCACCAGGTGTCACTGCTGCCGTGGCCTGTTCTCCCGATATATTGCCCATCGAACACGTCTGGTTGCTGATCGGCAACTGAGTGGCCCGTCAAGCACCACCCGCAGCTACGCCTGATGAACTGTGGCAATGTGTGGAAGCAGCCTGGACCAACATACCCCAAGCCCACATCCAAAGCCTCTTTCGTTCGATGCTGCGGCGCGTAGCGGCCGTTATTGCCAGCCATGGGGGCCACACGAACTATTGATGTCTGCGTGTTCCGCAAGTCGCACGGGCCTCTAAGTTCAGTCGTTTCATCTTTGTATCTGTTGTTATGTGTCCAGTAAATCTGGCTTTGCTATCTCGTGTCCTTCTTGGTGTTGCATTTTGGGTGGCCAGCAGTGTATTTTAATGAGTTACAAAAACCAACAGCTCGTAAGATTAACTTTTAAAATAAAATGAAGCCTTTATCCTTGCTTGAAATCGAGTATGGAGTATGCTAGAAAAAAAAAAAAAAAGTGCACTTTTTAAGTTTTCCAGTGAGCCCTGTTTGACCTCTATGCTAATAATTACTGTAAAAATGATAGAGCTCATAGAATAAAAGTCTAGAACAACTTTTTTTTTTCTGAATAGTAAATAAACAATTTCCTGTATCTCAGGAGCAAAGTTTTTAAAAATATAAAAGAAGTGGTTTTATACTCTAAAAGATGAAACTGAATGTTGGTTGGAGGAAAAGGAATAGGAAGAGTCCCAGGGTGGAAAGAATAAAGGTTGAAAGGCTCCCTGAATATCATCAGAGTTATTCTGATGTACTCAGAGAACGACTGAAGGAGCCGAAGGCTTGTGAGAGGGATGTAGAAAAAAAGTGAGAATGTTTTAAGAACTGTGTTGTCACTGCTGCTGAAGATGTCTGTGGCACCACAATAGTGGGTCACAATAGAGGTGATGCTTGGTGGAATAGTGAAATTGAAGAGGCAGTAAAGAGAAAGAAGGAAGCCTATTTGGGGATTTTGCAAAGTAGAGTTTCTGTGGATGAATATCGCTGTAAGAAACGTGAAGCAGCTGAGCTGGTTCTCCAGAGTAAGGCAAAAGATAGGAAGGAGAAGGTGGAAAGGCATGAATTGGCTTTTTGGAAAGATATAAAGACTTTCTGGAAGTACATGAGAATCAAGAAAAATAGGGGAAACAAAGTTGTAAGCTGTGTAAAGAATAGGATCGGGGAAATGATATGGGAGCCCAATGAGTTAAGTGAAAGATGGGGTGAATACTTCTGTGAGTTATTAGATCAGGAAAGCAAAGGTGATTCTTAGGCAGAAGCAGATGATGTCACAGTGAAGGATGGAAGCACGGGAGGGATCTCAAAAGAAAAGGTGTGTAAAGCTTTAAAATCTCTTCAGAATGGTAAGGCTCCAGGAGTTGATGGCATAACTGCAGAGATGTTGAAATATGATGGTGACCCTGTAATTGACTGGTTAACTGAAATTTGCCAGTTGTGCTGGGAGTTAGGAATAGTACCTCAGCATTGGAAGGATGCTATCATTGCATTGTCCCCTTGTATAAGGGAAAAGGTGATCAGACTGACTGCAAGAACTATCGTGGTATTAGCCTACTGAGTGTGCCAGGGAAAGTGTTTGGTAATTTCGTTATTGAAAAAAATATGAGGTCTTACATCAGAAAAAGTGTGGGGTGTTCAGAATGGTTTTATGCCTGGTAAAGGCTGCAGTAACCAAATTTTTGCATTATGCATAATGATTGAAAAGTATCTGGCTGTTGGTAAGAAAGTTTTTGCTGCCTTCATAGATTTAGAGAAAGCTTTATGACCGAGTAAATAGGACATTTTTGTGGAAGGTATTGAATGAATATGGTATTACTGGGAATCTACTTAATAGTGTAAAAGCCATCTATGCTGGTAGTAGAGCTTGTGTACAAGTAAATGGTGTTTTATCAAAATAGGTTTCTATTGGTGCAAGAGTCAGACAAGGTTGTGTAATGTCACCATGGCTGTTTAATATATTTATGGATGTGTGCATGCATAATGCCAAAATAGATAATACTGGTTTATGTCTTGGTGATATCCTTGTGTGCAGATTACTGTATGCTGATGACACTGTCCTGTTGGCAAAGAGCAAAAGTGAGTTGCAGAGTATGTTGTCTCGGATGTACAAAGTTTGCATGAAATTCAAACTGAGTATAAATAAGGGAAAAACCAAAGTTATTGTTTTTGAGAGAGGAATTGGTAGTACTTACTGAATGTAATATATGTCTAAATGGCACAGTTATTGACCAGGTGAATGAGTTTGTGTATTTAGGAAGCATGTTTGACAGAGAGAACAAATTGGATGGTGAAATTAGTAGGCAAGTAAATTCTTCATTGAAATTCATGGCTGCTTTGGGAGGGTTTCTCAGGAATGATGGGTACTCAAGAGAGTCCCGCATGGCTGTATATGAAAGTGTAATTGTTCCTACTCTAATGTATAGCAGTGAAACCTGGGTACTACAGAAGAAACATAGAAGTTGTTTGTATGATGGAGAAATGCGTTACTTACGGGGGTTTGTGGCAAGACACGTTCTGATTGTGTAAGGAATTTAGATGTGTTGCAGTTGTGTAAAGTGAAGCAAAATGCTGTTAGCAAGGTGGAGACTAAATATGCTTTGGTGGTTTGGCCATGTTGAAAGAATAAGTGATGAGATTCTTACTAAGAAAATCTTTTTAGCCCAAGTGGCAGGAAGGAAAGGTAGAGGAAGGCCAAGGAAGTCATGCGAGGATCAAATTCAGGAATGTCTGCAGGAGTAAAAGATTATGAGTATGAAGTATAAAAGATCTTGTGTATGGCGTGTGATGGATGTGAGTGAAGCCCGAGTTGTATGTCAAGATCGCTGTAAATGGAGAAGTTTGATATGGCAACAGTATGTAAAAATTATCTGGTAGTTTGTATTTCTTTGTGGAGCTAACCTCTGAATATCAGAGAACATGTCAAATGGTGTAGCAAAACATTAAAAAAAAGTTGATTTAGCATGCAGTAACATCAGTCATGTTCTTCAGTTTTTCCTATTTTTATTGGCATTGCTTGTTGTGAAGTATGTTGAGATTAAGGTAGACAATGTTGCTGGAAAGAAAAGTAGAGGAAGGCCAAGGAAATCATGGCAGTACCAGATTCAGGAATGTCTACAGAAGAAAAAGATGATGAGCATGAAGTACAAAAGCCAGGGTGCGCGTGCTTGAAAACCTGGAAAGTCCTGGAAAATCATGATTACGTTTTCAAGGCCTGGAATATCCTGGAAAAACGGTGTTTTTTAATGCTGTCTTGAAAAGCCTTGAAATTTGAAATTAGTGCTTAAAAAATGCCTTTTAGGAAATCGTGTTACTGTTACCCCTTCATTTTTTAAAGTTCCTCTCCTCTGTTCTCAAAGAAACCGCCGGCAACAGTCCAGTGCAATAAAATTGGATGATTACTAGTAGGTCTGTTAGGAAGGGGAGCTTGATTTAAATTCTTTGGCTTGATGTCTGTCAGACAACTCTGAGAACGTCAGACAACTCTGAGAACCGAAGGGGAAAGAGGAGGTATTTAGCATTTGCAGGGGGGTCGCGTATGTACCAAGTCAGCTGGCATCCACCAGTGAGGAGTATGCCTGAACAACACATTTATCTTCTTGTTTATGTGCATGCTACCCTCCCTCCCCTCAAGAGACTTCCGCTACTTATGATAAAAAATAAGAAAACTATCTTTGCGAATTTTTCACGAAAGTGGCTGAAATTTTTACCTTCACTATAATTGGATTACAGAAGCTCACTTCCAAAATTCCAATTGAATCGGTTTAAAACTTAAAAAGTTAGCATTGGGAATTTTTATTTTGGACAAGCATGTGTGTGCCTCTTTGGATAGAGTGAGCCTGGAGCAGAAAGGGTGTTACCATAGCAACGGTTGATTGACAGCTGGGAGCGCTGATCTGAAGCCCTTGGTTGGGAAGAAAGCAAACACCTGTTTATCACTTCCATAGCTCAAAAGGACTAGGAGAATATTTTCAGAAATCCATTTTTCCGAATTTTGAAAATAACAGTAAAATTTTTACTGTAGTTAAGATACATCACAATAAAGTCTAGTGCAAATTTCGCCAAATTCCGTCAGGAACTTTAGCAGATGCAAAAAAAAAAAAAAAAAAAAAAGAAAATCTTCCGTTGCATAATCGGATTCAGTGAGCTGCAGGTGGTGATTTATGGCGATGTGCCAAATGAAAAGAAGCCATTCCATCAGGTCATTCCAAAGGTTGTGTGTGTGTGTGGACGTGTCCTCCTGCTGTTTGATCTTAATCGGAATGTTTTTGTGCAGGGGGGGGTGAGAGAAATATCCGTTTCAGCTTTACAGCTTTCACGGCTCTTTTTTTTTTTTTTTTTTTTTTTTCTTGGTAATAAATAAAAATCATAGTTGCTGCATTCACCATTGATCCATGTTTTGCATTTCTTGAATATAAACAGCAGACAATCAGAAACATAGTGTTGGGCGGGTCTTGATGTTCTTCATTTTGCATATGCTGAATTCAGTTCTGTGGGAATAAGGAATGACTTATACTGTGAATATATACAAAACTACATATTTTTGAGCTGAAAAAATAGGTCTACTTGTACACAGTAGCTAACGTGTAAACTCGGATGAAGACAATCAGACATACGGACGTCTGATTCCATAAAAAAAAAAAAAAATCAACATAGTTTTTTTATTTACACTACAGGTAAAAAAGCAAAAACATGTTTTTAAATGTTATAAAGGAAAACGGATTTTTGAAACGCATGACTTGATGATCTTAATTTCTGAAAGTTTCTTTTTTCCACATCCTTTTTTTTTCAATTACAATACACTGTAACCGGATACTGTGTGTTATATCACTTAGTGATATGGCAGATTTTCGGTTGCCGATATCCGCGATCGTAAGCGGTAGTTGCATTGCGATTGTTGATGATGACAAGATAAATACTGGAGTGATGTAAAATGTTGCATAAACTAAAAAAAAAAAAAAAAATAGTTCGCCCCCCCCCATCCCTTCGAACTTTTATGCGGTCATCATAGCTGATCAACCATTTCATTCCAGGAACATCAGCACATTTCAATCATTTGAACATTGGGGGTATCTGAAGGAATTCAGCCGTGCTTAAGCGCCTAGCGCAACGAAAACATGCTAATTTTGGACAGTTCTATTCCCTTCCCCTCTACCATCTCTAATAATTAAGAGTGCATAGTGTAGTTTCAAATATTCTATTTATGAGCTAGTTTTCGCGCTGTTCGTTATGTTTTTATTTTCGAAATTACTAACACTTTCGAACTATGGTTGCAAAAACGTTTATGCTTTGGGTTTGTCTGTACGATAATTCGCCTGAAAGTGGTTGGATTTCGGCGAAATTTTAGTATGCTGTTGGGTACAACCTGGAAACCTACCCTGTTGAAAAAGGTCTAAATTAAATTTAAAGGCCAAGACATAAGAGCAGTATTCGTTCTCCAAGCTTAGGAATGTTAACTCACATAAAATTTGTTTGATTGCAACAAAGTTTTGGTATGTTATCAGGGAGGAGAAACCTACCCTTGTAGAAAATGGTCCAACTTGAATTCAAAGGTCAGGGCATAAGAACAGAATTCGTTCTTTACGATCTTGTGCATGATAAACTTGATCCATTTGCATAAAGCACATTCATCCATTTGCATCTTTCATCATTTTTATTACTTAAAACTGAAATTACTTTTAAAAAATAATTTGAACATGATACTGTAAAGCATAAATAATAATCATCCTGGAATTTTTTGTATATGTCCTGGAAAAGGCCTGGAAAGTCCTTGAATTTTTTTCCCCCAAAAGTGTACGAACCCTGAAAAGCTTTTGTGTCAGATGTGTCATGGATATCAGTGATCTCAAGTTGTGTTCCAAGATCACTGTAGATGGAGATGTTTGATACACCAACAGCAGGCGCAGTTTGGGCTGCCGGGATCCCAGGAGAATTCCCGGTGGGCTGCCATGTTTTGCGCCAATGATCTTATGCTAACTGAAGAAAAAAAGAGCACACATATATGTGATCTTGTACTTCAATATTCTTGTAGAAGAAAACAGAGTTAGACTAAAACGGCAAAGTGTGTTCACCACTTTGATGGCTTCAGAAGACACTAACAACAAAAAACAAAACAAAAAAAACTACGTAGCAAATGTTCTGTTGAGCCCTAACACTGCTTTTTGCATATACCCTTTCCTTTTCTCGTCATCCAAATTTAAACCTCGTCCCTTGAGGCTGATATTCTCTACCTCGGTCTGCTTTTTCCAATTGCAGTTAAATAATCGATACAATCTAATCAAATATGCTATCAAAAGTCTGGGATAGAAACTCGCAATTCATTGTGTAGTTAATGCAGTTAGGTTCATTTACGGTTAAAATTTTGGGTTGCTGCTCTTTATATTCATATGTTTTTTTTTCTTTTGAACTGTATCTGCATCTGATTTACTACTCTTTGGGTCTTACTGTTGCACAAATTCTTGAACTGCAGTTCTGGAAAGTGTTTCAGCTACAGAAATAACAATTTTTCCTGTTTGAAACTAATTAAATTAAAAAAAAAATAATTTTTTGCATTCTTTAGTTCTGTCATTTTATAAATTTGCCCTGAAATTCTTGCAGTTATAAACAATTTCATTCTAATAATAGTTATATAAATTAATTATTAGTTCTTGAAAGAAGAAATTACTTTTTGGCACATTTGGATTTCTGTCACTAAAAGCGAAGGGCCTCCCCAGTGGCGTAGTGGTCAAAGACTCTGGCTTCTGAGCATTCATCCGAGATGGGTCAGGGTTTTAATCCTGGTGTGGCATGGATGTTGTGTTTTGTCTTACGGCTCCCTTCTCTGTAATCAGTGGTCCTACTAAATTAGGGGACGAGCAACTGCTTATAGCCAATCGAGTTGCTCACAGTGGTCGTTAAACCCCCAAACTAAAAAAAAAAGTGAAGAAACTGTTATAAATTCTGAATTCAGTTATCGCTATAAAATTCATAAGAGTGGAATAAAGTCACTGACAGTCTCTCTCAGGAAACATGCCTTATCTGTTGCTTCTCAGCAACAAATAATGAAGTGGACCGCACAAAATAGCTTCCAGGGCCATTTATGGATCATCAGTCCACCACTGACTGACAGTAAATAAAATCAAGCACTATCTGTTTTTTTGTTGTTTTTTTTGTTTTTTTTAAACTTTAATTTGGCAGATGAGCTTTGTCTGAGAAGCTAATCTCTGAATATCAGAGAACAGCTTAGTAACATGTATGTATGTACATATATATGTTGCTGTCATAGACAAATGATGCTGCTATTTTTTTTATTTTTACATGTTTTAAAGAAATGTATGACTTACTTTTACATAATATGTTTAGCATATTACCTATGCCATATATATTTTTTTATTCAAGGTGCTGCTTCTTCGTATATATGTAATTCAAGAATTATATTAAAACTTTTTTCCCTTAATTTTTAATTAGCAAATCCTGTGTTGGAGGCTTTTGGTAATGCCAAAACCATGAGGAATAATAACAGCAGTCGGTTTGGTAAATTCATTGAAATTCACTTTAGCAAACAGGTGAGATTTCTATATCTTACTCTCATTGTTCATAGACTTTTTGTATTTATTTGACCTGTTGTAATATTTTCTGATAAGTATTCCAGCTAAAATGTTAGCCGAAAAAGATTTCAACATCCATAGTTCCCACCAAAACATTTCTTCTTGGAAGAAGTAGTTTTATGAAAACTATGGGTGTTGAGTTGTTGTTAGGGGCAATGAATAAAAAGTTCTGTTTATTTCTTCTATATCTTATTATAGGTGTTATAAAATCAGCTGGAAATACTGGTTTATAGGATTTTTGGAAAGTTCATTGAGTCCTAACCTGAGCATACTAAATATATTATGAGAAAGAAAGTATGAAATAATTTCTTCTTCATTTTGAATGATTTTGGCAACATGATCATTGGTGTGTCCATTGAACATGTTGATGACACTATTTTTAAAAAACCCTTCTCAGGAATATGCTCAAGAGAACCCACACACAGCAGACAGTCATGCATACAGACCACTGTTGTGCAATTTTTGATATACAGCATGCTCATTTGCTACTATGAGCAATCTGAACCAATTGATGTGCTGTTTTGCTTGGATTTCACCTAGTGGTTAATGCCAATGATGAGTCTTGTCAAGCAGAAGTGACTCTCTGACATCATTGCCCAGGTCTTTTCAAGATCTTTCATTTAAAAAACCCTTTTCAGTTTGAGACTCCTGCTTTGATCTCTCTGCAGCTCTCCACCACAATGCATCATCTAAATGAACTGAGACATGGCATCATTATCACTGCATCTGACAGTGCAATCCTCAAGATTGCCCACATATTTGATTCCAGTTACTTATATGTGGAATCCACTTGTGTGTGGCATATGCAAATTTTTCTGTCCCATGGCTTTCTATTCCACCATTGTTCATTTATTGGCAGCAGCATTTGCTGCTTCACATGACTGACTTTGTGTGTACCCCATTTCCATGTGATGGGGAGGGGGCAGCTTTTCCCTGTTAAGTTGGTTTTTGTGGTTGTTGCTTTAATTTGGGGCATTAGTGTATATGTGACTTAGTCTGTTGTCAAAGTTATATTTGAAAAGATTTAACAAGTTTTGCATAAGCTAAATATTTTAGTTAAATATATCTGTGCTCTTTCTTTGTGCCAGATTTCTTTACCTATCACTTGATTAAGCATTACATCTTAAGATCAATATTTGTTTATATAGAAATGCTATCCATGTGCAGATCTCCTTAGGAAACTTGAAAATTATATCTTCCTAGAGCTGCAATCAAACCCACATCTGCCACTTTCTGTTCAAATTTTCATGTTTCCCATCTGTGTTAACATGCTTTAAGGAGCTGTCTGCTGGGATTCTGTGTAGAGACAAATTATGACTAAAGGAGACAAATTATGACTAAAGAATATTCTGCCTTTTAACATGAGATGGCATGTGCTGAATATGTGGTATATGATAGTCTGGTGATGATTAAAAAACAAAGTTCAGAGCAAGCTGCAGAAAGGCATGCAAAAAGAAAAAAACAAATAAACCAAATTGTATTGTACCACCATCTGTGATACTGAACATACACTGAAGTGCCAGAAAAACTGGTACACCAGTCTAATACTTGGTAGGTCCCCCACGGGAGCGCAGGACTGCAGAAATACGACTGGGCATGGACTCCACTAGCTTCTGGAAATATGCTGTAGGCAACGCACACCATACTTCCTGCAGAGCGCTCCACAATTCGGGTGTATTCCGAGGTCTCTGATTCCTGTGTTCGATAGCGCGTTGCATGGCATCCCAAATGTGTTCTATCACGTTCAGATCTGGGGACTTGGGTGGGATGGCAACACCCCAAACTCAGATGAATGCTCCTCTAACCATAATGTGGTGTCCCGACACTTTTGTAGAGGTGCATTGTCCTGTTGGAACAGGCCCAACTCATCAGCATGAATGCAGGACATGAATGGGTGTACCTCATCAGAAAGGATGCGCACATAGCGTAGGCCGGTCACAGACATTTGTAGACGTACCAGGGGTCCCAGTGAAATCCTGCTAAACACACCCCATACCATTACGGACCCCCCACCAGCCAGTACAGTTCCCTGTTGACAGGCAGGATCCATGGCTTCATGGGGTTTGTGCCACACACGAATCCTTCCATCTGCCCGATACAGTTGGAAACACTACTCGTCAGACCAGGCTACTTGTTTCCAGTCATCAAGTGTCCAGTGGCAGTGTTGCCATGCCCAAGCGAGGCGCATAGCTTTGTGTCGTGCACCCATCAAGGGGAACTCGAGTTGGGCGTCGGCTCCCAAAGCCCATATCGTGCAGGGTACGTAGCACAGTCTGGACGTTGATGCTTGTTAAGGCTCCAGCATTGAATTTCGATGATACCTGCGAGAGTGTTGTTGCACACCTATTGCGTGAAACTATTTTTGACAGCCGACAATGGTCACGTTTACCCAATGTCTTTTTACGGCCACACTGGTATTGTAGGTTGGAGGCTTTTCTGGAATTCTTGTAGTCACGGTACACCCTTGCAATGGTCGTCCGTGAAAATCCGAACTTCGTTTCTACCTCCGAAATACTATGGCCCATCTTACGAGCGCCAACTATGACACCGCGTTGAAAATGGCTTAAATCGTCATTACTTGTCATTCTCATGCCGAAAACAGCTCTGACAGCTGGCAAAGATGTCTATCACTTTATATACGCACTGGCGGACGCAACCGAGTAAGCGCATAGGTGACGTTGCTATGTATTTTGCATAAGCTGATCTGTACCAGTTTTTCTGGCACTTCAGTGTATGTGCTCTTTGAAAATAAATATCCTGTATTGTGCTAGAATGTAACAGCCCTTTTCTGGATTTTTAATTTTTTTTTTAATGTATTGCTTTTAAAACATCAATCTTTTAAACTTTTTTTTCTTTTTGCATCTGAAGTTGCTTCACAAATGAGTCAAAAATGTGACTGAAAAAAAACTCATGTGAACATAAGGTAGTTATATTTCCTCACTTGCTAGTCACAAATAGTTCTTTGAAATATGTTTTCCTAAATCGCCCGTCTTTTAAAAAACATTTTTATGTTACCCTTTTTGTTTTGTGACAATGTTTAACAATCACTCTGAGGCAAGGTGGGGAGATTAGAAAAATACATGTTGAGTGCAGTGCCACCATTTTAGCACAACTTTAAAAAAAATGACATGCTTATGTGTTATCACTACTATGTCTGTCTGCCTGTCAGTGGACACAATTTCTCTGCACCTGTTAGTCTGACTTGAAAAATTATTTTTGCATTGAGAAGCCTGAAATGTGAGAATGACGATCCTTGCTGTTTGGTCATGCCTTTTGATCCAGTGCGTAACTTTGCCACTAGAAGGTGTAAATTAGAGGTCTGCATGGGCCGGGTCAGGCCTTTGCTCATTTCTAAGTTGGGAAAATGGGTCAGGCCTTTGCTCATTTCTGAGTTGGGAAAATGGGTCTGGCCTTCAATATTTAATGTAAAACAGACACGGGCCGAGCAGTTATTTTTTTAGTTTAATGAGCAAAACAATTGCTGTACGGTGCCTTTCTCATTTGGAAATCTCACAACATACAGCAGCAGGATAAGATTGAATAATTTCTGCTGTTGGAAAAAATAGAAGTTTTACGACATCCTCCCCTCTTACAAAACAATTGGAGTGGGTCAGCTCCCTTAGTTTTTCAATGTGAATGTGGTCCCTTCTCTCTCTCTCTCTCTCTCTCACTCTCTAACTTCTACCCTCCTCTCATGCTTCAGGGCAGGCTATTAACTGCAGCATTTATAAACCGAGCCACCCGCTTCCAGACTATCTTTTTTATTGTTCTGGTTGGAAGCACTTTGTTCTCCAGGTGTGTGAAAATCTTTTAAGTTGTCTTAAATGGCACGGGAGAAATGGGCTGAGAGAAACTTACTTCTGTGTATAAATCTGTGCCATATTTTCCCCATTTGTACTCTTAGGGAGTCAGCAGATGGTAAATGAACCCTTAGGTATCCCAGCCCAGCCGTTTTTGAAACTTCTGTGACAAATAAAGGTAAGTAGATCACGCTAGTTACGTTAAGAGATTAGAACTTTTACAAAGAAAGTTTGTAAGTTGGGAGCTTTCGACCTTGTCTTAGGTCTTCATCATGCCAATGGAGGACTTAAGATTGGTTCCAAACAATCTTAAGTTTCCAAACAATCTTAAGTCCTCCATTGGCATGATGAAGACCTAAGACAAGGTCGAAAGCTCCCAACTTACGAACTTTCTTTGTAAAAGTTCTAATCTCTTAACGTAACTAGCATGATCTACTTACTTTTATTTGCTATTTCTTGTTACGTGTTTTGCCCATCGTCGTCAAACTTCTGTGACACTGGTTAGCTGAGCAGTCTGTTGTTGTTTTCCCTAGCATATGCTCAGTTCAGTGATGCTGTAAATACTCTTCCATACTTATTATGGAGTTTAAGAAAGCGAAAGATTTTCGCAAAAACCCGCTTCCGGAGAATATGTGCTTGTAGACAATGTAAAGTAGAACGATCGGACTCATAATTCTGGATATTTCGTACTTTCGAATTATCCCCCCCCCACCACCATCCCGAAGGATATTCCAGGTCCGGCGGTAGGCAATGATAATTTGAAAACCCAGAAAATTTGAAAGGCGTGGAAATTGTCGTTTACATGCAATATTTTTGAGTGTACGAAGCCCCCCCTCCTCAGACGTCACGTGACTTATACAGAATCACATAAATATTCCGAATTAACGTGTATTGTGATAGAATACGTGTAGCAATTAAGAAAACGAAAACTCTTCCTTCAGGAGTCGAATGACCGAGTGCACCAGGTGTCAAATTCATGTTTTAGTAATTGTTGAAATTTTACGGGCCAGGCCTTGGAAACAGGAGAAATATACGGGCTGGGCCAGGCTTTCCAAATTAAGGCCTGTGCAGACCGCTAGTGTAAATGCAGATGCTATTGAATTCAAAAAACATTTTATTTCACATCATTGCTTGTTTGGGGTACAATATCTTTTTCAAATGATGCACAGTTTTTTCACACTGGGGATGCATGTTTAAGTATAAATTGCATTTCCCCTATATCTCTGCTTTTAAAAGTCTGATTTGAAAAATTCTTTTTGTGTTGGGCAAGAGTTCATGGGGAGAAAGGCTTTGCATATAATTTTTAATTTTTTTTTTTTTTGAAATGAACAGTTTTCTCACTGGGGATCGTTAAGTGTATATTTCTTCATGTATTTGCAACAATATTGGTGCTCCTGAAAACTTGATTGAAAAAACCCCACCTTTTCAGAGTCAGATATTGTTCACCACAAAAAACTTTTGCACAAGATTGGGGATATTATCCTCTTTAAATAAAGCATCATTTTTCCACTTTGGGGCGTATATGTAAAAAACATTTTTCTTGCTTATGTCTGCTTCCAAAAAAAGTTGTATTTCAAAAATTCCTTTTTCTTCGCATAGCTTTTTGCTATGAAGAATAAATACCTTACACATATTTTCTACTTTTCCATTATTCGCAGTTCTGCCGCCAGGGAATTAAATGTACATTTTTATTTGAAAGAATGTCTCTAATTGTGAAAATCCCTTGGAAAAATCAATTCTTGGTATGATACGCTTCATTATGAAAAGTATTTTGTTCCATTTTCTTTATTTAACGTACAACTTTTCTGCTAGGAGAGGTATAAAGGGACATCATGTTTTCCTCCATATCTCTTATTTTAATTTTTCGATTTGAAAAATTCTTTCTGCCTCACATATCTTACACTATGAATAAATAACATGCACAGTTTGAGATTTTTTGTAAATCACATTTCAGCTGCTAGTGGGCATAAGTAGCTATTTCAGTTTGTGGAAGCTTTACTGACTGCAGAAATCCAGTTTTTTTTTTTTTTTTTTTTTTTTTTATTTATTGCTTTTTTTTTATTTGTAAGAAGTTTCATTCACTATGAATAACAGTGCTTACACTGTGTATTTTAAATTATGTGCAGTTTTTCTCTTGGGTAATTAATGCATTCTCTTTTCTGCTAGAATTTTTTCTAGCTTTTTCTGAAAATCTGCTTTGTTGAAGTATTTATGTGCACGTGCATGCATGTCTGAGAGAGATAGAGTAAAAGGATCTAAAAGACTTGCTCATTGACCTAAGAATTTAATGTCATTTTTTTTTTTTTTTTGAGAATCATTTTGTTTTTAGCAAATCCATCATATGTATCATGTGTAACTAGTGAAAGGCATTATGCAATAGGAAATGGCAGTAAGACTGAAAAATAAAATTTCCATGACTGCATTGAGATGAACTTTTCAAAATAGTTAATGCCGAGACTTTCTGACTTAAATATTGAAGTATGCACTCCTGTATGGTAAAAATAAATTGATTGTGCATGTTGTGTAGTGTCTTTCAGTGGATATTATGTTAGTTTGTTCAGTTCAGTAAAGTGTTTCTGCTGTATTCATGTTCTTTTTATTTTTTTAGTTTACTGTTGTTGGAGGATACATTAGTCATTACCTGCTTGAAAAAAGTCGTATATGTTGCCAAAGTTCAGGAGAACGTAACTACCATATATTTTACCAACTGTGTGCTGGAGCACCAGATGCCCTGAAACAGCAACTGAAGTTGTCAAGTCCTGACAATTTTCAGGTTGGAACATTTTTTTTAATATTTAATATTTATTAATGCTTTTGCCAGTTTTGGGAGAAGTATTCTTTTTTTATTGTTATTTTCTCTTTATTCTATGTTAAGTAATACTTTGGCAAGTAGTAAGTACTTCCCTGTGTATGTCAGAATATTTTCTGCAACTTGTCTCAGCATGACTGTGTTTGCCCGTAGTTAAATTTGTTTCATAAAAGTTAGATTTTCTCTTATGACCTAGATAATACTTACCTGATGAACAATTTTTGACACTATAAGTTCTTCCAATCTCAGATGTTGATCCCAAAATTGCGAACCCAGTGGTTGAGTGGTCTGAGATGCTGGCACTTAACCATTTGTTTAAAATGGGCTTAGGATTGAGTTTGCGATGAGTCACAGTAGTGTATTTATCTGATGGCACTGGTTCTGCACTTTTCTTGAAAACAGTGGCCCTAAATTAGGGACAAGTGACTGCCTTATAGCCCTACAGGTTGCTGCTCATGGTGGTCATTAAACCCTGAAACCAACCAACCAAAAAAAAATCCTACATATGGATAGTGCACCTGCATCAAACCTTAAGCAACTTCTTAATATTGTGCAGAAAAAAGCTCATCACATGATTAACAAACAGTTATCCACCAGTTTTTGTCAATCCTTTTCCTTCAGGTAGGTACAGCATCAATATGGTAGATGAATAACAGATCTTGCAAATTCTGTTTCTCATGTTGCATATATTATTAGGACAGGGAGTAAGATCATATGCTGTTGTATATATATATATATATAGCCAATTTTCAAGGCATGGAAAACAAACAGGTAAAGATTTGATAAAAATTCCAATATAAGAATTTTTATATATATATATTTTTTTTATTAAAGATCTGTTATTACAAGAGGTATTGGATGAGATTGGATTAGTTTCAATATATAACAAATCATCTTGCAAAATTTTTTTGCAAGATGATCTGTTATTCATCTACGATATTAAAACTTTTTGCCCACGGGTTTCTGCACTGAAGTTAAATTTTATAAGGTTACATGCTACGAATTAGGTACGACTTGTTTTGTCAACAAAAGGGTTTTATGTTTTCGTGAGAGCATTGAAATATCTACGTCTTGAAACTGCAATACTGACAGTCCGTATTTTATCCCCATCATTTGTAAATCACTCCTTTCGTTTGGCAACAACCGTAATGAAAAACTTGGAAATCCAAATCTAACAACCAGTTTCTGATTATTTACAGGTGACCAAGATCTAAGTTGGGTCAAAAGTACTTCTGTGTCCCTAAAATTTCTTTGCATAACTAGCATGCTGACAAGTAACCTACATCTTCATTAATCTTTTACATGTGATACCATGATGATTTTTTGCATGAATTGTCAGTCCTTGTACTGACTCTTGTATTTCTCTGCAATGCTACAGAAAGCTGTCACCCATCAAGTCTGGTATAACTTGTCCAGTGACAGGCGACCCAATCCTTATCAGTCCAATGTTGATTTGTCCAAAAGCCAATTGGCCCAAAGCCATGATTTTCCCAATACCCATTCATCTGATGGTATGATTTGTGCAATGCACATTGTTCCAATGGTACGACTCGTCCAATACCTCTTGTTCCAATGGTACAATTTCTGCATTACCCTTTGGTCCAAAGGACAATTCATTTAAAAGTAATACTAGTCCAAAGATGATAAAATAATGTTACTTTTTATGTATGTTATTGTAGATATAGAAATTCATTTTTCTTAATTTAATTTTAGCTCACTGCTTTTTTTTTTTTCAAGAAAAAAAAAGCATGTTGTTATCGCCTCGAGGCTTTCTGAGTAGGCAGATATTAGAATCAAATTGGAAATAAAATATGCTGATAGCAGACCCAGTCAATCAATTAGTTTCGATAGTACTTTCTGCATTGATAAAGGAAAATCTCTTAACTTTGCATGCCCAGGTTTTTTATTTCCATTAATCTGTGCATGCAATGTCTATGGAACCAATTTATCTTTTGTATTGAGTAGAGGAAAGGGATTTTGCATGGGAGCATTTGAAATTCCTGAATATGATTGAGTATGAAAATTAGCTTACCAGAGAATAAAATGCTTTCCTCATTCAATGGAAAACTTGTAGGAAAGTTTTCATGTGTGTATTTACACCGATGAGCCATTGCATTATGACCACATACCTAATAAGCTGTAGGACCCCCTTTAGCCTGCAAAACAGCGGCCACATGGCAAAGCATCGATTCAGTGAGGTAGCGATTGGTATCCTAGGGTATCTGGTACCATAATGTCAACAGCAGGTCCTCCAGTTCCTGTACATTTCAGGGTGGTGGCGATTTAGCGCGAACCCGCTTTTCCAAGTTGAACCACAAATGTTCGATTAGGTTCATGTCAGGTGAAATTGGAGGCCAGGGCATTAACAGAAAGTCACCAGCATGTTCCTTGAAGCACTCTTTGACGATTCTGGCAGTGTGGCATGGCGCATTATTCTGCTGGTAATGGCCATCACCAGCAGGGAACACAGTTGCCATGAATGAGTGAACTTGATCCACAATGATGCTCAGATACCTGGCAGCTGTCAGGTTTTGTGCTATTGGGATAATGGGGCTTAAAGTGTCCCAAGAAAACGTTGCCTACAGCATAACACCGCCGGCCTGTTTCCGCCCTACAGTGCATCCAGATGCCATAGCCTCTGTTGGTAATTGGCATATCCATGCTCGGCCGTCTACGTGATGCCCTAGCAATCTTGATTCGTCAGACCGGGCCACTTTCTTCTAATCATCCACGGTCCAATCTCGATGATCTTGGGCCCATTTCGTGCATTGTTCACGATGACATGCCGTGAGCATGGGGACCCGGCTAGGTCTTCGGCTACGCAGACTCGTGTGCAGAAGGCTGCGAAGAACTGTGCGTTGTGACACATTGCCCTGATCACCACTGTTGTAGCTGCGGGTGATTTGCTGCACTGTGGCCCTGTGGTCGCTGTGAACAATGCGCGACAGTCTCTGCTTCTTTCTGGCATCAATGAGCTGTGGACGACGCATGACTGGACAACAATTTGTCATGTGACCACCTGTCTGGGTTCCCACTCAACCTGGAAAACAGGGAAAACCTGGAATTCTCAGGGAATTTGAAAATGATTCCAAAAATCAGAGAAAATTACCCCCCTTTTTTTTTTTTGTAAAAATCAATGGATACTTTATTTTGCCAAAAAAAAAAAAACTTATGTTTTCAAGATTTCAAACTTTTGCTTGCAATTACTGCCTGCCTAGAATTTGGTAGATCTTACTTTCAGTTATATTAAGTATTTCCTTTATTCTCTAAAAAAGATGCAAAATTGAATTTTTTAAATTGCTAGTTATTAAGCTTTTGTTCAATTTCTGCAGGCAGTTGTTATAGCATGGAACAATTAGGCACAATGGCTCCTGCTTGAAGAAACGTTTCACAAGAGAACCAACCAAATGATGGATCAAAGTCCTTTGTCTGTTGGTTCTCTGGAAACATGTTTCTTTGAACAGAGCCATTCCATCATTAAGCTTAGCTGCATTGTGTAATAGAAAAACTGAAACTATTCAACTGACAGATTTTTTCTTACATATGACCTGTTTCTATGGGAATTTATTTACAATTCACAAAAGTTCATTGAACTTTGGTACAGAAAATAATGTGCACAGTTAGTTGTTATTAATGAAAAGCAGGTAATTTTATAAAGACAAATTACTTAAAGAATTTACAAGTGTGTGCTTTGGTAAGAAAAATGAATGGAATGGAATGGAATGAAATGTAACAATTCTTTGCGACATGCCACTCTGGAAAACTTTAAAACCCACCTGGAGGACCTGGAAAAGTCAGGGAATTTATTTTATTACTTTTGAGTGGAAACCCTCCTGTGCAACACTTTTGATACGTACTCACAACAGCGGTATGTAAACAACCCACAAGCCGCCGCTCCTTTCCGAAGATCATAGTTCCGAGGTGCTGTGCCATCACAATTCGTCCTTTATCAAACTCCGATAAATCGGCAGCTTTTCCCATTCTGACTCCGAACACTCTACTAACCGATAGCCGGTCCTTGGGTTGTATATATACTGCTCTGTGAACTTCACCTGTTCACTCCACTGTTCGGTCTCCAGGCGCGCTCATTTATCTAGGCTGGGGTGGTCATAGTGTAATGGCACATCAGTATATGTAATTGATGAAGTATCAAATGATTCTTTCATCATTCAAATGAAGCTTACATTGCTGTCTGTATGACCTATTCTATATTGAAGACTGTGGCACCAATTTTTTTTTTTTTTTTTTTGGATGATTTATGTTATATCAATTCATGCCTTATTTCACTGATTTTTTTTCACGGGTCTATAATTTGGGCACGTTTGCATACAGCTTATTTCTTTTGTATTCACAAGTGTGAAACACTGTACTACACAGCATACATAAAGTTCCTTTTCTTATGTTCATTAATTTGTTAGTTATTGTCTGTTAAACTAGCTTTTTTGTGGTTACTTTAATTTTGAGCTCCAGTGTGTATATGTTTTATATAAATGAGCAATGGAAAAAGTAGGTGGCTGAAATTCTAGAGTTTTTTTTTTTTTTTTTTTGAGGTATGAAATGTTCTTGAAGTCAAGAACTTGGAGTAGGAAATTGTATATGAAGAACATAAGATTTAAAAAGAATGGCATAAGAGTGCAAAGATAAGGCAAATAGAAACCTTTCTATAAAAAACTCTCAGTGCAAAAGTTCAGTATTACTTGTTTTCCAATTTGTATTTGCCATTTCCCATTTGTTTCTGGTTTGTGTGATATGTATGTGCACTTTTCTAATTTTGATACATTCTTTTAACCTTATTTGAACTTTAATTTTGTGCTATTTGTTTGTTCAAAACACAGCAAACTTAATTATTGGGTAGAACTGGATAAGTGTTAATTACTAAATCAATCATCTTCCATAAGCTCCTTCACAGTGTGAACATTTTATGTTGTCTCTAGATGGAATAAAAATCTTGTTTCTTTTTGATGAAATTGAAGGAAAAACTGTATTTCTCCTTCCCCATTTTCAGCTGCTCCTTCACTCTAAGGCTTAATCTCCCATATGTCCATCTCTCAACTCTTTAAAAAAAAAAAATTCTGGTATACCATGGCTATGTCCTTGTCTTCTCACTGCTTTCACTGGTTGTTTAGGCATCATGTGTGATTATGTGCGTGAAAATGTTTTAGGTGTTCTTTCATCTTATTTATTATAGATAGCTCAGAAATTATTCCAGAAAGAATTCTAGACTCATTCAATGAATTAGATGATTCCCTTAAGTTCACTACTGAACTTCAAAAAGAAAGAAGAATAAACTTTTTAGATATTACTATCTATTATGAAGATGAAAAATTCCTCACTAGTTGGTATAAAAAACCAATGAATACTAAAAGACTACTGGATTTCAATTCGTATCACCCAGTTTCTATTAAGAAAAATGTAGCAAGTCAGTTTTTAGAAAAAATTAATAAAATAGTTTCTATTGCAGATAAAAAAA